>OY720418.1:130717759-140717759 GCA_963082815.1 Melanotus villosus
TGACGGCCCTTTAAGAGAGGAGTTATTGTCAAAAGCTTCTTCTATATCCAAGTAAGCTGCAAAGTTTGTTTGCTAATGATATTTATATCCTGCTAACCAGATTATGAGGTGCGGATTAACTTAATTTCCCGGATTGGTAATTATGTTGGTTACAATGAAAGAGATTATCTTTTAAAACGTCGTCTCATATATGTCTGTCTACTAGCTTGTCCATCGTTTTGAAACAAAAAGACATAAAGCTGATCAATATAAAAGCCTTTGGTTGATTGTACGTTTCGGCCCTGACTTGGGGATGAAGATTACTTTAGTAAGTTGCTGCCAGTGGCAGGTAGTTTTTCACTAGGCTGAATCGGAAGATCTTAGTGAGGAACGGCATTAGAAGATCAACTCCTTGTTGTAGATGAGCTGGGAATATTTTATCTGGTCCTGGAGATGTGTGAGGTAGAAAGGATTTGCCTAAGTATCTTACTATGTATACTAATTCGTAGCAAGTTTCCAGTCCTCTCAGGTGGGCCTTCTTGGAAGTGGCTAGGTACTTTCTCAATTAGCTCAGCCCGTCCCTCTATTCGTAAAGCCGAAAAATGCATTTGAAGAAGCATTTCCGGTGTTTGCCTTTTACTGAAGACACCCAGTGCTTCTAGACGTTCATTCATCCACCGGAGTTAAAAATATTAGCAGTGGAATGGCAAAACTTGAATAAATAATTGGACCAGCATGGAAAAGGATTTTGAATCAAGGAAAACACAAACTTTTGTCAAGGGTTATATAGCAATATTCGAATAATACAGGGAAAAAGTGGAGAAAATCGCAAACTCCATTCTTTCATTTTGGCAACACAGTTATACTTTAAAACAGATTATTTTCGTAAAATATGGAAGCTTCACCTGGAAGCCAAGCAGAACTGAATAGAAGATCAAAAAAACTTAATCGAAAACTTAAGAAGTCGTCAGAACAAACCATAATAAAAACCGAAGAAGCGAAGTACATAAACCATCTCAAGGCACTGTGCAGACTATCACTGGCGTGCGGTGCGGTACGGTGCGGTCCATGGAAGCAATGGAAGCACCGTTCCCCTTGCCTTCAGTCAAATAATCATAAGGCAAAATAATATATGTTATTAATTTTATTTCAGTTTCAGCAGTATGTTAAAATTAATAAATTGCATTGTTTTTCCTTCTGAATGAAGGCAAGGGAAGCGATGTTTCTATCGCTTCCATGGACCGCACGCCAGTGGCAGACTTACAGGATGTAAACGAACCGTTTTTGCCAAATGTAAACTTTTAACCAAGATATAAATCTAGTTCAAATTAAGCTTATTTCAACCTGACTCAAAGACTTGCTATGAAGTGTTAAAGGTAAACACCTTTAAACAAAGGTCCACAACTATAAAACTAACTATTAGTTACCTCAAAGAAAACTATTCTCAAGAGTCTAGGAAGCAAGTTCAAAGGCTCATAAGTAAAATTCAATTAAAAAATTTAGCAACAAAGCTAAACATACTATGTCTTCAAATTAAACTTACAATTTCAAGGAAAAAAATAATCAACTAATTAAATCACTCCTTAAAAATCACAAAGAAAAAAATATCAAACAAACTATCAAACAAGATTTCTTTCTGTCTTCTGAAATTTTATTTCGCTTTGAGCATTCTTTTATTTCTTTTCTAAGTATTCAAAATGCAATAAAAGTTAAAAACAAGGATACTTAAATTTAAAAAAAAAATCAAAAGAAAACGATTGTGGGAATAAGCTAAAGTTCACAAAAAAGTAAGAAAAGCGTTGAAGGCGAAATAACATATTTAGATTCTCGTGTAATATTGAAAGCGAAACAACTATAAAAACGATGTTGAAGGGAGTAGAATTCTGCCTTTGAACGAGAGCGGAATGAAAAAGAACATTGTGGAATAGCAAAAATGAAAAATAAATAAGTTATATTTCAAGTTCAAAGTAAGACATAGCAAGGGGTACGAATTATATTCTAAAGTAGTTTTCTATTTTAAAACGTCGGAAAAGTGAAAGTTAAACAAGATTTACAAAAAGTTAAAAGGGAAAAGGAATTTGCAGTTCATTAAAGTAGTAAAGTTTCTTTAAAAGGTTCCCTGTATTTATGTATTATTAATTTAAACTATCGTCTCCTACTACTAAGTGTATGGTATCGGGTTCAAACCTCAGAAGTTCAGCGGGTAGCCTACCTCATCACTAAAAATAATTGGGAATGGAAACACGGTGGTGGAGATAGGTGGATATCAAAGGGAAAACGATGTGATATGATATGAACGCGACTTAGGAGGCCTTAACTCTCAATGTTGCTAGCCATACACCCTTGGGAAATATTAATAACGGGTACCTTCTAATTTAGGTGTTAAAAAAATATTTGGCTAGATTTCTGTTGATAAAATAAAACCGACAAACGCATCTCCCTGGAACTAAGTTCTTTTCTGATATATATTAACATTCAAATAAAAAACTATATATTAAAAAATATATAACATCCAAATAAAAACCATTCAACATAATCTATTACTCAGTTCTCACCACAGAATTCCCAGCACACCCCCAGCAAATGGAACAAAAACTGGCATAATATTTCGATGAATTCTTACCGCAAATATTTTTATTCTTTCTGCGAAGCTCTCATTTACAACAGGCTAGGGATTGAGTAAATAATCATCAAGGGTTTTATCTGTGTGATGCTAAAATTACCTGAACTTCATGAAAGTTACAGCCCTGCTAAGAATTCTTAAAAATGAGAAGTAGAGGGAGCAAAATTACTTTTCTTACATAAATTGCGAAAAGAACAATTAAAGTAGTCAAATTACCTACAGCAAACAATCTTTTCAGTGACTCTAATCAAATTCTCACAATTTTAATATGGCTGTACTTTAATTAAGGGCGGATCATAAACTTCGTATCTAAGTTTTCGATTTTCTGTCGGTGGTTTGTTAAGTTACCAGCAATGAGATAACAAACTACAGCATTGTGGAGTATCCCAATTTAAACATCAACCTTTGAATATTTTATTGATGTGTATAGGTCTATAATTTTAACTATTGAGGGTCTTTCAGGTGTTTAAGCTATTTTAATTTTTGGAAATCGACTTTTGTAGCCAATCCCCAAAAATTGTTTTGCAAGACGTTAAGGATTTTTTTCTATTGAGCTATGTACTAATTGCAATTCATACACCAAGTGTCTGTACTTTTAAAATGTATGGTTATATCGTTCAAAAGTTGGTGGAATCTTTAAAAATGTGGTAGGTACATAACTAAAGCGATTAAAATACGCAAGTCTGAAGAGTGTAACCTGTAAATTTAGCTGCATCAAACCTAACAGCTACAAGTTACCCATGGTAGGCGTTAAATGGTCGATAAAGGGAAACCTACAAAATGCTAGAAACTTAAATTCTCGCTATTGTACAGCCTAACAGAATATTCAATTCGCTTGTAAATTACTAAAACCTTAAAAGCACGATTTTCTTATTATTATTAATACAAGCTTCAATTATGGGAAGCCCTTCTTTGCTATTTATTAAACTTAGTTTTCAGTTAGCTAATTGACTAAACATTAAAAAATCTTAAAACCGCCACATTTTTTAATTGTTAATGTTGCTGCAGGTAAAAGGGTTGCTTAAAAAAAAATTAACGACACTTGCTACGACACTGTTTCTGGTGATACGAACGTTATAGAAGCAGCTGTTAAACTTGATGGGGAATTTAATCACAGCTACATAGGTGCATAACGTATAATGCATTCATGACCCTTTTTAGATTGCTACAAAAACTTATCAAAATGATAATAAAAAGCCTTTTTATTCAAACATTAACAATTTATTTTTGTCGGACTCAAATCGGCGCAAGGCCAGGATTCCAATTAATTACAAAAAAACAATAATTAAAGATTGATTAGAACATGAATTAAGACTTGTCAAATTACCTAAAGAATTTAAATGTACTTAAAAATACAATGTTAAAGAATACAATATTAAAGTTAAATATAAAAAAAAATATTATCAATTCATTCATGAATTAGCAAAATATTAAATAATGAAAATTTATAAAAGATAAATCCAAAACTAATTCATGATTAAATTGAAATACCATGACAAAAATGCACACTTTATCTAAGCAGTGAATATTACTAAAACGAACAGGTGTACACACACCTGTGCGAAATATAAATTTGAATCAAAAAGTAAAATTTTATTAATTACTAAATAATAGAATTGACACTTATCTTAGGCTTCAGATGATTAAAATTTACAAAAGCTGGAATTTCCGCAACACTTGATTCCAAACGGAGAAATATGGTTCAACAGATAACACCGCAGAACTGCATGGGAAAATGGCGTCCCTCCACGTGGGAGTGAAAATTACCAAAAGGATTAATTTCCAGCGGAAATTAAATTATTCCAAACAGGAAAATACCTACAGCTCCTCCAGAAGGAAAATAATATAAATTAACACCATTAAAATTTTTATAGGTGTAACTTGAAGCTGAAATTTCCAAATGAAATCAGAAAAAATGAAGATTAAGCAAAAATTAATAAAAAAATTATCTTACCACCAATTTAGTGCGAAAACGAACTGTTAACAAGCATAACAGCTATAAATCCAAATATCGGATACTTTATAAAATGACGGTCATTATAACTGAACGTACTAAAATGATGAACTTTTTAAAATCTTAAACGTCTGTTCACATTGAAGTTCTAACGCCAAAAAGAAAGAAAAATCTGGGTCAAGAATCCACATCGCCTGACAATGAAATATTGCGCAAGTCAAAACATATACAACCCAGATAGCGCTTATGCGAATACAGTTGCATAAAACTAGGCGAAGATTTTACTCAAAAATGAAAATAATTTTAGTAATTGGTAATTTGAATAACGCGAAATAGAATATGAAAATAATAGACTCGGAAAACCCGAAAGAATTACTTTTAAACGATAATAAAGACAAACTATTGCCCTAAATAACCAGGCATCAAGAAAATTTGATGAAGTAAAAAGGTGAATTGTGAAGTTAACCAGTCAAAAAGTGAAATTTTGAAGAAAATTGAAGAATTTAAATTAAACAAACACAAAACAAAAATTCTTGACGTTCACAACATTGGCAAATAATAGAAAAACTTGATACGATTCAAGCAAAAGCTAAAAAATCGTAACAAGATCAAAGTAAGCAATGTTAGGGAGATACTTTCATTGGTGTGGACGAGACTTTTCCTGCTATAAAACTGTCTCTTCAGTAAGAGCCACTCTGAAGAAATTTTAATGAACCATTGCCACGACACCCGTTGTACGAAGTTTCTTAATGTTTGATAATTTATTATTGTTGTAAAAACGTCTGTATTATTTAGTGGAGATCAGTTTCGTTTCTGCCTCTTGTTTTTTTCCTGATCGACTTCACAGCAGAAACAGTTCGACTGGAGAAGATTTTAGCAAAAACAAAACAGTAAAAAGGTTTAGAAATCCTTTAACTTACCCTGCTTAAATCTTAATCTCAGTTTAAATAACGTATAAAATTGAATAATCTTATATAACTTAAGAAGGCAGTAGGAAGATTTGCTTATGCATTTTAATTCCTAAAGTTTGTTTTTCTCTTTGTTTATTAATCTAGGGTTGTGGGTGCCAGGGATTCCAACACGCGTCGACTACCATGGTCATAGGTACACCTGACTGAAATTTTGCCGAATCAAAGGGATTTTCAGCTCTGAAAGGGATCTTTATCATGCCAAACATTGTATTGGCACAATCTCATATCCGAAAGAGGGTATAGGTACTTTACTTTCAGATATTTTTCCGTATTATCTGGTTCATAACGCAAGTATATTAACCTTAACGACATCGACGCTAGCAATTCCTAAAATTATTTACATTTCAACTGATAATTAGCCGTTGATTCGTTAATATTAAAATTACTCAAAAAATTTTATTCCATATTTCTATTTAAAAGTAACTCCAATGAGAATATTTAGCAACACGGTATTCTTTGAATAACTTAAACATCTGACAAAAAAAGTAAATTGTTCAAACATCAACCAATTGCCAACATAATAGATTAAAATCATGATCTAGTTTAGTCTATAAAGCTCGTGAACGTTGTATATGTGTTGATTACTTAAGCATAAACAGTATTTTACTTCGAATAACAGGAAAAAAAAAAGTTTTTTGAAGTTAAGCGTTAGCGAACATTATTTTAAGAAAGTTTGTAGTTATTACAACAAAATATTTAGTATGATGTTCTGTAGATAATTAGGAAATCTAAACAAAGAAATTTTACAGTAAGTTATATAACCTACCGTAATGTTATGTAGCTAACCGATCTCGTTTTTCATGTGCCCACTTTCTTTGTTTTCTCATTCTTTAATAAGAAAAAAAGAAAAACCAACGGGTAAGTCCAAATAGAATTATGAAAACGAGATCGGCTGTATCATCTCTAATAAAAAGCAGATAATACAAGACACTAGTGTTCTAAACTCATTCAAAGGTCCAGTGACCACCGACTAATAAGAGTAAAAGTCAAGATAAACCATTCCAGAAAATTATTTCAACACCGCAGAAGAAGAAAACCCACAGGCTTAACAAGTTGAAAATAATTAAAGCAGACACTAAAGCAGTATAACAACATAACAAACCCAACTATACTGGCTAAATTAGCAGACAATATAACGCAATCACTTAAGGTGGCGACGGAAAAAGGAATCACTACAACAGAAATACTCAGCAAAGAGGCAAGAGAAAAAAATGAAAATAAGAAATAAACTTTCTAGGGTAAACAAAATTGAAGAATTCAGGCTTACCTGTCAGACAACTAATTAGAAAAGATATGTAAAAGTTGTGTAAAACTGAAACAGAAAAACAGTAAAACGCGATGAAAACTAAGATGCTTAAGGAAAAAAGAAAAAGGACGACGAGGATGGAAGAAAAATAAAAGACTAATAGCAGCAACAGGGATTTTTACAAAGCCTTTAGTATTTTCCAACGAAAGGAATATTTAGAGTTCGGAACAATAACTGGGAAAGTACTTGACATCGGATCACGAATTAGAAGAAACTATGAAAAAATATAAAAGCATCTGAAGACGACGACATAACAATCAATCTAGTAAAGGAAGGAAGAGAAGAAATAATAGATATAACATGTGACGACATTCTGGTAATTCGGGTATTAATTAAAAAATTGAAGATAAGTGAAGAATACAACTTGGATATGTGCTTTGCTTTCGTAGGCTTCTATAAAGCATTTGATTCCATCGGACATTGGACTATCATAAATAGCCTAAAAAGTGCACGCATAGATCATAGATACACAAAAAATGCAACATCAGTCATAAGATTATACCAAAACATAAATGATTCAAAACCTCCAATAGAAATGGACAAGACAATACCATATTGCTAAAATCACTTAAACTAGCCCTTAAAGAAGCGTTTCAACGGTTCAATGGATTAGACAAAGGTATATTAGAGAACAACAACAAGTTAAATCATCTACGATTAGCTGAATGTCAGTATGGCTGAAAATCCTGAAAATAAGGTATATGGTGAGTGTTGGAAGAGCTAAATAATGAAGTGAGCAAGATCGGACTTGAAATAATTATATTTGCGAGGGTGAAAAATTTGGGAATGAAAAAAATATACAGGGTGAATAAAAGTAAGGAACCTCGATGCTGGAGCCTTTATTATAAGTTTTAGAAAAAAAAGTTTTAGATAAAAGGTTTATAACGAATTATTTTCCACAAACTGATGGTTTTAAATATTTTTTTCAAGGTCATACCTTTGCGCTATGACGTCATCTATACTTTTTTTAAATGGCAACCTATATTTTTTAGGTCGAAATTTTATAGCATTTTTTTTCTCTTTGTGACCATCTAAAAATATCATACGGTTGAATAAGCGAAATTTCTAGAAAAATCAAGTTGAATGTTATTCGAACCAGTATTTAATGTACGTACTTTATCCACTAAAATTAAACACATGACTATTAAAAACAAATATAAACAATGTTTAACATTATTATTATTATTTTATTATTTGGATACAATTTTTGAGAATAGGTGGATCGGTAGAAGGGGTAGTATCGAATGGCCAGCCCGATCGCCCGATTTGAATCCGTTGGATCTTGTGGGGCCATCTTAAAAGTAAAATTTACACAAACAGGCCCAGAAATTTAGAAGAGTTAAAAATTCGTATTCGGGAAGAAATACGGGCAATACCAGCCGAAGTAATTCGGAATGTATTACAGGGATTTTCACATCGAATTGGACATTGTCAGATAGTTAATGGCGAACAATTTGAACATCTTCTGTAATAAAGTAATATTAAACATTGTTTGTATTTGTTTTTAATAGTCATGTGTTTAATTTTTGTGATAACAGTACGTACATTAAATACTGGTACGAATAACATCCAACTTGATTTTTCTAGAAATTTCGCTTATTCAACCGTATGATATTTTTAGATGGTCAGAAAGAGAAAAAAAATGCTATAAAATTTCGACCTAAAAAATATAGGTTGCCATTTAAAAAAAGTATCGATGACGTCATAGCGCAAAGGTATGACCTTGAAAAAAATATTTAAAACCATCAGTTTGTGGAAAATAATTTGTTATAAACCTTTTGTTTAAAACTTTTTTTTCTAAAACTAATAATAAAGGCGCTAGCATCGAGGTTCCATACTTTTTATTCACCCTGTATATCCCCAGTTAAATTCAAAACACACCATTGACAGATGCATATATGTTTGGGCCCCCAAACAAAAATAGGGAAAGAAAGTCGGACAACCGAAATACACCTAAGAAGTAAATAGATTGACATGAATGAATTTTTTTCCTTCTTCCTCTTATGGCCGAGGCTCTTCTGTTGCTGACCAAACTTAGGCAGATGGCTTGTTACTAATTCATAAGAACGCGTTCAGTGCACGTATGGTGGGAATGAGGCTAAACTTATCCATCGAATGAAGAAATAACTACTATTGACCCACAGTGGTGCCAGGCTAACGGTTGTCAAAGGTGTTGCTATGACATCTTAAAAATAATATGTCCTAAAAATTCGATCACGGTTGTTTGGCCGATGTATTCTCGCAGAACAAACATAGGCATGACATAAAAAACCTCAGCATCAGAAGACTGCATGAATAGAATTTGCCAGAAAGCATATGGCATGGACAAACCAATGGGATCACGTGGTGTTTAGCGATGAGAAGAAGTTTAACTTAGACGATCCAGACGGCAATGTACTGTGACATTCGATACCTCACACGCGCTCCTATGTAATTCGACATTTCCCACGCGCATAGATAAGAGAATTGAGAGAAGGGAGTTAATTTTCTGTGTAAATACTTCATCAGGAAATACGCTAAAAAGACATGGTTTATATCCGGATATCAAAGAAGCAGTATCTACTACAAATTGACACCCGTCGAGACGATCTCTCCTGTAATATACATGTAAGACTGTTTTATTTTAACTTAACTTTAATATCATGTTTGTGTAAAATATTTAAATTCTTTTTATGGACTTAGTCGTTTCAAATGTAATTGGGAATAATTTGCATAACTTTACTTTGAAATCCATCTTTGCTATTGGCACGATTTACGTTGTGAAAAAGAAGTCAGAATGGGCAGGAACTTCAGTGCTGGTAGTATAATGATATGGGCTGCGTTTTACTCCAGTGTAACAACCGAGTTGCCATGGTTACCACAAAACGTGAACTCTGAAAAGTATTTAGAATTACTGGATACGTTTGTGGTGCCAAAGAACTGTGGAGCATAGACTTTGCTTTTCAGCAAGATAATGTCGCAAATCGCCATACACACCGCTCGCATTGTAAAATAATGTTTCGAAGAAAAAGATACAAAAGTTTTAGACTCGCCAGACCAAACTCTTGACTGAAACCCGACTGAAAACCTGTGGGGGATCCTTGCCAGCCGTGTTTATGAAAATGGGAGACACTTTAACTCTGCTGATGAACTTAAAATAGCACTGAGATCCGTCTGGAGCTCTTTGACACCAGATGAATTAAAAAAACTTCTTCAATGCCCAACCGACTTTTTGAAGGCATTCGAAGTAATGGAGGTTCCACTCATTACTGAATAAATTGTTTACTGAGGTTTTATAATTTTTTAGTTTAAATTTTACCTTGCCTTTATACGAATTTCCTCCTTTTCTTGAATAAAAAAGTGTTCAAAATGATATTTGTAAATTAGAAATTTATTTTTTTCTATAGATCTGGTTATCATTAAATTATCCGTAATAGTATTGCGCAAAACATAATATACTGTAATCATTTAACTAAATTTACTAAAACACACCATTGCCTTTATGTGAATTTCCGCTAGCATATGTATATGAATCTGTAAGATGCAATTAAAACCATCGCCACCAAAATAGAACTAGCTACATAGCTCGATGCAAAGACAAGAAATGTACTAACACTATTTTACATTGGAGGCCATACACAATCAAACGAGGAAGGATACGACCACCAATGCGTTATAAAAGTCAATTTAAACTAACAGCTGGGTTTTGCTGAATTAGAAAAGATATTACATGACGTGTAATCTAGTCACTAAACTAGATTAGGAATTCCTGGAATAAAGGCATACAAATATGCAAGATGCATCTGCATGACCACCGTTACGTTCGACAAACTGCGGAGTCCACTGGAATGCTGGAATGTCATTCATAAATATTCACGGCCGAATTAGACTACGCAGTTCGGCACGGCAAGATCAAAATACGTAGAATGGCACGGCAGATTAAATGCCTTTGTTCAGGAAGCTGTGTACGTGGGAGTTGACTTCTTATATAAAAGGATTTAGTTAACAAGATTACTCTTTTTTTATTTTGTTTAGTTTGACTATGCCTGTACCTTGATAATAATTTGAATTTATATTATTTTCATTTTAACGTTTCATTTTTTTGTAGACTAATTGGAATTATTTTAGGTATTTGTTTGTTAACTTTGTTCTCTGCAAACGGTTTCTAAAACTTAATCAGAGTGTGTTAGACATGTTATGTTAGTTGAATCAACGTTTTTGTTATAATTATTCCTCTCCCAGGCAGTGGCGGCCCATGATTTAAAATTCTTCTATTCTATAAAGCTGCAAATTTGTCAGTTATGTCGTCATAAAATGGTTGCTTCTTCGTAAGCATCAGTAGAAGTTCTTTCTGAATAGAAATATTTGCCAAATGAGAAAGTCTTTCTTGAGAAATTGTGTTTTTTGAGTAAATTTGTATTCTCTTAAGGTAAGAAAAGCTCCTTTCTACTGACACACTTGTAGATTGAATTGTTAAAATGAGGGAAAACAATTTATAAGCTTCTGTAAAAATGTCTTTATCATCATGAAGCATTCGAAGAAGTTCTTGCGTCGATATGTTTCTATATTTTCCATCGGAATATAAAAGGTAAATCCATTTTTAAGGCTCTGGGGGTTGGTAAATATGTTGCCGTCAAAATGTTTCAGATTTTCAAGAGCAAGGGAAGGAAAACATGAATTAAAATACTCGAATTTTGCTGTATTAGCAAAACAGACAAATTGAAGTTTATTACAAATCTTGTTGTGTTGATTTTAATAATAATGTGATCAAAAATTTCAAAATATAATTGTTTATAATTTTGAAAAATGGCTTCTGGTGTAAGAGCGGCATATTTGCGTTTAAATTTGTTTATTTCTGTGATGTTTTTAGCTTTTTCAAATAGCCGTTCAAACACATCATCGTTTCTTTTACGGCCTAAAATATCACAAGTTTTTTTAATTTGAGATACACAATAGCTTATGTCCAGTGATTTTTTCTGAAGAATTTCGAATAAAATATCTGTGGAGCCAAAAATGTCATTAAATACTATTGCCAAAAATGTGAATTCAAATCCCTTGGCAAGTTGAATTGTTTTTCTATCTGACGGTGCACTGTTCGTCAAAAATTCAAATGCTTCCTTTAATTGATTCCAATCCTCAACAATTACATTTACTAATTTCGAATTAGAAGACCATCGAGTTTGTGCTGTAGTTGGTATGCGTCTTGCGGATGTTGATGTAAGCGTATAAGCTCGCTTCGCTGAACAGAATGCAGACGAGTGACGTTGCCTAAAAAAATCCTTCACTTGTGGTGGGGACCTAAGTAGCGACTCATGCGAGTGACGTCAGTGTTACCATGGCAACCCAGTGAATAGTGCAGACTTCCAAGCATATTTACGTTTAGCTCTGCAATTTGATACTGTGCTGCGAAATACATACATATAGGAAATGTTTTGCGTATTGAACGGGGATAAAATTCATTTTTTTATAAGTTAAACTATTTAGGAATTTATATAAATGGAAATAATAATCATACTTATATACAAAAAAAATAATTCGACTGAAATATTAATTGAAGAGGCACTTCACCTGAAAAGCCGCCACTGCTCCCAGCAAATCCCCACATTTCGTAGCTGGTTAAACATATCACCAGATATATATTTAATTATTATCAGATGTGCTAATAATTACCTACTACGTTACCGACACCATAAACATGTTAGCCTAACTGCAGAAGATATTAGTTGCTACTAGCCTGTAAACACTTCCTTGCATGTTCATGGAAACATTTTGGGGTGTTTCTTGAGAGCCAGCAAATTTTTTTATTAACAAGCTTCCATAAAAAATATGAAAATTTTCCTTAGTCTACAGTTCCGTATTCTATAAATAGAGTAGTAAAACTTCCTGATAAAATTTTGTTATTGATTTTATAGCTATATAAGTTAAATGTTGCTTCTTCAACAGCCATTTCATCGATGGAGAGATGACGCTCTTATACATTGCTTCCGTTTGAAACTGCCGTTATGTCTAATGGTTTCAATAGTATTTGTGATTATTGTGCGTACGTTCTAAACACCATGTGTATTTCTTGGACTATTCAACTCATATGTGATCTGTCAAAAATCGACTAATAAAAATGCAAGATTTGACGTTTTTGAGCCAATCAAAACGAATTGTATCCACAATTTCCACTAGAAAAAATTGTCAGAAGTAATACCACAAGTGTCTAGAATTTTACCGGCAATTTTTTTACCGTCATGAACACGATTGCTCGTTGCGACGCTGTCGCACTCGTGACGGTTTTCTAAAGCAACATGCAAGAGCGATCGTGACGGCAAAAATTGCCTGTAAAATTCTAGTCACGAATAGTATTCGGAATGACAATTCCTCGAATTATAATGAAATTACTGAAATACTTGTCACTCAAAAAATTTTGAACAGACGTTGTCTCTAAGCAACGCTGCTAGTCGTAATATTTCCGCGGAAATTTCACTAGTAGTGAAATTTCCAGTATAATTCGATTGTGATTGGTTAAATTCACCAAAATACTGTGATTTCATTGGATGACAGATTATGAGTGGAATTGTCAACAGTAATTACATAAGTGGTGATAATTTTTTGATAATTTTAACTAGATTCACGAATCTTTATTGCTATGGAAATTTCACGAGTGGACGAAGTCCACGAGTGGAATTTCCTAATAGCAATAAAGATGAGTGCTAATCTAGTTAAAATTATCCAAAAAAAATTATTACCACGAATGTAATTCGGCGTGATTATTTTTTAAACTATTACACAATGATGACAGTGCTGAATGTCAAAGTCAAAGCTAACTTTTTATGCATTTATTTAAACAAAGATCCAATCACAGAGCAGGTATTTCTCTGTGATCCAATGAAACAACGTGAAAAAATTATCGCTGTAATCAGCTGCTAGCTAATTATCGGTGTAATTATGATGCTATTGGTCGATTTGAATTTTTTTCTCATTATGATTGGCTGACAGGACTGTTTAAAAAATAATCGATAAAATTTCACTAGTGATACGAAGCGACAATTTTTTGAAAACAGTTTATTGCTAGTTATATCCACAGAGAACAATTTTCATGTAAACAAACTTGAATGTGGACTAATTTATGAAAAATGATTCGATGGAAATGATTTTTTTTTTGTTGAATAGTCCTTCAAATACCATTCGTGGTCAAAGAATTGTAGATTATTTTTGCTGTAAAATCACTCATGTTCCTTGTGATTGCGAATACCACTCGTGCACATTCGTGATGTTACAGCAAAAATATAATCGACAATTCTTTGACCACTCGTGCGTGGAATTGTAAGTGAAAATTTTCATTAACCTGCTAACACAAGCTTAGATGCTGCATACATTCGGTATTTTGTTCAATTCCTTTACAAAAAAATACAACTCGCAGTTTTACATCACGAACTTCTGCTGGTTCAAAAAAGTAGTAGCTACTTTACTCACTTTTCACATAAATAACTATTGTGTTTCGTAGCAAAAGTGCTGAACAAAGATTAAAAATTACCTGGTATGTAACCACATAGTCAAAACGTTAAATTAGGCAAGCTACGTTTGTGCAGTTTCATATTGCTAGGTAAGACCTTCAAACCCAAAACAGTAGGATTTCTTAACGAGTTTAAATAAATATTATAATATTATCAAAGTAAGGTAACTAACGGGATCCTTGCAAAGCTTTAGAAACAAAACCATAATTCTTTTCCATCTAACTATTCGTCTATTCGAAACAATATTTATATATAAGCCCTTTTTCGTTGGAAATAAATAGTCGAATATCCATAAAAAGAAATATGAAACCCTTTTCTGAGAATTGTAAGAAGCAACACGTGTTAGGAAATAAAACAGCAATTCCATGAAAAGCCTAATAATCCCCTTTATTTCTGTAACGATTTCTATAATACTTGTTTCAGGCCCCTTACAAAGCTTGATTATTAAACTACAACACACACAAAATCCATTTCGCCCAAAATTAAAAGCTAAATTAAGAAGGGCGACCGAATTTTAGACTCTATAAGTCTTTCAGATATAGCTTTCCTTGATAAGGGTCGGCTTGTGTCGATGAAACTCATCAGGGAACTGACTTTAGCGGAGGCAATTTCTACACGTTTAAAAGATTCTCGACACATAAAAAACAAAGTTCACTGGCTCTCTCTCAGAAAAGAACCCTCCACCTACTCCCCCGATATTGTCTAGGTATTTTATTTTATTTTCAATTCCCCCTTAGCTACAATATCTTTCTAATTAAGAAACTTTGTGCAATTTAGCACGGTTATGGTGAGGGCCTTTTCCTAAGTAGTTCACACACGTGTGTTGTGGTGCGCGTACGCGTTCAGCCTTATAATTCGAAAGAGGTCCCATTTTTCAGGTCGCCTTAACCGCATATCCCTCGTCAACCATCGAGGTTTCCTAGCGAAGGACAAGAAGTAGAAGTAAAAGGGAGAGGGATTTACGAGAGAAATACGAAACAAACACCCTCCGCGGATTGTTTTACCCCTATCGCGTTTCACATCTATCCTCTTGATCCGATCAGCGATGTTGTACAACAGCCGCAGACGCGATAAAATGGTTTTATAGAACAAAGCCAAATGGAATACCGTGCTTCGCAAGAACGGAATTGATACTTCATTTACGATTTTATTCGGATTTACATTTTGTTGCATCAGCACTGCCGTTGGATTTTCCTAAATGTTCTCGAATGAGAAAATTCTAAATTTAACTCGGAAAGAAAAATACACCCCGAAAAAGCTTACACTTCTGATAACGTTCTTTCGCGGAAAAAGTTTGTGCCCCTTTAAAATGACCATCTAAACAAAACGAAACGATAAGAGCCTCGTATGCATATACGCATAATGTCGACGTTGGCTTAAAAAGCAAAAGAAGACCCTATTTTCTGTTATTAATTCGTTCATGTTGTCAAAGATAATGGCTACGCAAATTTAAAGAAGATAAAATACACCAAAACGACTCTTGAAATTACGTGCTAAAACTCATTTTATCGAATTACAGTTTTATGATCCACTAAAAGGCAAATGTCTTATATTTATTAAAACCCAAAAAAACATGAAATGCGAATGAATAATACATACAATACAAACCAAATTCACCTTATAGGAAGCTAATCTGCACCATTCGAACATACGAGGAACAAGTGGAAGTAAACAAGACAAATATAATATTTTTTATTTTAAAGGGACCAACAAAATCAGCTTTAACGTTTTATTGTTTTGAAGATTATTTTGTTTACAGGTGTAAAATTAAATTACTTTTTTTCTGTATGGACGGTAATTGTAGAATTATAAATTACATATTTAGGCTTTGCGAGTCCCAGGGATCTTAATGGCTTTGGACTACCAAACCCAAGAAACTTTTACTTCTTTATCGTGCCAAACATCACATTTGCACGAAATCTACTATTTTACGTATTTCGTATCCGGAAGAGGAGAAAGTTTCATTTATTCTCGCATATAAAATATCACCTGACCTGAACCAGGATAAACCTATAAGACCTTTGGTTAATAAGACAACCGTTATATTTTCTATACCATCGAGGTCGGCTATTTTCATAGCTACAGATATTGGCTAAGATCTATAAATTTATTAAAAGCATTCTAGTAAAAACCTTTCTATTTTTACTGAACATTTATTTCTGTTTGTCTTCTCTATTTTTTTTAATAATTTTAGTCATTAAAATGTCCTTTTAAATTGAAAAATACGATTTATTTCATTTGGTGAAAGAAAAAACCACAGGAATGTTTCTCATAAATCACAGCTATTCATCAAATTACGTTCTTCTGTGTAAAAATAAAGTACAAAAGCACAGAAAGGCCATAACCATGTTCGCTTAAAGGTTGGAATCTTAACTTTAAAATCGAGATCACAAGTGTTTAAATGTCGCACTTTCTAAGATGAAAATTATAAGGGCAAAAAACCTACCACCATGTACTAAAATAAAAACTAACTTAATAATCTATTAGCACGCTGAACGTCGCGTCGTAACGTTTCGGAGAAAGGTCGATCTCCATTTTCAAATAAATTCAAGAGTAAAATTTTATAATTTGAAATGCCATATACAGCTATAAACACATATTTCTATTTAAACTGGTTATAAAAGTAGTGTTAAGGAACGAACTACATATGTTGTTCTTGTATAATGGTATAAGTGTTTATATCAGGTTTTTAGGATAAGCATTGATTTAAAGAACGCTTGTAATACATTCTTTTCCTTTGTTAAAAATTTGGACGTTTGAGCAGACTCTTTTTACTGTATCATGAATATTTTTCAACACCTACTTAGACATATTTAATTAATTAATATGTTAGCATGACGTATGCCTTTTATGATTAGTAGTGGAATGTATGTGAGTTGTAGTGAAGAGCTTGTTGATGTTTTGAGACGAGCTAATTCAGTGTCATTATTGGCCTGAAGTTTAACGACATCATCGAAGGAGATGAAGAAGAAAAGGCTTCGACTCACCTTGAAAATATTTCCAAGTCTGGCAAAATTCTTGTCTTCTAATTAACATTCACAACGTTCTCCAAAATGAATCTTCAACTAATGATCTTCAAGTAAAGTTTTTTATGCTCTCTAAAGCTAATCTTGAACTAACGTTTTATTTACTTTTCTTCTAATATTTCTTTCCTAATCAATAAAAATAGTTTCCAAGAAATCCGGTCGAAGCAATGAGATAACAAAATGATAATAAATATTCTAGATTTCATTTTCTAAAACAATTCAAACTTTAAACTATTATTAAAACGGGACAAAACTCCTTCGTCATGTAGTTGTTTTGTTACTAGAGTGAATATTTTAAAATTGTTTCAAAAAATTAGTTACTTTCAAATGGTTTAAATGGTATCAGATGTATATTTTCAAAATTTCATTTAAGCATTACATAAGCTCAGAGTTATTTTAACCTATCTAGTTTTGTATGTAGAAATATACTTTTTTACACATTAGTCAATCTAGCAACCAATAGTTAATTATTTCAGAACCTCTATACATATTGTAACTAGGCACAATACTGTATAACGTAATGCAGTCTTTTTTATATTCAATTTTACTTTATTAAATTGAGATTTTTTAATAACCGTAATTAGTTTTATTAGTCTGTTTTATTAAAGCCAGCATTTATAATTATTTTAAAAGCGTTTGTTCCCCCTTTTTGTTACCTACAATTATTTTACAAATCCTATTTGTTAAAAGTAGTTAAATGAATTAAAGCTTTTATCATAAAGCCTCTCGCAACAAACCGCCATATAGAGCAGCTAGCTAAATAAACCACTACGTTACAATATTTATTTAAATAATCAACTTTCAAGTGAGTTGTTTCCAACATTGTTATGTTAATCCTAACCCTTTCAGAAGCTTTCTGAAATGATAATCTTATTTTAATGAGTACAACTTGTCGTGTTACTACTGATTAAATGCTAAACGAGTAAGTTTGTAACCAACAATTCCCACAATTATAAGCCAAATTTGAAACAGTTACATGGTTATGTTGAAATATCGCTAGTTAGCTTTCAGTAGTTCCAATGTAAACCTTATACACTCAATAAGCGTACCTACTCTAAATAGCTCTAGGATATTAATTCCATTTTAGATGTCTTTTTTTGTAGAAGCTTGAAATATTGGTATTTTTTGTATTGTTTTGTAGTTCTTAAACATGTTCTCTTTTAATCTTGTTATTATTTACGAACCACGCATTTTTCAAATATTCTCTGCATAACTTGATTTTTGTAAACCAAACCATAAAACTTAAATGCAACTTTTCAATACAAGCATAATATTTTGATCTTCATCTTGATTGAAGTGCCTAAATTTAGTTGATTAATTTCCACATTTTCTGTAGTTTACGCGGCAGTTACTGAAACAATTTTCCGTTCGTAGAAATATGATCTGAAATACACTTTCATATGACGTAGCTTTTCTTCGGGTCAGATTATAACATCACAAATTAATACACAGTTAAAATTGAAATGGTTATTTCCTCATTAATAAGCGTAGTATTAAGTAAAACTTGAAAAAGTTTTTTGCTTCTCCTTTAATAGTTCATTTTTAACATCTTACTTCGTTATTCCTCAGAGATACAAAACATTTCTTAACGAATTACATGTACAAATCTATAAATACCAAATATCCCTTCGGGTATCTTTAGAATAAGTACAGCCGAGACTGTTATGGTCCTTTTAAGAATAATGGCTTAATAAAGTATTAAAGAAGTGTTCTGAAGCAATACGTAGGAGGCCATTTAAATTTTTAACATCACAATTCAAAATAACTACACGTATGTGCAGTGTAAATAAATAAGCTTTGTAAAGAATTCCAGCTTCTTGAAGAAAAATCCCTGAATTTAATATTTTCAAAGGCTAATATCAAAAAATACTCTAACCTCAATTAATTCCTTTTACAGGCAAATTATTGTGGTTCGTAGTGCTTGAGCAAACAAAATAACTACATAAGTACAACGATACTGTAAACAAACCTAACAAATTTACTAAGCAATAGCCTAGTTGAAAAGCTTTATTTAATATTAGATTAGACGTAACCCTCCTCGTGAAAGTTTGTACTACCGAAATTTAGCAAAGTTAACAAAGACATGTTAGTCCCAAAACTTGTAAAGGATACAAAGTAGGCATAAGCGCGAACATTACACATTCATAAGCGTTTAATTTCACTTATAGAATTGCTTGGTTAAATATTAATAAGTTTTGCTAAGTACGAATGCATTTAAGTTAACTTTCTTTCTGAAGTCAATTTATAGTTTAAATGACTTTAATAGCTTGAAAATTTCAACAACATTAAACGAACGAATTTAGAAGAGGTCGCTGAAAATCGACGGTTTTCTTTTTGTCTTGAAATAGTTCAAGATTATTGAAGCAATTACGAAAATTTTAACGAAATATCACAATTTGTATTGGATTATTTAACAACATTTGGATTTTAAACTCTTAATTGCTTTTATAATACAATATTATGATTAAGGTATGAAATTTAGAAGAATTTAATTTTAAGGAAGCGAAGGACACCACGATGTAAACACTTGCCAGTAACAGAAATTGAAAAGAAGCATAAGAATTGCAAGATGAATTCCTACTGTTTTATATAGGGCTACAACTAAAATAATACACAAGAACAACCTGAGCAAGATTAAGGCATGAAGGTTTATTGATAAAATGACTGATCATCGAATATGATTCAAATATTGCAGAAAAATACAGATAAGAGTTGCACGAACAGCTATAACTTATCACGACGTACCGTCGCTCGAAATTTAAGCCCGCCTGAAGCTTGCAGAATCCGCGGGAATAACGGCAGCTCGGCGCATTCTTTTTTTGTTGCGAAATAATTCGGAAAAGTCCTGAATAGGATGATCTAATATTTTACTCAGTGTATTTCTTTGTTAAAAAGTCCAGGAATACCCGATTGCAAGGTAACGCCAGAGTGGCGTCCATTCAAGGTTTCCATACCTCCGCTTTCGCTTTACGGAAAAGTAGAAAAACGAATGAGAGTACAGCCAGCCTTCAGATCAGGCGGTCGTAGCAAATCTTTTTTCCGGGCTATCGTAGGCCATTTCCGAAAAAGCCTCTCGTTTTAGTTTGGAAAAGTATCGTACGATGTGTTTACCGGGTCCCCATAGAGAGTGCATATCCGTTTCGGAAAATACATTTCTGTGTGAAAGTTAGTGTTATGTGAAGTACCGTTTTCACATGGTTTCGTATTGGATCAAATAACCTACAGCCCTAGGAACTCCCGTTGTCTTCGCATCCGCTTCCGGGGAAGGACATCATCCCCTTTCCATACCGACCACGACTACTCTCCCTGGGATGCGAAGCCTGCCATCGCTTCTACGGGTCCACCCCCTGACAACCGAAGTCCTCTTCCAGGTAACAACATTTCAGGCTGCCCTTGCACTTGCCGGTTGTAACTGTACCAGCATCAACCCTGGTTAATACCGTATAGCACCGATTACTTGTAGACAGGCACCAGTCAACTACAGTCTGAAATTTAAGAACATTCGGGCGAAGTACTAAAATCTTAAATCAATGCGTAATATATTTGCATTACTGGTAACGTTTTAGAAACAGTGCGAACTGTCCCGGCGTTTACCAATTTTACTCCCGATTACGACCAGCCGTCTAAAGGGTTAAGCGTTTCGAACCCCCCTTTCCCCTCTGTTTTGCTAGCCGCGATTCACCGACTTTGACGTCGCCCTATAACCCTATAGGTTGTCTTAGTATGGAATTAGCACGTGACAAACTAGTAATAGACGGGTAAAAAAGAAGGTAATGGGCGACTTCAACGCAAAGCTTGGAAACAACCACAACGCTACTAAGCTAACGAATAATAATACTACCTCTGTGACACTCATTTACAGAAATGGCCAAGTTACATATTGTGTCGTTACGCATAATGGCCTGTCTAAACTCGAAAAACAACTGGCGGCAAAATTATTTCGTGATTAGACAACCTGAATTGGCCTGTTCGGATAATGCCCGGCCAATACTCATAAAGACCAATTTCGAACTTAGGCCGTAACATAAGTCAATTAGTTAAAGAAGTCATCCCGAAGTAATGCTCCGGTGAATCCGGGATGACGTCTTTGCATCGGGGGCAGGGGGGGGGGGTTAGTGGGTACAAATCCCTTAGTCCCCCGTGGAATGGAAGATCTTCTCGCGGGGACTTTTAAAGGTTTCCCCTCTAACATATTAAAAAAAGGCGAATTAGACCAAGTGTTGAAATAGTGAAACGTACTAGATTAGCTGAGAAGCACTTGTCAAACTGAAACATATATTAATCTTCGGGTGCCGTAATGGTTTAAATTATGTTTGCCAAACGCTGCAGAGAAAACGCAATTAGGGAACTACGAAGAAGAGGAATACGTACACACGTAGGTACGACGTAGTACCGACTAATCAAATTAAAATGGCATACAGGCGAAGAGACAGCAACCGAATGTACACGATGATGATTAGAGAAAAGAAACGGAAGGAGACCCCGTAAAAGATGCGTTGATGAGGTCATCAAAGTTGCTCGACCAACATGGATTCAACAAACAACAGATAAAGGCAACTAGTGTAAATTGGAAGGACCTTAGATTTATCAGCGAATAAACTACCATGAGATCGAAAAAAAGATGATTCTGAGCAGGCCTTGACTAGTACAATACGATTGGCAAGACTGATTTCAAAATGTGGCAGCAGGTTAGAGGTTAATAAATGTCAAATAAATTAAAACACAAAACAGTATTTATTTAGGGAACAAACTGAAAACTAAGATGAATACATGTTAGAGTAGGTGTTCAAAATGTGATCCTTCACTAGTATTACAACGATAAACTTAAATAATTCTGGAAACAAGATTGCAAATCTGACTTACATTTGAAATGTCACTGTCACATTATAATTCATAGGCATTCTAGAACCAGTGTAGCCAATCGTGTTGTACTAGTCAAGGCCTGCTCAGAATCATTTTTTTTTTGACCTCATGGTACAACTAATAAGAGAAGTAGAAAAAAGAATAATATAAGAAAAAGGTGGAGGGTGTGGAGTAGAAAAGGAGAAGAAGAAGGAAGAAAAGGAGAAGGACGAGATGAAATATCTAAAAAATAGCAAACAAATCCAAACTAGACATGAAGAAGTATGGATTTTAAATCCATTCAAAATATGATAAAGAAAGAAACAGTTATTGGCCACGACCATTACAACGAACTTGTGAAGATTGCCCAAGCTCGTTTGAAAATCGGAAGGGAAAGTCGTGAACGAAATAGTCAAAGACGATCAAATAGGCTATGAGTAATTGAAGTATCACCTGAGAAAAAAGAGCCCATCTATGGCAGCATAGGAAGAAGCGAAAAATCCTCCACTTCTATATATCAATAGGTTAGAAAAGAATTGCTAAGTAAAGTTAATATATTGTAAAATTACATTTAAGGTATATAATTGACGATGACTAATATCTTAAAATTCATTTTTCTGCTATTTATACTGTTTAAACTCATCTAGTCGTAATCCTTCTCCTGTCGATGAACCAATAATGGCAGCGACGTACTGGGTTTCAAAATTCATTTTACCAGTAAAAAAATCCCGCCTTTGTTGCTTTGATCCAGTATACAAATCATTCTCATTTACAGTATTTGCTATTTCAGCTTTTTCCTACGAAACAATTATTTTAAATACGAACTTCGTTTCATTCCCAAATGAAAAAATTACACGTCTTGTTAAGCCTCTCCTCGAACAGGTAGCTTTTCCAATTTTTAAACAGTTACCTAAGTTGGGGAAAGCATTTCCAGCCTGTGCGAAGTCGGCTGAATTAAAATGAGTTTCCTCACATCTGTCCGTAATGTGATTATACCTGTAGCCCTTGTAATCACTATAGGGAAAAATATTTCTTCTTACGTTTCTGGTGCAATCTGGAAGAATTTATTAAAGCTGTAAGTTTCATTAAGACTATTTTTCAAATTTAGTTACGAAAGATCAACATTCTGACATGCCATTTAAATTATGAAAAATAATTCTTTTTATAGCTTTGTATTTTACGCTTTACATCCAAGTTGCCACGTTTCATAGTCAGCCACTTTACGTGTAGCAAACATACTACGAGTATTATCAATATTTAAGTATTTCTGAATAAAAACTTTAAAAATCATTACCTGCAACACTGAAGCCTGAAGCGTATGCTGAAAAATCATTTGCTGTTGCTCCACTGCATAAAACAAACAATAAAAACAAAAACGGAAACCTCAATTTGCTGGACATATTTATTTTAGTCCAAAACAAATATAAATGTAGGTTGTGTTAATTACCGAAAATGAAATTGTCTAACGATACTTAAAAAATAATTGGATATAAACAACCCATGTTATTATTTCAAAACGATTATTTAAAGCTCTTTGCTACTTTTAATTTGGCAATAAAAAATTAATAATATAACTTTATTGCAGTCTAATTTCTTATTTATTAAAATATGCCTTTTAGTTAAATAAAAAAAAGCGATGTTGTGGTTCTTAATCGGTCATATTTGCCTGTCATTGCTTATCTACTCTTCGGTGGAAGGTTCTTTTACTAGACGAGGTACGTGAAAGTGTTTTTTATTGCAGCTTTTTAAAATAATAGTAGCTAATTATTACAGGCAATGCTTTATTTTTTGTAATCCATCACTCAACACTTGTTTAATAAATCACTGACAGTAACAGATTTCCATTATAAACTTTTGAAATAAGATTAATTGGGGGTGAAAAAAGAGTTAGGTACACTAATTAAGTTTAAAGGTCAAAATATGTAAGGATTTTGTTAGAATGTTCCTGACATATAAACCCCTACGCCATTTTCTAAAGTTACGCTTACAATCAAGTGCATTTTTTTTCATTCTGATCTTAATAAATAATTTAGTAAACCTTCATTTAAGATTTCATCAACGTTATCAAAAATACCGGATGTGTTTATAATTCTTTTGTATAAATGCTTAACCTGAAAATTTAAACGCATGTATTAGCTCATAGACCGCTCATACCATAAGTGTAACAGCTGTCAATTTGGAAAACTAATAGATTGTTAGCGTGTGAATTAAACTAAGATACTAATTTTCCATTTTATGGTCAGCCTTGAAGAAAACTGAAAAATCCAGCCTATGTATCCAAATACTATCAAAAACTAGAAATTCAATTTTTTGCAATAAATTTTCGCTTATACATATAAGTTCAGTATTATATTCTTGGCGTCACTAATGTATGTGAACTAATCTAAGACACTAACAATCCTGACGTCATTAAAACATTAGTTTAGAACAGTTAACAATTTAACGCTAACCTTTGACCTTATCTAACTATTTGAGGCTACTCTGGGACTTCACCTGAACCTTTATGTAAAGGAGATATTTGAACAGATTTAGTTTATTTGTTAACGCAAGTTTAATCTGTTAATGTCTTGACTAAGTAACAACCCCACAAAGATTTGGTCAAATTATTTAGCTAAAATCTTACTGAAGGACGTAACATCACTCCTTGCCTTTGGTTGGTTAAGAAACGTGGGAAACGTTTGTAAATTTTCGAAATATAAGTAAAAGAATGTAGACAAAAATTAAAATCAATGTTCTTCGGCAACTGATGGACAATTTCGCAACTATTGCTGCTTCATGACGACTTTTACATGACTAACTTATAGCAGAAATAATTCTTTTTCTATAATTTTTATTAATTAAGAAAGTTATTTTAAAATAATAATAAATAAATAAAATAATGGGAGTAATAAACTTTCTGCCTAATAAATGAACCCAGAATTACACCCTAAAATTGTAGAGGCATATCAATTCACTTTCTATTAGAATATTAAGCATGTTAATGCTTTTATGAAACACTAAAATTAAACATTTAGGTATAACAGCCAAGCTTGAGCGAAACGTTTACCATTCTAGCAGATTTCAGTGCAAATTAATATCATCGTTTTAGCACAGTGCGAATTTAATCTTAAAATTAGTTCTGTAGTAATTTACTATACTGACGAAACTATATTATTTTAATTGTTATTAATTAGAAGTTTATAGCAGAAAGATGTGGGTTTATGAAAAGCTTATCCATATTCAAAAATAAGTTTCTGACACTTTAAAATATTAAGTGGCATGCTCTTCATACTTCATCATCATCATAATCAGTCCTCTTATACCCGCAGGTGTCGAGGTTCTCTTTATATTTACATAAAAATATTACTTCTGTAAATTTAAAAGGCTAACCGAATATTAAGCTTTTTAATTAATTCAAGTTCGATAAAATGTATCCCAAGAGGAATAAATTCTTGGACACCTTGTATATTCTAAATAGTCAGTACATTTTACATTCTGTGTATAAAAGTGTAATTAGCTAATTAGAATAAAATCCTTTCGGACTTAACTAAGTTTTTTTTATCTGAAATACTTTATCAAGAGTTGAATAAAACAGAATCCCTTTATAACGTATCCCCGCGTGATTAAGAAATGTCTACATTATAAAGGGTGTTCAAAAACTCCCATGTTTGGAGTTGGCGCTGATTCGGTTGAACGTCAGTAACCGTTTGTCGGTTCGCTAGCCACACGACCAGATGACCTTCGATTACTTTATTTGGCGTTTTAAGTTATACTTCGTTCTATCTTCTTTGTAAGCAATTATTTTATTTACTAAAAATTCATTACCAAAATGATTCCTTTTAGGTGTAATTCTGTTTTAATCATCTTTTATAAAGAATTGAATTTTATGTGTAAAATGTAAATAAAGCTTTTAGTTTACCACTTCAATTTACTTTGCTGTTTTATTTGTTCATGTGTAAATAATAAGTATTGGTAGTGACCAAAGGGCAGTAAGAGCGACCATCAAAATTAACCTGAAAAATAAAAAATCAAAAATGGTTAATGAAAGAAAATCAACGAAATGGTATCCACCGGAAAATCTAACACATTATACTGAACCCATAAGCACTTCCTTAAATTATGACTATCCAACTGAAGTAGAAGCCCTGAATGACCAAATTACAGGAATTTTAATAACAGCACAACAGCAACATTGCAAAAAAAACAACTCATAAAGACGAAGAATTAAGTACACATACAAGGCAACTGATTAGCGAGAGAAAACTAAAAATAAAAACACAAAATGTAAACTCTAAAGAGTTGAGAATACTCAATAGAACAATCTCAAAAGAAATACGAAAAGACCTCAGAAAATACAAGACAGAGAAAATACAACAAACTATTGAAGAAAATAAAAGCATGAAAGCACTTAGGAGAAACTTAGCTATTGGCAAAAAAAGACATTTTTAAACTTAAAGACGACAAGGGACAGGAGACAACAAATAGGGAAAAACTACTAGAGATAGCAGAAGCATTTTATAAGGAATTATACAGAAGTCAACGAGAACAGACAAACAACAAGACACCACAAACAAAAGAGCGAAAAATAATATACCAAGGCTAAACATCTATCTGAAATAACAATCGAAGAAATACACAAAATGGCACAATGCTGTGAAAATTCTCATACACAAGAAAGGAGATATAAGTGACCTCGAGAATTACAGACCAATTAGTTTGTTGTCACATATGCACAAATGGTTTACAGAAATCATCACGAATCGTGGACACTTAGAGTTATACCAATCTCAAGAACAGGCTGGTTTTAGAAGAGGATTTGGTACAAATGATCATTTACAATCGATTAAAACCTTGATTGAAAAAACGCTGGAATATAATAGATCCCTTGTATGGTATATGTCGTCCTTTGACACCGTTAAAATGCCGGCAATACTATCAGCATTAGAACAGATATAGATATGCATATATAAAACATATTTACAGCAATGCTACAGCAATGCTACAGCATCTGTCAAACTCCACAAAAACACAAATAAATACAGAATAGAAAGAGGAATACGACAGGGAGACACCATCTCTCCTAAACTTTTTACGGCTGTGTTGGAATATGCATTCAAGAAATTAGACTGGGACCAAAAGGCCTGAACATCGATGGAGAATACCTAGGTCATTTGCGTTTTCCCGATGACATAGTCATAATAGCGGACAAGTTTAACGTGGCTCAACAAATGCTGGAGGAGCTAAAATGAGTATCCGAAAATATTGGCTTAAATATCAATTTTGGAAAAACAAAATTCATGACCAATTTAGTTACAAGTAACAACATGAAGGTTGGCGGAAACAAAGTAGAACAGGTTTACGATTACAAATATTTGGGACACGAGATAAGAATAGGCAAGGACAATCAGACTTGCGAAATTTGGGATGGGCAGCATTAGGTAAGATGAGAAACATCTTTAAAGGGGAAATGCCAATAAATATGTTTGAAGAAAAAGGCTTTTGCCGGTAATTACATATGGTGCCGAGGCCCTCACTTTAACAAAGCAGTCAATATCTAAACTTATGGTAGCTCATAGATCAATGTAAACAGCAACGTTGGGAGTTACAAGAAAGGACAAAATACCAAATACCACAATCAGACAGAGAACAAAAATAACCGACGTAATCCAACGTATCGTAAAATCTAAATGGAGATGGGCAGGCCATGTAGCCCGCATGAAGGACAATAGATGGACTAAAAGGTTAATAGAATGGAGGCCTAGAGAGGACAAGACGAACAGAGGCAGGCCGCCAACCAGATGAAGCGATGATGTAAGCAGAGTTGCGGCAAATTGGATTAACAAAGCCCGAAATAGACAGGAATGGAGAACACTAGAGGAGACCTATATCCAGCAGTGGATGTAAATGGGTTGATAGAAGAAGTAGAAGAAGAAGTAATAAGTAAATACATACTCTGTTACTTATTTTCTCAAGCCATAGTCAACTCCAAGCGTGGGAGTTCTTGAACACCCGTTATTAGGTAACTGAAAGTGTGTTATAACAAAAAAGTATTTTTTTTTTAGTAAAATATATAGATTATATAGATATTGAACAAATTATTTGTAAAACAAATTCATATGCTGAATCATCACTTTTACTCAAAGTTAAAAGAATGGCACTACAACGTCCATACAAAAGTTTTGTAAATAATCTAAAATAAGTAGGTAGTACAGTGTCCATACTAATAATACAAAGCACAGACAGTTCCTTGCTATTTTTCTAAAAAATCTGTTAGAAGAAGACTCTCCAACAACTGAAAGGATCGAAGCGTGGTGACACTATAAACACGCAAGATTTCTTTAATTCTTGAGGCGTATAAGTTATAAGTTATAATAATAAATGAATGGAAAATGAAGATATCTGAACGTTACAACTGGTGGTACATTACTTATAAGTATGCATCTTGTATCAGAAAATTATTACATTTCAATAAATTACTGGAACTCCGAACAGACCGGAAAATCTGTACGTTAAAGGCGGCTATAACCAAAATTGTAATAAACTGTATCTTTTAAGTTTTTTTTAGGTTTTTCACCCTTTTTAAATTGGTATATTATTAATGTATTTCAAGAGAATCATGTAGTATGTGTTGCCTACACTAACTAAGCAAATCTTCGAAGAAGGAATACAAGATCAAATAAATAGACAGTTAATTCTTACTACGAGGGGCATTTCATAAATATTGCAAACTATTTTTATACTCTCGCATGTATATTTTATTTTAGGCAATATCTCTTTAAAATCCTTCTATATAGTCCCCCTGCTGCTCAATGACCGATTCCCAATGTCTTGAAAGATTTTCTATTCCAGTGAGGTCACCACCTTTATTCAGATCTCGAGTGCTCCGGTTAACCTCTGTGGAAAGCTCTTCCAGGGTGGAAAAACGCTGTCCACGCATGGGCTCCTTTAACTTCGGGGACAAGTCAAAGTCAGGTAGACTTATGTCTGGACTGTATGTAGGGTGAGGTAACACTGCCCACTCGTACTGATGCGGCAAATCAGTCACAATTTTTCCCGAGTGCAGGCGTTCATTATCGTTTACGAGTAAGTAAGCCAGATCGGATTTTGTGCATTGTTCTGCGTAATTTCTGCATGAAGTCACGATAATACCCTGCCATCACACTTGTTCCACCTTGAACTGTTTTGGTCATAATGATTCCTTTTTAGATCACGGCTCCACTCGTTTGACTGAGATTTCAACTCTGATTCATGCTTGTCCTTCAACAACAAATCTTTGTCTTAATATAGTTGCAATATTCAGGTGTTTCTTTTTCTGTTCAGTTGTCAAACAGTGTGGGGCCCACCGGGCCGCAATTTTTCTTTTCTGCAAATCGTTCAGTAAAATACGGAATACAGATGGAATTCCGGTAGCTGCCGATATTTCCTCAGATGTCGCTCCAAAATCTTTGTCAATAAAGTCCCACACAAGTTTCACACTTCGTTCATCAGTTGATGTTCTTAGCCTTCCTTGTCATGGATCATCACGTGTGGTTTCACGTCCTTCACGAAAACGACAAGCCCAACGGGATACTGAACTACGGTCTATTGTCTCTTCCCCACAAACTTCACGCAAAGCTCTGTGAATTTCTGACGGATTTTTGTAACGTTTTGGGCTTTATGTAAGATGTTTGTTCTTCGACAGCCGAGGCGCCTGCAGACACAATTTATTTATAACACTCGTTTAATCAGAACGAAGCGAAAACGCGTGCTCACTTCTCGAGTCTTAAACTACAACTGACCTCACTTTCCTGTGCATTATTTATGAAATATCCCTCGTAGTTAAGTCACAAATTGCTTGATTTCGGCAAACTAAGATAAAATATTCTGATTTAGCAAAATAATTAGTTTAGTTTAAGTAACCAAGTGGAATTTTATATGTATTTTTGTAAAGGTATAGTAAAGTAAATGTAGCTAAATAACAACGTCGATAGTTCCACAGCTTCGAAAATCATAAGCTTTTATGGGGATACAATATTTGCTTTTTGCGGCTTTATCTTCAAAGATATGCAGTGGAACTAATCGAAAACTTTCCCCATGACTAACTTTTTTTCATAACTTACTCACCCTTCGATCAAACAAATGATTGGAAATAGTTACGTAAAGGATATCATCCCATAGGTCAATAACTCTTTTATGAGTTTAAAGAAACTACAAGAGTTCCTGCTTGTTTTTGGAATATAACATTATTATGCATTGTAAAATGTTCACCTTATTGTAAACTTTCCTTTGAGTATGTATAATAATAAAACTTCAATTTATGAAGGAAAATCTCATATTTGTATATGATGCCAAATGCATTTTACGTTTCTTTATTTTCAGACTGCATTCAAAATATTAATAATTTGTCCGACTACGACGGTTGTTCTGCTCCAAAGAAGGACGGATACTTTTATAACTCGAAAAGCCGCGAATGTGAAGAAGTTTCTTATCAGGAATGCAATATAAAAAATATAAACAATATCTTCGTAGACTTGCAAGATTGTATACAAATTGCAAAGAAAACCTGCAATAATGCTCGTACGGTAAAGACATGTTTTTACTATGCTATACTATTTTATTCAATTTAACATTTTATTGAAGTAATTTTGAATTTTTAAACAATTTTAGATTTGCGGTTTTACCAAAACAAGATTAATAGGAATTATTTAAAAAATAGGGAATTTAGTTGTAATACAAAATATAAGTCTGGTCCTATAATAAATAACCTTTTACATATAATATACATCTACTACTTTTCAGTTACCTTGTTAATTACGAATAAAACAAAACAAATTTCAGGGTGGTAGACGTGGCAAGTCTAGAAAATGCCCAGGTGCGAAAAAAATATGCAAGGACTTTTTCTCAGGAAAGCGCGAATTTGAACGACAATACATCAAGCGTGCTTTATCTTCACCTGAGCGTATTGGACCGAAAATGAGCGACTTTGAATTTTAAACTTCGCTAAAATTAGGGAAAATGTTTACGTTGATCAATTAATAAAATATGTAAAAGTAATGCAAATTCTGATTAAATGATTGTTTGCTAAACTTATAATAAAAGCTGCTGTTTATTGAAAGGCACGTTTTTACAAACATATCCAAATTGCTAGCGTTAGGGTGCGCTACAGTCCTACATCTTGAAACAAGCAAATGTTAGTTACGATCAATTAGGCCGATAATTAGTTCGAGTTTAGGCTTACATGCGTGTGTAGCACGACACCCATTGTCGGGTGATACGTGTTACAATGCACTTGAATTGTGGATTAATTGTCAAGTTGCTATACTAGTAAGTAAGACTCGTAGCTGCTCACGTTTTTATTATTATTAACGTTTAGAGCCTTGTAATACGTTACTGTTTTCTGACAAACGCAGAAGCTTGTCATATTATTCAAATGTCGATTTAAGACGCTGTACGCAAGTATTTTCCTGGGGACTGGTAGCTCAACGGAGTTAACACTACTTCCTTGACCTGATAATTAGACATCGACGATTTTCAGACAGATAGGCTCGTCTTTCACAAGTCTACGTAATAGAGTTCCGAATCGAATCATGAGTGAATTTCCCACTGGCTTTGTTAGTTTTTGTCATAGCAGGCGACCGACAGAATATCCAGCTGTTAGCAGGTTTATAGCGTCTCGCGCCAGTATCTACGAGGAGCAACATGGGATGCAACAACACATTATGCTTAGTAACTATGTTGATATGCTCTTACAGTCTTTACTTCATTGTTATTCCCTGGGTGATGTAGACGCATAACACCTGCATCAAGTTTAATTTAATCCAACGTATGTGAAACAGATATGACAGATTTTTGGTAGTTCGATCGATTGTGCTTTTGTTGACAAAAATGACACATCGAGTAATTAGAAGGTTGCCAAAATAGATCACTAGTATTCTTGATTAGTTAATTCAGTCCTCGTATACCGACTTACATTTGTAGCAAGGGTTCCCTCTAGAGCCTAGTTTCGACAAATTTCATTTTCCATTCTTCTGTTTCTCTTGCCATTTCCTCCGGTTCTTCAATGCCAGTTCTAGCCGTTTCAGGTAACTTTCTATTTTATTGCCCCATTTCTTTCTTGGTCTACTCTTTAATTCCTTTTGTATTTTTCTCATTTTCCATACCCTTTGTGTGAACCTTATTGCCATTTTCGCCAAATGTCCAAACCATCTTAATGCATTTTCATTTATTCTCTGTCCTATTGCTGCTTTTACTCTTAGCCATTTTCTTACTTTGTCCAATAATCTCAATCCCGCTATTCTCTTCAGTATCCTCATTTCACTAGCTTGTATTCTGTTAACAGGACGACTTCTGGGTTGAAACCGTATCGTGTTTGAAACAAAAGAGCTCAACGTTTCGCCCACTGCCTTTTCTGATTTTCCTCATAAGGGTTTCGCCTGTGGCTTGGTTGATAAGTTGAGTTACCGTTCCATTCTTTCTGTTGCTACAAGAGTTTCGTCTCTGGCGTGGTTGACACGTTGAGTTACCGTGCTTTTTTGGTGCCCCCCTTTTCCTCCTGAAGAAGACCCTTAAAAAAAGTGGGCGAAATGTTAAGTTCTTTTGTCTCAATCATGACACGGTTTCAATCCGAAAGTCGTTCTGTTAACACTAACACTGACCGTGGAAGTCTTCGAATTCATTATAGCTTGTATTCTACCTACTTCTTGTTTACTTAACCTCTATATTTCTCAACCTAAGATAGGGTTCATAAAAAAATGAATTATATGTCCTTATTTTTGATTTTATTGACAATAGAGTTTTGTAGCGTATTTAATTCTGTCATCTAATTCAGTTTCTATTCTACCATCTTCTGGTATTGCTGAACCTAGGTATTTAAACATCTTTATACATTCCAATTCTTCCTGCTGAAGTCTTATAGAAATGTATTTCCTTTGGTTCTGTCGCTATTGTCATTGTTTCTGTCTTACCTTTGTTTATTTCCAACTTTCTTTTCTTTAATTTTTTTTCAAACTTCAACGATTTAGTTCAAATCCTTTTTATTCTTTACTAGTAGTACTAAATTTTCCGCTAGATAGTTAATTATGAGTCTTTGTAAATTATGAAGAAGAATAATAGGGACAACGAAACAGGGTCAAATTAGAAACAAAGTACCTAGGCAGGTAGATGTACAACCACTAAACCTTCGTATGTAGGTAACAAAACCAGTTAAGATATTTCGACCATTTTGTGTGAATGTACTCGCAAGAATTTACAAAAAGGATTTGGCAGACTAAATTACATGCTCGGAGGCCCAGCAGAAGACCAGGACCAGGACCACCTAGAATACAACTATCGCCAACGATATCCAGGCAAGAGGTCTCAACTAGAAGAATGCAATGGAAACCGCCAAGGATAGGAAAGCTTGAAGGAAGCCAATGGCACACAACCAACCCAACACCATATGAGGCGTGCCTCATTATACATATACATCGATACCAGTACCAGGTCCACGGACTAAGTAACTAAGTAAATTATGGTATCCCCATCTTGTTTTCTTTACTGTTTTGCTGCACTCCTTTATTACTTCATCCATAAATACGTTAAATATTTAATTGCTGACCTAAAGTACCACCTTGTCTCACTCCGGCTATTGTTTAAAATTTCCTTGATGTTTTATTTTTAGAACTCACGTAATTAGTTGTATGGTTATATAGACTTCGTATGCTATTTATTAATTTCTTTTAAACGTTCCTTCTCAGATATCGTTTCTTGTATTTGAATCAAATGCTTTAGTGATATCGATAAAAGCATAGATAAGTATATTGCCTCATACGCATCTATTGCTTGATAATTACTACTTATAACATTCGTCATTCCTTCTCAGCTCTAAAACCGTTTCGTGCTTCATCCATTTCTTGCTCTACTTGTTCTTTTCTTCTTTGATACATTCAGCAGGGATATTCCTGTGCAATTGCCGCAATTTTTTGGGTCTCCTTTCTTATAAAGTGACATTGGTGTCTCCCAATTTGCTGGTTTTTTCTGGTTATTTTATTCATTAGTTCTAAAATGTGTCCCGAACTGCAGCAGCTAGGTACCTCAGTCCAGTACGATCAGGAGGGTAAGCTTCGTTGTCTCTGTTGGACGTTGGAGTACCGACCCTGCTCTGTAAAAACAAATTAGCTGAGAATACTTCAACAAATTGTTAAAGAGGCCAAAGCCCATCCAGGGCTGTAGTGCCATAGGAAGTAAGTTCTAAAATGACCCTCACCTCCCATTTGCTTAACCATTTCAGCGGTTATTCCTGGATTTTCCATTTTTTAACTATTTTATCGCTTTACCTATCCAATTCCTTCAACGTCACACCATTAACTGTTCCTTCCTTGGCCGGGTACCTCTTTTATTTTCTTACTTTTCCTCTCTTCTTCAATATTGACGACTAGTAATTTCTTGAAGTGTTCATGGGAACAATCCATAATTTCGTCATCTTTTGTTAATAACTTTTTTTCATGTCTGTACTATATTAACCAAGATCGCAATTTATTACCTTCTTTGAATTTTTAATTTTCCTCCATATTTTGATCGAAGTTACAATACAAGCCTTTTAGCTTGCTTCTGTTCCTTTTTTCTAAATTATTTGTATTATTCATAGGTACCTAGCTGTTAGCGTTTCTTTTAGCTATTTTTTACACGGATCCTTTTGCTCTCCTACGGCTTTCAACTCTTCTGTCCGCCAAGCCGTTTGCTTATTACTAGTTTTTATTACTATCGTACAGTACGCTCTTGTTGCCCTTTATTTTTATATATTTCCCAAAAGGTTTGTATATCGTATTGTTTTATTGTTACAAATGTGGCTATAGACTCTTTTCTAAGTGTTCTTTATATTTTTCTAGAGTTTCTGCCTTGCTCAGTATGTTGTAATTGGTCTTTGCAGAGTAGGTTTACAGATCTTTTTTGTATGTTTAAATTCTTATGTTATCATTATTTTGGATATCACTGTACCTACGCTAATCCCTTCCTATCGTGTGGCCCTTTTTGTCTCTTGTGTCTGTTATGCATTTCGTAAAGGATGGTGATTCTATTACATAGTCAAATAGGTCACTAGTATTCTTACGATACTGAAATTAATCCTACATTTACAACCCTGCTGTAAAGTTTGATAAACAAAACTTAGGTGTTGGCTTTGGTATCAAAAAAAAGAGGCAGAGTAACTTTTGTCCATTTTTTACGAGCTTAAACGTTCTAGCAAATAACCCCAAGCTGTTTTCTCAATTTGAAATAATTCTGGTCGGTTTTGTGTCCGACACGAAAGTCAACACGGTCAGTAAATCTATTTCAGGTATTTCAAGCTTTATGTGGCGTTCTGTGTGTTATCAGCTATCAAAGCCAACTAACACGGAACTTAATGACGCGCGATTCAACATACACACACACACACACACCCATGGAAGCGAAAGGGGCAGGGTTAATATTTTACAAGCTAATGCGAAAATTGATGATAGTTGGAATTGTCGGATCGAGAGTAACATAAGCTTTTGTGTGTTGTAACAGTTGTGTTTGCGTATCTGTTAATTCTATAAAGCCTATCTAGTCGTATCGTTCTGTTTGTGAATACGTAAGAGGAAAAGGCATAGAACTAGGAATAAAGTTTTGGGTTTAATCAATAAACTCCAAAAAAACTGGCGGATAGCTAAGCGAAAGAAATAAACCGAAACCGAAACATTTCCCCATGAGATTTTCGTTTCTGTTATTCCTTTCGGAACGTTACAGGGTCCTCGTTCCTTGCATCTTTTTGGATATATTTAGTAATCTAAAAACATAACTCGACGACTATGGTTTATTCATAAATGTGTGGCGTAGCGAGGCGTCCTTTTGCTGAGTCTTGAATTTTGTTAACCTGCGTTCGCGGACCGCTTACAAATTATCCTTATTCAGGATGTGCACGACAAACGACCCGTGTCTGCGTTGTAACTAACGCCGAGTTGTGAACTTGCTTAATGAAACTGTAATAAAAATTAATTGCTTCGCCTAGATTTCCTTGTTAGTCACTGCGCGTTTTTATGAACCTGAAAACCTCTAATTGAACGCGTTAAATTTGAGTTATTCCCTAAAGAAATTCGACTGCAATAGCTGAAAAATTCATACCCGTATCTGGGACGGTTTACTAACGTGAAAAATAAAATAATAAATTTCTGCAACCTAAATAAACAACACGCAGTAAAACCATGAAACAGAATTGTTAGCTTTAAGACCGTATTTTAACATAAGACTATAAATTGGAATTATGTAGTTAAGATGGCAGTTTTATGTGTAGCTCAATTACCGAAACATAAACTGAAATACACTTGCGCAATTTTTCTTCGCAATAAACTCATACAACCATTTATTTCACTCCGAGTAAACAAAACTTTAATAATGAAGTATGAAACTACTGAATTCTTAATCAAAGTCTAGATGCAAATTCTAGCATTTCGATGTTTTTATTTTAATTTAAATTGTGAAACTATAAATATTTGTATAATAACGGATAAACGTTTCCAGTGAGTGATTCTACATTTAAACCTTCCACGAATTATAAGCAGACGTATTAAGATGTTCATGAATCTCTGTACTCTTTGAAAATACTCACATTTTGCCAGTAGCAAATATGATATTAAATCTGTAACGTTGCTTTGAACAAAAGAACGTAAAAGAAATGATGAAATTATACGTTGTAGAAATTAAACGTTAAAATAAATATATTTCTTAATATCCTAATTAAGAATCATATTACAAACTAAATCAGCTTTAGAATATTTTGTTATTTATTGAGTGAGGTCTTTTAGAATATTATCAACCCCTTTAAAATCTATTGAGAAATCTAACCACTAAAATCAAGCTTTTCGTTGAATGTGGCTTGTACGTTGTTTCCAGAAACCCATATAGTTTTTATAGAAAATTAATACGCAGCCAGATGGAACCGCACACATTCAAAGAGAGAATTATAACCGCATCAGCGGGTGATGAAGTGTTATCATATCCGAGCAATAAATTCCGAATTAAATATGTTTTCAATTCAATACTGGAAAGCGGCCAACTCTGTATGTTCATTGTCGATATGTTTTAAAAACGTAGTGAAAAACGATTTAATACCTCAGCAAAAAGGGCAATCTTGAGGCTTTTTTTCCAGTTTTGATTACATTCTTGTTCTTTTTGATTGCACACTTCCGCATGGTCATATAAAATCAAGTTTAGCTGCCTGTAAATCCAACCAGAACTATGTGGAAGATTTGAAGAAACCGTAAACGTAAGTGGTGCGGATACATATCGATATCCGGTTCTTTCAGATTTTTATTGCTGCTTGTCTCCTCGTAAACTGCGAATTTTTGTGTGCAGTAACCTTAAAATTAAATGTAGAGAAACTGCCATATAAAAAGTGTAGTATTTAGGTGTGCAAAAATAAAGTTGCTATGAATTAGCCACATGGCCTAGTGTATATTCATTTTTTAAGTTTAGCAACAAGCAAAACAATTTTAAAATAAATCCCAGTTAAGATACAGCTTTGGTTTTTGAAGGAACGAAATTTCGAGCTCGAACCCAGGCGTCTTGAGTTCGATTCCTAAGGCTGGCGTAGTTACAGAAAATGAAGTTTAAGCTCTTACATGCTCGGAATCGACCGTCCCAGGTATACTACAAACACTTTATCACCACAACAAATAAATTTACTTCTGTTTTTGCGATGGAAAAGGCTAAGTTTCGTCCCAAAATATAAGCCAGGGGGGCTTACAAAACTTGTACAACGAAATTATTAGCAGGGAATGATCCCAAACCCCGACAAAAAATGGAAGACGGAAAGGGTTTGAACTTTTACGGAAATTTATAGTTCTTATATTACGTATGTATATCAGTTAGCTCTAGTTAGTCAGATTAGACTGAAATTTGTTTCCCCAATGCATAATTTCATACTACGTATAACTGCCCCTTTCCTGCCTTTCAGTAATACTAAAACTAAAACAGAAACTTTAGATCCAAAACTTTCGTACAACATAACTTACTGCCTGGTGTTTTTGTCTACTTTATACTAACTGAAAAAGGAAGCCTGAATACATGAAGTTATTATTTCTATGCACTATGATAAACACATTATTTGAAAACAACTATCTGCAAAATATCAAAGCGTGTGTAAGCTTCCGTGTATTAATCTCGGATTAAAAAGAACGGAGTTCCGTTTGACATTACCAATCCAGCAAAATCCCTACAAAAGGCAATACATATTATTTTCCGATTGATCTTAACATCATCAAAAACACATTCATCCCTTAAAAAACCTTTGACGTTGATTTATACCGCAGGGTCATTTAGGGTAAAGACATTAATAAAACAGGACGTGCGAAATATAAAATGCATAAAGTCCGCTTACAAACACAAAAGGAACCAGATGAAAACACAAAAAAGGGTCGAAAATATTTTAACAAATATTAGTCGGTGAATAAGTTTCCTTTTGTAACAAAACAAGAAAGAAACAACATTCTCCATCAGTTTTCATTAAGTTAACCAAGATGGAGGGAAGCTGTTTTCATTTGAGTATTTGCAGCACGCAAATTTCACGGTCGTTTGTATTTCTTGGTCGCAATAGATATTCGTAAAAAAAGGTAATTTATTTTTGTCAGAAAGAAGAACGAAATTTTTTAAATTGAGAAGCTTGACATACTATTATGTTAATGCAAAAAAATTTACATGCCATCTACTAAAAGTGCTGCACCAGAATCTCCTTTGAAATAAGATCCAGTTATAACTTTATTTATAAAATTGAAGAAGAAACATCACAATCAGTTGGCATTCAAGGATGTATAAGTCAAAGAAACTGCAATTAAATTTGTGTGATCTTGTAAAATTTTCTATAAAATGGATCATTTGTTACAATAATGCCAATTTTCATTTAAATGTGCTAGGTGTTGAATTGAAAAATCACTTGCAGTAGGCTTTGCGTGCTTTTGAAATTTAATATTTTTGATTAAGGATTTTCAATTGAAAGCTCCTTGTCTAAAATTTCATAAATATTTTCAAACTTATTTGATTAAATTTGGTAATTATAGTTATTTTTAAAAGGCCTTTATGTACAAACAACTGCAGACCACAAAAAATAATATTCAGCATTTGATTTGTAACAACCTACTTCAAGCTAATTGGAATTCCTAGATTTATTCAAATAAAAGCAAGAACTAAAAACAAAGCATCACAAGAAGCTGTATAAACTTGAAAACCAGTTCGCTACGTAGCGAATTAAGAGAGAAATACAAGACAGGGGGTGCTATTAATCACAATTTATGGTATCCACATATGGAACTTGGTTATTTTCTTTATAAAGCTATATTTAATGCCTTAAGTATAAAACCAGCTACAATTAATAGGTAAAACCTGCTTTAAGAATTTACTCAGCCAAAGTAAGCTAAAATTAAAGCAAAGCCGCAGTACTAAGCATTTTGTATTAGAACATTAGTTAGCCAATAGCGTCATTAATTTAGCTAATTTCGGCTTCGAAAAGTAATAGTTAGAATTATTAGGTAATAATCTAATAATCTAAAGACAAACTTTAAATAGGTAATAAATTTTAAAATTTCTGCTTAAATTTAAAATCAGTTGTTAAGGGTAACTGGGCGATTCTCAGAAAGTTGCGCAAATTGAAGTTACCAAATAAAAACTCAGTAGTTTAAAAATATTTGTGCTAAAAATGTACTGGCCTATTATAACTCGATTATAATATCTACATTACGAACATAAGTTTCATTGAAATAATCTTTTTTGTGATTTTAATTGTGTTTTAGAAGGTCTAAAATCACCTCCATGGACTGTATCTTCTTGCAGTTATTGTAGTATTGATCACAAAATTTTGTATTTTGCAATTAATAAAAACATTCAACTGTAGCATATGTACTCCTAAAACACTAATCAATGCAAAACATAGACAAACGAGTCAATCAATTGACAAATTGCTCCTTTTTCTCTTATTTCACAGGTGTAGCAACTATCAATGTCAGCTCCATTTACATGTAAGTATTTATTTTGTTACAAAACCGTCGGATGTCGCTAGTAATTTACTTCGTTGCGCTGTTTAAGAAGTATCGGTAAAACTGTTCATTAGGTGTAAAAATAATTAGCGTAGTGGTTAAATTTACGGTGGTATTAATTTTTAAAGTTAATTATAGCGGTAGTAGTAGTCGTAGTAATAATTGTGGGGAGATCTGAGTCTAGCAAGTAGGCCTCTATAGGCCCTTTTTGCCAACCCCTAGCCATCCCCTCAGTCACTCTCACCACCTTCTACCTCGTATGCCTCATCTCCATCTGTGAACCTCCTAGATTCTCTAATGAAAATCAGGATGTCAGTCCACGCCAGAGAGTACAACTCTTCCTTCTGAAGCGTAACCGCACCGAAGGTTTTGAACCTTAGTCGCCCATATGCCAGGCATTCTCCCAAGTAGTGAAAGGACGTCTCCTCGGCCCTTCCACATCTCGGGCATTGGGGGTTCTGTTCCACTACTATCAGATAGGTGTCTTCTTAATTTACAGTGACCTGTCAGGATCCCTATCAAAAGATTTAAGGTCCTTCGGCTTTTTCCCAGCAGCCAGGTTGACTTTTTCAAGTCAAATTCTGCTATGTGGTCTTTAGCCTGTCGACAGCCTCTATTACTTTCCCATTTCCTCTTAGATGTCGCGAAGGCCCATTCACTAAGAGCCGTTGAGACGTGTTTCCTTGTGATACCCAAAAAGGGGTTCGGCCCAAAACATGTTTCCATGGCTCCGAGTTTGGCTAGTTCGTCGGCCTTCTCGTTACCTCGGATACCTCAGTTCTACGTCTCTCCCTGTTGTCAGCTCTTCTAGGGCGTCACCACACTCCTGAACAAGTGCTGATCTTGTTCTGGGCGAGCATATTGCCCTTAGTGCCGCTTGGCTGTCAGAACAAATGTAAATTTTTTGTTCTGTCGACCTTCGTATTTCCTGCTTTGTAGCTACCGTTAAAATAGCAAACACCGTGGTGTACATTCCTAAAGTTGAACTTTATTGTATGCCTCGGTTTTCTACATAGATTCCTGCCCCGGAGCGTCGTTCTTCCGTCAGCCTTGAGCCGTCCGTGTAGCCCACTAACGTCCCTGGCTGAAAGCTAACCTGATCTTTCTCCCAGTGATCTCTAGTAGGGATTGTGAGAGCGTACTTCCTATTCAATCTTAGCCGGTCCTATGCTTCGATCACCTTGCAGCTTAACAGAGCTAGCTCCTTTGTCACCGCTTCAGCAACCCTAGTATGACCCGTGCATACTCCTTGACTGTTCCACATCCCTGCATCTCGCATTCGAAGGTGAGCTGCCATGGCCTCCTTCTTTATCCAAGTGTCAAGACTTGGAAATCCGAAAAGAACTTCTACTGCTGCTGTAGGGGTTGTTCTCATTGCCCCAGTAATACCTACGCAGGCCAATATTTGAATTTTAGCCAGCTTGGCTGAGACGGTAGGTCTATCTACACTAGACCACCATATCACTGAACTATGTTGGATTCTAGGTCTGATTACCATTGTGTAGAGCCTATACAAAATTTGGGGATTTATCCCCCAATTTTTGCCCACCGCTCGGCGTAGCTGCCAGAGTGTTGGTATTGACTTGGTGACAACCTTGCCGACATGCAACGTCCAGCTTAACTTACTATCTAGGATTACCCCTAAAGTAATTAATCTCTCGCGTTGGTGCTAGAGGTCTGCCGTACATAATGGGCGCCCTAAATCCCTCCAGTTTTCTCCTTTTGGTAAAGAGAATCATCTCAGTCTTGTCTCCTCTCACGCCGACCTCAACCGAACAATCCCCTAGGGCAGCAGTTACGGTTCTTTTTTCTAGCTCCGATCTTACCCATCTGACCACCATTTGAGAGTTTTCCCTGGCCTGTAGGGCTTGATCTATTGTGGCTAGTCTTGCCTTATTAAATGTACCTTCAATGTCAAATTATAGCGGTAAGTATTTTTATTATCCATCAACTCCATGGCAATTACTATTATATGATATTAATTATTTAACTATTTTTTAATGATCTCGGAAGGAACATGGGTTCGTACTTTATCTATTTCCATACCCACTTTTGAGGTTATGTGTCATTTTTTTTACACCTGTCCATGAAGTTGACTTGTCTTTGCCAATAATCAAATCTAAGAAGAATGTAGGATGCTAGTGAAGAAATATTATTATTTCAACATTCTTAAATAATCTACATTATTATATACATTTTCAAAATTATAAAATAGTTTCAAATTTTGGTGCTTTCAAATATTTTCAGAATAATGGGTCAAACTGAAAAGAAAGATAAGAGTAATTAAAATTGTATTCTTTCCACCTAACCTTTTGTAGGATTTTCGACACACACAGAGAATTTCGAATTACGGATAATGGATCCGGCATAGTGAAAATGATAATTTTGATTTTGTAGCCGAGCTTTCCTTGAACCAAAAATCTATATACCAAAAGCAACAAAAGATGATTGGCAAAATTTCGTGGAAACTGTCGAATATTTACAAACGTAAGGCTTAAGTTTTGAAAAAGTAAAGAGGTGTTTTTATAAATAAACCCGTTTTTACGATTTTATTTTTTTATTAATCGGATATAGCGTTTTACGGTTATAACATCACAATTTGTTGAGTTCCTTCAGCGGAACAACTGATTGTAACAGTACGTACATAGGAATGACCAACCGCAGCGTCTCTACCAGTGTGAACAATTTTCAAACGTAATTAATCAGCTTTTGCAGTGCTTATATTCACTAGTCCTCTTCCGATAGGTAAGACCCTCCTGCCCAACAACAAAGAGGGTTCACAGAATTCATATTTATGAGTTAATAACAGGCTATTGACATGAGCTTCGGCCAAAAGAGAAAGAAAAAGGTCTTCAGAAGTGGTCATTCGTTTAACCCTGTGGGAGATGTTGAAGTCAATTCATTACATAGTTAAAGAAATTTATTAATTCGTACATAATGAAATTTCGGAAGAGACAAAAAATAGCACTGTAAAAGTTGTAAACAAAAATATTTAAAATCCTCCATAGGTGTTTAAAATTGCAGATTTAATGGTCTGTAAAATAGATAAACCACACATAAGGCTAGAAAGAATTTAAACGTGAACTTTGACAAAAGAGTACACGCTTTTAATTCTTATTCGTTTCTGAAAAAGTATTTCACACTGTTTGAATTACTAAAAAAATAATTTCAAAGCTGAAAATATTAACACTAATCTACTATTAATTTAATCAAATTTTTTTAAAACACTCTGTAAGATGTTTTCACCTTAGCTAGGTTACATTTAATTTAAAATTTTCAGTATTATAATAAATATCCCAATTTAATAAAAACTCAGTTTAGTATGAAGATGGCAAAAGTGTAATTGCAGAAATTTATATACAGCGTGGCCCTTAAGTAATGGGATGAAGTGCAACATTAAATTCGTATAGACAAAATATTACGACTTACCTAGGATTAATTTAGTCCAAAAGTGCATATTAAAGGAGATACAACGTATGAAAGTCAACATTCTAATTTCAACCGCAAGCTCAAAATTCCCTGAAATATCAATAAATAGCGGACACGCTGTATGTAAGGTTTCAATACCATCTACATTAAAGTTTGACATGTTTATTTGTGTTTCAGAAAATATAATAACTGGAATCTGAAACTATTTGCTCAGAATTTCCTGTAAATGCAAGACACATTAGTTGCAATCTGAAACATATAGCAACATATAAAATAGGATTAATATCAATTTCCATACTGCACGGTTGTTTCATACCAGAGAGCTATCTCTCTAACACAACACTATCTAATTGGATGCATTACACTGGATTAAAATCCACCCTTATCATTACGGTTTCGTAACTTCTAATAAGCTTCTGAGTCATTAAATGTCCGATAACGAAGCGTCCAAATTACTAAATGGCGTAACACCTGCCTAATTTAATCAAATATAACCTTTAACATAACACTTAACACTTAAACGTTTTGTAATATAATAATAATTTTGTGTTACATGTTAATATTTTCCAACATAAATAAGAATTTAATTTCCTTTCGCAAACAGTGCTGTTTTGATCAGAAATCCGATAATTTGCATCGATAGTGCAGAACAGATAGAATCTAACGTTATCGGCGTTTGCAAACACATCCGGCTATCTGATGTCGTAAAACCATTTCGGTGACGCGTCGCGACGCTGACGTTACCTACATTTTGACAAGCAAACTCATCTTCTCGACGATTATTCGTCATTAACCTCTGTTCGCTCTTCTACTATTATCAGACGAAAAATTCCTGACTTCCCTTTGCGGAAACAAAACGAGCTACTTTATTTATTTGTTCTTCTTTACATTCTTTGTTAGAATACAACGAGCTCTGTGCTAAATTATATATTATCGTTAATCACGAAGACACGAAAAGTTAATAAAGATTTCATTCATTCTGTGCCGTTGGGTTAAGTTCGTTTAAGAGCAAGTTTGGAAAAGCGTGCCTAGTTAAATAAATTGCCGAACGGCGTAACTTTCGAGAACCAAAAGTTCCCTTTTTTCTGTTGAGGGTCTCGAAACATTGTTAACATTCATTATGTATTAAGTGCTTTTAAGAGTCCAACTGGGGTTTTCAAATCAATGCAAGAAGGCTTAAAACATACATAAATAAATTTTCGCCATCAATTAAAGAACAAAAATACCTATAAAATTAAGTAAATTCCATCACCCTGAAAACTTTCTTACAATTAAGGTTATCAACAGAGATTAGATCAATAGAGGAAAGTGAAAATCAACTTTTAATGTTTCATGGGCCGTTTAGTTTTCTTTCGTTCGTTCAAACTTTACTTACTATCACGGGTTAAACTTTGCTTTCCTTCATTGGAAGGTCTATAATTCAAAGATTTGAAGTTCTGTTAATTAAAACGTAATTATCTCACCCAACAGTTAGAACTTTCTCAGATCAAGATGAAACTTTACTTTTACTTGAAACGTAAAATTTTGATTCACATCGTGTTTGCAGTTCGTTTTCAATTAATTTTAATAATAGATCGTAATTGTTTCCTGTTAGTATTGAACTTCAGCACAGCTAAATGCTTTAATCGTAAGAAAAAGGGTGAAAAATTTGGTTATTAATAAATAGTACGTAAGCTTCAGCTTTTATTCCTGTACTTGAAATTTAATGTTTATCTTGTTGAAAGCAGCAAAAAAAAACAACAATTCAAAGTAAAGCGGTATTAAATTTATTAAATTACTATCTTTGGTAGTCGTTGACCTTAACAGATTAATGGTGGATTGCACAAAGGTTTTGTTAAATTAACGAGCGACCAAAGTTGACAAAAGGGCATCATTTTTTGTTTACCAATGTACTATTTTACTAATTTGATTTTTGATTCAATTTTTTTCATTTTGACAAATGATTAATTGACGAAACTGTTAAATCATGTTTGTGCAACCCACGCTAAATGTAATTAGGTTTCTACACAGATTAGCAATAAGCCAAAACCATAAACATCCGATGGTAGAGAGACGTTTAAGGAGTTAAATTGAAAATTGATGCAAGAATTCACAAAATTGAAACGACTTTACTTTGATATTCATGTAGTAAGGGGACAAAAACCTAGCATTTGTAAATAAGAATATAAATATTGACCTAATTGTTTGATATATAAATGGATCAAAAATAGAGTGCGGAAGTAAAACAGGGGCATATAATGTAACCACGGACAATGTGATAATATTATTTTTCTGGAAACAATAATTGTATGTAAAAGATGTTGGTGAAATGAAAAGGTAATATTAATTAGCAATCGATCAGCTATATATGCTTTTGAGGCAACTAGAATTAAGCATACTCTCTGTATAAAACAAATATGGACCGGAATTAGCATGTGGGGCCTCCTACAGTCCTTCTTCTTTTTCTTCTTGGCGTTTTACAACCACACCTCTTCTAAATCGTGTCTCCATCGCTGTCGATATTGTGCTGTTTTCATTCAATTTAGACCTGCTGTAAGTTTGAGATAACCCATCTCATACATGGACCTCCTCTGGATCGTTTATGCCCATATGGCCTCCAAGAAAGGATTGATTTATGCCACTCTGCTGAATCTCCTCTAGCTAGATGTTCTGTAGAGGTTTATTTTAGTTTCATTGCTTTTTCCAGGGCATGAGCTGCCCCTGCAATTGCCTTATCCATTCGTTTGTTTTTCTTTTAACGAGATTCCTACCATTTACCTTTCCATAACTTGCTGTGCTGTTTTCAAGTTATTCATGTTATTTTTGCTTATTACCCAGTTTGTACCCCATGTTCTGACTGGTAGAATATCAATTAAACGTTTTAGCCTTTAAGTAAATGGGGATGCTCCTATTATTTGCAAATAAAACTTAAGTTTACGTGATACTGATATGCAGATTTGGGTCTTCTCTTTTTTCCAAGTTTTTACCCTTGATATATATGCTCTGATATTTTCCACTTGTCACGATGTTGTTCCCGAGTACATTACTTTAGTTTTTTGTCGTTTATCCTTAAACCAGGTTGTTTGGTACGGTGATCAATTATTCTAACATTTCCTTCAGTTCATCAAGGGCAGATGCTGTTATCTTCTGAATACCGTAGATGTGTGAAGTATTTTCCATTTATATGTATTCCCTTGTCCAGGCGGTTAAAGGTATCCTCCATAGGCAGCATGAACAGTTTAAGAAATGGGGCCTCTGCTTGACTACTCTGTTTTAAGTATGCTACTGATTTTGCTTTTTCTTGTTCGTTTAGATCTTTAGATGGTATGTTGCATTTGCTTGGGTCATGCTTCCGGTGATTATATGGATGTATCTGCTATCAATTCTGCAGTTACGTATAGCTTGCATTACATTCATATCCCTATCGAGTCGAACGCTTCCTCGTAAACAAGAAATAGTCGAATCTGATATTCGGTGAACTTTTCAATTACAATTTTCATAGTTAATAAGTGATTGTTGATACAGGCTTTTGCTCTTATTGTACTGTGATCGTTACCACTGTCACATCTGTCACATCCGAATATCCTGAACTATATGTTCATTGTTAGTCAAGATATAGTGCTACCGTCAGGACTAATCCAAGTCTACTTTTTATTAGGGCTCTTTTTGAATAAGGAATTCATGATAAAGTTCAGTAATATTTCGCCTCTCTCATTACATTTCTCATAGCCAATAACCGTACCAATGAGGGTTTAATTTTCTTCCTTTTTATTCCTAATTTAGCGTTTAAATCTCCTATAAGTGATCCGTACGTCGATGAGGATTCTTGGAATGCTATCTTGTTCTCCTCGTACACTTCAACTTCATCTGTATGTTCAATGGTGTGGGAGTAGTCTTGGACCTGACGCAAACCTATTCTCCACCGCAATCGTAGAGGATTGTTCGCCCGCTTACCACTGCAAAGAACGAAGTTGGGAATTTGCTCAAAGAAACCCATTTTTAAGCCCATACAAGCCAAAACCATGTTTAACAACAAAAAGGGTCTATTACTACAGATACTAAAAAATCAATTGCTGCAGACATACATACGGAGTATATTACTACTATATGGAAGTAAAAGTTGGACTATTAGCAAATTACATAAAAGAAATCTAGTGTGGAGTTACAGAAAACTACTTACAATTAAATGGACCGACCACATAACAAAATAAAAAAAGTTTGCCAACGAGTAGAAGAGGCAACTGCGGTAGCTAATACAGAGAAGAAATATGAATTTATAGGACATTCACTAAGAAAATAAAAACCATTAATGGAAATAATAGAAGGTAAAACAGAAAGCAAAACTTGAGGTAGACCAAGACAACAATGTATACGAAAAGTTATGGAAGCAGTGAGTTGTGATAATTATCAAAAGCTAAAGGAAAAGGTTAGAAGTAGAGAAGAATGAAAAGCTTTAACCAAACAGCTATAGCTGATGACCATACACACACATATGAATCAATACATCAATTTTTTTTATTCGATATGATTAATCAATTTATTACATAAATCGAAGAACTCCATTTCCCACCGAGTGAAGGACCTGAATCTCCTGATACAAGACTGACTGGATAGGCTAACAAGAAATAGGGTGAAACAATATGCCTTTAAGGCTGCAATGACGTCAGAATGGACCGGGAAAAAAACCAGCTGTGATAATTATTCTCATCCTACCAATTCAACTTAACTTGTCAAAGTGATAAGAACGGTCGAAGTGTTTAAAATATCCAGTACACTTCCCCAAACTCCCCTCAGCGAAAGATCGCACAAAGATAAAAAGAAGACAAGCAATTTGATATTTCAATACAAAAGGAGATTGAATACAATCCAATAAAGATCTGCAAAACAGCAAAAATATAGAGTAAGTAGGGCAAAAAGCAAAAATAGCGGATAGAAGGAAGTAGTTTTGACAATCGAATCAAAGCATGTGGAGCAAAATTTCTAATACATATAAGATGAAATAATATCCTCCAACCAGGGATGAGCAAAAATCTAGAGGAAAATCCCAAATGGGTTGAATTCATGATATTAACTACGTATCAGGATTTTTTTGACAAAGATTGGTGCAACACCATCATAGAAGGAGAAAAATGGGGCAGGGCTACATAGGTCCACAAATTAATAAAAATAACCTATTGGTTGCAATGGTAACCCATAATGTTCTTTTGATTTATTAAAAGCTATGATATGAAATAATGGTTTACTTTTAAGGTGTTTTAAGCCCTATTCAACAAGCAAACCACTTCAATTATTAAGAAACAAAACGAAAAGAAAGGCGAACAAATTACTTGCGATGTTCAGACTTGAAACTTGCAACTTGAAATTTATGCAGTTAAGTCTAATTTATCACTTGTAATGGGAACTAAAAACTTTATCTTTCCATTTTATTGTGGATTGCACATTGCACCGTTAACGGCGAGACAATTCAGCAATTATATTGTAATTACAATTTGAAAGTTTTTAGCTTCGAACGTCTTGTTTAAAGAGCATAAGCCAAATAACCCGGATCCTTTTTATTAAAGTATCTTGAAGGGGTAATTAGTTATTTAATGAAAATTCTTGGCATTAATATCTATTTAATAAATTGAGTTAAAGAAGAATTTGGGATTACTTTGAGGGTTGATTTCGTCCATTCTTTTTTTCACATTCCTGAAAACGCTTACTTAAACTTTAACCGCTCAAAAATTGTGTCAAAGGCATTAATTGGGAATTCCTCAAAAATTTAGATGTAATTCATTCAACGTTTGCTGCTACAATTTATTAAATAATAATAGATATACTCTTTTATTAAGACATAAAAGAAGATTGATACTACTTATGTAATAATAAAAATTAAGAGGGTGGAGTTTAGCTGTTCAGAATAGAATCTGAGTAAACTGCTTTTCTACTCAACCCCTTATACGAATATAAATATTAAAAAAAAAAACTGCTTATCGTTAACTAGCACAGTCTTGGAAATTTTAAATGAAGAAGAATATGAAATATTTGAAAATAAATACATAATAATAATGATAATAATAATCTTTACCGATATACAAAGAAGATTGATCAGATGTAACAATACAAACATAAGTGTCCAAGTGTAATGAAAGAGAAATTCTTATGTATTTAATAGTAATGTATTAACTAAAGGAGAGTATTATATAAATTAGTTATTGCATAATTAAGGAATCTGCGAAGGTATCATAGAGTACATCAGCAAGATTAAATTCGAAAGAACCAATAGCTCACATAATAAGGTTTTTACTTTGCATTACATTACGTTCCAGTAAGAAATTTCTTACTCCCATAAATTAACTTTAAACTTATAAAAGCTCTTTGTAGTGTTTTTATTTGCAGCTTTTTGCTGTATCAACAGACCGTGTTTGCTCATTGACAATTTTATTTTTTAATTGTGATTTAGTCTAGTCATAATCATTTACTTTTCCAAAAAGGAACAATTTAGTTTGCTGCAGATATATTATAAGATTGGTCGTTAGCTACGCTTTATCAGTCTATTCAAACATTCAATAATGTGGTCCTGAACACATAGACCACTTTCCGTGTTAAAAGTTGTATAAAGTTGTGTGTCATTCGCATATGAAACTGACACTGTTATGTTTTATGAAAACGGGTGATGTGTATAAAGAAAAATGCAGCCGACCCAATACTTAACTCTGTGGTACTCCTATATGAACATGTAAGGGCCTAAAACATTCGTCATTTACTGCGGCTAACTATTGCCTATTTTTCATATGATATTTTTAATAATTTGATCACTCAGTTATCTAAACCTTTGTAATGGGGTATTGCTAATACTGTGTTATGATTAATGGTGTGAAAGGCTTCTGAAAATCAAGCAGCACCTATCTACTTCTTTTGATCAACATTAGCGATTATATCGTCAGTTACGGTGATACGGTTTCACATAATTGTTTCGATAACCAGACTGTGATATAGGTGACAAGTTGTACATATAAAATTTTTTTTTGAGTACTCATTAATGTTTCTAGAACCTTTGAAGGTGTGGGTAATATGTTAATTAGCCTAATATCTTTTAGTTCTTTTGGAGACGATCCAAAGAAGATGTCAAAGTTATTTTTCGTACGTTGGCGTCGGGAAAAATACTAGATCCTATGCAATGACTGATAAGATAATGTGTAACTACTACAGATATCGTATAATCAAGTTAATTCCGTCAATACCAACTGTTTTTAAAGACATTATTGCATCATACATTTCCTTTTCAGTGACTAGTGTTAATTCAAATAACTGTGGGAATTTTCTATATTTTTCATTAGAATCCTTTAAGATTAGGGTTGAAAAATTTAAGAAATCTATTTATTTCATTAGTATGACAAAGATATTCCAGGTTAAGCTGGTGAAATTGTGGCAAGATGATGGGCCTGGAAGAACCTAAGTGTAAATTCTCAGGTTAAAACTGCCTAAGTTCGTCAATGAACAACTACAAAGGTGTCAGGACCCTAAATACATAGGTATAACCCTGGATATTAATCTAATCTGGAAATCTTATATTCAAAAAACCGCGATTAAAGGAAAAATAACTCTTGCGAGCACTGGATAAACATGGGGACTTAAACTATATGTATGGTAAAACCTATGAGTACCTGGTGTACTGACCAAAAGTTGAACAGAGTGCAAACTGGGGTTATCTAAACTCCAAAGACTTGCCTGCTTGTGTATTACGAGAGTGATAAGAAGCATTTCAACTACTGCCATGGAAACCCTACTAATCCTGTCTCCCTTATATATCTTAATCAAAGAAGAAGCAAGGACGGGGGCGTCCAGACTGAGAAACAACGGTAATTGGCAAACCAGATCTGTCCTCGGACATACCAATATAACTAACATTCTCACAAACCGTTTTAGACATGAGCAGCGACGTAATGCCAACTCGGAAAATTTAAAGAAATCCTTTCACATCTAGCTTGACTGAGATGACTGACTAATATAAAGACGCAGTCAGACAGTTAAGCAAGATGTTTTCAAGACTGGCAGCAGTACTGGAGCGGGAATATATGGGGAGCTTTCTCAGTTTAATGCATACATATCTCTAGGAAAATATGCTACAAATTTCAAGGGGAAACTCATACAATAGATGTCTGTCTGCAGGAGAATATAAATAGAAACTATCACGGTAAAAACATTCTTGTCCTAACAGATAGTCAGGTTGCTCTAAAAGCCCTGGCTATCTACCGGATTAATTCAAAATTAGTCTGGGATTGTTTGAAAATCCTTCTAACTCTTGCAAAGCACAACAGGGTAACCATCATGTAGGTACCGGGGCATAAGGGAAATGAAAAGCTGATGCAATTGCTATAAGATTATCAGGAGCAACTTTTACCAACCTTAAACCAGTATTTGTAATCACCAAAACCATAATTTGTCATCTATCTAAAAAATTGATAGATGACATTCTGCGATTAAGCATACATCAAATTATGTTAATGACAGAATCGATAACCGGTCACTCCAACCTACGAAAACACAACATACATACAATGGTTGTTTTTAATGAAGAACCCAAATGCAGACTCTGTAATGGGAAAGATGAAACAGCCTCTCACATCATTTTTGAATGTGAAACTATTGCTTGATGGAGATGTGCACTTCTGGGAGAAGCTAACTTTCGAGAAGCTCTAACAAAAGACCTGCTGAAATCTTTTTACTGGATAAGTAATATGATGAGTAATACAATAAGAACCAAATTCCGTCTCATCAATCCCTTAGTGTCCGACCGAAACTAAGTTTTGAAGCCGTAACCGAAACCGAAACCGAATTTCGGCTTTCATCCGAGTTTCGGCCGAAACCGAAACCGAAACCGAAACTTATGAATTTTATATTAATTTAACTAATTTTTTACATAGAAGTTGGTAAACAATTACTTCTACTTGTTGTAAATGCAGGAAAACACATAGTTTAATTCCAATCATTTATTTTGTATTGCTTCAGTAGTCATGTGACTTCTTTTTAATTGACTAAATTAAATTTCAACATGAAATTAACGATAAGTATACGTAATTATTCTTTTATACATATTATTCCTTTATAACTTAGACTTATACTAACTTATTATTTGAAACATAACCTTTCAGTATATTTGCTAACGTATTAAACTCACTTAAAATAAAAGAAAGGAAGAAATAAAGAAAATAATAAAATCTCTGACACTTATAATAAATTTAAAATTGTTTAAAACGAAAACAAAAATTTTAAACAAGAAGAGAATGACTACAAAAGCAAATGCATTAATGATTAATTTTATAGTTAGCCGGTCGAGTACTCCCAAGGACGACCCGAGACGTAACGACCGAACTTCGTTACATCTCGCTCGGGTCAGGCGCCTTTAAACAAAGATAGTTTCGGTTGGGCCGAAGATTCGGCTGCTTTTTGGCCGAAACCGAAACTCAAGCCGAAACTCGTATTTTAGGCCGAAACTGGCCGAAACCGAAACCGAAACCGAAACTTCGGTCGGTCTCTACAATCCCTATACAAATACAATACAGTACAAGATGTAGCTGATGTTTGTTACATTTAGACTAAAGTTCAATTTTTTTAAGTTCTGTTAAAAGGCTGCATTAAAAGCTTTTTTCCCTTCTTATAGTACTGTTGTATACAGAGTGGTCATAAAGTAATAGGTACACAGTGCAACAGCAGATTTGTGGGGTCAAAATTACGATTTACCTAGGATTACCTTGGTTTGAAGGTTAATATTTAAAGAGATACAACAGTACCAATGTAAATAATTTTATTTTTATTTTCATTTGCTTTTACATCGATACGACATTTTTTTTGTTTTAAATTCCAGTCAAAGGTTACTAAGATAACGAATAAAATGTTGCATTTCTTATTTCAATAAGAAATATCTTGCAAACAGTTAACTCTTCAGCCACATTTGAACATTTTTTTAAAATTAAATCTGCCATAACTTTAAGTGCCAAACGGGCATTTTTAAGATGTTTGGTGCAGCAAAAGGAATGCTTTTTTATCAATAGATTACATTTAAACTGGGATTATTATTTACCACTCCAGAGTACGTACATTCAGCAATTTTCTTAAACTTAAGAATATTATGAAAATTTTTGAAATTACAGAAGAATGAAAATGTTAACTTTGAGGTGTTCATATTAACTTTTGTCCTAAGTTAATTCTAGATAAATCGTAATATTTTCACCTCATGAATCTACATACTGTTGCACTGAGTCCGATTACCTAAGGACGTCCTGTATATATTATCAACTACAGAAACGAAGCAAAATCACACCGATTTTATTAAGCACTTTTTCGAAACTTCAAAATGAATCCTTAACTAAACGATTTAAAGATTTAAAATTCGGAAACTCTGTTTTGTTGAAGCTTCATTTTATTTTTCAAGACTGTTACTAAGAACACTGAATTGTTAATTATAATGCTGTTTAAATAAAGTTGGGAACATAATGTACGTTGATATAGTTTTCCTACAAATTATACTTCAAAGTACTCGTAATTTCAAAAGTAATACAAAATCTACTAAAGTGTTGTCTGTTTTTAGCAGAAATTTAAATTTTCGTCGCTGTAAACTGTAATAAAATGTTCCTACGTACGTGTGTGTACCTGTAAAACGTATGCAAATAGAAATTTCTGCAAATTACTAAAGCCCTTTTGAAATTTCGCACGAGTAAGCTCTTCAAAAGTGACTTTTGCTAATTAAAACTGCTGTAAGTAAATATGGAATAATTTTGGTGGAAGCTCGAGGGTGCCTTAAAGTAATTTTGGGAAATTTATTCAGGTCGCCGCCATTACTTCCGGCAGATGATATGAAAACGACCTTTGCGGGTTCTGTTGCTCTCCCTGTCGAGGAAATCAGTCTTGTAGTTTACATTTTGAGTAACGATTTTCTTGTACGTATTAGTCATGACAAACGACATCAGAAAGCTGACGGTATGGGAAGAGTGGCTCAAACTGACAGCTCATATTTTCCCCCAGGGCTAAGAATACCACGCTCATAGACTGGTTATTTTTGGAACTATGAATATATGACAAAAAGGTTTTTCTTAAAAGGAATCAGCACCGCAAATTCTCACGCGAAATTCTCCGTGGCGATCGCTTCCTCCCCGATTCGAACCGACAGTTTTCCAACAATTCTGGTTTCACGTTCCAACAATTTTTTTGTTATCGCCGAAATTCAGCGTTGTGAAACTTCTACCGATTTTTTTTTATTGTCGTAACTGTGCCGGATTTATTCAGAGTTAATGACGACTAAACGATTTTTAAGCTTTTGTTCTTCCGGCTGACAGATTATCACAAGCTGCTAAAAGCTTTAGGTTCGCTCCGAACGGATTAAGCTTTTATTTCCCAAACGAGGATAAATTTGCACTAATGCCCCGGAGTTGATACATTATTCAATTAAAGTTAACGGCGAAGTTGACAAAAGAAATTAAAATAAACTGAGGGAACTATGAAAGCTACGGTTTTAATTAACTTTCTGAATTCACAAGGCCCAAGACGCCTTTTAAGAAACTATTAAGCGCTTCGTATGGACAATTTATCACAATAATTACAAAAGCTCAGCAGCTAATCAACCAAAAATTCGCAAAAATAAACGAAGTTTCCGTAAAAATTACACAACGCGGCAAATGAAAGACAAAACCCCAACAATTTTCCGTCGTTGTGTACATAAACCGCAGTCTATTTGGCGAAACTCAATACCGCCCGTTATATCGGCAATAAAAGACTAAAACAGCCCGGAAAGTTATGAATAAGTCGCAAAGTTCACACATTTATCAACGGACAAAAACGAAGAACTGGAGGAAATAGATAACCTGTCAATGCAGTGACGTGGAAACATCGGCAACGGAATGTTTTTCCCATGGACCGAAAAATACCAAGACTTCTTTCGAGGTATCGAAACGATCCTTGTAAAAAGATGTTAGTAAAAAGAAATTAGAAAGACAACGTTTTGCTATAGACTAGCTCTAATTATTTGAAAAATTTCTGTTTAGACCCTTTATTCTGAAGTCCCCAAAAAGTAAGGTCAAATGCGTATCTCCACCATAATTATAACGATTTCTGTTTGGAGCAATTTGTAGAAGACGGAAAAAAACCTGTTTGAGTTTGAGAAAGCGTAAAAAGGAAAATATAAAATTCTGAAAAATGCGATTTGTGGAAAACTCTATTTTTAAAATAACAACAAAGACAAACGAAAAACAATGTTAATTTAGATCGATATATGTATTTTAACAAATTTCAATAAATATATTTTATTACAACAACCCTTGTTTTATTTCCAAATAAGAAGCAGTCATTTTATTATTTATGCAGAATACCCTACAAGGCATTTTTGGAAATTCCATTAGAAACCTAAAGTGAAGAAGAACAAAGTATTTAATAAATATTTAGTCTCCGACATCATCCTTGCAAAGTGGAAAATTAGTTATGGACCTTTCTTATTGTTATTTTTAACCTTTCCACACAGCAATAATACATTAACAGGTTCCATTTGAACTATTCTTCATCTGAAATCAAACGTCTGCAAAACAAACGACACTTTTAATTTTTGCATTGCCGTCTTGCGTTTAATATCCACTCGTATGCCAGACGTTTGATATATTGCAGGGAATAAGCAATATCTTGCAGTATAAGGGCCTTATGAAAATAAATTTAAAAAGAGACGTATTTATATTTATAGGAATCTTAAGCCTTAAGCCCGTAAGTCTCTACATAAATTTTAAAATTTTCGGAGTAGACTTGTTTCAGTCTTTAATATATTTGAGAAAAAAAGTTAGATAGATAGGTTAAGGATTAATATCGTATTAGAATGGTTTTTAACCTTTATCTTACCAACCGGGGTGCATGTGCGCCCCAGACTTAATTTTTTTAGAATAAAGTGTTTTAGATTTTTTTTTTTGAGGCCTGAGCTTTTGAGTAGCTTCATAATTTGTATTAGTGCCTTTTGTATTGAAAGCCATGCGTGCTGTTCCAAAAATTCGAACCTTTCCGAAGAGGAAATGTTAAGGCTGCTGGATAATGATGATCCAGAATTCGACTATTTTCTGTAAGAAGAAGACAGCGACGAGGAAGGTGATCATGTGTCAGCTAATGAAGACGAGAATGCTGAAATTTCTGGTGATAGTTCAGATGAAAATGATTATGAAATTGATGATACCTATGTATGTAGCCAAAGATGGCACTGAATGGTCAAAACATCAAAAAAATATAAGAGATAGGAGATCTCTAACAACTATGTTGAATGTTCCTCCTCTTCTAACGGCCTACAGTTCTGGAATTTCTAGCATCAGAGATGCATTTTTGTTGTTTATTACGCCAGAAATCGTAGATATTATTGAAACCGAGGCAAATCGTGAGACTACTGACTTCTATGGACGATGGAATGCTGCCAACCTTCCGAAGCCAAGAACATTTGTTCCAACAAGTAATACTGAAATATTGACCTATATTAGACTTTTACTTACAATTATTGGTGCTCTCAAAAGTAGTAAGGAATCTGTCGAGGTGTTATGGTGTAGCGACCCTGCCTACTGTAGGGCTATCATTTCAGCTACTATGTCTCGTAATTGCTACAACGAACTCACGCGATTTCTTTGTTTTGATAATTTCGAAACCAGGGAAGAAAGAAAAGAAAATGACAAATTGGCTCTGATTAACAGTCGCACTGAGAAGGAGGGGGTCAGCCGCTGACCCCAGCTTACTTAGTTTGCTCGTTCTCGTGTAATTTTTAATATTTTTATCTCAAAATTTATGACTTTTATCCCTGAATCACTCTGAATCTGGCGATATATAATTGATTAAGATTAATTTCTAAACATCGGCGTAAAAAAATAAAATCCGCGGAAAAGCGCTCCAAGTTACTATTGTACGGCGGCGTTGCAGTTAGATGGTATTACATTTTGTGTAATTTAGGCGGGAAATAAACATATGAAAGCCTGTACTCATTGCCAAAAGTATATTTACCCAAAGCATACCGCCTAAGAACAACAGACAACAATCTTGACACGCATCAAATGTACTCACTCTGTATAATATCTTATGTGTAAAAATAAATATTAGAAACTAAAATACACTTTATTTAACTTATTTCAACTTCTGTATTCACTATCGCCTACATTTTCATGTAATAGGTTAAGAAAGCACTACAACTGAAGCTTAAAAGACTGGGGTCAGTCGCTGACCCCCCCGTTGTCAGTTCCCCAGGTACACGTATAGGGTCTCAGTGCGACTGTTAAATAGATATTTGATATATTTGTTGCAAAATGTATAATAAGCTGTAAACCAGGTACTCATATTATATGCGTGAACAACTTGTTCCCTTTAGAGGTAAAGCTCCATTCCGTGTGTATATGAAGAGCAAACCTGCCAAATACGGGATCAAGATTTGGACCGTCGCAGACTGCGATTTTGCATTCTGCATACATAATAAATATGCAGGTGTATGTGGGTAAGGCTTTGAATGCCATTAGGTAAAATTATCTGAGTATGAATTGTATGCATATTTGTTTTTTAGGAAAGAAGGATAACCAATGAGAGAGAGAGAGAGAGAGAGAGAGAGAGAGGCGTACTAGACTTAGTAAACCACTTACCAGCAGGACATGGAATACCCAACCGCTGATAATTTCTTCACGAGTCTACAATTATCTAATAAACTTTGGCTAAAGGGAATGGCCCTTTGTGGTACTCTTAGGAAAAACAAAACGTTTATACCAAAAGAGTTCTTTCCTATGCCATGTAAACCTATACAGTCTTCTATGTTTGCGTTCTGTAACAATCGTACTCTGGTATCATACGTGCTCAAAAAAAAATAGATCAGTAACATTGCTATCCAGCCAACACACTGATGATATGGTTTGAGGAGAAAATGAAGACTACAAGCCTGAAATTATATTGTCATACAATAAAACCAATGGAGCTGTTAATGTAGGTGATCAGCCTGCACAACTATATTCAACACAAAGGAAGACCAACAGATGGCCCATGGCCATATTTTATCATATGCTGGATATCGCTACCATCAATGCATTCAAGGTATGGATGTTTGTCAATCCCGATTGGGAAGGGAATGATAATGATGCACGAAGAAAATTTCTGCTACAGTTGGGAAAGGACCTAGTCATCTCTGCTACAGAAAACGTGACAGAAAAACAAGGTAACAGTGTACTCTCCGCAAAAAGTTTGTTTGTACGGAATACTCCACAAAAAAGATTGATTTGTCAAAATTGTAATGATGAATAAACGTTAACTTGTTAATAAATTACTGATGTTTTTGATATTTTTGGTAAAGAAAGTCTTCTTTCCATAGTATTAGTCTTAACTAGATGTCAATAAGGGCCAAGTGTTCTCACAATAAAGAAAAATGGCTACTTTAATTTGTTTTAGGCCTTAAAACAACTGGAGTGTAAGTGCACCCCACCTGGTAGTTATCGTAAAAAAAAGATAGGTCGGTAAGAGAAGGGTTAAAAACGAAAGTAGGTTTGTTTTCGAAAAATCTGTAACTGAAAGAACAATAAAAGTCATATATTTCCGTAAGAACGCCCCCATTATTTATTTATTCATTTATTGGCCGAGATTTAAACTTGTGGGTAACAAGGATCTTAACGCGCATCGATTGCTATGAACATTAGCGTTACCCCAACTAGGTTTTTGCTGAACTCAAGGGGCTGCCACTATTGGAATGAATTTTTCTCGGCGAGATCAAACCAGAATTTACAAGGCAACCTTACTCTTCCATCCATCACCAATATAGACAATACATTATGTATGTATGTATTAGCTGTAACCTCTTATACCTTTCGGTGTCGAAGTTGGTGCGTTAACGTACGAGGCTGTACGCGTGCAATGCACAACCCGGCCCGTCTCTGCAGGTTACGAAGTTGTACAATCAGTAATCAATCAATAATTATTTAAATAAAATACTTGCACAAAAGTTGGATTTATGAAACGTATAAACTTTATTTGCTTTATAGTTAAGGAGCTAAAGGGAAGCATTTTTTAACAAATGTAGTGGCAGATTTAATATATTATCCAGAATATTCGTGTATAAATCCATAATTGCACCGTAGTTTGCATATTGTACGACTGTTCTATTTGCAGTAACAAAAGGCGGCCTTAGAAAACTGCATAATAAACGACCGAATACAATACATGCCAGAGAAATTAAATCAAACATAAAATCAAGAATTTATTTTAGTTTTCCGATATTTACAATAATGTACTATGATGTGATTTATTTTCCAACAGAGCAAAACCCCAATTACAATTATTAATTGAATGAACATACTACAAAAACAATTCCGACCAACAAAGGACCTCAAAATAAAAAAAATTATCAATATATTAAATAATTAAATTCTAATTTAGTGTATATTAATACAATTAACCGATATAGTGCTTGTTATGCAGGTATGAAGCTTCTAAAATGTTTTAATAATTCAATGAATAGAGTAAACACGATTTAAAGTGTTATTAAAAAATAAGCCGATACCGTCTTCCAAGATATCACCAGAATAGGTAATTAGAGAGTGTTGCATAATTGCTTGTCTTTAATTTAATTTAACGGATTAACATAATTCTATTGAAAGAAATTATTTGAATTTTTTTTTGAATTCAATTTTATATTTAAGATTTCCTCCTTATTTTGAACAACGTTGTTAAATAAGACTTACTACTATTTTCGAATTGAACGAGTTGTATAATCCATTATAACTATAATTTTCATTTACGAAATTTCAGAACAAGGATATTGTCTGCCGTTCCAAACTAAAAAACTTCTTTCTAAACCTAGCTTTTAGTTTAATAAGTAATAAAAACGGTACCATACTCCAAATACTTTCGAGCCAAAGTAGTACATACCTACAAGAGTTAAATCGATGTATAATTAAACTGTAAAAATGGTTAGAAAGGTCCAAGGTCAATAGGTCTTGATATAATTACAAAATACTTAATTTCGGATCACACCTAATATTTATTGCAATTTGAGTTGAATATAACGCATGGGTTATTAGCAGTTTATACTTTTGAAGATGAGCAAGTGAATTCGAATTTGTAAACAATTATCTGTTTTTAAGTTTAATACAATAATAATTCTGTTGTTTATGAATTCTTAAATAATTACATGGATGAATTTATTGTTCAAAGTAAAAACTTACATACTTAGTCTAAATTACAAATGAGTACGTTATTTTTAAAAATGTAATGTGTAAGGATTCGCTCCTGTCTATGTAAATAATGTAAAACAGATATCATTATAGTGAAATAAATAAATATTACTACTACTTATTGTGGAAGTACTAGGCTCAAAATGAAATTAAAAAGACTTACTGGTAAAAATTCTCAGTTCTCAGCAGAGTGCAACAGGAAAACTTATATTTTATTTGCACGAAAAATGAAGAAAATATCCCGTCAGTTAACATAGGTAATACTTAAACATTTTTTCAATAACCTCTACTTTAAAGAACTCGGTGGCCTCAATCCAGAGTATTTACTATTTCGCGTTATAAAATTAATTTTATCACTTCTTAAAAAGATAAACTCAAAAGATGAATTGCTTTTTTTCGTAATTCTGAAATCATAGAGCAACAGAATACCTATATTATAATCTCGATCTAACGGAATTTAATGCTCTGAAGAATTTTGTACATCATACACTTTACGATTTTAAATGGAAATTAAGGTTATATGAGAGAAACTTTGGAAGAATTGAGAGCCATCCTTTATACTAGCCAAGAAAATGAGCGAGGAATTGATAAACTTTCAAACAATAAACGAAATGATGAATATGATAAGGATTAGGAGAAAGAAATTTAATATATCGATCATAAATGTCTATGCAGCCGTAGAGGAAAAACATGAAGGAGGAAAAGATCAGCTACATTACTAGCTATAACAATAAAATAAGCACAAGATACACGTCACAATTATGATAATAATACACCATGTGCTGATCAAATATAAACTTTTCCTAAATGTATTAGATGTAAGAAGCTACTGAAGAGCAGAATGCAACTCTGGTCACTTTATGGTGAAGTTGAAAAACAGAAACTGAAAAACAATAAGCAGGTAGTGGATAGGTGGGAAAGCATGAATTTGGTAAATTAAAGAATATCAAAAAACTTTGAATAAAGATCGAAGTTAAGCACAAGAACATGGTCAAGAAACAGTGTGGGGAGATCAAAGAAAGAATTTTAGAAGACACCAAAAAGGTAATGCGGAGCAAAATAAAATTATGGAGAACAGATAGTTCGACGAAGAATGTGAGGAAATGATGAAGAAACAAAGAGAAGAAAGGAACTGTTTCTGAAGAGACCAATCAGAGAAAGGGAAGGAGAATATAAATCAGTAAAAGGAGAAGAAGAGGAACGAAGTCAATTCAGAAGAAAAAATAACAAAATGCTTAGCCATATATAAAAGCTACATCAAAAGAAACGACTAAGATAATGCTACCAGACCATAAATAAGTTCAAGGGGAAATATCAGACAAGAACCATGCCAATTAAGCACAAAAGAGGATATCTAATGCGGGGAGAAGGGAAATACTAAATAGATGGACAGAGTATTTTACAGAACAACTAAACAAACAAGAACCGTAAAGAGAAGAACATACACATGAAGGAGAATAATAGGGGGTAGATGTGATTACAGCGAAATAAGTAAAAAGGGGGGCGAAGTTCTACATAGAAGGATATATAAATTAATAAAGAAGATGTCGAACGAAGATGCGATACCACACGAACGGAAAGTCAGCACGATTTGCCCCATTTATAAAAAAGGCGTCAAACTAAACTGTGATAATTACCGAGAAATCATCCAACTGAATGTAGCGTACCTATAAGATTTTTGCAACAATACTTGATGGAGGGTTACAACCCTATTACGAAAATATTAAAAGCCTAAGTTAAACGGCCCGGCCTTCAGGAAGGGAAAAACTCGACTGTAAACCAAATATTTGTACTAAAACGGATAGCTGCAAAACATGAAAATTGGAAATCGATACAACTTTATAGATCCACAAAAATCTTCTGATAGCCTATGATAGCCTGAAAAGAGAGCCTATACAAACTAGTGAAGGAGATTGGGATCCCTGAGAAATGGATAAGAATAATTAAAGAGTATTATGGAAGCAACATACAAGTAAAAATTAAAAAACAGCAACCGAGTTAGCTGAGATACAGATAATACAGGATTACGACAAGAGGATAGTCTATCAGCGGTACTATTTTAGCCCTTGGGAGGTTATTCGATAAATAAGTATAAATGTCGACAGGACGATCTTTAACAAATCTAAACAAATACTGATATATGCAGGCGATATAGGTATAATTGGTAGAATAGTAATGAGTGCAAATGAAGTGTTTGTAGAACTTGAACAACATGGGAAGGAAGTGAGATTGTCAACAGATAAGGAAAAAATAATAGTGATGACGACCTCCAAGAATCGATCAAGAGTAGGGAGGAAACTAAAAATTACAAAATATAATCTAGAAGTTGTAGAGATACAAATACCTGGGAGTTAAGGTCATCAAAGACTAAAGAAATTGAATCAAGAATAGCACGGGCTGTAAAGTGCTAACAGACAGAAATGTAGAAAATCAGACAAAGTTGATGGTCTACAAAATAATAGTGAAACCGACAATCACTTACGGAAGTGAAACATGGGTCATAACACAGAAAAATAAAGAAAGACTGTTGCATCTTTAAGAGAAAAGTGCTGAGGGAAATACTGGGCCCTGTGAAAGAGGAAGACACATGGAGAATTAAGTGAAACCATGAGCTATACCAAGAGTTAAAAAAAGCAAATACAATGACCTTCATCAAGATGGGCAGGGTAAAATGGGCTGTCCCAGAGCAAAACCAGCAAGGAAAGAGAGGAAGAGAAAGGCTACGAAAATGGTGGAGGGTGTCAGTAACCGAAAACTCAAGTTTTAAAAGTTAAAAACTGGGGAGAACGAGCCAAGGAGAGAAATGAAGGGAAGAGGAAGCTTGAAGAGGTGAAGGTCCGTTATGGTATGTTAGAGCGCTACGTAAGCGTAAAATCAAATGAGTATGAAACGTTTTGCGAATGGCGATGCGCAAGCAGTGTGAGCGGTACGATGACGAACTTGTAATGGTGTACTTATCTCAAATGATACATACATTTAGTGAATTATAGTTAATTGGTATTGCATTCGTTTTGAATAGTCAAAGGTTTTCGAGACATCATCACTTTGGTATATCTATCTACTCTATAAGCTGAAGGACGGAGGTTAAGGGAGGTGGCGATCTGTCGACGTTTTTATTTGGTTGCCCAATTTATGAAGGTCGCGGTCGTGGCTCAGTTGGTTCAGCGTGAGCCTGGCCACTGAGATGGTCCGGGTTCGATTCCCAGGGTTCCATATACACCGAAAACACCCAACCGCTTCCCTTGAAAGGCAATGGCAAACCACTTAGTAAGTCCTCTCTGGAATATAAGTGCAAGCACTTCCGTGGTTCGGAGCCCACGTTAAGCTGTAGGTCCCCTATGCCTGTAGGCTACTTGACACGCACACCACAGGCATATGGAGAGAACATCGGCATCGCCCTGTAAAGGGCACGCTACTTCTAGAAGAAGAATTTATGAAGAGTGAATCTAAGGGCGATGAAGCTAAAAAATTATGGGTGTGGCTACGAAATCACATTCAGGGATCTATGTTAAAAGCACCAGATTTTAATTATTTATTAGCAATTTATAGTGTTCTCCGAAATTCCTCTGTAACACAAGAATTTGATTATTATTTGAGCAAATTTAGTTGTTTAATTTAATTGAAATGCCAGATTCCGACAATGTTGGCAAGCTAACTATTTCTGTTTTCTCGTGACGTCATTGTTGCTCAATTATTTTAAAGTACTCTATGCCATGAAAGCCAAACTACGCCCACTTTTTTGACAAAAAAATACTTGTCAGAATGTCAAGTCACAGTAAACTATAAAGTTTTTTTTTAACTGAGTTGAATATTTTGCAGTTTTAAGGGGCATCATTATTCGTGAATCGCCCTATATGAAGAATATGAATGCTCTTAAGAAAAGTTTAACAATTTTGAAATAAAGAATCTTGAATTTTGCAATTTCAGTTTTACATTATACGTTCTCTGCTTGAAGCTGCCGCATTAAAAGCATGGTAAATACGTGCCGTTCATTAATTTAGAAGGTGTAAAAGCTTTTAACCAGAAATACAGACAATGAAAGCCATTGACGGAAGGTAATCGAATTTTATGAATAAACGCAAACGGCTCCGCTTCCATCAAGCAAAGATAACTTGAAAAGAGTACCGGGATAATATTGTTATTGACTCGCGTCATTATATTCAAATTTCGTTGCGTAAGTGTTAATAGCTCATTTGCGATATATTAATAGGCAAGAGAACGGTTGCAAAGTTTCGAAGTTCATTTTTTAAAAGAAAATTTTGCTTTCATTTACTTAAAAAGTTATGTAAAATAAAATAAATTGAAATTTAAACCGTAACGCATTCCCCCGAGAATTTCAGACACTCTAAATCATTTTAATTTCAAACTCTGAAAATAAGTTTGACATGATATGTATTCCCTGCAGGATATTTTCGACATATCGTAAATTTAATATGGAAAATAAATTTAATTCATTTGAGGTATTCTGCTCGCACTTAAAAATGAGAAAATCAGTGTTGCAGATTCCTTTGCTCGAAATACATATTTTACTGACTTCTCAGAATCGACGGTAAGATTTTTAACTAAAAATGTCCTCGGAATAAAATGCAAGGGTAACAAATAAAGCCAAATTTTTGATTGCAAAGTAATTGAGTTTGGTAAGGGGCGAAGTTATTATTGTTACATTTTAATTTTAATCTAAATAAGGAATGCGTGAAGTTAAATCCTGAATAATAAACATAAACGAAAGCAATTGTACGGCCAAATTAGATAAGATTAAATTTGAAGGCGAACATTTCAGCCAATGAAAATTAATGTGGGTGTAATTAAAATGAAAACAGACGTTGGTGACTAAATGGATATACAAAATTAACGATGATAAGGGTTTCATCAAACAAAGAATGTGGAAGCAATATATTTCGAAAAAGATTCTGTGGAGGTTTTATAGAATAGCTTCCTAACCAAATATATCTCATTCAAATGTCAATATTTATAAAGGCCGCGGCCAACGTGTAGATTAACTTTTTTGAAGCAAATTGCGTTGGCCCTCAGCATACTAATTCTCCTGACTAATATTTCTGTTAACATTGCTAAACGAAAGTACGACTTCATTTTGTTTAAAAATAGAATATTTTATTTCGAGTATTAATTATAATCCTAGCATGTAATTAATACTTTTTCCATTAAAGGGATCAAAACTGTAAAACATTTTAATGGCCTGAAACTTGTTCGTGATTGTTTCTTTTGAAAGCCTGTCGAGCGTAATAAATATGCAAATTATTTCTTGTTGTGAAATCGCTTTAATGCTTTTATACCACTTATTAATTTTTTGATGAAAATATGCCTAATTGCCTCTTTAAGATTAAAATGATAAGGTGAAATAAGATATTTTTAGCCCATTATTACGTTTTAATAATATTAAAAGATGGTTTGAATCAAATATTCCGGTTTATTTACTAACTTTGGTTTTCTTCATTTTACCTGCCCACAGGTCTTGCTTTAGATTATATTTTATTTAATCAAAGGAGAAGTATGGAAGTTAAATGTTGGATTATATTAAAGTATAAATTACCTACCTGTATGGGCATATTAGTAGAGGAACATAATGAGTTTGAATCCATTGTTAAATAAAACGATAATCTTTATTTTGTATTGGCCCATCACATGCCTATATAGGGCAAAGACCTCTTTTAGTTTTTAGTGAGGGGTAAATTGGCCGTTCCTCGTGGGAGAGAGGTGTTGCATTAACGGAGCAATCAAGCTACCCATTCCAGCACTGACCGGAGACAACGACGTTTAACTTTCCTGATCATGCTGGTCTGGGGTACCTATCTTCAGCAACTCGGGACCAATAATAAATATTTCCGTTAACAAAGGTATATTAAGAGAAGTGTATATGTAACGTATGTTTTGTGGTCAAAATATACACCTCTTGTAACAAAACTGTGTATTTATTTAACTGGGAAGAAAGTAGCAGATTTACTGTCCCGACTGCCGTCTCCCAGTCGACCCCTAAAGCAGTAAATCTGCATTTTTTCCGTGTTAAACATATACTTTTTTTGCTGATTATTAATAATTGTGATGAACTTGATAACTGTATAATATTTGTTACCAGTATCATCTAGCTATCTACTGGTATGCGGTTGCCATGACAAAATAAAATTCGTAAATATCAATTTTTGGGGAAGCCAGGTAGCTCAGTTGTAAGTAAGGCTGTTGAAAAGAAAAAAATTTATCCGGACATCCGGATATGAACTTTTATCCGAGTCATCCGAAATTTCCGAATTCGGTTAACGAACCAATTTTTTATCCGGATAATTAGAAATATCCGAATAGTTATAATATCCGGATAATTTACAGTATCCGGAAAATTTAGAGTATCCGGAAAATTTAAAGTATCCGGATATTTTGAAGTATCCAGATTACTTTTGAATCTATTATCCATTAACTAGAAAGCTGAAAATGATATGAAAATATTGAAAATACTAAAAAAGGTCTGTTGCTGTTCTAAAAATGTATTACCTATGCAGTAGTAATGTAGTAATCTCCTACATAACTTGCCTACAAAATATTCTGTAAGCAGTTTAAAAGAAATCTTTAGAAATCACTACTTCTATTCGTAGTATTCTTATCACATACCGCATTAAATTACATCATATATTTGATGTGAATTCTCGTTAGGTATTTATTTCTGTTATGTTTTGACTGCTATGTTAGTGTTTAGTCAGTAGTCGCCAACTAAAAACTCTTAATAAAATAAACAATCTCATTGCAATTTATAAATTTAGTATTGCGTATTCAGCGATAAATTCTTTTATCCGGATAATTCTTTATTCGGATAATTTTTTTATCCGAGTTATACAGTTTATCCGGATATTCTGTCTCTCACGGATATCCGATTTCTTCCATTTCGGATATTTTTAAATACTAATTATCCGGATATCTACGTGAAAATTATCCGGATATCCGTTTTATCCGGCTCGAATCAACAGCCCTAGTTGTAAGAGGGCTAGGCTTGCATGTTGCAAGTCCCGGGTTCGAATCCCTACGTTAGTGGAGACTTTTTCTCGGGCCTCTGGGATCGGTACTAGGCCTGGTGAGACCATTCACAATTGGGCTTAATTAACTGTGCTCTACTGACTGGTCTATGAGATATAGTAATAAGACCACTACACACGTAGTAACACACACATGACACAGCCGTCTGACTTGAAGTAATGCCTAAAAAGCAATTTCGGGCAGATTGGCTATACACTGTTACAGTAGAAATCGCTCTTAGCTTATTTACGTTAAATTATTAGATTAATTGTTAGTCTGGTTAAATTGAAAATATTCCTCTTTAAACTTCCTCAATTACATCTCAGTATTGCATAGTTGCATACGTTACTTGTTTGGTTTTTCCAAATATATTGTAGACCATCCTGAGGTACGAGATTTAGAAAATGGCATTAGTAAGCCTTTTAGGCGTTTAGTAATTTAAAGCGTTAGTGAGTTTTGGTTTTCATTACCATTTTCAATCCATTTATTGGGATTATTACCTGTTCGACACCATTTTTTTTTTAAATTCCGAGGGGCGGGGCGTTTAACATCTTTTGGTATGTAGTACTCTGGCTTTCTTTGAGGTTTCCTTATGGTATTCGTCGAATTTTAGCCCTTCTTTCGTGTACAACGTTGTCCGTACAACCACCTGTTTGTTCGCTAGAACAGACATCTGCTTACCACGTTTTCGGCTCGACATTCACATTTTTGGGGAGTTGATCCGAAGATATCGTTCCATCCTGTGCTTATCAGAAGGCAATTAGCACTGATTAGGCTTCTCTATGCTATAAGTGAAACATACTCAAGGTTAATGTCAGATCAATTTGATTTTAGGTTAATTTGTTATACCGGGTGTAACACGATCATGGTACACCCCATTTTTTCATTTAGTTTCTCAAGATAAATGGTTGAAATTTGGGACATCCTATATACTTATTAAACGTCACTTTTTGACATATTAAATGATTTTTTTCCATTTCCGGTGTAATACTAGAAAAATCGAAATCCCGTCAAAGCTAGTAAATTATGTGATTTATGAGCAAATAAAGTTCATCCAAATGGTTTTTGGGAGAAAACACGATCTTTTCAAATGTAACCATATTGGTACCGTGGTACCATTTATTGCTAGTATTAATAAGGTATTTATTCATGTGCCTTATTAAAATCTGCGATAAATACAATCAAAATTACAGCTAAGAGAAAATACGATTTTGTTCCAATTATAAGGTAAGAAGTAAATAAGGTGGCTTTGAAAAGGCTGTGGAAGCCTTCAGCGAAGCAGGCTTGTACCCTAATATGCCACCGAAATTTACTTTTCGGCACAGTTTTAATTTCATTTAAATTTAAGTTTGCCTCATAAAAATAATAAAAAATTGCAAATCATAAATAATAATAACAACATTGCTTTCGTGGTCGCAGTTAGTTCTTACATATCTCCTGCTCCCTTTATTACATTATTAGTTTGTCTTTAAAGTTAGGATAGACATATTGTTATTTGATCCAAAATCGGTTTCAAAACCATGTTCATTAATCTTGTTATTTTCCGCTTCTGAAAAGAATTTCTTATCACAGGAGTTGTTTGGAAAATATGTTGCTTTGCTAAGGTATACTTTTGTAAGAAATTTCCCTTACTAAAATTGTCGATAACAGAACAACTTGTACGTGATTAAGGTATACGCTACAGTTTGTTGGTAGAAAAAGGCGAAAACCATTGTAGATGATAGAAGGTAAATAAGCAGCTATTAACCTGCTGTAAGGGAGCCAAGCATAATATTATGAAAAGCCGAAAAAACCCTCCAAATAATGACATACAGAAGTAACGTCATTTTTAGCTTGCTTTTATTTTATATATTTCATTTATAAATTTTGCATTTTATCGAGCAAATATTTAATTACAGGCTGCAGATGTGATTTTCTATTTTAAGAACAACAACTCTTTTGAAAACTGGTTGGATTAGGAAAAGAAGGAGGATAGTCAATTGTGACGTCACCTTGAAACATCAATATTACTAATACATCCTGTAGTACTAACTAATACAATAAAGGCAAAGTTAACACCCTTGTAACTTTCACTGCGAGATGAATTAATTGAAGTTTGATCGATTCGGTTTGTCATTAACAACAAGCCCTCGAGGCTTTTGAATTTGTGGAAGATTGGTAGAATGCAAACGTAATGAATGAAAACTCCAAATAATAAGATTAATTATAAATAAAACGGAAACAGTGATAGGAAAGTCTTCAAAGTCAGGAAATATTGATTTCGTTTTCAAGACCAGAGTCAAGGTTAAACAAGTGTCTTTTGGATTTGCACGACTCATTTTTAAAGTACAAGAACTTAACACTTTTTCTATGGGCCCAATAAAAAAATAAATATAAATAAAATGACTCAACCTGTTAATACTGCCAAAGGTGAAACTCTTTTCAGAGCTAGGAAGAATGGTACGGTAAATCAACCATGGCAAGCCGCTGCGGAAAGAAAAACGCTTTTTATACCGAATATTACCAATTACTTAAGAAGAAAGGAGATTCTGATTGAGCGAGTGCTGATTAAGTAGCAGTCCTCGGCTTTAATATGTTAAAAAGAAAATAACCATTATCTCAGTTCAAATTGTGTAAGTCTTGATAATTTTATGAGCCTTGTTAGTTTTCCTTTAAAAATGTGAAAATTTGGAACAAAGATCGTTCATGAAACACGTACCACTAAGATATAAATACACTAAAAGAAACAATATCATAATAATATTAATTAATAAACAGTTAGTAATAAATTCAGGTAGTTTGAGCCCTATTGCCTAAAAAGTAACCCTTAAAAAATACTTCAAAATTCAGGAAATACACAATTGTTGAAAACAATTATTAATATCGGGTATTTCCACACCAATGACGGATACTTAAAATAATCATTTTTAGCTTATTTTCATCCAGCCTGTTGCATATTTCCAGAAGCCGATATTCTATTTCCCCTACGTTATTAGTTATTAGGTTTATTTGAGTGATTGCTTAAACATCTAGCAAGCATATCCCAGGCATGTTCTACTAGACTGTGTGCTGGCCATGACAGGGTGTTGATCCTAACCTCTGAAAAATTTTGAATTATCCGGGCAGTATAAGGTCTGTCATTATCGTTCATAAAAAATAAATTAGGACGAGGTTATGATCCAAATGGCACAACATGCTCTTCAAGAATGTTAGTTATTTAAGCAACTGCGGTTTGGACTACCTTGTGTTCTATCACGATTTCATCCAAAAGAAAAAACTTAATATAGCAGTCACTTACGTACCTAGGAAGGGAGGTAAGTGAGATTTACTTTGTCGAGCCTGCAAGACAGAATGAACTCCCATGTTATGGACAACATTTTTTCACTATTTTCGTTAATTCGACGTTTAATTTTAATAATCTTTAACATAACAATTTAACACTAATTGTTATTAATAAAACTGTGAATTATATGATTTTTTATTACTTATTTACAAACATGAAGTACATAAATATTGACTTACAACACTACCAATACATTTATCGTGTGTACGACATTTTATCGTTTAGTCTTCCAAGTATTTTTAATATTAATTAATTAATGTTGACATAAGAAAAAACACCTTTCTCGTTTTCAGCTGGAAGCCCTTCTGTCAAATCTTGTGGTGGCCAAGTGTAAGTATTACATAAGTTTCCTTCACAAATACGACAGTACCAATCTAGCTCGCTCTCTTTAGGGCAAACAATACCAGGAGAACAACCTCGTACTATGACTGTATCATCTGTAAATATGTAACAAATAGAATAAACCTTATTCTCTTCAGTTTCAATTATTACTTACAACCTGGTTGATTCGTATGGTTTTCCACAAACATATAGCAATACTTTACACGTGGATCACATGTAACAGTTTCATTAAGTCCAGAACCAACAGGATCGGCGCAAGGCCCATCCAACAATGATGTGCAACTGTGGCAATTAGTTAAGGGTTGTTGGTTTTCGTTAGAAGGAATTACTGCTGTTTGCAAATATTAACAGTAAATAGATTTTAAAAATACATTTAGGCGAATATCTACTTCTTCTTAGTTTTAAATTAGTTAATATTGTTTATGAAAACTAAAGATTAAAAAAGGGATACCTTAAAAAAGTGGACATTTGAAAAAATACTTACGTTAGGTATAGTAAAAGTAAATAAACGTATAAAAATTAGGAAAATGTATAAAATATAAAAATCTACTATTAAATAAATAAAATAATACTTACAACCCAGCGTTACAGAAAACGAAATTGCGATTAGAACCAACAAACTGTTCCTGAAGTTAGCCATGTTATTTTATTGTAACTAAAAACTGAAAAAATTAGAGTGTTATGTAGCTGAAGTATTAGAAAACTACTTATTTATAAAACGGAATTCGATTTATATAACACCTGAGAGCAAATTTAGAACTTTGTATCATCGTTTACAATCTTATCCAAACCATGTGGCTATTTTTAATTGTTCCATAGAACAACATTTTACAGATAAATTCATCGATAGAACTTGAAGCAATAGTTTGTCAAATCGCGAGAATACCAAGGTACAACTCAATTTAAGGATATCTGTCTAATCTACAATTTGATAACATTGTGAACAAATTCTACAACAATCAAATCGAAGAAGTGGGATTTTAATTAACGATTAAAAGACATTACCTAGTCTTAGAATTTATATTTTAACTGTTCATAAGAAATTATTTTATTTCTAGATTATATTAGTTAGCAACCACTTAACCTTCGTCACAACAATACTTTATTTATTTATTTAAAAATTTTGTCTAAGCTAAAAAATATTGGAATTACGAAGAAAAAATATGGAACCAGTTTGACCACTGGACATGTGCCAAACTTATGTTTACAGCAAAAGCCAGGTAGAGTAGAAAAACAAATGCAATAGTGTTAATTAAATTTAATAAACTGAAATCAAAACGTAATTGTTTAAAAGAAATTGGAAAATTAATATTTGCTCCAACTAACCTGCTAGTGTGATTAAGTTTATTCTTCTTCTTGTTGCTTAAATAACAATCGTATTATTTTTTGACTATTACAAATGATGGTTTCAAACGTAGAAACTTGTGTTGAACATTTGTTCTTTATTAATGTTAAGAGTCTTACTTCCCAGCCATTTTGAAGCATTTTTAGCGTCTATTTTTAAGAAACTTGCATCAAATAATTTAAAATAAAAGCTGTTACTGTTTAGTAAACCCTTCAGTGCATGTTAATATATGGATAAACTAAATAATAAAATTGTCAATTTTACTACCCCGCCAACCTGGGCCCAATGTTTTGGGAAACCAAGCTCTGCTTGTCACAAGCTAGGACAAAATGGTAAAAATGGGGAGTGATAGAGGAGTAACACCTCTATAAAACATCTTGGTCCAATTGGCCCGGCCCTGTTAGCACTATGTGAGGGCCCCCTTTCCAAGGTTAGGGATGAAGATAGTTAACGGTTTTGAAGACAGAAGAGGATCCTTGGTCTCAACCGTAGACAAAGTGGAGGAACTATCGTCATTCAGCAGCGTCTGTACTTTAGTGAAGCGGCTGCGAAACCAAGCAAAACATGAACAAACTCACTCGCGTTTGTACCCGTATCGGGCGGCGAATTGGTCGGTATTTGATCCCCATGTTAGGTGCAATTGTGTATATCTCTTAGGTTAACAACTTAAGCAGTACGAAAGCCTCGAGGTAATTCGTGCATAAAAACCCCATTTTATTAAAAGTGAGCCCAAGGATGGAGGAAATAAACTAACGGAAAGTTATCCCAGGTGGTAACAGGTTTATGCTGAAACCCGCTTCCTCCAAATACGGGGGTACAAGAAGGCTACCAGAGTCTGGGGATTCCTCTCCATCATGTTCAGTATTTATTTATTTAATCGTTCAACAGGGACAGTGCCCTTTTTACAGAACAATAGTAAAATTAAGGTTTAAATTTAGATAATATAGCATTCTTATGATAATCAGTATATCATAAACGGTGTATTAATAATAACTACAGTAATAGCAATGGTAGCAATATTAATAACAATGATAATGACTATAATTATTATTACTATTATATTGATAATAACACTGAAAGTAAAATGGAATTATCATACCGTAATTAAATTTTGTAACTGTGAAAGCTGCTCACCAAACCACTTGTTTTAAATTTATGTACGTAATTACTAGTTGTTATCAATTATTAATTAAGTAGTCAAATATAATTAGTTTATACCTATTCAGTGACATTGATAGGTCTAAATCTAAGATATTTATCTCAAATAACACCTCAAATTAAACTGAAGAAGATAAGTCACATCGCGACCTTTAACGTCAATTCACTCAAAAAGGCAGGAAAGTTAAAAGAGATCATCGATCTCATGACACAATAACAGATATAAATCATGGCCGTCTAAGAAACCTGATTTGGAGATCCCTTCGACTCTGAGGGCTACAGAATATTAAATGGCAAACCAGGCAAGAAAATTCAAAAAGGCACCAATATGGCAACTGCACCAGTTTAATCAAACGGTGAAGCAGTTCAACATGAAAATCTCCGCCACTAAGACTAACCATGGTTAATGCCTTGTAAATTAGAATTTCATAGTGTCATAATTTAACAAGCTGTAAAAATAAATAAAAGCGTTATTAAAGCAACACAAATGGCTGTCTGTGAGAAACATACTATTTAGAGTAATAAGTATATAGGAAATATAGGAAAGTATGTACTTACAAAACGACAGTCAGACCAGTTCAAGTGAAGTCAGGACCTATACAGAGAAAATATACAGAGAAAATGAAACAAAAAGCAAGAGTTGCTGAGATGAGAGTACTGCGCGTGATAGTGGATCTGACGTTAATGGATCGCCAAGTTAACTAGACCGTTAGACAACAATGTAAGGTACAAAAGGTTGTTGCGGTGGCTGAAGAGACTATGAAAGGGATGGAGCAATTATGTGGACTGCATGAACGAGGAACAACTAGCAGCAATTTGTAAAAACCAACGACCAATAAACAGTAGACTACCTGGACGACTACCCAAAGATGGGTTCAAAGCTGAATATCCTGATCAGTCGAATAATGGGGGCCAGGTAAATAGAAAGAATTAACCAGGAGGAGGAGGAGAAGAAGAAGAAGAAGAAAAAAGAACAAGAATAAGATAGGTACTAACTATAAGCTTCAAGTTTTAGTAACAATTAAATAAGTACAAAATTTGGTCACAAACGACAGTTATGAAATTCGCGAGGAAAACTAAAGGCAAAGAAAATTTAAAGAAGGACCAACGAGGCTTACCACAACAAAATAAAGCGACTAAATAACCAGTAATACTAAGATGATGTAAGCATATGAATAGACATGAAAAAGCAAGGAACCAAGTATCTGCAAAACAGGATGTTGTAAGACGTCTCCTTTAAGATAAAAGACTAGAAAATAAACAAGCAAAAGAAACAGTGCCAGCAAACTACCGCACTAACTGAATACCAAATAAGGTGGATGAACAGTACAAATGCCATAATTATGTAAGCACCATATCATAAGAGAAAGAAGAAAACCTTCTAAAGTCCCAATTAAATTGAAAAAACCGAGAAAATTATTTTTAGAGTTTACGTAATTTCGGGGTTCAGCAATTTTACAGTATCAAAAGGAACCCCAAATTTAATTCTTTAATTAATATGACTATAAACCATTACATCAACTGAGTGCTTCAGATGAAAAATTAGAAGACCAAATACTTAGACAGGTTCCTACACCTTTCATCACCAAGTAGACCATGATTTTCATATTAGATTGATGGAATGACAAGAAGGGCTTTTGTACAGAATGATTGATCTTTCTTAAGCAGCAAAACATTGAGAATAAGAATTCATGCAACCTTTTCTAGTAAAGCTGGGGTACCTCAAGGAAGCATATTGCGACCAACCCTGTTTAACCTCTATTTGTCCAATATTTTCTCACTGCAACTATTTAACTCAATTCCGGCCTTGTATGCTGATGATACAGCCATAATAGCTCAGAGTGAAACTGCTGACACTACCACTGAACAACAAAATACTATAATTGTCATGAGTAAGTATATGGTTTAATAAGAGAAAAATTAAAACCTACACAAATGCCAAGCAAAAATGTTCACTTTGACATGAGATACTCTCTTCAATAGTCAGAATTAATAACGATGACATTTCCTGGAATTCCAAACACTCGGAGGTGAAATGTCTGAGAGTTTATGCAAAACATAACTGAGATCACCATCTAAATAAAAAACTTAACGAGTACCATACCAGACTAGCAATTCTATATCCACTAATTAATCATCAATCTTTTCTCCGAGCTGAATGTGCTGTGCTTGTATTTATAAAACTATACTTCCACCAATTCTCATCTATGCATGCCCAGTTTGGTACAATACACCTAGGAGTTCACACAGGTAACTCCATACTATGCAAAATAAAGTGTTAGACTCGCAATAAAATGTCCTTGGTTTGTGCGTAATACACAAATACCTAAAGAGTTGCAAATCTCATTAATAACTGAGTTTCTCAGGACGTTCGCCACAAAGTTTTTCAAAGACATAGTCCTCTGTGACAGCGCGGTAAAGTAAAATGTTGGACGAAAGGGTATTCACACTCGCTTAAAGCGTAAGCTCCCACAAGACTTGATTTAAGACTTCCTAACTTAACATGATATTAATATTAGGTAACATATAATTATATTTCTATTAAGTCCGACGTGTGAATAATTTCACACAACCCTCGCTCTAATTTGATGTCATGTAGTTATAAGTCTATTATAACAAAGCCGTGTGTTGCATCTGTTGGGCAGAGCCAACTAATAAAAATAAATTAAATTCCAAAAAATGGAGCCTTCGCGTTTGGCAAATAGAATCTCAACCACTAAGTCATCAAAATCCCATTTACATAATATGCCAATCTATCAGATTGATAACTATACGTTTCTTCAGTTTTTGTATGAATGTTTCATAGTAAACAACCTTACAAAATAATTTTTTAGTATAAGTTTAAGTCAGTGCCTAAAACACAAAAATTTGATAATCAAACAGTTTTTTCAATTGGTGTTTCTCTGAAACTCTGTGTTTGATTTATATGTGTAATGAGAATGTTTCTAAAATCAATAAGGAACGCTCATAAAAGGTGAGGATCCTATATGCTAATATAAATACACAACTTATAATCGGTTAAAGAAAAATTAACATCACAAAACTAATTTCTTAAAACCACACAATAAAATTAACAATCCCAATTAAATTTAGTAACAGTTGAAACCACAAATGTTCGAAATTCCTTTGTAGATTAAGCTTTAGTTGAATGTTACCTAAAGATAATGATGTGAAGTACAGTCAGGCGGAATGTGTCTCGTAGTTAAGTTTACTATACCTTAAGGTATAAATTCTGAAGCTCGAAATAGTTTCGGAACCGAACTAACTTCTTGGGTGTATCATCAGTTTACCCTCAATACATAACAATCAATTTAGCAACGGAATTTTCGACGAATTTAGGAAATTTTCTTGGGATTAAGCTTTACCTTAAACAGACCTTCGAATTCGATTTTCTATTAAGCAAGGTCGAATAATTTGAGGTTATAAATGAACTTTAGACGATCGTCGATTGATTAAAATTAATAATTATAATTAATGGACTACGAATTTGGTAATAAATACTTTATAAAATCTGTTCTGGGTTTGCGTGATATTAAAACTAAGAATCCTGGAAACATCAATTTTTATATAAAAGAATTGCCAAAAGATTATTCAGCGAATTTAATTCAGCGGAATGAATGATGGTGGTAAATTACATTTCAAGTCAAAATATTAGAAATTTTATACAAAAACATTCATACCAAACGAAGTCGTTTTACCCTTTTTCAACATTGTATGGAAACCGCTCTTGAATTGGTGCAAGTTTCAAGTAGCATCTGGTAGAGCTTTTAAGCGAAGTTTTATATTATGACTGTCTAGGAACGCTTAAGATTTATGAGAATTTATAGCAAAGGCCATTTTCGTGGTAACTGCTCGAAAACTAGATAATATAATATCTATATGCGCGCGTTTATGCAACTGGGACTTTTCAACCACCTGGTATGTAATTTCGCCTTCGTAACAAGGCACCTAAAAAGAAGTAAAACAAAGTCTGTTGTTGCTATCGCTACAACTTTGGTTATCTTTTCAGAATTGTGGAACACGTATCATTTGTCTGCATACCCCAGACAGATCCGGCGTTTTATTTCTAGACCGTGATAATACCATAATATATGCATATGTATTACATGTATGTGTGTAACTTCCTTTCGTCGTTTTAAAAACATAAATATAAAACAAACATAAATGTAATATTATTCTGTTGCAGTTTTATTAGCCCAGACTAACGAAATTCTCCTGAGCTTTTAATAAACACCTTATGAATGTATTGCTTCTAAATTAAATTTCCTTGTTTTGATGCTCTGAGGGCCAAATTTAATTTGTTACCCGGCTGTGCAACACGAAATAATAAATTAAAAAAAGTTAATCTATTCTGTAATTTATTATGTGTTGACCTAAAACGCTTTCTACAGACTTTTATTAAAGGTGATTTCCAAGCTTTTGGGAATCATCCTACTTTTCACGTAAATACTGAATTCTGTAAAGCCTAATTGACGATTACAGTAGGCCGTGATTTTTTTACGAATAAAAAAACATCTGCTGGCACAACTTTGATATAACAAATTAGAATTGTCAAATTTATATATCTCTGTGAACGCAAGCGTAATTTAACAGTAATAAATCTTTATTTAGTGGTATTCACTAATTTACATTTTCAAAAAGTTACATTGCTTCAGATTATCATAATTGAGAAACCTGACAGATTTGACAGTCTCGTGACTTACCTTTTATTGATATTACCAACAATGTAACAAAATCCATGGTCTGTTCTAATTATAAAAGCATTCAGCTCGCACTATTTACTTGTCACATAACTTGAAAAAAATATAATTTGAATGATTTTCCTTTAACCAATGCTTATTTGTTGGTAAGTTAGCTTTTAGTTATTTTTTTTGTAGGAAAACCAAACAAGTTGAATAATTTCTGCATATAAACCTAAACAAGAAATCGCAGCGATAATGTGAGTTTACTTATTTCAGAATCGTGGAGTGAGTAATTAAACTCAACAGATAATATTGGGCTGTACCCTTTATTGGGGTTTTTGATAACTAAATACGGTTAAGCCCTTGTATATATTAGTAGTAAGCTTATTTACAGCAGAAACCCTTCTCAAGAAGATTAATTAACCTTATTTTATGTAAGATAAAGTACCTCTTGGAAAAAAATATTAAAAAGGTAAATAAAGTCTAAATTATTTAAACGTCATTGAATAATTCAAACAAAGAAAATGGAATTGCTAAGAATGCTTATAGACGGTTTTTCCATCTCCTAATAAATTTATCATTTAATTATTTTCCATGGTAACCTTCGTTAATACAATAGTTTCCGTAGAAAATATTTGTCAAATAGCTTACTAGGAGTTTTATTGGATTAGAAGATGGAAAGATCAGCCCTTATCCGTTGAGTTAAAGTTAATAATCGACAGCATTCAAATTCGAATCTTCCGATTTGAAAGTCTAAATTTTGGACTTTAAATTTGAGATTCCATTCGCTAAAGCTTCGTTTAACTTTAAATAAAATTAGGTACCCGACATTTAGTATGAATTTTAATATGAGTCGTCAATTCTAGTTTAGGATTTCAGATTCGACGTACCAATCTTCGACCTCAGATATAATTTTAAATAATAAACTTTCAGAAATATTCTTTGATAAATAAGATTACAATTTCAACTAAAAGTTGAACTACCCTCTATGTTCATAGCTTTTAATGGATATTTCGTCAAACCTACCTATTTTAACAAGTAAATTGGTTGGATTTAATTTTTGAAGATATTTTCTTCGATAAGTTACAAACGTAAAATTGGCTTGCAACAATTTAATTTTCAATTGGATTCCATTGGATTTTTGAGTAGAATAAGTTTGAAAGGAACTATCCCACTCGATATATTATTATTATTAGCCTGTACAAATCCCTATATAGGGCAAAGGCCTCCCTCTTTCCTCTCACTCCTTGCACCTCTTAAAATCCACTCGAAATATATGACTATTTAATTACCAATTTACGAATTAGATTTTGTATAACAAACGTGTGGATAGTCCCATGTAAAAGGCTTTAATTTCTCATGCAGCCATCTCAGGTTCGATTCCCGAAGCAGACGAAGTTTACAGACGGTCATGTGTTCCTAACAGAATAAGAAATGCTTGTGCGAATGGGCATTTATTGTATCAGCTTCACGCGAATTTTACTTTAACCACAGCCAGTATGCAAACTACAATTAAACAATAATCACACAACTATTTAATGCTGATTATATGCTGTGGTATGGCATACAAATAAGTTGACTAATATTAACCTTAACTGTATTTATAATGATTATTGGGGAAAGCAACGGGAACCTACCCCAACTGATCCCAAATTCCGAAGAGAACCAATGGCTTTACTCAATGCTAAATATTCCGGAGGTAAAGATCTTCCCCCGATCGGATCTCGGTGGGGATGGCCTTGAGAGAAGCTGAATATTATACCATAAGGAATAACCTAAACATTTGCACTTGCAACGGTTCGTGGAATATTACATACCGGAAAAACCACATTGCAGAACAAGAACTGATGAGGTACAATATGGATATAATAGGATTATCGGAAACACATTGGAGGAGAAAGGAACACTTCACCACTTCCAGTGGCAATAGAATTATCGTTTCAGGCAATGAAGATGAGAGCACAAATAATGCTATCCGCTAAAGTCAGTACATCTGTAATGGCATAGAATACCGTTAGTGACAGGATAATATCCATAAAACTGCTTTCCAAACCAACGCCCCTACACATCAAGTGAAGAAATAATAGAAGAGTTCTACGTGAACATAGAAACTACATTACAAAGTATTCCGCATAGACCATAGAGGAATAGTCGCTATATTAGGTGACTTTAACGCGAAAGTAGGGGAAACAAACGACGATCACATACGAAATGGAAGAAATTGGAAAATATGGAACTGGAAAACGAAACGAAAGGGGCGAAGGATTGATAAATTTCTGTGCAAGCAATTCCTTAGCAATAGTAAATACTCTATACAAACAATACATTCGCCGCCTATACATCGCAATCAAATAGATTTTATATTAATTCGAACACGTTGGAGAACATCCAAAAGCAACTCAAACACCCTTCCTGGAGCTAAATGTGGAAGCGACCACGGACTAAATATCAACTATCAGAAGACAAAATTATGATCGTTGGCAGACCAAACATAAAGTAAGTCAGAAAATGCCAAGTAGTAAACCAATATGTGTTTCTAGGAGCTTTTATTACACTGATGGAGGCAGCACCTCGGAAGTTAAACGCAAATGTGAGATGACGAGGAAGGCAGTCAGGGACCTAAACAAAACATGGACTGACAGCAACATAATCCTATATACAAAAAAAGAAGTCGTAAAAACGCTAGTGTTCCCAATCCTATTACTCGTATGTGGCGCAGAGTCTTGGACACTGAAAGTCCAACACAGAAAAAGAATAGATGCACTGGAAATGTGGTGTGGAGGCGAATATTGCGAATGTCCTGGACTGCCAGAAGAATAAATGAGTCAATCTTAAGGGAAATAGCAGAACCTCGCCGACTACTCCAAATAAAATACAGGGTGATTCACGACGAATAATAAATATTTTAGGGGGTGGTAGTATGGACTATTTTGAGTAAAAAAGTTCAGATAAACATATGTCCAATTCTCAATAATTACGGATATGTAGCTATTTGAAGTTGGCGGGTACAGAAACAGACGACAAGCATTAAGCACTTTAAAAACGAAATAGAAGTCTTTCTTCAGTTAGTAGAAACAAGTGAGTGTGTGAAAAGAAAAAGAAAGCGTAAACACAAGAGAAGAATTGGTCGCTCGCATTATAAATAAGTAGTGCTGCTCTCATAAAGGAACAAGACAAACTCAAAAGAGCTACACAGAGTTAGAAGTCGGTGGTGGCATTTTTGAGCATTTGCTTTAAACTGTTGTTGTTTTGTTTTATTTTGTTGTAAATAAATGCAATAAATAAGTGATTTGTCTTTCCTTAATTCGTTTAATGATACTTTTAATGGGTAACATTAAAACAGCTACATATCCCTAATTATTGAGAATTGGACATATGTTTATATGAACTTTTTACTCAAAATAGTCCATACTACCACCCCCTAAAATATTTACTATTCGTCGTGAATAACCCTGTATAGTCGCATCCTTAAATATTTTGGCCATATATCAAGACGGCATGAAGACAATCTCGAAAATCTGATAGTCCAAGGTAAAATGGAAGGTACCAGAGCAAGAAGAAGGTCGCCTAAGCGATGGATTGACCAATTAAAGGAAAAATTTAACACCAAAATCGAAACTGTTAAATATTTAGGGGTCTACTTAGATACGAGGCGAATATGGAGCCACCACATTAACAAAAACTCAACAAAATCTATAATAGGCTGAGACTGCTTTACCCACTTATCAGTAGGTCGTCTCTGTGCACGGTTTGTATAATCCTACTTTACAAAACACTCCTGTGACCCCATCATAATATATGCCTGCCCCGTTTGGAGTACTTCGAAAACTAACCTCAAAAAAAACTTCAAAATAAAGTACTGGCAATATCAATTGACGCCCCATGGTATATTCATACTTAACAAATACATGCTGAATTAGGAATAGACATCGCAGAATAGTTTATCAAAAAACTTAACAAAATGTCTTTTAAATCCTGAACATCAGCGACGTCACCAGTCACCATCCTCCAAGAGCTCAATCCAGAGAACCTACACATTCGTCTAAAAAAGGAAACTACATCCAAACTTGACACTAAGCTCTAATTATAGTGACAGTGAAAATAGTTAATAAATAAACTAACAATCTTTAAAACAATAGTGATCGAAAGTTCACTAACTTTTGAGGAAACAAATGCCTGCAGTAACAATCAGAAACAAATACATTCTAAGATCAAAGCCATGCATAACATCGTGCGATGTTTATTTGGTTGACTTTTAATTTTAAAAAAATGATTATGTTCAAAACTCTTTAATAGATTTTGACAGTCTTCATTGAAACAAGAAATCTTCTAAGGTATTGCACCGACGTGATTTGATGGGACAAACATACTATCCGATTTGTACGAGTATAATAACTAGTAATCTGTTGAGAAAACGAAATCTGTGAGAGGGTAATTGCCGAAGAAAGCCTGCTTTAGTTACATCAACAAGATAATCAAATCAGACTAAAACGGGCCCCTGCACTATCTCGTGTGTTGATAGTTAGTGATGCGAAGGTGTGGAAGCAAATGATTTTTGTAAAATTACTGCAGTTTCGTGAAACCTTCTGGTCTTCATTTTTGCAATCAAGGGAAAGTGCCCTCAGTGGTAAATGTGGTAGCTACACCCTGTCTTGTGTGGGTAGTTGATGATGAAGGTGCAGGAAAGGAGCCTGTGAATGCAAAGTAATTCCACAAGAAGGTGGCCTGCTATTTGTTGTTCAAATCATGAAAGAGGGCCCGGTAATACCGAAGAAGACTCCTGTGCTGTCTCTTGTGTTTTGTGTACTACATATTATTTGACACACTGAAGGGGGCACCTAATTTGTTTACTGCATTAGTAGTTAGTGGCATAACTGGCAATAAAAGCTTTATTAAAGGTAGCCTAATTTTAACAGAGTATATATTATTGCTGTTCCAAACTAACATTAGGAAAGGAAGTCCCCAGATGCTGTAAGCAAGCTGTAAAGCTCTAATACGTTCTTTTTTTTATGTATATCACGAAAAGTACAAATAACTCGTAATTTTCATTAATCAGAGATTCCAGAGCAAATTTAACTTCACATACTTTTTATTTTAAATTTTCTCAACAGACTAAGAATAATCTAATTTGTGTAGCTTGTTGGAAATTATAGATGACGTGCTTAGGAGTTATATCTTTTTCCGAAAGTTGTTTTATACTTCTACTTTTTCTGGGTACTTCGCGACCAGTCGCTAAAAATAAAAAATGAAGAAGAAAAACTTCTAAAACACCGTTACATAATGTTCCAGAGGCAAGTTTATTTCATAATTATATTTTCTACAGCAAAATTGTTATTTCTTCTGTATTTTATTGCTACCGACGGGAATTTGTAGATAATTTTGGGATATTTTAAACTTCTGATTTGATTTAACTTAATATAAAATTGGTACACGTCGCCTGATAAACTCGGGCGTTTCTGTTAGGAAAAACAATCTTCAAATGGTAACTAAAGCCTCAACATTAAAAGCTTAATGATACAAATAGATAATTTCTTAATAATTATTATAACAATTCCAACGCGTGATACACGTCGAGTTCAATTCAAGAATATTAAGAATGTTGATAATTTATTGAAAGCACTCTTCAAATTCGAATCTCCATTCTATTCAAAATTGTAAATATTCGAATTAATTTTGAGATAGATTCGTTAAAGCCAAAATTAACCACCCAAATAAGAAACATGTAATTTTGGACTGAAATAATTTTAAATATTAAGTTAGATCAAAGACTTTCAACTAGTGTTCAAACTCCGATCCGAATTTTAATTTTAATCTCAAATTGACTTTGAGATTTAAAGTTTGAATCCTAATTTATGGTAAATTCAAATGTCTAACACTAGCATTCGAATATTAAATTCTGATTCGGATTCGGATTCAATTAAAAACGATAAACGATGCTTAATTTATAATAACACTTCTTAAATTGTGATATTACGACCATTCAAACTTACAAGTTCTAGTATTCCCACAAAATTTACTGAATCAGAAAGACGTGGAGTATACTTAACTGTACCCTTAAAACTCGTGGTGTGTATATTGACTATTTTCACAATTAATAGTGTACATAAAGGCTTGACTTTAAAAAAGTGAGAAAAAAATTTAGGAAGATAACAAAGTTGCGAAAAATGAATTTCATATTATTTAATGTTTTTCCTACAAATTACGAAATTTAACATTTTTCTGAAACTGCTGAAAGGACAGGCGCGTTTTAAATCAGGGCGCAATTATTGCAGTACTACATTACTAAATATTGCATTTTTAAATCTGTCGTTGCCGGTAAACTGACTATACCGGTATTGATATAAATAGGTATTGTTGAAATCCTTTCGTTGCCTTTAACCATAACATTCGCTTCAAATTTTACGTTGTACTAGCCTTAATGCTCAAGTTGTTATGGCTTAAGTCATCTAACTGACCGAAGCCAATTTGTAGCTCTAAATATAAGAGAAGGTGGTGTACAACAAAGTTCCATCTTAAGTCCTCGGCTATTTACATTATATAAGTATAGTTCTGGTGCTTCTCTATATTACGTTAATTAGCAATGTTACGCTGATGACACATCACTTACTTATACATTATTTCATATGCATGATACTAGAATGGAGTGTAATCAACTCAATTCAGATCTTGATAAATTCTATCAAATATCAAGTGCTCATTCGCTCAGACTGAACCCTACTAAAGTGTAAGTTTTTTTATATGAGAGATAAAGTAGCTAACTTAATAAACTTAATAATAGATCACGATCATTTTCTAAGCAGTTAAAAGGTTAGGTTTATTAATTGCTACCCTACTAAGATTTTATTTTCACATTTCTAAATACAGGGTGTCCCACGACTTGACAGCCATATCTGCTGAGGCCATGTAAAGTCAACAAGGCATTTTTAATTTCAAAAATTTATAGATACTGATCGTTAATTGCAGGAAAAGAAAATCACATTGTCTATGAATAGCAAGATTAAACCACCTTGACTAGTTAATTTTGAAACGGCTTAAGAGCCTTGTTTATTGCTAAGATTATGGATGTTATAGCAACTGATGGTGCTGACCATTTTAAATAATTACTGCGGTAATACGATCTTCAAATTAAATAAACATTATCTATTGACTTCTTATTTAGTGTATTAAATTTAAACTTAAAATTACCGTAGCTCACTTACGGTTGAGTTTAAAGCTTATATTTGTTTGACATTTACAATTTAAAACGACCTCAACAGTACGTCCTTAAGCTATGGAGGTTAAATCGCAGAACTGCCTGTATATACGGAAGGTATATCTTTGTTAGGTCGGGTTGTCCAAATGTGTGTCAAAATGAACAAAATCGAATCAGAATATAAAGTTATATGGAAAACAACGTATTACTAAACACAAATTTGATCATACCTTAACTTAACAAAAATTTTGTGCAACCCGCTATGATTTATATGGGGTCTAAGATCCTAATTTCGGATAAACAGCGCATGTGGAAATTGTAGATAATCTTAAATTAATATGATATATATGTCAATATTTACAATTAGTGGCGTCAAAATGGTTAGGTATGTCCAGGAGGGGATACTGCATTTTCACATCGCACGCTTATACCAGAAAATAATTCTGACGAAGGCTCTCCAATATCTTTATAATACAATTATATCTCCTACTGACATTCACAACCTCAATTTGCGATACGAAAGCTGCTTCAATATTCTGCAGAAGCGTTTAATCCCCGTTTTTCATACATATGTCTAATTGCTAACGTCAATCCGGATAACAAGTATGTCATTTAATATTTAAAAACAATGTTTAGAAATGTATCGAAGAAAGAACATTCCATTACTTGCTTACTTTGTCATTGTTACCTAAATATTTGCTGACACACACCTTTCACGCAGTTTAGCACACTGACTGTCGGTCTGGGTTCAGTGGCAGAATGTTGCTTAACGACGGAGTTTACACCTTGAAAAATAGTCGATTATATGCAGACTTTGCTCCATTTTATGAGAACCAATTTTTATGTAGGGGTGGCGGGCAATTTTTGTTTCTAATCATTTATCTTTTGTCTGTCTATAAACACCTCGGTTTTGTTAAATTTAAAAAAAAACAACTAACGTTTTAGCAATAAAAAACGTACAACTCTATTTTACTTTAAAAAATTCAAATACTATTTGCAAAAATTGAGATATCGAAAAAATCTCCACGTCAATAGATAGATAAAAACATCCCCTTTTCAAAGGCCGAACATTTTTCCAAAATGCAAATTAATTCGGAAATAATGGAAATAATATTTCATAATGTAGCTTGTAGGCAACTCAACTAACATGCGAACCAATAATAGGAAATGTTTAAAATATGGAACAGAATTCTAAGGCAAACTATTTCGTATAATTCCAAGAAACAATTTAATCCCTCTTATACCTTTTACAGTGTCGAGACACACCGAGACGCAGAGCGGTCACCCATCTAAGTTCTGGCCAAGCAGACCCTTGCTTAACTCTCAATATTTCAGTGTTACCTGCACTCCCATAATATAAAAAATAAAATAAAGACCATTAACAACTAGCAACTACATTCGGTGTCATTTTAATCATAACTGTCGATTCGAAATTTCCTGAAACTTGTGAACAAAATAGTTGATCAACTAAAATTGATCAACAAAAATCGAACAGTGAGAACGCCCCTTTAGACTACTGACTAAGTGAACTGCGTGTTTTGTTGCTTTTATTTTATAGTAGCTATTCCCAAATACCGGATGCCCATTTTGTCTGTTTTTGACTGAAACTTGGGAAACAGCAACATTGCTTACTTTCCAGATAACTAATCTTTTTACATATGGGAATCATCGTTTGTCTAGTTATAAACTTTTAGGCGGGAAAATGCAAAAACAGCACCCGGTATATTCCACAATAAAGATATTTATTATAATTATTGTAAATATTAAGGAATTTAATTAAAGCAATACTCATATTCACAATTATAATAAAGTGGCGGTTTCTGTTAAAGGGCACAAGGGCACGTGCCCACAGCTCTAAATTTAGTTTTCTAAATCTTTAATTTCTTTTGAACTTCACTGATTATTAAAACACCTCTTTTTTAAATTTAATATTGAGAAAAGTAATACAATAGCAATACACCCATTCGTATTCAGTTGTGTCCATGATTTAACTAATGATGGACACCGGCCGTTTGTGACCATTCCACCGCATGCATTCATGCAGGGGCATGCAAGCGGTTGCCTATACTTTCACCTAAAAATACCAATTGAGTTAAGGACGAATGGGTCACAAATTCACTGTGACATCGTGCCACTTTCGTAGATATTCGGACGAATTCGAACATGCCGTATCTTAACTTGAAAGTCGCTGAAAGTGCTAGGCCAAATAAATTGGCGGTTCGCCGAATTGTCGGAATGTTTTCAGTTTTGTTTTGTTAAGAAATTGTTTTGAATATTTTGATTTTTTACTAAATAAGTAGGTCTCTTAAAATTTACTGAAAAACATCAAATTGCAGCAACAACCTCTTAATACGGCTGCCTTTTTAATTAAAAATCGAAGTGTTAACACATGAACTGCGTATGGAAATTAAGTTATACATATGTATTTTCATAAGTTTGAAACGTGCCCACTCAATCCTAATAACCACGAGCCGCCACTGTATAATTCAAAATAGTAGTTCTCTGAACACAACAGTTTTAATTTCCATGTTGTTAGTAATACGAAATTGGTGTACCCTGTGGCTCCGTTTGAACAGCTGTCCCCTCTATTTGAGTAACTTAGGGTTGTTAGTGGAACTTAACTTAATTGTTAAGGTTAAGGTAGTACTGTAAAGGTCGTCAAACACCAAAAATCGTTTGAATAGTCATTTCATTACTTCAGTATTTTTTAATAAAGAAGTTACGCAAGCGTTGCGTTACAACACTAGTATTCAACGATATTTTGACAAAAATTCTACTTATAAGGAACATTGGTATCATTCTTAAACTTTCTTCGAAGTGCAAGCATATTAATAGTTTAAAACGAAAGGTTGATCAAAATAATTATGTGTCTGCTTAAGGAAAAGCAAGCTCTAAGATAAGATTGTGTAATTTGTAAGATAAATAAACCTTTTTGTTTAGTAAATTCATCCATGAAATAAAGAGAGAAATGTTAACTAACTAACCAAAATAACGAAACAATTCAACCGATAAAAACCGATTTTTTAAGTATTTCACTTTCTCAAAGAAATTCACATCGTTTTCCTTTTATTTACAAATACGCCGATCTAAAACGGTTTTACAAAAGCTACCAAGAAAGTTGTTTAAAAATAGTCTCACGTCTCCTGAAAATAAAAATAAGTATATTCAGAAGGAAGGTAGCGTTATTGTTGTAAACATGAGAAAACACAGTTTTACAGAGAATCAAAGGAACTAAAAGGACGACTTACCTTTTCGATGCTGGCGCCCCCACAGTCCTCTGGGCTGGCTATTGTGTTGCATCCAGTCTTTTTCAGTCGAAGTTTATTGACGTGGAAAGCGGAACCGTAGCAGTACATAAGAATCATTGTCGTAGGAAAATAGAAACCGCAGGCTGCTAAAATCCGGATCGCGGCCTGCGAGTAAAAGGGCTCGCACGCTACCATCCCCGACGAGTTAAAATAATAGCCGCCTCGGGGCAACACCAAAACGGAGAAGAGTGTCACTGACATTATCCATGTCATGCTTATTATTGCCACGCAGCCCTGTAACAAGAAAAAAACTGTGCACTACCCCGTTCTCTTTAACAGAAACATCAGAAACACACGCTGGGACTTTATTTCGGGCTTAGTTTTACGGCAGTCCTAGACGTAAAAGTTGGGGATTTATACACGTTTTATTGCTTTTGCTAATGGGTTTAATAGCATTATGGCCTTCAATGGGTTAGACATTAAAGTAAACTGAATTATTTCCGGGAAACGCGTTTCAATTATTTTATTTTTGGGGCCATTTTAGCCCCAAACTGGAGTTTTAGAATTTTGTTTTTAATGACTGACTTTTGTTTTCAGTTTCTGTGGAAAGAACTATTTAGAACAGCAAGGCTGTGAAAGGGGCAATTTATTAAAACTGTCAGTTGGCAATTAATACATGCTTAAAAAAACTAAAAAGATTTAAGAAAACCATTTTATTGACTCCATATTTTTATTCTCGACGTAAATGAAAAAATATAATGAGAAACTCAAGATATGGTCATGTCTTCCGCTTTTATTTATTACAAACGTAAATAAAAATTCCAGAGGACAGAACAATACCCTGGCTTTCATCTGAAACAGTAAAAAGAGAGATTTTACTCAAATGTTAACAATGTAACAATGAGGTAACAATAAGAATTGTTTTAAGAAAACGTAGCATGTTCTTTGAAGTAAAGAAAAAGCAGATTATATTCATTCCTGGATATTAATATTCTTTTTTTATATATATTAGATGTATATTTTTATTCCTATTCTACTAAGTTGTGTATGTAGCTTAAACTTATGACTCCATTGTTAGTAAAAAGATTGCTAAAAAGGCCTAAACAAAGTTGGTTGCTTGACTAAATTAGTAGCTTTCTAAATGGAAGGTAGGTATTTATTTATGAAATACGTAATTTTCAGAATGTCTTAAGAGCAAACTTTCAATATCAATCCCATCTCTGGAAGTAATCTTAGTTACTTTATTAGTCCCTTAATTATTAATTTATGTATTACTTCTTCTTGCTCTTTCTCTCATGATCAAAACCTAGACCAATGGCCTTTATCAACTTATAACTAGGAGTTCTATGAGCTCTCTTTGCGCGTATGTCGGGCATGAGGCTAGCCCTACCCGTTGATAGTGTTACAATCATCAAAAGCGCCCTCCGAAGCATGGAGAAGCGATTTCTAAAATTCCTATAGGGTTATCACCAGTCTCAGGAATCGAACCCGAGACGCCTACGTGAGAGATCAACGCCTTACACACATGGCTACACAATCCTCTATTTCCTATTAGAAAAGTCAAGTAATTATAAATTGCGAGTCACAAAATCTGTGCAATAAAATAAATATATCAAAATGAAGATTTCAGAAGTAAAAGTAAAATTTTCCTCTTGTAATTTGCTTAATCCTTAATTTTCAAAATTTACAAAATCATAATACGCGTATTAGTTGATTCACTGACGAAAGTACGAAAGATTTTGTTCCATTCGTACTTTTTTCAGTATCAAATATCTGTTGCGCCGCAAAAAGTCAAAAAACAGAATAATATTTCTATGCACGTACTATGCCTTTCAACGTTTCTAATATTAGGAGAAGGGAAAGAATTTACAGAAGCTTTTATATTCTCGAATTTTTCTACGGTATTTAAAAGCTTTTACAATATCCTCTAAATTATTAGATTGTTGTATATTTTCTACGTTCCGTGAATTTAAATGCTTCCAAACTAAGGACGTGTCTTAAATTTCACTTTCCTAGAGCGTTTGGTTACTTTCAGGTCTTTATTTCGCAAAGAGGATGCAATGTTTTCAAATTAATTTTATTATTGTTTGAATGTGCTTTTTGAAGGCTGTTTAAAATTGTTTGTTCTGTTATGAATTTTTGGTACATTTATTCATTTATTTATTCAATTATTCACATATTCTTTGATTCTTCCATTACTTTATTGATTAAGTCATTTTTTATTCTTTTATTTAATTACTCAGGCATTCACATACTCATTTATTCATTCTTTATTTATCTACTTTGCAATTTTCTTATGCTTGTTCTGAATTATGTTCTAGATTTACTTAACTGAATTTTAATTAATTAGTTGAGAACCCCTATTCTCCTACTCAACACTACTTTACTAAATCATAGGTTGATAATGGTCAAGTGCAGAATTCAAAATTTAGGGGGGTGGTACGTTCCTGTCTGTTTACCACCATCTTATTTTCCCCATTGCTGCCGAAAGTCCAATATTCACATATCTATGTAATTTATGTAGAATAAGTTTTACAATCGTTTGCTAACCTCGCCTTCAAAATTGTTCCTTGATAGCTTTATTAATAGAACTATATCCAGGGCAAATGTCTTAAAATTAACTTGAACTTGAGATCGGTGAATCGGCCCTTTGAAATAAAAACATTTTCTACACCGAAATTCTTTAATAATGCCCCAAAAGGGCAAACAAAGAAAAGAAACAGACTGGGAAAACCTAAAACAAATTTATAACCTTCGAAATCAAATTTAGAATTCCCAAATCGCATATTTTGGGATTTTATGTTATTCTTTACGAATACCTACAGTGGAAGTGTATAAAATCAAAATAAAAAAGCCAATAATAGTATCGAGTCGGAAAACAATGATGTGTATAATTCGATGATGCTTTCAACGATTTGTATCTACTCATCTTCATCATCTGTCCCGCCAAATAACGTTCGCTGAGTTCTGACATCCTGGTGATCAGAGACGCTGATATACAAACCACGGAAAAACTATGGAAATCTAAAGAGCTGATGTAACTCATCGAGTATTCTTATATTGTAAGGGCAATTTTCTGTTGGGCAAAAAATATTAAAAAGGTCCTTGAAGAAGTAATTTTTTATAGCCATAATTTTTGAAAATTTATTAAATTCATAAAATATAAATAATAAGGAATTGTGGTTTCAGTCATACCAGTGTCTTAATTTGTTGGATACACTTTTGACATCCGTTGAAACGTATACCCAAGAAAGATGTCTAAAACTTTCCAAGTTTATATCACCGTAGTGTGAATTGCAGTAAATATAAGTTTACATTTTAAGTTAACTAAGCCAACCTATGTTTAATAATAAGTCTTCTACTTTGTTGGATTTTATGAACGAAAACATTTAATTCAAAGTGAAAATAAAAAAAACAACATAAAAGACTTGCTAAAAATGTCATCAATTTCTGAAAATTTTAGTAGAAATGGTTGATCTGTAAGACATACTCGTATTAGGAATAAATGAAAAATCTAATCTACTTTTTAAAAAGCAAAACCAAATAGAGCTTTATTGGCTTCCTTATTCGGGAACGTGATTTTATATATAACCTAAAAATGTAATACCTACATTGCTTTATAAAGCTTGGGCGTTTGAAGTTGCAATTTAAAATTTTAAGATACGACCTTAAACTAAATTCATCAATACCATTACAATGTTCTTATCTATGTATAAATATAAAATGCATTGATATAACTTCAACAGCGGTAATTAAATGAAAATAAAGAACAGCCTAGAGAAGAAAGTGACTATGAGATTTCCTTTGTTAACAAATAAATAGGGATATTTTCACCTATTTCAACTTACATGCAAAATATTGTGTTTTTGTGGCGACTGGCGAAGGTTTAGAAGATTCGAAAATTCGGGTAAAAACTTAATAGTTCGTTAGTAAATATTTCCTTCTAACACATGTAGCGTTAGTTAAAATTTAATAATTAATTAATAATCTTATACAGGGTGTATCAGAAATAAGTACCTATATTACATTTTTTCAATTGGAAATTTGTTACCCCCCCCCCCCCCCCCCCAGAATAACGAGTTGTTTATATATTTTCAAAATAATTAAATACTGCTAAGCTTAATTTCCAAAATAAGTTGTGTGTCAGACATGATTTCCATTGGCGGGTAATGACATTAGTGATAAATCTTTAACTAATTTTATCAAAAAATCTAAAAAGTAGGTATACAAAAAAATTATTAAGAAATGTTGTAGTTCTTAACGAGTTCTATTACTGAGGGAATTTAATATACTTATTTCGTATACACCTAGTATATGTATAAATATACAGTGTGTCCCAGGATTGATGTTACAATAGGTGTGATGGATGAAAAATTTTTGAATTTTATTTTAAGATTGTGGAATTAAGCCCTGCTTGGTTTAAAGAAAATTTTAAGAATATTTTCAGTTTTTGAAAAACAAGTCGGCCTTGACATTGAAGCGAAAACTATTTTCTTTTCAGGTAAAGTATACTTTTTGTTTATGATACGGCAAAACTTTACTAATAAAAGTTGTGTTCAGAATGATAAATTATGGCCCTATATAAAATTTCAGGAAGATCTACGTACTTTGATTAAACCGTCATTTTTTAGATTAGACAAAATAAATTGTATTTATTCAAAATTTTATTTGTAGAACATTGAACGAAACAAATAGTATTTACAAGAAATTTAACTTACGAAACGTAATAATACCATTGATCTACAATAAATTATTTATTCCACATAACTGCCAGGAGGCCATGAAAAGACTATCGTTGACTAATCTTCCTGAAATTTTGTATAGGACCATAATTTCTCATTCTGACCAACTTTCCTTAGTAAAATTTTGCCGTATCATGAACAAAACGGGTACTTTACCTGAAAAGAAAATAGTTTTCGAGTCAATGTCAAGGCCCTTTATTTGCTTAAGATATGGCACCTGGCCCCCATGATTTTTTTTGTGAAAGGGGCATAAGTTGGCAATGAATCGCAGCACTCGTTGAATTTTTCCAGGATCGCGTACTTTTGCAAAAAAAGAAAAACCAGAGGTGTGCTGAAAACCTGTTATTTAAATGGGAAAAAGCAGGCTCCTTGGGGCACCCCTTAACATTGGAATTAAGAAGGCTGGTAAAGCTCAAAATTACTCTTTTTTTTGTTAGAATCGATTTGGGGGGTGACCCGGTCACAATTTTTTCAGCCATAATTAAGGGCCACCCTATGTCTATAGTGTGCGTGTTAAGTAACCTACCGACATAGGGGACCTACAGCTTTACGTGGGCTCCGAACCACAGAAGTACCTCGAAGGTTTGCCATTGCCTTCCGAGGGAAGCGATCGGGTGTTTTAGGTGTTTGTGTGGCCCTAAGAATCAAACCAGGGTCAATCTTAGTCTCAGTGGGCAGATTCACACTGGAGCAACTGAGCCATGACCACAACTTAATAATACCCATCCATAAAAAAGGAAACACAACAATAATTAAAATTATCGGGCAATATGCCTATCCCCGGTAGCCCTAAAAGTTTGAAATTTTGCGTAAATTAAGTATAATACGGCCCTGTTGTTCAAAGTTTAAGCCGGCCTTGAAAGCTTGCAGAATCCACGCGAGTAATGTCAGATCAGCACATTCCTTTTTGGCTGCGCAATAATTCAGAGAAGTCCCAAATAGGATGATGCAATATCCTGTGCAGTGAATTTCGTCGTTAAGAATTCGGGGAAGCACCCGCCGATCACGAGGCAACGCTGATAGCGTCAATCAAGGTTCTCCTGCCTCGCGTAAAAAACCGCGTTTGTCTATCTTTTTCTAACATCCGTCGCTTTGTGGAAAAGTACCAATGCACATCAGAGTTTAGTCAGCTTTTCAATCTATCGGTCGGGCCATTATCGTTCCGGCTTTGGTAGTAAATTCCGTTTGTCGGCCTCTCGTCCTCGTTTAATTTTGGAAAAAAACTATCTTACGACATATTGTCGGATTATCCCAAAGGGTGTCTTATTCGTATCGGGGGAATATAAATTCTGTGTTGGAAGTTCCGTTTAAGTTTGACGTTTGGTGAAGTACCGTTCCACACAGTTTCGCTTCGGATTAAATAATCCACCAGTTGAGGACATCTTGTTGTCTTCGCACATCTTGTTGTCTTCGCACCTGCTTCCGGAAAATGACTCCATCCGTTTTTCTACGCTGACCGCTGTTATCTCTCCCTGGGGACGCCGACCGTCGCTTTCACCGGGCTATCCTCAATAAAGCCCTTTTTCCCAGATAACGAAATTTAAGGCTGCCCCTTTTACTTGGCATTTGTGAGTGTACTAACTCAACCCTAATTCAGTATTGTATTTTATCCATTACTCGTAAACAGGCATCAGTTAATTTTATCGGTAATTCAAGTACATTAAGCATTCTTTTTTGCGTGATTTCCGCAGTGGCGCCCATTTTACTCCCGATTACGACCTCCCCTATTTGAAAGGTTTGGCGTTTCGAACCTCCTTCTTCGACTGTTTGTTAGTTGCGAGCCTAAGGACATCGACGTCCCCTATTAGGTATTGTAGTGCGGAATTAGCACGTGCCAAGACGCAGGATCAGATATTATATACTCTGAAAACTCTAACACAAAAGATGATAAAGAAAAATTTCTTAGACTTAACCACAGATTTCAATATGGTGCCCAAACAAGAAATGTGGAAAGTTCTAGAAGCAATAGAAATATCTTCTAAATTACAAAGAATAATCAAGAGCATATACATATATACAAAGGTAAAAGGTGTAGTAAAATTAAATGGAGAAAAATCAGAAATATTAAAATACAAAAGGGTATGAAACAGAAGAATAACCTCAGTCCACTTCTGTTCATAATTTTCATGGATCAGATACTAAAGAAAACAAAGACAAAAGGAGGCCATCAAAAATAGGACACCGTAACCTATTGCCTATCAAAACTTTTGACTTAGTGTATGTACCTATTACTCATCGCACTGGCCAAATCCGAAATGATAAAGAAAATTAAGATTTGAACTTGCCTAGAAGAAAAACGAATGCAGATAAACGCAGAAAAAAGTACGATTATTCAAGTAACTAAAACAGAGGAAGACCCAGAAGAAGTGGATAACGTAAAAATAAATTGTAGAAGCAGTGAACAGCTATGAGTACTTGGGCACCATTCTTACAAACAACGGAACATTAGACAGAGAAGTGGAGAATAGAATACAAAAAGTAAGTAATGTCTACCATCAAATTAATAATGCAGTAAGAGTCAAAAAAGGGCTACAAAATATCACTAAAATAAAACTATAAAACCAAGACTAATACTAGTTAATATATAGTGTAGAAACGTGGGTAATGCTAGGCATAACTAAATATGTATGTACATAAATCTAATATAACATCAGCGGTGATAAGATGCTTAAGAATGGTTAAAGGAAAACCAAAAAAGGACAGAATGCGAAATAAAAGCACTAGCGATGAGTTAGTATTATCCCTATTAGTGAACGAAGTAGAGCAGAAATGGCTACTTTGGCATGGTAATCTAAAAGGAATGACAGAAGAAAGGATACCCGAAAGAATAACATAAATGGGGATAATGGGAAACAGAGAGAAAGACACACCTAGAGTACTATGGCATGACTACATAAGCAAACTAGTACAGAAAAGAAGGAAAACTCTAAATGAAGTCCTTGGTTACAAATGGAAGAGATTTTAAGAAATAGATAGAGGACTTCAGTAAAAAACCCTACGCTGAAGTGGCACAAAAGGGAAACGATGATGAGACGAAATAGGAATTTTTAAGTTCAATGGGATAATTCACTGCATAAAATCAAGTAATATCATTCAAATAGGTAATTAAATATAAACCAACGTTTACTTTTCGGATGATTTTAATTTTTTTGAAATTTGATTTGATAATATTTTATTACTTATCTACAGTTCTAAGAAAGGTACGCTATGCTAAAACTGTAATGACTGTTAAGTAGTTTTAACATTTTAAATTAAATTTGCAATTTTCAGTAAACTGTAAACTTTATACTTTACAGAAAGTAATTCGAATATCTGGATAATTGAAACGAAAATTGAATAGAAAGACTGCTGATTATTACTTCCGCTAGTTTACTGGAAAGTAGGTATCAGTTGATAGCAGACGACCATGATTCCATAATATCTTGCTGCTCTTCAGATATCCTGACCTTCGAAGTAAATATGCCGTAATTTATCAACTCACCTGCAACTCCAAAAAACGAATCTCGAAATTTATTAGAACTCAAGATTTTGGGATTTGAATCCGTTTGCAAGAATCATAAACCGATTCCAAGTTTAGAGTTTAGTTTCTATTAAAATATTGTTCGAATCATATATTTAAAGCTGAGTAGCATTGACAACCTTAATTTTAACAAAATATAGTTTGTATAAAGGTAAAACACAAGCAAAATAAAATGGTTTCTGATGGTTAATGTTTTTAGTACGTGATGTCAATACTACTGAAAATTAAGTGCCACATATTTCCAACAAAGGAAAGTTATTGATTGACACACTTACCAGGGATACATTGTCCAGTGTGATTTCGAAACAAGGAAAATCATCAGCTAGATTAATTAAACCAGTACGTAAAAAATATAAAAAGTAAAGGTTTCAACATACAAAAGCTCGTATCTAAATATTTTGGCTTGATGTAATTAGAAAAGCCTGTAATTCTTGATTACAGATTTAACACCACAAAAATAACAGAAATCCCTGCGATACATCGATCGATTTTTCACCAATGGTTGCATCTGTAATCCTTCCACCTTTTATAAATAGAGCAAAAATAACCAAAACTAACTATAGAACAAATCCACAACTTGAAACTTCACTCGGCTATGTAATTCTCCTACTTCTCTAATTTTCGCCCACGCTACTATAAAATATTTTGGCGAACTTAAATGAATTCAAACACCTTCTTTATCCTCATATATGCTTATTTTATCGCCTCCGCAAAACACAAGAGAATGTACTCGCTAAATCCCAAACTTAGAAATGGAATTCTATAATGTTTCCAAGTTTGTTGGGGACGCAATTGAAAACTTTTTCAATTTTAAAAGTGTGTGACCGACTCAGAATGTATGCAAAAATTTCAATAAAATCTACATAAAAAAATCCGTATAAATCAGAACCAAATGGAAATGACGTTCGGTTTGTTTTATAATTACGACCCGCTTATCTCGACCGTTTTGTGTTCATTCAGGCCGTTTACGCTCGTTTTAAGACCTTAAATGAGAACATTACTCGCAGATAGCGTACGAATTACCCAAAAAAATTCAGGAGAAAAATGACTTGCGGCGAGGATTGCTACATTCTCATGAGATGAGGTGGTGCAATTTATCTCACATGTTATGACATCGTAAAAAAGGGAAAGGTAGAAAGCGGCAAGTCTGTTGAAGCAGTGATTAAAAGAGACGAATCTTCATATTATACCCATTAGCCTTAAGGAGTTATTTGGAGGGCCGGATGAGGAAGATCGTCTTTACGAATTGTAAATGAAGTTGTAAATAAGGTTAATGTTTTTCATTACCCAAAAATGACTCATTTAACTTTACTGGTGTGTTACTACAGCATCTTTAAGGATATTCGGAACATTCTAAAGGTTAATACTCGTAAAATATGTAATTATAATTAAAAATAATGCAGAGATTACTTTAGAATTAATTTAAGGAAGCAGGAATTTTCGTTTTCTAACTGAAAAACAAGAATCGACGGCTACGAATTCATACGAAAGTAGGTACTATGCAACTACTGTTTTATTTATTAACAAATAAGCAACCACTGGAGGTACACAATAACAATAAATTTAATACTATTTAGTTAAACTTTGAACACCATCTTGATTCAATATGAATGACTTTATTAGGTACCTAATTTTGATATTCTGTGGATAAAAATATCAGGTTTGGCCAACAGACCAGAAATTCAGTTTGAACGTTTAAAGTTGTCTAACTAAAGTGCTACAAATAAACATTGAAAACGAACAATATAGCTTTTACAGATTTAAATTTGTAGAACATAGTTACACGGTATTGCTATATTAATTAAACGTGTAATGCAATCCACAGGAATATAATTACAAAATGTAAGGCCAACTATAGGCAATGTCTTAAGAACATTAAATTTATCTTTGACAGTATAAAATGGGTAACTTGTAAGTGCTTTCTAATTCAAGCATGGAGTCATTTCTAATCTTTATCATTTCAATTTTTAATTGATTTTCCACACATTAATCAAATTCGAGGAGGGTTCAAATTTAAGCGGGAATTTTTTTGTAACTTTTTATTTAAACACGATCTTTACAATATGATTTATCCTACATTTCAGCATATTCCCCTTCCAACTCTACACACTTTTTCCAACTCTTTGGAAGCTTCATAATCCCTTCTTTATATAAATTTTTTTGCTGAGGGGCAAGTCGGCTTTGCACGAAATTTTGACCTCCTCATCATCTTCAAATCGAATACCACCCGCTGAGTGAGACAAGTCCGGACTGTAAGGAAGATATGGAAGTGGCTCCCAGTGTAATTTATCTAAAGTTTCCCTAGTCATTGTCGTAGAGAAGAACCACACTCCAAAGCGAACGCCTCCGTCTTTTCGTCCGAAATGCAGGCTTAACTTCTTCGGCAAGCAGTTGAGCGTAATAAGGGACGTTAATTGTACGCCTATGTTCTAAAAACTCTGTAAACATAACCCCTTCTGCATCCCAAAACACAGTGGCCTTTATCTTCCCATCTGAAGGGATAACCTTTGCCTTTTTAGGCTTCGTTGAAGGTTTGTGTCTCCATTCCATCCTTTGTTTTTTGGATTCTGGGACAAAACGGTGTACCCAGGTTTTGTTACAGGTCCATATTGAGTTTAAAAAGGTTTCATTAATAAGAAGTTTAATGATAATTCGCTGCGCAACAGAATAATAATTATGAACTGGTTGTTCCGTCATGGCTTTTTCTTTCTTTTTCGTGTATTTTTTGTATGCATGTATAACCAATCTGCTCGGAACCGCCTTTTTAGGCATTACTTCATGTCAGACGGCTGTGTCATGTGTGTGTTACTACGTGTGTAGTGGGCTTGTTATTCTATCTCATAGACCAGTCTTCCGAGTAGAGCACAGTTAATTAAGCCCAACTGTGAATGGTCTCACCAGACCTAGTACCGATACCAGAGGCCTCCACCAACATAAGGATTCAAACCCGGGACTTGCAATATGTGAGCCTAGCCTTCTTACAACTGGGCTACCTGGCTTCCCGTTCCGTCACGGCTTTCTTTCTTTCTTTTGTGTATGTGTATTTTATGCGTGGCTGGCTGCAGATAGTAAACAAAAACAATTGTAACCATAACAACAGCACACACTGCTTCTAGATTTTCCAGTGTAATATCAAGACAATTATTTTGCCATATACAAACTAGTTTGTTTTTGGCGGCAAAATTTCGTGTTAAATTTGAACCCACCTCGTAACCTTTAGTTACAAGGCTGGATCTATTATAGCTACAATTTTTTTAAATTATTAATATTAATAAGTTTTGCGTTTCAGCAAACAGTACAAACCAAATTTAAAAAAATTTTCATTGCGTAATGCGGTTATTCTATCCACTCTTAGTACTTCAAGTTAGGTTCCTCAGTCACATTTTTGTAAAAAAAATGCAAAAGTGCCGAAAACAGTTGTAGCAAATTCCTAACTTTGGCATAATACATACAAATCTACATTACAAATACCTTATATACACAGAGGCAATTTGACCGACTAATAGTAGTAGCAGTTTAGAAGCTCGTTGGCGCAGCTGCAAAAGGGCTGGGCTCCTAGCCAGGAGTCTTGGGTTCGAATCACACGCAGTGGTAAGGATTTTTATAAAGAATTCCCAACTGCTTGAGTATGGTGGGAGTTCGGCACGAGACACCGACAAGTAGACACGCGTTGCAAACGAGCTCCTGTTTTTGTCATTAATTTCAAAGCGTTTCTCTCAGAAAACGCGATTTATTAAAAGTCATAATTATTATAGGGTGACACCAGTGCTATTTAAGTATCAACATAATAATAGATTGGCGCTAATTATAATAAAGCTAGTGAAATAAGTAAATAAATGAAGCGTGCTAATGTAAGTAAGAATTATTGTTCTTCTATAACACTAATCTCCTCAGTTTGCTTTTTGGTACAAAATCTATGATGGTAAAAATATTTTTTGCGTTTATAAAAGAACCAGAATTCAAGCAGTCTATCAAGCCAGGGGAACAAGACAGAGGTATTAGAACAACATCCGGAACTGCCAACTCATGCCCTCGGAAGCGTGGAAAACCAAAGTCAGTTTTCACTGTTTAGTAACATCATTATTTGATATCTTGTAGAATGTAGAAGACGCCTTTTTAAATAGCCAACTTTGCTAAAGTGTGTATAAGTGAATAAAAGAAACATAAAGTAGGTACATCTCTTAGAATAAATTCCACCAGTCTGGAAAGTCAAGGTAATCAAGTTACTGGAGCCACTCCGTATAATCTATCAGAAAGACATCCCTGTATTGATATGACCTCGAAAAATATTTTACATTCGTAAGTGCACCCTAAAAGAAAATTTGTTCAACTAAACTTTGTTTTCGAATTTTCTCTTGTGTAACAGTATAGAAAAAGCGTTTTTAATAATTTTTCGCGGTTTGAGCATTAACAAATTCAACGGACAATTAATTATATTCTACCGGAGCGAATAAAAGGAAATAAATAAAGCAAATCTTTTAGTCTTTCGAAAAGGAAGTTAACAATTTTTCCTTGTAACGGTTAAGCGGAAATTAAGGATGAATGATTGTTATAAGGTTGTGTCAAAATGAAGGTGACATTACCGTCACGAGGCGCCGCTGAAATGGTTTTAGGACGTCGGATAGCCGGATGCATTTGCAATCGGCGATAACGCCGTATTCTATCACTTCTATACTATCGAAATGAAGTATTGGATTTCTGATCAAATTATCATTGCTAGTGGAGCGGAATTAAATTTTGATTTGTTCCTCCAAGGCATATTTTATCCTGTTGCGTTCGTTTTCAAACCGTATGTTTAAGATAATAGATGTTCCGTTACATTTCTTTTCCTTTGCTTTTGGAAATCAGTTTAAAGCCATCTCAGTTAAAAATAATCATTTATTTACCGTCCAAAAACTTCCTATTTGTATAAAAGGTTTTGCGAAGGCGTATTTGTTGTGTTCCAAACTTGTACAGCTTCAGAATAGATTTACATGCTGTGTATACAACATTTTGATCAGAAAATCAGAAAACCAACAAGTAACAATCAAACCTACAACATATAAACCCAAAGGTCGAATGAATACTAACGAAGACAATCCAACAAAGTAGACCGAAATAAATAAAACCAACACGCCTATTTTTTCTTGTACAATTTGCAAACTCATTTCAAAGCTTCGATTGTTACCATTTCCTTTGGACGTATTTTCCAACGCAATAAATTTTATTCGGTATCCTCTTGCGTTGCCTACCAAAGTTGTGTAATTTTCTCACCCTTCGTGCCTTTCTTACAAATGTCAGTCTATATTTGTACAACACGCAGAATTTCCTTGTAAAACTAATTGTGTGTGCTTGTCAGATATCAAAGCACTTGAAATATTACTTTGGAAAAAAAATCACAGCTTATATTTTTTCCCCTATTCAGATTTTGTGAAATTGGTGGATTTGAGACTAAATTTAGAGAACGAGGCAAGAGGATTTGTGTTCAAATTTGGTGACTATAATCACTGTTATTTCTGATTTCTTAGTTTATTAAAATACAACAAAAATGAATATTACTAAACTAGAAATATGATTATATTATTATTATTAACATTACGCAAAGCGAAGTTCAATTTACTGTTTCATGGTTTTTTAGACTGCAGTGGGCTAGGAGTTTAATTTATTACGTTGGTACGAGTATTAGTTTTGATTTGCAGTTGGAAAGCCTGATATTTGATAGGTTGAGTGCTAGGATAGGTAGAAGATGCCTTGTGGGCAATTACTCGGCATATAATAATGAACTTAAGTTTTACAATTGTTATGAAACATAATCTTAAAGTTAATTCAGGCTTATCTTTGTATCAAGATTCGGGCCAAGCAGTGCCGTTTATAGGTAAAATGGACCCTGAGCGAAATTTGCTTTACTAGGCCTTCCTTTTAATATTACCAAAAGAAACACTTTTCTAGATTTTAAGTGAACAACATTTTTACAATCTAATAATCTTTAAACATCTTTTTCAAGAGATATTGTACCTACTTAATACATTAAAACGACCTTTCCTGTTTTTCATTAATTTCACTTTGGAAATGATTTTTCAGCGTGGGAGACAGATCAATAAATGCGGAGGACTATGTCTACGTTAGGAAAAGCTGATCTAAGGCCTTTTTCACGTAACAATTTTAAAATATATTCGCCGTTGGTTTTCTGCATATTGTAATTTGGCTCTCAAATGGTTGTTGTAAATCTGTTGAATAAATATTTTGAAGCGAAACAAACACATTCTAATATTACCTAAAACTCCAAACCTATAATTCAAAAAATTGTATCTTTCTTTAGGTTCTTTCAGAGAATCGACTGAACTATCTATTATTATATTAAATGTTTATTCCAAACTTATCAGCTACTTCCAAAATAGTATTTCCATCGTCGTCTTCATCAAAAAATGTTTTGTAGTGGTTTTCCGAATATATTTTCTTGGTGACTATTGCCAATTTTTGACATCGATTCCTTAGATCTATAAAATGTTCTAAATCATTTAATAAAGTAACTGCTATACCTAATGCAAGAGATTTCAGTTGTAAGTGCACACTTACTTTATTAAGTTCTGTTAAAATTGTGCTCCAAACTTTGGAAAAAATTATATTTTCCAGGGACTTAAGTTTCTTATGTAAAGAGTTGGCTTGTTTTCTGATATGAATATTTTCAGTAAAATCGTCATATTTATTGTTTAAGCAGTTGATAATAGACTCATAATTAAACTCTAATAAGCCTTTAACTACATTTGAATGACTAGATCATCGAATATCTCTTAATTTGTTACGGCCAACATTCTTCGCATCATTTAATTCAAACAGCTATTTAGTAACCCCTATCGATGTGGTAAACTTGTGAATGACCAAAAAGATGTAGAAGCAGAATATCAAAGATATGTTAAAAACCTGTTCGACAACGAAAGGAAAGAAACAGAAGTCGGAATACACGCAGAACAAGCAATGCGTATACCAAAATTAGAAGTGAAACGTGTAACTAAATTAGCAAATGCCAAGTCCAGACTACATAATTAATGTATATGTCGAAATGCTAAAACTTCTGCAGGACAATAGCGTTGAACAACTTACACGACTTTCGAACAAACTATATTTTCCGGGAACCATACCCAGCGACTGTCTAAAATCCATCTTTGCCCCAATGCCCAGAAAAAAATAAATGCTCGCAATTTAGGGTCATCAGCCTTATGAGCTAGGCTCTAAAAGTCATGCTACGAATACTTCAGCATCGTATCCACCTTAAATGTGAACAACGTCTAATACCTTGAGAACAGTTTGGGTTCCGACAAGGACTTGTTACTAGAGAAGTACAGTTTAGCCTCACAGTATTGCTTCAGAAATGTGGAGGTAAGCGCAAAGATGTATATCAGGGGTGCTCAGACTTATACTATCTGCAATGTACCGTAAAAGTATTAAGCGGAAAGCGACCGACTAGGTAGAGAAAAAATATAAAGTTTATACATGGTAGCTAAGCCCAGATATTTGAGTCGATAGTTGTAGCGTGTTCTAAACACTTTGTATCGTAAGTGTCCATTAAATTATTTACACGATCGACTTGAAAACTTTTCGCGATCGACTGCGCACCCCTGATGTATATCTTAGCTTTAGCGATTACGAAAAAGCGTTTGATCACGTGAAACATACTCAACAAATCAATCTTCTACGTAATCAAGGTCTCGATCAACAAGACATTCGACTAATTAAAAACGTATACTGAAATCAAATTGCATCGATCAGAGTTAGAACAAAACCTTATAGAAGATATTTCCAAAGTAAGAGGTGTGCATCAAGGTTGGGTACTATCTCCCCACATTCTTTAATATGTATTCGGAAGAGATTTTCCAAAAGGCACTAACTAACAGTGAATACGGTGTGAAAGTGAACGTAAAAATAATAAATAATATAAATTACGCCTATGACACCGTTGTAACAGCAGCCCGTACGGAAAGTTTGCAACAGCTGTTAAATGAAATCACCAAAGAAGGGGAAGCTATAGGATTCAACATAAACACGTCCAAAACAACGGTAATGGCTACTACCAAAGCGCCACGCATTCAAATCAACCTTCAAATTAATAATAAACAAATAGAGGAAGTGAGGAAATTCAGGTACTTTAGCACTTGCACAACAAATGATCTTGAAGCCGAAGTCAAAATTCGGACTCGTATAGAGATGGTCAGAGCAAACTTCCTTAAGGTGAAGAACTTGCTAACGCACTTTCAGTTATCACTAGATACTAGATAACATTTTGTGAAGACGTATACTTATTCTACCCTACCCTATGATGCATATGCGGGGTCTAATAGACCCCAGCTGTTTTGTTCTTGCTAAATATATTTGTCATATTGCAGTGATGTGCAAATGGTTACAGGAATTCTTAAAACTAGTGTAGTGCGATATGACTCATATAAAATTTTGCCAAAATTCAAAACCATCCTTGAGAAAAAAATTTTTTTTTAATCGTTACCCGTAGTTTACATACAGGGTTTTTCAACGAAAAGTAGCCACCCTCAGTATCTTCCAAAACCATTTTTTGCTTGAAAATCGCCAAGACATGTCAACAAAGACAGCAAGGGGGACATCTTTTTACATAAAATCCGGACATCTGTCATCAAGCCCTTAGCCGTCACAGCCACCCCCTCTAAAATTTTAAATGGCACCATACCATGCGTGGCACATCGTTGGAAAGGTAATTTCATAAGGAATTCATTCTACTATTTATTTTTTTTATTTGCTTCAAATTGAGACATAAAAAAATTAAAAAGTATATTTTGTTCATTCCGGTTAAGCTACTGAATATAGCAGTAGATACCTAGATCCTCTTTTTTATCTTTTGTTTTTTCATCTGTCAGTCAGCATTCAGTTTATTTTGAATATTATAAAAGTGTCAACATGGTTTACACCACTGCCGAAAGATTGTGCGTTTTTATTATTATTTCGGCAGTGGTGTAAACCATGTTGACACTTTTATAATATTCAAAATAAACTGAATGCTGACTGATAGATGAAAAACAAAAGATAAAAAAGAGGATCTAGGTATCTACTGCTATATTCAACAGCTTAATCGGAATAAACAAAATATAGTTTTTAATTTTTTTATGGCTCAATTTGAAGCGAATAAAAAAAATAAATAGTAGAATGAATTCCTTATGAAATTACCTTTCCAACGATGTGCCACACATGGTATGGTACCATTTGAAATTTTAGAGGGGGTAGCTGTGACGGCTAAGGGGTTGATGACAGACGTCCGGATTTTACGTAAAAAGATGTCCCCCTTGCTGTCTTTGTTGACATGTCTTGGCAATTTTCAAGAAAAAAATAGTTTTATAAGATACTGAGGGTGGCTACTTTTCGTTGAAAAACCCGTATGTGGGGTCTATCAAACACCAAACCTTTTTTAGGCGCACTACGACAAATAGAGATATTTCATTGGAACTCAAAAGTGTCAAAAACAAGCCCTTGCATTCTTCCACATTCGCGTTTCGAAACAACCTCTCAATGGTGCATTACATTTTAAAAAAATAAATGCTACTGAGCAGTATGCATTATGACTGGTTCTTATTTATCTAACAAGTGCATATTGATGTAATGTTTTGCATATCGGGTGGTGCGTTGCCTCACGCACCATAGGGATTTCAATGGTAATTTTTTAATATGGAATTATTTGTTTCCCTAATTAGTTTAGACCAAAAGTGTACTTAAGTTTTTTGTAGAGAAAAAAATACTGCATCGATTGATGCCATTCTACACAATTTTCGGGTTTCGTGTAACAGAAGAACTGTGGGAATTAATTCTTGCACTTTGACAAAAATCACTAATGCCATGAAATTTTTGAAACAGAGGGGTGGAGCTATGACACTGTTTTACCTCCACCCCTCTGTCATAATGGCAGTTTGAAATTATTTTTCTCCACGACCATTTGTGAATGTAATAATTCCGAAATCATTTTTAATAATAGAAAGTAAAAATTCTCACTCTTGAGATAGAATATTTATTCTGAAACACTTGCTTCTTATGTGTTTTGCATGTATTTTCATTCTATAACAAGTGACAAAATGAATATTCCATAATTATGCTCAACGAAATACATAGATTGCCATGGATTTCAAAACCGTCAGTGTCAGATGTAATGGTTATTTATGTACCAAGGGCATAAAGATGCTTTTTTGGCTTGAGACGTGATTTTGAACCCGAGACGCTAGTCGAGGGCTAAAGACACGTCGCAATTATTTTTTTATATGGCTGTTAAGTGTTTATCGGAATAAAATCAATTTATTGGATACTTAATAACGTAAGGGTGAATTGCACCACACTGGAAAAATAATGAATATTAACCACCTTCAGTATTCTAGAAACAAAGACCGGGAAGAAAGTAAGTATAAATACATTTCGAGAGAGATACGGACTTTACAACCTTCAAAAAATTATACCGTTGCATATGCCTAGATGGACATGTAAAAGACCACTGTGAAAAGAGCAGCTAAAACATAGCAACTCTTTTCTACTAAATTACCCGAACAATTCCCACAAACACTAAAATTGGAGTTTTCTACTTTTACCGTCGGATTGGTCCTGTTGCTGGTTAGATTTCAGGATAATTTCATCGCGGCCTTGTATACCGTTTTTGAGAGAATTTCTTTCTTTTCCGTTTACCCTCTTATACCTTTACAGTGCCGAGCGGACCGACTACACCGAGCTGCAGAGTGGTCACCCATTCAAGTTCTGACCAAGCAGATCTTTGCTTAACTTTCTATATTGCAGTACTACCTACTCTGCCGTTCTACCGGCCTTTTGAAATAATTTTTTTTTAATTACGGGGGCAGCTGCTGCCCCCTGGGACGTGTTGTGGGGATTTGCTGTTTTTGCCGTTGGATTGGTCCTGTTGCTGGTTAAATTTCACGAAAGTTTCATTGCGGGCCTTATGAACCGCTTTTGATGTAATAATTTTTAAATATTACAGAAGCAGCTGCTACTCCCTGGGTGGCTTGCATTCCGCAGTTATTTGTATTCTGCAGTCTACAGTGTTAGTATTTGTGTAGATTGTTGGGATAATTTCGTAGAAAAGAGCTGCTACGTTTTAGCTGATGTTTTCATGGCGATACGTAAAAAACCTCTTTCAATGTTACATGCCTACTCAACCCATTGACAAACATACATAGTATACAGTAGCGGCTGGTACATAAGGGCTGCTTGGCTGCAGCAGTCACCTAAATTTTGTAAAAGTTATTAGCAATAATCAAAAATAAAAAAAATTAGCAATAAACAAAATTAAAAGTTTACAAAAGTATCTTCAGACCCATATTTACCTATGGATGTGAGACGTGGATAGTATCGCAACGAATGAAGAAAAAATTAGAGGCGGTTGAAGTGAGATACTTAAGAAGAGTCAAGGGCATCACAAGAAGGGATAGAATACGTAATACCCAAATCAGAGAAGAACTAGAGATGAAACTTGTAACGGAATTTATTGAGACGAGACAGCTGAGTTGGTGGGGACATTTGCAAAGAATGAAGAAAAACAGCCCAGTCAGACAAATATGGGGAAGAATACCGGCAAAAAGAAGCAGAGGAATACCTAAAGACACATGGAATGGCATAGTAGCAAAAATATTAACAAAAAAAGATGTGAAGTGGAATGAAGCAAAGGTGATGACGCAGGATAGAAAACAGTGGAACAGATTTGTGCATGGAAACAATTAGAATTTAATTAAGTTGATATAATTTAACAAAGTATTTAACATTATAGGAATGAAATATTAGGTTTTAGATTTAAGTTGTTATGTAAAAAGAAGATTATGTAAATTTAACCCTACACCTAACGGTAAATGGGCATTAATCAAAACATCAATACATTATATTTTCAACTTAGACATTACTTAAATCGCTTCCGAAAATACCACGCACATCATAATACATGAATTCAAAGCTTCCGAGCGGAGAAATTTCTAACACGGTTTCAATTACCGAACAACGTGCGGAAATACCGGATTATAGTTTAAAGCAGTAAGATTTAGGTTTCCACCGGAGCGGCCGAAACTGTCGCTCGGTTTGTTAGTCGCTCGCCGGTGGTTAGAGAGAATGGTTTACTTGCAACAGTGTTATGCTTTCTGTGAATTGTATTTACATAGTGGTGATAATAATAATAATAGTATATGTAAACGTTTATTTAGCAAACAAGTTGCTATACAATTACAGAATTTTTACTACATAATTTTGTATAAATATTATTTTCTTACTTCTAATAATGCACGTAAGCTGTGTGTTTTCGTAGTGTTTTGTTTAACGTTACAGAATTACCTAAATTCAATATGAATTCCGTTGAAGACTTTTAAAAATCCCCTTTTCAAGACGGCTCAAAATATTAAAAACTTTAATTCTAAAGTTACAAACAGGTTTGTGAATTACAGAAACCGTCGCATGGACTTTATTTTCCGCCATTAATAAAATTAAGGTAAGATTTTCTGATTAATTTATAGTTATTTTTCTGCAGCCCATGCCCCTAAAAACTCACGAGCCGCCACTGGTGGTATATAGATATCGAAAACAATATTAATTGTATATAATATTAATTTTGCGTAGATCATGAACCTTTACAGTAGTATATAGGCCCTTAACAATTGGTTGGCCCTGGACGAATGTCCCAATTGCGCAGTAATTAAAGCGGCCACTATAGTCCAGTAACCACGTCAATTTACCTAGAAAAATTTGCGGAAGTTTTGATATTTGGTGATTCTATGTATTTTGAACTGCTTTTTTCGATTTTTTATTTTGCCACCTCGTATCTTTGCCGCCAACGCCGCCATATTGTAATAAAGTGCGAAAAGAAAGAGATTTTTCAAGATATCTCCTTACTCGTTGCTTTTACAGCAAAAATGATTCTGTAATAAATTAAACTACATAATTTTCTCTATTGAAGGTACTGAAGGTCTAATTCAAATTTGTATAAATATTTCAATATTATAAATTATAATGGTTTACACAATTTTTAAGAAAATGAAAGTCTAAGCTACTGTTTATAGCTTTTATCGCGTTAACCATAAAAAACTTCACCCAATTAAAACAGAATTTTTGGCCATTCTTACAGCCCACTTAATTTTTACGGGCCCGTTGCCGGATATGAAAAATATTAAAAATTCCCTGAAATATTTATTTTATTTCCCGTGCAACTCTAAATAAAATTCCGTGCACATCCCCAAGGAGAAACTTACTGTATTAAAGATAAATATTCATATACTGTGTGGTTATGTTAGTCGTCAACCGAACCGTGTAAGCAAAATAAAATGTAAATTTTCGTCGGACAGGTACGTAATTTGCAATTAATAAATTACTTTTAATTGTAGTGCGGTCATTAGTATTCATTTGTGTTTCAGCTTGTTTCACTGTTTACATCGAAAACGAACCGCCAACTACCTGACGCGAATTTATAAATAGCACCGCCGCTTTCGTAGTGTTTCTTTTAAAATCCAACATTACGTTTGATCAATTGTGATTCTGTTAATTCCTCTTTGTTTCCTTTCAATACCTCAATGCAATCGTGGACGTTACAACTGGAATGGACTTAAAACACTCGAATGTAGTTAAGTGAGAAATTTGTCTTTTGTTCAATGAAATGCAATTTACCTCAAGTTTTTCTATTTATTCGTCAAAGCAAAAAAGCTACCGCAAAATACTCGCAAAAACATTCTAAAAGGAAGGAGGTTCATGTAACATTGTAACCAACAGTTCATATGTTTTAAAAATTCGTTCTTATATTCACATTTAACTATTTTCTTTGTACTATGTATCGTAGCTAAGTTATTAAATGTCAGTTAAAACCATGTTCGTTTATCATCTTACTAATACAAGCTCCCATAATTGCCTTCAAAGTTAAATTTTGCAACACGCACACAGCTGCTATAACATCTAAGTGAATCGGTGTCAAAGTTAAGGTTGTTATACATAAGTTTAAGTTGTCTATTGGCAAACTAGAGTAATTTAGATTCAAATTATACGAAAGTGCTCCATGTTCACATACATCCTTAATTTCCTCCAAACGTTTTATTTGTTACATTTAAACTTCCTAAGAAGTCTTGGTATTGAATTTAATTTACACTCAATATTCAAAATTAATTAGTAAAGCATAAGTCAAGGTAAATTCTAGCAAAAATAATACATTTGCCTTGGTTGGAAATTAAAGTAAAAAATATTTCTTTCTTGGCTTCATTGGTAATCTGCTTTGCTTTTCTCGGGGTTTCAGAAAACATGTAATCGAAAAATAAAGAAAAAATATGTACAAACCGGCACGAAACTCCAGCAAACTCTTTATCTAAATTAATATCACCTAAAGCTGCGACTTGTGATTAAACGGCCAGTTCAGAAACTTTTGCCTACAAATTTTCTCTGAGATGTCAAGAAAATACCGATTGCGAGTAAAGACTGCATAGTGTAACTTAACACGTGATTTTTTTACTAAATTAATTAAATTGTGATGTAATGCATGAATAAACTTACGTAAAAACTGTTTTTGTCTTTTAATAAATTGTAAAATTTGATAACTGAAAATTCGTAGAATCGAAAAGGAAGGCATTGGCCTTCGTCTTTTTTAAACAAGTAAAAGTTTAAATGTTAATTTAAACGAAATAAATTCAATGATTTAGTCGCACCAGACCTTAAAAAAACTCCTCATTTAATATTAGAATCGCAATTCGTGTAATTAATCCCAATTTCTTCTAAACTACCGAATTGAGTTAATATTGTTGCATTCGCATAGGCTGTTCGCATAAAACGTTGGTAGTAATATTACAAGGTTCTAAGCTATTTTTGCAGAAAACAGATTACATTTTGTTGTAAGAGTGATTGCTTTACTGAAACAGAGAATAATGACCCTCCCGATCATTTAGAATTTTTTTCTTGAGGAAAAAAATCGTTGCTCTTAACATGTATTAATGTTTCTGGTTGTTGGTCAGAATTATGTACACGTATTTTTTTATGTAATTTCATTATTACTTTGTATGATTGTTAATTTATCCAATAGAATGAGAGAGATGGTTTTATAAATCAACAACTTCAAAATTTCAATTTTGGAAAATCAATCTAAAAGCCTTATCAAAGCTATCCGTTCAAAGTGAGATATATAGGTATATGTGTATGTTGCAAGTTGTTAACATTCTGGTTTTAAAAAATTAATGGGGGAACCCATACGAGTATATTCTGGTAATAAAAAAATTTGGAAATATTGAGAATAAATCGTTGATACAGCCTGTACTAAATACAAGTCAAAATGACATTAAATATAAAACCATAATATATGGAATAAATATCAGTCCAGAATTCAAAGAGAAACTAAAGATTTGTGAAGAATTCAGACCTAGAAAGGTATGTGTTCATGGTTTCTAGCAATATTTGAAAGCTAAAGAGCAAATTGCCCTAGAAAAGAAACTCGGCCACTACAAAGGTGTAAAAGGTCAGCAAAATAAATATCGGATTATTTTGTCACTTAAACATGGGAATTTAAGCTAACCTAATCTCAGATATATTTGTACATTTATACAGTTAAATACCTTTTCCCACAAAGAAGAACAAAGAAAGGTGGCATAGCAGAGTCCAGATGAAACTATCAAAAAAGAAATTGACTTCGGAATAACAGGGAGATAAGAGTTACATAATAAAAGATGTAACTGTACTAGACGATTGTCTCCAAGGGCGTTGGTGTTAATCAACACTAAGGTCGAACGAATGAAACTAATAGACAATAAACAACATACTATGAATACCGAAACTCTCAAAAGAAATAAAGCAAAATACAGAAGTAATCTACAAATTAAGCTCAAGAGGATAAACCCACAGAACATGATATGCATTCAAGATCAATACAATCATATCATAAATAACATATCGAACGGAACTAAAATTATTAACAAGCAGGTAAATCGAAGAGAAACTCAAAGAAAGTTGAGGAAATAAACAAGAAACCTAATTGAGGAGAGAAATAAACAGAAGAAATACCTATCCAGAGAAGAATGGAATAAGGAGATATGACGGAAAATTAGGCAGGACATGACCGCTAAAAACAATGAGATCATTCAACAAGTATATAATAGAAGAAGAAAAAAGGACCTAAGGTATTCCAGAAGAAATTAGCAATGGGAAAAAAGAAAAAGTATTGTAGATGAAAATGGGAATTTACATCAGAACTGAAAAGATATATTAAAATACGTAGAAAAGTTCTACAAAATATTGTACTCAACCATTACAAAACCACAATCATCCCCGACAGATGAAAGAGCGTCCATCACCACGCATTACACAGAAGAGATACTAGAAATAATCAAAATGGAGGTGACACAAGCGCTACGACACATGGCTAATAATAAAGCGCCTGGACCGGACGACATCATTATAGAAATGATCAAAACAGAAGGAAGCGAGCTAATCAATCATATTGTAAAGCTCTTCAATATATGCATTGAACAAGACGGGTTCCAAAAGCCTGGAAGAACGCATCGGACATCTTGATTTTTAAAAAAGGAGATTATAAGCCTGTGTCACTAATCTCCCAAATTGTTTACCCAAATCATAACCAACAGAACAACAATCAAACTTTACGCCTTCCAAACCCTAGATCAGGTAGGTTTCGTAGAGAGATATACATCATAAGACAAATAATGGAAAGGTCGTATGAATATAACCATCGAGAAGACATTTAATACAGTCAAGATTTGGGCGTTAACGAATGCTTTAAAAAGGAGCAACATCGACTACCGATATATTCAAACCATATCAGACATGTACAATAATGCCAGTGCTACTTTTACACAATTTGAAGACACAAAACCTGCTAAGATCGAAAGCAGTGTAAGACAGAGAGACCACTTTCCACTAAGTTCTTTGCAAACTTCTTGGAGGATGTTTTTAGGACAAAGTTTTTAAAGCAAAGGTATAAATATAGACGGCGAACACCTGAGGTATACATGTAGACGACGAATACCGAACAAACTTACAAAACAAAGAGTTGATGATCATATCGTGCTACATTCCAACAACATGGACCAATTGGAAGATATGTTAAGATACCTAAGAACAGCAACCCAAGCACTAGGTTCAACCATGAACCTTCTGAAAACGAAGAGAATGTGCAACATAAATGATGGAAAACATATACAACTCGAAGACCTAACAACAGAATACATATTATACTTAGAACAAAAACTCACACTGCACGAAGCAACACAATTGGCAGAAGTGAACAAACGAATCCAACTTGTTTGGGCAGCTTTTGGTAAACTAAGGAGCGTGTTTAAGGATCTATTTACACAGAACCAAAAACCGAAAGTTTTTAACCAATGTATCTTACCCTACGCATCTGAAACCTGGATTCTCATAAAAACTAACATCTAGAAGTTGAAGGTAACACAAAGGAAGATATAAAGAGCAATGATAAGAATTCGACTCATAGATAGACAATTAAATCAATGGATAAGGAGTAAAACTGAAGATGTAGCGGAACGGTTAGCAAAAGGAAAATAGAAGTGGCTAGGCCACTTTATGCTAAGAGAAGACGGTAAATGGAGACCAAGAGTAGAGGGAGCGTCATAGGGTGCGATGGAGGGATAACATAGCCTGAGTACACTGGCTGAGAAGGACGCAGTTGCGAACTGAGTGGAAAAATCTGGAGGAAGCGTATATCCAGTATTGGAGTAATTAACCGCTGAAAATAATGATGATAGTTAAGTTATCAGATATAATATGTAGGCTTTCATTAACTAGTACAGGATTTAGTAAAAAGAAGGTTAACGCGATTGTTCTTTTGCAGCACTTATCAGAAATAATGATAATAATTTTCCTAGACATTAGTGATTCTGTTGGTGCGTTTGACCCAAACAGCTTCTTTACTGCCTCTTGCTTCTGAATTATTGAACGAGATATAAACTGACATCGCCCAAAAATATGTTATGTTTTACCAATATTTTACCAACTTAAGCTACTGCTTGCATTGAACCCTAATGACAAAGCATGTAATGATATCGTAAAAATTATTAGGCAAATTTAATCCTAGATATAATGATAAAGGGAGACTCAAAATTTCAAGGAAATTGGACAGTCACCTTTTACAAATTCCCCAGACAACAAAATATATAACAAACTTTGAATGAAGAACTTAGAAAAAGGTAAACGCTCTAAAAGCCGTGTAAGAACAGGACCGCCAATCTCAAAATGAATATTATAACTTATACTTATAACGAACGATAAAGAAACAAGAACATACAAATTCATGAAGGGGAAGTCAAGCAAATAAATAAATAGATGGGAAACTTTCCTATTCAGAATGAACAAGTTCAGTAATAGACAACCGATTCAAAAATGGCCGCATATCGGTGGAGAGTGATCAGCATTCTGGAAGGCCACAACCTATTCAGTAATCTCCCGTACGGTCAAGCGACGATCTCCCATTACGAGATTTTGCACTCTCTTAACAACAGCTGCACCGCGAGCGGTTTGTGGCCTCCCAGAACTCTTGTCACTCTCCAACTATATGCGGCCATTTTGGAATCGGTTGAACCACTTCTTTATTTGTGTTTCCCCCATGGCATCGTCTCCAAACACCTGGTGAATCTTACGAATTGTTTCGCTTTGAGAGTCACCAAGCTTTTGATAAAACTTGATGCAGCATCTTTGCTCAACGCGTTCAGTCATTTCGAGCGAATCAGAAATCCGACGAATACTTGGAACAACACCTCACACAGCAGCTACCAAGCAGCGAATGACGCACCCGATGGCGAAGAGAAAATTGAGGCATGCGCATGAAGGTGTCCCCCTCCACTGTTCAAAGTGGCGCCGCCCTACCGCCATTATTTTGCGCGGGAAAATTGAAGGTCGAATTCTTTTTAGACAGGCCTCGTACAGTAAGAAACCGATGCATATTGAGATAATTAGAAAGTCTCAGAAGATATGCAAATACCGTGTGATTAAAATAAAATCCTATAATAAAAAATAACTCGCGTTAAGGATATTTAACTCCTTCAACTGTAGAATAAAATTGCAAATGATGATGATGCATCGGAGTCAGATGAATGTCAATGTCGAGAATTAAAATTGGGGTTCAAAAGAACATACTTTTAGTTTGTGGAGTTAGAAAAAGAAACTCATAGCAGTGTCCGAAGAGCCACCGAAAAATGTTTTGTTACAAAGTTTTATACAACTTACCTGTCTGAGGGAATATTTAATTAGAATTCCAAAATAAGTTAACTCGAATTTTTATAATATATTTTCAATTTAATTTATCCCAGGAAAAATTAAAAAACATCAAGTTAAGGTCGTTAAGGACTTGATAATACTGAGGGTTTTCAAATAAGATCCGACAGCATTTTCTGGATTTCTCATTAATCCTGTAGAACCTCAATTGAAAATTAAAAGGGTTTTATTGATGGAATACGAATAAAGCTTACTCAAGTATAAATTCCGCATTTTCCAGCTCTGTAATGTTTAAAGCAATGGAATACATTATTCAGATACCTTAAACCGTACATCTTTCTCCTTTTATCACATAAGATACAAGAGTTCATGAGCACACTTGATGTAATTTTACTTTAGATAGGTATTTTAATAGGGCTTAATTAGATTCGTCATTTTTTTACAATTAATACAAAATTAATGAGAATGATGATTAAGGAAAATGCCGCGGCTTTGAGCAACCTAAAATTTAGCGAAGTCTAAATTTGCGTTCCCGTTATTCAATTCATAATCAGAACGTTAATTCCCGCGTTAAAATCGACCTTAATAATACATTACGTCGAAGAAAAGCACTAAAACATCGAAAATAAAATGGTTAACCGCACTTTTTAAAAAACTTTTCGTTTTTAACAAGCATACCTAAAGTAAATACAGTATAAAATTCAACCCGACTAAGGAAACTTTCATATCACGTGATAATGTTCTTCAAAGGGAAAATTTCTCCCGAGTTATTTCTAGATAAGTAAAGTTCGCAATAAACTTATCATCAATTCGTGCTCCCGTTTTAAAAGTTTTCAGAGAACTTTCCCAAACATAAATATTTTTAGGGAAATGCTGACATTCAGTCTTACGTTCAGAAAGCCGGAAAAAGCGGAGCTGTTGAAAGAAAGAGAAGTTCTTCGAACATTAGACTTGTTCAACCCTAATTTACTACAGATGTTTTTTAAGCTGGCGATGAATTATAAATTCTTAAGAAAGCGAGGGAAACTAAATTTAGTTAAAATATTGATCTTGAGCCAGGCGGTGAAGTGCTATACATTTCAATAACTTTAATAAAATCGTCTTCAAGCGGTTTTCTTTCCAAGTGTTTTCTTTTGAAAATTTTCGGAGGTATTCTTAGTGTATAAGTTCGTACTTGTTATTTAGGGTAGGAAAATTTTATTTACATAAAATTAATTGAAACTGTAGCATGAAAAAAGGGCAGAAATTCTCAACAATAAGAAAATGTGTTTAAAAACTTACACATAAAAAGTAGGTAAGCGAAACTCTTACGCCACATAGATTAATAAAGGAATTTTAGAACTTTCACAACAACCAATGTTCTAGTTCCAGGTAGTTCTGCAATATGGCTAAAGTTATTGAATTCTTCTTCAGGGCATCTCAAGTAAGAATTATCAGAATAGTTACAGGTAAATAAGTCAACCTCTGCTATAAAAACTGCTTGGATCAGTTATAATGGAGTTAGAAAGCTAAATTATCAATATTTCACACGTAAGAAAAACAATACACTTCATTAAACTGCAGCTAGATGTCTAAATTTGAAGTTATTATTAATTCACATTCTAAATTATATTCAAGGTTATATAGTTACTCTTGTTACTTTAGTCTTGCATATAAAAGATTCATAGTTTACCAGTTTATAAAACTGTTTAACGAGATAAAGCAGTTTTTTTATTGTTTCTTCTTCAGCAGGAATAACAAAATGCTGAATTTTAAATATAAATGCGTACAACTCCACTAGGATGTGACAGTTGTACGCCGCATCCTGCTGAGTTTCAAGCCCAAACATAGGACGAGGGTAGGGCATGGGATTGACAACCCTATTCCTATAAAATAACCTTGTTACGGGCCTTTAAACGGTCGGAACGGTCCATTTTAATGGAAGCAACCCAAGAAACAATTACGAAAAAGGATTTCAACATAAGTACGAACTACAAAGTGCGCACCCGGTAGAAGTACTTCTATAAATTGTTGTAGAAAAAATGATACATGTTACACATTATAGAAATACAAAAATCAAACTGACCAGAACAAGAGATTGGGGACTGGAAGAATTTTAGGAGTTTTAATAGTAGTAGTAGTAGTAGTAGTAGTAACTAATCAAGGCAATTACCAGCCGGTAGAACAGGCAGGCTTCAGAAAGAGATAATATGCAACATGCGATCATCTACACACTCTGAAGATGCTAATAGAGAAAACCTTCCGTTGTACTTAGCCTTCGCCGACTATGAAAGGTCTTATGAATTATGAACTATCGAAGAAGCACTACACAATAATAGGGACGCGAATATGACAGTACACTTAATTGAATTACAAACAAGTCGTATACCCATCAAAGAGGAGTGAGACAAAAAGATTAACTTTAACCATGGAAGACTTATTCAAAGCAGTTAACTAGGAGAATAAAGAAATCATAATTTTATCAAACTAGAAAGAGTTACAACGTATGTTAACCGACGTCTATGAAACGTCAATTCCAAGAGGACTTAAAATTAACCATATTAAACAAAAGTCATGTCCAATACAAACGACCACTTTGAAATAACACTAAAACAATAGAGCAAGTAAACGAATCCGGGTCAAGCTATCAAAGCACACAAAAATAACCAAACTGCTGAGATAACAACAAGAGTGCGAATGGGGTTGGCAGTATTTATCAGGTTATCATATGTCCTAAAAAGCCAAACATTCCCCTACATCTGAGAACCAGAGTCTTTGACTCCTGCATCCTATTGGTTCTCGTATACGGAGCCCAAACATGGACCTTCTTAAATACAAATACACATAAGTTAAGAAAACCCAAAGATCCATGGAAAGGCAAATATTTGGGATACAGCTTAAAGATATAAACGGAATGAGTGGGTACGAGGCACAGCAAAAGTTACCGATATGATAGAACGTGCAGCAAGTCTAAAATGGAAATGGGCAGATCACATAGAAGACCAAAAATCGGAAGGTTGGCTCCCATTCACCGCCAAGGGATCCTGAGGAAGACCACAAGTGATGGAAAGATGACCTCACTAAACAAGCAGGCTTGCTATGACGTAGAATAGCCCATAATATGGAGAGATAAAATGAGTTAGGGTAGTCCTATATCGACGTATGGAACGATGGATAGAAGGCTAAAACGAAAGAACAAGAAGAAACAGAATCAAGACGGTATAAACTAGGACCAGGTTATCTTAAAAGAAAGCTCTAATCAGATAAAAGCTAATAATAAAGGCAAAGAAGATGCCTTTAAGCGTAGGAAAATGTAGTCTACATCTGGAAATCGATGAGTATGGAGACAAGTTTGTAGAAAGCAAATTTTTAGATCTAGAGTTCAGATAAAAATTCAGCTGCAGCAGGCTTCGACTTGTAATGCCATATCATCTTTAATTTTCTTTTTACGTGCTTATTATTTGTTACTACTGAAGTAAAATTATTGGTTAAAGAAGGGATATCATAACAAACCTACGACTACTTCATATGATTTGCCATGAACGCTCGTTACAGGAAGCAGCTGATTCGACGAAGGCAATTACGAAAACAGATAAATAATATAGCAAAGCAAGGAAAGAAGTTAAAAATATCTTGGACGGATCACATCATCAACAACGAGGTTTTACAATGTTTCCAAGGAGATCGCGAATTATTAACTATTGTAAAGAGAAGAAAAACAACTTATTTTGGTCACATTTTAAGAAACGAAAAATATAGATTACTTCAGCTGATAATGAAAGGCAAGATAGGAGGAAAGAGGGGAGTAGGAAAAAACGCATGTCCTGGCTAAGAAAGATCAAGAACTGATCAGGCATGAACACCCAACAACTCTTCAGAATAGCAGAAGATAGAAAGGCTTTTGAAATAGTTGCCGCTAACCTCCATTAGGAGACGGCACTAGCATGAAGAAGAAGGAACTATAACTTCATTATTAATTTTCAATTTTGTATATGTGTAATTTTTGCTTACGAGTTAATATATCCTATTCGTTAATTACAAAGCCTTGCGTTTTATTATCAAGTCAATTCACTTTGTAGGTTTATTCTTCCGGAGATCCGACTGAAGACTGTTACTTAAGAAAGGATCTGGCGCTCAAGGAACATCGTTAGTTTAGATTATTTAGGAACCTCACGCCCTCGCATCAGAGTAGCGGGTTTATTTAGCGTTATCACCTCCGTATAACATTTGATATCTTCACCTAGTGCTGTGATATCTTCACCTAGTGCTGGTGTAGCAAGCAGCTAAAGGGTCATGGGTTTCATATTCAATGGTAACGCGATTTCTTTATTTTTAATATGAAAACAATGATACGAAAAATTTCCCCAAAACTTTAGTTACATATGTTAAACGCCTGATCGACGAATGTAGTCATATAGAATGTAATTAATAATACATTTTGCAATTTAAAATGTTTGAAAATACTACACAATATCTGGAAGCTACGAAATTTTTTTATTAATTTTAAGTCCCCATAATAGCTATTAAACTTTTGGAGGTTCAGTGCGACTAAGAAATGCTATAAATCGATTGTTTCTCAGTTGCATTTTTGTCTCACCCTATAACAACGCATCTTCATTGTAATCACCTAAAATGAATTTAAAAGTAAGTAAAATAAATTAAATATTTCCTTTACTTATCTAAACAAATGCTTAAGAAAAATTAATCTACGTACAAATTATTTATCTGCTGCCCTTAGTTATTAGAGTAAAACGTGCTGCGTCCATCGAAACATTCCTTTTATGACGTCATCAGAAACCTAACAGACGCTATAACATGTTTGGTGGGGTGTGATGCAAAACGAAAAAACCATATACGTATTAGAAATATACCGCTGATACTACCTTCTCTGCGTGCTCGACATCAGAGTGCAAAGATATTTGTTTCTATCTCAACTTGTCCCCTTTTTCAACACAACGAGCATGCGCACATTTAAAAAGGGTGCAAACTGAGATAGAGCTATCTGAGCTATCATGGAGCTATCAATATTGCTGTCTCTCTTTGCTGAGCATGCCCACCGCTGATTGTCAGAATACAGCATTAGCCGTATATTTCTAATACGTATATGGAAAAAACAGGGTTATTTTAATTTTAAATGTTGTTTGTTTAAGGTCAAGCCATTTTTAAGGCAAACTATTTCTTCCGAACTTTATTTTAACTATTTATAAAGCGTTTGTTGAGCTATTTATTTGTGGACTTATTTGGCATGGTTCTCTAAGGATTGAATATCAAGTTTCTATTGTAAGACAAATTTTTGTATGCCAAGGTCGTAGAATTTTCCCAACTGATTTTTAAGGTTGTTTATGAACTCAGTTTTCAAGTCATGATTGTTGCCAAACTTCCGCCCAGAAAACTGCCTGTTGAGATATAAAACGAGATAATAGTCCCTGGGTGCCAAATTCACGTTGTAAGATAGCTGCTGATTCCAAAACCTCCCAATTGTAAATGATGGGTCATAATTATCCCATAAGTAAAACCTACTCCTTGAATATGAAGGATAAGCTCGTTAAAACATCTACCTTATCTACTTCAAAGGTCGTCGTTTCGTAATAAAGATCGAAGTGAAAAATAATACCTGAAGTGGTAGAATTAATTATCGTCAACGAGTGATGTAAATGTAAAACCACTACAAAGTAAATTATAATCCGAAGCTATAAACACTAGAAACTTATTCAATAAAAGGGCGCAATTTGGGTTGCTAAGTTTACTAAACCGTTGACAGTAAATTTATTATATAGCCGTGTGTACATAATAATTCCTATGAATATTACTCATCCCTTTTGACTAAGAGACCCAAATCCCCCCTTAAATCTAACTCCAACAGGGTGTGTAATTATAATGCGACTCTCCAAGATAGGATATATACAGCACCAGCACCAGCACCAGCAATGAAATTCATATCTGGTCCGTAGCCGCAAGCTGCAAACTTAGTCAAAGCATTCGAACCTTTATAACGCTCAAACACTATCAATTCGTATATTATTCGCGTCCTAAATTCAGTCTTTACGCACGTAAAATTGAATAAATTGAGCAGCGTGTTAATTGAAGTTGCTTCGTTAGATATTTAGATGTTCAGAGGAAGACAACAAGACAAAGGTTCCGCACGGTAGTGTCCTTTTTGTAATTGACTGAATCTATCTATCCAGCTTTGGCTTAAAACGAATGCTTTTAATTAATTCTGGTAGACTGTAAGGAACAAAAACGGTTGTATTTATAGGGCGACTTCCTCTCGAAAGTGTATTGTTCCCCTGTCCGGGTTTATTTTTAATTTAGTGAATAAGAATTAAGCAACGGATTATCTGCGTTTCCAAAATAAATGAAAACAGTTAAGCGCACAAAACATGAAATGTAACGATAACATCAGATGTCATGCTTAATTTTAGTAATTTTATTTAATTTAGAGAATTAAGCCTGGTTATTATTATTATTACAAAACGTGCACAAAATTAAATGCCTTGTGCAAAACAAAATTAATCTTTTATCCTGACGTTCTAGCTCCCTGTTTAAATCGCAATCACTCGGTGAGTAATTAATTCAGGTACTTTTAAAGAGTTCTCCGCTACATAAGGACCCTTGGAATACATTAAGTAATAAAACCAAACTAAACACAACCTACGAGTACGTAATAATAGATCTTCAGCTAACAGGTACTGAAAGTACATTATCATCAGATCAAACTGACGTAGATGGTCAATAAACCTTAATACACTGGCGAGCAAAAAAACCGGGCCACTTAAAAATTTCGGTATATTTTCAGATTCAAGATATTATATATGTTGAAAACTACCAATAACTATCTGTCTGGTTTGTTAACAACTTAAATAGTGGGTTTTCAGTAGATGTATGTATGAAGCTACTGTTTTTATTTAACGAAAGAAATGCTTAGAGAACTACCAAAAAACTAAAAGTGAAACATAAACGGAATAACGCAACTCAAAAGTGTCTTCTTGGAGTTTTAATAGGAAGTGTTCCTTCCTCTTGCTGTTATAACTGCTTGCATTCTTGTATACATTCCTGGAATTATCTTCTGAATGGTTTCTTGCGGGATGTTGTTCCAATCTTCTACAAGTGCTGTTTTAGGCTCTTCCAAGTTACCAGATAAGGGTATTCGACTTCTAGCAAGTTTCCCGAGCTCATCCCAGACATACTCTATCAGATTCAAGTCCGGACTAAGAGGAAGCCATTCCATGGCGGTTAGCTCTGCTTCATGAAGATTGTCAGTTACAACTCCTGCTACATGTGACCGAGCGTTATCGTGCATTAGAATAAAAGCGTCGTCTTAAATGGAGCATACGAGACCACATGTCCTTGGAGGATATCTGTCACATATCGAGTTGCTGTCAATGAACCCCCATCAACGAAGACTAACTCCGTGCGAGCTTCGTAAGAAATACCGCCCCAAACCACCAAAGACCCTTCCTGAAAACTGAAGCGATGAGAGAAATTGCACTGTGCGTAGCGTTCCCCTGGTCTTCGCCACACTCAATCTCGACCATAAGCACCATATAAACAAAATCTTGACACATCTGCAAAGAGTACAACACGCCATTGCTCCACCGTCCAATTGTTGTGGATACGAGCAAAATTAAGCCTGCCTACACGATGAGTTTTGCGAAGTTTAGGCCCTGTGACTGGCCTGTATGCCTTTAAATTAACTTCTCAAAGTCTCCTTCTTACTGTCCACTCGCTGATATTGGTACCACGTACTTCCAACAGACTACTTTTCACGCTAACTGCAGTAGTATGCCTGTTTCTTAATACGGAGGAAACAATAAAAAGGCCATTCCGCTCTGAGGTAGCCCTTCTTCGTCCCGAACCTGGCCTTCTTCCAAGTAAACCCGTCTCCTGATGACATTGCCACACTCTTTGAACACTAAAACGGCTGATTCCTAAAGCTGCTGCAACATAAGGCTGACTTCGTCAGTCTTCTATCAGAGCAATAATTTGAGCTGCATGTGTTGTCAATTTTACAGAAATTTATTAGTGATACTACTAAACGCCAAATTTAAATAATGATCCAGTATCGCAATAATCAAAATTAACTAAAAGAACTGATAAAAAGAACAAATATTAATTCAAATTAACCACTCAAAATGAAAATCTATGCACTTAAGTTTAAATTGTTTCACAAATGCGATAATTTTTTTATTGTTTCACATGTTACTAAGCCTAATACATAAATGCTGAATAGTTATAAACAGTTTCAAACACATTCAGTGCACTACGTTTGATAATATTCAAGTGGCCCGGTTTTTTTGCTCGCCAGTGTATAACGAGGTATGGAGGTGGAAGTACCTACAAATTTTATCGACCATGCAATAATCAGATAACATCTCTATCCTTAGGAACTCAACCTATAAAAATACTCTGTTGAGAAAACATTTCTGGCATGAAGTTATAAATTTAAAAGTGCAATTGCGCTTTTATGATATTCAAATACTTTTCGCCATTTACTGAAAAATATAGTTAGTACAGCCAAACGAAAATAGTTTTGAAGTGGCAAACTATTTCAGTTACAAATATTGCGACAAAAATTCAGGAAGGAAAACACATTCTTTATCTCTAGAGCGGTATCAGAGGATGAAATTTTGAGACGTTGAAATGTCTTAACTTTGAATTTCCACAGCCATTACACAGAAACTACAAAGCCAATACAGGTTTTTAATAAATACTCAGTTATTTCAAATTCTATCCGAGTCATACGTATCCACATAAATATGAACAAATAAGTTGTGTGTCAACTTTTTTCAGCTTACAGTGCTTGTGTGAATTTATCTTTAAAAAAATAAAGTCAGCCAATATAAATTAATTAGGTTTTGAATTCTTACAAAACCATAGGTATTAAAATATGGAATGGAAAAAGAGTTAGCCTTTAGACTGGAGTCTGAGTGGTTATATGATATACAGGGTGATTCAAAAGTATTGTCATTAAATTAAATAGGTATATGCTGACCTTAATAGAAGTACATTTCAGCAAAACTTGAAAACTTATCGCGATTTCCTTTTATTAAAAATTTTATCAGTAACTTTTGAGAACCGCAGGCTAATATGCATTTAAAAAGCCTGCGACAAAAATTTGGCCGTGGAAAAATAAATAAACATTATACAATTATGTAATTTACAGGTTTCACTCTCCTCTCGCATTTTTTCAGGCTTGAGACTGGCAGTAAATAATTTCTGGCATGTTTACAAAGTGATATTAGCAAAAATTGTTGTTAATAAAGAGGAACAAAACTTACGTACCATGTTCAAATGTTCCTCCATTAACTTATACACAAACACAACAGGAACACAAACACAATAGAAACACTATAGAAATAAAAACAGAAACCGTCTTTCCTTAAGAAATTAAAATAACATCAAATTCGGCTGACCTTCCACTAAAACGTTCGAAGAGTGACTGACTACATAATATACTTGGACTCTCATGAGTAAGGCGTTTGATAAATTTAGACTCCAGTGACCCCAAACCAATTTTTGTATTGATCTTTCTAATTTTTTTCCGAACTTGCCGTTTACTTGCGACACATGATTTATTGAGAAAAGTTGTTCCATTTGATATGCTCTACCTACCCTTAAAATTACTGACAATACGTTTAAATCACCCTGCATTTTACCGCAATATTAAGTTGTGAATTGACTGTAAATGCTAAAAATAGCTTGCAAATATATTTGTTTAGTTATTTTTGATTTATGTAAAGACCTGTGATTAATGAATTCATTGTTGATGCATGATACGAGACTCTTCTACCTGATCGCTTGCCTGGGGGACTAGTAGTCCAACATCTCTAACAAGACCACCTTAACCAGCGACCCCTGAAAGTTTCCCTGAATGGTCAAAAAGTCCCGCAGCCTGCAGTTTTATTCCACTAACATCCTAAATCACGAACTGCATAGAATAGATAAGGCATTGGCGTAGATAGGCCCATTTACAGTTTCGTGTTACTGACATTCTGATTTCTCAGTAGCTCAGAGTGGACGATATATTGGCACTGGCGTATTTTAATTCGTCTGTTTACGTTATCTGTAAGCTGGTGTCGGACAGAACAACTGTTTATTTATAGCCTTTAGGTTACCGACAATACATCGATAATTATTTCCAATATTTATCTTTTTCCTCCCAGACCGCGACCTACGCACCTACTACGTACAACACACACCACGTTGAATCTTATCATTTCTGCGACTGCGACCTGTGTTTCAAATGTTAAGCTTTGTGTAAAAACAACAAATATGTTAATAATATAATTTAATATTTATTCAAATTCCATCGAAGCCATATACAAATAATGATTAATAAATAAACTAATACTTATTTACTAAAGTTTTTTAAGCGTAAATCTATCATAAAGCCCTATTTCTTGAACGTTATATGCGTAACAACATGTTTATTTGTAAATATAGAGAAACAATTAATTAGGCAAAGTAGTGGAGCTTTTTATGAGAAATTCAGTAGTGAAGAGATATGATATACGAGATGCGGTTAAAAAGTTAGTGGTGGAAAGCAAAAAAAAGAACGGTATCTCTATTATCTCACGTAGTTATATATATGTAAAAATGCTTCAAATACTCTTTGAACAACTTTTTACATCGACTAACTCTTTTTTATTTTTACAAATGCATATTTATAATCTACTCATTGGTAATTCAAAGTAATAAGCAAATTGGTTTATTGTGTTGAATATGAAGGAAGAAACCAGCTTCCGCTTCAGCATTTGATATCTCGTTATTCGTCTTCGTCTAATTCCATCAGATCCTTAAGCCATTTTCTTCTCAGTCTTTTGATCTCTTGCGGCTCGTCAGAGGGTTGTCAAATTAAGGTGCTCGTGTCCTGGTAGCTTTTGTAAAGACTTTTGGCTAAATTACATATTTCATCTTTTATATGTATATAGAATATAGAGTTCGTCATGGATTGTCTGGTTGGTTATGTACCAAAGGGCATCGGTTATAATCCTCAATATTTTGGACTGAGATATTTGTAGAATTTGTGTGTTCGGCGGTTTTGCGCAACCCCACAGTTGAACACCATACGACCAAATAGGTTTGATTATAGTTTTGTAAAGTAAACCTATAGAGTTGAGAACGTCTTCCAAGGAGCTAGTATAATTGCTGCAGTTTCAGACTCATTTATTTTTTCTTTGCTTGGATGTCTACTCTCCATGTTATTCGTTGGTCTTGATGAAGACCTAGGCATTTCACTTCTGTTTTTGTGGGAATGGGGTTGTTATTCGTATGTACTTGAGCGAACCTGTTTCATCCATTGATAAATGTGACTTGTAAGGAATAGTTTTCATTTACCATTATCCTCCATTTCTTTAGCCTTTCAACTGGTTAAATGCTGTTGTAAGTAGTCTGATGATCCGCGTGGGTCGTCGTTTGTTGATAATATCGCTGGATCATCCGCAAGTATGGACGTGGTATTCTCGCTAGTGGGTATATCAGCTGCATACAGTAAGTAGTTATAAAAACGGTCCAACATGTTGCCCGGATAAACTCTGGCATGGACTCCATACTAGTAAGATATTTCATTGTTGTACTTGGTTTGGTAGTATCTGTCGGATAAGTATGATTTAAGGAGTAGGTAATACGGACTACTGAGGTAGAGTTTAATCTAGTGTAACAACCCTATACGCCAGACACGATCAAAGACCTACGCCACGTCTAAAAAGACTCCCAAACGGTATTCGCGCTCTTCTGGGCGTCTTGTAATTGTGTTGCAATATTCTGTGTGGCTGCTATATCGTCGAATGTTTTTCATGAACCCGAATTGGTGGTCTGGTATGATATCGTTTATATCGATTTCATTTCTTAATCTGTTAAAGAATAATTTTTCGAAAATAGTTTTGATGGTATAGGCAACAGACTTATAGTTCGGTAAGATGGGTTTTCCCGGTTTAAAAATCATGATAGTTTGCGAAAATTTCCATATTAATGGATAGTAGGATAAGTGTAACATTCCACGGAAGATGGTCGTAAGCAGTACCTACCACAGTTTTCCTGGGTAATTAAGTATTTAAGCATTTGATCTGTAATAAAGTCATACCTCGGTGATTTATGATTTTTAATGTATTTAATTTCTTGTTGGACTTCTCTAGGGGAGAAGACTTTTATTGGGGCCGTTAGCTGATAGAAAACTTCTAGGAAATCTTCAACATCATTATCCTTGCTTTCCGGATTTGGCTGTTTGGGTCTGAAAGCTTGAGATAGGTGTTCAGCAAATATATTTGCTTTGTCTTTGTCTGATCTAACCCCACTATTTAATTCAAATCAACTAATAAGTCAAAGTACAATATCTTAGGGTAAGTTTTTTGATAGCAGTCATGGTTTTCGATGCATTGGCCAAAGCTGTATTTTTTCATGGTGGCTGTGACCTAAATGACATAAAAATAATAATATATAAAAATCTAAACATCGTTGCTTCGATTTTTTTTTTCAAGTTAAACATATGGCGTATGTTACTTCGTTGAAAAGATGAAGAAAAAAACACGTTTCATTGAAAAAAATACTGCTTTGGCTAACTACTCGAAAATGATAACAATTAATAAAAAATCGTAGCTTATTCTGTTCAAAATACTATAAAAAGTAGCTTTTTAACCGCACCTCGTATATCAAATTTGTTTAGACCGTTGAATTCCTCATACAAAACTATACTACTGTGCTTATTTAACTGTTTCTATAGATTTACTACCCATATAAGGTTCAAGGCACAGTTTGATAGGGCACCCTGTATAGAAATAAATTAATGGATTGTTGATTAATTATTAGCAGGGATTAGTGGTTTTTAAATAAAGATTAACATAGCAAAAACGTATTTTACGTATATAAAACATACTTATACAAAGAAATAAACAACAAAATCTCGAGATCTTGAACGTTATGCGGAATTTTACCCCACAATTGGAACAATATATGTTCGAAACAGATATGCCTAACATTTTTAAAAAGTTGTTGCTTATCTTCGCAAATTGTAATATTATAGCTTGTTATCGGTACATGTTTTAAATATATAATATACCGGTTTTGCATTACTAATTTTCATTTAAAACCATCAACATTAAATGGCAGACCCTGTATAAAGACATCCATAACCTGATAGATATCAGAAATTTCCAGTAATATCCTTAACGGGGGATGCCTATTACAGTTTCTTGTCATTAGTTTTCTGAACCTTAAACTGCTAAAAGTGGGTGGTATATTTACACAGGCGGAATTTCAATAGTCTGTTTATGTTCTTCTACTTGTATCCGCAGGCATTCGACAGGATAACCGTCTGTTCTCAGCTTTAGATTATCTGAAAAAGTTGTCTACGTTTTCGATTGTTGTATTAGACGTAGCTTAGGCTCTCGTGTAAGTAACAACTCACCAATAGGTACGTAATTGTGATAATGTATTGGTGGTACTTTCTCAACTTGCCTTCTCTTTTATTTACCAAATTATTATGTGAATAGTCTAGAGGGTATAGACGTGGATGTTATCGGGGCTAGTCGGGTTTACAAATTTCACTTGAGCTGAACCTAACCTGAAGCTTTTGTAAAATCGATTTAGATGTTGTGGAATATAACTATTACGTCATTAATTAGATATTAAAATGAAGCGCCACATTTTTACATAATTACTAACATCAAGTTAAAAATCATCGACTGAAAATAATAGCGTCTGAAATGTAGGGGTCTCTAAAAAAGGTCATCTGTAAAGTTAGTTCATCTGGTGGGGATTAACGTTGTTATGCGGAAATTATATTGTTGGATGATTTATCTATCTGACTTTCAGCATTTTAAAATTGAGGTAAAATTTGTATTCACTAAATTTGAAACACAAAAGAATAAACATAAAATGTTTTAAAATCAGTTTCGTTTGTGAGCATTCATGAAATGTTTAAAAAAAGTTAAACAAAAAGCTGTTCAATCAGATTTTTTTACGCAACATTTGAAATTGGCAATTTTTTCCGGAATTTGTGAAATGTTTGATATAACTTTAAAATTAACGCGAATTAATAAACGAAAATACAATACACCTTGTTTCTAATTTCAGCCAATAAAAGTTAAAATTGGAAAACTACACCGGAATAAATTACATATCTCGGAGCAGCAACTGACCTAAATAATAACGAATTGTTTCTGAAACAAAAAATTACTCTCAAAATTATTTATGTTTTAAAAAATTATATTTACAAAATTGTCATTTGGACTTATTTTAGAAAATAATGTAAAAAATGAGGAAAGTAGCGGACGATTACTTTCACTTTCACTACAAATTGTAACAGCTAATGCAGGGTGTAATGAATATTTCTTTTTAATTTCGAGGACAATTTCAAGCCTTTCAAGAAACAACATAAAATCCTAAAAATAGTCAGCAACGCTACAAATGTTTCCTGATCAATCAATCAACCAATCGTAGATTTCCGGGGAGCTAGTGTTTCGATTATTTATTAAGCCAAAAATTGAAGTGTCTAATCGCACTTATTTTTCAAAACGCTGTTATCAAAAATAGCATATCCTATTTGAGGTAAATTTATATCAAAGACTTTCCAAACACATTTGGTTTGGTACCTTCGTTGTTAACAAACATGTTTTGCTATTGATTTGATTTGCAAATTAACTAACTTAGTTATATTTATTAGAGAATATCCAATTTGCACTCCTGCGAAATGCAACGTTTCTAAGCAACGGAAATGAGCATCACCAAAGTACGAGTATGTTACGTTAATTAACAAAATGGGATAACTCTTGCCGCCGACTAGTCTTTCAGGAATTGAAAACCTTTGTTTTTCATAAGTGAAATGCTGCTGGTTAACCGTAAAATGTTGTTCTGTGCTTTTATTCTGTATGTTCAATAAAGAGAACATTTATCACGGAAAACTGTTTACATAAAATTAGTAACTGTAATCGCATTAATCTGAAAAATGTAGGCTAACAATAAATCCCTTAAAACTTCGTCAGCAACTGCATTAAAATTCTAATGGTATTTGGCATTCTGACAGCAGTTTTAGCCATTATGTGGACGTCGATATCTTCCTTAATGCACATTTCGCGTTTTTTGCTTATTTATTCCGAAAGCAACATTGTCTGCCTTTATGTGTGTGATGCACACGGTTTATTGCAACCTTAAGTAATCGATTGTTCGATACATTGAAACGAAATTGAAACCTCATTCCACACGAATTCCCTTGGTCCGATTTAGATTAACAGACCTATTTCTTTTCGCAATGGAACCGAGTATTGAACTGATATCTGTTGCGGAAATATAAATAATATTGCGAGATAAATTTGGTATATGAATTTTGGGGAAAATGCTTTGTGAAACACCAGAAATCGAATTAATCTTCCATAATAATTGTTATTATACCAAATTATTAGTACAAAAATAGAACACTCTAAAAGTGACTATACTAACAATGTTAATATTTAAATATAAATATGTAAAAGACTTGTTTGTTTCGTATAATTTTTAGATCAGAGTTTTAATTTCTGATATATTTATTAGTATACTCACAACTCTACCTTGTGAGCAAACCTCATAAGTCCATTATAGAGAACAAGGTTAGGATAGCTGTACAAGGGAAGCTCATAACACCATAACTCTCCGTGGCAAAAAAACTTCGTATCGCCATTACAAAAGTGAGGTTATATCAAGTGACCAAAAGCTTAGACTTGCTTTGTGTCGAGTCTGAGCAAGGGTGGAATTACCTTGAGTTCGGCAAAATTCTAGTCGGGTAGTGCCAATAACCATAGCCAACTCGTGTTGTAGTCCTTGACAGCTGGACGCCTAGATTTCACCCAATTAGTAAAAAAATAAAATAACAAAAATAAGAATTCTTCGATCGTTTGCTATTATAAACTACATAGCAGATGACAAGAGGACCATTTTGTGCTCCTAACAAGCTATGTACAGGAACAGAGCTTGGTATAGGGTATTAGTATTACACATTAATCTAGATTGGTATCGTTTTAATTGATTTAAAGAGCCCCAAATTTCAAACGCTTTCGGCTTATTTTCGCAGGTAATGTCTCGTACACAAAAGATTTTGAAAATGGTCTTCCAATAGCCTTTTATTTTTCTGGAGTTTCCAGGATATAGTAATATGGAGTATATAACAGGTCAAAAGCACAGTTAAAACAAGTCAATAATTTGTAATTCTGACAAAGAACAGATCGGTGAGAATTTTCAAAATAAAGAGATAGAACCTAATTAAAAATATCTGAAGTTCTGATATCACAAAATGAATGAATATCCAGGTTATAAACCTACCCAAGATCATACAAAAAAATCGAAGAAGATTATTTAAACAGACAGCTTTTGAGAAGAACATGGTTAAGAGAAAACATGTCAAAGAAGGTAAATGAAGAATGTAGTAAAATGAAAGGGGAAGCAGGGATATAAGTACGTAAATAATAAAAAATCGGAATACAATATTCCTAAAGAACAAAAAATGCTGGAATAAAGATACAGTTATAAAATATCTACGAAGAATCAAAGTTCAGTAAAAAAATATAGTCCAAAATGTTACCTATTGTCTGAAGAGAACAGAAAATTGGAAATTTCAAAATTTGTGGAAAGCAATCTGGGGCGAAAAACGTCTCGTTGTAAGGCTAAATATGAGATATTTTAAAATTTAAAGATACAGAGATCGAATAGAGGAGAAACACCTCGAAAGGAGAATATCATTATTTGGGAAGGAACAATGAACCCATTAAAGTACAGCAAAAAAAATTAAAGAAAACAATGGAGACGGAAGGTTTACACATAACTGCTGAAGAAAAGAAGAAAAAGAAGATGAAGACAACGAGATAGTCAAGAAAATTGAAAACAAAAATTAAGAGAAAATAATATCTAGGAAGAGATTAGATGAAAAAAAGTACAGATTACCCAAAACTATTTTTGGAACTTTACCAAAAATTGAATTACACAAAGTTACAAACGGCAAAAAAATTAAAGGAAAGAAAAGGAGACGGAAAGTTTGCACACAACTGCTGAAGAAAAAGGAGTTGAAGACAACGAGATAGTAAAGAAATTTGAAGACAAAAGTCAAGAAAAAATAATATCTAGGAATGGATTAGATGAAAAAAAGTAAAGATTGCCTAAAATTATTTTTTGGAGTTGAATCACACAGTTACAGATCAACATCTCAGAAGTACCTCTGGATGCACTCCACTGCAGTGTGGACGATCTCGAGTTCAAACCTACACAGTCACAGAAAATAATTGGGAACCGAGACACTGTAGTGGAATAGAACAGGTGGTCGAAGGCGTGGTATCTCTCACAGTACCTCGTGTGGGTATGAAAGGACCTTGGGGGGTCTTAACCCTCCTGTTGATGGCCATGCTTCCTGCTGAGCTTTTATTGCGATTAATTTACCTTTGCCTACATCTTCGAAATTATATCTCGAACCAGAACCGACATCTAAGCAAGATCTCTGTTAAATAGCAAGGATTGGTGATACCAGAAAAGTTTTGGGATATTTTCACTTACCTATTCTGATTGTGTGAATAATGCATCGAAAGAAGAATATACGTTACCGCATGCAAAAAGAGAGAACAGAACCGAAAGAAAGAGACAAATAAGGATTCGAAGTGCAACAAAGTATACGCAGTGGTACTTTTGTGTTCCAAATTTAATGTACTATAAAGCAAAACTTGGCCTGCACAGTTTTATGATCTAGAACATTAAAACCAATGCTGGGTATTGCTTCTTTAAGAAGTGGTTGGTAGAAATAATTTTCTACAAAAGCTTTCTCATTTGCCGCCAATTACCACAGATAAAGCCTGAAGAAGATGTGATGGTTGCTTAATTTAGCTGTTTCTAGAAAGTCCTTATCGCCCAAACACTACCTAGAATGTGGCCACACACAGACTAATTCCATTCAGTTCCGTATTGAAAGGCATTTACAAATAAAGGAATGAACACGCCAGCCGACTACATAGATAGATGTTAGATGTTGTTAAGAAAGCTCGAAAACGGCTAGGCCCCACTAAGAAAAAGATCAGTTTTTTAGAGTCCCACTGTAACATACATTCTTGCACTACGCTACAATCGTAAATGGAACGTTTCAGTTTAAGCTTCGATACACTGAGGACTCCCAGCTTGTTTGTATCAGAGGGAGTAAAATGGTGGTGTATCACCACTCTACGGAGCAGATAAAATGAGATAGGAGGAAAATTCGGAATGGATAAAAGAATAACAATGGAAAAAAATTGATAGCCACATTAGACAAGATGTTAAGCCTTCCATGAACATAAGGAAATAACAAATACATTAAACAAGGTAGAAACGCAACGGAAAGGACAAGAGTTAATCAAATATAAAACAAAACTAAGCTACACGAACACAGATATAGAAAAGTTATGCTTAATATTTAAGAAAATAATAATTGAAACAATAAAAAAAGCGTGTACTTATAATAAAAGTGTGTAAATGGAAGCAACAAACATCATGGTAGAACCAAGAACGAGTAAAACTGAAAAAAGAAGAAACATTTGAGTAATCATCATCATCATCATCATCAATTGACATGGAGCAGATCCTCGTGGATCAATCCTGGATTACGCCAGGCCCACCCCATGCCAACAGGGAACACTGTATGACGTTAACATGCCAAAACAGAAAATAAACATGGCATGATACAAACAACAAAGAAATAAAGTCAAAGGAATGGTTAAAAAAGAAAACGGAGTGTAAACTTTTTGGAGAAAAAATAGAAAACAGTAGTGATGATAACCAAAAGCCATTGGATAATATCTTGAAAAATACTTCTTCTTCTTTAGGTGCCATCTCCATTATTGAAGGTTGGCAACAGTTGTGGCGAATTCTTCACGGTCTTGTGCCGTTCTGATTAGTGTGTGAGTATTTAGGCCTGTCCAATCTCTTATTTTTTTTTAATTTTAACACCCTGTATCTATTTATTTATTTACATATATGGGGTGCTAACAGAAAACTATGCATTTCCGGACCCATGTTTAAAGGAATTTTTTTTTTCATATTTTATGACAAGGAATCACCCCCTGAAATATCTCCGTCTATTTTTCGAACACCCTGTATTCGTTAGCCATGAGCATTTTATACGGCCTGGACCGCGCCTTCCTTCTATTTTTCCTTCTATCATCAGTTTTAGTAATTGGTTTTTGTCACTTCTTGTAATGTGGCCCACATAGGAGGTTTTCCTTTTTTAAGCCGTAATCATCAATTCTCTGTCTCTGTTCATGCATCTGAGTATCTACTTCGTTGTTTGTAATGTGTTCAACCCATGATATTCTGTGCATTCTTCTAAACAGCCACATTTCGAATGCTTCCAGCTTGTTCATCGCTTTTTTGTTTAGCGTCTCAACCCCGTAGCAATATTGAATAAACGCAGCATTTCACAAATCTGTATCTTACATCTAGGACGAGGCTTTTATTACATAGCAAATTTCTCATTTTCAGAAAGGTCATTCTGGCCGTCTCTATTCTTGTTCGTATTTCCAGTTCTGGGTCTAAATCCTTGGTTATCCAGCAGCCAAGATATTTAAATTTGTCGACTTGTTCAATAGGTTCATTATGTACATTTACGTTGGCTCGCGTGTTTGGTATTCTGCTAACTACCAATGTTTTAATTTTCGTTGTATTTTTAATCCGACAGTATCACCTTCGGTTGTAATGCGGTCCATTAGGCGTTGTAAGCTCTCACAGATGTCGGCAATTATTACGGTGTCGTCTGCATACCTTAAGTTGTTGAGTAATCTTCCATTGACTTTGATTCCCTATTCCGAGTTTCTGGAATACTTGTTCTGAGTATAAATTGAACAGAGGTGGTGACAGAACACATCCCTGGCGGACTCCTCGCTTAATAGGCACTCATTGACGAAAGGAAGAACCCCAAAAGGCTTGCAAGTAGGAGTAATGATTCCAATCCACGAGAAGGGCGACTGACTGGGTGTTGAGTATAACAGTAAATACGAAAAAGACCCAAAAAAGAAATTACGGACAACAATAGAGCTAAACTAAAAATTTAAGGGGAAAAATTCATTTGCAGGTATCGTCAATGACAACCCACAGCACCCTTAAAATTGCTTTTTTAAATGTATTTTGATAAGTTAACTTATTTGTAGTCTTAATTTTTAAGCTTCGATTTGTGTAACTGAAAATAAATAAAAATCAGAAAAAACCTCGCAATTCCATTTTTACAAATTGGTAAGGGCAAAACAAAAAAGCTTTAAAAATTACAAACTGATATAGTCAAAATCAGGAAATGGGTTAGAGTTAGACTGATCATAAGGATGAAACTACTCAGGGATACGTTTTTGCACCAACCTTTACGGAATTTTTTTTTGTCCCAATCCAATCATTGACTTTGTTCAACTATTTCAGGACTAACCCGTATACAAAATATGGAAACGAAGTTGCTGTAATACAACTGTTGGGGAAGATGTATTTATCTGCTGAAAAACTTTCCGTTTTTGAGTTACAAATGTTTTGAGTTCAAATTTTTTTAATCGTAATAAAAGTAGAAGCTTGAAAGGTAATTATCACGTTTTTTAAAAAACACCTTCACACAGAAAACTTCACGAAAAAGGCTTTTATCATAACTGCAAAATGTAATTATTTCAGTATTCTCCGTTGCCAGATTAACAAGCAACCGTTGTAGATTTACCCACAGGCAGCAACCAAACGCTACAGTTCACAATAATAATCCAAGTTTAATGAGCCAAATAAAGTTCGTACTAGATCAATAACACATAACCTAATAATCTAGCATCCTCTTCACTGTGCCAATCTGTCAAACTACTCAATGGACTTATAACGAAATTATATTAATTAATCAGATGATTACAGTGTTATCTTCCTAAACAAACACTTTGATACAATTTTCTATCAATCTGATATAAAACTTAAAACAGGTGGAGACTTTCGAAGCACTTTTACGTATGTAATTATATATTTCAATGCTGTTCTTGTTCTGTGGAGAGTTCGTACACGTGGTAAAAGCTAATTATTTATAGATAAAGCTTTTGTTCAAGCATACTTGATTAAAGTTTAAATTTTACAAACCTAAAGATTATCTTAGCTAAAATTTACTTTTATGTTTCCGTTTGAGTGATTTCACTTACATTATTTCTATTTATAGAATCTCAGGAGTATAAAACTTTATTTTTATTTTATATCGTTGTTTTCGCAAATATTTAAAACTTTAGATATTTCCCTAAGCACAAACACAACAGACTGAATCTGCTTGAAGTTAAATTTACTGGAAGAATAAAAAAAAAATACAAAAGTTATTTGAAAATGCTAAGTGGTTTTTCTAACGCGGTCATAACGCCTTCGTAGATTTCAAATAAAAAAACCTTGAAGTACAGTTTCCTTAATAAATTTCTGAAATTGTTTCTATAATCGTCATTCACACCATTGAATATCGTTAATAATGATTATATTAACAAAGTACTTAAAACTAATAGATAGTAAACATAGAGGAAGATAAATACTTCACGGATCATTAAACTTCAGAGAAAAGGCATCTGTTGTATAAGCAATCTATAAAAATAACCTTTAGGACACTATAAAAATCGAAGACTTCTCACTGAACCCATCCACCAAACATTAACAGTAAAATAATACTACCGAGAAAAGATATAAAAATCACATTATAAGATTGTTAAAACCCTTCATAAAACTTATACTTAAGGAAGCATTGAGCTCTAGCAAGATGGGGATGAGAGAAATGATTATCCGAAACTAATTATTACAAGATATTAATAGCCCAGATTTGGAAATAAAGCTTTTCGTTAATAATACCTTTCAGCATGTTTCTTGTAAGTAGCCATGAAAGTAAAATAGTTATAAAATCCTTTTGTGATATGTACGATAAAAATTAAAAGAGTTATCTTATTAAGTGTTGTAAAACAGTAAATTTCAAGCAACGTACATTATGTAAACCTATTCAGATGATCCCATGAAATTTCAAATTATTAAATTTAAATTCGCACCCCCTTAAGCCTAAAATAGGCTTAGGCTTAGGTTCATAAAGAAACAATAGGTAACATTACGAAATATAAACATGTATCACATAATACCAAGGGAAAGTACGTGATTAGGGTATGAAATGTTTGAACTAAGCACTCTATTAAAGCATCCACGGAAAATCTTTCATCCATAGAAAATATATACGAAATAGGCGGCTTTTGCACGGATTCGCAGGAAAACCTACAAATTTATAAGCTTTACTTTGTTGACAAACCTTAAAGCTGTAAACATATAAATTCCGAATAAGTTTTTGACATTATTAAGTACACAGATCTGAACCGTGGTTACCATGGCAACTTTTAAAAACTACTGTGGATTTTTATCAATTAAGTTTGGGTCTTTACAAATATATTCTCGGCCAATAAACCAACACACAAACTAATACATATGTAAGCTATTGTTTTATCAAATAGAAATTTTTTGCAGTAATTTCTTGAATAACAAATATAAATTATACCAAAAAAATTTGGAAATCCCATTTTTTAGACAAAATTAAAGCATTTTGACTTGGTATGCCTACATCCAAAAATATGTATGGCAAATCACAGTTTCCTCTGAAAATTCAAGAAAATTTCCAAAAGTATGAAGTTTATAAAAAAAGCATTTACGATACTTTAGTAATGTGTCAAAGGGGTCATTTTGGCAAAATATTAAAAAAAGGCCCTACTGAAACAGTGTTTTCGGGGGTTGGAGATAAAATTAACGCTTAGGAAATTTTTCTGTGCAAGAATAATTTAAATTCAACTACATCCACTTTGCCTCTTGCTATGTTTTATTAAATCCAGTGGCGAAAAGCGCAATCAGAAAAAAAATTAATCAAGTTGCCACTTTATAATTTACTGTCAATAAACACAAGTTTGATGTTAAACCAAATGTACAATAAAAATGTTTAATTTTACAATAAATGATCAAACTGGCCACCTGGAACTTGAAATTTTAGAGCAAATTTTGATTGGCCATACCTCCGCAGAGGTGCATTTTAGGATATAGATAAATTAGGACAAAATGCTTTTTGTTTAAAATCATTATAGAAATGTGTTGGTAGATGCCCTATATTCCTATATATGAATAATATCAATAGAAATTATGAACTTAAATGAAAAATACAATTTACTTCAGTAAATGTACGATCAGCATATTTAATATTCAGCGCGAATAAAAAGTATTCCACTTGTCTCAATTCACACGACATTATGCGAATCATTCTATCCTTTTACTGCTCGCTCAAATTAGTTACTCTTGTTGTTTTTCAAAATGTGCTAACAAACATAGTATACGGCAAACATGCGAAGCTGTTGCACAATTAGCTGAGAAAATAAAAAAGAAAGTCTCACGACACGATATACAGCTAATTAGGAGATTTTAATGCCCGAATAGATAAGAAAGTTGTGTAAAAGCAGGTGAACAAACAGTACATAGCCTTACAAAGAGTAATGAGCGTACTCTTTGAAATCTAACAGCTTCGATAAATATAATAATACATAGCACAAGAAAAAACATAAAACACGTAAAATTACATGACTACCAACAAGCTAAAACAGCAAAAAAGAAAATCAAACAGATGAAAGAGGAACATGAATATTAAATTACATAAATTATAACTTTAAACATTAATTTCTTTCTGTTGGACTAAAGATAGCCATGTCTAATTACTGTATTTGTAATGACAAAAATTCACATATAAAAATAGCTACTAACAAAGCTAAAATTTCACAGAAGAAACCAAAAATACCAAAAATAGTCCTCCAGCAAAAAATATAAAAACTTACAAAGATACAAATGTTGATGATAATTTACTGTTAGTAACAAACTTAAATCAAAAGACAAAAAGTGTAATATTACAATTTATATTGATAAAAAATAGAATAGTTAGTCTTTATTGGAGTTTAGACTTGCATGTAAGTGGTTAGATATAACAGGACACAATTAGTCTATCTCGATTCCAAAGTAGGCGCGCATACGACAGGATAACCATCTGTTCACAGCTCCCAGGCTTAAAAAAATATATCTAAAGTCATTTATAAATAAAACTTACTTGATTCTGCGGAAAAAGCAACCTCGCTTGTAAGCAACTACTTGAGAACATCTAAATAGTAATGCATTTGTATTGTTTCCGTGTGCTGTTACAATATTACTTTGCGAAGTATTTACATGGGTAGCATAAACTCGTTAAGATTTGTACTAGGCTTAGACAAAGTTTTAGCCAAAACCTAATTATGACTAAAAATTTAATCTGTCATAGGTGAAACTTGGCCTCTTGGTAAATCGATTGAGCTAGTTTTATAGATAAAAATGTCATAGCAACACATAAATGAGAAGTCGCTATCGCCCTGCACAAGAGAAATCCCCTTGGTTGATGACTAAACATTTAGCAGTAAAATGAATAAACAAATAAAACTCTATAAACCAATATTATTCAAAAGCACTAACAACAGCATGGTGATAAGAGAAGAAAAGAAAAAAACGTCAATTTTATGGCAATGAAGAACAGTAATAAAACAAAGAAGCTTAATAGCTGAGAACAAGTGCCAGCGAAACTCCGAAAAAATACTCAAAACAAAGTATGTAAACAAAAGGAAGGAGCATGGCATAAACAACATAACAACGTTAAAATATTTACAAGATCACATAAGAAGAAAATAGAAGATTTAAAAGACGGGATAGGAATGCTGAAGCAGCCAACCGGAAATAACAACAACATAAAGAAAATTAAGAACAAAACCATGGAAGCGTATTGAAACAATAGTATAAAGGTTTAAAAATTTAAAAGCACTAAGAATAAGCTGCGTCTGGAGAAACATAAGAGGGTTCAAGAAAATAATATTCGACTTATTAGTAAAGCATGTCAAAGCAGTATGTTAAGTCACAGGTAAAAGGTTCCACTTTCTAAGCATTCTTTGAAGATATGAGGATTACGGGAATAATACTAAATGCTCCACGATTTGGTATAGGCCTGAGAGCCTATGGCTTTTTGCTGTTGCTTTAGCGTATGTGGTCTTAACGGGTGCAATGCACAACCTGGCCTGTCTCTGCGAGTTACGTGGTTGGTACGCCGTTTATACCTACATTCTGCACCATGTGTATTGTGTGGGTGTGTGTACGTGTAGGACCTTGTTATTCTGCCTCTTGTGTTCGGAGGAGACCGTCGTTAATTCAGTGCCCAACGACGAATCGTCACCAGGACTTGATACCGACCTACAGACTCCAGGAAGTATATTGGACAACATGAAGGGTTAAGGCGTCCTAAACTCGCTTGCATACCCGGTTGACTCGCACGCTATACGCATGGGGTAATGTGGTAAACACCACGCTTTCAACAACCGTTTACTTTCCCTACTCCATCACTGTGTTTTGGTTATTGTCAGTGACTGGATAGACCACCCACTAAGCATACGACTCGGGTTTGACCCCGAGACTACTTCATTAAATACAGCAAATTAAAGTTGATTCCAATGAAAACAAGAAAAGCTAAAGATGACAATAGTAATAATATTAACAAAACGTCTTCCGGATTGGGACCGTGTCATTTTGATACAAAAGACTCAACGTTTCGCCCACTTTTATAAGGGGCTTCTTCAGGAGGAAAGGTAGCACTAAAAGAGCACGGTAACTCAACGTGTCAACCACGCCAGAGGCGAAACTCTTTTAGCAAGAGGCAGAAAGGTAACGGTAACTCAACTTGTCAACCAAGCCAGAGGCGAAACCCTTCTGAAGAGAAACAGAGGGAGCAGCGACTTTATACCGGCCGTACCCGGCCAAGCGTATCCGACTGTGACGACGATTGGTCAGGGGTGGAGGGGGCGGAACCAGTAATGATGGCGGACCTCCAAATATCGGATAGATAATAACCAGTGTCACGCTTCAAGTTATTAGGGGTCTTGATGATTTTCACATTCAGCCGTTGCTGAACATCATCACGACACTGGTCATAAAATATTGTTTGAAAAATCTTCGATCATTGCCAATGCCCCTTATTTTTTCAACAGGAAAAACCGTGACACATCTATCCCATATTTGGAAGTCCACCATCATTACTGAGAATGAGGTAGAAGAGGAATCAAGAAATATTGAGACTAATGATATGCACAATAGAGAGGTAGCTAACAAAAAAGATATGCCTGTACCAGATCAGGAGGAGATAGGGATGACAATCAAAAATTGACGAATCATTGGGCGGCAGGAGAAAATGAGGTTACGATGGAGCTCCTAAAAATGGCGGAAGGTAGCTTGCTAGAAAAATTCAAAATATTATAGAATTGATATGGAATACAGAAGAAATTCCAAAAAGGTGGTCGGAGGCGGTGCTGTGCCCATTCTATAAAAAGGGTGATAGAACCTTGTGTGAAAATTATAGGAGCATCGCCCTACTGGATGTGGTGTATAAGGTGTTAGCGAATGTTTAAAGTCCAGATTAATCGAAGTGGCAGAAAAGACGATTGGCGATTATCAGTGCCGGTTTCGGAAGAACAGATCGGCGAGTGCTCCTGATATTTATTGACTTTAAACAAACTTATGACCGAATCAAAAGCAACAACATGTTTAATGCGCTAGAAAAACATGGAGTCGCTTCTAAATTGATAAGATTAGTCAAAATGACGCTGAAAGGGTCAAAGAGTAAAGTTCAAGTAGATGGGAATTTGTCAGAAGCTTTAGAAGTCAATCGCGGTTTGAGACGGGGAAATCCCCTTCCGCCATTTTTGTTCAATCTAATTCTAGAGAAAGTGATACGAGATAGCAAAATTCATACTAAAGGTCTGATATATCATCATAGCCACCAAGCAGTAGCATACGCAGATGGCGTAGCTATAATTACAAGATCTAAGGCAGAAATGAAGGATGTACTAATTAGGTTGGAAAAGCCTACTGAAGAATATGGGTTACAATTCAAGAAGAGCAAACTGAAGTGAAAGGCTTCTCAAAGCAGGTAGATTGTAGTGACTTGAAAATTAAAATTGCCGAAGAGAAGGAATACGTGTTCGCGAGAGTGTCCGAATTTATTTATCTGGGGGTGTTGAATACAAATGAAGGAGGGAACAGTGTAGAAGCTAATTTAGGGCAGTAAAAGTACGGGAACGTTTTTAGGTCTATGTAAAGGAAATGATATATCAAGATGTGCAAATGTGAGAGTACCTATATAAAACTATCATCCGGTCGGTAGCGTTATACGGAAGCGAGATGTGGGCATGTGGGCAATGAATAACAGTGATCGGCAGAAGTTAGACATATGGGAAAGGTTTTTAAGGCGGATTTCTAAGGGCAAAAGCGTGAATGGCCAGTGGTTGAGGAGATCGAATGTCGAAGTGATGGAGCTTTGTAGGAATCCAAGCTTATCCCAAGAAATCAGGGCCCAAAGAATAGGTGGCTAGGACATGTGCAAAGACTGGAGAACGGTAGGGCTCTGAAAGGAGTATTAAAGCATGGAGTGAAGGGTAAAAGGAGGAGAGGAAGACCGAAAAATAAATGGTTAGACTCGGTGAAAGCGGACTTGAAAACACTCAACATTGAAAATTGGAAACAGAAGGCCTTGGACCAGGAAGTGTGGAAAGCCACAACTCAACAAGCCTTGGGCCTCTAGGCCTGTAGAGCTTTTATATAATAAATAAGTTAAGAATTGCGAAATCTTCAGATAAACATGTAATATTTATGATGATGAAGATAATGACGATGACGATAACGATAACGATTGCAATGACGATTACGATGACGAGAACAAAGACTACGACGACTACAATGAAACAACGGTGACGATAATAATGATAAATGATAAATTTGAAACGCAAATTAAAAACAAATGAAACAGACAAATTTATGCTTCAAATTAACTGGAATTTAAAAATATCAACACGAATAAATGTAAAAAAAAAATTGAACATATAATGTCAAACAATAAAGAAAACAAGCTTGAGCTTTCGTCAAGTATAACCTTCGAATATCTTAACTTTTTTGAGAATCTTATACATATAATATAAAAGAAAATATTCCGATAAGTTTAGGAAATAAAAATCAATAAACGTACTAAACAAAATAAACAAGAGGAATTATTACATCATAATAATTATTCTAAGTCGGATAAAGAAAAATAAAGATAATCAATTCAGTTCACAAATTAATAATGAGTGAGAACTGATCGATCTCACGTTGGACGTCTAAAATTGTATGCTGATTATTTAAACGAATGCAGATTAAAATCATTATACAAAACTTGACATTTCTCACACCTAATATAATTATTCTAATGTAGGTGTACGAAATAAAGCCGTACTTCAGTCAAACTGAGCCAAATGGGTCGAGAGAAAGTTAAATAAATATCACAATTTATTGTTCAGTTTACTAAAAAAGCTACACAAGAGAACGCAACTTTTAACTGTACTTCTAGAACTAAAGTAAACTAAACAATCTCTCGAAACGCCTTCCATTAATCTACTTACTCTCAAAAATTTTAGCTCCCCCATTAAACAAGATATCGGACATAATCCCGAAGCTTCTTCAAATAATCTTTCTATTATCACTTCCCTCGCAACCGCTTCTTTTTTTGTGAAATATGGCGAAGTACCCAATATACTTCACGCTTTCTTGCCGATATTGAAAAACTTATTTACATTAGAAAAAACTTTTAGCGCCGAGACGTGGATTGTTGGCAAGATAAACAGACGCTTTTATATTTGCTTTCAGATTTGTACGTGAGTTCGTCTTTGGACCTGCTAAGTTCTGTTTTCGTCGATTTAAAGCAATCAACCACGAAAAATAAATAAATACGATCGTATGTGGACCCTTTTAGCAACAGCTGTGGTGTTTCATGTTTAAAAAATGACCAAGCAACTTGCGATTTCTAAATATTTTAGAACTTTTCACTTTTTAAAAATTTCAACAAAACTAGCAGGGCGCAACCTCCAGTACAAATTTACCAGTTGAACTCTTAAAAGACGTAATTTTGCACGGTTTATAGATAAGTTTTAGACATTTAATTACGATGAAGCTTCTCATTAGTTTACGTTACCACGTTAATTATTTTAAAATTCAATTAGTGGTTGTTTTATAACAGGACCATTTTCATAAAATTTATGTTAATTTAATAAACCCCTGTGTAATACAACGTTTTAATTTTCTACTGATGTGGAAAGTATGTACAACACTTACTACATCATTTATTAATTAACCGTCTAAGTTAACGTTGAAATTAGTAATTTACGAATACTTTTCTCCATTACACTTCGTTTTAATGTTGGGTAATGAAGGGTTTCGAGTTTACGAACATTGCATGTTTAACCAAATAACCGAGGAACATTTTCGCGTACCAATTAAAATTCTGTAATAATTAAAATCAAGAGAAAACTTAAAACTTAAGACATCTTTAGATGTTGTTAATCGTTATGGTGAGATCATTATATCTATGATTAATGTTGTGGCAGTGGTTACTATTAGTTGCGTTTAGTATTGACCAAATAAATTTAATCGAGTGAAAGTTCGTTAATACAACAGACGAAATCACTTGCACTAAACACAGCCAAAAAGGAAGACATTAAATAAAAATATACGGACTATAAGAAGATAGCAATAACAGTAAAATAAACAAGAAAATTAAAATTAGCCTTAAATCTAATGGAAATATATAGCTTGTTAACATAGATAACCACAGAAAGTGACAGTAATTATATATGGAAGGTGTGTATGACCAAAAAAAAAAAAAAATATTTGGTTGAAAATAAGAAAGATGTGGTACTCACACAAAATAGGCTAGACAGATAGAGGCAATATTTCAATAAGACCATAAACAAACTAAATGAGAGCGAATTTTTTTTAGGAGAAAAATATTACAATAATATCACTTAAAGAAGAATATTCACAATCCTACGAAAACAAATTGTTGCAAGCGTTATAAAGTGAAAACGTTTGGGGAAGCACAATGTATCCGTTAAAATAGCTGTGATTTATAAAATTTATTTATGCTTAATGTCCTGTAAATTGAAATAGTTATCAGGAAAGGGGGCAACTAAATTTCCAAAAAAGTATACAGAAAGTTACACGATTTGAATAGGAATCAACTTAATAGATGTAGCACGAAAAGTTGTTTTTTCAATAACACTCACCGTTGGATAGTCTTAAAGATTATATTTGTCACTACAGTTCGAATTACTGTGGGGACGTAGAAGCAACAAAGAACCAACTGGCAATCCAAATTATACGTAGTAAGAAATCATGTGAAAAATCATAAATGTGAATAAACGGGGTGGTGAAGTCGCTTAACAAAAGAAATTGAGCTGACAAGAAAATATGAAAATTGCTGAAACCAAGAGAAAACCTACAAATAATGTTTAAAACAATATACACCTAACGGATAGAAACGAGACACAGCTGTCATTTTAAAGATATCATGAATAAAAGTAGCAGCAATGAAGAATTCAGAGAGAAATACATTAAGAACTTAAGAAACTAGACAGATATTCATATTATACTTCTGCAAAAGTATAAAGAAGAAGGCCAATAAGATGGTCTGGAAATGTATGTCAAAGTGAAAAAACAGACAAAGAATAGAAGCAGGGCCGGCGAAAGCGGGCATGCAGGGCATGCAGTGCATGCGGGCGCCGCTACGAAAATTTACAATACAAAATTTTTATCATAAAATCATAATGATCAATATCAAATTAAATGAGGACGGATACACCGAATAAAAATTTATTTAGGAAATTTCAAATAACTTAAATTTTTATTGTCGTAAAAGAACCACATACATACACATATGAATCCTGTTGGGTATGTTCAAATTAAGCCAGTAGATCGTCGTGTATAGTGTATAGTTCAGTCGCTAGATACGTATAAAGGTCGTTATCTTGCAAAAGGTCGAGTAGAAGATTTTTTTTTCTACTTGTATACAGTGTGTCCTAAATTCAATCCCCACCATTAGGATCTCGGAAACTACAAAAGTTACAAAGTTGGTTAAATAGGGAAAGTTTTAGGAATTTTTATGCACATTTCATATCCGTTAAGGTATCACAGCCAACTTTGACCATTTTCGACATATCTCAGAAAAACCGAAATTTGGAGTTTTCTGTTTTCCAAAATGTCTCGGAAAGTATTAAAGTTATTAGTTTCAAGACTTGTGCATTATGAAGGCACTTTATTACGGAGAATCGGGTGGTACCATATGTTTATATTTATGACGCTTTGTTTCTATTCTATGAACAACTACTTTTGCTTTTCATATGGACGCCATATAGAATTTTGTTGTAACTAAACTCAGCTGTTTTTTCTCTTTTTAACGATGTGTCACACGTTCGGAGTTTTTGAAGAAGAGCGGAAATAAAATACATTTTTTCTTTATTCGTATAGTAGATTAAGATATGGAATAAAGTGCTATTTTCACCAAGTTGGGGAAACATTCCAATATAGGTATCGGATGCTGTAACACGCTTGTTATTGGTTTTAGAAAAAAATTTTAATAATGAAATTTGTTGGAAATTGTGTCCTCTTTAAGATGAAAGCTCTAGACCGAACCATATCTGAGATAATTCCAAAAAAACCAAGAAAAATCCTACAATTTCTTGGTTTTTTGGCAACAGAAAGTTGTCTCACGGTCAGCCGAATTGAAAAACTTGGTTTTTCAATGTTGACCCTAATATATACAAGTAGAAAGAAAATCTTCTACCCGATCTTTTGTAAGGTAATATTTACTTATTCACTGGACTAACACGCCCGGATCGTTGCAGGAGGGAGGGGGGCGCTTAGTTAGAAATTGCATGCGGGCGGCAAAGACCCTAGAGCCGGCACTGAATACAAGTACTGTATACAAGAGCAAACAAAAAGGTGAAAAGAAAAAGATCGAGGGAACAAAATACTTAATGAGAGGAAAGATCTGGACATAAGAGAAAGAGATAACAACAGAAAAACTATATGTTAAGTTTTACATTGCATAGGAATAGCAATAGAACCTCGACATCCTACAGAATACCCATCATAAAAGTGGTCTGTAGCTAAGGAATTTCCGTTAGAAGCTGCAAATCTTTATAAGTAGACACTTAATGGGGCGATAGCTGATTGTCATTATCGTTGAAGAACAGTAGAGAAGAACAAACTAAGCGCGCACCGTCATACCAATCAAGACAATCTGTAGACGGGTAGGCCATGCGGTTCGGAAAACAAAGAAAATATTGCGGAAGAAGACTTACATCAAACCCCAAATAAGCAGTGAAAATAGAAAATAAGGAAGAACAACAGTGGACATAGAAAGAAAACTATCACTAGCATAACTTGCAACCCTCTGTAACGGCGAACATGTTATAAACATTTAAAAAAAGACTGGAACAAATTGTTCATTTTCTTTTATTTTATACAGTGTGGGATTAAAGTATGGAATATAACATTAATTAAAACCGAAACAACCCAGTTTTCGAACGAATTCTCGAACACGTCGATTTTATTTTATGAAGATGCACATTTTTCCGTTAAATTCGATTTTTGATCGTCATTTGTTTTCGAGTATTGACGTCAGAGATTATTTTTTTAAATGGCACCACCTAATTTTTTTTCGTATTTTCGATAGATCCTTTAATTCTGAAAATTGACAAATATAAAAAATAAACAATGAAATAATGGCCTGTTGCAATGACAGACGCCTTCAGTATTTCTATCTCTTTCTAGCGTTAACTAAATACAATAACATACGTTGAGCACTGAATCCATACATATTCCAAAGGCATCGCGGATCCTTTCTGAAAAAATACATTGGTGTTTCCCTAAGGTGCGTCTTACCTGAGACACCCGGTATGATTTTATACTAGTTATTTCCCTGTTCCTCTTTTTTATCTAAATTTAATCGAAAAACATTATTATATAATCTCTTATTGTCATATATTATTTCTCGTCTCTTTATTGCTTTTCCCGAGTGAAAATTACATTGATTTGACTTTCAAGTTCGAAACTGTCTCTTAAGAACTATACAGCCGCAAATTCTTTGATGTGTTAATGATGCTCCTCTAAAGTACGATTATGGCGATGTAATTAATGAGTTTAACAGAACTATAAGCAAGCGGTTTAAAAATGTATAACGAGGATTAAAAATGGAGTTTTTAGATGTTTTCGAAGCGACTTCAAAGGGTTCATTGGTTTCATTGCAAATATAGGATATTAAATGCTATATACCGAGAATGAATAATTTTCAAAAAAAAGGTAACATGCTTGGTGTATGATTAAATAATTAATTTAATTTTCTAAAATTTGTATAAAACCGTTCTTAGAGTTTTTCCTGATAACTTTAACTTCAAAATATTTACCTTGGTAAAATTTGAACCGCATCATTTATTATAAAACCAGTCTAAGAATTTAATCTCATCCCCTACAAAATACAAAATTAAAAAACCTTATTAGAGAAGACGGAACAGAAAAACGAAAAGAAATGTAGAATTTGTTTCAAGTGAAGCATACGTTTAAAAAGGAAGCGACTGACGATAACAGTAATAGCTGAATGATCCACATTTTGAAAGAGCTAGGTCTAAAGAATATAATTCGCAGAGTCACTGTATCAAGTCTAAATCTAAAAAGGATTTGAACAATGCAAGAAAATCTTGTTACTGGGGTAAATATAAAGTTCAACATAAATAACCTACAAGTTCTTATTATCCTGCTGATACTACATTGAATAACAACTTAAATAACCAAACTGGCAACATGATATTAATTAATTCCTTTAAAAGGGAAATTTTTAATGGTATTTATTCCTGAGAACTATTTTTATTTTTTTACTTCAGGTTTCCACTTCCACTGCTTTTTAATTCTGCTCATCAGGTTCAATGTTCGATTATAAAGCTTATTAACTTATATTAATCAAGTAAAACAGAAAAACAAGAGAGAAAAAATTAATTTACAATTTCATAAGGAGTTTGCGAAAATGAAATTCAGATTTGAAATCTAGAAAAAATGAGGTAAACGGCCTAAAAATTAAAAGTAAAAATCTCGGACAATACGCTTGAATAAAAAATAATCACGTAGCTTTTTGTTAAAGTTTGATTTAAAACGAAAGTAGTGGGGATGAGTATTTAAACCAAAAAGAATAAAACGTCTAAATTCTTAAATTAATAAATATAAACAAGTGTGCAGATCCAAACCTCGTCTTTAATGAAATCTAACAATAACTTATACGTACTGTGAAAACAACTAACATAAATAATGCAGATAAATCTAATAACTATCTAACTCATTATTTATATTTTGTAAATTAGTAAATCTGCTAAAAATGATAAAGACATTTTAATATCAGTAAATTTATTTTTTATGGTGGTAGATTGATATTAATGGTGCTTTTAAGGCGATTATTTAAGAATAAGACATGGGAAATGTCAAGAAAATTTAGTAAAAAATTAGAAAACAGAAAGCTCATACGGTTAAGCTTTTCCCTTGTTTCAGGATGCTTAAATTATATCCATCTTTTGTGTTAACTGACAGCGATATAAATCATTCGCATTTTTTTCACAAATTGAACCAAAATGCGACCAAGAAGCAACCCATCTGAGGCTTAGCTGTTGTTGACAGAGAACGCCTTTTTCTAGTAATAGACGCAATTTATATTCCGGTTATCGATTATTCTGTTCTTAGGGCAAGATATTTGTTACTCAAATTTAGTATTTTTAAGACGCCTTAAAAAGCGCTAAGCATTCATGTTTGAAATGTAAATTGTCATCATACCCACTGTTTTACATTCGTAATATATTTAGTTTATCCCTATTACATCTGTAGTGGGTAAATTGCTTCGCTTTCTATTATAAGGAAAGGTTTCCAGTACAACGAAGACATTCAAGTAAGCTAAAATAACTTGAAATTCCCAAGTTCAAAGCGGACGATAGTTAATAATCCTATAAGGCTTAGGTTAAGTTTTGATAAATCTAGAAGAAGGTCAAATCAGATACCTTAAACTGTAACCCAGCATTAAATTTGTGTAAGTTCGAGATTCAATTACTCGTAGTAGCAACTGTAACTGAACACTAAATTACAACTATCGATTTTCTTAATTAACTCCTGAGAATCTAATGTTTAGTGGCTATCGGGGCAGGTTTGCACCCTCTTCTCATTCGATCCCTCAAGTAATTTCGAAACAGTGTAATTAGAGCTGAAACTACACTCAAGAGTTGTCCCGTTGTTAAGATAGACGGTCTGAAAAAGCCCGCGGATAAAAAAGTTCTTCGCTCGAGCGTGCCTCGCATTTCTTTTGCCCCGAAAACGCTAAAACATGTTCGTGGATTTATTCAGATCTCCCTGTACACTTAAGCAAATATAAGGAGGTATTCGTTAGTTAATATTTAAGATTCAAATAGAAAAAGCCAGTTTCTTTAAATGGAATCTCAGATATTTCAATATGAAAGTTGAAGGTAAATGTAATCTATTTGAAAAAATTCCCAGACAAAGTATGCGTTGAGCACGAAATATAAAGCCGTTTTTATATCTCTAGAGATAAATCTTGGGCATATCTAAATCTTCTTTTTCTATGTCGTACTAAGTGATCGAAAAGCAAAGTTCGTCGCAGGTTTTACATTTTCTGGAATAGAAACCGTAAGTATAATTCCCCGAGGGCTTCAAAAGGGGTTGAGACTGCAGGTTTACATGTTCTAAACAACAAAATAAAATTTAAGAATACCTCCTTCCGCCCCTGTAAACACTGCAACCAGTTAGATTCTGAAGATGAAATAATTTCAAATATCTACTTTTTCAGCAGGGAGGCAGGGTAATATTTTATATCTAATAAAAAAAACAGAAAAGAGAGGCGTATTTTATAATTTTATTTGTTTATCTGATTTACCAGTGCAAGCAGCGAGTTAAAATTAAATTTACGTTACAAAACAGCAGACGATAAATACATGTTATTAATGTCGTTTCTCGCACAAAAAGAGGGGTAATTTTTTATGGTTATCAGCAATAAATACAAGTCAAACGAACTGTCACGTTCTGTTTGAATAGAATCGAAAGAATAATGTCGAATTGACAACATCAACACACAATTTGATATTACACCGCAATAACAAGCAAAAATCAGGAACTCATTTCGGTAAATTTTGAATTGTGAAAAATGAACTTGGTAGCACATTCACCTTGAATGAAAAAAAACCTAAAACCACAACACGCATTACAAACCAACTAGGTGTTTAATAACTAAATTCCCAGAAGAATGCTTGTTTGGCAGAGTTGACTGAAGGTTACTTGGATACTTATTTCCTCAGTCCCTAACGTATCCACCTTAGCTCAGAAATGTTTAAGATACAATTAATTATCTTCCTAAAATCTATTAACCAGGTAAAGCGGTCAGACCATGTTTCAGGTTTCCGAAAAGTTTTTCAGTTAAATTTCCAATTCATATCAACAAAATTAGAAACTCAATAAAATTCTAATCTCATCCTGGCATATCTAACGATTAAAGAAACTACAACTTTACCTGAAAAAAATCTACTAATAACGCGCAATTTAGTATTATTTTACTTGTAGAAAATAAAAATACAGAAATATCGATAAGATCACCGTCTTTATTAGTACCTAATGCTTTACTAAACCTCTATAATTTTGACACTGATAGGGAAAGTTTGTCTTATTTTGGACAAGAATAGGAATAAAAAGGATATTTATGTGCATTAATTTTCTACAAATAAACAAGACCTTGAATGTGGGCTAATGGGAAACAGAGTTCCATTCCGTATAGTTTTTGGGAAAATTTTAAGTCAAACTTAAAAGCAAAGCATCGTATTTCCCTAAGCTATGGATTAGTTTTGAAATTATTTTTGCAGTTTTGATCTCTCCATAATTTCAATGGTTTAGTAAACGAATCCAATTTGTACTTTCCTAACATTATGTTTACATAATAATCAGAACAAAATTATAATTGCCATTATTGGATACTTTAGTAATAGTAATTTATAATTATATATAAAAAGGAAAGACGCCAATTTTAACAGATTTATTTTGGTACCTATATGCAGAAAACAATGGCAACTCTTAAGTTCTTGGTCATCAAGTTTTTAACATTTTCTCTTAATAATAAACGGTACAATAAGAAATTTCAGCTATGAGGCTCTTAAAATTATCGACAACTTAATTAAAAGGCAAAAGATGAAGTTTGACCTTGGGAATGCGTCAACCCTCCAAAGTCTTAAAAGTTAAGAATGCTACCCAAGGTACATTAACTTTTTACCCAACCGTTTTATCTAATCATACAGAGGCTTGCTAAAAAGGGGAAACACATTTAGCCTTAAAATTATTTACTACCTCCACAGCATCACGAATCATTTCGAGAATCCCAAAGACAAATTTAAGTCTGTGGAAAAATTGGAAAGTTCCTAAAATTAATGTTCTCGCTGTCAATCAAAATATATCGGACAAACAAAACGTAACTTCGATATTACAATCAAAGAGCATATGACCTATTTTAGAAGTATTAAAGACTGGAAAAACATTGCCTACACTAAGACTGATGGATTCTTTTAACCATTGGAGTTGATACTATACAAAAAAAAATAGAAGTATTCTGAATAATGGTCTCGCTTAGCACTAGCATTGTAGGTTTAGATATCTTCATCTGAATAGCAAACATATCTTTGGGATTGTCTTAGCCAACTTTACTGGTGTAATTTGCCTCATCTTCGTCCTGTCGTGACTCATAGAAGAATCTATTTTCTATGCCTCACTTAAAGCGACAGGGTATTATTTTCTAATTCCAGGTTACGTTTGTGGCTTGCACAACTGTTCGTCGCTATTATTCCCAATGTGAGCTCTTGCATCTTGAATCACAAAATTTGTCTTAAACCATAAGCTCTGCATTATAAAAAATGTCCACAGTACCTGACCATCCTTCGCTCTGTAATAATTTATTTTCTCATGCACTCTTTTATTTTTTTGATAATAAGTAAATTGGTCAATGCTCTTTCCGTCAACACCACAGCTGGAAATCGTCGCACATTTTTTTATCAACCATGCTTTAGAAGTATATAATTATATAGGAAATATCAGCATTGTTATCACTAAAGCCCGGATTTTAGGCAAAATGCCTTTTTTGCCTATTTTGCCTATTTACCTGTTTTCTGCCTATTTTGCCTTTTTTTACATTGGATGCCTATTGTTGCCTTTTTATTAAATTCCACACCATATTTTAATTTTTCAATTTTGTTTATCGACATGTAAATCGAATCTGATGTTCCTCGGTCATGAAATAATTTTTTAAGGTCTCGAATGCTTGCAGAAGTTGCTTGTGTGATGGTTTTTCCACAATATTCAGCAGCTACTTATTGTCTGATTTTTAATCCCATCATGGCCATCATCCACTTTTTTTAATATTTCCAGTTTCTGTTCTACTGTTAAACTTTTGAATTTTCGTTGCGGAGGCATGTTGAAAGCATATAAACACAAATACAAATAACCTCGTCAATATAGTATAGCATTATAGGCGAATTTACCTTGAAGGGAACCGTCAAAGCAAAACAACGATAATAAACAAACAATGAATGGCTTACTTATATTTGCAGTATGCAAGGCTAGTACGTCATTTTTGGAGTATTATGTTTCAGATTATACTTTTAACTATGTTATGCTAACACAATAAACATACGTCGTCAGTACTTTCCCGAATTCTGTCATTCACTGTTTGCAAACAGATAGCGCGAGAGAGGTCAAAAAAGTTCATGAACAAAAAGTGCACTTCATTATGTTTGAAAATAATAAAAATAATAATAACTTAATAACATAAATAACATTTGCTTATTTGTTCAGTAAAAATTTGAAAAATAAAATAATAAACCCAAAATAAAAGTTTTATTATGCTGATACATAAAAGAATAAATTTTGTAACCGTTATTCTGCAAGTTAGAACAACTAAATGACTTTAAAAAGTTTTTTTAAAATTCGCCTTTTTGCCTATATTTTTGCCTATTTCGAATTTTAGCTGCCTATTTATCAAAAATTCCTGACTTTATAGGCGCCTATTTGGCCCTTTTTTTCTGCCTATAAATCCGAGCTTTAGTTATCACTATCGGCTAATACATACTCACGGTTTTTGTAACTGTATTTAGGCGTCGTGATATTTCCGCAGCATCCAATAACTTATCATAAACCTAGGATGTCAAGCACATTGTGCATAAAGCCTACGTAATCTAGACTTAACTAGCAGAATTCATATCTCGGTAGCCCAAGAAAGTTTTTCACGTCGCCGACGAAATTTGAACCCTATTGCGCTTTGGTGTTGCCCATACTGTCAGAGTTGCCCGTTATTACACAAATATGAACGGTTTCCAAACAAATAACACAAAAATGAATGGTCGTACTAATACCAATGGAGAGGAAAACGGCATGAGTAACAAAGGGACGAGCAATTCAGACAGCGGATAGATGTATCGGATATCATACGTTAAGGTAATAAAACTCAAATGAGGCTAGGTGCGCCACATATCAAACATAACTGATAACGGATGGAACGGAAGGATCGTGAAATGGCGGTTATGGGTAGGAAAAAGCAGGAGAACAATTGGGGGGTACGACATCTTGAAGAACATAGGAGGATTGACGTGGTTCCAAAAAGCTACAAATAGTGAAAAATAGAAGGAGGTGAGTGAGGTGTATCTTCACTATTGGGCATAGGCAGAGAAGAAAAAAGGATATTATTAGAACTTCGTAAGTTAGTTATACATATACATGAAGCATAGCCCCATATTCATACGAAACATGGACGATAAGTAAACCAGACAAAAAAACTGTAAGCGTTCGAAGAATTGTGCTACAGGAGAACTCTGAAAGTCTGGATCGAGAGAAGACAAAAGAAGACGTATTAACATTAGCAAAGGAAACCGGGAAACTATCGAAACATTTAACAACAAGGAGAGATCGACTAATAGGACACATACTAAGAACAACAGAAGGCATATTAAAAACAATTACTCAAATAAAAACAGCTGCACAAAACCCAAGGGGAAGGCCACAGCTGTAGTACATATCAAAGATTATCAAAGACTCAAGTAGCTGAAATTACCAGGACCAGAAAGCTCAAAATCAAGCAGAATGGATTGCTGCAACAAACCAGTCGCAAGACTGATTACCAAGGAGGAGGAAGAAAGCCAATTAATTTTTCAATTTTATAAATTTTACAAGACAGTGGTAAAATCACTGGGCTTCTAACTGGGAACCTCGGATTCGAATCTCCACTGTTGGTAAGGATTTTTTCAAAAAAAATCTGATGATTGAGGCCGGTAGAATGGTCGACTGCAAACAATAACAAGATTCGTGCAACTGGAAACCACTAGAGAGAACACATTTTCCTAATATAAGGCAGCTGAGTTAGGACGGACAAGAAAAAGTTGTAAAGCAAAATCGTAATGACAGAATGAGATAAAGAAAGATCTAAACTACAGGAGTAGCCCTTCTCCATTAGTGTTTCCTTTAATTTTGCCATTTTATACTGAAGTTTTGAAGTACATATTATTCTGCCTTTTGTATAATTAAGAGTAAACCTGGTTGCCAGTGCAGAAAGACGTTTAAAGGTAGAAGTATTTCAGTGATAGTTATGAAACATTAGTCCAATAAATCTGTAATTGGTAAATTCGTTTCTGGTTTTTGTTTTTATGGAAGGGATGCAGTATGGACTTGGTAGAGCCATTATATCGTCCCAGATTTTTTGATATATTAGTTTGAAAATTTTAACACCATTTCTTCCATATTTTGGCTCATCCCAATTGAAATTCCATTATATCCAATAACTTATATTTTTAAGTTTTTTATGGCTGTTTATATTACCTCTGCCAAAATATGTAGTTCTTCCTTTTTTACTTGGTGTTATAGTAATATCTGTGGGCGGTTGTGGCTCAGTGTGCGTCTGACCACTGAGATTACCCGGGTTCGATTCTCAGGGTCACGTATATACTGAAATCACCCGACCGTTCCCCTCGGAAGGCAATGGCAAACCACCGAGGTGTATTCTGCCTAGTAAATCCTCTCTGGAGAAGAAGTGACAGCACTTCCGTAGTTCGGAGCCCACGTAAAGCTGGAGGTCTGCTATATCTGTAGGCTACTTAACACGCACACAGCAGGCATATGGAAAGACGATCGGCAATGTCCTGTAAAGGACAATGCCACTTCAAGAAGAAGAATAGTAATATCTATTTTAATTGCTCGCAATAGTCTTTTCACCTCTGTAGTTCTTTATTTTTGTATGTTCATGAGTTCTAGGTTATCTTCACTTTTTATGATCCATCTTCTTGGTTATCCCTTTGACCGTTATAAAAAGCTCTTTGATATAATTTTCCTTTCTTTAATTAATCCCATGTCCTTTTTATGAATAGCCGCTTGTAAAATGCCACCGGTTCAATACCTAATATCGGTGAAATCGCCGCTGGAATATATGGAAGGTCGTGCGTTTCATCGCATAGTCTGTTCGTTTTGTATGCGAAATTTCTATCTAACTTCTTACGTTATCACAACGGACAATAAAAGTATTATGATAACTTAGAAGTGGCAAGTCCTGCCATAAACACACTACCGGGGACGGCTTTAAACTGTTTCCCCAAAGTATTTTATCATTTTATAAATGAATTCTTCTATTTTGAGGCAGCTGTAAGTTTTTCGAGTACGGCCTAGAAGGGATGATTTACAATAATTGTATTTAAACCTGATAATACACCACTAAGTTGTAAAATGCTTCCAGCTATTTTGCTGGCCCCAACGAAGGGACTATACTACGCAGAGTATCTTAATCCAGCGAACCCGGTTGCCATACTAACATAATCTAACATAGCACTTTTTTCAGTGGTCAATCAAGGTAAGGTACATTCTTCCACCCAGCATCGTTGGCCTAAGTTTATTTTTTCCATCTAAGCTCTAAGCGATAAAATCAGCAGATTCTTATTTGGAATTTTACTGATATTTTCCTACTGAAATGTAACGTGTGTCTATAAACTGTCGACATGTCAGATTAAATCATAGACAATGACATTTTGCAAATCTTGACATTTGATTTTGTGTTCTGAATCTAATTACGAAATATGTTTCTGAAATCATAACCTACTGGGATGTTGACAGTTTATAAACACCCGTTAGTAAGAATCCACGTATCTTCACCTGTACCGGCTATTGGGGCATTATGTCCAGGATGATTGGTTGATAATAAGTTTATTTTATAGAATCATATCAGTTATGAAATTTTATCCGAAGTTATATTCAGATATTGTGTTATAAAGTAATACGTTATTAGACTTAAATATGCGGGCCCTTTCTACAAAGCTTCTTTTAAACTAGCAATTTGTTTATAATGCCCCTCGAATCTAAAGCAGATCGATATCTGCGGCGAGTTCTCTAATTTTAATCGTACTCTACCCTTTTCGTTTTGGAACTTCGATTAGCAGACTCTCTTTAGATTTGAGGATAAACCAACCCGACCTTCTTAAACATTTTGAAAATCAAAATGCCATAATTTATATTGAAAATAATTTATAAAAATATGACTGAAGGATCATAGATTAATAACGATCTTCAGTGAATAAGCTTAAAGGCGTAATTATCTAGGTTGTTTAAAATAATAATTTCGACAACAAAAAACAATAAACCCTTAAAGACTCTTATCTCTCAGCATGAATCAAAAGCCAACGCCCGTATCGTCTGCCTGTAAATCTATTCTTGAACTAACTAAAATGGCGAAGATAAAAGCCATAAAAAACAGAAGATCTAAACTAAAAATTGTCCTTTAGTACACGCTCAGCTTTTCCCTTCGATTTTTGCTATGTTTAGATTTTATACACGATAAACTACAGGAACCTCTACAACAATAATAAAACGAAAGTTATTTCGGTCTTTTAATGCATGAACTGCTTTTTATTATAAGGTGTGGTAAAGCTACAGATTTTTACGCGGTCTTCTAGGAATATTCGTAATTTGTGTAAATTTTCTTAAAAATGCGTAAAAATTAATAATAAGTTTCGAGTAATCGCGTAAACAATCTGAAAGAAAATTGAGTTTCAGCCAAGCAGCTTATATTAGGTACTTTCAATGTGCAGTAGGTTGAATAGTGCAATCCGGTATTAAGCTTTTTATTCTTATAAAGAGCATGTGATATGAAATTCTGAAAACTCGCAGAGATGTAAAGCACTTTAAAACTACCTAGGCAAATCTGGTTTTATTTACTTCTTGTTTTGGAAATGGAAAACGAATTTGCAGAGTGTAATAAATAAGCATTTAAAGATGTTTAACGAACACCTTCAGATATTTTCCTGACGATTTTTCGTAAATGGAAAAACACGATTCGTTCCATGATAAAACTTAGAAATCCTGTGATTTAGCGAACTAAAAGTTCAATAACTTAACGTCATTATTTTTCTCAACAATTGTAGCGAAGGAAAAAATCCTCAAGTTGAAAACAAAGAGCGTCCTCGAAGAAGTATTTACGACAATAAATAAAACAACAATAGAATTCCGCAATAAGTTTGCAGCAGTCACCTGTAAAAGTTTTATTTATTCCCTCTGGAAAAAAGTTTTAATGAATCTACAAAAGTTCGATTATTAACAAAGTCAAACAAACGGTTTCCAGCTTTCGAAAACTCATATTCAATTCAAATCGTTCCTCATAAAGGAGTCATAGCCTAAAGTCAACCAGAAGCAATTTCGAGGCAAACCATGAAACGTTCAACAGCCCCTGGAGATGTCATGTCGCATGATCAATGCGTTATTTCCGATCGATAGTTCTATGGCCATAGCGACCGCAGGAAAATGTCTATACTTCAAGGTAGCGTCATCGAAAGTTTCGTTCACCCCTACTATTCCATTAAGTTGCAGTTTCACAAACCTGAAACTACACACCTAACCTGCTAAAATTCCTACCGTGGCATCAGGAAATAGAATTAGGGATGCGGACAACTTCGAATTGTCACTTACAGGTGCTGATGTAGACATCGCCAAAGTCCTCGGGGAGGAAATGGGAAACCGTATAAGCAGACGCTTTGTGTGTCTTGACGTGACGAGTCTACTAATTATTATTTGGGGACACGAGAGCAACGCCACGGGTGAGAACTACCTGCTGAAATATAAAGCAGGACGCCCGAGACTGTTTTGATAACCGAGAAGGGTTTGTTCGACCCGTATATGTGTTATCTGAGGTCACTGTGAAACAGATCTTTATAGTAAATATGGAACATGCGGGTTTCATCTTTTGAAAAAGGCTTTGTTACCAATATTTTTATCGAAGCAACCAAAGGTGTATCGAATTAATTTTATGAAAATGTTTCAAATTTTCATTTGGAGAATCACAGGCTTAAAAGTGTTCCTCATAAATATCATGAAAAATATAATTTACACGTTGACTTTCTTGGGTGGAAGTTAGCAGTATATTTAATTAGCTTTTAAGCAAATAATGAATAAATATGAAGAGACTGTCTTGCGAACATTATAAGTAAGGCAAGCATGTAATTACCTTTCAGGTCTGCAGACAGAAGATAGGTAGCTTACGTAAGGCTTGGTTACGGTAGGTTAAGTTAAATTAGACAGGTAAAATTGAATTAAGTTGGCATTTCAGTGATCCCATTTAGGTTAGCTGAACCATATTTTACTAAAAGCACTGCAAACTGTCTTAAATAAAACGTAATCGAATCAAAAATACCTTTTATCCTCTGTAACCGTACTACTAAATTTTTGTTTCAAATTTTCTTTCATCCTCGTGAAATCCTCTTCTAAAAATCACGTGGTGAAATAAATATTTGGTATCATTGGATCCCCTTGAGCAATTCATAACTGCGCCACTGCTAGAGCAAAACTCAAAAGGCACAGATTAATTTATGGATAACATGCTAATACTGTCGAAGACGTTTGAGAAAAACATTTTAATTTCGGTAGTTTCTATTTAATTTCATTTCAAAGCTTTCCAACTTGATACGTTACAATAATTAAGTTACAGGCTTGTCTCATAGAGCTTGAACTGTTTTCTTTACAAATTTTTTTGTCAACCCCAAATCCTATTAATATATTTACTAAGTTACGAAGTTGTATAGAAATCCGGAAAAAACAAGTATGCCTGCAAAAAAATTATTATTTTCGTTCTGTTTTCTAAAAATCAGTAAACCAAATATAATAGCCTACAATCCGAAAAAGGCGTGACTGATAAGAACGGAGAAAGATATACCTTGCCTCTTGAACGCAACTCTTGCGTCAATTTGCGAAGAAATGTGGAAAAAATATAGATGATTTATCTGTCTGTCAATACAGAAAAGATACGAGTGTTACGCAAGCACTCACGGTTATGAATTAAGTCCAATCAATTTCAGTTTTCGACTATAAGAAATGGTTTTGATTTATTATTGAGCCGAAATATTCAGCTTTTTTAAACTTCATTATTTTTCCCTTGAACGGAAAAGATAAATGTTATTAAAATTCGTATTTATCAGGAATGGTTTTGAAGCGTAATATTTTATACGTACATATTAACCAGCCTACTTCGATTCTATTTCTTTAGCTTTAAATTAGTTAACTAAAGGCTTGTATATTTTCGTACTTAAACCATTTTTAATATGCTGTAAATTTTGATAATTTTAAAGTCGCCAAAGTTAAAAATTACATGCAATAAAGTATAATTGTCACATTTTCCTCTTCGAAATTAGTTAAACGAGATAAATTCATTCAGAAACATTAATTCTTTGAACCCCTCTTTCCACCGTCCTTGCCGATCACTGTCCATTCTATAACACTTGATTAAGTATCGCCCGGGTCTTCGTTGAGATACCCGGAACTTATATCGAATACAGTGAGCCTATTGCTAGTATTACTGTGTACTATTCTAGCAAAAGGGGGGGATTGTAATATTTGTACGTTAAAACTAACACAAAACTATAAAAGCCGACCTGGATGACGTCGAGGTTAGCGAACATTTGGATTGTAAACCAAAGATCTCGCGTTAGATTAACGATCCTGGCCGATGAGATTTTTAATGCGGAAATAATCTAAAAGTATGACCTCTTTCGGAAATTCCGATTTCGTACTAAAACGTAGTTTGACAAGATAAAAATCCCTTCCAGGGATGGAAATCCTTCACGTTCGACAGAATTCTAGTTGGGTAGGTAGTGTTAATAATGACAGTAGTAGCCGACACGCGTTGGAATCCTTGATATCCGTAAGCCTAGATTTCGCCCAATAAATAAATACATAAAACTATAAAAATTACTATTACTTGCATAATAACATTTTCGTTATAAAAACCGTTGCTAAGTATATTTACCTGGAGCATGAGATGAGAGTAGGCGAAGAAAATCTAAAGGCAAAAGTTAGCAAAAGAAGCTCAGCTGGATAGTCAACCTTCGAAAAAATTAAATCGAGTATGGAAAGTAAAAATACTATCATAACTAAAATCAAAAATAATAGAAAATAAGTTGCAAGTAACATCAAGAGCTATGGGACAAAACATTGTGGAAATAACATTATCAGATAAAAACACAAACGAATAACTCAGAAGAAGGTTAAAAGATGTAGCCACAAGAAGAGAATAGCAAATGGGAAAGCCCTGGACGTGTTGTCAGAATGTCAGATAAGGTTTTGAACTGAAGACTATGGGAATAGGGCAGGGCAACAATGATATGGGTAGAAAACACAAGAAAAACAGACGAAAACAAATAGTAGAACAACAATAGAAAATAATGGATAGGTAGAAAGAAGGCCTAGATTCCAAAAGAACAGCATGGCCTTTATGTTTCTTTATCGGGAGAAATGTAGACTTCCTAGTGCCAAGGACTTCAACCAATGTGGTGTTTTTCACTGTATATGGTTCTTACTGATCGATGTTTAAAGAATAGCGTTTAGCTTCTTATTGGTTCCAATGATTAGAGTGAAATTCACATTTATAATTATTCTAAGGTTGATATTTACAATTACTTAGTATTACGATACAACAGGGCATTGAACACCTAAAAGATGAAATAAAGGAATAATTCTTCCTGTTGTTATTGTTTTTTCATGTTTAGCTTACAATACCTACTTTGAAAGGTGTTGACAACCAGCCACCTTCTCTTCTTCTCAGTGTTTTGCTTCTATGTGATCTATTATTCTTTACTGTCTTTTCTGAAACATGTGCATTCCACATTTTACTTCTATACGTTGTTGATCGCATTAAATTCTACTTTTTACATATTCTGCTGATAACATAAATTATATTTATTGTTGTTTTACTTGCAGTGGCTTTTAATACCATCAGCCCTTTTTAATAATCTCTTGCTTTTTATAATTATCTGCAGAGTTTCTATCACATAGTTATGCTACGCCATAGGATACCTATTTCCATAGATTTGTTTACATAAATCTGTTTTGCTACAGAATTTTCATAGTTTGTAATGTTGAATCCCAAATCAACAACAGGCCAAAATAATTGCCACAAAATTGAGGTATCTGTATTTTCAACAATACATGGTTATATGTTATGGTCAGAATTTTCAATTTTTTTTTGAGTGTGAGTGCTTAGTTTCAAACTATCAACAATGGTAATTTTAGTGGAGTGGTATACTTCTTTTTCTTCCTCTTACGACGGACGTCTGGGCCAGTGGCCTGCTATTTTAACTCGCAAGTATGAGGTCTGTGAGCCCTGTTTGCACGTACGCCGGACAGGAGGTTAAATATTACCGATAAAAAAAGGCGAATAAGATCAACATATATTCATAAATACATGTTGCAAGGTTAACAGTCATCAAAGGTGTTAGTATGACAACTGATACCGTAGGCTTAATGCGTGTTCTCCGATATTACCAGTCTCGAGAATCAAATGTGAGAAATTGATGTGTTTTACTAATGCAATATTACAATTAAAACAAATTAAAGAATGTACATATAGACTTTAGAAAATACGTATTTTTTCCCACTGTGCATAATGCTTACTAGCTGCTAAGCTGCTAAATTATTTTATTTTCCACATAAAATATACCGGGTGTTTGACTTAAGAGGCGAACATGGGGAAATAGCATAGGAAATCGTATATACCGGGTGGCTAGAAAAAAACGAATCCTGTTTAAGAATTGTGAATTTACAAAATGGAGGTCCCATACAACATGTTTATAAGTAGAATACACCATACAAGATGTTTATTGGTAGAGTTTTTAAGAACATTGTCAACGTGTAATTGATTTTTTTTAGTTGATATTAAAAAATTCGCCATTCCTTTGTTTTTTAAAATAATTGTTTGTAATTTGGCAGGAATAATTTTCAATCTATTGTCTCTTAGAATGCAAAAACTGAAATCGCTATCTTAAAACGTTCCGGAGATGTGAGAACTTAAACAGGATTCGTGTTTTTCTAGCCACCCGGTATATGCAGATTCCTGCTCCCCGTTTGAGTTGATAGGATTGATAGTGGGTATCAATCGAAAAACAAAAAAAAAATGTGCTTAATTTGATACTATTTTACTTGAATTTGTTGCTTGTTTAAGAAGGAAATAGCTTAAAAACTGCAATCAATAATTTGCATTTTATTCACAAAAAGCAGACCAGCCATGATAATTTGAGTAAAGTAGTATCAAATTAAGCACATTTTTTTGTCTTTCGATTGATACCACTATCAATCCTATCAACTCAAACAGGGAGGAGGAATGTGCAAATATACGATTTCCCATGATATTTCCCTATGTTTCCCCCTTAAGTCAAACACACGGTATGTACGAGGGCTGTTCTGTAAATTGTTAGTTAGAAGAAAACTACGGAATTTGTAAAGAAAATAATTTTATTGTTTTTCAAAGTATTCCCCCTTAGACATAATACACTTCTTCATTCTTTGAAACCACTTCTCGAAACACGCTGAAAACTCTTTCTTTGGAAGGTCGTCAAGAATTCGCTGAAATTCAGCAACAGCCGCATTGGCGTCAGGAAATCTCTTACCACGCATGAGTTTTTTAATCAGCGGAAGCAAAAAGAAATCGTTAGGGGCAAGATCTGGACTGACTGTATGGTGGATGAGTGACCAGTTGGACTCCGGATTCGTGTAAAAAATTTAAAGTTTTTGCGGCCGTATGCGGAGTTGCGTTATCGTGGTGTAACAAAATTCCACGCAAACCAGATCTTGGGCCATCACTACACAATTTCTCGAAGACTTGAGGAAGGCAAACTTCTGTATACCAATCAGCAGTTACAGTTTTACGATCTTCAAGAGGAATTACTGCAACTGGACCACTGCATCTGAAGAAAACGGCAATCATTTTTTTGTTTGCACTTTTACCGCGAATAACTTTTGTTGGCATTTCCTCCTTTTCAAACACCCAAACAGTTGATTGTTGTTTTGTCTCGGGATCATAATTATATATCCACGATTCATCCCCCGTAACGATACTAAATACCTGCTTTGAAGATCCTCCATCGAACTTTTCTAACATAAACCTGCACCAGTCTACCCGTGCTTGTTTTTGTTCGTCGGTTAACAAATGTGGAATCCACCGACTTGCCAGATTTCTTACACCCAGATGTTTATGTAAAATGATATCTACTGCAGACGATCCAATGCCTAGTTCGTCCTGAATCTCTCTATGAGTGATATTCCGTTTTTCCTTAATCAGCTTTTCGGTTGCAATAATGTTTTCAGCACAAACAGCTACTGCAGGTCGTCCAGGTCTTGGTTCAGCTTCTAACGTACTCCTTCCACGTTTAAATTCACGGAACCAGTAACTAATTGTAGATAATGATGGACTATTGTCGCCAAAAGCTGCCATTAAATTTTGGTGACTTTGGTCGTATGTTAAGCCTCGTTTATAATCGTAGAAAATCATAGCCCGAAAAGCATTCCGCGGCACTTCCATAATGCTTAGTAATAATCAAACGAATTATAACAATCAAAAATTAGGATCTCTATATGCTTTAACTTCAACCTTGCAAAATTGCAACTGGAAACTGTCAAAAGAATAAGCTTTCGATTGATGCAAATGTTTTTGTTTTTCTTCGCATCCATGGCCTGCTACTAACAATATACAGAACAGCCCTCGTATATAGCGTATACCCGGATAGTGTCTGCGATAGGTATTTTGTTTTACAATCTGTTCAAATCGTTACCAAAATTTTCTGTATACGGTTTTTGTTTCACATATCCCCAGAAATAAAAATCCGTAATTGTAATATCCGGACTTCTTGGTGGCCATGGCTCGGCGGTTCAAATCGGCCAATCCGTCTCTTTACATATATGGTGTTTAAATAATTTTTTATCAAAGCAGTTGAATGTAGGCCACAACCATCTTTTATTTTACACTGTCGATTTTTAACGTTAGGTGCGTACTACCTTTTGTTCAAAAATTGCAAGGTAACTTAGATGACCGGCAAAATTTCACTATTTGATTTTTCTTCAAATTTTAATGAAATTTTATATGTAGCTTGAATTTTTAATTTAGAACATATTTTTTCGGTAAAATTTTTGCGTAAAGTTGATAGTAAAACCACTTTACCTAACCTGCTTTATACTTTTCTTGTACTAACTACGCCATCTGGATATCATTTCAAGTGTAATTTGGTAAAAGTTTATTATAAACTAAGCAGACCTAGACTGCAAGAGCTGGAAATGTTTTTCAAAAATTTTTGGGTCAATTTACCTACCGAGTGATTTTTTTAAAACTCAATTGCAGCAGGCCCTGGATAACCTTAGAACTGTCTGTATTAAGCTTAACTGACTAAATGTGAAGTTTTTATTTATAAAACTGACAAATATTTTTGTTAGTTTCACTTTTAAGGCCTACATAAGTTGCTGCCACATCGTTTACAAATCGAATCCAATAATCCACTTTGATTTTATTTTATTTAAGGTCAATTAGATTTTTTGTTGTATGTATACTTTATTAATTGTCTTTTGTGCTTTGGCAATTTTCTTCGTGTTTATTCCAGAAACGCGTTGTGCCATTACTTGTATCCCACTTTACCCATACTTCTCTTTGGTCTTACTCCGAGAATTTCATTGGTCCTATCTGAAATATGCGTGCTAATTTTATGTCCTCTTTACAGATTGGATTGTTAGGTAGGTATTTCCTGTTATTATTCTTCTACAAAATTTATTTGCTTGAGCATTCTATAAATTTGATATTAAATTTTCTTGTCGCTAATACTAAATATCTAATTTTCAAACTGATGGATTATCGTCGGAGTGGCCGCGTGATTAAGGCACTCGGTTACAGCGCGAACAGTCTCGGGTCAAACCAAAGAATATAGATATATATATTCTTTGGTCAAACTCTAGTCGGATGCTCGGCGAGTGGCCTACCCAATCACTGAAGTTGTCAAAGACATGTGCTTACCACATCGCCTCATACGCATAGAGTGACTTAGAAAGGATTAAACCTCCATGTTACCAGCCATACTCCCTCGCGGAGTGTAAGAACCGATACCTGTACCTCTACTTGATAGATTAATTTTATTCATTTGTGCGAAGATGAAAAACTTACTAATCATTTACTTACTAATTTTTTGCTGCTCAGGTATACACAGGGGTTGTACTTTCTTACCATTTCTAATAATTATGTTAACATTTGACTTGCTTTCTCGTATTTATGCTTTTGGAAATTCTAATTATTACCTCATTTATTTATTCAAGCACATGCAAAGTGTACCTGAATTTGATCAACAAAAAATTTACCCATTAAAACTCTCTATTTTCCCTAGTAATTTACTGGTTGAATTCTTATACACCCTGTATTTGTGTTGCGGCCAAAATATATATTATTTATCCTTAATTCATTGTATGCGTTGAATTTATTTGATTTTCCCCATCATTATTCAACATTTGCTTTACACCAGTTACAATTTGATCAGTAATTTAAATCACCTACGATCACCTTTATCAGTTTTGACCAATTCCTCTATTTTGCTAAAGGTCAATCAATTACTGGTTTTTATTGTTATTCTGTCGTTAAGCTACCAATGCTATTGAAGGAATTTCCAAATATTTGTGTAATCCGACTCCAGATTAAGCTCCTTCATGTTTGTTTTTTTTTTCGTATAGAAGTACCTAGTTTCAGTATTTCAGAATTCGTTTGTCTCTTCCCTTAATTTAAGCTTGCCTCATGAGGATGTATTCCAACGGAGCAGTCCCATTAAATTCTTCCTTCAATATTTTCCTGTTGTTTCGTGACGTCTTTGACATAGTTTGAGAGAAAATTTATGATTTTACATATGTATATTTCAGCTTATTGAATATCTATATATTTTCATCGTGTTTGGTGTTAGCTCCTTCCGTTAAAATTAGAAATTATTTTTATTTCACCCGTTTGAAGTTAATATGTTTCAATAACACAATCATGCATTTGTTTCTTGTTTTTCAGTTATGCATAACCCGAAGCAAATGTATCCAAATTATATTGCATGAAAAATATAGCTGTTGCTTAAAGTCAGTAACGATATAAATTTAAAGCGGTTGATCTGCTTATATTTTGCACTGCCATTCTAAAAGCAAATTCGTGTAATATTCGAGCATTTTACGAAAATTAAAGTTCGTGTACAAAATTGTAACCGAAACCTGAATAGAAATTTTATGTGGCAGAAAAAGCTGTTGCTGTCCAAAACTCGCAATAAATCATTTATTTGTGCTGCAACATGGAGCACGGTTAATTTATTGTTGTCTAACTAATCATAGTTGTTATACAAAATACACGCAGTATGAGTAGGCAAATTATAAATTCGATGGTATCAGCGTACGCTTTACATACTAACTTTGAACTTCTGGCTGCTCTAATTGAATCAATTTATCATCATAGGACGCAGAATGCGACGCTGTATGCTTTGTCATGTTATTGCATATACAATATTACGATATAATCTCCATTTAATTGTTACAAATGAATTTGTTACAAAACAGGGGACTTAACGTTGATAGGTTTCACCCCGCACATTTAGCAAAACGAATTGGCATTTATTTGAGGAATTAGGAAAATTAAATTCAGCCATAATTTGACATAATATAGCCTTAAGTAAGATGGAACTTTACGTTATAAACAACGAGGAAGAGATGGGGTCGGGATGGTCGATAAAATGAAAAGGCAAAAGAAACTTTAAATAAAACCGGGCGTTTCTTCATCATTAATCAGGCCACGCGAATCGAGGAATAATTAAAAATAATGAAAGTGTAAACCGAGAATAAATAGGGACAAAAAGTTAAAATAAACGGGATTATGCTTTGACTCTATTCTTCAGGTTAATGTGCCGCAAATTAGAGGTCTTTATGTTGCTTGAAGTTTTTTAATGAGAAATAATGTTCTATAAAGTTTAAATCGGAAATTTGGTTCGTTTCCCTACTAATATATAAAAAAAGAACAAAAACCCACTAATGACTTGCTTACTCCATCCATTACCTAGATTTGAAAAAATTTAATTTTAACAAGCTTTTACCCAAGCAGAGTTAAAACTGATTAAAACCAACTTAAATAAGTAATACTTTACCTAGCTTCAAATCCACAGCTGGCGCCTAGGAATTATTCAGGTTTTCCATCGATTTTTAGGTGAAGTAACATGAAGTGATAAAACTTCAGATTAACTTCACGAGTCCTTAACAAAAGCCTCGAGTACATCAACGTCGTTTTGATCATTGTAGTGCCAAGCAATCCCGTTACGTGAAAGTCAAAGTTAATTTCAACTCAACAGAATTAAAGACCCTTTCTAAAAATTATTCTGAAGCCTTACATCGTACCCTCGTAAATTCGTTACGTGTTTTGCTTTTTTAAAAAACCTAATCTACAGACTTTGAGTTAGTTTAGTTGTTGATTCCATTGCTTAAGAAGATGTGTGCAGAATATGTTATGCAAGAAAAACAATAGAATAATCGGACAGATATCGACATTTTCTAAATTGTAGATATTTTTTTCTGACAAGCAGTCAATAGCAGTTCTTACAAAACAACGTATTTCTAAAAAAAAAAACTCCTCACTTTCTTAAGCTTGACAAGTATGCATGCAATTCAATTATTCAAGCGATCTCATTTTTAGTAAAAATAATAAGATAATTTAAAGTGCTACAAGTACACAATTACTCAAGCCCAAACCTTAGCAATGAATTCTTAGAAACCACAAAAGTAAAAAATCAGTGAATTAAGTAGATGAGGAATAAAATTCGCAATCATTATCAATTAGAAATGTATTTAGTATAAAGTAAAGCCATACCAACTTTCAAGTTGGGATGCAATAGAAGGCCAAGAGAGCTGTATAACATCGCTAAATATACGGGGTGTGTACGGTAAGACACAACTTAGGGAAACACCAATGCATTTTTTTTTAGCAAAGTTCCGGGGTGCCTCTGGAATGTATACGGATTCAGTGTTCAACCTGCGTTGTTGGGGGTTACTTAATGCGAGAAAGAGATAGAAACAGCGCCATGGTATGTTAGCGCGACAGGTGGTTATTTCATTGTTTATTTTTTATATCTGTCAATCTTGACAGCAACAAAAATATGAAATTGTTAAACCAAAACACAAATTCCTTTCTTCAAATCATATAGGAAACCGCAAGCACAGCGATGAAAACAAAACAGCGTGTTCCATATATTATGACTTTTGCAAAGTAATAGCTAAATAGTGGTGGTATTTGTAATTAGCGAGAATTTTGTACTTCTCATTTAAAATTTTAATGTGCAATAAAAAATATGCAAAATAAGTAGTTTTCATTTCACTGTTTCTCCATTCTGCATGTTTTAAACCGAATTCGTCTTATTATTATAATAACACGCGTAAAGGAAAGGTAAGTATATGCTAGTAAAATATGAGGTTACACTTACAATATTTCAGATTACAAGCAAATTAATAATGTTTGTAATTGTCGAGCTAAAAAATTATATTAAATGTTCAGTCCATTATAAAAATGTCCTTGTGGCTTGGCTATTATATTTGGAATTATTTTAAATGTTATGTAAATAATCACATCTGTAGAATAGATTCTTCGGCAACTGACAGAAATTTAACAAATTGTTAAACTTAATTTGTTGTTTTGTTGCCGTCAAAATTGACAAATATAAAAAATAAACAATGTAATAATCGCCTGTCGCAATGACAGACACCTCCAGCATTTCTATCTCTTTCTAACGTTACCTAATCCCAATAACACACGTTGAGCATTGAATCGGTACATATTTCAAAGGTACCGCAGATCCTTTCTAAACAAATACATTGATGTTTCCCTATGTTGCGTCTTACAGTAAACACCCGATATATGTAAAGGAGAATGCTTAGTGTTAATTACAATTGTATACCTAAAGCTGGTTAAGTAAGACTGAGTCATCATAGAACTTAATATTAATATGCAATTTCTTTAAATTAATAAGATGTAAAATACAGACTCTAAAAGGTATGTATAAAACGCTACCACATATTTCTGAGATTAACTTATCTCAATACAAAAACATTTCTTAAGCTTAAAAAAAAAATTGTTTTCTATAATAACAAAAAGTAGCATTTTTTAATAATTGGTTTGGTGGTGGGTGTTACGTAACTGATCAAAAGAAAGAAATAAGCTCATATTCTTTAACGGTTTGACCAATAGCATACCAACTTTTTTTTAAGGCAGACGTTCCTACTTGAAACGTTTTTGTCTCGTATCCAATTTTGCTATCTACCATAGTTTAGATGAAAATTATTTTGGTTTGCACCGCAGCCAAAATACTTTGGGCCATATTCACAGACGGTCTTTAAAGTTAGTAGGGGCTTAGAAGCTACTAAACCCATATAATTAATATAATTAATATATGTTGCTATAGCAATTAGTAACACCTAACTTTAAACACTGTCTATGAATATGGCCCTTTATTTTTAAAAAATGTATATTGCCGCCTATTTGATCAGCCGGCTGTTTACAGTTGTGTAGAGAAAACAGGCTAAATGCTTGTCTGCGGAATGTTGTGTCTACTGCAGTCTATCTAAAGTGAAACAGTGAACGGTTCTTATGCGTAGAAACGAATTTCCGCAGTGCAAACTTCAAATTTGATCATGGCTGGTCTGCTTTTTGTGAATAAAATCCATATTATTTATTGCAGTTTTTAAGCTCTTTCTTTCTTAAACAAGCAACAAATTCAAATATAGTAACTAGTATCAAATTAAGCGCATTTTTGAGTCTTTCGATTGATACCACTATCAATCCTATCAACTCAAACGGGGAGCAGGAATCTACGATTTCCCATGCTATTTCCCTATAGGTTCAAATACCCGGTATACAAACATTTTGATGAATTTTTCTATTCAGCAGTGTTAGATCATTACAGTTCATTGATTATTTTAAATTTAAAAAATAGTTAGTCGGAGTGTTTTGTATATTTTAGATGTACCTACATCAAGGTGATAAATGATATTTAGAATTTCTTGTTGTTGCCTTTAATAGAACATGTCAGTCACAGAATATTCTAATATTCTAATATTGAGTCTGACACTGTAAAATTTAATTGAGGTACAAATCATTCATGGCCAATACCAACCGACATCAGTTATACAAATCATCTATTTTCTTGAGTAACCCCTTACATATGTAGTTTGAACAGGCAACCACCTATTTACACATTTACACATTTACAGCTTCAATACGATTTACCTATAATCGATAATGTATGTTGACTACTCAGAATCAGTAAGGGATTACGAGATAAAATACCACCGTGCAAGTACGCTATTTCTATGAAATCTAAACTCACTTGTCTGTATTCTTCTCACTGTTTAAGTTTACCACCATCTTGAGAATATTTTCATGAAAAAAAGTTTACGAAAGAAAACTTCATTATTTTAACCAGGGCTGCTTAGATAAGAACTCATCATGTCATTGATTCTATTTATATAAATAACAAAAAGAGAAAACAAAGTTATCAAAATGTCTGAATAATAGTCTTGGAACATGTATGCTTAATTTTAAATATTTTTCAAGAATGTTGTAGATTTATGCAAGTCTAACAGAAACTAAAGCTTGATTTATAACCGTTTATAATAAAACTTGTTGGCTGCCTTAGTATGGTACAAATTAAACATCTTAAAAATTTATATTGCAAACGAAAGTAATGTGAAATACAAATATCATTTTCATCATCAAAATTCGAGTTTTTCAAACTTTAAGAAGACGCAGATAGATAGAATGTCACACGGAGGGAGGAGGGTACACGATTCTATTCTCCATCCCGTGGTGTAATTTTCAATTTTCACATTCTTATTTTTATAATGGCTTTACTACACTAATAATTTAAATACCTATTACAAATTTGTACGACTACTAAGAGTTACATATGACAAATTCAATTAAATTGTTTTTTTCGCTACCAGCAAAGTAAGCAAGCCTTACATCCATGGCAACAGTGACTGTAAGTGGCTAATAACATTCGCGCTCTAGTTACCCTTGACGACGGAACTTAATAGTGCCACTTACGTTCCTAGGAAAATAATGAACAGATAACAGAACTGTAAGTTTACCGTTGTCATTGTTACCACTGTTATTATAATGATTTTTTTACGTTGCCAAGTATTATAGGACGATAGTTACCACAAAAACTGTAACTAATTTATACTTTGCAAATAATATTTTCGTGTTTTTTTAAACTACTTGCTAAGCGAAAAAAATATAATAAGCAACACGGAATGTATGGACTATTAACATTTTCGGAAGGCGACGAGCCTTGGCTTCGCCGCGGCTCGTATTCGCCTACCTCAAATGTCAATATGTCCTTACATTCCTTGCAGCTTAAATAACTATTATTATTCGTATATACTGTGTATTATTACGAAAGATTATTGCTTTGCATTAAAGCTTTCTAAATTATGAACAGTGTAATACATGTCATTGTTGTACATAGCTTATCTGAGAATTATAACTTAAATATTTATACATTTCAAAAAAAAACTTTGTAATTGCAAAAAAAAAGTTTCTACAAATTAGTGTGTAGCAAGAAACTGCTTATAAAAATATTTCTAAATTTTTTGAGACAAGTGAAACAAAGTAAAATTATAAATAGCTCATTAAATACCCTGGTTAATTTAGTTGTTCGGTAATTCTTTAATAATTTCCAAAAGTAGGCAGCCACAAGCCGAACAAACAGATAAATAAATAGGAATTTAGCTACCGGAATCCGTTCAAAATTTAAAAATGGAATGACACCTCTAAACAATAATTACAAAACATATTCTAGTAAAAAAACTTTTTAAAGCAAAACCAATTTTACCGCAATCCTGTGCTGTATCTAAACAATTTTTTTCAGTTTTCCTTTTTTTTATTCCGTGAGAAAGGAAATGATTTTACTTTGCTCATGCTTTTAGGTAAAAGTATATTTTAAAATCTAGATCGTGGATATCCTAGGAAGTCTAAATGCATGCCCGCCGTTTCATATTTTCTTCATACGAAAACCGATATTTCAGTAATCATTTTTATACTGCTTTCAGTATGCGTTGGGTTAGAAAGGTTCGTAATAGATGGTTTAAAGGCTTCCTTTTATACTAACTAATTGCTCCTATTTATACTGAAATCTACTTCTCTTTATCTATTAATTTATTCCTCGTTTACTTGATTGTCTATTTAAGAAATGAGGATGGGGAAGTTTTTAGAAGAGCGTTGATTGCTATGATCGTTGGCGCTACCCGACTAGAATTATGTTAAACCCAAGGTATTTCCGTTTCTGGAAGGGTTATTTATACCGAGACCTATACCTTTACACCGTATTCGAAAGAAAGCAAAGTTTCAGATTTTTTCGATAAAATAAATTTCAAGTGACCGGAATCGAACTCGCAACCTTTTGTTCACAAGGCTCTAATCCTAATCAAGACCAGTTTATCAATTAATTATTAAGTTGTATGTAGATATTGTGTATCTCAACGCAAAGCGGGTAATAACAAAATTAATATTATATTAGATATGAAATTATTCGACACGAAAGAAATCTTGGCACTTTAATTTTCCAAACGAATAATACGCTTTTAATAATAATGAAATCCCGATGTTTATTACCCAATTACCAATAGATAACTTATAAACCTAGCTAGATAGAAATTCGAAATCTAAACGAAATTTATTTCTGTAGTTTCAAATGCCTTTATACTTCTTGTTCTGCCATCGAATGGAAAAATAACAATAACAAGTAAACCATGAAAACTTTGTTGTTACACAAAAAAACAAAATTGGGTAATATTCAATCAGAAACCATAATTTTGCAACCAAACGTTCGTCAGAAATAAAAGAACATAAATCGACTACGCAACAGTGTATCACATACGTCTTTATACAGACTTTCAAGATGTAGTCCCATATTCTTGTAAAGAATGATGCCTTTGGGCAACATGCACTCGAACAAATCATTCATACAACCACTGCCCCAATTTTATGTCAACGTCCTGGTTATATTTTCTATAAAACTCGTATTCTGTCCTATTTTTATCAGATACAATGAAAATGCGGTGGACTATTTTTCGATTCACTAACTTTACAATTTAATCTTGTCTGAAACGAATACCACAAGAGCAGTTGTAAAAAATTCAATTTTGACTCCGTTTTAAGCAAAAATATGAACTTTTAAATTAAAAACAATTGAATTGAGAAACCAATTAAAAATCACGCATTTTGTATAATTTTTACTTAAAAAATCAAGTAGTCCACCGACTTATATGTAGAGCTTAGCAACCTGCTCATACTACAGGGTGATCAAAATATTTCTTGAATTTTGTACACATCAATTAAATGTAACCTGCCAAATATTACTGTTGATCACAGAAAGTAAAACATCATAGTCCTACCAACCCCAAATAATTATTTTTTTATTGCCAACTGACACAGTATTATTTGAGCACGCTGTGTAATAGATAAACGAAAATACGTATCAATTAACTGGAAAGTCGCATCAAATACGAAAAAATATGTATAATGACCAACTAAAATCATATTTAACAAGTAGGTACATCAAAAGATCGATCTGTCTGGGAAGTCACTAAATATTAAAAAAAAAAAAAAAACGATGGCTTCTTCGTTCTTCCAGCCAAATGAAAGAAAGTAGGCAGCTGGGACAGACCAGAGTTAGGAAAAGTATTCTCCCACCACCGTGGTCATAAAACTAGGAAAACTAGTTGAATGAAACTATCTAACGTAATTTAGGGCTACTTTTTCCACCTCCTATTAAAACTCGAATAAGATATTTGGCAAGCGTTGCCTATGGAAAGAACTGCATTTATAAAGATTACCAATAAAATGAATTGATAAATTTATTAGGAGGTGTAAAAGCAGGCCCTATTGACCTTCTTAAAAAACTGTCTATATTACTGGGGAAACAAAAATTACTAACAACCACACTGTCTTTCGAGATCTTCGACCATCAACCAATATTGTCGCATTATTTCCAACGATATAAATAAAACTCTAAACCTAAAGGATACATATGGCCGTTCTGCTGTATTTCTATACGTTGAACAAGTTTTCAATAGGGTCTTACATAAAAGACCTTTATTCAGAAATTTCAGCAACCCTTCCACGTCAATATTGCCACTCTAACAACTTACTTCAAATCTACCACCAAATCAATAATGGTGTCCCACAAGATTTCGTAAGCCCTAAATTGGTCATAACAGAGCTGCCTATTACTAACGAGACAGAAACAAGCCCTCTTGGTCTAATAACATTAGTAATTGACGTCCGAAAACTAAAAAGAAGAAAAACAAGTATTCTTGCAGATACGGCAATCTGTTGTTGTCCAATAATCTTTGGTAGTATAATTGATAGTTTTAGAGCAGTTTTTCGGCTTCCTAGTAATTTTAACTTCCAGATACCTACTTTCTTTAGTAGCCCTTGTTAATACAATTGTTTCCATAGTAAGTATCTGAAAGAAATTATCAGATGGGAAACCCCTGGGATACGACTACAGAGAATTTTTATTTTACGAGTGCGTTGTGTGCCACTGAGGACGACTAAATCACAAATGTTTGTAATAATATTTACTATCTGACTAGGAAAAGTGTGCTCCAAAAAGGAAGATTTAAGAAAACGAATTTTTACAAAGTAGAAATACTCAGCATAAACGCACGCAGACGCAGCATCTTCTGTCGTCTAATCAAACTATAACAAAGATTAACTATTTCATAAAGAAGTTCCAATTAAGAACGTAACTAAGTGTAGAGGCAAATTTCTGTGTGTAAATGAAGCCCATTTCTGTAAATACTGAAAATGATCCAGCCAACTCTACACATTATAAGAAACGAGAACGAGTTACATATACATAGGTATAATATGTTTGGTCGAAACGAATACAATTACTATTAATACAATCAGCCATCTTCGTACCAAAATATTGCAAAAAAGGGTTTTTTAAATCAAGAAACCTAACAGATTTTAATCCTCGCATATTAGAATAGCATATTAAAACACAAATTACAGAAAGCAAGCTTTTCGCGCACGAGTCCGAAACGGACGAGCGCTCGAATTGCCTTCTGTAACGAGAATTTTATACTATTTTGTTTGTTTCGGCTTCCATTCCCATTATTTACTCATGTTTATTTTTATTTTCCAGTTGGGGAAATTTTGGTAAAATAGCTGGTTAGTAATAGCGATTTTTGGTTGACAGTTGACAGAGGTTTGATATTTGACGTTTTTGTTGTCTAGCAATGAATGGTTGCCTAGGTATTTTGTGTATTATTTAATACAGTATGACCAATTTTTGATAACAAAATATCTCCAAAAATCGTTTAATAATGAAGCTCATTCTAGAATCAAAATGTGTGCTAGAATAATGTCATTCTAATGCCGAAACAGAGAAAAATATTTAAAATGTTTCAAGAAGTGGACTTACTTAAACACACTTAGATTCTTAAATTAGCATTATTCACCAACAAATTATTATTTTACACGCACACCACAGACATATGGAAAAAAGACGTCAACGCCCTGTAAGGGTATGCCACTCTAAGAAGAATAAATGTGATTATTTTGATAAACTGAGAACCCTACTTTATCTTATCAGGTTAATGTTAGACACATTTTGAAGGGATGTTACTCTTGAACATAACGTATGGTCAAACATTTTAGTAATACTATAATAATAACATTTATTAAGCATGTTCACAACATAGAGTGTCACAATTGTCAAAATAGCATTACATTAATTTCACACAATAAGGAGCACTCAACAACGATACAGCCAAATTGAGAAGGAGTTGTGGGCAGTTCTTTTCGGGTGCCATCGCTTTCATATCTACGTGTTCTGAACAAGGTAGAAACAGACCACAAACCGTTGATAGCTCTGATAAAGAAACCACTAGACAGCCTGTCACCGAGGTTGCAGAAGATGGTTTTAAAGTTAATGAGATATGAGATGCAATTAATGCATGTGCCCGGAAAACATATGTATGTTGCAGATACATTATCGCGAGCATCAGACAATCAGATACTGGAAGCAAAGTTCATCGATGAAGACAACGTTAAGAGAATTAATTCTATCGTTATGACCGCACTAGGAAAAGAAGATTATGCAAGATGTACCAGAAAAGATTCAATCCTACAACAGGTTGAACGTCGCATCAAAGAAGGTTGGCGAAGAAAGAGATAAGAAGTAGCCGAAGAGTTAAGAGTCTACTGGGATCTGCAAGCTGTGCTAAATTTGGAGGATGGAATGATCTACAAGGGACATCGATGACTGGTTCCAACAAAGAAACAAGAAGAAGTAATTTAAAAATTCATGTAGCTCACCAAGGTATAGTTACATGTAAAAACAAAGCCAAGAAATCTGTATACTGGCCAAAAATTAACAACTATATTGAAAGATTTATACAGAAATGTAACACATATGTATGAGTTATTCAAAAAGCAACATCAAGCAACCTTTAATATCCCATACAGTACCAGAACTGCCATGACAGAATATAGCGATCGACTTGGACTACTATATAAACAAGACCGATTATTTAATATTAGTGGACTATCACTCAAAATACGTAGAAATGCGGAAACTACACTCTAAAACAGCCCAGGCCGTCATTGAAACTCTAAAAATCATATTCAAAGTGCATGGAATACCGGGGGGGACACCTTTTAATTCGGGTCAATACAAAGAGTTTTCGAACTTCTACGATTTCCAAATACAAATATCCTTTCCCGAGTACCCTAAGTCAAATGGAATGGTAGAGAGGATAGTGCAAACAGTGAAAGGGCTTTTACAAAAAGCCAGAAGAAGCAATACCGATCCAAATCCGTTTATGCTGGAGTAAAATAACAGTCCAAAAAACAACCCACCATCACCAGCCATCTTACTCTTGGGCCGGCAATTAAGATCTACAAATATAATGGCTAGGGAGAGTCTGAAACCAAAATTTGAGGTGGAGTCAACAGTAGAGAAACTGAAAGCGAACCAAGAAAAATCTAAGGCTCACTACGATCAATCATCCCAACAAAGAGTGCCATTATCAATAAACCAACCCGTGTATCTGCAAACAGGAAACAGAGAATAGACACCAGCAAAGGCCGTCGTAATGACCGATCCTATGTGGTTCAAACAAACAACGGAGAATATAGGAGGAATGAAGCATACCTGAGACCAGCTTGCCAGGAAGACCAAAGCGAGACAGAAGAGATCGAACAAAGAAATTACATTAGCAAAGCAGAAGTTGCGAGTCAGTTACAGGCAAGTTCAAAGCAGCAGGTAAGAACATCAGTCGAAAGTACACCAAACCGACAAGGACATCCTGAGGAGCCAACGACCAGGTACGGAAGAGAAATTAGAAGACCCCTTCGATACCTTGAAGAGGGTTTTAAGGAAGGGCATGTTATATATAGCATACTTCAGATGTAACACTTTAGATGTAACACTTTTATTTATATTCAATTCGATGTAGTAGTTCGATATAACAGGAATATAGAATAAATAGATACACAACAGGTATAAAGGCGCGTTCTCTGAGAAAGCGACTAGTCTACCAAAGCCTACCAACAAGTCGCGATCAAGTGCGCGTGTAATACAAGTGCGTTTGTGAATATAAGTAAACTGTATAAAGAAATTAGTTAGTGTAAATAAATAATTCACACCGCGGACTGAAGTTTTAAATAAACGTTACAGTACCAAGTTAGCTACTTTTGCTACTGTAACAACTTTGGGTAGATCATTTGTGTACACAATAAACAAACGCTGTCCTAGAACCAAACCCTGAGGATCGCCGTGTTGCACTGTACGATGTCTGATACTTGATTGTTGAAACTAGGTAGTTATCTGCTTTCTTCTAAGAACGGTATCAGTAGACTTGGACTATACCGATCCCTTTTTTTAATTTTGCGTATAGATTTATAGATGATACACAATTAAAGCATCTAGTATAATCGCGAAGGAGCAGGTTGAAGGAATTTTTGACTTTTACAGCTGAAACATATACGAGGCTCATTTTCGTTTTTTATAATAAATCTGTAGAGTTCATCAGAATTTTTATTCTTGTTAACATATTTCTATACTTTCTAAAGGTTTGTTGTGGTGAGCTTGATATTTTATTTTTCTTAGTTGGGTTTTTCGCCACCAGTTGCTAACATATCTCGTAGTTAAATTTATAAACCTGTCTCAAAAACTTTAGGTGAGTTATGCGTTTATTAATCTAATTATATTTTCAAATTCCTTAGTTAGACCCTCCAATACAAAAGTAACAAATAAATCATACCAAAAACAAAAATTATAGCGAAAATTGTTTCCATTATAAGCTGTGCCAATATATGAACATAAAAAACTCTGCTCGCAATTTTTGTTTTTAGTTTGAGATTTACAACTCTATTGTTTATTGAATATTGTTGATTTTTATAAAATATTTAGTTGTGTACCCAGACGCATGTAGCATTCTCTAATATTCAATCAGACTAACAAAAGTTAACAATTATTTTACGTTAATTTCCAAATCCTATACTGCTGCAAAACCACATTGCTCTTGAAATTTAATAATAAAAAAAATCGCCAAACAACTTTCTAAAGCGTTACTATAACTTTTAATGACGGGATTTATTAATACATCGAAATAATAATGGATATAACTGCTACACAAACTTTTAACAAGCATATTTTAAAAATCAAGTTCTAGCAGTTTATTAAAATTCAATAAAATAGAATTAAACCATCTGCGTTTTTCAATTTCTATTATTAACCCTTGAAAATCTTTGTTGGCTTTTCAAATTATCTTTAGAAAGACGGCATTAAATCTAAAGAGTAAAATAAAGAACTGTCAATGAAATAAACTGGGTTTCTGTGCAAAATAAAACGGGCATTAAATTAAAACAATGGATGTAAATAAAACCAAACTCCCCTAAATTCCCAGCTTAACTTTTTGTAGGTTTCTCGACAACTGTTAACTCCGACTAAGACGATTTCGCATAGAATCCATTTGTAAGCGGTACAAAACCGAGGAGAAGTGCATAATTATGTGAATCTACGAAAGTTGTATTCTAGTTATCCAGATTTGTACAACTTCATCAGCGTTAGGCCTTTGCGGGATTTATGTCCGAAGGTTAAATCCTTCAGCCACCCCCTAAGCCCATTTCCGTTAATTAGCTCACACAGCCCTCTCTTAGACTTAGAATCCACGAGTATACTTAAACAAAATTGATTTCAAACTGCAGCCAGATTGCGAATTAATGGACCGAGATAATCGTTTCATTTTAGATGATCAAAAACTGCATGGTTTTTTCGAAAACTCGTATTATTTATTCAAAATGCTGTGCATGGCTGACACTTTATTAATGCAGTCAGTTGTTAAATTTCGTCAGTAAAAAGCTTGCCCGTTCGTATAAAGTATTAAGCAATCAGAGCGTGAAAACGACAAGATAAATGTAGGCGATTCCGAGTTGCAGTGATCGTTCTTGTTTATCGTTCAGCTAGGAGTAAATAGTGCAATTTCAAACTTTTGTTCTCTGGATTAAGCTTCGACGTATTGTTTGCTAAAGATAAACTTTAACAACAAACAAACTGAAATTTTAGAATTTTATGAAAAATATTATTGAAATAATCTCATAATTTAACTACAGTATTTTAAGGCTAGTTGGAATTTTTAAATAAATGTCAGAATATGCCACAAGCTGAAATTATGTTTTTGGTTACCCCAAATAAAGGGTTTTGTACCAAGTAGCTACTGTGAAAAAGTATATTAGGTTATTTCAAAACACCAATGAGATATTTAGTAAGCGTTCCGTGTGTTAGGTAATAATTCGACTTTAAATAAATTAAGCCGTAAACTACTTATTACAGAAAATTGATGAATCTTTATCTAAGATGCGTTTTCTTATAACTAATTGGAAAATGCGTTTGTAACAATTATATTATTATAGAAAACGTTATATTCACTTTAATAAAGGTGGAAAACTTGTTTTTTATTCTATCTACAATAACTAACATATCATTGTAATTCTGACTACCACAGGAACACCAATGCCTTAATGATTCTAATAACTATTAACCCATTCTATATGACGCAAGAAAATTATGAATGTTCAAATTTCGGGTAATCTTGTTACTGTTATAACGCACACACTAATTCTATCGATTTTCTTAATTTTGTACCTACTCTTAATTATTATGTCTTTGTTATAAGTATTAAAGAAAAATATTTATTATAAACTAGGTCCGATGTTTCAGTAAAGATTTAAAAATTTGTTCAAGTCAGCTTATACATTAACAAAATTTCTTCCGGGTTGGGACAGTGTCATTGTTGAGACAGAACAACACAACGTTTCGCCCACTTTTGTTAAGTGGCTTCATCAGGAGTAAATGGGGAGTACTAAAAGAGCACGGTGACTCAACGTGTCAACCACGTCAGAGACGAAACTCTTTTAGCAAGAGGCAGAAGGATACGATAACTCAACTTGTCAACCAAGCCAGAGGCGAAACCTTCTGAAAAAAAATACAGAAAAGGCAACAGTTTCATACCGGCTATAACCGGTCAAGCGTGTAAGATAAAGACGACGATTGGTCAAGTGTGGAGGGGGCGGAGCCAGTAGTGACTGCAAACTTCTATATGTCCGATAGATGATAACCAGTGTCACGATCCAAGTTCTTGTAGATCTTAACGATTTCAATGGCCTCACGGATTTTCCTGTTAAACAAATAAGGGGCGCTGGCAGGTTTTCCGTCTTAAACTAGTAACTGTTTGATGATAGCTTATTGAATCAGGAATAGGGACCTTGGTGGAGAGAGACGTAACGTCAAAGCTGACAAGCAAGTCATTGGGGTTTACTGTGAGATTGTCGATGAGGTTTACAAAGTGGAGAGAATTTAAAATATGTGAAGAAGATTTCCTTGTATATGCCTTAAGAATGCCAGAGAAATATTTGGCCAGGTTGTACGTAGGGGAAATTATGGTATTAACAGTGGGACTGAAAGGGATCTGCTGTTTGTGAATTTTAGGAAGACCATACAAACTTGGCGGTTTGGATTCACGAGGGATTAGACGGCGTAGGATATCCTGTGGGAGTTCAGCTGATTTGACGAGTGTGGCAACCTCACGTTCGTTCTTGGAAGTGGGGTCATGAGAAATGGGGGTGTATGCATTGTCCTGAAGAAGATCATCTATTTTTGCCACATACCTATTAAGTTTTATCTAAGACGACTGGGGCATTATCCTTGTCAGCGGGTAATATTACAAAGTTACAACATATCTAAGAACGTATCTGTGAACGCGAACGTTGCTTGAAATCAAGTCAATTTTCACACTCAGCTGTTGCTGAATATCATCACGCCACTGGTCATAAGATATTGTTTGAAAAATCTTCGATCATCGCCAATGCCCCTTACTTTTTCAATCCGTGAGGCCCCCCAACAACTTGAATCGTGAAAATATAAACTAATTCTTGCAAGAAATGTAGAAGATAAAGAAACCAATAAAATCATTTTGCGAAAAAAATAACATTTGGTTTACATATTACAAAACATTCTGGGGTTAGAATGGAATGATACTTTTCATATTTTAGACAGAAAAAAGGAGAAATTTATTTTTTAAATTGTTTCCTGTTTGTTGATTCAAAATTACATGTTTCGGAATTTTTGCAGGCCAGCCCGTTTTTAGGGATATTTTGTTGAGTCGAAATAGTAGAATAATTTTCAACCGAAAAAAGCACTCTCGTTAGCCATAAAAATACAAAATTATCAATCTTTATATCTCACTGTAGTATAGCATTTTTATTCAAATTAATAGTTAACAAAATTGCGCAAAATTCTATAAAAATCATAAAAGTATGTTTAGGTTTTGTCCACAAAGTACTTCACTACACATCGCTTCGATGAGGTATTTTAAAAAGTTATTAAGGAAACTACTTAACTGTCGAAAAACTAAACATTCATCTACATTTTTCAGATGTCCAAACAGACCCATAAGAAAATTATTCATTTGTGAACACACTGATAAATTTAATTTACAGCATCACTGATCTAACTCTAGTATCTCTTCAAAATAGATTTAAAGGTCTTGGATTCTTAAACAGTGTATTGTAGTATGTAAACGAAGAAATATCTCAAAATTGTAAAGAGGATGAAACAAAATTTTAAAATGAATCTCAAGAAGTAGATATAAACTTAAAACCCTTCAGTGGTGACGTGCGGGTCTCGCACCGATACGTTGCAACACCCTCCATAACTTCTAAATGTGTGGGAATATTTACTACCCCCTCCATGCATCTTTCAGTCGTGTTCCGTTAAGTGCATGGATGTAACGGTGTGTCATTGGAAGAATTTGATTTGAAGTTACAACGAAGTCACAGTTATTAAATTGCAATTGAAATAAAAGTATAAAGATCTAAAAAACTCAGTAATTGTGACACAAAAATAACCATATCTTGCATTTTTAGGTATTGCACCACAATCTAAAATTAATAAAAATTAGTACCTATATAATTAACGTAACGTTTCGGGTGTCAAAATTTGCTCCCATTTTCAACTTATAAATACTATAAATTGAATTAAATGTTAAATAATCAGAACTTATTTTTACCATTTATTTTAGTTCTTACAGTTATGTATTTTATTTAATTTTTATAGTTTCTACAAAAAAAAAGTAATACTTATATGGGTTTGGGTCTGTTCGGGGTAGGAGACCGAGGTCACCCCTCGTGTGCCATAGCATCACGTCACCACTGAAAGGTTAATCTTAAAACTACATTTTAAGAGTGCATTAGAAACTACTTCACAAACTATACTCCAATATAATATTTGAAAATAACTACTTTTCAGTTTACCAAATACAGCCCTTATTTCAAGAATATTATTAACCTTACCTGCGTCTATAGCTTCACGAAAGATATGGTTAGAACTCAGAAGTATCAGAAATTTTAAAATTGACCATGCTTCAAAAAAGAACTTTTACCATTATTTCTATCGAGAATGATATACTAGATAATGTAAATATGAATATAAATACTATAAAAGAGTTTGTTGAATTCAAATTTAGAAAAGTTAATTTTGTGTAATAATTCTCTAATTCATTTCTCTTTATTTTGTCATATTTATAAACAAGACAAAATTAAACCTACATTTTATGATCTTTTCTATATAGAAAACTTTACACTGTATTTCATTAGATATCCACATTCTTTAAATTGAAGATTTCATAGTTTAATTATTATAGATGCAGCAAAAGTATTTTCGCACACAGACGAGACGGTCTAAACACCTAAGCGAGGTTCTGCTCTGAAATCATAGCAGAAGGTCGTTTTGTAAAGAATTTTTGGTTATTCATAATTACCGGAACACCTAAATATGAGCAGATATAAAAAGGAATATAAAAAGAAGTAAAAAAGTATATGTAGGAAAGATAGCAAAAAGCACGCAGAAGGCAGCGGATACAGGAAACGTAAAGGAACTATACGCTAACATAAGGACATCAGAAAAGAAGAAATATATGCAGTCCATAGTGGTTGATGAAAGAGGCCAAATACTTGCTTCTGTCAAACAACAACTTGAAAGATGGAGACAATACTTCAATGTTATGTTAAATATAGAATCAGAATACAATGAACAGTGGCAAAGGGAACAAAAATCTCCCTTGGGCATAAGCACAGACAGTCCCACAGAAAACGAAATAATCGAACATAAGCAACATAAGCACTAAAACCGAAACACAAGTTTACAACAGTATGGTGAAACCAGTTCTCTGTCCCAATATTTAAAAATTTGTGTATTTTACCAGTGAGTACTACCAAAAATGGACTTTCATAAAAGCAAATATAGATAAACTCATCAAAAAGCAGAGAGCAATGGAGAGGTCTATGTTGGGTATTAGTTTAAAGTACAGGAAGGCCAACATCTTGATTCGCAAAAAACGAAAGTAAAGTGTGTCGGATCGCCCAACAAGACTAAAGTGGAGCTTTATAGGTCACAACACAAGGCAAGAAGTTGGAAGATGGAACGCGGTGGAGGCAGTGGCTAGGCAAAAAAGCCAGAGGAAGAAGAAAAAAACGGTTGGACTTCGGATGCATTAGAACTGCTAAAATATATAGTAAAAATGAATGAAAATATAACCGAAGCTATTGGTATGAAATATAATGCCAACATTTTGGTTAAATTTAATTCAAAAACGCTTAAGCAAACTGCACATTGAAGCTCTTTGTTAGTTAGTGAAAACTACTTAATTTTACACTTTAAAGACGAATTAGAAATTTAAATAACTATGCTAAAACTTGTTTAATTTCGGTATACACATTTAGTTCTTTCATCAGAAATATTCTGGGAAGGTTGCTCTTCAGTTCAAACAATTTTGCTTTTGTAAAAACAAGCCTTTTAAAACCTTAAATTTTTAAGGAATTCGAGAAGGGCTTGGATATTCTTTCATTTATAGTTTTTCTTTGCGCGCATAGTTGTTTACGACGTTTTTCTTATAAAATATCTGGGGGTTCAGCCTCTTTCCACCGAAAAACCCAAACAACTAATCAAACATATTGATTGGATTCATCAAATATATGGATTTCGAATTACTAAGTCCTGTCATAAACCTTTCTTTTATAATAGTTGATAAACGAGAAACAAACGTCCCTGAATATTTAAAAATGTAAAAACACTAAATAAATAGAAAAACTTGAGAAGATATCGTTTTAGCTTTCACACTTATTTGAATACCAACAAAATAGAGTAAAACAACTGGTGTCGTATTGATCTAAAACCATCCAATCCTCTTTAGAAATAGTCCAAAGTTCAATGTGCCTAAAGAAAATCGAAACTATATAAAACAATTCCCAAAACTCTAATTTCAAGCATCGCTAGGGACGGCGTAAGGTAAGTGCGACTAGAATTTCGAATTAAAACAATTCTCCTAATGGAAATATCGTGATTCGCAAAAAAAGAAAGGAAAGTACGATTAAAACCATTAAGAACAAAACCTCAGGTGTAATCCACGGCAATTGATTTCACACTTGCAGTAATATTAAATCAATTTAGGCACAATAAAAGTTGAAAGTTCGATGTAGCAACCAAAAAATGATTTTCGTTTTTCTTTTTATAAAACTTAATTGGGCTTGAAGAGAGCATTTCCAGTTTAACGCTCTTCAAAGCGCACTCTTTGATCAAGGTTTTACTAAAGTTTAGTTCGCACAAACAACGAAAAATGTATCTACGTAAATTGAATAAAACTAAAGGACGAAATCACCCAAGGCGGGTGTGAAAACTCGAGCTTAAAAATCGTTCGATTTTCTCAAAGTTCAGATCGGCTTGGGGTATTTAGGGCATACACATTAATTTATCGAATATTAAGAGTACTTTAGTGGATAAATTTAATTAAAATTTAATTTGTTTATTAAATTTTGGAGCAGCCAAAGGGGCCAGTTCCTTATGCTAACAATCTAAAGCTAATGCAAATAATTCCACAATTTATGAACAATTTTGGAACCTCAGTTGTGCATTTTTTAAGTTTTAGCGACCTAATTTTTTCATTTGGAGTAAAATACTTTTTAGTTTTTGTTAACAAGTTTTTGAAGGAATCACACCCCCGCTAATAAATTATTTTGTGTTCTGCACAACAACTGCAATCCATCTTACGATAAAATTAAAACCCTTATCACATCATTTTCAACGCGAAAACCTACAAATAAAGTCTAAAAGCTCCCGATTACAATTTAAGCAATAGTTCGGACGTCACGAGGGTGCTATGATTCAACGAAAAAGCACAATCACTCACCCAGGTTGTAATGAAGAGGACAGAAAATTTCCCAAAGGGAAAAGGTCACACATTTAACCGAAAAACATCCTTCGTAAAGCTAATGATCTGATTTGATCAACACGAATTTTACATTAGTGTTAGACACTTACGTATGAATTGTAGACCGTACATTGCTTTAAATCATTATCAATTATAATCAATTGAATCAATCTTACCTTTTTACTGGAGTGTTTGTGATATCTGGCAGGGTGCAGCATGCACAAGTAGCGATCCATTGCCATACATATTAATATTACAGCAGACTGTTGACTAATAGCACCACGTAAAAGAGCCTGCAACAAAAACATTCAGTTAAGTTCTTGTAGTATTCTATTACAATCTTACATTGAAATGTTGTAAAATTCGACTTAGAAAAAACATTAAGAAATACACTTGTTACCTAAAATAAAAATCCAACTAAAATTAAAGTAGAACCTGATCTTTACGCTAAATAACGTCTCTACTTTACTCCTTCATCAAAATGGCAAGGTTTGAAAGCTATGTATTGTTATGATATGAGATGCTTCCTCTTTGAAATTAATTGTAAAATTAATTATTTTTGAAAAACTAGCACATTTCATACATATTGCTCCGGTTAGCTCAGCCTGTATTTAAATTTGCTAATTTAAAAGAACTCTTATCAAAAGGACGTTAAAGGGATCGATTTACCAACTTTTGATAATTTACTACACAAAATTATTATCTAACTAAACACTCTTCAAGAACCAAAATTTGTTTTTATAAATACCTTTAATCACTTTTAACCACCACACTTTTAATAATCATGTAATCCTATTTTCAACAATATCCCACGATAGCTGCAACACGTTCCGCTCCTGTCACTGTTATCTTAAAATTCCACCTTTTGACTCTCGTCCAATAAATAAACTTCCAACTCCAATCTAATTCCAAGACCAAAATATCCTATTTTGCAATTTCAACCTCTTCCAATAAAATAGTTGTAACTAAGAACTGTATTTTTATTTTTATAAATATTTTCCATTTATTTTTAGTTTATAGGTATCATTAAACATTTTCTTTATAAACTTTGATAAAGGTTTTATTAAATCTATTTTGTTTATAATTCCTTTTTCAAAATTAGGATTTTTGAAAATGAATCTTCTAATTTCAAAATTGTTTTATTTATTATCTTTCAATTTTTTTTTTTTTTACATGGTAATATTTCCCTGGGTATCTTAATTTTTTAAATATAACAAAACCTTTATCATTTACAACATTAAATTAACAATATTTACATAAATCTAATATTCTACAAAATTTAAAATTATTAACATTTATCTTAAAAAGTTTACATTATTTACATGTTATTAAAAATTAAACTTGTACAATTTTAAAGTATACATTTCAAAATCAAATTAATTAAAAAAAATATTTATTTATAAATTTATCCTAAAGATATTATTTCAAATTGCCCCTTATTTTTTTTTATTAAATTTGATTTTCTAATGTTCCCGAATACAGATATAACATGGACACATGAAAAATTCCTCTAATCTTATTAGTAACCATATCTTTTAATTCATAAGAATTTTCACAAATTACTCTTGTTATACTGAAAGGTCCTATATAAGATAATTGAAATTTTGCACATCGGTTCTCTTGTTTATTAGCAACTTTCAAATTTTTCACAATCACTATATCTCCTACATTAAATTGACATTTCTTTTTGATTTTACAATTCTGTTTAGCTTCATATTTTAGATTATTTCTAATAATTCTTTGTTTAGTTCGTTGTAATAAATGATTTACATCAGTAGCTATTTGTTCAGATCTCCATGGTCTTTTTGGTAATAATTCTTTAATTAAGGTAACTGGTGAGATTTCTGTTACAGTATTAGGTACATCGTTAATGAATTTTTCTATTTTTGTTAAGTATTTAACCCACGCATTATGTTTGTCAAAAGTTATTACTCGTAAATATTTTACAACTTCTTTAATATAACGTTCTGCTGGATTTCCCTGTGGATGACGTATACTACAGAATGAAAATTGTATTCCCATATTCTTAAGACTTTGTTTGAACCTCTCATTATGAAAATATGTTGCATTATCTGCAAGAATTCTTTTAGGTTTGCCTACTTCTGTTAAATATTTCTTTAAACTGTTAACAACATGATTTGTATTGCACTTTCTGCTTGGATAAAGTTTAACATATTTTGTGAATACATCCAAGAATATTAAAATGTGTTTATAACCACCTTGACCTGTTATTAAATTACTTATATAATCAATTGCAATTAACTCTAATGGTTGTTCAACTTTTATGCTTTTTATTATATTTGCATTCTTAAAGTTCTTATCCTTAGTGAAAATACAAATTCTACATTTATTAACATAATCTTTAATTAACTGAAGATCATTTTTTATATAGAAACATTCCCTAAACATCAACCAAATTTTTCTAATTCCTGCATGTCCAGAACTTAAATGAAGTTGTTCAATAATTTCAATTGCTAAATTTTTATTAATCACATATAATTCTTTTCCCCCTATAATTTTAGTCAAAATATTATGTTGATTCATTTTAAAACCTCTATTTTCTAAATTGTTATTCAATTGTAGCTCATCCTTTATCTTAACAATTTCTAGATGATCTTGTTGATTTTTAATTGTTATTAAGGAAAATCTTCCTGTTTCATATATTAATTGATTTGCAATTATTATCTGATTTGTTTTAGCAATTATATCCTTTCTACTTAAGAAATCAGCAGATATATTATCTTTTCCTGGTCTGTGTCTAATTTCAAAGTCATATTCTTGCAATAACAATGCCCAACGATACAAACGATTACTTAAAAAATCTTTCTTTTTCATGAATGTCAAACCTGAATTATCAGTTTCAATTATGAATTTATTGCCAGTTAAGTAGAATTTCAGTTTATTTATAGCAAATATAATTGCAAGCATTTCTTTTTCTGATACAGTGTATCTTATTTCATATCCTTTTAATATTCTTGAAATGAAACTAATCGGTACTTCACCTTCTTCTTGTATCTGAATTAATTCAGCAGCTATAGAAAAATTCGATGCGTCCGTCCTAAGTATAACGGTTTGTTCAAAGTTTGGAAAACGTAATAGTAATTCATTATAAAAATTGTCTTTAATTTTGATAAAATCTGATTCTCTCCTTTCATCCCACTTCCATTTTTCATTCTTTCTTAATAATTCAACTAAAGAAATAGTAAGTTCAGAATAATTCGGTATGAATTTTTTATAATAATTCAAAACTCCCAAGAATCGTCTTAAAGTTTTCAGATTGGTAGGTCTTGGAAAATTTTTAATTTCTATAATCCGATCTTCTTTGATATGTACACGTACACCCCTGTCACTAATTTTATAACCTAAATATGTCACTTGACTTTTAAAAAATTCGCATTTTTCTAAGCTAAGTTTTAAACCATTCATTTCTAATGTGATCAAAATAGTTTCTAAATGTTTAAAATGGCTTTCTAGATTTTCACTAAAAACAAGTACGTCATCCACATAATGAACACAAAATTCTTCATAAACATTTAATATTTTCTGCATTGCCCTAACTAAAGCTGCACATGACGTGGATAAACCAAATGGAACAACTTTAAATTGAAAAATCTCACCATCTACGCTAAAACCAGTATATTTTCTACTTTCTTCATGTAGTGGAATCAACCAAAAAGAATTTTTAAGATCTAACTTTGAGAAAATTTTCTTATTAGAAATTCTACCTAACAAACTATCAATTGCTTGAGGAGCTTCAAATTGAGGTTTTGTGATTGAATTTATCTTCCTTGCATCAAGGCAAATTCTTATAGAATTATTTTTCTTTTTAACAATTACTAACGGATTAATATAGCTAGTAACAGCCGGTTCAATAATATTATTCTTAATCATATTTTTGATTTCTTGTTTTACCTGATCTCTGTATTTAAAAGGAATTGGATAATTTTTCACACTGAAAGATGCTTCATTATCTACCTTCAAATTGTGTATATAACCTTTAGCTAAACCTGGTTCGTCATTAATTAATCTAATTCTTTCTTTCAATAATATTAATAATTCATTTTTCATATAATAAAATTCTTCTCCTATTTGCTCATCTTGAATTAAATTTTCGACCAAACAAGTATTTAATGTAACATCTTCTTTAATAAAATCTACATTATTTAACCAAGGTATTTTGACTTCATTTATAATAAAACATCTTTGTTTACCATCAATGATCATTTTTATCTGTTCAATAACATCAATTCCCAATATAAAATCGAATTGCAAACCAGGCACAATAAAAAATCTGATTAAATATTCATTATCAGCTATTTTAATTTTTACATTAATTACTTTATCAATAAAAGTTAATTTTCTTTTAGTTGCTGCTAACAATTCTAACTTTGAAATCTTAAAAATGTTTTTATCTAGGACATTTCCGTATAACTTTATTAAATCTTCTTTTATAAGAGAAACTTGTGCCCCCGTATCGACTAAAGTAATATAATTGTTGTTTAGGAAACTTATTTTTAAGAATGGTAAATTCTGTGTTTCAATATCATTATCATCATCAATTAAAAATTCTTTAGGGTGCATATAATTAAAAATTATTACTAAGGATTTTGATAATTTTTTAAAATTCAATTTTTTTTTTATATATGTCAGGAGGTTTGTAAACTTCTGCAGTTTCAATTTTATCTAATTCATTTTGATTTTCCTTAATGTAAACCTGATTTAACATCTTCTGATGATTCTTGTCTTGTATCATTTGTTGGTACGTCTTTCTTTCCTGATTCTTCTCATCTTGATATTGTAAACTCCTATTATTTTCATCATATTTGTTATTGTAATTCGTATTATAATATTGTCGTTGATACTGATTTGATTGCCTTTTAAAATTATTTTTACCATCTTTATTATTATCCCCTCTTGTATTAAAATTTAATTTATTGTAATTATTTATTCTTTGATCTTCTATATTATCACTTCTATTAACTTTCTTAAGGTTGTTGGTAGCCGAATCATAATTTCTTAATATCTCAAGAAAATCTTTAAGTTTTTTAATATTATGTAAAGCTACAGCTCTCGTTACTTCTTCTTCAAGATGTAAAGATAATTGTAGGATTAAATCCTCTTCAGTCATCGGTGGTTCTAAATATCGAGCTTTACTGTATAAATCTATTACATAATTTTCTCGTGTGATCTGTTTATTTGTATCATAACATCCCATTGTTAACTTATTTCTGATACTCATTTGATGTGTATGGTTCCAATATTGTTCTATAAAACATTTTCTAAATTCTGTATACGTCTTACATTCTTCTTTAATAAGATTATACCACGTTTCTGCATACCCTTTTAGACATAATCCTATAAATGTTAACTTTTTCTTTTCATTTGAAATAGACTCTACTATTCCATCAACTTTAGATAAAAATCTCATAGGAAATTCATTTTTAAAACCATCAAATTTTGGTGTCATCTCAGAATTAAATAATTTACAAGATGAAAATATATCTGAAGAACCAGATAATGTACTAGTATTATTCTTGATAATTGTAATCTGTTCTTCATTGATTTTCACATGTTCATTCGTATTTTTTATTTCTTTTTCTAATTGTGAAATCTCAATTTTATTTTGCTTAGATTCATTTTGCACTTGTTCAAAGTTCTTTTGTGAATCTTCTTTATCTTTCTGCATTTGAGTTTGGATTATACTATTTTGTTCATTAATCTTTTTTGTAACAGCTATGACTTCTTTTCTTATTTCCTCATGTACTTCTTGTTTATTTCTAATTAATTCTTCTTTTAATTCTTCGACTTGCTTCTTATTCTCTTGAATTTCTTCTTTTAATTCTTCGTGTCTCTTCTTCAAATCTTCTTTGATATCATTTTTAATTTCATTTAATAACTTTTTTGACTCTTCTTTAATTTCATTAAGCTGTTCATTTAATTTTTTATCTCGGTTATTCTCTCGTTCTTCCTGTTTCTTTGCATCTTCTCGTCGTTGTTCTTCTTGCTTCTTTGCATCTTCTCGCCGTTGTTCTTCTTGTTTCTTTGCATCTTCTCGCCATTGTTCTTCTTGCTTCTTTGCATCTTCTCGCCGTTGTTCTTCTTGTTTCTTTGCATCTTCTCGCCGTTGTTCATCTTGTTTTTTCTTATCTGCATCTAACTTTTCATATAATTTTTGCATAAAGTTTGACATAAAATCTTCATTAATTTGAGCTTGTGGTGTTGAAATTATAGGATTAGTAGATTCTATTTCATAATCCCCTAAATGTTGAACTTCGGTGTCTATCTCACGATCTAAATCCTCTTCGACTTCCGATTCCCCTTCATTCCTCCTACTTGCACTTCTTAAAGATCTCCTTTCAGACATATTTAAAAATTTATCAAAATTTCATTCAAATGAATAATTATTTCGATATAATTTTTCAAAACAACAATATTACCTTTATAAACAACTTAATACCCTTTAAACTAAAATATGCACAATACTTCACCTTGACAATTAAAATTGACACTGACAGTGACTCGATAAATCCCTTTAAAATCACTTTATTTCTTGACTTTTACTTGTCAAAATGACATATGATATTTATTAATATCAATTGCCCCTACGTTGAGCGCCATTTGTTATGATATGAGATGCTTCCTCTTTGAAATTAATTGTAAAATTAATTATTTTTGAAAAACTAGCACATTTCATACATATTGCTCCGGTTAGCTCAGCCTGTATTTAAATTTGCTAATTTAAAAGAACTCTTATCAAAAGGACGTTAAAGGGATCGATTTACCAACTTTTGATAATTTACTACACAAAATTATTATCTAACTAAACACTCTTCAAGAACCAAAATTTGTTTTTATAAATACCTTTAATCACTTTTAACCACCACACTTTTAATAATCATGTAATCCTATTTTCAACAATATCCCACGATAGCTGCAACACGTTCCGCTCCTGTCACTGTTATCTTAAAATTCCACCTTTTGACTCTCGTCCAATAAATAAACTTCCAACTCCAATCTAATTCCAAGACCAAAATATCCTATTTTGCAATTTCAACCTCTTCCAATACAATAGTTGTAACTAAGAACTGTATTTTTATTTTTATAAATATTTTCCATTTATTTTTAGTTTATAGGTATCATTAAACATTTTCTTTATAAACTTTGATAAAGGTTTTATTAAATCTATTTTGTTTATAATTCCTTTTTCAAAATTAGGATTTTTGAAAATGAATCTTCTAATTTCAAAATTGTTTTATTTATTATCTTTCAATTTTTTTTTTTTTACATGGTAATATTTCCCTGGGTATCTTAATTTTTTAAATATAACAAAACCTTTATCATTGGGCGCATTCAGGGACGCTCAGCTGCTTGGCTAAGCGGTAATTTAGTCAGCTTATGCTAAATGACAGCAAACGGTATTTCCCTGAATGAAACGTCTGATAGTAAGCTGCTTTGACAGTTTGTTATTTGTTTTGTAAGGTTAGGTGTTACTTTCACTATTATGTAATTAATCAAAAATTAAAGAAATTATGGCTAATGATCTTCAAATTATGGACTATGTGTACTAGCTCACCCTAATTAATATGTTTTTATTCAAATTATTAAGTTTGTGTGCTTCCCGCTCCTTATTTTGACACCGCTGACAAAGTCAGCTAACAAATTATACGCTGAGCGAATTTCTCAGCGGCTTACTGCAAGCTTTTTCACAGCGTGTCTGTTCAGGGACTTTGCTAACTCAGCGCATCAGCCGCTGAGCGTCCCTGAATGCGCCCATTTACAACATTAAATTAACAATATTTACATAAATCTAATATTCTACAAAATTTAAAATTATTAACATTTATCTTAAAAAGTTTACATTATTTACATGTTATTAAAAATTAAACTTGTACAATTTTAAAGTATACATTTCAAAATCAAATTAATTAAAAAAAATATTTATTTATAAATTTATCCTAAAGATATTATTTCAGTATATTAAGAGAGATGATCCGAAAAGCTATTATATGAGGATTGTTCAATAGAAACACGTTTGGAGGCCGGAAAGCAATTTTATTCAACGAATTTAAATGAAATCTCCATTAACATTAAGGCATGAGTCCCACAGGTGCACTAATCTATAGATTCCCTGCTGGTAAAATTCTTGCAGCTGTTTGCGGAACCACCCTCTAACAGTAAACTCTACCTTAGCGTCCGATGTGAACCACCGCGCCGCCCTTTGAGCCATGGTTTTGATGGGCCAAACATAAATATGGAAATCGCACGGGAACAAGTCGAGACTGTAAGTTGGATGTTGCAAGACTTCCAAACGTATACGAGCAAGCAGATCTTCAGTCGTTCGGGCTACATGGGGGCGAGCATCATCGTTCAGAAGGATGACAACGTTTGTGAGGTTCCCGAGACGTTTATTCTCGATGCTGACACGTACTTTAAGGTGTCTGCATATCGTTCAGCATTGATGTTGACACTAGGTTCTTTATAACCTAAGAGTAGTTACACCATGGTAAACAAAAAATACGGTTACTTTTCCAGCGGAATGTTGAGACCGTCACACAGATTATCTTTCTACCATAAACGCCTTTTTCCAACTTAATTACAACTTTTAAAAGGAAGCAAACAGCAAATACTTTTGACAGACGCGTCACTAGTACTTAATGATGAAGTCGTGGCTGCGCAGTCCAAATGTGTTTCTATTGAATAATCCTGGTACATTATTTCACAAAAGGAAACTCTCTTTGCTTTATTTATTGGGTTCCTGATATTCGAAATATTTTTACGCGGTTACTGCACTTATTCAGTATTTATTCAAATAATTTATGTGTTATAATTATACCAAATACCTGATCTAAAATATATATTAAAATTGATTTGATTGAAAATAATACATACAATTTACGCCCTCTTCTTGGTATTCTCTTTTCAATAAATCGTAAATGTTAGTTTTGACTCACAATTCTTATTATATTGGTATTGTAAATAATAATTCATTACTGAATTTGCTAAGGCTTTAGTATTACGAACTAATTTAATCGATATTGCTGGCTTACCTACGTTATCGCAACAGGCAGCAGTATTGATATAGGTATAGGTATGTACAGTAAGGTGTAGAAGTAATGACTACTGCACAATTTCTATTTCTGCAATAATTGTTTACCTTGCCGGAATGGTGATAGATGGGCTGCATATCTGCAAGGTGCAGTAGTCATTACTTCTACACCTTACGCAATAATTTTTTACCTTGCCGGAATAGTGACAGATGGGCTGCATATTGCAAGGTGCAGTAGTCATTACTTCTACACCTTACTGTACGTATTACTCGTATTTGTCGGAAATACATGAAACTTCAAAAAAGATAAAAATCGAAAAAGGTATATAAAAAAACAAAACACTGTCAACTAATTATTCACATTGCTGCTTGAACATAACGGCTGGGCAAAAAACGGATTGAATTTAAATGTTAGTTGAATTTAAATCGGTAATAGTGTCACAAGAGTTAGGTATCTTAAAGTTATAGTTCAAAAACCAAAATCCTGCAGTTTCTGAGATAAAGTTATTCTGCGACATGAGAAGAATTTGGAAAAACTACAATAAAAACTGCCGTGTAACAAATGAGTTAATCAAAAAACCTATTTAACAATTTAAACGTAGTTTAAGGACTTTGTACCTTCAACAAGGTGATCTTATTCATCACATCTTCAAATGAAATATAAATACAAGGAGCATTTACGTCGGTCGTTTTAAAGGTGAGGTAAACGACGTAGATATGGCAGCGCCATGATCAAAATCGATGCATAGCTGATAAGTTTGATCCTTCAAACGAGGCTTGGCGGGTTTCAGCTCAGTGTATTGTGAGGTTATTATTTGGTGCCGCGAAGTAGACGAACGTGCATTCAAAAATGCTGTACAGAGAGGAGATTCGTGCCATGATAAAACTTTAATTTTTGAAGGGCAAAACGGGGACAGAAATAAAAAGTAAGTAACATTTGCGAATTGCGGACTTTAAATGTAACCGAACGAGTATCTACCGAAGATGAACCGCGTAGCGGACGCCTAAGTGATTGATAACTTCGGATATGGTAACTAAGAACCACGAAATATCCACGAATAGACCGAAGATTGAAGATCAGGAAGATAGCAGACATATTAGGGATCTCAGCCGAATGAGGTTGTCATATTTTACACGAACATTGGGACATGCAAAAGCTTTGTGCGTGATGGGTGCTGCATTTGCTGACTTTAGGCCAAGAACATGTTCGAATGGATATTTTGTCTACGTGCTTGGAGCGTTTCAAGCGTAACCCCAATGACTTTTTGCGTCGGTTCATGATCTTCGATAAAACGTGAGTCAACCACTACAGGCCTCAGTCAAAAGAACAATTAAAACAATGGACAGCCAAGAAGGAACCTGCTCCAAAAATGGCGAAAACAATAGCGTCTGCCGGCAAGGCATGACGCTATTCAGTAATTCATTCAACATAACATTAAATTTCAAGAAGAGGTGAGAATACCGACGAATATGTTTAAAAAATAATAGGACAACAAATGTCCACCACTACTTCAGCAACGTAATTGTTAAAAAACATGAAGCATTAAATTAAAATAATAGTTACCTTTTTAAATAAGAAAATGGACACAGAAATCTAACACACCTTTTCTTTACACACGCCCAAAGAAACCTACACTCACCACACCTGATACTCCGCAAAGTTAAAACCAAAGGCGATAACAAAACGCAAATTGTATCTTCCGAAAAAGTCATACATAATAACCTAATAAAATGCCAAGGGATTTGAAACATAGAATATCAGATTTGTATGTGGTACCACATGTAGTAATATTATTACCACAGAGAAACAAACATGTAGGCTTTATATATAAATCCATCAAATTGTATAAGTTAGTGCACTATAAAATCAAATCCTTTTTTGTACAAATTGATAAAATTCCCTTGAAATCAAACATTTGTGTTACCTATCAAAAATACGCACAGCCTTTTCCTTTTAAACACAGGGTGTCCCAAAATTCACCAGATAACACAACATTCAAGAATAAGGAAAGAGTTCAATGCAGACGTGGTCCATCAAACTCTGTTTTCAAAATATAGGGTGTTGAATTTTAACAAATAATCTTTTCAATAAAACAAAAACAAGTACATAGACTACTCTCACGCAGATGTTGACGTATTATATGCTAAAAAATGGTCCTGGAGAATATTCTTCGATTAGGATAAACTTCTTGGTGCAAACGGCCCTCCTTGGTGCGCACAGTTGTTCGTCCATAAATAGTCTTCCCCTATTTACAACAAGAAACTCAACAAACAAAAATTAACAAACTGAATTGATATACCAACTACTTTATCACAAAATTTTTTAGATAAATAGATTAGCCAGCTTTAAAACAATGCAATTTACGAAAAAGATAAAAAAATACTTTATTTTCTAGAAAGAACTAGATAATTGGATGGTCGACTAGCTTAGAATTGAAGATTTTTTATAAAAGTCTTTCCAAAAATATTTGAAAACGCTATTTCTATACCAAATCTTATTTTTCAATGGCTCTGCTGCTGCAGACTTTGGCCTCTTTTGTACTTCTTCCCTAGCCGTCTCTTTAGCGCTGCTGTCTTCCAATTACCTACGTACTTTTAAGATGTTCTTCGCATCCTCGGCACCTTCTTCCTGCCAACTCTTCCGGGGTCTTCCCACACCCTTTTCGGTATTCTTTGTTAATCAATTCTAACAATGTATCTCACCCAACGCAGTCTTTGCATATTGACAAATTCCGATATCTTTGCATTATTGGTATATTTCATAGTTGTATCTACCTATATCTCCAGATTCCATTTTCTTGTTTTGGGCCAAACATTTTTCTTTCAAATAAGTCGATGTAATTTGCCATTTTTTGTGTCAGAACCCAAGTTTTGCTACTGTGGTAAGATACTGTTATAGATTTTGATTTTGTTTTTTATGTGGACATAACGGGATTTAAATATGTGTTGTAGAGCTTGATTAATCATTGTTCTAATGTGCTGCTTCCTCACTACCATCTTTGGATAGGTTTATTCCCAGGTATATGCAATCTTTTATCCTTTCTATGCTTTCGTCTCCAATTGTCGATTATTTTATCTACATTTATTGTTAAATCAACTTCCTTAGCTTTATTCTCTAGTTCGATGTAAATTCCTTTTGTGTCCGTCGTTGACCTCTACTTGTGATAACTTGTTAATCAGTATGCTGTACAGGGTTAATTGGTATTTTCCTTATAACATATGCAAGGGTGTTATGAAATAATACAAGGGTCAGTCGGTCGCCTTGTTCTAGGCCTTTTGTGATTTTGAATGGGTCAGTCAATTGATTTTGTATCTTAACATGTGCTGTTGTCTCCATCATCATTGCTTTAGTTAATCTTCTTGGTTTTCTTGTAATTTCAAATTTATTCATAGTGGTATATACTCGTAGTTTGTCCCTTCTTATGGAGTCATAAGCTTGTGGCGGAAGTCTAGGAATATTTACCAAATTCACTTGCCCGTCTTAATTGGTCAACCCGTCGACCTTGGATCTACCTGGTCTAAATAAATCCTGTCTGGTATTCGGCTACGACGTCTTCCCCAAACTTAAGTAGCTGTGCACAGCAGCGATATACCCCGATAGTTCTTACATATCAGTTTATCCCCTTCTTTATATATTGGTGAAATTACGGAGATTTTTCCTTATTCCAGATTTTAGTTATCAGCATATGTGGCTGTTCTGTTAATTTATTGCCTGCTGTCCTGTATATTTTAACGGGGATTTCATCAAATCTAGGTGATTTGATATTCTTTGGGGTTTTAATAGCTTAACTAACTTCTTCATGTGTGAGTGGGTCGAACGGTATCCTGTCTTCTTGTTCTAACTGTTGACATGTCGACTTCGTGTTATCTTGTTCTCCAACAAGAAGTTCTTGAAAAAATTTTGCGAAGATTGTTTGATGTGTTGATATGACTGTTCCTGCCCCTCAGTAGTGTAGTTTGTGGCTTAAATCCTCTCCTCAGTTTTTTTATGCAAGCGTAAGCGTTCTTGTAGTTATTGTCTTTAAAATCATTCTCCATCTCTATAACTTGATGATGATCGCATGTTTTTTATTGTACATATTTTCTGTGCAAATCGTTTCATTTGTTTCATGTTCTTTACGTTGTTGTTTTTATTCTGTTCCAATGCTCATTCTCTTGTTCAGGTATCCCTTCTAAATGCCTATTTCCTATTTATCTCTTCATCGTATCTTTTTTCTACTTCACCACTTCAGGATCTTTTAACCTTTCTATGGTTTCTTGTACATTCGAATTTTTTAGCTTTTTGTGTATGACCTTTACATCTACATTTAACTTGTACGAAGAAGTGACCCGCATGATGCTCCTTTTCTTACTCGAACGTCCGACATACTTGTTGTCTTTTGTCTATTGATATACGTAAGACCAATACCAAATTATTAACGCCCTGTATTTCTAAAACCAAGAGTTAGATGACCCATATTAATCTGAAACGTTTTGCTTATTTTTGAATGCGATACCAGTTAGTGCATTTCGAAACACCTATTTCGAGACACCCTGTATAAATATTAATTAATTATCTTTGGTACAGCAGATAACAACTACTTGCACCAAAAAACGAATTCAATTCGCTTATGTAATAGCAAACACATACCGTAAGATTTCATGTAAATATCATATGTGTAGTTTAACCCGAAAAGAACCACAAATGTCATATATAACTAAAATGTACAATTTGCGGTGTATATTAGACAGAAAACAGCACTAAAGAGTCAAGTAAAACGTACAGAAAGAGGATTGTGGACAGGCAAAATCCACCTTAACAGTAACGTTCACATTTTCTGCAAATGGAGATATAACACCCGCAATGATCGTATATCCATATGAAAGCCGCTTGCTGATATTTCAATGATTGCGGATATGGCATTAGCGAAAATGGGCGGATCAACGTCGAGATTGCTTTATGAATACCTAACAATCGTATCCAATTTTTGTATATAATATACAAATTTGTTTTTAGAATTTCGTGTAGTCGCATTTCAAATACGCATTCCTGAAACACTACTTCTTTTATAAAAAATTCAGAATAGGTACAAATAAAGAATAAATTAGAAGAAGTTATTTTAACAATTCTTCCCAGTTTTCAGTCTGTGTTATGCAAACGAGATTGAGTTTGTTATTTGATCCTTAAATTTTGGGGTTGTGTTTCGAGAGGTTGTCGTGGTGTCTTTGATGTTTCTCAATTGCAGTAAGATTCTCATTTATATACTTCTGAGGCATCATTAGAAAAACAAACGATTTTCTTGAAATTCCTCACTTTGAGGTATTAAATCAAACTAAATTTAGTAGCATGGACTGTTAATCTCTTTCCTTGATTAAATTATGTTTGTTAGTTTACTTCTAACGAGAAAAAGTCACCTGCTTAGGGATGACGCTTGTATCTTGTTAGAGGGAGACACCTAGCACAAGGTAATCTAAAATACGTGATATATTTTAAAAAGTAACTATTACCTACTTTCACGATTAAAAATATAGTCAGTGTCTTAAATTAGGGCACAAGCTTACAGCTAACGCAAGTGTCATATTGCAACTCTCCCTTACAACAATAGATTTTTAATATTGAATATTATTTTCGCAGGGTGATTCAAAAAATGGCGAATGATTATACAGCTTCTAAACTTGTATTAATAAGCTCCTTGAAAGATTTTCAAGAATTTAAAATTTTGCTGAAAATCTACATATAATTTTCACAAACACTATCGAGAGAGTTAGAAAGAAGCAATTGTGAAGTTAAAAAAGACGGCCAAACTTAAAGATGTAAAACAAAGAAACTTACAAAATCGATAGGCAAATTGCCTCAGAAATTTGGATTATCCTCGACATCATGGTAACCCGCAAACCGAGTAGTCGTCTTGGACACTCAGTTTATCCTAAACTTGTATCTATGTATAGGTATTTTCATGCCAACTCACATCATCATCCGGCACAAAAACTCTCCGTAATCAATTCTTTCGTTCACCCTGCTATCACAGTAACTCAACTCGACGATCTTTTTACTGAAATAACCCATATTCAAAACAATCTCATCAAAAATGGGAACAACAAAAAGCACGTTAGGAAGGTCGTCGAAATACAATTACATCCCTCACAGTTCTCAGAACACTTGTACACCGCAGGCTACTGGCTTCTTGCCCTACATTCGCCAAGTTACTGATCGCAGAGGTAGGACTCTCAAAAAACGCAACACCAAAACCATCTTTAAACTCTAGCAAGGTGTCTACAGTCTCCCTTGTTGTGGTTTAGTGTACATCGGAGAAAGTGGTCGCTCAGAATACGCACACGTATCTGTGAACACAAATGTTACTTGAAATCAGGTCTTCTCTCACACTCAACTGTTGCTGAACATCATCACTACACTGGCCATAAGATCTTGTTTCAAAAATCATCGATCATTGTCAATTCTCCTCATTCTTTTAAAATGAAAATCCCTAACCACTTGATCGTGATACCGGTTAGCATCTGTCAGACATATGGAAGTCCGTCATCGCTACTGGCCCCTCCACTCCTGTCCACTCGTCATCTTCGTCTGATACGTTTGACCGGTTACAATCGGTATAAAGTCATTGCCTTCGTCTTCAGAAAGGTTTCGCATCTGGCGTGATTTACACGTTGAGTTACTGTGCCCTTTTAGTGCTCCTTTTTCCTCCTAATAAAGCCCGTTAGGAAAGTGGTCCAAATATTGAGTTCTTCTGTCTCAACAATGACACGGTCCCAACCCGAAAGGTGTTCTTTTAATACTGTCACCGACCGTGGAAGTCTTCGAATTCATTTCAATTATAAGTATATTTAAAATTATTCAAATACCAGATCAAGTTACTTTATTTAATTTAATTTAATAACTTAATAACTGGTATTGATATTGTCACAAATATATAGTTCACGTCAAATGGCGCCTGCGTCCTTGCTAATTGCGTCTTCGCTAAATGAAGCGGTAAGGCCTTATATGCAATATTAATTCAGCGGGCCTTGGCCTTATCACGGTTACAGCTCACTATCGCTGCGCTCAACCTTGCGCTATCATCTGTTGGCGAGCTACAGAGCTACTCCAGGAAGTTTTTGATGCCACCTCATACACCTTACCAATTCATGGTACAAAATATAGGATTAACAACTCCCATTAATACTCTACAAGTTCTGCAACAACGAATGTGCCAGTATCACTTCACCAATAACGCAGAATGTTTTTGTGAACATGAAACAACGTGTACACTTATGCTCAGAACGTGGTGTTCATTATTTTGAACAATTTCTCTAATTTAAATTTAAATTTGTTCTTGGTATCCAAGTTATAAAGAAAGAACTTCTAACTTCTAACGCCAATGCTATACTAATTTTATTTAAAAATCAAACAATACTTAGGTACAAAATCTGTTAACTCCAAAGAACAAAATAAATTATTTTATTGTTTTTTGCAATCTACAATGAACCTATGCTGTTATGTACTATGGCAATAATTATTAATTTCCCCTACAATATCTACTAACCGCTTAAAACTTTAAATTTACATGACAAGTATTGATAACAAAAATTTAAGAAATCATCAGATAATTTCAGTACAACTTTATTTGCTAAACTGAATGTGACAAAAAGATATAGCTGCGGTTTAATATAAAATGTCAAATATTCTGAAACAAAAATTTATGAAAAGTAAACGCGAAGATTCTCAGACGTTATTTCTTCGCAGAATGTTAAACCTCGTTGTAAACAGTGGCGTGCCCATGGGGGGGGTTTCCGGGTTAGAACCCCCCCCAAGACTCCTAAAAGTTGCACTATCCCAAGACTCCTAAAACTTGCCCTAAGGTCAAATAACCCGTTGGTGGAATCAAGTGATAAGTTAACCCCCCCCAGACAAAATTTCTAGGCACGCCACTGGTTGTAAATATATTAAAAATCAATTTATCTTCCAAATAACGTTTCAAAAACCATTATTACGCCTTCATTATTATCCGTAACCGTGAGTTGTAATGAATTTCGAAACAGTTAAGGTAAACGTCCTTCAAAATGTCTAACCTTGAGATAATTACGTGCTAAACATTGCTAAACTGTAAATTCAACGCCCTGCAAATTAAAAAAGTTCGTCGACTATTGAATATTAAATATTTTGAAATTGCAGTTATTCGTTAATCAAGCAGGAAGCAAATTAAGACGATGAAATAAGATTAAGAGATTTCGAATGGTGCCCTAATTCGAGAAATATCGGATTCCATCTATTATTAACGATATGCTTTTGAAAATGAATTCCAAAAAGGCATTTAAAAGCGGTGACAGATGCACGCCGTCCACTTTGTAGTATCTCGAAATAAAGCACCCCGGAAAAAAGTCCTTTAAAGTGATTGATACATTTTTGATGAGTCTGTTTTACTTTGGGTGGACCGTAAAAAACTGCTTTGCGGTAACTGTCATACTAGTTCAAAAGCGTACTGAAGGTTTAATTTGACGGCTGATAAATTATATTTTTAGTGAAAAGTTTTAGGACAACCGTGATTTATTAGAACAAACTGCAATCCATTAATTCTGTGTTTCAGCTACATCGTCTAATATAATGAAAAAAGTTTAGCGAAATTTGCCTTGTATTAATTACGCTTTTCGAAATTCCTCTCTACATTTAAGCAAAAGAAATTTCTTCGAACGCAAAGCAAATATAAGTCATTTACAGAAAGCTGGGCCTTGTCGAGCTTAAAAAATAGATAGCAAAATACAAAAAATCCAAAACTGGGGATAAGAAAGAGTATTCCTTCTTCTACAAAGAGATATCTCGATATTTTTTCGGGATTTCAAACGTTCAAAAGGAACAACTTAATTATAATTTTACTTTTGTCAGTCAAATGTAATTAAAATAAGAAGATGACATCCTTTTCATGTTACGACAAAGTAATATAAAAATGCTTCGCATCAATTCGTCTTTCACTCTTCTCCCGCTTCCCAATTACAACTTTAATTATCCGAATTGCCACGCGAAAGGGGCGGTTTCGATGTTTATGCGCAAAAGAGATCGCTTTAATAAATAGTACAGCCGTATCTTTGATTAATTACGTTACAGAATGTGGAAAAGTAAAGCTCGACGCGAATTTCAAACAAATTATTACCCTCTTAAGCTCATGAAAAATGTCAGATATTGTTGCTGAATTCCTTGAAAAATACGCCAGAAAATTGGAATAATTTACATGAATATAGCGTTCTTAATTTTATCTTTCTTAAGTTTTTGTTCCAAGACTTCTAGCAAGTTACGAGACATGATTACGATCTTTGCCAGCTGCTAAGAAAATGTGGAATGAAAAAGCGGCTACTGCTTTAGTCTTCTTGAATTGCCGAGCCAAGAAGTGCATTTACTGAAAATTAACAACGGATTTTTTAAATTTGTTACACAAACGATATAAATTTGAGCTTATTTTGAAAATAAATAGAAAAACTAACTTTTCTAATCAAAATCTATTTGATTAAAAAGCGCGTTAAAAATTTTTAAGGTCATAAAAATGCCCTACTTCAGTCCTGAAAAGATAACGAAATAAAAACAAAAGTATTCATTTATCGTAAAATGATTTCAGATTTTTAGTAAAACTCAATTTCTCTTTAATTAATATTTGTGTAAAGCATCGATAATTAAAAAACTGGAAAGGAAGGCCTTGATTCTCGATAGGATAGTTTACTAATTGGGGTTATCTTCAGCAAACCCCAAGTTTGGGATTTGTTAGACATGCTCACAACTCATGATGAACCCAATTTTCGATATCTTAATTTATATGAAAGCCAAATTTCACTATAATACTAATAAAAATTTCCTTTAAATCCATGCATTTTGACAACCTTAATAAAATTAACGTGCAATCTATAATATATTTGTACATTAATAGTATATTGTAATACAAGTGTATAAGAAATACATACATACACTTGCGCTGCTAAAAACACTCGGCGTTGCCTCGTGTTCTTAAACCCGTCGCACGTGCTTTAAAGGCTCTTATACAAGTGTATTATACGCTATTTTTTTATTGTACCTACCTGCACTGCATTACATTGTAAAAATTATAGTAAAAAATTGAAAAATTTAGATTCACAAGGTGTCGTGTGAATCCCATCACGTTGCATAGAGATGATTAGCAGTTGTTGTTTGGTTAGGCCCTCCGCACATTAAGCGACTAAAAAGAAACGAATTACAAACTTAAATCGCCAATCAGTTGCTAATTAGTTGCCGTCCGTGTATTTCAATGAGCATCCGCACACAACGCAACTAGTTGGTAACCGGTTTGTAACGCGTCGGTGATCAATCAGAAGCAACCCGACATGCTGAGTCGCTCGGCGATTTATTTCTAGTTTGTTTTGTAAAAATAAAATAGATACATTTGAAAAAGAACTAACTAAAGTAAAAGAAGAAAATACAAAGTTAAAAAGTGAAAACCAAACATTGGAAAAAGGGATAACTCAACTACAGAAGAAAATTGAAGAAATGGAAAGAGAAATAAGGAAAAGAAAAATAATCATACATGGAGTAAAAGAGAAGGAAGGGTAGAAAGACCTACAACTAAAAGAAAAAGTAAGAACAATATAGGGATATGGAAATTAAAATGGTAATAGAAGAGGAAGTATTGGAGATACGTAGAATTGGGAAGCAGAGAAACGGAAAATGTAAACCAATCCTGATAGAATTAAGAAACTGGTCAAGAAAAATGGAAATATTAAAAAAATCACAACAATAAAATTATAATTTAAACAGAATATTATAATAACAAAGCCGCGATAATCGAGAAATGACTTGATTTTATAAACTTTCAGTAGCGTCGTGTGCGATTCATAGTTGGTAACTAGTTGGTGATTTAAGTTTGTAACTAGTTTAGTTTCTTTTTAGTAGCTTAATGTGCGAAGGGCCTTATTACGTATATTTGTTATAAAACGTTGTTGTTACCTAGGTAACTTTTAAAACACGGCGTGTTTTAATCGTCCTTTTTCGCACGCTTATTAGTTTGAAATACAAAGATTATGATGCAGGTATAATAAAAAATCATTTAAATATTTTAAAAATACTTTCAGGCACTTCCGCCAAGACTGTTGTTATCTAAAAACTAACTTATTGGCAGATAATTCCGAAGTACCTCTGAAAAAAACACCGAGTATAATTTTAAAAGAATTTTAAAAAACTAACAAAGTTTCTTGTAATATCCTTGTTTTCCTCTAAATCGACGTTCAAAGGAATTCACCCCCTGTAGTTACAAAGAAAAAACCTCAAGGAAAAAAGGACTTCAAAAGAAAGCTTTTTAATTATCACACACTAAAACTGACAAGGTATTAAACTTAGAAGATTGAATTTCAGAAAATAAAGCCTTCTTTCTAACCGCGTTTTATCGAAGTTTCAGGGTAAAGCTGTTGATCGAAATTCCCGTCCGTTGGGGTAAACAGGTTTACCTACTTTATACAAAGATTTTAAATTTTCAAACATAAGTTAAATGCATTCAAAGACGATTTCCTTTATCAAATCTTTATTTAGTTTGAAACTATCACAGTTTTTGTTATTTTCTTTTCAAGGTTTTCTTGAAATTTTCCATTTTTATTAACTAAAAATGAATATGTCAAGGATTAGTTCAAATTCCTTTTTACGACAAAAACTCAAAAATGTGACGGCATAAACTCATGCTATACAAATGCTTAAATTGGGCTAGTCTTTGTCAATAAAATCGCGCTCAATGGCTCTGTATTTTCGTCTTTGTAAAATATAAATCTCGGCATTTCTGAATGACTACCCCCAAAATAGAGCTTTATTCACCTACTTTTTCTAAAAGGGCTGAAACTGAATAAAGACGAGAAATTGCTCGAATATTAACAATTTAATTTTAAATCGAAAATGTAATAACTGTTTTATTGATTTTCAACCCACTGCAAACTTCTTTACTGCTGGAATATCATACAAAATTCAAACAATTAGGTACACTGAGTAGTCGAAAATTAAATTAGAATACGAATCATACGTAGCATGGGACATAAATGAGATTTACTATGTTGAACAGTGAAGGTTGTAGTTCAAGCGTAGCGAACAGTTGTAACTAGAGTCACTAGAATACTTAAGTATTCTAGTGACTCCAGTTGTAACCATACGAAATGGAATAAGCCATTTAACTTCTTTTTTTTCACCACCGATATAAATTGCCTTTAAAAACTAGAATCTCTTTTGACATAAATTGCTATTAAGATAATCATCTCATTTACTTTCCCTACATAGGCAAGAGCATCCTCAAGTCAGGTAAAGGAGATGTTTCTTCACTACAACAGTTAATTTTTCTTTGAAGTAATATACTTTAATAAAAAATACTAAACTTCTTAAGTCAAGAACGTTATTTTATCATGATATTACTTAGTTTAAAGTTTAAAGACCTTGTTTCAAGAAATAAAAAGAGAATTATTTTAAATTTTTTTATAGAGTGAACATTTAAGTACCGGGTGATCAACGGAATTTATAATTAGAGCAGGCTGTGATATGTAGGTACCATAAAGTTGGCAACATAGGCTTGCAGCTTGAAATTAAAAATTTTAAGTGTCAGAATTGAGACATTTATTTTTAAAAATGTTTGATATTCAACATAAAATTTTTCTCACTGAAAGTTTTTTCTTCAAACTTATTTTATTGCTGCGTTTCAGCAAAATAATGTGTACTATATCATCTAAGATCGTACAAAGTACGAGCATAACCTCAAATATAACAATTGTCGATTTATTATTCATTTCTCAGTGTGTCCAACCACACAGCATAAAATAGCACCAATCATAGCCTCCTCTAATTATGAATTCCGTTGATCACCCGGTATAATACAGTTAATTTCACCGAAAACATTTATAAGTAAGTACAAAACGTGTACCTACCCATTTTCTTTAATTAAATATCAGTTTATAATAATTTTTAATGGCCAACCGAAACGTTTTCAAAAACTGCATACAGGGTGATTCAAAAGTATTGTCATTAAATGGGTATATGCTGACCTTAGTAGAAGTACATTCAAGCAAAAATTTAAAGCTTATCGGGATTTTTTTTTATTTTAAATTTTCATACCCACTTTTGAGAACCGCTGGCATTATGCGCGTTAGAAATTTGACCCCGCAAAAATAAATGAAACAGTACACAGTTATGTAATTTATAGGTTTCACTTTCCTCTCCAATTTTTTCAGGATTAAGACTGATGACAGTAAACAATTAGTGGCATGTTTAAAGAGTGAAATTAGAAAAAATGTTGTTAATAAAGTGAAACTGCACTTACAAAAAATGTTGCTCCAATAAACACACACAAACAAACACAACACAAACAAAAAACGTTGTCTTTCAGAGCTGCTACGGCATTTTGAAGAGCTTTCCCGTAAATTAAAACGTCAATTATTAATTAAGAACTGGCCTATTCCACTATTCCAGTCCTCCTCTTCAATATAACTTCTACCAATGCCAAAATTAATTAACGGCTATTTAGACTAGGAAACATACCAAAAACATTTAGATAATCGACTGATTAATCCACATAATCTCACCAATCCTCAAGATATCAATTCGTGCATCGAAAATCTCACGGAATCCATCAGTTTTATATGGAAAATAGTGGGAGTAGGAACACCATATTAATAACATCACCGTTCTTGCCATAGTCTTTTGTTCAAAATATTATAATAATTATAATTGAAATAATTGAATTACTTTCGTTTCTTTTGTCTGAAGTTAGTAGTACAACAGAATTAACTGAGATGTCCTTTTTGTGATATTGAAGAATTCCAAATTGTTCAGTTTTTGAAACTTATGGTAAATACGGCCAAAATTTATTAAAAACATTTAATCTGCAAACTAAGCATCTCTCAATCTCTAGCCCCCCCCCCCCCTCTCAATGAGTCCATGCATGCAATATTATTTTCGAAAAAGGGTATACAAAATTTATCCCAGGGGCATCCAGAAAAATCGATAATCTTATTCAGACGTGCTTGAATTCAATCATTATAGCAACATACACGTGTAGTAGGTATTATATTACCTAATTATTTTGAATACTTATTATTGTTGAATTCGAAGACTTCCACGGTCAGTGTCAGTATTAAGAAAACGTTTTCGGATTGGGACCGTATCATTGTTGAGATAGAAGAACTCAACGTTCCGCCCACTTTTTTAAGGGGCTTCATCAGGAGGAAAAGGGAGAAGGGTTTCGCCTCTGGCTTGGTTGACAAGTCGAGTTACAGTTACCCTGCTGCATCTTGCTAAAAGAGTTTTGCTTCTGGCGTGGTTGACACGTCGAGTTACCGTGCTCTTTTAGTGCTACCTTTTCCTCCTGAAGAAGTCCCTTAAAAAAGTGGGCGAAATGTTGAGTTCTTCTGTCTCAACAATGACACGGTCCCAATCAGGAAAACGTTTTGTTAATACTTATGATTGTTGTTTATTATAAATAGTAACTCACCGGGCATCTACTACTGTGATCATTGCCCTTTTATTACTATAAGTAGAATAAGAATGTAATTTGGTTTATGATTTCTTCTTCTTCCTTAGTCTCTGTTTGTCCACTGCTGGACATATACCTCCCCGAGTCGTTTCCAAGCTATTTTGTCCTGTGTCAAATCCAGTTATTTGGTGGTCTTTCCATGATTCACTTATTAGATATTTTAGAGCGCCATTATGCGGTTTAGACATTTTTCTGATGTTTTTCGGCCAACATGTCCTGCCCAACTCACTTTAGTTTCACTATCCTATCTCCAACATCTATAACACCTGATCTTCTTCTGATGTCGATGTTCTTTAGTTTGTCTTTTAAGCTTGCTCCCAACAACCTCCTCTCCACAGCTCCTAATGTGACATATTTTTCCGCTGTTTTTTCTGTTAGTGTTGTTAGTTGTTTCTATACCGTATGCCAGGACAGTTCGAATGTACATATCAAAAACTTTTCTTTTTAAGCATGTAGGTATGTCCTTATTTTTCAAAATATATGACAGACGTACAAAAGTCATCCAACCCAAACGAATTCTTCTCATTATTTCTGCGGTTTGATTTTGTTTTCCAAGTTTCACAGTATGACCCAGATACGTATATTCATCTTTGATATGCTTCGTACTAACTGCGTATTTAGGAAACTACCAATCTTGTAATTATCTTTCTTTTGAAATAAAGAAATAAAAAGAACGTCAAGGGATCTTAGAAATTTTTTAATTAAAAGTGCTAAAACCAAGATGATTGTGAAATTGAAGGACTGATCGAATAGCGATAATTAATTATTTTTATTTTTTTATACAATAAATACATGCTATTGTTTATGTTACTAGGGTTTTGTACGGTATAATATACTTTAGGTTTGTTGTCAGTTTTGAAATTTGTATATAAAACTGAAGAACTAATTTCGCAAGATATTCGCTTCATCCCCTTGGAATTTCTTCAAAATACTCAAGAAAAATCTATTTCATGTTTAGGGCACTGCCTGGTAGTCAACAGCGAGCAGTTTCAACAATTAAAGTAAATTTTCTTTGTACCAAACTTTTATTTTTATTTTTTTAAATGTTCTTTGAGATTTTTCTTATGAACCTACCCACAAGTTAAGAGAAGTAAGGCCCATTTAATGAGATAATAAAAAATATGGTTTACCATTAAAAGAATTCGATGATATCGTGCTTTAGAAAAGGCGTTTTTTAATAAATCAGTTTTTCTAGGAAAGCTTTCGGTTCAATCTTGTTGCATTTAAGCATTACAAACACAGTTAAACCTCTGGAATAGGAATACTATCAACGAGCAATATTTGATTTAATGTTCCAACAATGATACATACAAAATGTGTTGGTGGATTAGTAGGCGATTCAAAAATGGGTTATCTTTAAGGTTTAACATTTTTGCCATTTTGGTGTTGCTATGTACATTAACCTACTAAATAAATTATTTCTGCTTGAGATTCTACTTATTTGTAACTAGCACAGCAAATTATCAGCTCAATCGTGCATACATTTCTTCTACAAACAATAATTATTGTCTTATTCCAGGAGAAAGAATATTTTACTTGAATTTGCTTGGGACAAGTACATATTTTTAAATTAGAAACAAGTCAATTCCATGCAAATTAAGTAAATATCGTTCGTAAATCGAGTGTATATGTTCTGAAAACAACAACAATCGCCTGTGATTGTTTCGAACATTTTAACTGAGTATTTAGTTCCAAAAATTAGGTGACTTTTTTTTTCTTGAATTAAGTAATACATTGTTGCTAAGTTGTTTGTGACAAAACAATGTTCTTAAATTAATGCATTTCACACAAGCATTGTTTTTTTGAGTGATGCAGATCTACACTTACTTCCCTATTATCACAATAATCGATAAGCAAATGGTAAAATTAACAAACAGAAAATCAGAAAAGCTTATGTATTAAACTTATCATCTTTTCATAAAATATACCTAGTTGTAAAATTTTTTTCATGAACCAAGTCGAATTTTTAATTTAATCAATATAAAAGGTTAGACATTTTTTTCCATCGTAAATGAACCGAGAAGATTTGATACAAGTTAATATAATACTGATAGCTTGAAACTTCGGGGAGTTTTTCTGGGAAAGTTGCGAAAGTTTTTTCAATTATAATCCAGCTAAATCTTCCCGAACAGTTTTTAGTCGCAGCTTAAAGCTTTGACCAGCGTTGAACCCATCCGTTTAGAAACCGTAGCAAGTAACCGTAATGTAGCTGTAATGATAATGCAGCTCATTATCGAGATTGTTAATGAGTGCACGTTGTGTTTATAGATAGAAGTAGATATACAATGCATTGTTAGTATGTAATTGTGTAATCCGAGAGCATTACCGGTTCGTACATTTCGTGCCTCGATCAATTTCCGATCACACGCCATTAACCACGGCAAATGGAACAAATGCATTCAGAGTCTGTGTAAGAGGTCAGCATTTGACACTGATGTATGTGCCTCAGCACTTAAGTCTTGATTCCTCTTAAATGCTTTCACTAACTGCCTTTACATCTTCATCCTTCGTCCTGTACGTGCAGATCAGATAAGAGTGGCGTTTCACGTAATGTGGATTTTATTTAAATTGCCTCGATCGGTGGAGGAAACTCGCCGCTTAAGCTCCCTGTAATGCTCGAACAAACGCAACTTTGAAATCATCGAAAATAACCCCAAATTGGTCTTTCGGGACAACATGCTGTTTTACAACCTAAATTAGATTCCGATGGAATATAAATCAAATCGTTTAAGAATTTGCTTTCAGCTGGAATGTGCCGAAGCTCAAACGAGAGTCAAGGTAAATATTCCTGAAAGCGTGAACTGTAATCAATTCAGAAAGCGATACCAACCAAACTTTGCGGATTCTATGGATGAAATTCCTGTAATTGCTGTGGATAACTTTGGTAATTAGTTTTAATCTTAGTTTGAAGCTAATTTGTTTTTATTGCGAAATCTAAACCAAATACGTAATAAAAAGTAGAGCAAATCCTAGCGAGCTTTCAAGCTCTAACATAAACCAGAATTCCTACTGAAAGCTAATATAGTAAACGTCAGTATTGTTCGGAAAAAATACCCAAAAAAGACGACCCTGGAGAGATCCCTTTTTAGCCTTTCCCTTCTAAGTATAAAAATTAGCCAGAAACGACAAAAAAGCTTTCCACTGACGTTATTGTCCAGATTCGTTTCACTTCAGACTTTACTAAATTAACAGTTCGGGACAATTTCAGCAGCGAGCCCGATAAAAAATTAAATGAAAACAACAATTCGTAAACGTTTCTAGACGTCAAAGTAATTTTCCTTATTCTAATAATATTTCAAGATGAGATTCTCAGAGAAGTAAAAAATAAAGGAGTGGAAAATAATCGTAGAAAATATCCTTTGCGTTTTTGTACCCGCATTTTGGGGTCACTAGTGGGCTATTATTCTCATGTGCTTTCTACAGAATCTGTGTAATGAAGACGTCAGTGCTTGTGCTTGTGGCAAGAATAATAAAACTAAACAACTATTTTTGTAAATAACGAGGAAATTTCGTATACCTTGCCCTACATTTTCGTTCTTTTTTATTTGTACTGCTTTACTCTGAAGTTGCACTAGTATACGTATACGTAAATCACAAGATACAAAGGTCATTATTGACGCAGAGAAAACAATTTTTAAGCAGTTAAGCCGGACAAGTGGTAAAGTTTGCTACTCTAACGTTTTCGTTTGCGTATATGCAGGTTTTCTTCTAACATAATCAATAAAATAAAGCTTGCTTTTAACTAAACATACCAATATATAATTAAAAAGACATTTGTCGAAATTTCCCTATCGATAGCGAGAGTTATAAATTAAAACAAGACTATTAAAAAACAAAGATTACACCTGCAGTGAGGCTAACAGAACAGTAAGGGTGAATTTGAATTTGTAGAGGTCAACAATTTCAAATCAGACTGAATAGCGGCATCGCACTCGCGAATGTTTTTGAAGAACTTGTTAGCACTTGTGTTCCTTATCCTCAAATTCGTTATTTGTTCAATTTTCATTGTTCAGATTTATTTGTCTCTCATGCTTCTTTTATAATTTCTCTTGAATTTGATTTTAAATACAATACAGATTCTTCATTTTTTAAAATCGTCCTCCTAATTCTTTCTATTTTTCCGCTCTTGTTTGTAATTCAAAACTAATGTGGAACTAACTGAAAGCCGATTACTTGGTTTGATTGTTTTTCCTTCTATTTTTTGTCTAATTAATTTTTTTCTGTCCTTCTTCTTTCTTCGCTTGTTTTTTAGTTATTTATTAGCGAATACTGCACATACATTCTTTTATAGTGGCATCTTTAAAACTTGCTTACTGTAAGAAAATCACCTGAATATTAAATGTATGCAATCCACATGGACATTAATAAGTTATATAAAATGATAATTGCCGCAACATTGTTTGCTTGTATTTTTCTTTTATCTTATTTCTATTTTATGCAATATGTAAATTATACTCGAAATTAGTTAACGTTTCTGCTTTATTCTGATTGTTTAGTTATTCCAGCTCCTTATCTGTAATGTGCTCACTTTATTTAGATTTTTTTATGATGTTTCAGAAGTTTTTCACTTATTTTTCTCCTACTTTTGAGTTAACACGGAAGTAAAAATACATTTAAACTTAATTACTTCATCTAAAATTTACCTTCTGCTTTTGTTCATTCTTTCTGTATCTTATCTTACCCGAAATGTTTCGTTAAAGCAATATTTTATTCTTTATTCTCAGCTGCTTACCAAAGTTTTACCCTTTTCATATCTCACTTCTTTTCGAACGATAAAATATCTATGTCTTATCAGAAAAAAGAAACATGCATGTTCCCAATATTAAGGCCCCGGCCAATTAGTATTTAAGGGGACTCCTACTCTCATGGTTACAATGGTTGCTAGGCTTCTGAAGAAATAAAAATTTGAAATAGATTTAATAAAAGAAAAATAAGTCAGATACTTAAATTTAATTATTCAAAAACACAGTTTCCAGGGATGATTTCCAATTTTTATGACCTTTCACTTAACTCAACAATATTCTTGTGGGTAACATACATTTCCTTTTTAATCTACAGCGATTTTAAAATGGCAATCGTAGTAAGCTGCTAATAGGTGGTAAGAGTTAAGCGCATGTAAACCAGTTTGAGACATGATCTTATTTAAGGAAAAGGATGTACCACGTAGGAACCAATTCTTTCACAGAAAATTAAATTAAAAATGTTATGCTGTTGAGGATATTCTAGCCTATCAAAAACGTTTTCGGACGTCGGGCATAATGATATAGATTTCAATTAATAGTCGCTACCTTAATTCCGCAACGTATTTTTCACCTAGGATTTGGATTGTGACTTTAACACGCTGTTTAAACTATCCTTCATCTCTTTCTAAACTAGGCTTTCATTGCCTACTGCTCACGAACGCGTGTCTATCCATACCGTTTTTGGGCGGGGCAAATTGACGTCACAACCCAAATGCTAGATGAAAAATACTATACTCAAGGTTTATTATTGTAAAAACTCTTTTATAGGCCCAATAAAAATTAATATAAGAAAGTGAAGTAAGACTCAGCTGGTATTAGTTATTGTCTCCTCTAATAATCAGTCGATTAGAAAATATTTCCCACCCAGTTGAAACCTTAGCGCATTATTCAATATATCGGAATCTTCAAGGAAAGGAGAAAGGTGCTAGTGTTCTTCCTCTTATGGCCGAAGCCTAAGCCAATTGCCTGTTAATAACTCATAAGTATGACTTCTGTGAGCCCTCTATACGTACCTATGCCGGGCAGGAAGATAACCTTACCCTTCGAATTAGGTAAAGAAGGTCAAAGTTTCCAGTGCTGGAATAAAACATTTTTTCTAAAAATATGTCTCGCCTATTAATATGAGTAGTGTAATATACTACAGAGAAAGGTATATTTTGCTTGGGGATTTGAACTGAATCTCGATTCGGCTCGACTCAGAGAAAATTTGAAACATGCTTGGTTCGGCTCGGAGAAATTGACAAATATTGTCGGCTCAGCTTGGTAACCCAGCTTGTAGCTTTTTTCGAGCTTCCAACTTTCATCATTTTTCAAGCCTTCGTTGAGCTTTTAACTTTTACCAGGATTTAATTTTAATGAAATGTCGAGCATTTACCGAACTTCGAGCAAGAAGCTCCGAGGTTTACAAGCCAGTTAGAAAAAAGCTCGATTCTGCCCGAAGCGACAAATCTTAGGTTAGATCTCGCGCAGAGCGCGAGCAGAGCCGATCCGAGCTCGAGAATCCAGGCCTCGTTCCCAGCTCGTAGATTATACGTTTTAACGCTTTGAGTTTGAGCTATATAGGAAAATCACTAAGGAGATGATATTCATTCATATACAGGACATTCATTCGTAAACACAATAAAACCAAACCCCAGAACAGAGTGAAAAATACCATGAGATCGAAAAAAAGATGATTCTGAGCAGGCCTTGACTAGTACAACACGATTGGTTACACTGGTTCTAGAATGCCTATGAATTATAATGTGACAGTGACATTTCAAATGTAAGTCAGTTTTGCAATCTTGTTTCCAGAATTATTTAAGTTTATCGTTGTAATACTAGTGAAGGATCACATTTTGATACTCTAACATGTATTCATCTTAGTTTTCAGTTTGTTCCCTAAATAAATACTGTTTTGTGCTTTAATTTATTTGACATTTATTAACCTCTAACTTACTGCCACATTTTGAAATCAGTCTTGCCAATCGTGTTGTACTAGTCAAGGCCTGCTCAGAATCATCTTTTTTTCGATCTCATGGTACATTAATCTAACGATACCATACATTCCAAGTGAGTCTGATAAAATACGAATTGACAAATATTCAACATTCGAATAAATTTCATAACTAAACATAATTCAAGATAATTTCTTCATCAAATCATACTGATAAATAAAGAATAAAATTCGAAAGGCTGCCTAGATAGTATTCCCCTTAACTGGGAAAATACTACAGAGTGTCCTAGAATAACTGTCCCAACAGTTTGACCTTTAAATGCAATAAACAAAATAAATCAAGTTTGGCGTTGATTTGAAGCTTATTCGATTGTCGTATAGCATTTAGTCACGGTGTCACCATGGAAACTAAACGGGAGTTAAAGAAAGGATGCCAAAAATAAAACGTAAGCTAATTCAACGTACAATATCTAGGTACAAGGTTGCCGGAAGTGTCGATATTAAAAAGAAAACTATTCGAGAAAGAAGGGTAAGAACTTCCCGAATGATAAAAATTGTGCGAGAACGTGTTCAAAGGGATTGTGCGGTATCTACCAGAAATCTTGCTAAGGACCTCAAAATACGTTGTAAACTCTATCCACCTAATTAGGAAAAGAAACGGTTTAAAGCTAAAACCTTATAAGAAAAGACGAATTCATGGATTAGCAGAACAGCAAAAGCTAGAGAGACTGCAGAAATGCAAGTCGCTGCTAAACAGACTTGCTAAAACTGATATTGTGCTTTCAGATGGAAAACTCTTTCTATTACAACAATCTCACCATCTCCAAAATGATCGCATATATGCAGCATCGATGGCCGATATTCCTAAAGACAGAAGATATGTTCAGCGGTTCCAGTATGTTCCATCCGTGATGGTTTGGGAAGCTGTATCGCAGAAGAACGGCAAACTTCCATTGCTTTTCATTGAAAAGGGCGTCAAGATAAGTCAAGAATACTATCTTCAAAGTGTTTTTAATTAAAAATGCTCTACCAGCCATTCAGCAGATGTGTCCACATGAAAATTATTGCTTCCAACAAGATTCTCCACTGACCCATAAAGCCAAAAGGGCTCAAAATTGGCATAGGGGGAATGTTAGCGATTTCGTCAGTGCTGAGCTACATGCAGTCAAAGTTAGCAGATCTAAAATATAAAGATATTTTAACGTGGTAGTTGTCACCAAAAGTAATGTCAAAAGTTAGTAAAAATGAGTTAATTAAATTTAGTAGAATTTCTGATACTACCAACGTGGTGTATTTAACCAGCTACGCCACGCGGGGGTTTGCTGTGAGAGGTTTTATATTACAATTATGGTTTAACTAAGCCAACTAACATAACATAACATTGCCCAACTTTGATTAAGTTTCTCAAAATATTATTTAGAATTAAAGTTAAAGATAAACACTCAGACAACGTTAGGTATAAGTTCCAAAACATAACAGTAAATAAAAATTAAACAAACGGTTCAGTCACAACTGTTAGCAAGTCTTACTGTGAATTGAATCGAATTGAATACTAACACAAAATACCTGACTTCTTAAGGTCATGATTCTTCGATAACCACATCAACCATGAAGAGCCCTTGCTGAGCAATTCCTTATATAAGAAGTCAGTTCCGACACACACGTGTCTTGAAATAAAGGCATGGACTTTGATATCATTTAATTCCGAATTTGGAAACATTTATATTATTTTGTAAAGCTAAAGCACGGATAGGAAATACATGAATGTTAGTTGAATTCGACTTTGATTTAAAACCTCTCGTAAAAAGCCAAGTAATCTTTAAGTGGCGACATTGGTCAAAGACTCTAGCAAACTAATTACAATAACTTATTTGTATTATTTATTAACAATAAACCAACCCCCCACTACGCCACAATATTCACGATTTATCCAGTAAACTTTCCTGTAAAAACTATTACATTAGTCAATTAAAAAATTCGGTAAGTTCTACAACGTTACAAAACTTTCTATTGCGGTTGTATACAGCACTCTGTATATTTAATTGAATACAAATAAATTTATAAAATCCGTAGAAATATACAAAAATATATAGTTTTCAGAGATTTGTACCATTGACTTCTAACAATACGGGTTAATGCTATAGCTTTGAGCTACATAGGTAAATCACTAAGGGGATACAACTCATCCATACGCAGTATCAGATTTATTAAAACTAGTATGTAACACAAACCAATATAGACCACCGGATAAGAAGTTTCGATGTTTAGATGTTCACATTTGACAACAAAACGACTTAGAGTTCAATTCATACATTAAAATAGCATACATGCTCCTGGCACTATCAAACTCATTTAATTTGTTATCTAAGGCACTTTGAACCCATTCACCGACTCATCATAAGAATAGAACAAAACAAATAAAGGACGGGGCGCTGTCTTCAAAAGAGCCTCCGTCGAATATAACAATGAACACTTATCATCCACGCACTCGGTAATAACAATAATAGTAATAGTAGTAGCAATATTTCTCAACCTTATGGAGATATGAAAGCGGAGCTTGAGAAATCTTCAAGGAAAAGAAAATGATAATTTCATTCACAAGAGGAAACATGCATATTTTACTCTAAAATAACTTCTAACTGAATTACTTTTACAGAAACAAACAAAAATTTTATTGCCAAACCTACTAAAAATATACAAATAAGGCAAATTATTTAACAAAACTTCCAGAACAGGAAGGACAGGTAGAAATATTTTATATTAAGGGCACATTCTTAATATAAACATATATGCAGGTGTCTGAAACTGAATACTCCAACCACGCATTTTTAAATCAGTTCCTTTGGCGTTCACCTAAAGTTAGCAAGAGTAAATTTACATAAAATAAATTTAAAGTCGATGCCTTTGATACAAATTTAATAAAAGGGCTTGAATTTAACAGCAGTCCACGCTTTTCTGCTTTGTAATAAAAACTGGAATGTGTTTCTGCAAGAAACCTCGACAGCAAATAAAATAACGTATTTTTAGTGTTTGGTTAAAATACTTTGAACTGTGCTGGTTTTAGTTATTAAAAAATTATTACTTTTTATTTGCTTTACTGCTTTTTGTAATTGATATACCTTTGTTAAACATAAATGTTCTGCAAGTTCTACATTAGTCTCAAATTAGTTAAAAAAATTATTTATTTTGAAAAATATTATTTAAATAGTCTATGATGGAAGCGAGTTCTAAAAAATTTTCTAAATTTTTCGATTTAAAGTATTTAAACTATACAATCAGCTTTAGTCGGAGTTTAAGTTCACCAAATACAAATATCAAGTAAATTAATAGAACTTAATAAATAAATTTAATATTCAGTAGCTGGTAAAGTAAGCTGTTCGCTCCGCAGTCAAGAGTTGATACGTTCAAACCCCAGCCATGGCTGACCTTCGGTGAAGTTCGATTATTTTATGTAAATTTTCCAAATTACTTTAGCAATCGCAGATAATTCAAGAAACCCACTGAAAATACGCAAAAACATTATAAAGCTATGGAAGCCTATGAAACAAGCGAGAGCCGACCTTTCAAAGCAAATTCGCATACAGAAGGATTTGAAAACAACATAGAGTAAATACTAACTCTAAAACACTAGTGAGGCTGAGGAATACCACATCAAATACGGAAGGAAATTAATTCGTATAAATGTCAAAAAAAAGAGTCGGTTACGAATGAATATCAAAGGGCTACTTAATATAAAACACTGCCCTCTTTTATACAGTTTTCAAACAACAGTAAGTGATGGGTTTTCAGCCACTTCCGAGTCCTACATTTCTAATGTTGATTGAATTTAGTCTGAAGTTTATATGATTTGAATACCCTCGTAAAATGGTTATGGTTGTAAATAACATTGTTTTTTGGAAAGAACAATTTCAGTATTTTAAAGTTCTTTCATTATGTATTGAAAATCATTTTTGGCTTTTTCCTGTCTAATCTCTAAGGCGTTTAAATTTTCGAAATATCTCTTCTTTAGAGAAAATTACAAATACGAAATTGTCCTATGTTCTATATTATGTTCTCTCAAATTTTACGTCGTCCTTTCTGCATTTTAAAGTGCTTGATGGCTTAACCCTTATCCCGCATCGTGCATATTTGATCCCTTACCTGAGTTGTAAACACTTTACACGCTCGAATTGAAAGATTTATAATGCTCCTTTATGCCTAAGGGTTCCTTTTTTGTTTAGGAATAAATAAATAAATAGTTTTACTTGATGAAAAGGGATTGGAATACATTTAATTGAGAGCTTACCCTAAACTGATGATCTACTCATTACAGCGCCGTTATGTTGATGTGGACTTATAGATAGGGAAAATATCTATCATAATATTATTTGATCCACAGTCTTCGAAGTACAATCCAAACGATTGAAGTTAAAACGAATAAAATACGTGCTTTCTACAAAAAACAGTTAATAACAATTCACAACGGAAAAGTATGGATGCTGCAAAATTTCTCAGATAAATTAGATAAGACTGTGGCCTATCCCCAGCTGTTTTTAATGTTTACATAGAAAATACGCTGAATTCATAGAAAGAATAATATTTGAGTCAAAATAGGGGAAATAAAAGAAAACAATCCGAAATATGCTGATGATGCAGTGCTACTAGCTGATAGTGAATTACATAGAATACGTACTTGAGGAAGTAGAAATCTAAAAGAAGATAACATGGAAATAGAACGAAAATAACGGTTTGCCATAAACCGGGACAATAAAAGGAAACAGTAATTTTGGAAGGACACCAGCTGCGAGGCGTCTACACTTTAGGTTATATAGGAAGTATCGTCATTAAAAGTGGAAAAACTACCACGGAGATTATAGGAAGGCTTTCACAAGCAAAGACATAGTTTAACAAGAACGAAAGTCTGCTAACATCTTTAAAAAAAAATAAAAAACCGGCCCTAAAACTATAATTTTGAAGTATCGCACTGTTTGGTTGTGAAACTTGGACAATATTTCAAAGTGAAGATTCAACGCATTCGAACTATGGTGCTATGGACGAATACCATAATACCATAATACCATAATAAAAAACCTAAGGCTACAGGCTACAGTATATCCTAAAAATAATACAAAATGTGATTTGCAAAACATACAGGGGCCGGAAGTAGATGAATTCTTAGTGTAATAAACCATTTAACAAATGTTAAAAATTAAGACAGAACAATGAGGACATTAAGAATTCTCAGAAATGTATGTACTGTCTGCAAAGTGATCAGGAATTTGTTTACGATCAATCAATCAAAACTAAAATGGTAAAATACTACCACGAAATTTCAAATCCGAGTATTTATTTTTTTTTTTAGTTTTATTATTTCCCTCCTTCTAGCTATCTTTGCATATATTATATGGGTAAGTTCTTTATCTGTCTTTGTCAAAGAGTATCTTAATAATATATTTTAAACTTTACCTGATAGACCAAAATATTTAAACTTAAAAATTCTATACAACCAAACCAATAATAAATAATAGAAGTAACAATATTAATAATATGGCAGAAACACTAACAAGCGAAGAACAAAACGGTTTTGGGAAAGGTCGGTCTTGCAGGTATATCATACTAACCTTGAAGCTGATAATAATAGAGAAACGGAAGGAATTCAACCTAGAGAGACACATCACTTTCATAGATTACCAAAAGGCTTTCAATAAAATAAAATGCTCAAATTTATAGAATATATTAGAAGACAAAGGCATCCCCAATCACTTAATAAAGGCAATTAAAAACCTATACAAAAATTATGACAGGTGATGAAGGGTGCGCAACTTATTTAGAAATTAATCAAGATGTACGACAAGGTTGTGGTATGTCATCCACCCATCTTCACTTACATATGGACGCCATTGTTTTCGGATAGAAGAAAGAAACACCAGCTAGTATATAGGGTGCCCTTTTTCTTAACGCTATTTGAGAAACTTTTTCCTAATTTGTAAAGATAAAAAAGTTACCCAAATAACTTTCTAGAAAGAGAACACTCTGCATATAGATTATAACATTTCGATTAACTCCATACTCTATGCCGACGAACAAGTGGTCCTAAAACGCGGCAAACTAATGCCAAGTAACCATACGTAATTTAAACAAAATCGCTGAAAGTTTTAATAGCAATAACTTCAAATATAGGATAAAAGGCACGGCTTAAAAGGCAAAGAACCAATTAGATCCACAATAGTAATTAACAAGGAAAATATAGAGCAAGTCCCTCACTTTAAATATTGGTGTTACAACATTACCTTCTACAAGACAGCTGCACCTATTCCATGCAATGTGTGGCATAATACAAAGGCACATTGGAAAACCAACAAGACAAGAGACACAGATAAAATTCAACGATTATACCCATCTTACTATACGGTTGCGAAACATGAACCATGACCACTAAAAACTAAACAAAAATAGAAGCAGCAATAATGAAATTCTTTAAAAAAGTGAAGGATCAAACCCGATAAATAGTTTACTTATACAAACAGGAGACATTGAGACGTAGGCGGATTACAGAAAGTATAGGGTTCTGAGCGGGAACAGGCCCAAAAACCTACTCCTTGATGAAGAAGATGATGATGAATAATAAGATTATATCTTTACTGTTCCATGGTAAATACAATTCGCAGTTAATAAAGGCATTTACACTCCGCGAGAGAGTTTGGTCGGCAACATGGAGGGTTAAAGTCTTCCCAACCGCTTTCACATACGATTGTCTCGCACGCTTCTCATATGGGGTGATGTGGTAAGCACCACGCTTGAGTAGGCCACATACCAAGCATCTTACTCAGGATTGACCCCAAGACCATTCACATTGTAGTCGAATGCCTTAACCACTTCGGCTATTATAGAAAGAATAAAAGCAGATGTAAGCTCACGGTGTGGCCCACCATTATTTTTTATAGCTGATATACGCAGACGAATGTGTTCATCAAAAACATGTGCACAATATGTTAAGATATCTTGAATAGCCTTGCTTTTTGCATTGCTTGATATAGTTTCAGGCTACTTGGTGGCCTTGTTTAATTTACTTTTGTCTTCTGACAATCTAATGATTTGCCCGTGTTTTCTTAACTTGCACTTCTCTTCGACCTTTTCCTTAATGAATGTACATTCTTCTTTGTTTCTTGCTGTACCTTTGATAGAAGCTGCGCCCATGCAGCTTGTTGGATTGAGCGATTTAGCTGTTCAATTGCTTCGTCCACTACTTCTTGTGTTTTTACTAATAAAGCCATGGATAGCTTTTCATCTAACACACTCCTAAATAGTACCCAATCTGTTTTCTTACTATAGGTAGTAGATGGTGACTCTTTAATACTACTCACACGTTTGTGAATCATGGCGGGTATTAGTCAGCGATCAGAAGATAATTCAAAGTTACTCTTTATATCAAGAAAATTCTGTGGGAAGCATCTGGTTACACAAAAGTCAATAAGATCTGGTATCCTTATTCTATCTATTGGCCAGGTGTAGGTACACCTATAGATAGATGCTGCAGGTTATTATCGCTCATTGCTTTATAAAGTTGGGTGTAATCAGTCTGGATCCCCAATATATGTGCTTCGCATAGTAATTATCGCCTGCGATAAAACGACCACCAAGTGTTTTATAAAAGTCATCAAATTGTTCTTTCTTAATTATTGGTTTGGGAAGACAGTATGTAGCCGCGATGTTTATTTTCGTTCCAGTCTTGCACAGCGGTGCTGGTTGCTTGTACATAATTTTCACTAAATTTAGTTAATTCATGATGTTTACTGATAGTTTTAATTATGACAGCTGTATCTGCGTGTGCTTTCCCATCCGGATGTTGCGTGTCATATATTGAATGTCTTGGAATTTTTAAATAGCTTTTGATTGTGTACCGTGTTTCCGACCGGCCGATAATATAAATATATAAATACCGGGTGGCTAGAAAAAAACGAATCCTGTTTAAGTCCTCTCATCTCCGGAACACTTTGAGATAGCGATTTCTGTTTTTGTTTTCTAAGAAACAATGGATTGAAAATTATTCCTGCCAAATTACAAAAAACTATTTAAAAAAAACAAAGAAATTGCGAATTTTTTAATATCAACTAGAAAAAATCAATTACACGTTGACAATGTTCTTAAAAATTCTACCAATAAACATCTTGTATATTATCTTGTATAGTGTATTCTACTCAAAAATATGTTGTATGGGACCTCCATTTTGTAAATTCACAATTCTTAGTCTATGTTTAAACTGTAAAATAGCTCTTCTGATTAAATTTATAGACACTTCTGACCACAGATCTTCTAACCGTCGGCGCAGATCTTCCAAGTTTGCAAATGGTTCCCGTCTTTCAGCATACACTTTTTCTTGCAATACGTTCCACAGGAAGTTTGTTTAAAGCTTAATGTCTGTCTCTATTTCATGTTATTACATAACAATCATAATCTGCTCTCCTACTTAAACTTAAGTTTTAGTTTAGTTATTCATTGTTATTTTCCTGTATCGGCGATGCGAAAATCGAATTTAGATTAACTGAAAACCTTTTTCCAGGAATAACTCAATAAACGTCCCTTGAAGCTAACGTAAATTAAAGATCGTTTATTTAGACAAGTGTCAGAGATTTGAAAATAGCTTAAGTAACTTCCAAATGGGCTCTAATTCAATTTTCAATAAAGTAGCAAATTAATTAAATCATTCTGAACCCCGCGTTGCTCATTTCCTCAAGGAGGTGATATATTTTAGGTAATTTGATAATTATCACCAACTAACGACGGTATTCCAGCCTCGTTATGAATTAAAAAGATATTAACGTGGGAAGTTTTCACACCAATGCTTTAAAGTTAGTGGGAATTATTACAGTTTAATGACTAGGTTAGTTTATATCTGGTTGCTTACGAAATAATAAACGTCCACTTAAAAATTCACAAAGGGGTTAATTCTACGAACTTAAAGTTCTACAATGAGAAAATTAAAGAAATAACAGTAAATTTCGGATGAATGTTGAAATTAAGCGTGTAATTCAATTATTTAAGTCGTCCTGGATTCAAATTAGCTCCTTTCTTAATATCAGAACAACCGTTACAATTAGCAAACGATAACAAAGCATTATAATGCCGGCAATTTTGTGGCTAATGAGTTGAGAATAAACGCAGGACGGCAATTCGAGGGTTTCCTCTGGAGTATTTAAAACTATCTTAAACTTTGAACAAGCTCACCTGTATCTGGCAGACTAATTCTCCGTAAGGCCAACACCGTCGAAGCGAGGGAAGTATAGCGAAGGGTGTAACGAGCAATCCCATCGCTAAGTCGTTACTTGCTAAAGAAGTCAGAAGATATCTTGGCTGAAACAACAAGAAGAAATCTGTCATTTGCATACTAAAGTCCCATATTTAATGCCTGGCTTCGTAAATTTTGCGATAAATTTCCGGGGTTCGATGCGCTTAGACAGATTTAATATTTGAAGGGTGAATTTGATAGAGCGTGCTAAAATTCTAATAAATATTCCTTGACAACTTATTTACTGCCTTCGGTTCTTTCGTAGCCTACTCAAATTTAATTTTTTTTTTCAGGAACTTGAAAATTTAAGATTTTGTGTTAATGCTATAATGCCATAATGCCATAAAAAAGAGCGCAATATTGCAGAAAACTTAAAATTGGAATGAATATAACGTGTTTATAATATGACCTAAGATATTCTCAGCTAATGCATTTCAAGTACAAAAAACTTGCATAAAGAGATAAAACAAGTTTGCAACGTACTTCAGTCAAAATTTTATGGTATACTAACTGCTGAAAATGTTTAAATAGTAAGTGATGCGCAAGAATAAGTTATACGCATGGGAAATATGAGGAAAAGCTGTTTGAGAATCAACAATTACCAAAAGCAAGACAGAATCAGCTCCCCATATTACTGAAGAAGAAATAATTCATGTAGTTGGCTAACTTCGAAATTCCTGCAGAGATAATAAAAATGAACGAGGAAGAACATATTAACATCTTAGTAGAACTGTTTGATGCTATATGCAATACCGGAAATATTCCAAAGGAGTGGCTAAACTCAACATTTGTTAGAATTTCAAAAGTAGATATGCCAAAAAAGACTACCGTATAATTAGGTTTATGTGCCACTTATGAGGGATAGTACATTAACATCTCAGAATTTACAGAAGATGCGAAGACATGGTTTGACTTTAGGGGTAGGTTTAGCATAAGAGATGCTTTATTTTTCCTTAATGTACTGATACAAGCCTGCCTACATGTCAATAAAGACATGTTAATCGGGTTTAATGACTACACTAAATCTTCGAACATGTCGAACACGTGAAAATGATGCAAATTCTACAGGAAGTTAATTTATATTAACAAGATCAATGCGAAAATACAGATTAACGAAGAAGTAACAGACGAATAGTGCAATCACCTATTATTAACGAATATAAAGGCTTGAAGATGGATATCCCCGTTAAGAAATCTAAAGCAAAAAAAGATTGTATACTAACAAATAACAAACTGATAATAGAAGATGTTAACACCGCTACTGACCACAGACTCGTGAAAGATATTATTTCTGTTGACAAAAAAGCATAAAAAAGACAGATACTAAAGAGGACCACAAATAACATGACAGCTGATGAAGTACGAGAACACAGTGAAATCTACGAGTATAAACAAATAGTTAGCAGTAAATTAGTGAACCCTGATGGACATACTAATTGTCAAAGAGTGAACAAAAGAAATGAAGAACTAATAACATCGTTAAGTACATCAGTAGAAGCTATGCTGGGTATTAGTCTTAGAGACAAAATACGAAACGAAGAGATACGAAGAAGAACTAAAGTAACAGACATAATATCAAGAATAGCCAAATTAAAATGGAGAGGGGTGGGTCACGTAGCTAGGCAAGACCCAAATAGATGGACCACTAAAATAATACAGTGGAAACCGAGAATTACAAAGAGAAATATCGGCAGACCGCAAAAAGATGGCTTGATGATATCAAGGAAACAGCAGGAAAAAGGTGGTTCAGAGTTGCACAAGACAGGAGAACATGGAAGATTATGGAAGAGGCCTATGTCCAGCAGTGGACAAATAGAGGCTGAGATGATGATGATGATGAAATTAGTGAAACCTGATGAGCATACTAAATGTCAAAGAGTAAACAATACAAATGAAGAACTAAGAACATCGTTAAGCACACCAATAGAAGAAATTTGAATAGAATCCATAGAATTGGAATCAATGATAGAACTAGGTCATTAACGAAAAACAGAGGACAAAAGGATAACTGAAGAATTTAAGAAACTAAATAAGGAAATTAGAAAATCGATAAGAAAACATAAACTCCAAATTAAAGAAAAATATCAGCGAATCAATAAAGATGGATATAGATCCATCTTTATTGGGCAATGCATATATGTTTCTTACCCATAAAAGAAAAGAGCTTTTAAAGTTCGTGGCAGACTTTTATTCAGAATTATAAGAATCTGGAATAAAAGAGGAAAATGACTTTGATACTTAGGATCAATACTTATAGGATCAGAAGAACAACCTGACATAACCGTGAAAGAAGTTAAAGAAGCCCTGAAACGTGTGAAGACCAATAATGCTGTGGCAGAGTATAATATGTCAATCTCGCTCTCTCCTGGCGCCTTCTCAATTATTGAGGTTAGCGATTAACATGGCGAATTTCCACCTATCCCGTGCTGTGTAAAACAACTGCTCCCCATTCATTCCGAGCCAGTTCCTAACGTTACTCATCCACGATGTTCGTCTTCTGCCTCTTCCTCTCCTTCCCTCGACCTTTCCTTATAGTATATATTGTAAGATTTCATACTTTTCGTATCGTAATACATGGCAACTTAGCAACTGCAATGGATATGATAATAGCCAGTACCAAATTCAAACATAAAATGGAGCATAAAATCACATGGATGGTCCCAGGAAGAAATACAGGAAATCAGATCGATCATGTACTGATATCCAAGAAGAGGCAAAAAATAATCTATGATATCAGATCATATAGGGGGACGGAAGGGGACACAGACCACTTCCTAGTAATAACCAAGGTGAAGCTAAGAATGATTGATAAAAGGAAAACATCAGCAAAGAGAAAAAAATGGAAAATTGAGGAGATCAAAGAGAGGAATAAGCAATATGAAAAAGAGATGAAAAAATAGCCATCCACATATAGAGATGGTAAAACTATTGAAGAAGAATGGAGCAACATAAAAAGAAGCATAGAAAACACGGTAGATAAAGTGATAGGTAGAAAAGTAGGGGAGAGAAAGAATCAGTGGTTTGACAATGAATGCGAGACAATGATTAAGAATAAGAAGGACGCGAGGCTTGCGTGGCTAAGAACAGGAAAGGACGAGGAAAACAAATGGTATCAAGGGACTAGGAAAAAATGCACAAAACTAATAAAAAGAAAAAAGGAGAAATGGATTAGGGATACAATGGAGGAACTGGAAAAAGATAATAAGAGCAGTGTCAAAATTTATAGATATATTAAAAAACAAACTAGAAAAAGAAATATACAGGGAGAAGAATGGCTAAAACACTTCGAAAACCTGCTGCAAATGGAATGTCTTGACACGGAAGAGGCAAAGGGGAGGTGGATAATCAAAAAGAAATGACAGATCAAATGCAACCATCAGAAGAAGAGTTTGAGGAAGTGATTGCAGCTCTAAAATTAAACAAGATAGAAGGAACGGATAATATCGTAAATGAAATGATCAAACATGGGGGAAATCATCTAAGACAAAGACTATACAAATTAATAACTCAAATATAGGAAAAGGAATGCATGCCCAGCGAATGGAAAAGGGGATTAATAGTGCCATTACTAAAAAAAGGAGATCCAAGTGTATGCACAAACTACAGAGGAATTAGCCTCCTAAACGTAGCATATAAAATCCTCACTACGCTAATAAATAAAAAACTGATGCAACTCACAGAACAAAAAATAGGAGATTACCATTAAGGATTTAGGAGGGGCAGATCTACCTTAGACGCGATACATACTGTAAATCAAATAATTGAGAGAGCATACGAATACGAAATTGGACTACAAATCCTCTACGTTGATTTCAAACAAGCCTTCGATAGCTTAAAGCGAGAAGTCATAATAGAAGACATGAAGAAAATGGAAATACCGCAAAAAATAATACGATTGATCGAAATGACTATGAAAGGGTCAAAAGTAGCTGTACTCACGGAAGGGGAAGTGTCAGAAAATTTAAAAATTAGTTTAGGAGTAAGGCAAGGAGAGGGCCTGTCAACAACGCTGTTTAATTTAACGCTAGACGCAATAATCAGAGACTGTAAACTCAAGGGAACGATCACTACAAAGTCACAACAAATAGTGGCATACGCGGACGATCTAGCGGTTATAGCAAGGAGCAGGAAAAGCTTAGAGGATATTGTGCAAAAAATTGAAAGGGAAGCAAGGAAAAAAGGATTGATAATTAATCAGGAAAGAACGAAATACATGGAGATAAGCAGAGACAGCACACAAAATACACACAAGAAAGCAAATATAGGAAGTTTCCAGTTCGAAGTGGTTGAAAATTTCAAATACCTGGGAGTCATAATTAACAACAAAAACCAAAGAAAGCAAGAGATATAACAAAGAATACAAACGGGGTACAGAGCCTACTACAAATATAAAACCATAATGAGAGACAAAAACATAAGCAGGGTCACCAAAACGAGGGTATACAAAGCAGCAATTAGGCCAGTGATTATATATGGAATGGAGGCGATGACTGTAACAAATGCGGAACAGGAGAAATTAGGAATTTTCGAAAGAAAATAGTAAGAAGAATTTTTGGGGGGAAGAAAATAGCAGAAGGAATATTTCGAAGATTAATGAATTCGGAGATAAGAACAATACTGAGAGGAGAAGACATTGTTAAAATAATAAAGGTACAAAGAATCGCTGGTATGGACACCTGAAAAGAATGGGAAGTTAATTCTTAGTTGTCTTTAATGGTGCAGGCATCTTAGAACTTCTTCGTTAGTCACTCTGTCTACCCATGGTATTTTTAGTATCCTTCTATACGTCAACATTTCAAATGCTGCCAGTCGATCCATTATTTGTTTCTTTAAGGTCTATGCCACGCAGACGTACAGAAAAATTGACCAGACATACGATTTCAAGTACCTGATTCTTAATTTTAAGTTTAGCTACTGTTGCATAGCATGTTTGACAAACGCTGCTCGAGCTATTTCGATTCTCGTTTTTACTTCGATTTCACTATTCATCTTATTGTCTATCACTCGACCAAGGTGTATTTGTATCTTTGTACTTGTTAAATTACAGTGTTGTTGTGTATAATATTTGTATTTACATTGTTTCTACTAATAACCATAATTTTCGTCTTCTGTACGTTAATTTTTAGTCCCATCTTTGAGCTTTCTGCTGATACACGGTTTAGCAGTGTTTATAGGTCTTCTTCGCTATCAGCTATTCTTATCTTAAGTTATTCAATAGAACTCCAATGATCTTTATAATATCCTCAGGTCTGTCATCAGTAGCATTGTGTATAATTTTCTCAGAGTATAAATTAAACAAAATGGGCGACCAGATGCACCCTTTTCGTATACCTCTTCTAACTTCGATGTCTTCAGTTAGTTCTTCTTCAATTCGTACCTATGCCCTTTCTTTTCAGTGCAAGTTCTTTATAATTCGGATGTCACACTCATCTAATCCAGTTTCATATAAAATTTCTATCAGCTTGTGATGTGGAACCTTATCAAACGCTTTTTCAAAGTCTATATGTATAACAGATGTAGAGGTCGCGTTGCATATCTAAGCATTCTTCTCCTAAGACTGTCAGACTAAGGATCGCCTCTCTACTCCCTAATCCTGTATTACGAGTAGTTTTCGTAATGCATTCGTTTTGAAGTAATTTGTCACTAATATACTCAGCTATAATTTGAAAACTATTTATCATTTTAAGGAAATTACCAGAATTAAAGGAGAATATTAACCATTTTACGTATAACCTTCAATGGAAAGGCTTTCATTTCTCTTGATTAATGAAATTACAGATGATGCTTGGCATTAGCAGGATTAATTAGCTTGAATAGTGCTTCATTTTTTTTTATCTTTTAACCAAAATTAAAAAAAAGCACTTTAATAAGTAACATTTCAGAACTAGAAAACAAGAAACATAAACACGAACAAACGAACATGTCTAGTTTGTAAAAAGATAGAAGAGAAATCTAGTGGAAGCTCTTCCTTTTTATATAGTTCTGTTAAAATTACAAACACGCAGACAGGATTGTATGATTGTATCGCACACACTTAAGCATCAACAAACACTCGTCGACCGTTTGAGCTTTAACGGTCAAGCATTTACGAGCACGTTTTAATTCATTTTAACTGATAGCCTTCTTTGAACAGTAATTTAACAACGTTTATTACCTGAGGATAAATCTTAATACAAACTTTTTAGATCAATTTTTATACAAATTTGTAATTAACACAGATCCTTTTATACCATATGCTACTTACATAAACACAAATTATTTTTTACCTTAAATTAATTATCTCTGAAACCTTCCTGAAGAATTAACTTTCGATCCTAAGTGGATGGCCGAAATACTTATTTCTTTTTAATAACCTATTTAGGTTAGGCCAACAACGTTCCAAAGGATGAACCACAAGCAATATATTTTAGATTCAGCTGGATTACTTTAAAGAAAATCACATGAAACTTTGTAACTTATAATCACTAACTGACAAATATGGTGCCTTTATATACAAAATAAATCACAAGAATGATTTTGAAATACGCAAATACACAATGTCAGACAAAGAAGTTGCTTAGAAACTATAAACAGATTCATCTAAATGATTGCGTAACTTTCAAATATCTTGATGAAGTACTTAACTAGTAGAATGAATATAGTAACCTAGAGTGAATGCTGGAATACCAAAGTATAAAACGCAATTAAAATGATCACCAGTTAACAAAACTAAGGCTTGAGCAGCCCCTTAACCTTAACCTTCATCAAAAGTATAATTATATCAGACGGCTAAAGGGGTAAGGAAACAACACAACACCGCTGATATATAAAGAAAAACCATACACTGGGGCAGTCCAGCAAATTCATGCGAAATTCGGCTAGATTTCAAACAAGGTACTTCTGCTACTTATCAAAAACTTACGGAAGATAGTTATAGAACTATTAAAACTATTACAACGACATCCAAGTTTCAGGATAGACCTTAAACAAATAGACGTAGATCCTCAACCACAGACAATGTAGAAGTGAAGAAACTATTATACGTGTATATTTTATGTGAATTGGGCAACCTTCAACAGAAAGGATATTTTAAAGACAACCGAAAAATACGTTAAAGATTTGCCCCCATTAATCTTTTTACGATCGAAGCTTAGGTCTATTAGGGCTGGATTACATATGAGTTCTATAAGCTACTAATGAGAAGTCAACCTTGCCTATCGATGTAGAAGACGATAACAACTAAGCGTTGATCTGTTATTTGGAATTATTGGTCATTAGACTTAGATAAACGTTAGCACATCATTGTGGAAGTGTAGCTCTAAAATAGAAATAGAAAAATCACTTAAATATACAATAGGCATTTAGTTCTTTTTTCTCTTTCACAAAGCATTCGATACTTCAAAAACACTGACAGGTATAGGTCATAGTAAAATGCACCATACGGATTAAAAATCCACCCAAAGCATAATATACAGAGTTGCTAGAAAAACCCCGACCACTTTACCAACTATTAACAACAGATGTCGCCGTTTTTACGATGTTTAGTTATGTAAAGTAACGCCAAGCGGTGGGCAAAAATTGGGGGATAACTCCTCAAATTTTGTACTGGCTCTACACAATGGTTAGACCTAGAATCCAACATGGTTCAGTGGTATGGTGGCCTAGTGTAGATAGACCTACCGTCTCAGCCAAGCTGGCTAAAATCCAAAGATTGGCCTGCGTAGGTATTACTGGGGTAATGAGAACAACCCCTACAGCAGCATTAGACGTTTTGTTAGGATTTCCAAGTCTCGACACTTGGATAAAGAAGGAGGCCATGGGAGCTCACCGTCGAATGCGAGATGCAGGGATGTGGATCAGTCAAGGAGTATGCACGGGTCATGTTAGGGTTGCTGAAGCAGACAAAGGAGCTACCTCTGCCAAGCTGCAAGGTGATCGAAGCAGAGGACCTAGGGTTGAATAGGAAGTACACTCTCACAATCTCTACTAGAGATCAGTGGGAGCAAGATCAGGTTAGCTTTCAGCCAGGAGCCTTACTTTGCTACACGGACGGCTCAATGTTGACGGAAGAACGACGCTCCGGGGCAAGAATCTATGTAGAAAACCGAGGCATAGAAGAAAGCTCAGCTTTAGGAATGTACACCACGATGTTTCAGGCAGAGGTTTTTGCTATGTTATCGGTAGCTACAAAGGAGAAAATACGAAGGTCGACGGAACAAAAAATTTACATTTGTTCTGACAGCCAAGCGGCACTAAGGGCAATATGCCCGCCCAGAACAAGATCCGCACTTGTTCAAGAGTGTGGTGACGCCCTAGAAGAGCTGACAACAGCAAATGACGTAGAACTCGTTTGGGTTCCCGGGCATTCAGGTATCCAAGGCAACGAGAAGGCTGACGAACTAGCCAAACTCGGAGCTATGGAAACATGTTTAGGATCGGAACCGTTTTTGGGTATCACACGGAAACATGTCTCAACGGCTCTTAGCGAATGGGCCTTCGAGACATCTAAGAAAAAATGAGAACGTAACAGAGGTTGTCGACAGGGTAAAGACCACATAGCAGGATTTGACTTGAAAAAGTCAACCTGGCTGCTGGGAAAAAGCCGAACCTTTTGATAGGGATCCTGACAGGCCACTGTAAATTAAGAAGACACCTATCTCTGATAGTAGTAGAGCAGAACCCCGAATGGCCGAGATGTGGAAGAGCCGAGGAGCCGTCCTTTCACTACTTGGGAGAATGGTATATGGGCGACTAAGGGTCAAACCCTTCGGTGCGGCTACGCTTCAGAAGGAAGAGTTGTACTCCCTGGCGTGGACTGACATCCTAATTTTCATTAGAGAATCTAGGAGGTTTACAGAGGGAGATGAGGCATACGAGGTAGAATGTGGTGAGAGTGACTGAGGGGATGGCTAGGGGTTGGCAAAAAGGGCCTATAGAAGCCTACTTGTTAGACTCAGATCTCCCCACAATTACTACTACTACTATATAAAGTAAAATTAGGTGCTCTGCTTCCAACTGTCAACCTCAAAATTAAATTCTGCTGTCAAGCTGACATCCAAGCGGATACTAATACAAATCTCCAACAATGTATTGCTATTGTGAAATGGTTTTACCAAGCTCAAATGGGTCATTCTACCAGAACAGCGGTACAAATAGTGCAACATAGTTCGCGTGAAACTTAAGCGAATCGACCACCACCAGCGCGTAGTAGCATCATTGAAAAACTTGAACAGCATATGGATATTTCAAACCTACAGAAAAAGATGAGTGGAAGACCAAGAAGTGCCGTCACCATTGATAACGCTGCTGAAATTCACAGCCGGTTATTACAACTTCGTAAATACAAATTTCAGAAGAATTCGGAATTTGCAGGCAATCTATTAAAAGCTGATATTCGTGAAATTGGTTTGAAACTTTGTCGACGAAGATTAGTTCATTCCTTGAATGAAGATGATCCAGATTGTAGATTGAAGTTTTGCAAAGAATTTCGAAATTTATTAGAAGATGAAGATCGTCCTAATGAATCATCTGTTGTGGTCAGATGAAACCAAATTTAATTTATGTGGTTGTGTGAATCGCCATAACTGCGTTTATTATTCTGATGTAGTATAAAAAAAAAACAAGAAAGTTAGGGTTGAAAGAGGGTGTGCAGGAAATAAATACGATCTCTCAAAAATTCATGGAACACATAGAATATGCCTTCACTGTGGTTCCCGAAAAAAAGTCATTAATCTGTACATCTGTACATAACAAAGAGAAGATGCACTATTTCAACATCTGAGTCTAATATTGACAAGTACATCAGTCATGAACGTGAAACTAAAATAGGAACAGACAAACAAATCCGCAATTATTTTAGAAAAAAACTATAATGAGGTTGGTTTGAGCAACTGCATTTTAAAAGCGATCAATTTGGCTTTACCAAAAAATAATCCAGAGAACTGCGAAGCAACAGGTTATCTTAAGGAAAATTAGATGAAGTCGAATAGCTAACATTACAACAAAGAATAGGTCATATGCCTCATTTACATTCAGCCATTGCCACTGCTCCTCGTGCTGCTGTATTTACTCCCCAAAATACTTCTGTGGCAGCGTCGAAGGCAGTGAGTGTTTACATGACCGCTTCATACTTCGCATTCAACCTTGGGCAGTGAAGGACGTAGAATTAGGCACAGCTTCAGCGCTCTACCTCCTGAGTTTAAGTAACTATGTGAGTGTTTTAAAAAGAAAAAATATAGAAAATAGACGCCATGGTCGCAAGAGGAAATGGTGGATAAAAATCTCGCATTTTTAAAAATACAAAAAATCAATAAAGTCGTTTTAAACTCATTTTACCTAGTTAGATTAGGTTGTTTATAGTCTAAAAAGAACCTTTAGAAATTTGTATCGCCTACGGTTTAGCCTGAAGAATTATAGAAATTTCTTTCGCGCACTCGGCGGCAACTGAGCGAGAGCAGAATGTAAACACTCACTAGCACTCGCGCTGTCGGTCCTTTGACTTTCGCACAAAATACCGCCAACGAAGGGAGCGCCGGGCAGCGGCAATGACAGGAGCATGGTCAGCGTGAGTGACGTGTTTACATACTCGCACTGTCCACTTTCATGCTCACTTCCCTGCTCACTTCCACGGAAGTGAGCTGAATGTAAACCGGGTAATAGAAGTCATAGAAACAAATGTTCAAAACCCTGTGAAAACTGCAAAGTACTAATAACCGAATAAGTATTTAAGCAATTAAGTTGCCATCCTCAGCGGAAGACTAGTATAACCAAGTATGGTTGGGTTACTTTCTGAAGATATTCTCTTTGCCAAATTACAAAAATTGACTACCTAATACAAGAATCATAAAGATACGCTCTTCATCAAATCGTCATAGAAAGTGTTTCTTCGATTTAATGACATGTTAGAAGCTTATTAAAATAAGTTGATGGAAGGTGAATAAATAAAATGATATAATGACGACCAACTCAAGACGTACGGAGTCGGAACAGGTTGCCAACTCGTTGATGCTGATACGTAAAGTGGAGAATTGGATCAGTTTAGAATAAAAAGGTAGTAAAACACCTTAAATGTTTAAAAGAAGATTTACAATCAATAATAGATGAAGACACCTATTTAGTGAGGTAAAAGGAACTGCCATTTTAAGGCACATTTAATAAGATCCATGCGGCGAAGAGATCAAGACTCCAAGCAGTGTAGTGGGTTCTAAACTATGCTCGGCAGAAAATAATAATAATAAACGTTCATTAAAGTTATTGTTATTTGATACCTTCTTCCTTTTGTAAATGCAACAGCATGGTTTTATCCCAAAACATTAGAACATATGAATTTAAAATATCGGGCCAAACCAATTTGACTCATCGAAACATAATGGAAAACAAAATCTCCCAAAACGGTATGTATTGGTTACCATAATGATATTTTTCCCTTTGGTAAAGTAATAAACTAATATATGACTTTTCATTGAAACTATAGGGTTAATCATCACCCGCCGACAGATACTTGAATACAAATTTATTTTCTCTCTTGCTGGTAGTGCTTTCCTAACTATCCTATTTGATTTAATTGCTATGAAGAATATGAAGGCTGTATGCGTGGGGTTTCTACATTATATATTATGAACATTAACAGCATGCAAAGTTATACATAAAAATAAATCTCTAGCAAGAAAAATAATTATATAACTTGAATCAGAGGGCTTACCTGTGAATGGATATACTTCGAGTATCTTCGACTATTGATTACAAGTATAAGAAGCGAATTGGCAACCAGCACTCCTGTTGTTAACAACAAAACTATAAAGGCCTCGAGAACATCTCCAGGACCAAGTTCTGTCAGGAAACTAACATGAATGTATCGTGGATGAGAACAGCTACTGTTTTGCAAAGCAGGAGCCACTAGAATTGTCGTTTTGTGATTCATCTTTCAACTGCTGTCACTTATTATTATTAGTTAGCACGAAAGTTTTTAAGTTCATCGTCTCTTCACGTTATTACTCGAATATACGAAGAAAACGTTCGGAATATGTCTGTTTGATTTCTGTGCTACCTGTGTTTGCTGAATCGACATCGATAGTCCCAATGGCGCGCGACGTTGGATTTGAAACTGATTTTATCAGTGCTAATTATCCACATATTTCTGAATCACTGAACATTTGCCCCTGCTTTATTCCCGTGAATTCGAGCGGTGTTTCCCTCAGGAAGGCCTAAATATACCTGAAAATATGAAATGAATCGTTAATTAATTAATCAGTTAGGTACGCCATGTTATTAAAGTAATTATGTTATATTTTAGTAACTAATAAACTCATAATAGGGTAAAATGAAATTGTTCAGTTCGCTTTTGTTCAATTCTTTTATTTTCATTTTACGTCCGGAATTTTATTGAAGGTACTCGAACCATATCGAAAAGATGTTACCAAGTTCACGTTCATTTTATTACGGAATTATACATTTCATTTTATAGCACGGAACTTTTTTCAGTGAGTTTCCTTGGTTTTTTAAGTGGATTTGGGATTATTTCACAAAACTACCTTTCCTGCAAAGTTCTATTGGTAATTTTCAATGCCTTGACTTTTTGAAGGATTGTTATTTAGACCGTAGCAAAAACAGACAAATTCTACGTATCTGTATGTAACTGGTCACAATAATTTATTACCAGTAGCAACCGACAAGATAACGAGAACAAATGTGAACTTTCTAAAAATTTAAAACTTTTCTCCGCTTTGTTTGAAGCAAAATTGATACAATCTACGAAAGTTCTACAACAATGTATGTCATAAGCTTTAGAACCTCATCAAAGCCAGGAAAAGTGTCAACATAAATCATTTTATTCTACTCGTAGATTTCAACTAGGTCAGGAGTATTGCTGAATTGTTTATTTTCAAATATTGATTAATTATGCAAAATCTTATCATACGAATGCATTTGCCAGGTTTGATTACTAAAATACCAAAGTAAGACTTCTCAAAATAAAATAACCGAAGTACTTTAGAAAATTACATTTAAATGGAAAATGCATTTTTCTACTTGTTAATATATAAAATTTTAATTAAATTATTCTCATTTTTTAATTTTAAACAAACAAACTTAAGGTTCAGTCCTGACTATACCTGAAGCAAAGCCCCAATTTAATAAAAGTGTTATGAAAAAATATTTAAAAACATAAAGTACATCGATGGAGAAAGCGGCAGGAATTTAGTCATTTCGTCTTTCACATTTTTCTTTAATTAATTTAGTTAATTAACAAGTCACATAAATTTACTACTTTAATTATATAAGCTCCCCAGAAAGAAACGTATGTAAATAATACCGAAAAGCTTAACCTTTTTCTTTCCTAGTGTTTCACGACAGTGATGAAAGTAACTAATTTACAGAAGCACTGCCTTTCTTCTTATTTATGTGCTTTAGTTACAAATTGCAGGCAAGAAACTATTTTCATCCCCGCAAAATTGTTCATACTGGATTACTAAACCATTCTAACAAAACCAAGTTTCAAAACACATCATAAACATATGCTCGGCTTTCCTTTGAACACCAAAAGATCCATGTCTAGCGTTTAGAGATCACTTGTTATGAACCGCCTAAACTGGAAATTTGGGTTGGCTTGTCACAGTACAGAGTTGTACAAAAGCTGCGAACCGTTGCTAAACCATCAGTTTAATTTGGAACCATTTCAAAGTACACCTTAGAATAATTTGTCTCTTTAAACCTCTAAGGTAAAGCCAGAATGAAAATAGAGAAACAGCTAGAATTATTAACAAGAAAATAGAGTTGAACGAATTCGGAGGAAAATTTACTTTAAACAAATTTGTTGATATATCAAGTCAGGGATTTAAAATACAACAAAGTTAACAAAAAGTTATTGAAGGTTTCAGTTTAGGTTATTAAATTAAATGCAGATAATTGCCAGAAAATTAAATTACATAGCGATAAATGAAAAATGATCTAAAAATAATTATAGAAACGAAAAACCGAAAACAAGAATTAAATTTGTCTGTAATAATTTATGGTGTAATTTATTCCAAACAACAAGGCTTTATTGCTTTTAATAGCTTTAATAATAAAAAAAAAAATATTCTCTGAATAAGCAATAAAAGTAAATAACTCGAAAACTTCCTTAAAATGGGTATTCAACCCTTATTAAGTCCTTCCGAATCGTGAACAAACCATTCATTCAAGTTATTTAGATTCAGGGCACGTAGAATAAACAAAGCAAAAAACAATCAGTTTCCGCTCGCTAAATTCAAGATATCTGAAATTAACAAACTATCCCTGTGTCACACCGATACGGTGGTGTGGCTGAAATTAGATATCGAAACCGTTGATTAACTGCATCAAAATCAGAGTGCAGAAAGACGGAACACCTAATAACGTTTGATTTACAGACCCTTGGGCACCAGAATCACAGATCACAATTCACAACATATCGGGTCGGTTCCGCCCTTTCGCGGCCACCGAGTTTCCTCTAAACCCCTTAAGGATCTATAATATAACCAGTTCCTGATAACCAAGAAGATTATATGGGAGCTGCAAAGAAAACTAGAGCTCCAGCGCTTCTGGAACAGGTCGTTTACTAACGGAATATTTACATAAATGAAGATTAAGTTATTTTTCAGAAAACTATTATCGTTCGTAGCATATGCGAATTAATATAGAAAAATTGAAGTCAAAAGACTTTCAGTATCATTAAAATATCTAATTAGATAGTTTTCGTCAGCAAATATGTGTACTACTAATGAGAAAATTTAATTATGACCATACAATGAAGAACTTTTATAGGAAAAAGCAAACAAAATATTCTTAAAGCTCTAAAAGTCGTAACAAATCACACGTTTGAAACATCAAAACATTTCAGTGGGGTTTTCACTCGGGAGGTTTTCAAAAGATTTAGGATAGTTTCGGGGTAATTCGACATTTTCCGAAAATATTAAAATTTTAAATGCGGCACATTCATAAAAAAAATCGGTCAGAATTTTCTATGGCGCTTAATGAAAAAAAGCCTAGCATTAATGTTAAATAAACCGTCAAAGAATTGAACTCAACAGCATTACTTTACAACCCTTTCATTTTAGCGAATACGTTAAAAAAGACAATAATTCATCTTTCCTTATGTAAACCATAATGAAATTCCAAGCATGCCCTTTCTTAAGATCATGGTAAAAGTGGTGAAAGTGAATTATATCCATTTCTGCATTATCATCGCATCGTTACATCTTCTCAGCATTGAAAGTTATATTCAAAAAACACTTGATAAAGAAAATTCTGGAAGGCGAATTTTGCTGTTCGCTATGCGTTGCCCAATTTTCCCCGAAAGACGTCGAGTCACGCGCCCTTCCGACGACTGCATATTGATGACTTGTTTATGAAGCGGAATGGACGTTTTAAACGCCACTGCCTGCCTAATTAACACCAGAATTCAACCGCAAAAGACAATGGCTTCGTTAACCATCACCGTTCATATTTAACGACTAAAAACTGAATATAAATACAGTAAAGTTCATATCTCCTTACGCCAAATTTACCCCAACGTCTTATTATTAATTGCTTTAATGTGTAGAAGAATGCCTAAAAATTTCCTTCCCTTCTTTACATTTAGTAAACTTTATTCGGTTTTTATATACTTTGGAAAGGCGAAGCCAGATTGGATTTTAATATTTAAAGCAAATTCTTAAATTCCACTAGGATTCGATATGAATAACGCGCAAACAAATTGGTTATAAATACGTATCGGCTTTTATATGCTGCGAAGAAATCTCTTGCCTCTTTTCCATTTTACAACACTTCCTTTACATCATCGATTTGGAGGAAGTTAACGAAAATTTAGCCAAGTAGGTGCATAACTTCGTTAACTTTCTGCCCCTTGAGAATAATATACCTTAATGGCAGTTTTATTAGTCAATATTAATTAAATAATCACGGAAATGAACATTCTGGAAAGAAATTTAACAAAACAATTTGAACACTAATTTTAAGAGAGATTAACTTTGATGATTGGTTTGATTTGATTTAGCTTGAAAATGTCGTCGTAATATTCTTTTAAACTGAAACTAAACGAATTCAAAAATTTCGTAAGTATAACTTAAAACATAAACTAAAAAAAACCGAACTATCCACCAAAAGCTTCATTTTGAAATCCACACAAATTTATTAAGTACTGCATTTTAGTCATTCAAATTCCTCCTTAATTTTCTACAGAAAATAAAAGAAAATTAAACATACTTTATTTAGATAAGTAAACATCAGCGTGAAACTCTCGACATCTTGACGAGGATCTCACTTAAGGTAAGTAATCTCTGTGGGTTTAACTGAGATATCTGTGGATACGACAAACCACATCACTACATATTCCGTGTAATGTTCTTGCATTCCCTGTAACCAGATTCTCAGTTAACTCGTTAATATCTAACCCTATCCCTGTTTATATCTCCAGAATTTCAGGGAGCAATTAACATAGCCGAATGAGATAGGAAGGACCAACTACAGACAAAACAGTTCGCTGACCTTCAGAAAAACTGAGGATACGAAAAAATTACTGAAAACAACCCGATAAAGTTTTGTATAGAAAAGAACTTGTTGAGTAAAAAATTTATCTTTGTATATAAGTTCTTCTCTGTTTCTTGTGTGTTTAAATTTTTGGTGTTTCTATAAGTACGGAAGTTTTGTGTCTTTTGATTTTGAGCTTTGTTATTTATTTTGTTTTTATTACATGCTTAAAATTATTCTTAAACGTTGTTAAGCAGCAAGTGTTACTTGCCTGTGAACGCAAATGGCTGTTTATGTATTTCAGAGAATATCAAAAATGCTAATTTTTTCCTAAGACATAGTTATCAGTTGGAACTATCTCCAAAATAAGTTACAGATAAATCTAGCTAAAACTCAACAAATTTAAGTCTGGTAAGGCCCTTAAAGAACCTTAATGGAAAGGGACCGAAATATGCAATGGAAACCGTGGAAAATTGCTTCAATTCCCAAGCCGAATAAAGCTCTTGAAAAGTTAATTCCTATACATTGAGTAGCTTACTACCGATAATGTCCAGAGCTTTTGAGCAACTACTAATGGCAGGATTAAAGGCACCAATTACTATCAAAACTTGGCTATCAAATTTGGTTTTGGACCTTAAAATGCAACCATTGAACCTATTCACTAAGTCTCAAAAACAATTCGTCAGGCACTCTAAAATACGAAATACTCCATAAAAACGTTCCTAATAACTGCATACTAATCCTAAATTTTATATATAAGATTGTCATTTCCTGATATTCTTTTTCTTCTTCTTCTTCTTCTTCTTCTTAGTACCATATCCTCATTGGCAACTAAATTGACCCACTCATATAATTTTGTTAAAGGCTATTCAGCAAAATTTGATGTCAAGTCAAACGATTGCTCTAAATTCTTTAACCAAGAGTTTCCCCTATTGCCAGGTCCTCTTTATCAACCTGCAACAGGTGGCATTTGTCATTTATCATTATATGGCCCAAATATCTAATTTTCCTGTTTTTTCTGTTTAAAGTCTTTTTTGAAGTAAGAACGGTTTCGGTTTACATAAAAACAAAGATTTGTTTCTACAGTTAGTGACAACGTTCAACTTTTCAACAAAATCGTCGGTGCAATAAAGAGCTTTTTCTGAATAGGCGATGGTTTTAACAACCCAACCAGTATTTTTGGCTTCATCGATCTGTCTGCATTTTCTGCCCAAAAATTCTCTCAATGTGAGGAAGATATGATGCCTTTCCTCCCCCCAAAAAACGGTTATCGCCACTTTCAGGGTGTTTGACTGTTTGAATATTCTTGATATTGTTGGAAAGTGCGGATGATCGTTTAGGAAATCGTTTCTCGTCGTGGACGTTTGTTCTTCCTCTACTACCTTTGTATCTTTTCCTCATTGAATGTACCCATAAACTTCTTACGAGCTAAATTTGTTGCGTTAAAAAATCTGATCACTCTCCGCACTTTACAGTCGGCGGAAATGGCAACGGAAATGGTTATATTAAAATCTCTGTTAAGGGTAGGAAGGCACTTTGCAGTTTGGTACTCACTGAGAATGTAGTCGGTTATTCATAAAATATATTAGACTTTTTCACAACTGCCCGGCAATGACTTAGACAGACAAGTTGCGCAAACGGTACTTAAAAAATTATTCCCCTACTTTTAGTTTTTTTTGTACCCTTCGAAGAATTCTTTCATTGCTTATATGGTACACGCACGAGATTGTCATCATCCGCTTAACTTTTTATGTGTTTCTTCGGTGAGCGTACATGCTTTCACGCCGTATAGGAGAATTTAAAATACGTAACAACGTAATACCGTTACCATAAAATGTACAATTTAATTCCATGCTGCAAATTGTATTATTGAATTTTCAGAATACGTGTCTTGTCTTTTCTGATCGTATTTTAACCTCTTTGCTATGCTACCATGGAGAACCATTACAAAATTTAAAAATAAATAAGAAGTAAAATAAGGAGACTGCCTCTCTTTGTTATAGTTATGAATGCAGTGATGGACAACTGTAATACCAGAATAAGGAAAAAGTTAATAGGATATTTAAGATTACAACCAGTGCACATACAACATTTAATTTCTAGTAGGTATTGCTAGAAAAAGATGAGGAATAACTACAACACACGCTTAAAATATAGAAAGACAAGCTGAGAAAAGTAACAATTGATGTGGTGACAGATGGGAAAAAGACAAGAGGGGGGCCAAAAAAATGTGAGAGAAGGGCATCCGTGACATAGCAGAAAAGAGACTATAAGGAGGATGGCTAAGGATCGCCAATAATATAACAAATGGATATTGAACCGGACGCCTTAAAAACAAAGAGGATTTTCTGAAGAAAAAGAAGAAAAAGAAGAAGAATAATAATAAGAAGAAGAAGAAGCTATGAACCCGGTCATTTAATGTACACCCAAATAACTGATGTTCTATGTTATTCGAAAATATTTTTGCAGGGACGTTCTTATTATTATGAACACAATTTTAGTGTTAGGGGCATTCAGCTTATTCTTTGCTGGTTCGGATTATGTGGTAAAGCACTGTCTGCAAATTTCCTTCGTTCCCGCTAGCAAACGAGGATAAGTGGCAAATCTAAGGCTATTACCTTATACTTAATTGACTAATACTCCATCTTTCAGATTTCCTAAACATTGTTGAAAATCCCTTTGAAAATAATATATTAAAAGGTATAAGAAAACCCTAAGGCAGGAGTCCCGCTGAGCCACCATCAACCACCCACAGCCGTCAACTAAAATTTAAACATATGCAATCACATGCTGTTAGTCTCACTGAACCACCGACATTCACCCACCGTCATCAAATGATGGTCACCGGTTTGAAATTTTCAACTTGTTTGAATTTTGGTGGACGGTGGAACGGTGATTGCGCGTGCGGCAGGGCGTGTAGCATCAGCTGATTTACGATAGCGAAAGACGGGAAATTTAAATATAAGTTAAACTTGGACAGGTTATTCCATAGTTCCAACTTGGTGATGAATACGCTTGAGGGATTTGGCTGGGAAACACTTCAACACATCCTCCCTACAGCCCAGATCTCTCTCCCATGCGATTTCCACATTTTTGGAGAGATGAAGTTTGCATCGGACGAGGACGTGTGTGAATGGGTAAAGATGTAGTTCCGTCAGCAACCCACAAGCTTTTTCAAGGATGGGATTGACCGTATTATCACCCAGTGAGATAAATGTATTAACAGTTTTGGAGATTACTTTTGAGGTACGAAACGTTCAATGAAACCTTTTGGCGTTTGGTCCGTTTTCGTTTGACTGTCTCTAATAGTTTTTTCGAATGATTTTATTATAAGTATTTGTATTCGTTTTATAGCATACCATAGTTTATTTTTTGTAATTGCAGTTCTTATTATGGCGTTGTCTTCATTCTCTTATAAAAGTCGTTCTGTATTTTCCTTTCCTATCTTACTTCTCCGCTATTGTCTGTTAATAAGTCAATATCTTCCTTGTAAAATATCAAAAAGAGTATACAATACTTCATCCTATCAGTTCTTAGGTACCGTAGCGTAGCTACTAAAACCTGTGCTATACCTCTATATCACAGCGGCACCTCAAGCCCATACCGTCCTAACATCTCACCAATATCTCAACATTACGTATCAACAGATTCAGACTGATTCCAACATTGTCCGAATCATTAAAACAAATCTCTTCACGTTACCTTCACTAAGTACAAAGGTAACTGTCCACCAGTGGCACCAAATAACCAGCAGCTTATTCATCAAGAAAATTCTTCGAAATGCATCTTCGTCATAAATTTTTCAAAGATAGAACAGCCGGAACTCAAATTCAGTAACCTTTTTGGGATGGGGTGGCAATTCCAAAAAACCTTCCAGAGAACAAAGCTATTTTGGAAACTGCCTGGAACTACGGAATCTAATTTTGGAGTTTTGCGTCTGACTGCAATATGAGGTTAAACGCAAAAGTACTATAATATCGCTTGCAATTTTAAAATCAAAACTAGTAAAGAAGAAATAATTAACTATACCCAAAGTATGACCCAAAATTACAAAGTAACCCCAAAAGGCTGACAGAAAACTGGAATAAGCAACCAGAAAAGCCCTCCGATTCCAACAACGTATCTTGCCTGACTTTGTTAAACAGCTTTCAATTTTTAAAGTTCGTGATAGCCTAGACTTGTAAATAAATTTGTTGGTAAAATTATTACTGCGACGCCTAAAGGAGCAGAAGGAGTTGGGAGAAGAAGAAGAAGAAAATTATTAAAATGTATGAAATTGGCGCACAATAGTTTCTTTCAGGTTATTCTTATAATGTTATAATATAAAATATTCACTTATCGTAACTCGTATTACAGATTGTGAATACATATTTCAAGATTGTGTGGAAGGTCTTGATTTCAGAAGTTAGTTTATCTTCTACCGGGATTATATAAAGTAGATGTGACTTTATTAACAACAGTTTATACCATACCCTTTTACATTACAAAAAAAATATGAACATGCTTGCTTAACTATCCGTTCAGTAAGAGTGAGCAATGTCTGATTTCAAATTGCTTAAATGTGAGTCTGGAGCAGAACGCTCCGAATACCGTGGACAGCACGATTGACTAATGCCTCAATTCTCCAAGAAATTGAAGAGCCACAACGCCTGCCACAAATTGTTAATCAACGAAAACCAAAGTTCTTTGGACACATTACTCGACAAAACAACTAAGGCCTGGAAAAACTAATCATAGAAGGAAAAATAGAAGAAACTCGGACTCGCGGGAGATCACCGAGAAGATGGATAGATCAAGTCAAGAATACCACCAACAGTATGGTTGATCAAGCTACAAGAAACGGAGAAAGATGGCGAGAAATAATCCACAGAATAGGAAATCAAGAGATCACGACTCTTCTACAAAGAAGATACGATGAGGAAGATACGAGTATTACACAGTATTGTTTTTGTACTTATTATTTGGTTTTTAAACAGTCAGCACAGGGCTTAGTAATGCTGTCTTTAAAAACTTGTATCTCTGAAAGGAAATGTTTTGTAGTATATGATGTAATGGGCACCGTTAACATAGGATTATTCAAACTACAAAAGCTGTTGAAAATGTTTGACAGGAACATGTAGGCCTGTAAGTTACTTAAAGGTAAATCGTTTTACGTTTACTCTAAACTTTAGTTAGAGACAAGCAGGCAATTTTAAATACGAGATGCCTGCCTCGGTATTGTCCTTGCCATATAAATCAAGTGTGTTAATTTCGGTTTTCGGACCAAGTTGGTGAAATCTTTAAAGCAGAAACAATCTGAAAGCATGCCCCTTTTGCCTACAAGCTAAAACCTTAGGTGTCATGCCAATGCCATGTTTGGCAAGACAAGGGTTCTTCAAGGCGCGGAATCCTTAGTTATACAAAATTCTAGCGTGGTAGGCAATGACCGTAGCAGTTGACGTTTGTTGAGGTACTTGGTACCCACAAGCTTAGGAACTGTTGGGTATTTCATAAATAAGGAAAACGATATGATCTAACTACTAAACTAAAAGTAAAGGATCTGGAAAACGTAGCGGATAACTGAACCGAAACCTAGCTTTGTTATAAGGTCGTCATAAAATTCGTAACTAATCAAATATTTCTTGTATTTTGCAAACTCTAAATCCATTTTGTTTGAAATATGGATACTGTAAGTCAACATATTGGGTCATCCCCTAAGTAATGTCCGTTTTCTTATTATTGCAAAATAGGATGCGATGTGAACAGATTCAGGCATGCATACCCCAAAAGACGCATACATCACAAAATGCGTTAATGGTTCATTTGTTCTTGAGCAATGTTGGAAGTGTCAGTGCTACATTATAAGCTATTAACACAGGGAAAGTCATGGAATTGCCAAATGACCATATTCGACATGTAATACTTATGAAATAGAAGAAAATAATAATGCAAATGTAGCAACACGAAATATTCAGGAAATGTATGGCAGGGATGCTTTGAATGAGAAAACGTATTGTTGATGATTTGAAAAATTTAGATCTGGTAATTACAGCTTACAAGATGAAGTGTGTTCAGCTGTTCAGGCTGTCCCGTTAAATTTGATAGTGTCTTTCTGGTTGCTAAATTTGACGAAAATCCTGCCGTAACCATCGAAGATCTTTCAAGAAAACTTGGTTCCAAAAAATCAACTGTCCATCGTCACTTACAAGGGTGGGGAAAAGTGGACAAACACGGAAAATGGATTCCGCGAGAAATTTTAGAAAATCATCGCAGAGAACGCATTAACATATACGCATTTTTGCATTTGCGAGAAACTCAAGAGACCTTTTTTAAAACGGGTGGTGACACTGGATGAAAAGTAAACTTAAGAAGCAATGGGTTAGCAGGTGTTTTCACTTATTTCATAGTTTACAGAATTATCTAGATTCTAGAGAAAAGAAGGACCTTCAAAATGTAAAAAAGTTGTATCTTCATTTTTGAAAATCAAAATCTCAATAGTTTTATTCAAATGGCATATTTCAGCTTATGATAGATGGTAAACAGTTGTAGGTAAGTAATAGTGGAAATTATATTATTGCTTAAAATTGTTTTATTTGTCAACGTTAAAAAAATTCTGTAGAATTCGGTCATTACTTATGGGATGACCTGATACTTTAACTGATTTCATGCTTGTAAGTTGCAGCAGTTGCAATAGCACAAAAAATACTGCATCAATTAAAAATCTTCAGGAACTACTAGTTCGTACTGAAACTCCTACCCAGGGTAAAAGAGTTTCAGTAAGCGTGTGACAATGGCCTGCATACCACATTCTCATATTCAACTTTTTGTAGTCCGAGATTAAACCAAATTCCACCCGATTAAAATATTCGACCCAATAATTAATCAATTATTCTTTAAATACACAAGAAACAATCAATAATATAAAAAGACGAAAATCCTACATTTTATAACAATACATTTACAGGTCTATCTTCGGCACAAACTGAGGTTTAATGCAACTTCCTAAATCTACTTACGTATAATATTTTTAAGCGCATTGTTTAAACTTTGTTTACATCTTCAACAGTTACTTTATTTCATGTAACGGCCGCCGGTTATCTTTTGTACATTCAATACTGTCGTTGTTTCTACGCCCCCAACAGGGTTTGTAATGGTTACACGTAAATTTTTAACATCCTCTGTAAAACCATTTAAAAAAAAGATTTTGATGTAACAATTGTAAGCACGATGGTTAGCTAATTGTAAATAACTAGGTGAATTTATGTAAGAACTGATTTTGTTTGTTTTTTTTTACATCAAGAGATCCTTATACAAATCACATGAGTTATTCTAATTCAAAAGTCTCATAAACTCAAGCTTTCGAATAATTATTATAACGATTTAACAATGCATTTTTTAATAAATAAAGTCAGAACAGTTTTTACCTACGTTCAACAGGATCATCGTGTTCCCGCTGTCATCCCATAATCTCCTGACATTTTTAACCAACGATCTCCCGTCAGTTCTACACGTAGATCCTACTTGAATATGGGGTATTTATCAAAATTATTCGCCGACGTTATAATCCTCCAAAGTCGCACGTGTTGAGAATACTGAACAACATGAACCGCCATATTTTTCATGAAATTCGGGTGAAAAGCGTGCGCGATATTAAATTTGATGTTAGTTGTTTATCAAAGATAAAATCCACATGATTTTGGGATTTGCAACCACCCTACGAGTAAACAGATTAATGTATTGAATGTGCTTACGTATTATGCAAAAATACGATAGCGGAATTGAAAAACGTTGAATTATGATTCGTATTTGTACGAGTTTCGTATTTAGATAAGATGGAAAAATCTACAAAAAGAATTTAAAATATTTTAGTTTGTAAAAGAATTTAACAAGTAATTCTCATGCGGGTTTAGTAGATTTTTATAATCCTTGCTTGTTTTATGTTTAATAGAACGAATGCAGTCTGGATTAAATCGACCTAAAAAAACCTTTTACTTTTCTGAAATTTCCTGTACTTGGGAACTCTAAATTAAAACCTACAAGCACGAAAAACGATTTTGAAAATAGCTTGATCGTTAAAGACAAAGCACGCTAAAAAATTATTTTAATAGATTTTGAAATGTTGAACGTTTTCAGCTAAAAATTATTTTAGCAGTAAAATTTTCAGCCGAAATTTTTGTTTCAATTTCAATTTATGGCAAAATGGATTACTAATACCGTGCGTACGTTGCCTCCCTACGGATATTGAAAAGGTATAAACCATTTATCAGGGTAAAATGAAATCAAACTGACAATAGTTAATAAAGATGAAGTGGTTTAAGTTGAGCAGGAAGTCCTTTAATTTATATAAATTGAAGCCTAAATTCGTCAATGATGCTTTACGTTAGCGTAACCTGTAAAACGAATTTACACAATATTGCAAGTCTTTAAATAACTATACTTTGCCAATTGCGCCATTGTACCATAACGTATTTGTAAACAAAATTAGACGCGATTTTACTCAGAGTAGTTTCGGAAATACCAAAGAAAATTTTAGAAGAGAATCTACCCGAATTTCAGTAAATTATGTTTATGTTGGACCCATTTCTATTAATTTAAATTAAATGTTAATGTCTTTGAGTCTCATCAGATTGTCGCCTACTTCCATGTTTAGTTATTAATAAAATCATCAATTTGAAGAACTTGATTTCTCCAAAGGATAATTTTTATTTTTTACTTTTAATTTCCATAACTTAAAAAATAATACTGGCATGGCTTGAATTTTAAATAATCAAAGCGTAATTACTAAACAAATATTTAAAAATTTTATTGATGGTAAGTAAACCACGTTAACTCTTTTTATGAAAGTATGTCTTAGAATACATGTTAAAAATTATTAAACGTACTTTATTTCAAGAGCCTTACAAAAAAAAATAAAGAACGCCAAGCTCAAGAACTTTTACAAAACAAGTTTAATTAAAACGCCTATTAATACCTCAATTTCATGATGAAGTTTCAGCTTTATTTTTTCAATTTCACTAAACAAAAGTTAGATCAGGAAAGTTTTTAAGTTTACGTAGAGTTCAGGCCTCATCAGACAATGTCAAGGAATTAATTTAAGCCTCACAATGATTTTGTTTTTTGGCCGTTGCGAGAATACGGTTGTGCCTTATGCAGTATAAGGAACCGACTGAAAAGTAGTCTTAGAAACTTTTAATAGTTTCTTAAAGTCCTTTTGAAAGGTTTCATAAAATATTCAAAAGCCATTGCAGCATTTCGCTCGGAGACTGTACGAGTGGAAAGAAAGTTCATAGACGATTTGAAGCTCGAAGTTCGGTTTAAGAAAGGTAGGTCAGTCGAAAATGAATGATAAAAAAATAAAAAAATCTTGTTTTATTTTCTATGGAAGGCATTAGCTATACTTTGCTTGTCGTAGAGCAACGTTGCATGTATTTATCCGAAACGTGTAATTTTATTTATTCCTTTTATAGAAAAACAAACATCCACGAAAAGTTTTGTAGCTTCACGTCAGGAAATTTCGTACTTGAAATAATTTAATTATTGTAAAGTAAAGAGCTTTAAGGATACTTTATATCGAAACGACTTTTCAAATTAGGTCAATTTAGTGTATCAAAGAGAAATTTTAAATTTCGCAATCAGCGTTGGAACTATTTTTATTTTATTTCATTTCGCTGCAAGATTTTCTTCTGTAGTACTGAAAATATAGCTTTTGAAAGGACGTCGAATAAGAAAAAGAACTGAAAATAGTAATAAATTTTAATAATAAATAATAATAATAATAGATTTATGTTTTCGTGGGAACCCATTTGTTTGGTAATTTTGGTTTCTTGGGTTAAGTTACTAATATCTTACGTAAATAGACAGTAAGTACGTGATATGCATTTTGGACTATCCTCTCAAGTACAGCTTCTGTTCGAATACTCGGATTTAAGCTAACTTATAAGAATATTAATTTAAAACCATAAATGTGTGTCCGCAAGATATCTTTTTATTCTGCTTTTCTTACTATTGTGAAACAAGTTTTCTTAACCTTAACAACTTGAAAATGGATTATTCTGAAAAATAGGTTTCAATTTAATTCTCCATTTAAACGTATTATTTCATTAAGTCTAAAAGCCTAAAAGAAAAACCTAAAGAACTAAATTGAATTGAGATTTGTTTTAGTTATTTTAAACATAGGTTCTAAATATCCTCCTGAGTACAAAGCAACTTGCTGCAACGTTAATCTAATTTACTAATTAAGCCCTCAGTTCCAGCAATAATTCCTACAAGTTAGCACTGTGGTAGAATATGAATTAACCACAGGGTTATTATATAAACTAGATTTTCCACTGCAAATAATTTCGACCGCTGGCAAGAATTTGAACGCTTTAGTTATTAATATAAGTGTATCATCGAGCACCAGTTTGTGACCCGGCTTTACCACACGCTTATACCTCATTACCTAACAATACGGGATGTTAAAGAGAAGCATAACGCGCGTTTTTTTATTATTTTCTAAAGTTCATCCGAGAGCTTTGACTTAGGAGTCCTCGAGTTCCATTATTACGAGTTCCCCGGATAGACTTTTACCACTTTATAAGGGCTTTACTAAGACGAGCTCTCGACTACATAAAGTTGGTTTTTATATGATGTCCCTCTATCTACACTTTCCTTTTTTTAAAGATAACCGCAGTGAAAAGCGTACGAGATAAAGATGGGGTAATTTATGTTCCACTAAGGTTACCCGAGCGTTAGCGCATTACTAGTGTGTTTTGCGTTAGATCGTCCTGAAATCCTATTCAGCAGATATTCAGTAGTATTCAAACGTGACAAAAAGTTGTTTTCTGCACTATGATGTAACTAAGTGCGTACGTTAACCCTCATGTGTTACGGAGAACCTGTAGACAGCTAAATAGAGAAAGACGAATGTGTCTGGTAAAGTAAGGGCAAGTTTACAGGCAAACAGAATGTTATGGGAATAGTTCGCCTTTATTATGCAAGTTTGCTCGGCATCTCACATTCGTCTAGCCTAAAGATCATCCCTTAAATAAATGCTTACAGACTTAGGCTATACCCGCTGCCAAAAGGCATAAATCTTACGTTGTGTTTCTTAAACCGAAAAGATTGCCAGATAGCATTTTAAAGGCATTTGAGGAAAATTTTCGAATGATGTATCAAACTAAATTCAACCGCAATCATCCTGCATATTAACTCAAAATGCATATTACTTAAACAAGTGGAAACAAAACCCCCATAAAAAGGTAAACCAATATGAAATCGTCAAATGATATATTAAAAACAATGTTACTAATTCTTTGCCAATAAAATCAAATTCGACTAGGCACAATTCCTAAAATTATCAAAATGTTGCTGCTGCTTCAGAAAATTATAGAACAACAACATGATTACTAACAGACCAAGACATTTTTGTCCTGAAAATTTTAAATACTTGCATTTATAAAATGAACCAAAAAAATTAAAAGTAAATTCCCAATTTTACTAACAACTCACACAACAGTCAATTAACAAAGCAATTCATGCTACTAATATTAATAAAGTTCTAATCTAATTAGTACTTCAGGCAGGTAAAATTCATGGTAGAATTCTCCGAATTTACAGGTGGAATTTTCAACCTCTTTGGAGCTGTGTTAATTGGCGTTCGATTTCTGTTGTATGAGTACACATGTACACATAAACACTGTTTGGAACCAGCTGAGAGATGCTCTAACGTTTATTAATTTTTTAACCATGCCCTGAAAAACTTTAACAGTAGTTAGCTTTTGTGCAGATGTTGCTTATCGCTTGAATAAGCACTGTATTTACAATTTGTATAGCGGTTTCTCTCATCCATTTATTATTTTTTTGGATAACTGCTTTAGGTCTTTTAAATAAAAAGCGTGTATTGAATTCCAACTTAACTTTATATACATAATAATGTCATCTAAAAACGTAATAAAAAAGTCTTCTCCCAGAACGTATAATTATTTTTGACAAATATCCATTATTAATGCCCTTGGTAAGTAATACATGAAACGATTCACAATGATTTACGAGTATAAACACACAATGTACGAAGAGAGAGTGTCAGTAACATAAGAAACTAGATACCCATACAAACACATTGTTATATCATCCACAAAATGACGGGATATGTAAGAAAACGAATATGACCAATAAACCTGTAACTTGGTTAAGAAGTTATCTTTGCTGAAAAGGAGCTCATCAAGGCAGAATGCAAGACCTTTAAAATAGATCTTAAGCCTCAATATTAGCTTATGTATTACATTATGTACCTTTATTGAATGAAATCAAAAATTCACTAGTCGTAAAAACGAATTTATGACAACCTGAGAACGTTTTTCGTGAGTAAGGAGTAAGCGAGATGATGTTATTTTAGGCCTGTAGCCTACAAATAACAGTAAAACACTTCAAATTCAAGAAATGGTATCGTTACTCATTAGATTAAGAAGCTGAAGACAGAATGATACAAAGAAAGCAAACTTTGTCTCGGGTTGGAGTGTCAGTGTATCTGCCTTCTTAGTGATAATCTAGAACTTACCCGAGGTGTCATCCATACAGAGTCCCCCAAGAGAACATGTTTACTACTTTACTAACTAACTAGGCTACTCTCCCTAGCTGAACCTTTGAGACCATTTCCACAAACCCCTCTCTTTCTTCTTTTCTGGCACAATACCAATAGATTGATTCGCTAGTGCGTTAACCTCAATACATTTCTGCTCGTTTCACACCGGCATACCAAACCCTTCATTATGAAATCTACATGTCCCAATAAGGGCTGACTATAACAGACAACTTGATTCACTTCATTTGGAGCCCTTGCGTCACATCAGGAAAAAAAACGATGGACGATCCTATCAACCGCCGAGCCATCCAAACTTTTTCCCATTTTTACCTAGGATTATTTCTAACTGTAACTTGATAAAGTTTAAAGCTAGAAACAAAGGTATTTTAAATTGATGAAAGCATCATATGATGTAGGTACTTATTTATAGGAAAAATCTAGTTTACACCAAATTTAATCATGTTGATGTGCGGTGTTAAGACAAAGAATTGGTAACACAGGATTCTGTGAAATTGGTATTGTTATCGGTGTGAGATTAAATTTATATGGCTGAGGTTAATAAGTTAACTGTTTGAAAGTTACACATCAATAATAGGTTGATAACAATAAGAAATGGAAATTTATATGAATTTATCAAACCACATATTAAATATAAATTAGTTAAAAACATGATAAGGTAGGGCTAGGTAGGGCATAACAGACGCACCCGACTTCCCACTCGGCACGTATCCCTGGCGATCGAATACAACCTAGAATACATTCAGTGAAACCCAGAAGTTGAAATATCTTCTAGCTGTTGGTCCCAGTACTGTCTGGGGAGTACCCCATGCACCCTTTTTGTTAAACGACTTTTCATTGTACTTCGTCAACAAGAGAAACATAAGGTTTGCAAAGCTAAGTATTATTAAATCACTTTTAAGAAATTGACATTGTAAACTTATTACAGCCCTTATACCTATTAAAGTGTTCGTGTAAACATATATCCGATGGGCGTGGAGATACAATTGTTTGAATGTTAGGCATTAAAAGCCTTACTTAAGTTATATTTACATTTACTGGTCATTTAAATGACACCAATAACTTGCAACAGTTCAAACTAATTGTTCACAATTTCCATTGCCGACTTGGAAACAGTGTTTACAGCTCCTCTAAAGTCATCTTGGCGTTCTTTTATGAGGACATAACTATTCATAATACTAGTAACCAATGCGCCACTTCATTTCTCATCCATCCGCACAAACAAAAATCTAAAGGAATAGAGCCTACAGAATAACAAAGTCCTGCAGTCCTAATCACGAGTTTACCTAGTTTTAGAATACAATACGGCACTATTGAGCAAGTACATCAGATGGTCAGCATAATTAATAACACATTCAATGGAGAAAAGTACTGCTCAACACCATTTCTGGATATAAGCCAGGCTTTCAGTAAAGCCTGTTACGGATAACTTTAAAACAAACAAAAACTTTCAGGTAATTTCGTCATTGAAATCATATTTAACGAAAAGACACTTCGTCATAAAGTACTAATATGAATACAATACTAGTAATCAAGTTTGGAGTGAATCAGGGGAATGTATTGCTTCTGTATATTACGAGGTTGGACAATATCAGCTAATTTAGAGGAGGGAATTTTGAATTTGACATAACTCGTTACACTGAAAATGAATCTGTGGTTGTAGCCTACTTACTTCCACGTGACTTTACACCGGCAATAGACACGTAATTCACCACGCACACAGCTGGGAGTTGCACAGCGCACAGTACTTAATATGGGGACACAATTCCGGGCAAGTGAACCTACTGGTTGTATCTATACTATAGTCTTACACTGCATTGTCCGTACGGCAGTTTTTGCCGAGTAAAGGTTTTACCGCAACCCCTTATTCACCGGACACGGCACCGTGTGACATTTTTGTATTTCCAAAAGTCAAATCGGTGGTCAAAGGGCATCATTTTGAGACTACCGAAGATGACCAAACTGCAGTGGCGCAAGCCATAAAGGGTTTCACCAAAGAAGAATTCCTACAATGCTACGAGCAATGGAAATTACGCTGGAAGAAGTGTGTGCAATCCGAAGGAACCTACCTCGAAGGTGATCACAAAGATATAGCGCATGTCTAAGCTTTCGTTTTTTCTTTAGATTGTAGCAAAGATAAGTTTATAAAGGAATTAAGGTTAAGAGGGTATATCATGTTTATACCAGGACGAGATGCATTTATTTTGGTGGTCTATTTTTGTAGTGGTGTACAAAATTGTCCCTTGGCCAATTGATAATCCTGCATCTAACAGTTGAATGTAGCTAGCTTTCCTACATGCATTCATGTATATATTTCGAAATGTTCGTGAACAGCTGACATTATATGCTTAAACGATTTAATACGAAATAAAAATAAACTTCCTGAAAGATCAAATGTATTACCTGGAGAAATCCATGATAATAGTTTAACATGAATAAACAAAAAGTTACTTAGGAAATTCATTACTCGCGATACTTTTTAAAATCCGTTTAGACCAGGACATAATTTGAAACCTATAACCAATACAATTATTGAAAACTGTTTCAATTTTTTTGGTCATGATATCTGTACCCAACAAGGAAGTTTGCAGGTAATAAACCTTTACCCATTTTCAAGATAAAAACAACACTTGCCGTTACTTACAACTACCATTAGTAACGGATGTAACAAGAAGCTCTGCTCCATTATTCTTCTACTTGTGAATGTAATATATTGGTGTGAGTACAGTTGGTGGTTTTATTGCAACTACAATCCACAACGCAAGAATAATAGAAGAATCTGATGTTACACCGATGGTATTGACTGTTCTAAGTCTTTGTCATTTTACAGTATTGCTAACTGTGCAATATGTGTAGCCTATATGGCGACATAAAATTAAGCCACGTTTCAATTTGTATTTGCTGTAATTGCTGCATATGAGAATGATAATACAGAACTTGAAGTATGCCTTACTCAACAATTTATGCACAATATTTCCAGGAATATCTAAATATACAACAAATGTTTTAACCAAATTACGAATTAAAATTAATGCAAGAATGGTAAAAGTATCAAAGTTCGTTTTGAATTGTGTAACGAGATGCGTCAGCACACGCGTGGGATCAAATTATGCGTCATCCACCGAGAAGCTTCCAGAGCGGTCGACGGTTACTCATATTCGGGCGTACTTTCTGGAATGGAGTTTTGGAAAGACGAAGCTCGAAGATGGGATATACATAAGTGGCGACCAAATGAACACAGTCAGTTTACAGCGAGTTTTTACCAAGAATCTACAACTGGTATATATACGTGACGCGTAGTGTGCTCGGTTAATATAAATGTACGTGAATATAAATAAACAAACTGTATAAATAAATTAATTAGTGTTACGGGTTAATATTAACGTTATGTTTTAGCGTTTAAGTTGTTGTTTCGTGTTAACTGTTACATTGTTTAAATTTGTTAATACAAAATTCACACCACGAACCGAAGTTTTAAATAAACGTTTTAAAACCGTTACAATATGTTAATTAGTCAAACTATCAATTATTCATACTCCAAGTGGCGTAGATTAGAAGAAGGACAGTTATACACACAAAAAAGTTAACAACAGAACAAATTAGAATACCGATCAAAAATTCACAAAAAGTTACTTAGGTTTCATAGATATTTTCCACTCTAAGTATACAAAAATAATAAAGTGTTTAATACGATTGAAATCTTCCACGCTATTATTCACATAAATGATAATTTAATTTTCCTTCTATCAACAATCCATTTATTATGTCGAAATGAAATCTTTAGAACCCACACTTTTTAAACCTCACTCAATTGCAGTTTAAAACTGTCCAAAGTTTCCCCATTAAAAGTATAATGCCCCCAACTACTACAAGTTCTAAAGTCAAAACAGCAATAGTCAAATATAGAAACAACCATAAAACCACGAAACCGCTTATACAAAACGACCAATAACCCCAAACTGAACATTTCGAACTTACAATTTAATTTCGTGACTAATTTAAAACTAATCTCGAGCCTAACAATATTCGTTTCGTATTTCTAAATAACCCCATGATCGACAAACGCTTTCCTGAAGTTAAATTTCCATCAAGATTGAATTCTAAGTATTCGTTAACTTCGCTCAATTTATAACCGTAACGTAATACAGATATTTTATAACAGCAAATATTTGATTTCGATTCTTACCGTGAATTGGGAGATTGCTTAATTTCAGGGTATTATTACTCGGCGATGAAGTTACTAAAAGATGGGAAATAGTTAGCGGCTAGGAAGTAAATTTTCTCGAGTCCTAGAAATTCATTTCGTTACGCGAAAGCAAAAGAATGTACTTTTGAAGTACTCGATCCTTGAGTTTCGAATTATTTGCCATGGGGGTAAATAGAGAGCGTCAACAACCCCATATAGCGGTTATGTGGCCCTAGGCTGACATGATCTCGTCCCCCTTTCACAATCTCGCCTATTTCGTTTTGTCCTTTGGTCCTAGATAAACAATGCATTGTTACCATCGTTGCTCATAGTCACTGTTTACTACATCCTAGGGAAATATTGACGTTTTACGTTAACTTCCAAAATTCTCCAATATTTATACGTAATGACACGTCACATCAAATTAATTGCCCTTCACTTTACACAGTAAAACTATTAGGTAAACTTTAAACATCTATATCACTATTAATTTAATATTTGTAGAGCAAACGTAAATCCCTGCTTCGGCTTTGGTATATATGTACGTTGTACGTACGCGAATAATTTTATTATTGTAATTACGAATTAAACTTTGATGTGTAAACGAGATAGTTCTTTGAACAGCGGCGAAAAAACTTTTATACAGTAATGTATGTAGCGAGCACAACCACAGAGTACTGCATATTTTTTGATTTTATAAAAATATGCAATTCAAATAAGGTAGCCGAGAGTGCAATAAACTTTTATTGCCGAAGTCTAGCCATACAAAACCGCGAAATTTCAATATTCTGATGAAAACCAACCGGATATATTGGTATTTTTATATCTGCTATAAATTCGGAATTAATTTTCCTAAAGATATATGTTTTATAAGATTAAAATTTTTGTTAAAGGAAACTAATTGCTTAAAAGCGCTTATTGTTTGTCATACTGCAAAATTAAAGGCAACTGAGTTATGAAAATACCCTGAAGCAAACCGATTTAATTAACAAATTGGTCAATTTTTCTATTTTTTTCAGCGACAAAATCAGATCTGTTTATTTTAAATTAATATTGTATTGGCTACATTTCAGCAGTTTCGATGAAATGGTACTAAGTTATACCTCATCTATAGCTGGTTTCCATTATGTAGTTGAAATAAATATTACAAGACTAACAATAACAAACAAAAATCTGCTTCGTATTCTCACCTCATGTTTGTATTTAAAATCATGCTTAATTATCACAACAATATTGTACATCCCTTTTCTACATATTGAAAACAGTTATGTCGTTTTATATTTAATTTAAACACGATTTTAGTTAGAGACGACTTTAAACATGAGATGAGGATACGAACCAATACGTCATTAAAAAGTAACATAAAAAAGAGAAATTCATTCAAAAAGGTCGTTCAAAAAGCAAGACGACTAAAAACCTAGAAGAAATTTGAGAGAGACCTGAAGGCGAAATTTTGTAAGACCATTGAAGCAAGTAGAGGGAGGCGATACAGTAGTGAGTATTGGCATGGCGCATCGCTCTGCACAGTTAAACATCGGTGCCCATTGTCAGAATTCGGATGGGTGACCCGATCCAGGCTCAGCTCACTATGACTCGATGTGCCCTCCTCGACAATTTATGGCCATTAATGGCCTGTTAAAAGCTGAATAATAATAATAATAATTGTAGCAACTAAAGGAAGTTAAGCACTTGTAATAGACAGTTAAGGCCAGAGAGAGATAGAAGAAATAGACAAGAAGATGCGAATATAGGAAGACGAGAGAAAGAAGAATAGTAATCAAAGAAATAGAGGAAGAGAGCAATATCGAAATAGAGGAAGTCGAAGAAGTTGTAAAATATAGAAAATTAGGATAGGTAACCGTACCAGATTGAATAGCTGCCGAAATGATAAAATACTTGGGGAGCAGGTAAAAAAATAATAACTGATATATGTAAACAAGCAAGGGAAAATGAAATAACTGGAAAAAACTTTATAATGATCAAGTTTAAACCTTAAGCTTTAGTCAAAAATATACAAAGTGGTAGTGCAAGTTGGGGGCATACTTTACCAGCTTTAGCTATTCAGAAAAACATGAAGATTTCTCAAATGAATATGCCAAAAACCATCGAAGATTTAACGTTAAGTTTTACAAAGTAAATTAGGATCTTAGGATTAGTTATAGGAAAGCTTTATTTTGATCAATGACGTAGTTGGACGGAGTTGAGAACGTTTTTAATATAAAAGCATGTTTTTTAAAACACCCTGTGTCGTATTAAGAAAAATTAATTTTAAGTAAAAAAGTGTCTTGGTATTTTTCGCTAAACATAATCACTTGAATCTTCTTACTTTTAGGTGTAAATGCCATTAAACTTTAGACGGTTTGATAAATGAGGCAATTCTCTGTTTGGAAATTTATTTGAATAAGGTTTATGAATCACAGCAATGCAGACAAGCTAAATAGAATAATAACTGGAATTTGACAAATGGAACAGTATATCCGCAATATCTAACCTATGCGGAGGGCATAATACTGATTGCTAAAAATGATAGAGGTGTGTAAACTGCTATAGATGTACGTAAGCAAGAACTAGAAAGAGTAAAAGCACAAAAGTAAAACAATAAAGATAAGCATGAACCAAACACAAATGGAAGAAATAAAAATAGAAAAGGATTGAAGGATTGAAGAAATAGAAGTAGAAATAGAAATAGAAAGTTACACGTATTTAGGTACAGTTATTAGAAGTTTATTATACATGTGCATAAGATATTCCGGGAAGTTCTCCGTCATTAGTTTGATGACTTCCGGGGGGATCCCGTCTGGTATTGGGACTCTTCCAACGTTTACTTTTTTCCCAGCATTCTTTACCTCATCTACTGTAAAGTATACATACAACGTTCTCGACCCTTAAAATTTTCCACTTATTAGGTTCTCTACTTGGGAATACGTTTGCTTTCTTTTCCGGGTCAAGTTTTGGTGTCTTTTGGAATTTATTCGTTACTATCTCATACCCTTTCCGCCAAATGTCATCCTCTGCCTCATCGCAGAGGTGCCTCCAGTGCTGGTATTTAGCCTTGTATATCGCCGTTCTTAATTAAGTCTTTTCTGGCCAACCTTCTTCCGTTGGGAAGTTGGGCTATTCTCCTTTTATTTATGCACAATCTTCTGATTCTGGCAATGTCTTTAGACCACCAGTATACTCCAGCTCTTTTCCCATTTCGGCCACTTTTTTTGGCATTGCAGCATCGTAGCCTCTTTTGATTGTCTCCATACATCTTTCAACCATAATATTTTCCGCGGGCAAGTGCAATCTTACGATTTCTATAAAATTTTCCCGGTCAAGTTGCCTAGTTATCCATCCTATCTTCTTGGTTGGAGTCTGTGGGGTGGATTCACTTTTCATGTCTACTTCACCATGTAGAGGGATCGGTGGTTGCTTAGTTATTCTTGTTCTAAGACCTCCTATTTCTGAACTTGCTTTGATAACCTCTCCGTTGTGCAGGTGATATCGATAAAAGATGTTGCACACCGTTTCTCGAATGTGGGTTTGTGCCCTTTATTTTGTATTACCGTTCTGTAAGTTGCCAGCCACTCCGTAAGAAGGCGTCCCTTTCTATCCTCTACCTTGGAACCCCATTCAGGGGATTTGGAGTTAAAGTTGGAAAGCTGTTGCAACATCGGTTAGCGAACAGAGTTGCATATCATTGCGCGAAAATGGAACACCCAGTAGAAAAACTTATACTGCAGATATGTGGGCATTTTAATGTGAAATAAACTTTGTTTAAAAAAATTTTCGGTAATATTTAAAATAATCGAGTAAAAACAGAAATGGTCGACTCGGTATACTTAGATATAAAATAAAAGTATATTTTATAAACACTTTTTATACCAAAAGCAGTATTTGTATACAATAAAAGTTTTAGAATAAAATCTTAGGTTATTTTTACTGTAGTTTGTTTAATTTTTCCTTTTTTTTTCAATTTTTTTTTAATTCTCAAATGTTACATAAAGGTTATACCCCACATATGTATGGTACATATCATTTCTAGCATAAGATATTGCCTTGTAAAATCAATCATCCCAACTTAAAGGTAATTTGGGACAGCCAGTTTTTTTTTTTTAATAATGTGTACTGTAAGGGTAAAAAAATTAAGTGTTTGTTTAGATGCTTCATGTGAACGCCTATCTTAATTTAGTTTTACATTTTTACTAACATTAATGCACGAGAGGTTATTCATAAAATTAAAAAAAAAAATGTCTCATAAATCCCCATTTGACGGTAGCTACGAATTTTAATGTGGGGTTTAATTGAATTTATGTTGAAACAAACTATACTGCTCAAAATAACTACACTTACTTATCACCAATTTGAAAAATATGCTAGTAGAAAAAGTCACTTATTATGCTTGCAAAACTTTTATTTACATGGTATTACTTATAAAGCTCGTTTGGGGTCAGCTATTATTTGTAACATGGTAACTGGTATGGTGCAACAGCAAGTACCGACCTTCATGTTATGTAAAAATAGCATAGGTATATGTATAATAAATAATTTTGGTATTTACAAAATAATGAAATTGTTTGATTAAAAATTTAAACCATTTAAAATGGTACGCAGTGTAGTGCTAATTACAAAGCACATTAGAGTCAGGCCTTATTTATAACATGATAACTTATGTCTAACGGTACAACAACAAGTACTTAAGATCATGTTACGTAAAATTGGCAGTAATAAGACTCGCTAAGCAATTCTAGGTATCAAAGCACCCCTAGTTGAAAAAGAAAACGTGAAAGAAAGAACTGATAAAAATCATCCAAAAAGGTACCCAGTGTAGTATACCTAACAAAGCACGTTTGGCGTCAGTTATTATTTGTAATATGATAGATATGTGTTTAATGGTACAACAGCAAGTACTTAAGATTATATTATGTAAACTAAGCAGTAAAAAGACTAGCTAAGCAGTTTTAGGTGTTAAAGTCAAGTGTCTAAAAGGCAGTTTTGTGTTAGCAAAGTGATACCAACGACCTATAAAAACCATTAAAAAAACGGACGTAGCATACCATTAATTACTCAGTAACGTAGTTGCCAGTTCACATTTTTCAATTAAACAGTGAAGCAGTTGTGACAATCGGGTAAGACTTAATTTCACATTTCTGCATAAGCGTCTAAAGTTAAACACGATATTAGACCACATTCATTCGTCTGATGCTCGTTACAACCTTCAGATTAAAAAGGGGTTTGGCTACAACATTAATCAACGGAAAATTTTAATTTTACGAGGAATAAAATAAATTTAAAAATAAAATACAGCAAAAGGCAATTTCCAAATTTTACTGATTAGGTACCTAGTTCATAAAATTAATAACTAGAAGGGAAGTTTTCCTTAAAATCTGTTTATACTTGATTTTCTGCGCGTCACTTTGATAAATAAACTTCAATCTGTTTAGGTTCATAATCCAGTTACCTTGTTTTTGCTAACCTATAACGACTACCCATTGACTGGACGCCGGAAAACACACGGAGAATGACTTCGGAAATTGGACAAAGCATCAACAATAGACAGGGATTGCATAAAAAGAGAGAGTTTCCATTGTTGTTAAGTCAGATTAATGGTACCCTATTCAACCTTTATAGACATTTTGAATACATAGAAATGCGTTACAGCATTCGATATTTCGATTTAAATATCTAATACAGAATCGTGTTTCGTTATCACTTAAAACTCCAAAATTTAAGCACTAAATTTTAAACGCCTGTTTAAGGCTTAAAATTTGTATTTTATAATAAATTAATAATCAGTTATAAACTGCTCGTAAGGAATTATCTCCCTGGCATAATAACAAACCTAAATACATTGGAGTTATCTACGAACTAAGAGCGAAAATAGAAACAAAACATAATGGAGAAGAAAATAATATGTAGGAACTAAATGAGTTTCGACTTCAATTTTAGTACTTTAAACCACCAAATCTAATAAAACCATACGCAGTCTGTTCTTATTTGCCTTTAAAGTAAATGTCGGGGACCATTAAAGCGGATATTAATACTGAAGTGCCCCCTACTGTATGAACTTATCAAAACGCTTAAAATAGAAAAAAAACAAACGCTAAAAGTTGCCCCTTGATATTTTAGAAGAATCACTTGCAATTCGTTAAAAATAATTCTGACGATTAATAAAATCAAAACTCGAGGTATTTTTAGCGGCTTTCGCCGCCTAAGACTAAATATAGTCATTACTTCATTTCAAATGTAACATAATTTCACGCCTACCGTTTTTAGGAAGTTTAAAAGCTTTCAGGCGAAAGCCTTTCAGAAGAATTTTGTAATATTCCTAGACTTACGAAAGCTCCCACATCACGTAAAATTCTAAAACCTTATTCAAATATTTCTTAAGGCTTTTCTATCATTTCTTTACGACAAGAGCGCTGCTGACTTTATTTAAAGCTACGTTTATTTACGAATTTTCCTTAAACTGGAAGCTGTCTAAAATATCAGCGTTAAATTTATAGATTTTCAGACGTTTGATATCGCATTTTAATTGTTAACTATTCTTCCTGAAAATCGCGCAGCTCTTACTAATGCTTGACTTTATTATTACATCTTTATAAATACTTTGAGAAACGAAATACTGCCAATACGTAAGTAAGTTTGATTTATTAAATTTGGTAGAGCCGCTGGTTACCATTCTTGTATTCGACGAATTCGGTAATTAATCTGACCAAAACACTTTTAAACAGTCAATTAACTACTACTTGACTAAATCGTAGATTCTACTGACTGAATTGAGGCCTGCACTAAATAATTTTCCAGTATTTACTTACATAATAAGCAATTTATCTACGAATATTAAATATTTATTTTATTACAAACCGGCCTATATTGAATATGTACTGCTCTGCTCCTCGCAAGACCCTCCCCCTTTAAGGAAATTTTTCGCTCACTTCAAGAATATGATTCACTATCCTAGGCCTAAGCCTTTCGATATTGTCTCTCTGTTTCTGTCTCTGTCTATTCTTCTTCTTCTTCTATTTTTGCTTCTTCTCCTTCTTCTTCCTTTTGTCCTACTTCGTGTTGTTTACCGTCGTCCTCTTATTATACTCTTTCTCATTGTGTCCCATTTTTCTTATTTTTCTTCTTTGGTTTCATCCTCCACTGTACCACTTTTCATATATTTCATTTGCCTATGGCGTGGTGTACACCTTAAGTTACCGTACTCTTTTAGTGCCCCCTTTTTCCGCCTAGTGAAGCCCCTTAAGGAAGTGGGCGAACCGTTGAGTTCTTTTTTCTCAACAATGACACGGTCCCAACCCGGAAGACGCTCTCATAACACTGGCACTGGCCGTGAAAGTCTTCGAATTGATATCGACCTATCAGCTTGATTTCAACTATATACAAAGTGTTCGCCACCATCATCTTTAACGTGTCTACGTACAAACTGAAAAAGCTCTCAAACCATAGCTGACAAGTTTCAGCAGAAATTACTCCACCATGGATCACCTTCACGCTATCAATCAATTGATAGAGAACAGTTTAATATCCCAATCAATTTAAAAACACTTCAGCAAGCAAATATAAGAACAGAAGGAAACGGGCCACAATTTGAAACTAAAAGGGATGTCAGACGGGGGGGGGGGGGCTATAACCTGAACTATTCAACAACACAATAGGTTATATGTTTAAACAACTAAATTGGGATAACTGGGCAATTAAGCAGGGGCGACTCGTCTCGTCTTTAAGAACTGCAGAGCTGCAGAACCACCAAAAATAACATTATAATTAAAACAATAAATTATTTATTAACAAAATAAAATAATAAAATTCACAACCTCGCCGCATGCCTTGTAGTGTTTTCACCTATGGAAATTGATGAGTCAGTTAACCAAGTTCACGAAACAGTTATATTATTTTGTTGTTTTACGCTCGAAACTCTTCTTGTTCGGTAGACATCGTTGCTGTACGATGGGTCTCGAAGCTTTAAAATTAAAACCAGAAAGCTATGCAGCTCCGTTTGTTAAAAAGCCACCTTTTACACGTTATTTTGTTGTATTTTGACTGACTACGTTTACAACCATTTATAAAATGGATGTTATATTTAAAATAAGTTCTCTGGACTTAATTATTAAAAACTATTAATAATAAAAGAGCAAGATGGCCCTATACCGAGATTAAATATTAAATAGTACCTGCAGTAGTCAAGAAAAAACGCTTTCATTAAGATTTGTAGTTGTACTCGGAAAAATGCTTTATTTTTATTTCTGTGTGTATTATTATTTTGATGCAGAACATCTAAAAGTATTGGATATGATCCGCCCCTGGAATTAACATTTTAGGATCATTAATGACAAACTTAAGATTTGCATGCGACGCTACAATGTTTGGAAAAAGCTTCTGTGAACTAAAAAAAATGCTTCGCTCTCTAAACGAACAAATCAAGCAGTTCGGCCTAAAATTTAATTTGGAAAAACAAACATACCTACTTACTGACAACAACAAAACCCGCCAACCCCCTTGAATTGGAAGGGCAGAAGATCAAGTACATAGAAAAAGCAATATATCCAGGGAAACTAATATCATTTGAAAACATTGACAGAAAAGAAATTCAAGGATGGAAAAAATTCTGGTCAATAAAATCGATTTTAAAAGGATACATATAACAATGTGTGATACTTTAACGTATAGCGCACAAACGTGGACATTGGACGTTGACTAAAAACGATCTTAAAATACACGAAATCACTTAATATATAATAATAATAAACGTGTTCTGAAAATTAAACTAAGTAGCGGGGTTAAGACTACGGACTTACGATGTCGATTTCAAACAGAGAGCTTAATAACGAAAGTGTAAAAGTTGCGTTGGGCTGGACACGTTTCAAGCAGAATGAAAGGAAAGTGGCCTGACAGTATACCTCGATGGGTACCTATTGTGCAAAACAGGAAAAGAGGCCGCCCAAAAATACGCTGAGCAGAAGAACTGGAAATGTATGCCGTAAAAGAGTAGATCGTTTGTGCCGAGATTACAATGGAAGATAAAGGAGAAGAAGTTTGCCCGACAGCCTAGATTTTCAAAAGCTAATAAGAATAATTCTGTAGCTATGGCAAGCTTCATGTCAAATTTTTGAAGTTTTTCCTTTTCATATATTTCGTTTGTATTTATTTTATTTGGGGAGTAACTAATTAACTATGAAATGTACTAAATTGTAGGGTTTCTCGCCCCTCTTTTCATTTCTTTCTTTGGCGTTACAGTACATGAAGGACCAAGGCCCTTTCCATACTCCGTCCTTCGCCTTTACTCTTCAGTGAGCCTTGGCCTTTTTGAGCGTCTTCTTGCCATATTTTTTATGTCTTTTTGTAGTCCTCCTACGTTCTGGGTTTCCTTTGTATAATTATAGTTTTAATCATCATCATCATCATCACAGAACACCATTATTAGAGACTGGATGTTAGGTGAAATTTTTAGGTAATGAGTCATCCAAATAGGTAAGCTCATAAACACACTAAATGTTTCTAAATATAGTTTGTAATTTCAACAAAATTCTTTTAAAATGTTTTAAGAATTTTGCTAGAATTACAATACAGGGTGTATAAAGACTCGCGTACAAGCTCTCCGTAACTTTATTCCTTTGACAAAAATAAGAAAAAAATCTTATTAAAAAAATGTTCGTAGACGCTGACTTAATTTGACAATGACAATTTAAGAAATTTAAATTTGACAACTTTGCTTTTACAAACACGCCGTCAGCCAATTATTAGTTAAAGCAAAAATATAAATAAAGCAGTAACAACAAGATAATTTAATTTTAATTTGCAATATTGCCAAACGTATTTTTGATCCAAGCAAACACATTTGGAACAATTCTGTGAATTGAAATTATGAAAACTAGTATTTTTTTGTACTTTTAAATAATAAACGATACTAAATTGTTGTCGTTATTACTTAATCTATGCATAAAGTAACAGAATTTTGCAAAAACGGCTTCCTTTTCGCGTTGCCAATTTTGAACTTTGATGGCTTTGCACGAGTTGGGGAAGCATCTGGTGGCTTTTTCACTATAACAATTTCGCCTTATTATTGTCCAAGGAATAACGTTACGAAGAGCTTGTACGCGAGTTTTTACACACCCTGTATAATATACTACAATGAGATAATAATTAATAAGTAATAACTAAACGAGTAAGAAACAAAGAAACGGGCCTACAGGAAATGTTACAGGAACTTAAAGAAAAATCAGAAGAAATTGGATTGACAATAAACAGGACAGGACAAAAATGATGTACAGATCCTCAAACCAACAGAATATTAGAATGAAAATAGGGGAAGAAGAAGTTGAAAAAGTGGACAAGTTTATAATTATATTTGGGACAGACACTGACAGTAGACAATACAATGCAAAATGCAGATCTACAGCGTAGAATAGCGTGGGCAGCGTTAGGGAGGTTGAGCCACATATTAAGAAATAGGGACAAGAAATTCACAGTTCATATGAAAATACAGGTCTTGGAAAGCTGCATTATTCCTGTATTGATGTATGGCATTTATAAAGAAAACACTACATAAAATCCAGACAACACAAAGACATATGGAAAGAACAATTATTAAACATTACACTATAAGATGGAAAGACAATACCATGGATTAAGCAACAAACAAAAATGCCAGATGTGGGACACAAAATAATGATGTGAAGAGGGGCAGGCCACATAGCCCGAATACAACCTACACAATGGACACGGATAACAACGGAGTGGAGACCATGGGCAAGAAAGCGAAGTGTGGGACATCCCTTAATGAGATGGCACGACGACGAGTTAGAAAAATTGCCGGAAGAAGATGGATGGCAATAGCGTAAGATATAATAAAGTGGAAGGAAATGGAGGAGGCGTATGTTCTACGCTGATTGAAGAAGAACAAGAAGAAGAAGATGTAACCTAAGTTCTTTTCAACTTTATTTTTATTATTTATTAAATTTTGCCGTTGCCCGCACCTGTACGGTGTATGGTTATGTCTCTTCAATAACAAACGATAACTTGGCCGCGCCTATTGTAAATATATTCCACCATAATGTGAACTGTGCCATCCTTTTAAATGAGTTATGAAACACTACTATACTTTCTAACGAGCGGTAATAGTAAACAACTGTTTAAAAAGTTGTTTTAACTTACTATTTGTCCACTCCAATTCTGGACGTATGTCTCCTCAAAAATCCTCTACTCTGTCTTTTGCAGATCGCCACCAAGGTGATCTTGCTCCTTTTGCACCGCTATTCTTCCAACGTGCTCTCGGTCTTCCTCTGTCATGTTTGCCTGTTCGGAATCTCCAGGTAATTGTGTTGTTACTCCATCTTTTGTCATCCCTACGCATGAGATGTCCTACCCCCTCCATTTTTGTCTGGCTGTTCGATCTTCTACGTTGTCGACTTTTATTCTTCTTCTCATAAAGTTCTTTAAGAAAGAAAGGGGGGTGTTTCGGAGCGCCAGCTTCAGATGCTTCGTAGTCTAACATTTAACGATTTGTGCGGATAGCCCAATGGTAGGGGTAGGTTTCTCACTGTGGTGTCATAGTAAGCAGTAAGTTATAGGTAGCTAACGGTTGATTAATTTTTAGCAGAGTTTTTAAAAGTGGAGCATATTCTGACACTTCGAGTCTTTGGCCTTTTATACGTCTTGATCATACCACTGTACGGATGCTTCTTTTAGGCTATTCTGAATACAGATTCTGGGCTTATAAACGAGGTAGTTGCACCAGCTTTGCTAGATTATCTGCTGCTTCCAAACCAAAAAATTCAGGTGATTCAGACTTTTGTATCGAACTCACATTAGTTGATTCAACTGCTTTTAAGCGACTGTTATGCATCGTTGGGTGTATCCGTATTTTCACATCGTTTACATCTTTTATCATCCCAGAGGGTTCTTTAACAGATACGACGTGAAGCACTGTGCAATCTGGGCATCTGTAGGGAGGGGCAACTTTCTTGTCAATAACAATGCGTGAATAGTAATTTACGTTCCAAGTCCGGGAAGTGACTTATTAAAGTACGAGTTTAGATGTTAACTGTAACCAAAGCCGGTAGGTGTGGCTTGGTTACACTTTTACGGGCTCTGATTGGGTGCATAAAATAACAGTCCGGAAAGTGTTGCTTGGTAACACTTTCCGGCTCTGATACCGTAATAGCTCAGTTTCCGGACTCAAAATGGCGCCGGGAAACTGAATTTACCAAACAGTATGAAATAAATAATATTACTGCTAAAGGCAGTAACATGTTAGGTATATGTTATTTCCTTTGACTTGATAAAGAAAGCGGTAGTGTCCCAGCAGGCTCGCTTCAGAGGTTTTGTAACCTCCATTGCTTTGTGCGGGTGGCGTGTCGCATGTATGTGTTAGTTAAATGAACGTATGATAAATCTTGGGGTCTCAAACTAGGAATGGTGTATTGGCTATACACTAGAGTGGTCAGACCAGCTACTATGTATGTGGTCATGATGTGGTGGCCTTAGGTCTAACAAGAATCCACCAAACTTAGACTAAGTAAGATACAACGGCTTGCCTGTCTTGGTATAACGGGAAAAGAACAATGCTCACTGCTGCTATGGAGACTCTCCTAAACTTCCCCCTTTTTCATATAGTAATACAGAGAAGGCAAAATTGGGAATTCATATATTGCAAAATTCACTGTACAACTTTCGTTTAGGTACAAAACACACGAGTATAGCTTACAGTTAGAGGGTACTATACTTGAAATGAGTTTAGAAGCTTTATATTTAAATAACAACTACAGGACTTTCTCCTATTACTATAAACGACGTATTTCTTGTTGTAAAGGCTCCCTTTTGTAGAAGATTTCAATATTTTATATCATGCGTCATCAGTCATATTTTTGAAAACATAAAAACTGTTCCAGCAGTTATAATTCGAAAAATAACATAAAACCTATCAACGTAGTAAAAATATTTTAGTAAGTAGTTTATGCTGATACCTTGCAAAGAAAGTTGTTATAACTTTTAAACGACTTTACCAGGAAAAAGTTAATTTTCCGTTACATTGGGTGAATTTACAAACTACAAAACAATTACTCTTGGGTATATGCAAAATGTTAAAATAGAACCGAACTTAAAACATAGATTTCCAGGTTTTCTACATCCACCATTCCAAAACTACGCGTAAAATTTACAGCAAGGAACTAACAAAGGGTGCTTCCCTCACACTAAGCAAAAACTGCGAAATTTATTATGCACTACAATCTCAAAACTATCAGTAAACCATTCTTATAAGATAAATGTAACGGCGGTGAATAACAAAACTAAAGATGGTTTACACGTAGCATGCATATTTCAACTTGAGGTTTTTATCAGGAAAAATATCAAAGCACGCTGTGAAAATCAAAGCTAATCTAAAATTAGAAAAGACAATCTGTTTTAGTCCGGTATTTCCAGATGAAATCTTCTGTTTTATTCCAGAAAATATCCTTACGTTGAAAATACTGTAGTAAGTCTGTTTTCATCAAGAATTTCTTTCCACCATTTACACCACAAATTTATTTCGTCTGTTATGATGAGTTTCATTGTTTGTTTCTGAATTGTGCGCTTTAATTTCGCCTTTTGACAACCTTAATTTGATTTTGCTGAAAATGTTTGAATTGTCAAATCCAGCCCTTCAATCCGTACACCAGTTTATATTTTTAGATTTAATTTGTACCGAATTGTCTTTCAGGTCTTTGATCTTAACCCTAATTATGGGATTTCTTTGTTGGCCTACACAACGTATTACTGTTACTAAACGTAAATGAAAAGATTTATTTCGAGCTATAAAGGAGTAAAAGAGTTTTAGTTTCGATACAATTTACAGAACCCATTATAAGGACGTCCAAAACGACAACAAAAACCTAGAGTTTCGTGCTCTTTCGTGTAAGGCATTAACGTTGTTGAAGTATCTCGACAAGACCTTTTTCTCATAAAAACTCACCGTAAAGATAATTACACTAGAAGGACAAGGGACCACTACACACCCTTATTTATCAAGTTAAGTATCGTGTCGCTCCCATCTCTGGCTTTTTTGCGTTAATTTCGTACGCGCAGAAACTCACATAAACACTTATAGCACACTTGATAATCTGGATTAAAAGCTATGAATAAGAATAGCCTACTTGACTAAATTATTCCAAATACAACTGTGGTGCAATTAAACTCCCCCTAATTTTTTTTTTGTTTAATTTAATTTAATTTAATTTAACATTGCACCTTGCTGACATGACAAAGATGAGTTTAAATAAACCTTTAACTCCGCAACAGAATGTGAATGTTCAGCAACGTACATAAAAATTTTGATTACTTTAGACTTTTTCCTTCTTTTATCTCCTATCACACATATGCACCTTTAGATTAAAACTAACTTTATCAAAATTAATAATTAAAAAAAAGCCTGCAAGAAAACAATCCTAATAAAGCAATAACTTACTAAACAAAAGCTTGAAATATTCAACGCTGAAGATAACTTTTTAAAATTTAATGTATTTTAATAAAGTTTGTAACAAATTCAACTTTGTATACTAAGAACATTAAATCAAGCTCTAAAAAACTAAATTAAACTTTTGACAGCGGCTGTTTAAACTTCATAACTTGGACAAGGTTTTTTCGAGCTTTGTTTATGAAAACCCTTTTGTTGCTGCTATTAATCTAGAATTTTATATATACCATACATCAATTAATTTACTTTTATTCAATTCAACTGCTTTCTCGTTATGAAAGAATCTAATTTGTCGTGGAAAATTGTCTTCTTTCAAACATAATTTAATAATGAAACAAACATAACAAATCAAATGAAAATACATCGTCTTCTTCAGCAGTAATTTACTTGTATTTTCTTTAAACGACATTTATATTACATTATATTTACTTGAATAAATCTTTGTAGAACTTTTTATTATTGTAAAAGCAACAAGAAAGTGCTCAATCCCCAGGGTAAAATTGTTCATTTCTAACTTCGTTTATTTAGAGATAAACCCTGTTTAATCTACGAAAGTTGCAGAAAAATACAATATACGAGTTATAACTTTTAATATACCACAAAAAAGTTTTTTTTTTTAAATTTCGTCCAATAGAAAACAATCCCGATTGTCGCCTTCACCAAACTGAAACGACATTCGAGAATGTTCACGTTAGTGCACGAGAGTCATCTTATAATCCAAACTGAAATTATGAATGAAAGGAAATAATTACGTTTTTAAATGTAAAAAGAATAAAAGAAGTAATTATTTATTTAACAAAGGAAATTTTAGTCCCCCAGGTTCTGATTGATTTCTCCACACCAAAATAATAATACTACTAATAATAAACGCCGTTATTGAGACCTACATCTAAAAATATAGAAAAGCCGGAGAAATAAACAAACAAACAAAATTAAAGCAACAAAAGGCATAGCTCAGTTACCTCATAACCCAGACAGTCCCAGCATTATGTGGATGAAAATACAATGTATATAAGCTCGCATACCATCCGCAGAAAATTGATAGTTAAAAATATGAAATGCAAATAACCCTCAACATCCCGTGTACAAAACGCGTATTATAAATGCCCCCAAGTGTTAAATAACTATAACGTAGAAAAGAGTAAAAGTTTTAGGCATAATAAATTAACATAACCAATAGGATTCAACTGAAATTTAAAAATTAAGAAAAACATCCCTACACAAATTGAAGAGATAAAGGTAACGGCACTTGCACTCCACAGCCGGCAACATGGAGAGTTAAGGCCTTCTAAGTCGCTTTCATACCTAGATTGTCTCGCACGCCATGCGTACTGGGTGATGTGGTAAGCACCACGCCTTCGACAACCGCCTCATTCCCTACTCCACTACTGTGTTTCGGTTCCCAATTATTTTAAGTGACTGGGTAGGCCACTCGCCGAGCATCCGATTCAGGTTTGACCCCGAGACCGGCCGCGCTGTAGTCGAATGCCTTAACCACCCGGCCACTTCGGCTGAGAAATTAAAGAGAAAATTAAGAAAATAAAAGGTGAGGTTACAACGAGCAAAATTCAAAGAATAATAGAGGCAGAGACGGACATATAAAGAATATTAAGGGAAATGGTAAAACTTATACCAATCAAAATACATACAAAACACAAAATGGGAGGATAATTTTAAAAATTTAAATAAAGTCTGAAATCAGTGATTATGCCAATAGATAAAAATATGCGCGACATTCAGAAAATGTTGAAAGAGAATAAAACACCGTCGAGGTCAAAGACAATTTCAAAAAATACCAAAAACATTACAATAAACTACAAGAGTTAGATACAAATTTAAGAAAAAGAATATTATTACAAATACCTAAAAACCTCAAGTAACATAAACTACCTTGAACTGCAAAGAATTTTTTGAAAATAAAGTAGAAATACATTCAGAAGAAAATGGGTTTAACTTTATCAAGAAATTGACCACAACTAAAAATTAATCACCAATAAACGTGGTACTAACAACGTACAGGATAAAATATTATACCTGAATTCCGTAAAAAATAACGCAATGTAAGATATTTTAACATAATCGAATAAGAATAATATGAAAATATTATTTTAGCATAAACTAACCTTGCTTGTAAATTGCAATTGCTTCATGCTGAATCATTTCTTATCAACTACAATGTTTATTTTAGTAACAAGGTCAGCCATGCAGCAGCTGCAAGTCGTAAACAGAATTTAAAACTATAATTTATAAGTAACCTGATAGCTAGCCAGCTGCTAAGCAGATGTTGATGAATCAGCATTCTTTGAAAGTACGTTCGTGGTGCAAGGTGGGAGTTGACTTTTGGGTATATATAGAAGAGCTTAAATGCACTTGGTATGGTCAGTAAGTGACAGGCCACCAGCGAAGGCAGAAAGCATAGGAGTAGGCAGTTAGAGGCCTATGCATTCTTATCCTTTCAGTAAGGTCGAAGTGGTTGGGGGTAGGCAGATTGAGGCTCAACCACTTGGACTTCTCAAGTTAGTTCAGTCGTAGTGTACAGAGGTCAGTTAGCATCATTTGTACTTTGTGGTTGCTGCAATTTATATGTAAGAATATTTTTCTGTATTTAATTTAAATGTAATTCAATCCATTGTAAGACTTGCTAATAGTTTGGATGTAACCCTTTGTTTCATTTATTAACTTTAACGTTGGTAGCTTATCACTAGAATTGTTTATTGTGTTTATTTGTAACTTTGTCAGTAATAATATTTGTAAAACCTGATTCAGAGTTCGGACAATATACGTTACGTTAGTTGAATTAGACTTTAAAACCTCTCGCACAGCTAAATAAACCCCACGTAACACAGTTGGATCAAAGACTCTACCATCTTTATTTACTTAATTTTATTATATTATACAGCCCTAACTCAATTCGTTACAATATTTAAAGGAAAAGGTTATCACCAAGCTGTGTTAATTAATCGTAAAGCAATTATTGCTTCAATGATTAAGCAAGAAAAGAAGCATTAAATATTATAAATCAATAATCAATGGAGAGGAAATGAAACACCAAGGAACTCAAGGCGTCGAAGAAGAAATAAACGAAGAAGCCGGAGAGAAAAAGAACAGTAAAGAAGAAAGAAAAGAGAGGGTAAAATTCACAGCCGAGAAAGCTGAAAGTATGCTGGTAAACTTAATATTTAATATCGCATAAAAACAAGACTAAGACACCAGTTAAGACGATACTAACAAGGACAATGAAAGACAAAGATGTAAATGCAAATAAGGCATACAACAAATAACAAACTCAAGACCAACGCAAAACCGCAGAAACTAAAAAAGTTTTGTAAGCAATGGAACTCACTCTCCAACAATAACTACCAAATGGAAAATAGCTGAAAAGAGGTGACTTGGGAGAATGTCTATAAATAAAATGTGATATAACTGAATTTCTAATAAACTAAAAGTTTATCGAAAATTCTTAAAAAACTTTCAAGAGGTCTTTGGAGGGGGACTAAAAGAATCACACTTCAGATACAACAAGCCCCTTCATTATACAAAGAAAATGTCAGTTGCGCCTAGACCTACTGAAATAAAATTAATACTTTTGCATAACAATTAACTCCTGCCATCATCAAATACTCCTAAAGAAAACTTGAAAATTATGAGTACCTTAGAAACTACATACCAGATGCTACCTTTAACAATTATTTATTTACCAGATTTATTCACTGCCGGAAGTCAGAGAAATGTCCAACCAAGCTACGTCCAAAGAAGGTTGCTAACTTTTGATACAATAATCGAAGACCAACCCATCCAAGAACTTCCATTAGAGCCACAGTTAGGTATAAAAGGGCAAATGAAATTGGCCCTTATAACTTATCAGCCTTTTACTAATGCTAGGTAAGGTATTAGAGAAGGTTTCGATTTAGAGAGGACCACTCACCCATACAATACGTCCATTGAGTGGTCGACTTTAGAAACTAATCTTTAGAAGTAAAGTCGTACTGCATAGTTACTTTCTGTTATGATAATCAAGCTTTTGATAAAGGAATCGCTAAGAATAGAGTAGGGTATTTTAGAGAGTTCTGGGATTGCCCCCACCGCCGGTCTCGCACCTGAATCCAAGGTCAATAGCATCGTGAACTTTTGCTTAATGTTATTACAAAGGTGGTAGTCTATGTGGGAGTTACCAAAGTATTTTTGCAACAATAATATTGCTGCATTCATCAAATTATTGTTGCATCATCTATTGTACATCTTATCTCCTTTAGATATTTTTACTCGCTAGTTTTTGTTAAGAAACCGAACCTCTATCTAGAGTCGTTACTATTTCATAGAGTCCGTGAATGCATGAACCAACGATGTAATTTCGGTATTAAAAGAAAAAATGGCCAACACTTTGAACAACTGCTGGAAATTGTGTAAATAATGATGTAATAGCTGTCTTTGATTCACTGTAGTGGCAAAACGGCTCATTTGCAGACATGGGCTTATCAACAAAAGTTGGTTGTTTTGTTGTCCTTTATCAACACCAAAAGTTTGTCGGCCTAATTTTGGGACACCCTGTATACACATATACAGTGCGCACGTAAAAGTGGGCAACTAAGAAAATAGAGCTCGGACAGGTCGATTTTTTTCTTAGAAAAGCATTTTTTGGTATACGTACAGATATTTTTTATACCGTCGTGTCGTCCCTATTCGAGCTATGACGTCATCATCACCTTTTTAAACGGCAACGCCCCTTTTTGACAGTACCATTTAAAAGAACACATTTTTGCGTATAGACGCTAAATTTTGTGGTATGTTCCATAAGAATATTTTCGACAAATTTAAGATTAATGTTTAATAGCCCATAATTGGTGGTTGCATAACAATTACTAATTATGTATGTATAAAGTCATTCCCATAAAATTATTTTTGGTTTATTACGCTTTGTTAAATATACTCACTTCACTTTATAGTTCTAGTTAAGAGTTTATAAGAATAAGGATAGTTCGCAGTTACACAGTAAAATGTGGCGTTTTATGTTGGTAATTATGATGCTAATACTTCATAACGTGGCAATTTCTGAACAAAGTCTATGCTATTGTCCTAAAGTATATCGTCCTGTAAATGGTCCTGATGGTACAACGTACCCTAACATATGTGAGATGAGGTGCTCTTTGTGTGGCCCAATGCGATTATAATTAAATTGTTCTTGCTTTGTAACATATTGTATTTGTCTTTGTTGTCAATAAGCCTTTATTTAAAGCTAAAGAAATAAAAATAGGCACCAGTAAGAATGTAGTGAATTATTTGAATACTATTTACTTGATGGCGTGGTATATATACAATATTTACAAAAGTGCATCGACCTACTAAGCGCCCTAATTCGTTTTGGCTTGGTGAGATCAAATTATTATTAGCTACGAAACATATGGCTTCGATAATATGTAAGCTTGATATAAACCCTATATCACCTCACAAAAAAGAAAATATCGAGCAATGAATGAATACGAGAATAGCATGTAAAAGAAATGCAAGAAATGAAGCTGTTCTTTAATATACTAAAAGCTGTGAATAGACAGTTGTCTCGTCGGTTGTCTGCTTGCTATATGCACAACGTAAGCAGAATAACGGAGAAACCAGCTATGTCGGTGAATTACTCCTCCTGGGCGATTCAATACCTACCTAGCAAATTGACAGCATAAAGTTACGAAGTCACTTTATGACATCACCGAGAGTTACCGATACCTGTTATAATTTGTATTTGTTGTTATTAAGATATTATATTTTTTAAATATTGCTAAAACCAGAACTGATACTTTTACTACAGCGACTCCTTTTAAACCGGTATCTATAGGAGTACTAAAATTACAATGGCCCGTATTCTGATCTCATATTTAAATTTAACGTCATGTTTAATTACCATGGCAACATCGTGTATCTCTCTTATACACATATAAAATTATATAAAGCTATATCGTTTTATGTTTACGATAAACACGACTTTAGTTAGAGACAACTTTAAACATAAGATCAGAATACGGCCCGATATCTTTAAAGCAGATGTAATCTTCACCACCGAGAAAACCAAACAGTAACATTACAAAACAAGCCCTGGATTTTAATACGCAAGGAAAACGAAAGAGGGGTAGACCGAGGGACACATGGAAAAGAACTGTTTTAAAGGACTTACAACTACAGAACATGTCATGGGGACAAGCTAAATTTATAGCACAGGACAAAAATAAATGGAGGAAACTGGTACAAAAAATATCAACAACAACGGACCCAACCAACGATGCGCAGGCCTAGCAACCCTGCCAAACACTCTGATTTAGAAGCGCCCTTTGGGCGCCTTTTGCTCCTTAGGAGCTTCAGGAAGAAGAAGAAGAAGAATCTTCACCACCGTGCTATAAACTACAATTTTCTTTACATCACCATTATATCGAGTGTTGGACTTAACGGGCGAACATATGGAAATAACATGGGAAATCGTAAGTATACATGCAGACTCCTGCTTGCCGTCTGAGTTGATAGGATTAATAGTGATATCAATCGAAAGACAAAAAAATGAGCTTAATTTGATACTGCTCTACATGAATTTGTTGCTTGTTTCAGAAAGAAATAGCTTAAAAGCTGCAATAAATAATTCGCATTTTATTCACAAAAAGCAGACCGGCCATGATCAAATTTGAAGTTTGTTTATGCCAAAATAAATTAATTTTTTTTATCCATTTCCTCTTCTACCGCAACGCAGTGTCGAGGCTCACTCTAACCAGTTTTCATCCACAACACACCTTAAACCTAAAGGCCTTGGACACACGAGGCGGTTTGTGACAAATCGGCCGACGATTCGTTGATAAGTTGAACCATGCACACGGCTCTACAGGCAGCGGCGCGTGACGAATCGTCGAGCCATTCCATATGGCCTTATGAAAGCGCACACACGTAGTGTCGGACGAATCGTCACAAAATGCCTCGTGTGTCCAAGGCCTAAGCCTTAACTAACGAATTCGACCCAAATCGGCTCCATTATACTATGGCCACCGCTGGAATCGAGCCCGTGTCAAGCGGTTAGCTAGCAGACACTTACCTGACGGAGTTACCCAAGCTGTCCAAAATAAATTTATATTATTATAAAATGTTTTGGCAATAACTGCAATTCATAGTAATTAGATAGATAGGTGATATGATAACTGACAGAAAATACACTTATTTTTAGCCACCTCTGTTCGAAAGTGACATTTTCCATACCTTGTGAAATGAATTTTTGACATCGAAAGTAGACGTTTGTCACCCGGCAGTTAGCACCGGGAGGCAAAGTACTTTTTCTACTCCTACTATTGAAAGTTGATCTTTCCACATGATTTTTAATGCTGAAAGCAATTGTTTGTCGAAACTGTGCGACAAAATCCAAAAGTGTGTTGCAAAGTACTTTGCAACACACTTTCAAAATGGCGCCGGTTAACTGTATGGTTTGTTTATATTTGTGATATGTTTATTTTCATAGCAACGGACTTATTTCCATAGTGACCATAGTTTTCATGAGCATACTTAATATTCCACAAAAATTATAAAATTTGTTTTAAAATATTAAATAGTGAATTAAATGTCTTTCTTCTGTAGGAGTAGAAAAAATAGTGTGTAATAACACTTGTTGAAAGTGTTTTGCAAAACTCAAATGAATGCAGCCTTCGACTTCGTCTCAGGCTGCAACCTTCATTTTCGTTCTGCAAAACTGTACTTTCAACACTTGTTATACAAATTACTATTGCCTCCCGTTGCCATTAGAAACGGGTGGCAAAATGAGTAAACATGTTTTACGATTAATATTAATGGTACAGTCACCATGGAAACATATACTCAAGCTATCTACGAGTTTTTTTTAATGAAACCGAGTTTTGTAGTAAAATGTCATATTTTTAGTTGTCAACATTAATAATGTCAGGTTCGTTTAGTGAAGGTGGCCAAAAAATCATATGTATTACTCTGGAGGAAAGTGTTATCGCCTCCCTTAGATTGTATTTCTGCCCTCGCTCGCTATCGCTCGCTCGGGCATAAAAACCATCTGCGGGTGGCAATCTTACATTTTCCTCCCTAGTAATACAAATAGCTATTTTGCATAAGCAAACTTTAAATTTGATCATGGCTGATTTGCTTTTTGTAAATAAAATGCGAATTATGTATTACAGTTTTTAAGCTATTTTTTTCTTAAATCAGCAAAAAATTCAAGTAAAGTAGTATCAAATTAAGCCCATTTTTTTTGTCTTGCGATTGATATCAATATCAATTTTATCAACTAAAACGGCAAGCAAAAATATGCATATATACGATTTCCCATGCTATTTCCGTATGTTCGCCCCTTAAATCAAACACTCGGTATGTACCTCTAAAATACCGAATTATTAGAAAGTATGAATATTTTAAACTAAATTTTTTAAATTAAACTGTCAACCTCAAATAATATAACTGTCACATGTGAATATCATTGTGAGTAACCAGCGCCAATGCTGCGAAAATTGGCGTTTTCTCAGACTCAAGGATTATATGGTAAATTAAAAAAATCTCAGTCAGTAAGGAGACGTCAACTCATAAAATCAAGAAGATCGTACTTTCAATTACTATTGCTTCCGCAAGGTTTAACAAAAATTTATTTCGTAGTAACTATTTACTAGTACTCTAAGTTGTTCAACAGTGTCATTAGTCATTAGTTTCAGTAGCTTTTTAATCTTGTTTTGAATATCATTACTACATAGAATTTTATGAAATTTGACTTTTTACTCAGATGGAAACTTGTTTCTTCCTTCATATACCAAGCCTCAGCGAACTAATACAACATACATTACATTACGTAATTATTAATTTAAAACTAACAAAATCAAGCCAACTGTTACTGTCAAATTAAGGCCAAGAACGCACGAGGCGGTTTCTGACGAATCGGCTGACGATTCGTTCGCCGACTCTGCACATGAATCGCTTATAATAAGTTGGACCGTACACACCGCTCTACAAGCGGCGCGGCGCGTTGACCAATCGTCGAGCCATTCGCATGGCCTGACGAAAGTGCACACACGTAGCGTCGTACGAATTGTCGGCTGATTCGTTAGACTAAAGCATTTAGCTTGCATTAACTAAAATCTGTTGTATAAACACAAAACGTAAATTATATTTTTATCTAAAACTATTAATTATTATATGAGCGATTATGACAGCCATTATTCACGAAGATGACGTCTGAGCCCACGAGCCGTAGGCGAGTGGCGCAAATCATCTGAGCGAATAATGGCCATAATCGCGAATGTAATACTATGCTTTTTCTACACCTATTACACAAATAGATTAAACTCAAATTTGATAACTTTAATGGAAAAACGTAAACAAACAATATGACAACACACTTGGGCGTTACGCGAGTCGATTGTCAGCCGCACAAAGAGTTGATCGCGGGCGATTTAAAATATCATTGGATCAGCGAAATAGTGATTTTTGGATTTGTATTTGTGATTGGATACAAAGAGTGAATTATGAATTCATAATTCACTGCAATGAATTATAGGTACTATTTTTCACGAAGAAAATGCTAATAATTGCAATATAATTAAATAGGTGTAGAAAAAATAATATATGCATTATGTATTTACTCCCAAATATATAAAGCTGCTCATATGACACTTCTCATAATACACTATATGAACCATATTGCACGGCAATTTTTTTTAATAAGTAGGTCGGGTACTTATCAAGTGACATTAACGTCAAATTAATAATAGTATATTGCGTCATAAGGGAAGATATAGGCATATTTCATCCCGAAGATTTCTGCTGCACGAGCGAACGAAGTGAGCGAGGGCAGCAAAAGCCAAGGGATGAAATATGCCGTTAGATTCCCGTAGGGCACAAGTTATTTTTCCGCATCCATGAGAAGTTCGTATTAAATCAAAATAGTTATAATTTAATACGTACCTACGTTTTTGACATATAACCTCAAATTACACATGTCAAATTGTCGTATTAAAAATAACTTCTGTAATGAATTTATGTAAAAAATAATCGTATTTGCTTGAATTTTAAAAAATAATTACACTTATCAATCACTTAAATGAAGATTTTTGTATAATCAAATAATAATTTTGATTCTAAATTCTATCGGTAGATGTCACGTCGATAGCATGCACGGTAAAAACCCGCAAATGTTCATATCGTCCCGCTTTTTCATATTTACCCGCCATCCGCCATTGTTAACCTCAAATGAGATAAATAATCTGTCAATTACATACCATGGATACGGAAAAAGTAATTTATACTGTTATGAAGTGCAAGTCTGCAATTATGGATACTGATAATGACATACGTTATGGGATTATCAAATTTAGAAAGATACACCGGACATTGTTTGCGAAGATCGTTGGCTACATTGTGTGCTGATGGAGGAGCAACTATGACAAAATGCCACGGGGGATATTGCTGATTTAAAGAGAAATAAAATGGGCACAGCTAGAAAGATTCTGCAACATATCAATCCAAATCCTATTAATATTTAGGTTCTAATCCATATGCTAGTGATAGTAATCCATCTACTCCAACTGGTATTTCCAGTCCAGTTGCTTCAACTAGTGTTACTAATTCATGTATTTCTACCGTTCTAAATGAAAATAATCTTTATATTACAAGAAAAAATAGCGATATAAGTTTAGATGCAGCTACTAAACCTGTAAATTTTATTAAATCATAATTTCAATAACTTTAGTTACCTTCATTATCAAAAATTATAAATAAATATGTACTCGTAGTTGTAGGTAAAATATTGTATTTGGCTCTCATTTAATGGCTACATGAAATACTATTTTTGATCACACGTTGTAATTTTTAGTATCTAGAATTATTATTAGAGTTAACTAGGTTTTTGACGCAGTCAGTAGATCAATTATATTTAGTCAACCAATGATTTTTTACAAAGCAGCTATCAATTTAAATAAACTATTTTTCAACAATAGACTTAGAAAGTTAAGTTAAGAGTTCGATATTGTATACCCAAGTCTGGCAGTTTGAGATTCACAATCAGTCTAAACTTTAAATTCGTTGTCGCAACAGCCCAAAATAACTTTCTGTTGCTGTAACACATATTCACGCACGTACACTTCGCTGTAAATGATGGATCACAGGATTCTCTAGTGTATTCAGTACATAACTTACGAAGACAACGACATTAGGAGAATAGAGGAGATGCAAAATAACTTTTGTCAACCTAACCACGTCTTACAGGAAACAAATATGCCCTGGAATTGCAATATTTATACTTACGTATAGGGAAAATATGGTTTGCTTTTTAAGGAAGTTCTATAAGGATCTATAATGTAATTTGCTATATTTTGTGTAGTAACTCGAAGTTACTTCGCCAAATTGAAGCAAAGTGAAATGTTTAAACAATGTGTGAAAGTTATTCCAGTTTTTCATTTTAGTTGCTGAAATACTTAAGTTCAATACTAAAGTTCTTAAACTGCAGCACTTGGCATTAAATAACTTGCGGAAATACTGTGTTAAGCTTGATCTTTAAATACAAATTTAATAGAATTTATAACTTGTGAGGTCACTTCTCGCAACAGATAATCGAAAAAATCTACATCTTCCCTAACTAAAGCAACTTTTTACAAATTAAAACAATCCCTAAATTTGTGCCGAAAATAAATGCAAAAACTACACGAAAGCAAACGAAGGATAACGCGTCCATGCCAATTTCTATTTTCTAAACTTTGAGATAAGATAAAAATTAGATCAAAACCAACAGAAATTGTTTTTTCATATATTCGATAAATAATTCAACACTTTTTTGATTTGCCGGCAATTTAAAACGCATGACTAGTACCATATTCTTGTTAAGGGGCGATACTAATCTAATTTAAATATTTATGAAACCCTAAGCTTTTATTCCCAGGACACTAGAATTCTCTAGCCGTGGAAAAAATGTCGATATTTTGAGCTTGCTTTAAAAACATATACTAAGGGATTTCTCTCTCTTTTTTCTAGTTTAACGGCTCAGAAATGCTAGAGTCGTTCTTTGAAACGAGCTTTGCAAAAACAACAAAAAATATGCTATTTGATGTTCTTCCATCAATTTTATTGAATTAGTCAGACGGTTGTTTTTCGAATATATTTTTTAAAGGGCAATGCCTTTCGTTAAAAACTAAAAATGTGTTTTTAAGAACAAGAAAAACCATAAAATTGCAGGATACTTTTACTATCAATCTATTTAAATTTAAATTTTACTCGTATTATGATGGCATGATCTCGGAAACATTTTAATTAAAGGAATAAAATAATATAACTGCCAACCTTGTTTTTGCATGGCTAATAAAATTTCTTAAAATGCAACAATACTGTAACAAAAAAAAAACAAATCGAATTTCCACGCATTTTCTGTGTTAATAAACTTAGACCAGATATTATTTCCATTACCGAAAATTATGTAGATAATTATGAAATTAATTATTTGAGTTTCATCTTCATCCAACAATTTTAAATAATTTTTAGCACACTTAAGGGATTAGTTTGACAGCCCCCTGCATCAACCCAATCTAGAAATTACAATACATATATCGAATTTAACAGTTATACAGTTATTAATATCGGTGGTGGAAGAACACAAGGTTTCATTATCGACCTCGATGCCATCAGGGTTAGCATACTTGCCTTGTAAATCGGAGATCTCAGGTTCAATTCCCGGTCCATTTCGACGAGATTTTTAATACAAAAGAAATCTTAAAGTACTACGCCTTCTTTGGAATACAATACCGTCAGTCCCGTCAAAGCCAAACTGCATTAAATGTTAATACAGTATAGCCTTCCCATTTAATTTAATCTGGCCTTAATCGGGAATTTTGCTAATTTTAATAATGCCTAGCATTGAAAAATGTCATACATATAATTAACCACAGGTGGCCCCACGGTTATTCCCAATCAAGGCCAACTGTATCAATAAGAACTTCGTCCCTTATAAGGCCCTATCGTTTCGCGTTTTTTACATTTTATCAACTTTACAGATTTGTCTATATGGGAAATGGCAACCTCTGCAAACGAAATTTTGACTACGGTATTGTCAGTTAGTTGTCAGTTGTCGATCCTATCAAAGTTGTCAGTTATAATGACACGAGTATTGTTTATAATTTTAACATTACTCTGTTTAAAGGTTTGTTTTAACTTGACAATACCTTTTTAATTTGGTTTGTTCTCTCTAAACATATGGCTTAGCAATGGCTTTTACAATTTCTGTAAATACTTTGTCCTTATATTCAGAGTAGGTAAAAGTACTATGTTCATTAACATAAGATGAATATTTCCTAGAAATTAAATTTTTATGGGATTCACTCCTTTGGAGAATTTTTTATGCACTACATTCTATATATAGAAAAATATAACCTCCGTAGAGATTCGAACCACCGACCTTCGGCTCTGCCATTGAACTTCAGAGGCAAATCACTGAAGATTTGATATTCGTCCACAATACATAAATACATATAGTATTGGAAACACTAGATTTCACAGTTTCCAATTACTATATGTGAACAAATATCACATCTTCAGTGATTTGCTTCTGTAACTCAATGGTAGAGCATTGACACGTAAAACCGAAGGTTACAGGTTCGAATCCCTGTGAAGGTGATATTTATCTATACCAGGTGATTCGCGAAAGACGCGCCCCTTAAAAGCTTCAACTGCAACCCACCATACGAGGATTAACATAGATCAAGGTTGTTTATGAAATTGTAAGTTGGGTTGCCTATTCCAGTTGTTAAGGGGCGCGTCTTACGTGAATCACCCGGTATATAGAATTTACATAATTCATTAAAAATAAAAATATAAGATGAATATGTTCTCTTATTTGAAGGTACGAAACATTCATTCTCAAAATGCTCCTTACATAGCACCGAATAATCTTTCAGCTTAAAAGTGTTGGCAAAAATAATTCGGGTTTGTATTTTCATCGGCGTAATGTCCATAGGATTTGAGATTTAGTGCAATTTTTGAACAAGTTCCATATTATACTAGTACATATTAATAAAAGTTGGTAGCCTGGGTAGCTCAGTCAGGTAAGTGCCTGCTAGCTAGCCGGCTGACACGCGTTCGATTTCAGTGGTGGCCATAGTATTATGGAGCCGATTTGGGTCGAATTCGTTAGTGTAAGGTGTAGGAATGTGTGTTGTGGATGAAAGCTGATTGGAGCGTGATGCAAGTCCAAAAATGGACCCATCACCTCCACTACACACCAGCAAGTGTGAATGAGCCTCGACACTGCATTTCGGTAGAGAATTGGTGTAAAACTACACTAAACTTTTGGCATGCGGAATATCACAAAAACTTCATAAACGTTCAAACCACATATTATTTTCCTAATTATGGAAGCACTTAGAACAAGAACAAGAAAAAATAGATTATTACTGCAGAAAATCCACTTCTTACAATCAATTTTTTTTTTAATTTTTAGTTGAATATTTTGTAATCTGTCAAAGTAGTTATAACTACTGCTTAAAGAGGTCACCATATAGAGCGCAAATGTGTAAAGCTGATAAAGTGTAAAAAAAACACGAAACGTTACGGCCTTATAAGGGACGAAGACCGTATTGATACAGTTGGCCTTGTCCCAATTGAAACCAGATCAAATTAAATGGGAAAGCTTTAATATGGTCTAAGGCCAGTGCTAATTCGCTGTTTGGCACGATAAAAAAACTCTTCCAAGGGTGGAATAGTACCTAATTCGAATGAATATACAGAGAGAACTACTAAACACCATCAGAGAAAGAAAAACACAATACATATGGCATGTGATGAGGGGCGAACGATACGAGTTACTGAGACTTGTTATAAAGGACAAAATACAGAAACGACGACAACAAAACTCATGATTAAAAGATCTGAGAAGATAGTTCGGATGCTCATCTGCAGAAATCTTCGAAGCTGCAGTTTCCAAAACCACAAAAGCCATTTAGATCGCCAACCTTCGATAAGAGAAGGCGACATAAGAAGAAGTGCAAATAAGCAAGTAGTGATGCGCATTGAGTTCCATGGCACGCGTCAGTCCAAATCTGCTGCCAGTCAAAATAAATAAACAACAACACAGGGTTTTTCAAAAATATGTGCTTGACAGTTAAGCATATGGACATTATGAAAATAATGTAACGAGACGCGTCAGCTGTCTGCCGGAACGAGAATCATTTCGCTCGTATGTGTCAGTTGTTCCAGATTGTTCGACAATTGTGTCATTGCCACCAGACTGCTCGATTATTCATCGCTTGTAGACTTCGAATGTGGATTCTGGAACACGGTAGCTCGTATATAAAAGGCGCGTTCTCTTGAGCGAACCTCAGTCTACCAAGAGCCTACCAAAAGCTGCCGTTGGGACCAAGAGCTCATTTAATATAAATGTGCGCGGATTAAGTACGAATAAGTGAATATAAATAAACCGTATAAATAAATTAGTTAGTGTTTTGGATTAATATTAGTGTTGTGCTTTTAGTGTTTAAGTTGTTTCATGTTAATTATTACATTGTCTAAATTTGTTAATAAATAAATCACACCACGAACCGAAGTTTTAAATAAACGTTTTAAAAACGTTACAATAATAATAAAGAAAATATTAAAGGTACTCACTTTTATGCTTTTTTAGTGCATGGAGTTGGTGAGGGTGCTAGTTACGGCACTGCTTAATATGTTTAAGCTACTCATAAAACTATTATCACTACCTTTTGCATCGATTATATTTTTTATGTAGTATGTGATGTCAAAACAACCATCGCCGCAATAAGAATTTTATCAGATCATTACCCTCAGTTTATTAAAACTTTACTAAAAATAATGATTATGAGCCACAAAGTCGTTAAAACAAAATCGCTAATTTTAGCAACTTCTTGTCTTACGAACCCTAAATTAATACTCTTAACGCTGCGGGTCCAATTTTGAAACCTAAAACCTTTCTAATATCTGCTGTTGATAAAACGTTTGAGTCCCATATTAAGGATTATAAAAGGAACGCTAACGAGAATCCTAATAATAATATTAATAATTCCTCGAATAAATATAAAAGCTATTGTCTTTTATCAGAAATATCTTTAAATTATGTCTCACTTCAACCTTATAAAGAAATATAGGGCTTAAGGAAAATAGCGTTGCCATATTGTACCTAATAGTACTATAATTGTGCGAATAATAAAACTTGCAACTCTATATAATTAAAAAAAGGAAAACTCAATTTGAACGAAGGTAAACTTGCTCTATAAGAACCACTACTTTTTCTAATGTTGCCACAGATTACAGCATTGATTTTGACTAAAAACCACCGATAAACTGCATTAGCAGGCACCAGGATTTCGAAATATTTATGCGTCATCAGGTTTACATACCCAATTATTACTTTTCGCAGGGTTGGCATATTGTTTTTGTATAATAACACCAAATCAGAGTTAGTTACTTAATCGCAAAGGTACAGCTTCGAAAATGGCCAGCTTTAACAACCTACTAAATACACCTGTTTCCAATTAAAATCTGTATTTTACATTACAACATTAGCACTTCTCATCTGGTTTTATGTAATTAGTTGCTTAGAAAAGTGCCTTAAAAGTTGAATTAAATTCGGAGTTAAATTTGTTTCTCCCATTTTTGTAAAATTTATTTATTATTCCTGTTTTAGCAATAGCAAAACAAATTTTTCCGACAAACGTTTAGGAATGTTACTTTCCCACACTCATTTTGCGTGCTGGAAAGTCCACTTTCCCGCGCGGAGTGCGGGAAAGTTGAGTGCGGGAAAGTAACTTTCCCGCACAGAGTGCCGGAAAGTGACAGCGATTTCTGGGAAATCAGAAAATCGCATAGCAACCATCCTTACTAGATTATTACTTTAAAAGGAAATGTCAAATTTGACAACTTGAAAACTTACAAAATGATAGTTTAGGACGATTCCTAAACGTTTGTAGGAAAATCGTTGTTCATAACACGTGCGGGAAGAGCGATTCCGAAACTCATGCAGGTACAGAAACTCGCTGCGCTCGTTTCTGTAACGTCCTGCATTCGTTTCGGAATCGCTAACTTCCCGCACTTGTTATGAAAATAACTATTTCCGACAAACGTTTAAAAATGTCACGTTCCCGCACTCATTTTGCGTGCGGGAAAGTGAAAAATCAGAAAATCGCATAGCAACCATCCTTACTAGATTATTAGTTTAAAAGGAAATGTCGAATTTGACAACTTGAAAACTTACAAAATGATAGTTTAGGACTATTCCTAAACGTTTGTAGGAAAAACGTTGTTCATAACACGTGCGGGAAGAGCGATTCCGAAATTCATGCAGGTACAGAAACGAGCGTCCTACATTCGTTTCGGAATCGCTAACTTCCCGCACTTGTTGTGAAATAGTTATTTTCATAACAAGTGCGGGAAGTTAGCGATTCCGAAACGAATGCAGGACGTTATAGAAACGAGCGCAGCGAGTTTCTGTACCTGCATGAGTTTTTTTAATATTTGTTTCTGCATTTTTGTTACTTTAGGAAAAACGATGTAAACGAATTCTTTCAAAAGTGCTCCTGCAAAAAAAATTTAATCCCTTATTTCGACAACAAACAATACCGCATAATTACTCTTGACATTTATGTTTAAAAATGATTTAATATCCCCAAGACAAACGCTAATATTTAATTCAATTAATTTAATTGAAGGCTTTTCAGCAAAGCTTTTGCTCCAATAACTCGAAGCTTTATCATAAAATCGCTCCGTAAACACCCTTGACTTCTAATACAGAACTTAAACTTTAATTTATTTACTCCTCTCCGAGGAGCTTTTACTGAATTGTTGCTCGTTTCAAGGTGGAAATTAAACTTAACGTAAGGCGTGTTGATAATAGCTGCGAGTTTTTCCGTCTAAATTTAAATTTACACCAACTTTGCGGTTTCTGCCTAATGAAAATTCTCGCTATTTAAGGTGTCTGAGTAATTCTAAAGTTTATTCAGGTGTTAATGTTTTCATTCGAGTACCTTTCTACGTACATATTTACTTTTGCTTGTGAAATAGTTTAAAGTAATCAGGGGAAACTGATTTAAAGATTTTAGTTAAATTCTTCAGATTTCTTATTAAAAAATTTGCTGAATCTTTCTTGTAAGTTTGTCACATTCAAAACTTAATTTTGACCTCTTCTGAAATAAGTTACGTGCTTTTAGACTGCTTTTCAAATTTGTCAATTTTGAATAAATTGCATATTATAAAACTACAGAAAATCTCACGCTTTTGTATTTAAACCATAGCTGTTTAATTAGAAACTCCACACAAACCGATGGGGCTGAAATTTTATTATATTTCAAGTAAGAAATCTTAATACATCTGCAAAGAAAATTTTTTGCGCTCAAGCTCAAAACTAAGACCATATGTAAAGTCTTTTGTTCCGACTGTTCTGCAAAAAAGCAAATTGACAATGTTTTACAACTGTTGAAGCAATAAAGTTGCCCTAACTTTCTTGCTAAAATGTCTGACCTACAAAAAACGTGGTGACAATAAAAAAGAGAAATTTTAGCTGATACAGAATAGCCCCACTAGCCTTTCAAACTAACTAAAAGTTTCAAAATCTGAAGAGCACAGAAATTATCTAAGAATAAATATCTAATATTAATATCCACAAAGGCATACACTAATCAAACGATCAGAAACTTTTAAATAACTGGCAACACAGAAATTTAAATAAAAATAATTTGAGAAAGTTCAACTAATGTGAATTGACCCAGAGAAACTTTCAAAAATGACTTGAATTTGAAATTAAACAAAATCAAAGGATTTATTGTCTGGTTTAAACCCGGATTTTACCCACGAAAAAATATATACCTAAGATCTTCAGAAATGTTTATTACTAGTAAGTACATTCACTAATGGCTAACAACGTACGTTAAAGCAAATTAATAGTAAAAATAAGATTAAGAAATTTAGTGACGTGAAATCACCAAAGTAAGCTTTCAAAACGACTAACTTCCGATTTAATTACCCCAAGAAGGTATTAATTAACCCAATAATTCCAGAAAGTGGTTGACTGGCTATATAAAAGTTAAAGTACAAATAATTTAAAGAAATATTCAGCTAACGTAAAGCGACGAAAGCATTCTTTTAAAAGGTGTTGAAATCTGTAAAACTAAATCCCATTATAGTCTGCCATAGGTATAAACTAAGCTACGGATTCAAGCATTTGAAAAATTAGAATTTGGTATGATTTGATTGGCAACGTAAAAATTAATATTAAAATTATTTGGACAAGCTCAGCTGATTTGAAATAAATCAAAGCGATCTTTAAATTAACCACAATTTTAAATCTGTAGGTTAAACAAATCCAAAGATTTCTTTAAGCAAACACAATTTTAACATCCCAAAAAATATTAACTAACCCGATCACCCCAAAAACTTTGTACTACTGGCAGCATTAAAAGGAAAGTAATTTCAAGAATGTGAATTAACGAAAGCAGTCTTAAAAATAAATAAAAACTTAGAACCCGTGAGTTGCCCAAAATTAAAATACCAAGTTCAAATGCATCGCTTTACTCTAACGTTTTGAAGAAGAGGGCGATGGATTTCTTAAGAGCATAGTTTTTAACGCCTGGGACCATCACTTTGTGCCAGAAGGCAAATTTGTTTCAATGGAATGGCGGCATTCGTCAGCGCCTTCGCCCAAACAATTCAAAGCCCGTGTATCTGCTGAAAAGGCTCTTGCAACCATACTCTGAAGGTGTTGGAAATGAAATTAATTCGAAGGCTTCCACGGTCTGTGTCAGTGTTAAACGAACATCTTACAGGTTGGGACGATGATACTGTAATGTAGTGGGTTCAATTTACAAATAATGAATTAAATAGGATGGCATTTAGGTGTGACTGATATAACAACGTTTCGCAATCCTTACAATGTAGGTATCATTAAATCTGTTTACTAACTAAAGATGCACTAGCATAAATATGAGTCATACGGACAGCTGGTTGTATTGCGAAATCATAACATTGTAATGCAATGTTGCATTTGTTTATACTAAATTGACGTAGGTTGCGTGTGGGCACGCCATGACCTATATTCATAGAATGTAAGAATCAATGGAAACCCTTGTAACTACATAGGCGGATGTCTAAAATGTAAGAGAGAAAGAGTACATCTTGGAAGTATAAATATAGAAGCCTGCCATACAGAAAGTCAGTCTCCTGAATGAGTCTCACATACGATGTCTGATTAACATCCAGACGAGAGACCCTCACAGGACCAACTCGAGCCATAAGCCAGGGGTTGAATTAAACGTCATCTTCAATGTTGTTACCAAGATGTGTGCTTCTATAAAGATGTTCACGTAAGATTAGTGTTTATTATTATAAATTGATGCTAATGTTTTGTACACCGTATTAAGTCATTCAGACCTAAGACTTGTTAAGTATTTGGATCCCGTTTGTAGAACAGTTGAATTATGTTTGTAACTAAGATTATACCAATATATCTGATGTTAGTTAATTCTGTATTTTAATATAACCTCCCGCAAAAGCCAAGTCAAAACACTCGTAAGGAAGTTGGCTATAAGTCTCTACCATCATAATAAATATAATAGTATAAGAGGCCCTTAGCCTCAATATTGCAAAAGCCGCTTCGTTACAATACTGTTGAGAAGAAAGAACCCAACGCTTCACCCACTTTCTTAAGAGGCTTCATCAGGAGGAAAAGGGTGCACTAAAAGAGCCCGATAACTCAACTTGTAAACCAAGCCGGAGGCGAAACCCTTCTCGCTTCTTCGTCTATGGCGTGGTTCACACGTTTAGTTATCTTGCTCTTTCAATGTCCCCTCCTGACGAAGCCCCTTAAGAAATTGAGCGAAACATTAAGTTCTTTCTCAACAATTATACGGTCCCAATCCGGTAGACGTTACTTTAACATAGTCGTTTTGTTTAAAAATACGGAATTCTTCAGTCTGCAGTGTCCGTTTGCTATACGACCATGCCCGCCCCCAGACGTCAGCAGCAACAGTCCAAACTTTGCAAAACCTTCACTGTGAAGTTTTGCCACATCCGCCTTATAGCCCTGATTTTGGTTTCGTCCCTTGAAAGAACACCTACGCGGTAAGAATATGAGTCCAATAATGCTGTTATCGAAGCTGCGACAACAACCAAAAACCTTCTATGCAGAGGAAATCAGGAAGCTAGTGGAAAGATGGCAAAAGTGTATCCCAAAAGCAGACAACTGACTATGTCGAGAAATAAGAGTTACAATTGTAACGTTATTGTTTTGTTTTGTAATAAAATAAAAATTCCGGTTATAAGTTGATCATCTCTCGTATTAAAATGATTTGGCGAATTTCAGCTGACTTGAAATATATCTCTTAAAATAACCACAAATCTTAAATCTAAAGGTTAAACAAATCTTAAGAATTTTTGGGAAAACTGAATTGTAGTATCTCAAAAAAGTATAAACTGGCCCAACGGCTGTTAAAACTTTCGACAATTAGAACTTTGTTTGACTAGCAACACAAAAATTTATATTACAATGATTTAAAAAAGTTCAGCTTGCCTAAAATAAAATTTTAAATCGAATGTTATACAAACCAAAACCAAAATTTTTTTACGCAAACACCTGAAGTTAAAATCCAATTTTGGTATAAAAAAGCACAAACACGACGACTTAAAAAAGTATAAATCTAACCTTAAACAACATCAAAATTCATAGCAAAAATACCTGACGTAAAATGTTCAAGGTAATCTTTCAAAAATGACTAAAAATTAAAAATTTGTGATTAAAATAAAATAACTTTTAATGAACTAAAAGAATGGCTCTAAACACCTTAAGCAATTTATTAAAATTGGAATTTTTTACAACATGAAAATTCGTAATAAAAATACTTCATACATAAAAATATTTGGATTAAGAAAGCAAAGTAAGATTTCAAAAACGACTCGAAATTCAAAATCATAAGATTTTAAGAAACGTTTAATCGTATTTTATTATACAGAAAAAAAAGAATAGACTAACCGAACGATACCAACAACTTTAAAGGATTAAATTCATAAATAATTATCTTATAAATAATTAGTCGAGATAATTTATGAACTAACTCAACCTTAAACAGTCAACTAAAACTAAAACATCCAAAAGTTATATGATATTTTAGTAAACGTTTAAGAACAAAGCTACTTTTATTGCCCCAAAAATATATATAAACTCACCAAAAAGTTCTAAATTTCTCATTGATTGAATTCATAAAAAAATACACAAATTAATAGTAAGAACAATTTGAAGGAGTTCAGTTAACGTTAAATAGCGGTTGCAATCTTTCAGGAATGATTAAATGTTTATAACCTTGAAGTTATATAGGTACGAGTATAAATCGAAGGCCCTTTTAGATAAACGTCTAGGATTAAAAGCACCCAATCTAATAAAAAAACCTAATAAAATGAAGTTTCCTAAAATAACTAAAGTAATCCTTCAATACTACAAATGTTTTAAATCCAAATGTTGTACTAATTAAATGACTTTTTGTGCATATGTTTAAGACTAAAATCCAATTTTAGCAGCCCAAAAACATATTAACTAACAAATAATTCCAAAAACTCAGAATGACTGACAACATAGAAGTTAAAGTAATAGTAATTTAAAGAAAGCTGAGCTAAAATAACCGTAGTAAAATTAAAAAATTGAAACCTTAAGAATAAATAAAATTTTAGCCTCTCAAAAATGTATAATACAGCAACCGAACGACTCTAAAGACTCTAAACAATTAAGAGTTCGATTTGGTAGTAATACGATAAAACTTTAAAAAATGTATAAACATTTAAAATTTATAAACAGAAATGACTTTTCAGCAAATATATAAAGTTAAATCCCATTTTAGTCTCTCGAAAATATCTCAACTAACCCTACAACTAAAAAGTTTAAGCAAGTAAGATTTCGACTTACTGGTAACATGAGAACATGAGAAGTCATTACAAAAATAGTTCAGATGGCTTACAAATTTTAAATTTATGACTTACTTAATAGTTATTTATATATACAAGACGATAAAATTGTATTTTATCTTCTAGAGCGTTTTTTATTTAATTATGCTCGAGAAGATAATTAAATTCTATCGTCGTGTATAATATTCTATTTTTTTCTATCGCATTTATTTTAAAGGAAAAGAATTTATTTCAATATAACATTTGACAATGACGTTTAAAATTATTACTAATCAAGTCACGTTTTAAAATCTCATTCGTAGGGGCATTGCTAGGGTTACAAACAATGTTTATTTATTTTAACCGCAAGGGCAGATAAAGTATTACTTTATCTACCCTTGCGGTTAAAATGCTATTTGACCTTTTGATTTGAGTAGAACAAAGCACACTTTAACATTTGCTATAGAAAATAATAACTTTTTAATATACATGTAATATGAAATCCTAACTTCCCAAAAAGTATAAACTACTTTAACGGCTTAGAATTCCAAGTACTTAACGAAAATTCATAATAAAAAATACTTTAAGAAGATTTGTATGAAAAAACCAAAGCAACTTCTCTAGAGTGACCATCCAAAACCTGAAAATTACACACAAAATCAAAGGTTCTCAACAAACTTTAAATCGTATTTTATGTTCTCAAAAAACTTTAAACTCGTGAATAACTGGCAGCATACAAATTTAGAGTAAAAATACTGCGTGAAAGTTTCGTTGACGTAAAATGGCCAAAGCAGTCTTTCAAATTAGGTAGGTACTTAAAAAGTCAAACTGCGAAAGTGCACGAATCAAAACATTGTTTAAATAAACATCTAAAATTAAAACCCAAATTTGAGTATGTAGCAGCACAAGAGTCTAAAACCTTTAAAGTATTACATTTTTGAATTAAATACTTAACAAAAAATTTGATATATGAAAGTCTACGGATTTTTTAGGAAACATATAAGTTTCAATCTACGTAAGTTTGGTCTTCCAAATAAACGTAAACTCACCCAATAATTTTTCAACGATTAAAGACATAAATGACTAGGAATAAGTAAATCAATAGCAAAAATAAGAAAATATTCAGTTGAAGTTAGATGACTAAAAATTGGATACAATAAAAAGACATTTACGATTAGATCCAAATTCAATCTTACAGTATAACATAAACTAATGTAACAAGCTCAAAATGTGTAAGTAATTAGAATGATGAGTCGCAGGCAATATCAAAATTAACAGCAAAAGTTGTTTAAAGAAATTTAATTGACGTAAAATGATCAAAGCAATCTCCCAAAATCAATAACAATTGCAAATTTTAGACCCCGAAAAAAGTGTGAACTAACCTAACCATTCCAAAAACCATAGATCATTAAATTCATGAATGACAGGAAACGTGTAAACTGTCCAAACGATTTACCAAAAATTTTAAGCAATTAGAATTGTGTGTAACTGGATACATAGAAATTAATAGTAAAAGTCCTTTAAGGCAATTCAATTAACGTAGAATAACCAAAACAATATCCCAAAATCAATAGAATGTTCTAATTGGAAAGTTAAATCAAATTTCATTATTCTAAAAAAATGATTCTAAATTAAAAAGTTAAAGTTCAGCAGACGTAAAAAGGCAATAAGTAGTAGGTAATTCAAGAATTAACTTTAAAATCTGAGCCTCACACAAGATCCAAGGGTCTTTTTGGGATTTAAGATAAATTCCAGCACAAACCTAATAAAAATTCCAAAAATAATAAAGGTTTTCAATGAATGTTAACATATACCTATAAGTTAACAATAAAAATAATTTCAACAATACTTAAAAAATTCTAAAGGTCAAAAAACTAAAATATTTTCAGAAAAATGAAATTAACCAAAACATCTGTTTAATTGCAAAGGGTTTGTAATTATTTCAAATAATCACAGGGAAAAAATAAAACTGTTTAAGGAAGCTACTAATTCCTCATGTTTACATTAATTTTTTGAAATATGAATTTTTACCTCAGTTGCCAAACTGTTTTCCTCAACTTTTATTCCGTTAAAATTACCAAATATTTCAAAAGCTTTCAAAGAAAGTTTTGCTTTTACTGTTTTATTTTTATAGAAATTAAATGATTTTTAAAGAAAACCTTACAAACCTTAATTCATTGGAAAATTAATTTGCATTATTATCAATAAATACATAAACAAACAATTTCTTCATGAAATTTAGGTTTTCCTGGATAATCAGTACTTTACGAAATGATCTGATTTTTTATTTTCAAATGGAGTTTGTGCTAACAAAAAATATATTAATTTAAGGGTGTTGGAAAAATTAATAAAATATTTTCAAGTGGATCGAACTGTATGTTACCAAAAAAATTATTAATTTAAGAGTATTGGAAAATTTAAAATAATATAAAATTCCTTGCGTGTCCTACCTCCCCTTGTTAAAATTTACTTATTTCACTTTTTAAAATTTATTGTACATAGATTTCTAAAATAATTTTTAATAGTATAAAAAATAAAATATTTTTTATCTTACCTAAGCATCCTTTGAAAATCAAATAATTCACAAAAACCCCGTAACGAATAAAAAGTAACCGTTCCCGAACGCGTAAAACTTCATTAGTTTCGGTGAGAATCACACGAACGCACTGCGATTAAACAAGTGTTCCTTCGGGAACATACGCGCGCACGAGGACAGATACGGACTGCAGAATCCAGCTTTTCGAAACTAGACATCATCCCTTGCCACTGACATCCTTTTCCATGAGGCCGGCGCACATCCCAATCTGCATCTGCAATCGCTTATTACCTCCTTGATAACAATATTAGCACCGATTTCTGGAAAACCGGGATCTTCTACGAACCGAAACCTTAGGGTGAAGAACGTGAAAAACATCCACGTCCAATTTTATTTCATTAAAGAAGGTTTCTGGTGAAAATTTTAGAACTTGAGGGCATTCTTAGTATTTAACGTTGATTTTCAGGAGGGATTAAGAGGAAGAGCTCTGTTTTCCTGAAATTCCGTTTTCGTTAAGTGAGTCTTAGTTTTCACCAAATGAAATGCTATTCGAGTATGTACATTCGTTAAGCAAAAGGGTCGGATTTAATTTATTTAGTAGGCTCGTTGGAGAATACCACGTTTTGTGGGGAACAAATAAAGTAATTCTCAATCTTGACGTTCATTCATCTTGAAACACTGAATTATACGATACTAACTACGCCCTTCTTTATCTTAATTTATTTTAATGTAAACCAACAAATAATCCTAAGGAGTTGTGGGTAATAAGCAACGTCATAAAATAACCAAACTGTCGTCCAGTTAAACAAATTAAATTTTTAAACATATTCCATTATTTATTTTACCCTTCGAAATTCACCACCAAAGCAATGTAAACATTAACATACGCATTTCACTAAAAGGAAAACTAATTAAATTTGACGTTATTAATACATGATTGCTATAAAATATCAATAGCCAGTTAAGCTCGTTTTAAATTCATTAACCACGATTTGTGCCTCTGGAATGTTTGTTAAGTATATGAAATTAATTTGTGAACAGTGCAACTACAAATTAATTTGAAAATTAATATTACCTATTAAATCCAATATATGATAATTGTTACTACACAAACAGGATTGCTATGCATAGATATATGTACAACCTAATTAAAGGAAACCCTCAGCTATTTACTTATTTTTTAAATTACCATTTATACAAACTGCAAATAAATCATCTAGTTTTCTTCTAAGGCAATTTCATCGGTTTTTCTACCAATAAATCAAAAAATTCCAGTGGCAAAAATGTCTAAAATTTCTAGAATTTCAGAAGAAAGTTTAGTTTTAAAACTCGGAAGGAGTAAATTTTATTCGCTTTAACTGTTAAAGGTTATTGTTTAATCATTTGAAATTCCCATAATAATAAATTCGGACAGAAAAATAAAATTAGACAAGTTAAAGTAGATTAAACGAAAAACACGTTGTAGACGTCCTGCTTTGAATGCTGACGATAAATAGGCTACATCAATCCTAAACGACCCTTACACGCCCTGAAACTTTGTTACATATTGACAGTTTTCCTTTGTAGTCTCATTGAATGAAGACCAAAAACAGAGAAGTTAAACTAGGTTAAAGTAGATCAATCACCAAATATTGTTGAATACTTCATCCTGCCCTTTACCTGCTCGCTTTTATATCATTCGTCGAATTTTAAAATTTGAAAAACAAAGCTTTGAAGTTTCACAAATTAAATTTGTTTCTGATTTGTGTTTGCTTCAGTTTCCTGTGCTGACAATTGCTTACGACTGAATACTGAATGCAAAATAATAAACTAAATATAGCAAATATCCTTTGGCGTTTACACTTGAAGATAAACAAAACATTTATTGGCATTTTATTATAAATAAAAGTAGAAAATTTATAAAATTTGCTCAATCCTGTAACGCCAAACATGTTTCCACTGTTGTCACTTCCACATCATTATTGGCAGACTTTCCATATCCTAATCAACTTAGTCATAGGACAATTAAGCCATGCTTATCCATCTCTTGACCCTACTTCATAATCCCTGATGTAACCAATGTTAGATCATCAAAGGCAGCTGCGAATCGTGGGACAATTATGTGGTCGATCATCGTATGACTTGGTGGCATACTAGATCGAAGGTCTTCGTCACAATAATTTAGATACGAATCAATTAAAGCTGCTCAGTGACGTGAAAATGCTAATTAAGTCTAGGTAGGTTAGGTGGACCATATGGCCAACGTAAGTTAAAAAAGAACAAGAATCGGACCTTCAGCTCAATATGATGAGGGTCACATTTAATAGATCGCACTGGATGACAGTGTCTACATGTCTGCTAAATAATACATGCAGTTTAATTATCTACAGTGTGTCCCTAGCAAAGCAATATATGGTCACATTTATTAGCTTCAAAATCAAATTCGATCTTCTCTTGATTTGTTTAAAATCTATTAGGTACCTATCATAACCCTTAAAACCCTTAAGAAGGTTTTTTATTTTATATAGTTATTACGTTATTAGGTTAGTAGTGACATCACAAAAGGCAGGTAAGTTTAAGCTAAGGTCAGACTTGAGAGTTTTCCCTTAACCTTAGTTATTTTTTTGTGGTAAAGTATAAGACTTATTTTTATACCATTTTTTGTGTCATAAAGTCATAAACAAACATATACTGCAAAATATTATATTGAGTCATCATTTTTACCTTAAATACGGTTGATTAATGACAAGTTATAAATTGTCAAAAACTAACCCTTATGCACAAACTAATCGTCTCGCCACTGTAATTTCGCAAACTAAGATGAGAGATAGAGAGCTGCTTTAAATTACACAAAATGCATCTTATAGTGTTATACGATTATATCTGTTTCTATCCACAAATTATATTAGCTTTCGAATTATACCGGTTGTATCAAAAGTTTTCGCCACCAAATAAATTTCGAAATAAAGAAAAGATTTATTCTTCAAAGTAAATGCCACCACCTTCGATGACCATACGCTATGTTTCAGCGAGTTTTCGCATTTGCTCACACTGCCATTCTTTTGTTTTGGACACAAAGAATGTCCGACATGCCTATTAAACCGCTTCACCATTGCTTTCCACGCAAATCATGTTCCATTGAACGGAATAAACCATAATCGGGTGAAGCGATATCAGGACTATATGCTGGATGGGGTAAAATTTCCATCTCATCCTAACTCTTGGATTTTTTGCCGAGTCAAACATGACCTATGCCCTGGAGCATTGTCGTGTTGAACTAGTACTCGCCTTCTGCTGACCAATGAAGAGTATTTCTGAGATAAAACGGCATACAGCCTATCCAGTTATTGGCGGTACAGCCGACCTGTACAGCTCTGCCATCTCGGACCAGCTAAAAATGAACTATGTCTTCAAAATTCCACCATACGCTTAGCATAACCTTTTTTCCAAAGTGATCATGTCGAACTACCGGATTGGGCTATTACTCAATAGGAACCCATTATCTTCTCTTTGAAAGATTGACAAAAAAGATCCACCTCTCATCAGAAGTCACAATCCGACGCCAAAAATGATCATTCGTGAATTGTCACCCGCCGTTGGACTTGATTTTCGGGTAATTCATGTGGCTCAGTTCGACGACGTTTATTGCAGAAACCAGAACGATGCAACCGTCGAGCAATAGTGCATTTTGAAGGCCCTAATGTCCTTGATAATTCGCGAGTATTAGCGTGGGGTTGCTCTTGCAGTGCAGCGTGTAGAGCTTCTCCAGTCAAAATGGATAGTTGGCCTGAACGCGGTTTATTTTCCAAGCTCATGTCTCCATCAGAAAAGTGCTTGAACCAATCTGACACCGTTCGTCGATTTGCTATGTTCTCACCTTCAATCGCACAAATTTCTCTGGCGGTAGTCGTTGGATTACAACCTTTTTTCCAATAATGCCATATTAAGGCACGAATATTGTGAACAGTTCATATCAATAAATTCGACGGAAAAATAAATACTTAACACTACATACTAATGCACTTTATACTATTCTTTAAAATAATACATAACAGGTCACACTGTCATTTGTTTAAAGTATATGTTTACCCAGGATACGCGATATAAACAAAAAGTTGCGGAAACGTTTGATACAACCTAATAAATGAATAACTGAAATTTCGAGTTGCCTTAGTTATTTTGGAGTTAAAAATACGCGGTGATTCTTTTCCATTAATAAAACACTGATTTGCGTAGATTTTAAACATTTAATTTGCAATTGTCAGCAGCGTTTCAATTGTGAGATTTTAATTACAACGCTGTAATATTTTAAGTTGAAATTATCGGCTGTCCTGCGTGTCCTCTTTTCCTGATTTCAAACATTACAATTTACTAGGGTTTCTTCTACAAATTAATGTTCAGTTATGAATTATTGGCACAGTCTTGGAGGAATATTCGCCGCTCTGTGGAGCTTGTAAATCTATTTCTTGCACTCCCAGGCGTAAAGTGCCTACTTTTCGCCCGCAAAGAAGGGCGTAAAGTTCATTATTGCAGACCTCGGGTGCACTTTACGCTCGCGACAAATTAATTTGAAATATCACAAAAATACCTTAGTTACAATACAATTTTTATAAAATCACTCTTGCCGTGAATGCGTCAATTTGACATTTTTAAAAATGTCATTAGAAAATTTTTATTATAAATCAAAAAATTAAAATAAAATGTCCGTTCGTGCAAAAAATATTGTATGTACAACAGGCGTAATAAGTGACTTTGGCCTTTGGCGTGTTATAACCCTCGGCTAAAGCCTCGGCTTATAATATTCACGCCGCAAACCAAAATCGCCCAGAATAATTTTTATTTTAGAATTAAATTATTCAAACATCCGCTGATCAGGGACAGATTTTTATTATATTCCGTATACCCATTTTATCACAATTCCTTGACCCCTTAACTTTAAATAGGCAACACAGATTACAGGTCACAAGTAAACCTTACAGAAGCAGTATGATGGTTGTCTATTCTTCTCAGAATAAATAAAATAAAGGGTTACGAAACAAAATGGGCACACTGAACATCTATCTTACCCTTATAAGCCGGGTTCTCATTAGTCGATTTCATTGATCAATGAGACTGAATCTATCCCATTGAAGATACTATTGAATACGAAAATTGTTCACACGATTCAAGGGCATTGAACATTCTGTCAGAAACGATCAATTTTAAAAATTGCTGCAAAGAAGAAAATTGTGCGTGCTGGAGTCCGCATTGTGTGTAAATATTTAGTAAACCAAATCAAAAAGCGAAACACGAGAAAACCATTTGAAATGTGTCATGTTGTTAAAATGACGCAGAACTCTACGCAATTTTATCCAGAGTGCAGGTGCCAACAATAAGCTGACGATGCAACTTTATATGTTTCAATATAATTGAACTTATGTTCTCACATTTCAAACACCGTTCAATTTCATTGAATCAATCCCGTTGATCAACCAAAGTAGACCTGTCTTTCACTTTTATTGAAACGAAAAATCATTGATCAATATCGTTGAAATGATGTTCCCATTATTCAATTTCTTTACAATGGCATAGATTCAACCTCATTGATCAATGAAATCGACTAATGAGAACCCGGCTTTAGTGATTTTCTTCCACAGTGCATTTCAATGCCGAATGCCAATGGTTAAAATACCTACTAAAGTACTATTTTCTAAATTATGTATTATAAAAACAACGTTCAAATTTTGTTTGTTTGTTGGGCGCAATCTAAGCGTGCGCGTGCCAGAGATCTCAGCGCGCGTCTACTACCATGATAATTTCCACGTTTGGAAGGAATTTTTAGTGCGCTAAACATCGTACTGTCACAGAACTTATGATATTCAAAAGTGGACATTCTCACCGACCTGAACCAGGAATCGAACCCCAGCTCTCTAGTTTACAAGACAAGTGATGCCATCGAGGCCGGCAAACCTTCATATTATTTTACAAATTAAATTTTTAAGGATTTGCTCGTTTGAAAAAATACATTAAAACTTACATACAGTCCAACACATCGATGACTGTCATTTTTTCAAGAGGTATATTTCAATAAAGTAAATCATAAATGTAAATAGTTTGCTTTTCATAATTTTCAAATTAACATTTAAATCGTACAAATTGCCTGGCTATCTTTGATAAGACATACTGCTTGTAAATAAAGATAAACTTATCCAGTCGTACATGATGAATAATGTAAATTATGGTACCCTCGAACAAAAGATAAGCCTATCAAATTTGCAACAATACAATGTTTAGTTAAGGAAAATTTATTAATAGAAATATATATTATTATAATGGAATAAAGATGTAAAGTCGGAAGTCTTATGTTTAAATCACAGAATGTGAAGTAATAAAATTACGCTAACAAAGAAATAATTGTTATGAAATCCAGAAATGCATATTTAAAAGTTTTAATAAAGCACTTCATTCTTAACTTAATAAGATAATGGCTATTTTGTGATAATTTTATAGAAGCTAAAACTTTAACTAAAATTTACTCACACTCACATAGTGTTACTTAAATTTGGACTAATTGGAGAAATTTATGGAATATAAAAAATTTGCGGCGAGATCAATGCACAAAATTGTTAAATACACATGAAAGCATACAATATCTATTCTTTTTGATGACAATAGGAGTAAGAAATTAATTGTAAACAAAAAAGCGTATTACAATTTAATGCCCTGTAATGCCTGAATAAAATTTTGTGTTTGTAATGTTTTCAGAAATTTCTATAAATCAACAGTTATGTTTAAGTATCCTAATAATTTCCAGTTCTGTCGTATATTTTTATCAAGCTCCATTTTCTTCCTATATTTTCCAATAAAAGCCCTGAAGATAAAGCCTCTTGGGGAGTGATATATGTTATTAGTGAAGAAAGTATTGCTCTTTTAAAACTGTTCCAGATTTATATAATGTTTTCAAGACAAACCATAAAAATTAATTACAAAACAATCTTACCTTATATTTAATTTTTAGTTAGTGCCTATGCGATAAAATGCCTGATTCTGACTTGTGGGTAGCCCTTCCTCCGGTTACACTTTTATTACATTTTAGAAATCACGTTGTATTCACGCAAACCGCTAAATTTTCTATTCGTTCGTTTAAAAATTTAAACAAAATGGCAAAAGTTGAAGCAGGTCTCAACGTATTCGTATGACTAAACCACTGAAGGAATTTTAACGAATCAGTTCGCATACCTGCATTTGCACATGTGCATTTTTGCCTTATCGTAACTCACATTCGTTCATTTAGGACCTTATCGCCTTTTTAAATACATAAAATGCGAAGTGGATTGGATATCTGGCATTGCTCGTTTTGTTGAGGATAAGGTTTTAGTAATGAAACGTGAGCAACAGAACCTAATTTAAAGTTTTACTTCTTTTTATTAAATTGGGCGAAATTATTTTTAGGGTCACATTTGTAATCGAGGCCTCTCTTTAATGTGCAGGGTGTTATTGGAATATTTGTACGTATTAAATAAAGATGAAGAATCGCCAAACTGGAAATTCATTCTTTAATTTATTGTACTTGCCCTAAATATACAGGATGATTCATAAATGATGACGCCCCCTAAACGAATGCAACACGCCACACACCTTCATAGATGACTTCATTATTTAAAAACGTTGGACATTACATATAGGTTACGTTATTTAAAAAAAATTAAGTAGGGCGCATTTCCTGTTAAAAGGGAGTGAAAAAAAATGGAAATATCACAAATAAATACGTTATTTTTCACTATGTATCCATATCCATCCCAAATTTCAAAACAATTGCTTTACGACCTTGATACATAAATTAGTAGATTATTCTACAAGTAAAGAAAAGTGGCAGTCTTCTAGCGAGTGGAAAATGTTTGATTCACGAGCGTTAGCGAGTGAATTACAATTTCACGAGCTAGAAAACCACTTTTCTTACGCGTTGAACACGCTATTTTTTTGTGTAAGTACTAAAAGTTCGAATTTTCTAGACAAATTTGTTAAATTTATCAAGGTTATGTTTGTACGGACACATAGCAACTACAACACGTACATAATAACAAGTAAACAAACAGACTGTGTTGCTAGGAATAAAGTGTTGGTTGCTAATGACTCAAGCGTTGTAATGAGGAAAAGGTTGCTAACGAGAAAAATGCCACTTTTCTTTACTATTTTCTACATGGCCGTTTACCATTTAGTATACAAAAATAACTATTCTTCGCTACCAGCAAAGTAATCAAGCCTTACATCCATGGCAACAGTGACTGTAAGTGGCTAATAACATTTTCGGAAGGCGGCGAGCCTTGGCTTCGCCTCGGCTCGTATTCGCCTACCTCAAATGTTAATATGTCCTTACGTTCCTTGTAGTTTAAATAACTATTTTTGGGGTAGATTAGTCCTCATCCTTCCTCTTTTCTCCCTTATATCCTATAGTGTCTTGGCTAGTTTAGTTACATTCCCCCACTATTTTCTGTTAGCTAATTTTTGGTTGCGCGTTCACCACTCCCATATTGTTAAAGTCCTCAATGACTTCTTCTATCCGTCTGGCTTTGGGCCTGCCACGCATTCTACCTTTTAATGGTTCACACCTGGTAATTCTTTTTATATTCTTGTAATTATCACATATTTGGATTTGATCTAGCCATCTATTCCTCATTAATTTGGTTCCCCTAACAATATCTTCTCCTTTCCTTCAACATTTAGTAGTTCATTCTGCCTCTGTATTCTCCTTCTCCGGTTTATATTAACCCAAGAATTTGCCTTAAGAATTTTTTTTCCATTTCTCGGAATTTATTTTCGTCGTTCTTGTCTAATATATTCATTTTTTCGGCAGCACACGTGACTACCAGTTTTATTAATCATTTGTACACCCTGCTTTTGGTTACCTTACTTATCTTTTTATTTTTTAATAATGTCTGATAGACCAGCAGTACGGCAGAGTGAGAGCACACGTAGTACTGCAATATAGAAAGTTAAGCAAAGATCTACTTGGTCAAAAGTTAAATCGGTGACCACTCTGCGGCTCGGTGTGTTCGACCCCATCGACACTGTAAAGATTTTTTTTAACGGATTGGCTGCCAGTTGAGGGGATCAAAGCCACATTTTTAAACGACTTGGCGTCGTGAACTTTGTTATATCCCCTTTATGTTAGGGAAATGTGTTCTCTGCAGTAGTTTGCCGTTGCCTTCTGTAGAGTTTGTAAGCGTGTATTAAGTGTTTGTGTCTTGTTACTATCTGCAGTTAACCACTCTGCAGACAGAATCGTTAATTGCAACCAAACTCGACCAAGTACCGACCGACCTAGAACAGTGTGGAATTCTTTATAATAATCATTACCACTGCGTGAGATTCGAACCCAAGACCCCTAGCTAGGAGGCCAGCGCTCTTGCCACTGCGCCAACGAGTTTCTACTGTAAAGGTATAAGAGGGTAAAAGGAAAAGAAAGAAAGACAGAATAATGTCCTATATTTGTGGTATAGTCTATATCCTATCAGAAGGCAATATTTAGTATCCTTCCTCCTATCGTCACTGCTACTAGTTTGAGCCCCCAGATATTCAAAAGTTCACACTTATTCAGACCTATGTATATGCACGTATTGATATAATCTTTCCAGGTGTTGATTCAACTTGCCGACCATTATATTTACGTTTTTACTCATTCGTATATAGCCCTCTTTGTATAGCGTCTTCGACTATTTCTTCGAGCCTGCGTCTACCACACGTTACCTTGTGTTCTCTATCATCGTTCTCTCTAGTGTTATGCTAATTGGTGTTGTCGATAGAATGTCTCCCTGTTTCACTCCACGATTTATTTGGAAATAATCTGTGCTTTCGGCATTGATTCTTATGTAGATCTACGTTTCATCTAACTTCATTTTAAACATACTGATCGGCTTCCTTGGGATTGTTAGTTTTTCCATATCTTTTCCATTTACCATTTCTTCTTCGTTATCAAAGGCTATTTTAAAATGGATAAATAGTATGAGTAGTATTATATTGTTCTTGTATCATTTTTCGATTTCCTGCTTCATTAAACGTACTGCGTCCATTGTTGCTCGCCCTTTGAGAAATTGATATTGGTGTGCTCCACTGTTTCCAGCATACTCTTCCAGTCTTCTTTATATGTCGTACTTATCAGGGTTATGTCACATTTCCCCTTTTCAATATCTCCTTTCTTGTGTATTAATGTCACGGTACCTTTTTCCATTTTTCTGGCATCATGGTATTGTCCAACGTTATTTTGCTAAGCATTAAAGATCAATAAGTGGATTTCAGTCTATTCCAGACCTATAAACACTGATGAAGAACTTTGGACTAGGAAACAAAACGTTTCGTGGTCAATTGGAAATAATGCAAAAATATTGCAAAGAGTACAATAAATTCAATTTTTTTGCGTAGAATCGACCTTTGCATCCAGGAAAATGGTGGTCACTTTGAACATTCGTTGTAAATCTATTAATAAACCTACTTATTACTAATAAACTCAAATTGCTGTTTCGTCGTTTGTTTCTTAGAATACCAAGTTACTAAATTACATTTGTTTTAAGAAATGTTCAGCGCAGACACTCAGATTTTAAATTTTTGTGTTTAAACCGTAACAGACATCACAAATTATTGAATGTCTCTTTCTGAAAAAAAAAAACATTATTTTAATTATCGGTCTTCCCATTAAAGAGTAACTGTCTGATATGGGATGGGTTGTGACACCCATGTTTGACTGACTCCTCATTCAACCTTCAACGTTTGATGACTAGACTTACACCTCAACCGTGGGTGGTGTCAGAATCGCCCCGTCAGCCTATTTTTCAGTTAACAACATTAACTACGTTCAACAAAATCCTAACAGAGTCTGTAATCCTACCAATAGTGCATAGGTACTATTTGGTTTCTGTTTCTTTGCGTACAAAAATGTATTTTTATTACAATTAGGAACTGAATTTATGTTTGACAGTTTTATTTTGGTGGGATGGTGGTCCGTTGCCTTGGCTGAATGGTCGGCCGCAGCCTAGAAGGATTATATAATTTAACTTATGTATAGGATTAAGATTTGGAATTTTTTTCTTGTCGCACCAATAGATTTTATTATTTTCCCTTTCTTAATCAACCACCTTGAACGTGAGAGCTGGGAGAATATTAGAAAATAATGGTGTAGATGCATCTGCAGCTAAAACATACAAAGGGGATATCGCATCTTTCAACCAGAACTGTGATTTTACGGTATATAACATTTAGTTAGTTTTGAAAGTGACAAACTAATAAATCTTCAAAAAAACTTTCGTAAGAGTTCTAAATGATTCATTGATGTTTTAGTGCAGCAGGAAAGTGGTTTAGATATTTTACTGCAATTATTAAAAAAACATTATATCTGCAAATACTTTAAACTTTGCACAGTTTTGTTGAAAGACAAAAATCTAAATTTGTATGGAAAGTTTCCCTTTAACTTTAACCATTTTCGCCACTAGCTTTTTGACTAACTATAAAATGAAAGCCTTAATATACATTATACATGCTTTAAATTAGCCCTTACATTCTTGTAAAAGTGTAAATAAAGATTTAATTTTTGTTAATCTTAGTTATTAAGTAAGTCTGTAACTTTGTAGCTAATTTCGGAGAAAAATATTAAGGTATATTCCTTTGAAATAGCTCTTTATAAAGTTATGCCTTCAATTGAAGGGTTTTCTAATCAAAAATAATAAATTACAATCCCTTGGGCTTTCAGATTCGTGATTTTATCAAGCTACCAGGCACTCAAGCAAGTGCTAAGCAAAAGTATCTAGATATCAGAGTTTTGGCTCATTTAAAGCATAACATTTCAAACACTCTGGATTTAACCAATGAACCTGCTTTTAGTTATTTATAAACGAAAATATATCTATATTTCAACCAAAAACACAACTTTTTGCAGACTTATGTGAATTTTCTCTGCTTAACATTCATGATTATTAATGTCTAAGAGAACCATACTATTTTTCATACATATTCATAGAAGTTAACCCTCAAAGGCGTTAAAAGTAGCACAAAGTATAGAGAAGCCTTAAAAAAGTCGCCAGTAGATCGCGGCTGGTTTTCTCCCTGACCTAAATTAACGTCTATACAGTTTTACACATTAATTCACTTTACATGAAACGCTATTCGGGACGTTTAAAATCAGAACAACTCGTTCAACCTCCGGTGATTATGAGTTAGTGTTGTCTTAAATTATCGAGAGTTTCTAAAAGGGAACGAATTCGTTGCCGCTCCAGTTAAGATGAGTTCCGCGATTAAAACAAGTGTTGTAATAATCGCTTGCCTGTACGTTGTGAAAGCAGGAAGCTATGCCTCGGGCGACAGAGAAAAATCTGAAATGCTTCCTTTGAAAACGCAATATCCTGAAAATGCAGTTTCAGAAAAGCCACGGCGCTCCAGCTTCTCCACAGAAAATGAAAACTTGTTGGAAATAACGGAAAATGATATCAAAAAGCTACTACGTATTAAAGCACTGCCCTCTTTAAACACTGCCCTCACAAAAGAAAACTGCCACGCGTCGTCCTGGTTTTCCAACAATATTAAACGTTGTCACAAAGGGGTGAATGCCGGTACGATATTAAATAACGTGTTTTATAAATTTCGTCAATGCTGTGCAAACTTTAATGAAATTACTAAGAATGAAACGAAAAAATTTAGATTTATGAATAAACGACGCATCGCTAAGGAATATGTGCATTTGTTTTTAAATATGTCGACGAAATTAATCGGAAGCGAAGTTTACAAACGCACAAATACGTAAGTATCAATTTACGATGCAGAAATTTAATTAAAGCAAATATAGAAATAAAGACGCCCTTGCTATATCAAAGCATCCTATTAAGCAGAATTCTGTTACCAATAACCAAAGATCAAAAGGAGTGCTGCTTTCGTGCAATTTACCTACCTGAATTTCCTTCCATACCTGCACTTACTACGATTAATGAACTGATTTTGCATTCGATTCGCATACATTGACATGCGTTGCCCTTTAACAATACGATTTACATCCAAGATTTTTTTCTATTATTTTAGCTAGCTCCTTAAACTTAATTGGAAGCTAAATTGCTTAAAATCAAAGATCAAAATAATTAAAAGTGAATGAACTCAAACACGTAGGAATTACCACAATGTTGATAATAATGGAATGAAATCCTGTAAAAGCTAAAACCTTCAGTGAAATTATCAATCACAAATCTATCCCTAGCAAGCGTGGAATGCCACTGCTATTTAGCAATCCACAAACACCACAATTGCGATAATTTATTCAGTATTTCCTGTAATTCTGTTTTTAGCCAAAAGCGAAAGGTTTTCATAGAAAATTAGTAACACACTGTTAGTTCCGATGAAAACCATTTAAATTATTCATATGATTTTAAAGCTACCTTTGATTGTTTTCGAAGTAACTTTAGCAGTATTTATTGATGTTTCCTGAGATGTAAAACGGTTTTGGAATATTGTTTCATCAAAGATTTTAGAACATCATCTGAAATTATTTTAAGATAATGTTAAGAAATTAAAAAGCATTAAAGGCGAGCAAGTGTTACTATTGCAACAAACGTTGAGCACAAGTTTTCTTAGGTTGATTATTTGGTTATAGTGTAAAAGTAAAACAATTCTAATGGGATTAAACATTTTCATTGCTTTCAATAGCTTTACGGTCATTAAACGAAAGCCTTAGTAGGAAATAAATAAAAATAATATAAACCTGTCGAACATACGAGTATGAGCCAAAGTAAATCACTTACCTCCCATGGTATGTAAGTACAATATTTTTCCACTACTAATACAAACCGGCATTAAAAATTTAGAAAACTTTTAACACAATAATTTAGCATTAACTATCACTAAATTAAATTATTACAGACAAAATCGACGAGACGCATAATGCTGATAATTAATCATAACAATTGATGCGCGTTCAAATATCTGGTTCTCACAAGCCTATATTTCGCCCAATCCGTAAATAAATGCTAAAACAAAATAAATAGTTACTACCTACGATTGGGTTTCAAGAGAACTAAACTCACACATAGTTCCCTGCTATCATGACAATTAATCATCAGATTGTAGAATAGGGCGGGCCGAAAATGATCGATTAAAAAAAAATTGGAAATCGAGTTGACGCTAGTGCGGAAAAGTTGGGAATGGACATGAAAAGTTTCCACAAAAAAAATTGGCCAAATCGAATAATATTTAACCGGGCCCATGCCACTAAAGGGACAAAATAGTATATTTTACAACAAGACATGAAAATGACGTTTTTTTCGTGAGATGAGAAGTTGCCCACGAGCTGCGTTAGCAGCGAGTAGGGCAATCACGAACGAAAAAAACGTATTTCATGTCGAGTAGTAAATGCTATTTTTTCTACGACATTTTAATTATCTGTTTGAAATAAGTTTTAATTCGACTTAATTCAAACCGAATTGTGTCAATGCAAATTATTAATTGTTTGTTTAATCGGTTCCATAGTAACACACGCATTTTTTTATTTTGTTGCCATAGATTTGGAATTCTTGTTTTCATCTCTAGAAGTGAAAATGTTTTCATCTCTAGATAGAAAATGTAGCGTTTTCGCATAGGGTTTAGCGTGAAGAAAATACTTGTTTTCGTATCATGTGTAGAAAAAATTTGTTTTTGATTATTCCACTCATCCAATCAAATCACAGTATTTTGGTGAATTGAACCAATCACAATCGAATTAAATCGAAAATACCACTACTAGTGAAATTTTCTAGAAAATTTTGCGACTAGCAGCGTTGCTTAGAGACAACGTCTGTCAAAATTTTTTGAGTGACAAGTATTTCAGTAATTTCATTATAATTCGAGGAATTATCATTCCGAATACCATTCGTGACTAGAATTTTACAGGAAATTTTTGCCGTCACAAACACTCTTGCTTGTTGCTTTGGAAAATCGTAACTCGTGCTGTCGCACTCGTTACGATTTTCGTCGCAACAAGCAGTCGTGTTGGTGACGGCAAAAAAATTTCCGGTAAAATTCTAGTCACTTGTGGTATTACTTCAGAAAATTTCATTCGCGCTAGTAAAAAAAAGTAACATAATGGCACCTATTACCCTAAAAAAAAAACTGAACCTAATCCTAAATTTTTTAGCCGGCCCCATGGACCCAAACGTAATTACTGACTTGAAAAATTAATATATTTTTACTAGTTTTGTGCAGCCCTTCGCTTGATTTAGTGTTATGTGTTAAACTAATATCTTGTAAACACCAAATCAACCCAGAACTCACCACGTGGAGGTATCTGCACCTGGAATTCCTCCCATTGGGGATCCCGCCCACCCGATTTGTTAAATATTTAGTTATTTAAATTGCGTTTTTTAAAGTAGTGACCTTTATTTTCAAAGGAAGGCAATAGTTATCTACCTTCTAATTTTGATCGTATAAATCCGTCCCTCGATGTTTCTCCGCAAACTTTACTAGAGGTTTCAGTTACAATTTTCACACAACGCTCAACGGCCTGTGTGTGGCAAGGAAATTTTCCAAAATCGGGAACAAATGTACCTTGTACGATATCTTCTAACTCCTTTAGTGACAATTTAAATGTTAACGGTGGTTCTGTATTTGAAATGTTTTGCCAGTCTATTAAATATATGTAGTCTTCTGCAGTTAAATTAATAGAAGAAACCCTAAAAATTCGGATTACCTCTTGAGTTTGCAGTCTAGCTTTTTTTATTCTTCGAACAGCTAGTTCTCTTATGTGTCGGCGCGAGTCAACGAGCATTGCCAAGAGTATATTTTCATGGTGAGCGAAAAAGCAGTTGCCAGCAAAAACCTGTAACGTACCGCCAGTCCGAAATTGCCTTTGTAATTAATCTGTGAATAAAATTAACATTATAAAGTCCCGTACAGGCGTACTCAAACGGAAATTTTTGCTTGGGCGTTATCAACCCACCTGCGAGGCCTACGTGACCAAATAATCTTGGCCCCGCGCCAGGCCAACTAGAAAACCTGGTGGGGAAAGAGTATAAAAGGCGTAGTAAATTCGTATTCAACAACAGAGAACCGCCGGACTCCAATCCGAACCTAGAACCCCTCTGAGATCTTGTAAATCGGCTCGAGTAGAGCTGACGCACAACCCCGTAATCCCGTCTTGTAAATCGGCTCGAGTAGAGCTGACGCACAACCCCGTAATCCAGATCTTGTAAATCGGCTCGAGTAGAGCTGACGCACAACCCCGTTATTCTGCCCTGTGAATCGGCTCGCACAGAGCTGACAAACAGGCCCCTGATCCCGCTGTCCACCAGGTCCGTAAACCGCCGTAAATAAGGACGACGTAAACCGACACGAACCACGTACCTGCACCGAGGATACGTGTCCGAGGAGACCCAGAAACCGCTGGGCCCCAGGTACGAATATTCCGTGAAGAACCGGCAAGAATAAAAGCACGCTAACCTAAGGGTGTCACTCACCTACAGCTGGCAGCAACACGTGGTAATAAGCGATTCCTTCGCTAACCTGTAACCTACACGGGCACTGCTCGCGTCACCAGGTATCCATTAATTACACAGACTAATAGGCACCCACTCCGAACCACTAATAACTAACTAATAATTAACCATTTCAAGTGTATTTATGTCAACAGCAAAATACCGAGGCACCGCCATTTTGCTGAAGGCACAACCACAAAACCAGCCTCACGCCAAAACGTCACAGAGGCCGAAAGACCTGTCAGTCGTTAACCAAATTTCCGAAGCAACCAGTCGCGCGCCGCTGTACCGGCAACCGGTCGAACAGCGAAAGCAACTGGGAAGAATACGTTGGAGTTATGTTGTTTAATTGTAAATAGTTGTTAAAGTCAATTTATTTCACCTGTGGATTATTATTTGTTTTATTAACCAGAATTACATTTTATTATTTATTATGTTCAACAGAATTACCTTATTATTTATATATTATTAAACAATTTTATGAACAGTTTCTGTGTTGTAATTTCAAGCTTCGTTACTGCTACAATCACCCTGGAATTCTTCTGAGCTAACCCGAGCACATATAACCCCAAGTAGGGGGTTACATTTGGCGGCCCGAGCAGAGACTTGATTGTCCAGAAGAGTGAAGACACAGAGACCATCCACATACCAGTGTCCGAAAACCAGAACCAGAAAGGCGCCCGAGACCAGACCAGAAACCGGAGCAACGATAGGTAAGTTAACAATAATCCTTTACTTATGCCAGAACCCGGACCTGAAACAGAAGAAAAGGGAAAATCAACTTCGTGGATATACAAGCTAAAGGACGACGAATTACGAACCGTAGCGAGAAACTACCAACTACCAGACACCGGAACCGTCCAAGAGCTTCGAACCCGAATCGCCGGGTTTATCAAAAGCAGGAAGAACGTCATGCCGTTACAAACACCGACAGAAACCGCAACCCCACCACCAAAGATGGCAGAAACTTGCAATATGATTCGCAAGTGGGGTGTTAAGTTTGATGGCACTTCCGACCCCATATCATTCCTGGAAAGAGTCGACGAATTGAAAACCTGTTATGGACTCGAGGAAGAAGGTATACTTACCGCGTTACCAGAGCTCCTCAAAGACAAGGCCCTCCTGTGGTACAGGAATAACAAGGCCGAATGGAACTCTTGGGAGAAATTCATGGTGAGTTTCAAAGAACGCTTTATGCCACCCCGGCCCCGGTTTTGGCTCGAGGAGGAGATACGTAGACGGACCCAAGGGGACAAGGAAAGAGTGGTAGACTACGTCACAGACTTACAGACGCTGTTGCGACGCGCGGGAAACATGGACCCGGAAAAACAACTGGAAAGAATATATGAAAACCTTCGGACCGAGTTTAAACTATATGCGCGACGAAAAGATTTTAAGAATCTCCCCGAGTTGGTGGCGCTAGCCGAAGAGTATGAAGCACTCCAGGTGGAAAGCTCCACGTATCGTTCACCACCCACTCCGAGCGAAGCCTACGCCGCCGAGACGGCTTATAATCCTCACAAGTGGAAGAAGAAACCTCTGGGGAGTACGCCACCCGTATCGGCCATGACAGCACCAAAAGAATCTACCAGCCGACCTGATCAGAAGGGGGGCGGTTATGTTCGCGAGGACCGGTGTTGGCGCTGCGGACAGCGAGGACATTTTCGCCAGAGGTGTCGGGGCCCAAGGAAACTCTTCTGTTCCTATTGTGGGAAAGAAGGCGTCTTCACCCGGGATTGCCCATGTAAGCGGCCGGGAAACTCTACCGCCCGACAAGAGCAGTGAGGCTCTCCTGTCTAAGGGCAACCAAGACCTCTCCCCGGATAGCTAAAACCGATGATTGGAAAGCCTGGATAACAAGGGTAAGAGAGTTTTGTGTACCCACGATATCTAGCAAACCCGTAGCCACCCTAGACGCCAGACTGTTCCTGAGGGTGAAAGTCGCCGGTACAACCTTCAAAGGCCTCGTAGATACCGGAGCTGCCCGCTCGTACCTCAGCCAGCAGGTCCAGGACCACCTCCATCAACAAGGAGTCAGATGGAACCGGAACATCAAAACGCGAGTACAGATGGCCGATGGGAGCCTAGTGCAAGCCACGGGGGTCTACCAAATACCGATCACAGCAAACGGGGTGTCGTTCTCGCTGGAGGCCAGCTGTATTCCCACTTTAGCCACGGACTTGGTACTAGGATTGGATTTCTTACAGGCAGGTGAGGCAGAAATAGCACCGGCTCTTCAGCAGGTAAGGTTGAAGGGTGTCCTGATGCCCCTCATGACCCACGATAGCGGGGAAAAGATGGGAGGACTCCACGAGTTATCCAAACCCCAGGCTGTGAGACTACAGGAATTCCTAGAACACGAGTTACCGAAGTTCGATGGCATAAAAGGGCCTACAACGCTGGTGGAACACCGGATCCTCCTGAAGGACGGGGCGCAACCCATTAAGCAACGGTATTATCCCAGAAACCCGGCCATGCAGGCCCTCATCGACGACGAGGTGGACGCTATGTTGGAGGATAACGTCATAGAGCCCTCGACCAGCCCTTTCAGTTCACCGGTGGTATTGATAAAGAAGCCCTCTGGGAAATACCGATTTTGTATCGACTTCCGTAAGGTAAACCAGATCTCTAAAGCTGATGCCTATCCTATTCCCTTTATAGATGGTATCTTGAATAAGTTAAGGGGAGCCCGATACATCAGCACGCTGGACCTGAAACAGGGTTATTGGCAGATTAGTCTGGAGAGGGAGAGCAGGCCAATCACCGCATTTACCGTCCCCGGAAGAGGGTTGTTTCAATTCACGGTACTGCCCTTCGGACTCCATTCCGCACCTGCCACCTTCCAGCGGTTCCTCGACAAAATCATCGGCCCCGATCTAGAACCAAAGGCGTTCTGCTACCTGGATGATATCATCGTGGTCGGGAATAGCTTTGAGGAACACCTGGAGAACCTGCGGGAAGTCTTGCGACGGCTCCGGGAGGCTGGGTTACGGCTACATCCAGAAAAGTGTCGGTTCTGTCAAACAGAATTAAAATATCTAGGACACATGGTGAACCGGAGAGGAATACGCACCGATCCCGAGAAGGTGGAGGCCATCCAGAAGATGGAAGTACCGACCAATCCCAAAGCGGTGAGGAGGTTCCTCGGCATGGCGTCGTGGTACCGAAAGTTCATACCCCAGTTTTCCGACATCGCCGCCCCGTTAAATGAACTAGTAAAGAAGAAGGCCAAATTCCAATGGACGGACACCCAACATCAAGCCTTCGCAAAATTAAAGAAGGCCCTGACCTCTGCCCCTATTCTAGCCTGCCCAGATTTTAGGCTACCCTTTGTGTTACAGACAGATGCTAGCGATACCGGACTTGGGGCCGTTCTTACTCAGGAGCATGACGGCGAAGAGAGGGTACTAGCATACGCCAGCCGTTCCCTGACTCCCGCAGAGAAGAATTACTCAACCACCGAAAAGGAATGTTTAGCAGTAATCTTCGCGGTAAAGAAGTTTAAAGGGTACCTCGAGGGATACCACTTCACAGTCATAACCGACCATCGAAGTTTAAAATGGCTACACAATTTCCCAAACCCGTCCGGGCGGTTGGCCAGGTGGGCACTGGAGCTCCAACAATATGATTTCGAGGTGACCTATAGGAAGGGAGCCTTGAATCACGTAGCCGACGCTCTCTCCCGCAACACCCCGCCGGACCCCACCGACTCCAACGAGGTGACGCCAATGGCCGCCCACCGACCTGAGGGAGAGCTCGAATGGACCGAGCGGATGATACAACGGGTAGAGGAGGATCCCGAAAGCTATGACCAGTTCCGAGTGGAGAACGGTGAGTTATTTCGCAGCTTCCCAAGTATCGGCGAAGAGATCGCGTCGGGCTTCCATGTAGACTGGAAGCTATGCGTGCCGAAGAACCGGAAGAACGAGGTACTGCAAGAGTGTCATGATTCCCCGACCGCAGGACACCTGGGAACGAACAAAACCCTGGCCAAGGTGCGGCAGCACTATTACTGGCCGGGTATGAAACAAGACATTGTAAGGTATGTTAGGTTTTGCAGGCTGTGCCAAGAATATAAGGTGTCCCAACAACAACCCGCCGGTAAGATGTGTTGGTCCCGGGTTCGAGGGCCCTGGGAAGTAATTAGTACGGACTTAATAGGCCCACTAACCCGTTCGTCACTAGGAAATACATATCTGCTAGTATTCCAGGACCGTTTCACTAAATGGGTAGAATTACACCCTCTCCGGAAAGCCACCACGCAAACTATTATTAAAGCACTGAAGGAGAAGATATTATATCGATTTGGTACTCCTAGGGTAATTGTATCCGACAATGGGTCCCAGTTCGTGAGCCACAACTTCAATCTCCTGACCCGAGAAATGGGTATACACCACCGGTTGACACCTCCGTACACCCCCCAGGCCAATCCGGTGGAACGCACTAACAAGGTAATTGGAACGATAATTTCTCAACTAGCTAGGGGAGACCAGTCAAAGTGGGACGCGTGGATCTCGGAGGTCAACTTTGCCCTCAACACGGCCGTCCACGAATCCACCGGGTTTACCCCGGCTCTGCTCAACCTGGGCAGAGAAATGTTACCGCCCAATTCCATAAGAGCCCGTGCCGATGGGGAGCTAGAGGAGGAAGCACCCGGACCTCCGACCAATGAATATGCCAAACAACTCGAGAAACTCCGGGACCTCCAGGAGGTCGTACGACAAAACCTGGCAAAAGCCTTTGCACAGCAAAGTCAACATTACAACCTTCGACGTAGGGCTTACCGACCCCGCGTAGGAGATCAGGTATATAAGAAACAGAGAGTGCTGTCCGACGCCGCCAAGGGGTTCTCCGCGAAATTAGCCCCAAAGTTCATTGGGCCGTATACGATCAAGAAGATTGTGTCCCCAGTAATAGTAATACTCAAAGATGTGGCCCGGAATACGACACTAGGCCCGGTCCATGTAAAGGACCTAAAACCTGCCCAAGAAGACCTCCAGAACCCGGCCCCGCAACGCACCTAGGGTGGTTGGTTGGGTGCGACGGAGGATCCTCCGGCGCGGGGCCGAGCGACGACCATCAGTTTCGCAAAAGAGCGGGTAGGGAAACCCCTAAGGAAAGCCGCTACCGTGAGCCACTACCGGGCTTTAGCTGATTGAAACCAGAGCTGTCATCCTAAAATAACTAAACATTAGTCTCCCTCCTAACCACCTGACTAACTTACCGAGGGGGGATGCTAATCCGATACTGAACGAATATATAAGGGGTGAGCCGCAGCTACATCAACCAGTTGAAGTCCAGCTCGCTTGAAAACGCAACATGGCTCCAACTACACCAATGACAAGCGGTCCAGGAAAGAGGAAGATCCGGAGCACCAGGAAGATCCGCCCTTGGACGGGGAAGGCCCTGATGTTCGAGTGGAGCCCCGTTCCCAAGCTACTCTCACCGTTACCGCTGACTCCGCCCTCAGCTAGGCCGATGCCACCCAGTCAACCGTCTCCAGGGGAATACCTAGCGAGAAGAATGGAGATCCTCTTCGACAAGTCTCCGGTGGAATCTGAAAAGATATCTAGCCAGGTAAGCCTGTACTATTCACCGGAGCCAACGACTCCAGAAGGACGGCCCACCACCCCGAGGACACCGTCTCCTATGGTCCGCCGCCTACTTCTGGGGACCGCCGACCTACCGTGGAGGATGGATAGCAGCGTGAAGGAAGTTTCCGCCTGGACGACGGCCGAGGAAATAGTTCCACTTGCAAAGACGGTTACGGTGGAAGCCCCGTTGCTGGAACCAGTGGAGGAATATCCAGTAATTAGCATTCCTGAACGCATGGAGTTGGATATCCCAGACGCCGTCCCAGTATTCCGGACCATCACACCTCCGATCGCCGGGGTACCGATGCCGAAAAGGAAGAGGAAAGGACGAGCTCGGAAATACTCTCGACTGCACGGAGGAAAGCGCCAGAACATGCTCCAAGTCAACGTGATCCACTGAAGGGCAGTCCGAGTCATTCCCGGCAGAAGCCTCCGGTGGTAAAATGGTCAGTATCCAGCCACATTTATTCGACCCTCACTGTCCCAGTTCCCTCTTCATCCCCGAAGTAAGAGGGATATGTAACGTACCGCCAGTCCGAAATTGCCTTTGTAATTAATCTGTGAATAAAATTAACATTATAAAGTCCCGTACAGGCGTACTCAAACGGAAATTTTAGCTTGGGCGTTATCAACCCACCTGCGAGGCCTACGTGACCAAATAATCTTGGCCCCGTGCCAGGCCAACTAGAAAACCTGGTGGGGAAAGAGTATAAAAGGCGTAGTAAATTCGTATTCAACAACAGAGAACCGCCGGACTCCAATCCGAACCTAGAACCCCTCTGAGATCTTGTAAATCGGCTCGAGTAGAGCTGACGCACAACCCCGTAATCCCGTCTTGTAAATCGGCTCGAGTAGAGCTGACGCACAACCCCGTAATCCAGATCTTGTAAATCGGCTCGAGTAGAGCTGACGCACAACCCCGTTATTCTGCCCTGTGAATCGGCTCGCACAGAGCTGACAAACAGGCCCCTGATCCCGCTGTCCACCAGGTCCGTAAACCGCCGTAAATAAGGACGACGTAAACCGACACGAACCACGTACCTGCACCGAGGATACGTGTCCGAGGAGACCCAGAAACCGCTGGGCCCCAGGTACGAATATTCCGTGAAGAACCGGCAAGAATAAAAGCACGCTAACCTAAGGGTGTCACTCACCTACAGCTGGCAGCAACACGTGGTAATAAGCGATTCCTTCGCTAACCTGTAACCTACACGGGCACTGCTCGCGTCACCAGGTATCCATTAATTACACAGACTAATAGGCACCCACTCCGAACCACTAATAACTAACTAATAATTAACCATTTCAAGTGTATTTATGTCAACAGCAAAATACCGAGGCACCGCCATTTTGCTGAAGGCACAACCACAAAACCAGCCTCACGCCAAAACGTCACAGAGGCCGAAAGACCTGTCAGTCGTTAACCAAATTTCCGAAGCAACCAGTCGCGCGCCGCTGTACCGGCAACCGGTCGAACAGCGAAAGCAACTGGGAAGAATACGTTGGAGTTATGTTGTTTAATTGTAAATAGTTGTTAAAGTCAATTTATTTCACCTGTGGATTATTATTTGTTTTATTAACCAGAATTACATTTTATTATTTATTATGTTCAACAGAATTACCTTATTATTTATATATTATTAAACAATTTTATGAACAGTTTCTGTGTTGTAATTTCAAGCTTCGTTACTGCTACAATCACCCTGGAATTCTTCTGAGCTAACCCGAGCACATATAACCCCAAGTAGGGGGTTACAAACCTTATCAGTAATTTTTCTTACTTCAGGGCAAAAGATTCTTGAAGCACTGATAGCTTTCCATAAATGCTTTGCTCCATCGTATATAAATGGTTTTGTTTTAATTTCAAACCACACGGGGGCATAAGCCTTTAAAATGTATTGCGTCAAATTATTGAGATTTGAAGAAGGATTAGAAGTAACAACATATAAACGTAACAATCTATTAGCAGTGGTCAGTGGTCAACCATCTGGCGTGAGACATTTTACGTGGATCTTTTGCAGCTAAAGCGGCAGGACAATTTCCACCACGTATAGCACAACACATTTGGAATATAGTTATACTGTTGATCAGTACTTAGAACATTTGGACATGGCTCTGGAAGTGTGGTATTTATACTTTCAAACTTAACCACCGGCATGTTTTCGCAGTTTTTTAAAAGGGAACCCACGGGCCCGGAATAACTGTACAATCCTTTAGTACTACCATCTAAACTTTGAAGTAAGTGTCTCAAAGGTAATTCGTTGGCTTGAAGGAGAAGTATGCTCCACTGAAGTGGTCTTTTGATGTGTGTCTCTAAGTAGTCGAATGACACCCCCTTTGCATCCTGTGTTAACATTTGTTTTGTATTTATTTAAACAACGAATAAGTCAATTTTTTATATTCACAGCAGAGACTGGAGGCTTCAAGGACACATGTGCAAAATATTTATTACCAGGTTCTCGTAAAAACTGATATATGCTCTTCTTGAGTCCACTGACAAGTGCTAAGGTTTGATCCTTTGATCCTTACGCTCATCAAAGTACAAACCCTTAATGTTTTGGTTTCTTTTGTGACTGCTGAAGCTGTTTTCTGTTTTTGTACAATTCTCGACGTATTTCGTTCTTGTTAAATGTTTAACCATTATGCTATAATTCATTAACTGGTACATGGGCCCGGCTAGAAACGATTTTTTTTCAAGGAATTTTGGTTTTGGTAGCTAGGAGGTGATAATAAAAATAAATTTTGGTAGCGTCACCAAAAAAATTACAAAAAAAAATTTCTTCTTTTAAGGGCCGCTGGGCCCGGCTAAATATAGTCCGATTCAGCTGAATTTGATTGTGGAAACTTTTTATATCAATACACAAGTTTTCCGCGGTAGCGCACAATAAATTTGAAAAAAAAGTTTTTTCGGCCCGCCCTATTGTAGAATCAATATACCTCCTTCAAATGTGACCTGACAAGTGTAAAATCGACAAAAATTATTATAAAACGGCCTATGCGAGTATTCTTATTTTCTTATCCTTAAGATTGCTATCAGTTAATGTTTCTTTTCCCTATTGCACATCTCAATTCTATTCGCCCCACATATTTAGATACTCCTTTCCGAAAATGTTTAAGGTGCCTTCTAGAGAGATATTGATTGCCTCAGTTGTAGTTCCACCAATGTCTTTATTTGCGAGGTTCTTTTACGCGTCCTAGGATAAATGTTTATTCATGCAGGATAATTTAATTTATTAAGTTATCAATGACGCGTATTTCCTCATCTTGTTCTTGCTATAGCTTCCATTCTTCGGTGCATACTTTGAATAATGGCCTGAATGTCGGTTTGAGGAATATTTCTCCACTCTTCCTCAAGAGCAATGCGAAGGTCATTTACATTCTCCGGAACGGCTGCACGACCGCTGACACGTTTTTTAAGCATGTTCCAAACATGTTTAATGGAGTTTAGATCAGGGCTACGCGCTGGCCAAATCATTCGATAAATATACACTCGTTGCAAATATTCTGAAACGATACGCGCTGTGTGCGGTCGGGCATTATCGTCCATTAACACAAACCCATCACCAATAAACGGGGCGTACGGCACAACATGTTCTGAAAGGGTCTCTTCTATGCACCTATGAGCCGTCAAAGATCCATTTTTAACGAAAGGCTTGGTAAGAAATGCCAGCCCATACCATTGCAGAGTCTTTGTAAAACGGTGTCCTTGGAGCAAATGTACATTCAAAATACCGTTCTCCTGGTTTTCTCCATACTTTCTCTCGACCATCTGGAGACCTCAAGGCAACTCTAGACTCATCTGAGAACAGAGCATTGTCCCATTGCTGTTCTGCCCAATCTTAAATTAAGTGTTGCCTTGCGAACTGTAAGCGAACCACTCGATGTTCTGCGAGCAATTAATTCTGGACCTGTCGCTTGTTTGAAAGACTCTAACCCAGCCTCTTTGAAGCGTCTTCTTGTCGTTTTCTCGCTTATATTATTCACACGCACCGCTGCCAACCGATTTCATGCCATAACAGCTGTAGAATGACGATTCCGCAAGACAATATTTAATAAACATCTGTCATCACGGACCGTTATTGATTGCTCTTGGTCGCCCTGATCCAGGTCTCTTCGGGTAAGTGTGAGTTTCTTGAAATCTAAGGATGGCTCGATAAACAGTTGCGTAGTCTGCACGAACAGCCCTTGCAGTATATTGAATGCTACGCCCTTCTTCCGCTAGAGCTATAGCCTTAATGACATCTTGACTGTTTAACGACAATATTCGATACAGACTTAGTAAAACACGGTATTGTAAACAGTCTAATCAAAAGTCTAGCAATTGCAACACTGATAAACAACAATTGAAAACAATTCATAATAAAACGTAGCTTGAACGATAAGCATCAATAATGCAATAATAATGAGACAGATAACAAGCAACTGAAGCTTTTGTTATTTGCAATGGTCGGCTAACACTCCTTAGTATCAGTAGTAACTTGATCTTTACATCATATAGCCAGTTTCTAACAAAACATCAGTAAATTATAAGTGATCAGTTTTTTTGCCGGTGTGTGTATATGTACCTACAGCCAGAACACCATATTCTTAGTTTTTACATCATGTTTTGCCCATCATCTGTTTGCCAAAGTGCAAGTTCAAAATACCCTCCGATACTAGTTCGCTACTTATATCATCTGATATTTTAAGTTCAATGTGATACCCATCTAAACACCCAAATACTTTTGACTTCTCAACCATCTGTAATTGTTTTCCTAATAGAAGGGGTTTTCTGCGTACAGTACTTAGGCTCGAATTCTTCAGTGCATTTACTGAAAGTTCATCATTTTTACACCATTTATCCATGGCTTTTAGGAATGCTTGCATACCATTGAACAAAGTTTCCTAATATTTCCATATACGAAAAAGTACATTCGTAGTCACGGTTGCGGTTCAGTTGGTTCAACGTGCATCTAACAATTGAGATTTAGAATTGTTCGGTTTCGATTTCCACGACCCTACATATATCAAGAACCCCCATCGCTTCCCTTGGGAGACAATGGCAAACCACCGAAATATTTCCTTCTAGTAAGTCTTCTTTGGAGCAGAAGTGCAAGTTCGGAGCCCACGTAAAGCTATAGGTCTCCTATGCTATGCCATTTCACACGTGCATTACAGACATATGTATGCAGTAGGTGACCAAATTATTAGAAACACTTGCCATTTTTGCATTTTTGTTATGGTGTCAAAGACAAACAGATTAAAGGTTGTTATAAAATTGTTTTTTGGGTAAATAATAATCCATTACAAGTTTTTAGAAGAGTTTTATTTTGAAATTTCCTTTATTTCTTCATTGTGATGCCAGACCTCTATAAGCTTTTCAATCAACTGGTGCTTGGTTGTTATTAATTCTTTGACAATTTCCCTTTTGACTAACTCTTAAAGGTTCTCTATGGGGTTAAGGTCTGGAGAATTTCCAGGCCAGGTTAAAATACAGATTTTTTTATCCGACAGGTATGCAAAAACCCTTTTAGTGGGGTGGGATAGCTGAAAATAATACTACAATATTTCACATCTGGCAACCAATGCGCCCCTTTGGATTCAGATAGTACATGGGTAGACGAGTCTAAAAAGCCCGGGACACAAATTTTCCTGGTCCTCTAGCGGTGTTGATGACGGAATCAATATGGCCGCCAAAGTTTTGTGACACGCTTCTACATTTCCCTATATAAGTCGGGTTTGTATTTTGATATTAACCTATATTATTAGTGATTATTAATCAGGAGAAAACGCGCTATCCAACGGTATCTTTGACATCATTGTTTAGGTTCATAATACCAGAAATATTTATAACTTTATTAAAATTTTTCTTTTTTATTTTGATTTTTTCGATACATTTTGCTAAATAACTTGGAATCCGTTACATGTAGCTGAAAACGTGTCCTATACTTTTTGTTCGTCAAAAAATTACCTATGACTTCTGTAACACACTTGACAGCTTCGACACTTGGAATTAGTTTGGAGCTCCCTATTGACACCAAATCGGTTTCTTCAAACGGATTTCCTTGTTCAGGTTGAGACGTTAATCATTTCATTGGCATGGGCCAAGAACCTTTTCTCAAATGCATTTTTATCTTCATGATGCTTTGCGCCCACGTTTTGGTCATCTTTTAAATTTGATTTCTCTTCAAATTCCTCAATTATAGAACTGATCCTAGGGACTGCTACCATCCACTTAAGCAGAGCATTTTCACTATCAAGGATTCTAATAGCTCCACCTTCACCCTTTATAACTTTGTTATTGTGTTCATGAAGCTGATCGTCAGATATTGCAGAAAAACGGTGTAGCAGTTTTGCTGCTCGTAAAGTGGCCACGAAGAAATTCAGCATGTATATCTAGATGTTTTTCTGGAAGGTCCTGTAGAGTGCGTACGAATACTGGCAACCAACGAGAATAGTGGACTGCGTCCAACGCAAATGTCCACGGACATAACTGAGCCAAAGTATCGACGTACATTGTAAAGTTAGATGTACGAATACTCAATACAAATTGCACTAGAAGGGACTCCAGTTTGATGACTGTGTTCCAATATTGGAACTGAGGACATTCAGATGTTTTCGACAAAATCCACAGTCTAATGCCTTCTCCACTGATGCTGGAATTTGTTTCACATGCTGTGTTGAATGCTTTTACCTGTAGACAATGCAAGGCAGTTAGAGTAACTTCATGTGCATACCGAGATCTTTTTACATGCGACGATGTAAGGCAGGATTCCGCAACACCAGAACTTGCAATACCAGCGGTTGTTACTAATTCAGTCCATCCACTGCCAGGTAACCACTTGCCAAGTAAGTTAATGACCATCATTTCTATGTGGAGGCCACCCATCATGAGTATGATGCGATCCTCGCCATACTTGTCAGGAAATTTCCATTGCAGTTGCTTCCCAATAGCATATATTGGTTGGTCACATGTAATCACGGGTGTTTGATTCCCATTTAATTTTGCTGTAGCCATTGCTATGATATCCATCATATGACGTACCATTTCTGGCGTCGCAATTTCGTCATTTAGAAGTGGAAGCAATGACGCATTACACCTTATTTTTCTAACACCAGTTTCATTTTGTGCATGAAAAGCAGCAAACGATACTCTCTTGTATGTCTTCAATATGCAATCTATCCAGGACAGAGTTAAGCCAAGGATTTAAAACTTTCCTAGGGGTGAAGGCAGGATCATGGTCGGTGTACTGTGGATTGACAGTTGGCAAAGGTGGATCACTTGTAACTTTACCAGTTGCAGGAAGAGTAGTGTAATATTCAGGGAGGCCATTGACAATGTTTTTGTTCCACTGCTGGATACGAATGCTGTCATCGTCAATCTCCATAATTGCTTCACTGTGAGGATGCTGAATAATCGTAACACTTGAACCATGGAAAGAAGTAACGGCAGTAGAAGAAGATTGATTGTGATCAATGTTATCTATTCCTGATGTTACAAACACAGTTGGACACAACTTTGGAGGGTAAACACCATCTTCCATATATTGTCTACACAACACATTTGTAACTGTGGCTGATACTTCTTGCACTCGATTATATGGAACACTCAAACCCAGACGACACAGTTTATCTATAATTTTCTTCTTCTTAGTGACAGCGTGAATCATGAGACCTACATATATAGTGGGAGTGGTGTTTCTCTCTCCATAGAGTGACGTACACTCCGAACATTTTCTTTTCTGTTATGCTTAATGCTGTTATATCTAATAAGTTGGGCAATTGACATTCCTGCATTACGTACAAAATGAACAAGAACAGCAGGTACAGATGTGGAAGCAGTAAATGCATTCTTAAAGGATCCTTCAAATTTAGGAAAATCTTAAAAGAGTTGTCTTCGTAATATACCTACTGCCCGTCCCAGACACATACCATCACTAAAGTCATTAAATGCACAAGCATCGCGAATGTCATCGCCAACATCCCCTTCGAAACTGAAAATAATTTCACGTCCCGACTTATCTGCTCTCAGACCAGGTATAGATGCTAATAGTTGTTCCTTGAGACGTGTTCTATTGATATTCTTTTCGTCAGTTGGTATTCCCATGTCACTCATGCGCTGAAACACTAATTTTGTAAGATAAGAAAGTTTAAACACTGGAGACGTACTGCTAGATGAGTACAAATCCTGCATGTATTGAACCAATTCCGTTATAACTGTACCATAAACAACTTCTTCGGGATTATGGTAATCTTCGCTTCAAGAACGTTCAGCAGCTCTTGCACGTGTTAGAAAGCGAGTATAGCATAGTATTTGGCTTCTAATGCTGCCAAATCTGTTGACGAAAACTTCTTCAACAGTTTTTCATCTTGTAATTGTAGAGCATGACTATGAATTGTAGGCCCAATACCCAGCGTGGATGCAGTCACAAGTTTGTCTCTACCTTCTCCTTCATCACAAAACAGACACACTTTTTTCACATCTGAACAAACTAATGATGATCTTGTTAATAGCGATGTAGATGGAGTTTGGTGTGAGCCACGGGGTCGTCCTTTCTGTTTCTTTTCACCAGATAGTCTTTCCGCCTTTTGACTGTCATATTTGTTCTTGCAAGATTTGTGATATTTTGCTGCATGGGCTACTAGTGTTTATGCAAGACCACTTCCATCGTCCAACTGATCTAAATTTCTTATAGCACTTGGAAGCTCATCATGTTCAGCAAAAATTGCAAGATTCTTCGCCATTATTAAATAACCTTCATACTTCGGAATGATTAAGCGCTCTTTTGAATGCTTCTGGCATAACAAACACAGACCCCATACAAACGGAGCCACCACTGGGTCAGTCGTAGCATCAACCAATTCATGTTTCCTCTTCGTTGCCATGATTGAGTAATTTCTGTCTTTCTAACGTCTGCCTTATATTAAAAAGAAACACACATTTAGTATTACTGAATGGAATCTTATTTATTTAACCTTTTTTATTTATTATTACATTTTTGAAGTTGCCCCCCAAAATTTAAATTTCAAGGGGGGCTACGATTTTAAAAAATACCCTCTAAAAAACCTAGAATTGATTGACATATACATCAAAAATTACAATAATTACATTTGCTACTTAAACACTGTTATAAAGCCGCTCTTTACTTTTCGGAACCTAATATAAATTACATTGTTGCCATAACGACTCGCTGTGCAACGTTACATTGTTTTGGCAAATTTCCAGCAACTGTTTGTGATAAAATAGAAGTCATAGGTAATTTTTTGACGAACAAAAAAGTATAGGACACGTTTTCCGCTACATGTAACGGATTCCAAGTTATTTAGCAAAATGTATCGAAAAAATCAAAATAAAAAAGAAAAATTTTAATAAAGTTATAAATATTTCTGGTATTATGAACCTAAACAATGATGTCAAATATACCGTTGGATAGCGCGTTTTCTCCTGCTTAATAATCACTAATAATATAGGTTAATATCAAAATACAAACCCGACTTATATAGGGAAATGTAGAAGCGTGTCACAAAACTTTGGCGGCCATATTGATTACGTCATCAACACCGCTAGAGGGCCAGGAAAATTTGTGTCCCGGGCTTTTTAGACTCGTCTACCCATGTACTATCTGAATCCAAAGGGGCGTTTTGGTTGCCAGATGTAAAGTTTTTTTCAGCTATCCCACCCCACTATTTAGGCTTTATGGCATGGTGCTGAGTCATGCATAAACCAACAATTTTCGTTGTTTGGGAACCACCCTTTATCTTGTGGTATCATTCTTCTCTTCAAAACATCCATATACTGATCCTGCCGCATGGTTCCTTCCACAATATAAAGACGACCAGTGCCTTTTTCAGAAATGATGCTCAAAGGATATTAAACCTTTTCTAACGTTTCTCCAGACGTCTGGTGTCCATTGAGCGTAACTTTTAGCCCACTGCAACCTCTTGTTCTTCATGGCATCTGTCAGCCTGGGCTTTTTTGCTGGTCTGCAACATTTGAAACCTTGCTCAGTCAAATGTCTTCTCAGAGTTCTCTCGCATATGTTGATTCCATGATCACGCACAGGCTTTTACATCACTAATTAAAACGGTTTTGTATGCAAATATCTCTGATTTTTCTATCGCTTCGTGGTGTTGTAAGGCGTTTCCAACCACACTTTCCAATACGTTGCGCCTCAACAATTCCATTTTTTGGCACATTTTTTCGAATTCTGTTAACTGTAGCAACAGAAACATTAGCTACGGCTGCTATTTTTCGTTGGAAATAGTCGGAATGCTCCAAAAGACCCAAAATTTCCGTAATCTTTGTTAGTGGAGTATCTTTCTTTTTCCCATCCTAAAACAAAGAAGACGACAACGCCCTATAATAGATGAAGTACATCCAAAAATACCTGCTTTTTACAACGTTATCAATAACATGTCTTTCAATAATCAAAATTCTACCTTGTAGATATCCTCTAGCTAATGCTATGGCTACGGTTATTTAATCGGAGATTATATTCTTCTGCTTTTCCAATTCACAGCTCACAGCTCACAGATGTATCCTCTATCGCACTGTGGTGCATATATTTAAACCAAATCTTATCAAAAGCCCTAACCCTAGAAAAAATAGGCTTTTTTCTGCTCTGTTGGCTGTCTATATTGTAGAAGTTTTACCACTATATTCGGCCACTATATGTATACATTTCTAAATTTTCTAACCTTTTCAAAGCGAAAAATGCAATACTGCCAGGTACATAAGATTTAGCCTAAGCTTAGACTTTCTTCCCCAATTTTCATATTACAATTACCCTCAGCAATTAGATATATCATAGTGCTAGAGAAATTCCACCCATGGTTCAAAAGAGTTAATAGCCCATTTAAGTTGCTTTACATTAATCATCTCTTCAATGAATTTTCAGTTTACCCTCGAAACTTTCATACAAGGATATTTCAAGGTTTTCATTGCCTTTGTTGGTTGCTTCTTGCAGCACAACACTTTCAAGGAAATTACGCATTGCTTGATACTTTTGATAATTGCTAATTTTTTAAGAGCCTCTCCCTTAATTTTGATTATCTTATTAATTCAAAATTTAAAGTTGACATGGTAAAAAAAATATTAATAATCATTAAAAATGCTTTGTGGGAGTAAACTTAACTGCAAAAATAATCATCAGATAATTTTTGCAGAGGCAGGTTAAAATAAACTTCGTCGAAATATAAAAAGTATTTTAAAAGGTTTTAAGTAAATTTTAAAGAGAATTCATTATTAGCAGCAGTACAAAAGCCAAAAGTTATTATTAAACAGTAAATTATAAATTAACAAATGCTTAGATATCCATATAGAAACCCTGTTAGATGAAATCGAAAATATTTATATGCAGAACTATTATTCTTAGTGTTTTCTAAAAATTAATTTTAAAAAAATAGCAGAAAATTTACTTGAAGTAGGCACTTAAAAATTGTTTAAAGATGTTGTTAATTAGAGCTTCAACTTCAACTTCAAACTTATAAATAAAATCTACCAAAAAGTTTCCTCGTTTTTTGCACAAGAAAATGGTACAATAAAATATTATCCACTTTTCCAATACCAAATAAAAGCAACACAGAAATTAAAACATTTTCTTGTATTTATTCAATTAATATTTAATTAAGCTAAGAAGACGTATTTAATTATGGGTATTTAACATCTTGTAATATAAAAAGTAATTAAAAAACAAGCAAAAACTTTCAAATTTTTTACAGAACATTTCATACAAACCTCTTAGCCAAAGATTTATTTTGAAACTTATGTCGTTCAATTTGATTGCTTTAAAAAAGTACTACTAATTAACGGGGCAACTAAAAAGTCATACAAATTTTCGCTAAAAATTACATTAACATACGTATTTAGCTTTCCAGTATTCTGAAGTCTCTTAAAAGAAGTTCTGCGAAAGATTTCTGAATAATTATATAAAATATGCTGAATTAAAACATCATGAAAGTTACTTCAACTTCAATTTATTTATAAATTCGTATATAAAAATAATAAAAGGACTTTTTAGCTAAAAGATCTTTTAGTAGCTTCAATATATAAATGAGCCCATTTTTAAGAACTTCAATTAGAAATCACCCGAGAATCTTTAATTATTACGTATTTCTGCGACAATTCATAAAGGTTAGATAAATTCAAAACGGTTCCAAGACATTTCCTCCAAGCATAATTTCCGTTTAACTTTAGAATCGTACGCGAGCACTCTACCTAAGAAAACAGCTAAATAAAAATCTAAGTTTATACAGGATCTTATACCGTACGGAATAAACTATTTTTATACGGAATTCAACTTACAGATCCGACAAGAATGCATTTCCGTTAGAAAAATCACCGGAGTTGCACATTCCCGAAACAAAAACCAACAAAATTAGATTCAGTAACATTAGCCATGTATCTGCAAGAAGAAGCTCGGCGCTGGAATTTCCCGATGTTCCGAACGGAAATGTCATGAAAGTGTCTGAACTTGAATTGGAGAAGGAGTACTTTTTGTTTGGATTTTTCTCGGAGCTAATGGGATATTTACAACCTACTTCGTTCCCATTAGGTGAGGTACAAGAAAACACTTCTCGCTGTAATGCACTTGATTTTGTTCGCTTAATGCATTTACATTTGTGCTAATAAAACGAGTACCAGAAAAACCTCTAGAAAATAAAACTATTCATTTATATTAAATGAGAGTTTTTTTATGCTTTAGTGCGCAATAATTTCGGGGGTAATAAAAGCTAACTGAATTATTCATAGCGTTTTCCTTGAAATGATTATGGTTATACTTAAAATTTCACGACGAAACCAAATTCATGAAATATCAAATATTTCACAGCATATGGAGTAGTGCAAATATAAAAATGAAATTGCTTATATTTTTTCATTCTCGATATCTCGAAAACGGTTAAGTTTAAGCATGTAGCGTGTGTGATACAACTTTTGTTCAGAATTTCCAGGAGAATTCAATTATTGCATAAAATACAGGATATTCCATTAGAAAAAAAGCAGCTTTGCTTTGCCGTGTCTTTTTGACTGACCGTGTATACTTAATTTTGGGAAATAGATTGGAAACAACCCTAAAACTTTTGTCTTAACCTTTCTTTTCTAGCTATCTTACTTTGGGAAATAATCAACTGGTTCCATACATAAAAGCGACCCTGTATATTCGAAAATAAGTCTATTGAGCCTACTAAATTTTAGCATCAATCAAATCGAAACAAAATTATTTATCATAATATAGATCAAATTGGAAAGCTCCATTCTTAAAATCCAGCTGCCAAGAAATATAATTTTGATCTCCAAAACTCAAAATTGGTCATCATATATGGTACGTAAGATTTCATACTCAATTCAAAATCGGATCCAATCTTAAAGATTTCAAGATTTCAACCTTTATAAACTCGAACCCTAAAATTCAGCCCTGAAAATTGAAAAAGTTAAACTTTAAAACTCGTTGCTAAATTTTTCAATTCCTCAAATCATAGTTTGGATTCAATCTTTCAGATCCGTTTAAATCCTAGATTAATCCAAACTCGAATAAATAAATACATAAACTGATCTAACATCGAATCTTGAAATTCAACCTCCCAGAATTAACATCATGAATTCCAAACCCAAAACTCGTTACTGAATTTTCTAAACGAAATGTGAAAAGTCAATTCCCAATTTAAACTTTTCAACTAATTTTTCAGATTCAGTTAAATTGCAACTTAACTCAGAATTGAAAAAATGGAAACATAAACTAATTCAAAATATAATCTTGAAATTCAACCCTTGACAGTTAAAGATCTGAACTCCAAACCTAGCAAAGAAATTATTGCTTTTTTTACCTTAAACTGAGAGATTGGTAATAATTTAAATTGTTGCAGTTCTGTAAAAAAAACACCCAAAAGTTATGAACAAAATTTTTAACAATACGAAGCCTGCCTGATGAATCTAATTAAATTGCTACAAATCTGTAAAACATGCCAAAGAGTTAGTTTTACACAAAATTTACAGCAATACAAAGCTAAGGTTAACATTTCCTGAATATCAAACAAACTAAAAATTTTTTACCTTAAACGAAAAGATTAACATTTCCTGAATATCAAACAAACTAAAAATTTTTTACCTTAAACGAAAAGATTAATAACAATTTCAACTGTTGTAGATATGTGGGAAACAAAAGTATAAGCAAAAACTAGGACAATGCAAAGTTAAGGTCAGTTCTGCCTGAAAAGTTTCTTGAAGACCAAACAGACTAATACATTTTGCCTTAAACTGAAACAATTGAAGTTGATTCAAATACGAAAAACGTATGAATATTATAAACTTAATTTTATACAATACAAAGCTGAAGTTACGAAAAAACCAATTCTAAATTCAAATCGCTTAATTTTTGAAATTCGTTTAAATTAGAAGCTACTCGTAACTCAAGATCGAATAAATGGAAATATATACTAATCTAAAAGCTAATTCTGAAATTCAACCCTTGAGAATTAAAGATTTGAACTCCAAACCAGCAAATAAACAATCAATTTTTTGCCTTAAATTGAAATATTAATAATAATTTAAGTTGTTACAAAACAGTGAAAAACACCAACAAATTATAAATAAAATTTTGGATAATGCAAAGCTTACATCAACTCTGCCTGAAAATTTTCTTGAAAGCCAAACACAGTAATATTTTTTTTCGCATTAAATTCAAAGATTATTAGCAATTTACACATTTATTTGTGAAAAACGATAAAATTACATAAACAAAATTTTAGACTAATACAAAGCTTCTTCTTCATGCCATATCAGGACGTTGGCACATTTTTAAACGACTTGCCGTCGTGAACTTTGTTGCATCCCCCTTATACTAGGGAAATGTGTTTCTCTGCAGTGGTTTCCCGTTGCCTTCTGCAGAGTTTGTGACTGTGTATTAAGTGTAAAGTGTATGTGTCCTGTTACTATCTGAAGTCGACCACTCCGCAGACAGAATCATTAATTAAACCAGACGATTAAATGGCTTCACTCGCTCAAGCACCGACCTCGAACAGTGGGGAATTCTTTATAAAAATCCTTGCCACTGCGTGAGATTCGAACCCAAGACTCCTAGCTAGGAGCCCAGCGCTCTTACCACTGCGCCAACGAGCCTTCTAATACAAAGCTAAGATTACGAAATGGGAAAGTTTGATTCTCAATTCTAAATTGTTAGCTAATTTGTCGGATTCCTCAGAAGCTATTTCAAAATTAAATAAATGAGAATATAAACTAATCTAAAATCTAATCCCAAAATTAAATATCTGAACTCCAAACCTAAAACTCGTTACTAAATATCTTATCCGAAATGTGAAAACTCAATTCTCAATTCAAGATTTTAATCCAGTTTTTCATATGCGTTTATTAATTTAAAAAAAAATCGAATAAGTGAAAACATAAACTTTAGACCCTAAACCTAGAGATTCAGACTTGCAGTTCAAATATGAAAAATAAATAATTAATTTCTAATTGAGATTTCAAATTCCAATTCCGAATCACTTTTTCAGTAGTTCGGCCTTATTTCAAACGCATTTGTGTTCTTACTTAAGATTAACTAAGCTAAAGTTAAAAAATTTGATAAAGATTCGATATTTTTCATAGTTCTAAACCTAAACAGTTTAGAGGAAGTCTGACTTTAATTTTGGATTTCAAAGTGTTCAAAACCAATCTCAACATTAAAGCCAGACTTCAGAAGTCGAATATCAGAATTCAACCTGTGATAAATAAACGGAGGTCCAAATTTGTAAACAACAATTTAGCCCCAAATTAGATACCAGAAATGTAATTAGATATTTAGCTTCAAGTTTCAGGTTTCAAAACTGAGTATTTAGTTCTTTAATTTCATATTCGTAAACTCAGAGATAGGTCTTACATTTCAAAATTGCAATTTAACTCTAAGTTTATTTTTAACCTACAAAATTGTGTACTTTAAAATTAATATTACAGCTTGAAACCCAGTTGAATTTGCATTTAAAGTTATTTGATTATGGGCTGGTAATTCCGTACAGGTTTAAGTTAAACGTTAACTTAAGTAGAGTTAAATGAGAACTTAAGCTAAGCATAACTACATTTAGGCCATATTTAAACCACGTTAAACTAAGTCTTCACCTTAGCCTGTACTGAAACAACGAATCTAAAACCGTTAAGCTTTACAAATTTTATAATACACCGTTACTACTCTAACGGTCACATTTTGAAAGTAAGTTTAAAGATTCGAATCTTAAAATACAATCCCTGAAAATTCTAGTTCAAATTTCTAAATTTAATTTCAATTTTTTGATGTTTAACATGCGAATAAATAATCCGTTCCCAAACACAATTCAGATTCAGTTTTCAGTTTGAATTGTAAACTAGGAAAGCGTTTATTGTTTTAAAACTAAACTAATAGTTTTGAATCCATTTCAAATCCGAAAAATTTCGGTTTACCATTCTCAAATGTCAAAAACTAAGATTTGTAGATTTAAACTTTTCTATGTTGAATTCGATACTTGGCTTAATAGCCTAAACCTTTAAAATCAAATTCATGGATCTTGGAATTCAACCAATCAAAAATTGTAATTTTGGATTCCTAAATTGAAATAATTTAATCCTAAATTCTTCAGGTGTGAAAATTCAAGTCCCACTTTCAATCCGAATTTAATGCCCAAATATCTTTGTGTTCAGGTTCGAATTTTGGACGATAAGTTACCAAAGTGTTTTAATATGCCAAAATTTAAATTTCAACTTATTGGTGTTTGTATTCAACATTGGTAACATTTGAAAATAGTTCGATAATTTTATCCAGAATCTGAAATCTGCATAATTCGATTTTCGTAACTTCTAAAATCACACTCTAGTGTTAAACTTTCAAAATCAAATTTAAAGCTTAGAAACTCTGAAATTCAATTGTGGATTTCTGAACTAAAATTTAGCTCTAAAATTAATGTCTAAAACGTCAATATTCAATTCAAAACTGAAACTTTCAGAATTCATTACTACTGAAGTCTTCAATTTTCGAATTTCTTAACTCAAATTAGGACTTTAAGCCATTTGCATCATATAAAGTTCAATATTTAATCTCGAACTTAGAAGAAGAAGAAGGTTGAAATCAATAAAATTTGCGCGTTTCATTTTAAAATTGGCTTTTAAATCTTCAATATTAAACACAAAGCTTACATTTTGAAAATCAAATTTGAAGATTCGAATTTCGGAATGTAGAAAATGTAGAATTCTGTATTGCTAAATCAAATTCCAATTCTAAATTTGAAGCCCAAGACTTATGATTATTCAGTTCTTAATTCCAATTTTCAGGGCTCATTTGTTCAAATGCTTAATAAATATTTAATTTCAAATGGAAAAATAAGAAATATTTATTAATTGAATCATTACGTGCTGGTTATGCTTATCCATATCCATACTGCCCACTGATGAATGTAGAGTCTCATTTACTCAAAGATATGAACCATCATCCAATAGGTTTACCGCCGGTTTACCAAATCAGAACAATCACACCAATTTTATTGTGTAAGTGAGACGTATGGGATTCCCCTCACATGCGAGCAGTATGGGTATATAGCACGTCCTTACTCCATTGGTTCGATACTCCAAATATAGGAGAATATCAAAATTTTTTCTTTCGGAGCTCGGAGATAAAAACCCAAAAGGTAATATTAAAATTTGAATTAGGATTCTGAACTTGGAACTCGTCATTCAGATTCATACTGAAAACTTTCAGTTACAAGGCCGATCTGCGGATGAGAGACAAACAGAAAGTTCTAATCTTTAACTGTAATTATTCCTTACTTCCTTCATTTTCATAACTTGGACAAAATCGGGATCTCTTCAGACCACAGTAGGCCAGTTTAAGTGTAGAGTTTTGTGGATGTAAACTAAGCTCTTTTTAGAAAAAAATCTGTAAATCTGTATTGCAAGCAAAAACCAAATTGAATTACTTTTAAGACATTGCTTACGACAAAACTAAAGTTGTAAACTATAAAATTGATTTGGTTATTACTAGGGGCGTTCAAAAATGATTGGCACTCCCCCTCGAAACTCCGGTTGAGTCGCCCGGTGCGTGTGTGAAGATTGACTATAGTGCCACATGATACCATCAAATGCCATTGCTGTCACATACAGAAGGAAAGGTAGTGATCTATTTATACAGCCCTGCGAGTGCAGTCGTGGACAAACCGAAAAACCATGGAAGCAGACAAGCATGGGCAGCATGCTCCCTCGTGAAAGCATTGCCAGTAAGTGGTACTGCGGAGCTCCTCTGTTGGCACTGAACAACTGCAAAGTTGTATCAGGAATAATACTTCGATGTCGCAGCATTCTGGAGCAAGCTGCTATTGACAATGTCCTAGAACTCGTTTGGGTCAAAGGACATTCTGGACTATACGGTAATGAGCGGGCGGATGGTTTGGCAAGGCAAAGCTCGGAACAACCCTTTTGTGGTTCCGAAACAGCACTACCACTATCCCCAATTGCGCTTAATACCTTAATTGAAGCGGAAACCCGCAATCGCCACAGCGAAAGATGGGTCAACATGGACAAATGCCACCATGCAAGGATGGCGATCAAAAGCCCCTCACTGACGATTGCAAACGTTTGTATACAGCTGTCAAGAGACAAATTACGACTTGTCGTAGGAATATTGTCAGGACACTGTAAACTAAATAAGGCGCATGCACAGGATGGGACTCAGTGAGGATCCAACCTGTCGTGGTTTCAGCTTAGAAGACGAGACAGCAGAGCATATTCTGTGCGAATGCCCTGCACTCGCTCCAATCAGAGGATCCATGCTAGGGGACTTCTGGCCTAGTATGGCCAGTATTAGCAGCATCCCTCTGGCTAGTATCCTCATGTTCATTTAAAGGTTAGGATGACTTGAGTGATGCGCCTAGAGGAGAATGTTGCAACGGAGGTAGCACAATAGGCCCATATGATGCCTAAAGGCATGTGACGAAAGTCACCCTCCACCCATAATCCAGAATCCAGATTCAGTGGTACTGCGAGCCGGCGTATTCAACAGCGCCGCCACGGGGAATGGAGACGCCGCGCGTTGTTTTAACATGACAATGCGCTGCGGATCTTGCACCAAGCGACTACGCTACGCACAATGAAAGAGGAAGTGCGCGGTAAGAAGTTCTTCTCTAACGACGAGCTTCAGTCAGTTGTCTACAAGTCGTGCCGTACTACACCCAAGGAATGATTTGCAGCAATTTTCCAGATACTTCCGGAATGTTGGCAAAAGTGCATAGACCCTGAAGGGGAATACCTCTGATGAATTTTGTACTCATTTCTCCCTAATAAGGAGTAGAGAAAACAATTGTAGTGCCAATCATTTTTGAACGTCCTAAATATTTATATACCTTATTTAACACTTTGGCTGCCATGAGTATCACTGGTAATACTCGGGAAACATTAAGCTAGGAGCCATGAGTAACACACATGTTACTCAGATAGCGTTTTGTTCAATCCTCTATTTCTTTCTGTGGCTTGTACTAAAGACTTAGCATTTTGCATACGGCCTATCAATAATATGTAATTTTTTTTATTTTGCGAGGTGATTTGGTTGCATATACAATAAGGTAAATAGGTGGTTTGCGTTAAGTGTTGGTGTTCTCTGTAGTTTTTGTTGGTTGTTTGGGATTTTTGGTATTTTTGGGTGTACTACACTTAGTATAAGGTTTAGTACCTCGTGTTTGCGCTTAATTACTTATTTTTTAAGAAATTACAACTACCAACGTATTTGAGGTAAGTAATTTTAGGATGTGAATACATACCTACTTATATACGTACCTTTCTGTCTATTATAGTTTCTTACATTTACAAAATGAGCGATCAGCCGTGTAGAACTGGGAGCATACATAAAAAAAGTTATATAAAAGACTCGGGCTTTTGGAGAAAGCCTCTCACTGAGGCGGAACTTTTGCAAGAAGTAAAAAAACCGATTATGAATGGGTGAATTTTGAAGAATCTCCTTCCGAATACAGCTGCTCTGACGATCCAGACTGTAGTGAAAGCCGTAAAGATGAAGCCGAAATTAATGCTTCACTACAGAATTCAGTGCCAAAAGTACCAGTTGAAGGAGACGAAGATGTTGATGACTCAGACTGGCACGAAGTTGACTGTACTTCGATGTGGCTCGATATTAATCGTTTATTTATCATTAGGGTGTATATTCAGATGATGCAAATAATCTTGTTCCCATCGATATTTACAAGAGATTTCTCGACGAAGAACTTCTCGACCTTATTGTAGTAGAAACCAACAGAAATGCTGCTCAAATTTTACAGAATAAAAGAAGTTCCAGGTCTGGTAGAATTATTAAAGGGCATCCAATAGTTCGAAACAAAATGATCAAATTCTTAGGCATAGTCATGTACATGGGCTTAGTGAAATACCCAAAAATTTATGACCAGAGCGCGGAAAAATATGCATTTGCATGTAATTGTGCTTATATGCACAATAAAATTTTCTGGTTATCTATCCGAATCACATCGTAAGGATTCCATTTATGCAAATTTTATTTTGCATATTTATGCATATGTTGAGGGAATAGCGCATAAATGCATATCCATGCATATTGAACTGATTTCGAGCATCTTAATTGCATAATTCTGTCTCCCAGGTCACAATTTAAAAAATTTATTCATGTTTTCGGTCTCGGGAATTTTGTTCGCAGGTTGCAATAAAAAAATTTTATTGCGACCTGCAAATTTACGTATACCACTAATTTGTATTTTTATATTGAATACCTATTTTTGTGGTTTTGTATGAATATAGAAATTGAAATAAATATTTAAATTTCGTATGCGATTTTTCGGTGCATATACATATAGTGTCAATTTTTAGGTAGTGAGAGCATATGTTTGTCTATAATTGCATATGAAGGAGCATATTTTGCTTAATTTTAACCGTATATAAAATGCATATTTCTCGATTTTATAGTGCATACTTTTCCGCGCTCTGTTTATGACTATTGGAGCAATACAATTTTATACAAAAACTCAGTTGTGCCACCAATTATAAGTATAAATCGTTTTTAGTTGTTACTAAAGCTTATTCATTTCGCTGATAATAAAACACCAGATACAAATAATAGATTATACAAAATTGAACATATTGAGTTGTTTCAAAACAAATGTACAAATGAATGCCAGTAGGGAGGTTATAGCGGTACGCGAATCCATGATACCTTTTCGATGTAAACGCCACCGATATGGAGTAAAACTTTTTAAACTCTGTGATCCAAACGGATACACATACCGGGTACCTGTTTATACAGGCCGGAGCTTGGAAAATCCAAAAAGTGGAAAAGGGTTAGCAGAAAAAGTAGTTTTAAAGCTCGCACAAGATTTCTGAATCAAGGACGAACTATAATAACTGATAATTTGTATACATCTATTCCTCTTGCCAAAAGTCTTCTCGCAGCAAGTACCTACACATCTCTTAGGTACTTTGAAACGAAATAGAAAAGGTTTACCTCAACAAGTTATGAAAGCTGTGTTGAAGAAAGGTGATATTGTAGGAAAAGACAATGCAGACTACTAAGCATTACTTAGAAATAAAGACCACCGGAAAACGTAATAGAAAACGGGAAAAAGTCAAAAAAAACATCGGCAATCATTGATTATAACGCTGGCAAAGACGGAATCGACATTTCAGACCAAATAGCAAGTTATTTCTCTGTATTACGTAAAACTATACGGTGGTATCACAAAATAGTATTTGAATTGTTTCTAAATACGGTTGTTGTAAATTCAATAAAAATTTACAAACATTTTACAAACAAGAAGGCCATGCAAATAACTGACTTTAGAAAAAATTTAATTTTGAATTTACTGGGAATCACTCAACAATCTAACAAAACAGTATCTGCAGAAAAACACTAATGAAGAAAAAACCAAAGACCAAAGGAACACAAGGTCCAAGTGCGCAAAGTGCTACGAAAAACGTGTAAAAGAAGGTGGAAAACAGCTTGGACAAAAAAAAAGCAAAATTGGTGTCAACCTTGTGCAATAAATACAATAAGTACCTTTGTTTTACCTGTTTTACACAAATGCATTGGATAATATCACCTGTGATACACATGGCACATGGGTTAAAAATTATTACTTGTGTGCCATGAAAATCACTGGTGATAACAGTACTGCTATAAAAAAAAAAAAAAAAATAGTATTGCTTGTACAACATCTGTTACCCAAATAAAGTCAAAAGAATACTAGTTCAATAATTATTTAGCTTTGGGCTTTGGCCTATGGGGTATGGCTTAGTCAATGAATTTACTTCTCTACTTTTTTTTCAAAATCCCCTTTATGACAGACCAACTCTCTTCGAATGGCCTAAAGTTCAGGACTATTAGGAGAATTACAATCTTTGGGAACTACAGCTACTACGTTCTGTTCATACCATGCTTCCACTGATTTAGCATAGTGACTGCTCACCAAATCTGGCCAAAATAATACTTGTGAGATGTGATTTCGTAAAAAGAGCATAGCCCTCTTTTGCAAGCATTCTTTTTTGTAAATTTCAAGGTTTATTGACCCCGTGGTGATGAATGACCGTCTTCTTTTACCACAGCTGCAAATGGCTTGTCAAGCTAAGTATTCCTTTGGAAATCTTGACCTTCATGTTAGTTTATAATCTTCTGGTGCATCTTTATAATCTTTTCGTATAACAATTGATTGAAATTCCATTAAGCCATAGTCATATTTTTAGTAGTGTTTTTATTACATTCGTTTATGTTAAGAAGGCCCATTGTACTATTTTTGATAAAATCAAATAGATTATTGTATTATCTTTAGCAGGTAATGTATTTACCTTCATGGGAAACCTGATAGATTATCAAATACTTTGAGATAATACATGTATACGTTGAAGCCTGGGTGGCTCAATGGTAGAGCGTCAGGCTAGCGTAACGTTAGTCCTTGGTTGGATTCTCCCAATGGGCAGGATTTTCCTGCAGTCTGGAGGTCGGTATCGAACCCTGGTGGTCATTTATCGTTGGATACCAAATTAGTGGCGCTCTCCTCCGTAATGTCGTAATATCTCATACGTTAATGCACCAGTACATCCCTATATCCCAAAAAGCGAATAATGGATCCTAATAAACGATAAAATAAACTGCAACCTTGCAACCCTAAAAATACGTAAAGCTCCTTTTAAACGTGCACCCTAAATAAATTTTATTAGGTGGTCCTTTTACAAATCTGATAATTCTGTCTATAAATTTCTTAATCTTTCTCTTTTAATAGTGTTTAAGTTGCCCTATATATTTTATAGCAAGCAAAAGCTATGCTCATGAAAATAAAATGCAATGCAGATAAGAGCTATCGAAACCGTGCATTTTATTCTCTCAAATGCAAAAACGAAACGGCAAAAGAATCCCGATAAAAAACATAAAATCGGTTTAAACGTGTACGATTTCATTCTACTTCGATTGTAACGAGTAGTGTAATCTAATACTACCTTGGAAATTCGAGATAATTCCTATTAACCCAGTTCGGTTGTGAAGTAAGGACGCATGGAAATTCACCTGTGGTAAAATAGTTAAATTGAAAGCAAATATTCATGACTTTGTAGTTTAATCGAACTTATTGCATTAAAAACTGGAAGTAAAGTTTTAATTTATTATAAAATTCTAGAATTAGTTTTGAAGAGGGTTTTTTCGTTCTTTGTACATTACACTAAAAACTATGGCATTTTAACTTAACAACGCCCTTATAGTAGTTATTGTTACTGACATATCAGATAATTAGCAGCAAAATTTAATTCGCTGAAAGTTTTTTTTTTTTACTTCAACAGAAAATTAATTAAACTTATTGTTAGTTTATAACTTTTATGAATTTCGCAGATGTATTACTAAATATAATAATTATTGCAGCAATACAAACATGCTTGAACCTAACATTTTAAATAATACAACCATGACTGATAAATAGTGAAGAAAGGACAAGCTGGACAATCATGATTTTGTGGCCATGTGAGATAAAATTCATTTTAAATTTTCAGTTGTAACGTTGTAACATTAGAATCTTCTGTGTTGGAACATTGTTTGAATATAAATATCACTACATAAACAAAAATTAGCAATGAGTACTAGTTCTCAAGTAGATTTGTGAAAATTTATGCACGGATCGGAGTACATTCTGCCCTGTTTTGGTAAAAAGCAGTAACTGATTGAAAGTAAAATTTACGTAATCATCGATTTTATGTTTCTACATGGACGTAAAACACATTAAAGCTTTGGTTTCCTAGGAAGCGGTGCCGTCATTTAACGGCCGTAAAAATACGGTGGGTGACAAGACGCACCGCCAAAAAACGTTGCTGAACTGATTCGTACCATACTGGCTCAGCGCTTCAGATGAGACGACACCGCTCTATTACATTGGGTGTGCGCTACCGCTCTTTTGAAAAACACTTCGCTTAAAATACACGATACCGTTTTTCGTGATGTCACCCACCGTATTTTTACAACCGTTAAATGACGGCACCGCTTCCTAGGAAACCAAAGCTTTAGAGATATTCAGTTCCAATAAGCTGGAACTGTCAATGCTATAGGTACACTTGTTTGTGATAACTGCAATTTTAGCTAATTTCGTATTTTTACAAAAAAAAGTCACTTACTGCCATTCAATTTTTTTTTTCTGTTAAGTATTAGTCATCATTATTAAAGAAGTAAGTGTCTTTATTTAATGGATTGTAGAAAAGCTTACAGTGTATTGAAAAGATACATTGCTGAAATAACAAATAATACTTAATTATTATTTTATTTTATTAATTAATTATTTGTTTATAATAATAAAATAGTTATTTGTAATACAAGTGTTGAAAGCTTGCGTTTGCCACACGAATGTGAAGTTTGCAGCACGAACGATAGTGAGTGTTGCAGTCACATGAGTGTGGCAAATACAAGCTTTCAACACATGTATTACACACTATTTTTTCTACAACCACAAAAAATTTAAATATTTCTGCAAAATCAAATCTGACATTCATCAAATGTCATTTATGACATTTTGATTTGCGTGCGGAAAGTAAACAAATTAGCGTGTGGAAAGTTTACTTTCCGCACGCAAATCAAAATTTGAGTGTGGAAAGTTTACTTTCCGCACGCAAAATCAGATTTGCGTGCGGAAAGTAAACTTTCCGCACGCTAATTTTCACTTGTTCGGCAAACACTCATTTTCAATACTCGTATCTATGGAGACGAAGTCTGAAAATCCCACTTTCCATGGTGGTTGTAGAAAAAAGATATTAAAGTTCACTCGTTATTTATTAAATCTGGAACGTCACTTTCAATAATGTTTTCCCAAAATTCTCTTCTGTTAGCAGGCAATAAAGGGCAAATTTCTGACATAATCGACCGTTTTTTTTTTCTGCTGGTATTTCTCGAGGTCCGTTTCTCAATTCTCCGGGAATGCCAAGATTGAATTTTGATTTCAAAAAGATACTAGTGCTGTCAACCGATTCCGAGTCCTAGAATCGGAATCGATTCTTTGGCCTAAAGAACCGGTTCTAGGGTTGTAACAGAATCGGTTTTCCGATTCTGGAATCGAAAAACCGATTCCCGATTCCAAAATCGAGGAACCGATCCCGATTCTGGAACAGTAAAATCGATTTTCGGTTCTGGAATCGAATATCCGATTCTCGATTTTCGATTCTAAATAGAATTAAATTTCCGATTCCCGATTCTAAAAACGAAACTCCGATTTCCGATTCTAAATCTGAAAAATTGATTCCCAATTTTAAAACAGCAGAACTAATTAGTCCGTTTTCTATATGTATATAAAAACTCAAAACGGAATTGAGCTTGATTCTTACAATATTAGATGTTTTCAGTTTTGAATTTCAGAAATAAAATTTGAATTATAACATTCAAGCATCGTGATTTTAAGAGAAACTTTGTTTTAGAAAATTGCAATTCATATTATAATGTTAAGCGCAAATGCAAATAAGTAGTTTCCTTTTTAAAGCTTCAAAAAATTTTTGATTTACGTAGTGTCATATTTACTATTATTAATTTACTTTTCAGCTCAAATATTTGCAAAGTAATTTTTTACATGTTCTCCAAACTAACTACCATTAAAAAATATGCCGTATGTTTATATGTACAAACAAATAGAGGTAATATTAAAATTTATGGATAAAATAACTAAAGATTCGGAAAGTCCTGGATGTCAAACACAAATATTATCTATCCATTCATCCTTTAAGAATCATTTTAATCTTTAAGTACCAAAAGAAATAATCCTAGAAAAATGTGTAACATCCTTCAGAAATGTTGCACTTAAATTTAAGTGCATAAGGATTACTGTTTTCGGAATAGTACGGTAATCGAAAATTACCTTAATTATTTTCATGGTGGTTTAAAAATAGTTTTTAATTCATTGTAACACTTTTTATTTGTACTTAATAGCAATTCGCTTTTAATGTAAGACAACAACAACAAATGCCTTTTCAGTGTAACAATAAAAGATGAAAATACATTTTTATTCTTTTTCAAACCTCCGTCAAAAACCTTAGAAGACAATATATACCAACATTCGAGAACTTCAATCTTGAACGTATTACAATGATTGTTCTTAGTACTTGGGGTATTATAACAGTTAACCTACTGTTAAACCTCTGCACGCCAGATCCCTTGTACAATACAGCAATGGCATAAGATTTTGTTACGAATTTTTAAAGGGACCGTTACCGGCTTAAATGGTTTCAACAAGAATTGCATTCCTTTGAATTTTCTAAACAAGTTCATTTTTCTGCGAAATACTCAGCTACTAAGTGCGTTTACCTGTATGGAATAAGATAATCTCTTCAAAACACTATTGAAAAGCCTTTTGAATGTTGTTTCAGTTTTTAAAGTAATTCATTTTACTTTTTTTTATCAGAAAATACTGAGAATAGACTTCTCTGTCTGAAAAGCAAGTCTCCGATTCTGGACTATCAAAGTGATTTTTGATAATAACAATTGAATTTAGATTCTCGTCTTAAAGAATCAAAACTACGAATGCCGATTCTCGATTCTAAGAATCGAATTGCGATTCTCGATTCTCAGAATCGAATTTCGATTTTCGATTCTCAGAATCGAATTGCGACTCTCGATTCTCAGAATCGAAAGCCGATTCTCTATTCTCAGAATCGAAATCTGATTCTTTTGTAATCGATTCTCTACAGAATCGAGAATCGGTTCTACTATATTTCCGATTCTTGACAGCACTAAAAGATACACTCCTGATAATCCTCATCTTGGAAGCTGTGCTTATAAAACATATTTCTAGATCCCTTTCGGAATTGCACCACACTGATATTTGCCAGAAGAGGTCTATCTTTGCTAACCTTCTTAGACTTTGTATCTTCCGCTTTCCACGCCAAAATTTTTTCATTCTGCAAGCAAATAACTTTCATATTTTTTCCATTGGACCTTGCAACTGATTCAACAAAGTCATTGAAATCCAAAATTTTTCCATCTTGAAAGTGTTTCATGCTAAGTTCAATACAATGATGCACCGAATCCGCACTCATAAAAGTATGACCTGCTTCGAAGTATTTTATTGTTATGTCTTCGGCAGCGATCATATTTGAATTAACAAGAGAAACCAACATAGTGAAAAAACACCAGTTTTTATTTTGGGCTGAGCAATTGTCAGCCCAATATGTAACGTGAAGAGCATCCCGTTCTTCAATAAGCGCCACGTAATAGGCAGAAGCAATTTCTTCTGCTTTTCTGCCTGCCAAACTGTCATTCCACGAAATGGCGATATTGTTTTGTTTCATTTGATGACGTTTTTCTTTGCTCTGCATGCTGGCGAAAGTCAGATGGAATGCTATAATCCTTTTTGTAAAGCAAGCTTTTTTATACTTCCAGGAATTCGTGGTAACATAATTACTTTTTGCAGGTCAACGCTTCTCATTACGCATAATTCATTCGACTTGCCTGTGTCATTTCTATATTCATTCCTGGCTAATTTCGATTTTTCGGCATGTGCAAGCCATTTTTTACAAAAATCGCATAACTCTTTATGCTTATCAGATACAGACTTTAGAATGTGCATGGTGTCTCTCACTGTTTCATCTACTTGTGCATTTTCTGAATCACCTGTTTCATGAATGCTTTCTGAAAGCACAATGTTTTGGTTTTCAACTCCATGTGATTTGATGTGTTGAAAATGGACAGCACATGTATCACATTCTTCATTGCCAAGTTTAGTGAAACTTATGTTCATTTCAGCGATCACTTTCCTGTATGTAACGTAACTAACTTTTTCGTGAAGATATTTTGTCATGTAGCCTTCATACATGCTCTTCACAGTTATATCGCTGGGAAGATAAAGTCTGTGTGGTGCATGCTCCCGTCTATAATGGCTGATACATGGATTGTATGATTGAATATGTTGGCGAATCAAGTTGCGGTCACATTTATTTGGAGGCACAGATAATCCACATCTATCTGTTTTTGGAGTTATTGCCCCTGGAGGCGTATTTTTTAGCACTGTGGTAATAATTTTATCATTTTTGTCTTTGTATCCTAGTGTACGAAGAAAAAAACTTTTACAGACTTCTTGAAGATGGCCATCTCTATCTGGAAAGGTGTACGCCAAAGTTCTTGTTCGTCTGCTGGCTATAGATTTGGTTATTTTCCTCCTTTTGTCCTTAGAAATGATTCGACTGTGTATCCATGCCCTTTTTGTGTTATAATCCATTTCGTGGTATTCATGCCATATATTAGATCGCATATTTTCATCTATTTTCAGAATACAGCCACTTTTGCAGATACATGGTTCTTTAATTTGATGGTTGTCTTTATAGACTGATATTTTTTCTACATTGGTCCTTGCTCTCTTTTTCTTACGTTTGTTTTCTGGAGACTTATCAAGAGGCGCTTGAACTGGAGTAAAATTTTCCGACATTTCTTCTGAACTAGATGAGGCTTTAAAATTTGGATCGCGGATGGAATCATCGGAAGAATAGTCGTTATCATCATCATACTCGTCGGCATCTTGCTCAACTTGAGTGTTACCTAAATAGAATGTAAGTTGCTCATATTATTATCAAATTTTAATTTAAAATTGTAAACTTACCGATATCATCGAGTATTCTTTTATTATTCTGGTTAGATTTCGTATTATTCTAAACACCAAAAGTGGATGGTTGGTCATCTCTTTCACGAATATTATTTGGAGCTTGAATTAAATTTGAAAATATGTAAGAAAAATATATGAATAAATAATTAATTAAAAACATAGGTACCTGCTAGATTAACTGACTGCAGTGCCAATTGAACTAGTTTTGCACTACGATTGGAGATCATTTTAGACTTTTATTTTATTAATAACCAATTAGAACACTAATTTTCACGGGAACTAAAATGTATTGTTGCACCATTGAATTTTAGGTTAGATTGTCATTGCCTAGATCTTGAAACGGAAAACAGCAGTATGTGATGCAAAGGATCAGTTACTGCTTTTTCCCATCTAGTTTGCTACAATACATTCAATAAACATAACGGAGAAAGGCAGTAAGTGAGCAGTAAGTTTGTTACTGCCATTTTCACTTACATTAGCTTGCAAAAAGTCAGTTACTGCTATTTTCGACTTACATTGTTAGGCTTTTCGACGGGATAATCAACATTCGGTCTTATTCACAAGGTAGATTAGTTACTGCTTGTTCCATTTTCACACAAATCCTAATTTCAGAAATTTTGCCACTTACTGCCTTTTAAATGAGATAAGTATCTGTTTATTAAACTTTAATTTAAATTAACACTGCAGTAGTTTAATAACATGATGGATAATATGGATATATTTGGATTTAGACAAATTATCAATGCATCTGCTCAAATTACTGAAAGATATGACAGTAAGTAATTTTGACAGTATATTTTAGCACCAGTAAGAAACAGAGATTCTTGATAAATTTATCGAGAACCAGCCACTAAATGCCAGAAAAGATAATATAGTATTCTGGCAAAAATTTAAGGGGGTAGATAAACGCTACCTAACCGGACAGGGCAGTCGACCAGTGACCACGAGTAAGTGTACATTGATACGTGCGCTGAGTAGAAACAAATCTTAGTGCATGAAAGGAATTAAGCTTTAGTGAACGTTGTTGGTGTAAATAAATTAACTACTAACGAAATTAGACTGTTTAATTCTAGAAATTTTAGTTCAAACAGGTGTTACTGTAAACATTTCGTTAAATAAGTAATTCACACAACGCGGAATTTAACAATCTTATTATAGTATTGACATCTGCACATCTTCTCCGCTTGGCAAAATATTTTGAATGTTTAAGAGCTTCAGAGTATCGGTGACGGGAAATTACACCTAACTTCCTTAATAATTGAGATAATTAATTGTTTTGTTTCTTTTGACTTGGAATTTAGCAAAACTTTCCAACCGCGTTATGTGTTACGCGGCAGACGTTGGCATTATTTAAAAATCTTCAAAGCGGTGCTAGACACGATCTGAAAATAGCAAACACATGTGAAAGTAGGTGTATCCCTTATATTAAGAAAAACCACTGAGAACGTCACGTACTCTGGAGCGCTCTTTGCTAAGGTACAATTTTTTACTACGACAGCGTATTTTTATGTTATCTACCTAGCCATGGAACAAAAAAGCGACACAGCGATTTTTTAATAATTGGTTTGAAAAATTGTTAAAAACAAAATGTGACATTTAGAAGTGCATGTGCTAAGTTGTGTTTAATTTGTGCGATTTATAGAGATTTGGGAAGGTTGTGCAATGAGTGCAATTAAGGTGGAATATCGCAGTGTTATAAAGTTCATAAAGTTAATAAAGTCCTTAGAATATAAAACTGCAGGAAAGAGGCTACACAAAACAGACGTGAGACCAAGATGGGGGTTGCATATGGCGGCTGAATATTTCCGGTATGTCAGTGGCGTACCTTTTAGAATGGATACGCGATACGTAAACCTTTGAATATAAAATATTCAAAGACGTAAACCGACAAAAAATGTAGTAAAAGTATGAATAAACAAAAATTAGAAGCTGCAAGAAATAAAATATTGTAATACTGACGGTTGAAACAGTTTTTAAATATATGTACAGGGTGAGTCATAATTAGATGTAAAAAAAATTACCAAAACTTCTTTAGACCAAAACAAAGCAATTAACCTAATACACCTTAATACCAAAATGCTCCCTTAAAAAGATACAGAGTGTTAATGAAAGCATTCTTATTTCTATATTTGTAAAATATCTGCACCATTATTCGTTAGAGAACCCCATGTAACAAGGAGTAGAAGGTTCCAGCAACCATTTTCTGTCAATGTATGGGGAGGAATCTGCAGTGGTTCTTTACTGGAGCTCAAGAACTCAATAATCGCATCAATGCTTTCTTGAACACCAGCTGCATGATATACTTGAAGACATTCCGTTAAATATTAGACAACAGATGTTCTTCCAACAAGACGGTGCATCTCCTCACAATGGCAGAATCATTACAGAATGGTTAAATGGCTATTTCAATGGTAGATGGATTGGCCGGTTTGGTCCTGGGAGATGGCCGCCAAGAAGTCCCAACTTGAATCCCCTGGATCTCTTTTTATGGTTTTTTTTAAAACAGCTGGGGGGAAAGAGAGAGGGGGGGAGAGAGAGAGATCATTACATTAGTAGTTGTTACATTGCCTTTGTCCTGACGAGGGATCTTCCTTAGAGAGATTATAGTTTTTTCCATCATGTTTATTTTTATCCACTGTGATTATATATTATATTTTTTGTATTATAGAAAAATAAATTACATTATCATTATAACAGTTTCAGAAGTGTTTGCTTTAAATACATTAACAACGAGTATTGAGCCCAATATACCAAAAAGATGGGGTACAACTGGTTACAGCTGACAGAAAAAAAATAACGCAGACATCTGAATAAAAGTCTCTGACACTAACTTAATAACAAAATAAAAAAATACAAATAGGTTAAAACGTTAAAGTTTTCCGTTTAAACTTAATAAACACGAATTATTTGAAAACATTTTCAAAACAATCAAACAAGAAACCTTAGGTAACCAAAAAATAATAAAGTCAGTCTCTTTACTTTGGAGACGAGTAAAGCTTTAGGTCCACACAAAACCTCTATTATAGAACCTGTCAACTAAACAACAATATTTCCCGACAACCTAAAGCCCATACGAATACTAAAATATTCAAACCCATTTGTTTGTTTCAGGTTTCGTAAAGGACACCGTACAAATCCACGCTCCCATTCATATCCTCGTCTTGAAGGTAATAAACACACATTCAACGTCGTCTACTTAAAAATAAATTCACTTTTTAATGAAATTCCTCGTTATTTTTCTTTAGGTAATTTTAAACTGATCTTGTTTTTCCTTGAAGGGATATGGTTTTAATTAAAATTTCGGTTTCACTATAGGAAATGAAAGAGAGGTGAAGTAAAATACAAAGAAAATTTGACCGAATACGACGTGATAATATCTTCATATCTTTTTATTGGAAAAGTATGCCGTTTGTTAATGTTTCCATTTTAAAATGAGATAATGTGCAGTAAAATGAGGGAAAGATAAATAGGTATGGAGGTATTTATTTCATGCAAAAGCGTGGTCGTTATCGTGTTCAGTGCTTCGGTATTATTAACACAAAATTTAAATTTCTGTTGAATTTCTTTTAAAATAAATAAAACACAAATTCTTCCTCCTGTTTCTCCTAATTTTGATTCGTCAGTTAATTTATATAACAAGCCAAAAATGCCACAATATATATTATTTCAACGAAGTTTTAATTATTTTTTTAAATTTAATTAACATTAATTATCCTTTCCAAATATTAAAACATAATAATTTGTTCTTCTGTATCAGAAAAGTACACATGAAAGGCAAAACACGAGTGACTCTAACATATAAAACCCCTCTGTTTAATATAAACCTGTCGTTTAATGAACATAGCCAACTTACTACAAAAATGAGAGCAGCCCAATCTTCAAAGTTAACTATGTGGAAGCAGATACTATAACTTATGTGGCTAACACTCTATAACTTTAGGTGCTGTGAGTTCATATAACCATTTTTATGACAGCCTTCGTATAACTTATTTAAATGTTGGTAGTAAAGCGGTTTCCATTTTAATAAAATTTGTAATTCATGGTAATCGGAATTTTTAAGGTGATCGACAATCATCAGAAACTGACTTAATATCAAGGTGTTATTTGACTTTTTATTTTAATTTGCGCAATATTCAAAATGAATTACCGACGTTATAGTTATTTTAACAATATTTTCTTTGCATTTATGGTAAGCTAAACTCATAAACTCAAGGCTAAATATTAATAGTTATATGTAGATAAGAGGAGCGGATAACCGCGTGTAAAAGACCTCGGTCTCTCACGTAGGCATCTTGGGTTCGATTCCAGCGACCGGCGATATCCTCGCCGGAATTTAGAAGGTCATACGCTTCTCCGTGCTTAGGAGGGCACGTTAAGCCGGCGCGGCGGTCCCGGTTATCATACTAACACCGTTGATAACCGTTAACCTCGCAACAATGCGGGTCGGTCTTCTTCACCTCTCTCGATGGGTTAGGTTAGCCTCCTGCCCAGCATACGTGCTAAGAGGGCTCACAAAACTAGTTCTTACGGCTTTCTAACAGGCCATCGGCCTAGGCTTCGGCCATAAGAGGAAGAAGAAAAAGAATATGTAGATACTTACGCACTTATTAAAACCAGAAATCTTTAATTAAGTTACATTAAAAACTCCTTTAGTATTGTTACACCGTGTATATTAGGTAATGAAATACGAAGTATATGAAGTTCAAAGACAAAATTATTTTCTACAGCTTTTTACACAGTCGCCATTTCAAATTTTTTTAATACCAATTTGGGGTGTCATGTGTCATACATTATCAGAGAGCTTGTTTTTTCCCTTTCTAACCAATATAAAAAGAGACGAAATATGGAAAAAACATTTCAAATAAATTTAAATTTTTATAGTTTTGTGCAAATGTGCCTGTTTTTGACAACTACGGAACGTTTACCAAGGCCCGCTGAATTAAATATTGCATATTAAGGCCTGCCCACTTCATTTAGCCAAGACGCAATTTAGAAAGGACGATGGCGCCATTTGGGGCGAACTATACATTTTAAAGGGACAAATGTATAGTTCACCTCAAATGCTGCCATCGTCCTTTCTACATTGCGTCTTGGCTAAATGAAATGGGCAGGCCTTAATATGCAATATTATTTAATTCAGCGGGCCTTGCGTTTACTGACAATTTTCTGTTCATTTGTCAATTTAGTTTTTGCAAATGTTTCTAGATTTAGAGTGTACTTATACAAAACGTTGGTTTGTATGTGCATACGGTAAACTAAGTAAAATTTCTTTCACAATGTTATATTGGTTAGAAGCAGAAAGCTCTCTGGTGATGTATAACGTACCCCCAATTGCTATTGTAAAAAATCAAGATGGCGGCCTTTCTAAAAACACCATGTACTAAAAAGAATACATTTCTCTGTGAAATCTGCACAGAAAAGTAGTATTACACTATTTAAAGTTCCACATCTATATAGTTCTAACCGTTTTAGCAGGAAAGCTGTTATTCCAAACTTCTTTCCACCCTGTATAATTCTTCCCCATCCATAATTTTACCTGAATTTTGTTTACTGTTTCCAACAGATGGCCTGTCAATTAACTTATAATAGGAGTTCTCTTAGCACATATGCCAATCCAGAGCATAACCTTACATAAGGAATGTACAACAAAAATACTTTTAATTTATCTTTAAAAATATTTTTAAATAAAAATTAGCTAAACGTTCAAGAGCTACCCTCCCCTAAAAAAAATCTGAGCTCCTATCTTTCAAGAATTTGAATCATTTCCAACTAAAAATCCGACTAAAGAGCAACGCTGCCAACAAAAATTATCACTTTTTCATAGTTTCCAGTTATAAAATATTTGCTAGTTTTCGGAAATTTGTATAATATAAGCTTATTTAGAATTAATCGAAGCAAGTTACAATTCTAAATAAATTCTTTAAGAGGCATTTTTATAGTATAAAACATACCAATCAAAAGTCATATTAATTGATCCACTAATTGTTTTAAAACTCTACCAGAAAGCCTGTTATTGCCAGAAAAATACTAAATATCGGTTTTGTGCCAATGGTAAATTAATTATTGAGCTATAAAGACAAATCTAAATATTGACGAATAGAATATCCTCGCTCAATTGTGCCCATTAACTTTACACACTTTTGGTGTAAAATAATACAAATTTAAAATAGGAAAATTATCCCAATATTCTGAGTTGAAACATTTGTCTTTTAAAAATAATTTATAATCTACAGGGTGTTTCGAGAGGAAAGGGAAATATAATATTTTAAGGAAGTATTCAAGAGGTCAAAATAAGAAAAAAAGTTCCTATAAATAAGGGTCCACAAAATAAGTTTTTTTTAAATATCTCGAAAACGATTTAAGATATTAAATTGAGCTTTGGTATGCACTATACGGCATGAAGAAACTCTTTTCCGATCCAACTAGTTTTGACAATTCCAGCAGTGACGTGCGTGACAGACCCCTTGAGTTTTTCTGGTAGGACAAACCGTTTTTGAGTAATAATTAAAAAACTGTTTTTCTGCTTCACTGATGTTTGTTTCCGATTTCAAATCGTTTGTCAAATAATTGGTTCTGAATTTCTGGATAATTTTTATTTTGACAACAAATAACTAAATCTAAACACTAAAGTATAAAAAATACCTTAACGAATATTTTCAAAGATACCGCCGCCGCGCCGTCTTCGATACATTTATTGACTCGTTTATTAATAGCTCTGGTAGCACGTTGAATTGAAAGACGATTATAATAGCTGCAGCATTGTTAATGCGATCAAGTAACATTTCTCTTGCTTCTACTCTTTCTGCATACACCAATTATTTTATCCACTCCCAGAGACAATAATCCAATGGATTAAGGTCAGGTGATCTTGGTGGCCAATTTTGAGGACCACCTCTGCCAATCCAGCGATCAGGAAAACAAGTATTCAAGAAATTTCGCACTCGGAGGCTAAAGTGTGGAGGGGCATCATGTTGGAAATATAGTCGTGGGCTTACATATCTAAGGGAACATCATCCAAAATAAGTTTTCTTGCAAAAATTGTAAATAGCCATCTCCAGTAAGACGCTAATCCAATACAAAAGGACCAAACAGTTGATCGCCAAGCATACCGCACCATACGCTTATATTAAATCTATGTTGAAAGTTTCGCTCTAATGTGGCGTGAGGATTTTCTTCTAACCAACTTTGTTCATTTTGAAAATTATTGACTCCATCACGGTTAAATTCAGCTTCATCGGTAAATAAAATGTACCTATGCAGTTCCCGGTTTTGACATATCCATTCACAAAACTATATACTTAGGGCATAATCACCATCGTGAAGATGTTGAACTGGTTGAACGTGAAAAGAATCTAAACCATTTCTTTTAAGTGTCTCCCAAACGGCTTTGTGTGATGGTATTTGAAGTTTGCAATCCTTCTCGTACTTTCACTTGACTTTTCTTCAACAATATGAAGAATATTCTCTTCGACATCTACGTCTAGGCCCTGTGGTCTTTCAGAAACAATATTTGCAATCGGAAACATTCCAGTTTCTTGACCTTTTAAAAATACATTTTGAAAAACTTTTCTATTGGGAACGACTCGATTTGGAAATCGACGTTGATATTCGTCCACTGCCTGGGTTGTGTTACCATTGCAGTAACCATAGACAAATATCATGTCGGCATATCCCTATGGCTATACGTCTGAGACATTGTACGTAGAATAAAGTAAAAAAGATTATTTTTTATTGCTTACTTACTACTTGTTAAGCACTAACACCTTTAATAATAACACTGTTTCTAGTTATTTTAAATCAATCTGTCAATTATTATTTGACAAAAAGCTTTTTTCAGTTGTTTCAAAGCCAACTTGTAAAAAAAATAATTTGAACTAGTTATTCCAGAAAACGCTTGCAAAGGAAAAGTTTTTCGATTATTACTCAAAAACGGTTTGTCCTACCAGAAACACTCAAAAGGCCTTTTCTTTTTAGAATTGGTTGCCAATTAAGAAACAAATATTTTGAAAGAAGCAGTGGCATACTATTTTTTTCGTCAGAATTATTTATTTTTTTGCTGTCACGCACGCCACTGCTGGAATTGTCAAAACTAGTTGGATCGAAAAAGAGTCTCTTCATGCCAGTATAGTGCATACCAACGCTAAATTTAACATCTTAAATCGTTTTCGAGATATTTAAAAAAAAAACTTATTTTTTGGACACCCTGTATCTCGAAAAGGAAGTACTTTCGGGCACTTATTCATAGGAACTTTTTTTCTTATTTTGACCTCTAGAATACTTCCTTAAAATATTTCCCTTTCCTCCAAAAACACCCTGTATAGGTACTTATCTCCTTTTTCTATCACCTGGTATATGTAAAAGAAAGCTCTATAAAACTTTATTTTCCTAAACAAAAACCGAGCTGGCCCAAACAATAATCCACGAAAATCAAAAGTCATTCAAAATGTTTAACAATATGTACTTATTCAATATGGATTACCTATTGGCACAATTTTCATTAAATTCCACTCCAGAATTTTCTTGGGTATCTTTCAAAACCACTTTTTTATTATTTATTAATGGCCGTGATTGCAAATCCCGCTACATTCCAGTCTAAAAAAGCTCTTGAACCCCCCACTAACTGAACAATCCTATATCTTCAAAAGAATTTAAGACTGCTCTAGTAAGTGCATTTTATTCCAAAAACCAAATGCAAAAATATAGTTTCTTTTTGTGAGAAAGCAAATTCTTCTCTTATCACACAGTATCTGGGAATGAAGTCTTCTTTATCCGTATTGGGTTGAGGTGCATCCTGAATTGGTATTAACCTGTCGCGCATATGAGTACTTTTTTTATTATTCTAAGAGTTAGTTGTTAAACATTCAGGATTATCTTAATCCTGACTATACAATTGTTGATAATGTTTTTGTAGTCGTTTTTCTTTCATTATCGTTTTTTGGGACCAATTAATCTGTTTTGTTAAAAGATCAGCTTCAATTCTTTGAACGCCTATTTGTTCAAGTACCCATTCACAGGTCACAAGCTTTTGCTCTGCTAGCACACTATCTAACACAAATACTATATAACATGTAAATTCGCTTTCTTCTATAGGTCCTTCTCTTCGTTTTCCAACATAACCGATTATAACAATTTCCTGCGCTCGGATCACAGTTGTATGGATGCCTAAATTTCTTCTTTGTCTTGGGAATCTTTATCCTACTTACTGCTGGACATTGGCCTCCCCTTTTTTCTTCCATTCTTATTTGTCATTCGCTTTTTTCGTCCAGTTTTGGTTGGCTGTTTTGATTCTGTCGTCTTTTTACCTCATCTCTGGTGTTCATTCATCCTTGTTGAGGTTCGTATCAAGAGGCAACTGTCGGTCCACAGTTTTCAGTATATTAACGAACATATGCAAGAATGATTTGTTTCTTCGTTGAAGTGATTTACCAGATACAGCGTGTATTACTGCAGAGATGGACACCTTCCACATGTAAATGACAGTATGGTACTTAATATAGTAGCATTTGTTTTAGATGCTATTCTATAACTGATTCACTGCTTATTATTTTCCTATCTGGCAAGGTCCTAAAAGGTTTACATCAAGCTTATACTCGGTTCTATCAAAAGTTTCCGCCATTTTTTGTTTATAATACACCTTCAAACGCGGCGGAAACTTTTGATACAACCTTATATATTATCGACGCCCTATGCTTAGCAGTTAACAATTTGAACTTAACTTAACACTTAACTTAACCAAGAGGAATTAGAACATGTTAGTACGTCGACCAAATATTCTTTTGTAAATATAAATACCACGTCATCAGGTAAATATTATTCAAATAATTCGCTATCTTCCAATAGCTGTTCGTCTATTTTTATTTCATAAGTTTTAAATAAGGGTTTATTGCCTAACCAAGATATTATGTACAGTATGTTAAAGAGCAAGAACAATTTAATTTTATTCGCCCCGCAGAGCGCAGTGCATTACGCATTTGTTATCGTACACTCTACCATCGGGACCTTTTACAGGGTCAAATATTTTAATGCAATTACATGGAACTTTTTCAGAAATTCCCATATTAAGAATTATTAGCATCATAATTACAAACATGAAACACCACATTTTACTACGTAACTGCGAACTGTTCTTGCTCTTATAAACTCTCAATTAATAAATAATATGACGTTACTAAAATGAGTATATTTAACAAAGCATAATAAACTAAAAATAATTTTACTGGAATCACTTTATAGCTACGTAAATTGGCAATTGTTGAAACAGTGAAATTTTTACTGTTATTATGTTGCAAAACTCTCCTAGCAATAATTTTCGAATTTTTATTTTTCGTTTTCAAGGATGCTTTCGAATTGAACTCCTTTCCCTATTTTCTTACATCCAAAATTTATTATTGAAATGATGCACGATGCACGTATTGTCTTTCCTGTAGAGCTGTTAAATTTTGCAATTTGTTCAAAGTGGAATTCAATTACAATCAGAATTTCTGAAACTATTTTTTAATTAGCCACAAGGAATGCAATAGCATAAAACTGGGTGATGGTGTTTATTAAAAAATATCTAATAATAAGCAACAATTAGAAATTAGACATAGCTAAGGTTTACTATATAAAACGCGATATTGAATTACCGTTGTTGTAATTTATTTTTTCTTCAAGCGTATCATAATTGTAACATTTTGCTACTGAATACACAAGGTAAAAATACTCCATTATGTTACTAATACAATAATGGAAATCATTTTGTTACTAGTAACATAATGTTAGTGCAACTCGTCACAAGTGGTGGCGCCACTTGTCATTGCTTTGATCGAGGCCCGCAGAATTAATATTACATATAAGGCTTGCCCACTTTATTTAGCCAAGACGCAAGTAGCTACAAAGCTCGATGGCGCCATTTGCGGTGAACTATACATTTTTTAAGGGAGAAATGAATAGTTCACCTCAAATGGCGTCACCGTCCTTGCAAATTGCGTCTTGGCTAAATAAAGTGGGCAGGCCTTATATGTAATATTAATTCAGCGGGCCTTGGGTTTGATTACAACTGTCAAGTTTGGATAAATTCAGGCAGTTGAAAAGGTAAAATTACTTCAAAAGCGTGTTGTACGCTTCGAAAATTATTTTCGTACGATATTTCTTTTGTGTAGAAAGATCTTTTCTGTGCACGCGTCTACACAAATGTTGACAGTCAGGTAAGTACTTTTCAAATGGTCTGTCGTTTTCATTAATTAATATGCAAAATAGTTATACAGGGTGTATTTGAAGTGACCGTATTCCTTTTAGGAGGTGTTAGTATAGGTCATTTGTAATCGATTTGGCCCTATAATGTATTATCCAAAGCCTACTGGTTTTCGAGATATTTTAATTTTTGTGTTTTTCCAGAAATGCACCATATTTTAGTACTAATATTGAAAACAAAACAAATTAGTAGCAATTATTGCCAATGTTTCGATTGTTATCGTTAGTTTAGATTCTGTTGTTAACTGTAAATCAGAAATTATATTAGTTAGTTTGATAAGAAAGAATTGCCAGAGCTTAAATCCACAGTTACTGGAAGAGAAATCAAAGAACTCGAAGATTTATCCTAATTTATTCCAAAAATTTGATAATACATTAAACGTGCAAATTATTTGAAAAACTTCTCTATTTTATTACCTTTCAAATGAGGTATAGTTTTTTAAGAAATACCCCATAGTTCCAAAGTTATCGTAAAAACATTAAACTCGAGTGTTGCGAATTCATATTCTACTATTTTAAAAGTAAGCCAATAAATTAAACTTGGCAAGTAAATTAAACACGATTAAAAAAAATATTTTATTAATAGGTTTTTACAAATTATTTTCAAATTGAGCACCTCTATTAGGTATTTCTAGGGCATATCACCAAATCAAATTGGTTTTCTTGTTTTACTTTTATGTTAATTTTTACAATAATTGTTTTGACAAGAAATAAACCTTGTTAAAGTGCTTCAACAAGTTTATGAATTTTTGAATGTGAAAATGGCGTTTTCAAATAGAGAATATGCCAATATTCTTTTTATTTACGGATTTTGCCACGGAAATGCTGCAGAAGCGCAACGGGAATATCAGCGTCGTTTTCCAAATAGTCGCGTTCCGCATGTATCCGTGTTTTCCACTACCTTCCGACGAATCTCCGAAACGGGTAGTGTTGTACGTGTTGCACATGAAGCTGCAGGTGCAAGAGTTAATGTTAATGTAGAGGAAGAAATCTTGAATAGTTTTCACGAAGATCCTTCACGCAGTACAAGAGAGGTAACTCCTCACTTGGGTGTGTCACATTCAAAAGTTTGGTCAGTTCTTCATAAATCAGGACACCACCCATATCATTACACTACAGTCTAAGGACTAGAACATGGGGATCTGGGACGAAGGATTGAATTCTGTAGGTACATTTTAAATAAAAATACCCAAGACAGAACTTTTTTATCGAGAATTTGGTGGACAGATGAATCAAAATTTAATCGTGAAGGTGTTACAAATTTACATAACTTACATCATTGGGCAGAAGAAAATCCCCATTTAACCAGGGACACAAGCTTTCAGAGAAAATTTAGCGTTAACGTTTGGATGGGAATTATTTGAAATAATTTATTAGGGCCTCATTTTTTACCTGATAACCTGAATGGTGCAGCATACGAAGAGCTTCTCCTTAACAATTTATTTGAAATGCTAGACGACGTACCCCTTGCTAACCGACGCTCAATGATATTTCAGCACGACGGTGTCCCGCGCACTACTCTCTACGTTTGCGGGAGTTGTTAAATCAGTGGTTTCCAAATCGTTGGATTGGAAGGAGCGGACCAATATCGTGGCCCGCAAGGAGCCCTGATCTAACACCTCTTGATTTTTATGTTTGGGGACATTTTAAATCAATAGTTTACGCGGTGCAAATAAATACAAGGGAGCAGCTAGTAAACAAAACCCAAGAAGCTGCAGTTATTATACAAAATAATATCACCAACAAACCGACCAAGAGTGAGGTAATAAAACTGAGCTCGAGCCTGCATCAGAAACAGAGGTGCTCAATTTGGAAATAATTTGTAAAAACCTATTAATAAAATATTTTTAAAAATAGTAGAATATGAATTCGCAACACTCGCGTTTAATGTTTTTACGATATCTTTGGAACTATGAGGTATTTCTTAAAAAACTATACCTCATTTGAAAGGTAATAAAATAGAGAAGTTTTTCAAATAATTTGCACGTTTAATGTGTTATCAAATTTTTGGAATAAATTAGGATAGATCTTCGAGTTCTTTGATTTCTCTTCCAGTAACTGTGGATTTAAGCTCTGGCAATTCTTTCTTATCAAACTAACTAACATAATTTCTGATTTACAGTTAACAACAGAATCTAAACTAACGATAACAATCGAAACATTGGCAATAATTGCTACTAATTTGTTTTGTTTTCAATATTAGTACTAAAATATGGTGCATTTCTGGAAAAACACAAAAATTAAAATATCTCGAAAACCAGTAGGCTTTGGATAATACATTATAGGGTCAAATCGATTACAAATGACCTATACTAACACCTCCTAAAAGGAATTGTGCTTTCTATTCCTAGTGACGTAATATACTATTGTTGTGATAAAGAGTTGATTCTAACTTATAACGGTAGGCGTTAAAATAGCTTCGAACTACATTTTGGAAAAATAGCATAAATATGATGAATAGTATATTTATGTACCTCTCGGTGATACCACAAAGTGATTTTTGTTTCCGCTACTTTATGCTATCAACTTGGTAGGTATGGAATCGCCCAGGAGGAGTATTTCATCGACATGACTCGTTTTTCCATTATTCTGCTTACGTTCTGCATACCTAAGCATACAACCGACGGGACAACTATCTATTCACAGCTTTTAGGGTATATTAACCAACATCTGCATTTCTTTTACATGCTGTTCTCATATTGACTCATTGCTAAATACTTTTCTTTCTGGTGAGGTGCTATAGGCCTTATATCAATATAGATATTATTGAAGCTATATGCTTAGCAGTTAATAATTTGACCTCGCTGAGCCAAAATTAATTAGGGCGCTTATTAAGTCGATATAATGTACTTTTGTAACTATATAACTACCAAGTCATTAAATAAATATTACTCAAACAATTCACTACATTCCTAATGGTGTTCGTTTATTTTTATTTCATAAGTTATACATAAGGGCTTATTGCTAACAAAGACAATAAGTACAATATGTTACAAACCAAGAACAATTTCATTATAATTTTATTCGCCACGCAAAATGCACTTCATTACACATTCGTTAGGGTACATTTTACCATCGGGGCCTGAAACTACATAAAACGCGAATGATATTTAATTAGTAATTATCAACAGTAATTACATAAGTGGTGATAATTTTTTGATAATTTTAACTAGATTCACGAATCTTTATTGCTATGGAAATTTCACGAGTGGACGAAGTCCACGAGTGGAATTTCCTAATAGCAATAAAGATGAGTGCTAATCTAGTTAAAATTATCAAAAAAAAAATTATTACCACGAATGTAATTCGACGTGATTATTTTTTAAACTATTACACAATGATGACAGTCTTAATGTTTGTCAAAGTCAAAGCAAACTTTTTATGCATTTATTTAAACAAAGATCCAATCACAGAGCAGGTATTTCTCTGTGATCCAATGAAACAATGTGAAAAAATTGTCGCTGTAATCAGCTACTAGCAAATTGTCAGTGTAATTTTGATGCTATTGGTCGTTTTGAAATTTTTTCTCATTATTATTGGCTGACAGGGCTGTTCAAAAAATAATCGTTGTAATTTATTTTGTTCTGATAAAGAGTTGAGTATAACGGTAGACGTTAAGATAGCTTCGAACTACAATTTGGAAAAATATGATAAAAAGTATCTGTACCCCCCGGTGACACCACAAAGTGATCGGAAAATTTTTGTTTTCGCAACTACGCTATCAATTTGTTGGGTATTAATCGCCCAGGAGAAGTAATTCATCGGCATGGCCAATTTTTCCATTATTCTGCTTACGTATGCAAAATTAGGCTTGTAGTAGTATAGACGAAGACCTGATAGAATAGTTTGCCTCTTCGTTGATGTGATTTGCTAAATACAGCGTGGATTACTGCGGGGAGGGACATTTTCCACATGTAAATGACAGCGTGGTAATCTAGAATTTCTTTCACAAGCTATTCTCGAATTGATTCACCGCTCAAAATTTTCCTATCTGGTGAAGTCCTATAGTGTTTATACCGAGCTTATCGAAACCCTATGCTTAGCAAGTTTGACCTAACTTAGCCAAGACCAGTTAACGCACTTAGTAAAAAAAAGTAAATAATTCGCTACCTTCCTACAGCTGTTCGTATGTTTATATTTCTTAAGTTTTAAGTGAAGGCTCATTTCGAACAAAGACAATAAGCACAGTATGTTACGAAGCAAAAACTGTTTCATTATAATTTTATTCACTATGCATAGCGCAGAACATTAAGCATTTGTTATCGTACATTTTACCATCGGGACCTTTTACAGGGGCAAATATTTTAATGCAATTACATGGAATTTTTTCAGAAATTCCCATGTTAAGAAATATTAGCATCATAATGACAAACATAAAACACCACATTTTACGGCGTAACTGCAAACTATTCTTGCTCTAATAAAATCTTAACTAATACCATAAAGTTACTGAAATGAGTATATTTAACAAAGCATAATAAACCAAAAGTAGTTTTATTGGAATCACTTTATACCCACGACCTACGTATTTAGTAATTATTAAAACAGTGAAATTTTTAGTATTATTTATGTTGCAAACCTTTGATAATTATAATTTTCGAATTTCCTTTCTTGGTTTTCATGGATAGTTTCGAGTTGAGCTCCTTTCCCTATTTCTTACTTCCAAAAATTCATTATTGAAATGATCTACGTATGTCTTGCTCATATGTAGAGCTATTCAATTTTGTTCAAAGTGAAATTAAATTACAAACAGAATTTCTGAAAGTATTTGCCGTCGATGTAATTTATTTTGTTACGATAAGGAGTTAATTATAATGATAAAAGGTATATGTACCTCCCGGTGAACCATAAAATGAGCGGGAAATTTTTGTTTTCCAACTTTATGCTGTCAACGTGCTAGGTATTGAATCTCCCAGGAGAAGTAATTCATCGATATGGTTCGTTTTTCCATTATTCTGCTTACGTTCTGCATACGTAAGTAGACGAACGACGAGACAACTGTTGTTCACAGCTTTTTAGTGTAGCAACGAAGATCTCCAACAATGATTTGCTTCTTCGCTGAGCTGATTTGCTAAATACAGCGTAGATTACTGCAGGGAGCGACATTTTTCATATGTATAAATGACAACGTGGTAATGTATTATTTCTTTCACATGCTATTCTCGAATTGATTCACCACTCAATATTTTCCTATCTGGTGAGATCCTATAGAGTTTATACCGAGCTTAGATATTATCGAAGCCTTACGCTAAGTATTTAATAATTTGACCTCACTTAGCCTAAATAAATTAGGACACCTAGTAAGTCGATAGAATATACTACTATAAATATGTATAAATACCACATCATCAAGTATTCACAAGTTACAAGTTCTTGCTCTGCTAGCACACTATCTAACATATAACCATCTGCCATGTAAATTCGCCTTCCCCTATAGGTCATTCTCTTAATTTTTCAACACAGCCGATTATCGCAATTTATTGCGCTCGGATCACAGTTGTATGGATGCCTAAATTTCTTCTTTGGTCTTGAGAATCTTCATCTAACTTACTGCACGACATTCGCCTCCCCTTATTTGTCATTCGCTTTTTTCTTCCAGTTTTGATTTTCTGTTTTTATTGTATTGTCTTTTTACCTCATCTCTGGTCTTCATTCCTCCTTGTCGATATTGGTATTCACTGCATAACTACTTCTACCCATCTATCTCTCAGTGTATGGTAGACACAGCTCCACTATGTTGTTACTATTGTTTTTAATACATCTTCAATCTTTGTTTTTGACTTATTCACTCATATTTGTTTTTCATATTTTTACGTTATTGTAGTGAATGTACTGTTGCTATCAAGATCTATCCATGTTTCTGCCACGTATGTCAGAATTGGCAGAATCCATATGTAAAAAGTTTGCGTTTCTATTTTCAATTATTAATTGGCTTCGCTACTTCTTTATATCTAATTATGATTATTCTCATGTCCCAAATGCATGGAACTGTTGTTTTATTTGACCTTCTAATTCTATGCATGTATTTCCCTGAACCTCTTTCTTCGTCATTTCTACTAATTATTCTAATATTTGATTTATAATGCAATTGTTGGTGATTTTCTAATTCAAATTCTTTAAGTATTGCATTGTCCGTGCTGTTATAACATTCAGAAATGCCATATTCCTCATTTGCATTTTGAACCAGATTTTACTAATTCCATTGGTTAAATATGAAAAGACAGGAAATTATCTTGCCTTACGTTTCTGTTAATACATTGTGGAGTTGTGCATTCCTTTAAGGGTTTAACGGTAATGCTTTTTCTAAGATTTTATTAATTATCTTGAAATATTTTTAACGTACTCAACAATGTACATGTTCAAGCTTATTCAAAATAGTGTAATAATCATAAAATTAATATTTATTATTAAAGTTATCTAAAATACAGGCTAAATTCAATTACTGAACATATATATTGTAAAAATCAGATTTAGCTTTGAATAAAAATCGTGTATATCAAATTATTTAGCTCTAAATGCATTGAAATTAATTTTTTCTATGCTTTGTATGCCCCCGAGTTGCGATAGCTACGTAGGTACATTAGTTCAGTACAATCAGGAAAGTTGCTACGAAAACTTATCAAAACGATAATAAAAGCCAGAAAATACATGAACAATTTATTTTTACGGACTCAAAGAATCGGCGCAAGGCCAGGATTCAAAATATTAAATAAAAAATTAAATATTGATCTGAAAGATTGATTAAGGCTTGACAGTTAAATCACACACAAATGTAAATTTAAATCTAAATATAAAAATATATCTAAAGGTAAAAAAAATAGTAGCAATTCAATCGTGAATTAGTTATAAGAAAAAAACAAAATAATTAGGAATAAAGATTGATAACAAATCTAATTCATGACTGAATTTAATATAAGAATTTTATTACACCTAGAATTTAAAGAATACCAGGTGGACAACACCTGTGAAATATACTAACATTAACATAGGAAAAAAATTATCAAATTACAAGAAAATATTAATTAAACACTTATCTCAATAACAGTCCTGAAAATAGGTGAATTCCAGCATACAGCAACACTTGAAATATGAAGGAAAGTAAATTTAAGTTGAACTAGGTTGACAGCTAGCAGCATGAATAAAATGGCGTCCATCCACGTGTTTCGATAAAATAAAAGTAAAATTCCAGAGGAATTAAGAATTCCAGCCGGGAAAACACACACGTTGATCCTCCAGTCAGGAAAGTGAATCAAATTACAATTCTTACAACCCAAGTTAGGCGCTGTAAATTCCAATTCAATAAGAATAAGAAAATTTAATGACAAAAGTACCCACCACTAAAACAGTGCGAAATTGTAACCATACATGTTAATAAAACATAGCAGAGAATTACATCCGAACATCGGAATAATTAAATAATACGATCATTTATAAAAATGAAACGTAAAGATAATAAATTTCAGCAAAAGCCCAAAGGTGTGTTCGACAGGAATTTCAACAGCCAAAGAGAAAGAGCTCGTGTCAAATCCACGACACCTGACAGAAAAAGAATCCACTGCGCAGGTACAAAATATTAATACCAGAGAGTCTCTAACCCAATTACACTTATGCAATTCAAGCTGCATAACTAATAGGCAAAATTTCACTATGGAAAGCATTTAGAATTAATATGAATTAATAAGATATGGAAAATTGGATAACACAACAAGAGAATATAAGAAAAATAGACTCGGAAAACCCGAAAGAATTTACTTTTGAACGACAATTAAGACGAGCAAATGGACTAAATGACCAGGCATCGCTTAAAGATGGAGATTTATGCGCCGGCACAATGGAAATAAAGCATTACCATTGCAATCAAAACCACAATCAAAAGGAAATCTTTACAAAATACGAAAAAAGGAAAATAATTAAATGAAAGAATTAAGAAAAATGTGAAATTTTGAAGAAAAGAAAGTTAAACAAGCACAAAACAAAAATTCTTAACGTTAACAACACTGGCAAAGGCTTGAAAAATGATACAATTAATTTGGAATCCAAAAAATTGTAACAAAGTTAAACTTCATTGTCTCCGGTCAGTACTAGAATGGGTGGCCCGATTGCTCCGTTAACGCGGCACCGCTCTCCCACGAGGACCGATCACTATGGGAGAGTGCACCAAAACCCCCTCACTAATAAGTGAGTAGTTTTGAAAAAGTACAAAGAATAAGAGAAATGAGGGAGGCCTTTACCCTATATAGGGATTTTTACAGGCTAATAATAATAATAATACTTTGTATAGAATTAACAGTAGTAAAATCCCAAAATTAAGCAAATTTTCTATATTTTGTTATATTGTGCTTTTAGAATTTATTCATGTCAACACTAAGCTAAAACTTTTCATTTTTTAAAGTAATTTAGCGACTTTCTAGATAAAATCTATGCTTCACTCAAATTGCTGATTACCGTAGAAATGCCGTATTGTCCCAGTAAAATGTAGACTTAAAAAGGCTGCTTTGCCTTAAAATAGGAAAATGTCAAACTAAAAATGTTCTTGAAATACCGTTGTTTTTATTGTGTAAGTATTAATAAATTAATCAAAAATGCTCTATGCTTTAAACAAATCGTTTTTACTACCTTATACTAGAAATTTATTTTCTGAAATAACATATGTTAGCAATTTTTATGGTTACACAATTACAGCAAAATAATTTGGAACATAGCAATGGAATGTTTAAAATAACTTTGATGCGTGCCTTTGATTGAAGTCTGAATTGTATCATTTAAATATTTGTATGTTTTTAGTATGTTATATGTATATATAAATAAGGATTTTTGCAGTTGGTGCTCTTTTCCTTCTCTCAATCAAATTCTCCATTCCTGTTTGTCTTCCCAATTTCCTTCTTCCAATCCTTTCATTTCCATGGCCTCATCCACGTTGTCTCACTAGGATCTGCTGGGCCTTCCTCTCTTTCTTTTCCCCATAGATTCCAGTCTGTTAGTTTTTTATCCAGTTATTGTCATTGCTTCTCCTTACATGTCCATACCGCTTTAGTTTTTCTCTTCTACCCTACTTACTGCATTGGTTTGTACACCCATCATGTTTCTTCACTAGGGGTTCTGTTCGTTTGCACTACTCTACGGCATCTTCTCCAGCATTCCATTTGTTATACGTATTGCAGTAATTAATATGAATTTCAAATTCACCCAAACATTATTATCATGTTGTAACTACGGTAATTATAATAGTGTCTAGCGGAAAACTGGACACATACGGAAAAGTTGTTTATACTTAGTAAATTTATCAGCACATTTTATTCTTGGTAAAGGTTTTTGCATCTTCTAAAACTCAAAATGCACTTATAATAATTTGAATATTTGCTGTCGTATGCAAAGGAGAGTCACAAAATTAAATTGACTTAGAAGTAAGACATCTTCCTTAATCAAGATTCACGGAAATATTATTTGAAAAGGTTGTTTAGTATTACAGGATTATATTAAATTTTAAATCATAGCCACTTGGTGCGATAAAATAATATGTTTTCTTCGCCTTGTGCAAATAAAATGCATAGAAAATAGCGTAGATTGCATATAATGAAATTCCTGATATTTCTCTACGATTTTCTATATGGCCTCAATAAATTAAAGAGAAATATGTTTTTTCTCGGACAGGTATCTATGACTTATTATTTAATATCACCTTGCAATACTAGACTTTTCCAAATAAAGTTTATTATTGAAAACTTAAAATTGAATAGTTAATTTTGGGTTTGAAAAGATGTAGGAACTCTTATCAAGAATTAAACTTTCTGAGAAATTTACGATAACATTTTTTTCCATATGTGTCCCACTTACTGCCAGACCCTGTATATCCCATGTTTGGATTTAAAAATTATTTGTTATAAGTGTATACTCCTTACTTAAAAGTATTAAGGTATGAATGAATGATAATATTTTATCTAACAAAAAAAGGTAACAAAACCTAAACTGAAAAGATGTAATACCACTGCAGCTTCCGAAAATATTCTATTTATCTTGATAATATATTAAAAATGCATGCAATTCTGGACTAACTTTACTGATTTACTAATATACAGAATGATTCTAAAGCAAGTGGTCAAAATTTATGATTCAATAACTCATGGTAAAAGCGAGACATTTCTTAAAATGTCCTAAAAGGTGTTCCTCTAGAATAGGTATTTTTAACATTTTAAATATCCATAGAAGATGTGGTAGTTATGAAACAAAAACGTTAATTTACTGATTAATAATTTCTGAAAATATGAATACGTAAAGAAGCAAATGTCGGTCAATTGAGTTTTCAAAACATTATTTATTTTAGTTACTTAAATTCATAAAACGAGATTCAGCTAAAACAAATTATTGTTGTTATGATTTCCAATAGGTTAAAGACATAACCCATTTATTTTAATTGAAAATATTCCATAGATCATGGAAAATACCATCACTATTCTTTATTCTTAGAAATTGAAAATCAAATTTGTTGTAACCTCAGAGGGTTTTGAACACGTGTTAAGAAGCATTTTCATTCTTATAATTAGTTCGACTGAACTGTAAAATTTAGCCACCTCAAATTTCTCAGTGTGAAAATTCAAGAAGAAAACTAGTGTTAAATTATGAATGGCTTAAAAAAGAAACTTCTCGTTTTAATAAAAGACTTACAAACTTTAATTAAACAACATGTTTCTAAAAGTTATAGGACTATCGGTAGCATATGCTACAATATCATTAAAATTTCCTAATTTAGTCAAGATAGTTCTAAGAGCCATACAAAACAGGATATTAAACGCCCATTAGCTGTTTTAGTTAGAAAGTTAAGCACACGTAAACCACCTACGTGTAATAATTCTGTTTCCTGAGTTCTATGCACCTTAAGCACGTTCCTAACTCAAACTGTTTACCTAGTAAAACCGTATTTCATCAATAATTAATTAAATACCGCTTGCATATCAAGGTGTAATTAAACATTATTAGAGTTTCTAACGGTTCGTTAACGTACCCGCTCGAGTAACTCCCTGAACGTTTCGGTACAAATCCAAAGACGAATAAAAATTATCCACTTGTACTCGAGAATTCTCTTACAAAAATAAAATTAAAAAGAAAAAGGTTATTTAGAGATTCCGTATTGATTTTGAAAATAAGCCAAGTTTATGCTGGGACGCTTTCTCAGTTACGATTATATTAAAATTGCATAATTAAGAAAGCAACTCGAAACCAAATAAAACTGCTCAACTTTAAATGAAAGAGCAATTTTATTTATGCTCTCGGCATTAACTTTTTATAATTACATTCCGAGCGAAGTTAGAAAAATGAGAAAACTTTTAAGGCTCTATATCAAAATGGACTAAGAACGCATTCGGGGTGAGGAGATTCACTTCAAAGATTAAAATTAAAACTTTAATCAGAAACACTTGCTACATACTTGTGACCTCATTTATTAATGGAACTTAAGCGAATTGAGCTTTTCAATTCTCATAGCGGATATTCTATTTCGAATAAGTGAAAAGCTGGATAAAGAAGAAATTTTCAACCAAGCGTGGTTTCGTAAGCTGATTAATTTCTTAAGAATGAAAGAACGTGTTAAGAATGGACATAAAGTGTTCCCTTATAAACAAAAATAGAAAAATAAAAAGTTTACGTTTTTAAACACACAAAGGGACTTTGACCGAACAATGAAGCCTTTCAAACAGTTACATAAATATAATCTAACAAATTTTATTACTTTACACTAAAAATCCTTGAATTTAGTTGAATTGTTAAGATTTGGACCTTGCTTGTTAGAAGGGAATTAGTTGTCTTTTGACTTGTTTTTTGAAAGAAATTAGAATATGTTATAAAGTAAAAAAACGCAACTAATTTTTTTCTCTTGTTACCACCATAATCGAAATGGATAAATCAAGAGCAGACTCTACTAAAAATTTAATTTTCAAATAATCGAACGTTGTTAACTATTTTTGCCAATAGCAAGTTATTTTGAAAATATTCTATTAAGTCATTACCAAGAGATGAACCACCAAAGTTAATAAATCCAAAAACTAGCCTGCCTTAAGGATGATGAAGCGTTAAGTTTAATTATAAAGTAATTCGGAATTTTGTAACTAAATTAAACAAGGTTAGTTTAAATTTTACACACGTATTTAATGAATAAAGTTGTAACAAGTTTCGGCAATAAAATATAACTAGACTTTCCTTGAAAATGTTTTCGTAGAACCAAGGTGTTTAAAGCTTAAGTCCTTTTAGACCACTGGCAAAGAAGTACTTCCGAAAAGTTGAAGAAAGAGAAAAATTGTAATAAATGCAAGTAAATATTGCTACTAATAATAATAAACTTGAAAACTGTGTTAAAACTTAACCCTTATTTTAATTTAGTAAATTTTCAAATTGTTATCGAAAATGTATCTTCTCTTATATTTTGTTAGTTTTATAATTAAATTTTTATAATAATATCAAAGTACGTACATTTAGTAAATAAGTAGTAAAATAACTTTTAGCTTCCAGTAAGACTAAAGATGACGAAGACAATGTGTGGTAAAATCAATAGTTAAGTAATTTTAGAGATTATCTGTGAAGGAAAATTCTTTCAACAAATTATGAAGCACTGATCGTCGGAAATATTTTTCTATACAACAGCACTTTTATAATTCATTAAAATTAATTAAAAATAGTTATTCTGAATCCTTTTTGCAGGCCATCAAGCTCGAAGGAACAGTGCTGAGTTGGATTTTCATGTGGTTACTTTTAGCAGTGGCTTTACCATGTGCTGTTGCTGCAAGATATTGTTGCGTAACGAGAAACATGCAACGCCTTGATGACAGCCTTTCTGAGTCGTCAGTATGGTACAAAAGGGATTGGATGCAAACTGTAATCGCTGTTGTCATGAATCTGCAGTTATTGCTTCTCCTGTAAGTTACTTCTTTATACTTTGGTTTATTATGCACTCATAAACTTTAACAGAAAACCTCGTAAATGTGAATTAAAATTACCCAAGCTTAACCTTTGCGACAAGTAATTAATATGAACTTCAAATGTTACATTCAATTTAATTCATTACAAAAATAGTTTCTTTAGAAGATTATTGTTGTTATTTGACCGTCGAATCAGTTAAGCGAGTAATTCCCAGTCTAAGTGCAAGCAAGTTCGAGAGTTAACAAGTGTCATGAACTCGTAAATGTACAAGGAAATCATTTTAAAACCAGCCAGGACTAATAAATAGCATCTTACTTAGAAATATGTATGTTTTTAAATTAAAACACCTCAAAAATTTCAGCTAAGGTATCCGCTGCGTTATTTCAATATTACAACATAGCAATTGCACGTTGACTAAGTACCTATTGTAATAAATGTTCTGAGTTTAATTTTTATTACTTTAATTCTATGACTTACAACTAATATATTCATAAAAAGACATTAAAATTGATTAGGTTCCAGATAAAATTAAACCCATATTAGTTAATATATGTTGGTATGACAATTGGTGTCATCTAATTTTGAACACTGTTTATGAATATGACCCTGCGTTTTTTTTGAGATGTCATCAATAAAAAAAAATACACCTGCAATGTGAGAACTGCGTAGAGACAACCCACCAAATATAAATGTTATGAGTATCATTACAAGATAATTAAAGGACGTACTTGTAAAAGTAGACACTCAACAAATATCAAGCATCAATGGGTTATAAAGCGCTAAATCCATTTTAATGGTTTCATAACAAAGTTTTTCCAAAAGCCAGAAATAATTTAGATTTGCGTTGCACTAAAGGGAACCCTAGCAAAGTGCTATAGCGCAGCATTCACATGCAGGAATTATGTAAATAAATTTCACAGAGGCATGCAATAATGCGAAACAAAGCTACTTTGAGGCAGCAATGAAACGATTAGGAGTCCTAGATAAACTAAAAAAATTGACACTGATGACACCGCTATCCACCCGAAGTAAGACAGAAATAGGAATATCCACGTAACAATAATTTGAAATATGTATAAAAGGGTGCCAGAGAAGCCCACTATCAAGTTACCTGTAGATTATCGTATTCAAGAAATACATGAGATATTAGAATGCTGGTGGTTCGCTACATAATATGTAGCATACACCGATCATGCAATCCCCGCCAGAACAACCATGTGTACTGAATTATAAAATGAATTAAATATGGTTGGATTGAAAAGCAATGTCCGAAAAACTAGGTACATGTTAGAAACAAAAGAAGAAAGAAGAGAACAACTTGAAGCAACATAAATTGGAAATCAACACTGTGAAAAAGCAGAACAATTGGAGTATACAGGAAGAATATTGACGGAGACCAATAATACGAAAGTTGATATCGATATCTAAGCAATATTGTGCCGGAAATAGATGCCATTATTCTCTACAAACATTTTTCAAACATGACAATCTCCCTAGAACAACTAAATTGGAGATCTACAAAACTATAACAAGAAGCCATAATAATTTACTCTTTAAAAGACTTGCATATTAACAGCAGAAGATAAAAACGTTTGAGAAAAGTGATTGGTCCACGCTAAGAGTGATTCTAGAACCCCAAGTTCGCCTTCCATAAAAAGCTTTAAGACATGCATTCCTGGTATAAATGAATGGCAAGGAAAAAGGATCTCTTGAGTGCGGGGAGGCTTGTATGGTACACCGACAGTTCCATATCGATCAGACGATCAGCTCTCCCAGAATCACTTCAAGGCCGATTCAAGAGCCTTGCTTGGCATTAAATAAGCTCGGTGAAAACGCTATGGATACCTAGACATATCAACGATAAAGGTAACGAATAGTTGACCAAAAGAGACCCACTGGAGCCTCATTATGGATCTAAACCTCCTCTAGGAATCACCCGGGCGATTGTGAGGGAAAAGATTAATCATTGGCTTGGAGGCCAACTGGTAATCCACTGGAAATCACAAGTATGTATAAGACCGGCAAAACTCCTTAGGAGACCGTTTTCATGTGACTATACCACTCACATTTTGCTTAACCAATCAGATTGATCGATTTCCTTAGCAACAGCCAATAAAAACGATTTTCAAGTGAAAAAATCACACGTGCGTTTTAATAAGTGAAAAAACCACGCGTGGTTTTTTCACTTAGGTATTTTAAATACGTGAAAACAATTCATAAATAGTAATTAACTGTTCGTGATATAGTCTTAACGAATACAACGCGTGATCCGATTTTCCTATGATAAATTTGGATCGGATAATTAATTCGTGCTAGTTAATTTTGGAAAATTTCACTCGCCCTGACGGGCTCGTGAAATTGTCAAATTAACTAGCACTCATAAACTATCCGATCCAAATTTATCGGAAAAACGGCATCACTTGTTATATTACTGTTGATTATTTTTTTCATTACGATCTCGGCCAATCAGAGTGCAGTATTCTCGGTCTGTAGGCAGTTTCAAACTGATAATTTCCCTGTAGCCTGTCAACTGTTTTTCCCAAATGTGACAGATATAATTCAAACATCTGTCAAATCCATGTCCCAGTTTGAATTTACTAATCGCAAAATGAGTCGGTTCGGACAGAGCTCAATAGCAGAAATTGATAAAAAAATAGATAATGTGCCCCGTAACACCGTGAAGTCCCAAGCCACTATTTGGAGACAGTTTGCGCAGTTCTGTGAAGAGAAGAAATATAAATTCGTAATGAAAAAAATAATCCTCCGAATACCCCTCGAGCTTCAAAATTCATCGGATATTTCCCTCAAGTTTTCCTGCATATCAACGATCGCGATCAGCTTTGCAGTAAAATCCCTTGCGCTTCGCGCTCGGGATTTTAATCTGCAAAGCTGATCCCTCTCGTTGCTATGCAGGAAAACATTCGGGAAATATCCGATAATTTTGAAGCTCTAGGGGTATTATAGGTGATAATACCTCGCAGATTGCCGGTGGTCTACTAACAGAGATTTGTTAATCGCCCAACTGGGTTAAACTAATCTGGGTGCCCGGTCACAGTAACATTCCAGGCAACGAAGAGGCCGACAGCCTGGCCAAGGATGGTCCTCAGAATCTTTTTTAGGCCCTGAACCAGCCCTCATGCTACCTAAAGCAAGCATTCAGCAAGCGATTACAGACTGGACTCACTCCCTGTTCATCTCATAATAGGCTTTGCGCCTTGGGTTGAGACAAGCGAAGCTACTCATCCACAGACATTCAAAAATTAGGCCCGAACAGCTTCTTAGGTACAGTAAGATAATCGCAGGCATCCTTACGAACCATAATCGCTTTAAAAGACATCTGCATCTGATGGGCCTCTCCGAGGACGCAAGTTGCGGATTAAACAGATGAAACCTCCCTTCGTCTCCTTTTGCGAAGTCCCAGACTACTTCTTCTGAGGCATCGCCTACTTGGCGCGGGTTTTCTAGCGCCAGACAGTACACGGAGTGCCTCTACGGACAAGATTCTAGCCTTTTGGATAGTTGCCGGTCTGTATGAAGGCATCCCTTAAATTGTGACGGATGTACAATGGGCCTAGGGTCTGAGTGCTGACACTTTGCACAGCCGAAAGAAGAAGAAGAATCACCCATGGCGTAGAAGATGCAACACAGAAGAGCAATCCTTCATACATGTTCTATGTGAATGCCATTAAGACATAAGATGTTCGAAACAGGTTTACTAGAACGACAATCTATTAGAGGAATTCGTGTGTACAATATTCTGAATTTTTCTCTGTAATTCGGTCTCTTCTAGATAACTAATATAAGTTATTATAATGGACCTTTTGGCTTGAGTGCAATTCATTTTTATATGGCCACGAAACAAAATCGACCCAGTAGATGGTACTAATATTAAGAGAATATACGGGAAAACAAAAAACTAACAGAATCACCTATACAAAGTTATCGTTCAACGTGGTGGTAATAAGTATATAGAATACAACAAAGAAGAACGTCAAAGAGTTAGAAATACATAAAGGAAAAAAGCGAAAACTAAAGAGCAAAGACATAAAAGAGTATTAGATATCTATATCAGCCTAAGGCCGTGCTGTTGAACCAAGCAAAAGAAGTTAGATGTACTCATAAGTCTTCTGCTAAAAAACAACATCATGTCACATCCGTAATATTGCTGAAATACCATAGTATTAAAAATATTCATAACACTGGCAGATTCCTGAAAATGACACTTATGAATGCAAATTGCTTAGCCCAACGAAAATAAGAGATCATATATTTCTAAAACAAAACACTGCTTATTTCGTTAAATTTATCTCACTTCCGTATAACCATATAAATAGTCCAGTCAAATGGTCGAAATAAAAAGGCAAACTTTGCATTTTGGAAGTAGAGGTATCAGTGGTGACTCTAATAAATCAGGGTTTTCGGGGTGGTAACCCATCCTGAAAAGAAGGGTTGATTCTTTTATGGGCTATATCTCTGTAGTCGGGAATCTCAAAGTTTTTGGTAGGGAATTATACTATGTATAATTTTTATTAATACCTTTTTTAGGTATCATTAATAATAAAAAAGTTATAAGCTGAAAAATACAAAAAATTTATGGCTTATAACTTTTTTATTATTAATGCTAAATATGTAAAAAAAAACCTAATTAATATAAATTGTAGAGAATATGATTCTCTACAAAAAAGATTCATACAAACTTTTTTTAGGACTCACGGTTACATAGATATAGCCGAAAAACCAATTGACCCTTCGCTTCAAGATGGTGGCCAAATGGAGGGGTTGCCACCCCGAAAACCTTAATTTAGACTCCTCTATACCGATAAAAAAAAATCGCTGCCTACCCAAAATGCAAAGTTGAATTCCCATTTGACTGGACTAATTATAGCTCATACTATAGAAACAAAATAAACAAAGAACATTTCTAAAAACTCTTTCAACACTTGACAGCCACTACAATGGCAATATTGAAATACAACATTAGTTTACATGTACGATTAAGACCAAGAACGCATGAGGCGGTTTGTGACAAATCGGCCGACGATTCGTCCGACGTTATGGTCACACACACGTTGCGGTGGAAATTCATCATTAATATGCAGACGTTGCCAGTTGGACAAATAATTACATCAAAAACTAGAAAAGAAAAACGATAATTTCAATTCAATGAAAATGTTACAACTCTGGAACGTAAATAAACGCCTTACGATTACATAACAAACAATGAAATCAGCGGACGCTAATTAACGTTGAATAACGCTTAAGCCCATTTTTAGAAAGAAACTTTATTTAATAACGAGTTAAGCGGAGCTTCCAATTCAATAAACCGAGATCCAGCATCATTCTAACATTAGATATCAAGTAAAGTAATGCTTCAGCATAAAGATAATTCTTCAATGTTATCTATTCTAAGACAAGCAGTTTTAAATACATAACTCGCTTGAAGTAATAAAAGCGCTTTCGTTAGGTCATGCGTGGCTCGACGACTCTTCAGCGCGCCGCTTGCAGAGCTTTTAAGCGATTCATTTGCCGAGTCGGCGGACGATTTTTCAGCCGATTCGTCACAAATCGCCTAGTGTGTCCTTGGCCTAAAGACAAAAAATATATTAATGGCCTTATGGCGTCACGTTAAAACATTTTGGTTAAATTTTGATCACAATATTCAGAAACTTTCATACTGAACAGATACTGTTCGAACTCCACGTTTAAATCTATTATGCGTATCAGATATTTCTACTATTTAAAAACAACGCCATTTATGTACGAGTTGACATGTGCGCTACCTTCTTAAAAACCTTCAGACTAGGCGTTTTAAAATGGGCACCCTGTTTTATAATATGATAGATAAATAACATCTGAAAAGTATTTTCTGTTTGCTGATTCTGTATGGTGGCCTTGAAATACTTGCTTAAAATCATTCATTGAATTGGGCTCGTCATGAGGATGAAAAAGTTCCAGTCCATAAATACTCAGCCTTCAAAAGTTACAACTCATTTAATTATTAATTTCGAAAAATAAACACTTTTACAGTTTTGATAGCACTCGTAACTATTTTTAGAAGATATGCGGTATCTACGAGAAGACAAAGATCCATATGTTATTATCCAGTGTCTAATTATCAATATCAATATCTATCTTTATAGAAGACAAATTAATTGATCCATACTTTTTGCCACCTACTCTCAACCATGAAAATTATAGGAAGTTTTCGGAATATAAACTATCAGCTCTACTGCATAACATTCTGCTAGTAGTCGAGTCAATGAAGGTTTTTACTTCTAAACCCACTAAAACAGAACCGATTTTGATGATTTTTTTTAAAATTGTTTGTTATATTAAATTATTCAAAATCAGAAACATTTCAGCTGGCGCTATCAAGTATTTATATTGTTTAAACAATTTAAAAAAAAAATTATTAAAAATTTTTTTTCTTCGATGGAATTTTAACTAGAAGTGACTAATTTTGAAAATTTAGTATAATAAATAATTTTTGAATAAAAAAGTTTCAAAATTTCCACTTAAAAATGTTAATATTCAATCAGTCGGATGCAAGAAGATAATATACAAATATATAGACATAGGTATATTGTCAACTGAAAAAATTAATACTTTTATAAGAATATCTAAACACGCACAAGAAATCGACCTATTGTATCACAGGTAGAGGAATTCAAAGTCAAACTCCTGATGTTTCACCATGATTTTCGGAGTGAACGCGTGTGTTTTGAGGTTATTAATCTGTTAAAATAAGTTTTTAACACTAAATATTGAAAATATTAGTGAAAATTGTTGAAGAGAACTTAATTATTGATTAAAATTTAGAAAAAAGTACAAAGAGACAAGTAAAAATACGATGGAAAAAGTAATTATATGTCATTTATTCTTGGTTTGTATTGAAAATAATTGGATTATATTTGCTTTTAAGTTTGTTTATGCATTTTGAAGAATCGAGTTATTATTCTTATTATTATCTTACATTTATATTACATTATTACAGTTATTATGATACATTATATGCTGTAACATCACATTTTTTTGTAATTTTGATCATTACAGCAAAATCGCTTGCGTTGCATATAAGTTAAAAAATGTTTCCCGTTTAATAAGTAATTACTCAATCTTAACTAAATTTTGTCTGCTTATTTGGGACGTATTGATTTAATGATTCTAAAAATTTTAGCCCCTTAAGTGTAATATTTTTAATTCTACAGTACTTTTTTCACTAAATTTTCCGCACGTCATGCTCGTCGTTAAGATTATTTGCAAAAATAATTTGTGTTAAATTATTCTTTGGATGTAATGAAATCTTTTTAAATTATTAGAAATATATTTCCTGTCTTACAGCTATTTCCCTTTGAATTTGGTCCTCATATTTAAAATCATAGGTGTTAAAAACATTTTCCAACATTCTTTTATATGTTACAGAAACAGCAACAAGATACTGTAGACTCTACAGTTATTTGTTGTTGCATTTGCAAAGAACAAGAGAGTGAAGATACACAAATTATACAAAGTTTTTTTCAAAAATTTCAAATTTGGAATTCAATTCTTGCATCCGAATGATTGAATAATTAACATTTCTCAATGGAAATTTTGAAACTTTTTAATTCAAAAATTATTTTTTAAACTAAATTTTCAAAATTAGTCACTTATACTTTGTTAAAATTTCATCGAAAAAAAAATTGTCAATTATTTAAACAATATAAATAATTGATAGCGCCAGCTGAAATGTTTCTGATTTTGAATAATTTAGTATAACAAACATTTAAAAAAAAAATTCATCAAAATCGGTTCTGTTTTTGCGGGTTTAGAAGTTTTGACGATTTTTCCGCTTTATTGACTGGACTATAGTTATACATAAAATTGCGTCCGCGCATTTCAGCGGAATTACCAGAGAATATCTAAATGTAAAATATCTAGTGAATTGGTCGAGACCAATTCCATGGCACCCGTGTTTCAGGATTGTAATCTTCTAGATTTCTTCCTATGGGGGTAGCTAAAGGCTTTTGTTTGGCGAATGAATTACAAGACGGTATTATCAACGGCACATGCGAAGTTATAACAGATACGCCAGAAATTTTTGAGCGTATTTTAGAGAGTCAATGGATAGAAGCACGTGTTTTAATTAACCGTGGACAAGTAAAGACTTTTGCTTCCATGGCCGTCCATTTAACTGAATCAAGTATTTATAATTAAACGAATCATAACTTCTGAGGGATGTGGTTTTGGATCAACGTTTACCAAAACAAAATTAAAATTTTACAATTACATAAATGGCGCAAAATGTTCTTTGGCCCTATGTTTGACTTCAATTTTTAAAAGTCGAAGATTTTAACATAAACCCATCAATTTCGTAAATTATATTTATTTAAGCGTCTGCATTTTCCTACTGTTCTCACAGGTTTTATTAATTTCCACTAGGTACCTCACATAAAAAGGCAATCTTTGTTGTACCAAGTTTTGAATAGAATCAGTTAATTTCTACATGTATTTACAAAGAAAGATAAAACCTCTGATGCGGGTTATTTTCTACTAAAACAGGGGATAAACAAAACAAACACATAAAATTATCACTGCTCATTCTAATTGAAAATTTAGGTAAAAACCCTGAATGTGATAATAAAAATATCCGTTGCTATGTAGATAATATGGAACAAATTGAAAATAACACTTTCTTAAATTTGTCATATATTTTATGCCGCTTTACAGTTTTACCTTGGATGTTAAGAATCATTTTTAAGAAACCTAACATGAGGCTTTAAAGGATAAATACGAAATTTCTTCTGATATGAAAATAAACAAAAAGTAAAAATAATGAGAATTATATATCTAGTTATCTTTATAAATTCTAGTGTAAATAAATTGGAACTGTAATTATACTAAACCTAAGTGTGGCTTTCTTCTAAAGTGGTTTCTCATTTGAGAATCATTAATTATTCACTATGAAAGAAAATAATTTCTTGAAATTAAAAGCTTAGATCTTCCCACCACATACCAGCTTTTTTTAATCTGAAAAATAAGGAAAATAAAATAAGTGTATCAATTTCAAAGTACGTAAATTGCATTTAAATTTTTTTGAAACAGCCAAGACAACCAATAAAAAAAGACTGCTTATTTTGAATTGAAATACGAACACGGATAAAGCAAAATTATTTATCAATACATCTACTGAAATATCCGTCTAGGGTAATTATCAGGGTGGGCAATAAAAGATTATCTTTTAAAACTAAATCTAAATTTCTCAAGCCTAAGTAAAACTAAACTTAAAGACTATTAAGTGTGTTTGATAAAAAACCTAAATCTAAAAACTCGAAAATCCACTATTCATTAAACGTCCATAAAAGCCAAATCTCAAATTGTAAATTGGAATTAATTCACAGATAAGCTAAATATTTCGTTCCTCCAAAATTAATTTCGGTTATATTACCGAAAAGGGCGAAAAGACACATGGTACACACAAACCCTCAGAACAGCTATTTATCAACACCTAATCAAAACTAGAATAATATATAAGGGCTTCAGGTTAACACCATTCATGAATATAATTTCCATTTTATACGTCAACCAAATAATGCAAATCTCTAAATGTGAAGCCAGCTTCAGGGTGAAATCCCGTTGCGGTTCACCACTTCAATTAAACTATTATCGCGACTGCTACACGCTTCAAACGATTTGATTATTTGTACTAAGTGGGGCGAGTATTTCTAGAAATTTGTGTAAACATTGTTAAAGGATTGGTTTGTTTGTAAGACAATTTTGTGTAAATACTTAAGGGATTTTGTTGCTGATTTACCTGACACTTAATGATAGTTACACAAATAGAGCCAGGAAGAATCTGGAAGAGATGAGTGGATCGAAATTGTATGTCAGTTATTTTTGATATTTTATCAAACTATTGAGTATAGAATACATAGAGAATCATCGATCGCGTGTTTACACGTATGTAGTTTATATGTGGTTATGTAAGCAAAATTTATAAGAAATTTAAGAATGTCAGACTCAAGTAGCCGAAATCAAAAGTAGGTAAACCTTAAAAGACTTGATTTGACCGTTGAAACGATAGGTAAATAAACCAGTAACACAACATTTCCATATATGATTATCTATTGAGCGAGATCTACGTAAGCTTGCTTGGACGTGTTAAAAATCTCAATCCGACTGCAAAAGCTATTGACACTACCCAAGCAAAATTTTACCGAGCTTTATCATGCCAATCTTCACGCTGATCAGGGACCTACTATTTTACCTCGAATTAAGCCACTTTTTAAATTCCATTAATTTGATTAAGGTGACTCATCTCCTGTTATTCCCTTTCGGGACATAGGGTTTCTACAAAACTGACTTTGTTTTTGGCTACTTCTTTAATCTCGTCCAGATTTTCTTTGCTTCTTTGGTTTCTCTCTCCAATGTCCTTTTCCGGCTTATATCTGGCCCTTCTCTTTTAGGCCTTCCTTGCGGATTCTAACTTACGACTTGTCTTTCGATCGCAGTTGGTTCTCTTCTTAACGTATACCCGATCCAGTTCCATCTCCGCCTTTTAATCTGGATATTGATTCCTGTGCTTTCTTCCAAAGATCAATATCGGAGATAGATTTTCCAGAGGCATTAATGAATGTTTGCAACCTTACTGTCATATTTTTATTTGTTATCCACAATTCGCTGCCAGTGGTATTAGTTCGCATTGGTTTGGGTTTTTCACAATTTATGTTTAAACCATAAGCTATTCTGTTAAGTTTTTGTTGCATTTGATTCTCAGTGTGAGGCAGGATGCATATGTCGTCGGCAAATACCAAGTCCTCCAGTTGTTTTGTTAGATTGCAATTTATTCCTCTTCTTCCCTTTCCTGTTATTCATTTCATTACTTCATCGATTACCGTAAGGAACAATATGGGAGACAGTATTCGTAGGTCTGTTTTACTCGTATTAGGTCTATTAGGTTTTCAGGTATACCGTATTTGGGCATTGTGCTCCACATTTTGCTTCTTTTTACAAGGTCGAAGGCTTTCTCAAAGTCGATAAAGATCGTATACAGGTTAACTAAATTTTCGAAGCACTGCTTTATAATAATGCAGAGTGTATTTATTTGGTCAATGCATAATTTGCTGCTACGAAAGCCTGAAATTCCTGAAATCGAGAGCAGTCTCTCCTGTTCTTACAATTGCTATATCCCCCTTCTTAGGAATTTGTATCACCAGACCTTTCTTCCAATCCTAGATATTGTGGTGCTTTGCCATATTGTCACGAATAATGGGTGCAATATATCTATTGTTTGATCCATCTTTTCTTTCAGAATTTTCGAAGGGATCGCCTCTATACCAGCCACTTTGCCAATATACAGCTTTTTGGATCGCTCGTCTGGCCGCTAGTCTTGTAAATGGTCCTATTTTTATTCTTTCGTCTGTTCGCATATCCGGGCTTTCCTCCTCCTCTATTGTTTTTTCCTTTTGGCTTAACACTTCTGCAAAGTATTCCCTCCATCTTTCTATTTGTGCCTTTTTGTTGGTCAACAGCAGTCCTTCTTTATTCTTGATGGGGATTTTCTTTGTGCTAACATCCGAATTTAATTATACACCTCTTTCAAGTTTCCACTCTTTGCTGTTCTCCGCTCGTCTTCGGTCTGTTCTTGCACTACGTTTAACTTTGCGGCCTTTGTATTTAATTGGTTCTGAGACTCTGTATTTCTTTATATTTCTGTGGAAGCTAACATTTTCTGTTTTATATGTCGTCTACCCTCTACGAGCCCTAACAACTATATATTGGGACAAAATAAAGTACATATATAAATCAGGTATTTGGCAGTTTATTTGTTTTTCTAATAATTTTTTAAATTTAATACTAAGTAACTAGTTAATTAACAACAATTGGGGCCAATCAGCAACACAAAAAATAAAATACTTATTCTATCATTTCTAATTAACAAGAAAAATGTTCATATTGTGTGGCAACTAAATATTGGGACATAGAACGAATTTTTATGTCTAAAATGGAGTAACATCGCCCTTAGAGTTTATGGTCGCTCGAATTCGGTTGGGCATTGACTCAACTAAGGATCTGCAGGTTTTAGGAGTAACTTCATTCCAAATTTGCTCTATTTTAGCTCTAAGTTCCGGTAATGTCCGTTGTTGGTTGTTCCTCAATGTTTGTTTCATTTTATGCCACACTGTTTCAATGACATTGAGGTTAGGACTCTTGGAAGGCCAAGATAGAACATTGGCGTTGTGGTCGCCAACCACTTTTTTGTAATTTTGGCCGTATGACAGGCCGCCCCACCCTGCTGAAAAATGTCATTTTCGCCAGCATTTAACTTCGCGATACTTGGTAGCAGACTGTTTTGCAGTATTTGTTGATATTTCGCAGCATTCACGGTGCCATCAATAAATTTAAAACATCCTAATCCTGTAGCTGTCATGCAGCCCCAAATTACCACTCCTTTAGGAAATTTTACCGTATGTTTTAGGCAATACTTGTGGAAAGTCTCATGTTTAGTGGGAATCATGCGTTTGCGGTGATCACCAACACATACGTCGAATTTTGATTCGTAGCTAAAAATTACTCTGGAACTATCTTGGTCGGTAGAAGATTGGTCCAGAGTAATTTTTAGCGACGAATCAAAATTCGACGTATGTGTTAGTGATCACCGCAAACGCGTGATTCCCACTAAACATGAGACTTTCCACAAGTATTGCCTAAAACATACGGTAAAATTTCCTAAAGGAGTGATGATTTGGGGCTGCATGACAGCTTCAAGATTAGGATGTTTTAAATTTATTGATGGCACCGTGAATGCTGCGAAATATCAACAAATACTACAAAACAGTCTGCTACCAAGTATCGCGAAGTTAAATGCTCGCGAAAATGACATTTTTCATCAGGATGGGGCGGCCTGTCATACGGCCAAAATTACAAAAAAGTGGTTGGCGACCACAACGCCAATGTTCTTTCTTGGCCTTCCAACAGTCCTAACCTCAATGTCATTGAAACAGTGTGGCATAAAATGAAACAAACATTGAGGAACAACCAACAACGGACATTACCGGAACTTAGAGCTAAAATAGAGCAAATTTGGAATGGATTTACTCCTAAAACCTACAGATCCTTAGTTGAGTCAATGCCCAACCGAATTCGAGCGGCCATAAACTCTAAGGGCGATGTTACTCCATTTTAGACATAAAAATTCGTTCTATGTCCCAATATTTAGTTGCCACACAATGTGAACATTTTTCTTGTTAATTGGAAATGACAGAATAAGTATTTTATTTTTTGTGTTGCTGATTGGCCCCAATTGTTGTTAATTAACTAGTTACTTAGTATTAAATTTAAAAAATTATTAGAAAAACAAATAAACTGTCAAATACCTGATTTATATATGTATTTTATTTTGTCCCAATATATAGTTGTTAGGGCTCGTATGTGCTTTCAAGTTTTTTCTGACATCCAATCTTTCCTACGCGAGTTTCTGTACCATAATATCTTATGTACTACTTCCTTGTACGTGTCTTTAACCTTAGTCCAGCGTACTTTTACCGTTTGTTTTTCCAGCCCACTTAATTAGGGCACATGGTCACCGTATAAGAAGAATAAAGAAATCACAATAAATGGAGAAGTGGTGAATATAGATCTGAATCATGAAACGAAACAAGAATAGGTATTTTTTGTAAACCATACAACCATATTCCAGAGAAAGCCTCTAAAATTGGGATCTCAGAACAAACTTAGCCTTATGTAGACGCCGATACCTAAGGAAACACGGCAACCTAGAAGTTGATAATTGTAAAATTTAAAAGCAGATACTAGTTTTTTAAACTAGAGCTAACTTATGACATAACATACTTCACCTCTAGGGATTATTCTGATACTTATTAATACAGAAAACTGGCATAATTACCCGGGACTAAATATCTTATTAAGGGCTCTAGCTTGAGATTAACCGAAAACCTATTAAAACTCAATTGAAAAAATAGCACGGGCAACAAGAATATTCAACAATCGCCTTAGCATGAAGAGGGCTGAAGAAAGTTGTTGTGTAAGTGAACGGGAAAATAACACACCGGTTTGCTTTTTACTATATACTACCGTAAAGAGTTGAACGAACACAAGTTAAAATACTTTGGGGAAGCAATATTAACGCTAATTTTTCTTTTCATCAAACTCAACGCTTCATGTACAGTAACTGGAAAAAAGTTTGCAACATATGGGAAAAATTTTTATTATTAGAGTACCGAAAAAACTTTTCTGGGGGATCGATTTTGCATGTCCGATAACCTAATAATCGAGTTTGATGTATGTCACGTCACCACTGGCGGTATGGCGGCAAATTTAAAAAAATCACTGTGAAGTCGCAAAAGGTAGGATCAGATAACAGGATATCGAAGAACATTATTTGGAAAAGTTGCTTCGAACGTAATTGCAGGCCCAGCTACAAAGTATTTCAATTATTTATTTAAAGAAATTGAAAATCACAATTGACAGTACCTACTAATGAAGACAATAATACTTTTCAAGAAGCCTACAAGAAAAACAAAATACAGTAAAGATAATGTTTTACAATTTCTCCAAATAAAGTTAAATGAAATCAGCAACTTAATTTCTGAAAAACATTTGTATAAAGTTCAGGAGAAAGCTTAGGTGTCCAGTATAAACCTTTATAAGTAATACAAGCTACCATTATGCAACCTTTAGTAAGATTACTTTATTCTAATTTTGCTCAAAATTTATTTAATATAAAATTAGTTAGTAAACAATCCTAAAAGTATAGCAAATTATTATTCCAATATTTTCTTAAATTTTCATTATATGAATAAGTATCTAATAAAACGGCGTTCGTTATAATTTAAAACTTATACTTGAAAAATATTAAGTACATTGCATATTTGCAAGGTTTACATGCAAGATGGCCGTGGATGTATAATATATAACCTGTACTTATTCGTATGTACTACTACGTATTGTGCGAGAGTGGCCGAGTGGTTAAGGCATTCGACTACGGCGCGGACGGTCTCGGGGTCAAACTCGAGTCGGATGCTCAGCGGTTGGCCTACCCAGTCACTCAAAATAATTGGGAACCGAAACACAGTGGTGGAGTAGGGAAGGTAGGCGGGTTTCGAAGGCGTGGTGCTTACCACATCACCCCGTACGTGTAAGCGTGCGAGATAACCGGGTATTAAAGCGACTTAGGAGGCCTTAACCCTCCATGTTGCACGCCATACCCCCTCGCGGAGTCTAAATGCCGTTACATTTACCTTTTACCTTACTACTACGTATTGTACATAAACAAGAATATCCTATCTAGCTGACAAATTATCTGGATTTTACAATAATGATTACGGAATTAAAACGGTTATTAAATTAAATCAATTAATTAAAACGTAAAAAAGGCAAATCATAGCCATCTTCTATCCAAAATGGTTGCGAATGTTTATGTAGTTTTAAATTAAGATTGTTGCAAGAAAAGCTATATAATGTTTGTATATTATTTTCATTTTCAGGAGTTGCATAATTTTAATATTAGCAACTAATGAACAAATCTCCAAAACCTCAAGAATTGCCCCAAATGCAGCAGAAATAATTCTAAAAGACGTCGAGACCTTCATACACAATACTCAAATGCAGATTTCATCAGTAGCATCGTCTTCGGTGCAAATAACTGTTGATACTTTACATCGAAATTTAGAAGGTAAACCAAAACATCTTTCAGGAAGTAATTTCTAGCAGTAAAAATAGATTATTTCAAAGCAGTTAAGCAAAGACCTGCTTGGTTAGAACTTGAATGGGTGGCCGCTCTGCGGCTCGGTGTGTTCGGTCCCCTCGACACTGTAAAGGTATAAGAGGGTAAATTGAAAAGAAAGAAAGAAAGACAGACAACGAAAGCATAAAAACCGTAATCGTAATTTGCAAAAGTAATTGTCTAGCTTTTTTCCACTCCTACTTTGAACGCTTTGAACTAATAGTCAATTCAACATTTGTGTTACTTTCCAGAAATATTTATATTTCTAGGAATTGTACTTTTCTGTAGGATTCGCACAATGACGTGACGTGACATGTCCCTGAACAAAATTTAACCTTAAAAGCTAGATTACAAAACAGCTTTCTTGGAATCGTATGTGAATTAATAATTACTTCGCTGAAGTACGAAAAGTTACGCCGCATTCTGCGATAATGTCCTCATTATACTAAATGAAAATATCTTGATTTTGGGAAATTAAAAAAAAATACATAATTACTAGTTTAAAAAATTGTTTGATAAAGCGACAAAACCACCACAAAATGTAATTTTCAGGAAAATACTTTTTTTTTTAATTCTAACAGTTTCAAGTGTTTGTCGACAAATTATTAACTTAAAGGCAAATATTTGTTATTCAGTTATGAAGGTTACATAAATTATTCCCCAACTTAAACAAATTTTTGAAAAACTATTCTGTTATATAAAATCAGGCATTCCCTTGATTAAACTCAAAGAAACCCTCAACCTATGCATTCCTTCCCGATTTCTTACATTAATATATTAATATCCCCCAATATCCGTTAAAAATGAAATATTCTGAATACACGCAGTAAAAAAAGTAAAATATGACACATTCTAGCAAGTCCCTCGCCATATATAAGGAAAGAATTCCGAGTAAGCGCAAATAAATTTCCACGGATGGGAATCTAGGCTATAAACCTAATGTCAAAATATTTATGAATCCTGACCTTTATAGACTTATAGCAGATTGAAAATATTTACTAGGAAATATTTATTTTTCCCCGCAAATTCGAACAAAATTCAGTCTGACCTGGCAGGTTTACAACTTCATCTGTTGCACGACTTCGCCGCCTTCGTCTATTAACGACCTCGAAAAATTTTATTAATTAATTTCCCAGGAGCAGAAGAATTATTAGGAAAACCCCTGCAGAGTGCACTTGACGCTGAAACGGGACTTGAGACTGCGATGCAAGCACTCAGCGACTTGACAGAGGGTAAGAACTTCATTTTTATTAATTTTTCTAGAGTGCTAGAAACTTAATTAGGAAAGCTGCTTGATTTTCTGCCTGAGCTAATAAAGACCTGATATTAAACTATTAAATGCGTCCTCCATCTTTCTTTTTTTAAAACTATTTTCTGGTTCTATTCAGCAAGTACGGGGTTATCTTTACGGGTGTCAGCCCTCTTAAAGGATTGCAACGAGGCACGAAAAGATGGAAAGAACTTACAAGGAACCCTGATAGAGCTTTCTAGACTTCTTACCCTTACACGTCAAGAGTGTCTTCCGAGAGATCAGGCACTTTGTGATACCCTACAGACCTCCGAGCTCAATGTATCGCTTTACGTTGATCAAGTAAGTTCTTGATTTATTCTAGATTATCTACTTTAACTCTAGGGATATTCGCTTTAATGAGTTCTATGTTGCGATGAAAATGCCAGTCGTTGCTAGACAATGATTTCCATTAAAATCTCCTGATTACGTAGCTACTCAAGTTTAAATTGGTTTATACTGAATAAAATAATAAACAAAAGACGCATTGAAAACTTACGACGTCAGTGATTTGTATTTATTTGTATAATTGTACTAATTAAATAGCTAACCCCTCTCTCGAAAACTTTGTTTGAATTTAACAAAAATCATACCTTTTTAAATCTACTTTTAATATACATATAAGTCTATATTTGGATTTGCAATTTCAAGTGCAATTTGATCTATTCTATTCAATTCAGCTTCCAAAAACTCACATTAATCCAATCCAATCTTATTTAGTGCTCGAATATGTCTGCAATTTCAAATGCCAATAACAAAATTCATAAATATCATCCTTAAGAACAACAAATCCTGATTCGAATTCTAAACCTTACTTGAAATTGGAATTTTAAATATTAAATCGAGGTTCGAATTTATATTTCGTGCTAAAATTTTATATCTTTAGCATTTGTATTCGAACTAGAACTCAAATCTACATTAATTATCTCTTGAATCATGAATTAAATTCAAATTTCAGTTGAGAGAGTTTGAACTACAAATCCTGATTTGAATTTCGAATCTTATTTAGGATTGTAATTTTGGATATAAGATTCAGATTGGAATTTATAATCTCAAATTTGGGCTTCTGTAGCTGTATGTATTAGAAGAGTTCAAATCTATAACAACTGTATCTCGAATTATAATCAAGATAAACTCAAAACTACATTGAAGGAATATTTATAAATCAATCAATTACAAATCTAATTTGAGATTCGAACTTCAAATATTAATTTCACTTCGAATTTATAACCTTAAATTTAGACTAAAATTGTATTCTTTCACATTTATATTCAAATTTCAAATCAAATTTACTATACTTCTAATCACAACTAAAATTTAAATTTTCATATAAAGGGCTTGAACTATAAATCCAGCTTTAAAATTAAAATGTTATATCTAGAAATCTAGATTCGAGCCTATGATCTCAAATTCAGACTGCAAGATTATATGTTATTCATTGTAACTAAAATTCAGGTCTACAACAATCACGTCTCGAATCATAATCGACATAAATACTAAGCAAAAGCTCATTTAGGTCTCTAATTTAAAATATTAAATCTAGGTTCCAATTTTCAACCTCATATCTAGACTCACTTGAATATGGAAATTTAAATGTCCACGAAGATACTCCAATCCACAAACTCAAATTAGAATTTCAAATCTAATTTGGGATTAGTACTTCAAGTATTGAATCCCATTCCAAGCTTACAATCTGAAAATCAGACTAGAAATTAAAATTTGTACATATTCGAACAGAAATTCAAATTTACAATAATTACATTTCAGATTACAATCTATATTCAAATCCAAGTTAATTAAAAGGATCTGAATCACAAATCCCGATTAGAATTTCGAATTTTATTTTGGATTTGAACTTGAAATATTAAGTTCAAATTCAAGTTTATAACCTCAAACTTGTGCAAAAAAATTTTATTTACAACATTCACAACAGTGTAAAGAGCTTGAGCCGCAAATCTAGATTCGAATTTCAAGTATTCAAGTTTGAGTTGTAAGTAATCTCAAATTGAAATTGAAAATTTACTTATTAGCACTGACACCGAAATTCAAATCCACAATAATTATGTGTATATTGCAAATTTAGGTTAAAAAAATTTTAAATATAATTTAGGATGCGAATTTCAAATATTATATTCAAGTTCACATTTATAACTTCAAATTAGGATTTAAATTTTATATAATGCCGATGTTTGAATTGAAATGCAATTCTACAATAATTATCTCTTGAATCACGACTAAAATTGAAATATGCATTAAAATCCAAATTCGAATTTCGAATTTATAACCTATAGCTTTTCCTTAGTACTTGTATTCGGACTGAAATTTGAATCTAGGTTAATTATATCTAGAAACACGATTAAAATTCAAACCTCCGTTAGGAAAGTTTTACACAAAAGTCTATTCAATCCAGATTCCAAGTTATAATCTCAAAAAGTCGATGTTATTGCTCAAACCCTCTAACTAAAATCTTGTACCTTTAACTTTGGTACTGGAACTGGAACTGAAATCAGCATTAATTATACTTCTACTATAACAAATATCAAATTAAAATTTATATTTATAACATCAGATTTGGACTAAAATTTTGTATCTTTAACTTGAACTTGGAATTGGACAATTTTATTAATATTTGCATTTGAACTGGAAAGACAACCTATAACAATTATGTGGATCGTTTGAAAAGTAAGGTAAACGACGCAGATATGGCAGCACCATAATCAAAATCGATGCACGGCAGATAAGTTGGATCGTTCAAACAAGCGCCGAGTTTCAGTTCAGTGCATTGTGAAGTTATTGTTTGGTCACGCAAAGTAGACGAACGTGCAAGCATTATCAAAAATGATGAACAGAAAAGAGATTCGTGCTGTGATAAAATTTTATATTTTGAAGGAAAAAATGGCGACGCAAATAAAAAGTAAGCTAGATCGTGTCCTTGGTGAGTCTTCCCCTTCATTGAAGATCGTACATTTATGGATTTCTGACTTTAAACGTGGCCGAATGACTACCGAAGATAAACCGCGCAGATAATGTAACAAACTTCGGATATGGTGACTAAAATCCACAAAATAGTTTTGAGTGACCGAAGATCGAAGATCAAGGAGATAGCAGACATCATGGTAGTGATCTTAACCAAACGAGTTCATAATATTTGGGCATGCAAATTCTTTGTGTGCGATGGGCGCCGCATTTGCTGACTTTAGACCAAAAGCGTGTTCGAATGGACATTTCGTCTGCGTGCTTGGAGCGTAACCCCAATGACTTCTTGTACCGGTTCGTGACTGTCAATAAAACGTGGCGCCACCACTACATGCCGGAGTCGAAAGAACAATCAAAACAATGAACAGCCAAGAGGGAACTTGCTACAAAGAAGGCGAAAACAATAGCGTCTGCCGGCAAGGTCATAGCATCGGTGTTCTGGAATTCACAAGTTGTGATCTTTATTGACTACCTGGAAAACGCAAGGACAATCACTGGAGTGCTACACAGGTTTGCTGCAAAATTTGAGCGAAAAAATCAAGAAAAATCGACCGGATCTTGTCAAAAAAATCATCTTTCATCGGGACAATGCACGCGTCAATGGTTCCATCCCTGAACTCAGGTTGGATCATCCGCCCTACTCGGCAGATTTACCCCCATCTGACTTCCATTTGTTCCCGAACCTCAAAAGATGGCTCGGAGGACAACGTTTTTCCTACAACAATGAAGTGGTTCATCCTGTGAACGCCTATTTTGCAGACCAAGAGAAATGAATCCATAAAAACGGTATAACGACTTTGAAACATCGTTGGGCAAGATGTATCGATGTTAATGGAGATTATGTTGAAAAATAAATATAAGTTAGTCACATTAATCTGCATTTTCTTTATCATTTACTTTATTTTTCAAACGACCCACGTGGCTCTCAAATCACGTTCGAAATTCCATTCTCCATTAAAAGGGTTTGAAGCAAAACGCTGAATTTCTAACCTTATTTGCCACTGGATCAAGTACGAAATCCAAATTAAAGATTATAATGTCAAAAGTTTTGATTAAGTAAATTGACATGCTTGCAATCTTTATTTAGAGTAGAACTTTAATCTACAACAATTATCTCTCGAATCACCCTCGGAATTCGAAACTTCGTTAGGACGGTTTAAATATCTGAGGTATGATTGGGTTATGGTCGAGTTCAGTCTTTTCTTTATGTCTAGTTCTTCTATAATCGATTAGTTTGTACGGTGGGCCGTCCATGGTATGCGTAACATTCGTCTGTACGCCCACATCTCAAAAGCGTTGATTCTGCTTCTATCTGCTTTTTTAATCGTCCAAGTCTCGGCTGCGTACGTTGCTATAGGAAAGATTAGCGTTTGTATGAGTCTCAGTTTGGTGTTCTTCGTTATACTTGAATCTTTCCATATTTTCGTCAGCCGTGTGGTCGCAGTGCGTGCTATTGCTAGTCGCCTTCGAATTTCCGGTTCGCATTGTCCTGCATTTGTTATCGTTGGCCCGAGGTATTGAAATTTCTCCACCACTTCGAATTCTGCAATTCTCTGGTTATGCTGCTGATTTGTTCTGTCAACAATCATCACTTTTGTCTTTGATTCGTTTTTAGGCCGTAGGTTCTGCTAACGCCTACTAGCCTATTCATAATCGTTTCCATTTCTTCTTCTCTTGATGTTGTAATTAGGGTGTCGTCCGCGTATCTGAGATTACTTATGCGTCTGCCCCCGATGGTTATTCCGCCTTCCCAATCATCCATTACTATATGCATTACGTGTTCGGTGTATATGTTGAAAAGTAAAGGGGATAAAATACACCCTTGTCTCACATCTGCCTTAGTTGTGAAGGATTGACGTTATTGACTCTTACTTTGGAGTTATTGTTCTCATAAAGGTTTCGGATGAGTTGAGTTAAGTGAGGGGGAGTTCCCATTTTGTTTAGTATTTTCCAAAGCTTATTCCATTTTACGGAGTCAAACGCCTTGTGATAGTTCACAAAGCAGAGGTACATCTTTGTGTTGATTTCTCGTGCTTTTTCAATTAGTTGTCGTGTGTTTAATATCTGCTCGCGTGTACCTTTACCAGGCATAAAACCTGTTTGTTCGTCTGGTATCTGTTGTAGAAGGTATGACTTAAGGCGTTCGTTTATTATGTTTAGTAGTACCTTGCTGGCGTGTGGTATCAGTGCTATCGTTCTGTAGTTGTTACGATTCGTATATGGTCCTTTTTTGTGTAGGGGCATAAAAATCGATTTACACAACTTTCCTGACTGCCATGTCTTTTGGCATATTGCATGTATTGTGTTAATCCCGATTTCTCCTGTTGCCTTGATGATTTCCGCGGTTATGCCATCTGCGCCGGGTGCTTTCCGGCTTCCTAGTTTTTTAATAGATGTTTCAATTTGTGTTCTTAGTATACTCGGCTCGTACTGTTGTATTTCGCTCGTTATGGGTGCTGGATATACCGTAGGGTTATTAAATAGATTGCAGCAGTATTGTTTCCAAACTTCTGCTATTCCCTCTGCATTTCTGACTAAATTGCCATTCGAGTCCTCTCTACTTTGCGTGATTTTCTATTTCCTCACATCTTCTATTTATGTGCTTATTTTTGCCTCGCCTGCATAATTGTTTGATTTGCAGATTTATTTTTCTCAACTTTGAGCTTTCTGTTCCATCGGTACGTTCGGTTTGGTGACTTCTCTTCTTTTTTCTATCCTTCGTATAGTTTCCTCCGTTATCCAATGTTTTTGTTTCGGACTTCTGTCGTCTTGTGTGCATCTCTCTATTGCTTTCGTGATCCATATTTTTGTTTCCTGCCAGATTTGGCTCTACTCTTTGGAGGTGTCTGGTTTTTTGCTGGTTTGTAATTCTTGCTGTAATTGTTCTTCTGCTTCAAGTTTTAACAGATTTCTTATTATTCCGGGTTTTTTTGTTTTGTGGAGTTTGATCTTGAATTCAGCATGTAATAGTTTCATCTTCACGTTGTTGACCGATGTCCTCCATCTCGTTTTTATCATCACGTAATCTATTTGATTTTTATACTGCTTGTTGGGTGAGCTCCACGTGGAGAGTCTTCGTGGATGCTGTTGAAAAGTCGTGTTAATTATGGTGAGATCATTGTCAATAACGAATTGGATTAATCGCTCTCCTCTTTCGTTCCTCCTTCCCAAACCATACTTCCCTATTGTTCTACGGAGACGATTATCGTTCTGTGTGTTGCCGACTTTCACATCCCCTGTTATTACCAGGATTTCTCTGTTCGGTGTGTCGCGTATGATTTGTTCAATAATTTTGTATATTTCTTCTACTTCATCATCTGGAGTGACTGTGGTAGGCATGTATACTTGTAGTATATGCAGTTTTGTGGGTTTAGTCTGTAGGGTTATTTGAATTAACCGATTCGCGTATTGGGTTGTATGCTTCTATCGATATATTTTTTGATATTAAGAACGCAACTCCTTTTCTCCCCGTTACGTTTGCTCCTGAAATGTATACTGTATGCTCTTTTGTTTCAAAATGTCCTTTGTCCTTCCAATGCGTCTCTGATATTCCGCATATGTTTATGTCTTCTCTGATTAGTGCTCTTTCCACTATATGTAGTTTTCCCATTTGAAGCAGTCCTCTGACATTCCACGTCGCTATTGTCGTTCCACTCCTCATTTCTAATGTTGGTCTTTCTGTAACCCACTTCCCATGCGTTGCCTGGTTGCTCGCATTCGCATACCCAGTAGCCAATTTCACACCATCTGGCCTGGACCCAGTCTTGCTTGGCACTTTTACATCTGTAATCTATGTACTCATACTCATTTTGTTCTCTTGTGAGGTATAATCGGATGGTTTCCCGTTTGCCTGTTCGATCGCAGTACTATAGCCGTTAACCTTATTCTAAGGACGACTGTAGCTGTGTGTTTTGTCGCTGTTCTGATCTGCTTGATACCCACCGCCACACACTAATGACTGTCCTGCTGCCAGCAGCCATGTCCTGTGCTAGTTTTGGTCTGCCCCGGGTATTTTATTTCCCCGGTACCCGCCATATCTGGCGAGCTTTCCCCTATCCCCCACCTGGGGAGGCGCCCGATGGGGGACTAGCAACCCCGCACGGTAAAGATGAGAACATAATATCAAATCACCAGAGTGGCCGAGTGGTTAAGTCATTCGGCTACAGCGGAGTGAAACCTGAGCCGGATGCTCGACGGAAATAATTGGGAACCGAAACACAATGGTAAAGTAGGAAAGGTAGGCGGTCGTAGAAGGCGTGGTGCTTACCATACCACCCCGTGCGTATATCGTGCGGAAAGCGACTTAGGAGGCCTTAACTCTCCATGTTACCAGCCATACTCCCTCGCATTAGTGTTGATGCCTTTACCTCTTACATAATGTCGCTTTTACTATATTTTTACTTTATTATTACTAAAAATTCAAAATTTATCTAACCTAAATTAAGATAAAGATTTACAGAACATAAAATAACACAATTAAATGTTAATACTGATAGTTTAAGGACTTTATATACAATAAACTTATTTTGAAACAATAAACATTTTTGTTAATTTATATCAAATACTTTGGGCCTACTATGGAAAATTTAAAGCAGAAACTGAGTTACAATTCCAAGTCGATTTGAAAATTATAATAATTGGAATCGCAACTAAAGTAGCAAATTCGAGGTATGAGCAAGCATGTTTAAGTTTAGCATTAACAGTTTTCGTTATCATAAAATACATTTTACATATAAAAGTTAGGTGCTAGTTAAAGTTATCAAAAATTAAAGGTATACAAGATTCAATGATTTAAACCATGGCGTAGGACTTTTCGAACGAAAAGGATTAACTTTTTGAAATTTGTAGTCGAGGTACAATAATCTCAAACATAGGCAACCCATTTAACAACAGCTTTGGTTGCTAACTTGTGTTTATTAGGAAAAAACAAGCAGTTTGAAAGCCATTGTCAACTCCAAATAAGTTTATTATTAAACATACCGTATTATTACTCATAAAATCCAAATTTTTAAATTCAATAACATTTGCAAATGCAAAGTCCAACATTATTATACGTAAAGTTAGCTCTTAAATTAAGACAAATAGAACAACCTCTGTATATTTCGTCTTTTTAGAAACAAAACTAATTTTGGTTTCCATTAGAGAAGTAAGTGCCTGACTAAGGAATACATTTAATCCTAATACTGTAGCTGTACTCGTAGAATATCCTACTTCCTGTATGAATATCCTGCAATGAAAACAACTGCAAATATTGAAACTAATTTAATTCTCTGTAATTATTTCCGCAGGAGTTTAAACTCTCGAGCTTTATTTGAATGATTATTGAAAATACGAAAAAGCTATTTGCACAAGTCAGAAAGAAAACTTCAAAATCAATTTGTTTGTTCCTAAAATAGCCTGAAATCTATAATATGATAGAATTTTCTCGGGGAGATCTAATGAAATTAACTTTCGCGGTAATTCTATCGCCGGTATGCAATAATTGCAGGTCCGGAAGCCGCAGTTTAATATTACCGGCATACAACTATGGTAGTTACCATATCTGTCGGCAATCTCTAGTAATAAAGGAGACCGAGTGATATATAACCGCAAATTTCCAGAATACTAATTCCCCGTGCTCACTTCTGCGTTCATTAGATTTATTGTTCCAAAGATTACTCCTTGATGTTGTTACAGTTATCGTCCGATAAAATGCTTCGCCAACTGGAAGAACTCGGACAAAATGAGAATTTCAACAGGACAATAGAAGTAACTCGTCGAATCTATCAAGGACTTCCAAGACGTGTATCCTTGGATACCGCTGTACCAAGAGCAGGTGACATACTATCACTTGATGTAATATTGGTATTATATTGAAAACTCCCACCTGCTACAATTTTATTGATATTGCTTCGGATTTAAAGCGGTTTCGCGAATTGAATGTTTTTGGGGATGTGACATGACCAATATTATAAAATAATCGTAGATGGGAACCGATACAAAATCAATAATATCATAAAACTCTCTACCATATAAATGTTGACGATAATAAAACCAATAATGAAAAATAAACCTTTCGAAAGCTCACCTTTTTTTAACCAAAATTTTATCTGAAATACAGCAATTGCAAATTGAAACAACCACAAATTTTTACGTATTATTTTTTACGTTTTTTAATACTTATAACAACTGTTAACCACTTTTGGCGTGGTCGTTGAGTTATGTACACTTTAAACAGGGTGATCCTAAAGTAGTGGTACGCAGCACAACAATAGATTTGCATAATATTACAATTTACCTAGAATTACCTTAGTCCAAAAGTTAATATTAAAAGAGATACAGAGTCAAAATAAAACTTTTAATTTTCTTCTGTAATTTCAAAGGTTTTTGAAATATAAGTATTTATAAAAAAATTAATGAAACTTTTTTGGGATGGAAAATAATAATCTGTACTCAATTTTAATGTAGCTTCTAAAATGGCATTCTTTGCATTTAATATCCGAGTTCCTTAATGAAATTACAAAAAGACATTAAATTTTTGACATTGATGCCCTATATCGCTTTTAATATTAACTGTTGAGCAAAGTTTGAAAAAACCTCAGGCTCAGATCATTAATGATTTGCTGGTTATATGTTACAGTGATAGTATCCGCTATCACTTATGCAATAGTGACATTGCAGTCTATATATCTTGAGTGACATGCAGCATAAAACAGAGAGTAAGTACTGAATAAAACAGGCTTGGTTAAGAACAGAGGCTGGTCTTCCTAGGCATTACTGGGTCGATGACAACAACTCGAAATGCAACAACGGTAGCCTTACTAAACCTTCCATCTTTACACATAAAGGAAAAACCTGTACCAAAGCTCAGCGCTTATAAATCTAACACACTAGTATATGGTAAATACTCGGGGTATTTTAATGGTCGTACCAAGATTTCTAAAATAGTAGAGAAAAACTGCTTTCGTTCTATACAGTATGATCAAATTATACCTACTCTGGATTTACAAAAACCACACAAGGTGATCATACCAAAAAGGGACGAATAAAATTTAGAAGAATTGCCTAATGTAAAAGGAGACGTCTGGTATACAGATACAGTCGAACCCCTATTCAGTGAACTCCTATTTAATGATTTTTTCTCTTTAGTGATGATTTAATCAAGATTTTGATCTTCAGGCTAAATCACGTGTAAAAGTACCTCTAAATTGTGATGTACAAATTCTATATAACGATGTTTTTCTAACAAAATTTTACCCAAGTTGTATGTACTAAAGAATGCAGAGAAGGTTTTGAGCAGATTATAAAATGAGGGGTTTTTCTTAAAATTTCTTACCTGCTGCCATCACTATTGTTAAGCGGATTATAGGATTTTCCTCCACTTTGTACTATGTAAAATGCATTCTAAATTTACATTTTTCAATTGCTATTGTGGCGTTCAACTAACCAGTTGTTTAAAAATAGCAACAAAAGTGTTTGAGTTTTGAAGAGAAATTGAAAGTGTTGGAAGATGTAGACAATGGTGTTAAACAGAAAGACGTTGCTGTAAAATTTGGAATCGCTGCCAACACTGTGTCGGCTATTGTAAAAAACCGTGAAAAAGTGGTAAAGCAGGGCCAGGAAATTGATTCAGGAAGGAAAAGAATTAAGTTGTGTACATATGAAGACTTGGACGAGGCAATTTTAAAGTGGATACACGTGGTTCGTGATAAAAATGTTCCACTTTCTGGTCCTTTAATAAAAGAAAAAGCATTGTTTTACGCACAAGCTCTGGGTCACGCAGCTTTTCAAGCGAGTAATGGATGGTTAGATAAGTTTAAGCAACGGCATAAGATTTCCAAAAAAATTATTAGCGGCGAAAGTGCTACTGTAAGTGACGAGAAATGTACGGAATGGTTGCAATCGGTATTAAAAAAAGTTTTGAATAAGTATGATCCCAAAGACATTTATAACGCCGATGAAACTGGTTTATTTTTTAAGTGCATACCGAACCGAACATTGGCTTTTAAAAATGATAAGTGTTTTGGAGGTAAAAACAGTAAAGAACGAATTACGGTCATGATTGGGGCGAATATGACGGGAACTGAAAAAATGAAGCTGCTTGTAATAGGCAAAAGTAAAAATTCACGATGTGTTAAAGGAGTAAAATCGTTAGAAGTGGATTATGATTTCAATAAGAAGGCATGGATGACCAGTAAGATTTTTGAAGAATGGTTACAAAAATTTGATAAACAAAAGGGTAGGGAAAAACGTAAAGTGGCTTTAATTGCCCAGCCCACCCTGTATCTATAAAGTCAAAATTCAAAAACGTTGAATTGATCTTCTTTCCGCCAAACATGACATCAAAACTGCAGCCAATGGACCAAGGGATTATAAAAAATTTAAAATTCCATTATCGTAAAAGGATATTGAAAAAAAATTATTTTAGCTGTCGAAGAAAGTAAACCCACCGACAAAATCATTAATCTTCGTGAGTGTATATCGGAATTATCGAAGGTACGGCGATTTGAAGTGACCCAAGAGACAATCAAAAACTGTTTTGGCAAGGCTGGGTTCACACCAAATTTGTCAAATTGGGAAGATGAAGATGATATGCAATTATCCGAATTAAAGAAGACATGGGAACAGCTTAAAGTTTTGGGCAATGTTTGTGATCAAGTCGAACTTGATGACTTTTTAAACGTTGATGAAGGTGTATTAATTACCGAATATCCAGACGACAATGAAATTTTAAATAGCGTTGTTAAAGAAAACGAACAAAATTCGAGTGACCATGAAGAAGAAGGTGAAGTGGATGATATAGTAATTGATAATCCTACCAAAACCGAGATGATTCGGGCATTTGAAATCATTCGCCGGGGCTTTCAATGTCAAGAAAATGTTTCCGAAGTGCTATTTAATGCTTTAAATAAATGTGAAACATATTACGAACACAAATTAATTTATAAATGTACCGTGCAACAAACACTTGATAGCTATTTTGAAGCCTAATATTTATCTACATATGTATGTACTATAATGTATTGTTTATTAATAAAGGTTTCTTTTATATTTTACACTAACTAATTTTTGTTATGTACATACATAACATACATTTAAATTTGTGTTTTATTTGTGAAGTATAAATTCTATATAGTGAAGTTTCTATATAGTGATGGTTTTTTGGGGAATTTTGGACATCACTATATGGAAGTTCGCCTGTAGTTAAAAAAAATAATTGGAGACATGGGCTGTCAAATTCTACATCATGACTAGCGCTATTAAGGTGAATAATGAGACCCTAGGCAGAATTGATGTACCAAGCATCAATCCGTCCAAGGCCGTGCTAGTAAACTTTGGTAGAAGACTCGAAGGTTCCAGGGAACCTAAACTACTCAACTTACTTTAAACCCCTCTGTGACAATAAAGTATCTAGGTGTTGTCCTTAATGCTAAGTAGTATGGAAGACTTATATGGAAAGACAAGTTCGGAGGCCCGCGAGCTTCCTCTAAAAATGCAGCAGGACCTTTGGTTCTACTTGCAGTCTCAAAACGCAGATCACGCTGTGACTGTACACTACAATCGTGAGACCAACAATTACTTATGCTTATTTGGTTTGGTGGACGACCACTAGCCAGTCCACCATAAGGGAAAACCTAATTCACATTCAAAGAGTTTTGGTGTTCTAAAAGTAATGTGAACTGCCCCCACCTTCCGCCTCTTCACTTAAGGATTAAGACCGAGGCTGAAAGGGCAGCCTAGGGCGTTCAAGAATTCTGCTCAAGAAACTGCTCGCTAGGAGTTATTCTATCACCCTTACGTTCTACTTTCATAAAGCTTTTAAGGCATACATTCTGGTAAGAATGAATGGCAGCGGCCAAAAGATCTCTTGACTATCCATCTACGTAAATGTGTTGGACCTGAACCTATAATGAAGACTGTTAGAGAGAGACATCTCTAGGATCACCGAAAATTACTCACTCTTTATCACATCAAGACTGTAGTCATAATCACGCTGGACTAGCAGCCCTCCAGGTAAACACCTAAATAACAGAAATTAGACATATATTCAATATTTCAACGAATCCAAAACCTACAATGCTCAGCACGAAACGACAATAAATCTATAAGCAACAAGACGCTGTACAAAAAAGCAACTAAAGCATATTACGACCACAGAATAAACTCTTACAGAAGCGACAAACTGTGTGGGGTGGTCAAAATAAGGGGAGCGGGGTGAACTCGAACACGCCCACTAGCAAGTAAAATTTCCTATTTTGCTGTATATTTAAGTGCAGCGCCAAAGAGTTCGAGTGTTATTTATTCAAAATATTGTTTCAATAAAACATAAATACGCGGAAATGAGTGGCAAAAAAGGTGCTAATTGGTGTTCAACGCCAAATTGCAAAAATAATTAGTATATAATAAATTAGTATAAATTTTTATGTCAGCTTCTGTAAGTTTATTTGTTTTACAAATTTCCGTTAGTACTCAAACATCACCTGAAGCTGTGCCTGAAGTCAGCAGCACTTGCACCCCCAAAAAGCAGAAATTACGCTAAAATTGAAAACCATTCAACTAAGTTACTTGCTGAACCGATGTAGCCCCGCCTTGTGCTGGCAACGTTAACATCAAAGTGTCGCTCAGTCTTGTCGCTTCTGTAAGAGTTTATTCTGTGGTACAACATACATAGCCTACTGCGACACTCTCGTCGCACTTCAGACTGTTATATTGGAAAAATGAAAAATATCAAAAATGAGTACCTTTCTACAGTGTCTTCCTTAAATAATATTTTGTAAAGAAATGTTACAAAGCTCCAATAAAATTTATTTACACATTGTTGATAAAGCCAACAAATATATTTTGTTATGCTCTTCCACTTAAAAGAATTACATACAATTTTTTTTTATTCTTCCGGCTAGCTCAATAATAAGATTTAATTAATTTCTTTCAGAATCTCCTAAATCAAGGTCTTTAAAGGGTTCCCTTTGACGAATTTCAAAATTTATAAAAATTCACCAAGATAAAAATTTTAAAAAATATAACACCTTTCAAAATTATGATAAACTTTTACAAAGAAATAACAATAAATAATTCTAATAACAAACTAAACAATTTTCTAAAAATTAAAATATAAATTACCTTTTTCACTTAAACAACTTGAACAAAACAACACTTCCTGCCTCGACTTCCAATTCACCAAGCGCTGCTCTAACTTCTTTCAAACAATACACTTTCCCCTTTTGACTCCAACTCCACCCAAAATCTGCCTTATCCTCCAACCAACAACAAGCTTTCCCCTTTTATTAAATTAATTCGTCACCAATATCCAAATTTATAAAGCTTCTTCAGAAATAAATTATATTTCATAAGATTTTTTTATTTTTAAAAAATCCAAAATTATATTTTCATATAACAACAACTTTCTTCATACAGTATTTTAACTAATTATATTTTTAATCTGCTTTTAAAATATTATTTTATGGTAATTAATGAAGTTTTTTGATAATTTTCAAAAAAAAACAACTTTCGTTTACCAAAATTAATATTCCACTGTTTGTTTTTTATTTGTTACCCTAGTTTCTTAAATTTTAACACTCTACAAAATTATTTTTATGACATATTTACAAAATTACTATCTAGATTCTATCCTACTTATTTACAATATTCATTTTCTAACTTATAACTATTTACAATTTTATTTACACTAAATTTTCATACTTTCAAAAGGTGTTCATTCACTTTATCCAAATTCAACTAAAACAATATCACCTCAATTTAAAGCTTCTTATTGAAAAAGGATGTAATTTATTTGATCAAACTTGATTAAACACTGACTAGAACGCCTCGTCTCTAAATACGGAAGTATATCGATTCAAGTAAGTTTGAGTGAAGCAAATAATATTATAAATAAGAAAAGATTCTTCAAATGCCTTATTTCTACTTTATTTTTAATATTTCCTTATTTGATTTGGAAATCTTTTGTTCCTGACATCGTAAAGTAATAGTAGACTTTATATTAAAAATGTATATTAAATTTTAGTAGATTTTATAACGAGTGTGCTAAAGGTCTTGGAATCCCGTTGGCGACTAAAATAGTATATTAAAATACAAGTTGCAGAAGGCATCTATTCAAGCACGAATTTGAAATTCCGAAACGAGTTGAGGAACAAATGAATGCTTGAAGGACCTTCTGCAACGAGTGTTTTGTACTATTTTTTTTATTTTGCCGCTTTATACCATTTTATAAATTAAAAGATAAAAATTTTAAATCTAGGGAATTTTGCGGTGGTTGGTGACGTTTATGTGGCGTAATTTTTTTATTTTCGCGGTTAATGTTTGAAAATGAATGCAGAAGAAAGTTTATCACTAACGCCGCCGAAAATTAGGCAAATTGCACAAAAAACATTAGAAAATTTATTGCCGGGCAAGTCCAAATCCCAGTATGAAAAAGAATTTTTGACGTATGTCAGTTGACAGTGATACATTTTTGAAAAGAGAATTTAACCCTCCATCCATTAGCGAATAAATATACAGGGTGTTCTATTTAAAAAAACAAAGTTATATATTTTTCCTGAAAAACAGTAGGCCATGAAAAATAATTGATTATGCCATTTTATAGAAGAATTACTACTAAAAAACTATTTCCTCTAACTTTTTCTTAAATTTCTAATAATAAGCGAGATATAAGCTGGTCAATGAAAAATCAGACACCCTGTATAGTCAGAATTAAATGTCCACCACTTCACTCCAACCTACGAATGAATTCGTAGACTCCAACGCTCAGATCGCTGTGTTTCCGCATTGTTAAAAAATCTGTGGTGCCAAATTTAAAATTTCAATAGGGGCAAAAGTTCGCACTATTTCAGAACATATAAACGGAAATCTGGGCGCAATCCCATCACACCTGTGATGTTTGGAAGAACCAAGGAGTTGCTGCAAACCGGCTAGTCTCAACGTCAAGTGGCCCAGAGAACTTGGATTTTCAGAGGATGCGTGTGGCCCACCACATGCGTACTTTTACCCTACTACTTAGTGGAGCAGAAGTACGAAAATACAGTCATCTTTTCAGTAATAACTGAAATTCAGATATACAATTTAACATTTTTTCAATATCAAATGTTTGCATAGACCCTTCACAGTTTATAAAGCGAATTTGTAGCACATTTGATACTTTTTAAAGTTTTTGTACATCGTCAAACATTAAGTGCGTACTTCTGCCCCACCGTACTATAATTAATTTCTCATAATCGTTTGGCTAAACTTCAATAAATTTCAGTAGGTACTAAAGATATGTACCTTTAACACCCTCGTACAAGAAAACTAAGCCGCGGAGGAAATTTTTTTTTGCAGTTTTTTCTTCGGAATTCTCAAAAGAAAACGTTTACCTGAAACTTTTAAGGCATTTTAGGGACACCCTGTATAGGTAACTCCCGATGATGTCACAAAGTGATCGACGAATTTTTATTTTCGCAACCCTATGCTATGAACTCGCTAGGTAGGTATTAAGTTGGGCAGGAGGAGTAATTCATCGACATTGCTCGTTTTTTCGTTATTTTGCTTACGTTCTGTATATGTAAGCAGATGACGGACGAGACTATCTGTTCGCAGCTTTTAGTATATTAACGAACATCTGCAATTCTTGAATTTCTTTTACATGCTATTCTCGTATTGATTCATTGCTCAATACTTTCCTTTCTGGTGCTATAGGATATAGGTATATCGCTTTTAGATATTATCGAAGCCATATGCTTAGCAGATAATAATGTGCTTTTGTAACTACACATACCACGTCATCACATAAATATTATTCAAATAATTCACAACATTCTACTAGTGTTCGTCTATTTTTATTTCTTAAGTTTTACGTAAAGGCTTATTGCTAACAGAGCATGGACAATTTGATTGTAATTTTATTTTCCACGCAAAGCGCAGTTCATTTCACATTCGTTAGAGTACATTTTACCATCTGGGTCTCTGACAGGTACAAACAAGCCTTGGAACACAAATACATGGAGCGCTTTCAGAAATTTCCACGATAAGAAGTATTAGCATCATAATTACAAACATAAAACGCCACATTTTGCTGCGTTATTGCGAACTGTTCTTGCTCTTATGAAATCTTAACTAATACTATTATAAAGTTACTGCAATTAGTATATTTAACAAAGCATAATAAACTAAAAAATAGCTTTATTGGACTAACTTCATAATGCGTAATTAGTAATTGATAAAACAATGAAATTTTCAATGTGATTGATGTTGCAAAACTTTCCTCGTGATAATTTTCTTAGTTCCAAAATTCATTATTAAAATGATTCACGTATTGTCTTACTTATAGAGCTCTTAAACTTTGATATTTATTTAAAGTGAAATCCAATTACGAACAGAATTTCTGAAACTATTTTTTAATTGGTCACAAGAAATGAAATGTCATAAAACTGCCTGATGTTGTTTATTAAAAAACATCACATAACAAACAAAAATCAGACATAGATAATGTTTAAACTGTATAAAACGCAAATGATATTTAATTAAAATTATCTTTGTTATAATCTATTTCGTTGTGATCAAGAGTTGATTATAACGGTAGGCTTTAAGATAGCTTTGAACTACAATTTGGAAAAATTGCGTTTATATGATACTACAAAGTGATCGGGAAATTTTTGTTTTCGCAACTCTATACTATCAACTTGCTAGGTATTGAATCGCCCAAGAGGAATAATCCATAGGCGTGACTCGTTTTTTCATTATTCTGCTTACGTTCTGCATACGCAAGCAGACGACCGACGAGACAACGGTCTGTTTACAGCTTTTAATATATTAACGAACACTGCAAGAATTGTAGTTGCGTTTTCTTTGTTTTTAGTAAATATTACCTGATCGTCTGTGAAAAGTAAATGTTTTATTTAATTCTTTGTTGTCTACAACAATTCCACTTCCTTTCACATTTACGTTCCCAACTTTCAACCATACTGTCGATATACGAGTATATACAGCATGGTCCATAAGTAATGGTACACAGACTAACAGTAGATTCCTGAAGCCAAAATATTACGATTTACCTAAAATTACCTTAGTCCAAAAGTTAGGTAATATTTAGGAAGATACAGGGTGTCAAGGTCGAAATTTTAATTTTAATTTTCTTATGTAATTTCTAGTTTTCGCAATAGTTATATGAAAATTGGTGAAACTACCTTTTTTGGGACGGTGAACAATAATCGGTCCTCAATTTTAATGTAGCTCTTAAAACAACGTTATTTTTGCTGCACCTAATACTTTAAAAATATGTACTTAAAGTTAGGGCAGATCTAATTGAAAAAAAAACAATTGGCTCATCTTTTTTAAAAAAGGTATACTATTTAAATATCACTAAAGTTAACCGTTTTCTGTTGAAGTAAGCGATGCAGCGCCTTATTCACTTCTTAGGTATTCTGTAACGCAGTAGGCCTACATTTAAAACAACAAATTTGCATATTCTTGTCAAAAACAAGTAACAGGACACAGAGCCAGAGTGAATCAGTGGGATATTTGTCAATAAAAGAATTTTTAATTTTATATGTAACGCAAGTAATGCTCCTTAAGAAACTGAAAGGCGTTTTCATTGTCTGGATAGAATTTCCATATGGTAAGCAGCAAATTCTGTTCTAATATTGTGAATTACTTCTCGTAATATATCACTTCGTCAATAAATTCAAGTCGTACTAAATTTTTGACAAACATTCATATAACGATACAACCCACACCATTATTCCATCTAGAAATTTAACTTCACACTTAATACAATCTTGATGAAATGCTTCATTTCTTACTATAATAATTCGTTTAGAACAATTCCTTTTACACGGATCCACTATTGCTCTGTATCCCATTGTTTATCACACGAACATGTCAATATTGTCATTTTTATTTCAATCCTACTGCGTTAAATATTACTCAAATTAATAATAAAATGTAGCATCACTTACTTCAATCGCAAATATCTTGGAAATGGTTAACTTAGAGACACTGAAATGGTATACCTTTTTTGTATGGAAAAGATGAGGAAAGTTGTTGGATTATTAATAGTTAGTTTTTTTGTGTTTGTTGTTATCTTTTACTTTTATTATTATGAATATTATGATATTAATAATTAATTCGCTCGTTGGACCAACAACATTTACTTTTTATTATTTTCCTTCCAAGGGTTGCCTTGAACCGCCAATTTTTTATTTTGGAGTTTGTTTGGGTTTCCGGGGTAAAAATTATTAATTAATTGAAAAAACTCACATTACGTGTCAATTTAAAAAACGCATAACAAAATCGTTGAATTTCACATTGAAACCGCCAATTTAATCAGTTAATAAACGCTTCAAAATAAAACGCTAGCTCGGGTGTGTGAAAAAATATAAAATTAAACGCAAGATAGAACATTAACCTATGGCCATTGGAATTGGCGCAAAACCATCCCCTGCAGGAGCTGAGTGACACTGTTTTCAATTTCAATCAAGGTGAGTCGAGGCAAATCCTATTTATCAAACATTCATATTGAGAAAAAATTATTATTTGTCACGCGTACATTTTTTTGGTCCTTCGACGTCGGATTGTTTGTTTGATATCTGTTATCATATGAATGCCTTTATTCTTACTTTTAATTATTGAAACGGTGTAGTGGTCAATTCTACTACTGGTATTACAGCGCATTCAATTTTGGCAGTGGACATTGGCTGAATTGGTTATCCAATTTATATTTTACCCATTATTTATATTTGTTTAAACATATTGTTATATTGCATACAATAGTTTCGCTAAACGCACGCACGTCATTGTGACGTTTGAGGGTAAAATAGATTATTTGGTTACGTCAATTTTGACATTTTTGTCATATCAGTTTTTTCAATTCGCATCGTTTTTGAATTTTTTTAAATTTAAAAATGCCACTTAAAGTTAACGCTAAATTTGCTGAAGCTTACGCTTTTCGAAATGCTTTAATTAATAAAATAAAGGAAACGCTAGATATCGCAAGAATGGCACAAAACGATAATTCGTTTATTCCACTATTTAAGAGACGCTATCAAACAACAGATGATATTTACGCAAAATTGGAAACCTCTCACAATCAGGTAATATCGCTTATAGCTGCACAAGAAAACCCTGATTTTCAAGCAGAAGACGAGGTAAGGAAGGAATTCGATGCTATGTATTTTGAAATAGGAGTTCTTTATGACCAAACATTACCTGTTGATATACCGTCTTCAAACAATTCATCCCATGTTATAAAGGAATTTTCAAATGTTCGATTACCTAAAATTAATTTAAGAAATTTCGATGGTAAATTAGAATTATGGTCGCCATTTATTCAATTATTTAATACCACAATTCACAACGCTTCACATTTATCGAATACAGAAAAATTTCAATATTTAATTAGCTGCATTTCTGGTGAACCCTTAAATTTAGTAAAGACCTTAGATTTATCAGATGATAACTATATAATCGCTTATCAAAATCTAGTCAATAGATATGACAATAAAAGGAAGTTAGCTACACGTTATTGGGAAGGAATGATTTCGTTACCTCAACTAAAAGAAGAATCGTCTAAAGGGTTACGCGATTTGATTGATAAATTCCGGGAAAATGTAGCAGCATTACGTGCTTTAAAATTCGCTGATTCTCTGGAAGATTTCATGCTGCTAAATCTCCTTTTGGAAAAATTAGACCCAAACACACGAAGATTGTTCGAATCGGAAATCCGTGATTTAAGGCAGGAAATCCCAACGTTTGGGATGTTAGAAGATTTCATCGAAGGTCAAAGTTTGGTATTAGATCAGTGTAAACCGAAATGCTCTAATTTTAAGCAAAATAATTATTCTAAACGCACGTTCCATGTTACAACGGAACATACATCACCAGATAAATGTTTTATCTGTAGTAAAACACATTTAACTTACTCGTGCCCACAATTAGTAGAGAAACTACCTACGCAACGCTACGAATTGGTAAAATCCAAAAAATTATGCATTAATTGCCTTAGTGGTTTTCACACCACCAAAACCTGTAAGTCAAAATCACGTTGTCGAAAATGCAATAAAAACCATCACAGTTTGTTACATTTTGAATCTTCCGCTACGCAATCTAATCGTAATGATGAACCTTTTAACGCTGTACGATTAGAACCTACAAATGCTGTAAGTAACACACTCGAAAATTCAAACGCTACGATTTCTTCAGTAACGGCTCTAGTTAGTGCCACATCTAATAAATTAGTGTTGCTGTCAACAGCACTGATAGATATTCGTGACGAATCCGGATATCCACACGCAATAAGAGCAATCCTCGATGGAGGTAGTGAGGGCAGTTTTATAACTGCTGCTTGTGCTCAACGCTTAGGATTACGTGTTAAATCCAACCGCATTCAAATTCAAGGAATAGGTTCATCATCCGCTCTTCTATCTTCTGGAACGGTTAGTTGCTGTCTATACCCGCATGATGAGTTACAACCATCATATTTGATTGATGCTCACGTCATTGCATCTATTTCGCATAATATTCCAGCCTTTCCAATAGATTCTTCTACGTGGACACATATTAAAGGCTTACGCTTAGCAGATCCACAATTTTGTATCCCAGCAAAAGTAGATCTTTTACTAGGTGCTGATATTTATACGCAATTATTACGTCCAGGCTTAATACTGGGATCAAATAATACGCCCTCAGCTATAAATACTATTTTCGGATGGGTTTTGTCTGGTCAGGCATGTGCTAACCAACCAACTCATTTGAACTCTTTTTTTACTGCGCTTTCTAATGAACCTTTAGAATCAACGCTAAAGAAATTTTGGGAAATTGAAGAAGTTAGCGTTGAAATTCCTCCTTCTCCAGATGACGTTATGGGCGAAAAATTGTACAAACAATCAGTATCTCGCGAACTTAATGGTAGATATAGTGTTGCGTTGCCTTTTAAATCAATTCACAGACCCGAGTTTCCCAATTCTCGCTCTGTCGCTTTACGTCGCTTTTATTGTTTAGAAAATAGATTTTCACGCGATGAATCTCTTCGAATTCATTATTCAGAGTTCATGAAAGATTACCTTGATAGTGGACATATGTCCATTGCAAAGGAACCCATTACATCATCTGAATGTTATTATATACCGCTTCATTGTGTTTTTAAACCAGATAGTACTACAACGAAATTGCGTGTAGTCTTCGACGCCTCAGCTAAATCAGCAAACGATAAATCACTTAATGATTGTTTGTATTCTGGTCCAAAATTACTACCACACATTGCAAATATATTACTAAAGTTTAGATCGCATAGAATTGTCTTTATCGCTGACATAAAACAAATGTATCGGCAAATATTAATCGCACCCGCTTTCAGAAATTATCAACGAATTTTATGGAGGTTTTCGCCACATGAGCCGATCGAAGAATATGTCTTAAATACTGTTACCTACGGGGTTTCTTCTGCCCCATTTTTAGCAATAAGAACGCTTCATCAATTAGCTGAAGACGAACAGCTAAATTTTCCCCAAGCCGCTGCACTTTTAAAACAAGATGTTTACGTTGATGACGTTGTTTCTGGTTGTAATACGCTGTTACAAGCACAAATTCTCCAAAGGGAATTAATCGAACTTCTAAGAAGAGGTGGTTTTTTACTACGCAAATGGGCAAGTAATGTACCCGAATTGCTGTCCGGGTTGGATTCCAGTTTGTGCCAAGAAGGTCTTTCGTTTGATAGTGAATCCGAATCCACCATCAAAATTCTAGGCTTACAGTGGCTTCCATCGCTTGATGTATTTTCTTTTAAAGTTGATACTATCAATCACACTTGTACTAAACGACAGATATTGTCCGAAATCGCAAGAATATTTGACCCACTTGGTTTTCTTGCCCCATTAATCTTTTTTTGCAAACGATTAATTCAACATCTTTGGTGTTTAGGTTTAGATTGGGATGCTATCCCGCCAGATGAAGTAGTTGATCGCTGGAATTGTTACCGCCAGCAGCTTTTTTTAATTAGTAACATTCGTTTAAATCGCTACGTTTTTTCGCCAGATTACTCAAGCATTGAGTTACACGGATTCTGCGATTCATCGGAAGCAGGATATGCAGCCGTTGTTTATTTTCGTATCATTGATAATTCTAATACCGTTTCTGTTAAATTTGTAACAGCCAAAACTAAGGTTGCGCCATTAAAAAAACGGTCTTTGCCACAATTGGAATTGTGCGGAGCCTATCTCCTCTCCAATCTTATAGATACCATTGTTCAAATATACTCTGAAAAAATTAATAAAATTTTCGCTTGGACTGATTCCACAGTTGTTTTGGCTTGGTTACGTTCATCTCCACATCGTTGGAAAACGTTTGTTTCAAATAGGGTTAGCCATATTCAAGAACGCGTGCCACCTTCCTCGTGGCGTCATGTACGATCGGTGCATAATCCCGCTGATTGCGCATCTCGTGGTTTATTACCCCAGGAACTAATTTACCATCCTTTATGGTGGGCGGGGCCTCCTTGGCTTAAGGCTTCACCTAATTCTTGGCCCACGCAACAAGTCAATCAGTTAGATATTGAAAACGTAGTTACTGAGGAAGAAAGAAAGGTTAGGGCTTTTATTGTCCAAGATGACAATCTGAAGCCTTGGAATGAGTTACTAACCAAATATTCTTCGCTGAATAAAATTTTGCGCATAGTCACGTACATTTGTCGTTTTACTAAAAAACTTAGGAATGTGCATCAACCCATGTCAGATACAATCACATCTTCTGAATTACACAATTCCTTACTTATATTAGTTAAATTAGTTCAGCAACAGATATTTCACGCTGACATAAATAGTTTAAGACAACACAAATTATTGTCACACCCACTACGCAAACTAAATCCCTTCTTGGATCAACAAGATATCCTCAGGGTGGGCGGTCGATTATGTCATTCTGCATTATCATTTGAAGAAAAACATCCCGCACTTCTTCCTCAATCCCATAGATTAACTGTTTTGATTATAGAAGACGCTCATAGGAAACATCTTCACCCTGGTCTCAACACGCTTCTTTATTTAATTCGACAAAATTTCTGGATTTTGTCCGCAAATCGAGCAATTCGTCGATGTTTATCACGCTGTTATCGATGTTTCCGTACAAAACCGCAGTCACTGCAACCACCTATGGGAGATTTACCCGCAGTTCGAGTACAGCAAATCAAGGCATTTAACTCTGTAGGCATTGATTTTGGTGGCCCATTTACAATAACAATGCGAAAGGTTCGAGGAGCAAAAACACACAAGGCATACATTTGCCTATTTGTATGCTTGGCAACTAAAGCCCTTCATCTTGAGCTCGTCTCGGAGCTTTCGACAGCGGCCTTTCTTGCCGCATTGCGTCGCTTCATTGCTCGCCGTGGTCGATGTGCTTTAATAATGAGTGACTGTGGAACAAATTTTATTGGAGCTGCACGCATAATATCTAATTGTTTTAAGAGCGCTGTGGAGGAAGAAGGTATTACATGGAAATTTAATCCGCCAACTGCTCCACATTTTGGTGGTATATGGGAGGCTGGGATTAAATCTGTTAAAACTCACCTCAAACGCGTAATAGGGGAACAAATTTTAACATTTGAAGAATTTTCTACAATATTAGCACAAATAGAAGCTTTACTCAATTCGCGACCACTGTGCCCCCTTAGTAGTGACCCAAATGATTTAGAGGTTTTGACGCCTGGTCATTATTTAACTTTAGCTCCTTTAACATGCATACCTGAACCCGACCTGTTAACTATCAACATGAATAGATTAACTCGCTGGGAGCTGCTTCAACGTATGCACCAACATTTTTGGAAAAGATGGCATCATGAATATTTGCATACTTTACAACAGCGCTGTAAATGGGTTGCCAATTGTCCACTTCTTGATCAAGGAACCATGGTCTTAATAAAAGACGATCTTTCCCCTCCTATGCGTTGGCGTCTGGGTCGTGTGATTCAACTCCACCCAGATCCAAAAGGCATATCTCGCGTCGCGACAATTAAAACCGTTCAGGGTACCCTCAAACGTCCTTTAGTAAAGTTATGTCCATTGCCAAATCAATAATGCATTGTAAAATACTTGTATTTTGGTGGGCGGTATGTTGGATTATTAATAGTTAGTTTTTTTGTGTTTGTTGTTATCTTTTACTTTTATTATTATGAATATTATGATATTAATAATTAATTCGCTCGTTGGACCAACAACATTTACTTTTTATTATTTTCCTTCCAAGGGTTGCCTTGAACCGCCAATTTTTTATTTTGGAGTTTGTTTGGGTTTCCGGGGTAAAAATTATTAATTAATTGAAAAAACTCACATTACGTGTCAATTTAAAAAACGCATAACAAAATCGTTGAATTTCACATTGGAACCGCCAATTTAATCAGTTAATAAACGCTTCAAAATAAAACGCTAGCTCGGGTGTGTGAAAAAATATAAAATTAAACGCAAGATAGAACATTAACCTATGGCCATTGGAATTGGCGCAAAACCATCCCCTGCAGGAGCTGAGTGACACTGTTTTCAATTTCAATCAAGGTGAGTCGAGGCAAATCCTATTTATCAAACATTCATATTGAGAAAAAATTATTATTTGTCACGCGTACAAAAGTGTTTTGTTCAATTTGCCCTAACTCTAAGTACAAAAAAGTTGAAGTATTTTTAAGGTATTGCGTGTAGCAAAAATAGGTTATTTTAAGAGCTACATTAAAATTGAGAACGTATTATTGTTTCCCGTACCAAAAAAGGTATTTTCGCCAATTTTCATAGAAGTAAAATATTGCGAAAACTTTAGAAATTACAAAAGAAAATTGAAATTAAAATTTCGACATTGACACCCTGTATCTCCCTGAATTTCTTTTACATGGTTTTCTCATACTGATTTATTGCACAATATTTGCTGATGAGACCCTACAGGGTTTATGTTGGGCTTAGATATTATTGAAGACTTATGTTTAGCAGTTAATAATTTTACCTTACTTAGCCAAGATGAATTAGGGCATTTATTAAATTGATACATTCGGTATTTTTGCAAATATAAATACAATGTCGTCAAGTACGTATAAATATTATTCAAATAATTCCCTACCTTCTACAGTTGTTCGTCTATGCTGAGATGATATTAATTGGTGTTTACGAATTTATTGTTAATGAAATAAAAATTAATTAATTATTTAATGGGGATTTAGTTACATAATAAAACGTAATATAAAAATTTAGATAGCTAGGCTATTTATTAAGTATTGAAAATGTAAATATTATCATTGTTGTAAAATATGAATAGCTAAATAGGGTTTCTATAGAAAAGTTAAGTAGTTACGGTTGTCCTGAATAAAAACGCAATTTTTCAATTGGATAAAGAATTTTCGAAAAACCAGGGTGGCAGAAAAACAAGATTTAAAATAAACAGAAAAAAATAATTTTGCGAAGAGGAAGTAAAAAATCTTCCAGGCGAAAATAAATATTATTAAATTAAAACTTCAATAAAATTTGAAGTTGAATAATTCTATTTGTCTTCCATCATTATAATTCGGGGAGAATTGAAACTCGATAAAATTGGATTGAAGATCAGTTTTGATGCTGCATGTGAACTGGATACTAATATAACTTGAATAAATAATAAACTGGAATTGAAATTGGTTCAATGATAAGGATTGGTTATTGGTAATCCGTTTGAAATTGAAAATGGTTGGTTATTGAAATTTCAACGTAACTGTGAGTGTAGGAGTAGTATAGATAAGTTAGTAAGAAAATTAGGGAAAGAATCATTGAATTGTAATAAATTCGTATTAATGAAGTTGACTAAGATTTATTTTAAAATATAATTTAAAAATAAAAGTAGTAGTAGTAGTAGTGGTAGTGGTAGTGGTAGTGGTAGTGGTAGTGGTAGTGGTAGTGGTAGTGGTAGTGGTAGTGGTAGTGGTAGTGGTAGTGGTAGTGGTAGTGGTATTGGTAGTGGTAGTGGTAGTGGTAGTGGTAGTGGTAGTGGTAGTGGTAGTGGTAGTGGTAGTGGTAGTGGTAGTGGTAGTGGTAGTGGTAGTGGTAGTGGTAGTGGTAGTGGTAGTGGTAGTGGTAGTGGTAGTGGTAGTGGTAGTGGTAGTGGTAGTGGTAGTGGTAGTGGTAGTGGTAGTGGTAGTGGTAGTGGTAGTGGTAGTGGTAGTAGTAGTAGTAGTAGTAGTAGTAGTAGTAGTAGTAGTACACGTTTATTTCATCAAAACGAGGATGTTTATATGTATAATTTTACATAACACTCGTAATTCATTAGATTATCAATTATGCTTCTTTCTTATTTATATATTTTACTATTATTCTTATTTCTAAATTGGAAGCACAGTCTTTACATATTCTGAACAAGACTTTTTAAACTGTTTCTCAGTAGTTAATACTTTGGCCTTTATATAATTTAAGTCCTTTGTAAAAGAACCAATTTTGTGAGATACTTTTGGTACTTGCTGGAAGCCTAAAATTATTTACTATTCTAGTTTGATAATTGTGAATATGTTTATTATAAACTAAGTACTTATTCATGTAACTAGGTAATATATTTCTTACTAATTTAAAGACAAAGACCAGAGTATTGAGATACACCCGCTGTTTAATACTAAGCCATTGTAGAATTTCTAACATATTGGCAATTTTAGTCCTCCTGTGACATCGCAATATTATTCTCATTACTCTATTTTGTAATTTCTGCAGTCTCTGTACCTATGTCTCCTTCCGTAACTAAAAAGAGTACAGTTGAACAACATTCAAAATGCGGTACAATTATACATTTATAAACTAAAATCTTAGACCATAAGTTTAATTTGCTACTGATTCTACCAAAAACTCCACTCTTTTTGGCTACTTTTTTAACTAAAAAATCAACATACTTTCTAAATCTTTAAGTCTATCATCATCATCAATAACTATTCCGAGATATTTCATTTCAGCGACATATTCTATTTTCTTGCAATTGATGACAACACCGTTCACTGGTTCTGTTAAATGCCTAGTTGTGGTAATCATATGGCTTTTGTTTTAGACGTATTCAGCTTAAGTCTGTTAACTTTTAACCACTTTGATATGTTTATTAGCTCAGAATTCATTTTATCCACAGCACTATTTACATCACGATCACTCATTGTAATTAGGGTATCATCTGCAAAAAGATTTAGTTTACAGTTTTCGAAAATAAATTGTTACAATATCATATCAATATTTATTTCTTAAGTTTTAAATAACGGCATATTGCTAACAAAGACAATATGTTACAAAGCAAGAACAATTTAATTACAATTTTATTCACCACGCAAAGCGCACTGCATTACACATTCGTTAGCGTACATTTTACCATCGGGACCTCTTACAGGAGCTAACATTCTAGGACAAAAACATGGAGCTTTTTCGGAAATTACCATGTTAAGAAGTATCAGCATCATAATTACAAACATAAAACGCCACATTTTATTGTAACTACGAACTATTCACACATATTACTGCATAACTGCGAACTATTCTTACTCTTACAAACTCTTAGCTGTTACTGAAATTAGTATATTTAACAAACCGTAATAAACCAAAAATAATTGTATAGCAATTACTTTATACCTACATAATTAGTAATAAATAGTTAAAACAGTGAAATTTTCGATATGATTTATGTTGCAAAACTTTTCTCGTAATAATTTTCTTATTCCCAAAATTCAGTACTAAGATGATGCTCGTTATTGTCTTACTTATTAATAAAATATCTAATCATAAATAAGAATGAGGCATAGCTAAGGTTTACGTTTAAACTATATAAAACGCGATATTTAATTAAAATTGCCGTCGTTGCAAGGCATTTTCTTTTGGCAAAGAGTTTATTACAACCAGGGGCGGCGGGTTTTGGATTTCTAATCGGGTGCAAAAAATTATCATTTTGGTTAAAAGTGAGCATGGCCTATTTAAACGCATTTTAAGGAAATTAACAATTTTAGGGCCCAATAAATAATTGTAATATTTTAAAAATTAAAAATAAATTTGGAATTTCGATTTGATGGAAACACAAGGGAAAAACACAAACAATTAGATAATTCTTTTAATAACAAGAAAACATTAAATTTGATACAGTAGGTGAGTAGGTACATCACTTAGCAAATAGCAAACGTGTTTCGGCGAATAGCCGTGCGGTTTATGAACTCTGTGGCTACCGCATTCTTATCAATTTCATCGTTGAATTCTTTATGCACATGTAACACTGCTATATTATTCAAACGACGTTGAGTCATATTGGCCCTTAAGTAAGTATGCAACCTACGTAGCACTGAAAACGATCTTTCTGCGGTGCAGGAAGTGGCTGGAATAGTCAGAATAATTTTTATAAATTTAGTAATTTCTGGAACCAAACTAAATAAATGATTATTTGATTTTACTACGTTAACAGCATCATTAAAAACGCTGAGGGTTACATTTTGTTGTTTACAAACATCTAAAAACATATCACGATGTAAAAGAAGCCTATCCTTTTCAAAATCATTTTTATAAAAGTCAACAATTTTAGATCCGTCAGACAGGCGACACCAACATAGAATAATATATAACTATACTGGGAGGTAGTATCCAATTATTCTTTGCACTTAACTTGACCATCGCGATTGTCTAGAAGCCGACAACAGAGAACTTTCGCTTCAGTTTAGCAAGCGAGTGCAATAGAGCGAGCTAGCGCAATAGAGCGCGAGCGAGAGCAAAAGCTAGAGTGCATTTCAAACGAAAGTTTTCGTTTGTCGGCGGTCGGCCTGTCTGTACTCGCCTGCAGATTACTCTGCGGCTCGCCTTGGATGCTCAAGTACAGCTGGCAGGTGTTTGTTATGACTCGCAATCGTTGATAACCGTTCCGCTTGCGATTTTTTTACGTAAACATTTTCGGTGATTTACTAGGCAAAAATGCAACAAATATATGCTTATATATTATATCATGAGAAGTTTTAATCGGGTGCTACGCACCCGATTACATTTCCGACCGGGTGCAACCGACCCCGCGCACCCATGTACTCGCCGCCCCTGATTACAACGGTACGTGTTAAGATAGCTTCGAACTACAATTTGTATAAAATACCATTTATATGGTAAAAATATAGGTAGTAGGTAACTCCCGGTGATGCCACAAATCGATCGGGGATTTTTTTTGTTTTCGCAACTTTATGCTAGGTAATAGGTACTGAATCGCCCAGGAGAAGTAATAATTCGTCGACTTGGCTCGTTCTTCCATTATTCTGCTTACGTTCTGCATACGTAAGCAGACGAACGACGAGACAACTGTCTGTTTACAGCTTTTAGTATATTAACGAACATCTGCAAGAATTGTAGTTGCATTTCTTTTACGTGCTCTTCTCATATTGATTCATTGTTCAATATTTGCTGATGAGACCCTATAGGATTTATATCCAGCTTAGATATTATTGAAGCTTTATGTTTATTAGTTAATAATTTGACCTCACTAAGCTAAGATGAATTAGGGCACTTGGTAAGTCGAATGTATTTTTGTACATATAAATACCACGTCATCAAGGACGTGTAAATATTATTCAAATAATTCGCTACCTTCCCGCAGTTGTTCGTCTATTTTTAGTTCTTAAGTTTTAAATAAAGGCTTATTGCTAACAAAGACAACAAAATACAATATGTTTCAAATCAAGAACAATTTATTTATAATTTTAGTGGCCGTGCAAAGCGCACATCGTTACACATTTCCTAGAGTACGCTTTATCATTGGGACCGTGTGCAGGTTGCCCAAATTTTCTAGAACAAGCACATGAAATGTCTTCAGAAATGGCCATGTTAATAAGTATTAGCATCATAATTACAAACGTAAAACACCACATTTTACTGCGTAACTGCGAACTGTTTGCTATTATAAATGCTTAACTAACACCATAAAGTTGCTGAAATGAGTACCTATATATTTAACAAAGAATTATAAACCAAAAATAATTTTATTGGAATCGCTTTATACCTACCTAATTAACAATTGTTAAAACACTGAAATTTTAAATATGATTTATGTTGCAAAACTCTTCTTGCAATAATTTTCGAATTTCCTATTTTCGCTTTCAAGGATAGTTTCGAATTGAACTCCTTTCCCTATTTTCTTACTACCAAAACTCATTATTGAAATGATATACGTATTATCTTACTTATAGAGCTATTTATTCAAAGTGAAATCCAATTACAAACAGGATTTCTAAAAGTCTTTTTTAATTAGCCACAGGGAATGAAATGCCATAAATATGCCTGAGGCCGTTTATTGAGAAGTATCTAAAATAAACAACAGTGAGACAGTGAGACAGACATAGCTAAGGTTTACTTTAAACTATATCAAACGCGAATGGTATTTAATTAATTACCGTTGATGTAATGTAATGCATTGCGTTGTTGTATATGTAGAGTTGATTGTAGCGGTAGGTGTTAATCCTCGAACTACAATTTGTATAAAATAGAATTTACATCGTAAAAAGTGTAAGTAACTCCCGGTGGTGCCACAAAGTGTTATCTTCCCACCACACGCCTGTAGCCACCGTCGCAGGTGAAACCGCGGTTTTATCATCACATACAAATCCCTATTCGGTCTCTAAAAATTTACAAATTAATCTTGACTTAAAAAGTGGAAAGCAAAAGTAAATTAAACAAAATGTTTACATGTGATATGAAAAATTCATTAATTTTTCATAACCTTCCGAAACTGTTAACCATTCTTCTGAAGATGAAGGCATTTTAAAGAAACATCTGAAACATGTTTAAGTTTGAGTAATTATTCTAGAAACGGATGAAGATACAACTGGAAAAAGCCAAGAACATTTAAATGAAGAACTAGCCAAAGTACTTGATGAACCAAAAGAGCCTTCGCAGGAGTTTGTCACTCCAGTTCCTCCCCAGAAAAAGTAAAACACGCAATACTAAACACACGTAGAACTCTAGAATTGACAAGGCCTCTCAAATTTTAAACGAATCGGTTCAAACACCATCTCCAGACGAAGCAGTAGGTTGTTGTAACATTTGGCAAATAAACTAAAGTGGCCATATAAGAACAGACATTCGATAATATTATTTCTGCGGCTGATATGGTCCACACTATGAAACTCCTCCTACATCTGTTTCTTGTTTACCATATCATAACATTACGCAATCTCCTTCTTTTAACAACATTTCTACTATATCCAGTTCTGAGTTTAATAACCTTTAAAACTCTATTTTATTTTAACTTGCTTTTTTTATTTTATCACCTTACATATTCCTCTAATCTAAACTCATAATCAGCAATTCGCATACTTCTGGAATGAAATTAATTGTTTTAATATTTTAAACAGATGCAAGCTTGTACAGGAATCGCCCTAGATTTGGTATCCATATTTTTTTCACCCAAGGAAACGGTTAAAAAAGATAACAAGATACACAATCAAGGCAACGCAAGTGGGTATCAGAAGTAAAACAATACAAAATCTTTTGGCAGGTTTTACACTCACAAAAACCAACCAATAACCAAAAACTAACAAGACCAGCTATACAGAAACCATTAATATGATGACCCAGGCAACGGAAGTGGATAAAGGAGTTACTGTGGACTGATCTCCTGCAAACCCTTTGATCAATGCAACCTCTTTAAGCAAAAATATTTAACAGGAAAGCAAGAGATGCCTAAGGAAAATTGGGAAAATCCAAGAAAGAAGTAAAAGCACTAGTTAGTGACAAGAAGAAATGGCAGAAGTTTATAAAGGTCCTATGCTCCCTGGAGGAGTAGACCGGATCATTCATTCATATCATCGACAGGGCCGCCGAGAGGGTGTGACATCTGAGACTTTTGTCACGGGCCCGACATTGAAAGGGTTTCGACCGTCGGGCCCCGACGTAACACATAACTGTTGCAAATATTGAGTCTTTTCTGAAAGAACCTTTTAGAAATAAACTGCAAGACGTTCTCTCTGGAGCTACACTTGTTGCAATTATTAAATTGGGTATAACCCCAAATGTCGACAAACGGTCGAAAGCGAAAAGAATAAAGCTAGCAGATGAAGCAAATGAACTGTGTATTTTGTTATACTGGATCCATATTATTTCTCAACTTCACATGCGTTTCATATCTTTAAAAAACATTCAGAATTTATTTTCACCAATATTAAATTATCTAACAATGAATCACCAAGAAATTTCTGACTTGTGCAATAATTTAATAAATAAATATTCCAAAGACTTAACATCATTTCTGAAAGACGAAATCTATCACATGAAAAGAATTTATAACGCCACATTTAAGCAGGAATGAAGCCAAAAATATGAGTGGGAAACTCTTACAAACATAATAATTGAATCTGCACAATACCAAAAACTAAAAACCCGCATAATTAATGGTATGACGAGGAGTATAAAGTGTCCAATGAACGAAAAAAGGTGGCTAGGATGAAATATTTAAGTAACCCAATAGAAACAGATAAAGAAGACTATAAAAGGAAAATAGTGTAGAGCAAAGAAGAAGTAAGAGATGAATCAAAAATTGAAAACATTAATCACAAAGGACAAAGGAACAAGACAAGGAAATTATATAAGGAAATAATGAAGACAAATAAAGAATACATACCAAAAATAAATATTTGTAAAGACAAACAAGGCAACATTCTTACAGAAAAAAAACGAAATTTTAAATAAATGACATGAATATTTCACGGAAACCCTGAGAACACGAACACAATTAATAGAAAATAAAGACTATATAACAATGGAAGAAAGAATAAACCCATCCTCTCTAGACGAAGTTATAAACACAATCAAACAATTAAAAATCAACAAGTCATCAGGACACGACAGTGTTACTGCAGAACTAATGGAGGAATGAAACTATGAAAGAATCAACGAATTAATAAGTAAATGCTGGGAGCAAGAAAAAATGCCAGAGGAATAGGAACTAGAAATTCTGCAACCTATACACAACAACGGAGGTAAAATGGTACCTATGCAGCAATTATAGAGGTATAACTTTACTTAATTTAGTCTATACAGTTTTCTCCAGCAGTATAAACAGAAAACTTTCAGAGTACGCAGAAGAAATACTACAGGAGGATAGCCAAAACGGTTTTCGACTGAATTTCAGATACCATTATATTGTATATTTATCGATTTCCGGCAAACTTTTGACCAACTAGTAAGAGAAAGAATAGAACTAGATTTTATAAAATTAGGAATACCAAGTAAATTGATAAGATTAATTAAAACCACACTCAATAATTCTAAAGGAAGGCGAATACACAAGTGACATTAATATTAACAACGGTGTAAGGCGAGGAGACGTACTAAGGGATGGTTAAACACAAAATCGGCGCAACTGTGTGTATATGCAGATGACATTCCGATAATGACAAGTGATATTAAGACTGAAAGAAACGATAAAAAAACTTGAAAGAAGAAGCTGCAAAAGGGAACTAACAATAAATACTGCAAAAACAAAAGTAATGCTAGGTGGTTACGTAGATAAAAAGCGAAATATTGATATAGATGGAGAAATACGAAATTGTAAAAAAACTTCAAACACTTGGGTGTCCAAATAAACAGCACAAATACAATTACAGAAGAAATTAAACAACGATTATAAGTAGAAAAACGAGCATTACGAGCAAACAATAAACTTCTAAATTCAAAAATCTTAAACAGAAGTGCAAAAATGTTAATGTATCGTACGTTAATCAAACCAGTGGAAACCTACGGCTGTGAAATGTGAACTCTAAGAGAGGACATTAGGCGTTTGCAAGTAAAATTTGAACGAGATATACTACGAAAAATATATGGCTCGGATATGGCCCGGTTAACGAAGTAAATGGCGAGTGGAGGATCCGCATGAACCATGAACTGGAAAAAATTATAAATAACCAAAACATAGTAAATTACATTAAAGCTAGAAGAATAGAATGGTTCAGCCATGTAAATAGAATGAGCAACACAAGAGCATCAAAAATTCTAATAAAATGGAAGCCAAATGCAAGAAGAAGAGTTGGAAGACGATGGGAAGAAGACGTTATTAAAGACTTATGGAATTTAGGATATACCAACTGGAAAAAAATGATTGAAAAAAGAAAAAAGTGGAACGAAGTGACTGACAAAGCCAAATCCCACACAGGATAATAGCGCCGCGGAAAGTAAGTAACTAACGCCACGTTTAAAGATGTTATACCAGTACTAGATTTATTAAATACCATTTTAAAAATTTCAACTTCAATGTGTTTTCCCCAAAATATGTACTGTAATCGGAATTTTTTGCACAATACCAGTAACAGTTACCGAAGGTGAACGAGCGTTTAGTAAACTTTCAGCAATAAAGATTTTCAGTAGATCTCTCAATACTCCAGGAAAGATTAAACGGGCCTAACTTTGCTATCAATAGAACATGACTTAGCAATGAAAACATGTAAATTGATTATGACGAGGTGATTAAAGATTTCGCTAACCATAAAGTGAGGAAATGGGCGAGGCAGATGAGGCAATAAAAATTTAAAAATTCTCTTTTTATTTAATGTTTGTATTTTGTATGGTATGTACCTAATGTATCGAATTTTGAATTGATTGTACATTTGTTTTAAATAAATGTTTTATAGACTTTTTTTAAACAAAATTGATACGCTTTTTAAGTGGGACCCGGATACCACAGACTTGTCACGGGCCCGAAAATCTCTCTCGCCGTCCCTGTACATCGATATAATTCGGTAATCCAGCAACGCCTCTTGATTTTTCTTTCCAAAGAAGGGTATGCAAAACAATAGACGCTGGATTTGTTTTTGGTGACATATTGTCTTGTATCAAGAAATAATTGCAATGGTGATCGTCAACACCTGATAATCGGGCAAGACACGCGAAGAAGAAGATTGTCTTAATAGTGTTTTGGGTACTGACAAAATAGCCTGCGAACAAAAATCTAGATCCACAAATTTTCCTGTGTTCTCAGACTGGATGTGTTCAAATTATTATGCGGCTTTAGATCTTACCTCTAAATTTCTTCTTCTTCCTCTTATCGCCGAAGCCTACGCCGATGGCCTGTTAATAACTCAGACGTATGAGTACTGCCATACTGCGAGTTCCCTTCGCACGATGCTGGGCAGGAGGGTAACCTCTAAATTTAATTAAAATATTTAAGCTTGGTTGTTGAAGGATTTAATTTACATTATTTATTATCTAAGTTACTAGTCATTAAAATAACCGACTTATTTGTAGGTATTCTGGAAAGGCAATCTTCAGTGGAATTTTCCCTATATGTCATTTGCTTACTTTCAAAAAATTATTTACTGTTCAACGGAACACATTGAAAATATACATCTAACAATTTGGTATAATAATAATTTACAGTGTTATACTTCATACTATTACGATTCAGAGAATTGCCTATATTTAAATGAAAAACGGGCGATATTTGTATGTTTCTCATTTCTTTCATAAGTAAAGGTATCCTTGCATTGTATATTAAATATATTCCTAAATATAAAAAGCATATTTTATCATTTTCTAACGTATATTTCTCAACTTACATCAGACACAACAATATTAAAACCTTACTCAACAGGCAAGCTAACTCGAAAGGTTACAGAACATATGAAAAATCATAAGTAACAATAATACCCGTATCCGCAGGGACCGTAAAATATTTCCGGATTTAAGCAATATCTCACGGAAGTAAACAAAAGTAGAAAATAATAAGAAAAATCTGAACCGAAACCAGAGCACAAAACAGGTAATCCAAATGTAAACACAATCCAGGAAATATACTTGTTTGTAACTATAAAACGGTTTGAAACTTCAGCACTTAACGTTATTAAATTAACGATGTGGAATTTCTATTTGTACAAACTTTCTATAGCTGAACAATGTTGCTGCAACATAACAGTTTCAAATGTGCTGTTTTATGCTGCTAAATTTATAAAAATTCTATCATTTATTTGTTTTTCTTTATCTTATTTTGTTAAACTTTCAATGAGCGTGTTAATTAAAGTTTTATTAGTTTGTATTAATTATGTAGATAACGAAGAAAACGCAATTCAAAATCCTTGTTTCAGGAATACGAAGCGTCCTAAACAGGCATCGCAACCAATTTTACGACGCTGTTCAATCGCTCGAAAATCTATCAAGGTCCCTCACTGGGAAACTAAGATCGACAAGAAATAATGTCCAGGAATTAATTCAAACTGTCGCCGGAATGGACCTGTGGCGATGGCTTGTTATACTTTGTAAGTACATAAATTTTAGACTACAATCGTCGGTTTTCCAGCTCGTACTATTAGTATGACAAACATAATTTAATTATTAGTAAGCATTTTTTAAATCTTAACTAAGTACTTATTTATGGTTCGATAAATTTCACCTAATATTTAAAAACACTGACAATTAATGGATACTTTTTTTTTCATCGTGGATTGTCGGTTTACGACGTAAAAATATACAACGTTCACTGCCTATCTGAACATTAGCTGGCTATGACAAAAGAAAAAACTGAAAACCTTAGCGAAGACACCATCTACAAACAGAAGAAAAGTAAAGGGCTAAAGCAGAAACTTTGAAGAATTACGAAAACGCAATAAAATCTTAAAAGCTATGAACAGAGACATATAAACTGAGATCATTTCTGATGTTATCAAGGAAAATAAAAGTTTAAATGTACTTGCACGACAGGAAAAGGCTCTACTCACGTCTAGTATGCTTCCCAACAAATGTCTGTATAGCTATGCAACCTCGTCTCAGTGGCAACCACGAAGAAAGCAATTTACAGACATCGCCAAACATCGACCAATCAGCCCATCGGCCAATCTCACATATTTAGAAACTCTTTTCAATTACTATAATAAAAGGGACTGTTTTATACCAATTGCGAGAGCAGACGATGTTCGGCCAAGTTACAGCGCATATCATCAGCTACAAATCATTAAAATCCTAATAAAAAAATTGTTGCGTACGGTAAAACTCTTATTCTAATATTTACAGAATAAAAAGATTTTTTCACTCCACAGACCAGCATAGAATATTAATGGCACTTTCTGAACGTCAATCAAATCGTTGTAATGTCGCATTAACCGACCATATACCGTATGCCCCTTTTCAAAACGCACCATAGAAAGATTACATTTAAAAACTTAGATTTCCGTTTCTAGCTGTATGGGTTTTTGAGAAAAATAAGGAACATTTTCTTAATTTCAAAACCAGGCAAATCATCACACGAGGTTTCATCATACCACTCCATTAGCCTTCTCCCCTTAATAACCAAACTGCTTGACTTTTTGTTAGATAACTCCAACCCTAATCAGCAGTTTGAGTTTCAGCATGATCATTCTATTCTGCAATCCAATAGAATCATCACTTAACTTACGTTATAGACATAGTATTTGAAAACACAACTACTGTACCGCTAAATTTTTAGATGTCAAAAACACTTTGCATCAGTCATCAATATTACCTGTTAATGAAATCTTACCTTCCTGATCGCTACTTTTTGGTCAAAATTTGCAACAAAGTCTCAAGCTACCATCAGATCTACTTTCTCTGGTGTACCACAGGGTATTGTATTAGGACGCACTCTGTGCCTTCTAGACACTGCAAATTTGCCAACATCTAAAGGAACAGTCTATCTTAACATCACATTAGTAGGTTATACATCTGGACATCCCCAGACAAACAATATATAAATCATATCGACTATATTCTAATTAACACTAGATGTAAATCATCTGTTAAGAATGCTAAAACGCTCCCTGGAAAAGATGCAGTTCAGCCTACAATATTTCAATCGCTAAAAATACACTTAATACTACCAAGAAAGTGCACAAAAGAAATAAATAGCTACGAAGATACCTACAAGAACTACGAAGAAATCTCCGCTGATTCCTTACGGAAGAAATTAAAACACGCAGTGCATTCCACAAAAAAATATTAAAAATGATAGGCAAACATTACAACTTCAGAAAAGAAAACATTGGATTGAAGGAAACACATGAGACTTAGGGCGGGTTGCATAAACATGATTTAACAGCTTTGTCAAATTAATCATTCGTCAAAATGAACAAAATCGAATCAAAATTCGAATGCATATGGCAAAAAACACATTAGTAAACTTTGATCATTCGTTAATTTAACAAAAACGTTGTGCAACCGGCCCTAAATCATATAAAGGATAAAACAGAAAGTAAGAGACGTAGATTCAGAAAACGACAAACAATTGGCAGGAACTATGCAGAGACAATGTAGAAGAAACAAAAAATATGTCAGTAAAATATATCATAAACCTGAACTCCACTCCAACAGAAATGAAACCAAGGTCCTCTATCGAAAAATATAAAAAATCACGGTCGAATTTAGACCTTAATCTTGAGCCATAGAAGGTAATAAGTGAAATCAATGACATTACGGAAACTTGAAAACCGTACTACGAAGATCTGTACGTATTATGACAAAGATAAACAACACCTCCTATAGTAAATGCTGAGGAAAATGAGCAAAAACCCGACACCAGAGAAAAGGTTGTTCAAGCAATAAACAGGCTCAAGTTAAGCAAAAGCAACTAGTGATGACGACGCGAGTCTTGATATGCTAAAATCCTTGAACGATAATGCTATACACATAATACATCTAATATAATAATATAATAATAATAATAATAATAATATAATATTGCATGAAAAAAAAGAATCTGGCCTAAAGATTTGCTGCACGTTTATTCCATTACACAAAGAAGAGTCTATAAAAAATGCGAAACTATCAAACTATATTACTCACTTCTCATGCTAACAAAATATTGCTATCAATACTACATGAACGGCTAAAATATTACAGATAATGGCAAATACCTCAGGAATAGGCGGGGTTCGTAAGAGGCGAAGGAACAAGAGAACAAGTCCTAAACATGCATCAATTAATAAAAGAAAACGATGCTTTCTATACTATTCAAAAGCCTTCGACTGTGTGGTTTGGCGAAAATTATGGGAAATACTGATAAAATTAAGAGTTTCAGTATACCTTATCTGATAAAGGGGGAATAGCAACAGTAAAAATAGACAACAGACAATCAAGATCATTTTATATTAGACATGGGGTAAGACAGGGATCCGTTATCTCGCCACTGTTGCTTAATATACAGGGTGTCCCTGAACGTACCAGAAATATTTTAGGAATCAATTGGATAACTCATTTGAAGTCGAAAAGTCTATGTAAACATATGTCCTAATTACAACGGCTAAGGAGTTATTCTTTTTATAATTTGTGATTAACATATTCATAAAAGTAAATTTGGGAACATAAACTTCTTAGTATTATATATTATTTAATTATTTATAAAAATGTTTCGAAATTATCCCCATTGTGATCGATTGTGATTGTTGGGTTCTTAATAAAATTTCTGGCCTATTTCGAATAGTATCTGCAGCCTGTTGTATTCTACAACGTAAATGCTCCACAGTTTGCACTTTGGTAACATATAAACTAACTGTTTTATGTGGTCCAAGCGGTAGAAGTACTGGCCTATTTCGAATAGTATCTGCGGCCTGTTGTATTCTATAACATAAATGCTCCATAATTTGCACTTTGGTAGCATAAACTAACTGTTTTATGTGGTCCAAGCGGTAGACGTCCGTCTGATTGAGGTCTGGTGAACACGGTGGCTAAGCCACTGGACTACCTGTTCCAATGCATCTCCCTGAGAAATGTGCCAATTTCTTACTCGTAGACTTGCATGAGCGGGCGGCCCATCGTGTACCACATTTCACGCCTAATATTTAGTGAGAATGTCCCGAGCTCTCTTAACTGCTGATATGATTTGGTAAAAACTTTATAAGTGGATAATCTTCTATTGAAATACCTTCTTCTGTATTCTTCTGGCGCCGCTACAGCATTGCTATCACATAAACCACACATATACACAATATCGGCATATTCCGCGTTCGAAAATAATCTCAGCATTGTAATCAGGGATGTTAACAAACCTTTTTAATACGACAATTGCAACTATTTAACTTTTTAATATATTCACAGTTAACTCTGAAAACAATATGTCAACAATAACCTACAATTGTTTCGCAAACAAATATCATTCATGGCGTAGGTGATGTTCCCCGAAAAGTTATAAAATCAAGAATAGCTCCTTAACGGTTGAGTTTATGATATATGTTTGTCCAGACTTTTTGACTCCAAATGAGTTCCCCAGTTGATTCCTAAAATATTTCTGGTATGTTCTGGGACATCCTGTATATGGCGAATATATTCTGGATGAATGGATGGAAAGGTGGAGTTAGCATAGGTGATAAACTAACAAATAGTCTCCGATACGATACTACTCTTATTGACAAGAGTGAAAATGAACTAGCAGAGCTTATCAATAGGATTGAATAGAAAGTAGCTCTTACGGCCTACGACTAAACTGTCAAAAAGCAATATAATATAAATATAATCATAAATCGCTATATTCCCTACCCACACAATGGAAAGATAGGAGGCATAAAAATTGTAGAGAAATTTTTATAGGTATTTAGGCACCTATTAAATAAGAAAGGTGCCCTTAAAGGAGTAATTCACAGATGAATTGCTATGGGAAAAAGAGTAATGAATAAATTAAAAAAGATATGGATGAGCAGTAACCAAAGTAACAAAAAATTAGTAAACACTTGTATTTCCGATGCTACTGTATGAGGCTGAACCTTTGGCCATAAAATCAAATAACAGAAAAAGACTGGACTCGTTTGAAATATGGTGTACTACCATTCCGGGGACAGCAATACATACGAATAACTTCATCCTATTGTTAGACACCAAATACTTCGATACTAGTTCAAGAAAGAGCAGATGGCACCCGCAGTAGAGAAAATCCCCTAAGAGATGGCTGAACCAAATAAAAGAACTGTGGAAAAAGCTACAGAACATGTTCTTGTATACGATAGCATTCCAGAAGCTACTGATTGTCTACAAATACATCTAAATGCCATTAATGTTAATAAAAATAAATCTATCCATGTCACATTAACGTTAAGAAAACGATAATACCCAACTGCCATTATTAAAAATATACCGATAATCCAGACAGATGAAGTTAAATTCTTGAGTATGGGCCTCGATAAGAAACTGAATTGGAAAACTTAGATGGCTATGTAATTAAAACTTATGTCTTAGCCATAATACAAATAACACATAACCTCAAAATTTTCAATTCCTGCGTTAATTTGGGGCATACTGGGCATCTCTTAAAGGTTACATATTAAATCAAGTTCGCGATTCTGAATTTCCTAAGCTTCTGCCAAAAGGTCATCAGCTTTAAACATTTTTATATTTGAAATACATGTCAAAAAGCTGATGTAATATTTCCTAATTCTAAGTTCGGCATGACTTTTAATTTCATGGCCTTCTGAGGATGACTTTAAATTGGATCACTTGATATATTTGCTCATAGAAAAACAATCGTACTTATCCTTAGAAAACTTGGAAATGTTTCAGTTCATCAAATATTGACATCGTACAAAGGTTTCGATTGAAAACCCTCCGAACAATAGCTGATGTGCCCTAGTTCGTCGCTAATCAAACTTTATACAAAGATTGAAAAATTCGGTGCATCAGAGAAGATATTACACAATATGTCAATAAACGCCAAAGTCCTCAACCATCCCAATGATGTAGTTTTACTCGACAAAACATTTTCAATAGAAAAAGAAAGTGTCTATGCGTCTATTATCACAATGTAGCTATAGCCCAGAGAGCTATAAAACCGCCAATATTCTTTGAAGTAGAGCAGGTAAGACAACTACATACCGAAGAATAGGTCTAAAAGATGCAGTAGCAGGAAGAGCAACATTGAAGTAGAACTGAGTACGACTCATTTCCAAGATAATAAAAGGACGAAGCATGTCCTAAAGTGGAGATCAAGACACAGCAACAGAGAAACCCTTGACTAGGTTCCGATGATCCGATGATCTAAAACAAAGCCGAAGAAACTTAATCAAAACAGCGCAAGATAGAAACTTGTGGAAGTCTTATGTCCAGCATTATTAGGTAAGTGATTTTTTATTTATCGTACGGAATTTGTAGCCAGGAAATCACGTAGTGACGGTCTGGCTGCCAGCTGAGTGATTAATGAAAAGTAATTGGCCTGTAACTACGTCGTTTCCCAATTTTAAGTTACGTACACAGTGATTATTGTTACGATTATTGTTACTATTGCTGATTAGCTAATTTTACGACCAAATTAAACTCTTATCAAACAAGTAAATAGCATTAAAATTAATTCAGTATAACTTTTACCGATAACTTCGAACTATGGGCAAAACCGAAAGAAAACGCTTTCTACTAACAGGATATATTATAGGTCCATACCAAGAAGGACGACATCAAAAAAATTTCTCCCTTGCCATGGCCTATACTTATCTAAAATTACCACCTAGTTAAACTCCTTTCCTAAACACATTTGCATCAAAATTTTTCAAAAGCAACCCCAAAACATATCACCTGTTAATTAAATTCCACTCATATGAAATAATTTATTTAAATCAGAAACTAACGTAACTTTCTACACGACACGCTGAATCAATGATCCGACGTTTACGTTACAGTTCTAACCATTTATAAAATAAAAAAGCTTAAAAAGCTTGAATAAGACTTTAGTAAATCCTCGAATTAATGGGCTCCGACGCTTTATTTCAGACAGTTTTCTCCTGTCGAAGATATGGTGTTATCTAAGTTAATAAATTCCAATTCGATTTAGATAGGAGCAACCTTAAAAGCGACCGATGAAATTGATATTCCAAATTGCGGTAACTAACTTGGGGTTTCTTTAATTCGCTAGAGGAAGACTTTTTCGTTTATTTAATACAATTTCTTCTAATAAGCAAACTTTAAATCTTTAAGAGTAAAAATACTGTAGTAAAATTCATGTTCATTTTACGAAAATTATTTAATTGAAAAATAGTGATAAATCTAAAGATAGAAAATCAAAACTTGCGCGTCTTTCTTAAGCAGATAACAACTCATTCTAATCTAACCTAACATTCTGAATTATCGAACCAAATTACGCAGTTCTTTACAAACCTCTCGGGACTTTTTATTTTCCAAATATTCCACGAATACCTCCTTCATATGCTTTATATAAAATATTACAACCTTTGGTTATGAAATTCCTTATAAATGATTACGTTATGAATGAAAATCGCCCTTAAGCTTTGAATTAAAGTGGACTTCAATATAAAAGATGGCCCTACAAGTTACTAATAAAACTGTTTTATAGGACACTTATCTCAGACATTCTACGAATAAGTGGAACTCCAAAAGAGTCACGGTTTTGTTATGTTGATGAAATTTAGGCACAAGAAAATTCGTAATTTCGCTTTCGGGAAAAAGTAATTACCCGACTTCGGTTCATAAATACTTTTTAAATAACTTTAAATAACGGGATAATTATCCATACATTCCTGTTTAGATAATTTTATATGTGTTGTTTTATTGTTTTGGACACAGGAATAAAAGTGGCAATCTGATAATTAAAACTGGGTTTTAATGCACCGTTCCATTACGAACGTTTCATGGAAAAACCCTCAAAAATGTTAAATCCAGAACGTTTCCCTAATAAATATTTTTATTTATAACAGATGCCGGCAATTTGGTGCTGTAAATGTAAATTTTTGCAGTTAAAATTAGTACGGTTTGTGCATGCTTTGTTAATTCTAACAAACGCGTCAGTTATTTAAAACTTTTTGTTTGGAACTATTCCGAAAATTACGTTTAAATCATTCTTGAATGCACGGTTTTTGCTATAAATTGTAAATAAATTAAAATTAATAATATTTGGAAACTGTGTCATAAATTAAACTTATTGGCGTCAGTTATTTAAAACTTTTTGTTTGAAACTATTCCGAAAATTACGTTTAAATCATTGTTGGGTGCACGGTTTTTGCTATAAATTGTAAATAAATTAAAATTAATAATATTTGGAAACTGTGTCATAAATTAAACTTATTGGCGTCAGTTATTTAAAACTTTTTGTTTGAAACTATTCCGAAAATTACGTTTAAATCATTGTTGGGTGCACGGTTTTTGCTATAAATTGTAAATAAATTAAAATTAATAATATTTGGAAACTGTGTCATAAATTAAACTTATTGGCGTCAGTTATTTAAAACTTTTTGTTTGAAACTATTCCGAAAATTACGTTTAAATCATTGTTGGGTGCACGGTTTTTGCTATAAATTGTAAATAAATTAAAATTAATAATATTTGGAAACTGTGTCATAAATTAAACTTATTTTAGGTTGCGTTAGTTTTGTGTCGATAGGGTGGTTAAAAAGAATTACATCTAGTTGGCTTTGAAATTTGTTTGTAAATTTTTATGTATCGCTATATCCTTTATTTTCCTCGAATTAACCAGAACTGCCTGTAAGAAAACGTCAATTTTTGGTCAGTACACTACTCATTCGAATAATAACTTTAATTAATTAAACAAACAAACACGAAGGAATAAAAATTAATGGCACAAATATAAATAATATTAGGTACGCAGATGATACCATAATCATCGCAGACAGTGAACAAGGTCTACAAACTTTAATTAATCGCTTATACATAAAATGTAAGGAGATGGGCCTTAACATAAATACCACAAGGACGATCTCCATGATGTTCTCTAAAGCAGTGATTCTCAACCGGGGTGTCGCGACACTCCGGTGTGTCGCGAAAGCAAATCAGAGGTATCGCGTGTCATCCAAGGTCGTGTATTTTAGTGTGGTTGCCGTCTGCAGTGTAGTTCGATGCGTGCATTAGTATTAGTACCAACTTCTATCGCCTCCCACGTGTTTTTAAGATTTACGTAACTTTCACAAAAGGAGCATGGATAAATTCCTTGTAAGGAAACGAAATATAGAGCCCGAAAACTCTGATAATCGTGTTGAAAGCAGTAATAGTCAACCATGTGTAAATGTAAGTGTTTCTGTGACAAATGTTAATAACAAATCCAAACTTAAAGTGCGCAAATATAACGATGACTATTTGAAATTTGGATTTTCATGGATAGGTGATGAAGACTGCCCTCAGCCTAAAGGTGTTGTGTGTGGAATGACTTTATCAAATCAGTCCATGGTACCCAACAAACTTCAGAAGCATTTGCAACAACACCACAAACATGTTGAACAAAAACCTGCAGGTTACTTCAAGGGACTTTTACGATAACAAACAAAAGCATGAAGAAAAATGCAAAATCGTGTAAATATATCTGACAAAGCCTTGATTGCTTCATTCAAAGTATCCGAATTAATAGTCAGAAATAAAAAAAGGACATACTATTGGTGAAACTTTAATATTACCGGCATGTAAAGAAATAGTAAACACCATGTTCGGTCCAGAAGCTGCCGAAGAAGTGTCTAAAATTGCATTGTCGAATGTTACTGTGAAAAGAAGGATTCAAGAAATGTCTGTAAATATTGTGGATAGAGTTTGTGAAATGTTACGGGAGTGTAAAAAGTTGGCGCTGCAACTCGATGAAAGCACGCATAGCTTTAGCGAAAAAAGAAAATCCTGGAATAGTTACTACCCATTGCTTCTTGCACAGACAAGCTCCCATGGTGAAAAGCGTAGAATGTGGCTCGTTAAACGAGGTTTTTTCTAATGTTGTTGCAATGATTAATTTTATTAAGACCCGCCTTGTAAAATCTCGTTTGTTTGAAAAGCTGTGCGAGGAAATGGGAGCTGAATATAAAACTTCAGAGATTTGCTGGCTATCAAGAGAAAAAATATTGCATCGTGTTTTGCAGCTCCAGGAAGAAATGAAATTATTTTTTGGAACAGAAAAACCTGAATTCTCGGAGATGCTTAGTTGCACTACCTGGAAAGCCAAATTAGCATATCTTGCTGATATTTTTGAAAAACTGAATTCACTAAATGCGAGTATGCAGGGGTGCAATGAAAATATAATATCTGCTAATGATAGAATGAATGGTTTAAAAAAAAACTGGATCTTTGGAGATCAGCAGTTGAACGTGGAGATTTATCATACTTTGCATTTACCACAAAATCTACATGAGACCTCAAACAATCAGAAGTAGTTCAGCTCAGACGAACAATAGTAAATCACCTGACTGTACTTCAAGATGGTTTAAAAAAATATTTTCCTTCAGTTGCTACTATTGAAATGTAGTATCGCCCTTTGACAAGTCTGGAGATGTTAATATTAATAATGCTTCTACTTTAACTGCACGTGAAAAAGAAGAATTTGTGGATATTCATTCTAACACAGCACTAGTCCAAAGTCCAAATTTTTGGATGCTAATATATCAAAATTTTGGATATCGTTGAAGAATGACTACCCTTCGATCTCAAAAAAGCCTTGGATATTCTGCTTCCATTTGCAACATCGTACCTCTGCGAGATGACATTTTCAAGTATGAAGCAAATCAAATCAAAATACAGAGCACGACTAACTGACGTCGACAGCGAAATGCGTGTAAGTTTATCACATGTACGTCCTCAAATAGAAAAATTATGTTCAACTCATCACGCACAGGTGTCACACTAATGCTGACCGAGAAACTTTTAATTGAGATCTTTTTGTATTTGCAGAAACATTTTGTTTGTGTTTAAGTATGCATGTATTTTTGTTTTTGAAGAATATTAAAGTTATTTAAGCGTAAACAAGTTTTAATTTACTTAATATTTTGCACATATATTGTGATTACAATTAGACATTAGGGTTAAGGTGTCGCAGCATAAAAACCTAAATTTAAGGGTGTCAGGGTCACAAAAAGGTTGAGAACCACTGCTCTAAAGTATTGTATTAGTCCTGGGCTAAGTCATGTGGCCACATGACGTCTCAATCTTCTGTCTGCTGGTTTGTTGGTAAGTTGGTCTACTAGCTGATTTTGATGTCCTTCCAGATTGTTATAACAGGCACTCGCAAACTTTTTGATTTCATCAGCTACGTATGGAATTTCTAGGTCGTTGTGGAGGGTTTCATTTCTGACATACCACGGAGCATTTGCCATGTTGGCTAAAGGCGAAGAAAATCTCTTCCAAGCTATATAAACAATCGGTACCCTTAGGTGGCCATTATTTCTTCATCATCGACGACAAGACTAAAGTGAAATGGGACGCCTCAGAGATGAATGCCAATCAGTTTGTTTCCATTGTACCAGATCAGTCAACTCTTGTGGTATACGGCCTAAAACAAAATTTCCAAAGAACATGATCGCATTGTCACCAGTTTTTGTGACCAGTATGAGTATGAATGCCTAGATGTATATGGAACAATGTCTCAAAAAAATTTTGCTGTCGTGGATTTCATTTCTGAACGTCACGCAACCTATCCTGTTCTGACCTAACAAGGTATCCTGTCCTTATACCCACGCAACAACAGCTTTTCTGGATGCTAATAAAAGGTTCGGCACGTTGCGAAGATGGACAACCCGACTGCTGTGCAACAGTGCCGACCGATCGAGCAGTTTTGGTTACTGTTGAAGAGAGAAATGATAGCTCAGAACTTGCTCCAAGCAGGTTGCAGTAAAGCATGGAAAAACTCTACTCCGAAACCTAATCAAGAAATTGTGCTGTGCCGGACAGATAAGTCCATATTCTGTCTGTTTGAAGAAATTCTAGTTGACACATCCTGTACACTGCCTGAAATAAATTTCATCCGACTTTGACTTCTTCTCCTCTTTTTCTATCATTTCCTTCTTTAGAACAATAAACCTGGTGCGGACCTTAATCCTTGGCTTATATCGTTTCCTGGTCTTGAATTCCAATCTTCCATTAGCTCCTTCTCTTTTTGATTCAATATCTTCTCTAATGACGTGTAAACGTGTAATTAAAAATTTTTTCAATGCCAATTTGGTGACGACTGCTTTAGTAACGAACCATTATTTCATTAATTAATTTTTTATTGATTGCTTAACTCTTTATTTGCACAAACAACAAAAAGCAGTTATCATAATGTTTGATTGGCCTTTCTGAATCGCTTGTGCTTAATTTTCAATGTTTTACAGCAAATCTAACAACAACTGCTACTGAACAAATCAAGCCTATCTTGTACCTATAACTTTAAATTAAAAATATTGTTGGTTGATATTTGTGAACAAAATTAACATGCAATATTAAACGCCATTTCAAACACATTCGATTTTTAACAAATTCTAAACAGTCGTAGAACCAAGGCATTATTACAGTACTTGTGTGATTACACGACTCAGTTTTCGATCTCGTCAATTTTTGCGATAGTGTAATAATGACTTATCCTCACTTCTTAAAGTGCCATATTCACTACTGAATGTTGGCAACAATTTCGGCAAAATTTTCTCGGTCTTTAGCAGCTCTAATTAATGCATGGGTACTCATTTGTGTCCAATCTCTGATGTTTTTGAGCCAGGAGCACCTTCTACGACCACGTCCCCTCCTACCTTCGATTTTCCCCTCCATAATGAGCTGTAGTATATTGTATTTGTCGGTGCGGTATAGGTGGCCAAGGTATGCTGTTTTCCTTTTTTTAATTGTTGTTAGCAGTTCCTTTTCTTTATGCATTCTTCTCAAGACCTCTTCATTCCTAATGTGTTCTGTCCACGATATACGTAGCATTCTTCTGAAAACCCATAGTTCGAAAGCTTGTAATCTTTTTTCCGTATTAGCCTTGAGTGTCCAGGTCTCGACGCCATACATTAACACTGAATCTATGTAGCACTGCACAAATCTGTATCTTGTTGCTAGTTGTAGGCTGCGGTTGGTAAGTAAATGTTTCATAGGAAAGACGATCTTGCTAGTTCTATTCTTGTTTTTACTTCTAACTCCGGGTCTCCATCTTCCGTCAGCCAGCAACCAAGATATTTGAATTTCGACACCTTCTCAATTTGTTTGTTATATATTGTCAATTGTGATTGTGTTATTCGTGTTTTGCTTAATATCATTAATTTTGTTTTATTAGTGTTAATTTTCAATCCGACTGTGTCACCCTCTCGAGTTACTGCATCCATCAATCGTTGTAGACCCTCCAGGCTATCTGCAAGTATTGCCGTGTCGTCGTCGTATGGTATATTGTTAAATAGCTCGCCATTTACTTTTATGCCGTCTTCTATGTTATCTAAAGCTTTTCTAAATATTTCCTCTGAGTACATGTTAAACAATAATGGCGAAAGGACACAACCTTGCCTAACGCCTCTTTTAATTGGGATAGTTCCGGTGTTTTCATTATCCAGCCTTACTGTGGCATTCTGATTCCAATAAAGGTTTTTGATGGCATTTATGTCTTCGTAGTCAAGGCCTTTTTCTGTCAAGATTCTCATTAGTTCGTCATGTCTAACGCGGTCAAATGCCTTTTCGTAATCGATAAAGCAAATGAAGACATCTTTTTGTTGGTCTCTACATTTTTGTAGTAGAACTGATAGGCTGTATAGTGCTTCTCTGGTTCCAAACCCCTTCCGGAATCCAAATTGTGAGTCACTTATGTCTTTTTCACATTTTTTGTATATTCTTCGGTGTAGCACTTTTAAAAATAGTTTAAGTACATGGCTCATCAGACTTATGAGGCGGAAATCATCGCATTTCTTCGCATTTGCTTTTTTCGGCAAGGTGATGAATACTGATTTGAACCAGTCGGTTGGTATTACTCCAGTTTGGTAAATTGAATTGAAGAGGTTCTTAAGTAGTTCAATATTTGAGTCATCTAGAAGTTTCAGAAATTCGTTGTAAATCTGATCTGGCCCGGAAGCTTTGCCATTTTTTGTATTTCGTAATGCGCTTACAATTTCCTCATTCAGTATTGCTGGACCATGTTCTGCAGATGCTAATTGTTGAGGTTCGGTTCTATCGTCGTCGAACATGTCTTTTATGTATTCTTCCCATACTTGCTGTAATTCTTCTTTGTTTGCTATTAGTTGATTGTTGTTGTTCATAATTTTATTACCGTTGTATTTTTTAGGAAAGCCTGTAATCTCTTTGATCTTCTTATGTATGTTGAAAGCGTCATGTCTTGCTTCTAACTCTTCTATTTCCTTGCATTTTTCATTTAACCATTGTTCTTTTGCTTCGCGTATTTTTCTTTGTATCGTGTGATGTATTTCCAGATATTGATGTTGATTGTTGTCCTCACTAGCAAATAATTATTATCATGTGACTTTTGGTCATATTTAAAGTAGGTAAGATGATGTGACCGTTTGTTTACCAGTTTTCATGGTAAGCAAAAAAATATGTCCCTAAGGAGGTAAATCAGCGATTGATTTAGCGCCAATTGCTATCAAATTAGTTTGTTAAATATTATTTGAACTTTTAGTAGCAATGAAAAAAGATTGTACATAATATGGGAATTAGCTGCAATCTTCCGAGCTCGACCTAGTACATCCCTTTCAGGGTGTTATTAAGATTATTAATTTCAAAAATAAAGAAGAAGCTTTTGTACTAATTGTTACTGACTGCTCCACTTCTCACTTAAACTCTCCTTTTTATTGAAGTAACGAATTAGGTATATATAAAAATAATTAGCAACATTATAAAGATTATTGAGATTAGTTTTGGAAAATAAGCAGCTTTTGCATTTTAAGTAAATATTCCAACTATCAACACATTAACGTGAGAAACTTGAAAGCAAATAAACCTAAAACCCACGAATTCAAAAGCTTTCAGAGATCCATGAGGCAACAACGAACGGCTTCTAATTTATTAAGGCACATTAGAGTAACCAAAGAAGTTGTTATCCTTTTTCGGTTCATTTACCTAACATCCACTGCACTTGACAGCTTCACTTACCCCTTCTTTCACTTCTGATACCTTATTTCTGAATTTGCAACAATTTGTCACAGCAACCCTTGAGACTTTTACAGACACTCGATTTATTATGTAATTTTTAGTTTGGTATTGCAAACTGTACTACAAAAATATATCATGGGGTTAATTTGGAGACGAAAGAGTTAAAGAAATGTTAATAATCAATCGATTTTCAAGATTTTAATTTGCTAGGAATTGATTACCTACCTCCGTAGAGCAAAGACAAAAATCTGAGAATAAATTTATCACCAATGAAAGATCCTTTTTATATGAACTACAGGACTAGGTCTACCCTTAGTATATAAATCTAAACTTCTAAGAGCAGTGTGTGTATTATCAATCTCAGTATTTCACCGAAAAAATATATATCAACTCTCATAATCTTGTATAAATTTCTCGCCAAAAAATAAATATTTCAAAAAATGTTATTGACCCAAGAGGCATCGCTGTCAAAGGCACAAAAGATTCCCTACACGGAAAAGCTACTATATAATAATTTTATTACATTGTTGTAGGCTTATCCCTGCTAATCTTTTTTGTCTGGGGTCTTTTGATGTGCGGCGCTCCATGCGGGTGCGATCCAACTCCCAAGACGATACCATTTCTGCTGACAGGTTTGGGATTAACTTGTGTCTTGTCGCTAATATTATGGGCTTTCGGGACGGCTGCTTTCTTACTGGGCGGTCACTGTGAAGCTTTAATATGTCAACCCCTCTATGATCAGCCGAAATATATGATTCTTGGCGATTTATTGAATTCTGAGGGCATTCTCTACCGCGGCGAGGGAATCTTTAATCATTTCCTCAAGGGAAACGTTTCCTTACGGGTTGATGATGTATTAAGGTACGTAAAAATTACTTTCTACCATTAATAATCCTTCCTGAACATGCTAGTTAATCAAAGAAATTTTAGACATTTTTACGATTAACAAAACTTAATTTTTAGTATTAAACCACTCAGTCACTTACGAATATTCGAAAACAATAGTAAAGCTCTCCCAAAACGCATATAAAACTTGATTTGTTTACTTTTCAGCAATTGTGAAACCAACAACACAGCATACAAAACCTTTAATTTACACAGTATTTTCAACATGAATTCTCTACTAAACCACAACGAATGGGAAGATTTCACAATCCTTTTACAAAAATTCTCGGTGAATTTAAGTAACTTTGAAATACTGACTCCTACACTACAGCAGCAGTTAATAAAGCTGTCTACGGCCTTAGAAGTGAATCTGACCGAATACAGAACAAGCATTTCTGGACAAGTAACCAACAGAGATTTAAACTCCCTAGCTGAACAGCTAGAAAACGTTGCTAAACAACTAAGCGATCTTCGGTCCGCTGAACAAATGGAAAATTTAGCTCAGAGAACTAGGAATCTTGCAACTAATGAAATTCAGGTATTAAAACGGCAACGAGATGGAATTCTTTATAAGATGGCTACGCTAGAAGTGTTGATTAACCCGCTCAGGAAACAGGTTCATCAGTCGTTGTCTCATTTAAAAACTATACAGCATTTTATCAAGAACGAAGGAGACGAAATTAGTCACAAAGTAAAACACGACTAAAATTATGATGTACTTTAGAAAAATTAATTAGAGAATTCTCCAGGTTACGAATGCCTACGTTTCCGAGTTAGAAGATTATTTAGAAGAAATGTACGGCTACGTTAATCGCAAAGTAACGCAAGATATCGGAAAGTGTCGACCTATTTGGGAAGCATTTCACGCCACAAGAACGATTATTTGCAAAACGATTGTTGATCCAATGGTAATTATTAAGTTTGGTCTGTTTATGTTACTGTCTACGTGTAATTGAAGCAAATTAGCTTCGCATAAACATCCTTTAAGGGCCCGCTGTACCCCTAGTAAAATGCAGTCGTTTTGGTAAACTTAGAGCTACAATTTTTTATTTATTTCAAAAGATGAAAATAAGGCTAAAGTTTTATATCATTCCTTAAACCTTTCCCTATCCGTTATCGTAGAGTTTTTTACAAAAAAATTAAAAACAAAGACGTGAAAAATATTATAAATAATATCGGTCATATAAGCGTACGGCTTAGTTAATACGACAAAATGCAATTTTCTCTAGGAAGCCGGATTTGTATGTGTTAAAATAATAAGATGAGATTGACCTAACGTTTACAACTACAATTTTTAATCGACTTTTGATTGTTCTAAATTTTAGTTTCGGATACTAAAAATCTGACTAAGGTAGACAACACACAAAACACCTGAAAACACTGAGGCAACCCCCCGTAGCGTAACACGAAGGATTAGGTAGGTCTACTTAGATTTACACTATTTACAGAATTACCTGCTGATAATTATTGCTGCTTGAGTGCTTGGTGTTGAAACTTCATATTTACTAAAGAAAAGGGAAATAACCAAATATTCTCTTAAAAATTCTCTTTGTCCTGGTTAATTTTATCCACATTCGTTTACTTGATTTTCAACATGAACTTAATTATTTTCAAATACAAATTATTATCATCAAACTAGATCCTTCTAGCTAACTTAATATTACATTTTTAACATGTTATAATTAATGTACATAATTCAATTTCAAATCTTCCTAGCTATCTAACTTATTATTTATTTGCATTTCTTTTTAATTGAATTTTAAATCTGTATAAAACTCAATTATTTTATAACTCATAACATTTTAAAATTCCATCCTAGTTAAAAACAAATTTATGAAATATATAATATCAATCAGTTATTGTTTTAAATCCAATATAAACAAAAGAAATTGTTATACTTGTTTTTTGTTTCTGTATGTAATACAGTGATACAAGAATATGTCTTATAAAATAAAACAACATAAATGATGTAAAGCTAAATACTGGTACATAGGCTGTATAACTTATTAGATATATTATAACTTTGGAGTATTGATATAAGATATAAATTTTTCTTAATTCTAATCCCCTAGATTTCCGAGAATCCAGTAACTCGGGCAATAAAGCATTGCGATTAAATGTAAATAACTTTTCGAACATACTACAAAAGAACAAGCAGTTTTTCCGGTAATGTGTAACTGTCCTTGCACTTGAAAATAATAATTATGGTTTATTTGATACGCATGGAATATTAAGTGAAGATGTAATTTCTTCGAAAGAAGAAAAGCCTCCACCCGTTGCAATAATCCCTGATACCGCGGCAGTGGTCACATCAACCTCTTTGTTTTCCAGATTTTCACTGTAGATAACATTTTCAACGTTACACATCCTACACTTTGTAATAAATGCACTTCTAAATCTAATTCTTTGTTCACGAATTAAGTCTACTTCAGAAAAGGTGCAACCCAACATTTCATGACGGATGGACTTCAAAGATTCAAATAAATAACCTATATCAACTATTCTTCGCCCATAAATATTATTTTCTATCTCAACATTTTCCTTTTCGATTTCGACATCAAACTCATTTTCATGCGTTTCTCTACTTCCAGAAGGGTTAGAGGAGTCCGCAGCTTTGTTGTTACCTGCTTCGTTATTGTCAATAGCCATATATGTTTGATTCATTTCTTCTTCCTTCATAGCACCACTACAATCGTCTTTACGAAAAGAATTATAATTACAACATTCATTATAATGTACGACATTCACGTGATCTTCGGAAGTTTCAGTTCTAGTTTTCAAACCACGGCATGCACGCAGTTTTTTCATGTATCGTACATTTGAGCATTTCTTAGATCGTAATTTTGGTCCACTTTTATTGCCCATAATGAATACGAAATAAACAACACACTTTTTACTATAAACTAATTTAAAGGAGTATTTATTCAGTTCAAGTTGCACAGCTTCCAGTACACTTTGCGGAACACACTACCGTATTATATACCACAATTGCAGACAGCTAATCAAAATCTAAAAACAAGCAAGGAATCCGATACCAAAAGCACCAAATGAGCAAATGAATAATAATCGTAATCCAAAATCAAGTCCGAAAGAACCAGCAAACAGTCGAAATCGTAGGCTAATAAATAATCGCAAATCAAATATCGAAATCAAGGGGCAAGCAAAAGTCGAAATCCAGTAATAACAGAGCAAATTGACAACAAAACCGAAAGGGAAAACACAAAACTAAGAAATAAATATTTTCACTGCAATTTTACAAATAACTGCTTCTAGAAAATATGCATTTTAAATTCTTTCTTAGAAACAAACAGTTAGTGCGGGTCCTATTGTTAGAGGATTGGAAATACCTACAGCGAGACAAAGTATTGAATGTTTGTCAAACGCCCATTCTTACGGATTACAGACAAGGATGAAGATTTTGTTGTAGAAATAATATATTTTGTCTCTCAAAATAGTTTAAACAGCAATTTTCAGTACAAATCGTATTAATTCATTTGCAGTCTTAAAAAATTGTTATCTTTTTGAAATCTTCATAATTCCACCCAGTATTTAATATCCTTTATTATTTTAAAAACGGAACCTTGGCTACAGTGTTAAATTTTTGAGGTTCAAGTTTATAGATTCCCTCCTTCTAAACAGCTTTAAAATTGGAGATGTAAAATCCTCACATAAAGTTAATTATTAGTTATTTCCAGCTCGTCGAAACTTTCTACGTTTCTTACCGAATTTTAGGCTGAAATTTAAAAAAATAGCAGAAGAAGGGTTTAAAACCTAAAGTTAAAAAACAATTTTAAACCATAAACTAAAGATTTAAATTTAAACTTCTTGCATTTTGGAAGTTTAGATCTAAGATCACTTCTGATTTGGTAGGTAAAAGTTGATCTTAAAGTTTAAGATTATTTATGGCAAATAATGACGATATTTCAGTTAAGTTGATTTGGTTGGGACTTCCGATTTAAAGCTAAAAATCAAGCAGTCAAATAAGAGCTTACGTTTTAAACTACGAAAAACGTTTCACATTTATAAAAAAAATTGGGTGGTATCATTTTTCATTTAAAATTTGAATTTCTGAAAATTAGTTATTATTATTATTAATCATTTCAGTTCAGTTAAGTTAGTTGAGACTTCTAGATTTAAAGCTAAAAATCAAGCAGTCGATTAAAAGTTTCCATATCAAGTCATTAAAAAAATTGAGTGGTATCATTTTCGAATTTCAATTCAAAGTTAGGCCCCAAATTAAAGCTAAATTTAAAGATAGATATCAAAAACTAGAAACTGCAGTTTTATGTGCCAAAATATTAAATTAACACGAAATTCCAAGCCAAACCTTTATCCCACATTTAAGAATTTTAATTTTACGTAAGATTTTTAGTAGTTTTTAATACTAATTATTACTGAGATCAAACTTTGAATATGAAATTCTAGGATTCAGAACTTTTTTTATGGATACTAAATATCTACAATCTGCTTAGAAACACACAATAAGTAAATTGGTTGACTTTAGATGACAAGTGGGGAAGCCCCTCCAGTGAACGATTACCGCTTAATTGTACTTAATCTAACATATTACATGAACTAAAACCTGTTTGGTAGGTCAAGAGGATAGAATGTTTGTTGCATCATTGTTATCTAGGAGATTCACTACCAACGCATTTGGGTGGGATTCGAGACGAACTTGATATTTTTCACTATTGCACTTCACTTCTTCTTTCACGGTTTTTATGTGTAGATCACGACGTAGTGTTTCATTTTCCACGTACCATGGGGCGTTTTTTATGGATGTTAGTGTTTTTGGCTAGAATCGCTTCAGAATTTCCAAATTTGAGGTACTCACTCTACCCAATAGTAAGTTGTCTACCGTACCTCCATACGGATTGCAGTATTACTTTGTAGACTAGTAGCTTGCTATCCAGGGTGAGCTTCGACTATCTTCCAATGAACCACTGCAGTTTCGTCATAGGCGGAGTTAGGGGGGTACTAGGGGGTGCTTAGCACCCCCAATTTTGAAATTAGCACCCCCAAATTAAATTTTTTTTATTTTTATTTTTTATTATTTATATCTATTTATTCTCTCGGCGAAAATAATTTTAGCTTACAGCCAGCCTATGAGCCTAGACTAGAGACGTTTTTCGATCCATCCCCACCACTACACACTCTCCTTGTCCTTGTCCTTTCCGAATTAATATCTATTACCGCATATTTGATGCAATAGTCAATTACCTGAAAATTCGTTTTTCCCCAGAAAGCCCGAAGATGGCAAAAGCTGTTGATAATTTTATCAAATTTGATTTAGAAGGGAGTTCCTTCCACTTTTATTGATCATTATGCGGCCACTTTTGGAATAAACAAAAATATTCTGAAAGCTGAAATGTTGATTCTAAAGAATATGAATATGATGGACAATAGGAACACCGCTGAAATTAACGACAGTGGTATTAAAAAAATACCAAATCAGGATGTTTTTGGCAATTATTATAAACTTTTCAAAGTTGCTCATATCTTCCCAGTTAACTCGGCATCTTGTGAAAGGTCATTTTCTGCCATGAGAAGAACAAAAAATTGGCTTAGAAGCACAATGAGCCAAAATCGTTTCAGCAATTTATCTGTAATTAATATTGACAATTCCACTCATAATCTGCCATCCAATGAAATCACAGTAGTTTGGTTAATTGAACCAATCACAATCGAATTATACTGGAAATTTCACTACTAGTGAAATTTCCGCGGAAATTTTACGACTAGCAGCGTTGCTTCGAGACAAAGTTGGTCAAAATTTTTTGAGTGACAAGTATTTCAGTAATTTCATTATAATTCGAGGATTTGTCATTCCGAATACCATTCGTGACTAGAATTTTACAGGCAATTTTGCCGTCACGATCACTCTTGCTTGTTGCTTTAGAAAATCGTCGCAACAAGCAGTCGTGTTCATGACGGCAAAAAAATTGCCGGTAAAATTCTAGTCACTTGTGGTATTACTTCTGAAAATGAACTGGCGACAAGGGTCGACCAAGAGAATATTCTTTTAGAATTCATCCGCCACTGCCAAAAAGCATCAAGCATGAAAATGCCATTGCAATATTAATATTTCTTTTCTTTTGTATTCTTAAATAAATATTAAAATTTGAATTCATGATGTCTTAAATAAATATTTTTTCGATATCAGAGTTATAACTTTTTATATTTTATTTTTAAGTTACCTATGTAAATTTATAATTAATGACTTTATAGAGAGAATAATGTAAATTTATCATACCTGTACTCGCCTGTACATAAATTTCTAGAGACAAATTAATGTTTTTTAAAAAAGTTTCCTTGATGATACCTATTTTTTGGAGAAAATATTTTTGTATCGCGATTTTTAAAAAAGTTTCTTTGGTGATACCTATTTTTTGGAGAAAATATTTTTGTATCGCGATTTTCTAACTTTTCATTACAGCGATTGACCTTGAAAATTTCAAAAAAATTTGCCTGCGGCGCTATCTCATAGACGGATCGTTTCGCTCGTGAAGGACTCGAGCACCCCCAAGTTTGGCTGTCTAACTCCGCCTATGAGTTTCGTGAATTATAAGTTCAGTTGTTTGTGCTTAGTAAAAATGTGTTTCTTCCATGTTAATCTCCTATCCAAATGGGTCCCTAGGTATTTCGCGCCTTCTGATTGGGGCAACTGCACATTATTCAAAATTACTGCGGACACGTGCCTTTTTTAATAGTAAAGGTAATATGGACGGATTATTTCATTGGACGTAATACGCCATTTTTTTTTTTTAGCCAGTCTTCTAATGAATTTAAAGCGGTTTGCCACTGAATTTTCGTGTAAAGCTAAAATAGCGATGTCAATCCTCAAATGTGGCAATCATGGTTTGATGTGTGGTGGGAATATCTGATGTGTACAGCAGTTAGAGGATGGGGCCCAGCACGCTTACTTGTTTTATTTGTTAACTCTTCTTGGAACTTGATTTGAAAATGTCTGTCTGACAAGTAAGATTTGAATACTATCACCTATTAGGAAGTTCTTGTTTGATCTTCAGAAGCAATGTCAGACTTTATCAAAAGCCTGGTGTATGTCGAGGAAGGCTGTAGAGCAGTATTGTTTTGTTTCAAATGCCTGGTTGATTTTATTCACGACCCTGTGTTTTTAATTTTCTCGCTTTTGAATTTTTTTGTTGGTAGGCTTAGTTGGTCTGCAGCGTCGAGTTGTTCCAGAAGCTCGTCTTCTTCTTTTTCTTCTTGAGTTAACACGGTGGGATGTGATTGAAGTGGTTCGGCCAAGTGAGCAGCAAATGTATCAACTTTCTCCTTGACGCTTCTGGCCCAGCTACCGTCGTTTTTTCTTATATGTGGTACCATCTGTTGCGGATACTTTAAGTTCTTAGTCGCACGCCAGATAGAATAATCTACTGCCTTTGTATAGGAGAGGTTTTCTACGTAGACCTGGAACATCTGGTTCTTTAAGTGTAAAAACTCAGGTATAAGATATAAAATATAAAATATAAAAAATAAAATAAAATACATCAATTATGAACATACAATATGAAATGAAAAGATTACAATGTAATTTCTGATAAATTAAAATCTAAATCATTAATCCGCTTGATTGCGCCCGGAGTACGCTGAGTACGCTGTTAAGGCATATTCCTGTACAATATGGCTGATGATTTGTCTTTGTCCGCAGTCACACATTGGGTCAGGCACTTTGTTCCATTTAAAAAAGGAGTCTTTGCATATGCCATGGTTTGTTCAGATCCTGTTAGCGGTCGTCCATATGTGTCGTGGTAGGTCAAAACCAGGTGACTTTTTTTACGTGTTTAGGTGGGTGCTTCTGGCGGTACTTGTACGTTCCATGTTCTTTCCCATCTCTGGTATTTATGTTCGTTCTCACATTGTAGTGTTTCTGCAGCTTTTATTGCTAGATACGAGTCTGTCGGATATTGCTGCTGGGATAACTTCATGGATTGGGAGTTCGTGATTAGCTATTATCTTCTCGTATTCACAAATGAGGGCCATTTCTCTTCTCAACTCTGTTGAAGGGATATGGCTGAGAGTTAGAAACCAGAAATTGGGAGTTGGTTTTATGCACCCTGTGATAATACGCATAGTTGTATTGAGTTGCGTATCGAATTTGCTGATATGGTGTCTATGCAGCCATGCAGGGGCACAGTATTCGGCTGTGCTGTATACGAGTCCCAAAGCGGAGCTTCGTAGAGTTGTGGCTGTGGACCCCCACGTTGTCCCACATAGTTTCTAAATGATATTGTTTCTACTGTACACTTTCGCAACGGTATTTTGCAGATGTTGCCGGTATGTTAGCGCCCTGTCAAGAGTGATACCCATATATTTTGGGGTAGGATTATGTTTACCAGGGTTTCCATGGACGTACATGTTAGGTTAATAATAAATAAAGTTTGTTATTAAGATGGAAGCATATGCATTCCGTTTTGTTTGGTGTTAATCGCCATTTCTTATAATAGTCCCAGAGTGTTGACAGGTCGTCTATCAAGATTCCTTCAGTTTTCCCTATCGATTTCCGACATATCGCTAGAGCCGTATCATCTGCGTATGCGAACTTCTTGCTGGTGGTTTCAGGAACGTCCACTATGTAGGTTAAAGAGTATAGGTGCTAATACGGAGCCCTGCGGTAAGCCATTCTTTAGTTTCATTTTATTGCTCTCTTTTTATTCCAATGTTACCAGGAAGCTTCGGTGCTTCGGTCATATAGCATGTTGTTTAGGAGGTTAGCCATTGCTTTGCGTGGAATTACTTTGAGGAATTTGTAGAAAAGTAACTCTCTCCATACCGTGTCCGTTTTGAAAGCCCGCCTGGATGCATGTCGTAAGGCTAGCTTGATCTGTACAGCTACGACGTGATCTGAACCCGGGTTGCTCCACTGGGACGTGTTCCAGGATTCTTTCACCTATTCTGTTAAGGATTAAGCGTTTCAGTAGTTTATATATAAAACTGAGTAGAATTATCGGCCTGTAATTCTCAGGCCTGTCTGCAGACTTCCGTGGTTTTACGATGGCGATTGAGTGCTTGTGGGATGCGTCCGATGCTCAATATGCTGCTGTAGAATCTTGCAAGCCACCGTTTAGCGTATTTGCCGGATTTTTCAGAAATTCGTTATAGACGCCGTCAATTTCGGGGACTTTCCCTACTTTCAGGTCCCGAAGTGCAGTGGAAATTTCAAGTTGTGTGAACGGTATCGAGTACTCTGACCTTTCCTGGCTGTCGGTTTTGATTTTTCTTAATTCGCGTTTTACCTGTTTTGTATGTTCTTGATCTCTAGTGGCCCTTGCTAGAGATACAATTCTTTCTGCTACTTGGTTTAGAGTTACCGAGTGGCTACTACGAGTTACAGGAGGACTCACTCCCACAGTTTTGAGTAGTGGCCATGCTTTTCTGCTGGAGTGTTTAAAGTCGATCTCTTCCGTAGCTGGAGTCCATTTTTCTCTTTTCGCGGTATCCAGAGTACGAAGCAGTTCTTCTCCGATATCAGCTTAGCCTGTTTCAAAGTATTGCTGGTATTTGGCCTCACTCTCTTCGTTCCATCCAGGTATACGTATATACTTTACGAAATCCTCTGGGGATGTTTTTTTTTGCCGTCGCAATTATTGCTCCTACGAGTCTGTTGTCGTTAATATATGTGGGTGGTATACATTTCAGGCATCTGTCGAGGTCTGTAGCGAAATTGTCCCAATTAGCCTTAGACAAATTCCATCTCGGCCTGGGGAGGGATCTGATGATTGGTATTTGAATACCCAGGTCACAGAGTACTGGTCGGTGCTGGCATTTTGGGAAGTCTTTGGGGACTCGTCTATTTACGTGTAAGGGTTGTTTTTTTGTTTGGTCAGTGGAGGTAAAAATTAGCTTCTATGCTTCGCATCAAAAAGTAGGTACAGATTGTTATTCTCTGCCCATTCACTCAGGTATTCACCATTTATATCATTCCGACAGTATTTCCAGTTATTTTGGTGACTTAAAATCTCTGCATTGGATTGGCGGGTGCGGATGGAGTTTCAGAGCGTTATCAGGTCATAGTACCACTGGTGGTTTGAAGATGTTTATAATCGTTATGTCTCCGCCTTTGACGGTGATCGTGTGGATATCGTTTTCCATTGTTGTTGATATGAGATATTCGTTTTCAATATCGTTTCGTGCATAAGTGATATTCCAGTAATGTTGGTGATAAGTGGCTCCAATAATATCGCAGCCAGGAATTTTTGCTTTTGTTCTGGCTTGGTCCTCAATTTCTAAGTGAGATTCTTAGATGAGGAGCAGGTCCACATCGTTTTATTGCAATAGCCTTAATAGATACTGACTCTTAGACCTGCTTGTTCCTTCAACGTAGTAGGTAGTACCTAGTTATCCATGTACGAAATGGCTAGGAAATCCAATTTACAGTTCGATCTGGCCGTGAACTTCTAGCTCTTTAGCGTTACCCAGGGTGCACCACGTGGAGGCGAGCTAGATTCGCACCCCAAATTCTGCTGAGTCTGAGTCTCCGCTTTTCTGCGATCATCTTTTTAATATTAACATGGTAGGCAGTATTGGTTTTCTTTGAAGTCTAATTATTCAGGCGTCGATTCTCAAGCTGCGTTTTGTATAGAGCAATTTAGGTGTTGTCTACACCTTCATCAATCTCTACTTTGGTTTTAAGGGGTATGTTTAGGTTCATTTTTTTTACTTACTAGTTCTTTAAATAAGTCCCAGTCCGTTGTGAAGGCTAGGTGGTTTCTGTGTACAATATACAACTTAACGAGTGGTCTAGCGAAAAATCTAAGCACTGTTCGACTCTAGTGTAATTTTGCGCTATACCGTTTGTTGTACAAAAATCGACTAAATCCGGAGTTTTTCCTCTGTCAGAGGGCCAGAGGTGGATTGAAACTTGAAAATAAAATATTCTAATTTTGAAGAAAAAAAAATCGAGTTGACTTTTTTAAACTCTTCCATTCCAAATGTTTGTGTGATCGTTTCTATAATAAATAAGAACCAGATTCTACTAAATTTAATTCCATAAAATATTAGAAATTTAACTAAGAACTAGGTATTATGTAAAATTCTCAGAAGTGGGTGGATTTCTTAAAATTCCAATCTTAAAAATTAGAATTTAAATGTTTTGTGTAAAACTTGAATAAGCAATTTGAAGCCCAGAATTGAAACGTAAATGTACAGTTGTGGACAGAAAAAAATAGGACAACTCGAAAAATCAAGTAAACTTTATTCTAGAAAATTTAGTGACTTGATTTTGGCTTTATAATTATGATATTTGTCACATTGACTTGCAATCAAATTACAACACAGGGGCCATTTTAAACTAGAAAAAAAACACTGTCCTATTTTTTTCTGTCCACAACTGTACCTTTAATGTGTTTTGAAAATATGTAATCCTTAAGAAGTAATCTCTAAATTAATATATTTTTGTTGACACTGAATTATGAAGATTCTTTTAGTTGAAAATTAAAATTTAGGTAATTTAAAAAAAATAGGTCTCCATATATTAATAGCTATTAAGACAGCAAGTGTTTTATAGAAGGTTTAAAAATCAAGGTCGTAGTTCAAATCCGAGCGAACGAAGTGAGCCGAGGATTTGATAGACCGAGATTTTTAAACTATAAAACACGAGTTGTCTTCAATATTTTTTCTAACACTAATATCAGACATTTTTTTTTCACTAATATATTATTAGAAATTTTAATAAATTATTATTTGAGATGCGTCATAATGCACAAAATGCGCAGATTGCTAGGCAACGACGTATTTAAAGGCCTATAAAATATGTTGTTATTGACGACGTATTTTATAGAGAAAGCGTATTTTAAAGGAAACATAACAAGTGAGCTCTTATGCACCATAGAAACAGTATAAGATATTAGTGTTAGAAAAACTCATTAACTTCTTATTAATATTCGGTAAAATAATTGTTGTTAAACCTTAATTTGTTTTTAAGTTTAGTTTTAAGTCTGAAGGCCAATTTTCTAAATTTTGCATTCGATATTTATTATACTTTTTCAACTTCAGTTTCAATACACTTCACAATCCTTGAAAAGTTAGTAAATTCTAAAATAGAATAGTTCAATGTGAAGTTTATTACATTACAGTATTTGAAATTGAAAACTTCAATAGCAAATACCATCATCGACTACAACAAAATGATATTTGATTTTTAAATAAAGTAAAACTAAAAATAACAACAAAGTGGAGCACTCATATTTTTATTCCATTTTAAATTAATTTTGACTACTGTAAATAGTCAAATTTAATGATTTTCACCTATGAAAGAAAATTGTAAGCAAACTTCACAAAAATATAATTCATTACTGTGCCAATATTTCTGGCCAAACATAAAAAAAATCTTCTTACAGTTTTAATCGAGTTTCTTCTACTGTGAACGTTGCCCTTATTACACAACAATAATATTTTCAAAATGTTTTCAAAAAATACTTGATAAACTCAAATATATTGCAATTCGTGGCAAAAGATAAATCATGCTGCTTATATTGATTATCTTTAAAAAAAAATAATTCAATAGGTAAAATTGTGCAAGGTGTATCCAAATTCGGCTCTAAACTTTTTAGGGATGCCAACGGAAGCCAGGGAGGATAATTTTTCTAATTAAATGTCTGGTGAGAGGCACACTACAACAACGCTAGTAATGTCAAAATATTTCGTTTGAAAACGCCTTAAAGTAACCTATTACACTAGACCAATTAAATGTTAACTTAAAATATGTACTTAAATCATTTAGAAGACCTGAGTAACGCAGTACAATGAGACGACTTTCGACAAGCTTTCACAGGACGAAATCCTAACTTTTCTGCGGCAGAGAAAATTTCCACAAGTCCAGAAAGTTAATCTTACTAGTTAGGATAGTTATGTGACCTTAGCAGTCGCTCCTTAAACTAAATTTTAAAAATAATTGAAATATCTATAGTTGACTGCTTAATTAGGTGTTTTCAGGGTTTTCTTTTGCAACCCATGGGGCATTGTTATGTTAAGTTTCCAACCAGGGGTTTATTCACATATTAAAATCATTTATCACCCTTAGAGGTCTTTCGGTTGAATTCCGGCACACTTTGTTTGTATGGAAGTATGTAAAAATATCAATACATTTGGAAAACTGACTTTTAGGAACTCCTCATGTTTTTACGCAGTAACCGTTGGGTTACCAAAAGTGTTCTATCTTCGAGATCATTTTAATAACTCTTCCATTTCCATTTAACTATATTTCGAATCTTAAACAAAATGTCCTTTTACAGAAAAGACTACTTCTTTATTCATTAAAAGTTCTCTTACGTAAACCAAATGCACTCAAAAGAGAAATACCAATCAAATCAAACATTTTTAGTCACCTGCTTTAACACAATTTAATTTAATTTCAGAATGGATTTTCCTTCGCTTGCTTCCTTTCTATTTTATTGTTCCTCGGTCTAGCTCCTGTTATAATTCGAACTGTCGCGCAGTACAAAGAAGCAACCGAAGATTCGTTCAGCTCTATTACACACAGGTATGTTTTGTACTATTTGCTCTCTGGAATGGCATTTTCCCTCCTACGATTTACAACGTTTACGCCAAAGATTTTCGATTGAAATAAATTACACTTCGATAAATCAATTTAATCCGGTAATTCGTGCGAAAACTTTAATTTATTGAGTGTCCGTATTTAGTGATTCATGTCACCTTTGGAATTTCTAAAACATAGAATTCGCTTTCCAAATTTAACACACTCAAGTGGTTCGGATCAATTGAGAGTTTTGTTTTTGAAATAACAGGTCATGAATGCCTTAATATTCAAAATTTATTTATTAAGTTGTTCCAAGTACAGTCTTTTTTACAGCAAACTCTATCGACCATCTTATGGAAATAAACATGATGAAATCAACCCGGCTAATTTTAAACAATGCTATAATTAAGCAAAAATTTATACAAATAAAATTTTCACAAGGAAACCCCAATTCAAACCAGCACGATTTCAATTGCACAACCAACATTTTACTGGGTTTTCGGAGAAAAAATTTCCATACTACAATTATAATATTGCATCTCAATAACATTTAAATCCGCTTCAAATAAAACCTACTAAACGTAATCTTTCTCCCTTTTATTACCTTTTTCATTTCTTTTAAAGGCGAGCAAGGAATGGGTTTCTAATAGACGACGAAGGAACTTGGGCTACACCTTCGCCACCGTAAGTAAAATGCTTTTTGTTACTTAAAAGTATCGGTTCCCAATCGATTCGGAATATAAAAAGTGACCCGGATTTTAAGCGACGCCAACGTAGTGACTTCATTTTCTCTACGTAAGAATTAGAAAATCGCTGGATTATAGGCTAGACCAGCACCTTTTTTTTAAGTGAAAGTAGGATATCAATCTTAATTGTTCAAGCTGTCCTTTAGAGGATTTATCGAGGATTGTTAAAAATGGACTTTAAAAGTTTATCAGGAGGTTTTTTGCAAACTATACAGAAGCTTAATGTTTTTTTCGTTTTCCTAGTTGAATTTTGTTAAAAGATTTAGTAGAAAATCGCCTGAGGATGCTCATTAAAACCTAAGTAAAGAATTCAAACGGTAGTCGAGAGGTAAATTAAAAACAACCACTAATTGTTTATTTGCAGAAGAAACACCTTAATAACAAAATAAATAGTATTTATAACCTGCAACCCGTTGTGTAATCCTTTAGCTGTGTGTAATTGCGCTTTGAACTTGAAGTTTGTATTCGTAATTTAATGTAAATAAGCATCTCATTTACTGTTTGCCTGGTAAACTTCACTTGAACCCGTGTTAATGTTTACTTTGGAAAGCCATACATCGGTACACAGTTTGCACTTTAGAAACATACATAAATTTTATGGGAAAACTTCACAAATTTCATTAGTAATTTATTTAACAAGATGGATTGCTATATGAATTGAAAAAAAAAACATTGAGGTTAACGATAACGAAAGTGCAAGGCTATCGAATGACTAAGGACTATTTACTAATTACTGTAGAAATAACAGAAAAAGCAAAAGAGATCTCTTCTAAGGGTGAAAATACCTTAGCTCGAAAACAAAAATTCTAGTCAGGTAGTACCTACCAATGATCTTTTCAGTCAACACGCGTGTTGAAACCCCTGGTACCCACAAGCATGGATTTCGCGCAGTGAATAAACAAACAAGCAAACAAAATATTAAAGTGGAATTATGCAAACTTAAGAATAAAAGATAGAATTAAGGAAAAACGAGAAAGAAAAGGGCTGCATGTCACCTATGGACCGAACAAAGACGACAGGATAAAAACTAGGAATTCTTCAATAAATTTCCAGAAGCACTAAAAGGGCTACCAATAGTTGTGGGTGATTTAACTACAAGAGGTGATAAAGATTAAAACATAATATGAGGGAAAAGCAAGTAATCTCCAGGTTTGGCAGAAACCTGTTGGGATCCGATTTCATCAAGCTGGGGTCTTCCAAATGTTTATTGAGACAATACACGCCACTAGTAAAACTTAACCATGTTGATTTTGATAACTCACAGGATTTTCTCTATTTTAAGCATCTCTAAATAATTAAATAAACGAAGCAACCCAAATATTAGAATGCCTATGGTGATACAACAACAAAAATGTGATGAAAGTAAACCTCAAATTTATAAAACATTACGCCAATTCGTACAAATCTATCCGACCTAACAACAAAAACAAGAATAAAAAGATCAGGTCTGATGGTCCAGAAAGGGTGTTGAGCGAAACTGTATAACACACTATAGAATAATCAAAATCGCAATAAAGAGAAAATCGGAGGCCAACGCTAAGGTCTTCAAGAGAAAAAAAAGGAAGAAAAGATCCTCTTGGAAACCACAACAGAACTATTCAGAAAAATAATTTTTAAAACTATAGTAAATAAATAGCCTAATAGCCAAAGAAACAAGTCAAAAAAAGAGGGGAAAGAAAACATTATACTCCCTTGTGGTACTTCAAAGTTGATTAGAAAACAGCTTTGCTCCTATTGATTCTCGTTTACTTAGATATGACCTCAGTAGGTGAAAACAGCTTGATGGGAAGATTCTTTTGATTTTGACAAACAAACCTGGATGTTAGACTTTATCGACTGCCTGGTTTATGTGCGAGAATGCAACTATACAATAGCCCGATTTTCCAGGCTTTATTAATTATTATACATTAGACGGTAACATTATTGCGCTGAAAAGCGGGCATGTCGAAATCCAAATTAATGACCTGGCATCCAGACATCGTTGATTCTTTTCTGTAGTAGCTTTCCTAGCGGTTTTGAAATTGCTGGTGGTAAGTTAGCCAGATAGACGGTATGATGACACCCGTTGGTTTTTTTCCAAACGTGGGCAGTATTTCAGTCTTAGTATGGCGACCTATAAGTACATGAATAACCTTAGTCCTTTTTCAGCCAATTCTTCTAGCATTGTGGCAGATATTAAGTCGGGGCCTGGTACCTTCCTTAGGTTTAGCTTTTTTATTTCTTCAGTTATTCCCTTTACGGAAATACTTTAGAGCAGGGGTCGTCAAGCTTCTTTGACTGTCAATCCCTTCACGAGTTTCACCAGCAAAAAAGACGGTTTTAGATTGTTTATTTGATTAGTTGGTAAACTCTTCAACATAGAGAAGTTTAATTCGTGAATGAATAACGATTGAATTATAATATGTGTGTATGTTAATGAATTTTAGAACATTAACGCTCACTTGTATGCCACTGTGCAAAAATTAGACTGGGCTAGAATACGTGTAAGTATAAGTAAATAAGCAACCGCGCACGTGTGGCAGTCTCGCACCCGTCGTGCCGGCCGAGCGGGAACCACCGACATCCGTTTATTGGTAAATATGTGATTTTAGCCTCCGTAACTATTTTCCATATTACAGCTATTATTCATGTCACTGTTCCCACGATTCACTCTTAATTGTGTTGTCATTCAGGATGGAGGTAATCCAAGTTAACCGAATTAAATATTGCCGGCGCAATGATGTCTTATATTTTTCTATCGACCAATAACAATTTTATATCGACCACTGCTTTAGAGGTTTCTTCCGCTTGGATAGGTGTGGCTAACCATTGTTCAATGTCTTGGTCTTGAACTTCTGCGAATAGATCCACATTCCTGGTCGCTTTTTGCCCATGGAATTTGAGATGTTAGATGTTAAAGTTGTTTTGTTTGAGATTCTTTGGCATTATAGAGATCTCCGAATATAGTTGGCTTATCTTGTATTTTTTGAGAGATTCGTTCCTTGTCCCATTGTTTCAATTAATTATTTAGTTGGTTATATTTTCTTTAGCTCTATTCCGCTTGAGTTTGTTGCCATATATAGATCCGGCCCTTCTCTTTTCAGCTATCATTCTTAAATTTGATAGGTTAGTATGTTGTTTTTTGTTGTTTGAATAGTTCTATTTGGGGTAGCTTCTGTTGCCGAATGGTGGAGTAGTTTGATTAAATTATCGATTTCTATTTCTATCGCTGTTTTCTTCAAAACTTATTGAGCGGTTTGTTCTACTTAAATATTATTATTTGTCTAGAAGTATGATAATTTCTTTTTGCAATGTATAATCGTGGTCTGATTTTCATGCTTATTGACGTGCTTATTGCTGCCATTACAGGATTATGGTTTGACGTTAAGTCATAATTTGATGATATTTCAACGAAGAGATTCGCGATCTTGTTGACATCAGTGGTTCAGTATGTTGATGTACCAATTGATACAAATAAATAGTTTTCATCTTGAATAACCTGCAATAGTTCTCTTCGTTCTTGTTATTATTGAGTGAACCAGGTAATGTATGTTTACTATTGTAATCACCTCCAGCAATAAATGTGATGGTTACCTCAAAGGTAGTGATTTCCCTTTTTTTAACATAAATAGCATGTATAGAGTGCATACTTGAACGGTTTGCAGAGTTCAGTTGATTGAAATGAATTCGAAGACTGTCACAGTCATTGTTAATGTTGAAAGAACATCTTCCAGGTTAGGACCGTGTCATTGTTGAGAAAGAAGAGTACAACGTTTCACCCACTTTCATAAAGGGCTTCGCATTGAGGAAAAAATGGCACTAAAAGAGAACAGTAACTCAACGTGTCAACTACGTTAGAGACGAAATTCTTTTAGCAAAAGGAAAAAATGCACGGTAACTCAACTTGTCAACCAAGCCAGAGGTGAAACCCTTCAGAAGAGTAAAGGGTTGGTTGGCACGTTGCGCTACCGTGCTCTTTTCCCGCATTTTGCCTCCTGATCAAGCCTCATTAAGAAATCAGGCGGAACATTAAGTTCTTCTTTCTCAACAATGACACGGTCCCAACCTGAAACACGTTCAGTTGATTGTTTTATCAGTACTGCTGCGCCTCCGTACACTGTGCCGTTAGGATGATTGGTGTAATATAATTTATATCTTGAAGTATATTGAAGTAATTTGGATCTGTAAAGTATTTGCACCAATTAGAAGTAAATATGTCTATAAAATGTTGGTTCAAAATTAACTTTATTTCTTCTTTATGATTTAGAGAATTTCCAAATAACTTGGTGTCTCTAACAAGCAATGTAATCTATCTAGAATTTTTGAGATATTAAAGAAATATTGATTGAGAACAAACGTGGGAAAAATAAAAACAATGACAGTATCAAGAAATCCAAAGAAGCTATACATATATCACAAAAGCAAGAAGGAATGGAAAATGTTATGCAATTTAAAATTGTAGAAACGGTAATAGCAAAATACAAAAGTAAAGACAGAGTTGAATGAACCAAACTCGCCACAAAACTATCATTTGTTCTAAATAAACTTTTTCTCGGTCAAGTATGAACAAAAACAAAAATAAGATTACATAACTCGTACCATTCACATCTGGCTGAAAAATATAAACATTGGGCAAAAACAGTAGATTGGAGACTGCAGGCGAACAAATAAAAATACTGAAAAGAATCAGGTTAAAAACTAAGTAGTTGAAGGAAAATCCGATCGAATAAAGAATCAGCCAACATACGCTAATATTTTTCTTAACTAGTTGCATAGCCCGCAAGCCACATGCCATAAAAGATTAAATCTTTAATGTCTTTACTAAAATTAGACGAATACGGAATAAGGAACATTTCAATTATTTGATCTTATTTACAGAACGTCTGCCGAGTTGGGACAGTGTCATTGTTGAGACAGAAGAACTCAACGTGTCGTCCAGTTTAGAAGGAAAAGCGAGCACTATAGCATCCCTTGTTCTTGTGGTTTAGTAGACATTGGAGAAACTGGTCACTCAGTACACTCACGTATCTGTCAACACAAACGTTTCTGGAATCAGGTCTTCTCGCACACTTAGCTGTTGCTAAACCTCACGACACTGGCCATAAGATACTGTTTGAAACGTCTTCGATTATAGCCAATGCCCCTTATTTTGTCAACACGAAAATCCTCGAGGCCATTGAAATCATAAAGACCCCCAACAACTTGAATCGTGACACTGGTTATTACCTATCGGACATATGGAAGTCTGTCTTCATTACCGGTTTCGTCCCCTCCACTGGACGTTGCTGAAATTCGAAAAGAAGTCTATTTTAACAGCAGAATAATCTAATATGTCGCCTATAAAAACTAAAAACCCAATAATAGTGTAGGTGTAGACTAACAAAACGTTTTTGAAAGATTCTGATAGTGCTACTGATTAGAACTCCAACGGTTGCCTTAAAAAGGTGTTTTTGTAATATCATCTCAAATAACGATGGAGAAACAAAAACAAAATTTAAATTTTTTTATTTTTAACATAACTCATTATATTAAGCACAAATTCTGTATACGTGCCGAATTTCAACCTACTCTGTATCTCGTGCAACGCAAGATTCCGTTGTTGGCTCTGTAATTTGAATTAACCTACCTTTGTAAACATCTACATTTGCTTTGTTTTAGAAGCAAAACTTCAATTAATTTGTAATCGACCACATTTTGTCCTTCTGCATAAGATGGAAGAAGAAAATAAATTCATGAAAGCATTAATGTTGCTAATAAAACATGAAAATAAAAACAAGAAGTGTACCTATGCTATGCTCTAACTCTAAATCTTGTACATACATACAAGTAACCTTTGCAAATTAAATCGGCAGTTAAACCAATTAGCTTACTGATTAACCTAATAAACCATTCGGTTTTATCGTATTGCGATCAAAGTTGGCATTATCACTGGAATTGTATATGACAACATTACTATGAAAAATTAATAACGCCAGGTATTTTATTTATTACTGCCTACAAGCTCAAACAAATTTTGCATAATTGTCATTATAAAGTCCACGATAAATCAACGTCAATGGAAATAGATAAATGACAGTCGAATAAAATGGCACAGTTTTACCTTCGCTTGTAATTCCCTACACGATTTTTGTTGTGCTGATGAAAATCTTTAAATTCGTGCCTACTTATCATTTAATTTGAATAGCCTTACGATAAGCATGAGCAAAGTATTTGGCAAATGAAAATATCAGCATGAATCCGCAACTTTATTTCTAAGTAAGAAGAGGCGAATAACTATTTGATTTGCAAAACTTATTTCATCATATTATTGAAAATAGGTTTAAATATTCAAAAATTCCTCTTTTCGAAACGAACAGCTTCAAATTATTTTACTGCAATTTCTAGTACAAGTTTTCAACTCCTACGTTTTAAAATTTTGAGACGAAACGACAAACTTGAGTTTGGAATTCGAAAATTAGCTGTAAATTTAATTTTCTTGGTGTCATAAAATATTAAATTAAATTGCATGCAATTTTTTTTATTGCCAAAATTGAACTGCATCCTTTACTCCTCAAGATGATATATTGACATCAATCAGAAGTATATACGATAAATTAACAAAACTGGAAACCAACATTTACTACAATTTACGCAATGAAAACATAATGTCACATGATCTAAACTCTTTTTTATAGTTATTATAGTTTATTGAACCGGCAGTACGGCAGAGTGGGAGTGCACGTAATACTGACATATAGAATGTTAAGCAGAGGCCTGCTTATCTGAACAAGAATGGGTGATCACTCTGCGGCTCGGTGTGTTCGGTTCCCTCGACGCTGTAAAGGTATAAGAGGGTAAAAGCAAAGAGTACTAAAATAGTACTCTTTGGTAAAAGAGAAATTATGAAAATTTATAGTTTATAGATATAATTACAAACGGGTATTCTATCGAAGATTCATTCTTTGATTATACATATATTATCTTCTATGCTAAAGTAGTATTAATATTTTTCGTGGAAAACAAGTAACTTTGATGCTGTTATTTAAGTCATTTACATTTTGGACCTTTAGTATTAAATCTTAGGTTTCATTTTTTGTAAGGGTTTTCTCTTTTTTCCGAGAAAGCGTAAAAACCCGTAAGTACTTATTTAATGTAATTTTCTTTTGATTTACAATCTCTACGCTTTACTAACTTCCTTCAACTTCCTCAGAAACTAATTAAACAACGCCACTTTAATCAATAAATTTACCTAAAAATATTTCTCAAAACATGAGAAAAACTGTTGGCATATATGCAACCCAAATGACAACGATCCCAACGGTCTTTGTTATAATAACACCTTGTTACTAACAGGCGCAATGATATAGTTTTAGTTAGTACACTCCATATCTTTAAGATAATTATTGCGAGTTTGTTGTTAGCTGTTGGACCCTCTTAAATTCGAGTAGTTAATTTTCTTAGAAAATATAAAGAATTAACCATAAAAACAAATAATCATTGCAAATTTTCTTTGGCTTGGTTAGTGTTCCACTGATCTTTAAACGCACCTAAATATAACCTAAAACATTTCCACGACCGTGTTTTAACGAACCTTTTTAAGAAAAACAAATTAAAAGCTCTCGTAATCTTGTAATTTCCAACTCGTTTAACTAACTTTATTACTTTAGTTTTCGGGATAGTATTAAGAACCTTAGTTTCATGCTTCAAACAAATAAAAATTGCGACATGAAAATAAATTAAACTGTTTCCACCAGCTTCGGTAATCCGGTCCTGATTAATATCCGTTATTAATAACATAATGATTGACATAAATGTTGAATTACAAACCGGCTCGATTTCTTAAAACGTCACAATTGTAAGAAAAACATGAATGTGCCTTGTCGTTTGTTTACACGTTTGCAGATTGAACAACTTTAATGTTTTTAGAACATTAAGCCGTCAAATGTCAGAGCACTTAAATTATATCAACAATCCAGAAATGACCAGTAAATGGCCTTAAGAACAAGTTGTTATTATCGAAGTGAATCTGTGCGACTTTGTGAAAATTACGTAAAATTTTAATAAAATTACGTAAAAAATAACAAAGTCGGTTAAAATCTAAGTTTTCTAAAATCTTATATAACTTGTGTCACGATCATCGATGATAATCGATAACTAAGAAGTGAAATTGAACTAAAAACCTTTTAAATGCCTACTTTAATCTTCAAATCACGCAAAACTTCTGAATGAATCTGATACGTACCAAGTCTGAACTACAAACGATTGTATTTTTAATTCCAATTGTCTCAGTTATGGGTGGAATAAATTAATCCAAAAGATTATTTAAAGCTTTTTTATTTAAATCTCTGCAATTAGGTTAAGGTCAATTGAACTATAAAAATACGCAACGATTTAAATAACAAACAAAATTAAGCCTTATTTAAATTCTAAAATTCAGAACTAATTTAACGATTTCAAAATCAGACAAAAAGTGGCTGGAAAAACAAGGAACTTGGTTTTAACGTTGGTTTATTTAATTCCAAAGGGTATTCGAGCGTGATGAAGCCGAAGCCGTTAGTGGATGATATTAAAGCTAAAGGTTTGCTTTCAAAGGCCTATAATTAAAATTGGACTTAAAAACTACTTAATTAACCTTGTAAAAAACTGTTCGTCGAGCTAATGAACTTACGATTAAATTAGTTATTGATTTAATTAGGTATCTTTTACGAATATCTCACTGACTTTTAAGCTTTTTTATTATGTAATTTAAAGTGCATTTTAGATTTGCATGCAATTTAGAGAAATCAAGATAAGTTTTCGATTATTTTTTTCTGTTGTGTTTTAGGGTAAATGAACACATTTTCAAACATTGCTTTGGCCGAAGTATTTATTTCAATCTAAAAGAATATCAAATGTAATTCTAAAAATAATGTAAAGTATTCCATTAAGAAATAAGAATTTTTAAAAAATCAACTTGAAATACTTCCAAAATAGTAAATAAAAGATCACATTTAGCATTCCAAAAATATTTTTCAGAAATGAAAATAATTAAAACAATTTTCTGTCCAACTAATTAATTAACATATTTCTCTGTATGTATGTTACTTGTCAAACCCACCCAAGTTTCTGTATTGCAATATGCTTACGTATTTAATTTTATTACGTTAACTTCCAAGAATGGTTCCCTCCCTCAGATTTGTTAAAGGTTACAAGATCAAATAATACGGTTTTATTTCTAGTGAACAATACAAATACAAATTTAATACCACGACACCTACTAAGAAATAGTTTCATTTTTCGCATAAATTCATGTATTTTTAATTTCAGCTTTGGGTGCATTGCAAGTAAAATTACAACTTTTTAGGTTTCTGTGTTTTCTATTTTCTTTTAGAAATATATCAGATATTTTGACAATTGCAAACAACATACGTAATTCTACCTATACAAAAAAAAAACGCATAAGTTTAAACAAATTAGAATGTAAAATACACAAGAATGGTTTTATCACATTACACTCGAAGTTTTAAATATTGAAGAAGGGTTGGATCGAATCCAAATTTTACAATAGAATTTCAACCAAGGTAAAAAATTCAAATCTTGAATCTGAATCAGGTTTCAGTCATAATCCGAATTACTATTCAAATATTCGGTCCAGATTCGAGTTTCACATTTTCACTCCAGATCACAGTTTTAAATTAAAGGCCAGAATTTGAGTTTTTGTCAGATCTGAGGCAAGGATTTTCAGTTGGGATAATTAAGTTTCAAACTAGAATTTCGAAGCAAAATAACCATTTAAATATGAAATTCCTAAATTACTTGTAAATAAAATTTAGTACATACTTACCTATTCTTGATGTCATCACTAAAATATTAAATGTTTCTTGTGACGTAAATTCCAATACCTGAAAACAATATATCTGAAAGCACAGAATTGAAAGTTGAAATTTCATGTTTTCGAATCCAAATATAGGATTGTATTTTCAATTTAAAGATCTTAAAGCCAGCAGGTTAGCATTTCAAATATTGAATATTTAAATCTACATATATTATTTTGAATCTAAAGGTAAATTACAAATTTAAAATCACATTCTCAGATTCAACATTCGAAATTAATATTTTCAAAATTATCCATTGGGCAATACTTATGTACTAAAGCCTAACGCCCATAAGATGTTTGATTTGCGTTTAGAAAGAAAAAAGGTACAAAATGTTTTTATTAAAAATATATCGTTATATGATCCTGGTTATTCTGAATTAAACATAAAAACGACGGAATGTATATTTATAATTGACCGAAGGCCGACTTTAGTGATAATTCACTTCTAATCCTTGACATATGGAAGGCTAGACTGCGCCTAATAAAAAAACAAAGTTCAATTTTAACTAAGTTTAGTGCAAATGACTCTAAAGAATAGGTAACGAAAAACTAGCAAGGTTCCAGGAAAAATTGAAGAAAAAAATCGTATGCGGCCAACTGATACTACCTAATACTGGAACAAAATTGTTATTTTGACCTTTTCAAGTTTTAGTTTCGTTCAGACAGAAATACTTTTGGTTGTAATAATCCGCTAGAATAATCTAAGCACCATTTGCACCGAACCTAAAATGCAAGCCTAATTTAAACCATGAAATGCCTTAACAACGCAATGATTATCAAAGAAACTTTAATTTAAAGCTAGCTTAAGAGTTTAAAGTGACAGTGCAAATAACCCTTATTATTACTATTATTATATTAAAAAATAAAAAGAAGGATCATGCACATTCTTGATAAACTGTTTAACATTAAAATAAATTATTATAAGCCTTAAACTACTGCTTTGTTGTTTGGAAACGAGAATATAAACATGGCCTTTAACTAAAAAATAGATTCTATTGGACTAACTGCTGTTTTATATCGCTTAAATTAAAAGGCTTGGATAAAATGTTGTACATTTATTTTCGCAAACTTAAACAAAATTCAACCCAAATGAATTTCAAATAATATATTATTATCTTAATAAAAAGTAAATAAATAAATTTATTTAAAAACTAATAATTTTATGAAACTTAGATAATAAAAAGAATTTTAATTCCTATGGTTAGAATTTTTTTAATAAACTGAAAGTTGAAAGTCATCAAATAGTACATACTTTGCATAACTGTAGTGTAGTCCACTTCTGAAAATTTGAAAACAAAATTATGCTGAACATTTCCTACATTACATTTGCAACAATTGAAGGTTTTTGAGTAAACTTTCAAGAGTTTGGATAAAGCTGGTCGATTTGGATCTAACATAATAATTGATGCTCTACTGAAAAATCAATTAGACTTTAGAATTCTTCAGATCAGATCATGTATTAAATCATATGACCGAGCGAAGACTTATCCTAACATTTACTATTTCTAATTTGACATTTTCTCCAAATTATTGATAATGAAAACTTGTTATTCCTATATTAGTACTAAATTTAATTTCTTTGAATTTATTTGATTACTAATTAAGAATGATTTGGGTATTATTTAAAGCAAATGTCAAGTTAAATATTAAATCTCAGGTTAAATGTTCGACTACTGCAAATAATTTTTTATTTGAACGCTCATTGTAATTAGCAGGCAAGTCTGAAACATTAAAAATGTTGGATAATTTTACTCCAAGAAATAATAATTCTAATAAATAAATTTTTATTCATTGGTAAACGTATTTTTTTACAAAGTTGTAACTATCGGCTGGCGTTTTGCTGTGGAATAATCTAAAATTGAGATTCATTCATGATTAAATTTAACTTTCAGATTGGCATGTGTAATTATCAAACCTGAAGAACTTAATTAATAATTAATTAAATTAACATATTTAAGTCTCAACTGAAACATTTAATAATTAAATTCATTCGGATCCGAATTCTACATTCGAAATTTGGTTTCCAAAAGTTCAATTCTACATTCATAATTCATATCTTTTAATTTTTAATTCAGATATCCAACCATATTTTGATCTACATTAATTTTTTCCAGATTTAATATATAGGACATTTTCGGATTTTCCTTTTTTAATTCGATGTCATGAGCTAAGAGAAATTGTGTTATAAATACAAACAAGTACTGCAAAACGTGAAATTCAAGGGGTACAAAAAATTGAACTTCAGGTTTTGAATTGAAATGATGGTTCAGATATTCCAAGTCAATACTACAAAGGCAAATTCTAGTCCTGAAATTCTAGTCGCTGAAAACCGAAGTATTGTATTACATCGTGCTAAGACATTGAAGACGGCAGGAATTGTATTAAACATTTCCAGTGCCTTCAGATTAAAATATGTCAGGGCGTAAAAAAAATCAACTAGAAAACAGCATAAATAGTTTAATACAGTCCTAGTTAGTATTATCCTTCCAGAGCTCTCTCTAAAGTCAACTCGCTAAAAATTTGCAATCGAAAAATTAATTAAATAAATATCCTCAGTTACTAATTAAAAAGTTACTTAACTTAACACAACACTCTACAAATGTCATCACGTAAATAAAAAGCTTTAGTTAATTTTACTGGTTTCTTTAGAAACCGCACCGTAATTCAAAACCGTAACACTCGTTAATATAAAATTAATTAAACTAACTGCCACAGTTCTGTCAGTCATGATACATCAAAAACTTTACACATTTATTATTACAGGCATGACTAAAAACCCAGAAGGTTTGTTCCAATTAACTTTTTTTACTATGTGTAATACATCTAATTTTTCCAACACTCCCTGCCTACTTAAAACGAGATCACTTAAAGATTGTAATCAAGTATGAGAACAACCGAAGGACATGTTACTTCCAAAAATGTGGATGCATAAGAATTTTCTAATCTAATTGTGAAAAGTTCAAAATGATATTTTTATACCAGCAAACTCGTCTACCAAATTATTTAAATGATGTTCAGAAATAATATCTTTATTTAAATACCGTGTGAAAACAACTTCTTTAACTCGCTTGCTATAGATTTTTAAAATTTATTACGCACATGAAAAGTAACTTTAGTACTCAAGTATTTTTTAAAGTGAAATAATTTCTAATTTAATGTAAGTTCATCTTTTTTCCCTGCAGTTTCTTAAACTGTAGTTAAAATATTCAATTAGCGAATTACAAGAGAATCGGCAACCAACTGCAATTTGTCTAAATCCGAACATAAACCTAAGCATGTACTTAAGCTTTCCAAACAGTTTGACTAATAAATCAAATTAATTTTTGTAGAAGTTCATCTGAAGAAGGCCCAAGGCAAGCCGCACCCTCATCAGACGTGGCATGGACCACACCAAGGTAAACATATAATAATAATAGAAAATGGATTAACATATAGTAATGTTCTATTCGTTACCAAAATTGCACAACTCATTCATGATTGTATAATTTCGTTTACACGCACATTCACGTCAAACCAGACAACCTTCAGAACCTCTAATTCCATCGCCGCCAAGGTAATTTATTTATAAGCAGCATTAATTTAGTTTCGATCTAAATGTAATTAATTGTGAAAATGAATAAGGTACATGTAATGAGTTCAAACGTACCACAAACATCGATTTGTAAAATAATATTAATTAATTTAAACTATATTTAGGGTTAAACAAATTGCCCTTTCGGTGTTTGCGAAAGTTAGTTAAATCAAAATAGTCCAGGCAAATCTCTACAATTATAACGCTTTCCGTGAAGTGTTTCCGAACATTTATTTTTAAGCGGTAGTAGATAGCTCTTTTAGTGTAGAATGGAAATCCGAAAGCCCCAAAAAATCGCATGTGAGCTAAAGTCGCCATTTTGAAAAACATGGCCGCCAGCGTCTTTTCTTTAAACGATTATATCTCAGTTATTACAGGTCCGATTTGCAATTTCTTTTTTAAAATTTGTTCATCATATTGAGTAAAATAAAAAGTTTTATTAGGTCAATAACAAAAAAATCACAAATAACGGTCGAAAAAAATTAAAAACTCTTTTTTTGTAATTTTTTTTATATAAATTGTGGCTACTGGCTGCAATAAATAATAAACAGTAAAAAATATCAAAAAAAACTTTAGATAAAAGTTATAGTATAGTGAATTTTCTTTAAGTTGCTTTTTTGTAGGCCTTTGTAGCTTAAATAATAACGAAGATATCGCTTACGATGCTTGGAGAAGCACATCCAGCTGGACACAGAACAGATCCGCAGACGGTGTCAGTGTCCAGTTCTGAAACGTTTGGCGTACAGGTGTTTTATTTATCTTTATTGGTTTCAGTGAAGTTAAATTAAAATTGTCTTATCTTGATAGTGTTTTTTAGTTTAAACAAAGCGAAATAGACTTTTTACGGTTTCTAGCAAAAATTAAAACGAACTCTTTTGATTTTAAACTTAGTAACAATTACGTAACAGAAAAATGGACGCTATAAATATTTGCCTGTTTTGTAAGAAGTTATTGAGTGACAGTAAAGTGGTTAATGTGGGAGCAAAAGGATTGCAGTCCATTATACTTGCGAGTAAAAAGAAAGGAGATAATATAGGCGAAGAATTGCAAAACGCGAAAGGCATTAAGGTAAATAAATAAATAATTGAGTAAATAAACTAACATACAGGGTGATCCACTTTTGTGACAAAATCCGGTATATTTGTTATCAAAGAAGATACAAAAAAAAAGTCATTAAGAAAAATTTTAAAACCGTTAAAAATTTTATATTGTCATTGTATAGCCCTTGAAAAGTTAGGATATGATAGGATAGGGACATGTAATTGTTAAATATTTAATGTGAAGCTACAAACCTACAATTTTTGTAAATAACTTTTTTTTGTACATCTTCTATGATAACAGATACCTATACCGGACTTTGTTACAAAAGTTGAACATTCTGTATAAGCAAATCTTAATTTTTGTATTCAGGTTCATGTTACATGTCGTAAGAATTACACTCGTGAGGAATATCTAAGAAAAATAATACCAAGTCCTTTAGATCAAAATCCAAAGGAACCATTATTGAGATCTTTGTCGAAACCATTTGATTTCATGACACTGAAATTTATATAAGAACTCCCCAAAATAATAGTTTGATAATAAAGTCAGTAAATATTTCTCATGCTAGAATATCGGCTATTCGTCCAAATTCTTTTATGTCTCCTTTGCAAATGGCTTTGTCTGTTTTTTTGCACAGAAGATTTGGATCAAAGATCCTTGTCCAAATATTTTAAGAATTAATGTATGGATTAGAAGACACTCGTGACATAAACGAAGAAAGGTTTAGACTATATAATATTAATATTGCCAAACATACATTGGAAAAATCATTTGATTTGTCTGTCCTTCCGTCTACAAGAGATGCTCTAATCTAAATCAACATATATTGAGATAAGAAACGTTTGTTGATATATAAAGATTTTTAAATAATAAGCATTACAATTTTAGGGTGTATCATCAGATTCAAGTCTGGTTGGGAAATAATTTTGCGCCACAAGAATTTGGTTGGAAGATACGCAACAACGAAATGTGTCCAGTGACTATGCAGCAGTCTCCAGCACCCTCAGAACTTTTACCTACCTAATCCTCATTTATTGTAAATGCAGAAACGGATGCCAAAAAAAATGTGTGTGCTCGGAAATCGGACGCTGCAGCGCCATGTGCCAAAACTGTCATGGGATTGATTGTAAATATGCGTGTGTTATTGACGAAGAAAATTTAGATGTGTAAATTTCAATAACTTGTTTTACACCAATTGTATCAATATATTGTTATGGTAGCACTCTTTTAATTAATTTCTTTTATAAATAAAAAGAAGCTCCATACAATTTTTCAGACTCACTAATTATGATTTTTGAAATTTAGAATTAACAATAAAATTTTGACATCTCAGGGCCGTTAAAGGATTCGTTTTTGAATTTTGAAAAATAACTAATGTAATAATTTCTACTAAACTTTTAGAAATGCAAGCTTTATTACAATCAAAACTTATTTCTAAACTTAAAATTAATACAAATCTAAAACTAAAAACACTCACTCACAAAACAATTGTTCCTTGAATTTGAAAAGTCCCACCAAATACTGTTCCCTGTCCAATTTATTAACTGTTCCAATTTGTAATTATAATTTCTTCAGCCAATTTCCAATTAAACTTTTCTCCACTATATCCAATTTAATATTTTCAGTCTATTTCAGCTTGTACTTATTCTTTATTAATTATTCTTCAGTTTTCCGTTGATATTTTATTATTATATTGGAAGTTTTTCAGAGCTAAACTCAAACACGTCTTTCACGTTTTTCAGTTTTGGAAAAACTGTTGTTTATCTTTCTTCAATTTTTATCTGCTTCCCTAGTTATTCCCAAAAATCTCCCATTCCTTGAATTTGTTTTTTAAAAAACATTCATCCTTTCACATACATGCACATAAAATATAACTATGACTACTATTTACAACAAATAACAATAAATACTTAAATTAATCTTAATTTATTTACATAATTAATCTTTTAAAACTTGCATCCTAAAAGTATACTCCAAATTTGTATTTTAATTAATAAATATAAATTTTCTAAAAGTTTATATCACTTCAATATATTTAACTGATTTTATGATCTTCTTCAATTTTTGTGATATTTTGCATTTTTATTAGTTTTTGTTTATTGCAACTACAACTTATACAAGAAATCGATGAAAATTAGTTTTTATTTTTTTTCCGCCGTTATTTTTGATTTTTTCGTTATTGAGCTAATAAAACTTTTTATTGTACTCAATATGACGAATAAATTTCAGAAACCAAATTGTAAATCGGAGCTGTAATAACTGAGATATCATCGTTTAAAGAAAAGGCGCTGACGGCCATGTTTTTCAAAATGGCGACTTTAGCTCACATGCGATTTTTTGGGACTTTTGAATTTCCATTCTATACTAAAAGAGCTATCGATTACCGCTTAAAAATAAATGTTCGGAAACACTTCACTCAAAAACTAAGATTTGCCTGGACTAAAATCCGGTGGTCTAATTTTAGCAAGCTCTATAAATATTGAACTGGGCAAAACTCGGAAAGGGAAACAATTTCTGAATTAATCTATATTAAGATATACTTGATAATTTATTTAAGTTTTTAAAGTGATTATTTGGACCACAAAACAAGCAACTCTAAATTTTTAAATCGAATACGCTGTATACATCAAAGTAGTTCACTATTTTTTGTGTTAAATATTTTTTGAAACTGAAACCTCAATCCTAGAAGATTGAATATTGAAGAAAACTATGATTATTGGAACCACAAAACAATTTAAAAGCACATTTAATTTCGCCAAAAATGACTCAACTTTAAATTTTTAATCGAACACACTTTATGGATGAAAAAAGTTGACTCCCTTTTATATTAAATATTTTTTTAAGCTGAAGAATGAAACCTGTAGGACTGAATATCAAAAAAAAAAATGTGATTACTTGAACGACAAATACAATTTAATGGCGCTTTTAATTTCGCAAGATATAGATTTAGGGATTGAACACGCTGTATAGTTGAAAATGGCTCGCCCTTTTTGAGTATGTATTTACTATTTTTGCAGCTGAGAAATGCAATCTATAAGACCGAATATCGAACAAAACGTTATTACTTGAATCACAAAACAATTTAACAGGATCAAATTTCCCCAAAAAATAATCAACTTTAGATTTTTAAATCGAACACGCTGTATAAATGAAAAAGGTTTACCCCTTTTTTGCGTTAAATATCTTTTGAAGCTGAAAAATTAAATCTATAAAACTGAATATCTAAGCAAATTGTCGTTATTTAAGTAACAAATTAAATTAATAGCACATCTCCTTTCACCAAAATTGGCTCAACTTTAGATTTTCAAATCGAACAGGCTATATGAATGAAAATAGTTCGCCCTTTTTTTTAAATATTTTTTGAAGCTGAAACATGAAACCCATAAGACTGAATATGAAAGAAAAATGTTATTATTTGAATCACAAAATAATTTAACAGCACTTCTACTTCCTCTAAAAATGTCTAAACTTTACCTTCTCAAATCGAACACACTGTATAAATGAAAAAGGTTCGCCCTTTTTTGAATTAAATATTTTTTGAGGCTGAAAAATAAAACCTATAAAACTGAATATCGAAACAACGTACTATACAGCATTGCAGTTGTCATTGAAGGGCAATTTTGAATATGTAAAACTACACAGGGTGCTCTATTTTAAATATTCAAGTTGGTGTCTACTTTCGGTATAATCGTAAGTTTTACATTTTAAAAATATTTTTTTTGCATTTTGACATAAAAGTGGACTTTTTTTATTAAAAAATCGTAAAGAAAGCAACACTTTTTTTAACTATTTAATTTTACATTTTGCATTTAAGTAGGTGTGCTTTAAATAAAATATTGTAAATTGTCAGTTTGACAACTGTAAATTCTAAAATCCTTTTTATCCTGTTTTGAGGGATTTAAGATGTCAAAATGCAAAAAAATATTGTGTACAACTCGTATGAAAGCATCTTTTTTTCACTCGTTTGATTGATGCACTCCGGCTTCGCCGTCGTGCATCAAACTTCAAACTCATGAAAAAAAGTATTGCTTTCATTACTAGTTGTACAAATAACTATTAATCGATTTGTAATATCAGCAAACACTTTCATCCAAATAGAAACGTCTAACCGACGGTTGTCATGACAAACCCTGTATAATAATTATTAATTCAATTTTATACCGTAGTCACTAGTTTAGAATGAAACTGGCGCATTTTATGTTATTTAGGAAAACCAAAGAGGCTAAACAATTGTAGCTATTAAGCTTTCAAGTACACATAAATAACATTTAAATAATACATTATAAAATTAGTTTATAATGTACAGTATTATGCCATAATACTGCATTATAAACGAATTTCATATACTATTTTATCGTCGACTAGCATTACAATTATTTATGTACAGGGTGGCCCATTTTCGATGTTTTTAAATGGGAAGTACCCTTAATATCGGAGATAGACAAAAACTGATGTCGGAGTCCAGGGCTCTTTTCTGATGCAGGTTCAAGTCCCGCAAACAAAATTCCGATATCTTTTGTCATTTTTTAGCTATAGCCCAAAATTCAAAATTTGGCCATATCGAAAACTTCAAATAACTCTCTTGGTTTTGAAGATATCCGAAATCGGTAAAAACATTCTACAGGCACTTTTTCAAGTAGAATATGATAGTCAATTCAGATATCTTCTAGTTTTCATGTTTGAAGAATTATGACATAAAGTTGGTATTTTTTAAATATAAGTCGTAGTTGGCCACGATACCATTAAATTGCATATTTTTTCTGCTTTCCGAAAATATATAGTTTATAGGGGTTAAATGCAGTAACAATACCTTTTTTGAACAAAATCAGATTATATCATGTTGTTAGCAATTAGTAGGCTATGGTTCATGATAGCAATAAACAAAAGCTAATAGAGCGGGTGCATGTGACGTCACCAGGCACACAATAATGCGCCCGACTGAAAATGAACGACAGTTTTGAAAGTTAACAAACCTAAATAATTAATTTAATATTTTGTAGAAAATCTCGCGTTATCTTTAACAGCTTTTAATTATCTTTACATATGGAGATTTTACAAGTTTCTACGTATAACCTGGCAAAATTTTTAGTTTCTTGTTTTCCAGAGCTTTTCTCTAACTGCTTTCTCTGGGAAATATCACGTTCCCTAATACTCTTTTTAATTCACGATAAAATTTTCAATTACGTTCTTATCAACTGACCGCGGGGAAAATTCTAAGTAACTGAAAATTTCGTATGCAATTTAATGCTATCATGGCCAACTACGACTTATATTTAAAAAATGCCAACTTTATGTCATAACTCTTAAAACATGAAAATTAGAAGATATCTGAATTGACTATCATATTCTACTTGAAAAAGTGCCTGTAGAATGTTTTTACCGATTTCGGATATCTTCAAAACCAAGAGAGTTATTTGAAGTTTTCGATATGGCCAAATTTTGAATTTTGGGCTATAGCTAAAAAATGACAAAAGATATCGGAATTTTGTTTGCGGGACTTGAACCTGCATCAGAAAAGAGCCCTGGACTCCGACATCAGTTTTTGTCTATCTCCGATATTAAGGGTACTTCCCATTTAAAAACATCGAAAATAGGCCACCCTGTACAAGAAATTTAAAATAATAATTATTCAGGTTATATAAAATTATGACGTATTTGTCACAAACTAGTATTTGTTACTATGAAGACTGGTTGTTAAGTAACGTTTGTTTATTCCGTTGTTATAACATCTTTATGGCACAGTGCCATAAAGTATATAGTACTTATAGGCAATTTAGACTTAAATTGGGCTCTAAACGGAAATAATTATTAGAAAGATAATTTCTTCTGAAATACGTTCTTTAGGTCCCCTGTACTTCCCCAGAAAAATCCCAAAAAATCCTGCATGGGAAACGGCCGCCATCTTGGATTTTCTTCAAAAAACGCCATTACTCGGCAATGGATAATCGTAGGGAGGTGCTGTTGGAGCCAAACATTTCTGTTTTGGAAGAAGAACTCATTACTGCAATAAAAAGTCTAAAATAGAGAGTTGATGTAATTTTATTAACATATTATTGCATAATACAGGTTTGAAAACATACAAAAACAGCATTTTTTCACTAAAGAATAATTGTAGAAATTGTTTGGAAACTTATAACTTGATGGAATTCATTTTAAAATAAAAAATAAACACGTATACATAAACAGGTAGTGTAACGAAGCGATATTTACAAATTAATTACAAATCAAACAATATCTAAAGATACTGAAATTAGTTTTAACACGCGTCGCAAGTTGATATGTGATATCAGGGTTATTGTATCATAAAGATCCACGTGCCTGGAAAACGTGAAAGAACGTGCGATTCAAGGGTAGTGTCACATTACCTAAGATACGATAACGCGTCGCAGGATTGTGTGCAGCTGCAGGAGAGCAATTAATCGTCCATTTGTACGGAGGTAAACGTTCAGAGGAACTGGACAAAACCAGATACAAGAAATATGTCCAGCCCGTTGGTAAAAAAACCTCCAAACTACGTCATGTATCTTGTGAGCCTTCCTCCTACTTCAGCTGCCTCCCGCCAGCATAGTCTGCGAGTATATATTGTTATGCTCTTCCACTTAAAAGAATTACATACAATTTTTTAAGTATTCTTCCGGCTAGCTCAATAATAAGATTTAATTAATTTCTTTCAGAATCTCCTAAATCAAGGTCTTTAAAGGGTTCCCTTTGACGAATTTCAAAATTTATAAAAATTCACCAAGATAAAATTTTAAAAAATATAACACCTTTCAAATTATGATAAACTTTTACAAAGAAATAACAATAAATAATTCTAATAACAAACTAAACAATTTTCTAAAATTTAAAATATAAATTACCTTTTTCACTTAAACAACTTGAACAAAACAACACTTCCTGCCTCGACTTCCAATTCACCAAGCGCTGCTCTAACTTCTTTCAAACAATACACTTTCCCCTTTTGACTCCAACTCCACCCAAAATCTGCCTTATCCTCCAACCAACAACAAGCTTTCCCCTTTTATTAAATTAATTCGTCACCAATATCCAAATTTATAAAGCTTCTTCAGAAATAAATTATATTTCATAAGATTTTTTTATTTTTTTAAAAATCCAAAATTATATTTTCATATAACAACAACTTTCTTCATACAGTATTTTAACTAATTATATTTTTAATCTGCTTTTAAAATATTATTTTATGGTAATTAATGAAGTTTTTTGATAATTTTCAAAAAAACCAACTTTCGTTTACCAAAATTAATATTCCACTGTTTGTTTTTTATTTGTTACCCTAGTTTCTTAAATTTTAACACTCTACAAAATTATTTTTATGACATATTTACAAAATTACTATCTAGATTCTATCCTACTTATTTACAATATTCATTTTCTAACTTATAACTATTTACAATTTTATTTACACTAAATTTTCATACTTTCTAAAGGTGTTCATTCACTTTATCCAAATTCAATTAAAACAATATCACCTCAAAACCCTACCTTGTTTTTGTGAAATTTTTGTTTTCAAACACATTTTTTCAATTTTAATTTCGTTAAGTTAACAACCCTATTTGTCATTTTAACATATAAAATCAGGTTAAGTTAAATTTTGACTTTTCTTTAGATCTGTCATTATTTACATTTTAGTCATTTTTGACTTTTAATAAATTTGACGTTTGACATTTGACATAATGTTTCTATCTTAATTTTTTTTAATTTTCAAATCGATATAACATTGATATATGAAAAATTCCTCTAATATTTTGTGTATTAATTTCAATTAACTCGTATGAATTTCCAAATATGACTTTATTTATACGAAAAGGTCCTATAAATGGTAATTGTAATTTTGCACATTTATTTAATTCTCTATTTGCCACTTTTAAATTTTTAACAATAACTAAATCTCCTACATTAAATTGGGTTCTTTTTTTAATTAAATTATTATGTTTCAATTCATATTTTCGATTAGATTTTCGAATTCTCTCTTTAGTTTTCTCTAATAAATTATTAATATTTGTTAGAATTTGTTCTGTTCTCCAAGGACGTTTAGGTAATAAATCTTTTATTAGTGTAATAGGTGATATTTCCGTTACTGTATTTGGTACTTCATTTATAAATTGTTCTATTTTAGGAAGGTATTTTACCCAAGCATTATGTTTGTCAAAAGTAACTACCCTAAGATATTTGATAACTTCTTTTATGTATCTTTCAGCTGGATTTCCTTTTGGATGACGTATGCTACAAAATGAGTAACGAATTTCTAAATTATTTAAATTTTGTTTAAATCTGTCATTGTGAAAATATGTTGCATTATCTGCTAATATTCGAGTTGGTTTACCTATTTCTACCAAATATTTTTTTATGCTGTTAATCACATGATTTGTATTACATTTTCTGCTTGGATACAATTTAACGTATTTTGAAAATACATCTAACATTACTAAAATGTGTTTATTTCCACCCTGACCTGTAGTTAAATTACTTATATAATCTATTGCTACCAATTCTAAAGGTTGTTCTACTCTAATGCTTGTTATTGTATTTGAATTCCTAAAATTCTTTTCTTTTACAAATATACAAATTTGACATCTGTTTATGTAATTTTTAATTATTTTAATATCGTTTTTCATATAAAAACATTCCCTGAAAATTAACCAAGTTTTTCGTATTCCAATATGTCCATAAATTAAATGAATTTCTTCAATAATTTTAATTCCTAAATTTTTATTAACTACATAAAATTCTTGTTCTCCTATTGTTTTAATTAAAATGTTATTTTTAAGTTTATATCCCTTATTTTCCAAAATATCATTTAATTGTAAATCATCTTTTATCTTGATAATTTCTTGATGACTTTGTTGTTCTTTAATTGTATTTAAAGAAAATTTTCCATATTCTTGTATAAATTTAGTTGCTAATATTATTTGATTTCGTTTAGGTAAAATATCCTTTCTACTTAAAAAATCTGCTGTTACATTTTCTTTCCCAGGTTTATGTTTTATTTCAAAATCATATTCTTGTAAAAATAATGCCCATCTGTATAATCTGTTACTTAGAAAATCTTTCTTTTTCATAAATGTTAGACCAGAATTATCAGTTTCTATTATAAATTTATTACCTGTTAAATAAAATTTCAACTTTTTAATTGCAAAAATAATTGCTAACATTTCTTTTTCAGAAATTGTATATCTAATTTCATACCCTTTTAAAATTCTGGATATAAAACATATTAGACCTCTCCTTCGTCTTGAATTTGTACTAACTCAGCTGAAATAGCAAAGTTTGAAGCATCTGTTCTTAATATGAACATTTGTTCAAAATTTGGGAAACGTAATAATAATTCATTATAAAAATTTTCTTTAATCTTTATAAAGTCTAATTCCCTTTTTTCATTCCAAATCCATTTTTCATTTTTACGCAATAATTCAACTAATGACAAAATAAGTTCAGAATATTTAGGAATAAACTTTTTATAATAATTAAGTATCCCTAAAAATCGTCTTAAAGTTTTTAAATTAGTAGGTCTAGGAAAATTTTTAATTTCTGAAATCCGATCTTCATTGATATTGACACCCATGTCAGTTATTTTATAACCTAAATATGTCACTTGACTTTTAAAAAATTCGCATTTTTCCAAGCTAAGTTTCAAACCATTTGTTTCTAAGGTAACCAAAATAATTTTTAAATGTTTAATATGACTTTCTAGATCTTCGCTAAATATAAGTACATCATCAACATAATGCACACAAAATTGTTCGTAACAATTTAAAATTTTCTGCATAGCTCTTACTAATGCTGCACAAGATGTTGATAATCCAAAAGGTACCACTTTAAATTGAAATATTTCTCCATCTACACTAAATCCAGTATATTTCCTACTATCTTCATCTAATGGTATTAACCAGAAAGAATTTTTTAAATCTAATTTCGAAAAAATCTTTTTGTTACTAATTCGCCCTAATAAAGAATCAATTGCTTGTGGAGATTCATATTGTGGTTTGGTAATAGAGTTAATTTTTCTTGCATCAAGGCAAATTCTTATGGAATTATTTTTCTTTTTAACAATTACAAGAGGATTAATATAACTGGTAATTGCTGGTTCTATTATTTGATTCTTTATCATCACCTGGATCTCTTCTTTAACTTTTTCTCTGTATTTAAAAGGAATAGGGTAATTTTTAACATTGAATGGTGCATCGTTATTAACTTTCAAATGGTGTATATAACCTTTGGCAAGTCCTGGTTCATTGTTCACTAATCTAATTCTTTCTTTTAATATGCTTAACAATTCATTTTTAATAAAATAATATTCTTTTCCTATCTGACTATCTTCAATTAAATTTTCAATTGAACAATTATTTACTAACATCTTTTCATTAATAAATTCAACATTATCTAACCAAGGTATTTCAATATTATCAACAACAATGCATTTTCGTTTACCATCAATTATCATTTTTATTTGTTCAATTACATCTATTCCAATTATAAAATTAAATTGTAATCCGGGAACAATAAAGAATCTCATTGAATAATCAGTTTTTCCCAATTTTATCTTTACATCAATAACTCTATTAATTTGAGTTAATTTTCTTTTTGTGGCTGATAATAATTCTAGTTTTGAAATTTTATACATATTTTTTAACAAATTACTTTCATACGAATTAACTAAACTTTCTTTAACTAAAGAAACTTGAGCTCCTGTATCTATTAATGCAATATAATTTTTATCAAGAAAACCTATTTTAACAAATGGTAAATTTTGAACTTCAACATCTTCCTCTTCTTCTAATAAAAACTCTTTTGGATGCATATAATTTGAATTTAAAAACAAACACCTTAACAAAGTTTTAAAATTTACGTTTTTTTTTTATTAAAATCGGGCGGTCCATGAATTTCTGCAATTTCTATTTTATCAAATTCATCTTGACTTTTCTTCAGACACATTTGATTAACCACCTTTTGATTATTTTTCTCATGAATCATGTCATTGTAAGATTTTCTATTTTGATCGTTATTTTTATACTGAGGATGTTTATAATTTTCCTCATTTTTATTATTATAATGTGGATTATAATTTGGTCTCTGATAATTATAATATGGTTTGTTATCTTGATATTTCTTTTCCTTGTTAAAATTTTCCCATTTCGTATTCTGGTAAGATTTATGTGTACTATTATTTCTTGTTTCTTCTTCGGCCCCATTTCTAAAATTCTTCTTATTCCCATGTGTAACTGCATCATAATTTCGTAACACTTCTAATAAATCTTTCAAAGTTTTAATATTTTGAAGAGCAATTGATCTGTTAACTTCATCTTCCATGTGTCTTGATAAATGTTTTACTAATTCTTTTTCACTCATAATGGGCTTCAAAAATCTTGCTTTATTATATAAATTCATTACATAATTTTCTCTTGTCATTTCTTTTCGATTGTCATATTTTCCCATGGTAAGTTTCATCCGTACCTCCATCTGATGTGTTTCACTCCAAAATTGTTCAATAAAATTCTTACGAAATTCTTCATAAGTTTTGCAATTTTCTTTTATCATATTAAACCAAACTTCAGCATGAATTTTTAAACTCATTCCCGCTATCATTAATTTTCTTTTCTCATCAAGAGTATTTTCCATTATGGTATCTAATTTTGACAAGAATGTCATTGGAAATTGACCTCTGTATCCTTCAAATTTTGGTAACATTTCAGAACTAAATTTACATGACGAAAATATGTCTGAAGATATTCCTGGTGAATTATTTATGTTTCTTTTAATAATTGAAATTTGCTCTTCATTTTTCTTTATTCCACTATTAGAAATTTCAATTTTATCTTGAATTTGGTTTATTTCTAATGTATTTTGTGTTGTTTTAATTTGTACTTGTTCTAAATTTTTCAAAACATCTTCTCTAACCTTTTTCACTTGACTTTCAATCAAGACTTTTTCCTTAACAAACTTCTTTTCAATCTCCACGACTTCCTTTCTTAACTCTTCACGTACTTCTTGTTTATTTTTCGCCAATTCTTCTTTCAATTCATTAAATTGCTTGTTAATTTCTTGTTTCTGTTGTCTATTCTCTTCTTTAAATTCTTCAAATTGTTTGTTATTTTGTTGAATTTCTTCTTTCAACTCTTCATGTCGCTTCTTTGATTCTTCCTTAATTTCATTTAATTTTTCATCTAACTTATTATCCAATCCACTTAACTGATTCTTCGTATCTTCTTTCATTTCTGTAAACTGCTTCTTGGTATCTTCTTTGATTTCATCTAATTTACTTAATTGTTTCTTATTCTCTTCATTTTGTTTGTTTAATTGCTGCATTATAATTTGTAACATTTCATTCGTATTATCATTTCTTGGAACTTGATCTCCAACACTTTGAGGTTCCTCTTCTAACTGTTCACCTGCATTTTCATGTTCTTCTTCGACTTCAACTACCTCCATTTCATTTTCCTCCTCTTGTTGTTCCATTTCCTGTTCTTTATCTTTCCTAGAACTTCTTAAATTTCTTCTGCCCTCGCTCATATTATCAATCTCAAAACTTTGTCAAAATATCTGTATCTCGTTTTTATTGAATTTTATTATTTGAATATTTAAGCAAAAATTTCACACAAAACAATGAACAATCAAGTTTGTCAATTTTATCAATTTGTCAAATTTAATAAACTTCAAACTGACTTTTATTATTAAACAATTCAATATTTATGGAAATATCTTCTACAATTAAATTCGTTATACTTTTCTTTATTGATTCAAATCTGTATTATTTCAATTACTAAATAACTTTTATTCAAAACTGTGAATGACCCTACCAAGTTTTTATTACTTCTGTTTTCTGTTAATAATTTATTAAACTAATCTTTACCCTACCAAGTTTTATAACTCCTTCAAAATTATTAATAACAACTAATATTAAACCTCACTTTTCTGGCATCAATTATTATTAAAATAATTTGACGTTCTACTTTGGATTGTCAAATTATTTAATTTATAAATGTCAAATTTAAAATAGCCTCATTAATTATATGAATAACCACTTTTCAAAGCCCCAGGTTTCTGGTGCCAATTATTATTAAGATAATTGATGTGACAAGCAACCCACGTTGGGCGCCATTTATTGTTATGCTCTTCCACTTAAAAGAATTACATACAATTTTTTAAGTATTCTTCCGGCTAGCTCAATAATAAGATTTAATTAATTTCGTTCAGAATCTCCTAAATCAAGGTCTTTAAAGGGTTCCCTTTGACGAATTTCAAAATTTATAAAAATTCACCAAGATAAAATTTTAAAAAATATAACACCTTTCAAATTATGATAAACTTTTACAAAGAAATAACAATAAATAATTCTAATAACAAACTAAACAATTTTCTAAAATTTAAAATATAAATTACCTTTTTCACTTAAACAACTTGAACAAAACAACACTTCCTGCCTCGACTTCCAATTCACCAAGCGCTGCTCTAACTTCTTTCAAACAATACACTTTCCCCTTTTGACTCCAACTCCACCCAAAATCTGCCTTATCCTCCAACCAACAACAAGCTTTCCCCTTTTATTAAATTAATTCGTCACCAATATCCAAATTTATAAAGCTTCTTCAGAAATAAATTATATTTCATAAGATTTTTTTATTTTTTTAAAAATCCAAAATTATATTTTCATATAACAACAACTTTCTTCATACAGTATTTTAACTAATTATATTTTTAATCTGCTTTTAAAATATTATTTTATGGTAATTAATGAAGTTTTTTGATAATTTTCAAAAAAACCAACTTTCGTTTACCAAAATTAATATTCCACTGTTTGTTTTTTATTTGTTACCCTAGTTTCTTAAATTTTAACACTCTACAAAATTATTTTTATGACATATTTACAAAATTACTATCTAGATTCTATCCTACTTATTTACAATATTCATTTTCTAACTTATAACTATTTACAATTTTATTTACACTAAATTTTCATACTTTCTAAAGGTGTTCATTCACTTTATCCAAATTCAATTAAAACAATATCACCTCAATATTTATAACCAAGTCCAGGCGTGGAAGGATAACGCCTTTTCAGCTAAAGATTGGGGCTGGACCGTCGAACAGGGACACTATAAGCCTGGCACATCTACTTTACCCCCGGCGCCAGACAACTTGCTGCATCTCGTACGTTGTGGGTGCAAAGGAGACTGCTCCCGAAATTGTGAGTGCAAGCGAAGTGGGCTGACATGTACCACTATGTGCAGCGAATGTGCGGGAGAGTTTTGCTTCAATCGGAATATTCCCCATTCCGAGGATGAAGACGATATCGACGGCAACTGCGATACCGAGGATCATGTCGAAGCCAAACGTACCAGCGCCTCCACCAGAGAAGATTATGCAAAACAAAGACGAGTTTAATGAAAGACACAAATTTGTCAGATATGTATATTGAACACTACCTGTTTATGTATACGTGTTCATTTTTCATTTTAAAATGAATTCCATCAAGTTATAAGTTTTCAAACAATTTCTACAATTCTTTAGTGAAAAAATGCTGTTTTTGTATATTTTCAAGCCTGTTTTATGCAAAATATGTTAATAAAATCATATCTACTGTCTATTTTAAACTTTTTATTGCAATAATGAGTTCTTCTTCCAAAACAGAAATGTTTGGCACCAACAGCACTTCCCTACGATTGTCCATTGCTGAGTTATGGCTTTTTTTTTTAAACATCCAAGATGGCGGCCGTTCCCCATGCAGGATTTTTTGGGATTTTTCTGGGGAAGTACAGGGAGACCTAAAGACCTAAAGAACTAAATCCAATAACATACGTTGAGCACTGAATCCATAAATATTCCAAAGGTATCGCGGATCCTTTCTGAAAACATACGTTGGTGTTTCCCTATGTTCCATCTTACCTGAGACACCCGGTATACTATGTGTGACCAAATCGTTTGGTAATCTTGGATTATGTCAACACCTTCGTGACAGAGATCACGAAAACTTTGGTGATGTTCCATAAAGCGTGTAACTCGGAACTTGGTATCGGTCCGAGGTCCTTATCCTAATATTGTTTTCATTTTTTGAAAGTTTTCAAGTTGATTTGGTGAAGACAAACACTTATTATTATTAAAACACTTTTGTTTCTTTCTTTCTTACCCTCTTATACCTTTACAGTGTTGAGGGGACCGGACACACCGAGCCAATATTTAATATTACCCTGTTTCGCAAATAGTTTCGATTTTCAGCCTAATTTGAATCTTAAGTTTCATTTTTGCCTAAAATATTTTGCAATGAGTACATTTAATTCTGTAAATTCCTGATTCGACCGTGGCCTTAAGTATCACTCAGGAATTTCCTAAACGATTCTTAACACTGTTAACACTGTCAATAATTGCATTCAATTGTTTTAAGGTCCTTTCTGCCCAACGAAAGAGAGCTTTTAAGTAATTTAGTTATAATCTCTGGTTTTACGAATTTTAAACGCTCTTTAGTCTGATGAACTTGTTGGTAATTTTACGAAAAACCCCACTGTAAACAAACTTTTTATCTCCTAAACTTTGGCAACTCCAACCAACCTTGTCAAAGAAATCTCCCACTGAAAATTACAAACCACTTGGGTAATTTGGGTATACGTATTTGGCTTTTAATGCTTTGGTTATGATTTTCACACTTCTTCAGCGTTTTAACATATTTTATCATCGTAAACTTCCATCTTAGAAATCGACGATTAATTAAACTGAGTATATTTACTTTAAAAAGTAATTAAACTTAAATATTTAAGTTAATATTTTTGGCTGTATTTCGTAAGTTAAGAAATAAGAAGATAATTTACATATTACCAGTAAATGTTTTTGTTTTATAAACTGAAACTAAGTGTCTGAAACTTTGATTTTTCAAAATGTTAAACAATTTTTAAATAAACTGCTTGCTTGCGTTAATTTAAGGAATAATGTTGACCTTCTATAACATACATGAGTCCTCAATTATTTTAAGCAGTTTAAGCAATAACTTTAATCAGTAACTCTATTAAATAAATGCTAAAATTCAATACAATTACTTGTACTTAACAAGAAGTCTTACTGCTACTGCAAAAACATAATTTTCCTGAAGTGCCAAGCTGGTTTCACTGCCTTTGGTTAAGCTTAAATTTTACATCTTATATTTGGATTTCTTTAGTAAAAGGTAAACCAAATAAATTAAAAACTATAAAGGAAAGCTAATTGAAAGCCGTTTAAGTAGCGAACACTATTTTTATTTGATTTGCCATTTCGTTCAAATAAGCTATTAAACGTCGATATTTTCTGTATATAAAATAGGAAAACTAATTCTTAACGAATTTTAAAATCTGTATATGTCACAGAAAATACCCAAATCCCAATACTTAATGATTTTACATTATATTTTGAAGGTTAGGAAAATCAATAACTAAGTTGTAATAATTCCAAAACCCTTAAAAATAGAATTCTCACAGCAGCAATACTACAGAATTTAAGATAAATTGATAGTCTGTTTTTAACACTACATTGCGCAATTAAAATAACATTAACATTAGCACAGCAAATTAATAACACATTGCATACAGCATCACGTTTTTTAAACTAAGAACAATTAGTGAAAGGTATTTGACCTAAGAACAAACCCACACAATTTAAATATTAAACGATTGCATTCCGATAAAGAAAAACACCTTAAAACCCTATTATAGTTATTTTTAATACGTGTTTGTTAGCATATTTGCTACCTCTGCTTGTTTATTCAAGTTCTCTTCTACTATTTTTATTATTAAAATTGCATGCGCCTTTTTACCTTTATCGTAATCTTTCTTGGCGTTCTCATGTACACTTTTGTTCTTACTTGAACTTTAAAACCCCCTATAATTAATGAACTTTTAATTTGTAGGCCACCTGAATCAATACCTTCTCTGATACAATCGCCACTAAGGTAAATAACTATAATCATTTAACTATCCTCAATAAGTATCTCGGCTCACTTCAAACATTTTAACAGCAGGCTACCTGAACCTCCACCACCGATGCCAAGATCATCAAGGTTTGTTTACATTTCAATATGATTTGATATTTTAACGTGATTTATATTAACGTATACTTTTTAGGATTCTGGATCCAGCACGACTGATTCAGGCATCTTTAAGGTAATTAAAATAAATCGCGCTCAACCCGGGGAGTTTGTTCTGCTCAAAAAGTAATTTCTTAACATTCACCCTTCGTCAAATATTTTCTTTGAAATTTCTGAAAAATTCAGGACTTCTTAAAAAAATATTTTATCTAACTTTTAATTACTTCCAGAATGGCGGCAGAACCACCACGTGCCATAAGGTCGCCAATACCGAGGTAATTTAAAAGGGAAATAAATTAGCAGTGGAATTATTTTTACTTTCTTGCAGAATACTTCAACCAAGAACATCCAGAGCTGCAAGGTAGCATTTTTTTAGGTTAAATTCTAACGATTTTAATTAATAACATTAATGTGTGTTTAGGGATAGATATGAATCGCTTAAGTTAATTGAACGAATCGACAGAAGAACACCAAGAAACTGGCTATAAAAGAAACAAGAATTACGAAGAAATATTTCTAAATCATGAAACTTGTTAGTTATCGTTAAATTTAGGAATAATAGAAAGCAAAATTATTTATTTGTAGATTATAATATAATTATTGCCTGAAATTATCAGATTTGCTTTAGTTTTAACTTCGATTTGGAATATTAAATAATCTTTGCCTGTGAATGGTGTTACATAACAATGAAGGCCGTAGCGAAAATAGGTAAAGGAGTTAGAAACCTAAACTAGTTTTGCTGAGTTTGCTTCTAAATAAAAATTTGTTTGTTAAATCTGTTTATGTTTAAAGACGACCAAAATACCAGACCCCTGCCCTGAGCAGATTTTCTAGCTAGGACCTTTTGTTAGGTATAAACTAAAATCAAGTCAGATGATTTTAATTATGTAGGTGAATTATATAAAATAAATAGTCTTGAAGCCACTTACAATTCATAGAATTCTTGTTTTATTTTTGTTATATCAAAAATGCTAAATTTGAAACGAAGATCCTATCCAATTATTTTAATTCAATCCCGCATTTGCACGGAACATCATCTTAAAGCTTTAAATAAAGTGATAAAAAAATGTAGACAGAAAACAATTGAATTAATCAAGCCGATTAGATACAAAAACCATAATTTGGATTGAAGCTTCGAGTACCAAAAACAAAAATACCCGCTGAAATTTCAGTCCCAAACTTTTAAAAATTCAGTTTTAAGCTAAATCCATATTTAATCTTTTGTATTTCGATCATTAAATATTTATTTAAAAAAATTTAAATCGAACAGCTGAAATTTTCAAATCAAATATTTACATACTTTCTACAAAATTTAGATTTGAATCCCGAATTTAGAAGCCCTACGTTTGTTACAAAAATAAATTTAATTTGACGATTTCAATCTTCATATTGATTTGGAGATTTAAATTTTCCAGATTATAATCTTTTTGGATTTAAGACTAGGATTACAATGTTTGTTTTAAAAACAAATCCCGATTGATAATATCTAAAACTAAACAATTCGAAATTCAAATCTCATTTTCAAAACGAGCTTTAAAGTGGAAACTTAATATTAATATTGATTATAAGAAATTTTACATGGAGTCTAAAGTTTCAAATAAATAAATCGATTTAGGTTAATCAATTTGAATTTAAATGGGGAGATTTAAATCTTCGAAAATTTTAACCCAAAATAGTGATTTCGAACCTTAATTGGAAATTTAAAATTCACATTTTTTTCTGCTAAATTTATGATATAATATTCAGGCTTTTTTTAAATCCCCAATACTAATTTAAGCATTTAAATTTTAGAAATGCAAACTGTTTCGGAGTCGAGATCCGGATTACAGCTATCGAATTTTACAACAAAGCCAAAACTGATTTATGACGATAACAAAAAGCAAAGAATTCGTATTAAAACCTGAAATTAAACAGCCGAACTTTAAAAAGCTTGAAATTCACAACCTAAATTCGAAACATTTTTTACAAGAAATTTTTGATCAAATCTCAAACATAAAATACACAGTTTCAGCCACCGGTTTGGAATTACAAAAAACAAATTGTAAAATTTAATTTTAAGAAGTTATAATTTCGAAAATTTACAAGCCAAACACTGATTTGAAGATTTGAATTTTACAAATTCGAATAGTTTGCGTTTGGAAAACAGAAGACGATATTTCCCAGTTATAACAACACAGCCAATGGTGATTTATATTGGTAATAAAAATTTAAAGAAATAACAAAATTCAACCTAACGTCGAACATTTGAACTTTAAGATTAACTTTTTACTTTCTTTCTTTCTTCTACCCTCTTATACCTTAAATACATAAATATATAACTAAATATAAATTGGAAACTTGTAGATAGCTATAGCCCTATCACGCTAATTAAATGCAGAAAGTTTCAAATTAAAGAAAAATGATACCACCGCGGGGAATCGAACCATCGGGGTCTAGGTCAATACCACTCCGCAATTACCACGCCGGTCAATACCACGCCGGTCAATTCCACTCCAACAAAAATCACTCCAAACAATAACCACTCCAAACAATAACCACTCCAAACAAAAACACGCCAGCAAATACCACTCCGTAAAATATCACTCCTGTAAATTACCACTCGGGGTAAAAACCACTCCAACAAATATCACGCCTGTACAATTCCATGTATGTAAATAGTATTTTAAGACGTAATAAGAAAGATACAATGGTACTGCCAAAATAAAGAAAAATTAAAAATAATGATTTATATGTTATGGCTAATTTGATAAATTTGGTTATTATGCATAATAACAGGAATAATTGAATGAACAGAAAACCTAAAAGGCTTCAATTCCAAATCACTTTTTGTAGACTTGCAGAAATATTTGAAATCTGACGTATTTATGGTGTCAGTAAAATTGTTTCTACCATTTTGTAAAGCTGTCGTTGGGATTAAAACAGTATTCATATTTTTCTGAATATACCGTTTACTGTAATTTGACAGGAACCCTTTTCCCAGGTTTTGGCGAACAATTCTTTGTAGCTTATTCTTTCTTTTTAACTTACCCATAAGAAATATCTCTTAGTATATTTTGTTGTATGTATCTTGTGTGCCTATGTACGTTTTAGTTCTTGATATTATTTTTCTACGTCTGTTAAAAAAACATCACTTTTTTTCATTAAATTGCGTTCTTAAAGTACTTGTTTAATTAACACTCGAAAAACGTGAAAAAAAGTGCCATAACGTTTCATTTTTTCACTCTTTTCCCGTGAAAAAAAGTACCGTAGCGTTTCATTTTTTAACGCGTTTTCAATTGCTGATCAAGTAAATAGTGTGCTGGAAACAAACGTCAGCTAACTTGTCAAATCAACTGTTTTGTGTTGTGCAAATTGCATTTTCGATTTTACTGTGCCGTTTTGTGACAATTTTAAAAGAAAACAAGAGGCAGATTTTAGCGACGAACCTGGTTCCAAATTTTCGAACCGCTTCGTTTTATCGACGAACCAATGACGTCACGGTTCATAAAATTGAACCGGGTTCCAGCAACCGACGAACCAACCTCGCAACGTGTGTTCCTGACAAGTCGTTTGGGTTCGTCAATTATCGGAGCGCGAATGCCATCACGTGACTACTTTTGTATGTTAACAGTGGCTGGCGGTTTTTACGAATTTGAAATTACTGTGTGTAATTTTTATAACTTTCAATTAAAAATCTAGCATTATTTCATAAAAAAGATGGAGAACGTTGATGTCACGTATAACGGAGTGTCTTACAAATTACTTGTAGATACTGAAACCGCCGAGAATTTGAGTTAAAGCTAGTTACCTGAACGCGATTTAACTATTAACGGTAAATCTAAGAATCATTCGAAAACAGCATTTCATAAGCAGCTAACACGCCAAGTTGTCCTAAATACCTAAATCCATTGTAGATACTAAAACGTTCAATTATGTTAGAGGTTAGAATTTTAATGTCAAACCGCCGTTTGAACCGAATTACGTTTTGGCGAACAGTAAATTTGATGACGTCATTAACGAACCGGGTTCAAAAAATTCAGGAACCAGGTTCGTCGCTAAAATCTGCCTAAGGTGTTTTAAATTAAAACTTTATAAAATGGATACCGATAGTGACGAAGAATGTATTACATGCCCACCAGAAGAAATTGTCACATCTGCAACGGATGCAACAATGAATTTACTGCCCGATAAATCTAAACAGCAATACTTAAAAGAGTACAATTTGTTTATGGAATGGCGTGTTAAAAAAGGCGTAAAGAGTTTTATTAGCTTACTTTGAGGCAAAATTAAAAATATAGAAATCGTCAACCCTGTGGTCAACTTATTCAAAATTAAAGTCTACTTTATTGGTACATAATGATATAGACATAAGAAAATATCCGAAATTGATGGCATTTTTGAAGAATAAATCAATTGGATATAAAGCAAAGAAATCCAAAACCTTTTCGAGAGAAGAAATGTATAAATTTCTATTAGAAGCTCCGGACGAAGACTATCTGATGCACAAAGTAAAATTTACTTTTTAGAAGGTGCTCGTTCAATGTAATATTAATGTTTGTATTATTAGTTATTTATGTACCAAGAGTCGTAGGTGCAGTTTTTTGGGCGAGAATGCAATTTGCAACGCCAAGGCCCGAAGGGCCGAGGTGTTGCAAGCATTCGAGACCAAAAATTGCACTGTACGACTCGAGGTGCATATGAGATTTTTCGTCAAACCTTATATATCATTTTAAAATAAATAAAATTAAGTATTTTTCATTTATTATGCATAGCTGTCATACCAATAATTAATAAAGGTTGCTGTGATTTAGATTAGGTATCCTTGACAACAAAAGAAAATAAAACATATTTATTTCAAAAAAATTTCAAACGCGTGTGTCAGTTGAATTTGTGCACAATTTGTGATTCTAAAAACATGTCTCAAGAAATAGAAGAGGCTGCAAATGCAGCATCCCACAATTTATTACCGGTTAAATCGCAACAACGGTATATGGAAACATATAACATTTTCAAAAATTGGTGCCATGAGAAGAAATCAGATGTGATTACAGAAAAAGTGCTGCTGGCGTATTTCTTAAATAGATCTACAAAATTAAAATCTCCAAGCAGTTTATGGAGCGAATACTCAATGTTAAAAAGTACCATTTTTATCAATGACAATGAAGATATTTCTAAATATCCAAAACTAAAAGCGTTTTTAAAGCGTAAAAATGATGGATATAAACCCAAAAAGAGTAGTATATTTAGTCGAGACGATATGAACAAATTGCTTATTGAAGCGCCTGACATTACACATTTGTTAATAAAGGTACAGTAACAGATTATTTCATTTAACTCAGTTATTAAGTTATTTATCTGTTCTAGGTCGTTATGATAATGGGAATTTCTGGGGCCTGTAGAAAAGACGAATTATGTAAGATGACAACTGATAATGTTGAAGATAAAAATTCTGTAATAATAGTAACAATATCAGATACTAAAAATGGAGTGCAACGTACTTTTACGATCATTAACCGAGAAGAACAGCGCATAAATTTTGTTGATTTAATTAGGAAATATATAAGTTGCAGGCCAAGAAATAGTGAAAATCGGCGATTTTTTCTGAAATATTGTTCAGGAAAATGTGTGAATCAACCAGTAGGTAAAAACACATTTGCAAAAATTCCTGCTCTAATAGCAGAATTTTTAAAACTGAAAAATCCTGAAACTTATACTGGGCACTCGTTTAGAAGAACGTCAGCAACTTTTTTGGCTGATACGGGAATTGACGTTCTTGATTTAAAGAGGCACGGTGGATGGAAATCCACAACAGTGGCAGAAAGTTATGTTGCAGATTCAATGACAAATAAATTAGAAATTGCCAGTAGAATTTTATATAATCAGAATAAGTATAAAGAATCTGCTTCCACATCTTCAACTTCAGTCATGCAATGATGCAATTCAATAATGAAGACGAAATGAAAGACAGCCGCGTAATTGTTCCTAGCACCAAAGAAAATCAAGAACATATACAAATTGAAAATGTTGATATTACCGAAAATATAAACTTAGATTCAAAAAAGGAACTTAATTCTCTTGTTCAAGTTTCTAACTGTTCTAATTGTTCATTTACATTTAATATAAATAAGTTGTAATTAATGTAACGTAGATAAAATGTTTGTAAATAAAGGTGTTTTCTCCATGCCCATCTAGTAAGTTACACTTACTTTGACATATCCATTGCAGGTAAGTTGATTTTACTGTTTGTTTACTGGTTGTCATGACATTAGGGAAGTAAGGTAAAACTTACTCCCCAAGGGAAGTAAGTGAATTACGTGTTATTACAGTAATTTTAGTTTTGTAAGTGATCTGAACGGGTTTGAACTTAATTGATACTAACCTATTTGAAATGTAAAAACTTGTTAAGATAAGTAGGGTTAGGGTATAACTAAAATGGTATAAAAAGAGTTAAAGAACTAATTTATTAGATTATATTAAAAACCAACCTTCATTAACAAATAAATTTCGTCAGGAGCTTCATTCAAAAAAGATTAATTTCGAGTATAGTAACTACGTTTGACTTTCTAGGTTGTTAACCATCATTTTTTTCGTTTTAAAAATGCTAATACCTTTGGATATTTATAAATATCCTTATTGTCGTAAATGTCACACCATAAGCTCGACGGAGATTTTAATTTGACTGATCTTTCTAAAAAATACGCCAAAAACACGTTTTCTTCCACTGAATAGATGTTTTTCTCCGCGCACCATTTTTTAAACAACTTTTATGCATTTTCATAAGGAATTTTCGATTTTTCTGGTAGTAATTCCAAACACGCAATATTTGCCGCTTCATCTACGCTAAATTCCCTATTGTCCTTATCGCCTATTTGCATTTTATCTTTTGAAAACTACCAAGAAACGCAAGTACAAGTGTTTTTTTTTATATTGACAGAAACAACTGAAAAACAATTGCTACTAAGCAAATCAACACTAGGTGACTATTTGCTTTGTTTGTAATAGATTAATTTTCTATCAATTAACGTGGAATTATTAAGGGAAAATTATTCAAATTTTTGTTGGGCATGGAGAAAAATATTATAAGCATGCTCGGGAAGTAACTATCTACAACCAGTCTCGAACTTTGCCAGCCCTCGCTCGCTCGGGCTGGCAAACTCGTTCTCGACTGGTAAAAGCTACTTACTTCCCTTGATGCTTAAATAACTATTTGTAGACAATTTACTTTTTTGCCCTAGGAACTTAATGAAGAATATTACAACCCGCTGCCCATGGTAACCAGTAGTTGAATGTAAACTGTCACTTACCGTCAACAAAACAATGACACAATCAGTCCTACTATGTATCCCAAATGTTAAGATAACATACATGTTACCAAACTCTGTTATGTTATGAATATAGGGCGGATTTCAGGCATAATGCCTATTTTTATTTAATTTTAAATTGTAGGTAAAATTAATTTAAAATGCATTACTCGAAAAGATCTTTCACTTGAGCTAATCTCGTTAGCGCCTATTTTGCCTATTTAGATTCATTGCGCCTATTTGATGTTATCTTGCCTGAATGTAGCATATATCGATAGTTTTTAAAGCTTTTGTTAGGTTTTAGGGTTTTGAGCTAAAAATATCAAAATTTTTTGTGCTTTACACTCATACAAATTCAACTCTAGCATTTCGGTGTAAAAATGAACCTACAGGTAAGCGAACAAAGGGGCAAAATAAGGCATTCTAGAATGTCCAAGAATGATTCATTCCACTTGTTATCTAAACCGGATGTTTACCGTTAAGTACAAGTCGTGTATACCGTCGACGCCCATAGACCTGCTGATGGATGAACATTCTAAATTTAGCAAGGGTTATTGTTTATTGTTCTCGGATACAGCCGCATTTAGAAACAATTAGAGTAACGTACAGTAAAGTGAATCAACTGATATCAAGGACGAAGAAAGTGTTTTTAAAAGCTCCATTAAGGATTGCAAAATATCGGGAAGCCTGTCCAGGCCTTGCACTTCCACCAGAACCTGTTCTGACCCGTTGGGGCACGTGGCTGGAAGCGGCTTGTTTTTATGAAGCCAATTTTAATTTAGTGAAACAGGTACGAAATATTTCTTTCAATGGATAGAATGATACTAACTACTAACATTGTTTCGTAGGTTGTACTTTCGTTTGATCTGGCAACAGCAGAATCCATTAAAACTGAGCAGAAATGTTTTGAAATCAAACGGATTCAAAGTGACCTCGTATACATCGCAACCCATTATAAAATATTAATTGATGCCATAAAATTTTTGGAAACCAGTGGTACGTCACTTGTGAGAAATATTGGATTACTAAACAGTGTGGTGACCAGTATGGAAAACGACACCCCAAATATCGAGCCCCTGAAAAAATTGTTAACTGTTTTGCATAAAAATCCAGGCTATACTACAGTATGCCAACTGATAAAAGTATTTGAGGGTCAGGAGGCCGAACTTCCACTTGGATTTACTGTTGAAACTGCGGCCGAGTGGAAATTTGCTCCTGTTACATCGGTGGATGTGGAGAGATATTTTTCCTCATATAAGCTACTTCTGAGTGACCATCGCAGAAGTCTTATTTCAGAGGAAAATATAGAAAAGCTGTTGATAACATACCTAGAAGCTAAGCATCAAGTTGTAGTTGCTAATCCATAGGATTAATACCTAGCATAATCTAAATATTAACTTGTAAATTATTCGAAAAATAAATTTTTTTGTGCTTATTTAGTTGCTTATTTTGGGTGTTACTGCATATTTTAATGCCTATTTTTGGTTTTTTTAGTGCTTACTTGCCTGCCTAAAACTATATTTTTTAGTGCCTAAAAGTCCGCCCTTTAGTTATGAAGCAGATTTCTTACTATGTATCCCATGTTATGTTTACTAGCTAACGTAGTATGTTATGATGTTGCTTTTATATGTAACATAACATACAAAATATAAAAGGCAACTTTAACATGCTGTTATAAATAACCAAACCTTTTACGCGAAATGTCAAAACGTCAAATTTAATAAAATAAACAAGCAAGTAAAATTATTTTAAACAAATGCCACCTATCTATCTATTCATAAAACATGCCCACTCATATAACGCTCTTTGTCTTGCATTTTATTATGCGTATAATGCTATTTCATGATATACGAAATATCACGAATGATTTCTGTTACTGAACAGTGAATGTTATTAAGGGATACACGGTAGCGTATTTAAAACACTATGTTAAGATGTATGTTATTTAAGCATGTTATTATAACATAACAGGTATATGTTAAAAATAACGTACGGGATACGTAGTAGGACTGATTGACATATTTTCGCAGTAGGTTTGACGAAAACGTATTTTAGGTCGCTTTAATATTTGGAATAGCAGGGGCCTGCAGAAGAGAAGAGCTATATAAAATAGTAGTGGAAGATATTAAAGATAATGGAGAAGTTCTGATTATTACAATACCTGATTCTAAAACTCATATTCAACACCGGTTTACTGTTATTGGTGAAACATCTGTAAATGGTCTAAATTTAATAGAAATCTACAAAAAATATAAAGCCCAACGTCCGAGTATTGTTAAGACCAACCATTTCTTCTTGCAATTTCGAAATGCTAAATGCAAAACTCAGGTTGTAGGAATAAACACTTTTTCAAAAATTCCCTCACTTATTGCATCGTACCTAAAGTTACCGAACGCTAATAATTACACCGGTCATGCATTTCGACGATCCTCGGCATCTCTTTTGGTAGATGCTGGTGGCGATTTAATCCAACTGAAAAAACACGGAGGTTGGAAGTCCAGCACAGTTGCCGAGGGATACGTCGACGATTCTATGCAGAATAAAATTGACTGTGCCACCAAAATCTTAACTGGGGTTAATGATGTCAGTAGAAAATATACCTTACCGGATAACAGTTCTTCTAGTAGGTAATCTTAATAATTCTATTGTAAATAAAACTATATCCCTAAATACGTCAGATGTAACTAGTTCAAATAGTAATTTAACTACATCAAATGTTCACATTAACAATCCCAGTAATTGTACATTCAATATTAATGTTACTAAATGAATAATCTATACCTATGTTAAACAAAACTAGTTATTTAAGATAACGCAAGGAGGAAAAGGATCAGGCGCATTCACGATACTTGGTACACCTGTAATTCACTGCAAGAACATAGATGGAGTCAAAACACACATCTATCTACAGTCTATTTCACCTAGGATTTGGGTTGTGACGTCAACGCGCTGTTTATAAATTTACAATCCAACTATACTTCATCCCTTTCTAAACTAGGTTCTCATTACCTACTACGCACGAACGCGTGTCTACCCATACAGTTTTTGGGCGGGGCAAATTGACGTCAAAACCCAAATGCTAGATGAAATAGACTGTATCTGTCAATCTGTCTATAGCTTATTCGTAGTTTATGTAATATCTAGGTTGTATACCGGGTTTTTGACCTAAGTGGCGAACATAGGGAAATAGCATGAGAAATCGTATATATGCAGATTCCTGCTCCCCGTTTGAGCTGATAAGATTAATAGTGGCATCAATCGAAAGACAAAAAAAATACGCTTAATTTGATACTACTTTATTTGAATTTGTTGCTTGTTTAAGAAAGAAGTAGCTTAAAAACTGTAATAAATAAATTCACAAGAAACAGACCGGTCATGATCAAATTTGAAGTCTCGTTCAGAGAATATTAACATAGCCAGAATGGTATATACCTACCGTTAAAAAAAGTTGAAATCAACCTGGAATTAAACATTCGAGCTTTAATTTGGAAACTGAAAATTAACATTTGTTACTAAATTTATGATCGAATTTGAAATTTAGAATGCACAATATATGCCTCCGATTTAGGATTATAAAAATCGTTTTGTAATTTATTTTTAAGGGTTTCACTCTGCAAATAATTGAATCCTAGGTACTGATTTATAAATTTCAATTTTAGGAACTTGCATGGTATTGTATAGAAGATTCTGACTACAAAATTTTAGAATTTCACTGCCAAAATTAGAACTGATTTATGACGGTAAAATATGAATCAGAAATACTGATTTAGGGATTTGAATTTTACGATTTTGCATAGTTTTGGACTAATAATTTGTATTACGAATATTAAGGATGAAGTGGTGAAGAAATATGTGGTTTTAGGATTATAAAAAAATTTCAAATTTAATATAAAGGATTTAAACGGCCTTCGAAGACTTGAATCCCAACTACTGATTTGATAGTTTAAATTTTACAGATTCGATTATTTCCAATTACAATATTTTCGAATTTTAACGACAAACAAGCTCATATTAAATATCCTGCTAAAAATTACTTAAAGATTAATTTGAGACATGAAACAACTTGAAATTTTTATAAATATCAAACCAAAAATTAGACTTTATGTTTGCCCTTTCATATGGCACGCAAAGCAACCTGACCACCCGAAACAAATAGATTATTTAACATTTAATGCACCTATTATTCACTTGGTAGGAAGTAGGTTAGTGACTCGTGTTATTACGAAATGATATCATATATACGATTAGGTTCGGCATACCTACACTTTTGCAAGAAAGTATAACACACACACAACGAATAATACAATAATAGTTTCTTTAAATGGAGGTCAAAAGGCCAATACGTAATCAATATTAAAACGATTGGCAAGATTAATTCACAAGAGTCACATGCAAATTTTCCGATCATATTTTTTATTTAATCTCTCAATCAACAAGATTGCGAGATATTAAACAAATTATCAGTTTCTGCAATCTGAGTTGTAATTAACGTATTAAAAAATGTCCGCCGATTTGTTCCACATGGCTATCTGCGGTGATTAAACTTGACTTTGCTAACTCAAACACTGACTTAGGAGTAATTTCACAAGTTTACCTCGAGCGAATTTAAACCGAATCAAGGTACGAAGAATAAAGAGGGAATCGATTTTCTTGAAACGCACAGGATATTGCGAAATATCATAATAATTATCGTTTTACACTACGTAATAAATTGAACTTTAAGGAAGTTTTACACAAAATTTTATTTCTGTTTTTGATAAGGAAAATGGAAATTAAGAGAGTCTAATAATTAACTGTGGATATTATAATATACAGGGTGTAAATTAATCACGTGCAGATATTTCAGGGGGTGATAGTACTCGGCCAAATAAGAAAAAAATGTTAATGTACACATGATCAAAAACGCGCCATTTTCGATATACAGGGTGGCGAAGTTTCAATTTTTTTTTTATATTTTGCGTTTTGAGATAATTATTTGAAATTTAGTATAGCTACTATCGTTTAGAATCTCTACAATAAAATATCAAAATCATCAGTTGCAGTATACAGAGTGCTACAAAAAAAAACAAAAAAAAATTATTTTGACTGCACTTGGTTTGTATTGATCGCTATTTTTTCAAATAACTCGAAAACGGTGACAGATACGGGAATAATGGGAAAAAACAAAAAGCTGGAGAAAAGAACAGGGAATTCAATTAAATATAAAAATTTATACAGGGCGCTCCAAAAAAAAGTTCCGGAAGGTAAAATGGTCGGTAACCCAAAGTTTAGTATTTGTTGTTCCTTATATTCTGCCTGGGAATTGAGGGGCTAAGTTTGTAAATGTCTTGCCGAACCTAACGTAAATGTAGTACCCTCAATTCTATCGTCCCTTTAAAGTAAGAGTAATTTTATTATCTGTTCTATTAACGTAATATTTTCGTTGTCGACCTCTTTTGTGTAATTTTCTGTATTCATGTTTGCCTTTTGATTCATTAAATATTTAAATATTTAAATATGTCAATTTAGTTTGGTCTTGTTATTTGTGTTTAGTCCTCCCCGATAATATTTGTGTATTAGTGTTTTGTTAAAGATTTATGTGTAAAGTGTTAGGCTGCCCACAAGTTAAGAATTCCAGTAAAGTAAGTTATACATATCAGTAAGCAAGGTAAGTCACATCTTGCGGCAGGATGCAGCTACACCCCCTTTGTCCAAGCCCTATGGAAATCTTCCGTGGTGAGTTTTCTTCTTTTAGATCTTAGGGTGACTTTAATACCACAGTGGCGCTCAACATTTTCATCCCTATTATGAATACCCTTAATTTAAAGAGTTTTACCGTTTCAAACCGCCCGTCTTCACTGTTTTGCTAGCCGCGCGCCTAAGGAACTTTACCATCCCCCTATAATTTCGTAGTGCGAGTTTGGCACGTGACACATTGATGCATTTATTTTAACAGGTTGTAGAACTCTTAAAAATAAATCATTTCACCAAAAATAGCCTATATAAAAGTTGCAAAATAACGGAGATATGAACATTTAAATGCTGTGTTTCCCAATAGATGGATAGGGCGTAATGGGCCGGTTCCTTGGCCTGCACGCTCTCCGGACCTAACTCCTTGCGATTTTTTTTCTTTGGGGCTATCTAAAACACTTAGTTTATCGTAATGGAGAAGTGAATAACGTGGAAGAATTAAGAGAGCGAATAGAAAACTCTTGTGAAGTTGTTCGCGGAAACCGACAATTCATTTTCGCGGCGTATACAAAGTCATGTATACGTCGGGCAAGATTGTGCGCGCATCAAACAAATTGTAACAACTTTGAACAAGTTTTATAATTTTTTCTTCATATCTCCGTCATTTTGCAAATTTTATATAGGCTATTTTTAGTGAAATGATTTATTTTTAAGAGTTCTACACCTATTAAAATAGATGCCTCAACTTTGAAAACACCCTGTATAAATTAAAAATTAAAACACTTTAAATACACAAACATTTTTTGTGTAGAGTTATACCAAATTATACGATTCTGTTTCCATGTAAATTTTGCAACATCAGTTTAAAAATCGGCAGCACCGAAGGTTAAATTTTTAAATTCGTGCTCATCTTGACCAAGTATAATTTATGAAACGATTTTGTGTTACACAAATCAACAAGAAGTCCTATTAAAGTAAGATGCATCTCACAATTAATGCATCGCTCACATAAATTATTCTAATGGAGCCATTAAACTGCCAATTTATTAATCCTAAAGTAATTTATATTTAAATTCCGATAAAACTGCCAATTTTTAGATTAAGATGCATGTTTGCGTCAGTGAAATTTAAAGTATTTTCGGTGTTTTTTGAATTGTAAAATTGTAGGTTTTGACATTGCACTTTAATGGCACAGTTCCCTATTTTTTTCATGGCAAATGTTTGGTTTTACCAAGAAATAATTTTGTTGGAAGTATCATATAAAAACAAGTTGCCTTAATATTTTTTTTGCAAAATTCCTCTGGTAAATGTCAAAATTTGCACCAATTCCTAATAATATTAACGAAATTAGTCACTTATTTATATTTGTCGTTTTCTACACCCACGGTTCCAAACTGGTTATAATATTTAGAAACATCCCGCACGTTAATGTTAAGATTTCAACACTTATGAACGATTTTTTTTAAACAAATTAATCTAGAATGCAAATCAAACCCTACGGATCTAACCTAAATGTCCCTGAGAGCTTAATCAAAATGGTCTGTAGTTATTATTTATTATTTAAGAAATTGAAATTAATAAGAAAACATATAACTTCGATCCTGTAGTTATTAAGTACTCTTCAATCCTATACCCAATGAGTACATGAGAAAGCAAAATTAAAACTAGTACCGAACAAGGTGTGTTGTTTACACAACCAGACCTTTCCAAAAACGGTACTGACTTATCCGTCTGTTCAGAATCGTAGAAACCCATAATGCAGCTAATTAATTAATTAAATATATTTTATCTAATTTATCTAAACTAAATTAATCGAAAACGGGAATTTCCTTTCAGCTTATTCGAAGTTTAGAATGTTAAAAAAGCTACGTGAATTTACGTTTCGAAATGATTTTTTAACCCAATTTATGCTGTTGCATTAACATTCAAATGTTATGCACGTGTATCATATGTGCATCCGATTCTGTCGCATAAAATAAAAAAAACTAAGTTACGCGACGAAATAAACTGGAAATATTCCGCTACAAGTACAAAATTTTTGCTGCAAGCGATTAAATTAAAGCTTACTAATTAATCAAAATAATTTATTGAGTTACATGCATAAATGGTTGTTAATTCATGTTTATGTCTATTACTTACTGCACTTTGATAATTAATTATAATTTGTTAAGCTCGTAGAAAACCAGCATTTGTGGATACTTAAAAATTGATTTTTTCGAAATTTCAAAAAATAAATAAACAAAAAAACATGATTCAATGGAAATCATTATTTCCAGTTATTTACAATAAACTCGCTAGAGTCCTTTTATGAAACCCACGAAAGCTTAATTTATGAAAAGGTTAGACTAATATCCGCGAATAGTAAATAACAAAATAAAAAGCAAAGCCATGAATTACAAAAACAAATTAAAAATTATTAACTTTGAAATTAATGCCCAGAAATTTATGTTGTTTTTTTACAATCACCTGATATTTCCCCATTTAGCCTACTAATATTTACATGTTTACCAGACTATTTCCTTTTAAAATTTAAGACCTCCTAAAACGCATTCAAAATTTTTACTAATTTTCACGAGCTAAGATTCATTCGGAAATTATTATTCCTTAATTATTGCCCACTTCCTATAGGTTTTACTAAAACATACCATCCTAATTTGTTTAAACCGCATACAAAAATCACCTTCGAAAATTGCTTGTCTTAGTTTTAATTTTTTAAATAATTTATCAAAACAACTAAAATGAAAATTAGCATTAAATGCAAGTGTTAAGATTGCAAGATAAATCTGCAGTTGAAAATTGTCATCTCTCATTTTGTAATTGGTATTTGCCAATCAGCCTACGGCCGCTTATAAAAAATTTAAATTATGCACATAAAGGTTCGAGAAATTTGTAATTCTTAATTCTTGTATTCGAGATCTGTATCCGAAAAATCCTACGAACCGGATCTCCACAAGGCGTACTTGACCCGGCAAAAATGTCATCGATACTCTCATTTAAGTTCATTACAGTTAAAAAATTAAATTAATTTTTTTTGTTATAATGCACCCTTCATGTGTCATAGATTTAAATTGTTTTTTTTATTATTAAGAAATTATAACCGACTGCATTAGATTAATCAGATGCTTGCCGGCAGCGATGTTCGTAAACTATTAATACGTTTTGCAACTACATATCGACTTCTGCGACGAAGAGGTACCGCCCTAACCCAGACCTTCAATGAAAGCGAAAGTGGACCAACTTGCAACCAGAGTTTTGCAACTGCAATTCGAGTATAAAATCCCCGAAATCCCGAACTACACATCAGTTTCGTGTTTTGATTTCTTACTAGTATAACCTGCACTTAATTTCAATCAACAATGTTCAAGGTAGGTGCATTAAATATACAGTGAACAATTACATTTTATACTTGCTACAATACGAATGGAAATAACATAATTACTTTGTAATTCAAAAATTTTCCTTTTTCGAATTTTCACCAAATTTTGTTGGGCAACTATCATAACTACCTTTTCAATAATTAGACTTTGCTGTAACATAAAGCCATTTATATTAAACTAATTAAAAGGGAAATATTTTAACTTATTTTGTAAAGTCAGTATACTTATAAAAAAAATATTACCTCCGCACAGATTTGAACCACCATCTTTCTGCCCACGCATGTCATTGAAATTTTAACGGTAATTAAAACGAGCAGTTTCGAATAAGTTAAAATCAAAGTTATAAAAAAATTAGATGTATAATTTAATTAAAGTGCTTAGTTTTCTTTCGATGTAATTTATATAGGTATATAAAAAAAAAACATATAAGGCTTATTTTGTTACAAAGTAAAAAAGCAGACCATTTTTGAATTAACATTGAAATTTGCAAAAATTCTTATCATAAAGGTTGGGTATAAAATTTTAAAATACCATGTAATGAATCAAAATGCCTGTTTTTATTTATTTAACAATTATGTATTATTGCTCATTGGTTTTGTAATGCATAATCGCAAAATATCGTAAGCAACGTTTGTGAAGATTAATTTTATCCATATTGTACAATGTGCCCATTTTATCTGGTTGTCCCCTTATTGGTTCTGTTTAGGCAACACCTAACCCACGTCGTAGGCAAATCTTAAGTTATAAAAGTGGAAGGTTGCCTATGCAGGATAAATAATGGGGTACATGGAAAATGGGCACCCCATACATAGTACAAAAGCATAATTTGTCGCTAAATATAACGCAGTAATTCTCACACGCTGTTATTACCTAAGCAAGTGAAAGAAATAGAAAGATTTTTATCACTTTCTTGGGTATTTCTGTAGTTTTTAAATGTTTAGTTTAATTTGTTTTTGCTGCTAAAATTAAACAGCTCGCTTTTCTAACAAAGGTTATCAAAATAGTACTGTAAAGTATATATTTGAACTTTATAAGTAGTTTAAACAAATATTTGTTTAGCATCATCAGTACATGACAAAACAGTTTCATTTGTTAAAACTAAATTATGAATGCAATTTTAACGAATTTTAAAATTTTTAGGCCGTCATCTTTGCCGCTATCTTAGCTGTAGCTAGAGCCGGATACTTGGGAGCCCCAGCTGCTCTCCATGCTGGCCCAGTAGCAGCATATGGCTATGCAGCTGCTGCTCCAGTAGCACACTACTCAGCTGCCCCTGCAGTGAGCAGCTCCTACATTCACCAATCCCACGCCCCTGCTATCGCCGCCGTAGCTGCCCCAGTAGCTGCTGTCCACGCCGCCCCTGCCTATGCTGCCGTCCATGCCGCACCTGCCTATTCAGCCGTCCATGCCGCTCCTGCCTTCGCTGCCGTCCATGCCGCCCCTGCCTATGCTGCCCCAGTAGCCTACGGTAGCCCAGCTATCGGAGCTTCCCACCAAAGCGTACTCCGCTCCTTGGGTGGTAACCACGCCGTCTCTCATTATGCTAAGGCTGTCGACAGTGCCTTCAGCAGCGTCCGCAAATACGACACCCGCATCACCAACGATGCTCTTGCCGTAGCTCCAGTAGCAGCTTATGCCCATGCTGCCCCCATTGCTCACGCTGCTCACTTAGGTTACGCCCATGCCGCTCCTTTGGGCATCGCTCACGCCGCTCCTTTAGGTTATGCTGCTCATTCCGCACCTTTAGGTTATGCCGCTCATGCCGCTCCTTTAGGTTATGCTGGTTATGCTGCTCATGCCGCTCCTTTGGGCTACGCTGCTCACGCTCCCGTTCTCGCTAAGACTGCCGCCGTTGCCTACTCCCCCGCTGCTGTTGTTTCTCATGCTACCTTCAGTGGACTTGGTGTAAATTATGCCTGGTAAGAAATCAAAATGCTCTTCTACGACTTCTGTTGTAAATATTAGTTAAGTTGTTCGTTTGGATGTAATTTATTTATTAAAGTTCAATATACAAAGTTTTGCAAAAATTTGCCTTTCATTTCTTCCACCTAAAGCACATTTTCTTAGGGATTGGGACTGCTTCATTACGTACAAGATTAATGTGTTAATTAAGACCCGAACTAAAACACGAGATGTTAAATGTAACAATAATAATATATGCACCGAGAGCAAATAGAAAATCAAACTACGTGACTTCTTACTACCGTATAGGCAACACGCTTTGCACAATTGGCAGTACTTTAAAATGAAAAAGACTCAACAATGCCAATACCACTGGCATCAGATTCTGTTACCTGAATTAAAAACGGTTTTAATGATTGTATGTATAAGTTACAATTTACATAAAGTATGTATGTATGTATTGTCTGTAACCTCTTATACCTTTCGGCGTCGAGGCTGGTGCGTTAATGTATGAGGTTCTACGGGTGCAGTGAACAAACGTGATTGGTGCGCCGTTTAATACCTACATACTGCAACATGTGTAAAGTGTAAGTGTGTGTAGTGTAAGACCTTGTTACTCTACCTCTTAGGCCTGTATTATGAGGAGGGCGTCGTTAATTAGGTGCTCCACGATGAATAGTCACCAGGACTCGATACCGACCCCCAAACTGCAGGAAAATCCTTCCCATCAGGAGATTCGAACCGAGGACTAGCGCAGCCTGACGCGCTATCACTACGCCACCCTGACTACAATTTACATAAAGTAAAAAAAAATAAAAATATGCATTTAGATCTTAAGGAAGTTAGTCCAGTTAACCAACTCAAATATAAGTTAACTGATCTTCCACTAAATCCTCTACTGGACTATGAGAACTATTTTTACAGAAGACAGACGCTACAACCTAAAGTTAAAATTACTTTAAAATTTAAATGTTGTATGTCAAATCTATAACACAAGAATAATCACGGTCGTAAAAAGGAGTGCTCTTTATTAGTATGGGGATAGCAAAAGTTTGAATTTCTTATTAAAACAATGGTTATGGTTATGATTTACGATCTTATAAGGGTAAGTACTCTCTTAAACATGATATTTTACATGGTGGAATTGTTAGCCTCCAACGCCGTAAAGGTAGAAGGAGGAACGAGAAAGAAGAAGAAGAAGAAGAAGGAATTGTTAACAATGTTTTTTAGTCGGATCAATGTAATATTGTGGGCTTCTACTCGTATAAAGTACCTAACTAACTGAATAGATAAGGAAAACCTTTGTTATTTATAATTTTAAATACAGAAAGCCTAAATATGGTTAATTCAAGTCTATAAGACACGGTGAACCAATAAGCTTCTTATAATTTGTGAAGGATACGTTGGTAAGGGGCTGTCCCATAAGTAGATGGACACTTTTCAGCTATGTGTAATTGATAGATATTGTAACAAATTATACAATGACATCATCGCCGCGTCAGCTGTTCTCGAGCCGACGAGTAAATTCGATGAGTCTTCTAGCAAAATCCACAAAACTCGGGAGTCAAAGGCCGCCGCAGATATAAGAGCGGGACGAACAAAAACCCGGCAGTCTTGAACAGATAATCGCGGCCTACGTATAAATAAATACCTACGTTTAAATAAATAATAACTGTTACATAAATTACTTTAGTGTTCGATTTTAATATTAAGTGTTCGGTTTAGTTTTACGTTTGTTTTAATTGTTGTTCTTTATAATTATTTCGTACTTTAAGTTTGTTTAATAAATTAATTTACACCACGAACCGAGTTTATGTTAAATAAACGTCGTAAAAACGTTACAATATCATTTTAATATCCACGCGGCTTGTAAAAGACATAATAGCGCTGTTTATTTTTCATCGATAAAAAAATGTCAAATGTTTATTAAAATTACGCTGCATTTCAAAATGTCACGACAAGAAAATCAAGAATTCGCTAAACGTGTTGTGCATTTTTACCAATATATAACAGAGTATAAGAAAAGTGTTACTTATCATCACTTTAAAAATGAAGGCAGGTCAAAATTTACCATTTATGGAATATTACAAATGTATGACAAAACACATAATTATAAATACAAATCAATTCTTGGCCGGCCGCGGTCTGTAGCAACAGAAAGAATGTTAAATTGGTAAACAGAGTCTTTAAAACGAGTCCATCCATTTCTGTAAGAACTGCTGCCAAAAAGATTCATCTGGCTAAATGTACTGTAAGCAGGATTAAAAGTAAAGAGTTAGGCATTAAAGCATACTCAAAATTACGGGCCCCAAAATATGTTAAAGACCAAAAAACAAGAGCAAAATCTGACTGCCGAAAAATTTACAGAAAAGCACTCAATAAAATTTTAATACTTAATAGACGATGAAACATACGTGCCAATTGATCCGAAAGATGTTCCTGGAAAGAAATATTATCATGCGAAGAATCGAGATGAAATCAATTACAGTGAAAAAGTTATTGAAAAAGCCAAATTTTTTTTATTTCGTCGTGTATGGCACAATATAAGCAAGAATGTTGCCTTGAAATCTGGACAAGCAGTTATGAAGAGGGGATGGAAGAACTTGCGCTCAATTGCCTATTATGGCATCGATTCCGCAAATTTTATATAAAATACACTATTCTGATTCTAATTAACTGTCTAAATACGAAATTTGTTTTTTTTACATATGACTAAAAATAAATGCAACTTTAAAACGGTCCGTCTATTTATGGGACAGCCCCTTATCTGCGCACGCAAAAAAATCTATGACATGAATTTTATGTACGTTCAATTTTTGCTTCAGTACTTTCGACAAGAGCCTAAAGAATATGGCAATAATTAAAATGAAATAAAACAAATGTATCACAAAGCAAGATTTCCATGTCTCTATTTAAACAATTTACTGTAGCGTGACGCGTCGTCGAGAAGCGTGTTACGAATAGCAAAAGCCCAGAACACTCTGGAAATTTCCACCGTATTCCACAATTCCACGTACATAAAATCCGTCCCGGCAAGAGCAAACTGTCAATAAATTAATGAGAAGTCTACATAAATTAGAATGAATTCGTGTTCCGTTCTAAGTGTTATTGCCAATAGTTATTTTAATAAAAAGGATTCATAATTCATACATAACCCAAGCACGATTTAGTGAAATTTTTAGTACATATAACAATTTTAAACTGGAATAGCTTTTTGTATAAACGTAAAATATGGTTTTCAAATCGTAAATCATAATCAATATGATTACCGAAGTTTTAACACGCGTTACTCGCGGCCACTGTAATCTCCAATCTTACTTCCAACAATGGGAAAACCCACTCCCGTCTCTTTCTATCGTTCTAAAGACATTACATAGGATTTTGTAGTTTATTTGCAGAGTGTTTTGTACCATCTGAACTATTTAAAAAAATAAAATTACGTTTAAATTTCAATTTGAAAATGATAACAGATTGCACGATTTTCACCTAGCATAAATTCACTTTCGTAGAACTATTTGGAAATAAATACTGAATCTTATTTCAAACCATAAATACTACTATAGCAAATGGTTATGGTATTTATATAAAAATAAAATTGATCAACCGTTAGCAGTTCAAACCTTATAAATTGTAATAAATAATATATTTCTATTTCAAAGGTTATCTCTTCAATAGTTTTCGAATTGAACTTAAATATTCAGCAACTGATTTCTTGACTTAACCTTTTGGTTTGTCTTTTTAAAATAAACAAATTATAAATTTTAAAAATGATAAAGTACTTAATCGAAGAGGAGGGTTGTAATATGCATAAAAATTTTCTGAATAAAACAAGGTAATTTGCTTTAAGTACTAAATTCGAAGGGCAAGGTTGTAATATTCATAACATTTTTCAAACTAAAAAACAATAATTTGTTACGCCTCTTATTTAAATTTTTTTTTTTTTTTTTTTTTATTTAAAGGTAGAATTACAATCTATTCCTATTGGAATATTAAGTAATTGTTGTGATGATAAATGTGACATGTATTGGGCTTTGTCCAGTGACAAAGCTCCAGATTATACAATAATTAACTAGTATGTTATACTTATTAGATAGTTACAATTCTTAACACGTGACTACAATTTTATGTTTGATTAATAAATCTATCAGGTAAGTCTAACGGGCTGATTCTCTTCAGCCTGGATAGGGTGTTACTGTTGTCTAGCAGATTGATGGCCAGATTGTTTGGGTGCTTCTCCAGCTTTCTTAGATATTTCGAACTATTGGTTTGGATTACTTCTTTAATGCAGGCTATTTTGAGGTCTCGTTGGATGACCGAGTTGCGTACGTACCATGGGGCTTCTGTGATTAATCTAAGTACTTTGGATTGAAACCTTTTGATAATTTCTATGTTTGAGGTACTCGCAGTACCCCAGAGTTCGATACCGTACGTCCAAATCGGCTTTAGGACTGTTTTGTATACAAGTACCTTGTTTTCCATGGATAATTCTGACTTTTTACCCATTAGCCAGTACATTTTACTTAGTTGGTAGTTTAATTGTTTTCTTTTACTCCAAATGTGTGTGCGCCAGTTCAGTCGTCTGTCGATGTGCATACCGAGGTACTTCACAGAGTCGGCTTGTGGTAGAGCCTTACCATTTAAGGTAACTTGAGGACATGTTTCTCTCCTATTCGTAAAGGTTATGTACATAGACTTATTTTCATTGGCTCGAATTCGCCACTTTTTCAGCCAATTTTGCATTTCATTAAGGTTTTCTTGAAGTGACTGCGATGCTTCCATCGGGTTGTCGTGGGATGCCAGAATAGCCGTGTCATCGGCAAATGTAGCTGTAACCGTTTTTGCGTTCGTTGGTAGGTCTGCTGTGTATAGCAGGTAGAGTACTGGTCCCAGGACACTGCCTTGGGGCACTCCCGCGTTTATGGTGGTACGTTCTGATTTCGCATTAGGTAGTTTCACTTGGAATGTTCGATCGGTAAGGTATGACTTTAGCAGCACGGCGTACGGATGGGGCAATAGCTGTTTGATTTTGTAGTAGAGGCCTTCGTGCCATACCTTGTCAAACGCCTGCGAAATGTCTAAAAATGCTGCGGAGCAGTATCGTCCTGCTTGCAGGTCCTGTTCGATGGTGGCTGTAACTCTGTGTATTTGTTCGATCGTGGAATGCCTTTCTTGGAAACCAAATTGATGAGGAGGTATTAAGTTGTCTTTTATTATAATAGGCCTTAGCCTTTTTAGCAGCAACTTTTCAAAAACTTTGGATATCACTGGAAGGAGACTGATTGGTCTGTACGACGCAGCTTCGCAGGGGGGTTTACCTGGTTTAGGAATTAGGATTATTTGTGCCAGCTTCCATTGAGGTGGGTAATAGCCTAGCCTTAAAATAGCGTTGAAAATAGCGGTAATAAGAGCTATTGCTCTTATTGGAAGTTCTCGAAGTACCTCGCATGTAATTAGGTCAACACCGGGGGCTTTTCTGAGAGTTAGATTTTTATGGATTATATGCAACACTTCCTTAGGAGAGAAAGCAGAAATTGGTGGTGACATTTGTAGAGGGGCTTCCAGAAATTGGCGAAGTTGGTTTAGTCTATCTGGAGTGTCTTCGGAGGGATGTGGTGTAAACACTTTAGACAGATGTTCAGCAAAGACTTGGGCTTTTTCCACATCGGTTCTGGCCCAGGACCTATCCTCTTTTCGGAGTGGGGGTATTCTGGCTTGAGGTCGTTTTATCTTCTTTGTAGCTCTCCAGAGCGAGTAATTTGTTTCTTTCGTTGCTGAGAGGTTTTGAAGATATGTTTGAATAGCTTCGTTTTTTAGTTTATGTAGTAGTCTCTTCAGTTTGTTGGTTGCGTTGTTAAGTATATTCTTATCCCGTTGGTTTCTCGTCATTTGCCAAGTTTTTCTAAGTTGCCTTTTCTCTGCAATAAGTTGCCGTATGTTCGGAGGAACTTGTAACTCTTTTCCCTTCGTTTGTAGTTTATTTGTGGCATTTGAAGCTGCAACTTGTATGTTTCGATTGAGATACTCTACTGCTAGATATATGTCTCTCTCGGTTTTTAAAGGGATTTGAGTAGTAAGGATTGTTGTTAACTGTTCTCTAAAGTATTTCCAGTCTGTATGCTGGCTATATAGAGACTGTGGCCTTTGGTTCTCTAGTAATACTGAGCTTATTGTTATAAGGACGGGAGAGTGGTCTGAGGATAGGTCGAAACATGGTACAGCGTTACTGTATCCTTGTGCTACTCCTTTTGTGACACAAAAGTCTAGCAGATCGGGAATTTTGTTCCTATCTGTAGGCCAATAAGTAGGATGGCCGTTTGTAATTTGATTGAGGTTGTTATCCGTCATGGTTTTATAAAGTGCTCTTCCCCTGGGGTTTATGAGTCTGGAACCCCAGTACAGGTGTTTCGCATTATAGTCACCACCAGCGATAAATCTGGTTCCAAGTGTATTAAAGAAGTCTGTGAACTGGTCGCTTGAAATTGAGTGTTTCGGTGGGCAGTATACTGCTGATAGTATTAGTGGTCCACTCCAGTCTTCAATTACAATACTTGTTGCCTGTAGATGGATTTTGTTGTACTTGTTTATTTCATGATGTTTTATTGTGTTTTTTATAATTATTGCAGTACCGCCGTGTGCGGTACCATCTGGGTGTGGGGTGTCATAAATTTGATAGCCAGGAATTCTTATAAAGCTTCGATTGGTGAAATGAGTTTCAGAAATTAGTAGGAGATCTATTTTATGTTCTTTTATGAATACTTTAATTTCTTCGTCGTGTTGGCATAACCCGTTGGCATTCCATAACGCTATTTTATATGTATTAGCCATTATTTGATTTTACTAACGATTGTAGTGAGTAAGTTTAACATTGTGCGGAGGTCTTCCGCTAATTTTGACTGCATTTCTGCTTGTTTTGCTAGGAGTTGTTCTAATCTCTCGAAAGGTTGCTGGTGAAGGGTTGTTGATTGATGCCACACTCCATTGTTCGTATTAGGCTGACTATTGTCTGTTACAATTTGTGAGTACGTAAGACCTGGTATCGGTTGCTGCTGTGGTGGAGTTATAGATGTTTGAGGCTGGATATTTTGAGTGGGTATTCTTCTTTCCCTCAGAGGTGGGAACCTGATTTTATATAACTCTTTGTATTTCGGACAACCTTTGTAGTTCGCCGTATGATTTCCGTTACATAGGGCACATGTTGGTTTTGTATTTATATGTTTGTTACATGCTGATGTTGGGTGTTCTTGTCCGCACTTTACACACCTGAATGGTCTGCGACAATACTGTTTTGTGTGACCAAGGTTCTGGCAGCGTGCACATTGTACAATTTCCTTCTTTTTGTGTGGAGGTTCGAAGGTTACTCGGCAGTTGATTAAGCCCTTGATATTATAAATTTCCTTGTTGTTTGTGTTTGGTTCCAGTTCTACATAGAACAACGATAATGGATCTTTATTGACTCTGCTCTTCATGTTATAGATGTTTCTGACAGTGTGTCCTTCTTTTTCAATGGCTACCTTGATGTCTTGTGGTGTTGTAGAGTAGTGAATATTTTTAAGCACTACTCTAAAGCTTCTATTTTCCTTCATTTGATATTTATTTAAATAAATATTTAACCATTGACTCCGGTAAGCTTCATAAAAAAGCCCATTGAACTTCGTAATCCCGTACCTACCCTGAATAGACAACACATAATACTCCGCTTAGGTAAACCTTGTTAGTAGTAATGTGAGTTGCCTATAAGAAAGGGGTTATGAAATAAATTGTGGTTTAAAACAAAATTATCGCTTAAATCTCACAAGAGCATTAATTCTTTACGGAAATTGTTAGGTGTGCATTTCAACAACGTATTAATCGGCCCGAGTGGAACAGGGGGGGGGGGGGGCGAAGTATGTTTGCAGAGAGAAGCTAATTTTGCCCTCGGTTGAAGAATCTCTAGCACAATTAGGAGGAGCACAAATTTTTACTATGTTTGATGCATCAAATGGATTTTGGCAAGTGCCATTGGCCAAAGAGAGTGTCCATTTAACAACATTTATAACTCAATTTGGACGTTACTTCTTTAAAAGGTTGCCCTTTGGAATAAATTCAGGGCCAGAATACTTTCAAAGGAGAATGCAACAAGTTCTTCGCGGACTTGAAGGTGTAGTCAATCAGGCCGACGATATCCTAATTTGGAGACCAAACAAAGAAGTCCATGATCAACGAGCAAATCAAGTGTTGGAGAGGTTAAAAGACAGAAAAATTACCCTTAATAAAGAGAAATGTTTTTTTGGAGTCAAAGAAGTTAGATTTTTAGTCCACATTATCAAGGACGGTACTTTGGAACTTGATCCTGAAAAGACAAGAGCCATAAGTGAGATGCCAGATCCAACAAGTATTACAAAATTAAGAAGAGTCCTAGGAATGGCAAACTATTTAATGAAATTTATTCCTGAGTTATCGACAAAAACACAACCGCTGAGAGAGCTTTTGGTAAAGGATAATGAGTGGATTTGGGATGAACTACAGAAGAAGGCAATTAATGGGATAAAGAAGGGAATCACCTCAAAGCCAGTATTAGTGTTGTACGATAATGCGGCAGAAACAAGAATAGCAGCAGATTGGTCATCATATGAACTAGGAGAAGTATTAGAACAGTTTCAAAATAGAAAATGGAGACCAGTAAGCTACGCATCATGAAGTTTAGGTGAAACGGAGGCTAGGTATGCCCAGGTGCAGAAAAAAGCCTTAGCAGTTACGTGGGCATGTGAAAGATTTAAAAATTTTATACTGAGTCAGAAAATAACCATACTTACAGATCATAAACCCTTAATTTCACTATTAGGAGATAAACCTATGACAGAACTGACAGCAAGAATCCAACGTTTAAGGATGAGATTAATGTGTTATCAACACCAAATAGTACATGTTCCCGGTAAACAGTTCTACATACCAGCTACCTTATCACGAGCATCATTAAGAGATTATGACACAGAACAGGATGTGATTGAAGAAGATTTGTTTATAAACAATATTATAAAAGAAACCCCATTTTCAGATGTACGATTAAGAGAGGTAGAACAAGCTCAAGAGAAAGATCAGGAGTGTATAGAATTAAGGGAATGTATTAAAAGGATTTCCGAAACATTCTAAATATTACCAGTTTCGAGGGAACTATCAATTAATAAAGGATTAATTATGAAGGGAAACAGGATTTTCATTCCACAAATTCTTCGGAAGGAGATCCAGGATTCACAATGGTCACATGGCAATAGTTAAATGTCGACCACGGTGTAAAGAGTCGGTATGGTGGCCAGGGTTAAGTGCTGAAATAAATAAAGTTGTTGAATCGTGTTTAGTATGTGCTCAACATAGGAAAAACAGAATGGGACCACTCATGGCAACTAGATTGCCATTGCCAGCACGTCCTTGCTTTAAACAGGAGATATCTAGCCCGAAATTTCCGCAGTCCAATGGGGAAGCAGAGCGAGCAGTAGCTATGGTAAAAGGTATTCTTAATAAATGCCCTGATCCAAATTTAGGATTGCTTGCATATCGGACTACACCATTAGAATCAAGGTTATCGCCCGCAGAACTCTTGTTTGGTAGAAAATTAAGAAGCACTCTACCACAAATTGAATCGACATTGATACCGAAAAACATCGGCAGAGAAAAAATCCGAATTGCTGATAAAAAACAAAAAGAAAGGTATAAGAAGAATTTTGACAACAGGAAAGGAGTGAAGAATTTACCAAATTTGGAGGAAGGAAGAAAGATATACATTCCAGACGTACAGCGTTTTGGGAAAGTTAATAACCAGACAGGATATCCTAGATCAGTTATTGTCAACACCTATCTAGGAAATGTACGCAGAAACCGACAACAGTTAATACAAACTCCAAAATGGAATGAACCAGAAGTTCCATGTGAAGGGGAATCCTCAGAAGTACAAGAGGAACTACTTAGAACACCAATAAAAGAAAACCGAAGTACGGTGCAGCAGTCGCCACCGTTTAGAGGATTTACTACAGCAGCGGCGCCCTACAAAACACGTAGTGGAAGAATGGTGCGTGTACCAAAAAAATTGACTGATTAATCAATCTACAATTCATTGTTTGTTTAAAGAAAGAGCGATGTAATGTTAGGTTTTGTATTTGCCGCCAGGCTTTGGGGATTTTAGATAAGCAGTTGTGTTCGTGTGCTAGAATAAGGACAATTGATGTAAAAGTATAAAATAAAGTTATCTTGTATTTCACGCAATTAGTGATGTTTATTATATCCAAGTAGAAACAATACAGTCTCTTTCATCCTACTTCTCCCCTATCCTATATCTATAATGAGTAACATGATTAAAACAGTTAGGAATAGAACTACCTACAAGTTACAAGTTAAAGCAACACAAACTAGGACAGAAAACTTATACTTAGTTAGCTATGATAGAATTTGAACAGGAAAAAGCCGAACAAGATTGAATAAGTTAATTCCTGTTCAGTATTGAAATATGAGGATTGCGGCAAAAACAAAAAGTCGTGCAAGAAGAACATTCCATTCAATATTTTTTAATTTATCAAAAATTTATATGTAACTGATAAGAATACTTACCAAACAGCATATTAAAAAAAAAAAAAAAAAAAAAAAAAAAAAAAAAGTACTTATTCTTTGCTAAAACTTGAAATAATTGATAATTTGTATCTAAAAATTTTCAACTTTACCAATAATTTTAATAGGTTTGATGGCATGGTTTCCCTGCTAGCTATGGCAAATTGCGTTATAATTTAAAAGTCCTAAGGACGCCATAATAATGTGCACACCTGGCTTTGTACAGGCTGCTTGGATTGATAACCATCTCGTATGTTACAAAAAAGCCAAACTTTGTTGGAAAATGGCTGTTTATTTAACTATTAAGTTAATAATGTGCATTGGCGGCTCGTGAGTTTTCAGGGGTAAGAGCTGCAGAAAAAATAGCTCTAAATTAATGAGAAAATCTTACCTTAATTTTATTAATGGCGGAGAATAAAGTCCATACGACGGTTTATGTAACTCACAAATTTGTAGTAATTCTATAATTGTACAGCAACTTGTTTGCTAAATAAATGTTTATATTATTGTTATTATTATTATCACCACTACGTAAACACAGCTCACAGAAAGCATAACATTGTTTGAAACAAAACATTCTCTCTAAACAGCGGCGAGTAACTGCCTAACTAAACCATGCTATACCTACAATCGGCAGCCCGGTGGAATCGTATATCTTAATGCTTTAAACGTTTTAACTATAATCGAGTATTTCCGCACACTGTTCGGTAATTCAAACAGTGCTACAAATCTCTCCGTCCGGAAGCTTTAAATTCATGTATTATGATGTATCCGGCATTTTCGGAAGCGATTTAATTAATATCTAAGGCAGTGTCTGCCAAACTTTCTTACCTCACGGCACACTGGGCAAGGAGAATTTGTTTCGCGGCACACCAAATAAAAATTCCAACAAAATTAAATATACTTTTTTCGCTACCAGCAAAGTAAGTAGGCCTTACATCCATGGCAACAGTGACTGTAAGTGGCTAATAACATTCGAGCTCTAGTTACCCATGACGATGGAACTTAATAGTGTCACTTACGTTCCTAGGAAAATAATAAACAATGATAACAGAAATGCAAGTTCACCGTTGTTACTTACCACTGTTATTATATATATTTTTTGCGTTGCCAAGTATAGGACGCATAGGTACCACAAAAACTGATCACAAAGTAGTAATTCATGCGTTGCAAATAATATTTTCTTGTTTTTTAACTACTTGCTAATGGTAGCGAAAAAAATATAATAAGCAACACGGAATGTATGGAGGCGACGAGCCTTGGCTTCGCCTCGGCTCGTATACGCCTACCTCAAATGTTAATCCGTCCTTATATTCCTTGTAACTTAAATAACTATTATCAGTCGCGTGGATGGACTGAATTTTCTGATCCAGCAAAGCCCGACGCTCAAATATTTTTACCTATATTTTTAAATCTTTCGCGGCACACCTGGAATCTCTCGCGACACACTACTGTGCCGCGGCACACAGTTTGGCAGACACTGATCTAAGGTGAAAATGTGAACTAATGTAATGTAATGCTGTTTTTAATTAGTATAATAATTTAATTTCGTTTATGTAAATAAAAAGTAATTTCGGGAATTACTTTTTATTTTTGATTACTACTAATAACTTTTGTAAAATTTGGGTCAGTGCTGCAGCCCGGCAGCCCTTATACAATACCAGGTGACACAGATAATGAGTAACAATTTTATTGCATGAAAGAGGCATAACTGTACTTAAATATCTTAACAAAATAAAATATTCCATATAACTGTAAACATTTAAAATACATACTCCTCGAAAATATGTTATAGTATAACATAACAAAAGAAATTTTAAAATCATTATTAAAATATTAAAGGCGTTTAAAATTTAAAAGCATCCCAAATATATTTGAATGTAATTATTAAATCTACAAAGCTGTAAGTTTTCATAAGTTTATTATAAACTGCATGTAGACCCATTCCACCAGTCATCAATTTTCAATCGTTAATTATAAAAATAAAATTTGCAATCAACAAATGCATGGCAGATTGAAAATCTGCTTAGCAACCAAAACAAGTTTCATCAATTTTAACAAACCACTGTAACAAGTTCTACTACTTAAGTTTAAAGTTAAGTGGGACACATTAGTCCATAGTATTCCAAAGTTAGTAAAGAAATCAATATAAATACAAAACTAAGATTTTTATTTTCCTAAATTATACAAAAGGATTTTAAGCGTAACATTTCATATACTCTATTAATAATCCCATACGTTTCAAGTAACAAATGTCTCTCTTACAATATATAAAAGTTTTTAGAATCTATGGTTCTTCTAACATAAGGCCTATTTTTAATAAGTTAACACTGTGTACTGAACCTAATCCTACAATACTTCGGTCTTCTCTAAGCGTATCATATAATAATGCAATTGTAAGTTTTCCATCTGAATGCTTCCTTTTTCCACATGAATAAGCAAATGCAGCCTGTTGTTCTGCATTTTCTAGAGACGGACGTGTTGCCGGTATAAAACTATCGTCATCATTTGAAACCTCAACTTTGCATTCTTGGGAATTGTCAATTATGTGATTGGTGTTTCTTATAAAAGGATCTGGAACTGGAACTCCAAAACCATACTGGAATTTACCGTCACGAATTTTGTAGCCTTGTTTTCGTGATATCATGGCAGTTATTATATTTCTAACGAATGTCTGAAATATACCGCGTATAAAGTTGCCTTACATTATTCAAGTTAAAGATAAATATACCTGACAAGCTTGTACGACTATATCTGTTACACCTTCTTCTGCACCTTCCAAACCATTTTCCCATGCATGAACGGCTATTCGAGTCGTTATAAAACCACTGTCGGGCAAAAATAATTCAGCAGCAGCACTACGGCTCTCAATTTCAGCAGGCAGCATGTACGTAGGGCTTGGGGGCGCAATGTATTCTGTATGGTCGGCCAATTCGAAACATCCTTTGTCGTAGGTACTTCTAGCACTTTTAGCTCGTGTACTATTAATCTTCGCGTATAATGCAAGTAAAAAATTATTATGATTACGCTGTTGTTCTTCTGTTGCCATTAGTTTGCGAACTGCCGTATCAAACTGTAATTTTGTAATCGAACCAGTAAAAAGGAACCATTGTTTCAGCAAAGTAAAATATTGCTTTTTCAAGTCTTCACCCAAAGAAAGTTCTAAACATTTTCTTGCTTCGTTTAAGTCGTTCATTTTTATATATATTATACAGTAAAACTACAAAAATCACAGCAGAAAATAATTCATACTCTTGAGGTTAGTTTGTTTTGCTTTTAAAGATTGATATAAACACCAACTGCAACTTTGTAAAATTACTAAAATAATACCCTCAATCGTAAAACTGGAATTGGAAGCTAAGCATACGGAATGAGTAAATATTATTCTGAATTTCATTCAGTTTTCAACATTTGATTACCTAAAGCCTAAAGCAAGCTGAAGGTAATTAACACTTTATAATAAAGCAAAATCATACACAACAACAAAAATGAACGCTATTAGGTAACAATTTTTTCTATCCGTTTAATTCCGTTACAAACATTTCCGGAACGTAAATAAATGGAAATGACAATATCCTAACCTAACTTTTTGCAGTGAAATAAAGTTAATAAAATAAGAGCTATTATAGTTATTTAAGTTCTTCAATTAATACGAACATGAACTCAATGTCATTTTTGTTTCCCAAACGGTAAAATCTATCAATCATAATTAAAAATAATGTGCAGTAATTAATATAACCTCAAATTTTTAGAACATTATCTTTAAATGGAAGAAACTTTCCAAAAGCATTGCTTCTTCGTAAATTATATTCAACAGACACAAAGGAAGAAATAGTAGTACCAAAAAGAATACCTCGCGGTCCAACAGATATTTTACGTGCGCTCGAAAGCACAATCACGAAAGACCCCACTGCTGCTCACTTTAAATATCACGATGATCCTTTTCTTATACCAATGTCAAACTTGGGAAAACGAACGTTTGCAATGGCACAAGAAGCTGGTCGTAAAGCTGCACACTGGATACGACAAGAACATGCCGATTTATTTCAACATCAAGAAGCAGACCCCATGATTAAAGCGTTTGTCCCCAAAATGGTTTACAATGAAAACAGCAAAGTTACAGAAGAAGATTTAAGAAATGTCATCAGGGATGCTCAAGTCTCAGATGCGGTATTAATTTATAATTTATTAAAAGATAAAGGTACAATATCGGCAGACATTCATCAAAGCTTGCTGGAACTTTTGTGTTACTACAATCATGATGACCCTCTTCCTGAGGAATTTATTGAAGAACATTGGTTTAGGCAAAGTTCGAAAGGGAAAGAAAGGCATCGAAAAACTTGGAAGTATGTTTTTTACAAGTTTTGTTAATGAATCTGAATTAATACCTGTTGCAATGTTTTAGGGATGGCATGCTTGCAGAAGAGCTATTTATTAGCATAGATAAACCAGGAACAGAAGCCTATTCGGCCATTATTCAGGGAATGGCCAAATACGGCCAGGTTGATAGAACTTGGCAACTATTTGAGGAGGCTCAAAATAAAGGAATACCTGTGTTTACTGAAGCATACAACTCTTTAATAAGTGTTGCAGGTTACCTTAAGGAAGGGTATGACCTACGGTGGAATTTCGTACTTGATATGTTATCAGGAATGTCGAGAGCTCAACTTAAACCAAATTTAGGTACATTAAATGCTGTTCTCAAAACTTTAAGTACAATGGGTACTTCAAAAGTTGTTAAACAGAATACTTTAAAAACTATATCTGAATTTAGAGCAATAGGAATTGAACCATCACTGGCTTCGTGGTATTATGTGTTAATTACTTATTGTAAAGAAAGTAAGTAGAATGTCTTAACATAAAATTAAAGTATATAAATTGCCTTATTTTGTTAGGGGGTCCAACTAACCCAATTCTACATGACATTATGAATCATCTTGAAGGCAAAAATTTTAAAATTCAGGATTTGAAAGATACTTTCTTCTTCGTTACTGCAATGGATATATGTCATTATCATCTGCATGATAAGGACTTAGCTAAAAGGGTTCATAAGTTACTGCAGTTTGGTAACAATTACGATTTAATTGGCGATTCCTACAAGGAATCCATTTATTAGTAAGTATCTTTATTTATTAAAAATCATATTTTAAATACTTTTTTTATTACAGTCGACATTATATTACTTTACTTTGCCTAACTGAACCCTTGGATGAATTTATGGAAAATGTATATCATCAACTAGTCCCACACATTTACGTACCAGAGCCGAGTGTTATGTTGGAAATTTTAAGAAACGTGGAAGCCAACGACGCTATTGAATGTTTACCGAAGTTATGGTCAGACATGATTATATTCGATCACACGGACCGTTTAAATTTACTAACTTTAATATTAAACATTATGATCAACAATGAACCAACACCAAATTCAGAACTTATTGGACGATTTTCAAATATAGCATGGGATATTTGGAATAAAATTGAAGGTCAAAGCGAAGCTCGAATTAAGAAATTAGAGTGAGTATTGTTTACAAATTTTGATATAAAAAATAATCAATAATGTTGTAGCTTTACTGGTGAAATATCAGGTAAAATTATGATGGTAGTATTACGAAACAAAGACTTTGAAAGGGCTTGTACAATAATGGATAAATTAGATAAAAACCAACAAACAATTCTTGGAGTACCAAACTTCGAAGCTTTGGCTTTGTTTGTGGATAATTGTATTGAACAGAAATTACCAAGTAGAGCGATTGTAAGTTAAGATAGTTTTGTGTAAGCATTATTTAATTATGAATTTGTTGCAGAATTGCATTCAATATGCTGCTGACAATGGATTCGAAGATGCAGCAGTTTTAGCAGTGAATTTAAACAAAGCGCTTACATTAGATGAAACCCATTTAACTAGGCTTTCAAAAATAGTTGGTCCAGATGTATTAGAAAAGAAATCATCATAGTTAGAGTATTGATAGGTTGTTCTAATACTACTTATTAATGTAATTAAATTGTTTTTAATAAAGATCGTCTTTATATTTGATCTGGTTTTGTGTGGCCCTGTAAAGCAAAAGGAAAAACAGGAAGAAGAAGAAGAAGAAGTTTAACATGTATTACAAATTAAATCTTCTTCTTCATCTTCCGTTTCAGGCATCTAGGGCATCAGGTTTTATTTCTCTCTAATTTTCCTCTACCCATTTACTGAACTTCCTGTCTCTTGCTAGAGTCCTAATCTCTGGCATTGTCCTCGGTGACTTCAGCACCTAATTTTTAGTATGACCCTATTACCTATCTTTGACCTGAATGTTTGTTGCTGCAAATTTCTTTGTTTTTTTTTTAAATAGGTACTGTTAATCTTAGTTTGGCCTTGGGGAAGTCAATGGTGCAAAAGATTAAGAATTTGCTTTATTAGCAACTCATATGCAGTTCAACTCTAGTTGATGTAAAAATCGTTCTATAGAGTTTGTCCCCTGATAATAAAATTTTAAAAAAGGCAGGCGAATTGGTGTATTATATCTAAAAAATTGGCGAAAAATCTTCGCTGGACTTTCCATACTTACACAATTGAAAAATGCATAACAAATATATCATAAGCGTGAGGATAAGCAAGGTCTCTGTCACCCATGAACGATTTCAGAGTTCCACATCAAAACTATTAAAACGTCTTCTCATTAATTCAGTACAAAATTTATGCTTTATTTTTAAGTAATTTTTATAATTTTCCCAAACAAAAAATCTCACAATTAAAAAATCTGCCGGCCTGTACGGCTTGGACACTACTTCTAGGCGCTCATATTTGTGTGTTACGTAAAATAAGAGCATTCGGGAATTTCTTTTAGAATTTGAAAAATTATAAAGAAATGTTAAAACAATCACTTAAACAATTTGCAAATTAAACAGGAGCTGGTCAATTGGGCGCGTAAACTGATTACAAAAACGTGCACTGACCAGTTATTTACACCTGAAAATTGTGCTATACGCTCCAAAATTATTCAAAATTTGCTTAGTAATAAAATTAAAAACTTTAATGCATTGATTATAGAAATAATAGATTTTATAAAAAAAAACCTTGCCGAAACCCGGGATTGAACCGCAGACATTAACGCTCTCCCAACTAAGCTATTCCGGGTGCGTGAAAGAGAGTTCCCACAGCTGTCTCTTTAACCCATCCTTTCCAAAAATTTCAAAAATTCGCCGCGGGCGCAATTTTTGACATAGAAACTTCGGGAAAAAATTATTCGATTTCTTTTCAAATTCTCTATTGATCCAGAACATTTAAAAAAAAATCGTGTGTGTCATTTCCGAGAAAAGTTTTTTTGAAAATTTGAAAATTTCCCAAACTGTCCGGACTTTTTATTTTTGAAATTTTGAATTTTTTTTCAGCTAGTTCTAATCAGCCGGGCTAGAGGTACAATTTGGCGTTAGATTCATAAAAATATGTTGATGCGTTTTTGGGAAAATCGGCCTTAAAGTTGCGCTTTTCAAAAATTCGCCGAGGGCGCAATTTATGACATAGAAACTTCGGCAAAAAATTATTCGATTTCTTTTCAAATTCTCTATTGATCCAGAACATTTAAAAAAAATCGTGTGTGTCGTTTCCGAGAAAAGTTTATTTGAAAATTTGAAGATTTCCCAAACCGTCCGGACTTTTTATTTTTGAAATTTTGAATTTTTTTTTTCAGCTAGTTCTAATCAGCCAAGCTAGAGGTACAATTTGGCGTTAGATTTATAAAAATATGTTGATGCGTTTTTGGGAAAATCGGCCTTAAAGTTACGCTTTTCAAAAAATCACCCAGGGCACAATTTATGACATAGAAACTTCGGGAAAAAATTATTCGATTTCTTTTCCAATTCTGTATTGATTTCCTAAGTAAAATTTTGAAATTTTTTTCAAGGAAAAATCTGCGCCCAAAAAACATGGCTAACTTCCGTTTCAGGTTCCGGATTTTTTTGAAAAGCTTATTTTACAGATGTACTGTAATTATAGGCCCGCATACCAAATTTGATGAAAATCGGCCCAGTAGTTTTCGAGATATGACGATAACGCACGCACGCACGCCCATGGCTATATTTAAATAGCGAGTTATAAGTTATAATTGCTTTTGTAAGTAAAACTACATGATTTTCCATGGCATTGTGCCGTTTCACATGGAGCGTATGATCCGGACGGATCGTCAGGACGTATAACCAACCGCCATGTGTTTAAATGAGTAAATAATTTCACATGAAGCGCGTATGATCAGTCCGCATGATTTGGTACGACGGTCATACGTCGAGCCCTTGCGTCGTCGTATTGTCAGCGTGCGCACGAGTCATTGTTTATAATGAGTAGCTTCACATGAGAACTGATGGTCCGTTTCGTACCATCTCGCCTAGTTGTCGGATTTGTTCTTTGTAGTAAACCTGCTCAGAGCCGTTTACTAATTATAGGATGCATCCGTAATCTCTTTTTTTTTCTCTTCTTCGCTTTATCAACCAAGCCACGGCAACTATTCATTACGTCGATACAACGACTGCTGGAGATTTCTTTTAATGATTTAACAACTTTAGAAACAGTATGACATAAAATCATGTATGTACCTCAGACGAAAAGTGTCTTTAAGGTACTCGCAAGTAATTACGGTCTCGGCTACACGCCTCGGCCGTAAACAACTTGCTCATACCTTAAAGACTTACTTTTCGTCCTAGATACATAAAATACTATTATTTTCGCCTACCTGTTAATTCTTTATAAAATATCGGCGCAGTGTCATTAATAATTTCTTCGACTGTTCTTTTCGATGAACCGGTTATTTGTTCCAATGGAACACAATTTCCAGCAAAAAATAGTTCTAAATGATCTTGGCTACATTTGTAGGTGGGCAGAAATTTTAATACAGCAGAGTTTTTGTTGATGTAATCAGTAATCTTCAAATATAGCCAGTATGGTACAGAAATCCATCAAGAATCCTAAAAATCCAGTTTTTCGGTTAGAATTTAATATTTCGGCTCTATTCAAGAGCTGCAATCCCTTCACATATACAACAAATTTAGTACCTATGGAATGCTTCAATTTGTTGAATATTAATGTGACAAACTGCTTGTCTGTATCCACTTACACTTAACTTTCTTGAAATTAAAATATCAAATGCATCGTTAAATATTAAAATAAACTCGACAGTTGTTTTTGCAATACAATAAGGCTTCAGCTACAGATCTGCTGAGCAGCTAGGTATATTGCCAATTTTACTTTCATTTTTTGCTTAAAAAATAACACATGGCGTTTTCTTAGTTTATTTGCCAAATACATGCATTCGCGTTCCTGTAATGCATGTAATCTGAAGATATTATACAAAATCAATAAGTTCATTATTTTTATTTCGTAACTGTTTAAGGTCTCCAAATGCATTTCGAACTAATTTTATCATAGGTATGTGATGGATCAGGAAACGCATAAGTGGAATCACCACAATCAGTGACCATTCCGTCAACCGCTAACTTACACCCTTTTAGTGCCGTTTCACATGGAGCCTATGATCCAGACGGATCGTCAGGACGTATAACCAACCGCCATGTGTTTAAATGAGTAATTTCACATGATGCGCGTATGATCTGTACGCGTGATTTAGTACGACGGGCATACGTCGAGCCCTTGCGTCGTCGTATTAAAAGTTTACACATAGTAAAAATAGCAGCACAACCATCAAATGTCATATTGGTAATAATTTACTCCACACTCCTTCAGACCATTCAAACATTGTTTTGCCAACTCTGCTTTCTGGTGGCTGGAAATTCCATTTATAAATAAGTAAGCTATATGAAACTACCATGCTTCATTAATGGCTACCACCATGAACACCAATGCCTCTTTAGCTACTCCAACTGCTTCGTTTTGGATACTGTTGCCAACATCAATTAATCCATGAAAGCGATGTCCGCCCCATTCCAAATGTTGGCGTATTGCCATCTCATCCATCATTAAAGAGCAATAACTGGGATCCTCTGTATGTTGTACTTTCACCTTTAATAAATTTATGGCTTCGGATGTTATACCCGGTGCGCAGTTAACACTCGAATACCACTTCGATAATATGTTTTGGGATGAGGTAAGCAGTTTCCAAATTTTTCTCTAACATAGGTATAATTCATTCAGAAAACTCCTGTGACATAAAAGTCACCATGTGTTGGTTAATACGAAAATCCCTATTAGGCTATTAAAAACTTTTAGATTTGGGATTGGCGCACCTTTAAATTTAAATTTAATGCTTTTGTTTTTTTTTTGTTTTCACTTTGACACTTAAATTATTTATTATTCAAGTTACGTTTTATAATTCATAATCTTTAGAGAAATGGATGAACAGAAGCACCAACGAAGTTTATTATCATACTTGTATTATTAATAAACCCATTTTTACCTTGTTCTACTTAATTTTACGAAAATGACAAATGATTTATCATAACCTTACATTTCAGTTTGACGTTAAGTACATTCACTAAAAAAGTTGATAGGTTCTGTACATAAAGTACACTCCCAAATTTTCATTTGACAGCGTAAACGTCATGGGAGTTTTCTGAATGGATTATAGGTACTTATATGCACGCTCCGAAAAAAAGTTCAATGTCACTGCAAAACATCTGTGGACATTGTACAAGGAGTTAATGAATGTATATATATATACAGGGTGGTTCATAAGTAATGTGACACAGACCAACAGTAAATTCATGAGGCCAAAAATATGACGATTTACCTAAAATTACCTTAGTCCAAAAGTTAATATTTAAAGTCAAAAATTTTGATATTACTTAATTTGTTAATTTTCTCCTGTAATTACAAAAGTTTTTGAAATATTGTTTCCTATTACTAGACTTCTTCTAACCAAGGCCCGCTGAATTAATATTGCATATAGGCCTTACTGCTTCATTTAGCCAAGACGCAATTAGCAAGGACGCAGGCGCCATTTGACGTGAACTATACATTTGTCATGTATAGTTCACGTCAAATGGCGCCTGCGTCCTTGCTAATTGCGTCTTGGCTAAATGAAGCGGTAAGTACAAAGACAAACAAGTAGTGCGGATAATTGTCTTATGTCTTTGTACTTTTGTGTCAGTCTTTATTGCCATTTTGATTTCTTTATCTAATTGTGGGCTCTGATAATTAATTTTTCTTCTTTCGCTCATTAATTTTCTGGTTTCTTCGCTTAACTTAGACTTTGTATATACGTTTTGTGGATTTCTTTTTGAAATAGCACTATAAATTGCTTCTTTAACATTTTTATTAATTTTATTGATGTCGTTGCATGTTTCTTCTGGTATTTGGTCAATTATTTTCTGTACTCTCTGCTTTTAGTGTGTTTGAACCTATTAATTTGAGTGACAATTACAATTGACGAAACAAAGCAAGCAATAGCAAAGTTAAAAAATTGAAAGTCTCTTGTATCTGACGGAATTTACAACGAACTATTGAAGTATGGTGGTGAGACATTGATTATAAAATTACACAGGTTGTTCGAAGCGATACTGACAGAAGGAAAAATATTTACTTTCTGAATGGAAAGAAAGTATGACAATACCCATTTTTAAAAAAGGGGGCAAACAAATATTATATAATTACAGAGGAATTACACTTTTTAACTTAACGCTGAAACTACTTACCTCAATAATAAATGCAAAATTGCAAGAAAATATTGGGATCGAAGAGGAACAACAATGATTCAAGAAGAATAGAGGCACAGTAGATGCAATTTTCATGCTGCGCCAAATATAATTGCGTTCCCAATACGTGAATTTAAATCTCCCATAACAAATAGCTTTTCGTTGGAAGAAACCCTGTCAAGAACTTCTTGGAGCTGATTGAAGAATAATATTCTTTCTTGTTAGGGTTTACTAATATCTGGCGCGTAACAGCTTAGGACATGAATTGTACTGGTGCCAAACTTTAGTGTAATCTGCAGAATTCTTTCATTTATGTACTTAATATTATAGATATTATCTTGTGTACCAGTACCCCTACACCAGCCTTTGCTCGCTCGTCTTTCCCACTGTCGATAAATATGTAATTCTGATACTTAATATAATAGTTCCTTTCCTCTTGTTTTTTGTTTCCGACAAACAACATACGTCGATACGGTTACAACATTATTAACATCATCAAAGAACTAAACAGGAACAACAGAACGAAAATAAGAGTACAAAAGACAACAACAGAAGAAGTACCTGTCTCTATAGGCATTAGACAAGGAAACAGCCTGAGTCCAACTCTGTTTAATATAATAATGGACCAAATATAACTTGCGTAAAGGAAACAAATATTGGGTACAGAATCGTAAACGACAAAATACAAATAATGTGTTATGCGAATGATGTGGTTTTGATGGCTGAAAACGAAGACGACCGACAGCGCATACTATTTAGATTAAAATCGGCATCAACGACATTCAACATAAAAATTTCCACCCAGAAGACGCAATCTCTAATAGTCTCAAAAGACATGATTAGATGCAAATTAGCAGTAGATGACACCACTATCGACCAAATCGAAAACTATAATTATCTAGGCGCTATTATACCCAACGACAGAAATATAAATATAGAAATCCGTATATAGCCATCCAAAGCCGCAAAAGGATCAGGATGTCTGCGCAAAATAATATGGCGAAATAAACACATGAGCGTTGAGGGTAAAGTAATGTATAAAACCTGTATAAGACCTATCCTCACATATGCAACAGAAACGAGAGCAGAAACAGCAAAGACGAAAAACATTATGCGCACTACAGAAATTAAACTCCTCCGAGCTATAACAGGGAACACATTACTTGGCAGAATTAGAAATAACACGATCCGCGAAACTTGCGGCATAGAGGACGTAGTTAGATGGAGCAGATCGAGACGAAGATTTTGGCGAAATGACGCGGAGAGGATGCATGACAACAACCCTCGCAAAAAGTGTAATGACGCAGTAAACCAAGTACAAAACGACCAATTGGATGACCACAAAAAAGGTGGTATGAGAACTGGACATCCGGCTCACAAGACAATAACTAAGAGGCAAAATATAAAAGACATTGTCCTAAATTAAGAAGAATAAAAAGAAGAAGGAGAAGGAGAAGAAGAAGAAGAAGAAGAAGAAGAAGAAGAAGAAGAAGAAGAAGAAGAAGAAGAAGAAGAAGAAGAAGAAGAAGAAGAAGAAAAAGAAGAAGAAGAAGACCTTTCGTTTAGGTATATGTGGTATGAGGTATATCACTTGTTTGATACGCTTTGAGTGCTTATTATGTTATTTTTTATGTAATGCAGCATCTACAAAGTGTAAACGAAGACAGTGTCACGTGCCAAACTGGCACTTCGACATTATAGGGGGGTGGTAAAGTCCCTTAGGCGCGCGGCTAAACTAAACAGTGGAGATGGGAGGTTCGAAAAGGTAAAACCCTTCAATTAAGGGTAGTCGTAATAGGGATGAAAATTGTTGAGTGCCACTGTGATGTTAAAGTCGCCCAAAGATCTAAAAGAAAGAAACCCACCACAGAAGATTCCCAAGGGCTCGAAGGGGTTTGGGGTTTAGATTGATCCCTGCTGCAAGATGAGACTTATCTTGCCTGACTGAGATAACTTTCTTTACTGGAACTCTTAAACATGTAGGCAGACTAACTCCTAACACATAACTCTTTAACAAAACACTAATGCATAAATATGATCGGGAAGGGCTGAACACAGTAACAAGGCCCAGCTAAATTGACGATGAAATATTTAATGAATCTAAAGGCACAAAAATGAATACAAGGAAATTGCACAAAGGACAATCAAAAATATGTTAGGTACGTTAAAAACAAATCATTAAAGGGGCGCTTACTTTAAGGGACGCTAGAATTGAGGGAAATATATTTACATTACTTACTGCAAAACATTTACAAGCTTAGCCACTCAACTTCAAACAAAAGAATTGACAAATCTTAAACTAACAATTCAATAAGCGCCTTTAAAATTTACACATGCAACACAATACAAAATATTATCTAAACTTGACTTAATACTTGAACTACAAATGAACACAAATGAACTTTACTTGACTTAAACACACAAAACTATCACTTTCCGGAATTTTAATGACACTCTTTTGGTAAATCCGACCAAGTCGTAAATTGTAATCCTCCCTGAGGGTTACCGATAATAGAGGTCTTTCCGGTGTAATTTAAAGACCCAAGCTGGATACGATAAACTCGCACCACGTCTTAAAAGACGTGCGATATGGTTGAGATGTTGTCACGCACTGAAGCGGCGAGCGGAAGAAAGAACTCCACAGATCAGCTGTCACAACCTCGCGTGCTGGGGATTCCCCGAACTGTATCACGAGAAGCTGCAAAAACTGAACCAGATGAAATCATGTCTTGATGAAATACGCGTGAAATAGGTCACCTTGGGATTTTGAACAAAGGAACATTTCTACAACGACAAAACATACTAAAATGACTTTAAAAATTCGTAGAACTGCAAAGAAAACACGCTGACGGGCTTTACCTTTCGTGCCCTTCAGACTAAAACGGAATTAATCTGCAGCCAAGAATAATACAATTAACACGGGATCAGAATTAAAAGACAGGGCAGTACTAAAAAACTTTATCAAAAATTTAAAATGACTCTTTAACTTCTCAAATAACACGGAATTGCAAAACCACGTGACAACAGGCTTTTTTAAATTATTTTTTAGAGCGGCGTGCTTCATATTTTGAATTCCTTTACATATATTGTGCAAGAATATTCGTCTTTTGAATTTAATCACGTTTCAAAAAACTCTTTTATAAAACTACATGCTCCCCTCAACAAGGAAGTTTACTAAAATTTAATCAAAAATGGTGAAAGTAGAATCCAAATACTTCAAACTTGATATTTTTGTAAATAGTATTTCTATAAATTAACAACAGTTTACATGATACTAAACAGGACTTTTGAAAAATTGTGTTCAATTCTTCAATTCTTTAATATCAGACCATACTTCAAAACTGACCGAATTTTTTTTTTTCAAAATTTAATCTTTTTAGTAAGTATGATGTATAGGTTTTCTGATATTTATTATTTAACAACCAAATATGAATAAAATACACAAATCGGCATTTCCTTTTTGCAGGAAAACGTACTCTGGAAAACAGTAATAATTCAATTTCCACTGAAAGCTTAAGTTCCTAGAAAAAAACACTTTTTGTATAACAAGGCGACAGTTCAACATTTTACAAACCTACCCCAAGGATAAATTTAAGGTTGATATAAATTATGTACGTGTCCCACAAACCAAAATTTGCTTATTTAATAAAATCAGGGGCTTTAGTTCTTTAAACTGAAACTTTCAGCTCACGTTAGAGAGACATTTATTCGAACAATAATTAAAAGTAGAAAAATATAACTTCAATTAAAGCATTTCATGTCAAGGATCCTAAAACCCATCATTTCCCAAATCCGAAAGGGCAACAGAACACAACCCTACTGATCCATTTCTGTGATTGAATTTCGTTTATAAATTCTTAATTTCTGACCTTTCGTCCGGTTCTGAGCGGCTTAATTCGATTTCTAGGGAATTAAACGCACCTGTGAGAACATCGATCATTTATAAAGCAATGCATTGTTATAATATCGGTATTAATATGATTTTTAATAGGGTTATATGGACCAGAAAATTATATAAGTGGCTTCGTGCGTGATGTGTTGGTTTTGTGAAAAATGCTCTTTGGTTTGACGGTGTGTTCTGTGTTATTTGTGTACATAAATGCAGATAAATTTCCTTCTTTACTTACTACAAATGCTACCTTGGGTAAGTATTTTGGTTTTTATAATTATTTTGCATCTTAAAAACAACTACGATGTATATTAAGAAATCTTCGAAGGTATTTATTGCTTTAAGAAATATTAATAAAATAGGTAACTAGTAAAATGTGGAAAATGCATTCTTAAGAATCATTTTTCAAGTAAAACATAGAAAATTATGTAAATTTTGATAATAACAATAACTCAAAATTAGTTTTCGGCAAATCAAAAAAGCTTATGAGTTTATTTTCAGTAGGTTTTGAAGATTATAATTGAAGTTTAATATATTCAATTTGGCGACTACGGCCAGCAAAATAGTAAAGTAGTTTTAAGGCTTCTCTAAATTACAATTTAGACACATAAGTTTCTTTAAATTTCTAAATGATTTTTTTTGAAAATTAAATTGTAGCTAACCAAACTATTTACATTTTACTTTTTACAGTTTTCTACTCAATCTTCCTTAACCCATCTTCCTAAGCTCTTTTCATTTTTATCTTCCTCTTTCTTTCTTTTTCTCGCGTTTTCTGTTTTCCTTCATCTCTCTCTGTGTCTCTTACTATTGTCTTATTTAATTACTTGTTCTTCCTTTTATTTTACTATAAAGCCAACTTTTTTGTAATAATAGTTCAAATTTAAATAATAAAAACCAATTTTAGTCTTAAATAACTTTCAAAATTTATTACGAACCGAATTCTCACAAAACGAAAATTAAATAGAATAAGAAATTTTTATGACACACCCACAGTTGGAATTCGCACACAAATATCAGTCCCAAAGATTTTGATTGGATGCTATTTATTGAAAAGCCAAAAAAGTTAATTTCTAAGATCAAAATCTTGAGTTTCCTGCCCTCCCATGCCAGTTTTAGACTAAAATCCAGATTATTATTAGTCCACAAATGTTGTTATGTCTGAGTAAACGAGTTTGCTGGGCTCAAATTGTGACCATGGGTCACTAACCCATCTCGAATGGATTGAACAATGTCTGGAAAACTAAACTAGTTTTATTTATATCTTATTCGATTAAAAAAAATGTGATATCTGTTCACACAAATTATTGCCAGCAAACTGTCCGCATTTGGATACTTAATATGTTAACAATAATTTCTTGCAAAATATACTCAGTCGTAGTAAGCAAAATCCCAGGTCTTTGAAAACTGCTACAACTTTTTCTACAAACAGGAAACTATAAATAGAAGATATTAATTTAGCAGTCGTTCTTTGGCAATACAAATTCTGATCACTAAGTAAAATAATTATCTGTTTTATAAATCGGCAAATAAATTCTCTAATTTCGTTTATGATAGTGAAAAAAGTAAAAAAGAACAGTTACCCATACCCATTGCCTTTACCCTTACTTTAGAAAATAATACAAACCAAAACTAATATCCCATATGTTTTACTTTCTGAAATACTTCATAGCTTGCAGAGTCTCAAGGTAGTTCAGTGGGTTAAAGAACTCGTTTTGAAATTAGAAGTAAATTCCAAACTCAGTCGTGACTCAAGTTTTAAAGTACTGAGGTTCTCAGTTTGAAATGTTTGACTAAGAATATCGTATACGATACTCATAACATCGATAGTAAAAACTGAAGTAACAAAAAGTCCCTCTATTCAAAACAAAAACGATGTAGGAGGTGAAGATGCTGTTAAATCTCGTCACAAATATATCCAGGTCAAATACCATAGACATAGAAGATCACTCACTTAAAATTACAGCTTGGCTGGATATATCCAAGAAGTAAAATATCTCCTCGTAAATGCGACACATCGGCCTAATTTTCATCTCTGAAACTCGTTCTACGTCTAGAAGTTATTGATCTATTATTATTACAAATAGGATTACACCGAACCTTATCCAAAATTTCTCCTTAAAGAACAAATATGAGCTACATGAAACAGTACAGAATTTAACAGCGACAATTCAAGTGGATGCCTAGGAAACAACTTCTGAAACAAAGTCTTGGAATTAAAGAACACTGCCCAGCAGCTTTCGTAAGGGCACAGAGCAGGTTCTGTGGTAAGGGGCAAGATTCAAAAAACAAATTCTTAAGAAGAGCCCCACTGAAAAAAACAGAATTAATAGAGCTATTAAGGACTAAAAAGACTACGAAAATCAAAAAATCCAAAAATACCTTAGCAAGTTATACTAAAACTACTCAATTTTCCTTAAAAAGAATATCAAAAAATATATGTAAACCAACCACAGGCGTAAATTCTCCCCATCAGGATCAAATATGGTAACTGTGCAAGAGATGACAACGATTCGGCGAAAACATTGGCCCAACATCTGACCAAAATCTGCCTTTTGCTTTGGAGATTACCCCCGAAGAGAAATTTCAAACAGCTACGAATTAAAAGTTTCCAGAAAAAAATCACTAATTCATTCCTGGATTAAGCTTAAAGAAATCTTCAAGTTTTGATTTAATTTCTGAGAATATCCTAAAAGAACTTTCACAAAAAATGGATCAAACTTCCGACACTGATCGTTTTCAACTCAGTGTTAAAGCTAAGCTACTACCCTCCCCAATGGAAGTTATCCCAAATCATCTCAACTTGAAAACCAAATAAACCACCCATAGAAATGCTTTCATAGAAACAGCTCAGTCTGTTGCACGTTTTTGAAAAACTGTTCCTACGAAGAATGTGAACTACACATACTTAGTTACCATTAAAATTAAACATGACCTAGAAACCAACACATTCTATTCGCCAGCATCCATTGGCACGACTCAGACCTTCAAAAAAGTGTAGCCAATAGGTCTTCTTTATAAAATCAAACGTTTTTTTGCATAGAAGAAACAAAACCAAGTCCAACAGATATTTTTTGTCAAATATCAAGGCGCTACTACGCCTTCATCGTCTATTAAATCTGGAGTGTCACAGGAACGTGTTCCAGAACCAGTGTTATATCTGACATACACCGCCAACTTACCAGTCACCAAAAGTACAATACTTGCGACATTTGCTAATGATATATCCATATTTCCTCTCACCGTGATCCAAACATAGCCTCGAGACACCTACAGCATCTTTTGTGTAAAATCGATCGGCGCGTAACCTGGAGTATACATCAGGATTGTTCAGAAACATTTTGACAAAAATATTGCAGCAAATCTTCTCACTGAAATAAATAAAAAAATGCTAACATACATACATATGTCCAAAATCTCTTTGTTAAGAAAATTTTTCTTCTTCAACCTATAACAGTCTCTCCCAATTGTTTCCTTTGCTGGCTGAGTTTTTCTTTTTCAATTTTTCCCTGTTATCGTAGAAATACCATCGGACCATCCCGCCTTAGGTCTATCAACACTTCACTTTTCCGAGCGTGTTCTCCAGCTCATTATCTTCTTAGCCCATCTTTCATCTTGGTATCTTAAAATGTGACCGGTCCAACTCCACTTCCAATTTTTCAATTTTGGTTGTAGCATCGATGACTTTAGTAGAATTTCTATTCTACAGATTAGTTTTTCTGTTGTATGTAATTTTTGAATTATACGATTTGCTCAGCGGCCTTAGTTCGGAGAGCTCGATATTTTTAGAACCCAGAACGGTGTATACGTTCCTTATAAGGGCAGGCGGATTGAAAACACTGCTTTTTGCTTAACACTACTTTATTTACAATCTTTACAACTTACCGAGGTGAGCGAGGTACAAGAACTGACTTTAGGGTAGTCCGTTACAAACGGAAACTCAAGTCGGACCTGCGCCCTTAGGGTGAGCGCAGCCAACATTACAATTACAAACATGGCACAAAAACATAAGAATAATAAAAAAAATTAATTCTATAATAGTTATTTATTACATCAGTGGGATAAAGGCATCATTAACATACGAATGCGTTGAGTTGCCCGACGAGGGCGTTAGCTCGAGTCGGAGTAAGAGCAAGAACAAGAGATTACGATTGGGCGGTACCTCCAGCTTCATTTGGAAGATAGCTTTTAGTCTATAAGGTCACCATTAAACCTATCTGGAGTTACGAAATACAAAACTGGGGTGCAGCGAGCAACTCCAGCATATCCAAAATACAACGACATCAATCAAAAGTGCTCAAAACAATAACTAATGCAGTGTGGTTGCTACCAAATCAAGTAATTCACGCATATCTCCAAGTCCAAATTGAAGAGACTATCAAAACGGACAGCATCAAAGTCACGGAATACAAATCTATGGTGCAGTCAGCGACTCTAATCTAGCAAAAATACTACGCTGCCAAACCAAAGTGCACAAAACAATAACTAATGCACTTTGGTTTATACCAGTTCAAGTAATTCACGCAGATCTCTAAGTACAAGTTAAGGACTCCATCAAAGAGTTAGCATCAAAGTTGTACACTACAAATCTGGTATATAGTAAGTGCCTCCAACCTATCCAAAATACAATGCTCAGATCGACAACTAATGCTCTACAATTTGTACCAAGTCAAGTAATTCACATAGTAATTCTTCAAATACAAATTGAAGAGACCATCAAAAAGTACAGCATCAAAGTCACAGAATACAATCTGTGGTACAGTCAGCGATTCCAACCCAGCCAAAATATAAGGTTGCCAATTAAAAAGGCCTCCAAACACAAATGCAGTGTGATTTGTACCAAATCAAATAATTCACGCAGATCTCCAAGTCGATATCCTTGAAGAGACTATCAGAAACAACAACATGAAATATCAAGGCGAAATCAGAACCCATCCTAACACCTTAGCAGTCGATATCCCGACGGGACAACTTGTAAAGAGGTAGAAAACGACCACCCGAATTAATCACAACACTTCTAAAATGGGCCGAATTCCAAGTAGTCCACAATAATATTGTAACAGTTTTAAAACGTTTATTTAGTACTACTCGGTTCGTAGTATGAATTATTTATTAACAAATTTAAACAATGTAACAATTAACACGAAACAACAACTTAAACACTGAAACACAACACTAATATTAACCCGTATCACTAACTAATTTATTTATACAAGTTATGAAGTTATTTATATTCACGCACGCACTTCTATTACACGTATTTGGTCGCTCGGTAGTAGACCTTAGTATCACTGAATTCGTGCTCGTCGAATATACTAGCCGCACCATCTGGAATCCAATCTGGAATAATCGAGATGATGATTTGCCAAATAGCCTGGAACATTCTCGCGGGCTTCTGTTAGATGACGCATGGGACTGACATCATCAGCGCGCCTCGTTACAATATGTTATATAATTTCTGTATGTATCTAGGACTCTTATCACTGAGCTCCCTTCATGTCACATTGTTATGTAAATATGCCTTTTTCTTGCTGCCCCATGAAAAATATTTAAAGATGCCTATACTAGATTTAGGAAAAACAATACCGTTCAAACGTACTTCTTAGCAAATAACAACAATAAATCATGGTCGGGTTCGTTTTGTTACACTAATATTTTTCTCCTTTGTTATGTAGCCGTCGTAATTGACCGTGAATATATGGCAGATAATTATGAGGCCATAAAAGAAGCAATGGAAAGTTACCTTGTTTATGCAAAAAGAGAAATACTGAAACATGGCGGTGTTAACGTGCAGTACTATTCCTGGGCCAGCATTAACGTAAAAAGAGGTATGCCAGCATATTTGTTTTGTCAATGTTAATTTTGAGGACCCTTATCTTGGTTTCTATAATTTATAGCTTATTGTTTTGTTAAACTGAAGATTGATGAACATAAATTAAGTTTCCAAACATAGCAAGAAATCAAGCTATAAACTATAGAAACCCCACAACGTGCTCAATAAATTTACTTTCAATTGTTTTACTGTACTGAGTGTAGGTACCTCCATATTTTTTTAAAAGGTTAGACGTCCATAAAATACACTCAATTTCAGATTTAACAGCAGTAATAAGCATAGCATCTTGTGAAGATACATGGCGGCTCTTCAATGCCGCCGAAGACGAAAACCTTCTGCTCATGGCAATATCTGGTAATCTTAATTATACTTTTGTATTTTCACAAATAAAGTTAATTTTTAGAATCAGACTGTCCCCGTCTACCTCAAGACCAAGCGGTTACCGTACCAATGATAGAAAGAGGTCAAGAAATGCCCCAAATTGTTTTGGATCTTCGTGTTATATCTGCGTACAAATGGAGCTCTGTTGTGGTTCTTTTTGACCATACTTTAGGTAAGTTAGAGGTTGTATACATATATTTGTGAAGATATATGGCCGGTTTTACGAGCACAATCACGATATGCCTGTTTTGATTCACTATTGAATTTACGCTTTTGCCATTTTGTTCCATCTACTTCTGTCATTTTCCACACTCAATCAAAGAAGGACATGTGTGATGATATTCTGTCAGCTACGTTTTCTATGTTTTTCTCTCAGTCTCCAGCCTCATAAGGCAAATATTTCTGAAATGTTGGTTCAAGACCAGGATCATGACTTGTTAACGCTGTTGTCCAACCAGTCAATTTCTTTGAAAAGAGCAGATATGGATATTTTAGGTAAGATGGTGACATCTATGCGCACTGTTCGTTTTATTTGGATGTCGTTGATCTTTCCCCAAAACGTTACATGCGTTGTTGTTACTAAGTAAGGTAAAGGTATCGGCACTTACACTCAGCAGCCAGCAACGTGGAGGGTTAAGGTCTCCTAAGTCACGTTCTATACCCGGTGGCCTCGCACGTGCTGCGTACAGGGTGATGTTGCAAGCACGCAATGCAGAATCCGGCCCAACTCTGTAAATTATGTTATTAGTGCGCTGTTTATCCTAAACACCGTACCATGTGTATATATGTGTAGGACCTTGTTACTCTACCTCGTAGGTCTGTATGCGGAGGAGAGCATCTGTAATTTAGTGCCCAACGACGAATGGTCAGAAAAGCTCGATGCCGACCTCCAAACCGCTGCAGAAAGCTCTTTCAGGGTGGAAAAATGATGTCCACGTATGGGCTACTTTAACTTCGGGAACAAGTCCAAGTCTGGTGGACCCATGTTTGGACTGTGTGGTGGGTAAGGTAACACTTCCCACTCGTAATGAGGCAGCAAATCACTCAGAACTTTCCCCAAGTGCGAGAGTGCATTATCGTGTAAAATGAGTGGCTTACAAGTGAGCAAGTCAGATCGGCTTTTGTGCATTGTTCTGCGCAATTTCTGCATGAAGTCACGATAATACGCTGCTGTCACACTTGTTCCACCTTGAGGTCTGTCGGTCCTGATGATTCCTTGGTGATCGTAAGCGAAGATCATCATCTGCTTCATCTTTGATTGCGCCCGTCGGGTTTGGGTCGCGGGGATGATGGACTTCTCCACTCGTTTGACTGAGATTTCAACTCTAGTTCAAAGTGTCTAATCCACGTTTCATCAATAAGAGCAACTCGAGGCAAGAATACTTGTCCTTCAACAACAAACCTTTGTTTCAATATTGTTGCAATGTCCTGGCGTTACTTTTTCTGTTCAGTTGTCAAGTAGTATGGGAACCATCGGACCGCAATTTTTCTTTTCTGTAAATCTTTCTTTAAAATACAGAATGCAGATGTTTGTCAATAAAATCCGACACAAGTTTCACACTTCGCTCATCAGTTCATGTTCTTGGCCTTGGATCATCACGTATACTTTCACGTCCTTCACGAAAGCAACAAGCCCAACGGGAAACTGAACTACGGTCTATTGTCTCCTCTTCACAAACTTCACGCAAAACTCTGTGAATTTCTGTCGGGTTTTTGCCACGTAGAGTTTCAATCTTCATGTAAAATCCTTTGATCTTCAAAAGTAACAGCGCCCGAGGCGCCTGCAGACCTACGTCAGTACACTACGGAAGAAACGAAAACACGTGCTCACTCCTCAAGTCTTAAAGGTTGGCACAGGTTGGCAGTGTTGCCAACCTGTGCATTATTTATGAAATATCCCTCGTACTCCGACATTTGAATTTATTTAGTTCTGCCCATTCTATATGGTCTGTGTTCTTCTGGTTTAACGTGCGTCCTTTTTACCAAGCAGCTTTTTCGCTTCCTTTCTTATCTTTTCTAACTTTTGTCGGGACTTTTTCGGCATTTCCTATGGCGACCTTGCCCAACAAATTAACATGTGTATGTATCTATAACGATATCTTCAAAGTTTGGAATTTGCCTCCTTAGTTTTTTACCTATGATAATTTGATACTATTCTCTTTTATCGACAATCATTCCTGGGTCGATCCTCTTCTGCCTATGTTAAAATCAGTCTCCTGTTGTTCGTTTTCAATTCTTTTTTTATTTTTGCCATTCGATGGCTTTTCACTCCGTTTATTGTCCTGTGCTCTTCGAGAGTTAAATATTTAAAATTACAAAATCAGTTTCATTGTTACACTGTAAATCAAGGCTTCACCATGACTAATTCCAGACTTTTGTTTGTAAAACATTTATCAGCATACCGTCACATTCATTTCTTTGACTCTCCTAACTGTGCATTGAAATCTCCAATGAACATTAAATCTTCTGACGGTTTATTCATTCTTGAATTTATTCGTATTAGTTTCACCTGGTATTCTTCATGGCCAGAAGTAAAGTGTACACTCGGATTACTTGGAGACGTTTTTTTGTTAACTTCAAACTGTTCTTCTTAAAACTTTCACATCTTCTAGTCTTGAATAAGGAACATGAATAAGAAATTCCACACCATTAATTTTATTATTCTTTTTCGTTGTAGGAAAGAACGCGACCTGACTTTAGTTTCACAATGTCTTCTCCTGTTCTTCTTACTTCACATAGCCTTGTTATGATCCACTTAGTTTCTTTTAGTTGTTCTTCTACTTCCGTAAGGATGAAATGGAAATATGTTGATATCCGAATTGTCATTTTCCTTGCATTTAATCTGTAAAAATGTTAAGAGAATAAATATTATTATTATTATTATTATTATTATTATCATCTTAGTATGGTAGAGGTATCCTAATCCGGCATTCTTAACACCCCTTGTTTTTCTCTTTGTCTGGACCCCGCCTTGATCCATCATTGGATAATTACTCGACATTGGGAAGCATACTCTGGTTTCTATTTTCATATGAACGATATGGGTAGGTTTAACTTTATTATGCCATATCGACCATAGAGAATAGAGGAAAAGTATATGAGGAGTAAATATGGGAAGGAGTAGTCAAGGTTCGAATAACTATGTTTCCCAACGGTGGGATGTGGGAAAAAGAGGTTTGATGGGTCTCTGAAGTAGATCCATTGCCAAAATCGATATCCTTAGGCAGTTTAAAAGGCCGAATTGGTGTTATAAAATGTATCAACCGTTTAGAAACATTGCTATGTTATAACACTTTCAGCTTCATAGCTGAGCGTCTATCAAATTAAAGTTGAATTACTTTCACGTCAACACAATGGCCCACTGAAAGCTGCGCGAACAAAAGCTGACCTACCAGCGGCGGCGCCCGTATGTTCTGAAACGCATGCGTAACGCGGTGTAAGGCAAATTTGCGGTTCTGCACATTATGTTGACGTGAGAGTAATTTAGTTCTAAGCACGTATCTCGGCAAATGGTAGTGTACGACCTATACTAAGTACCCATTTATTTGTTCGCGCCTGAAGATTTAAAAATAGGCAACACATGACAGACGGTCCCTATTAATACTCTCTAGAAAGTAAAATGTGTTGCATATTTGTCAATTTTTGAACGTGAATAGGTAAAATGGGCGTAGATAATTCTTCCTATATGTATACATTTTCAGAAAGAGATATGGTGACACGTGTGGTGACAGGCTTCACTGCAGAATCGTCCGACTTAAAAATAACCGGGGCAGCAGTTTCCTTAATTGCATTAGACACTATAGCAAGTGCACCAGATAGCAAGAAGATAGTAACATCTAAGCTCTCTGTAGTTAACACAGATTTGGTTGGAACAAATTTCTTAGCTGTGGTTGGACTCGATATGGTAGAGCTGCTGATGGAGGTTGCGAAATCCATGGATCTTGTTAATACCAAGAATCAGTGGCTTTACGTGGTCTGCGATACGAATTGGAAAAGAGCTGATATTTCACATGTTAGGTCGCTGCTTAAAGAAGGCGATAATGTGGCTTTTATTTATAATACCACTGTTGCTGATGCGAAATGTACGGTAAGAGCAGATAATAAACTGTTTCCCATTCGTACTGAATCTTCTTCTGACTCTGTGAGTACCTTAAATAGTAAATGTATGGTGTTGCTTGTGTTTGTAAATCGCATAAACAAAACCAATATTCTGAAAAATCATATAGGTATGACTTTCTCAAATGTTGAAATCTTAAATGGTACCTCCTGGTTAACTCCCAATCAGGTAAAAAGCTAAAGCAAAATAGTAGAAACCCTGTTGTGTTACTTTAGTTAACTTAAAACCCTCCTTATTAATTTATTCCAATAGCCAACTTGCATCCTCCTAAACTGTTATTTGTTCTCTTCAACAACTAATGATATTTATGTTGTACGTATAGGGTGGTCTTAAATGTCATGCGGAGGAAATTCTGGAAGCTTTCGCGAAATCCTTGGACGATGCAATATTAGATGAAAATGAATTAGCCAGCCAAGTATCAGACGAAGAATGGGAAGCCATCAGGCCAAATAAGATGGAGAGAAGGAAACTTTTACTTCATAGCGTGAAGGTATATTTTTTCTTTTTATGCAGGTTAACTCTTTTTCTAACTACAATTTTAAGTATTAGTAGTTTCATTTAACTTTGTTTACAATTCGATGGCGTGATGATGTATTGTTGAATGCCTTTGCTGGAATCCAAACTAGTGTCCAAGGATAGATAATCCTTTATTATGTTAAGCAAAACTCTTTCAAACATCTTCGGCAATAATGGCAGCATTCTTGTAAGTCAATATGATATATTATGTTCCCTGGGCCATGCATGTTCCTGGTTTTATGTGTATGTATTTCTATTGAATATGATAATAGCATAAACGTAACAAACTACGGTAAATTGTAGTTAGTACTGGAAACGCTCTTCTCGGTATACTTTAATACTTCCGTAACAATTAGATCGCAGCCAGGAACTTCGAATGAAATTTATTTTTTTTACGAACTGCAGCTGATGAAAAGAATTTAATGGCCATGCTAACTCGGAGGGTGTGCAAAGGTGTTTTACTATGTCATCATTTTTGATAATATCTGGGCTTGTGGACTACTTGATACACACATTACAGACATATGAAGAAATAACCGGCAACGACTTGTAAAGGGCGAGCCACTTCAAGAACAAGGGCTAAATACCTTTTTTTCCATCACTTGTGAAAATATATCCGCGATAATCGTATTCTAACACTGATTTTAATTTTTGACATCTACAGATTAACATTTTAGCTTCGGAATCCAGTAGTTCCCTCTTATTGATCACCTTTAATTTGCTTTGCCGATATGTATTTCCATTTGGTAATTGTCTTATCTGAAAATATCATCGACATAAATTAATTTGTTCCATTTTTATCAGCACTAAATATCTATATCCTATTATAGTTCGAACATGGTGTCTCTTTTCTTTCGTATTTTTAATCAGTCTATCCATTATTATTGTTATGAAGAGCAGATGACTTAAAGTCATCTCCCTCTTTAACTTGACCCATTTCTTCGTTTATTTGAAGTTCATCAAATGTCTCTCCATTTATTCGTACTCTACCTCTGACATTCTTCTTATATTGTAACGCCCTACTTTGGGGTAGTGACCCTGGGTAGCTCGGTTTATGCCAGGGTTGTGTCGCAGCTCTAATATATAACACAGAGGTTTTGTAAATCCATATAAAGTGTGTTTCACTTTACATGAATCCACTTAAATAACTGTGTTATTAATAACGCAATTAGCATAAAACTTTTACCAGTGATATAGGCCATTAAGATGAATCTTTTTTATAGGAATGAATCCAAATCTAGCCAACTATGATTAAAATAAAAACTAGCGTTTCAAGTAAAGTCATAGCAGCGATTAAGATAGAGCAAAAAAGTATTTAAAAAAGTTGTTGCTCATTACAAAAATACTCCAAATATGAAGTTTCGCTGAAAAATTTCATTTTTTAATTTTCTACATTTTTGTGTGAACTTATCTCAAATATCAAGTGTGCGATGAACAATCGAAGCAATAAAAAAATCGTTTGAAACGTCAGCTCACAAAACAATTGACATGTAATTTTTGTTGTTTGATTAGTGATGGCTGAACAACGGTTAAATATTCCTGAAAAAGTAGAAAAATTAAAATTATTATTATTGTTTCTATGCATATTTATTAAATTAAGTATTGTAAATCCTATGTAAAAGTCTATTGTACTTTTTGCATTTCCTTATTCTACTCTATGTGTATACCTTTCCTTTAATATTTGTTTCCAGAAAGAATTTCCAATTAGTAGATCATTTTCCTAACAGAAGTCAATCACTTTTCTTCCATTTTTATTCATGGTGTTTCCTATATTTCCTTACGCAGTAGGTTGTTCATTTCCTATGCTTCCATTTCAAGCTCCTATTATTATGATTTCGTTGTCGCTCTTCTCTTATCCTATCTACAACCATTTGGCCAACGCACTGTGTTCGTGATTGTTCCTTTCTGCTTTTGTATTTTCGCATCATTTGATGACCTTTCGCTTACTGTTCTTATTTTCAGTTTTTCTTTTCAGCATCCTCCTCTTTCCTCCTCAAGTTTTCTGGTCATCTTCATTTCTTTCGTAGATTATTCCCCGGTATTCTCGCAATTACTCCACTGTTTAACTGTCTCCGTTTGCTATAAGCTTGTTGCGCAATACTTTTGTATTATGTCAATTTTTTCCTGACATTTTCATATATTGAATTAGGTAATCCTCACATCCTGTACTCCTTTAGATAATCGTTTATGCAAATTTGTTGCGCTTTAAGATTTTTTGTCCCCTATAATATCTCCAGTTTTTTATTCCACGGTATCAGCTCTATTATTGGTCCTAGTGTTGATCGATTATTCTAATGCTCCTATTTTGTTTTCCCAATCTTTTTACCTCTTTGATATCCTTTCCCATGCCATTTATTATTCCTATCTTTAGAATTGTTCCAATTTTTTCTTTTATTTCCAAATACCTATGTTTTATTTTAGCTTTCTTCTAATCCTGTACAATAGTTTTCTTCTTTTTCTGTAAGTTCTATGTGCGCTTCTTATTTCACGAATTGTATCTTGGTTTTGTCAGTTTCTTTTACAACACGAAATTGTCTAATTTAGTCAATTCCGGAGTCTTTCTTATGCTATCCAATTTTTTATCCATTAACCTTTAGTGTAGCCGAAAGAAGACTCAATATAATATTACCAGAAGACGCAACTAATTAGGTGAAGACGATGAATCGTCCGTGGTGCCCAATCTAAGTCAAACACCTTACAAACATTGAGTTCTCGTATAGTTAGAATCAGATTACAATATACAGAAAAATCACAAGTATAAAGAATGTCCTTCTACGTCTCCTTCAAACTTCTGAGGTTTATTTCTTTTAACCATTGTCATTTAATTTAATTACAGAATCATCTACTACAAAATGGCGCATGCGACAATTGCACTACATGGCGTTTACAAGCTGGTGAAACATGGGGGAAAGAATATCAGAAAAAATCTTCCGATACCGTTGCAGAACTTCTTCAAGTGGGAACATGGCGACCTAGTGATGGCCCTTCTTTAGAAGATCAGCTATTTCCTCACGTAGTACATGGGTTCCGTAAAAAAACACTGCCGATGGTTTCTTTCCATGTATGTAACTCGTTTTTTTTTCTTTGTGTCTGTTGTAGAAACCATGAAAATGGTTTGGATGACTAGTTAAAGGTTTCCATTTGAGTGACGAATTTTTTACACTTTCATAAAGCCGATCCATAATTAATGATATTTATATTAAATTTGCGAAATTACTAAAATAATTAATTGGAGGTAACATTAACAATAAAAATACATTAGTGGTAAAATAATTCGGTATGAAGCTTGAGCAAAATTTAACAGCTTAAATTTTTCTATACTTACAAGTAAAGCTGTGAATTATATGCACGAAAAAAGGGGAAAATGTGGGCATATACATACAGTGCTTTAAATTATGGTAAAATATGCAAAGGGTTTTCATATATGCAAAAAATCTAATACATACACAATTAGAACCAAAATAATGAAAAATGACATTTATTAAATAAAAATTATGTATGAAATAAATTAATTAAATATTTTGATACATATAATTAGCAGAGAAATTTCCCTCTACATCAACAGATGCAGTGAGCGCATTTGAAAGGGATGATAAAATATTTTCAAATCTTCAATAAATTCTGCATTCAAAATCTTTGAAAGCCCTCGCTTTTACATAAAACTTCGTTCAATTTTTTTGAAATGCATTTTCTAATTTTCCCATTTAAAATTTTTATGTGTTTTCAAAACTATCCATTTATTTGACCGGCTGGACTACCGAAATTTTATGTTTTTCGAGTTTTAAATATAGTATAGTGCAACCAGACGCTTAAAGGCACTTTTACAAATATCTCTTTTACGTTGTCTATAAAATCGTTGACGAAAGGAAATTATTTTCTAATGTCCTCTACCACTATACAGGGTGTATGAAAAAAGCCGACAAATAGGCACACCATGGGAAGCAGCATTAAGAAGTAAACAAAAAACTCTAGTCCCATTTTGCTGGTAACCCTCTAGTTATCGAGTAATTGATAGTCTTAAGTAGGATACTAATTTTTTTAATAGGGCGAATTATTATTAAATGACAATGACTGGTCATAGTTTAGGCAACAGGAAACACAACCAGTTAGTATTTTAGCATTTTTTGCTTGGAGTTTGGCTGTAATGTGTTTTCAATTAAAGCAAATTCTTTGCTTCTGAAAGCTTTAAAAGGTTTTGCAACGCTGCACTGTTTCTAAGTAACTACTGGAAAATTCGAAATTGTTTTTATTTAGATCAACATTGCTTTCTTGTCATTTTGACTTGTCAGCAATAGCTTGTCTGTTTTAATAATTTCGAAAATTGTCCGTTTGTTTCATTATATTGTTGTGTTTTGGTCGGATGAACCCACTTTTACTCGCAACGGCACCAATAGAGTGACGAGAACCCTCATGCTATTTATCAAACCCATCATCAGGTGCGATTTAGTGTAAACGTTTGAGCTGGAATTCTTCATACTACATTAATAGGACCACATATTTAATATTTTACCCCAACGTTTAACTGCAAACAATTTTGTGGAGTTTCTGACTAACAACTTGCCGGATTTATTAGAAGACATCCCTTTAGCAACCCGAGGAAGTATGTGGTTCCAAATGGGTGGAGCACCAGCTCAGTGGGGAATTCAAACAAGAAACTGGTTAAATGAGAAGTTCTCTGAGAAATGGATTGAACAAAGTGGGTCGGCAGAGTGGTGTGCAAGAAGTACGGATTTAAGCTGTCTTCTTCTTATGGGAAACTTTAAAAGAGCTCGTCTACCAAGAAGAAATAAACAGAGAAGAGCAGCTGATAGAAAGAATGCAGCAAGCAGTCGCCACAATAAGAGAAAATAATATGTTACAGACCATGAATGACGGCATCATTCGCCGAGTGAGAATGTGTCGAGATGTTGGTGGGGGTCATTTTGAACAGTCATTAATTAAATTGTTATCTAGTTTTGAATAAAAATTTGTTTTTTTAGTTTAGTTGATTATTTTTTAATTGTAAATAGTAACATTGGTAAAAAGTAAAGTTGTAGCAACTTTGCCAAATTTAAGAAACTTTAATCGAAGATATTGTGGAAACTATGAGTTTGATGCCAAAATGCCTGAAGCTTCTTGTTCGGTTTTTGATGTCGTTTCTCATGATGTTACTATTTGTCGGCTTTTTTCATACACCCTGTATACTCGTATTTAATTCATGTGGCAAACATAAATTATGAATTAAATTTGTATAAAAAAAATGAGTACATTTTGAGCCAATTTTACTAAGCTACATTGGAAAGCATTAGAATTATTTTGTCAGATAGAATATTTTCCGATAAAAATAGGTTTCTTAACCCTTCTTGAATAAATTTTGCAGTTGTTACATTAATGGTTTTATCTATTTCTTTACAACTAATTAAATACAATATTTATTATAACTATTTTCACCTAAAATGTCTAGAATTAGATTTGCTTTGCTATGTATCTACCGTAAACATCAGTGGTTTCGTCAATAGCAGTAAACATCGTTTACGAGCGAGCTCCTCTTCCTATTTTTTCCCAGAAACCCCAATTTCTTCCCCTTCTTCTTCCCCTTCTTCTTCCCCTTCTTCTTCTCCTTCTTCTTTTTCCTCTTATGGTCGAAGCCTAGGCCAATAAATAATCTACTTAATAACTCATAAGTATTAATACTGTGAGCCCTCTTTGCACGTATGCTGGGCAGGAGGCTAACCTTACCCATCGATAGAGGTGAAGAAGAAGTTAACGGTTATCAAAGGTGCTAGTATGATCACCGAGACGGCCGGCTTAATGGCCCTCCGAAGTACGGAGAAGCGTCCGACCTTCTAAAATTCCGGCAGGAGTATCGCCTGTCTCAGGAATCGAACCCAAAATGCCTATGTGATAGACCGAGGCCTTTTACACGTGGCTATCCGCTCCTTACCCCAATTTCTTAAAAGTTATAATTACAGGACGACACTAGTACTCGCAAGTTCCAAAGTAATAATAGATTGGCGCTAATTATAATAAAATAATAAAAGTGAATAAAATAATAAAAGTGAAATAAATGAACTACATAAAAGTGTGCTAGTGCAAATAAGAAGAAGAAAGCCCGAAGGAAAAGTGAAAACAAACAGGAAAAAAACCCAAGCACGTTCCCGACGAGAAGGAAATTCGAATGGCGATATCTAATACATCTATGTATAATTCACTACATCTATAACGCACGGCTATATCGTACTTTAAATAAGATGTAATATCTAGGTTGTATATATTAGCATAGATTAAACTAGAATCAGCTGATTATACAGGGTGTATGAAAAAAGCCGACAAATAGTAACATCATGAGAAACTACATCAAAAACCGACCAAGAAGCTTCAGGCATTTTCGCATCAAACTCATAGTTTCCACAATATCTTCGATTACAGTTTCTTAAATTTGGCAACGTTGCTACAACTTTACTTTTTACCAATGTTACTATTTACAATTAAAAAATAATAAACTAAACTAAAAAACCACATTTTTATTCAAAACTAGATAACAATTTATAATAGCTGTTCAAAATGACCCCCTCCAACATCTCGACACATTCTCACTCGGCGAATGATGCCGTCATTCATGGTCTGTAACATATTATTTTCTCTTATTGTGGCGATTGCTTGCTGCATTCTTTCTATCAGCTGCTCTTCTCTGTTTATTTCTTCTTGGTAGACGAGCTCTTTTAAAGTTTCCCATAAGAAGAAGACAGCTTAAATCCATACTTCTTGCACACCACTCTGCCGACCTACTTCGTTCAATCCATCTCTCAGAGAACTCCTCATTTAACCAGTTTCTTGTTTGAATTCCCCACTGAGCTGGTATTCCATCCATTTGGAACCACATACTTCCTCTGGTTGCTAAAGGGATGTTTTCTAATAAATCCGGCAAGTTGTTAGTCAGAAATTCCACTAAATTGTTTGCAGTTAAACGTTGGGGTAAAATATTAAATATGTGGTCCTATTAATGTAGTATGAAGAATTCCGGCTCAAACGTTTACACTAAATCGCACCTGATGATGGGTTTGATAAATAGCATGGGGGTTCTCGTCACTCTATTGGTGCCGTTGCGAGTAAAAGTGGGTTCATCCAATTGCTGACAAGTCAAAATGACAGGAAAGCAATGTTGATCTAAATAAAAACAATTTCGAATTTTCCAGTAGTTACTTAGAAACAGTGCAGCGTTGCAAAACCTTTTAAAGCTATCAGAAGCAAAGAATTTGCTTTAATTGAAAACACATTACAGCCAAACTCCAAGCAAAAAATGCTAAAATACTAACTGGTTGTGTTTCCTGTTGCCTAAACTATGACCAGTCATTGTCATTTAATAATAATTCGCCCTATTAAAAAAATTAGTATCCTACTTAAGACTATCAATTACTCGATAACTAGAGGGTTACCAGCAAAATGGGAGTAGAGTTTTTTGTTTACTTCTTAATGCTGCTTCCCATGGTGTGCCTATTTGTCGGCTTTTTTCATACACCCTGTATATCAAGTCAGGTATACATTACATATTATGTAGTATTTATAACACAAATTAGATACATAAATGCAATTGGTATATAAGTAGCGTCACCATTCGGGTTCATATTTGCTGAACAAGCATCACTAGCCCTTCAGCAGGTAGTTTTTGCCCACCGAAGGAGCCAGAGGACAAAGACTTTAAGATTAGGAAACCCAGAAATTTCTTTATTAAAAGAGGATATAACGAACTAACCGGTCGATTCAGTCCCAAAGGAATTTACAGTCACGAATGAGGACAATAAACGACACCTAAATAATTAATATTATATTAAAAATATTCATAGTTAAAGCTAATAAATAGGAAATGGAGAAGTAACTAATAATTGTAACAGGTGTCTACTAATTCGCTGTCTCAATATATGTCAAAATGTTGTTTGAACCAAAAAGCGCACCCACAGCACTCTTGATTTTAAACAAAAATTTAATGTCAAAGTTGTGCCAAGACTTATGAGACACGTGTTACACGTATAAAAATTATATTCGCTTGTTGTTTTTATTCTATAATTATTAGTGTTATAGTCATGTCATACAAATTAGATGTGCGCAAACGAATATATCAGTACCTAGTAGTTGGACTGAAAAATAAGACAAAAATTGTGAATTTGTTTAAAAGCGAAAATGTATCCTGAAGAACCATATATTGCACAGCAAAGGATTGTGAGGAAGGTAAGCCTTGCGAGAATAAGAATAAAAGCGGACGTCCACCTATTTTATCCAAAACAATCAATAAAAAACTTATCAAATCCGCAAAAGATCACCTCGGAACATCAACTCGCAAATTGGGGCGAAAATTTAATGTTCCTAAAGACGCGGTGCAACAAATCTTGAAGAAAAATAAAATGAAATTCAGGAAAAGAATAAAATCTCCGAAATATACAGAAGCACAACTGAAAAAATACCAGGATGTTGTCGTGCTTTGAAAAGAAAACATTTTACTAAAAGAAAAATCATCCTTCTTGTCGACGAAAAGTATTTTACTTTTTCCAATTCCGCCATGGCTGGAAAGGCATTTACACTGATAACATTTCGACATGTTCAGATAATGTAGAATTCAAGGGTTTTGCTAAATTGGAGCCTAAAATTGTAGTCTAGTGGGGAATATCTGTGAGTTGAGTACTGTCCAGAAGATGATGAGCAGCATAACATCTATATTGAGGCAAATTTTTAATTAATTGTTTTATAATTATAATATTTATGGTTACTAAAATAAATAATTGGTTTTGTTAATCGTTTTTTATTTTTTATTTGTATTGGTACTTCAATTTGTGCCAAAACTTATGAAACAGGAGTTATATGTATAGGTTACTTAACCAGAGTTATAATGAATAAGTATAGGTATAAGAATCGAGATTCATAAACACAGAAAATAGAAAGACAACAAGGAACCATAAACAATAGATTGGTACGAGCACCACCGTCAGATACTCTCTTCTCTTCGAGTGGCTTGCCCTTTACAGGGCGTTGCCGTCTTCTCTCCATATGCCTGTGGTGTGCAGTGTCAAGTGGGCTACAGACTTAAGGGGCCTACAGCTTAACGTGGGCTCCAAACTACGGAAGTGCTTGCACTTCTACTCCAGAGAAGACTTACTAGGCAGAATACCTCGGTGGTTTGCCATTGCCTTCCGAGGGCAGAGGTCGGATGTTTTTCGACGTATATGTGACCCTGAGAATCAAACCGAGGCCAGTCTCAGTGGTCAGGCGCAAGCTGAACCACGACCGCGACAAGTCAGATACAAGTAAAGAAAATCTCAGGAGTCTTATTATCTATAGCAATAATAGATCAAAGAAAAAGAAAGAAAGAAGAACTTAGGAACAAACCCTGACCCTAGGTAGGAAAATCACCAATCATGTGACGGAAAATAAAGCACAAATGCAACTACAGTAAGGTGACCATTTTTTTCCAATTTAAAACCAAGACATTTAAAAAAAATATGCACGTTATGCGTGTTTCATATAAAAGTACATATATGCGAAATTAAGTGAGTTTTAATCAAGATGGTCATATTTAAAAACTAATTTGCATAGACTAGAAAATAATGGATATACAGCTTGCATAGATTCGCAGTTTTACTTATAAGGAATATTTGTTACTTTAAGTCTGACCAATCCTTCAATAATTCGTCCTTATAAAAAATATTGGATTAGTTCATTTATTTGATACTTACATCATGATATTAGCTGTTTTTTCAAGTATGTTTATAGAACACTTCGGGAATTCCCCTTCTGCCCTAAAGAATTACAAAAACTGCTATGGTTTTTAAGTTTGCTTATGACCACGTATACTATACGAAAACCCCTGTTTTAACTATTGTTTTGTACAAATTATTTTCCCAAATAAGCAAAAATCACAATAATTAATTAATTAAATTCATAAATAGAGCACCATTTGCCCTTTCTGTTAATTAAATAATCGCATTTTAAAAATATCTCAATTTGCATACAAATCGTTTAGTTGTTCAGTAGTTTAGTAATTCATGAAACAAAACAAAATGGGAAATTTACTTCCTTCTCGTTTTTTCGGAAGGCTTGCGCTCAACAATCAAAATAACAAAAAGCATATTACATAATTTAGTTTAAATTATCACTTATCGATAGTAATACTAATAAATTTAATATGTTCTTTGACTTCACACAAGTTCACCTCGGAAAATTTTTGCAACTGGTTTTCACTTTTTGCCCTAAACACAAGAAAAAAAAATAAAAAAGTCGGCGATCAATTTGTTTGTTAAAACTTCGAGTAAACAATCGAAGGACGAGGATATGATGAGTAACACCGCTTTGTTGTAAAACATAAATTACATTATTAAATGTAAATTTTTAATCCCGTCAATTCATACATTTAGCCTTTTAATCTGATCCGGCGGGGTTCTTTTTTTGTGAACAGTCATACGCATGTCCGTAAATCTACAAATTGTCATTCGATTTAATTTTAATTTAATAATAATCAGACGATAAACATTTGCTTTTACATTAACATTACTTCAACTACTCAGTTGAATAATACAATAATTAATGCTTGATTGCTCATTACTTATTAATATAGGTGTTTATCCCAAATGCCGAGCCCAAAAAGAAAATTAATGAATAGATTACAAAGTACAAACGTTTCGCATTTTATGCATTATTCGTAAAGATTTACGGCCGCATTGTAAATTAGGTAATTAACTATTCAATTTATTTTTATACTGGCAAATCACACAGTTCTCTCGTGATTAACGGAAGGTATAACCTGTCCTTGAAATTTTTATTGGAGATTCCGTGATCGACAGAAAAACAAGATATTCCACTTGGTACTTACGAACGTATCATATTTGCTTAATCATTTTTGTCTGACATTATTATGACTAAGTCGAAATTATTTAAATAATGAAATAATGAAATAATGCAGAAATATGGACGGCGTTTATCAAAATTTAGCTTTGCAGGTTTTACAACAGTAAATTAATCGCTCCATAAAAAATAAATTAATTTAATTTTTCATGGGTTTCTTTGCTGGCGATTTATCTTGATAATATTTTTCCTATTATTCTTTTGACTTTAGAATTTTCATTTTTAGGTTTTCTTTCTGGTCATAATGAATACATGGTTTCAGTTACCCGCTAGAAGATTATATACATGGAAATCTCCAAGAGACTCTGCACAAAATATTATAAGGAATCAGATAGATTACATCATTATTAACAAACGTTTTAGAAACGCCGTACAAGATGCGCGGGCATATCCAGGAGCAGATGTTCCGACGGACCACAGCTTACTTGGAGCGAAGATAAACATAAGACCCAAATGCTTGAAAAAATCACAATGTAGAGAAATTATTGACGTGCAGAAGCTGAAGATACCAGAGGTGAAAGAAAATATTGCAACAATGGCAAATAACGAAATCACAGAATTAAAAGAAAACATAAACAACTCTAAAGACATCAACGCAAAATGGGAACATTTAAAAGTACTATTAAACAAGATAGCCGATGAAAACCTCAAAAAGGAAAAAAATAAAGTGAAAAACAAATGGATGACTGAAGAAATTCTTAAACTAATGGACGAACGGAGGAAATATCGAAACCGAGACCAAATGAAGTATAAACAAATCCACAGGATAATTAGAAACAAGATAAAAGACGCAAAAGAGACGTGGATTATAGAGAAATGCAAAGAAATAGAAGCATTACAAGCTAAACATGACGACTTCAACATCCATAAAAAAGTTAAAGAGCTATCTAGCATGTCTAAACATAAAGGAGCAGGAACACTTCTGGATGAGAACAATAAACTAATAAGTAGTCTAGAAGACCAAATTAAAGAATGGGAAACATATATATATGAACTGTTCTCAGACAATAGAATGGAACCAAACCCAACCACACATATAAATGAAGCTAGCCCGAAAATCTTAAAATCTGAAGTGATACACGCAATACAGGCAACAAAGTTAGGGAAGGCCGTAGGTCCAGATGGAGTGCATGCTGAATTAATCACCCTGATAAACGAAGAAAATATAGATGTGCTGGTCGAATTATACAATGATATATATGAAACGGCAACATTGCCAAACGATTGGCTGAAATCAATTTTCATCCCGATACCGAAAAAGACAAATACCAAGAAGTGTGACGACTTTCGACTTATAAGTCTTATGAGTCATACTTTAAAAATATTTCTAAAGATAATACACTCCAGAATATATAGAAAATGTGAAGAAGCTATAAGCGACCAACAATTCGGATTTAGATCAGGTTTTGGCACAAGGGAAGCCTTACACAGTCTCATGATGCTGATGCAAAAATGCAAAGACCAGCAGAAAGATGCGTATATCTGTTTTATAGACTACGAGAAGGCCTTCGATCGCGTTGAGCACACAGAACTAATCGAACAGCTACAAAAAAGAGGATTAGACAGAAATGAGATAATGATTATCAAGCAGCTATACTGGAAGCAAACAGCTGCTGTCAGAACTGAAAAACTACTTACAACAAACATTGACATAAGAAAAGGAGTAAGGCAGGGTTGTGTACTCTCCCCACTCCTGTTCAACCTATATTCAGACACAATTTTTCAAAATGCTCTAGAAGACGCGATTGAAGGCATAAAAATAAATGGTGAAGTCATAAACAATTTACGTTACGCTGACGATACCGCAATAATTGCGGAGAATACGGAGGACTTACAACAACTACTGGTACGAATAAATAGAGAAGGTCAGAAGTTAGGAATGAAAATCAACACTGCAAAAACAAAAATAATGGTGATTAACAATCAGGGATATATACCAGCAAACATATATATTAACGGACTCCAAATGGAACAAGTGAGAAAATTTAAATACCTGGGATGTCAAATAACAGATGACTTAGACCCGGAATCGGAAATTAGAATTAGAATAGAACAGGCCAGAAGCACATTTATGAGAATGAGAAAATTCTTCGCTAATAGAGATATTGATTTAAAGATCAGGTATCGCATGATAAAATGCTATATATATTCTGTTCTATTGTATGGAACAGAAACCTGGACACTAAAAGCTAACTCAGTGAAAAGATTGGAGGCTTTTGAAATGTGGGTGATGCGGAGAATGTTAAAAATATCATGGACGGATCACATCACCAACAACGAGGTTCTACAACGTTTCCAAAGAGATCGCGAATTATTAACTATTGTAAAGAGAAGAAAAACAGCTTATTTTGGTCATATCTTAAGAAACGAAAAATATAGATTACTTCAGCTCATAATGAAAGGCAAGATAGAAGGAAAGAGGGGAGTAGGAAGGAAACGCATGTCCTGGCTAAGAAACATCAAGAACTGGACAGGCATGAACACACAACAACTCTTCAGAATAGCAGAAGATAGAAAGGCTTTTGAAATAGTTGTCGCTAACCTCCATTAGGAGACGGCACTAGCAAGAAGAAAGGTTTTCTTTTTCTCCTGCCATTAAGTATTATGGATTGTTTACTCTCTTTTCATATTTATTCTTCCTTGCTTGCTTCCTTTTAAGCAAGATACGAAGTCGTTTAATTTCTTTAAAACAATATTTATTCTGTTACTTCGTTTATTCCTTTTTCTCTTCAACTCTCTTTCTAATTTTTGCCTATTGTCTTCTTTATTATTCCCTACCTTTGTTAATTAATTCTCATTTTGGTTTTCTTCTCCTTTCCTATCATTATTATGAATTGTTTAGTACCGTTTCATGTTTCTTCGTCCTTTTTTTCTTCCTTTTGAACAAGACAGGAGATGGTTTGATTTTCTTAACGCAATATTTGTGCTGCTATTTCGTTTATTTTTTTCTCTTCCTTCTCCTCAACTTTCTTTCTGATTTTTCACCTATTTTTTCCTACATTCGTTAATTAAACTTCATTTTGGTTTTCCTTTTTCTTCCTTTTGAACAAGACAGGAGATGGTTTGATTTTCTTAACGCAATATTTGTGCTGCTATTTCGTTTATTTTTTTCTCTTCCTTCTCCTCAACTTTCTTTCTGATTTTTCACCTATTTTTTCCTACATTCGTTAATTAAACTTCATTTTGGTTTTCCTTTCCTTTCCTGTCATTATTATGAATTGTTTACTACCTTTTCATGTTTCTTCCTCCCTCTTGCTTCCTATCGACCAATATACGAAGTCGTTTGACTTTCTTAAAACGACATTTTTTCTGTTATTTGGTTTTTTCTTATCTCTTTCCTCTACTCAACTTTCTTTCTAATTTTTATTTATTTTGTTAATGAATTTTCTTTATGGGTTTCTTTTTCTTTCCTGTCGTTACTATGAATTATTTAGTGCCTTTCCTGTTTCTTCTTCTGTTTTTGCTTCTTTTTGAGCTGTTCGATTTTCTTAAAACAATTTTGCTGTGTTATTTCATCATTATTCTCTATTTCTTGCTCTCGGTTTTCTTTCCAATTTTTGCTTATTATGTTCCATATTTTGTTAATTAATTCTCATTTTGGTTTTCTTTTCCTTTACTGTTATTATTATGAACCGTTTGATTTTCTTAAAGCAATGTTTGTGTTCCATTGTGCGGCAAAATACAAAGTTGTTAGATTTTCTTAAAACAATGTTTACTCTGTTATTTCGTTTCTTCTTGCCTCTTCCTTCGTTTCTTCTTCCGCTTTCCTTCTTCCTACTTCTTCCTACTTCTTGTTAGTTAATTTTCATTTTGGTCTTATTTTCCTTTGCTGTCGTTATTATGAATTGATCAGTGCCTTTCCTTGTCTGTTCTTCCTTTTGAGCAAAATACAAAATCATACGATTTTCTAAAAGCAATGTTTGTGTTCTATTGTGTGGTTTCTTTTTTTCTCTCTCTTCTTTCTAATTTGTGTTTATTGTCTTCATTATTTTTGGCTTTATTTTACTTTGCTGTTATTATTATGAATTGTTTAATGCCGTTTCTTGTTTCTTTCTAGCTTCTTTTCTAGCTTTTAAGCAAGATATAAAATCGTTTGATTTTCTTAAAGCAATGTTTGTGTTCTATTGTGTGGTTTCTTCTTTTTTTCCTCTTCTCCACAACTTTCTTTCTAATTTGTGTTAATTGTTTTCTTTATTTTTTCTACTTTTATTAATTAATTTTCAACAGTAATTACATAAGTGGTGATAATTTTTTGATAATTTTAACTAGATTCACGAATCTTTATTGCTATGGAAATTTCACGAGTGGACGAAGTCCACGAGTGGAATTTCCTAATAGCAATAAAGATGGAGAAGTAATTAAATGATCTGCCATTTAAAATTTCGATCTGCAAGAATAATCGGCGAAACAATTATTTGTGCAGCATTTTATTTTTTGGTTTGCGATTTTAATATACGAACAGCAAATTATGGTAAGTAAAATAAAATTATTATGTCGGCACAATAAACTTTTAAGCGGCATATAAATCGCTAGTCGCGCAGCCCAAAATCTATTCGAGCAGCAAAATTATTAGTTGGTCTGCTAAATTATTAAATGAGCAGCAACTAATTTGATTCATCTGCGGGTAAAACATTTGATGTTCTAATATTAATCGGCAAATTGAAAAAGGTTTTATAGTATCGGCAAATAAACAACTTTGTCAGCTACAAAAATAAATAAGCATATTATTTTTTTGAGCAGCTACATTGTTGGAAAGTGCGGCTCAATTGGTTGGCCAAACGAGCACTTATTGTTCAATAATTATTGTATTAATTATAGGTAGGTTATGTTATCTATTACAGTTATGTTTTTTCTTTTCTAATAAATACTTACTTTTTTTTGCTTTCTATCCTATTGTTTTATTTATTTCCTAATACTCAATCATTTTTAAAACATACTTACTTCATTTTGGAGCCGATAAAAAAGTATTTGGTTACTGATCAATTTCTATTGTCATTGTAATTTTACAGCAGGATAAATGTAATAAAATACTGACAACATTGTGCCAATCACATAATTATTTTGATGTAATTTTCTTTTTTTTTGCTGCCAATATCGTTTTAAAGCTGCTCGTAAAGAAATTGAATGCAAACCATTTTCATTTTAATTGCCGCTCATGAGTTGCTGCTCATTCAATAATTTTGCGGCTCAAATATATTTTAATGCTGGCCAAATCTCTATTATTTTGCTGACCGTTTAAATCATAGCCATAAAGATGAGTGCTAATCTAGTTAAAATTATCAAAAAAATATTTATTACCACGAATGTAATTCGGCGTGATTATTTTTTAAACTATTACACAATGATGACGGTCCAATCACAGAGCAGGTATTTCTCTGTGATCCAATGAAACAACGTGAAAAAATTATCGCTGTAATCAGCTACTAGCTAATTATCAGTGTAATTATGATGCTATTGGTCGATTTGAATTTTTTTCTCATTATGATTGGCTGACAGGACTGTTTAAAAAATAATCATATTGGTTTTCTTTTCCCTTCCTGTCATTATTATGAATTGTTTAATACATTTTCTTGTTTCTTCTTCTTTTTAAGCAAGATACAAAATCGTTTGATTTTCTTAAAGCAATGTTTGTGTCAGATTGCGTGGTTTCTTCTTTTCTCTCTCTGCTCCCCAACTTTCTTTCTAATTCGTGTTTATTGTTTTCTTTATTTGTCCTACTTTTATTAATTAATTTTTATTTTGGTTTTCTTTGCATTTCCTGTCATTATTACGAATTATTTAGTACCTTTTTACGTTTCTTCTTTCTTTTTTGCTTCCTTTTGAGCAGGATTATTATTATTATTATTATTGTGTGTTGATGGTTTAGGCCAGGGGTCGCCAAACTTCTTCGACCGTCGACCCCTTCAACAGCTTCTTGACTTTTTATCGACCCCCTCTATTTTACTATTGCGTAATTATAATAGGACGCTTATGTGAGTTTTTAGATTGTTTATTTTATAGTTACAGTGTTTGTTGTATATTGGCTTAACGTCAAAGAAGTTTAACTCACTTGTATGTCGATACGCAAAAATTAGACTGGGATCGAATACGTGTAAGTATAAGTAAATAAGCAACGGCGAACGTGTTGCAATCTCGCTCCTGCCGAGACGACGGGGCGGAAACCACCGACATCCGTTTATTCGTATCTAAATACGTGATTTTGGCCCACTTGATTGGTCTCCGTAACTATTTTCATGACTTTGCTCCATCTCACAGGTCCTATTCATGTCACTGTTTCCACGATTCACTCTTAATTTATTGCGTTGTCATTCAGGATGGAGATAATCCAAGTTAACCGAATTAAATATTAACTGTACAATGATGTCTTATATTTTTCTATCGACCCCCAATTGACCCCTGAGCCCGAATCGACCCCTAACAATGTCATAATGACCCCTGGGGGTCGATATCGACCACTTTGGCGACCCCTGGTTTAGGCCTATTGCTTGCCTTCCATCACTTCGCCTCATGATGGTTCTTTTGTAACTTGTGAGCCCTAACATCATTTAGAGAATTTGCAGTTTATTTATAAACCTTTTTTTTAACTCCCTTATTTCAGTACCTACGTGTCATGCTTGCCTTCCCGAAAGTATTTTGTCTGCAACGACTGGCAGCTTCACATTCACAAAGTTCCGCCGTTTCCACTGCCTCATTACAAAGTCGGCAGAGTTGGTCCTCAACCTTACCAATCTTAAAAAGATTGTATTTTACTGAAGTATCGCCTGTAAAAAAAACCAATGATGGTCTTTAAATCCTTCTTGCTGAGGGACAAAGCAATTTTTGCTTTCGTTTGCAAGACAGTTATAAACTGTTTTGCTTGTCGTTGTTCTGGTATATTTTCCCAGTACGAGGATTTCTCTTGTTCCTCCCATGGCCTGACCTCGTCCTTAAACCGGCATTTTTGTATTCCACAGCAGGGTTCAAATCCAGTAAAAGGCGCCTTTACTCCTCATTTTGCGAGTTCATCAGCCACTTCATTGCTTGGTATACCCTCGCGTCCTGGAACCCTTTTTTGAGCAAGATACGAAGTGGTTTGATTGATTTTTCTATTATTTCGTTTCTTCTTTTCTTTTTCTTCTCCTCAATTTTCTTTCTAGTTTTTACGTATTGTTTTCCTACTTTTGTTAATTAATTTTCATTTTGATTTTCTTTTTGTTTCCTGCCATTATTATGGATTGTTTCTTCTTCCTTTTTTGCTTTGTTATGAGTGACACAGTTTCCTTTTGAGCAAGATGCGAAGTTGTTTGATTTTCTTGAAACTTCTTTTGTTAAAGATTTTTCTCTCTTCTTGTTTTTTTACTTTTTATTACTTTTACATGTTTATTTAAAAAAACTAACAATTGAACAGTTTCTTCGTGTTTTTTAACCTTAGTCATGAATTTTTGTCTCTTTACTTTCTTGTGTACTGTATTCTTCTTCTTCAAGTGGCATGCCCTTTATAGGGCGTTGTCGGTTTTCTCTCCATATGTTTGTAGTGTGCGTGTCAAGTAGCCTACAGACATAGAGGACCTACAGCTTAACGTGGGCTCCGAGCCACGGAAGTGCTTGCACTTCCGCTCCAGAGAAGACTTACTAGGCAGAAATACCTCGTTGGTTTGCAATTGCCTTCCGAGGGAAGCGGTCGGGTGTTTCTGTGTACGTGTGGTCCTGGGAATCGAACCCAGGCCATCTCAGTGGTCAGACTACATAGCAGCATAGACTTAATTTTCAATATTTCAGTATAATTATTTCCTTCCTCCACATTTTCCTTTTCAACAGTTCTTTTTTCAATTGCCTATTTTCTCTTTGTTTCATATTAATGCAATCATATATATTTTCGTTCGCCTACTTTTCTCTGCTTTTTTTACTTTCTTGGGCTGTTTTTCTTCTTTGGCTGCATTTGAAGATGTCTGTGACGTGCTTATTTTATTTCTCTTTTTCTGTTTTAAATTATTTTTTATACGTCGTTTTCCTTATATGTATTTAATAGTTTGTTCCGTCTCAGTCTGCTTTATTTTTGCCTCTCAGTTCCTTTCTTTCCTGCTCTCTCTTTATCTCCTTGATTCGGTATGCGTATCCTTCTTTTTCTTAAATAATTAAAGTATTTAATGTCTTAAACCTTAAACTATTGTTTACTACTAATTTTATTTTTAATATGTCTAATATAACTATTCTGTCGTTCGTTCTCCTCTTCCATGCAATTTTTTTGAATTCTTTTTTGGGATTTTTTCATTATTTTAACAATTTTAGATATGTAAGTCTACTGCTGGGTTACAATTCTATCAAAACTGCAAATAGTTAAGTTAGAAATAAACTACTACCACTGTCAATCAAAGTGAAATTCAAACCTAATTTCGAATTTCTTCAAATTGAAAGAGATATTCCTAAATATCTTTCGAAATTTAGCATGTCCTGTTCATAAAAACTTTTAAAATTGTTAAAAAAGTTTTATACAATCAAAAAAATCTTCTGATAAATCATAAAACTACATTAAGTGGGTATGTGTTGGAAGATAAAATTATTAATCCTTTCTTTTTATTCACAGAATCCTCCTTGGCAAATCCTAAAACTGAATGACTCAGGCTACGTAATAGAACATGGAGGACTTGTATTCGACGTAATCAAAGAATTAGCAAGAAATCTTAATTTTACATACACCGTAGAAGTAACACGAGAAGAATTTATTGAAACTCAAACTAAAGACAACTCATCAATACATATCCCCAAGTATAATGTTCTAGAAATGACAGACTTACTTACCACCATTCTACCCACTAAAATTATCAACATGGTGAGAAATAAAACAGTTGCCATTGGTGCTTGCGGTTTTACGGTTACTAATGATGCCAAGAAGGTTGTTAATTTTACTACACCCATCAGCATTCAGACGTATGCATTCCTTGCAGCTCGCCCTAGAGAACTTAGTAGAGCACTTTTGTTCATGTCACCGTTTACTATCAGTGTAAGTATTATTCTGATGTCTTTTCGAATATTTCAATGTACTTTTTAAAAACTCTACTAATAAATAAGGCTTGATTAATTTAATTAATGATTAGCCCTGTAAGCTTAGTAGACTTGCGACTTTTTGACTTATTTAGAAGATCTTTAAATACAGATTTTTGGTACGCTTTTGGCTTCCCTGGAACTTCCTGCATTTCTTGAAAACCCTTTGATGAAAGTACCCGTGAATGAAAACTCCTGTCAAGGCTAATTGTTTTCGGTATCATTACGTACATATTTTAGGAAACTTTCGACCTCGCTAGAAAGAAATTTGAGCACTTTCGAAAAACCACTTGGTAAAAGTTACAGATTTGGGTACTGAGAACCCTTAATAGTGTTAATATTATGATGGAAAGAAAGACCAATCACAGCCTAATATATTAGAACATTACACCAGAAAGTGGTAAAAAGGGAACATAAGAGGAAGAAACAAGAAGAAAAAGAGAATAGCTTAGAACTCAATTAAATAAAAATAAAAATCAGTCCCTCCCTCTCTCTCCCTCTCTCTCTTTCTCTCTCTCTCTCTTTCTCTGTGCCTCCCTCTTCACTCTCTGCTCGATGACTTTCTTCCAGATGTCTTTGTCTAGAGCTGTCCTTCTCCATTTTCTAACTTCTAACTCTCTTATATCGTCTTCTACATCTTCATAACATCTTTTCCTTGGCCATCTGCATTTCCTCGTCCCTTTTGTTGTATGGTCCTAAGCTATTTTTAAACCTCGATTGTTTTCGTTCTGAGAAAGTGTTTTAGCCACCTTAATCGATGTATCTTTACCGTGGCGACTAATATGCGTATATCAAAAATTATCAAACATATTGTCTTCCAATTTTAGCAACCACTTCTCACTTGTATACTATATGTTACCACTGATTTTAATAATGTTTCTATATCTTCTTCTATCATAAAATCGAAGTAAAAGATAGAAAATTGTCCATGGAAGGGAGAAGATAGAGGAATTGGAATAAGAGTATAGAAACCAACATGGGTGGGTCTCTTTTACGAGAAAATGAAAAACAAAAAGCAAGATACAAATTTAGAACAAATACATAGAAAAACAGAGATGGAGAGCTAGTAGTAGACGACAAAAGACTACTAGATGGAAAGAATATTTTAAGGAAACACTAGGTAGAAGGAAACAAGAATGAACACGAAGATGAAGAAACGGAAGATAAAACGGTATTTCGGTCCACAGTTACATATATTTCCATATATGAAGATGAAATAGCAAATTAAACAAGTGAATAAACTAAAGAACTAAAAATTGTTCAGAAAAGAATAAATTAATATGCCCCGATAATGGCAGAAAACATTGGATCAAAGACTTTTTAGTGCAACTCTTTCTTCTTCTTCTTCCTCGTATGGCCGAAGCCTAGGCCGATGATTTGTTAGAAACTCATACGAACGAGTTCTGTGAGCCCTCTTTGCACGTATGCTGGGCAGGAGGCTAACCTAACCCATCGAGAGAGGTGAAGAAGATCGACCCGCAGTGTTACGAGGCTAACGGTTATCAATTGTGTTAGTATGATAACCGGGACCGCCGGCTTAACGTGCTCTCCGAAGCACGGAGAAACGTACGACCATATAAGTTTCGGCGAGGATATCGCCGGTCTCAGGAATCGAACCTAAGATGCCTACGCGAGAGACCGAGGCCTTTTACAAGCGGCTATCCGCTCCTCTTTCTTCCTTTGAGATATTGCAAGAAGGAGGTTTCGCAGAATGACGACACTTGATTGTTTCCGAACGAATAGTATCAGCACTACTTTTAGGGATTATACGTAGCGATGGTTTAAGCTTGGATATAGGTGATCGTATCAAGTAAAAACCAATCATCGCTACTAAGATTGTTAGAAAGTTCTACATGAAGGCTCAAGAGTTGTCGTGACACAAGGTCAAGATCCCGCCTTGTTTGCCTTATGCGTATGCGTTCCCGGATAAGGGCAAAGCTGACACGACGGAGAATATTCTGGGATGAATATGTCGCGATGTGATGTTTTATTTTTAAGAATTTGGGAATAACCTTATGATCACGGCAACGAGAAAGAAAAGCAAAGTGCAAAGGAATTTTGCGAGTTTATGACGAAGTTTGGAGAAAAGGGAAGTTTTGCGAGAGGTACCCTCCCCGTAGAGGTGATTATAATGAATTCGAAGACTTCCACGGTCAGTGTCAGTATTAACAGAACGTCTTCCGGGTTGGAACCGTGTCATTGTTGAGACAGAAGAACTCAACGTTTCGCCCACTTTTTTAAGGGGCTTTATAAGGAGTAAAAGGGAGTACTAAAAGAACACGGTAACTCAACTTGTCAACCGAGCCAGAGTCGAAACCCTTCTGAAGAAAAACAGAAAGGCAGCGGCATCTCTTGATAAAAACACTCCTGGGAAAGCTTTACACATTTTAAGACGATTTCATATACAATTCTTGCTGGCTGCTAATTAATTTTTTCTGGTAGTTTTAAGATGAGCAGATGTTATTTGCCTTTTTCTTCTGGGGCTCCTAAACTACCAAATAAAAAATTTGCTACATTGGTGGTACCTCCTACATTGTTTTATTCTTTACTTTTTCCATCAACGTGGTGAATGTTTCAATATATAATTCAGGAACATATTTTTTTATTAATGGACATTCTTCAGATATATTTTTTGTTTCATGTATTTTTCTTTAAAAAAACCTTAACGGCTTATCGTTTAACTTCTCTAGGGGTATGTTCCAAGCAATAGACTTTGCATCGCCCATCAGCAATTCTGTTCGTTTTAGTCTTTAGTCTAGGTTTTGGTAGAGCGGTTAGTAATACTTTAATTTGTTAGTATTATATTTTTCTGTTTGCAAATGTTGAGTAATTTAAAACTTTTTTGTTGCTGCTATAGAAACTTCACAATATTTACAATATAATACGTTTCCATCTGTTATCAAATTACTATAGTCTTTCAAAGATTGACTTAAAACAGCACTCACACTTATTTTCTCTTTAAACCCCTTGGATTTTTAAGCATATTTTACTATTTAATACAACTGACGCAAAAACTGTACGTAGAATAAATTGGTGGGTTTTCCCATCATATAGCCCATGTGGTCATTAACAATAGTTAGAGTAGGATAAAGATAAGAACAATTACTGCCTTTAATTATGTAACCATATTATCTAAGATTAGTGATAACCAGACGTCACATTTCCTTATAGATAAGTAGAGTTAAAAATAAAACCATTGTTAAGGTCAATTATCGGGAGTTGGTCGACATTAGTTTACATAAAGAAAGTACTCTCCTGTGAAAATAGTTAATAGTGTTAAAAAGTGTTATTTAAACATAAACAATTGTAATAAGTGAAAACTAACTGTAAAATCATAATCTCAAGTTTTGGTAAAATAAAGTTTTTTAAAAAAGAATTTTATTAACCTCAACTTATAATTGAAGCAGTCGGATCGGATTTTTCGAAAAGTTTGAAACTCCGCAAACTGGGTTTTTGATACCAAAAGACGACCAAAAGGGGTTAGCAGTCAGAGGGTCGGTACCAAACGCAAGGAACAGACAGCAATACCAAAGAAGACGAAGACTACGCCAAAGGGTTAGCAGTCAGAGGGTAGCACATCTCAAGAAAAAAAAAACTAGTACAGAAACGCTTAGGTCGCCGAATAAAAGTAAGCGAAAATTGTAATCTTTATAATTTGCGTGTTGCTTGTAAAAGAAGGTGTTAGGGACGTTAGGTGTGTACTAACATAAGGAACATAAAGTTTCCGAATTATTTGTCAAATATTGTAAATTTGTATTAATTTGCAAATAGGTAGGTCAAATTACTAGTATAAAGTAAAAGTTAACAGAAAAGCAATAAAATTGATTTATTAATAATTAAATTTGAAAATTAATTATTTTTAATAGAAAATAAACGCTGCAAAACACTATGGAGAAATTCTACCTAAGTTTGGTGGTGATCCAAATAAATTACAAACATTTATTCAAATGGTAGATAAATATTACACAAAATTTCATACTGCTCAAGAGCAGGTTTTAAATAATTACATATTTTGTTTAATAATAAAGAAAAATTTAAGGAAGGGTAAAATCAAAATACAAAATTTAACTTAAAGATTTCCACAAATACAAAAAGAAGAAATTGTACGACAAGTAAATGAGTTGAAACGTCAAAATATTATAGAGGAAAGTAATTCTCCTTATAATTCACCAAAATTTCTAGTTCCTAAAAAACCAAATAAATACGGTGAAAAACATGGCGAGTGGTTGTAGATTTTAGAAAATTGAATGATAAAACAATTGAAGATAAATACTGAATCAATACCAAACATTGAGAATATTTTGGATGTGTTAGAAAACTCAAAATATTTTTCACAATTAGATTTAAAAAGTGGTTATCATCAAGTCGAAATCGATCATAATGGTAGACCTAAAACTGCTTTTTCTACGGAATATGGTCATTGGCAATTTTTAAGAATGCCATTTGGACTTAAAAATGCGCCTGCATGATTCAATATAAGAAGAGAAAGCAAAGTACTAATGCAGATTATTTATCTAGATTAGAATCATACCCAGTAAAGACAAACACCCCTGATGATCTTTTATCATTGTTTAATCATCCACGTGATATTACAGCTAGGAATTATTTAGAATTAGAAAAAATTGAGCACTTAGACAAATATTTTGGAACAAATGAACGAGTACAAGTAAAAGAAAATCCTAAAATTAAAATTATTTCTGATATACAGATTAAACCGTCAGACAAACGAATAAATTAAACGTTGCCCGAAATAGATCAATTGGAAGGGAACGAAAATGATGACGATTTAGTAACTCAACATTCTCAAACGGAAAATACTAATGTGAGTTTAGAAATGACCGAAAAACCATTAAATTATTTTAAACAACAATTTATTTTTTCTTTTTATAATAAACCATCATTAGAGATATTTAACTCAGCCGTTTGGTAAAATAAAATATAAAATAACTGTTACTAGGGATAATTATGAAAATGAAATATCAACTGTTTTACAAGAATATATAAATGATAAATCCACAAATAATGAATTGTATTCATAATAGTTCAAGGGATTTATATGAGGAAATAGCTAAAATAGTAAATAATTTATTTGACAATAAAGTAAAAATATTATATAGGTACTAATTCAAATTTAATTGATATATTTCTTGAAGAAGAATAAAAATTAATATTAAAGAATTTACGTGATAATGCCGAGGAGCACAAGAATTAAATTTAGAAATTAGTAGACCTTATTATTGGCCAAAATAAATGAACGATTGTCAAAAATATGTAGATAATTGTGAAATTTATCAAAAAACTAAGTATGAAAGACATCCAGGACAATTAAAATTGCAATTAACGCAAATCCCAATTCATATTGATGTATTTTCGATAGGTAGCCAAAAGTATTTAACGACGATTTCAAAATATTTTATGTATCAACCTTTAGAATCTCAAAATCTCCCAGATTTTTTAGATGCATATATTATCAAAATATCTTTAGGAATATTACAGAAAATTTCGAAATAATAAAGAAAAGCTTAAGTTCTGTTAGAAATAATAATTTAAAAAATTCAATAACATTATTTGGGGTAAATATTTTAGATTTAACAACTTTGGTTTCGAATTTACAAACAGCAATAGGTTTTGCAAGTTTAGGTGTTTTACATAAATATGAGTATAATTAATGAAAATCATGAGTCAAATGAAACAGAAATTAATAGAGTTTCATAATGAAAAAGAATTTTATTCGAAAGATAGTGTACTTTTTATTAGAACTATTACTACAGAATTTTATATAACGCAAGAACATGTAGTATTTTTTATTTTACACGTTCCAATTCTATGAACTTTATCATTATGTATTCAATACCCACTGCGAAGCAAACAGTTATAATTTCTCCAACTCCGTATATTGCTATAGCGGATAAAGAAATTTATTATATTAAAAATAAATGTAAAAATATGCAAAATCAATTCTCTTGTTCACAAGATGAAATTGATAAAAATTATCAAGAAGAAAAACATTTGTTGCAAATTAATACAAATCCAGATTGTATACATGCAAAAGTTAATATCAGTGACACAATTATAGAAACTATTAGTGATGAACGACATACATATAGGCATTTTTCCAAAGAAAACTTTGTGCGTGAGAAATGTAATCATGAAGAAGTACATGAACTTACAGGAGTATATTTTATAACAGTGCCATTTAAATGTTCGTTTGTAACTGAAGAATTTCACTATATAAATATAAATTTGAATATTAAATTAAAAGACGAACTAATTCATTTACCACCGCTTTCAGTAGATATTGTATATTATAAAGTGGAACAATTACAGATTAGTTTAAAATCAATAAAACTTGATGAATTATCAAAGCTTTTACGTTGACATTAGATAAATCAAAAATGTTAGGCTCAAATTCTTTAGTAGTGGGAAATAGTTCACATTCAGTTTTAGCAGGTGTCTTTAGTCTAGTCTTTATGATAGTAATAATAATATTATAATAATTGAAGATAATAGAAGAAACCTCAAGTGTTCAATAATTTTTATAAACTAAAGAAGTTTCTTCTTTCCAATAAATAGTAATTTAGTTATGTAAATTAATATTGTAATGTTCAGATGGTAATATTATTATAATGTATTTTTCTATACAATTCCAAACTTAAGGAGGGTGGAATTATGTAACCATATTATCTAAGATTAGGAATAATCAAATGTCACATTTCCTTATAGATAAGTAAAGTTATAAAAACCATAGACATTAGTTAACATATTTACATAAAGAAAGTACCCTCCTGTGAAAATAGTTAACAGTGTTAAACAGTGTTATTTAAACATAAACAATAAACTGTAATAAGTGAAAACTAACTGTAAAATCATAATCAAGTTTTAGTAAAATAATTTTTTTTAAATAAATTTAGCAACCTCAACTTATAATGCGTTACGCTAATGATGTAATGAATAACAATAAGACAAAATGACCACAATCCTGCAAAAAATGGGAAAACCCACCTCGAGTTATTTAAAGAAATAGAAATTATTTGTTGATGCTAAATATTATGCATATATGCTCAAACATTGAATATATGCAATTATTATTAAAATCGTTTAAAATTGCAACTGCGTATGCAGTTATGCAAATGCACGATTATCTTAATTAAAAGCCTAGTTATTGGCATTTCACCACTATCGTTCAATGTTTTTTCGCTTAATCTTTGTAGTACCCCTAGTACCTTTTACATAAAAGTGTTAAAATCTTCCGCTCTTTAGTGTTTTAGTTTATTCATATAACTATGTATGTATATTAAAAGAACCAAACTTTAGTTGCATATATCTTCCATCAGCTGCAACAAAGTATAGCTGCATAAACATTTGAAGGTAACAAAGTAATGAAATGTGCATAAAATACATAATAAAGCATTACTTATATAATTCACCACTCATTGTAAACGTCCTTGAACATTAGACTTTGATATACATAATATAAAATCAAAAAAAAAATGTTTGCAGACATGGTTTTGCCTGGCAGCTGCGGTTGTATTCATGGGGCCAATTTTATTTATTATCCACCGATTAAGTCCTGTTTATGCATATAAAGGAATTCCACAAGGAGGAGGATTATCATCGGCTCAAAATTGTATTTGGTACATGTACGGAGCATTACTTCAGCAAGGTACAGCTTTTATTCAACCATCCATCCTTTCCTTCTTTATTTATTCTTTATTATTTTTTATTTAATGTAATGAATATTAAATTTCTTACTTAATTAACGGATATAAATTAAATTAGAAAGAGATGCAAATTCAACTTGCACAACAATAGCTGAAGCAACAATTTTAAGGAAAGGATAAAGGAAATAATAAATCATTAGAACCTTCAAGTTATTGCAGTTATTCGGTTACAACAAAAACTTCATCCGCCAATATGCATTAAAAACAAGTCCCCTAATTTAATACAAATCGCTCATCAAAAATTCTTAAGCCGGTTATTTCCAGTTTAAACCACCTCCCCAAAACTTGATCAATATACAAACAAGTTTTTTTATTAAAAGAACAAACGAAAATGGGGGAATCCGTTTTGTTAGCTCAGGTCAGTAATTTTAAATAGAAAACTTGATTATTGTTTTTTGGAAAAATACTTAAAGGTTTCTTCTGATTTCTTCAAAAAATTAGTTGTTCAAGTTAGCCTTGCCTTTAAAGCACTCGAACGTAAATTGGTTTATTCTCCAGTAATTACTTGTTTACGTTTTCTAAATTTACGTAATAAGATGCCTTTACGTCATTGGAGAAAACATTACGCGGAATGAAATAAGAAACACAAAGTTGATCAAAATTATTTTAAAAATCGATGTGTTTTGTTGAGTTTTAAGAATTTATTTAAACCTTGAAGATTATTTTTAAACAGTGACATAAAATTCAATAATTAAATCTGTTAATCTTCTCGAAAATTGTTGATACACATATTTTTCTTTTTAGCATCCTTCGATAGTTTATTAAGTAATCAATAATTAGTCACAGTAGTTTAGTTATTTGTTTCTTTATTGTTTAGTTTAATTTGGCACAGATTTTGTTTTTAATAATGTGATCGACAAATTAAATTTTCACTTCCTTTAAAAACACCAGATCTAATTTATTGCAAAATTACGTATTTAGCGATTAGAAAAGGCAGCGAAGATTCTTCGCCGTTAAAATAAAAATTTTTGAACTTTTGCAGGTGGTATGCATTTACCATACGCCGATAGTGCGAGATTAATTGTGGGAACATGGTGGTTGGTGGTTTTAGTGGTAGCTACCACTTACTGTGGAAATTTGGTAGCTTTCTTAACTTTTCCCAAAATCGACATTCCAATTACGACAGTAAATGAACTTCTGGCACATAGAGATACCGTAACCTGGAGTACAGTCAAAGGGAGCTATTTCGAAAAATTGATAAAAGTCAGTATTTACAATGAAAAATGTAATTATTTTATTAAAGTTGTAAACGCAGGAATCAGAAGAACCGAAATATCAAACTTTGTACCAAGGAATGATGAAGGACGAGATTGATTACAACATCATGCTTTCTGAAACTGAGAAAGGAAAACATGTGTATTTCGATTGGAAAACTAAGCTGCATTATTATATGAAGAAACAGTTTCTTGTAACTGATCGATGTGATTTGGCACTAGGTATGCAAGGACAAAGCTAATCCAATCCAAATCTGAATCCGAATTCAAAATTTCAACAGCTAAGATTCGAATTCTCACAAAATAAGATATTTATTTAGACTCAGATTCACATTTAACTAAGATGAACTAAGATTTCGAATCAAACTAAAAATTCTAAATCTTAGTTCTACAATAGAATCGAAGATGTAGCCTTTAACCCTGCACTTCGGCTTATTAGATCTATTAACCCCCAAGTTTAGTTTACTAATAGTATTTGAATCCATGATCACCATTCTTTTTGTTTTCTCCGCTTTAATCCTTTTGCTACCAATTGCTAGCTAATTCTTCTCATATCGTCTACTAAAACGGATTGGTAGTCTTTCTATGGTTCTTCATTTCATCGTCTAACTTCATCGATTCCTACTGCGCCCAATTTATTTTGTTGTTCTTCTTCTGATACCGTGATTCTTATATTACACGCTGCTATTCTCAATATCTCCCTTTGGTACCCTATCTTAACCTAGTGATTCTTCGCATTTTCTGCTTGCTGGTTATGTTTCAACTGCCACCTTGGTCAGGGCACAGGATGCCTCAAGGTTGCTATGCGCATACTCGCAAGCTGTGAGTTGAGCACTTAAGTTAAGGTCCATGATATTAGTTTATCCAATTCTAAAGATATCTTCTCAAAGAACCATTATACTTTGAGGACCTGGTATTAACTCCTAATGTTCCCAATTTTCGCTGTGGTCTAACACTCAACTTAGACATAATGTCCAATTTTGATTATGGTCACAAACAACAATTTTAATTTTAATTGCAACGCTTGGTTTGGCCATGACATTCAACTTGCATCTTAATCACAATTCCCAAATTTAATTTTGGTGTCAACAATCAACTTTGGTCATCTCATAACTTAATTAATGATAATTTTCTCACTCAGGAATTTCAATTTCTGTTTAACTAAACTTTTAAACTAACTAAGAAATTCAAAAATCAGGATTAGATGTTATGACCAAAGTAAAAATTGGAGATTGTGGCTAGATTTAAAGATCGTCAAAGATTAGGCGTTGTAGCCATTACACGTTTTGTCTAGACCCATACTTTGTAAGTTAGTTGAGTGAAGCTTTCCTCCTCATCTTCAAAAATGGGTCTTTTTTCAACTTTTTTAAATGAAATGATACTTGTCTATACTGATTTTTCAAAATTAATTCCAAATCATTCAAGAAATAGTATCCTCTCAGATTTTTTGTTAACAATCAATTTTCGTTCAATTTCAAATGCTAGTTAATTTTCGTAAAAGACCTTAACTTAACCTTAACATTAGTATATTTCATGCATTACTGTTGTATGTGAAACTACACCGTTCTGATTTAACTAACGGTGCATTTTTCCCAACTCTCCAAGACCTGCAGAGTTACCATAGCTTGGTTTCACATTTCCTCCATATCCCGGTCTCCTTCATTGGCATTTTAACATGTTCGTTTTGTGGTCACATTATGAATTCAAAAGTCAACCTCTCCTGAAACTACCCCTCCTGATGTCAAAGGAATAAAGGCTTTTGTTATAAGTGTTCTTTCTCGTCGTAGTTTTCTAAGGCGCTGACGATGAGGACGTTCAAGTTTCAAGCTGTCCCATAACATAAATTCATTTGCGCATTCTTTAATAAACTCGCTTTCCATAATATTTGAGGGTCTTCGTGGATTTAAGAGTTGCGAATGGACTAGGATCTCGCCGTATAATCCCTCGCCATCGCGGTGTAAGTCATCACCGATCACCTTTTGGCTTAGTTGGCGAAGTACTGCACCATATAAGCTCATTTTTATTCTCATTTTCATTGCGCTGCCAAAACTACACGATGTTAATTTTGATGCTTCAGATACGGATTCACTTTTCGAGTGCATTCCCTAAATCTCAAACTGAAATATCGGCATCGTATAGGTAATGGGTTGGCCTAAAAAGGTCCCACACGTAGCGTTGAATAATAAGGACGATGTAAGTGATCACTGGGGCACATTTACAATGATGAATCTCTTTCTTAAGTTAATGATGTTCAACTTGATATTATCATGCTGTCTTCTTTTTTAATGGCATATATAGCCTAGTGCCATGAGACTATTGTGTCCTCATAGTTTCACCCAGACTGAGACACTAAAAAAAACGACATACTTAACTCTTATTTTTGATCTGTCGGTATACTAAACGTATATTTCCATTCGTTCCCTTCTAGTAAAAAATCTTGAGGGTGTCTTCAGAATAGTTACAATTCAATCTGATTATATAGAAGATGAATTTTCACTCCAACGTTTAAAAAATTCAATCATAGTACTTGGAACACCGCAAGTATTTTCCACGATTTTAAGTTTGGGAAGGGCGAAGTTGAGCTCCGCTTATACCTTTGTGCTTTTAAGTATAGAAAATGGAGGTTCAACAGAACTTCCATTGCTGCAGTTGGGATTGAAGACACATTTCTATAATATTCAAGTCGCTTAGCCTCTGCACTTTCCAAGCCTATTTTTATTAATATGATTACTATTTTATACTATCAAGCCACAGTTCCATAAGCGACAGTGAGCACTATAAGTCTAACATATATTTTATTAATTTTTAAGCCACTAAGCTCTTCCAAATGACTCGTGGCATTGTTGGTTATATTTTCAGTATGTTATTTCTAAGTTGATTTGGTGTTTAAAGTGACCCTAGAAATTCCTTAGAAGTTTCTAATACGCTACCATGCAAAGGCAAGTCCCTAAATGTACACAATTTCCTTTTGATTGTTAAAGCATTTGGTGGGGTTTTTCTTGGTTTAACTAAGAGTCACTCCCCAAACTTTTCTGTTATAATGTAACTCTGATCAACTCTGAAAACCACAATAAATTAGTTTAGAAACCAAATACATATTTCAACAACTAAGCCACCCTCAGTGAAAAGGCTTCCTTGTCAAAGTTGGCTAAAGTTAATCTTTAAAGATGTCCAAGTTACAAAAGGGAAGTTGACTTATGTAGAATTTCGAAAGGTATGGTCTTTGCTCAGTTATGAGAGGAAGTTGTTGTGTTTTTCAGGGTTGATGGACCCTAGTGATATCATCGGTACACAACTAATCATTAATTCCTTTCACACTTTCTAAGAAACGCATCAGCTACAACAGAGGCGATAGTAGTATCTACCCCGCCCTCACCTTGTACGCACATTTTGGCGACCTTCTTTCTAAAACTGCTTTGTTAATTTATTATTAGAGGCCATAATGCTTGTATCAAAGAGTAGAACAGTAAAATCTTTAGCCAGTCAGAATTTGTCTTTGCTTAGTAGTTTGTGTAATAAAGAAACAAGATGTTGCCACATGCTTATTGTATGTAAACAACATTCCTATTGGATGTTCTTTTTCCCTGTAACTCTGCTAGTCACGTTTCACTCAAGTAGTTGATTTAGCAAGCACCAAGATACACCATTCCTAGTATACCTCTCAATTAGTTTTTCTACAGCTTTGAATAGAATATAATATGTTAGATTTATTCATTTATACTCGTATTATTTTGCCTGGGCATAGAAACCCTTTCCAAAGTTAATCAGATTTTTGACAATATTTTCAATATATATGGTAAGTCTTAAATTAGTGCAACGTTTTGAAAAAGAAGGTCCAAACATTGCTGAAGCCTCAACTATTATTAATTGGGCAGCTAGAACCATTTCTCTGAAGTCAAATTTAATAATTTATTTATTTATTTATGTATTTATTTGTTTATTTATCTATATTGTCAACCTCTTCGGCCTTTCGGTGTTGAGTTTATTTATTTATTCTTTTGCAATCCCTTCTAGTCGGGTAGTGCTAGTGACCAGAGTAATCGACGCACGCTTAAATTCTTGGCACCCGCAACCCTAGACGTCGCTCACTTAACGAACAAACGAGCAAATCTTTATTGTGAATCAGAAAAGTACAATTAAATTTTAAAGTCGGAGTTGAAAACTCTTACTTCGTTTATAAAGCGTGTTTTGTTCAAAATATTTAGTATGGCCTAAACAATTCAGATGTGGATAGAAAATTTTAATATGCAAATTCAGAATTAGAGTTTCAAACTTCGACTCAAAAATTAATCTCATTTTTCCTACTTTAATTTTCTTTTGAGTCAATTTCAGAAAAGTGGATCGAATTTAAAAATTTCAAAACTGAATGCCCATTTCACATTTAATCTCATGAACTTCAGAGTTTAAAGTGCAATTTGGATATTCAAAAACACAAATTCACTATTTTGAATAAAAAAATTTAAATGACCAACATAAATTTACATGCTTGAATTTTACGGATTTTAAATTTTAAACCACACAACATATTGGATTCATAACAATTTGCTTACATATTTGTATATTAATAAATCAGTGTAATGTATTGCAGGTACTGAAGAATTCTTTAACGAACAAATTGCAATGATTATGGCTCAAGACACTCCATATTTGAGGTTGATAAATGAAGAGTAAGTATAAAAGCTTAAACATTTCAAAATAATAATTGAAAATAGAATCAAGTTTCCTCTTCTTTAATTTATTTATTACTGACCTAGCAGGCCGAGTTTCGTACCGATCTTAACATCATTCAACCATTGAAATTAATTATTTAAACATAAAAAGCTAAAAACAAATAGTTCTGGAAAATTCTTTTAAGTTTGTTTCTTCCTGCAGAACTATGTTTCGAATTTAAAAATTAGTATAATTCTGATAGAAAAAACCTTTTAGAATTAAAAGACTTCACCAGGTAGGACTTATAGAAAAATGGTACCAAAATTATTTACCCAAAAAGGACCGTTGCTTCAAAGTAAGTCGTGTTACTGAAGTAACAAACCACACAGTAAACATGGATGATATGCAAGGTAGCTTTTTCGTCCTGGTTATAGGTAAGCATAGAACATTCTAAAAATCGTTAAAATCCCTTTGGAATCCCTTATTAACTCAGCAAACCATCAAGTTTGTTAAATTGCTGAAAAAATATTTGTTTTGGTTCAGCGAGCGGATCAATTTACTATTTAAACGTATTTTTTAAAAGTGCAGGGCCGTATACTGCGACCTTACTTGAGGTTATCTCTAACTAAACTAAATATGAAAGCTGCATGCAATTTTAAACGTGTTAAAAAGGGATGGGTTATGTTAACATGGTAATTAAACTTTAAATTAAACATGAGGTCGCAATAAGGACCACACTAAGAAATGAAAACTAGATTTTCGTTTGAGATTATTTAATAAACAAAATGCAAACAACTGAAAGATTCCCTGCGTTTTGTTTTTCAAAAAATGGGCCAATAACATCGTTAAAACAATTTGGAGCATCAATTAAGTTCGATTAACTCTTCAGTTTTTTGAAACAAACTTCACGTAACCTCATTCATTCTTTAATTTTAAAAACAATGTTGTTTCATATGTGTCCGTGACCTTAAACTTCATCGTTCAGATATCGATCATTCTGTTTAGTTTTTGTATGTTGTTTAAACAATTTACCTTCTAAAAATAATTTCAAGAAAGAGGGCATTGCTCTGTGGTCTCAACCACCAGCTACGCCCATGGAATCGGATTTTTTATTATTAAGAAGGCCATGGTTTACTTATTAATAACAAAAGCAATAGATGTGTTATGGTAAAGGAATACAATTTAATATAAAAAATTAACTTTCAGGTTTCCTCGTGGCAACATTTTGGCTTTTAGGTGAAAAGTTAATCAGTCACTATTTTACATCCAAGAAGGAAAAAGTTCGACCATTCGTATCATAACCAGTTATTTTAATTTGTAAGAATTTGTTGTTAAGAGGCCTCAAGCAAAGTAAAAGGTTCTGAATGTGAAAACTTGTTTTATTTAGTTATTCATACATATCATAGTTTACATATAATTTAATTGTCAATCCAATATAACATTCCATGGGAACGTTTCTAATACAAAAATATAATATATAATTTAGAAAAATTTATAAAATAAAATAATAAATTAACAATTATGCATATTCACAAAATTCTTTCTATCCTTAAATACAGGACCCCAAGGATTTTGCTGTTTCTTATCGTCGGTTTTCTTCTCTTGTCCCTTGTTTTGGATGTTTTGAAAACCGGACTTCCTGTAAAGGAACAGAAAACTTAAGAATGCTGTTGAACACAACGACTAAACACAGTTTTCCTTTTTGTAAAATAAATGAAAATATAAATTCACCTTGAAGTGTTATCCCAAGACTGGCAGCTGACTTTTCCAGATTGGCCACTTCCTTCGCTTTCCTGAACCATTTTGAAAATTTTTATTTCTATATAAAGAATTCAATAAACTTGATATGTTTTGATAATCTACGGAACGTGATGTATTTGTGTGAGCACTTGCAGTTCCAACCGGTTCCCCGAGTTTCCTCTACGACTTCCTTGGCGTGTACAGAGGTTTTTATTCAATCTGTAAATGTTCAAGTTAAAATTAAACCTAAAATCCTTTAATTTTATTATCTAAAATTGCTCGAATCGCAGTATCATGAACTCATTTAATATTGGAATGTTATAGTAGATTTCTGAAAATTAATTTGGAAAATCCTTGTTCTTTGAGAATTTCAGCCATCAAAATTTCTTTAGCAAACATTCTCAGTTAAATATTTTAAAAATATATAAATAATATATAAAATATTTACCTCACTATTGAAATATATTTCGCTGAAAATGCTAAAACCTTACGATTCATTGACACATACAAAAATATAAAAATTTAATAAATCCGAACACATAACGCTCAAGCCTAAACTTTCGAATACTGCTTCGCAACTGATGTTTAGCTCTCGACTTCCATCTTATATAAAGGTAAATATGTGACGTCACCAGCAATAAAGAAGCAAGTTCTCCTGATTTGAATATTCATCAACTGAATGTGGAAACTTCTAAATACCCAATGTTCTTTGAAATCTCTAGGCGTCTAGTAAAATCGTCTACGTGATTTTGTACATTTATGATTTTGTTGTTTAGTTTTTTTCTTACAATGATCTTTGTTTATTTACCCTTCTGTGAATACCTGGAACATGTGATCTTATGCTGATCAAAATTTCTGGACGCACATTTAAAAACGATTGTCAACATGTTTAAAATTAAATTTGAACAAATATTTGATTTACATACAAAACACGAACGGTTTTCTTTGAAAATAAAATATTGTTTGGATTGGAAAGAGGTTTTCTGCATTTATTGAAACTTTACCGAATTATATAATACCATATAAATCTTATCAACAACAACAGCCCGTTTTATTACAAAAATAAAAATTCGTCAGAAGGTGAATTGTTTACAAATATTTATACAATTATTTTGCACTGAGCAACTTTCTCAGTATTTAAATGCTTATCTCTGAAAAAATCGACTCCGGCTTTAATGTTTTATAACAAAATTTTATTTTTACAGCTTTTGTAAAATAAATCCGAAACTTTATAAAAAATAAAATGTATTAGCTGGAATTATATTTAAAAATATATAACAAGAAAGCTTTCAAAATTTTGAAAACCAAAACTTCCCAAAATTGCTTTGTTTTTGGGTTCGTTTTCAAATTTGCCTTGCTGTTAGTTCATGGAAATTGTAAAAATTCCTATTATTGCACTGTTTTCAAATTTGTAAGAACTCTGCATTTCATTTGCAACTTTCTTTGGCAATCTGGGATTTCCGTTTGCTTATTAGCGTTCAAAGAAAAACCAAATGATTACTCTCTTATATGAAAACTTAAATCTTTAATTCTTGCTTTTGCTTTCAGGAATAACAACTTAATTTCAAAGAAAAAAGTTTGTTTTTCTATATTTTGCTATATTATTCATTCGTTAAATCATGAAAAGCCCCTGGACCTGATCAAATAATACTTATGATGTTACAACAGGGAAAATCAAACCTCATTCCATAGCTTTGTAGACTACTAAGAGCAAGCATGGCAACAGGATACACATACACATACCCCCTGCCTGGAAATGCTCTAAAATTGTATTTATTCCAGAACCTGGGAGAGATTACTCTTAGGCAAAAGCATCAACACATCAACCTATCACGTTGCATGTTAAAGCTGATGGACAAACCAATTGAAATACATATAAGGAAAAGTCTATCTGTAGTACTATTTCATCCCAATCAATATGCATATCAATCCGGAAAAACATGTGAGGCTGCTCTACACCAATTGGTAAGGAATCAACAACAAGAAAATAGCACTGATAGCTTTTCTTGACATAGAAGGAACTTTTGTTCGCACCTCCTTTGAGTCAAACTATAGCTGCAGTGACGAATCATAGAGTAGAAGATACAATCTGTAGGTGGATCAACAATATGCCCCACCATAGAAAAGTTCAATCAACCTTTCTGGTGAGACGATGGAGATTGTGACGGCTAAAGGATGCCCGCAGGGGGAGGGTGTCCTACCACCTCTGCTGTTAAATCTAGTAGTCGATGAACTCCTAGTTGAACTAAACAGACAAGGCTACTGCACCCAGGGGTATGCTGACGATTTAGCTATGCTCATCTCAGAAAATTTGAGAATACTATCTCAGACCTCATGCAAAGAGCTCTAAACATAGTGGAAAGCTGGTGTAATAAGGAGAACTGGAATGTAACAGCACTAATACCATTCAGAAGAAGAAGGCATATGGACAGACCGATACTGTCACACTTCTTCAACGTTCAATTGCAAGTGAGCCAAGAGTTTAAATACCTAGGCACCACCCCGGGTGTAAAGTTAACTTGGCACTCACATTTATGCAAAATTGTAAATAAAGGTAAGAAAATTCTTATGGCAACGAAGCTAGCACTGGAGACTCAAATCACATAAGGTACACCGGTTGTATACTGCTTTGGTAAGACCTATGGTCACCTATGGATCGCTGGTGTGGTGGCCTACAGTAGAACAAAGAAAGGTCTAGCTGGAGATGTGCAATCTCCAAAGACTGGCCTGTTTCTTTAGTACAGGAGTCATGAAGATTACTCCAACTGCAGCCATGGACGCCATATGAAACTTGCCTCCCCTAAATATTATTATCAAGGCAGAAGCAAGGATGGCGGCATATAGACTGAAGTATGACGGAAACTGGCAAACCAGATCCGTCTCTGGGTATGCTAGGATTACCAACATCGTCACAAACTCACTATTAGAAATGAGCAGTGACGCTCTGCCTGAATGAAGGGCTGATACCAAGAAGCTGTCAGGGAGGTAAAATTGTCTAGTACACAGACAGATCCAAAACTGACAACTGAACTGGAGCTAGAATACATGGGGAATCTCCCTGTTTTGATACCTATGCATCTGTAGGAAAGTATTCTAATTCAAGCAGAAATACATGCTATTGACGTATGTCTGCATAAGAATATTAGAAGAAACTATCAGGGCAGGGATATCTTTATCCTGACAGACAGCCAGGCTGCCATAAAAGCCTTGGTGAGCAACCAAATCAATTCAAAACTAGTCTGGGACTGTCTTCAAAACCTTATAACAATTGCAAATCACAATAAGGTAACCCTTATGTGGATGCCAAAGAATTCAAGGCAATGAAAAGGCTGATATACTTGCAAAAAATGGATCAGAAATTACCTTTACTAGGCCTGAGCCAGTATTTGGAATTGCCAAAACCACAACTCGCAGCTGGTTAGCAGGTTGGATGAAAGGACAACATCAAAACCACTGGAATAGTGAGGACGCCATGCGACACAGCAAGTTAATGCTAAAAGCACCATCTAGAAAATTAGCAGACGACGTACTGCAATTAAGTAGACAGCAAATTCGGCTAGTAACAGGGCTCATAACAAGCCACTGTACCTAAGAAACCACATGCACACAATGGGCATCTTTAATGAGGAACCCATATGCAGACTTTATAGGAAGAGGACGAAACAGCATCTCGTATCATCTTTGAGTGTGAAACTCTTGCCCGATGGAGACATGTACTCCTGGGAGGAACCTACTCTCGAGAAACTCTAACAAAATAAATGGTAAAAAGAGTATTAAACCCAAGCAAGAGTACACAACCCTTTGCCTAACAAGCAATATTATGAGCAACACAATAAGCCTAATTGGTTGCAGTGTTAGGTGCCTCCCCAACCCCCTTCACGTCTTGCGATTCAGTCAATCAATATTATTCATGCAATGATTTAACCACGAATGTGTTTTCATACTTTGGTTTTGCAACTTCTTATTTATTGTTTATTAAGTATTAAGCCTTAAAATTCAACCCGCACGTCTATTGAATAGAAACAACTATTTTTTATTCTTCATATGCCTTCTATGTTTAACTCAGTTAAATCAGAATTATTATTGCTGCTATAGGTAGTCATAACACTACCATCAATTAATATAATTCAAAACTGTTTTAAGATATTTAAAAATCAAAGGAAAAATACTTTAGAATCTCAGAAACTTCCTTCTGATTGTAATGCAGAACTGAATCAAGCACTATTTAATAAAATGGTACCTATCTAAAACCTGGAAGGGACTATTCAACTCATATGTCACCTGTCAAAAATCGGCCTAACAAAATATGAAAGAATTAGCAGAAGAGCAAAGTGGTTTTCGGTCCAATAGATCATGGATAGATAATATTTTCTCCCTAAGGCGACTAATAGGGAAACATATAGCCAAGAACGTACGAAATATAAAAACTGAAGGTAGTTTTTTATTCCGCATCCGAAAATGTAAAAATATACTGGGTGTCCCATCATTTAAAAAAGTAAAGTTGCATGCCCCTGTACTTTCATGTGATGGCGTAAGACAAATTCAAGGCCACAGATATATGGAGTACTTACCATCTAACAACTCTTGTTAAAAATATTTTTTCTAAAAGTCGGCAATAAAAAAATTATAGTGATATTGCGTTGCTGTTTCCTCCCCCTGTATATATTGACAGTATGGTTGAAAGTTGGGAACGTAAATGTGAAGGAAAAGGAATTGTTGTAGACAAAGAATTAAAACATCTATTTTTTGCAGACGATCAGGTAATATTTGCTGAAAAGAAAGAAAACACTAAAAACTGAAGTATTGGACCATGGACTGAACATAAACACAAACAAAACAGAATAGATGTGCATCGGCGGAGAACAACAAGACATACATATGGGAGACAAGACCCTGTCAAAACTATAAATATTTGGGATCAATCGTCTCAGCGAATGGCTCAGTAGAGGACGTAGACAAGGCAAAGCAGCAACTAGAGCACTGCACGGAATCCCATGGAACAAATATATAAGAAAAGAAATCAAAAAGGAAATATTACATGGCATCGTAGAAAGTATCGTCTTGCAAGGTGGAGAAGCCTGAATAGTAACGTATAAAGTGAGAAACAACATACCAACAGTAGAATTAGACGATGTTTACAAATTACGAGATAGATGGAGAACAGAAGATATACGAGTATGTGTTGGTTTAATGTCCCTTGAGTCCCTTGTGATGCATACAGTAAGCTTCCAATTGCTTCTCGATATGGAACCTTCTCCTTTTTTTTGCATTCTTCTGGGGCTTTCGGTGACATCTCTTTTGTAAGTAGGTATTTGATTTGTGTCAGAAGGTGTGACAACTCCCTTGCATTCATTCATTCCAAATCATGTTAACATATCTTCTATATATTTTTCTTGATCCAAACTGATTGTGCCATCAGATCTATCACGTATTATTCTAATACCGAGATAGTAATGAGCTTGTATAAGGTCCTTCATTTTCAAGCGTTGCATCAATTCATCTTTGATCCTTTCCTTTTTACTTTTACCGTTTGATAATAAGAGTACATCATCAATGTAAATGGCCAAAACAGTTAGTTTTCCATTTTCATTGCTAAAATAAATACTTACATGGATCTGCCTTGAATTTCTGAAGCCCCATTTCATTAAGTGCTTGTTGTACCAGGCTCGACTTGCTTGTTTTAACCCATAAATTGATTTCCTTAGACGACAGTAACTGTGTGTAAAATGATATATGTCCGGTAGTTCCATGTATATTTCTACTTCTAAGTTGGAGTGTAAAAATGCACATATTACATCCATCTGGTCTAGTTCAAGATCATATTTTGCAGCTAATTAGGTAGATATCGGATAGAACTATGACGTACAGTGGACGAAAAGGTTTCTTGATAATCGATACCATATGTTTGTGAGCAACCTTTTGCTACAAGTCGTGCTTTGTAACGTTCAATTTTTTTTTTTTTAATTTTGAAAATCTATTCACTTTTAATGGCTGTTCTTTCCGGTGGGAGGTCGCATAATTCCCATGTACCATTTGTCAAGTAAGCTTGTACTTCACTGTCCATCGCTGCTTTCCATTCCTTAATTGCTTAGAGTTCATAGCCTCTTCGAAGGTTTGTGGATCAGCTTTAGATGTTAATTCTACTTGATAAATAAGGAAATCATCATTAAAGATGTTGCAATTTGGTTTTACTAATCGGCTCGATCTTGTTTGTACTTGATTTTCTTGAGCTTCTTCTGCTCTGTTCTTCATCTGCACGGAAATCTAAGTGATTATTTTGCATCATTCCAGGAATTTGATGCTGTGTTTGTGCGCTTTCTTCAACAGTTTGCGGTGAAGATATATCCATAGCATTATTTTTTATAAAATGTGTCTTGGAGAAATATAATATCACGTGATTTAGATAGCCGTTTGGTTTGTGGGTGAATTATTCGGTATCCTTTTGTGTTTTCACAATAGCCCACAAAGACGTGTGGTTCTGATATTAAATCTAACTTTTGCCTTAGTTCTTTAGGCATATGAACCATGGTGGTGCATCCAAAAACCTTAAGATCTGACGTGTCTGGCATTTTTCCTGACCATGTCTCTTCGGGTGTCACCTTTTTTAAAGCCTTAGTTGGAGCCCTGTTGCGTAAATAGTTAGCAGTATTTATTGCTTCTGCCTAAAATTCAGTGGGTAGATCGGCATCCGCCAACATAGTCCTAGCTCGTTCGACTAGTGTACGGTTTAAACGTTCGGAAGCACCATTTTGTTTCGGGATTCTGGGAACGGTCGTTTGATGCTGAATTCTATTGAATTTTAAAATTGCAAGAAGCCTGTTGTTAGTATATTCTCCTCCATTGTCTCTTCCAATGGATGTTATTTGCATTGGTCCGCAAAGATCTGAATGTATCAAATTGAGAATACCGTTCGCCCTTGCATTTCTAGATGTTAAAAATGGTAATCTGTTCTGCTTGCCTTTAACACAAGCCACACATTGTGTCTTCGGTTCAGGGAGTAAATTTATGCCTGTGCACATGTGCTTTTGTAGCAAAATCATAGACTGCTGTTTCAGGTGTCCAAGCCTTCTATGCCAAAGTTCTTGAGAAGGTACGGTTGCTGCTGTAAAAGCCGATCGTAATTCATATTCATCCAGTCGTTACATGCCACTGCCAAGGGTTGCCGTTCCAATGATTTGTTCACCATCAACTTCAATTTTGCATTTAACGATCCTGCAACTTTCATCGTCAAATATTAAGGTTTCGCCTTTTTTAGCAATTTTCGGAACCGATAAAAGATTTACTGCTAAGTCCTGGACATGAACTACTTCTTTTACGACAGCTGTACCTATTACCAGTAGTAAGTGGAAGTCGTACCGATCCATTGCCGGATATTACCATTTGTCCACCATTGGCAATTCCAATTTTTTTGGTTTCGTCAACTTCATAATTATCAATTCAATCTTTTCGTGGTGTCATATATGCTATGTGCAACCAGAGTCCAGGTACCAAAAGTTTTCTGAATTCTTACCACCACATGCAAGGAACGCATCTTCTGTTTTCAGCTTTGTATTCGGAACTTGCTTTTCTTCTCTCCTTTTCAAACAGTTTGGCTTAATATGACCGTATTTGTTACATCCAAAACGGCGAGGTCCTTTTCCTTGTGGCTTCTGTTGAACCTTGTTTCTGTTTGGTTGAAATTTCCTCTAACCAAAACATTACTGTAGAGTTTGTTAAAAACTTGCTTCTCCAAGCTAATGTAAAAGACATTGGAACGAACCAAGAAAATAATGCATTTTTCGCATGACTATTCTAACAATATAGAAGGAATTACCAGGAATTTAAAAAATATAACTCTACGTTGGTATGGCTACTTAGAAACAATGCAGTGGTCGCCAAAAGGAAAAGAAAAAGAGGTCGCCCAGTACATAAATAGTAAACACCCAAAGGGTGACTGGGACGACCGCGAAAGATGAAGCCTGAAGACGACAAACTCATAAAGAGAAAAACGTCATAAAGAAGAAAGACACAAATTTTGACAATTTAAACAAATTTCATTAAAATTAAAAGGAAGACTTCATTGAAAAATCTGGCTCAAGAAGCAGATTCTTACTTACCGTTTGAGTTGATAGGATTGATAGTGGTATCAATCGAAAAACAAAAACATCATGCATTACGTAAAAATATCACCACCACCACGTCACCTGCTTTATTTTTTGATCATACTAACTATGTCGTATTTGTACTAATATTTGTTATTCTACTTTTATCAAAACAATAGTATATTACATTACAAGTCATGAAAGTGAAACTTTGCAGAAGAGGAGGCTTATTGAAGAGTACGAGGACGCGTAGCGTCCGAGTATCTCTTTAAAGCCTCCGAGTCAAGCAGAGACACTTTCATGACCAGTGATGTATTATATTTTTTCTGAAATCGTTTTTCTAAAAACTAAAAATAGATTTAAACTGAAAAAATATATCAACATCAGACTGCTGTAGCTGACAATGTTAATATTCCTAACATGGATGTCAACGAAAAAGTAGTGTTGTCAAACATAGCTAACGCAACAGAAAACAGAAATAATAATGCTTTGAATTATATACCTGGAATAAACTTTTCTAATGTGCATAATACTAGTGTCGGCAGCATTAACATTAATTTTCATTTTAATAGTTCTAATACCAATTAATAATTTGTTGTATTTCATTGTTAGTGTTTTTAATTATATTAAATAAACGTTTCATAAGATAAGTGACGATTTCTAATTCAATTGCAGTCTAAAAATGACAGATGAGTCTTGTAAAGTGACAGATGAGTCTTGTAAAAATCATGAAAGTGACTAGTCTTGTAAAGTGACACTTTCATGACCAACTTGAGTTCTGTCATGACAAGCTTTCTTGACGATTTCAGAAAAAATAATTTTACTAAAAATTTCCAACGGTCATGTTCTAATAAGATATTTACATGAATCTAATTCTAAGATTCGAATCCTTACCTGAGAAATTTTAATCCCTAACAAAATAATAATCGAAGCTAGAGTTTCAAACCTTTAAAATAAAATCAAATTTTGTGCCTTGAAAAACAGATCCAAATTGTCTACTTTAACTTAATGCCTAATACTACGTCTATTAAATCCTTGCCAGAATAACTTAAAACTTAAATTCGAATTTTGAAACTTAGAAAACAGAATCTTTTTTTTTTATTTAAACTTGAGTTTAAATATTAAATGAATGAATGAATCCTGAAATTGAAGTTTTAAATTTCAAGGTACGAACTCCGAATCTGGACTCAAACATCGAATGTACGAGTATTCAGATTTAAAGCCCAACAACTAATAATTTTTGAACCTTAACAGCTTCTACTAATTATTCAAATAACATCAAAGAAGGAATATCATCAGATTTATATTAAAGCAAGTCATAACATGTAAATTCTTGATAGAAAGATTTAAATGTCTAAAACAGCAGTAATCGAAGCTTAAATCAAAATTTTAAGCTTTAGGCCATCAAAATGAAAACGAATTTTGAGTTTTGAAAAACAGATTAACAGATTAATTTTGAATCCTGAATTGTACAATTTCAAGACACGAGCCTCAAATCTGTATTGGAGCATTGGGATGTGTTCAAATTTGAAGCCAAAAACCTAAAAATTTTGGAACTTTAACAGCTTTTTTAATTACCTAATTATTTAAAATCGCATCGAACAAGAAATGTTATCGGATTTATCTTTATTCGATTCCTAATAAATAAATCCTTGCTAAAAAAATGTAGATACATAACGCAGCAGTAATCGAAGCTTCAATCCAAAATTGAATTTCAAAGCAAAATGAAACCGAATATTAAGACATAAAAAATACATTCGTATTTTCTGCTATTTTAAGTTACAGTCTAAATTTTAAGTTTTGAGCCCTGAAACCTGAAATAAGAATTCAAATTTCAAGATATGAACTTCAAATCCAAATTCGAACATCCAAATATATTCCTATTTGATTCCCAAAACCTAATAATTTTTGGAACTTCAACTGCCTCTTTAATTAATTATTTAAAATCGCATCAAACAAGAAATGTTATCGGATTTATCCTTATTCGACTCCTGATACATAAATCCTTGCCAGAAAAATGTATATACCTAACGCAGCAGTAATTGAAACTTCAATCCAAATTCGAGTTTCAAACTAAAATGAATATTAACTCTTAATAAGTAGATTAATATTTTCTGCTACTTTAAGTTGCAGTGTGAATTTCTTGAGTCCTGAAACCTAAATTCAAAATTCAATGAACTTCAAATCCAAATTCGAACATCCAAATATATTCCTATGTGAGTCCCAAAACCTAATAATTTTGGAACTTTAACAACTTTCATTAATTTTTTTAAATCGTCTCGAAGAATAAATATTATCAGACTTACCTTAACTCAATCTTAATTGTCGTAATTGGTAGGTACATTAAATTTTGCCTTCGTTGGTTGTCAGTCTGCAGGCTGTTCATTTTGAAACAACAAGCCAGAAAATTTTAAAATATGCAATGCAAATGACTCCGTACGAATATCTACGTTCTTAAATTACCTATGTTTTAAAACATAATTTCAAATGATCCACGTGATGTTTACGTAGTGGCACATTATTTAACACATTAGTTAAATACCAAAGTACCTACATGCTCTGACCTTAATTTTTTAATATTATCATTTAAAAGCATAATCGTTTGTCATCAACTGCCTCATGTATTGTATATTTCAAACCCCAATGTTTTGAAATGGACACCCTGTACAACCATAAAAGTGTTGGTACGTTAAACAAACTTACAGTTTAGATTCCCAAATATACATACATGTTACTTTCATTAAAATAATCTTTAAATATTAAAAGAACGTCTTCCGGGTTGAGACCGTGTCATTGTTGAAAAAGAAGGGCTCAACGTTTCGCCCACTTTCTTAAGGGGCTTCATCAGGAAGAAGACGGGGCATGGTAACTCAACGTGTGAACCGCCACGCCAGAAGCGAAACCCTTTTAGTAAGAGGAACAAGGGCCTGGCAACTCAACTTCTAAACCAAGCCAGAGGCGAAACCCTCCAGAAAGATTTCGCCTCTGGCTTGGTGCCCTTTTCCATCTTGCTAAAACAGTTTCGCCTATGGCGTGGTTCACGTTCAGGTCCAAGTTCACGGCGTTGAGTTACCATGCTCTTTTAGTGGCCCCTTTTCCTCCTGATGAAGCCCCTTAAAAAAGTAGGCGAAACGTTGAGTTCTTTTTTCTCAACAATGACAAGGATCCAACCCGGAAGAACTGACCGTGGAAGTCTTCGAATCCATTTCAATCTTTAAATAAACTGAAGGTACGGGCAACTGCCACCAAAAAGTAGATAACGTACCAGATTACTTAGGTACTTTTATTTATGCTTGATTTTTAGTTACATAATATATATTTTTATAACAAATACATCAATAAACAGTAGTAAGAAATTGGTATAAGAAGTACAATAAGATGTTTGTTTACAAGCTCTTCAGACGACATATACTTACCTTATCAAAAGCAACACAATAAAACAACTTCTATAAAACATACTGTAATTTATCAATTACTATTGCTACTGTTATTCTTAATAATAACTAAATCGCTTTAACAATGATTGGTATTTTTTATTGTTCCGTTTAAAATGTTCCGAGCTTAGCCGAATATCGCATTTTTAACGTTAGATGGCGCAATAATTTTTCAAAATTAAACTTATTAATTCTGAACTGTTTTTAAAGGATTACTCTTAATGCAGGTCATAACATTTTAAATTTGTTTGAATATTCATTTGATCAACCTAGAGGGAGCGCCGTTTAATGGTTTTCATTACTTTTATTTATTTATTTTTATATACTTCTACCTTCTTCAGGGCTTCATTTATTTATTTATTTATTTGTAGATTTTAGAGAGGTAGGTACTTACTCGAAATATTTGCTTATTTAAATATATATTACTTATATACGACCGACGACCATAAATTGAAATAATCTGCAGTTTCAGTAGGTACCTACTTGAAAGAAGTACAAAAATGCGAGTAGTTTTCTGCAACCACCATTAATTCACAAAATAATAATAACAATAATAAAGGAGTACCCAGTGTACATCCACGTGGGCCGGTATTATTTTAAAGTGCTAGATCGGTTTTTGTCTAAATTCGCGCCAAATAAAATATATCCTTTTACGCTTGAACAGTGCAAAAGTTTATTAAATAAATAATTATTGTATTTACATACAGGGTGTTCTCTGTTACTCTGTTATGTAATAAATTTGAAAGCGCAGAAAATCCTTATTGGGATATTTAAATTAAGGTTGGAATTTACCGCGGTACGTGTTTATGTTTATGTACGGTTAGTTTTAACGACCGGTAGGCTTAATAAGCGAGAAATTGTATTGTAAAAACGAAATTGTGTGCGCCTACAATCAAGGAAGTCCATTCAATAAAATGCTGAGCCCTGCAAATAAAACTGGTGACCCCAGCAGCAGCACAAGTGTTATGGATACACAAGAGTCTTGTGATAACAGTGTTAATACATGTCCTGGTCATCATACAAATAAAGAGTATATACAGCCGGAAGTATCCCTGTACAGCAATCCCACCTTCGAAAGGCAATCGTGCCATGGAAACAATCCAAAGAAACGTCTTTTAAAGGAACACGATGGTAATTCCCAAGATTCGGGTTATGGATCTGGCTGCCTTGGGGATGACAGTGAAAAAATCCGAACCTTCCCAAATTTAGGAATTGCTCCAACAACAAGTAAGTTATTATTTACAAATATAAGTAAATCGTTTTAATCTATAAATTCTTTAGATGTCGATTTTTTGGAATACAGTGACCTGGCACAATCACTTCCCAATAAATTTAATACCTTAGTAAGTAGTCCATTTTCATCTCCATTAAATCAAAAAGAAGTTGAGCCAGGATTTGATTTTCCTATTCGATCACTCAAGAAATTAAAATTATTTAATGAAGAAACATCTAGTAGCCCAACTTATTTAAGTAAAACAAATGATGTTCAATTTAATCCATATAAAAGAGCCAAATCTGTCAATGATAAGATGAATGCAGTAGAAATGGTAGAAAGAGCTCTTGTGCCGATTTCCCAAGAAGCAAATGAAGACAGTATAAAGTTTGCTTTACAGAAATCTTTTGCTGAACCAAATCTCATTGGCGATTTCAGTAAACCATATAGCTTACCATTAATAACTGGACGCAATCAAGATTTAAAGTCCATCACCCCAAATACTCTAGCATTACTTATGAAAGGAGAATTTTGTGATACTGTAACTTCTTACAAAGTAATCGATTGTCGTTATCCGTATGAATATAAAGGGGGCCATATTAATGGTGCTATTAATATATACACAAAAGATGAATTACTGGAACAGTTATTAAATGCGGATGTTCTCTCCCTTGAAAATATGTACAACCGACGAGGACCCATTTTAATATTCCATTGTGAATTTTCAAGTAACCGAGGTCCAAGTTTAAGTAGATTTTTACGTAATTTTGACAGAAACTACAACGCACATGTATATCCAGCTCTTCATTATCCTGAAATTTATTTATTAGAAGGAGGATATAAGAACTTCTATGAAGAACATATCGACTTTTGCGAACCAAAAGCTTATGTTCCTATGATTCATCCTAAATATCATGATGAACTTCAGTACTTTAAGAAAAACACCGATATCAACCGATCGTGTCTTAATAATGAAAATACTTTTAAGCGTTTAAATTTTGCTTAAAATTATGATTTAAGTCATTTATAATAATTTGTCAGAAATATGTATTTTCTGTTCAAGACTGTTTTTTAATTGTTAGGATTTCCAATACGTTTATGTTTGTTGAAAATGTATTTATGAAGTATTGTACAAAACCTGCCATAAAGTCACCAGGAGTTCAAAAAGGTACAAAAAATGATTTCTCGTGGAATTATTTAGACCAAAGTATTATTAATGATTTAATTTAATAAAAGTACAATTTAGTTTTTGTGCAATGACACTGTGATAATGTGTTTGTTTAAGAGTTAATTTAATTTTGATTTCCGGAACATGTAATTTTCTATTTATTAAATAAATTACAATTCAACTGTATTTTCATTTGAAAGTTCTACACATTAAACTAAAAAATTCGTCAATGATTTTTTTAATTTAATAATACTACTGCTATGGTCATTTGACGAAGCGACAATAATAATTAGCTCGGAAAATATTTAGTTTGGTGTCACTGTCGGGATTTGAACTTTCTGGTACCGGCCTGTAAAACCAACTACTAATCAACTACACCACCAAAACCCCGAATATTAAATATTCATGTTCTCTGTTGAAAACGGTAAGCAAAAGGTACCGAAATACTGGACCGATTTCTAATAACAATCTTGGAGCCTTACTGACACTTTAAAACAATAAAAATGGAAATTGTCTTAAAAGTTTAACCAATAAATTGGGGTTAATTACAAAAATACAAATAACAAATATTTAATGAACAATATTTCCACAGCATTTAAGAAAAGTAGACGATTGTAAGCAATTGGTGTAATTAAACAAAAGTTCTTAGGCATGGCTTTACTTACTGTATAATAAATAATTTCACTTACAACTGAAAATTTCACCATTATTTCAAACTGCACTTTTAAAGCTGAATAAAATTATACTTGACAATATAAGTTAAAATAACTTAAACTTATGGATGTTCATGATGCATTATAACAACACATTGCATCACCTTAAACTACGGTAAACAAAATAATTTAAAGAAAAAACAGAAATATTTAAAATGGTTACTGAATATTTGAAATTCCAAGATTATTAATTATTAAACTACTTACTAAAGCTCTTTGGAAAAGTATAAAAATGAACATAGATCAGAATGAAAATACATTGCGTGTAACACTGATCACAAAGTTATCGGAAAATTGTTTATTTAGCAAAGATTTAATTGTAAGATTAACCCCATATTTTGCCAAATTCGTATTTTATACAAAACATTTATTAATAGGGTTTACAATAGTGATTTTGTGGGACCAAGTAGAAAAAGGGTAATTTCTCAAATTATACCTTCTCAAAACACGAAAAGGACGCTTTATTCTGCACATAGCAACCATATTTTTTGTAAAGGTCTTTTTTTCAAGAATTTTTACAATGTCACCTTAGAAATGACTTCAAACTCAAGGTTCTTAATTTTCATTGGCTGAAAGGAGTTATCTTATTATAATGTTTTGAACGTGTAACTTTCCATGGAATCTTCCAGTTGTTGTTGCATATGTTAACATTTTTTGTCTGTTTAAAAAAATACCCTTATTAAATGCATTTTTATGAAAATTACCTCATTTTCCTAAAAATTCTAGTCGTATCTTATTAATTTTATTAATTCTGCAGCTTTATTGTTGGTTTTCATTAACAAAGAAACATCCACCCTTTTGTATTTATTATGATGTTACAATATAACTCCGTTCCCTTATGCAACTTTAAGTAAAAATGCATTCTTATATAATTTTGCATAAAGTTTGGTATTATCCTCAACTCTGCTGGGTGACTGGAATGATGCCTGAAAACAAGAAATTGCATCAGCCAGTAACTGCTGCTAATATTATTCGAGAAAACACTTATATAAATTGCTTTTTATTAAAAAAAAGAAAATATTTGTAAATTTTATTTTAATCGCTTAGTTTTCATTACTTTTAAAGACATTCTAATCTGATAGTCTAAAATTACACAAAAATCAAAAAGTTACGACAAATATCCAGACACCGAAATCCACACTGTCTTGTCTACAATGTAAAATGCGTACGAAAGATGCTAGTATAGGAGCAGCTCGTTTATTAGGAATTAAAATTAAAGGAAAAAAAAATTGAAAAATTCACTAAAGATTCAAAACTTAAACCGTTGGACTGGTTTAAAGCCGACAGCTGACCAAACTGTCGAAATTTAATGGTCATTGTTACCCCTTGATTACTTGAAAATTAAACTTGAACCCTGAATAACAAAATAATTACATGGTAATTTAAAAACGGTAAAGGACCGGATTCCCAAAAAAGGCATGTAAATGTAAGACCGGACGAGTTACGGATGCGATTACGGTGACGGAGCTGCTCTTTACGTCCAGTTTTACTTCTGTGAACTTTCTGAAGGACAAGACAATTGATATAATAACTGAATTAAGGTCCTAGTAGGTCGACCAGTCATTCTACCTTTCGTAAGATACGTAAATAGTTTATCATCGCTCTTCATGCCAACCCCGGTAGTATCAAAGTGAATCCAATCTATACAATTAACAAACTCGTTAAGAAAAGCCGCAGCTAAGCAAGGATCTCCTTTCCCATGACCTTTATTGTTCACATCATAGGCTGCATAGTCTGTTACTCTGTGCGTGTAATATTTCCAAAGGGGCATTCTCCACACCCGATCGCCTGTTATCACTCCAGCTTTGCGAACCTGTGACCACAAAGTTTGTGAATTACAAAAAACTCCGCTGGCTGCAGATCCGAGAGCTTTACAAATCCCAGGTGTTAAAGTAGCTACATCTATAATCAGTCTAGGTTTATATGTATTTTGACCATAGACTAATCCATCAGCCAACAATAAACGACCCTCATTGTCTGTATCTTCGATTGATATTGTCTTGCCATTTAATGCCTTTACTATATCACCACACTTCATAGCCATTCCACTTGGCATATTTTCACATAAAGGAATCACAGCGTTAATATTGATAGGAAGACTGAGCGCATTCGCAGCTCGAATTGTAGCAATTATAGCTGCTGCACCACTCATATCTGCACGGTACTTGGGCATTTTCCTACAAGATTTAAGACAAAGACCGCCACTGTCGAATGTTATGCCTTTACCAACAAATAAAATAGGTTTCTGGTCTGAAGGCCCTCCACAGTAACTAACTTCTAAACAGACTGGCGGTTCACAAGAACCTCTCGCAACTGCTAAAAATGCATCCATCTTTTTCGTCTCTATCCAATCTTTATCGTGCACCTCGACTTTTACACCACAGGGACACAGTTCATTTACGGTTTCTTGTGCAAAATGTAAAGGAGTCATTTGATTTGCTGGAGTGTCTGATAATCGTCTCGCCAAATTTTGTGATTCAGCTTTGAAGATGCCTCTTTGCCAACCATCTGCATCTGGATCATCAAACAACTCTAAAGAAGGGATTGGTTTCCATTCCTCTCTGTTTTTATTCTCCTGATACCTCCATAAAGCTAAAGCAGCACCTTCTGCTGCCTGTTCAGGACGACCGAGACCTTCCACGAGAATTCTTGAAACACCCTGTTTACTTAATTTTCTAGCACCAATACCGGCAGCTGATCGAACATTTTCCATTCCCAAATCGATGGCTTCCAACTCATGATAACCCTGTTTTTCTCGACCAAGACTAACAACAGCTATTGACCAAAATTCTTTATCTATATTATTAAATATTTTTGCTTTTTCTTTATTTAATTCAGTTCGAGCCCTGAAACAAACATAATTCACAATAAGTTTATTTATTTTGCAAAAATATAAAAACACTTACGCTTTCACAAGTTCAAATAATTTGCCACAAAGATGATCATTAAATTTTTGAGCGGCTTTCGTAAAAGATGCATCGTCATTATCGCTTTCATAGAAACCCAGAATAAGGCCTTTCTGTTAACAAAATTATATAAAGTTAATAGGAAGACTAAAACAATCTGCCGTTTCTCTCTTCCAAATTTAAATTGATAAATATGTAATAGCTACTCTACTGGTATGATACCTATAGAATATATTTTGCTTGTCAGTTGCACCCAAGAATTATTGTTGCCTATAGTTGTAATAAAGCTAATGCTCAAGAAAAAGCCTTATTCCCTCTTCATTACAGGACCAAGGCCTTGATAAGCTCAATACCCTTGGAATATAAAGCAATGTGCATTTGCATCACTTTCTTTAACTGTAAAAGCATTAGGCCCAGTTTCTATATGACCGAATAGATTGCCACTTGTCAAGTGTTTAATATGAAATTTAAATCTCAAACTATTCACAATAAAAAAAAAATTAATACTAGCTGTATCGTGGAGCCCTAATTTTAGAATAAACTGGAAACACGTTAAACTTTACCTTGACAGTTAGAATGTATAAACTATCTCTATAGTCCTTCTAGTTTATAGGTATATGTTTTTTCTATTATTTATGATATGAAAAACGAAAATTTTATAAAAATTATTACCTTTTCTACACCACACGCGCCCCCATCTGCCAAATGTCGCGTTGAACAGTGAAAAAGTCCTTTTAGCAAACTAGTATTTTTTCGTAATATATGATGATTTAGTACGATCTTCAACATTCTTTTCGTTTAATTTAATCGTTACACATTTTACATAATAAATTTGGCGAGACTTGGATGAAAAACGACGACAAAATTTTGTGAAAAACCAATAAAAATATGTTTATTTGTTTTTCATATCAATTTTATTGTCTTGGTTACAGGACAACCGCGATCTCTTATGAAACAACTATATTTCCAAAATATTTTTATAATTTTAAAAACGAAGTTTTAAGTGTATTTTTTAAATTAAACGAATCTAGGTTTTTAATTTTGAAAATTAAATTATATTACATGAATATCTATATATTTTTTCCTCCTGAAGATTGTTTCCAAAAACGTTTCGTGACGGAATGACTGAATATATCAAAAAATTGAACGAATCTAAGAAAACAGGATTTAATTTTTATTTTTTAAATTTAAAAATAAAATTTTTGGAGCCAAAGTTTTAACAAAGCAGCACTCATGCGCAATTAATAATATATCAAAATATTTAACGAATCTAGAAAAACAGGATTTAATTTTAATTTTGAAATTTTAAAATACAATTTTTGGCGCCAAAGTTTTAACAAAACAAACTCATGCGCAATCAACTACGTCGCGCATGCGCCTTTAAAAGCACCTTCATGTCAACTGTCAAAAATTGTGTGTAACGCAATTTCATGTTTACAGTTTACATAAAACATAATAATTTACACATAACAAATGTTTTGAAAATATCAATATGGCTACAAATACACAAGGGATGACGGTATCCCAAATATTACGTTCAAGAACAGAAGTAGATGACGAGCCAAAGAAGAAATCTAGAGAAGATTGGAGGAAAGCAAAGGAGTTAGAAGAAGCCAGAAAAGCAGGTACAGCACCTGCCGCTGTAGACGAAGAGGGTAAAGATATAAATCCACATATTCCTCAGTACATATCAACAGCACCATGGTATTATGGAGCAACTGGGCCTACGTTAAAGCATCAGCGACCACAACCAGAAAAAGAGCAAACGTTTTCTACTTTGGATGAATGGTATAAACGAGGAGTTGATTCAGTAAGTAAACATACAGATTACAATCTTGCCATTAAAACTAAATTTATTATTAATTTTAGTCAAAAATTGCAGTCAAATACCGTAAAGGAGCTTGTGAAAATTGTGGCGCATTGACTCACATAAAGAAAGATTGTATGGAGAGACCGCGTAAAGTGGGAGCTAAATTTTCAGGCGCAAATATAGCACCGGATGAATATGTTCAGTCAATTTTATCGTTAAGTTATGATGGGAAAAGGGATCGATGGAGTGGTTACGATCCATCCGAACATAAATCTATAATTGAGGAATTTCAAAAGGTGGAAGAAGCTAAAAGGCAATTACGTGCTGATAAACTTAATGCTAACGAAGAAACAAATGAAGAAGATGCTGAAGAGGAAGATGAGGACAAATATGTAGATGAAGTAGATATGCCTGGTACGAAAGTAGATAGTAAACAACGTATTACTGTTAGAAACCTTCGAATACGAGAAGATACAGCCAAATATTTACGTAATTTGGATCCTAATTCTGCATATTACGATCCTAAAACCAGATCTATGAGAGAAAATCCAAATCCAATGAAAGATGATGCGTAAGTTGATTTTTGTAACTTTTAATATTAACTTTTTCAAGGCTCAATGGCACGGCAGACTTTTTTATTTAATACCTTTATTAACAATCAGAAATTATACATTCTATAAGCTAATTCGATGTAGTTTACAATGTAAAAGAGTATATTGTACAAGAGTAGGTATGGCGTGAGGAGATACATCATCCAGCGATTTTACCTCGAATTCGTAGAAGATCCTGTGGCCAGTCTTCATAATCGTCTGATTTGTATTAGTTGTAATAAGAAGTGCCTTAGTAGCTGATTGGGATGAACTTCAAGTTTTTTATGGTATCTGATGACTCTTTCGTGAATGACTGTATGTAGTGCATGGTTGGTAAGATACCAAGGTGCATCTGCGATGGTGCGGAGCATTTTAGATTGGCTTCGTTGGATAATGGCTAAGGTGGGCTTGCTGGCACAACTCCGGAGTTCAATTCCATATGTCCATATGAGTTTCACGGCGATTTTATAGATAAGTAATTCGTTGTCGATTGATAGATGTGATTATCCAGTTGAGTTCCTTTATCTTCAATTGGATTTGTTTCTTTTTCTTTAATATATGTATGCTGTTTCTGGTTCAGTTTCGAGGTGAAGCCCTAAGTATTTAACTACTTGTTGTGAAGTTAGACACATATTTTTTGAGTGAATTGTTTCTCATTTCTTGAAGCTTTGTTTTCAACTTGCTACGTATCTGATTGTATTTTATCCTGCTGTCCGGCGTGTGAATATGCTGCCAGATTGACCTGCCTCTTTGTTTCTCCGCTACTAAGTTTTTGATTTCACAGGGTAGGATATTATTGGTTATTCGTTGGGGTTCGATATACGGGATAGATAGTTTTGCAGCGTCTTGAAGTAGATAGTTGAAATTGTCTGTTTCTTTTTCAATGTCTTCTGTTGTTTGTAGATTTTCACTTAGGTTTGTGTTTTCATGTATAATTTGACTGTACGTACCGGAATTTGTCTTGGAATTGTGTAATCAGGGGGTCGTTTTCCTGATTATTACCGATGTACTTATTGTAGCTATTATAGGGCTGTGGTCTGAAGTGAGGTTGTAACTCAAAGTTACATCTATGTATGCTTGAGAAATTCCATTAGTTACAAAGAAGTCCAGTCAAGTGTTTGGATCGGTGGACCAGTATGTTGACGATCCAGAATAGCTTTTTCCTTGAAGGAGTTTTGCTAGCCCTCGACCTTCAGTAGTTGTAAGGTGTAAACCACATAGAGTGTTTTTACAATTGTCCCTAGCTATACATTTTGGTCCCAGTGTATTGAAGAATACTTGGAGATTATTCTTTTGTGAGCCTATACCTGGGCGGGCAATAAACTGCAGTAATTGAAGACCTCAGAATGCAAAGTGGATAAAAACCAAAATGTTGACGGATTTAACCACTTGTTACTTTCGTTTGTTCAACTTTGGATAAAACAAAATGCTCTCTGCTAGTCAGTAACATAAGCGGATTTGTCCACCTTTCATATTAAAAGCTGCAGCTCTTTTAGGAGAGTCAAAAACTGATCAAAACCAAAAATTAACAAAAATGGTTTTTATCCACTTTTCATTCTCATACTATCAATTGTTAAAAAATTTGTAAGCCCTTAATGTTTTGTCTTTTCCGGCGTATAACTTTTTTATTATTAATGCTATGTAAAAAAGTTATTAATAATAGATAATACGATTCTCTCTACAAAAAAGCTTTGTGCAAACTTTTTGTAAAATTCACGACTACAGAGATATAGCCGAAAAACGAATTAACCCTTCTTTTCAGGATGGCGGCCGAATGGAGGGAGTTACCACACCGAAACCCCTGATTTATAGCGTTTTCCACCTCCAAGCACTCAGTGCGCACCAGCACCAATAGAGTGATAGCTAGCACTGAACCGGTTGTGCATCCATACTAAAAAAGTGCTGACGTGGAACATAGTACTTTATTAAATTAATATAATATTAATAATATTAAATTTATAAACTACTTCTTCAATGAGGTTCTTTACACTTGGAATTTTATATTTATCTAAATTTGCCAGCACAAGAATGAATTCTTCATCACTAGGTACTTGATGCTGACGATAAGAAAACGTCGGCAATAATTGCTTCGGCCGCCATTTTTTAATTGCACTAGATTTAACACCGTCAAAAAACTCGGTGCTAATTGTGGTGCACTGAGTGCAAAAAAACTGCACTCAATTTATAAGGTGGAACATGCAGTAGTGCAACAAGTTGCCAGCAGTGCGTAGGTGGAACATACCGAAATCAGTCAGTGCGCAGTGAGTGCAGTTAGTGCAGGGAAGTGGAAAACGCTATTAGACTCACCACTGACCCCTCTACACACCAGTAAAAAAAATCGCTGCCTATCCAAAATGTAAAGTTGAATTACCATTTGACTGGACTATTTATCTTGCATGTATTTCTTCACATTGCTCTCTAATATATTGGTCTTTGACATTTCTGGCTTCTCTATTTATTCAATTTCTTAGTTGTTCTTCGTTTGTAGTTGAGTTCTTATATTTCCTTCTTTGTTCTATTAACTCTATAATTTCCTAAGGTTGAAGTATTTCGTTTGCTACTTTTGTCACTCCTTCTTTAAAAGCATTCCATTTTGTTTTGGTATTTTGCTCATGGATGTCATATGAGATTGCCTCCAATACCTTATCTGCAAAGATTTTCCGCTTCACTTCTATTTTAAACTTCTGAAGATCCCATCTACAGTTACTTCTCCTTTTAACCTTTTTTAATGTTAGCTTTTACTTTATAACAGCATCTGCCCTCGCGTAACTTCTGCTGTCTTTAATTTGGTTTCTGAATCTGTATTTAACTAATATATAGTCTAATTGGTATCTTCTTACGTTGCTTGGCATAGTCAATATATACCTTTCGATATTTTTATTATTAGCCATTAGCATCCCAATTTCAGGCAAAGGCCTCCCCTTCAATTTTCCAAGAGTCTTTGTTTGATGATTTTCTTTCCCAATCTTTTCCAGCTTTTGCTTTATTTCGTCAATCCATCTAGTCTTAGGGCGTCCTTTTCATGCTTTTTCTTTAGGATTTCATTTTGTTACACGGTTTGTCCATTTTAGCTTTCTTGCTGGCTGTACTGCGTCTACTGTCCCCATTCTTTATCTGATATCTTAGAGTAGATCTCTCCATTTTTGTTTGTTCAATTCTTATTTTATTTCTCAGTTTGCTGTTCATTGACTATGTTTGTGCTGCATATGTTAAAGATTGTATTATGCAACTATTAAATACTTTTGCTTTTAGTTTGATTGGAAGTTTATTCTTCAGAATATTCTTTAAAGACTAATATTTTTTCCATGTTATATCAATTCTTCTCTGGATCTCTTTTTCTGTTCTGTTTTCAAAGGTTAGCAGTTGGCCTAAATAAATAACTTCTTTTACATACATACCTCACTTTTTTATCTTTTTATCCATTAAATTGGTTCTTTCAAAATTTATTGTTAACCCCACCTTTGCACTTTCACTTTGTAATTCCTCTTATCATCTTCTTGAGATCAGGTTTAGTTCCTGCCAAAAGAACTACGTCGTCTGCAAAACGTAAATTATTAAGTCGTTCTGCTTGGATTAGGATTCCTTTATTTTGCCATTTACGTTGTTGAAACATTTGTTCTAACACAGCTGTAAACAAATTTGCGGATAGTGGATTTCCTTGCTTTACACCTTTTGTGATCTTAAAATCTCTTCCTGTTTTTTCTAACTTTATTCTAGCCCAACTATCGTGATAGATATTTTTAATTATTCTTATTATTTTTGTTGGTATATATTGCTGTTTTAAAGCTTCAAATATTGGTTGATGTTCTACCATGTCGAAGGCCTTGTTGTAGTAGTCAATAAAGGCCATATGAATTGGTTTATTGAATTCTACTGTTTTTTCTATCACCTGGTTAATGGTTTGTAGATGGCCAGTTGTAGAAAATCCACTTCGAAATCCTGCTTGTTCTTTTGGTTGTTTACTGTCCAAGATCTTCTTAACCCTTTCAGTACTGATGCCGTCTATGAACGTCATTACGCTATTGTACTCTAGTGCGCATGGCGTCTGTAGACGTCATTTAGTCCAGTCAGTAAAGGGATTGTAGAATGCATGGAGGGTGTCACAATTTTTGACTTCAGGGCTTTGTTTGGAGTCGTTAGGAGGTAAACATACTCAAAGTCCCCGGACATAGGTGGTGAGCGGGGTGCAGGGGGGGACTGAGAAGGTCTCTTTTTTTTGTTTTTTTGCTTATATCTAGAAGATGGTGCATCTTAGCAAAAAAGTCATTATATACAAAATCAAAGCTGAGAAAATTTCCTACATTTTTGCTTTTTTAAGTTTTTTTCTATCTCCAACCATTTATGAGAAATCCGCTATCAAAAATCGTTAATATTCGAAAGAAAATATTTTGCCTCCCGTTTTACGTTAAACTTTTCTCTCTAGCACCTCATCTCTTCGGTTTACAGAAAAATTCCCACAAAAGAAGTTGTACAGGATTAAATTTCCTTCAAAATGGTATATACATTTTATATTTTTTTTTCGAAAATTAGCAATTTTTGATAGCGGATATCCCATAAACGGTTGGAGATATAAAAAAACTTTACCAAGCAAAAATGTGGGAAATTTTGTCAGCTTTGATTTTGTATATAATGACTTTTTCGCTAAGACGCACTTTATTCAAGATATAAGCAAAAAACCTAAAAAAGGGATATTATCGGTCCCCCCCTGCACCCCGCTCACCTCCTATGTCCGGGGACTTTTAGTATGTTTACCTCCTAACGACTCCAAACAAAGCCCTGAAGTCAAAAATTGTGACACCCTCCATGCATTCTACACCCCCCTATTGAACGTTCGTTGACTGGACTATTATTTTATTAAACAGTAATTGTAACAACAGATCAATAAAAAAACCAATTAGGGTAGGCTGTGAAATTGAATTATTTTGAATTGGTACTTTAGCCACATCCACAGAATGACATTTTATATAACGTTTGTAATTTGACATTTTTATTGTAAACAAAGTTTATAACCTTAAATTGAAACTGAAATGTCATTCTGTGGATGTGGCTAAAGTACCAATTCAAAATAATTCAATTTGACAGCCTACCCTAATTGGTTTTTTTATTGATCTGTTGTTAAAGTGGTGGTTACTGATTCTATTTCTTCCAGGAGTTTATTTCTTGTTGCATGTTTTTTTCTTCCCAATTTTCAATTGCTTTCCTTATAATTTAATTTCCTCGTTATTGCTTTTATTTTCTTCAATCGACTTTTTAAGTATTTTTCATCTAGCATTTAGGTTATGATGTCAACAAGCTCCGCCCAAAAACGGTATGGGTAAACACGCGTTCGTGCGCAGTAGGTAATGAAAACCTAGTTTAGAAAGAGATGAAGTATAGTTGGATTGTGAATTTATAAGCAGCGCGTTGACGTCACAACCCAAATCCTAGGTGAAATAGACTTTATCTTGAATTTCTATTCATATCATGTCATTCAGCTGATCTTGTATTTTCTTTAGTATATCTTTCACTTTCTCCATTTTTGCGTTTATTATAATTTTGATTGGAAAAATCAAATTGAAAAGTTATTCTAAACTCGCTTTTGTATTTGGTTCAAAAATTAGTTAATTCCTTTTGATTCTTCGAATTTTATTTTTTAAACTAAAATTTATGGCATTGAAATTATTTTTAGCTAAAAATTATCAATTATTTAACTCTTTAAAACTTAAGTTTCACTAATCACTGTTTTATTTAATGACCTTGCACCTACTTCCAGTTATCCTTTCGATATTACTAAGTTATTTTTCTTGCATTCTCGCAGAATTTCACCAGCCAGCTACCTGTTTCATTCGGCTCGTCTGTTTCATTTTCTATTATTTGAAAACGATTATTGGTTTCGGTTATAACTGTGTTATTACTTATTAGATTGTTTCGTGACTTTTTTCTTTTAGAGCCACGTATGACTTGCCAATCGTTCTTGCTAGTTGTTTGAGTTTCCTCTTTGTCTTCGCTTATGGATGTCATTCTTTGTACTTGATAGTTTGTGGTTGGGTTATTTGTGTCGTTATATTGCTTTTGTGGTTGTGTTCGCGGAAGAAAGAAATTAGTGGGTATTTGTTGAATTTGTGTTGACTGCGGCATTAGATAAGGTGTGATGGGAACATTCGTTGCTGGCTGCCATTGCATATTGGCTTGTTGATTGCCCTTGGTGTTGGTATTTTCTGAACATAGTTTACAGAATAATTATGTTGTTTGCGTACTTGTTTATTAGCACATTTGGAATAAAAGATCACCATAAAACTAGTTTTAACAACATTTGATGTCGCATTCGCAGAGCTGTTTCTCGAAACATGTTTACGCTACAACTCGCACGGCAGACGGCGATCACTTCACATAAGATTAAAATTTCAATGGAGATAGAAAATGTTTCTAAGCTGTGAATTTCATTAATTAATTTCAATTGTTAACTTGTTGAAATCAGGGGCGGCTCAAGGTAAGGATCGCTTTTTAATGCCTCCCTCTCACTCATTTATAACATTTAAAACAATTTTTGATTTAAATTTGGTGCCACCTAAGCCGGCACCTTAGGCAATCACCGGGATTACCTGGCCCTTGAGCTGAAATCTATTTAAAGTCGAAATTTATTTAGTGACAAAAATTCTTACACCTTATTTTCTTTACAGATATGCAGGAGAAAACTTTGTACGTTTTACTGGAGATACCCAGAAACATTCCAAAGCTCAAGTGTTTGCGTGGGAAGCGTATGAAAAAGGTGTTGATGTACATCTTTTAGCAGAACCCACTAAATTGGAGTTACTACAACAAGAATATGATAAAAAAAAGGACCAATTTAAATCGCAAGTACAAAAGGATGTGTTGGAACGATATGGTGGTGAAGAACATTTACAAGCACCACCAAAATCCCTACTGTTGGCCCAAACCGAAGATTATGTTGAATATTCCCGATCCGGCAAGATTATTAAAGGTCAAGAAAAACAAGTTGTTAAATCAAAATACGAAGAAGATGTTTGTATTAATAATCATACTAGTATTTGGGGATCATATTGGAAAGGTGGATACTGGGGTTACAAATGTTGCTATTCGTTTATTAAAAATTCGTATTGTTTGGGTGAAGTTGGTAAAAATGATGAAGTTGTTCCAATTCCACAACTGAAAAACGTGGAAATACCTAAAATGAAACAAGAAAAAGAATCTTCTCAAGAATCTTCATCAAGCGATTCTAGCTCTAGTGAAGAGGATGAAGTAAAGAGTAAAAGCCAAAAGAAGAAAGAAAAGAAGAAGAAGAACAAAAGGAAATTGAAGGAAAAACTCAAGAAGAAAAACAAGAAAGATAAACCTGAGGATGCTTTAAAAGAAGCATTGAAAGCAGAAGACCAAAACCAAGCAGCAGCAGATAAATTACTGAGCATTGATGAACGGAAAAGACCTTATAATAGCATGTATGAAGTTAAAAAACCTACAGAAGACGAAATGGAAGCTTACTTCTTAAAACGCAGAAGGGAAGAAGATCCAATGAATCAATTCATGTAATTAATAGTTTTGGTTTTGTATATATAATGTAATTATTCCGCATACAGTTAGCATGTAGGTATTACCTAAACTACATGGATATTGTATATAATATAAAATAAACTTATGACTATTCAATATGCTAACCTTTATATTTTAAACCTCTCCAATCTGATAACTGGGGGAAACATCTTTGGTAATTCGCAGTAAGATTCCATCGCTAATCATTCTGCCGACTAAGTAAGCTGTATTACGTGCATCATGCAACCCGCAGTGTTCGTTACCATTAAACTTTATACCTACTTCTGTCAATGCCCCATTTAAACCTTTTGGCTTTCGATGATAAAATTCCTAAAATATGATAATTACTACTTTTCCTTAATTAATCAGGGAATCGACTTGTTTTGGCAGAGACGGGATCAAATATGAAGGTAGTCACAGAAACTTACTCGGTACAACGCTCGTAAATCTATCCACATATTAAAAAATTCAGGTTTGTTAATCCTTTTCCTTTTGCATTCATTTAGTAAACAAATATTCAAATCCCAATCTGACCAAGTAACGAATACTCCTTTCTTTATTTGGACACGTTTTGATGTGCCAGGGAAAGTTATATTAAATTTATTTACATGATCGTTCACCCATTTTTTAAACAGCATAAGGCAAGTACCAAGAGGAACACCTTTATCGACTTGATCTTGAGTAATACCAGTTAATTTTTTACAGAAATCGCTTAACTTTGTTGTTTCCATTGGCATAACATATTGTTGAAATTCATCGATAATTTTTTGTAATTTAATATCGTATAAAACTACAGAAAATTCTATTATTTCTGGAGCCTTTCTATTATAATCATTAGCTTCCCAACAGGTTGCTTCAAAATCTAGCACAAAAAGGAAATCAAATGGTTGAATGCTATACCTTGCCGTAGGCTTAATATCAACCAATATCGTTTCTACAAATCCGAGTTTCCTAAAATTGTGATATTAAAGATTAAGATTTAGAAACTACAAGCATTTATATTTATTTATAAATACCTTGCTAGTTCAAATGTATTCATGGCTTCATTACATATTTAAACAAAACTTAAGTAAACAAAGCAAATATTAAAAAGGTTAGGATTTATTCAAAGATAAGTTTATTCTCCTTGGATTTATTTGAAATTTGAAATTCTAGGGTGACAGGTGTCATATTAGTGGTAAATTTACTAAATTTAGTAACTTTTTACTTTAATTATTGGCATTAATGAATTGTTGCCTTGTCAAAATCAATAGGGGACTTCTATTTAAGATAACATGCAATGGAATGACTCTACCCTAGTGCTATCTCTTGCTAGAATGGCTACCAACACAACAACGAAAATATTTAAAAATTTTAGTTATTATCGAATTACACTATAAGTAGTTGGTGACAATGAGTGCTTAAGCGTGACATAACCCCGTTTGAACTTTCCCGCTTTTTCTGTTGTGTTCCCAGCTTTTACTTCGGGTCTCTATTATCGGCAATGTACAAAATCCGGCAATGTGCGAAATGACTAAATATTCCGCAAACTGACCAATTCGCCAGACATTATGCAAAATGACTACAACTTTGGGTGATCTGCGAATTTACTACGCTATTTTTGGCAATCCGCAAAATGCCTGATGCAAGCATGCAAGTCAATCTGACGCTTGAATATCTATATGTCTCACATTGTCTAGGTAATTTCAAGATGAACAACAAGATACTTAATCTGTGTTAAATTGAAACAAAAACATTTGCTACATCGCCAGAAAAGATTTTATTTCTGCAATAAATGAAAAATACATTCACTACTAAAAATAAGTATCCTACAACAAAACATTTTAAAAAAAGTTAATTAACAAACACTTGTTATTTATTTTTGCAGGGATTAGAAAAGTGGCAACGACTATTGCACAACACTTTATTTTTAAGGCATTTGCATGATTTATTGCAACACTTTTTAGTACAGTTGCATTCCCTGGCCACCGGTGGTAGAAGTAATAGATACTGCCGATCAAAGACGAAAGACTCATTTCACATTCAGGAACTTCAGCTACTGCCATAAAATTCTGCGTTACTGTGTTAAATTCATTTCTAGTATAGCACTGTCTAAGTATCCCTGCTTTAGTTCGTTGTTTATAGAAACCATTCTCTTCGTTGAATACAACACCTAAAATATTTCTAGGGTCTGTTCGGCCCCGATCTAGGATAGGAATGATTACATTATCGCCCACACTACAGCCCTTTAGTCTTGTTGCAGAATTTCCAAGCATTTTATTCTCTTGAAGATTTTGACATAGGTACTTTTGTCTTATTTCTTGCGTTATCAATATCCCTTATTCTCACACAGTGCAAACAGATTAGCACATTAGTATTTGTGTTATATAAGTGTTCTTCGTAATGTTGGGAAGGTGTAATATTTTCATTACCGCACAGTTCTATCCACAATAAACATTTCGTCATATTATTCTTTGGTTTTGGAAATGGGTAGTACCGCAGTCCTTTTGATTTCTTGGACTTCGAAGTGCTGTCACAGTTCTTGTAAGAACATCTCGGCATTTTGGAAACCGTCTAAAGATTACGCTAAATAAGTAATTTCTTTCGTTTTTAACTAATTTTTATAAACAACTTACTTAAAACAATACAGAAATCAAACTTCTTCGCTGCGGCTGCAATCTTCCTAACGAAGTAAACAAAGTATACCTACTATTCGCTCAATACGAAGCGATTCCACAATAAGTAATAACGAAACAGGATGTCCACACAGGACTTAAATATCTTAAAGTGTTGAAAAAGGCTGATTTGATTAAACACAACGAGCAAAATAATAAAACACGATAAAAAAAACCGGTAACAATACAAAAACAATGAGGTTAGAAAAGACGATGACAGTAACCTACAGTACCACATGTACCAACTACTTCTAGTGATAACTAGAAAATTTAGAGATTTTGTACCTGCAGTATTGGTGCTACTGCTAAAAAAGGTAAGAGCTAGGGTAGAGCTTTTCTCTCACTTCTTTCAAGGTCATATTTCGATAGAAGTCCCCTATTTACGATGCGGAGGTGTTTTTTGTGAACCACTGAACGATAATTGCTGCTTCTAAAACTATTTTAATGTTATTTTGTTATACTAGTTAACGTTTATCAATTTACTACTTACAAACCTATACCCTTGTTTAGTTTGCTTACACTAATTTTACCGGCATGGCATTTTTTTTAAGATGTACAAGGTTTCTTAGGTTAAGTCCTGCCCATATCAAATTCAGATCTTTCTCTGCAAGTTGTGAAAAGGTAAGATAGTCTAGATCTAGATGTTTGTCGTATCTCAAAGTCACCTTAATTCTTTCTTTTAGAATGGTTTGGTTATTGGGGTGTACAATGAGGAAAATAAGCAGGGATTAAAGTTAACATCTGCCGCTGAAGAATATAATAAGCTAACCGAAGGAAAACTGTGCCAGTCACTGAATCTGTAAGTAGTTTTATATTTTGCGACATTTTCCACACACTTATATTTAATTTATAACTGTAACAGCCACATCCTTTTAATTATATTTTGAGTTTGTCATTAGTTTTTACTTATGATTTAAGATTACCAATTAAGTTCGAACTTTCCTACACCTTTATTTGTTCCTTTTATTCCTTTGGTAACTGACCTGAAACTTTTTTCTTTCCATGGAAAATGCTTATTTTCTTGTTTTTACCAATACATTAGAACGAATTCTTTTTTACCAAAGTCAGATCTTAACCGACACGTTGTTTCAGGTCGGTTTCCATCTCTCAATAATAGTCCTTAACGCTTCGATTAACTTCAAACAATGGCAAGTAATCGAGATGGCCGCAGTAGTTCAGCATCATCGCACAGTGGTAGTACCGTACCAACAAATCGGTCTTCAATACGTACACCTAAGCGGCAACGTCCAACTGTGAGTGGTTCGTTTGAAGAAAAAAATTCTGACCTACTTTGTCCTGTATGTTTCAATTTAATTGAAGAAGCACATATGACAAAATGTGGTCACACTTTCTGTTACGATTGCATCATAAAATCTATCGAAACTTCAAAGCGCTGTCCAAAATGTAATGCTGGCATTACAAGCGGAGAAATGATTTTTCCCAATTATTTATTAAACGATTTAGTTAAAAAACATAAACTTAGAGTGAATGGTTTAGAAGCACTGGGAATGAGTCGAGATAGTTCTGGAGAATTTCCAGGGCCAGCCGATGGATTACGTGATTTTGTTGCCTCAGAATCTCAGAATTTAACTTTACCGGATGTTAACGTAATGCTGGAGGTTTTGACGCAACGGAAACAGTTATTAGAGGCAGAATCATGTGCCGCACAGAATAAATTATTATTAGAATTTTTGAAACATCTCCTACAACAAAAAGAAGAGCAAAAAAATCAAATTGTTAAAGAAGTCGGTATTATTAACCATGATATTGAAGAAGTCGAGCGAATTCTGAAAGAGGTTCACAGTAAATGTCCTACACTGGAAGATGTAGAACGTGCTGTAGCTTCCGTTTCAGAAGGAGACGCAACTGCCATGAGTGCTATGAAGAAGGAAATGATGGAAATTATCGATAATATCGGATCAACAACGAAAAAAGATGAACCAAGCAGTTCAGAAACGTCGTCCAGTAAACATTCGGGTTTATCTTCGTTAGCCACGAGACGTCGCCGAATGCACGCTCATTTTGATGATTTTGTTCAGTGTTACTTTTCATCTCGATCCAAAGATTTATTTCTCAGTAAAGATGGTGAAAAATCATCAAAGTCTACTGCTGATACCACAACAGGTTTAAATGAGTTCAGAGAAAATCTCGTTAAGTTCTCACGATATAACAATTTACGACTGTTAGCTACTTTAAATTACTCCACAGACTTGTTTAATAATTCTACAATAGTTTCGAGCATTGAATTCGATAAAGATAACGAATTTTTTGCCATCGCCGGTGTTACAAAACGCATTAAAGTATTTGATTACGGAGCTGTGATAAGAGCAACGGTGGACCTTCACTATCCATGCATCGAAATGGTCTCCAATTCAAAAATTTCTTGTGTTAGTTGGAACAGCTACCATAAAGGTAAGATATTTTTTAATAACATTTATTGTATACAAATTTAGCCTATTCCTTCGTTTCTTGCCCTTTTCTTTGCTTCGCTGCAGTTTAGTCCTCGTCCTTTTAATATCTCCGCTACTACATCATCCCATGTCTTTCGCAGTCTGTCTGTGGTTCTTTTTTGTGTTGTTTTGGTTTGCCATATTATTTTCACTTGCTGTTTGTGTTTCATTCAGATTAAATGACCAAACCACCTTAATTGTTTTTTCTCTATACTTTTAATTAAAGGTTCTTTCTGTAACTCTTCTCTAATAATTTCGTTAGGGATTTTATCTCTTCTGGTGATCCCCAGCACGGCTCTCAAGTTTTTCATTTTGACTATTTGTAGCTTGTTTTTCATTTCCCTTGTCAAGACCGAACTTTCGCTATGTACCGTATGTTAAGACTGATTTAAAAACAGTTTTGTTCACCATCATTTTTGTCTTCTTCGTTATTTCTATATTTGCTTTGTATTCTCTCGTTTATTTCTGCATCGTTTCTGCAGTTTTTATGTATTTTCGCCCCTAGGAATCGATATATTTTTATCTTTTTTCCTATCACCATAACTTTCGTTTTTCTGCATTAATTCTTAGGCTTCTAGCTTGAAGTGACCTTTTCCATGATTCTATGTTCCTTTGTAAATCGACCTCACTTCTCGCATATACTACTAAGTCATCCACAAAGGCCATGTTTCTGTACCCCACTGTTAGTCTTTTAGTGTATTTGTTCTAAAAGTCCTCCATGTCTTAATCCCTCTTTTGTTACAAATTCTTCTGATTGTAAGTTTCCTTTGTACATAGTTTCTCGTGTTCTTGTAGTAAAGGCTTGTTTATAGTGTTAAGCTGTTCTTTATTTACTCCTCTTTCTTTTAGACTATTCCAAACAGGCTGTCTTGGTACACTGTCAAAAGCTTTTTCGAGGTCTAAAAATGCTACTAACATATAGCTGCTTCGACTCTTCTCATTTAACTGTCTCACCGTAAAAATCTGATCATTCACTTCTCTTCCCTTTCTAAATGCACTCTGTGATTGCTCCAATTGTGGCTCTATTATAGTTTTTAGCCTTTTTTCTTGGATCCTCTCATATACCTTTCACACTATAGGTAATATGGTAATTCCACGGTAATTGGAACATTCTCTGTTATCGCCTTTTTTGTACCTACAATGGTATGAGTAAATGAGTTTACATACCCAGTTCCTATTCTTCCGGTATTCGTCCTTTTCTAAAAATTTTATTAAGCAGGATAGTCAATATCTTTAGGTTTTTTAACATTTCTGCGGTGATACTGTAATGCCCTGCAGCTTCTCCTTGTTTCAGTAAGTTCACTACTTCCTCTACTTTTTCACTGCCACACGTAATTCTTCTTTAGATCTTGTCATAATTAGTAAATCATCAGCAAAAGCAAGACACTGTTTTTGATGATGATACAATGTTCCTTGTCTGTTTATGCCACTTACTCTTATGGTTCTTTCTAGCGAAATATTAAACAGTAGTGCCGAAAGGGGATCGCCCTGTCTCAATCCGTTCTTTACTTCAAATCTTCTTGATGTCTCTCCATTTATCCTTACCATACTTGTCATGTTCTGTAGTGTCATTTTTACAAGTCGAATTAGTTTGGTTGGTACTTGTAAATCTATCAGTGCTTGGTAAAGCTGCTCGCTATTGATGCTGTCATATGCTTGCTTTAGGTCTATGAATAACAAATAAGTCGTTAATTTTTTTTTGGTAGCTTGCGGTTTGTATGTCTTTGAGCACATATATTTGATCCACTACCGATCTGCGTCTTCGAAATCCGCACTGGTATTCCTCTAATATGTTCTCTAAGTTAGTTGATATCATATTTTTAATGCAGTAGCTAAAATTTTGTAGATGATATTTAAAAGTGCTATGCCTCTATAATTTTCGCAGTTTTCCTTCTCGCCTTTTTTGTATCTAGGGCAAATTATTGCATCCTTTCATTTCTTCGGGATTTCTTCTTGTTTCCAGATTTCCTGTATTAGCTCGTATACCTTCTCTTGCAATTTTCTCCCTGCATATTTTACCATTTCTGGCTGTATTTCATCAGTGCCTGTTCTTCAATTGTTTAATTATCTCCACTACTTCTTCGTATGTTAGTTTTACTTCATCTATTTCATTATCTTCGGCACCTCGGCTATCATTTAATACCTCGTCACTATTTTGTTTATTAAGCATCTCTTCAAGGTATTATGTTTGTCTTTACACATGATTATCCTTTTCACTCCTTGATAGAAATTTCTGATCTCCTTCCTTATTTACATATTTTTCTTCTAGTTCTTCTAACATTCTTGTTTGGAATTTTCTTTTCTTCTATCTACAAATTGTCTTACATTTTCTTGTTAGTTCTTTAAATTTGTGGGTACTTGTAGCATTCTAATTCTTGCTTTATGTTTCATCTTTATTTCTTTGTCACATTCGGAGTCATACCATTTTTGTTTATTATGTTGTTGCTGTGTTGCGTGTTCTTTTATTGTATTCTTTATGATTTTTTCTATAGTACCTGCTTTCTCTTCTATGTTTTCATTCTCTTTTTCGCTTTCTAATCTGATCTATCGATTTTTCATATTTTTCTCTTGTTTCTCATTCTTGTAAGTCTATTGTTTTCAATTTTATTCTGCGTTGTGTTTGTCTCGTGCATAAGTGGGATCATTTGTCGGAGTTTGATCCCTACCAGAAAATGATCTGAATCCAAGTCAGGGCCTCTGTAGCTTCTAACATCTTTAATACATCGCTTGTTTTTCATTTTTCAATTAAGACGTGATCTGATTCACCGTGCTACCGTCGGGTGATGTCGAGGTACCTTAATGTATATTTCTGTGCTGGTAATATGTACTTTTAACTTTCATATTTCTGCCCATTGCAAAATCTATTAACAGCTTTCCATTTTCATTGGTTTCTGAGTGTAGACTATATTGTCCTATTGTCGGTCGATATATTAGTTCTCTTCCGATTTTTGCATTCGCATCTCCTAATACTAATTTCAAATCGTACCTTGGTAGTTTTTATAAAATTCCATCTACCATTTTGTAAAATTGTTCTTTTAGTTCTATTTGTTTTTTTTTTTTTTCGGAAGGCGAATGGAAATTAATTATAGTTATCTTCTGATTTTCTCCCTTTAATCTTATGTAACATATTCTTTCGTTTATTGGTGAAAAACTTATCACTGTAGCTTTTAATCGTTCGCTTACTAAAAATCCAGTACCTAATATTCTGTCACTACTCTTGAAGAACATACAAGGCCTGTCTAAAAAGAATCCGACCTTCGGCTAGGAAAAAAATATTGCGTACCTGACGGGGTTGGGACCCTATTCCCCTTAGTAGGCCCCTTGCGTCTACATACATTTAGCCCACCGATCCTTCCACTGCTGGAAACACATCTGGAAGCCTTCTTTTGGAATGGTCTGCAGCTCCACCGTCGCGTTCCGCATTATCTCTTCTCTACTCTCAAAACGGGATCCTTTCATTGGCCTCTTTAATTTCAGAAACAACCAGAAGTCGCAAGGAGCCATGTCTGGAGAGTAGCAAGCCATGTCAGGAGAGTAGGAAGCCATGTCAGGGTCAGTGTTGGCAGTGTCCAGCATGTCCTGCGAAATGGCAAGACGGAGTTGCGTTTTTTTCTCTTTTTCGCACTGCTGTTCTCTTTCCTCCATTGTTTCTTTTAGATCGCGAATTTCGTTTTGGAGCGTGTTTTTCACGTCTTTTATCATATCTTTCAATTCATCTATAATTTCTTTTTCGAGTTTTTTGTCAGTTTCTTGAGTTAATTTTGTCTGTTTTATTGATGTTCTTATTACTTTATTACTCCTTGCAAAAATCCCTGTTTCTCTTTCTTCTTTCTTCTCCTTTTACTGGTTTCTTTTTTTTTCTCTTCAATAATAATCTGGGGATCTAACTACTTTCTTTGTGTTTGTTGAGGTATGTTCCTCCTTTTCTTCACTGTGTTGCCTTTTTTTTTACTGTGATCGTTGTTTTCGTTCATTTGTGTATCTCACGTAATATTACTTTATTAGTTAACACTTTTGTTTGTTTTTGTTCAGTTTTATTAGGTGTTGCCGGCCGGTTGTTTCGCCGCGCATTGAACAACTCTTCGTAACACACTCGCTGTTCACGGTCACGGGCCGTCTTTGCTCTATTATCAGCTTTAGTTATTTTGACACTTTCGATCTTTATTAAAAATTATTACTTCCGTACAATTGTATATTTCCTATTACACACAATTCTCGTTTATTCACTAATTTACTTTTTATTTAAAATTGTGCGAGGTGCGAATCTCGTTTGTTTATACACTTTTCACTGACTGCGTGGTACGGACGTGTTTACGTTACTGCTGCCGCTGCCCTTTATGTTTCGTATCTCCTAGGCCTATATTTTTGGTATCGGGCTTTCTTTCGCTTTCTTAGACCCTACACAATCACCACTCAGATTTATTATTTACTAAATCCTTGTATTTTTAGATTTAACTTGGAGCATTTATCATTAACCTGTTCACTATTGCTTACCAGGACCGGACCTTGATCTAATTTTGCCTTTTCGAATTCTTCAATCAATTCATTTTCTTTTCCTGATAAAATTCCAGTGTAATTCCTGAAACAACTACATTGTTTTTCCTTCTGTTTTGATCAATTTGTTCTATTTTATTAAGAAATAAAATAAACTGTGTAGTAGTTTTCACAGTTTTCAATGCGTAATCATAAGTAAGATTCTAATGGTAATATTTATTTGTAATCTTCATATTATTTGTATTTCCAATAAGGTACACTTGCATCAAGTGACTATGAAGGTACAGTTACGATTTGGGATGCCGCTACGGGACAGCGTACAAAAACCTTCCAAGAGCATGAAAAACGCTGTTGGAGCGTAGATTTTAACGAAGTGGAAACTCGGTTGATAGCGTCCGGATCAGATGATGCACGTGTAAAACTATACTCATTAAATACAGAACATTCTATTGCAACCCTCGAAGCAAAAGCTAATGTCTGTTGTGTAAAATTTAACCCTCGCAGTTCATATCATCTTGCCTTTGGCAGTGCAGATCACTGTGTGCATTATTATGATATGCGTTACATGAAAGAAGCCGTGGGGGTATTTAAAGGACACAAAAAGGCAGTTAGTTACGTTAAATTTTTAAATAGTGAAGAAATTGTTTCCGCATCGACGGATTCGCAGCTGAAAATGTGGAACATTAATACACCTTATTGTTTACGTTCATTTGTAGGACATGTTAACGAGAAAAACTTTGTCGGTTTAGCGACAGATGGAGATTACGTCGCTTGTGGCTCGGAAAACAATGCACTTTATGTGTATTACAAAGGCTTGACAAAGAAATTATTTAGTTATAAATTCGAAGCTGCGCGTGGTATTTTAGAAAAAGAAAGGCGCGAAGATGAACCTAACGAGTTTGTTTCGGCTGTTTGTTGGAAGCAACAATCAAATGTCGTAGTGGCAGCTAATAGTCAAGGGACTATAAATATTTTGGAACTTGTTTAAAGGTTTTCATTCGTAAATTTAAGTCGAGCTTATCAAAACTATATTAAAATTCCAGTTTGTCATGTTCCTCTGAAGTGTTACGTTTAAACTGATATAGAATTGATTTTATTTATTACTCCTATTATAAGACTATGGAATCTGATTGTGTTTGAAAACTATTAGTAGTGTGACTTGTTTGACAATCGTGTTTAGTTAGGTTTCTTAGTACAAAATCAAAATATTTAGATAAAATTAGTTAGCTTACTGTGTTCCCTATGTTAGTAATATTATGATAAAATCTTAACTGTTCTTTCTAGTGCCAAATTATTGTGCATTACAAATGACCTTAACTATGTTTACACTACTACATAAAATATCGATGTCACATAGCTTTAACTCAACATGAAAGTAAGATACTTTAAAATTTTTAGTGAGACTCTGTGTAGATACTAGTACAGTAGGGCACAAACCAGTACTATCGACCCCCGTATGTGTAATTCATCTAGCATTTTTCGAATCCTCTAGAAACATCTCGCATCATCTCACAGAAATGTATTTTGCAATTTATACAATGTGTTTCATTCAGTAAAAATAACGCACAATTATACTAACAATGTGATTAAATTTTGATGTTCATTATAGTAAATAAAAAAAACCTAACAATAACAACTATCATATGTGTAACTTAAAGCTTAATGAAAAAAAATAGTTTTGCTCATTTAGTTCTAATATTTATACATAGCAATATGCATATATGTGTGCCAAAATTTTTAGAATGTTGCGTTCTAGGACCATAAGTGTTAATATTAAAGTAAGTAAAATTGTGTTGCACATTAATTTTTATGAAAAATAGAAATTAAGCTATTTTTGAGGTGTCTTAGTAAAATTACTAAAAAATCAATGCAAATTTAGGAACATCACAAGTGTAAAAACAGTATAGGTGTACATAATAAGTAATGTACATATTGTCGATGTTTAGTTATATGTAAAATAGTAGGTGTTAGATTGTAAGAATTGAAAATAACAAAATTTTGGTTAACGATGTGATTTTTTGGATCAAATTTAAATTATATTTTGTAGTAAATTTATAAAAAAAAAATATATAAATATAATACTAAATGTAAGCGACGCTACTAGTATTAATATTAATTTTGTATGTTTGGTTAATGGAGATTATTACGTTGTGATTTTAAAATAGTACCGAGTGGTAACTATCCCTACTGAATGTATTTTAAATGCAAAATGTGTTTACAGAAATTTCCTAAAATAAGGCAATGTGGCTGTTATAGTAAGCTATAACCATATTCTATACAATTGTTACTTTATTTGTAGATAAATGTTTTCTTTTACTGTTGTAGCATTATTATTAGCAATAAAAAAATCCTACAACCCCAATTGGAAGCGTTATTAAGAAAACATGTCCCGTTTTTTATGTAACCATTTTAAAATTTGTATTTATTCCATACAATTGTCCCGATAAATCGCAGCACTTGTATATTAAGCAAGTTTAGTAGCACTTTTTAAAAATATAGGGTGAAAACTTATAGTCCAGGAGGCCATCATAAGAAGTATTACGTTTAATACTAAGACTAAATTATAAGACACAAGAATAAAGTAATAAAAAAAATAATTCATGAATATGAAATAATAGAATACCCCTAGGCAGTGGCGTGCAGTGAGTTTTTTACTTGGGGAAGCGCTTCTGGTTTAGTGATAAGTATAAAAAGTGACAGCTTTTGATAATGCAAAACGTCAGTCTCAAAGAAATTGGCATAATTCAGTTTTAGGCTATTAAAAGCTTTCTTTGGAAAACGAGATCTGTTATAGCTGGTGAAATAATATAATTCAACAAATTTTATTTCATTAAAATTCTGAAACCTGACTCAGTTTGTTGTTGCGTAATATTATTCAAAATTTCTAATGTAGCTCTTAAAAGAACCTTATTTTTGCTATAAAGGTATTATGTGTAGCGAAAATAAGGTTCTATAAAGAGCTAAGTTAAAATTGAGGACGGATTATTGTTCCTCGTGGCAAAAAAGGTAGTTTCCCCAATTTTCATATCAATACTTGCTTAAATCTTATTGTTGACTAGGAACCCGGTTCCCAATTCATGTCTCCCTTGTTTTTTTACCACTATAGAACAGCATGTATTTTCTCATTCGTAAGCAATCTTTCCCTTGCCAAGGTATTTCCTGTAGAGCAGCTATGTTAATATTGTATCTATCTATTTCTTGTATTACGTTCGTTAGAGCGCCTGGTTGGTATAAGCTGAGTACGTTCGCTTAAGTCGTCGTAAGATCCGTCCATTCCATAAAGCTGTTGTGTTGATTTCGTAACTTAAGTGAGGTAGTCAGCCTCAGTCCCCAACCCTCTTCCTTTATCTGGACTTGGGACCAGCAGAGTGCCGCAATACAGCCATCATACCCTGACGGAGTTATCCCTAAATATTTAGAGAATCTAAGGCCAAATATTAGCTAAGTTACAGAGTTGTTCCCAATTGCACTGTGTACTTCTCCAATATAAAATGGTTTGAAATGTGCGCAAATATACAATGCTAGAAATAGAAGCCCTTTAAGTGCCAATATTTTTAAAGCTTTGTTCTAGTTTATATTGTCTAGTAAATTTGGGAGTTTATTTGATTTCGTCTTTAATAAAACATTATACCTACGAGGACGTATTTTTATGTTATGTACCTAGCCATCAAATAAAAAATTGACTAAGTATGCCAAACCAATTATTAAAAAAATAGCTGAGACATTATTTAGCAGTACATATACTAAATTGTGTTTGATTCGTGCGGTTTATCTAGATTTGAGAAGATTTATTTCTTGATAAAATGGGTGAAATTAAGGTGGAACATCGATGTGGCATAAAACTAAGTCCAGCAGATAATCAATGACTGTGGGTTCATAGAGTTAAGGCATCCAGTTTATAACCCAGACATAGCTCCGTCGGACTTCTTTCTATTCGAAAACTTCAAAAGCGTTTTTCATCTGATGAAACGTTCAAAGAAGCCGAAAGAATTTTTTTCTGGGGGTATGGGACGATTAGAAAATAGATGGAATAAGTGTATAAGTGTTGGAAGGAAGTTACGTAGAAAAATAAATGCTTGTTATTAATGTGATACGTGTGTTTTTCATGGCTAGGTTTTATTTTATATAGCCACTTAAAATAGTGTAACTCTTAAATTTACACCCTGTACTTATTCCTACTAAACGAAGTAATGATTTTAGGTGCTCACGATTAAAACTTCAGTACTTATACAAGTGTTATAATGATAATAATAATAATAATATGGAAGTAGCCAGAAAATACTGATTTGTTTATTTTTTCTTTTTTTTCAAGTATTGAGGGAAAAATGAAAGCAGGAAAGAGCTTTATATTTTGGAATTTAGAAAGTAATTATCAAGCGGTTGCGGTAGTTGGGTTAGGCAAGAAATGTAAAGGATATGATGCGGTAGAACGAATAGATCCAGATAGAGAAGCTGTTCGAATAGCTGCTGCTGGTAAGATACAGTTTAACTTAGAATCATTTATTTTAATGTAGTTATAGCTACTATACCTAAGGTCCCGAGTAACTAGGTACCCCCCCCCCCCCCCAGTCCAACACGATCAGAAGAGTTAAGCAGCGTTGCCTCCGGTTAGTGCTGGAATGGGTGGCCCGATTGCTCCGTTAACGTGGCAGCTCTCTTCCATGAGGACCGGTCACTATGGGAGAGTAGACAAAGAATCCCTTCCGGCGATTTTTTATTTTTTGAGTTTCTCAGATATTACATTTAACGATATATCAAGTAAAATTCATTATAACCGAGTTTCATTGTATTGACAAGTTTGTAAAAATACCTTGCTACAATTTCAATATGTAACTATAATGTATTTGGCATTTCTTAAATGCTGAATACAATAGAATTTTATGAAATGGGTACTCCAAATTTCAAATAAAAGTAAATAACCAATGTACCACCTAGCAGGCTAAATATCATTAATGGGGTTAAAGATTGTAGCAAGGCAAAGATTTCCTCTTTTGTGACCCTGTTCTTCCTGTTACTTACTTCCAATTCGTACTACATATATAGCCTTTTTCATCTGCCTAATATAAGCTTAGTAACCCTCTTTTTGTACTACCATACTACCATCACTTGGTTGTATGTTCAACCCAGCTCCATTGTTGACATTTGCATCTACTCATTAGATCTTCCACCGTAGATTTTCAGTATATTTATCTTAAACGGGTTGCACAAACACGATTTAACAAAATGAACAATATCAAATCAAAATTCAAATTTATATAGCAAATAAGGCCCTAGTAAATGAAAAATGATGGTCTTTTGTCAATTTTGATCATTCACTAGCTTAACAAAAGCAAATAATACATTAGTAAACAAAAAACTGATGCTGGTTTGTTAACCTTTATCATTTGATAACTTAACAAAAATTTGTGTAACCCACTCTTTATCTAATAAATATATTTAGGGCCAACCTGAGGTGTGTATATTATACAGGGTGATTCAAAAGTATTGTCATTAAATTAAATGGATATAATATGCTGACCATAATAGAAGTAGGTAAATACATTACAGCAAAAATTTAAAGCTTATCGCGATTTTTGTTTAGTGTAAATTTTGTTACGCGCTTTTGAGAACTGCTGGCTAATATGCATTTAAAAAGCTTGCGACAGAAATTTGACCCTGGAAAAATAAATGAAACATTACAGAATTATGTAATTTACAAGTTTCACTCTCCTCTTACATTTTTTCAAGCTTGAGACTGGCAGTAAATAATTACTGGCATGTTTAAAAAGTGATAGTAGAAAAAATTGTTGTCATGTGGCGAAATCGCTAGTTGGTTTGTTGTTAGGAATTAATATAAATAAGTTACTTTAATAATTTAGGTAAAGTCTTTGACCAACGTCGTCACTTGAATATTGCTTGGCTTCCTACGAGAGGTTTTTATTCAAAGTCAAATTCATACTAACATCATGTATTTCGTATCTGTGCATTAGTTTTACAAAATAATATAAATTGCTCTAAGTCCCAATTCAAAGTGCATTGATACAAATTATTACAAGTCCTGATTCAAAGTGAAAAAATGTAAATTACTCTAAGTTCTGATTCCATTTAAAACGGCTAAGTCCATAAAAAGAATTTAAATAATTCGCACAAATATTTCACAAGTTCTGAATTGAAGTTAAGTTAAACTATAAAACAATCTTACACGTAATTACTGGAACATCGTCTTGAAGGGTGTCGATTTACCGTAGGTACTGCTTGTTTGATCGCTAGATATAAACCATACCTTTACTGTATTTTGGTCGCAGCATATATACAGAAAATTGATCCCCTTCTCTTAATATTCAGTATCTTATCTTATGCGCATGAGTATTACAGAATTGCATAGAAGCACGTACGAGGTGTCTGGTTTCATCGTTCATTGCACTTCCATATACATACATGCATTAAAAGATGCAACCTTGATGCGGCGCGTGCGGCTGTCCAGTGAATGACCTGATCGAATGACGTCATATCAACCACGCGTGCAGGTGAATTGAATACATTAAATGCATTTCAAACTTCGCCTTTGTTACAATAAAGAGGAACAACACTTACAAAAGATGTTCAAATATTCCTCCATTAACTTCTACACAAACACAACAGAAACGCAATACAAATACAACACAAACATAAACTGTCTTTTTTTAAGAAATTGAAATAACGTCAGTTAATTCGGCTGAGCTTCCACTAAAACGTTCGAAGAGTGACTGACGTACATAATATACGTGGACTCTTATCAGTAAGGCATTTGATAAATTTAGGTTCCAGTGACCCCCAACCAATTTTTGTAGTGATCTTTTTAATTTTTTTCTCAGCTTACCGTTTACTTGCGACACATGGTTTATTGAGAAAAATTGTTCTATTTGATATGCTCTACCTACACTTAAAATTAATGACAATACTTTTGAATCACCCTGTATAAGCCTTGGAGATGTAAGACATAGAAAAAGATTACCTTGTAAACCAAAGGTTTAATCCTGCTAAAGTCAAGTGTGGAAGCCCTTTGGGTCTAAAGTAATTTCAATCGAGTAACGATAATAGCTATAGCGGTTATTGTACGTTGATATATTTGGCACCTGCAAGTCTATATCTTACCTAATAAATAAACAAACATATGTATCATATAAAAATTTAGGTTTCAGAGATAAACTTATTAGTCTTATTACATTCAATTATTTATATTTTGTTAAAAAATGCGTGTTTTATTAAATTCTGATTTCTGTTTATTTACAGCTGGTTGTAGATCTCTTCAAGAAGTAGGTGTAAAAGCAATATGTGTGGATAGTTTAGACGATGCGGAAGCAGCGGCAGAAGGTAGTACTTTAGGACTGTTTAAATTTCAAGAATGCAAAAGTACACAAGAATGTCCTCCAGAAATAGATCTTTTCACACCATCAGATTGTCCTAGTCAAAGTGACATTTTAGCATGGAAAGCAGGCATTTGTAAAGCAACTGCTCAAAATCAAGCTAGACGATTAGCAGATATGCCTTCGAACCTTATGACACCTACCATTTTTGGGCAAAATGTTGAAGAAATGTTTGCAGGTTTAGATGTTTGCATCTCGATACATGATGAAAATTGGATAAAAAAACAAAATATGAATGCGTTTCTAGCTGTAGCTAAAGGTTCTTGTGAACCGCCAAAATTTCTTGAACTCACTTATAGTAAAGGTGGTTCAAATGCTCGCCCTTTTGTTTTAGTAGGCAAAGGTGTAACATTTGATTCGGGTGGTATCAGTATAAAACCAGCAAATGCAATGGATGAAATGCGAGGTGATATGGGTGGTGCAGCTGCATGTGTAGGAGCTTTAAAAGCTTTGGTTAGCTGTGGTGTACAAACAAACGTCATAGTTCTTGTTCCACTATGTGAAAATATGCCCTCGGGTAGTGCAATAAAACCAGGAGATGTAATTAAAGCCATGAATGGAAGAAGCATATGTGTTAATAATACTGATGCAGAAGGGCGACTAATTTTAGCTGACGCTTTAACTTATAGCGGTTGCTTAAGTCCCAAGTCTGTGGTTGATGTTGCTACACTAACAGGTCAGTTGAAAATAAATCATTTAAATATCTCGAACTAATCTTGCATACACATAGGGGCCATGCGAATTGCCCTTGGGGGTAACGCTGCCGGAGTATTTAGTACATCAGACACACTTTATCAATGCCTAGAACAAGCAGGAAGTAAAACGGGAGATCGTGTTTGGCGCTTTCCATTGTGGAAGCAATACACAAAGGAAATGACAGAAAATTCTGGTTATGATATTTGTAATATTGGTAAACCCAGAAGTGCTGGTGCTTGTACGGCAGCTGCATTTCTGAAGGAATTTATACCAAAAGATGTTGATTGGATGCATATCGACATCGCTGGTATTATGGGACCTAATTCAGAAATACCATATTTAGCAAAAGGAATGACTGGTCGACCAACAAGAACACTTGTAGAGTTTATTATATCGCAAATTAAAACTTGCAAATAGCAACCTTTTTGTGTTCACTTCTGCTAGTGTCCTTTCTCGATTATTCCTCTAGTCTTAGGTTTATATTTTACACGCATTTTTTTAGTTGTATTTCTTTTAAAAATAAATATTTCTTAAGACTATTTTAATAAATAGAGTTACGCTTACCGAGTCGCTGTAATGTTTGGTTTGGATTTCACTCACTAAACATTACATAAACTGTATTATAACTTATAACATTTAGTTACTTTCCTACTTATCGACGATCCTCATTTATCATTGCTGCAAAGGTAGGAAACACCAAAAAAAATTTTTAGGGGGGGCGCCTTTTTCATTGGATGGGTCGGCTCTGTAATTTTTGTGGAACTAGCAATGAAATGTTAATATGTTTTTTTTAACAAATCACACTAATTTTGTCTTTATTTAACTTTTCAATTTTTCTAAATTCCTCTTTGACAATTTAATTCCAGGACTGCCACAATAAAAAGAAACACAATTTAAGTAGATAATACAAAAGATTTATCATATTCATTCAAAGTAATTTCCATTTACATGAATACACTTATTGCAACATTCTAAAAGTTTTTGAAAACAGTCGGAAAAGATGTCCGAAGGAATCGTTTTCAATTCGGCAGTTACATCTTTTTAATATCTTCCACGTCCTAAAACCGTTTCCCTTTGAGAACAGTTTTCACTTTAGGAAAGAGAAAAAAGTCTGCCGGTGCTAAATCTGGCGAATAGGGTGGGTGATTGATTTCAACAACGCCATGTTTCATGAGAAATGACTTCACAATCAGTACGGAATGGGCAGGCGCATTGTCATGCAACAAGAACAAAGAACCATTTTCTCGAAATTGTGGTCGCACTCAAGAAATGCGCTGCAATAATCTCTTCATCACCCTTATACTTTTGTCAGTAATACTGTAACGAAGTGGCTTTCGGCAATATCGTGGGTTAAGGTTGTCTATGTTTTTATATTGATTATGTTGGTAGAGACTTATAGCAAAACTTCATTACGAGTGTTTTACTTGGCTTTTGCAAGAGGTTATTGAATGAAAGTCTAATACAACTAACATTCCATATATTATTCAAATTCCGAATTATGCGTTACAATTATTACTCATGAACAAAGTTACAAACAAACACATTGAAACATTAACGAGATAAATTACAAACATTAAGTTAAATCATAAAACAAAGAGTTACATCCTAACTTTTAACACGGATTATACCCAAACTATTAGCAAGCTTTAAATTGAATTGAAATACAGAAAAGATTCTGACGTAAACATTTCAGAAATCACCCCATACTGCGGTTGGCACTAGCTTGATGGGTCGCCATGCTTGAACCCTCAAGCATCTCGACTGTTCTTACATGAACATCTTTAGAACGGTACCCATCTTGGTAATAACATTGGAAACGACATTTAATCCAACCCCTGGCTTACTGCCCGGATTGGTCTTGTTAGAGTCTCTCATTTGGACCTCAATCAAGCCTACTCCCAAATCTCGTATGTGAGACTCCACCAAGGAACTGAAACTCTCTATGAAAAGTCACTATACTTATACTCCCAAGATTTGCCCTTTCTTTCTTACATTTTCAACAGCTGCCTAAGCCAACTGTTTCGTGTTACATCATTTCACATTAATTCTTAACTTTGTATAAACATGAGTCATGGTTTTCCAGGAATGGATCACGTTATTCGTTGCAGGTGTCACATTAGTAAATACGAACTTACTGCAACATTGTCGTACATTGATATGATTCACCAAATGACCAGATGTTCGAATGACACATATGTATGCAGGTGCATCTTTAGTTAGTAAACACATTTAATGATTGCTTACAATGTAAGGATTGCGAATGCGAAACTTGTTATATCAAATACAACCAAACGCTAATTTATTGAATGCATTGCTTATGGCGATGTTTTACATTATTCCCGAATGTAACCTGCTTTATTACAATACGAACAAATATTTATTTATAAAAGATCTTTAACTTGTTATTTGTTTTTATTTTGTTCTCAAGAGCTTGGATGATTTTGTTTATATTTGTAGTGAAGAATATTATTAACTATATTTTACGCTCGATTTATATACATTAGCGGTAAATGTATCGAATTTAAAATAATAAAACATGCACATAATAAATTGCTTAACCATATCTACTAATAAAAAATATAAAACGTAAAACCAATAGCAAATATCGAAGTGTAGGTAGGTAGTCTCGGCAAAAAAAAAAATAGGACACCTTTGTAATCTAGTGCGTATCTTTTTCTTAAAATTTAGTTGTTTAAACAGCCTTTTAATTAAATTTACTAGATTATTTAAAATATACATACATATGAAAATATCGTAACACATGTCATACATTTGTCAAAAATTTGTTTAAAAGCGATAAAACAGAAATGCCTCGCATTAGTGAGCTTGTTAAGGCTAGCGTAATTGCTAAATTGGAAGATGGCTGGTCGCAACGGCAAGTAGCTGTACATTATGGTATTAATAGGAATTCTGTTTGTAAAATATCTATAAGAGGTGGAGAGAAGAGGGCAGAATTGATAGAAATCCTGGGTCAGGACGACCAAAGATTTCTACCCCCGAACAAGATGTGGCATTAATAAATGTGTTAAGAGATCGTCCATTTTCTTCAATGGTTCAAGCCGTCGAAGATACGAACTTTCCTGGTTCAAGTGGAACTGGTCGCCGGCGAGTAAAAGATTCCAAGTTGCGCTGTCGGTCAGCAGCTAAAAAGATTCTGTTTAAACCCGAAAATAAAGAAGCCCGCATAGGGTTTGCACTGGAACATATTGCCCTTCCCGTAATGTGGTCTTTACTGATGAAAAAACTTTTCAATCGTCATTTACTGGTCAATACTAGATTTGATGAGAGGTATATAAATAATGCCGATAAAAGTGCCCGATTTTCAGTTAATATTTGGGGTTGGATATCGGCACAAGGGCCTGGTGTTTTATGGCACATTGAAGAAAGATTGAATAGCGAAACTTATGAAACTATTTTGGAACATATTATGCTTCCTTCTGTGTCTCATTTTTTACCAAATAATCGATTTATATTTCAACAAGACAACTGCCCCGTTCACACAGCTCGTAGCATAACTAATTGGTTTCAACAAAATAACATTAATGTAATAAATTGGCCTAGCCGCAGTCCTGATCTCAATCCTATTGAAAACGTATGGGAGTATGGGCACTACTAGTAAGAAACATTCAAAAAAGAAATGCTAGACCACGAAATGCCCAAGAACTACTAGAAATAATTAATAATGAATGGGAAAATATTCCAGATGGAGATGGAGAAATGGATAAAACTCCTGATAATGACATCTTAATAGTGATAGGTGATCTAAATGCCAAGATTGGCAGAGAAGAAATACATCATCTAACCATAGGGAAACACAGTCTACACGAAGAATCTAATAAGAACAAAGTGACACTGATAGAATTTGCAAAGGAATGACAATTAAAAATACTACCTTCCCACAAAAACCTATCCATAAAGAAACGTGAATTTTTTCCGGTCCGCAAAACTGTGAATCAAATAGACCACGTCCTAATATCAAACAGGAAACAACCCAGTGTAGTAGACACAAGAACTACGAGAGTAGCCGCAAGCAAATCAGATCACATGTTAGTTAAAGTGATATTCAGGCGCAAAATAGACAATGCCAAAGCTATACCCACATATGTATGTGTTTAGTAAAGGAATCTGAATGGGATTGAAAGGTGCAGGAAGTACAATATACAGAAACTGAGCGATGAAAGAGCAAACTACAGAAAATCAGTTAAGACAATACCAAAATCAGTAAGAGTATGTATAGAAGAAATGTGGAAAAAAGATAGAAATCAATATTCACAGTGCAGCAGAAGAAAACATAAACTACATCAAAAACAAACAAAGGTCAGCATGGTGGGACGAAGACTGCAGAGACAATAAACAACAGAAACGAAGAGGAGACTAACACAAAGAAAAATCAGGAGTAAATCGGAAGAATACCAGAATCTAAGAGAAGAGAGACTAAAAAATGTTAAGAAGGAAGAAAAGAGAGTTCCTAGATAAACAGATAGAAGACATAGAAAAAGCACAACAAAGGAATGAAGCTAAGAGAATGTATAATACAATTAGGACTAATAAACAAGACTTCTACCCAAACCCAAGACCATCAATATGCAAGAGCCAAGAAGGGAAATATATAACACAAGAATAGGAGGTACCTACTAGAAAGATGGGGACAACACTTCGCACAACTGTTAAAACAAAGGGAAATACCAATGAAAATATACCAAGCCAAGACAAAGATGGATGGATAACATAAAAGAGGATGCATGAAAAATACTAAGTCCAGAATTGGAAAGTCAGAGCGCAGCAGAGATTAAATGGAGGCAAAAGTTGAGGGAGGCCAAGGTCCAAATGGGACTGTAGCGCCATGGTGGAGAGATTTTGAAGTTTTACCCTTTTGCCCACTAGCAGCAAAACAACAAACTGAAAGCAGAATGCATCTTTTGATAAGCAATTCGGTAAACTCTATGAAATTTTCGCATTTACCCCCACCGCTCCTTGAACATTCCATCACATTTTCATACTGTTAATTTTGTTACTCAGCATTACAGGCCACTGATCCTGTCCCTCAACTCCCACAGATAAGGTTGCAACTAAAAAGGAGCAATTTTTCCACCTGCTACTACTACAGCTATATTGCATGGTAATTCCAAAAATATTCTCACAAGTTTACAGATTGAATTTAACAAGTGTAAAATAGTAAAAGAATAGTTAACCCAGTTTCACGAGTGGATCTCTGAAAGAATCATGTGACCTCCGTTTTAGTAAGTACATAGTCTTATTAACAGATCATTAAATCAATAAGCAATAAAAAACCCAAATTGAATAGAGTACACTTTTATTATAATTATCACAAATTTTGATCATAATTCGGTAACGTTACATATCAACAGAAATGTTAAGACAATACTGACTACTTCCTATTTCTTATACTTATATTTTAAAAATCACTTAATCGTAATAGATTAATACAACAAAAAATTTAATTTAAAAATACTGACCTCCATGGAATTACAAAAAAAACAATATACAGATCATGAAATCTGAATATAAATTTTTTTCGCAGTAATCAGAATACAAAAATGTTTAACATTTGCTAACACAAGTTAAAACAACAATGAATAACATGTATTTGTTTAACTCATACTAATTACTGTATAATAACTATATTTTAATCTCATGATGCGTATAACTTACACTTTTAATTTACTCACTGTCACAAATACTGAAACGTTGGCATGTAAATAAAACGTTACAAGTTAAAATATATGTGCAGTGTTAAGTAACAGTTGCTGAGAACAAGCTTACCTATACTGAAATACATTTAAAACTATTTATTTGGGACAAATTCTGAAATTTATAAGTATTATTAACTTTATGTTCAGATTATTATATATGATTACAGGTTTCAATATCCAATCATGATAGTCAGACAATCAGTAGTAGACTGTTTAAGATTTTAACGTTTATTGCAATGTATTCAGAATTCACCTAAAACTATATTCAACATGTTAAATATTACCGAAGCTATATTTCTGAAATAATTTTAACTGTTTTAAAAAACACATTTAATTAAAATACTACAAAGATTTTGGTCCAAAGTTAGCAAAGGATTTGAGTCACCTTGAAAGTCATAGACATACTCTTAACAGGACTCGATATAACATCAAATACTGCATTTATTGCTTTACTCAAATCAGCGGCAGATTTCACATTAACACACTTTTCATATAACAGTATATAAAATGACTAGATGCAAATTCATTAGTAAATTTTATAATTTAACCAATATTTAACTTTCATGTTCGTAAGTAAACAAGAATCAGCCGTTATTTACTTCTCAAATTTAATTTAGCTTGCTGTTCTAGCAAAATTTTATAAACACTGAATGTCCGTTAATACTATGAAAATCTAGCAAATTTATTCGTTTCAACTTTTAGCTTATCATGCTGCTGTATTTTTGTACTATTCGATAGTTTAATGTAAAATGTACCTGGACAAGCCAACTTGAATCCAAAGTGTTACATCCTTTTAAATTTATTTATTTGGGTAACTTCTGCATATGTTCTCTTAATCGCTTTACACAATCTTTTTTCCTCAATTTTTGAAAATCCGTATTGGCAGGTGCAAACAATTATTTTACTCGACCATAATTCGGCTCGACAAGAATATAACCATTATCGTATAAATAGGCATTGAATTATGTTAAATATTTCCTGTTATACTTTTATTACCATGTAAAAACACTGCCCTATTACTAAGGCCCATGAGATTCAGGTACCAATATGTTCACCAAAATTATTATTTAGTAAAACTACATAAACATAGTTTTATAGGTTTCTAACACGAGAAATTATTTCGTTTATAGTTTCTATTAATTTCCTATTTTCAAATTTAAGATGAATGAATTACCAAAAAGACTGATTGTCGACCATAAAAATGCCTGGAACGAAACCTCTACATTAACACGCTACTCTAATCCGCGGAATTCCCCAAGAAAAATGCAGTATTGCAATGCCAGGGTTACCCCTAACTTCGGGAGGGGGTTTATGGGGATACATAATCTGGCAAGGCCCCACGGCCACGACCTCTGCCTCTACCCCTTCCTCTGCCTCGCCCCCTCCCGCGTCCGCGTCACCTTCGTCCATCCGTCATACCTGCAACAGACAACAGAATTCGTGAAAATTATTTTACTTAATATACAGAAAAAAAATTCATTACAAATTTACATATTCTTTCTTTCTCTTTCACCCTTTTTATGGTGTCGAGGGGGCCGGACACACCGAGCCGCAGAGCAAGTTGTGGCCAAGCAGGCTCTTGCTTAACTCTTAATAATTCAGTTTTACGTGCACTCCCACTCTGCCGTACTGCCAGTTAAATTTACATATTGAAACAATAAAAATAATAGACCTACCATCTAAAAACATCATATACCACCATATATTTACAGACTCTAACAATTGATAAACTAACTAAACTTTTATTTGACAAATGTATTAATTATTATTACAGAAACATGATAAAAGTGTAAAGGCCAAATAGAATCTGACCCAAGTTTCGGTTTCGGCTGAAAAACAGCCGAACCTTCGACCCAACCGAAACTATGTTTAAAGACGCCCAATCCGAGTGAGATGTAACGAAGTTGGCACATTACGTCTCAGGTAATATGTATAAAAGAATAATTATAATTATCGTTAATTTCATGTTGAAATTTGATTTAGTCAATTAAAAAGCAGCCATATGACTACTGAAGAAATACAAAATAAATGATTGGAATAAAACTATGTGTTTTCCTATATTTAAAAGTTAAAACCCATAGGAGTAATAAATTGTTTACTAACTTCTATGTAAGCTGAAATTCGGTTTGGGTTTCGGCTTCAAAACTTACTTTCGGTGGGACACTGCCGATCAACATTAGACAACACCTCACAAACAGTTACATGAACTGCTCGTTTTTATGTTTCTGAACAATTTGCAAACAAGGCAAACTCAATAACAGACGGCATTTATATCAAAAGATAACTGTTAGAAATTAAGCTTATTACTTAGGTATTACATATTACACAACTTATTGAAGAAAAATTCGCCATTTCATTTTATTAAGATTATAATAATTTAGAACCTCACAAATAGAAAAAATTTGAAAGAAACCAACATATACGTCCAAGAAGACTACTCTAAGGAGGTAATAGAAGAAAGGAAAAAGTTAAAGCCAAAGCTCATCGAAGCCAAAAAATAAGGCAACGACAAACTATATATACAAGGAAGACTATACAAAAGGACAAAAGAAATAGAGTACAAAACAGATGAAGAAGAAAAATCGGAAGAGCAAGAAGAGTTCAAAGAAGAAGATAACGATATATCAGAAACGGAAGAAACCGCACAAGAAACTACTTGGCAAGAAAACTCAGAAGAACAAAGCGAAAAAAGAGAGGAAGAAACAAGCTGGGATCAGAGGAAATAGAAGAAAAACAAACCAAACCAAGAAAAGCCCCAACACTATCATCCAAACCTTCAAGCTCACATACATATGAAAAAAAGACAAATGAAATACAATCGTTACTAGCTCCAATAAAAGACACAGGAACAAAACACAAAGAAAAAAACCATCAAACAAAACACATAACAAAGACAGAAAACCGGACAACCCATGGAGACGACCAAGGCAACGAACAAAGGGAAAGAAGCGGAAAAGAATACATAAACTCTAAAAATATCAAAAAACGAAAACACGAATTCAGAATTAACAATTGCAACCTGGAACATCAAAACAATAAACGGAAAGGAAGAAGAAATAGTAGAAGAGATAAAAGAAAGAAAAATTCAGTTAATAGGATTGAGCGAAACAAAGAAAAATGAACAGGGACAAAACCAGTTAAAGGAAGGACACACTTTATACTACTCAGGAAAACCACTAACAGAAAGAAAGAAGGAGTGGGTATAATAGTAACAGAATAAATTAATAAGGACATCACAAATTGGAAACCAGTGTCATCATTAGAAATAGAGCTAGAATTAAAAATAATAATAATACAAATATACGCCCCAATACAAGGAACAAGAGAAACAGAACTAGAAGAATTTTACACAAATTTACACGGAACATTCGACAAGTACATATAAGAAAAAATCGCCATACGTCATAATAAGCGGAGATTGGAACTCGAGAATAGGCAACGATAAAGAAAGAGGACATGGAAGCATGGGAAATCACGGAGAAAACGGAAGAAATACCAACAGATTAAAGATGATAAACTTTTGCATAGAGAATAACTTGTACATAGGCAACACATTTTATGAGCAAGAGATAAATTACACATACGAAGACATAGAAAGAAATGTAAGCAGTATGATAGACTATATAGGTAGTATACACGAGAGAGACAGTAAACATAATAGAATCAGTTAAAATAAACAAACAAGTAGAACTGAACACAGACCATAAACTAGTAATTGCAAGAACAAAAATAACAGAAACAGAACCAGAAAAAAAATATAAAAAGATTAGAATACAGCAACTAAAAATCGAAAACAAAAGAATAGAATACCAACAAAAAATCGAAGAAGAACTAACAAAGTGGGAACAAAAAAACATAAATCCAAATAAAAACAAAAAATGGGAAATATACAAAAGAACCTTGATAGAAACAGCGAAACTAGTCTGCGGACAAACAAAAACAACAAATAAACATAAAAGAACAAGATGGTGGAATCAAGAGGTTAAAAGCAAAATAAAACTAAAGAAAACAGCATGGAAGAAATACCTACAAACAAGAAGAGAAGCAGATAAAATTGAATATAAAAGAAGAAGGAACGAAGCAAAAGCAGAACTTCGCAGAGCCAAGCAAAAAAGTTGGGAAGACTGGGGAAACGAAATACAGTAAACAAAAGAAAAAAACCCAGAAGATTTTGGAAAATAGTAAAATCATTAAGGAAACAAAGGGACAAAGAAATACAAACAGAAACCGAAAGCATAGTTAAAACACTTGGAAAAATTACTACGAAAATAAATTTACCTCAAGAACAAACGAAGAAGAAGAAGAAGGTAGAAGGATAGTACAAGTAAAGTAGAAGACATAAACCAGGAAGAAGAGGGAACTAGCTTAGAGGAAATAGAAGAAGTAATAAAAGAAATCAAAACTGGGAAGGCTGCGGGACCAGACGAAATAGCACTCGAACTAATAAAAAACGGACGAGCAAAAGCAAATGCATGGATGAAAGAGATATGCAACATGACATGGTTAACAACAGAAATCCCCAGCGACTGGGAACTAAACACAATAATTCCCATATACAAGAAGGAAGACCCAACAAATTGCGACAATTACAGAGCCATATGCTTGGCACCAGTGGCATTAAAAATCTACAGTAAAATATTAGAAATAAGACTAAGACAAGAAACAGAAAACAAGTTAGAAGAAGAACAAGGAGGGTTCAGAAGCAGACGACAAACAACAGACCACATAAGCGTATTGCGAAAAATAATTGAAACAAAACTAGAAAACAGCTCAGAACTATACATAACTTTTATAGACCTTCAAGCTGCTTTCGACAACGTAGATAGAGATAAATTATGGGAAGTACTACGACAACTACGAATAACCCCAAAACTAGTAAATGCCTAGCCTGATGACACATTGCTTCCTATTCTTGAGATAATTTTTTATTAGGTGTATTGCTGACCCGTGAAACCCAAAATGATGCTAAATGGCGAGTAAGATTTTATGGTCAATGGTGTCAAAAGCCAACAATACTAAAGCTGTAAGTTGACCCTTATCAGTCGCTTCTATAACATGATCAGTTATCATTAAAAGAGCTGTAGTACAACTATAATTCTGCCGGAAACCAGACTGATAGCAGTTAAGTAACTTATTGCTGTCAAGGTATGTCCTAATTTGGATATCCATGACTTTCTCCAAGACCTTTGACAAAGCTGGTAAGATACTGATAGGCCTTAAATCCTTTAGTTCTTTGGGAGATTATATTTTTGCAATTGGACGGATATTAGCGATTTTCCATTGCGTAGGGAAGACACTATCCAGCAGACAAATAGTTATTATGTTTGTAATATAAGGCAATATGAGTGGACAGCATAATTGTATCATTTGAATACTAATACCATCCTCACCCGCTGCTATACATTTGTGACAAATGTATAGTTCACGTCAAATGGCGCCTGCGTCCTTGCTAATTGCGTCTTGGCTAAATGAAGCGGTAAGGCGTTATATGCAATATTAATTCAGCGGGCCTTGCTCAGTCAAAAGAAGTTTTATTTGAAGAATCCTCAAAGAGAGAGGAGTATCAAGGAAACTCATAAAAATAATAAAAAATGTATATAGATGTTATGGTAGTGTGCAGATAATGGGACAAAATTCAACAACTTTTGAAATAAAAAAAGGACTAAAACAAGCAGACTCCTTGAGTCTCCTACTATTTATAATATGCATGGATCAAATAATGAAAAACACCAGGAAAAAGACAGTACAAACACTAATTGGGCATTATAAGATGAAACCTGTCTGGATAGACGCACTATTATATGCCGACGATATTATACTAATAGCGGATAACATAAAGAAACTACGGGGAAACCTTAATATCTGGGTAAAGGAAATAAAGCAAATGAGAATAGAAATAAATACAGAAAAAACCAAGATCATGATAATAAATGACAAGAAAGAAAACAACGAGAACAGGAGAATAACATGCAGTGAACAACAAATTAAAGAAACAGACATAATAGAATACCTAGGAACAACGATAACAAAGGACGGAAAATTGGATATGGACATCGCACATAAAATTAAAAAAGCAAACAACACGTAATATTCGATCAATCATACAATATTAAGAAAAAAAGAAATATCAAAGGAAAATAAAACTAAAATATATAACACGATCATACCACCAACGCTTATATATAACATGGAAGTAATGCCGATAACGCCAACACAAGAGAAAAAAAAAAGGGCAGTGGAAATAAAATTCTTAAGAAGAATTATGGGAATTACTAAAATGGAAAGAATAAGAAATGACACCATCTACGAAGAACTTAAACAAGAAACAATCCTAAACAAATTAAAGAATAAACAACTAAATTGGTACGCACACATAAGACGAATGAGTATCGAAAGAAGGACAAAACAAATGGCAGAAGCAAGAACAAATAGGAAAAAGAGAAGGGGACGTCCAAGAAAAATATGGGAAAAAAGAATAGAAGAAATAATAAAAGAAACAGGATTAGAAAAAACAGAAATAGATAAATTAGCCCAAAACAAAAAAGAATGGAAGAAGTTTATCAGCAAGAAATACCCGACACCCTAATAGGGTAAAAAGGGTTTTGTTTAAAGAAAGAAAGAAAGCAATACTCGAGATAGTAACAACCTACGAATACCTAGGTAGCCTTATAACTGATAACGAATGATGGGAGCATAGATTTAGAATTAGCAAACAAGGCGAGAAAATCAAACAAACTATATTACGTGCTAAATGCAATAATAGGGAAAGCGGAGCTGAAGCAAGAAATAAAACTAAGAATTTATAATGCCATAATCGTACCGGCACTGTTATATGCAAGGGAAAATTGGACAATACAGAAGAGGCATGTTGGAAAGCTAGATGCAATGGAGCTGAGGCACCTAAGGAGAATTGCTGAAAGACAAAATGGGACAGAGTTACTAGCAAAACAATCAGGGAAACGATTAATCAAGAACCAATAATGAGCAAAAAAAAGGAGACAACTAAATTGGTACGGTCACATGATCAGAATGTGCCCAAATAAATTAACAAAAAGAGTCTGCGGAGCAAAAAAACATTAAAAAACGAGAAGAGGAAGGCCAAGGAAAGCATGGATACAACAAATAGTAGATATGGGAAAAGAAAGAGGCGAAACACTAGAAAGATAAAAGCAATGGCGCTAAACATGAAAGGATGGATGAAGTGGGTGAAAGGAAAACCAGAAGACTAATTGGAGGGGTATATGAAAGGGGAGAAAGAAGAAAAAAAATTACCTATGTTGCTCGTAGTTTTCTCTAGGTACGCTAACGGTCCTTGCAAAAGTCCACCCTGTTGAGGAAAAGGAGTTCTTGGTCCACCCATTCCTTGTTGTTGCATAAACATAGCCTGTTGAGGTGACATCATACCTGGTCCTACGCCCACTCCTGCGCTACCCATTCCTGGAGGAACCTACAAAGATTAAAAATATTTACTATGTATCTTCAATAAACCACGTACAAACATACAAGTTCATAAAAATCGTTATGATTATACGTACCCACCAAACTTAATTTATTCAAAAAAATAAAGAGAAAAACACGAAAGAGTCAAGCTCATTTCTAAAAATAGTTTTACCAAAAAAGTGCAAATTTTGTATAAATAAAACTGCAACTTTTTATTTTTAAATATTTATTTAAATAATTCTTAGTAATCATACAAAAAATTTTCAAATGTTAGTTGAAATTAAAATAACGGCCAAATATAAATTTAGTTCCTATAAATTAATTTGAAGATATAAAAAGCCTAAAAATTTTGTCATAAAATAACCCTACATAGTTTTATACTAATATTATACATTTACAATTATTAACAATCTTTAAAAAAATCTATAAAAGGCACATTTGAGCAAAGAGCTGCTAGCGTATACTATGATCCTATAATTGAATAGACACAATAATTTACTAAAGAAAATGCGTATCACATGTACTTAATCAATATTGCCATTTTGTACACCCTGAGAGTTAGTAAACAGTCAAAATATAATTAATTCAAAGCTGTAAACTAATTCCACCTATTCCCTGATGTTAGTGACACATAAAATTAAAATCTACATGATATGAGAGAGCGATGGTTTATTTCAACAGCGCTTGTGCACCGTTTGTACTGCATTTAAACTGTTCGAAAAGTAGGAAGACAATCTTAACTATACTGTTAATTAACCCCAACTTGTACTTGGCTACTAATACTATAAATACAAAGCCAATTTAAAATTAATATCCTTTACAATATTTCGTCTCTACGATGGCAAATAATCAAAATAAAGTCTAGAAAGCATAGATATTAACACACATTGAAGCTTTATTACTGATGATAATGGAAACTGCAATGCTAAATTGAACTGTACTGAATTGAAATATCAGTTTAAAAAACTGGCTTAAATATTTACGAATGAATAAAAAATAGTTTTTTGGACCAAAATTTTGACAAAACATTTAAGATTTGTTTGATTCATCAATGACATTTAAATAGGATATAAAGATACTTGCCATGTTCCTAATTACTATGCTGAAAAAAGAAAAAACATAAATATAAAATATGGGCAACATTATACAGAAATTTTGAACAAAAAACTAAAGTAATTTTATATGAGATCTTGTGATAATGAAAAATATGACGGAATTACAACAGAAATAGAAATTTCGTTATCCTGTAACGTGATAAAAAAGTGAGTAACGCAAAAAACAAAAAATTAAGTTTAAGTGCAAGACGAAAGGTGAAAAGACATACCTATACGTTATATTTTCCTGAATTAAAAGTCAAATTAATATAACCTATGTAACTTGAATAATTGGTTAACGTTAAGCTTAACATAATTATTACCGACACTTCCATAAATTACAAAATACAAAAGCTCCAATAAAATAAATTATAACTAAAATACAAACGAACAAAAAAAGCAAAAGCGTGTGATTGCAACCTCTACTTTCTGAATAGGTAAATTTGTCTTTTAAAACAGCCCAGATGCAGAATTTTAAAAACTCAATTGAATCACTGCTACTCCATTCAAGTGAGTTTTTTTTGTTTGATTGTTTAAGCCAGCATTATGTGTAACAAAATATATTATAGCATCTTACAGTTTAAAAACAACTTTTAAAGCAACAAACTGTGATTTTTTAATAATCGTAATAATTACTACTTTACAATTTCCATCACCACTAGTGTAGTTTCACATTGTACAATGATAAAACCTCAATGTTTGTAATATGCAGTAAACCTATGCAGAATTTTTATTATTTACCGAGGCTTTGGCTGAAATAGTTTGTTAAATACGAAAGCTAACACATATAACGATCAAGAAATAAAAAAAAAAAATTATAAACAAATCTAAAAATTATCTATCTACAACAATAATCATGCGCTTGAAGAGATCAACGACGGTCTACCTGCATCTGTTGTTGCAACTGCTGCATTTGCTGCTGTTGTTGTAGTTGTATTTGTTGCTGTTGCTGCATTTGTTGAAGTTGTTGTTGTTGCATTTGTTGCATCGTAGGTGACATTCCTGATACCATCATTTGATTTGGCGTTTGGTTTCCAGAAATGGCACCGATAGGTGATGGTGGCACGGAACCCCCATTACTAATTAAACTTTGTGAAGAACTTCCCTGTGCTGGGCTTTTAGCGTAGCCCTGTAAATCGGCTAATAAATTTTGCCAAACAGCAATCTTTTCGTAGTGCCGTTTTAAAAGTTCCTCTTTCCGTGCCAATTCTAATCTTAATTCGTTGATGTCCTCCTTAACTACCATTTCAGGTTTTAAGGCCGATAGTAGGAAGCGTTTTTGTAAGAAAAACGCTTCCATCTGTCGTGCTAAATCAATGAATCGTAACGTAGTTTGTTCAACTTCTGTTCGGATGTCATCTTTATCCGTACTACCAACAGCCTCCTCTTTTGTTAGAACGTTAAGACAGTGCTGAAATAATAAAATAATCGGTACTAATCGTACTAGCGTATTTTTTAAATTAAAATACCTGGAATGCCTCTTCGAATTCGTCCACCAAATTACCACTACCGTTTGTTGGGGTGGCCATAGCAGACACGGGTGGAGACGTAGAGGCTTCCTTCATTGATGTATGTTTATATAATAAAAACAACGCATTTTACATAATTTTAAATCTGAAGCAGTTATTTTCGTTTAAAATAAGATTATTTACACTGTAAACTTCACATTCCATCAAAAATGGATGCCGCTACTTCCCTGCTTTCTGCCGCTTGCCACCAGTGTTGCCAACTTGTATATTCTGAAATAAGCAAGTGGCTGCTATTTCTGTAAAAAATAAGCTTTTTTACGTGCAATAGTAGGATTATACAGTGACCGGTAAAAAGTTCCCAACATATGGAAAAAATCTTTTCTGCGGGATCGATTCTGCATTACCGATAACCTAATAATCGAGTTTGATGTGTGTCATGTGACCACTGGTATGGCGGCAAATTTAAAAAAAATCACTGTGAAGTCGCAAAAAGTGAGCTTATATGACAAGATATCGGAGAAAATTATTTGAAAAAGTTGCTTGGAATTTAATTTTATGCCCATATGTGAAATTTCAGGCGTTGAAAATCGCAATTTTTCTCGAATATTTTTTTATTCATTTACAAATACCCAATCTTTTTCTTTTAAATGGCTTCATTGAAAGTTCTTTCATTGCAGCGATGTGTTTTTCGCCTGATTATGTTGTAGTAAATCATTGTTTGTAGGGTCTACCGGAATTTTTATTGCCCAGTCTTTAAATTCCGGCATACTTAACCATACCTTTCTAAATTTTTGTTGATATTGGGGAGGCATTTCTCAAGTAGGACGTAACATCACAAAGAGGAGCAAACATCGACTCAGATCAGTACCTAGTAAAAGTGAAAGTAAGACAAAAAATGGCAAGAATAACAACTGATATAGAGGCCAAGCAACAAAGAAGATAAATGTATCAAAACTAAATAAAGAAAAGGTAAGAAGGGAATACAAGAATCAACTGGGAGCAAACCTCTAGGAGAAGATGCAGAAACTAACACACTCGCAGAAGAGTGGGCCAACATCAGACAATCAATAATAGTGACGGCAGAAAAAGTAGTAGGAAGAAGAAAAAACGACGCAGACAGTGGTTCGATGAAAAATGCGGAAGGAAATAAATGAAGCCAGGAAAAGATCACTTGCAAGAACCACGAGAGTCACAACCAAAAGAATACAAGAGGAAAAGAAAAAATGCAAACAAAATAATAAGGAAAAAGAAAAGACAATATGAAGATCGAGAAATACAAGAATTACAAGCAATGAAGGATAAAAACGAAACAAGGAAATTTTATGAAAGAACTAACAGCTTAAGGAAAGGCTTTAAACATAGGGTGCATCTGTGTAGAGATACTAAAGGTAACATAATAAGTGAAAGGGAAAAAGTGTTAGAGCGGTGGGCGTAACACTTTCAGGAACAATTAAACGCCCAAACAGAGGGAGATACACAGCAAGGCATACTAAGATACCACACAGCAGAAATTGAGAGCGAATTAATCTTTCATATAGGTACGTAGGATAATATTTTTATTGTGTTCGTTACAGACTGGCTAAACAACTAAAATCAAATGCAATCAGAAGAAGGACAAAAGTACAACTGTATAAGACGTTAATTAGACCAGTAATCAGGTAGTAATCACATACGGATCAGAAGCATGGTGTTTAAACAAAAAAGAAGAAAAGAGATTAGAAACGTTAGAAAGGAAAATTCTGCGGAAAATTTATGGCCCAGAGTCCAAGAAGGAAGACAATGGAGGAAGAGGTATAACCTCGAAATTAAAGCCCTATATGACGAACCAGATATAATTAAGCATATAAAATGTAAGAGATTGAGATGGCTGGGACATGTGCACAGAATGGGGAAAAAAAGAACACCAAAACAGCTCATGAATGGCAAGCCAGAAGGAAAAAGGGAGGTTGGCAGACCAAGGAACAGATGGATGGATGCAGTGGAAAGAGACCTCAAACAACTGAACGTGAACAACTGGAAGAGGATGGCAGAAAATAGGGTACGTTGGGGCATGATGCTAGAGGAAGCCAAGATCCACCCAGGATTGTAGAGCTCTGAAGAAGAAGAAGAATTTTCAATTAGCAACACGAAACGCAGTAAAATTAGAAACTAAACAAAACTCGTGGCTTTAGTTTCGTTGCCATCATCAGCGAGCTAATTGTATTTATTGTTTAATTATTAAATTTTGTAAATAGACAAAACAATTATGTCATTCGTTCAGAAATTTGTTTACCGCCCTATATTCTCGGTACTGGTCATGGTCATCAAACTTGGTGAATTCAGCATAATAATGTTTATAATTCAGTATATGACGTTTTATTCAACTGCGGGCAGAAAATTTGAGGAAAGACTAGATTTCAGGCCACAAGCTTTTTTGGTATTTTTTAAGCAAAATAAGCTGAGTTGGCAACACTGTTTCCACATTTTTTTGTCCTACTCGTTTCATATTTTAGAAACTACAAGCAGTAGATCATTTGCAAAGAACTAGCCCATTTGGCGTTCAGGGCCGTACTAATATTATTTTGTTGTTTTTCCATTAATAGTAAAATTTACGGTTTCTATTAAAACCTCATAACGGTAGTATTATTAAATGTCGTATAATATATTTGCATTCGTTAGTAAATTTACAAAAAAATAATAAAACAATTATCAGTGAAAAGTCTATAACAATAATGAAAATTGCAATTCAACCAGTAAAATAGCAATCGGGCTGAAGTTACATACTTATCTGCATGCGTTTCTGACGCAATCTCAGTCGCCGTACACTCGCCGGCGTACGTTTTGCGACTTATAAATATTACCTTTCCAAAGATTTCCTTAACGTTTTGCTCCACTATTTAAAATTCCAGATGCTAATTAAACAAATCCACTAACTAAACAAAATCTTTAAAACGCCCAGCGCACGATGAGATTCTTTTTCTGCCAAATTACAGAAGTTGTCCTCGGTGGGTATCCCATGGATGTTGTAGAGGACCCTCAGGCCTACAACACCTACGGAGCAGTTTTTCAAAAAGTGCCGGAGATTCGTCCCCAGATAGATCGAAAGTTTACTAAAATGCGTAAGTAAAGACACCTGGAGGATCAATTTTCGATGTTTTTTCTCTCGAATTACAAAAGTTGTCCTCGGTGGGTGACCTATGGATGTTGTATATAACCCCTAGCCCTACAACCCCCACCGAGCCATTTTTCAAAAAGTGCCGGAAATTCGCCTCCATCGAGGTCTGAAGTTCATATTTAAACATTTAAAGACACCTGGAGTATCAATTTTCGAATTGCAAGAGCTGTCCTCCTAGGTGACCTATGGGTGTTGTCGACGATCCCCAGACCTACAATCCTTACCGAGCAGTTTTTCAAAAAATGCCGGAAATTCTTCTCCAAAGAGGCCGAAAGTTTATTAAAATCTGTATATAAAGACACCTGGAGGATCAATTTTCGATGTTTTTTTTTATCGAATTATAGGAGCTGTCCTCGGTGGGTGACCTATACCTATGGGTGTTGTAGAGGACACCTAAGCCTACAAAACGCACCGAGCGGTTGTTCAAAAAGTGCCGGAAATTTCACCAAATTTCAGTGGTTATGATAATTGGCACGAACGACGCCAATCGACAGAGTTTGTCGGGGCGGACATTCATGAAGAATCTAAGATACTGCTTCGCCAGTTAAAAGAAAACTGATCACCGTCAGCAAAATATATTTATGCGCGATTCCGCCGATCACAAGCTCCAAGCTCTACGAGGAAAAACATGAATTCCCAAAAAGTCGATCGTTGCGTTAAAACCATTTGCAGCGAAGATAAAGCCACTTTAGTAATGTCTACGGACTTTTTGCAACAACCGAACATCTGTGCAATTTTTGAAATAAATTAATTACTAATTAGGTACCTGCATCCCTGTAATTTGAGAGAAAAAACCATCACCTGCTGGAGGACGTATTTTAGTAAATTTTCAACCTCTCTGGAGAGGAAACCGGCTCTTCAGGTATTGTATGTCTGGGAATCCTCTACAACACCTATAGGGCACCCACCAAGGACAACTCCTGTAATTCGGTAGAAAAAATATCGAAAATTGGTCCTCAAAGTATCAAGGGGACATACGTATTTTAGCAAAACCTTCGACCTCGCTGGAGGCGAATTTCCGGCACTTTAAAAAAAAACCTCTAGGTAGGGGTTGTAGGCCTAGGGGTCCTCGCCAACATCCATAGGACACCCACTGCGCGCTTGTTTGTGCGTTTTAAAGGTATTTCGAATTTTTAAACCGTTGTTTAGTTAATGGATTTGTTTAATTGGCATTTGGAGATGTTTATTATGTTAAATAGTTGAGGAAAATGTTATGAAAATTTTGGGAAAAGCGGAATATATGAGACGCAAAACGTACGCCGGGGAGTGTACTAAGCCTGAGATACGCGTGCAACTTCGGCCCGGTAGGCTAAATACGGTCCTGATTTGTGATTAATTCCTACAACCTAACCTAACCACCTAACCTTCTAAACGTGAACAACTGTTACAGTTTGGGTGACGTGTGCCTGCTATTTATTACAAATATGAATAAATTTTACCTTCTATCGGTACTTATAACAATTTCAATAATTAAAAATGCAAGTGCTTTATATTTCCACATAGGTGAAACAGAGCGAAAATGTTTCATCGAAGAAATTCCCGACGAGACAAATGTCATAGGTAAGTAAATGAACCTGTCTTAAACACACAAAAGTAATACCATTTGTTTTAGTAAATTACAAGGTGGAATTATATGATCCGCGAAGTGGTGGATTTATGCCATCATCGCCCGGTATCGGTATGCATGTAGAAGTACGAGATCCCGATGACAAAATGTTGTTGTCCCGTGTGTACAGTTCGGAAGGGAGAATATCGTTCACATCTCAAACACCTGGAGAACATGTTATTTGTATGTATTCAAATAGTACGGCATGGTTTAGTGGATCACAACTTCGAGTTCATTTGGATATTCAAGTCGGTGAACATGCAATTAATTATGGTGATGTTGTTCAAAAAGAAAAGTTATCGGAATTACAGTTGAGAATAAGGCAACTGTTGGATCAAGTTGAGCAAATAACCAAAGAACAAAACTATCAGAGGGTAAGCTTAAATTGTATTTATAAGTAAAATAACATTAAATTAATTTTGCTTTTAGTATCGAGAGGAACGTTTCCGTCAAACCAGTGAAAGTACAAATTCAAGAGTTCTATGGTGGTCAATTACCCAAACGTGCATCTTACTGGTTATGGGTGCTTGGCAAATGAAACATCTGAAGAGTTTCTTTGAAGCAAAGAAATTAGTTTAAATTAGTATTTTACAATCATTTGTTACTTATATTTTCTAATAGGAATGTTTTTAGAATTTCAGTAAAAAAAACTCATTTTTAAAATTTTGTTTATTATTCGATAAAACCCATACATTTATCTAAATAACTAGTGAAGATATTTAAATGTGGCGATGGATATGATTTTAAATTGTTAACATCTTTACTTAGGGCATCTTTTAAAGTATCACACGTACAATAATAAACAAAACCATCCTTCTGCAGTTGTTCAGCTAGCTCTACTTGATGATTATTCATCAAATCGTCATTTATAACAACTATAAGGGGCTTCCGTTTTTTAAGAACTTGAAGACAAGTACCAGCTCCAGCATGACTTATTACTAAATCAGACTTCTCTATTTCTTCATCGAAATTCTCAAAATATGTATTATAATGCAGTTTCAGAACATCATGCCCCTGTTTTTCATAAGACCCGGAGCCTGTCTGATACTGAATCGATTTATAACCTAAGTTCTGTAAAGAATCCAATAATTCTTTACTAGAAGTTGTTTCTATTAATTTTTCAAATTTGGTTGTGCCTACCGTTACAAAAACCCGCTTTTCACGCATTTTTATAAATAGCACAATTATTATTTTTTTGACAATTACTTTGTTCTTCGACAGATACAATTCTAACCTCAAATAAATTGCAGCAATCAACAAGAGCAACATGCGGTGAAGTGATTTATATTCTGTAAAAGTGTATTAAAAAGATTGAAAAATGGATGTAGAAATTCGTCCTATCGACAATATTAAAGTAAAATAAAATGTTAATTATAAAATTTGAATATTACAAGTTTAATTTGTTGTAGGGAAAAGGTTTATTTACGAAGAGAAGTTTTCGCTCAGGTTCGGTAATATTTGAAGAAGATCCTATCGTTTGTTGCCAGTTTTCTTGGAATACTGCTTATTTATATAAAGCATGTGATCATTGCTTAAGGTAAAACATATTTGGAAGTTTTCACTATAGTGAAAACTTCAAAATAAATAAATGTGTAAAATGTTGCTGTAATAATTTTTTTTAATGCAAGTTCAACTATAAGAAATTTTTTTCATTAAAAAGTTAGGTGTTGTCTTATTCAATATGTTTTAGACCGTTGGAATCGGCTCAAGAAAATGTAAGACGATTAACGACAAACCCTGACTTAATACTACCATATCCTGAATGTTGCACAACAAATAAAAATACTATAGTAGCATGTGCAATGTGTGGTGTTGAGTATTGCAGCCCACAATGCCAAATGACAGCATTTAACCAATATCATCGAACTTTATGCTTACAAACTAGGGAACGAAACAACATGCATCCTTTGGAACAACTAAACGAAGCTTGGAAGTAATATAGAATTCATTTATTTACCATAAAAGTTTGCCTTTAACATTGTAATTTTTTAGACAAGTACATTATCCTCCAGAAACCAGTACAGTAATGCTGATTCCTAGAATACTAGCCACAATTCATCAAGCTTTTAATCGGGAAGAAATGCAACAACGTTTTTTGCAGTTTGTACATCGTACAGTTAATGAGGATTCAGAATTAGCTCATAAACTGTTAGGCAAAAAGTTTTCCGAACAACTTACATTATTACACAGTCTTTTAGTACAGGCTGTACCGCATGAAGGAATTGAACAATTTTTAACTGCAGAAGCTTTCGAGAGTTTGATTGCCTTAATTGGTACAAATGGGCAAGGTGTAGGTACAAGCGCAATCAGCCAATGGGTTACGAAAAGCTCAGAATTACCTTTACCAGAGGCTGACAAACAACGGTTAGATAATTTCATTGACAAGTTATATGAGGACATGGATAGAGTATCGGGTAATTTTTTAAATAACGAAGGTGTCGCACTTTTTCAGTTGCAAAGTGCATGTAATCATAGTTGTGTGCCAAATGCTGAACCAACGTATCTTCATAATAACAGTCGATTATCCCTTGTAGCTTTAAAAGATATTGAACCTGGTGAAGAAATATGTATAAGTTATTTAGATGAATGTAACCTACAGAGATCTAGGCATTCAAGGCATAAAGTATTAATGGAAAATTACTTGTTTGTTTGTCGTTGCCCTAAATGTGAGGAGCAAATACAAGATCCTGATGTTACTAGCGCTAGTGAAGAAGATGACGAAGAAATGAATGAATACGGTGTTGGGGAATAAAATTGTTACAAGTCACATCTTTTTAAAAAGTAATCTGATAGATATCTGGTTTTGAGGCATTTTTAAATTGCTTTAATTTATTATCATAGTAATATATACGATTATTAGGAATTCTTTGGTTTTTTACGTTTGATCTCATTGCCTTTTTGAGGCGCTGGAATCGGCATTTTGTTGGAGTACAAACAGAATATTTAAGAAATCTAATTTTTAAGGTTTTATGTATTTGGGAACCGGCAGTATGGAGGAGTGGGAGCGCACATAGTTAAGCAAAGACCTGCTTGGTCAGAACTTGAATGGGCGACCACTCTGCGGCTCGGTGTGTTCAGCTCCTTTGACACTGTAAAGGTATAAGAGGGTAAAAGGAAAAGAAAGAAAGATTTCTTTGGGAAAATGCCTTTAATATATTTTAATAAATAACCAGATATCTGTCATATAATTATTTAAAAATATGACCAAATATGCATATTTATGAGTTAAGGATTTACATTACTTATTTTGCACACTAAAATTGTAATTAATCTTTTTATAATAAATCATCACCAGAAGAAAATTTATTTTAATCGTTTGGTTTCCGTTAACAACAAAATCCTGTATTATACAGTGACCGGCAAAAAGTTCGCAACGTATGGGAAAAATTTTTAATATTACAGTATCGAAAAAACTTATGGGGGATGGGTTCTGCATGTCCGGTAACCTAAAATTTGAGGTATGTCACGTGACCACTGGTCACTGGTATGGCGGCAAATTTAAAAATATCGTGAAGTCGCTAAAAGTGGGGCTAGATGACAAAATATCGAAGAGAAGTATTTGAAAAAGTTTCTTAGAATTTAATTTTAGGCCCATATGCAAAATTTCAGGCATTAATTTAAAAAAATTGAAAATTGCAATTCTTTGTAAATATTTCTTTATTAATTTACAAATACCTAATTTTTTCATTTTAAATAGCTTTATTGAAGTAGAACCTATGTATATCGATAACAGTGGAAGAACTTCCTCGTTTTTTCTATAATTGACAGGCTCAAATCTGAAAAACAGGTTTGCGCTGGGACCTAACTGTTGCAATGGTTTGCATCTAACAGCTGTTTTAAAATTTTAGAAATATTTTTATGCAGCATTTAGAAAAGATCAATTTTCTCGCTAATAATAAAGTTTCATCGCTAACCGTGAATACACCTTTTTGAAATATCATAGAAAGTAAAAGAAAAAGAAAATTACATAAAAAAAGTTGTTTTTAATTTATTTGCCATTTTATTCTTCTTTATTTTATAAATTCATGAACTTTGACCACAATCAAGAAAATTTAGCTTTTCTAAGTGCTTCGCCATAAAAATATTCGTAGAAATTTTATACAGCTGTTAGATACCAACCATTGCAACAGCAAGCGTCCTAGCGAAAACCTGTTTTTTAGATTTAAACTTGTCAATTATGGAAAAAACGAGAAAGTTCTTCCACTGTTATCTAAATACATAGGTTCCACTTCAATCAAGCTATTTAAAAGGAAAAAATTGGGTATTTGTTAATTAATAAAAAAATATTTACGAAAAATTGTGATTTTAAATTTTTTTAAATAAATGCTTCAAATTTTGCATATGGATCTAAAATTAAATTCTAAACAACTTCTTCTAATAATTTTTTTCGATATCTTGTCATCTAACCCCACTTTTTACGACTTCACGATGACTTTTTTTAAATTTGCCGTCATACCAGTGGTCTCGTAAAATACCCAAATACGTTAAAAGAGATATACCGCCGACTTGGGCTGCCTGGCGTACGGGATCTTTTATCCTTGTCATTTCGTTGTGACATGAAGCGCATGCTCCAATACTTCAAATTTCATTTCATTTCTTAAAGTTACTTTGTTACTCATCGTAAAAGGAACCGTGTTTACACGAACGTTCTTGGTGCTCATGCGCAGTTAACACATTCGACACGACAATGATAAAAGATCCCGTACGCTAGCTTTGCACTGCTGGGATAGGTGGTTGGCGGTATATCTCTTTTAATAACGTATTTGAAAATACCCCAAATTCGATTTTTAGGTTACCCGCCACCCCCCATAAAATAATAAAAATTGTTCCCATATATTACGAACTTTTTGCCGGTCACTGTATAAGACTAAAGCTTTTAAATAGGAATATAGGGACCTGGACACAACGGCCACCCTGAAAAGTGGCCGTTATGGTCATGGCCACAACAGCCACCAGTAGTTTTTGGACACAACGGCCACTTTCGGCTCTCGCCAAAATAGCCACCTTGGTCACAACGGCCACCGATGCCCTATCGTCACAGTGTTTATTGACGTTGGTCATAACAGCCAATTTTAATTTTGGTCATAACGGCCACTTTTCATTTTGGTCACAACGGCCACCCTACGCGTGTAAGTCCGTTCCTTCGGCTCCGCAATTTCTGTTCTTCTTAAAATTAGGTATTACAATGGGCAATAAAAGTATTATGAATAGTTAGAAGTGGTAGATCCTGCCATATACACCCTACCTGGGACGGCTTTAAACTGTTCCCCCAAAATATAAAAACAGCCAACTTTCCAGTATGTGGTATAACTGGCTTAGTCTGGAGTAGGCGACATTCAGTTTATTGTTTATTTGGAAGCTCCATGTGAGATAGGTGTCTAGGTATTTAATAGCATCTTTGGGGCATTCCATGTGTCCTTTGCATCGAGTTGAATGCTGGGTGGTTTTTAATCCATTTCAGTGTAAAGATTTTAGCTGCACATTTCGTGTGGTTCATGGATATACATAGGTAGGTACACCATTTTGTGAAGCATTTACTGAGTTCATTAGTAGCTAACTGCAGTTGATTTGTGGCTGCTTCTAGGTTGGTATGTTGTGTTATAATAATGGTATCTTCAACAAACATGGCTAATTTACAGGAAGCAGGTATAGGAATGTTGTGAGTAAAGATGTTGAATAGAGTAGGACCGAGCACGCTTCCTTGGGGAACATCGGCGTGAATGTGCTCAGTTGATAATATTGTTGCGTTGATGCGTACTACAAAGGTTCTATTTTCCAGAAATGAGATTATTATTGATTTAATGTATCGAAGATTTAAGTGCATTAGCTTATACAGCGTGTCCCAGGATAGATGTTACAATAGGTGTGATGGACAAAAAATTTTTGAATTTTATTTTAAGATTGTGGAATTAAGCCCTGCTTGGTTTGAAGAGAATTTTAAGAATAAAAAACTGAAAATATTCTTAAAATTCTCTTCAAACCAAGCAGGGCTTAATTCCACAATCTTAAAATAAAATTCAAAAATTTTTTGTCCATCACACCTATTGTAACATCTATCCTGGGACACACTGTATATGACTTTCAAGCCAAACCTTATCGGAGGCCTGTATGGTGTCTAGGAAGACTGCAACAGTATACTGCTTGTTTTCGTAGCCCTTTTCAATTATCTCTGTCACTTGTTTTAGTTGTTGTACTGTGGAGACGTCTTTTCTAAATCCGAACTGGAAGTCTGCTATTATTTGATTATAGATAAAAGACTTAAGGGGCTATAACTATTACAGTTATATTTTGTTTTCCCTGGTTTATGAAAAATAATGATGTGAGTGTGTTTCCATGAATTGAGTAAGTAGACTATATGCAGGCAGGTGTTAAAGATCGTAGTTAGAAAGACCATCGCCTTTATGATTTGATCGTATTCAGGGGACTCCTTTGGAGATAGAGCTTGTATATAAATATTTTCTAAAGATTATATCTAAGTTGTTATTTCATTTGATGTAGTGGGCTCATTGAAATCGTCTATTATTGGTAAATAGGTTTTGTTGTAATAACTGTACGTAAGAAATTTCGATTCTCATCAGAAATTACCGGAGTGAATATTTGCCCAAGGTGGGTTGCAAACAGTTTTGCCTTATTTTCGTCGCTGCTGTAAGGGATATCATTTAAAATGAGCATTGGTATTATTTCGTACTGTAGTGTTATGCGTGTAGTGGCTTTCCATAGTTCTTGACCATTAAATACTAGGCTTCCAATATTTTTCTTATATCTTGCAATTCTGTGATTATCGATTTCCCGCGTTATTTGGTGTGAGATATTGTTAAGTTGATTTTTACTTCTCGCGCCATAATCTGCTTGATCAATTCCAGGATGTGTTGGGGAGGAACATCAGGATTGGGCTTCTTTGGATTATGAAAAGGTTTAATTGCTGCATGGATTGCTTCTGTAGTGCAGTTAGTAAATTTTTCGATATTTTCATCAATATCTTGTCAAGTTTTTCCTGAAACTTCTTCCAGTTGACGGTCCTTTGATTAATCTGGGTAGTGAAGATCTATCTAAGGAGGTGGTAGTGAAGGATATTTGTACAGGTAGGTGGTCTGAGTCTAGTTCTGGTATAACTTTTCGTTGGATTGGGTTATCAAAGTGTTTTATTACCTACTAGTAGGATCTAGGATGTCAGGTTTGTGATCAGTCCTGTATGGATAATAAGTGTATTCGGTAGGGGCCTTAATTTGTAATTGGTGTCTTATATCATATTCATTTAATCTTTTCCCGTTGGTGTTGTTTTCAAGACATCCCCATACAGTGTTTTTGCTATTCAGGTCACCAATGAGCAAGGTAGATAGATTTGGACAGAATATGTATAAGAATTACAGCTTATTATTGGAAATGCAAAGCTAAATGTATTCAAACTGTTTGTTATGACATAACACCTTCCAATACTAATGATTTTAATCTATCATAAAAGTAAAGCAACAAAAATATAGAAAAAATCAAAAGCGAAAAGAGTAAATAAGTACCTACTACATAAATTTCTTTCGAGCATATATTTGAGTTCCTGTATTACTAATGACTACTTTGTTTCAAGATGTTTAACTTACTGAAACATTTAAATTGCACTCATATTAGTTATGCTCATTGAATTATATTATCATTATTGTATTAAGTATTAACCAATAACATGCCATAAGTTCAAACGGCAGTTTCTATGCAGTGTGCATTTACTTACCTGCTTTATAGGTCCTCTTTGAACAAAGTTTAACAAGAGAACAACTCGGAAGGAAAATAAATTTAAAAAAGTTAACTCGGTGTTTAGTAACTTACATATATTTTTATAAAAACAAAATTTTATCTTAATAAATAAATAAATCATAATTTTTTTAGTTTCAATAAACAATATATTACAAAAAAAAAAACGGTTTTTAAAACAGAAATTTTAGTCAAATTGCTCTTATTTAACAACAATCATAAATTATTAATCAAATATTCCACTATGTCTTCAACCAACAGTTGCTGTAGGAGTTAAATTAATAAGATGATTACTATTTTCTGCAAGTTCTGCAATTGAAACTCGTCCTCTCTGCTTAATAAACTTAGCAACAGCTTGCATTTCTTGAGGAGATACATAAATAAATTTTCCACGATCATCTACAACACCTGTTAGAATATCATCCTTTTGTAAATCTTGAATTCTATCAATTGCTGCCTGAGTTTTTAATTTAAAATGTGCTGCTAAATCTTCAATTACAACCACCTTATTCGTTTTAATATAGTTTACAAATTCTTGCAATAAATTTTGATGTTCGGTTTCATCACCTTCTTCATATCCTTCCTCTTCAACACTAAATGCTTCCTTCATTTTTAGGTATTCTTCATGTTCCCTACGGTCCTTATCTTCTTTTGTTTTTCGTTCTTCTTCTTCTAATCGTTTTTCTTCTGCTTGCTTCTGGTCTTCTATTTTTCTTCGTTCATCCTCTGCTTGCTGGTCACGTTTTTTTTTCTCCTGTCTTTGCTGTTCTTCAGCTTCTCGTTGAGCTTTCTTTTCAGCTTTTGCTTCCAACTTTGCTCGTTTCTTTGCTCCAATTTTTTCATCCGGTAACTCGGCATTTGTTTCTCTTTCCACAGGGTCATTATCTTCTTCCGATTCATCTTGTTGATGTCGAGCTAAAAATTGAGTATTAAAAAAGGCAAAAATAAAATCGGTTTCCATTACCATTTGCTCGCATTCTTACGCCACGATTTCTAGCGATTTGTGCTCGTCTTGGTGCATCACGAGCTCTTTGTGCTGCGACACCTACTCGATTTTCGCCTGCTGCCCTTACTACACAAAATAGAAGTTAGATAAATGTATAGCTATCATTAAAAACATATGTTTTCATACTAACTTTTTGGTGGACGTTTAGAATTAAAGAACAAGCCTATACTAAGAAGAATAAGCAGCGTAACAGCTGCTAACGCTATTAACAACGTTACATCCATATTAACTAATTTTTCTTGAGACTGAAAAAATTAAATATATTTTTCCAATTTAAATTTAACTATTAACCTCAACTTGCAATATTTTACAATTTGACAATTGAAAGAGGTTTTTATTGTTGTTGGAGCTAATTCGCACTTAACAAAATAAGAATATATTAATTTGATGGAATTATTGTAGATGACGCTAGTATACCCAAAATTGAAAAATAAATTAAATTTGATTTAAATTCAGTAATATTATTTAATTTTATCCTCTTTTTAAATCACTTTTTCTCAACCTAGTTTCATAACAGAAATATCTAACATAAGCTATTGATATTGAAGATTTATCGGTTACCAAAATAAGAATGTTTATGTATTATGTACAATTAAAATAAAATGTCTATTTTTATATATTAATATATTTGTGAATTTATAAAATGGTTATTGCAACTAATTATTTTTATGGATGTTGATTCCAAAACACGTGCGTTGTATTTTGTGACTCTAACACTCTAACCTAAAATAATACTTCAGCTTCAGTGTAGCTCAAGAATTGTTGTTACTGAAAACGTTTTCATAGAAGTAGTAAAAAAATGGTGATAGCAATCGGTTTTGAAGGTAGTGCAAATAAACTAGGAATTGGAATAGTTAAAGATGGTGAAGTATTATCAAACTGTCGAAGAACCTACATAACACCACCCGGGGCTGGTTTTTTGCCTAAAGAAACTGCACAGCACCATAGAGAAAATATACTACCACTTCTCAAAGAAACTCTTGAGGAATCAAAAGTAGATGTTAAAGATATCGATGTTATCTGTTACACAAAAGGCCCAGGAATGGGGGCACCTTTGGCTTCGGTCGCAATTGTCGCTAGGACTTTGGCGCAGTTATGGAATAAACCTATATTAGGAGTAAACCACTGTATTGGACGTATCCTTTTCGCTGTACTTGCTTATTATGCGTTAAAAGTAGCTAATAAGCTTTTTAAATGTTATTTCTTAGCTTTGAATAGATATAGAAATGGGTCGTCTTATAACAGGAGCTGTAAATCCAACAATTTTATATGTGAGCGGTGGAAATACTCAAGTAATAGCATATTCAAGAAAACGATACAGAATAGTAGGAGAAACTATTGATATAGCGGTTGGTAACTGTTTAGATAGATTTGCTCGAATTCTTAAACTTTCAAACGCACCAAGCCCAGGTTACAATATTGAACAATTGGCAAAAAAAGGTAAAAAGTATATACATTTACCGTATTGTGTTAAAGGAATGGATGTGAGTTTCTCTGGCATATTAACTTACATGGAAGAACGTGCCAGTAATTTATTAAAAGAAGGTTATACTAAAGAAGATCTATGTTTTTCCTTGCAAGAAACTGTTTTTGCTATGTTGATAGAAACATCTGAACGTGCATTAGCACATTGTAATTCTGCTGAAGTCTTAATTGTCGGAGGAGTTGGGTGTAACGAACGACTACAAGAAATGATGGGTATTATGTGTAAAGAAAGAGGTGCAAAACTGTTTGCAACTGACGAAAGGTTTTGTATCGATAACGGTGTAATGATTGCACATGCCGGTGCGGAAATGTTCAAAAGTGGTACCAGAATGAAATGGGAAGATTGCACCATTACTCAAAGGTATCGAACAGATGTTGTTGAAACTACTTGGAGACTAGATTGATATCACATTATGTAAAAATTATCTTTAGTTATAATACTAATTTTCAATTACGCATAATTCTGCTTGTTGCCTTTTTTTTTCTTTTGTAACTTGAATTATTGTAAATAAAATATTGGTAAGATTTTTGAGTGTGTCAACAGATCAGCATAAATTATTTCTATTTTTGATAGATCCAGTAAAAATTTGTGAAAGGATTTATAATAAATATACGTTTTATTTATTAGTTTAACTTTCTTTTATTGTTTCTTGCTAAATGACAATTTGGTTTTAGACTGTCTTCTTACAAAAAGCTACCCTAATTTGGATAAAGTAATCAATTTTGGTAACACAAGTGTAAGTTTTATCGTAGTTCTTAGTCTTTGAAAAGATTTGTTATTTTTTGAAATAACAGTAGGTAAGGGTAGCCCCTTAGTCAGCATACATGCAAAGAGGGCTCACGGTACTCATGCTTATGAGTTATTAACCTTTTTTTTTATTCTGTGTTAGTAACAGGCTATTGGCAGTGGTGCGTTCGTACCACTTGAGGCCTCTAGGCGCAGTGTGGTTTTGGGGCCCTAATCTTACATTTTAATTTTGTATAAAAACTATGTACACGGCACGACACACACACACACACCGGCAGGGGCGGATGGGACAGCTTTGAAGACGGGAAATTTCCCAAATGGCCAATCCTGTTTAGGGCTGAATAATTGAATTGCAAAACCTCTTTTTAGAACTAATTATGTGTACCTTACACTTATTTTGAAAACATAATCATTTATATACAAAGCAACCTGAGAAGATAGAAATAACAAACACAAAACACCATGGAATATATTTAAGTAGTTTTATTGTTTTGGCTAAATTCATATTGCATGGTGACATTCTTGCATCAGTTAACTTAGCATTACTTTTGGAAACGGGACAAAAATATCGCAAAAAGATGATGAATTTGTAAAAAAGGTAGTTTAGTAAATTACCTGAAAGGTGCATTCATAAAATCTTGTTCCAAGTGGTAAAAGTGTAGATATAAATAAAACTGAACTGAATTAGCATCAGTGTCCAGAAAAGGGCTAAACTAAATATGATTTTTCAATATCAGCTCCAAAGCGCTACTAATTTTAAAAAGTGAAAGAGCTTAAAAATTCAAAAATGGAACCCTGAAACAGTGATTTACATACAGGTTGAAAAAATACACTTTACTATTAGGTTTGTTTAACACAAAAAGAATTGGATCTATTGAAGGTATGAAAATTCTACCAGGAAACTGAAAAACATGAAAAGACATAGTTAAGTACAAGGAGAAAGTGCAAAATCTTTTTTAGTGCATACTCAAAACAAAACTTCACAAGAATCGCACCTTCAGATCGATACGGGCGCGACTTTTGAACATAATAAATATTAGTCAATGTAGAATGTGGTGTTTAGTGTTATTTAAGTAAAATAGTTAACTTATAACTATAACCTTCTGTTAAAATGTCACTGGTATCCGGAATATCTCTTGCGGATATAGCTAATTTCATCTTCTGTGCTCCTACTCAAGTCTAAAGATTCTGGTTTACATTTCTATAGTCACAACAGAAAAAATCGGACAAGAAATGTCAGCAGAACAGGTAAAGTTAATCCGTTCGGAAAAGTTCTTACAAAATTTTCACTTTGGTAGCTAAACATGGATACCAATAACATTCCCAAGCCTGCACTTATGTAAAATTTTTACTTTCTTTTTTTATTTAAAAATACGTATACATATAGGTAGTGCCGCATTTGTAACTCGATTAGTTTAATTTTTATTTAAATTGTAAAATGCTTAGTGCTTTTTGCTTTTTGAACATGTATAATATCCGATACAGTCTAAATTTTTTATTTGTGTCGATTTCTTTTGGGAAGCATTCAGCTGCTTATTTTATACATGCTCAAAGCAATTAAAGGCATTATTGGCAACTTATGCAACATATTTAGTAAATATCAAAATACGTTAGTTAAAATACTCATACCCGCATTGGTAGAATTTCAATATCTTTGATAATAACTACAATAAACGGGTAGAGAGAATTCAGATCCTACATACGTGATGTCACTGGTGTCGACCTCCGGCACGACCAACTGCACACCTATATATGTAAGTCGCTAGTGATCACTAGTGATACAGTTGGCCTTGCCTCCGGAGGCTGCTATACAACGAACATAACCTAAAAACACGGCAACATAACCTAAAAACACGGCAAAATAACCTAAAAACACGGCAACATAACCTAACTAGAGCTCTTACCGGCGACCGACATAGGTGACGTCATAGCTTAAACTTTTAGCTCCCATAACACAGTAACGAATTAAAATTCGGCCGTAAAATTTTGCAAAGGTGCAATACTCAGTTTACTCAATCAAATTACAAAATAAAAAAAAATCGACTTTTCATAAGTTGACAATGCCTTTAGCGAATATTTGACTATTTTGAACTAGGTGTTCAAGTAGGCGTTCAACTAAATAGGTGAGTTGTTTTAAAGTTTTTAAAACTGGATGAAAAAGAAATGTTTATTATTAACTAAGCTAATCTGAAAAAGCCATTTAAGTATTCAAAGCAAAATACTTAAGTCCTAATTGAAAAATGAGAAGAGAGAAGTAGGTACTTTTCTCGGTTGACTTTTTTCAATTAATTTCAGTAGCAACCAATGACTGAGCCACAGTATACATAACATGTTATGTATACTGTGACCTGTGACTGAGCTTCCATACGGACATCAGATATGAAATTCGGTTATGGTAGACTAATGTTTAAGACAAAAAGGTTGGTCCTTTTGTGATGGATTTCTTCGTTAGCTGCAGAACGTAAATCCAGAATTTCGTTGAGAGAACTTAATATTTACTAGGAAAAAGTTGGTCCTAAACATTCACACTTTGGGTTATCCGATTCAATGACCACTTTCGGTAATGTTGTCCAATGTTTCAGACAAATAACGCGAAACGACGTGACCATAAAAATAGGTAAGTGATGGACGAAGTTATTTGTTAAACGTTAATATCAATTTTTAATTCCAAATAAAATAGGTACAAAGTGTTAATATATGTTTAAAGTTGTAAACACTTAATATTAGCAAACATTATTATGATACAAGATACAAGGCCGAAGGTTCTTTGTACTCTAGGGTTGATTTACCGTAGCCCATCCGCGCCTGCACACCCAGTATGCTATGCTGGGTTGTGAACGAAAATTCGTCCAATTCCCCTATATGCCGTCACTTTGAAGCAAAAACTAATCAACATTGCCAACCCTACGGATTTATCCGTAGATCTACGGATTTTAGACACTATTTAGCTATGGACATGCGGACCTTTGTTAGAAAACTACGGATATTTGGTTTCTTCTTCTATACATACATAGTATACATTCAACTGTCAAAACAAATCCATGTGTTTAAACGTTTAAATGATGCTGAAATAATATATTTTTATACATTTGGGGCCCCTAAAAATCGGGGGCCCAAGGCGCGCGCCTAGCAGTAGTGTAACCAGAAACGTAGTTTGTAGGGGGCCCACTGTTTAACAATTTTGTCGGAAATACATATGCACTCGACGGGACCCAACATAATACACTCACCCTGCATTTTTGGTCACATCTTAAAGACTTTTTTGATTAATAACTTTGATCTTGAGGGGGGCCTTGCCCCCCCCTTGGTTACGCCACTGGCGCCTAGTGCGCCTATGCGTAAACGCACCGCTGCGCTGGCTAGTGGCATATGCTTCGGGCGCTTCGGCCTTCGGCCGTAAAAAGAAGAAGTAGAAAATGATATACTGTAAGGTTTGTAAACTCTATGATAATTAATTGTTCCTAAATTTCATACCTAAATAAAAAACTAAATGTTATTTATTTAATTTTTTTTACAGGAATGTTTATATTTTTGATAAAATGATAATTTGGTGCAATGATAATTAGATCTAATAGGAATATTTTCCTGTTGGTATTGATTTCTCTCATGCTTCCGTTCGCTTTTCCTTGCGCCATATTGCAAAAAAAGAGGTGAAGGTGTATTTTGTGATATTTTAGAAAATTCCAGAAGTGTAATGACAGTTAAAGTTTAAAATAATACTGCAAAATGATGACTGCGTTTCAGCAAGAACATTTAGGTGTAAACGGAGGTGGAACCAATATTGTAAGAATAAATATTTAGTTTTATGAAACCTCTTGTACAAAGTATTGATTGTAGACGAGTGTATCTCAAATGCCCGTTCAAGAAAATAGTGAACCTGAACCACCCGCTCCTGGTACGGAGGAACCTCCCCAGAAACGTTTTCGGTCATTGGGTAAGTATTGCAATTAGTTTTTGTTTAACGAGTAAAACTTCAAGTACGGGTCTCCATACTAATGTGCGATGTTTCGGTCTGCTTGCGATGTTCCAGAATTGAGATCGGCTGGCTCGTTACCACATGTGGAGTTGCACAAGCCAGATAATGCTGTAACCGTTGCCTTCACGGTTACATGGTAGGATACTTAACAATGACCCTTGCTTTTATAAGTTTGAGTAATATATGGAACTTATTTTAACTGACATTTTATATTTACTCAGACTACATAAAAGTAACTGAAAAATAAATTAAGGCAGTCCTCGAATTTGTGAACGAGATTAGCGTAAATTATTTTTTGTAAAACGATTTAAAAATGGTTTAAGTTGATCTCTGTGAGATTCGAGGTTTGTGCGTATTAAATTTTAATAATCGTGGTGTTTCCAAGTTTAGTTGGAGGGGTTGTTTAGACAAAGCTACTTTTCTTTTATTTTTCCAGATGCAATTAGGTGCGAGCTGTCACTTTTTCTTGGCAGCACATGTTGAGTCCTGTTGGCAGCTGCTTGAGATTGAGAACTCACTTAAGACTTTCTGCTGTTTTATTTTTACTTACTGTGGCAGGGTTTTTCGTTACTTACTAATAAGTATCACAGTATTTAAAAGCCATGTATTAATTTTTTGCCACCTAAACCTGAAGGTGTTCTTTTTATTTATTATGGTGGCTGTTATTTTTTTTTTTTTACTGTTACAGTCTGCGTATTAAATCGCATTTAAAAACAACCTTTTATTAAATTTTTAACAAAAACTATCTAAACATTTCATTCAATTTCAACTCATATATTTGCCAAATCTGAGAACTTTACTATACATATATTTTACGTAATATTTTGTTATAGATGGGTCAGAGGGCGCAGAAACTTATAATGATCTCGTACAGTCAGGTGAAGTTGTAACAGGTACGTTTGTCTAGCTTAAAATTTTAGCGATGAACTTTATATTTAATGTTTCCTAGGTCCCGGAGCGAGAAGTAGCACGATTGCTGGAATTCTTGGTGGAGTACTGCCTAAACTCTCGTCAGATCAGAGCGATACTGTCAATCGAGCTAAAAAATATGCCATGGAACAAAGTATCAAAATGGTGCTTATGAAGCAAACGCTTGCTCACCAACAACAGGTGCGTATTCCATTAATATGTTTGTCAATACTTGACGAATTTGTTTGTATGAGTTTTCCATTATTGTGTATGTTCGTGGAAAAATTAGCATGAGAATACAAAAGCAGTTGCGCATGTTTTTCTCGTTTATTTGGTAATGTTTTTAGCCACTTTATTGTTTTTGGCCGAGAACTTAGCACATTTGCCTCTAAATATAAAACATGTTTAGGCTTCATTTGTAAATTGTTCTCAATTGAACTTCAGTTTCCTTTAAATGGATGCAATAAGTGCCTTTAATTTTTAACTAGAATTTCGATAAATTGAAAGTTTGCTTCTCAGCATCGGGCTTGATGAGATCATTCATGATCCCACATTAACTGTGTATTTAGAACTTGGCACAACTCCAATAACAAAATCCACGTGTCCGGCCCATATGACACAAAATAAAAATGACTGTGACAAGGCTTAAATAAATAAAATACTTTTAAATGCAAATGGTGCAAGTGACTCTGAAGGTATTACAATGATTGAATTTCAAAGTGTAACGATACCACAGCACAGAATAAAAAATACAGAAGTGACACGACCGGCGGTTCCTTTGATGTTGAATATACAGTTTTCAGTGACCTTCAGCCATATTGGTGGTGGTATTATGCAGGAAATTCGAAATGTTACTTCGTACAAAGTAGAAATCCTATGTTAATGTTTACCATGGGGACTAATAACTAGTACAACTTTTTAATAATAGCATTTTAGTTTACATTTTTAAAACAATTGAAATATAAAAACCGTACTGTGGGATGTTTTATTGAATAAGAAGACAAGTGTAAAGTGCATAATGCATAATTTAAAATGTCTTTCAAATTCACATCTACAAGTTATTTAGCAAGCATTTTTACCTGATTGACTTGCATTTCAAAATATAGAAACAAACTTAAAATTTCCAATTGTATATTTGACTGCATTTTTAATCTAATAAACAGTGTGATAACATAGTTCCGTGAAAAATCTTTACAAGCATGAACATTTGTTTCATTTTTAAATATAAATTATATCTTAAGCCTGAGTTACATTATACTTTTTTCGTCTAGAAACTTTGACTAATTTGCATACTAGATTCCAAACTAGAATCGCCTTTAAAGTAGCTAAACCTGTTTTAAAGCGCATACTCACAGTTTTTAGTTGCACGCAAGCGGTGAAATGCATGTGACTTAAGTTTTACCAACATCCAAAACCTTCCTGATTCCACGTTTTCATCTTTTGTGGGGCCATTTATGCTAACTTAAATTACTAAAATGCTGAAAAACAAACAACACTATTGTTTACTAACAATCACGCTCCTAACACGATTTGATTTTGAGGTTATTTAGTTATTTACACTTCGCATTTACATTGCACAAGGTTGGTAATACCGCAATTACCGCCAGTGCGCAGGTCTAGTATTAAAACTTGGATGGAAAATTGGTCGGAACCTAGTTTGAAATAAATTTCTAGACGTTTCTAGTATGAAAACTTGAACTGACCTTTTTCTGATTTACATTATCCAAGTTCTTACAAGTGCGTCTAGTATGAAAATTTCTAGACGAAAAAAGTATAATGTAACACAAGCTTTAGTCTTTTATTAGGAGACATGTTTTCGAAAATATTTGCTCCCGAATATGTTTTGGGACAATTAAATTACAAGATTGTGCATTGCACCCGTAAAAACCACATACACTAACGCACCAGCCTCGACACCGAAAGGTAAAAGAGGTTGCAGATACAGATAACGACAGATCAATAAAAAAACCAATTAGGGTAGGCTGTGAAATTGAATTATTTTGAATTGGTACTTTAGCCACATCCACAGAATGACATTTCTGACAAGAATTTAAGGTTATAAACTTTGTTTACAATAAAAATGTCAAATTACAAATGTTATAAAATGTCATTCTGTGGATGTGGCTAAAGTACCAATTCAAAATAATTCAATTTCACAGTCTACCCTAATTGGTTTTTTTATTGATCTGTCGTTACAATTAAATTACCATAGAACTTTCTTCAATTTGTTTTTTTTGAGAGCCTGGCACTTATGAATTGTTAATGCTTTTTTAATTAAATATCCACACATAATTTAGTGTATGCTGTTCGAGCATGTTATTGTTATAATAATTTATAGTTTTGAACACTAAAAGATACATCCTCTATTGTTGGATGATCCATGACTGCTTGATGTTGTACTTTTTCTTCTTCACAGTTGGCATTTTCGCTATGGAAAAGGCATTGACACAACAGTTCATTTGAACGGTATTGCTGTTGGATTTATGCAGTTACCTCCTTGCTATCTGATGCTTCCATCTTGGTTAATATTTCTTGTCATTAGATATTGTACATCATACTGTACCAGTTTCTCCCATAAACATAATATTCCATCCATGTGGGCTTATCCCCTAAGGGCCTTTCCAGGCTTCCTAAATCCATGTTGTTGAGGTGGATTAGTCCTCATACTGTCTTCTATAATATCTACAAGCTTTGGTGTGTCTTGGCAGCTTGACTTTTCCATTCGACCTTGTTATCCACTATTTATCTCCATCTTAAAGCATCTAAAATCTTCAGATCTTTCATGACTTCGGTTTCCCTTGCTTCCTATGTTCTGTTGGTTTCCAAGTCATAATTGCAATATCCAAAACAGCATTGTGTGATGTGTTAATTAGGTTGGAAAAGACTGTCAAAAATTATGGTTTACAATTTAATGAGGCCAAAACCAAATTTATGGAAATGAGAGGTATATCAACAAAGGCAGACAGTAGTGACTTCAAAGTTACAACGGCTGAAGGAAGGGAAAAGTGTTTGCGAAGGAATTCGAATTGATTGTTTTCATGCTCCTGTTGTTATTTCCCCGCATTAAGTGGCCAAAACATTTTATTCTTGATGATGTCTTCGCCTCCCATCTCTTGTAGTAACTCATGGTTCATTGTTGATCTTTTCTCCAGTTCATTTATCTCTGCTGGCCCTGGTATTTTTCGTAGTATCTTCTCAGCTTATCTTCTTCGTTTGTGTCGAGATAGCTGTGTATAGTGTATAGAATGGTTGGTCTAATTCTGTAATTATTATTTTGTAAAGACATAATACACCTCGTATTCTTATTTTCCAACACCTAATAAATTCCAAAGAAGATGATATCCTTTCCATTACTGCTATATACTTTAAGCAATTTAAAGATTCCAAAATTTCATTAAAAAACTTATTTGGAAATCTTCACCTCTGAAAACTTTTTGCATTTCCTTTATTTTGCTGTCTAAACTGGAATTTAAAATATCAAATTTTGGAAAAAATTCCATGGGCATTAGCAGGAATAATTCCCAAACTTGCATACAAATTCATAGCACTTGCTACACTTTCATACTTGTGTGGCAAGCTTTACCTTTGTTTTTTCTAAAGTATTTTGATTTATATGTGAATCTGTTAATTTCGAAGCAATTCTATTTGGTAAGGTTTTATCAGTGTTATAAAACCTGCCATTAAACATTAGGTATGTTTCAACAAATTGTTTCATGTTGCCCTAATTAAATAGGTAGTATCAAATATATATAAGATGTTTCTGCCATTTACATTAAATGATGAATATTCGGGGGTCACATTTAGCATATGGCTTAATTCTATTTATCTATTCTTTTATAATGCTAACTAAATTAGTTACTGCAAGTTGAATGCATAAAAAAAATAAGTAAATTCAATGAACCATTCTGAGCAGGTTTAAAAGATTTTCCTTACCCTATAATCCTATATCATCGAAACCAATTATATCGTCTTTTCCAATATTATAAAATAAATTGGATTTCAATGTCATTTCATCAATACAATGCATAATTTGTCCTGAATGCTCATGATTTTGGTTTAAAACGAGATAGATTCATATATGTACTGGTTTTGTAAACCTGGTTCATAGGACAGCTTTCCTGTAAACCTTTTCAAGCACCGTGCTGACGACTTCGTTAAAAACCTGTAGCATTTTGGCCCCAGAAAATAAATTGATAGAGCAAAACTCTTACAGCTTGTTCATCAAGAATATGTTTACCATCTTTTATGTAAACATTTATTTAATTTACAAAAGTTTGTACAAATATGAAAATGCATAATTTAAGTTACGGAGCACTGTTAGTAAGGCATCCAGTCTCCGTTGTTGTCGATAATGGTTTGACATCTTTGTGGGCAATTATCAACCAATTTCTCAACAAATTCTTCTGGTAAGTTGAACCAGATACGTTTTTGGGTTGATGTTAGCTGCTTTAATGATTTTTTCCCTGCTAATTCCTGCTTCATATAGGCCTAGACATTTTCGATGGGGTTTGCAATTAGGACTCTGTGGCGGCCAGTCCATTTGGTTAATCCCACTGCGCTCTTTACTGCAATGCTTTGGGTCATTGTCCTCTAATAGTAAGAAGAATCTTCCCCAAACAACATTTTAGCAGACATCTTTTTATATATTTGGTTGTTGAGTATTCCAGTAAAGATTACTTTCTTGCCAAAACCGCTACAAACCAAACACCCATACACATGCACTTTAGCTGTTTTGCTGTCCTTTAGTACCTACTTACAGGCTGCCGGCCGGCTACAGACTGTCCGGTTTGCCTGAAGGTTGGACTGCTGTAGCCCACACATACATATGGTCACCTGTCAGTCCTGACCAGCCATCAGATGCCGGACAGGCCAGGATAAAGGTTGGCCTGACGCTTTCATACAATTTCAACACACATTAGGCCTGAAGGTTTGTAATCAGTAAGTCTTCCGTTATTAATTGAAGATGCGTCGAAATGTTTTTGGGTGAAGAAATGGCTTCTAGAAAGGAACAAATACTCTCATATGAATTTAATCCGGAAATTAAGAAAGTCCAGTTCAGAAGATATCAAAAATTATTTAAGAATGAATGAAGGATGCTTCTCTAGTTTGTTGAAAGCCATATATTTCTAAGAAGAATACGAAAACGCAAGAGCAATAAGTGCTGAAGAAAGGCTTATTGTCACTTTGAGATACTTGGCCACTGGACGAAGTTTTGAGGGCCTGAAATTTTCAGCCATTATTTCTCCACAAGCATTAGGGGTAGGTAATAATTCCTGAGATTTGCAAAGCAATATATTGTAACGAAGCGGTTTCTTGCAACATAGTGGGTTCAGGTTGCCTATGTTTTTATATTAATAGGATGGTAGAGACTTTGAGCCTAACTTCATTACGAGTGTTTTGCATGGCTGTTGCGAAAGGTTATATTAAAATACGGAGTCGACTAACATCACATATATTGGTAAAACATTATTTACAAGTACAATTCAACTGTTCGACAAACGGGATCCAAATACATGACATAATTCCGGTCTGAACAACCTAATTCAAGTGCGGCATGCGAAACAATAGCACCAACTTATTCTACAAATAATATTAAACAATAGTCTTACATGAACATCTTTAGAAAGGCACACATCTTGGAAACAGCGTTGGAACTAACTTTTAACCCCGTACTAGAGTTACTTGAACGGGGGGAATTGGTCTCAATCTGCCTACTCCAATTCGCTTGATGTAGCTCCGCCAGGGAACTGAAAATCTCTGATTGTTGGCCTTTGGACCAATTTCGATAAAGGTTTTTTTAATGACTCCACGGTTCTGAATGCCGAATTCGTGTAGACACTGTCTGATAGTGTTTTTATTTGCTAACTTGGTTGCAGCTTGACGCAGCGTAAGCGTAGGATTCTTTTCAAACAATTGTCTAATTGCTTTGTTTTACATTTTCGTTGTCTTTCGCGTTTTATCCCTCCCTATACCGCTTCACCCACTTTCACACGAATGAAGCACTGTACTTCATATATTTTGCTGCATCAGCAATAGACATTTGGGGTCCATAACCAAGAAAACTGCTTCGTTTTGCTTGTAATATTTCTCACTCATTACAACGTGCGCCCTTTTTTTTATTGATAAATTGTTTATTTACAAGCTACTCTACATGGAGTATTAAGTAAATGTGATGACAGCACATAAACATTGAAAGGAGGAACCAGCCCGTAGTTGTACAACATTTGCTCAAGCTAACTATGGAAATACATAACAAGAATCATCTTCACTTAAATACCCAGTGGTAGTTAACATATTACTAACGACGACCTTTTGCTATTTTCTTACTTAGACGAGCTTGAAGCTTAACAATTTTTCTCAACAGTGGTGGCAAAAATTTGTCACAAATATTCATCAAAATTTTTAGTTGCTCATCAATTTTAGTTACATCAGAATATGAGCATTTGTGTTTCGTATTTTTTTACGAAGTTTATCTTTTCTTGGGGTTCTCCTTGCCAATATTTGTAATGTCTGACTTGAAGACGTTTCAGCTGGAGGCGGTGTTCCTGTAAAATATTTAAAGCAATAAATTAATGCACGAAATTAATTAGAATTAAAAAATAATTACCTATTTTTGTTAGTTAAATGCAATGTTCTAAGACTGCCATATTCAAACAATCTGTCGATTGATTGATTGTAACGGAGTCGTTTGGCTATTAGCAGCCTTACATCACTTCAACCTAAAAGCATCTTTTGTGAATGAACCCTACATTTATGTTCCCAATATGTTTAAACTTGTAACGAAGTTTGTAATTTCTTTGGGGGCCATTCCTCCCACTTCGGCTAGTGTAAGTGTAGCCTTTCCGAGGAATTTAAGGCTTCGGCAAGCTGCCGTAACACACTCACATAATATATGTGTCGTTTCATTTTTAGAACTCCATAGAGCCTGCACTTTTCAGTATCGGCTTTGCCCATCTTTGTCAGGTAATACCTTAGAGGGCAGTCACCAGTAAGAAGACCTGTTATTAGTCTTAGCTGTTCAGCCCTTTTTGACGAGTAGGAAGACTTTTTTATCAAGTTTTCCCATTTCTTAACCTCCACCGCTACATGGCTTTTGGTTATTCCACGAAACGGTTCTGGACAAAAGATGGTGCAAGGGCGTCGGCAGTCTCATTCCCTTCAAATCTTTCATGCCCCGGCACCCACAGTAATTTGTTTGTTGTCAGTTGCAGTCTTAGGCTATTTTAAACTCAAAAATATAAGATTTCAGAGCTTTTAGAGCAGCGTGACTGTCCGAAAGAATATAAATCTTAGTTCCTCACAGGCCTTTTTTAATACACTCTTGGGCACATAGGTCTATTGAGTGGATTTCCGCTTGGAAAATAGTAGTTGGGGTGCTTCTTAAGGATTTCGATATCCTATGTTTGGGCCCTAATATGCCTAGACCAATCCCTTCGTCCATTTTGGAGCCATCAGTGTACCATACACTCGCTCCAGGATCCAACTTTAATCCTTCTAATCAACATTCTGTTGCTGTCGTTTTCAAACAATCCGTTGCATTTTCTTAACCCTGGAACACTACCCATCAAAAAATATGTTATTTTACTACCCTGGGGTACAGGTGTACCCCAATAGAAAAGTCGTAGAAAATTAACTTTTAATTTTTATTATATACTAAAAACATATCTTGTGACAAACTTAGGCTTTAAGTAAATGAATGTTACAAATTTTGAGTCACTTTCAGCACTTAGGGCAAACTTAGCTTTAATTTTCTAAACATATGCACTTATTACACTTTTTACACGAAATAAACGGAGTTATCAGAGCTATTGCCAGTTTTTGCAAATACGTTCTTCTGTTGGATGTGTTTTCGTTTTCTTTAGCACTAGAACCCTTACAAAGGATATTTGAATTAATTTCAAATGTAATATAATAATTATTAAACCTATAATCCTACCTGATTAGATAAAAATATAGACTTGTCACTAATACTACCCAGGGGCACACCTGTACCCCAAACACAGTTTTTTCACAAAACAAAAACACGTGTCACTGCAACTATTGTACCAAATCAACTGACGTGTGTATATAAGAGATTACAAGGAAGCACAATTTTGTGCTGCCATGTGTCAAAAAACAGCAGACGTTTCAAGAAAGGCTGGGGTACACCTGTACCCCGGGTAGTGTTCCAGGGTTAAAAATGTAAAAAAAAATAGTATTGGAATCAGCTGATTTGTATACAAATCAAGCACTTCAGGGTCGCTCGAGTCGCGTGTCTGCCCGTGCAATAGTGGCACCGCCTGGCCACTGAATGCAAACTAAGCGTAAAAATGCTGCCAGATTTTACACTAACTTGGCGAATCTGATTGTTATGTGATCAGGGATATAATATAAAAATACAAATTTAGTATACAAGATGTTCCACCATTTTGTAGAAGAAACAGTAAGAAAGCTACTAATATTTCAAAGCAGTCGAAATCGCACAATCAATAAAACAGATAAATCGCAGTCATGTTACTTTTATTTTAAAACGGCACTTATAGCTGAATTGAGCTTGTTAATGTCGCGACGGAAATACCACCGTAAATATAGCGGTTTTATAAAAATACTAGAGAGTCCCTTCTGTGTTTTTTATTCTGTGATAATACTATGCTAATTTATTGAAGTTTATTAGCAGGTTACGAAAAAATTACAACTTTTTTTTATGCGTGTTTGTAATAATATGTTTATCTATTCTTTGCACGAGTACTTTTTAGGACACAACTCTACCGATGCATTACCTTAAAATGAAATTGCCAGTTGCATGTAGTGGACTACTATTTTGAATGCTTTAACTGTGGTATATGGTAAATGTAAATTTTAAGTTTTAAAAAACGTATAAATTCTAATTAGTTAATTTGTCGATAAAATAATGCATCACTATCAACTGTCGGTTGTATTGTTTTGAGACATGAAAGCATCCTTCCTCTCAGGTTTCTTTCACCTGAAATTTACATTTGCAAGATTTCTGATTTTAAAAATTATTCGCCCATTTTTTTCCTTTCCAGATTGTTTTAGAAAAAATCAAGCATGACTTTTTGTCTTTTGATTTTACTTCAGATTAACATGCAACCTGTTATGCAGTTTACCTACTTTTCTTGCTTTATCAGATAGTTTGTTGTTTTTTCCTTTTCATTCGATTATTTCTCTTTTAATGATAGTCCTGCATGTTAAAATTTACTTATATTTCTTTACAACTGCCATGGTAAAATTTGTTTTTTATACAAAGAAGAATTTCTCAAAGGTTTCTTCTTCTGCTTTCTTTATTTCTTTATTTTATTTTATAATAATTGTGTTATGTGTTACATATTTTAATTTAATATTTATTTTGGTAACTTAGTGGTAGTAGATATTCAGTTCGGTCCGCTGTATGTTGCATCAGAGCGGTGCGACAGTGATGCTGATAATAATATGCTAATTTCTCCACAGAAAAATAAGACCTTCCAGAGGCATCAAGTGTTAGTTTTAATGTGCAGGTTAGTGGTGCGTAGTTAGAGACACGCGCCCGCTCAGGGGGCGAGAGCTCGCCCCCAAAATGCTTTTACCTCTTGTGACATGGCACTTGTCCTCTGTTACAGCAAATGGCAAGTCAGAGGACTCAGGTCCAGCGACAACAGGCTCTCGCCCTTATGTGCAGGTTAGCGTAAATTTCATTTTGCTGTATCGCATTATTTTTAAACATGTATTTGCAAGCTTTGCCCGTATTGCTTGGTACGTTTTTGCATATATATTCATATTATTTGCAGTTTGTTGATTGTTATTTTTTTGTGTATTGTGAAAAACACTAATGTTTAAAATTAATGCGATACAGCAAATACAATAAAAATATTTGCATGTCATTATTTAACAAATGTATAACGTCAGTATGATGATCTAAATTTTTTCAGAAGCTGTCGAGATCATGTTTTCTCCAGCTTATGATAGTTTGCTGATAAGATCTGACTGGATATTATTGGCTTACTCAGAATTTAACTTTTAAATCGGTGATCAGTAATACTCATAGAAAATTTACATTGATTGATTTTGCCCTTTGTATCTAATACAATATCTAATGTGAACATGAATTTTAATTCTTAGATGATACTCTCAATTATAAATTAAATATTCATTTGTGTAATTAAAAATCCTTGTTGCATTAGTTGAACTTTCAAGTTCCAAATTTTACTTCTAATTTTTTTTACTTTTTCATGGGTATTTCGCCAACAGTTGCTAAACATTAAAATCAAACAGATAACTAAACTACTAAGATTAGTATAACTTTTGGAAAAAATTTAAATGCTATTATTAAACGAAAAAAATATCCACGAAAAAGTACTTAAAAGATGTCAAGAAAATCACCAGAATTTCATATAATAATTGTCATAAAAGTCTAGTCTACCATAATAATTTTGTTATATACTTATTACGTCATAACACTTCCAAATCACATCAATTACTAACAGTCTAAATATGGTTTATCAATATATGCGATATTATTTTCCTAATATAGGGTGTACGTGGGAAGTATCAGTTTTGAACTGAAAGAAGATACCATTCGTCAAGCATTTTTACCATTCGGACCTATTAAGTCGATAAACATGTCATGGGACCCTGTCACACAGAAACACAAAGGGTTTGCTTTCGTGGAGTATGAAATACCTGAAGCAGCTCAACTGGCACTCGAACAAATGAACGGAGTGATGATCGGTGGACGCAACATAAAAGTTGTTGGTAGACCGAGTAATATGCCACAAGCACAAACTGTAATTGACGAAATACAAGAAGAAGCCAAGAGTTACAATAGGATATACGTTGCTTCTATTCATCCAGATCTGACTGAAGATGATATTAAAAGGTTTGTATTACATTTTTTTTTAATTATCGCATTTTCAGTTTTTACAGTTTTGAATAGTATTGATGACGACTTGATGTATATCAAATATTTTTCTTCGTTTCCTAAGTTCTCCCTTGGTCTTTCAGCGTCGTGTTAAAATATTTTTCATAAACAAATTTGATCAAAATAACCGAAAAAAGGTGAGTTTTCTTTACTGCAATTTAAGGCCGATTTATGAACTTGATGTTAAAATTAGGCGTGACAGTTGCAGTTGTTGCTTACTGGTAAATGTGAGATTAAGCCATAACACATTTAGTAGTTAATATTACATTCGCTTCCGTTGAGAAATAACCAAAATTTGAGTAGCTTAACTAAAGTTGCCAGATGTTTTATGTTCTAATGCGGGACATGTTCTAATAATTAGAGCACGGAAAAATATGCATTTTATATGCATTAAAAAATGGTTGAAATATGCACTTACATATGCAGTTAAAAATAAAATGCTCTCAGAATAACTACAACACTCAAGTTTTAAAGACATAAAAAATAAGAAGTAAGCACTGTAAGAGTATTTTTTATTCGAAAAACTATATAACTAGTTATAAAAGAGACGATATGTAATATTAGTTATACAAAATTAAACTAATTAGGACATCAGGATTTCTACATAAAATTATTCAAAAAAGGACATACCTTCTTAGCACACACTCGACAAAAAATAATTTCCCCATCGGTTTCTAATTCTGAATAGCCTTTAATTCATATTCGAAAATTCTGAGCACTTGAATTACCAATTTTAGGCATTTTATATTTACACACTGCACCACTAACTAAATACTGTTTGGGATGTTCACTACTTGCGAAAGCAAAAACAAATGAGGTCAAAAACACGAAGTGAACGAAGGAAATGTTACTTCTAGGTATTTTCTTAGAACGCAAACCGCTTAAGAATAGACTATTTGCTTGTGCCGGCATTTGGCAAATTCAGGCCTTCACAACAAAGCCAACACAAGCAGATAGCCTAGCCACCAATGGTAGACAAACAGTAACAGATACAGTCTGTTCAATAAGAACATACACAACATAACTATACCAAATACTTGGAAATAGCAAGTAGTCTATGCAAAAATAGGAATATTGTTTATTTGTTTTATTAAAATCACTTCTCACCGACATTCAAGGAAAAAACCGAATACAGTGGGCGCGAGAAAATTTGAATAGAGATTGGAGTGATATAATATTCACAGATGAGGCTTCATTTTGGTTATCTACATCTGTGTCTACATCTATTAAACGTGTGTGGTGTGTGAAGGACAAAAAAGTTATCCAGCGCACTGTGAAACATCCTGAAAAGAGATCCATGTTTGGGGATGTTTCAGTAAAAAAGGTTTTGGACAATTATTCATTTTTACCCAAAACCTAGGTGTGAAATTTATGAAGAAAATTTACCAGTATGCGTTAATACCATCTGTAGATAAGTGGTTTGGAAGAAGAAATCGAGATTGGCTATTACATGAGGACAACGACTCGAAACACAGAAGTCGACTTTGTTCTGTGTGGAAGGAAGAAAACGGTGTGCAAACCTTAGGCTGGTTCTCTCAATCGCTAGACACAAACCCAATAGAAAAGTTTGGGCAATAATTAAGATGAAGTTGAAGGGTGCAAAAATAAAAAAACCAGATACATCTAGTTCGTAAGATAAAGAAGTTATGGAAAGATTTACCAGTGACATATGCAGAAACGTTAGTAGCAGGTATGCCCCGAAGATGCCAAGCTGTCTTGAACAACAACGGTGACTGGACTACTTACTGATTACATTGCGTATTAGTCAATAAAGTAATGATTCCGAAAAATTAAATAGTTTTTCTCATATCTTATGTTTAGTAACAATTATTCCGTAATAGCAAATGTGTGATTTACACATCACGGCGTGGTCTGCATGTAATACTAGGTTGCCAACTACACCGCGGCAGCGAGCATGTTAAATAGATACACTATAAATACACTTTTGTCGTGCCCATTTTATTCTATTAGCGCCATTAGCATTTTAGATTTCTCTGCAACAAACTCATGACAAAATAGGTAGAAATTATTGCCAGTTAACAGCAATAGCGCGATTTCGTATGAAAAGTAGAAGAAATGACAAATTTGTGCCCCTGAAAAAGTGTTACAAAGGTCCTGATGGGACATTTTCCACAATGGCTTTTAATATGGGAAAAATAACTGAAATCCTAGACAGTCCCGCGTAGTCTCGGAAGTCTGATCACTTTATGCTCAACTAATGAAATACATAACAGAATCCAATCAAATCCTCGGCGCCACAGTCTCTTGTGGGCCTTGACTTGCTCAACCACTTCTTTCTGTTTTTTTGCCTTAGTCCACCATTGTTGTATTTCCAACAGTCGCAGGTCCGCTGTCACTTCATCTAAGAATCTGCTTCTTATTCCTCCCGTTCATCTGCTACCTTCTGGCTCCCCTTAGAAAATTTTCTTCTGTGGTGTTTCATTTTCCATGTTGGATTGCTCCGAGATTATTCGGTGAACTGTTTTTCGTGCCTCGGACGTTGTCCTCATCAGTTTGCTCATTCTGCCTCGGCTTGCCTCACTCGCGTTCGTGCTCAGGTGTATATGCACTGTTATGTGCCTTAGCCATTGTATTCTTGCTGCTTTTATTGACGAGACTATGTCTGGCTCCTTGAATAGTTGGTATAGTTCAAAGTCATAGCGGCATCTCCATTCGTTGTATTCATCTTCTTCTAAGTATTTTCCTTTCAAAGCATCCAATGTCATTTATATCTTTCATACTCATCGTCCAGGCCTCTGATCCGTATGTTAGTATGGGACAGATTAGTATTTTATAGATTCTGCATTTTGTTTTCCTTGAGAGATGATTTGTTAGCAGTTGCGTTTTAAGTCCATATTGCCTTTATTGGCTAAGGTTATTCGCCCTTTCACTTCCACACTATGACTATTAACACTATTAATTAAAACATCCAAGAAAAGAATTGGTTAACACGTTCAGTGCTGGGCTCAGCGACATAGGTGCAGTTATGGGCCCAACTAATAATTTTTGAGTTTTTGGATTTTTAAGTTGGCAAATATGTTATTTAGCATTACTGTAAACAATTATCTACATTAAAGTTAACAGCAATGTAGGGCGCATACGTGGCATCGCTGGCGCTCTAAAGCCATCCGGTGCACACATATCATCATCAAGCCCTGTAATCCATGGGATTATGGCTTCTTCTCCTTGAATGGGGAAGATTTAGGATCCATTTTCTGAGGTGGATCGTTCCTCGGCTGCTTCTATTATAAACTCTTATGTGTCCTGGCCTGCTTTACTATTTCCTTCCATTCTTGCCTGTTTTTACATTTATATTTCCAATTTTCAACCTTCGTCGCTTTTAAATCTTTTGCAATATTATCCCACCATCTTGTTCTCGGCCTGCCTCTTCCTCGTTGTTGAAGTGGTTTCCAGTGTGTTATTAGTTTTATCGTATCCATTGGTGGCCTTCTCATAATGTGTCCTAACCATTTTAGTAGTTGTGCTTTTATGTGTTTCACTATGCTTTCTCCCTCTAATAGTTGTTCTAGCTCCTGATTTGTCTTTAGTCTTCTTTCTCCCTCCTCTGTCACGTTTGGTCCAATTTCCATGGTTATCACCTCATTTTGCTTTCTAAATGCCAACTTAAGGCAAATTAACATTGACAGAACATTGGCAAATGAAAAATATCAGCAATAGTCCAGTCAAATGGTCGAAATAAACAGGCAAACTTTGCATTTTGGGTAGGCAGCTATTTATCGGTGTGTAGAGGGGTCAGCGGTGAGTCTAAATCGGGGATTTCGGGGTGATAACCCCCTCCATTCGGCCGCCATCTTGAAAAGAAGGGTTAGTTGGTGTTTGGGCTATATCTCTGTAGTCGGAAATCTCACAAAAAATTAGTATAAAGCTTTTTTGTAGAAAATCGTATTATGTTCAATTTTTATTTAAACCTGGAGCACTCGCGCTATGACCATTTCTCTCACATTTTTCGAAAATTGCCGCAATTTTTTAAACTATCGTTGCTATGGTTTTGGCGCTCCCTCTAGCTGACTAAAGGCGCGTTCAATGTACGTAGCGATTTATGTGGATCGCTAGCAGCTACTTTTAGGAGCGATTTATGTCTACTGAACGGTCACACGCGAAATCATAGAAACAAACAAGAACAACATATCCTTAAAATAATTTATTACAAAAAAATGCTGGCCTTTGTCTGGTAGCACCGCAGTTCATATTGCACTAATTTTAGTTAATTCAATAAAGATCAAAATAGCTAATAAATATATATGAAATAACCACACCTTTTTGTGTCACAATTGAGGTTATGTTTTCAATTTTCAGTATCGCTCTAAAAAGTAGCGTAAAATTTTTACGCTCCAAACTTTCCCTAGATCGATACCAACCGCTACTACGCATTGAACGCAAATGATACATAGCGCTTGCAAGCGCTAAGTACATTGAACGCGCCTTATATGTTTCATCTCTAGAACAAATAGGGTAGTTTGTCATTTGCTGTTATAGTGACCACATGGCAGCGTCTGTGTGACAGAGGTGTGCAGAAACGTGAGCAAAGCTCTCATTACGCGAGTTTTCGCGTCGGTCGAACTTATATATTTTGTTATTTTTTTTTTTGTAACTTATCAATAATAAAATCGGAAAACTGATGCTGTTTTTGATGTTTTTGATCATATTGTCTTGATTTATCAAAGCTTGTGCACTACAGGTCTAAGGCCTTCTACAACAGGTCATTATAAGGTTAAACCGCACATGCGAGGAAAACGCTCACGCACGAGTTATGGAGCGACAATAACAGGTGCGAGTGCTCCAGGGTTGAAACTTTTTTAAATAGCATTAATAATAAAAAAGTTATAAACCGGAAAAAAGTTGTAAGCCCTTAATTTTTTGTCTTCTCCGGCTTATAACTTTTTTATTATTAATGCTATGTAAAAAGTTATTAGAAATAGATAATAGATAATACAATTCTCTACAATAAAGCTTTGTACAAACTTTTTGTAAGATTCATGACTACAGAGATATAGCCGAAAAACGAATTAACCCTTCTTTTCAAGATGGCGGCCGAATGGAGGGGGTTACCACCTCGAAAACCCTGATTTAGACTCACTATTGACCCCTCTACACACCGATAAAAAAAAATCGCTGCCTACCCAAAATGCAAAGTGGAATTACCATTTGACTGGACTACAAGTTCAAACCGAACATTTGATGTTCAGTATTCGATGTTTTCTTTCACGTTTGAATGTTTTGGTTTTTGAGGTGTAGTTTATCAAAATGATGGATGACGATGTAATTAGTCCTAGTTACCTTTCTTTGTGAATAAGGTTAAACTATTAAAAAATAGATGTTGGTATAAAACAAATGAGTTGTTAAAAGATTTACTAGCAGAAACAGGTATCAGAATAATAATAATTGATCTACAGTTTTTGCTAAATAATAAGAACCAACAAAACACAGTTGTCATTCCTATTGAAACTGTTCAAAATACATACAAATCAGAAGCCCATTTGAAGTGTGAAACATCAGTGAAAGCAAACAAAGGCATTGCTTCAATTTTGCTAAATTAGTTATATGTATACGCAAGTAATTGATTTACTCAATGTAAATGCGACTCTAAGAGCAGGTTGCACAAGTATGATTAATAACTTCATAAAATTAATCATTTGTCAAAATGAAATCAATTCAGAATTCAAAGTTATACGGCAAGGAACATACAGTCGAACTTCGATAACGTGAATTTTTGATAACTCGAAACAAATTGGTTGGCGTGGTTATGTATATTGTCACTAACACAAAAATGTAACAACGAAAAATGACGTATAATTTAAAAAATTACGTCAAAATTGAAAATTATTCCCGAACAACCACTTTGTAGGAAGGATGCTTTGAAATGAATCCTGTATTTTACATATTGTAGTTTGTTGTTGAAAATAAAAATGAGGGTTAGCCACACACTCATTAGAAAGGATTAAAGAAGTTAGCCTTATTAGTCATAACTTTAGTACTCAGAACTTAGGAAGGACAATCACATGATTAGGCTTATAATGTCCCCTGAGGAAAGAAAGCATCTGGCTTTTGTACCTGTAGAGTCATTCGGGGTAACCGAGCGCAGCGGGTAAGTGTGCGCACGGGCTGTATTTTGGAAATGTGGCAAGGGCGGCCAAACCTTTTTTCCGAAAAATCAGCGACCCCAGCTTTAGACTTATTTCAGACATATCACTGTGTCACTTGTCGCTTGCTCCATAACTAATTACAATACAACAAAATTTGTGATATCAATTAATAGATTTTAACATCGCGGAAAAGTGTGTCATACCCAGGTTTTTTATTTGCAAACGGTGAGTATTTTTTCATGCTGTCAGAGCCAATCTCAGAATGAATATCAGTAGAAAGCTTAAGGTTATAATCGTCACTATCGGATTCGCGATTTTTGTTTTCAATTTTGGTCCCGGGGGGCAAGTGTGCGCGGGTAAGTGTGCGCATGCGTACACTTGCCCCGTATGCGTTCACTTACCCCATATGGGTGCGCACAGTTACCCGCAATACGGGTCAAGTGAACGCATGCCGACAAAACTATTTTATCCTTAGTTTATGAGAAATTTAGGGAATTTACTTTTTTTGTTAAAGTCGATGTTCAAAGAATAATAAATGCTCTATCTAAAAATGTTGAAATTGTTTTCATATACTTTTTATTTAATAGGGCTTAGAAGTCTAAAGTGCGCACACTTAACCCGAATGACTCTAAGTTTGCATGCGCACACTTGCCCCGTATGCGTTCACTTGCCCCATACGAGTGCGCACAGTTACCCGCAATACGGGTCAAGTGAACGCATGCCGACAAAACTGTTTTATTCTTAGTTTATGAGAAATTTAGGGAATTTACTTTTTTTGTTAAAGTCGATGTTCAAAGAATAATAAATGCTCTATCTAAAAATGTTGAAATTGTTTTCATATACTTAACTATTTTTATTTAATAGGGTTTAGAAGTCTAAAGTGCGCACACTTAACCCGAATGACTCTATAGTCCGTTGCTTGTGTATGAAACTGACATTTATTTTAACTGCTGCAGAGAAACCGCACCAACAAAAAAATAATCTAAAGATTTTTTTAAAGTATGTAAAATTATCATTTGCAGTACAATCACTTTTGAAAATGAATAACTGGTTTTTACTGAAATTTTACTGGAAAACATAAATTCTAAAGAGAGAAGGTTGGCCAAGGATTATAGTGTTTCTCCAGACAGCGGTAGTTCTTAGAACCGTATGAAGGGTTGCTTACACATGAAACTGAAATTTCTTTCAACTGCAGAGAAGCCTTAAGCGTCTTTCACTTATTTTTATTTAGGTACCTGAATGTGATTCACTGTTTAGAAGATTTGCTGGAATTATAACTTGTCTTATTCTCTGAAGGATATTGTAACTCAAAGTACAGAGCTAATCTTGGGGGGTTGTACCTTGAAATTCCAACCCGGGGTTCTCCTCCTGGAATTTAGATGGTTTTTCCACCTGTTCTAAGCAGAAGAACTAAAATTTTTACCGCTAATTTTTATTATATCTGCATATTTAAGAACATATTTGGGTGGGTTTTTTCTGCATAATAGTATATTATTATATGAGCGATTATGACAGCTATTATTCACGAAGATGACGTTTGAGCCCACGAGCCGTCAGGCGAGTGGCACAAATCATCTGAGCGAATAATGGCCATAATCGCGAATGTAATACGATACTTTTTCTACACCTATTAAACAAATATATTAGACTCAAATTAGTCAAATTTGATAACTTTGTAAACAAGCAATATGACAACACACTTGGGCGTGTCGATTGTCAGCCGCAGAAGGAGTTGATCGCGGGCGATTTAAAATATGATTGGATTAGCGAAATATTTATGTATTTGTGATTGGCCGAAATCATAATTCACTGCAGTGAATTATGAATCCATAATTCACTGCAGTGAATTATAGGTACTATTTTTTACAAAAAAAATGCTAATAATTGCAATATAATTAAATAGGTGTAGAAAAAAACTACATATATCATGACTTTTTATCGCATATAAATCCGGACCCTAATCATAAACAATCCTTATTACGTTATTACCTTTATATAAAAATCGTAATATGTTTACAGTCAAACGTTTTTTTTTTTAATTATCACTGAAAGTAATTAAAAAATATTGTTTTGGACGCACCATGATGTTAGCAGTGAAATTGTACTTAAAAAATTCGGTTTATCTGTAGATAATTATGTTTATTAAAAACAGTTTTCAGACATTCGTGCCCTGAATTTATAAACAGATCTAATAGATTTATATTTTCAGCGTATTTGAGGCATTCGGTCCCATCATATACTGTAAACTTGCACAGGGGAGTTCGGCGCACAAACACAAGGGCTACGGGTTCATAGAGTACGAAACGGGCCAAGCAGCCAACGAAGCAATTGCCAGTATGAATCTCTTCGACTTGGGTGGCCAGTATCTTCGAGTAGGACGTGCGATCACTCCACCTAACGCATTAATGGGGCCTTCATCAGGATCCAGTGTTATGCCAACAGCTGCAGCTGTTGCAGCGGCTGCTGCCACTGCAAAAATCCAAGCAATGGATGCTGTTGCTAGCAACGCAGTTGCTCTCGGATTATCGAAGCTAAGTCAAGCACCTTCCCTTCCTGTAGCGCCGCCTCCTACTACGGCAGTTTTACCTCCACCAGGGCTCGCTATTCCACAGTTACCGCCACAAACTTTACCTCAACCTACAATTGTAACCCCTATTATTAGTACAGTACCTCCAGCTCCAGCTGCAACCATTCCACCTCCTATCGTAGTCACCCCGACGTTAGCTCAACCTCCGAAGACCGCTAGTAGTGCAGCTCAGGAAGCAATGAAAAAGGCACAAGAAGCGCAGATGAAACAACAGGAAGAACTACAGAAAAAATTACTCGATCAAAATGAACCCCAAACTCTTCAACAACAAGAGAATATGTCGATCAAGGGTCAAAATGCTAGGCATCTTGTGATGCAAAAATTAATGCGTAAGGTTGATTCACGAGTGGTTATTTTAAGAAACATGGTAGGACCTGCAGATGTAGATGAAACTCTTCAAGAGGAAATACAAGAAGAATGTAGAAAGTTCGGTGTGGTAGAACGAGTTATTATTTATAATGAGAAACAATCGGAGGACGATGATGACGCTGAAATTATTGTTAAAATTTTTGTCGAATTTACCGAAACGAGTGGTAAGTTGTTTTGTTGGGTTCATATTTTAAATAAATAATTTTTTTGTAGAAGCGGAAAAGGCAAGAGATGCTTTAAACGGAAGATATTTCGGAGGAAGAATGGTCCAAGCAGCACTTTATGACCAGACGCTATTTGACCACAGCGATCTTTCAGGTTGATCATTTTGCGTATACATTCTAGAATTTTCTACCGTGTAGAAATTTGATTACACGAAGTGCAACGGAAATTTTAATATTTTTACTAAGTTTGATAAGCTTAACGAAAATGTTACAGTTTGCACCTGTTGTTATTAACTTTTCCTTCTTCCAAAAGTCGAGTTGAATTTGTCTGTTATTTCTCTTTGAAAAATTGATCATTTTTCAAATTGGTGTTCGACGGATGATAATTAAGTCTACTCAAAAATTTTTAGATCTCCTATTGTTGTGTAAAAGTTGTTCGTGTTTTGTATGAAAGTAATCTGAATGATAGAATGTTCTTCCCTGCGTATATACAAATGCCTTTCTTTGAATTAATATTAAAATATTTTTTTCAACACCAAATTGTTATCAGCAGGGACGTACTAATTTTAGAATAATTGATTTCAATTATTGTATCTATTAATAATAGAATAAACATTTTATTTATATACTAATTGTTATTTTTATTTACCTATTGTAAGAAAGAAATCTTCCTTTAAATCATCAGTATTAATGTACGTTACATTTGTACCTAGTTTGTCAACAATATTTTATTTTATGTTTATTCCTAATGGCCAATTAGAGTGTCTTATTAGAATTTCATGATAGGCAGGAGTTTCTAGGGTTGCCACCTAGCTGGTTGTCGGGCAAAGTATCTACTTAATTTTCATTTGAATCGGTTAAAACCATGTACTACTATTTATACAATACGGCAATAACATCGATACCTTTTTGCCAAAGTATCGTAAGCGACATTTCAGTCGAAACGGAGATTTTGTATCTATCATAATCGTAAGTGTCCTGGCAGAGTATTGTAACCATCAGATGAATTCTATTGGCGATAAAAACACATTTTTCCTATTGTAAGTACCAAGATAGTAAAACAAGACTGACAAAACTATCGTAAGTATCATCAAATTCCTGGAACGTGCGACTTACGATGCTAGTGCGGGCGCATTGAAGTGCAACGAGTGGTGTTTGCAAGTACAAATTTTGTTATTAAACGTGAAAAATAGGCCGACATAATTTCAGTTCAACTCTGTTTATGCTATTTATTGATTTGGTTTATCACTTCGCAAACAAATCAAGTTTAATAATGATGTAGCAATCTAACATAAAACAAGTTTGAGACAATTTTACCTATAAATTGCGCCAATACTCACTGTATTATTGTTTCCATTAATTACAAAACCAGCTACTATTTTGTTTTGTTTTGTTTTTTCACAATGAAAGTTATTTTTCATCAAAAATTACATTACATCACGTGGTGATTTTAATTCTCATATTTCTTAAAGGCGGCTGGCACAATGTTTCCGTCAAAAGTAAAATGTAAGACCAGAAGAAAATGGAGTGTATTATTGCAAGATTGTCTCCTAGACTTTATTGAAGAAAGTAACGAAACTTCTGAATAGTACCTATCAAGCTTACGAAATTTCCAACTAACAATAGAAAACAACTGCATTTACAGCCGACAATGCAGCTGTAAATTATGGTCGAAATTGTTCAGTATTTCAAAAATTATCACTATCATATGGTGCACAATGTAAGAAAACATGCTTTAAAGTTTCTCTCATATGATATAGAGAATTTGGTTATTAAAATTTTTAATGAGTTTAGTAGCAGTGTAAAAAATGTTGAAAATTTGAAAGACCGCTTCAGTTTTGTACATTAGGAATAGGTACCTACCATCAAGTCTTAAGACATAACTGTGATGGCTTTCGTTATATGAAGCTGTAGACCAGCTTTTACTAAACTGGGAACCAATAAAAATATATTTGCTTCAAGGTGAAGATAATTGCGATCATACTGTATGGAATTTTATAAAAGGCCAACAAATCGAACTTTATCATCAAAATCATCTTTAGTGGAGTGTTATCTTTATTTTGTCATTTTTTATAGTGTAATCAAGCTGTTAGAAAATCGACGACTCATTACAGATGTATGTACATGAAATAATGACTAACTTAAAGGCTGATAAAAAGAAAAAACAACAAATTTTTTGGTTTCAGAATCACCCCTAACACACCTATGCACAATGCTTTGAAATCATAAAATTATATAAAGTAGGTACTCATTATTAATCAGATTTTTAACTGTTTGTAACAGTTAAAATCGATGAAAGCGAAGGAAATGCTTTATATTGTAACGAGCGGCAGGTGTCAGGTGTTCGGTGAATCACTTCGCGCCCATGTGTCACCTGTTCTGGAAGGATCTATGACTAATCATTCTACAGTAACGTGGAACGTACGAGAATAAAAGCCTGCCTATATTTAAGGCGCGCTCGCTTACGAGATTTCAGTCTAATTCAGCCTACATAAACGGTCGCGAAATTATGTACGTCGGTAAAGTTAATATAAATATACGTGAATAGTTATAAATAAACAAACTGTACAAGTAAATTAATTAGTGTTTTATATTAGAATTAATATTAGTGTTAAGTTGTTATTTCGTGTTTCTTCGTTGCTTAATAATTTTAATATTTGTTAATAAATAATTCACACAACGAACCGAAGTTTTATATAAACGTTTTAAAACCACTACAATATGATGAACTTCAAATTGTTAGATTCGTAAGCAGTTTACCTAAAACAATGATTACACAATGATAAAAAGATGAACTAACTTTTTTCAAAATGTGGAGACACCAATTAAAAAAAAAGTTGTTAAAATAGTGTTGTCAATACCTTGCAGTAATGCCTTCGCAGAACAAGTATTCAGTACAGTAGCCTCGCGGTTAACCGAGTACCGATTATCCGAGGCAGTTATTAAAGGAGTGAAGGGTGCGATTGCGGACGTTTCGACTTTTACATACAGTATTGTTTCGTATATTATATCAATAAATGATGTTTACATTAATGCAGTTATGTTTTCGTCAATTTTTGCAGGCTCTCTACGCAAATGGTAAAAACAAAATTATGTATTAGATAGTAGCGAAGAACTTTTATACTTTCAAACCGAGGACCGGTTTTGTTAAATTTAAAAGGCCGCAACCATAAGGATTTTCCTACAATCTGAAGGTGAACATCAAACCATTGTGACCATTCGTCGTTTGGCACCAAATTAACAAAGTTTTCCACACCAATCACGTATCCCAAAGAGAAAAATTAGGTTGTGCATTGCACCCAAAAACCCTCATTCACACACCAACTTCGACACCGAAATATACGAAGAGTTAACGATACAGATTCTGTATACAAAATTAATATGGTATAATTAAAATAAAAATTTATTTTAAAGTTTACAAACGGTTTTCTTAAGTACGAAATGATATCGCAATTTTATTAACTAATATAATAATCAAAATCAGTTATCATCCTAACTAACAAAATCTAATATTTACAATAATTAAATAGTATATACACAAATTATTTATTTACACAATATTACATCTTTAAAAATAACTACAACTTTAACAATTTAATTTACTACGAACCCTTTTGAGCCTTTCCTGGCATAATTTCATATTCAGGCCTCTTTGGAAATGTCTCCATACCTTTTTCCATTGGTGTCATTCTTCCAGCCTTCTTTTCAACTTCGACAGCATTCTTTTTCTTCATTTGCATTATTGCTAAATTTTTCATCAGCTCTTCTTCTTCGGGAGGGTCACCTCTTCGTCCTCGTAACCATGCTTCCCATTCAGCTGGCATCTCTTGTTCAAAATCGTCTTTTTCTAGAGGAACAAACCAACGTGATGGTCTTCGCTTCCCACGAGAAGGGTCAGCTGGAATCTCGTAGTATTTGTTGCCAAAGTAGTCAGTACCTTTTAAATTACCTATAATTTGCCGTGGTTTAAATGAATTGATGAAATTTCTAAAAATCATTGCTATGAGGCTTCGAGTTGGTTGCTGTTGACCCATGCCGATAAACTTGTTTGGAATAATTGGTGGTTGATGTAACACTATTTCTTCTAATATATATGTAATCGATTCTTACTCATGTGTTTTCAAGGGATTAAATTAAATGTTTAATTTATCTAAAGTACTAACAGGTACGATTTGCAAGTTTAAATATAAATTTTAAGGTTAGGCTTCGAGTTGAGTTTTTGACGTATTCGTTACAAAGTGGTGGGGGAACTGTCTATTTTTTTACATTTTTTTTTTTAATTAGTTCCTGTAGCAGTAGAACGAGTAGAACTAACAAGAGAGGAGAATTTAACATAATATCGTCTTTTGAAGTACTATTTCTTTTGGGATGTACGAATATTTTTAGTTTTTAAAATTCAATAAAACGGCCAAAAATTGTAAGTGTAAATTAGCCTTCACATGACAAATAACGTACGTGAGATGTATAAGTTTTATTTTTATAAATAAAATAAATTAGATTTTAATAGGTACTATTTCGAAAGTTTCGGGTCTAAATAAAAAATATAAATTTTCACGCCGTGCCTTGTCAAAACACACTTGCTGCGATGGCATGCGCTCTCGTGATGTCATTTTCAGGCGTGGTGCCGAAAGGGGGTCGGGGATTGGTTGAGGAAAATTGGCATGGCTGACCATTTTGACGAGTGATAAAATATACAAAATGTGATAAAATCTAAGTTTGTTCGTGTTAGTTTCGGCAGTGTGTGCAAATATTGACATTTTAAGTGATATATTAAGTTCTTAACGTACGTATTTATGATTTGCTTTGCAGTGGCAGAAGTTCAGCCACAAACGCAGTCTCCTTTCACTAACCAGTTATGGATGATTCTACAACGAAACTATCGAAATTGGTTCATTTTCTTTCTACTTTTCCTAGATATTTAGCTTCTTTAAAATAACAAGAACGCTAACGGTTATGTCCACCTTCTTACCCAACCCACATTGTATGTACCTGCTCTGTTTGCATAATCTACTTTGTGCTGGTTTGCCACTGCAAACACATGCTTATATTTTACCTGTTATGATGTTAAATGCTTATATGTGAAGATGATGTCATCTTTTCCAGAAAAAAATGTAGAAATCGCATTGAAAAGAATCCACCCCCTATATAATTAGAGAATCATGTGGGAAACCACAAATATTGTATAAACTCGAACTGTTGTATCGATAATGTCGTTCTTTAATAATATTAAAAAAGTGCTTCATTTTGGAGGCAGCGATGCGAAAAAGAAAAAAGTGTTTAATAATGTACGTATGGAATGTGACCCCGAGGAATTTTGGGATTTACTCGGTGAACTCGGGGATGGTGCCTACGGTAAAGTGTACAAAGCACAGCATAAACATAATGGCCAACTTGCCGCTGCAAAGATGTGCCGTTTGGACGGTGAAGAAGACCTATCCGACTTTATGATAGAAATCGATATTCTGTCAGAATGCAGACATACAAATGTTGTCGAATTAATTGAAGCGTTTCAAAAAGAACAACAATTATGGATGCTAATTGAATATTGTGATGGGGGTGCTGTGGATAGCATTATGACAGAGTTAGAAAAACCCTTAAACGAAGCGCAGATTGCGTACGTGTGCCAAAGTATGACTACAGGGCTTGAGTTTCTTCATAAAACACACATCATCCATCGGGACGTTAAAGCGGGAAATGTTTTACTAACAATGGCAGGAGGTGTTAAATTAGGTAAGTCTTTTAGTGAATTTATTTGATTAAAAACCCTATCGGATTATTATTTAAAATACGTATTTTTTTACTTTCATTTACTTCATCGAATTCTGGTGTCACATCCTTGAACCTGTTCGATTGGTTTACGTTTTGGCTGTTCTTAATCTTAATAGTACTACTAAAAGTAGGCGAATATTCACAACGTAAGAATAGTTAGTCAAAAACTAATAAGGCAGATTTCATCCCAAAGCGATCCGCAATAGGTGTTGCTCCTAAAAATTAGATTGTTAAATAGAGCCCATTTAGACCGAAACGATATCGGTATTAAAAATGTCTCCTAGCGATAAGAGATTTATATCGCAAGCAACATTACTGTTGTGTTGCGAGAGATATTGTTGCCTATCTAGATGAATGATGTGGAGGAAAAACAGATTCTATATTCCGCAAATAATTGAAAAATACCCTTGCTTGTACAATTATATTATTATACCTGAATATTTCAAACGGAATGAAAGTGAAAAAATTGGAAATTAGTTGCCAAGGAAGTAAGAATATAATATACAGTATTTTTCATCTAGCATTTGGGTTGACGTCAACTTTCCCCGTCCAAAAACTGTCTGTTTAGCCACGCATTCGTGCGCATTAGGTAATGAAAACCTAGTTTAGAAAGAGATGAAGTATAGAGTATAGTTGGATTGTGAATTTATCAACGCAGTGTTGATAAATTCACAATCCAACTGACGACACAAGACACAACCCAAATCCTAGTGAAAAATACTGTAGTAGTAATATAATAAAGAGGAAAAATGGAAGAGGCCATGATCATCTACGTAGCATGTGTTAAGCAACCGCTGAGTTGTTCACAACCAACACTTTTAACATATTAAACTAAAATAAATTGTTTTATTAATCGTTTCGATGTGAACGTAAGAGCAATACAATGTTGCTTGTATACAGTTGCCAGTTGCATATTGCCCATTGCTTTGGTATCAAATCTGCCTAAAACACTACAAAATTAAGCTTATAATTGGACATAGAAAACGATCAAAACTTATGATTTACCATTACAATATCCATTGTCTTAAAAGTCGGATAGCTCATAATATAATAATAGAATTTGAAATACTTTATAAATTAATTATAGGATTTTTTATCCACCTACTATCAAACCACAGGAAGAGTAATTTATTTGCATGTGAAAATAATGTGTTGGAATAAATTAGAACCGTTTTTGGTGGTAAGATATAATGAACTGTGAATCATCTTTTATAAATATTTCAAACAGTTCAATTTGAGTTTAGGAATAAGTTAATTTAAGGTCAATTGAGACTTACAGATACTAAAAACGTAAGCAAATGGGTTAAACAATTTAGCCTTTTTTTATTAATGGAAAACTTTTTATTCGTCCGAATTTAATTTCTTTAATTTGAATATATGAATACTTATGGTTTTATAATACTTCAGAGTTCCTTATATGGATAGTTACTTTATCACCAAATTATAGGAAAGTAAAAGTGGTTGTGGTATCTAACCAGGAAGATAAAGAAATCCTAATTATTATTAAACTACTAAGCGAAATTAGAATCCCATACATGAATAATTATTATTTATTTTCATTATTGAATATCTTTATAGCTGATTTTGGCGTTTCTGCCAAAAATAAATCAACCCTTCAGAAACACGATACTTTTATTGGTACTCCGTACTGGATGGCACCCGAAGTAGTTTTATGTGAGACATTCCGTGATAATCCTTACGACTTTAAGGTAGATATTTGGTCGATGGGTATAACGTTGATCGAATTTGCTCAGATGGAACCACCGAATCATGAAATGTCTCCTATGAGGGTTCTGTTAAAAATTCAAAAATCCGATCCGCCCAAATTGGAACAACCGTCCAAATGGTCTAAGGAATTTATTGACTTCATAGCTAAATCGCTCATAAAGGATCCTCAGAAACGACCAAACTGTGAGGAACTCCTGAAGCACCCTTTCATTAACTGTACTTTAGATGCCAAACCTATAAGGGATTTGTTATTGGAATATAAAGCTGAAGTTGTTGAAGAGGAACTCACCGACGATGATCCTGAGGTAAGCCTACTTTTCATTTAAAATCATTCCGCCCTTGATTCTTAATGCTTCTGTAAATGCTTTTTCATGCATAGCGTGGTAGGAAACACCGCAAGCATAAAGATCTTTATCAGAGAATTGGTAAGTTGGGTTTGATAATTTTGAAATGTCCTTGGTATTAACGAACTGTTTAGAAAATGTCCCCTTTTTGTCACTGTTTGTTAAAGAGTTTACTGCAATTATTGTCAAAAATTGTAAAATGCATTGTTTTGTTGAACCTCAAACAAATGTTGTATATCACACTATAGTAGTTTGTGATACTGTAAGTAATATATGTTATCACGACCCATTTGTTATGCATGCGGCTCCCCGGGCCCCCCTCAGCCTCGCATGCCAAAACAGGTGAGATATTACAAGCTTTCGCTTACTTCTATTTACTACAACTTCTGTAGTGTCTTTGTCACTCTACACACAACGAGACTAATAAGTGTTTGTGTTTATTTGAGCGTGAAAATAATTTCATTCTAGGACAATCGAACGTCACAAGTTCGACTGGACATCGAAGATGATTCTACATCTGTACGAAGTACTGAACCTGATAGCAAACGTAAGTACATTTCTACTGCAAATGCTGTTTTGAAAACATACTTTTCATATTACTTTAGCAAGCGAAGTTGAAACAGGCAAACGTGAAATTGAAGCAGAAGAAACAGATCGCAAGAAATTGAAAAAGGACGATTCTTCTGATTCAGCTTCTTCTGTTATATGTAGTCCTTTACAAGATGGAGACAAAAAGCCTGTAAGTTTTGATTTGTTGTTTATTATGTGCATGAAATGAGTTTTATATAACTAATGATGAAATGTGGTAGCGAACGAGATATATAATATAAACAAAACTGTTTCCTCTGTTGTAGGCCGACAAAAAAGAGGAAGTACAACGTAGATCTTCTCGAGAAAAAGGTCCTGCGCCTCCTCCACCTCCGATGTTGCTTCACCCAAGTTCGTCAGATGCTGAAAAAGTTGATAAAGAGAAGGCAAATGTTGCTCCACCACCAGTTCCTTTACCTGTGCTTCCAACTCCTCCTTCGTCACCCCTTACCCCGCCGAGTACTCCCCCTATACCTCATTTATTACCTCCTGTCATACCGCCTGCCCCAGTTCCACCCCCTATACCACCTCCTATTCTAGAAAAGATTGAAAAAACACCAGAAGAACCGTCCGAGCAGGATTTACCGAAAATTAAAGTTCTGCCAACTGAAGATGTTGATGCCTTAGAAGCAATGTCTAGTACAAAATCTTTTGATAGCATTAAGAATAAATTCGAAGGTTTGATACAGACAGAAAAGCAAATAGAGAAGTGGCCTTCAACTGATAAAATAGTCAACGAAGCGATTGTTGTTAATAGACCAGAAGAAAGTGGAAATTTAGTTGTAGTTTCTACACCTCAAGCAGATCGTAGCAGAATGAATACGTCAACTGTTACAATTATTACAGATTTGCCAGATCCTTCGAACAGTTTATCTACAAATATTAGTCAGGTAAAACGATTTTTATTTTTTATTTTCTTAAAATAGGTCTGTTTTACGAGTACAAAGTTTGACTGAAAGTAAAATAACTGATATGACTGAAAACATACTTGAGAAATTAGTGCCCAAAAACTTTTGTTATTTAATGGTATTTTCCTGGTCCCGATCAACACCCCGTCTAGCGAGTAAAGGCTTCCTTCAGCTTTTTCAAATCTTCTATTTTTTGCTTTTGTTTTCCAGTCTCTTGCAGCAAACACCACTATTTCGTCCCCCCATCGAACACTTGGCCTGCCTTGTCTCCTTTTTTTCTTGAAGGGACCATTTAGTTGTTTCCCTAGCTTTTTTGCATACTTTCGATGCATTAGTTGTGTTCATTCGTTTACGCAAGTCACCAACCGCAACTGGTCACCTAATTTTATTTTTAATACACTTCTTAGCATTTTATTTTGAGTTACGTCCAGTATTTTATTGTTCATTCTTGTTTAAAGCCCATGTTTGTGCTGCATAGCTCAGTGTTGGAAGTATATTAAATATTTGGCTTTTAATTTTTAAAGATAAGTTGCTTTTAAAAATGCTTTTCAATGACCAAAATTTTTTCCACCCTTGGTTTGAATTTATTTATAATCTTTGTTTTGAAAAGAGATGATTTTTCCCAGATACACTGCTTCTTCCACATACTGTATTTCTTGGCCTTCTATTTCTATTTTTTCTTTTTGTACGTTTGTGATTATATTAGTTTTTTTTTTAAATTTATTTTTAACCTGAATTTTTTACTTTTTTCATGTAAGGTGGAGATCATTTTCTGTAAGTCTTTTAGGTTAGAGAGGAATTTTCCTTGTATATTTATGCCCTTGGTTTCCCAATTTAGTTGCTGGAATAAGTAATTTAAGGTTGCATTAAACTAGTCTGGGTCCCCTCTTTTGTTTTGAGTTTTGAGAGTATATCTGTTGTATAATCCTTGTGTATTTGCCATTCAGTTTAAAATATTTTAAGGCTTCATAGATATATTCTCTCTATAGAATGGAAAGCTTTTTGGAAGTCTATTAGGCATATAAACAAAGGAATTTTATACTCATTATGCTTTTCTATCAATTCACTCGCCACATATAAGTAGAACATTATTTTCTGAACCATGCTTGTTCAGGAGTATGATGTTTACTAAGCTCTTTTGGTATACCGTTTTTTGCATCATACCTACTTTACTGGCCGATAATTTTCAATTTTGTGTTTTTCTGCTTTTTTATGTAACAAGATTATGACAGATTTCAACCACAGCAGGTAGTTCTTCTTTCAGAATTTTATTAAAATAATTAAAGAAAAACCTAGCGACATGTCAAAAAACTTAGTGATTGTCGATTTACCGAGACAGACTGTTCAAAAAAACGTGTAAACCAAATCAAGCTAAAGATCTACTATCAGAATGTGAGGGGTTTATGATCTAAGATTAAGGAGGTTGAAAAACTTCACTATATCCTCTCAGAATACGACGTTGTGATTTTTACTGAGTCATGGCTGTGCCTGGATATTCTGAGCTCCGAATTTAAATTAGATAACTTTATTATATTTAGGAACGATAGAAACAATGCCAACAGTCGTTTTCTGAGAGGAGGCGGAGTTCTTATCGCAATCAATAAACGTTATAATGGTTTTTTGTTAAATTACTCCGAAGATGTTGAACATCTATTTGTACATATTGTAAATACTGAGATTAACACAATTGTATGCGCGGTTTACTTTCCCCCTCAAGCATCTGATAATGTTTTTACATCTCACTGTTCGACTGACTATTGAAAACTTTGATCTGCAAAACCCGAATGTAAATTGGATTATTGCTGGTGACTATAATTTATCGAATGTATATTGGAACCGCGGTGAATTTGCCAGTTATTCATCCTTTAATCCTAACACTTCACTGAAAGAAAAAAACTGTGCACAGGTTTTGTCTGACTCAGTGGGTCTATTGAACCTCTTTCAATGCAACACAATACTTAATGAATCAGATCGTATGCTTGATCTCCTTTTTTCAAACTTTAGCTCTTCCGAAATTTTTTGTTCTTTGGAAACCATTGTGCCAGTTGACACCTACCACCCCCCACTAGACATAAATTTAAAAGTTCCATTGGTGACTTTTCACCATCACGAAAATTGGATTTATGATTTCTCTTCTGCTGATTATGATCTGATCATGACTTCTCTGGGTAATACTTTTACACTCTTGTTAGATGAAAATTTGAACGCACAGGATAGTACATCTCTTTTTTATTACTATTTACATCAGTATATTGATCTGTAGGTGCCCAATAAAACCTTACGTAAATCCATTTTTCCCTGCTGGTATAGCGAAGAGCTTAAAACAACCATTGTTAGGAAAAATGTAGCACATTCACAATATAAAATATTTGGATCAATATTATATTACACCTTATTTTCGAACTTGAGACATAAATGTAAATCTTTGGCCAAAAGAGATTTTGTGTTTTATAATGACAAGCTACAAAAATTTGTAACATCTAATCCAAAGAATTTCTGGAAATATGTAAATTCCAAAAAAACCGACAAAGGCTTGCCAAATTCTATGAGCCATGAAAATGAGCAACTCAATAACCCCATCGCTATAGCAAATGCCTTTGCAAGACATTTTTCTACATTTTATAGAGATTCTGTCAACAGTCAACACACTCGCACCAATTACTTAACAGAACAATCACTTCTTATGCTTAACACAATAGATATCTCCTTAACTGACATTTTAGACAAGATCGATAGTTTAGATATGGAAAAAATCGCCGGTCCCGATGGAATTCCTCCTATATTTTTGAAGAAGTGAAATTTTATTATGGCTCAAATTATGAAACTATTATTCGACAAATCAGTAGTGGAAGGTTCCTTTCCGGTAGAATGGAAATCATCTTTTATAGTTCCTATCTTTAAGACTGGAAATAGAAATTCTATTTCAAATTATAGACCTATTTCTATATTGAGTGCTATTCCCAAACTCTTTGAGTCAATTATTACAGACAAAATTAAGTTCTTGATCTATCCGTTCATTTCAGACAGGCAATTTGGCTTTATGAGTAGGAGAAATATCGAGTCGAACATATGATCTTACTCCACTTTATGTTTAAAATTTGTCGTCGTTATTGTCATGTTCAGGGCTGTTGCTAGGTATACTAATTTCAATCCATTGTTGTTAGTTACCTCACGTATAGTGTGTTTGCCTGCTACATCTTCTATTATGTCTTTCTTTCCTATTTGCGTGTTCATATCACCGAGTATTATCAGCGTATCATTTTTAGGTATTTGTTCCGCTGTTTTTAGAAGTTGATCGTATTCTCTCTCTTCGCGCTTTCAGTGGGTGCGTATGCTTTGATAAATGTTATATTTGCATATCTTCCTGTTATTCGCATTACACATATTCTTCCGTTGACAGGTATAAATCTAATGATTTTGTCTCTGATTTTCTTTGTTATGAAGAATCCAGTTCCTTGCTGGCCTTGCTTGTTATTTCCACTCCACAGGAAAGAGTAGTCCTTTTTCTTTATTTCGCCATCATCTGCCCATCTTGCTACGAAAACCTTATCAAACGATAATAAAAAGCCATAAAATTGTAACGCTTTATTTTGTCGGACTCAAAGAACGGCGCAATGGCCAGGATTCAAAATAATACAATAAAAATATTAAATATTGCTTAGACGTAATTAAAGACTTAACAAGATTTTAAGATACATTAAAATTCAAAAAAATACACACAAAAAAATAAAGCTGAAGGCTAAGTATGACAACAAAAAATCAAATTTACAACAGCTGAAGGCTTAATAGGGAACGCAAGGACAATACCTGAAATGCAAATTCACACCAATGGCATAAACATTTATCTCATTGGAATGCAATTAGTGGTCAAAAACCCAACTAAACACATTCATTGCGGAACCTTTTTAAATATGAATAACACATAAAAATCAAAACAATATATCTAAAAATATCAAGATCAAATATTAATATAAATTTTAAATAGCAAAAATTAAGTGTGAAAGTTAACTAAAAAAAATAACATGTGGCACACACATGTTAACCACACCAAAAGTTTATCAATTTAAACAGACAAAATTATAAGAAATAATAATGATTAATCACTTATCTCCCCACATCAAACGTTACAACGGCAGGTGTCTAATGGAAATGGCAGAATAAAATTGTTGAAATCCAAAATGGAACGGCAAATGGCGTCCTCCACGTACTTCAAACATCCAAATTATACGCAATAATTAAGGCACCAAAGATTTTGAGAATCGAATAATCGGCAATCGGATAACTTCAACAATCGAATGATTTTTCATTCGTCATTCGTTTCCGAGTGATAAATCATTCGAATTATTTTTCATTCGTCAATTGTTTCCGAGTTTCCGAATGAAAATTAAAGTAATATGGTGTGCAGTTATGTATAATACTTTATCTTTGTCTGACGCTTGCCTTGCAACAGCGACAACCCGCACGTTCCAGGCGTCGTTAATGCCGTACAAAAATAACTCTATGTGGATGGGAGTTCATTCGCATTCGTCATTCGGTATTCGCTAATCGTTTCAGAGTTTCCGAATGAAAAATCATTCGAATGATTTGACGACAACAATCGAAACATTTCGAATACCGACGACAATCGAATGATCCGATTTTTTTCATTCGAATTCGCCCATCACTACCAAAAACCTCCAAACAGGGAAGCGGATTAAAAATCAAGCCTCGTAAAGCCTCACAAAGTCGCACATGTTACAGAATGTGCGAATACTAACAATTCAAATAATTAACAAATCGAAGAAAACATCCAACATCGTACTATAAATCCCATTCAAAAGAACAGATTTACCAATGCTATTGGAAAATAATACGTTAAATTAAACGTTGCCAAAATGGATGTCACTTCAGAAAAATTCAAAGGCAAAAAGACCTCGTGTAAAACTTCAATACGGCACCTCCCAGAAAATCAACACTGCGCATACGCAAAATACTAATGCAAGGAAAGTACAATCCACTCCCACCCAATTTGCACTATGCATTTCAAGTGGCATAACTTTTAGGCGGAAAATTGCATTAAAAATATGAATTTCACTCGAAGGATTTCATAAATGAAATAAACACGCTGCTTAACAAGAAATGAAATTACAACGACGTAGAAATGCTATCAAGACATGGAGAATTAATGAAACACCAGAGAAAAGATGTTTGTTTTGGGATTAAAAGTTTATTTTCAAATTGAAAATATAATATTACAAGAATGTAACGCGGAGAAATATTGTGGTAGCCCTCCCCCCGTTAAAATATTTTTATAACAAAAACATAAAGCATAACAATCCACCAACAGTGGCGATTGATAAGGAAGAAAAACGATACAAATTGATCAAGGAGCAAGAAAATTGTAACAGTCTCACTTCTTGTACTGCTGTTACATCAAGTTTGTATTTTATCGCTTCATCTGCTATTTCTTGCATCTTCCTTGTCTGCAACATCGTACGGGTGTTCCATGTCCCAAATCTTATTATGTCTTGCTTTTTTTGATGCAACTTGCTTTGCGTATTGGGTTTCATTGCTTTGGTCGTCTTTTTTTGGTCCGTCCGGCTTGTCGATGTTTGTGACATTGATTGCTATTGGGCTTTATTCGTATTAGTATGCCTGCTATTGCTTGGTTTTCCTTGTCGCGTCTCTTTATCCTCAGCAACCGGGGCAAGGTAGGTTTGAACTAGGTTTTTATTTTTGGTTTGTCTGCATTTCTGCCTTTTTTTCTTTGTAGTGTTTAACTTTTTATTAATGTAACAGTGATTAATTAAAAGGAATAAAGGTGTTAGTAGTGAAAAAAATAATATATAAACCACGGTAGAGAAGACTTTTCTCAGCCTCACAACTTATTTCCCTCCATGCGTACTGCTCGGCTGAGAAAAATATCTTCTCTACCTTGGTATATAATACAGTACGTAATTCCCTTTTGTTGAATTTTAATAGAAAGGTCCTTAATACGTAGGTACCTACTTTGAAAGGGTAAAATTAAAAAAAGAAAAACAAAGACGCATATATGCACTATTAAAGTAATACTTCAGTCATATTGAAATGGTCAGGGAATTTTGTATCTAAAAAAAAATCGCCAGCCTGAAGTAACTCCAGTCAGATAAACGCATATCCTACAAAGAAATTTGTTTCTACTTCTCGGACATGCTTTAGATTTATGAATGAATTTATAATGCTAATAACCGAAATTCAGCCTAATATTTTGTTTAATAATTAAATTATTTTGTAGGTGACAGTCGTAACAACTCATCCACCTATACTGGTCGACAACAGTCATAGTTCTTCCCGTTCTTCGAATTCACCTAGTGCAAATAGCGGTAATGAGGTTATAATTGTGGCGAACGAAACTAATAAAACCCACATAAATGAATCTTCCACTGATGATGAATGTTGCCCATCGTTGGATTCCTTGGAATACCCACCGCCTAGTGAATTTAGAGACAAACCCGTGAATGCCAAAAAATTAGACGATAGCGAGGTTTTAATTGCAGACTCAAGTTACGTTATAAATGATTCTGGCTTAGATGTGTCTGAAGATAATTCTCGTCTCCTTGACACTAGTCATGTGTCGGTTGTAAAGATCGATGAAGAAAAGGTGCAAGTAAAGGACTCTGCTACATTTATGTTCGATAAAAGTAGTGGTGATGGTAATTTGAGAGAATCAACTAGTGATCTATCATCGGCCAAAAGTGGAAGTAGTAAAAGTGAGTGTAGTGATGAAATACGAGCTACTTCTATTATTTTAGATGGTCCTGCAACTAATGTTAGCGATCATAAGCACAAAATGAATGGGCAAGTTGTTTATTCTTCTAGCCAAGACGATATTTATAAGAAACATAACTTAAATGGTAAGTTCACAACTTTAGTGCGGTAGTAAATGATTGAGTACATATTTTTTTTAGGTAAAATGTATCACGATAGTTATGAATCAGTGATTTCAGATTCGCGATCGCATAGCGAAAGTGGCTCAGTTCGAAGTAACGATTCTCACAGACGTCCACCTTCAGGAATAAGTAAAAGTATAGAACATTCAGATGCCGAGAGCATTTCCATAGCTAGTCATGATAGTCGTGGAAGCAGTGGCAAGGGACATAGAAGCGAAAGATGCTCCGAATCTGGAGAGACTGAAGATGAGGTTGTAATATTAAGAAAGAAGTCTCCTCCTACGAGAACAAAAGATGAAATTCATATTAGTAACATGAATCGAAAGACACGAAAGCGTACTAGAAAATTTGTCATTGATGGTGTTGTGATTACTACAACTACTAGTAAAGTTATCTATGGGGACGAAGATAATACCAACACCTTAGATCCGCATGTTTTTAGAAAACAAGAATTAAGAGAATTGAAATATCTTCAGAAGCAGGAACAAAAGCAATTCCAAGATCTGTACCTTAAAGAAAACCTAGCCACCGAACAACAAGAAAAACGTTTCGAACAAGAAAGATTAGGATTAGAGCGAACGTACGAAAGTGATCTTGAAATGTTGAGTCGTCAACAAAGGATGCAAATAGAAAAAGCCGAAGCGCAACAGGATGCAGATTTACGTGCTTTATCTAAAAAGATACGAGGTGATCAAGAGCGTGAACTAAAGCAATTCCGCGAGGGTTTAAAGCAAGAATTACGATTGCTCAAAGCCGAAATCGAACGCCTCCCTAAAGATCACAGAAAGAACGAATTTAAAGTACGCAAAGAAAAATTAGATGCCGACCATTTAGATCGTGAAAAGTCTTTCTTAGAAAAATTAAATGAAAATCACGAAAGTTCTTTGCGACGCCTAAGCGACTCTCATAGAGAAAAAATTGCATTGATGGAAAGACAATTCCTGCAACAGAAACAGCAGTTAACCAGAACTCGTGAAGCAGCTCTGTGGGAGATCGAAGAGAAACAGATTCATGAAAAACACCAATTAGTTAAGAGACAACTAAAGGATATTTTCTTCCTACAACGACACCAAATGTTAATAAGACACGATAAAGAAATGGAACAAGTGAAACGAAGAGCTGCTCGTAAAGAAGAGGAGTTATTAAAGAAACAAACTGTCGAAAAACGATCACTGCCAAAGAGAATTCGAGCTGAAATGAAAGCTAGAGAAATGATGTTCAGAGAATCTATGAGAATATCCGTTTCTGGTACCTCCGATCCTGAGGCTGATAAAAACAAATTTAGAGAGGTATGTTTTATTAGTTAATTAATAAGATGATTCCCTAAAAAGATATTTTCAGTTCCAAGAAAACGAAAAGAAACGTTATCAAGCTGAGCAACAACGCTTCGATTTGAAGCACCAACGACAGCTTGAAGAACTGCGGGCAATGAGCGATGCTACCATTAAAGAACTTGAACAACTTCAAAATGAAAAACGTAAGATGCTTATGGAGCATGAAACTTTGAAACTAAAACAGCGAGAAGAAGCATTCGCTAAAGAACTTAGAGAATGGAAATCACAGCTTAAACCGAGAAAACAGGTGAGTATGTTACTTAAACTCGAATATTATTATTAAACTGTTATGAACGATACGTGTATGTATTGATAAAACGAAAATGTAATGTGTATTCGTAAGAACGTAAAAGTCAACCGTTAAAAATCATCAATACTCTTTCATTTGTGCATATCAGCAATTTATTTTATTTTAGCATTTGTAATTTTTAGTTATTAGATTAATTTTAATTGTGTTATTGTGCTTTTATTTATTGAACATCCATCTAGTTACAGAAGTGTTAGACATTGTATTACAGCACTGTTTAGGGCCAATCTTTCAATATTTTATTAAAGTACTTGTGATTAATTATACATTAATGATAACAAAAATCTCTTCGGTGAACAAAATCCTCCATAAAAGGGTCTGGTATTTGTAGAATATTTTTTAGAGCATTTTAGTTTGCCATTTAGTTATTTATGAGGTTGAGTACCACAACACAATATCAAACTTAATTGTTTCAAACAAGACAGCAGCGATTTTAAATTAATAAAATAAATTAATTAAATCTAGTTGTTGGTTGAACGAAGATCTTGGAAGCTATTTTTGTGAACGTCGGGTGCTTGCATATTTTTGAATAATTTCATACTTGAGGTTATGTGTAACTATTGAAACAATAGAGGAGTAAAATAAAGGGACATGATGATTCATTTATAAGTATGTAAAATCTCTTAAGACGGCGACTGACTTGAGCCGAGCTTTGTAATGTAATGCTCGCCGCGAGCAATTTTTTTGCAGAAAAAACGACGTTTTTTAACTGTGGAATCAGGGTATTGCTGCGGAGATTCCAGCAGTTTCATGTCTTCTTTTGCGGACATCTGGAGGAAGATTTGTAAGAGATGCTCTGCGTTTTAAATGCTCTTCGGTTGAAGCCAGGGCCAATGCTTTAACGTACTTACGCGTAACATAGTCTTATTTCTGGTTATTAGAAACGTATATGATCTGTGAATTGATAGCAGCTATATTTAGAGAGATGGTAGAGTGATGAAACTTAAAGAAGCTACTTGAAAATGAAGTATCAAAGAATTAAATAAAAAACTAGAAGTTATGATTTTAGAAATCTAACCTGCTATCAAGAATTTTTAAATTTATTAAAGAAAGTAAAACTGCATTCGTTTGAATAAACAGGCATCTAGTTGGAAGAGCAGAAAATTTCAATCTTGTTGCCACTTCATACAAAAGGAGTGAAAGTGGCTGCAAATTATTGATACTAATGCATTCTAGAAAAATTATGTTATATTCTACGTGCTAAATCATCTACCGCCACTTACCATGGTAAATATTTCCCAAGCGAGCTGATTTTGTTATTGCCACTTATGATCGCTCCAAGCGGATTACATCTAAATGGAGTAATGATAAAAATGTAGCAGAAAGGGTTAGTCCAGTGACTTGCGGTGGTATTACAGGAAGGGTGTGCAATGGACTTTGAGAGAAAGTGTTTTTAGGTATATCAGTAGATATTTTATTAGGTACATAACTATTTATAAATCAAATCAATTCTTCTGGTTTGCGTCACAAAATCATCAATTACATTATCATAAAACTCTGGATTATATTATACTAAGTAGAGTCAATTATTCAGTATCTCCTGTCCCATTGAATTACGAGTGTATTCCCTTTACTTTTATTTTTTGAACTATATTGAGATCTGATGTTGGACAATCTCAATTTTTCACTTCAATTTTTTCTTGAATTTTCGCAAGTGAAAAGATTTCTCTAACAGATTGTCTATCTTACAAATTGGTTCAATTTTATTTGGACGAAGAATGAATTCGCCGGTAGTGCAAGGAGGTGCTGCCACCCTGGTCTTACAAATGTTATACTCAGCAGTTTTTTGCCGCAGCAAGATAGCTGCTGCACTACCTGTAATAGTATTTCTTGATCACATTGTATATAAAATTCATGTTTCATATAAACAAAAAAGCTTGGAGCTAACAAATGCAATCGGCCGTATAAAGCCATATCGAGATTAGCACATTTCACTATGCAGATCAGCGAATCAAACACCGAATATTGTGGACCATGTTGTAATTCATTGCTGCAACATTTGGTTTGCCATTGAGTTGTCGAGTTCTTTAAGTTAGGACGAATTGTGTTTCACAAGTAATAACTGTTTTCCTCACCCAAACCGTCTACCACTTGTATTTAAAGCTGTTACATTTCGCCGTGCTAAAATACATAAGTCTGAATGTAGGTTAAGATTATTATTATTATTATTATTAGCCTCTACATCCCTGTATAGGGCAAACACCTCCCTTTTTCAATTATTCTTTGCACTTTGCAAATCTCACTTTTGAGTGAGGGGTTTTAGTCTACTCTCCCATAGTGACCGGTCCTCGTGGGAGGGAGGTGCTGCAGTACTGACCAGAGACAACCATGCTTAACTTTCCTGATCGTGCTGGACTGGGGTTCCTAGCTACCGCAACTTGGGACCTTGTCGTTTAAGATACTTTATTACACCTATTAATAGACAATGCCATGTGGTGTGAATATTGGTTTATTTATATAAATTCTTTTGCTAACCCCCATGCCATATTTGTTTATGTTAAGCCCTGCACTTGGCTTTATATTTGCAGCCTGTTGATTCCTCCTATTTGTTATCATTTGACAAGGAGCATAACGCATGTTACCCTTTGTGTTGCAAATTGGTCCGCAGAATAAAAATTTTCTTTGTATATAAATTTATAAAATAATGGATACAAACATTGAAAGATTGGCAATAAAAGTGAAACTCAAACGTAACATAAATATAAAGAATGAAAAGAGTAACAGTGTTATTTTATGGAAATAAAATATTTATGAAAATTCCAATTCAACCTGTCTTTTTTTTTTAGTTTGTTTTTGCTGTACTTTTTTGTAATATATTAACCTTCATTGTCATTTTATTTGCACGTATACTAACATCGCATGCATTATTATAGAGACTAGAGGAGGAGCTTTACCAAGATTCAAGAAAAGGTCGCTACATTCAGTATCTTCCACGGTTGCCAGATCTAAAAAACAATTCGACGAGCTCAGAACCTTCTTCATCACCTTCATCTACTCCTTCCACCCCTGTAACAGAAAATCCTCGACCCAGTTGGGGCCACGCACGGTCTTGGAGCACAAGCGTTACTCCTTCCTCTCACAAAAGTCACTTGAATGTTTCCAATCCCAAGAATACTGACTCCCTTGTTTGATTTTTTTGTGTTTGTTTTTTTACATTCGTCTTTGTTTTCGTTGGTTGATGGTTTATTGTTTAAAAAGAGGAGTTTAGGGTTTTCATTGAAAAATAATATGGGCAAGTTCTCTCTGACTACAATTAAGGTTCATTGTGTTTGAAGTCGTTTTGCAATATATTCGTAAATGTGCTGGGTGTTAAGGTCTTACACTGCCAAATGCCAAATAGAGCTTATAAATTATTTAACATTTTATCACCTTTTTTTGTTGTTTTAACATATGTGTCGGTGGTGGTTGCTTTAATTACTGATTTCTTTCTGTTACCTCACTGCAAATCCTTTTATCAGTACTGGGTTCGTTTTTCACAAAAAGGTTTGTTTCTTTCAGTATTATTAGTTTCTCATATTCATGTAGATTTTGCATTAAATTATGAATTTTTTAACGGAGTACAGGGATTTTCTATAAATTGATTTATTCAAATACGGGGACCGTTATGTTTTAATACATGTTTGTTGTAGAAATTGGAAGAAGTATTTGCTCAGCAATTAGAAGAACAAGAACGATTATACGGACCAATAATGCCTCTTACATTGCCATGTGATTTACCAGAATTAAATCAAGAAAGCTCACGCTTGGGAGTTGGTTCAACTCGCAGCAGTTTGTCTTCTGTTTCTGAAGGTTAAAAAAAAGTATTAAAAGAGTGAAAGTGCGAGTATTTAGGTAGTATTGCCTTAATGTAAATGCATTCAATGAAATAATAGTTCAAACTAACCCTAAACTGTAAAATAATTATGATGTGTAATTAAAATATACTTATAAGCTTTAAATTTTGCCTGCAGTATAGGAAATCTTAGCAAACAAGAGAGTGGGCAATTTTAAAAGAATAGGTAATGTACATATTGGCTAAACAGACTGAATATTATAAATGATAGTTGATAGAGATCAAAACTTATTGATTTAATATTTTAGTCTTTTGAAGAACAATCCAGTGGGCTTGTGTTTGAATAACTACTATTTATTTTATTATGCGAATCAAATATTACTTTATGTAAGTTGTTAACCGAATCGATGCAATTTCTCTAAAGTTAATTATTAAATATTAGACACAACACAGCATTATTGCTTTTGTAAAATTACGTCACGGTTTCTGTAATATGTGCGAATCTCATAGTGGCACCCATAAATTAATGTAATTTCCATAGGAATGTCTTACAAATAAGCTGACAATCAGTACTAAAGGAATTGTTTCTATTCTTTAAAAAAAAAAAGTCAGTTTGTGTCATAAAAGCAAGATCATGTAAATAACCTAGTACTGTACATACAGACTGACGAAGGTTATTATGTGCATATATAATGCCTGTATTTGCTATGGTATTTAAATTTGTAATTTTTATTAGAATTATTATCATTTCGTATTTTAAGAATAGTTAAGGTTACTTCATATTGTTTTTTGTTTTTTTTTGAAAAGTTGATTTCGTGCAAGAACAGAGCATTTTTTTCTTTAAATTGATTTTATTTAAAGATTTTTCGTAAATAATTAGGATTGTTTTAGAAACGTAAAAAGGAAAAAATTAAAAATTGCGATGTTTAAAATATTTTTAACATTATTAATATTTAACACTACTAATTGTATCAAAATCGATATAACTTTATGTTAATGTAAGGTGATAATGTAAGATATTTAGAAACATATCTTGATAAAATTCATAAGAATGAGATTGAAGAAGAAAACAGCGTGATCAACGTATTCAATTATTTTTACGTTTTATTTAGTCTGCGATCATCCTGTTTTCCACAATTATGTACAGTCATTGTATATTATTTTTATGTGCATATTATATTTACTAAGTAATTATTTTAATAAAATTATTGAAAAGTCATTTTATCTATTTTAAATAGGGACAAACAAAAAGTAATACTAAGACTAAGCACAGACGTTGAATGTGGTAGTGGACAGTGAAGTGATAACAAGTGTCAAAGGAAATGTGGTATTTATTAACAAAAATAACGCAAATAAAATAAATTAAGCTGATAACTAACACCAAACGGTTCAATAATCATTTAAAAATCAATAACACAAGCGCATTTGTACAATGATATGCTGTTATATCTGTTGTATAATTTCTTCTTAGGTATAAGACTGTAGTCAAACTGTAAAACTATTAATAGGCACAGGGCCGGCGCTAGCTATTTTGCCGCCTGAGCCGAACTTTTCTTTTGCGCCCCAAGTGTGGGGGGGGGGCCATTTAAAATATGTATACATAACAATGAATTTTATTTTAAAATGAAAATGAAATTAATTTAATGTGTAATGCCGCCCTAACTACAATGTTTTGGTTCAGCTCTACACAATACACAACACAATACGAGCACACTTTACACTTACACACATGTGCGCATGTACCGCTGCGCGCGTAATAGGGCACTGCTGGTTGCTTCCTGCAGTGAATTCTATTACGTAGTATAGAGTTCACTAGCTGGCTGCGATCTTCAATACCTTATTAAGTAACTAAACTAGATGACTGTTAAAATGGGGATTTGAATTCAAGTAATTCTTTGTATTTATTGATAAACATAAAAAATATTTACAAATTAAAAATATCTCCCTTACCGTCAATCAAAAAAAAAAGCCGCGAAAAGTGCCGCCTCTTACAAAGCGCCGTCCTAGGCGGACGTCTCGTTGCCTCGCCCCTAGCCCCGGCCCTGAATAGGCATATACTTGATGACATTTACATGGGATGGATGTTTTACAGCATACAGCCATACACGTAAATATTTGCGGTTTAGATTAGAATATTTAAACTAATACGTATATAATTAAAAACATTCCAACACTAGTAAATTTCTAATTTGTAGTAATTTATCTCTACGGCAAGTATCTAAAGTGCTACCTTTTTGCACGCATAAGAAAGTTTAAAGAACGGACCGAAGGCTTTCTAGAAATATTAATTATTTTAGGAATTATGATTTCCTGTACAAAATTAACTAAAATTGATATTCTTAGTTTAATAATAAATTGTCACAAAGAAATAGCATATCATTTATTGTTTTTAGTGATGTATGTCTTTCGTCATTAAGCTGCCTTTCTACCGCACAAAGTTATTTTTGGGTGATTATATGTATTAGTCTCGTGTTAAGAATGAGATAATAATTAGATTCTCGTCTGAAAATAATAATTTTTGCCTATAAAAGTTGACTTTTAAATTCAATTTGCCCTTAATAAATGATAATTAATAGCAATATCATATCATTTTATGTGATCCACACTGATTGACGACAGGTTGAATTTCCCGCCACATTAAATTCTTGTCACATTGGCAACACGAATTTATCATGATGGATTTTTCAGTGGCGTCTCATAAGGGAGTGGTATGGGTGTATTACAAAATTATCTAACAACAAAACTTCCAACAAATTGTAGTTCTGAGAAGATCTCTTTTGTAAAATAAGAAAACAAGCGAAATTAAGCAAAAACTCAAGAAAACCTGAAAGAACGAGGCAAAGCACACTGATGTAAACAAGACAGTAACGAGCCGACACTGTACTTTGACACAACATATTTCATTACTGCCAGGTTAACAACGTGAAAAACACTAAAACCTGCGGCGGGAAATTTAACCTGTCTTCAATCAATGTGGATCACTCTGCTGAATATGGATAAGAGTTACTAATGCATTAGCTAGGTAAAGTTATCTGTACGTATTATCTAACACATCTATTAAAGAAAGAAAAAGGTCTGACCCACTTGACTACGATCGAAATTGAAACCTTTGGTTTACAAGACAATCTCGTTAAAAAATCTACAACATTAATTTAAAAATTTGTTAATTTGATAGTTTAATAACTTAGATGCAAATAAAACTAAAATCTGTATTTTTAATGTAACACTAGCAAGTGTGAATGCGCCTCGACACTGCATTACTGTAAAAGAGGAAGTGGATTATGTATGTATGTACAACCCCTGATCACATAACAATCAGATTCGCCAAGTTAATGTAAAATTTGGTAGGCAGTTTTATGATTAGTTTGCCTTCGGTTGCCAGATGGCGCCAGCATTGCAAGAGCAGAAGCGACCCTGAACAAGGCCCGCTGAATTAATATTACATATAAGGCCTGTCCACTTCATTTAGCCAAGACGCAATTAGCAAGGACGCAGGGGCCTTATATGTAATATTAATTCAGCGGGCCTTGCCCTGAAGTGCTTGGAATCATACAAATCAGCTGATTATAAGCAAGGCCCTCTGAATTAATATTGCATATAAGGCCTGCCCACTTCATTTAGCCAAGACGCAATTAGTAAGGACGATGGCGCCATTTGCGGTGAACTATACATTTTTTAAGGGAGAAATGTATAGTTTACCTCAAATGGCGCTATCGTCCTTTCTAATTACGTACTCGTGCTATGCTGGCGACACCTGGTAACCGAAGGCAAACTAAGCATAAAACTGCCTGCCAAATTTTACATTAACTTGGCGTATCTGATTGTTATGTGATCAGGGGTACAACCTAGTATTCAAACATAATAATTATGTCTAAATATTCTTTTTTACTTTAGTTTAAAATAATTCATTTAAATATTTTATTACGAGTATACGTACCATCGTGTTCAAAGAATACTGGTACAGCGAAATTTTGGCTGTTTAAATTTGGTTTGAAGCCACATAATCAATTGCGTTAGCAGGCTATGACTATGTTATTATTGCATTTCTTTTGTCTATTATTCCACACTAGTAAACTAGTTAACAGATACTTACACAACACATTTATTTACAAATTTAATAATTATACAAGCGTATAGCAGTAAACAGAACTACAATTAACTGCCTATTGCCGAGTATATGTATTTTTAAAGCAAGTACAAACAATACATATTTGAAGTCATTCTAATTGGAAAGCATTAAAATAGCACCTTGCATGCAAATCTGTACATGGGGTTGCATACGCAGTTATAACCGGTAAATTATCCGTCTATCGGGTACTTTTGAGAACCACTGGAACCTAACCTCAAATTCATCAAGGGGAATTTTAACGGTAAAAAAATTCCGTCGGATGGGGTGTTCCGGAAAATATTTAGATGGCAACATTGGAAGGGTTAATGTTCTGCAATTTTACATAACCTTAAATCTATGAGATTAACATGCTTGTCGCTTACGGTTATTAGCATGAAAAATAACAATCTTTAATCTTTTAGTGTGTTAGTGTGTACTGTGTAGCATTTAAAATGTCGGCAGTAGGTCAGAGAAACAATACGTTGCTGTATAAAGGTAGCAGTAATCTTAGGCAAAGGTTGGTATTATCGGTATTAAGTGGAAAACCTATAAAAATAGAAGAAATACGAAGTTATCACGATACTCCTGGACTAGAAGAATTTGAAGTTAACTTAATTCGTTTATTAGATAAAATAACAAATGGCACAATCGTTGAATTAAATGAAACAGGTACCGAATTGTATTTTCAACCTGGTTTGCTGCATGGTGGAAGTTTCGATCATGAATGTTCTTTACAACGAAGTATAGGTAATTACAAATAATTTTTTTACACCATTATTTAACAATTTGTAAACATAACTAACCTTTCTTATACTTTCAGGTTATTACTTGGAAGCTCTCGTAATGCTGGGAACTTTCTGTAAAACTCCCCTGAATGTAATACTAAGAGGTATCACAAATAATTCCATCGATCCATCAGTAGATCATATTATGAATGCATTTTTACCAACTTTAAAGACGTTTATTATAGATGAAGATTTAGAAATAAAAATTTTAAAAAGAGGTAAATAATTAAATATTGACGTAATGTAAAAGTTGTACTACTTTGTTATTACAGGGTTATTACCTCTTGGTGGGGGAGAAGTTCAATTTCGGTGTCCAGTACGGAAACAAGTACGACCAATTCAACATCTAAACAGTGGAATGGTGAAACGGATACGAGGTGTTGCTTATGCTTTAAGGGTATCACCGGCAATCGCTAATCGTATGGTTGATTCTGCAAAGGGGATTCTATTAAAGTTCATTCCTGACGTTTATATCAATACCGATCAGAGGCGAGGCAAGCAGTCCGGAAAAAGCCCTGGATTTGGTATTCATTTGGTAGCCGAAACAACTTGTGGAGTATTTTATGCAGCAGAACAGGTTAATTTTATTAAATTTCCATATTTGTAATGCAACTTGGCCGGCTGTACGGTAGAGTGGGAGCACACTAGTACTGCAAGATCTGCTTGGTCAGAACTTGAATGGGTAACCACTCTGCTGCTTTGGCTCCCTCGACACTGTAAAAGTATAAGAGGGTAAAAGAAAAAGAAAGAAAGCAATGTAACTTATGATGTTTGTGTATTTCTTTGAAGTTGTTTCATCAATTAATCGCAGTATTTGTAATAGGTATCTAAGCCTTCAGGTGAGGATGGAGACTTATCCGTTCCCGAAGAAGTTGGTGCAGCCGCAGCGCAGAAACTTCTACAGCAGATTTATTTAGGAGGTTGTGTTGATTCGGCAGCACAATCGGTTGCCGCATTACTCATGGCTCTCTCACAAAAAGATGTTTCCAAGATTATGATAGGACCTTTAAGTGAATATACAATCTCATTCCTTCGACATTTGAGAGAATTTTTCGGAGTAACATTTAAGCTTGAATATTGCATCGAAGACGATGAAGAGGAGAATGTTGTTAGAGGAAGTGAAAAAATTCATATGACTTGTTTAGGTATAGGATATTCAAACATAAGTAAAAGAGTTATTTAAGTGTAAATAGGGTAAAATTTATAGATTTGATATTTTATTTATAAATAAATCGTTGAATATTTTATACAGTGTGCTTAAAAAGTAAATCCACAAAATTTGAAAATAGGCAACAGATAACATCGCACAAACAGCTTACTACTACCGCTACTGCCGAATGTAGCTTTGGTAGTGGTTTAAGGTAGTTGGATCAAGGCCCGCTGAATTAATATTGCATATAAGGCCTGTCCACTTCATTTAGCCAAGACGCAATTAGCAAGGACGCAGGCGCCATTTGAGGTGAACTATACATTTGTCCCTTAAAAAATTTATAGTTCACCGCAAATGGCGCCTCCGTCCTTGCTAATTGCGTCTTGGCTAAATAAAGTGGTAAGGCCTTATATGCAATATTAATTCAGCGGGCCTTGGTTGGATCATGAGATCAATGCCATCTATTGATTCTGCTAGGTATCGCAATAGCTGATGGTTTTCAAATCACGAATTGTGTGAAAACTGATGCCAGTATAAAATGTTTAACAATAAATACCCTCTCCTCATTAAAATGTTCATCATTACTATTCATCGTGATTAAGTAGATACGTGAATTGATAAATGACAGAAAATAAAATTTATTTTGACATAAAGAAACTTCAAATTTGATCATGGCTGGTCTGCTTTTTGTGAATAAAATGCAAATTATTTATTGCAGTTTTTAAGCTATTTCTTTCTTAAATAAGCAACAAATTCAAGTAAAGTAGTATCAAATTAAGCGTAATTTTTTTGTCTTTCGATTGATACCACTATCAATCCTATCAACTCAAACGGGGAGCAGGAATCTGCATATGTACGATTTCCCATGGTATTTCCCTATGTTCGCCCCTTAAGTCAAACACCCGGTATCTTTGAAACCAGATGGTCATGCATGTTTTTTTTAACTAGTTTTTTTTCCCAGACCTTCATTTATATTCACCTAGTTTTTAGTCAAAAGTTTATGGGTTTTCGCGATTCTAGAGGCAATTATGTAGATGATTTCTTGAGTTTCCCTATACTCGCCATGTTAAATCTTCCAAATTTGGAGTACAATAACTCCGATCGGAAATGGTCAAGTTGGCTGAAATTTTGGATTTACATCGAGCAATACTTAATCTAGCTGTACACCAAAGATTATTAAAATCTTATGGATTTTACTTCACGCTCCAACTACCTTAAATTAACGTAAAAGTTGATGCTTTGACAGGTGTCGAAGCCTTAATGTATGACTAATCAGGAGATAGTTCTTGGACAGGTTTAGACTTCATAAAATTTCGAATAGGGCTAGAAATAAAAATGCAAGGTAATACGATTATATGTTTAATATTTTAATAGAGTGGTATGGTATATCTTAGGGGATGATAACCGCGAGGTTTAGAGCAAAATTCTTTAATATTGCGCCAACAAATACAAAAGCTGCATCCCTCCTTGCCATAATTCAAGTGCGGGTGTAACCTATCATGAGTTTCCAAGTAACAAAGTCAAATAAAGTTCGAACCACGGAAGATGACCCCTGCCTCATCACACGCTGAATTTAGTAACGACAAACACGCGTGTACATTTGTTCACAAACCCCATGCACACGACAAGGATAGCATTACAATAAGCCTGTGTTATGATTAAAGTGCTTATTTGACTAGAGTAGTTTAAGTCAAATGCGCGTGTTGTCACTAAAACGTCAAACTGTCAAATTATTAATACATTTACATTATTTTATTTTATTAGGTATCTAAATTCCTATTTTAATTGGAATTCGTTTTTGTAGTACCTATTTGTGTTGTGAGGTTTAGATAAATGAACATTTTATTTGGTTTATTGCGTTGCAGAAGAAATACAGTTGTACATTTATTGGTTATATTATTAATAATTTAAGGTTAAAATTCGTATTGAAAGTACTTGACAGCTGTTTGTTTTCCGGTTAAAGCGCTAATCATAATTCCTTGAGAATACAACTGATGCTAATTTGACTAGCAAGTAAAATCTTACTTCATACGGATAGCATTGATGAGGCAGGGTTCATCTTTCGTGGTTTCAATATTACATACTCTTTGTGGATAAGTAGTATCAGAGTGGTTCGTGCCGAGGAAAAGTAGTAAGTATCTGCACCCTTCTTACACTTTTATTTATTTAATTTTTTAACGTCTCATAACGTGCTGGAAACCTCTCTAGAATTGAAATTTATATTGTAATACACTTTCTGGATTAAATATTAAACATCCAATAACCCGTGCTTGTCATAAACCACCAAAAATTAAAGCCAGCTGACAGCTGTCAAAGATGGATAACTAGCGCCAAGAGCAAGCAGTGGCAAAAATTTGCATAATGGCCATTTTTGCCAAGGCCCGCTGAATTAATATTGCATAGAAGGCCTGCCCACTTTATTTAGCTAAGACGCAATTACAAAGGACGGTGGAGCCATTTGCGGTGAACTATACATTTTTTAAGGTACAACCACAGACTATTAAACAAGGAAGACTAATCAAATAATAGGACAAAACCGGAATAACGTCGATAGCAGCGCTGCGCGCGCACCTGGGTAAACTACGTGGTTTAATCCACCATATTCCCTGACGTGCATGCGCGATACGACTGCGGTAGTATTGTAATCGTGGTTTTCACGCAGCACATGTTTTGTTAACGCTAAGGAAACAACCCCGGTCCTGTATTTTCATAAAATAGCGAAGGGTTTTTGCGTACGTCATTTTGAGTGGTGAGGTTATGTTGCCGTGTTTATAAACATTTTGAGGTTATGTTCGGAAACGTTAGCGTACGGTAAAATAAAAATAGCTCTAAAATGTCATTTACTGTAAAAATAAAATAGTGTATAACATCAGGTGATTTAGCGTTAACGGAAATTTAACGTAGTACTTGCGATAACTCTCTAATATTAAAATTCTCCAGTTTATAACTATTAGTTCACCCAGGTGCGCGCGCAGCGCTGCTATCGACGTTATTCCGGTTTTGTCCTATTCTTTGATTAGTCTTCCTTGTTTAATAGTCTGTGGGTACAACCAAGGCCCGCTGAATTAATATTGCATATAAGGCCTTACCACTTCATTTAGCCAAGACGCAATTAGCAAGGACGCAGGCGCCATTTGAGGTGAACTATACATTTCTGACATTTATCAAATGTATAGTTCACGTCAAATGGCGCCTGCGTCTTGGCTAAATGAAGCGGTAAGGCCTTATATGCAATATTAATTCAGAGGGCCTTGGTTTGGTATCGTAAATGGCGCCATCCACTGAGATGTGCGGTAACTAAACTAAATAAAACGTTTGGTGCTATAAGAGTGCGCAGACTCTGCAACTAACTGTCACTATCAATAATTCTCCATAGTAACTTGTAACTCAGATAATGTGATCATAAATAATATTACTAATTCTTCGGTCTCCACACCGCCAAAATACTTTTTAACCTGCTGAATGTACGCTGAAAAGGACTGCAGCGCTCGCCACGCCCCCTCAGCTTTCTTGTTTCCTTCGGCGCACTGTAGTGTTTTAATTTAAATATTAGTTATACATCTGTTGCTAGGTAATTTAACGAGATCAAACGTCACGTTCGACAAAGTGTCCCTCTCGAACATTCGGCGTTGTGACCAAGTTCGGCGAAGTGTCCCTTTAGAGAATTCGACGTTGTGGTCGTGTTCGGCAAAATGTCCCTCTCCGAGGATTCGGCGTTGTTGCCAAGTTCGACGTTGTGGTCACGTTTCGACAAAGTGTCCACCCCCTTTTAATTAGAACTTTACATTTTACACTTTCCACACAAACTACTCTAATCGGGTAAGATCGGGATCACAAATACTGCTTAATGCTTTTCGACGAAGTGAGCACTTTCGGCAAAGTGTCCTTCATCGCCATTCGACGTTGTGGACACGTTCGGCGATATGGCCATCATATAATATTCGACGTTGTGGACACATTCGGCATTGTGGACCTTTCAAAATCGATTCGGCATTGTGGACATTCGACAATGTGTCCAGCCTCCGATTTACACTGTGGAACGGAGCGATAACTATTGCTTTTTCTTTTTTCAAAATGCAACATGCATTTTTCGCACCCTCCATTTTATTCTATCCTATACCAGATAGTTATAAATATTTCCGTGTGGTGACGACTAAATCGAGTAGTTGCTCGAATTTGTTGTATGGAAATCTAAAAATAATTTCCCATTCTCATTTGTTTCACCTATTCCCTCTTTGCCCATTATTTGTTCTCTTCCAGCATTATCTCTTCTGATTTTAGCATTCATATCGCCAATTAGTAGGTATTATAATGTCCTTTTTGTGTGCATTTCTAATCTGGTAATAAATTTTTTGTGGTTGTTCATAAAATATATCTTTCCCTTCCTGAGCTTTTAAATTTACTGGTGCAATATTAAAGGCCTTGCGGTTATCACCCTCTCAGACATACTATACCACTCTATTAGTGCTTTTCTAGCTTTTGCACTCATTAACTTGCTAGTTATTTAACTGACAATAGCAAAAACATGGATCTCCAGAAATTTCTAAAAGGAGCTTTAGCTTTCGTTGCAAGGACAACGTAAAATTATAATCTGCTGGCAAATTAGTGCACATTGTTAATCTACAGAGTTTTAAATTATGGTAAACTCTGGTAAATAAGTGCTAAATAACTTACATACAATTTTTAATAAAATATTAAACACATAATCGTATTACTTTGTATTTTTATTTCTAGTCCTACTCAAAATTGTATGAAGTCTAAACCCCTCCAACAAATATCTCCTGATTAGTCATACATTAAGGCTTCAACACCTGTCGAGACATCAACTTTTACGCTCATTTAAACCACTACAAACGCTACATTCGGTAGTAGTAAGTTGTTTGTGCGATGTTATCTGTTGCCTATTTTCAAATTTTATGGATTTACTTTTTAAGCACACTGTATAAAATATTCAACAATTTATTTATAAATAAAATGTCAAATTTAATTTTACCCTATTTACAGTATTTACAAACAAGTCATATGTATTTTGTCTCTAACATTCTTCTCTTCATCAGCTTCGATGCAATATTCAAGTTTAAAAGTTGCCCCGAAAAACTCTCTCAAATGTCGAAGGAATGAGATTGTATATTCACTTAAAGGTCCTATCATAATCTTGGAAACATCTTTTTGTGAGAGAGCCATGAGTAATGCGGCAACCGATTGTGCTGCCGGATCAACACAACCTCCTAAATAAATCTGCTGTAGAAGTTTCTGCGCTGCGGCTGCACCAACTTCTTCTGGAACGGACAAGTCATCATTCTGACCTGAGGGCTTTGATACCTATTAAAAATACTACGATTAATTGATGAAACAACTTCAGAGAAATAAGTGGCATTACAAATATGGAAATTTAATATTAACCTGATCTGCCGCATAAAATACTCCACAAGTTGTTTCGGCTACCAAATGAATACCAAATCCAGGGCTTTTTCCAGACTGCTTGCCTCGCCTATGGTCAGTATCGATGTAAACGTCAGGAATGAACTTTAATAGAATCCCTTTTGCAGAATCAACCATACGATTAGCGATTGCCGGTGATACCCTTAAAGCATAAGCAACACCTCGTATCCGTTTCACCATTCCACTGTTTAGATGTTGAATTGGTCGTACTTGTTTCCGCACTGGACACCGAAATTGAACTTCTCCCCCACCAAGAGGTAATAACCCTGTAATAACAAAGTAGTACAACTTTTACATTACCTAAATATTAAATTATATACCTCTTTTTAAAATTTTTATTTCTAAATCTTCATCTATAATAAACATCTTTAAAGTTGGTAAAAATGCATTCATAATGTGATCCACTGATGGATCGATGGAATTATTTGTGATACCTCTTAGTATTACATTCAGGGGAGTTTTACAGAAAGTTCCCAGCATTACGAGAACTTCCAAGTAATAACCTGCAAGCATAAGAAAGGTTAGTTATGTTTACGAATTGTTAAATAATGGTGTAAAAAAATTATTAGTAATTACCTATACTTCGTTGTAAAGAACATTCATGATCGAAACTTCCACCGTGCAGCAAACCAGGTTGAAAATACAATTCGGTACCTGTTTCATTTAATTCGACGATTGTGCCATTTGTTATTTTATCTAATAAACGAATTAAGTTAACTTCAAATTCTTGTAGTCCAGGAGTATCGTCATAACTACGTATTTCTTGTAATTTTATACGTTTTCCACTTAATATGGATAATATTAAGGATTGCCGAAGATTACTGCTAGACGTATTATTTCTTTGACTTAATATTAACGACATTTTAAATGGGAATAACACACCAAACAGATTATTATTCTCCTTGCCAACAACCGTACGCTTGGAACCTTTGAATATAAAACTAACAGGAATGAGGACATACAAAATATACGTGAGACCAAGATAGATGATGCAAATGGCGGCTGAATGTTTCCGGTATGTCAGTGGCGTACCTTTTAAATGAATACGGGATACGTAAACCTTTGAATATAAAATATTCAAAGACGTAAACTGACAAAAAAATTAAGTAAAAGTATGAATGAACAAAAATTAGAAGCTGCAAGAAATAAAATATAATACTGACGGTTAAAACAGTTTTTTAAACATATATTTTGCAAAGTGCTAATTTATATAAAATACGTACATATGTGACGCCTATGATATTCACTCGTGACCTTTCTTTGACATTGAAATTATAACATCGAATTGTTCTTAAATATTATTCGTAATGAACGTAGTTACATTAAATGAAGGTAAATACTTAGTTATGGAAAGTTATTCCTAAATTTTTATTTGTCCTTGTTGGAGAAAAACCACAAACAGCACAACTAACCTATTATTTGTCAGCTGTCAGTCTCAAAACTATGACTACAAATAGATTATCAAAATGGCGACTTCCGTCGCACTTTTTGTATGGCTACTAAAACGATACCCTCCTTCCTGTAGCCACAGTATAAGAAAGAACAGTAGGATTACTCCGTGTCGGCTCCTTTGATGTCAAAAATTGAAATCGAATGACGTCGAAGCGATCGCCATACTCTTGGATGTAAAAAAAAACTATTCGCGCAGGCGAAGTATGTGCTAAATAGGGCGCTAAAAGTTTAAATTTAAATTGATTAGTTATACTTGCAAACAATATTACAATTTACAAATAAATAAATAAGTTCAAATAACGAAATATTTATTAAGATAATGTAAAAACAAACGAAAATAGGTATTAATACAAAAATAAAATGCAAAAATAGCTGAATAGAGGCTTACTTTAAAATTCTTATTAATATTTCAACCAGTAGACAGGAAAATAATCTCATTCCACTATAAATAAGTTAAAAAACGTGTAGAAATTATTCAAATTGGCCTCTTTGTAAAGTATAATAAATAATTTTGAAACAGTTGAATAACACATATTCGTAATATAGGCATAAATCTCCATTACATAAAACCTGGGTACAATATCCTTGAACGTATAAAATTGCTTTGTAAGCACATACTATAAAAACTTGCAGAGGCGGTTAAAATTTGCTTAGCCAATAAGAGTAATATTCAGTCCAATTCTGTAAGAGCATTGCTATATAAATTGTTACATAACAAGATTGTTACGAACGTAACTGATAACAATAATCATAGCAATATTTGCCACAAATGGTATTCAGCAATTTCCCGAATAACAAGAATTGTTATCGTTTTGGCATAGCAAAGATTGTTATTTGAATCACATGAAGTTAGCTTTCACGCGTGCGCATAATATTCGATGTACGTTCGATGTACTAAATAAATAAAAAATTGAATTTGGCGCTAGAAAGACCAACCATTGAAACCCCTTAATGCGGTTCGTTGAACTCCTTCAGTCACATGTTTTGCTGTCTGGCCATTTCTTCGTCACCTGCACGTGGGTTAAGTTCACTTTTTTTTATATACCGTAACGTCCGTAACATAACCACGTACATAATAATTAGAAACAAAGAACTAACCCGTTTTCTTGGATTTAATTTTCATTGTTGTTTCTTTTGCAATTTTTTGTATGCACTTTTTTTAAGAAATAATAGAAACAAAAAATCTAGAAGTAAAAAAACATCTTTCGAACAGATGGAAGCTATTATTGAATATTTCAAAAACAATAAAATATTAACGGGAAAGACTCATCCTAATGCCGCACAAGAAGTTGGACCAAAATAGGATGAATTAACTCTTATTTATTATATTAAATAATATTCCTAGTGGAGCCAGGAAAGACAAATCTTTCAAATTCATTGATAAAATTGAAATGAAAATTAATTCCAACCAAGTCCATAATCTATCAGGCTGCAGTTGTCACTTCAATATTTTTTGCAAGTGTAGTGCTTGTTATACTCTAAACAACCACCAAAAGGTAATTGCTATCTTAAAGAATCGTATAGCAAAAAATTGTTAAAATGACAGATGAAATTGTTACAACTCAGTTTAGTGAATACAAAATTTAAGCAATCTTGCTACATAGCAAGAAATCTTTAAGATAGCAATAGATTGCCTTGCTATGTTCTAGCAATGCTGTTACAGAATTGGACTGAATATATGCTACTTCCTGCTAAATTACTTTTGAAGTTATTGGTTGGCTGCAGAGTAAGGATTTCGCCATATGCCTAATAGATGTCAACACTGCAGGCATCCAACAATATGGCGACACCTTCCAAGATTGAAGCCGCGTTTTTGACAGAGTAACCCTACTGTATTATACTGTGAGTTTTCTAACACCCGTTAAAATAAGCAAGCCATTCAAAAGTTAGCGACTTTGAGTGCCAAATTAGCGACTTTTACGAAACCGGTTAACCGGGTTAACGACTTCGATGAAATAAAATTGGCAACCCTGCACGTAATATACTATTGACATTGACAATTATCGAGTCACTGTAATAAAGTCCGCCCTATAAGCAGGGTTGGGATTGCTATTACAATTGTAATAAATCTATTACAGTGAGCATGCACTTATTACGCTATTACTATAAAATGTAATAGCGTAATAGCACAATACTACTATAAAAATAACAATAATCTGAAATTATATATAATATTTTGTTATTAATACTTAAATATAAGCATATTCAGTTGGTATACACTATTGAATTTCCCGCTAATATTCAACCTATTACAATCTATTACACTTGCGCACTAAATTCTATTACAAACTGTCATTCCTAAAATCCCAACCCTGCCTATAAGCAAGGGGTGGCTACGGCCCCTATATTTTTTTACTTACTGAACGCGACCATTACTGTTACTGTTAATAAAAAATGCATAGAAATTTAGATAAAATGCTGGAGAATTGTCGTTTATGCCAGCAAATTCCAGGGTGCACGCAAATTACAGAAAATAACAATTTTATCGAGCAAGTTTTCGAGTGTACCAAAGTAAAGGTAGGTTATGTTTGTTAACAGCTTTTAACAACTTATTATACCTAGTAACAATTCTTTCAGATTAATGATGATCAAATGCACATGCTGCCAAAGACAGTGTGTAGATTCTGTAAGGTTCGTATCGAAAGATTTTATACATTTATACAAGAAGTACGAGCAATAGATGAAAAACTACAGGAACAATTTAGGAAAAATACAAAAGCTCGGTCAGATGAACTGTTTAAAGAAGACATGGAGATCGAGAGGGAAAATATTTATTTTAAATGCCCAGCATATCCAAAAACCTTCGCTCGGTATCAGCAAATTCACGTGAATCTATATTGTTCTATTTGTAAAGAAACATTAAGTGATATTTCATTGTATAATAGTCATATATGTGATACTGTAAATGTTGAAAATATAAAGGAACCAGAACCTAGCAAAAACCAAGCAGAAAGTGAATTAACACTGTCGGATATAATTGGAAGTAGTGGTAAGTGTAAATTTATTTTAGTTATGAATGTATAACGGTTTTTTCAAATAGATCTTGAAGAGGAATGTTTGGAGGTAGAGATTATTCCAGAAGATGAAGGTATTTAAAGCAACGTACTTCGATTTTATAAAATTATAGTTATTATGTTACAGAACAGAATGACGAAATAGAGGACAAATGTATACCTGATGCTATAGAAAGTAGGTAAAAATAAGAAATGTGTTAATTTTGTACATATTTAGTTGACCTTAACTTGAAGTACCTAAAGCTGATGCATTGAAAGATTTCCTCGAATCACACAACTTAAACTGCAGCTATAATCCATTCAGAAAACTCCCGTGACGTTTACGCTGTCAAATGAAAATTTGGGAGTGTACTTTATGTACAGAACCTATCAACTTTTTTAGTGAATGTTCATCCATTTCTCTAAAGATTATGAATTATAAAACGTAACTTGAATAATAAATAATTTAAGTGTCAAACTGAAAACAAAAAAAAAACAAAAGCATTAAATTTAAATTTAAAGGTGCGCCAATCTCAAATCTAAAAGTTTTTAATAGCCTAATAGGGATTTTCATATTAACCAACACATGGTGACTTTTATGTCACAGGAGTTTTCTGAATGGATTATATGCATCGGTGAAAACTGCTGCGTCTGTCTTTGCCCGTAATCCTAGAGTATTCTAATAGAATGGTGTTAATAAATCACTTAATAGCTACAGTATTTAATAACAATGCTGGTCTAAATATTGTTGATCAAACAGTGTTTTAATGTATCACTTGTACAATCATAATTCTTTTACACTATTTGTAGATGATACAATATCCGATGAAAAAAGTGAACCCTCATCTGAAACAGAAGCAGAGCCAGAATTAGTTAGAAAATCTAAAGGTATTTTGTCCGTAATCCGAGAGTATTCTAATAGAATGGTGTTAATAAATCACTTAATGGCTACAGTATTTAATAACAATGCTGGTCTAAATATTGTTGATCAAACAGTGTTTTAATGTATGACTTGTACAGACAGATCAATAAAAAAACCAATTAGGGTAGGCTGTGAAATTGAATTATTTTGAATTGGTACTTTAGCCACATCCACAGAATGACATTTCTGACATGAATTTAAGGTTATAAACTTTGTTTACAATAAAAATGTCAAATTACAAACGTTATAAAATGTCATTCTGTGGATGTGGCTAAAGTACCATTTCAAAATAATTCAATTTCACAGGCTACCCTAATTGGTTTTTTTATTGATCTGTCTGTACAATCGCAATTCTTTTACACTATTTGTAGATGATACAATACCCGATGAAAAAAGTGAACCCTCATCTGAAACAGAAGCAGAGCCAGAATTAGTTAGAAAATCTAAAGGTATTTTGAAATACTTCCTAAAAAAATTCTCATTAATGTTTGAATATTTAGGTTACTACTCCTGTAATTTATGTGACAAAAAATATCTTTGTAATTCACATCTTCGTACGCATCAGAAAATCCATGGTAATTCCTTTCCTTGCCCATTTCAAAACTGTCGAAAGGTATGTACATCTGCATACTCATTAGAAACTCACACGTTAAGACACAACGGTAAATTGCCATTTTTGTGTTCCACATGTGGTAAGTAATACTTTATTTTCTTAATTAATTAATGACAAAATGATTCCATCAAAGGTAAAGGATTAACAACAAAGAGTTCTTTAAAATGTCACGAAAAAATTCATGCGAAAGTTAAGGAATACGTTTGTAAAGAATGCAACATACGTTTTTCAATTCGAAATACATTAAGAGCTCACCAGAAGAAAGAACATGAGGGAGTACGTTTTTATTGCTCGCAGTGTCCGGGATCTTTTACTGCAAGAGGGAGTCTTGAAAGACACGAGTTAGTTCACAAAGGTGTAAAAGATTTCGAATGTGAAACGTGCCGGGCCAAGTTTTACACTAATAAGGAATTGGTTAACCATCAAAGATATCACAAAGTGAGTGTTTTTATTATGAAATTAATTAAATTCTACCACTGTATTTGATTTATAGGATTTACGTTTGTATAAATGTGATCTGTGCTATAAAACGTTCTTCGAGAAACATCATCTTACGATACACTTGAGGTTGCATAGTGGTGAAAGACCATATGTTTGTAAGATTAAAGGTTGTGGGAAGGCTTTTGTAGACAGTCAAGGTTTGTCGCAACACAGAAAATCAAGACACGTATAGATTTAACAGTTTTTTTTATCTATCAAAACAAAATGGTATTATTAGTTGTAATTTATAAGGGGTGTTCTTAAATGAATGTCAGAATCTCAAATGCAGACATGCTTCTTGAAGCATTATTAGTATGTTTGCTTTCTTAAAACTGTAATATCCCATAATTCAAGCTATTCTGTTCGAGACATGCATTTACTTAAATGTTCTGTATACAATTACCCAAGGAATGGACCGCCTTAGTATTGTTTGTCTAAGTTTTTTTTTGTTATAATAGTTTATTGCTACAGTTGTTAAATGGTTTTCTGAATTACATACTTCATTTATTAAAATAATAAACAGAAATATTCCCCAATAGTTTTGCATGTTATTAAAATATGGAATACAAATTATTGAAAATGCTGTACTTAAAAAGTTAATGTATTTTAAATAGTTATGTATTTATGTATCAAGGGCGTAAAGAAGGCGATTTTGGCCTGCGGCGTGAATATTTCATATGGACGCCATATTGGGTGGGTGCGTTATCGTCATATCTCGAAAACTACTGGGCCGATTTTCATCAAATTTGGTATGCGGGCCTATAATTACAGTACATCTGTAAAATAAGCTTTTCAAAAAAATCCGGAACCGGAAACGGAAGTTAGCCATGTTTTTTTGGGCGCAGATTTTTCTTTGCAAAAAATTTCAAAATTTTACTTAGGAAATCAATACAGAATTTGAAAAGAAATCGAATAATTTTTTCCCGAAGTTTCTATGTCAAAAATTGCGCCCGCGGCCAATTTTTGAAAAGCGCAACTTTAAGGCCGATTTTCTCAAAAACACATCAACATAACTTTTTACCTGATTTTCGAAAATGCCCAGAAAAACATTTGGGAGAACAATTTATGAAAATGATTGTTTACAGCATTGCAGCAAACCTTTTGCGAAAAGAAACCTATTTAATTCAAAGGAAAAATCAATTTGTCTTAAAGCTGCAGCGTTTATATTATATTTATGTGTTTTTAAATCTTCTGCAAAAAGTGCAAAATTTATAAAAATACGTTACGTTATAATAGGTTATGATTATAAAATATCAAAGTTTATGCCGCCATCTAGCGGCCAATATCTAAACTAGTACGTACACTGTGAAACCACAGTATTATACTGTGGTGAAACGATACAGTACCAAAGTTTTATATGGAAAATAGTGGGAGTAGAAACACCTATCTTAAGGCTGGCATTTACCCATGAAATATACCTCATTTTAAGCACATTTTGTTCCAGTTTTTTAGACTCATTTTTTAAGCAGGAACGGCAGAGCATTTTTTTTTGTAATTATCCATGTCTTTTCTATCTATTGATAGAAAGTTTTTTTTTAATTTCTGAAAACCAACTTTATAGTATTAAAAAATCTAAAGGTCTATTTTACTTCAAAATTTTCAAATAGTTTCTACAAAAATATTAATACCGAAAAAATCTCTCTATCAGTAGATAGATACAACCACTCTCTTTCAAACGCCATAAGAATTTTTTTTTCAAAATGCAAATTATGCCAGAAAAACTGGAAATAAAGTTCTAGAAAAATCGGTTTAGATTTCCAATTTATAATTTATCGTTAGGCAACACAAATAGCACAGTAACAACGAGTAAGTACTTATCGGCTTTACGGAAACTTGACAAGGAGATTACAATTTAAATACACAAAAAATCGTAATTTTGTTTTTGCCATATATTTTACAGTAATAACACAAATAAGTATGTAAATATGCAAATTTTCAAATATGAATCTTACGCAATTCTTGACCTCTAACCTCAACTCGTTTTTGACGTTCTGCTGAAACGCGCCTTCTTATGACTTTTTGATTTTTTAAGTAGTTATGCAACTTTAGATACGTCAAATAGAAATTGACTGTATGTAAATGCCAGCCTTAATAACATCACCACGTGAACTATACATTTGTCGTCAAATGGCGCCTGCGTCCTTGCTAATTGCGTCTTGGCTAAACGAAGCGGTAAGGCCTTATCTGCATATTATGCAATATTAATTCAGCGGGCCTTGCTAAAAACTATCGTGATTTGTAATTGAACCGTGAATAACTGGAAAGTTACTCGCTTGCTAGTTCTAAAAAGAACTAGGTTTCTAATAAATTTCAAAAAATGATTTTGTTGCTAATTACGTGTAAAATGACGTTTGACAGCTGACATTAGATGCCATCTAGCTCCAGCTGTGGCTCTAGTTACGACATACGGTAACGCTCACAATTGCAAACACCAGCCAACTTGACCACACGTTTTTTTGAACAATAATCGTTTACGGCACCGATATAATAACCACTTCCAAAAGTTGCTTCTTTTCCTTCAGTGGTGCAGTAGGTTTAATGTTCTGTGGGTGCAGTCGTGCAGTGGTTGCTCTAAAGGTTAATGTTCTGTTGGTTGCTCTGTGTTTATCAATTTATCTGTGCTCTGTGTTTTGCCACGATATAAAAACTAGTGTTTTGCCTTTGTTTTGTTTAGGACTATTGTTAGTTATCTATGGTGTTTTGTGTGTCTGTGCAGGGATTAATTTTATTACTTATATGTATTTTTAAATAATTACAGGTTAGTCATTAGTTACCAAACGCTGTTTGTAATACTCTTTGTAATTTGTATTATTACAGGAAATTATATAAAAATGTCTGAAATAAATCCAAAAGCTAACCTCGAATATGATTTCGATTTGGACATCGTTAAAGAAGAAATCAAACTTGAACCCCACCCGGACGATATAAAAAGTGAATTCATTGATGATATCCATTACAATACGGAACAAAAACATAACTGCAATGAAACTAACACCAATATTAGAAATACGAGGGCGGAAACTGCAATTGCAGAGAGTAGTGCACATGAAGTGGACAAAATAAATGTCAAAACAACTGATACGGTTAATTCATTTGACGAGGATGACCAAAACAAAAATAATGGCAAATGTTTTACATGTGACGTTTGTGAATTTAAAACGAACCGTAGATCCTATCTTCAATCCCATAAAAAGATGCATTTAATAAAAAAGGCATTTATTTGTAATGTATGTGGACATGAGACTACTTCTAAAAGCCATTTTAAACAGCATTTATGTATTTATACTGGGGAAAAACCGTTTTCCTGTAATTTATGTGAATACAGGAGTGTAACTAAAAGCAATCTAAAATTGCATATGAAAATTCATACTGGAGAAAAATCGTTTGCTTGTAATTTATGTGAATACAAGAGTGCAACTGAAAGCAGTCTGAAAAGACATTTGAATATTCATACGGGAGAAAAACCGTTTGCTTGTAACTTATGTGAATACAGGAGTGTAGAAAAAGGCAGGCTAAAATCACATATGAAAATTCATACTGGAGAAAAACCGTTTGCCTGTAATTTATGTGAGTACAGGAGTGTAACTAAATGGAGTCTGAAATTGCACATGAAAATTCATACTGGAGAAAAACCATTTGCTTGTAATTTATGTGAATACAAGAGTGTTGCTCAAAACAATCTGAAATTGCATATAAAAATGCATGGAGAAAAACAATTTGCCTGTAATTTATGTGAATATAGGAGTGTAACTAAAAGCAATCTGAAAAAACATATGTATATTCATAGGGGAGAAAAACCATTTGCCTGTAGTTTGTGTGAATACAGGAGTGTAGATAAAGGCATGCTAAAATCACATATGAAAATTCATACTGGAGAAAAACCATTTGCCTGTAATTTATGTGAGTACAGGAGTGTAACTAAATGGAGTCTGAAATTGCACATGAAAAGTCATACTGGAGAAAAACCATTTGCTTGTAATTTATGTGAATACAAGAGTGTAGCTCAAAGCAATCTGAAATCGCATATAAAAATGCATAGAGAAAAACAATTTGCCTGTAATTTATGTGAATATAGGAGTGGAACTAAACACAGTCTGAAATCACATATTATGAGTATTCATACTGGAGAAAAACCAGTTGCCTGTAATTTGTGTAAATACAGGTGTGTAACTAAAAGCAGTCTGAAAAGACATATGAAAGTTCATACTGGAGAAAAATCATTTGCTTGTAATTTTGTGAATACAGGGGTGTAACCAAAAATGGCCTGAAATTGCATATGAGTAATCATACTGGCGAAAAACCATTTGCTTGTAATTTATGTGAATACTGGTGTGTAACTAAAAGCAATCTCAAAAAACATATGAATATTCATAGGGGAGAAAAACCATTTGCCTGTAGTTTGTGTGAATACAGGAGTGTACACCAGTGTAACTAAAAACAAGTTGAAATTGCATCTGAGTACTCATACCGATACAAATTTAAAGGGGTAGTTGGTTTTTTTTTTGTTTTGTGCTACACAGCAGGAAAAAAGTTACAGTTGTTCTATGTTTTTAACGACGTCATGTAAAGAATGTTTCGCCAGCTCTTTACTAACAACAGATCAATAAAAATACTAATTAGGGTAGGCTGTGAAATTGAATTACTTTGAATTGGTACTTTAGTGACATCCACAGAATGACATTTTATAACGTTTGTAATTTGACATTTTTATTGTAAACAAAGTTTATAACCTTAAATTGAAACTGAAACAAAAAAATGAAAAAATTATTAATTTACGATATTGAAATTTACATAAAACTATAGGATTTGTTGAAAATGTTGTCCATTTACGTCTAAACATAAACGAATTCTTCTTTGCAATCCAGCAAAAACATTATGTAACATTTGAGGTGAGTTGTTGATTTCTTCACACTTTTCTGTTATGCGATTTCTCAGTTCTTCCAGATTATGAATTAACGTTGAAAAAATTGAATTTTTAATGTAAGGCCATACAAAAAAATCACATATGTTCAAATCGCAAGACCTAGTTGGATATGGGATTTCAGCGTTCCTGCTTATTATTCTGTTATCGAAAAATTCTGCAAGATATCGGAGTGTTTCTCTGGTGGTATGTGCTGTAGCACCATCTTGTTGGAAATACCTATTTTGTAATTCTTCGCCATCTAGCTGATTGATGAATTGGTCGAGTATCTCATCCCGATATCGTGCAGCAGTGAGTGTGCCCCACCAATCTTCTTCGACAAATTCCAACCCAAACACCAACTTTTTGAGGTCCAAAGGTTGTTCAACAAAAAAATGAGGGTTTTCACTTGACCACCACCTCATATTCTGTGAATTGACATATCCAGAAAGATAAAACCAGGCCTCATCAGAAAAAAATACAGTGTTCAGAGCTGCTTCATTGTTGAGATTATTTTGAAACCAATTGCAGAATTCTGTGTTCGTCTTGGAGGGTCTATTGGTAAAAGTTCATGAAAACATTGCAGTTTATATGCATGATGGTTTAAATCTTTTTTTAGGATTGTTCGAGTTGTGCCATAAGATAAATTTATTTGTTGAGCCAATACTCTAATGGAAGTTTTTGGCTGTTCATCCATAATCTGCCGGGCAGCTTCAATCGTTGCTTCTGTTCGTCTAAGCGGCGGTCCACTTCCACTTTTACGAGCGACACTACCATTTTCTCTAAATAACTGCACAGATTTAGTTACAACGTCGCGAAAATAATTGTAATTGAACACTAAATCGGGGTATTCTTCACGAAAATCAGTCATGCAGTCATGAAGTGAATATTGCCACTCTCCATTTATTCTTACGCCGGTTCAAAAGAAACATTCAATAGCTTTCGCTTTTTGTTGTGTAGTGAATACCATTTTTTCAAACTTTAAATTTTTTCACCAAATAAAAAACTTAAATAATTTGACAAGAGCGTTCAGTTTTAAATTTTCATGTCAGAAATGTCATTCTGTGGATGTGGCTAAAGTACCAATTCAAAATAATTCAATTTCACAGCCTACCCTAATTGGTTTTTTTATTGATCTTCTATTACAATAAATATGGATAGCAGATAAAGAATTTGCGTGTATGTGGACTAGTTTTTCTTAAATATTTGTTTAAATAATTAAAGGAAGTCTCTTTAGAAAATACTTTATTTATTTTTTAACTTTTAAATTCTTTTCTAGGTAATAAAATTACAATTAAGATGCCTCAAAGATGTGATTTTGTACTTGTAAATTAGAAATAATTTCACTTTCATTTAATTTAAAATTATCACCTTTATCATAAAAATGACACGAAAAAATTAATTTTGTAGGAGGCTTTAACCCTTTATGTTGCCGGCTATATTTCGTTACGAAGTGTAAAAGTGACGATACCTTTACCTTAATTTTTCATTGAACAGCTAGAGCTTGCAATAGGTTCATAGTATAGTTTACTTTTTGAATCGATTCTATAATAATGATAAAAATAGTTGTAAGTTAAATTTCTAATATTTTTAAGAAATTACCGAACTCCTGTAACATATTAAACCTGAACAGATATTTAGATAAATACATAATATTTGATCATAATTACAACATTTTCTTTCTCTGTTACCCTCTTATACCTTTACAGTGTCGAGGGAGCCGGATACACCAAGTCACAGAGTGGTTACCCATCCAAGTTCTGGCCAAGTAGGCTCTTGCTTAACTTTGTATGTTTCAGTATTACATGCACTCCCACCCTGCCGTACTGTCAGTTAATTACAACATTTTAAAACTTAAAAATATCAAACAGTAACCAAAGTAGTAATTTTGTACAAGTTTTGTGTTTGTTACCCTACAGACAGTTTCTGAATTCGTTTATCGTTTTTAAAATAGGTAAATAGTGCTAATAACATTCGTGAAATACCATAAGCTTATTGTTTACAGATTCATAGTTGCTTACAAAGTAAAAAGTGTATTTTATTATTAATGTTTCGCCCTACATGAAATAATTAAATGTTCAAAGATAATCATTAATATGTTAAAGAAGTAATGCCAACAGGCTATTTAATGAATTATAGTTGAAAAATTGACTAAAATTTGCGTAGTTGTCCAGGTGTGGAAGAATTTTCTTAGTCGATTGTTGAAGGAATAAATACAAATTTTTATTTCTTCTAATTATAACTTTATTTATTTATTTGCCAAACGTTTCGAAAATTTAATTTCTTCATCAGTGGAACATTTTAAAATTTATGTAAAAATAAAATAATGTAGAGGAGTCTTTTGATTAAAAATAGTTATTAAATTAAAAGGACACCTGGACAACTACGCAAATTTTAGTCAATTTTTCAACTTCAGAATCTTGGAAGATTGATTTTGTTTTTACATCATTAAAGAAGACATATCCTTTTAATTTAATAACTATTTTTAATCAAAAGACTCCTCTACATTATTTTATTTTTACATAAATTTTAAAATGTTCCACTGATAAAGAAATTAATTTTCGAAACGTTTGGCAAATAAATAAATAAAGTTATAATTAGAAGAAATAAAAATTTGTATTTATTCCTTCAACAATCGACTAAGAAAATTCTTCCACACCTAGGCTATTTAATATTTATTATTTTATATAAATGCATAACATATATATATTTTAATACTTCTTTCGAAATCGATATATTTCTGTATTAACTAGTAGAAACCTTGCATTAACGAAAAATGGATGAACGGCATGGACCGAAAAGCTCAAAAGAGCGGCATCAATATTCCGTTGGAATGGGCCGATAATAATATACCTGGTTATATAACACCGGATGAAAATGGATATACTTAGTAATAAATAGCTAAATTTGAAAGATACAATATCCTTCATTTTCAAGTTCAAAAACAAAATAATTGTAAAATAATTTATATTCAGATTTTGTATATAATAGAGAGTTATCGCAAGTACTATACGTTAAATGACATTTTAGAGTTATAGCTAGGGCTGGGCGATATTAAAAAAGTTATCGAAAATATCGATATCAAAAAAATATTGATAAAACCGATATATCGATAAATATCGATAAGTATCGATATATATCGATAAGTATCGATATATCGATAAGTATTGATATATCGATAAGTATCGATATTTTATCATTATCGTTATTCGATATATCGATAAGTATCGATATTTTATCATTATCGTTTGAGATAACCTAGGCCCTGTTTGTGTACGGGCGCTGTGCTCAATTTGGCTAGCTCAGTAATCAAAGACAAGAGGCTGAAAATAATTGTTTATTACAAAAGAATAAAAGCAGTATATGTACATAAATGAAAAAGGATAAATAGATAAATGTGAAAATAAGGCTTCGCGGCGTCGTGGGCGGCAACGGCGTAGGCGACGGCGACGGCGACAGCGAAGGCGGCAGGGCGTCGACGTTGGGAGACGGTGCAATGAGGGCGCACGGCGTCAGAGGTATGTACCAGCGTGCCAGCGGCAGCAACGGCGTGCACGGCGGCGACGGCGACGGCGGTGGTAGCGGCAACGACGAAGGAGGCAGGGCGTCGACGTTGGGAGACGGTGCAATGAGGGTGCACGGCGTCAGACGGTGGCTACGGTGGGGGATATATACCAGCGTGCCAGCAGCAGCAACGACGTGGACGGCGGCGAAGGCGGTGGTAGCGGCAACGGCGAAGGCGGCAGGGCGTCGACGTTGGGAGACGGTGCAATGAGGGTGCACGGCGTCAGAGGATGGCCACGGTGGAGAACCTGGGCCAAGAGGTTTGTCGAAGGTGGCGGCGTCAGGCTGGGAACGGGCAGCGACCGGGGACGTGGGCGACGGCGGCGGTTCCAGAGAAAAGCTGAGGCGGCTGGGAGCGGGCTGCGTCCGGCAACGTGGGCGACGGCGGCGGTTCCAGAGGAAAGCTGTGGCGGCTGGGAACGATCGGCGACCGGCGATGTGGGCGACGGCGGCGGTTCCAGAGGAAAGTTGAGGCGGCTGGGAACGATCGGCGACCGGCGACGGGGGCGGTTCCAGCAGGGTGACGTGGTAGCTGGTGCAAGGATGTCGATGCAAGGATGTCGATGCAAGGATGTCGATCCAAGACGTTGGTTTCGATCAAGCGTGCAAGACGTTGATTTGCTCAAGCATACGAAGACGCCGATCCTGATTAAGCGTACGAAGACGTTAATCTGACCAAGCGTACCAAGACGTTGATGATGAGATGGATTTTGCCAGCGTTTTTATAGCCCGAAAATCGTATTCTGCTTTCCTATTGGCTGACGGGGAATGGTAGAAGTGGTGAAATTTGCCAAAATCCCCGTGTTTTTATTTTTCAGAAATAATTGTTCCAAATGTAATTTCTGATGTGTGTAGTGGTTATTATCGTTCTGCTGGTGCGACGGCGCATCGAATGATACCCAACAGCAGATACTTTGATTGAACGAGAACGGGTTTATCCCGCGGTCCGCGGATTAAAAAGCCCGTGAGGTTTCTCATAGCGGCGTTTCATAGCGGAAATAATCGACTTGAAGCGGGGTTTCATGTGAAAACTTAACATCTTTTTGCTAGTTTTAGATAACGGTAATTGCTTATTGCAATTAGAAAGCTTTTTAGAAGTAATTGTCGTTATTCATTATTTGGGAACTAAATTAGTTTGGTTGGACGAAGGGTCCGAAGGGATGAAATTTGATACGCCTCCATGTGTTGGCTGTACGGAGATTAGCTTGAAATATTTATGGTAGCGCGGGCCGTTTGTGTAACGGACTTGGGGTTTTAAGATTTGCAAAGTAATACGTGAGAATTTTTGTCTTAGGTTGTTTTGATTTTCGGAAAGTTCGTTTATAAAGCAAAAAAAACCGTTGAGTTTGTTTGCGGTACTTAAGCCGACAGTCGGGGCAGAATTATCGTAGAACATGTTAATTCGATTTGCATGACCGTTCTAACGGTCTTTTTTCTTTTTCGGCAGATCGATGGCATATGTTATATCGAGATCGTGTTACGTTATTCGATATATCGATAAGTATCGATATATATGGATATTTTTTCCCGGCACTACTCGTAACTAGGGCTGGGCGATATCAAAAAATTGCGATAAAACCGATATATCGATAAATATCGATATATATCGATATGTATCGATATATCGATAAGTATCGATATATCGATATTTTATCATTCCGATATCGTTATTCGATATATCGATAAGTATCGATATATCGATATTTTTTCCCGGCACTAGTTATAGCACGCCGCTATTTTACCGTACGCTAAAGTTTCCGAACCTAACCTCAACGCATACATATTATACATAACCTCACCACTCAAAATAACGTACGCTAAAACCCTCCGCTATTTTATGAAAATACCGGACCGCGGTTATTTATTTAGCACGAAAATAACGTACGCTAAATTCAGCGTTGTACTTGCGATAGCTCTCTATACTGATTATGTTTTTAATTTTGAAATATTATTATATTATTATTATTATAAATAGCAATACAGAAATACCAGTACACACTAGTCTAGAAAACTGTTTGTAGATTAGATTAGATATACATATAAATGCAAATTAGGATTAGAAATTAGAACAAATAAAGTATGTAGGTTACAAATTTGACAAACATGGTATTCATATTGATAATGAAAAAATTGAGGCAATAAAGGATATAAAAATTCCAACAAATAAAAAAGAATTACAAAAATTCTTAGGTTTAATAACATACGTAGGGCGATTTGTTTCAAATTTGTCAGATAAAACCTAAGTGGTGATCAAAGAAAGTGTGTGTAGTAAATAAGTATAATAACCGAAGTGTTCCGAAATAATTAAAGAATAAATCCAACAGCCAAAATTGGTACGCGATAACATAAGGAAAAGGTCGCGATAATTGCGTCGATAGAAACTACAGCACGATAACTGTAAGTTAAAATCAGGGTTCTAGGGGCAAATAAGGGGACGATTCAAAATAACAAAGGAAAATTAAAATAAATAAGATAGGTAGTGGAACTCTGAAGGGAAGTACCAACAGCGCCAAAACAATAAAGGAACTTTTGGAACAGAAGAGGAAAAGAGAACTAGAATCGCCGGAAAATTTTGAAAAGAAGAAGAAAGAAAGAAAAGGCACGGGAAAATCGTTAAGAAAGGGCGAAGAACACAAAAAAGCAGAGACAAAAGTAGAAGAAATAGAGGAAATAAAAAAGATGTTATGCGAATGGAAGCAGGAGAACATATACAACATGAGAAGAAACCAAGAGGAACTGAAGAAAGAACTAAAAGCAGGCTTTAGAGGAAATTAGGCAAATAAAAACAGATAATGAAATCCTAAAGAAAGAAAACGAAGAACTAAAGCAAGATAATGTTGAAATCAGGAAGGAACTAGGAGCTATTAAGAAAAACATAGAATGGCTAGAAAAAGAAAAAAGAAAGAACAATGTGGTACTAAGTGAAATAAAAATAGACGGAAACAAACCATCGGCTTTGAAGGACCTACCTAATCCAGAAATTTATGGAAAGGCAATTAGAAATCGAGCTCAAAATTAAATCAGCATGTAAAATTTGGCGAAAGGATGTGTGTAATAGGGTTGGAAAACGGAAAGGAAAAGACAAAAATCATGGAAACAAACAAAAATTAAAAGGATTCGTCGGAAAAAGAATTTTCATTAATCATGATTTAACAAGAGTGGAAAGGGAAAAGCTAAAACAAATAAGAGAGATTGCATCAGAGGGAAAAAATGTTAAGCTTGGATATAACAAGGTCGTAATAGATGGGGATGAATGGAGATGGAACCCGAATTTGGAGCAGCTTTGAGAAGCTGGACCCAAAAAACTAATAGGTATAGACAGATGGAAACAGAAGTGAAATAGGATCTACGTTCATATAACAGTTTTCACTTAAAATGACCTTACCAATAAAATGCCGAAGTTTGTTGCACTCATTATGAATCACCCTGTATAAATACAGGACAAAAGAGGTAGAAATGCTGAGGTACTATCCAAACCACAAGAGATGACCCCTGCCTCATCAATGCTATCCGTATGAAGTAAGATTTTACTTGCTAGTCAAATTAGCATCAGTTGTATTCTCAAGCAATTATGATTGGCGCTTTTAACCGGAAAACAAACAGCTGTCAAGTACTTTCAATACGAATTTAACCTTAAAATTATTTTCCTTTTGATTAAGAAATTTAAAAATCCGTATTGTACTGTTTTTGTTATTTGCGTTTACTTACTTTTATAATGACCAAGGTTAGATGCAACTTAAATTAATTACCAATTAAAAATTTCAAATGATATAATAATCTAACCAATAAATGTACAACTGTGTTTCTTCTGCAACGCAATAAACCAAATTAAATGTTCATTTATCCAAACTTCACAACACAAATACGTACCACATAAACGAATCCCAATGAACATAGGAATTTAGATAACTAATAAAATAAAGTAAATGTATTAATAATTTGACAGTTTGACATTTTAGTGATGACACGCGCATTTGACGTAAACTACTCTAGTCAAATAAGCACTTTAATCATAACACAGGCCTATTGTAATGCTATCCTTGTCGTGTGCATGGTGTTTGTGAACAAATATACACGCGTGTTTGTCGTTACTAAATTCAGCGTGTGATGAGGCAGGGGTCATCTCTTGTGGCTCGGATAATATTAAAGAGAATCACTTTGAAATTTAAAAAGCTACAACCAACATTTGAATCTATGTACTCATAACTGTCGACTGTCGTATTTCAAAACGCTTTAGATTTATAATTTTAAAACCCATCTGTTTTTACAAAAATAATTATAGCACCAAAGACACTACAATTTGAAGTTTGAAAAAAAGCAAATTATTTTACAAACATTATTACAGACATTCTTTCTTATTATAAACAGCAAAGAGGATACAAGCTTTGATAAGTTGCGTAATTTTAGAACTACTCTGTATATAAAGTTTAACATAATATAAACATAACCTCATTTTTTGACATTCAAGAGTAAACATTCGGCGTATAAAGTTTTTACATTTTTTTAGCTTTAATTAACTGCAGTATGCCTGTAAATTTAGAAAAAATACTGGAGTATTGTCGTTTATGTCAACTAAATCCAGGGACAGTACATTTTATTGATAACAAAGAATTTATCAAACAGGTGTTCGAATGCACTAAAGTAAAGGTTAGTTTGTTTATTTCAGTGCCTTAACAATTATTAACCACCTACAATAATTTGAAGATCAACGATGATGATATGCACTTATTTCCAAAGACCGTATGCCGTTCTTGCAAACTCAGCATCGAAGAATTCTTTTCATTTGTGAAAGAAGTTCAATCAGTCGATCAAAAATTACATTCCCACTTTTCTAAATGCACTGATTCAGAAGATAATTCACCAAAGACTAGTTTAATAAAAGAAGAATTAAAAATACAGGATAATGTTCGTTTAAAGTGTCCTGTTTGTCCAAAAACTTATGCACGGCACCGAAACTTACAACTACATAAAAAAGGCCATGTGAGTTTGTATTGTTCTGTATGTAAACTTACATTTGACGATACAGTTTCTTGTAAAAATCATTCCTGCCATATATCAAAAGAAAGTTCCACAACAGCCGGTTGTGATTATTCTGAAACCCCCTTACGAAAGAATATTAGTAAGTCTGAAACAGCACAGGTCGATGCAGAAGAAATTAAGAAAGGTAAGTTTTAAGGATGTTCTTATGGTTTTAGTAAATATTGAATATTTATAGTTGCTACTAAGGAATGGTTTGAAGACGAATTTCCACAAGATCATGAAGGTATCGATTAATATTTTATATTGCTTTAAGAAATTAAAACTTTTAGATTGCAGAGCCTTGTTCTAAAATTAAAGAAGACTACCATTCAGATGGTAAGTGAAGGAATCAAATGTTTGAGCTAGCATTATCATTAAAATCTATACCTATAATTCAAGTTACAACAGAAAAATGCATAGAAAATTATTTACATAAAATTGAATTTGTAGGTAATTTCAATACAAGCCAAAACAACAAGGAAAAGTTATTAGAAACTGACTTAAATCATAAAAAGAAATCCAAAGGTACACTGCTTAATAAAAAATTACAATATTTTTAAAGTGTTTTAAAATAATTAATACGTGTTATCAATCTAGATGTACTTCTCGGAACTTCTTTTTCATGCACATATGAAAATTGTAGTAAAATATGTACTTCAGCATATACGTTACGAACACATCTGATGAGACACGAAGGAAAAATGCCATTTTTATGTGTAACTTGTGGTATGTAATATATTATTTGCACTTTAACATAAAAATAAATTGCATTATTTACAGGTAAAGGGTTTACAACAAAAAATTCTTTAAATTGTCATGAAAAAATTCACGCAAAGGTCAAAGGATATGTTTGTAAAGAGTGCAATATTGGATTTTCAGTTGCGAGTAACCTTCGCGCTCATCAAAAGAAACATCACGAAGGCGTACGGTTTTACTGTTCCCAGTGTACACGAGCATTTATCACAAAATGCAGTTTAGAACGTCACGAACTTGTACATACTGGAATAAAAGAATTTAAATGTGAAACTTGCCGTGCTGAATTTTATACAAATAAAGAGTTGTTAAAACATCAGAGATATCATCAGGTTTGTTTTGAAATGAATTAGAGAAACGTTTATTATAAAACACAATTTCTAGGGTTTGCGATTATACAAATGCGAGCAGTGCTTTAAGACATTTTTTGAAAAACATCATCTAACGATACACATACGAGTTCATACTGGTGAAAGACCGTATGCTTGTAAGGTTGCTGGCTGTGGAAAATCGTTTGCGGAAAGTCAAAAATTATCACGCCATATAAAAGCTAGACATCCTCCTGTATGATGTCATATCTAATACAATAAGAAAATTGTGTACATATTTTTATGATTACTTATATTAGCCCATAATTATATTTAAAAACTGTATGATTTTTTAATTAGTAGTAGTTTATCAACTTACTTAAAAAATTGTGCTTTGCAATTAGCTTCATACTAGTACTAGTTAAGACAGTTTATTAATTAGGTTCGGTCATGAATGGCAAATTTAAAAACTTATTGCCCGGCTAACACCATTGTAAATTGTTAAAATTGAGCGCAAAATATTCACTAAACAATGTTTTAAAAACCAGGGGCCTAATTCTCGAACCGTTCATAATCAAAACATATACTCAAACAATGACATCGTACAGATTTTTTAAAATCATATTCTCGAAAATCTAATAAGCTCCCGGATATTTGGAAAAAAGCCAAATTTTTACTGAATAACTCCGCAATTCCCATCAACCAACATGGATTCCTCCCGGGTTGTTCCATTGTAAGTAACTTACTAGAGAGCACCAACCATTGGACTAAAGCCCTCGACAACGATATTCCACTTGACTTAATATACTTAGACTTCGAGAAAGCGTTTGACCGCGTACCAATAGAACGACTCATCTATAAACTTGAACGCTATGGAATTCGGGGAAACCTGCTAGTTTGGATATCCGATTTTCTAAGAGGACGTACTTTTTCAGTGCGGGTGGAAGGCACACTCTCAAATAGCTATCCAGTCTTAAGCGGAGTACCTCAAGGCTCAGTTTTGGGACCCATGTTATTCTTGGTCTATATCAGCGACTTATCATCCGTAATCTCTTCAACTTGCAGTTTCTTTGCAGATGATACTAAATTCTTCAACTGTCCCCTGAGCAATTCGGAAACGATGACGATTTGCTGAAGATAACCGAATGGTCTACCACCTGGTTGCTATCTGTCAATGCTGATGAGTGTAGTGTTCTACATATAGGTCACAAGAATCCCTTATATGTTAGGTGGTGTAGTGCTAAAACCAGTGTCTAATCAAGTGAACCTTGGGTGTTGTGATCTCGTGTGACTTGAAATGGGAAAACAACATTTTCAGTGAAGTAAAAAAAGTCAATTCACTAATTTATCTGGAAAAAACTTTATTGAAAAACTTCCGAGACGTTTTACTAAAATCGACCCTTTCTTTAAAAAAAAAAACGAAACTTAAGTTACGACGAAAGACTTAGTGCATTAAAAATTGAAAAACTATCTGATAGACGTAAAAGAAACGACCTTATAGAAACCTTTAAAATTGTATCAGGACATTACGCTTGTGATATCTTAAATGTCTTAAACTTCCGTCATAATACACAATTGCGGGGATATGAATTTAAACTTGTTAATGAGCGTTGTCGCAAGTTACCTAGACAAAACTTTATTTGTAACCGTGTTGTAAATTTGTGGAATAATTTACCAGGAGAAATAGTTAGTTCTACCAATATTAAACACTTTAAGAATGCGCTTAATAATTATATGGCACCGCTATAAGTTTAAGAGGTTTGTTAATGCTTTGTCAAACATTTATTGTTACTGCCAACATAAGGGGGTATTATCGCTTTTACTGCCTACCCCATAATAAATAAATAAAAAAAATAAAATAAAAATAAACGTTTAAAAACTACTTTAAAAATAAAGAATGACTGTTTACAAGTGTAAGCGTAAGCGCCTATTTTTCATTACATTTAGCACCTCATCAGGGTTAACTTCTATATCCCAATGGATTGATAGGATAGAATAGCTAATGAACTCAACCTTTCATTACCCATCGTATTTTTTGGCAAGGATTTGACCCTTCGCTTTTGAACTAATAATTTTTCTTAGTTTCGGGGGAAGGAGGGGTCCGGGCCCCCCCTTGGCTACGTGTCTGCCCTACACATCGTTAAAAAATCGCTTCCTTGGACTAATCCAGTCAAATGGTAATTCAATTTGCATTTTGGGTAGACAGCGATTTTCTTTTTGCGATGTATGTGGAGGTCAGTGGTGTGTCTAAATCCGGATTTTTGGGGTGTTAACCCCCTTCCAAATACCTTATCCCCCTCCATCTTGAAAAGAAGGGTTAATTAATTTTTTGGCTATAGCTCTGTAGCCGTGAATCTTATAAAAAGTTTGTACAAGGCTTTTTTGTAGAGAATCTCATTATCTACAACTTTTATCAATATGACTCCACCCCCCCATTCGGCCGCCATGTTGAAAAGAAGGGTTAATTAGCTTTTCGGCTATATCTCTGTAGTCGTAAGTCTTACAAAAAGTTTGCGTAAAGCTTTTTTGTAAAGAACCATATTCTCTAAAATTTCTATTAATAACTTTTTTTACGTAGCATTAATAATAAAAAAATGGGGCAATTGTAGCTCGCCACCGTATATATGATTCCTAGTCAACACAATCGTGATCGTGTATATGTGTTCTCCGAAATGATTAGAAATTCACACGTTTATTCTTGAAAATATACTTTTCAAGATTAAAATGCCTTACACTAAAAATCATCATTTGTATCTGTGGTTTACATGAGTTGTTAATATTCCGGTTATTCGTTGCTTTTAAATTTCTTACTAAATTAGTTTCATAATTGAGAATAATGATTTTTCTTACTAGAATAATAGATTTCCTATATACTTAATGCAAATTTTTTATTAAACTGACGTACAGAAGGATAACATTTATTATTAATATTACTATAAATTATAGTTAAATTAAGTATAATATACGGAAGTTAATCCTTTTTGAAAAGAAATCATTCAGATTTTATAAAATTCCACTTTTAGAACTTTCTTCCCAAAAATAGCAAAATAGAGCCTCTGCAACCCAACTTACAAGAGTTTATGAAAATTTCCCTAAGGTTGTTCCCCTACTACTTGCTCTATGGTAGCGTAAAACAAAAAAATACGGTTATCTTAATTTTAAATACTCTGTTATTTTAAGGCTAAGTCACTTTTAACCTCAACTACTCCTTTAAATTTGTATCGGTATGAATACTCATATGCAATTTCAAATTGTCTTTACTCACACTATTGTATTCCGTTAAATTACAAGCAAACGGTTTTTCTTCCCTATGAATATTCATATGTCTTTTCAGATTGAAGTTAGTTACACTCCTGTATTCACATAAATTACAACCAAATGGTTTTTTTCCTGTATGACTACTCATATGCAATTTCAGCTTGCTTTTAGACACACTCTTGTATTCACATAAATTACAAGCAAACGGTTTTTCTCCGCTATGAATATTCATATGCGTTTTTAGATTGCTTTTAGTTACACTCCTGAATTTACATAAATTACAAGCAAACGGTTTGTCTCCTGTATGATTACTCATATGCAATTTCAGCTTGCCTTTAGACACGCTCCTGTATTCACATAAATTACAAGCAAATGGCTTTTCACCTGTATGAATACTCATATGATTGTTCAGACGACTTTTAGTTGCAGTTCTATATTCACATAAATCACAGGCAAATGGTTTTTCTCCCGTATGAATGAACATATGTGTTTTCAGATTGCTTTTAATTACAGATCTATATTCGCATACATTACAAGAAAACGTCTTTTTCGCTGTGTGAAAATGTTTCCCTTTATTTTTATTCTGGTCATTCTCATCAACTGTATCAGTTATTTCAACTTTTATTTTGTCCGTTTCATGTGCACTACTCTCAATAGTTGCAGTTTCCTCTCTTGTATTCAATCGAAGATATTGCCCAATATTGGTGTGAGTTTCATTGAAGTTATGTTTTTGTTCCGTATTGTAAAGGATATCGTCACCGATTTCACTTTTCATATCGTCCAAGTAGGGTTCAAGTTTGATTTCTTCTTTGACGATATCCAAATCGAAATCATATTCGAGGTTAGCATTTGAATTTATTTCAGACATTTTGCTGTAATAATACCTACAAATCACAAAAGGTATTACAAATAGCATTTGATAATAATTGGTGACTAACCTGTAATTATTTAAAAATAGAACACAAAAGTAATCTGCACAGACACATAAAACATTACACGTGAACTACAGAAAACACTTGCGGACTTTTATCGTGGTCAAAACCCACAGACGTCTTCGTCTGTGTCAAAACCCAACATAAACCCCAGAAAATAACGGTGAATTATAGCAAATACCAAGCAAATACTCAGTTAAGAGTATTTGATTATATAGGTTAACTTGTGGAGGTGGATATTATATCGGCACCGTAGACGATTATACCCTGAGTTCAAGAAATATTTAGATAAGGGTTAGCCAAGAAAAGCGAAAATGTCTATTGCAAGATTTAGAATTTATTAACTGTCATCAGTCATCACTGTGTTGCTGTCATAATAGAGCATCCGGATCCGCGACTGGCGTCACAAACTCAAGGTTACAGAGATTGGTGTACCCCATGATACTGATACAACAAACTTATAAGATATGATCTTTGAGTATATATATGTTACGGGCAATGTGGGAAATCCGGGCAGTGTTAACAATGCCCGGTCAATGTGGATAATGTACTTAGTATAGCACTTTTATTTTTTTTAAACTGACCTTCCCCTACCTCTAACCTCCAATAAATGCCTCTGCGAAAACAGTAGAGGTGTTTATTGGAGGTTAGAGGTAGAGAAAGAACAGTTTAAAAAAAAATAAAAGTGCATTATCCACATTGATCCGGCATTGTTAACACTGCCCGGATTTCCCACATTGCCCGTAACATATACATGGAGAGAGAATGCCGTATTCAAGTCCACAGTCGAAGTTGTGTCCAACATCTGTGCAACAAGGATGGATAGAGTCGTAGACGTATCCCGATATCTCATGGCCCACGACATGCACGTCGAATTTGTAAAAGAGTGAGATGGAAGTCTAATAGTGAAATTGGTACGACACAGAATGCAAGGTAAAAGTACAAGAACGAAGGGAAATAAGGAGTAGGGCATTAAAAAGCGATGGTGAAAAATGGAGGGCGCAGCTTGCGGAGCGAAATAAGCAAGTAAAAAAATTATGCAGACAAAAAAAAGAGAGCAACTAGAGAAGAAAATACAGGACTTACAGGAAAGATTCAACCAAAACGAAATTAGGAAATTCTATGCAGGAATAAGAAACAGCAAAGAAGAATACAGACATAAGCCCACACTCATGAAAAATAAAAAAGGAGAAATAATAGGCTGTGAAGCTGCGATAATGGAAGAATGGTCAAAAATATTTAAAGAGACAATGTTCGAAGAACAAGTTTGTCAAGTAAAGAAGGGCAGTAACGAAACAGAAGAAGAAGAACCACTACCAACGTTAGAAGAATTAAAAGAAATAATCAAAAAAATGAAAAACAACAAAAGTCCGGGGAGCGATGACATCGCATCAGAAGCGATAAAGTATGGAGGAAATAACCTACATGAAAAAGTGCACAGGTTAATGATTAAAGTATGGCAGGAAGAGCAAATACCAGAACAATGGAACGAGGCAATAATCTGCCCACTATATAAGAAAGGGGACAAGTAAAATATGTACAACTACAGACCAATATCGTTGCTAAATGTAACATATAAAATCCTTGCCCAACTGATCAACAAGAGGGTAATGCAGAAAGCGGAAAAGTTACTAGGCGACTATCAAAGCGGCTTCAGATCAGGAAGATCAACGCTGGACCATATATTCCAGCTAAAAATCGCGACAGAGAAATGCTTGGAAAAATCAATAAAATTGTACATCCTATTCATAGATTTTAGGCAGGCATATGACAAAATTAAAAGAAAATCAGTAATCGAAGCAATGGAAAAACTAGGATTTAACCAAAAACTAATAAACTTAACAATCATGACATTAACAACAACAAAAAATAAAGTAAGATTAAAGAGCAAACTAGGAGAAACATTTGAATCAAATAAAGGACTAAAGCAAGGAGACCCCTTGTCATCTACACTTTTCAACATAACACTAGAAGAAGCGATACGTAATACTGGCATAAACACAAAATCAACAATAATCAATAACTCACACCAGATCCTAGCTTTCGCGGATGATATAGCATTAGTGGCAAGAACGAGAGAAGAATTGAAGACAATAACAAAAGAACTTATAAAGGAGGCAGGAGAGCGAGGATTGGAAATAAACCAGGAAAAATCCAAGTACATGGAAATAGGTCAGCAGCCAAGAGACAGAGAGGGCAACCTAAAAATCAAGATAGAAAACAAGAAGTACTGTTTCGAAAACGCAGATAAATTTATATATTGTAACGAAGGGGTTTTTGTTTATTTATTGATTATGATGGTAGAGTCTTAGACCCCTTCAGTTACGAATGTTAATGCTTGACTTTTGCGAGAAGTATTCATTTAATAATACACGATCAAACTAACATCAAATATATTGTTATAAGTTTACATTCAAACATCATTTAAACTGGTCTACAAATATGAAATCCCAAACACTTAATAAGTTCTAAGTCTGATGGACTTAGACAAGACACAAAATATTAACATTGCTTATCTACTTACATGTATAACACATCTTTACAAAATATATTTAACTCAACCCTTGGCTGAGGGCCAAGGATCCGAGTAAGGACCTCTCGTCTGATCTTACTTAGACATCGTCGTGAGGCTCGTGAATAGAGACTGTCTTACTATGAGTGAATCTCATGTATTTATACTGTTTTGGTTCTTAACATGTGTTCAAACTATTTATATAATTCATTAGTAATTATTTCTTCATGTAAACATGAATCATCGCCTTTCTCGTTATCTAAATGCAGGTGTTATTGCAGATGTGTATTACTCATCTACTTATCGAAAGACATTACGATTAAAATAACCAAATGTTTACATGACACATATTTAGCAGGTGCATGTCTAGTTGATAAATATATTTAATGACATCCTATTTTAAACAAACGTTGCGTCACCTTTTTATATCAGTCATACTAAATATTAACGTATTTAATTTAATGTTAATATATAATAATTAATAATTCCTTCTTAAGGAAATGCTTTTATATTATATTTAAGTAATTCCGCTTCACTACAATATTTAGGAGTGCAAATAGCAAAAGACGGTAATAATGAAGATGAAATCGAAAGGAGAATAACACTGAGTGCGCAGGTAACAGGAATGTATCAAACAATTCTGAGAAACAAAAATATCTCACGCGGGCTGAAAATACGGGTGTACGAGACAATTATAAAACCAACAAAATTACGTACGGAAGTGAGGTATGGGTGCTGCGAAAAAGTGACAAAGCGAAGCTACTAGTGCGGGAAAGAGCAGTGTTAAGACAGATTCTAGGGGGGATTAAAGTAGACAATCAGTGGAGGAAAAGAACTAATAAAGAACTAAGTGAATTGTATAAGAAACCGAACATAGTAACAGAAATAAAAAAAAGAGGCTACGGTGGATAGGCCATGTAACAAGGATTAGAGAAGAGAGAAATGTCAAACTAATACTGGACCTAGAAGCGACGGGGAAAAAAAAACGAGGGAGACCGAAAAGGAAATGGATGGAATGCCTGGAAGAAGACCTAACCAAAATGGACATTTACAACTGGAGAGAAGCAGCCCAAGACAGGAAGAGGTGGAAGAAAATAGTGAATGAAGCCAAGGGCCTTGACGGCCTATAGCGCTAGTTATATATATATATATATTATTATGTGATACTAACTTAAGAGGGGGAGACCCTTATGTTATCCCTCAACATCAAACTAGTAAATTTGAGAGTTGTTTTAAATTTAGATTTAGATGTGTTTTTAGAACCAACTTTATATAAATTTAGGAAAAGTTTTGCAGCGCGTTTAATAAATCTTCAGAAGAACTCTTAGTTTCGTATTTATAGGGAAAAGTGAAAAACAGCAATGCCGATCTTTTTTCCTTTGGGCATATAATAATCATTAGCTAAATTGTATTTTTTTGTATTTTATTTCTTGTATTTCCTACTATGTAGTTTGTTACTGATATGCTCAATAAATATTATTATTATTATTATATTGCCTCAATTGGTACCCTAAATTTGGTTTGCTCTTTGGTGATGTCGTCCCTAATGCGATTTAGGATTTCAAGTTAATTTCATGTACCCACACTTTTCTTGCTTCTTTTTCTACAGGTACACTGTAACTTTTTTGTTATTGTGTTTTTGTCAAAAGTTTGTTCTGAAAACAGGTTTACTTTAGTCCCCTGAAAATCTCCTCCGTACGATATAAATCATCCTGTATAATGTAAATTTTTTTATTAAACTGACGTACAGGAGGATAACATTTATTAAACAATATTATTATAAATTATAGTTAAATTAAGTATAATATATGGAAGTTCTCTTTTTGAAAAGTAATCATTCAGATTTTCTAAAATTCCACTTTTATAACTTTCTTCTCAAAAATAGCAAAATAGGGTCTATGTAACCCAACTTACAAGAGTCTATGAAAACTTCCATAAGGCTGTTCCCCTAATACTTGTTCTATGATAGCGCAAAAAAAAAAAATACGGTTATCTTAATTTTAAATGCTCTTTTATTTTAAGGCTGTAACAGCTACATAACAAGGTATGAATATTAGATTAGATTAATGATGGGATGCTGCTGTTGTATTATCTGTGCGCTCCTGTATTTGTAGGGGAACTCGGGGCGAAACGGAATTGCCACTCAAGGTAAGCCAATTACCATTACGTATAACCCCTTAAATGCTATGTACTCTTAAAGAACATGTAATTAGCCGTAATTTGATGAAATTGTTTGACTAAACTGATCATGTTTAGAATCCTGTAAAAATTTCTAAACTAAAACGTGATCGTGGGGCGGAACGGGATAGTTTTCCATTCTGCCCAATCATATTTTTCGGTTCGAAACAATATTTTTTAACAATTTCAGATGGTGCGAAATTACGTCAGAAGAACTGATAGACAACAATGGGATGGGCTAAAGAAGAAACAATTGGGAAAAAATTATTTGACACTAAAACTAACAAAAAATGTACGAAAAAACCAAATATTTCAAGAAAACTTCCAAAAAAAAGTAAAAGGGGAAAAGACCCAGGACAGTGAGACTGATGAAAATAAAGCTGATGCTGAATGTCTCTACTGTGGCTATTTTTATTCAATGTCAGATGAAGGCTGGGTGTGCCAAGGTTGTCGGAAGTGAGCCCACAACAGTTGTGCTGGTATAGACAGTGAAGATGACAAAGCAGTCTCAGTACGTGAACATTGTAAATAGCTTCTAATTTTTAAAATAACTTTTTGCTACTTTCTGCATTAATTTTTCGTTAAAACTAATCTATCTTATGTATGGGGCAGAACGGGACAAATGATATAAAATTTTGGAAAATTAAAAAAAAAACGAGTTATAATTTTTGCATTTTTTGTATTTCATGTTCTTCTATACATAATAACCTTTTCATTGATACCAAAACTGAGTTTTCACTCGCACTAATTAATTATGTATAATTAATTTTTAAGTTCGTATCCCGTTCCGCCCCGAGTTCCCATATATGTGTTAATAATAAATGTTAGACTAACTCACTGTGTATGATTCACTAATATAAGAGTATATCCAGTGATAAATTTTACAAAGGCTAAGTCACTTTTAACCCCAACTACTCCTTTAAATTTGTATCGGTATGAGTAGTCATATGCAATTTCAAATTGTTTTTAGTTACACTGCCGTATTCACATAAATTACAAGCAAACGGTTTTTCTTCCCTATGAATATTCATATGTCTTTTCAGCTTGTCTTTAGTTATACTCCTGTATTCACATAAATTACAGGCAAACGGTTTTTCTCCAGTATGAATTTTTATATGTGATTTTAGCATGCCTTTATCTACACTCCTGTATTCACATAAATTACAAGCAAAGGGTTTGTCTTCCCTATGAATATTCATATGTCTTTTCAGCTTGCCTTTAGTTATACTCCTGTATTCACATAAATTACAAGCAAACAGTTTTTCTCCGCTATGAATATTCATATGTGCTTTTAAATTGCTTTTAGTTACACTCCTGAATTCACATAAATTACAAGCAAACGGTTTTTCTCCTGTATGATTACTCATATGCAATTTCAGCTTGCTTTTAGTTACACTCCTGTATTCACATAAATTACAAGTAAACGGTTTTTCTCCGCTATGAATATTCATATGTGCTTTTAAATTGCTTTTAATTACACTCCTGAATTCACATAAATTACAAGCAAACGGTTTTTCTCCTGTATGATTACTCATATGCAATTTCAGATTGCCTTTAGTTGCACTCCTGTATTCACATAAATTACAAGCAAACGGTTTTTCTCCGCTATGAATATTCATATGTGTTTTTACATTGTTTTTAGTTACACTCCTGAATTCACATAAATTACAAGCAAACGGTTTTTTTCCTGTATGATTACTCATATGTAATTTCAGATTGCCTTTAGTTGCACTCCTGTAATCACATAAATTACAAGCAAACGGTTTTTCTCCGCTATGAATATTCATATGTGCTTTTAAATTGCTTTTAATTACACTCCTGAATTCACATAAATTACAAGCAAACGGTTTTTCTCCGCTATGAATATTCATATGTGTTTTTACATCGTTTTTAGTTACACTCCTGAATTCACATAAATTACAAGCAAACGGTTTTTTTCCTGTATGATTACTCATATGCAATTTCAGATTGCCTTTAGTTGCACTCCTGTATTCACATAAATTACAAGCAAACGGTTTTTCTCCGCTATGAATATTCATATGTGCTTTTAAATTGCTTTTAATTACACTCCTGAATTCACATAAATTACAAGCAAACGGTTTTTCTCCGCTATGAATATTCATATGTGTTTTTACATCGTTTTTAGTTACACTCCTGAATTCACATAAATTACAAGCAAACGGTTTTTTTCCTGTATGATTACTCATATGCAATTTCAGATTGCCTTTAGTTGCACTCCTGTATTCACATAAATTACAAGCAAACGGTTTTTCTCCGCTATGAATATTCATATGTGCTTTTAAATTGCTTTTAGTTACACTCCTGAATTCACATAAATTACAAGCAAACGGTTTTTCTCCGCTATGAATATTCATATGTGCTTTTAAATTGCTTTTAGTTACACTTCTGAATTCACATAAATTACAAGCAAATGGTTTTTTTTCTGTATGAGTACTCATATGCAATTTCAGACTGCCTTTAGTTACACTTCTATATTCACATAAACTACAGGCAAATGGTTTTTCTCCTATATGATTATGTTTAATCAAATTAGTTTTAATTACACTCCCGTACGCGCATAAATTATAAGCAAACGGTTTTTCACCTGTATGAATATGCATATGTTTAATCAAATTACTTTTAGTTACACTCTTGTATTCGCATAAATTACAGGCAGATGGTTTTTCCCCCGTGTGAATATTCATATGTGTTTTCAGGTTGCTTTTACTTACAGATCTATATTCGCATAAATTACAAGAAAATGTGTTTTCCCCTGTATGAAAACTTTTCCATTTATTTTTATTCTGGTCATTCTCGTCAACTGTATCAGTTATTTCAACTTTTATTTTGTCCGTTTCATGTGCACTACTCGCAATAGTTGCAGTTTCCTCTCTCATATTCCGTCGAAGATTTTGCTTAATATTGGTGTTAGTTTCATTGAAGTTATGTTTTTGTGCGATATTGTAAAGGATATCGTCACCGAATTCATTTTTCATATCGTCCAAGTAGGGTTCAACTTTGATTTCTTCTTTGACTATATCCAAATTGAAATCATATTCAAGGTTGGCCTTTGAATTTATTTCAGACATTTCGCTGTAATAATACAAATCAAAAAGAGTATTACAAATAGCGTTTGGTAATAATTAGTGACTAACCTGTATTTATTTAAAAATGGATAACAAAAGTAATTTGCATACACACATAAAATACTACACGTGAACAACAGAAAACAGGTGCAGACTTTAATACCATTTATTATAGTGGACAACACAGAACATAAACCCCAGAAAATAAACCCTTATCAGCGGTGAATTATAGGTTAACTTGTTGAAGTGGATATTATATCGGCACCGTAGACGATTACACCCCTGCTGGGCCCAAGAAATATTTAAATAAGGGCTAGCCATGAGAAGCGAAAATAATGTCAATTGCAAGATTTAGAATTTATTAACCCGTCAAAACATTATTACGTCACAGTTACGTCAGGTCGTTAATATTTTTGGTTCTCATGGCCAACCGTTATCTAAAAATTTCTAGAACTCAGGGTATAATGGTATAATCGTCTTCGGTGCCGATATAATAACCACTTCCACGAGTTAACCTATTATAATTCACCACTGATGAGGGACGAGGGACATGAGGGTTGACGTTCTGTGTTGACCACGATAAAAGTCCGCACGTGTTTTCTGTTGTTCACGTGTAGTGTTGTATATTTGTGTGTGCAGATTACTTTTGTGTTCTATTTTTAAATAATTACCTACAGGTTAGTCACTAATTATTACCAAATGCTATTTGTAATACTCTTGTGATTTGTATTATTACAGCAAAATGTCTGAAATAAATTCAAAGGCTAACCTCGAATATGATTTCGATTTGGATATCGTCAAAGAAGAAATCAAACTTGAACCCTACTTGGACGATATGAGAAGTGAATTCGGTGACGATATCCTTTGCAATATCGAACAAAAACATAACTTCAATGAAACTAACATCAGTATTAGGCAAAACCTTGGACGGAATACGAGAGAGGAAACTGCAACTATTGAGAGTACTACACATGAAACGGACAAAATAAAAGTTGAAATAACTGATACAGTTGACGAGAATGACCAGAATAAAAATAAAGGGAAAAGTTTTCATACAGAGAAAAAGACGTTTTCTTGTAATGTATGCGAATATAGATCTGTAATTAAAAGCAATCTGAAAACACATATGTATATTCATACGGGAGAAAAACCGTTTTCCTGTAATTTATGTGAATATAGGAGTGTAACTAAACACAACCTGAAAGTGCATATGAGAATTCATACTGGAGAAAAACCGTTTGCCTGTGATTTATGTGAATACAAAGGTGTAAATAAAAGCAATCTAAAAACACATATAAACATTCATATGGAAGAAAAGCCGTTTCCTTGTAATTTATGTGAATACAGGAGTGTAACTAAACGCAGGCTGAAATTGCATATGAGTAATCATACAGGAGAAAAGTCATTTGCTTGTAATTTATGTGAATACAGGACTGTAACTAAAAGTCAGCTAAAGTTGCATATGAGTACTCATACTGGAGATAAACCGTTTGCCTGTGATTTATGTGAATACAAAGGTGTAAATAAAAGCAATCTAAAAGCACATATAAACATTCATATGGGAGAAAAACCGTTTCCTTGTAATTTATGTGAATACAGGAGTGTAACTAAAAGTCAGCTAAAGTTGCATATGAGTACTCATACTGGAGATAAACCGTTTGCCTGTGATTTATGTGAATACAAAGGTGTAAATAAAAGCAATCTAAAAGCACATATAAACATTCATATGGGAGAAAAACCGTTTCCTTGTAATTTATGTGAATACAGGAGTGTAACTAAACACAGGCTGAAATTGCATATGAGTAATCATACAGGAGAAAAGCCATTTGCTTGTAATTTATGCGAATACAAAGGTGTAAGTAAAAGCAATCTAAAATCACATATGAATATTCATTGCGAGAAAAATGTTTGCTTGTAATTTATTTGAATACAGGAGTATAACTAAATTCAATCTGAAAATACATACAAATATTCATAGGAGAGAAAAACCGTTTGCCTGTAATTTATGTGAATACAAGAGTGTAACTAAAGAAAATTTGAAATTGCATATGAGTAGATGAGTACTCATACCGATACAAATTTAGAGGAATAGTTTGGGTTAAAAGTGACAGCCTGAAAATAAAAGAGCATTTTCAATTAAGATAACCATATATTTTTATTTTGCGCTACCAAGTGTTAGGGGAACAGCCTTATGGAACTTTTCATAGACTGTAAGTTGGGTTACATAGGCTCTATTTTGCTATTTTTGCAAAGAACGTTATAAAAGTGGAATTTATAAAATCTAAATGATTACTTTTCAAAAAGGGATAACTTCCGTATATTATAAGTACCTACTTAATTTAACTATAATTTATAATAATATTAATAAGAAATGTTATACTTCTGTACCTACATCAGTTTAATAAAAAATTTACATTATATAGAAAATCTGTTATTCTAGTAAGAAAAATCATTATTCTCAATTATGAAACTAAAATGCTACATTTAGTAAGAAATTTAGAAGCAACGAATAATCAAAATATTAACATGACGGGTAAACCACAGATACAAATGATGATTTTCAGTGTAATGCATTTTAATCGTGAAAAGTATATTTTCAAAAATAAACGTGAATTTACAATAATTTAAGTGGAGAACACATACGCGATCACGATCGTGTTAGCGGTAGCGATCGCGTTGTGATGGCTAGCAATTATAATATACACGGCAGTGGCGGCTTGTCCGGGTAGGCAGGGGAGGCAGTGCCTCACCATGCAAAAGAGGTAAAAGGTAAAACGCATTTTTATTTATGTGTATCACGGCGCGACTACCTTCTTCACAATAATAGTTGGCTATTACATTGTATTCATGAAAAGAACTAATTCTTGAAAATCTCGTAATATTTCAGTTTAGATAACTTGTTCAGATTATATCACCGTTTTTGTGTATAACTATCGGTTTTATTTTAATTAAAAATTACAAAATATTACGCTCCGTTACGATACGTTTAAATTGTTACCGCCGTTTCGACGGTAATCGAGTGGACAGTTCGGCTAAATGCCTCAAGCCGAAGCTGATCAACCAATCATCGTCGAGCCAAACACCATATTTCTGGAACAAAATACCTCACGTCTCAGTTAAAAAACGCAGAAAAGGACGCCTATAGAGAGGCAGTGTCCCGCTTGAATAAGACGTGAGTTAGACAGTGACAGACTTCCGCCCGCAAGATGCAAGCATGCAAGTTTCATATTTGAATTGATAACCAGTAACCAGGATCCAGTTCGAGCTAGCTTTACGTTCAGTTGAAAAAACCTGAAAAGGTTGGGTTATGTAGTTAATGTAGTTATGATTGTTTGGTTTGATTTCGGCAATTTCATAAGTGTCAGTAAATTTAAAAATGGCAACAGAATGTAGTTTAGCAGAAATACAACAACCGGGTGCTTCTTTGAGAGATGGTTCTGATATTGTAAATTTTCTAATAAATACATGCCGGTTTAGTCACCTTTCGTACGAGGACAAACTATAATAATAGCAGCAAGAAGTCTAAAAGGTACTTTAGGAGATTATAAATTCGTTTTTCGCTAGAAACATTTAAATTGATTTTCGAACAAAGTGGTGTAGTATTTTCTGTTCTGCAAAATAAATTTTCAGATATCGTTAAATCAAGAAGACTCTTGCAATCTCTTTTATCAAAATTACGCGAGTTTAGGGGCTGCGAAGCTTTTTTTGAGCAAATTTACAACAAATTGAATTTTGAAGACATAGAGACAAAAGGTCGCAAAAATGTCGATATTCCGGATAAAAAACAGCGGTTTCGACAAATTTTCTTTGAAATTTTGAACACCGTTGCAAATTGATGTGAGATTTTCTGATTTGGAAAAATTGCACTTTTTTGATTTGCTCAATATTTCAAAATTTTCGTTTTATGTCAAACATTTCCCTGAAGAAATATTAAATAATTTATTGGTACAATATAATTTCTTCGATCGGGATAAGTTGAAGAACGAACTGCTCGTTGTTTTTGTGGGAGAGATATTAGAAAATTGTAAAACACCCGTTGAAATTTGACTAACTTAAATGGAACATTAAATTTTGTAAGCAATTAAGCATATCCAATTATAAAGCCTGAAAAGGCCTTGATTTAAATTGAGATATGTGGTAAAAAATGCAGTTCAAACAGCCTTATGTAATTTTTTCAAAAAATTTCTGGGGAAGAAACCCCGGACCACTACTTCTGCTTGGGGGGTACTCCGTACCCCCCAACCCACCGGTTTAGAGATAACCCTCAATTTTTTGAGGATGTTGCCTCACCAAACGTTTCGGCCACGAGCCGCTACTGATACACGGTGTAATTGTACGTACCCCAGGTGTGTTACCCTTTACAGTTTTTCGCTATGATCGTCTAGTTTTCACCAAGATTTTCTTTACCCTCAATCCTTATTGGTTAATTGGAAATCTTACCCTTTACTTAGATAACTGACTAATTAGTCAGAGGACCCTCAATGTTGTTGTGATTCGTTGATCTAGAGTAGCCTCACCTTATAAAAGAAGAAATAAATACCCCATCCAGTTTAATACCTAGGTATATTATAAAGTCATATTTATATACAGATATTTACACATACAGTAAATAATTACGCGTAGTGAATGAACATCAAACCAGACAAGTTAAATTATGGGCAGTGGCTTGAATAATTACTATTCTCTTGTTTTATGATTTTGATGTAATCAGGGTGTCCCGATTGCAGTGGTTCGATCAGAAGTAATTAAGTCAGTGCTTCTGTCAGATATGCGATACAACATCGATCTCTTGTGGGATTGATATTAAAATCAATCATAAGCGGCCGGAGCCAAAGGTGGTATTACAACCAACCTTTAAAGTTTGACGAGGGTGCAATTTCCTTCTAATTGAGTACGGGCGCTATGCACGACTCTTAAATTAACGAGTATATGCGCTATGCACAACTCTAAATGTACGACTACTGGGTAGAGTGGCTTCAAATAGAGAAGAACCTGTGAGTCATGCAAATCGGCGCGGCGCCATTTTTCCAATGGCGTACGACCCACCGCTCGCCGGTCGAGTCCCGGGCTCCGATCGAATGATACACCCCTCGTTTACCGCAATAGATTCGTCCAAACTCATTTTGGGTTCTGCGCCGTCCACGTGACAGGTTCTTCTCTATTCAAACTATTTCTACCTCATACATTTATAAGGGATGTTCATCCTATCGTTGATTGAGAATACATATGCCCAAGACATATTCCAGTAGTCGGAATTGTCGTTTTGCTGTAATTAAGTAATTGTGATCAGCACCTACAACAGGGCAACCCTAATTTAATTTTGATATAAAGTCAAATTTTGGATATGATAAATATTTATATTTAAATGGCTAACTTTTACGTTGTGTGGTGTTAATTTGGATTTCGCCGGGAGACCCCTCAACTGGAATTACTTTATTGTAACCCTTTGACTAAAACGCACAATCGGAAAAGCAATGCTTTACCGCGGTGTACGTATTATGGTTAATTTCTACCAGTTAATGCAAAGCAACAAAGTGCAATAATACAACTAACTGTACCTATACTTTACAGTAATTAGCTACACTACTCAGCGTACTAATCGAAATTCCAGACGACTATACAGATAGACTGAATAGTCAAGACTGGATGCCGTGGTAAGATTTGATTCTGTATTTAGGTATACTAAAATTCCGTGATAGTGCGGTGTGGTAATTACACGTTCTCACGGGTTTGCATCTGGTACTTGTCAGAGCTTTTAGGTCACTAGGGCAACCTAGTTGTCTGTTAAAATGTAAATTTTGGTTCCATGCAGTAGGTACTAATCTTTGCCTTTGATAATAAATGTTAGGGGTAGTCCACTCCTAGCTTCCTCAGGGTCTAACCTTTAAACACGAGTATCTTCGAATGGGAGAAGTGTGAAAAAGACCGAGGGGAACCACCGATTTTAAGACAGCTGACAGATCACACTGATCACGGCGAACCAAATGGCGACAATAATGGTGGCGCGCTGGCGCAGTACATTCGTTAACATTGCTGTATTAACGCTGCGTTAAAGGTTGCCGAATCGTAAGGAAAAAGGAAATTCGAAAAAAGTTAAAAATATTTTGTAATTATAGTTAGTAATTTATATAAAATTTGAATTAACTCGGACATTTATCCAACCCAAACCGGACCCCGGACAAGTATCGCGAATCCCGGACAATCCGGGTGAAACCCGTACGGGTGGCCACCCTACTCATAAATATGATTGCAACTATAACAAAAAAAAGTTAAAATTATATGCAAGTTCAGCTTGAAATTATTTAAAGAAACGGAAAAGTAGGGCACATCTTAAAAACTAAAATAAACATTTTATAGACAAAACTTTATACTTTAATTACTGTCCTGCAACAACAAGTAAATCAAGATTTTTAGTTATTATAGGAAATATTACTCTTTATTTTGTTAGGGTTCTTTTTTTATGGAATGTTGGCGATAAACATTATTGTCAAATGTCAAAGTTTTAGTTACAGGTTAAATGGCTGTCATTTTGAGTTCCACCTGCGAAAATGTCTAGTCCAGAAAGCAGAATAAATGACTTGCTAGAACGTTTGCAAACCGAAAATTTGAGTAGCCGAACCCCTGAAATCTCAGGACTCCCAAACGGTCCTGGTAGGGGAAGTTCCCGACGTCCAAATCGTCCTAATTTAGCATGTATGTATTTGACAACTTCATTATTTTCAAAACATCGCTTTAATGTTTTTATTCTTCGCTTTAATTTAGGCTAATAGACACTGTTTATTGTTATATTGTTTTATTGTAGTGGACAATTTATCAAGTTCAGGTTCACCCAGTATGAGGAGGCCTCGAGAACTACCATTTTCACCAAAACGTAACGACAACTTAGAGACTGATAGAAAACTCAAAGAAATTATGAAAATTAGCGGTAAATTAAAAATCAAAGGTATTACTTATATGACTGAATTGAAAGATATGGAACACATTGAAGAATTAGGAAACGGAACTTGTGGTCACGTGGTTAAAATGCGACATAGACCTAGTGGAGAAATAATAGCTGTTAAAGTAAAACATAGTTTCATTTTACATTTTCCCAGAATTAATAAGTGTTAATTTCCTTTTAGCAAATGAGACGATCAGGTAATAGCGAAGAAAATAAAAGAATTATAATGGATATAGAAGTAGTTATTAAATCCCACGATTGCGCATATATAGTTCAATGTTTAGGTTGTTTTATAACAGACGCCGAAGTATGGATATGCATGGAGTTAATGTCTACATGCTTTGATAAACTTTTAAAGAGACTAAAGCGAGCTGTCCCAGAAAATGTTATAGGAAAAGTTACCGTAGCTGTAAGTCACGAATCTTAACATTTTAATTTAATAATTTAGCTTTAATATTTCTTTCAGACTGTAAAAGCTTTGTCGTATTTAAAAGAGAAACACGGTGTTATACATAGAGATGTTAAGCCTTCAAACATTCTTTTAGATGAACATGGTAATATTAAGCTATGTGATTTTGGTATTAGCGGTAGACTTGTGGATTCTATGGCAAAAACGAGAAGTGCAGGCTGTGCAGCTTATATGGCGGTATGTTTGTGTGATAAATAAATATTTAGGGATGTATTTGAAATTATTTATTGCAGCCCGAACGTATCGAACCAGATCCTAATAATCCAGATTACGATATACGTGCTGACGTATGGTCTTTAGGCATTACACTCGTGGAACTTGCAACAGGAGTTTATCCTTATCAAGATTGCAAGACTGATTTCGAAGTGCTCACAAAAGTAATTGGTCAGGCTCCACCTGTTTTACCTGATGATACAGACTTCACTCCTGAGTTTCGACAATTTGTTTGTTTGTGGTAAGAATTGTGTGTTATATCATGACTACATTGTTAATTGAATATGCTTTCTTAGGCATTTAAATTTAAAAGATTAATCTCCTAATTTACTAAGTTTACAGGGACACCGAAATGGAATTTGGAAATCCCGATTCCAGAACTTTTGATGTTTACATGGTGAACTCTGAAATAAAAAAAAAGTATATAAGTTTAAAACATTTAGGAATGAGTCAAGCTAAACGTTATTTATGAAATCCTGTGTGTTTACATGGCTTACAACTCCGAGTTATGGAATCTGGATTTCCGAATTCCAGATTTCAGTGTCAATGTATATGGGATAATTGTTTGTAAATTGTAAATATTTTTTAGTCTTACGAAAGATCCAAAACAAAGACCTAAATATAACAAGCTTCAAAATGAACGATTTATTAAAAAATTTGAGACTGCAAATGTAAATGTGGGTGAGTGGTTTAAAAAAGCGATGGAACAAGCAGATCTACTCGCTAACAAGAGGGCGCTGCCTAGGTATGTTGCATGGTTAGTTTCATTTTATTTTTTGTTTCTTTTTATGGTTTTGTCTTGCAGTTTTTCATACGTTTGTTATGATTTCAATATAAGCTTGTGTTGAAATTTTTGAATGCATCGAAGCTTTAATGAATATCTTAACAGTAACAGTATAATATATCGGTTTTCTTTTATGCCAACAAATTGGAATATAATTTGCTTTTGTTGTTGTTTTGAGTTTTTATTTCTTTGAACTGTTACGTTGCATAAGACAGTATATGTGTTTGTGCATTTTGTTCATTACATTTTTTATGTTTATACGATTATTATATTTTTATCATGATTTTTATAACAGACATACAGCATCATCTCTTACATCGAGTCGTCGACAGAATGCCTTGTACCAAAGACCTCAACCAGATCAATCAGCTCAAATAACTTTAACGAATGGAAGTTCAAGAACTCCACCATCACCACAAGTAACAACAGAATCTAGCAGCATAAATCCGTTTATATCTTTAGAGCATCAAATGAAACACACCTACCAGATTCCAGCTACTTCTCTACCTCCTGATGGCCGCTCCAGTCATTTGTCACGCTATTCAATTTTTCACAATTCAGCTAGTTCAAATATGAGCCACCAAAGAGACAGTTCTTTACCTTATACACGCCAAAGTACACCAGAAAGGCATCCTCCTTATAACCAAAGCTTAAGTACTAGTGAAAGGAATAGTATATCACCGCCAGGAACAAACATTCGAGGTTTTTCTCCTTTTCGTGCCTTTCCAAGTGGGTTGCAGTATAATTCACAAGAAGGGGATATTAGGTAAGTTTTATTAATTTTTCAAGAAAATGTAGAGATATCTTATTGCAATAATATCTTAAAGGAGGGTGGGAACAGAAAATAGGTGGCAGTCTCCGAGTGGTTCGCCTTTACCTTTAAGAAGTCAGTTTCAAGGCAGTCAAGAACCTGTATATGGGAATACCAGCCCTATTGTACTACAACGGTTTTATCACCAACAAAAACAACAACAAAAAGAAAAAGAAGCAGAAGAAGCTGCCAGAGAAGATCCAGGTACTTAAATTTCTAAATACTGGTTTTACTACATGTCGGTATAATTTTATAATATATATAACAGACTTCCAATTCTTTTAGAAGTTTAATGACTCCTCTTTTGGAGCTCTTGCAATCAAATGTTTAGGGTGAATTAGTCCCCATATTTTCTATCTCTTGTACTCTTTTACAGTTGTCGATGTGATTTTGCCTCTTTCTCTTCATTCCTTTCTATTTACTGCCTTTCTTCTCCATTTCATTACTTCCATCTTTATCAGGTTTTCCTCATCTCATCTTCTGTCTTCCCCTACTTCTTTATTCTGCGAGTTTTCATTCCGTTATTGGTTATAATGATGTGCCCAAGCCATCGTATTCTCTGTGCCTTTAAAGTTGTTGCTATATCTTCTCTTGCTTCTTCAACAATTTCGTTGTTCATTTTTGCTGTAAATTCATTTTCCCCAATTGTTTTGGACCTAATATGTTTCTCCGTATCCTTCTTTCCCATATTCTCAGTTCTTCTGCCGTTTTCATGAGATGTAAGGTTTTCACTGCGTACATTACTACTGTCTTATTAGACTCATAAATTTATTATTGTTCCGATGTATTCATACTTTTCTCCATATTCTAGTTGCCTTTCTCCTATGTTAATTGGTGCACCTGCTGCTTCCCTATCTTCTCTTCTAATGTGTAGTATTTTGCTTTTGTTAGTATTTATTGTCATTCCCTTCTCTTCTAGGTTATCTTTCCATATATTTAAGTTATTTTGTAATTGTCTTGGATTTCCTGCTATTATCACTATGTCGTCTGCGTATATTAGATCTTGTGTCATTACAGGGTTCAGGTTGTAAAATCCTAGTCTTGTCCTCCTAATTTCATTTTAATTTGATTTCTTACAATGTATAACCTTATCCCTTCCACTGAAGGAGTTGACAGCCGTTATATCTTATAGATAAAAGACTGCCGTTTAAATAAGCTTAAGCTCGCAGTATTAAAATGAAAGCTATTGAAGTTGAATTGATAATAACAACTCGGAACTTACAAGGAATAAATAGAGAAGGCGCAATAAAGCAATTAATTTTAGAGCTCGAATGAATAAATAGTTAGGGTGAAATGGAAACCGTAACAACCCCATCCGGCGTTCTATACAAAGTGTTAGGTAATGCTTCTGCCAAACTTTGGGAATAGCTTTATAATGACAAACGAAGCAAAAAAGTATTATACAATTTTTTTCTGACATGTGACATGCATAGTTTCTGAGAAAAAGCATGCTTTAATTTTACTTTTTATTCCCGGAAAAAACAAAAACAAAGGGTTAAAGATACAGGAACAAAATTTTCACGGATAAATATGAGTCTAATACATTAAGTAAGAATGAAACTTTATTAATAATCACAAAATTATTTAAGGGGAAAAAAAAAAAAAAAAAACAGAAAAAAATGGCATAAGAATTTTTTATTCCTTTTATCCTTACAAACCCACCCATAAAGTTTGGCAGAAGCATTACCTAACACCCTGTATATGTATACATATAAAGAAATGTTTCAAAAAATATTTTAATTTACGTTAATAACTTTTCAATTTTAGATTTTAAAAATATAATTAAATTGATTTCTGATAAGAAACACTCGTTTGTATCAAAAACCACCAGCTAGGAGCTATACTGAAATTTCAAATTATAATTTTAAATACCTCTGCCGTCAATAACAATAATTAAAAATAAGATCCAATAAAAAGAAGTTGCGACAAACTAACTTAACTAACTAAACCTACCACCTTTAGGTATATTTATTTCCCATAATAAATCCTCTGTAATCTGTGGTAGAATTAGACATAAAGCTTGTTCATGGGCAGGCTGGTACGTAAGTGTTTAGTTTAGATTTTTACAGTGTAGTTTGTATCTGCCAAACACGACCAATGCCGGCCGATAAAATTTTTATTTTGCGCCTAAAAGTTATACCCATGTATTAAGAAAAATGCGTTTCATGAGGTTTGTTTTCTGAAAAAAAATTCATTCTATCGTTCTTAGACTTGGTATATGTGTAGACGAAACTTGCATAAATATATAGCAAAAAAAAATTTTTTTTGTATTGCTAAATACATCTTAAAAATAGGAGTGATGTTGGTGAACTTTTCTTTATTTTTATTTAATCAATAACAATACATTTTTTAAAAAGGGCCATGTAAGTTCATCCAATTAACCTTTTCACACAACTACTTTTTTGAAGATTTTATTTTACTACAATAGTTTCGGAATAACTTGGAAAATACGAATACAATATTTTATAAATTCATAAAATTTACTTACTTTATAATTTTTTTATCTTGCTGATTTGAAACGTTATTCAGAATAGGGCTTTGCAAATACTTCAATTCAACCTTTAACCATACATTGGTTTTTGAATTTTTATATTTTGGTTAATTAATAAGGGAGAAACGTGGAAAATACGAAAGTACTATTCATCGAAAATGCAGCATTACCCCCTTAAAGATTTCTTGTTTATCCTCCTAGTTCTTTAGCTCGACTATACATTTGTCCTTTGTGTAAAGTTTATCTCTTTGATTATTGCTTTATCCGTGGTGTCCACTTTTATTCCGGTTATCACTATATTATTCTTCCTCTTTTCTCTGTCTTGTAGTTCTAGTTTGTATTCCAACTCTTCTATTTTTATTTCCATTTTACCTTTCTCCTTATTCCATTTTTCTTGTTTTAATTTCTTTATTTCTGTGTTACTCTTCTCAAAATCCTTTACTAATTTGCTTTGTATTTCTTCATTTCCGGGTTTTATCTCTTTCCTTATTTCTTTCGTCCATTTTTTTAACGCTTTATCTATTTAATAAGATCGAATATTCTTGTGTGTAATTTCCATTTCTTAGTTGCATTAAAACAGTTTTAAATTCTTAATGCGTTGGTTTGCTTATTATATTCTGATTGTCCGCCACATTTGTCACTTATTCTATCTGCTCTTTCGAGTATTCACCGTTTAATAGTTGTTGGAAATGTTGCTTTCATATTTCTCGTATCTTGTTTGTTTTTATTATCTTCTAACTGCCCATCTTTTCCTTTGATTGCTCTTGTTTTTATGTTATACATTCTGTTTTGTTCCTTTATTTTATTGTAAAACTTTTTTATATCATTTGAGTTCCAATTTTTTCGTATCTCTTCCATCTGTTTACTTATCTAATCTTCCTTCTTTTGTTTGCACATTGTAGCTGTTTCTTTTTTTCGTTTGCTTATACAGTGACCGGCAAAAACTTCGCAACATATTGGAAAAAATTTGATTATTAGAATATCGAAAAAACTTTTATGGGGGGATGGGTTCTGCTTGTCCGACAACCTAAAATCGAATTTGAGGTATGTCACGTGACCACTGGTATGGCGGCAAATTAAAAAAAAATCCCTGTGAAGTGGCAAAAAGTGGGGTTAGATGACAAGATATTAAAGAAAATTATTAGAAAAAATTGCTCAATACTCTGGTCTTTGTCTTTAAATGAGTAAGAAATATATTACCTAGTTACATGAATAAGTACTTAGCTTATAATAAAGATATACACAATTATGAAACTAGAATAGTAAATAATTTTAGGCTTCCAGCAAATACCAAAGGTATTTCGCAAAATAGCTTCTTTTACAAAGGACTTAAATTATACAATGGTCTCTCAGACGAGGCTAAAGTATTAACTATTGTAAAACAGTTTAAAAAGTCTTGTTTAGAATATGTAAAGACTGTGCTTCCAATTTAGAAATAAGAATGATAGTAAAATATATAAATAAGAAAGAAGCATAATTGATAATCTAATGAATTAAGAGTGTTATGTAAAATCATGTATATAAACATCTTCTTTTTGATGAAATAAATATATACTACTACTGCTACTGCTTAGAATTTCAATTTAGGCCCTTATGCAAAATTTCAAATATTTATTTAAAAAAATTGCCACTTCACAGGGATTTTTTTGGTCACGTGACATATCTTAAATTCGATTTTTAGGTTATCGGACATGCAGAACCCATCCCCCATAAAAGTTTTTTCGATACTCTGATAATAACATATTTCCCATATGTTACGAACTTTTTGCCGGTTACTATATACTTCTATAAGTCTGTTTCTTGATGAGACCTAAGCCATTTTAATCTTGCTGTGTTCTTCTCTGTTATTATCTTTTCACATTCATCGTCGTACCAATCCGTATTTCTATCTTTATTTTAAATTCTACTTTTAAGTGTGCATTATTTTTTATATTATTCCATTCTTTTTCTATGTCTTGCTCTTTTACTTTGTCTTCTAATTGGTTATTTACTTTCCCGGTGTAACATTTGTTTAAATTTTTGTGATGTAGTTTTGAAATGTCCCAATTATTTCCTATTCTGACTCAATCTTTGCTTTATTCTTTTGTTATGAGCACATAGTTAATCTGGTTGCCTCTATCAGTCCCGGCTATTTCCCATGTTTCTTTATGTTTATCTTTGTTCTTAAATACTGGTTTTATTACATGTCAATATACTTTTCTAATGTTTATTTATAATTAATGCATTGTTACAGGCAAAAGGAGATTTGCTTCGTATATAAAATTACAATTAAGTGGAGACCGCAGTGGGCGATCATCACGACATCAGAGTCCTGAACCACCACCTCGATTTAATCGAGGTTTAAGTGTCGATAATCAGAGTCCTTTGGCAGCTCGTCAGCATTTTTTAGAAACAAATGTAATGGCCTCGCCTAGTCTTTCTCGAAGGTAAATCAAAACATTTGGAGGTACTCTTTTTGTTAGAGTTCCTTAATATTTTAGGTATGTTTCTCCATCTCCTCCGGTTCCACCTCCGAGGAGATTATCGGAGAGTACCTCCGTGCCAGGTTCGCCTCAACACTTAAGGGCACGATTTCACTATACACCTGAACCCCAACGACGCTTGTATCAAAACAACGATGTTTCTTCATAACGCTTGTGTTTTTGTTGGACTTAGTGTAAGTACTTAGTCTGGTTAAACTATTCTAAAGTTGCCCTTGCGGATTAAGAAAAGAATGTGTTCGTGTTCATATAATGCGTGTCGTGAATGTTAAAGCTAAACAGCTAGAGCATGTTGCCTTTATGCTAAGTAGAAGCAAGCCGAATTTATTACAAATAGTTCCTTCTGTGTACGAGTCAGCTATTAGTAGGCGACCAATTTGATCCTCATAACTCGGTCATGTTAGTATATTATTTGTGATTATTAATTTTTATTTAGTTGCAAGCACACCGATAACATAGAGTCTTATTAAATTTAAAATTGAATTACCGTTATTTGCAAGCTATAAATTTACGCCGTGCCGTGATGTTTGTTTCTTTATCTGCAAGATATTGTTTGCAATTCTGAACGCAATAGATGGTTAATTTATTTTAGCAGTAGGTCAGCATTGCATTCAATTTGTAGTGGCGGTATTGTACATATGAAGTATAATAGTAAATATTTATAACTTTGGTGAGACTGCTTTTTACAACATTAACTTTAATTTTGGCTTGAAAATAAATAGAAGGCCATTTAAAGTTACTGCAATTGTGTTCGACTGCGTATCGCGCAGTATTGATTACTTTACTAGTCTGAATTCCGTCAGGATATTGATTGGTGGTCGCAGACCATGTATTATGTATTTTTAAATTATTTTAAACAGTGTTTTAGGCAGATGCCAGGTATAAGTTAATATTTTAGGAAATTTAAATTATTTTTCTTAAATTATGAAGGATAGAAAAATTAACAACCCATTAAAAACTTGAGGCGGAACAAGTTTTATTTTGAACTGATAATGGAGCAGTATAACGGATCTTTTCTGTGAAATTTTACTGATTTGTTGAATTTATTTTAAACTATCGTCATTTTACGACTTGTTTGAATTGGATGATTAAGAAAAATTAAGTAACCTCAACGATTCGCTGATATTTTACAGAATATGCCATAAACTGCTCGAGTCATTGTACTTTGTGTTATTTTCTGTATCAGTTTTTTTTTACTGTCTCTCTTAATTTTGTATCATTTCTTAAATTTGCATTTTGTCCTTTTTTACAAAGTGCATTTTTTTCTTTGAAGAATTTTAGTTTTGCTGTTTTATAAGTAAAGTGGTAAAAAGTTTGAATGTGTGATTTTTAATCAAGTAGATTTTAAAAATTATTTAATCTATCGATGAAATCATATGTGCTTCTTTATGTGTTTTAATTTACATGGGTTGGTGTTTAACGTATTAGAATCAAATTTGAATGATAATAACTAAGAAACTCGAAGACTTTAAGATACAAAATAAAATCAAAAAAATGTAAATTTTCGATTTTTGTATGATGTAGAAGTAGGATTACATGTAAAAGAGCAAAATGTAAAATGCCAACCTGATAAATTAAAATATCATTAAAGAATTTTGTAAGTTTCTAAGTTACTGTAATTTATTTTTAAAACGATTTTGTTTGTTAAAATTATTTTTACGTTTCCTACGAAAAAAGTGGTTCCATTTGCGAGAATGATTTTTAAACCAGTTGTTATTTATTTTATTCTTAATTTTTCGTGTATTTTGTTTTGTTAAATAGTGTCATTAACTATATCTATCATATTTCCAGTTAATTTTATCAAAAATAGTTTTTATAGTTAAAAGATAATAGTATCTATCTTTGAATTAAAAATGCATTTTTATTATTTTACTTTATTTTTTGTTTCTGTTGGGTGAACAGATCTGGCAGGGTTTGATGTTACTTTTTTGTTCTTGTCTACAATAACATACAAAAGTCAACAAAAACACTTTTAAATTTCAAAGTAAACAAACCTTGCTAGGCTGTGTGTAATATTAGAAGTTGCCATAATTATGATATTGTGTATATTTGATTATTGTGTAAATATACCTGATCAGAATAAAAATAATAAATACTTTAAGCAACAATACTTGTTTTTAATTACTATAATCAGTTTATATATTTTAAATAAAGAACATACTAGAATTGCGTACTGTTTAGCTGTATTTCAGAAAGCAGGCTGGGCAAATGCGCAAGTGTAATCAGGCGTAGTGTCGTTCGATGCTCCTCACAATTGTTTTGACTAAGTCGCAGCGAATTTAGATAAAAATGCAAAACGATACATTATGTATTATTTTCACACGTGCATAGCTCTGCTATTTACTTTTTCGTTTTTGGTTCTTTGATTTGACTAAGTTTACGTACCGAGTTCAGTGTTCAGTTCATTATTTTTGAGAAGGTAAACACAAGTTCAAATATGCTACGACGACGCCATTATTTCACACCTTGTATGTAAAAATAAAAGTAGTCAAATGATATTGTCAGGGTCGCCGAGGGGGTGACACCCGAGACTTTTGTCACGGGCCCGGCATTGTAAAGGGCCTGACCGTCGGACCCCGACGAAATGTTTAAGGTTTTATATGACTTTTTTTTATTATTAAGTGGGGCCCGGACCACAGGCGACTTGTAACGGGCCCAAAAATTTCTCTCGGGGGCCCTGGATATTGTTGATGGTATTATTATTATTAAGGGTTTTATTGAAATTATTTTGACAGCAAAGACAAGCAGGGCCGGCCCGAACAAAAGCGGGGCCCGGTGCAAAGTCGACTTGCGGGGCTTTGAAACAAATTTCGTATAACAAAATAATAATTTATTACATTTTACTATTTATTGCAGGGGTTCCCAAAGTTTTGCCTAGGTGGGCCAAATTGTAAATTCCAAAATATTTGGCGGGCCAAAAAAAAAGTGTTATGGAAAAATACGTTTAAATCGATAAAAAGTTAGACACAAAGGAAAGATTTATACTAATTTTATAACATAATCAGTCTTTACTTACGACAATAATTACTTTTTATTGCAAACTGTTTATTAACACATTTCAAAAATAATTAAACAAAAATAACTAAATAATTTCAAATATAAAAAGAAAAAAATAATAAATTCATCATTCATTCATTCTTTTAATAATAGGGCGGCCGTTAAGACAATAAAATATATTCAATCTATAATTATAATAACAAGATATACAGGGTGTCAACGAAACCTGGGGCACCCTCATAATTTTTTTATTTTTTAAGATATCTAAATGAAATTTGGTATGTTTAATATACTCTTTAAATGGCATTTGTTGACATAGGAAACAAGTTTCTGTCACTTCCGGTTTCACCGGAATTGACTACAACTTTGTTATTTTAAATGGAACACCCTGTATGTTTATACATTTTTGGAATCTCCATTCAATTTTACGTATGGTAGTATCAAGTTCGAAACATTTCGATGACAAAGTAAATTTTTGCAGAAATTAATCTAGAGTGCCATGACTAACGCCAAATGAAAGTCAAGATGCCCCAACACTCGAGACAAATTGTTTTAGAACTTTAACTATTTTAGTTGCTGTATTAGAATGGCCTAAAGTTGGCAAAAATGCTTTTTCGAGAATAACTCTATTTTTTCAAATGGCACTAGGGTGGGACACTAGGATATTAAAAACGAGCGTTTTTCAAGGATTTTATTGATACCAATAACGCGGGATTAATATGAAAATGTAATTCGGAATAACACTCTCCGTTAAAAAAAAACATATTTTGGACATTTAAATCTAGATTTCAAAACAAGTGAAACAAATGAAATGCACAAAAAAAAGACAGACTTGTTACAGTTGAAGTGCTAAAATAATTTGTTTTGAGTGTCGTAGCACCCTGACTTCCATTTTACGAAGGCCATGGCACCTTAGATTAATAAATAAACTCTTCTGTAAGTAGTTATTTTGTCATCAAAATGTTTCAAACTTGATACTACCATACGTAAAATTGAATGGAGATTCCAAAAATGTATAAACATACAGGGTGTTCCATTTAAAATATCAAAGTTGATGTCAATTCCGCCGAAACCGGAAGTGACAGAAACTTGTTTCCTATGTCAGCCAACGCTATTTAAAGAGTATATTACTATACATATACCAAATTTCATTTAGATACCTTAAAAAATAAAAAAATTATGGAGGTGCCCCAGGTTTCGTTGACACCCGGTATATTACATATAAAATTTAGTATTTTTTTAACTGAACAGTTTTTAATTATAATATGATAACATTTATTTATTTTTTTGTAAAAATGTAAATTGCAAATTATCTCTATGAATTCAAGATCGCGGATGATATGACATCGCGGGCCGCATTTCTAGGGTTTGCGGGCCGCATTTGGCCCGCGGGCCGCACTTTGGGAACCCCTGATTTATTGCATTGCACAAATTGGTATAGTAAGGAGTACATGAAAGTGATAAATAATTAAATTGTTTTAATAAAATTAACAATTCAATCACACAAAAAATCGTTAATAAATTAAATAACAAAAATAATTGCTTCATATAGGTACTTATAATAGTATATTATACACAATACAATGTAAGACTACAGAAGTTACAGTGTGTTCAACAGTTCAACTTGAGGTGTTTTTGAGTCTGCCTTAAAAAATTAATTTTAGTATAGAGTAGCAAAGAGTGAAGTTGAAGTTTAAGGTTAAAGCATTGGGGCAATGCACCACCGCACAAAGTCCGGATTTTTACTGATTTTCTTTTAGAAAATTGAATCGAAATCCTCATTTGCCCCCATATATTTACCAGATCTTGCGCCTAGCGATTTTTTGGGCGTTTTCAATCATCACAATCTACGTTTAGTCGAGTCAATAAAGCGGAAAAATCGTCAAAACTTCTAAACCCGCAAAAACAGAACCGATTTTGATGAATTTTTTTTTTTAAATGTTTTGTATACTAAATTATTCAAAATCAGAAACATTTCAGCTGGCGCTATCAATTATTTATATTGTTTAAATAATTAAATTCGATGGAATTTTAACTAGAAGTGACTAATTTTGAAAATTAAGTATGTATAATAAATAATTTTAGAATTAAAAAGTTTCAAAATTTCCATTGAAAAATGTTAATTATTCAATCATTTGGATGCAAGAATTGAATTCTAAATTTGAAATTTTTGAAAAAACTTCGTATAATTTAAGGTTTTTATACTAAAAAGGTCTGTACAAAACGCTAGCACAAATTTCGACCTAAAAAATATAGGTTGCCATTTAAAAAAAAGTATCGATGACGTCATAGCGCAAAGGTATGACCTTGAAAAAAATATTTGAAATCACCAGTTTGTGGAAAATAATTTGTTATAAAACTTAAACTAAAACTTTTTTTTAACTAATAATAAAGGCTCCAGCATCGATGTTCCTTACTTTTTATTCACCCTGTATATAACTTGTAGCACAGTATAAAAGAAAGAACAGTAGGGTTACTCCGTGTCGGCTCCTTTGATGTCAAAAATTGAAATCGAATGACCTCGAAGCGATCGCCATACTCTTGGATGTAAAAAAAAACTATTCGCGCAGGCGAAGTATGTGCAAAATAGGACGCTAAAATTGTAAATTTAAATTGATTAGTTATACTTGCAAACAATATTACAATTTACAAATAAATAAATAAGTTCAAATAACTAAATATTTATTAAGATAATGTAAAAATAAACGAAAATAGGTATTAATACAAAAATAAAATGCAAAAATAGCTGAATAGAGGCTTACTTTAAAAAACAAAGCAAACATTTAAATCATGTATGTCTTTTTCTTTTGCAGGTGTTTTTATTCATGCGTCCGTATTATTATTTTGCTGTTTATTTTGTTAGTAGGTACTCTTAAAATTCTTATTAATATTTCAACCAGTAGACAGGAAAATAATCTCATTCCACTATAAATAAGTTAATAAAAAACGTGTAGAAATTATTCAAATTGGCCTCTTTGTAAAGTATAATAAATAATTTTGAAACAGCTGAATAACACATATTCGTAATATAGGTATATATCTTTGTGTAGCGCTAGTTTCGGCCTTAATATATACTATACTTATGCCAATGTTTAATCCCAGATGCCGCCTCAGGTGTTACCGACTGAGTTACTCCAAAGTATTTGACTAAGCTAAGCTAAGATACAACATGACAACAATGTATTAATGTGTCCACTTTAAAATCATCATCTTTTCAAGGATAAGTACAACAGAAACATGATAATGTTAATTATAACAACACTAAATTTCATTAGAAAACACAGTTTCTACATTGAAAGAGACATTCTGCCCACAAAATAAGCATTATCAATGAATTCCGAATATTTTTGAAAATGTACCTACCTTATTTGATTTCGTGAGTGCGAAACTGGTTTTATACATGTCCTTACTTTACTGTCCAAAACCAGTTTCCACCTCACAGCAACATACAACACTAAGTTTCGGCCTCACCACGGTGCTAGAATTTACCCAAGTAATAATTTTTTAATATTCTTTTTTTCGAATTAGACGGTGTGCTTTAGTGTGTCATAAATCACAATTATTCGAAATTTCAGTTAAAAGTTGTAGTTGGCGATTAGAATCGAATGCAGAAACCAAGAAAAGGTTTATTAGCATGGTTCGATATATATCTCGATGACTCGAAAAGTTTGAGATTTTCGTTCTTTTTGGCGAGAAAATTTGAAAGTCACTTAAATTTCATTAGAAAACACAGTTTCTACATTGAAAGAGACATTCTGCCCACAAAACAAGCATTATCAATAAATTCCGAATATTTTTGAAAATATATCTTATTTGATTTCGTGAGTACGAAACTGGTTTTATACATGTCCCTACTTTACCGTCCAAAACCAGTTTCCACCTCACAGCAACATACAACACTAAGTTTCGGCCTCAGCACGGTGCTAGAACTTACCCAAGTAATAATTTGTTAATATCCTTTTTTTTCGAATTAGACGGTGTGCTTTAGTGTGTCATAAATCACAATTATACGAAATTTCACTTAAAAGTTGTAGTTGGCGATTAGAATCGAATGCAGAAACCAAGAAAAGGTTTATTAGCATGGTTCGATATATATCTCGATAACTCGAAAAGTTTGAGATTTTCGTTCTTTTTGGCGAGAAAATTTGAAAGTCACTTAAATTTCATTAGAAAACACAGTTTCTACATTGAAAGAGACATTCTGCCCACAAAACAAGCATTATCAATAAATTCCGAATATTTTTGAAAATATATCTTATTTGATTTCGTGAGTACGAAACTGGTTTTATACATGTCCCCGCTTTACCGTCCAAAACCAGTTTCCACCTCACAGCAACATACAACACTAAGTTTCGGCCTCAGCACGGTGCTAGAAGAACTTACACAAGTAATAATTTTTTAATATTCTTTTTTTCGAATTAGACGGTGTTCTTTAGTTTGTCATAGCTTAATAAATCAAATTATTATCAATGAATTCAGGATATTTTTGAAAATGTTTCTTATTTGATTTCGTGAGTCCGAAACTGGTTTTATACATGTCCCCACTTTACCGTCCAAAACCAGTTTCCACCTCACAGCAACATACAACACTAAGTTTCGGCCTCAGCACGGTGCTAGAACTTACCCAAGTAATAATTTGTTAATATCCTTTTTTTTCGAATTAGACGGTGTGCTTTAGTGTGTCATAAATCACAATTATACGAAATTTCACTTAAAAGTTGTAGTTGGCGATTAGAATCGAATGCAGAAACCAAGAAAAGGTTTATTAGCATGGTTCGATATATATCTCGATAACTCGAAAAGTTTGAGATTTTCGTTCTTTTTGGCGAGAAAATTTGAAAGTCACTTAAATTTCATTAGAAAACACAGTTTCTACATTGAAAGAGACATTCTGCCCACAAAACAAGCATTATCAATAAATTCCGAATATTTTTGAAAATATATCTTATTTGATTTCGTGAGTACGAAACTGGTTTTATACATGTCCCCGCTTTACCGTCCAAAACCAGTTTCCACCTCACAGCAACATACAACACTAAGTTTCGGCCTCAGCACGGTGCTAGAAGAACTTACACAAGTAATAATTTTTTAATATTCTTTTTTTCGAATTAGACGGTGTTCTTTAGTTTGTCATAGCTTAATAAATCAAATTATTATCAATGAATTCAGGATATTTTTGAAAATGTTTCTTATTTGATTTCGTGAGTCCGAAACTGGTTTTATACATGTCCCCACTTTACCGTCCAAAACCAGTTTCCACCTCACAGCAACATACAACACTAAGTTTCGGCCTCAGCACGGTGCTAGAACTTACCCAAGTAATAATTTGTTAATATCCTTTTTTTTCGAATTAGACGGTGTGCTTTAGTGTGTCATAAATCACAATTATACGAAATTTCACTTAAAAGTTGTAGTTGGCGATTAGAATCGAATGCAGAAACCAAGAAAAGGTTTATTAGCATGGTTCGATATATATCTCGATAACTCGAAAAGTTTGAGATTTTCGTTCTTTTTGGCGAGAAAATTTGAAAGTCACTTAAATTTCATTAGAAAACACAGTTTCTACATTGAAAGAGACATTCTGCCCACAAAACAAGCATTATCAATAAATTCCGAATATTTTTGAAAATATATCTTATTTGATTTCGTGAGTACGAAACTGGTTTTATACATGTCCCCGCTTTACCGTCCAAAACCAGTTTCCACCTCACAGCAACATACAACACTAAGTTTCGGCCTCAGCACGGTGCTAGAAGAACTTACACAAGTAATAATTTTTTAATATTCTTTTTTTCGAATTAGACGGTGTTCTTTAGTTTGTCATAGCTTAATAAATCAAATTATTATCAATGAATTCAGGATATTTTTGAAAATGTTTCTTATTTGATTTCGTGAGTCCGAAACTGGTTTTATACATGTCCCCACTTTACCGTCCAAAACCAGTTTCCACCTCACAGCAACATACAACACTAAGTTTCGGCCTCAGCACGGTGCTAGAACTTACCCAAGTAATAATTTGTTAATATCCTTTTTTTTCGAATTAGACGGTGTGCTTTAGTGTGTCATAAATCACAATTATACGAAATTTCACTTAAAAGTTGTAGTTGGCGATTAGAATCGAATGCAGAAACCAAGAAAAGGTTTATTAGCATGGTTCGATATATATCTCGATAACTCGAAAAGTTTGAGATTTTCGTTCTTTTTGGCGAGAAAATTTGAAAGTCACTTAAATTTCATTAGAAAACACAGTTTCTACATTGAAAGAGACATTCTGCCCACAAAACAAGCATTATCAATAAATTCCGAATATTTTTGAAAATATATCTTATTTGATTTCGTGAGTACGAAACTGGTTTTATACATGTCCCCGCTTTACCGTCCAAAACCAGTTTCCACCTCACAGCAACATACAACACTAAGTTTCGGCCTCAGCACGGTGCTAGAAGAACTTACACAAGTAATAATTTTTTAATATTCTTTTTTTCGAATTAGACGGTGTTCTTTAGTTTGTCATAGCTTAATAAATCAAATTATTATCAATGAATTCAGGATATTTTTGAAAATGTTTCTTATTTGATTTCGTGAGTCCGAAACTGGTTTTATACATGTCCCCACTTTACCGTCCAAAACCAGTTTCCACCTCACAGCAACATACAACACTAAGTTTCGGCCTCAGCACGGTGCTAGAACTTACCCAAGTAATAATTTGTTAATATCCTTTTTTTTCGAATTAGACGGTGTGCTTTAGTGTGTCATAAATCACAATTATACGAAATTTCACTTAAAAGTTGTAGTTGGCGATTAGAATCGAATGCAGAAACCAAGAAAAGGTTTATTAGCATGGTTCGATATATATCTCGATAACTCGAAAAGTTTGAGATTTTCGTTCTTTTTGGCGAGAAAATTTGAAAGTCACTTAAATTTCATTAGAAAACACAGTTTCTACATTGAAAGAGACATTCTGCCCACAAAACAAGCATTATCAATAAATTCCGAATATTTTTGAAAATATATCTTATTTGATTTCGTGAGTACGAAACTGGTTTTATACATGTCCCCGCTTTACCGTCCAAAACCAGTTTCCACCTCACAGCAACATACAACACTAAGTTTCGGCCTCAGCACGGTGCTAGAAGAACTTACACAAGTAATAATTTTTTAATATTCTTTTTTTCGAATTAGACGGTGTTCTTTAGTTTGTCATAGCTTAATAAATCAAATTATTATCAATGAATTCAGGATATTTTTGAAAATGTTTCTTATTTGATTTCGTGAGTCCGAAACTGGTTTTATACATGTCCCCACTTTACCGTCCAAAACCAGTTTCCACCTCACAGCAACATACAACACTAAGTTTCGGCCTCAGCACGGTGCTAGAACTTACCCAAGTAATAATTTGTTAATATCCTTTTTTTTCGAATTAGACGGTGTGCTTTAGTGTGTCATAAATCACAATTATACGAAATTTCACTTAAAAGTTGTAGTTGGCGATTAGAATCGAATGCAGAAACCAAGAAAAGGTTTATTAGCATGGTTCGATATATATCTCGATAACTCGAAAAGTTTGAGATTTTCGTTCTTTTTGGCGAGAAAATTTGAAAGTCACTTAAATTTCATTAGAAAACACAGTTTCTACATTGAAAGAGACATTCTGCCCACAAAACAAGCATTATCAATAAATTCCGAATATTTTTGAAAATATATCTTATTTGATTTCGTGAGTACGAAACTGGTTTTATACATGTCCCCGCTTTACCGTCCAAAACCAGTTTCCACCTCACAGCAACATACAACACTAAGTTTCGGCCTCAGCACGGTGCTAGAAGAACTTACACAAGTAATAATTTTTTAATATTCTTTTTTTCGAATTAGACGGTGTTCTTTAGTTTGTCATAGCTTAATAAATCAAATTATTATCAATGAATTCAGGATATTTTTGAAAATGTTTCTTATTTGATTTCGTGAGTCCGAAACTGGTTTTATACATGTCCCCACTTTACCGTCCAAAACCAGTTTCCACCTCACAGCAACATACAACACAAGTTTCGGCCTCAGCACGGTGCTAGAAGAACTTACACAAGTAATAATTTTTTAATATTCTTTTTTTCGAATTAGACGGTGTGCTTTAGTTTGTCATAGCTTAATAAAAGGGGCGAAACTTATTGTAAAAAGGAAAACTAGTGTTTTTTGGAAATTTAATTTTATTTTTGATATCTCTCTTCTAATTGTACTAAATACAAACAATAAAAATTGAAATTAATACGTAGAGGATTATAATAGGTAGTTATTATGAAACTTGAAACTGTTGCAAACTTGGATCATTTTAATGATTTATTTAGGGTTTCCGGTCTCGAGGTGGGTAATAGCTTTGATAACGCTTAGCTGACACATTTTTGGCAGACTTTCTTAGAATAATATATACTCAGTGACATAAAAATTGCAACACCTAGAAGGGATGGGAATTTTTTGACCAAATTTGGCAGGAACATTGGCCTAGTCCAAGGTTATAGTTGATCAAAATTTGAAAGCCGACCATCAAGTAGTTGTGGCATTTTCAATTTTTTGTATCACTTTTTAGAGGTGGTGATAAACAAGCACTTATGGAATCATTTTTTGAATTCTTTCCGCTTTTTCGGTTCCTATTCTTTAGTTGAAAGTGTTTCAAGTGTCTGATTATGCCTAGAGTAAGGAGATGTCAAGTTTACCAGCAGTTGAGCGAATTCGACAGAGGGCGAATTGTTGGTTTACGGGAAGCAGGTTTTTCGTTCAGAGAAATCGCCAACCGTTTTGGTCGACATCAATCGACAATAATGCGAGCTTATCAAGCGAGGTCTGAAAATGGCGTTGAACGTCGGAGAAGAGGCACTGGGACCCAAAGAAGAACCAATGAACGTCAAGATCGCCGCTTAAGACTAATGGCATTGAGAGACCGATTTTCTACAACCAGATCAATAGCTGATCAATGGTTAGGCGAAGAAGGTCGTGCTATAGGTTTGCGAACAATTTATCGCCGGATAAGGACCTTTGGCTTGCTGTCTTACCGTCCACATCTTGTGCTACCCCTCACTGCTCTGCATCACCAGCAACGTTTGGACTGATGTACGGAAAGACTTCAATGGAACCTTGAGTGGCATCGAGTTGTCTTTAGTGACGAGTCGAGATTTTGTCTGGGAAGGCATGATGGTCGGATGAGGGTTACACGAAGACGCGGAGAAAGGTGTAATCCTGATTTTCGGTTGAGAGGCCTGTTCACCGGACTGTGGGGTTGATGATGTGGGATGATATTGCTTACAGCAGTAGGTCACCCTTACTCTTCATTCGGGGCAGTATGACCGCCCGGCGCTACATCGACGAAGTGGTAGAACCAAATGTTCTTCCATACCTCCGGAGGCTGGAAGACCCGCTTTTTCAACAAGATAATGCACGGCCCCATGTAGCAATGGTTTCTCTTAACTGCTTTGAAGAGGCCAATGTCAATCTTTTACCTTGGCCGCCGAGATCTCTCGATCTGTCGCCCATTGAGCACGTGTGGGACATGATGGGCAGAAGGTTGAGAAATCTACCGAACCCACCGTTGACATTGGAAGCTCTACGGCATCAAGTACAGGTTGCTTGGGATGCCATATCTCAAGAAGACATTGATCACTTGCTGGAATCGATGCCAAAGCGGGTAAATGAGTGTGTTAGAAACAGGGGCGGACAAACACATTATTAAAAAAAAAATCAAAAAGATACCGTGTTTTTTTTGCCAAATTTTAATCAATTATAACCTTAGTCTAGTCCAATGTTCCTGCCAAATTTGGTCAAAAAATTCCTACCCCTTCTAGGTGTTGCAATTTTTATGTCACTGAGTATAATATAATACAGTAGTGATTTATCTCACTGTAACAGGATTTCGTCCAAAAATAGAAGCCGTAATAAGCGAATTCTCGCTGTATGAGGTCTCGTAGTAAACGATTAAAACTAAATAGGGGTTAATGGCAAATCAATCAAGAGTCTGTAAAATTGTCGTTATAAGCGGAATCTCGTTATATGCGGTACTCGTTCTAAGAGGTTTCAACTGTAGCTACTGTCTTTTAGAATCTCTACAATAAAATGTCAAAATCATCAGTTGCAGTATAGAGGGTGCTACAAAAAAAAAAAAATTATTTTGACTACACTTGGTTTGTATTGATCACTATTTTTTCAAATAACTCGAAAACGGTGACAGATACGGGAATAATGAAAAAAACAAAAAGCTGGAGAAAAGAACAGGAAATTCAATTAAGATATAAAAATTTATACAGGGTGATCCAAAAAAAGTTCCGGAAGGTAAAATGGTCGGTAACCCAAAGAAATGTAACACCTTGTATACTGCAACTGATGATTTTGACATTTTATTGTAGAGATTCGAAAAGATAGTAGCTATACTAAATTTCAAATAATTATCTCAAAATACTCGGGAGAAAAACGCAAAATACGAAAACAATTTTGAAACTTCGCAACCCTGTATATCGAAAATGGCGCGTTTTGGATCATGTGTATATTAACATTTTTTTCTTATTTTGCCGAGTACCATCACCCCTTGAAATATCTGCATGACATTAATTTACACCCTGTATATTACACTTTTCTTGTTTTTACAAAAGTGTTGTTATGTAAGGGTGTACAAACTTTAATGATTAAAACCAGAAAACAAATGTCTGCAAAAAAATGTATACTTATCGTGATATTTAAAAAATAAAATTTGATACCATTTCCTGTGTAAGCGGTGAAAAGTGAAAATGTCATGCTGACAATTGGAACAAAAAGCTACATTTATCACAATCAAATTTCGTTAGTTCATTTTTCCGTATTTCTTTGACTAACCGAGATATACGCCTGATTCACCTTAGCTGTTACACCCTGTATATAGATTTCTATGTTTAGGTTCAGAAGTTTCTCCTGTAAAATTTGTTATTACGATATTAGGTACGACTTGAACGGTTTACATTTTAGTGATTATCTATTTATCTATGTACATCACTATAGTATCTTTTTGCAATTTCTTTATAGCTACCATCTATAGTAATTTCATTCTGTACTTTGCAGCTAGTAATTATATGATTCCCGATCGAATTCTGTTATTTTCCAACTTATAGTATGCAACAATACTAACTTACTCTGCGAGGCACAAACCGAAATTTGCAGAAATATTGCCGCAAGGCGGCTCTCATGCAGCTGAGGCCAAAAACGGCGTTAGCTGTTCTTCCAGGTTTGGCCTCATGAGGCCGAAACCGGATTTTTGAGGCCGAAACGAGTATTATATATGCTGATTTGAGGCGAAAGCTAATATTATACATAGATATAAATCTCCATTACATAAAAACTGCGTACAATATCCTTGAACGTATAAAATTGCTTTGTAAGCACATACTATAAAAAGTTCCGGAGGCGGTTAAAGTTTGTTTAACCAATAAGCGTAATATGCTACTTCCCGCTAAATTACTTTTGAAGTTATTGGTTGACTGCAGGTACCCTGCTGCAGAGTCATTGAGGAAGGATTTCGCCATATGCCTAATAGATGTCACCACTGCAGGCATCCAACCAAGGAAGTTTTAGTATATGGAAGGAGCATACGGCTGTTGGGTGTGTTACCATATATCAAAGACAAACGTCCCTTAACCTATCTTTGTTATTACACGTATTTTTGATTTGTTATCCTTGTCTTAGCCACACACTTGCGCATTTCCGACTGTCAACTTGTTGCTAGCTTATAGGGCGCGAAAATTCAAATTAATAACTTTTACAAAAATACCATTGTCAATGTCAAATATAAAACATATTCACTCTAAATCTAAAAATAATTATGGTAAAAAATGGGAAAAATTGTAGTAAAACAAATATGAAAACAGATGTGTTATTTATGTGTATGTGTTACAGTTAATATCAAATTTCAGTTAGTAGGTACGCATAATAGCTATAAGCATTTCAGGGTATATGCATAATAACTGAAATCTCTCGTGGTTATCTATGCATAATAATTCGCAAGGTTCAGGTATTACGCATATTACTATAAGGTTACCGTAATTATTCGTATTCCCTAAAACCAAGGAGCCTAAAACCATTCCAGTTAATACGCGAAACCGCGAAGCACATACTTTGCGCATAGTTGTTGAAATGCGTGTATGGAATAGGTTGTGTTCTTCGAACGTATATGTTCGAAGGTTGTGTTACATATTTACTTTCTATAGTCCATAATGACGTCTACATTAGTTGTTGATAATGTAAAGTGCAAATTTATTGAAGAAGTTACAAAGCTAAAGGGAAAAACAAACTCTCTATTAAATATTCTATTAAAAGAAGAATATCATGCTCTCTTAGCCGAGGTAAATATTTGTTGTTATAACCTTTAGCCGAGGTAAATATTTGTTGTTATAACCTAAAATTCGTGACGCATCGCACAGTCGCACTCACAAAACGTCACTGTCACTAACACCGAAACGAATGTACACAACAAGAAAACACTAACGTTCATACCTCTGGTGGCTACGACAGTGATAAGAGTCTCAGAACGTTGTTTGTTAAAAAGAGAAAAGTATAAAAACGTACGACGAGATATTGTAACAAGAACCAACATACGTTTGTCGAGTATGCTCCTTCCATATACTAAAACTTCCTTGCATCCAACGTGCATCCAACAATATGGCGACACCTTCCAAGATTGAATTACAGTGGGCGCATTCAGGGACGCTCAGCTGCTTAGCTAAGCGGTAATTTAGTCAGCTTATGCTAAATTACAGCAAACGGTATTTCTCTGAATGAAACGTCTGATAGTAAGCTGTTTTGACAGTTTGTTATTTGTTTTGTAAGGTTAGGTGTTACTTTCACTATTATGCAATAAATCAAAAATTAAGGAAATTATGCCTAATGATCTTCAAATTATGGACTATGTGTACCAGCTCACCCTAATTAATATGTTTTTATGCAAATTATTAAGTTTGTGTGTTTCCCGCTCCTTTTTTTGACACCGCTGACAAAGTCAGCTCACAAATTATACGCTGAGCGAATTTCTCAGCGGCTTACTACAAGCTTTTTCACAGCGTGTCTGTTCAGGGACTTTGCTTACTTAGCGCATCAGCCGCTGAGCGTCCCTGAATGCGCCCATTGACTTTATAAAGTCACTGTAGATTGAATACGCGTTTTTGACAGAGTAACCCTACTGTATTATACTGTGCTTGTAGTATATTGAGCGCCACCTAGTGATTATCTTGTGGATCAAAGTGTATGTACGTTAGACACATTCATTTGTCCTTGTCAACATATGTAAGGTAGAATAGTCACTATAGTCATTCAAGCTCAAGCATGTAATATTATCTTTGCATGTAATGGCGCTGTCGTATAATAACATTGCAGTATAATATGTGTGTGTGTTATAAATTAATATAAACCTAAGCGGGTTAGTTATTATTATACAACATAACATAACTATTACGGAATTTGACGCTGTCAAGATTAAAACTGTGCAAAACAAAACAGAATATTCTACAAAGTAATTTACATTCTTCGATTTTACTGTTGTGCATTGTAAATGAGTAAAAACCAAGTAAAGATCTACAGAAGAAATTTAAATAAAATATGAAACCGACCACCTGCAAGTTTTATTTGAATTTCTTCTTCCAAGTGAATTTTTAAAAATGGCTATCTTTATTTCCTTTCGTTTATTTTTATTTCCTCAACTTTTTCCTAAGCAACTGCCGAAAACAAAATATTAACATAATCAATTTATTTAGGAATCGCCTGTCAAGAGTGAATAAAACATACTTGGTTGGATCCAGAAAACCACTATAATACAGTCATTATCTGCTCAGATAAACCAAGAAAGAAGTTCATTATAAAGCGCAAGTAGCAGGTACATTTCTACTGTTTGTAAATAATCTTTATTGACAGAAAACCAACAAAGCTATTCGTGCACTAGGAAGAATGACTACTCTTTCAGCAATTTGCCGAAATAACCTGCAGGTTAGTCACTAGTTACCAAACGCTGTTTGTAATACTCTTTCTGATTTGTATTATTGCAGAAAATTGTATAAAAAATGCCTGAAATAAACTCGGAGGCTAACCTCAAATACGATATCGATTTGGATATCGTCAAAGAAGAAATCAAACTTGAACCCTACTTGGACGATATAAAAAGTGAATTCGACGATGATATCCTTTGCAATACCCAACAAAAACATAACTGCAATGAAACTAACTCTAATATTAGCCAAAACTCTGGACGAAAATCGAGGGAGGAACCTGCAATTACTGCCAGTAGTGCACATGAAGTGGACCAGATAAAAGTTGAAACAACTGAAACAGTTAATCCTTTTAACGAGGATGACCAAAATAAAAATAAAGGGAAAAGTTTTACATGTGACGTTTGTCAATTTAGAGCGACTCGTAGATCCAAACTTCAAACTCATAAAAATATGCATTCAATAAAAAAGCCATTTATTTGTAATGTATGTGAATACAGGACTACTTCTGAAAGCTATTTTAAACGGCATTTGTGTATCCATACGGAAGATAAACCGTTTGCCTGTGATTTATGTGAATACAGGAGTGTAAATAAAAGTAATCTGAAACAACATATGAGTACTCATACTGGAGATAAACCGTTTGCCTGTGATTTATGTGAATACAGGAGTATGAATAAAAATAATCTGAAACGACATATGAGTAGTCATACTGGAGATAAACCGTTTGCCTGTGATTTATGTGAATTCAGGAGTGTAAATAAAAGTAATCTGAAACAACATATGAGTACTCATACTGGAGATAAACCGTTTGCCTGTGATTTATCTGAATTCAGGAGTGTAAATAAAAGTAAACTGAAGCGACATATGAGTAGTCATACTGGAGATAAACCGTTTGCCTGTTATTTATGTGAATATAGGAGTGCATATAAAGGCCATCTTAAAACACATATTAGTACTCATACTGGAGATAAACCGTTTGCCTGTAATTTATGTGAATTCAGGAGTGTAAATAAAAGTAATCTAAAACAACATATAAGTACTCATACTGGAGATAAACCGTTTGCCTGTGATTTATGTGAATACAGGAGTGTAAATAAAATAAATCTGAAAGAACATATGAGTACTCATACTGGAGATAAACCGTTTGCCTGTGATTTATGTGAATTCAGGAGTGTAAATAAAAGTAATCTGAAGCGACATATGAGTAGTCATACTGGAGATAAATCGTTTGCCTGTTATTTATGTGAATATAGGAGTGCATATAAAGGCCATCTTAAAACACATATTAGTACTCATACTGGAGATAAACCGTTTGCCTGTAATTTATGTGAATACAGGAGTGTAAATAAAGGAAATCTGAAACAACATATGAAAATTCATAAAGAGAGATAAACTACAGTAAGTTTTTGACGACATAGAAATGCTTCAACGGTTCTTTACTGGGATAAATATGGGCAGCAGCAGGGGCGTTTTTAAGACCTGGTAGCCTTCGTTGCAAGTACCCGTAACCCCCCCCCCCCCCCCGCACCACACACACATACTACATACTGGGCGATCTAGAAAAAAAATTAATTGTAACAGGCTGTGATTAAGCTGTTAAGGTTGGTAACATTGCTTCTAATTTTTTTAAATTTCATGTCAATGGTAATCTGATTTCTTACTTGAAAAATAAATTTGACTTTTTTAAAAAATGTGAGTGCTTCTTATCTGTAAAAAATGTTCTTATTAGAGCACAAAACTTTTCTTATTAAAAGTTACTACAGAAATGGTGTAAAGCAGGATAATGGAGAATGGATTTATTCCATACCTACATGCATTGAAGATTTTTGACAACCATTTCTGAATTTCCCAGCGGTGTACCAACAAATAATAAGACAACTTCATAAATGTTTAAATTTATTTGACAAAACTGGAACCGTTACACGAAAAGTAGTAGGCGGAAGGCCTACAAAAAGAACTGAAGATAATATTCAGGATGTTGAAGCACGAATGGCTGAAGCTCCGACATCTTATGGCACATGTCACCGAATCCTAAAAAAAGATTTACACATGTTCCCATACCGTGTTCAGGTTGTACAGGAATTAAGACCACTTGATTTTGTTCGAAGAGTCGAGTACTGTCGGTGGTTTTCGGAACATTTGAATGATAACAAAGTCCTTGACAACACTTTTTTTAGTGACGAGGCATGGGGTCACCTTTCAGGCTACCTAAACAGCCAAAATATGCGCATCTAGGGTACCGAAAACCCAAATGAGTTTATCGAAACTCCTTTGCATCCGCAAAAAGTAGGTATTTGGATAGCCGCATCAAGGAGACGCATTATTGGGCCAATATTTTTTCATTAAACAGTCAGCAGAGAGCTACCGTAATAATTTATTGGTACCCTTTATTAATCAACTGCATCCAGAGGAATTACAGCATGGATTCTTCCAACAAGATAACGCTACGGCACGAGAAACAATAGGACTTCTTTGTGAATTCTTTGATGACATAATTGTAGACTTTCCTGCCCCTTCCCCAGATCTTACGATCATGGATTATTTCATTTTTCCTCACCTAAAAGATACAGTGGAAACAATAGTTCGTACCTGCAACGCGTTCGATCGTCAAACTTTACAAAATGCATTTAATAATATGAAGAGATGTGTAGCATTATGCATTGAAACAGAAGGTGAAATATTTGAACATTTCCTGTAAATTATTAAGTCGCCAATTTCCCTTATTTTGTAATAAATTTCTTGTTTACTTCCAAAATGTTGTTTTGTGTAACGTAAAATAAAAGCATTAGTGGACGTAATTACATTTATGGTTATTAAATAAAGTAAAATTATTTATATACTTATTTATTTAGACTGCCTACAAACAGGCAATTACTTACTATTATTTAAAACATGGACAATAATATTGTTGCATGATTTTGACAGTTAACATAACCTCTTCAATGGTCAATAGTCTCTGTTTACGCTCACAGTAAGCGAATCAGAATGGAATACCAACTTTGGTAACTAGGTCACGACCTGCTCTAATTCCTTTCTTTCTGGATCACTCGGTACATGCATAACGTAAATAAAAAACTAATAATTAAACTAGAATATTTTTTAAAGTTCAGATTTTGATTAATTTTTCGTAAATCTTTACAAGCAAGGTTGAATATTAAATACATTAGTACATATCTGACTACATCAAATACAACTCGACACAAAAGATTATAAGGGAATGCTTCTTCTAACTTAAATGGATAAGAATTTTTTTACAATACCTACTGTCTAAATCTATATCACTTATGACTTAACATATCTTTTTCTATTGCTAACAACGCTAAATCAGATGTCCTTGCTTGTGACATTGTACTTCTGAAATATGTTTTAAGTCTTCTCAAAACACTAGTAAATGATCTTTCAGCACTCGCTATTCCAATAGGTAATATAATAAATAATCTTAAAATTAGTTCGACGTTCGGAAACACGTTCGACAGTTTGTGATTCATTATATATTCAAGATATCCTAAAGCACCTCTATTTAAACAAGGTTTCTTCTGCAAAACGTATATATATCTTGAAATTGATTCATTTCATCCATTGAGGGCAAATTAAATTTAAATTTTTCAACTAAAGTTGCACAGTTTCTTTCTAAATCCTCTTTTTTAGAATTTTGTAGATTTGGTGGACTCAAAAATCCAAATAATTCTGCCACTTCTTTGAGACCCGCAATTCTATCTCTCATTTCCATTGTTATCATATCAAGTGTTACGTTGATTACATTTGTTTTAAAATTAACAACAGAATCTGTGATAGGCTCATCTTTGGTGCATTCATCGTGAAAAGTTTTTCTTCGTCGGCTTTGCTTTTCTTGGAAATTCATTTCATCTTCACTCATTTCGCATTACAACCATTTAGATTTTGCATTTTGGAGAAGATTTTCAAAGTACGTGTCACTTCTTAATTTTTTCTTTACACTTTTTCATGAAGGAAACTACTTGAAACAAATCGATTTCTTTTTTTTTATGTAATCTGGACGTGACATCCACAATTTTCAGAACGTCGTTCCAAAATATTGAAGTTACTAAAAACTCGAAATTGAAACTATTCAATTAATATCTAGTCCTGAAGCTGCGGCAACTTCTTGATCATGCTTTAGGTCGATAAGTTTTTCCAAACAGGTAATCACAGAATTGAAATTGCGAAGGAGAGCACTAGTGGTCTTTGCTCGAGCGGACCATCTTGTATTAGATAAAATTTTTAAGAGAATATGTTTTTGTAATCTGCCTAAGTCCCACTGCTTCTTCATCTTGTTCTTCGCCGATTTCTACGAATTCCCGAGTATCTGTAGTAATTTCATTTAGCATAGCCCATCGGCGTTGTGGTGAATCAGCAAAAAATGTGTAACACTTCTGAATATTTCTGAAACACTTTAAAGTTTGTATCGAGGCACGTTTTTCTGTTGCATGACTTAATACTAAATTTAGTTAATGTGGAGGACAGTGAACATACGGTGCAAAAGCTTGCTGATTTCCTTGAGTGATAGCTTTGCGTAGCAAGGCGTGCACACCTTTTTCTGCACCACTCATAACGCTGGCTCCATCATATGCGTGACTGATCATATTATTTATGTCTAAATTACGACGGGTAAATGCGTCTAGCAAGAGTGAAGTATATCCAGTAGCTGTATGGCTATCCAAGTTTAGATACTCCAAAAATGCTTCTTTTACAAACACGCAATTACTCACGATCCAAATCTTCGTATCTAATCATTAAAGCGACTTGATCTGTTTTAGAAATGTTAGTAGTGCTATCCACAATTATTACAGTCCAAAAAATAGCCTTCCTAATTTCATCTAAGATGATGCTCGTCGTCACATTAGCAAGCAGTTTAACTTGCTCTTCCATAATAGTGGGACTTAAATATTTAATTTTGCTTTTGGATTCTAAGTGATGCTGCAGTTGTGGATAGTACCTATCTAGACAGAAATCTTATAAATGTTAAATATGCACCACAGTCAAATTTACTTATGTCACTCGAGTGACCTCTCAACGATAAAGTTAAGTAATGGTTCTTAAGAGATCAAACTGTAATGCCAAAACCTCTTGCCATTTCCTTTGATGTTCTTCGTCATACTGTTTTTTTAAATATGCATCAATTGATTTTTCCTCCAGGTAAGCCTTCATTCCTGTTTTGCAGATAATATGATACCTACTTAATACGAGAATGCTCTTCAATTCTATTCGATAAATGCCCTCAGTCCTTCCAAACGGCGACATTGACAATATGCCACGTCCATCCTAGGTGAATACGCAAGCCACCATCGCTTACGTTTTTCTCATAATTAGTTTTTATATTCGAAATAATTTACCGAAAAACTGCTGCTATTCGTAACAGGATAAGAGATACATTGTGGCTGGCAAGCTCCTTCTTGAACTAAATTTAATTTAGTATTGTTGGAAAGCACGTATAGAACCTTGTTACTCTACCTCGTAGGTTTGTATTCGGAGGAGAGCGTCGTTAATTAGGTGCCCAACGACGAATGGTCACCAGAGCTCGATACCGATCTCCGGGAAAACTTGCACCCAGCGAGATTCGAACCGGGGACTAGCGCACCAATCACGTGACTCGCATGCGGGCCGGATTGTGCATTTCACGCGTAAGACCACATACGCTAACGCACCAGCCTCAACACCGAAAGGTATAAGAGGTTAACGATTACATACATTGTTGGAAAGCTCTCGGTTTTTATACAGGGTGATTCAGAAATAAGTGCCGTAACTTTAAGGAGAGGTAAATATTTGACGAACTAATAAAAAAAGTTAAATATCTTTTTTTCTAGGTGAATGGCGTTAATACACTTTGATCTGTTGTTTTGAAGTATTGCTTTCATGTGAAGGTCCGAACAAAAATTAAAAAATCTCGAAAACGAAACGTTTTAGCGAGCCCAACAAAGATTGCCGTTTTTGCGTGACATCGAATGGAGAATCACGGGCATCATTATTCTAACGACTGACAGGGCGTAAACAAAGTTTTGCATCAAAATGTATTCCGTGGCCGCTGTTTCTACGCCACTGAAATATTCTAAGTTATCAAGATTACGTGCAATTTATAGGACACTATGAATAATTAAAGTGTTCCTATTTTAATTAGTTGGCTTAAATCAGCAAATTTCTGTTCTACTTTCTACTGTTTGTTTGTTTGTTAATAACTTAATAAGAATTCAACGTTTAGGCGTGTGTTAAGGTCGGAACAATGAATAATTAGGTATACCAAGGAAGAAAGAGTTTTTATGGTGAAAACCTTTTATAGTGGCGTTAGTTTGCGAAGAGTTCGAGATTTGTTTGCCATTAAATTTAATACAAGATCTACTCGTATACAATCTGCAAGTACCTACTATTCAAAAATATGTACAACAATTTGAAAGATGTGCAAATATTTCGGAAAGTAGGGGTGGCGAGTAATAACAATTTTTATTGAAAAAATAAAATGTTCTAAAATAACAATCATATCACAGGAAATCGACAAATAGTTGACCGAACAAACGAGCGTGTGTTGGCGATGGTAAATGCGCACCCAACATACAGTTTGAGGCAAATTTCTCTTGAAGTTGGTTTATGTGAGTCGCGGGTATTGAAGATATTAAAGAAATATAAATATCATCCCTATAAGTCCCAATGCCATCAAGAGATTTTTGCTGTTGATGAAGAAAATAGGAGTGTGTTTTCTTATAAAATGCAAGAGCGCACGAACAATTATCGTCGATATGCTTCACCGACGAGTGTACTATTATCCTAAATAATGAACCAAATGTTCAAAACACACGACATTGGGCTCAGGAAAACCGTAAGGTTAATATTTCGACCAGAACTCCGCATCCTCAAAAAATTAATATCTGGGCTGGGATTTTTAATAATAGGAATATTATCGGCCCGTTTGAAATTGAAGGAAACTTGAATTCAGAAACGTATTTAGATCTTTTAGTAACGAAGGTAGGACCTGCATTGGAAGAAGTTGCAAGAGAATTTCAGGAGAACTGGTTCCAACAAGGCGGCTGTCCCGCGCATTTTGGTTTAGATGTTAAAATTTTTTAAATGATTAATTTCCAAATCATTGGATTGGTAGAGGTGGTGCTATAAATTGGCCAGCAAGATCTCCAGATTTAGCACCTTACGACTTCTTCTTGTGGGGACACCTTAAAAGCAAAATTTACAAAAGACGCCACCCAGATATTAATTCTTTGAGAGAAGCAATAGTTGCTAAATGCACGTTAATTACTGACAGGCAATTGGCTAACGTAAGAAACAGTTTCTACAACAGTCTAGGGCAGCGGTTCTTAACCTGGGGTCCGCGACGCCTTTGTAAGGGGTCCGCGAAAAATGTTGAGAGTTACTCGATTTCACATTAAAGTATAGGCTTTGGCGTCTTAAAAAAAAATCGTGGGTTCCGCGGCATTCAAAGATTTGCAGATAGGGGTCCGCGCGTAGCAAAAGGTTAAGAACCATGGGACTAGGGTATTGCTTAGCTCAAAACGAGTGATTATTTGAATATTTATTATAATCTATTTTTCCTTACTACTGTTTTTTTTATGAGTTTTTAATAAATATTATTTGAAGCCTTTATTACTTGATACTTATTTACTGTTTTATTATAGAAATAATGCCAAAAAACCCTAAGAATTAAATATAAGTACATGTTAATTGCCTATGTTGGACTTTGAGAGTGGACACCCGGTATATATTTTTCAGTGGAGATTATTCTTGTTCAACTTAACAAAAATTATTAAGTCGAGTCGGTAAACATGTAAAATGATAGATTTATTGTGATTTGCGCAGTGGTGAACACAGAACATTAACCCAAGTTTATCAGATAATATTGAATATTTCATTAAAATCTCATAAACCATACAATTTTTTTAAACTGGTAGTAATCCGTAAAACATTGCATTGCACTCAAATAACCCGCCACTTTTTCTAATGCGCCACGAGATCGCCAGGGTGCAGCAGCATATAAAAATTTCTGTCGTGTTGCCAACCATTTGTTGGGAGTTTTCATTTCTTGATGGTGAATGTTTTGATGTTTTGTTTTTGTGATTAACGGATTAGCCTTTTGTGGCGGACTTCTTTTCTTATCTTTGGAATTTTAAGTTTTTGCCTATGTTTGGCACGTCTTTGGTCTTTAGTGGAGTGTGAGTGGTGATTGTAACACACGGTAAGGAAAATTTTTCAATATTTAATAAATCTTCGGTTATTAATCATGAGGCCTATTCTATTTGTAACAAATTTGTTTATTTTACTGACGGTAAGGGCTATTCTGTAACATTAATTTTAACATTATAGCTGTAACAATTAATACGAACATCTAAAAGTAACAAATAATAAAATCAACCGGGCTGAACTTAAATACGTATTTGAATATGTTTTTCACGGGTATCTCAGTCGCCGTACACTTTCCGGCGTACGTTTTGCGTCTCGTTTAATTCGCTTTTCCCATGATTTCCTTAAAGTTTTCCTCAACTATTTGCCATAATAAACATCTACAAATGTTAATTAAACAAATCCATTTACTAAAAAACGGTTTACAAATTCGAAATACCTTTAAAACTTTCGACCCCGCTGGAAATTAATTTCCGGCACTTTTTTAAAAACTGCTTAGTAGGGGTTGTAGGCCTAGGTGCCCTCTACAATATCTAGAGGTCACCCACTGAGGGTAACTCCTGTATAATTCTGTACAAAAAAAATCTTATCGTGCGCCGGTTTATGCGTTTTATTAAAGGTGTTTCGAATTTGTAAACCGTTGTTTAGTTAATGGATTTGTTTAATTATCATTTGTAGATGTTTATTATGGCAAATAGTTGAGGAAAATCTTAAGCAAATCATGGGAACAGCGAATTTTATGTGACGCAAAACGTACGCCGGGGAGTGTACGGCGGCTGAGATACGCGTGAAAAATGTATCCAGATTCAGTTGAGTGGGTAGAAAACTAAAAAAGAAACAACTTTTCCATTTAACATTTTTCGAAATTTTGAAAAATAACCGAACTTTTTTTAATTTTTTTAAAAATATGTCGATTTTGACAGGTATAACCGATGGATTAAAAAAAATCGTCAACGTCATTTTGCATTATTTTCAAAGCAAAAACTGTTCTTGAAATCTAAATTTGCGTAAACTAAATAATAAAAAAATGTTCCATATGATGCGGACTTTAACGGTGACGCTGTATATTGATACTCCAGGTATATCTTCAAAATTTTGAATATTGTTTTTAGTCCAGTCAAATGGTCGAAATAAACAGGCAAACTTTGCATTTTGGGTAGGCAGCTATTTTTTTTTATCGTTGTGTAGAGGGGTCAGCGATGAGTCTAAATCAGGGTTTTCGGGGTGGTAACCCCCTCCATTCGGCGGCCATTTTGAAAAGAAGGGTTAGGTGGTTTTTGGGATATATCTCTGTAGTAGGGAATCTCACAAAAAAATTAGTATACAGCTTTTTTGTAGAAAATCGTATTGTGCACGATTTTTATTCATAACTTTTTTACATAGCATTAATAATAAAAAAGTTATGAGCTGGAAAAGATAAAAACTTAAGGGCTTATAACTGTTTTATTATTAATTTTATGTAAAAAAGTTATTAATAGAAATTGTAGAGAATATGGTTCTGCACAAAAAAGTTTTAAACAAACTTTTTGTAAGACTCACGACTACAGAGATATAGCCGAAAATCTAATTAACCCTTCTTTTCAAGATGGTGGCCGACTTGGGGAATGGGGTGGTGGGGTCATATTAATAAAAGTTGTAGATAATACTATTCTCTACAAAAAAGCCTTGTACAAACCTTTTGTAAGACTCACGGCTACAGAGTTATAGCCGAAAAATTAATTAACCCTTCTTTTCAAGATGGCGGCCGAATGGAGGAGGTTACCACCCCGAAAATCCGGATTTAGACTCATCACTGACCCCCACATACATCGCAAAAAGAAAACCCCTGCCTACCCAAAATGCAAATTGAATTACCATTTGACTGGACTAGTCCAATCAAATGGTTGAAATAAAATGGTTAACTTTGCATTTTGGGTAGGCAGCGATTTTTGACGATGTGTATGGGGGTCAGTGGTAAGTCTAAATGAGGATTTTCGGGGTGGTACCCCCCTCTCCATTTGGTCGCCATCTTGAAAAGAAGGGTTAATTAGTTTTTCGAGTATATCTGTGTATCCGTGAGTCTAAATTTTTTGTCTTTTCCGGCTTATAACTTTTTTATTATTAATGCTATGTAAAAAAGTTATTAATAATAAATAATAGATAATACGATTCTCTACAAAAAAGCTTTATACAAACTTTTTGTAAGATTCTCGACTACAGAGGTATATCCAAAAAAACGAATTAACCCTTCTTTTCAAGATGGCGGCCAAATGGAGGGGGTTGCCACCCCGAAAACTCTGATTTAGATTCACCACTGATCTCTCTACACACCGATAAAAAAAAATTGCTGCCTACCCAAAATGCAAAGCTAAATTACCATTTGGCTGGACTATTTTTAAAATAGCTCTGTAGCCGAGCTTAACCCAAAAGGTAATCTTTTAAATTTATAGGTGCCAAATGGCGTGGAAAATGAACAACGTTTTGATGATTCAGATGTTACATAACTGCACATGCCAAAACAAAACCCATCCTTTAGGTCTAATAAGACTGTGAAAACCTTTTTGTTTGATAATTTACTCGCGATCTCTTCCATTGTGTGAATTAAGATACTTTCTTTTCGAATAGGTAAATTTAATTCATGCGGGTCTAAATACAACCTTAAACTTTTGTCACGCATTTCTATAATGACTAAATTACTGACCCAATTAGGGCATCCAAAATTACCGAGATTTTCTTTTACCGGTAAACGGTAAATATTTTAAGTAAAAACCGGTTAACCGGTAATTTTTTTTAATTGAAAATTTCGTGTTATAGTGTACTACTACTCAGGGTCGCCGAGAGACATTTTCGGGCCCCTGACAAGTCTGTGGTCCAGGGCCCACTTAAAAAAGTGCATCACTTTTGTTTAATAAAAAAAGTCATATAAAACATTACACATTTCGTCGGGGCCCTTTTCGATGCCGGGGCGTGACAAAACTCTTATTAGATGTCACCTCCTCTCGGCAGCCTTGCGTATTACTTATTAGCAAGCAATGTTTTTATAGTATGTGCAAAGTGGCAATTAACAATAACCTATTAAGTTTTAATATAAGTTTAACACATTAACAAAAAAACAATAAACATATACCTTATTTCTTAATAAACAAAGCAAAATTCATTCAAAGAGATAATAATTAACAATAACATTAAGTTGTAATAATTTTTTTCAAAGATATACTTAACAATAACAAATACGAAATAAGTTTAATACATTAACAAAACAATAATCAATTCTTAAAGTAATAGACCAGACTCGGCATAACACTTTTTAACCAGTTCTTTCTGAGAATTAAAATTACCGAAATTACCGGTATTTGTTGTCAAAATTTACCGGTAATTTCGGTAATCATATTGGCCGGTAAAACCGGTTAACCGTTTACCGGTAATGGAACCCCTAGACCCAATCTTCTACTTTTGAGATCACCCCCTTTTCCACTTTTAATCTATTTCTTAAAACTAATTGAACCTTTTTTGGGTTTCTTGAAGCCTTGATTATTGCCTTATTGGGCTTGCATCATTTTTTAAAACTATGTCATAAGTACCTCTGAACTGACCTAGGCTTTCGAATATTTCCTTGCTTTCACTTAAAAATTGTTGCTTATTTTTGGTTTCTATTTTTTTAAATTAAATTTAGTTTGATACAAGTCTCCAGCCTTAAAATTGGCTTGGCATCCTTTTCTACAATTTATTATAAAATCTTTCTAAACTTAAGCCTTAAATTTATAATGCCTACTGATTCTAATTTAAATCCACCGTAAGCCTCCAATTTTATTTTAGTTGGCCTATTACATTAAACTGTTTATTAATATGGTTAAACAATTTTCTTGGCAACAGATTAACTTCTGCTCCGGTATCCAATTTACATTTTATGGACTTATTTTCTGTCAGAATATTTTCATACCATGCATTTACAGTATTTACTGCATACTTTTCATGTACTTCTACTGAATTAATTGCTAATTCATCATCCACACTTACACCTTCACTCTCAGTCGACACTGTTTTAACGTTTTTCACTCGACAACACTTTATAAAATGGTTAAGCTTACCACATCTGCTGCATGTTTTATTAAAGGCTGGACATTATCTTGGGCCATTGCAGGTGGCACACCTTTTACACTTAAACTTGTCCAAAGCCGTGTCCGTGTTCTTTTTTTTGGTAGCTTTTTCTTGTCCTTAATAGTGAATGTATTATATAATTCAAGTGCTTCTTCCCCTACTAAATTTAAGAAAATTTGGACTTTGACCTCTTCTTCTTTCGATTCCAATCCCGTTGCTTTTATATAAATTTCAAATAGTTGCTTGAATTTTTTCCAATTTATACTAATATTACCACAAGGTCGAGATTTTTTGGTGGTGTGAATCCTTCCATGTTGATAGTTTTGATAGGTCGTGACCACACCCTTGTCTACAAACTTGATTAAATTTACTTGTACTTATCTTCTTATATTTGCGTACTAGCTATTCAGTCGTATGAAAAACACTAAATTGAAATATCTGGTGTATCTTTTTGTTATTGAATTGGCAGCACTACATGTTTTTAAAATTTAGTGAGATATTTAGTTCCCTGAAATGTTGAGTTATGCTGTCATGTCGACAAATGTCAAATTCATTTTTTTTTAAATAGTTCCATATCCTTCTGTTCAAGACTTCCCGTTAGTTTTAAGAATTTGTAACGGTACCCGTTACGATTCTAAGACCTAGCTGGTCGCTGACATGCAATTTTTAGTTTTGCAATAGTTGCGCAACAGTTTGATCCGTGAACTGATCAATTGTGCTCACATACGCAACTAAATCATCGATCACACTAATGTAAGCACACATGCAACTAAACTGTTTAGTTTCATCATGAAGTTTAAAATTAATAAAAGTGTAAAACAGGTAGACACACTATCTGCAACTATATTAATTTAACCTGGTATTGGAGGAAATAATAAGGGGCGCTAAACCAAACAGTACAATAATACTGCAAGAAGCCCAAGTAGTATATGCCGATGATTTGGCAGTAATAGCTAAATCAAAAAAAGAACTGCAAAAAAAAGTTGCAAACATAGACATTAAAGTTAAAAAATATGGACTGAAAATAAATGAAAAGAAAACTATGTAGTACATGAAGTGTGAAAGAGATTCAGTGAATAAGGAAGATGTTTTACTAGTGGGAGACAATACTTTTCAAGAAATAGAGAAATTTAATTATCTTGGAACAACGGTCACAAGTCACAATGTTAAAAAATGAAAAACTAACAAAAGCAACAAAAATTAAAATGTATAAAACGTTGATAAGGCCTAGTGTGACATATGCATTAAAGACAGGAACATTAATAAAGAAAGAACAAGAGGAATTAAGGAGATTTGAAAGGAAAATTTCAAGAGTAATACTCGGTCCAATAAGAACTGAAGAAGAAATTAGAATCAGAATGAACTTTGAAATAGAGAAAGAAATTAACGAGGAAGATATAGTATGATTCATTAAATCACAAAGAATAAGACGGTTTGGACATGTATAATGAGGAGCAAGCCACCAGAAATGTCGAAGAAGATTACTAAATGGATGCCATACAAAATGAGAGAAAGAGGTAGAGCTAGAAAAAGGTGGCGAGATGAAGTAACTCAGGACCTGGAAGTTATAGGGATGAAGGACTGGAGGGTGGCAGTCCAAAATAGGAAGATATGGAAAAATATGATATAAAAAACCAAATTACATAAACAATTGTAGAAAATAGAGAGCTGAAAGGATTAATCTACCTTAAAACAAATGGTTTGAAGTCTTCATATAAGAAGAGGCTATAATCGATAAGCATTGAAAGGCCAGAAGAAGAACAGTCAATGCAACTGTTTGGTTGCAAGTCAGCTTTAACGTATTTGAATCTGTATGATACAAAACAGTTGCACGGAATTGCGCAATCAAGTAGTTTGTGTCAGGACACAAACTTTTTAGTTGGGCAACTGAACAGTTGCATGTGAGCCTATTGTCATATAAACCCTTGGTAGTCACTGTCTCAACCAAACTGTTGCGCAACTGAAAATTGCATGTCAGCGACCAGCCTAAAAGGGTTGAATGTACGACAGGCGACAGGATGTCGCTCTCTCTGAAATACCGTTAGTTTAGGTAGCTTAGTTACCGTCAACTGGGGTGACTCGGGACAGTTTTAACATTTTTTTTAACTAATCTTTTTTGTATACAAGTTGTTCAACAGTATTATGTTTTCAAACAACAATTATATGTCTTGGGAACACATCTGACAAGCTGTGGAAATAAATTTTACCAATTAATTATTTATATTTTTAAATCAATTTCGTCCCGTGTCACCCCTGTTTTGGGGTGACTTGGGACATGCACTAAATTTCTACTGTAAATCAATTTCATGCTTGTTAGAGGTGACTCAGGACTTCAAATATGTTTTTTGAAAATAGGTTAATTATGTAAGCACATATTTATCGCTAAAAAAGTTATAAAAAAACAAGAATTACAAAAAGGAAAAGGGCAGAGCTCCCATTTTATTGCAAATAACAAGAAACATAAATATAAAAACATTACAATGTTAAACATTACAGAAAGAACTTAATTTTAAGATTAGGCAACATGTAGATTTACAGGTTCTAAAAATTTAATAGCACCCCTTCGTAAAACCGTAGACTCCTTTAATTTTAAGTTGATCTGGTCCATGGTGAAATCTGCAATATCAGGTACGTTTGGTAGAACAAATGCATTTTTAATTTTCTTCCTTGGTCTATAAAATTATCCAGTCATTTTTCCATCTTCTTTTACAGCTGTTATCTGACCAACAAACCTTTTCCGATGTCCCATGATTTAATACGTTATTGGAAATTGTATTTCTGGGAATACCATATTTTTCGGTTAATTTTCGTAACGATGTACCTTTGTATAACCTCTCTTTGATTGCATTTTCAAGAGTAGCTGTTAAATAATTTTGATATGGCCTGGACCCCAGGCGCATCTTGTGGACTCGTGGCATGTCCCGAATCAGGCTGAAAGTTACACTAATTTAAAAATTTTGTTGTAAAAAAGTTATAACAAATAATTTCTGTACTAAATTTTTACCTAACCTTAAGAACATATACAGTTACAAAATAACATAGGTACTACCCTAAAATTACTGTATATTAGGTGTTTTATCCGGTAAAATTGTTTCCTCCTCAAAAAACTACAATTCGTAACTTAAATTTCAGTATTTTTTAAATGCTAACTGCTGAACAGTACAACACACGTGATGACCATTACATAAACGTCAACAACTTGGCTTTCGAATGGTATGTTCACAAACACCTATCATTGAACTTTAAAAGGTATGTTCACATTTGTTTAGTGCAAAGCATAAATGTCCCGAGTCAAGAAGGATTCCCGAGTCACCCCAGTTGACGGTACTAATTTTAAATTTTACATTTTAAGTTAGTTCTTCTATAGTTCTCACATGTAGAAGTTCCTTTATAGAGGTAAAATTCATGGTTCAACGTTTATTAGGCTACATTGCATGAACATTTTTATTTTATAATTTTTTTAAATGTCAGATTTCAAATTTCCCTCCAATCCTATAGTAACCAGAAATACAACATTACAAAGCAAATTTTCTGTGCCAATAGGTACCAATTGGTCAGTGCATGCCAACATAAATCTGATGTTCACGAGATCAGTGAACAGAATACAGATCTTTATAGTTTCACGATTCCGGAACTTAGGACTGCGCCATGTAACATGCTTTATTAATAAAACACACTTTCATCAGTATTTATTATATGTAACATTTTAGATAACTATATGACAGTGTTCTACATAGATATTGTAGTCATGGTAATGTCTCTTTTGTTACACAACCTTATATCAATCTTATAACCAAGGCACGGACTTGTATGCACCAAAAAGTGTTAAAATATGCGCATATATATGCTCAAATTACATGCCAAATATGCAGTGGTTTTCATGAAATATGCTTTAAAATATGCAAATTATTGACCTTAATTATTTTATGTATATGTATATTTAAAACAGAAATTTTTGGATGAAACGAATTTATTTATTTTAATTGTTAACACATTATTAAATACAAATAGCAAAAGGAAACATAATTAATACTAAACTACTTATATCTTTATAGAACTAATGGTAATTTTAGAGAAAAATAATAAAATAAATCTTAACTACCTATTTTCATTCAACAGTGTTAAGCGAAACTCGAAAGTAAAACAAAAACTAACTAACGAGTAAGACCAACAACGGTCAAAAACATGAAAATCCCATGGTATCAGTGGTTCATTAGTCACTTCTTGGAAAGTGAAAGTTTTATATGCCTGTCACAGCCCTTCCAGATAAAGAGATACATTTTAAGCTGGGATTAGACGCCTGGGAAGTGGGCAGTTTTTAAAAGTGCATAAATATTTGTAGGTAAATACCTCATTTTAGAAATTCCCAATAAAATTAGACATTTACCAGAGAATTATAGTTTCTCCAAAATTTAGATATTCGCTCATTTTTCTACATTTCTCGTATTTTAGTGAAACTGTGTAGCTACATTTATCTCTAACCAAATGTATAAAGAAATATGCTTTAATATGCTCTTAAAGCAAATGTATGCACGAAATGCCTAAAATATGCAAAATATGCAAAAAAAAATTGATTCCATTTAGGTCTGTTTTATTAGATACGCGTAAATACAAAAGCTCACTTAGCACATATTATTAGTATAGGATATGCATTTGCATAAAATCCGTGCCTTGCTTATAACTATCTTAACTCATATGCTTAGGTCCCCTTGAAATTTTCTAATTCCTTTTATTATTATACTGTCAGCTCTCTGTAGTTTATCTTGTTTTTCCATCCTTTCTTCTATTTCTTGAATTTTTTGCTTCTAGAACTTCTATTTTTTGTTCCATTTCCTTCTTTTCCTGGTTTCATCTTTCTTCCATTTTCTTCGTCTCTTCCTTCAGCAAATCAAATTCGTGTGTATTATTCCTAAAGCCTTCATCCATCTTTAACTGTTAAATTTTGAATCAGCTTTGTTAATTCTTCCATTTTTTCATATTCTTAACCTGGTATGAAAATATTTGAAACTAGTCGCATAGGTACATACTTTTTATAGGTTTTCAACCAAATATTTCGTGATTTGACACTTTTAATAGTTTACAAAAAAAAATTCGAAAGATATTTAATTTAATGTAGTTTAGCACCTGATATTATTTATAAATTATTGTTGACAGTTTCCCATCAAAAATGCGACGAAACAGTTCAAAAAATGTGGCTTCGAAATATAAATTAATATACTCAGTGACATTGAAATTGCAACACCCAGTAAACGTGAATGTACTGCAATATTTATTTGGTAATAAATTGGATACATAATATATGGAGCATTAAATGATTAAAATTTGATGTAGTTTGGAGAAGTCGTTTGCCCTCAAATTCAATAATGAGTTGGAGCGCCTCTTAAGTTTATGCATTCGTCTACTCTACGGGGCATACTTTGAATGAGGTGGTCAATATCTTCTTGTGGTATAGTGTCCCAAGCAATTTCAATTTCATTTCTGAGGCGCTGTAGATCCATCGGGGAAGCAGGTAATCGCCCTTACCGTCTGCCCACCATATCCCACACATGTTCGATGGGCAAAAGGTCAGGTGACCGAGCTGGTCACGGAAGAATAGTGACATTAGCTTCACGAAGAAACCTCGTAGTGACAGCTGCAGTATGAGGCCTAGCATTATCCTGCTGGAAAACAGGGTTTTCTAGTTGTTGAAGATAGGGCAATGTAACAGGTTGCAAGACACTGTGAATGTGGCTCTCGGCATTTAAGTTTTCCTACAGGAAGACTAGAGGAGACCTGCTTCCATATGCTATGGCACCCCAAATCATATGCCCTCGGGTAAGCGCAACTTCACGTTCCATGCAGTACTGAAGTTTTCGCCTTTCTCCACGTCTTCGATGGACTCTTCTACGTCCATCGTTGGCCCACAGACAAAATTGGGATTCGTCACTGAACACAATCCGATTCCATTCCTGATTCCATTGAATGCGTTCTTGACACCATTGGAGTCCCGCCTCCCTGTGAGAGCTGTTGTCCCGTAAATATTGATGTTTACTGGGTGTTGCATTTTCAATGTCACTGAGTATATGATTCGCAATTGAACTATTACAGAATTTGAAGCTGTCAAGATCAGAACTGTGCAAAACAAAACAGAATATTGTACAAAGTAATTTACATTCTTCGATTTTACTGTTGTGCATTGTAAATGAGTAAAATTCAAGTAAAGATCTACAGAAGAAATTTAAATAAAATATGAAACCACCTGCAAGTTATATTTGAATTTCTTTTTCCAAATGAATTTTTAAAAAATGGCTATTTTTATTCCCTTTTGTTTATTTTTATTTCCTCAACTTTTTCCAAAGCAACTGCCGAAAACAAAATATTAACATAATCAATTTATTTAGGAATCGCCTGTCAGGAGTGAATATCTGCTCAGATAAACCAAGGAAGAAGTTCATTATAAAGCGTAAGTAGCAGGTACATTTCCACTGTTTTTAAATAATCGTCATTAACAGAAAACCAGTAATGCTATTCGTGCACTAGGAAGAATGGCCACTCTTTCAGTAAGTTGCCGAAATAACCTGCAGGTTAGTCACTAGTTACCAAACGTTGTTTGTAATACTCTTTCTGATTTGTATTATTACAGAAAATTGTATTAAAAATGTCTGAAATAAACTCGCAGGCTAACCTCGAATACGATTTCGATTTGGATATCGTCAAAGAAGAACTCAAACTTGAACCCTACTTGGACGATATAAAAAGTGAATTCGGCGATGATATCCTTTGCAATACCGAACAAAAACATAACTGCAATGAAAATAACACTAATATTAACCAAAACTCTGGACGAAAATCGAGGGAGGAACCTGCAATTACTGAAAGTAGTGCACATGAAGTGGTCAAAATAAAAGTTGAAACAACTGATACAGTTAATCCTTTTGATGAGGACGACCAAAATAAAAATAAAGGAAAAAGTTTTACATGTGACGTTTGTCAATTTAGAGCGACTTGTAGATCCAAACTTCAAACTCATAAAAATATGCATTCAATAAAAAAGCCATTTATTTGTAATGTATGTGAATATGGGACTACTTCTAAAAGCTATCTTAAACGGCATTTGTGTATCCATACTGGAGATAAACTGTTTGCCTGTGATTTATGTGAATACAGGAGTGTAAATACAGGCAATCTGAAATTGCATATTATGAGTACTCATACTGGAGATAAACCGTTTGCCTGTGATTTATGTGAATACAGGAGTGTAAATAAAGGTAATCTGAAACAACATATGAGTACTCATACTGGAGATAAACCGTTTGCCTGTGATTTATGTGAATACAGGAGTGTAAATAAAAGAAATCTGAAATTGCATATGAGTACTCATACTGGAGATAAACCGTTTGCCTGTGATTTATGTGAATACAGGAGTGTAAATAAAAGCAATCTGAAATTGCATATGAGTACTCATACTGGAGATAAACCGTTTGCCTGTGATTTATGTGAATACAGGAGTGTAAATAAAAGTAAGCTGAAAAAACATATGAGTACTCATTCTGTAGTTAAACCGTTTGCCTGTAATTTATGTAAATACAAGTGTGTAACTAAAGGCAGTCTGAAATTGCATATGAGTACTCATACTGGAGATAAACCGTTTGCCTGTGATTTATGTGAATACAGGAGTGTAAATAAGAGAAACCTGAAACAACATATGAGTGCTCATACTGGAGATAAACCGTTTGCCTGTAATTTATGTGAATACAGGTGTGTAACTAAAGGCAGTCTGAAATTACATATGAGTAATCATACTGGAGATAAACCGTTTGCCTGTGATTTATGTGAATACAGGAGTGTAAATAAAAGTAAGCTGAAAAAACATATGAGTACTCATTCTGTAGTTAAACCGTTTGCCTGTAATTTATGTGAATACAGGTGTGTAACTAAAGGCAGTCTGAAATTGCATATGAGTACTCATACTGGAGATAAACCGTTTGCCTGTGATTTATGTGAATACAGGAGTGCAAATAAAAGAAATCTGAAAGAACATATGAGTACTCATACTGGAGATAAACCGTTTGCCTGTGATTTATGTGAATACAGGAGTGTAAATAAAAGAAATCTGAAACAACATGTGAGTACTCATACTGGATATAAACCGTTTGCCTGTGATTTATGTGAATACAGGAGTGTAAATAAAGGTAATCTGAAGCAACATATGAGTACTCATACTGGAGATAAACCGTTTGCCTGTGATTTATGTGAATACAGGACTGTAAATAACAATAAGCTGAAAAAACATATGAGTACTCATTCTGTAGTTAAACCGTTTGCCTGTAATTTATGTGAATACAGGTGTGTAACTAAAGGCAGTCTGAAATTGCATATGAGTACTCATACTGGAGATAAACCGTTTGCCTGTAATTTATGTGAATACAGGAGTGTAAATAAAAGTAAACTGAAACAACATATTATGAGTACTCATACTGGAGATAAACCGTTTGCCTGTGATTTATGTGAATACATGAGTGGAAATAAAGGCAATCTGAGATTTCATATGAAACAACATACGAAAATTCATAAAGAGAGAAAGACTACATAAGTTACACTAAGTTTTTGATGACGTAGAAATGTTTCAATGATTCTTTACTACAATAAATATAGGCAGCAGATAAAGAATTTGCACGCATGTGGACTATTTTTTCTTAAATATTTGTTGAAGTAAGTATAGGAAGTCTCTTTAGAAAATACTTCATTTATATTTTTCAACTTTTAAATACCCTTCTAGTTAATAAAATTAGAATTAAGATGCCTCAAAGATGTGATTTTGTAGAGTGCTGATAAACTATTGATTCGCACATTTCTTAGTAGCAACGAATCTGCAGTGGTTAAAATTATACAAACCCAAAGTTAATAAAGTAAACTTTGTAGCTTCAAAATATAGCGTACGTAATATTTTGTAGTTTTATTAAATTAGTTTGAAAATAAAGATTTCAAACTAGTTCCATACATACATTTTTATAGATTTTTGGACCCTACATTGCGCGATTTGACACTTTTAATAGAAAGAAATTTAATTTAACGTAGTTTAGCACCAGCTTAATCCGCTACAAAAACTTTCTACAGCAGATACAGCAAGCAAATAGCACTTATTTTGAGTAATACATTTTTACATAATCCATTTCCTCTTCTACCGCAATGCAGTGTCGAGGCTCATTCATACTTGCAGGTGTGCAGTGGAGGTGATGGGTCGATTTTGGACTCGCATCACGCGCCAACCAGCTTTCTTCCACAACACATTCATACACCTTGAACCTGAGCCTTAACAAAAGCCCGGTACATACATACCATTTTACCGTACGTCTTGCCTGTCAGTTAAAAGGGTCAGACAAGACGGTCTGAAAAGTAGCGTACACACTACAGAGGTTGAACAGTATTTAAAAGATCAGTTTTAATGGTTGACCATGGAAGAAGCTTTTAAAATACCAAAGAGATGGCTTATAAATGTCATCTGCACCTGCGCCGCTAAAAACACTCGGCTTTGCCTCGTGTTCTTAAACCCGTCGCGTGTGCTTTAAAGGCTTTCTTATACACTAACTTGTATTATAATATACTTTCCAACACCTGCAAGAGCGGGTACAAATGGAAATAAAGATTATGATGATGATGATGATTAAAATATACTATTTTTATTATTTATTAAAAACAGTGTTGTTTTTAAATTTGACATACGACAGTCCCTCAGAAGTTTTCATTCAATAAATCAATTATACAAAAATGTATCTTTATTGTGTGTGCCTAATAAAAGCATATTGATAGTAAATATCAACAATGATAACAACAGTTGAAACGGACGAGCGTCTACATGCTACACGTGTACGGTAAAACGATCGTTTTATCGGCCAAACAATGCCCCGGCCTATCAGTTTTCTAGACGGTCGTCCGTCCCTATTCAGTTCAAGTAAAACGTCCGTTTTTTTGTCTACACATCAAGTTTTACTTGATTCGTTTTACCTGAACAGGCAAGACGTACTGTAAAATGGTATGTATGTACCGGGCTTAACGAATTAGACACAAATTGATTCCAAAATACTATGGCCACCGCTGGCATCGAACCCGTGTCTGCCGGCTAGCTAGCAGACTTACCTGACTGAGCTACCCAGGCATTATTTTATAAATTATTGTTGACAGTTTCCCATCAAAAATATAACAAAACAGTTCAACATTTTGTAAACAGATGTCGTTTCGGAATATAAATTAGTTGACTGATTGGTTTTGATTACGTTTAGGATTCTTATACGTATTCAAGCTTCTATGTTGTCTATTCATTTTCATTACCACAATTAGAAGCTAATGTTGCTGCTGATGAAAACTGCACTAAAATCTTAGAAATCACAAAAAACAGCAAATGACAAAAGTACACCGCATTGATTCATGTGCAATGTAAACGCACCACTGAATTAAAAATCATATGTATTTTGAAAATTCGAAATTTCAGATTCTTCTGTTTTTATTAATTGCTCAGTATTTGTTTTAAATTATCAAAAATGTTCAGCTATATATTTTAAGTTTGTAATGTTTGAAAAAGAATAATAAAGCAAAATGTAAACAGATTAGACTTTGTAGTTTTGTAAAATCAGGTAGGCAGTGGAGTACGAATGTTATTTTTGTTAGGGTTTAGTTGTTGGGTATGAAGAGCACCTTGTAGAAGAAGTTAAATTTCTGGAAGAATATTTTTGTTATTATAAATTTGATTGAAAATTGGATTTTGCTTTGTATTTTAAAATCCTTCATTTTAGAAAAGAAATATGTACAACTTTTAATTGTTGGTGGGTACTTTGAATTTTATAAATCCCTGTTAAAATGCAAAAACGTTTTTGCTGGTTTTTCAAAAGTTATGAAATTTCAAAATTAAATTATAAGTGTGCTCTTTTAAGTTGATTAAAAACTTGTGAATTGTCTCCCATTAGTGAAAAACTAGCAAAATAGTTTTGTACTTGCAAATTAACATCCCAAAAAGCCTGCTATTCAACCAAATATTTATATTTATTACAATTTACTTTATAGCCCAGTGGCCAGGTCGTGAAAAGGGGGGGTTACCTTGCAAAAGGTCATGTAGTTTTGGATTTTGGATATGTTGTATGTACCTAGGCCCTTATTAAAAATCCAAGTTTTCTAATTTGGCGCGCCTGTGCGCGCGTCAGTACAACCACTTTTGTGTCACTTTTTTCGGTGTTTGCTCGATAACTCTTTACTAGTGCGTCCTACAGAAAAGTTATTCTTACCTTTTTTGTAGAGCACAAAATTTGCTATAATTTACTCCTATAACATGTTTTCCTAAACCTCATAATTACCCGTAAAGTTTGGCGGAAGCATTACCGAACACCCTGTATATTCGACGTATAGTGGTCCTATTTGTAATTTTTTATGCACATATCTACCATAGTGTTACTCATTTTGTCTTTAAATTGAACCAATAAACCGTTAAGATGATGGACACTGTGTCTTTTGTGGTAGTTTTCCCTAACTTTTGGAAAAATTTTGTGCTTTGAAGCTTTGTATTTCGGTAACTATGAGGTTTAGAAAAACATGTTATTGGAATAAATTGTAACAAATTTTGTGCTCTACAAAAAAGGTAAGAATAATTTTTGATATAGGACGCACTAGTAAAGAGTAATCGAGCAAACACCGAAAGAAGTGATACAAAAGTGGTCGTCCTGACGCGCGCACAGGCTTGCCAAATTTGAAAACTTGGATTTTTAATAAGGGCCTAGGTACATACAACATATCCAAAATCCAAAACTACATGACCTTTTGCAAGGTAAAATGTACTTGGCCGCTGGGCTATTAATAATCCTCAACAGAATTTTTAATTGTTTGATTGCTATTGTGTATTATTTGTATATGTTCGTCAACTTTCATGTTTCTAACTGGAGTTTATTTTTAATAGGTATAAGGAAAGTTTTGTGAAAAAAAAATGTATTTCATAAACCTCAGGAATTTTTAGATTAATCTTAATGGGTTGTATTATATTTTTATAATAATAACTGTTATTGTGAAATTCTACAATATGTTTATAGTTTTTGTGTTGTATTTATTGGAGAAACTTAAGAAAAACAATAAATGATTACGAAAATTCGTTGTTTTTTTTTTTTTTTTTTTAATGAAACAATTAAGAGCATAAAGCGATAAGGAAGTTTGCAGTTGTCAGTAGAGATGTTATTTTTCATGAAAAATATTTTCATTGAAAATTTCACTGAAATATCAGTTGTTTTGACGTATCATGTATCAAGGTCAGTTTGTTACTATTTTGCGGATAATATACAATATACAAATAGGGTACTCCCCCATGTCCGAATTCCCGCTAAAGGTAAACAATTATATAATAATAATGTAAACTTTATTTAACAACATCGCTATACAACTTCAAATTATAAAAAAAAAAATTAAACAATCTATTTTAACAACTCTTACAAATTACACTATTCTACCAGTATTTCTCTTAATTTTAACTTGAACATATTTACATTTCTACTATCTTTAACTCTTCTAGGTAACTTATTATATTCTACTAGTGCCTTAAAGAATATTGAATTTTGGTTCTTTCTATATTTCTTATGTTGTAGTACAAAATTTGTTTTATTTCTAGTGTCGTGATTGTGAATTGAACTCTTGCATTACTGTATTAAAATATACCGGCATTAAACCACATTTGATTTTATGAATGAAAATGAGAGCCTTCATTTCACAAAATTTACTAATGTTTATCCAATTTAATGATTCCAACATGACGCCTATGCTTGTATATTTATTGCACTTTAATATAATTCGCATTGCTCGATTTTGCAGTCTATCTAAATCGCCTCTCCAAGCTAAGTAGAGTATTGTTCCAGCATAATGGAATTGAGGTAGAATTATACAATAATTATATACTGTCTCTCTCGCCCATCTACTTAAAAATTCGCTACATCTGTTAAGGGCCCCTAATTTTTTGGATAATTCCATTGCACTCAAATAACCCGCCAATTTTTCTTATAGTGCGCCACGAGACCGCCAGGGTGCAGCAGTCTATAAAAATTGCTCGTGTTGTCAACGTTTTGTTGGGAGTTTTCATTTCTTGAGGGTTAATGTTTTGCTTTTGTTTGTGGTTAACCTTTTGTGGTGGACTGTGAGGGGTGATTGTAAATAACGGAGGGTAAGGAAAATTTTTCAATATTTAATAACTCTTTGGTTATTCATCAAGAGGCCTATTCTATTTGTAACAAATTTGTTTATTTTACTGACGGTAAAGGTTATTCTGTAACATTAATCTTAACATTCCCGCTATAGCAATTAATACGAATATCTAGACAGAAAAAATACGACAGACCCCATGGCGCGAGCGAACTGATCCCATATATCTATTAAGCTACTTATATTGCTAGCAAAACCTCGAAATGCGTAGCCTCACACCTGCAGACCTGCACCTTTCTGCTGTAAGGTTGTTGGAGCATGAAGTAAAATCCATAAAATTTTAATAATCTTTGGTGTACAGCTAGATTAAGTATTGCTCGATGTAAATCCAAAATGTTTAGTCAACTTGACCAGTTCCGATCGGAGTTATTGTACCTACTCCAAATTTGGAAGATTTAACATGGCGAGTATAGGGAAACTCAAGAAATCATCTACATAATTGCCTCTAGAATCGCGAAAACCCATAAACTTTTGACTAAAAACTAGGTGAATATAAATGAAGGTCTGGAAAAAAAAATTGTTAGAAAAAAAACATGTATGACCATCTGGTTTCAAAGATACCGGGTGTTTGACTTAAGGGGCGAATATAGGGAAATAGCATGGGAAATCGTATATATGCAGATTCCTGCTCCCCGTTTGAGTTGATAGGATTGATAGTGGTATCAATCGAAAGACAAAAACAATACGCTTAATTTGATACTACTTTACTTTAATTTGTTGCTTGTTTAAGAAAGAAATAGCTTAAAAACTGCAATAAATAATTTGCATTTTATTCACAAAAATGAGACCAGCCATGATCAAATTTGAAGTTGGTTTATGCCAAAATAAATTTTATTTTCTGTCAGTTATCAATTCACGTATCTACTTAATTACTATGAATAGTAATGTTGAATATTTTAATGAGGAGAGTGTATTTATTGTCGAAACATTTTATACTGGCGTCAGTTTTCGCACAGTTCGTGATTTAAAAAACTTCAAATTATCATGTCTGGCACGGAATCAATAGATGACATTGATCTCATGATTCAACTACCTTAGCAGTTCCACGGTTTATTTTATTAGGTATTATTCTGCGAGTTACATATTATTCAGTGTATTTTTTGGGTGTTCTGTGAATCATGAGTGGATCAAGACGCTGTTGTTTATATGGCTAGAAATCTACACCTTTACGCACGTAAGTAGCAAATAAAAATGTAGTTTTAGAACTAGAAAATAATGGAATATATGTCTTAGGTTTTCTAAAGACCCCACAAGTCTTTCTGAATGGAAAAAGGTGTGCAAATTTGAGGACTTCGACGACGTAAGCCGCCTTTTTATTTGCTGGAAACATTTCGTCCTTAACGATTATCGTGAACCAAATGCTCGGAGAATTGGTGGTAAATTAAGGTTAAAACCTGGCTCGGTGCCTTCTATGTCTTTGTCAAATAGCGTTAATCAAACAGAAGTGGTACCTGAATCGGGTATAATTCTCGAGCAATCATCAGATGTCGCTGACACAACAGTTAATACTTCTGAGTATTTCAGTACTGAAGGAGGTTGTTTTACACGCCAAAAAAAAAGGAAATTCCATCATCCACGATATTTCAGCGAAGTTACATCTCCCGATGTTCGCACTCCCAAGAGCGTGCCTTAAACTTAGCAAGGCAGAAAGTAAAACGGCAACAATTAGGAATCAATGCTTTGAAACAGAGGAACAGACGCTTAATCACTTCAAGAAAAAAATGTTTTATCTGAAGATGCGGGCGATACAATAATGGTATAAAAAAATTATAAACCTCGTACTCGTTTGTCATACTGGGTGATTTTCAACAAGATTCAGATACTGTAGCAAGCAAAAGAAACGAGAAGGATCATTGTAGAAGTCCACAATAATTTGTTTATTTTAGGGAATGCTACCAGAGAGCATGAAATTGTTAATTGCCAGGAAACAATTGAAGTAAGTTTTATTTAGTTATATTATACACTCTTTTGCAAATAATCGTTTGCTTAGATATGGCTGTCTACAATTATAACATGTGCAAGCCACTTACGCAACAAGGACTACTAGCAGAAATAGAAAACACGAGCGATGACGATTTCGATGCTGTTATTATTCCTCCAGAAGTGCAGCAAACTCCTGAACCCAAACGAAAGAAAACTGCTAAAAGCAAGGAAAACGTGAATTGGGATCGTAATGCCCAGCCAAACTACTCTCAAACCCGGCAAAATAAAGAAAACGATTATACCAGGGTTATTCAAGCAAGTGTTGAATCTCTCTCGCCGTTTGAAGTTTTTTCTTTATATTTCACAGACACGATTATTGATAAAATAGTTGCGTTTTCTAATGAATATGCTAAACAGCAAAACAGGCATGACTTTCAACTCACTTCGGTACAGCTGAGAAAGAAAATTCATTGGAATACGTATCTTATCCGGTTATCATAAACTACCACAACAAAGAATGTATTGGAGCCTGGATTCGGATAAGGGAGTAGAAATAGTAAGAAAGTGCATGCCAAGAAACAAGTTTGAAGCAATAAAACGCAATATTCACTTATCAGATAATTCAGATTTAGATGAAGCCGACAAATTTACGAAATTACATCCGATTTTCGACCTGATGAATGAGAATAATCTGCAGTTCGGGATATTTTCTCATAATATCTCAATCGACGAAGAAATGGTTGCATACTTTAGGAGGCATTCAGCCAAAATGTTCATAAAAAGTAAACCTGTTCGCTTTGGTTTCAAGTTATGGTGTCTTGCTTCTGCAGATGGCTGCTTGTTTCAGTTTGAACCTTACGGTGGTGCTAATAATAGAAGAATTACTGACGACAAAGGTTTAGGACTAGGTGCGCAAGTTGTGATAGACCTCTTATCTGTGGTAAAAGATCCAGTAGAACACAGAATCTTTTTTGATAATTTTTTTTCTTCCTATAATTTATTGAAATACCTCCTTGAAAAGAAGTTTTCAGCGACAGGAACTATTCGCGACAATAGAATTGCCAAATGTCCGCTGGAATCAATAAAAACATTTGCGAAAAAAGCAAGGGGTTCTTATGATACTGCATTTGACAAGTCAGCTGAAATCTTGATGGTGCGCTGGAATGATAACTCGGTAGTAACAATTGCAACAAATAACGGCACCGTTTTACCACTAGTCAATGCCAAGCGCTATGATCGCAAACAGAAGAAAGAAGTAGCAATTCCTCAACCAAACGTGATATCTAAGTTCATGGGAGGAGTTGACTTGCACGACAACGGGATTGCAAATTACCGAATTCGTATACATGGGAAAAAATGGTGGTGGCCACTGTTTATAAATTTAATTGACAGCTCAGTTGTGAACGCCTGGAAAATCTACAGGATCGGAAATAAAAACCAAATATCTTAAGTAGATTTTCGATCATACATTGCAGTGGCGTTGATGAACTTGGAAAGTGATACAATTTCTGAAAATTTTGAAAATCTTGACGGAACTTCTACTACATCACGAAGCCTAGGAAGACCACAGAATAATCAACTGCCTCGTGAAGTGCGATTTGACAACGTAGGGCACATCATCAAAGTTCATGAAGATAAGGCTCGGAGAAGGTGCCAGCTGTGTAAAAGTCAGTCAATTTTTATGTGCAAAAAGTGTAGCGTACATTTACATCCTGAATGTTTTGAAACGTTCCACACCAAATAAATATATAAATACATTTCGGACTTGCATTTATTTCATGTACATTGGTTCGCTAAACCTAACCGCCCAAGAGTGCGTCAACGCATCATTAATTTTTTGCAACAAGGAAATTGATTTTTTTTTTTAATTTATAAAATCTCTTTGACTCGCTATATAAGCCTTGTGTGCAAAAAAGTTTTTTTTTTTTTTAAATTTTGAATGCTTGGGCATTAATGGGTTAAATATGTGTAACACATGTAAGCCATATCTGACAAGTAAGACAGAATGGTTTCTAATTGAATTGAAAAATAGGGGTAAATTAATTTATCCATCGGAAGATGTAGTTACTATTTGTAAAATAGGTGAAACCATTGTGCGGGAAAATGTTGGTCAATTGTTTAGAGCCAACATTAAACGCATTTTAGCAAATAGAAGTGCTCCAATAGTATTTCGGCAGCCTGAACTATGAGAACACATCAAAAACCAGGATTACCTAGATAATCATGTAATTCAATTAATTAAATCAATCATTTATACATTTTTAAATGTGAGAATAAACCATGAAAGCAAAATAGCATCTTTGAAAGATAGTTATATTAGATGTAAATATGTATAATAGATTAATTTTATTTTATAATCAGTAAATTATAATCAATAATAGTTATTTATTATACATGCGGATTAAATTAATGTTTAATGAGCGGTACGTTTAACTGCGTTAATACCTCGAGTTAATACATTCATTTAATCCGTAAGTGTAATACAACTGTTTATTCAATTTTGACATTTATTTGAAATTTTTATTCGCATGAGCATGAAATTGTCCGACTCGCTAGCGCTCGTCGTTCAAACGTCATGCTCGGCACACAAAATGACACTTTTACTCCTAATAACACAATATACTATTTTTTTGCAATTTTATTTTATTGTGGGCAGTGTTGTCTGGGAGGGGGGGGGGGGTATGTTTTATTAAGTATCATAATTTTATTACTGTTTCAAAAAGTAGTCAATGTATTATTAAATACTTAAACGTTCCTTAAAATTAATCAAAAACCCCTTTTTATTTTGAATTTTAAACTTTACACAGAAACATTTTGTTGAAATTGGCTTTCACAAAAATTGAAAAAAGAAATAAAAAAAAGTTACACTATAATTCTTATTTATAATGGTTGTATTAAGCATAATTTTGGGTTAATTGGTCAGGCTTAACAGTACCAGCCATTGCATAAAAAATATTTATAAAATTGTTAGAACATTAGTAAAATAATAAACCTAAAGTCGCTATCCAAGTGACAAAGATTCTGGCTTCCGGGATTTCTTAAATAATAATACTACAGCAAACGTAAATTACAGAGGCAAATTCACTGCGCAGCTTACCTCGTGCAATAAGCGAGTCCGATCGAGAGTCGGCAACGACGAAGTACAAGTACAGCGCTACTACGGTTAGAATTACGGCTGCTCTCGATGTTTAGAAATTTTAAATATTGAAGTGTATTTAGGAATACATAGTTATTTTCATAACAAGTGCGGGAAGATAGCGATTGTGAAACGAATGCAGGACGTTTCTGTTGTATATCACCTAAGACATTTCATTGTTCAAATATAAGAAATATAGCAAATGAACGTGATGTAGCTTCGCTGTACTGCATAAAACGGTAACGCCTTCACATGAACGATGTTTATTGCACATCCAAGAATTTGACTCTGTAATTTGCGTTTGCTGTAAATTGTCTTTATTTTTTCAATACAATAGAAAAACAAAATTAGTAATGGAGAAATTTAGCAGATAAATTTCTATCACTTGGAGCATCTAGATTGCCATTAGTTATAAATTGCAGCTACATTGCTAACCGTTTAGTTTAGGAACAAGGCAATTTACTACCAAAAAAATCTAAATCCTAAAGTACTTTTGCGTAATACGAGTACTTCCGTAAAGATTTGAATTTGAAAAATAGGTGCCGCTTATACGCACGCCTTGTTGAGTTAAAATCGCATGCGCACTTACAACGAAAATCAGTACGGCAATAGCCCTATCTCTTTTTGTAGGGTTACGCTTTCCGCTTGTGGGAAGGATAGGCTGCTAGCAATATAGTAGTTAAAATAGATATATGAGTAAACCTCGACGTTACCGCGTCTCGGTTAACTATAATTATGTCTCGACAGTAACGAACTACTTTCCACCTCGGTATGTAATATACTATTATTATCTTCTCGAGCGTATATTAGCGTCTCGGCTGACGCCTCAACGCTAAACTCGCTCTCGAAGATAAAATTGAATTTTATGGTGTTGTATAATAAATAACTAATAAAACACGGTTTCTTGTGTAAATGAACCAAAATATTACATTTCTTGTTATGCTTGAATTTAAAATGTGTTTACGGAATGTCATTTCATTTGTAAATTTGTATCAAGTGTATTAAATGAATATAGTATAAATGTGAAAATGTGACTAAATAACACAACAATATACCGGGTGTCAACGAAACCTGGGGCACCCCCATAAATTTTTTATTTTTTAAGATATCAAAATGAAATTTGGTATATGTAATATACTCTTTAAATGGCATTTGTTGACATAAGAAACAAGTTTCTGTCACTTCCGGTTTCGCCGGAATTGACATCAACTTGTTATTTTAAATGGAACACCCTGTATATTTATACATTTTTGGAATCTCCATTCAATTTTACGTATGGTAGTATCAAGTTAGAAACATTTTGATGACATACTCAGACAAAGTAAATTTTTGCAGAAATTAATCTAGAGTGCCATGACTTACGCAAAATGAAAGTCAAGGTGCCCCAACACTCGAGACAAATTGTTTTAGAACTTTAACTATTTTAGGTGCTGTATTAGAATGACCTAAAGTTGGCAAAAATGCTTTTTCGGGAATAACTTTATTTTTTCAAATGGCACTAGGGTGAGACACTAGGATATTAAAAACGAGCGTTTTTCAAGGATTTTATTGATACCAATAACGCGGGATTAATATGAAAATTTAATTCGGAATAACACTCTCCGTTAAAAAAAAAACAACGTATTTTGGACATTTAAATCTATACACTGGGTTTCAAAACAAGTGAAACAAATGAAATGCCCAAAAAAAGTGACAGACTTGCTACAGTTTAAGTGCTAAAATAATTTCTTTTGAGTGTCGTAGCACCCTGACTTCCATTTTGCGTAGCTCATGGCATCCTAGATTAATAAATAAACTGTCCTGTAAGTATTTACTTTGTTATCAAAATGTTTCTAACTTTATACTACTATACGTAAAATTGAATGGAGATTCTAAAAATGTATAAATATACAGGGTGTTCCATTTAAAATAACAAAGTTGATGTCAATTCCTACAAAACCGGAAGTGGCGGAAACTTGTTTCCTATGTCAACAAATGCCATTTAAAGAGTATATTACATGTACCAAATTGCAGTTTGATATCTTAAAATATAATTTAAAAAATAGGGGTGCCCCAGGTTTCATTGACACCCGGTATATACAGGGTGCCGGTTTTTCGACCTCATGCATGGGGATCTCGGTTATTATAACAGATGCGAGATCGGTTAAATTAGGGCAAAGTTGCACATTTTTATGGTGATCAATTATCTGAAAGAAAATTTGATCTGTCATTTTTAGTTTTTGAATTATTGGAGAAAAATGGAAAATTGTGATTTTTGTTTTAATTTTTTTAAACGAAAACCAATAAAACTAGACATTTTTAATTAAGACATTGTGAAGGCACTTTTTTACAAGGAATCTGAATCTGGCATCGTGTTTTCCAAGGCATCCTAGATGCAAGAGTTACAACACTTAATTTTTTTTTCTTATGGGCGCCATATTTGATTTTTACATTTTCGATTAGAGCTCTTTTTTCTGATTACGACTATGTATCACATGATATGGTCAAGCTTTACATTTTGATTAGAATTTAAGAAAAATGTTTTTGCGAAGAACGCTTTGGAAACAACAACATCTACTTTTGTTTAATAAACAAATTTTTGACAATTCAATTAAATTTCACTATTCGGTTGCATTATTTTTAATTTTGTTCCAATTTAAATACAAAAATTCTGCCTTATTCTGTTCTTAATTTAAAACTTAATTTTGTAGGTAAATCGGGAAGAAATGTGAACGTGCAACTCTAAATTTAATTGAATTATTGAATTGTGTGTTTATTAGAAAAAAGTAGATGTTGTTGTTTCCAAAGCATTCTTCGCAAAAACATTTTTCTTAAATTCTAATCAAAATATAAAGCTTGAACATATCATGTGATACATAGTCGTAATCAGAAAAAAGAGCTCTATTCGAAAATGCAAAAATCAAATATGGCGCCCATAAGAAAAAAAAATTAAGTGTTGTAACTCTTGCATCTAGGATGCCTTGGAAAACAGGATGCCAGATTCAGATTCCTTGTAAAAAAGTGCCTTCACAATGTCTTAGTTAAAAATGTCTAGTTTTATTGGTTTTTGTTTAAAAAAATTAAAACAAAAATCACAATTTTCCATTTTTCTCCAATAATTCAAAAACTAAAAATGACAGATCAAATTTTCTTTCAGATAATTGATCGCCATAAAAATGCCCAACTTTGCCCTAATTTAACCGATCTCGCATCTGTTATAATAACAGAGATCCCCATGCTTGAGGTCGAAAAACGGGCACCCTGTATAGAGTCGCTTTTATGTATGGAACCGGTGGATTATTTCCCTAAGTAAGTTGGCTAGAAAAGAAAGCTTAAGATAAAAGATTTAGGGTTGTTTCCAATCTGTTTCCCAAAAGAAAAATTAAGTATACAGGGTCAGTCAAAAAGACACGGTAAAGCAAAGTTGCTTTTTTTTCTAATGGAACACCCTGTATTTTATGCAATAATTGAATTCTCCTGGAAATTCTGAACAAAAGTTGTATCACACGCTACATGCTTAAACTTAACCGTTTTCGAGATATCGAGTTTTCAAAATAATTTTTTTGAAATTATTTTATTATGAAATCTACCAAAGGTTGATAGTATGAGTGTTATTAAATGATTTCTTTTGTACATGGTTGATAAAAAGTCATTAAATGAAAGAAAATTACTTTGAACAAATAATTTATTGTAGAAAATGAAAACATATTTTTGTGGGAGTTAATGTTCCTTAAAGATATTTTGAAAACTCGATATTTTGAAAACTCGATATTTCGAAAACGGTTAAGTTTAAGCATGTAGCGTGTAATAAAACTTTTGTTCAGAATTTCCAGGAGAATTCAATTATTGCATAAAATACAGGGTGTTCCATTAGAAAAAAAGCAACTTTGCTTTGCCGTGTCTTTTTGACTGACCCTGTATACTTAATTTTTCTTTTGGGAAATAGATTGGAAACAACCCTAAAACTTTTATCTTCGGCTTTCTTTTCTAGACAACTTACTTTGGGAGATAATCCACCGGTTCCATACATAAAAGCGACTCTGTATATACAGGGTTGCTCATTAGTGCGTTAAAGTCCAATATAGGCTTTATTAAATAAAACTGGAGGAATTTATTTTATAAAAAGTGGTACAGTAACAAAAAACGCACATTTAAAAAATAATTTGAATTATACAGGGTGTCGCCCTAAAGCGGGGCACATTCGAGAATATTTTTTTTAAATGAAACACCCTGTATATTTTTTGTTTTTTCTAATCTGCTTTAAATTGTCTTTTCAACGATCCCTGGGTTTTTGTTTTTGGATGACGCATTGTTGAGTTATTAACGAAAATCTAAAAAAAATGGTCGCGACAAGGTTTACCATACTAATTCCATGCGACAGTATTACGATTAGCTAAGACAAAATTATTTGGTAAGTATGCACCCAAGGGATGTGTTGAACCTACAAAATAATCAAACATTAATTTTATTATACAGGGTAGTTGTTACGATGCAGTCAATTTGGCGATTGTCAAAGAGCGTTTACTGAATTTTTTCAAATGGAACACCCTGTATATTATTAAATTTTTGGAATCACGCGTTAATTGCGCTTAATTTTTGTTAATAATGTCCTATACCCAAACCCAATAATTTCAGAGATATTTTTACTTCTTCATTACAAACCGCCAAATTATTTGTTTTCGATTCGATCTAGTGTACTGGGCAAACGCTTTGACAAACTAAAACAAATAGAGACAAAAAGTATCAAACTGTAATTTCGTTAGAGGTAATATTTACAATAAATTCTCAAAGTGACCTAAATTTTGATTAGAACACATTTGCAGCCTTGACAGAAAGGACCTATTTACGTCTTGTAACATCTCAATGGAAACTGTGTCAAAAGCATGTATTATCGTCTGCTATAGTTGGAGGTGTCTTCTACACAATGTTTTTTGTGTGCCCCCATAGAAAAAAATCAAGTTTCGTCAAATCTGGCGATCTAGGTGGCCAACTAATAGGACCACCGCGGCCGATCCATCGACCTTCGAATTCTTGATTCAAATATCGTCGGACATCTAGTGCAAAATGTGCTGGAGCACCGTCGTGCTGGAGCCACATATTTTCCCTTAGAACTGGAGGAACGTTTTGCAGAAGCTGAGCCAAGTCATATTGCAAGAAATTCAAATATTGTGCACCATTTAGATGTCCATGAAAGAAATGTGGTCCAATTATAAAGTTGACCATAATACCACCCCAAACATTTACAGTCCATTGTCTCTACTTATCAACCGCTCTTGCTATTCTTGGGTTTTCTGTTGCATAATTATGAAGATTATGACGGTTTGGGCTACCACTCTGAGTAAAGGTCGATTCGTTATTTGTTTTAGTTTGTCAAAGCGTTTGCCCAGTACACTAGATCGAATCGAAAACAAATAATTTAGCGGTTTGTAATGAAAAAGTAAAAATATCTCTGAAATTATTGGGTTTAGATATAGGACATTATTAACAAAAATTAAGCGCAATTAACGCGTCATTCCAAAAATTTAATAATATACAGGGTGTTCCATTTGAAAAAATTCAGTAAACGCTCTTTGACAATCGCCAAATTGACTGCATCGTAACAAATACCCTGTATAATAAAATTAATGTTTGATTATTTTGTAGGTTCAACACATCCCTTGGGTGCATACTTACCAAATAATTTTGTCTTAGCTAATCGTAATACTGCCGCATGGAATTAGTATCGTAAACCTTGTCGCGACCATTTTTTTTAGATTTTCGTTAATAACTCAACAAGGCGTCATCCAAAAACAAAAATCCAGGAATCGTTGAAAAGACAATTTAAAGCAGATTAGAAAAAACAAAAAATATACAGGGTGTTTCATTTAAAAAAAATATTCTCGAATATGCCCCGCTTTAGGGCGACACCCTGTATAATTCAAATTATTTTTTAAATGTGCGTTTTTTGTTACTGTGTCACTTTTTATAAAATAAATTCCTCCAGTTTTATTTAATAAAGCCTATATTGGACTTTGACGTACTAATGAGCAACCCTGTATAACTTGTAGTGTATTGAGCGCCACCTAGTGACTATCTTGTGGATCAAAGTGTATATACGTTAGACACATCCATTTGTCCTTGTCAACATATGTAAGGTAGAATAGTCACTATAGTCAGTCAGCAACGTAAGCAATTAAGCATGTAATAATGGCGCTGTCGTATAATAACATTGTAGTATAATATGTGTGTGTGTGTAATAAATTAATATAAACCTAAGCGGGCTCGTTATTATTATACAACATAACATAACTATTACAGAATTTGAAGCTGTCAAGATTAAAACTGTGCAAAACAAAACAGAATATTGTACAAAGTAATTTACATTCTTCGATTTTACTGTTGTGCATTGTAAATGAGTAAAAATCAAGTAAAGATCTACAGAAGAAATTTAAATAAAATATGAAACCGGCCACCTGCAAGTTTTATTTGAATTTCTTCTTCCAAGTGAATTTTTAAAAATGGCTATCTTTATTTCCTTTCGTTTATTTTTATTTCCTCAACTTTTTCCTAAGCAACTGCCGAAAACAAAATATTAACATAATCAATTTATTTAGGAATCGCCTGTCAGGAGTGAATAAAACATACTTGGTTGGATCCAGAAAACCACTATAATACAGTCATTATCTGCTCAGATAAACCAAGAAAGAAGTTCATTATAAAGCGCAAGTAGCAGGTACATTTCTACTGTTTTTAAATAATCTTTATTGACAGAAAACCAACAAAGCTATTCGTGCACTAGGAAGAATGACTACTCTTTCAGCAAGTTGCCGAAATAACCTGCAGGTTAGTCACTAGTTACAGAACGTTTGTAATACTCTTTGTGATTTGTATTATTGCAGAAAATTGTATAAAAAATGTCTGAAATAAACTCTGAGGCTAACCTCGAATACGATATCGATTTGGATATCGTCAAAGAAGAAATCAAACTTGAACCCTACTTGGACGATATAAAAAGTGAATTCGACGATGATATCCTTTGCAATACCGAACAAAAACATAACTGCAATGAAACTAACTATAATATTAGCCAAAACTCTGGACGAAAATCGAGGGAGGAACCTGCAATTACTGCCAGTAGTGCACATGAAGTGGACAAAATAAAAGTTGAAACAACTGAAACAGTTAATCCTTTTGACGAGGATGACCAAAATAAAAATAAAGGGAAAAGTTTTACATGTGACGTTTGTCAATTTAGAGCGACTTGTAGATCCAGACTTCAAACTCATAAAAATATGCATTCAATAAAAAAGCCATTTATTTGTAATGTATGTGAATACAGGACTACTTCTGAAAGCTATTTTAAACGGCATTTGTGTATCCATACTGGAGATAAACCGTTTGCCTGTTATTTATGTGAATACAGGAGTGTAACTAAAGCCAGTCTGAAATTGCATATGAGTACTCATACTGGACATAAACCGTTTGCCTGTGATTTTTGTGAATACAGGAGTGTAAATAAAGGTAATGTGAAACAACATATGAGTAATCATGCTGGAGATAAACCGTTTGCCTGTGATGTATGTGAATACAGGTGTGTAACTAAAGGCAGTCTGAAATTGCATATGAGTACTCATACTGGAGATAAACCGTTTGCCTGTGATTTATGTGAATACAGGAGTGTAAATAAAAGTAATCTGAAACAACATATGACTACTCATACTGGAGATAAACCGTTTGCTTGTGATTTATGTGAATACAGGAGTGTAAATAAAAGTAATCTGAAACAACATATAAGTAATCATGCTGGAGATAAACCGTTTGCCTGTGATTTATGTGAATACAGGGGTGTAAATAAAAGTAATCTGAAACAACATATGAGTACTCATGCTGGAGATAAACCGTTTGCTTGTGATTTATGTGAATACAGGAGTGTAAATAAAAGTAATCTGAAACAACATATAAGTAATCATGCTGGAGATAAACCGTTTGCCTGTGATTTATGTGAATACAGGGGTGTAAATAAAAGTAATCTGAAACAACATATGAGTACTCATGCTGGAGATAAACCGTTTTCCTGTGATTTATGTGAATACAGGAGTGTAAATAAAAGAAATCTGAAACTACATCTGAGTACTCATACTGGAGATAAACCGTTTGCCTGTGATTTATGTGAATACAGGAGTGTACATAAAAGTAATCTGAAACAACATATAAGTAATCATGCTGGAGATAAACCGTTCGCCTGTGATTTATGTGAATACAGGGGTGTAAATAAAAGTAATCTGAAACAACATATGAGTAATCATGCTTGTGATAAACCGTTTGCCTGTTATTTATGTGAATACAGGAGTGTAAGAAAAGGGAGTCTAAAATTGCATATGAGTACTCATACTGGAGATAAACCGTTTGCTTGTAATTTATGTGAATACAGGAGTGTAAATAAAGGCAGTCTGAAATTGCATATGAGTACTCATACTGGAGATAAACCATTTGCCTGTAATTTATGTGAATACAGGAATATAACTAAAGGCAGTCTGAAATTGCATATGAGTACTCATACTGGAGATAAACCGTTTGCCTGTTATTTATGTGAATACAGGAGTGTAACTAAAGCCAGTCTGAAACGACATATGAGTACTCATACTGGAGATAAACCGTTTGCCTGTGATTTATGTGAATACAGGAGTGTAAATAAAGGCAGTCTAAAATTGCATATGAGTACTCATACTGGAGATAAACCGTTTGCCTGTGATTTATGTGAATACAGGAGTGTAACTAAAGGCAGTCTGAAACGACATATGAGTACTCATACTGGAGATAAACCGTTTGCCTGTGATTTATGTGAATACAGGAGTGTAACTAAAGGCTGTCTGAAATTGCATATGAGTACTCATACTGGATATAAACCGTTTGCCTGTGATTTATGTGAATACAGGAGTGTAAATAAACGCAGTCTGAAATTGCATATGAGTATTCATACTGGAGATAAACCCTTTGCCTGTGATTTATGTGAATACAGGAGTGTAAATAAAAGTAATCTGAAACAACATATGAGTAAACAACATATGAGTAATCATGCTGGAGATAAACCGTTTGCCTGTAATTTATGTGAGCACAAGAGTGTAAATAAAGGAAATCTGAAACAACATATGAAAATTCATAAAGAGAGATAAACTACAGAAGTTGCACTATGTTTTTGACCACATTGAAATGCTTCAACGGTTCTTTACTGGGATAAATATGGGCAGCAGCAGGGGCGTTTTTAAGACCTGGTAGCCTTCGTTGCAAGTACCCGTAACCAGGGGCGGCGACTTCTGATTTTGTCGTGTGTTGTTCAGGACATTACCACTTAGTGGCGTAGCCAGGATGTTTTCATGGGGGGGGGGGGGGGTTAACTAAAGTGAAGATGTAATATCAATATATTTTGAAGTAATATAATAACTTTATTAGAATTTGTAATAAAATAAAGAACAAAAAAATATATTTAAAAAAATTCATGAAATATTAGCTATACAGTGACCGGCAAAAAATATTCACAAAAAATGGCGATTTTCATTTTTTTTTAATAAATGCTTCAAATGTTGCATATGGACCTAAAATTAAATTCTAAGAAACTTTTTAAAATAATCTTCCTCAATATCTTGCCATCTAACCTCACTTTGTGCTACTTCACGCTGATTTTTTTAAATTTGCTGCCATACCAGTGGTCACGTGACATACATCAAATTCGATTTTTAGGTTATCGGACATGCAAAACCCACCCCCCATAAAAGTTTTTTCGATAGGTACTCTAATAATAAAAATTTTTCCCATATGTTGCGAACTTTTTGCTGGTCACTGTACATATTATATTTCTCTCTCCACAGTTTTATATAACGACCCATAGTTTAATATTGATTTGGTTCTTAGAAATATAAATTATAATAATAATTGCTATCGCACACTTGCACTCCTGCACACTTGAGTGGACGAAAGACCAAGCGATGCACATAATATTGAAACCACGAAAGATGAACCCTGCCTCATCAATGCTATCCGTATGAAGTAAGATTTTACTTGCTAGTCAAATTAGCATCAGTTGTATTCTCAAGGAATTATGATTGGCGCTTTAACCGGAAAACAAACAGCTGTCAAGTACTTTCAATACGAATTTTAACCTTAAACTATTAATAATCTAACCAATAAATGTACAACTGTATTTCTTCTGCAACGCAATAAACCAAATAAAATGTTCATTTATCTAAACCTCACAACACAAATAGGTACTACAAAAACGAATTCCAATTAAAATAGGAATTTAGATACCTAATAAAATAAAATAATGTAAATGTATTAATAATTTGACAGTTTGACTTTTTAGTGACAACACGCGCATTTGACTTAAACTGCTCTAGTCAAATAAGCACTTTAATCATAACACAGGCTTATTGTAATGCTATCCTTGTCGTGTGCATGGGGTTTGTGAACAAATGTACACGCGTGTTTGTCGTTACTAAATTCAGCGTGTGATGAGGCAGGGGTCATCTTCCGTGGTTCGAACTTTATGTAGACACATCCCGATATCTCATGGCCCTCAGTACAGAAAGAGAAAACGCATCTACTACTCAACCTAAAAAAATTCGTTCTGTCAAAGTCAAAATATGAAAAAAATATTAGTTAAAACCTATCTTTATGTTATAATAAGCTGAGAAACTTGCAATATAGGTGGCAGCTAATAAATGTATTTATTTTCAATTTCATAAGGACAACAATTTCAAATTTCACGCGCTTTTTCCTGAGTGCCGCATGTTTTTAGGTTTCACTATTAGACTTCCATCTCACTCTTTCACAAATTCGACGTATGATCAATTCTTCTGGGTATTTGTTTGCCACTTTTACGATTGCTTCTGTTTCTTTGAGTGTTAAATGTACAATTTTAATTAGTATATTGAATTCCTTTAACCTTTCTATTAACTGTTGTCGTTTAACACTATCGAAAGCGTGTTTGAAATCTATAAAGATGCAGTGTGTGACCATGTTGTATTCATATGTTTTCTCAGCTATTTGTCTAAGTAGGTGTATGCAGCCTACAGGTAGATCTATCTTTTCTGAATCCGTGTTGATAGTCTCCTAGTTTTCTTTCGTAGTGGATTTGTCGATAATTGTGACATTCTTATCTGTCTACGTGTTTAAATAGTAGGGTTATGACTCCCATTTTCCATTCTTCGGGTAGTTGTTCAGCTTGCCATAGAAGTTTCTGCATTTTAGTTAGTTCTGATAATAAAGTTTATATTTATATAAATAGATAGACGTGTTTTTTTATTGCTTAACCCAGTGGCGGCTCCTGGTAAAAATTTTAAGGTGTTCTGCAATTTTTGCAAAAAAAAACTTACCTGTTTTTTATAAATTAAGTCTATCCTAAGTTCTTTTCTGTTCGTAAATTTTGTAATCACTTTGTCATTAAAATTGTCTATTTCGCCACCAAAAAGTAAGCAGGGAAAACAGTATAAAGCATTTTTTTTGTTACATCCACAAATCCATTCATTTTTTAAATAAATGTCTCTACTTATTAAATTTACGTGTGTAACTTTTCCCTCTACTTCGCGTGTTCCACTTCCGCGCTGAACTAAATGCAGCGAAATATGTACTTTAATCACGGCTTTGTTTTAGACGGACACGGGGAAAGCGGAGTGCCGCGCGGGCGTTCGAAGGAGCTCGCAGAGCGCGATCGTGTGGCACAGATAAATAATAACGCGACGATAGCGTGAGTCGGTAGGTTGTTCCACTGGTCGACTTTACTTGCGAGGTTCTCACTTCGCTTCAGTCTTCAGTTGCAGTTTTGCCGGCTTTACAAAATCGTGAATGCGAAGTATTTATTATTTGCTTTTTGGTAATAGAAAATATTTTAGTATTTTAGTTAGAGTTAGATTACATAATTATTTATTTTATCACCAACCGTCAGTAAAGCCATGCATTACCATAGCGATTTTCGGAAGTAAACAAACACTTTATCTTACTGTACAAATCAAGCATTTTACCTGCCGCTAATGTTAATCAACATAACCATGACTGTATGACATTGAACAAAAATCGTTTGTTCCTGTCACAGCTCCAACAGTAAAAGTTTTCTCGCGAGTTATTTATAGAAAATAATGGAAGTTATTTTTTTCAAGTATACATTTCTACGGTTGGCGATAAAATTTTGTATGCACCACGTCAGTAAAGTGTCTTTATCGAACTCGCCTGTTACTCGCCTCGCTCGCTCGCTCGCTCGCTCGGCTCATAATCTCAGACTCGTTCGATAAAGAATCACTTTACTGACTTGGTACATAAATAACTATTTTGGGAGCTCTGCAGCACTGCAGCGCCCTGCACTAGCCGCCACTGGCTTAACCTAAATTTTCTTTTACTCGCTTTATGTTGTGGTTATGTCTTTAGGTCTGTCTTAAACTTTTTTTTATTACTCCAAGACGGTTTACAATCTATCCAAAGGACATTAAGTAAATGATATGACACCATTAAAATATATCATATAGGCAGGTCATCCAGTGATTCGTGCCTTTACAACTTATATCTTAGCTAAGACTTAATTTTAATTGCCACAGATAATATCTGTTTTAATTGCTGCTTATAAAATCTATCTGGTATGTCCGAAGGTTTAGTGTCGTTTACTTCGCCAAGAAGTCTACGCGCTAATTGATTTGGGTGCATTGATAATTTTACACTGTATGTCGCACTGAGTTGTTTGTTGTTTGGCTATCTCTTTTACTATAAGTATTTACAGGTATCTTCGTAGAGTTGCATTGGTTATAAACCATGGAGCGTTAGTTATTTGACGTAGGACCCTCGATTGCAACCTTTCTAATATTTTGATGCGATGTTGGTATTATCAGCAGAACCCCACACCTGTATTCCGTAACTCCAGATAGGCTTTAGTATTACTTTATACAGGAGCCCTTTATTTTCTAGTGTTAATTGCGACTTTCTTCCGATTAACTAATACAGCAGTTTGAGTTTGATGTTTAACTGCTTCTTTTTTGCTTCAATGTGAGGTCTAGATTTATACCTAAATATTTAGCTTTTATGTTTTGAGGTATAGCTTGTTCGTTTAGGTATATTGGGGGGCAGGTGGATCTTTTTGTTGCGAAGGTTACATGTGTAATTTCTGTTTGTTAACTGTGATTCTCCAAGTTTTAAGCTATTTTTCAATTTCGTTTATATTTTCTTGAACCATATTAGATGCTGTTGTGGGATCTCTATGTGACGCAATTACTGTGGTGTCATCGGCAAAAGTGATATCTATAAGATTGGCCCCAGGTTACTTCCTTGCAGAACACCTGATTTGATAGATTTGTCACAGTTTTTGAAATTTTGCTTGAATTAAGTGTAATACGTCCCTGTTGTTCGAAGCTTAAGCCCGCCTGAAGTTGCAGAATTTGCGGAAACAATGCCAGTTCGGCATATTCTTGTTGTTGCGAAATTTTTTGGAGAAATCCCAAATATGATGACCAAATAGGATGATGTAATATTCTGTGCAGTGAATTTCTTTGTTAAAAAGTTCGGGGAACCACCGATCACGAGGCAACACCAGGGGTGGCGCCGTTCAAGGTTTCCCCCCGCGTACGAAATGCGTGTTTGGGCATCTTCTTCTAACATCCTTTTGGCTTTACGAAAAAGAGAAGAAACGATTCAGAGTTTAGCCGGCTTTCGGACCTATCGGTCGTGCAAATATCGTTCCGGGCCTCGTAGGTCAATAATCCCGAAAAAGCCTCTCGATCTCATTTTAGTTTTGGAAAACTATTTTACGACATAGTTGTCGGATTCTCCTAGAGAGTGTCTTACCGTTTCGGAAAACATATTTCTGTGTGAAAGTTAGCGTTGTGTGAAGTGCCGTTACAGCCCTAGGAACTTCCTTTTGTCTTCGCACCTGCTTCCGAGAAAGGACATTATCCCCTTTCTTTACCGACCGCCGCTACTTCTCCCTGAGACTCGTAGCTACCATCACTTCCATCTGGGCCACCCTCAACAAAGCCCTCTCCTAGGTAACGATATTAATTTAAGGCCGCCCCTTTTACTTGCCGGTTGTGATTGTACCAGCTTCAACCCCATTCAATACCGTATATTGCGGTTCACTTGTAGACAGGCACCAGTCAACTTTGTTTGTAATTTAAGTACATCAAGGGTCCTTATTTTTGTTTAATCCGTTCGGGCGAAGAGATGTGGGTATTACTTTTTGCTTTAGTGCTTTAGAAACAGTGCAAACTGTCACGGCATTTGTGTGAAACCATTTGTAATCAGATTTTTAGTTTAAGTTTTGTCATCACCACTCATTTTGATTGCGATTAAGGGAGCCTAGTTATTAACTATCTTTGCCGTAGCTTAAGTAAATGTGGCATCCCTCAATCCGCTCTCACTTAAATTAAGATAAAACTTATAAATTTATCCCGCGTTATATTTTAAATATTTCTTACATTCATTATATCTTATTGTTAATTCACTTTTGCCTTTTATTTGTGTTTTGTGTCTGTTTTAATATTTGTGTAGTGTGTACAGCCTTGTGAGCCTGCCTACCAGTACCCCAGTGGTTTCTTTCGGTAAGTAAGGGTAAGTAGCATCCAGCAGTAGGTTGCAGCCCCCCAACCCCCTTCGAGCCCAGAACAAACCATCTGCGGTACGTTCCTCGAGACCATCTTGGGTGATTTCCGCAGTAGCGCCCATTTTTCCTCCCGATTGCGACCCCCCTTCTTCGACTGCTTGTTAGCCGCGAGCCACCCGACTTTGACGTCGCCCCTATAGGTTTAGTGTTTAGACTTGTTTGTTCATCTTGGTGCCTAACATAGTACTGTCTGTCTTCTAAATACGATTTTAAGAGGAGGTATATGTTGTGAGGTAGTGTTGATTTTGTATAACAATCCTGAGTGCCAAATCTTATCGTAGGCTTGTGATACGTCAAGTTATACGGCTGAACAGTATCGCCCTTGTTCGATATCGGAGTTGATTTGGCGTATTACACCTTTTCTATAGTTCCATGCTGTTCTCTGAAACCGAACTGATGTTCGGTGGTTAGTTGCTTTTGCTCTAGTAGTGGTTTTAATCCTGAGTAGGGAGGCTGATTGGCCTGTATGATGCTACACTTTCAGGATATTTACCAGGTTTTACTATAAGTATAATTTGTGCTATTTTCCAGGAAGCTGGAAAGTAATTTAATTTTAAGGCTGCATTGAAGAGTACCGTTATTATCTCGAATTATGTTTTCTTTGAGTACCTTGCCTGTAATTTGATCCCATCCTGGTGCCTTTTTACTATTGAGATCTTTGTCTATTACTTGCTTGACTTCTTGTATTTTAAACCTTTTTAGTGGGAGCTCCATTTGTAATGGCGAATCTAAGAACGTATGAATTTGTTCTTAATTTTTAGTACCTAATTATTCTAGGGAAGGGGGTAAACGTTTTATGGAATTTCATGGATGTTCAGCAAATATTTCTGCCTTTTCTACATTTGATCTAGCCCATTTGCCGTTTTCAAGTTTAATTGGAGAATTGTGTTGTCGGGGGCGCTTAATGTTTTTCGTTGCGTTCCATAAAGAGTACCTAGTTGGGGTCTTTTGTTACAGATAGTTCCTATAGATATGTTTTTCTTTCTTGTAGACTTTTTTTAAATACTTTTGTTGCTTGAGAAGATCTCGTTTGCTGGCATTTTTTTCTTAATTTTCGTTTTTTTTTAACAAATTTTCAGCTAGTTAGTAGTTCTTCCTTGGTTTTAAGTATACTGTTGAACAGACGCCAATTTGTTTTGCTGGTCTTAAACTATGAAAATAATTCATAGACAAGTATGTAATTTATTTATTTCTTTCAACAGATAACAAATAGTTACAGTAAGCTCTATAATTTATATACATACAAATAAATGTAATCTAAAGTAGTAGCTAAAACTGCATTAAAATTAAACAGGTAGTCAAATCGTAACAAATCTACAACAAGAAACTTAATCGAATCAATTATAAAGCAAGATTAAATGAAGCTTAAATTTTTTGCACTTTTATAATATTAACCGAAATGCAAACAACAAGCAACGAAGAAGTAGTTACAAATAACTTAACAGTAATTATTTTGGAACGTGTATTTTTTTAATGGGATATTACCAAATCCTGATTAAAATGTAACACTTTTAACGGCCTTAAACATCGTAATCAAACTTTGGATAATCAGTCACTTAAATAATTTTTTTTAGTATATTATTTTTTAACACTATACACCTTACACCTAATGAGGTCGATGATAAATTCTTTATATGATGATGATGATGAGACGATGATGACTTCTGTACACTGGACGGTTTCACTATCGTATTTGACTTAGTAACCCAACTTTTTCAATGCCTTGAGGTCGACATCTTTGTAATAGTCCTCACTGTTAAAATATAAAGTATTATTTTCACATATTTGCATATTTTCAGAAGATTAGTGCAAAGCAATCTGTGTTATAAAAAAATATGGTTAAGATTAAGTCATAATGAATTCTAAAATGAAACGATTGTGTGACTGAAAGTATTTTTCATAAATCTATTAAAAATGTGCAAATATTCTGGGTTAGAATCTAAAATTTAAATAATCGAATTCAGGCTTGAGATTTCAGTTAACAGCTTTGATGTGAAATTCAATCCTAAACCTTACTTACGAAATACGAATTTTTAGTTTATAATTTATAATCTGAGTTCACTCTTACTCTACAACTTGATGATAAACTGATGAAAAGTAGTTAAAAAAACAGTTATTAAAAGTAAAATTTAAACTTAAATTTAAAGCAAGCATGTAATTTGGAAAGATATTTGATATACAGAATTCGAATTTTATATTCAAATTTAAATATTCGAATCCTATTGCAATCCTTGGTTTTGATTTAATAATTAAATGCTGAACTTCGCATGCGAAATATAAATGTTTTATTCGTAAATTCGTTGTTTCATAGTTTCATTCTTTCGTAGTTCATGTTTCTGTTTAGGTTTTAATTTTGAAATTTAAATAGGTACTGAAGAAGTTGAAATAATTAAAAATATATAGTTATTTGTCACAAGTAAAACACAAGTTTGGTTTTAAACTAATAAACTGAATTTGGAAAGTTCTTGGATCCACAAAATTTGGATTATAAATTTGAAATTTGGCTATTTGAATTCAGATTAGGAACTAGATTGTTTGGAATTTAATTGAAATTGAGTCCTAAATCTTTAATTTTTAATCGTCCTTTCAAAGTCAATACTCAATTTTATATTTACGATTTAAATTTTGCGATGATAAACTGATAAAAATAACAAAAAGTGGATTGTCGGAAATAGGACAAGAGGCTTAGTCTTCAAGCAATAAACCTGATTTAATTTCTAAAGTTTCTTCAATCACTGCTAATATTGGAAAGCCGATTCTAAGTCAAAGTTTAGCTCAAAAAATTGAAATTTGAAAACTAACACTTATTTTAAAAATAATTCAAGTTATGGGATTCGAACTAGAATTAGAATTTTAGGTTCGATATTATGTTTAGGTGTAATTAAATCTGGATTTAAAAACGAAAATCCAGATTTAAAAACTAAAATCTCAGTTAGATTTCGCTCGAAATTGTCCTTGAGAAACTAGAAGCGTCATTTTCAGTTAAAATCCCGTTTCTACTAAAGATTTGGGTCTAAGCTATTCAAATTTTCAATTCGGATTCAGATGTGATTGAAAATCTTCTTTTTTTAGAGGATAATATTTACAGTATAAAATTAACAATTGCCAAGTTTTAGATTTATAAAATTAAAAACCAATCTAAATTTGAATATTAGTCACTTTCAATCAAGTTCGAATTCTGAATACGAATTTGCAGTTGGCACTTAGAATTTGAAAATATAAATATAAAGTAAAATATTAAGTCAGTATAACAATTAAAGTTATAATATAATTTAAAATTCGAAAGTTGCATCTAAATTGTAGTTTAGAGATTAGAGCTGAAGCTGTAGAAATTTTTGAAACTTTTAAAGTCATTTACAACATAAAAACTAACAGCTGCTAAGTTTGAGATTTAAATAAAGTTCTAATTGAGGCATGAGTGTTAAATGCCAATTTAAATTTCGATGTTCATTTCGTACTCAATTAAACCCGAATTTAGGATTGGAAACTAACTGTAAAGATTCGAATCTTTTATTTGAACTCAGATTCGACTGACAATCCTAATTACTACAATGTTGCTTTTACCACAAATAATAATTCCCGAAATACAATCTAAAATTGGCATTTAAATCGAATACTAGTTGAGACCTGAGACCTAAAAGCAAATTTAATTTTTGAGGTCGGTTTTGTATTCAATCAAGGTTTAATTCAGGATTGGAATTTGGAATTTACGTTCAAGCTTATAAACTTACACTTAAAGATAAAATTTTACATTAAAATTCAAAGAAAAGGGCCAAATCCAACATTTAAATCCGTTTTAATAAAATTTTGACATCGAAACTGTAAAGATTCGATTTTTTTAATTTCAGTTCAGGTTCAACTAACAACTTAATTTTTACACAGTTGCATTTTCACAACATAAAATTAACAGGTGCTAAGTTTGAGATTTAAATAGAATGCTAGTATGAGATACAGATATTGGATTTAAATTCTTATTTGAGTTTGGATATCGATTTCATACTCAATCGATTTGGATTCAGAATACGGATTTTTAATGGACACACAAATTCATATTAAAATTTGGCTTTAAATTTGAAAATTCGACCTAAATTGAGAAGTTTGAATCATATTTGTATAAAGATTTCAAATCTGTTGAAATTTAAACTCAAATCTAATTTTGGATATTCCAGTACGGATTCATGATTAAAATTTTAGATTGCTAATTCTGTTTTACTGTAGATGCGAGTGTAAGTTATAAAGATTAATCTGGATTGTAATTGAGATTAATCTGACGATTCTAATTTTACGAGTACATTTACAATTGTAACAAATTCTACAGAGTTGACATGTTTGGCATTTCAATTAAATGTTAGATATAGTAGATATGGTGTAAGCTTTAAATGCAAATTTGGATATTGATGTCATACAATTTCCAATCCTCGCTCAAGATTATAAACTTCGAGGTAAAGTCTGTTTTGGAATGCTAGTAATGGACTCAAATTCAAAAATTCAAAGGCTGTTTTAATAATAATTTGTATTTTAGTTGCGATGAAAATTGAGATTTCGACACATAACTTTAATTTGTATAAAGTTGTATTTAATATAAATAACAATTTGCAACATAAGATTAACAGCTAAATTTGAGATTTAAATCAATTATTAATTAATTAGAATTCAAATTTCGTCAACGATTTCTTGACTCAAACATGAAATTCGATCTTTCAATCCAAATTCTCCTTTAAAATCCTGTTTTACTAAAGGTTTAAATCTAATCTATAAAGATTCGGATTTTCGATTCCAATTTTGATGTAATTGGCAATTTTATTTTTTCCCAATGGCAATAATTTTCAATTTAATATTAATAGCTGACAAATTTGAGTTTTAAACCAAATATTAGTGCAGATATGAGATGCGAATTTAAATTTGTCAGTCTCATATTCAATCAATACGGACTTAAGATCCAACTTTCAATCAGTTCTTAAATGTAAATCCAAACTAAAATTTAAGGTGAAACTACTCTTTTTCCAATTTTGTTTTACTAAAGATTTTAGACCTTAATTTGGGATTCGTATTCAAATTCAGCTTACAATCCTATTTTTTACAGATTGCATTTACCACGAAGATAAATAAAAAATAATTCGCAACATAAAATGAACAGTTGCTAAGTTTCAGATTTAAATCGATCGAATGCTTCAAGTAAATGTACATTTAAATTTAGTTATCGATTTCATACTCAGTTAAATTCGGATTCAGGATTAGAATTTCCAATCCACGATCAAGATTAGCAACTCAAATTTAAAATAAAATTTGTAGCTAAAATCCCTTTTCGAATCATGTTTTAATAAAAAAATCAGGTCTAAACTTTTAGATTCGAATTCATATTTGAAGCTAAAATTTAGTTTTCAGTTGGGAAACTTAATCTAAACTGATTTGAATCATGTTTTTAGAAAGATTTAATATCTGTTTTGATTTAAGGCCGAATCTAAATTTATATTATCGATTTTTTAATCAATCAAGTTCGGATTTAGGATTGGAAATTTCAGTCTGCATTCGAGATTTGAAGCATAGATTCAAGCTAAAACTTTTTTGGTTGGAAATTCGAAAGCTGAAATTCCATTTGCTAATCCTGTTTTATTGAGATGTCAGTGTATGTTACAAGGGTTTGAATCGGATTGGAATTGAGATTTAATTGACGACTAATTTTACATTTAATATTTAATATATTATAATAAATTTAATATTAATTTACAATATAGAATTTCCAGTCTAGATAACACATAAGATTTAAATGCGAATTTGATATGGATTTCATATTTTATATCGTGTTCGGATTCATTTAAACTTCTATTCTCAGGGTTATAAACTTAAATCCAGGCCTTCAAGCGTAAATTTGTTTTGGAAGACTAATAATGGATTCAAATTAAAAAATTCGATGCCTATTTTAGTAATAGTTTGTATCTTAATTTCAATTCGATGCAGATTCAGATTCGACAGACAATCCTAATTTGTATAAAGTTGCATTTAATATGAATAATAAAATCTTATTTTAACAAAGATTTAAACCTAAGCTGTAGCGAATCGAATTTATATTTGATTGGTAATTTTATTTTTTTCCCAATAATAATAATTTCCAATTTAATATTAACAACTGTTTTTTCAGATATGAGATGTAAATTTAAATTTAGTTATGGATTTAGTTGCATTCGAATCCACGATCAAGAAGGTTAACTTAAATTTAAAATAAAATTTGAAGTCTTCCCATAAACCCGAAATTTGAATCAAAATTCAACGTTCGAATTCCGTTGTAACAAAAATGTGAGGTATAAACTGCAAACATAGTAAACATACAAATTTTTGATTTGACCGACGATTCTCATTTTTAAGTTAAAATTTGGTTTTAAATTTGTGGAGTTCGAATCCTGTTGAGATTTACTAAATTTGGGTATCGATTTCTTAATCAATGCAGTTTAAATTTTGGCTTAAGGTTATAAACTTAAATCCACACCTTGAAGCTGAAATCTGTTTTGGAATTTTAACAATGAATCCAAGTTCAAAAATTCGAAGCCTGTTTTGATAGTAGTAGTATTTTAACTGCAATTCGATTCAGTTCTGTAGATCCTAATCCTAATTTATATAAAATTAAGAATAACCTACAACATAAAATTTGAGATTCAGGCCAATTATTAATTAGAATTCAAATTTCGGCGTTGATTTAGATTCAAGATTAGAAATCCAGTTGCGACTTGAATTGAAACCCAAATTTGAGGTTCGAACTTTGAATCCAAATTGCACGTTCGGAAGCCGTTTTGAGAAAGATTTGAATCTAAGCTGCAAAGAGTGTGAAATTAAGATTTGGCGGACAATTTTAATTTTTAAAACGTTGCACGTACAATCGTTCACGATTTACAATTTAATATTAAAGGTTTGTTATTCAAATCGAATGACAGTTCAGATCTAAATTTGGATTTGGAAATTTGCATATCGATTTCATGTTCAACTAAGTCCAGATCCAAAATTCGAATCTTCAGTCTACATTAAAGACTGAAAACTGAATCCCATTTTATAAAAAAATCGAAACAAACCTGATAAGATTCGAATACTGATAGGATTCAAGTTCGAATTCGACTGACTCTTGTGTTAATTAGACTGCCAATTCTATGATTAATAATCTGCGCTGTTTAAATTATTTCCTAAAACCTGCTGATATATTCAGAAAATATACGAATTTTAGGAACATTTTAATTCGACCTTTTAACTTTGAATTAAATCTGAGTTTATTTGAGAAACTATTATATAAGTAATGTGCTGAAGCAGTCTATGACGAAACACTTCGAAATTATGGGCTGATAACTATGATGTATGTTTTGTGAATGTGTTACGAAGAGTGAGAAATTAACCTGCAACGTTTTGACTTTCGGTATTTAAATCGACTTTCTTTATTTAGAGTGTCAGGAAGCCCTTTAATTATTCTTTTTAAATAGGTAATTTCCGACAATTTAAATAATGCGTTTGGCTTAATTATTGTCACAAATCGTTCAAGTAGTAGGAAATTTAGAGTAGTTTGGAAAGAATGATGTGTTCTTTGCCAGGGCCTGGTTTCTTAGATTATTGTATAATTTTCCTTTAGGATAGGATTTTACACGTCTGAACATAGTGCCAAATAGTGCCCCACAAGCTGACTAGTTAAAAAAAACCTTTGTCGTATGGAATATTCACAACATCTTTACAAATTTAAATTTAGAGTAATTACTTCAAGTTCACCAGAAGTAAGAACGCCTTTCAGAAATTTTAAAACAACAAAGATATTATTAAAATAATGAAATTGCAGTTTTACATGTTTGCCAACTTGAGTTCTTTTATTCGTCAGGTTATGTGAACACACCTTTAATAGTTCCTACTTCAGATCTGTGTTCTTATTTTGAATGAACTATAGCAATGTTAGTTTTGTAGTTTTGTTGCTTAATTTTACTTGTCTTGTTTTATCAACAGTTGTGTGAGTCCGATTTGTTTAAAAATTTAATTTGCAACAACTCGTTCCTTTGGGGAAATATTTTTAATGGCGTACAGCCGAAGATCAATGGTTCAAATCCCTGCACAGGTCACATTTTTCTATGTTGTTTTTATGATATTTTTAGAAATCTTTAAAATATATTAAACTATGTACTTTGATGCTTTTAAATATGTAATACGGATGTGTTAATTTTAACAACATAAAATCAATGAGGTTTATTTATTTAAGATGTGAAATGATTTAGTACATTCTGAAATTAAATTTTATAGTTTATGCTTTCTTACTAAAGTTGATGAATGTTTTTATGTGAAGGAATTCTATGTTTGATAATGTGTTGTGCCAGTTATCTCTCGAAATATACTTGCCTCTTATGGATTTATTAACGAACAATGTTGGTTTGTTATAAATGTAAAATATGTAAACCACCGAACAATACAAAAATAAATATTTACCTTTTTTACGAATTTTAGTAAAAATGGTTCACTCATTCCGTTAGTATTTGTTACAAACTGAAATTCGTTTGAACGGTTTATTTTATACACATACATGCAGTGTAAGTCAAAAGTCGAGTTAGTGATAAAACAAATATGGAAAAATTTTATAATGTTGGTACTTACCTTTTTGATTTTTTTTATGAATGAATATCACCAATAAATTCGAATTTGAATTGACCATGTGTGTTTTTAAAACTTAAAACAAAAATGGTAATGAGAAAGGAAAGTTATTACCTTAGTAGAAAGAAGTGCACCAGTTTCCCTTTCCACTTTACCCACTTAAGAATTAAAATTAGGTCAAGTAAAAGTACCCGAAGAAATCTATAAATGTACAAAAAAATTTTATTCACAGAACTGGTGAGTTATAAATGTGATGAATTGTTTTTTGTTTGTTATTTGTTCCGCTGAAAAGGGATTAAAAAGGGGCTCTCAAATAATTAAAAGATTAAGAAAAAATTAAAAATAATTGTTTATTAATTATACAAATTATTTGTACCGCATTGAAAGTAGGCAATTTTACTTTTGAATAAACATAATGCTCGCTAATGCAAACACAATTTCTTTTAAAATTAACTTTAACTATTATTAATAAAAATAGGAACAGAGAGTCAATCGGCCAAGTGGATACCCCGATTAACTAAAATAATAATAGCTACTAATAATTAAATATTAATGGTATCTCAGTCGTCCGAGTGACGCCCGCCATGAGATTGAGGTTGGTTATGGATGATGAGGATATGGATTTATTTATCCGCGGGTTCTGGGGCGCTGCGCGTTGCTGGTGATGGCCTAGGCTTGCTGGGCCTTGGGGATGGTTGATGTGGCCTCGAGGAGCCACCGCCACCTCCTAAACCTGCCAGAAGTTCGCTCTTGCGGATGCTCTTCAGGTCCAAGTCACCGTAGTAGTCCTCGCTGTGAACCCCATCAATCGTTTTGACTTTGCACTTAGCTTTTTTTGCTTTTGCGGGGGGTAGGAAAACATTTTCTTTCGGGGGGATTAATTCGGGATTAATTTTGAAACTTTGAAATTTTGTACGTTTTACTGATTCTTGAAGCCAAGGCCCCTCTTTTTCAGTTCAAATTTTCAAAGTTTAACGCTATTGGGGATTTTTAGTTTGTAATGAAACACTGATTGGTCGCTTATGAGGGTTGAACAATTGCAATATAGTATTAATCGATTTATAAATTTGCATTAATAACTGCTCAATGTTTGAAATTCGATTGAAAGATTTAATTTTTTTAACTTATATTCCGGATGGATCTCTTAGAAAATACAGAAAATTACAAAAAGTAATTTGTTACCATTTAATGTAAGGACCTAAATTGCTTTAATCCGACTGAAATTAAGTAGGTAGTTAAAATCTTTGAAAAACTTAAACCTTGCAGCTGTGCTATTTGATTTTAACATTTTAACAATTGCTTTTCCATTATGGTTTTACAATAAAGCATGTTAGAAAATAAAATTTAGCAAATCAAAACAGAAGCAGAGCAACATTTTTGAAACCTTTAAAATGTTTGAATTCGCCATTTTCAGCAGGTATAAAAAAAATCATTTTATTTTACGTATTTAAAAAAATTGAACAAATACCACAAAAATTATTAATTTGACATTCAATTTCCAATTTTTTGTTACAAGAAAATTTATCCAAAAGCCTTCAAGAATAAATTATAACAACAAATATGTTAGATAAAAAGTGAGAGTTTTTGTTTACTCATCAGAATTTCACGTACCATGCGTTAGATTTTAGTTTAGATTACTACACTAATTTGTTAAATAACGTTTGGAAAGTGGAAATTTAAAAATATATTAGACATGTAGGTCATAACAACGTTTACTTCGTTACTCATCAAAAACCGTGCGAAGAATGTAACATATCATACACTGGACAAACAGGTAACAACGTAACAAGTAAAAACAATCGAAGTAGGACAGGCATATGTTTCATTTTAATACAAAACCATATAGACTCCGTTAATTTAGACTAATTTCTACTGAAAAATCGAATAAGAAAATCTGTTTAAAATTTATTGTTAAAACCCTTCATAATAAAATCCGATAAGAGCAGTGTTTCATTACATCTTTTCATAAGCTGGGACTGAAGATATACTTCGTTTATTTGAAAAGTAAGTAAAACGAGGAGGAAATAAGCGATAGAAGCGTGCAGGGCATGCAGCTCACAAAAAGCGTTAGAAAGTGAAATGCCACCAATCACACAAGTTGAATTTATTGAATAATACCATAAAAAGAACGAAAATGTTTTCGTGACTAAAAAACGAATAAAGCGAAAAAGCGATAACTTACCATCCGACAACATCTTCGGGATCTTCGCAGTTTCCTGTGCCATCGGCGTCTCCAATTTTGAAGACTGTGCCGATGGGGCAACCGTATTCACGTGGTACACCTTCTAAACAGATGTAGTATTTCCTGCAATCATCAGGATGGGCATGACGAGAGAATGTACCTGAATTAGTAACTTCACCTGGTGCTGGACATGCAAAACCTCCAGCAACCTCTGCAATTGAAGAAATTTAATCCTTATTAATTATGTTTGACTGTTAATATGGTTAGAAACTCGCTGGCGGCCACTGTAATTAAAATCAGATCTGGTCGATATTTTAACACGGGAAGTACTAATAAACTGAAAAAAAAAGGAAGTGGAGAAAGGTTTGAGCTTGTAACATTGAACTTGACCAACTGGTCGATGACAGAAATATTTACAATTTATTTTTAAAAAATAAAGTGAAATTGTGTCGGTTATCACAATTAAAATTCCCAAATAGCTTTATGAAAATAAAGAAATCAGAAGTAGGCTTGTTTGTTTAGAAGAAAAGAAAAAAAGAGGCTGTTTGTTAGAAAAATATTTAAGACATTGTAGAAAATCAGCTGAGAAGTAATAAGTAGCCAAGAATTTTATTTACAAGGAAATTTTAAGCTTGATAAGTTATTAAATCCTAGGTTACGTCCATAGAATGGATATGGCACGGCAAGAAGAATAATTGAAGCATTGTGAAGAGAAAAAGTTCTTTGTAAGTACTTAAAAGAAAAAGGATAGAAGATTATCATACAGTTGTGTTTCTTTGAGATTGTGTGGTTTGTAGCTGTATTAAAGTATCGAGTTTTATTGTCCGAAGAGAGAAGCCAGAAAAAAGAAGAAGAGGAAGAATTTTAGAATAGTGGCTTTTTTCGCACATGAAAAAAGCATGAAGAATGAGAAAGTTAGAAGTATTAGAGTAAAGCAGGTGTAGAACGAAAGTGATGGTTGCAAATGTGTATGATGTATGTATTACTTGCGTAATGTGTATAAAGCTTTTTCTTTTTTTTTGTTTTATTAATTGAAGATGATGTAAAATTACTGTATCTTATATACCTTCATTTTTACATTCTGGTACTTGATCAGCCCACATGCAGACACGAGCTTCACGATCGTAGGCAAGACCGGGAGAACACTGGTAACGGGAAGCTTCTCCATTCCAACAGTTCCAGAAAACGTCACATTTTGCTTCATCGGCGAAGATACCGTACAATCGAGAGCAGTGTGTGGTTGAGATTGGTGGTTCTAAACAATTTTTAATAATTAAAATTTTTGTTACTTTTGTTGTAAATTATTATTTTTACTCTATCCAGTAATTCGGGCACATGGCTCAAATTACATAGATTTTTTTCTTAAGGATTATAGCAAATCTAACATAAAAGTATTTAAAAATATGCAAAGATAGATAGATAAATAAATGGATTGATAGATACATAAATAAATAGATGGATAGATATATAGATTTATTGATAGATAAATAGGTAGCTGGATGTAAAAGGAAAAGGAGAGGAGATACGGAAGACGAGGAATAAGGAAAGAAAGAAAGACAAAAATAAAGGAAGGAAGGAAGCGAAAGGAAAAAAGAAGCAGAACGAAGAATTACCTAATTCTGTCCTGTCTCCACAGTCAACATTATGGATGTAGTCGCAATTTTCAGTCAAGAATTTGGGGTCGCCGGCATCGAAGGCAAGACCATTTCCGCAAGTCTTTAATTCTGCTACATTATTGTCACATTTCCAATATTTATCACAGGATTTATGGTGGGGGTAGAAACCGAAATCATCGGGACATTTGAAGTTTTCCTGTGCGAACACTGCAATAAAACAAAGAATTTTAATTTTTGTATTGTCTTTAATTATATTACAGAAAACAAACTGGAAGGACTTAAAGTTTCTATATACATAGCTACAAACAGGCATGAATATTTTTCACTTGCCTTGGATGCGATTTTTTTTTTCTTAAATCTTAAACCTCGTTTTTAGGGAAATTTAGATTTTGACATTATGCTCTTAGGGTTATGTTGAGTGCAAAAATTACATAGCTAGCTATATTAACGGCGGTTGGCATTGGTCAATTAATCAATTAACATTACACAATAAAATAATTTTTACCACTTTTCTCAAAACTATAAAAATTGATTTATGGCGTCTCTGTAAACAGCCATTCTGTTAACCTTAGTACGTATACCTCAGATTCTCACCTTTGATTCCTTACTTCAGATTTACAGACAAAAGCCAAGAAAAATCTTGGTTAATATTTTTTTGTATGTAGGTACGTTAGCCACTACAAATATTTAGTAACGCATAAATGGGGACTTCCCCCGAAGATTTCTGTGCAAGGATTTTAGAAATTATATTTTTGTGTAGTAGCAATCAAAATTCTAACTATATGGAATTAAAAACATCAAAATTAAGGAAGTTTGCCTTAGATGCAACTCTGCTATAAACATGGCTGTGGCTCGTGTACAGCACTCGGGTTTATTACTTTTGACTTGCTCTGCTGAAACCAAGCAACGGTTTTGTTGTTGTAGTGTATATAAGAAAGTAAGAGAACAAACAACGGTCTTTCTAGAATCTAGAATGTTACATAAGTGTTCAAAGACATGAATTTATGAATAATAGCAAGGAAATGCATCGTTTCTATTGTTCAGATTTTAAAAGCCGTTAATGCCGCTCCCGTCTTAAAACATGAATCAGCTTTTATAAATAATAAGCATTGTCCGTTATCGATATTCACATAAAAAATTGTCAGTAAAGAACAACTAGTTATAATAAAATATAAATTGTACTGCCGATTCGTACTATGCAATAGTTTAACATTCCGAGGTGTACCTGAAGATTGGTCACAAGGCGGTACCAAGGCCGCGATCGCGATCACTCAAGAGAAACAGAAAATAATTTAATTCCTTTAACTTTCAGTTTTGCTTGCTTGCCTGCTTGCCTACTTGGCACACGTCTCTCCTGAAGAAAACAAAGAGGACGCTTAAGCACGTGCTTAAAAACCGAATTAAAACGTAAGAAAGGCTGGGCGTGGTGTTGTACATTTGCATGTTCAGTAGGTGAAAGACCGCGATGTGGGACACTTTTCAAATTCACTTTTAGCTGTAACTTGGCAAATAAAAAAACTGGCTCCGCACCAGATATGAAATGCTGGGTGGTCAGTTGGGTTTTCGTGGCGCAACCATGCTCGGGTTACCTTTTCTCTTCGGGCATTGCAGTCGCCAGGAGGAGATTCCACTTTTCACTTTTTTTATTGCATGTCTGTGTGCGTAAGCCCGAAAATTTACAACCAAATGGCATTGGGTTAAATAAATACCACGGGGTAATTGGCACTCACACGTCTCGACTTAAGGTTATAAATGTATCATTAAGTTCTTTTCAATTTGGTCTCCATTAAAAAAATAATGCTACACCGTTGTTCCATTCAAATCTATTATTAAGTAGGTGGCAATGTACGAGTAGGATTAATATTAAGAATTTAGGACCTTTGTTTGCAAGTACAATGAAGAAGCTTAAAATTTGGTTGTTTTTGTTGTAAATGGATGTCAGGAATGTAATTAGGTGTATATTGCACAAACGTGACATACTTAATTAAAGCAAGCCTAGAAAAATGGGTGTATACATACATTGCTTCTACAAGTAATTCAGGTTATTTAAGAAACGAAAGCTATGAGCTGATGCGAAATGTAGCATTATCTGACATTTCATCACAACTTTTACAGATTTCCCAGCTGTTTATTTATTGCTCTGTAGATTAGTTTATGATAAGAATGAATGAATTACAAAGTCATCGAAAGGAAAATTATTTGCCTGTTGGAGAAAATTACTAAAATATTTAAAATTTCGAGGTAAAGAAAGTCGCTCGAGGTAGTTTTGTAATATTATTTCAAGAACGTTACCTTTTCGAAAGGTGGATATGCAACGAAAAAGGCAATATTGGAAAAACCGTATTACACGGGTTTCGATAAATACCAAATAAATAAAATACAACAGACTGTGACTAATAAGATAACAACCTTTCACTAGAAAACAATTGCAGCTTAAACGGTTAAAAATCGACATTCACGGAAATTACTGCTGGTTTTGGTATTTTATAATGTTTAAGATTTGTCACCGGCTTTATTGTTTGTTTTAATAACAATGACAGGCAAAACTTAACTCAACTAGGAAATTACCGCTTTTTAGTGGTATAATTTTATTTTTCCTGCAGTTATAGTGACGCAATTTTTGATAAAATCTTGCACTGCAGATTGCAGAGCAACTAAATATAGAACATTTTGGACAAGGGTGGCTATGGATTTTTAGCTTATACAGTTTACTGTATGCAAAGGCACACTTTGATTTCGTAAACTTTAAAATAACAAATGAATCTAGGCCAGTAATTTTGTTTTCCATGACCCACTTTTCAAAAAATCTTTTTGATCTGGCGTAGTATTTGTATGAATTTGCTGGAAATTCGAGTGCATTGCGTATTCAAGAAAATTTAAAATAACGAAAAAAAGAGGCTTAATATTTTTATAAATTAAATAATAATATAGCATTTTTTAATTACAGATGGGATAAATATTTTTTAAAACCAATTTAGAGTCAGTTAAGTATCATTTAATAATAATAAAAAACATAGGTTGCCTTATTTAAACAACCATAAAAAGTAACTATTTTTTTATTGTAATTTATTATTTGGATTTGTTTTCATTTTAGCTGTATTTCCTTTATCACTAAGACCCTGTTTTACTTCATATTTTAAATTTTTACAGTATGAGATGCAAAGTAAATTGCAGGGTAAGCCTTAAAGGTGTTTTAAAATTAAAGAATTTCAGTGGGTCTTTCAGCTTAAACAAGAATTTAAATATTTTGTCATTTTGATAATTTCAGGTTAGGTTATAAACCTGAAAGTCTTAGTCTCAAATTAAAGCAATGAATAAATAAGGTTTTAGAGGAAGAGATGAATATAATCACATAATCAGTAAAGGCACCGTGATAAACTAATGTTACAGCATAACCCAATCAAAAGAGAAAAAGTAAAGGATTTTCAAGCCTCTAACTAATTGAGAATGATTTCCTGGAGTTTTTTTCAGCTAGTGATTTGGCAAGTTACGTTATTCTTATTATTCTTATTATTGGTCGTTGATAGTAAGAATGTTTGTAGGAGTGCGCTTACATCCCTAGGAACCAATTTATTTAGTAACAGTTCATTTCGAATTATTTTGTAAAATTTAATTGTTTAAAGACAGTGGAAAACATATTATCCATACGATGGAAGTAAATGATTTACTTTGTGGGAGTTAACTGAACTTATCACTTTGGTATGTAAATAACTATTTTTATTTGGTACCTAAGACATTTTGAACGCATTTAATTGAGGTTTCCTCGGTTAACTTCAGTGATTAGATGTTTTGACACAAATAATTACATTCGAAATCGATTGTTCGCAGCAGCAATTATTGGTAGGTATAAAAAAAACATATTTATGAAAAACCAAAAAGCTCCAAATTTTACTTTTACACTCCCATTATTTGTTGCAGAGTAGTATCCGCGTTCGTTTCTGAAAGGTATTTGAAGCTTAGTTTATCCGTTTATCCCTCAATCAACGGTTTATCTTTCAAAAAATTTTAATTAAGATTTTTAAAGTGCAGAAGTGCAGATCTGAGCGATTGAAGGTTATTTTTATTTGAGATTCATGGCATATTTTAAATGTCAACAGGATTCCACAGGAATTTTTGTGTAAATTTTAATATTATTCGAGTCAGTGGTGTTTCCCCTTTTTTTTGGAGTCTTGTAAAGTGAATGAGAAGAAGTTTTGGATTTTAGGGTTTATATTTCAAACACGAACCTTTTGGGACGAAATAAATTGCATAAATGACAATTTTGTTATCAAAATCAAAAGCAAGACGTGGATAAGAATAGATCGCTCTCCTATTTAATTAATTAAAATGTTTCTGAATTATTCTTTAGCAAATAAACACTTAAAGTGTATCATGAAAATCTATAACCGTTTATTAACCGAATTTTTTTATATCTCTGTTTACTTTTACCTTTTAAATAAATTCGAGAAAGTAAATATTTGCAATGTTTTTCCAAGAACGAAAGTACAAAAATAAATTGGTAAAGTTACACGACCTCCAAGATGAAATTACAGAATAATTTTCGCACCTCTTAAAGTACTTTACATGCATGTCAGACGCTCCCATATTGGTTTTTCGAATTCTTATCCAAATACATCACGTTGAATTCCCACACCCAAAGAAAACCATAACATTCTTACTTTCTGCGCCTGTGGTATCGATATTATATTTATAATACTGTAAAACTTCCTTGTAACAAGAACGACAAGGTCAGTTATGCACCAAAAAATACGACCACTGAAACTTATTAATATTAAATAGTAAAAACGCCCCGGGATGTTCTCGTAACTAAAGTCTTCCTACATAACTTCAGATTAAAATTTCAGATCAAAATCAACCTTAAAATTATTTTTCTTTCCAACATATCCGAAAGTTGCCTTGAAATATGAAAAAATAAAAGACCTCGAAATATCAACTTATATATCGAGAAATTAATTGGACCAGACTAGACTCGTACGTGTTGTTAAGATTTATCTAGTTATAAAAGCTTTTGGACATCCGATGACTTTCTACAAATAAAACATTTAAAATCTTTCACAGTCATGGTTAATGTTAAGGTCAATTCGTGATTCTTCAACGCTCGAGTTTAAATTATTTTGGCAGGACGTCGATTTTAAAGGTGGATTTTTTTTATAATTATTTGTAACGCCGATTTAAACCTGGATCAACTGCTATTAAAGCTTATTAAAGGGAATAATTTTATATGTGGTGGGGCTTGAAGATAAAATCTGAATTATTTTGTGGATTAATTGTGGATATCTGTTTTAGGTTCTAATTAGGAAACCATAAAAACATTAATAAAAGTCACAGCCGTCTGACAACTACAAGTGAAATACAGAAATGTCAATGATAACAAGTTCTACATGGTTTTTAAATTAGGTCCAGATTTTTCTTAATGAAAGGTGGAATTTCACCTATAAAAAGTAATTAACGTTCAACGCCCCTTTTAGATATTTATTTAATTCGCGTATATCATGCGCTTTGATATTTATTCCGTAAAAACATGTTTGGTTTTCAGACAAGCGGTGAAAGCAAAACGTTCGGTATTTTATAACGCTTTTAAATGGGAACAAGCATGCTCGATTTTTTTAAACCTGCCGTTATTAAATTTTTAGTGGTTACCATTCTCGTGGGTCAGAAAAAAGTCATGTAACAAGGAAAGGTTAAGATTTGACAAGTGTGTTATGTAAAAAGCTCGTTGGTTTCGGTAGTTATGCGATAATGAGACTGTTTCACGTGCCGGAAAAAATGCGTTAGTTATTTAATTGTTTGGTTATGTTATTTCCCTTCAGGGGGTCTACATTTCTTTCTGCATTGCTGATTTCTAATAGCTATGATTTCAGGGACTTCCAAACGTAGGCGAAGTGGCATTTAAGCAATTTATTCCCTTTTGTAAGACGATTATTCGAAAGTAAAATTAAATATGCAGAGGAGTAAAGGTAAATGGCAACTTACGTTTGAAAATTGCGAAAGGCAACCTTAAAGAAGATCAAAAACACCAGGAATAGTAAAGCAAGCGATGCATTTAAAAAATCTAAAATCAGTATTAAAAAATAGTAAATTATTATCAAAATCAATAAAGGTCTAATTTTAAAATAAAACAGATGGAAACCCAGGATGCTATTCTCTGTTTTATATCAACTGTTTCACTGATTACTGCTTAGAAGAGGATTTAGAGTTTTCAGAGTTAGAATATTTAACTAGCCCGGCTAACAACAACAACAACTATCAGAAGTACCGAAAATCAATTGATTTTTACAAAAACTTGAATTTTCGAGAATTACAATTATCTATAAATAACTGAGGTTTTTATCTCCTAAAAAATTATCTAAATTTATTGTTTAATCAAATTCTTCGATTTCCACCAATCTGTTTCTTAAAATCATCATTCGCTGACGTTCGTTTAAAGTTTAAAGGGCTTAAGGAAGAAAATATACTTTAAAGGGCAAAGTATAATTTATAAATAATCAAAACAATTTGCTTTGTAGCATTTTTAACACCAAAAAGTTCTGCTCTTTCTTGCTTAATTCTTATTTACATTCAGAATTTTTTTCAGATTCAAATCAAAACAAATAATAATTAATATCTCGAATTGCTAACTTCATATTCATTTATTTGTAAATCCGTTGTGATTACGAAAAATTATTAAATAATAATCAAAAATGGTCTTCGCCTGTCATTAAATAATCGCATGGCTCATAAATTTATAAACACTCTTTCAAAGTATTATGAAAAAGTATATAAACACACATCAATAATTCATCGAATTAAGTAACACTAATTAATTAAAATTACACACATTTAACATCAATTGTTTTATTATGTTGATTTGATGACAAATATCCTAAAAATGCACGTCTTTTTTGGTTAATTATTTAAATAAATTGATGAATTTCTTGTGATGTCAGTGGAGTTTGTTGAGAAATACGCTTTAATTAAATTTTCTGGAATATATAAAGTCAGTGCTTATAACGTTAAATTGTTTTAGTCTGTTTTAATGTTAGAAAAGCCTTGCAAAAAAGCCTCTGCAATGATTCGAGTTCCAAAGAAACGATTCCTGCTATCAGAACTGATTGAGATATGTATGATTATTTCAAGTTAGTAAAAGGAAAACAAGCAAAACGAAGAACCTTATCTTCAAATTAGGAAACAGCCTTTTAGAATGTGTTTAGCTCGAAGTATAAAATAATTAATAAGTAAAGAAACAATGAGTTTATTACTTTAAATCTGAAGTTAGACACATATTTTTGAGAAACAACGCAGTGTGAAGTTAGATAAGATACAAAAGTAAGCGAATTTAACTGGTTGTTAACAAAACAGCCTTTTTGTTCAGAGATAATTTCACACCCAGGGCAGCTCTTTAAAGCAATGAAGTTTTAAGTTGATTTGGTTAATTTTTTGAAAATCGGCGTAGTAATTTGGTGAAAGTGCAACCAATTTACAAGAAATTCTTGACTGATAATAATTTGTCCACATGAACATTCATCCTCGTGCTATTGTTATTTGAATAACCGCGAATTTGTCCAAATTATTTAAGTTTCCTACAATTTACTTATTACTACCAAGACATTCCATTTTATACAAGCAAGCAAGAGCAAAACCTCACACAACAATTACGATATGAAAGTTATCACATATTTAATTCAGGTTAATATTAATTTCATTCACTTCCAACAACAAAACGGCAAAAACTTAAATCAGATCAAATTTATGTTTGCTTTATTTATTTAAATCATTTTCATTAGTATTTGTTCCATATTTTAATTCAAAATTAACGAGCACTAATTAGTTTATAGAAAACGTAAACATCCGCGTTATTCGCGCTTTCCAAACATCGAAATACAAATCGCGAATTTATAACAAAAATCGATAATAAGTTCGATATGTCTCCATTCTGTTATTTGATTCGATTACGACATAAACTTTCACAGCATTAAATGCTGTCCACATTTAGTTAATCAGGAAATATTATGATATAATGTTAGAAATTAATATAAGCGAGTAATTTGAATTTTTTTAAACATATTTAAATTGTGGAATGCTTGCTTTGGGGTTTTTCTAATATTTATTAACTGCTTTAATTAAGTCTGTATTAAACTTGATTTGAAGAAAAAACGGGCTTTACCTTTGGTTTTGATTAAATTAGAATTCTAACAGGTGCATTTGATGAATTATTCAGAAAAAAAGGTTAGATTTATTAGATAAATTCCTGAATGTAGAATAAATAAATCTTGCAAATAATGTAAATGAAGACACGTCGAGTCCTGGAAAATTTTAATCGGTTCAAGAGCATTTTGCAAAAGCATGACAGTGACCTTTCATGAAGCAGGAAATGCGAAGGATTTGCAACAATTTTATTATAAAGTATGCGTCGCAAGTAAAAATGTAGTAGTTAGCCTTCAAATTCCATGCTAGGAAAACAATTCAGTCTTGAGCTTAGTACGAAGTGGCTCTCTAAAAAATTCATAAAAAAGCTCTTTAATAAATTTACGTAACGGAATTTATGCAGATGATATAAATTTTTTATTATATTTCTAACCTAAAGTTCGATCCTAAATAAATACTTCTATTTTTAACATATCCATTACGTAAATTATTAAAAACGTTATTTAATAATTTGCATAAATGTGGGCGGATTATTGTATAATATAAAAAAAATATATAGAGATTTGTTATGTTTAGTAATCTCTAATTGAAATTACTTCATATCTTTGAAATGTTAATGCTTGCGACAGAACCGTTATAAGAGAATGCCTTTATGCGCAATTCTATGTTTATGCAAGTTTTAAATACATATAGTAATTATGTTGTATCCTGAGTCCTGATTTTAAATCTTTTACTTATTGTTATCCGTTAACTTGAGAAATTTTTATCTTAATATGTCATCGTTTTAGATTTTCGTTTGTGTTGGCCGAGACTGAGTTGATTGAAAGTTCTTGTTTTGGGACTTCTCAACATTATTTATTTATTCATGACTTTTGAAAAAATTTAAATTAGATGGAGAGCCTTTACTTTAAGACTTAAAGAGCTTTAATCAGATTGGAAAAATACTGAAAAAACTTTTAGGAAGGCCTTGAATTCTCTAGAATTTTGGTTTATTTTTATACTTGTTATTGGGCGAAATTGCTGTTTTCAGATTTCCCAACTTCACTGGTTAGAAGGCGTTAGTCAAATAGGAAAAATAGTGAAAGACGAGGAAATTGTGAAATGTTCCGTATTTGCTTTGATTTATGTTTGTGCTCGTCATTGGGCGAGATTCTGATTTTGAACTTCCCAAAATTATTTATTTATTTACTTATTATTTTTACAAACATTTAAGTTGAAGTGCGATACTTCAAAATGGAACATCAACTTTACCGATTAAAAGGCTTTAATTATATTACTTAGAAAAATACTGAAAAATTGTTTGAAACCTTTTGTTTGCTTTGATTTATTTTTATGTTCGTTATTAGGCGAAATCTAGGTTTGCGGCTGCCAAGAATCTTATGTGTTAGCAAGCCAGAACAGGATTTGTCTAAACTGACGAAATATTAAATATTTTTAAATTTCTGCAATTATTTAACCGCATTGTTTTTAAAGAAGAACAGATGGATGTAAAACGTATCTAAATATTTAATTAAATCTCTAAACCCTTTATTTTGTATTTTTACTCCAACCCTGAGTCTTGGCATTGCTCTAAACTCTAAACTGATTAAGCTTTAAAAATTTTACACGACTTAATTAATAATTAACGGAAAGTTAAGGTTAATTTAATTTAGGAAGTATAAGCAAGTTACGCTAATTAAATCAAAGAAATTCGAAAAGCTTTTTTAGCATAAACTTCAATCAATTATCTGCTCTAATTAATTTAATTCATTCATATAATGAAACACTTATATTTAAGTTTCCTTCGCTAAAAGCTCGAGGCTCTCACTTGAAATACCTACTTAATCATTGAAACCAAACATCGATAAGAATGTTTGCACTGTTGGATCAGTTTGTTCGTACCAAAAATCGCAAGCGACCTTTAAAAGTGTCCGATGAAGAAATCGGTTGTGTTTAATTACCATTTAGTTGTTCAATAAACATTCCACAATGTACAGTACACATGGCATTCGGTATTAAGGCCGGTATATAAATAATAAAAGTGAGAAATTTCACATGAAAGTCGCGCCGTGTTGTTAAACTGCACAGAACAAATGTGTTACTGGGGCTCGTGGCATGAAAAATTAGAACATGAAATTCATTTTAATGGAATTGCATGTGGAAATCGCGGTTTTATGCACTGAACTTGTTGTAACGAGAGGCTAGTTTGCGGTTTTTATTTAGTTGAAGGTGATTTGAATGAATTACAAGGTGCACTATTATTAATTAGAAAGGTTGGTTGGGAAATTATAGTTTAAGGGGTTTCCTTCTGGAACTATCCTCAATGAATTAAATACATTTTCTTATGAATTGAATGGATGGAAAATATCTTTCAGTTTAATTTAATCAATCCTTGCTTAAATTTGAAAGTTAAACTCTAAATATGGAAATTTAGATATAAAAATTGATTAAACCAATCAATTCATTTTTAAAATATTAAATTGATCCTTAAAAATCCATATTTTCAAAGATCAATAATAATAAACAAGCCAATAAAAGTAAAAGTAAGTTTGAAATTGTTAACAATCGAAAGGTAAATGTTCCACCCATTCATAGCAAGTACGAAAAGAATACCCAACAAAAGAAGATGATCTCATCACCGGATATTGGAGGGATTGTTCATTGAATTTGTGCAACAACCTTGATTAAAAAATAAAACCGTGGGGGGTAGGAATTTGAATTTAAAATTTGCATAACCGAACAGATGGTTTTGGAATCGTAATTAATGGGCTTCATTTATTTTGCAAAATTTATTTAAATTAACTACAAGTAAAAGTTATTTTATTGATTAAATTAATCAAAATTATTTAAAGAACAAGAAATAAAATCAAATTATGTAGGCATTTGCTAATGATTTACAGTTCAAAAGGCCAATCCTTGAAAAACAAATGATTATACAGGGTGATTCAAAAGGTATGGTCCAAACTTAAGGGTGTGATTGGTGTTGTTAAAATAAGTAAAAAATGCCAATAAACACATGTCTTATTTCCAACCGCTTTCTAGTTACAGAGGTTTTCTTTGTTTTTATCTGTGTTTTGCCAAATCACGTTATCAAGGAACTAAGTAAAACAAATGTTAATTCCTTATGGCAGAAGACGTTTCAAGCTTGAATTGGCGTAGTTTTCAATAAATGTGGTAATGATGGAGCCATTTTCTGTACGTGCAGAAATGCATTTTGTGTATGGTTATTGCAGCGGAAATGCCCGTGCACCTGTAGCAGAATATGGGAGAAGGTATCCTCACCGGAGACAGTCTGACCACCGAACATGTATTTAGACCTTTTAGATAATGCCTTGTCGGAATTATTAGAAGATCTGCATCTTGATGTGCGAAGATCCATGTGGTATCAGCATGACGGGGCACCGTTGCACAATTCACATCCACTAGATTTTTACTTGTGGGGTGCATTAAAAGAAAAAGTTTATGCAACGGAAATTCAGGACAGGGGCCATTTAGTTAATAGGATAAATGAAGCTGTTGAAGATATTCGAAAACATCCTCAACAGTTGAGGAATGTTCGAGATTCTGTGCGTCGGCGTGGCCAACTTTGTATACAAGTACTAGGTGGACATTTTGAACATTTTTTGTTGTGATACTTTTTAATTTTTCTTATAATTGTATATGCTCTTTATTAATAATAAATTATCCTAAATGTTGTTATAACTAGAAAACAATTGCGAATCGGACATGAGTTTATTGGCATTTTTTACTTATTTTAACATCACCAATCACACCCTCAAGTTTGGACCATACCTTTTGAATCACCCTGTATGAAGAGAAGACTATACAAAGGACAATTTTTAAAAAAACATCGCACCTTCGTATTAATGTATTTAGACACCTTGAAGGATGCCAATTATTTATAAAGATTCAAGCATATAAACGATCAGCAAAAATATTTTTTAATTAAATTTTAAATTGGATAGTTAGTTAACCAACTTAATTAAAGTAGTATTTTATTATTTTAGAGTGCATGTGCTTCAAATAAAATGAAGAAGTCACGTTTTAGAAAGGCATATTAAACGTATATGGCAAAGAAAATGTTATAAAATCAAATTAAAAATAACAGAAACGTTATGCATTTCGTGTTGCTACACACTCATAAATTTAGATTAAAACTTACATAAATGAGGTTTGTTAGTTCAAATCATAAATCGTTGCAGCTTCGAATTCTTAAAACTTTCTTGCAGCACCCTGTATGTTTATTTATATAATTTGAAATATCTGTACAAAAATATAGGGCAAGTATTCACCAATTAATTTATATATGGTAATGAATATAAAAAAATTAATAATCCAAAAATATTTCAGGCAGCTTTGAGTTTTTCTTAATTTATGTATATGACACAATTCTTGAGTTTGTAGGTCTTTAAAAAAATGGTTTAAAATTTTTGCTAAATAGAGTATCAAACCAAAAGAATAAATTCAGAAAATTATTTAAAAACTCAATGCCCGCTGAAGGAATCCTGTACTATAAACAAAAACCCTAAGAAAAAATCGTCTAAGTGTATGTATGAAACCTTTTTCTTCAATAAATTAACTTGGAACACTAATTTGAAATTATCTGAATTGTTAACGATTTTCCAAAATAATAAAAAAATTAGTTTGTCAAGTATGGGAATATTTTTGAATTATTGAAAAAAACCATAATTAATTTAAAATAAAAAATTAAGACATGAGCAAAAACTATTAAATTTCAAGCCGATTCTATAAAAGGAGGCTATAAAAATATACAAAAATAATTTAAAATATTTGGTTTTTCTTTTATGTATTAAATAAAAATTCTATAAATGAATTAAATGAAAATATGTGAATTTGTTGGATTGTTAAGTTAACGCAACATATTTTTATAATTATATATTTTAGTGAAAATTTACATTTTCTTAAATACAAAAAAAAAAATGAAATAAAACTCTCTTCGCTTTTTCACAGCTAAATTTAAATTCAAAAAACTAAATATGCTCACATTTAATAGTTTCACAAAAATTCAAAAAAATACTCGTCACAAATAAAATTAAAAAAATTTAAAATACCAAAGAAATAATATCACATTTCACTATCTTAGAGAAAAAATTATCACACGTTTTCTTCTTTAAAAAAATCAACATCCAAGGGATGAAAACCCTACACCTTTTTTCTTTTTTTATAAAAAAAAGAAAAACCTATAAGTCCTAATCCTAAAATTGCGTATCCATTTTGGGGGGTGTGTAAAGAAGTCACTGTACATACCAGTAGATGTGAGTGCACCGAGCACTAAAAAACACGCTATGCTCTTCATTTTGTTCACTAAGAATACGTATAACTGTCGATTTGCAGGCGGCCTCCTTACTTTATACCTACCGCTGGAGGGCCCCCCGCTTGTCGATCCTTCTGGTATAGCTTTCCTAGGTCCGCACTGTCATTGGGAAAGCATCGTGCATTCTGCAGACTTGGTGTGTATGCTGTTCTTGCCGGTGCCGGTGGAACCGCACCTTCCTGCTGCATGCAGTTTTGTTGCAGTTAGTTCGGTTTTGTGGTTTATACTGATCTGATAAAAGGTTGTGCATTGATTAAATTAGGGCCCTTACAATCTCTTGTAATACCATTCTTTACATACCAGTATTTTGTTCCAGTGGTAGGAGTTATTTCGACCAATTTATATGCCTGTGCCACTTTTCGGTGACCTCTGTTTTTTAATTTTTTGAATACAAATTGCAAATGAAACCGAAGTTCAGGAAACCTTTTCGAAAACAGACATTTTTAAAAATATTTAATTAATTAAGTTATCATCAGTTGACGTTAGCAGATTCCCTTGGATTACGTCAGGCCCATCCCATGCCAATAAGGTGTGAAGGGATTTCTATAGAAGGGATGATGACGATGATTGATTATGTTCAGTTAATTACAGCTGGGCCTAAGGACCTCAGAAAGCAAGATTTTATAAGTATTTGGTAACATGGACTAACATTATAAAATTGTTTGTTTAACGACTGTTTGTTAAATCAGGTTAGACCTATGAAGGTCTCCCAAAATACTTTTGATTTTTTTTATTGTTGATAAGTTTACATGCCTTTCATAATAATAATAACCAGTTTACATATTTTTTGTTATTAAGCAGGTCCCTGTAACCCAGCAACCTTGCTTAAGTAATTTGGATTTCCATTAATTATTAGTTGGGGTTAGGTTTTTGTGTTGTTAAAGGCATTATCAACTTATGCAACATATTTAGTAAATATCAAAATACGTTAGTTAAAATACTCGTAAAAGTACCCGCAGTGGTAGAATTTCAATATCTTTGATAATAACCACAATAAACGGTAACCTAAAATTAAATGAATACTACAGCTATAGACCATTGTCATTGCCAAAGTAATAAACTGAATTCATGGCCAAATAAGGACGCACAGGGTATATTCTTAAATACTTTAGTATGTAACGTCGTAACTATCCAGTCACACTGACGAATAATTGTTTAGAAAATTAGTTGAAAAGCTAATACCTAACAACGAAAAACAATGGCTTACTTAATGGCAAAAAGAACGAGAATCCATCATATGTAGATTTAGAAGCATGATTTAGAATTCCTTTATTTACACAGATGTATGTGTACAGTAAGTTTTCCTTTTCTATCAATTTTTTTCAGATCTCTTTTTAATAAATACAGCACCTACTCAGTTCTTTCTTGTTGCTTTATCTTTCTTTTTGATACATTGCATGCTATACTTCTGGATTTTCTCCTTTCTTTATGTAACAAGAAGTTGATGTTTTAGCCTTGTTTTCCATTAGTTTATGATTCTAAAAATGAAAAATATACAAATTTAACCTTTGTTTATAAAGTTTCTTTTGGAAAAGAAATCCACAGACTTATTGTATTACTGATTTATCGAAAAAATAAATTAAATACCCAGAGAGAAGTATTTGGCTCCTCCACCAAAATTGTTTTGATTGATTTTATTTGTAGTTTGCAGTTTATTTGTAGCTTGTTAATTGGGAAAATCTTTTGAATTTTGAGCGTAATTTTTTCATTTAACATTCATATTGTAGATAATAACAGCCTACAAAAATAGAAGTAAAAAAGAGAGAAAAGAAGGAACTCTTATCTTAATTTTATTTATAATAATTTAAAATAATTATATTTTTTCGTTATTTTGTTACTTCGCTAGTGTTACCTCTTTTTTGTGTATTTTATTGTAATAAAAATGTTTAGTTCCTTTTCAGCTAATCTGGCCATGCTTTGGTTTGTGTGCAGATATACACGGTGTTTATAACCAAAACAGTAGAAACCATTAAGCTAACCAATAATTCTTCCATTATTGAATCCTAAACTGTCTTGTTATTTTCTTTATAAATTCAGACAATGTTTTTCGTAAGTTTAATTATTAAAGGCTTTGGCAGCTTTCTGCTTCTTGTTATTTATTATTTTTTTGTTTAAAGCCTTCTTCAACTGTCGATTTGGTAAGTTGTACTAACAAAGTGATATTTTATAATATTTGAAGGAGATAGTTTGCTTTTTCCGTTTGTTTATTGACTGTTGTGGCAGTAAGGAAGTAAATATGTAATGTGAACTTACCTCCCTAGGGAAGTATTTTGAATACTTAGCAAAGACAATTGTTGCTCATGTTCTTGATAAATTAATTTTGTCATTTTCGGAACGTTAATTTATTATATCAAGAATTATGCAAACATTTATTAGTAATTTCTATCGGCAGTGAAATACTTCTACTTTCTATACTCAACTGAGTATATCTCACTTACATCCCTTGTTGTGTAAATAACTTATTATTAGGTATTTGTTGTCCTTTTAAGTGTTCATTAATAATTTACCACAAATAAATTAGTTTTTTGTACGAATATTATTATTTGTAGTAGATATTCTTAGAGTAAGGCTCTCTCTACATTCTTTGTTGTTTTTTTTAGTTTGATAGCAAATCATGATATATTTATTTATTCTTATTTTTACATAGTAATATATTGTAATTTTACCTTTGTTTACAGTTACTAACAGCCGGTTGGCTTAGTCATTTGGTCATTAATGTGGTTCTTTTACTTTAATAAATGAATATTAATACTTTTATGTTATACATAGTTATAACAATAATCAGAACAACTATGCATCTTTTACTAATTTCTAGTTCCCTATCTTCCCTATCTATTTACTTATTATAGATCATAAATTATAACAGTATTAAATTAGCTCACATATCACTTGTTCAGTATCCAAATCAACTTTAATCACAATTCCATTTTTATATCCTACATTTAATAATTTTCAATTCATCTTCAACTTCTGCAACATCCAATATAAACTGGACCAAACCTTTTTCTCTCAGACGAATAACAACCAGTTATTTATTTTGACCTCTATTATAAGAGATTACTATTTTTCTTTCCAGCAAAGTACCAATTAATTATTTAATTATTTTATTCTTTCCTTTTAGGAAAATTCTCCTTTTCTTAAAATAATATTTTACACTTACATATTTACTTTATTATATTTTCCTTCGCACAGGAAATACGTTCCTTTTTTGAGAAGATAATTTCAATCTTGTTTATTTATCTCTTGTCTTCCGTCTCCCTGGTTCTCTGATGTTTTTTCTCCAATAAAAATTCTCTTTGCTTTTCCTTGGTAATTATTAAATACTAGGTTTCTAGCTAGCTTATTTTATAATTACAATACAACATTCCTAACAATTAAATTATTATACCCTAACTATCCAGATTCTTATTTTTATTACATTTTTAAATGAACTTATATTAAATCTGCATAAATTAACTTGCAATTAAACTATAACTTTATATTCATTAACAATTATATTCAACTCAAAATCTTTAATACCGACAATAACATCTTAATATATAGGCTGATACTTCAGTGGCGCCAGTTTTTACAAATTTTTCATACTTAACAAACTTTTCAAAAGTAGTCAAGTCTCTTACTATTGGAATTATTTAAGGATTATAACAAAATAGTAATAAAAAAATCATGATAATAACAATAGTAATCAAATTTATAATTACAATTTTGGAAACCTCGTTTTTCGAAATGTATGAATCTCATTACAGTAAAAGGAAATTTTCAAAAAGATAGGAAAGTTTACCTCATCGACTTGAGAGACTTAAAGGTAAGATTTTTTTAAAATTAATAGTAGAATGAGTTTCTGTTGCTTGTATGACAATATCTAACTTTTCAATTTTCAAATAGGTTTAATTCCTGCTACCTTATTAGCACAACATTTGGTTATATATCGCCATAAATCAAACGCTTTTGCTTTGTTAAGATAATTTGAACAAAATCGAATTCACATTTAATTATACTTATGTTACAAATAACGTACCGTATACATGCTTTTTAGACCGCAGTGAACCATGCTAGGGATAAAATTTTGTTGTGGTGTAAACAATCCTTCGCCTAGTGCAAATCTCTCTTGCTAATAAAGTTACATTGACTTAATTTTAGGTTAGGGTTTGCCATAGAACCAACATTTCCTTATTCCCTGAAAACAAATAATTTTCCCCAAGAGAACCTGACTACAAAAACAATGGCCAAGTAACGGACCTTAAGACCAACCTTAAGATAAACTGAAACCATGGCCAACTATTGCTCAAATAAGGGGTGAGTATCGTGTATACTGGCAAGAAAATTTTTTATTTTTATTCTTAATTAATCGTGAAATTCTTCGAAAACCTTACAAAAAATTTGAACTTGATGTAACATAAATGAGCTGTGCATCAAAAAAATCTTTGTAATTCGATACAATAATCTAGAGTAAAAGCCTGTAACAATCCATATCAGTATCATAAAAATTGTTAATGACTAAACCGAAATAAAACCACTGAGTCGTCAGTGTAAAAAATTAGTTAGATAATCTTACACACAAAAAATGGAATTCTAAAATCGATACATATGTCGTAGTCCTGAAATACTAGTTTATATGTCTTGAAGCAACAGTACACAAAACTAGTATTTCAAATTTAATAAACTATGGATTTATTATAAGCCGGTTTTTGGATGATTTATAATTTTGTTTTAAGGTGCAGTATTTAAAGTTTAAAAGACCTACCACACCAATAACGTAATTTTCTTAAATGAAATATTTAAATGTTTTCGCCTCTTTTTTTTATAGATGTCTGAAAGGGAAATTATGGAAAAGTTTTACGGACATTTCCAGAGAATTCTTTTTTATTTTTAAAAATTTCTACAAGGAGCTATAAATATGGGATTGCACAAATAAAACTTAGTTTTAACTTCATTATTTAAGCATTGCAAAAAGTGTTTTGTTGCTATCTACTCTGTAAACAAAATTAATTATGATTTTAAAAACAGTAATAGATTTTCTTAAGTACAAGTAATATTTAAAGCATGACAATTTTTATGGTTTTTATCTCGCAATTTTATAAGCCTTTTCATCTTTTTATTTTCAAAAATGTTCAAAGTTGAGAAATCAACAAGCAATGAAAATACTATTTTTGGTTTTGTTTTGTTTCTTATCCAATTTCCACAACAGTGAGGATTTTTTGTTTCCTCAAGATTTTCAAACTTTTTAGTAAGGCAGGTGAGCTTTTTCTTAAAAATTATTTTTAATAATTATTTCTTAAATAAGTATAGGAATGCTTTAGAAATCATTAATAGACATTTATGTCAGATATTTTTAGAATAATTTATGACTATTAAATATTAATTAATTCCGATTGCGAAGTCTCAATGATCTTGATCCGTTAGATTGAACACATGAATATTAAGCTTCTGTTCTGTTTAGATAACCATCATTTTAATGTCACCGTTTAATTATTAAACGATTTCCCCGAGAAATCTGTTATATTGTTGGTTATGGGCAATGTCGTTTAGAAGAAGGATTGGTTCGATCTTGATCCAGTTTTAAAAAACCTTTTATTAAACTGTTATAAACGCCTTGGTTAGTGACCTTCCACAAATGATGAGTTTTTACACAAAAATTTGCATATAAGTATAGAAAAGTCCCAGTTTATTAATTTTTAAATTGATACTTTCGAAGCGAATTCGCGATTCGGCAAGGTCACGGTGTGTTTGAGTACCGACCTTACTCTTGTTCCAATTCTAGTTGGTCAAATTATTAAATTTGACATCTCACAGTATGTGTGCGAAACATTGAAAATTTTAAGGTCAATGCTCAATGCGTACTTAAGGTGTTAAATAAGGAAAATGACAGTGACTAAAAGGGAAACAACAGGTGCGTCTTAATATAAAGGTGTGTTCGTCTGATTAAGATTATTGCTAATGTAAAAAGTATAATAACAAAACCGATAATTTTCATATTAACCGCAATATTTACGAAATGCTTTCTCAAATTAAGTACTGTTATTTCTATTATTCTGAATGATTTCAAAACCTATTCAACTTTGAGTTTTTAACGTTGGTTTATTATTTTTATTGAAACACTTTATTTATTCCTCAAGGTCACCAAGGTAACAAGTAATAATATTGAATAACCAAGAACGAGTAAATGGTGTTTACCCTCCGCGTTGCCTCTGTTTTTAATTATCATTAAAATATTTCAAAAGTTTCTTGTCCAAGTCCAACTTTAATTTCTGCATAACATTTTACATGTTTAAATCGTGTTTTATAAAATATTTTGTAGCTTAAATGCTTTACATACGGGATTAGCTGAAGAAGCGCTTTACATTTTATAAATTTACGGTTTTGCTGTCATCAATGATTTGACTTCAACATGTGCCACCTTCTGAACATGTTATTAAGGTGTATTTCATGTATTTTTATGTTTCGTCCTTACTTTCTATTTAACTTTATCGCAGCGTATTCTTTTGTTGGACAATCTTTATTATATTTTCTTAGCAATATTTGTGTCACCCCTTTCATTGCTCTTTCTCTTTTTATTGTTAAGGATTATTAGCTAATTGCTTTTTTCCAGTTGATGCTGCTATTTTTAAATTTTTATTGAGATTCTCGAAGTTTAATACTCCAGTCTTGAATGCGAATTTGGAAAGTTTGTAAATTTTTACCTTTCGGCTACAGAAGAAGAAGAAGAATGGCTAGACAATTAAGAAGATGCCTTTATACAAACTGGCATCTAGCTCAAAGGGTAGAATCTTATCCATAAAGGTACTCCATATATCATCGAGCTCTGGAATACCGGCCACGAATAGGCAATGCCTCAGAAGAAGAAATCCAGAGGAAGAAAGGTTTCTTCTATCTTGTCGCAGAATTTGCAACTTGAGTCCTCGAAAAGGTCTATCAGATACAGACCTTTTTTGAAGAGGTCGTGCCTTGTGACTATCCTGAGGTACGTCCTGATAAACCTACGGAGCTGTTGGGAGCTACCTAGCTTTTGAAAGTCTGTAGATGAGTTACTTCGCTTGTCTTAGCTTAGGACGCGAAGCCCAGTGTGAGATGAACTGATAGTCAGTCCAGTCTGTGATTGTTTGCTGAGCTTGCTTTAGATGGGTCAAAAGAAACTGAAACCGCTTCTGCTTCTGCTAATAATAAGAACCCAATGGTGGAGCAGAAGTGCCTCCAACCTTCTTTTTTATGATTATAGTACAACGAACATCATTTTACATGTATTTAAGAACTTTGTAAAGCTGTATTAGTAGGACCGAAAAAGGAAATAAAATCGGTTACTGAAAAAACATTAATATTTGTGTCGTCAACATCTTCCGCCTTTCAGTGTCGAGTAAAAATTAAAAATCTTTTATATAACATAATTTAGCAGATTAAGGATGAGAATTCTTAAATTTAATGTTTTTCTACTTTATATTTGATGTAGAGTTAATGAAAGAAGAAGTGAGAAAGAAACTATAAACTTCATGGACGAAAACTAATAAATTTAAGGAAAAGGAATGTAGAGTAAAGAGCAACATCGAACTATGAAATCTAAGAGAGTTCCTAGCTGTAGTTATATCAGATTTATTAGAAACATAGCTAAATAAATTGGGAGTAAGGGCTATGGTTGTCAGTTTGAATTAGGAAAAGATTATTGAAAGGGGAAGGTAAAAAGAAATAAGAAAAACGAGGAGGAAGGGGAAGATAAAGAAAAAGAGAAAGATAAAGAAGTTACTAGTTTATTACTTAATTAATTAGTTCACAAAAAGTAACGTAGACAAGATAGCGAAAACACAGAGACCTATGGATACGTATCTATGTAGGTTGCGTAAACTTTGGATTTTGGATCCGTTAAATTTAACGGGTTTTGGAACTCGATCTTCTGTTTAATAAGTGCCCACAGTAGCTCGATAGTGTTGAGGTCCGGTGATCCAGGTGGCCATTCCAAAACGCGAACATTGTGACGAGCAAACCATTGCTTCATCAACTTGGTGGTATGCAGATTTACATTACCTTCCCGGATACAGCTTCCCTGCGAGCCCCAGCAGACATTCATCGAGATTTTAAATATCGTTGGATTGTCCTATCGGACACCAGTGAGCTACTGCTTTCAGCTGCTTTTCCGATTTGTAGCCGATAACTTCATATGTCTTTGCGCGATGCATGCGGTGCTTTGTCGATCCCGCGTTTAAAGTTTTGGTGAGCGACCATTTCCAGGTTTGCGGGCAACGTCCAGACCGGCGGTAAAATTTTTTGTGCATCGCTGGCAGGTTTGCAGGTCCTCTTGTGGAGTTTTTTTGGTTTTTTTTTACTCGCATCAAAAAGATTTCGAAGTTTGGTTCGGTTGTTCAACTCACGCTATTTATTTGTTGTAAACCATAAGAGCGAAGATAGGAGTAGGAGTAGGAGGTAGGTCACAACCAGGGGCGGATGGGACGGCCGGGTAGATGGGAAATTTACCGAACGGCCGGTCCTGTTTGGGACCGAATAATTGAATTGTAGGGTCTCTGGACGTTACACAGTTTTTAAAACTAATTATGCGTCAACACATACATAATGTAAGTAATAATAATCTTGAAAATATAATCATTGCATAACCTTTTTTGTGCAGAATTTTATAGTAAATATTTTTCATAATAACAAAAATTAACGTAAAACCAATAGAAAACGAGATTTTTGCAAAAAAAGATTTTTGTGACCTTTGACCTCGAATAATTCGCTTAGCGTACACAATTTCGCAATGGATTTTTTACATATTGTTTATAATGCCAAAATAAAGAAGTGTACAAAAGTCCACTTCTCTAGGATTTTTTTAGAGGTTAAATCCTAAAGTGACTGGACTATATGATTATGAAGGAGGATCTGACTAGCTGCGTACGGATACTCCACTACCTGCCAACACATAAATAATATGTTTGTGTGTATAATATGAATTTTCTACGCGTCGAAGGGCCATATTCAATGATAGACTATACTAGTGGAGTATGCGCCTTGCTCCAAAGCTTTAGAGCTCGTTATCTCGCAAACTATTGGTTACACAACAATTTTGTATATAACCTTTTTTGTGCAGAATTTTATAATAAATATTTTCCATAATAACCAAAATTAACGTAAAACCAATAGATAACGAGATTTTTGCGAAAAAACGATTTTGATGACCTTTGACCTCGAATAATTCACTTAGTGTACACAATTTCGCAATGGACTTTTTACATATTGTTTATACTGCCAAAATAAAGAAGTGTGCCAAAGTCCACTTCGCTAGGATTTTTTTAGAGGTTTGGGCATTTTTTCGCCTAAAATGACTGGGCTAATTTTAGCTACATTGCATTCTTCCACTACGATTTTCACAAATTACTGATACTGCATGATGTGGGTTGACTATTGTAGCTAAAAGTAATAGTAACAACTTATTAGATCTTTATTAGTCGTAATTTTTACATTCGCGAAGTTTCACGGGTTGTCATTTTAAATTTATTTTCTTTTTTATTAGTTTTATTTCTTAATACTTTTGGAAATGGAGCAAAAAGATAAAGTGCTATAAGAACAACAGAAACGTGGTCCTGAAAAAGAAAGAGCTAAAAAGGCAACGTATGTTAGAAGAACCAAAGTATTGCGTTTCGTTAATCAGTGTCAGTTGATATTAAGAGGTAAATGAAACGAGTATTTCATATAAATTAACAGAAAGCTGTATTACTAACACTGTTGTGAGCAGCAAGATTAAAGAACCACATGAGACCGAATTTGATTATTTTAAATTATCAATTAAGTGTAATACGTCCCTGTCGCTCGAAGTTTAAGCCCTCCTGAAGCTTGCATAATCTGCAGAAATAACGCCAGATCGTCGCATTTTTTTTGTTGCGACATAATTCGGAGAAGTCCCGAATATTGTAGCGAAGCGCCATCTCCAGTCCATTCACGATGAGGTCTGGTGTAATTCGTCACGTAAGATTATTATTATATTTAATTTAATGCAAGAGTCAGACTTGTAAAATGTTTAGACAGACCATTTTCATTCTTTTATGTATTTTGTTTATTTTCATAGAAATTGGTACTTAAAATAATTTATATCACTTCACTTTGAATTGGGACGTAAATAATTTGTGTCAGTTTACTTTGAATTGGAACTTAGAATAATTTGTATTAGTTTACTTTGAATTGGAATAAAAACCTCTCGTAAAAGCCAAGCAAAGATTCAAGTTGGTCAAAGACTGTACCTAAATATTAAAGTAACTTATTTCTATTAATCTCTAAAAATAAATCAACAAGCCATTTCACCACAATATGATGATCTAATATTTGTTCAGTGTATTTCTTTGGCAAAAAAGTCCGGGGAATCACCGGATCGCGAGGTACGCCAGAGTGGCGCCATTTAAGGTTTTGATATTTTCCCGGCCCGTATGCCGCCGGGCGCGTTTAGTCATCTTTTTCGAACATCCTGTTCGCTTTACAAAAAAAAAAGTAGGAAGACAAATCAGAGTCCAGCGAGCTTTCAGATAAGTCGGTCGTGTAAATTGTCTTTGCGGGCTCTCGTAGGCCAACAATCCCGAAAAAGCCTCTCAATTTAGTTTTGGAGAATTATCTTACGACATATTTGTCGGATTCTTGCAAAGAAAATATACAGGGGGTTACTTAATGTTATGTACTTATTTTAAGGTGGCATTCCTGAACCAATTTTAAGTTGAAAAGTTCATATAAACGTATATCCTAAAATGCTTGGTTTTCGATATACAGGATGCTAAAGTTTTTTCTTAAAAATCTCGAAGACGGTTTAAGATATTAAACTGAATTTTGGCACAGGTTATTCCGGTATAGAAACACACTTTTTTGATCTAACATATTTTTATCCAACTCTGGCAAATTGCGTTTAAAGTTATAGGGATAGTTCTTTATAAAGTTGTTTTAAATGTCCAACACAAGCACTATACCTGTCTATTAACCGAATATTATTAATCACTGTATGTTATAATGTGTAGAATACGTAAAGTACTTACGTAAAATCGCTGCACTTAAAACCTCTTTTTATTGATTTCTAACAGCGCGCTAATTACTACCCTTCGAATTGGATGGGGATTAGACAAAACATCAATATAACACTTTTTGTGTAAAATTTAGTAAAGAATATTTTTGTTTCTATAAACATTTCCCGTTTAAACAACGGCTAAAGAGAAAAATGCGAAAAGCAAGCACAATGTACGAGCTGAGGGGTGATTTTTGGTAAATAAGGGATGTTGCGGACACATATCAGTTGGGAACTTTTCGGGTTTTTGTTTCTACCCCTGCTGAGAGTTTATCTACGTAATATAAAAACTTTATAAATTATTTCTCCTATTCTATGTTTTAATGTTTAATTTTCGTGTACTATATAGGCGCATATGTTTTCCATTTTTTCTTGCATATAATTCATAGCTTTAGTTATAAATAATGTAAGTTTATTTCCAGCGTCAAACTTAAGTAAGTAATTATAAGCTTAAAATAGCCCAATAATATTTGTTCGTGACAAAAACAAGTGTTCTAGTTGTTAAGTTTGATAAACACAGACACTTTAGCACACTTTAACATTGTAAATAATTAATGAATTACACGCGTGGTCACCTGTAATTTCTTTTCTGTAGAAAACAGAGCGTGCAGGCGTTTAAATGCACGTTTGGTACTATTTTTTAAAATGTCATTACATACCATTTCCTACCATTGTGAAGAAATTGCAGATTTGTTGCTGCGATTGCATGTAAGAGAGATGTTTTTGAGTGTCATTTCCATAGTTGTATTATAACGTCGTTAGTTGCTCTGAATAGCAATAAAACATTCATTGGTTTGGATTTTACGTAACATACATAACCGCTAGCGTAACTGGAGGCAGTTTATTTGTTTGATCATGAACTGGATTGTTTCGGTGAGTAATCGCTTTGGTAAAAACGTCAGCGAAGAGGATGCACTTCTTTTTATTCTTTTAAACTGTATAGAAAGGGAATTGTGTATTGGTTTCTTGGGGAACTTTACAATCGCGGTTTCAAAATAAATTTACCAAATTACTGAATTATTTTTAGGCTCAAAATTAATTTGTAAATAGTCTTTTTAATGGGGATCAATTATTTAACTTTTGAATAAGAACTGACATGAAAAAATTAATTTATTTTATGAACTGAATTTTAAAATTAATTCTTCTTTCTGAATGCAAGCATACCAAGTAAAATGTTTATTAATTTTAATAGGTAATCTGATTATTTTGCTTTGCACTGTAGATTTCCCTCATAAATCTCAACTTTTCCTTTTGTAAACTTCAACTTGGTCCTATTTTAAGGCTGTAAACTACAAAAAATGAGGTTGGCATTGCAGTAAAGAACAAGTTTTATCAAAAATCCGTTAAGTTTGATTAACTGCATATATGTCTATGCATTCTTGTGCTTGTGCAAAAGGTCGAAACCTATTTCGTTGCTGTTTCCAATGTTATGGGCAACCGTTGCATAATGTTAGATGCATAAACCGAATGTTATGCCAATGACTACCAGTATTGGGCAAGATTTAAGTAATTCGGAAACTGTTAAAATGATTCGAGAGTTTTGAGGTTTTTTTAATTCTCATTAATTATGCGATAACTTGTAATTAAGAAATAATCACAAAATTAACCCAGCTAATAAAAAGGTCGTAGAGTAACCGATTCTATAAAGCTGAACCAAACCATTGGTTTTCTATTTGAAAGCTCTATCCTTAATGTTTTCTAAGTAAAAACAAAGCTTAAGCAACTCATTGCTCCATGTGAAAGCTAAAGCCACAGATGCTATCGCTGAAAAATTATATATTTTAAAGTCAAAGGAAGTTATAGGTTAACAGGTTCGGTTTAAAGAATCCCGAATTGATCTTTTACTAGATGGCCGTAACCCGTAAACCGAATTTACAAGCGGTCATTATTACTTGCGAAACTTCTTCTTTTAATAGATGTAAGTTTGATATTTCGAATTAAATATAAAGGTAATGCATATTTAAAGATTTATTTCTGTACGTACTGGAAGCTCGTCCTTTTATAAGTATTTAGAACAGGTATTCCTTGGAAGATTTTACAGACGCCGAAATGTTTCAAAATATAAAGCTTTTAAGAAGCTAAAATAATAATAATAATAATAATAATAATAATCTTTATTTTCCCTTTTTTGACAGAACATACTGTATAGGAATGGTCAACTTATATAACATAAAAAGGACATGACTACAGAGAAGAGAGAAAAAAAGAAATATTAACAAGTAAAACTATTGAATATATCTAGAACAAACACATATCTTGTATGCTACATATCACAGTAACAAAGTCAACTGACATTAGAGTGAATTATTTATTATTCTAGAAATTCTTCTACGGAGTAGAAGGTCTTTGAAATTAATAATGATTTTAGTTCTTTTTTAAAGGATATCAATGTTTTACATGACTTAAGATATACGGGAAGTAAATTATACAGACGGAGGCTTAAGCATCTAGGTGACATATATGCTACTTGACATTTACTGAAAGGTACATAGTAGTTGTTCTTATATCTAGTGTCAAACATATGTAGATTTTTATTTTGCAAAAAGGTATCTTTCTTATGAAAAACGTAAATACAGAGTTCATAAATGACAAGAGCGGGCAATGTTAATATCTCAAACTTTTTGAATACATCTTTACACGTTTGTGTTGTTGGAATTTTGGCAATACATCTAATTATTCTTTTTTGCGCTAAGAAAACATCTGTGCACATAGCTGAACAGCCCCAAAAGCAAACACCATATCGAAGACGAGATTCAACATGTGCATGGTAAAACATTAATAATTGACGATCATTGAGTACAGTTTTGAGATTTTTTATTAAGTAGGCTAAAGAATTTAATCTGGTTATGAGGTACTCACAATGTCGCTTCCAATTTAAATTCTCGTCTATGTACATTCCTAAAAATTTAACAGAGTTAGCTGTAATAACGTTTGTTCCATCAATTTTGAAATTCAAGCTAGTAATATCTTTCTGCCTATTATGAAATCTTATTGCATTAGTTTTCTCAGCGTTAAGATAGATACGGTTTTCTCGGAACCAATCATTCAATTTACTTAACACACTGCAGCATTTATTTTCTAGTACAGAATCATTCTTATCTGAAACAATCACAGATGTATCATCTGCGTAAATAGTAAGATGAGCATCTGGGGAGAGATTGCTTAATTGATTTATATATAAGATAAACAAAACTGGTCCGAGAACCGAACCTTGCGGGACGCCTGTATTAATATTTACGCTTGATGAAGTAACTTTACTTATCACATTATTTTCTACGCTGGAGATGGAGACAAACTGTTTCCGATTATTTAAAAAAGATTTTAACCATTTTGAGGATAAATCAGTGATACCGTAGTTGTTCAGTTTAAAAATTAATAAATCGATATCAATGCAGTCGAATGCCCTGCTAAGGTCACAAAATATTCCAACAGGGCATTCGCCCGCATCAACTAACGTAGTAATTTGATCGTAAAACGAATTCACAGCCGTAACTGTTGATCTACCAGCTACAAATCCGTGCTGATTGGAAGACAATATATTATTTTTATTTAGGAACGTACTTAATCTGTTTAAGAAACAATATTCAAACACTTTTGAAAAAACTGGTGTTAAAGTTATGGGTCTGTAATTTTCCATTTCTTGCACATTCCCTCTTTTATATATCGGAATTACCTTACCAATCTTTAATTGTTGCGGAAAAGTTCCAGTGCAGAAAGAAAGGTTTACTAGGAAAGTAAGTTGGCTTGCTATGATGTAAAGAACCCTTTTAATTATAAAGGAAGGAATATCGTCAACTCCAGACGATCTCTTATTTTTTAATTTATTACTTAAAAATTCTCGTAGTTGGTTTTTCTCATACGGGTACAATTTTAAAGTTTCCGTGAGGTTATTTGCAGAATTTGCAATATTACTATTATTATTAACTGGTATTTTATTAAGAATACTTAATGGCGTATTTTTAAAGGAGTTGTTAAAGGCGTTGGCCACATCAATAGGGTTTTTAATTAAAAGTCCTTCCTGTTTTACAGAAATATTTTCAAAAGATTGGTTTTTAATATTGCATAATTCTGATATGACTTTCCATGCAGTTTTAGTAGAACTGTCAGATTGAACAATTTTACTCTGATAATGTTTTCTTTTAGTGTACTGCACTAATTTCCTGTGACACATCTTTGCTTTTTTATAAGCATTTGTCAAAGCAGGGTGTACACGGCTATTTACATACAAATCTTTTAATTTTATACTCGACACTTTTACTTCATCATTTATCCAAGATTTACTGTTATTCTTAGCGGTAATAATTTTTTTTAAGGGAAAACAAAGGTCAAAATAGTGCAAAAAGATTCCATGGAAGAAATCAAAGGCTAAATTAACATCATTGAAATTATACAGATTTGTCCAATCCTCGTTTAACAAAGATTGTTCAAACTTACATACATTAGGTTCAGTAAATGCTCTCCGAAAGGATGATAATCTGTTACTAACTTTATTACAGCTTATATTATCTATTTCAAAAAGTACTGTTTTGTGATCTGAAACGACATTGTCAATCACGCACAGCAGACCGTTGCCAGGATAATTGGTATAGATATGGTCAATAAGAGTACATGTTGAATCTGTTATTCTTGTCGGCCAGTTTACAACATTAACAAGATTAAATTCCTGTAGTAAGTTACATAATTTTTTATAGTCGTGTGGGCAATTATAACAGTCAATGTTAAAATCCCCACATAAAATGATTCTTGCTTTTGGGTTAAATACAAAATTTAAGATATTAACTAATTTATTGAGAAAGAACTTTAAATTTCCAGAAGGGGATCTATAACACGTTAAAATAACGTAGGATTTGTTTCTGTGTGTTACATAGGATAAAGCACAGACTTCAAATTCCTTATCTACGCAAAACTGTTGAACATCGATGTTTGTTATTTTACATGAATTTAAGGGGTTCTTGATCCATATTCCAACCCCCCCACTTTTAAAATTGGTTCTAAAATAACTAGTGAAAAGTGTGTAGCCTTCAAAATTTAAATTTTTAACTAGATCCGCATTTGCACCGATTTCAGTTAGACACAAAAAATTCAATTCAGGGAATTGATGCATGTCCAACAATAAGTCGTTTATTTTATCACTATTTAATGTCTGAACATTTAACAATAATAAGTTGGGCTGGAATACTAACTGTTGTTTTCCTTTACCTGTTTTCGGAAGAAAAAACGTCTGATGCAGGCGTGATTTGGCCACTTGGATGGATCCATCGCCTTCCTAAAGTTATCTTCAGAAATTGTAACTTTAAAAGACGAATAGATTTGCGGGTTTAATGATGTTAAGAGTTCACACTTAACTTCCGGAAATTCAGGCTTCAAAAATTCCATTAAGTTTTCACCTTTAGTTTCCGGTGCAAGACGACTTACATGAAGAGTTGCTACTTTAGGAACGCCCTTTATATTTAAAGACACAGAGTTTGTACTATTGCTTTTTCCTACAACTACGGGGTTTTTTTTACGGCGATTTACTACCTTCGTCCAACCATCACTTGCAATGTTAATTGCGGGGATCTTTTTATCTTCATTGAGATTTATGATTGCATTACATTTTGCCTGAGCTTCGGCTTCCATGATTGCTACCGACACTTGCTTGTTTTCAATAAAATGTTGTTCCTTTTTGTTACTTAAATTTTCGTTCCTGGTTAAGATAGATTTGTATTTATTGGTACCTTCATTATCAGCAACGTCTATTTTTGTGGAGCCAGGTAGATGACCGTATTTATCTGAAGCCTTCAATTTATGGTTTTGTATTTCTCGTTGTACGCTTAATATTTTAATTTGTTCGCGTAAATCGTTTATAATGGTATCCTTTTGTTTGATGATATATTTGAAAATATGAATACTTATCTTCTTTTCAGAATCCGCAGTGTTTTCAATCGCGTCAAAAAATTCAGTGTCACAGTTATTGCTGTCTTTTGGATCATCACAACACATAATTGACTGATCACTGATGAAAACTACACCATTCAACAGTTTAGCACAGCTAGGATGATACTGGTTACAACATTTAACACATTTTATTCCATTTACCACCTTAGATTTGCATCTTTTACATGGAGCAGGAGAAGCAGACCCACTTGCATCCGCCATGTTTCGTAAAGATCAATCTAGGCGGTTGACTTAGTAATAACACCAAAAATTAATTCTTCGGGTATCTCAAAGATTAGCATGTTATACGAGTAGCTTAAGCTTTTCCAAAAAGTCTGATATTCAGAGAATGGGAGATTCTATGGAACAAAGTTTAAAAAACTGACAGTTTCTGAGTTTTATTTTATGAATTTCTTTTCTATTTTTACTTTCTTATGTTAGCAGACAAAAATGTGCAGTTGTAGGTGGATATGTAGAGCGTGGGTGAGTATGTTTGCCCTGATATTATCTAAAAAACCACTTTTATAATAGATGAAACTTTGTATGAGGTTCATGCAACGAGCGCACTTAGAGTAAAGGAAAGCCGTGATAGAAATCTTATTTTTTTATTGCATCTGCGATAAACCTCCAGATATTTTCAGCAGCTTTATTTGAAATAATTTTCGGCTTGAAGTTAATTAAAAAAGTGTAAAAAATAGAAAATTTAAAAAAGTTAAAAAAAAACTGATTTAGGGACATCTTGTTTAGATTTAAATTTTATGAAATTCTTTGTTTTTCCCTAAAAGTAGAGTAATGAACCACCCTGTGTTTGAAGAAAATGACTGAATTATTAATTTATATTACTGCAGGCAGCATAAAATCTTTTTAGTGTTTTATTTACGTAAAGATAAAGTTAAATTTGGTAATTATTTGTTTTATTTGTTTATTTATTTACTGGTAAATTGTTAATAATACTAAACAGAAAGACACGAGCTTGTCAATATAACAAACTATTTTTAAACCTGAACTTTTGCCTTTCACATAAACTTAGGTTGCAACTCCGTTTTTAGACAATAATTAGTTAGCTATATCGACATTTACATTAAAGCGGATATGATTTTTTTTGTACCCAATTACATACGAAATTTAACCTATATGAGTTAATTTTATTCGAAATTGTTTATACGCTCGTGTCAACTTCAACTTACTCCACGTTTAATGTTTTAATGAGCCAACAAGCTAATTAATAGGAACATGAATCAAAATATAACTGTTGTTATTATTATTAAATTGAACGATAATGAACCATTAAGGAAAGAAATTGTTTTTTAAATAAAGTAACATTCATCTATTGTTACGTGCAGTCGTTGTTAACTTTCACGGTAGTAAAAAGTACTTCAGTAAAATAGGTTAAACAATTCGTTATCGTTGTTTGTATTTATTAATAATTTAAATGGGATAGCATAATTTTGGAATTTATTCAGAACAAAAATTTCAGGAGCATCTCAGGAACCAATAAATGTCATTTTTGTTTATTAAGTTAATATTTAAATGGCTATAAATTAAATTTAAAAACAGTTTAGTGGTCGGTTTTATTACTAAATAAATGAATTAACAATAAATCAAAATTGGTAGAAAGTTTAAAGTAGACCAGGGTAAAAGAATATTATTTGTACTACCAAATTCGCCATTAAAGTTTTAGTTTAAATTTAAGGTAAAGCTTAGCTTAAAACAGCCTAAACTAGGACTTAAGTTTAATGAAACTTGGTTAAAGGCGGTATTTCAGTGCAGGTTTAAGTTAAGGGTAAAGCCAAGCTTACCTTAGGGCGTAAGTATTTAGTTTAAGCTCTAACTTAAGGTTACCTAAGCTCTTAGGGCGACTAAGTATTTCAGTACAGGTTTATATTGAAACTTAGCTTAAGGTGGTTTAAACTACGACTTAAGCCGATCAGAATTATGTACACTTCAGCCGGTGTTTAAGCTTTAGCTTTATACCGTCTTAGGTCATAATTTAAATGTGCTTAGCTTAAGCTTCCACTTAAATTTGTACTGAGTACCAGCCGTAAGGTTAATGAAACATATGCGCGAAACACAAATCTAGTAGGTATAGAAGGAAATTTTTCCAACTATTTATTTTTATGGTAAAAGTTTAGCACTGGAGTAACTTAAATTATAACATTGGTAATTTTAGTTTTTGGTTAAAAAAAATAAAAGGAAGCCGTACGATTTTCATTAGTAGAAAAATTATACAAAATAAAAAAATCAGCCAGTTAAATTTAGAAGAATATTTTTAGGAGAAATGATAAATTACTTACAAAAATTAAAGAAAATGAGTGCGAACATTTCAAAACTTGTCCAATTTTTGGGGAAGTCGAAATCTCTTATTTTGTCTCGATGCAAAAAACCTAAAAACCGGATAGTGTTCTACATTCTTTGTACCGGTTCGGCTGTCTGGAAAAACATAAGGAATCGAATCTTTTGACAATACGGATGATATTTATACCAAAAACTGTTTCGAGGCAAAATCTTTTAGGTGAATTGTTTTTAATGAAAACAGAAACAAAATCTCTTGATGCACGCAAGTTTTGTGTATGAGTTAATTTCCCTCTACACCAAGACGTTTTCATTATTCGTCAGGTCTACCCATCATCTCAAAAAGACAACATTTTTCACCTTACCAAAAGATGGAAATATTTTTGGAAAATAAAGAGGTTCTTCTTGGGGCCTAGTTGAACATAGCATTATCTTTTGATTACAGTTTAATAATCTTTCGAAATTGTAGGCTGCCAGAGATATCCTACTGTAAAATCGACAGATTATATGTTTAGAAGCAGGGCGTTATAAAGGGTGAACTCTACAAAATCCAGACACTTAAAATGATTGTAAGACTGTAACTGCAATACTTTTGAACAGAATAAGTATTTATTGAAATATTACTTAAGAATAAAATCACATCATATTAAGTTAAATTATTCTGATCTTGTGGAATAAGCTACTGAACGGATTTTACACCGTAACAGTCCCATCAACGCTTGCTCGATAACTTTGTCAACCTTTGGAAAAGTAGATACATAGTAAGTCAGTTGTAAACAAGCCTTGCAAGAAGAAGATTGTAAAGCTACTTTCTTCAAAATATAATGAAGGACTTCCAATTTTTGCAATAAGAAACCAGAAATAGTTGTGCGTATTTTGTGCAGTTGTGACTTACTGTAGAAAAAAGTAACCAAAAAATATTCGGCTACCCATTTTGGAAAACGTAGGATGTTATTTTCCATCCAACTGAAGACTTGTATTTAATGTCCTTCCCAGAAAGATGCCTTGTGATCTCATCAACAGCGTGTAAAATTTTGTATTTAGATAAGCACATTGGAATATCGTTGACAACAGTATATTTATTGACAAATCTACTAGTTGTAATGGGATTAATTATAGGTATAGCATTCGTTGACATATAAAAATCCTCATGCTATGATTGAAAGTAATTTCAGGCATAAAATAATTTGTTGAGCAATGATTGAGAATCTTCTCTTCGAAATATGTTTTCGTTTGAACTTAATTTTTAGAATATAAATTAGCGATTCTGTTGGAACACGCTAAAAATATTTCAAGAAGATGGACAAGAAGAATAGTACCGTGACCAGCTAGATCTCTGGACCAAACATTCTAAGATTTCTTTATACGGTACCGTTTGATTCATGGTGGATTGTAATAACAAACCTGAGACTAAAAATGAGCTTATACGTAGAATGCATACACTTTGTAAAGCCATTATTCTTGTTGGATATCTTCTCTAGTTGCATCTATTTTTCTTTGCCCTAGGATTTTTCAGACCTCTCTCTTTTTCTTCTCCTTTTCGGGATCCGTCTACAAGCTTTGATCGGTAGTGTATCTTCCTACATTCTTTGTATGCGGCTGAACCAGTAAAGTTCTTTTTTCTCTATTATATCAGTTATTTTGGTTTTAATATTCATCATTCTCTTATTTGTTAATTTTCATTGCTTTTAGTGCATATTTTACTTCTGTGAGGACGTAAGGGTAATAGTTTTACGTTCGGCCACCACCGTTTGTAGATCATAACAAACAGTTTAAATTTATCTCTTTCTTCTGTCAGTAATTCTTCGTGGTATTCCACTCTTGGTGTTCAATTAAGTATATCGTCAGTCTTTCATTTTTATTTGTTTTAATATTTTTATAGTTTTCCAGACTGTTGTTGACTTTGGGTTTCGCAATCTGCCATCTATTTCATTATATTTTCTATTCCAATAATCGTTTTCTTTTTTAGTTTCTCTTCAGTAAGTAGCAGTACCTTCTATACATATATTGGCCTGTCTCCTCAGTCTTTAATATTAAGCCATTTATTGTATTGTTCTTTCTTTTTATTAACAAAGTCATCTAATTCTTTATTATATCAGTAGTTGTTTCTTCTTCTTCTTCTTCTTGTTTCCTTTTCTCCCAAAGTTTCTTTTGTTGATTCAGATAAATAAGTTTTGAGTGTATTACACCATATCACGTGGAGATCAACTTATTGGCTAATATTAATGTATAAAGGAAAACTGGGAATTCGTTATGAAAGCTATCTAAATTTTATTTAGACAGTTTGTCCTCTGATATATCTGTCTTTGTTCTCTTCGTTGTCTTTCATTCGTATGTTTAATGAGAGTAAATGGTGGTAAATCCGCAAATTGTTCTCGTTTCGCCTAAACATCGAAAACTGTTTTTTTCTTCTTTATAACTTATTAAATATTGAATATCTCAGTATTTTTCCAAATCTGTAGCATTTTAGATATTTGTATGTATTATTTCCTCCGGACACGTTGTACCTATATTTTTATACTGCGATGTACCAAAATAAGGACGAGTTGAATAAGTTTTGAAGACTGTTAAAAGCCTAAATTGAAAATGAAATGATAAAGGTTCAAAGCCTCTGCCGTCGTAATTATTAACCAAAGGTTTAATTAATAATAATTATTTTAACTCAAATCTTGCTCTAAATGTGGGTTTTCTAAAACTTAATTGTTTACTGGGCCATATTATTCTTTGCAGCTACAAATAGCAGCTAAGTAATTTCACAATAAAGTAATGAGTAAGTTCCTATGGAATTCAGGATATTCGGTAAACATTTGTTGGCATTTTGATATTTTAAAAATTGTTGGTTGTTGATGCATGCAAATGTGCTCCAGTAATGATACAAATAAAACAAAATATTTGTTCGATTGCATCACTCATTTTCTTAAGTTATTTTTTAGTTAAAAAAGCCTTGAAATCTTATAAAATTAGTAAGAATGATTCGATTATTAAATTCAACTTATTATTACATTAAATATCGTTTCGTTCTGGACTTTTTTACTTATTAAAAAACTTGTATCCTGATCACATTCACTTTATCTAATGACATAAAAAACCCCAACGGAAATTATATTAAATGTTTAATATTAATTACTCAAGTCGTCAGTTTTATAAAATTTAAGTTTTGATCCAATCTGACATCGTATGATGTAAGAATGCAGATGAAAGGATCTTCATTTCTGTCACATACCATTTAGTAAAAAACCATAAAATAATCTTTAAATCTATGATGCACATAAATTGCTTTGCTTACAGGTTTTCTAATTTACCTTCGTTACGAGTTGTATGTTAACCGGCGGTCATTCAAAAAGATCAACAGTATCATTACTATCGATTATTATAATTTTAACGCCTAGTTTCACAAAGACCTTAATTTATGCAGACAGAAAACGGCCATCGATTTGACCCTGTTACTTCCTTTGACCAGAAATTTTAGCCTCTAATTTTACGCACATTCTAAAAATCAATAAACGTTAAATTACGCATATCTCGCTTTAAAGTAACACCTAATTGAATTTTCTACACCTAACAGTCAAAAACCCGTTATAATACAACGGCTAACAAATTAAAGGATAAATTGCAAAAGCAAATGGGTGCGGTGAATGAATCTGCATGATAGTCCTTGATTGAAACATAACTGATTCTACAAATTCATTCCAGGGTACCAAGGTGACTTGTGGTCGTTTTTTTCTTCCTTAATGAATCACTACATTGTGTATTTTAGCATGAATGCAATGTGTAATTATGTTAAACGAGCTGGAGAGTGAAGGTGGCCATTATTCTTGAAATTCGGGTCGTAGAATTTTAGATTTTTAACGTAAAAATTTGATGTGCCATTTTGATGACGAAAGTTAAAAAAATTAAAGCTTTATCTCACGATTATCTTAAATGCATATTTATGAACTTTATGCAAACTTAGGAATTAAATAAAATTGTTTATTTATAAATACTCGTTCGTTTTTCTGACATTTTGTACCAATTCGTGTTTTAGTTGAAAAGTTGATCCATTAAACAAAAATGTTCATTAGGTATTTGGTGAAAGTTAAAATTATCCATTTTTCAAATTATGTTTTCGACAAAAAAATAGGAAATTTCACTAAATAACCTTGAATAAATCAGGTCTGAAAGTAAACTGTTGGATTCGCCGTTTTTTATCTAATAATAATAATAAGTCATTAGTTATAAGTAGGTGAAATATAATAGCTTCCATCCATTTATAAGTAATGAAAAACCTGATTCGTTCACTGATAAACCACAAATTTCCAATTAATAACCGTCGTATTTTACGTTAAACTTCTGTTTTATTATTACGATAAAAGTTTGTTTAATCATACTGAAACTGAAAGACACATATCTGGTAATAAAGTTTGCAGGAAGGTAGCCGGACGGTGACCGCGGAATGCAAGCAAGAAATTAGATCAAGGTAGTCTCGACTAGGTGTGGCATGCAGTAAAAACGTTAATATGTAGTGACCATAAGGAAATTATAACTGATGACAAAGTTTATCAATCCTCTTAGGTAAACCTATGTAATTAAAATAACGTAAGCTATAAAAATTTATAATGTTTTTTCCTCCTCCTTAAAGCTCGACTTTTACGTTTGTAGCAAGTAGGGGTTCGTACCCTTCGTAACAAAAAGTTCAGTTACGTTCATAAGTACAACTAGTACAAATATTTCCTCCTTGTACACATGTATCCTTGGTACCAACCCATTTTTGTCCTCGCATAGTTCATTGTTGTTTTCCTGGAAAATATGCTTAAAATCCAAGAACCGTTAGTAATACGAGCGAAACTTAAATGGACAAGGATATCTTTGTAGTACTGTCTGGTACATCTCTAGGAAGTTTTGGAGATACTTATATTACTAGAAAAATCAGAAAATTAGTTACTTAATTATGAAAGAAATGTTTTAAGAATTGACTTTGTAATGGCAGCATTCCGAAGGTCAGTGGTTCAAATCTCTGTGGAGGTGATAATTATTTCCAGAATTATGAAACGAATGCTTACTCAAAATTAATTGATTTTACTTGCAGTACTTTCCTAACTTGTTTTTAGGTAGATGATCTTTTAAAAAAATCTATTTAAGTTTGACATTCTAGTTTTACAAAGCTGTTATAACGAACTGCAAGAATGAAAGATATCTACCGGATGTAAAAAAAATTGTTTGTTATTTGTATGTTTATAGAGGTAATTTTCTTAATTTACCTTTCTTATAAAAATGCTGTCATGCTCTATCAGTTAGCGATTCAGCTTGTGGTACCTTTACCATAAAATGGGAAGAGTTCTAGCAGTAGGTACCTCATAGTTGGTGCAGTTCTTAGAACAGTGATAATGCTAGTCTCTGACTTCTGGTGAGCTTAGTTTTAATATTCTTATTTGGCAACTAAGACCTGCTATGGAACCTTGTCATGGACGAACTCCTGCAAGAGCTCAGCAGCAAAGGGTTCTCTCCCTTAGGATACGCCGACGATCTCGTCATAGTAGTGAAGGGAGATTTGCCAACACAGTCAGAGGGAGCGTATGCAACAGGTCCTGAATGTTGTATCTAGGTGGACTGAAAGGGAAGACCTTAAAGTCAGTCCCGAAAAAGCCACCATAATACCTTTTACAAGAAGAAAACTCCTAGAGGGTCCGAAACCTCTATTTCTTTGTGGCAAAGAAACCGTTCTGTTGGGGGAGGTAAAGTACCTGGGAATCATATTGGATTTCAAACTAACCTGGAACCAACATACTGGCAAGCGGAAACTACGCTAGCGATAGTTAAACGAACGTACGATAAATCTTGGGGTCTTAAACCAGGAATTGGCTATATACCAGAGTGGTCAGACCAGCTATTATGTACGCGGCCTTGGTGTGGTGGCCTAAGGTCAAGCAAGAATCCACCAAACTAAGACTAAGCAAGATACAAAGGCTTACTTGTCTTGGAATAACAGGGGCAATGAGAACGACGCCCGCTGCTGCTATGCAGACTCTTCTAGATCTTCCTCCTCTACATATATTAATACAGGAGGAGGCAAGATTGGGAATCCATAGATTATAAGGTTCACTTTACAACCCTCGCTTAGGCACAGAATACACTAGTATAGTTGGTAGCATACAGGGCCCTCTTCTTGAAATGAGGGTGGACTATATAACTCCCAAATACTGTGTAGGCTCACTCTTCGGGGTGGTAATTGAGGACCAAGGATAGTGAAAACACCCCAAAGACGACGTTCCTACTAGAAGTGTAATCTGGTATACGGACGATTCCAAGACTGAGACGGGTGCCGGATCAAGACACTATGACGGAAAACTAAAAGTAAGGCTCAGCTTTTCATTGGATTTCAAGCGGATCTACATAATGTCAGACAGCCAGGCGGCTTTGAAGATTCTCTCGAGTAATAAAACTTCTTCCAGATGGGCATGGGAATGCCTAGAGGAACTCAATGACTTGGCAGAACAGAACGTCGTAAGACTATTCTGGATACCAGGTCATTGTGGCATAGACGGTATTGAAAAAGCCGACGAATTAGCAAGGCAGAGATCGACTGAGGCTTACCTTGGCCCAGAATCAGCCTTGGGAATTTCAAGAAGTGACATTCGAGGATATGTAAGTGACTGGATTGGCACTCAACACGAAAGATACTGGACCAACAGGCTAGGACAAAACCATAGCAACGCATTTATAAACAGTAGGGCACAACTCAGGATCGTCACACGTCTACTAACAGGACATGCAACTGTTAAGGAACACCTGTGGAAGATCAGTAATTACAATGGAGACCTTACTTGTAGACTCTGCAATAAGGAGACAGAGACATCAACACACATTTTATGTGCTTGTGATGCGCTGGTAAGAAAAAGACAGCGCATATTCGGGAAGCGTATTATGAAACCGAAGGAGTTTATTAGACATCCGGCGAATGGGTATGACCTACAAAACAGGGTATGCACAACAAGTCGTAAGCAGTGCTTCCAGGAGTCATATACAGACGGGCCCTGATACCTCTTAAAAAAAAAATGCATATCAGATACACAAATATATATGCGACTTTTAGAATAGATTCAATTTACAGTTTCATGTGTAGAAGTTTGACGCTTTCTCGGGGACCTGCCTCCGTAGCTCAATGGTGAGAGCATTGGTGCGTTTAACCTTATGTCGGTGGTTCGATTCCCCGCGGTGGTATCATTTTTCTACAATTTGAAACTTTCTGTACCCAAATAAGATTATGGATGTAATCATCGGCGTGGATCCAACCCGGTAATTTTTTTTGTTTTGCAAGGAGTGAAATTCTTTATGTACTGTCTCGGGATGCATGGTTCTTCCCTCACCGAAGTGCCGGACTCCAGTAATAGTTGTGCTATTACAGTATACCGGCTAAAACACCACCTCCACAATCCACCCTGGCCCGAAACCGCGTGAGCATTACTTCAGGTCAGGTCTTCAATTATCTATGACGTTTTTGTCTTCCACATTCATTTCATATCATGCGTTTCAGAGTTTGGATTGAGTTAGTTTCATTCCTCAGTTCTCATCTCTTCTTGTTTTTTGTAATTAATTAGTTTTGTGATGCACCTCTCTATAGCGTTCCATTTCTCTTCCGCTATTAGCATATTTTCTAGAATATTATCTGTGTTTATTCTTACTCCACATTCTATAGCCATATACGTTAGGTACAAACACTTGTTCAAGATGTGTTGCTAATATGTTTGCTTTGTCGTCTTCTGAAGAATAAGTGGAATTATTGACTGCTAGCGCATAGATGAAGTTCGGTTGTCGTAGTGGCCAACCACATAGATGGATCGGAGGGATGTATTTCTTCAAGGTAGAAGTTGTATCTCTGGATTCTTAAACTATCTAGTTCTTGTTATACTAAATGGCATAGCTGGTTATATTATAGCGTATTGAGGTGAGGTAAACGAGATCTCTGCCATTCCCTTATGTTCTTCAACTTCAACAGGTGTTCTAATAAGGTCTGCAACTTTTCTGTGTTTCCATGGTGTGGTGGATTCTTGTATACTTTCTTGAATTGCAGTCGTATATTGCCGTACTGCGTCATCTACATCTAGTCTAGCAATGTTGGAAGTAAGGTTGTTATAAGTGGTTTTAATTTATGTAAATGGGGTATGAGCAGTTCAACTATTTTCTTTAAAATGGTGGAGATCTAGTTAGTTGATAATTGTTGTTCTTCAGATGCGGTGATGTTGACTTTGGGTACATAGCCATGACGTCTAGAAGATGATGACTCTTTTGTCATACTTTCTTGTCTATTTCTTGTTACTTGGGAGTATAATCTATCTTGTGTCCGGAAGCTACTGCTTATTGTTGGTTTCTTGTTTATCTTGAGATAGTAACTACAACCTTTGTAATTTGCCGGGTGCTTTTCCAGGCAATTTACGCACTGCGGATCTACTCCAGGTGGCTGTTAACCTGTACACTTCACACAACGTGCTTGCAATTGATAGATATAATTGGAATCTTTTGCATTGGGGGATTTCTTTGGTTTTTTTTCGTAGCTCCACTTCTATGATGTTGTAATTGAGTTTTGTTAGATTGAATATTTTCTTGTCTTCTTGTGTATTGCTGAGATCTACAGCACATAGTGGGATAGGGTATCTATCCTTGTTGTAGAATCTGGCAACTTTCAGTACAGGATATTTTAAAGCTATTAATTCATTTTTAATTTCATTTTCCGTTAGTGAGACTGGGACGTTTCGGATTATCACAGAAAGGTTGTTGACTTCCGGGTCCTGAAATGTGTGATAGCTTAGTTTGCTATCACTGCAATGTTTAGTCATCGCCCGGTAATCGTCTATACTTGTTAGATTTATTCGTAATTGTTTATTTCTAATTACTGTTGTGAATTCATTTTTGGCTATTTCCTTAAGGCCAGAAACAATTTCTTGGTATTTTAGTTTATCTGCGTTATGTAGGTAAATTGGTGGGATTTTTATTTTGCTCTGTGTGGAATCTACAGATTGATGGACTGGAATGGTCTCGGAGGTATCCATCGCACTTATTGCTGCAGCTTGTTTACCCGGACGAGTTATTTTCGCTGCATTTTGTATTTGCTTCACGCATACAAAGAATTTATTGCTCGCTAGTAGATATTGCGGTTCAAAGAGGTACTTTTTATTTGGTTCTGATATGAGGGGCGAGAGATCGGAGATTGGTGTTATTCGTATTGACTGGGGAACTCCTCCGCAGGGGTTCTTGATAATAGTTTTTAATATTAACTTCAAGTTGTATTAATAAGGTATATATAATAAGGAATTTATTTTATCAAAAGTTTTATCGTGAGCAGCGTCGCGTTTATCACGCAAGAAATATGTTGACACTTGCACTTCCTGGCACTAGTTTATGCTTCGGAAGCCAAATAGTCATTCCATAATCACATTTACACTATCTCTCCACGATCTTCTAGGCCTGCCTCTTTTCCTTCTTCCCATTGGGCTCCATTCAGTTATTTTTGTATTTATATGCCCATACTACTTTAATCTTTTTTCGTGGATGTTGTTTATTGCGTACTTTTCAATTTCCATTCTATTTCTTATTTCCTCTGTCGGTTTGCACCACTCTAAAGTACCTTCTCAATCACTCCATTTCTTACGCATTGATCTTAGATTTGTTTTTTTTTAATTTATTGTCCAGGTTTCTGTACCATCGATCATGATACTTTCTATTGTTGATTTAGATATCCTCACTTTATTGGTTTTCGGCCTCTGGATGTTTGACCGATTTTATTTGCTTCGGTATTACCTTACTTTGGTAAAAATTTATTTTTTTCCTATTTACTGCGTTAATTAGTTCTGTATCTATGCCTAATTCTACCATCGTCTACCATAGTTGTTTTCTCGGCACAGAGTCGCATGCTTTTCTTATATCTATAAATGGTAAGTGCATTTCTTTGTCTTTTCTTATTACGGTATTTAAAATTGAATTATAAAAAATGGAAACATCACAAGTAATTGCACCAATTTAGGATTTTGGAAAAAAACAATCTTATAAATAAAATTTAATTCTCTTAACAATTTTCAAAAGTAATATATTCTTTCTTTCTTTCTTTCTCTTTTATCCTCTTATACCTTTACAGTGTCGAGGAAGCCGGACACACCGAGCCGCAGAGTGGTCATTCTTGTTCAGATCAAGCAGGCCTCTGCTTAACTTTCTATATGTCAGTATTACGTGCACTCCCACTCTGCCGTACTGCTGGTTAAAAGTAATATATTAATTTTTAAATATACCTATTCGTTTTCATAATCAAAATTTAGATCTCGTTTAATAAAAAGCATACATCATTTTTAGTTTCTGCATCGTTGCCAGAAGACGAATCTTCAATCTATTTAGCCTATGATAATGACGAGACATATTATGTCTCTGAGTTTTCACCCTGTATATTATGTTTACGCGGTACGAGATAAAGCTTAGACGACACATAAAGTTAATCTTTTGTCAAGAAATAAACTCAGTAGAAATTAAATTAAAAAAAATACATCTAAAAAGCTAAATTAAATCATGGTATTGTTATGTTATGAGGGTATGAGTCCCGGTGCCCTTATGAAATCGCTGTCTATGTTTAAAACCTAACTTGCAAACAAGACGAAGAGTGTTTCTCAAGAAAACGTTTTATTCGTTAATTAATTTGGTTGTTCTTGAAATTACAACAAAAAAGGTTTATTATATTCGTAATAACCCACATTGGAAGATCCAACTTCTTCATCATAAATAAGTCACTTTTAATTTTTTTCCTTGTGCTTAACCTTTTATACCGAACAATTCAGAAAACCTTGATATTTCATTCAAAATTTGAATAAAATTTCGATATGTTAAAAATTACTGTTACATGCAGTCGCTAATGTTTTGCCAAGTTGAGCAATTCTCTAATTAGCTATTTAATTAATTAAATTTAAGTTCTGATAACAAATGCAGACACGAACTGAAATCCGTTCGAATACTAATTTATTACCGGCAACTACTGTAATTTATAATGCCTTCCTTTGAAGGTTAACATTGTTTCAATGCATTTTTGCGAATTAATCAGATATCTCTCTATTATTACATATTTGAAATAGCTACACGTTTTTCTTATTAATCTGAAACCTTGATTGTTTATAATGTTGATGTGAATTCGAATGATGGAATGAAATCTAACAGTAATTTGATAAAAATAAAAAACCTAAATACCTTCGTTAAACAGTTAACGATGGTAGAATTAATCATTGTTTTATGAGTAAAAAATCAAACCTCCTCACTTAATAGTGTATTTAATTACAGTTTTAAACTATGACCTTTTAACAGAAGGATTCCCGATTTAAAACCACATCTGTTATATAAACAATTCGTTATAAATATGAGTTTTAGATCTTTTAAAATATTCTAACGAAGGTCAAAAAGGACGAACGCTTTTTTAGTACCGTTAGAATATTAAATAATGATTTGTTAAAAATAACAAACATAAGATCCGTTATTGGTTTGCTTTTGCGTTTTGTTTTTAGAAATTTTTATAAGTTAATTTAGATGCAGTGACGATCAAGCGCATTAATGAATACCGTGTTAACTCTAATTTATGTTAATGTTACTTGCTAATGGAAAGAATTTGTGTATAGAAAGTTTCTTATTATTCCTAAAGTAGGTTTTTCTATTTCGATTATAGACTATTTTTGGAGATCCTTCAATTTGTTTTCTAAACCATTAAATGTAATGTAATAACAAGAATTAAATTTTTTCATGCCAATTTAATAATTTAATAATATGATAATTTCACAAAATCAGAGTATTTTTTAAAGCTCCTTCTTCTTCTTCTTCTTCTCTCGATCTCCTTATGCCCTTAGGGCGTCGGAGGTATTTGTTTATTCTTCATTTATCCATTCCTTCCATCTCTTCCGGTCTCTAGCTATCTGTTTCATTTGGTGTAGTGTTATTTTTTTTTCGTCCTATCTCTTCCACTTGTTCCGGCCATCCTTTTCTAGGCCTACCTCTTCTGCTTCTTCAATCTGCCTTCTCCCATTCTTACTATATGTCCATACCAGTTTACCAGTTTAGTATTCTTTTATTAATTTTTGTTTCTATGGCTTCTTACTTTAAATTTTTTTAAAGCTAAAAGAATAAATATTAAAGAATTATGTTAAGTTAAATATAATGTACGAGGAAGTTTCTTTTTGCGGAAAGTTTTCACTACAACAAGCTTTATTGAAGGTGGCAGTGGTATTTTCGAAATATTTATTAAAGGAAAAGAAATTCATATTATATTCATAGACCTGAAGAAAGCTTTCGATAAGATAAAAAGAAACGATGTCTGGGCATGGTTAAGGAAAAGAGGAGTAGAGCAGGTGTTTATAAAAATAGCCAAAGCCCTATACAAGAACAACGTAAGAACACACAACGACGAATCTACAGAATTTACTTCGAAGATAGGATTGAAACAAGGGTGCACACTTAGTCCATTACCTTTTCAATAGTCGTGGATCAAGTCATAACAAAATGCAAAGAAAGATGTAAAAATATGAGAATAGGATCTTGGAAGATGAAAACAATACAACTACAAGAAATGCTATTTGCGGTGATTGTGGCAGATTCTGAAGAAAAATTACAACACAATTTAAGTGAATACCAAAGAGAACTAAAATTAATAAACATGGAAATAAATATAAACAAAACCAAGACGATGATAATGGCCAATAAAGAAAAAAAGCACAAAAATGAAATAAATGGACAAACACTCTAACAAGTCAAAAGCTATAATTACCTGGGAACAATAATAGAATACAACGGAAAAGTAGACAAATAAATAACAGCGAGAATAGGAAAAGTAGGAAGGTTATACAATATGCTCAGAAACACGTTCTTCGGAAAAAAGAGATACCTAAAAAGATTAAAACACAAATAAGACGCTCCCTAACCTATAGTTGTGAGTCCTGGATTCTAACAAAAAGAAATAGGAGCAGAATCAAGGTCATATAGATCAGGTTCTTAAGAAGAATTCAGAGGATTACTAGAACGGACAGAATAAGAAACGCGGGAATAATAGAAGAGCTGAAGGTAAAACCCATAGAAATAGTAATAGAAGAAAGACAGCTGAGTTGGCTTGGTCATATCTCATATAGGTACATAGAATAAAGGGCGACAGAGTAGCCAAAGAAGTATATGAAGCCAGGATGCAAGGAAGAAATAATGTAGGAAGACCAAGAATACGATAGGAAGAACAAGTTAAACAGGTGGCAGAAAAACGAGCAATACGCTGGTGTGCAGTAAAAACAATGTCACAGGACGGAAACGCACAGAAAGAAAAATTAAAAGTACATAAGATAAGATTTGAATTGTATTATGTAAAATTTTAACGGTACGCGGACTTTAGATTAAATAAAATAAATAACTGATACAACAAAATTGTGACTGCAAAGACAACTTCAATAACAACATGCTTAATATTGTCACAGAAAAGCAATTACAAATTTGTTTTGAACCACAACTTTATTTAAAAGTTAACTTTATTTGTTGACATGTTTTCAATCTTGAGTAATAAAAAATTCAAAAAGTCCTTCAAATGAACAAATTCTTTTTTTGTTCGTCAAAAGTGATAATGGTATTCATTTTGAAGAAAAATGCTTACTTGTGACAACAGTTCAGATGTCTAAATTTAGTAGCAGCGATAATGTAAACATTAGATTTCTTAAAACAAAATGTTTGTTTATCTAACCCGAACCATGGCTTTTAAAATATTTGGATTAGTTATCAGTTCAGGGCTCCGACTCAGGTCAGAATCTAAGGGATAGTCGGTCACGGGACGCGTTGACGTACAGATGTGTTAACTAATACAAAAAGATCACGTTTGTGTATGGTGGGTAGAATGTGAATAAGTGGTGCATTGGTGCGAAATGTATTTATGGATAACTAGTAATGCAAAGATGAGAACCTGGTCGGTAACTATATAATTGTATGCATGACCAGTAGCTGAGATTGTTGTTATTATTGTTATTGATGTGAACAAGCATTGAGGTTTGTTGTGAGGATATGAGACTCGTTGTTGTTTATTGGAGCATAAGGCTTCGGGACCCGAGCCGTCTATTTGCCTGGGAAGTAGGTAATTCGGCGTGGTTACCAAGGGTGCTTGATCTGGCTGCATTTATGTAGAGCAGTGATGGGTAACCCCCCCGGGGTGGTCAGGTAGTTCCGCCTCCGCTTCTTCTTTGTTCCGTAGGCTTCCTAGACCATATGGGTCATCTAGGGTGGATCTCCCGTTGGTTATCTATGTTCCGTTATAGTTAGCTGCGGCACATTTCTGTCTGATCACATCATATTAAAGCACTAATTGTAACTTTTATATGAACATATTGAGCGAGGTTTATACATTCCAAATTAAATTGCTTGAAGAATAAACATCCAATTTTTATTAATATATCCTCCTGCAATAACACTGTATAAACCATTCACGATTTTTTTGGTCCACAATAAGTAATGAAGTTGACTTATTATGTTCATACTAAATTTATTACAAAATCTAACAGCACGTTATTTCAGCATACTTTAAATTTTAGATTATGCGAAATATACACTTTTTCCAAATATAGCTTTAATTTGAGCAACTTGTCGTGAATTCATAATGACTTTTACTGATAAGACAGATTGTTTTTATTTTGCTCATGTGTGGTACATGCTATGTAAGTAGTCAAAAGTTGACCATCCACATGCAAAGAAGCTTATATATTTTTAAAAGCTTTAAAACGGCTTTTGTCTTGTTCGATTTCGCTATCTATCATAGTTTAGAAAAAAAAAATATTTTCTGCAGTCGTAACATAAAGCGCACTTTGCAAATTAAATTGTTGGTATCAATTTTCCACGGTAATAAAAGTTGCTGTCCAAAACTTATGAATTTAGAGATACGATTTAATCAAAATTCTCTTCTTCTAGAAATGGCGTGCCATTATGTTGCCAATCTTCTCTTCATATGTTTGTGGTATGCGTGTCAAGGTCAAATTTACCTCTATCTAAATGAAACACTTTTAGAAAGAGCTAAGTTTAACTAAATCGTTCTATTTTGGTCTCAGGAATATGTGGTAGCATTTTTGAATAGACGTTTTAGAGACACCCTGTATATGAAGTAACTCAGTCTAGGCCTTTTATTATTACATTGAGGATACCATTGACATCTGAGACTTTGTTGTTTTTATATTTTATAAGTGCTCTCTCGAATTCTGATTTAAAAATAGATCTTCCTGTTTCTTGATTGTTGTCATTCATTATGAGCTGTTTTATAGGCGTTCCTCAACTGCTTTTGACCTTTTCGTTATATCTTTTTTTGGTTTTGTCTTGTATTTTACAGCATTCGGATTTTTTTTCTTGCTGAATATACTTTAATTTTCGTTAACTCTTTGTTCGTCTTTCCCCTACATTTTTGGATTAAAGCTCTATCTTTCATGTGATTTTCTTTCATAGATTCTCTTAGTATTCTGTTTCTTAACTTTCCGTATTTCTTTTGTCCTTTTCTGGGTTTATGTTTTTGTATGCTGTAAGTTCTTCAATCAAGTATATTGTGTCTGATATTGTGTGTGGTTTTGTTTTCCCTGGGCTTCTTTTACGACTTTTATCATTCCTTGCTCAATGTTTCTCCATGGCTTGTCGGTGGTACTCTTTGGTTCTATTTTATTTATATCTTGCTTTACTTTTTCTTGAAAAGCCCTGACTTTTCCATCATCTTTTAGTTTTTCCAAATTCCATGCCTTTGTTTCTTTTTTTTTTAATATCTTTGGTTTATCTTATATTTTCACGCACAATTTCTTTAATTTGTTGTTGGCTACCGAGATATTTCCGCCATGCTTTTTTCTTTTCTTGCACAATTTCTTTAATATGTTGGGTCCACCAAGCGGTTTTCTTTTTGCTTTGTCCAGACATTTCTTAGTCGCCGCTTCTAAAATTATATTTTTAAACATGTTTCTTCTAGGCTTTGTGCTTGTGGTATTTTAGCAGATGCTACGATACGTTCGGCATATAATCTTTGGTTAGCCTGACTCCTGAGTTCAGTAGCGTAACCAGAAACATAGTTTGTAGGTGGCCCAGTCCACTGTTTGGTTTTCAAATTCACCAGATTGGGTGGCTTTTGTAATGCGATTTTTTTGAATAAAATTTTGATAAATATCTTTGATCTTGAGGGGGGCCTGGGCCCCCTGGGCCCTCCCTTGGTTACGCCACTGCCTGAGTTTATAGTTTTTTATCACTTTTTTTGGCCAGTTTGATAAATTTTTTGTAGTGTTAAAAGATAGTGGCCGTTCCCTATTTCTGGGCCCCTCCTGACTCTGCAATCAACTGCGTGCGTTGTATTATAAAATAATCTATTGTCGATTTTCCTATCCCTTCCTTCTGCTACCCTCGTGAATTTGTGTATGTCCTTGTGTTGAAATATCGTGTTTGCAATTATCAAATTGTTTTCTATGCAGCATTTTAGCAGCCTCTTGCCTGTATAATATTTTCCCCGTTAGGCCCTATTACATACATGCTCCCAGTCGTCGGGGTTGTTGCTGACTCTTGCATTTAAATCTCCACAGATAAATAATTATTTTTCATGTAGTCTCATCTATTTTTTGTTGTAGTTGTTGTTGTTCGTAGAATGTATCTTTTCCTTTAGTTCATTGTGATGATGAGTTGAATATTTCCTGATTCGTGGATGCTAACAGTCATGATTCGTCCATTGACAAACTTCCATCTTTTAATATTGTGTAGGCTGTTTTTAAGCACGATCAATCATATTCCTGCCTGTGCTGTTTGTTCTGTTGGTACGCCACTGTAATAGAATATATACCTATAGTCTTCATGCAGTTCGACAATTCCTTGGCCTTTCTTTAAAATTGTTATTATGAAAACCAAATTTCGTGAGTTAACACGCAATATTAATATTGAGTAGATTATGAGCCTTTACAGTAGTGTGGGCCCTTACGATTGGTGGGCCCTCGATAAATGTCCTAATTACCTAGTGAAAAAAAAATGGTAGCATGTAATTAACAAAACGTTTTGTTAATACTGACACTGACCGTGGAAGTCTTCGAATTCATTAGCATGTAATTGTTTGGCAGATTTGTCATCTAAACTTAGTTATAAAGCTTCGGAAGTTAAGGTTACGTTGCTTGATACTACACGAAACTATCTGTTTTATTTGGAAGGAACTATTGGCGGGCTTTTGGAGAGTATAATGACTTTTGTCCCTACTCTGGACTTTTCGCATTTGAATTATTTTCTCATTGTGATATCTTCGCCATTTTTATTTTTGCTTCTTTGCCACGTAAAAGTGATTCTTGTCAGAATTAAAATAGATTTGCTAGAAAACTGTAGAAACTTTCTGAACTACGTATTTAAACAGTAATCTTGCAATCTTTCCCTCACGAAGAGTAAAACATTAAAAATGTTTTTAAATGCACTGTATACAAATAAAAATGTCATGGTCTACCTGAAACCACATTATATACCAACAGTTTAGATTTACTCGTGTTTTTAACTAACCTAACTTAATGTTTATAAAATGGCCTTCTTCAGTTAATAAACGCCCAATTACTAACGATTTCAATTCAAAAAAACTAGTTGAGAAATAGCCACTTAATTTTTTTTAGCAAACAGTTGCAGTAAATGTTAATTATACTTTAACAACAATTACATCCCAGTTTGTACAATTTATGAAGAGGAGCATTTAATAAACACTATTATTAAAGACATATTTATATTACAAGGATATTTTATAACCCGTTAACAAAAATATAGAATTCCAGCTTTATGACATTTTGATATTTAAAACTTAAATGCTTGTTGAGGCTTTAATGTCACCAACTAAAGTGCTGAATCGGCAGGCAAGTCTTAATTGCGCCACTATAACCTGTTCGTTTTCCTCGACTTTAATCTCTAGAAAAATATTCGTTTAATTATAAACGTTCATTAAAGATTCGAACTTAGTAATTGTGACACTCTTGATAAAAAATAGCCAGTCAAAAAATTTAGCATTTAAATCTATGCCAATTACCAACGATTAGGCTGCAGAGGTTGAGTTTGTCACTTTCACTGCAGGATCTTCTGCTATTAGAAATGAGTGCCCAGTTACATAATATGAGGCATCCAAGCCCGAGGCGCGCGATGTCTTTCTATTTATGAAGACCTTTGTTAGGTGCACCTAAGACATAAAATGCTATTCCGTTTATTTAACATCAAGATATAAGAAGTTTAAGATTATTACGGCGACCGTTTGATGAGGAAGGGATTAAATCCGATTTTATGTGGATTTATATGTTGTTTCGAAATTTAATACACGTCACTCATAGCAATTAACTAATTTAAATCGATAATTTCCTTATAAAGGTATTAAAGGTCGAAATGGAAAAGTCCAAATGTTTTGAAAGATTTTTAAAGGTCACAGAGGAAATTTTAGAGTCGAACGTTTAAAAATACAACTTTTTGAGAATATAAGAATTTATTTGCTTGTTAATTTCGTCCATTGTGATGGATTAAAATATTCTTATTAATGCCTGATTATTTTATAGTTGGGGGGAATTAAAAAAATAAAAACAAATAAAAATAAGCTAGTAATGATTTTTAGCAATATTTTATCGAACTTTGCCCGGTGATATAACAAAACAAAAATAGTAAAATTACAAATTTGTCAAAAATTCAGTTTCAGTTGGTTCTCCCTTTGTCCCTTTGTTAATCTAAAAGTTGACTTCATAAGGGACAAATTTAGCATCTAAAAATCCACAAACCTTGCTAAAAAATCAAAAAAACCTGCAAGCAGAGCTGACGATCAGCACTAAAAGGAAACACAAACAAAACAGATCAAAAAATGCAAGGAAATAACTGGATTTATTGATTTATTAGAAGTATTTTAAAGGAAGTATGAAAATTAATTCTAAATTCGAGCCAGGCCAAACGTGTAATGCTAAATAACATTTAACATCTCGATTTTTATATCTGAATTTCAAAGGAACGTCGATACTCTCAAGTATAGTAAATTTGTGTTGCTTTTAGATTTCGTAGCGTTACAAAATCCAAGAAGATATATGGTGTATTGCAACAGTTGGGTGATCCCGATCGTATTTTCTGTAATAACCATACGTTCACGGTAAATTAATGTTGTTTATGATACCAAAGGGGAATATTTGGATTACTTAATTATTTGATGCAACACTTAACATTTAGAATATTACCTTTTTAAGTACTTTGCTCCGAGTAATTGGTTTGTATTGATTCATATTTTTGTATAGCTTTTAGGTTAAGTGTTTCTATTTGGTGCGAAGCTAATGTTTAATGTTAGGTTGTGAGATTAATTTCTAAAGATTTGGGTTGTCTGGAAATTTTTTATTGGAATTAATTAACTTTTAATTATCATATTGAGTGTTTAATCGCTTTAAATTGTTTTATACTACATCCTGTGATGGATTGTACAAAGCTTTACATCACGGTGTTCTTGTAAATTGTTAAAAAAAAAACTAAAACCAAAGTGAAGCACATTAAATAATAAAAAGTTCTTGTTATAATTATTAACTAAATTTTAAGAAGTGTATGTTATATAATTAACTTTTTGTTAGCAAACTAAGGATATGATTAATTGAGTGGTTGATGACTGGCTTTTTAATGTTAAATACTTCGATGAAAAGACTTGTCTGACACTACAACGAACAGCTGGAAACCATTTTCTTTTATTTAACCCTTCGTTCTTCTTTGATGTAGGTACTCTAAATAACTCGAAATTGCGAAAAGAATATTATTTTTCCTATGGAAGGAGCTACTGTTCACCATGGGTGTCTTTCGTGTTATATTGATTTTGCCTTTAACACAAAGATTAAATTAATTAACCTTGAAATCTAAAATATTTAGCTAAATGGTGAAGATGAATACCTGGTGTTATTTATGGTGTTTTCTGCGTGTGTTAATTAATGTTATTAATATTAATCAGTTAAACATCGATTTTTTTTTAATATCCAGTTTAAATTCCACTTTTATAAATGTCTGCCCGAATAACTTTGAAGCTACAACTGTGGTTAACAAAAATTAAAAAAGCTGACTAATGAAACAAAATATTAAAACTGGTAGGAATTTGCGAAATGCAGTTAAAAGTATGAAACTTATTTCAGCTTAAATAATTACAAGTTTTAGTTCAAACATGGTTATAAAATATCCAGATAACCAAATACTACATGGGTTTTATAGAGAATTAATTCATTCTTCAAAATTAATTAATTATAAATTTTAGTAAGCAAGGCCAAAGGTCCAAAGAGCGCGGGTTCGTCCCCCGCAAGGGACAGCAACACTTTACATATGGTGCAGTATGTATGTAGGTATTAAACGGCGCACCTATCACGTAACCTGCAGAGTTGGGCCGGATTGTGCATTGCACCCGTAAAGACCACATACGCGGACGCACCAACCTCGACACCAAAAGGTAAAAGATGTTGCAGATACAGAGAGAGAGAGATTAAGCAAGGCTCATCCTTTTCATTTTATGAAAGTAATAAAGAACCAAAAATATAAACCTGTTTTTTGCTTCAATAAGTTTACGTTCATGATTAGCAATTCAGCAATGTTGACTGACATTTTATTGAATTATTTGTTATTTAAGTATAGTTTAAAGTGCTACAATGCCTGGTTTTATATTGAGCATAATATTACTATCATATTCTAATTACTCGTACTTGGTATTTTATTTATCACAATTGAACAAATTAAAAGTAATAAAAGCGCAAACAATTGTCAGATTGCAGAATAAATCGAATATAAACACTGGAGATTTCAACGATCGCATGAAAAGCAAACCTTAACCTGAGTTTAGTGTTCAATGAAATTCCAGCAAAATTACGTCCGAAAAACATTCGTTTGAGTTTTGGTATTGTAAACTAAAGCTGAACTTCACACATAATAATTGTAGACAGCTTATGGGCAAATTATTGGAGATTTCAACAGTCGCACAGGCAACAAACCTGAAACCTAATTGATAAACCTGAAACCTAATTAATTCCTAAGTACGAAACACTCATGTTTTAGAAAGGCACTAAAAATTCAAAAATCGATTAGTTAAACCAAACAAGGAGGGCTTAAAAAAGTAAAATGTAAAATCAATAAATGTTTTTCTTTTGAGTAGCCAGCTTATGAAAATAGCGTTAAGATATTTGGAGTTCTTACTTTATCATTTTGCTCTAAAAATACTGTACATTTAATATTAAATATTTATATAATCTATCGGTGAAGTATAAGTTCAAATTGTCTGCATATTTACAACATATGTAAATTGACAATTTTTAAAATATTCTGGAGATTTCAATAATTAATAGTCAACAACCCTTGCTAAATATTAATTTTCAGGCAATAAAAACATATAATATATGCTCTAGAAACATAAATTTCGCCAAATGTAATTATTTGCAAATGCAAGCACATGTGAATAGATATTTAACAAAATACCAGCAGCCTACAAATATAAGCAACATTCTACTACTTCAAGAATAATATGTGGTTTTCTACATACAAAAAATGTAAATTTAACATATTTGATGTACTACTAGTTTTGGCACTGTGGCGTAAAAATAACCCAAATTTGTAAAACTACATCAAGGTTTCAAGAAATGAAAGAAATATTAATGAATGCGTGGATAATAAATCTCAACTGAATATTAAATTCTTGTGGTATAAGACTAAAGTATTAATTTAGTATACTTTGCGATGCGTTTTATTGCGTTAAGAATATTTGTCAAAAGGCATCATAAAGAAGTTGTAAATAAACTTTCAGTTTTCATATCTGTTAAGGGTTTTAGAGCGAAAAAGTGGATGGAACAACAATGTGCGTGAACTTAGCTTTAGATTCGGATTTGCAAAGGTTTTCCAAGTTAGGTACTAAATTATAGCTGAATACATAGCTTTATCTCATTAATCCGTTTTGCAAAATTCCTATAAAGAATTATATGTGTATTAACAGCAGCAGACTTGAAAAATCAACGGGGTTGTAACATCTTCCCCTATTCGGAAAATACCCAGAATCGTGTCGTTAACGTATTTTCATACTAACCAAACCAAAAAAATCCTTAAATATTATCCACAAGCAGTAGCTAAAGCAATAATACATAAAAGGTTGGAAAAGAAAATCGTTAATTTAATAGGAGACTATCAAAACGGCAAATCAACTATAGACCCAATCCATATGTTGTATCAAATAATAGAAGAAAGCCATGAACATGATATAGACCTCCACATACTGTTTGTGGATTTCAGATGTGCTTTTGATAGCGTATCCAGGAAAAAAATTAAATCAGGATTTAAGAAAACTAGGAATACCAAAGAAACTACAAAGGATGATAATTATGACGATGGAACAAACGAAAGCTGCGGTAATGACACAAGAAGGACCAACGAAAGAGTTTGAATTTAACAAATGAGTGCGATAAGGTGATTCGCTATCAACAACATTGTTTAACATCGCCTTGAAAGGTGTCACGTGCTTATTCTGCACTACGACATTTAATTGAGGATGGTGTTTTCCTTTAGGCGCGCGGCTAGCTAAACAGTGGAGAATGGCGGTTCGAAACGTTAAAGACCCTTCAATTAAGGGTGGTCATAATAGGGGTGGAGTTGAGCGCCACTGTGGTATTTTAGTCACCCAAAGATCTAAAAAAAGGAAACCCACCACAGAAGATTCTCATAGGGTTTGGACAAAGGAGGTCGTAGCTGCATCCTGCCGCAAGATGTGTCTTACCTTGCTTAACTGAAATACTTAAAAAACTTGTAGGCGGGCTAACACTTTACACGCAAATCTTTAACAAAACACTAATACACGAATATTAACGGGAAGCACTGAACACAAATAACAAGACCAAACTAAATTGATAATCAGATATTTAATGAATAATAAGACAAAAATGAATACAAAGAAATTACACAAGAGATAATCAAAAATATGTTACGTTAAAAACAAATAATAAAACTACACTTACGTTACGGGACTGCAAAACATTTACAAGCTTAGCCCCTCAATTCCAAACAAAACATAGAATCAACAAATCTTAAATTAACAATTCAACAGGCACCGTAAAATTTTACACATGCAACCAAACACAAAATGATATCTTACTTGATTTAAAACTAAAACTACATTTTGAACACGAAAGTCTTTACCCGAACACCAAACCAATAAAACAACTACTCGACTGATTTGCCAGCGACCCTCAAACTTTACAATGTGAACATAAAATCCACCGAAAGGCGATTCACAAGGCCTTCTTACAATGCCGCCGGGCAACTAAATAGACCAGCAATCGACTACTTCAAAAACACAGATTGCAAACAGAACACAAGGCTACAACAAACGGCTGTACTTATTAAACTGTAAACAGTATTTAAAAGGCCTGCCAGCAAGAGGCAATCGAAGAAATTGAATCTGACGTTACAAACATAAACGGCAAAGCAGAAGCAGCAACAAGCAAGTAGATTATCTGGCGAGATGTTGGTACTTACTCGGCACAGGGAGTAACGTGGCGAACGTTGATGGTGATCGGCAAAGGATATGGTGTCCCTTCTCCCGGAAGACGGGTGCAAGACAAACGAAGAATATTCCTTAGGCTATGGGTTTTCTTAATCCCTCAAATGAGGAAAATGCGTGAACAACACCAACAACAGGAGAATTAAAATATCACAAAGGATTCAGGCGGGTTACAGGACCTATTACCGATACAAACAGTACATGCAAAACAAAAAAATCAGTAACAATACCAAGATCACAATTTAAAAATTAGCACAAACTCACTTCACAAAAGAAAACTGCAAATTCTAGAGCTCATTTTATGTCGATTTGACGTAAATCACCTTATCCAAAAATGCTTGCTAAGGGAGCTACAGCTCTTTAAAAATGGCGCCCTTACATCGGTTTAATTAAAACTTATTTGACAACTAACAAAACCTGTTTGAAATACCAGTCATTTGACATTCATACAATTGTTATTATGTTTGTTTTTCATAGCCATCTTTCATAATTTAGAAATGAATTTCTTAGTCAATGGAAACGTATGCATTGACACATGAAAAGTTCAAATCGATTTTTTTCGAAAACGGTGCGTCATAGCGACTTCAGATAAGAGCATCATTTTTTTTATAAAAAATCGAAATTTGTTAAATGTTATGTCAAAATGGCGAAATTTTCAAAGACAAAAAAGTTATGAATAAAAATGTCCAATACCCCTCCCAAACGAGCCGCTTATGACTACAATTAAAAAATCGTATTTATGCCATACGATTGAGCATATTCCACGAAATAAATGTACAGAATGTTATCACTTAAAAGGAAACCGTTTTGAAGATATTTGAATTAAACCGATGTAAGGGCGCCATCTTTAAAGATCTCTAGCTCCCTTAGCAAACATTTTTGGATAAGGTGATTTACGTCAAATCGACATAAAATGAGCTCTAGAATTTGCAGTTTTCTTTTGTGAAGTGAGTTTGTGGACACCCTGTATATGCAGCTGAGGCAATGTGCATGACAAAACCAGATGAAGAGAAACTAAAGAAGTAGAAGAAGAAAGGAAAATAATGCGGAAGTATACGGCCCTATAAAAGCAGACAAAGGAGAATTCAGAGGTCTAATGAATCATGAAATAAAAAAACAAAATGAGAGGAGAAGATATAGTCAAGGTGATTAAAGCCCAAATATTAAGAAGGTATGGGCACATATACAGGAAAGACAAAAGCGAGTGAGACAGTACGTAGAATAACTGAATGGAAACTAGCAGAAGGCAGACTGAGGGACAGACCAAAGACACTCTGGGAAGATCAGGTTAACACAGACTTAAAAAAACATGGGTATAAAGGGATATAGAACAAAACTAAAAGATAGAAAATTGTGGAAAAATATTGTTGAAGAAACAAGGGCACACAACAACATACATTAAGGACGAAACAGAGGATTTAATGGAGTGATCCACCATGTAAAATGAATCTAATGAGCTCATCTAAGGAGCGACTACAATTCCTAAAGTATACGTATAGTAGCTAAAGCGGCATCACTCAATTCAGAGGTTAAGGGGTAGGAAATCAACCCCTATTCGGAAAATGTACAGATTCGTGTCATTAACGCCATTGTATTATTAACCAAATTTGGTACAAAATTCTTAAATATTATCGACAAGCAGTAGCTGAACCGTCATCGCTCAATTCAGCGGAGCCCGGAGGAACATCAACCCCTATTCGAAAAATGCCCAGATTCGTGCGAATACTAACCAAATTTGGTAAAATATCCTTAAATATTATCGACAAGCAGTAGCTGAAACGGCATCGCAACACTATTGTAAAACGTAATAGCTTTTGCAACAAGATGTGTCAAAACGGAAAACATTAATTTGAAGAATAAATTATTATTATTTGGAGAATAGTTTTTTTGTTAACTGGAATAATACTGATGTATCATCAATAGAAATTAATTAACTGTATTAGCGTAGCTTGAGTGGCGCTGCCCTGTTGGTCAAATTTAGGGCGTAACGGACATCATAATTTGCCAAACAAATAATATCGGTCAAATTAAATGTATTTTTTAAGGAATAAAATTATCAATTTCATAATAAATGGAGAAAAGCAATAAAATGAATTTTAGCAATCAGACGAATGTAAATAAAACACAATTTATAATTAAATGTCTTCCGGGTTGGAATCATCTCAGTGTTGAGGCAGAAGAACTAAGCATTTCGCCCACTTTCTTAATGGACTTCATCCGGGGGAAAAGGAGGCACTAAAAAAGCACGGAACTCAAAATGTAAACCACGCCAGAGGCGAAATCCTTTTTGCAAGAGCAAGAAGGATACTAACTCAACTTGTAAACCATGCTAGAGGCGAAACCCTTCTGAAGAAAATGGAAGGAAGCAATGACTTTTTATTTATATCGTTATATGGGTAACTTTTTTACGTGTAAAGATAGAAAAATGGTTAAATAGGTAAAGTACGATGAGTAATGCAGTTTTTAGGAGGAATTCAATGGTGACCTTACAACTCCAGAGAAAGAGGGAGACAACGAACAGCGCATATTATGTTAAGCTGCGGAAAGAAAAAAGGGGACTTTGGCTTTTCACACATATCCCGTGAAAGACCTCTTGAGACAAAGAATTGATTATATAATTAGAGTGAGTATAATAAGCCTCCTCAGGATGGCATGCTTTTGGTTTATCAAAGACTGGTCGTGGTCAAAGAAAAAAGAAAAAATGTGTGTCGAAAGATTCTACCTATTCTACATAATTTAGCTACCCATACTTTTCGTTCAGGTTTCTCTAAAATAATAATTCTAGTTTATTGTTTAATTAGTAACTTTTAATATTTAATTTACAATAGTGCTTTATTAAAATAAATACCAGTAGAACTCAAATATCAAATAACAATCAAAAACATAACAGTTCAACATATGCCAGCCATACTGCAACTTATGGAAATGTTCGTAAAAATGGTAGAAAACTGTAAATACCTAATAAAACTTATGGAAAACTGTGGAGACTTCAACGATCACATAAACGGCGAACCCACTTCCTATGGAGTTTTTTAACGAAATTTTAAGAGTTTAAGAATCTGCCTTTTTCTTAATCTCTAACTATTTCAGTAGTCCTAATAAATGTATTCTTAAGTAAACAAAACTATAAATAATTTAAGTTTAATCGTAAGCTTTCGTTCAAATATTCATTCATAGAAATCACAGACTAAAAATATTCGTAGCATAAATATCTTTACTGTAGGTAACACATTTTTATTACCTGAATTGAAACGAAAGATTAAAGTTGCTTAATTCATATTCAATTTAAGACTACGTCCAGTTGCTGTACTTAACATATACAAACAAATTTAGCAACAGTTTCGTAAAAAAAGGAAAATTAAAACAGGATTTAAGAATTCGTCATTAAAATAAATGTCAAATTTAAGATTTCAATGTACAAGCATTCGTAGTAATAGTAACCTTTTAGCGAAATTTAACCTAATAAGGTGTTCAAAATTTCTTGCTTTATACATGTTCGGTTTTTATTTATTTTTTTTTTAATTGAATTAGAAACGCTTTCAGGATGCCCTGCAAACTTATAAATAACTCATCGGCTATTATTCAAGTTCGACGAAATGCCAAATGCAAATTCCTGCCGTTGGTGTATATTAGTTGGAATAGTTAGATATCGAACCAGTTTAGTGTGCCAGTGTATTGTGGCATCCAGCAGATCCCACGAACTTACCCATCTTCAAGGAGAACTACTTTTCATTTCAGTTCTTGTACGGTAATCATAGCTGCCGGCTTTAAAAAAAAGCACCTGCCGTAACGAACTGACTTGACTGATTGTTATTTGACACGACGTAACTAGCAGAACTAATTTAGAACTCGTATCTCGTGCGCCGCGATTGTAATACCAACTTTAATTCATATCTTCCTGAAATATTACATGAACAACTTGATTTGATTGCTAATTAAAAGCCACTGCTCGTACGAAGTAATTTTCGAAAGTTTTTCACGAGGAATTTTTATCAATTCGCGTTACAAAATTTCTTCAACGTAAATCGACTTATTTTCTAGTATAAATAAAAATCCAATTAACCTTCTAGAATGTAGACTTTAAGATCATTACCGTTAGAATCTATGCACCTTATAGGTTAATATGTGCTATATAATTTCTATTTCTAATAATAATGAGTGGTTGTACGTTCACATTTGCATACCGATTATATTATGCCGGTCTACATTCCACGCATTAAGTGCATTTCACGTGTCTTATATCATTTTCTCCTGCGTTTTCTTTCGTTTATGGTGGCCAGATGTGAACGTGCCCGATTGTGTGTGGCTAATTAATTACGGTAAATAAGCTGAAAGTAGTGTGAATAAGGGAGGAACTAATAATGTTAACACCGTTGTTGTTAAAAATATGGGAATTCCTTTGTTTAAAAAAACTATTTTGATGCTTCTTATGGTTTTGAAAGTGATAACGAAGAAATTCTAAATTTTTTCGAAGCTTGGTTTTCTCTCATTGTTTAAGTCAGTTTTCGTAATTTTCTAGAATGCTTTCTGCATGTGGAACGAGGTTCTTTTTAGAAAATGCCGGATAAAATGCTGATATCTAGAATGAGAGAGTGCGGTTTCCTACATTTTATTTTTGTTCTTTTTGTTGCAATGTTTATTGTTTTTGCTCTAAAAGTCAAACTGCGTCCTAATATTAATCAAAGGAGACGATTTGGAAAACAAGGAGATCATCTGTAACGCCATTGATTAATTCGTTGTTCAACTGATGAACATGATTAATGATCGAAACATTTTTCTTATATACATGAAGCTAAAAAATTAAAAACAAAAGCATAACTGATGTCCATTTTGTGAAATCCTGCACAAAATCTCCAAAACGGAATTTTGCTGTTTTACTTGTAATTTATTAAATTAACTTGCTAATTCTAAACAACTTACGCCTTTACATTTTTAAACTCGGTTTTATATAAGCCTGTATTTAATAATATTTCTAATGAATTATAGTTGAAAAATTGACTAAAATTTGCGTAGTTGAAATTCCAGCGGTGGAAGAATTTTCTTAGTCGATTGTTGAAGGAATAAATACAAATTTTTATTTCTTCTAATTATAACTTTTTTTATTTATTTGCCAAACGGTTCGAAAATTTTATTTTCTTCATCAGTGGAACATTTTAAAAACTTATGTAAATATAAAATAATGTAGAGGAGTCTTTTGATTAAAAATAGTTATTAAATTAAAAGGATATGTCTTCGTTAATGATGTAAAAACAGAATCAATCTTCCAAGATTCTGAGGTTGAAGAATTATAGTTGAAAAATTGACTAAAATTTGCGTAGTTGAAATTCCAGGTGTGGAAGAATTTTCTTAGTCGATTGTTGAAGGAATAAATACAAATTTTTATTTCTTACTTATTTTTTAGTTTTTTCTTATTAATAACTATTTTTAATCAAAAGACTCCTCTACATTATTTTATATTTACATAAGTTTTTAAAATGTTCCACTGATGAAGAAAATAAAATTTTCGAACCGTTTGGCAAATAAATAAAAAAAGTTATAATTAGAAGAAATAAAAATTTGTATTTATTCCTTCAACAATCGACTAAGAAAATTCTTCCACACCTGGAATTTCAATATTTCTAATAATTCTCACAATTACTGTTCTTTCCATTCATTAAATGTTTTTAAATTAATTTTGCAATGATATAAACGTTTAGAATAATTTTCTGCGGATTACTTAGGTTTTTATTTTTAATGAAATATAACTGTGAAAATTCTTAACATATTTCATGGCCTACTAACTGCAGTATTTCAAAATATTGCTTCTCGTTAATTTTAATCGAATATATTTTTTCGTAACGGATATACGTGTTGAATGTTTTACCTATATATTCTCTTATAAAAATCTCTAAAAATTAATTATTGTTTTATACAGAAACAATATTTTATTGGAATACATTTTCCCCGTTGTTATGTTTTAAAAAGATTAAATTAAAATACTTACCAAATAGGTTTTGTGTTCTGGAATGAGAGTGGCTATTGTATAGCATAATCAATCTGATTTGTTTTTATTATGAAAGTTTTTTTGAACCTTTGTTGTGGTGAACTTGATATTTTATACTTTTTATGTGTATTTCGATAGCAGTTGCTAAAAATTAAAAACTGGTCAAAGAAGTTATTTGAGTTGTTTGTATAGGACCATTTATAATATAACTATAAACACAAGAAAAAATTCCATATTAATGGAAAAGTTGCTTCCGCCTTGAAGCCATTACATATTTATATTGATTGATCCTGTAGATTTTCCCAAAAATTTCAAAGATTTTGTTACGTAAATAATATATGTAAAAGGTTTTCTCTAACATTATTCAGGATACATTCATTTAAACTGTTTGTATGGTAAAATTTTTAGAGCCCAGAAGCAATTAAATTAAGGGGTTGTTTATGCGAAGAAGAAAGCATAGACATTCGTTTGACAGTATATATAATAATAAATGCTTCGGTTTGGGAATATTCTTTGATTATTCAAAATTAATATGCTACAAATTTCTTCAAAAGATTTTGATTGTTTAAACAGCCGGTTGTACTTGCAGCACCTAGTGTGCCAGGAAGAATATCAATATGGAATTTCCAATTTTGTCAAGTTCCAACAATTAAAATGGACAGTGTCTACAAAAAAGTTTTAATGTTAAAAAAGGTTCTAAACATTTAGAACAGTAATATATTCTCTGTTTAGAAAATGTTGGAGTTCAGTTTGTATACCATGTGATCTAAAACCAATTCATATTTCAGTCGAAAAAAAGGCATTTTACTAATCTTCAGCGTTCCAGACACCAACTTCGCTGTATAATTTTGTGTTGTCTAAATAATGTTTTTGTGTAGTATATTCTCACCTTAAAATATAAGCTTCCCTAAAAATTTACGGCCTGCTGTTCTTTTGTAGTCGTCCAATCACCTCATCCGATGATATCCTATATCCTATACCTCTTTTATTTTACTAGGGACGCTATCTTTTTTTTTGTATTTTATTAAACTCTACCGTGTTCCTTTTATTTTGTGATATTAGTGATCTTCGTCTCTTCAACATGTGTTTCGTTTCATCACTTAACCTATCTGCCTTTGGTCATTTTAGTAGTCTATATTTATTTCCAGAAAAGCAGTGGAAAACTTATGCTAAAATCCTATGTCCCAACAAGGAATAACGGGAGTATTATTATTATTATTATATTTATTTACCCCATCTCTTAGGGCCTTTGTAATGTTTTTGTTTTTTTGTTTAAATCATTTTTATCTTCTATTCTCATCCTTTTAGAACTCACATGTTTCTGTACATATGAACTCCTTCTGATGATTATTTAGTTCTTTTGTTTATCGTGTGTGGTTATGTTATTCTTTTTCCCCCGGGGATTATCGATACCTACCTCCGACTATTTTTCCAAAAAAAGGTGCTTGCACTAAAAAACTATTCTTGTTCTAGGAAAGTTGTTAAGATTTTACCCCTAGTGTTGTTTTCATCGAGCCTATATCCACCCACAAACTTTTCTCTGGTGTTAAGTTGTTTCCTATCTTGCTATTGAAATTGTCTTGTCACTCTGGTGTGTCTTATTTTGTACTGGTGCAGAGTTTTTGTAATATCATTATACCATTTTGCAGCGTCCATATTTTCATATGAGCTTATTGGTAGATAAACTTCAACTACTTGTTGACATTATTTAACACTGTACTCACAGTTATTAGTTAATAACAGGCCATTGGCCTAGGCTTTGGCCATAAGAGGAAGAATAAGAAGATTTAACACTGTATGTATTAGAAGCACTACTCTTCCAGGACTTGAATCTTGTTCTCCATTACAATATAGGATATGTATGTATCTATGTGTTATGGCCCAAGTGATTAATAGGTCATTATTTATAATGCCTGGTAATTTGATCAATCCGGCCAGTGTTAACAATGTCCGGTCAATGTGAATAATGTACTTTTATTTTTTTTAATTGTTCTTCCTCTACCTCTAACGTCCAATAAACACCTCTACTGTTTTGGCAGAGGCATTTATTGGAGGTTAGAGGTAGAGGAGGAACAGTTTTTTAATTGCTATACCAAGTACAATGTGATTTTTTAAAAACTCAATTGCAGCAGGCCGTATTCTTACTTAATACAGACAGTTCTAAGGTTATTAAGACAGAATACGGCCTGCTGCAATTGAGTTTTTAAAAAATTACATTGTACATTATCCACATTGACTAGTGATTGTTAACACTGACCGGATTTATCACATTGACCGTAACATACGGTCATTATTCATAATGACCGAGCATTATGCACAATGACCGACTGGCCGGATTGATCACATTGACCAGGCAATATAAATAATGACCTATTAAACACTTGGTCCATAACATATGTATGTATAAGATATCTTAATAAATTTTGGATGCTTCCTACCAAATAGAATATTTGACAGCTGGAATAACCTCGATTCTGACACTGTATCTGCACCTTCTATCAACTCGTTTAAATACATACTTGACCGTATGCTATTAGAGTGATTACCATTGGTCTTATTTTTCTTTCCATTTATATTGTAGTTATATTTTACTTCACGTTAATAACTCTGTATCTTTGGGCATAATAGGGACCTCTCCCTCAGCCCTTGCCTTTATTAAATAAATAAATAAATAATTTCTACCGATACACTAATACTTCTATCTTTTAACAATCATCTTTGGATTGCTGGCTAAGAAACGTAGGGATTTCTTCTAGCTATTTGCGATACAAAGCAGCCTTGTAAGTCATTAGTTATCCCTCCATCTAGGCCTGTCCTTAAATGTGCATAGCTTTTTTTAATGTGAATTTGAACAACTTTGTCACAGTTTTATGTTTAACAAAAAAACTCGCTCATCAAATTTAGTTGTTAAAAACGTTTTTGGTAAGAAATACGGGGGGATTTAATGTAAGGTTTTGTATGTGTAATGTGTATTTAAGAGCGATTCCAGGAAATCCAAATGTCGGTGGTTTTTGATTGTTTGTTCTTCTTCTTAATAATCAACCCGCAGATTGGTTTGCTGCGCTCCATCTGTTTCTGTCGCTGGCTATTCTCTTCATGTTGCTATAGCTATCAGTGCCAGCGTATTTTATTGCTTGTTTTATAAATTCAAGCCGTGGTCTTCCCCTTCCTGGTCTTTTTTATCTTTTCCCTTATATCACATTTATTATAAATTGGCGATGTCTGTATATATGTCCTAGCCACCTATGTCTTCTTTCTTGTATCAGTTCCCATATATATCGGTCTTCATCAATTCTTTCTAGCACTTCAACGTTTGTAATAGTTTTAATATCCTTCTCCTGCACCACATCTCAAACGCTTCTATAGCTTTTTTTATCAGGTTGGCTGATTGTCCATGTTTCACATCCATATAAAGCTATACTCCATATAAGACTTTTTACTAATCGTTTTTTAAGGTTTAGACAAATGTTATTGGAACATAGGAGGTTTCTTTTTCTGTTAAATGTAACTTTAGCTTGTGCAATTCTTTGTTTGATATCTGTTGTACTACTTCCATCTTGGGTTATTCTGCTTCCTAGATATTTAAATGTTTTCGCCTGCTTTATAAGTGCGCCGTTTAGTTTGATGTTAATTAATTAATGTATTTCAGTTTTCTTGTTTGTTATATGTACTAATTTCTCTAACAGGGTGACAAATTGACTATGCTTTGCCAACGTTACGCGCTGAATTTGTTTTGCCCTCGTTAATGTAATAATACGATCACATGTTTACAGATATTAATTTAATCTAGTTTATTTCATATTTCACATACACCCAGAAAATATCGGGTTTAAACAAGCTCTTAAACATAATTATGATATGCAACCAAAAAACCTTTGCGAAGATCCTTGAATAAATGTGCAGCTGCACCAGGTTTGCTAATTGTGGAGTTATTTTGGTGTATTTTCGTAGATAAGTATTCCCATTTATTCTTCTCCAGCTTTTTTAATTTCATCTTACTTAGCAGTAGACCCCTTCTTCTTAGGGACAGCAAATTTATGATCAAGATTCGTAATATCTTCTTTAATAAACTCATATTCAACGCCACCTTAACCACAGGGCTAAATGGGCTATAGCCCCGGGGCGCCAGCCTTTTGGGGCGCCAATTTTGCAATACGTCAGCTGAAGTTGAATTTGATGCCAATACCGAATTCAGCATAAATACATGCTATGTTAGTATTGATACACTTCTATCAGAAATACAAAAAAGAAAGTGTGCCTACGATGACAGTTACTACTCGAAATTTGGCTTTCTGGTCAATTTGAAAAATTTAGATGAAGACTCAATTAAAAAGAATGCTGCAGTTATGTAAAACATATGTTGAGTATCTAGAAAATAATTTTATCGAAGAATGTCTTCATTTTAAACACGTTTATTTATGTGAAGATAAAGAAAATATATCTACTGCGGAACTTAGTTTGAGGACAATAATTGATTCAAAAATTAAGTCTACATTTTGCTAACGTGGCCACAGCAATGCACATTCTTCAAGTATTGCCGCTACAAATTGCAGCGGTGAAAGATCTTTTTCAGCACTTAAAAGAATAAAAAATTATTTTTTGTTTATATAGTTTGTTTTTGTTCATATTGTTTATTTGAATTTTGTATGAGTTATAATTATATTTTTATTTGTTTATTGGTAATATATTGACTTTTTCTAGTTCTGAAACTTTTGTAAAACTTCACCCCCCCCCCCCCCCGGTGTGTTTTCTTATGAAAAGGGGCGCATTATTGTTAGTAGCCCGCGGGCGCCAAATATCTTAAGACGGCCCTGCTCATATTTCGTATTTTAATTTAACTGCGTATTTACAACTAGCCGTATGGCTAACAAGCAAATTTGTTCTTATACAATCATTGACATGAGGAGGAGGTTTCGCCCAGTGGCGATTCCCTGAGGATACTCGGATATCGGTCTGTAAGAGGTAACTTTATGGGTGGGTTTACCCGGTTTGAGAATTAAAATTATTTGGCCGAATTTCCACTGGATTGGATGAAACTGACATGACAAATTAAAATTACAACTTTAATTTTGTAAATTTTGCAAACTTCTGGATGTCAGTTTCCGGGAACTTTTTGAATAACAAGTTTCATTTTTTCTTTTCTTACTTCAAGTCATTTTGACTCTCTAAGAAAACTGGCTGATTTACCCTTGTGCCCCTCCAAGAGTAGAAATAAACTGAAATCATGACCTGCTTTGTCTAAAATTCGCAAATATATGCCCACGTAATTTTCAAAGCCTGGTTACATACCTTTCTGCAAGAAAAAATGCAGTGATTAACCTCTGTGGTTGTAACATTGGCAGTAGTTACAATAGTGAAATAAATTACAAATAAAAAAATGTACTGAATATACTCAAACTGTATGTATCTATATTTAAAACAAAATTCTATTGTGTTAACGAATAATAAATTAATTACAATAACAATGATTTGCTCAGTACGTGATTATCTGATTATATCACAAGAAAAAATCTTCGAATCATGCTACAAATTCTGTTCATATTTAATCAGTACAACTTTCAAAAGATATTTTTAGAAAAAATAACAAATAATCCTAATGTAATACTTGTACCGCTGTTTATTCTGATTTTGACTGCAAACCTATGAAAAATAGCGAACGTTCTAAACGTTCATATTTTATGTATGAAGAGGCAAAGAACTTCGCTGAATCCTAGTTAGGAAGAAAACTGTTCCAATTGTATTCAATATGTTACTGTCACTAAGTAGAATCTCTACTGCTTTAGTATTCCATCCTAATCCTACATAACTTAGACACTAAATTACGGTTAGACAGTTATGTTAATTTATTTAAGACGATTGTTTCTTCATTTCGATGCGGTTTTCTTTTGAAGATTATACATCTCCTAAATGTGTCTAACGGAGCGCTTGACAAATAACAATTTTATTTTCAGTTATTATGATCTGTTAAGGATTATGTTTTTAAATTAATGTTTTGAACATTTTCCCTTGAGTTTTTTAATATTTTGCAGGCTCAACAAAAGAATTACGTAATTAAGAAAGTTAAAAACGTTAACAATTTATATTTTTTATCAATTGAATAGTAACCAAATGGAGCTTATTCAAATATTGCAGCAAATTGCAGTTCTTTTATTAGTTTAAGTATTAATTACTTCTGGAGTTTCATATCTGTAAAAATACAACAGAATGAATCAAATTATAATTCGTATAAATAGAATTCATATGTCATCAAAAGTCTAAGTAGTTTTCGATAGTTGACGCAACACATAGTTTGCATTTATTACCTATAAATTCCTTTGCATACCCTTTATTAACTCTTTATTAATGATGATTATATAAGCGGTAGGTAACAATTGTGTGTATTTCCTTGTTAGTTTTAAAAGGAGTAATTTCTGACAGATACAGACAATTTTGTACAGTCATGTTGATTTATTAATAGATAGGAAATTTTTATATATTATCGTTAATTGGGAATTTATTTCGATAATTTCTCAATTTACTGTAATCGTTTTATGTCATCTACACCGAATTGGCTGTCCACCTTACCTAATAAAATAGTGCGAATGACCTTAACTGTTGAATCGCCGTTAAACAATACAGCTAACTGTCTGGCCATTTATTTTATTTCTTCTGTTATAAATTATAAAACATACCTAATTTAGGGTTTCGGTTTTTGGAAACCCTCATCATCGCCAGCATTCTTGCGTTTAGTAGCGATAATAAAGCTCCCAGAACTTCCATCAGCTATCTTCTTTAAGGAAATTTGTCAGTTTTCTCATTTTTATTTACTTCTTTTAATACGTATTTTGGAAAAATTTTATACAAAATTAATGCAATCAGATTAAACAGGAACTATACCTAATATTATACTAAAGAGCAATTGTAAAGCTTCCAACTTTCCAAGAAAATCAAACTTTCCGTTCATTCACAGAAAGCACGTCGCGCTTAATCGTGACTTCCTTCTTGTAGGAGGACATGAAGTTACGATAACGTCTTTTATGTCTCGCCTACCGACTGATAATAGTAACATAACGGATATCAGAGTACCCACGAACGTAATAAATTCAAAATACGTAGGCAAGGGTCTTCAGTTGTTAATAAGCGGTTTCATGCAATCGTGCAGAATGCATCGGCTTACGTAGGCGGAAAATTAAGTAATTATCCTTTTTAAAATTTGGCACTAAATGATTTATACAACCCACATATACATATAATGAATCATTACTAATCATCCTGTGTTTTAAGATCTTAAACAGCAAGGACGATGTGGTGGATTTTCTTTGTTAGGAAGTACTTGTTCTGCATTTAGATGGCGGAAGGTGTGGGAGCTGAAAGTAAGAGTTGGACTTGCCATGGAAATTAATACTTATTGCAAGTGAATAATGATGGAAATTGAAGATGTTTGCGCATTAGAATTTTGTTAGGTTCATCAACATATCTAAATTGAAATCATTTACATTTCTTGTTTTCTAATGGGATCTGGTTTGCATTTTGCTGCATTATCGAACAAATATTTGCGCACTCTCCAATTACAATGTGCAAAAAGTTTCATATGTCACAGTTTGTTGTAAATTTTAAGAACAGTAAGAAGTGTTTATTGAACTTTTAATGTTCAAATGAAGAGGACTTTCGCAAAAACATTTGTGCAATACTTTATTATTTTATAGTTAAGCCTTTTGTACGACATTGTAATACAATATATTGATAAAATTACTTCAGCTAACAAAATAGTTAATAAATCTTAACTTATTGATTGAGTCTTTGAAATGAGAAATTTGGGAAAGCAAATTAAATCTGAACCGATGATTGGTCAACATGGAATAAAACGAACAAAACACATTAAGGTGATCGTTGTAAATAGAGTTAAAAATAATGGAAGTTTTTACAGTAAAGGGTTTGATCGTAAACGGACATGACCTGGTCCAGAGGGATCTTAAGAAAAATTGAACAGATTTTGTGTTAAAAATATTGTTAAAAATCAATAGTCTAAAATGTAAAGCGTCTAAGTAAGTTCTTAATTAGAAGCGGATGATCATCTTATGGCTAGAGCAAAAGTAGAAACAAATCTGAAACGCGAGAGAGAAGAAAAGTAACAATGGAAAAAATAGAGAACAACAGAAGATTTCGAAGCCTATGAACACACGCTAAAGAGTCCTGAAACAAGAAGTGAGCATAGTCCTATATAAAATTAAAAAAAGAAAGAAGTTAAATAAAAATTCAAAACAAAAAGGCGAAGAAAATTAGGAAATATAAACTCACAGGAATATAAATAGAAATAACTCCACCTGCAATAATTGAAGGATGAATCGAGTAGTTCAGTGACTGCTATTACCAGTCCCAAGCCCGGGTAAAGAAGAACGATTGTGGCCCAGAGTTTGCAACCAGGCACACGTAAAAACTATAGGAAACACAATGAACATTTTATTGCAAAGAAACAACCTCTGGGTGAAAATTCATATTTCTAACGGAAAGGGTTCTATATGATATAGGAGCAGTTCTGATTTTAAACAACAAGCTAAAAACTTTAGGAAACATACAAGAGGCGACCACAACAAAGGGAACATAGCATGAATAGTGATCTCTACATGGATCGTAAGAAATCTGACAACCAACAACAGCGAGTTGTGCAGGAAATAGAGAAAATGAACCAAGCCATAACCATCCAACAGAAATAAAAGGAAAAGAAGAAGAAGAAATAGGAATTGTGTCCTCTAAAGCACGGTGGATCTTAATGACGTTAATGTTCTTGAAAGATATTGGTCTAGAAGAAATGGAGGAAGTAGATTAAATTAGGAATAAATTTAATTAATCCAGAATATCTCAAATATTTCATCGGTGCTTTATTAAAATGCTTTGATATATTTTGACAACATTTAATTCGTTTTTATAGCAAATTTTCTAATGATGAAAATTAAATACTGTCTTTCTTCTCCATTTAGAATACGGTAAATTTGCCGTCCCTCAACTTTTTCCTAAAATTCTTTCATACATTTGATTTGGTACATGCCGTAACGAAATACCAGCATAGTTCTCATAAACCGGTTTGTTTTGTTCTTTAAAAGACATAAATAAAAACGATTATCTTCAATTCCAAAATGTTTTCCGCCATTTCCTATTTCATATTTGAATTAGTTCTTTTATGTTACTTTTTAAATATTAAGTTACTTTAGTTCATAATTGGTTCTTTTAATTTTTATTTTGATATTTTCGCCTTAGCTCTCCGAATAAATTCCATTGTTTCTCTCAGTTCTCTGCTTCCTACCACTTATTCTTTGCGTATCTTTTTCTTCCAATTTCTTCTAGTTTTCATTCAGGGTTGGCAGCAGTGATCAATTGCACTGCCGTTTTAATGATTTCGCATATCAACAGTAAACCCTGCAGTAATTCTGTTCCTTTCAAGAATTCCCAGATGTAGTTCGTTGAAATGTTGTTAGCAAGCAATTTAGGTTGAAATTTAATTTTTTTCGATGTACCTTTCAACGCTTCTTCTGTGGCTCGATTGTCACCCATTCGTTCAAACATGACCCAATAGTCGAATTATTTGTGCTCTCGCGAAACTGAACACGTTCTTTGTATTACTTTATTGCTTCTTCCTTCCCATTCTTTGTCGGCTTTTTTACCAAATATTTTTTTCCACTATTTAAATTTCTTCTTCTTTTTTCTTTGTGCCCTAGGGAATTATCTATTACATATAAGTTCGTTTGTTGTTTTAACAAACCCTTTCACTTTTTTTACACAATCTTACTGGTATTGTGTTTGGTTTCCATTGTCTCATACTTATTTTACCATTTTGTTTTTTGGCACTCGGTTTGGATTTAAACAATTTTCAGTTACTCTCGTCTTGCTTAAGTGTTAACTTTTTTTTAAACTAAGGTTTATTTCCTCCTTATTGCTGTTTCCACCTCACCACTTGTTATACCCTGAACTTGTACTGGTTTGCAGAAAGTATTCGTTCCAACGACTTTTTTCTAACTTTTTTAGTTATTATTTGAGCTTCTCTTATTTTTAAAGCTTTTTAATCTCGGCCCTTTGCTGTTTTCATCTCATTTCCAGGTCCATTCGTCCATATCACTTGTTATGCGCAAAACTTGTGCTGGTTTCTAACACTTTCAGGAACTCGTAGTTATTTGTTCCAACTACTTTTTTATAACTTTCTTAGTTATTATCTGAAATTCTCTTATTTTTAAAGCTTTTGCAAGATTTGATATTTACATCTTACCTTTTACTATTATTTGTTCGTTAGGTTCGTCTATTGTCGCGTTATAGTTAGATGATAATCTAATCTACTATCTACTACACTATCTATTTATAACTAGTTACTTATATAAACTAATAATTAGTTTGTTAAATTAAAAAATAACAGAAGAAAAAAATTAATCTTACAATCCAAAAATGTATAAATATACAGGGTGTTCCATTTAAAATAACAAAGTTGATGTCAATTCCGGCGAAACCGGAAGTGACAGAAACTTGTTTCCTATGTCAACAAATGCCATTTAAAGAGTAGATTACATATACAAAATTTTATTTTGATATCTTAAAATATAATTTAAAAAATAGGGGTGCCCAAGGTTTCATTGACACCCGGTATAGTAAAAATGGTGTTTCTTTATTATTACTTATAATTTTAGTGGAGGGCTTGCATCACTAATAGGGATTTTATTTCAAACATCGCATTGTTTCACTTTGTATCCGAAATATATCGATTTTTACAATGACAAAGATGACTGATTCTGGGGGGAAAACAGCACTGGAACAAAATAAAGAGGGATCGGATATACCACAACAAACCTGGGAAGAATCGGGAAGAAACAAAATTATCATAAAGAGGTAAATAAATTGCATATACTACAACTCAAGAGAAGAATCAGATATCGAGGAAATAGAATTAGAGCAAGAATATATAAATATCAAAGAATAATGCAGAAGAACAGGGAATATACAAATATTATAATAATAAGGACAATAAAAATAAGGAAACAAGGAATATACATGTGAAGTGCAATGAAAATAATAATTAAAATAATGATAATAATAATGATTAGACTACATAAGTTAGAATAAAGTAACATGTAACAGGGCAGGCATGTCTGTGTAAAGGTGTTGCATATCACAGACATAGGAAATTAGCGGATATACCTACTACTAGTATAAGATGACAAAACATGTTTAACCATCTCGGTCATATTATATCCAACTCCCATTGAATACGTGATCTACTAACTACCTTGCACTATAGAAGCAGTGTTCTGCGGCAGGCGTCACAGGCATATTAACGTTATACAGTGCTCCCAATCTCCACCTATCACAACAAATCCCTTCACACCCTATTGGCATGGGGTGGGCCTGGCGTAATCCAGGATTGATCCACGGGGATCTGCTCCATGTCAATTGATAATCATGATGATGACAAAGATGACTGATTAATTAAATACAATAGGTAAAGAATGTCAAAAACTAAGAAATCTGTGGATTTATCACTAAAATTCTTTATGTTAGGGCCAAACATTTTTAGTAGAATATGATTCGTTTTATCCTACACATATTATTTGGTCTTTAGACTGAATTGAAAACGACAAAACATTTCAGAAGTTTGAAACTAAGACACAGGCTCTTCCGAACATTCTACTACTTGGTTAGGGTTATGGAGTAACTTATTACATCTTATAGAAATAAAATTATCAGAACAATGCCTTGAATTCGCAAATTTAAGCTTGTTTACAAATGTTTTTAAATATAGCTTTCAGGTTTAATTCTGCGAAAGAATCAATTCACTCGTTTTGCCTGTTAAACCTTGCAGATTACCTCCGCAACCTTTATAAATTCCTGCGTACATATTCTTCAGTCACGTTTTGTGTTGCAATTAGCCTGTTATTTATTAATCTTAATGTTTATTGAAAAATTTTAATTAGTTACCTTTTATGTCTATATTTAAATGTAAAGTATTTTGAACTCCTGTTCTAGAATAGCTGTTTTCTGTTATTTATATTTTCTTGTTATTAACTAATCCAAGACCTAATTATATACGGAACGTACAACTTTTTTTTTACTTGTATTGATGGAAAATGCGTTTGTTTTCAATTGATCTTGAATGCAAGAAAATCTGAAATTTTAAATTCCCTTTGATTATAATTTAGGTAAGTCCGTCAAGAAATACTGATTGATAGAAAATCTTTAAATTCACTCAATTTCGTTCAAGAACGTCTCCTTGTAGATTTATTTGATATTTATATTCTTAAATGTCAGCCCACAGGCAGAATCTCTTTAGGAACATTGACTATCCGTAGTTATTATAGTAAACTAAATAAAATTCAAGTGAATATGCTGAAATATGCATTATTTAATTTTAACTCACGATTTCTCTTGTGAATTTACTTCACTTGCTAGTAATTTTAATCAGAATTTGAAGGTGACCTTTGTTTAATTTATTGCCTCGACCTTTAGAGATTTTAACAGGATATTGTTCTTCATAAATGACTGCACAAAGATGAGAAGTAAAAATCAAACCGCAGTAAATTTTTTTTGCGTTTAATGAAAGCACAAACGATTTTACCAGTCAACCATTCAATCTGGAAATAATCGAAAAAGTATTTTCCAATTACGCCTTCCGTAAGTATCTGACTTGAATAAAAAAAATAAATAAAAAAAGTAAAAAATCCGAGTATTTACTGGCCGGTGTTAATGACAGTAATTCTGATATGTCCCCTCGTATACAAAACCGCGAATGCGGTCAAGGGTCCATACTTGGGCCTCACCAAAAGTCGACCACTTAATATTCTTGACACACGTGCAATAAAAAAAGTCAAAAATCACCGTACCTCCCTCTAAGAACAGTTTAAGCGCTGTATATGGGCTATGTAATGATACAAGACCAAAACGAAAGTCGTGTACAATAATGGGATGACGCTGGAAGTTTTTGAATTCTCTCTGCCAAAACTCAACAAAAAAAGACCACAAATCGTAATGAAAGCGGTGAATATGCCAAGTTATAAAGCATGTTTCGTTTAATGTCTCGGCTTTAAGTTTTCTTGATGGGAAAGCTAGTAAGATTATTGAATATTTATTTTTGCTGCAGGACGAGTTTGATATTTGTTCTTGTTTTGATAAAAGGTGTTATTTTGATTCTGATGAAGACCATTTAAATCTGGGTGTTTCGTACGAATTTTTTAACTTAATATTTATAAGAACCCAATCGAATGAATTCTCTGATCCAATTAATTTGACACTGAATTGTTTGGGTGATTTTTTTAGATTTTATTAAATTTCTTCGAATTAATTTGATTTGGTTTTTCAGCACTTTAAGTATAATTGCGTGAAATTGTTTTAACCTCCTGTTTTTTGACAATGATCGTTTGTTTATACATTAAAAAATATTTATGTAACAAGTTTTTTCGAACTGTGGTTAAATCCATTGTATTTTTGTTACATTCATAAAGTGCATTGTCTATAAAAATCAGTAATAGAATCAGATTTTAATATTAATTTAATTAAACTAGTAAACTGAAGTCAAATATTTGAGAAAAAATTGCAGAGCCCTCTTCATACTAATTGCGTAGATGCTGATTAGAAATTTAGCGCTCCTAGATAATTCAAAGATAATCATCTTCTGAGAAGTTTAAGGTCCAAAAAGGTTCTAGTTTAAAAATTTAGATCTGGTAAGATTTGAATAAACAATTTAACAAATCCGTGCTTGGAACTCCAATCCAATCCAATTTGAGGATCCAAGCGCGATTTTATGTCAAAAACTCCGTACATGACTATAGAATTATAGATTTTCATTTGTAAAATTTTCAGTATCGAATTTAGAATTTTTAATTCACTCTTTTTAGATTCGTTTTTCAAATCACTGAGTTGAGTTTTAAATAATAAATTAATAAGAATTTATAATGTTTCAAACTTAAATGGCAATTATTAATCCGAAAGCAAGAAAATATGAGAAAGAGAAACGAAATAAATGAATTACATGAGAAAGTTGGACTGCTTGAAAAAAAGAAAAAGGAAAACAATTTAGTAATATTAGGACTGTTAGTGGAATCCGACGATGAGAAAGTGGTAAAAGAGGAAATGGAAAACTTCATAAAACAAAAACTAAAGAACCCCAAGAAAATTGGAAATAGAAAGTACGTAGATAATATAGGAATGGAATCAGTATCCGAAAAGGCAGAATAGTATATGTAAACGAGGATCTAAGATCTAACGAAAAAAGAGAGGGAAATCCAGAACAAAATTGTGGAAAGAGTTAAAAAAGAGAGAAGAAAAAGAAACAAAGCCAAAATAGGATATAAAAAAATAGTAATTAACGGCGCGGAATGGAAATGGAACATGTAGGTACAAGAATTAAGAGTAATACTAAATATAGAGAATAAAAAGTCAAAAACTAAAAATAAGCAAGGACACGAGCAAAGGATAACGGACATGGCAATGAAAATAGATATAAATACGGACAAAGCAAACAAGAAAGGAAAAATTACAAAAACAAAGAAAAAATAAGAGAAAACACTTGAAAGAGACTATACAGAAGGGAAAGTTTTACGAATTGGTACGTGGAATGTACGAAGTATAAAGGGAAAAGAAGAAGAAATAGTAAAAGAAATGATAGAACAAGAAATAGAAATACTGGGAATTACGAAAACGAAAAGGAAAGGAAAAGGTATGATTAGAATACATAGAGGATATTGGCTAATTTGGTCGGGAGTTGATGAAAAGAAAGAGCGAAAGAGGGCGGATGAATAAGGAATAATAATAGCACAAAATATTTAATAAAGAAAAAATTTGTATGTAAATGTAAGAATATTGAAATGAAATTGATAAACGAAGTGGTAGCATATGGAGTTAACGAAGATACAAAGAAAGATGAGTTCTTCAAGAGCATACAGGAGGAATTAGATGAAGAAGGAGGAAACAAATTAATTATGGAGGATTTAAATGGGCGAGTAGGCAAACAAAATACAGGAATTGAAGGATATATGGGAAGAGAAGGAGAAGACTCTAGAAATAATAACGGAAAAAAGATTATAGAACTAAGTATAGAAAACGATCTACATAGTAATAACTAATACAAAGTTTAAACGCACAAATGTTCGAAAGTTGGGCAAATCAAAAACTAAAAATCAATAATTGGCTCCTTTTTAATAAGCAAAGAGAAATTGAAACATGTAAAAGATGTAAAAATAACAAGATAAGCAGAGATTGGAAGCGACCACTATCTACTGAAAATGGAACTGAAAAATCAAACGAAAGAATGCCCCGACAAAAGAAGGCAGATAGTAAAAAGTTACAAACTAAGAGAAGCTATACAGGGTGGTCCATAAGTAATGGTACACATATCAACAGTAGATTCATGAGGCCCAAATATTACGATTTACCTAAAATTACCTTGGTCCAAAAGTTAATATTTAGGGAGATACAGGGTGTCAAAGTCGAAATTTTAATTTCAATTTTCTTCTGTAATTTCTAAAGTTTTTACAATATTTCTATGAAAATTGGTGAAACTACCTGTTCTCAATTTTAATGTAAATTTTAAAATAACCTATTTTTGCCACACCTAATACCTTAAAAATACTTCAACTTTTTGTACTTAAAGTTAGGGCAGATCTAATCGAAAAAAACAATTTCCACATCTTTCTTATACAAAAAAGGTATACTATTTCAATGTCTCTAAAGTTAAAGTTATTTGCGATTGAAGTAAGCGAGGCTAGGTACATTATATTCGTTAAAAAGGGCATTACTTGCGGTACACATTACTATAAAATTTAAATTTTTTTTAATGTCAAATATCCCACTGATTCACTATTGCTCTGTGTCCTATTACTTGTTTTTGACAAGAATATGTCAATTATTTGTTTTAAATGTAAGCCTACTGCGTTACAGAGTGCTTAAGAAGTGAATAAGGCGCTGCATCGCTTACTTCCATAGCAAACATCTTGGAAACGGTTAACTTTAGAGATATTTAAATAGTATACCTTTTTGGTATAAAAAAGATGAGGCAATTAGTTTTTTCAATTAGATCTGCCCTAACTATATAAGTATAAAAACTTCAAGTATTTTTTAAGGTATTAGATGTAGCGAAAATGACGTTATTTTAAGAGCTACATTAAAATTGAGGACGCATTATTATTTCCCGTCCCAAAAAAGGTAGTTTCGCCAATTTTCATATAAATATTTCGAAATCTTTAGAAATTACAGAAAAAAATTAAAATTAAAATTTCGACTTTGACACCCTGTATCTCCCTAAATATTAACTTTTGACTTAGGTAATTTTAGGTAAATCGTAATATAAGAAAAATACCAAGAAGCAGTACGCGGATTTATTTATTTGTTTATCGTAAAATAAATAATAGTGTATAAAACGCATCTTAAAAGAACAGGTATAACTAAAATATTACATATAAAATATAATAACTGATTTAGATATAACATAATTCGTATACTGCAGCGACACCTTGGTAGGTAGCTATAGGTCCACATCTAGATCGGTTAACCAGGCTATTGCAGCTGGAGTAGCTTCCATGATATCTCCTCATTCTCCTTGGAACTTTCGTATGGGGTATTCTTGAACTATGTGGGCAACCGTTTGTTCTCCATTTCCACAATCACATGTAGGACATGACTCCCCATTTGTATAGCATGGACCTAGTTTTTGCGTATCCTGTTCTAATTCGGTTTAGTTGGCATCTTCATTCCTATGATTTGCTGGTTAGGATCTTCTATGTTATGCTGAGCGATATCAGTGTTTCTCCATTGGATTTCCCATGCATTTTGGATTTTGAAGTCTTCAGCCGTTGTTACAGTTTCGTCATTCCATATGGGATTGCGTGATTTTAACCGGTTCGGTTTGGTGGAATGTTATCTAATACTTGATGGATGGGTAGTGTTCTCGGCTTCTCTGGGTCGTTGAGTTTTTGCCACTCTTTGGCTGTGGAGTGTTGTCATCTGATTTCTGGCGGAGCTATATTTGCAAGAACATGGAGCCATGGAGTTGGGGTCGATTTCAGCGTGCCAGTTATTACTCTCATAGTATCGTTGAGTTGGACGTCTATCTTATTGACGTGCGAGCTTCTGCCCCATACTGGTGCGCAGTATTTGGCTGTTGTATATACTAGTGATTTTGCAGCCGTGCGTAAGGTACTGGCTTCTGCTCCCCATGTAGTTCCTGCCAGTTTCCTAATAATGTTGTTACGAGTTTTTAACTTTTAACTGCTGAGTTCCAGGTGTTTTTTTGTATGTTAGTGATCTGTCTAGGGTGACACCGAGGTATTTGGGGTATTTGCTGTGTTGAATACGTTCATTGCAGAATATAAAATCGAGTTCCCTGTTGGCTAGCCGATTTGTAAGATGAAAAGCACATACTTCGGTTTTATTCGGATTTGGACATAGTCTCCATTTCTTATAGTATTTGTTCATTATCTCTAGATCCGTTGTTAGAACTTCTTCACTGTCTTCTAGTTGTTTATATACCTTGGGGGGCAATAACCATGTCGTCACCATAGCAAAACTTTTGGGATATGGTTTCGGGTATATAGCTCGTGTACAAATTGAAAAATTTAGCACGAGTCTATCGAGCCAGATCGTATCGTATGCTGCGGTGAAGTCTACAAATGCTGCTGAGGTTTTGAGTCCTCTTTGAAAACCCGACTCTATATATGAGGTCCAGGCTAGGACTTGTTCGCAGCAGCTTCTATTTGGTCTGAATTCGGCTTGTTCCTGTGGTAGGCTCTGATTGACGATTGGATGTATTCAGTTATAAATTAGTCTCTCCAATACTTTGTAGCAGATACTTAATAGCGCTATAGGTCGGTAAATGGGGGTATTTTCTGAGGGTTTTCCTGGTTTTAGGATAGCCATTACTTGTGTCATTCTAAATTCTTTGGGGATTTTTCCCGTGTCCAAAATATCATTAAGCAGACGTATGAGCCATGATTTAAATAAACAAGGTCTCCCTTTATTAATTTATTAAATAAGATAAGGTTGAAAGGTTGAAACGATAAGGCCCAAAGTTTGATTTGTGATTTGCGATTTAAAAGCATAATCCACTTTGATGATTATTCTGGATTCCTAGAACGGGATTGATATTCCATAATGTAATATAGATTGTCATTTACAATGTATTAATAAAATTTAAATTCAGCTGACTTCAATCTTTCAACTTAACTAAAAATTCAATTCCAATATGATGACCACTTTCATCACTATCTTAAAATTCGAACTTATTTTAAATCAAAAGTGTCTTCTCTTAAATTTAAACAAAATCTAAGCTGAACATTAAAAGTCATGTTTCTATTTGAGACTCAAAATCCTAATCCACTTTGGAGATTTGAAAGGTTAATCTGGAGTTTTGAATCCGGATTCGTATTCAACAATAATTTAATCTTTATTTCGGGGCTTTTAGACTTATCTTGGAAATTATACACGTATTCGTAAAAGTCTGGATTCAATTCTAACAATCAAGGTAAAATATTGACTTTGGTTCCAAAACTTTGGGGTCTTTTCTAGATTTTAATTTTAATTTTAACTCGGATTAATGTTGGAAAATCTTATCCAAATTTAATGTTCAGATTTTATTTTTGAAACATGTATTAAACAAATATTAGCTTTTAGAATTAAACAAAGCCCGAACTCAAGATTAAAGGTTCATTTTGAAGATTTGGAAATTCAATCTTGATTGTTCAATCCGGCTTGATACTCAACGGTCTAATTTAAATTCAGGATTCGGTTGCTTCTCAAAAATTCCAAACGTATTGTTAAAATTCTAATTCGAATTATAATCTAGCCGGATCCAGTCCTAATATCAATAATCACATCTTGATTTGAGTTCCAAAATTTGGGTCTGGTTTCAAGATCTTAACTTTAATTAGCACTTTTAAATCAGAATTGATTTTTTGGCTGTTTAACAGATTTTTGTATTTTTACAATTCATCGACTTTGTTGACTGTTTGGAAGTATAAACTTTAACAATGGCAAGTTTCAAAATAGAAATAAAGTTATTTTTGGGATTCCCAAATTTGACCTTTTTTATTTTATGAATTGCTTAATATAAATTTCTGAAGCGTATGTTCTAAAGGAAAAAGAACTCATAAAGCGAATTTTGCCCGTGTAGGATTTTCCAGGTATTCGAATGTGGGTGAGCTTTTAACGAATTTTGAACCAAACGGCTGTATTTATACAATATTTGTTTGCAAAATCTAAGTTTAACGAGCGTATTTAAATATTTGCATACATTTAAACCCAACATCCATTTGAATACTTTTAGTTAAGATAAACAACATTTTTTTGACCCCTGAAGGTACATTTACTTTAATACGCTATTTTTATTATTTTTAAAAAGTATTTTTGTTCTTTTCTATTTGTTGTCATAACAAAGATTAATTTAGACTTTTATTAAATAACCCTATAAAATTCAACATTTATTTAATTCGCTCTGTATTTAATTAATTCGTTAGCATTTACTAGCAGAATTGATTAAAATAATATTTGCATTAATACATGACATAACTGAATTACATGAGTGGTTGGAATGTTCTAAATTGCCACTTTTATCAATACGTGCTACTAGGAACAGGTAGAATAAAATCTCGTTGGATGACATTAATACCTAATAAAACCGCTGATGTTTTAGTTTGTTTGTGATATTATCATGTGGTGTGAATAATTATCCTCACTTTGGCAACAAATAAAAGCTATAAAAATGTTCAGGGAGATAAATGAGTTTTATAACCAGATAAAAATTTATTTAGTTTGTAGTTAAGTTTTATAACAATTTGCATTTGTTTTTACTTTTCATGCACTTAAGAAAACTAGATAAAACGTTTTGAGGTTTTATAATTGAAAGTTAAATGACTGATTGAAAATTTTATCTTGCAAATGGGACTTTTAAAGCTTCAGAAACTGAGTTAAGGTAATCTGATTTATATAAGAAATTTGACTGTATTTGATGAACATTTGAACCAAATATCACATATGAATAAAGGACATATTGACTTTTGCTTTTGTCTTTACAAATCTTGCGTGTCCGGAAAATTCATCGCCAGCAATTCACCGCCAGCAATTCACCGCCAGCAATTCATCGCCAGCAATTCACCGCCTCAGCAGTTCATCGCCAGCAATTCACCGCCTCAACAATTCAGCGCCTCAGCAATTCACCGCCTCAGCAATTCACCGCCAGCAATTCACCGCCAGCAATGCACCGTCGAAAAATTTATTGTTTGAAAAAAGCCTGTTAGCGTTACCCAGGAGACACCACGTGGAGGTCGGCTTACTAGTCTCCTTTTTTTATACATTTTTTAGTTTTTTTTTAATTTTTTTTAATATGAAGCATTACTCAAATCAGTCTATGTTTAGAACGTGGTGTTATGCGCTATTCTACGTAAGTAATCGATAAATATTTTTAGTTTTTCCTACATTAACTACTATCTTAGAAAGTCGTTTTGGTAGTTTGTGGGGCATTTGGAATTCAAATAATTTGCGAAGTTAGGTTAGGTTAGGTTAGGTTAGGTTAGGGGTAACGCTAACAGGATTTTTTCAAATAATAAATTTTTCGACGGTGAATTGCTGGCGGTGAATTGCTGAGGCGGTGAATTGCTGGCAATGAACTGCTGAGGCGGTGAATTGCTGAGGCGGTGAATTGCTGGCGATGAACTGCAGGCGATGAATTGCTGGCGGTGAATTGCTGGCGGTGAATTTTCCTAAACTCCAAATCTTGAAACTGTGGTGGGAGTTTCAATTTTTTTTTTTTTGTAAAAATGTTTAAAGTGTCACTTTTAAAACTGATTTGAATAGTTTTATTGTGTTGGAAATGAAGGTATGCTGCTTATACGATTGTTAAAATCTCCGAGGGGTTTTCAAGTTATCCTTATTGTTTTAAATGACTTAAAATATAGGTTTAATGTTTTAAGGCATATCTGACCTTAAATTGAAATTAAATAATTCGTTAATTCTTAAATGGATAATAGCATAGCAAACAATTTGATTGTTTATGGAATTCTTCGATTGTAAATATAGTCGAAGGTAATCACTTGAATTGTAGGAGATTTAGAAGTAAATACAAAACTTACCCGATTTTATCAACTAAAGGCTTTATCGTACTGAAAATCGTTTATTGTCTACACGAACTTTTATAATAAATAATTATTATAATAATAATAAATAAATAAAATAATAAAATTTTATCGTGTTTATGGTATTTCAGATGTGTAAAAAAAGTGTTATATAAAAACGATATTGATGAACCAATAAAATTAATGTTCAATTAAATTAACTCAAAATCAAATAATTTCCAGGGTGTCTTTAAAACACTGTGGACTATTGTGAGCCAAATTAATATTTTTGCAATAATGATATTATCAAGCTATACTTCTGATTGTTAGTTTTAAATTTATAGTGATCTTAACTGTCAATTAACGATTTTACAGTACCAGAAGTTCAGTTGGAGTTTGTTGTCTATGTGATCATTGATATCTCTAGCGACTTTTCTAAAAATTTATTATACTTTTAGCATTTGTTTAAACATGAAACTGGTTGATTAAAGTTAAATTGTAATTAAATTCTATGGTTAAAATAGGATCATGTTTAGTCAAATATCTTAAGCGCTGGGTGTCAACAAAAAATTAAGTAAGTTCCAGTACATTGTTAAACCAATGTAAAGAACAGTTTAGCCATTTTCTGAGGTCATCATTTACATCTACAAGTCAAACCTTAAATTTACGCCACTTACGGTAAATGTGATGTCACGGTTTTTTGAATTTTGAGTAAATTAGTATAATACGGCCCTGTCTTTCGAAGTTTGAGCCGGCAAGCTTGCAGAATTTACGCGAATAATATCAGATTAGCACATACCTTTTATGCTGCGTAATAATTTCAAAGAAATCCCAAATGTAAGACCAAATATGGTGACGTAATGTTTTGTTCAGCGTTTTCTTGTGGAGAATCCGGGGAAGCACCGACCCGCTCACGAGGTACGCCACGAAGTCGCGTTTGTGCATCTCTTTTTAACATCCTTCGTTTTACGAAAGAAAATAACAAGGCACTTCAGAGTATAGCAAATTTTGACATCCGTCGGTCGATGGCGAATTACCGTTCCCGGACTTTTTGGTAGAAAATTCCTGTTTCATGTATCGGCCTCTCGCTTTCGTATAGTTTTCGTGGAAAACCTATCGTACGGCATATTTGTCGGATTATCCCAGAGAATGTCGTTTATTTCGTGCTGGAAAATTTAAGTTCTGTGTTGAAAGTTCCGTTTAAGTTCGACGTTGGTGAAGTTTCCATTCCTCGCAGTTTTTCGTTTTTGGATTAAATCATCTACCAGTTAAGGACAACTTGCTATCTTCACATCTGCTTCCGGAAGAAGGACCCCATCCCTTCTTTTCTACGCCGACTGCTGCTTACTCTCCCTGGGGTTCGAAGCCGACCATCGCTTCCATTCGGGTTACCACCAACCAAACCCTTCCCAGGTAAAAGTAAATACTTTAGGCTGCCTTGATTGTCGGTTGCGAGTATACCGATTTAAGCCCTAACTCAGTACTGTATTTTTGTGATTCACTTTTGGACAGGCACCAGTAATTGGTGTATGTAATTCAAGTATTTCAAGCATTCTCTTTCTTTCGTTTTATTTGTTCAACGAAGTGTTTAAGTCTTCAACTAGTGCGTATTACTTTTTGCGTTTGCGTTAATATTTCAATAACAGTGCGAACTATCGTGACGATTGCTTATTTTGTGTTGCATGTGCAAAATCATTTATAATTGAATTTGTAGCTTAAGTTTTTGCCATCACCATTCTTTTGATTGCGATTAAGAGAGTCTAGTAGTTTTTATATTTGTCGTAACATGAGTAAATGTGACATCCCTTAATCACCCCTTTCACGTAATTTAAGATAGAACTTATAAATTCATTTTGTGTCATATTTTGAATTTTACTTCATTAAATTTTATTGAAAATCGCCCTCAGGTGTAAAATGAGTAACATTAGCCAATCATAACGTTGAATTTTTTGAGTAACAACCAATCACAATTGAATTAATCGGAAATTTTCCCTAGGGAAACCTAAAGATCTACCCATCATAATTATTGACAACATCTCAATACAATGGAACCCTAAGGATAAAGTTGTTAAATACTTTGGTATATATCTCGATCGTAGACTAACATTAACCAAAAATTAACAGAATCGTATGCAAGACTCAGTATGATTTACCCAATCTTAAATAAAAAATCACCACTTAAGATTAAATGTGGAATACTTATCTACACCGCAATAATCCGACCAATTTTCACCTATGGCTGCAGCATCTGGAGTACTACATCTAAGACCTAAGGCAAACCTTAACAAACTACAGGTATTACAAAATAAAGTACTCCGCATCATAACAAACGCTGATTGGTTCGTAAGAAATATACAACTACATAGGGTAACGGGTATCCCAGCTATACAAGAATTCATAAATAAGACATCCAGGAAATTCTACGACAATCTCAACCAGTGCAGCGGTGCAATTCACTATAGGCTAGACGCAAAATCAATACATACAAGACTGAAACGGAAGCTACCAATTGACCTACTAGCAAGTAGCAAGTGATAGTGAATAAATAAATTAGCCATTAAAAATTATAAAAAGCAGTGCTGAGTCAACGCGACCAATAACTTAACATGTGACACCAAAATTTAGTGACAGGTGCAATGGACACCACTAATGTGACACACAGTGATTACACCAGATGAACAGTACCATGCTACCATGAATAGCAATACTGCTGAAGAATCTATTAAAAAAATATATAAATACCACGTCATCAAGTAAATATTATTCAAATAATTCACTACATTCCCACTGGTGTTCGTTTATTTTTATTTCATAAGTTTTACATAAAGGTTTATTGCTAACAAAGACAATACGTACAATATGTTACAAAGCAAGAACAATTTAATTATAATTTTATTCGCCACGCAAAACGCAATTTATTGTACATTTGCTAGGGTACGTTTTACCATCGGGACCTGTTACAGGATCATAATTAATAATTAAAAACATAAAACGCCACATTTTACTGCGTAACTATGAAATATTCTTACTCTTATAAAGTTGCTGAAATAAGAAATAAGTAGTACATGTAACAATGCGTAATAAACCAAAAATAGCTTTATTGGAATCCCTTTGTACCTACCTAATTAGTAATTAATTGTTAAAACACTGAAATTTTCAATATGATTTATGTTGCAAAACTCTTCTTGCAATAATTTTCGAATTTCTTTTTTTCGTTTTCAAGGAGAGTTTCGATTTGAACTCCTTTCCCTATTTTCGTACTTCCAAAATTCATTATTGAAATGATGTAGGTACCTGTTGTCTTACTTATAGAGCTATTCAATTTTGCTATTTATTCAAAGTAAAATCTAATTACGTAATTACAAACAGATTTTCTGAAAATATTTTTTAATTAGCCACACGGAACGAGATACCATTATATTGCTTTTGGTCGTTTATTAAAAAATATCTAATAATAAACAACAAGACATAGTTAAGGTTTACGTTCAAACTATACGAGGGAGTATTGTAAAGTAATTAGCCTACCATATAAAACGCTACAATATTTGAAAAAAATTTTATTTATTTAACATAATTTCCTTTATGACTTACACATTTAGCAGAACATTCGTAAAGTACCTACCTACTTCTAAGCCCTTTAAAAGAATTCTTTGTTTTGGTCTGCAAACCACTCCTCAACGGCACATATGGCTTCGTCATTTGTCGAAAATCTTTTACCTTTCAAAGGTTTTTTGAGTTTTGGGAACAAATAATAGTCTTGGGGTGCTAAATCCGGAGAATAGGGAGGGTGGTTAATCAATTCCGAACCAATTTCATTAATTTTTTGCAGCGCAATCAACAACTTGTGAACAGGAGCGTTGACTTGCAAAAAGATCACACCTTTGGCAATTTTTCCGCGGCGTTTTTCCACAATTTTTTAAGTAATTGAGTTAGCAACTCAATATAATATGCTCCCGTGATACTTCTACCTTGTTCCAAATAATCTATCAGAATTATCCCATCTTTGTCCCAGAAAACTGAAGCAAGAAACTTGCCAGCCGATTTTTGAACACGGAATTTTTTGGATCGTGGAGAACCAGAATGCTTTCACTCTTTGGATTGCTCTTTAGCCTCTGGATCATAGTTATGGGCCCATGTTTCGTCCATAGTAGCAAGCCGATCCAAAAGGTTGGAGGAACCTTCTTCAAAACGGCGGCCGATTTCCTTCGCCGTTGTCAATCGAACGCGCTTCTGATCAGCATTCAAGCGTCTCGGAATCTATTTGGCCGAAAGTTTTCTCATACCCAAGTTGTGATGAACGATGTGTGTTAATGTTTCAAATTCTACCGCCATATCCACCGGATGTAGGGGGGTGTTTCGAGTACCACCACTAGTGCTATCTAAAACCATAGCACACAGTTCACTAGCAACGGTCAGTGAGAGTAGCTGACAATAGATCGCATAAAAATTAAATCTCAGAGTTTCGTTCAAACAATGTGAAATACAGGTTCATAGGAAATGTGCAATGCTTGTTCTATACGCTTGAGCCCAATTCGTCGATCTTCTAAAATCATATCATGGACAGAATTAATGTTTTCCGGAGTGGTCACAGAAATTGGTCTTCCAAAGCGGTGTTCACTTTTGACACAAGATCTTCCTCTCTTAAATTACCCAACCCAGTTTTTAATAGTGCCGTATGAAGGATACTGATCACCTAAGGTTTCTTTCTTCTCAGCAAAAATTTCTTTGTCCGATAACCCTTGTAACGATGCGGGTGTTGAAAATCCACAATTTTCAATAACTGGTGAAAAACCCCGAAGCTTTTGGACCCTCGTTTAATATTGTTGTGTATTTGTAAACCAGTCTTTTAGAAAGGGTATGAAAGAAAAGTCAAAGAAACGCAGACCTCAAACATATTAATATATTTATTCAATTGCATTCGTCGTGTGATCCCTCAAGGGTGGATGGTCGGCACGGACGGCGTAGCCTCAACCCAACGGACTGGTCGGTGCGGATGCCGTGGACGCTGATGGAAGGGTGGTGCCGGAAGGGTTTTGTTTTAGAGCGTTTACGTATGTGTTCCTGAAAAATAAACAAAGTGGGTAGGAATATATGAGCCTAATGAGGCTGTTTTACGGCCCCAGAGTAGCTGCTGTAGGTCAAACGGGATGCAGGAGGATTTCAATACGTCTAATGAGAGTGTGAAGCTCAGAGTAGCGTCTGTTACGGAAAGAAGGTTGGAGGAACGGAAGTCAGTAAAGTATTAGGATCGCAATTAGCCTAATAGAATGGGTGAAATTCTAGAGTAGCTCGTGCGTGGAGTAAGGAATGGGAATCCTCTTCGATCTGATGATCCTTGTATTTATACGATTATTTTGGAACACCCCCAACTAGAAGGGGTTCCTTTCGTCAAATCAAATCGAACTTTGTGTTAAAGTTTAGCCGTGATTGGCAGACCGGTTTTGGTATAAAACACTTCATAAGAAACTAATTTTCCTAGAAATGCTTTTATATTACTAAAGAGATTTATAGTTCAGTTTGTAGTATCGCAATATAAGCCGATCTCTTTAACAATTGGTAATTTACTACTCTATCTGGTTGGAGTGCATCTGGTTGAGCACATGTCTTAGCTAGAACAAAGAAAGACCCATTTCGGACACCACCCTTCAGAACTGGCCTGAAAAGCAATTGTTATATCCCTACAAAGAAAACATAAATTACAAGACGAAACGAAACGTTTCGTTTATGGTCCGCCTGTCCCTTAAATCTATTTAAATCTCGCATTGTAAACTGTTTACAGAATCGGCCTTAATATTACGTACAATCATTTACAAAAAATAAAAGAAAATCCAATAAGTCCTTATTTTAAAATGTCTATAACATTCGCAACATTACACCCTTTCAAAAATAAATACTTAGTAACTGACCGAAACTGGATTTTTTCAACTCTAGCCTTTTCTTCAAAAATTCACAGTTTTACACCGTGCAACTTATGGATATCAAATTTTGACAACTTATTTATAAAACATTATAGTTGTAACCATAGCAACCATATTCAATTTTGTTTACTAGAGACTTTCCAGGCTACCTAGATATCAATACCCCCTCGTATAAAACGAGTATGGTATTTAATTAAAATTGCCGTTGTAATTTATTTTGTTGTGCTAAAGAGTTAATTACAACGATAGGCGTTAAAATAGCTTCGCATTACAATTTGGAAAATAACATTTATATGACAAAAATTATCAATACCTCCCGGTGATACCATAAAGTGATTTTGTTTTTGCAACTTTATGCCAACTTGCTAGGCATTGAATCACCCAGGGGGAGTAATTCTTCGACTTGACTCATTTTTTCGTTATTCTGCTTACGTTCTGCATACATAAGCAAACGATCGACGAGACAACTGTCTGTTCACAGCTTTTAGTATATTAACGAACATCTGCAAGAATTGTAGTTGCATTTCTTTTACATGCCCTCCTCGTATTGATTCCTTGCTCAATAGTTTCCTTTCTGGTGATGTGCTATAGGGTTTATATCGAGTTTAGATATTATCGAAGCCATATATTTAGCAGTTAATAATTTGAGTTCACCAAGCCAAAACGTATTTGGGCGCTTAGTAGTTAGTAGGTCGATCTAATGTACTTTTGTAAATATAAATACCATGTCATCAAGTGAATATTATTCAAATAATTCACTACATTCCTTCTGGTGTTCGTTTATTTTTATTTCATAAGTTTTACATAAAGATTTATTGCTAACAAAGACAATAAATACAATATGTTACAAAGCAAGAACAATTTAATTATAATTTTATTCGCCGAGGAAAGCGCAGGTCATTACACCTGTTTTAGGATCCAATATTGCAGGACAAATACCTGGAACTTTTTCCGAAATTGCTACGTTAAGAAGTATCAACATCATAATTGCAAACATAAAACGCCACATTTTACTGCGTAACTGCGAACTATTCTTACTCTTATAAACTCTTAACTAATACTATAAAGTTGCTGAGATACTCGTAAGTACATTTAACAAAGCGTAATAAACCAAAAACAACTTTTGGAATCGCGTTGTACCTACCTAATTAGTAATTGTTAAAACACTGAAATTTTCAATGTGGTTCATGTCGTAAAACTCTTTTTGTAATTTTTTTAGTTCCAAAATTCATTATTGAAATGATGCACATATTGTCTTACTTATAGAGTTTTTAAATTTTGCTATTTATTTAAAGTGAAATCCAATTACAAATAGGATTTCTGAAACTATTTTTTAATTAGCCATAGGGAATGAAATACGATAAAGCTGTCTGATGTCGTTTAGTAAAAAATATCTGATAATAAACAGCAATGAGACATAACTAAGGATTATGTCTAAGCTATATGTATAAAACGCGAATGATATTTAATTAAAATTACCGTTGCTATAATTTATTTTGTTTTGATAAACAGTTGATTATAACGTTAGGCGTTAAGATAGCTTCGAATTACAATTTGGAAAAGTAGCATTTATATGACTATACCACTCACATTTTGCTTAACCAATCAGATTGATCGATTTCCTTAGCAACAGCCAATAAAAACGATTTTCAAGTGAAAAAATCACACGTGCGTTTTAATAAGTGAAAAAACCACGCGTGGTTTTTTCACTTAGGTATTTTAAATAAGTGAAAACAATTCATAAATAGTAATTAACTGTTCGTGATATAGTCTTAACGAATACAACGCGTGATCCGATTTTCCTATGATAAATTTGGATCGGATAATTCATTCGTGCTAATTAATTTTGGAAAATTTCACTCACCCTGACGGGCTCGTGAAATTGTCAAATTAACTAGCACTCATAAACTATCCGATCCAAATTTATCGGAAAAACGGCATCACTTGTTATATTACTGTTGATAAAAAGTATCAGTACTTCCCGATGATACCACAATGTGATCGCAAAATTTTTGTTTTCGCAACTTTATGCTATCAACTTACTAGGTATTGAATCTCCCAAGAGAAGTAATTCATCGGCATGACTCGTTTCTTCATTATTCTGCTTACGTTCTGCATCCGTAAGCAAACGACAGGCGAGACAACTGTCTGTTCACAGCTTTTAGTACTAGGTTGTCCCATAAGTCTTTGTGCATAATTAAGAAAATAAAAAATTAGAAAAAACTGTTGCAGAGTTACGTTTTATTAAAGAAAGGAGAAACACTTTAACATGAACGGTACATGAACATAATTATTTATTACGTTTTTACAAAAACTGCTCATATGACATATCTGTACATAACTACATTTTTGCTTAGTAACCAATACTAGAATCTAGATAGATGGCGTACATATAAAGCTGGAGTGTTTTCTTTCTTATTCTAACACTTCCTCCAAAACACTACAAAACTTACACGGAGTTTTTACTTTGTACACCAAACTTCTTACGCAACAATTCAAACCTAACACGCTCCAAAGACTTCGTTAATAAATCGGCTAACTGATCTTTTCCACCAATATGTTCCAGTCTAAGCTCATCGTTAAGAAATCGTTCACGAACATAAAAATATCGCACTTCGATATGCTTCGACCTCTTGTGGAATTCTGGATTTTTTGCTAATTTCACTGCGCTTGCATTATCGACATACAGAATCGGCAGTGAATTAAATTTTATCAGTTCTGATAAAAGTCTTTTGAGCCAAACCAATTCCTTTGCTCCTTCACTTGCAGCAATTATCTCGGCTTCAGTGGTAGAAAGTGCCACAACCTTTTGAAGTTGACTTGTCCAGGATATTGCACCTCCTGTAAATGTAGCAATTACACCAGTGGTCGAACGTCTTGTAACTTTATCGCCAGCAAAATCAGCGTCACTAAAGATCTTTAGTTCAGTAAATCCTTTTGCCTAAGTGATACCGTGATTTGCTGTCCCTCGTAGATACCTAAAAATACGTTTGACATTATTCCAGTCCCATGTAGTTGGTTTCTCCATTGCTCGAGCTGCCTTGTTCACAGCGAACGCTATATCGGGACGTGTTGCCATTGCTAAATACATGAGACATCCCACTGCGTTACGATAAGGAATCTTTGTCGTAATTTCTTCAGCAACATCATTTTCCTCACGACTAATGGGGGTTGTTACTGAGTTTGCATCAGTCATATGAAATTGTTCTAATATTTTCTTTATATATTCTTCTTGACTGACATGAATCGATCCATCTTTCTTGCAATTTATATTCATTCCCAGGAAATTTTCTAGTGATCCTGTGGTAATCTTAAATTCTTGCTGCAATTCTTCCATAAAGGCTTCAATTGCTTCTTCATTGTCACCAACTATTAAGCCATCATCAACATAAATCGCAACATAAAGTGCACTATTCTTCTGTTTTCGATAAAACAGACATGGATCAGCTGTACTATTCTCAAGTCTCGTTTTTTTCATAAACTGCATGAATCTCTTGTTCCAGCACCGTGGCGCCTGCTTCAAGCCGTACAGACTTCGTTTTAAGCGACACACTCGTGACGTATCATCTGCAAAACCTTCTGGTTGTTCTAAATACACTTTTTCCTCCAGTGATCCATTTAGAAATGCTGTTTTTACATCAAATTGTTTAAGTTTCATCTGCTTTGAGGCAGCCAGTGCAATCAGCATTCGAATGGTGTCGTAGCGCGCTACAGGACTGAATGTTTCATAATAGTCAACACCTTGTTGTTGCGCATACCCTTTAGCAACCAGTCTAGCTTTGAAACGAGGTGTTCCATCACATGAAGTCTTCATGCGCAAGACCCAACGGTTTTGTAAAACTTTCTCATTAGTTGGACATTCAACTAGTTCCCAAGTTTCATTTTCTTTCAACGAATCCAATTCTTCTTGCATAGCCTTGAGCCATTTTTCTCGCTGCTTTGAATGTATGGCTTCATTATACGAACTTGGATCGGAGCATTTTTCATTTTGAATTTCAGCCATGTATAAATATTCATTATTCTTCATCCATGTTGGTTTCTTCTTTTCACGTTGACTTGTGCGAATTGGTACATCTTCTAGGTTTTGTCTTCCTCCGGAAGTAGACACTGCATTTTCAGTTTCTGTGTCTTCATTGCCGTATTCTTTACTTTCACTGTCGTCTTGTTTTTCTTGACATTCTTCCGTTAACTTGTTGACATTTTCCTGTTTATTTTCAATTATTGTAGTTTCAGTGTGCTGCATCTTTTCTTCTTTACAGTCTTCAGGTAATGCAACGTCGTTGCGCAAATTGCATACTACTTCTGATTTAAATCTTACATCATGGCTTAAGACAACTTTTCTTTGAGAAGGAATCCAAATTCGGTAGCCATCTTTGTCGTTTACATATCCAACCAGATGTCCAAAAACAGCTTTATTGTCAAACTTTGAACGGAACTGTTTACTAATGTGTACATAACAATGAGTACCAAATATTCGTAAGTGATCTAAAATGCCTAGTTCTCGTCCATACCACAATTCATACGGTGCTTTACCGTTTTCTGCTGATTTTCCTGTACGATTTAATAGGTAAGACGCGGTGTTGCAAGCTTCAGCCCAAAGTCCTAGTGGAAGTCCACTTGGATTCAACATTGAACGTGCTGCTTCAACAATAGTGCGGTTTTCACGCTCTGCAGCTCCATTCTGTTCAGGCGTGTAAGGTGGAGTAATGTTATACTCGATACCTCTTACTGCTAATATTTTTGCAACATTTTTATTATCAAATTCTTTACCACCATCGCATCGGAAGGTCTTTACAACATGTCCTAAAGTAGTTGTTTCATTCAAGAATTGTTCAAGTACTTCATATACCTCACTTTTATGTTTTAGAAAATATAATTTTCTATATTTACTATAATCATCTTTAAAACAAACATAATATTTTGCACCACCCAAAGATTGAGTACTCATAGGTCCATTTACATCTGCATGAATTAATTCGCCGACTTTTGTTGGTCTATTCATTCGCTGTTTGAATGGTAGTCGATGCATTTTGCCTATAGCACATCCATCGCAGAATTGTTCATTACCTTTTGATACATCAATTCCCATTTTCTTCAATACGGTTTTTACATGCTGTTTGTTCTGATGTGCAAAGCGTTCATGGTATACTTGCAGCATATCTGAAGGGGTAACTAAACTCACTTGTACATCTTGCTCTGACTTTACAGCTCGTATATTCAAAACATATAGCCCATTACTAATAAAACCAGTTATTACAGGCTTGCCTGTATTTTTCTCACAAACAGACACACTTCTGTCATCCAGCGTTGTGCTGAAACCATTCTCTGCGGCTACTTTTACAGAAAATAGATGCGCACTTGCATCAGGCACATATAAGACATCTTTCATAGTACAATCATACCAAGCATTATTACGACGTACCTGAATTTTAACTGTTCCTTGTCCATGTGCTTTCATAAACATATTTTGTTTTCCCAAGAAAATTATTTCTGGAGTAGAAAATTTACTGTAGGAGCTAAAATACTGTTTATTTGATGTAATATGGTTTGAAGCACCGCTATCACAATACCATCTATCTGCACTTACATTTTTTTGCATTGATACGCCCATGGCATGTGCCAGGAAAGTACTGTTACCTGCTGGTTTACTGCTACTGCTGTCTGTTTTCTTCTCCGGACACTCTGCTGCCCAATGGCCGAGTTGGTTACACTTATTGCATGGAAATCTTTTCTTTGCACGGCTAATATCGTTTTTCCTAAATTTTCCTTTTTTGTACTTAGGTGTGCTCTTCTTATTACTTTCACCTTGTCCAACAAAGGCTTTTGCTTCAGATACAGTCTTGTTACTTTGCAGTTCTCTTAGTTCTATTGCGCATAACTTCTGTATCAATAAATTTAGCGTTTGTTCTTTCGTTGGAATTGTATCCCACAAATCTTTAAAATTATCATACTCTTTGCTTAGCGTAGACAAAATTCTGCCACTTAACATACGTTCGGATAACGTGTTTTCGTTATGTTTCGTTAATTCATCATTTAAATCTACGAATAATTTTTGCAGTCTTGCTACATGCGCATTGATGTCTTCTTTTTCATCCCGTTTAACACGAAAGAATGACTCGATTAGCATATTCAGCCGTTGAGTACTACTGCGTTCAAATCGTGCACACAATTTGTCCCACAAGTCCTTCGCGTTGCTACACGTTAACACAAGTTCGGCGACCGGATTACTTAACGCACTTACAATTAAACTCGACGCTTTTGCATCATCTCGTTGCCACGTACTGAACGACGCCTTTTGTTCGTTTGTCGATTCAGTGGTCAATTCTTCTTTAGCACGGGTGCCATCAACGATTGTTTCTAATCCATATGCACGTAATACCATATGCATGTGCCATTTCCACTTAGCCCAATCATGAGGACCTTCAAGTTTATCCAAATTTACTTTAAATTCAGTTGCTGCAGCCATTTTTTTTACATCAACTCAGTGTAACTTACGTGCCCTGGGCCCTTAACCTGTTGCAGAGTTACGTTTTATTAAAGAAAGGAGAAACACTTTAACATGAACGGTACAACATGAACATAATTATTTATTACGTTTTTACAAAAACTGCTCATATGACATATCTGTACATAACTACATTTTTGCTTAGTAACCAATACTAGAATCTAGATAGATGGCGTACATATAAAGCTGGAGTGTTTTCTTTCTTATTCTAACAAAAACATTTATTCCTCGAAATATAATCCATTATTTGGAATAACATGCGTCAATTTTTCGGTCAGGAGCTGAATTTGATGTTGATACCACTCTGCTGGTTTGGAGGCAAAGAATTCTCGGCATGCGTTTTCTGCTTCTTGAAAATTATTAAATTGTCGGCCAAAATCAAATTGCTGCGGTATTTCTGTGGACAGTGCCATCCCCTTCAATATCATTAATTTGCTCAGCTGCCGCTTTTGCACTGGGACCCTTCTTCCAACGCAAAGAGCTCTAATTGCAATTTTTTCTTCTGCCATGATTAAAGCAGGATTAACAACTGTGTAAGTGCAAGAACAAGTAAACTTATACTAACAAAACGTCAAATGACTGATAGAAACCTGTTGTTGTCATTGTTACCATGGGTCACTAGATTAATATAAAACGAAGCTCAGAGAAAACTAAAAAAACTCTGCTAGTTTTTAGTTTTTATGCATATGAACTGATGGGTCAACCTAGTATATTAATGTACATCTGCAAGAATTGTAGTTACATATGTTTTAGATGCTCTTCTCGTATTGATTCATTACCCAATATCTTCTGATGAGGCCCTGTAGGATTTATATCGAGCTTAGGTATTATCGAAGCCATAAGCTTATCAGTTAATAATTTGACCTCACTAAGCCAAAACGAATTAGGGCGTTTAGTAGGTCGATCTAATGTACTTTTGTAAATATAAATACCACGTCATCAAGTAAACATTATTCAAATAATTCACAACATTCCTACTGATGTTAGTCTAATTTGATTTCATAAGTTTTACATGAAGTTTTATTGATAACAAAGACAATAAGCACAATATGTTACAAAGCAAGAACAATTTAATTATAGTTTTATTCGCCACGCAAAGCGCAGTTCATTTCACATTTGTTACTATACGTCTTACCATCGGCGCCTATTACAGGTTTATATATTGGAAGACAAATACATAATGGAAAATTAGGAGTTTTTGCAGAAATTTCAGCATCATAATTACAAACATAAAACGCCACATTTTACTGTAACTGCGAACTATTCTTACTCTTATACACTCTTAACTAACACTGTAAACTTACGACATGAGTATATTTACCAAAGCGTAATAAACCAAAAATAATTTTACTGGAATCACTTTATACCTACATAATTAGTAATTGCTAAAACAGTAAAATTTTCAGTGTGATTTATGTTGCAAAACTCTTCTTGAAATAATTTTCATTATTGAAATGATGCACGTATTGTCTTACTTATAGAGGTGAATCTGCATAAGTTTATAATAATAAATAAATAAATCTATAAAAAAAAAACTTGTGCTACCCTAGCAGAGCTTAAAAATCATGAATACATTTAACAAAAATTATCAAAAATGCTAACCTGAGCAATAAGAATATTAATTCCAATAATAATTAAGCTTTAGTTCTGCAGGAGGCTTTTGGAACATACCTACAACAAATTTGTTTTAAATTATAAAACATCTGTAACTAACTCCACGAAAACGTTTAAAAAGTGACGTAAACTATCTTTGTGCTATCTTTCAAAATTAATAATTATAGCAACTTTATAACTCCGCCTGCAGCAGGACTAGGTGGATTGAATAGCCTAGCTAATGTTGTTGCCGGTCCTAAGCCCGGGTAAAGGAGGAAGGTTCGTGGACAAGGCTAGAACCCTATCCACGGTAAAAAAGAAAGTAAATGCTCTTAGAAAGATAGCAGCCTCGGAAGTCGGACGGATCACAAACAAGACGATGCGAGAAACAGGTTAAGAGAGAAACGGAAACAAAACACCGTAAGAATTGTATGTTGGAACATGTTATCTTGGAATAAAAGGGATCAAGAAATCATAATTGAAATGAATAACCACAAGATAGACATATGTGTCTTGTCTGAGACGAGGAAACGAGGAAAGGGAATGACAAAATATGAAAACTACATACTCATTTATAGTGGAAAAGAAAAAGATAAACAAGCCCAGGCAGGGGTTGGACTCCTCTTACACGATAAATATGAACAAAACATAGAACAGACAATATATGTTAATGAGCGGATACTGCGTGTTCCACTAAGAACTAACAGAAATGTTATTCACGTAATATCAGTATATGCTCCCCAATCGGGCAGACCCATTAATGAAGTAACAGAATTTTATAATGCATTACAGACAGAAATTGATAATCTGCCAAACACAGACAAAGTTTTTATAATGGGTGACCTAAATGCAAGAGTAGGAAATGAAGTAGTAGAAGGAATTAAAAATATATTTAACAAAGATGTAATTAACGAACAAGGAGAAATACCAATTCACTTGTGCTCTCACAATTTACTAAGAATAAATAATACGAAGCCGAAAGTCAATAATAGACTACATTATAACAAATACGGCTATACACCCCAATCAAATCCTGGACGTGCGAGTACTAACAACACCCAACGTAGGATCAGACCACAATTTGGTTTTAGCCAAAGTCCTCCTTAATATGTAACAAAAAAGAGAAAATAGACAAGGAAAATGTGTAAAAAAGATGAATACCGAGTCACTAAGCGACGAAAGCGTAAAACAACTCTATCAAAGTAGAATATCACAAAAAATTAATGACAATGGGATAACACCGGAAAATCCAATAGAACCGGCATGTTCTAAAATAGAAAGCAACATAAGAAAAGCGGCAGAGGAAGCATTAGGATCACGAGAAGTAAATGCTAACAATACTAAAATTATAAAGCCCTGGTTTACGAGTGAAGTAAAAATACTGGCCCAAGTAAAACGCGAAACTTACATTAGCTACCGAAGAAATAAGACCGCCGAAAATTGAGAAAAATATACTAGAATAAGAAACACCGTCAACTCACAAATTAGAGATATAAAAAAAGAATATTGGACACGCTTCACTAAAGAAATAGAACACGATCTCTACGGTGCGCAGAAGAAAATATGGTCACTACTGCGAAGCACTAAAAAACCAATAAATGAATACAGACACCTGAACCATGTAAGTGAAGAAACATGGATCGAGGACTTCACCCAATTATACGGCGAAATAGAACAGACACAACCAGCACCACTCGCAAATATTGCCATTAACAGCGAAATTGTTACCGTCAACGAAGACACTACAATGAAGGCCATCAATAAGTTAAAGAACAGAAGGCCCCTGGACCGGATAAGATCAGAAACGAGCTCATAAAATACGGAGGTACGGAACTGCATAAAGAAATACATAAACTTATGCTAAAAATCATAGAAGATGGAGAAATCCCTTCCTCATGGAAGAACAGCATAACCGTCTCGATACACAAGAAAGGAGACAGAAAAGATCCAGGTAACTATAGAGGCATTACATTATTACCCGCCATGTTAAAACTTTTAACAAGTATCATAAAAGGCGAACCAGAAACACGCATTCCAATGAGTGACAATCAGCAGGGTTTTAGACAGAATAGATCGACGACAGATGCAGCTTTTATAATGCGCCAGATAAGAGAAAAATCCATCGAATATAACACCCCAGCCTACATATGTTTTATAGACATGACGAAAGCTTTCGATAGAGTAACACTCACGGATGTAATAAACATATTAAAGACAAACAGGGTCCCTCGATGTATGGTCGAACTAATCAACGAAATTAACACAAACACTACTACACAAATAAAATTACAAGGAGAGCTAACAGAAAAAATTAAGATATTAAACGGAATACGACAGGGAGATTGAGCCCATTCCTATTTAAGTTGATAATGGAGCAAATCATAGAGGAGGTAAAAAATTGATATAGTTTGTTATGCCTACGACACAACGTTAGTAGTGGAGTCGGAAAAATGACCTGCAGTACATGCTACATAGATTCTATACCTACTGTGGCCACAAAGTACAACATGAAAATTAACACAGAAAAAACAAAGTACCTAGTCACTAGCAAAGAACCGGTTAGATGTAAGCTAACAATGAACCAATAGAACAGATAATGGAGTTCAATTATTTAGGGACCATTATATCGAGTGAAGGAAATCTGAGAAAAGAGGTAGCGGAACATATAACAAAAGATATCTGGAGCACTGAAGGATCTTATATGGAGCAATCCAGACATGAATTTAGAAAGAAAAGTCAGAATATACAAAACCTATGCCATCGAAACGAGAGCAGAGACGAATGTTATAAAACAACTGCTACGAGTAAACGAAATGAAAATCCTACGAATGCTAGCGGGGAAGACACGAAGAGACGGGGTAAGGAACGAAACCATTAGAGAACAATGCCAAGTCCAAGATGTGGTAAGATGGGGACGGGAAAGTGTGCAACGTATGGAAACAACAAGAATTGCACATATAGCAATGACACAAAATCCAACAGGGCACAGAGACAGAGGGAGACCGTATAAGAGGTGAAGGGATAGTTGGACATCCATGTCCCAAGAGCAATAGGCTGTTATTGAAATACAAGCCAATAGCTTAATATACGACTAAGAAGAAGAAGAAGCAACTTTATTTTTATTTTTTCAGATTTGAAAACCACCAAATAAGCTCTCGAAAAATAAAAAACTGTGAATTTAATAATCGCTAGAGCTTAAAAAATATAATCGAAAAAATTCTCAAAGATTGAAATTACCGATGTTTAAAGATCCTATCAAAGAAATTCTCAATAATCTTAAACTAATCAAGAAACAAGCCCTCATCTGCATTAAATAAACATCTAAAGGTCACAGAAACGTAACCGACGAAAAGCAAATAAAGGACTAATAAAATAATTAAAGTAGTAGAAATTTCTTCGAAGAAGGGAATTTATGAATAACAACAAAAAATAAACTTGAAACAAAGCCGGTCCTGGTAGAAAATACATTAATCCGATTTAAAGAATTTGTATGTTACTGATAATCATTGTAGGTAATTTATTATTTGATTTTAAAAAGTCTAGAAATGTCAATAGGCGAAATTAACTTCGTTGTAAAACATCTTAATTAATTATGAGGGAAACGACAGACCCATAGATGTAGTAACTTAAATATTATTCGAAGATCAAGAATTGATAATCAAACGAAATCAGCTACTGCATAATACCCGTAAAGTTTATTCTTCTTCATTACAAAACCATTACTTTCCATACGTGCATAAAATTGTAAGGTTGTTTTAACATTTCAATTCTTGCTGCAATATTGAGAAACTAAATATTTTTCATTAAATATAAGTACCTATAACATATTTGACTTTGGTGTTTTTAACCTCTTAAAGAATATCAAGGAAATTTCGCAAAAATATTTCGTCTAATTTTAAAATTCAAAATTCTGTAACTGTTGAATGGACGTGTCTCCTTCCGTCGTTCATTGTACGACTGTTGCGTCACGATTCTTATATAAACGTCCTCATTGGTATTCAAAAATAATAAGCGTCGGATGCAGCTTATATGCACTTTAATTTGTTGGCGTACGTGAATGTCCATCGTTAGAATTGTCTAGAATGGCAATTGAATTCTAATTGACGACGTTATCGGAACGGTTTCGTGGTTTGCTACCGAAAAACGTGAGAAAGTTTTCTAGAGGCGAATTTTAAATTAAACACATCACGAATTTTATTTTCGAATAACTGTAAGAATTATTTGTGGAACTTTTTTCAATTTTCAGAGAAATTTATTTTTATGTTTAGTTATTTATTGAATTTTCTTGCTGGTTGCGAAAGTTCTCTATATATGTGTATTTATCATAAATAGGCAGATACGCTTATAGAATTTAAGTTAAAAGCTGGTGTGAGAACAAAACTGGGAAAATTAATTTGACATTAATTTCGTTCAGTTTCTAACAAATTCTACATTTCCTGAGATATTGTAAGATTTTATAATTTCTTTTTAATTATTACATATCTTATTCTGCATTAAATTTAATGTAATTCCACTATTCCAGGACTGCCACAATAAAAAGAAATTTATCATATTCATTCAAAGTAATCCATTTATATGAATACACTTATTGCAACGTTCTAAAAGTTTTTGAAAACAGTCGGAAAAAGTGTCCGAAGGAATTGCTTTCAATTCGGCGGTTACATTTTGTTTAATGTCTTCCACGTCCTGAATTGAGAACAGTTTTCACTTTAGGAACGAGAAAAAAGTCTGCCGGTGCTAAATCTGGTGAATAGGGTGGGTGATTGATTTCAACAACGCCGTGTTTCATGAGAAATGGCTTCACAGTCCGTGCGGAATAGGCAGGCGCATTGTCATGCAACAATAATGCTCGAAATTGTGCTGCAATAATCTCTTCATCACTTCGACATAGAATACACTATTAACTGTTTGCCCTTCAGATACAAATCCTTTATCCATCACACCCTGTTTATCGGAAAAGGTAATCAGCGCGGTCTTGATTTTGGATTTTTGCAAACGAAACTTTTTGAGTCTTGGTGACGATTGTCCAGTCCACTGCATGCTTTGACGTTTCGTCTCAGCATCGTACTGAAACACCCACGACTCATCACCAGTGATGATGCAGTTAAGAAAATTCTCATTGACACGACAAGTCTGAACTAAGTCTGCACATGATGCAACTCTCCACTGTTTTTGCTCATCCGTGAGATTGTGAGGGACAAACTTTGCACAGATTTTCCTCTTTACCAAATCTTCATGTAAAATCTGTCGAATTGTCTCGTCAACTCATCTGCCATCATTCTGATAGTCAGTCTTGCGATTAAATCTTCGTTTCGAGCGGTTGACGCACGCCCGATTCTAGCGTCATCTTGAACATCCTCATGACCATATTTGAAACGTTTAAACCATCCAAACACAGTAGTATGACCTAAGGTGTTATCATCGTACACACTTTTTAACATTTCGTAAGTTTCCGTCGCAGTTTTTCCTAATTTACAAGAAACCTTAATATTAATTCGTTGCTCCATGACGACTGACAGAAACACGATTTGCGAACTAACATCTTGCGAAGTAACTGGCAGCTATTCGATGTTTCTATTAGCCAAGCCTTCTTGATGATGATTGAAGGCGCGACAACCCTGATTGGGTTTTGGCCGTTCCTAGTGGAACTCCCACAATCCTTTGATTCTGTTAGGGTGGATTAGTCCCTGGAGTCTTCCGTATCTGAGTATTCAAAGTTTGTGGTGTGATTTCGCTGCGTTTACAATTTTTCGCCATTCTAGTCTATCCTGGGGTTTTATTTTCCAGTTTTCTATTCCCATCTGTTTTAGGTCTTATTTAACTTCCTCTTTCCATTTCGATGTTGGTCTCCCTTGTGTTCTTCCTTCTGTTTGCACCCATTCGGTCATGATTTTTATCATTCTTTTTTCTTCACTTCTCATTATATGTCCGAACCATCTAATTCTTTGTGCCTTTATGAATCTTACTATGTCTTGATTGTCTAATTCTTCCTGTATTTCATGATTCATTTTCACTCTGTATTCGTTTTCATTAACTTTTTTTGGTCCAGCTATTATCCGAATTATCTTTCTTTCAAAAATTCTCAGTTGCTCAGCTTCCCTCGTTGTCATACTTTTCGTTTCCGCTGCATAGGTTAGTACTGGTCTAATTAAGCATCTATATATTGTTAATTTTGTCTTTTCGCTGATTTGTTTGTTCAGTAATAGGTTTCTATTTGCATAATAGGGTTTATGTCCGGCTTGTAACTTCTCCCGCACTTCTTCGTTTCTTTGATTTCGGTTGTTTAGTTTTACTCCTAGATAGTTGAAAGTGTTTACCTCCTCAAATGCGTATTTTCCTTCTTGATAATAGTGCGAATTAAAACATGCTGCTTTAATTTTTGCTTAATATCACGTTTCTTTAGAGTTGCAACGTCAGTCCGGAAATCAAATTGCCAAACGTCGTATTATCGTTATTGTTCGTTTTTAATCGATGAGTTATCAACTTAGTCTCTTAGTCTAAGGTTTGCCGATGACATTGTTTTAATCCTTGAGAAACCTGAACATATACAGGAAATGGAGAAGTCTCAGAAGATATAGAATTAACAATGAACCACACGAAAACCAACACAGTGACAAACAGTAATGACAATACCTACGTAATAGCGAATGACAAAATTATAGAAAGATACCAACACATATTCATCTTCGACAACTGGCCAAAATCAACAAAGAAAATTAGAACACAAAAGTTTCCAGAAAATAATAATGGCATAGTAAGGCTTTTAGAAGTGAGCGGTTTATTTAATTATCTTAACTTTATTTTCCTGCTGTGATTTCTTGAACTGAGTATATGTAGGTGTCTGGCTTTCCAATCTGTTGTATATTCACTGTTGTGGTTGTTTTCTTTATTTATCATGAATTTTATTTTTGCTATGTTCACCTCTCTGCTTCTGACTGCAGTCTTTCGATCATATTTTTAAGTTCTCCTCACTCTTCTGAGAATATGACATCGCCCTCGAATCGCAGATTACACTTGTTTGCTCAGTTCTTCTTCTTCTTGAAGTGGTGTACACTCTACAGGGTGCCTCCATATATTTGTGGTGTGCTCAGTTTACCTAGTTGAAAATGTTCTTCTTGGTAATATTATCAATATCATTGATATTTAGCTAATTAATATATATTCCGAAGAAAGTTTTCAAATAGCACTACAAAACACTAATGATGGAAAGAACGGTTTATAGGAACTTTTATGAAACCACATCCCAAATCTTGCTACATCCTTCCGTTTGGTATCAGCCGGTGTAGATGTGGACGTTAAGAAAGAACTTCTTCTTCTATTAGATAAATTAATCTGTTTCATAACAAAGTATCTACATTATTGAGGTGACTCATCTGACAATGTTAGGCAACTATGCTTCCACCTTTTAGATGGTCTCCCACGATTTTATCTTCCATGAATTTTTTGATCTCTGATTGACTTAACCAGTATTTTAACTCATTTGTTGATGTCGCACTAGCTTCTTATCTCGATGTTGGGGACTCTGTCAAGTCTTATTGTAATAGCTCGTAAAGTGTTCAATTCGGTTGTTGTCATGCTCTGCTTGGTTTTTCAAGTTTCCACCCTCGTATCCGCTGATTGTTGTTATATATTTTCTTATTTTTGCTTCAATTATTGTAAACTTGTATTTTTACAATATGATCTTTAAGTAAGTAGCCAGATATTCGCGCTCCCTTTGCTGCATGTTGTTTAATTTAACTTAACGTTATTTAAATTGCGATAACTTAATATTTTCACCCCAAGATCACTTACTGTTTAGGGCTTTGGTGTATTTCTAATTTGTATCTCATGTAAAGTGATTCTGGTATTATTGTGAACTAATAGAGCAATCTTTGTAAAACAATGATAATATTTTGCCTCCTTATTTTGTAGCCTGGTTTGGTCTGTATGGAATCTATGTTATTTTGTCCATAAGCAGCTGAAAGCTGAAACAGCATGAGGCTGAAGGAGTCTCCTTGTCTAATTTCCCGTTCCATATTGATTTTCTGTATAAGTGTTTCTTGTTCTAGGGTTAGGTATTTTATTAGGCGTATTAGTGAGGTTGGCACATCCCTTTCTTGTAGTTTATAACATCTTCCAACCTAGCGCGGTCGAATGCTTTAGTAAGGTCGATGAAGCACAAAAATGCAGGCTTATTAAACTCGATGGGTTTTTCTACCAGTTGTCTAATAATGGATATCGCATCTACCGTCGGTCGGCTTCGTTTAAAGCCCTGTTGTTCCTCGCTTATTACAAGATAAGGTTATAAAGATAAAAAAGAACATAAAAAGAAAATTACAGTCATTTGATATCGTGTAACCAACGAAAAGGTATTCAAAAGAATGAAAAGGGACAGAGAACTAGTAAGCAATATAAAAGAAAAAAATGGAAAACATCTTATTTTGGGCACGCTTATCGTAACAATTAGGTACCTATGGAGAGAACATAGAAGGAAAGGGAAAACCAGGCCGAAGAAAGCCTTTGCAGCCTAAGAACTTTCTGAATTGGACAGAAATAATCGGTAACTCAATAATAACATTTTGCCCAACTCGTTGCCAACCTTCAAAGATGAAGGTGACTTGATTTACCTCTGGTCCACTCTCACGTATTTTACTGCTCTTTGGATGCTTCTGCTGCTGATGGTACCATACGCATTTTTAAAATCCATAAATGTTAATAACGGTCTATGTTGTATTCCATGGACTTTTCCATTATTTGCCTGAAGGTATGTACAAGTTTCATAGTCCTGTATCCCTTTCTAAATCCAACAACTTGTTCTTTTGATTGAAAGACTTCAAACTTCTTTTCTGATCTATTGGCTACCATCCTCTTGAATACGTTATACAGCTGGAATAAGAGGCTTATGATATGGGCCTGTAATTCTATAGAACTTTCGAATCGCTTTTTTTGTACATTTGAGTTACCTCGGCGTTTTTCCAAGTTTCTAGAACAGCTCCCTCCGACAAGTAATCATTGAAAAACTTTCTAGTAGCTTCTTGTATTTCCAGAGCCCATCCTTTTTTCATCTGCCTTATTGCTCTAATAATTCTTCAGAATTAACTGCATTCGTTTTTTAATTAGGTCAACGTTTGGTTCAATTTTATCCTTTGTTTCGTATATGAATGAGTTGTATCTACCTGTATTTAACTATTTTAAGAAATTTTCCTGTTAAATATGATTTAATCGAATTATCAGTTCATTTCGTAAGTTCCCTATTTGGCGACAGTTCTCTTTACATAATAAAAAAATATTTATAAAATCATTCTCCTTTTCCTATTTCAAATTTTATTTGTTGAAATATTAAAGTTCGGGAATATAGAAGAACTTATTTATTAAAAAATGCAATTTAGATATTTTAGATACACTTTGAAATGTATTTGGAGAATATTCTGAATGTCTCAAAGGTCCTGAGGTTTTAGGCGGTTGTTTTGCTGAAAAGTATAGTCTTAACTTACATTACGTCGAAGTTAAAGTTGCTTTAAAGTTGAAACCAAAAAAATTTCATTGTTTATAAATAAAATGCCTTATAGTAAATTCTTATGGTTGCAAACCCATAAATACTAATTCCTGATTTAAATATAGTTTCAAGCTTTTAAGCTTTTCACAATCTGTATTTTTGAATTAATCGTTATTAAAGCTTGAGAAAATTAAAGTCTCTGAACCTAATTTTTCTTATAAAGGAAAAGGTTAACAAAATTTTTCGTTTAATTTTCAGATAATCCATAAACCAGTTTAAGGTGTTGAACCATATTAGTATTTAATGGTCTGTTTTATTCCTTGGCCCAACTCTGTGTCACGTTCTTGATATTCAAATAAGAAACATCAATGTCTTAGTCGAAATTAATTTCGAGGGACAGGATTCTCATTAACATCTGAAATTTATAACATTTATAAGTGGAATTTTGCTCTCTTCATATCTCAGCAATGTCCTGAAATAGAAAACCAGTTCTTTCTGACTTATCATATTTTCAAGGTTTTAAAGTTGTGCCCATCGGTCGCGAATAGTCCCCAAGTATACACGCTCGGGTCGACTAAAATATTTTAATATATTCTTGTTAATTCACTTTCACTGTCCACGCCCAACGTGAGCCACAACATTCTGTGTAATTCCACTTACGTTTCTGGATCTGTAATGAATGAAGAATGTGTCTTATTTGCCTTTTTTAGATGACGTTTGATAACTGTTGTCTCCAGTTAATGAGACAATTTATGAGAAATTGAACAAATTTGTGTTTTATAATATTATTCACTGCTGTACCATTACGAGTTTCTGCATTTAACCTTTCGGTTGTCGCTTGAATTGTGTGATTAATTGTTCATTGACCAAGATAAGCGAATTGGATAGGTGACTAAAATTACGAAAGGTTAATGTTACTGCTTGTTGTGAACGTAGGGGTTATGTTTTTAATGTTATTTTATACACAAATGATGATGAGTTAGAATAAAGAATAATTCTTTTCCATCAATTCTTTATACTTTTGGACGACATTTTCCAGGAAATTAAAGTCATATTTTGAAGTTACATAAAGAAATGTAGACCTTTTGAACCATAAGGAAATATTCAATATAAGAAAATTTTATTTAGGTGTTTAAAATATAAGTAACTCTGAAATTATTTTAAATACTCTTTTATCGTTACAGTTGAATTTTAATGCTGGCCCTTTTTGCCATTTTCAGTTGTTAAGATGTTAGATTTATCTTTTCTTTGTCTTAAAGGAATTTCAACATTTATCCATCTTGTTTTGATTGTAACCATTTTTTATTGACTCCTAATTTATTACAATCTGTCCGCTGTTACGCACAATAAATAAATACATCTTATATAGATACTTAAAATTAAATTACTATACAGGGTGATTCAAAAGTATTGTCATTAATTTTAAAGGTAGATAGAGCATATCAAATAGAACAACTTTTCTCAATAAACCATGTGTCGCAAGTAAACCGTAACTTCAGAAGAACTTTTTAAACATTAATACAAAAATTGTTTTGGCTTAACTGGAATAGTGAAATAGGTCAGTTCTGTTTACATTAAAAAATCAAACTCTATGATTAGTTTGGTACACCGAATTATACTACAAACTGAAATGCGCGTTTTCACATGCAGCGTATACACTTTTAAAATCCTATCTCACCAACAGAACCTTCCGAGTTAAATATCATGAAGCTTACACTAAAATGTTTCTAATCCTATCAGGAGTAACACAGGGAAGTATCCTTGGGCCCATATTATATTCAATATATACATCAAACTTGCCAGAAACTCCCCAAACAACTACAGCCACCTACACCGATAATACGGCAATCTTAGCATCGCACGATAATCTCATTGTTACTTCTAGAAATCTCCAAATACACCTAGATCAATATGCAGAATGGTTACAGCGCTGGAAAATCAAAGCAAACGAAACTAAATCCGTGGAAACTGTCCCCCAGTTACACTAAATGCTATCCAAATACCGCAGAAAGTCGCAATTAAATACTTAGGCTTATATCTGGACAGAAGAATGACATGGCGCACAGACATCTTTACTAACTAAAAGAAAACAGTTAGGTATGAAATTCAGTCAAATGTATTGGGTACTTGGCAGAAACTCTGTACTATCGATTGACAATAAACTTTTGCCATATAAATCCATCTTAAATCTGGACATTTGGAATACCACTCAGGGGTAGTGCAAACAAATCGAATTTAGAAATAATACAGAGATACCAGAATAAAATACTCAGAACGATTGTTAACCCTGTGCTACATTCTGACAGGTATACCAGCAGAACGACAAGAAATTACAAAATTCAGTGCCAAATACAAAGACAAGATTTCGACGCACCTTAATCAACTGGCAAACACGCTGTTCGATGAGGAAGAAGAGCCAAGAAGATTTAAAAGGTTTAAGCCTGCAGATCTTACGAACCACTTTACCTAAATGTTCTATTCATTTCGCCATATTCTTACTAGAACAATAGAGAATGCTTACTGGAGCATCGCTGTTCATGACATGTTCAGGGTGATTCAAAAGTATTGTCATTAAATTAAATGGGTATATGCTGACCTCAATAGAAGTACATTAGAGCAAAAATTTAAAGCTTATCGCGATTTTTTTTTAATTTTAAATTTTGATACCCACTTTTGAGAATATGCGCGGTAGAAATTTGACCCCGCAAAAATAAATGAAACCTTACACAATTATGTAATTTATAGGTTTCACTTTCCTCTGCAATTTTTTCAGGATTAAGACTGATGACAGTAAACAAGTAGTGGCATGTTTAAAAAGTGATATTAGAAAAAATGTTGTTAATAAAGTGAAACTGCACTTACAAAAAATGTTGCTCCAAAACACTGCACAAACAAAAAACGTTGTCTTTGAGAGCTGCTTCAGCATTTTGAAGAGCTTTCCCGTAAATTAAAACGTCAATTATTAATTAATTCGGTCATACGGTTACGCCTTCGAACAGTGCAATTTTACAGTGAAGAATGGACTAGCTAAGCTACGTCACATCGCACCTGGGCTCTTTATCAGTACGGACAAGAAAGACGATTGATAAATTTAAATTTTTATTGTGACCTAAGAAATAATCGTTATTTATGTACATAATGTACGACTTTACTGGATGAGCACAGTTTAATTACTAATAAAAGGGTGAGACTAAAATTATGTAGGAGTTGCACACATATTTTCTAAAAATAACATTACGCCGATGTGTTCCGCAAGGCGCTAGCTACAACGCCTACTTTGAAACTTAGCTGAATGCGCATGGGTAGTGTTTTTCCACCAGTAACAATTTGTTCCCAACAGTGAGTAACTCCAGGCGATAAACAATTGATCAGACCACATAAGGGCGTTTCACGACGTAGAAATCGAGAAGGTTGTGCTATTTGGGTAGAACTTAAACTCTGGTGGTTGCTTCCTTAAACTTCTAAAATACTTATCTTCCAGCATTTTGGCAGCCATGGATTCTGGATTATAGGGGGAAGGTAAGCCATACAATGACTCCATTGTGATACCTCCAGGCAATGACACCAACCCTGGCCGATTATTCAAGCCATCCTACCATTTCGATGAACTTGTGAAGCTCTGAGTCTGGCAAAACAAGGACAATCACAAAGAATATACTCTACCGTTTTATCTTCTAAATGACATCCTTTACAGATTGAGTCACTACACAGCCCAATCCTGTGCATATTATATGTTTATTTAATTTGTAGTGTCCAGAAAGTATTCTTACAATATAATGTTGCTTTCGTGGCAAATTCTCTTACGAAGAGGTTGTAATTATAGTCATATTTAGTCGTATTAATCCACCTAATACTGTGACGATTGTAGGTTTCCTCTTTGATTATGGTTTGAATCATTGTTGACGAAGGTTCAAAACTGGTTCAAGACCCCAAGAGGATGATTCCGAGCCTTGCTTAGGAAAAGCTTCTCCTGTTCATTATCATGTAGATCAGTGTGTCCTGGATATTATTATTCGCTACCTGTTCCAAAACATGACAGTGCTGAGGTATTAACTCACAAACAGCTTTGTAATTGTTCAGAACCATAAGGGGAGCTGTAGTATCACTGTATATTCTAATTGTTTTGTTCTAGATATAACGTTCCAGAATTGTATTCTCACCTTGTATAGTAGCTACAACCTCTGATTGGTGAGCTTGCCTACTCCTATACTAATTCGGAGGCTCAGATTTTCGGAGAATACACCTGCCCCTTTGCCCTTAGCGTCTTTGATTTATCGTTATAAATGAATATATCTGGTATAAATATCAACTTCCAGAAGAACGTTGCAGTACTTATTTTGGTGGGAGGGACTCTATTTGCATTCCTAGTAGAGTTATCCTGTGGATAGCTTCTTCTAGGATATTCAGCTACCTCCTTCTGGCCTTTAGCATTTATTTTTCAGACTTAAAGCCGCCTTCAAAGCCATTTCCCCCCACGTAGATGTCCAATGCAGGTAGGCTTCAAATAGCCGAAAGGGCTGCTAGAGCTGTAAGGCTAGAACTTTAGTATCCACAGCGAACTTTTTCCACTCTTTTAGACTTATCGCCCTTTCAAGTTCCTTTCACTTTATTCGGCCACCTTAAACTATGTCTCCCTAGCGGTTTATCTCTAGAACTTTTTTGCGTCCTCTTTATACATGACCCAATTAACTTATGTACTTCTCATCTCAGCTGATATATTTCATTCTTAATTCCTGGTTAGATAATATTTTGCATAACTCATTCCTTAGAATGTTAGAATCGTTTCCATGGGTTTCGCAGTTCTTTCACTTTTGGTTATATACCATGATTCCAAAGTTTTGTAAACATTTTATGCAAATTTATTTTTTATTATTTATTTTTCAAATTACAATGCTCCACCTACTTTGGTTTCTTTCACTTCCCCTATTTCATTTCTTTCATTGATTATGTATTAATAATAAATTATAGAAGTCTTGGTTGTATTGGCTAATACTTTATTAAATTTAAAAAATAGCTAAGAAAACATTCCGATATTAATTAGCATTCCTATAGATATTGAAATTTGGCTACCAGTTCTCTTCATATTATCCCCCATATTTGCTCTTTGGACGTAAGCATCCCTGAGGTCCTTCCAAGCATTTCTCCTTTGTGCCTTTAAGCTATCGGTTACTTTATGTCATCTCCCCGTATTTGCTTTGGTCTTCCTACATCTATTTGTTCTCTCTAAGATCTCTAATTTATACATTTTTCGCACCATCTGTCATTTTTCTTATAATTTGACCTACTCTAGATTCAAATTATTTGTTGTAATCATCTCGGTATTTGCCAATGGGTTTTGGCCTACGGAAGGAATGGTTGGCCAGCACAAAATTTAATTTGCTGGTTTATTAAGCGGGTAATAAGCTTATGTGAGTGAAGTATTTCAGCGTGAGCGACTGCTAAGGTCTATAGTCATTATCAAACTCCTTGGGAGGAATTTTTACATAGATACCTGAGTCTAATATTTAATTTGGCAATGATTTTCCCAACATTTTTGGTTACCCTCTTGGACTTCACCTTCATTGTTTTCCTTTATGTTTAGGGTGCATTTGAAGTGCTGTACCCAGTTCCTTAATATTTCGTTTTAGAATCAATACTTCAATATGGATTTAAGCAGAACTTTTACTTAAATTAAGACCTAAGTAAGGTAGGTTATGTCAAAGCTTAAAATGGGCTTACATTAAACTTTCTCTTAATGCTGCACTAAAGCTTTGGAGCCCTTAGTCACTCATCAGTTTCCTTCCTTTATTATTTAATTGGTTATTTCGTTTGGATCATTCACTATTTTATATATTTTTCTGGTGTTTTGCTTCTGTCTGAATCTTTTTAGATTATCCACCTTGTCTTTAAGAAATTATTTTTTTTCTTAAAACATTTATCAGCAGCATTTCTGGCTTACCCTTAGACCGTCACATTTGCCGATATTCTGCAGTTTGCCTTTTTTTCTCTGTTGGATTGCAGAACTGCATTCTTCATGAAACCCACTGTTTTGAATACTTTTTTTACTTTTTCTTTCTCTTTAATCCTTTTATGACTGTCACTCGTGAACTTTAATATAAACTAATAATAATATAATAATGCCATTTACCTGAAAAGGCAAATTTATCATTTACACCAGGAAAACTTTCATTTACACCAAGGAAATAATATCGAAAACATGGATAAAAGGGCAACACAAGTAACAAATCAAACATATCTTCAAAGGAGTCAAATCTTAATCATTTGGTCTTTAAAATATCTTACTGTAGGCTATAATATCATAAATGCATTAAACAGTGACAGGGAATAGAAATTTATACCATGTGACCTAATTTCACATCGCCGTAGAAGCAGCACATCTTGCACGGTTGGCAATACTGTAAAATGATAAAAACGTCATTGCCATTGGCGTAACATCAGATTTCATTATCTGGACTGAAGCAATTAATATTTAACACATGTTTTAGTAATCGTATTGGTTAAAACAAATTAGATCTTGCTTTAAACGATTTTAAAAATTCATTCATGTTACAAGATCATCAGGGGTTTCTTCAGGTAATAGGTGAAGTTAATTTTGCCTTTTCGATGACCAAGTGTATTACCTGAAGAAACCCCTGCTTCAGGTAATACACTTGGTCATCGAGAAGGCAAAATTAACTTCACCAAACACTAGAACGCCCCTGATACAATAATTGGACAACAGCTTAAAACCACCAATGCTAACAAACCGTATTTTTCGAAACAATAAAATTTATTCTGTATGTATCGTCAAAGGCTGAGCCTATTCGATCTAAAATAATTGCTAAAGGCTTTGGTTATTAATTAAGACATTTAATTCTGTAAATTAATTCATAATGCATTGGGTATTAACAAAAACATCACCTTGAGAAAAAAAAATCTTTGATGTGAAATATTACAAATATCTGAATTCGATTAATACGAATTAATACGGAAGTTAAGCTACTGTTTACTGCTGGAGGACTCAGAATATTTTTATTTGGAAAAAATCACAGTTATCTACCGGTGGCCTAAAATAATACTTTAATCGCACCTAATAATATTTCCGTATTGAATAAGTAATTTAGGCGTGGTTCTATCTTAGACAATCAACGAAATTTATTTATTGCGCTGTTTGACATTGTTTACATTCCTTTCTGATTTGCAAGGTTTATTTAGGTTCAAATATTTTGTTGTTGCAACATTCGGTTATCTTGTGTTTTTGTAAGTAATATGAAATTTATTATGGAAGCACTGCTTATTTATTTATTTATTTATTGCTATCGCGAAAACTTAGAATTTTAAAAAGAAACGGCAGTGTATTTGCCAGACCTTCAGTTTGGGAAATAAATAGCCACCCTAAAAATTTGCAGTACGATAACAGGAACGACGGTTGTTTGTAATTAAAAAATCTGTAATAGAACAGAAAGTTTTGCTTAAATACATTCACTTGATGTGTATATTTATTATTTAAGAAAAATAATGCTAGAGATTTCAACGCTTAGTTACGAGCCAAATCTTCTTAATTAATTTCTTGTTAATTAAACTGCTTTAACATCTGGTGGATATCTTAAAATTCCATATGCCTTCTGCAACAATACAAAGTCGCCGACACTGTAAAAAATGAAAATATGCTCTTTTCCAGAAATTCTGGCTATGTTAATGTTCAAAATTGCAGTGGTAAGAAACAAATCCCTGTAAATAAACAAAAAAACATATTTCGTACAATATTTCTAAATATTAATGTTGGAAGCTTAAAAAAAGAACAAAGAAACAAATGTCATTAATACTATAACGTCTATAACTATTAAGCTAAAGTTATTTTTAAGATGTTTTTACAGTTAACTCTCACTTAATACTGATGATTTTACTCATATTCGCAAACATTTCTTACTATTTATTATCAATAATAATTTTAACTCGTTAACAATCATATAAAACGATTTCTTAAACGTTAAAGTAGATGGTTTAAAAAGAAAGAACTTTCTCCTGAAATACTAAGTTTTTAAACCAGCGACGCTGGAGACTTCGATGCTAGGTTAAGAAATGAACAATTATAGGTAACGAGAGGATTTATAATAGGTTTTTTAGATGCTAATGTGGTATTGTGCTTTGTGTACAATAATATGTGCAAAATGAACCAATAAATTAATAAAATTTTTGGATACCGATTTTCAAAAGAGATTGTTAACGATCAGTTAAGCAACAAACATTTCTCATTGTTTTTCTTTTAATGAGTTTACGACATTGGAGGCTAAGCTCGTTAGAGTTTTAAAAATAATTTTAAAATTGGATAAAGTGAGAGTTATGTACTCGTAACTGATTACGTCTTTAAAAAGAATGTGAATTTTTCAACTTTTTTAAAGACTGCCTGTAAAATAAATTTGAATGGATATGAATTTTGGTATGCCTTCTTATTAATTGATGCTTTATTTTAATAACTTAAAATTTCTGGTTGAATTGTGGTGAGAATTCAAATCGTTGTAAACAGCAGAAGTTTATTCTTATCGTCAAAGTTTGGACCTCTTTTCATGTTTCCTAGCTATTTCCTTTCTTTTGAAATCACAAAGTCTATTTTCGTAACTTTTCAGATTTGATACGTTAAATCGAGTGTTTTTAGAATTTAAAAGTATTGTATTTTATATTATTAAATGATACATTGATCATTTAAGCAGTTGTATTTCATATTACTAAGTGACATTTATTTCTTGTGACATTGTAAATTTGTCTTTTATTTACATTATTTTCATTATTTTGAGGCACTAAGTTTATTACTTTTACTGTATTTTTGTTTGGCTCTCCCATGTATTTGTCTGTCTAGTCTGTCTGTTTTTTATTGTATCTATTTGTTCTGTTTCCGTTTGCTTAGCTTTTCTATCTATTCATCTGTTTATATGTGTGTTGTTTTGCTCTAATCTCTGCATTTTGTTCTGTTTATATGTTTGTTGTCCACTTTTGTTCTGTTTGTCTGTTTATTCTGTATATCAGTTCCGTCTTTGTGTCCACACTACCAAATCTGTTCTGTTTGTCTTTTATCTTCCCGTTATCTTTCTATTCTTCTTTATTTCTACAATTTCATCACCATCATCATCATCATCATCATTTGACATGCAGCAGATCCCCGTGGATCAATGCTGGATTACGCCAGGCCCACCCCATACCAATAAGGTGTGAAGAGATTTATTATGAAAGGTGGGGATTGGGAGCACTGTATAACGTGGCCTGTGGAGCCAGCTGCTAGACACCGCTTCTGCAGGGCAAGGTAGTTAGTAAGTCACATATTCAATGGGAGTTGGATATATGACCGAGATGGTTACACATGTTTTATCATCTTATACTAATAGTATTTCTAGTATTCCCGCTAATTTCCTAGGTCTACGATATGAAACGCCTTCACGCAGACATACCTGCTCTGTTAGATGTTACCTAATGCTAGTTTCGTCTAATCATTATTATTATTATTATTAATATCATTATTAATATTCTAAGGAGAGGCGGTACGGTACTGAATATTGGCATGGCGCATCGCTCTGCACAGTTAAGCATTGGTGCCCATGGTCGGAACTCGGACGGGTGACCCGATCCAGGCTCAGCTCACTACGGCTCGGTGTGTCCTCCTCGACAAGCTATAGGCCTTAATGGCCTCTTAGAAGCTAAATAATATTAATAATAATAATTAGTATTCTTATTTTCATTGTACTTCACAGGTGATATTTGTTCCTTCGCTATTTTTCTGCATTATTCTTCGATATTTGTATCTTCTTTCACTACTTCTATTTCCTGGTTCTTCTCCTGAAGTCATGAGTAAATGGCGCATAATATTCGCACCACGCGATTCTGCGCTAAAAACTGGACAAAAAATTGTATAACTGTTTTAGGCCAAAACGTGTAGTTTTTGAAGAAGTGTTAATTAAAGTCTTATAAACTTAGCAACACTGTGTGGTCAGTCATATTACGTCACCTGCGATATCACCAATAGCAACCCGCTTGATTTAATATAATTGCATTGTACATTGTTGCAACATTTATGAAAAGCACAAACACTGCAAAAATGTCAAACTTCGGATGGAAATTATAATTAAACAAAGGGTATGCTAAGCACAATTACAGATTAGTTATTTCTTTTGTTGATTAAACTACAGCTAAACATCATTATTTCATAAAACTATGACACGACAAGCAAACTAGAATACGACTTAAGGTTGCTAATAACTCCATAACTACAGTTAACAGCAAATTGGTACTGGAGTTTTTTGCTTGGATTTTGACGTAGAGTCGCGTGATATACATACCTACATATTATGCGCCATTTACGATACACTTTGTATAAATGTTTGTTTCTATTGATTTGTATTTTGTGTCTATCTGTCCGTTTGTAAATCTCGTGATTAATTCATTCTCTCTAAGATTCAATGAAAGTCCACCTTTTCATGTTTCTTAAATTATAACATTGAAAATATTGCAAATCGGGCAGTTTAAGATATTTAATTGTTCCATTTGTTAAATGATTTGTTCAATGCCCAATCTAAAAATGAATTGTAATAATTACAATTTGTTCCTTTTCAAGTTAGGAATATTTTTCTGTAATTTTAAAACATCGAAAATATCAGTTCAATTTTACAGAGTTCTACGTAAGAAGACATATCTTATTTTTTGACAAAAAAAACACATTAAAAATGCCTGGCAGTTCAGTATTTGCTTGTTTTTATTCGAACTAGCAATACTATTACGAGTGAAAACACGGGGTGCTCGACCAAAATATTTGACAGTGGGAGTGCTTCAGAAAATTTTGTTCAAAATTTGATCAAAGCAGTAGACGGAAGAACGGCCTTCTTGATTTTAACAACGAACGTTTTTATACGGCCTGTTCAGATGCCAGTTTCAGTTCTACTCCGTGTGGTGCCACCTACCATCGGAAACAGTTTTATACGTGATAACAGAGATTTACACACTTGCTGTCAAAATGCATCTTTTATACTCAGTGAAATATATACTAGCGTAACGAAGTATATATTTCACTGCTTTTACTTTCATCAAATTTGTTATGGATATTTGTGTTGTTATTTTTGTGTTATTGTTTTTGTTATTGTTTATTATTATTTAATAAGGTACTAGTAAGACTACTTTTGTGTTGCTATTGGCAGCTCTAACTGTTACTTTAAATGAATAATGCCTTCCATTTACATTATTTAACAAATTTCCTTCAGATTAAAAAAGAAATGGCTCCAAAATTTACATCTTCATTCTGATACAGTATTGCAGTTTAATTGAAATTCTTTATAAGTAATACGATTTACAATGCGATTTTTAATATACTATAATACATTATATTTTTATTTTAATATAAATAGTAATATGCTAATATGCCTTGAATTTGCTGAAATGAGCTAATATTAATTTATATTTGAGAGGACGCCGATAACTCCCAGCTGTTTAGTTAAGTTTCAAACCAGCAAGGTAATGAGCGCTATACCACAGTATGTTTCTATACTGTGGCTATACGGAGCACAAAGTCATAATGGTATTTTATAAAACTTAACAAGTTTGTCGTCAAAATCGAGAGGGCGGTGAACGGAAGGCTGAAATAGTGGCTTTAATTTTAGTGAATACACGACGTTCTCAACATATACATATAACTATGTTCACTAACAATGCATATTAATTACCTGTAAACATAAGAAAATCTTACTTTTTGATTGGTTTTGGGATAAAATAACGAAAAGAAGAGATGGCGTGGAAATACTACAACTTTACGAACACACTGTTTGAGATTTCAATGCCAGATAAAGAAAGAAACCTTTATAAACATTTTTCAAGACTTTACCGAGGTATTCGCCAAAATAATCCGTCGTCTACGTTAATTCTCTTGCTTAACCGATTAATTACATCAAATTTCCTATACTAGTGCTTGATTGACGATGACATAAGTTCGTATTTAAATTAATCTGCTCTATTTTCTATAAGTAAACAACTATCCTAGTATTATTTTTCAATGCAAATAGCGCCTCGCGGGCAAAAAGATTTCGCAAAATCACATATGCGTTGCATCAGCTTATATCAAATTTCCTTAATTTTGCGATAACCGAAATTCAAGTAATGAGAGTCCTTGTTAAAATTGTCTAGAATAAAGCTCGGCGAGCATACACGGTTTACATACAAATCCGAACATGCATCTTGTCGTAAACTTTCACAAGTCGAGATTCAGTTCGTATTTAACAAATTTCGGTATGGTTCAACGTTCTGTTAAGTGTTTTAAAAAAACAGGAGATGATAAGAATTTTAAACTTAATGCCTAATCTTCCACCTTTCTCTGCTTACTTAATTCTTAATGCCGTTAACGGACAATTACTTCCAGGTTTATCATCTTTTGGTTTTTATAAATTTGTATGTTTTATAATGTCATAATTTTTAATTAAACGGAATTGTATAATTTTTAATAAAGTTCATACCTACGCTCAATTTAAATGTTATATAATTTGGTATTTACGCAATGATAAAGAAAAACGACGCGCAATTTCTCCAATGTGGGTTCGTTCAGTAATCATCGGGTTGAATAGTTCGCATTTTAAGAAGAATTCGTACGCATAATTTAACCGATTTCTAAATTTCAAAACCGCCACGATCATTTTCGTCTAATTTAAATTTTGTTTTGGTCTGATATAGTTCATTTGGTACGAGTCGTTCTTGATCAAGAGCACGTACTAAATACGGAGTGCCCGTGAGTGAAAGTTTTCTTCGTCGCCCTTCGCACATTATGCGATTTGACACTTTCTCTGAATACATCGGTTTTGTCTCCTCTATCATTACAAACCTATTGAGATTCACCTTTACTTCTATTTGCATATTGTTCTAATGGTTAACATATGACCTTTTGTATTTTTTTCTAGTTGACTCTAAACCTGAATTCCGCATTGATGAACTTTAAAATGATAGAATAGATGTTTCTGTTTGCAAATTTACTGAATGAAACGAGATTTGCGGTATATTATTTAATACAAATTTCAATGTGTTATTAAAATTTCTTTCTGTATTCATTTTCGATGTTTAATCGATTTAGCTAAGAAATAATTTCCTTTGATTTATTTTAAGCATAAAAGGAATTAATCTTCAGCACAAAAATGTTTCATTTACCAAACGCTAGTGCTGGAGATCTCAATGCTAAATAAAACAACAAACTTTTAAAAATAAGAAAGGCAACAGTAAGCTATATTCCTAACATTTTATGATTTCTGATTGTTTTATAAAAATGTTGAACTTTTTATCACGAAATAATGTAAAAATTCGAAAAAACAATGATTACCCCGCAAAAAAATCTATTTTAATCTTAATATTTTAATCGAGTTTAAGAAAGGATGCTGCAGAAGTCTTCAATTCCGGAATTAAACGTAAATGTTACATTTTAATAAAATAGGATTATCTTTCTAATTTCGGTGGAGATTTCAAAGCCAGGTTAAGCCAGAAACCCTTATAATAAAGCAAACATTCCAATATTTCCAAAGTTATTGCAGGAATGCTCCAAAATTCTATATTAATTTTAATATTTTATTAAAGTGTAAGGAATGATACTGCTGAAGGTTTCAATGTCCGGATTAAACATAAATTTTATTACATAAATGAACATTTTAATAAAATTAGATTGTCTTTCTAATATTTTAGTAGATTTTCTCATTAAATAACAACTTTTTGCAAAAATGTGAACCTTTCCATTACACAATAAAATAGCAACCTTGTTTTCAAAAATACTCAAGTTGTAGTATAGATTTCGATACCTGGTTAAAACACAAAGCCTCATAAATAAACAAACATTCCAACAATTCCAAAGTTAAGGCAACGATACTGTCAAAAGTTTATTTTAAGTAACAAGGAAGAAGCCAGGGTGGCGTAGTGGTAGAGCGTCAGGCTAGTGTTGCGCTAGTCCTTGGTTCGAATCTCTTGATGAGTAGGATTTTCCTACAGTCTGGAGGTCGGTCTCGAGTCCTGGTGACCATTCGTCGTTGGGCACCTAACTAACGATGCTCTCCTCGGAATACGGGCATAATAGGCAGAGTAACAAGGTCCAACACGTACACACACTTACACTATACACACTCTGTAGTATGTAGGTATAAACGGTGCACCGATTTCGTAACCCGTAGAGACGGGGGCTGGGCTGTGCATTGCACCCGTAGAACCTCATACATTACGCACCAGCCTCAACACCGAAAGGTATAAGAGGTTACAGATAATCCGTACATAAAATTATCTTTCTAATATCTCACTAAGATGTAAGAAATATTTTTCTCAAAAATACTCAAATTTCAGAGAGCAATTTGGAAATCGTATTTTTTAAACTGATTTCTATTATAAATAGAAGAGCATGGGTTATAATTTTTCCAGTTACGATCATGGCAGCTAGCTAAACTTGATAATTACCAACCACCTACGTAATAATTTATTTAATTAAAATACTTAAATTAATTGTTAGCATTAATACTGTTTTGCTCTAACAATGGACTTAATATCTTATGACTTAATACTCTATTTTGTGACTTAATACTGTTTAGCTTCCTAAGAACTTATAGATAAATGGGACTTGACACTGCATTGTTTTTGCAATGTAGAGCCAAAATTAATTTTTTGACTACTAATTAATTCATAAAGGCTAACAAAGACAAAATTAAGTCATAAAAAATATTTATTTTGTGAAATAAATGAAAGATCACACCAAAATGTCACGGAGTTATTGCGATGTAAAGTGGAAACAAACTCAAAATTTTGCTAAGTACGCAATTTTAGCCTTTTTTGGAAGCTTCATACCTCCGTTGATATTAATCGTACAAGAAAACATCACATAACAAATTTGCAGGAAATTTTATCCTCTACAAATCTGTAAATAACTTCTTTCGCGCTAAAATTCATCAGAAAGAAGTTATGGGCAATAAACTGAAAGAAGTGCCGATTTTCGGTGGTTTCCACAAGATAGCGGGGGGAGCGGAGGAGGGGGAATTGTGGAAATTTGGATTTTTTACTAACCGACCATCCTATACAACATATTAAAAATTCAGAACTACCCGACCTTTTGCAGGGTAACCCCCCTTTTTCGGCTCCGTTCACTGGACTAAAATGTTAGAGTAACAAAATAATCCGTGCGAAAAATTTTTAAAATAATCATGGAATGTTTTAGGTACCCATGTTAGTAAGTTCTGAAAATCAGTATATTTTTTAGTTGAAATGGGTTTCAGTGGCTCTCTTATTGGTTTGAGCAGCATTAAGTTAGCATTGGCAACAATTTCCTTAGGTTTCTCTTTGCGCGTTGGTCTTTTAGTAGCTCTATTAAAATCGATTTGTTCAAAATTTTCCCGATTTAAATCTGTTTTAAAGTATAACACTCCAGGTGCATCTGTTAACAATTTCATGTAAACCACTGTAGATATCAAAAAGTTTTGATTATTTATGTTGTTTTTTGTTATTGTGAAAGGAAGATCTGGATTCTTCGGATAAAACGGTAATTTTTAAACTCCATAGTTTTCATTTCCGCCATGTACTTCAATTTTGAAGCCACAAAGTCTGAAAAATTGTTGCCAATCCCATGGAATTATTAGAGAAAATTGGGGGAAGCTTTCTTCTGTCTTTCTATCCTCCACCTCCATGTGGGGATGTCCTCCTAAAAGGTACTTGTACTTATGTTCAATGCATTTTATGAAAGTCTTTAGCATAAGAATAAAAAAATAGCACAGAATAATCTGAAGATTTCTATTTTGTGATGGACAGTTATCGCTCCAGATAACAATCTTCTTTACACATTATTTTACATTTAAATTAATGTATTTCAAAATACATGATGCCATTTCATTTCCACCACGTCCGACTATAGATTCATCTCAGATGAAACAGAATCCTATTTGCGCTGTTGCATCATAAACTGTATAATTGAAAGTTCATAGCTTCGGGGAATAGAAACTCTGAGCATTCGTCTGGAAAGGAGTCGGTAAGCATTTCTGCAATTTCTGTATTTTGGTATTCACCTGAGTCTTATAGGTCTCTTTATCTTTGGGAATATCTTCTTTGGGAATTTGGTTTTCTACACATTCTTCATAGAAACACCGATACATTATTGATGGTTGCCCAAATACTTTCCCTGGGATTTATTTCTGGAGTAATGAGATTCTATACACGGGAATTTCTGTATGTGCTCTCTGATGTTGTTTCTTATATTTGGGGCAATTTTGTTTGAAGGTTCATGTTCACCCCTTTGATCAGGTATTATGATTCCACCAACTTGTCTTTTAGCTAATGCCTTACGTACAGAGGTTTGGTATATATTTAAGGTCTTAAGAAAATAAGTACGACACACACCAAACTTCTCCCGTTCTAGCACGTACACGCTCAACTGAAACTTCGTCGATGCAGCTAGCTATAAATTGTCTTTTCTGATCAAGTTCGATGTTACCATTCCAAAATTGTGTGTGAATTAGAGCACGACTTTCAACTGATATATTTTGTTTGCACTGCTTTTTGCATTCATCGTGACAGGGCGCTTTCATTTCCTTTTTTTCCAGAAATTTTATTCGTAGCTGACAGATATTCTTCACCAGCAGCTCTCTTTCGCTTCCTAATGTTTCTCTTCCAATTCAGAGAATTTCTTTTTCTTTTCTTTCCTTTGGTTTCTCCGCTTTCTACAGCTTCTTTTTCTTGTTCCAGTTCGGTTGTATCACTACTTTCCTCAGCTAGATAAAGGGTGTCCTCAGATTTAATAGAGTTTTTTTATGTTCTAACCTAAACTATTTGGGTGTATTTCATCTGCATTATAGTGAGATTCATCGTTATTATATTTTGTAAAATATTAATTTTAGGAGTTTTCTCGAATGCGTTATTTTGATCTTCATTTCCATTTCTTTGCACAAAATTCTCTGGTACGTTTTCTGGTAGCTGAGACTCATCCGTATTATTTCGGAGAATTTCTTCTGTGTTGGAAAAAGGTACATTGTTTGGAATTTTGCTAACAAAGATAAAATCATACAAATCGTTATTTAAAGAAATATCATCCTCCGTAGCCTTGTTACAGCTGGTTGGAAGAATTTTTAAATTTTCCACACCGATATCTTGCGTGTTATCAATGGTTGGATATATTTCCATTACGATCTCCGCATCTTGTATAATATTTTCCTGTATCATCACTAACAAAATCTAAAAATAAAATAATAATAAAACTTGTTTTGATAAACTCATGTAATTGCCATTTTCCTCGGCCAAAATCGAGGTTACAACAGATTTTTCGTTGGCGTGGGTTTGCGTTAGTACCATTTCTAACATTTTTTGGCCTCTTGATCCTATTACATTGACTATAATTCTGCTAAGGTCTTGTCGAACAAGATTTAAACCTCGACGGCTCTTTAAAATTTTCCATGGCGGTATTAGGATTTGAACCTGTGTGAGCTGATCACGAAACTTTCAGCCTACTGATTCGCCAAGGACCACCAAAAATATTATTAATTAAATCAAATTTACATCAATTTCAATGCTAGACAAAGGCAGGCAGACGCCCCTGTAGATCAGTGGTTCTCAATCCGTGGTCCGCGGAACACTGGTGCTCCGTGAAGCCACTTCAAGTGTTCCGCGAGAAAATTAAGTACACAATTACACAATTAAAAACTATTTAAAAAGAAAATGTTAAAAAATTAAATTTGAAAAATATTTTGAAGTTTTGTAAGTTTTAACTGATTTTTAAATAAATATGTTTGCGTTAATACATATCGGTATTTTCTTCTTTTATAAAAGTAACACTTTGAAGCAGGGGTGGCTTTCCTGTGCCCGCAATACGATATGAGTTTTGTTTTTGCTTTTCCACAATGGACTTATTTTTGCGAAAAATATCCTGGTTTAAAGCTCACGATGTATCGTAAGTGTTCCGCGCAACAAAATATCAAAGTTTAGTGTTACCCGACTTAAAAAAGATTGAGAACCACTGCTGTAGATAAGTAAATCTATTAACGACAGGAAATTATTACTGCAATATTTTAAAAATCTATGTCTGAGGTATGTAATAAAGTGAGGCTTTTGCTGCTTCAGCAACTTAATTTTACTGAATTAACCGAATGAAATGTATATATTTATTCTTATTATTATTTCTAATCCTATTTTTCGTTGCTTGCTATTTTTAAATTTAAGATTGACAGGTTGAATTCTACAGATTTAGAAGAAATTCTAAATATCTCTTAAACTTCACATAACATTCAATTTTTATGGAATCTAAATTTTTTAGTACAAAAAGCTTCTACTTTTTCGAAAACACTGTTATTGAGTTCTAGGGGTTGATATTGCTCCGGTCTTTTCGTTAAATTTTGATGTACTTTGGTTTCTGCTGCTTCGCCAGACTATATACCTCTTCCATTCCGGCCAATGTTCTGAATATTAATAATATTATAGTTACGTCAACATTTGTACCGTCCTGTTTGATATTTTGCCGTCTTCGTTTATGGGTAATTTTCTTACCACCCACTATAAAGCTGGATTAAATAGAATCGTTGACAGTGGGTCGCCCTGTCGCAGTTAACTTGAAAATCTTCGGATACTGATTTTTGTATCTTTATTTAGGCCTGGCCAGAGTCCATAAAAATATGATATAATTTAAGGTTTTTTTCTTCAGCACTTGCCGCAGAGTAAAAATGTAATCCAAAGTTGGCCTCCCTCTCCTAAAGCCATTTTGATAATCACCCCCCTCTCTTAACATTATTGGTGTTAACTTTCTTGATATACCGGCGCTATGGATCTTATCCAACATTTAGTAAAGCTATCCCCCTATAGTTTTTGGCAAACGGTTTTATCTCCTTTTTTGTGCAGCGGACAAATTATCGATGTGCTCCAGCTCACGGATAGAATCGTCTTTCCAGTAGCAATTTTCATTTTTGCCTGTAATTCTTTTCCCGCATATTTTATCATTTCACTCGTTATCTGATCTTCTTCGTGGATGCCATATTGCTTTTTTATGATTCTTCATTTTGTTCTCACTCTATCTCTTCAGGACGTTGGTTTCTTCATGTAAGTTTAATATAATAACTTTTAGAAATGCTCCTTCCATATATTCAATCAGCCTTGTTTATCACCAACGAAATTTCCTTCTTTGTTTTTACACATATTTAGTCTGGGTTTAAAACCCTTTTTTGATCGTCCACTTTCCTATAAAATTCCTTATTATTTCTTACCCTCGCTTCCTTTTCTATACTCCTGTACTACTGGTTTTCGTGGTCCCATCTTTTCTGCCTGCAATACTTTTTAACCCCTCTTCTTTTAGCACTAAATCTTCTTATTTTACTCGTTCATATTATTTATCATTTTTAATCTTGCTTCGTTTCTTTCTTTCTTCGTCAAACTATTTCTTGTTTTGTTTTGCATTTTCCTCTCTACCCAAAACGTTGAATGCTGTTATGATTATTATATCTTTTATTTTCTCCCATTCCTCTTCCATCTTCATATCTTCTTCGTTTTTCATCGCCATTCCCTGTAATACCTTGTGCAAATTTATCCGCTATTAGTTCATTTTTCCTTAGCTTCTTTGTGTCAAATGTTTGGATTCTCCGATCACGCCGCTCTTCCGGATCAATAATTTTTGCTTGCACTTTATCCGCGTCAGAAAATGGTCGGAGTCACAGTCCGCCCCTCTACAGCTACGTTCATCTTGGATATCAGACAGATGTCTTGAATTAATCATTACGCGGTCTATTTTGAATTCTCGTTAACCCATTTGGGGAAATCCATGTTTCTTTATCGATTTCTTAGTGCGGAACCGCGTACTGCATACTACCATATTATTGCTGCTGGCAACGACATTCAGATTGGTCTCTACCTTCTTTCTACCTCATTTCTAGGATTGCCACTATCGGTAGGTTGTAACGCTCGATTTCTTGTTTAAGGTTTTCTAAAGCTCCCACTCTGTATAAGCTTTGTCCGTTATCATTGGATATATCCTGCTATTTTCTTCTATCAATTTTTTGTATACCGTCCAAACTTTGTGATCATTCAGCTGAACTTTCTTATTTCCTCATCTTCCGCATTCATAGGTGATTTCTGGCCAGCTATCCCCTTTTTTTTCTCTGCAGTTTGTATCTCGCCAGATTCGGTTTTCCCGACCTTTCCTAGTTTTGATACAATGTGATTTTTTAAAAACTCAATTGCAGTAGGCCGTATTCTGTCCTAATAACCTTAGAACTGTCTGTATTAAGTCAGAATACGGCCTGCTGCAATTGAGTTTTTAAAAAATCACATTGTATATATTCTTTTTCATTAATAAATAATTTATTGTACCTCAGCTGCACTCTATGTCCCTATTCCCTCGCTGACCTTTCCGTTGTTGCCTTACTGCCTTCGGATAATCTTCAGTAATCCAAATATCTGTGTATTTAAGGTACTTGGTCTTTTTGATGATGTCCTTAAAAATTACGAGTAAGTTTTTAAGACTGTAAGACCGCTAAGGTCTATAATACCAACTTCAAAACTAACCTTTCTAACTAATAAATGAATGAAGTATGTCTGAAACACTTTTTCTAATCTTTCTACATAAAAAGCTTGTTGGAGAGCCACTTTTCGTTGCTCTAAAAAATAATGTTGAATCTTCAAATCTGAATTAACAATAACAGGTTATAAAAATTTTTTTAAGTACTTAACTTTCATATTATTGTTTTAAGAACCTCCAAAACTAAACAAATCTGTCAACCGTATAAAATCGTAACTCTAACATTCAAAGGATGTACTTTTTTGAAGGCTTTAATGTGCTAAAAGAAAGAATGCTGATGGAGATTTTAAATGCCAGGTACTAAAATAGACCTACCTCGATAAATGAAAATTAAGGTTAAGTGAGGTTGTTCTCCTAATATTTATAACACTTCATTTAGTTGGTTGCATATTTGTTTAAAAAATATGAAACCTTCTGTTAATAGGGGGAGAATCATCTTTTAACACAAAGATACTGTATGTCTTGTTGAAGAGTTCAATGCTAAGCTTAGAAACAAACCTTTAGAAATATATGAAAATTGAAATAGGATTAGAGTACGTCCATTACGTACCCATTTTTTTACAATAATAGATAACTTGCTTTCTCAAAAATATTTAAATTTCAAAAGATTTACATGTCAAGTTAGGACAAAACTCTCCATTAATATACAGACAGGTCAGGAGCATAGGGAAATCATGACATCCACTGCTGGATGAAGGCGTCCGCCATACTCTTCCATTTATTTCGGTCTTGGGCCACCCGAATCCAATTTTTCTCCGCAACTTGCTGCAAGTCATTTCTCCACCTTGCCAGGGGTCTTCCAACACTTCTTTTATTTTCACATGGTCTCCACTACAACACTGTCTTCGTCCATTTCACATTGTCTCTGGCCACGTAGCCCGTTCATAGCCACTTTAATCGTGCTACTTTGCCAACGACATTTTCTACCCTTGTTTTTCTTCGGATTTCCTCATTGCGTATCCGGTCTCGAAGGCTGATGCGTAGCATCGCACGTTTCATTGCTCGTTGGTAGACTCTGAGTTTGTTGGCACTTTTAACGGTTAGTGTCGCTGGTTCTAAGCCATAGGTTGTGCAGGCAGGATGCATGTATTATAGACCCATAGGAATTTTAGAGTTTTCCCCTTTAATTCGTCGACCTATTTCGGAAGTCTGGTTTTCCTTCCCAATTTTCATTACATGTCTTAGACTAGATAATTATTTATTAATTATATACTGTTCTGCTAATCCTAGATTGTGGTTTTCGATGGTTACGTTTATGTTTTTTGTACTCTGTACTCATTATCTTGGTATTTTGTCTGAAGACTAACTAGGGTAAAAGAAAGACGCTGTTGGGGGCTTGAGTGCCAGGTTCAGAAATAAACCTTTATACTCACTTGAAAATTGTAATTAAATGTTTTTCTTATGTTTTTGCAGATAATATTCCGTAATTGCTTAATTTTACATCAGTATAACACTTTTCGTTGCCTCAAAGAATAATATTGCTAGAGACTTCAATGCCAGCTTAAAAGATAAACCCTCAGCAATAAACAACATACGTACCAGCAACACGAAGTTATTGCCATAAAACTTTTAAAATATATTTCTGGGGGTTTTACTGTGGTTATAGAAGATGAAATTGCTTAAGATGTCAATGACAAACTTAGAAACAAACTTAAATAGCTAAATCGGACTATTATTTTTATATAACTGTAACTCTCTCAATTAAATATTTACTTACGATAACGAACCTTCCTGTAGTAGGGAATTTTTAAACATTAAGTTTTCATTATTGCAAAACTTTAATACTAGAATAAATGAAACTTTCATAAATAATCTAACACCACACTCTTAAGAATAAACGTGTTTTTAATCGGAAATAAGAAAATAATTCCTGGTGACTTCAACGTTACACTAAGAAATATACATTCTTTAATTATTAAAAAGACGACAAAATAAGCAATTTGCATCATGTAAAAGAATTTCAAATTTATGTGGAAAATAATAACCAGTATTTAATATCGAAATGGCTTTGTAATACATTTTATACGTATTCATAATTTTTTTTCTTTCCAGGTGCTATATCTATCCTGAATGTTAGCCAGGATTGGTTACATTTTTTTGCGAGTGCCACAAAGCACAATTTGTAAAATAGTCTTCTACCACTTTTTAACATTAAAAGAAAGATGCACAAGAGTCGAACAAAAATAGATTTACTTCTCTTATTAAGGAATCCACACATTATCGACTCTTTAAGCTTTAGATACAAAAGTAAAGCAAAGCAACAGACATTAAAACAGTTTCAACAACTTAAATAACATCTTGCTTCAAACTCTTAAACCTGAAAGGGTGTTGATTCCTCTGAGGCTTATTAATTTGGGCGCAGCGAAATAAAATACCAAGGATTTTATCAGTTACTGTAACCTATACGGTGTTAAAACTTATAATAGTATTATTTACATTTGCTAAATTATTACGCTGATGTCCTTTTTAAAGTGCATAAGATTATGAAAAACCTTTAGTTTTATTATTTATATGGACTATAAAGTAATGAAATTGCTAAATAATAAATTCACAAGATAAACTTTGAGTTATGGAATGTGTATGTTTGAATAATCATCAATCACTTCCTTGAAGTATGACTTCCTTCAACATAATTTGTTCTTTGACAATGAGAAACTTCCTTTTTTGTTTGGTTCTCATAATGCTAAGCCCTTGGTTTAGAAGTTCAACAGCTTTACGTGATAAATGTATTGCTTTCCTGAATAATTTTAACAGTAAATGTAATAAAAGAGCGATAATTTGAAACTGTGGTTTAAAAATCTATAAGCGGTATGTAATTTAATAAAATAAAAAGGTTAGTTCTAAATACATACTTAATTTTAGCAATAATCGAAAGCATAATTTGATTTCTCTGCTTTCTTCTACATGTAAACACTATACGTAACTTTATAGATCAGGAAATTAGTGTTTCGTTTTACTTTGTTTTCTAAGATTTAGCGTTAATTTTAAACTTGAATTTAGGCGTGTCGACTTTTTTCTAAATGCATTCTAACGCACAAGAAAAAGAACGGCAATTGTTTTATAACGAATTAGCACGCTTCTAAACTTAATATACTTTTTTAACTAGGTGTTACTAATTTAACGTTAAGTAAACAGTGGAATGTATTTGTATTTCCTACAACTCTTATAACAACTAACGGCTATCTAATAAACATTATATAATAATATCTAAACTTACTAAGAGGTATAAAGAAACATATAGAAATGGTATTTAGAAATTATGTAATTGCAGCTTTAAATATGTGTCGCATAAATTTGTTGAAATGTTACCAGCGCTTGTCGATGATTATAAATTAAGGAACACACAAAAGAAACGCCTTGTTTATACAGTGTTATTATTTTTTTATTCACTTACATAAATTACACACATAACTTAAGATAAAGAAGAAGAAGTGTAAATGATTCTTGTTTCCACCACCATCCCACATTTAGAAAGACTGTTTTGATTTAATTTAAATCTCAAATTATTAAAAACAGCATTTCTAAACTCGGTGAAATGAACAAAACTAGGTTTGTGCATTTCACTTTAAGTTTGTTTATAATTTAACTGGCAAGACGTTTTTCGTAGTTTTTTTCAGTCTTATTTTATCGAGTAGAAAACTAGGAATTGATTTTTTGAATATGTTTAGTAAAATAACTGCTTAACTTTGAGACTTCCTTGATTGCTTTTGTTCTCTTGTTGCGGAATTTCAGTTATCTTGGCTGAAAAAAAAGTAGAATTAGATTAATATTTAGCTTATCTTTCAATAAATTTTGGCAGGAGGGACGATTTAAAATTGTTTTTTTTTTTACATAGGAAAACTGAAAAGAAATTTTCAAACATATCATGTGCCCAACAGCATAATGTAAGTAAATTATCTTTAAATTTACTTAATATACTACGACTTAAACAAATATTCCTTTTTCAGGCTTCTTAATACCTACTTTTTTACAATTATTGCAATTATAGGGGTTGTTACTTACGATGTTTATAACTTTTAAATAATTAAAAGTGTAAGCATTAAATTTTAAACAACTTAACGAAGCTCCTTTAAATCTTTTATTTATAGTGCAAAAATTTAATTATACCTAATGCTGTGAATTATTACGTTCTTAATTTCGAAAAAGGTCCTTTTGGCGTAAATAAGGCAAGTAAAAACGTAGACCAAAATACGACTTCAAAAATTTCAAACGATGCCGACATTTACATAAAAATTTAAACTTTTACGTGCAAAATAAACAAATAAGCGTTGACAAGTAAATCAAATGCGACATTCTAGAACATTACATTAATTACAAACTTGTGGGTTTATGCCTTCGTCAAGCATTGAAATTTCCAGAGTTACTTTAGAGTTTAGACAATTCATTTAACACTCTTGTATGTTTGGTTGCATAAACGTTTGTAGTAAAATAAATAAATCTAACAATTTTTGGAATTATTTTTAATTCGTACCATTAAATTTATAAAAAGAGATCAACTGACTAATTTTGATTTTGTTTTTACATTAGGTGTAGTCATTTAAAATATAATAGTCTAAATGATTGTCAACAGCTTGTTTAAGTCTTCATCGAAAATAATTAGTAAAATAAATAAGAAGTATCTAAATAATTAAGATTTAAAAATAACGGTTGTAAAATATCAAGCAAAAGCTATTTTAAGAAAAATTAGACTGAAAAATCATACAATTTACAAATCAAAAGTCTACAAATTCACACAAAGCAAAACGGTTAGCTATGCAACCAAGTCAACATCTAACAGAATCACATCGAGTTAAAGTTGCCGTCAACGAAAATACAAAAAAACACTTGAGATTTTACATCAATAATCCCTTGTAAAATCTAGTAATCAAGCACCTTGTCGGCATGGGCCGTACTAATAAATTTTCTAGGAATAACTCGTTTACAGTTATACAGAAACATGTTTTCACTTTTAGATATTTATTTCCTGCTTTTAAATAGAATTTTTAAATACGGTTCTGCTATTTTTACCTGCAGTCGGCACCTACATTTAATCAGGTTTTACAAGGGAGTATAAATGTAAATCTCAAGTGTTTTTTAGCATTTTCGTTGACGGCAACTTTAGCATTATAGTACGTCGGGTAGGTACACCAAAGAAAGCTGCACTTTTTGATTGGAATGTGCCACTTTCTGTGATCATAGTTGATGCCAAAAGGTAACTTTTCAGATAGGGAGCCACTTGAAAATCGTGTAGAACACCAAAATGGCGGCCATTAAAGATGGCCGCCGCATTGGCGCACTAAATTTTTTTGTATCTCAGCTCTTGATGGTCCGATTTTGATTTTCATTTTTTGTTTGAAAGCTGTTGTAAAGACCAATCTTTTTTGTTCCTATACATTTATCTCTACACCTTACGGGTTGTCCACAATTTTCAAAAACCTGAAAATTTTACTTTTCTCGCGAATTTCATTGATAAGTAACTTTTTAATTGTGATCAATATCCCTTTTTTATTCCACAAAAAAGCCAATCCATATAAAAGACTTAGAAGAACTAAAAGACACAGCACCCAGTGTACACGAATACTTTTGCAAAGATCAATTTATTATCGAAAAAACCAACAATCCTTTTTCTGCACTCGCTGTGGATCAAGCTCACGAGCAAAACAACGCCCTCACAAAAGGAAATGGTGGTACTGTAGGTTTATTGCAAGATCCAGCCATGTTGAAAAGATGTATGCTGTCTGGGTCACAATTAGTTAGCATTCTCGATGAGTTTGAGTCAACAAGCAAAACTAACAGTACTGACAGGCCTGTTCACCACGAACAGTACCCTGCTTACCAGAGCAGGACCAAAAGGAAGATTTAAAAAAGCTTTCTTGAGTTCGGAAACCCTTTTGAGGAAAACTCATGTGATCTTGTGGTTTGGGACACAAAGGTTATAATGGATCAAGAGCGGGTAAAAGCTTTGGTTGGTGCTGAAGAAAAAGCCTTACAACTGTACAATAACTATGTGGAAAACCGTTTGAGTAACGAGGCAAAGGTGAGTGTATTTGCTCCTCTGAAACAAACTCGGTTTAAGTTCTTTGGCTTTGCTCGAAAAAAGGTTTCCTCCCCAACAATTTCTGACTTGAGAAATGATGTTGAGCTTTTCTCTAGGGCTTTCATTGTCAGTCAAAACAGAAACTTGTATTTGGACTAGTTTTTTTAATATGAAAATACCAGTGCTCCACCTTCGCTTCTCTCAAATGGTGTTCTGCGATCATGTCAGAAATCTCAGCTAGGTACTTAAAATCCTGGAAGAAGTCGTTGATCCACCACAATTCGAAGGATTCTGCGATACAACCATTTACGATGGAGCAGCACTAGCACATGCTCTTCCACCCAAAACATCACGGACTTTTGGAGAATATTGTGATACGGAATTCAAAAACAGACTTTTGAATGATGCTGAGAGGTTGCATGCAAACAAAATATACATTTCTTGGGATACTTACTCAAACTTGTCTGAAGAAACCTGTGAGAGATGACAGATGAATTGTAAAGGTCTAGTTTATCAGACAGTACAGGTTAAACAAAAGCCCATACCATTTGGCCTAAATGGATACTTCAGTGATATGTTTTTAGGATTTAAGCTCTACCTTGTCAAGACTTAAATTGTAGTTTATAAATTAGCCTATTTGCTTAAATCTATATCGAAATATCATTGAGTTAGAGGGTCTTGATGCCACAACAAATTGAGGGACTTCACAACCGACCTATTCAAATTCAAATTCCGACAGCGACCTCAAAATTTCCGTGAGTCATCGAGATTTCAATCCTCCTATTTGAAAAAACTAAAATTTTAGTTATTTTTAAATTAATGGTCTCACTTGACCAGCTGTTATTCTCTTCATACCTGGATGCTGTTAGGATACACGAGAACTAAAATCTTTTAATTTCACTTATTTATTCTTTACTTAAAACAAAAATAAATATGGAGGATTACGAAGAATGCGAAGAAGTATTAACGGTTCCTATCGAGGGAGTAATTACTGGAGCAAGCCTCTTTCGAACGTCAGCAAGCAACTACGTCATTGTCCACCAGGCTGGGATGATGAACAAACGAGAAGGTCAAAGGTCAACACTTTCTCATTTAAATCATAGAGAAGTTCGAAAAGCACCCCAACAATAAAGAATGTGGCGTGCCTAGATCTCACCTGGGTTGAAGAAAAAGGGACGTCAATTACGAGTAAAAATAGCTTGATGAAGAAGCACTAAGACACCCCACCCCCTACCATGGTGATAAATAAGACAGCAAAACGGCAGACAAACTCGGTGTTGGGGGAAGAAGGAAAATATGACCCGCGAGGAGACGCGATTCCGAAAGCAGCAACACTGTCCGTACTCCAAAAAATGGGAAAGACTCTTCTTGCCTGTGGTATGCGTGTTAAGTAGTCTACAGACATAGGGGACCTAGAGCTTTACGTAGGCTCCCAACCACGGAAGTGCTTTGCACTTCTACTCCGGAGAAGATTTAGGAGAACTAATGCCTAGGTGGTTTGCCATTGCCATCTTAGGGAAACGGTCGGGTGTTTTTGGTGTATATGTGGACCTGGAAATCGAACCCGGGCCATCTCAGTGGTCAGACGCACGTTGAACAAACTGAGCCACGACTGCTTGGGCAAATATTACCAAACATTAAATACAACCATACATAAACTTATTAATGGGAATCTAAGGAATCCCATACCAAAAGGGGTATTCGATGAAATTGAACATAGCCCCAAAGTGAAAGTAATAACAACAAAATACAGAGCAGTTGCAAGAAGCAAAGTAGAGATTAACATATACAACTAAAGACAGTAGGTAGTTTATAGACAGAAAGCAAACAGCAGCTAGAAAATCGGTTACTAGTTGATAACACTGAAAGCAAAATAGATTAAAAACTACACCATGCCCAATTACAAGATTTGCAGAAACTTAAATAGCGGGAACAATTCTACAAAAACAAAAAACCCACAACTGGACATTGCTACAAAAGAAGGGAGATTAACTCCAGGTAAACCAGTTAGAGTCATAGAGTCATTGAAGAAGACGGAACGAAGACATCACACTGACAGGTACATATGCCTAGCAATCGTAGAAGATCAACTTCAGCACACACACACATACTTTCTAAAATAATGACGATAACAGGAAATAATGGAACAAAACTGCATAAGGAAGATACACAAGTAGAATGAATGGAGTTTAAGTTGTCATGCATAGGCATAGATACGGCAGAAATAAAAAAGACCTGGTAAAAGTTACCAAAAAAATAGCACAATGAATTATACAACTGGCAACTCATACGAGTTAGGAACACTAAGAAAGGGGTGGCCAAGAGAGACGTCGCAGCTGAAAAACTAAACGAAACTGGAGTTTATAACTAAAGATAAAAAGAAAGGAGGACACAGCCAGAAACGAATTCAGACTAAAGCTAGCCTTGCGGTAATCAAGTAGACAAACAAAACAGTGGTAATTGCAGACATAGACGAATCAAAAAGAAAGGTCGTATAAGAATTTGTAACAAGGAAAGTAAAGGAACTAGAAAGCGGGTACATAGCTTGTCCAGAGGACAAACGAAAACGTTGTGAAACACTCGTGTACGAATACTCAGAAAGACATGGCTACTGACTAAGACGAAAATTTGAAGAAGATGGCACAAGTCGAAGGAAAAAGAAGTGCTAACCAGATTAAGGTGTTATAACTGCCACAAAATGGGACATGCCGCAAACAAAAACCTATAAAAAAGGAAATATACGCGCACCACGAGTGCGGAATCTCTTGTCAAAAAATAAAAGAATGTGAAATCCAGAACAGGTGCTACGTATGATTGATTGAGTGCCCCTGGTACAGGAAACTAATCCGAACTCTAAAAGAAGAGGAAAGGGACTCACCCATAAAACCCACATTAGAAAAGTGGCTCTGGGCAAGTGTAGAAAGCCAATGGTTCTGTTGATACAAAGTGTATCTACTACGGCCGGGGAGGTGGACATTGCAAGATATACTCGTCCTCCTTGAATATACAACATGGGAGGGTATGACGAGAGCAAGCGACCAACAATTAAGAACGAATTTGACAAAGACAATGCTGAAAAGCAAAGAAAAATATCATGAAAATGAAGGAAGGTAGAAAAGGCAAGACAAACCGAGACAAGAAATGAAATCCAGGGTAATATTCGAAATAAATCCGACAATCCGGACTGGATGTCCTTTCCCTTCCTTTCTACCGAGAAAAAATGTTCAAATAGCGATGGCGACTGGGTTATTTCCAGGAGCCATCAAAATTTGAATCTTACTATTAGGAAGTGCGAAATTTTAGTTTTTTTATACTTAGATTATAAAAAGAAAATATTTTAATATCAAACATTAAAAAAATAATCTCAAAATTTACCATCGAGCTATTTGAAGAGGAAGGCATCGGTCGGAAGGTGCATCGTATGACAATCCTGTTGGACAATGTATTACTTCTGTCATACCACTTCGACATAAGGCAGCACTCGTACAGGCAGAATTCAATCTATAGACTCTGCCAGGTCGGCATTCAATGGTAGAGTCCATCAGCGCTAAAAATTAAGTACTAAGTAAATTGATTCACCTATTAGTTTTGCTTTGTTCTCCATTACACACATTAAAATAAGAAACATTTTTTAATTAATCCTACTGGCGTCCACTTCTGTAGTCATAGGCTTTAACCTACTCATATCTGGTCATGATGGGTTCGAAGCCGGGGCTATGAAACAGGCACCCATCGCCACCTACAGTCTCAAGAAACAAGTTCTTTAAAAACTATGGTGTTTACTTTACTTAACCACAGTTCGACTCCAATTCTAGCCAAATGAAGTCTTCGAGCAGTTGAAGTTCAAAGTTTTCATATGTATGAATTAGAAAGCTAATGACCAAAGCAGTCATGCCAATAAATAAAACTAATAAGAAATGTTCTACCTGCTGGAACTTTCTGCAGCATATCAACCTTCTTAACAGGTTGATAGTTGAAAGGTTCCCTGCTACAATCAACCCTGTACGCATAATCACAAACACCAATTACCTAAAAACCTTAAGTTAGTAACATATTTTCCTGCCGTAAAAACAACTCTTACGTCATTAAAGCTAAGTCCGGAAGGACATTCATAACGAGCCACGATTGCACTTGATATGCAGGTGTAATAACGGCTACAGTTTGTCTTTTCCCTGAACGTTCCTTCAGCTGCAGGGCACAAAGGTCCTTCTTGGGCGGTTTCTAAAATCGCACTCCCTAGTTTACATACAGCTTGTATTTATATCATTTTACTTACTAATAACAGTGCGATTGTGGCAGTTAACGTTGTAATGATAATCACAGTATCCCTTTTCTGAGAAATATAACCCAGGAGGGCATTCCTTTTCTGCCACCAAATCGTCCCAGCAATCGATGTACCTGTGGCACACGTCACTAGGGAATTGTCCTCGCACCCTCAGGCATTTAATTTTAAGTTTTGGGTCTAAAAATGTCTTTGCTGATTTGTTGATACCTTTTTATACCACGAAGGTTTACCTTGGAAATTTCCTGCAGGGATGTAGGCTACGTCTCCTGGTGGATTTTGCGGTTGTGCAGGAAGAATTGGAGTTCCCTGAGAAGGATTTACTGGTACTGGTACTGGAACCGGTTGGGGTTGAGGAACTACAACAGGTTGAACTGGAGGTAGTGGTGGGGCTGGAGGCACTGGAACTGAGGTTTGAGGGTTAGGTTGAGGCTGAGGAACTACTGCTGGATTAGGTTGAAAAAATGGAGGAAGTGGTAGAGGTGGAAATACTGGAACTGAAGGGTGAGGGTTAGGTTGGGGCTGAGGAACTACAGGTGGATTAGGTGGAAAATATGGAGGATGTGATGGAGATGGATATGAAACGGATGTTTGAGGCAGTGGGTTAGGTTGAGGCTGTGGAACCACAACTGGCTGAGGTTGAAGAACTGGAACTTCGGGCTGAGGCAGTGGAAGTTCTGTAAAAGAAATATTAGTGTAGTAGTACTCTAAATTATTGATCTAATTACATCATCATTTACTTAAACTAAAACTGATTTATTTTGATACTCAATAACAGGTTCAATTAAGGTCTTTACCTATAAACTGTCTTCCCTGACAGTCGACATTTTGTAAGTAATCGCAATAACCAGCGGGATTGAACGCTAATCCTGGTGGGCAAGTTTGTTCCACAGCAATATCATCCCAACAATTTACAAAAGTGTTACATCTTCCGCTAGAGAATTGTCCTCTTGTCCTTAAGCACATTCTTCGTAATCCAACGACTTCTAAAATTAACAAAATTAGCAAACATCCTTAGGTATTTTAATATACCACCAAGGCAACTTACGGTTAAGTTCTGGTTGAGGCTGTACGACTACTGGTGGTTGTGTATGAACTACAGGTGGTTGATGCGTAGTTATTGCTGGTTGCTGTGGAGCTACTACGGGTTGGAAGGAAATAATTTGGGGAAAAGTTGAAGGGAACTGGGGAAGATTGAATTGAATATTGGGGAAATTAGGGTGATTTTGATGAGGAATGGAAGGAGCGTATATGTGTCCTGGAGATGGTTGATGATGGGCTTGATTTACAAGAGAATTACCAACATGATCTGGTTGCTGATGATGATTTTGTGGATGAACTACAGCTGGATGAACTACAGCGGGATGAACTACAGCGGGATGAACCTGTGGTTTAGGTAGATTCAAAGCGTCAGGTGAGGCTGGCTGAACAGTTGCTGGTGCTGATACAACAACTGTAACAAGACGTTTTATGTATTTTATTAACCTAGTGACAAATATCTTCTTTCAAACAAACAAAACCACTTTAAATGTTGACTTTGTACTAAAAGGTTTTCACAGGGTTACACTTAGATCAGACTTGTGTAAATATGCCTTTTAAAACTGATATCAAATTCACCTTTCTTCAAAGAGTCATGGTGGTAAAATAATTCCAAAATGGTCTTTCTTGAGAAAACACTGAAGATTTCATCATATATTTGGTTAAGGAAAAATCCTTTTTAAATGCATAATTTTATGCACGAAACCGCTTAAAATATTGACCTTTTGTTTATATACTATAATTCACGATAAATTGTCACGACATACAATAAAGAAACCATTAAATGATACAAAAGTATAATCTTAAAGCAACAAGCTTAGCATGGAAACGTTTCCATTTTCATAAAGTAGACTGCCTATTTAGATTTGTTTATTTCTGGAAAGGTTAAAGGACAGGGAATTAAGTAATAAGGGGAAAGCACGTGCAGTGCATGATCAGGAAGCTTACAACAACATTAATTTAACATTTCGCGAGTCTATGCGTAATCTTTACACGTAACTTCAAAGAATACATTTCACAAATGAAATATTTACTATAATGAGAAGTTTAACATGCAGTACAAGTTAAGCTAGAAGGCGATGATCGTAAATTTACTGCAGAAGACCATAATATAAAGAAGATGTGGACGATATACACGAACTTATGTGTTTTGCAAAAACTAAATTCTTTCTCGTTTGTGTTTTATCTGTTTTCAGCAAAGCACAAGTTTTTTAATAGAGCAATGTACATCAGACACATTTGTTTGATCTGATAACTACAAAGACAGCTCATTTTTAAATCAAAGTTGTCAAGGCAATACAATTTAATTGTGTGTAGGAAGGTTCAGGAAGGATTACTTTTCAATTTTCGTAAACTATACATTTTCGACAGCGTAAAAAGTACATTTACGGTTATTTGTGCGTCAAAGGTGGTAAATAGTATTTATCACTCGAAAACGAGTTTGTAGTCCAACATAGAAAGATCAAGCAGCAGAGTTCGAAATTAGTCTTCTGGTTTGCATATCAAACTAAATTAATAATCCCATTTACTTCACTAGGTAGATATATCCACACCTACTTTTGTGCTGCCATAACAATTAAATAAATGGTAAAGTACCTTACCTTCATCAAATATGGTATGGTAAGTGTAAGTAATTAAATTAACAGTCGTCGTCAGGAAAACAAAACCGTATCTAGTCCAATGGACGGTTCGCATGCTGCTAAGGTTTACCCACACTGGTCATATGCGAGAAGAATACAGAAAATCCAATTTACGCAACAAAATTTACCATAACTTTATATTTATACCATTGTAGACAACCTTAAAACTTTGGTTATGTAAATAAGATTCTCTTCGTATACGGATAGTGTGGGTAAGCGTGGACAGCACGTAAACACTCGACTGGTTCAATAATCCAGCTACAACTTCATGAGCGAATAAATTGTATGGATTCTTACGAAAAAAAATGGATTGAGTTTTTGAAAAAACATTTAGAAAATTATCCGAACAAAATACTAGTACTGTTTAGTTTAATTTATTTTCGAATCCTGTTTTTCGGCAGTCCTTGGCAGCATTTGAATATTACACCAAATATCAAGGCTGCGACGTATCCTAAGTAGGTTCAGTCATAGACAACTAAATAATATAATCAGCTTCACGCATTAGGAGATTATATTATTTAGTTATCTATGACTACACACATCTCATGACAGGTGTCAAACATTTTCACTTACATTCCAAAGTACAAATCACTTTTAATTTTTCTTTGCAATGCTAAATTTTCAGTATAACCGATGCATTTCATTTTAAAAACAAACTCGTGTCTTCAACTAAGATAGCCCATTTGAAAGAGATGGCTAATCGCCCTCCGAATGTAAAGTTAACCAAGGCAAAAATTATAAAATACAATCTAAATGATCCGAATTCCATTCCTCCTTCTGCTAGCATTAAGAAAAGGGGTTCACATAGTTCAGGACTACGTACAGAAGATATTGAAAAAAGAGTTTTTAAACTCAAAAATAAACTTGCCGAAACTAATACTAACCTAGCTTTATTACGTTCATTCGTGGGCGAAACCATCGAAACTGTTAAAAAGAAGAAACCCAAAAGTACCAAGGATGTCGTTCACGACTTGAAAGAACTTATTGTAAAGATTGACGACTACGAACAGTTAAACAAAGTTATCGCACAACGGGGAGAAGAATGTGTAAGTGCTCTGGATGAATGTGAAGATCAAAAATGTGTTTGCGGCCTTAACAGTCCTAGTTGCGACGAAATAAAAAACCAGTTGGATAACGTAATTAACGAAATGGCCGAATTGGATGACACTATCGAATTGGTAAAAATTGATGACGCAGAGACTGGAAGTATGGGATTTACAACGGATTTGGTGAACCAGGCCAAAAAGGGACTTTCAGAAGTAATCGAAGCTTGCACTGTCAAAACCTGCATAAATATGGATAAAAAGACCTCAATTTATGGAAATACCAAGCCACTTACTGAAACTGGTATGCAAGCTACCAATCCTGGTCCACTTAAAAGGCCTAAACTAATGCAAACTGATGAAAATCCAAAATGGGATCAAGGTACAAGTCCCATATGCCCAAACATATGCTGTGGCGAAAATAAAAAGAAACGTTGCTAATAATCAAAATGAATGTCCTTTGTGTTAATGTAATCCTGGTCATAAAAAATCATAGAAGAAACTTCCACTACTACTATTAATTAATTACGACAGTCAATCAGTAAATATTGTAAATAAAGGTGTTTATAAAACTAGAGTTAATTTGGTCTCAATTCTTAAGCAATCATTCCTTACTATGTTATTATTTTAGTAATAAAAGGCTAAATAGTTTTAGAGAATGAAAATGTTGCTTTTATACCTTAGCTTCTGCAATTTCGTTAGAATAAAACAGCCTCGTAATTGATTTCAATTTTTATTTACAAAACTTAAAATCCTATTAGCGTTTAAAATTTAAAAATTGCCTTACAAATCTTTAGTTCCACTTTAGGTTTGGGAGTGAATGGTCTTATACTCTGACACGAAAACTGTCAAAGCGAAAGTGTTTAACTATTATTAAGATCATCAATGTGTTGCCAGAAATTGATAAGGCGGCAAAGTTCGGAATTCCCTCCAATAGTTTATCAACCATAATAAAAAATCGTGAATCAATTACTGAAATCAGCTAGTGATGCAAGACTTATAGCAAAACATGCTGGAACTTGTGTTTATGACGATGTAGAAAAGCAGTTTTAAAGTGGTTGAATTTAATTCGTGATGAAAATACCATTATCGGGACAATTAATTAAATACATGGCGTTACAGTTTGTTGATTCACTTGGATATGTGGATTTCCAGGCGAGCGCTGGTTGACTGAATAAATTCAAAAAAAGGCTGGGCATATTTGAAAAAGTAGTTTGTGGTAAAAGTGCGGCGAAAAATGTAATGGAAGAATAGAGCATAAGTACATTTTCAAGGCAGACAAAACTGCCTTATTCTGTAACTGCACACCCAATATAACGTTGAATATAACGGATGAATTACTCCACTCGCCTTTCGGCTCGTGTCGCAATATTTCATCCTCATGGAAATAGCCATCTTTCTCAATCGTTGAACAATATACTAATTCTCAAAAAAAATTGCTAAAGGATTGCTATCACAATCAATGCTTCCCGACGCAGTTGACATTCAAATTCAAAAGAAAATATTCTGCAGATTATCGATGAAATACATATAACCTTTTAAGCATAAATAAAATACTATTTAAAGTAAATAAGAGAAGTAGTAGAATAACCTTTTTGCGACATTACATTGTAAACAGAATGTCGATATAAACGATACTAAAAGCTTTTTTAAGTGTTTTTGATTAACCCATTACTAAATTTGGCATATTTTTTTGTTTATTTTCTGCGACAAGTCTTTAACGAAACTGTTCCTTTTCTTCGTAAAAAAAGAAAAACTTTGCTTTTATAAATAGCGACATTCTAAGCATTTTTTACGTTTCGTACAAGTCTATAAAAAGAACTTTATTTGCATCCTACAATCTGTCTTCAGTTACCAGATATAAAACGTGATAAAACTCGCACTACTTCTGGAAGGGTAGCACAACTAAAATAAAAATAAACTTAAAAAAATGACAACCGGTGATAAAATCTGTAACGTTACAAAGCGGGACATTTTTATTATAAGGACATACGGCATTTAAGTTCAAGGCAGGTCAAAATTGTTTGCGAAGGTGTGTATTTCTCTGTTCTAGGACAAGAAACATTAGCTAAAGTAGTGGACATACCTTATCTCTTAGTGTTAACTTGTCATATTATAACAATTTAAAATGCACCGTAACACGAGGGTACAAAAGTACTTATGCAAGGATATAATTGAAGGATTTTCTATTTCCTGTTAGATAACTGGCTGAATGACGCTGAAAAATTGATACAAAAGCCTGTTAATTACTTAAGAGGCGCATGTGGTTTGTTAAATATTTGCAAGATGCATGTTTGGTTTATAACTGCACTTAAGATTAAACGTTGATGAAACTGAGAAACACGGGACGTTTACCAATTTATGAAGAAAGAACAATAATCATTGTTGCAGCAAAACCATCCATTATATGTAAAATTAATTAAAAGTTCCTTGTAAGATTCTTAAAATTAAACAAACGGTTTCATCTCGCTTTGGATCACCTAAGATGATTTAGAACACCCCGTATAATTTTAATGTAGTAATAAATAAAGCACTATCGTATCTTCAGACAAACATTTGCGTAGGTATACTAATTATGCAGCTCAAAAACACATATTAGTTATTTATTATTTGTAATCCGGCCATCGGTTCACGGTAGGTGTAATAAATTACTTAACTAATTTTCTAACACTCGTAAAGCAATTGTAGAAAGATCGTAGGTGGCGGCGTTAGATAGATAACTACAGTTATAAAAAGGCGCCCCTATCAAATGTCCCCACATAAATATGCCTGAAATGTCTTGGAAGTGCTAACGCCCACGTGATATCACGGACTTTACCAACAGTGAACGGTCTAGAAATGGACAAAAGGTGCCTATAAAAATTAAAGAATTTGCATATTTTAATTTTTATTAAACGGCTACTTAATTTAAAGTTCGTTCACTTCTCTGGGAATCGAAAATGCAGCGGATGCAGTTCAATAAAGACTTGATGGAGTGCTTTTTTGATAACAAAATTCCACGCTTGAAAGAATAACAACGACATTAAAATTAATTGGGTATTTTTGCAAATTCGAAGGAAACTCACATGGCAAAATTTCAGCTAAAACTTAAAAAAGAATCTTTCAAACACGGTAGTATAAAATTGAAAACTGAAGCAATTGTTTCATTAAGAATATACTACATAGAAGAAAATGTACAGTTTTTGAAAAATATCCTTATATATTATATATGCCTTGCTTTATTCAAGAAAATGTATTAAATATTTTCTTTCAATTAGTTAAAATCTCTTGTCCTTTCTGAATTAATCAGAAGGTTTAACGTTCTACATCGCGTTTTTTATTACAGAAATTATATAAATCCAGCATTGAATTGGCTAAAAATAATTAAAATTGACAGAAATTCTTATCAGTAATGTTGATATTACTGGGCCTATGTCTCAAGACAACAGTGGTAGGGCCACTCTTTTTCATCGTTTATGTTTACATTTTATAATTTAAAGGCACCCTTAAATTTTATTCCAAAGTTAAAAGTAAATGATCTCATTATAATTTTGTCTAAACCATTGAATAGCATCATCTATCATCTAACAACATACGGCGATGGTTTAAGGTATTTGCACATCAACTGATGTTGTCCTATACGAAATTGAACCGAACGAAATGTTAAAAACATCCCGATCGTAAGAGGTCGGATGGTTAATTTAAAGTTCAATAAAGATGGAATGCTTTTTTAATGACAAAATTCCAAGCTTGAAAGAAAATATTTTTAGAAGCTAAAACTTGCAAAAGAATCCTCTACCACTGTAGTACCTATAAAATTAAAAAACTGAACAATTATTTTATCAAAAATACACAAAGAAAACCTTCAGAAACCTGTCTTGCTTTTGATTATTTTAAACGTTTTCGAAAAAATGCCATGCTCGAGACTTTGGATTCTTTCTCAACCGAAACATTCCAGGTACCTTTCGGTCTATTTAAGAAAATATATTCAATACTTCTAACAGTAAATTAAAATCCTTCGGTCTTGTTTTGGTTTAACCAAAACGTTTAATGTTATGAATAAGGGTTTTTATTACAGGAATCGTATAAGTACAAAATTTAACTCAAAATTCTTATCAGTAACGTCGACATCACTGTGGCATGTCTCAAGGCAGCAATGGTAGAGCCACTCTTTTTCATCGTTAATATTCATATCTTTCTAACTTAAAACAGGTTTAGATTTTATCCAAAAGTTTAAAATAAGTTATTCTACCATCAACAGCATCCTGTAATAACACACGACCATGGTTTTTTGTTAGTGTTTACGTAGCATCAGGTATACGTACCCTTCTGATGCTGTTATGTACGTAACGACCATGCACAAAGATGTTTAACACGTTTCGAAGGTGGCTGGATGGTTAATTTGTTCATTTTGAAAACTAAAAATGCGGTGAATGCAGTTCAATAAAGACTCGATGAATTTTTTTAACTTGAAAAAGAATTCTTGGAACACTGTAGTGTTAGACATACATACATAGTTATAAAATTTAAAAAAAAAAATGAAACAGTTCTTTTATTAAGAGTATATGTATAGAGAAAGCTTTTGAAAACCTGTCTTTTGGGCGTTTGAAACGTTTTCGGAAATATATCATACCGCATATTGGATTTTTTTCAATTGAATTCCAAGTGCTATTTGTTCTGTTCAGGAAAATATATTCAATACTTCTAACAGTAAATTTAAATCCGTCGGTCTTTTCTGTTTTAACCAAAACGTTTTTTATATAGAAATTATATAAATCGGCATTGAATTGACTGAAAACTACTAACAATGCCGGAAATTTTTGCCACTAATGTTGATATTACTGGTGCGTGTCTCAAGGTAACAGTGGTAGGACCACTTTTTTAGCGTTTATGTTAATATTTTCTCACGTTAAGGGCAACCTTAGATTTTATCCAAAAATTAATAGTAAATTACAGTTCAATAAAGGGTTGATAGGATGGCTTTTTGATAATAAAATTTAATTCAGAAGGAACTATGATGCTGTCATTGATAAAACAAGCATTTAATGTTAAGAGAAACCGTTCTAATACTGAAGCATAAGATTTAAACATGTAAAATATGTAAATAATTAACGACATAAAAGAAAAGTGTTAAAGACTTATATTGACTTTGTTCATTTAAATTTTTTTTTTAAACATGCCCGAAGCTTTGGAGTTCTCAACTGAAGCATTACAAGTACAATTCGTTCTATCCAAAAAAATGTATTAAATACTTCCGATAATAAGTTAAAATCCACCGGCATTTTCTGCTATAACTAGGCCGTTTAATATTACAAATAAGGTTTTTTAGTTCAGAAGTTATATAAATCCAGCATTGAATTGGATAAAAAGGGCAGCAATTTTTACCAGTAATGTCGATATCCCTGGGACATGTCTCAAGGTAGCAATGGTAAGGTTACTGTCTTTCATCGTTTAGATTCAAACTTCCCCACATTAAACGCACACTTACACTTTATACGAGTATCAAAGTTAAAAGTAAGTTATCCTAATATAAGTTTCGCTAAGCCAAATGAATAACAGTACCTATTTAACAACACACAACGATGGTTGGATGCTGTTCTGCACGAAACAATAAAGACCTGATTAAATGCTTTTTTTATAAAAAAAAAGTCCACGCTTGAAAGAATAACATCGACATTAAAATTAATTGAGTATTCTAGTTTCGTAAATTCAGAAGAATCTCTTTTGGTAAAATTAAAACGTAAAAAGAACCCTTCTAACGCTGTAATATAAAATTAACAAAACTAAAGTAATTGTTTCATTATGAATTTACAAAGGAAAACGTTTGGGTTGTTTAAACGGTTTTTAAAAAAAATTCATGCCAGCGACTATGGATTGCTTCTCATTCTAAATGCCATTTATTTAGTATTATTTCCAGAAAATATATTAATTAGGTACTTCCGACAATAAGTTCAAATCCGTCGTTTTTTTTGTATAACTAAAACGTTTAATGTTATAAATTTGGATAAAAATGCCAATAATGGCAGACATTTTTACAAGTAATGTCGATGTCCTGGGGCGTGTCTCAAGGTAAGAATGGTAGGGCTACTTTCTTTCATCATTTAGATTCAAATTTTCCCACATTAGAGGCACACTTATATTTTATACAAAAGTAAAAGTAAATTATCCCAATATGATTTTCACTAAACCAATAAATAGCAGCATCTAACAACACACGGCGATGGTTTGAATGCTGACCTATACGAATCAAAGCCCAAATACACCGAAATTTTAAAAACTTTCTGAAGGTAAGAGACCACATGGTTAATTTAAAGTTTGTTTACATTTTAGAAACTAAAAATGTAGCGAATGCACGCTTGATGGAATGTTGTTTTTTTTAAATAACGAATTTCCAACAACATAAATTGTATAAATATGATTATATAAGTCTGACAATATAAATTGGCTGAAAACGCCAAAATTCTTACCGGTAGGTAATGTCAATATTCATAGGGCATGTCTTAGGGAAACATGGTAGGACCAGTGTTGTTCATTTTTTTTTATTAATGTTTGATTTTCCCACCTTAAAGGCACATTTATATTATACTTAAAAATCAAAAACAACTTATCCTAATATAGTTTTCACTAAACCACCGAATAACATCAGTTGGTAGCAGAAGGCCATGGTTTCGAGGTAGTTGGAGCATCATCAGGTATATGTGGTACTAATATTGTTTAATACAAAGTGAAAACCAAGCGTTACAAAACCTTGAAATGATGATAAAACGTTTTCTACTTAATTTAAAGTTGGTACACTTCCATTGGTGCCAAAGATGCAGTGCACTCACTGCAATAAAACCATTATGGTATACTTTTTTGATAACTAAATTCCCTACTTGAATAAACAACGGCGAAATTAACTGGATATTTTCAGGTATTTTGAAAATTCGAAGAATGTCTAAATTTTTTGTTCCAAAAATTAGAATTAAAAATTAAATAAGAAAATTATTATTATAATATTATTAGTATTAATAATTAAAAACTCGAGAAACTGGTCAATAAATCAGAAAACAATTCCTTTTGAAACAGAAAAAATAAGGATCAAGAATTAATCAACTACTTGAAATATGTACTTTCATTCGGTGTTTCAGTCACTGAAATGTTTCAGTTTTGTATTAATATTTCATTCTTGAAAGTTAAATAAGAACTTAAATTTGGCATAGAATCAATGGCTTAGACTTAATAAAAAATAAATTTGATTTTATCTATAGTATTTATTAACGAAACTTGTACGTATTAAGTATTAATGGATTTGAACTGAATTTAAAACGACTTTCCAAGTCATATTTTAACTCATGTTTCCTTCCCAATAAACAAATAAATAAAAAGGCAAAACATTGAAAATAAAAAACGCATTGGGTGATCCTTCCTGTCCGCTAAATCGGCCGAAATAGATCCTTTTTTTATAGGCATTACCAACTAACACAAACTAACATTTTTCTGGAAATTTAAGAAGTTGCCCCCTTCATATGCCCCATTCAGTGTATTCAATTTCCCTTTTTTATATAAATCACTTCTTAAATGTAAGTAAACTGCTAAAAGGTTTTGAAACTAAAAACTTTTAAACATTTTTATTTTTATTATAGCTACATTTATTTTATATATTTTGGGGCCAAGTAAGTTAAAACAATGTAGCTTCAACCCCTCTCATTAATGCCATGGCACGTTAAGAAAAACAACAGATATTAATATCAAAAACAATTTCTTAAATTAAAAATAAGTTAAAAAAACTAAACATTTTCTATCTTCTAAGTTTTTGGTATTCAAATGTGGTATTCTTGCAAATTTTTCCAACACGCCTTTTGTATGCAATAAAAAAAATCGACTTCGCACATAAAACCTTAAAATGTCCACTTCAAATGTCCATTCTAAAGAAGCCAAACCCAAGAAATTTTAATAAGGAATTCCCATAAGTACCAAATTTTTACATAAAACACGGTGCAAAACCTACAGCACGGTCATGGACCTTTCCTATGATAATTGACGCTGCCCAAAAGGTGTAAAACCACAAAACTTCCCAAGTCTGCAAATGTGGATTAAAAACTCGATCCTTGAGTCTGACTAAAATTCACATCTACACAAAGCCAGATAAATTACTTAAATATAAAATACATTTTCAGATTTATTACTTGTCAGCTGTGAAATTTCGGTATAGGCGTTACAAATGAAATATTTTTTCATGTTGTGGGTTTATTAATGACTATTTTTACCGCTTTTTAGATTAAAATGGCAAGGAACGCAGACTAAATCCTTTTTAGTGAAATTAATTAATGGTTCTTAAATTGTATAAATATGATAATTAAATATTTTAAATAACTCTTAAAGGTATTATTAAATTAAAAGAACATGCTATTAACATATAATTGAGTTTAAAGCTTAGGTCACAAACTCATAAATTTTCCAATGTTTTAGTTCAATAGAAACACGTAGAACTCCCATTTCAAATTAAATGACATTTCAATAAGTTCAAATTGATCTTTTATTGTTGGGGTTTGTTGACTCCACCTTTGATTCGTAAGCGTCTATGAGGTTTTGTTTCTTCTTCGTTTTTTATTTTGTAATAACATACCAAGCATTTTTGTACTTATATTATTTTGTTCGTGTGGAGAAAGGCTTTAATCCTTATGCCCTGATCCTCGAACTTTACTGAATTTTTAAATTGTTCATCAATTACGTAGTTAAAAATAGTTTTGATTTTACCAATTCAGTTTTAATCAATGTTACTGCGAATAAACAGACCTAACGTATGGCCAGTGCGTTCACCTGATAATTAATTCGGCAGATTTTTAAATCCCAAGTTGATCTAAATCCATTAATTTTAATTTCGCAACAAATTGCAGGTATTCAAGCAGATTATTACCGAATCCTGTTCTAGAAGAAGATTTTTTTTTATTGAAAAGGCAGACCTATTCAATAATCAAACTAAATTTTAAAAAACAAACCTTTTCTTAAGAATACGAGCGTGTTTTTATTTAATGTGCAATTTAATTTTGAAAGTATTATACCAACTGAAAATGTAAACTTTCTTCAAAAACTTTATGTTTGTTATTAATAAATTCCACTAATTCTTTGTAAATCAGAATCTAAAATTTAAATCAAAGTAACGAGATTAATACAGAACAAAAATCATGTAAATGAGCTGTAAAAGCAAAAGATAAAAGTCGAGATTTACAATTTTTTTGTTTTCTGCAGTTGTCGAAGATAATTTTAGCTGCTTGTAAAGACGAAGGCAGACGTTTTCCAAAGAGTTCAGTTTTTAATTATGGATTTTCTTAATTAAAGCTGTACAATTTACGTCTCTTAAACTCACCTCAATGACTTTTCCTCGTGAAATCGTTTAAAAGTTCCAACAAATTTTCATTGCCCTTAATTCTTTCAAACCTTTTATAATTCAAATGTAGTGGAACTTCAAAAACTCCAAGGAAAATTAAAGTAAAATGCTTCAAAAATTCTCAGTTTACAATTTTTCCCACTTTTGAAAATTGAATTTTTAATAATAATTGATTCAAATTCATTAATGATTTTTGATGGATGAAGGATGAAGGATGTTTTCCAAAAAGAGATTCAGTAATGTTAAGTCAAAGAAGTGAAAGGGGCATTATCAGCAAATAAAATTGTTTGATCATAGTTTTCATTACCCTTAATTTTTTCAAACTCTTTATAATTAATAAATGTTGTAGAATTAAAACAAATCTTAATTAAAAGAATAATTAAAGTAAAATATTCTCATTCTCAAATTGATTCAAATTCATTAATAAATAATTTTGTATTGCCAAACAGATGTTTTCCGAAAAGAGATTGAATAATATTAGGATAAAAACGTACACAGGGCGAAATCAATAGGACTTATAATAATTTTTTAATTGTGAATTTCATTAACTGGAGCTGTAAAGTTTACTCCTCTTCAAGAACTTTTTCCTCAGAAACACATTTTAAAACAAGTTTTGAATAATCTTAATTCTTTCAAACCTTTTATAAGTAATACGGATATTGTATAATTTCAAAAAAATCTTGATCAAACCCAAGGGAAATCAAAGTAAAATATTTTTAAAATTCTCACTTTGCAATTTTTTCGACGTTTGACGAAATAATTTTTAAAAATTGGTTCAAAATTCATTGATAATTTTGTATTTCCCAACAAATTAATGTCTTCCAAAATTAACATCGAAGAGTTTTTGCCGCCGTTTTAATTCTCAGTTTGAAAATTTTCCATTTTTTTAAAGGCTCGACTTTTAAAAATTCATTAATTTTCCAACAGATGTTTTCCAAAGAGAGATTCAATGAAGTTAGGATAAAATAATAAAGGTGGGCATTATCAGCAGGACTTCGCGGTATGTTACGAAGTTTTGAAGAAATGATTTAGAATATTTTTCAATTATAAATTTTCTTAATTGGAGTTGTAAAATTCGCGGCTCTTAAATTTACTTCGAAGACTTATAAGACTTACAAAATCGTTTGAAAAATTAAGAACTTATAATATTTATTATTCTTAATTTTACGAACCTTTTATAATTCAAGTGTTATGGAATTTTAAAAAATCATCAAGCCCTCTGAAAAATAGAGTAATATATTTAAAACATTCTCAATTTGCAATTTTCTTTTTTCATTTTTCAATTTTTAAAAGTTGGTTCAAATTAATTTCCCAAAGATGTTTCCCAAAAAAGAATCCAGTGAAGCGAAGAGGTCATCAATAAGAGACTTAAGAAAATTACTTACAAAAATTCTGTAATTACAAAATTTCTTAATTGGAACTGTAAAATTCGCATCACTTAAAATTACTTCCAAAAAGTTGTAGAATTTAAAAAAAATCGCAATCAAAATTGTAGCAAAATATTTTGCAAGTTTTTTATTTATCGTTAAAAACCGAATTTCTAAAAATTGGTTCAAATTCATTAATAATTTTTGATTTTCCAACACGTTTCCCCAAAAAGGGATTAAATAATGTTAAGGTAAAGAGGTAAAGAATGCATTATCAATAGGACTTCAGTATGTTATGAAGTTTTGAAGCAATTGGTTACAACAGTTTTTTAAATATGAATCTTTTTAATTGGAGTTGTAAAATTCATGCCTCTTTCGTGACTTTTGCCTCGTAAAATCATTTAAAAATTTTCATTATCCTTAATTTTTTCAAAATATTTATAATTCAGATGTTGTAGCATTTCAAAAAATCTTAATCAGACCCGAGAAAAATTAAAGTAAAATAATTTTAAAATTCTCAGATTACATTTTGCATTTTCTAAAGAAACAATTTTTAAACACTGGTTACTGCAAACGCAAATTACAGAGGCAAATTCTTGGATGCGCAGTAAACATATTTCATGAGAAGGCGTTACCGTTTTATGCAGTACAGCCAATGAAATGCCGACTCTCGGACGGACTCGCTTATTTCATGAGGTAAGCTGCGCAGTGAATTTGTCTCTGTAATTTGCGTTTGCTGTAATAATTTCCAAACAGATGTCTTCCAAAATTAACATTGAAGATTCTTTTCCCATAAAATCATTTAAAAAATCGAAAAGTTCCGAAGAAGCCCATAATTTTTTCCTACTTTTTATAATTTAGATGTTGCAGAATTTCAAAAAACACAAGCAAAATTACAGTAAAATATTTTTAAAGTTCTAATTTTTGATTTTTTTTATTTATTTTTAAAGACTGGACTTCAAAATCATTAATTCTGCAACAGATGTTTTATAAAAAAGACATTAAAAGGTGTAAAGATAAAGTAGTAAAGCTGGTTTCGGTATGTTACGGAGTTTTGAAGAAATGATTTATAGGTAATATTTTTAAAAGGTTCCGAAGCTGTTTATTATCCTTAATTTGTTCAAACTTATTATAATTCAATGTGAATTTTAAAAAAACCAAGACTCAAGGAAAAATAGAGTAAAATATTTAAAACGTTCTCATTTTGCAATTTTCTTTTCTCCTTTTTCAATTTTTAAAAGTTGGTTTAAAAATTCGTTTCCCAAAGATGTTTTGCAAAAACGAATCCAGTGAAACGAAGGGGGTTATCAATAAGAGTTCAGTATAATGAAAAGTCTTAACAAAATAACTTATAAAAATTCTGTATTTACAAAATTTCTTAAATGGAGCTGTAAACTTTAACAATAATTTTTTAATTATAAATTTTCTTAGCTGGAACAGTAAAATTCGCCTACCTTAAAATTACTTCCAAAGAGTTTTTTAAACTTCTTATAACTCAGTTGTAGAATTTAAAAAAATCGCAATAAAACTCAAAAACAATTGAATAAGAATATGTTAAAACCTCTCATTTTGCAAGTTTTATTTTTATTTTTGAATATTAAATTTTTAAAAATTGGTTTAAATGCATTAATAATTTTCGATTTTCCAACACGTTTTCCAAAAAGGGATTGAATAATGTTAGGATAAAAGAGCAAAGAGGGCACTACTAATAGGACTTCAATATGTTATGAAATAATGAAGAAATGAATCACAATAATTTTTTGATTATGACTTTTTTTAATTGGAGCTGTAAAATGCACAATTCTTTTTCCTCGTAAAATCATTTAAAAATATCCAAAATTTCAGAAAAGTTTTCATTATCCTTAATTTTTTCAAACTACATATTTATAATTCAGATGTTATAGAATTTCAAAAATCTTAATCAAACCCGAGAAAAATTAATTTTTGAAAAAATAAAAAATTGGTTCAAAATTCATTAATAATTTTGTATTTCCCAACAGATGCCTTCCAAAATTAACATGGAAGATTTCTTCCCGTAAAATCATTTTAAACAATTTTTTTTTAATTCAGATGTTACATATATATATAGGGCCATATTCATAAACAGTATTTAAAGTTAGTAGGGGTTTAGTAGCTACTAAACCAAGATAATTAATATATGTTGCTATAGCAATTAGTAACATCTAACTTTAAACACCGTTTATGAATATACAGCGCCACCAAGCAAACAAGTCTGTCAAGTTGGCGTGATGTGGTGTCGCTGTATTTTAGAGGTACACTCAGTGTCAATAGTACTTTGGCGGTAAATTTAAACGTGTAACATTGTGTATTTGCAAGTTTATTAATTTTTATTATGTACCTACGTTCTTATATAAATTTGTTAAAACTGTTAAAAGAAAATTTAGTAGACAAATACCAGAATTAGATTTGAGAAGAAAATAAATAAGGAAATTTTATTTTTATTTTAGATAAATTTTGTCTACTATATTTCTGGCTTCGGAATGAACAGTTTTTTCCCTTTACTTGCCATAGCGATAAAAGCGGTTAGAAGAAATGGATTCTATAAATAAATACATAAATAGCAAATACCTAATAGGTAAAAAATATATTTTGAGGTTAAGCGTAAGTTTCATTTTAAAAATACTTTTAAATTATCTATAAAATATATGCCTACCTTATTAGGAATAAGTCGAACAAAAATAGTCTTAAAAAAGACTGATTTTTGTTATAAAGAGGAACGAAAGCAGAGAAAATTAAGAAACACAAACACGCGATAACCTGTCAATTTGGTAGCTACTTTCACTTTTGACACGGAAGGTACAACGCCGGCAGGAGTTGTAGGTATTGGCTTAAACTTTTCCCGCCACGAATTTTTAAAATTAGTTGGCATATTTTCCGATGGATTTGTTTGCTTGGTGGCGCTGTAGCTCTATACTTTTAAGAATTACCTAGTTAAAATTCATTAATTAAATATTTTAAAAGTTCTCGTTTCCCATTTATTTATTTTTTAAGATTTAAAAAACAGATTTAATGATGCGGGGATAAAGAAGTAAAGTAGAAATTCAGTAAGTTACGAAATTTTGAAGAAATGGTTCAATAATCTTCTGATTGTGAATTTTCTTAATTGGAGCCGTAAATTCCATGGGTCTTAAATTTACTTTCATGACTTTCCTCGTAAGATTTTAATTTTTTTCAAACTTTTTATAATTTAGATGTTGTAGAATTTAAAAAAATCGTAATCAAACTCAACCAAAATTAAACTACAATATTTTTAAAACTCTCATACTATTGAAAATTGAATTTTTAAAAATTGGTTCAAATTCCTTAGTTTCTCATTTCCCAGCAGATGTTTGAACTCACTAATGTTAGAATAAAGAAGTAAAAACAGTTTGAATAAATTGGTTACAATAATTTTTTAATTGTGAGTTTTTTTAATTGGAGATGTAACATTCATGCTTCTTTGGTGACTTTTTCTTCTTACAATCATTTTAAATCATCCAAACTTTCCGTAGTTTTCTTATTTTTTTCAAATTATCTATTTGAGATGTAACAAAATATCAAAAAATCTTAATTATACCAAAAAAATTAATGTAAAATATTTGTAAAATTCTTGAATTTTTGAAAAAAGAGTTTTTTAGAATGGGTTGAAAATTCATTAACAATTTTACGCTTCCAAACAAATGTCTACCAAGATTTTTCCAGTAATAATCATTTAAAACATCGAAAAGTTTTCATTGCCCTCACATTTTTAAAACTTTTTATAATTCAGATGGAAAAATATAGTAAAATATTTAAAACATTCTCATTTTGCAATTTTCCTTTCTCATTTTTCAATTTTTAAAAGATGTTTCACAAAAATGAATCTAGTGAAACGAAGGGGGTTATCAATAGCAATTTGGTATGATGAAAAGCCTTAACAAAATTACTTACAATTCTGTAATTACAAAATTTCTTAGATGATCCTATAAAACTCATGTTTGTTAAATTTACGCCAACAACTTGACTACTAGCATAATCTCAAAAAAGTTTAGAAATTTTTTCAGAATATTTATAATTCAAATATTGCAGATTTAAAAAAACAAAAAAATAAAAAAACATTTAAAAATTCTTATTTTTCATTTAATGTTGGAGACTGAATTTTGGCCTTGAAGTTTTAAAGAACGCCACGAAACAAAAAAATACGAAATTGTCTAACTTAGTTAAAAAGTCTTTAAAGCTAAACTGATTTTTCTTTTTAGAGCAGATCCTTTGGTTGCTCTCACAAAATTTAAACATCAAAGCAACTAAAGATGTTATCAGATTAACAAAAAATAGGCAGACTACTTGCATAATCTCAAAAAATTAGAACTGTTTTTAATTTTAGAATTTCACTATTTGGCTGAAAAATATCTCTTTTAAATATCTGCAAAGTTTTAATCCCTTTTTATTGATTTTTTTAAATTTAAATTTTTTCCACCGCACATTAGTAAGTTGTTCTTGACTTCTATATTTGGAGATATTTGGTTTTACCATTTATTTATTGGTTGGCATGACAGTAGGAAAATAAGCGCGAACTTACTGCCCTAAGGTGGTAATAACTACTGTGAAACTCAAGTATAAGTTGCTTATATTTTTTATAAATTAATTTATGGACAATTAATTTCATATTACTATAACAAAAATTAGTTAAATTTTATCGAAAGTGTCTAGCATGCTCAATACTCGACATATTAAATCTCACTTACCTCCCATGGTGAGTAAATAAATATTGATTTAACCCTGAATTTTTGAATCTTCATCCATAAAATTGTAATAAACTTGTCATAACGTTTCTAAATATATTCTTCTCTGCCCTTATATAACAAGCTTACTTAAACACTGCGTGAAACCCAATTTTATGTCGGCTAAGTGATTGTTCTTGAAAACTCGTTCTATTTTATTAAAGTAACTTTGAAGAAGAAAATATAGTTTTTGAAACGGTATAAAAAATAACCAACAAGTTTATTTAAAAAGACCCAAAACCCATAAACATAAGCAAATAATTTAGTTATAATATATAAATAAATAAAAACCCAAGAATGAAAAACAAAATTAATTCTTTCATAACTGTTCTTAAATGCGATAAAATTCTCTTCAGAAAACCCACAAAGAGTAATTGAAGTAGCCAATTTTTAATTATTTATCAACGGTTTGTCTACAATCTACTCTATTTAGAGGCAAGATAAGTATGTTCGATTGAAGAGGCTTTTTTAATTTTGGAATTTTATTTAATTTTTATCAAATTTTAAACTATAAATTGTCGTAAAATCAATCTAATCTAACCTATTAACAAACTTAACTAATGATTCACTTCCAATTCCAACCTTTTTGTAGTAAATTGATACCACTTTGGTTTAAACCAAAACTTTACTTGGCTTTCTTCAGGAAGAACGAATTATTTTAAATTTTAAATTACAAGAAAGTTAGTTTTACTTTTAGCAACAAAATCAATTATTTCGTAGCATATTCTTGCAATCAACAAAACATAATCTAAAGTTTTTATATCCTGATGGTTTAGTAAATTAAAAAACATATCGCCCAATAAATACACAAATAATAATAATAAATCCAAAATGAAAAAATTACCTTTATTCAGAAACGGATTATGATCGTAGATACCACCATCGGTTTTCTTGCATACGGCGGAAAATAAAATCGCACAAATGAAAAACTTGATCTTCCCCATATCCAATCACTTTATTAGGAACCCTTGTATAGTCTTCAGCAGCTCTAGTTTGCGCAATTCGCGGATTTGCTTCAATGTCACGGTCACGACTTCTTATATTGCTTAAGACATCCCCCTCCAAGGACGAATCAACAAACTTGTAAAATTGCTTAAAAGGCAATTCGGTTCTACCAGCCGCAACTATTTTATAGATCAGTTTTTTTTTTAATCTTTACAAGAACATCCCATGAACTGAAGATGCAAATCCGCCTCGCTACCCACATTTTATTGAAAGTAGAAGTGAATCTCCAAATTTAATTTTGTAATTAATGGTTATTACATTAAATTGGCTTGCCTTTTTTGAATTTTTGTGTTGCTTGCAGGGACATTTTTCGTTTAAAAGAACTTAAGAATTATGTTGGTTTTTCCTAATCTTTAATGAATTGAAACTTTTCAGGTTAAAAACTGAGTTTTCTTTGTTGAATTAATAGTGGAAGGTTTTTGAACTAACTAAAAGTTGAGTTTTCATTTGAAATAAAAACTGAGGGTTTTTACAAGTAAAAATATATTTTTTTTTATTAAAAATGAACTAAAAATAGTCAGAAAGGCTTTAAAGTTACAAAATTTGAATTAAAAATGTAAGTTTTCTGAATTTAAAATTGGAGGTCTTCTTTGATAAAAATGATGGACTTTCTAGTTAAGAATTGCAGGTCTTTTGGACTAAAAATTTGTGGTTTTTAAATTTAAAAAAAACTTAAAGCCTTTAGAGTTAAAAATTAACGATTTTTCAAATTAGAAACAGGTTCCTGAATTAAAAATTAAAGGTATTTTTTTGGCTAAAAGTAATGGACATTTTGAATAAAAATTCCAGGTGTTTTTAAGATGAAAAATTCGGGAGTTTTTAAGAAAAAAGCTAATAGCTTTGGAGTTAAAAATTAAAGATTTTTCGTATTCGAAATTACAAATTGAAGGCCTTCTTTGGCTAAAAATGAAGGGTTTTTTAGCTCAAAATTGTAGGTTCTTTAGTTCGAAATTGTAGGTTTTTTAGACTAAAAATTCTGGAGTTTTAGTTAAAAATATGAAAGGCTTTAGGGTTAAATTAAAAATTTAACTCTAGGTTTCCGAATTAAAAATTGGGGGTGCTTTTTGGCTAAAAGGTAGGTTTTTCTCAAGTAAAAATTTTTATTTAAATTAAAAGGGAATTTTAAATAAAGAAATTGAAAGCGTTTAGAGTTAAAAATTAAAGATTTTTTTGAATTAGAAATAAAAGGTCTCCGAATTAAAAATTAAAGTTCTAAACTAAAAAGACATGAAATGCTTTAGAGTTAAAAATTAAATATTTTTCAAATTACAAGTAGAATTTTTAGTTAAAAACTGTAGGGTTGCTACACTAAAAAATTATTAGTTTTTAGAATTAAACATAGAAATTTTCTGATCTAAAAATTGAAGGTCTTTTTAGTTAAAAGCGATTAGTTTCTTAGCTAGAAGCTACAGGGTGTTTGTACTAAAAATATTGAGGATTTTATGCACTAAAAATTTAGGAGTTTTTGAATAAAGGTTTAAAAAAATTTCTAATTAAAAATAGAAGGTTTCGGAATTAAAAATTGATAACATTTTTTCTTAAAAATTACAAGCTTTTTAATTAAAAACTAAAAGTTTTACGCAGTAAAAAATGTAGGGTAAATAAAAGACCTTAAACTTAAGAATTAAAAAATTTTCGAATTAGAAATAAAAATTCAAAGGTTTTTAAATAAGAAACTGAAGGGCTTCTGAATTAAAATTTGAGGAGTTTTTACATTAAAAACTTTTCAAGTTGAAAACCGAGGCTTTTTGACTGAAAATTTTAAAGGAAAGAGAGTGGAGGGATAGAGAGGGACGAAACAAAAGCCCGGAAAAGAAGAAGAAGAAATAAAAAATGAGGGTTTTCTGGGCTACAAATTCCAAGGAGTACGGAAATTTCCACTGGTCCACTCTAAAAATCACAAAACTAACAGTCTGTTAATTTCACTTAACAAACTCTTAACAAGCTTTGGGCAGGGTGAAGTCGTACTTTTTTTATTATTATTATTAATCTAACATTCCGAAAGTCATCATATCCACCTGTATAAAGATTAGAAGTACTCTTAATAGTACAACGCCCCGTTTAACCAAAGATGATCGATCAGATTCTTCACGAACACATTTTTTTAACAACATTTTACAGGTAGTTACGACTCTTTTTTATACAAATTACAACACAGGCCTTTTAAATTACATTCAGTAAAAAATACCGGCGCTACCACCTGGAGTTTTGATTACATCAAGCTTGAATTTTTAATATTAGAAGATGAAATTGATATCTTAAGTAATTGGCTGGTAAATCATTTACAATTTTTGGAATAAAACAGGAAAGGTTTAGAAATTTATTAAATTTTACCAGAGAGAAAGGAATATCAGGATGTAGAACCAGGAAAACAAAGATGTTCGAATAAAAAAAATTTGCAATTGGGAAAGAAAAATCTAACCTAGCAACCCTAGTTAAAGGTCTTTCCAAGACAAAAAATGCTTCATTCTTTAAAAATCCAACGATTAAACTAAACAAATATTAAAACAAAATATTTTATCCTGGCATTAAACAAGATGAAAACCAAACGCTTTAATTTCTTAACATGTCTTAAATTATTTAAGTAGATGTTAATATGTACCAGTTCTGGCTCAAGGGGTAATCGTGCAGAATTATTGCTATATTTTACTTGATTTTCAGCCTCTTTTAAAAATACAAAAATCAGCTTCGTTTCAGCTAATTTATCATCATTTTTTTTTTAGGTGGGAAATGTTTCTCTACCTGGATTTTAAGTAAAATCACCCAAATTGGCCTGCTTTATGAGATGCCCCTATTTTAAAGAATCATAAAAATGTATGGAGCAAATTGATAGTTCAACCCCGTATTTTAAGTATTATAAAAATCGCAGGATAAATTAATATGTTAACAAATTTTTAAGTGATTCTCGGACTTCGTCCGATCACGAGGCTTCATTAAATTTTCGACTCCTTTCAGATACCAAAAATTAGCTTTCTTTAACTAATTTTTCATCAAGTTTGCTTAGTTTTGAAGACTATTCAAAACCTATCCATACCTTTGATATTTTATATAAAATTAAGTCAAAAAGAATAAAATGAATAAAAGTGATCCCTGAATATTTACAGGAATATAGAAACAGAATATTAGATTTATTAAGATGGATTTTCTGTTATGACAAAAGAGATTCACAATAAATTACCTTAATAACACTGATCCACAAAATTTTACTTTTTTGTGTTAAATTGATCTGGTAGGGTAAATATTACAGTATTTTTTCTGCTTATTTCAAATGCCAAATTAATCTAGAGGACAGGGTTTTTGAGTAACACATTTAAAGTTTCGCAGCAAAGTTTGTATTCCGATATAATGTACAGAGTATGATACATGTTGTACAGTTAACTCATGAAAAACGCGTTTCTACCTGATTTTCTGCTGCACTTAGCTTGAGGAACATCCCTTTTTAGAGTCCAACAATAATATGCAAGCATTTTTGGGCTCCATTTTCTTTGGTAGCGATTTTCCATTGTTGTTATATCCTGATGGAAACGTCCACCACGTTCCTCACTTACATCTCCAAGATTTTGTGGAAAAAAAGTCCAAATGCGAATCCAAAAAATTAATTTTCAGAGACATATTGCATCCAAGGGATTTGTAGTTTTCAAGAGGTACACTAACCAGTTCTTGATAGTTTTCGGCTACCTTGTTTCCTAGGAAGTTTCTCACAACTTTCTGAAATGATCGCCTTGCAGCTGCCTCAGGCTCATTCAGTAGTCGTTCAAACTGTGGATCCTCCATAAGTTCCCTTATTTGTGGTCCAACAAATATCCCTTCTTTGATTTTTGCATCACTTATTCTAGGAAACTTGCTCTTCAGGTAAAGGAAACCTCCGCTATAACGATCCGTTGCTTTTACGAAGTTTGATGTGCAATGGTGGAAGGTACACTTTCTCGGGTTTCACAAGAGGCTGACAAACGACATTTTTCTCACCATGTATTAGTTTTTTTCTCTTTGGCCACTGCTTCTTCACAAAGTGATTTTTTCTATCCCTACTGTGCCATTCTCATAAAAATCAACAGAACTTTGTGTACCCAACCTGAAGTCCTAGCACAAGGGCTATCACTTTTAGATCTCCACAAATGTGCCAAGAATACTTCTGATACTGTATCATTGTCAGTAGAAATTTGATATTTTCATAATACTCGTTCACGCGTGCTGCATAAGCAAGAGGGATTGACAGATACTAATTGCCTATATGAAGCAGGACGACTTTCAAACTTGTTTCAGAAGAACCTATAAAAAGTCTCCATTCTTCAGGATTGTGTTGCTGTCATAGTTCATCTAATAAAGAGACTACATCGTTGCAGTACACTAAGTACTTGCATGGAGAAAATATGTTCTAACTCCTATTGCCGTTGACGAAAGAAGCATACTTTATTTTCTTTTTCGAGTACATTCCAGCCTTTCAGTTCTGAAGCCAACAAATCAGCCTGCATTTTAGATAAATTTAGATCACGAACCAGATCATCGAGTTCTGGCTGACTATCTGAGTTTCTGTTGTTTCTCCTAGGAAATCTGGGTCCTTTTCATCGTCACCACTTACTAGATCAGTCTGGAACTCTTCACCACCACCGTGTTCTTCTGAATCCAAACTCCATGTTTGTGGTGGCACTGGAACGGCTAGCTCTAAACTGTGATGAACAGGTCTGATGGCCGAAGGAATGTTGGGATATTTAACTAAATTTGTGATTGCACTGACTTTTGGAGTGGCCATGTGACGAAATTTCCCATTCAGCCAGCTAGTAAACAAAGTTACACAGGAAACACAACAGATATGAGGGACCCAAGACAAATGAAGTTGTGTATTCTTATCTTAATGAGTCCACATTCCTCTACTTTCTCTTCTAGTTATAGATAAATGAATGATTCACCGGGGACAGCAATTGTATTTATTATTATATTCTGCTAATAATAAAAAGGGCTTAAAACAAACAATAGTTACTTACATTACAAGCTGCGAAAGTTTACTTTTCGGTGTGAGGTATTTTTGAATGGCTAGTTAAAAACTCCGACCACCTGAAGGGCTTTCGCAGCGTGTAATGTATTAAACTTTTCATTCTCCCCTCGACATTTAACCACCGTAAAAGATGAAATTATAATAAAATAAAATAATTCAGTGATTAATAAGGTGGGTTGTTGTCAACGTTACTACGGTAACAATACCGTACAATTTATTTTCGCTTTCGCTCGCCCTACCAGGCTACGAAAGTAACACTTTCGCAGGGGGGAGCATGAAAATATTATTTTAAGTCAATAAAACAAACTGTATGCTAGGTTGTTTTGAACAAAATCTACAACTGTATTAAAACAAATACGTCGGTCGCAAAAGAATAGATCCTGTAAGGCAAATACAAATACAAAAAATACATAATAATCAGTCGAAGTTTTTCATTTAACAAAATTAACCAGTGTAATTGATACCTTAAGTAAGCATTTTAAATTGTTAAGCAACACTTTCCTCCACTTTTCTAATGAAACTTAATTCTCACTTTGACTAAAGTCAGTTTAAGTAGATTAGGTACGTTGTATTTTAAATGCACACATTAGACGAAAAAAACAAGGAAATATTTGAGTAAACATTCTTTTATTCAATATATAAAATATAAAAAAATTCATTCAATTTTATTATACAGGGTGGGCCACGAAACTTGTAACACCAGATCATCTGCAATGCTTTGTTATTTGGGTTGCAGTAAAAAATCTTCAGGAGCTACAAGTTTCGTGGCCCACCCGATATAATTCAAAAGTAATTTCAAAATACAAATATATCAGCTTGAAGATATAGAAGAAGAAAGAGAGAAAGATAACATCCCAATAGAAGAAGAAGTAGCAAAGGCAATAAAAAGATTGTAAAACCACAAAGCCCCTGGTATAAATGGTATACCCTCGGAGCTTCTGAAATACGGGGTGAACAAACTAAAAGTCCACTTATATAAGCTAGTAGCATTAATCTGAAAACATGTAAAACTCCCAAACGACTGGAACATAGGTATAATAATACCTATACACAAAAAAAGAGACCAAACGATATGCGATAACTACCGAAGGAATCACTCTAGTGCTCTAGTAAACGTGGCGTTGTGGCGTACAAAGTATTAGCCTATATACTTTATGACTGCCTAGTAGAATACACTGAAGGTATAATAAACAAATATCAAAGTTGATTTTGTAAGGAAAAGTCAACAACCGGCCAAAGCGTTAGAAAAGACTTACGAATTCGGTATTGATACCCACAATTCATTCATAGACTTCCAAAGCCCCTACGATAGCATATACAGAAGATCACTTTATAATGCTATTACAGAATTTAATATTCCAAAACACCTACTAAAACTAGTGAAAGCGACCCCAAAGTGGCCAAAGTTGAATGTAAAGTCAAGGTCCAAAACAACATCTCAATATGCTTTCAGGCACACACACACTGAGAAAAATAATTTGTTCGGCCAACCTGAAATACATTAAGCCAACATGCTTTGCGTGTTGTATATAAACAATAGTCTCGGTATATTGAAACAACAAAGAAAAACTGTCACACACATATTGTTGTTTAAAACGATATAAATGTTCAGTTAATGCAGAAATGTTCTTTTTAGTCAAGGCAAAACTTACGCTGGTTTGAATAATCAAACCTTTGTCACAATATAAATTTGTAATTAAAACAAAATGTTAAACGTTCAAATAAGGTACCTGAAAAGTATGAATGAATGTGTACCGTTTTTCACCCAAATGCATAACTATTTCATTGAAAGTTTATAGTATGACGATTGAAATACCAGTAATCCTTGAATCAAAATGCGCTCATTTTGTTACAACTTTCTTAGCGGCATAAATCAAAATTGTTTGAAGTTTGCTTCAATATTAACAAGACTGTTGACTGAAACGTCCTAGGTTATTGCTACAAACCATTAGATATGTATTTTATAATTTTTGTTTCAATAATACACAGTTATTTATAGTAAACAAATTTATTTGGGCAACACATAAAAGGAAAGTAGTACAACAGCATACTTAAATGACATTCATTAAGGTTTTGTTAAAAGTAAGTTAGGAATATTTTGCCGCTTTGATTAATATGTGTTGAATATGTATGGAAATTCCGTATTTTCTGTTAACTGATTTGTATGTTTACGAAGCAGATGCTGTTTAAATGAAAGTATTGTACAAAAAGAACGAAAGCAATTAGTTTGTCTACAGCTAAATTTTCTAGCATATCTATGTCTTATTCTTACATGGAACATAAAATCTTTCAAGACAGAAAATTTACTTTTGCAACATGGACAAAAAATCATTTCGTCTTAAACACTTAAATACTAATTACAGCTAAGTATACTAGATAATGATGTAGGTAAATAATGAAAAACGTTATAACCTATTAAGCATAACAACTGAAGATATAAGAAGATACATCAAACATAGATCTTAAATAAACTCGAAAATTTTCAATTTTTAAACACAAAGGAACAGTAGATTATACATTATACAATAAAAAAATATTTTAAATATGCTTAAATAGTTAATTTACAAAGGAATAGTTCATTCTTGGATATCTTTAATAAGCTGATATACGTACGGAATCTTAGCGTCCCACTTGGTATTAATTCTGTAAACACAGTGTTGTATTAATAACCATATATGTTCAGATTCTTTCGGGTATTCAGCACAAAGGACGTGGTAGCATTTAAAGAGCTGATCAAAACAATTAAGGACAGAAGTGCTCTTATACATCATGTCATCAACGATTAGGTATGCATCTTTAATATCTGTCAGTGCCTGTCCTATAACAATCATATATGGTTGTATACTTCTATTCATAGATTGATAAAGATTTTTTTTGTTTTTAATTATTTCTTCAATCTCAGAAGGCACCTGAAAAACATAAATATGAAAGTAATTTAAAGACATCAGGTAAACCTGACAATAAATTTTAATTTTATATAAAATACCATTGATCAAACTTTACCTTTATATGATTAATTATGCTCTCTTGGCATTCTCTAATTGATGGTTTCCAGTGGGCGTTTTGAATCCTTATGCGCCTTTGGTGGAAATAGAGATGCCAAAGTTGTAATTTGTACAGCACTTTTGCTATCTAAAAATTGTTAGTGCAATTAGAATTATCAGATCTCACTAGAAAGTGTGTTGAAACTACCTTCACTTAAATTCATTGATAAGAGATTTATCATTTCTTCATTACTTTTATCGGCATTTAATCTAAGGGCAACTAGTTTGTTAAAAAAACCAATCCCATTTTGTATACAAATTCATTGAACACGTTTGATACATTTGGATAAAATCATGGTCAATCTAAAAGTGATGTTCTGGTTATTTGTTTTGTATGAATTAATAATTATATACGTTTTATTACCAAACTACAAGCGTCTCTATGCTTCAGTATAGGCCAGTTGTCAATAAATGTATCTACAGTAGAGACTGTACTACTACGTCTTAAACTGAAGGTATTTTGCCAGTGTTTTATTACTATATCCCAAGGTTCTCTGAAATTTTTCAGCCAGATCACGCTTTCTTCCATGTCTGGTGCTAAATATCATAAGTAATAATAAATTAGTTTCAGGAAAAGCAAAATTTTAATAAATGCGATTCACAATAAGCAAACCACGTTTTTCTAAATTTATAATTTGTAAACTAATTAGGTACTTACTTGCTGTACTGCCCTTTAGTTGATCTTCTATTTCTGTTTCATTACCTATTACAACAGTTCTGTTATTATACAGTCTCTTTAAATTTCTATATTTATCTATAAGCTTTCCCTTTGCATTAACGGGCTTATTTTTGATAGATTCTCTTGAGCTTATCCGAGGAATGTAATAGGTACCGACAGTTTCTGCTCGGTGAATCCCCAGTCCACCAACAAAGCGTCCATTTTACAATTACATTTTTCTATAACTGAAATATAAACGAATTTGACATGAGTTTTACAGGATGACAGTATATCGTGAAAACGTTAATTTTTTGAATTTCAAACATTAAGCGAGGATTAGAATGCTATACCATTACCGAACTAACAGGTTTTATTAAACACGGGAACTGTAAAATAATTGTCACTAACATAATGCAATACAGCGTAATGCTGTCCGATACAATGGTTTTCCTTCTAATAAAATTGTAATACGTTACGATAATAATAATATATTCCATATAATAAATTGTACATACCTGTACTGCTATTATTACTGCACTTGCACTTATTGTTGCACTACACTTTATAACGCCCAAACTTAAATAATTTAGCAAATGGAAGCTGAATAGGTACTAAACGTTACGTCCGCAATTCGAATTAGAATGAAACCTGATGCATTTTGCATTGAATTAATTCACTGACTCAACATATTTATGCATATGTTATGACTACCAATTTCAATAAGAACATTGATTCAGTCAACAGTACGCATATTTCTTTTAAACAGCTTTTATGGAAACCGCAGTAGTATTTGAAACAAACAACTAAATACTTAAACGATTAGAATAAATAGCTTAATTCAAACCTCCCACATCTTCTTTTAATATTTAACTTTATTTGTGGCAACATGTTGGTGAGTAATGTAATAAACTCGTAATTATTTTAGTACAAACAATATAATATATTGAATGAAAATGACATCCGTTTGATACCCAACCAATATTCACTGAACATTTAGAAGAATATTTTCAGGTTGACATCTTCTTTATTTTAGTTGAAATAAATTATAACCGTTAAAACAACCAATTTTTGTTTGAAACAATCAAAAATCTTTCTAATGAACATGTAAATTTTGACATGCAAGAAATGGTTCATCTAACACTTCCATTTTTCTCAGTGCAGGACTACGCCAAGGAGATAGTCTATCAAGTTTGTTATTTGACACGGCGCTAGAAAAAGCTATGAGAGAACTAGGGGTACAATAATCAGTAGGAGCGTACAGGTACTAGCGTACGCAGATGACATCGATATAGTATGAGGAACAAAAAAAATACCTAATAGGTACAATATTTCAAAGCATTACAAGATTACAGGCTAACACACCCAAAACAAAGTACTTATATGAAAATTACTAATAACAACCAAGTAGCGCCAACCAAAGAGCTGGTGATAGACGCATACACTTTCGAAGGTGTAAAACAGTTTCTATACCTTGGATCCCAAATAAACAAAAATAACAGATATATCTGGCTAATAGGGGTTATTTTGAGTTAAAAAAAGCTTCTAATATGAAGCATAGTAACCCAAAAAACTAAGGTATTGATATATTTATGTATAAAACACTTATTAAACTTGTCCTGACCTACGGTTCAGAAGCATTGATGATGACAAAAAGCGATGAAGAGCTGCTAGGCTGCTTTGAAAGAAAAGTGCTCCGTCATATAATGGGTGATTCGCCCCTTAACAACTGGAATAGACAACCCAACTTACAAATTCAGAAATAACGCTGATCTATTAATTCTCTATTAAACGTATATAATCAGAGGTGACTTGCTTCAGAATGGCAATATATAATTAAATATCATGTCAAGGTTATGTTCCAAATTGAAAACTTTCATGTGCTATAACTAGAAAATTTGAAGCTTTTACGGGGTGCGTCTTACGTGAATCACCCAGTATATAGAGATGTGCAGGAGAACGAGAAATGGCGCAGGCGCTATAGTTTTGAGCTATACCGTCTCTACAAAGAAGCGGATATTATCTGAGCCATCAAAGTCAATAGATTAAGGTGGCTTGGCGGCCTAAGTAGAAACGATAGACGACATGGTACCCCCAAAGCAAATACTTCACTAAACTCCAGCTGGAACTCGAAATAGAGGCAGGTCCAGATCAAGATGTAAGAACCAAGTAGAAAAAATCTAAGAACGTAAAGAGTCAGAAATTAGAAAGCCAATGCGAAAAATAGGAAAGAATGGAAACTTATCCTAAAACAGGCCAAGATCAACCCTGGGTTGTAGGGCCAATAGTGATGATGTGATGAACCTTGGAATATAAATTTTAGCCAATCCCATATTTCGCAATTACATGACAGTTACAATTTAAAGCTTATTAATTATACTGGAAATTGCTTCAACATAAGTTAAAGATGATGGCTGCTCGCTACAATTTGGAAATTTGATGTTTCAAAAATTCTCATTTAAACTATGTCACTACTAATAATAGCTCGTGTATTGGCACTGATTTCCCCAAAAAGTTAAGTGATGAACTAAACAAAAATTGTTACATACTGTGGTCAGATTTTTGTTAACATAGAAGACAAAACAAAAATAACAATAAGAATAGTACCTATATTAAGTGCCAAGTGTGGGAAAGTGGAATTATACTAGACGAGTATGGCAGGTTTGAGTACGAGCGATAGCGAGTACTTAAATGCCATACGAGTCTTGTTAAATCACTTTTCTGACGCGGCGCGTATACTATTTTTTCGCATTTTATATTCTCACATAAAAACTTATCTAAATTTATTGCGATACATTCTGAATAAAATTAATAAAAACACTGAAAAAAGTAGGCGGATTCAATTCAAACAAATAAATACATTTCTTTTTTTGAAATCTAATTCCGAAATGGACTTGAGTGACGAAAATAACTTGGAAAACCATTCAGAAGATATTTTAAATGCTGCCAGAGAAGCTGTCAAATTGCATTTTAATGAAACCTGACGTTGCTATGCAGTAATGGTTGCTATATTGTAAAGTGACCCATTACTTCATGATTTTGAGTGTACTAATGTAATACATTAGTGTATGAAATGCGAAAAAAGGGTTTTCCTTCCTCCAACAATTGTTTAACACATATTAGTCTTAAATATTCGGACAATTATTTACAAAATGAGCTATCCATATACATATGTTATTATGTCGACAAGTAGGTACCTACAGTTGTTTCAGTACCTACTTATATTCACATTGTTATAGTGAGGTATTGTGAGCATTGATTTACAATCAACTTCGATGGCTTTTTGGCCCATATCTGAAACAGATGTGTCTGCGTTTAATTCTGAACTATCCATCATTGTGGATAACGCATGTAAATATTGGTAGCCCCAACCATTAAAACGTATTTAAACAATGTTAAAACAGCTCAGTATCTTGATCAAATATACCGGGTGATCAACGGAATTCATAATTAGAGGAGGCTGTGATTGGTGCTATTTTATGCTGTGTGGTTGGACACACTGAGAAATAAATAATAAATTGACAATTGTTATATTTGAGGTTATGATCGTGCTTTGTACGATCTTTGATGATATAGTAAACATTATTTTGCTGAAACGCAGAAATAAAATAAGTTTGAAGAAAAAATTGGAAATTTTTATTGAAATTACAATAAATGTTTAAAGTGTTGTTCGTCAGCTTCAATTTTAACACTTAAATTTTTTAATTTCAAGCTGCAATCCTGTTGCCAACTTTATGGTAAATATCACAGCCTGCTCTAATTATGAATTCCGTTGATCACCCGGTAGTATATTTCACTTTTAAAAAACCACCACCTGTTGAATTATGTTGGCAAAATTAAAATTACCCTAATATTGCGATTTTTGAAATAAAGGGTTGGCATTATCATTTGTCAGATTTGAATTAATTTTCAAATTCAATTTGTCTAACTTTTTTGGAAAAATGGGACTTAAGAAACGCAATTTATTAGATCGAAAGATGAAAAATGCGTTAGTCAAATGCTTTGAAGAGTTAAAATATTTGGCACCAGATGGACAGATTCGCGAAAAATTAGAGAATATTTTTTCGGGAATTACAAATCATGTTCCTTTATTTACAATATTTATAATTTCCGAAAATAATCCAGATGTATACATGGAAATTGACGAAGTTGAAGATACGGATTAATTCCAAACAGTTTATTTTCTCTTCAGTGATTGCGTTATAGATTCCTTAAAGTGTGGCGCTTCAGTTCTTACACTGCCCCTTCTCTGTCATCTAAAAGGTTTATTTAAAAGAACTACAATTATTTCAAAACGTCTTCCGGATTGGGACCGTGTCATTTTGAGACAAAAGACTCAACGTTTCGCCCATTTTTATAAGAGGCTTCTTCTGGAGGAAAGGTAGCACTAAAAGAGCACGGTAACTCAACGTGTCAACCACGCCAGAGGCGAAACTCTTTTAGCAAGAGGCAGAAAGGTAACGATAACTCAACTTGTCAACCAAGCCAGAGGCGAAACCCTTCTGAAGAGAAACAGAGGGAGCAGCGACTTTATACCGGCCGTACCCGGCCAAGCGTATCCGACTGTGACGACGATTGGTCAGGGGTGGAGGGGGCGGAACCAGTAATGATGGCGGACTTCCAAATATCGGATAGATAATAACCAGTGTCACGATTCAAGTTATTAGGGGTCTTGATGATTTCAATGGCCTCACAAATTTTCCTGTTGAAAAAATAAGGGGCATTGGCAATGATCGAAGATTTTTCAAACAATATTTTATGACCAGTGACGTGATGATGTTCAGCAACGGCTGAATGTGAAAAAAGACCTGATTTCAAGCAACGTTTGTGTTCACAGATACGTGTGCGCACTGAGCGACCAGTTTCTCCAATGTACACTAAACCACAAGAACAGGGGATGCCTCTTGATGACAGGGGTTGAGGCTTATCTTTTACTGAAGGGAGTATCTGTGATACTTTTGGAGGGGGTTTGAAGATGGTTTTGATGTTATGTTTTCTGAGAATCCTACCTATGCGATCCGTAACTTGGCGAATGTAGGGTAAGAAAGCTGTAGCCTGGGATGTACAGGTATTTTGAGGATTTTTAGGGTTTGCGGGATGTAGTTGTTTTTGGACGACCTTTCTAGCATAGCTTTTGTTATACCCATTCTTGATGAGATTTTCTTGGATATGGGCTAACTCGACATGAAGACTGTCGGGTTGGGACACTGTGACACTGTGATAGCACGATGAACGAGGGAATTGATCACGGAGAGCTTTTGTGCCGGATGATGATGTGAGTTGGCGTGAAGATACCTATTCGTGTGTGTGGGTTTCCGATAAACAGAGTGTGCAAGATGACCACTCGGTTTACGGGTAACCAGGACGTCGAGAAATGAGGGAGAACCATTCGATTCTATTTCCATTGTGAACTTAATATCAGGGTGCTGACTATTAAGATGTTCTAGGAAGGAAGCAAGGTTATGTCTTCCATGGGGCCAGATAATAAATGTGTCATCTACATAACGGAACCAGACCTTGGGTTTTAAGTCAAAGGATTCCAGGGCTATTGTTTCAGAAGATTCCATAAAGATGTTTGCAACCACCGGAGAAAGGGGAGAACCCATAGCAGCGCTTGTTGCTTGCTTACTTGCTTATAGAATCGGTTGTTAAACAGAAAATATGTGGAGTGTGATGTGGAGGAAAGGCACTTTTCAACGAGAATGGCTAAACTTGCAGGTTTGCCGTCTTGAACTAGTAACTGTTCGATGATAGCTACTGATTCAGGAATGGGTACTTTAGTGAAGAGAGACGTAACGTCAAAACTGACAAGCAGGTCATTAGGGTCTATGGTGAGATTGTCGATAAGGTTTACAAAATGGGAAGAATTTAAAATATGTGAAGAAAATTTCCCTGTATATGCCTTAAGAATACCGGCGAGATATTTGGCCAGGTTGTACATGGGAGAATTTATAGTATTAACAATGGGACGGAGAGGAACCTGCTGTTTGTGAATTTTAGGAAGACCATACAACCTTGGCGGTTTAGATTCGCGAGGGATTAGGCGGCGTTGAATATCCTGAGGGAGATCAGATGATTTGATAAGTGTAGCAACTTCGCGTTCGATTTTAGAAGTGGGGTCACGAGAGATGGGGGTGTAAGCATTATCCTGGAGAAGATCATCTACTTTTGCCACATATTGAGTATGGTAACGAAAGGTCATAGCGAAAGATGACAGAACAAATTAATAACATCGTAACTGATCATAACCTCTAAAAGTCAACCTGAAATATTTCTCACTAAACATTGTTGCCGGTTGTATTTCTAAGGTATAATGCGACGTTGGTGGTTTTTTAAAAATGAAATCGAGTATAACATGATTAGTAACATGACGAAATTTAAATATCTTTATGCATTTTTAACTAAAACAATTATTTAAAGGCGCAAAAGGTTTTAATTATAAAATTTTAAAAACAAGCTGTAAATAACAAACAAATTCGATAAATACATTCAGGCAACTTTAAAATTCAACCATTTGTAATCTTGGACGTTGATATTAAGTGATTACTCGACAACTTCGAGTTAACCGCCACGCAAAGAAAAGTATAAAAGTAAAATAAATGCATCTGCATAACATCCTTTGTATTTCAGACGTTTAAATGAAGCATCATCGATTATCCTTGTTATCAAAAGATGCGTTTCGATTGAGAACCATTAAGTTCTTTTTTGTCTTGCAGGCTTGGTGGTTCCCCACCGGTTCTTCTTAAATATTGTTAATCATGGTATAATCTCGCCTGCGTAAAAAGCACTATTTTAATGGAATACTCAAGCTGAGTGTGTTATTTATGAGTAGCATAACTTTTTGAGACATTAATGCAGAAAGCTGCTTCTAAATTTTCAACTTTTCGAGCTTTTTTTATGCTGGTTTAAGCATAGTTTACGTGCAAGTAAAGTCGATGGCTGTTTCAAGTTTTGAACAATATAAATGTAAATTTCGATTAAACTCGATGTAATTTATACTGGCTGAAAATTTGCAAACAAAATCTGTACTAAATGTCTAAAAAAACCAATAAAAATTGATCACTATAGTTTATTAAGTTTCTTGACCTTCCCAAGTGGTCACTCTCAGTATTCGTAGGAAGCTTTCGCCTTTCGACCTTGCGTGCAATAACTAATGGACCGTGCACATTTATGGAGGTGTTAGACCATAAAAGAACTACAGCACAGTTGAAACGGTTTCGGGGGCGTTATACTGCGGCTCATTTGTTGATATTTATTTACCACCTCCACGTTTTCGCAATTTCAATAAAATTCACGAGATAAAGTGTTTCATTTTTTTATCTTAAATCTAAATTTGGCGTATGCTTAAGCTTGTCATTGTTGAATTTCATTGCCATTTTATTTTGTTACTGAAAAATTACTGAAATTGTAAGGGGACATCTGCTTACAGCCATTTTTAGTTTGACAAGATTCTCATGGGAGGTCTCCTTGTTAATAGATAGTAAATTTTGTGTTGTCCATGATGTAATCTTACATAGATTTATGTTAAGTTGTCCGTTTCCAAGAAACGAAGAGTGAAAAAAATTTATTTAGAATTTGGAGGTTTCAAGTTTGTTAGGTTTATATTTAAATAACGAATTTTGTAGAAAGTCTGTTTAAAAAGAACAAGCAAATGAAAATAATAATTAGTTTCTTCATGTAAAATCAAAATTTTAAACCTGAAGCAGAGCAGTATAATTTAATTGCTCTTTACCTGAAGAGTATAATTAGCTCTTTCGTATTCTTAATCATCATCAGAGTGGTTAACAGACATAATAAAAATGGCATGTAAACTAGGAAGAATAGGTACCACATGAGTGGGAACATAATGTAATATTACCACTCCATAAAAAAGCAGTATGAGCAGCTATAATAATTATCGTGCGATATGTTTATCATCAGTACCTTTCAAAATCTATACTAAAGTACCTACTGGAAAGTAGGCTAAGAGGGGAAATGGAGGGTAGGCTAAGCGAAGAACAAACAGCACTTAGATCAAACAGACAGACAAGTGGCCATATCCATACATTAAGGATGATTATAGAAAAGAATTTAGAAAAAGGTAAAGAATTAAGGTTACTGTTTCTGGATATAAAAGCAGCATTTGACAATGTGGATAGAAATGAACTCTGGGAAATCTTGGAAAATTATAAAATAGATACGCAACTACTAAGGGCTGTAAAATCGACATACAGTAACGTTGAGGGTTATGTGAGGACCAATCAAGTAATGTCTAAAAGCTTTAAAATGTGCAAGGGGATAAAGCAACGCGACAGCCTCAGCCCATTATTATTCATAATTATAATGGATGAAGTAGCAGAACGATGTAACAAACGGTTAATATCAACAAAAATTAGAAACAGAAGATTGGAATCGGTATATCTGCAACACTTGATGTATGCCGATGATATAATTTTAGTAACTAAAACTGACAGAAACATGCAAAAGGCAATAAACGCATGGAAGGAGGAACTAGAAAGAGCAAATTTAAAAATTAACATACAAAAGAGCAAAACTATGAAGATAAGTAAGAACCAAACATCGAAACATCTATGCAAGAAATAAAAGTGGAGAATAACAGGATCGAAGAAGTAGACAGCTACACATATATGCACAATAGGCACAGTAATTACAAATAATAGGAAAATAGAGCAGGAGATAACCAACGGGATAAACAACACAATAATAGGTAAAAGAGAAATCAGCAATAAAACAAAAATTCAAATATATAACACGATATACTTCCCAACACTCACGTATGAGGCAGAAAACTAGGTGCTTACGCATAAGTTAAATTCCAGAATAACAGCTACTGAGATGAAATACCTAAGGAAAACAACTAGGCACACTAGAAGAGATAGAGTTAATAATACCATAATAAGGGAAATTGTTGAGCCAGTAGTGAAGAAGATAGAGAATAAAAAATTGAAATGGTTGGGACATATATGCCGAATGAGAGAGAATAGAATTCCAAAAATAATGACGGGGATGAAAGTGGAAGGAAAAAGACGGAGAGGAAGGCTGAGGATAACATGGGAAAAGCAGATGGAAGACTTGGCAGGGAGTAGAGGAAAGATCATAACAGACATTAAAAGACTAGCGAGGGATAGGAAAGCATACAAGAAATGGGTACAAGAGACTTTTAGCCCTGAACAAAGACCCGGCGCCTAAGGGCATATAGGGATAGATAAAGAAGAAGTATTCTTAATCATCTGCAAAAAAATGTATCCCCAAAGAAGTACCTAAATCCTTTCAAATTTGAATTAAAATAAGGTTTTAATAATTATTCATGCAATATCAAACACTAAATGGCTCTTACGGTTTAATTAGAAAAATACTCTTTCGTGCTAATTGAGCCTAGTTTTTCAAGTTATTTTTTATTCTTTTGCAATGGTTTGCGAATTCCATGCTAATAAATAAGACAACATGGAATATTTAACCTCTGTTCTTTCCAAAACAAATAAAATTTAATACTTAAAAACTACTGATACAACAGAGGACAATTCAAAGTAACAAAATAAATCAAAATCAAGCTATTTATCTACATAACATTCGTTTTGGTACCCATAAGACTTAGCATGAGTATCTTGATAATCCTAAAAATTATTTTAATGTAAGTGCTACAAGAAAATTTGTTGACTTTTTGTTACGTCTTTTATTCTTTGCTTACTTCCAAATAAAATCTTTTAGGTTGCTTAAATGGTCCTTTAGGCTTAGGTAACGGTTTTTTTCCAGTTCAACGTTCATGCTTATTTTCTTGCTAACTTTAAAACTTTAATCCACATAATATTCTTTATTAGATAGACGATGTAAATGCATTGTTTAGTTTCGTAATTTGCTTTTCAGATAGACAAGCTTTAATATTTAGTTTTCAAGCTCCTGATTTTTAATAACAAACTCCTCAATTTATTTATCTTGTATGCACTACTACAATTTTCTATAAAGGTTATTATCAACTTATAATTTTAACAGTTCCAAATATCGATAAATTTTTAGGGGTGTAAAAGTGCAAAAAGAATTTTTCAAAAACTTTAGACGTAAAACTGTATTAAAATGCAAATTCATGTGCTGATGTAAAATACAATGCATATTCTAGATTATGAACATAATAATTTATTAAGTTACATATTCAGCTTTATTTTCATACATGTGGTTGTTTACTTTGCAAAATGCAACAGTGAATTTAGCTTTGTAAAATAATAACAGAAATGCAGCGGAATTTCAGATTGTCACGTCAAATCAATATCACTGCATCAGTTATTTATAGCCATTTGCAATGCTGATTCTCTCATTAATACTGTATTTGAATAACATTTGTTAAACAAGTTTAGTCGATGCATTATTTTTATGTAGCTAACGAGAACGTCGATTTTACTTTAAAAACCGAATGAATTTTCAATTTGTTATTAAGCGAAATACTAATTCATATAATAAATTAGGCCTTTAATGTTTACACATTCTGCTAGACTACCGTTTTGAATGCTTATACCTTATTTTGAATAATTAAATATAAGATTTTTATTAATGGATTCAATCTCTCTTGCGCCTGGTATATAGGCAACTTAAATTACACATACGTATAAGAGGTAGTCTAGCACATCAGGAGAAGTTACATGTATCATTTTACATCAGAAGTATTTTTTTGAAACTGAAATTAAATAATAAATCCTATATACGAAATAACTACATACAAAAATATAAAACGCACGGATAATCAGAAATAAACCCATAATAGGCAGTAAAAGACCGCTGCTTTAACTAAGTTAAGTACCTACTAAATGTTTGAAAATTATTATAGAACGTTATCAACAATAAATAATAAAACAACTGCAACTACTCTTATCGCATTAATTTTTAAAGTAATAAATAAATAAAACATTATTTTATTTCTGCGTCAAATGCGCTCCAAGAACTGATCGAAGTACATGCAAAGCTCATATTTTTTTATCTTCGTCCGGGTATTGTCAGCAAAGGCATACATGAAAAAACAAATAAAGTGCAGGTTCTGCAGGTAGGTAATAAAATGGCATAAAATGTCGCGTTAGATCTCTGTAGGTCCAAAAATTAATTCAGAAAAGTGTTACAAAAAATCGAGGTCCCGTTCAGTCCCGTTAATCCATTCCATTTAAACAAGCACGAGGCGGTAACGATCACAACCGAATATGACCGAAATAATTTTTGCTTTTCCGAGATGCACACTTTTCGGCCATTTTGGTGTATAGGGAGTGAACAGTTAGAAGAGTATTTTTGTGTTGTTTATAATTTCGCGACGGGACGAGACTCTCTAAATTAACATATAGTGAAACATATGGCTTGTTTAAATACACTGAAACAAGAAATTAAGACATTAGAATCAATTTTCCCGAAGCATCATGACCGTTTTCAGATCTTATCCGCGAGTGTTGACGAGCTGAGTTGTAGATTTATCGCTAAGAATGGAAAGAAATACGAAATACACGCAAATATTACGGTAAGTTATACGTAATTGTTTGTTATTATTGTTATATTTAGGATTAAAGTGTACCAATAGAATGTTTAGACGTAAATAATTAATGATAACAAAGGGTCTCTCCATGTTTGTTTTTTTGACATTTAACATATGTACTGGAACAGCTGAGAACCCCAGCTTTATTGCAGCATGTGACAGCTTTAGATTAAAGCTTTGACTTTTCCACATTGTATACGTTGTAGTAGTAACCTAAGAACTGTCTTAAAAATTGACAGTTGAAACTCACCAAATGTCCGATTTCCCTTTCAGGAGACTTACCCGTCAGTGCCCCCTGTGTGGTTTGCAGACTCAGAAGAAACTAGCATTACAAATGCCGTTCAAATCTTGAGTAACACGGAGGGCTTAGATAATCATGTAATCCTGCAAGTTTCGATACTTTTGCGAGAGTTATGCCGATTGCACGCCGTCCCTGAACCTCCCGATTTAGATAGACTGACAATTCCTAACCCACAAGTTACTACGACTAACAGGTTAGTTTGTTTCATTTTATGTCATATATTTTTTCATAGATAAGTCCAAATTAACATACATAAATTATAATTTATTATATTCAAACGTAAATATTTATAATGATCAATTCTCAAAACTTATCAAATCTTATCTCTGTAGACTTCAGCAGTAATGAAAGAAATGTTTTCTATTTCAAAGGTTCTGCCTTGAAGGCAATATTTGAGTCAATTTTAATGTGTAAATATTTACTGCAATGTATGATTCACAGTGTTCCTTAATTATGTTAAAATAATAGCTAACAGTAATATAGAAAGTAACCTTTAACCTAACTTTTTTGTATACTTCTTTATTTTTAAAATGAAAATTTCTAATGTAAACAATGAAAATTAAGTGATTATTCAATTATGAGAAACATGAGCTTTTAGTTTGTTCGTAATATAAGTACTCCAACATAAATCCTTTTCCTGGGCTGATAATTATCTACAGCTGAAGGTCAAAAGAATTTCATGCCACAAACATCAGAGTGAAACTATTGATTCCGAAGGGTTTATACTGCCTCCTACCTTTACTTAAAACTCCTCATCAACAGTGATTAAAATATGATATGAACTTAATTATTTATTTACTTCTAATTTTTTAACATAATGGTTAATAACTATCAGTGTGTTGAAAGGCGATGACAGGAAAAGTATCAGGGATTAAATTTTAGGTGTATTTGTATAAAATATGTTGCAGTATAAAAAAAAAGTGAAGTCCTGTTTGTAACTTGCACATGTACGCAGTTGTAAGGAGAAATTGGAACAACAAAATTTAAATTTTGATTCATGTAATGTATGTATAATGTGATTTTATTATTATTATTTTAATGGTTTATTATGATTATATTTAAGTACATTTTCACTTCAGTGAGAAATCATTGATTTAATGTAAACAGTTTCTCATGATCAAACATTTAACAAAATTTTTCGACGTGGTTTAATCATAATTTAAGTTTGATTCATCTTTAATATTTACCTTTGATATTTAACAAATTTTGTTTGTTGTAATAAATTGAATATTTATTTTGTTGTTTTTATTTACTTTTCAACTTTTAAATATAAATATACGTAACAAGATACTTATTGATGGATTTTAGAAAACATTGCTCATTTCATTTATAATTCTTAATGTAAGTAATTTTTTCTAAATTGAAATTATTCTAATTTTCTCCAATATTATGACAGTGATAGTTTAAGCAATGGTAGTGATCACATGGAAGATGAAGGATTAGACAGCGACGCCGAAGCTGATATGGTAGATAGTGATGCTGATGGAGGCGACAGTGATGCCGACGAAGACTTGGCTATGGAAATGGAAGATGGACGCAATAAAGCAGATGAAATGTGTGTTGAACATCTTGCCACATTAGAACGTCTTAGACAAAACCAAAGGCAGGACTATCTAAAGGTACTAATTTATTTTAAAAATTTTATTACTGTTATGAATGAAATTACTTTATTGCCATTAAACACCTTCATTGAGATCGCAGTATTGATGTAAACTAATGCTTTGACAGCACTGTGCCGTTTACATAAAATATTAACAGGCATCGGCGTTAAACATTAAATTGCAACTATATTGTACGAACATAGATTGCTCCCCTGGTAAATAAGTACGACATGATTAAAACTTTTGCTTGTCATTAATTAACAACAGGCTGTAAACTACATGTGCATTTATTTACATCATTGCTAGGTTTTCATTGAATGATTTACACTGAGTGCCATTGCTAAGTACGCACGGAGATGTTTAATAATCATGTTTATTATTTTCAACTTAAGAAGGGGTTACAGAGATACTTTTTCCTAAAGGTAGGCAATATTTAGCTTATTTTAAATGTTGAATATCTAATTTATATTTATCATAAGCCGCGGAAATTGCCTTGCATCTTCACCAGCCATCATTGTCAGGAGATAAAGTCAGGCTTCCCAGGTATCCTAAAATCCTAAAAAATCCTAAAATTTCAAAGATCTAGTAAAAATCCTAAAAGAATCCTAAAATTCGTGTGAATAACGTGAAAATCCTAAAATTCTACCAAAAGATTTTATGACTGCGCGTCACTGGAATGTTTTCGATTGGTGCGCCGACGCCGTGTTGATAAATAAAATGTGCTTTGCTTTGTGAAATACGCGTTGCGTGCAATGTTTACATCTTTTCTATACTAATAAAAATGCGATGGCGAAATTACCAACTAAATACAATATTTTTTGGTGTTTTTACCTAAAGAGAAAATGTTTGAGAAAAATATTTCAAGAAATCTTAAAAATTCTGATGTCACTAAAATTTATATAAACTTTGCTATAGTAATAGCAGATGATCTGCAACATTTTTTAACAAAATTTCAAAGCGAAGAACCCCTAGTTTACTTGTTGGACCCTGCACATGGAAGTTTGCTCTTCACACTTATGAACAAATTTGTTAAAAAGCCATTATTGGTGAAATGCGATCGAGCTAAAGAAGCTAAAGATTTGGCTTAGGTAAAACTAGACAACAAAAATTGTGTAAATGTTGTTGAAGTAGATGTGGGAACTAAGGTCCAACAAATTCTGTCACGAATAGACAATAAAAATTTATTGAAGTATCGTATCGAATTTCAGCAATGTTATAAAGCAATAGTACAACATTTGGAGAACAAGCTGCCCCTGAATAATACAATTTTAATTGATGCCCAATATTTACATCCAGAACTAAGAAATAATTCATCCAGTCTCAATTCTATATCTAGACTATCTCTTAAAATAGCGCAAGCACTTAAAAATGTTCTTAAACACGTGTTTGCACTGCCTACAACTGAAAATACTTACAGTCCAGAAAGAGTGGTGGATGTTATTAAGGATCAGTGGAAGATGTATCAAGTAGAAAATATTCCTGATGAATGGTACAAAGACGAACATGATAAAAATTTAAGACTAGATGACTTTTGGAATAAGGTTGGTAGCATTAAAGATTTGGGTGGTAATTCAAAATAGACACAACTACAGTCATTCTCATTAGCAAACATATGTTTGAGTTTATCACATGCCAATGCAACCCCAGAGAGAGGATTTAGCCTTAATAAGGCTCTTTTACAAGGTCGTGAATTGCTTGAGGAAAGTACCACAACAGCCTTGCGGATTGTTAAGGATACCATTTTACTTTATGAAGACGTTAACCAATTCCCTATTACAAAAAGAACTTTACAATTAGCTAAATCTTCATATCAAGCATACAGCAAACAGAAGTGTTAAAAGAAAAGGCGGAGAATGAGAAAAAATGGACTGAGAGCAAGAAAAGGAAAATTGAAGATGAATTAAAACTAAACGAACAAATTAAAAACGAAAAAAATCAAATTAAATGCTGCAGAAAAAATGATAGAAGATGGAAACACCAAGTTGTCTTTGGGTATGGGCACGTTATGGGTAAAATGGGTATTAATAAAGAGGCACTTTCTTCAGCTCAGTTGATGATTTCATCTGGTGTTGAAGGTAGCAAAAATATTAAAGAAAAGATTCGTAATACGGAAAAGGAAGTATTGAACATAGAGAAAAAATTAATACGAAAGTAAAGAATAAAATGGGCAGCGCTAGTGCAAATATTATTTTTAGTTTTTGTATTATATTTTTATATTAATTTGACTATGTATCTGTTCTTTAAACATATAATGTTACACATAAGATAGTTTGTATTGTGTTTATTTTCCATGTTTATTGTACGTGAATAGGTATGTTTGTTTTACGTTACTTTTTTTCAGAACTTATTTTTTGTTTGTAAAATATATCCTAAAATTATCCTAAAATTTTTAATTTAAAAAATCCTAAATCCTAAAAAAAATATTAAATTTGTTGCTGGGAAGCCTGTAAAGTGTAGTTATACTATTTAAAGGGTTTTTGTTGCACTTTCTTGCAAACTTTAAACTAACCTAAAATATTCTGGAAGTATAATTATACTGTTAATCGATCCTCCTCTTGGATTTATTATGGCTTTAATCCTTTTCGGCATACTTTCGTAGATGTTTGTCAGTGTCATCACAGATATTTCTTCTTTCCCTAGACTTCTAACTACGTTTCTCAATTCTTCCATGGTATTTAGTTTTTGGTTGTGTATTTTTGCACTCATAATAGGGATTCAGGTTGGGGCTGTTTCAAGGCCATGGTAATGACTTGATGCTCTTTAAATTTTTATATTCAGTTATCTAAAAGAGCAAAATATTTTACCACTAATTTCTCCCTTTTATAAGGACAAAATGAGCTATATATTTACTGAATGAGCAGAGTGACATGGTGCAGAATTGTCTTGGTAAATGATACTATCACTTTCCAGATATTTTAAACCTTGTACAGTAGGAATTAAACCATTGTTTATACTTTGCGGCGTTGACTGTACCATCTATTGTTAGAATTTCTCCTACATTCAGATGTTGTGCATCCCCATACCATTATAGATGGAGAATGCGTAACGGTTGGTCCTCCTTAAATCGCTCACCATCTCTTCTTCTGATTTTAATGCTGCCATCCGATCGAAACAAATTCTGTTTGGATTAATTGGAGAAAATGACATACAGTGGAACCTCTCTAAATCGAACCACCAAAATCACAGAAAAAAATTCGAGTTAAGAAGATTAATATGCATATAAACTCAACAGTAAACACACAAATATTCGAGTTAAAGAAAATTTCGAGTTACAGGAGTGCAACTTATGGGAGTTCCACTGTATTTCCATTGTTCAGATACCCAAAGTGCTCTTTCTTTTGCGCATTCTAATCTCGTTTTCTTCATTGCTGCTGTTAACAACAGATTTTTCGTAGGACGGCAAGCGCGTAAACCCAGTTGATTTAGCCGACTTTGAACAGTATGTATGCTAATATGACAGTTAGCTGTTTATCTTAATTCCCTTTGTGGGGATGCTGCACTCTTCAGTTGATTTTTTAAACTGATAAATCAAAGTTTTCTGTCATTTAGTCACTGATAATTTTCTTCCTTCCTGTACGTTTTAAAAGCATAATACGACTGATTTCGTTGTAAGTAAGTCTTAAGAAATTTCCGAATGGATGCTTCATTTCGATGCATTCTATGACCAATCTCCCACACAGATATGTTTTTATCTGCTAATGTTGAAATCTTTATTACTTATATCCTTCACGCTAAAGCTCATTTTCACACCATAAAATAACCTTACCACCAAGCTTGTAACTGACACGAATAAACAAAACACTGTTCATCATTTGTTTTAATCAACAACAAAATGATTGTGATTATTACTGCCAGGTACAAGTTAGTGGCTTGTTATATATATACAGGGTGTCCGCAAAAAGGAGGTCAATATGCTAACCACATATTCCTTGAGCAAAAATAATATGACTTTTATAATGCCATTTTTCATTTTAGCTAACTTGATTTAGAGTACTGCACCCCCGTATTTTGATTATTTGACAGTTGTTTTCGTTTTGCTTTTCTCAAAAGATGTGACTATTTATGTTGAAGCTCTGTACCAAATTTGAAATTGATAGCTTATTAAATACTTCACTTATTAAAAATAATCAATTTTAAATTTCAAACTTTGACGCCCTGTACATCGCACGTGTGGATCTAAAATGAAAAATGGCATTATAAAAGTAATATTATTTTTGCTCAAGGAATATGTGGTTAACGGATTGACCTCCTTTTTGCGGACACCCTGTATAGTCAAATCCTCTTATACCCATAGGGTGTCGAGGTTATTGTTGTTATTCATGTTTTATTGTTAACTTTTCCATTTTTTCTATTCTGTGTCATTATTTTGGCCTGTATTTTAGTTATATTTTTTGCTTTCAGAATATCTTTCAGTACCTTGTCCCACGTTTTCGTTGGGCTTGCTTTATGTCTTTTCCCTATCGTTCTGGCTTCCTAAACCTTTTTAACTGGTTTATCTTCGTGCATTCTTGTTAAATGTCCCCACCATTGAAGTTGTTTTTTTTTTCCTGTTTTCTTCGTAATTGGTTTTATCTCGAATTCTCTTCTTACTGTTTCATTCCTTATTCTATCCATTTTTGTGATTCCTTTCACTCTCCTTAGGTATTTCATCTCCATTGCAGTTAGTTTACTTTGTAACCTCTTTGATAGTATCCAAGATTCGCTTCCGTTCAAAAGTATCGATTGGTAAACTGTCTTGTATATTGTCATTTTAGCTTTTCTTGATATATTTCTGTCGTTGATGATGACCCCAAACAATGCATACCTGGATTCTTTAATTTATCTCTTCTTCCTGTGAGCCTTTACTATTGATTAATGTGCCTAAGTATAGCCTGTTCGTTCGGGCCCGTCATTTCTACCTGACTTCTTAAGTTATTACAACGGACAATAAAAGTATTGTGACGAGTTAGAGGTGACAAGTCCTACCATTAAAAACCCTATCAGGGACAGCTTTAAACAGTTGCCCAAAATATTTTGACATTTTGTAAAGGAATTCTTCTATTTTTTAAGGCAGCTGTAAAAATTTTCTAATCCGGCCTAGTAGAGATGATTTACGATAGTTGTATTTAAACCTCATTATTAAATGTTGTTACTGAAATAAACAGTACGCCCCCAGATAAGTATTTATTAACACAAAAAATAATAAGTTTTATATTTTACTATTACAACTGATCACAATACTACTGACCCAAACTTAACCCTACTTCCTCACATTTTTACTTTTTAACTTTTAATACCAACTTAACTCTTGTTTTCTATAATATAACTAAATCCAAATACATATTTTATTGTATTCAACACTCATAAATCCACCACTAAGCTGTAAACTGCTTCCAGCAATTTTATGCGGACCTCCGAACCGACTATATTTGAAAGTGTCTACTTGTTTTATGTCATTCAAATTTATCTGTGTTCTTATTCCTCTTTCTTTTTTCTAGATGGCCTTTTCTGTGTTTATTTTCATGCCTACATTCATTAGTTCTTCGTTCCATATTTCCATGTTTTTCTGTGGTTCTTTAACTGATCTTACGAATGTAGCCAGGTCATCTGCGAATGCGCATTCTGCAATATTTACCGATTCTAGTTTCCTGTATCCTATCTTGAGTTTACACGTCCTCTTTTTCATTTGTTTAATTATATCATGCATCATTATTATAAATAGGGTTGGGCTAAGTGCTCCTCTTTGTCGTTTGTTATAAATTCTTCAGAATAATCATTCCTTGTTCTTATATAATTTCTTGTTGTATTATATACCAGGTAATTCATGTAACACGCGTCCCTTAAAAGCTTCAAATGCAACCCACCATACGAGGATTAACATAGATCAAGGTTATTTATGAAATTGTAAGTTGGGTTGCCTATGCCAGCTGTTACGGGGCGCGTCTTACGGGAATCACCCGGTAAAGATAGGCAACCCAACATTCACCGACTCTGTTCATCACTTTCAATGTTTACAAAGAGGTTTAAGAGATTAAAAATCGGTATTCGCAAATACTTATACTGAATTTTGAAGTTTTGTTGGGTAGAAGGGTGATGTTATTAATATGGTGTTCCTACTCCCACTATTTTCCATGTAAAATTTTTGTACTGCATTGTTTGACAGTGTCGCGTACTAGTTTAGATATTTGCCGCTAGATGGCGGCATAAAATTTGATATTTTCATAATCATAACCTATTATAACGCATTTTTATAAATTTTGCACTTTTTGCAGAAGATATTAAAAACACATAAATATAATATAAACCTGCAGCTTTAAGAACAAATCGATTTTTTCTTTGAATTAAATAGGTATTTTTTCGCAAAAGGTTTGCTGCAATGCTGCAAACAAGCATTTTCATAAATTGTTCACCCAAATGTTTTTCTGGGCATTTTCGAAAATCATGTAAAAAGCACGGGCGAAACATAAATACTTTGTGTTGCCAAGAGTTGCGTAACATTCAAAATTAAATATTTTGACAGTTCTTGGTGTTAACATTCAACTGTCATTAGAGCCATCTTACAGCAATTGTTAGAACTAGTACGAGTTCTTTTCAAAGAATACAGTTCACAAACAATTGAAGGAGTGGAGACACCATATTTTAATAACATCACCGTATAAACCCAGTTGGTTTAGCCGCCGTCGAACAGTACGAATGCTGATATGACAATTTATCCTAATTCCCTTTGTGTTGAATCGATTTTTTAAACTGATGCATCGAAGTTTTCTGTCGTCTTGATCACTTGGTCTTTACGTTTTAAAGGCATAATACGATTGATTTCATTGTAGGTAAGTCTTAAGGCTGGGGAATTTGCAAGTTATGGAGACTTTGGCCCTCCAGCTGGCAACACTAGTCTTTCTGTTTCTAATTAATACTTCAAAAACCGAGAGATGGTGTTACTGGGCAACTAAATATTTTGTTATAAGTCGGTTCGTTTGCATCTGTAAAATAGCCGGAGGCATTTTACAACTTAGTGATGGTTTACCTGGAACTCCTGTAAACGGGATGTCAGTTTTGGGTATTTCATGGTGTGACCACTGTGAAGTACTAGCAACCGGTGTATCTGGTGGTGAAGGTGATGGTTTCCATATCCTCTTCAGAATCCCTAGTAAGATTAAATTCGGGATCGTCGTCACTTTCATTTTCAAGGTGATCTTCTTCTAGATCTGATTCTTCGAGAATAGCAAGAAGTTCCTCATCTGTTGTGTGGGTCATATTTAACTTTTTTCATTTTTCATTGGGGGTTCACTCTTCTTTGGTGGCCCAGACTTTTGGTCCATAGCAAACTGTAATAAAACCATAATACATAATATAGGTAATTTAAATATGTACACAGCAACGTGCCTGGCGGGGTCATCTAACCGATTGACGCATAGTTGGTAACATCTACATTCGTATTAAAAAAACGTTGCATATTATTATATGTACAATATGTTAGTTTTAAACATCTAAACATCAATATTACGTACTTATCATTTGACAGCCCTTTAAGGGCCATAGCCTTACTAAACTAATTTTTCCTTCCAGGTTGAGCTAGTTAGCCTCATGCCTGATCATCGGACTTGCACACTTTCTCTTTCTCTTCGCGCTACTTCTTTCTGTCCTCTGTTAATTGTTTACAAATACTCACACATGCTTTTTAGCATCAATCTATATAAGTAAAATACAATACTTACGCTTTAAAACCCCACAACACAAATATTCAACTAAAAAAAGCGTAATTTTAAAACCGCACGTAACCACCTGTTTCATCCAGTAACTGAACCACTACTAAGTGCCCCGCCACATATTCATACGATTCCAGCTGTGCCCAACTTTGCAACTCGCCATTTAATTCAAATCAACACAGAATGCGCACAGAGCTGTATGGGCATCGCACCGTACCGTCATACAGGTGAACGCACCAGACGCGTTGTGGGCAAAGAATGTGTTAATCACAAAATGATCATGATTATTACTGCCAGGTACAAGTGCCTTGTAAATCGTTATAAATTATCAGAAATAATGAAAATTGGGAGTGTGTTCTTAGTAATGGCACTAAGTGTAGTTTTAGATATTATTATAATGTTGTTGAAGCTTTGATGAAGTATTTTTAATTAAATTGTAAAGACTTTGATATTTCATAGGTAAAATATAACTCGAAATATTTTTATCCTCAGGGTTCTGTATCGGGCTCAGTTCAAGCGACCGATCGTTTAATGAAAGAGCTCAGAGATATCTACAGATCTGATTCATTTAAAAATAAAATGTACCAGATTGAATTAGTGAACGATTCTATATACGAATGGAATGTTCGACTCATGGCTGTGGATCCAGACAGCCCTCTTAGTCATGACCTAGCACTGCTCAAAGAAAAAGAAGGGAAAGATGCTATACTACTTAATATGTTGTTCAAAGACACTTATCCCTTTGAACCCCCTTTCGTTAGAGTAGTTCATCCTATAATATCTGGTGGGGTATTACGAATATTCTAGCAAGTGTATGGTGATAACGTTTACATTGTAGGAGGCTATGTGTTGGTGGGTGGCGCTATATGTATGGAATTACTAACAAAACAAGGATGGTCAAGCGCATATACTGTTGAAGCGGTTATCATGCAGATTTCAGCCACCCTTGTTAAAGGAAAAGCACGTATTCAATTTGGAGCACCAAAAGTTTGTTCGCAGGGTCAATACAGCCTCGCTCGAGCACAACAGAGCTTTAAATCTCTTGTACAAATACATGAAAAGAATGGTAGGTATTTGTGTTATTTGACAGTAAATACTTAACATTAATTTTGATTGTGCAGGTTGGTTTACGCCACCAAAAGAAGATGGTTAAGAAGAGGTAAAGACTGTGCCAACAAATAGACCTTCATCTCCCTGTAATAAATTTAAAACACATCAAAGTGATGCCTGTTTTCCTCTTTTTCCGTATTTTCTCTTGTACTTCAAAATTTGTATTTTCAAAATTCACACTTTGTGTATTAGTGCCTGATTGCAAATTGTAACTTTGTTCTCTATTTTCAATCAAAATTGACTGAGATCCGTTTGATTGTCTTATTCTAATAAACAATTGATTTTAGGTAATCTTTGGTAAAATGATGTGTAGTACGCAGAAAATGGTCCATATTATCATAGTATCGGAGATCTGTAAGGTTTTGTCTGTCTTTTATCGATGAACGGCTTGACCTCGTTTCACTTTTCCCATTTGATGATGTGCTTTGCTTGTGGCTGCAAGTGTTGCATTATTAAAAATTAATCCTAAATTTCAAACCAAAACCAAAGTAGATGTACTTCGCTAACTTTAAGCATGCTAAAATCTGGGTATTTTACTGCTCTGTGATAAAACTTTTCTAATGCTGTTCTCTCCCAGAATTGAACTTCGTTGTTTGTACGATGAAGTTGTAGGCCAGTATAGTAGAGCGAGTTCATTAATAAAAGACGGTAAGATTCCTTACACAATAATTAGTAATTGTTTCGATGTGCAATTACTTTGTTAGAACTGTTGCAAAACTCGAAGGTTTTTTTAAACAATATAGTGATTTTCGTGAACGTGAAAAACGCTTTTTATTTAATTATAAACTCAAGTGTAATATTCTAAAACAGTGATTAAATATACAATGGTTATTAATTATATTGTACGTTTTTGTGCCTGCATACAATAATTTGTGATGTTTTCATGTTATTCCTTGTTCATTTCGTTATTTTACTCATGTAAAGATCTAAGGTTGCTTCCATTTTTGATTTGTAATCATATTAGTTAGGACTTTTATAATAAAATGGCAAGGCAATCTTAATTGTCATTAAGTCTACGTTAGTTTAGCATTATTATACCTTTTTTTTTAGTTATACCTTACACAACAAGCATTCAATAAATTATGTACAAAGCGATTATTATTTTTTTTATTGCGTTATTTATTACTTGACACAAGTAATATGTGTTGCCACTGAATGTGAAGTTAAATATTTTATCTTTAAAATCCTAATATCTTCTGTGTGGGTTATATGTATTGATATGTAATAATGCTAAGTGATGATTGTTTGAATGACTTGGTGGTGAAGCCGGTGAGTGTTCCACGATCGAGGTTCTGGGTTTGAATTCGACAAGTCAGGAGCGTCGATGTACAAACAACTGGTTAGAGTTTGAGCCTGTTAGATTAAGTTTATAAGGCTGATGACCGATGCCAATAAGTTTAGATTAAAAAAAAAATTAGTTTGCTGCTGTCATGTTGTATATAAAGAATACTTAGTTGTTTATGATTTTAATTCTTTCAAAGGGTACTGAGTTTAGTTTTCTATCGTATTGACCAAGATTGTATAACACACTTATCGCGCTTCAATATAATATGTACAGCACTAATCATTCAGAACCTGCATTGTTAAGTAAGTTGCACTTTAGAATATTACAATGATAGCACAGACCTTATGTGCGACCTGATTGCAGCAATTTTACTCATCTACTTCTAATCAAATTACAGTACAGGACAAAAAATATTTCGTTTTTATTTTATAGAACAATAATTTTGAAATAAAGTGATTATTGGTGGTGATTTAATAAAATCAACTGTTTTTTAATATTGCACTACTTTTAATTTTGTTCCAAAAATCCCATATTAATATCTTAACTGATAAATAAATATTGTAAAATAAACTTTATTAATGTACGTCTGATACCTATATGTAAATATTAAAATGTTAGGCTTTTTTAAGTTTAAACTCCAAAAATACATATCTTTATTTACACTGTAGTATTGTAAATCTTTTATTTTTAGTCATAAATTGTTTATTCTCAATTAAAAAAGTTCTGTAATACACCAAATTTGTTTATTTATTTACTAGATGAGATATAGGCATGCCGGTGCCGAGTATTTGAATTCATGTTGACTGCTGTGGTCATTGGCACTATCGGACTAGAATTTTGCAAGAACCCTGATAGGAACTTAATCTTACCAAATATCGCATTGATTATAGAACTTGCTGTTTTAGCCCATATTTTTACCGCTTTAAAAATTTTACCAGTCTAAATCGGGAATCAAACCCGAGACCTTTAGTTTACAAAGCAAACATGCTATCTATATCATTGAACACAGCTTGAATGAAGTTTTTGTTCATAGCAAGAGTTTAATATTTTTTAATAAGTGATGAGGTTGACGCCAAGTACGAACATACTCAGAAAGCTAACTTTACTTTGGTGCCGTCTACGAGATATCTCGTGGCAAATACGTATCAAAAACAGTTGTGTGGCATCTGGTATAATATCAACTTTTACCCTGACTGCATAAGAAATTTTTTATTCGAATAATGGGTCCAAATTAAACAATAAAATTGAAAACACTGTAGCGTCGGGGAAAAAACCAACTATGAGCTCTGGCAGGCAACGTATTAACCTGTAACTTGTTGGATGATTATTTTAAAATTTGTAATGCTGTATAGCAAATGAGGTAAAAATTGGAAACTCTTTCTGGAAGCAAAAACAAGAAGACAGACGTACCTTCGTCACACAAGGAAGACAAGCAAGTAGTATCATAGACTACATAGTATACACAACAGAAATGGAGGAAGATATAAAAGTGGAACCAGAAGCAGAAATGGGCACACAGCACAGACTGGTAATAGGAAAACTAAAAAACATCAAACCAACCACAGAGAAGATAAAACATTATACTCGAATAAATTTAAATAAACTAACAAAAACAAATACAGAAAGATAGTAGAGACAAAAATAAACAAGCTGGAAACTGAAAATAGAAATTGGACTTTGGAAGACAGATGGCAAGCACTAAAAGAAATAGTAATTAGCTCGGCGAAAGAAGTATATGGATACTGATGGTGGACAAAGGAAGTCAAAGATGCAGTGCAAGACAAAAAACAAGCATGGAAAAAATGCATATACACAAAGGATCCAAAAGACAAGGAAACCTACGATAAAAAGCGAAGGGAAGCAAAAGAAATAGTGAAAAAAGCCAAACAAAAAACATGGGAGGACTTTGGAAACGAACTAAATGAAGGTTACAGAAATAACAATCGAAAATTCTAGAGGAAAAAGAAAAAAGACAGATTCAGGCGTAAGAGACAAAAACAACATAATCAAAATAAATATCCCGGAAAAAATAGAAGTATGGAGAAGTCACTACAGTCAAAAAATCGACTTAGACGAACATGACAAAATACAACTAGTAGAAGTAAATATATTCGTACAGCAAGAAGATGAAATACAGAATAATAAAATCGATATAAAAGAAATGGAAGAGACAATAGGAAAAGCAAGTGGAGAAGATGAGGTGGACCCAGAAATGATTAAATTCATGGGGAAAAAAGGAATAACATGGCTACACAAAGAAAGAAACACCATACCTAAGGAATGGAAAAACAATCTGATAATGCCCATACTCAAAAAAGGCGACAAGACTCAATGCGATAACTATAGACCAATACGCCTATCACCCGTGACATACAACATATATACAAAAATAATACAAAACAAACTAAAGGTGCACATAGAAAATAAGCTAGATGATTTATTGATTTAAGGGCAGCTTTTGATTCAATACAAAGACAAGTACCTTTGGAACTAATAGGCACACCGAAGAAACTAATACAAATCATAAACTCGATACACAAGCAAAAGTACAAATAAATGGAAATAGATCAGAACCATTTAATATTAGAAAGGGAATAAAACAAGGAGACAGTTTAGGTCCATACTTGTTTATAATAGCAATGGACAGACTATTTAAAAACACAAGACAAAGAACGGAGAAACTGCAGACTACAATGGGACATAGGAATATGATACCAATCAGAATAGATAGCCTGCTATACGCAAATGATTTAGTGCTTATATCAGATAGAAATAATAAAATGCAAAAGTTGGTGAATATATGGACATAAGAAATAGAAAAACTGAAGATGGAAATTAATGTAGAAAAACGTAAAATAATGTATATAAATAAAAAAAGAGAGCAGGAACAGAGCAAAATACTGTATAAAAATCAACCTATCGAATGGAATACTTAGGAATTATAGAAAATAACGGGAAAATAGATCTTTGAAATAACGAACAAAATTAAGAAGGCAAAATAATATACTAAGTACATACTAAGTAAGACAATTTTCGGGAAAAGAGAAATAAGTGAAGAAACCAAGCTAAATACATATAATACAATAGTGATCCCAACAATTCTATATGGAAGTGAAACCTGGACATTACAACAGAAACGCAAACCAAATGAAATGAAATACCTTAGAAAGATAGCAGGGAAAACCAAGCTTGATCACATTAGAAATGAGGAAATCATAGGAAAACTGAAACAACAAATGGTAACACAAATGTTGAGAAGAAAATTAGAATGGTATGGACTTCTACAAAGATTAGATAGAAACAAGACTACCGAAAAAAGTAATGGAAAGTAAAGGAACGAAGAAACGGAAAAGAGGAAGACCGAGACTCACCTGGATGAAATACATAGAAGGGATAAGGAAAGCAAGGGGGAAAACGATAGAAGAAATGAATAAAATGACAAAGGAGCGTAAAAGATAGAAGAAATGGGTAAAGGACACGGAACCCACAAATATCCAACACATAGGATACCGGAGAAAGAAGAAGAAGAAGTAATGGGACAGTCCCAATTATATTATGTTTAAGGCAGAGCGCTCACCAAAGTGATATGACATGTCAGTAGTTTGAAGCACATGCAGTTGTCATTTAGCGCACGCTAAACTTACATGTTACTTTTCGAGTCATATCTGTGTCAACCAAATTTTGTCATGTCTACAAAATAGCGTACGCTCCATTTTTTGTCAGATCACTTCTGTGTTACTTGACTTTACACAACGGTACAATGAAAGATGATCTTGAATTTAATATTTTATTCGTATCTTTAATTGAAAAACAATGTTGTTTATACAATTATACTTGCGCTAAGTAATTTGTAAAAAAGTTTCAAAATGTCTATATATTTTCATTATATTATTGGAATTAAGATTAATTATTTAACAACTTATTTTAAAATACCCCAAAATTATACATTTTTTAATTGATAATGTAATTATTTTGCCACAGTAAGACGTAAGACAGCATGAGGTAATAAGTATTGACAAGAGTTCGTATTATCTTGCCGTCCTATATACTTACCTATTTATTTTGAAAATCTACATGTTGCCCCCCGGTAATTTTAAATGTAGATGGATTAGGAAATAAATACACCATAATGTTTACCTATAAGTTGTATAAAACACAAAGTGCCAATGGGGATGTACCCAATATCATTTTTTATGCTTTTCTTTAGTATTTATTAGATTTAAGTGATTAACCAGCAAAAATGTTTGTTACTAACGTGTTACTTGCAAATCATATCGGTGAGCGACTTATTAAAATTATGTTACTTGTAAAACTTGTTATTGTAGTATCAGTGTCATATCACTTATAATGTCAGTTTGGTGAGTGCCCTGCCTAAAAGCTGGTCATCACCTTATGCCAAAGTCTGTATTATTAAAGATCTAGATCTAGAGTGATCCAGTTGTCCAAATTCGACAATTGCAATCGACTCGGCTGGGTAGCTATGATTTGTTTATATTCGGCTGTTGTCAGTTTGACATTTAAATAGCATTTTGCTCAGTTTTATTAAGTTTTTGCAAATATTACTTGCGCTACAATATATAAACAATTACGAAGGTAAAAAAGGTTCATTATCAAGAATAATTTTCTAGGTAATTTAAAAATTTTATCAAAAAAAATGAGTAAACTATAGATTGCATTGCTATTAATAATTGGTAGAAATAGTTTTGGACTGAACTTTTTCTGGATATTTTTAAATCTGTTTTGAAGAAAACAGCTGTGGCGTATCAGCTGTTTATTTGTGTTTGTGGTTTTTTTTGTACAGCTGATAAAATAGAAATATTGCATAAAACCAGATATACATAAATATCAAATCTCTGGATACTGAATATTAATAGATTTGTCGGAGAAAGCAAAAAGACGAGATATTCTAACCACTTTTGGTTAATTTCTTTCTTTTTAGAACGTAAATGTTGTAACGTTAACGTTTAGGGATTTTAGTGTTCTTAAAATTGCTATACAACTCCATACTTTGCTTGCCCTGGCGTTTTTTATGGAGAGTGTTGTGTACTAAGTGAATCTCTTGTAAAAACGATATTTTTACATATCTAATATCTATTACATTACCAGGGAGTAGATGAAGGTATTTATGTGTGCCGATTATTATTTTAACAAATAGATTAACCTCGCTAGGCGAAAAATTGGGAAATTATTATTGGGGCTTGTCCTGACCGTATCTGACGGTCCCTCTTCTTTACCTTTGTAATTTCGTGCGTCATTAAGGTATAAACATCATTTACCAGAAGGTATTTACGAATACTTTTTGGTTAATTTTAGCGCTTTTTAGTAGAATATTCTAAAGTAAGGTTAAACCTGGCGGGGATAATTTGTTAATAAGTAATAACTCTATTGTTTACGTTTTCGCTCCTAATTCCTAAAATTTGGAGAACGTACAAGTTTTAACTGTGTTATTAATATCTTTGACAATCTAAAAGGCTATGAAAAGCATCAAAAAACAATTAAAAACAACTTTTGGCACTTCAAAATTCCTGTGCTGTTGTCAGTTATATGTGTTACATTCACATAATGCATCATGTTACAGGATATATTATGCCCCGAAATCACAAAGAGAATAGCAAGTATGAGAATAATGGGTCGAACCGGAAGAGCCATACCTTTATGTCTGCGGAGGATCAGGCAGCCGGAAAGAAGTCACTTTGGACAGAACTGGAGATAACAGGGACTATCCGTAACTTAAGCCCCAATTTATTTCGGTTACATAATCTTACTGGGTTATATTTAAAAAACAACTGTCTCCAGAGGCTGCCACCTGATATTTGTCAGCTTATTAACCTTAGGACGCTTGATGTGTCTTTCAATAAGCTGCGTTCACTGCCGGCAGAACTCGGAGACCTTATTCATCTCAGGTAAGCAAACGTTTAATATATATACATTTTTATATTAACCTAAATACTTCAGACACCTAAAAGAGTTATTGTTCTGTAATGTTTTTTTAGGAAAACTAACGTAATTATAAGCACACTCATTGAATAGTAAGGCACATCCAAAAGCGACCGTTTATATAGGAATATTATTTATACAATAGCAATAATATTAAACGTTTCAAACCTGTTTATGTAAATGATTGTAACTGTCAATTAATAGTGTGAGGTTATATATTTTTTGAATTGCAGTTGCAGCACCTCTTAGTTAATGAGTGATGCGATACAAAGCCTGTAGCATTAACCTTTAGTTGATTTTATTAATTAGGTATAATTATACCATCAAATTTATTAAGCTCATTATTCGCATTTATAACTTCAATGTACGGCTTGTATGGATTAATGTAACTTCTGTAGGTATGTTATTGCAATTGGCTGAAATCTGGAATTGCAACGATTGAAAGTGCATTATTTAGAAAAATTCTGATTTGTTATCAGCTATGGTTATTTAATGATCCTTTCGTTAAAATGTTCAAAATCCTGGATATGTTTTGCAATCAAATCTTTAAAGAACAATTATCGACAATCGTTAAATAAATTTCCATAAATACATAGCCATAACAGTATACTCGAACATTTGGCGTTTTTGAAAAGTTGCTTGAAAGCTAGTCAATTAATACTTTATGTACTGCTCTAGAAAACAAAATTTAGTTAATGTAAACAAGATTTAAATCATTAACTTTTTAACAATTTGTATGGGAATGTTTTTATAAGTATGTGTGAGTAATAGGCTGCTTAAACTGATAATGAATGCTTCAACAACAAACAGTATAGGATTAATTTTACAATACAAATAATAAAAACCAATTGTAGGTAAATGACTAATGATTAGCTACATTTGTTTTAGTTAATCACCAGTAATTATTATCCTTTATCATACATTAACATCTGTTTTAAGTATTAACAATTTCTAAAGGAAATATTTATATAACATTTTCAAGGCAGAATAAATAAATAATTCCTATGAGAATGGCAGTTTAGTTGCTAATAGTACATTAATCTCTTTGTTAAGAGAATGTAACATGTTTCAAAGTGGATCTTTTTCAGTATTGTGTTTATTTTAGCATGTTGAAAAATCACTTTTGTATGTTGCAAACTGAATTTAACAAATGTTATATTTGTTTGTGTTTACAGAGCGATTAGTATTAATGAATTTATAGAACAATCTTCAAATCATGAGTTATGTAAATCCATATAGTTTCCAAACAAATACTGCCACTGTTTGTTCGATTACATATTTCAGTTTTGTTCGTTATACTATGAGTAACTCACTGATGTGTTTCGAAATATTTAATTAGTTCCATTAATATTTTTGCCTAGGATCATGCGTTTATTTTGAAATATAATTTTTACCCCTTTTTATTTAATTTCATAAATTAGGTAGATTAGGTTTCGCTGGGCAGTGGCGCACCCAGTTTGGGCGGCTTTAGGGCTGCAATTTCCAAATTAAAAATTTAACCAGTCAACATAACAACGTTTCAAGTTAACTGGGTGCGCCACTGTCTTTAGGTTCGGTTCCCTTCATTTGTAATTCCCTTTGTTCCAGTCAAAATCCTATTAAACAAGAAGCCAGACCATATTGGTATTCTCCCAATACGATTCCTTTTGCCTCTAGATTTGTAATGACGGGCACAGGCCCCCCTTGCAATCCTAAGCCCCCACAATCCCGTTGTTTCACCCTCAAGTAAGTTTAATGTTGAGTTCATCGTTAAGAATAGAAAAATCAAAGGTATCGTCATTCCAGATAAAATTTGTTAATGTTTATTGGAAAAATAACACAGAACAATACTGTTTACAACTTATAAATGAAAATAAACTTGTGTATCATTATCACGTCAGTGGAATGTATGGCTTGCAGGGAACTGCTGTTGAGTCACAATATCTTACGCATCCTGCCATATGAGCTAGGCAAACTATTCAACCTTATCGTTCTTGGGCTTCATGGGAATCCTTTGAACAAAGACATCATGACGCTGTACAGTGAACCCAATGGGACTCACAAGCTACTTACCTACATGCTCGACAATCTGCAAGGTAGGAATTTTACTTTATATTTGTTAATTTGTTTAATTACTTAGTATAATTTCAAATTTATAGTACAGTAAGCCCTCGTATAACGCGAGTGTTGTACGAAACTCACATTACATAGAAAAAGCAGGGTTAGGTTCCGAAACCATTTTTTAAAGTTTCCGAACCAACCCTTACTTGCGCAAAAATTATGGTGAGAGTTGTCTTGTAAAGAATCCTGCTCAAGTTCTTTTAAATGTTTATAAACTCTGAGAGCTTTTTGTTTAATAAACTCTTCTCCATTTTTACCATTATAATATCGCGCACATGAGCAACGCACTTTGCACTTACCGTTGACCCAGCAATAACACTTTCTTGGATTTTATGTTAATTTGTTTTATTGTTCGAATGGTTGATTCACTTAAATTGAAAGTCCTTGCAACAATTGGTGTTTCTCCATTTTCTGACCGATTTAGGATTTCAATTTTTTCTTTAAAGAAATCAGTTTTCTTTTCAGTGTCCATTGCTATAAAAATAAATTTCTTATATTAAAAAAAAAAACGCATTTTATCAAAACTCCAACCGCTTTTCTTGCTTTCTTTTCGAGAGATTTATGCCCCCTGGCTTAGTAAAATGGAATTGCTCAGAGATGATCTTGAAAAACACAGGGTACCCTGTACAACAGAGTCAACGAATACTCTTTAACATGGATAATGCAAAAGAGCATCGCGCCTTTACCAAAAAGCTGGAGCTTGGAGGGAAGGGGGATTTGTAGTTCAAGCAAACCTAGAGCTTGACACCCTTTTTTAAAAGATCAACGCCACAGTTGGCACCGATTGCTACAGAACAGTTCAACTTATTGAAAGGAAAGCACCATTTGACTGAAGGTTTCCGCATTATACAAGGGTATACTGTACTTTGATTTCGTATTTATTAAGTGGAAGCCAAATTAATCTGCACCATAGGGATTTGTTTGACAATTTGTTATTTTAATTGCCTCTACTACTAAAGTACTCGCTATTTAAGGTTGTGCTAAACTTTCTCAAATCGTTCGTATATTGTTAAACAAGCCCATCGATTTTAATCTGTTGGTATTCGATAAACTTCAAATATAACAAATTGACGTTCCTCAGGTTGCTCTGAACTCACCAAGAAGTGGTACTCTAATTTCAAATTTATAATACTTGTTTCATATTTAATAGTTGTAAACTAAACTAATATGAATAACAATTTATTATTAAACCAGAAAATTTACAAAGTAAATCCTATAGGTAAACAGAGTCACCTGTACATAGATTGGCTTACAGTGTAAATCCTATAGAGGTAAACAAGTTACCTGTTCATAGGCTGGATTATACCTAAAAGCTAAATAACAAAATAAATCTTACTTTCTAAATGGTATTTAACTTCTTAATCTAATACAAAAATTTACGCAAAAGTAACAAAAAAAAAGGTGGCATTTATGTATTGACTAAGTATAATCTTTTAATTTATTATAAATTTTTTACATTTTTTTGTTATAGTAGTTTTATTAGTAGTCATATATTTGTCAACCTATTGAAAACCTTAATGGCTACAATGTAGCTATTTTTATTACTTATAGTTTTGTTGTTTTTAGGTAATTTATTGTATGGTCTTGTGCGTAGTTTTGCTTGTATTGTTTAAATGTATTTCCTTCAGTGTTTCGTAATGAAATGATACTGACTCTAGTTGAAATAATTGTCTCACATTAAGACGGGCATTGTGTTCTGAAAATCGATTTTTATTTATAATTTTTAATATTTTATTTTGAATTCTTTGTATTAGGTTCAGATTATTGTCATATGCTCCCCCCCCCCCCCAAGCAATTATTCCATAATTGATTAAGCTGTGGAAAAATGCCTAGTATATTAACATGTGTTTTAGTGTCCATAATATTTAAAATTTTGGCAAAAAATAAATATCAAATATCTAGTTTTTTTAACAATATACAGCAGATGCTCGATAACGTGACTAATTCAAACCAAGTGTGTTCACATTAACGAAATGTTTACATTAGCGAGTGTGATTTTATTAATAAGTAAATTATTGAAAGAAACGTTTAAGAACACAATACAATTTTTAATGATAAGAAAAATAAGCTGCTATTTTAGTCTGCGTAATGCTGGCTTAAGTTCAAATACGACTAAAATGAAATGCAAATGCATCATAAACACCCATCCGATTGACCCAGCTCTGTCGCAGAGGGGAATCCCCTACATACATCGGCGACTAACCGTCACCTAGAACTGTTTATGTTATCGAGCTGTACAGGTTGTTTACGTTATCGGGCGTTCCATTTGATCCTATAGTATGAATCTTATGTTTACATTAGCGCGATATTTCCATTATCCAGTGTTTACCTTATCGAGCGATCGTTGTATTTTAAAAATTTTCTTCGAAAACTTGTCTGACTTTTATTGTAAATTAGTCCTCCTATCAAACATTTTAACGAGTCAAAAAATTCCCAGCTACTTGTGAAAACAACATCCAGATTTCTTCTTTTTAATTTTTCTTATTTCATTATTCATTTGAGTTCTTATATTGTGCAACTTTCTTGGTTACTGCAAAATGTTCTGCCATATTTGTTGCAAAATTTTTCTTGATTCTATCTTTCTAAATTTTACATGTTGTATCCCACAATTCAGGACTTGCTTGTAGCATTTCTATTAGTTCTTTAGTTTTATCTTTTGACCAGTAGCCTGATTGTGCCATTTTATATGTATTATATGATACTGTAATTTGTAATCTATTATTTTTGAACGTATTTACCTATAAACGTTTACTTACTTTTGACTTATTACTGCATATAACAAAACGGTTCTAACCGTGCCGGTACACTTTAAATCGTGTGTCGACACGTTCAAGAAATGTATTCAGACGGAAGTGTACGATCTTACGAGAGCGGTTATCGTGACATGAGTGTCTGATATAACGACACTACTCTACATAGTGTACATACGAAGACACTCGATCTTGTCTAGATATTAAAGTGTCTACGTCTGTACGTAGCATAAGCTTGCAGTAGACATTATTTTATTTTTCCATGGCCAAGCCTTATGTAATTTCTTTTTGAACTCATGGTATATGATATAATAAATTAGCTGGATATTCACATTACCCGATGTTCACGTTATCGCATGTCTGCTGTATAACCAAACCGTATTTCTTCTTGACTTAAGTCAAGTAAAGTCAAGTCCGGATGTCTGTGGCGCCTTAGCTTAATAGTAACATTGAACAACATCGTCGATTGTTGTTAGCCTCTAATTTCGCGGTATGAAACCGAAACCATTCCGTCTGAACCTAGATTCAGACGCACCGTGAACTTCTTGCGAAGGTTCGTTTTGTCACGTTCTCTTTCGGAGTCGGAGTCGGAACCGGAACGATTCCGATAGAGTTATTCCTTGGTCATGTCGGATTTGGTGGAACTGAATCCTCAAAAGGAGTCAGATTACTAATCTCTAGTTTGGGGCTGTAAGAGCGAACTCGCCGAGAAGTTGTAGTTTATTATCTGCGCATGAGTTAGATTATAATGTAGGTCCCCTTTAAACTTCCCTCGTATTTGTACAATTGCATTCACTTATCGTTCATTTCGTTAGATGGGTCAAATGTTACATAACCAAAAACTCTAACCTAACCCGATTACTTAATCCAACCTAACGTAATAAAAAATAATATTCACATCTCATTGCTTGTAAGGAAATTTCGCTCTATTGATAAACTTCAAAGCTTATACCAGCTTATTTATAAAACAAACCCATTGATTGTACTTCTTTCGAGTATTTTCTTCAAATAATTTCAAGGATTAGTTATTTGTACTTACTTACTTAGTTGTTCTCTTTTGCTTTACAGTGTAGAGGTGTGGAAAGTTTTCCATTTCTTCCTATCCTTCGCCAGGTTAGTTGCTTCTTCCCAGGTAATGCCGCGATTCCTGATGATTCCCTTAACCACCCCTTTTCATTTTGTTCGCGGCCTTCCTTTCCTTCTTTGCTCTTCTACTGTCATTTTCCGTGCTAGCTTCGGGAACCTTATTGAGTCTATCCTAAAGTGTATTCAGGGAAAGGCTGCACTCGATGTAAACAAACAAGTTTGACAGTGGCTGATTCGCACGGCAAATGCTTTGTGTAAAATTGTTGGCTGCGTTAGCGTACGCTCTTGTAACGTGTACACATGTAAGTACCGGAAATACATATTTATGTAAAAATGCGTCACCGGCTTATCGGATTAGGGAACTTTCACCTGTATACAACTAATCACAGCCCCTATTTCGACGTTGTGGTTGTCAACCATCACGTGGCTTTGTTTACATCGAGTGCAGCCTTTCCGTGAATACACTTTAGTAATGTGGCTGAATGTTCGCAGTTGTGCTTGTTCTATCATGTTCAGGATGTATTGCTTCATTTTCAATGTATCTGGCTAATCTAGTGTTGCTTTTAACTCTTTTCAAATGTGATTTTTGTCTCTGGTTTAGACACCATGTTTTGGATCTGTATGTAAGTTGGCACATAGGTAGGTTGTTTTGAACACTACCACCTTGGTTTCTTTACTTATCTCTTTCTTGGAGATGAAAGGCTTATTTAAGGCTCGATATAGTCTTCCAATGGCTGCCACTCTGTTATTTATTTCTTTGTTCATGCTGTGTGATTACCGAGCCTAAATATCTGAAGTTTGAGACCTGTTCCAATTTGTAGGCGTCGATGTATATTGTGTGAGTTTTTGCTTCTGTAGCAATGGTCATAGTTACCGTGTTTTTATCATTCATTCCTCTATTCTCCATTTCTTGTTTCCAGATATTTAGCTTTTACTGGAGGTCTGACTCTTTGTTTGCTAGTAGTACTGCATCATCGGCATATAATATTTCTGAGAATATTACCGGTTTCATCATCCAGTGGCCAACTCTTAGACTTTTGGTTTTCGGCCTGCATGTTTTTACAATGTCTTCTAGTTATTTTTATTGTTAATTAACATATCTTTATAAACCCGAAGAGAAATTCGTAATTAAAAAATAATCTCGTAAAATTCCATGTTTCATTTCATTCATTGCCGGTTTTCAATTTCAGAAGTTATATCTAAGGCAAAAATAGAAACGTTCATTATTATGGGTTTCATATGAAGGATAGAAACATGCATCAAAAAGAATGGTTAAGAGAAGTACTTAAAATAACCATATTTATGTACCTATCATAGCAAACGTATGAATTGTAAATATGGTGAATATTACTTACCATGTGGTTTATGACTCGGTGCTTATTAGTTGTACGTATAATTCAAATGTCAAAATTCTATTGTGAGCTAAATTAATTAATCTTCTGCTTTGAAAGAAAATCCATAAAACCATTCTCTTTATTGAAATATTTTCTTTGTTGTAAGATTTAAAAGGAATTTTACAGAATGCTTCATAAAAAAAATATTGCTCAATAGTTAGCGTAGCAGTCGTCTATGCGAAGGTAGACCGACTTTTTAAAATCATGTCGCTATAACTTGTTCCCAAATTATTCATTATTTATTTCACTTTGAGAATAACAGTAATTTACCACCCTCATTTTTAGTAAACCATGTTTATGCGTTATTAATTAATTGGTTTATTACCAAAATGTTCGTGTCTGCCGCGTTGGGCAACAACCCAACTGATCTACTTCGGAAACAGCCCCTGATTTATTTTAATGTTTGTTTCTTTGTTTTGAATGTCTAACCCCAAAAGTTTTGCTTACAAATCTGGAGAGAAGAAACTGTGAATATTCTGCATTCATAATGATTCTAGTTAATGTTTCGGCAATAACAATATAATATGTGAATTATTACCCATATTTAGATTCATATTGTTAATGTATTCGCCAAATTAATTAGTAAAATTGTAAATATTAAATTTATTGCGCCTTATGTGTAGGCAACCAACGACACATGCGAGTATGTAGTGTTGCATAACTTCAGGCGCCTTTTAACCTTTCAAAAGGTGTTTTTGGGCAATAAGTTAATTGAGTTTTTATTTTTAAAAGTATTTTAAAATACACTGTATTACTAACCAATATATATAGCGAATAAGTTTTTGGAAAATATCCAAGCCAGTAAAGTTTTACGTAGATTCATTTAGAGCTCAAAACTAAAATAACGTAATAAATCAGTGGATGAATAATCCTATCCATGATAAGTATGGTGTAATGCTTAAAATAAATTCGTGAAATGTTTTAAATGTCGTTTAACCGATCCTAAATTTTGTTCATTGGGAAGCAAAATTGAACATCACAAACAAATATACTTTTATGTGTGAAATTAATGCACCTTAATTTACAAATTGTTGATGTACAAATTACAGATTGATAAATAAATTGTGGTAAATCAATAAAAATATTCGTTCCAAATTAATTCAAGTAGATATCAAATACGCTAACAATTTAGATTTTTGCAATGCCAACAGTTAAAACTGGAAAGTGGTACAAGAAATGAGTCCATTGGCAAGCGAGTGAGAATGTTGTAAATATTCATTTCTGGAGAAAAGCATGTCATAAAAGTGAAGAGAATAAATATTAACACACAACTGCTCAATTACTAACGTAATTCACAGTATCCTTTTGAGTTTTTAGAATATTGTGTAATTAAACGCACTTCTAAATTATGTTTTTTGTTATTTATAATTCTAATCAAAGTACATACTTTTAAAGTTGTTTGAAGGTATTTCACGGCTAACCATATTGTGGTTTTTATACTGTTTAAACTAGAGCTGGGTTGATAGAGTCGTCAAGAAGTAAAAAGCATTCTGAGATTTACGTATCGTATTTAGCGCTTGAGTCGGACGGTAGCTGTCCTGTTATTTGCTTCTTTATTATTTATTATTAAGCGAAATTATTAAGTATTTCAACTCTGATCATTATAAAACAAACTTTGCAACTTTACTACGCCAGTTTTATGTCTACTTAATCAAAAATATTTAGAAACCAAATAACAACATGGAACCGTTTTGACACCTCTGCTTTTCTCAGGCAGTTATTTGCCCCGCCTTTAAGAGCATGCAGTAATCACCCTCAGCAAGTTACGCGTTCATCTCTTTTTAGCGCGTACAAATACTGCAGAACGTACGTCAGAACTCGAACGAAATACGGTTGCCGTTTGGCTCGTACACTCCAACGTATCGAAAGAGGATAGTTGTTTAAAAGCTATCGTAACTTGAAGACATCAGAATGCTTGTTAGTTCTCGACGACCGTAATGATGCTCAGTATTTGATATTGGCCCTAACTTTAAATTTTCAGATACTTACTTATTAGTCTAAAAATTTTTAGGTACATATTTGCGCGTGAAAATATTTGATTTTTCCTTAGAGTTTCACCATCAGCTTAGCAATTAAATAGACTTATAACCCATGTGAGGAAAATATTTACACATGATACATAAAATAGGTGAATTTACGACAATTCTATCGTATCATATGTACTTTCAAATAGCTCTATCTGAAATATTAATAGGGAGTTATCGCAAGTACTACGTTAAATTTCCGTTAACGCTAAAATCACGTGATGTTATACGCTATTTTATTTTTACGGTAAATGACATTTTAGAGTTACCGCACGCCGCTATTTTACCGTACGCTAAAGTTTCCGAACCTAACCTCAACACATAAAATTACTTGTTTATAAACACGGCAACATAACATCACCACTCAAAATAACGTACGCAAAAACCCTCCGCTATTTTATGGAAATAGCGGACCGCGGTTATTTATTTAGCGTACGCTAAATGTAGACGCATGCGCATTCGTCCGATTGTACGATAATAACGTACGCTAAATTTAGCGTTGTACTTGCGATAACTCTTATGTATCTGAAAATTGGCATCGCGGTATCGGTATCAATATTTGGAAATATAATGTCGGTCCTGATTGAATTTAAAGTATCACCCCTGTCTCTGCCAGACCTTCCCTGTAGAACTTTAGAGTATAGTCTAAGTGCTGATTCTGATAACGCAATCGATTCAATGTAACATTGATGCTACCATTTTGAGCTCTTCTAAACGCCTTCAAATATTAGCTCGTTCTAACACTTTAACATAGCGAGAGTTGTGACGGAATTTTGGCACCCATATAACATAGTGAGTAACACTTGGCACAATATACAACAGACTTTGTTTGTGGACTAAGCATATGATTGTTAAATAGTCCTCAGAGTTTTTAAAATGTTCTACAGATAACACTAACTTGGTTGTGAATCTCATCACAATTAACCCTGTGGTTCATACTATGTATTTTGGAGATAGTGGAAGTATACTTCTAACTGTTGTTTGTCAGTTTTTACATAGGTTTAGACGAGGTAGAGTGTCATAAACATTTTTATGCACGATCGCATTATAATGTGTCAATTATGTCTGAATTTGTTTGACATAAACGTCTCTTTATAGCCCATGGGTATATTTATAGCCCGCCGGTCTATAATGAAACGTCAAAAATTGATAAACAGTTTAACAGTCTTATAAATAATTTTTTTAAATTAAAATCGATTGTATGCTCTTTATTAGAACTCTATTTAGGGTATTTTGTATTAACAACACAGTGAACACAATTATTTATGTGAATATTCCTAGGCGTAAATGCTTCAACCATTTGACAGTAGACAGTAAAAAATTAAAATAATTGAGCAACTACTCGATGTGGGTAGAAAATTAATTTATTCCTTTTATTTCAGTTTTAAAATCTTCGATCGTGCATAAAATTATGTATGTACCACTGGCGTAACTTGCTTTTATGGCCTTCGACGTGTCTTTAGCCCTCGACTAGCGTCTCGGGCTCAAAATTACGTCTCAGACCATAAAAGCATCTTTACGCCCTTGGTACATAAATAACTATAATTTTGTAGCATTCAGTTTAAAATTTAATCTGTTTGTTTTTTAAATTTGATGTTCAGGGCGTCATCATAATGTGTTCGAGCAATAATTATCGAAGATGTGCAACACATGTAACTTTTCATAAGCCCCTCTGACTTTATAATCAATTTATGTATTAGAATCAGAGTAAGCTTAAATGTAATTATTAGATAAATTATGCCTAAATTCGGAACCGGACATTTAGGCGCGACCATTTAGACACAGATCTACTTGGAAGCAGGGACAAAAGGGCACTGAGACATGTAGACGCGAAACAGTAGGACGCGAAGGCGCATACAGTTATGTTGTTTTAACAACTGACTTCTTTAGATACGCTATAAAATATAAATGTATTTACAATGAAATAGCTGTATCTTTAAATAGAAGTCCTTATTAAGGTTTTAACAAATATTAACAATTATTAATCTTGTAATTAAAGAAAGAACACTAATTCCAATCAAAATTTTTCAATAATTTTTTTCGATACTTTCTAAAATTAAACTAATTTAAATTTTAATACAAAATTCCTTTTTATACTGGTAGATTTTGTTTATTTCTAATTTAATTTTTAATTTTTCCGTGACAAGCTCCTACAATTTTAATCACTAAATTAGCAGTTGAGAAAGATATAAAAGATAAAGGTATATTAGATTACGTTCTTATCTGTTTAAGAAACACATATATTTGAAAAAAAACTTTTAAAATACGTAAGACGGTTTTATACAATTATCATTAATAATATCAAAAATAATTAAGAAATCATTGAAAAGTTCCACTCCTTGGAACGCCCCATATAATTTATTTATTAAGTATTTGTACTGAATTTTAGAGTTAACTGAATTGGTTGGCTACCCTGCTTACGTTGCGCCTTAATGTTTCAGAGCCCTTAATTTTCGCACCCGTCCACTGCGTCCTTTTGCCCTTGTAGCCTAGTGTCCCTGCGTCCAAAAATGTATGTCCGCCTAAGTGGTCGTGGCTAAATGTCCTAGACCGGCCTAAATTTTATAAGTAAACCGTAAAGTTCATGTAACTACAACATTAAATAACTAATGGAGTAAATGTTCCTTCTTCCTTAATGCAAAGGTCGATTCTTCTACTTACTACTTCTGGAGTAATTGCAGAGTAAAATACAATGATTCTCTGGTGCATTTTCAATGGGTACCGCATAAACGTCTTCCTTAATTGTGCCCGTGGAAAATAATTCGGCATTGTAAAATCGGGGCTACAAGCTAGTCAACAATTTGGTACGCTGTCCTATCCATTTATTACCAAACACTTCAGACTTTCATCCTTGTGGCAATGCAGAGCAGCTCCATCATTCAAAAACCACAAACTTCTTAGATTTAACTGAACGTCTTCCATACGAGCTGATACATTATTTAGTAAAAAGTTTTATTCGTTTGTAACTTGCGGAGATCTGGTTCTAAGTTTAGAATACTGACCATATTGGCTTCAGCTCTTAAAAACCCTTTTAATTGATTTATCTCACGGATGACTTCTATTTAGGAATCTAATATAGCATACAATTGTAGATTCATCATGTAAACGAACCATAACATTTTTTTTCACATTTGAAGGATTGTTCAACTATTCCAATTAAAACTTTTATCACCAATTCCAAAAGCAATGATTTTATCAACTATTTACGGAAATCTGGTTACTTTAACAACTTTATTCCATGTAGAATTATAACAGCGCCCTCTAATTTAAAGCGGGAGATTTCCACAATACACATATTGTTTATACTTTTAGATGATTATATATTTTTTGTGTACGAAAAACGTATAAAACTTTCGTGTTTCCATCCTGGTGCTATATAAGTGAACGGGAAACGTTCTCTTTAGCATCAGGTATTAGGATAAAGGAACAATCCCTTTACCTGTTCTTATTCATTGTAGTCCTTGTTGTTAGTGTATCGAAGAGCATTAAATTAAATATTTATTAAAAGCAAAAATGTTTGAGTTTCTATTTAAAATTCGAAGTAATTTTTAAACCACAAAGATTAAATCTACCTAAAGAAGTCACCTAAGTCGGCCTAAGAAAGCTCAGCCTCTGTTTGAGGAAACTACTGTTTAAACTCGCTTTTTTAATGAAAATTTCAAAATTTGCGTCAACTAATAATTATTATTAAATTGGTTTCGGTTTATGCCTGAAAAATCTATTGTAAATCCCTGTTTTATCAAGAAGCCTAAGAACATTCAGCCTAAAACAGCTTGAAGAAACTCTTGAAAAACTTTCTAACGATTACTTGAACTCATTTTTTAATGATTTTCGTAAACTAAGAATTAAAAACTTAAATCTCAGAAATAGATGAAACCCATGGAATTTCCAAAACTTCTTTAAACTTGGTTTTTAGATTAAAATATTAATAACTTGTCTTAAGGCTCCACTTTCCTTAACGGAAATATTGACAAAAATCGCAATATTTTATATCACTTTTGTGGCTTTATTATTTAATTTGAAGAGCTGGTCGACACTTATAAAGGTTCTGTAGAAAGCAAGGTAGTGATGTGTGGATATGTTGATGTCAAAAGGTCAATTAATTTTCTGTAATTAATGGAAAACGTCCTATAATTTCTGCAGTTTCTTTCGTTTATTTGTGATCGAAACCAAAAAAAGTTTGAACAAACTGACAATGATTAGCACGGTCTACTGAGGTATTCTAATAGATTTTTTTCGTCGATGTTTATTGAACATTTATATCGCAAAAAGAAAATTGTATTTAGGCAACCAGTTAAACTTAATGTTTCGATTTCTACTTTCCCAATTTCTGCAATCTAAGTTGCCTAACGTCAAAAGCATTAATTTAAACTAGGAATGTATTTTAAGTAAAGGAGAGCCTGGATGATAATGTCTTCTGTTATCTCTTAGGGATTACAGTACAGTACAGATAATAGGTTTCGCAGTACAAGCCACTCAACGCTTTAAAATAATGCTTTTTACGTTAGGCAACTTAGATTGCAGAAATTGGGAAAGCAAAAATCGAAACATTATGTTTAAGTGGTTGCCTAAATGCAATTTTCTTTTTTCGATATAAATGCTCAATAAACATCGACGAAAAAATCTATTAGAAGACCTCAGTAGACCGTGCTAATCATTGTCAGTTTGTTCAAACTTTTTTTTTTTTTGTTTCGATCACAAATAAACGATAGAAACTGCAGAAATTATAGGACGTTTTCGATTAATTACAGCAAATTAATTGACCTTTTGACATCAACATATCAACACATCACTACCTTGCCTTCTACGGAACCTTTATAAGTGTCGACCAGCTCTTCAAATTAAATAATAAAGCCACAAAAGTGATATAAAGTATTGCGATTTTTATCAATATTTCCGTTAAGGAAAGTAGAGCCTTAAGTGTAATTTTAAAATAACGGTACGGTTAAATAATGACAGTTGAAAAGAAAGACGGGTATGAATTAAATTTTTTAGACCTTTCCTTCATACGCATCAAGAGCAGAACGACCAATTTTAATATAGTAATTAAATTATTACCTATTATGTAAAACTTACAGAAAGGCACTTACACAAGACATCCATCAGCAATGTATTGATTTTTGCATGTCGCGGGGTGGGTTTCAATATTATCTTCCTATGCATGTATCGACCCTTTTGCAAATTTGTATAATTTTAGCATAATCTTTATTTGATTAGAAAAAAATTGCTTATAATTTTTTAAAAACTGGTTAAAGATAGGCAACCCAACATTCGCCGACTCTGTTCATCACTTTCAATGTTTACAAAGACGTTTAAGAGATTAAAAATCGGTATTCCCAAATACTTATACCTACTGAATTTTGAAGTTTTGTTAGGTAGAAGCAATACTATTGTTTATTCTGTGGCAATACCAGAAGATCCAATCTTTTCTTGACTGTTTTTAAGTCAGGCAACCCAAAATACTTAAAAACGAAAAATATTTTAACTAAAACCCACCCTTAACCAAGAAATTAATTATCTTAGTATTGGACCTCGCCCGAATTTATCTTTTTTTCAGGTCACATCAAAACATTCTGTCTGAAAAATTTAGGCTTTGCTCCAGGAAACTCATAAAGAGTTTTCAAACTTTCCAAAATCGTTTAAACGCCTTGTTAAGTAAAAATACCAATAATTTAACCAAACCGGTATTTCTTTTACTTCTTATAAATCGCCTGAAAGTTCTTAGTTTTACTGGTAAGTAATCTAAGAAAATTCGATCTGAAAATTTCAGATTATGTTTAAGGTAACCCCTGAAGAGGTTGAAGGTTTCAGAAAATCGTTGAAACGCGTGTTTAAATAAAGATATCAATAGTTATTCTAACTAAAAAGTTTATTGTTTTACTTTTGAAAAATCCGCCGGATTTCTTTGTTTTTTTTCAATCAATATATTCAACTTGAAAAAGCTTAAAATTTGTCGAGATAGCTTCTGAGGAGCTTTCAAATTTTCCAAAATGGGTTAAATTGTTTTTAACTAAGAAGAAGGCTGACTCCCTAAAGAATCGCCTGAAAGTTCCTAGATTTTCTGGTCTGAAAATCGCAGATTATGTTTAAAGAAACCCATGAAAAATTTTGAAATTTCAGAAAAATTGTTTAAACCCATTTTTAAGTAAAAATTTCAAAAAATTTTCTAATTCTGAACATATGGTTTTACTCCTGAAGAATCTGGCTATTTTATCTTCTTTTCAGGCAACCTAAGAATATTCAACCTTCGATTTTCTTGAGGAGCTTTGAAATTTTCTAAAACAACGATAATATTTCCAACTAAAACTCTGAGAAGCCATGGCTATACCTATTTTTCTAAATTGTAATTTTTATAATAATTTATTGTAGTTAAAAATTTTCGTGTAAGTTCGAGCAGGATTCTAAGGTCAAATTATCGCTGTTCACTGAATCGAGTTCGTAAGTTCTCTCTACAAAACCTATATGAAATTTTTGCTTGTCCTTAGAATCGAAATGTTAATACAATCAGGTATTCACCTATCCAAGTACTTAACTATTGTATGAAGTTTTCTATGTGTTATTTGTATGATTAAACGATTAAATAATTAACACGAAGAGGTTAGCATTCAGCACTGCTGCTTTGTTAGATATGTTGTACTTATGCATTAGCTAAATAATATTCTGTTGCATGATCTACTGAAGCTTAATTAAAAAATTTAACAACATTGTTAAAATTTTCAACGTTAACTGTCGCGTTCCCCAGTTTAATTAGTCCGTGAATAGCAAACTTTTATTATTACCGTTTCACAAATTAGTAGATATCTCTACAATTTAATCTGATTATGCCATCACGCTATGTATAATTAGAATGGGTGCTCTACTTGTTACTGACGTAATAACTTTTTTATTTTGCGATCTCTACGTATGTATTATTTATTAAATTCGAATCGTTCTCAAACCTGGTACCTTCCTCCTTTCACGCATCAATTTTTTATATTTCGAGAGTAATTACGTGCATCTTCCTGTTTGGCAAGATTATTCATTTTTGATAGATTAATATTTAAGATGTTTAAGTGTTTGATGTTAGAAATAGAAAAAATTAAGTTTCGAATTGCCTTTAGAAAGTAATTTGGGTTATATTTGATAGAGAGATGATGTTAGATTTGATTCAACTGGAGCACGTTAATGGCATTTTTAAATCTCACGTTCCATCGCAGACCATAAAAATAAAGCAGTTATGAATCAGATTTTATCGAAATATTTTTGTAATTGCAGTTTTATAAACGCGTGCCACAAAAATGAACTAACTGTAGGACGAGGTATTTAAATCGAGCCATTGTTTAACAATTCACATTCTTTGCAGGTCTTTTATTTTTTTTTTTAATATTTCCTTCCTATAAGAAAACGAACGATTTACCCTGTTTAATATTATTTTGATTTAATACATTAATGGTTAGTAGATTTAATTTTGGAATTAATTCCTGTTGTTCTTAACTGAAATATGTGTTTATTATTGAATTGAATTCAGACACTTTATTTAATAATCGCTATCTTTTTGTTGGTGTTACTAGCAAATTGCCTTTCCGTATTGAAAATAATTGTCAGTCTTCAGCTCTCATAATCAACGTGCAGTAAAACTTCCCACGAAAGATTATAAAAAGGTCGGAAATGCCATGAGACAAATATGGAATCTCTCATCGTACAAATACTATTTTAGAAGAAGTTAGTATGTGTAAAAAAGTCATAAGAGAAAAACCGGCAGAACATCACATCGTACCAGGCAATTACAACGGAAATTGATTAAAAACTGTTAATTTGATTGACTTTACATAAATAAACGGCCGTGAATTTGACACTGATGCATGGAAAATGATTGCATCAAATCTGGTAAAAAATGGAATTATTAATTTAATAAGATACGTGAAAGGTTTGTGATTGCGCATCGTTTTATTTTAGAGGTTAGTATTATGAATTTATTAAAAATACAATACTTGGTGCAGCTAATGAATCCGGCCCTACTTGCCTACATTTGTTTTATGTTCTAGAAACGTTCGGGATGTGTGTTAGTCACACAAAGGAATATGCTGTATAAATAATAATAATCAGAATTAAATCTTTCGCACGATCTAAAAATTGACTTTAATTATTAAATTGTGACAGAATAAGTAACGTGAAAATTTCAAGAAAATTACCAAATTGAGGCCCATTTATCCTGATTGTATTGCTGCAACATTTTTAGCTTTAAAATTTATAAGAAGTTTGGTGCAATAAATGGCACCAACCCTTCAATGCAATTCAACTTTTTGTAGGTTCATTTTTCTGTCGATATTATAATTTCCAATACCACTAATAGCACTTTCAAAGTCCTAGTTAGTGCAAATTAGTTGTTATTTAAACCGTATAACGCTTTAGAAATTAAATTGTTACTTGGTTTTTATTTCCGCGCCTATTAATTTTATCATTATGTATATTCGTGACTCAAAACTGTCGTTTTATAAATATGCAAGTATTTTTAAGTGGTATTTATGAAAGCACACGCCTACACATTACGTAAAAACGCAAGAAAATGAAAACTAGTTGCACTTAATAAACAGTAATGCAGGAAATGAAAGTTGTATTAATTGACTTTGTTATATTTCCTTTTGTATTTGTAAGTTTTTTTATTAGCAAAAAAGGTTGACTAATAACAGTTTTGAAAAGCATTTTTGATTTTATTAAAAAATATGTATACTAATTGACGTTGTATTTCCTATTATTAGTGTGCTTTTTTTTACAAGAAATAATGTGCGGAAGGGGGGGGGGGGGGTTCGTTTGAGTAAAAGTTCGATCAGATTGGAAAAACCAATAATCCGGAAAGCGATCATGTTGACTTAATGGCGTGTGTGAAATTGCACTTTGGCTGGATAAGAAGATTTAATTCGATAAATAGTTGTGTTAATTTATTGAGTAAAGCCGATTAGGGATTTTGCACTTGAGAATCCAGCTCTTTTCCATGCCTTGTTTGAATTTAATAATTACCTGGTCTTCTAAAAAACTTCAAGTTTCTAATTAATTAATAAATGACTCGCTTTGCCATAATTTTGTATTTTTTTTGTCACTGATATTAGTCATGAAAATCAATTTGTTGGGACTTTTAATTTCAAACATTTATTTGGTTCTGTGTTTAATCAGTAAGCTTTCTGTGCAAACGCATAATCTTTAGATTCTGAAAATGGTTATTCATTGTTATTCGGAACGCTCCCCTTTGATTTTCTTCCGTCATTGGGAATATGTATTCGAATTATACACCCTTGGGACCTTCTAAACTTCGAAGGCGATAGCTTCCTGGAAGATGTTTGTCCGTCCATGAAATTTACCACAGTACCTTCCTCCTTACTGGGAATTAATTCCTGTATATCTAAAATCCTTACCCGTTTTCAAAATGGTACTTCCCTCGAAACGTCCTGGAAGATACTTGCCCGCCCATGAAATTTACCACAAGTGCCTCCCTCCTGATTGGGAATTAATTCCTGTATATCTAAATCTGGTACGCCCATCATAATAATACTTCTCTTCGAAATATTTTTTTTCGTTCAAGCTTCATTCTCTTCTCATATTTTATTTCCTGCGATCTTCCTTTCGCTGTTCGTTATTTTATTTCTAATCTTAAGTTTTCCATAGACATCACAAATGTACTGCCCATCTTAATCTATTTGTTTTGATGTACATTTGCGTTGGTCGTCTTGTAAGATGTTTGTAGATTTTCGAACTTCACTTAGTTTTACCAAGGCCTGCTGAATTAATATTGCATATAAGGCCTTACCACTTTATTTAACCAAGACGAAATTAGAAACAACGGTGGCGCCATTTGTGGTGAACTATACATTTTTTAATGGAGAAATGTATAGTTCACACAATTGGCGCCACCGCTGTTTCTAAATTGCGTCTTGGCTAAATGAAGTGGTAAGGCCTTATATGCAATATTAATTCAGCGGGCCTTGGTTTTACAGACTTCATTATCGTTAATTCAGGCTAATAAGTATGCAGCATTCTGATTAAATGTTCAGGTTCCACTTTCATAACATTTTATTTTTATTCAGGGTGTCTACATATCTATTATCTGTTCACTGACCTCGCGGACACTAGATTTATGTTGGCATGCACTGAACAATTGGTACAGATAATTTGCTCTGTAATGTTGTTATTTCTGGTTACTATATGATTGGAGGGAAATTTGAAATCTGACATTTAAACAAATTAATTAATTATAAAATAAAAATTTTCATGCAATGTAACCTAAATGTTGAACCATGAATTTTACCGAAAGAGGACACAAGGCAATTTATCTATGTTAAGAAGAATTAAAAACTGCATATGGAACTATTTATGAAAATATTGATTTTGATATCTGTCAACATGACAGCATAACCCAACATTTCAGGGAACTAAATATCTCACTAAATTTTAAAAACATGCAGTGCTATCAATTCAATAACAAAAAAATGCACCAGATATTTCAATTTGGTGCTTTTCCTGGTTGTGAATAGATAATACAAAAAGAATGGGTTGAATTTAAGGAGTATGTCTCTTTCTATCGTAGACTTCATTATTGAAGTGTCGCGATCCCACGATATCATGTATTCACGATGTTTCTCCATTTTCTCTATCTGAAACAGACCTTATATGTTCCTGGGGCGGCACTCCGGTGAGCTCTTTCACTTGGTCGATCCATCGCCCACGAGGTCGGATCGCTTTGACTTTTCCTTGAATGAGAGTTTTTCTAGGTTGTCGTCTGTTCTTCGGGTGACATGTCCAAAGTATTTGAGGATTCGTTTTCTTATTTTTGTACGCATTTGTTCTACGAGCTGTCCAGGCAATCCTCAAGAGCCTTCTCTAAATCCACATTTCTAACGCATTAAGGCCAACGCTCATTTATCCACGTCACGGGGCGCCACGCCGGACGGCAATTTTTAAATTACATTGGTTGTTATGGAATAACGCGCCGTGGCGTGGCGTGGATAAGTGAGCGTTATTGCATAACAACCAATATAATTTAAAAATTGCCGTCCGGCGTGGCGCGCCGTGGCGTGGTTAAATGCGTGTTAGCCTTTAATCTTCCGTCAGGTCTACAGCTTTTATCGTCCATGTTTCAGCGCAATATGCTGTAGTCGGAAAAACAAGTGTATTTACGATCTTTCCTTGTTTTTGTTATGTGTTTGCCCTTCAGGATCTTATTCCGGTTGGAAGTAAGAAGTATGTATTACAACCTAAATAAGTTGAAAAGTTTTAATATATGGGAACCCAGGGCGGAACGGGATACGAACTTAAAAATTAATTACTTGTACATAATTAATTAGGGCGAGTGAAAACTCAATTTTGGTATCAATGAAAAAGTTTATTATGTATAGAACAGCATGTAATACAAAGAAATGCAAAAATTATAACTAATGTTTTTTTTTTTTTGAATTTCTCAATATTTTATATCATTTGTCCCTTTCTGCCCCATACATAGGGCAGAACTGAATAGATTCTTTTTAACGAAAAATTAATACAGAAAGTAACAAAAAGTCATTTTAAAAATTAGAAGCTATTTACAATGTTCACATACTAAGACTGCTTTGTCATCTTCACTGTCTATACCAGCACAACTGTTGTGGGCCCACTTCCGACGACCTTGGTACACCCAGCCTTCATCTGACATTGAATAAAAATAGCCACAGTAAAGACATTCAGCACCATCTTCATTTTCATCGGCCTCACTGTCTTGGGTCTTTTCCCCTTTTACTTTTTTTTGGGAGTTTTCTTGAAATTTTTGTTTTTTTCGTACCTTTTTCGTTAGTTCTGTTGTTAAATAATTTTTTCCTAATTGTTTCTTCTTTGGCCCATCCCATTGTTGTCTATCAGTTCTTCTGACATAATTTCGCACCATCTGAAATCGTTTAAAAATATTGTTTCGAACCGAAAAATATGATGGGGCAGAACGGAATACTATCCCGTTTCGCTCCACGGTCACGTTTTAGTTTAGAAATTTTTACTGGGTTCTAAACACGATCAGTGTAGTCAAACAATTTCATCAAATTACAGCTAATTAGATGTGCTTTAAGAGTACATAGCATTTAAGGGATTATACGTAACGGTAATTGGCTTACCTTTAGTGGAAATTCATCAAAAGTTAGAAAAATACTTGCAAAACCATCGACCACAATCATTCACTCTGAAACCACCTTTCAAACTGAATGTAGATGGTTGCCTCAGCTACTTCCCGATTTGTTGACGTAGGTTAACTTCTTTTCGCTAGGTTCCAGGACCAGCTAATTATCTAATACATAAAATAATGTTATCCCGTTGTACCCCGCTATCCCGTTTCGCCCCGAGTTCCGCTACATGAATCTTGTCTAATTTTTTCTGTTTCAATAACTTGAACATATCTCCTTAGCCACTAGTCGCCCGACTTTGGACATAGGCTTTTCCCCAGAGATCTCTATTTTGTGTAGCATGTTTCCAATGCAATCTAGCGTTTTTTTGTTGTGCATTTCATTTGGGCCCGCCTTCTTGTTCTATGCGTGAAATCTCCATTGCAAAAATATCGTCTTCCATCTGTTGCCCAAATATTCCCAGTGTTTTCAATTAGGCTGTTTTTTGCTACGCCCTCGACTTTTATTCTGGCTCTCATCCAAGTATTTTTCTTTTTGTCTGTCAGTTTTGCACGAAGAATACACCGTAGTGTAATTACGATGTACAGCTAAATGGAATTCCCGTGGGTTTCGGCGGAATTCCTTAAGAGTTGATGTATGTAAAAGAATAGGTAAATAGAATTCGTTATCATATTTTCATCAATGAAATTACTGTGGAAGTCCTTGGAATCCCGCGTACAAAATTCTGCCAACGGTTTACTTCTTGGTTTTATCCCCAACACCGTCTTTTCTATGACTTGTTCCGTTTTAGATGTTTTTTTTTTGTGAATGTCCCAGATTTGACACTATGGTTCATAACTATACGTATTCGTCGACTGTTTCCAACTTAACGAAAACGTTTCTCATTTCACCAATATTCATCATTATATTGTTGTTTTTTTTTTTAATTTTTTTTTTTACTTAACCAATAGCTTCAAATTATTATTAGCTGTTTAATCGAGGTCTGTATTTCGTCGTGTATGTTGGCTATTAGGGCAAAATCCTCTACAAATCTCAAATGATGCAGTTTCTTGCCGTTTATATTTATGTCCCATATTTTAACCAATTCAATACTTTGAAGACATATCACCCTAACACTGCAAACCATTTTGGGGATGCGACATCTTCTTGCCTAACTTTCCTTTTAAGTGATTGCATTTCTTGCAATTATTGTGTATTGGTTGTCTATACACATACAGTGAGTCAATTAGACAGTCAGTTTTACAGTCAGGGCAGGACGGCATTTAATCTAAAATCATTAAATGTATAGTAGAATACATAAAGCAACCTTTTGTCTCTATAATTAGCAAATATTCCTTCGACATTTAAAACTACAATAACTAAACCTCTTTTTAAATAAAAACTGAATGTGTCAAAATTGAAAACAGTTCAAATGAAGCTTCTGTTATAATCGTTAGTGTACCTCAAGATACTGTTCTAGGTAGTATATCTCCTTTTGCAGAATATAATGTAATATAATAATGTATACTGGTGAAACGTAGAAGAAAGTAAATTATACTGCAGAAGATTTTAAAATAGTAATAATCGTAGAAAGATGATTTAATCTAAATTTTTTGTCAATCCATTTTTGTTAAAATATACGAATATATCTTTTTTTATGCAAAAAATCACGTATACTTTCAGATGTAATTATTAAAGTGGAAATACCGAATGTCATATAGAACCAAATAACCATAAAATTATCGTGGTATGGTAGTTCAACATCTGCAACGGGTACACATATTAATCTATTAATACAAAAATTAAGATATATTTTAATTTGTATACGAACTATGAATATAAATAAATATAATATTTATTGAACGCCTAAATTCAAGTGTTGATTTTGTGCTCTAAATTCTGACTGGTATTCTCTAGTAATGGTAAAAAGTAGTAGTTGGTATTGTATTCAGAACATAGTTGAAGACTTTGTATTGAGCTGAGGAGAGAAATACATTGGGTACTGGGCTATTGGGCATATTAAACTTTTATTTCTGTCGTTCGGTATTTTTGTGTGTCCATAAAATCCTAATTAGAAAGTACTGCGTCATCTCCATCCATATGTTAATACTTCCGCAAGTATCTCGTTCTTCAGTGCCATTTTGTTATTTCGTGTCTTTTAGATCTTCTAAACTACATGATTTTTAAGGGCTCTGCATTTTTCAGTCGTTCTGACATTTGAGTTTGATTTTTCCTTTTTTCTATTTAGTTACTGAAATTTGATATGTTTAGTAATTCATTATTGTCCCATGGTGCCTGTACATAAACCTCTTCGTGATTTAACTCCTCTCCAAATACCTATGTTAGTCTTAAAATTGTGCAGTTTTTTTAAGTGGCATTGAAATACCGCTTGCCATTGATTCTAAATGAAATCTATACTTCGTAATCGGAAATATAGAAATATCCGTATTTCTTCAGTTTTTCAGTTGATCCTGCATGCTTTTGAATTGCTTGCAGAATGTTTCAAACAACATTATAAATGGTACGGAAAATATTAGTCAAATGGAATTAAATTACATTTACTTTGTAAAAGAAACTTGGCCTATTTTTCCTAAACTAATGTTACTATAGAAGAAAACAAACAAAGATGCGTCTGCAGTAATTATTTAAAGGGATAACGAAATTCGCCGATATCTGCTTTTTTTAAGTGTAAATACAAGAGACACGAGTATTTAATTCAGAATTCCCGTTATATTAGAGAGATAGGACCGTTCACTGAGGAATATGAGGCCTTCAGGTGATACACGAAATGTATAAGGTTCATTGTCTATAGATTGCAACCTTTTTGGCGTTGCAAGAACATAATTAATAAATTTGCAGTTATTGCCTAAAAAATTCCCAATTTGTTTTGTAAAATATTTTTTGAAAAGCAAGATTAGGCAAATTGCTCTAAAAAGGTATTTCAGTTACATTGGGCGCATTCAGGGACGCTCAGCTGCTTAGCTAAGCGGTAATTTAGTCAGCTTATGCTAAATTACAGCAAACGGTATTTCCCTGAATGAAACGTCTGATAGTAAGCTGTTTTGACAGTTTGTTATTTGTTTTGTAAGGTTAGGTGTTACTTTCACTATTATGCAATAAATCAAAAATTAAAGAAATTATGCCTAATGATCTTCAAATTATGGACTATGTGTACCAGCTCACCCTAATTAATATGTTTTTATGCAAATTATTAAGTTTGTGTGTTTCCCGCTCCTTTTTTTGATTCCGCTGACAAAGTCAGCTAACAAATTATACGCTGAGCGAATTTCTCAGCGGCTTACTATAAGCTTTTTCACAGCGTGTCTGTTCAGGGACTTTGCTTACTTAGCGCATCAGCCGCTGAGCGTCCCTGAATGCGCCCATTTTAACGCCAAAGCTATCATCCTTTGTTTTATTTCCTTGTTCCTGGGTGATTGAATTTACTAAAATTATAGAAAACTCTGAATAATTTTAAAAAGTCAATAACAAGCTCTGTTTTTCTTCGAAGGAAGTAACTTGAATTTGCTTTACCTTTCACGTATAACAAGCCTGTTATCTTGGACACCCTGTGTTTCAAGTTTGTTACTCGATAACTAAACTAACAATGTAGCGATCACATCCGATTCCGTCCATAATTCTCATAAATATGTTAATCACGTCCAGTTGTCTTATTAGTGAGGTTGTTATGTAAAACAATAAGGGTACACATCTACATGTCAATTGTGTGCTCATATATTGCAAATGTCTATAATAAACAAAGTAGCATGTCTTCTAGTTAGTAAGCAACTGATGGTCATCACGCCTCTTTTCGGCTAAGGTGACCCATAGAACTAAATATGGTGAAGCCGTGCTCGTTTTGACCTCTATGCAATCTTCTTTTCTTTTGCTAGTCATCGTTTTGCCGATAGATTTTTATCGGCACGCCTTTTCGTATTAATGTTTCTGAAACTTGCGTGATTTATTTTTCGACGCCTACGCTTAAGAAAAAGGAAAAGTTGTGGAGTACCGCCATGGTTTTGAAATTGAGAGCATCCCATAAATGGATATTTGACTTGTTTAGTCGCCGATTCGACTTCTTTAATTGTAAACAGAGCGCGGTTACTGAAGCTGAAAGAACTGCAACATGCGTAGCACTTAAACATGAAGTATATGTAAACTTTCATTATTATTAAACGTAATTAAAATTTAGCTCCATTTTCTTTCGTCGTAAATCTCCTCTAATTTGCCGTTAACAGTTTACCAAGTTGCGGTTAAATTTCCAAGCGTTCTCCAATTACAAGTAGGTAATTACCATATTTAATAAAACATGACACGGACATCCCCCTTTTCGTTTTAATTCCTTACAAGAGGATTTTTTTCTTGTGATAACCTCAGCATTGAGCGTGCACAACTAACGGATTGCATATCATCCGACAAGGGATATGTGGGTCCGAGCGAACGGTAGTTTATATTATACGTCCAATTACTGACTTCTTGTTTCTGTAACATTTTAAACTGCCACATAGTCTAATTACAACATGATAGATGTCCGCGAGCAATGACAATGGTAATTCTTGGCAATTTTTCACGTACCACTACGAGGCCATTTTGAAATTGGACTAACGGAGCGTAGGCCAAATTGAATTTTTAATATGGCAGAAAACGGTCATAAATTTATGTAATTATTATTTGTGGTACTTCAGAGATCCATTTGGTTGTATATAATCAATTTGCAAGGTATTAACCTGCATCAAGCTGTAATATTTTTCTTTTAAGGCGCATTGTTGCATCTTACAAATAAACAGTGCAAACTTACGATTGTTCCATGAACTTGATAGATAATTCAACAGTAAATAACCGTAAAAAATGCATGGGCGTGGTGTCTGTCAGATAAATGTTTCCTGGTCGTTTAATTTTACAGCTTCGGCCTGCTCGTTCTCCTAATCTGTGGCAACATTTGCTATTTTTGTTTGAGGTCTCTGAAATTATAATTGCGAAACAGTAGAATCGCTAATAATGAACATTAAATTCCAGTAGAGATTTATCAAAACTTGATAGAGAATTTTTAAACCTTTCAGAAAAGTGGAGAAAAGTCTCAAGGAAAGTCATTTAAATCACATTGATTTAATAACTTAAATGTTATTATAGGATATACCTTCTCCTAACATAATTTAAACCTATAAGTAATATTTTATTTAATCATTTTCTTTACTTTTCATTTAAAGTATTCATGGGTTTGTCTGAAAAGTCTTTAGGAATTAACTCTTGCTGTAATAATTTGTTGTAAGCCGTTTTATTTATTAATAATGCTCTAGATTTTTAAACTATTTTTGAGCAATCATATTAATTTCGACTTGTCAAAAATTTATTGAAGATGTGATTCATTTACAGCTGCCCTAGACTTTTAAGATGCCCGTTATTTCCCTTTTAAAATATGAAAATGGTTCTTTCTATGAATGTAGACTACTAATTACCTGATGATGATGATAATGAATTAATAAAACAAGAGATTCTTTACGTTTCGGATTCACTTGTTTATTTTTAAAAGTTTTTTTTTTATAAATTTCTACAAGTAATGTAATGTGTATGTAGGAAATGATAAATGTTTAAGGTAAATTGTATAAACGATGGATACACAGTTTTAATTTAAAAATGTGAAATTTCAAATTGCAACATGAAATAAGGTAAATACATGAAAGTGGGACTAACTGATGGAAACGAACTAAAAATCACCTTAAGTAAGTATTTAATTCATTGTTAGCCTGATTTAATCATGATAAAACTCATAATTTAAACCGTTTTTTTATGTTCATCGTTGATATAAATTGCAAAAAAAGGAATGAAAAAAGAAAGCTTTGATTTTTATGTCAAATTTTAAAAATGGACAAACGCATGTGGCTGAAACAGTAATTTTGTTATGTATGTAGAAAAATTAGATAATAATAAAAAGTAATAACGTAAATGGTGTATTTAAAAAACAATGTCGAAAATTCAGTTATTTATTGAAAAAAAAAAATTAGCCAAACAAGACAATGGGCCATTTCGCTAGTGCCCACTACAGAGCGGGCGGTGATGATAGTATAGAAAGTTAGGCTATTTACGAAAACTGGTCAAAACTACAATAGACTAAAAAATATGATTTATGTGATATTTGCGGTTTTGGACTAACGTTAATTCCACCAAAGTTAGATTAATGCGTAGCCTTGAGGCAACTATGGCAGAACATAGTCGACAATACGAATTCACCCATGTCACTGCTCCATCCATCCTAGGTGACCCCAAGCCCTAGGAAGCCAATGGAACAGAGCTGCAGGAGACAGGCCATCCTGGGGCACACATCCGGGAATTACTGCTATAGCTATCTTACAGACGGTCAAGGGCCTTATACGAAGGTCATTCAATATATAAAGAGAAAAACGATCACAACTTTAATATGGTTTATTTAAATAATGTAACAATTTAACTACTTTTCAACTTAATCTTCAACATTCATACATTTGTCCAGCCGCTCTACTAACTTTTTTATTCCAGCGGCAAAGAAGTCTTTGTTTTGATGTTTCAGCCACATTTCTACATATTTTTTCACGTCATCGTTGTCCTCATACTTTTTTCTACGCAATAACTCGCAGAACTGGTGTAAACAAATAAACTTCTGTTTCTGCAATTGTTTAGTGATGATAAGTAAGCCAACTTGATATTTATACAGTTTCGCAATTTTACCTTAGATATTGAACGACCCTCGTAGAAAACGTATGCCTAATTATCAAAGTCTCAGGCAAATAGCCCTCTATATGGGTTCCAGAGCATCATGCTCTAATAAACAATAACGTGCCTCGTGCTCAAATCGGCAAACCTCTGCATGTCAACAATAACAATAACCACAACATCATTTCAGACTGACTTTATCTCATCGAACATGCAATCACATCTATTCATAATCAATTATCCAAACTGCATTTTACATCAATGCACCACTAATTAACACATCTGTACGCCAACACGTCTCGTGGCCCACTCCTGGGTATGCCTTGAAATGCGTCGTTTGAGAAAAAGCGGTCTTTGTTTCAACTAATCTAATGCTTACGTCATCACCGCCAAAAAGTACGTAGAACACAAGTCATGTTCCAATACAACCCTCAACCAACAACATAATTCCAACCCTGATTTATTAATTAAGAAATTTGGAAACATCTGAAAAAATTAAAAACCACAGTCTGGATGATTTTTAAAGCAGAAAATCTATTACTGCTGAACCTAAATTAGACATCAAACAACAAAAGCAAAAGTTCTGTAAATTTTAAAACAAACAGAAAACTTAAGTTATATTAAATTTATGCAAATATTTTTTAATTGCCCGTTATAATTTCGCTTACGATTTTCGTATTTTATTTGTAAGTTAGATATTTCACCGGTGTCACACGTCACGTGCCTTTTGGCCTTTAATTTTACTAAAATAAATATTTAAGGGGACTTTTTAATTCTTTAACGCCTTATTTTGCCAGGACATTGTTGTTAGATCTTTTCTGGTTAATTATTATTTATGAAGGTTGAAAAGTTTTTACAACTACTAAGATTGCAAATTACGTAATTTAAATGAAAAAAGTTGTAAACTTTTTGTTGAAAGGGAACATATTTTCAGTAAACTGAAAGCTATCATAAATTCAAAATTTACAACAATGGACAATGGACAGCCTGTTAACAGTGCTTCTCAAACGTGCCAACCTGTAATAAGTTTCAGTTTACATAACATAAATTTATGAAGCTTTAAAAAGCCCAATTTACAAAATGAAGATTTTACAATATGTGTATAAACTTGTTTCTAACTAATGTAATTAATAGTTATTGTAATAATAAATACTGTTTGTCGATTGTTTCTCGTAACACTTTAAGGTATCGGAAATAGGCAACACATATTGCACTTCATAGGTAAACCCTCTGGAAGCAGTATGAGTGGATTCCTACTCGAAACAAATATAGAGCTACGAAGTAAAACGGCAGCCTATACCAAATGCTTTTAAAGTTTGCTGCTAATATACAGTGTCGACATAGTAATTAAACGTGAATTTTACCAAGAAAATACGGACCCTGGCGCGTATTATAAGCACGTATTTAAAATTATGTTATTTAGTCATTACAGTGATTAAAGTAAATATAAAACGGTTTAGCTTTATGCAGTTTTAATGTGTAGAAAAAGGACTCACAACGTTTTCATTGTAATTGTACATAAATTAAATTTAACGTTTTCATTGTAATTGTACATAAATTAAATTTAAACAAGTTCAGAAAACATGCCCATGTTATTATGTGATGGTAATGCAACAAATGAAGGTTGATGCAGACTTTATATGAAACTGCTGGCGTTGAAGATGTAAATAAAACCATGTTTACTGCTCTAAACAATGTAAACGTTTGATAATTCTGGAAACTCGGTAATCTGAATGCAAATGAAACATACTTGTTTACTTCTTTGTCTTAAAGTTGATGTTAAGTCAATGCACTAAAGTAAAGTAGGCTCCACCGACCCAGTCATCAAGGTATGCCTTCAAAGGGCGTTAATTTTTTCAACTCCTACTACTTTAAATCAGTAATTGGTATTATTAAAATTTTTACCTCGTCCTTAATAAGCATTATGTAAAATAATTCCTAGGGGCTGTTTTCTTATAATTAAGGCATTGCAACAGTTAATTATTATGGAATCGCAAAACGATATTCTCCGTAATTAGCAGCCATGTAAGGCTCGAGAGGCTTTTTAACTTTTTATATCGAAATTAGTACACACAATAGCTGTCCGCCTACTACAAATGATTTGTTTGTAACGTACATAAGTTCAACAACATTCGCGTCTCTTCTTCTAGTAAATAGTATCTTCTGTGGAACACCCACATGTGGTGACTAATAAGATCCAAATAATAAAAACTTGAATAATAATGAATGAGTCGGTTACACTCTGATTTGCATAGAATAAAAAGTGCAGCTGAACGTTTTGTTTTGGTTTGTAGCTCGCCATATGTTTTCTGTTGAAAATTTTTTATGTAACGACTTGGAAATTCTGTTTTAAGCTTGCGTTGCTTGTCACTACGATTTTTCTTTAAATTTATTAAAAATGCAAAAAATTATAAAATGTTTGGTTTATTTTGCCTCACCGTATGCAATTGAATGTTGCGAAGGATAAAAAAAATCTCAACAAGAACGAAAAAAATGGCATTATTTGGCATGCTAAATGTTTTGTTGTTTATATTTTTGATTTTACAGTAGTATCTTCATAAACGTTTATCTCGGTCATTTCTCATCCGATTTTAATTTTTAAAATATCGTTTAAACGCTAAAATATGCGCCTATTCTTATTTCTACAAATAAGTATAGGGTTGCATTTAAAAAAATGAAGTATCTGGTCTGCCAAATAATGCCATTTCTATTTCGGTTTTTAAAGAAGGAATAGCATATTCGTAAAAACCATAAAAAAAAACTTGGGCTCATGTAAAACTCATTGGTGAAAACCGCACCTTAATACTTCATCCCATTTAGAAAATATAAGCTTGTAAAATCAGTCAAAATATAGTGAGACACCCTGTATAAGCTTGCGCCTACTGTTAGAAACAATACGATTAATATATTGTTAGCAATTTGAAGTAAATTTCAAAATGAGGTTGAGCAAGCTTGTGGCGTTATATGTTTTTATGATCGATGCTGGAGTAAGTTATCATTTGTTTGATTTAATCGTCCATCCTTAAACTTTTAATTTCGCTTTAAATCAAACATCTGCTGAGTTACTATTGTGTTTCTTAAAGCAGTTTGGTGGGTTAAACTGTGCTGAAATTTTAAGTAAGATCGAGGCAAACCGCCTTAAATCGTTCACAAGGATTTATTTTGATGCATCTGGCGTCGTTACTTTAGGTCAGTCTAATTTACAAAGGTTGCTTCACTTGGCACTGTCTCTCATCTTAATAATTTGCCAGTGGAATTCGACACACCCCGTATTAAATATCCTGGCATAAATACGTCGTGTATTAATTTATTATCCCATGGTGGAGTTTTTACGTAACATAATGCTCCGTATGAAAGAATATGTCATTATGTAAAAGTGATAAAAATTTTACATCTTTTCCTGCCAATATCTATTAAACCATGACCGAACAAGCCGTTCTGTTAAAAAAAACCCATGAGAACCAAAACTCAACTGCACTTAGGTATTTTTTAATATCCAAGGAAGTAAATTCACCGAAGATAAAATAGAGATCATTATTTTAATTCCATTAACAACACTAACCGACTTTTTAACAAAATAAAATGACATCCTGCGTATTAAAATTAAGTAGCGTTCGAGTTCCCCGTCCATTAATATAACTGAAAATGCATTTTGCTTTTCCCCTGTTTATATGGGAAACCTTCGATCTATAATTACACAAAATGTTAATAACTAATCTTGAACTACCATAGTTTAATGCAAAGAGCGCACTACGTTGCTAGTCAACGAGCCATAGTAACAGTTTCCGTTTTTGCCTTATCCGTTAGCCTGTACAGTAAAATTATATCATTAATCTAATAATCTTTATTAACGTTACTGCTTCTTATTTTAAAAGGTACTCACTCATTCAATTTTTAGAGTTCTCAAATTCTTAAACCATTGATTTACGGTTCATTTCTTGTATTTCTAAAAGTAATAAAAATGAATAACGCTATAGACAAGAACTAAATCATGGTGAAGAATCAGAAAGAATAAAATATAGTGTCCCACGATTACTGAGACCTTATAAAAAGTTGCTTTTTTAGAAAAAAATATAATTCTTCCTAGTTTCAGCTGTGGCATGGTTTTAATTCTATATTTTATATTAAGTCATTGTGACAGTCATTGTGACAGACATTTTGTTTTTTTATAAATTCAAAATATTTATACAACCCACTATACAGTGTGTCCCAATAAGAGTACTGAGACAAGCTGGTAAGAAAATTACTCTTTTTGAAAAAATATACTTTCCCTAGTTCCAGCTGGGACATGATTTTAATTTTATATTTTATGTTAAATCATTGTGATAAAGATATTTTGTTTGTTTTACATATTTAAAATTTGTATATAGCCCCATATACAGAGTGTCCCACGAGCACCGAAACAAGCTCATGACTTGTTTATTGTTTGAAATACAAAAAAAGCCTCAACAAAAGTATAGTAATAAGAAATAGCATTTCCGGTAAAACCGGAAGTATCAACTTTTGTTTTTTTAAATTGCGATGTGGAAATTTTTTTACTTTTATCTTGTAGAATATTTTTTCTCTTCCTGGTGATATTATAGCTATTAATATAACAAGAATATTATGCGATTTATAATAGACGAGGACGTTGCTAGGTGACGAGGCGCTAGCCGAGTCAACCACGCAACGTCCGAGTCGGTTTAAATCGCATAATATTCGAGTTATATTTCAAGCTTTATCGTATCATTGGCAACAGTACACAAATAGTATGTAACTAACGAATTATGAAGTTGGAGTTGCTATGCTATTATGTTATGTATAATTACTAATAAAAATGTAATATAAAGTTGACTTAATAATCAATGATACGATAAAATACATAATTTGTATTTTATTTAATCAATAATTTTTTATTAAATATCTCATATTTAGAAAACATATTTGTCTTTTTAATTGTTTTATGTTCAAATCAGTAATGGTCAGTAATGCCTTCTTCTCTCCTTCTTCATCAGCGTGTTAGACTCCATCTCTGGATATGTACTATGTATGTATGTCCTTTTCATGGCATAGGGTGTCTGAAGACGTTACCTCTTAGGCCTATATTCGGAGGAGAGCGTCGTTAATTTGGTTCCCAACGACGGATAGTCACCGGGACTAGGTACCGACCTCCAGACTGCAGAAAAATCCTGCTCATCTTCTATCTCTGAATATACGTCTCTCCAATATTTCGCCACTCGTTTCTATTGTTCGCTTTTGTCATCCACTGTACTCCTGCAATTTTCTGTAATCATTTTTCCATCGTGTCCTTGGCCATCCTGGTTTTTCTCCATTTCTGTCTTGCTATACATATATTCAGCTACATCTATCATCCTTGTTTTTCTTGTGATTCATTCATTCCTCTGTCTATCCTGTCTTTCCATCAGTTTTCCATTTAAGCTCCATGTATCTGCTTCGTATGTCAGAGTTGGTAGAATACATCATTGAAAACTCGTGTTTTGAGATACTGCGGAAATTTGGAAATTTGGAAAAACATTCCGTACGCCGCCCAGCCCTGCTTAATTTTTCTTTTTGTTTGTAATTCCTGGTTATTCTTTTCAAAGGAATTTTTTTGTCCTAAGTAGATATACTCGTTGACCATTGGAATCTCTCTTCCCTTATCAAGTACAATTGGCACAGCATTACTCGTGCTCGACATATTTGCTTTGGACGCGTTGATACAAAGACCACAGCTTCTTGCCGAATTGTTCAAGTCCACTATAATCTTTTTTAGGTTGTCCATAGTTTCTGCGAGGAGTACATATTGTCGGCGAAACGCGGGTTATTCTCCATTAGTATAGATACCGATGTTATCCTATTCAAAAGTATTAAAAATGTCTTCTAATGCATTTGTGAATATTCTGGGGGATATACTTAGTATTCCTCTGTTGATTGGTTCTGCTCCGCCGTAAATTTGGGGCTGTCATTGTTGCTTCATCTTAGAGGTTTTTAATCAGCTGTATGTATCTGCTGTTAATGCGACATCTTTTGAGGGAATTTAAGAAAGCCCACTTTTCGATCGTATCGAATGCTTTCTCAAAGTCTATAAAAGCAAGTTTGTTGTACTCTTGAGATTTTTCTATTAGCTGTCTTACTGTGTGTATGTGGTCTATCGTGAAATATCCTTTGCGAAAACCGGTTTGCTCAACGGGTTGGAAAGCATCAAGCTTGTTGGAGATTCTGGTTGTTATTATTTTTAATTTGCCACGAGATGGTTCTGTTGATTCTGAGATCTTTCTTGCCCCCTTTCTTATAGGTGTAGAATGATAACATTTGGATTTGCGTTTTTCCAAGGATTTGGTATTTCTCCTGTATCCAGGCACTCATTTAGTAGTACAATATTTTCTGACCGCCCATTTTTATGTAATATATGACTTTCCCGTCTGATCCAGATGATTTATTATTTGGCATACTTCACATTGCAGATTTTATTTTGTACTTATCGATGGCAAATCTGCTGTATAGTGCTTGGTGACTTGTGCTCTTTTGTCATTTGGACTTCTTGGTTGTTGGGGAACTTTTTCTGGGTATAGGCTTCGTGGAATCTTTCTATATATTTAAGCATTTGTGCTCGAGTTTTTAGTGTATTACTAATTTCGCCTTTGCGTACGCAGGCAGTGTTAAAATGGCGACCGTGCTCGAAGAGTGTACTGTGACAGAAGCAACAATTCGGCATTTGGACAAGATGATTTGAGCTAACAGGCGGGTAACAATAGGCAGCATAGCAACTGCAATAGGATGTTCTCATGGCTTAGTCTACGAAATAATGCACCATCGTTTGAAGTTTGCTCGTGGTGGGTGCCTAGACAACTGCCCCACGAACACAAAAAGGGCCTATCCTTGCAAGATCTCTCTCGGTACGCCGATGAAGGAGACGACATACTTAACTGGATTGTTACTGGTGATGAATCAATGAAACCAACCCGAATCAAAGTGTGATTCAATGCAATGGAAACATCCTTCTTCACCTTCAACAAATAAATTTAAGATTGCGCCCTCAGCTGGTAAGATTATGCTTACAGTGTTCTGAGATTCTCAAGGAGTGCTCCTAGACCGTTTCCAGAATAGAGGTGAGAACGTGAATGCTGTACTGTAAAGTCTTGTTGCTGCTTCGGGATGCAATTCGAAGAAAACGTCTAGGCCTACTGACGAGAGGAACGCGAATATTGCTCCATCACGATTATGCCAGGCCTCATTCGACCCGACTACCCCAGGAGAGAATTGACGAATTAGGGTGGCAACTTCTTGAGCATCCGCCTTACAGTCCGACCTAGCCCCAAGCGACTTTCAGCTGTTTGGTTCACTAAAAAGGCATCTTGGTGGCAAACGTTTCGCGGGTGACAACGATGTTGAACATGAGGTGCGCATGTGGCTGAGACATCAGCCCAAAGACTTTTGTGGTAAAGCGATGGGATAAGTGTATTAATGTCGGTGAAGACTTTATTGAAAAATGAAACTTATTTTCGGCTACGTATTTCTCTGAGTATTTTTTAATAGCCTTTTGTGACCTAATTGCTGACTTTCCATGGTACTTTTGGGTCCTTTATTACCTTCTATTATATTCCTTATTATATCTTCGTTGTACTCTCTTAAGATCTTTCCTAATTTCCTTATTTTTTCTTTCAGTTGTTCTGCTGATATTCTTTTTATGTAATGCCTAGAGATAGCATTTGCTTTATAGTTTTATAATGTTTACACCTGTCATTTATGTATAGTAAATTGTTTATTACTAACGTTTACAGATGATGATTTCCATTTAAAATGCTTTAGCTCTATCCAAGTAACGAACACGTTGATGTGATTCTGAATATACAGAATGTAAGAAAAAATCAGGACGAATATTCCAATAAAGTGGCCACCACTTTCACCTAATTTAACTCTCTAGGTCTAGGGTTTTCTTGTGGGATTTACAATTCCGAACCAATTAATGGAGAATTTACAGTAGAGAATTGTCACTTAGTAAAAGCTTTAACCACAAACTTTACGGAATGTAACCAACAACTTTGGAAAGTACATAGCTGCTTAACCACAACTTACAAAAATTAGTATTGTTTTCACAATTGTTGTTATTCTCAAGTAAAACACATTGTTTGGTATTAGCAGAGAGGGAAGAAATGATTTATAAAATACAGGGTATGCCCAAAGTATACCGACAAACTTCTACTGGGCATTTTTCATACAAAATTAGAGTAGTGTGACCTAATTTACTTATGTTCAAAAATGCAGCTCTGCGAAGATACAGCTAATCAAAGTTTTCCTACCATTCAACTTTTGGTATTTGTTATTTCGAATTCTAAAAATGTTATATGCTTGTCTAACTCTTCGTGGGGCACACTGTGTATATAAAATAAACAAAATTTAAAAAAGCCAGTGTCCTTTCAATGACACTTGGATGATTTCCAGGCTTGTAAAAATAGTTACACGTGCGTTACACGCTTCCCATATGTACAGTACAATAAAGGAATAACAACGAAATTATTAGAATGTTAAAGGTCTATCGATTGAAACAACCTTTAAATGCAAAAACGTGAAGGGAAAACGAATCGTATTGCTTCGCCTTGAGGAAATCATACGATTTCCAATTTTCACTTCATTACATTTTACAGTTTCGTATCGTAGGATTTACGCGTCTAAATTTTAGATTTATTTAGCACGGATGTTAATTAACTATTGTTATTATTTTGTTTTTGCAGATTATGTGCGTAAGCATTCGAACACTAATTCCACCATAAAAAGAACAGTTTTGTTAATGGATAAGCAACAGGATATTAAAATTTATTAGCAAGCGCTTGCCATTTTTCACACTGTTATATTTAGTAATAGGTGTAATTAGTTTGTTAATACAAAACAATTTTCGTTATTATCAAGTGTTGATTTTTTTAACAAAGATTGGCGTGTTTGATGTTAATTGTTTGTATCCCAAATACAAAACACCTTTTGTTGTAATAATGGAACTATTTATGTGAATTGGTCATCTTTTAGCGTTAATTTAAAAAGAGTAATTTTTAAAATTGCACCTTTAAATTGTAAGTTCAAGATCGTGTTATATCGTTGTGTAAACTGATGGTCAGTTCCAAATGGAACAATGAGTTAATTAAGCATTACAATCAGTTCTTTTTAGAACTGTTTTCAATTTTAATTATGCTAATACCATGAGATCGAAAAAAAGATGATTCTGAGCAGGCCTTGACTAGTACAACACTTCGCCTCGACGAACAATTTCACGCCTGGTGATAAAAAGTCCATCATTTTGCAACTCGTTGCATAAATAGCTATTTTCGCATTTTGTACTGTAATGTATTACTTTACGATACTCAAAATCGTACTGTAATGGGCCACTTTACAGCATAGCAACCATTACAGCACAGCAACGTCAGGTGTCATTAAAATGCAATTTGATAGCTTCTCGGGCTGCATTTAAAATATCTTCTGAATGGTTTTACAAGTTATTTTCGTCACTCAAGTCCATTTCGGAATTAGATTTCCAAAAATAAATGTATTTATTTGTTTGAATTGAATTCTGTTATGTCAAAAACAGTTCCTGTCAGATCGAGAATCCGCCTACTTTTTTCAGTGTTTTTATTAATTTTTATTCAGAATGTATCTCAATAAATTTAGATAACTTTTTATGTGAGAATATAATATGCGAAAAAATAGTATACGCGCCGTGTCCGAAAAGTGATTTAACTAGACTCGTACCGCATTTAAGTACTCGCTATCGCTCGTACTCAAACCTGCCATACTCGTCTAGTAAAAATCCACTTTTCGGCACTTGGTACGTAATCTACTATTAACACAGGTTTAACAAAATTCGTTAAATTGTGAGGTAACTCCAAGCTCTGTCTGACCTGGCTATTCAGTGTATTAGAAGCCCTTTATGTTTACTATCGAATCATAAAAACAATTGTCAAAACCTACAAATTAAATTTAAAAAATAAACTGATTTACTGCAAGTTGAAAAACGAAGAAATTAAAAAATCAGAAGTGGCAAATTGAAGGCAGTTCATTTTATAAAATGATTTGTCAACAGTGTTGTTTAAATCTGATAAAAATTACATCAGAGCTATCATGTCACATAACCTCAATTTTTAAATACTTAAAAGTCCCATTTTTGCACGTTAAAAACTGTCAAATGGCCATGGCTTCTTAAAGGTTAAATAAAATTTGAATGGATTATAAATGAGGCAGCAATGAAGCAAATAAATAACATAAAACAATACATTTTTGGATGAAAGTAATAAGTAAAATCCCTTTAAAAGTTTAAAGTAATTTTGAGCGTACACAATATTTCATCTCCCCATTGTTCTTGCTGCTTAAGTTATGACATAAAGGTTAGAATAGACCTCGAATTATTCATCACATTCTCTAGCTAGTAAACCTCATAAATATTTAATATTCGTATTTCATATTTGTCTATGTGACGCACTGAAAATCTAACATTAGAGCAGATAACTTCCTGTTGTTTTCCTGCATTGTTCAATACGCCGGATATTGATTAATTATTTTATCATTAAGTCATTTACATTCGCAATTGATTCAATGAAATGAATATAAATTATAGATTATACACGGTGTTTTTGCTATTAATCAGCCGCGTGAAAGGCGCGTATCGTAATTATTACAAAATACTACGAACTTTGATGTCCAGTTGGTGGTTCACACGTTTAAAATATTAATGCAACCCGATGATGAAACATGCATGTTTGCATTAAGCATTTGGTTATTATGTCATTCGTGGTGATGCTTTTATAAACACTGTAAGTGCCGAATCAGAATGTATTTTGAAGTCGTTTTGGAGATGTGTGGTGAATTGCGAATTTTGAAATGCGTTACTTAACGCCTTAGCTGGATGAACACAAAAATGCAATTTTCAACTTGTTCTGATCTATTTTTTTTTTCTGAAGGAATCTTGACTTGATTAGATTTTTGTGGCTTACGCCATAAAAGTTGCAAAATGCCCGTAAAGATGAGAGTGTGAAGGTATTCAAGATTTTTAATGAGCTTTCATTAATTTATTTTTGGGTTCGCTTAGGGTGTTTCGTAATTTTGCGTTTGCGAATTTGCGTTGGAGTAAGGTGTAATGGGATACCTGTGTTCAGCTTCGTTACGACATTGTTTCAAAATTGTTTTATTAGGCAGATGAATAACAAAACTTTATCGATCTTCAATTGATGCGAGATTAATTAGTTACCTGAAATTGTCGTCTAAGAGATTAGGAATCCCCGCGCTTTTTCTATAGCCCGCTTTATGTCTACATCACAGTCACAGTTTTATAAGTAAAAATTAATGAAGTTTTGTTTAATGAACTACCCTTACATCCCGTGTAATAAATTGCATCACCTCTCTACCTTTTTGCGAAAAACTTGTTAAATTTTGTTTATGGCTATTGGTTGATTCTCAATGTTTTCGAGACGGAACTCAGGCGAGTGCTAACGATTGTAATAAGTAGGGTAGGGGTAGTTAGTGCTTACCTGTTATTAGACGACAACCAAACTAAAGGCAACGTTACAATAAAATTATTTTGCTAAGTTACAACGAAATTTATTCAACCTCCTGGCCAGCTGTTCTATTCAACTTCTGCTTACATTCTTTTCTACAAGAATTTTTTAATTGTTGATATTATTTGTAATTGTTAAGCATAAATATGGGCCTTTTTTAAGAAGACTTTTCTGAGTTCTAACTATCAAACGTAGTTAACTTCTTCGTTGAAGTAATGTTAATGCTTAGTTTAATTCCAATAAAAGGCTTTGCGGAATTAAAGCACGTGTTTCTCGTTAACCAATTTTCAGCAGCATATAACATAAGAAATCTGCGATTTCTCCAGAATAGAGCGTGTTAGCCTACTTTGATGAGTTTTAAATCTTCCGTGAGAGTGTGGCGTGTAGACAAGTTGACGCTGAAACGACGGTAATAAATTGATAAGGCGAGACACGTTTTCGATAACGGGGACGTCTGTAGTGACACACTGACAGCTTCTTCTGCAGCGGCTGCACCGCACGATAGCAGCAACATTCAATGGTGATGGTATCTTGTTTCTTGTACCACGTCTTGATCTGGGTCATCGCGTTCTACAAGCCGATCGCTTTTGTGTAATCTTGGGCCTGTGGTCAGTTACTTTCGTTTACTTTTTGTTCATTTATTCACGTGTTTTTCGTTTTCTTCTTAGAATCCGGGCCATAATAAAATATTTGATGAGTAGAAGCCGTGTTGTGGTTTTTTCGTTTTATTCGGTATGTTAGGTGTGTACATTTACGGCTGCGTTATTCATCACTAAGTCGGTTTACGTCTTTCCAGTGACTAACAAGCGAGCCTTCCGTCCAGATACAATCTTATTAAGCTTTAGTTTGTAATGTAACTCACGTCCATTATGGCTGACATTTCTTACGAATTATGGTCCATCATGCGTGGCACATAATGTTCATTCAACAAATTTTCTACTACGACGCACATGGCTCGTGGGAACTCAGGCTGTTTACCCTTACCTTGGTCTTTGTGGTAAACAACTCGGAAATCAGAACACGATAGTCCTGAGAATCGAAGAGTGCTTTTGGTGTATTGTTCGCTACTTCATAAAAAATTCCTCATGGATATGTTACGACCATTATTTAAAATTCTACGTTTTTTAAATGTTAAAGCGACAACCTTTGCTGTAAATTTAAATCCCAAAATTTCAAAACTGATCCTTGTTTCCTTTCGTTTACGTGATAAATATAACTAAGCAATTTTTTATTAGGAATCTTTTATCATTAGTAGTCTGTAAACCTTGCATTATTTTAATGGAAGTGTCTTCAAAAATTCTTGAAAAATATTGGATGTTTATTATCTTTGTAAAGAAATGGGGTTTATTAGTTCAGATTAAGTGTTCAATATGTCCGCCCTGTACCTCTACAATAAGCAACAATATTTTTTTTATGGTGTGAAAAGGAATTTGTAGTAAATTTCGTTGAATATCTGCAATTTGTCGTGGAGGTGATTTCTTCATATTCTTGTCTTCTAAAAGTCTAAAAAAATTCCGAAGCTTTTCTAAGAAATTCGTTTCGCTATAATTTGTTTTGAAATCCCCAAAATATGCCTTATTATCTGAAGTGATAAACATTTTCAACATTTTTAGAAAATTCATATTGTTATTTTTGTCTGGATGTCTTCAGATTTCTTTAGTTACTTATGTAGCTAGGCCGAAAAATGACTGGCGACCAATTCGAGAACCCCGGGGGCGCTAAACACGTTTTTCGGTCGAGCCTCATACATTATTTTTTTCAAAATTGTCATTGGCAAAGGCCGCAAAATATTTTAATAGAAATCGTCAGTGGTAACGTCCGATAAAATAATGCTGTATTAAAAAGTGTAATTTTGCATATCGAATTTTTTTGACAGTTGTGAAAAATGTGTTTGTGAGATATTTTGAAATTACTCTGACTTCCCTGAAACTGTTCTAAACTTTATCAGCACCGAAAATTTTAATTTTAAATGGAATCGATTATTTATTTTACTAGTTTTCTCAAATTTGTTTTGTTAAATCCATAAGATTTGCTAACACCAGGAATTCTTGAATTAATATATGACATCGTTCAAATCCTTATCTCTTTCTTTATTTTTTAGCCTTATGCCCTTCTGGGCATCGGATCTCATTTTATCAGCCAACCCACTGTGTCTGATCTAATTGTCCTACTCTCTCACTCCCTATGAGGGAGAGAGGTGCTGCGTTAACGAAGCAGTCGGGCAACCCATCCAAGTACTGACCCGACACAACGAAGCTTAACTCTCGTGATCGCACTTGGCTGGGGTACCTAGCTACCACAACTCGGGACCTCAAATCCTTATCTCAAATTTCTGAAATTTATGCTTTTATTCGTAAAATTTTTCTATTTTTTTAATTTTTGCAATTTCAGAAACCACTGAAATTATTGAAATTTTTCGAAATTCTTTAAGTTAGGGATGTAACGGATACCCGGTACCCTGCTTACCCGGCCGATTTTACCCCATACCCCGGTATAGCCGGGTAATGCTTACTACCCGGCCGGGTATACAATTTTAATTTATCTACTATAAATTATAAAACATATACCTAATATGAAAATGATTTTTTCAATTATATAACATTCTAAAAAATACTACATAAGTTGGTAAAAGTTATTGATAACAAAAAATGAAAATAATAAAGTAAAGTAGATCAATACTTAAAATTAACAAGGGGCATGTTTTCATGTAAGAAAATCAGTTTCTCGCCATTATTTGCTAGCAACCTGTTTCTCTTCTTTTCGAACACATTTCCTGCTGCAGAAAATAGTCTTTCACTAAAAACCGACATTGCTGGTGCACACAGATACTTTTTTGCAACAGACCATAGCAAAGGAAAACAGCAGTATTTATTTTCCACCATTCAAGCGGTGACTGTTTCCTATCTACAATCCTAGATGACAAATATGAATCCATTTCAAGTTGAACTTTCTCATTCGTACTAGTGGAAGTACTAGTACTTGCAACAGGTTGTGTAGAAGTTATCTCTAAGAAACTGTCCCGGAATGAATGTTTTGGTTTCTTACAAGGTACTAGTGATGCTATTGGTTCATCATCTGAATCCATAATAACGTCAGATTCCGGTTCGATTTCCATCGCTTGCCGAGAGCTTGTTTGGGAGTTTTCTTTATTTCAAATATGAAGAAGCACTTCATCTATTATTTTTTACTCTCTACCAAATACTTTTCGGGGAATCCCCTTCATCCCATTTAGATCCGGCAAAATTACAGTACCCGGCGGCCGGGTACTCGGTACCTGGCGATTTTTATATGCCGGGTACCCCGGTACCCGGCCTTTACAAAAAAGTGTACCCGTTACATCCCTACTTTAAATATTTCTGGATTTCTGAAATTTCCAAATTCTTTCATTTCCGAATATAAAGGGTCTTTGTTAAAGCTTTCTCAAGCAACGTAAATTTTAATTTATAATGAAATCATATAGTACTTACTCTCCTAAGTTCTTTTTTCTTTTGTTAAAAGCACAAGTGTTATTAAACTACACAATCCTCATCTTCAAATTTCTTCTAAATTTTATTAGCCGTCGTTTACGTCTTATTGTATTTTCAAAATGTTGACAATTTCAGAAACCATTAAATTATTATTGGACTTTTCTAAATTCCTTCATATCCGAATATTTGTACTCACATATATTAATCTGGTGAGATGAATTATACAGAAAATTTGACTATAAAGAATTTGTATATTCAAATATGTATTGTTAAATTAACGACTGACTAATTTTCAACTAAATAATGGCGCAATATTTTTTACACAGTAAAGCATTAGAATCATTAATTTATTTTACTGTAATACCCTTGTATGTTGAACTTGAACTGCTTGCTCTTAACGGCACCCTTCCTTTTAAAACCTTCTCAAGCACCCAAAATTTTAATTTAAACTGAAATCATACAGTAATTTCTACAGCGCTTTGAGTTTGTTAATCTAGAAATTTTGTTAAAATTGCAAATTGAAGAACGTCCCCGGTTCTTAAATTAATTTATTATTGTTTTTGTTTTCCAAATTTTCTTAAGAATTTTGAACCTTGTTAGATGTCAAAGTTTTCCCGGATTTTAAAATACAATTTTCAAAATTTTGCTTTAATGAACAGGTTTTTTCGAAATCCCTTGAACATTTCTTAAATGTTTCTGAAAGTGTTTTTACTGGGGGTTGTAATTCTATAAATAAATAATGAGGTAATAATGTCGAGGGGGCCGGACACAGCGAGCCGCAGAGCGGTCACCCCTTCCAACTCCCACTCTGTCGTTGATTTTTTGAATTAATTTTTTTTTATCAAGCTGTAAATTTTGCTGCTTCAAATTTGTAAAATTTAAAATAATTTCCCAGTGGCCGATTTACGTCTTTACCTTCTGAAAGTTCTCAAAAGCTTATTAGGTTTTCTAGGCATTTCCAAAGCTTCTATAATGTGAAAGATTACGCCAGTTCAGATTTGTTCAAAGGTAATGGAATATTTTATATTGTTTCGGAAACCGTTTTTCTTTTTTCTTTCTTCTATAGACCTTGTTCGTCATCAGTAATCTGTTGTAAAGCTTGCATTAGTTAATGGAGTGTCTTCAGGAGTTCTTGAAAAAAATATTCTGTAGTTATCTTCCTAAAGCATTGTAGTTTTTAATTTAGTTTTAAATGTTTAATGTGTTTGCCACGTTGTTGTATTGGAATTTAGCTGTGATAACTTGGAAAATTTTTGACTGGGATTAGGGGAACGCGCTGGCCACCTATGTAGAAAACGTTTTATGTTTTTTCCTGCTCTTTAGTTTTGAAAAGCTATGGCAATTTCGAATTTTCTTCCGAACAAACTTATCGTTACTTGAATGAAATTCTCTTTTTGCCCATAACTACAGACTAAGAATTAGCGTAAAAATCAATTTGCTCTAATAGCTTTTTGTTAATGTTAAATGCTTACAAACGTCTTGGAACTAATTTCCTTTGTCGTTCTCTTAAGTAACCTCATAAAAAGCCTAGTTAACCAATTTTTCCTTTATACTTTATTATTGCGAGAAATTAGGTTTAATTCAATTTTATATAACATGCTGACTTACTTCTCACCGTAAACGAGGTGCACGAGAGTGGATTGTTTCCATTGAGGTTGTGCAAATTAGCGATGGCTTCTCTTAGATAGAGTAACTGTTCACGTAGACTCCGGGTATTACGGAGAAAGTAACAGATACTAAAACGATACACCAGTAAACACCAATTGAATATAATTTTCTTCAACAAAGAACGTGATTCAGCGCGGTGTTGGTTTTGTTTTACGGTAGTAAAATAGTATATAGAAATCTTATTTGTTGACGTAATGACCCATGCAAAAGTAAAATGGTATAACTTTTTAGCCTTGTTTTTGTTGGAGTTGTGGTAAATCGAGTAGAGAGAAGCAAAGTGTTTTATTGACGTCAATCGATAGTTGAAAATAAAAAATAGTTATGTTGGGTTTACAATTTACATGGGAATATTACCTTTGGTTTTCTGAAAAACGATTAGGCTGTCATCCTGAAATAAACAGGGTTTCCCAAGGACCTTGAAAAGGATCACAAATAAAATACAAATGAAAACATTTAGAATTGTTTTATTTACTTGAAAATGGAAATCTTAAGTTCTAGAACTATGAATTTTTGGTCTATTTGAGGCCCTTGATAATATATTCTGAATATTTTAGTCGTATACTGTTGGAACAACAGTAAAATTATTATCTTAAAATACTAAACGTTCTGGTTGCAATGAATTGCGACAAATTTTGATTAATGGAGAGTTATTTATTGAATTACTTGTAGTGGAGTTTACAGTAGAAATACCATAAAGCTTCATAAAATATTAAGCGTTGTGTTTTATTGCAAATACAATTGTTCCGGGATTACTTCATAAACATTTATGACATAGCAGCATTGTAATTTAATATGCGCGTCAATTGCTTAATTATTCACTATTTCGTTTTGTTTCAGGTAAGTTCAACCCTTTTTGGAGTCACTTTCGTCTTAAACTGGTAAGTTTGTTTCTCCATTTGTAAAAGAACGATTTTATTTTGCAAATGTAAGTTTCTAATACATACGAATTTGAATAAGCTGCAATTCCGCATTCGAATATGCATATAGCACAAACAAGTGGCAAGTTTTCACTTTTTTTTTTAGTTTGCGGCTTTGCAAACTTTCACCGGTTATTTTTAAAGGAGTAAATAGTCCGGTGCCGTTGATAATTACGCATTTATAAAAATATCAAAATCGTCGTTTAGTTCCTCTACAGCTTTCACATTTGTACGATTTACAACCGTCACGGAAACGTGTTATCATAAAATCTCGCCGATTCGAAAACTAAAACATCTATAAATTCTTGTATTTCGGGTCACTTTTTTTAATTTAATTAATATCTAGGTTGTGCTGGTTTGGCGCATGGACTAAATTAGTCGTTTTCGTTAAGTTTACAACGTCTTAAGTTTTCTGTATTTTTTTGTAAACTCGTTTTAAATATTAAATCGTCGCCTTTGCGGTAGTTTATTTGTAAACATACCTAGGTAGAAAAGATAAGCTAATGTTGAACGATATGGTGGCTGTAGGTGCACGAATGTCCTCGTTAGCGAGTTGCAATCATTGGTTATTGCATGGCAGTCGTTTAAATTACAGATATTTTTTTCGAATAAAGGTTGCGCATAACTTGGTGTAATTTATGGAAATTCCTGGTTAGATTGTTTACCATTGTGTTCCCCAAGATTCATGTAAAGTACATTGAAACAGCATTTTTATCAAGTTGAAAACTTTATGAAGCAAGTGCGTGTAAGCTATGTTGGTAGCGAATTTTTTAAATTGTTAGTTAGAGGAAACTTACGTTAAATACAGAAGCTGCTTTGCTTGCACGTTTTACAAAAGACCAAACGTCAATTCAAAACATGAAAGCTACAGCTGTGGGAGTTACAACGAAATTTAAACATCCCTAAAACGCCAGCTTGATTCAAATTCGTATTTCCACCAAACTATTTCTTTCATCATCCAAGATCCAAACTTGTATTTTGACAACGAAATTACCTGAAGTAACCTTTGAGGTAATAGAAAAGCGTACAAGATTTGCAACTGAAATATCATATGAGGATGGGATGACAAATTTCAGTCCTCGGCAATACAATACAATGGTTTTGCTTAGAGTCTTCCATTTTTTTAAATTTTAAGTTTGAGGTTTCATGAGGTTATATCAAGTAGTTTGCATTTGGTAGTCTTCCAAAATGAATACAATTTGCGGTTTGTGAACGATGTCGAAAACTGAAACTCATTCAGTGATAAAAGGTTTATTCCTGACGAAAACAAAAGCTGAAGGTAAGTCTGCTCGAGCATTTTCAACAGTTAAAGCGTGGCAGTACGAGTACTGAGGATGTATCCCGTTTGGGAAAACCAAAAACGGCTACTTTTAAGGAAATGGTCCAAAATGTTCACAAAATTGTATTAAACGGCCGTCTATTAAAGTTGGTGGAGATAGCAGAGGCCGCAGGAATATCAAAAGGTGACCAGGTCGAATATTGAGCGGCATGGGCATGAGAGAGGTATCCGTGCGATGGGTTCTGTGATACTCGTACCAAAACAGAACCTCAATCGAGTGACTATTTCCAAAAGACTTAGCAGCGATTCATTACTATGGACACAACTCATAATTCCATTCTGGAGACAAAGCAACAATACAGACAAAAGCAAAAGGCGGACCAACTCGAAAAAAACGAAAACTTTCCATTGGCCGGAAATGGTAACGATATTTTGGAATGCAGAGGATATTCGTTTTGTTGATTATCTCGAAAAAGGTTAACAAAATGGAGAACCTTGCCTAAAACTTGCCTGAGTAACTGCACAGAAAATTCGCGAAAAGCAACCCATATCAGTGAAAAGAAAGGTTTTGCTTCATCAGGATAATGTTCTTCATAACAAATCTGTTATTGCAGTGGCTAAAATTTATCAAGTGGGCTTCCAATTGCTGCTTCATGCAGTCTCCTCATCAGATGACCGGACCGTAATTTATTTCCTAACTTGAAAAAGTCGCGCTGGTAAAAAGTACGTAGGATTTCGGAGTAATACGCCTACGTCGAGGACTTGGAAGTATCGATATACAAGGATGGCACAAAGTCTCGTGAGTATCGATGGAATAACTACATTTATTTAGCAGGAGGTTAAGTCGGAAAATAAAGTAATTGGTCACTCTTATGTTTCATTTTTGATAAGCCTAAAGTTTTTTATACCATCCTCGTAAGTGGTTGGTTCAATCATAAGACTGATTCACATGGCTCACCAACTAGGAATTCAGTAAATCAAATGCAAGGCCGATCGGCTTAAATAAGGAAGACAATACAACAAGCTGAAGAGTAAACCAGTATATTGCAAATGTAATGGAAACTGAGGTATTGCGACTTTTCAAGAAAGCCTGAAAATAAATCTGCGACAGGAAATATAAAGCAAATACATTTATGAGAATTTGATGAGGCTATAACAACCAATTCAAATAGCAACTAAAAATACATTACAAGTGGAGAAATAAAGGTAAAACTGGTTTGGTGAAGAGTGTAAGGAGGCAGTAACCAAAAGAAATACTGCAAGGTTGAAAAACTAAGTAGTAAGACAATAGTTCACGAAATGCAATATGAAATTAAGGGGAAAAAAGTAGAGAAGTTATGTAGAAGTATTAAAACAGAATGTGGGGAATAAGTTAAAATAAATTGAAGAAACTTGCTAAAAAAAGTAAGAAAAGAAAAAGGAGAAACTCCAAAATAGGCCACTACGGTAAGTAAAAGAGAAAGTGAAGAGGCGAAAAAACTGTGCCGAGACGAGTTTACGAGGAAGTCCTGAATTAAAGTGTATAAACTATTTAGGCACCCAAGTTCCAACCGTCTTAAAAGATGACAATACTTAGATACAATGTAGAAATCCCAAACGAAGTGAAGGTAGAGAATTGCGTTGTGACAAGATTGATCAGACGAGGCGGCAACACATTACAGATGAAATTAAATGAACTGCTAATCCAAATACGAAATATGGAAACAATGCATGACAATTGAAGCCAGGCTGTAAATTTTCCAGTTGGCATTGCGTTATGCGATATGAGCCTAAATATAATAGATCGTATGTCCCCGTCTACTTGCTAATTAACTGTGACATTTTTGGCCCATAGGATCTTATTTAGTTTCTTAAGAATTATTAAGCTTTTTTTCAGCCGATCGAGTTCGATAATTCAGTTAGAGTTTACATAACTGCTTAAATAAAACTAAAAAATGTTGTTATTGTTCAGCTTATCGTTAAACTGTATACAATATTATTGGCGGTTTTTCAAAATCTGTTGGTAGTAATTTTTTCAAGACCAACACTTGTAAAGGTGCAGATGCATGGGTTATTTTATAAGTAAGGTAATTTGACATGCAGATGATAGCATTACGAATGAAAACATACACCGCCATTTTCCCCCATTTTTTAGAGGATTTTATGTCGAATTTCAGTTCTGTGTGTTGTCTAATTTTTATTTGGTCGTTCAAAATAGAAGACCGCGAAGATTTCCATAAACATCGGCAGAAGGAGGTTTGAGCTGCCATAAAATTTTATTTTTTAAAGGGGAAAATAGCTATCCAGATCAAAGCTCAGCTGGATCCCTCATGGGTTGCTGAATTTAATCGCGATTGAACGAGTATTCCATGCTCGCCCAAATGAGGTGACAATTTCAGACAGAAACTTAAAAACCATTCAAACGTAATAAGAATAAACTTTTGCGACAGTCCTAACTATTGATGAAACGTGAATCCATCACTACACGCCTAAAATGAAAAAACGACAATGGTAATAGATGGCCAAGATAAAACCCGCCTCAAATATAGTAAGATTAACACTATTTGCAGGAAACGTCATGAGTCATGACCACCTGGAGACAGGGCAGAAAATTAGTAGCGAGTGTTGCAGACTTCGAGTGGCGAAAAAGTACCCACATTTTTCCAAAAAAGGTTCCTCTTATCAGGACAACCCACTTGCCCACAAGTTGACAATTAAGCTTGCATTTACAGGCTAGCACAACGCCTGCTCCAGACCTAGCACCGCCGCGTATGGGACTGACAAATTCATCAGTAGTTCACATCTAAACGACAAATACCGACCGATTACAGAACAGCAAGCTGCTAAAAGTAGTAAAATCTGCCATATAGTCACGTAAATATGTGGCCGTCACCGGCAAAACAATCTCAAGAATGCCGGCCGGTCGTGGTCAGCACTGTGCGTGCCTGTACGATGACGGCCGGCCAAATATGAATTTCGTAATATAATTTCATTGTATAATATTTTGTCGGCCCTGTCCGTGGCTGTGATAATCTATGGATGCCGGTTATATGTGAATCATCCTTTATGGCTAAAATTCATTAATTGAGATTTGAATTGTTGGTGCATCTGGCCTGCTCGCCAAATTTAGACCCCGGTGACTTCCATCTATTCCAAAATTTCAGGAAATTACTCGAAGGAGAAACATTTTCCGGAAACAGTGTAGTAGCATGTGCTATGAACGATTATTTTTGCAGAACTCGATAAGTCTTTTCTAAAAATGGTATAATGGCATTAAAACATCGTTGGCAAAGCGTGCCGAAATGAAATGATATCTTCTTCGATGTGTATATGGCCTATAGTTTATAGAACGATATTTCGATCCACAGCAGTGTATGGTACTGAAATATGACTTGAATAAAAGAACCGACGGTAGACTAGAAAGACGAAAAAGTAATATTTTGAGAGGAGTATGTTGGGTGGAAAGAAGGACTTTAAACTCATTGGAGAAAACAACGAACAAAGAAGTTACGAAGGCTTATGGGTAGAGTAGTATCTTTAACGTGGTGAAAATGCAACTTTCCAGATAAGTGGAGCATATAAAACTAGGTATGAAAAGAGTCATTTAGCCAACAATAAAAGATCCAAGGGGCATCAGGAAGAGGCTGGACAGGGTAGTCGCAGACTTTCAACTAATGGGTGTCCACAACTGATGAAGCAGAGCGGAAGCCTGGAATACAAACAGCGAAACCCTTGGCCCAATAAAACATGTGTGCTTATTATAGATTCATAAATACGGATTTCTCTTGTTGAATTGACATATACTGTGATTAAGGTTTTAATTTTAAGCTTTTTAGTCCAATCAAATAAAGATTTTTCTTCGGAAAAATTCAAAGTGGGCCGAATTTTCGTGTACACCTTTATTTACTGTTTCTAAACAACATATCAAAAGTACCCTTGATTTGACCTTGAACTTCATGAGTTATAGGGCGTATAAGGTGCGAAAAATTGGGTTTTCGCGTATATCTTCATTTCTATTGACTTTAGCCATTGAATAGTTTGCAGAGAAATTGAAGGATATAAAATTCTGTACAAAAAAGTACTTTTTTCGTGGGACCAACCATTATCGCGTCATGTGAAGTACCCCATTCCACACCACCTTTGAGGTTGAGTACGAGACGCGTTTTTTTTACGTGGTATCCACTGTCTCAGCCGTTCCAAACATTCTTGATACTTAATAAAAAAAAAAGGTCAAAATAGAGTTACATTAAGCTTCTTCATCCTCCTCTTCTTCAACCTTCCATGTCGCATTGTTCCAGGTAATCCGTAGAAAGAGTCTCTAGTTGATTCTCATCTTTTTCTCTATCAAATTTTGTTTTCACGATATCTTCAATGGTATTAGCATTTAAACACGATTGTCCATGGCAATGACCGCAAACTGACGAGCATGGGTTGTGGAACTGGGTATAACTGTAATATTATGCTTCGGATTAACGTTCATGGCCAGTTTTCGCGAAAACGGTCGGTCCTACGAAAAAACTATAAGAGTAATTTTTTGTACATAATTTTATAGCCTTCAATTTCTCTATAGACTATCCTATACTTAAAGTCAATAGAAAAGAAGATATAAGCGAAAAACCAATTTTTCGCACCCTTTACGCTCTATAACTCATGAAGCTCAAAGTCAAATCAAGGGTACTTTTAATATGTTGTTTAAAAACACTAAATAAAGGTGTACACGAAAATTCAGCTTACTATTATTTTTTCCAATACCCATAGCCCATACGGACTTCAGGTATGAAGTTTAGTTTCGGTAGATTAATATTTATGACAAAAAAGTTGGTATCCACTGAAAAACGCAAAGGGAGAGGCACCCTTATACACCATCCTTTTCTAATGGATTTCTTCATTAGCTACAGAACGTAAATCTAAAATTTCGTTGACCGAACTTAATATTTACTAACACAAACTGGTCCTAAACATACCTACACACCTATCCAATTCATTTACCACTTTCGGCAATGTTTTCGAGTGTTTCGTAGAAGCAATACGAAACGGTATGCGGACGAAGCCAGAAAAATAGGCAGGTGATGGAAGAAGTTATTAATATTATGTATTACCGTTTTGTTAAACATTAATTTTTAATTCCAAATAAAATACAGTGTTAGTAAATGTTTAAAATTGTAAACACTTAATATTAGCCAACATTGTTATGATATAAGGCCGATGGTCCTTTGTAACTCCCAGGCTGATTTACGTCTCTGTATGTGACGTAATCTCCTTTCTCGGCGTGGCACATTTTATGTATACGGCTCACGGCTGCATACTAGAAGTTTCGAGCAACGTCTCGGACACCCGACGTTCTCGGCACTCGCATCACTCCTCTGGATGATGTTTCCCGCTACAATAACCTATATAACTGTATAACACCTAAAATTCTTTTAGTCTATTTAAGAAGTAGTATTTTGTATAAAATGGTATGGTATATTGTTGAAATAATCTCCTATAGATTGTGATTTAATTTATTACAATTAGCAACTTATAGCCGAAATACGTATTTCTGTTCATTCACTACGTTCTGTAGATTTCCACGACTTTTCTTATTTTTAATCTACCAAACTTCTGTAAATTTTTCTTTAAGTGAGTCTCAAGCAAAGTAAGAGGCTCCCAACACGCCTGTAGTTCGTATTTTGCCGTGAGCCTTCAAACTAATTACAACACTGATAACAAAAGACAGGTGTAGTAGCATAAAGTTCGGTAGATCTATAATAATAAACTGGTCAGTCCTAGATATCCTTGGTGCGTGTACATACACGGATTATTTTATAGCCGATTAAATTACTGATACAATATGCGTGTTTAACGCCCTAAATAACAACGTTTATCCGACAAAGTCGTAGTAATAAATATGCAGATCAAGGTTTTTATCTTGTGCAGAACTTCTTTAGATGTAAATTAAATTAAAATCGTGAGCGAGTAATACGGTCAATCGGATCCGATAAAAATGCCGAGGAAATAACGGTTTGGTCTACTGTCTACTAGCAAAGAAATAATTAGCAAAACCGCATTTCCTCGCATTCATCTTTTTTTTACTGCGTGACGATACCCGTAAAGTGACATTCAAAATAGATGCAGATTTATGCACGAACATTGATAATTTGGTACCGTTTTGTATAAAAGATTGTTGAAGACTTAACGGTAGAATTTAAAGTTTCTTAGGTTTTAGGAAATCCAGTTTATTGTGTTACTTATTCGCGTAAAAGAAATACGGAAAAAAGGCATTACCGTACGTTTTTCTTTTGCCGAGGATTAACTTTGCGATTTTTAAATACATACGTAATTACGTCAATGCCTGTCCCTTGCGTTTAATTGATGACGTAGTTAACTTTATGCTTTTCACCACCAATCTTTGAAAATTAAAAATTAAATTAGCATAAAATGTCAAACCTGCTACAACAAATGTTTGGAAAAATCTTTTTTTAACAGTACAGAAAATTTAATAAATTAAGCCCTTATGTCTAAATCAAGTAAATAGCAAAGTATCTCAGCTGGATTTTTCGCCTAAGAAGTTAACTTATCTTAACTACTACATACTAAAAATATTTATGTTCTACTTTTGTTTAAATCTAAGAACCACACCTAAGGATTAACTTCAATGCGGCAGTATTGTTCTTCAAATAATTACAAGTGGTATTAAAATTAATTCCTATTGTTTAATTCTCTTTTTTGCTTTCTGATGCTGCAAAGTAAAACAAACTGTTAATAGCATTCAATGAATAATCCCACGTAGTTTAGTAATAGAAAAAATCCGAGGTGGAATAGAAAACCATTAATTACAGGTTTGCGAAAATACGCCCGTTAATAATGCATTGCAAACACTTCAAAATTTGGACAGAAGTGCAAATTTTATTCAAATTTTATTTCGTTTGTTAACTCTTTGATCTCTCTAAAGTTGGAAAACCTGTAATGATTTCGTTTTGCATTATTTGCTAGTGCGTTAGTAAAACAAAGACAAAAATAACAGTAACAGGTATTTTGACATTTAAAATTGTAAGTTTTTTGGGAAAATATGCAGCCAGATCAACTGTTCTTATTGTTGTGTGTTAAAACAAGTGGGATTGAGTAACAGTTCAATGCCGACTTCCTACTAATCTTGCTTGTTTTGGAAGTAGCTGCATATAAAAATTTAATTGACATTTACTTTACGATAGTACCGGAACTATGCTAATGAATAATAGAAGATTTGATATTAAATCATTTTTTTGTTAATGAGAACGAACTGTGTCTAATTTAATTTATTCGAGAGTTTACCTTGTAAATTAAATCTTTTATTCTACATGCGTGTTTTCTTATTAATGTCAAAAGTTTGCAAACTTAAGGTTCATAAACTTTTTATTAAAGTATACATAATTGTTTTGTGTTGCAAAATAAGACGGATTTATTCAGCTAATTAAAATATTGACAAATATCGCATATATTACCGTTGTTTAACAAGGGATCTGCTAATAGAATCCAATAAAAAAATTAATGCGAAACCCGAAGTAGCAATTAATTTCGTACAGGAACTTCTAATAGGAATTATGTAACAGATACATTTATTCATGTAATCCGGTTCAGTATTACTGTGAGTTTTATTTTTGTCACAGATAACCCATCCGTGCAAGCAAATGCGCGTATGCTCCCGAGTAAATGGATCTTCTGTGTAAAACGTCTTCGGAAATTAATAGAATTCGAACAAGTTAGCTTTTGCCGATACTTTTACCGCTTTAATTAATTTTTGCCCTCGGGACGTTCTCAAACTTTCACGAACCTCACAGATATCCGCCGTGTTTTCTTAAATACAAAAACGACACTTTATTTCCTTTTTGTTTAAAGTTCATAACTGCAATAAAACCTCCGCAGTGTTGTTCGTTAAAGTTACGTAAATGTTGTAGTTTGTAGTAGATAGTAACATGCAACTACATGCTTGAAAATTTAACCTTTGAAAAATGAATTTTAAGTGTTAAAAAAAGTCGTACAGGAATCTGTATTTTATTCTATGATGTTAAAAACCATCCACCACTCAAAAAAAGACGTAAAGTTCGTAGTAAACCTATTTTTTCCTAAACCTTTAGTTGGAATGTTGAAATTATGAGTATGCGTGATGTAATTGGAAAGAATGAAAAGTTTTGTACGTGTGGAATAAATAACAAAAATAATTTCTTCAACTTCAAGAAATAACTCAAAATTACGGGAAAAGTATTTCACTACGCAAAACCTTCGTTTTTAGGGTTCAGATTGTACTTACCTTTACGGAATGGAATTTGGTTTTTTCCATCTTCAGATAAAGTTTACATTTGCCATGGAAACAGTTGTTTTAACAAAAATTACTAACGAAAATAATCAGGAGATTGTAAAACGGACCCTAAATCGTCAAATCTGGCGTCGAAATTCAGTAACACCAGGCATTAATCAAAAATTCTGCCAATCTCCTCATTTATTTTACTTTTGGATTAAGTTTCCAGGTGGTTTAAGGTCTGGGGATTGGGCAGACCAGTCTAAGGGTGGGTTGCACCAAACTCTTACTAAGTTAACAAATGATCAAAATTGGCAAAAGAATATAATTTTTTGTTTATTAACGTATTATGGGTAGGTATGTCTTATGAATTCAAATTTCGATTCGATTTTATTTATTGTGGCGAATGAATTATGTTTGTACAAGCCACCTTAAGCGTCTAACCCTGTAATATTATCATCGACAAAGATTGTGCTATTTTGGCCCTATGATAAGATGCCTTATCACTTGAAAAATGAAGTTCTCTGCGCCAAGGAAGTCCTTGCCACTTCCCATTTACCAACATCTTATCAGTTTCAAACTTTAACATACATACATATTTAATAGCGGTAATCACGCCGCAGACGACGTCCAACCTACAAAGGCCTGTGGCAGACATGCAACCCCACATGATTATTAGTTTGATTGATCTATGGGAATTCGCCTCACATATGAGTTTCCCTTGCGGTAATTTTTATTAAATTCGCTTCTAAATGAATTCCTATTTTCAATTTTCCAACGAAAAAGATTAAATCTCTATTTTTCCAATAGTAGAAGCTTCTTTAAGGCTCGGCATCTAGAAATTTAAAAGTAAAAAGCTCCGTGTCTTCAAACCCTAAATTTAGCTAATTGTATTGGGTGGAGGTTTCAATCGACCTTCGACCCTAATGCAAGTTTTTCTTGGTCGTCCATTTTGAAGTATCGCATGTTTCCTGTATCATTTACTATTTCATTTGTTATCCAGTCCCTCATCAACCAACCTAACCTTTCAGTATCGATAGTTGAGTTGAATTTGTTCTCCCTGAAAAAATTTCTTCCATCTCTTATATTCAGCTATTTCAATTGCACTTTTCCACGCATTCCCTTTATAATTAATAACTTTACTATTTCCTCATTCCACAATAATTATCACATTTCCATATGTAATTTTCGTTTTTTGCATCCCTTTAATCAGGTTTGTTTCTGATATTATGTTTTTGATAAAATAATGAAACCGTAGATTTAACTTTAGCCAACAAGTTGGGTACAGTTTGCCGCAGAAGCCCACTTTTTCTTGAACTTTAAAAGATCCTTGGCTTCATCATTAGTCTCTTTTATGTTTGCTTCACAACTGCTCAGTACGTCTAACTGACGTAATTGTGCGCAGTTGGGAGGATTACAAGTTTTGAAACCATCTGGATTCTGATAATAGCTTCATACCATTCCACAACAAATTTCCCATAATGGCGTGATACCAGATCAGACCAAAATACGCTAGAAGTCTGGTGATTGTTAATGAAAGGCAACAGACGTTCTGAAGACATTCTTTCGTCTAAATTTTTTTATGGTGCTGGTTCCGAAGAAATATGAGATTTCTTTGGAAGTTTTGACATTTTCTTGGTTCTAAATTTTTCTAAACCTTCTTTCTTGTCACTTGCTGTAAAACAGTGGTCGCCAAAGTGGTCGATAGAAAATATAAGACATCATTGTATGGGTAATATTTAATGAGGTTAACTTGAATTACTTGGATTACGGCCGTCGCGTAGCCGCGCGAGCGAGATTACAACACGTGCGCGGTTGCTTATTTACTTATACTTACACGTATTGGATCCCAGTCTCATTTTTGCGCATCAACATACAAGTGAGCGTTAATGTTCTAAAATTCGTCAACATACATATTACAATTGAATCGTTATTCATTCACGAACTAAACTTCTCTATGTTGAAGAGTTGAGCAGGGCTGGTAGTTTCGTACATTCTATAGAAATACGTGAGTAGGTACACTGTAACTATAAAATAAACAATCTAAAAACCCACATAAGCATCTTTTTTGCTTGTCCTATTGTAATTACCTAATAGTAAAGTGGAGGGTGTCGATAAAGAGTCAAGAAACTCTTGAAGGGGTCGACGGTCAAAGAAGTTTGGCGCCCCTGCTGTAAAGGAAGCTTGTCCTAGAAGCTGTTTAAAATCAGCAAGAACGGAGATTTTGACGTCCATAACGATCCAAGAATTTTTCGCCAAAACTTGGGTGTACAGTTTGCGTGTTCAGATTTTTGTAGTAAAATTTTACCTATCATTGCGGTTTGGCTGTTGCAAAACTATAAGCTTTTAAGGATTCACTTGTTTTTAGTTTTTGGGTCTAAGAAGGAGACATACTAGCTCGAACATTACAACCTTTCCATCCGTGTTGAGATATCCTATCCTACGATTTTTGCCACTTCCTGGTGTTCTTGCAATTGGCAAACGTATTTTAAAGGACTTTATAAAATTGGAGATCCTTGACTTTGGCAAACACAATTGTTTTTCATATTCTCGGGGATTATTTTGATGAGCGTACAAAATCTTATTTGCGTAACATTTTGATTAACATACAACTGGTGTTTATCCAAACTTAAACCGAGTAATCTAAGTCAACTATTTCAAAAGTTATAAGTATATGTCGATATCCGAAATTTAACGTACATAATCTTCATTGAGGCTGGGAGTTTATCTTCATATTTCGATGAACTAAATGAAATATCAATAAATCAAATAGCAAATTCCAAAAATATCTATATATCAGTCGATACGTCGATGTAGTAACGATTTAATTATTGGGGATATATCGATTTAATCGATGATTTAACATTTTTTCATTTATGAAATAATTTCTGCTTGGTCAGAACTTGAATGGGCGACCACTCTGCGGCTAGGGTTAAAGAAATAATTCCATAAAAGCCATATTTCGTGATAAAATTATCTTAAGAGTATGTTATCGATATATCAATAATATTTTACATATTGAATCATTAATCATTAGACGTACGAATTTATCCAATATATCAGTTAATTCCGTATATCGATTTATTTGGTATTGCGATTTAGTTATCAATCGATATATGGATAGTATTTTTTTGCGTCCCTTTGGTACGACCATATAAAGAGGCGAAGAGAAATGTTAAGCCTTTCTTCAGTACCAGAGTGAAAAACAGTATTTTTTACTTTTTTTTATAATCCTCAAAGAATTAAAGTTTGTATTAACACCGGTAGAAGTTTTCTGTATTCCATTAAACCTATTTTGTTAAGTCTAAGAACTACTTTCACCATTATCTAATAAATTTACCAAAGAAAACATCTTAGTCATCCTGTATTGTTATACGTACTTCTCAATTATTTTGCTGATCGCAGCTTATTTTCACTGCAATTTCTCGACTAGATTTGCCTTCTTCATTGGGAAAAATAATTGATGACCTTATTTCGTCCGACAGTTTGACCTGATGTTCCTTCGAAAGCACTTGAGGGATTTGACAACACTCTGACAACAAATAAAAGGTCTTAGATAAGGTATGAGAGTATTTACATATAGCAAGATTGTGTAAATCCCTCAAAATTGGTTTTAAATGAAGTACAAAACATATCGAATAAAAAAATTCTCCCTAGGAATAAATAATTTCATAATTAATTGGAGTATATCTTGGCTAGATCAACACGTGTTCCTATTAATATTAAAAAAAAAATGTTCACTAGCATCAGACTAAAGTGAGCAAATGTACTTAGTAAACTGAAGGGTCAAATTGGCGATTTTTTTTCCATATTAGGGACTTATTTGGCATTTTGTCTCTTGGCTCCCATTTTGGCGATATTTTAAGACATAAAGATGCATTTGACAGTTCTTGAAATAGGAATAAATAAAACAAGAAGAGAAATTTATTTATATTGAGGGTTTAGAAGGATTTTTTGACGATTCTGAATTTAATTTTAGCGGTAAATAAATAACTTCGTACAAAATATAATAGCGATCAGATAAATATAACCTAAAGGAGTCATGTACATTTGGTCACTTTAGCTTGGTGGTTGTAGTTATACCAATAATAGCAACGTTGCCTGCATCAAAAATGTTTTTGAGGTTCCTATTAAACAATCGTAACTGGGTCTAAATTTATTATGATACAAAAGTCCCCATTTTGAAGCTAAAACATTACTCCTAATTTTGAGGTGGAATTTTTAATTGACGGTATTTAAATATTCCACCAATTAATTAAAACTTACAGAACTTTTTAAATAATCCCATTTAGAGTAGCAAGTTCGCATTTTAAACAGTATAATACCGTTACATGCACGTGCCGATCATGTCTAATAACGAACTTTGACTTTTATAATGAAACGTGAAGGCGAATAAATTAAGATAATGCGTACCAGTTACCCAGTATTTTTATTTATTTCTTTTTAAAATATTCCCAACCGTTTCGTAAAGTAATTCTTTGTATATAGAAATATTGTTTAATAAAAATCCATTAGGAATCTGGAATATGGGAAATGAAATCATTGTTTCATGGGATGTTTGAAAAGGCAATTAAGTACCGTCGTTCAGACTGTATGGTGTCGAGATGATAGCTGAGAACGAGAAGTCAATGGGGATCTCGACGAGTGGTTAGACTGGAAACCTCGATTCTTATAACGTTGTTTCGAAAAGAGCCGCTTCTCCTTCTATCTAGTCTAGTGGATACAGCGGTTCTAGACGCACCCAGCGGCACTAATTATCGCATGCTTAATTATCTGTCCTATTATACTTTCTGATTCGATTTATACTGCCGATATTTAGATTACTTGGTCGGACGTTATAAAAGACCGTAACGAAATAACAAAACTAAGTCGTAACAACTGGATGAACCATTTACTAACAGCATACTTCCTGTAGATACAGATTTACAACGGGCATTGTAATCGAAAGCCGTGGGATTTGTCCCACTTTTTTTCTAAAACATTATATTAATATGCAATTACTTAAAACTCAATTTGTAACAATTCTCCGTAATGGAATTACGTTTTAAAATAATTCAACGCAAACGTAGAAACTATAATTATAGACGAGATTGTTTCCGTTCTCAATTGCGTTACTAATTTGTTATAATAAATATTACTAATCTTCTTTATTATACTTAAAACAAGTCCAGCTTTTACGTCGTAAATCTTCGAAACTCTTCTCTGTGAGCTCGTGTTTGCACATTATTTCCAATATATAAGTACTTCCTTCGTTAAATTAATTCACCCAAACGGTGATATTGTTCCAATCTTTTGATACATATTAAAAACAATAATTTCTAAGTTTAATCTCCATAAATTTTAGATATGTAATTCCCCCCTAGAAATAAATTATCTTTTTGAAAATACCTAGTATTTTAATAATACTTTCGCAGTGCCGTACAAAAATTAACTTTCTAATTTAATACATGAAGTACTTCTTATTATCAATTTAAAGAAATTGAACTGAGTAATGATATAAAATTTAAATACATATACATATTTAATTGTGTCAAGGAGTTCAAAGAGAAAGTTGCTTTCTTCGGAAAAATATAATTCTTCCTAGTTTCAGTTGTGGCATGGTTTTAATTCTATATTTTGTGTTAAGTCATATTGTGACAAAGACATTTTGTGTATTTTTTACATATTCAAAATGTTTATACAGCCCGATATACAGTGTGTTCCACGAGCACTAGGACGGGCTTGTAACTTGTTTATTATTCGAAATACAACAAAATAGCCTTAACGAAAGTGGAATGGTAGGAAAATTATTCTTAGCTTGTTATGGCATTTCCGGTGAAATCGGAAGTCATATCGACTGTCGTTTTGTAAAAATAAACCTCTCATATTTGGGAAGTACTTACTGATTTGTCTTATTTTTTAATGATTGTCTAGAAATAGCATATTATTTGTTTTATAGTTTAATACATTTATGTAAAGTAAATAGTAATAATTTAATCTACGAAAATATTTCATTTAAAATGCTTCGACCCTATTTAAGTGATCTATATAGAATGTAAAAAAGCCAATGATCCAATAAGGTGGCCACCACGGTCATCTGATGTGACTCCTCTGGGATTATTTAAAGGAGTAGTTTACAACCGAATCGGTTAATCTGGAGAATCTACAGCAGAGAATTGTTGTTGCTTGCTTGTACACGCATTAACCCACGAACTTTATAGAATGTGACTCGTACTTTGAAGTACGTAGCTGCCGAGGGCAAACAGTTTAAACATCTTCATTAGTTAACCACAACTTACATAAATTATTACTATTATCGTTGGTTCTGAACAATTATTCTGTTTAATATCTTTATTCTTAAGTAATATATGTATGGTTTGGTAAAGGCAGAAAGAGAAAAAAATACCCAAGAATACAAGGAAAAAGGTCTCGGTATTCATGGGACACACTGTATAATATTCTGTTTGCATAAAATCGAGAAATTTAATCAAAGCCATAAATTCGTTGTTTGCATTAGACGTACGTTTTAAAATGGAACTTTCTAACTGTCTTTTGATTAATGACTTCCTAAACAGTTATTGACCCCTTTAATCGGTTTTATATTTTATTGTCATTTCCACATTTCAGTATCTAATTACCGTATATTTGGGTTTTGTAGGAATATTGGCGTTTTCGTAACGGTAGTATTTTTATTTAGGAATAGAGTAGGCTTTGATTTTGTTGTGTGGAAGCAGCTAAACACGGACAAATAAATGTCCCAAGTACTCTTTTGGACCTTACGTAAGATAATTGTTTTGTTTATGTTTCGTAATTTTTGTTACAGCTCAATAGGGCCAAATAATTTTTTCAAGTTCTAAATTCGCAGTTAAACAATTTCGTGCGTGTGGTGTTCATGGATTTATTGATCACACAGCATGTACTTAATTTAATTTTTCCTTTCTTTGCCAGTAAGTGTTTTGTTTATAGCTCGCGTAAAAATTAACAATACTGACGTTATTGTTGACAAAAAAAGCGACACGGTTAGTAAACATCCGGCGTTTCTACTACCACCATTTAATTTGTTTGAATTGAAGTGTGTCGCTTGTCGCTGTTAATAAATAATACTGTCTTTTCGCCGATAACTAATAGCCCATTTGAGTCGCGAGTCTAGCGGACGGTGCTACGGTATCTGCCGGAGGTGTCGGTGCTGACCCCAAGAGTAACCCACTAACTAATTAGGCCAGATATCGCGGCCACCAAGCAGAGATCATCTCCCGTGGTGACGGGGTGCATTTCTCCGGCGACCCACTATTTAAACTTGTGACCCAGTTGTGTGGGTGGATCTCGGTACGCTCTCTTTGTTCGGGTCTCGGCTCGCCTAAGAAGTAGGTTAGTGCAGCCAGCGGTGGGGCCGCGGTCCGCTCGAGTCGCCTAAACGGCCCCAGTAACTTCCCAACAACGGGAGACTTCGCGGCACTTGATGAGGAACTCCGATCGGCATGTGACGGTGCTGCCATGTCGTTGAAGTGTTAACCATGAGCCCCGCTTCTTCGGGCGTTCTGGAGGTCGAACGGTATATCGGAGCGTGCCTCATCTCATCGCAAAGCCGTTCTAAAGGGACACCTAATAAGTCCCACGGGCGCGACCCTTTTTTCCATAGGGAAAATTTTGTACCGCGATACGTTAATAACAACCAGCACCATCATCATCTGCAGAGATGCAGGTCGGTGGACGGATGGGCCGGCGGAATGCCCCTTATTTCGTTCGCCAATTACCAGCGGCGTGGTAAAACGGTCCCCCAAGATGCGAGGGTTCAAGAGCATCACAACCCCTTGTCTCGTCTGGCGGTTCATACCCAAGGGGCCCCGTTGATCTTAACTAACAGGTATAATCAACGAAAGAACAAGCCGGCGGGGAAGAATTTTACGCAAACTAGAGCGCACGATGGTGTCGGTAAATCTAAAGAAACTCAGGGTGCAGATACTGTTAGTGTAAATAGTGATGAAAGTTCCGCATCTACGAACTCGGAAAACAGTTTACCGCGGATTATCAAACCACGCAAACGACGGAAAAAGGACAGAAAACCTCCGCATCTTGCACGTCCCCTCGGTGCAGAGGACTGTTTCTCGACAGACAGCGCTAGTCCAGACATCGACTCGCCGCCAGGGATAATAACCTTTAACTCATATTTACCCTTCACTTTCGAACAGTTTCACTACACACCATCAGATAGTTTAGGCATCAACATTCGTAATAACAACAATAACAATAGCAGTGACGTGCCACTTAGCAGACTAAAATTAAGGAACGATCTCCACGAATCCCCAAAGCTACATCATTCGTTTGAAGACGTGGAGGAGCTCGCCAAAGACATCAACGATAATCAACCGGCGAGCACTTGCCAGTGTCGTTACTGCGACCCTTCGGGTCAAATTTGGGACGTCGATAGGCATTGTTATTCGCCGTTCCTAACGACGCCTGAACGCCAAAGTACTTTCAGTTTCCCTGATATTCAGGTGGAGCCTTTAATCAGAGGCTACGAAACATCGTTATCCTCGGAATTAATTGAGTGCATGACGGCCCTCTCCTTGGATACCGAGCAAACTAAAAGTGATTCTTCCATTTCGGGATCTTCAAGAGACCTTGAGGTTTCTACAGAAATTGTTACGTCACTCAACGGCCATCGAGATCTTGAAATCAAGTTCTTCTCATCGCCTTGGACCCCGGAAAATACGAAAAAAGACACCACGAGGTCTCTAAGTTTGGAAGAATGCAGACCTAAAAATAGTGACTACCAAACAAGTGTTGTAGATAGTAAATATAGTAGTTTAAATTTGGAGCAGTGATATCGCTTGTTATTTTTAATGATATAACAATAGTCGCACGGGGAAGTTAGAGATTTTTCTTTTTACTTTCCACCAAGTGAAACCTTTTTTGAAACAAAGCGAGCCCTTCCCTGAATTCTTGAAATGTCGGCGCGCTTGTCCTTCGATTTCTGAACTCTTGATCTCGAGAAAGTGAAAGTTTTGATCTCCATCAAATGTTCCAATATTCACCTGCAATTTAAACATAACGTAAATTCAAAAGATATTGTTTTAATAACGCATCAAATCCATGGCTCACTGTGATCATGATTGCTTATTTTTGTTGTAGTATATGTTGTAGTAATGTGTAATTAAGAAAAAAAAAATGCGTGGGCCATAGGCAAAAAGGCTATTCGTACACACCGGGGTGCACAACCTACGACTTCATAGTCTCGTAAAAAAATTAACTAGCAGTTACTTGTGTAGGCTTTGTATAATTTGAAAATGGTGATTATCATTTATTTCAGGAAAACCAGTATCGTTGCACATCGTGTTCTTTTAGGTAATTAATTAACTGTATTTTTTAAAAATGTGATCAAAAGAAATCAAACGCATTTTTGAACTTTATTAAAAAAATTAAATAATGAATATGTTGCGTTACGGTGGCTGGTATCAATTTACAACCGATGATTTTCAATTAAAAAGTATAAATTTCGAAACTGTTAGGATTTTCATTACATCATCATTAATATCTTTAATTAAAAATAACCTTAATGCTGAGAGAAGCAACAAATTTATTTGGCTTAATTAAATTACCTAATTTTATTAACCGTGCCTAAAGCTTTTTGGCTGCAGTAGTCCAACATCTGTGCATTAATACCGGTTAGAATGAAGATGCACACGTTAATTGGAGTGTAATCAAATTTTACGTCTGTAATTTTACAGTAAGAAGAGATTGTGTTCGGCTCATAGATGATAGGCAAATTGTAACAGCCTCGAACTGTGATATTTTACAGATCTGACTTATGCAGAATTTTAGGCCATCTTCACCTTAATATTTATGTAACCATAAAAAAGCTGTAATAGGTTAAACTCAAAATTCCTTTTAAATTCTTAAAAGTTTTTTAATGCCTTTATTACTTATAGTTTATGGAGTTTCGTTTGGCAGTATTCGATAAAGAATTTATCAGTTAAATACACCCAAATAGAATTAAATTTAAAAACTAAGTTTATATTCCCGAGAAAATTATTAACAAAGAAACATGATTAACAAATTACTGTTTAGTAGCTCTTCGGTCCTTTTAAAGCTCTGCCAACTGAGATTGCATAAACTATAACCGCATTTTTTCCAAATTTTAATTTTGCTGCCGTAACTTTCCAATCTTCAGATATTTTTTAACGTATTACAGTTGTGCTTTCTCAAGAGAGTAATTGACCCCCTTTTTCGTAAACATTTTATTACGTTTTCAAAATAAAAAAGTAAATGAAGAAGTGATGTAATATTTCGTATTTTCTCGAAAATTAGGGCTGTTAATTCCATTAGCTTGAATTTTAAAAGAATTGTTATTTAGTTTATTCAGTCCTAATATTTTTGAAATTTCCAGTTTATTTTCCAAATTTAATTAAGCAATTTATTGAATGGAATGCTATTAGTAATGCCCTTCATGTTTGTTAAGTTTTCTTTATTAAAGTGCAATTTCTAATTAATTTTTTTACAGTTATTTTGCTTGGAATAACTGTAAGCATTGGCCTTCCGTTGAATACCTTTTTTGGCTAATAAATTTTACAAGCTTTTCTAATTTGATATTGAAATATTCGAATTCACTCCCAGCCTATAAATAATGACGCAAGAAAAAAATGTAGGGTGAATGAATGCAAATCCAAGAGTAAATTTGCTAGTATTTCACTATTATTAAAAATAAGTTGATTGAGAAATTTAAATTTTAAACTAATTTCGCGTTATATAAAATTTAATAAATATTCTAGATGAATTTGTTAAGTAAACCTTGCTTCGCTTACCACGCAAATAAATTTACGTAATTTATCGCCGGTTATTAAATAACATTCCCCAAACATTTTGAGCTAAAAACGATCATCAAAACAGCCAATATATCAAAATAATAACCCTTAATAGATCCATTCCGACAACATAATGATGGATTTCACATCCTTTTGTGTTTTTGTTCGAAATGCGTTTGGTTTCGCTTTCACCAACTTTAATGGAAGAATTTTCTTTTATAAGTAAATGCCTTTAAGTATTCCGCATGTATCATTCCGAAACTTTGTGTATAATTCATTAATCATAAATTTTTCTGGAAATAAAGTTTACTGGTGCATGCGGAAACGCAGTCGCCCATGCACGAACCCAGTTTGTAATTTAAATATTAATAATCGTACTTTTCTAAAGGGCGACCTGTCCGGCTACTTATTTATTGCTGCTGTATTATTCAAGTTAATTGTGTTTTTTTTTAAGTGATAATTTTACTGTATTATTTTGAATATATGAAAGTATTACTTTTCTAGTTGCTGTGTGTTATTTTCACCTCCTATTTTGCGAAGAAAGTTTCAGCAACTTTCTATTAATTAATGTCCTGTTTGTTGCTCGCTTAGGAAACTGCTTTTAAATTGTAGGTACGTCTGTGAAACAGTGACACTTTCTTCGGCGTACAATTAAATATCTATTAATTGTGCGAAACTTTATTATACTTTTTAAATGGAGAATGTATCTACATGTTAGACTGAAACTGAATTTTATATGAATGCAAGCAAACGTTTTACTTGTACGTATTCAGGTCGTTGTGGATTGATTATTTCAATTGGAAAGTAATTATTTTTAGCAAATACTCGCCTTTAAAGAAGGATACGTGGAACCTGCGACAAGTTTTCAATTAGTACAAAATTCTTAATACAATTGTTTCATCCCTTCAGTAATTCCCTTATAAAACTTTGAACTCCAAGAAATAATCGATGTTTTTTTGATGCCTTATAAGCATTTATTTTTGGACATTAAAACCAAACATAAATAAATAAATATCTACAGTTAGAAGAGATTCATAAAAAGTTAGAAAAGTTGACATGGTTAAGTTTTGTTGTTTTACAAGGTGATTTCATGTTCTCCGAAATTGCAGCATGCATTTTTTACATAATAAAAACCAGCGTTTTTATGTGATTTTATTTATGCAAAACAAAACCCCAGTAGGTCACGAATTTCTAGCATTTTGTTTGTAGAAATAAGTTCGTTTCTTTTTTGTCCCACAAGGTAAGCTTTGAAAACAAAAGTTTACAAAATTGGCTTCAGAACCTGTTGGTATAAACAATTATACGTTCAAACTTGTGGCCTACTTATTTTTACCACATTTTTATAATTTTGTGGGTTTTCTATTATCAAAACCAGAACTTTCTCTAACACCACTTAAACGCTGTGTACAAAGGAACGAAAACGTAATTACAGTAAAATTTGACCCCCAACAAAATCTCAGATTAACTTATTAATATTAAAATTAATAACAAGCTAGTTTTTCTTAGAATATAATAAAATTAATTGTAAAAATGGTCGGAATTATTATTCGCATTAAATTTTATTACATAATTGATGCGTTAGAAATTACCTTTACCTTTCTGGCAAAACATCCCGTAACGTTGTTCTTTTTTAATTAATTAAATTTGCAAGGTTAATTCTAACAAAAATATTGTATGTAATTACAGTTCTTGGACAAATGTAAATTGAGAAATGCATGCTTAGATATGTAAACAGTACGGCTGTTTTTGTTTGTATAATTGGCAAAAAATTAAGAAAGGTTAACTAACACAACTATTAACTTCGTAACTGAATCGGCATTGAAATTGTTAATTAACGAAAATGTAACTGTACTTAGAGAATTAACGAATGCGACAAAATGGAATGTTGTTTTTTGATAAACCTTAAGCGGAAACATGGTTAATACCAATTCATAAGAGAGCTAACGTAAATAATCTTGAGGAAAATGATTGTTCAATAGAGTGAAGTAGTGCAGCAGTTTCTATTTTTAGTTTCTTCTATGATTTGAATTTGCAGTTTTTTTTTTTGCTTTTTGAATCGAATCAGCGCCTTTTTTAACTCTTCTTTTTTCTATTTTTGAACAGCATTTAGAAGTTTCGCAGATTTGTAACGTTTTTAACATTGTCAAAACTTCTGTAATTTTTAGGCGTTTTTTGAAAATCTAATTTGCTTAAAATTCTATTCAAATTTTTCTCAGTGTTTTTTATTACTTAAAAGTTGAAAATCATGCTTCCAACTTAGATTCTTTAAAGCTCTGAAGTTTTCCAATTAAAAATAAAATGTTAAAAATTCAGAATGAATCAAAATCAATTCGACATTTCGAGCTTTCTCGGTGGTTTTAAGTTTGAAGTTAAATGTTAAAGTTATCTCTTAAGTTGTTTACAGTTTTATTTCCAAAATTGCTTAATATTCTACAGAAAGCGTCCCAATTTTCCCAGTGTTTTTATGCTTGAAAGTGGACATCAAACTTCGGACTTAAATTATTTGCAGTTCTGAATTTTTCCAATTAGAAATAAATTTTTGAAAAAACCAAATGGCTTAAAATCAGCTTATTTATAGCTTTCTGGGTGATTTTAAGCTTGAAGTTACATGTCAAACTTATCTCCTAACTTCACTGGAGTTTTAGTCCTGTTTTTCGATTAAATATAAATCTTTGAAATTCAAAATGAATTTCCTCGGTGGTTTTGAGCTTGAAGTTAAGTGTTAAACTTATCCCTTGATTTGTTGAAAATTTTGGTCATGTTTTTCAATTAAATATAAATCTTTGAAAGTCCAATAATAATTATACAAAGCTTCCAATTTTCCCAATGTTCTTATGGTTGGAAGGTGACGTCAGGCTTTTGACTTAAATCCTTTATAGTTCTGAACTTTTCCAATTACAAATAAATTTTTGAATATTCCAAATGGCTTAAAATCAACCCATTCATAGTTTTCTTAATGATTTTAAGCTTGAAGTTGTATGTCAAACTTATCTCTTAACTTCACTGAAGTTTTAGTCCTGTTTTTCGATAAAATATAAATCTTTGAAAATCTAAAATTACTTACAAAGCTTCCAGTTTTCCCAGTATTTTTATGCTAGAAGTTGAACATCAAACTTCTGATTGAAACTCATTGCAGGTTTGCGGAGGTTTTCCAATTAAAAATAAATGTCTGAAAATTCAAAATAGCTTAAAATCAAGAATTATAGTTTTCTCGGTGGTTTTAAGCTTGAAGTGAAATGTCAAACTTATCTCTAAGCTATCTGGAATTTTTGTCCTATTTTTCGATTACACATAAAGACATAAACCTTCGAAAGTCCAAAATTGCTGAAAATTCTATACAAAGCTTGCAATTTTCCCAGTGTTTTTTCGCTTGAAGTTGAACATCCAGCTTCTTCTGATTTAAATTCTTTGCAGTTCTGAATTGAAAAAAAAAATTCAGAATTCAAAATGGCTTCAAATCAATCGTATATTTCTATTCTCGGTGGTTTCAAGCTTCAACTTATGTCAAATTTGTCTTTTAAATTTTCTGGAGTTTTAGTCCTGTTTTTCCCAATGATCCGAGGCTTGAAGTTTAACTTTAAATTCTTTCAAGTGTTCTGTAGTTTTAGTTTTCCAATTGAAAATTGACTTTTGTTTCCAGTTTTCCCAGTATTTTTATGTTCAAAGTTAAACACCAAATTTGTCTGCCAAGTTTACTGGAATTTTTAGTTGTGTTTTTCAGTTAAAAATAAATTTGAAATTCAAGTTTACTGAATATCAAACATACATATCTCTTGCGTCCTGTGAAACTTCTTTAAAAATCCAGAATTGGTTAAACTTCTGTCCCAAGTTTCCAGTTTTTTTTGTTTTGAAACTGGAAGTGCGCACATCAGATTTATCTCTTAATTTCTCAAATTTCCAGTTCCCCCAGCGTTTGTTAATCTTAAAGTACGATCATCATATTTATCTCTTAAAGCCTTTGGAATTGTTGCCCTCTTTACTAATTAAAAATAAATATTTGGAAATTTAAAATTGCTCAAAATTTTGTTCTCAGTTTCCAATTTATTTCTAAAATTTTTTGGGGTTTTAGGTCAATTTCTTAATTAAAATATAAATTTTTTGAAGTCAAGAATTGCTTAAAGGGCAACCCAAAGCCTTCCGTTTTCGTAGAGTTTTTCAGTTCGAAGTGTGAATATCAAGCTTATGTACTCTTATAATAAGAGTTTTAGTCATATTTCCAATTTTCCAAGTAAAGAATAAATCTTAGAAAATCCAGAAATTCAGTCTAGTTTTCCCTCAATCTTTCCAAGTTTGAAGTTGAACGTCGTCAACCATATCTGTTGAGTTTTCCATAGAATTTTAGCCATATTTCCTAATTAAAAAATAAATACCTGCTCTGTCCCTTAATGCTTAATGATTGCTACATTTCTTATAAACGTAAAACTATTGCAGGTATATGAGGTAAATTAAAATATTTGGTAGCCGCTGTTTGAAAATTGGGCTGCTCCTATTCAGGAATTAATTTTTGTTGAATAATCTAAACCGTGGAAACAAGCTAGAAAGTACCAAATGAACAATATATTTTGATTTAGTTTATATAATTCATTTTTTTTTTATTTAATCTTACGTAAAACGAAATCTTATGTAATTATTTCGCCCCAAATCAATTGAAATTCCATCAAAAGTTTTCAGTTTTCATGGTGTTGTTAAGCTTAAAATATGAACATCAAACTTATCTCTTAAGATCTTTAAAGCTTTAGTCCTGTTTTCGAATTAATAATAAAAATTTTATAATTCGTCTTCAGATTCAATCTTTCAACCTTTAGTTTTCTCAAAGCTTGAAATTTGAAAGCCAAACTAATTTCTTGAGTTCCCCGAAGCTTTAGTTCACAATAAAAAATAAATTTCTCTGAAGAAGATTTCAGTGATGAAGGAGCAGGTTTTCTACGCATTCAGGTTGTAGGTTAACCTTAAATTTTAGTCATAATTTCTAGCAATATGTAAAAGTTACATCCTGTGTGTGTGAGTCAGTGAATTCAGGAGAATTCTCTGAACAATTGTGAGAGTTTTGGTACTCCTCAAGATAACGAACTTTGTTAAGGTTAAACGTAGTCATTAATCAACACCTTCATGTTTAAATTATCTTCACTTTCTTTTGTATTTAAGTTAATTAATTAAGCAAGCCCAATTTTTTCCGGTTCCCCCGCAAATTCTTCTACGAAGTTAAATTTCTCTTTTCTTGTTGCCCAGTTCTGTTCGTACATTTTATTATCAAAACAAACTCGTAGAAAGTAGTTCAGTACCGTGTAAGGGTGTCGATGTCGATGTTCGTCGAATTCGTATGTTAGAAAGCAGCCCAAAGACGTTGGCCATATACACGCACACTTCGTATCGAGATTCTGGTCGCGTTTCCTCCTCGAGCACGACGGCCTACTTGGAGCCGCTAGTTTATGGACGAGGCAGCTCAGGCCTCGATTAGAAAGAGCTAGGTATGCAAGTGATTGGTCGACTTATTGGCCACGCAATTACGGGGAACACCTGGACCCCATTAACAACCTGCCCGCCGCAATAAACCCATCTGGGTATTGTGTTGCGTGGATGTACCACAGCAGATATGTGTTATAATTAAGACCGGATTTTTTACCGGCTACATCGGGAGCCACTCTTGTAGGTGGTCTCGCTCACACCCGAAGATCTCCTCGAGCTATACATACATAGGCAATTGCTAGCGTTTTTACCTCGTACCCAACTAATTTAGTCGGCGTAATTGACGAAAGCGAAAGGAGAGGTTACGAGGCACAACTCGTTAGAGGGATTTTGTTTCGCCTATGGGCTTTCGCAATTTTTTTTTATAATACTGGATTAGAATGATTATTGCTGTTAAAGTAGCAAAACACGTATTTTATATAACATCAGCTGATTTAATTTCCAAGCCGTCAGGTTTTGATCTAAAACCTACATGTAACATGTTCATAATTTTAATTTAACGCCGGCTCTTCAGGCGGAACGATGAAGGAAAGGTGCTGAATAATATTTTCAACAAAGAACGTCGTATCTAACACTTCTTGATAAACGTTACATTGGGGGTCCAGATCGAGGTTAAATTGTTTAGTAAAAACCCCAATTTACAACTTTCCAATGTTTCCATTAAACCATGGTTCCCAGCAATGTAATCAATTCAGATTTTACTTAATATGGCCTAGAAGGACTTGCCAGTTTAATTATTTTTGCTTTGTAAATTGGGCTGTAAGGTACAAGAAAGCTGTTATGTCATAAGTCATAAGTTTTGTTGTATTATTTAATTATTTGTTGCATTACTGCAAATTTTAACCCTCCTACAATGATGGTTGTTTTACCCTTGCCTTTTTAATAACACTCAAGCAAAGTAGTAAATTTCAGAAAATGTTGAATAACTAAACTACCCTCAGTTTGCCACTTATCTTGTCTTACCTTAAACCACATCTTCTCCGATAATTTATGCTATATTAAAAAAAAAAAAACTCACCTAACCTCGACCAGAATCGAACCTGAGACTTTTGATTTGCAAGGCCAACTTTATACTCGTCTGTACTACCGATGTTAGTAAACATATTTGTAGAAACTACTGTAACAAATATGGCCTACTAAGAGCTATAAACGGATCATACGTACATACATACAGAGCGAGTATTTTCCTGGCAATTAAAAAAAATTCCATTATTGCCACGATAGAAGGAAACATAAACCATGTATCCAGTATCCTGTAAATTAACGTTTATCACGTTGGCTGTGTAGTTTGTGCGTAAATCTAGCAGCCTATTCACCACAAGCTTACAATCTTAACGTGATAACTTTAACATTTTTGCTTCTCGTGATGACTGGCAATGCATTCCTTCACCAGTATATTAATCCGTATCGGTAATCGCGTCCGACCGTTCAATTACATTCTTTACTTTATTGGTTCCGGACGGTTATTATCGGTGATCAGCTGATTTAAATCAAGCGTGCAATTAAAGTTTAAGTCTGTTGCACATGCACCGTGCTTTAACGAGTTACCAACTCAACTTGCTAGGTTAAAATTGAGAGTGAATACATTAAGATATTGGTAGAGAGTTTATTATAAATGTGTTATTACAGGTTCTAGAATTCACTCGCACACCATGAATATTCTTAATGATAATCTGTAACATATATTTAGGGCGTTTCAGCTAGTCCGTTTAATGATAATTTCTTAATATTCAGTTCCCTGGAAGAGCGATTTAAAATATAGAGCTTGAGTTTCTAAGATATTTTGCTCTTTCATGGAATTTTCCATCCTGTTCAGAATAACAAATCAAATTTGCGTAAATCACCAAAAGCACATTTGAAGTAACCTCAAAAATAATGAAAACGTTTCCCTGTTTGAAAATCATCCATCTTATAGTTTATGAAATCCTATTTGGCAGAATACAATTAAGAAAGCAGAATAATGCTGAGTATCTGTTAAATTTAATGGTTTTAAGCAATGTTGCGAGATATGCTATTTATCGCGATTTTGGCTACCTCGTAGGTTGTTTTGGCGTACTGTTAGCGAAAGAAGGCAATTTTTGGCCACTAATTACTCATTTTTTTGGTTACAATAGTTGTAACCCATCTGGAAACACTGGTTTTAAGCGGAGTTTATTTATGAGAAAAGAACTTAAAAAAAGTCTCGGTATTTAACAAGTAAGCTCATGTTAGGTTGTTATTAAGAAGTTCTGTTCGAATCTCGCCAACTGAGATAGCACAAACTATTCACTGAACTGGAAATTCTCACTGTTCAGTAGACTTGTGAAAGTAAGTCAGGAGTGTTCCTTTCTTACTGTTGATTAATAATTATCTTGGCAATTCAATTTCCAGAAATATTTAGATATGTAGGAATTGAAGCTTTTGTATGAAATCGTTCAAAAAACTTTGAAATTCAAATCAGTTTTGTTTGTTTATTTTTTATCCACTTGTAATTTTCGCCCTTCATTCTTTAATGCATCAACCTGGTCATTGTATGATAAAACAATATTACGAAACATTTTTCCTATTTAACAACGTAGGTTGTTGACAGAGTCCCGCAAATGGAAAAGGCTCGAATAGTTGACCATTGTGAAAGAATTCCAAACTTCTCCGGAATTGTTTTATTTAAATCAACCGAAAACCACATGCAATGCCAAGAATCTTGACCTAAGTTAGAACCGGCATTGTTGACGAAATTACTCTTTTCTTCAAGGGCAGGGCATGTGGAGCCCACCTCAGGTGAAATCTTAAAATATGCAGAAATTTCACGAACTCGATGGACGCGAATGGTTTTCGAAATTAACCAGGAACTATCTGGTACTATAAAACAAACAAAGTGGTAGATCTAGTATGATATTATCGCGAGTTTTCGGGTATGACCAGTAAAAAGTTGTTTTTATCTCTGTGGATTAAAGTCGGGCTCGTTTATGCAACCGTATTAAATTTTGGGGAAATTTGCTAAGAAGATAAACGTAATACCTATAGCTAAGTAAGAAATGATTCTGTACGGGGTCAATTTCCTTCTGCAGATACTTTATATTTGAGATTCTGTTTGAGGAGGGAGGACATAGTCAGATATTCTGTATGGAGAAATCTGTCGGTTGAAATTTGAAATATAAACAGAAACGTCGCTTAAACCAACTTAAATTACAGCATCTCACTTAACCTCCAATTTAAGCCAGCTTAAGCTAAGCTTGTTCATGGCATATCGACCGGCAAATAAGATTTAATATAAAGTGGGAGCTTTCAAAATGAAATAATTAAATTGAGTTGGCAGTTTCGTCCGTAGGAAGAAGGAAATCGTGGTATAGCACCGTCGAAAATGCTAGTTTAGTTTCGTGAACTTCTCGCTTAACTTTAAATGAAGCGTTCTGTATATAAACAATAGAAAGAGTGGGTGAAAACGCGAGCTTCTGAGCCACAAATGGAACAAAGAAAAACAAGTGCATTTTGCACTTGTTGCAGCCTGCCATGCAACTAATACAAACGTTTTGTTGGCAATTCGTTATATTTATCATTCCGTTATAGCCTTGGCGTTACCTGCCGTGCATGTTGGAAAGGTAATTTGATATTTGCGTGGCTGTTTAAATGAAAAGTTATGAAATATTTATGTGAGTCACTAGATGACTAGATGCGCATTTGCGGAATCGCTCGTGCTCCACTTCCCTAATGAACGAGTCACCGTCTTGTCACTTCCTTGAAGTGATGGTTAACCAAGTCTGACCGAGATTTAATTATCTACTCATGCGTACGCTCAGGATGTCATTAAAGATTATTAATTTTTTTTTGCGCTTTGTTACTTTTAAATCCGCCCTTTCGAATTGAGAAATATCCTTAGATATCTGTTAGTAGCGCAGCAAAACAAGATAATTTCTTCCTTGGTGGGCTTTAACCGGACGGTTTAATAAAACCAATCTGACAACACATCATGGTTACAACAGCTTGAATTTTTCGTATTGCAAATTAGTAACAACACGCACATCCGCAAAATTGCCACGAATAAAAAGATGAAATCGTTGCTTAAACGTTTAATTTTAAACTGTTGAAAGATACTAACATTCATTATGTTAACGAGCAGCAGCTATTTTAATGGGTGTAATGTTGTGAGTTAATTCAAAATCTACTTTGAAAATCAGGTAGAATTTCGTTTTATGTGTATAACTAAAACATTTCTGTTTCTTATGTGAACTTTAATTAATTAGTAGCTATCCGAGCTATCGATTCTTCATTTGTGAGTCAGTAGACTCAGTTTATTACGTACTCGATTATAACGTGCCGGTCCATTCAGAGTTCTATTGATTTCAATATAGTATTTTTCTGATATAACGTACACAGTTATAACGTGCCACCGGTTGCAATGTATGAATGTATAGATATCTTCGTTTTCACATTCGCTTATTATCGGTTATAAACTTATAATGCACGCTTTAAAGAAGTAATGAAACCTCCGGAGTATTTGTACTTGTACTGTTGCCATACTTCGATCCTTTTAAGTTGTTCGAGAGCCTTCTATCGACGTTTTTTTTACAAAATAACAAGCAATTGTTTGTGTTTTATAGTAAATATATATTATTTATGAAAGTTTTATATAGACTTTGTAGTTTGATTGTTTGGTGTTTCAGTAAAACTTGTGGTTCGACATATTTATTTTATCTATAATTTGTTCATTAATTCCCGTGACATAACCGAAGTATACATGTGCTTGCCTTAAACCTTAAAAATATTTGAGCTATTCTGTAACCAATTTTTGCGTGTGGAGAACATATTTTTAGTAGCCTCTGTTTTCAGCCTCGCATTTATCAAAGCACTGCGAAAATTTCCAAAAATCAACGAGCATTTCCTTTAACCATTCATTCCAATTTAAACAAATTATTAAAAATTCGTTCCTTTGGAAATATGCTTTTATTGTCTGTAATGGATTTTTCAAAAACCCATTAAAGCCCATAAGCCTATCCATCTAGTGATTCACGTACTTAAAATTAAGAACATTTTTCGTATGGGTGGACATAACGGACTCGAAGTAAAATGCGCTGACCTGTGGGTTGGTAACAAAATAGAAATCACCGTTTTTTTTTCCTCGTGTTGTTATTAGCACCCACGTTATTCCCACTTTGGCGCAATTTGTCACGAACTTATTACGAGGGAGTGCATCTAGGTTAATTCATGCCCAAGCTCGATGAAATTATGGATAGATGGGCGTTGAATGGCATTTCCATTAATTGCAGTTTCACTCTTCATTCACGCGGAATAACCTTGTAGGTTAGGATATTCGCACGCTTTGAACGGAATAATAACTGTTTGTAATAATTGCTTAAACGTTTTATGTAAAAAATTTTAATTGCGTTAATTAACTTACAAAAAAACTGTTTGTAGAAATTTACACGTGCGTTACTCTGGGAGGGAAAGTAACGTTAAAGAGTAATGAAACTAATGAAATTGAAGATGTTGAACTTCCAAGTTTCTTTAACTTCTATTTCTATTAAACAATTCTTTCAGGTCCTGTTAATTTTAGAAGGAAAAATTTCACTCCAAAAGAAACTTTGGCAAGATTGGTTAATTGAAAATTTACTTTGTATATAATTTATGCAGTTTCAGTTGGCAGAATTCGAGTAGGGATTACGGGAACAGTTCTGCCTATTTGTTGAATTCATGAACAGAGTTAAGTCGTGTTTAAAAGATTTCCTGGAAAAAAATTGATTTAATAACAGATAAGTTGTTAAGTTAGATGAGCCGTTTTCCAATCTTATCAACTGAAATTACGCGAACTATAGATAACAATAATTATAAAAACATTTTATCTACGCGAGAGTATTTTTATTAAATTATAATAAATTCTACCAAAAAGTGTTCCACGGTTAAATGCATAAGTCAAGAAAACCCCTATACATTCGTTAACATTTATATTCGCAAAAATATGCGACTTTCACATTGAAAATCACTGTCGGGAGTACTACTAAAGCTCGTGGTCATCCTTTAAGCTTCCTTTTTAAGACATTAGTAGGTGAATGTTATGGTGAAATTCGTTCATTTCACACCAAATCAAGTGAGCCTTGATAAAACTGATTTCTTTAATTTTCGCAATTGGCTAAATGATCATTAAATTAATCAAATAGTTTTTGATCTTTTACACAAGTTTGGCCTCGTGGAATGGGCGTAAAATATTCACATTAAAATTTATAAACATAAATTTATTTGATGTACTAAAACCTTGATTTAATAACTTTGAGTTACGGACAAAAAAGGAGATATTTTAATTTTGAAAGGATTTTTTTGAATAGAAAATTCGGGTTGGGTTTTACAAAGTCCATAAAATTCGCCTCGTTGTTTCATTAGTAATTTGGGATTCTATGGAAAGTTATCCATTTATGTAGGAATATTTCAGCAAACAAGCCTTAATACCACCTAAAAAATTTCATTAAATTCCTCACACAGCGGGCTGATGTTTTAGCAACGAAAATATTTACCCACCAGATATTTAGCAGGTAAAAAATTCGCACAAAAAAGTTCGTAGACGTCTTAATTTTAATTAGCTTCATTCATAATCCTCGCCTGTTTAATAAACACGGATATACTGGAATATCTGGAAGGCTCATCTATTTAAAAAAGGCTAAAACACGATTTAAAAACCAACTAACGACTAAATTAAAGGTTGTTAATTTCTTGATGATAAGTGTACGACAGCAGAAAAATGAGGTAGCCTGCAGCAAATTTGATTGTTTTGCAAATGAATTTTTCGTGGTTTGCAAAACGAGATCTCTTTTTGTTTCCGTCCTGAAAACACGCGTGTTCTCAATTTGATGCTTTGCAAATTGCCCGTTTGATGGTTTGATGTATCATGCATGCGTTCGCTCAGAATAAAAATGCATGTCTGAAGTTAACAATTTTAAAGAATTATTCACGCGATAGAGCAAACAAAGAAAACTAAAGTTAACAAAATGTTAAAAATAATGGAAGGTTATTTTTATTGCTTACGTCGTCAATAAACTCCTTCAGAAGAGCTGCACGAAAGCTAAGGATTTGTTGCAGTAATAGTAACAAATGAACTAAAATCCACTAAATTCAAGAGTAAGGCACAAAATTAACAGTATTACAAATAAACGCATCAGGAACAAATGAAAAAACAGCGAAAAATTATTACAATAAACTAGGAGACTTGGGTGGGCTGCACAAAACATTAGTTAATTTAACGAATGATCAAAGTTGACAAAATCGTCGTTTTTTGTTTAGTAATGTATTATTATTTGCCATATAAATTTGATTTTTGATACGATTTTGTTCACTTTGACGAATGATTAATTTGACGAAGCTGTTAAATCATGTTTGTGCAATCCGCCTTGAAACGTTAAAATCGGAAAGGGACTGGAGTGTACAGAAATACATGGAGAAACTGAAATAAATAATAATGGAGAGTAGATTTTGTAGTTTAGTTAGCATAATAAAAGACCTGAAAATAGGCGATGCATTTTATGAACTACAACAAACAGAATGGAAGCAAGTACACAATGTAGGAATAATCAAAGCAGCAGAACTAAATACCTACACAACGTAATAACAGCAAAGTTAAAAATGAAACGACCAAGAACAGAAGTAACAAAAAAAATACAAAGAAATAAATATAAGGAATCTACAACAATACAGAGAACAAGAAAAGAATGCCTAATAAGATTAGAGGAAAAATTAAAACAACATGGAGAAAGAAGAAATGTGATAACAACTAACGAGATTACAACAAAAAATCTACAAACAGCAAGATGAGAAAAGACTGTAGTTAAATATACGATAAAAAGAAGTAGCTGGTAGAACGAGGAAGTAAAACAGAAAATTAACGACAAGAAGAAACAAACGAAAAAGATGTTACAATAAAAACGAAAGATAAAAAAGAATATATCGAAAGAAGTAACGAAACAAAATTGGAAATGAAGAAACAAGAAACAAGAAGTACAACAGAAAGGAATATCTAGAAGTTACAACTTACAACGCTGGTAAATCGGGCGAACTATTCGAAACATCAGCCTCTGAGATAAATGGGAAGGTGGAAAGTGGAAAGAAGAAATAAGTAGCAAATCATGGCTGAATGGAAGGTGAATCAAATACGGGCAAACTGGAAAAGAAGAAATTTAGTACCAGTAGTACCAAACGAAGAAGGAGAATTCAGGGTAGCAAGGCAAACAATAAACCATGTAAGTGCAATAAGAAAGTGAAGAAGAAGTGAATCAAAGTTAATCTATTCCTAACGTTCAGAGACTAAAAAGTGATTGTTACTCAATCAAAAGAGTTTAAGGAATTGCCTAAAACAACTACAAACACAGCAAAATAAAGAAACGCAATAAATAGCATATACAGGAACGTCACAATAATAGTATAGATCAAGGGTGTAATAGCAAAACCATTCAAAATATACATGGGATAGAAAGGGGGAGATTGAAGGATCTCTCAACTCTTCACTAAATACGTACAGGTTGCCCTTCATTGGAATTACCCGGAAATTTTAGCAGTTTCAAACTGGTATAATCCATTTTTCGTAGAATTAGGTATACCATATTGGCCGTAATGTTCATACACAAAAGTTACAAAAACTAGAAACTACAATCTGTGACAAATTGTATACTTACCATAGTATTATTTGTAGATTTACAAAATGTAACTCTGCCAAATTTCAAGTCCATTTAATTATTGCTTTTAATTTTTATTTAGCACCCTATATACCTCCTTAAGAAAACGAAAAGGTGCTCATGTAAATGTTTGGCTTAAGCAGTCAGTCTATTTTGATCCACGAAAGTTACGTTTAAAGTTTGTCTCCAACCTTTCGGGACACCTTGTATATACATAGATATAGTAGTGAAAAACTGCTTGGAGAAGACCCAAAACCTACTAGATATAAGCTAATAAATATAACTAAAAATAACTAGATATAAATACCTAAACCCCTTAATAATCGAAACATTGATGTATGCAGATGATACCGTTCGAAAATAAAGCCACTAAAATAATCAGAATATGGACAATAGAAATAACAAAAAAAGGAAGACCAAGTAACGATATTTGAATATTTAGGATCAAAATAATAATAAGGCTACGCTACTGATTCAGTACCTAGCCGATACTTCCTCTAGAATACGGTGGTCGGTGGTGGAAGCTTGCAGGGTGTTCCCTATTCGGAATATGCTTCCCGATTACGTGCGTCGCTGCATTAGAAATGAAATACCGAAGAAAGATACCAAAAGTGGTAAAACTAGATATATGGATAAACGAAACAATCTATGAGGCACCTGACGAAGTAAAGATTTGGAGAAAAGTTTAAAAAAAAAGCTAACGTGGCCTGGCAACCATAATGGACTCTAACAGAAAAACAAAACAGTAGGTATCTACAAACTAAAATAGAAGAAAAGAAAATACTAGATAATATAATTCAAAATATTATAACGAAGGGCAAGAAGAAGAAGAACTCGTTGTGAACACTCCATGAGTAAAAATGTCTTTTTAGGTAATTATTTACAATAGAATTGTAGCTATATTCACATCTATGCGTGCTAGATTAGATTTTATTCTTGTAATTAAAGAACTTGCTTAATTGTAAGTTTATTTTAATTTCTTTTTCCTTCAATGTTTGTTTGTATTCACCTCCAAATCCTTGATTTATGATTTCAAAAAATATATAAAGTTTCAAGTATTTATGACAATTTATAAAATTAGAATATGTTCCCGCTTGATTTACATCATGCGTTTTCAACGTAGTGTTGTGGGCGTAAGTGCAATACTGTTAAACTTGTGAAAGGATCAAAGTAATTAACGATTGCAGCGAAGATAATACATAACTTTAACTTAAACTAGCGGTGGCTAGCCACGGAAACACTAACAATTTCTATACTGCAATACTAAATGAACTCCGTAATTTTAACGTTAATTATTCACCTAGTAAAAAAGTATAACAAAATTAAAATTTCATCCTAATAGCGAATTGCAGACTGTAAAAATATTACATGGTTTACTCTTGGCGAACAAATTTTACTGTCTTGTATTGTTTACAAACAAAAAGGTCGTTTTATTAGTTAAAAATGCCAAGAAAAGTAGTTCAAAAACAGGAAATTAGTAGATCCAAAGCATAAGTTTATAAAGTATAAGTTCAATTCGGTGTGAAAACTTGATTGTAATGTAACTTTAAAAACAAGTCAATTGTTTCGCATGAACTAAAACCATAAACTCCGTTAGTAAAAATTAGCACAATACGTAAACTTTCGTTTCACAAGCTAAAACAAAAACGCGCGCCTTACATCCACTTTCTCGCAATCAAAGTGAAATTGCATTGCACACCTCGTCAACTCAACATTTCAACAAACAAAGAACTTGTTGGCATTAATTAAATTGCCCGTGACTAAACTGAATGATTTTAATAAATAAAATGCAATCTTTTGTTTTATGCCAGATGGTGGTTTTGATTTTTTTTTAATGAGGCGAATTTTTATTCATAGCCAACTTCGATAAATACATTACAGTTCTCGGCAGGCTTAAAAGGAACAAAAAATCGAATGAAATATCAGCACCTTTGCAATGTAAATAGGATAAACAAACCAATACTTGAAGTGCTCAGTGTCGGATTGTATAAGGTGTATTTAATATTTTACCTTTTTTGCGGGTTTAACTAAAATAGTGGTTGCCAGTGTTAGCTTTCTTAACGAGCCCAGTAACATTGCGTACTAATGAACCATTTTAAAGCGTTGCCGTCCAGATAATAACCGTTTGTAGAATTTTTACGAGACGTCTCTGTATACTTCGTGTATTAACTGAATGCATTCACCCTGTCGAACGATAAAAAAAAGAAAAAGAACATGATTAATGTGTTTATATACTAGTCTCGTATTATGACAAGTAACATCTTTGTTTTACAATCAAATACCTTGTCAATTACATTCCAAGACGGTTTTAAATTAAAATTGTATTAGCATGAAGTACTTTATTATTATTACTCATACTGGTTAAGCGTTACTCATTGTTAATACTTTGATATTATTTTAAGTTGAAATGGTGACACATTTTAATAGTGCAATTTTCTACTTGGATTAACATTCTATTACTTTTTTATATGACTACTGACTACTCATAATAGTTTATTATTCATGGTGAGTATGCATAGCTTTATATGAAACTAATTTAAAACTTATGCAGAACGTGAGCAGGTTTAGGATCTCGAGATTTTTATTAAATTTGATAAATGATAATCGACCCTTCCTTTTTATATTGAAGATACAGCACTTAATCTTTAACTAGTTTCGTTTTAAGTTTTCATTTTTTGATAAAGTACAAAAGTACAGTTACAAACATTTTTAGTAGAAAATTCAAAACGTTTGTGCTGATTCTAAAACTATAGTTTTTCCATTATTTTCCTAAAAATAAATAGTTATTTAAGCATCAAGGGAAGTAAGTAGCTTTTACCAATCGAGAACGAGTTTGCCCGCCCGAGCGAGCGAGCGAGGGCTGGCAAAATTCGAGACTGGTTGTAGATAGTTAGTTACTTCCCGAGCATGCTTATAATATTTTTCTCCATGCCCAACAAAATTTTGAATAATTTTCCCTTAATAATTCCACGTTAATTGATAGATAATTTATTAATCTATTACAAACAAAGCAAATAGTCACCCAGTGTTGAGTTGCTTAGTAGCAGTTGTTTTTCAGTTGTTTCTGTCAATATAGAAAACCACTTGTACTTGCGTTTCTTGGTAGTTTTCAAAAGATAAAATGCAAATAGGCGATAAGGACAATAGAGAATTTAGCGTAGATGAAGCGGCAAATATTGCGTGTTTGGAATTACTACCAGAAAAATCGAAAATCCGTTATGAAAATGCATACAAGTTGTTTAAAAAATGGTGCGCCGAGAAAAACATCTATTCAGTGGAAGAAAACGCGTTTTTGGCGTATTTTTTAGAAAGATCAGTCAAATTAAAATCTCCATCGAGCTTATGGTGTGAGCATTCAATGCTGAAAAGCACAATATTTATGTACGACAATAAGGATATTTCTAAATATCCAAAGGTATTAGCATTTTTAAAACGAAAAAAATGATGGTTAACAACCTAAAAAGTCAAACGTATTTACTATACTCGAAATTAATCTTTTTTTGAATGAAGCTCCTGACGAAATTTATTTGTTAATGAAGGTCGGTTTTTAATATAATCTAATAAATTAGTTCTTTAACTCTTTTTTTTCACTACTAGTATTAGAAGATGTCATTATTGACCTTATTTTCGAGCTCAGAAGATGAATTTCTCTCCTAGTGGTCAATAATTTTTTATTATTGACTACTGGTTAATAATAAAAACAATTGCTATGCGCTCAGGTGCCTATTTTAAATATGTTTTGCCCAAATGTCAATTGAAATTAACCTCTCCCCTTATTTTCAAGCAAGGCTATTTGATTTTTGTGGATATTTAGAAATAAATATACGCATCTGTCATTTTATTTTTTATTTGTGTAAAAATGATTAATTAAAAGGAATAAAGGTGCTAGTAGTGAAAAAAATAGTATATAAACCACGGTAGAGAAGACTTTTCTCAGCCTCACAACTTATTTCCCTCCATGCTTCGCATGTCGGGAAATAATACTGCTCGGCTGAGAAAAATGTCTTCTCTACCTTGGTCTATAATATACTATTATACAATTTTAGTTATACCCTAACCCTACTTATCTTAACAAGTTTTTACATTTCAAATAGGTTAGGATCAGTTAAGTTCAAACCCGTTCAGATCACTCACAAAACTAAAATTACTGTAATAACACATAATTCACTTACTTCCCTTGGGGAGTAGGTTTTACCTTACTTCCCTAATGTCATGACAACCAGTAAACAAACAGTAAAATCAACTTACCTGCAATGGATATGTCAAAGTAAGTGTAACTTACTAGATGGGCATGGAGAAAATGTGATTTGTTCATTTGTTCAACCTCATGTTTTCCGTTTTGCAGTTTCCGGAAGATTCTATCTAATCAGAAAACCGACAGTTTCTAAATTGACCTTGTTTTTTTTTTACGAATTTAAGTTCCGGTGTTTCCTTTATCTCATGGAAAAAAGTAGTACCAAAAACATTTAGCAGATTTACTAATTACTAGACCACAAATAATAGTAGTTTGCTGTATAAGTATGTTGTCCGATAAACAAAATTCAGTTTTTTGTTTGATTCAAGATTTTAAAACGTCTGATATTTGAGCCATGTGAGCCAAGTAACAACGTACAATTTCTAGGTCTAACTACTTTAACTTATAAATAAATTAAATTTTATTATTTTATATTATTCTGGTAAAAATTGTAAACGAAAGGGTGTTTTCCTGTGAACTCAGAACAATGCAATTAGGAACTCTGAAAATTCTCAATGAAAATTGTCGTTTCATTATCAAAAACGAAAACGTCCTCGAATTTTGGTGGTAAGAAAAATGTAAAGAAATCATTTGATTTTCGAAAATTCATCCTGTTTTTAAGCATCATTTTTCGTCTTTTTTCCGCTTTCATTTTCTTTTTCAATCTTCTTTTTCCACCGGTTTTTCATCTTTCTCCTTCATTTTTTCTCGTTAATTTTCCACATTCTCTATTTTCACCATCTTCAACGTCTTTCTTTTTCGTCATTGTCGCAACCGTTCCCTTCGTGCTTTTCTGCCAGTGTTTCCTGCATTACCATTGCATCTTCTTCGTCTTCTTCTGCCTTCGATTATATTTAGCTTTAAAACCGTATTTCTTTCTTAAACATCTCTACATTTCTCTCCTCATATACTTCTGATTTCTTTAACCTTCTTTTTAATTTCTTTTTTCTTGGCTAATATTTTTTATGCAATTTTTTACATTCACTTTGAAATTTTGTCCTTCGCCAAATAAATTTAAACGAAATCTGTGATTTGATAGAATAGACAGTTGAATTACTGCAACCCTCCAGGAAATTGATGAACTCATCGATATTCTGAATTGAAACTACCGAGGCGGTAGGATTAATAAATAGGGGGCGTAGTTCAAGTGCCCCCAGACAAATTCATGGCTACAGGGGGCGAATTAAGACGTTTAAAGAAATTCAAACCTTCAGATCTACGCACCAGATGTGATTGATATTAACACATGATAATTTTAGCGAGTAGTTTCTTCTTTTTCCTCCTTTTACTATTACCATATTAAGTAGCCTTGAGGCCTCTATCTTCTTATTCATTGTTTTCTCCGTTTTGCCACTATTTCGGTTAAATGTAGTAGGTATGCAGACTGTTTCTGCTGTTTTCACCTGTGGAAATATTAAACGGCGCACCAATCACGTAACCCGTAGAGTCGGACCGGAGTGTGTATTGCACCCGTAAAGGCCAACGCGCACTTAACCACGCCACGGAGCGCCACGCCGGACGGCAATTTTTAAATTACATTGGTTGTTATGGAATAACGCGCCGTGGCGTGGCGTGGATAAGTGCGCGTTATTCCATAACAACCAATGTAATTTAAAATTGCCGTCCGGCGTGGCGCGCCGTGGCGTGGATAAGTGCGCGTTGGCCTTAAAGGCACGCTAACGCACCAGCCTCGACGCCGAAAGGTAAAAGAGGTTACGGATACAAACAGACAGAACTTTGGTAATACAGTTTATTTGTTTTGTTTATATATTCTGTTATATTTCTTTATCTATTTGGCCATCTTTGCATGTGGTTGCTCCCAAGTATTCACAAGTTTCTTTGTCTTTTGGTTATATTAATGGCTTTGCTCTTATTGCCCTTCTTTTCCAATCCCTTCATTTATGCTATTTCAATCTTCAAGTAAGGCTTGATTCAAAAGGTTTCGCACGTACTTCTGACGCCTTTTAAGTTCTATATATTTAAGTTGTGACGTGAACTACATTTGAAAGGTATTTTTAATTACTGGTTTACTTTTTAATTACAGTTCGAAAAATGTCCAAGTTTTTTCTCGATGCTTAACTTTCAATTTTGCTCACTCTCTGTTGTGATTTTTTTGTCACCAACCAGTCAACCAAAGTTTCTTGAAGTGTTGCATCGAAGCATTTGTTTTTCCTTCAATTTTAAGTTCTCCTTTCGCAATAGCCCAATATCTCTCAATTTATCTAAGGTCCGGTGTACCGGTGTATTAGTTGATCTGTTGGTTTTTGTACAAGATCAATAGACTTACTTTACTTAGTCGAGTCCTCTTCTATCGGAAACTACAGTGTAGAGGTACATTTATATATCACACTATTAGTTCATTTACTTTCAAATTTAACTTTTCACTACTTTGTTTTCTGTCCTTTGCTATTGTTAACGCTTCATTCCAACTAATCCCTTTCGCCGCCAAGATCTTGATGGTTCCTTTTTTCCTTTTGCTCTTCTCGCGTCTGTGCCCATTTTTAGTACAGTGAGCGGTAATCTTCCTTTCTCCATCCTAAAAATATGTCCCAACCATCTCATCTGATGTTCTTCTCGTATTCTGTTTAACTCCTTAACTTGTAGTCTTTCTCCTATTTTATCGTTCCTTATTTTATCTATTATTCTAACTCCTAGAACTTTTCGCAGATATCGCAGATCAATAGAATTGCGTTTAAATCATTCTAATGCGGATTCTAAATAATGGCCTGTGGTCAGATCAAGTAAAATAATGGTGGTTGAACATGAGTTGCCATAAAGAGTTAGTCAGTGTTAATTGGTTCTTTTATTGTAAAATGGCAAACTTAGTTTGCCACATTGGGATGTTGCTTGGCCCATATTTTTCAATAGGACGTATTTTTTCACAATCTGGTACATTATTTTGGTTCCCATTACAAACTAGAGGCCCAGCGAAAGTGCCAAAGTCATTTAAAATAGAGCGCGTCATCCATAACAATGCAGAAGTTTTGCTTCTTAACAAGCACCTTATACACCTTTTTGGATCGACAAATCGCACTGTTATGCTGTTTATCACTCCTTTTGGCACATTTCTATTTTTTATAAGTTTTGTAGTTGTTTATTTTTTTAAATTCTAATTGATAGTTTACTGACTTCTCTTATACTTTTAGCAGTATCTCTTGTTGTCTTTTTGCATTTTAAAACCTTATTTTAAAAATTTTTTATTTGAAATACCTTTACATGAATTGTTGGCAATAATTTGGCCTTCAGGAAACGTAGTAATAGTTCTTTTAACAGTTTGAAGCGTGATTTTGCATATCATACTCCAGAATTTTTCGCCTTGCATTTATTCGATACTTTGACATTTTACCAATTGAATTGTTTTCATTGAAATAAAACTGTCTTAAAATACTTTCACGACTACTAAATTTTTAATTTAATTATAGGGAGAATACTCAGTGATGTATCTCCTTCCAGTCCGTTTGCATACACATTTAGACAGATTGCATGTATTAAATCGTTTAAACCATTAATAAAAATTCAGTAATTAAACTGCCATCTTTAGTGAAAACTACACTCCATGGAACACGCCCTTTCAGAGTTTTCTGAACCCCAATGACTTCCTGACCCACCTGGAAGCAGTGGTCTTCGGGTTAAACATCGTCGCTTTGGAATGGGACATAGTGTTTTACCTCATATCCGAGTAGGACAGTTTCAAATTTTGCTGTGTTAGAAATCCATCTGACTTCAGCAGGAATCGAATCTGAGACCTCTGATTTGCCCTCCCTTAAACCACCGATGCGATGCCTTCATTGGTTTTGATTATATTCTGTGAAAGATCTTGTGCTTAGTGTTTTTACATATTTAATTTATCTGATTATTTTGCCGAAAAACAGCAAGAATATTTTAACGTACGCATGGTGTGCATGACAATCGGGTATGTAAGCGACTCTTCCATGTTGCATAATGTAAAAATGTTCCTTTTATTGCGAACCCGCTTACGACGAATTTCATTTTATGACACAATTTTTAGAATTTATAAAAATTGTTTAAAACGAACCTATCCATTAAAATTATGAATAAACAGGTTCTTATGGTCACAAGCTTTCAGTTGTTTTCATATTTAGGCTGCACAGTGCTATCAGTTTCGTTGCCTTCCAGCAGCAGAACCAAACCAAAATCCAAATAATGGATAACTCAGTATCAGTAGCAAATCATATGCCTATACATATTGTTATTATTTTTTCAGAGATTTTGGTGTTTCCTAAATGTTGTATGAACAAAAATTTTTATTCATATGATTTATGATTGTAATTGTTTACGAATTCCGCATATAACGAACTGAATTACGCGATCCCTTGAGATTTGTTTTTTATCAAATTGATTTAATTTAAATTCAATTTTTATTTTTTTGTGGAAATTCCAAACTAAGCTTAGAAGTAAGACAAGTCTGTAAACTGTACACCGTGGATGATTCTCAGATAACGAAATTAATTCGTATTAAATGTGTGATAATGTATTTTTTTCACTACTAGTATTAGAAGATGTCATTATTGACCTTATTTTCGAGCCCAGAAGATGAATTTCTCTCCTAGTGGTCAATAATTTTTTATTATTGACTACTGGTTAATAATAAAAACAATTGCTATGCATTCAGGTGCCTATTTTAAATATGTTTTACCCAAATGTCAATTGAAATTAACCTCTCCCCTTGTTTTCGAGCAAGGCTATTTGATTTTTGTGGATAGGTATTTAGAAATAAATATACGCATCTGTCATTTTATTTTTTATTTATGTAAAAACGATTAATTAAAAGGAATAAAAGTGCTAGTAGTGAAAAAAATAGTATATAAACCACGGTAGAGAAGACTTTTCTCAGCCTCACAACTTATTTCCCTCCATGCTTCGCATGTCGGGAAATAATACTGCTCGGCTGAGAAAAATGTCTTCTCTACCTTGGTCTATAATATACTATTAAATTGTTTAACATCTCAAATTGTATTTACATTGATTGTGTAAACCTGTAAACTTTAAAAATTCTAAGTATTCTTTTTGTTACAGGTAAGCCCTTTCAACTATATCTATGGATTATTGGGTAAGAATAATCTTTAAGTTACATTGAAGAATTATGTACATAAACAAACATTAACATTCTGACTTTGATAACCGTCAATTTTACGTGACTTCCTTGAATTCTAACTGCTTACTTATAAACGTGATAATTTGGAACGAAAAGATTTAGTACAACATAAACATACAAAGAATTTTAACGAAACTTCATCGTTACTTTTAAATCCACTGCATCGAGGTTTTTTTTAATGAGATTCTTTAATGCGTCAGTGATTCACTTCTATGAAAAAACTTTTAATGGAAATTTCTAAACTTATGTAATGGTTAATATATACTTGGGAGTTACTTTATCGATTCTGAGAAAGCCACCGTGATTGAATATGCGAAGACGGCACTCTTCTTAATGTAAACAAACTTAAGCGAGTTTTGTTTTTGTTTGATGTTGCTTCATTGCATAATTATTTATCAATATAGTTTTGGTTTGGGTTTGGGCAAATAATAATTGGATTTTACGAAATTGTAAGAAAAAGAATAACGCATTTAAGGTGTGAAGAGATTGTTTGTTTAATTTTGATGTTCGATTAAGATATGCAAGCGCCTAACAAAGAAAAATAACGGTTACATCTTTTGCATACTGGATCATAATCGGGTGTTTGGTAGAGATTTGCTGTATTCAGATGTGGTTGTGTGTTACTTAAAGCTTTGTCTGATTCGTTTTTCTTTTGCCAGTTACGTTTATAAAGATTCATGCTACGTATTTTCATTTTGAAAACGATCGTTTTAAAGGTATTCCCCAAAGCTTTTAGTTACTTTCGATTGTGTTCTTTATACCTGAAAGTTATAGATGAAGCCTTGTGCATATGCATAACAATACTTTATAGCAGAATATATAGGGTGTCTAGTGAAGACTCTAAAAAAATTTTAAAATTCGTTCAGGTGCTTGGAATAAGCAAAAGAATTCCTCTAAACATGTATTTCAAATTTTCGTTACAAACTATGCTCTGTCAAAAATAGAAAAGGGGAATTATTAACAGGCTATGATCAATATAAATATGCAAGATGGGTATTGCTGGAAGCATTAACGATTGTTCACAACGTTAAAAAAATTCAGTTCAGTACATTCCATTATCTTGTTAATGCCATTTTTGTATTTAACGTAAAGTCGCGCATTCAAGTTTAAGGATATATCCAAAAGTAAAAACCTTACGGGATTTTAATCCGCTGATTTGGGTGGTTAAGAAAGAAGACCACGTCTTCTCATCGCCAAATTAAAGTGTTCGTAACTTGTTAATATAAAAGACAATCTAGACATAAAAGCAATTTATTCGTATGAACACCGTAATTCTTAATTTTAATCACCTCTGTAAACTCCCAAATTTCTTGTGTATAAATTCAGTATTTCAAATATTTTCCATTAGAGTTTTCCGAGCCTAATTTTTTTACTTGTGTAAAGGTCATCTTCACGCTAATCATAATCAGTTTGGTGAATTAATTATAAATTAGCAGTGTCGAATAGAAGCCAAGAGGACGTACCAGGCAAACTCCTTGAGGCACATATCAACAGTCGACCTGAACATAATGTACAGAACTCTACCTATTTTTAAGGAAATCTTCTGAAATACTTTAGTTCTAAATTAAAATTCGAAGTAATCTTTTGCCTGAAAAAACTACGCCTATGTTTGCCTAAACTCCCAAAATTTCCAAAACTTCTTTAAACTCGTTTAAATTAATATTATAATTTGTCTTGGCCAAGAAATTAATCGTTTGGCTCCTGAAAAAATCTGAATTTCATTTTTCAGGTAATCTCGAAACATGTTCGTAAAGAGCTTTGAAACTTCCAAAAATCGTTTAAACTTGTTGCTAACTAAAAATAGCAAATATTTTTTTATTAACTAACTCCTAAAAAATCACTTGAAAATTCCTAGTTTTTCAGATTCGTTCGATCTGAAAATTTCAGAGTCTGTTTAAGGAAACTTCTGAACAGATTCAGAAAATCGTTTAAACTCATTTTTTCAACTCAAAAATTTTTGTTTAATTTTTTTTTTTTCATTTGGACCTCAAAATACATACATTAAAAATTAAAATGAGAAATTTAAAAAAATACAGAATTAAGGTAAATAAAAAAGTAAAATAAAAATAAAATATACTCGAAGATCAGAGAAGATTAAGCAAACAAACGAAAATACACCTTACACGCCTTGCACCTGTAAGGGTAAAAAGGCTTTAGGATTAAGTAAGTAATTGTTAATTATTGTAGCCCTGAAAGATTGACCGAATTTCCCTGTTTTTCAAGCAACCCAAATACAGGGTGTCTCTAAACTTACTGCCATAAATTTACCAGCCGATTCCTGACGCAAAAATAAGTCGAAAATGTCTATAAGACTTTTGTCCTAAACCGCTCCATGTAGAAGCTACAAGTCTTTGAAAATGGTGTTGAAAAAACGGAAAACAATTGCATTTTAAAAACGGTTTGAGATAAAAATTCGAAATTTTGCAGGCGGTCTAACCTATTGAAGGTATAAACTTCATACTATTTTTTTTTTGTAAATTAACCAGGGGTGGCACGAATGGGGGATATCACCTTCTTCGTGTAACCCGTTTTTCTTAATCTGTTGTTTTTTCTATTTTAGTTTACAGATTTGTATTGCCTGCTGCCTAATTAACAAAAAAGGTACTCTTGTTTCAACTCGCCTGGACTAACCGTTTCCTATAAAATTCAGGTTTTCTGTTTGTCTGAGTGTAAAATGAGGCGATTGTGATTTCGGGTTACAAGAAAAAGGTGATAACACCCATTCGTGCCGCCCCTGGTTAATTTACAAAAAAAAATTGTAGGAAGTTTATACCTTCAATAGGTTAGACCATCTGCAAAATTTCGATTTTTTTATTTCAAACCGTTTTTAAAATGCAATTGTTTTCCGTTTTTTCAACACCATTTTCAAACACTTGTAGTTTCCATATGGAGCGGTTTAGGACAAAAGTTTTATAGACAATTTCTACTTATTTTTGCGTCAGAAAGTGGCTGGTAAATTTATGGTAGTAGGTTTAGAGACACCCTGTATATTAAACCTGGTAAAAACTCGGATTTCCTTGAGAGAACTCCTTTTAAAGTTTCTAAAATTGATTAAATTGTTTTATAAATTAATACATATTTCGATAGTTTTCTTAGCTAGGCAGAGTTAATCAGTTACGTCTGAATTCGCCTGCATTTTCCAATTTTTCAGGTAATATTTCGGCTTTTGCCTATGAAGGATTTCAAGATTAGAAGGTTAATATCTTCTAAATCGCTTTTATATTGACAAATGAAAACTGTCGAGTTTTCTTCATGAAAACTTCATTTCAGAAGTTTTCCCCGATTTTTAGTTAGTTTAAATTTCTGATGGCGATTTTAGATCTGTGCAGCTCCTGCCGGTCCTCAAAATTATAACTAGCAGTAAATAAAACAAAAAAAGTTTATTTGTTGAAGAATGTTCCGTTTTTCTGTGGGGCTAACGTTGTTCCTAATTATTTTTCTGTTAATTTTCAGTCGACGTTTGAAATTAAAATGTTGACAAATTCAGATCACTGAAACTTCATTTCACAAGTATAAAATTTTTCTTCTGAAAATTTTCACCTGAAAACAGCGAGTAATCTTTCAGGTAACAGCTTCAGAAGGCAGCTATTTTTTACTTTTTGTTTTTGAAGTAGCTGTGTGCTAGAAACATAAATATTTAAATGAGGAAAGAAATCTGAAGCCTGAAAGCTCATTGAAAAAGTAGCATATGCTGAAACCTTGTTTATGAGCAACAGCTTATTTAAGTAAAACAATTGAGTCAAAAATTAGAGTTTGGCTTGCTACTGGTAATTTATAGCTTTTCAAAAATTGTACTTACCAAAGCTTCATTCACTAAAATTTTAACTTTAGCAGATATGTAAAATTTCAGCTTGTCGCTAACTTGTTGAAAGCCTTGCATTTAAACATAAATTGCCTTCAAAACGTAAGGAAAACATTATTGAGGGTTATAAACCCTTAAATTAATTGTTTAGCAGATGCAATACTTTTCCAAGAGGCAACTCGAGTTGCTGAGGTCTCTTCAATTGAAACTTCAACCGCTGAAAAGCACACACAATCTTCAAAATTTAAAAAAAAAAAACATTTTAAAAATATCCATGTCTTTATTTTAAATTAAATTTTAAGGATTCACTCCTTTGGGGAAATATATTTTTAACGAAATAATGTAAATTCCATATTTAGAAAAATATCACCTCCGCCGAAGGTCAGTGGTTCGAATCCCTGCGGAGGTGATATTTTTCTAAATATGGAATTTACATTATTTCGTTAAAAATCCATGTCTTTGTTGTATTTTTGTTGTGGGCTTAGGTAAAAATACAGATGCCTATCATACCTTTGCAAATACAAAGATTGGCTTACTAAATAATATAAAATTTAAAAAATACGAACAAATTTTTTTATTGGAACAGCTTGATTAGGGTGGCAATTTTCAGATTGGGGTATAGGAATGAATGTTTCATGTAACAGGAGGACCACGTTTTAGGTTTTAATGGGACCCGGTTGACCAATCCGACATTGATAATTACCTTTGTTGAATATTTAAGTGCTTCAATTTTTGCTAAATAAAAAATTTAATTTACTTTTTTCGCCATTGAAAGATCAGCAACCTTTAAAAACATCCCATCCCGATGTTTTGATGTCGTGATTTATGATTCTAAATGCGTCGTAAAATTTATACGTCTTAATAGCTATCATTTCGGTCACAATAAAGTTATCTATACCTACCGCGGGGTATTATTTTTTTGTACCGCCTCATATCCATCATTGTTATGTAATAAGTTCTCTTTAAACGAAACGTATTTCCCTACCGAAAGTTTACAAATTTAAATACAATAGAGTGGGGCGGGCGTGAATAGAGGAACGTTTTGTTGTAACCTCTTGCAGAACTATCGAGACAAGTGTGAAGTCTGAATATTTTGCGCCCCATTAGCATGATTATCATACTGCAAATTAGTTAAAAATCAGTGAACGTGCATTGTTTGGCTCGAGGACAATCATTGGTTTGCAAGTCACTTTCAACGAACATACATAACAGCAGCGGTGAGCGACCGCAGACGGACATGCCTTGCCCAGGAGTGCCAACCCATGATCCTGTTGGTGCTTTAAGTGTAGTCCTCGACAATGTCATCACCGTGACTTCACTGCATGGATAAGTAATCGGATTATTAGGATGCATACGTGCATTCGCCGTCTTCTAAATAAAGCATCTGGATGTACTACCAGCTATATCGACAGCACTTTTTGTTGTTACGTCTCAAATAAGCGGCAACAAATCGGATTTGTAAAACAAGAGAACTTGGTTTTCTCATGAAATCGTTTCTAATTAATCTCGAGGGGAAGATCAGTAAAAATTTGCGTTTTATTCATTTTAATTAGCTCTGTTGATATATTTGCCTCATCGAAATGTATACAAATGTCATACTAATCATTGTCGTGTATAATTTAGTATAATCAACAACAATTTCAAATGCTGTTTTGTAATTCTCTGAATGGATGTTATTAAGAAACGAGGTAATTTGAAAATTGAGCAACGAGGTTAAGTAGGTATTGTAACAAAAGTTTGTCGTACGGATTTGTTAATCGTTGTAGAACCGTTTTGTTATGTTCAAACGTCCATTTCCGAAAATGGAACAAACGAATGGGAAGATTTGTTAAAATTATCAGTGAAAACTGGATGTTTATTAAGTTATATTTAAACGGTGTAACTCCCTAGATGTGCCCAATTAAATAATTTCCTGTAATTTTCTATGCTAATTACTAATTAAAATGCCAATCGTTTAGTGAACTATTTTCAAATTACATGCACTTTGTATGTATTTAGATTATATCGTACATCTGTTTTAATAAAGACTATATTTTTACTTCAATACTGGTATTTCAAGTTGCCAATTCATTATGGATAATAATGAAATGTTCGCCAAATATCCTGTAGTTAAACACCAACAGTTTTATCCTTAATTTGCATTTCAAATTCGTTCGTTTTTTATTATATCAAAAAAATTATATCTAATTTTTCAGCGGTTTACTTTAATTTCATAATATTCTGATACTTCCTTCCTAACTTTCACATTAAATCTCGTCCTTTATAGTACCATTTTTGTCATCCTGATTACTTTCTGGGTTCTTTAAACTCTTTTGGCTATATTTATTTCCTCGTTAAGCTTTATTGAATCATCATCAGTCGTGTAGATTCCCAAGGCACCATAGGGCGTCCTAAGACGTTTCAAGACTGTCTGTTAATTAGCATAAGGTAGCCAGTTTTACACTAATATACACTTTCACTTAATACTTTCAGTTTTATTTTAAAGATTTGAGTTATTCTTCCTGTATTTTCGTACATATACTCTCGACGAATTTTTTCCACTTATTGTTGTTTTGTGCTAACTGCTTCACTTGGTTCCATGTTATATTCTTCTGCGTACATTCATTCAGTATTTCTTCTCCAGGTCAAATTTGTTTGGCTCTGTTTCCTTTTACCTCTGATGTCATATTCGAGAGCTTGTCGGGTTATATAAATCGTTGCTGATTATTCTACGAATTGATTGATTTTACCGATATTATTATATTCACCTATAATAATTATTGTTGCAGTGCCCTACTGCCCTTTCAACCAAAGCAAATTTCAAGATGAACTGTGAGACTAAGAGCCGGTTGCACAAAGCTTTTGTTAAATAAACGAATGATTAAAGTTGACAAAAGAGCACCATTTTTAGTTTACTAATGGGTTATTTGCCATATGTATTCGAATTTTGATTACTTTTTGTTTACTTTGACCAAGCTGTTATATCATGTTTGTGCAACCCACCCGAAGCAAAGAGAGCGATTTTGTTTACGAAAAATTGTTTAGCCGTGTGGTTTTTGAATTAGGTATTAGTTCATACAACACTGTAATTTCTTTAAATTAACTGTATATATATATATATAATCTATCCCTCTTCTACTGTTAAGTGTAGAGGGTGTTATAACTAAATATTACATACTTAAATATAACTAAATAATACATTGTTAAAACTAAATATTTCATTATTATGATGACTAATTGTTTCATTTTCCTAACTGTGTTTATTTCACAATTTTTCTCCAAGTCTTTCTATCTCTTGCTAATGTCTCGGCCTGCTTCCACAATATTCCTCTATTCTTCATTGCTTCTGCTACTTCTTTATCCCATGTCTTGCGAGGTCTACCTCTCCTTCTTTTCCCAGTTATCTTCGCTTCCCATATCTGTCTAACCTGTCTTTTTTCGTTTAGTCTTTTCATATGCCCCCACCACCGTAATTGGGCCTTTTCGATATACTCCCTGGTGCTTTCTATGCTCAGTGTTGCTCTTATGTTATCATTTTTTATTTTGTCCATTATCGTTACTTTTGCTACTCGTCTTAAATATTTCATTTCTGCAACCTGAATTTTCTTGTACAGCTTTTCGGTCATTACCCACGATTCGCAACCATAAAGTAATGTCGGTAGATATATGGTTTGGTATACTGTCATTTTTGTTTTATTACTTATTTCCTTTTTATTGATGAATCCTCTTTTAATGCTATTGAACATTTTCGACGTTGCCGCTAATCTGTTGTTGATTTCTTCATCCAGTTTTCCAGTATTGTCTATAACTGATCCTAAATATTTTATATTTTCTACTTGCTCCACTGTCTGATTTTTGATTTGTAAGCTTATTTTTTGCTCTTTGTCGTTTGTTATCACTACTGATTTCGTCTTGTTGATGTTGATCCTCATTCCTTTATCTTCCAGTTCTCTGTTCCATATGTCCACGTTAAATTGTAGATTTTTCTCTGTATTTGCCATTACTACTACATCATCCGCAAACACACAGTCACCCACTTCCACAGCCTTCAATTTGTTATATCCAACAATCATTTTCTTACTTCGACTGCTAACATTTTTTATTATTCCATCCATAAATATGATGAACAGCAGTGGGCTGAGGTTGCCTCCTTGTCTAACCCCTTGAGTAGTTCGGAATTTATCAGTCTCCCTGTTGCTTGTTTTAATTATGTTATCTGTTTTCTTATACAGTGATTTTATTGCTTCTATCAGTCCTCTTGCTACTCCATTGCTCTCCAAAGCGTTCCATATGCTTTGCCTCGTCACCATGTCAAATGCCTTCTCCAGGTCGATACAACACATATATATTTCTTTATTGTATGGTAGAAATTTCTCTATTGTATTTCTGATTGTAAATATATGGTCTTGAGTACAATGTCCAGGTCTAAATCCGCTCTGCGCCCCATGGAGTTTATCTTCTATAAACTTTCTTAGTCTTTCTTCTAAAATGATCTCGTATACTTTACAAGCTGTATATTATTGTTTAACAGTTCGAAAAATGTCGATCGTTTCCGGTGTTAGCCGAATTTATTTAGAAGAACTATACTTTGCCTATTTTTATATATCTCGGATATTGTCGCTTTTCCCAGATTTTTATGGTCTTTTCTTGCTTCAGATTTGATACTAACTCATCTATCATAATACCGCGTATCCCTCGACATTTTTTAGTTTTTATGCTTCTTTATTAATATGTATCTCTATTGCTTCTTTTGTAAGATCCACTATTTCCTTATAATCTTGCGTTCAATCTTCTTCGATTTCTTCTAATATTCGTTTTAACATTTCGCAAAAGCACTCCCGCCGTTTCTTATTTTGTCTTCGCGAATTCTATTTTTACAGTTGTCTTTGTTGGGTGTTATTTGGTTTTCTTACTGCTTCATTTATTAACTTCACTACGAATGTATCTTATCTCCTGACGTTTGTAATAACTTTTCAAATTTGCTTATTTGTCGTTCATTTTCTTTCCTTTTCATTCGGCTATATTTATATTTTATTTGTCTACTCAATGTATGTTTTCTTATTTTCATTTCTTTTCTAAAATTTAGGGCTCCTATTTCTCTTTTATATTTTTCGTCTCACCAACTTTGTTCTTCTTCATAATTTATCGATTACAATATGGATGCGTCTCTTCTGTTACTGCACAATGCAATATTTACCCCTCTGTACTTGTTTATTCCAAGGTTGCAAGTAATCGTAGCCTGCTTTACCAAGAATGAACGATAAAGAATTTATTTGCCTAATTTTACATTTCTTGTTAGGCAGTTTACTCCAATTTGAGCACAAAGTGTTCTTTCCAGAGAAACTCTTGTTTATTAGGTAAGAACAAGGCCTGCGGCTGTAATTTATTCGATACACCTCAACTGCTACGATCATTTAGCACAGTCTAGAATTTAGTCGAACCCTAGGGAGTTTCGCCTTTTAGTATGGATTTTTCTAGTGCCAAATATCGTATTATTCACGGAACTTACAGTTTTATCACATATCCGGAAGACGGCATAATTTTAGATTTTTTCCACCCTCAGCCGTGATTGACCCCGAAACCTTTGATTTACAAGGCAACTTCTATACCATCAGTCATTAACCTGTAGTTGTGGTTTTCACATTTAATTTTAAAAGCGGCTGCCAAAACATTTTTTCCTCAAAATTTTGACTTGCATTGATGTGTTGAAAGTAATAGTTTAAAACAAAATTATGAAACTAAGTTTTGAAATTGTTATTCTACTTGGAAGGAATAGTAATTTTCCCACGACCATATAAGAAAGTCGCTCCTAACGCACAACAAACTAGGCGCGAAAGTTGACAATATCACCCGTGCGATTGACTTTCGCAAAACAAATGAACAACCCGTGCGATATGAACACGTATAGGGATATATCGCACAGTTTGCGCAATAATAGGAAGCTGCGGCCGCTTCAAAACAAAAAATGACGGTCGTTTTACCTGAACTGTCAGTATTACTTTTTGACATGTACATTTTTGGTCGTGGGAAAAATAGTGTTCGTAACTCGTTCGAAAGGCAAATATCTCCGCTCGTGTTTATAAATATTTCTACTCGTGCTCCGCTTCGCTCCGCACTCGTATATCTATTTATAAACACTCGCTTGATATTTGCTACTTTCGACACTTGATACGAAAATAACTATTGTAATACAAGTGTTGAAAGCTTGCGTTTGCCACACGAATGTGAAGTTTGCAGCACGAACGATAGTGAGTGCTGCAGTCACATGAGAGTGGCAAATACAAGCTTTCAACACATGTATTACACACTATTTTTTCTACAACCACATTTTCATAAAAAAATTTAAATATTTCTGCAAAATCAAATCTGACATTCATCAAATGTCATTATGACATTTTGATTTCGGTGCGGCAAAATTATACTTTGCCGCACCGAAAATCATGCATGTGCGTGCGGAAAGTAAATTTTCCGCACGCTAATTTCACTTGTTCGACAAACACTCATTTTCAATACTCGTATCTATGGAGACGAAGTCTGAAAATCCCACTTTCCATGGTGGGAGTAGAAAAAATCATTTTAGTATTAGTTAAAGGTTTCAGGTGTCAATTGATGATGATGGTGAAAGGTTTGAAAGTTCAAAGAGCCAATTAAGTAACTTAGAAACGCCGTCAGCTTCATTAGAGAGAAGAAAACAGAGCAAAATGTTCACGTTGCTTTAAGGTAACCTTTGAATTTTGAACTATCCAGGAAATACGTATTTCTTGTACTTATATGCAATTAATTTCTCCTGTTAGAGTCAATAAACTAGATTAAGGTTTATGAAGACATTAATCATTGTGCTATCGATAACATTTAAGAAAATCCTAACAATTTAAATTAAAAGCCAATTTACCTTAGTTAATTTCTCCATTGTACGTATATACTTCTAGATTTCATCTAACTTCGTGCCCAATTAAACTTTTAAAAAATATATTTCACGTTATTATTAATCGATTCATTATTTTGTTGTACGGTGAGCTATTGAAACCGTACGTATAAAAGTTGATGGAATTCGTAGCTTGTTAATCACTTTATTAACAAAGGATTCTTAATGATTGTAAATAAATAAAACGTCGCTTTTAGGTTCAAGGTATTTCGCAATAATAAAACTGATGAAATTCTACCGCCCGCATGATTACGCGACGCTTGCTTAGTTATAGATTTAATCTACCTGTAAAACGAGTTGTAGCTTAACCTTGACCATGAAGGAAACGTAGTTTATTATTTAGTGATGAAGAAAACAAATATTGACGAGTGGATTATAGAGCGATGGGATCGAAAAGATTGGTGCTAACCTATAAAAAAATTTGGCATTTATTATTAAGGTTCTTTTTTTCTGATAAACAGAACCGTGATTGATATTCGGATTTTTTACGACATGGTTGAACGCTTTAATATAGTATTACGAAAGCTCTGTTCCATTAGCTACTTATTGAATTTTTCATAACATTAGACGTGGTCAGTATCTGATGGTATCATCTATGTTGTTCTATAATATTATCGCATTTAAAATAGCTTAAACGATTTTCTAAGCTGTTTTTAGTACCTCCTCTAATAATTTTGCTTGATGGCTGGTCGATCGACTGATTTAAAATTATAGAGGGCTGCCAAAAACAAACAAAAGGCTTCAGAGGAAGTTTGTCAAATTCGCACAGCAGTAAGGTTTTTCAATACTTTTAATCAGGGGAATCCTCGTTCAACGTTTTATACGTTCTTGATTTCATACATACATTTTGGAAAAGCGACGTTTCTGACTTATTATGAAAGTTCATTAAACGATGTTCGGTATCATGAGAGAGATATAATTTCTTGTCTCGTGGAAATTGGCAGGTATTAATGTATTAAGAATAACCTGGAAATTTTCCAGAATAATTAAAAATTGTGAGAGAAAACTCAAAGAGCAGGCTTTGCGAAAGTTTTGTTAGACCTCTATCATTAAATAGTTCAAGAATAAATGAGTTTTTCATTGTCACAGAAATCATCAACAGAATTTAAGAAGAAATCCTCCTGTTTTGAAAGTACTAAGAACACAATAAAGGAGGTTCTATCTAATGTGCCCACTTTTTTTATCAAAGGAAACCCAAAAAATTGTGGTCAGAAAAACAGCTTCGGCTTTTCGTTTCCCAGGCACTCTTTACACATAGTTAATATAAACTAAAAATCTTAACCAGATTTCTTAAACAAGATTTCAAAACAAAATACCAATCTGGCCCAAGGAACAATTTAGCAATTGGTTCAGCAGTCTTTGATAAATTTTCTTTATTAACATGAAGATATACAATTGCAAAAAGAGAAAAGCAATTATTTTCCTAGTATATATTCTGTAGTGTGCTACAAAAAAAATCAAAAATCAGGCTTTTTGAATATTTTTATGTCTGGAAGCATTTCTATGTATTGTGAAAACGAAAGGAGAGAAACCATGAAATCTATAAATAAATTTGTAAGAAAATTTCCCAAATGGTTTTCTCACGTAAGGCTGCAAAAATTATCCGTTAAATTGCGAAAAATTATATGAATTGGGAATTAAGAAATAGGGTTTGTAATTTTCAACAGTTTCTCATAAATATATAGTTCATTTAGAAAATTTCTTTTGCATTTTTAGTAGCAGTGGCCTTCTGTGACAAATAGAGAATACGCTAATTTTCGAAACGTATAACAAGGTTTAGAAATTTCCAGGCCAAGGAAATGTCAATTTCCCCTTAGAGAAAATTTCCAATTCTGTTGCCGACATTATTTATAAAAACTTAAGCTGCTTACCTTGAGCAATTTTTAAATTTAGTAGCAACATAAATGAAGTCAGTTGTGTTTAGTATTTTATTTGTTACTTATTATTTATTTTATTATTGAAACATAACTAATAACAAGACTATTCCACTTTTAGAAACTGTTTTTCTCTCAAACGTTTGACTTTAGCTGTTTAACGTTTAATTTTTAAAATTTGCTGGCAAAACACCCATAAAAGAATTAAAAGCTTTAAGAAACATTAAGAGAATATGTCCTTTAGTAGTATTTATTTCGAAAAAAAAAAATAAATAAATCCATCAAATTAGGAAAAACTATGGATTACCAAAACCAAATAGTTTCTTCGTACATAATTATATATAAAAGAATTTAAATATTTTAGCCATCAACTAGAAATAGTTATAATTTCGTTTTTAATGTAAATAATTTTTTGAACTTTGAATAGCAGGTTTTCTAAATTTTTCTTCATTTGTAGCATATCCTCTACATATGCTAGTGAGGAGGGCCGAAGAAGAAAAAAACCCTATTAGAAAAGTGTGTTTTTTTAAGTGGTTTGCTATTCTTTTTTACTGATTTTATGATCGTATATTAAGTGCTTAGTCAACTTAGTGTATATCAAAATTCGTGTTAGTCAGACAAATGGTTTCAATGTTTTGAGAAGTAAAATCATAATTCCAGTAAAAAGTTGCGTTATATCGAGTAATATTAGTGGTTAAAAAGATGTACATAAAGATAAATACATAATGTGACATTAAACTTCAAAAATTAACAAAAGAAATACTCTGCAATATCTAAAAATATTATAAAGTTCTAAAATCTAAAGTTTTCGCTTTGTTGATAAAACACATTAAAAAAATTGGAAAGCGTTCATTCATTTATTAACAATTCTCAAACGGAGATACAACAAATTCGAAGCATAGCAAATTTCTTGATTTAATAATGTAATTTTCATTTTAACAATATTGCAATGATGCAATTATCAAATCTATTTAAGCATGTTCGAAAGTATGTCTTATAGCCGATCTCACCGAGCGTTCTTAAAATTTAAGAAAGACTTAAGTTGTTAAGACATACTTATGCGGTCTCATCGTCAATTTAAACCTTACTTATGTCTCTAAAAACGTCCTAAATATAAGTTATCAATTTCGGTGACTTAAAACGCTACTTAATCTATAAGTTGCCGCGTTCTGTCAGTAGAAAGTAGTGGAACTTCAAAAAATGGACTTGGACAACGATTTATTATTTCTGCAAGTCTTACTTATGTCTCTAAAAACGTTTTAAATATAAGTTACCAATTTCGGTGACTTAAAACGGTACTTAACCTATAACCTATAAGTCACTGCGTTCTGTCAATTAAAAGTCAAAAAATGGTCATATCCCCATTTGTATGAAGCGGTACTTCCGTTTATCGATTTCGAACGTGCTAACCAATGTAATAGCCTTTTGCCGCTTTAGTGGCAGAAATCGAACTAGACTTTGTCTAAGTCGCGACTTAACTCGCTTGGTGAGACAAAACACAAATTTAAGAACAACTTTATTTTAAGAACTACTTAGCTAAGCTTTAGTGATAAGTATCGTCGGTGAGATCGGCCATAAGAGCACATATGTTAATATTGACAAAGTGACACTTATAACTTAAAAATGTAAACGACAAAATGTCAAACTGCAACCTGTGTGAGGTTATGAACCATGTGGCGTCAGAAAATGTGAGATATTCCATTCAGCACTTCGGAAAAATGCCCGTCAAATCCAGAAAAATTAACGTTGTTAACGTTTTCAAGAGTCATCCAATTTTCTTTTTTAAATTTGTAGGAGGACGGCGGACGAGCAACCGGTTGGTTGCAGTTTCCATTTTACTTTAATTATTTTTAAAAGGGCGTATTTATATTTACAGAATCACATTCGAACAACTTACCATGGAATAACGTTAATTCCACCAAGGTTAGATTAATGCGTAGCCTCGACCAAGTCTCGTAACACCAAAAGCTTAATATACACATTAGCGCTCACATCACCCAGGCAATTATATCGCACAGATAACAGCGATATATGAAAGCAAAAACAGGCACACATTACTACATTTAGCAGTATAGGTTCAGATAGTGTTACTTACAGGCGGGAGGGGATCCCCCTGTGGAATCCCACGTTGCATCTAGTAGACAAACTCTCAGGGTTGTTAAGAAGTGATGACATGATGGGTGCACCTTCAGCTGCCTATGAACCTGAAACCGGAAGCTACGCGCGTGAACTATGACAAAACATAGTCGACAATGGGAAATCCACCTATGCCGATGTTCCACCCATCCTAGGTAACCCCAAGCCCTAGGAAGCCAACGGAACAAAAAGAATATGCGGATGCGGGCCTACTTGACCACCCTGAGGGGCATAGCCCAGAGATCACTGCACTGCGTTGGTTGAAATTCCCAAGTTCCCAAGCACATAGTCGGCTAAATGGGTCCCGGAGCCTCATGCTCCAATCAACAGGAACGAGCCTCATATGCTCACACAAAATACCCCAGCAAGCTACAATGCTTACTAACATCAATAACAACAAGTCGCACTACTTGACAACAACAACATTACAACATAACTGTTCATACCGACCATATCATTAGACATACATTCTCACATCTACTCAATTCAAGTTCAGGTAAGTATAGTATGTAACAATACGTAAAGTGACTGATTATGGAACGAGTAAACGAATTTCAACACGAAGAGGAGAGTGCTGAAAGCTTACGGCTACGATAAAAACAAATATCAAGAGAAAAGTTATCGATGCTATTTAAATATAAATTTCAGCTGCGAAATCTAGTTATTCGTTTGTATTTCTCGAGCTGTTTACCATAGAAACGGAGTCATAGTATGTAGAGTAACTTCTGTCGTTTAGTTTCAAAAATAGAACTTTACACACTGTTTGGAAGACTCAAAAGCCTGCTTTACACATGGTCGTAACGTGTGATCGAAAAAAATTCACCTCAAAGTTTGCCATGAAAAATATAAATCATGTCTTTGCTAAAGTCATACAACATAAGCCATTAGAACTACTAAATCTAAAACCACGCCTAACTGATAAAAATTAGAGCAGATTAAATTATTCTAAAAACTAAAATGAAATACAAATTGAACAGAAAAATGTTATTGACGGAAAATTATTTTAAAGTAGTTGAGTTATGTGACCTCCATTTTCTTGGTGGCAGATTTGAATTCTGTGTTTAATAGAATTAGTGACTTTTTATATGCCTGACAGCAAAACAGACATAACCTCACACACCTCACATAACCTATAAAACAACAACTGACATTTGTATGGCTTAAAAGTCGACATGCCTAATTTTGTGTTTTCATGTTTCATAGCCAACTTGAGGTGAAATTTTTTCGATCGCATGTTAGATAAAGTAAATTTACCACATTAGATTATGAAATTAATAAAAAATGTTTACCATTACCGTCAGGAGACATTGCAATCTACCATATAACATCTTTATTTATTTATAAAGAAAAAATGTAAAACTAACGCGAGTAGAATATTATACTTTCTCTAGGGCTACTTTTTGGTGCAAGACGTATAAAATCGGGATGTAATGCAACGATCAACAATTTTTACCAATAAAGCAACAACAAGTGAATGATGTGCCCGTACATGGTTACCAGATAATGTTTATGCGAAATAAAGGATTTATTACAGCCTCGTGATTGGCAGGAAGCCGTGAGTAATAGGAACCACAATTTAGTGATTGGGTGTAGCCTGTGAGGTATAAGTCATTATGCAACGGTGTGAATTATGCAATATGCAGTCCATTATTGAACAGGAGACTCGTATATAATGAACGTATTAATTAATGGTTTAATAATTTGCTGCTTCCCACGTTCAAATAATTGCTTTCGCACATCGCACTTATGTATAAACATTTACTACGTCTTTGCATAACTTCGCTACTTTGATTTGTTCAAAAGTTCAAATGGAAAATCTTGGTGTCTTGTCTCATTACAATAAACACAAGTTTTTTGCGTTAGAAAAACGCACTTAATTACCCGTTATTACCTCAACCATTGGAATAAATGAAAGCATTAACTGTACTGTAAGTGAAGCAACTGAAAATTATACCTGCAAATGTCTCTACAACAATGCGCCGCACCTGTACACAACAATTTCGTAATTCTGCAAATAAAAGAAATTACTTAACTTTCTATTTATAGGAAGACTTCAGATTTGTGGACCGCGAAGAGATTTATTCGTATTTCCGTATTGCTTTTTAAGATTTAATGAGTTTTTTAACGCTTTACGTGTTTTCAAAATCAATTGGCCGGTGGGAGATTTTAATTTGTTGCTGTCTGCGTTGGCTTTGAGTTTAATTGCAATATTCTTTGATTTTTTTGTATTATGTATAGAAATTAAAAGAAACTCAGAATACGATTTCACAGAATCTTCAAAAATTCTACAAATATGGTTAGTAACGTGAGATTCCAAGTAGTTCCCATTTCTGAAATGGTTACAAGGCACAGTTATCATTCTTCTCAAGTGGTGAAAGCGTACAAGTCCAAATATATCTATTCTACATCAGACACATGGTTGATGTAAATTTCTAAATTTGCACGTCACTTGCATTTCTTGCCGGAGAAAACTGTATAATTCTCATTTTCCACTAAAAAATGTGAGAAAGTGTGCCATTATTAAACTTCTGCTTCCTTACAAAAAGCAAACAAATAAACATGACGCCATACCACGAAATTGTCATCTTGTATTACATTTTTTATGGAGTACGTAGGTGCTTTATAGGATTTTTAACCTGAATGCGGAATTTGAAGCATTACTAATATGGAAATTGTTTTTGTTAAAATCCAGGTGTTTTTTTTTGTATGAAGTTGTTCGATAGAATTTGACGTAACTCAAAAGGTAAGCTAAAGCAAAACATATTGAGTGTTCGTAAGGCAGTGATCAGATTTTGTTTTAGTTACTTGGTATACGAATGTATACTTTCAGTTTTCTCTCGTGAAATCCTTATTAAAATGCTCTGCTTAAAATGATTGTAATTTTAGCAGTTCGAATTGGTTTTATTATGGTTATTATATTACGAATGCACATTTTGTAATCGTATCATAAGCAGTCATGTTCCTAATACGTGGCTAGCGCGTTCACCTGTTTTCAATACGGTAAACTTTTTGTTCCAAAGCCATCTTAAAGAACAAGTATTTCTAAGTAATCATATGAGTTAACGAATAGCTGAACTAGTTCACAACGAATTGCAGAAATTCAACCAAATTTACCGCAAAACGTCGATCACAGATTGCTGGTAACTGAAAAGCAACTTCACAGAGATTCAGTTAAATTAAATCAATTCAATTGCTTTACGTACACGAATGTGTTTCTTTTAAATAGCTTTTCCAAAAATATCTGAAAAAATTTGCTCATTTATATTATTAAAAACATCGAAGGTCCTTTTGCTTCTTCAGAGAAATAGCAAGAATTATCGTACAAAAAATACAAGCAACAATTATCTTCGAACTAAATTCGTACGAGCAAGGCGCGTGTTAACCAAATGTACGAAAAATTTCGCAAGATTTACACTTTCAAATGATACAGAAATATGTATAATTAAATATCTGGCGTGAATATTTTTCATATCTATAATATCTTAATTTATTGGCGGCCGACGTGGAAATTTTACTGATCTGTTTCCATTTATACATTTAACTTTCTCCAATTATGTATATTGAGTTCTTGAGTTGTCAGTTATTGACATTCACTAAGTTAGGTACGCACCTCATTTCCTGATTAAATAAATGAACCGATTCACCGATATAAATAGAAATCCTCGATGATCTCAAGGTTTTGATGCGATGAACTGATACATCTAAATTTTATTGGTGCACATTCGCCAATCTTCCGGAAAAAATAAAACTAATATTTTTAGCATTCTCCCAAGAAAACCCAAAAATTTCAAAGGGAATTAATTGGGCCCATAAAGTGTGTAATGAATGAAACTGACCTTTAATTTTTTACAAATTACACTGTAATAAATCTTTCTACATTTCAGAATTTCTTATAATAATTATGTCATACTATTATTTGGGAGTGTAGCAGCCGTTTTTCAAAGGAGCTCAAGAATATTTTTAGAATCACGACGTAAACGAGCAAACTGATTATCTACAGTTATTTATCTTAAAAATTCGAATAATGTATTTATTATAATCGATATTTGAGCCGTAAATTTTTGGAATTTCCAATAAAGAAGTTACAAAAAAAGTAGATTTATCGTGTCGTGACTGTTGGGAGATTCCAATGCTTGGTTAAGAAACGAAACCTCAATTGAGAGAATGCACCATCATTGAAAAGTTCAATTTACTTTGCATAAAAGGATAAACTGAATCAGTGTTCTTAACTAGTTTCGTTTTATTTAGAACAAAGAGGTTCTGGGAAAATGATTGCACTTTTAATAATTTCCCATCTCGCTTGTATTGGACCGCGTCTTGGATATAACCTTTAACATTATAAAAGATAAAAAACTCAGAATTTATTCCAAGATCATGTTTCAAAGTGTTTGCTCATAATTTTGGCGTATCATAACAAATACACCCAGATAGTTTGCATGGTTTTTATGGTAAGCGAATTGATAGATTTAATATGCTATCCTCCACCGTTCCACCTAGAAGTGAATTTAAACCCACCTGAATAAAAAAAATGCAAAATTTATGAATGTGGTTGTCGTTGTGTAGGAACTAGCTATTGTTTGAAGAATAATTGTGTTGTTTATTATAACGTTTTAAATCTGAACGGATTCGGGGGGTCAATAAATGTTAGAGTTTAACTGTTGTTTTGATTTTTATCATCTGAAATTGCAAAATAATCAAACAAAGACTGCATTTGTTAGAAGTCGATATGGTGCTGCATTTTGTTTGCCTTTCTTTATAATTGTGCCATTCAGGTAGAAAGTTTTACAGTTAATGCACAGTTCTTCCTCTTTATTTTAATGTTTAGCATTCTTAAATGAAATGTTATTATCGAAACTAAAGTATTCTTAAAAGAAGACCTCATAATTAAAACATGTAAAAGTAGAATCTCGGTGTTGTTTTGATATTTTGGGGTAAATATTTTATTTAAAGAAAACTTCAAAATTTAACCCTCCCTGCTGAATGTTTGAATTTATGCACTGCTCATTCCTTGTTTGGACTATGATTGGGCTGGTATCAATTTATAATGTCATTAATGACGATTTCACGGCCCTAACTGGATGATGAGTTCATTTATAAGTTATGTATGTAGACAATGTTTTGCTGCCAAACGTTGCTTAAGGTGAATGAATTAAGGAGTGTTTTAAACTTCCGCGAGGGAGGTACGCCATTTAATGCGTTAGCCGTTTGTTTAAAATGCCATTTATTTTAACTAATATTATTTTGTACCTACGGACTGACACTGTAACAGGACGTATTAAACAAATTTTCAATAACCTGAATACAAGGTTGCCAATGTACCTTCTCCATTGTTATTTAGAAAATCCCTCGATTTCCCTTAACCAGATTTCAACAAATTTCCTACATATTCCTAGGTACGAAATGATTTTAAATGTAAACCACAAATACAACTTTTTCACATGAGCTGTCTATATCAAAATTCATTAAAGAACCGTCTTTTATGAGGAAATGATTATTTTATAGCCAAGCATATGTGGCCAAAAATGCACCTAACTTATTTTAAGCAGTACTGTTGCAATTACTACAACTTTTAACATAAAACTTACTCACAAATACAGTAATTAAAATAAAATAGCCTATATACTGATCTCAGTTTAAAGTCGTCTCCAACCAAAGTCATGTTTAAAGTAAACTTGAAACAATATAGCTTTATATAGTTTCAAATGTGTAGAAAAGCGATTTTCGATGTTGCTTACGGTAATTAAATATGAATTTAAACATATGGTGAGAATGCCGATTAAAATTAGCTGGTTTCCTGTCATACGTCTTATATTGTATTTAAATTTCTTTTAAAGTAACATAAATTGTACTGTCTGCAAATAAAGTTTTCACATGAAAATTTCCAAATTTAATTTAATAAGTTTTTTTACTCAAAAATCCCTAGTTTTAACGAATTTTTTCCTAGGTTGGCAACACTGCAGGCAACTAACAAACAGTACTTCTGCTGTAAACTATATTTTCAGAAATAATTCAGGCAACTTACACTGATGGGTGATGAGACAGGTTTATAACGTCAACGAAACTGTCTCTCTTCAAAGATTGCGAATGTATTATGTATTGATATATTTTGTAACTAAAGTGAGATTCACGCTTAAGCTAAGTACCTTCCCACTAATGCATTCCTCTGTTATAACGCATACCTACTTTTCATGTTATTGCAGCTATTTAACTTTCCCTGATTATCATATCACAGGATTACTGTCAGTCAGCCGATGTCTTACAAAGAACTAATTTTTTTAACAAAATGCGAATGAAGTAATAACATTTTGTTTAAAAAATACTCCAGAAGAGAATTTCAAAACCTTCTATAGTAGTGTGCTTTACTATACGAGCTAGGTGGCCTGATTTACATCAGTTGGTTTCTTTTATCCGTATGCCCTTTTTAGAATGTCGGATTTTTAATTATATTAAACAACGTACTGTATCTTATTTTTATTTTTAAATGCCCCTGTCTTGCGATAGTTGGAGAGAGGTGCAGCGTTAACGAAACGTTTCAGCACTGACCGGTGACAAGGATGCTTAACTCTCCTAATCGTGCAGGAATGAGCTACCTAGATACCGCAACCCAGGACCCTATAAATAATTGTAAAAATCATAATTTAAATGAACGAATTTTTTCTTATATTTATCGTTGATTTAATCGCAAAACGAGAACGTTAATTTTTGTATTTAAAATTTAATAAATATACAGAAATAAGAAAAATAACATGATAGTAACAGATAAAGACAAATGAAAACATTAATAATTCAGTAAATTCATGGAAGTTCAGCTGTTTTAAATACCTAGCGTATTTAGAACATAATGTCTAAAATTTTATTATTGGAAAAAATAAAGAAAACACTTCAATAAGCACAAACGAAAACTGTTCAAAACTACAAAAAAAAAAATAATCAAAAGTATGATTTGTTCGTTTGATTTTTTTTAATATCGGCGATTTTTGATTTTTTTAAATCACGTTTCTTCCAACCTTTGTAAGTAACAAAATGAAAAATTATTTTAATAATTAAAAGTAAATGGCACAATTACTACGAAAGCTGTTCAAAATTGCACTTGTTGAATATCAGTAATTTTTGATTTTTTGATCATGATTCTTTCCAACCCTGGTCGTGAGTGACATGAAGATCGATGTTTCAAACAACAGGTATCCAAAAGTTTAGCTTAAACCAACTTGAACCGCGACATAAATTGAGTCGCTCTGTACTTAAGCCAGTTTAAAGGTAAGCTTCAGCTTAAACGTATACTGAAGTACCAATCCTAACCTGTATAAGTAGTAAGACTCGTTACTGATCTACTTTCTCGAAGCCCTTTTTTTTATTGTTTCTAAGAAACAGTCATAACTTTTATCTTCGTTTTACTTGGAAATGGTTAACGTGAACCCAAACGCATCCCAGTGATACACACAGAGGTGACTTATCAGAAAGTAGTGGTTGTGATTGCTAATCTTTTAGACGGCAATTGAAAGTAATTGCAACTACATATAACTGATATCTTTGCATTTGTGCTAAGGTCTGGTCTTCCTATCTCTTAATAAATGTATCTTCCGCTTGTTTTCCTTTGTTAACCCCTGTTTTTATTTTTTTTAATATTTGCCAAATAAATAAGTAAATAAACTTGGCTTTAGTCATCATTACAGACTGGAAGTTCGGATTAAATGCCTAAAGCTCCTTATTGTGGTAGTTTTTCTCAATAAATATTATTTTTAAATTTAAATGGGTATTGCTGACCTTAATAGAAGTACATTACAGCAAAAATTTAAAGCTTACCGCGATTTTTGTTTATTTTGAGTTTTGTTACTCTCTTTTGAGAACCTTAGGCTAATAGGTATGCATCCAAAAAGCCCGCGACAGAAATTTGATCCTGGAAAAATAAATGAAACATTACACAATTATGTAATTTACAGGTTGCACTTTCCTCTCACATTTTTTCAGGCTTGAGACTGGCAGTAAATTAATTACATACTGGCATGTTTAAAAAGTGGTTAGAAAAAATTGTTGTTAAGAAAGAGGGACAAAACTTACATACGATGTTCAAATGTTCCTCCATTAACTTCTACGCAAATACAACAGAAACACAATGCAAACACAACACAAACAGAAACTGTCTTTCTTTAAGAAATTAAAATAACGTCAAATTCGGCTGACCTTCCACTAAAACGTTCGAAGAGTTACTACATAATATACGTGGACTCTTTATCAGTAAGGCGTTTCATAAATTTAGATTCCAATGACCCCAAACCAATTTTTGTATTGATCGTTTTAATTTTTTCTCAGCTTGCCGTTTACTCGCGACACGTGATTTATTGAGAAAAGTTGTTCTATTTGATATGCTTTATCTACCCTTAAAATTAATGACAATACTTTTGAATCGCCCTGTATATTTTGCCATACTTCAAAAGTAATGTATTTAAAAGAATCAAAACGCCTTTTGAAAGGGCTGATTTTGATGAAGTTTCGCCGTTATTAAGCACAAATCCCTACTTGCATTATTCTGTAGCAATACTTCGGCCTAACTTACGGTTGAAGGTCTTCTTCTTGCAAGGAACAGTTAAACATTATTATTGACGCTACAATCTTTTTAAGGTTTTCCTACAATTTCTCACTTCATCCACAATTTCATTCTTGGCGTTTTAGATTTATTTTGAACTTCATCGCATTATTGTATTCGGTTAAATTATATCTGCAGAAGTGGAAAGATAATTTTTCAAGTTCAAAAATATATCTCCAGGATAAAAGGAAAAATATACGTGTTGAAGAACGCGAAAATAAATAAATACCTACCTAATTTATATTTCTGTAGTGCCCAAATACCTGCCCATTTTAAGGCTTTTTAGCACCTGAACTTCCGGGCTTTAGACATGATAAGAGTACCAAATACGTTTCTTATTTATCAACAGTACAGTTCTTCTCACGTCTGCCTAAAAAGGAAGTTGTGTCTATTAGTAGCTATTTACGAGTTCAAGTCATGAGTATGACCTAATGACAATTTTAACAAGTGCAGCTTGTAAAGTTTGGGAAATTTCAACGAGAGGTTAGCACAGTTAAATTTGTTAAAAAAACACAAAAAATGATTAATTCCTCGCATTTTGTTGGTTTTTAGATCATAACACCGATTTGTATGTTTTAGAGCCATTTGTACCGTTTCCTCTTAAAATTTTTAACTTCCATTACGTAAGACATTTTCGTCCATTGCGTGTTTTTACGATATTTCGTTGTTTGAACCAAGCTTACCTAAATCTTATACAAGTCCAGGACAAATTGTCTTTGATAATCTTATTCTTGTAGTAAATGTCTAAAAATTAAATTTATCCGAAGGTTTAAAGGTCATCCCTAACATAAACAAAACGCTCAGAAAACAGGCTTTCGGGAATTAATAGTTTGTAGTAACTAAATACCATTGAATAATATTCAATACTAATACTTAAATTGGTTGGAGATTTCAACGAAGGGCGAAGACAGTATAATATATTGCAGGTCATAAATATTTAGTTGTTTAAACCATGCTTCCATTTTATGTAAATTCGGTGCAAATGATCCTTGATTAAAAATTAAATTGATTAGAAATCAGGCCTTTAAATAAACAAAACGTTCAGATAGCAGGCCCGCACGAAATGATAGATTTTTAGTAGCAAATGCTTGAATTGCCTGGAGATTTCAACGAGGGGTGAAAACAGTCGAATTTGTTGTAGGTCTTAGATATTTCGTTGTTTAAACCATGCTTAAATTATGTACAAGTTCTTTATTTTCGTAGTAAATATCTAGAAATTAAATTTATTAGAAGGTCGAAAGGTCGATCCTTACATATAAACAAAACGCCCAGAAAGCAGGCTTGCAGAAATTAATAAATTGTAGTAACGAATACCGGAATGGCTTGGAGATTTCAACGAGGGGTGAGAACAGTAAAATTTATTGTAGGTCATAGTTAGTATTGTATTCGTTGGAGGTCTTCCGAGTATTTCGTTAGAATTAAATCATCATTATCTCAAATCAAAGAGTTAAAAATCCCACGTGCAAAATGCACAGTACGTTTATTTCATTTCTGATCTAGCAGCCTTGTATTCGAGCCTTTTACTAAAAAAAAAAGGTTAATATTCACACGCATGACGGCATAAGGAAGTGCACGTATCGATGTGGTTTTAAGCAAAAAAACGTTTGTTCAATGACTCCCAATTTTTTGATAGTTAGGACCGATGATATAATTTACATCCAGCGTATTTGTTCAACATCATAGAACAATACAGAAACGATTAATAAAATATATCGAGGAAAAAATTGGCGGGACTGGTTTCTAACTGCCCGTAAAATGAAGTTTTTTCTTCCGCAAATTTTGGCCGCAGAGTTATAATTAATCATCCCGTGCAGGGTCAATAGCATAAAATTAATTTCCCAGGCTTTTTGTTTCGCGAGAGTAATCAATGAGCGAACGAGTTGTGTGAGGGCTTTGCATAATTAATTTTTTTCCGCTGTGTACTTATCGAAGAGGCTCCAATGTGCTCAAAAAAATGATCTTTTCGAAATATTTTCTGGTATTAATTGTAAATCGAGGAAACCGTTATTTAATAATTTTAATTTTTTGCACCTGATTATGGACAGGTGTAGCTAACACACCTGCACCTCTCGACCTCTGCAGAAGGACATTTTATTAATTCGCAACTCCTCATTCTTGATCACTGATCTCATACCCCGTAATGTAGCATTGTTTGATAATTAGATTCACGTAAAATTTCCGAATTGCCTTTGGTTCTATAACATAATTAAAGAAAAAGTCCGTAGTTATTACGCAAATATCTTAAGGAGATACTTTTTCTGTTACGCGCATTTGTGCATTATTTATTTTTAAACCTTGATATATGGAAGCATCTGCGAGGTCAACCACATTCTCAATAAACAATGTGAACGTTCTAATACGTACAATAATCTAAGCGAGGGTGTGTCTAATACAGCGTTGTGTCAGAGCTTAATGTAGAAGAATACGATAGTTGCAGGGATACGATCTTGAAATTTCCGGGGACATAATCAAGATTATTGTAATCCACACCTACGTGTATGGTACATTTTCTGTTTGTAATGATGACCCGACCTGTCTGTTTATAAATATTTATTAAAAACAAAATTGAACCCGCGCAACTCTGCTTACAACCAATTGTATCATTGTAGTCAGCACAAAAAGAAATGGGTGGAGTAGAGCAATTGTTGTTGTAATATTAGTGAAATTGGAATGTTTTCTTATGTAGATTTGGTACTTATAAATTATTAATTTGGCTACTGGCGATGTCAGATGTTTCTTTTATTCAACATCTAAATAGTAAAGTTCGATAGAAATTTGTTTACATCTTTGTGATACTCATAAACATTATAGTAAATCAGAAAAGGTACGCTTTCGAAATCAATGAAGATGTTTAATTTAAGTCATTCGCAGTTTAAATTATTTCAATTTTACGTTGATTAAACTCTAATAGGACAGACATTCATTAATTTAATTCCATTTTTGAAAAACTAGACCCAGAGAAGGTTTAAATCAAACTCATTTCTATGTATAATGAATTCAGCAAACTTCGTGAAAAATAATGTAATTTACGTAGATACATACATAAAGGGTTTTTCAGTAAGAGCGATATGTTTTTAAATTGAAATGAAACAACAACAAATAGACCAAAAATTTTTATTTTATTTTGAAGTGTCATCGATGCAATTAAGTTCTGAAAATAACATCATTTAAATGACCGCCTCTGGTTCTCCTGCAAGACTGAATTTGATGAACCCAATTTTCAAGAACTCTTTTCAATAAATTAGGCCTCATGTTACGAATGGCGCGTTGAATATTCAATTTTAATGCATCAATTATCTCTGGTTTATTCTCATAAACAATAGACTTTAAATAACCCCACAGCTTTTTGAAGATTATTCGACAGGTCCATTTCTGGAAATAATCAACTGATCAAACTTTTGACGCAATAAACCAATTGTTTCACGGGCCGTGTGGCACGTAGCGCCGTCTTGTTGGAACCAGATGTTAGTTAAATCAATATCATTCAGTTTAGGCCGTAAAAAGTTAGTTATCATCGATCTGTATTGCTCACCATTGACGGTAATGGAATCTCCATTCTCAAACGTTGCTGAAGCGTATATCTTTCAATGATGAAATTTCAGACTTTACTAAACACACTTGACAACGACAGACAATTTTGACATTTCAAATATGGCCGCTATGTCAATTTCAAAACGTATCACCCCTATTGAAAACCCCTTACATACAACGAGTTTCTTTGTAGTTGCATCACAGGGATTTACTTGATATAAACTTCACTTCGTGTTAAGGTTTTTCTAGTTCAAAATAACTGTTAGTACACTTTTGGTTCTATTTTTATCAATTCTAGCGGTTTTTAAGATGCGAAAAGTTAAACTGTCGATATCATTTTAGCTTGTTCTAAACTCTTTTGACCTTAACAGGCCGAGCAAAAGAAATTATAAAACCTTCAAATTTAAAAAATAAACAGATTTATTTTTTATTGTCAGAATTTTTAAAATGAAGATGTGAAAACGTTATTTCTTTAATAAAACATCTGTTTAGCAATTTGCTTATTACTTTGGCGTTGGTGGATGAAGTCTAACTCCAAAAATGAAATAAATCTATTATTATTTATTAATAATTTCTGTTGGCGAAGAGAACACTTCTAGTTGACACTGGGGTTCCCCAAGGCACCGTTCTTGGTCGGCCACTTTTTGTTGTTTTCCTAAAATGATGTTATTAATGAAGCTAATGTCAACTAACGGGTGTTCATAAACAGTCGTCATCCCAGTAGGTTTTGACTTCAGAAACGTATGTCTATTAAAATTGAGCAAAAATGCAAACATCATTATTTACAACAGCAAGTTTTATTAACTGTCAAACAATGTGACAAAAGTAAACCAAACTGAACTGAGATTACAATAACTGTTGGAAATGGTGACCATTTTCTTGAATACACAAATTAACTCTTCGCTTCATGCTTTCAAATACATTTATTAGCATATCTGGTGTTATTTGGTCGCACTGGTGTTGAATGCTATTTTTCAAATCCCCCAATGTGTGTACTGGGTTTCTAAACACATTATTTTTAATGTACGGAAACACGAAATAATCCAAAGGCGTAAGGTCGCAAGAACGTGGTGGGTAAAGGTCTTTACTTACTGCTTCCTAAACTGATTGTGGTTAAACACTACATTTGGAAACCTCAATCTGAATTCATTTTTAGAAGCTTCGATCGAGTATTGCCATTCTCCATTTTCCAGTACTCCATTGCGAAAATAACTTTCGAGCATAAATGCTTTCTGTTGCGGCGTAAACATGATTTCAAAACTGAACAAACCTAAACGCGCTATGACAGTACTCAATGACGTTTCATAAAACTAGTTGACGTTTTCCAAGCTTCATTGTGTTGCACGAATTAATCAAAGATATAAAATTTTGTTTTTAAAGGCAACTGGGATGACGACTGTTTGTGAACACACGTTATATTAGTTTGTTTGCTGATGAAAGTTGGATTGTATTGTCAATCAATCATCATCAGTGGTCTTTAGCCTTCTCGCTAGTTTGTTGTAGCTTTCTATACACTTCTGTCTACGCATTTTTTCATTTCTCTGTAACTAATCCATCCTGTGTCATTCATGATTTGTTTAATCTATTCAATTAATAGTATATCCGAATTCAGTAATAAGGCTTCTAACTGTTTATGTAAAATGCAGACGTATTGTGACAACAATGGTTTTTTTACTAAATTATAACAAAACTGAAGCTGTTTGTGTATCTGTAAATAAAGCTGAGTGTAGTTTATTGATTAAATCTAACACTAAACTATAAATAACACGAACGATTTCTAGGAGTATTTGTTGATTTCAATGTGAGTCTGCATAGCTACACTGATAAAATAGTAAAAGCCTTGTCAACCCGCTGTTTTGTGCTGTGGAAGTTTAGAAGTATCGTTTTTAAATTGTCACGATTCATGACGGGCCATTTTTTCAAACCTAAGAATTCTAAGTAATTGTTTCAATTTTCCAGGATTTTTTACACGTGTAACGATACGCCCTAATAAACATTTCTACCAAATTTCAAAACTTTCCGATTAATTTTTTCATTTTTCCTTCGTTACCTGGACTAATATTTACATATACGCTGTGATATACATAAATCGTCATTTTTCATAATTCATGAAAGCCTGCAAAAATTACTCTTATCTGCGATCTGAAATTTAATCATTTATATCAAACATATTGCAACTATGATGTTATTTTAAAAGGAGGTTAAAAATTTATTATTAGAAAAAACCCTTTAATTTTTTGTACATGAATGAAAATTCGATTGAAGTCTTAATGTGCATGATACTTATTTGTTTTTACATATTTTATATAACTACAAGAAGAGATGAAAACAACATATGAATAGGATGGATGGCTCTAGGCTTTCTAAGCATGCAGAAGAATACAGATTAAGAGGAAGGCGGGAAGTCGGTCGTCCAAGAAGGTAGAACCGGAACAGGCCTTAATTTATGAAAACTGATGATGATGATGATGATGGTCACCTTAATCTATGACGTTTTCCGATATACAATCGTGTCTTATGGAAATAAAAATTAATTTTATTTTAAATATTCTCATTTCTTATATTATAAAAACTATTAGTATTGATAAAGGATGATGTAGACTAAAAGTGTACCGAATATGATTTTGATTGTCACGAGGCGAGGTTATAACTACACTGCCTTTTGTAAATCGCCGTCTTAAAAAAACAAAAGCTATCATTTCGTTTAAACAGATTAACTTTTTGTAATGCTAACTATACCCCTGTATTATCGAACCAATGGAGTGACCACATTCAAAGGGAATGCAAAAAGTTTCATTTACACAATAAAAAAATTTACTGTCCAATATTTTTCTCAATTTATACTGATTGTAAAAATGCTATTCCTTGCGCATACGGACATTCTGGGTAAGCCTAAATAATACATGATCATTCCATTGATTCGGCAATCCAAGTATAGAATTTTGCTGAGCCCAAGGAACTTCCGCCCCTGAAAGAGCTGTTTATCATGACAAACATAGTATTGGCGTTAAATGTACGGCTTTCCACGTATATCAAACAGGACAAGAGTGTAATTAGCCTTTGAATATAAAACTACAGGAAGGAAGCTATCTAAAACAAACGTGAGACCAAGATGGGTGTTGCATATGGCGGCTGAAATTAGAAGCTGTAAGAAATGCATTGAGCGAAATTCAATTCAGTTCAAGTCAATTATTATTTAATTATTAATTAACATTTTGTTACTGTAATCTGACAACTAAGTAAAAAAATTGCCTCGCTAGAAGACGTCAAATTCTCCCAGAATCAAAAAGGTAGTGTGAAGCAAATGGAAATTTAAGTTATCCATGTGCCGTTAGTTGAACGGCTTCCCGAATGCAGGATATTAAAGTAACACATAGAAGGATTTTTATTAAATAAAGTTCCAGCAACAAAAACCTGAGTAAAGAGAATTTACCTAGTCAAAACATAATATTGTAAGGGTAGTTTTGGGCCTCCCTCTAACATTATCGATACTCACTTGATTTCACTCCATGCGGCCCTTTTTTAATTTTTCGCCATAAGAAGCTAACTTTGAAAAAGGTGGAGGTGAAAACATCAGGGAATATGATGCAGTTATTTATTTTGCCTAATGAAATATTATAATCAAAACGGTCTCGTTATTCAATTCTTGTACCACGAATATGGATTAGATAACCGCCATTCAGAACTGTAAACATGTAGCAAGAAGAAAAATCGGAACGCAATTAAAACGGAAAAAATGTTTTCTCCTACGCACGTTTGTAAGTTCATGAATTAAAGATCATTCTGAACATTACTGTTTCGGATGTAGGACGTGGAAAACTTTGATTTTGAAATCATATAAGACTAACCTAATTAATATTTTTAACACTTATTCAAATGAAACGTGAATATTACCACAGTATTTTCTTCGTGAGTTTTATAATTTTGGCAATAAAAAGTTAATTTCGTCGGTTAATTTTTAGGTTATCTTTGATGTCGATACCATACAAGGGTCGTTCAAAATATAAGTTTATATTGTCAGAAATAAACCTGGATCTTCACCAGTTCTTGACATTTGTCTTTCTTAGTAAACTTTTTAACCAACTACAATCGCAACGCCACTCAATTGCATTTTTCGGTTCGTTATGGCTTTAAAATCGTGTGCCAGCAATCAATTTTCTCGCGATATTGCTTGTAAACGCAAAACCTGTCTCAAGGTTTTTGTTGAAAATGTTTAGGCTATTCAGTAATACAATCCATGGTTCACATCAGGTTCATTCTCTTAAATTTACAGCGTCGTCTTTTGAAATCATTAAGCATCTTCTATAACTTAATTTAAGTAACTATTCGCTCCAGGCTTAAATTCGGACACAATTAGGCTTCGAATCCCTGTTCGCCTTGTTAGAAAGCAAATGTCTAATCTATTAGGCCATGTAGAGATCTTTCCAGGTTTATTTGTTACGAAAAAACACAATAGTGTTTGTTACAGCAAACAGTTCTTGAAAACCATACGAAATAAGTTGTTAATATCAAAGCGATTATTACTGCCTGAATAACCCTCGTGCATTTTGCACCATTTATTTCCATCAATTCCTTTTCTTTATTTTGTCTGCACTTTTGGCAGATGTTGTTGTAAGTTGCAACACTTCTCCAAGAAAAATTTATTATGAATTTGTTTTGCAAGTATTGCAAAAATCTGTTTTTTTTTCCTTATTCAACGATAATAAATAACATCGGCGTAGAAGTTACGTTGTCGTCAAGGGTAAATACTACCATCCGACAATTGAAATCTCGGTGAGTCCTCCATAATCCACAATAAAACTGTAACGTCTCTAATTAATTTATATTTCATAAACTTTTTGTTATAAAAGGACTTACAGAATATCAGCTACAGGGTGGTCCACCATTACGTGCGTACTCCATAGTTTCTATATGCTACTATCTACATGTTATTTTACATGGAACTATTTTTTTCCTACATCTTTGAATAGAACATGCAATTCTAAATCGAAAACCAATAACATACTTGGAATCTAAAATCAATTCAAATCAAAATTTCTTCAAATTTAGATGTTCATAAAAACCAAAGTTATTCATTAACCAGAAAAGATGTGTGTTTTTAAAATAAATTTCTACTGAATGTTTTATACGTTAGGCCTCTGTTATTCTAAATAGAACAGCCTGTATGTTTTTGAAACGGGCTTATGTAGAATAAAATTCTATTTTCAGTGACAGCAGCATGAGCATTGCCTAACTGAATATTAATATTTGATCTAGTTTCGCTTAAAACCCATAATTCCAAGGAAATTTTCGAAATCGCTGTAGAAATTTAAAATTTAAACATACCTACTCTAGTCTAAAATATAAATTAATCAAAAAATACTCGGAAAGAAAAAAATAGGTAACAATTAGAAATTTTTATGCCTAAAATATTTTTATAAAGCGAATTTTCAAACAAACGTACTAGTAATACCTGAAGTTTTCACCATACCTACCTACTATCTCGTTAGTTATTTTTATTAGGTTTTTGTTAGAGATGTTTTTGACATAGTTAAAAAAATAATGTTTGCAATATAATTATTTAACGGAGAAACTGATGTCTTTCATGGTCTAGTTGTTCCTTAGAACGTTACTGTACTCATAAAAAGATGAATTTGTTGTTTTTCTAGAGGTCGGCCGAAAATAGTGTAACGAAGTGCTTTTTGCATTTATTGATTATGATGGTAGAGACTTATAGCAACTTCATTACGAGTGTTTAAGCTTTGCTTTTTGCAAGAGGTTATATTAAAGTACACGATCAACTAACATCAAATATATTGTTATTACTTTAGATACAAACACATTTTAACTGTTCGACAAACATGATCCAAATACATAACTGGATGGAAGATTCAATACAGTGTACAAAAAACCTTAGCATTACATTTTAATAACAAACACTAATCTTACATGAACATCTTTAGAGATGCACACATCTTGGTAACAATGTTTTAAACAATATTTAATTCAACTTCTAGTTTACTACTAAAGTTGGTTCTGTTAGAGTCTCTCGTCTTGATCTTAATCAGACATCGTATGTGAGACTCTTATAAGAGATTGATTTCCCTATGGCAAGGTTTCTATATTTATACTCTCAAGATGTGTTCTTTCTCTCTTACATTTAACATCTGCTTATGTTAAGTACAAGGGTTTCATTCATTCTTACATTGTATGAATATAGGTCAGCTAGTATAAACTAATGCAACTTTGTATTACAATGTTATGATTGCGCAATACAACCAGCTGCTTCGTATGACTCATATTTATACAAGTGCATCTTTAGTTAGTAAACAGATCGAATGATCCTTACTTTGCAATAATTGCACAACTTATTATATCAGACCACACCTAAATGTTAACGTATTTAATGCATTTCTTATGACGATGTTTTTACATGTTTTTTGATATCGCCCACTTTACTACAATAATTTGAACAGTGATGATGAAACTGATCAAATAAAAAAAAGACGGTTTGGTTATCCCCGCCAGTCAATTTCGTTTTCTGCAGAATCATTAAGGATTTTATTTCTATAAAATTGTTTCGACTATTGAATTTCTAATTTTTGAATAAAATATCTTGAAATATGCACGCATCCACGGCCAACCACATATCAAATACTAGTTTTATCCTAGGCAATGCTGATATTACTGATAGAGATTCTAATTCTACACAACTCTATGTCAACATAAGCGGAATTCTATTTAAAATAATAAAGTTATAGCCATTTAAAGTTTTCACAATATGTGACCTAACGAATAGGTAAAATATTAAGTATAAACCTAGTTACTTTTAAAAAATACTTAAACGAACCAAGATTCTGTGGAATAAGCTCTTAGGACGTGCCAAATTTCAAGCTTCTATCTTTTCCTTTTACGAAGATCTAAATTTGAAGAAAATTACAAAAATCTCAATAACTCGAAAATTTTTGATTCTCAAGTATGTTATATTTTTCGACTTAGATGTGCTGTGTTAAAAAAAAGGTAAGAAAACGTCATATTCCGTTCAAAATAATGAAGTTGCATATCGTCCCTTAGATCACTCCGTATAAAGGAATATATTTTTAGGTTATAAAGCATATAATAATAGACAAATTTTCTATTCAACTTTTTCCTCTAATTTGTAAAACAAAGGTGCCACCCTGTGTATCAAATCTAGCACCATATACCGGGTCGCCATAAATATCTGTTATCACATTACCTTTCGAATCTACACCGCTTTATAAAAATGTTTAATCCAACTAACCTAAAAGGTAATGTGATAACAGATATTTATGGCCACCCGGTACCATGAGTTCAACATTTTTTTAGAAAAGGGTTGGCCTTGAAACACAAATATTGTCTATTGCAAGATTTAGAACCATTGTTCTTGCAATTTTATTCAAATTTACGCAATAGTATTACGGCAGTAACACAGTGATGACAGTTAATAAATTCTAAATCTTGCAATAAAGTACGTCTAGCTAATATACAACTCTAGCGCTTAAAAATTTTTTATGCAGTGGATTCAGTTTCGACGTGACTGAGTTATACGTGTTCATTTTACGGCGAGTAAACTAGTAATGCAGAAGAGGATGCCACTAGTTTGACGTCGCTTTGCTTAACTAGCAGCGCTAACAACCCGGAGCTGTATATTCGCTAGAGACGCTAGACGTAGTTGAGACATTATTTTTGTGTCTCATAGCCAATCCTTATGAAAACGATTTTGAACTCAAAGTATAATAATTATAAAAGCCTTACAATTTTAGGCAGGATCAATAGGTATGTTTTCCATGCAATTAATTTTGCCCCCATCCCCTCCCCCCTCAAATTTTAAAACTTCTAAGAAATAGCAATTTACTGGTCATAAATATTTTTGTTTTTAAAAATTAACCATGTAGTTTTTTTTTAAATATTTTTAGTCTTGGATAAATAAACTAGTATTCTCAAGAATAATTACCGCTAATTATGAAGTTTGAAAAATATGTTCGTTATCTGCAATGTATTTATGCATTTAAATGTGTAGGCTGCGGCAATGCGAGGAAATAAATCGCCCATACACACATGCAAATCGAAGAATTTTTTATTATCTATAAGTTATTTAGGAATTCACGATAGAAGTAAAACATCAACAGAAATTTTATGTTCGGAATTAATGTACATCGAAGGAACCTTGTCATCCCTAAAGGGATGTAATTAATTTCCATGCAAGAATTTAAATATTTTCCCAGGATAACGTATGATGGCGATGAAAGTAAAAAGCAAATTTTTTAAAAACTTGTACTGAATAATGATGCTTCAGCGCCTATATCTTTACAAGTAACTCGGTAACTGATAAGAAGTGTGAACGTGTCTTGCTTCTTTCAAAAGCTAGCAAAACAAACACGTATCATTTGCAGTGTGCAGGATGCATTAAACGCTGGAACAGGTTTTATGAAAGACACCTATAATAAAAACACGGCATTAATCATTTACAACAACATTACATTTCCACTCGCCGTAGATAGAAACAATGTATTTCAAAAAAAAAAATTAAATAAATCGTGCCTTACATAAAAATATAAAATCCCCATCGCAAACGAGGATTTTGAAAAATGTTGAATGATTAGATATCAAAGAAACTGGTAAAGAGGTGAAATGCACTTTTCTTACGAACAGGAAGTAAACACATAATACATCAGCTAAAATGAAGTTTTTCAAGCATTACCTACTCCAGTTTCTTGTAACTAAATACGCGTATGCGTGTTGTTGACCTTCTATGCGGTTTGTGCCATGTTTCACTGAATAGGTGTTGATATCCTTAAGAATTATTTATTTGTTATTATTTACATGCCGGTAACGTTTACTACTGTACTTGCACGATGAGAAGGCCGAACACTACAAAGAATGTAATTTTGATGCTTCCTACAATAAAATATGTTTGGGATCGCCGCTTGTGTTCTTGGAAATCGGAGAATCTTTAACACGTCTGATAAATCCAAATTTTGATTTATTTGTTTAGTATCCTCGTAAATTAATCAGCTTTTATAGGTAACAATGTTTTAATATTTCATAAGTGCATTGATTTTAAAATTTTAATGCAAATGCAAATTTGAGTGAAACAATAGTAAAAAGGCTTGTTTAAAACTATAGAATATTATAAATCATCCAATTAACAAAAAAGCTTTCTTTTTTATTATGACTTTCAGCAACTTAAAATTTGTGGGAGCACCACTCAAAATAATTGCTTTAATTTCCTAAAAAAAATTAACATTTTTAAAAAATATTTTTTAAAAATTAACATTTTTAAAAAATATTTTTTTACATTTTCCCAATTTAAATTCTTTGACAAAACTACGAGATTTCCCCGATAACTTCCAATTCGCGAAAGTTACCGAATATATAAGAGTGATGAAATGGGGAGGAACAAAGGTAGCAGAGTGGTTTACAGACATAATAAGAATGGCATGGAAACTAGGAAGAATACCACATGGGTGGGAACGAACATAATGTAATATTACCACTCCATAAAATAGGCAGTATGAGCAGCTGTGATAATTATCGTGAGATATCATCAGTACCTTTCAAAATATATACTAAAGTACTGGAAAGTAGGCTAAGAGGGGAAATAAAGGGTAGGCTAAGCGAAGAACAAACAGCATTTAGACCAAACAGACAGACAAGTAACCAGATCCATACACTAAGGACGATTATAGAAAAGAATTTAGAAAAATGTAAAGAATTAAGGTTACTGTTTCTGCATATAAAAGGAACATTTGATACTGTGGATAGAAATGTACTCTGGGAAATCTTGGAAAATTATAAAATAGATGCACAACTACTAAGGGCTGTAAAATCGACATACAGTAACGTTGAAGGTTATGTGAAGACCAATCAAGTAATGTCTAAAAGCTTTAAAATGTGCAAGGGGATAAAACAAGGCGACAGCCTCAACCCATTATTATTCATAATTGTAATGGATGAAGTAGCAGAACGATGTAAAAAACAGTTAACATCAACAAAAATTGGAAACAGAAGATTAGAACCGGTATATCTGCAACACTTGATGTATGCCGTTGATATAATTTTAGTAACTAAAACTGATAGAAAAATGCAAAAGGCAATAAACGTATGGAAGGAGGAACTAGAAAAAGCAAATTTAAAAATTAACATACAGAAGAGCAAAATTATGAAGATAAGTAAGAACCAAACACCTGTGCAAGAAATAAAAGTGGAGAATAACAGGATCGAAGAAGTAGACAGCTACACATATCTAGGCACAGTAATTACAAATAATGGGGAAATAGAGCAGGAGATAACCAACAGGATAAACAAAGCGAACCATATATACTACATGATAAACAACAAAATAATAAGTAAAAGAGAAAACAGTAATAAAACAAAAATTCAAATTTATAACACAATATAAGTACCAACACTCACATATGCGGCAGAAAACTGGGTGCTTACGGATAAGTTAAGTTCCAGAATAACAGCTACTGAGATTAAATACCTAAGGAAAACAACTGGGCACACTAGAAGAGATAGAGTTAATAATACCATAATAAGGGAAATGCTTAATGTTGACCAGTAGTGAAGAAAATAGATGATAAAAAATTAAAATGGTTGGGACATATATGCCGAATGAGAGAGAAGCGAATTCCAAAAATAATGACGGAGATGAAAGTGGAAGGAAAAAGACAGAGAGGGAGGCCGAGGATAACATGGGAAAACTATATGGAAGACTTGGCAGGGAGTAGAAGAAAGACCATAACAGACATTTAAATGCTAGCCATGGATAGAAAAGCATTCAAGGAGGGTACAAGAGACTTAGCCCTGAACAAAGACTCGACGCCTAAGGGCACAAAGGGATAGATAAAGATAGATAGATAACAACTAAAAGTTTGTGAGACCACCACACAAAAGAATTCCTTTAATTTCGTTTTATATTCTTCCAATTTAAACTCAACTTATTCTTTAACAAGACTCCGAGATTTCCCCGATAACTTCCAATGCCCGAAAGTTGTCGAATATATACGAGTGATTGCGGGTAAACTCGGAACGATCCGAACGGCTGAAAAGAACCACAAATCTAGAAGGAACAAATTCAAGGTATTCATAAATTTCATAAAAATAATTAACTAAAAATAAATTTGTTCATTTATTGAAAATTTAGATACATTTTTAGTGACAATTACAGTTTAAACTTATTAAATCTATATTAGATTTGTATGTGTATGTATCTATGTGTGTATGTATCTATGTATGTATGTAGGAGTCTCTGGTAAGCGTTTGTTGCTGTTGTTGGTATTGTTAAACCTAAAGGTTTACGCATTTAACTTTTAGTTTACAAGTATCAATTGACGGTGAAATTCCCATATTATCATTATTATTAGCCCGTAAAAGAAGTATAAAACCTAAAGATTTGCTTTGTAAAATAACAAATGCTTTAATAGGCCGATTCCTAATAACGGGTGTCCATAAACTGTCGACATCTCGGTTGCTTTGAAAAACAAATTACAAGTCTTAGATTAAATCATAGACAATGACATTCTACAAATCTTGACATTTGGTTTTGTGTTCTGAATCAAATTACGAAATATGTTTCTGAAATCACAACCTACTGGGATGTTGACAGTTTATGGACACCCGTTAGAAATTACCTTTTAAGTACTGCCTTTTAAGAGGAATGAAAATACATTTTTCTTTGATTTACCCTTACATTATATGATAATAATATACGATATAAGGATATCAAAGGAGTGTAACATTTTGAAATTATTGGAACTTATTAAAATGCCACAGGCCACGCAAAAAAACACATTTATATTCGTATAGCAATTGAGCTTTTCGTCCACCATTTTTTATTTTTGCTTATTGAATTTTTGAATTGCTCATCAGTTGCTATGTTTAAAAATAGTTTTAATTTTGGCAGCTCGAATCGGCCTTCTTATTGATGACTTCACATTTGGCAATCATAAGCAGAGATTTTCCTAAAGCCTGGCCAGCTCGTTCACCTGATATCAGTCCGATAAATTTCAGATGTGGGGTCATCTTAAAGGACACACTTTTGTAAATAATCCTACGTTTATCGGAGAGCTGAAAATTTAAATTTTACAACGAATTTCAAATATTCAACCGGATTTTCTGCAAAATGCGGTTTACAATATGGAATAATACAGATTGTTGCTTATTGGAGAATAACGCATCGGACATATTGAACATTTAAATCTCATTAAATAAACTGAATAATAGTATATTATAGACCAAGGTAGAGAAGACATTTTTCTCAGCCGAGCAGTATTATTTCCCGACATGCGGAGCATGGAGGGAAATAAGTTGTGAGGCTGAGAAAAGTCTTCTCTACCGTGGTTTATATACTATTTTTTTCAGTACTAGCACCTTTATTCCTTTTAATTAATCATTTTTACATAAATAAAAGATAAAATGACAGATGCGTATATTTATTTCTAAATATCCACAAAAATCAAATAGCCTTGCTTGAAAACAAGGGGAGAGGTTAATTTCAATTGACATTTGGGTAAAACATATTTAAAATAGGCACCTGAGCGCATAGCAATTGTTTCTATTATTAACCAGTAGTCAATAATAAAAAATTATTGGCCACTAGGAGAGAAATTCATCTTCTGGGCTCGAAAATAAGGTCAATAATGACATCTTCTAATACTAGTAGTGAAAAAAATACATTATTTACGAATACAAACGTGTTTTTAGTTTATATAGGTTTTTTATAAAATATACAGCGTAACCTTCTTTTGAATGTCTTCTCATCAAATCTTATTCCTGACAACACGAAGCACTTCCAGTTTTTAACAACAAACTTCCCAACCGACCACTTACATCTTCAAAATCACCACCTAAATCTCTATAAAACTAGATTAAATTAAAACCAAACAAAACTTCAAACCTAAGAAACGGCAACACACTTAAAATAATTGGTAACATTTCCTACAAACTGTAAATTTTATAGCCGCACTTAATTTTTATGTTAACAAGCAGAGAAACGACCCAGAAGTGATATGCTTAATAAAGAAAAAACTCACGCTTTACTAAAAAAATATATATTACTGGATCACTGTATTTAAACGTGAAAGCCATTTATGTATCGATATAAGTCCGATTGGTTCCAGATTATTTACTGCTTCGGGTCATCAGGAATGATATTTTTTTAATTTAAGTGATGGGTTTTGTTGCTTTATAAATCCATTCGTGATCTGTAATTTATTGAGGAACTACGATAATGTTAGAACGTTCACGAATTGTATTAGTAAACCTTGGTTTTGTTTCGACTTTTTCTCTTAAATGCTTCAAATTAGAGGCTGTAATAACCTTCTATCAGGAGTAGGCTATGATTCACTTTTGTTTTTTGTTTTTGTTCTACTTTTCGTTTTTTGTGCCGTCCTTTGTCTTGCTTTTGTTATTGTTAGTTGCTTATCTACCTTTTTAGTATTCTTTGTGTGACTTTTGTAAAGCTACAGAATCTATTCGGGGCGCTTGCCTTTTCTTTATTTGCGTCTGTTTTCAATTTGTTACGCCTTTTTTATTATTATTGAATTCCGATATATTTTCCAACAAGTCACTATAAAAATACCAAACGTGATATGTCGCAATTTCTTGAAATGACATTGCCCTAACACGCGTTATTAGGTTTTTGTGAATTTCGTGCAAAAATTTTAAATTAAAACAAACTGCGTTTCGTTAGCGGCGCCCTTGAGTTGCGGTCGAAATTAAAAGTAGAAAATTGTATTTAATAAGGTTTTAAATTTCTCAGCTATTATGTGAAACTATATTATAATTAACTGAAATTGTTGTAATTATTTAAATTCGTTGGTTATTTTTTAATTTCTTGTTTATATGGTTTTTGGCTTTGTTTATTTAGTATTATTTTAACCAAAGTAAAAGTTTTAGAAATTACACTTTTAATGATTCACTCCTTTTGTCAGTGGTTCAAATCCCTGCGAAAATGGAATTTTCGTAATACATTCGAAGTAAAATTGTTTTCTTTTTAAATGCCACCACCTCTTTGATTTTTGTTATTTAAGGACTTTCTTTTTAGTTTGCTTAAATATTATATTGTTGTGTAAGGTTATTTTATAAAATAGTTGGAATTTGAAGCTGGCAAGAGTGGACAAAATAAAAACACATTCAATTAATTTAATTCAATGAAAATGTTTAATATTTTCACCGTATTGCTCTTCATTAAGCAGCAATCTTCTATACTGTGAGCAGGATTTTACACTAAATCTGCTCAAGCATCAGGAATTTGTTGTTTAAATTAAATTTTCAATTCTTTGCTAGTCGTATGTTTATTTAGGAAAGCATATGCTCTAAGATTAGAGCCTTAAAGCCTAAAATCTAATGTATTAAGATCAGGAGAACGCGCTAGCCAGATGTTAGGAAGTTGTCTGCGTAAGATACGATTGCTAAACGTGTATTCATAGTAACACTGGATAAGACTGGTGAATTCAGACAGACCTTATTTCAGTAATATAACAATTAATTAAGCAAAAAATGGTTTTGAAAAGTTCATTTGCAAACCCAATTGCTCTACGAATGCAAATATTTTTCTTTTGCTTACCTTTTGATTGTTTAATAAAAAATTGCGCCAATTTCAATGTATAATTATTTTTACTACTTTGTTGTTTGCTTAATCGATATCGTACCTCTTTGTTAATAGTGCAACAAACCATCAATTTCCAAATATAATCAGTTCTTGCTGCGTATGAACTTGACTTTGACAGTGAAAAATTCCAGAACTATTTATTTGTTTACTTTTCAGTTGTTCTCGGAAAAATGACGTTCCTAACACAGGTAATAATTAATTTCACGGTTTGTGCATCGTAATACTATAGTATGTTTTATTTAAGTACTAACTCATATTTTGAGCTTTTTATCCTTGCGGAAAATTACGTTATCGTCGTCGACATTTCAATCCGGATGAATTTCCCAACTTCGCAAAACTGATAAAACCCGCCCATTGTTAATAATCACGGCAGAATATTAAAAAACATTCGTGTTATCTGATTTCGTTTTTTAACCCATTCCGTTTTTTTCGCTAAATCACAGCGAGATGTTACGAAGGTTACCCAGATGTTTCATAATATTTTTCAAATTTAAATTGCGGGAAAATTACGATGCCTACTAATTTGTTTTAAATTACACGGACCTTGACATAGACAACCTTTGTCACAAGTTACACACATTCAACCCTGCGTTTTGAGAATTCGGTATTGTTTTACAGAAAACTGATACGTAACTCAATCGCAATTATTTTCAAGCGAGATGGTTTTACAAAATAAAATTATATAACAGTTTCCTGTTCTCTTAAGAGCGTATAGTACCCCAGTCGAAAACGCTTGAAAACAGTGTTTCGTAGAAAACGCCGTACGGGTTTTCTATAATACTTAGAGATGTCTAGTTTTCGGCGAATTTTAGAAAGAGGATAAAACTAGTCTTCTTATTTTGCAGATTTTGAAAAATTACATCCAAAGCGTGAAAATGTGGCTTTAAATTTCGGCAATTTTGTGATTATCTTTTTGATCTTTTCTGTTGTTATTTTTAAATTCTAGCAAATAGCAACCCTAGTTCATTCCTTTCTGAATCAATCTAAAAAAAAATCAAATCAATATCTATTATATTAGCCTTGGTAGGCGTTTTCTGCGAATACGTGTTTTTGGATTTTTTTGCGTATTTTCTTAGCGTACGGTGTCGCCTCTATCGGTGGCAGGAGCTATTTCTCAGTTGTGTTTACGTTTCTCTTTCTATCTGCACCATCACCGTATGTTGCGGCTTCTTCTAAATTTCTACGATTTTATTTTTACCGCATATCTAAATATCTCTGTTGCATTCATTGACTGTAGTAATGCATACGTATTAAATTTTCATTCTGGATAGAGACATCATTGGCGTCCGTGAATAATCATGAACGACTGACTAAATAGAAATATGTATAAGCAATACGTCGAGTCCAGAGTCTTTATCGTTGCATTATAGGATTTCCTAGTTCGAATTTAAAAATTATATTTGCTACACTTTTAGTTTACATCATTCCTTCTCAATTCTGTTTTTAAAATGGAAAAAGTAAAAATGTTTTAAGTAAAATAGAAAATATTTAGATAATTTTAGTTAGCTTAGTTTTAAACTTTGTTCACAGTTGGAGGCTGGGAAGAGGAGAAATTTCTCAAACAGCCGGTCCTGTAAGACCGAATAATTGCAAAATCTTTTTCTAGAACTACTTTACACCTATTCTGAAAACATAATCATTGATATACAAAGCAACCTGATAAGATTCTTTCGGTGTAGAAATAACAAGAACTAAACACAATTAAATATAATTAGTTTTATTGTTTGCGTTAAATTCATGTTACATGGTGAGAGTTTTAACCATTGTATTAGAACCAAGGGGTTAAATATTTATTAATAGGCGTTTTTACATTATTATTTATTATTATTATTATTATTAGCCTGTGCAAATCCCTTTATAGGGCAAAGGCCTCCCATTTTCTATTATTCTTTTTATACCTTACTTTTACTTATTACTTTTGGAAATATTGCAAAAAAAAGGTGGTGAATTTGTAAAAAAACGTCAAGTAAATTACCTGAAAGGTGTAAATAAAATCCTGTTACAAGTAGTAAAAGTGTAGATATAAATGAAACTGAATTAAATTATTTTTCAATGCTAACTAAATCTGTTGTTTTCAATATCTATCATTCCCAAAGTTCCAAAATTTTAAAAGTGAAAGAGCTTTAAAACTCGAAAATGCAATCGTGGGGCAATTAATATACAGATTCAAAAATGCAATTTACTATTCAATTTGTTAAACATTTTCTTCATCATAAGACAAAAGGTACTGAATGTACGAAAGAGTGAAACAATATTTACCAATAAATTCAAAAATATGAAAAGACAGCTACAAGGCGAAAGTGCAGATGTTTTTTCATGCATACTCAAAACAAACCTAGCAAGAATCGCACCTTCAGATCGGTACGGGCGCGATCTTTGAACATAATAAATATTAGTCAATGTAGGAAATAGAATGTAGTGTTTGGTGTTATTTAAACAAATTTATTTAAATGATAACCACAACCGGTTGTCAAAATGTTTTCAAATCACTGGGGCCAAATTACTTGTTAAGCATTAAAATTATAAAATCGGACTCTATTCTGAGCCCAACAGAGTTATTTATTCAATTCTATGGTGTATTGATCTGATGGTATATTTTTATTGCTTTTGATGTTCTGTTTCGTATTTCTTGTTCTATTGTTCCATCATTGCTTATCATGACTCCCAAGTACTCGTAGTAGTTTACTACCTCTAATCTATTCTGTCCACATCTGATGTTTATGTCTTCTTCATCGTTAGCTGTTTGTTTACTAATTTTCATTATTTTGCTTTTCTTTGCGTTTATTTCCATTCCTGCACCTTGTATTTTGCCGTTCCATTTGTTGACTGCGGCTTGTAGTTTCCTAACGGTGTCCGCCATCAGCACAATGTCATCCGCATACACAAGACTTTGGAGGCTTACGTTTTCCATTCTCCAGTGTCCAAATTTTGTGTTCAGCGCTCTCTCTTTGCTTTTCTTCAGTATTTGGTTCATAACTATGATAAATAATAGGTGACTGAGGGAGTCCCCTTGTTTGATTCCTTTTTCCATGTTGATGCTTTTGGACTCCTTCCCCTTTATTCTCACTGTTCCTGTTGTTCTTTTGTACAATGTTTTTGTGACCTGGATCAATTTATCGGGTATTCTTGCCTCTTCCATGGCTTTCCATACGTTCTTCTTTGGTAAAGTATCAAAAGCTGCACGCAAGTCAATAAACGCCAGGTAGAGAGATTTTCCTTCTTCTAATTTCTTTTCTGCTGCTGATCTAATAGTGTATATGTGGTCTTGTGTCTGCCTATTATTCCTATGCCGCTTTTTCTTCCTGTAGCCAATATTTTAACATCCACAACAGAAAAAATCGGACATTGGAATGTCAGTAGAACAGGATGGCCATGCTAAAGTATCATTTAATAAAATAACCCATTCGGAAAAGATTCTTGCAAAATTTCCACTTCCCTGTTTTACTTAAAAATAGTGCACGCATTTGTCACTTAATTATTATTAATATACGCATTTTAGTTATCTGTTAAACAAACAATAAGTTTGATTAAAATAACTAAGAAAAAGGCGTATCTCTCTATCTCCTTTTGTTCAGTTAATGTCGATTAACTGAAGTATTCGTAATATGGATTGTATATGTAGTAAGTATTTAACTTGGATGTTGTAGTCCATCCGCTCATGTTCACAGATATCAAATATCAAAGTAATAACAAAATCATTAAAATTAAATAAATATTTTAATAAAACAAAAGCTTTAATTTAAAAACCTTCTACTGTAAAATAATAGTAAGAAACAAATATTTGTAATTTTGAATTTGGCAGTTTTGTTATTTTTTTTAATAAATTGATTAAGTTTATTAGAAAATGCAATAAATGTAGGTATCTAAGGTATGTCCACCTTGTAAATGCACAAATTTCGGCTTCATATTTAACATAATCGCTTTTGAAAAAAATTATGTCGATTACGTACACGTGTCACTCAGCTGTTCTTTGTCATTTTGGAAGCGATTACTTGTAAATTTCCGTAATGAAAGTTAGTGAACAAACAGTTTTGCGTGAAAGAGTGTCTAAAATGTTTGGACGATGTGATAAAAATCGATTGTGTCTGATGTTGTAAAAGAAGATAACACCCGCAAAACAATTTATAATTTAATTTCACATTTTGAGAAGGAGAAACCAGTTGAAAATTTACCAAAAAAACATAAAATTAGAAAGTGAAGTGTTGGAAAATTTAAAGACATGTGCAAAATACAAAGTTGGGGTAAATCTTCGAAGACTCTCAAAGAAATTTAAAGTGTCCAAAAATTGCATTCAAAAATTTGTAAAATCTGAGTATAAAATATCATAAACGGACTATAGCACCAACATATAATGAAAAACAATTAAAAATTTTACCAACAAGATGTCGAAAAGTTCGTCCAAATTATTTAAAGAAAGATGTTGTGTTAAGTTTGGACGATAAAACATATTTTACTTTTACGAATGGTTTTCTGTCAATTAATGAAGGTTACTACAAAGAAAAGCACGAAACTATATTACCAGAAGTGAAATATATGCAGAAACAAAAATTTAAACCAAAGGTGTTAGTCTGGTGCGCTCTCTCAAAGAAGGACATTTCACAGATGTACATCACACCCTCTAAAGGTTTTGCAAGCAATAGTGATAGATATGTAGGATACTGTTTAATTAAATTAGAAAAATACATTAATACTACACACAAAAATGACAATATTCTCTTCTGGCCGGATTTGGCAAGCTGACATTATTCAAAAAAACTAGGAATTTTTAGATACCAAAAACTTTGCTTATGTTTCTACAGAAGCAAATCATACCAGAAGCTATGCCTATAGAACATTTTTGGACACTGTTATCAAATCTGGTCTACCCTAATGGCTGGGAAGCAAAATCCGAGACTCAGCTCATCAAGAAAATTTAATCCTGTGCAAAGAAAGTTGAGATGGAGGTGGTCCAAACAGTGATGCGTGGTGTCAAGAAGAAATTATGTTCAATGGAAGAAAACGGCCCTTCTTCTCCTCTAAATTAGTAATTCTGTATTTATAATCATTGTTCTTAAAATCACAAACATGATTTTTTCAAAATTTTATATATAGTTCTTTTCACACTGATCTAAACTTTGTGCATTTAGAAAGTGGACACACCTTAGGAAAAAAGTTAGAAATAAATTGCTAAATGTGAAATTTTCTTTCTGTTAAGTGTGCCAAGATATAAATTTTGTAGTTTGCGCAGGTTTGCCGATTTTTGACAACTAAGAAATATGCATTTATTAATAATAGGTAATTGCTGCACTTACATAAAACATAGTTGTTTTATGTGTGAATACGGCCAACTAATTAGAATATTTTTTACTAAATGATATATTAGTTAAAAAAAAATAAGCTGATGATATAGGTACCAGGTGGAAAGTTTCAAAACGGAACCTAGCAAAATTGCATTCGAAACTACGTTATTAGTGTGCACAGATACCTCCCAAACATACAAAAATGGTAATGGTATCAATGGACAGAGAAAAATAATGCGCATAAGAACCAGCTAAAATTAACTTGTACCTAAATATTATTTTTAATCAAAATAAATTAATTATTATAAAAATTAAAATTAAAAATAGGTATAGCCATGACTTCTCAGATTTTTCACTTTGTCGCTTGCTGATTGTTTTAAGTAATTCTTAATTGTCAATTAAAAAGTAACATAAGGTGGGGAGCTTCAAAACGCAACATGGAAAAATTGTAAACTTCTACTATTACGTATAAAATAGTACATTATACATCAAGGGAGAGAAATGTAAGATTTTTCCTGAGGTGTAATTTGTAGCCAGAGGGCGAAGCCCGAGGGCTACAAAGCTCCGAAGGAAAAATAGCATTCTCTCCAGAGGGGTATATACTATTTTTTTCACGGCCTAAGTAGAATGATAAATATAATAAGCTCGTGCGCCCCAAATCTTTCGTTATCAAGTAGACATTGAAATTAAAAGCGTGCAGTTCCTAATTCATAAACACAACTATAATTTTACTAAATGTCAATTTTGACATATTGACATTCAAGTGTAGTTATATTTAATAGTGTACCTGCTGTTAATTTTTAAGTTGTGAACATGTAACGTTAAATTTTAATGTAAACAAATAATTTAAATGTACGAGTATGTTTCAATTTTGGGATTTTAAACTTTAATGAACATCTAAAATTTAGAATGGCCGATTTTTATTATTTGATTCATAATGAAAACTCCCTTGGGAATTTTTTGAAAAATTATTTACCTAGGGGATAATTTATTATTTCTGTCACGATTTTTGTATCATAGAAATGGACAAATACTCCCGGCCGTGAAAAAACGCTATTTAATACTCGTAATATTGGGCCATATTCATAGACTGTGTTTAAAGTTAAATGATACAAATTGCTATAGCAACATATATTACTTATATTAGTTTAATATCTACTAAACCCCTACTAACTTTAAATACTGTCTATGAATATGGCCCATTAAATTTAATATTTAATTTGTAATAACTGTTACCAACAGCATACAGGTGACAAAAATTTCAAATATTAATTGCAAATGCCAATTGGTGTGATTAAGATTACAAATAAAGAACACCACGTTATAACGTAAATACTAAGTGTTGCAGTTTAAAAAACCAGTATTGTCAGAGTCCGAACGCTCTTAACTGAAACCCTCAGCTTGGAAAAGCGTCGATGCATGACTAAACTTTTTAACTTTTACCAATAGCATTTGTGCTTTCTGAGTTGCATTGTAACTTACTTATGTAACTGTAGCGTGAAATTTAGACAATTCGTCGGAATTATTTCGATTGCATCAGACGTTAATTATCTTCCATAAAATTAGTCTGTCAGGCATGTATTTCCTGGTTAAACATCGTTTTCTCCAGTTTTCTCCAAATGTTATTTTTCTGATACTTCATAAACTGTAAAAACAAATTTTACTTAGTAAACTCTAATGTTAATGGTTAAATTGCTCGGTTTAATCCTTGAGTAATTAAATTGTAGATTAATTGATACTGATAACGCTAGCAATTAACTTTGAGAAGGTTATAATTGCAAATTAAACTTGAAAATAATTTAAATTGCGAAGAGTAGCTTAAAAATGACGGAATATTAAAAATATTTGAAGTTATGCTAATAATAATTAAGACTAAATTAAATCGCTGATAAACTGCGCTACATCTTTAAATATCCATATTTATGAAGTATTTTATTGAAAACAAATCAAAAATCCAAATTTAATACATTGCTTGTTTGTACTAACAATGCAGACTAGACCTAAATTGTCCAAAACGTCCACAATGGCTAAAATCATTTTGAAGGAAATACTTTTTTACAATTAATTGTTAGGACTCTTGTATAACAGGGTTGACATTAACACTTTCACAAATTTATCCACAAATAGAATACGCCGAAATTTAGCTAGTGAAAATTGAAAATTACAAAACATTTGCATACCTATTTGTGTGGAAAGTTAGATATTCGCTTGCACGTGCACCCTGACATGCCATTTAAGCTCTTTCTCTTTGATTCTCTATTTTTTTTTGCATAAAACTTTTATCGACTTTGGGCGCTTTGGTGCTATTGGATCGTGCTTGCCTCGTCCAGCCTCAGTCTGTAAGTGTTCTAACCGCGAGAACCTTTGCGCTTTCACTACCCTAACGATATTCGTTTGCTAATACAGCCTTACTATTTCTTTGTCGTTCCTTTGTTATGTGTGTCATTTATTTACTTATTTATTGTAGTCCGAGATCGAGATTGATCTAAGTATAATTTTGTCTTGCACCTTAGAGTACCACGACTTACACTGGTTAATTAATATCAGTGCCGTAACTCTTAGCACTAATTTTTTAGTTCATATTAAATTTGGTACTTCTTATAACATCTAACTTTTTCGACAAATCTGTTTTGATTCCTTAAAATGCGTTTGTCCACTCTTTTGTTGCCATATACTAAGCGAAATGTTAGTTTTTCTTATCTTTAACACGTCTTCCTTTCTATTGACACAAGCATATTTTGTTTTCTCCATTTGTAATTGGTTTCCCCCTTGACCCTATTTTTTTGTTATTTCGGTTACCAGAAAGATAATACCATTGATCATTGACGTAATGCCAAACACTGATTAACTCCTGTGTCGAAACCTTTTATTTATATTATTTATGTTAAATTAAATAGCTTACAGCCATTACAGCAGTCACTTATTTTGAACAGTTATTAATTATTGTATATTTGCTTGCAAGCACACCGCTTATGGTGCACCTCCTTTTCTTGTCGTTCATCCTGCAATCTCGGTCTCTTAACTCGAGAGTCTTCAAGTCAAGTTAAACCATATTCAAATAAATCTTAGTTAACAACGATTACCAATAACACAGATATAAAAAGAAAATCATCAGGTCATCTGAAGCTGTAGCCTTCTTATCCGTTTGTGCAGAGTTCTCCAAAAACACAACATGAACCCTATCTTCAAAGCCCTTCCAAAGATTTCACATATGCCTTATTCACCATGGGGCAAACCTCAGCTTCTGTCATCAACAAGATCAAAAGGCTTCCTTCGCCGTGCAGTTTGGATTATACCTATCCTAAAAACTGCCAGCCTGTACGAAGGCGGATTGTAAGCATAAGCAGCGCTTGAGATCAGGTCTTCTTTCATGTTCTACTTTACAGAACGTCATCACAATATTCTGTTTTAAAAAACATCTCATCCTTAATCTTCCATAACCAACTATCTTCTTCGTCCATGACAGTTAATCGGCATACATATCTTGTTTCTTTTCCTTTTTGCGCAGAAGGGCTTCGCCTCTGATATGGCTGACAGGTTTAGTTGGCTTTCTGTTTTAGTTTTCATCTATGTACAGGGTGGTCCAAATTGGACACTTTTGATAGGAAACACCAATTTCTAGAGGAGCTAGAAAAAAACTAACCTACATGTTACGAGCTCGATTTTTGTGAGAAAGTGAATGCCGAAAACCGCACATCGATATCTTGAACTGTTTAGAAGATATAGGGTGGTTTTCAATTTTGTGCATTTTTGACCCACCCCCGTAACTTATTTATTTATGAATATTTTTTGTTTCTGTAAAAATATTCTTAAGGCACTTTTTTTAAAGGAATCCAATGGTGTCCCAAGTTTTTTTGTAAAAAGAATGGTTTTGAAGCTATGACATAAACTTGTATTTTTTCTTATTGCTGTTTCTAAAATAGTATAACATGAATTTTGTTAATCTGGAGTGCCATGTTGAACAATAAAACGAAATAAACTTACAGCTGTTATAAAATAAATGTTTAAAAAGGAAAGTAGCAAGTATTTTATATATTTAGAAAAAGAATATGCAAAAATATATAGGGTAGTCCATAAGAAAAAATACAAGTTTATGTCATATCTTCAAAACCATTCTTTTTACAAAAAAAACTTGGGGCACCATTGGATTCCTTTAAAAAAAGTGCCTTAAGAATGTTTTTACAGAAACAAAAAATATTCATAAATAAATAAGTTACGGGGGTGGGTCAAAAATGCACAAAATTGAAAACCACCCTATATCTCCTAAACAGTTCAAGATATCGATGTGCGGTTTTCGGCATTCACTTTCTCACAAAAATCGAGCTCGTAACATGTAGGTTAGTTTTTTTCTAGCTCCTCTAGAAATTGGTGTTTCCTATCAAAAGTGTCCAATTTGGACCACCTTGTACATAGTTCCTGAGGAAGCTTTTTACAAAAATGGGCGAAATATTGAATTTGTCTGGGCCGGCCAGCTTTTAAAATGAAAACATATTACTGAAGCTATGTGAAGAAAGCGATTGATATATGCGGATTTAAAAGGCCTGTTGCCTGTTGACATAAAATTCGAGAACAACATGCTCGTAAATAATGAGAAAGGGAGAAAGAGGGAAAATGAAAGAAAGAAATAAAATACCTTTACTCGTATTCTTGATTATACACTACTCAGAAGAAAAAAGTCACTTTTTCAACGTGGCGTAAATTTACTGTCAGTTTAGGAATGTTGTTGAAACTTGATGTATACAGGGTGATTTGTGAGGAACCCCCCATATTTGGATAATGTGTTCAGGGAACTAAAAGGAACAAAAAAAGTATAATAAACATATGGTCAAATTTCAACCGTTACTGAGATATTGTGAAAATAGTTTTTAATCAGGTGGCCTTAATAATCGCTACCCTCAACACTGGATTGGCTGTGGGAGTTTTCAGAATTGGCCACCAAGGTCACCAGACCTCACTCCTCTAGATTATTAGCTTTGGGGATGGTTGAAATCATTAGTTTATTAAACAAAAGTGAACACTAGAATGACTAACTGCGCAGCACTCATCAGGGATAATCACCGTGGGCTTCAACGAGCTACCCGTGCAATTCACAAATGAGCTGACGCATGCATCGAGATGAACGGCTGTATTTTTGAGAATTTAATTAATTAGTTTGTATTTTATGTTACGAAATAAGCAGTTTTCCTTCTTAGTGCATTGCAATAAATTCACCTGATTAAAAACTATTTTCACAATATCTCAGTAACGGTTGAAATTTGACCATATGTTTATTATACTTTTTTTGTTTCTTTTAGTTCCCTGAACACATTATCCAAATATGGGGGGTTCCTCACAAATCACCCTGTATGTAGATAGATTGTTTATTTGGATAATATGCTACATGTTTTTTAAAAATTCAATAAAACTTGTAATCTTCGTATAGCTTATAGCTTATCAGTAACAAAAACTAAAGTAATCTAGGAAATTTCTGATAACAAAATATCATATCTTAAGTTAGTTTCACTTCATTATTTATGATGTCAATAAATTCAATACGAAGTACACATACTGCTTCCTCTTGCTCGAATTACTGCTTGACAGCGTCTTAGCATGCTTCGAATTAGCTTATGAATCACATCCTGTGGGATGCGCTGCCATTCTTCTACCAGAGCTTGCTCCAACTGAGCAAGGGTTTGTGGAGGGTTTGTACGAGTGTTAACAGCTCTTCCCTGCATATCCCACATGTGCTGTATGGGTTTCATCTCCGGACTACATGCTGGCCAATTCATTGTTTGAATGTCTTGATCTTGAAGATAATTTATCACTATGTTTGCGACGTGTGGTCTACCATTATCATGCATGTAGACGAATTCCGCATTTTGGGCATAGGTACGAACGAACATGTACATGTAGGATTTCATTTATGTATCGTTGTGCATTCAGAGCACCATTTCGAACAATGACAAGATCTGTACGTGTATCTAAAATGTGATGCCGCCCCATACCATTATCGATCCTCCGCCAAAAGGGATAGTTTCACGCATTATATTGGGAAGGTAGCGTTTCCCTGGTTTTCTCCATACACGTAAACGTCCATCATTACCTGGCAGAAGGAACCTGGACTCATCTGTAAACATGACACTTCGCCAGTGCCCCAGTTGCCAGTTTAGATGTTCTCGGCCGAATTGCACTCGCATTCTACGATGGTGTCTGGTCAATTTGGGCACTTTAACGGATCTTCTGGACCTTAGATTAACTTCATGCAGTCTATTTCGAACAGTTTTGTTACTAATTGTGCACCCAGTAGCTTGTCGAACGTCTGTCTGAAGGTCTGGTGCTGTAGCTGTACGACTGCGAGGGGCTTGCAAACAAAGAAAACGGTCCTCCTTTGCAGTAGTTTTTCTGTTTCGAAGTACACTAGCATGTATGCACATGTAATAATGATGTTCACCCTCCTTTGTTTTTTGTTACTTAAGTTAGCTAACTTATTTGACATAAGCACAATTGATGATATTTTTGTATTATGTAGAAATTATTAAAGATAAAGGACAAGTGTTCACATATACCAAGTTTCAGCAAGATTCCTAAACTGACAGTAAATTTCCGCCACTTTGAAAAAGTGACTACTTTTTTCTTTTAAGTATTTTATAATATAAGATATAAAATAATTAGGTGCTGTACGTGTTCATTGAAAAGTTATACATAGGCAAAGTTCGACCCGATTGCTGCGTTACTTTTATTTTGCCAAAGATTATATTTTTCCACAACAGCTGAATTACTATCAAATGACATATAATGCATTAACTAACACTCTTTTTGGGCCAGAGTATGCCATGACTTCTGTTTTATATTATTCATTGCTCAATTGTTCTTATTATAAAGATCAATTTTGCATTCATGGTGTTATTCCTTTATAATGAAATATCTTCTGGGATGCATTCACTATGTTTTTGATCAAATTAGACCATGATTTCAGTTCAAATTAAATAAGATGTTAGATATTGTATATCATTTTGCGTCGAGGATACTCTGCTGCCAAATGTGACTGGTTATAATAAAAACAGTACAGCGTAATCTAGAAGTATTGTTTCAGTTGCCAATACAAACTTTTAGTTTAGAAATCGATAGAGGTAAAGCCTGATATCTGATCTGATATTGCCGGAAATATTTCAAGTTCAAATTTAATTTATACGTAGTATCTAGACCTAGAGGATAACAGAATCAGGTTTGCAACTGGTAACATTGTCGTGAATCATAACCTTACAATCAATTCGGTATGATTTTTGCTGACAAATGTATACCAGAGAAGTTCTGGTTTATATCAACGAAACTAAAAATAAGCAAAGTTTTATCAACAAAACTATCCCTTGCATGACCTACTGTGGTCCAAAAACTTGTAAATATATTATATATTATACATACCTTAAGTAATCTTGCACCAGGATAATCTGCATTGAGGGCAATCAAAACGTGTAAGAAATATAAAGGGTATTAATGCCATATCACCTTTGCTGTCAAAGTAGAATTATTTGTTATATTTAACATATTTGAACTGGAGCTTAAAGGAGATATTCTATTGCAAGCCAAAGCCTACTATAAATTGTTTTTCATCTGAAAGTAAAAAAATAAGACAACGACGTTACTCTAATAATAGTAAAAATTCTACGATAGAATTACAGATCGTTATAATAAAACTTCCTGTATAAAATAACCTAATAATTCATGGTGCACAGCTTACTGTGATGCGAAGCTTTCTATGTGGATATAAGGTTGGTCCTTAAAATAAAAAATATTTTATGTAGTATTGTAATAATTGGTATCCACACCTAACCGTTAAAAAATTCTGAACGGACTTCCTTCCTTATTTTAATAATACGCATATTTTTTGCACTACTGATGCAGTTGTCTTTACATATAATATCATATTTAATCGTGTTTGATTTTACCAGTTATTGTTGTCATGACGTCATGACAGTGGAAAGTAAGTTTGAACTTACCTCTGTACGGAAGTAACAACTACTGTGCAACTCAAGAGTAAGCATAGGTGAATATTTCTTTATTTTATACATTAATTTAGTGACAGTTAATGTCAAAACTTATGTAAACCGTAAACTTTTAATGACAATTTATAACAACAGCGGAAAAATATTGGAAAGCGGATTTACTACTGCATACTCGACAGAGTAAATCTCGCTTGCCTCTTTCACCATACAGGATATTTCTAATTATACCGACAAAATTCGGCAAAACATTTTTTAAGGATAATTGGAGCATTTTGACCTAATTTACCAGCATCATTTTGTTTCAAATAGAACTGACATTCTTTTGTTTATTAATAGTAAATTAGAACGTAGAAACTTGATTAAATGTTTTACTGATAGTGCTTTTCACTGCCATTTAGTTTTTACGTATTTATTCGAAAACTGTTGGATTTAATATAAAATGACAAGAGACAAAAATGTTTTCTTATTGAATTTTACATAAACGGATGCAATTGAATGTACATTATTCATACACACAAAAATTTTCCAAGGCCTTAATTTTGTCCCCAACTCCCAGAAACACCTTTTGTAGAGATATTTCTGATCAAAAACGACCCTTTTGATAAATTACTAAAGAGCCGTAAACGCTTTCTTCATAATCATAACCTTTATACTTTTGGAAATAAATTTTCTTTAAATTTTAGAGCAAACTTTGATTGGACATAGCTCCGTAGAGGCGCATTTTTGAATATGAGTAAATTAGGTCAAGATATGTACTTTAAGTTTGTCTGAAAAATGCCCTGTAGAGGTTTCTCGGTATAATTTAGAGATACCCTATATAAATAATTATTATATTTAAGATTTTGATATAATTAGTAATAATTACCTTTCACATTTCTGCAGCAAATACCATGTCATACGAAAATAACACTCAAATAAATTCAAAAAAAAAGGTTCAAACTTTCAAATTAAACTTACATTTCTAAACATGCAATTTGTTAATTAGAAATGCGAAAATTACGCATATTAGTGAACGAGGCTAGGGCACCAAGAAATAGTTGTTAACATTTGGATTATTGCAGCAAATCGCTGAACTTGAATGTATATTTTTCCAAAATAACCTTTTAAATCTTATTTAAGATGCAAATTCTGTTCTAAAACTTGCACTGCATTTTCCCAAAGTAGTTTTAAGGTACCTAAACGGAATGTTTATGAGTAATATGTTAAAAACAAAATCTCCCCTATTTATCTTGGCACTTTACTTATTACTGTAATTTTTCTGGTTCCTTAAAACAGCTAAAACAGTGTCTGTTACGGTGAGTGTAATATAAGTCTAATTAACACATTTATGCTGAAACTGTCGGTTCTACTCTACATTTCTATTTAATTTTATATGCATCTTAAACAGGCAGGTGTATACACGTGACCTACTAAGAATGTTATTATTTATATATCGTACTTCGTTACGAATAACTTTCTTAACTGAAATGCTTCCGTTCGTTATTCAAACCCTTTCCAGTAGCTTTCGTTAACGAAACGATTGTTACAACCAATATAATTTTTTTACAATAAGTTGAAAATAACAGTTGCACAGCATTTCCTTCGTTATCTAGATGTAACATTTACCGATTGTGTGCGATTATAAGAATAGAAATACACGATTAGGAATTCGGTAACGTAAGTGGGTTTTAGATGGGGCCGACGTGAAAAGAAATTTACTTAAAAAGGTAATTTTGTTTGGATTATGTACGTTTAGGTCAAGGAACGACAATGGAAATTGCAATTTCGTTAGCTGCAAACGACCGAAAAAGGCTGTTTTGAATTATAAATAAGAAACTCAATGAAACCGAACGACCTCAAATAGAAGCAAGCAGAAACAACTCGTATACAGCAGCACCACCAAATGTGTGTCACAAGAATTCGAACGCTGGCAATTTCGTTGCGGTTTGTTGGTGCTGCTTAAAATATGACATTAAAGTTTACCAGTTAACTCTATTAGAATTTGCGTATGCTGCTGCTGTTATTAGAAAACTTTAATTAAACAGGCCCATAAATAATTACATATTTCAACGATACGTGTTTTTAATGATTAGTTAAGAAAAAATGACAAAGTTGGATTTACGCCTTGACATTTAATTTGGGCTAAATTATGTAGGAAGCTCGCGGATGAATGTTTCGAGCTGGTCTTTTTGCATATTTTTAACATCGAATCGTAACAGTAATTTGGTACAAGAAATCGTTGCTGCTGCTGCTGCCGCCTGCTTGGGTTAGTGCATTAAATTAATAGACTTTTGACCTTCTCGTAAATCTTATAACTGCAATTCAACCTCGATAATCCGAATTAATTAGGAACCGACATCATCATTCGAATCAATTATAATTTCGAATTGCAAAATTTATGAATTAATAAATAAAATATTGTGTAGTAATGCATATATAATATGAGTTTTTAAGCATGTTTAAATTAGTTACCTAAGATGTGTTTCAAATGAATTCCAAATTAAAATTAATTTAATTACTTTGCTATTTTACCTTTTACTAGTTCGAGCACTCTTTTACCGAAATAAAAATTACGCTTTTTTTGTTATTTTTGCAATATTTAGGTCCAGCATGTTGTATGCGATTCACTCTTTTTCTGTACCTCAGTAGTTAACGCTATGTTTATGAAAAGAAATGCTAAAATTATGCATAACCAAGGATTACCAAATTTCAAAAATAACAATATGGTATTGTACACTATAGAAAGTATTCCAGAAATATATAAATCAATCGTAAACGATTTAATTGTTAAACAAGACAAGTGAATGTCAGAAATTTGATTTGTTAATGACAACCTAATTTTCTATATTAACAAACTAAAGTAACACCCTTCGACGTAACCTAAAAGTTTGGATATACATACTAAGTCATAGTTATAGGCTTTGGCTTACCAACGTAATAAACCGCCGTCCTGACCAACAATATTACAATTTTTGAATAAAATATAACCCCTCCAGAGCCCATAAAAATCGTTATTCAATAGTCTCATTTCATAAACCAATTCAATGAATTCAGTGAATTGGCAACACGTTTTACTTACTTTCCAAAAATTACTGCTTTTTTTATTGTATCATAGACCAACCATTTGTGATTATACTTGTTTAGACCAGAACTTGGTTCTATGTGTTCCCCCCAAGGGTCAAAACGCTACATTTCAATAGTAAATCATTATTATATATGTCTATGTAAATAGAGAAGGACCAAGGATGATACCTTGTGGTACTCCTCGGGTTAGTTCGTACTTTGATTAGAAAACTAAAACAATCACAAGACAATACCTCTAATTCCGTTTACATCTAGCTTTCTTAAGAATATATCAAATTTGACAATATCAAAGGCCGTAGGGAAACACCAGGAGGCAGCCTCAAACCATCATTTTTATCTTTATTGTACATGTTTATTTGTGTGGTGTGTTTCCATTGTTGAACGTTCAGGTTACACGGATAAAATGGGCACCCGGTATGATATGATTGAGAGAATCTTCAACAAAAATGGCAAAACCTTTTCATTATTTACTTTATTTCTCAGGGAATTTATGATGGATGAAGGTTTATACATCACCGTCAATGGCTTTTTTTATACAGATAGAATTGTTTTTATCGATTAATTTATTTTTTTAGTAATTACAGGTTGTTTCAATGATTAATTTCAACGGAACTGAAAAACAAATTATTTAACAAAACCTTTGAAATCAAAATTAAAACGCAACTATTTTATTTGGAACGGACATTATAATTTCTGAGTTCTAAGTTGTTCAATTACAATAAAAGTTCATTTCAAAATTCCTCAGTTTCAGATTCCTTGATATCCTTTTTTCTTTCTTATTTGGCCTATAAGTATTATGAGAGATCAAATTTTAAAAGAAGTTAAAACAATAACAAATTACAAGAATATATGTTGTCCAGTGAGTGAGTAAATAATAAGAAATCACAATAATTCTCCATTATGATGTTTATCAGATTGGCGGCATCCCATATTTTGGTATTCACGATTTTTGCAGAAGCTGTGTAATTCATGTATTTTAAAAAATTATTTTAAACTGAAGAACAATGCTCTTCAGTTAGAACAATTCCATATTTAAGAATATTGATTGAAAACGATATATTTAGCAAAAAAATACAAAAACCTTAAAACGTTTAGTATTCTTTCATATTTTTTCAAAAGCCGCAATTCTTCATCTAACAATTTTTAATCCAAACAAAATAGAATTCTAAAAAAAAATAGATTAAGGGCGGGTTGCACAAACATGATTTAACAGCTTGATCAACTAATCATTCGTTAAAGTGAACAAAATCGAATCAAAATTCAAATGCATATGGCAAAAAACACATCAGTAAACAAAAAATGATGCGCTTTTGTCAACTTTGATCATTCGTTAATTTAACAAGAGCTTTGTGCAACCGGCCCTTAGTATTACAAAATTATATATTTTTATTCAATTTTGACGTTTTAAACTGTTATTATTAACTCCATAGCAACAGCTGTAAGTAACTGTTTATTTACTAGTCAGTTAAAACAAATTTAAATCACTCACAGAATTTTAAATCACTATGCAACAAATAAACAGTTACTTATCCTAGCTGTTGCTATGGAGTTAATGATGACAGTTTAAAACGTCAAAATTATGTCATATTTTATTTTGTCAAAATTAAATTCATAATGGTTATTTCATCATAATTGAATAATATATATTATACACGACGCTATAATGAATACTATTATTACCGAGGATAATGTTTGCAACACGCGCGAGCGAGTTTTGCAATTATCCGAGGTAGTAATAGCCATTATAGCGAGTCGTATACTATACTTTGTCCACAAACACAAATACCAAGAATGTTTAATTAAAATTTAAATAACAACGCTACTAAAACCATGTGGTAGGATTAGACACATAACCTATTTCCTTCATTATACACCATAGACAATGATGTTACCATGACACCGTGAATAATGATTATTCACTGCTGGCAGTGTATAATGGATAGCATTATGTTTGACCAAACACATGAATAATTGACAGATTATTGACTAGTCGTGGGCAAAATATTGTATAGACTGTTTAGTCATGAGAAGAAGTTTAGCTCACGAGCCCGTAAGGACGAGTGAGTTAATTTCTTCTTAGCTCACTTGGTGTATAAATATCTAGTATGTGCCGTTCAGATGATTCCTCCTAAATTGTTAAAAACAATACGTATGTCACCATTCTCAAATGTTACTTTTTAATGCTTCAGGACATTTATCTAATTAATTTACTGTTTTCGTATTACTTACTCTTTGATTTCACATATGTATATGAAAAATTGAATAGTCAAAGAATGTTATAACAACAATTTTACAATGTTAATTACAACTTTATAATTCTGAAAATGCCATGTTGATAAATGTAATACACTTCTTCTTCTTCTTCTTCTTCTTCTTCTTCTTCTTCTTCTTCTTCTTCTTCATTCATATATGGTTAGATGGTTACCCATATACGCTTATTGCCTGTCTTTTGCCCTTCTAAGCCTCTTCGGATGTAGATGTCCAACATTCTCGCCACCTTTTTGGTGGTCTTCCTTGTTTTCTTTTCCTCACTGGTTTTTTGGATTTTGCATTCTTGACTAATCTATTATTTTCCATTCTGTCTACGTGTTTATTCCACTGTTTTTATTGCTTTCATTTCTGCTGTTCTCATCATTTGCATCGTCTTTGTGGTATCAGCTTTTGTTTCCGCCGCTAATGTCAAAATTGGTCTTATGGTTGTTTTATACCATGAGTTCAAAAAGAAATTACATAAGGCTTAGCCATGGAAAAATAAAATAATGTCTACTGCAAGCTTTAGAATTTAATTTTTAGGTTAGTTTTGCCGCTGACAGTATTATAACAGCAACACAATAATGACGGTTAATAAATTCTAAGCTTGCAGTAGACATTATTTTATTTTTCCATGGCCAAGCCTTATGTAATTTATTTTTGAACTCATGGTATATTCTTATCTTACTATCATTATTAAGGTAATTTGTTTTTTCAGATTATGTCTTTCATGCATCCTAAAATACGCGAAGGTTTCATCGTTATCCTTATTAGTTCTTGTTGTATGTTACCATTCCTTGTTATCTCCGATCCGAAATAATTAAAATTCATAACCTGTTTTATAACTTTCCCGTCAATTTCAAGCTTGCACCTTATTGGTTCTTTACCTGTTACCATACATTGTGTTTTTTCGGTGTTAATTATCATGCTGAGACTTTTGGCTTTCTGGTTGAAGGTATGAAGTAGCCTTTGTAGGTTGTCCTCAGAGTTTGCGATGAGTACAGCGTCGTCCGCATATAATACGGAAGTAGTAAGTGTTTACCATCTTGTATCCTGTTTCTTTTGGAAGTTGTTCTATGATCTTATCGTTATCCATAATCGTACTGAAAAGGAATGGGCTCCTTGTCTTATACCGTCGTTAATTTTTATTTGTTCGCTTGTCGTATATCCTACTTTGATTGCTGTTTTACAATGTTTGTTCATTTCGCATACAATTTGTATTATCCTTTGGTGTACATGATTTTATTTCATTATTTCTACAGTATATTTCATCTAGCATTTGGGTTGTGACGTCAACTTGCCCCTCCCAAAAACTGTCTGTTTAGGCAAGCGTTCGTGCGCAGTAAGTAATGAGAACCTGGTTTAGAAAGAGATGAAGTATAGTTGGATTGTGAATTTATCAACAGCGCGTTGACGTCACAACCCAAATCCTATGTGAAAAATACTGTATAATATCTTTGATGCGTACTGTATCGAATGCTTTTGTCATATCCACAAAACGCATATATTATGCTGGTTTGTTAAATTTCAGCGATTTTTCAGTTATGTTTTAAAATAAATATAGCATCAATAGTGGATCTGTTTTTCCTGAATCCTTGTTGCTCTTCTCTTAATATCCTTTGTCATTATTTCCAGAATGAGTTTTGTGAATGCTTTCAAGGTACTATTTAGGAGAGGATAGTTTTCCGGTAATGTTTTCTGTCCTTTCTATGCTAGTTTTCCATTCTTTTGGTATAGTTTTTTGTTCGATAATGATTCTAAAGAGAGCACTTATTTCTTTGTGCAATTGTTGTCCCCCATATTTCAGCATTTCGTTGGTTATGCTGTCCGGTCCAGGACTCTTCCGGCTCTTAAGTTGTTTCAGAAGTCCTATAACCGTATCTTCTGTTATTTCTATTGTTGTTTCTTCCTCCTCTTCAAATATTTGTGATTCTATATTTTCTACTCCTTTATATAAGTTTTCGACGTACGTTTTCCATTCTTCTATTGTAATTTTGTTCGTTTGTACAGTATCCTTAATCTGCTGTTGGTTCCTTCTTAGCATTCCCCAGATTTTCTTTTGGCTTCCTTACATATCTTTCTCCATTTCTGTGGTGAATCTTTCCCAATAGGCTTCCTTTATTATTTTTACTTCTGTTTTTGCTATATTACGTTCCCTTGTATATTTGTTCCAGTTTTCTGGTGTTGTTTCGTAGGTAGTGTATATATGCTTTTTTCTTTCTTTCGCATATTTCTCTTATTTCTGAGGAAAACCATATTAATATTCACTGGTCTTTTTCCTATAGCTTCGTCAGCGACGTCAGCTGCATTGATGATATTATTCTTTAAAGTTGTCCACTGTTGATCTATTTATTGTTCCCTGTTAATTGGGCATTGATTTATTTTTTCTTTTAAGCGATTTTCGTATAATTGTTTTGTGCTTTGAATTTCTAGCGATTCAATGTTGTATTTGTCAATATAATGTGCTTTTGATTTTGTATAGTTAGGTATATTCAATACATTCAATACACTAATAAATTTAATATTCGTTTGTAAAAGTAGATAAAACAAACAATTTACAACAGCTGATTAGCAACATTTTTTTGAACTTGAGGATTATATTTAATTGCACAGCTATGAAATGTGACAGCAACTCATTGAAATAGAAGATTTAACAACCGGATTTACTTACTGAGAGGCTTTAAACTTGTCAATCTTGGTTGCTTTATACCAGTTTAGAAAAGTTACTGACTTGTAGCAATAAAATAACAGAATTTATCTTTTTTTTTTTGTAGTAATTTACTGTCACGTAATTTTTCAGAAATGCATTCCTTTAAGTTCGTTTATTTGTTCAACAGTTCTAAAAATTTTGTAATTCACGAAGGGTCGATATTTCCATCTCGTACTAAACGTGATAAGCTATTTCGAAAATAATTGTTTTAACAAAAATTTGCAAAGCAAATTAATTAGAATGAAAATTGGTTTGCTTCTTATTGGGGCGAAATTTAGACTTACGGGATGCCAAGGATCTCAAAGAAATTCGGCCCTAAAAATCATTTGTTTGAGTAGCAAATTCACAATCAAATTTATGTTTTAGTTTTACTTTTTCACGGGTATTTCGCCACCATTCTTAAGAGTGTTTTTGTTTTAAATGCAAACCTTTACTTTTGATATTATTAAGTCGAGAGTTATTTATTTATTTAACGTATGCCATACACTAAAGTCGAGAGCTTATAGTATTATATTTGGATTTTGGTAAATAACGAAATAACAACGAAAAAATAAAAAAATTCGAGAAACCCGTCGTAGCAAAATTTTTAAAAAATGTATTAAATCTCTGAATTCTTGACGAGCCGTTTTGTCCCATTTTATTTCATTACCAAGCTCTAAGAAAGTAGGACACCTTGTTTATACCGTATAAGGATTTATCAGGAAGTTAATTGTCATGTATAACAGTCAGAACGAATTTCAGCGTTACCATTGCACACTTAGAGGTCAAAAAAATTAAACCATATATGTACGACCCCTGCTTAATAATTATTTTTAGCTTAGCTTATTACATCAGCTCAATTTTAACCAAAGTTACGTTTGACGAACACTGAAGGCCCACTTCGCATATCCTGTATTAAATGCTCACCTGCAGAAAGGATATTTTCACTTATTGTTTCGTAAACTGTAAAGTATGCACACACACACATTCCCATTATGTCATAACATTAATTACAACACTAGCTCACAATTACGTAAAATTTTTAAGAGTTCTTTAAACTTTTACGCCACCTTGACTTCATTGGCAGGTTAAGTGTAGAAAATATAGTACACCGTTTTATTGCTAATCATACTGAAATTGACATTTCCTTTTTTTAACCAATAATTACAATGGTAGTAACCATTAATTACACAGAAAGCACATTTGTTCAGGGAACCAATTAAACAAACCCATTGTTGATTTTGTACGCTGCTAAAATTTCCAACGGCTTTGTATTTTAAAAACCGTAGAGAAACAGAAGAATTTAGGTCGCGTGATTTTTTTTTCCGTTTTCGTGCTTCCTTTAATGTTTAAATAAGGCTCCGAAAATATTTATATAATTTATCTTATTTGTTAATTGACGTTTACAAGGTCATTTTTGCCATTTAGTTGTAGTAAAAATATGTTTTTAGGTGCTTAGAAATTTTTGATATTTTAATAATCGAGATAAATTAATATTTTTAATAAATAAACAAGTATTAAAGGCCGGTATTTTTAGATTAATAAGGACTTCTGCCGCATTCTTCATTAACTTTTTTACGTTGGTTAATTATAACCATAGGAGGTTTGTGTTTATAAAAATATTTTGCAATTCACATTCAGCTTTCCTGCTTTCTATTATTGCATTGTTACGACTATGTGTGACAATGCAGCTGCAAGTTGTAGGAAAACTATAAAAAAAGAAGAAAGTTTGCGATTTCAAAACGTATAAATACTGAGAAAATATGATTTAATAATCGACAACTTTGATTCTTAAAATTCCCATTTAAATTATTTTCAACGTGATTGCGAAAAGAATTACCTGTTCCCATATTTGTTTAATTAACATTAATATTCTTATCAACACCGTAAAAGCATAAGAGGCTAAATGAGGTATTGTTTATAATTATAACTGTATGCAATCACAAAGTTCTCACTATTTTAAAAATACTGAAAAACAGGGAAGAATCAGGGATTTTTTCTTGTCAAGAAAGGCCAGCGAACTTCATCAGTTTCTTTAAAAAATCCGGAAATTTAAATAGTCGGAAAAAAAATTTCTAAGTTCTATGTCTATGATCAAGTGTAGTTTTAAATTTTCCCGTCAAATTTTACAAATTTATAGATTCTTAATACTTCAGAATCTTGTGCGTATTACCAAGTGATTCAATTTAAACACTATATGAGTAAAAGTATGGCTGATAGTTATTTAGTAATTTATTACATATATTGTTTCTGCATGTTCTTCAATATCAATTAGTATATTATTCTACAATATTATGTTTGTTATTTTTTATTTGTTTTATGTTTGTTCATAGTTTTATATGCACTTTAGTGTGAAGGTTACTCAATTAATTTACTTTTCAATAAATAGCAATTACTCTCCCTATAGTCAGGGATGTAAAAATAATTTGATCGGGAAAATCAAGAAAAGGTCAAGGAAATAAGGAATATAGCTTTAGTGGGAAGCCTGAATCCAAATCATAAAATGAAAAAGCTTCCACTTAATTGTATAAACACTATCATTTAGAAACTGAAAAGTAGAAGCCCAAAATACCACCCCGTGACACCCCTATTCTAACTCTAACAATATTCCTTCCTTGAAGCTATTTTACCACTACTTTCTGATGATTATAAAGATGAGTCAAACTGAATGGATATCATGTGACATATGATCAACATCGAGGTAGTATCATATGCCCAGGGTTGAGCCTCCATTATGTATCTCCATCTGTTTCTTTCCTGTGTTAAGCTAGGTTCATGCACTAGCGATTCGCAAATTTTTGGGGTGTTTTTACCAGCTAGTTCATGCAGTAGCGATTTCACTCGCAGAAAGTAGGTAGTAACTTTTCATAAACGAACAGGGTATTTTGTAGGTTGGTAGAGGTACTTTGACAATTCTGACATTTCGTTTCTTGTTGTATGCTCATGTCTCAGCAAATATAAACAACAGTATTGATTTTTAACCGAATTCGTGAACACAATCAAAGACAATCAACAACGTATTCTGTGCAACCAACACAGCTATTTTAAGGTTATGTTAAAAATAAATAAAAACGTGTTCTACAGTCAACAACGCGTCAATGAACGCATGCGCAGTTCAGAATATAACCAGCGGAAATCGCAAAATATTGAAATCCTTCCAAGTTCTGCGGAAATTGCAGAATCGTGATCGCTAGTGCATGAACCTAGCTTAACCCTTAACGCGACTGCAGCCTTGCAGTTTTACGTAATCTTAATAGTTGGTCTTCCACTATTTGTTTTTCCTTGATATTTCGATGGTCCATGTATGGTCTCTAATCCTTATGAATTATGATGTATCCTGTATAACGAAATTTTTAGTTGCATCGCTCCTTTTTATTAGGTCTGTTCACTTTTCTTTCTTGTTGTAATATCTAATATTAGCTAGCCTCTCTGTAACTTTTCACATAACTTGTAACTTTATCAATTGATTGATTGTTAGTAGAATGCATATTGTGTTAGGTAGGCTGCTGCTATGGCGACTCTACTAGACCTTCCTCCTCTTCATATAATAATACAGGTGAAGGCAATATTGGGAATCCATAGCTTACAAAGTTCAGTGTACAACCCTCGCTTAAGTACAGAACATACTAGGACCCTCTACTTTAAATGAAGGTGGACTATATGACTCCCAAATACTTTGTAGGCTCACTCTGTGAGGTGGTACTTAGGGATCGAAATGAGTGGAGCCTAATCTGGTACACGGATAGTTCTAATGCTGAAACCAAAAGAAAGGCTCAGCTTTTCATTGGGTAATTATGAGCCCAATCTTATGGACTTCGATTCTATGGTCTTTTGTGCTTCCCCATATACCCTATCTTTCAAGGTAAATCTGTATCCTCAACGAGTTTTAAACAAGGTGCTCATATGAGATGGCCATCTCACATTGTTGTTGATTAAGTGCTGGACAGTCGGAGATTATGTACGAGACTGTCTCCTCCTCTTCTTCACAGAGGATTTCTTCTCTGTTTACACCTATTTTTTGTAGGTTCTTCTTTAAATGGCAGTGCCCTGTGACGAGTCCTACCAACTGTGTCTGATCTAGGTTCTCTTCCTAGTTGAAAAACATCAGTTGACAATCTGTGAATCCCCTGTCTTTGACCCTTTCCTGCATCTCAGCAAGAGTGCTGTTCCTCTATAGACCACCTTTTCATTTCTGTTCGGAAGCTTCTTTTTGTTGTTCCGAAAACAGGTTCTGATCCTGTAAATTGAGGGAGAATTTGTAGCTTAGTTGCTGTTTGTTTTATGAAGGTCCATATCTATACCCCGTAAGTCATAACTGGAAGGATAAGCTGAATACTTTCATCACAAGTGATCAATATTTGAGAAATATCAAATTAACAGCTTTAATTGCAGTCTATGTATGTAATCTTCAGCTGTATTTTAATAATGTTATATATTAATATATCTAATATGAACATCAATAAATGCAAAACAATCTTGAGTCCCTCTATAAATTATTATAACTGATATAAGTTTTTAAAATATCTGTAATTCATTAGGGTCTATAGATAAACTCTTTCATAAATTTATTGGTAGTGTTGAGTATGTACTTCCACGCCCAGATGCATTATATGATGAATGGTTTCTAGGCTTGGACCATGCCATGGTTGAGAAAGAAGGACTCAACGTTTTGCCCACTATTAGAAGGGACATTGTCAAGAACTGGGTAGGAGGTAGAGCACAGTAACACAACGTTTCTACCATGCCAGAGGCAAAACTTTTCTACCCTTTAGACCCTACCCAGCTGTTAATGAAGCCTTCTACAATGATAAGCAAAACGTTGAATCCATCTTCCTCAACCATTACACGGTTCAAGCCTGGAAACCGATCATTACGTTAATAGTGTCATCAAAGTGATTGATACAGCTTGTCCTTTTAAAACTGTAATTAACAAAACCCATACACGTAATAAGTGGATAGTCGTAGATATTATTAAAGCCAGTGTTAAATTAAAAAGGTTGTTTTGGTTACGGAAAAGAAATCCAGATTTTCTTCGAGTAATGAAAAATTAATATAAAAGATTAGTATGGTTGTCAAAAAGAGAATATTATAAGCATAACAAACCTAAACAAATTTGGAACATAATAAATTATAAACTTTAGAGGTTAAAATAAACACACAACACTGCAGGTCGGTCTTATCTTATCGTAAGGTTAGCCTCCTGCCCGGCATACATGCAAAGAGGGCTCACAGAATTCATACTTATGAATTAATAACACGTTATTGGCCTGCGCTTCGGCCATAAGAGGAAGAAGAAGAAGAAAAGAGGTTAAGATGTAATTATAAAATAGCTTTAGTTGCTGAAAGTTCACAAACATCGGATTCACTACACAGTTTGCAACAGTAACTAAAATAAGTTTGCGGAAATACTACAAGCAGCAGCAAACGTCAAAATATTAAAAACGATTGGTACTTATATTGCCGTAACCTTAGCTTTTACAATTAAGGCTTTAAAAGTAGAAAATTTCTGGCTTATCCAAAGACAGCTATGATACTTTCAACATTTATTAACACTATTAACAGTTACAGATCGGTTTCTATGTTATATGTTTTTCAAACAATTTTCGAAAAAGAAGTGTAGCATAAGACATTCGGCTTTTCAAACGGAGGAAGTCTGTTTGTTCTAATTACCAACATGAAGTTTGTCTGAGATCAACGGAGAGTATGCTCTGACGGATGAAATCTATAAGAGAATTGATAACGGTGAATGTTTTGCAGTGCTTTACTTTGATCTGTTACGAGCATTTGGTAGTCTGAAAATCTACCTTGTTCTCTAAAAACTTCAGACTTTAGATTTTAGGGGCAATACCTAAGACTTGCTAAAATCGTTTCTTAGTAACAGAAAATTATACACTAAAATAGTTCGGGGTTTTCTCTTTCCCTTATAAATTAAATATTGGGGTTTCACGGGGCTTGTATTGGGACCATTAATATTTATATTGGTCATGAACAATTAACCACATTTCGTAATGTCTCTACATTAGATAAAACGAAAAACTAGGGTACAAAATTCTCAATTTAAATTTGCAATAATTACAAGATTAGAAGGTACACTCTGCACAAAACTACTTTGTACATGTACACGTAAAGGTTGGAACAAATTCGATAAAATCTTTATTGGACAAGTAAGAAAATAATGCTCGGACACGTCGATTTTATTTTTTTGGTGCGCATTTTTTTGGTATACGTATATTTTTTATTACGTCATCCCTGTTCGAGTTATGACGTCATCATCAGTTTTTTTTAAATAGCAACGTCCAGTTTTGATAGTACCATTTAAAAGAGCACATTTTGTTGCGTATAGACACCAAATTTTGTGGTATGTTACATAACAATACTTTCGAAAAAAGGGTTTTAGAATTCATAACAATGTAATGAAATAACAATAGAAGAAATAATAAATTCAACTAAAACTCATTAAATTAAATGTTCAAATTGCATGTCATTCCCCTCTTGACAATATCTGTTTATTGGCGAAAACGGTGTTTAGATAATCACGCAAAATCCGTGAATAATATAGCGGCGCGCCATTTTGTGCAGGAATTATCTGTTTTTGTAGCAAATTCAAATATTTTTCAGCATTTAATGCGCCCTCAATAAAAAATGGTGCAACAATTGTGGTACTAATTTTTCGAAAATATTGTTATGTAACATACCAAAAAATTTGGTGTCTGTACGCAACAAAATGTGCCCTTTTAAATGGTACTATCAAAAGTGGATGTTGCCATTTAAAAAAACTGATGATGACGTCATAACTCGAACAGATAACGTAGTAAAAAATATACGCATACAGAAAAATGCGCATCAAAAAAATAAAATCGACGTGTCCGAGCATTATTTTCTTACTTGCCCAATAAAGATTTTATTGAATTTGTTCCAACCTTTACGTGCTCACTGTATGTATAGTGTATGGGCCAAATTGGGAATCACGTATGGATTTTGTTGTAAAAAAATCAACTCGACCAAAACACAATTTACTGAACATACGTATTTTATTCATTTATTTACAGTTTTCATTACCTACAATGTTGTTTTTTGGAGTAATGTTATCAATAACATAAGAATTTTAGTAGGCCAAAAGTGCATTATTTTTTTAGTTTTTTAATATGGTCCAATTTTCGAGCCGGGTAATGCACGTCATCAATAAATTTTATGACATCATAACTTGGTACGTCTACATGAAGTTCCAGACGATTTACAAATGTTATAACCTAAAAAACGTCAAAAGTCAAACAAACGTTAATGACACACAACACGATCTGTCAAAAATTTGCAAGTGAAATTGGAAATTGGAAATATAAACATGCCAAAAATAATACTAACTTTACAAAAAATAAGTATGAGCTAAATTAGAAAATAAAAACCCGATCTCTTTCTTATTTTCAAAAATGTATAGACCTTGTGATTAAACACGGCTGCCTAATCTTAGAAAACTACAAAAATAATTTATATTTAGCAATTACATTTTGTATTTTTTTATCGCGTATTATTGGTAACGCCGACCGTTGATCATGTGATTGATGACGCGCATTACCTGGATCGCCAATTGGACTATATCAGTAGTAATTAAACCTGTTAGAATACTTTTGTCAGTGAACACATCACACATCATCATCATAATCAGGAAAAGCTTTATTTATCTGATTTGTTTTCTGCAACAATGTTGAATGAATATTACTACTGAGTTAATAAAAACTTAAATCACTCTCCTTTCCCACATGCATATGTATCGATATATTTTACTATCGCTTGTTCAAAAAGTAATAATTTTCCTTTCTTTTAATTTTAGTAACAGCACCTGCACCACCGCAAAGGCCATGGATTCCACTCACAAGGCCCTCAAGGAATCGTCCTACCTGTAAGTTAACTAATTCGAATAGTTTAAAAGCTTCTCGTATATTACACTCGCATTTATTTTATAATGTATTTTTGTGGCCAGTTGGAATGGAATGAATGAATGTTGCTGCACCCATAAACACTTGTTGTGGGTTGACATCTGTGGGATTTTATGTTTTATTCAACTTATAAATTGATAAAGTTGAGATTGTTCACAGTAAATCATGATTAATTTTGTTATTTACATATTTTACGACAAATATATAGTAAAACCTTTTTTTGGACAAATGAAACATTCCTGTGCCAATTTGACGTTAAAATACATAGTGTTGAACTCATTTTTTAAAATTATTATTTATTGATTGTTTTTATTATTTTTTAATTAAAGGTATTTTCACTGTGATGTGTTACAACGTACTTTGCGACAAATACGCAACAAGGCAGATGTATAGCTACTGTCCAAGTTGGGCTTTGAACTGGGACTATAGAAAAAAGGGCATTTTAGATGAGATCAGACATTACGGAGCGGACATCATCAATCTCCAAGAGGTAGAAATGGACCAGTTCTATAACTTTTTCTTACCCGAATTGAAACAGGACGGCTATGACGGCATCTTCTCGCCAAAATCTAGAGCTAAAACTATGGCGGAAAATGAAAGAAAGTACGTCGATGGTTGTGCCATCTTTTATAGAACATCGAAGTAAGTATACTCTAATTCAAGGCCCGCTGAATTAATGTTGCATATAAGGCCTTACCACTTAATTTAGCCAAGACGAAATTAGAAACAACGGTGGCGCCATTTGCGGTGAACTATACATTTTTTAAGGGAGAAATGTAAAGTTCGTCCTTTCTAAATTGCGTCTTGGCTAAATGAAGTGGGCCTTGCTTCAATTCATAGCTTACTAAAATTAACCATAGCTGATGATGGACGTGTGTGTTTAATTGAACAAAAACATTTTTTTTGCTGCAGTATGCGCCATCTGTGAACAGTTCGATTAGTTATAGTTAACATTATAATAATTTCCTTTTAAAACTAGGACCTCTGCCTTTATTTTGTCCAAAGTTTTTTTTTTGACATGTATTTTAAAAGTTTGTTATTACATTCTAAACAAATAACGTGCTCCCTAACCTTCACCTTAGTTTTTGCTGGAAAGTCACCGTCAGACTATGTATATGATTGCAACACTGTTGCCAGTTTTACAGTTTAACATAAATGTATCAAGTAAAAAAGGTATTAAAATATATCGATAAAAATATAGGTTGCAGTAAAACATGAGATTGTCTCATATTTGGCACTTTTCTGAGATGCGAGATAAAGGTAAATTATTGAAGATCTGACAACCCTACATAAATGTCATTAAACAATGACACCATTAATTGAGCCATCCATAAAGAACTGTTAGGTATTCTCAATCTTAGCAAGCCATATTTGTATTAGATTGACAATCATAATACTGTGTTCAACCACTTTGATGTAACATAACTTTTTATCTTTCAGATTTTCTTTGGTAAAAGAACACCTGGTAGAATTTAATCAACTGGCTATGGCCAACGCAGATGGATTAGATCATATGTTGAATCGGGTCATGCCAAGAGATAACATCGGTTTAGCTGCTCTTTTACAAACTACCGAAGCAGCATGGGACAACGGTGAGTTAAATAAAACTGTCACTACTATGTTTAAACAGTATTTTTGTAGACATTTGCATAATAATAATAATTACTATAAACACTTCTTCTATATACAGTTCCGGCAGATTCATTATTGGTACAACAACCAATCCTAGTCTGTACAGCGCACATACATTGGGATCCTGAATTTTGTGATGTTAAGCTAATCCAGACAATGATGCTTAGTCAGGAACTGAGAGGGATACTGGATGAAGCAGCACAGACTCTTAAAACGTCCGAAAATATTAACGTCGATGCCAGTAATATACAACTTGTATTGTGTGGTGACTTCAACTCACTTCCTGATTCTGGAGTAACCGAGTTTTTAAGTTCGGGGAAGGTTTTATTGGATCACAAGGATTTTAAAGACCTCAGTTACAAACAATGTCTGGAAAAGATCTCGGCCTGTGATAAATCCAATGAATTTACACATTCCTTCAAGCTCGCATCTGCCTACAGCGAAGACATCATGCCATTTACTAATTACACGTAAGTTTCACTGTACTTATAAGTAGACTGGTAAAAAATCCATGTGCAGATTTGGATCGCTTACCCATTCTTCCCTGCATTGCCCATTGAATGATGAAAGTATGCCTGAACGTATCTATTATTGTTCTTGCAGTACACTTCATCAACAATCATTCATATGCTTGTTCTAACGAGTTTCACTGTAGTAACATTAGGGAATAAACCATTGCACTTTGTTAATTAGAATAATAATGTCATATCTTACTATGCTCGTAACAGGTTTAAAATCGACTTAAGAGCAGTTCAGAGTACTAGTGACGGAAAATTACATGTAACTTCCACAATAATTGAGATAATTAATTCTGGTTTGTACTGTTTTGTTGTTTTTTTTTTGACTCGGCAAATGTGGGATGCTTATTAAAAATTAAATACTTGGGAAAAAACGGAATCAAAATCGAAACAACTGAAATTACGAAATTTATCAATAGCATCCCACATAGCCACACTAAATTTAGGGCTACTTGCCAAAGCACAGATTTTTCTTGACTGAAGCCAGAGTGGCACAGTGGAATTAGATGAAATTTAGAAAAGTTTTATAACCATGTTACTCAGCAGACGTCGGCATTGTTTAAAAATCTTGAAATCTGTGTTAGGACACAATCTGTAAATAGCAAATATATGTAAAAGTAGTTGTAGCCCTTATATTCAGATAAAACCACTGAGAAAGTCACATACTCTGGAGCGCTCTTAATGTAGCAAAACTGTAAGCTGAGCAGTCTCTGTTATAAGGGATCTTTAACTTTAAGCAATCAAATAAATAAGGTTAGGAGTTGCGTTCCTTCATAATAAAGTTCGTTATGTAAAAATCGTCGCCTGCGTTGATTAAAAACGGAGTTTATAAAGCCTGCCGAATAGCAAAAATGGCCATTATGCAAATTTTTGCCACTGCTTGCTTGTGGCGCTAGTTATCCATGGTTGACAGCTGTCAACTGGCTTTGATTTTTTACGATTTACAACAAATACAGGTTATTGGATGTTTAATATTTAGTCCAGAAAGTGTATTACAATATAAATTTCAATTTTAGACAGGTTTTCAAAACCTTATGAGACTGTGTAAAAAATTAACTAAATAAGAGCGTAAGAAGGGTGCAGATACTTACTACTTTTTCTCGGCACAAACCAAGAAGACTTTAGAGGGATTGGACTGGTTATTTAGCCTAAATATAAAACTAAATCTGTAGAATTATGGTAAGGAGGGATGCAAAAAGACATTTTTAGAACGTACTTTTTGTTGTATAACTAAACGAATAACCAAAAATTAACAAATTTAAATTAGAAATACAGCTGTCAGTGAAAGGATAAGTAGCGCTACGGAGAAAATTTGAACTAGTCGATTAACTGTCAAACGGCCCTATTCGGCAGGCTTTATAAACCCCGTTTTGAATCAACGCAGGCGATGGTAAAAATGATAAGAGGTATTGCTACCATCGAAGTAATTGTTGTGTATTTAACTCTTTATTGACACACAAGACAACTAATTATAGAGACAGTTACTTAGGGTTGCCAACATCGATTCGATGCTGACCTGAAGAAATATTATTTCAAATAATTCTCATATCTAGCCGTCGCGATATGCGATGTTTTCGCTTTGACTTTGTTGTCGTTCTGAATTGCAATAGAGGTCGAAAGGAAATTCTACTATCTTTTTGTCCATGAGTAATTTTTAGTGAACCCAAATAATTTTGTTTGAAACCCGAAGCCCGAAGAATGATCGCAAAACCCGAAGTCTTCGGGTCAACATGACATTGTTGACAACTCTGACTTACATCAAACCTACGAATAAAAAGAAACAGGAAGAACACTAAGGTATTATGGTGCATAACTACAAGTGCAACGGAAATACGTCACACACGCCATATTGAAACACCAACCAGCACGAATTTTTATTGGTAGACTAATTGTTTGTTTACGTTTTTATCTTTGACAGTTGACATATTTAGTGTTCTCAGCCAATGAGCTTCTAAAATCCGCCATATTGATACACCATCTAAATTGCATACTGTTGGTGTTATGCTACTTCCTGTCTTTTTTTATTCGTAGCATCAAACACACAATATGATTTTTTTCTATATAACCTCACTTTGTCATGTGTCATTCTAGTTTATATACAAGGTGCGTCTAATATACTGCAGTAACAAATGTTAAAGATCGTTCATTCTAAGGCCGGCAACATACTTGCGAAGCCGCTGCTCATTCAGAAACTGTACTATGGTCTGATTTTGAAGCCTCTTCAATTAAATTCTCATCTGTAAATGAAATTGTTTCATTTTGTCCAGTTGCCCAATTGAAAACTTCCCCAGAACTGACTTGTGGGTCAATAGAATTCAACATTCGTGTATTGGCTCTTAAATTTACGTTTGCTGATTCCGCGTTCCACTGTTGTTTCGATTGAGCTAATGCAATTTCGTCCTCTTCATCCCATTCTGATTTTGGCCAGAATAACCTCCAACTCAGCTTAATTGTTTTCTCAGTTATAGTTTCCCATGATTCATGTAAGTTCATGAAAGCCTCCTTCAAGTTGTAACCCTTCAGACTGTTTGATAAATCGTTGTCATGAGATAGGTATTAAATGAGCCAGTAATTTTTTTGTGTAAGCAACTTTAATATTTTGGATTACATTATGATCCATTGGCTGTATTATTGCCATACAATTTGGCGGTAAAAACATAACTTTGAAGTTTGGATTAAAATTTAATACATTTTCTGTTGGATGTGAGGGAGCGTTATCTACTAGAAGAAGGGCTTTTTGTGCCAAATTGTTTTCGTTCGAAAACCTTTTTACGTGTTTAATAAAACATTTTTCTAACCACTTCATGAAAATCGTTTGAGTCATCCGCCCTTTCTTGCTCGTTCTATACTCGACTGGAAGAACTGCGTTTTTAAAGCATCTTAGGATTGAAAGATTTACCCACAACAAGTTATGGTAGCTTGTTGGTTCCTGCCACATTGGAACAAGGCATGAATGTGAACCTGTCTTTAGCAATTTTTCTGCCGGGTGCAGACTTCTAATTTTCATGAACCCACGTGGTTGTTGGTAACGCTTTCCAAAATGCAGCATTTTCATCGGCGTTACACATACACCTGCTCTTCTGATAAATTCATTTCCCTAACTATCTTTAAGAATTTCTTCTGGAAAGGTTCTACTGCACTTTTCCCCAAAAATCGAATTCCGTGCCTCTTCTTAAATTTATCTAACCAGCCAGAGCTTGCTAAAAACTCATCTATCCCTGATATTTCTTTGTTGAAGAATTTGGCTTTTACCTTAGAATTGCAGACGAAATTGGTACATGAGACTTTGTTGTAAAAACCAACTATACAAAGCCTTCTCTACCTTGGGATACTCACCTTGACGTAGAACTTTTTTGGAGCCTACATTTTACGTACATAATAAGCCATGCTTATTTCTCAAATTTAAAACTCAAATCGTACATATCTGGTCCATGATACGTAGTTGAAACAAACTGTGTAATTTTGTATTTCTTCTTATTAATATCATATATGGTTGATTTTGGCACATTAAACCTGTCAGCTACAAAGCGAATAGTTTTGCCGCTCTCTAGAAATTCTAGAATTTCGCATTTTTCTTTTATAGTCAGAGTGTTGTGACGTCGCTTCATTTTAAACAGTTTAAATAAGTTTAAACAACACGTTTGCACATGCACCTTAAGTATCACTAGCAATGTTCACACAAAGAAAACACAAACGAAAGTTGGAGTTGGGGTATTTGCCGAAGTTCATTTAACGAAAGTCTGCAATTAAGTTATCCCCCGAAGTTGACTTACGGTTGAAACATGAAATTTACGTGAGTTTCGTATGGGTCCGTGTTCGGATTATAGAGACAAATGACACAAAAATGTCCAAATGACTGGAGTGTCCGGTTAAGCGCATGTCCGAACTAGCGAAGTTATACTGTACTAATATTAATCCGAAACACTAACTAATTTATTTATACAGTTTATTTAATTATGTTCACACACTTATATCATTCGCGCACATTTATATTAACCGAGCACTTGGTCGCGACGGTAGCTTTTTGGCAGGCTCTTGGTAGACTGTTATTTGCCAATGAACTCACGCTTTAAATACTAACTGGGAACTTTGAGTTAAAACCAGAATATACCACACTTGTTGAGTTGCACTCGGGAACAGTCTCGATACCTCGCTTCTGTATGAGGATGACGCATTCGCTCTCACTGACTGCTAACGCATCTCGTTACAATATTAAACTCAAAAGTTAGTAGCTAAAATTCTACTTCTCTGAAACTGACAACTTAAAGAAAAAATATATATGGATAAGACAAGGAATGACGATTATTATAATAATGGCTGTGGCTCCAAACTTTTGAGTGGTCCATAACCGAGTATTTTAATACGTTTATCGGGTATTTTAGATGAAATACGTAATATGCTTCAGTAAATGCAGTATTGTATAACGAACGTATTGGTCAATTAGTGGTCTATGCCGCTGCAATTTCTGAAAATACCTGACAGTGTTTAATGGTTAATCCCCTGATTTTACTTTCATTCGTAATTTGATTTATAATTTAATCCTAAAGCTACATTCAGCAGTTCAATTATTACGCTTAGACTTCCTCAAATCATTTTTTTATTGTCAAACAATTACTGTCGTTTGGTAAACTTCAGTGCTCGTAAATTGACATTTCTTAAGTTGTTCAGAAATATAAGCGCAAGTTCACAAAAGAAAGGTAGCTTGTGTCTGTATACCTAATTAACGGGTATAAAATGCTTTGACAGCAACTCCCACCCTTAGATTTTCCTCAGACTTTTGCTATTGCATTTGTTTATCGTTTATTATATCCATTTACCTAAAATTATGTTCTTTCTAAATTTGATTCTGTGAAACCTATCTACGTACCATAAGCGACTAATAAGTGATAACAATGAGAACATTTTTTAATTTTTTTTTGCAGATTTGATTTCAAAGGAATAATTGATTACATATTTTATTCAAAAAATACAATGACACCATTGGGGCTCTTAGGACCTCTATCTGGAGACTGGTTGAGAGATAACAAAATTGTTGGCTGTCCACATCCCCATGTCTTTTCAGATCACTTCCCATTACTTGTCGAGCTGGAAATGGTACCCACCGTGTCGCCACCTGTGAATGGTATCATAGGTCACAGGTAAGCATGCTGTTATACAAACAAATTAAATCATTCGTTATATTTGCCGTGTTAATTTTGAAAAATAAGAAGATTTTTATTTTAGTCCTAAGAAAACCTCATTCCTCCTTAACAGGTAGCAACAGGTGTAGCCTAGTAGTTAGCCATTGTCGCCTTGCTGTCTCAGTACCTGGCTACATCATATAGACAGTGCTCTCATTCTCACATTTTATAACATAACGGAGAACTCACTCATCAGTTTGGCTCATTTGGTACCTGACGTGATCTATTCATGGTCCTGAAGCCTTCAAGATCATCTGCAATTATTCCTCGCAAATTTTTGTAGGGTGAAATCAAAATTGTGCGCACAGAATTACTACATGTTTTAATGCACCCTTGTTGGTCTCGTTTATGGTGACGTAATAACTAAATCGTAAATGTATTCTGAACTGACAGAAAATCAGTTGATCGTAATTAAATTTTTTGAATTTAAATTGTTCTCTTAAAAAAAAAATAAACGATTTAATCGAGAGCAACTTATATGCATTAAAACTTCGATTTTATTTCACCTAAAATTATTTTTTTTATTTTTACATAATTTCGGATAAGTAGCTTTTAAAAACCAGTTTAATTAGGCTATTTGAATTTTGCTAAGTGCTTTAAGAGTTTTGTGCAAAGAATATGTTACTATGAAAATTATATAACAGATGTTTTCGTGTCACATTGTGTAATTGTATTGTAATTGTAACAAATTTTTCGTATCTTTTATGTATGTACTTGAAAAGTACATAGTTTTACCTTGTTTATGTATTCTTCCTTGTAGTAATAGATTTTATGTTAGCGACGTAAATGTTTGGAAATTGTGCTTACGATTCGCCCTACTTATCAGGCATTTTATAATAAATAACCCTTTTTTATTATAGCGCTTTAATTTTTTACGTGATATTTTGTGATGCTGGGCAAAATGGCGTAACTGCAATTTAGTAAACATTTTATTTATACTTCAATAAACTAGACTGTCAAAAACTCGCTTTATTTTTCGCACCGTTGACCTTGTAAATTGTGCGCACGCTTTTTTATTTATATTAACTAATAGATGCGTAATTTTTCTTCTATGCCCTTAAATTAATCCTCGTGTAAATTGTTTTGAAGAAAAATTTTGCATCGAAAACCGCATCGGTGTGATAACTATCACGGTCGCAATAGTTAAATAATATCAGGTTTACAATAACTGCATGTACATCTGTGTAACTGAAATTCAGCCGTCACAACATGAAATAGATTATTTTTATACAGGGCGCAAACACATTTAGACTTTGATAAGGTTATAAAACAGGATTACCAATTATTGAAGTACTTTTGGCATCAATGCAGTTGACGTAAATCGTTCTACAACGAAATTTTACATCATCTATTTTCTAATGGATATTTAACGTTTACAGTTCTCATGATACGGATAAATTCCATAAATAGATTAATTATACATATATTCCCTTCATGATACTTTTGCAACACGATTGGCTGTAAAAATTTAACAGAGTATTCGGCGTATATCGAAGCTGGCTTTACTTTACGAACGTTTCTGCAGTGGTTGTTCACATGTAGGTCTTTGTTTTTTGACCTATCTCAAGCAATGTTGCTTTAGGTTAGTGTAATCGGAAACGTGCAGTTAATGAACGGTTGTGAATTCCCTTACATTTGAACTATGCAGTCAGCAAGGGCAGGTCCCAACAAACATCAAGCAACTGCTTGCTCGGCTTCCCTTTTCACCACATTCTGAGAAAATTTTGCTGAAACAATCACACTAAAAAGAGCGCAAATACATTTCATTGGGTTAAAAAACAATTTCTTAGAATTTGGACGATTTTTGTTTTGTTTGTATGCCGGCTTTCTAACTAACAAGATTCAAACTGTTTAGCAATTGTGCTAATTTGTGTATTCAGTGCAAAACTACCTTCTGTTAAATATTCACAGCCAACTGTGATGTAAAACTGTAATTACACACTTCAAAAGCAATTAGTCAAATGTAATTTAAACTGTAAGTACAGTGTAATTGTATGGCTTTAAAGTGAAAGTCTGAAAGTCTTGTAATGAGAGGTGTTACGATTTAATTAAAAAAAAAATTAGTCTATTTTGTATGAAGTTTTTCTAAATTTAATTTTGATAAACGGTGTAACCTTAACAACCCAGAAGTTTCCCAAGTTTTTAATACTGTAAATTTTAATCGTAAATACACACAAATCCTTGTTGGTTTCTTTAAAGATTTTGATAATTCGAACGTCGTCAAACACTAATTTTGTGGGATTAGAAATCGTGCTGTGTATATTTATTTTTTTAATAATATTTTAGGCAATTTTAAAATGCCAAGTTTTACTTAAGTAAGGTAGTTAATCGGTGAAGAAAGAATGTAGGCAAGTTGAGATATAAAATGTACAAATTGTAAATGACAAGATTTGTGTCAATTCAAGACATTGATGCCAACAATTTCCTCAGCCGGGGCCCTTATATATAAAATTATACTAAGACAACCACAATTACATTTAGTCCGTTTGCAGCAGTAGTCTCTTCTAATACTCGTATGGTTTTTATAATTGTACTACGGCTTTCGTGTAAATAGCATCCTAATTGAAAGAATTAATAGTGAATTTATCCAAGGAGAATTACTAAAAATATTTTGGTACCTCGACAAGTCTTTATTATGGCTCAGTATTGATTTTTGAGGTTCCAAACGTACAGTAATGTTCTCATTGCCGATCAAAATTCATTGAATGAACTTAAACTTTAATAACTTTGAAGTAATTTATACATCATACAACTATTTAAAGAAAAAAATAAAATAAAAAAATACTAATCGAGGTTTCTATTTTTGCAGTAAAATTTGATAATATACAAAAAAAAGCAAACTAGTTGAAATTTAAGTTCACCCAATGTTGGTTACAACACTCGGTTGTAATGTTTTTTGCCAGTAGGAACTGTATAGATACGAAGACATACAAATGATATCCATAGTTTGTTGTGTTTGTTTTACTGTAGGCTTTTATAACAAACGGTGATTTTATATTTTGATTTTTTAATTATATTTAATGTTATATTAAAAGGAAACAATTTTATTAATTTGTTTTGTAACGAACCACCTATTAGCCATGTTGTCAATTTGTTTTTTACTAAATTTTGCTAATAAAAATAATTGTAATTCTCAGCTATTTTTACTTACTGTTTAAGAATTATTTGTAAAACTGCCATAAATGTAAGTGAAAAAAAGTCCCTTAATTTACCTTTATTGTTGTAATTTCAAAACCAAAATCATTCTAATAAAAGCGTTACAAATAACAAATTATATAAAATTGTTCTGGTTACATGCAGCTCGACTAACTATAGTATATTGTATGTCTTAAATTTTTATTTATTTTTAAACAATGAAATCTGTAATGACAAATTGTGGAGTTTAAAAAAAATCAAAGCATTTGTTATTGAACATTAGTTTTTATTATTAAATGGTAGAATGTGGATATAGGAATATAATATTTGAAATGTGTGATTTGAACCTGCAAAATCGTTGAGAATTTGCTGTCCAAATTGTATTAATTGTAAGGTTTAAAGTTACAATAGTAATCTGCAGACTGTAAAGGTTTACCTAGGAGTTTAAGAATGCTCGATTTTAGATTGTTAAATTGCTTGAAGTTTTTCAATAACAACATTAGAATGGTCAAGAGTTAATGTTAGCAGAAACTTTAGGATTTTGCTACAGATTTCGTTGTCATAACATAAACGTAGGAAGTAAATGCATAGATTGTTTTTAACATTTTGTTTTAAAGAGGCCTAAGGGTGCTTTATTATTAAATAGCATTTTTTGTTTTGGATTGACAAACGCAATTAATTTTAATTAACTTTGTTTTAAAATCAAAATTGCAACGAGTCATGTGGAAAATTAATTTTACGTTAGGTACTTAATTCATAAATTTATATATCGATGTGTATCATAATTTTCAGATCTCAGATTTTGTAAATTATTTTATTATTAGTTCAATAGTACTTGTTATGGTAATGGACAATGGTTTATAATAATAAGTTTAATGATGTAGATGTTCACATTTTAAGAAATATTTATGTACCATAGAAGAAGAAATACACTGGACCATTAATTTGTTCGTTTAACATTTTACCACTTACACGTAACACGTTTTAATGTATGTAACAAATACAAGCAGATGCAAGTTTTATAATTCAGAGTCAATAATAAAAATTAATATTGTGTGTATATTCTAATAATTTTCGATGGTAACTATCTCGGCCCATTTTAAAATCTACAATTTTATGATCAGTATTTACCCTACTTCTAGAGCATTGAACTATTTAAAAATGTTAACTTTAACCCACATTAAACTTGCTGGGAAAAAAGACATCATATTAGACAACGAACTATATTTTTCTTTTGAAAACAACAAATATAAATCAAGTAAAAATTTTCCTGCAAATAGAAATAATGTGCCGCCCAAGAAAAAATTCAAGTTAGGGAAAAAATTTGAAAAGAAGCTGTTTCAGGTATTCTAAAGCCTAGTCATAGACACCAACTCCATGGGAGCATCGGAGCCCATGCTCCCATAATAAAATGTTTATGGTAAGTAGCAGTGCCTCCATAAAGTAAATAACAAAATGTGGTAACTAAGAGCCATTACACATGGGACTGATGGTCGGTCCTGATCATCTCCGGGGGCCACCAGTTTAACAGGACATTTCACATGTACAGCGCACCATCAGTCCGTAGATTTGTCTGCCGGGACGTACGGCGAGCCTGTGCGCACAACGTATACTACGCATCAGTCAGGGCTATTGTAAATATGCGGCATGACACATGTATCCTGACGGTCAGTCATGTACAACAGGCAGTTTCAGATACATTTTGAAAACTATTTCATACGTTGCTTGTGACAGACATCCGTTTTGCGCCGCGTACCGTCAGTACTGATCATCAGCACCGGCCATCAGTCCCATGTGTAACGGCTCTAAAGCTGAGGCTTTTGTATAATTAATGTTAACTATTTTGCATATTAAGATGCCTCCGAAAGATAGATAACTGTTTTGCTCGACTGATGATACTCCAGACTAAAAGAAAGAATATTATTGAACTGTGCCCCCTTAAGGATTCTGAAAGCTCAGCACCTATGAGCCTAGTTCTCATTATAAACGATATCCGACAGCTGGCATATGAATTGGAATGTTTTAAACGGATGGCGGAAATAACAGTTCACATATCTGAATTTCGTATAAACTCATTATACCTTTCAGTAAGAAGTTTAGGAAATTTTCTGTGACTTCAGAAACATCAGAAAGCCGTCTTTTCTTTAATAGTTATGGAAGTCGTCCCCTAAGTCCTTTTTTTTTAAATTTTGTGTTAATGTGCTTTTGATATGTACTTCTAACCGGCAGTGCGGCAGGTGTGAGTGCACATAAAACTGACATATTGAAAGTTAAAGGCATTGTCAACTTATGAAAAGTCGATTTTTTTTTATTTTGTAATTTGATTGAGAAACTGAGTATTGCACCTTTGCAAAATTTTTTGGCCGAATTTTAATTCGTTACCATGTTATGGGAGCTAAAAGTTTAAGCTATGACGTCAACTACGCCGGTAAGAGCTCTAGCATAGCTACAAGTACAACGCTAAATTTAGGTTATGTTGTCGACACTCGTGACGTATTTTGATATTTACTAAATATGTTGCATAAGTTGACAATACCTTTAAGTAGCGGTAGGGTTGCCACCTTTTAAATATAGCAAAACCGGTCATCAGCTTTAAGCCGTAAAATTTAATTAATTATATTTATTTTTTAAGTACAAATACAGACTATACAGGGTGTCAACAAAACCTGGGGCACCCCTTTATATTTTTTATTTTGGAAGATATTAAAATGAAATTTGGTACTTATATGTAATACACTCTTTAAATGGCATTTTCTGACATAGAACTTAAGTTGCTGTCACTTCCGGTTTAGCCGAAATTAACATCAACTTTGTTATTTTAAATAGAACACCCTGTATATTTCTACATTTTTGGAATCTCAATTTAATTTTACGTATGATAGGTAATACATACCAAGTTCGAAACATTTTGATGACAAAGTACATTTTTACAAAAATTAATCTAGGGTCCCATGACTTACACAAAATGAAAGTCAAGGTGCCCTAACACTCGAGATAAATTGTTTTAGAACTTCAACTATTTTCGTTGCTGTATTAGAATGACCTAAAGTTGGCTTTTTCGATAATAACTTTTTTTTTCAAATGACAGTATGGTGGGATATTTAAAATCGAGCGTTTTTCAATGATTTCATTGATACCAATAACGCGGTATTAATATGAAAATTTAATTCGGAATAACAGTCTCCATTCAGAAAAACCGTATTTTGGACTTTTAAATCTAGGCACTGGGTTTCAAAACAATTGAAACAAATGAAATGCACAAAACAAATTAATTTTGTTTTAAATCGAATCATAGCATCCTAGATTAATAAATGAACTCTTCTGCATCTGCAGGTATTTACATCAAAATGTTGCAAACTTGATGCTAATATACGTAGAATTAAATGGAGATTCCAAAAATGTATAAATATACATTTGTTTAAAATAACAAAGTTGATGTCAATTCCGGCGAAACCGGAAGTGATAGAAACTTCTGCTCTACATCAAATAATACAGTTTAAAGAGTATATTACATATACCAAATTTCATTTTGATATCTTAAAATTTAATAATTTAAAAAATAGAGGTGGCCCAGGTTTCATTGACACCCGGTATATACGTAAATATATACATACAAAATATAATCCAAGGCTTTTCACAGAAATTACAAATTAAATTTAACTGTTCGGAGCTCGCACGTGGACTTTCACTCCGCAACTTTTTTGCGATAACTTCTTAATTCGCAGGCGCACGCTGGTGCGCCTAACTGTAGTCTCCTAAACTGCCCTTGTGGTGATTAGTATGCATTTATAGTCTCGTGTGTACAGTTGTTACATTGTTCTTAAACTATTGTTCCGTCCGCGGAGTGTCAGTCCGCGTGCGAGCTTTCACGTAAGTTATTTATAAGAAGTGAGATTTATTTATATTATTTTGTAATTGTGATTATCAAAGGTAAGCCAGTATACTTTCTTTGTAACAATATTTCTCAAATGTTGATAAATACTTTTTAGATGTGTTCATGGGGAAAAGAGCAAGAACTCTTAGAAAAGCTTATGGCAGAGTGCTTGAGTGAGGATGATACAAAAGAAGCTGTTCAATTTGATGATGACGAAGACGAATCAGAAGAGGATAATCTAGAAATTCAGAACCTCGATACTGACACGGAGCAAGAAATTTCAGACTCTGAGGACAATGATGAATTTCAAAATCAAGGACCAACATTCATTGGAAAAGACAACACAACTATGTGGTCTAAACATCCTATACCCAGACATGTAAGAACTAGGATAGAGAATCTAGTAAAACATCTCTCGGGTGTGAAACCACCAGTGAAAAGCTTGAAGGAGTCAGAAATTTGGAATCACTTTTGTTCAGATACAATTTTGAATATAATTGTGGAATGCAAAAACCAACATATACAAGCGAATCTGGATCACTATCAACGAAAAAGAGATGCTACAGATACGGATTTATTAGAAATAAGGGCTTTAATTGGACTTCTGTATTTAGCTGGAGTTTTAAAGTCTAGTCGTACAAATCTTGAAGAACTGTGGAACAAAACTGGTACAAGAGCAGAGATATTTCGACTTACGATGTCTCAAACCAGATTTCGTTTCCTCTTATAGCATCTTAGATTTGATGATGCAACTACACGTGACGAACGTAAGAAATATGACAAGCTTGCCCCGATAAGACAAATTTTTGATGATTTCGTCAATAACTGTAAAACTGCATACTCTCCATTCGAATATGTAACCATTGATGAAAAGCTTGAAGCATTTCGTGGCAGATACAGTTTCCGGCAATATATACCAAGTAAACCTACCAAATACGGCATAAAGGTATTTGCATTGGTTGATGCTAAAACTTTTTATACGATCAACTTGGAAATATATGTTGGCCGGCAACCTGAGGGTCCCTTTGAAGCAAGTAATTCGCCAAAAGACATCGTCAAGAGACTCTGCCAACCAATAAAAGGAACTGGCAGGAAGGTTACAGTTGATAACTGGTTTACCAGTATGGAACTACTTGAAGAACTGAAGAGCAACTTCAATTTGACTCTTTTGGGTACAATAAGAAAAAACAAAAGAGAGCTGGCCCCAGAATTTGCTCATCCTACAGGTCGTCCTCCTCTATCGAGTATGTTTGCTTTCCGGAAAAATGCTACAATGGTCTCTTACATTCCAAAATAAAAAAAAAAAACGTTTTATTAGTACCAGCTCTTCATTTTGATGACCAGATAAATGAAAACACAAGTAAGCCGGAAATAATAATGGATTATAACCTGACCAAAGGAGGCGTCGACTGCGTTGATAAGTTGTGCGCTGCTTATAATGTATCAAGGAACACTCGACGGTGGCCCATGCTAATATTTTATTCATTGCTTAATGTTACTGGAATAAACACTTTTATTGTACATTCGACCAACAACTGTATGTGCAAGGTTCGAAGACGAAAATTTCTACGAGCATTATCTTTTCAACTAATTGAAGGCCACTTCTGTCGTCGCGCCACTCAGAATATTCCAAATATCATGAAACTTCGAATTAGGGATATTTTAGGACTAGAGACACCTCCACCACCTCCGGCTACTGCGATCGCAGAAAAAACAGACCAACACGATTTGCATGTGTAAAATGTGAGAAATTTGTGTGTTTAGAGCATTCATTAAATATTTGTCATGAGTGCTCTGTTCTTGAAGATGAAAGCGAATAATATCACTATTCTACTATTTTTTCGCAGTTTTTGAGTTTTACTTTGTTTATTGTTTTAGCTTGGGTGTTCTCAATTAAGTTTTCAATAAAATACGTTAGGTGTTCCATTAATATTTTTGTCGTGTGTTCTGTTCTTGAAAAAGAAAGCAAATCATATTTGATTTCTGCTGTTTTTCTAAGTTTTTGAGTTTTATAATGTTTATAGTTTTAGTTTAGGTGTGTATAATTAGTTTTTCAATAAAATGTCTTATTCCAATACAATTTTTCATCGTACTGTGTTGTCTTTTCTTTCAAAAATTAATTTTTTAGGGTTAATTCTTATGGCGGACTCACAGTCCGCGCGCGAGCTTTTTTATCTCAAATATAGGCGCGAGCTCCGAAAGGTTAAAGGAATATTTTTGGTTCGCCTTTGCAGATGTAATTAAATCTTTATTATTGTATGAAGCATGGATCATGTGCATGTGCATGAGCTAGCGCTAGACATATGTTGAATATTCTATCTCTATCTTATGTACTTACTACACAAAGATGTCCATCCGTAACCAAATTATTTTGTGCGATTAGACTCAATTAGTAGGTACATAGTAACATAGTTTTAACCGGTTCAAGCGAAAATTAACCGACTTTTTAGATACTTTGCCCGACAACTGGCAGAAACCTTTTTAAACCGGTTACACCGGGTGAAACCGGCCAGGTGGCAACCCTAATGATATCAGTTCCTCAAAATCAGTTGCTTGAACGTTATTGGTGATTTCTTAACTGTGTTTCATGCTAGTAATTTACCTGATCATTTGATTTTGCTGTTTCATACCATGTCCCCTTAAAAGTAGAAATACCTAGCCTAGTACTAACAATTATGACCAGCCTTATTCCCGGTCGTGGCACAGTTGGTTCAGCGTGCGTCTGGCCACTGAGATTAAGACTGGCCCGGGTTCAATTCCCAGGGCACACAAACACTGAAAATACCCAACTGCTAAAGATCCCATATGTCTGTAAGCTACTTGACATGCACACTACAAACGGCAACATCCTGTATAGGGCACGCCACTCAAAGAAGATATAAAACACTTTCTCTTATTAAGTATAAGTCTACATTGGAGACGTATCAGACCTGATCCGAACCGTTACATCCCGACAGGGTGGACACAATGGGAGCGTATACCCCTGACCCTTTCTATTTACAAATCGCAATCACCATGTGCTGTATACAGAAAAATGAGTTCTTCATCGAATTCTGATAAATAGAATGAAAATCTTATGGAAAATGTGTTTACAAGATGCAACAGCGAGTATCGTTATTATATGCAGACTTTGTTGAAAATGTAAACAGTGATGCAAGCAAATTTGCTGAAAACTTCAAGATAACTATAAAAAATTCCACGAGTATTTCAGAATGGACATATCAACATATGATTATATTTTAAAAACCATTTATGATTTAAAATGTAAAATGTTGTTGTTCAAACTTCAGATTGTGTATTGATACTTTTTATCATGTTGGATCTACATGGGATCTCCAGAGTGACCGAGTTGTTAAGGCATTTGACGACAGTGTGGGCAGTCTCCGGGTCAAATCCTTGTCAGGTGGCCTACCCAGTCATTGAAAATAATTGAGAGTCAAAATACTGGGTAGAGTAGAGTAGGTAGGCAGTTGTTGAAGGTATAGTGCTTACCGCATCACCATGGGTATGCATAGTGTGCGAAGCAACCGGGTATGAAAACAATTTAAAAGACCTTAGCCCTACATGTTACCGGCCATACTCCCTCGCGGATTGCAAAATCTTTATCGTACCTACATGGGTGGTGTCTCTCTTAATAGCTCGATTAATAATTCTTTATCTGTGTTTATTTACTTACTATTAAACAGATATAAAAAAATCAAATAACAACAGGACATATTATTGTAAAAACACAATTAAACTACAAATTTTCTAATGTATGTGGCGATAATATTGAATCCTTTTGATCTGTTTGAAGTCATCGAAGGAAGTCTGCCGTTGTCTGATATGGTTACACACAGGGCCGGCCATAGGGGGGGGTCCAGCGGATGCAATGTACACGGACCCCACGCTTATTAGGGTCCCCCTAGAGACTAAGTGACGCAATATACGTTCTTTTTTTTAATACTGTTATTTTTACCTTTATAAAAAAAATTTTAGGGCCTCAAAAAGTTTCTTGCACCTGGGCCCTGAAGCAAATATAATACTCATACATTATCAAACCCAACATCAAGTTTAATGTTATTGTAATTTTTAAATTACTTTTATATAGTTATAATCTATAGTCAAGGGTGGTGCAGTGTTAGAGTGTAAGGCTAATGATGTAATGATACTCTAATCCTTAACTTGAATCTCCCGATGACGATGAGTAGGATTTTCCTGTAGTCTGGGGATACGTATCGAGCACTGGTTACTCATTCATGATTGGGCACCAAATTAACGATGCCTCCCTCCGAATTCAAGCTTACGAGCTAGTGTAACCAGGTCCTACACACATGGTGCGGCATGTAGGTATTAAACGGCGCATCAAACACGTAACCCACAGAGACAGGCTGGGTTGTACATTACACATTGCACCCATAAAATCTCATATGTTAACACACCAGCCTTGACACCGAAAGTTATAAAAGGTTACATACATCTAATGATCTGTGGCGTATAATAAAATAAAATTGATAAGGAAATTATATGATGATTATAAAAAAGTTATTTTTGTAATATTTGTAGTGAAATGCCCAAAAGTATAAAAATACTTCTTTTCGGTATGTTTAAATTGCTTACATGTTAAACTATGAACTATATAATCTTTAATAACGTCTTAACAGGATTTTATGATGTATTTTGTAATAATTTGTAAGGAACTTTTTGAATTACAGAAGTTGCCGCCCATTTTTAAAACTAAATAAATTGTAGGAATTTTAGGTACTAACGATTGGCATCGCAGTTACCTGTGTAAATTCCCACACAAAACACGAACGTCAGCAAAACAATGTGCTTAATGCTGAATAAGCAATCGGCTTTTTTTAATTACGCCTTAAATTTATAATTAAATAAAAAAACAGCGTATTTCAATCATGTTAGCAACTAATGAACCTTTAAATGTAGACGATTACGTTTTCAAAAGTTCCCCGGAATCTTCCGGGGACGATTCTTTTGTAAGCGGTAAGTAATTTAACAATTTACATTTTTGTTGTGGTTAGAAACATGTATAAAATCCTTAGATTACCTGGACAACCCTTCTGATGAGGATTTTTTACAACAACTTTCATCGGATTTAGACATACCGTTGTTACTTAATGCAGGTGAGGATGAAATGAGCTTGTTAAATTCCTTCCTGGATGGAAGCCCTGAGGAAATACTATCGGAAATCGCAGTTCCAACATTTGAACCCAAATGGCAAGATGTTGGGTACGAACTGGATGAATTACATCAGCTCGATTTGACCCAATACGGTCCCGAAGCGTTTCCTAATATAAAAGCAGAAGTAAAGGCAGAACCAGGTGAAATTTGTATAGATGAATGTTCGTACTTGGAAAATAAAAAACTACCGTCTTCAATTTCATATTCAAACAAAGAATGTAGATCACCAATAAATACACAAATTAAATTAGAAAATGCAGTTCAAACCTCGATGATCTCAACAGAAGCAGCTAACATTGTAGTTAATAACAGTAAAGAAAACAAAGCCTATACAAGTTCAAATAACCTCGTACTTACACATCAAGTAGTGCCTCAAAATTGCAATGTAAGAGTTACAAAATTACCTCCAAAACGTATTGCAATATCGCCCAAAATTCCATATACAATTCCAGTGAATAAAAATAAACAAAAAATAGTAATAGTTCCTTCAACTCCTGTTAATCAAGCTTCAAATTTAAACAATAATATATTGCCACGAAACATTATCAACTCTTCAGGGCAAAAAGTAGTTATCTTGGACAACATAAGGACAACGATGTCTGTAAATTCTGTAAATAACTTGAAAACAGTTACAACGGCTTCCCAAATCACTGCCATTCCAAATCCGGTAACAATTACAACCGTCAATAGCATTTCACCGACAACAGTTACATTACCTTCGTTATCGCCGCCTATTTGTAATAAAGAAGATGCATCTTTGAACATTATACCTGCTCGAAATCATTCAATAGATACCAGGGCATTAAAAAGGCAACAAAGAATGATCAAAAATCGAGAATCTGCGTGTTTATCAAGGAAAAAGAAAAAAGATTATGTTACATCCCTTGAAATGACAGTACAGAATCTTACAGAAGAAAATGAGAGACTTCAATTGGTAAGTTTCTTACAAAATAAATTTAGCAAGCGTATTTTAAATATAGAATTGAAATTGCTTCTTGAAATTAAAAAATTGTATAAATTACTGTTTTGCATTGTTAACAATAGAGATATCGTCGCATGGGGCCTTTTGGTACCAATGCGTATTAGGTTTCGTAAGTCTTGAAATACTTCGCAGCATTAAAAGATATTATTATACTGCTGATTACAAACTTTTAAACATATATTTACCTAATCGTAGAGATAAATACCTTTTTAAAATGCGCTGAGTGAATAAACACCATAATATAAAAAAATATAATAAAACTAAAACAAATAGCGTTTTTTCATATTATCTGATGTTTAATAATAAGCTAGACAACTTGTTGTAAAAGGTTAATATTCTGAATATATTTTCTAATTCTGCTATTATAAGCTTAAACAGGAAGTTTTCATTATGAAAGTTGAATATATAATTAAGGTCACTAAAAATGTTTGTTTAAAAAAAACTTATAGAAATACACAGTAATATTATGTAATATCCTTATAAACAGTTGTCTAACAAAGAAAGAACAACAGTTCCCTTTTGTTTTTTAAACTAAAATACTTGAGTAGACCTATAATAGGTAGGTAACTAAATTACTAGTTTGTCTTTAATTCGTTTTATGGCATTTACTACTTTGGTCATCACTTGTCTAACAAGATTCAAAAACCAGTCGTAGAAATTTTCTACACTGCCCATGGAATTTGAATTTATACTGATAACAAAACAGACTCAATCTATTACACCGTCGAGGCCCCCCAACTTAATTTCTTTATATACAGGGTGTTATTTAATGTCGTGCAGATATTTCAGGGAGTGATAGTACTCAACAAAATAAGAAAAAAATGTTAATATACACATGTATAGCTACTATCTTTTAAAATCTCTACAATAAAATGTCAAAATCATCAGTTGCAGTATACAGGGTGCTACAAAAAAAGAATTATTTTGACTACACTTGGTTTGTATTGATCGCTATTTTTTCAAATAACTCGAAAACGGTGACAGATACGGTAATAATGAAAAAACCCAAAAAGCTGGAGAAAAGAACAGGGAATTCAATTAAGATATAAAAATGTATACAGGGTGCTCCAAAAAAAAGTTCCGGAAGGTAAAATGGTCGGTAACCCAAAGAAATGTAACACCCTATATACTGCAACTGATGATTTTGACATTTTATTGTAGAGATTCGAAAAGATAGTAGCCATACTAAATTTTAAATAATTATCTCAAAACATTCGGGAGAAAAACGCAAAATATGAAAAAAAAATTTGAAACTTTGCAACCCTGTATATCGAAAATGGCGCGTTTTTGATCATGTGTATATTAACATTTTTTTCTTATTTTGCCGAGTACTATCACCACTTGAAATATCTGCATGACATTAATTTACACCCTGTATATGTACTTTTAAAACTCGCAAGTTATTACTTACTTTACTTAATCCTAATGCTTTTCTACCCTTTCGAGTGTAAGGCTGCCGGGTTGTATTAGTCCAGTGTCTGTTTTTTTCAGGTTTTTCTCCCTTCCGCTGCTGTTCTCAGTTCTTCATTCCATGTTTTTCTGGGTCTTCCTTTACTTTTCTCTATTCTTGCTTCATATATTTGCCTTATTGTTCTGTCTTCACTCATCTCAGTTGTCCCTCTTCTATGTTTGTATTGGCTTTACTTTCTTAGAAATTTCCTTTTAGTGATGCTTAATTTGTTTCGCTGACTTTCTGTCATTTTCGATGATTCTGATTTCTGAATTATATGTTATTACTGGTAGGTACTGTTAAAAAGTCTTTCTGCAGCTCCTCTCCTTTCTTTTATCTCTTCGTTTTGTGAAATTATCGAGCTTAGATTTTGAATCTGTGTACTTGTTCTATCTAGCCTTTCTCCTTCTAGTTCTATTGTGTTCTTTTTGCTTCTTTACTTATCACCATAGCTTTTGTTTTGTTGCTGTTGATCCAGTTGACTTTGTTGTATATTTTTGTTCAGTGTTTCTTCCTCTTTTGCTAATAATAATAACACTCTCAGGAGCTTTGGTTAGATGACGCATACAACTGACACCATCCGCGTGCCTTGTTACAATACCATATCATCTGCGCAACAAATTTCTGGTACTCTTACATCTTTCGTTTTCCAGCTTCCTACCTCGTGAAATTGTAATTCACTCGCTAACGCTCGTGAATCAAACATTTTCCACTCGCTAGAAAACTGCCACTTTTCTTTACTTGTAGAATAATCTACTATTAATCTATGGTATCGCGGATCCTTTCTGAGAAAATACATCGGTGTTTCCTTATGTTCCGTCTTAGGTACTTGAGACACCCGGTATATCTCCCTCTAATAACCTTTTGAAATATTGTCTTGGTTTGTCATTTTTCTTTTCTGCTCTTGTTCTGTAATTTTTCTGTTCTTTAATGTTGATTGATACCATGAAGTGGTCACTTCCAATTTCCGGACCTCTCTTTACTTTTATGTCTCTGACTTTTAGCCTTATTTGCTTGCTGAATAAAAAGTAGTCTATTATGGATTTCTCATCTCTGTTTTTCCTCTGTCTTGTTATTTTATTAATATCTCGGTACGTAAAATGCGAGTTTCCTATCATTATTTCATTTTTTATACAAAATTCCAGTATTCCCTTGCTGTTTGGCGTTCTGATGCTTTCCTAAACATCAATCAAATTTCCACTCTCCCATTTTAAATCTTGTGTCCTACCAGTATTAGCCAGAAAAGGTGTACAGTATAACTTCGCTAGTTCGGACATGCGCTAAACCGGACACTCCAGTCATTCGGACATTGCTACAATTCGGACATTTTTGCGTCATTTGCCTCTATAATCCGGACACATACGAAAATCACGTTAATTTTCATGTTTTAACCGTAAGTGAACCTCGGGGAATAACTTAATTGCCTACTTACGTTTGTGTTTTCTTTGTGTGACCATTGCTAGTGATACCTTAGGTGCATGAGCAAACGTGTTGTTTAAACTTAGTGAAACTGTTTAAAATTATGTTCAAAATGAAGCGACGTCACAACACTCTAACTATAAAAGAAAACTGCAAAATTCTAGAATTTCTAGAGGGTGGCAAAAGTATTCGGTTTGTAGCTGAAAGGTTTAATGTGCCAAAATATGTAAAATGTAGGCTCCAAGAAAGTTCTACGTCAAGGTGAGCATCCCAAGGTAGAGAAGGCTTTGTATACCTGGTTTTTACAACAAAGAAGTCTTCATGTACCAATTTCGTCGGAAATTCTAAGGGAAAAAGCCAAATTCTTCCACAAAGAAATATCAGGAAAAGATGAGTTTTTAGCAAGCTCTGGCTAAGAAGAGGTATGGAATTCGATTTTTGAAAATTTGTGGGAAAAAGGTGTCTAGTGACACAAGTGCAGTAGAACCTTTCCAGAAGAAATTCTTAAAGATAGTTAGGGAAATGAATTTATCAGAAGAGCAAGTGTATAACGCCGATGAAAGTGCTGCATTTTGGAAAGCGTTACCAACAACCACGTGGGCTCATAAAAAGGAGAAGTCTGCACCCTGCGGAAAAATTGTTAAAGACAGGTTCACATTCATGCCTTGTTCCAATGCGACAAGAACCCACAAGCTACCACAACTTGTTGTGGGTAAATCTCTCAATCCTAGATGCATTAAAAACGCAGTTCTGCCAGTCAAGTATAAAGCGAGCACGAAAGGGTGGATGACTCAAACGATTTTCAAGGAGTGGAGTGGTTCGAAAAATGTGTTATTAAACACCTAAAAAAGTTTTCAAACGAAAACAATTCGTCACAAAGAGCCCTTCTTCTAGTTTTTAGTAGATAACGCTCCCTCACATGCAACAGAAAATGTATTAAATTTTAATACAAACTTCAAAGTTATGTTTTTACCGCCAAATTGTTCGGCAATAATACAGTCAACTTACATGGATCATGGGAAACTATAACCCCTGATCACATAACAATCAGATTCGCCAAGTTAATGTAAAATTTGGCAGGCAGTTTTATGCTTAGTTTGCCTTCGGTTACCAGGTGTCGCCAGCATAGCACGAGTAGACGCGACTCTAAAGTGCTTAGAATCAGCTGATTTGTATGATTCCAAGCACTTCAGGGTCGCTTCTGCTCTTGCAATGCTGGCGCCATCTGGTAACTGAAGGCAGACTAATCATAAAACTGCCTGCCAAATTTTACATTAACTTGGCGAATCTGATTGTTATGTGATCAGGGCTATAACTGAAAAAAATATTAAGCAGAGTTGGAGGTTACTCTGGCCAAAATTAGAATGGGATGAAGAGGACGAAATTGCATTGGCTCAACTGAAACAACAGTGGGTCGCGGAATCAGCAAACGTAAATTTAAGAGCCATTACATAAATGTTGAATTCTATTGAACCACAAGTCAGTTCTGGGGAAGTTTTCAATTGGGCAACTGGACAAAATGAAACAATTTCATTTACAGATGAGAATTGAATTGAAGAGGCTTCAAAATCGGACCATAGTACAGATTCTGAATGCGAATTTGTAGAATCTTGCACTAAATATAACGCACAAAGATGCTGTTCAGTCGTTTTCTAATTGCATTCATGGACAGAACAAAATGACGTAGCAATGCAAGGCATATTATTATTAAGAAGATTGAAACAAAGCGCCAGTTCATATTTGTTCGGCAGTACAAAGCAGTCAAAAGTTAGTGATTATTTTAAGAGACCCGATTCTGTTTAAATGTATATAGCAACTTTATTATAGTGTACTTGTTTTGTTATAAAGCTATTAAATAGTTATATACTTAAGATGCATTAAAACCATGTTTTATTTGCTTGATATTTACCTTTTTTAAAATATTTCTATAATTCGTAAAATTCGCAAATCCGGACTAACAGAAAACTTTATCTGTCCGGATTAGTGAAGTTGTACTGTAGTTGGTTTTATTAATTAATCACATTTTATTTTAATCCAAGTTATTAATTTATTTAACTTGCAGGAAAATACACAATTGAAGGAACAACTTGCTGCGCAATCGTTAATTAAAGTTCCACTGTTGAATTTACCAACAAAAACGATTACCAAAACTTTAGCAGTTTGTGCCCTCTTCTGTGTGATGAGCTTGAACGTTAATTATTTGCAGTAAGTTTTTCAAAATTATTTCGTAAATTATGTAACGTAACGTCTTTTGTGTAATGATTTTAGGAGTCCATTATTGTCTAGAAGTCATGGATTATCAACATTAAAATCTGAGCAGCTTTCATTACATGATCATCATGGAAGAAGCTTGTTGTGGGCTGCCGATCTCGAGGACTCCCCAACAACTGCTGCTTCTTTTAAAAAAAATAAGACTGAAGCGTTATCCTTGCCAATGTGTCCTATGTATGTTAACCAATCGGAAAACGTTAGGTTGGCTCGTGAACTGCACAGGTTAGTTAATATTATAGCGACGCTTTAAAAAGTCTAACGATATTATACGTTTACAGATTAATTGGAAAACCATACAATATATCCGATGAACTTTATGAGAATGCTCGGTTTGGTAAAAAAGGATCAAGAATAAAAGATAAACGTTCGAAGATTCGTAATAATTCTGTAGGAACACCTTTGCATCAATCATCGTTATATAAAATTAATAGACGCAATAAAAAAGTTGCATATGCCACTTCAATGAATAACGAATTGCAGATTTTCTCTCCAACATCTGAACACTCGTATGCGGAATTTTTTGAAGCCATAAATCGCCAAGACGATACATTTTACCTTGTTTCGTTGAGTCCCGATCATCTGTTATTACCTGCCTTAAATCACAACAAAACCAGGAGACCAAAAATGTCCCTTTTGTTACCAACATTGTTACCTAATGGTAAGTAAAGATGATTTTTTTTGTTTAACTTTAAGCCCTGCTACCGCGAAAGTGAGCACAAGTGGGATAGAATAAATTGCGTTACTGGCATAGCTTATAGTTGACTCCTAAGTTTTGAAGTGTCGTTACACAGATATAGCTATGTAACGATGCATTAGTTGCATTTTGTGATGTAGATAGCACCTCTGACGTGGGGAGGGGGCAGAAACATTAATGAATGCAAAAATCGAAATTATTCTTAATCTTCTTACTTATGTCAACCAAAGAATAATCTGCAAAAGATGATGAATATTATTTGACTCGCTTTTCAATAAACATTTTCCATCGGCAAAACCCTGGTCACTATCCTTTTAAGAGAGGATTTGGCCCCCCCAAATCACAAATAAAAACTAAAATTAATATTTTCAAGTATATCGCTGGAACCACCTTAGAAATCTGTTTTAACAAATAGAAAAGCCCTTCCCCCCATGACGCTTCTCGGAAATTGTTGCCCTTTTGTAGTTCTTACTTGCTAAACTTAATCTAACTTAACATATACATGTTTGAATGTCAACCGCGCTTCAAACTGAAATCTAGCCATGGTTGGGTCCAAACCCGGGACCTCTCGATCATGAAGCAGGCACTCGCCTGCTGCGCCACTGAGAAGCCCAGTTGTTACCTTTTTCTCTTGAATAAAGAGGAGAACAAAATTAGGGATGTCTCACAGGAGGTGGGAGTAGGTACAAAACTTAAGAATGTAGCCATTGCAAGATTCTTGCATTCCTCTGTGTTTCAGTGGTATAAAGAAAATGATCATTACTTCTTCTAGGAGTGGCATACCTTACCCTTTACAGACCGTTGCTGGTGTTCTCTCTATATGTTTGTGGCAAAAGCTTTATCCAGATATATTGTTCATTCAAAGTTCAAACAATTTCCATCTACTCAACCTAATAAAGTCTTTTCTGGAGTAGAAGTGCAAGCACGTCCGTGGTTCAGAGCCCACGTTAAGCTGTAGGTCTGTAGGCTACGTGTAATGCACACCAAAAGACATATATCTCAAAAAATCATTTTTTCTAAGTGTTGAGGAGGAGGAAGGTGGCCTTGCTAGACAGTGAGATATTGAAAAGGGCATATGTTAGTTGCCAGAAATCATTCGAAATATCTGAAAGATTAACTGGAAAAACTTTGAAAAATCCCTTTTATTAAAGAAAAGGAGATAAGAAAGGTTAAACAAAGTCTGATACGTTATTTGCCAAAACAAATTTTAGTTCAAACAGGAATTAGACAGTCAAACATCCCTGTAACAATAGCAAAAAACAGGCATGGCTTATCAAGAATTAAGAGATATCATAAAAAGTCTTAATAGAAATATGAACAACCAAAACAAAAAAATTATCAAGGTTAAAACAGAGCTTACAGAAGAAATAAAGCAGTTATTTGGTTGGGCAAATTAAGTAGTAAATGTCTTAGAATTAAGACAACAAAATCAAATCCAAGTAAATGAGAAAATAGCAGATTAAGAAAAAAATTGAAATACTTAAAAAGAAAGCAATGGAAGAAAAAATTGGTAATATTGTCTCCAAGCAAGTTACTTTGATTATTTTTTTCATTACGATCTCGGCCAATCAGAGTGCAGTATTCTCGGTCTGTAGGCAGTTTCAAACTGATAATTTCCCCGGCCAGAGGGAAATTATCGATATGATAATTTCCCTCTGGCCGGGGAAATTATCAGTTTGAAACTGTTGCCTGTCAACTGTTTTTCCCAAATGTGACAGATATAATTCAAACATCTGTCAAATCCATGTCCCAGTTTGAATTTACTAATCGCAAAATGAGTCGGTTCGGACAGAGCTCAATAGCAGAAATTGATAAAAAAATAGAAGATAATGTGCCCAGTAACACCGTGAAGTCCCAAGCCACTATTTGGAGACAGTTTGCGCAGTTCTGTGAAGAGAAGAAATATAAATTCGTAATGAAAAAAATAATCCTCCGAATACCCCTCGAGCTTCAAAATTCATCGGATATTTCCCTCAAGTTTTCCTGCATATCAACGATCGGGATCAGCTTTGCAGTAAAATCCCTTGCGCTTCGCGCTCGGGATTTTAATCTGCAAAGCTGATCCCTCTCGTTGCTATGCAGGAAAACATTCGGGAAATATCCGATAATTTTGAAGCTCTAGGGGTATTATAGGTGATAATTGTAGGAGCAATAAACGATAAATTAAAAGTAAAATGTGAGAATCAACCGGCAGTACGACAGAGTGGAAGTGCAAGTAAAACTGACATATTTAAAGTTGAGCAGCGGCCTGCTTGTCCTGAACGAAAATGGGTAGACCACTCTGCGGCTTGATTTGCCCGGCCCCCTCAACACTGTAAAGGATAAGAGGGTAAAACGAGAAATAAAGAAGAAGAAAATGAAAAATTATTAAAACGGTCAAAGTTAATTATAGAGGAGGACTACCCAAAAAGCACCTTACAAGAAAGAAACAGTCTTCCAAATAGTTGTTGATGCAAATTGCATAAATTCCGATAATAAGTTTAAGAGAGTACAGTAGTTATACTTTGTAAGGGATGTTTCTTAATGTCATTTCTCCCTCAGTTTTTTATTGTATTGTCAAAAGAAAAATTTCCATCTGTCACGTGCCAAACTCGCACTACGACATTATAGGGGGATGATGAAGTCCCTTAGGCGCACGGCTAGCTAAAACAGTGGAGAAGGGCGGTTCAAAACGGTAAAAACCTTATTCAAATAAGGGTGGTTACGTTAGGGATGAAAATGTTGAGCGCAACTGTGATATTAAAGTCGCCCTAAGATCTAAAAGGAACCCTCCACAGAAGATTCCCAAGGACTCGAAGGGGGTTGGGGTTTAGACTGCTCCCTGCTGCAAGATGAGACTTACCTTGCTTGACTGAAATTACTTAGTTACTGAAATTCTCAAAACTTGTAGGAAGGCTAACACTGTATATACGTACGTAAATCTTAAACAAAACACTAATGTACAAATATGATCGGGAAGGGCTGAACACAGTAACAAGGCCAAGCTAAATTGACCATGAAATATTTAATGAATCAAAAGACACAAAAATGAATACAAAGAAATTATACAAAAGGGCCGACAATCAAAAATATGTTACGTTAAAAACAAATAACGAATACGACACTTACTTTGAGGGCAGCACTACATTTACGTTAGGAACTGCAAAACATTTACAAGATTTGGATTTAAAACTTCTAAAATCCGAAACCTCCAACGTCAAAGCCCAAATCTGGATTGAATAAGACTTTGATTATTTGAAATTCAAACGTCAGTCTGTATAACTTTGTTTTGTTAATGTAAAAATCAAACCCTCCTAAGTATGGATTTGAAATTAACAAAATTTTGAATTCAAAACCTTCAAAATCGTTCTTATTTTATTGTAAAATTCAAATCCAAGTTTGGATTTAACACTTTTAAAATTCGAAACCTTCAACGTCAAAGCCCAAACTTTATTGTTTCCCTAATTCCAGTAAGCCGCCTTTCTTTCAAGTGGATAGCATTGTTCCGTATTAGACGCTTGGGTTGTTAAAAAGACGTTAGTTGTAGCGAAATGTAGCTGTGTTAGATGTTGCCTAAGTTTTTAAACACTACTTACCGTAGACCATACATAAAATGCTTGAATAAAATCACTGCATTTAGGTGATTTCATAAACTGAAAGCAGTTAAACAATCATAAAATAAATACCTTATTTCCTTGAGTGCTAGAATTTCGTTACACAATGCGGTAACACTAATAACCTACTGTTGACTGATTATAGTAGTAACAGATAACTTTTGTCTAAAAAAACTATCTGAGCTCTTGTGTTGAGTAATAGAAATTTTTTATCCAAATAAATATCCTTTATTTATCCACTCATTAACATTGTTTATTCTCTATCAAAGTTATGCAATAATAGAATGTAGTACAGTGAAAGCTCTCCTTGCGGACACCTCTAATAAGCGGACATCTCTCTTAACCGGACATTTTGCTTGGAACCAAATTTGGTCCTATAGTTTCCAATGTAAAATGCTTTCCGATAAGCGGACATTCTTATAACCGGACGCGGACATTATTTTATTGCCACAAACGGAAAAAAATCTCCCATAAACGGACGTGAAGCTCTAATGAGCGGACGACGAGCAATGTTTGTTAAAGAGGACAAAATCGTTTATTGAAATTTAAATCTGGGGAATCCCCAATCAATATTCGGTGAGTCCCCGTTCTAGACATTTCACTTGATTTTCCTTTGTTTAATGACTGTTAGTCATTGCAAAGTGCATATGAAGAAGAAACGTTCGATAATACATGATAATACTGATCTTTCCCTAAATGTTGAAGAGTCCGAGAATAGTGATGAGGTGATGAGTGATGATGAATCAGGATGAATGGTGGAAATATGTACCTTGCGCTGCTGAATCCATAAAATTCTATGATGAAGTCCTACGTACCATTTCCATGTTAAAAACATTTTCAGTACATGATTTTATTGCATTTGAGCATCTTAAAAACCTTGAAACGCATTTTCAAAACTGTATTATTCAACAAAAATTGGAAAAGACACGTCAAACAAGTATTTTACAGTTTGTTAAAAAGTCAACACAATGGTTTTTACCGTCTCTGTATGTATGTATTCAGAAGTAGTGTTATATACGTGTTTTTTTATACATATCTATTTTTGATGCTTTTGTTTTATAATTTCTTATATTTTGCACTTTTTTAAAAATAAATAATAAATAAATGTAAACACGTTGTAAATTTTTGTTTTATAATAGTTCCCTCTATTAAACGGACATCTCCCATAACCGGACAATTTTTTTGGAACCGTGACTGTCCGCTTATCAGAGCTTTCACTGTATACTTTAATATTTTGAAACTTTTATAAGTGCTTGTTTGCTTGTTTATTGGGCAAGGTTGAAATTTAATAATAAAATATTTAAAAATACTTATCTACATATTACTTTGATAAATGACAAATTTGATTTAAAACTTTTTATTAATTGAATAAACTACCAGTATATTTCTCCACAGTGTCCTCATCATCGCAAGCTTCAACCGTTTCGCTCATGCAGATAGATTGCGAAGTACTGGACACTCGTCTTCTGCACGTTAAACATGGTGCGATCCCTCAACATCTACGTGCCAATAACAATGTCACCCACGAACAATACAGCAACGTATCGGACAATAATGTACATGATTCGAATACCACACACGATAAAAACTATACAATGAACAATTCATACAAACCGTATTTTATGCGTAAGTCGTATTTAAAAACCAAAAATGGTCCAATAGATTACAGTGGTATCAACCGTGAAAAACGAGGTAAGAAACGTCCTTAATCGGTGCTGTGGATAGTAGTTTCAGGGAGAATTTATGTATGTTTGAGATTTTAACTTGGGATTCAAATATTTGCAATATAAGCAGTCGAGTTGTATCTGTGATGGTGACTACGGTTGCTTTTTATTTTACACTTTTCAGAAAGTTGTACAAAGTTTGTATATTAGTAGATGTTTAGTTAATTACAGTACAATTAATTATTAGTGTTGGATTGTACAGACAGATCAATAAAAAAACCAATTAGGGTAGGCTGTTAAATTGAATTATTTTGAATTGGTACTTTAGCCACATCCACAGAATGACATTTTATAACATTTGTAATTTGACATTTTTATTGTAACCAAAGTTTATAACCTCAAATTCATGTCAGAAATGTCATTCTGTGGATGTGGCTAAAGTACCAATTCAAAATAATTCAATTTCACAGCCTACCCTAATTGGTTTTTTTATTGATCTGTCTGTATATACTTAAAAGAAACGTTAAGGCTGGAAAGATAACTTTCGTGATTTGGCTATGTTAATGTGTCGGAATATCGAACGATTACGTGCATCTTTCGTCTAAGAATGCATTGAAAATTGTGTATAATTTACTTGGAATAAATTACCCAATTAAAAATACATCACAATAAATGAAGTTGTTATTAATGCGTATACTGCGGATTAGAATTTGTTGCTCAGTCCAAAAATTCGCTCACAAATTAAGGATGTTAATTTGGTTTTAGTTAAAAATACTTATATAAATACAAATATTCACATGGTGTATTGTACAAAAAAGATAGAAATACACATGGACGTAGGGCACTCACACCATTTTTCCATGAAAGTAAAGTATTTACAAGACGTGCTTGTGTATTGTTCGCAGGATGGGTGTTAAATATTAAATAAATTAAAAGTTTTATGTATGCTCAATTTTCATAATCTTGGACAATTGATGAAATACTCTTCCAAAAAGAATCAAAGTCCCCTATGAAAATACAATTATGAAAAGTTCAGTGGTGGCTCGGGCAAGAAAAGTAAGAAGATATTATTATTATTATTATTATCAGCCTGCTACATCCCTATTTAGGGCAAAGGCCTCCCTCTTTCCCTCATTTCTACTCACTTTTTAGTGAGGGATTTTGGTCTACTTTCCCATAGTGACTGGTTCTCGTGGGAGAGAGGTGCCGCGTTGACAACGCAATCTGGCCACCCATTCTAGTACTGACCGGAGACAACGCTGCTTAACCCTAGTAATCGCACTAGACTGGAGTACCTAGCTACCGCAACTCGGAACCTAATAAGATATTACCCTACTAAAATTACTTGGGCAAAATTAATTCTTAAAGCTGCTATATCGCTGTCAAAATTTAGTCAAAACCATTCAAACATCAAAAACTGTGTTTTTGTGGCACTGAACTGTATACTACGTAACTGGAAAGGAGATGCTGTGTAAACAGCTGAAGCAAAGTATGCAACCTGCCGTACGAGCCATACTGTAGTATTGCTATCTCTTTCTATCACATACGCATTATGGGTGATTGATTATAAAGCACACCACTTTTATGTGTTTTATATTAAATTAAACAGAATATAAATGACATGTTAATTTTTATGCTAAAACTAGGATGTAAATATGAGAAGTTTACTTTAAAATCTTTGTTAAAAATTAAAGATTTACAAAAACAAGAGTTATTAATAAAATAATTAGTACAAACTTGGTAACTACAATTCAGCAATTTTTAAATAAAATTATCTTGGTCATTTTTTGCCTTACAGTAGCTGCCTTACCATTTAACTGTAAATTTAAAAGTTTTGTATGGTGATGCATTCTGCATTTTATAAATAAATTTACAATTTGGCGTATTAATTGAAGTTCATGTAAATTTTCAAACAAGTGTTCTTCTGTTCTTGGGTGTTCTGGTTTAAACAGACTCAAATTTGTTCCAAAATTATTTAATGCTAAATTCTGTAAACGCAATTTAATATTTGTTTTATTTTTTAATAATCCTTTATTATGCATAATAAATCGAAAACTTCTTTCTGTGAAGTGAACGATTTTAAATACAACATCCGATGCGTAACATAAACCACCTCGACTTACTGCTTGTGTAAATTTTTTGAAATGTTCATTAGAAGCACTATATAAATCATCATATTTTACATCAACATTTTTAAATAGCAATATTTCTGCACACAGCTTACAGGTTGTTGTTTTTTATAATTTGCCGACAATATAGCCAGAGATATTATAATAGCAAATGTTTTCCTGAAAATCTGTTTGGTTATTAATGGTACATATGTATATTCTTCATAATTTTTGTCTGCTTCATCGCTATTCTTAGCTGGTGATCTTAATTCAAATGCAGGTGTAAGTATATAAATTCCCAAAATTTCCACAATTGGCACTCACACTTGTAGTCCAGTCATTTGGTGCTCAGAAAGGGGTTTGCTTGGAAAGTTTAGCGGAAGTTTTGAAAATTGGTAGTCTTATAGATTTTGAGGTGCTCTAACCGAATTTCCACTTTGCCACCTTGTACCGGCATGGGAAATGGTGCCATTTTGGGTAAAATGGCACCAAAAACCGGTTTTTCGAAAATATCTCCTTACCGGTTGATTTTTCGACAAAAATAGTGATGTACAAAATTATTCTACAGAAAATTTCCAATAATTCATGCCTGATTAATTTTTTTGTCAGACGAATAGTTTCGGCATACGAGCGCCGAGATTTCAACCGCTACACGTGCATTGGTAGAAAACATTCCACTACGCGTTATACGGGTGCTCCATGACTCGAGGTCCATAGCTTAAGGGCGTGTTATTGAAGTCATTTAGAGTTAAAATTGCTTAATAAACATATTTCCGAAAGTGCTTCCTTTTCGAGATACAGGGTGTCCAAAAAATAAGTTTTTTGTTTAAATATCTTGAAAACGATTTAAGATATTAAATTGAGCTTTGGTATGCACTATACTGGCATGAAGAGACTCTTTTTTGATCCATCTAGTTTTGACAATTCCAGCAGTGGCGTGAGTGACAGCAAAAAAATAAATAATTCCGACAAAAAAATAGTACGCCACTGCTTTTCTTCAAAATAGCTATTTGTTTCTTAATCGGCAACCAATTCTAAAAAGAAAAGGCTTCTTGAGATTTTCTGGTAGGACAAACCGTTTTCGAGTAATAATCATAATAATCATCGGCGGAGACTTTAACACCGTTAAATTTAAACGAAGTAATAGAGAAAATCCACTTAGCGTCATGAATGCAAGCATTCGGATAGAAGAAGACGTAATCACGATTGATCCTTTAGCAATTTTTCAGAGAATGTGTATCACAAAGAAATCTGATGAGGAACTTCGAAACTTCCTCACATTCGAACTTGCCCCCTTTCCATTATCGCTTTTCAGCGAACAAGGCATTATGCGCAAGAGAAATTTCTGGCCAATGACAGAAACAAAAATTGCCTGATTGAAATGTTAAAATTAAAATTTGAAGCTGCGAACTTCACGATCAAGCAAGCCACAGAAGATGCAGATGTGCTAATAGTAACAACGGCAAACAGCGTTTCATCTGTATTTGATTCTGCAATAGTTGTTGGCGAAGACACAGATCTTCTTATTCTTTTGAAATTTGTTAAGAATGTTCTCCGCTTCGTCCTCGTCGTCGCTGTCCTGTACTCTAATCTCTACATTCGAACACACCCCATCACAATTTATGCACATCGTTGAGCACTTTAACCCAGCCTTTCTGCATCCACATGCTCCTTGACATCCTTTTTAGCATTTGCAAGAAATGAATTTCAATAAAGTTTCCGGAGCAGGAGGCTGGAATGTGGTGACAGGAATCAGTCCGTTGATGCTTTTTTTCCATCCCCATTCCTCGGCGTTCTTTCCCACCTCACACAACTGCTGCACTTGGTGATACGTGTGGAACAAATGTTGCCTTGCTGCCGCTTCTGTTGGACGTAGTGACACGATATTAAATTTATTTTTATACGCTGATTGCATAAAACACTGATACCTATAGTCATTCAGCGATATAGTTTTCTTGCCCTTGTAACCATATACAGCTGTTACGAGAAATTGTTCTCTACTTCAGCGATGATCTCCGGGTCGGTATCTAGATTTTTAAAGGCATTGTCAACTTATGCAACATATTTAGTAAATGTCAAAATACGTTAGTTAAAATACTCGTAAAAGTACCAGCAGTGGTAGAATTTCAATATCTTTGATAATAACCACAATAAATGGGTAGAGAGAATTCAGATCCTACATACGTGACGTCACCGGTGTCGGCCTCCTGAGGCTACTACACAACGCATTATTATACAATTATACTGCATTACTACGCAACTACGCTAGCTATGCTAGTGCTCTTACCGGCGATCGACATCCGTGACGACACGTATGTAGGATCTGAATTCTTTTAGCTCCCATACCACGGTAACGAATTAAAATTCGGCCGTAAAATTTTGCGCAGGTGAAATACTCAGTTTACTCAATCAAATTACAAAATAAAAAAAAATCGACTTTTCATAAGTTGACAATGCCTTTAAATACTTCGACAAGCTTGGCCAATTGCGGATTCTTTAATGCAGTCATATATTTAATTTTCCCTTGATTAAAGAAAGCCGATGTGGTATCACAGCCACTAAAGGCGTGCATAAACAGTATGTTATCAGCGATTAATTTGTCTGTGATGCTTTTCGTTAAGTAGATTTGTTGTGAGGTTTTACCTCTTCCGGGTTTTAGAAGATATGTATTTGGGCGTGTGGATAGTGCAATTAAAAGAATAAGAAGATCTGCGTCTTCACCAACAACTATTGCAGAATCAAACGCAGATGAAACGCTATTTGCCGTTGTTACTATTAGCACATCTGCATCTTCTGTGGCTTGCTTGATCGTGAAGTTCGCAGCTTCAAATTTTAATTTTAACATTTCAATCAGGCAATTTTTGTTTCTGTCATTGGCCAGAAATTTCTCTTGTACAGCGTAGATATAAGGCACTTGCGCATAATGCCGTGTTCGCTGAAAAGCAATAACGGAAAGGGGGCAAGTTTGAATGTGAGGAAGTTTCGAAGTTCCTCATTAGATTTCTTTGTGATGCACATTCTCTGAAAAATTGCTAAAGGATCAATCGTACCTACGTCTTCTTCTATCCGTATGCTTTCATTCATGACGCTTAGTGGATTTACTCTATTACTTGGTTTAAATTTAACGGTGTTAAAGTCTCCGCCGATGATTATTATGATTATTACTCGAAAACGGTTTGTCCCACCAGAAAAACTCAAGATACCTTTTCTTTTTAAAATTGGTTGCCGATTAAGAAACAAATAGCTATTTTGAAGAAAAGCAGTGGTGTACTATTTTTTTTGTCGGAATTATTTATTTTTTTGCTGTCACGCACGTCAATGCTGGAATTGTCAAAACTAGTTGGATCGAAAAAGAGTCTCTTCATACCAGTATAGTGCATACCAAAACTCAATTTAATATCTTAAATCGTTTTCGAGATATTTAAAAAAAAACTTATTTTTTGGACACCCTGTATCTCGAAAAGGAAGCACTTTCAGACATATGTTTATTAAGCAATTTTAACTCTAAATGACTTCAATAACACGCCCTTAAGCTATTGACCTCGAATCATGGAACACCCGTATAACGCGTAGTGGAATGTGTTCTACCAATGCACGTGTTGCGGTTGAAATCTCGGCGCTCGTATGCCGAAACTATTCGTCTGACAAAAAAATTAATCAGGCATGAATTATTGGAAATTTTCTGTAGAATAATTTTATACATCACTATTTTTGTCGAAAAATCAACCGGTAAGGAGATACTTTCGAAAAACCGGTTTTTGGTGCCATTTTGCCCAAAATGGTGCCATTTCCCGTATCGGTACAAGTATTTATTAAATGTTGCTATATTTGTTGTAGCTCCATCACAGGTTATGGATCTTACTGTTATACCAACTTCAAACAAATTTCTTACACAGCAGTTAATCAGTTGCGATTGTATATTTGCATCTGTTTTATTTATTAAAAAGTAGGCTATTGGGCATTTGTAATTTCCAGTATAGCGAACAAGTGCTTTCGATGCTGGTGTGTCAAAATCTGCTTCGACAATACCACCATAATCGACATTACCAGTGAATTTTCCTTCCTTATCGTCCCATAATATTTGTTTTCTTATCGACAGCGAATCAAAAATTAAGGCGCATTGTTGTAAATTTGGTTTTTTCTTTAACTCATCTTTTAAAAATTCCAAAACTTCACTTAATAGGTTGGCAATTCAAACTGCATAACCATTTGCGAATGGTACGACCATTTGGCAGTATAAAATGCTGCCTCACAAAATTATATGCTTATATAAAGTTTGAGCAAATTGCTTCATTAATACAGAATAACGCCTTTGTCCAGGGTGCAAATGGCCTTGGTTTTTCCTTTCATGTAGCAGAAACTCTAAAGGAAATCCTAAAAACGTAATACATATTTTAATCTTGCTACATTAACAGTATAGTTATCTACGTTGAAAATAATTTCTTAAAACCATATCTAAGTTCTCATTGCTGTAACCATTTTTCGAAAGCTCATCTATGATGCCTTTCATGTTAGAAATTTTTAGATCTCATCGTTTTATCTTCTGCTCCAACGTTTTTAATTTTCTTTGTAATTTATGCACCTCTAACCTATTATTAGTCTGTGTTCCTGTATCGACCAACATTTTTGCTTGTGTAGATGCAGTCGGCATATTATTTTTATCAATATCCATTTCCTCGTGAGGATTCAGAATTTCCGCTTCAGGATTCTGATTTTCTTCGTCAGGTTTCAGAATCTTAATGTTCTAAAAGTATATTTGTTAAAGAGCTAGATCTACCTACTATTGCAAGCACAGTGAGGTACTGATTTTAATGTTTTTATAAATTTGTACTTACGTGTTTTACTAAAACCCTTCGTGTATTATCTTTCTTCACCAAATGCTTTGGAAATGAAAAAACCGAAGGTACTGCATCAGCCTTTAACAATTTTAGAGTTGATCCTGGTCGACTTTTGTAATCTTTTTCTAAAAATGTGCTCCACAAATTCTGTTTTAGACGGATACCAATCCTCTCTTCGAATCGCATTTACCCACAAAATCAAAATCTCTGGGCGTTGAAACGGAAATCTAATAATATTAATAAATGATTGGTAAATACTACTTTATATTCAAAATTAATGACAAAACCTCACGTTTGTTTACTTATGTGTGAAATGCTATTTTGCTGTTACAACCATAAGCAACACAATTGAGTACCATTTTAATCGAGGTTTCAGTCTTTAAAAAATATTTTCAATCAACTTGTGTAATAGAACTATGATCAGAGAAACTTTGTAACAACTTTTATGTCTACATTCACACACGTGGGACACTACAAACGCAAGTAAACACGTAGCAAAGCAGCTGCTCTCATAACCATCCACAAGTTAGACAGCAATGCAAATACTACAGTTAGCTCTATCTCTGTTTTAGATGCGCCTGACACATCAGTTTGCATTTACCGAATAGTGGCGTCTCCGTTCCAGTTACGTAGTATATAGTTCAGTGTTTTGTGGTTTTACAGGGTTTTTAATGTTTGAGAAAACTATTTTGATAGTGTGGCACACCCATTTTGATAATAGTAGTACCTACCAATCAAAATGTTGTGACGGCTTGTTTCTATTTTGATGTAACATCAAAATTTCGATCAAAAGGCTTCAAATAAAAGCAGCTTCTAAAATTTTGATCAAACTCGGTTTCTCACTGGTGTTTGATAGGTGCGCATATATTTCAGTAAACAAAGCAAACATTTGCTACAACACCTCGAACAGCTTTAGCAGGAAAGTTTCGATTCCAAACTTTTTTCTGCCCTGAATATATACAGTGAGCACGTAAAAGTTGGAACAAATTCGATAAAATCTTTATTGGGCAAGTAAGAAAATAATGCTTGGACACGCCGATTTTATTTTTTTGTGCGCATTTTTTTGGTATACCTATATTTTTTATTATGTCATCCCTGTTCGAGTTATGCAAACTAATCATAAAACTGCCTGCCAAATTTTACATTAACTTGGCGAATCTGATTGTTATGTGATCGGGGCTAACGAATTCGGCCCAAATCGGCTCCTTAATACTATGGCCGCTGCTGGAATCGAACCCATGTCAGCCGGCTAACTAGCCCAGGCTGCCTCCTAATGAATTCATAACGTTTCCAAATTGTTTATAGAATCAAATTTACTTTTTTAAACTTGCAACACACATTAGGCTTTTTAATTGACGATTAACAATTCGTATACTATAGAAAATTGCTTGAACTTGTTCGGTATCTTAATGTGACATGAGGCCAGTGGAAAACTACAATCTTAAAATTATTGACAATAGTTTATTTTTCTGAGAAATTGCAGCCATGCAATAGGTGATTATCTGATTACATACATGCTTCCAATTGAATGTGCAACTGTTTTAAATGGTAGAGCTAAAAGTAGCCTAGAAATTTAACATTGTGAAAATATTTCTGTTATAAACGAGTTAGATGACAAACATAGATTTGAAATTGTTTTTATACCTGAACTGTCATTAGTCATTATAAACACATTGAGTCGTATTCTCAGCTCATGTTTAAAGTTGTCTCTAACTAAAGTCGTGTTTAGCGTAAACATAAAACGATATAGCTTTATATAATTTTATATGTGTATAACAGAGATACGCGATGTTGCCATGGTAATTAAACATGATGTTAAATTTAAACTATAACCAAGTTGTTAACAAGCACTGTTATTTCTAACTTGCACCATATTTAATTATTTTCAATTGGATTCATGCCTCACCAATTAGAGACATTTTTTAAAACATTTAAATGTCTAAAAATCGTATGTCTTATTCTGACAATAAAGATTGTAAATAAATCCAATTTTTACCTTTAAAAGGGATAAGATAAAATTATTTTATTCGCTAAGAATTGCCCTTCTAATATCTAAAACCATTATAAGCCACCACTGACTAAATATGAACTGTAAAACTCTATAAGAACATTCATAAATTTACATTATTTAAGTTAAATATTCCGAAAGTTAATTTAAAATTAATTAATTCATTCATATTAAGTAATCTACTAAACAAACAAAAATTATGCAAAGAAGGCCATTGCAATGTAATTTATTACATGCCATATTTACTATATTTTTTAATTATTTGACCAAACTTATAGCAAACCAAATACAGATCACATCCTGCTGCTAAGTGTAATAAACAAAAGAATAGTTTCATGGAGATTTCAAATCACTTGTTTATTCTTTCAAAACAAAAACTGTTATAGCAATTGTTATTTATATCCAGATATGAATAGACAATATTATCTGAAGGTTAAAATTGAATTTAGTAATTGCAAATTTGTGTGTGAGAAAGCGTTATTATGTAAATTTGTTAATTTTGTATATGCAAATCATTTATTTTTAATGGGAATACATCACCTAAACCCTAACATATTTCATAGAATAATTCATTTTAATCGGTATCGAGAAGTGATAATTACTGTAGTGTTTAACATCATTATCTGTATTGGTTGTTAAAAACACTTGATATATGGATTAAGAACCCTTCAATTGTTTTAAATGAATTGATTCTAAAAAAGAACAAAAATCAATTGAGTACATATGAATTGAATATAACATTTGTATTGGAATCTTGTTTACATAGATAGATTTGTTATTATCGAAGTTTTTAAATTTATATATTAAGTTTGCTAAATCGAAAGTTACTTTTAATGCATTAAGTTCAAAACATGTTTATTTCATATAAGGTTAAATTAGTGCTATTTCAGAATAACAAATCGCAAAAAAACCTGTCTTTCGCATAATCAAACGATTTCAGTATTGGTGTAGGTTTTATTTTTAAACACGAAAATATGTTTACTACAATAAAATCGCTAGTCGTAAAATACTAGTTTTGTAAATGTAAGGTGAAGAATTTCTTGGTTCAGGCAAAGTTAGAACGAAATCTTTAGCAGGCTGCGTTCTTGAACGTTGAAGTAGGCCTTAATTTAAATGGTAATACATATTCAGAAGACAAAATTAAAACATTTATTCACTTGTCCAGCAGAAAATGTTCATAAGTTTCGATGAATTCGGTTTGATACCACTTTTAAAGAATTTTAGTCAAGTTCAACTGCATGAAGTAAGTTACAAAACAGTGATATAATTGTAAACAAATCCAGTTCCAATAGTACAAACATTAGTAAGCTTTTGAATGTTAAATATTTGTTTGATAAAATATCTAAAAATAGATAATGTAATTCGTGACATTGAAAAGATGAGTACACCGAATCTGTTGTTGTTAAGAAATGTTAAGAGAATGTTATCTGCATTTGATAATAGTTGTTTGTAAATATGTTTTTTTGAAAAATAAGGAGCACTCCAGTTGTGTTGTTTGCAGAACAGGTTTTATCAAGGATTACGTGTACTGCATAAATTTAAAAATAATTCGTTGACCTTATTAAACGTTTCAAGGAGGGCATTATAAATGTATGTTGCAGATGGCCTTTTTTGTCTTACAAATAAATACAGTTAATTAATATGCGAATAGTTTGCCACAGCGTTTTCCTGATTAGGCTGGTTATAAATATACACAAGCTTTTGTTTGGGGGTAGCACGAGTGAAATGTTTGTTTTTATGCAATAGTTAATTTTAGGTCAATTACCAGTATTTCAACAATGTTTTAACTTAAAATTAAGAAAGTGGTATGTGGCACTGTCCTCAAATCACTTAGTTTACAGTTACCAATACGCTTTTAACATTCCTAAGTTTTGTAACAGTAAAAAAATGATCAAAGCTATATACATGTGACAGTTTCTTCATAGGACATAGTAATAAAGAAAAAGGAAATATATCGCTGTAGAATTTTACAGATATTTTTTTATTTTTTGAATGTTTTAAAAGTGTGAACTAAACATTAAACAAAAACTATATATTAAGGTGGCCTTGAAGTAATCAATAACCAATTAATGATAAAGCATTTTCCCCCAATGTGTGCTGTTTTACATCAAGAATTCATCATGTTTGTATGGATCCTTATAAATACAGTAACAAACATTGCACGACCTCATTAGATAGATATATACATATAAATTATCACATTCACTTTGAAAGCAAAACTTGTAAAGTAATAAAAATCTTAATAATTCATTAGTGTGTGTCTAATGAAATCGATTTAATTTCAGTTTTTTAATTAGCTTTATTACTTGCCCCAAAGTGAGTGTGTTTTTTTTTAATAACACTAATGCATGGGTTTGCACCCAAGGGTATTTGTAGATTCATGAATTTAATTCTAATTTTTTTGTTAAGGCATTGTTATGTTCTGTGATAAAATAAAAAAAATATTATAAAAAAATCGAAGTATCTTTATTAATAATCCTCGCCCTTAGAAATTAAATTATTTTTCTGATAAATGATCAAGTACGTACGTATCACAACACATAAATAATGGATATGTTTACTTTAAATCAGGTGTACTTGAACCTAGGTAACATTTCAAGTCGTTAATTGTTGACTTAATAAGTTTCGCTTTGATTGTTGGCCGGTTTAACTCTTTATGTGCGACATATCGATGACATCCACCGAAACTATAATAATAATTGCCCCCTTCACGTCCTTGTATCCACATAAGGTCTATCGGGGGAACCTGGTCCACTGTATCCGGATCAGATAAAGTTCTCATTAAAGATTCCACCTTTTCTGGATTCACTTCTGGCATGATCGGACGAATTATAACATTCATTGGAACATCATGCACTTCCCTTATATTCGCCGCGTGAATACTTGTCATGGTTCCTAAAACACCATTTAATTATTTTTAACAGTATTTAAAATTTAAAAAAAATATATTACTCGTGTTTGAACGAACTGCACGTTTTGAAATTTCGCGCGTTTTCGAGTTTATGTTATTCAACAAGTGAATAGCGTAACGTGTTACCGCCGACTGCGATCTGCCCGCACTGTTCATATTGGATGATTGGCAGATAAAGTGGGCTGTGACGCTTGCCTGGAAGTTCTACGTTTTATTAGCGGTAACGTGATATGTGATATTGTATCATGATAACCACACCGTCTATTATTAATGTCAGGGCGTCAAATCGCAAATTAGTTATAGATTCATAAGTGACTTGGAAAAATCATAAAAAAGATAGAAAAACACCCCACTTTAAGATCTTGACTTTTAAATACGGCAAGTCAGTAAATTTCCAATTAAAAGGACAAAATCATAAATTCAGGTAATCAAATATGGAAAGCGAAAGTTAAAATTGCTGAATAAGACAATATACAGGGTTTGTCAAAAAGTCTGGGTCGTATGGGACTTTTTTTATTAAAGTATTTAATAAAAAAAATCAATACGGCGTTGGTTTGTGCTTGTCTAAAGGTGCATTCAGACTCAGAAATTTTGTCCGGAAAGTTGACGGAGAATTTTAAACGAACCAATCAGGAGGTGTGTAGAATTTGAATCCTAAGAAGCGGTAAATTCTACACACCTCCTGATTGGTTCGTTTAAATTTCTCCGTCAACTTTCCGGACAAAATTTCTGAGTCTGAATGCACCTTTAGAACTAAAAAGTGCACACAGATTTGGTCAAATGACATTCTGTACCTGTCAAATTTGACACTTTTTGAAAAAAGTTGTTCAGAATGGTATTTTACGTCGGTTTGCAAATTTTCAACTAAAAATTCGGACTTATTATTTATTACTCATTTTTTTTTAATTTTCCAAGGAGTACTACAAAATTCTCATTTTTTCATTGAAATTTCGGATTTTCAGTTTATGGCCAATTCTCGCGAAACAATTGACGCTCAATTGCTCAATATACATATTCGGAAATTGCCTGAAAATAAATCCATTTAATTTTTGCCTTACCAGGTGCAGTTTGTAAGTTCAGGATAATAAATATTTCAAGCACGGATGTTAATATGAAATTCGTAAAAACAATTTTCATTATTTTTTACATTTAAGGAATTTTCATCGTGGATAAAAATTAATACAACTTCTCCCCTTGATTTTGATAGCTAAAGCACAGTATAGATAGAAAAGCTAAAGTATGGGGAAATAAAAATGTTCAAAGCGCCCGTTTGATGAAACGCGTACTGGGACAGCATCAACGCCCTCTATGTAACTAATTTCATACTTATTATTTATTAAAAGGCACTGGAATAATAAGTTAGTTGTAAATAAACATGAGTTATTTGTTGAATATTTATTAAAATAATTATTTCATATTAAAGCACTGCATTCTTATTATTATTCAATAAACACTACAACAAAATCGTGCAAACTGAAAAAGTTACGTAACAAAAGTTGTTTTAACAGAATGAAGATTTGTAGGTTATGTTTATATAAAGGTGATGAAAAGCAAGTTTTATCTCTTTGGGAGAATCAAATAGATGATTTAGCGACAAAAATTCGAAATTGCGTGTCTGTGAATGTAAGTACCACATTAGACAGTAAATTAATTGCAAGAAATAATCTTCATTTAACGAACAGATAACCAAGGAAGACAACTTGCCCACATCCGCCTGCCTTTCGTGTATTCACCAAGTAACACAGTGGGAAATTTTTCGAGATACTTGCCAGAAATCAAATGAAATACTCCTGAAATCTGCGCTCGCAGAATTGGAACAAAAGTGCGACGTAACTACAGTTAAAGTTTCAAATAGTTTAAATACCAGTACAAGTTCTGAAAATAATTCTGTTAATACAAATAAGAAACAAAAAAGTCACAAACTACGTGCTAATAAAAGAACGTTGAAAAAGGAATCCATATCTTCCGATGAATGGGAAAATGAAAAGGATGAAGACTCCGATTATTTTGAATCTGACTTTTTGGTTTGCAAAATACAGTAAAAATTAATAAACTTATGATAATTCATTTCTTGTAGGATTACGCATTTAAAACAGAATTGTGTCAAAATATTTATCAATGTGAAATCTGTTTACACGAATTTGATAACTGTTTTCAATTCTTAGACCATCAAGAAGTACACGATGGACAAACCGTCTTCCAGTGTGATAAATGTACTGAAGTAAGTTATTACAGCATAATATGGACTATAATAACATCCTTGTAATTACAGTTATTTAACACAAGAAAAAACTTAGTTGAACACGATAAGAATCATCGAACTTCATGTCCTCATTGTGGAAAAATGGTTTTAAAAAGTAGCATGAAACTACATTTAATAAAACACACCGATAAGTATAAGTAAGTTTTTACAAAATTTATATTTTAATAAATTAGTTATTAAAATGATATTTTATTCAATACAGATGCACACAGTGCAATGGCTGTTTTAATTCGAAGGCCGCTCTCTCCCAACATATAATTACAGTTCATACGGATATAAAAGACCATATTTGTGAAACGTGTGGTAAACGATTTTCATCGCAAACAGCCATGCGTGTTCATATGAGATCACACAGTGACGAACGATTATATCCATGTAAATTATGTAGTTATGCTGGACGAACGGCTTCAGCTATTTACGTACACATGTCGACTCATGCAAATGATCTTTGCGTATGTGAAGTATGCTCAAAAACGTTTAAAAGTAATCGAAATCTAAACGATCACTTACGAAGGGTGCATAGCAAGGTTAAAAAACATCAGTGTACATATTGCGACAAGAAATTCGTAGATAAATACATGCTTCAGGTACATATCAGATGCCATACTGGTGTTAGGCCATATGAATGCACAATATGTGATAAAGCCTTTATAAGATCTGACGGTCTTAAAGAACACCTGGCCACACATGGACAAAGAGTTTTATACGACTGTAAGGATTGTGGAAAGAAATTCACATCAAAACGAGGGGTTACCAGACATAGTTGCCCTTCAGTTTTGTAATGCCTTTTTGTTCTGATATCAATACTTATTATTTATTATACTTTATTTCATGTATTTCGATAGATGAATAAATTTTATTATATAAAATCTTGATGTATTAGAAATAATTAATGAGGTCATTCCTGACCTCGAAAACAACTTTACTTACGTGGATTATAATTTATTATGATGTCTTCAGAAATAACAGGCTTTCTGAGTAGGAACTGGGCTAGAATTTTAATACATCCAAATATGTTTAAATTAATTACAAAGTGTTACTTTTCAGATTAAGTATTAGTTTATGAACATATCCTAAATACCTAATTTCTGATTTTTATTGCTACACTGAAGGCCAGAAAATGTACAATACAAGTAGCCAAAAAAAACCTAGGAAAGATTGTTTAGCCAAAAACTATTGCATTCGATTGTAAAAATAAGCATTGGGTACCTACCTTTTTTTAAATGACGACCACCCCTGAGAAATAATATTAAAAAAAGGTATCAGCACAAACGCCTTCCCCGTGAGGGAGCATAGTCGCTTTTCATACCTCGATGGTGTTGTGGTAAGCACCATGACTTTAACAACCGTCTAAATTCCCTATTCCACTACTATGTTTCGGTTCCCAATTATTTTCAGTGACTAGGTAGGCCACCTACTGAGCATCTGACTTGGATTTCGCCCTGAGACCGTCCGTGCTGTAGTGGAATGCCTGTACTCGACCACACTGGTGATCAGATATAATATTATCCTTTCAGTATAGATAGCAATACACTTATTTTAAATAATAAATTAGATATCAATCAATTTTCCAATATTTAAAAATATTAGCCCTGAATTATAATTATCAACCAACCCATGAAAACAAAGAAATGAAACCCCAGTCAAATATAAGACGGATGAATTAATTACCTGTTAAATTTAACAGTAGGTACCTATTTGTTTGGTTTTCAGTTTTATGTGAAACCAAAGAATATATAATAAATATTTATACCTACTCTTTGGTGAAACTAAATTATGAAGGGTAACTGCTTTATATGTATGTCAGACTATGAAAATTTTGAAAAAATATTACATACAATGTTATATGGAAAGACAAAAGCAGTTCAATGATGCAACAGAATTATATTTTAACTATCCAGAATATCTTTAACCAAATATAAAGATATACCGAGTGTTTGACTTAAGGGGCGAACATATGGAAATAGCATGAGAAATCATATACCGGGTGTTTACGGTAATACGCAACATAGGGAAACACCAATGTATTTTTTAGAAAAGATCCGGTTACCTGCGGGATATGTACGAATTTAGCACTGAACCTATGTGATTGAGTTTATTTGATGCTAGAATGAGACAGAATAGCGCCGGCATGTGTTATCGCGGCACGCAATTATTTCATTGTTTGGTTTTTTTTATACAGGGTGCGGCAGGGAAACTTCCTTTTTTGAATTGCGCGCCATTTAGCTAAGGGCGGAAGGGGGGGTACGGGAGAGGTATCGTTGGTGAGTAGTGGTCGGGAGCATTAATTTCTGCAAAAATTTACTTTGCCATCAAAATGTTTCGAACTTGATACTACCATAGGTAAAATTGAATGAAGATTTCAAAAATGTATAAATATACAGGGTGTTCCATTTAAAATAACAAACTTGTTTCCTATGTCAACAAATGCCATTTAAAGAGTATATTACATATACCAAATTTCATTTTGATATCTTAAAAAATAAAAAATTTATGGGGGTGCCCCAGGTTTCGTTGATACCCGGTATACTGCTGTTTGCTAGGAGTAAAAATTACCAAATGAACCAACGACAACTCGTAATTTTTCACTAAAATATGCATACTAAGAAAAATTTACATAAAATGGTTCAGAAAAACTTAAGGTCGTGCCGTTTGAACACAAATAAATCTTTAATTAAAAGGAGAATATTTTTCTCTTGCCAGGTGCAGTCTGCAAATTTTAGATGATAATTTCAAAGACAAGTGTAAATATGAAATTCATAAAGACAGTTTTCATTATTTCTTCTGTATTAAAGAATTTTCATCACGGACAAAAATAATTCCCGCCTAGCTGTGTGAAGTTATAGACAAGCTTTCGCGCATGCACATAAATACCAGGCTGCGTATTGTGGATACCGAGGTGGCGAAACCAATGTAAATGGTTGCCACGCCAAGTAAATAAACCCCAAAGGTCTGTTAACTTCAATAGTTTGCCTAATAACATTCGTCCAATTACGTCGCGGGAGTCATTATGACGTACTCCAGTTTCCCAAATAAGCGGGAACTGTGAATTGCAGCATATTAAGGTGGTATGCAATATTCGATAAAAGTAGGATAAAAACACAAACTTGGTTATGAAATCGTTGCCGTTTGTAAAACTCGATTTGATAAATTTATAATTTATATAATGATAAATAAAGGCATCTGCTATAAATACATTTATACAGTAGGTACATACATTCATACATAGGATATACTCTTTCCGCTGAGCCTAGTACCCTACAGACTCTACATCACTCTACATTCAATGCATTATTGCATCCGTGAAAAAAAAAACTCAATCGGGAACAAAGCTGACGTACCTTCAAATGTTTGTGTAAAATGGTGTTAATTGCTTTCACACCAATTTTTAGAGTTGCTTGAATACTCCTTACAGTAGGTATATTTATATTTACCGATTCATAAGTAAAATTTCCCAAATTGGGATACTTTTCTTTAAACTTTTTTGCCATATATTAGCCCATCTTTTTCAACAATTTGTTGGGGTGTTGGGAGTGCTGATTCTCAATCTCTGGATGATGATGCACTGCCACTGTCACTGTTTTTCTTTCTTTCTTTTTTGTGTGTGTCTTTTATGCGTGTATAGCAAATCTGCTCGGAATCACTGTATTCCTTATTGAAAAATTTTTAAAAATCGGAATCGAAGTTGAAGCTGTTTGAAAAGGAAAAACCCATTAAGCCCGTAATCTTTAAATGATTATTATGTCAAATCTAACTGACACGAATGATTCTCATGCACACTAAACAGTTTGTTATGCTATTTTATAGGCTCATCAAAATTTTGACGCAGATTCGTTCGCAAATAAGACAAAAATTTGAACTTTGAAGTTCTAAATATTGATAAACAGCGGCCATGCTTGCACGAAAAATTTCGGAAATTAATTTTATCACGAATGTTTGTTGTAAGGACTGAAGGGCGACTTACGTTGTTCTGCAGCCTCATTCAAATTTTTAAGTAATTTCCTGCTCAGAGAATCTTAAAAACCGACGTAAGAAAAAACTGTTCGGGAAAGAAGGCCGCCATATTTCACGCCGAACTTAAAGTTAGCTTAAAATAAACCTAAATAAAGACAACTTCAAGTTACACAAGTTGAGGTAGATGTGATTCCAATATAAGCTATGGTCATCTGAAAAAAATACTAAGAAATCACAAAGAACTAAAATTTATTTTATTAAAAATTCTAAACATAATATTAAAAAACAAGAAACTGACTTGAACGATAATTTTTAACAGATTATAACTAAAATATGACGTCATACGTGTCGGAACAGTTTATGTCATTTATGTGTAATAAAGTGATATTTGTATTTGTGTCACCTAATTTTTGTATATTTTTAAATAATTTAGAAACAGCGCGTGACACTCGTACATGTGCTCCACATGAAGGTCCTTGTACTTATTATTATTATTTATTTAGTTCTATGTATCTGCATGACAGCGTTCCTTTTTCTTGTTTACCTGACATGGCGGCCATTTGCATTGGTTTCGCCACCGCAGTATCCACAATACGCAACCTGGTTTTTGTACGCATGCGCGAAAACTCGTGTATAACTTCACACACCTAATAATACGCATACTGGTGCGATGTCAACCCAGTTGATTTGACAATTATTACTGTTATTAAAATAGCATTATTGTTTATTAAATATTAGATAAATAATTATTTCTTAGTTAAAACACCACATTTTTACTAAATAAGCACTATCATAAAATCTTGCAAATTAAGAAGTTATTTAACACAATGAAGATCTGCAGATTATGCTTATATAAAGGTGAAGATAATCAAGTTTTATCTATTTGGGAAAATGAAATCGATGATTTAGCGACCAAAATTCGAAATTGCGTGTCGGTGATTGTAAGTAACTCATTAAATAATAATTACCTTATTTTCTATAACATAATTTTGATTTAACAAACAGATAACCAAGGAAGATAACTTGCCCACATCTGCTTGCCTTTCGTGTATTCACCAAGTAACACAATGGGAAATTTTTCGAAATACCTGTCAAAAATCAAATGAAATACTACTGAAATCTACATTTGCAGAATTGCAACAAAATTCCGACACAACCATAGTTAAAGTTGAAAATAGTTTAAGTACCAGTACAGATTATGAAAGTAGTTCTATTAATACAAAGGAGGAGCAGGAAATCGAAGATATTGATAAAGAAACGTTAAAAGAGGAAACTATATCTTCCGATGAATGGGATGAAGTTGAAAAGTACGAAGAAACTGATTATTTTGAATCTGACTCTGTGGTTTGTTAAATATAAAAAAAATTAATAAACTTATAATAATTCAAATCTTGTAGGATTATGCATTGAAAACGGAGTTATATCGGTATATTTACAAATGTGAAATTTGTTTAACAGAGTTTGATAACTGTTTTGAATTCATAGAGCATCAAGAAGTACACGATGGACAACCCGTCTTCCAATGTGATAAATGTCCTGAAGTAGGTTATTACAGCATAATATGGACTATAATAACATCCTTGTAATTACAGTTATTTAACACAAGAAAAAATTTAGTTGAACATGATAACCATCATCAAGTTCCGTGTTTGCAATGTGGAAAGATGATTTTAAGGAGTAGTATGAAACTACATGTGATAAAGCACACTGATAAATTCAAGTAAGTCTTTACAAAATTTGTGTTACAATATACATGTAATTTTATTTCAATCAGATGTACACAATGTAATGGTCGCTTTACGTCAAGGACCATTCTTACCCAACATATAACTACAGTTCATATGAATGCAAGGGATTATATTTGTAAAGTATGTGGTAAAGGATTTCCAACACCAACAGCCGTAAATGTTCATTTGAAATCACATAGTGATGAACGATTATATCCATGTAAATTATGCAGTTATGCTGGAAGAACGGCTTCAGCTATTTACGTACACATGTCGACTCATGCCAATAACCTTTGTGTTTGTAAAATATGCTCAAAAGTATATAAAAGCAACCGAAATCTTTACGATCATTTACGAAGGGTACATAACAAGGTTAAAAAATATGATTGCACATTTTGCGGCAAAAAATTTGTGGATAAATACATGCTTAACACACATATCAGATGTCATACTGGTGTTAGACCGTACAAATGTACGTTATGTCGCAAGGCTTTTATAAGATCTGATGGTCTTAAAGAACACATGACCACACATGAACATACCATTTTGTACAACTGTGAAGAATGCGGAAAGGAATTCACATCAAAACGAAGCATTACGAGACATATTTGCTTTTCAGCTGTGTAATGGGTTTTCGTACTAATATTCTTAATTATGGCTTTCAACTGTGTACTACGTTTTCGTACTAGTATTCTTGATAATTATAATGCTGTATTACAATAGTTAAATAAATTTTTTATTTAAAGTTATGATGTATAAAGAAATATTTAATGAGGTCATTTCTAACCTTGAAAACAGCTTTACTTACGTAAATTATAATGAGGATGTTTTCAAAAATAAATAATTTTTAATTAGTTTACAGGCTTTACAAGTAGTTGTTACGCTAAAATTATCCGAATATATTCAAATAACTTACAAAGTGTTATTTATTTCAATATTGGTTTATGAACATAACCACAAATATATAATTTTCCTTCAGAAAATGAACAATACAAACGTTATTATACTCATCAGTGGTAAAAGAAAATCGGGGAAAGATTTTTTATCTGAAAAACTATTGCAGACGTATGTATTCCATAAGAAAAATCAGTACCTTTTCTAACTAAAGTAATTACTCGTTAAAGAAAGATTTTTTAATTTATTATCTTTTTAGTATAGGTAGCGACACATGTGCAATAATTAGAATATCAGAGCCTATCAAAAGTCATTATGCTAAAGTAAACAATTTAGACGTAAAGGAACTAATGAGTGATAATCCGTACAAAGAAAAATATAGATTAGAGATGATTCATTGGAGCGATGAAGTTCGCAAACAAGATCCTGGATATTTTTGCAAAGCAGCCTGTGATAACGGTATTAATTTGTAATTTATTCTGATTAAGTTATTTTATATGACATATGCTTGCGTAGCTGTACCGAAATCCATATGGATAGTGAGTGATATACGAAGAAAAACTGACATAAAATGGTTTAAAGAAACTTACGGCAGTAAAATAAAAACAGTTCGAATATCAGCCGATAATGAAATTCGCAAAAATAGAGGATTTGTTTTTACACAGGGTAAGTTAATGTTTGAGAATTTAGTAGTTTAAACTCTCTGGTTGTTTGCTTTTAATGTTGACCGTGTTTTGAACAAAATCGCAAAGAATTTTGTTTATAAATTAACTGCCGTAAATTAATCAGGTTTGATGCGAATAATCGCCGGTTGGTGCAATCGGCAATTAGATATGTATCTCAACGGAGGTTTGCATATTACTTTCTGTTTGTATTTGTACAACAAACGGTAATAACTGCATAAATTAATTTACCAAAGTTCATTGTAGGTGTTGATGATGTTACTTCGGAATGCGATCTAGATGACTACAGCGAGTGGGACTTGAGCATTACAAATAATAATACAGAAGAAGGAAGCTTAGCTATCCAAAAAATTGTGCATTTACTTAATGTGTAGTCTTGAAACAATTTTTTGCCAACCCCAGTATTTTACGGTGATGGATTTTAGAAGAATCTCGGGTTTATTTTTGTATTTTTATATGTTGTTTTAGTATTCGGTAAAAATATACATTTTTTTAACTTGTATGAAGAGTTTTTTGTATTTTTAAATAATCTAAATTTATTTTTGTTCCATCATTTTCATCTACAAGTATGTTCTGTATTGGTGCATTTATATTAGGTAGATTGATTGAATCACGATACGTGAAGAGGGTTGGGAAAAGCCCCTAACACTGCAGCCAATTGGGCTTATTGTGTTGCTCATTATTGGACAGAATTAGAAATGACACAATCCACGAAACTTGCGGCATAGAGGACGTAGTTAGATGGAGCAGATCAAGACGAAGATTCTGGTGAGATCACATGGAGAGGATGAATAATAACAGGCTCGCAAAGAGAGTAATGCCACAGAAACCAAATACAAAACGACAAATTGGAAGACCACAAAAGAGGTGGTGTGAGAGCTAAGAGCCCAATATAAAATTAAAAAGAAGAAGAAGAAGTGTTGCTCAACAAAGTACTTGTTAGGCAAAACGTTTTGTAACCTTAATTAGGTTTAATAGTCTTTATCACTTCTTCTTTTGTTAGAGTTTCTCAAGAGTAGGTCCCTCCCAGGAGTGCATGACTCCATCGAGCAAGAGCCTCACACTCAAAGATGATATGAGAGGTTGTTTTGTCCTCCTCATTACAGTCTGCATATGGGTTCCTCATTAAAGGTGTCCTGTTACTAGCCTAATTTGCTGTCTGCTTAATTGCAGTATGTTGTCTGCTAATTTTCTAAATGGTGCTCTTAGCATTGACTTGCTGTGTCTCATGCCATCCACATTATTCCGGTGGTTTTGATGTTGTCTTTTTAACCAACCTTCTAGCCAGCTGCGAGCTGTGGTTTTTTTAATTCCAAATACTGGCTCAGGCCCAGTAAAGGTGATTTCTAATCCCTTTTTTGCAAGTATGTCAGTTTTTTGATTGTCTTGAATTCCCTTGTGGCCTGCCACCCACATAATGTGGTTTGCAGATGTTATAAGGTTTTGAAGACAATCCCAAACCAGTTTTGAATTGATCCGGTAGCTCGCCAAGGCTTTTATGGGGATATCCTTGCCCTGATAGTTCCTTCTAATATTCTCATGCAGACATATTTATGTCAATAGCATGTATTTCTGCTTGAAATACTGTAGCCCTGTAGCGTACTTCCCTAAAGATGCATATGCATTTAAAACAAGGAAATTCCCTATGTAAATCCAGCTGTCAGTTTTGGATCCGTTTATGTACCAGACAATTTTACCTCCCTGACAGCCTCTTGGTTTCAGCCTTTCATTCCATTCAAGCTGGATATTGAAGGGTTTATTAAGGTTCTGCTTAATTGGCATAGCATCATTGCTCATTTTTAATAGTGAGTTCGTGACGATGTTGGTTATCCTAGCATGCCCAGAGATAGATCTGGTTTGCCAGTTTCCATTGTACTTCAGTCTATATGCCGCCATCCTTGCTTCCGCCATTCTTCGTTTCATACTTAAAATTCAGTACTGGAGAGATACGGCAATGTTATTTTTATGGGAGTTTTGTGGTCAATGTTGCCACTTCTCACTGATAGAGACATGCAGAATAAGCTATTAGAAAGGGATTAGCAGTTGTTAGGTGCCTTGAAATACAATAGCCAGATTTATTTATGGTTGACAGGTGTATATTAATTTCCAAGCAATTTTGTGGAGAAATCTGGCTATCTCGTTTTCCATAAGACACCGTACTGAACTTTAAGTATGAAATAGGGGATAGGGGAGGCAAGTTTAATATGGCTTCCATGGCTGTAGTTGGGGTATTTCTCATGATTCCTGTAGTACAGAGACAGGTAAATCTTTGGAGTTTGCACAGCTCCAGTTTGGCCTTTCTTTGTTCTACTTTACCCCACCACACCAGCGATCCATAGGTTTACAATTGTGAATAAATGTGAGTTCCAAGTTAACTTTACATCCAGTATGATGCCTAGATAAGTATTTAACCTCTTGGCTCACCGTTGAAGTGGTGTAGCAGTGTCAATCTGTCTATATGCCTACTTCCTGTGAATGGAATCAGTGCTGTTTTCTGTGGATTTACATTCAGGTTCTCCTTTCTATTTGATGTATGTAAAGTTGCATAACTACTTAAAAAAATCAAAAAGTCATAAGAAACAATTAAAGCGGGCGCGTTTAGCAGAACGCCAAAAACCACAGAACACCCTACAAGTCAAAAACGAGTTGAGGTTAGAGGTCAAGAATTGCGTAAGATTCATATTTGAAAATTTGCATATTATTTCGTTATTTGTGTTATTACTGTAAAAGATATAGCAAAAACAAAATTAGAATTTTCTGTGTATTTAAATTGTAATCTCCTTGTCAAGTTTCCGTAAAGTTCGGATTTAAAGCCGATAAGTACTGTGCCATTTGTGTTGCCTACACGCTAAATTATGAATGGGAAATTTAAACCGATTTTTATAGAACTTTATTTCCACTTTTTCTGAAATAATTTGCATTTTGAAAAAAAATTTCTTGTGGCGTTTGAAAGAGAGTGGTTGTATCTATCTACTGATGGACAGATTTTTTTGGTATTAATATTTTTGTAAAAACTATTTGAAAATTTTGAAGTTTTTTAATACTGTAAAGTTGGTTATTAGAAATGAAAAAAAAATCTTTCTATCAATAGATAGAAAAGACATGGATAATTACAAAAAAAATGCTCAAGTTTCTGCTTAAAAAATGAGTCTAAAAAGATGGAACAAAATGTACTTAAAATAAGGTATAGTTCATGGTGTAAATTCCAGCTACTAGCTTTCCCCTGTATTTAGAGCTCTTTCCATCAGCTTTGAAATAGTATTCTCAAATTTTCTGGAGATGAGTATAGCCTAGGTGTAGTAGCCTTGTCTATTTAATTCAACTAGGAACTAAACGACCATCAGGTTCCACAGCAGAGGTAATAATCCCCCCCCCCCCCGCTGACATCCTTTGGCAGCTACTATCTCCATCGTCTCACCAAACAAGGTTGATTGAATTTTCTTGTCGTGGAGCATACTGCTGATCCACCTACAGATGGAGTCTTCTACTCATTGATTTAAAGGAGGTGTGATCAAAAGCTCCTTCTATGTTAAGAAAAGCTGTCAGTGGTATTTCCTTGTTGTTGACTGCATCCTCAACTCTCCTTACCAATCGGTATAGAGCAGTCTCGCAAAAGTCCTAGAGACAAGCTTTCCCTTACATGTCAAATCAGTTTCTCCATCAGCTTTAACATGAAAGATGATAGGTTGATGGTTCTATATGCTTTTGCCTGAGCGTAATCTCTCCCAAATTTTAGAATAAAAACAATTCTAGAACATTTCCAGGCAGAGGGTATGTATCCTGTTTCCTGTTACCAGGTTTGCTCTTAGTAGTCTACAAAGCTTTGGTATGAGGTTTGTTTTTCCTTAATAATAACTTAGCACAACATTTATAGGTAAAGAATTAAAGATATTATATCTAGAGGGTTCCAACTTGACATGATAACAGCTATACTTTTATCAGCTTTGATTTACTGAATTGCTGAAGACCACAGTTATTTTAGACTACAACTAGAATAATGTTATCAAGTTTTGTAATATTTATATGAGATGTCATATTTGCGACACAGTTGCAGCTCACTGCTCTTCAGTCACAGCATGGAGCGACTGCGCCACACCAGGCAACAATGTCACGTTTGATGTGATTCGTAATTTTTGCGGACATGTTCATACCTGTGCTATAGCTGCTATGCATATTGCAATCCTCGGTCTTTTCAGTATTTGGTTTGCTTTCTGTGCATAGTGTATATTTGGAAAAATATGTTTGATGCTGAAACATCAATTAGTAAAATCCAAACAATGTTCGTGGAAGATATGACACGGCACGATGAGTATAGAAACAGATAAAATTGCATTGTATTTAATGGATAAACTCAATACCTTCTTTACTATTTTTTTAAGTATCACATATACAATGCAAATGACTTCAGAAGTACTCAGTTTTGCACACAGATTTCTACACCAAACTAGAAGCGTTCTGTCAACGCAGTAGAAACTTAAAAGTAATAAAAATATATGGCGACTCTGTCACACAACACCAGCTATAATGCGAACGAACCACTAGAAAGTTATCGCAATTCTGCTGCAATGGCAAGATCGCGCGACAGCCCCCCACATATGTTGCCGGCTTAAGAGAGTGAGGTTTAAGAGGTAGAGTAACAAGAGCCTACACCTACACCCAATTACACTATACACATCGTGCAATATGTGGGTATAAAAGATCACAGCAACTTACAGAGACAGGCCTGGTCGTGCATTGCATCCGTAGGGCCTCATACGTTCATGCATCAACCTCAATACCAAAAGGTAAAAGAGATAAAGTAAAGATCTTTCATGTGCCATTGTATTGAAGTTATGTGTTTATTCTCAGTGAAAAGCGTGTCTTATGTAATAAAACCTTTTTAATTTTGTTTTCAATGATAAATACATTCGCACCAAATATATATTGTTACAAAAGTGATTACTACTATAATTTAAATAACATTGCAGTATAAGATGTCTTGTAATGTATGTAATTAAAAAATATAGTTTGCATAAATAAAGCTGAATAAATCTTACTTTATTTGTAAAAAATATTTTTAAAAATGTTTACATTATGTTCATCATGATCAACACCAAAGTGAATTTCGTTATCTTTAATATAGGCCCATGACATTCGATTAGTACTGAAATCAATTCCAACTTCTCCATCTTTTGATATTGTAATCGCACCAGCGGTATTATTTAGTCTTTTGGTCATTGCACTAATACAATCATGTGTAGCATCCTGTGCTGTTTTACCATTTTCCATCGCCTTTAGAATTGCATGAGCCAAACAAAATTTTGCTACAGTTTCACCATGTCCTGTAGTTGAAACTGCTCCTATATTATCGTCGGCATATGAACCACTACCGATCATGCATGTATCACTGCTACGTCCTGTAATTTTTCCTTCCCTACCACCTGTAGAAGTAGCTGCTGCAACTCGTCCTTGTGAATCCACAGCAACTGCTCCAACTGTGCCACCAACTTGCTCTTCTGCAAGTTTCTTTTTATAGTTTTCCAAAGCAGTTCTTGTTTTATTCGTAACTAAACTGCCTGGTGGTAAAATTGGAACGCCTTGTTCTTTAGCAAACTTCAAAGCACCTTCCCCAGCTAATAATACGTGGGTTGTCTTCTCCATAACTAAACGGGCTAAACTAATAGGATGTTCGATATCTTTCACGACAGTTACAGCTCCGGCTGATAAATCCGATCCTACCATAATACTTGCATCCATTTCGACTTCTCCATCTACCGTTAAGACAGAACCACGTCCTGCATTATACAATTCGTTAGATTCCATTAGCTGCACGGCAGCTTCCACGGCATCCACAACACTACCGTTATTAGACGTTAGTATTTCGTAACCCTTCCAAGCTGCTGTTTTTACACCCTCAACTACTTGAGCTGCGATTGCATCGTCTTTAATCTGACCCGCTCCACCGTGCAGCAATATCACAGGATGCATATTTTTGTGAATTAGGCAATTTACGAAATTTAATTTTTTAACGATAATTCTGAAAAATTAGCTGAGCTATTTTGTAACCTAAATAATTAACTTATCTGGCACTAGCAGGCTGTTATATTACTTACTGAGGTGTATACGTACTACTGTAACCATGTTGGAATAACTTCTGACAAGGAAAACTGTTTTAATAAAATCAGGACGCCGTAGGTGGAGTGATTTTATTTTTAAACAGTTTTTCGAGTTTGCTGACAGGTAATAAGGTTGAATTGTCAAACTTAAATTTATCCCAAGGATTATACACCAAATAACATGAATGTTTACTCAGCTGCTAAGAAAAAGGTAAATAAAGATTTATCACTTGCAAAAAATTACCTTCTTTTTATCCGTTGTCAAATTGACAAAAATGTTTTTGCTTATGGCTTACTTTATATTGGAGTTAAATTATCCAAGGAAATAATTTAGAATTATTTCCAAAATTCTAACCTATATTGTCTTTTTATTGTCAGCAAAAAACTTCTTGTTACTCATAGTAGTTCTTATCAATCAGCAAAAATGATCTACAATAATATACAGGGGATTTGGAATTTGTATACACTTCGGGAGGTCCCTAATGAATAATTGGAACTAGATTTATCTAACAGAAATCTTTAAAAGAATAAACATTTGAACGAAAATACTAATTATAATGTGCAAAGAACATTTTAAAAACGACTCCATAAATGTGTTATAAAATTGGAAATAGAAGTAAAATTACAAATTTTCGCAAGGCTTTCTATAAGAATATAATATCACCTTCCATTGAATATGTCTGCTATTAGAATACTTTCTGGGCATTCAAATTAATAAGCATTTGCACAAGATTAGACTTGATCTTAGAAGACCCTGAAGATGAAATAATTCGCATAGCATCACTACTCATTTTTAATAGTGAGTTCGCGACCAAGGCCCGCTGAATTAAATATTACATATAATAAGGCCTGCCCACTTTATTTAGACAAGAAACCCATGCATGATTATTTTGGTTTGTTTTAACGACCGTTTTATATAATATCGGCGGAGTCGCTGAGGGGTTAAGGCATTCGACAACAGCGCGGACGGGGTCGGGGTCAAACTCGAGTCGGATGCGCGGTGGGTGGTCTACCTAGTTACTTAAAATAATTGGGAACCGAAACACAGTAGTAGAGAAGGGAAAGCAGGCGATTGTCGAAGGCGTGTTGCTTACCACGTCACCCCGTACGTATAGCGTGCGAGATAACAGATAACCGATGTATGAAAGCGACTTAGGAGGCCTTAACCCTCCATGTTGTCGGCCATACTCCCTCGCGCAGTGTAAGTGTCGTTACCTTTAACGAACCAATAAAAGTAAACTGTTAAAATTTACTAATATTTTGTATTTTCTAAATGACTTTTGCAAAAAAACAATGAAGAAAGTGAAAGAATTACCGATAGAAAAATATGGTGTAGTTCTTATCCCTTATAAAAAATAAGATACGCAGCGTGAAATGGCAAGACGACTCTAAAAATTTCTAAATTGACTATTGGACGAACAGTAACAATACCTGACTAGTCATTTAAATGCAAGCTGTATAAGATTTGTAAACCTCTGACTTATTTGGAGGAATTGCTCATAAAAGCCCACTTCTAAGGCTCCATAACAAAAGGAAAATGCGAATGTGAGCCATAGTGGTGTGTTGAATGGAATTTCGAGGTATTTTGTTGTAAAATACGAACATTTGATCACCGATTTCAAGAAGAAAAGACTTTGGGGCAGTGTACATAGAATACCATTTGGAAATGGTTTTGTTTTTCAGCGAGATAATGATCTTAACACGTTCGCTGCCAGTTCGCATAGAAAGCGCGCATCTTGAGAGCCGGTGTCGCTCCAATATAAATTTTTGCAGTTTTCTATTCCAAATTGCGTTTAGTTGACTAGTGATACAGTATTTATCCGTAAGAGTACAACACTGAAAATGACGCAAAATGCCGGCAAAAGCGGATAGTCTCATGTGCAGGGCCAGCTTAAAAATGTCTATACTGTATTCAAGTTAAAGATGGAGTGGATGTAAACAAATACATGCGCTGTTCACGTGATTGAAAGAAGCAGGGTAGTATTAAGGAAATTCGTAAAGATTTGCATACAAACCAGTATAGCAAAAAAATATTTAAAAAATCAAATTTGAAATGATGTTAATAATTAGACATTTGGTAAGGAATAACATTTTATAACGAACATTTTATTCGATGATAAAGTTAGGTACAATAAATAAAAAATAAAATGAAAATAAAATAATTTTAAGCCGGACATGGACGGATATCAATTCCCGGGTGCAGTGGTAAGGGTTCAGCCAATCGCATTAGCTAAAATGCAGCACACGCGCCTATCATTGTCTACATCCACTTCATCTTTAACTTGAATGAAGTATATATAGCGTAAACCAACCCATGCTTGCAACGCAAATTTCCGCCCGAGGCACTCAAGCTAAAGTCGCCTGGACGCAAAATTGCGTCGCTGGCAGCGAAAGTGTTAATACAAATCCCAATTATGTAAAAATTATTTCGAAAGCTGTATCCCTGATCACATAACAATCAGATTCGCCAAGTTAATGTAAAATTTGGCAGGCAGTTTTATGCTTAGTTTGCCTTCGGTTACCAGGTGTCGCCAGTATCGCACGAGTAGACGCGACTCTAAAGTGCTTAGAATCAGCTGATTTGTATGATTCCAAGCACAGAATAGATTAGGTTATTCCAAGCACTTCAGGGTCGCTTCTGCTCTTGCAATGCTGGCGCCATCTGGTAACCGAAGCCAAACTAATCATAAAACTGCTTGCCAAATTTTACATTAACTTGGCGAATCTGATTGTTATGTGATCAGGGGCTGTATCTAATTAATTGGTCCCCTCAATTACCCGATTTGAACCAGCTTGAATTGTTATGGGCTCTAAAAACGAGTTGTAGGAGATCATACAAAAGACTTGAAACGATTTTAAAACTCTCAGAGTAGTAGTCTATGTCTCATCGAAAAATCTTGATAACATTTTTTGTAAGAATGCAAAATTTAATATTTATATGGTTTTGTAAATATCTGGATGGCTTGTTTTTTGTTGAAATGTTAATGAAAATAGTCACTTACAATGGCACGAGTGGCCAAAGAATTGTCGATTATTTTTTTACTGTAACATCAGGAATGTTCCTTGCACGAGTGGTATTCGCAATCACACGGAACATGAGTGATTTTACAGCAAAAATAATCTACAATTCTTTGACCACGAATGGTATTTGAGGGACTATTCAACGAAAAAAAACCATCGAATCATTTTTCATAAATTAGTCCACATTCAAGTTTGTTTACATGAAAATTGTTCTCTGTGGGATATAACTAGCAATAAACTGTTTTCAAAAAATTGTCGTTTCGTATCACTAGTGAAATTTTCACTAGAAAAAATTGTCGATACAATTCGTTTTGATTGGCTCTAAAACGTCAAATCTTGCATTTTGATTGGTCGATTTTTGACAGATGACATATGCGTTGAATAGTCAATACAAATTTTTGTATAAGGTACAATGTGCCCACGGATAGGTGATACAAGGGGTATAAATGACCAACAATTTTTAGATATCAATACGCTTTTTGGCAGTCTCTATCCCTGCTTGTTCTTAAATTCATTTTAAGCAGACTTTCGGTTTTTTTAAATCAAGGCACTGTTAAAACGAAGGTGAGGTTTAGGTAAAGGGTAAAGTCTTACATAGGGATTCATCAACAAGGCGCAACGTTAGTCTTACTAACGCTAGTTGCGTCAAAAACTTGCGCCCCTCTTGCACGGGTCTAAATAAATGGCGTAAGCCTATTCACGAAGCGGGCGTAAGTCTACCGCAGCCATTTTGGTCAACGTCATATATGACGTCACCGTTAGACCAAAATTAACCAATCAAAAAATTCCTAAACTTTTTGAAAGTTATTAGTACTTTTATCAAAGTTCAAAGTTGTTTAAAGTTTGGCTATAAAAAGCAATTTTTAGACGTTTCCCAGGTTTGTAAATTATTCTGGAAATAATCTGTAATTTAAATAACATATAAAGTGACAATTAGATAGCACATTTGAACTTCCTAGCAATATTTTTTCTTCAATTTAGTTGCAGTCAGCTATAAATGTTTAAAATGACTTGATTTATAGCTATTATGTTTGAAAAAAAGAGGGGCCTAAATTTTACTCCTGAAGAAATTAAAGTTATACGGGTGCAAATTACACAAAATTATGGTCTTTTATTTGGAAAATTTATGCCCAAAAATACTTGGCAACAGAAGAAATCTGCATGGGAAGCAGTATTGAATTCAGTCAATATTGTAAGTCCTATGTCAAGAACTTTACTCCAAATTAAAAAGAAATTTAACGATATAAAAAGAGAAAGTAGAAAAAATCGTAAGCGGTTTTACTAACTTTATTGTTCATACATAATATGCAAGTCCGACACCTAACGGAGTGCTGTACTTAACGATTAGAATAAGACACAGTTAATCAAATATACAATCATATTTAGTGATAATTTAACAAATAATATGAAATTTCTTAAGAGGTATCTTTCTGCGCAGACCTTTCAGCATTCGATTAACGATTGATTTGTATGAATACCTCCAATTATACGCTTTTTGGCAGTCTATCTCTATCCCTGCTTGTTCTTAAATTCATTTTAAGCAGACTTTCGGTTTTTTTAAATCAAGGCACTGTTAAAACGAAGGTGAGGTTTAGGTAAAGGGTAAAGTCTTATTAGTATTTTAACAAATATCGCAAAATTGTATTAGAGTAAAGTTGTTCAGAACACAAAATTACGCTTGTATGCAAAATTTGAAGTTGTTCAGACAGAATTGTTTTTTTGTTAGTTTAAGGCTCTTGTTGTGCTCGTAGACGCTTCAAAAACACAAAATTAGGATATGTTATTTCGAAAACTTTATTTTAAATTGAAAGTTTCAAGAATAAAGGAAACACAAATATCAAAATTATTCAAAAGTTGTTGTAGTGTCTACTTGATCTGATTATAAAAATTTCAGAAAGTTCAAAACTGAGGAAAATTGTGAATTTAAATCTTAAATGATTACCGGCAGGAAAAGTAACATGAGAAATAAGACTATTAAACACGGCAAAAATTATTATCAAGAATAAAATTTTCTGAGAAATCAATAATAAAAAAGTTTTTCCTCTTGTATCACCTCTATCCGTGGACACATTGTATATGGAATCGACTGTGAAAAATGCATCGACCTTATACTACAAGGTCGATGGAAAAATGTTTGTACGGTCCAAAACTTTTGGGCGGTAGTGTAGTTTACCTTGTATGCTTTCGGCAGGGGCGCCGTTGGGAAGATCCAAATGGGGGGGCGCAATTTTTTAATGAAATTTGATAGATAAAAGAAACGTAGAGAAAAATAATATCAACTTTTATTGCACAAATATTTATACTAAAACATATATTACAAAAAACTAGACTAACTTACATTTATAAAAAACTATTTATAATTGTTTCTACTGTTCCTGAGATAATAATAATAATCTACTATCTACTTAATCTACTACAATATCTATTTATAACTACCTGTATAAACTAATAATAATTAGTTTATTAAATTAAAAAATAACAGAAGAAAAAGAAATTAATCGTACTTATTCAGTCAATAAGATTTATATTCTTCAGAATGATACAATATTCATTTATAATACAGTGGGTTCAAAAAAGTAGTAATAGTAAAATAAAATCAAATATCGCCCTTTTGATAGCGAAATTTTAAATTTTTTGGTAGTAAAAGTTCATTTCGTCTATTAATTTCATCTAATTGAAAATTAATATTAATTACACCTAAATTTGATAACCTATTCTGGCCCGTTGTTGCTCTAATATACGTTTTTAGTCGTCTTAATACCTACACTAAAATCTAAAAGATCTTTCACAATCACAACTACAAGAACTCACCGGAATTGATAACGAAATTTTCAGTATATTCGTTAGATTAGGAAACATTGTTTCGTCTAAATGTGAAAATAGTGAGGATATATCACTTGGTTTAGGTGTCAATTTTTACGATTGGGGGGCGCAAACATCAACTGGGGGAGCGCGCCTCCCCCCTCCAAAAAAAGGGCTAACGACGCCCCTGCCTTTCGGATTTATTTTCGCTGACCTGAACCGAAATTTTTGGTATAGGCTACAAGCAAGCATGGTAAGCTTGACATCATAGAAGCCACCTGTGATATTATTAATCTGCATAACAAAGTAAAAAAATTGTTGAATTTACTATGGCAACACATTATTGATTAGTTAATAACCAAAAAAACAAAATATTAAAGTAGGTGTAGATAAACAATGGATTCTTTTCTATTAAACAGTGTAAGCAAGGGTAAGAAGAAGAAATCCAAATTACATAATGATTCTCAACTGTTTCCAAGCACTTCATTGTTTAATGTAACTGATGTAAATAATGGGTTGTATCTGAAAAACAAATACATGCCTGATGAAATCGTGCTCCATATTTTAAGTTTTGTAGAACCCAAGCAACTATTAAAGTGCTGCTTAGTGTGTCATAAATGGAATAAGTTTATTAAATCCATTACACTATGGTCGATGATTTATACAAGAAAATACAATGAGAAGGTTAAAATATTACCTTGGTATTTGTATTGTTGCTTATTAACCACAGATTACTTTGACACCAATTTATTGGTAAATGGAAATGGACAGGATGGTTTAAAGAACTGGGAGTGTAAAGTATGGGAAGGAGATAGACACGTAGAACGTTTTCCAACTAGTGCAGAACGGCTCCCACAGAACGTTCCAGAATTTAACGGTTACACAAGTTGCTTCGCAACAACTTATTTTTCTGGTCACAAGTTGCAGTTAATTAAATTGGGAAAAAACAAACTCTTCAGATATATTTTGGATAATTACAAACCACATATTTATGTAAGCGAGTGGACGACTGGTATAGTTGATTGTGGCTGTGTTTACAAGCTTCAATGTGGTTTTATTGGACGAAAGTTGAAGAACATTCCTATTATTAAACCATATGTTACGTATCATAAAGCTCAATGGGAAAAAGGAATATGGGAAAAGGTATCGTACATTACCCAAAGATTATTTGTATTATCATAGTTTCACTGTATTCATAGACTAACATCTACAGTTATTTATATTTTTTTGTAGATGGAACTTCTAATAACAGAATATCCAGAAGGAATCGAAGGAATTACTTTTGAAAATGAAGGTCAAAGCACCCAAAGCTGGAAAAAACATTACGGATCTAAAATGGCTGGAGGTGTTGTAAAATTTCTTTTTGATTCATTAGAACCATTACCAGTCGATGACTACGGAAATGTAAAATCCAAGGTGTATTCTAAAATTCAATACACTGCTAATGGATTACCTCAAGAACAAGGGATTGATTATTTATCGGAACGGTATTTGTGGCAGGATGAAGACAATGAAGAACAATTTTTTTTTATGTTACCTAACTAGAATCTTATGTTTAATATAAAAAAATCAAAGATAATTTAAAGATGTTATAACAGATGAATTAGAAGATATATGTATATGTATTTAGTTTGCTTTGCGCCGTACATAGATATCTTAATCTATTGTCTAAATGCATCAAATAAATTATTTTATATTGTCATTTCATCCTTAATTAAAATAAATAATGTTATGTACAAACAACCATTCTAAAGAACTTACAGCTAATTCCATGTTACCCATAGTATCAACTCCTGCTTTTTGGAAAATCTTTTTCTCTAATGTTGGAAGTATGCTTTGGTTAAGCGGTTGCCTAAAATAAAACAACCAATTAACCTAACTGCCCTATAAAGGAAGACGTACACTGATGTGCATCAGACCGGTTATATTGCATTGATCGTATTTTTAACTTAACGATAATTTAGATTTTTAGTATATGTATTTCATATAATAGGATAGTTTGGCATGTTTACTGATTTAATTATAGCACGGGTCAGATGGATTTGCCGAGCCGATCCGTTGTGAAACAAATATATTTTTCCAATCTGTACGATGCAGACCAGTGACTAGAGATGGGGAGTTTGATTCTTTTTGGTGAATCAATTTACTTGCTTCATTTATCTGAACTGATTCGTTTTAAAACGATTCTCTTATTTTGCTTAGACGAATTAATAAGTCTAGCAAAGACGGAACTCGTACTGTAGATATTTAATATTTGGTCTTCAATCAGCATCTTCATTGTTCATTCACTTATCAGCTTACATTTCCACTCTTTTGTTGTAGATTCCTTTGTACTTAATACATACATATAATATTGGGACTAATGTACTCTGTACACTTTTACACAAGAATTTACAAGACAGAAAGATGGATTGCACAAAATTTTTGTTAACTTAACAAATAATCGCAGTCAAGAAAAGATTTGCATTTGTTTATTGATGTCTTATGTACCATATTATATTATATTATTGTTATTTTGCGGACTGCCTAAACCAGGGGTCGGTAAACTTTTGAGACGGAAGAGCCAATTTGTCCCTCGCAACAATTTAAAAATTATTTGAAAGCCATAAATGTCACATTTCGCCCTGCGCTCACTTATTGGTCACTTTGTTTGACTGCCCTGTTTACCATGTGCTCAATCATCCCCTCCACTCTCATCCTCCCTTTATGCTTATGAAACAATGTTTACTCACATCCTTCCCGGCTCCTGTAAAGCAGGACCCTGCTAAAATGCAAAGTGTGGAGTTGGCCTTTCAATTTGACTTCAGAGCCACATGTACGTACTGAAAGAGCCGCAGTTTGCCGACCCCTGGCCTAAACATATCATAAATTATTACACTATCAAACCTGATATGTGGAGCAATTTGACATCGAAACTTGAACGAGTTGAATGATTGTCAAAAATGACTCGGCACCATTTCGACACCAAGTTGATTAACTTCAAAGTAAAGACTCGATTTATTCAATTCAATTTTTTTTTCTAACGAATCATTCAAAAGTAGCACATCTTTACAGTGGCCACCTACCTAATTCCTGCACTTTTTAAAATATTTGAAATAATTAGATAGGTATTGCATTTTTACCAAGAATTGCAAGAAGTGATAGATAAAATAAAAGAGGTACCTACACAATAACTTAATAGTAATAGGAAACTGGAACGGAAGAGTAGGATCAGATACAGAAAAAGAACTAGGAAGCATAGGCAAATACGGAGAACAAACGAACAAACCAAAAACAGAAATGGAAGACACATGATACAGTTCTGCATATCAAACGACCTAATTATAGGTAATGGATTCTTTAAACACAATATAAAGAACAGGCATAGGTACATAGAAGGGTTGTCCCAGAAATTAACGCACATATTTTGACAGTAAATAGCAAAGAGTGAATTTAAAATTGTTTTACTATTTTATATAGATGATACACTACTAACAAAAACAAACGTAGAAATTATAATTACTTAGTTAATATGCCGTTGGCGGCTAGATAATCTGACTTTTTGCTTAACCTGACGCATCAAATTTTGCACAACGCTGTCGGTGACTTTTATTGATCCCCTCAACCACAATTTTTTAAAATCATCGAAATTTATAGCACATTTTCCTTCTTTCCTTAAGTTAGCTTTTACTAAAGCCCAGTATTTTTCTACCAGTCTATAATTAATGGGTCATTTCCCAGTGACGTCACAAGGAAGGGTGGGAGTAACAACATGGCTGCTTTGGAGGTAAACAAAGTGGTTTAACGTATTACACGTAGTTAAAATTGTGTTGTGCAATAGACAATTAAAGTAATTTGAGCTTTTAAAAGTAAGTTGATTTGTATAATTTATTTCATTTAATAGATAAAGATTTAATTGCAGCAATAACATTGTATTTTGTTAAAATTTACCCACATATTAACAATGTTTTAGTGCCTCATTTTTGTGCAGTTGTTGACTGCTCTAATAATGCGAAACTGGCAAAAAAAGTTCTTCCTCATACCTTCAGAGAGGGACAACAGGGGTCAAACATTAGAAGGAAGGATTAAAAGATGACAAGCTTGGATACAGTCATTACATAGGAGTGATTTGACCGCATCTAAAATTAAATATATGAGGATATGTTCTGACCATTTTGTATCAGGTAAAATTAATTGCTTTATATTTTAAAAGTAGAAATTTTAAGAGCATTTTTAATAGAAAATCAGCTGCATATGGAGACATCGACAATCCTGATTATGTACCAAATTTAAAAATGGGTTATCGGTCATGTAAATCAAATGCACAGTCTGCTGCACGCAGATATGCCAGAATAAAGGAAAGAGCAGTAAAAAAGGCCAACACAGCTTCTAAGACGGTAAATTCAATATATAAATTTAAATAAAGTGTCAGTTTTAAAAATAAAACAAATTATCACCCACAGATTAAAATCATGCTGCATAATTTAAGATGTACCTAATATATTTTATTGTAGGTAATAAAGAATTTTCAAAAGAGCAGGTCTTATACTTCTGATATTGAGCGACCCCATGCGTCAAATATAGTTACATGTAATCAAGATGATTCAGAGATCAACCTATTAATAAAATATATATAATATAAAGATTTTTATCTGTAACATGAATGTTAAAAAAGTATATAACCTTATTTACTATCCTATCACTAATATATAACCACTATAAACACACAAACAGGGTTTATTTGAGAATTTGAGTTTGAAAACAGCGCAACGAATACGGGATTGCATATACCGCCACTATTTGTCTACCTCCAGATCAGCTGTACGACGCCATATTGGTGACGTCACTGGAAACGATCCATTCTTTCTATAATTGTGTTCTTTCTTGTGTTGAACTTTTTCGCCATATCTCTTACAGAAGCAGATCTGTTTTTTCTATAAATATGATCACCCGTTTTTCAAGTTGTTTGCATGTTGTTTCTGGTTTCCTTCCACTACCACGTTTTTCTTCAGTACTACCCGTCTCTAAACATATTTCAACACTTCTTTCAACAGCCCCTCTTGTAGAGTTCACTTTTTTTGCTATTAATGAAAATGATTTGCTGGAATTCTTTACCCAAGTGCGCAAAATTTCACGGTGTACACTTTGATGTTTCGATGCCATTTTCGTTATATGTTTGGGGTAAAAGCGGTTGCCTGCGCGTTGAGTGCTTAGCTTAGCCTAATACTTAAATTTTTGTAGATAGCAGTTCTCCAACAGTTAACAAGAAACGCTCATACGCCCCTTCAAAATATGTGCATTAATTTCTGGGACAGTCATATAGCTTTTGGAAGAGACGAGAAGAGCATAATAGATTATATATAACATACACGAAGGAAGTACAAACAAAAATAGAAGAAGTGTGGGTAAACACAGAGGCAGAATTAGGAACAGACCACAGATTGGTAATGGCAAAAATGGAAGTAGATAAACCAGAAATAAAGAAAAGTAAAGTATACACAAGAATCAAGATAGAGATGTTAAAAGACCCGGAAATAAAAGAAGAATTTCAAATGGAAGTAGGAAAAGAGGTAGCAAAATAAAGAGTCTAGAAAACAAAGATAAATGGAGAATATTAAAGGAAACACTAATAAATGCAGCAAAAACAGTATGCGGCACAAAGAAAATAAATACCTACAAACAAATGCAAAACTAAGTGGTGGACTAAAAAGGTTAAAGAAGCAATTAAATGTCATGAAAAAATTCAGAAAATTAGACCAAAGCAAATACATAGAAAATAGAAACAAGGCAAAAGCAAAAGTCAAAAAAGCGAAGAAGCAAAGCTGGGTAGAGTTTGAAAAAGAAGTGGAAACTGCATATTATAAAAACGTCAACGTAAAAGATGAAATTGGATCAATAAAGACATACACATACCTAAAACACATACTGAAGGTATGGAAAAACTTCTACGAAAAGAAATTTACAGAACCAGAGAAGGAAAATTTAAGCGAACAGCAAGAACAAAGAAATGAGGAACGAGAGCGAGAAGATACATCAGCAACAAAAGAAGAGATACAAGAAGCAGCGAAGAAAATAAAAGTGCGAAAAGCAGGAGGACCAGATGCAGCACCAGAAATGATAAAATATAGTGGAAATTTAGCTTTAACATGGATACAAGATATATTTACTGAAGCATGGAAGATAGGTACCGAAGGAATGGGAAATAAATGCAATACTCCCAATCTACAAAAAAGGCGAACAAACGGATTGTAAAAACTACAGAGCAATAACATTGTCTCCCACAATACTCATAATATATACCAAAATCATAGAAAAAATACTAAGAACCAAAATATTAGATCAATTGGAAGATGAGCAAGGAGCACACTGGGGGGCAAAACAAACCACGGATCAGATACACGTAATACGGAAGTTAATAGATTCAACACCAGCAACTGGGACCCTGGGACGAACCTATATCTAACATTCATTGACAGAATCAACCAAATACCTAGGACTACATCTTGATAGGAGACTAAATTGGAGAATCCACATATTCAACAAGCGTAAACAACTTGGACTTCAATTTCGTAAATTATACTGGCTAATCGGAAGACAATCCAAGCTATCTTCGGAAAACACGTTAGGTACTAATGTATAAAGCAGTCCTTAAGCCGATTTGGACCTATGTGATTCCCCTGTGGGAAACTGCATCCACATCAAACGTGGAAATCCTTGAAGGATTCCAAAACAAAGTGCTTTGAACGATTGTCAACGCACCGTGGTATGTTCCCAACAAAGTGATTCTAAGTGACCTGGTACAAAGACAGACTTAGTACTCACCCAAATGACATTGTACATCACCTAATGGACGATGAACCAAAAAGTTTAAAAAGGTTTAAACCATCCGAGCTACCCACCCGGTTTCAATAGTAATTAGTTTATTTAATGTCAAATACCATAGAATCATCATAAATTACATTTAGTATCAAGTTAATGTAAGGAGAGGGTTCGCTGGAACTCTATTTTACACGTCAAATTGTAATCAGCAGTGATACTGCATATACACTTTAATCCTTATGATATACTTATTGCTCCATGCTTCATTCCATAGGGCAGATTCTATAATAATGGGACTTTAAATAAATGTACTCAGGGTGATTATATCGTTATTGCATGCAAGCTGCAAATTAAACTTTATGAACTGACTGCCCTCCTATTATCCTTCCATTAGCCTAGGGTTGCCATATTTTCAAAATTGAAATAATGGACAGAACTGACTGTTTTTTACTTTACCTAGACTGCCGTAAGAATGCTTTGGCTCGGCACAGTCTAATACACCGTCTAATAATATATTAAATAGAACACAAGTTTTACAGAAGGCATCTTTACGCGCACGAATCCGAAATCAGGGCACGAGCCGCGTAGCGGCGAGTGGCCGAACGGACGAGTGCTCGAATTGCCTTCTGTAACGAGTTTTTTATACTATTTTCCCTGTTTCGGCTTCCATTTACATTATTTCTTTATAAAAATACTTGACAATTTCGAGTTGGGGAAATTTGGTTAAGTACTTAGGTTGGTAATAGTGATTTTTGGTTGACAGAAGTTTGACATTTGACGTTTTTGTTGCCTAGCAACTGAATGGTTGCCTAGGTATGTTGTGTATTATTTGATACAGAATTACCAATTTCTGAAAATAAAATATCACCAAAAATCGTTTAATAATGAAACTCATTAAAGCATCAAAATGCGTGCTAGAATGATGTCATTCTAGTACCGAAACAGAGAAAAGAAATTCCTTTTTTAAACTGCGGAGTGAGTATGGAGACGGATGACGGAGGGATTCGAAGAATAAATTTGAAGTTGTATTGTTCAAGGACGTAAAATTACTAAAAATACGGACCATTGCGAAAACGGACCGGACGTACGGACACTTTTCAAATAACGTACAGTCCGTTATAAAAACGGACGTATGGCAACCCTACATTAGCCATTTGTACAGAGACTGTAAACTAATTTCCCTGCCTACACCAACCACAATATAAAATTAACTATGCTTCAGAAAATTTTATTACCAAATTCATACATACAAATACTTTTAACCTACATCATTAACATTTCTAAAATTACACAAGGCAATAAATATTATTGTATCTAAAAACTGTCATGTATTTTAAGCTGCTACTGATAAATTCTGTTCAATTTACTTGCAAGAGATAATTGCAGCATAGAACTAAAAATAATTAAAACAAAATGATTTTCACTTTCACATAGAAATCTACGTAAGATGTATAAAAGTCTTTTAAATTATTAAAAATACAGTGACAGCTAAAACAATAACTAACTTCAAATATGGACGGAAAATAAAATACGAGCAACATTATTTCTACATATTGCTACTTACTTGCTTAAAATTAGAAATAAGAGGAATACACTCATTACTACTGAGTATAATACTATTATCGTCAGTCTTGGTACATTTAAGTACATGTTTAGTGTAATACTTTTTATAAAAAAATTCTTTCCCACACTTAGGGCAATTTACACAACCTTGTCGATGCGAATGCATGTGCTCCTTTAGTTTACGAATGGTAAAAAATTCTTTGTGACAAATTTTACATTCGTGTAGTCTTTGACCTGCGTGTTTCTTCAAATGTCGATTCAAATTATATCTTTCTATAAATGCTTTCCCACAAATATCGCACACGTGTTTTCTAGCCGTATGTATACGTTTCATATGTTGTATTAAACTAGGTTGCGATTTGAATAATTTAGCACATATTTCGCATACACACTTCTCAGCGAAATGCTTTCGGGATGTATGCACTTGAACGATGTTTAAAGATTTTGCACAAAAGTCACAATATTTGCATTTGTATGGTCGTTCGTTACTATGATATGCCATGTGACGATTCATGGACGATTGACAACTACTTTGTTTTCCACATACGTGACACACAAATCCTTTAATACCAGTATGACGAGCGTTTATATGCTTTTCTAAAGATGCATTTGAGGTGTGTCTCATACCACATTCGGAACATCTACGAAAAGTTTTTCATTAATTTTCCACTTGCAATTTAGAACATAAAACTTACTTGTGAATATCGGTATGTATTAATAGGTGAGCTGACATACTCTTTGGTAATACTTCTAAATCACATATTTTACATGGTATTTTATGGCGAGCATCGTGGTCTACAAAATCATGCCGATTAGAAAAGACCTAAAATATTTAAAATTAATAAGTTAGAACTTATGCTATTTCTTACAAAACATACTTCACTACATTTACTGCATTTAAAAACAAGCTCTCCATTATGTATTGTCTGATGATCGTAATATTCAAAAAACGACTCAAATTCTGTTGAGCATATTTCACAAGTGTAGATATTATGTCCTATTATTTCTTTCATCTGAAATCAAATTTTTAAATAAAAAATCAAATTTAAAAATAAGAACTTACAGTATCGTCTATTTCATAAATTCTAACTTTCCGTTCTCCACCCAACATGGCGTAATCTTGTTGGGTGTATATTAAGTGATGCTTAATATTGTTCCTTTCGTGGTTTGATTTATTTGTCATTCTTTTAATTTTACATTTCTTTTTCCTTGATAAAATATTACTTGGGAAAGACGATGGTGTTAGGGAAGTGTTTGTAAAATTAGATTCTAACTGAAAATTACTATCATTGGTTGGCTTATAATCGAAATCATTACAGTTGGAATCTGAGTAGTTGGAAATATTTTCATCATCAGAACTATATTCGCAAGCGGAATCATCTGAATCTGAAGAATTAATTTTCAAAGATTCCTCATTTCCTTTTAGTTTTGTTCTAAAATTTCTCATTCGCATATTTTTCGAATCGGCATCGTTAGTTGTTTCAGTATTACTTTCATATTTAATTTCGGAGGACTGTTTATCTGCTATAAATTTATTTTCTATTTTATAATCAATACGTGTATTGTCCGAATATTTTTTCTTTAACGTGTTATCTGAATCTTGACACCGTTTTCTGAATAGATTAAAATGTGTTACTGTTTGTATGCAGTTCTTACAAACACAGTTAGGGATTTCTTCATCTTTTAAAATCTACAATTTGTATACATAAAATTATTTAAATAATAATACTGTAATGAAAGCAGAATTACCTCAACTGCTGTACATTGTAATATTATTTTAGACAATTCTGGAATATTGTATTCGAATATATTATAAACTAATTGTGAAGTGTCGAGGCAGAGCCTACATAATTCTAACGTCATGATTTCAGGGGTAGTTTAATTCTTGTTTCCGAAGAAAATAGATGAAATTAAAGTACTTGTATAACAAACGTCAAAAATAAACATTGTAGATAACCTTATTTATTTGTACTACTGACCTACTGTAACAACAGATCTATCATTCGTTAGAACTATTTACATATTGCAGGTTTATACTACAGGGAGATCGAGAATGATTGTCCAGAAAAAACTACCTTCCCAGGAGTTATCAATATTTCACTCCGGTGTGATATTAGCCACATACCGCAATTCCTTTGACAATAATTAATATTTGTTTGTTAGGTGGTGGATGTTTGTGTTTACGTTGAATTTTTCTGTTTGTATACGCTGCTATTGTTATTCAAAAGAGTATTTTTCAAGACTACAGAGCGTTAAAAGAAGTCTGCAGTAAGTAAATTACTACCAGTTCATTAATAATGTTTACAATTTTTATTTGTAAATTGTAGGTTATGTAAATCAAGGCCCGCTGAATTAATATTACATATAAGGCCTGCCCACTTTATTTAGCCAAGACGCAATTTGAGGTGAACTATACATTTTTCCCTTAAAAAAACGTATAGTTCACCGCAAATGGCGCCATCGTCCTTCGTCAACCATTTTTGATAAATTTTCGTAAACCTCTTTAGAGGTCATCATTAGGTGCGTAAACGTAATTGGATTAGGATTAGACGTTCGTTTTCTTGGTGCCAACGTTTTATGTAACGTTTTAATTTTGTATTGATAATAATTGACACTCCTACCTTAACTCTATTTTCTTTGCGGGATTCTTCTATATCAGGGGTCGCCAAACTTCTTCCAAGAGTTTCTTGACTTTTTATCGACCCCCTCTATTTTACTATTGCGTAATTATAATAGGATAAGCAAAAAATACGCTTATGTGAGTTTTTAGATTGTTTATTTTATACAGTTATGTAGTTATAGTGTTTGTTGTATATTCGCTTACCGTCAAAGAAGTTTAGTTCACTTGTATGTCGATACGCAAAAATGAGACTGGGATCGATTACGTGTAAGTATAAGTAAATAAGCAACCGGGAACGTGTTGCAATCTCGCTCTTGCCGCGCCGGCCGGGCAGGAACCACCATCTGTTTATTGGTATCTAAATACGCGAGTTTGGCCTACTTGATTGGCCTCCGTAGCTATTTTCATGACCTTTCTCCATCTCACAGGCCATATTCATGTCACTGTTCCCACGATTCACTCTTAATTCAGGATGGAGATAATACAAGTTAATCGAATTAAATATTACCCGTACAATGATGTCTTATACTTTTCTATCGACCCCCAATTGACCCCATGAGCCCGAATCGACCCCTAACAATGTTAAATCGACCCCTGGGGGTCGATATCGACCACTTTGGTGACCCCTGTTCTATACCCGTACCCTTTTTTCGATTTCTGTCAAGCTTGCTATACTTATCCTAATAATAATAATAATAATAATAAATGTCATTATTAATTAAGTAATTAGATTAAACAAACAATTCTAGGAACCGTTGGTCATCTTTGCTGTAACCTTAGGGCGGGAGTTTTACTGGGTGCTATCAGCCAGATCAGCTGAACCCAGGTTTTTTTAACAAGGTTGTTACTCCTCCGCATCACCCTTTTACAACCTGGCTTGGAACTTGGAACAGACTTTGACGGGTTTAGAACTAATTTATTATGATTAATAATAATGCTTAATTAAAATTGGTTGAATTGATAAGTTATTTACAGCAATTGCTAAATAATGCAAAATATTTTTAGAAATAATAAAATTGCTTATTTCGATAAGAGTTTACTTATAACTGGAAATTTTTTTTATGCTTGTCATTGATCATTGATCACTAACGACATATCTAAACTTGCTGAATGCTGAACAAAAATAAATAAGATAAATTTAAAAAACAAGCATATTCATCTTGCTGTTGCTAATAAATGCATTGCTTATTACTATGGCAACATAGAGATAAGCAATGAAGCAATAAGTGCTATCAGGTTCATTTACTGTATATAAGTAGAATATTGTGGAGGGAGTACAAAGAACACTATTATAAAATGTACAGACTTTAAATATTTAAACAACTTTAAAACTTAACTTTAAAAAACTGTGTTGTGTAAAAATATAAAAAGTTAAAAGTAATTTTTTTAAAAGACAAATAGAAACTAAACATTTTTAGTGAATTTAAAACAAATAAAAAAGTTTAAATCATTTTTAATGATGTAAATTAAAAACCATTTTGTGCCTTTACCATTTTCTAAGTAATTATTAAAAATTTAAAGCAAATTGATCAAAAGCGGCAATTTTTGAAAATTAAGAATAGTTATTAAAACATCTGTGAGATGACACTTGCTTGCTAAAATTGTAATATTAAATTTTTATTACGAAACGTGTTTACGTTGGTATGACTGACGACATTCCACAATAACAAAGATGTCCGCAATGAAACATCAAAATAGAACGCAGAAGAGAATTTTGTTGGATTTTTCGTAGCTGTTAGCGAAATATTCGTTTTAAATTAGTATTTATGATTATTTACGACTGAAAATGAGCGAAGACAGTGCAGTTAAAGTGAAACATTCAATTCCGTTGGATATCCTCGGTGACCTTATAACGTAAGTGTCATTGCCTTCTTGTTTATGTTTGGAATTTTAAAGCAAATAGGGCATTCTACTGATGATATGTGTATTTCAGGAGGTTTTTAATATACGTGCCACCAGAATCTAAACAAAACCTTATCAGGATATGTTTTCAAATTGAGCTGGCCCATTGGTATTACTTAGATTTTTATGTGGCAAACGATAGCAGCTTAAAAGGGTGCACCATTACCGAATTTGCAACGCATGTTTTTCAGGTAATTACACGTATCAAACCCTAAACAGCCTTGCTTATAGTTTAATTATTTTTAGCACATCCCATCATTACAACCCTACTGCGATAAAATAAGCGAAATAATGGATGAATGGAAGATGTATAAACAATCTGTTCCAACTTATGGTGCTATTTTACTCTCAGAAGACTTATCACACGTTTTACTTGTGCAAAGTTACTTTGCCAAATCATCTTGGGGCTTTCCTAAAGGTAAAGTAAACCAAGAAGAAGACCCCACTCATTGTGCCATTCGTGAAGTTCTTGAAGAAACAGGTTTCGATATCACAAACTCTGTAGATTCAAATGTCTACCTCGAATCAGTAATACATGAACAGCTGGTCCGTTTGTACGTTATTATGGGAATTTCGATGGATACAAAGTTTCAACCACGAACACGTAACGAAATAAAAGCATGCGAATGGTTTGCGATTGCAGATTTACCTAATAGCAAAAAGGATACTACACCGAAATTAAAAATGGGTGTAAATCCTAACTCATTTTTTATGGTGTTGCCATTTATTAAAAGAATCAAAGCACTTTCGCTTAGCAATAATAAATCGAGGCGACATCGACAAAAATCTGCCAGTATTAGCGAGGGAGAAAGTACTGCCAAAAATAAAATTAAACTTAACCAAAGACCTGAGACAGATGATGTTAAGTTTATTAAAAAATTTAAGGAAAGAAAAAATTCGCACTCCAAACGACAGCTTTTTAATAATACTCAGGAACCAGTCGAATTTAGTGCACCATCGTGGTTAAATTTTAAGTTTGACAAAACTGCAATTATGGAATGTATTCCATAAGTACTACTATTTGTTTTTTGAAACTTCACGTTTTTGATGATTGTGATAATTTGGTCTGATTTATCTTAAAAGGTGCTTAAGTTTTACCTATTTGTCAAAAAAAAAAGATGTTAAACTTGCAATTAATTGTGAATTATAATTTGTAATTTTCTTTTATTGAACAACTTTTAAAAAAACTGTACATAATTTTAAAAAATTGATGGTTTTTCTATAGAAATTTTCAGTGATTTCGTTAAAAAGAATATACTTTAATTTTATAATAGGATGTTTGAACTGTTATGTTTGGAAATTCTCGTATTGAGAGACGGCGTTCTATTTTATCGGCCCAGTATTTTTTTTTTTTATTAACTGCATTTATAAATTGCAGAAATGCATGGATGTTTTGTGTTTGTAAAGTGAATATATTCGAAAAATTGTTTTTTTTTCAATGTTGACTCACTGTTTTATCATCATATAGGTACACTAAACATGCTTAGCATAGCTTTATTTGCTCTTTGAAAATTGATTTTGTTGTAATTGTACAATTTTGAAACAAATAAACATTTATTTTATCAGCTTTTTATCTATTGATTTGTCGCATACAGATGATAACATCATTTATCGACGCTATAAAGATGGTTTACAAACTAAACGTTTTTGTCAGTAATTGATAGATTTTGCAGGTTCATACGAAGTTTTATAAAGAAGTGCTCAAAGCCTAGACACTTCTCTTCATTTTTAACTTGCAGTCAGGCTCAGCTTACTACGGCTCGGTGTGTCCTCCTCGACAGGCTATGGGCCTTAATGCCTGATAAAGCTTAATACATACATATATAAGTTATGTGATCCTTCAGAAAGTTAAATATACCCAACAAAGAAGTGTTAGCATTATAACCAATGCTGTTTACTTGACATATCTATCTAACATATGAACAAAAATTATTTAGATAAAGGGTGGCTTTGGAATTCTGAACGTACCTATCATGTAGAACCAACAACAAGCTGAACCAATCAAAGGCAGTGATTTTGTTCACCATGGCCATCCCTTATCTAAATAATTTTTGTTCATATGGTACAATGCATGGAGGAATATGTGATCTACTACAACTTTGATAAAAGCCTGATAAACTCAAGAAACAAAGCTAGATTGCTTCTGTACCTGATAAATAGGTGGTAGCATTCCCAAATTGTTTATATCTCCATCGTTTGCATTTATTATTTTTAAAAATAATGCGCTGTGGCACTTCAGTGGCTAGATTGGTTAAGAATTTATTTTGTAATCAGGTCAGGAAGGGCTTCAAATCGTTCCATTACTTAGAAGACCCATACTATGTCAGCATTCAGTGTTGTAAATGAATTTTTGGTAGAATTGAGTGTGTTTTAAGTTTCTGCCGTAGCAGGAATTTTTAAAATCCGAAGTTAGCGAGATGTGATATATACTAGGTACTAGGCTTGTTGTCTAACCAAAACAGCCCAATTTGTACTGATACGATTTCTATATAGTTCAGCAGCTTCTAATGATCCAAAAGGATTTTAATAATTAATAATAAACAAAAAAATTCACCATGAAACGTACTTCAAATGTTTTTTCGAAAACAACTGTTTTGTTGAAACGTACTACGCCCTGTTTGAATGTTTACAGTAGTTAAAGACGAATGTTTATATTTTTTTAATTACCGATGCTTCCTTTTAATCAAAGTATAGTTCGGTGTAAATCAGGCTTCAAGTAAAAGTAGTGGGGTAGTGTAATGTTTTCCAGCGGATTTTGTGGCAGTGTGTGACGGTGGGTGCGTGTGTAGAGTGTTTATCATGGCGGCTCCGTTAACGGCAGAGCAAGAAGTAGTAAGTTATTAACTGTATTTTTTCGTAGTGTAAATTAAATTAAGGCCAATACAATGCCGTTGTTTTCGTGTGCGCAGCTATACAGGTATCATTCATAAATATACGAAGAAAAACAGTTGGTTGTGAATGAAACATAAAACAAATGAATTTCGTTCATTGTACGTCTACGGCCTACGCAGTTTTAAAAACTTAATTCCTGTGGGCGAAGAACATTTTATGTTTCCTGTTTTTATAAGTAAAAGCTTACCTAGAATTATTGGTTAAGGGTTTATCATAGTGGTAGTAGTTTTTTCCCGCGTAAACATTGATCTTCCAATACTCGTGTTTGCCCCAGTATTGGCTACCTGTAGATTTCGTGTGTTAAGAATTAATGTAAATAAATAAATGGAAGTTGTCAGAATCAAAGGGTGAAATCTTAAAGCACGAAGAATACCTAACTAGAAGTCGAGGACCTGTTGAGACTACTTGAAACGTGCAGATTTGGCTGGCATCTAACATTCTAACCTACCAGTCATTGACCACTTCTGGCCAGATATGTTTTTTGTTGGGATTCTGCATTCTAATGAATGTGTGGTTTCGTAATCGATTGAGGATAACACTTTTACTGTCTAGGTATTTCTGACTTCAGTTTTATTTTCGTTCGTAGATTCTTGTTTGCAGATGTTAAAAATAGAAACATACAGAAACTCGTTAAATTGCCCATTATTTTCATTCTGAAATCATGTGTTTATGAATTATCCAGTTTGAAATTTTGATAAACGTTTGTAGGTTAATGGCGAGATATTTTTTTGGGACATTTCGACGATAAATTCTAGTTTTTTCATGACTTTAACGAAGGATATTTATTTTATAAGCGTTAAGATTGTTTGAGTTGAGCAAGTTCTATCTATATTCCATTCAGAATAAGAATGCATACGTCTGAAAATAGCTACAAATATTTATCTTGCAAGCTAACTGAGAGAGAAGGCAATTGTCATACAACGAACCTTCACAAGAAACTATTGCCAGATTCAAATTTGGAATGTTTTAAAGTTCTCAGAAACTTGTTAAAATGATTCTTACAAGCTTTCAAATCATATTGCAGATAATAGAGTAAACAGTTTCTTGTTAATTCTATAATGTTCTCCATTTTTATTCCTAATAACAGGAGTCTGATCGTTTAACTGGTTCAACTAAAAGGTACATTTTTTTAAGTTTCAACTTGTCATTAATTCCAAAAGCACTTTTTTGTAACTATTTTCGGAAATCTGGTTACTTTAACAACTTTATTCCGTGTAGAATAATAACTAATAACAAATAACAGTGTACCTCTACTCTAATTTAAAGCGGAAAAATTCCAAAATATATGTACCACATATTGTTTATACCTTTAGATTTGTAAATATTTTTTGCGTACAGAAAATGTATCTGTATAAAATTTGCATGTTTCCTTTCCACCCAGGTGAACGGGAAACTCAATCTCTTCAGCATCAGGTCTTTGTAAAGGAACCATCCCTTTACCTCTTTTTATTCATTGTAGTCCTTGTTGTTAGTTGTATATGTATCAAAGAGCATTAAATTAAATATTTATTAAAAGTAAAAAAGTTTGAGTTTCGTTTAGTTTGTATTTAAAATTCGAAGTAATTTTTAAACCACAAAGAAGTCACATGAAATTTCCTCTTCGGCCTAAAAAAGTTCTTCTTTCTTTAACGAAAATATCACAATTTTCGTCAACTAATACTTAAATCGATTTATGCCTGAAAAATTTACTTTAATCCTCTGTTTTATCAGGAAGCCTAAGAACATTCAGCCTAAAACAGCTTGAAGAAACCCTGAAAAGCATTCCAACGATTGCTGGAACTCGCTTTTTAATGAAAATATCAATAATTTTTGTAAGGATTAAATCGTTAAACCCTCAGAAATCCCATTTTTTCAGGAAGCCTATGTTCGAGGAAACCCATGAAATTTCCAAAACTTCTTTAAGCTTGGTTTTTAGATTAAAATAACAACAGATCAATAAAAATACCAATTAGGGTAGGCTGTGAAATTGAATTATTTTGAATTGGTACTTTAGCCACATCCACAGAATGACATTTTATAACGTTTGTAATTTGACATTTTTATTGTAAACAAAGTTTATAACCTTAAATTGAAACTGAAACAAAAAAAATGTAAAAATTATTAATTAAAAAATTTGACAAGAGCGTTCAGTTTTAAATTTTCATGTCAGAAATGTCATTCTGTGGATGTGGCTAAAGTACCAATTCAAAATAATTCAATTTCGCAGCCTACCCTAATTGGTTTTTTTATTGATCTGTTGTTATTAATAACGTGTTTTAACCACGAAATTATTTAATACTGGACATCCCTAGAATTTATATTTTTTCAGGCCACCTCAAAACATTCCGTCTGAAAAACTCATAAAGAATTTTGAAACTTTCAAAAATCGTTTAAACCCGTTGTTAAATCAAAATACCAATAATTTAACTAAGCTAACTAATTGGTTTACTCATTATGAATTGCCTGGAAGTGCTTAGTGCTTCTGGTAACCTAATGAAAATTTTAGATCATGTTTAATGAAACCCCTGAAGAGGTTTAAATAAAAATATCACCAATTACTGTAACTAAAAAGTTTATTGTTTTGCTTTTGAAAATTCCACCGAATTTCTTTTTTTTTATTAATTAACAAGAATCTACAACTTGAAAAAGCTTAGAATTTGTTGAAAAAACTCCTGTTAGTAACTTGTTAAACATATCAGTTTTAAATTTGCCTTTTTATGTTTTAATAAGGAAAACTTGATTCATTTCGCGTTTCTAATCCTTAATTTACAAATTCAAGCAAAATTAAATAGGACGAAAACACATTGTGAACATTCCTAGTTTCGTCAAAAATGCCAGTTAATTAGTTTTTAAAGCACAGATTTGCAGCTACTTCCAGACCTGTGCATTGTTATGAATATATGAATGAAGCAGAAAGGCAAATTAAACAAAAATCTGCGTGGAAAAGCTAACAGCTAAATAAAAACAACAAATAATTTCTATGCTATTTTTTAAAATTCGATAGATTTTTAATTTGTAGTTGAATGTATAGGAAATACTGTTAGCTTTGATTAAAAAAATACCTTTTTCTTAGCTTTTGTTAAGGATTACTCATATTTCTTTAATTTTCCACTCAAAAGTACATTTTATTTATTAATTTAGGAGTTGATTAATCTCATGTTTGATACATTAGAAAATTAAAATAATAAACAAATCGTTTTTTTTGTCGTCATAATTAGAGAAGTAAAAACTTTTTATTTGTGGTAGTATTAATTTCCCTTTCTTAGCTTGTATTAGGAGGAAAATTACACAGCAAAATTAAATCATATGTAATTTATTACAGTGATAAAAGGTTATCAGACACACTTTGTAGAATATTAAAATTTAGAAAGTTACGTAATAAATCCCGATAATTCCAGTGAAGATTTATTTATTTATTAAGTTTAAAAAATCAAGATAACAAAAAATCAAATGATAACAGAAACTGGTAAATATTTACGAACGTGAAACAATTCTCTAGTTAGTCCTTAGTAATAAAAGGTTTGGCAAAGCTTTTGTTATTATATTTTCTTAGATTGGTAACAATTGAGATAACCAAAAGCCAAGTTAAAGAATTAGAATAAGTGTGTACCTGGTAGAGGTTATTTAAATTAAACAAATAATTTGTTGGAGATTTTGTTTATTAGAGGTATTGTCTGTTTTAAGGTTTGATAAGGCTGCCTTCACATATTGAACCACAGTTCTCCCTGTTTTTCTTTTTGGTTTTTTCCATAATCTTTTTCAGTTTTTTTAATTTACTACTTTCAGTACTGAATTAGATCCTTATAGATTGTAATTATTATTTAATTTTCCAAAAACCTCAGTTTAGTACAGACCTTAAAAAAAAATGTACAAAAAAAGAATAATATATCCTAACTAGACATCCTGCTTCCTACAATTACTTAAGTGCTGGTGCTATTTATAACGTAATTATCGAGGTTAAAATCCTAATAAAAATTGATGAATGAACCCCATTTATTTCGTGGATGTTTTTCTTATCAGTAGTAATGTAGAGTCGTAGTTTACAGCTATTTCGTTTGCGTTTAGTCGATATTATTAAGGTATTCTGTCACGAAATTCAGAGGTAAATACCCTGCTGGAACTTTTTTCCGATAATGATTTCCGTGTGTATAGTAAACCAACTGTTTTAACTTGTGATTATTTAAAGCCGAATATTTAAATCGGATCTGTATTTTATCCAGATGCAGTAGCTCAAATTTTAATTTTGCCAAAGTTAAACATTCAACGACCGCAAACAGGAAACCACAAAGGTTTTCGGACATGTTTTATTCAAAAGTCTTTACTTTTCCTTATAAATAGATCATGGGAAAAAGTGAAGATTGAACCACTGTTAACTGCTGTTTTTAATTATTAGCTTAATAACGTTTTTGTGAGAAACTCCAAAGCGGAGTTATGATTATGCTTTTATAATTTTAATCATAACATTTCCGAGAAAGGAATTTATAAACCCGGCATTTCCACTTTAAAACATGAAAAAACCACACATGGCGAGAAGCAGAGAGAGAGAGAGATTTGCAAATAACATATTGACATTAATTTCCTTCAAAATTTCCTGTACGATAAGTGTGTGTCGTCAAATTTCCGCTTTTAAAGGATAAGATTTAATATGCAAAAAAAACAAACACGTTCGTCGGAGGCTTTTAGCATTTAGTTTTACTTGTAGGTGGAAAATTAATGACCGAGAAAATATAATTAAGTAATAGATACATTACGTGGGTTACTAAAATTACATTTGCAACTTTTAAATGTACTTACGTAAGTTAAAAGCTAAATAAATAAATTACAAAGCAATTTACTCCAGCCAGGCGATAAATAATGTTTAAATAGTTGTAAGCTGAGGTTTTCACTTTGTTGAAGAAACATTTTTTTAGCTTATCGAGCCTTGAAGCATTGAAGAAATTTATTTTAAGATAATGTCTTTTCATTTTGAATTTATTTGAAATTGATTTTTAATATCAAAAGACGATTCATTTTGTAATCAGATTACTAACCCAAATTGTTCGTCTTTATTTTAAATATATTATTCTTAATGGCATATTCCTATCTGGAATTTTTGTCGCTTCGGCTGAAGCTCTTCAAATCTGTTTGACGAGGTGGATTAGTCCTTTACTTTATTTTACTTCACTTTTCTCTTATGTTTTTGCCTAGAGGTGGATGTGTGTTTTAGCTTGCTTTACAATTTCGCTCCATGTTCTTCTGTCCATAGCTTTATTCCTCCAATATTGTGAATTCCCATCCGCTTTAGATCTTAATTCACTTCGTCCCACCATCTCTTTCATTCTGTTACTGTTTTGATTGCTCTTCCTTCTTCTGCTTGAGTGATATGTTCCCAAATTTTAGACGTGTTTGACCTTTTTCAACAAATAATCTTTGATCAATTTATTTAATATAAATCAAAACCGGCGTTTGGCCCAAATTTGGATTGTTAACGAAAACCATACGTCTCTGAAGGTGCCAATTGTTAATAATTTGATCTCTAAACGTGCATTGACATTGATTTCAGAAAAATATTGAAAATATATAGGTAATTGAATTTATTTTATGTTGATAATCGCATTTTTTTAATTGAAAAAACTATTCATTATTTGTAGTCAAAAAAAAACTATTCATTATTTGTAGTCAAAGTTTTAAGCTGAATTTATTGAAGACCATTTAACGGCGATATGATACATGAAATTTGTAGTTTTTTCCTTAATTCGTTGATAGTTCGTTTATTTGCCGTGGTTTGAATCGATAAAATGAGAAAAAGTAGATAAATAAAGTTTACAAGATTATTCCAAAAAGGTTCTAAATAAGGTTTAAATATTTGTAAGCCAAGGCTTCTATGTATATTATTAAAAAATTCGTTTATTAATTTATCGAGCTTTAAGGAGTGGAAGATAGTTATTTTAAATTATCTTTCTATTTCGAATTTATATGATGCTGATCTAATCGCAGAATTTAGCTATAGCTCAAATTTTTAATTCTATTCATATCTGGCTGAAGCTATTAAAGGCCATTTATAGCTGCTGTTTGATATACGAAATTTGTAGTCTTTCGTTTAAAAATTTATTGATATTTCATTCTTCGTTCAGCTGTCGTGGTTTGAACTGAAATTAGAAAACTAAATAAACAGCAATTTACTCCAGAAAGGCGATAAATTAGATTTAAATATTTCTATTGTTAATAAATTGCTTTTGGTCGAACTTAAAAACTGGAGGATATTTGTTTTAAAATTAAGTATTTCCATTTTGAATGTATTTGATAATTCCAGGATTTGGCTCCTGCTCACTTTTTTATATGCAAAAAATTATTTGTGGAAAAATTTTTAAGCTGAATTTAATTGCTGTTTAATATATAAAATATGCAGCTTTTTCCTTAAAAATTCGTTGATGTTTTGTTCATCTGTCGTGGTTTGACTTGATGAAATTAGAAAATTTATTTAAAATAAATTATAGGTAATTGACTCTAGGAAGTTGAGACCATAAATAATGTTGAAGTACATACTTGTAAGTGAAGGTTTTTGCATTGATAAAAATTACTGTTTTAATTTATTGAGCTTTGAAGCATGATTTTAAAATTATGACTTTCCACTTTGAATTTATTTCATATTGACAATCCCAGGATTTTGCACATTTTTTTATATGAACACACTTTAATTTTTGGCTAAGTCTTAAAGTTGCATTTATGGAAGGCTGCTGTTTCATATACCTACAAATTTGCAGTTTCGTTAAAAATTGCTTGAAAATTCGTTCATCTGTTGTGGTTTAAATCGATGAACTTAGAAATCTTAGATAAATTGATCAATTACAGGCAATGAGTGTACTGCAGAAATGCCACAAAACAAGTTTAAATTGTTAAAAATTACTCTTTTAATTTAGCGATCTTTGAAACATGGAAAATATCTTTCCACTTTTATTTCATAGTGGTGATCACAGGATTTAGCAGCGGCTTCCTTTTTCCAATTTTCCTTTAAAATTTGTTAATTTTTCATTCATTTGTCGAGGCTTAAATCGATGAAATTGGAAAATAGATGAATAAACAAATTACAATTTACTCCAGTAAGGCGATAAATAATGTTTAAATATTTGTAAGGCAAGGCTTTTTACATTGTTAAAGTCTCTTTTTACAATCGAGCTTAAAGACATGGAAGCTATATTTTTTTTAATTTAAGTTTTCCATTTTGAATGTATTTGATATTGATAATCGCAGGATTTAGCACCTGCTCACTTTTTTAATTGAAGAAACTTCATTTCTGCCCACATTTTGTAGCTGAATTTATTAAAGGCCATTTAGTTGCCATTATCAGCTTTTCTTCAAAATTCGTCGATGTTCCGTTATGGTTTAAATTGATAAAATTAGGAAATTGAGATCAATAATACTAGCAGTTTACTTCAAAAATGCGGTTTAAATATTATAAGCCGAGGTTTTTATATTGTCAAAAAATTACTTTATTAATTTATTGAGCTTTAAGACCTGCAAGATATTTATTCAGATCATGTCTTCCCATTTTGAATTTATGTGATATTGATAATCGCAAGATTTAGCTCCTGCTCGCTTTTTATATGGAAAGAGATTTTCACTTGTGGTCAAAGTTGTATTTATTAAAAGCCTTAAACATGAAGATTAATTAGATTTTTGTTGAATACATTTACAGACCAGACTATTTCCGCTCTTACCAGTAAGGATATATCGGTTTTTACCTCCAACTGTTTTCTCATCCGTGAAATTTGCTTAAAATTAATTTCTTTCATATACTGGCATTTAAATCGGTGAAATTCGTGATGAAATTAGATAAAATCCTTAATATTTCCTTTAGCTTAGAAATTAACTATCGAAATTTTGCAAAGCACAAATTTGATTTCTCTTAAATGTAAATCTGTCGTTCTCTGATGACATTGCATTTGTTATTGGGTTATTGCATTGTAAGAACAAAGTTCTGCAACCGCAGGACGAGACTTTGTTCTGTATCCTACATCTTAAAACCTTATCGATTGTTCAGAGCGTTTGTTCTTTACCTTGTGGATTTCGTTTTCCCAAACGTGAAAGCAAGATTTCTAAAGCTGGTGATAAAAGAACTTTCGTGAGATAATCTCCGGACTTTAATGAAGAGATTTTCGGGTAAAAATTACTATCGCGTGTTGGCCCAGTTTGTGTTTGTAACAGATGTTGTTGGAACTTAGATGATGTATCAGTTTATTGGAAGTTTTCTGATAAAATCTTTTCAATTGGCCGAGAAAGGTTTTGGCGGAGACTTTTTTTTGTATCCGAAATTAACTTTTTTTTTCTGTAGGGTGTGGGAGGTTACTTTTTCCATCGGATATTATTTGACAGGCGAAGGTGAATCGTCTATTGAAGGCAACTTTATGTCGGAATGAACTTATTGCGTTTGTTTTTGTGACCTATTTCTGTATGATGTCTTCAGAAAGCTGGAGGGTGAGCAGGGGTCATCCTGTCTTATGTTCTGGAAGCTTTGTTAATGCTCTGTTTCATACAGAGGTCGCGTTTGGTCTTGTCAACTCCATATACTTTAAGGACATTTCCTGTCTTCCTTGCGTAAATTGGCAATTTAAAATAATGGACGAATTAAAAGGCAGACTTAACTTAATGAAATCGCGTACAATTATTGTAATTAGGAAGAAAATTTAATCGCCTGGAATTTTCCAAAAATACAAAAAATTCGTTCCGTTAGGAGCATTCGAGTTGTTAATTTTTTGTATAAATGTTATTAGGTTTTTATATAAGCATTTTAATAATGCAGGCTTCTTTAATTCAACACTTATTTGTAAAAAAGTAAACTTTCTTTCTCCAGTTTTCTTCTGCAATAACCCCGAAATCTTATGCAGTTATCTCTTCACCATTTTGAGAAACCATAATAGAAAAATTGGCTTTAAAAGACCAAAGATCCTTGATTCTAAGTTTTTAGGCGCTTTGAGCTATGATAAAAGTATTCTCCGCTTCCTTGATTTTTTCCACCTCTTTAAACTGCCTAAAAGAATCAAGAGGGCAATAATCAGGTTTCAAAAATATATTTTTAAAATTTAACACTTATTAAGAGAATGGTAAATAATTTCATTTGCTTGTTTTAAGGAATCACATTCCAAAAGTTATCCTTAGCTTAATACAGAAATATGTACAGAGTGTTTAAGAAAACTCGTTCATCGCGTACTGATTTTAGTAAATATGTAAGGCAGATTTTGAAGTTTTTTGTTCGAAATTTTTGACTTCAAATTATCAGAAAACGCTTTGCTGACTTTGGTTGCAAGGTAGTAGTTTGTTACAAAAAAGATTAATTTAATCTAAACTTCAGGCCTTTGAGGTAGTCGTCCTTCATTTCTTAATGAGGTAATTCAGAGGCGATTTAAGACAATTGTGAAGTTGGGTCTGTTTAGGGTATTCTAAGGCAGTTCAGTTAAGTTAAAGGATATCCGAGGTGTTTTGCAACCATTTCCTCTATTTTGAGGTAATGTTGTGGATATTTACTAACAAGGATTCTTAGGGGCGTCGAGACAGTCAGTACAAGAAAAGGGCGTTCGCTAAAATTTAACAGTGATCAATCCTTCGCCCAAACCCACACAGAATCTGTAATATTCCTCGTAAAAACGTTCAAAGTCATTTGCAAATATTTTATATTATTCAGAAATGATTTAAGTACATGAAATAATTTGTTTTTTGATGTTTTTAGGCCTTCAATTCATATTTTTGTAATTCTTTGGTTTTAATCAAATGAATTTCCGTCAAGACAGCTTTTAAGATTTTTTAATTTCTGAAATCTCTTACAAAGTTAGAATTTGAAAAAGAAATTCTGTAGTTTTTCTGGTTGTCCTTAATATCTGAAAATATCAGTCTTTTAAATATTTTTTAAACAAGGAAATCTTTACTGTGTCAAAAATAGAACTGTTTGGTTTTAATCTAACCTAACAGGAGATTCTCTTCATTATCAGTCTTTAACTCAAGCCGAAAAAGGCATATGTTTTGAGAAATTTAAACAGATTGATTAGTTTAAAATCTTTGGAGTTTTGCTTTAATATTAAAAAAATTAAAGTACGTTTTCTCAGATTTTCTTTCAGTTTTAAATTCTTGAACTAGTTAAAAAGGCCAAAGTTGTATAAAAATTAGATTTTGATCTTGAAATTATCAAAACCTAATTATGTAAAAAAACGAACTAAGCTTAGGTCAGCTGCAGAATTCATTCAATTTTAATGTAAAAATGTTGAAACCTCCAAGAAAATTGTTTAAATATTTATTCGGTACGAGCTTAAAAGGTTATTTGCTATTTGTTCTAGAAAACAGAGCAAAATCGTTTAAATTTTGGAAATTTTGAATATCGAAAATTTTAATAATTATTTTAGGCTACACTAAAAAAATGCATTTAAAACACAAATTTTAAAGTAATTATTTCAAGAGTTTGCCTTGTTTGTCCCTGAAAATATCAAAACCCCAGAAGGTTGTCAGTGAGGCAGTCTTTTATTCCTTAATAAGACAGTTAGGAACATTCTTAGAATCATATCGGCAACAAGCTTGAACTGTCTGAGAGCAAGAAAGTTTGTGGCAATTTGAGGTAGTTCGGTGCATTTTGAGATAATTATGGCCATTTTTGAAGCAATTTGGAATGTTTCTCACTCTTCTCAGACAGTTAAAGTATTTTGTAGTTCAAGGTATTTTCAACCAGAGTTCGGCATTTTAAATAAATTTGAGGTATTTTGAGGCAGTTATGGGCATTTTGATGCAGTTCAATGTACTTTACGGTAGTTCTGAATATTTGAAAGCGAAGACTTGGGTATTTTAAGGAAGTTTGGGATATTTTAGAGAAGTTTCAGGTATTTTAATTTTTAGTTTGAGGTAGCTATTTAACGTAGTTTTGCGTATTTTGAAGCGGTTGTGGGTATCTTGAAACAGTTTTGAGTATTTTAAAACAGTGTCAAGTGTCTTAGGGTTGTTTTGTGGTAGTTGTAGGTAGGTATTTCAGCGCAGTACTGAGTATTTTGAAGAAGTTTTAGGAAGTTGTGTGGGTATTTTAAGGTAGCTATAGATATTTTAACACAATTAAGTCTTTATAAGCAGTTTGAAGCATTTTTAGACAGTTGGAGGTATCTTGAGGTATTTTAAGGTAATTTGAAGTATTTTGAAGCAGTTTGAAAGATTTTAAGGCAGTTGTGGGTATTTTGAGGTAGCTCGAGGAATTTTAATCTAATCCCGAGTAGTGTGAAGTAAGTAGTTTGAAGAATGTTTAAATAGTTTTTGGTAGTTGGGACGGTTCCAGATATTTTAACGTAATTCTGAGTATTTAGACAGTTGTGGATATTTTGAGGTAGTTTAGGGTATTTTAAGACAGTTTTAGACGCTATAAAACAGTTTAAATGTACTTTAAGGCAGTTCTGTGAAATAGTTTTGGTTATTTTGAAGCAGTTCGGGGCATGGTTTGGCACTTTTGGGTATTTAGATGCCTTTTGAGGCAATTTTGGGTAGTTCCAAGTATTTTAAGGTAGCATGAAGTATTTTGAGGCAGTTATAGGTAGTTCCAAGTATTCTGTGGCAGTTTTGAGTATTTTTAAAACGCTCAAGTATTTTGAGGTACATAGTTCGATGTATTTTAACGTAGTTCTGAGTATGGTGAAGTAGCTTGAAGAATTTTGAGACAGTTTTTTGTATTTTCAGGCATGTCGAAATATTTTCAACATAATTCTGAGTCTTTTGAAACAGTTTGAAGAATATTTAGGCAGTTTTGAATATTTTGGGGTAGTTCGAGGTATTTTATAACAGTTTTGAGTATTTTAAAATGGTTTCAAGTATTTTAAAGGTTATTTTGAGGTAGTTCGAAGTATTGAAACTGTTATAAATCAAAATCTTTTAAAGCAGTTCCGTGCATAGTGAGGAAGTTCCAGGCATTTTGAGGTAGTTTTGGGCTATTTTAAAACGGTTTCAGATATTTTGAGGAAGTTTGAGGTATTTAAACATAGTTTTGAATCTTTTAAAGCAGTTTAAGGCGTTTTAAGGTAGTTTTGGGTTATTTTAAAACGGTTTCAAGTAGTTATTTTGAGGTAGTTCGAGGTATTTTGAAGCACTTTGAAGAATATTTAGGCTGCAGTTTTGGGTAATTTGAGGTAGTTGAGGCGTGGTAAGGTAATATTTTGAAGTAATTTAAAAAATTTTAAGGTAGTTCTGGTAGTTTGTGGAAGTTTGACATGCTTTGATATTTTAAAACAATTTAAACGTACTTTTAGGCAGTTCTGCGAGATATTTTTGAGCCTTTTGAATTAGTTCGAGCTAATCTTGAAGCAAATTCGAGACGGGTCCTAGTGAAGAGGAGGCATGTTTCGAAGTATACATTTTTATTAGAGCGAGATTGAACTTCGGTGCTGAGTGAAAACCTAAGAAAGATTTTACATTTGTCAACAAGCATATCATCGTTATTTTCAAATTCACTTCAGCTTCCGTGTTGTATTTATAAAGCTTTAGTTGTCTGGTTATTATTACTCTTTTTGCTGGGATGCTCTCTTATATTTTTCATGTTTTAGAAAACTACAAGACTGCAATAACCTCTTTTCAACTGTCCATTGCAAACGTGTAATATCACAATTTTCTAAATCAAATAAAGCAACTTGGACAATCTCGCGGAAAATTGCGGTTATGTATCATTCCTTCCTGTTTTCTGAATATAAACGTCCGCGTTTAGGAGAACTACAAGCAGGAAAAATAATATTAATATTGATTAGGCGTCTGTTATGTCTGTAATAATGTGGTTTTTAGTGGAATTTGTCACGGTGTTTTAACGCAAGTACAAATATTAGCATTTTGAGTAACGTTTGATATCAGTTTCTCTAGAATTTTGAACATTACAGGCGATAAAACCGACCTTTATTTCTTCCTTATGCAGTATTAAAGTTTCTTTGTAATTACCAGTATCAGTCTGTATTTAATTGACTTCTTCTCTGAATGCATCGAGATAAGCTTTCCTAAAAATAAAAGTTTAGTTGTATATATGGTTGTACTTCATTGAGGTTTTTTGAATCCAAACATTTCAAATTTATTCTTGTTATAACTATGAAAAACGAGCAAGAAAAGCTTTATTAAGTTTAATAAAAACAAGGCGAAGGCTTTATATTTTGTCATCTCGTACAATGACGTTAATTTTTACCAGCAGGGTAATGAATGAAGCGGTCATTTATTTTTAGTGTAAAACGCGTTTTACATGTAAAAAAAGAAGCCTTCGCCAGTTTTATTTCATCCAGAATGAATCATGACCTACAAATTGTGTAAAGTGATGACTAGCACCACCTGAGCTATGATGTTATGTTTCTCTTTGTGGTTTTTAGACGTAATTGTAGAAGTAATAACGTAATTTTCAAAGATTAATAGGGGTTTTAATGCGTCTCAAAATCATACATTTCTACGGTTTTTCTCTTCGAGTATTTGATACGATAAACTGTAGAAAATGTTAAAAATGACCATTTGGACGGCATTTTCTCCTAATTTTTTCTGTATAATACGAATTTTAAATGATCAAAAATTGCTCCGATTTAAATAGTCTGAAATAAAATAGTTCAAAAGAAACAGTAAAAATAAAAATAAGGTTATTTCGGTATTTTTCAATCTGGTGTTAATAATCGAGCTATGAACTTCATGCTATGCGAAAGCTGAACGAAAACAAAATCGGCAGAAAATTATAAAAATCTTCCCGTTTTCTGACCCGTGAAATTGTATGTACGTAGTTGAAGCCTCTCTTGAGACCCGAATTTTACTTTTTGGTTATTTCCGAGGTTATTTTAGCTACATTTTTATTCTAGAACGTTAGGTTAAAGGAAGGTATTTGTTCGTTTTTAAAAGAAGGTTTAAATATTTGATTAATATATTAATCCATTGATTTTAAAGTTGTTTTGGTGAATAAGTATTATTAATTTATGAGGAAAATTAAAGGTGAATCACAACTAGGGTCCTTACTAAAGATATTTAAAAAATGAAATTGTTGATTGTTCGTCGTTTAAAGTTGTCTTTAATATGTAGAAAAGGACCATATTTCCCTTCCCATGTAATTAAACATTATTTCAAGCTTAATCATGAAACCAGAATATGGAATCGTAGATAAATGTAGAAGAAAATGCAATGAGTCAAGAGCAGGTGTGCCGCATTTGGATCATAGGCGATGTTTACTCTACATGAACAATTATGCTATTTTAAGTTTATCAGTTTGGTTGCTTAATGAAATCTTTCTGTTTTCAACGAAGGGGAGAGTGCTTGGTCTCCGATTTCTTAAAAAACGACTTTCCTAGGAGACGATTTTAAATTTCAAGGCATTGTAAAATAGTTCGAAGCGTTTTAAGGCTTTCTGTTAGAAAATCTAGGACATGGTTTTTTTTGTCATCTAATAGCTATTTCGCCATGGTAATTGCTTATTTTTGAGCAGTGTAGCCTGGAATACAGTGCGACTTTTAAAGTTATTTGAAAGGGTTTTGTACTAGTTAGGTGTGTTTTACTGCAGTTCTGTGTATTCCATAGCAGTTTTAGATATTTCGACATTGTTCACTGCATTTTGAGGCAATTCTGGATTATTTCCAGAAAGTTTTTTGGCATTTTAAAGCATATCGAGGTATTTTAAGGCAGTTCTAGGTATTTTATAGCAATTTTATACATGTTTGGAAAATTATGTGTATTCCAAAACAGGACACAGTGCCAGGTTTTTGACGTAGTTTTTTGAACTTTGAGGCAGTTATGGGCATTTCAAGTCATTTCAAGAAAGTTGTTGAGGAATTTAGAATATAGCGAGGTATTTTAAGATAGTTATAGTTCTATTAAAATAATTTTATACATTTTTAAACAATGCTGTGTATTTTGAAGCAGTTTTAAGTATTTTGACGTTGAATTTTGGGGCAGTTATGATTATTTTTAGGTAGTTCTAAGTTTTTAAAGTCATTTCTAGAACACTTTTGGATATTTTGAACCATATCGAGATATTTTGTCAAATTGTAAGTATTTCAAAGGAATTCTTTGCATTTTGAGCGTTTTGAAGCTGTTTTAAGTATTTTGAGTAAATTCGTGGGATTTTTAAGGTGTTTGGTACATTTTAAGGCAATTTATAGTACTTTCAAGGTAATTTCAGGCGTTTTTGAGGTAGTTCAGTGCATTTTCGGGCAGCGTATTTTGAAGCAATTCGAAGTAGGTATCAAGGGCATTCTGATGTAGTTCGAGGTACTTCGAAATAATTTGAGGCATTCTAAGACAATTTCGGGCAAACTAAATCCAAGGTAGTCTGTATAAATTTCACATACATATATTTCAAACAGTCTGCCCGTTATTTACTGAGAATTACTGTACATTTTCGAAAAGGTGTTCTTAAGGATGTCGATACACCCTTACGGGTATTCGAAGCAGTACAGAAAAAGGACAGTCTGAAGTGTTTCAAATTCAGTCATCACCAATCCCTTGTATATCTCCAGAAATTACTATTGTATTGAGGATTCAGGCAGTATTAAGAAATGCAAACTGTTGTGCTTAAGATCTAATGACAATGGAACAATGATCAACTCATCCGTTTTCACTGAATTGAGACAATCTTAGTCTTTCTAAGATTGAGACAGTTTGGGGTTATTTTTTGGGTTATTGAGGCAGTTACGGGAATTTCATGACAGTTTGAGGTACATATTTTATAAATTTTTAGTCAATTCCGTGCATTTTGAAGCAGTTTTAGGTATTTTGAGTTAGTTCATGGGATTTTGACGTGCTTCACTGCATTTGGAGGAAATTCTTGGTATTTTCGTGGTAAATCGAGGCTTTCTGAGATTGAGACAGTTTGGAGAATTTTTGAAACAGTTTTGCTTATTTTTAGGCAAAAGTTAGACAGTTTGAAGTACTTTTAGGCATTATGTAGTAGTTCAGTGCGTTTTGAGGCAGCGTATTTTGAAGCAATTGGACGTATTAAGGCAATTTCGAGCAAATTAAGAAAATTCAACGCAGTTGTGGACATTTCGAGGTAGTTCGCTGCAATTTTAGAGAGGTCTGGGAATTCTGAGGCAAAAATCAGCAAATCTTGAGCCACTTTAAGATAATTTTAAACAATTCAATTTATTCTGAGGTAATTTGAAGGAGTTGTGGGTGTTCTGCTACGGTTTGGGGTATTTTGAAGGTGCATTTTGGGACAGTTTGAGATATTGTAAGTTTGAGGCGTTTTAAAATAGTTCGAGAAGTTAAAGGTAATACGGGTCTATTTGTAGGAATGTTTTGTCTTTAGGTCTCGTCGATATTTAGAAGTGATGATTTTTAGGGAAGACGGTAGCTGTCTCTTCCCTTTACTTTGCATCAAACCTGTCAAATTATTTTTCAGTTGATATAAACATGGTGATCGTATATTTTCGAGAGGTTGCTTACTGATGTATAAGGCTGTGTAGGGGTGGGGGGATTTCTAAAGCAGTTCAAAGTATTTCGAGATAATTCGAGACAATTTTGAGTAAATTAGGAAAATTTAGGGCAGTCTGTGTGTGCCCTAAAGATACAACAACAATTCAATTGTAACTGAATTCGAACTCTTTTTGATTGTGATTAATGTGATCTGTCAATTTGTATTAATTGAATTTTCCCTCGAATTTTCCTTACTGTTAAAAACGAGCGTTTTTTAGTGTTTTTTTTGTCTACTTTCAGCTTGCTTCTCTCTAATTTCTTTGATAGAAAAAGTAAGCACATTGTTAGGGGATGGTCCAGAACTGGTATTTAGACAACCATTAATGTCTATTTTAAGAAACTGAACGCATTATAAAACCTTCCATAACAAATTTAAATCTCTCAAAAGCCTTTTAAATGAGTCACACATCAAGTTTAAATAATTAATCCCAAATTTCGGAATGAATCGATTGCTAACTTTAGTATCCAGTTTAAAGCGTGGGTTCGCGACGTATTTTTATTTATTTATTTTTTTTTATCGACGCTCAAAACATACCCAAATAAAGAAGCAGTCGACATTGGGTGTACCAGAAGAGGACAAGAAGACACACAAACAGGTTCATTAAAATTCCGGCAGTATTTACAACTCCATTAGTTAGTAAGGCTGGCATGTAACGCGGCTAAGCTACAGTAGCACAAGCCAGCACGTGTTGAGTCGCCGGAGGAATGCAGAAGACACAAGAACACGTGGGGCCGGACATGAACGCCTTGACCGCCCCTTACCGACACTTCCGCAGGAAAACGCTTGGCTTTCACACTTAACGCATATTTGTGTTTCGAATTTTTGACGTCGGACGTCGTGTTTGTACAGGATGGTTTTCTTAATTGGTTCAAAATAGATCTTTCATCCTGTACGGTATGTTTTTTAAAATTCTTTGCTACTTTTTTTTACGTTTAGAATAAAATTTTTAAATCTAAGAAGAAATTTTGGCGTTGTTTTCCTTTTCTTCTCTGATAAGTTGAAACACTTAGAGGGTCTTACAAACCATGTAAAGCTGATATTTTGGGGATTTACTCTTTAAACCTACATTTCTAAGAAATTCAAGATTTGCAGGAGAGAATCGGATTAACGAGAACATTTCGATATAAAACAAACAAAATATTTAACAACAATGATAGTCTAAGTAATATTTGTATTAAGTATTTTTTCGACACCTCGTGTTAATTTAAAATGAGTTTGATTTATGCCGAAAAAATTATTTAGATGTATCTAATTGAAGTTACGAATATAGGTATATTTTAATCACAGATATCAACTTTTTGAGACACTCTGTCAGATCCGGCGTTTAGATGTTTGGCCGTATTCGTGGAAGAATATTTTTTCCTGCCCCTTTGTACTATATTGATAAGTGAATTTTCTATCAATTTTTTTAATATAGAGCAAGCGGCCGCTCCACATGCTTGGCCGTCCGCGTGTAATAATAGTATATTCTGTAACAAGGTTAGAATGAAAATTCGATACGAGTGGAAGATTCCGAACGCGAGCGTTAGCGAGCGTGAGGAACCACGAGTAGATCGAATTTTCATTCTAACCGAGTAACAGACTGTATTTTCTCCACGACCGGAAAGTATGAATCAAAAACAATCAAATTTGAACAAAACAAGTTATTTATTGAAACAATTATATTATGGTCCAATTTTCGAGCCCGGTAATGCACGTCATCAATAAATTTTATGACATCATAACTTGGTACGTCTACATGAAGTTCCAAACGATTTACAAATTTTATAACCTAAAAAACGTCAAATGTCAAACAAACGTTAATGACACACAACACGATCTGTCAAAAATTTGCAAGTGAAATTGGAAATTGGAAATATAAACATGCCAAAAATAATACTAACTTTACAAAAAATAAGTATGAGCTAAATTAGAAAATAAAAACCCGATCTCTTTCTTATTTTCAAAAATGTATAGACCTTGTGATTAAACACGGCTGCCTAATCTTAGAAAACTACAAAAATAATTTATATTTAGCAATTACATTTTGTATTTTTTTATCGCGCATTATTGGTAACGCCGACCGTTGATCATGTGATTGATGACGCGCATTACCTGGATCGCCAATTGGACTATACATACATTGTATTAATAATAATTTTTTTAAAATTTAAATTAAAACTTGTCTCAAAACAACTAGGACGCCGCATGTAACATCTGACACTGACAGTTTTGAAATCCATGACAATCTATGTATTTCGTTGAGCATAATTATGGAATATTCATTCTGTCACTTGTTATAGAATGAAAATGCATGCAAAACACATAAGAAGCAAGTGTTTCAGAATAAATATTCTATCTCAAGAGTGAGAATTTTTACTTTCTATTATTAAAAATGATTTCGGAATTATTACATTCACAAATGGTCGTGGAGAAAGTCAGTTTATCTCATCGTGTTGAGTACAGTTAATTTTTTTTTGCGAATCAAACTTGTGTGTAAAACTGCAAGTTGGCACATCACACTCAACTATTCAGATTATCATAAAGACATGGAGATGAGGTCAAAGTGTTGAAAGAAGATAATTCATGCAGAACCCACAAACTGATCTTTAAACTCGTTACAAATGGTTTACATGACTTTACCTCTACAGTTGAAGTTAACCAGAATGTAGCTATTGTGTAAAGCATATCAGCATTGAAAGTTCTGGCAAAAAAGTCATGGTATTGTAGCGAGACGTGCCAGCTGTCGACCGGGACGGGAATCATTTCGTCTGTATGCGTCAGCTGTTCCAGATTGTTCGCCGATTGTATCATCGTCTCGCGACTACTCGATTACTCATCGCTTCTAGAACACCGTAGCTCGTATATAAAAGACGCATTCTCATGAGCGAACGACGACCTATCAATGCTGACCTTGATGGACCATTGCAGGGAACTAGCAGAAAAGGTTTACAACCAGATCGACACCTCCCCAACAGGTATGCATCCGAAGCGTAGCTCCGCTAGTGGGGCCGTAGCAGCGGAAGAAGAAGAGACCTAGACGAGTACTGGACGTCGTCTTGGCAGCCAATCCCAAAGATAAATCATCGCTGACCATGTAAATACACTAAACACCAGCAAGCAGTCAAAACCGAGAGGTTAATGCTGCTCCAAGGCATGAACGAGGAAATCGTTCAGCCCTACCACCAGCGAACGACAGTCGAATACGTGACGCGTAGTGAACGCTCGTAAATATAAATAAACTGTACAAATAAATTAGTTAGTGTTTCGGGTTAATATAGTGTTGTGCTTTTAGTGTTTAAGTTGTTGCTTCGTGTTAATTATTACGTTGTTTAAATTTATTAATAAATGATTCACACCACGGACCGAAATTTTAAACTGTCTTAAAAACGTTACAGTATGGTAGGAATCACATCAATGAATGCCCTCAGAAAAAGTTATGGTCTCTTCTACGACCGCATGCTATTTCTCCAATATTTTGATGTGATTTAGCGGCAGCTTATTTTACAAGTTGTAGAGTGATATCAGAAGAATACTTGGGGTATAAGGAACACAGTCCACCAAATGTTTCAGAACTAAGACTAATTGAACATTCTTTTTCTTCTTCTTCTTCATTAGCCCTGTGTCGTCCATTCTTGGACATGGCCTCTCCCATTTCATCCAGTTTAATCTCGGTATCCTCTTCAGGTCATGTGGTCTTTTATTACTGAATACTACTGGACTATAATGAATAAAATGAGGAAGCAAACGTCAAGGTAGCAGATTCAGTGAAAATCTCCAAGAGAAACTGTTTTTAGTATGAGCAAAACAAATCTTTTGCGAAAGATGAAATCAAAAATTTAGGAATTATGAAAATGTTTGGGTTTAAGTAAAAAGTTGTATTACCAGAATAATATTCTTTCCCAATTAAATGAAGATCATGTACATTGTAACTTGTAACCCTCGACACAGGTATAAGAGGGTAAGAGGGAAAGAAAGAAAGTACTACTTATTTGACATTTGCTGCTCATAATTTATATTTGTCCGTAACTGTGTTATTTGTGCAATTCTATTCCAGATTATGTAAACGGTGCTTTGTTGCCCAAATGTTGCTTAGAAAATATTATTCCAATTTTATGAAGGAATTAGTATTTTATAAAATAAATTAAATTTTCTCAGAAATTTGGTTCGACTGTACCACAGGTTTTATCGTAAACCACAACCTTAAAAATTAATTCTATGGTTTGGGCTGACAAGGCGGATTTATTACAGTAAAAGACTTGTTTACTCCGACGAAATTCATTCAACTACTTCTTCAATTAATTGGTTTTGATGGTATTAATTTATTTGAATGTCGAGCAGTTTGTTATTCTTTCAAGTGCATGCCGAATGTAGAAGGCTAGATTTAAATATAAACTTATAATTACTATAACAGAATCAAACAACTGAGAATATTACTGAACCATAACCTTTAAAAATATTTCCAAAAGGAGTAAATTCTTAAAAATTTATTAGTGTCTAAAACCACAATCTTAGTTGATTTTTATTTGGCAGCACAGGTCTTATCTAAAAAAGTATTGTTTACATTATCGAAAGTAACGGTCAAGTGTGGCCTAATGTGGCTTAAAAGTTCAGAAATGAATTAGACAGACTACAGAGTCCACTATTCCGTGCTTTCTCAATATCACATTTGTTATACAAATTAGAGGAAAGAGTTAAATAAATAGAAAAGTTGTCTGTAATTACTTGCTAAATATTCTAAAATTATTTTCCATCATACAGGGAGTTTCGTTTTCAAGAGACATTATGCAACTTCGCTATTTTAAATGGAACATATTATTTTTTCTTGAATTTTTTAATGTAACATAAAATTCTAAAATCAACCGTGTTTGAGTTATTGGGAATATCTAAATTTGAATTTTATTTACAAAATTCCCAATAATTCAAAGTATGTTAAATGTTTTCGAATTAGAATTTTATGTTCAATTAAGAAATGTAAAAAAGTAGTGTTTTCTATTTAAAATAACAAGTGGAAAAAGTATTTTAGATTATAACGCATTTAACTATAGACAACTGTTCTCTATAACTGTTTCCTTTAATTTCTAAAATTAAATTGCTATTAAGCAAGCACTGAATGGCGGACCACTCTATACATGAAGTACGGAAGAAAGAGATCCGCTTCTATAAGAGTAACATTACTTTACGTTACCAGATCAAATTTTTGGGCTATTTTATGAAAGCTTTTATTCGGGATGTTTTCATTCGACTCTTCTTGTTATCAAGGCCCTTATTTTCAATGGTTTTTAATCTTAAACAAATCTAATCAAGATTCATTGCAATTCTAAGTGAAATAATAATTACAGTAATCAACAAACATATAATAATAATGATTTTGCATTAATTGTATTTTAAAAATTTTACCTCGGGACGGATTTGAACCTTTATTTTATAAAAAGTTATGGAGAGATCCTTAATAATTCGATCTTTAGGAGACTTTGGAAAGCAACTCGAACAAATTCGGCTTACTGAGTGTACAGGGGGGGAAAATCAGTAATTCTTTTAGTGACTGCTATTATTTGAAAAACTTTTTATTAAAAGTTATTTTGTTCTACAGTTGATCATTATTAATAATATATTTGGAGTATTTATTAGTAACTTTCTATCCTTTCATATGTTGCACACAAAAAGTCCGTATCATATGAATTTTTTAAAGGAAAAGGAAATTGAAACGGTGTTATTTTTGCAAATTCTAAAGATCTTTAAAAACTTGTATAAAATTTAAATGTAAATTTTCTGAGCAGCTTAAAAAATATTTTCCTATGCACTGCAGTTACAACCAAACATGCTGTAACAGTGTAAATTCGATTTCTTGAGCTAATTGAAACAGCACCACGTTCGGATTAATAAATTGTTCGGATTTCCGAGATGTTTATGCAGTCAGTGCTTCTCAAAAAATATGCAGCTAAGGGAAACGTTTTTATTATTGATTTAAAAAAAAATTACTCTTGGTAAAAAGTTTAAAACGTAAACTACACTTTAAACAGCAGTAAGGACGCAGCTTGTAGCGGGAAATTTGAAAAATTAAATTGACAGGAGGAAACTTCCTTTATTTTTTAAAATTTTGAAAAGTGTTATTAAAGTTTATATTTAAAAGATAATGTCAAATATGAAAGATTATGCTAGGATTTTTTTGGTCTATAAAAATAGTAAATGAACTGATTAAACATATTAACTATTACAAAGCGCCCATGTACATATACAATTAATAAATTAGTTTACCTTGGCAAAATTTTGAATTTGACACAACGATCAACAGTAACATATTTTAGAATAGAATTCTATTTCTCTGATACTTTTCAAAATAATGCACAGCGCGTGTTGGTTTATTCACAAATAGCGTAAGTACAGCTGATGGATTCAGTCTGAACGTTTATTTTGTGTTTGTCATAACATCGCGTGTAAAATGAGCTATCAATGAATGGTTGCTCTCTAAAATTTGTTGCGAATACTATGAAGTGTAAATAATTCAAAACATATTTCAAAGACTTCGCTAAATAGGGGGATAAGTCACACTCTGAATTGTATAGCATACAGATTGTTTGGATTATCGTGATTTTGTTTGGATAATCGAGATCGGAAACTCAAATAAATTCTGTTGGTCCTAAAGAGTATTAGGATGAACGTGTGCTCGTATATGATTGAATTTTCAAAGTACTTATTAATTTTTATATTAAAACATTTCAGAACATAATGAAATAAAAACCTCATTTTTATATTAAAACATATCAGAACATAATGAAATAAAAACCTCCTTAGAGGGATGTATTTCTAAAGCTGTTACAATTTTGGTGTAAAATTAATTTTGCTTTTCGTGGTACATACTGTAATTGTGTAGGAAGTTAATCTTGCTTACTTAATAGAAAAAAATTACCACATACGGAAAATATTGAAGCGATCTCAAAGTAACCAGCGAATTCTGGAAATATCGAAATGCGCTCGTGAACCTTCTAGCATGCGATAAGTGATAAGATATAAGCATGTTTGAAGGAGCGACTTTAGAGCTGTTCAGTTCAGTTCAGTTCAGTTATAAACGCTCCATGCACGCTGTTGAATTATTTATATAATGAAATAAATAAATCTCTTTCGGGTTAGTGTTATTTTCGTTCATTTTACTGTCTTTATTGGTGCGTAACTTTGTCATTAGCTGTTACATTTTTCTTTCTTTCTTTTTCTTTTCTAATTGTTCTACTCTCTCACTCTCACGATGTGGGAGGTGCCGCGTTAACGGAGCAGTCGGACAGCCCAGTCAAGTACTGACCCGAGACAACGAAGCTTAACTCTCGTGATCGCACTTGACTGGGGGTGCCTAGATACTGCAACTCGGGACCTTTGTTACGTTTTTAAGTAATAAATAATTTACCCAGATCCACCAAACGGCGATTTAAAAAATTCCCACAATATTGTCGTAATTATTGCTTTTCTATTATTGTTGATAGAAAAAGCGTCAAATTTACTTTTTTTATTCTAAAAATGTGCATATAACCCAAAATTTAATGTCAACGTTGCTTAAAGTTTTTTAGAATCTGCAAAAACATGAGTTGTTTGTCTCAAATATGTCATGATTTTCGGCATATTGGAAGTTCAAGTAATGCATTTTTATTTTATAAGCAAGCATAAATTGGCATCCTAATCTGCTTTCGATAAATCAAACCATACATAAATCCCCAAAAAATCCCGGATCTTTTGGTTAATTCAAAAACTTTTTAGCCGTAATTCATTACTCAGTTGTTGTGTTATTTATTAAAAATCCCCCAATCATTTTTTTTTTTTGAGTAAAGTTCCCATCCCTGTAGGCATGAATTACTTTTTTTCAAAGCGTAATTAGTAATCACTATCGTTTAAAAAGCGTTTGGTTGTTGAAGGAAAATTTCTCTCCATTATTCATTCTTGGCCTTGATGTCCAGCTTTAACCTTCTTGGTGTTCATTACCGTGAAAAATCTGTTGCTTATTGCATAGTTATTATATAATTTATGTCCGGAATTTACAATATTATCATAGATCTAAAATAGAACTTTTTTAAATTTGGAGGTGAACTTCGAGGTTTTCTTCTCACGAGACTGTCTTCGTCCTGTGACTCAGTTCTTCGACAAAAAAATATACATGTATGATGGATATCTTTTACAGGTTACGGAAAATTTAACACGATTTTTTACCTGTGTGTGTTTTAAGTTTGCATCCACTGCGAAAACGGATGCCCTCCTCTTATTAGGATGACGATAATCGAACTAACTGTATGAGAAAGGGCAGGTCAAAGTTTAATAGTATTCACAAGCAAATGTTCGTATAAAGATTGAAGTTAGAACCACAACCCACTCGCAAGACGAAAGGTCACAAAACTAAGTTCTCTCGTGGGCGCCGAGACGCTTAAATACATTCTTATTAAAACGTTGTCATTGTTACATCAAATATTGAATTGCACTCGACCTAGAATCTCTTTGATAACGTTTATTAAACCCTTATTACGATTTGATTGCTTTGTTTAATGAATACTGCTCTGAACTTGGGCCTTTTAGCAAAAGCTAGCAATTAATACCTAGCAGTTTGGTATTCCTGGATTTTAATAATGGTTAAGCTGGTCCAACAATGCTGAAAATAGAAATTAATCGGTTTTTTGTTTATTTTACGTCATTCCGTATTTGGGATGTTATAATATATAAAGAAAAATACCTTTATTCCAAAGTTTAGTAAGTAAGCTGCATTTATCACGTGGAAGTGATGAATTGTCGTAAGAGTATGGTAGAAAGTGTGAATTTACCTCCCTAGGGAAGTAATAAATACTTCGAAAGCTAAGCAGTATTTTACAGTTTCTATTCGTTTAGCTTCTTCTTCTTCTGTGTCATTTCCTTTTAAGGACGTTGGCGAGGGGGTTAAAGCCACATTTTTAAACGACTTGGCGTCGTGGACTTTGTTATATTCCCCTTATACTTGGGAAATGTGTTCTCTGCAGTGGTTTCTCCTTGCCTTCTGCAGAATTGTGAGTGTATCTTAAGCTTATAGTATGTGTGTCTTGTTACTATCTGCAGTCGATCACTCACTCACTCGCTTGACCGGCCTCGAACAGTGGGGAATTCTTTGTAAAAATCCTCACCACTGAGTGAGATTCGAACCCAAAACTCCCAGCTAGGAGCCCAGCGCTCTTACCAGTGCGCCAACGAACTTTTCTTGATTGATTTAACATTTGAACTAAAATCCGTTCCTTAATGATTTGTTACCGTATGAAATTCCTAAACTTTTTGGTCCACTATAGTTTTGATCTTTATTTTTCGACGTAACGCGTTTGCACCAGACTGTAGATAAAGGTAAAAGAATCATACTTCTAGCGAATTATTGTCAGTAGAATGCATTTTATTGTTTGTCATTCGGTTAAGTTGAGAAATTGCTTGCATAACTTTAATTGCTTTGTTGTTGTACATTTCTCAAATTCGTAGAATCTAAAAGCATGTCTTTTTTATAATTTACGAATCTTTTTAACTAAATCTGTTTATTTAACAACTAATTAATTATCTAAACTGCAATAGGAACACAATAACTACTCTAAAAATAACTAATAACTAAAATAATTGACCAATATTGATATAAACATTACTTATTTTATCAATTTATATCAAGTGCCGTAATGACGCCGCCCTAGAAACTACTCGCGGGCTTCTTCATACCTATGCTATTTCTCCAGAAGTATCCATTCAATTGTTCTAGAAAGATAGTTGGTCAGCACAGCCATGCGCTTCTTGCAAGTTTTAATCGTCTCTCTCGTGATCATGAGCAGATGTTCCCCACAAATTCCACTGGGTTCCCGAACTTTTTTATTTTATAGACAGTTCCAATTGATTTGGCATTTGATCTAAAATCAGTTAATAGTTTTTTTTACCCTACATTGTGCCCAAACTTTTGTTTCACCGTAGATTTGATCTTTGTTTAATTATGCTATGTTAGGTATCAATTTATCGACATAATGTGTCTGGTCTTTCATGTAGTTTGTTAGTTGTTTGTGATGATGTTGCGTAGTTTTTTAGTTTTTTCAGCTGGTATTACAAACAATGGGGATAACTGTTGGGGCAGTCTTCTATTCAATATGGTAGCAATCTATGGGCCTTCTTAGAGGGAGTTTAATACCCTATCTGGCAGTTCTGAGGATGATTAAACAATTTTTGAAGTAGTTTAAGGCATTTCTGGCAGTTTTAAGGTTTTTTAGGCAATCTCATCGATATTTAGTGATACTGATTGTATATTTTTGAGGTGATGGCTTCTGACGCGGTGAATTTGGCGGTATTCTGAGGGACAGTTGAGGGGCATTCTTATGATTATGACGATTCAAAGTATTCTAAGGAATTTCAAAGAAAGTTATAAAATCGGCCGTAGCTCCTAGTAACCTTATGTATAATTATATATTTTGTTAATATTTAGTTGTAAAATAATTACATTGGTGTGTCTTTGATTGTAACGTTAATTAACTCAGATTTAACAAAACTCCTATTTTGAAAAACTTAACCATATTGAGTATCTGAAGATATCAAATCCGAAGGATTGTCACTGACACAGCCTTACTTTTTAATGAGACAGTTCAGAATTCTCAGGGTGATATCCAGACAATCCTAGACTTCCTGATAGTAAGACAGTTTGCGACATTTTGAGATAATTCAAAGCATTTTGAGTTGTAGTATTTTGAAAAAGTTTGAGATAGTTTTGGACATTTTTAAGCAGTTCGAGGCTATTTAAGCCTAAGAAAAATTGTTGTATAGTTTGGCCTTAGAAAGTAGTATAGGGATTATAGAGAACAGTGTTACCATATTGCATCCGCTGGTATCTATAGACTGCTAAAGCACGACGCAATGTTATACTTGTAAAAAACTGATAATGCTGTTTTGTTAAAATGATATGGTTGGGAGAACTTCCAAATTGAACGAAGACAAACTTGTTCCATAAGAGCCTGTAGTTCTTTCTAAGGTTGAGAACAGACTATAGCATATCCTTGTTGTTTTCTGAGCATTGCAATTGAACATGAGGTAATTTAAGGAAATTCTGACAGTTAAAGAAGTCTGGGACTTTTTTTGTACAATCTGATCGAGATTTAGTGATGGTAGCTGTATTAATAAAGTTCACGACGCCAATTAGTTTAACCATGTGGCTTTGATCCCCCTCGCCAACGACCTGAAAAGGATATGGCACTAAGAATAAGACAGCTGTATATTTTAAGGAGTTATTACAGTACCGACTGACACAGTTTGGGTGAAATTTTGAAGTACTTAGTTTAAGAGGCGTTTTTCAGCAATCTAAGTTAATATGGGGGACAGTTTGTGGCACCGTGTGTTTCAGGTAAACTGGCCATTTGACAATAATTATCCTACTTACATTTTCGAAAAAGTGTTTTTGGGGAAGTTGATGAAGTCGTAAGAGGATTCTGTAACACCCCAGAGAAAAGGGCACGTGCATGTTCTTGGGATTCACCCGCTTGTATATTCCCAGAAAAACATTATCAGGAAGAACGATGAAATATTTAGAAATAAGGCAGGCTCCTGTTAACAGCGACGAACTTCCCAGTTTTCAGCGAATTTTAGTAATTGATAACCCGATCAGATACTGCCCCAAATACTGCCTTTTGTATATTTTTTCAATTTCGATTCAGTAATGTACATCTTTCATTTGAAATTTGCATGTACGGAGGTAGGTTGATTTGGCATTTATTTATTGGTTATAATGAATTCGAAGACTTCCACGGTCAGTGTCAGTATTAACAGAAGAACTCTACGTTTTACCCACTTTTTTTAAGGGGTTTCATCAGGAGTAAAAGGTAGCACTAAAAGAACACGGTAACTCAACGTGTCAAACTCTTAGCAAGAGGCAGAAGAGTAACAGTAACTCAACTTGTCAACCAAGCCGGAGGCGAAACCCTTCTGAAGAAAAACAGAAAAGGCAGCGGTTTTATACTGGCTAAAACCGGTCAAGCGTGTAGGACGAAGACGAAGGTTGGTCTGACGTGGAGGGGGCGGATCCAGTAGTGATCGCAGACTTCCAAATGTTTGATAGATAATAACCAGTGTTAAGATTCAAGTTGTTGGGGGGGGGGGTCTATAATTTCAATAGCCTCGCGGATTTTCCTGTTGAAAAAATAAGGGGCATTGGCGATGATCGAAGTTTTTTCAAGTCGTGATGATGTTCAGCCACAGCTGAGTGTGAGAAAAGCAACGTTTGTGTTCACAGATACGGGTGTGTACTGAGCGACCAGTTTCTCCAATGTACACTGAACCACAAGAACAGGGGATGCTTCTTTTACCGAAGGGAGTATCTGTGACACTTTTGTAGGGGTTTGAAGATGGTTTTGATGGGCGAAACGTTGGGTTCTTCAGTCTCAACAATGACACGTCCCAACCCGGAAGACGTTCTGTTACTATTTATTAGTTGTTATTATTGTTTGGAAGTAAGCATGCACTTACCCCTCTAGGGAGGTAACAACTAAGTAAAGCATAAAGCATATGCAACTATTACGTATGTTTTTGATACGTTTGAAGGTGGTTGTACAAACGTAATATAACAGCTTCGTCAAATTAGCCATTTCTCAAATATAGGATCTATGCCTGTTTTTCATCGGGCATTTATAGTGCCCATCGATGATGGCAGTCAACTATCCGACCATCGTTTTGGTGGTCTTCCTACTTCTTGTTTGCCCTTAAGGTTTGGATCGCGAGCGATCCCTATTGTTATTATTTTCTGCTCTTTCTACATGGCAGTGGAAAAATATTGAACATGACATGGGAGCAGAGTTAACAATTTTTTCTTTTCAAAAAGACGAACAATTCATGTGGAATAAATTAATTTTTAAATATTTTTTCTGCATACAGCAGACTTAGATTTGCATAGGATTGCATAATATTTTCGAGAAAAGGTGTATTAAGTATTCCTTAAAATATGTTGTTATTATTGAACGTTTGAATGTCCCAGGTTTTACTTAAACTTAATAAAAAGGAAGTGGCCATGAAAATAATAATAATAATAAGATTAGATTGCACGCTACTGCCATTTCATAAATAGTTATTTGCGCTCCAAGTTATGGTAAGTGAACTTTTTTATCCGAGGTGGTAATTTGTGGACCGAAGCGCAGCTGAGGTCCATAAAGCCACCGAGGATAAAAAAGAAACTTACCTACGCGTTGCGCATTACGTTTTTCTCACTACCACAAAATAAAATTCATTAATAATTTAACAAAAATTGTGACGTTTATATTTATGACAGTTTAACGGCGCTGTTGCTATGGTACAAACAAACACATAAACGCAATTTCTGTTTTCAGTAACGAAAAGAATGAAATCAAACATTTTGTAAATACACCTTCATTTAACATTCAACGTTGTTCCAATTGTAAAATTAGTTTTAATATTAATAAATAAGCACGTATTCTCCATTATAACTATTTATTTTTTTTATATCCGTTATGGTGTAGCGTTATGGGGTACCATGCGCGGAAAGTGACCTGGCGCGGTAAATCGTGTTTTTTGCCCTTAGATACAGTCTGTTTTTGTTCAACTAAATGTTTTAGTTTCCATTATTGTCGACTTTTTGACAATGAAATGTCAATTTACCAAGGTGGTAGTGAGAAAATATATTTGACGTTTAAAGATGGGACTCCTGCTCACTATAAAGAAGCTTTCTGTCGTAGGTGGATTGGTGGATTTGTGTGTGCGTTAATTCAACGCGAACTTCAGAACTTTGACTGTGACGTCATTGATACACCTCCAGAACAGCTTCCATTTATAGCATTATTATTCATTCGTACGTAGCTTTAATTTAATTTTAATTCTATTTTTAACAAGCAAAAACTAAGCTCTTTGTTTGAAAAATGACGATTCCAGAAATCTAGCGATATTCCCGTAATTAAATTTTTGCGAAACGAGAGAAAGCTTTTTTTTAATCTTCTTACGGAATTAAAATTTTACCTTTTGTAACGTACAAGTATTCTACATCAAGTTTAAAATATCTTCTAATATTCATTCCCTGTTTATTAAACAGGAAAATCAGGAGTAGGTAGTAAATTAATATCGACATTTATTGTAAAGGAACGCAGGTGCTCGTTTTAATTTTAAAACACGAAACCTTCAGGTTTTAGAACGACGTAAATGCTTGCTCCAGTATAAAAGGGTCGCTTTAATAGCTTTCGGTGGGTAGTTAACAGCATGAATACTCGACCAAGTTGACCCGCTATTAATAAATAGAGTGAAAGCAAATATTATAAAATTTATATAAAGCCCCGTTTTGTTCGTCTGGCAGTCTAGCTAGAAGGGTGTTTGCTGATATTTTTTCATATCGTGAGCGCATGGAAATATTTGTTTTGTACTAGCTGACCTAGATATCGACGATAAAATTCTCGAGATACTAAGGAGTAGTTTTAATTGTGAAAGTGTTTTAATTTCTAATCAGATCTTGATTGTTCTGCTATTGATAATGGTAGTAAATTATGATTTTATAGTTGTTATTAAAAAGGAAAGCATTTCTTAAGACTATAAAGAGTATAAAGACTAAAACAGAAAGAAAATATGATGCAGGTTTTAATAGTTTTAGCAAAGAAAAAAACTAGTTTTATTATAATAATTAGATGCTGTTAATTTTGAATTTTCGCAATTTTTGGCGAAATTCATTAAAAAAATATCAAAACAAACGTCTCAGTTAACCTACAAAAAATCATCCAATCCTAAAGGTCTTAGCTTAATGTGTGGATTTTTGTCTTTGAGAAAAATTGTACCGGAAATACGGTAAAATCACTAGATATTGCCGATTGAAATGGCTTCTCCTGCAACATTTCGTAAAACTAACTCAGTAGCCATTAAGTTAAGTTTTTTTATCTCAGAAAAATCTCAGGCCACGACTAGGATTTGAACGGACATCTACTTGGATGTCAAAGGAGCTTGAATGTAGATATTTTCAAATCAAATATTGCCTAATAAAAACCTATTCAATACTTCAAACAAAGTTTTAAATTATTGATTGGAAGATTAACTCTACTTTTTATTTATTTATAATTGCAATCTTTTTTAGTCATAGAGGGTTTTGTTCGGGGAACAAATTTTGTAGGTGTAAACATGGGTTTTCTTGACATAAATAACAATAATCAAGGTTATGATCCAGGAGTTCGAACCAACGTTGCCAATTTTGCACAATTATTTAATTTTTGAGAATCACAAAACAGACCAAGTTCCATGAAGTTTTCGTAAAAATCAAAGCATAACCTAGAATTAGACAAATGACAGTAACAACAGGCTGCCCAATTTTACACCCAACTATAATCTTGGCCATCTTTTGCCCTAATGACGAGTTAACAGTGTATATTTATTTTCACATTTAATTTACGCCTTTGTTACATTTCTTATCATTAACGTAAGCATTATTTCCAGGATATTGTGGCTTTAAATGCGTTTTTTTTTTTTTTTTTTAATGAAAAGAATGGGTTTTGTCGAATTATTAATTAATAAACTCACTTGGCATCGCATATTTTCGTCGGGAGTTAGAAAGAAATTTAGTTTAATTAAATATCGTTTTAGCACAGTTGAGAACGATAAAAACGACATTTGTTATTTCATCACAGGAATAGGTTGGGTGCTTTTTTATTATTATTTGTTATCGGAAACGGCAAACCCATTACTTAATTGAAAGAGTTAAATGTCGATTTAATGCCGCTTCATTATTTAAAAATTTGTTGATATCGTTACGAAACAAAGAGCATTTTACAGTAAATTCCAACTGAAATATTGCTTATTTAAAATATTTTTGGTTATTTAGCTCATTAGCCAGTTTACCTATTTAATAGGATTCGCATCTGATTCGCTTGGATTTGTAAAAATCCGGCTGATATCGGGTTTTGAATCTGCCTGCATGCTCTTGGTTGCAAGGTGATAAATTTTCAAAGAATATTATTCCTTATTTTAATTAGTTTTAGTTACTGAGGTTATTAGCCATTCAACTAATTACCAGGATTTGCATTTCATTCAGTAGAATATTTAAAAATTCGGTTCGTATTGGGCTTCGAACACGCGTCCTCTTGTTTGTAAGGTAGTAATTTATTGGAATATTATGAATTATTTTAATTATGTTTGGTTACTGCGGTTAATAGCTATCTTACTTACGTAACAGGCTTCTCATCTCACTTGTTTGGATTTTTAAAAATTTGGGCGGTACTGATATTCGAACCTGTGTTCTCTTGGTTGCAAGGCGGACGTCTAACCATTAAACGACCAAAAAGGCTCCTTTTAAACATCATTTATCTTTCCCAAGTGGAAAAATACATGGCAATTAAGATGTTTTAGCCTACATCAGGCAACCATGTTAATAAAGATTTCCAAGTCCTTCATCGAGTGTGCAAATGAAGTTTAAATTTAGTTGCATCTGGTTAATACGTAGTTTATGTGTTTATAATTAATAACCTTGTAGCTGTTTCCATAACGTATTAAAATTAAACCGGCGCTAATTTGTTGTTGTACGTGCAAACGATAATTTACGTTTTCTTAAAATTAGTACTTGATTTTCTCTACGTGGAAATTGAGGCAAATTAACTGGAATGCTTTTCGTGTGTTTGCACGTTGTTTAGCCATTCGTTTTCGTTAAATTAACTTTAACTGCTGTTTCTTTATTGCTAATTTCTGGTGTAACTGAAATTAATAGGAAAATTGCAGGGTTTCTTGAATTTTGTGAGATTGATAAACATAACAAACGAAATTGTTGCGTTTTAGACAGTATAAGTATAACAAAACTGATTTTTTTAAAAGGTTAATTGTGTATATTTAACAGTTGATTAAACATAAATAGAATACAATTGTAGGCCGTTGGGGAGAGGGATGATTGACTGATGAGTGGGCAGTTGCGGTTTCCATTTTTAATAATTTTTGAAATGGCGTATTTATATTTACAAAAGCACATTCGATCTACTTACCTAGGAATAATGTTCATTCCACCCAAGTTACATTAACGTGTAACCCGACCAGGCCTCGTAAACACCCAAAGCTTTATATATATATATATATTGGGATTAATCATGTATACAGTATGTTCCATTACAGACAGAAATTGTATATACTACATAATTATACAGCAAGACGCCATCTTCCCACTCCACGTCTCCACGCCTCTCTATCGTATGCTGTTTCCTCATCAAGATCTCGTTCTCACATTGCAGTTCGTACCCCTTCGTTCCAGGTTCTTCTGGGTCGACCTTTTTTTCGTTTACCAGGGGGTGTCCAATAAAACAGTCACTTTGGCCATCGTGTATCCTCCATTCTAAGCAAGTGGCCAAACCACTTTAAGCTTCTTTACTGTATTCGGTCTATAAAAGTTTCTGTGGCTGCCACGCTATTTCTTATTTGTACATTAGCCACTCTTTCTCTTCTAGATGTTCTTGAACTTCTCCTTAAATAATTCATTTCCACTGCTATCACCTTCTTTTTTCTTCTTCTCAAAGCTTGATAAAAACTTTAATACTCCCATCACCCAGCAAATATATAACACATAGAGCAGCGATACATGAAAGCAAAACAGGCATACAGTACTACACTTAGTAGTATAGGTTCAGATAGTATTACTTCCCCTGTGGAATCCCTCGTTGTATCTAGTAGAAAACCCTCAGGAATGTTGGGAAGTGATGAGAGCACCTTCGGCTACTTATAAACCTGCAATCAGGCAGAAATGTGCCGCAAGCCAACTATGACAGAACATAGTCACCCAAAGGGAAATCCACCCATGTCGATGTTCCATCCATTCTAAATTACCCATAGGAAGCCCAACGGAAGCAGGCCTCCCTGACTACCCCGGGGGGCATAGCCCAGGAATCATTGTACTGCACAAATGCACCCAGATCAAGGCCCTTTATAACTACGCGTAGTTCTCAAAGGTCTAGGAAAATAGCCGGCTAAATGGGTCCCAGAGCCTCATGTGCTCACACAAAATGCTCCAACAAGCCTCGATAACATTAATATCAACAATAACAACAACTACATCATCAAACAGCTCAGCTACTGGTCATATACAGGGTGTTGAGAAAAATAAGTGTAAAAGACTGCAGGTACATACAGTACTCGTCAAAATAAGAAAGAAAGCTCCTATGAGCGTGGGCCCGAAAACGCCCAGTTTCCTAGATACAGGGTGTTATCATGCCACTCAACAACTACACCTTCTGACTTGAACATGTTAGACTTTTTTGTTTGGGGTTACCTAAAAAGTTTGGTGTATGCTAAACCGGTCAACAACATCGGTGAACTGCTACAGAGCATAGAACACTGCTGTAATAGGATAAGAATATAGCCAGGGATATTTGATAGAGTAATGAATTCTTTTATAAGGAGATGTAGATCCTGTGTAGAAATGGAAGGAAGGCACTTTGAACACTTACTTTAGTGAAACAATAAAATGTACTACCATACCAAATTGTGTTGAATCGAATAAACCATTTCAAAGTTATAAAAAAATATATAGTCGTTGAGTTGAATAATCAACACCCTGTAGCGTTTTCGGGCCCATGTCCATAGGAGTTTTCTTTCTTATTTTGACGAGTACTGTATGTATCTGCAGTCTTTTGCACTTATTTTTCAACACCCTGTATACAATTACATAATTACCGACCAGCTTCTCATCTTCATGTTACTAGTTATCCAGAAATGCATTTTACACCAATGCACCACTATTTCACATTCCACTCACCACACACAAACTTGGCCTTTTTGTATTAGTTAACACATCTGTACGTCAACGCGTGCCGTGACCTACTCTCCCTTAGATTCGGACATGAATCTGAGCACTTAACCGTAAGACCATAACTAAGCCCCCTATTTTAAAAGTTCTGGTTCGGGTTTAATAAACAAATGGTCTTTTACTTCAAGAAATCAATGCTTACGTCATCGCCGTTAAATGTACGTACAACACAATAACATTTTACATAGAAGAGAAACTAGTCGAGCTCATAAAATTAAGAAAATAAATTTTAAACAAATATAACAACAGCTGTTGATAGTATTAAAAAAACCAATCAAGAATAAATGGAAATTTATTCCACATTTAGAATGTATTAACTTTTGGTAAGTTATGAGAAGAATACTTTTTACATTGTAAATTGGGCTTCAAAAATTGCAAAGATGAGGAAATCAAATTTAATTTATTAACTTTTTATTTTAATTGTTGTAACATTTGATTGACCAAGCAGATTTCAAAATCATAACCAAAACGGCATTTCAAGTTTAAAAGCCCAATGTACAACAAATAAATACGAAGTAACATTTACGCAGATAAAAATTTCATATTTCCATAACCATCTATGAGGCGGTGTTTGTGAACGCTACTAAGTTTTCTTTACTTTGTATTTTCAGCAGAAAGTTTACTTTTGTTTAGTTTGTAATGGTTTAATGTTTAATCATTCTTGAAAGCCTCACGTTTGATTTTCTGGTAATATTTTAATAATCACTCCTTGACAGATTGAGAAATTTTTTAGGCACGTCGCATGGCTACCTTGCAACTTTACTTAGGTAAGCTTAGAATATCAAAAAACAGTTTACAGAAAAAAAGCCGTTGGCTTCTATAGGTTCGGTGAGGTCTGAATGGATTATATCTTGATAAATGGTTTATTATTATTATATTCCCGAGACAAATAATCCAGAAACTTGAATTACACTAAACATCAAAGCTATGAGTACGGTGTTAGGTATCAAAGACTTGACAAGCTCAAGTTTAAAAGGCTCTCAACTTGAGTAATAAACAAATGGTGATGTTTCTTTTGTGTTCAGGCACGAAAAGTGAAAATTCTCCATTTATAATCAATAATTTCAAATATTTCATTTTACACTTCGTTTTTAGTTATTTTTTAAATGTACGAAACAACAGCTTTGTATTGAATTACTTGTTATATAAGCTTAACTTGTGACCATTGAATAGGTAAAGAAATCCACTATCGATTTAGTAACTTACGTTTACCATGTTTTAAATAATATATACCTACTTTTAAATCTGTTTGGAAAAATTTAATATTATGCAACTCCGGAGGTAAATAATTTTGATCTCGGACTTTATTGTCAACGTTTGTTACGCTAAAAGCTGCAGACTCGTCTTCGACTAGTAAATGTTACTTACCTCCCTCGTGGTATAACTATCAATTTTTCTTGTAAATGCAGTTGCATGTCTTGGCTACATACTACTGGCAACTACTACTACTACTACCTAGTACATCTTGTTAAAAGAATGCCTAAATTGCAAATTCTAAAATTTTAATTATATTTGAAATGCGAAACTTTAATTCTGAATTAAAAGTTTGAATGTGCTTTTCCACATTTAATAATATTTTATACTTTTAAACTCTAAACTCTAAAGCGATAAAAATCTAAAGCTGAAATCAAAAATGGCAATTTGTGTGATTAATTTTTTACTTCCATACATAATACTTAATATCGATGTACGAGTATATATGCGGAGCCAAAATTTGGAACACTTTTTACAAAAGGATACAAGGATTAGAATCTCGCATTTAAAAGCTCAAAGTTTTGAATTCAGAATTGGGATTCTAAATTGAAGCAGAAGGTCACCGAATCTGCACTAAGTTTAAGTAGTCAAGTAGTATAGTTGTGTTGTAATTCGATTCTGGATGCTTAATTAAATGCTGAATTGGAAAGTTGAGGTTCTATTTCGAACTTCTGAATATAGATTTTTGATTTGAATCTTTGAATCTGTGTAGGTGTTTAATCGTCTTAGCTATTTTTAAAAATTTGAGCTTCATACCCGTATTAGAAATAGCCATATTACAAATTGTGAATTACAAACTCGAAATTGCATTTTAAATACGCATGAAATGTGAATCTTTAGTTTCAAATTGAAACTTTGAATCCAAATCCCCGTTAAAAAATTCACGATTCGTCTGATTACATTCTTATGCTTCTTAACTCATTACTCGGTATAATTGTATAATTGAATCTTGAATTTCAAATTAAAAATTTAAAACTACTTTGCCCGGCTCAATATTCAGATTAAAAAAAAAAAGAGGAAAATTTTAAGTATAAAATGGCGATTGGTAATTTGGAGATTAATTCTTATAATTAATCGGCGTAATTTGTAAAATGAAAAGGAACAATGTCATATCAGTCTTTATTTAATTTCCGAACTTAGATTTGTGATTCGAATGTTTGGATTCATTTTGGATCTGAATCATCTAAGCTAAGCTTTAGAATTTGATTTTTAAACATGCAGTTTTGTAATTGCAACTCCGAGTTAATTTGAAATAACGCTTGAAATGTGAATTGAAAATTTTAATCTACTTCTCCTCAAGTTTAGCTTTTGATGCTTATTTAAATGGTATAGTTTTACAATATCATTTTAAGGCTTTATTTAGAAACTCCGAATTTTAATTTGGGATTCGTTTTTCGAATACGTATTAGGTTTGAATTATCTAAACCAGGGGTCGCCAAACTCCTTTGACCGTCGACGTCCTCTATTTTACTATGACGTGATTGTAATAGTACAAGCAAAAAAGACGCTTACGTGAGTTTTTAGATTGCTTATTTTATAGTTACTCAACTCGTCAACATAGAGAAGTTTAGTTCGTGAATGAATAACGATTGAATTACCATATAATATGTATATTGATGAATTTTAGAAGATTAATATTCACTTGTTTGTCGATGCGCGAAAATGAGACTGGGATTGCATACGTGTAAGTATAAGTAAATAAGCAACCGTGCACGTGTTGCAATGAAGGCTTATATCGGGTGACCAAATGAATTTCAGATTAGGGTAGGCGCTGTAAGTGCAGAGCATGTCTTAGAGTACTGCAGCGCACTAATTTGAATTGGTTTGTTTGTTTTGACAGTTCATAAAACAAAATATTTAAGGTTAAACTAAGACATGCCTAAATTTTTATTTATTATTATTTATCATTGTTATTTTTCTATCGACTCCTAACAATGTTATATCGACCACGTTGGCGACTACTGATCTAAACTATAATTGAGAATTTAGGTTAAAATACAGACCTACAGTTTTAAATTTGTTATTCCGCTAAGACTCCCCCGAAGAAATAAAAAAGAATATGCTTAATTCAGAACTGGAATTCATGCGATTAATTTCGCAATGCATTTTTTAATTTTACTTGACCCATGTTATGTTGATAATTTCCACGGTGGAAGCATTTATATTTGGTATTCATATATCAGAATGAGATTAGAAATTCATCATTGGAGCTAATATTCAAAATCCAGGATCAGATTCAAAGTCTAAGTTGAGTAAACCTCATAAAGAAAGTAAATAAACCCGAAACGCTAATTGAATCCTTCTCGGCTGCGAACCTTGAATTTGGATCCAAAATTTAAATCCAGTTTTAGTAGAACTTCAAAATTTAACCTTAATATTTGATTTATTAAAGTTTTAAGGATTCACTCCTTTGGTTGATAATTCAGAACAATCTCATTGAACTATTTTGATGTTTATAATTAATTATAGAATACTTTTCTGAATCTTTTTGTTTGGTTTTGGAATTATAATTTAATATTTTTTCCATTACTGATTCGCTAACTTGCATTTACTAAGTGATTTTGATGTTATTTAAAGGATGTAAGTTGATTTTACCACTGGTTTATTGGTTATCATGGCAGAAAATGTGAATTGAGTGATTTAATGACAATTCCTGTCGAATTATTATATTGCGGATTATTTAAATTTTTAGTGGCAGTTTATATCAACAGTACTAAAAACTTGGACTAACTTTAAACTAGAATCAAACAGACAAATTTCAAATTAATTCCCAAACAAAAGAGTGTAGCTTGATATTAGACTTCGGCTAGTTTGTTTACAAGTAGGGTACAGTAAGCTGTAAACTAAAAGCGTGAAAAATTATATCTAATTAATTACAGATACGAAATCAAGTGTACAAGTTCTACGAAAATAACCGAAAATAGTTTACTATAAGTCATTTTATGCAAGCCAATATACCAAAAAGCACTCTTTATAATATTCTCCAACGTTATGAGAATAATACTGAAGCTGAACGATGAGTGGGTTCAGGCAGAAAGGCTAAAAAATTGACAAAATTACGGTTGAATGCTGTAAAACAGCATTTTGAAAACAGTGATTCTACTTCAATTTGACTAGCGGCCAGAAAATTCGGCAAATCGAAATTTTATGTTCACAAGGCATTGAAGGCAAACATACAGTACAGAAAGAAGATTACGATTCTAAAGCGTACAGAACAACAAAGCACTGCTGCAAAAACGAAATGTAATAGAGTTTACCGAATTTTTTTTAAATGTTTTGTGTTTCTAATTTATTTTGTAGTTTTTGTAATTAGTTGAAATTTAATTAATATATTCTAATCTTGAAATTAAAACTTGTCCAAATTTTTAGTGGACATACCATATATCACCTCAGGGTCGCAGAGCCTCACATACTGGAGCTTCATTCTTCCATTATCAACAGAATAATTTAACTTACCTCCCTTGTTATGTAAATATCTATTACGATTTATATTTTAGTGAAACAAAACGTGCAACCAAAGAAAGTGAATGCCAAGAAATAAAAGTTGCATTAATTTACACTAATAAATTATTAAACTGTAGTTGCATTATTTAGTTACGCATTATAGTTGCATTAATCATTTCATAAACCAAACTCCTTGATCTTAGTCGTTATTAACACGCAACCAAACAAGGTATTTCAAGTATACTTTTGCATTTTGCTACATTTAATTTATTTTACTACGAATCTTTTTGATTATAATTCTAAATTTAAAAAAGAAAAACCTGATGTTACTTATCAAGCATGAAGTATTTTAATGTAAGTTAAAAATGAAAGCAATACCTCTTTTTTTAATTTTTGACTACAAAAGCTTTTGACATAATTCAAGTTGTGGCGTGCTCTTTCATTGTTGTTCATTTCGTTTATGTCCAACCTATTTCGTTTTGTTTCTGTGCTTGAATTTCGAATGTGCACCGATTAGAATCTTTGAATGTATTTCCCTGTAACTGCTTTGAACATTTGAGTATATTTCTCCATAATTTTATTGCGTTTTTGCAGTCCTTTGAGAAATACAGTTCCTCAATCATACGTAGGAAACAAGTCTAATTTAGGTTTGATTTGCAAAAAATACAAAACTTAGGAACAAATGGACTTTACATTTACTGAAATCACCTTTGCGTAATAAAATATTGGTAAATTTTTTTGGTTTTTAGTTACACAAACCGAAGGGACTTAAAAATGCACAATGTTATTGATCCCACACCCACCACCAAAGCATTGTTTAAAATATTAAAGGAACAAATGAGACGGACCACGATAACATTTTTGGGGTATTTGATAGAACAACCCTCGTACTTTTTAAAAATTTATCAGCATTCGCTGGGTGTAAAATACATAAATTTACTTTTCTCTTCATAAATGTGTTTTATATATGTGAATTTCTGACGTTCCATTTAAGCTTTACAAAAATAAACCAATTAATGTTCCGAGTATCCATATTATCGGTGTGAAAATGGGCCTGAGAATTTCGATGTTAGTAGGATAATAGAAGGTTTTAAAAATAATACAATTACCCGAAGGATTCCACTTTCAATTTTTACCTGTCTAATTAACGGCTTTCTTTCTAGTCGTTAGCAGTTACTTGACGGACGCCCTAAATTCCGTCTGCAACATTTACGAGTGAATCATAAGTGACATTGCATTAAATGTCATATTACCGTCGTGTTTAAAAATAACTAGTGTTTAAATAGATGCAAAAAAGTGATCTGCTACTCTAATGAAACGCCAAAGCTATATCGCATTAGTATGAATGTGTTCGCTATTTATTTCTTTACAGTAGACGGGACGTCGTTTTAACAGCTGTCCGACACTCTATTAGATTGCGCCTCTATTTAGCTGATGACACCGGATATCCGTAGGGCTGACGTAGCTTTACGATATGACAAGTCCTGTCTGTCCTGTGGGTGTCTCGTATTCACACACATTCGGTGGCGAATTTTAAATTTGAAGTTACGTCTGCACCCCTAAAAATTCCAAACTGGGTAAAGCGAATACAAAAAAGGTCAAAAAACAAAATGGTTTATGTTGTGTTGTGTCGAAGTGTAATGTTCCAGTCATTTAAGTTTTAACAACTAGGCCATACTTCATAGCGGAACGCTAGTGTAATTAAAATTAGCGAAAAACAAGTTAACTGTGTTTGTAATTACTAATTATCATTATGTTAGAGATAACAGGAATTATATAATACGAATGCATATATTCGTTTTACTATAGTTTTTAATCAGTTAATTAATTGGATCTGTAATCAGTCGTAAATTTCAGTGGGCTGTGAAGTTAAAAACAACTGGCAGCAAATCGGAAATTAAGCATTTGCTTTTATTTTCAGTTTTTGTTGTGTACGTCCGTTCTGTATGCAAATTGGGGTTTTTAAATTTGGCCAAAAAATTGCAATAAACGTGGACAAATTCCAACCAAATATTAAGAATATTTATTAATTTATATTGCTTCTTTGTTTTAAAACGAAATTAATATTTTTTAAATATCTGTGTGGGGATTTAGTTCGGCAATTCTTTTAAACTTAATCGGCAATTCAATGATCAATGATGTATCTTAAATTGCAGAATTGCTTTGGAAGTTCTAAGACGAATATGTTAATTCAAAGCTTTTCAGGCGTTTAAATGTAAGAAGAGCTAGGTTAATTTTTGGATTTTTTTTATAAATAAGAGGACACTATTGTTAACAGTTTCCTAATTAAAATTTTTAACACTGCTTTTATAACACAAGCTGTCCATTAAATTGTCATCACTTTTATTTTATAATTGGCCAAAGGTGAGAGCTTTAAAACCTGAACGATTTTACATTCTTTTTTGACTGAACCTTTTTCTGTGTAATTTGAAAAATTCCTGAATATTTCTGGAGGAGAAAATCCAGAAATATTAAATTATCAGTGTTTTTCAAAAAGTGTGTAACAAATAAGAAACATTTTTATTAATATCTCAGAAAATTTTACTCTTGATAAAAGTTTGTGCATATTTTAAAACGTAAATTACACATAAAATGATTGCAGTGTAGTATGTTATTCGGTGACAAGAGTAAACTACCTTTGTTTTTCAAAATTTTACGAAATGTTATAAAAGTTTAATTGTATTTAAAAAATAAGGCCAAACATGAAGTTTCATTATTTTTATGTTTTTTGCATGTTTTTGGTCGATACTAATTATCGCAGCGTAAAAAATAGTCTCCTTTCGCTAAAGCATTGTTAAAACTCTATGCTCTTTTGTTTTTAAATGTTTTGAAGTGTTTTTAACTATTCGCTTATAGTCGTGGTCGTGGCTCAGTTGGTTCAGCGTGCGTCTGACCACTGAGATGCTTCGCTCCGCCCGGGGCCCGGGTTCGATTCCCAGGGTCACGCATACTCCGAAAACACCCGATCGCTTCCGTCGGAAGGTAATGGCAAACCACCTAGTACAGGTCGTCAAAGTCAAATGAGAAGTTTCACTTGAGATGCGTACACAAAGAAGTAGGATGGTAGTGGGAGTAAAGGAGATGCAGCGTAGTTTGCAGCTCCACTCGTTGCTGATACATTCCGCATAACGAGCTGTTCTTAGTGAAATACTAGGAATGCAATGCATTGCGGCGACGAATAATAGTATATTACGTCACTAGGAGTAGAAAGCGCACTTTTTGTGCTGAGCTCAGAAGGTTGCAATCTGAGCGAAGCACAAGAAAGAGTTTTCTGCTCTGAGTGACATACTATTTTTTCTTCAAGCGCTATATAACTATTTTGCATGTTAATCAATGAAAACAACAGACCATTTGAAAAGTACTTATTTGACTGTCAACAACTTGTGTAGACGCGTGCACAGAAAAGATCTTTCTACACAAAAGAAATATCGTTCGAAAATAATTTTCGAGGCGTACCTACAACACGCTTTTGAAGTAATTTTACCTTTTAAACTATCTGAATTTATTCACACTTGACATTTCTAATCAAAACAATGACAAGTGGCGCCACCATTTGTGACGAGTTGCACCAACATTATGTTACTAGTAACAAAATGATTTCCATTATTGTATTAGTAACATAATGGAGTATTTTTACCTTGTGTATTCAGTAGCAAAATGTTACAATTATGATACGCTTGAAGAAAAACACTTTTATACCTGAGTGTACTCGATGTGTACAACTCGAAGCACAGTAACAAACTGAGTTCCCCCACCAAGTATTCGATTATGCTACCGCGCAACCGAGACTCAGGTGAAACTTCTCGTTTGACGACCTGTAAGTATTCTCTGGAGTTAGAAGTGCAAGGCACATCCGTGGTTCGGATAAAATGTGTTTAATTCTTCTAAAATAAATGTGAGCCTATATGTTTGTTAAGTGGGTGGATGCTAGTATAAGTCTAACTGGAAATACAGATTTCTCTAGTGTGATTAGTGATCAGTTAATAATTTGAATTTTTTTCCTGTATTAATAGTTCTCAGAATTTTTGAAATTTTCAGTAGAAGAAAGTAAAATTCAACAGATTGGTTAGTTTATGATTACTAAATTGTAGTAAAAGAAAGCGAAATAGGTGACTGTACAAAGTCGGCAAATCAACTGAAATTTCGGTAGATGTGGCAGCGTTGCATGTGATAGTTTTTACTGTGTAAACTGCGGTTTTAAATCTTCAGCAATCCAGACCGTGTAATTTGCATTTGATGGATATTGTTATTTTCTTCTTACTGTCTGGTTCTTTAGTAATGGGAAAATGTTGATATTATTATTATTCATGTCGAAACTTTAGTAAAAAAGTAATTTGCCATAAATTTAGCAAAATTCAAAATTAAGCCATGTTTAACTAAAACCAGCAATACCATACATAGCCCACTGTACTTTTACATATAGACCAAACCTACATGAACTTGTTTGAACTTTGTGTATTAAATTATTATGGTGTTTGTTGTATTAACATTTTTCTAAATTTTTGGTAGTAGAAGAAAGTGAAATTCAATAAATTGGTTGGTTGATGATTACCAAGTTTGTAGTAAAAAAAGTGAAACAGTTGATTGTTTGTAAAATCGGCAAATCCACTGAACTTTCAGTAGATGTGGCAGCACTGCATTTGACGCATTTTGCTATGCAAAATGGGGTTTTTTTGATATCTTCAGGAATTCAGACTATGCATTTGATGGCTATTGCTACGAACCTCTATTTTTCAATTCCAGGCTTTTTAATTTTGGAAAATGGTTATTATCATTCCCTTGCAATTTTCTATTTGTTTTGTGTTTTTTACAACCATGTAAGAATTCATTGATAGCCGTTGAAACTTACACAAAAACATAATCAATTTGATCTGACCATCGACTTGGAAAAAAACCAACCAAGTTTAACTAAAATAAGCAAAAGCTCAAAGCCTACTGCAGTTTTAAAAGAGCGCAAACAAATTATAGAGATAACTAAAAGTTACTTATGAAAATTGAAATATGCGATTCCAACCTAATTTCAGAAGCAAATTGGCACTTAAATAACAACGTTAATAATATTTTTTCTCGTTTACAACTTTGTTACTCAACGTAATAAGCACGTTTATTTACGGTTAAACGAACATATCTAATACAATTTTATTTTTAAATAAAATTAATAAAATTCAAGATTTCGTAAATCCTGTACGAGGCTCTAGCGACGTTTTAATGATATCCCAAATAAGCTTCCGGCACCGTCGCCGTTCTCGAACAACTTCCTGCATTAAAAGTTGTAGGTGTGCTATCGCTTCGCCTTTAATTGGATAAAAAAATCGTTTCCAAGGTAAATGGAATTATTTTTACGAAAATTGATGAGCTGCTTTTGGCCTTTTTTTAGTCGCTATTTTTACTAAATACGTATGTATATGTAATTAACTTTCTTTTTTTATACGCCTTTTAAATGTAAAATTATCCATTGCATATTGTCAAGTTGTGAAATGGTATGTATTTGTTCACAAAAGCTAATACAGGCGTATTGTGTATTTGTTTCCGTGAGAACAGCAAATAACCGTTGCATTTCTCGTTTCATTCAACACAGATGAATTTGTTTTGTATGTATGTATGTATGTAGTTATTTGCTATTATTCTTTACCGGCGACGGGATAGTTTTGATTTATCATTAGAATCGTAGACGTTTAATCATCATTATTTGCTGAATTTTTTTCTGGAAAGTAAATTACAAATTTACAGTTAAATACTTACAGTTCAAATTCCGTTAATTACGTGTAATTGTTACAGAAAGTAGTTCTGTGAAAAAATGTTGAAAATCAGCTTGCATTAATTGTAATTGGGTAATCAGATTGTTATTTGCAGTTCGGATGAATGTGGTTTTTATTTAAATTTTTAATACAGGAATGATATTCCCATGATTAATCTAATTCTACTTATCATGAATTTGTCCGACCTTCTCAAAGTCACACAATGAAACGTTTGATATGAACCTTAACTTAAATTATAGATTTATGTCTCCTAGAAATTTGATTATCATTGTTTAAAAAGGCATTTCTTTTTAAACTTATTGCTTCTTTATAATGCTTCGTTTTTTCTAATTTTTAATTAAAATTTTAAATTACTAAATGACTTTTTTCACTCTTTGTGTAGTGAATATGATATTCACTTCAAAAGCAGTTAACTGAAAGTGTCACCTGAAAGTCATAGTTTGATTTTTTTAATGTTATGAAGTAGGTGCAGAAGTAGTAAACTTACCTTGTTAGATAAATATGAACATTGAATTTCTAAGAGTTGTACTTGGGTCCTTGGTCCTTGGTACGTAATGTACCATTAAAGCTATTAGTTGATCTGAAGTGCTTTTATGATGGTTCGTGCTGGTTTATCGTTTCTGTATCGATGTTTTATAAGTGATAATCGTTGAAATTGAAGGTGACAAAACTAATTAAAAGACTATGCAGTAATTTTGCCTTTATACCATTGCCTGTAATGTTTTTTTTTTTTTTTTTTTACTATTAAGTTTCAAATTATTTTTCATAAAGTAATAAATTCAAATTTATATTATTTCTTGGCCTTTTGGGAGGTTTTCTGAAAGTTCTTTTGCATTGCAGGTTTCTTTTGCCTATGCTCTTCGTATGTTGATTACGGTTTAATTTGTCAATGTTATTTAATTACTTATTTGGAATTTTTAAATAAGTTAATTTCTTATTTTGGCTGGAAGATTTAGACAGTTTAAAGTTTTGGGTAAAATATAAAATGTGGAAATTAAAAAAAATCCTCTCTTGTGGTGTTGTATTATTGATTGTTGCAAATCAATAGGGTGGTGCCTTGGTCAGTTGACCGGTCAATTGACTGGTCAATTTGACCACGGTCAAAAACTGTGTGGTCAAATTCACTGTCAAATGCTGTTTTCGCCTTAAAATTGTTTATATTAAATTACACTATCAATCATCGGTTTTTTTATTTTTGCAGAAAATACTTAACTACTACAATAAGGTTTTTAAAAAATGCCTGCATTTCATGTCAATAAATGTGATATTAGTATTATTTTAGTTACCGAGAGTATAAAATTAAATAATTGTTAAAATTGTTAATTATATGCACTTATAAACACCAAACAAAAGGGTTGGTGGTAATATGGTACTTGTTAACCTTGTGATTTGCTTAAACTTAGAGAACTATCAATACAATTTAATGAAAAAAAGGTGAATTTAAAAAATTAAAATGGTCAAATGAGCGGTCAATTGACTGGTCAATTGACCTAAAAGTTGTTGACCGGTCAAATGCACAACCCTACAAATCAATAACCAGTAATTCGTTAAAAAAATATTTTTTTAAATCACATTTATAGAAACGTAGCAAAAAATATGTAATTGTGGTGGTTTAATAAAACAAGTATTTTACCGAATTGCTAATTATTTAATTCCAGTAATTATTTATATTAAGAAAGCTCTGCATTGTATCAATTATGTATTGGTACAATAATCCATTAAATCTAGAATTGTTACAATAAACTCAGTTCCTAAAAATCCATTAGAATTTAACTTAAAACAACGTTTCTACGTATATTACTTAAACTAATAATTTGCTTAAATTCTAGAAAATCTAAATTGTTGAAGGATTTTCATGGTTTTCGAAAAGTCTCAGCTTACAGCTTTGATTTACATTTATACTTTTACAGGCGATCTTTCGAAGTTTACAAATAGTATTTGAAATAATTCTTAGCGAAGTTGCGAAGTAAGTGTAATTCATCAACTTATTATGTAATTCATCTAACTTATTGTTGTATTCGTTTATCCATATTTTAAAAAATGTTTTGATTTTGTCAGTAAATAAAGGTAAAAGAGGTAGAAAAGTTCATTGGCAACAGCATTGGTAAATCTCGAGTAATTTCAGTAACTGTGTAACTATGTATTTGACAAGTTTTTGGTTTTATCATCAACGTGGTAACTACAAAAATGATTATTTAATATTAGTTTGTTGTTCATACCGGTGCCTTTATGTATAAATTATAATTACTACGACTTTGTTTACTACTCGTAAGTTAGTTAATAATTTATTGATTGATATATTCGTTTTATTAATAATATTTTTAGTTTTCTTTTTGAAAATTTAGTAAAATTAAGTGAAGTTTCATAGATTCGTAAAAATATTGGAAGATTTTATGTTGCAATCTCGATAAATGTGGCAACCCCACAAGTTTTATTTTGTAAGCTGGATTTATTTTTTTAAAGTACAGATTATATATTGTACAAGTCCGGACCTCTGTATAAGATAAAGTCTCGGTTATTCGAACACGGTCAGCTCAAGGCAAATTTTAAATTATATCTGGGCAAGGAAAATTTTAAACCAGGACGAGCTGGTGCTTCCTCCTACCACAGAATAAAGAATAAACTCTTAACAGAAGCGACAAGACCGCGCGGCACTTTGATGTTTATGTTGCCAGCACAAGGCGGAGCTACATCGGTTCAGTAAATAACTTAGCTGTGTGGTTTTCAATTTTAATCGTAATTTCTGCTTTCTGGGGGTGCAAGTGCTGGTGGCTTCAGGCACAGCTCCAGGTGATGTTTGAGTACTAACTGAAATTTCTAAAACAAATAAACTTACAGAAGCTGACATTATAAAAATTGATACTAATTTATTATATACTAATTATTTTTGGATTTTGGCGTTGAACACCAATTACCACCTTTTTTCCCACTCATTTCCACGTATTTATGTTCTATTGAAACAATATTTTGAATAAATAACACCCGAACTTTTTGGCGCTGCACTTAAATATACAGCAAAATAGGAAATTTTATTTGCTTGTGGGCGTGTTCGAGTTCACCCCCGCTCCCCTTATTTTGACCACCCTACACTCTGCACTTTGTCGCTTCTGTAAGTTATTCTGTGCTCCTACCCACTGATAACTTGAAAAATCAGCTTCTCATTTAAGCTGCCCCTGAATCCGAACTGGAATTCGCGTACAAAATAAATTATCAGTTTGGCACTAAAATGATAATATAATGTTCGTTTGAAATTGTGTGATGTAGTCGTTGGTTAATATTTTTTTGAATAATTGAGTAAACTACAGTGAAATTCAGTGGATTTGTTGCAATATAGGTAGATTTGACAATTTTTCTTCGGAAAAATTCAGGTTATAAACAGTGTAAATCCATACTCCTCCCAAGCGAAAGTCTCGAAAATCCGAATTTCAGTTGAGAATCAACAATAAATTATCAGCTTGGCACAAAAATGACTTTATAGATTTGTTTGAAGGCCATGCCAGCGCTTTTATATATAAATTATGACTTCTGTGTGTTCGTTTATTTAATTATTTAATATTCTAACTTATTATTGTATTGGGTTTAGTAACGTTTTCCAGCTTAATTTCAGTTAAATCAACAAATCAAGTACGAAATAGGTAGATCTGCTTTAATTCCCGGGTGGCAGCTCTGCATTTGACAATTTTTCTTTTGTAAAGGGGAGTTTTCCTTCTGTAAAAGTGCAAGTTATGTACTTTTCCACAACTATAAGCCTCTTAAGTGAAACTGAAATTTGAATCAATAACAATAAGTTACCAGCTTGATAAAATAAATTATTTTCCACGTTTGCTTAAGGTATTTATTACTACTACGATTTCATTTACTTTCCTTTTATTGATTGTCACGTTGCAAGGGAAAATTGAGTAGATTGATTATAGTATTGGTAAACTTTTTGTAATTTCGGTATACATATATGTTAGTTCTGCATTTAAAAAAATGTTCCTCTATAAATTAGAATTCATACATTTTTAAAAATACGGAGATAAACCTGCAATTCATATTCCAATTCAATTTAAAGACTCAGTAAGCCAAGCTGAAAGTCTATGATATGCCATCGACTTGTTACAAAAACGATTTTGTAATATTTTCTGGAAGATTTGTAAAATTTAAAATATACCGTGTTAAGTTATAGGACACGTTAACGACCATTGTGTCGGTTTACAAGGTGTGTATTTTACGCTATTTTTGTGTAGGAAAGGGCTAAGTTGAATTTACATATTTATGTAGGTACATACGAGATTATGCATTACTACTCTGTTGGATTCGTTATATTCAAAATTAAACGTGTTCTAGTTACACAACTCATAAATGGACCGCTTAGCATTGTGTCTGTTTACAAGGTGTGTAATTTACGTAAATTTTTAGTATGGGAAAAGCCATCAAGTGAATGTATATACAGGAAATTTTTTTTTCCAGTATACTTTTAAAAAGAACGCCCCAATGCATGGTTTTATCCTATATGTAGGCAACCAACTATACACTAAACGTCACTGTAGTTTTTATTTCTTGTGTCGTATAAAGGTTATGTTCGATGCGATGTTTGTAAATAAGTCAAAATTAATGGAATATCAAAATAATTTTAATGCGACGATTATTCTAAAACAGAAAATATCAGCAATACAAAACGTAATGAAAATAAAAACGCCAACAGTTAAAACAAGTGTTTAAAATGACCACCTTGTACTTCTAAACAGTAGCTTAAGCGGTCTCGAAAAGGACGCATAGCATTCGCGAGAAAGTCGGGATTAACCTATTACGTTTGGTACATATGTGATCTTTTAATTTATCAATACTTTGTGTTTAGTTAGTGAAATGATAATCGCCGTCCAAAAGGTCAAGTTTATTTATAGTAAATTCGATGCCCTATACCCAGGCCCTCCTACAAATATTTACAAATACATACTTAAAATCTGTTTAAAACTACGATATCGGTGTAAATAAATACATGTTATGAACCACATGGCATTTTTTACAGTTTGTAATAGATTATCAGAGAGGAACGCTTTTAGTTTTGTTATACTTCTTCAATGGGGAAGGAGTTAACGTTAGTATAAAACAATACATAATACTTGTTTGGTTGATATGGTAAAGTAAAGCTCATCACTATGAAGTGAGTAGATTGGAAAGGGTGCAAGAATAAGAGAAAAAGAGGGAGATCAGAACTTTTCCTAAACTTTGTAAAAACCTAAATCATTCAGAATTCTATTGAGAATGTTAATCTTACGCTCGAAGCAATTTACGTAGAATATGCACCGTGTAAATGCACAATACTATCAGAGTATTTATGTCATATTCTCAATAACCAAATTTTACACGAAAATTATAAATGGTATGTTGTAACAAAGTATTTTTATGTTCGGTTGTACCTTAATTATTTGATTTATTTTTTTTTTAGTGTCCATAATTTCTTTCTTTATTGCACTAGTACCATAATGACTGAACTGTCACTGTCAAGTAAATATAATAAATGTAACAATTTTATTTCAGTCAAAAAACGACACGTCTGAATATTAACGAAAAAACGGCAAGCAGTTATAAAAGTTACAAAATTTATAATCAAAACGTGCTAAATACATTTAGAAAAATAAATTCAAAAAATAGTAAAATGCGTTTGCTGTAAATCGAACCTAAGAAGATATGATTGTGAAGCAAATACCCTAACAACCGTGCCTCAGAAACTCGCTATAATGCAGATTAAGTGTAGGACTATTTCATCAACTGTAGGACGGAGTCGAAACTGGAGGGGGGCTTACTGATGATTTAATTATTGAAAATGGCAGGGTATTAATGTTTATAAAAGCACATTCGATTAACTTAGCCTCGATCAGGTCTCGTGAACACCCAAATTGGATACACACATTAATACTCACATCACCCAGGCAATCATATAATACAGATAGCAGCGATACATGAAAGCAAAACAGGCACACATTAGGTTCAGCATAGGCGGAGTTAGACTGCCAAACTTGGGGGTGCTAGAGTTCTCCACGAGCGAAGCAAGGTGTCTTCATGTAGCGCCGCAGGCGAAAATTTTTGAAATTTTCAAGGTCAAGCGCTCTAAAGAAAAGTTAGAAAATCGCGATACAAAAATATTTTCTCCAAAAAATAGGTTTCATCAAGGAAACTTTTTTAAAAAACATTAAAGAAACCGTTTGTCTCTAGAAATTTAGGTATAGGTATGACAAATTTACATCATTCTCTCTATAAAGTCATTAATTATAAATTTACATAGGTAACTTAAAAATAAAATATAAAAAGATATAACTCTGGTATCGAAAAAACATTTATTTACGACATCATGAATTCGACTTTTAATATTTATTTAAGAATACAAAAGAAAAGAAATATTAATATTGCAATGGCATTTTCATGCTCGATGCTTTTCGAAAAACGTCTCTAGTCTAGGCTCATAGGCTGGCTGTCAGCTAAAATTATTATTTTCGCTGCGAGAATAGATATAAATAATAAAAATAGAAATAAAAAAATTTAATTTGGGGGTGCTAATTTCAAAATTGGGGGTGCTAAGCACCCCCTAGTACCCCCCTAACTCCGCCTATGAGGTTCAGATAGGGTTACTTCCAGCAGGGAGGAAATCCCACGTCGCATCTAGTAAAAAACCCTTGGGGATGTTGAGGTGATGACGATGGGTGCACCTTCAGCTACCTACGAACTTGAATCCGAAAGATACGCGTGCTAGCGAAGTATGGCAGAACATAGTCGGGAATCCACCCATGTCACTGCTCCATCCATCCTAGGTGATCCCAAGCCCTAGGAAGCCAATGAACAGAGCTGCGGGAGACGGGTCTTCTTGGCCTTCCCGGGGCACACACATCCAGGCGTCACTGTCTGAGTATCTCACAGAAGGCTAAGGGCCTTATAGATAACTTACTTACGCCTAGTTATCAAAGTCCCAGGCAAATTGCCGGCTATATCTCGTCTCAGAGAGCCTCATCCTCAAATAACATCATGTGCCCAACAAGCCTCATGCTTGCCAACAATAACAGCCTCGCTGCTTGTCAACAACAATAACAACAACAGCAACAATATAGGTGTTCATACCGACCTCATCTCATCGCACATGCATTTACATCTATTCAATTCAAGATCAACTAGCTTTTAATCTTTATTATGTGACTAATAATCAATCATTCAAACTGTATTTTACACCAATGCACCACTAATTCACTTGGTCTTTTTGCATGAATTAATACATCTGTACGCCTGTACGTCCCGTAACCGACTCTCCCTTCGATTCTGACCTAGACCGGGGCTTTTAACCGTAACGAATTGCCCTATTTTAGAACCACTAACTCGAGTATGCTTTGAAATGTGTCGTCTAAAAGAAGAAGCGGCCTTTGTTTCAAGAAATCTGACGCCTACGTCAGCGCCACCAAAAGTATATAAAACACAACGTATTGATTGTATTTTACTAGATATTTTTATTTCTTATTTAAGTTAAAAAGCGGCCTAATATAAAATTGCATGTAACTCATAAATATAATAAGACTTTATTTGGACTTGCCCTTTGCAACTGGGCTCGTCTAATGAAGTCCTACATTATGTACTCGTTACATAAATAGCTACTTTGTCAGCACGCCTCAGATTTATTAATTTTTAATAATTCCATTAGCGTAGCTCGTAATCTTGAACATTTTTGGTTCAGATCTAGACGTTCGTTCACCTCCAAATAGTTTCTACATCCTGGTGATTCGGTGATCACAATTAAGAAATATTTCAAATTCTCCATTTTTTGTTAAAAGATTCCATCGTTGCTAACCTATATTTATTATGTTCTCCTGCTTTATGTATTTACGAAGCAAATAAATAAATTGATAGATAGTTAATATGAAATTGTATTCTGGAAAGGTGTTATTGCGCCAATTTGAAAAAATAATTAAATATTGTTTTTATTGTTTGTTTCAATAATCACTACTGTAAAAAGGTCATAAAATACTAATTGCGTGTTTTTGTTGCAGGCTACAAAGAATTTTATAGAAGTGGTGAATAAAGTGCGATTCCGTAGAAAATTGGGACCAGTAAGTTGGTCAACGGCAGTGCGGTTTTTAATTGCGCGAAAATTTGATGTTGTTCGTGCCGTTGCACTTTTCGAACAAAACGAACTCACAAGACAACGAGAAGGACTGATGCATTTTGATCCATCTAGCGATCCTCTTAAAGCCGAATTACATACCGGAAAATTTACCATACTGGTAAGTGAAATGTAGGTGTATAAACTGTATAAACTTAATATTCATTTATTCTAATTTATGAACATATAAAAGGCATTTTAAAAAGCGTTTGAGGTTTTTCGTAAATAAAAGTATTAATTATTTGGTATTTGTCGTTTTAATAATTTATTAGAAGCAAATTGGGTTTTTTAAATGCCATTGATAATTGTTTAATGGAAAATTTCGTTATTGCTTGCAATCACCGCAGGAAAATTAAAAAAATCAGTTTCGTTGTAAACAGGTTGTGTTTAATTGCATCCTTTCCGTAGAAATGCTAGAAATTATAAAAGGTATGCATGTAAACTTCGTGGCTTATCGTTGCTAAGAACTTGAACTAGAATTAGATTACCATTTGTCCTTGTAAATTATAAATATTCAGTGGTTTTCAATCGAGCGTGATTTACAACTTAATTATGAATCACCCAGTTTGAAAAATATTAACAATGTTCTTTTTTAAACAAATAGTGGCCTGCACGAAAGTTGCTTGTTCTAATTTGATTTGGGATCAAACTAAACAGAACTGCATTAGACCCTTGTTCTCTTTGCCCTTAGATTAAGTTTACACCATCAGGGTAATCTCCGAGTTTCTGACGGCACCATTAATGATTACGTTGTGTATGTTAAGCTTGTTAAATTATTTCGACGTGCGAAAATCAATGTGTGATACGTTTGTATTTTCGGAGGTTTAAATTGCTTTAAATAAAATTTTCAAGCCAATGAAATTGGAAAGAGGTTTCGTTTTGTAAATTTGTAATCATTTTAGTATAGAAGAGAAAGAAACGAGAATTAGGGAAATAAAGAGAAAGCATTCGAGAAAGAAGGACCAAGAGTTGTGAGAAAAAACAGTTTGAGAACGAATGAAAGAGTAAGAAAGGCATTACAAGAGTACTACCAGAAAGGTCAAAAGAAAAGGTGCGTTTTCTTACGTCGTAAATAAGGCAACAAGATTTGTTGGTACAAAAGCACATTTACTCCGAAATTGTTCTCTTTAACTGACAACTTAGTTCCAATTTGGTCGATTTTGTTCCTTTTACTTCTCTGAAAGATATCCCAGCGGTGAAATGTAATCAAATACATCCTTAAGGTCAGAACCTAAGGGAATGTTTGACGTCAGTGTACAATGTAATCTACCTTAACAACAGCTTGATGTCGACAATTACCTGGCGGTTTAGACATGTTACATCAACGGTATTCTATGAAAATAGCCTTAAAGCCAGTATGAAACCTGACCCGTCTTATGCAAGTCTAAAATCTAAGCACGCCTTGGAAACAATTATCTCCAACAAATGGCGGTTTTCTTTCATTTGTTATTCCACAGCAAGCCATGATTTGTTAATGAAATTGCTGAATAAATTTTCTGTAAAAACTAAAACTGCAATTTTAGACCCATGACGTGGATAAATGAAAAAGGCAGAATTATACGAACGGGATTTTAAATTCTATTTTCTGAGAATAGATAGACGTCTTCATTAACTACCGACTTAATGAATTTGGAGCGATGAGAATGCATTTTAATACAAAAAAGGTCAGGACGTTCTCTTAGTCCGTGACTGAAAAACTGGAGCTGCTGTTAATGAATTAATTGAAAGGACTTGAAGTTATTGACATGATTACTAAAAGGAAAATGATTCAAGAATCTTGCAGGGCCAAAAATATCTTACAATTTTTCGCTTTAAAGTTTTCTTAAAATAAAGAAATTAAAAATACAATCTAATGATCGGCATTTGCAGAGAGCAATGTATAATTTAATTATTAATTTACTTTGTTCTTGCAATTTAGTTCAGTGTGATTTTTTTATTTCCCCGAGAACTACCCAACTATATTTCAGTTGAAAAGTGGAACACGCGAGACCATGAATTTGAATCAGATTAAACACATGATGAAGTTTTCATTAATTTAGATTTTGAAAATCTTTGCTTGCTTTAAAAATACGAAAAGAACCTGGCCCGTTTTTCACGTGCCGTTGAAAGTTTGGTTAAATTTCCTAATTTTTCCAGCTATTTTAATTTAGAATGCCTTGCGTGATTGCCTCACATGTTAGTTAAAGTTTTTTTTATGGCGACTCAACACGGAATTGTTTCGTTATAAGAATTCCTGTTGAAACTGTGGTCCTGGAAATATCCTAATTTTTCTTTTTAATGATTATTTCTTGTTAACCATATTACCCAAGCGTTTTCATTTTGTATCGTGTAAAGTACTGCAAAGGAATAATTGATTTTTTCGGCCAGGCATAAATTTACTTATCTTTAAGGATAAATCTTAACAGAAATGATTTTATTTCAGCCTACACGTGATGCCACAGGTGCGGCCATAGCTGTATTTACAGCTCATAAGCACTTACCGGTGAACAGCTCTCATCAAATGACCCTACAAGGGGTTGTTTACCAACTGGATGCTGCCCTTCAGGACCCCATAACACAACGAGCAGGAATTGTGTTCATCTACGACATGTCCAACTCCAAGTATTCAAATTTCGATTACGATTTATCACAGAAGATCCTCACGCTTTTAAAGGTAGGATTTTTCACTTCATTTCAATTAATGGTGTCTTAAATTTGACAAGGGTTGAAAACAAAAGGGGCAAAAGTGTCACCAACAGTGATCTGGGTGGAATATATTCTATCCATTATGTCACTGACAGTTTAAGACTGGTTGTAATATGGTGAACCATAACGATCGCATATTTTATACGGAATTTGTGGGATTTAGGAAGTTAGGAATAAACATTTATTACGCTTTCAGATGAGGGAAGCCGATAAATCCTTCGAAATTCAAAACATTCCTGAAATAGCCCGTGCAAAAAATATACATAGTTGGTGTTTATCTTACAAAGAAACTTTTCGAAGCAAAAACTCCTAGCAAAATTTAGAATTCTCGTTGGTACGACTTTTCAAAAGCACGATATTTTTATTTAATAGTCAGCAACTCACTTCATTTTATTCTTAAGATATTCAAGCAATTATAAAATGTACAGTTCAAAATAAGCCCAAAAATATAAAAAATTTGGTTCAAATAATAGGTTTCTGTTTTTGTCCAGTATACGATTATAAAGGAAAAATTTGCAGTAACTGAAATTTTAAAATTGTGTCTTAGATGTCTTTTGAAACAATTTTTGAAAAATTCTTGAAAACCTTAGAAAATTGTAGTAATTGTATGTTATAACGGGAGTTTACTGTACTGAAATATATGTTTAAGGAAAATCTTGTATGATTTATAGTTGGACATTCATTGTTCCTCCTTAAGTGATCAATCCTGAATTACCGTGCTATTACTACAAGTTTGAAAATTTTAAAGAAATTCTTCTAAATTGTTTTTAAGAAAATCTTGCCTAATAAATGTATTCATGTCAATGTTTACCAAACCCAAAGAATATTTGTGGACGTTAAAAAAATCAATGTAGAAATCGCGAGTATCACGAAGGCAAATTCCATGTTTAAAGTAGAAATTGCAAGAGTGAAAATTAATCCAAAAAAATCCTCGCCAAATTTAACAAACATTTTTATTAAAAAAGTGCAAAAAATGTAGAACGCCTTAAGTCTTTTATATACGTTTTGTGTATTGTTATATTGTTAAAGAGATATTTAAACGTTATATAGTCCTTTGAAGGAGCTGGAAGAATATTGACTACAAGAGAATTGTGCCTCAAAATTAAAATTGGTAAAAACTGCAAAATTCTTCAGGAAATTCTTGTATATATTTAATTGCCCTTTTGAATGAATTAGAAGACTTCCACGGTCAGTGTCAGAATTAACAAAACGTCTTCCGGATTGGGACCGTGTCATTGTTGAGACAGGAAAACTCAATTTTTTTAAGTGGCTTCTTCAGGACGAAAAGGGAACGAAACCCTTCAGAAGGGTTTCGCCTCTGACTTGGTTGACAAGTTGAGTTACCGTTACCCTTCTGCCTCTTATACTAAAAGTTGAGTTACCGTGTTCTTTTAGTGCCCCCTTTTCCTCCTGAAGAAGCCCCTTAAAAAAGTGGGCGACACGTTGAGTTCTTCGGCCTCGATCTGGAAGACGGTTTGTTAATACCCTTTTGAAGTTTTAGATAAAAATAAAAATATTTAGGTGTTTAGAACTTTTTGAAAAAGTAATGAAATTGTATGTATGTACGTATGTACAACATATGTATCTATGTATGTCCAACACAAAACGTAAAATATACAGCCTTGGCCATAAGTATTATGCACCCTATAATAATCTACTTATTTTAAAATGTTTCACAGTTTGGCAAAAAGCAAATTATTAGTTGTTGAGAATAATTACTATTTATTGATTTGTTCAATATTTAGTGGGTCCACCATTTGCCTTAATTACTGCTGCAATTCTTTTTGGTATATTGGCGACTAACTTCCTCCACTCTTTGTTTTGTATCTTATCCCATTCTTGTTAGAGGGCCTTTTTGAGAGTTTCTTTTGAAGTAATATTGTGTCCTTATCTTTTTCTTCAAAATACCCCATAATTGTTCTATCGGATTAAGATCGGGGGACTGGGCTGGCCAGTCTAAGAGTTCAATTCCAGATTCGTTAATCTATCGTAATGTGGTCGCCGACTTGTGACATGGCGCGTTGACTTGTTGATATTTAAAAAGTTTACTGAATGACGGCTGTAAAGCCATTTTCAGGACATTAATATATTTTTCGCTATTCATGCGACCACTGCAAATAAACATTTCGTCTACGCTACTGGCGGCCGTACATCCCCAAATCATAATACTCCCTCCTCCATGTTTTATCGTAGACACTACACATAGATATTTTAAACATTACTCAAGGGTAAAAAGGAAATAATACAAGACGTAGTACAAAGTTAGATTCATCAGACCACACTACATTTCACCAATCTTCTGTGAAATGTTGGTATTTAATAACAATAACCCACTGCAAACGAGCTTTCTTATTTATTTCTGAAAACCATAACTTCTTTCCGGCCTTGCAACCTTTAAGTCCAGCTTCTCCGAGCTTTCTTCTTACCGTTCGAGTGGAAATCGACTTTCCGATTTCCTTTGAAATTGCAGCAGCGAGCACAAAAGAGTTTTAAAGACGCCCGCATTAATTTTCGATCTTCATGTATCGTGGTCACTCTATTTATGCCTGTTCTTTTTCTATTTGCATGCGATGCGGTCTCCTTAAAACGTTTTATCGCATATTGGACAGCGCAACGTGAACACTCGACAGTTTTGGCAATTTCTGTTTGCGTCTTTCCTTGCCCGTGTAAAAATTTAATTTGGAAGCGTTGATAATCACTAAGCTCACTATTTTTAGGCATTTTTCACTGTAGAAGCTCCAATATTATTATAAACAACTGACTACGATACAAGCCTGTATGTAGTATTGTGAGCAATCAAAACAGATTGTCACATATGTTCACTTCAAAACTCACAAATTTGAACAATACTCTGCAGTAGATGTTTTTTAATCCTTTCAAAGAAACTTTCATTATTTAAATATTATTCTGAAGTAAATTACAAACCGATAATCAATCATAAATGAGTTACCTACGAATAGTTTTGAATATAAAGAAAAAAATTAGGGGTGCCTAATACCTATGGCCAAGGCTGTAGGTCGATTTTAAAAGAAAATTGTATGAGCAAAGTTTCGTGATTTCGAAGTTACACAGACATCTTTTTAAAACCAGGAAATTCCTTGAAGTTTTTAAAAGTTCAATCTCGGGAAAATTTTAACAAGATCCTGGATAAAAATTTTCTGTAGTTTATCAATGGAGATTTGCTGTAGCCTTCAAGCATTTCAAAAATTTTGTTATAAAAATAAAAGATTCCATGCGTAGTAAAAAGGGTTTTTCCAAAATTATTGAAAATTCTGTTGGAAAAGAGTGAAAGTGTTCTCTAACATTTTCATTCGTAATCTGGAAAAATCTACCTTTAAAAGACTTGAGAAGTGTTCAGATTATACAAAAGTTGTAGAAACCCATAGAAAAGCTTAGAAAATTCGTGAAAATCGGCGGAAGTAGCAAATTCCTGAAAAGTAGTCTAAAAAGTTCTAAAATACAAAATTTAATGTGTAATATCAAGGAAAACGTCTTCGAAATTTTGGAAATTCCATAGAACATTCTTTGTCTGCAAGATAATTAGTTCATACATAAAATCTTGAATCCAAGGGCATTGTCTGTTTATGAAATTTAAAAAAAGTATTGAGTTTCACAATGCTTGCAAAATATTCCAGGTAGTAACTCAGATTAGAATGTGTTGAATGTGGTTGCCCCATTAATAAATCTTCTTCGAAATGTTTTCGATAATAACGCCAAACTTTCGTTAATGATTCATTGTTAGAACATTAAAAAAGGTAAAAGTTGCAGAGAGTATACACTTAAAGCTGTGAAATTCTTGGAAAGAGGAAAGGTTTTTAATTTTTTTTTAATTCTTGGAAAGTTTCGAAAAGGTTTTAATCTCTGAATTATTTTAACTAAAGACTAAAGGTTTGGTATAATATTTGTATGGCATTTCTGTTCAATATAGATTTGTTGCTGTAACTCCTTAGCATTCCAGAAAATTGGAAAGGTCATAGAAATCTTGTAGGAAAATTTAACGTAGAAAATATTCACTGTCTAATGTTTTTTTCAAAATTCTAGGAGCCCCCTGAAAAGTTCATTGCAAACAAGTTTAAAATCGTGAAAATAATGAAATTTACAGTAAACTTTGTGAAAAGAATTTACTTTAAAAAAATTAGTAAATTTGATTTTACGGTTAGTCTAAATTCTACGAGAAATTCTTAGAAATCTAGAGAGAAGTTCAGAATGAATATTCATGAAAAAATTCTATAAATTCTACAATGCAAAATTGAATATGGCGTATGAAGGGAAAGTCTTCTCAAGATTCTTATCAATAAACGAGGTACACTTGAAGCCCCGCGTGGATATTGTCCAAGGACATTCTTTATTTTAACATCTTACAATCTGAAAAGTTCAAAAAATCATATTAAGATTTATAGGCCTTAAATGTTCCGCGTGGTAAATATGTTCCACGTGGTAATTCAGCTTCAACATTTTCATTTTTACAACATGAAAAACGTGGCTTACGTAAATACTTATTCTAAATATTATACCCTTAAAACCATTTGTCTTGAAGACAAAATACAAGTTGTCCCAGAATTAGCTATCTATATCAATGAAATGGAACGAATGTTTCAAATCGAGTACATAGTAAGGTGTGCAGGATTTGTCTACCTTGGTATGCTCCCAACAATTTCTCGAACCTTCTTGATGGTTTTTAATTCTGATATAGTCGTGTTTCAACACGATGGAGCACTGACATTATGCATTAACTGTCTATCGAGGATAGTTTGAAATTTACAAAGAGACAGTCGGGGCACATGTTCTCAAGAACTATTTGATGTACGATTTATAAATCTATTTGTTTTTGTACCGTAAGTAGTTAATAAATATGTCGGTTTTGAATATGTTTGTCCGATTTTAAAGAAATAGATAATTCTGGGACACCCTGTATTTAAAGCGTAATCTCTTAACTTCAGTGCAAGTACACGAGCCTTACATAAACGTAAATGTTAAAACATTGCCATCAAATTTCAAATTTCAGTAGGGAATGATTATTTTAAACTTGCCGAACGAGTTTTGAAATATTTCATTAGGTTAAGTATTTCGCGGAAATGAATTTAGTACAGCCGGAAATATTTGCTGTGTACTGATTATTCGGTACAATGAAAATTGCAGACGTATAAAAGTAATTAAATATTGAATTACGAAACTGCAGATTTAATCAATTAATATTTAATTAACACCTACGAGAATGTGCGGATCGAATCGATATTATACTAATTAATTAATTAATAGTATACATATAATTCGCGTAATACAAATTGTTCATAAAGTAATTTCGCCTACTTACACAGCTTAAATAAAATTAATTTAGGGGTGAATTGAATATTAATTTTTTTATAGTAGGTATTTTAATTACGTAATTCATACATCTAATTAAATGTAGCGTAAATATTCACTTACAATACCACAAGTGGTCAAAGTTATGTCGATTATTTTTTTGCTGTAACATCACAAATGTTTCTTGTGCGTGCATAATATCACGAGTGCGCAGCACGAGCGGTATTTGCGATCACAAGGAACATGAGTGATTTTACAGCAAAAACAATCTACTTAACTTTGACCACGAATGGTATTTGAGGGACTATTCAATGAAAAGAAATCATTTCCATCGAATCATTTTTCATAAATTAATCCACATTCAAGTTTGTTTACATGAAAATTGTTTTCTGTGGGATATCACTAGTAATAAACTGTTTTCAAAACATCGCTTCATATCATTAGTGAAAATTGTCGATACAATTCGTTTTGATTAGCTCAAAAACGTTACATCTTGCATTTTGATTGGTCGATTTTTGACATATAACATAATGAGTTGAATAGTCTTTGGGCGCATTTAGGGACCCTCAGCTGCTTAGCTAAGCGGTAATTTAGTCAGCTTATGCTAAATGGCAGCAAACGGTATTTCCCTGAATAAAACGTCTGATAGTAAGCTGTTTTGACAGTTTATTATTTGTTTTGTAAGGTTAGGTATTAATTAATATGTTTTTATTCTAATTATGAAGTTTGTGTAACTAAATACACATCTTACATTTTACATGCGAGCACTATAATATGAATTTAATTTGAGATTAGTTACCTAGTGGTTAAATTACACTATTCAGCTCCTTTTTTTGGCACAGCTGACTAGCGAATTTCTCAGCGGCTTACTGCAAGCTTCTTCACAGCATGTCTGTTCAGGGACTTTGCTAACTTAGCGCATCAGCTGCTGACCGTCCCAGAAGGAGCCCATATTAATAGTAATTTTGGAAATACCAGAAAATCAGCAAAATAACACGCTTTCGAAAACGTATGTCGTTGTGAACCCTCCCACATCGCTGAATGCAACCGTCAAAATGACATGAGATTATATTATGCAAGTTTTCGCTGATTTTGATTTATAATTACGTTTCGTGTCAAAGTTTAATGATTAAAACAGCTATTCGTTGTTTTAATCGCTATATGAAACGTAAAAAATAAATCAACGGCCGCAAAAACAGGATTAACATAACCTCAACCATCGAAAGGTGAAATTTTCTTGATCGCATGTATTAAGGCTGGCATTTACATACAGTCACTTTCTATTTGACGTATCTAAAGTTGCATAACTACTTCAAAAATCAAAATGGTTTGTGCACGGATTTTGTGTATGACTCAAAACTGTAGAGCAGGCTTGTCCAACACGCGGCCGGCGCCCAGCCCAGCTCCGCTATGAATGCGGCCCAACAATAAAATAAAATAAAACTAGAATCAAAATATCTGATGAGCACCTTGAGAACTCACTGAGAATTGCAACTACTTTCATAGAAGCATTAGTGTCTGAAAAACAATGTCAAACATCTCACTAATTTCATGTTACTGTCTTCTCTTTTTCTTCTATAATAAAGAATTCATGAATTAATGAAGTTTAAATTACTTAAATATGTTAACTATATATTCTACGTTTGTTTTTTGCACCGTTGGTGTTAGTGTATTTTATGTGTGGCCCAAAGAAACTCGTCTTATTCTAATGCGGCCCATGCAAGCTAAAAGGTTGGACACCCCTGCTGTAGAGGTTATAACTGACAAGTTGAGATGCATTTACTTACCCCCTCCTCAAATTATCAATTGGTATGCAAATTATTTATCTTCATTAGCAATTTTGGTTCAGTCTTGGTTGATCCTAATTTGTGTTATCATATTTACCCTTAAAAAATAGTTAACAAACGTGGTACGTATTTGTCAAAACCAAAAAGTCATAAGAAACAATTAAAGCGGGCGCGTTTAGCAGAACGTCAGAAACGAGTGGAGCTTAGAGGTCAGGAATTGCGTAAGATTCATATTTGAAAATTTGCATATTTACATAGTTATTTGCGTTATTACTGTAAAAGATATGGCAAAAACAAAGTTACGATTTTCTGTGTACATATTTAAATTGTAATCTCCTTGTCAAGTTTCCGTAAAGTTCGGATTTAAAGCCGATAAGTTCTTACTCGTTGTGACTGTGCTATTTGTGTTGCCTACACGCTAAATTATAAATTGGAAATTTCACCGATTTTTATACAACTTTATTTCTACTATTTCTGGAATAATTTGCATTTTGAAAAACATTTTCTTGTGGCGTTTGAAAGAGTGGTTGTATCTATCTACTGATTTTTTGGTATTAATATTTTTGTAAAAACTATTTGAAAAAATCGAAGTAAAATAGAGCTTTAGATTTTTTAATACTATAAAGTTGGTTTATAGAAATTAAAAAAAATCTTTCGATCAATAGACAGAAAAGACATGGATAATTACAAAAAAAATGCTCTGCCGATCCTGATTAAATAATGAGTCTAAAAAAATGGAACAAAATGTGCTTAAAATGAGGTATTTCATGGTGTAAATTCCAGCGTTAAGTTAAATCAAATTAAGGAGTAAATAAGCATCTCCAAAAAGCACAGAATTGGTCGTTTCTGTCTGTGCCCGATGTAAAATAAAGATTAAAATGTAGAAAGATTAAAAGTTATATTACATTTATAATGCCTGGCAGGGTAATCTTAATTACGCTTTTATATTAAAACATGGTCTAGCAAACAACAGCTGTTTTAGAACATTTCTTATTACTCGCTTTACAAAGTGCTGTTCTGATTTTTTGTGTAAAAAGAAGCATTTCAGCATTTGCTTCTGGCATTTGTTTAATAAAGTGGAATATCTGCAAAACTTTTCAGGTTTCTGTGCCTTGATATCAGATATAAACGGCTTATCTTTTTCTTTTATTTAATCTCTGGTCTTATTTCGAAATACACACACGGTTATTTCTCTGTTATATCTTCGTTAAGTTGTTAATATATTTTCTTGTTTCAAAAATGAGGTAGCAAAGTTTTCTATTAGTTACTGTATTAAATACAAAGCAAGCAGTTCTGTTTAAAATGTTAATAGTGAGAATATGCAAATAGATAATCTTAGAATTTTGTTGCACACAATGGGTAGATTTAAATAATGGGGTGTTACTAAACTTGTGAAATCAGGCGTGGTGCTTGTGATAGGAACATTCATACGAAATGCACTGGATTAACTTGAATGGGCGATGAATTAAAATGTCTGTGCGACTTTTGTGAGTCTGAATGAGGTTGAAATTGAAGGAGATATGATTTAATTTTCAATGTAAGAGGATCTTGATGGAATTTTCTTTTTATGGAAAATTATTTCTGGACTAATGCAATATGAACCTACGAAAATCTTTAACAGAAGTAAGTTAAAAGTTACTAATTTGAGTACTTTTAAACTACAAAAATTGTAGATTGTGAGAAATTTAAAAACTTAAAAAAATTCTAAACATTTGCAAAATTGTAGAAAACCCGAAACGGAAAATTTTTGAATATAAATAATCTTTTATTCACAATCTCCAAATATATCCAAAGCTTCTATTCTGTGTCTTTATTGGGCAAAATCTAAGCTTGTGGGTATTAAGGATCTCAACGCATTTCGACTGCCGTAACGATTTATAGCACTATCCTGCTAGAATTTTGCCAAATCTAAGGAATTTCCACCTTTAGAAGAGCCTTTTTCATGCCAAACCTTGTATGTATTGGCACGAAACCCACTGGTTTATCTCATATCAGAAAGAGAGCTTTCTGTATTAGCCATCAGCCAAAATCGAATCCGAGACCTTTGATTTACAAAGAAACCTTGTTATTCTTTTACACTACCGAGCTCTGCAAATAATTTCTTTTTATCAATTTCCTCTTCTACCGCTATGCAGTGTCGAGGCTCATTCACACTTGCTGGTGTGTAGTGGAGGTGATGGGTCCATTTTTTTGGCTTGCATCACGCTCCAACCAGCTTTCATCCACAACACGTTCATACACCTTAAACCTAAGCCTTAACTAACTCAGGCTGCCTCGGTAAATAAGTATGCTTTTTAAAACATCAACCGAAGAATGAAAAGTGGTGTTCTAGGTCGTTGTAAAAGCATTTTTAGGCAATTCCAACAGTTCTTTTGAAGTGCTTAAAAACTCGGTTAATCTTCAGTTGTAGTATAATATTGCGTGTCGAAATGCAACTTCTCCACAACCTCCGCCCTCTTGTGATCGCCTTTTTTTTGATTTAGTTCGTTTATGTATGTAGTTTTTAAATCTTCTACGACGCCTTCGTTGCAGGTTTTCCATGCCCTTCTGGATTGCTTATTTTTAAACTGTCCTCATCACGCTTTTTTTTGGATATTTGTTGTTCTCCATCTTTATTATTATTATTAAGTTATTTTTAGGTTTATTGGGGTTACTTTAATTCCTTCTAATGTCTTCATTTATTCTTTCCTTGCTTTTAGTTTTTTCTGCCGATTAGCTTCTGTAGATAAGGCTTCTACACTTTGTTCCGCGTCCATGTTTTCCAATGGTCTTCATCTGGTCACTTGTTTGGCACTTCTCAGCTCTCTAAGGATTTCTGCTCCTCTCAGCATTCATTCCGTGTTAGGTTTTGATAGCAGAGGAGCTGCCCCTCCTTTATTTTTATATATAGTGGGGTTATTCTTAATTTCTTCCCAACTTCCTCCTTTGTTATTTGCTCCCATCTGGTATATCCTACCCACCATTATTCGCAAGTATCATATATTTACAGCCCGCACTTGGTTCTTTTACGAGTATTTTTGACTTGAAGTCCAAGCCTTAAACCTTTAACTTACTGTAAGCACTGTACATAGTGTACATTCCTTACGTCACTTCGTTCTACATACAAAGCACCTGCCCTTTGCAGGTAGTAATCTTTACATCGTTCAACTTGCTGTTTATTTAAACCCCGTACTTGTTTTATCTTCTCTTCACATATTTTTTCTTTTTCCCAAACCCCCCCCATCTCTATTTTCTCTGTATTAATTTAAATTCTTGAACTCTTCAGATTGTGTTGTAAGCTTGCTGGAGTTTTCTGTCTTCTTGTCAAACCCTATACATTCTGTTTTGCTTGTACCGATTTCCACATTTCTCTTCTTGAACTCTCCAGGTTATATTGCAAACGTTTCGGATTTGGAGATTAACCCTAGGCCCTCTCTGAAAGCTAGTTCATAAATATACTGTGGCTGTAGCTGACAATAGTCTCCAACTGCGATTCTTCACGTTTGACCTGCACTTCTTTATTATTCAAGGGCTACCTCTCAGAAAAACGTATGGACCAAATCCTAATTTGACAGGAAATGCCTTCTTAGCACTTTTTGTTCCTATTATTAATGGAAACTAACTAAGAGATACAATTCCTATTCCGCCTATTGGCATGCGAAATCATTAGTTTATTATTATTATGAGTTTTCATTTGTGTAAAATGACAAGGTCATGGTTTTAGCTAACACAATTAAAGAACCTATTTTAGCCATGGTCAAGTCGAAAGAGTCTTCAGGAAATGTTACAGATTTCCATGGCGGGTTATATTTATATTAATAGTTACTGTTCTAGCCTTACACCACAGGTAGAAAGGCTGGTGATTAAGTAAGTAAGTAAGTAAGTAAGTAAGTTACTGCCCTACTTGACCCATGACTTTCTGTACATTTGATCACTTCTGCAATTTTTGATATAATACCATCGACTGCCTGATTTATTGCGTGTTTGTACCATATCCCTTAATTACAACCATTAGATTTTTACCCCCTAATAGGATCTAGCATTGTTCTAACCGCCATGGCCTCATTATTAGCTGACGGTAGTAATTTAATCTTTATTTGCGCTTTCTAATTGTTTGCTTTTTTATACTCGATATACATGGTGCTTTTTTTATCTTTATGTATGTCCCAAGTCTTCCTTTTTGGATATGTTTTACTTGATATACTTTCCTCTATATTTATTTGTTCTTTGTACTTATGGTACCCGGCGCCTTGGTTTTTATATATTATTTCCAACTTTTCTGTTTCTTTTCTTCAACTTCCTTCGTGATTTTATCTGCTTTCTTCTTCTGAAGGTTTCACTCCTAACGGAGGTTGGTGGTCGTCTACCGACACGGCAGATGAATCCCTTAAAAGCAATGGAACCATACACACCTCTCTGTAGGCGGCACGCTGACGAATCGCTTATTTGAATTTTGGTAACAGCTGCTTGAAATAAGGGTTTGCTTATGTCATACCAATTTCGAAAACTCTTTAGCCAAGATATTTTCTGTTCTTTGAGCTTACCTTGCATAGTAACTTGCTATAGTCTATGCCTTTCTTGTCGTAGTGTATGACCGTTTTAAAAGACGTTTAGACCCTCTTGTAAACCCACATTTCAAATGACTAATCTTTTACATGTTGCTTTGGTGATTATTCAACTCTCAACATCATACCTTCATCTATGTTGTTTGCGTTGAAGTGAGTTGGTCTTTCATCAGTGAGAAGATGTTTTAAATTGTTTTCTCATGTCTTAAGTTTATCCGACATATTTGTAATTATAGTGTTATTGGAGTCTAATAAAATATGCACATTTTCTTTGAAGTTCTTATGCTTCTTTACAATTTTTCTCCCATATTTGTTTTATTTTTCTACTTCCTTTGTTCATCCATTAGCTGGACGATTTCATTTATTTTCTTTGAATCTTTTTTTCTGATTTTAAATTACTTTCACTGGCTGTAATTATTATCTCTTTCACATCATTCAACTAGACTTTTTTGGAATTGCGGCTGTGATATGTTGTTGCAATTTTTTTTACAATATCACTGTAATTTTTCCATATTCAATTTTTTGTTGTTGTTTTTTTGTTGTTTTAAAGTTTTGTAGCATATGCGAAAAACTCCGACCATCGGGTTGTGATTCGATCCGACGTTGAGATCGGGATGCTTGTTTAACATTATAAAATCGATCTGATTTTTAATTATTTTTCGTGGAGTATCTCTGGATGATATCTACGTGCCTAAGCGTCTTGTTGGTAATTTGGACATAGTACTAAGAATCGCGAAATCTGGTTTTGACAGAATTGGTAAAAATCTACTACCCAAACTAGTTCTCCAAGGCCAAAGTCGCCTACTAAATCCATAAAGGACCCTTTGCCTATTTTTGAATTAAGATCATCCATAACTATATTTAATTGGTGATTTTCTGTTCATTTATGTATTGTCTGAAGTTCGTGGAACTTTTCTATTTTAGCATTCTCTATATCTGCCGTTGAAGCTGTAGGTGATAACTATCAATTTAATTTCTCAGATAAAGGAACAAAATTTTCAACAGCTTGTCAGTCAATCACCTTCTTCATAATTGCTACAACATTGCTGTGGCCGTTTTTCTTATTTCCCGAATACTAGACGACGTAGTTATCTAAGACACACTCTTGAATTCTGCCATATCATCTCACTTACACCCAAAGTATCATTTTTTTATCTAATCTTTACATCTCCCTCGGGGTCAAACCCGAGTCGGATCCTCGGTGGGTGGCTTATACAGTCACGGGAAATAATTAGGAACCGAATACGAACTGGACATATAGCGTACGAAACAACCGAGGTATGAAAGGTGACTTAGAGGCTTTAACCCTCCATGTTGCCGGCCATGCTCCCTCGCGGGACGTTAGGGTCGATACCTTTGAATTCTTAGCACCCGTTACCGTCTAAGATGTGCTGGGACCTCAGGACCGATTCCATACTTTGTAAAGAGCATAATGTTAAACATGTTTGATTTCTATTCTATATTTTCCGGTTTCTCGAAGTACGTATCCAGAATTTTTTCTCATTAGTGCTCGTTTTGCCTCCTGCTTTTTTCTTATTTCTTACCTTTATTGGCCTTCTCTTTAACTTCCCTAAACTCTGTCGATTTGTTTCTTTCAGTTATCATTATGTTTGATCATCTTTTCCTTTTCTTCTTTTCACGCGTCAGTTGCAATGCAAGAGATGAATGTCGTTTTTTGTATTCCTGCTTTTCATTTCTCATTTCCTCTTTCTTCCAGTGAGTTCGCCGTAGGTAAGCATAAATTATTAAATGTAAACGCAAAGATGCGGATACCCAATTATTGTAAAAGGTCTCGGTCTCTCACGTAGGCATCTCAGGTTCGATTCCCGATACTGGCGATATTTCCGTTGGAATTTTAGAGTGCTTCGTAGGGCACGTTAAGCTGGGGTCCCAGTTATCATACTAACACCTGTGATGACCGTTAACCTCGCAGCACTGAGGGTCGATCTTCTTCGCTTCCTTCGATGGGTAAGGTTTAGTCTCCTGTCCAGTATACATGTAAAGAGGGCTCACCGAACTCATAGGTATGATTGAATAAATGAAACTAATGAAGTCTTCTCCACAGTTGTTTCATTTATTCAATTAAATTGTTACTCCACTATAAGTATGGATTTCAACAGTTACATTAGCATAGGTATGAGTTTAATAACAGGCTATTGGCCTAGGCTTCGGCCATCAAAGGAAGAAGACGAAGAAATTTTTATAAAACACAATCTGAAGATTGGCGATGTTGTCAGGAAGCTAAAGAAAAGTCCCTGAATAAATATTTTAATTTGTGTACGTATTTCTAATTAATATGAAATTTAGGCCTTGTTTTATATATTTAAAAAAAAAATTAATTCTGTGGATTTACCGAAATGTGTTGGTGTCATTCGTAATTTAAATAATTCGTGATTAATTGTTTGTAAAATCGTTTTGAGAAATAATTATTGTCAGGATAATAGATATTTATTTCCCGTTTATTCCAATAAAAGCGTTCGTAAATCGCCATAATAAAATTGACGACAATCAATTTTCAATCGAGTTTCTCGATAACCCTGAAGTAGATCAGGTCGAGAACGTACTTTTGGAAATTTGCCAACGCACTTGAACCTTAATTACATCCATTTTATTTATAACTCTATAAATAAAGATTCCCGAAACGGCCTATTTGTTTTATTTAATCCACTCCGGTCGCGATTTCTTGTATATTATTATTAGAATAAAATGTAATTTTAGAACAGGAAACCTTCTGGTTATTAAATTTCGAACTGTATTTTTTTTCTTATTATTTATTAACGTGGGACTATCAGCAAATGAAATTGCAATCGCCCTGACGGACTGTTAAGTATTAAACCGGATATAAGTGACTAACAAAAGTGTTTTTACTCCGGGAGGATATAAATCTGCATAATTAATAAGAAAACCAGACGCTGTTATTGCCGTTTAATGAAAGTTACGAGCTGGGAATAAACGCAGATTTTTTTCTTGTACGTAATTCATTTTATATTTATGCAAATTTCTTTCCCGAAGCATATTTTCCGTAGATAAATCTGTAGAAGTTCCGCTTTTAAAATTCAGGGTAGTTGCACCTGAAATTCGTTAATTAGAAATTATTTTAATTTTCGTAAGATTAATTTTTAATGATTTTGTCGTTTAAATTGGAAAATTAGAATTGAATTTGTTTTAGGGTTATTTATTTACTTCTCCAGTCTTACGCATGTGAAATAAATTAAGCAAAAAATACCAAAACACTTTATGGATTTTAAAAATATATTTTTCTTAGGTAAATGTCAAAGATCAACTTTAGTAACCCGCTGCCTGCTTAGATTTTTCACAACTGCTATGAAAAACTTCCATTGTATATAAGAAGCTTCCGGTGTTGAGCAATAACACAAACATTTCTATAAATATAACCCCATAAAAAATTTATAGTCGTACCTTCCTTACATTTTATTTTTACCATTTATTATAAATCAGGTTCAGCCTGAAAACTTTGAAATATTCTATTTTCCCCTTGTGGGAAATCTGAAACAACATAACATTCGAAGATTTTATTTTTAGCAACTGTCCGTTTACTTGTCAAGATTATTCCGCTTTTTTGTGTTTGTATTCTGAATAAATTCTGATAAATTTGTGTGCCGTTTCATAACATTCTTTTTACGCAACAGATTTTGCCGAAATGTCCTTCTACAAATAATTTGTTTGTTCCTTAATTTCCGGCAAGTTAAAATCGGCGATTTTATTTCATTTGTTTACTTAGGGAAAATTTTAATAATGCAGCCTCAAAATTTGGTTTTCGACCGCTTTTATGAAGGATTTGATAAGTTCTGACGTCATTCGGACATTGTTAAACGTCCTTCTTGCTGAAATGTGTGAATGGAAGAGAAATTCGTATCAATTTCTGATTGTATGGTATTGATTTCTGTTACTTTCAAATTGTTAAGGAAGTGGAATTCACCGGTTATAAACTATATAGGAAAAATCGCTGAAGCGGAAAATTATGTAATGAGATTTCTATGATTGTTTTGTTTGAATTATTTTTGATATACAATTTTGTCCAGTTGTGAAAAGCCTAACAAAAAACAAACATTCCCTGAAAATGATCTTTTCTAACTGCTTTTTTATAAATAAGCCTAAAGGCTGGATTTTTTTTCTCAAGGAGAATCTTTCGGAATCACTTTACCTTCCGTCTAGTTTTAGAGATCTCTTGGCATTATCCGCTGTCATGATGAAGCATAGCAGTTGCTTTGGTCATCGACATTATGCTATTTTTATCAACACGACAATCACTCGCCTAAATTTGTCGTATGAATAACGCTAAGTGATATTTGGTAGCATCGCGAAAACTTGTATTGCAACAATTTGGTGTTTTTTTTAACTATTTGAAGTTTGAAGCATTAGCGGTATAATTAGTGGTTTTTTGCGTATGTTCGAAATTAAATCTATTTTGGCGTGCACAAAGATTTATAAAGAGGATAATGTATCGTATGGAATATATTTAGGATAGTTAGTACGCAATCGGATTGTCAAATAGGCTTGTGGTTACATCAGTGGAAATGTGCCTAAACGCTTCCTTTTTTGATTTCATTGTAGAATCCTTTATCGAATTGGATTGGCCGTAAATTATAACGCTGTTTTAAAATCAAAGCTTTGATTTATTTTGTTTGGTATTAATGTTATTATGAAAATTGAACAACCCCCAGTTCGGTTCCGAATGTTTAGGTTGTGCGAAAAATGCTGTTGCTTGTTATGGATTGTTAGAATTACTGCAAACTTGAACTAATGGAATTAAGTTACAGGTTGACTATGCAGTTTTTGCAATGAACCATCGCCTAAAGATTAATTTGTGGTAATTTTGGATTTCTTTATATATTATGATTCTTTATTGAACTACCTATATAGGCTATATATTGACGATAAATAATTAGAATAGGTTTATGGCCTTTTTAAACCACAATGATTTCAGTTTCTTGGTTAAAGGTTGGTCCGTCCTTACGGTTAATTCGTTGTAATTTTTGTTGTCGAGACATTTACACCAGAGAGAGTTGAACGCCGCCGAAGTAACCTTAACATGGCTTGCTTTTTGCCTAAAAGTAAAGGATAATGAAAGAATTCTATGTTTTTCTTGATATTATTTAAAAAAAGTTTGAAGTTAGATATTTGTTCTAGTTTACTAACATTTATTTGTAATAAAATGGTGGAGGCGTTTTGAGAATTGTTCATGGATTTTGGATGCTTTCACACTGAATATTTTATTTTTCTGTTATTATTGTTCTTTTCAAATAACACTTACATGTAATCCGATCGAAGTTTCTTCCACTGCTTCTTTTTTCCTTTCTGTATAACGTTTTTCTACTTTTTACGATCTTTAGCCAGTTCTTTCGTTGATTTGCAATTATTTTCTTTCTTCGTTATTGTGGTTTCCATTGAGCTGTTCTACGTTTCCCTTGGCTTTCTTCTTTTATTTTTTCCCGTCAGGATTGTTTCTCGTATATTCTTAACTTGTCTTTCACCTTCGATTCTCAGCAGAATGCCCAAACCACCCCAGCCTTTTTGCTTTCTAGTAAAGCTAATTTCCCTCCTAGGTCTTCATTTCTTCCTTGGTGTATCTCTGTCTTGCTTTTAAGCAGCCCTATTAATATTTCAATTTTGCTATCGATAATATTTATATTTATATTTAATTATTTATTGCAATCCAATAGATCGTTGATCCAATAATAGGATGCAAATTTTATTACATTTACACGAAAGCGGAAAGAAAAACAAACATATTCAAAGAAGTTAACATAAGATTTACAAAAAAAAAAAATATTAAGTTTCTACGTAATTAGTCTAGCATGCAGAATAACAATGAACAACAACAATAACAATGAATATTATAAACTAATAATTTTCAGATACCAATGTTCTGTTCAGAACTTATTAATGCTCTCATTATATATTTTTTGTATTGAGTTAATGTAACCGTAAATATATCGCATTCTGTAACAAACTGATTTGAATATCCTACACATTCTGCACATTGGAGCATTCATAAAATAATTTGTTCTGGTTATTGGTACGTAAAACGTGTTAATAATTCTAGAATTAAAATAAGGTACTCTGAACGACACATAATTCAGCAAGGAAGGACTGTCCACGAGATGACATGCAACTTTATAAATAAATACCAAAGCTGAAAAGTAACGCCTATTTTGCAGAGAAAGGAAATTGAATTATCTTCGCAAAATAGAAGATGGGATATCATAAATATAGTTACCATATTTTTTATAATATAAGAATCTTAAAAATTTCTTTTGAATTTTCTCAATATCATAAATCGCATTAAAATAAAACGGTGGCCATACCACTGAAGCATATTCCAAATGACATCTCACTAATGTATTGAAGATTGTAATATAGGTACTGATTTTTGCAAAACCCCTTGAATTTCATATAATAAATCCCAACATTATGTATGCTTTATTTACACAATAATCAATATGTAAAGAAAATGTTAATTTATTATCAAATATTAACAGAAGTTTTTCTTTGTAATACTTCATTTCCAAGTTTGTAATGATAGTCTGTAATTAACTTTTTTTTGTGTATGATATCACAGAACATTTGGCTACGTTGAAAAATAGCTTATTGTGTGCCGACCATTCATATACAGTTGAATCCTCTTAGAACGAGTACCGCATATAACGAGATTCCGCTTATAACGACAATTTTACAGACTCTTGATTGATTTGCCATTAACCCCTATTTAGTTTTAATCGTTTACTACGAGACCTCATACAGCGAGAATTCGCTTATTACGGCTTCTATTTTTGGACGAAATCCTGTTACAGCGAGATAAATCACTACTGTATTATATTATATTATTCTAAGAAAGTCTGCCAAAAATGTGTCAGCTAAGCGTTATCAAAGCTATTAGCCACCTCGAGACCGGAAACCCTAAATAAAGCATTAAAATGATCCAAGTTTGCAACAGTTTCAAGTTTCATAATAACTACCTACTAATATCCTCTACGTATTAATTTCAATTTTTATTGTTGTATTTAGTACAATTAGAAGAGAGCTATCAAAAATAAAATTAAATTTCCAATAAGCACTAGTTTTCCTTTTTACAATCAGTGGTGAAGAGGGGGCGCGCGCCCACCCTGAAATGGTCTAGTTTCGGCCCTGTAACTAACCTATTAACTATTTGTGTTGTTGTGTTGTGTTATTTTATACTCTGAAATGTTTAAATGACGTCGTATCTTAAAACATGTTTGTGTTCTGTTTTACACCATATGTGTTTGTATTATGATAAAATAAATTTAAAAATAACGAAAAACTGTTATAACGAGATACCGGATATAACGAGATTTTTTTTTATTCCCTTCAGTGCTCGTTATAACCGGATTCTACTGTATGTTATTTAAATCCTGTTGTAGCAATTGACAATCATGATTACAAGAAATCTCGCGATAAATCTTAAAATCATCTGCAAATAGTTGGCAATTAGAATGACATATAACGTTTGTTAAATCATTTATCACGAGTAAAAATAAAAGTGGTCCTAAATTGGAACCTTGTGGTACTCCCGAATACGTAGGAAATTCCATAGATGTTGCACCACCATAAACAACATACTGTTTTCTATCTTTCAAATATGATACAAAAAGTTCTAAAAGAGATTGAGAAAAGCCGAACTCGTGCATACGTTTTAAGAGAATATCATGGTCGACGTTATCAAATGCCTTTGAAAAATCTGTGTAAATTACATCCATTTGAAGATTGTTATTTATGGCATCCATAACTTCTTGAGCGAAGAGCACTAAATTAGTGCAAGTTGAACGATTCGGAATAAACCCATGTTGATTTAATGATACGTACCCTTTTACATGATTAAAAAGTATTTGATAAACTATTGATTCAAAAACTTTAGATGGTGTTGATAGTAATGCAACAGGTCTGTAATTTTTTACGTCATACATATTGTCAGCTTTGAAAATAGGACACACTTTTGTGGTTTTCCATTGGGGTGGAAAAGTATTAGTTAATAATATGCTGTTATATATATTAACGTAAGGGTTTTACAAAAAAATCTGCACAGGCCGTAAACAAATAGGGAGGCAATCCATCGGGGCCAACTGACTTCTTAGATTTTAGTTTGTTCAAAGCTTTTTTTACATCTTCATCCGTAATATGCTTCAGTGAAAGTAACGGTAAATTTGAGACATTTATATTGATAGATTAATAATTTCTATATATGTATTGATACATCGATAATTTCGGTAATATCGATATTTAATACCCAATAACATCGGCATTGATATATGTATCCATATTATCAGTAAAAAAATTTCTTGTTAAAGTGTCTTCTAAAACGTAAATTGTAGAATGCACCGTTTCGCCAGAAATTTAAACAATTTGAGCCATATTCGTAAACAGTGTTTAAAGTTAGATGTTACTAATTGCTATAGCAACATATATTAATTATATTGGTTTAGTAGCTACTAAACCCCTACTAACTTTTTCTAACACTAATATCTTATACTGTTTCTATGGTGCATAAGAGCTCACTTGTTATGTTTCCTTTAAAATACGCTTTCTCCATAAAATACGTCGTCAATGACAACGTATTTTATAGGCCTTTAAATACGTCGTTGCCTAGCAATCTTCGAATTTTGTGTATTATGACGGGTCTTAAATAATAATTTGTTAAAATTTCTAATAATATATGAGTGAAAGAAAATGTCTGATATTAGTGTTAGAAAAAATCTTGAAGACAACTCGTGTTTTATAGTTTAAAAATCTCGGTCTATCAAATCCTCGGCTCACTTCGTTCGCTCGGATTTGAACTACGACCTTGATTTTTAAACCTTCTATAAAACACTTGTTGTCTTAATAGCTATTAAATACTGTTTATGAATATGGCCCTTTATATTTAGTAATTAATTAATTAAATAAATAAAGCAACTTTATGTATCATAATTGTTAGGCAAAAATGATCAGTTTTTGTAATGAGTTGTGATGGCAGCTACTACCAATTAAATATGTATACGAACAATATTAAAAAAGATCCTTAAAAGCCAAGGAAATTGATAATCACAATAAGCGAAAGGTGAAAATTGACGTAATGTCTTAACTAAACAACGCATTAACTGCTTATTCTAACATCGAAAGTAATTTTTGTATATTTGGCAAATACATATATTTATTCGCGCTTCTGTAGGTTCTTAAAAATATTTTTCCCGACAGTAAAAATCAATGATTCCGTAGTCATGCGGTTGGCAAGTCAAATTACCAACAATTTTATTTTACAATAAATAGTAGTGATATTAACGATAATATCCATACTCAAAAATTTAATACCGATAATAATATATGGATATTTTAAGTATTTGTTAATAATTTCGGTAATATTGGTGACATCAATATTTAACGAAATTATCGACGTATTGATATATTGATAATTACTTCCAAGGCTGCTCATAACGTTCTTCTCTGTTGCTTGAATTCCGTCATTCTGACTCGGTTCTATTCAATTGCCCAGTTGATATTTTTCGTTACTTCCCATAAAACTTTCTTTTGTAGGGTTTTAGATATCATATTTGTTGCCCGAATTCTGTTATTTAATTTATCGTTTTCATCTGTTCTTGTCTGCTGGTATTTATCTATTTACATAAGAAAACATCATTGTAGGTCATTAGTTTGTATGACCTATAAGGAAAAAATTATAAAGGTTATTTGTATATTTGAATGATGCTAAAAAGCTATCTCAAGTTAAAATATATGACGTGCAGATTTCTGTTGATTGACGGTGATTTTCCACGTCGCGTCGTGAGCCAGTTTTCAAGGAGATTGAGGTGGTACTGAAGATTATTAGAGGGGTTTTCATTACTAGCAATTAATACGGTATCGTCCACAAAGGTGACAATTTTAGTATTGGCTGTTGTTGGGATGTCAGCAGTAAGAATTAGGTAGAGGAATGGCCCCAGCACACTACCTTGGGAAATTCGGATTTGATAGGGTAATAGGTGGATGTTTCCAGTTTGTATTTACAGTGTTTATACGCGTCTGGAATACCTGGAAAAGTCAGGGAATTTTGTTTTTCTGGAAAAGTCAGGGAAAATCACAAATTTTCGATAATTTTCTAGAAAATATTCAGTTCACCCTTCATAGTATAAGACCACCTAACTTTTATTGTACAGGTACACGATAATTCTGTAATGTTTATGTCAAAATCATCATACTAATTTATGCATACCTAAATAATGCCGGCAATTAACGTTAAAGACATATAATTACATGCTACATGTAGCACCACTACGCATATATGTCACTAGATTCAGACAGGATATGAACCTGGAAATTTGGAAAAAATATCTGGAGAACCTGGAATAGTCACGGAATTTTGGATTCCAAAATCCGTATAAACCATGATTTAGTTTGAAAATAGCGGACAGTCAGATAGGACTTTAATAGGAGGTAATAAGGTGTGGGTAGGGTTCAATTTAAATAGCAATCCATTATGCCATACACGATCGAAGGCTTGTTTTATGTCAAAGATGGCGGCAGTGCACAATTTCTTCTCTTCAATAGCAAAAGTTTCTCGAATACTTTAGACGTAGTTGGGAGTAAACTGATAGACCGGTAGGATATTACATCGTGTGATGGCTTTCCAGGTTTGTGAACCATAATTATTTGTGCGAATTTCCAAGTTACTGGATAACAAGTTAATTTAAGCATGCTATTGTAGATGGTGGTCAATAGTATTACGGCTTTTCTTGGTAACTCTTTGAGAATTAGCGAAGTGATTAGGTCGAAACCAGGAGCTTTGTGGTTTTTGCATTTGGAAATGAATGTCTGGGAGTAACACTAAACGGTATTCGGCTTCCTGTGAAATAAAATACCTATGTTTAACATTTGATCGCAGACTTACATGGAAAGCTCACATTACGAACAAAAAAACTCAAATCAACCTGAAGATACAACAATTAAATTGGCTAATAGGACGAAAATCCAAACTCGCCCTAGACAATAAGATTCTCTTCTATAAATGTATAAGGTACAGCTCTGAGGCTGTGCTAAACCTTCTAACACCAAGATCATCCAAAGGTTGGGGCACAGCTCTGGGGCTGTGTTAAACCTTCTAACAACAAGATCATCCAAAGGTTGAAATCAAAAATATTAAGAATAATGTTCGTTGCCCCCTGGTACATACATGAAGACTCGGGCATTCCGGTCGTCGACGATAAAATCCGCAAGCTAACCAGAAGATATCTAAATAGTCTCCCTGGACATCCTAACGAAGAAGCTTTACTCTTAGCGTTCCGCTAGAAGTAAGAAGAAGACTAAACAGAAGATGGTCCACAGATGTAGTTCCATAGTTTTAGTAAAGTTAAGTTTTTCAATCGAACCAATTACTCCCTTCATGTGTAACTCACTAATCAAATTTGTTTATTGCTCCTTTAGAGCAGATTGTAAATCTCGAGTATATAATAATTAAAAAAAGAGTTAAAATATTATATTACAGTTAATAGAGATACTATAAAGTTTGAACTTGGGACGCAGTTCACTGGAAGTTAGAAGAAACTTAGTTAATTTTTGGTTTTTCAGTTGATGTGTAGGACATATTGTTCTAACAGCAGAAATGTACCTGCTATCCATGCAAGATTAAATTCTGGCCTTACTAGACAACCCTGTTTTGCAAAATTGTAAGAAAGCTAACTTTCCAGATAAATCGAAAAGCTTTCCCGCCGATATTACCAGAATTTCCCACAAATTTAATTTTTACAAAAACTTCCTTGAAATTTATTTTGGTAACACTGCATTTCACAATAAATTCCATGAAATCGGATTTGAAAGTACGTCTAAATCTAAAGGAAGTGGTTTTTGAGAAGGTCGTCCATGTAATAGAAACATAAGGCACGATAAGGAGAAAAGTCCTTAAATTAGGTCGCTAACTGTGAAGTCTAACGTAACTGCAATTCATATTATCAGAAGTAATTTCGTTAATAAAAGCCAAAATTAAGTCCAGTTTATCACTTTTTGAGAAGCTGATCTGCTTTCAAAGGTAATACCTATACCATCACATGATTATTGCCTAGCAATGATTGTCATTACAAAAATATTGTAAATGTAAATGGAACGGCTTTGTACCAAGTAACCAGCGATTATTTGGGTAACTTGTCGAACTGTAAAAGTTCGCCAGTGGCGTAACATGATAAACTAAAAATAACAATGAAAGTTAGGTTATGAAATGAAAATCTAATAATTTCTGTAAAACCTACCTTGAACACGATCAACTCTAAGCAGATTTGTTCTGAAAAGAACAGTTTTTTTTGCAGAAACACTGAATCACTGATAATCAAAACACAAAAATACAAATCAAAGCACAATCCAAAAATCCACCGTTGACCAAGAATCGCACTGTACTAACGGCCGGCACTGAATGATGCATCTCCCCCAGAAACTTGAAAATGGAATAGTCCGACCGAAATTCGCGCCATACACCGATCACGTGATATGGTGTTCTTATTTCATTTTAAGTCTAAATATTATACGATGAGGCATCGATAAGTTTCTGGCTAAGCCTAGAAGAATGATCTGCGGAGTAATCGAGTAATGTTATTTTATTCAATATGATCATACTTAACTTTTACTTAGATAACGTTCCATTTGGACCAAAATTCTTTTGGTCTATAAATCAAAGATTATGCCAAGTCAGGAGAATTTGGTGAATGGTTGACGATTTCATTGATTTTTCTGAGAAATTTGTTAATAAAAAGCAGTTCTTCGGGGTTCATGGTAAGCTTAATTTAAAAAAAAATATTCTAGAACAAAAATTAGTAAAAAACTATTATTTCGGGATTGATTTTCATTGATGCAAGTAATCAGTGAAAATTATATCGTCCAGAACACTGAAGCGAACTACTTTTTAAAAATTTCTTTGGCACCTGGGCTATAATAATAAATTTACGAATAACGCGAGAATAACATATCGATCTGGATGTTGTCATCCTTACTTATTCTTCAGTAGCATTCAGACGGGAGTATCTTTCTGCTGATAGTTTCTTGGTATTGAAATTATTATGCGTTATGTGAAAAATTCTTTTATTAGAGCTATCCACAACCCCTGATATTCGTTTATGATATTAAGGTCCAATCTTTTCAATCTCCAATAAATTTAATCTACAGGTATTTTCCTTGGTGACCTTTGTTAATACAATTATTTCCATAGTAAATATCTTAAATTTATCAGGAGATTTAAAGATTGGACTAAGAGTCGGCTTTTTCATCTCGTGGTATATTTAACTTACAGATATTTACCGTGGAAAGCATTGCATTGAGTGTTTCAAGGGAAATATCCGGACTAAAATCATCAGGAGATAGAAAAACTGGCCTTTAGCAACAAAGCACATTTACATAATTTAAAACTGGGCAGCTGCCACAGTTATACGGATATTAGTCCGATCAGTCGTAGCCAGATACTGTCCAAATAAAAGTGAAACGATGTATATACTTATATTGCATTGCATTGTGTTTCTGCTCGTATATAACGTCTTTTCTGCCCAGCTTAATCCTTACGACCCAGTTTCAATTTTTATGATGAAATAGGAAAGACATTGATTTAATATTTGTTTATTACGCCATTTTGTTAAAATTTATATTTTTACCAAACATGTAAAGTCACAGTTTGAAAATTGGTTTTGATCTCATGCTTTGAACTTCTACATATTAAGCAAAGCAAATTTTTTGTTTTCTCTGCCTATCAATGGCACCAAGGCCATGCTTGCTTTATAAACTGGATAACTCGGGTTCAGTTTCCAGTTCAAGTCGGAAAATAACTGAAAACCGTAGGACCCGTGCCAATACGATGAATGGCACCATAGATACCTTCGAGAAGTGGAAATCCCTTTGGGTTTGGCAAGCCCTCAAGCCTAGATTTTTGCCCAATTAATAAATGAACAAACAATTTTCCACGCTAAATGTAGAAATGACCGAGACCAAGTTATTTCCAATATTTTTTCGAAGTTGTTTGTTTACGATTTTTGCTAGTTTTTGTTTTATAGTGTTATAATGTAAATCAGCCCTTAAAAACAATATAAAATAAAAATAGGCCACTCACTGTTCTTGATTGATTGATAAAATTTTCTCAATTGTAGGAAGAAATAGCCCAAACTGGCAATCTTATAATCATAATCAAGATCGGAGATTATTAAGATTTCCAGGATTTTAGTCCACAGTGTCAGATTTATGATTATAATTGATGAAATTAGATAAGACAACGAAGGGGTCGTTTGCATTAATGTTTTTTTACGTTGCGGTTAAATCAAAATGTTCATTGATTATTGTACAACAAGAGGCAAAGGGACATTAAAGGTCCAATCGTTTTACCACATTATGGTAAGCTGAAGTAGTCAAGTAGTGAGATCAAGCTCTGGCCTTAACAGCGTTACCAGAACAATAATTTAAGCAGATTTAGCTTGTTTGATGTACTACATCAATAATCTTATAAAATTAGTTCCGATTAAAGATAATTAATATTAGTAACTAATCAAGTTATTTGAAAATAAAAGTGACTACAATTTGTTATTTAAACAACAACTTAGTGTTGTTTTTGTAAATTTGGTTTAAGAAGCCAAACTAAAAATATGTTTCAATCAAATTATGTAAAACTGCCTAAATTTAAACGAAATGTTCAGTGTTAAATATATATTAATCGTCCGAAAATGGCGAAATTCATTACATAAATTGCCGTTTTATTATTTCACAGCCGTGTATGTTCAGAACAGTCGATTCATTATCTGATAAGTAGCGTTGATGGTTATTATATTTGATAAGCAATATGTTTCCGGCGATTTTAGATTTTTGATTAAACCTACAACGTTATCATAAATTCTATATAAAATAGTTTAACGATAAATGAATAGCATTATGTTTAAATGTGAATCATGACAAAAGAAGGACTGTCATGTTTTATTAAATGGCGCAATTTTTTAATGTGTAAAACGTACGCAGAAATTTGTGATAACTCATTAAAATCAGCACTTCGTTGAATTAAAAGTAGAATAAAGTTAATAAATATAATGTTCTAAGTTTGCTAAGAAATAAAAGTAATACTAATGACTTAAGCCCAAGTAATTTTCTACACAACGATGAATGGTTGAGAATCATCTTTTAATCTAATACACATTAGATTTTAGTGACACTTTTTGGAATCCTAATTTTGGTTTATTACAAATGAGACAGACTGAGTGCTTTTATATAATTGCAGAATTAATAACATTACCCTTCTAAATTAGAAACTTACTAAACAGTTACTTTTCAACAAAATAAAATCGTGCAATTTTTCTGTTTTTCTTTAATTATTTAAATTACACGGTGTGTTTTGAGTAACTACCTTTAATAAAGGAGAAATTTTTTGGTAGAATTAAGATAGAAAAAATAGAAATATTAAAATAATACAAAGTATGTAGGTTGCTTATGATGGAAAGTTATAATGAAAGAGAAATTAAAAAGAAAATTGGGCTATTGTGTCGTTTATTATGTTTTGCTACTTGTGCTTAAAAATAGTGTCAGTAAATCTAAGTACTTACACGGTTACACGGGTGTTCATTCGGGGTTAACGTTAATTTTTGAAATTCTAAACTAAACCAACAAAACGAAGGAAAATTGTGTGTTAATCAGTGAAACGATAACATTTTATAAATTATATCAAATGTTTTCCCCCATTGTTTAATCGTTAACGACTATTTTGCTATTAGAAAGATTTACGAAAGTTTACGTAGCATATACTTACCTCAATGTCTCAGTGAGTTCTCTGAGATGATTCACCACGTAACAAAAAACAATAATTCTCACAGCATTGCTATTTAATTATTGGGCATTTCAAGAAACCTGAGAAGAAAATCAAGGCAAAATTAGCAAACGTTTTAATTAAAATAAACTCATATTTGGGTATTTATTTCTTATTTCTTGGGAGATTGTATGACCGTTGCGTCGTTTGCACTATTCGGTTGTAAGCAATCAATTATATCGACAAAGTTTTGAATCGAAATGAGTCCAGTAACGAATCGTAATTCGATATTCGGTGGTTGGGGGCAGGTGTGGAATTATTTTTCATTTGTGTTTAGCTTTGCGACAAAAGAAACATTGATATATCGATTGTCGAAATAATTTAATCAATCATGAAAACACCAATAAAGACAAAATAAACCTCTATTATAGTGTATTTCTAAAAATAACTTCAACAACGTTTGGGTATTTCATGATGGTTAAATCTACTATTTTTTTTTAAATAAGAAGTTTTTTGAAACTCGCTTCCCACATAGATATTTCGAGATACTTTTTTTTATCATTTGCGTGGTCCATCCGTAAAGTTTTAAGCTTATTTTATAATACTCGAGGTGTAAAATTTAATTACCGTTTAAAGTAGAATTGCCATAGTAACAACGAAAACCAAGGAAAAATTTAGATTAAGGCAAAACTAAAGGTTCCCAAGATAGATCATGCAACTGGCTTTAAAAGTGTTTGCTTCATTAAGAACTTTTGTTATGTAGGTAATCAAATTTTATTTCTTGGACGAGGTCTACCAAGCAGGTAGTCTGCTTAATCCGTTAGCCACCCGTTTAAAATGCTACTTCAGTGTTAAGTTAGAACCAAAAGTTTAAAATATAGATGGACAATTCAGTTATAAACAAACTTTTATTGTTTTTAATTTTCACTAGTATTTCGCTGTTAAGGAAGGTGGTTTTAGTGCACCGTCTATGTCTAAGTCAAAGCCCCATGTACTTGGTTTAATCTGGGAAATTCTTTACTTACCGTTGCCTCGTTATGGCATTTTTTTATTTGAACCAGGCTTGCATAAGTTCGATGCAAATGGTATGTAATGTTTTTAAGTTTTTCTTAGGTTATTCTATCTTGCAAGATAGACTTTTAGATGTTTTAGAGTTGTGTGTTGCTTTAAGTTTAAGGCATCAAAAATTATCGTTAATATCAAAATGTCGTGGAAATTACTGAAAAAAATCTTCTATAAATTGTAAACTTCCGTTTTAACGATTATTATTCTAATAAACTTAATTTTTTCTTTCTGGAAGTATTTTGACCGATAGGTACAACGTTTAGGTATAAACAATTCAAAACAATCATCAGACACAAAAAGACAAAAAATAGTAAGTCCATCGATATCATCATTAATTAATTTTATAATTTGTATGTTTAAAAAATATATGTTCCGACAATTGTGAGTATTTTAATAATATTACATATTTATAAAACTAATTATAATTTGCATAGCACGTGTCTGATGAAGCTCATCAATTAACAGCGAAATATTACACAAATGAATAAATTAATAGGAACTCCGTTGGACCGTTTATGCCTAGATTTTTCATATTTTTTTTAATCAAATGGCATTTCTGCAGTTGCTACGAAGATTCGTTATAATTAAAGTAGACGAGGTATTCTAAGCTGGTGGCTAATTGATTAAACCAAGTAACACCCTCCTAACAGCATCTTAAAGCATTCATTTTGGCAGGGCATCATCATCACTGTGTAGGACAAAGATAGCGCTAACTGCTATTGCCGTACAATAAAATGCGAATCTGAAGTAATAATTGTTGCCTTGGTGCAGTAATGGCGTCTTCTTATAAGAACAAATGCTGCAAACTTTCAGAGTGAAAAAGCTTACGGTTTATCTGGAAACACTATTGAAAGGCGTTAACTTTCATTTGATGGTTTATAGGACTAGTCAATATTACATATCACAATATATGAGCTACTTCAAGTAAAAAGGAGTTACCTGATATCGGCAGCTATGTGGCCTCTGCTTCCTTTTGTTGACAGTGTAATTTGAAAATTTATATTTAATTTATTTATAGAAAATAATGACGCATAATTTGAATGGTACGCTAAAAGGTTTCAGCATTCTTCAGTACTTTTGGCAATAAAATCATTAGTTTCTCTTCCTATTTGCAAGTTTATTTTCTTGAATCCTTATCATTGATATTCTGCCAAATTAATGGACAAAGTCAGTTAACAAAGTTATGCTAATAAATACATACACGAAAAAATTACTAGTTTTATTGCCAACTGAAACAGCATTTCTTAAACACCCTGTAGTATTTCGTCTTAGTATAAGTTGGATTTATCGTTTAGGTATAATCCATTGGCTTACGAGATATCAATAAAATAATTATGATAACGAACATCGTTAGTAATGAGAAAGCGCTGTAATTTTTTAAATCTCAGGGCCCAATAACAAATGTGCTATACAGCTATACGTAAAAGAGTTTTAGTTGTGTGTTGTCAGATTTGGCCTTTTTTTTTCCAAGTTGCTGATTTATTTTTCATGCCGGTGCTTGGCTCCCATTTTGGAACTATTTTAAGCTATACAAAAATTATTTGGCGGCTTTTGAAATAGGAATAAATTTTATGAAAAAGGAAGAGAAAATTTTTGATATTTAGGTTTTAGCAGGACCTTTAAATGATCCAAAATTTCGTTTCAGCTTTCAAGCCATAAATGTATAATTTTTCGTGAAAAATACTTAAAATCAGGTGATTAACTATGCCATCTGGATATCATTTCAAGTGTAATTTGGTAAAAATTCATTATAAACTAAGCAGATCTAGACTACAAAAGCTGGAAACGTTTGGTTCATTATACGTATCGCAAACCCTATCCGGGGACGCACTGTATATGAATAATGTTAACATTTTTTGCTAATTATGTAATGCACAAAATAAGACGAAAGCAGCCTCATCCTATTTTTTCTTATTATTGCATTGCTGAACAATAAAACTTAAAGGAAAATAGAGGAAAAATGTGGTTTTCTGAACCACAAAACAATTAACATTTCCATCAGAATTGACTTTTGGAATTTTGAGAAAATTCAAAATCTGAATACGTAACTCCTTGTTTTGGAAACCACGGAAAAAATTTCCAAATTTTATTTTTCCGTTAAGAGTGCCATGGCCCACAAGAAGTTTTTGTTGATTTTCATAATTAATAAATAAATAATCGTTGTAGCTTATATGCAGTACGAAAGATTGGCATAAGTTTTTTTTTTTTTTTGAAAACTGTTGGTTGCAATTTAATTTTTTCAAATAGCGGGCTATTTCAATATGTTTTTACAAATTTATCGGTATTAAGATTTTCAAAATTCGTTCAGTATTTTTTTGTGTAGCTTATAATAAAGTTTGGAAATTTTTTTAAAATTGGAAAGATTAAGTGTGTATTCAAAATTTCATCTGAATTCCAAGTTCTATTTTTCAACTCTAAAAAATAATATTTTGTGTTAAAACTTTTCCATTTATTGTTATGCTGTTATTATATTAAAGGTTGGCAGTTTTAGCGTTTAAATGATTTTAGATCTGGCGATGTACAAATAAAATCTGACAACCCTTTGAAAGGATCGCCTTAAAATTTTGGGACCTGAGGAAGGTAGAACATACTTCCGTTTGAATGAATGTATTAACTACCAGCTTAAATCGCCCCCTATAAAAATCATCGAAATCTTTACCTAGGTACTTCTTAAAAATTTCTACATAAATGAATATAAGGACAGTCTTGTAAGAGTAAACTCTACTGCATCAACATCAACGAAAGTAATCGTGAAATAATATTCGTTGCCTTAATGAGAATGGTGGGAATTTTAGGGACATCCTGTATATCACCGTCTCGCGATTTTAAAAATCTTCAAGCTCAAGGTGTTTTGTTCACTTGGCGTGACCCACTAACTGCCGTGAAATCATAATTGATGTTACAATAGATGAATGTAGTTAGTATTCACTTGACAGCGCGAGCAGTAGCTACTGCCTTTAATGTGCGTGTTCCTTCCGTTCTTTACTCAGTCATCCTTGTGTTTTCGTGTCGATTTCATCGTTAAGTCCGCATTCGAAGTTCGTACGAAGCTCATACCAATTAAAGCCGAAAAAGCGAGCCTGTAATAGTGATATTTATTTCGACGCACCCTGAGGGTGTTACGATTTCGAAATTTCTTTGCACCAAGTGTTTGGGACACCGAAACGTATTCGTACGCGCATGCCTTGCGTCCTGTAGCGTCGCGGCGCTCTTTCAACATCGATTTAGTTACCGACCGTATTATAGCCAAGTGGTTTCTTATCCTGTTGCTCGGGGAAAATGCAGAAAACTGCGGCTTTACTTTAGATCTACCCTTGTTATTTCTGAAGGGATAGAGAGTGGTTAAAAATTGCGAGGCCCACGCCCGCTTGTTACTTAATTTCTTAATTTGTGACGGTCTGTGAGGAACGTATCCGGAAAACTTACGTAAGAAGGTAATCTATTTTTATTATCTGTTTGTTGGTAATTATTTTGTCGGCGTGTTTTAATTTTTGTACGGTCTATGTCGTAATTAGTCATTCTGGCCGAAGGAAAAAATCGTACAATTTTGGCTTGCCGTCCCTTGTCCGTGTTCGAATACTGTCATGCTAAAATGTACTTCTGAATTTTGACGCAACTGTATTTATTTTTGATTAATATATCAGAATCAAGACCTTGGAAAAATTATGTTTACATAATAATTTATTTACAGCTACGTGTTGTGTACGATTTAAATAAACATTCCGCTTTTCAAAAAATAACTTGATTGTACGTTTTGGACGATATTAAAAAATCACCTCAATGTTAAAAATTGCAAAACTGTTCCCCAGGGTTGAGTCAGTGTGCATACAGGATGTTCCCGATAAGATCAGGCATGCTTGTTGATTTACTTAGAGTTTCGTAATTTGCATAGATAATAAACCTTACACATTCCTGCGTTGTGGAAACGAAACAAGTGTGGTGCCATTCCAAATTTGTAAGTAACACATGAAACTATAAGTGTTAATTCGGTTGCTCTAAGTGTGCCATGGGTTCTGTAAAACAATAGAGGCATTAAATGCGAAATAAATAAATATTGTTCTCCTGCTTGAAATAATAATTACTTTCTTGCGGTCGTTTATAGAAACTAGATTTTTTTATTCGATTAAATCATGACATTTCTAGACTATCAAGCCAAGCTCGCATCTGTTAAGTCCCTGAGTAATTGTTATTTATATTGCGTGCTTTTAGCCAAATTGCGGTTTATATAAACAACAATTATAAATCGGTGTAATTCTTTAGTTTATTTAATCGAAAGAATCACTTTCCAAGTTTTCTTCGTAAGAAATCAAAGGAATACGAATTCTTAGAAATTTCGATTGTTGTTTTAAGTTCAGATGAAGAGTGTCTAATATTTATGATTCTTCTTATTACTTTTGATGAATTTGTATAATTTGAAATTGCATTTTAATGATTTATTTCTTCGGTTTTTTACTTTTATATTTTTATTGCTTAGCTTTACCAGCGCATAAACACTAAGATCACATTCGTGAAGCTTCGTATTTGAAATTTTATTCGAAAAAATCAAGGCAGACTGTTGTTATTTAAAAGAAACCTAGAAGAAAATTGTAAAGAAACGATTGATCAGGACCGAACTGGCCAAATAATCGATGCAATTGATCGTTAAGGGCTTAGTTGTATAAGTATGTGGTGGAACCTTTGCGAAATTTATTAGTTTATAAATTCAGTGTTATTTAACTTCCACTTCGTTGGAGAATACTTTCAATTACCCACCCATATAGGTTTTGTTGCTACAAATAAAATGAAAAAGTTGGGTAAAATCGAAAAAAATGCTTACAAAGCTCTTTTCTTAAAACTCGAGATTTATAAAATTAAAGAATAATTAGAATTCTTAGAAATTTCGAAAAATTAAACCAAATTTGCACTTCAATTTTTATTTGGTTCAGAAACAGTTGGTTTAAGCCTGTTTTTAAATGTTGACTCTTGTGATGTTTTTGTATAATTTGAAGTTGCTAGCTGTGCATGAGTGATTATTCCTAAAGCTTCTATTTAATATTTTATTAAAAAACAGACGGCATATTGTTATTTAAAAGAAAACCAGAGCATAATCGGCAAAGAAATGATTATAACTGAATGATTAGGGCTGGACAAGCTAGATAATTGGCTGGTTTAGGGGCTTAGTTGTTTAGTTTGCTGTGGAATCTTTGCGAAATTTATTATTTTAAAAAACTCTGTGATGATTAACTTCCACTTCTACTATGAATTGCCCACTACTATTAAGCTTTATTACTTCGAATATAATGAAAAAGGAAAAAATATCAAAACAGTTTTGCTTCCAAAGCTTTCTTTAAAATTCGAGATTTAGATTAAACCAATGTTTCTTTAGTTCACATCAAGATTTTCTAATATTTTTGATTTTATATTTGGTGTTTGTATAGTTTGATTTCATATTAAAAATCTGTAAAGAAATGACTATAACTCGACGATTATCAGGGCCAGACTGACAAGATAATCAAGTGTTTGCTTATTTTAAAGAGCTTACTTGGTGATATAATAGCGAAAAGTTGCATTCTTCCTTGATATTTCGTTCTATTAATTTGGTCTATTATTTTATACGTTCATTGTTATTAATTAACTTCCACTTCATTGAAGGATACTTTCAATCGCTCTTAATAGGGCTTTACGTTTAGCAAACTTAGAAATATTCACAACAAAATACGAACAAACTTCAGGAAAAACAGAAATATCAGTGAACCGATAAAATAATTAAATAAAAGGTTCCGACTTTTCACGGTCCGGCCCTGATTAGTATTTATATAAAAATATTTGCGTTCAGTTTTCGTGGAAATAACCAAGAAAACAATCAACGCAAAATTGTAGAGGGAAATAAAACAGGTGCCGGTTGTAAATAACAAACATAATGAATATTTCATTGTCATTCCGCGTTCGAATGGAAAAAAAATCATTTTGCCATAACTTAAAGTCGTCACGTAATAGGAATAGTAAAACTGCTGCGCAAAATTGACCGGGGCACGTGGGTAACTACTAAATAGACAGCAACAGAATGAATCATTCAGAAAGAATTTGAACCACTAGACGGCGATTAGCGTTTTCATTCATTATTAATTATTATAAATTCGATATAAACAAAATAATAAGAGGAGGCGTCAAAGCTTGTGTCGTTTACGTAACGAGAGGCCTTTCTTTGACGAGGCCGTGATAAGCACAATTTGAAACGCATAATTTTATTGTACGAAGTCGTGAGTTTATAATTTGTTTTGCTTTCACGTACCGTTTAATTGCGGGAAATTTCCTAAATACCATTGATGGTATTTGATAAGTTTGAAAGTACGTTTTTTATAAATACTTTTCCTTTTATTTTCAGTTGTTAATTCACGTATTAAACAGACCTTGAAGTTTTGCAAAATTGTAGGCAGTTTATGATAAATATTCATTTACAAATATGGTAAAATGCGATAATGGCCGGCGATTATATTCATTTTAATATTTTTAAAAGTTGCTGATTATATCGGAATGGTGTCGATTATATCTGGGCAGTTGTTCTATTTTTACAAACCGTATCCATATCAAAAACGTATAATCTATTCGCGAAAGTAGAGAATTGTCAATGCCATATTCTGCATAAACTTTGCCCATGAAATTATTAACATTTTACCAAACCTAATTAAGTGAAAAACTTAATAGAGATATACTGAGACGCTTTGCTCCCGCAAGGAAACAAATAATAAATATCACTTGCAATTAGAGTGAAATGGTAGAAAATACTGTAAGAATAACTAGTCGAATAGAGCAGTAGTTCTCAACCTTTTAATTAACGCTTATCATCGAAGCAAAGAAAGTAGTACTACCACTATAGGTACAAAGAAATTCTTCTCTAAAAAGAACTAGGAAAAAGGTGAAACAAAAAAATATCGCAGCTTTTATCTTTATTACTTGTATAAGGTTTGCATAAGTAATGAGTTCTGTTATATTAAAAATAACTGATTACCAAATTAATATTTGAAATATGACAGGTTAATGATAAAATCCAAGGTGAAATTTGGGTCTATTTAAGAGATATCCATTTCTTTATATCTAGCTCTGTATCACTTAATTATAAACCTAAATTGCGTTTCACTCTTAATTGTTTTCTATATTTGTTCTTCAAATACACAAAGGAAGAAAGCCTTTTTTCACAGAAATAGATCGTGTAAAATTGCATTAAAAATGTAGTTGCTTTATTAAAGTATTCCACAAATTACAATTAAATATTTCTTTTTTTCTTATATACCACCAGTTGAGAAACGCTGTAATAGAGTATAGAGGTTTGAATCTTCTCGTGAAAAGAGTGCCCGCCCTTTCCTTTGGGCTGGCTCAAAATATCCCACGAAATTAGATATTATTACTAAATAATGTTCAGGCTGCTTTAAAGAGGTGGAAAATTGCTATAGATTGCCCTAGATTTCCTTAAACTGTTAAGGACTACCTTAGAATACCCCGATTTATTACGGCCAATGTTGCCAAGTCGAAGAAAAAAGAAAAACATTGAAAGATCATGAGATTTGCGACAAAAATCATGAGCTCTAATTTTGAAGTTACAGGAGTACGTTTTTATTTAAAAAAAAAAGAAAAAAAAATTGATAAAACATACATACATATTACATACCATCTTGTGGCCTACTTCTGTTAGTATTTTTTGTTAAAAAGCACACATTTTTAAGCTAACTTCTATTCAGAAACAATAAATTTAAAGTAAATATGAATGATAGACTTTTAACAAATAAAAACATTTATTTAAATTACAAATTGTGTGGTTTTATCGAACGTAGACTATTAGATATCTAATGTAACACATTTTCTAAGTAGAAATAATAATTAATTTAATTTATTTTATTGGCGACTTTCAGTGTTTCCGCCTATTTTTGTCAAAAATCATGAGATTCGACAAGTTAATTATGATATCACTGTATACTGTCCAAATAATGAGATTTCAAGCAAAATCATGAGACCTAGCAACATTGGTCGTGGGCTTAGTACGTTTTGACTCCCGCAGACTGCTCTTGAGAATGGCTCTAGGCTTCCTTATTAAGGAACAAATGGGTACCTTAGTGGTCAGCCCTTCGGTACAACCCCAACACTCAGGCATTCAGTTTTGTTAATCATTGCAATTTTGAACTAACTATTTTGTAATCACAATTGCACTAATTTCACGCTAAACCAGACCTGGACTTAGGCGTACCCTTTTTGTAAAAAAAGGACACAAACCAAGAAAGTATATTGATTTAATTGCATTAATATATCTACGAAGAAGAAAAAAACATGCTAAAACTTGAATCCTTCGTAGGTTTTGAATTCGTTCTTTTACTCCGCAAGAAAATATATAATCCTTTCATGAAATATATGACGAGCTGTTTATGAAATTTGAAAAAGGAACTGCTTTCGTTTTAACTGCTGCTAAGAAGGGATACAATTTTAACATTGTTCAGTGATATTAATATTTAAAACTAAACTTAGCCTCTTTAGGCGAAAAAAGACAAAGAAAATAGGAAAGCTAGAAAAGTAGAAAAAAGTATTTTGATTGTATTTCATTAACATATCAATGAAAGAAAGGCATGGTGAACTTTGATCCTTCTTAGCAATACTATAATCTCGTCATATTCTTTAAAGTACATAGTTCGTCGCGCAATCGTTCTTTTCTCACAAAAATAAATAAATGGAGCTACCTTTTTGAAGAACTATAGCAAAAAATATTTATGAGATTTTAAGGACAGGAAACTAACTACCTGGTTAACTCTTGAAGTTTTGCTACGAAGAATCACATTTTTAAAATAAATTACGAAGTAGTAGACTTCGGTTATAACGTATCCTCGCAGGGTCAAGAAATGTGTACGTTATAACCGAAAGTACGTTATAACAAGCAACAGGGTGGATAAAAATCACGATTTTTTTTAGAAAATCAAAATCGATTTTGAATTTTGTTTACGCCAAAATAAATTTTATTTTCTAACAGTTATCTATTCACGTATCTACCTAATTACTATGAATAATAATGTTCACTATTCTTCTAATGAGGAGAGGGTATTTATTGTCAAAACAATATTATAATAATATAAATTTCATTTAGAGCAGTTAACTCTTTAAATAAAGCTTTTGTTCAATTAGGAAGTGTTTGTCTTTCTACCACTGAAGATCAGTACTTTTGTGTAATTTGTTTTTGTTTGTTAATTTGTCAAAATCTAAAACTGCGATTTAAATCAATGATTTTTTTAAATAAATCGCTTGATTTAAATCATGATTTTAATCGTGATTTAAATCAAATGATTTAAATCATCTCAACCCTGACAAGCAACAGTTTTGTTGAAATATAGATAATGAAAAATTAAAAGTGAATAAATATGTTGAACCTAAACTTTTCTTTGAACCGTCGAACCACAAAGTCTACATAAAACTTTCGTAAATATGTAAAATATGTATATATTTTTTAATAAATAAAAAAAAACCGTTGTAGGAGGCTCTTTTTACAATTGAAAGGATCGAAGCGTGACAACAGTATTAAACACTTCAGGGGTTTTAGTTTCTCTTAATTTTTTAGGGGTGTATATTATACCCGATAATAAACGAATTAAGATATCTGAACGTTACAAAGGCCTTGGACACACGTCACAAAAACGCCTCGTGTCTCCAAGGCCTTAAGAGTGTGTTATAATCGTGTACGTTATTGACAAATAGAACTCTGAACGGACCGGAAAATTTGTACGTTTTAACAGAATATATAATAAAGTCTACTCAATATTGATTATATTGCACCAAAATTTTCAAAAGAAGAATTAGTAATCGCTTATTCTTCTTGCAATATGATCAGAGTCTTCTTGCAATATGATCAGAGGTGATCTCCAGCTGTTTTGTTTGTTATGCAATAGTTCCTTTACTCCACACAAACGAAGCTTCTTTTCATGAAAATTGAAAATAACTGCTTAAGAAATTTGAAGTTGGTAGAATCCAACACTTGTGCAATATCTGTGAGTTTTACTAAAAAGGAACTAATCCAGGCCGAGATCTATTTATACCCCCTTTGTGGCAAAAAATAGAAAACAAACCAACAGGAAAGTATATTGATTATGTTAAATTTAGTACCTACGGAAAAATACGATGAAACTAATCTTTTTCAGTATTATTTAGTAAAGATAATCGTTGGTATTGGTTATTCATTCCACCAACAAATAATGCCTTCTCATAAAATGTATGAACTACTTAGAAATGCAACATAAAGTTAGTGACATTATAAGATATAATTGGAAACTAAAATATACCCTGTTCATATATTTTTCTCGACTTAAAGTTGGCCATTCCAATTTGTTTTTGTGGTGTAAATTGAGCTTTAAATTTTCATAAATTCAAGTTACGTTATTTTACTTCCACAGTGTGTTTGTCACGTTTAGCAGACATTTTTACGAATCAAAATGCCTCGATGTTTGTTGCTAACTTATTAAAGTTCTGTTTATTTCTTCGGTAGCACTGTTGAGAAAACAAAACGTGGTATTCCCCGCATTGCTTTAAGTAAGTAACTGGCCATTTCGTGTCTAGAAAATATTATTTTTAAATACTGTTTGATAATTGTCAAATAAATGCAAGGTGTATCGCAGGGATTGAAGATGCACCTTGCCCTACCAAGGCTTCATTAAGGTGTGTATGGAGTATACCTAAAACATCTTTTTTTTGTCGTATTGGTTTGCTTGCGAATGTCAAGCATCTCAGTGGGTGTAATTTTAAATTAGAAACTATTAAAATCAAGTTTCTTCTGATATGAAAAGGGAAATATAAACAATTTAAGCAAAAAATTACTTGCAATAACTTGTTTGATAATGTAGGTCAGTAGTCTATAAAAGTACTGGGTAATTGAAGGATTGTTTTTGTATTTGACAAGTAGCAGCTTAAGTTGATTGTATTAGCAAACGTTTCTGCAAAATAAATCTTTTTTGCCCGTCTGTTATCGACTGTTAAACTAAGTTAATAGGATCGGGCACATTTCCAACTAATTAATTTTATCGAGAATTCAGAAATCGGAGAGCACTATTCTTGTATTAATGTAATTAAAATTACACTCCTCGATGATAATATTTTATTGAAATTTTATTTTGATTTGTATGAATCTTTTATTTACTTTTAATTGTTGTTTAAGACTGAATGGTTATTCGCTAAATGTGAGCTTATTTCACCAAAACCCAGAGTTGATTTTAATTACAAAAATTTAGTTTATGTAACAAAAAAATCGGCAACGCCCTGTAAAGGGTATGCCACTCTAAAAGAAGAACAAAAAAATCAAATTTTAGGTAGAAATAACTTTTACTTAATTATATTGTTTCATACTTTCATAGTGTAAACTGGACTTCCAAAATTTCATAAATTGAGGTTATGTTATCCAATTTCTACAGCATAGTTTGCATCGAATTTGTCGGAAAATTTAAGGATTTTGAAATCCACAGATGTTGTTATTCACTTATACAAATTATACTAACAACGTTAATCTTTTGTGGGTGGATTGACAAAATTTTTGTTAATGAAGGTTAGGTTTTAGAAAACAAAAACCATGGCCCACCAGAGGTTCGCTAATACGTATGTGAATGGAGTATATTGAAAGTACTCTTTTATTTATTCCATGGACTTTTGGGAAATGCTAGAAGAAAAATGTAAATTTGTTTGACATTAAAAGGAAAATAACAGAAAATTAATTTAAGCTCAAAATTAAATCAAGCCGTGGAGATTATTTAAGGAAGCAATTAAAATACACGCTAATTGAAGGGATGTTTTTGCATTCTATACTTCAGGTATTTTAAATATATTTAATTAGCAAACATTCCTTCGTTTTTACAAAAATTTTCCTTGCTACCCGTCTGTTATCGACTCTTAAGCTAAGTTGTTATTTGGCACAATTTCAGCTAATTAATTTTATTTTAAATTCAGAAGTTAGTGAGCACTGTTCTTGTGTTAGTGCCACTTAAGTTACGATTTTTTTTTTAAATTTTGTCTAAAAATTTTACCTTGATGCATTAATAATAATAATGAAAATACACTATTTATTATGTACGCCCCTGTAAAATGAGCTTAGGGGGCTGACACCCCTTTAAGATCACAAAAAATATTCTATTTGGTCTATTTTAACTACTTGAAATAAAAAACATTTTGAGACTATTAATTGACGCCGAGGAGTCGTCTATTATTATATGTATATTGTTATCAGCTTTGTTTATTGTGGTGACAAAGTGAATTTGTGATTTACGATGGATGATAAAGCTTAAAGCCTTTCTTATCTTGAAAAAGTTCTACATGTGCATATGTTGAATTCTTGTATTATTTTAAAACAACGGAAGTCGACGATTGATTTGCACTTTTATTAACTACGGAAAGGTGTGCAATTATCTTTGAAATGTGTGCCAAATTTGTAAAAAAATTTCCAGTGAATTCACGTGTGCTGTTTGTTTGTAAACAAGATTAGAAAAGTAAACTCCTTGATTACTTCGAAGTAATAATAAATGTTGATTATCCAGGAAATATCAGTTTTTTTCCCAACAGGATGAATCACATCCATTTATCTAAATGAAACTGACCATATTCTAATGCATCTACGATTATATGAACTTTATTATCTAATACGTTCAGATGTAAATTTATACATAAAAGGAGAAAATAAGCTTATTACGTACAATAAAATTCCGATAGTTAATTCAAACGCCGTCATAAATTTAAATTACTCTAAAAAATATATGAGCCTGTTAAGAGGTCGAGGTAAAAATTCTTGTTATATTCTCCTTATAAGTAACTTGGAAGATAATTTAATTTACATTACCGCCTGTGGTTATTCAATTATTCGTTCGTGGAATAAACTGATATTTTATAGATGGATTGGATGTTTTTCTTGTATTTCACCATGTAATTTTTAATTTTTGTTTTCTGGAAATTCTTAGACGCATAAAGCCATTTAAAACTTTGATTATAATTAACATTAACACGGTGGTAATTTTCCGGTTTATGGTACGTGGCGGTCGTGTCTTTTTTTAAAAATTGATGCATTGCACTAAAATTGCACGAGTATGACACGTATCTCGTTGAAATTTGCATGAAACTTTGTACGGTTTCTGCTTGTAATTATTGTTACATGAGAAACTTATTAAATTGTTTAACGTTTTACGTTGCACGTGACAGATTTTATGAAAAAAACGAAACTTATAAATAGTATACTTCATATAATTATTATTATTGTTTTGGAAAAGTATTCGCGGTTTAAACAGCCATTTTTGCCTTTTTAAATGCGACGAATATTTAACAACAGAAAAATTAAATATTGTAGTGGCCTTTAAAATCTGAAAACTATCTGTGGCGTGCTTTAACCAAAGTGGGGTTATGCGCCACTATTGTGGGGTAGCCATTAACCTTTTAAATTCATCCAATTTGGGATATTTGCTGTGGTTAATATAAATACAAAAGTTTCGTAATTCACGCTTAGCAGTGCCCCAAATCGTCGTCATTTTGTGCTTTATGCCTCATACTTCTAAAATGCTTTCCAAAATCAATTTTATTGGTGACATTTGTTTGATTTGAAAAAACTTTTGGTCCAATGTTCAAAAATTCTGTTCTTCAAGAGGGTTGAAAATGATAATTTTGAAGATAGAACTTCACACTTGGCATCACTGAACTGCCAATTTTGAGCCCGTACACTGAGATAAAACATAACCTAATAATTATTGTAAAGCATGTTACAGACCGATTATTATATTTCAGAGTTTACTACATACTACGATTTCATTTATTGAAATGAAGAATCTATGTTGTTAATACGTTAATTAAACTGGCAATTTACTTTATTAAACTAACAATTTTTAAAGTCTGGATTACGAAGGATTATTGAACCCCCCTTTTTTTATAAATTTTAACGAACCAAAAATAACCTGAGATTTCTGTTTGTTTCTTGAGTGGTAACATAGAGGAAACAAAAAGTGGTAACAATCTTCGTTATTCGTTGCCTTGCTTTAAGAAACGTTTATTTGGCAGTATCTTCAAAACCATAGTTTTTACTTTTAAATATTGTTGGGTGGTTTTCAGATAAATTGAAAAAATTCTAGGTGCACAAAATGTTGCGTAACTTAAGGGTTGAAAACGTACCCTACCAAAGGTTTATTAAAGTGTGGGTGGAAGTATACCTGAAAACACCTTTTGTAGTAATTTTGTTTGTTTATTGTCCTAAAGTATAGGCTTGCATGTACCAAGAATCTCGGCTCCTGTTGTTGATTAAAGGATTGTTACTTTATTAAACCATTTTTAAAGTCTGGTTTACGTAGGTTTAAAAATGCACTACTTACCCTATCCAGGGCACAAGTGTTCAGATGGCACAAGGGCTTTTTAGAGAGCCGAGAAGAAGTGGAAGACGAACTTTGTGCGGAAAGGCCAACTACAAAAACGGACGACAATGTGGAAAGAGTGAGGATTTTTCTAATGTCAGATCATCGATTGACGTTGAGAATAAAGCTTGCTTCACATATACACTGCATTTACAGGCCAGCACCAGCGCGTACAAACCGACAGATTCACCAGTAATTCACATCTAAACGACAAATACCGACCGATTACAGAACAGCAAGCTGCCAAAAGTAATAAAACCTGCAATACAATCACGTAATTACGCAACCGTCGCCGACAAAACATTTTTTTAAAGAACGCTGGCCGCTGCTGGTCAGCACTGTGCATGTCTGTACGATGTCGGACGGTCCAATATGAATTTCGTAATATAATTTCATTGTTTAATATATTGTCGGTCCTGTCCGTGTCTGTGCTTGTCTGTGGATGCCAGTTATATGTGAATCATGTTTAATCAGTAGACTGAGGAAGAGGGTGGCACGTGTGCGAGCAGGCACTGCACGTACTTGGATGCTGCACCACGGCAATGCCCCATGTCACACGGCTCTCTCATCAACGAACTGTTGGCAGGATCTCGCTCCCTGTTTTATCCCCCTGGCTGAAAAACCATTTGAAAGGGCGCCATTTTGATACTTTGTACAAAATCCAGACGAGTTGAAAGGCATTCCAGCAGAAGCCTTCCAGGACTGCCACGAACAATGGAAAAACGCCCCCATAGGTGTGTAGCAGCTCAAAAGAACTACTTTGAAGGGGTTAATGTGGATTTATAAAAAGAGTAAAATTCATGGTTAAAGGAAAATCAGTCTCATTATTTTTCTGCCAGACCCGGTATACCCCATCATTTATCGTAAGATCGTCTAGCTACCATCAAACTAGTTACCAACTTTCTGTTTATTTTATTTTACTTCCCCTGACAGACTAACTTCTTGACCGCAAATATAAAAGGATCTCAAAAACTCCTTATACGTGTAAATGGTATCAGACTGAGCCTAAGGCCCTCCCTTTCAACCCATCTAGTTACAGTATTCAAGGCCTACTGCATGGGTTTCCTAACTATGGTATTAAATCTCCCTTCCACGAGCCATCTCTGCTAAGCTTCTCCAGCAGCCCGCTCATGATACGGTTCCACAGCTAGGGAAAGAGAACACCTCTCTGTAGACATCCTCCTGCCACCCGAATCACCAGTTTCGTCTATCAGTGACGAATATGCCGACCTTCCTTTGAGAATGCAGTCTATCCACCTGCAGCATGTTTCCTCCAACTACCCACAGTCCCTAAGGACTGCTGAAATGAGGTCAAACGATATATTGTTGAAGGCACCTTCTATTAACAAAGTTCCAAGATCTCTTTGTTTTCCAAAAATTGTTCCATCCTTCTATTAACTGTTCTTGGTATAGAAGGAAATTAGCCAATACGCCATCCCTAGGTGCCTGTGAAGTAATGAACCTCAAAGATTTTGTATTGGTATGAATACCTGGCAAGCCTCTAACTAAATCTTTGACAAATAATATACACATCGTGATCATCAGGAGATCTGAATGATTGGTTTAAGCCTGTTGAGTCTAGGTGATTTACAAGGTTCAAATGAACCCATTTGGCATTAGTAAACGTCATCACCATCAGTCTCCTTGCTTCCTGCCAATCCTCCCTTATTGTTCTCACCATATAGGCATCAGTTTCTTGCCTACCCCAGTCTAGGGGAAACATTTCGGCTATACTTTCCATGCCTAAGTGATTTTTCTAGAGAGCTCAGATAACACTGAGAGTTTCTCCATGCTTTCTGTGCATTTCTCGGTATTTTATTATATTTAGTAAGGGAACTTTTGTATTTCTCCCAGTTACCTGATATTTTTGTTTTATTAAAGAGTATTCTAATATGTCCTCTAATCCTCCTAAGGTTATAGTTCCACCAGGGAATCTTCTTGTTGAGGGGGCACTTGACTTGATAAATAGATATAAGTACATTTGTTAATTGTTCTGCAGCCATCTCTAAATCGTAATTGTTGTTGACCGTAACTCTTGTGGTTACAAGATTTCGATCTACGTCCTCCTAATAGGGCTGGGTGTCCCGTTCTGCATTAGTATGGTATATTTTTGTCACATAATTTAGACCTGCGACTTTAAATTGTATATACGAGTATCTGTGATCCAAGCAACTTTCCTCGTCAGAATACAAGTCTCTAACAAAATTACTTTTAGAAACGAAGTACCTAATAGTAACTGCCTGTCTTAGAGCTCTATGACAAAGGAAGGTTTGTTTCCTACATTCAGTATGTCTAGATTATTTGCGATTATTGACACCTACAGTGAAAGATTAATGCCATATTTAATGTACGTATGTTTTATAAATTTTATTATTAGGATGAATTTAAAAAAAAAGATGAGATCAGTCAAGCTAGCTTAGCCATTTGCAAAACAACAAAACAAACTAATTAATTCTTGTTTAAGTTAGCACACGTTTTATCATCCTAAGTATGTGAAGTCGAGTTCATCGAATTTCAATTGTTGGAATATTGCCAAATAATCCTGAACCAAAGTGGAAAACAAAGTGGTCTGTAAACGAGCAAGAATTCATGTCAAAATAAATTAAATGTGCAAATAAATAAATCTGTGGGGCTTAAGAATTTGTCTGCTTAAACATCTTTTGCTGGTGACTTGCCGACTTCAAAATTTTCACGAGAAAAGGAAAATTTCACGCCTTTTGTTTAAAAAATTATTTGGATTAATTTAAACTCGGCGTATTTTGAAAATTGTACGTTTTGGAGATACAATGCATTTTTGATTACATCTCAAAACCCTGGAGAATTTTTCATCATAGATCCACATTAATGAAGTGTTAAAAATGTTCGCGATATCATCAAAAACTTTTAATAGTGTGGCCAGTTAATTTTAGCAAAGTTATACGCAAATTTGTTTTGGGAGAAAAAAAAAAGCTATTTAACTACGTTTCAGAATACCAAACACGCAATTTCCTCTCTGTTTTCATCGACTTCCTACTTTTCATCGCTTCCAGAAGTTGGTGTTGAACGTGATAAGTTTTTTGCTCTTTATAAAACGCGAACTTGGGAATAAATCAATTCGTTAATTTATACAGCGGTTATAGTAAACAGCGTAGGTTTGTAAAGGCCTAAAACACTAATTTTAATGTAGGTTGTACTACTTCGCTTCAAATTTAAAGGCTTTAAAAACGATTATTATTTATATTTAGACTGCACACAATGTAAACGTGCGTAATAATTATTAGAAGCGATTTTACCTCTGTAATTAGATAAGCCTTGACATGTTCGTCCCAAACACCCACTTCCTTAACGACGTACGTAATGTTCATTCACAGTTTCAAGAGGAGTTCCTTTATAAAACGCCATGAATATGGAAAAACACGCTCGGTTAAAAGGGGTCATTAAAGAATTGCGTAGCTCGTTTTTGCACGTCTTAAAGCTGGGTATACACGAAGCGTGCTTTTGGTTGTTTTCGTATGATAATGCAGTCCCTGATTAAACTCCTTAACCTATAAAACTGAACAACAGTTAGTTCTCGGAATAAATACAGGCTTTAATTCGATTAAATTGAAATCGATTATTCGGGAGCTCTCCTCGTCCGTCACCTTGTAATTTTCTAGGAAGAGAATACTCTTGACAGATTTCAGAAAACGTTTTTTAGTCGTTGCAAATTACTTCCTTTCGTGGTTAAATATAGGTGCGTACTCGACACTCGGAATATAATTTGGCGTATTTTATTTATAAACCGCAAAAATATTTTCAGAGAAGTTTATTTCGGTACTTCGCGGCAAAGGAGAAATTTAAGAAACGTCGGTTACGTTTATGCCTTTCGCGTTTTATAATTTGCATTTCACGCGGTGGATTTAAAACTATTTGTTAGTTTTATGTTAAATTGACCCTTCCTGGTAGTTTCTCTTTTGAATTACATTTACCGTTGAGTAGGAAGACGAATTACGAACAATTGTCGTGATTTTATGCACTTCCTCGTAACGATTTTTAAATTTTTGTCATTTTGCCAGGGCCGCGCTTAGGTATTTGGCCGCTCGTGTGCAAAAATATTTTCTGATTAAACTAGAAAATTTTCTGTTTAAACATTTCTGTGACAAACGAAAAATATAATCTAATAATTATTGTAAAGGATGTTATAGGCTGGTTATTATTTATCAAATGTTACTGTGATTTATTTTCATATATTATGTATTACCAACAATCTGTATTATTAATACTTTATTAAACTGGTAGAATTTTCTGTTTAAACAATCCTATGACAAATGAAAAACACTTACTTCTATGACAAACGAAATGCAATGTAAAATGTAATTTTCTCCAGTCAATTTTAATTTTTTCTGGTATGACATTTAAAAGTTAAAAGAATTCTTTTGTAAACAGAAAGAGAAATTAATTCTTATACAAAAGATGATTATCTTTATCGGATGCCAGTATGAGTAGATGCTAATGACTTGGGCCGAAAGTGCACCTAAATCTTTACCTGCCATCGCTGGGCTAGAACAGCACGTAACCATTACAAAAGGATTTCAAAATTGAATTTAACTTTGATCCTCAAAAAATTGTTTTATTTTTGAGCGAAAGAATAGCAAAACTACTAAGTCTTTTTTGAAGCATGATAAACCTTAAAACGATTTTGGAAATTTTGAGTTTTTAGAGTGATTTCTCCCCTGAAACTGCAGATATTGTTTAAGCTTTGTAGTTCATTAAAGACATCAAAAATCGTTAAAAAACAAAAAATGTCATTATAAGTTTCAAAATCTTCAAATTTGTCACAGTTTGATCAACGATACTTCAAAAGAAATTGTTGCTAAATTTAATTTAGAATCGGAAACAGTTTCATCCGTGTGTTCATAAGTAAAATCAAATAATGTTGGTTTTCTTTTGGTTCTGTTTGGCCATCGGGAAAATTCGGATGAATGTTTAATTCTCTAACCAGTTCGATGGTTTACCCAATAATTTTTTGTGTGAAGTAATCTAAACATTCGGAGAAGCTAATACTATTATTGTTGTTGAATAAAGTATATGATGTTATACTGTTATACATATACAGAGTGATCAAAAAGTAAGCAAATGGAAGCCGCCTTTGAACTTGAACTTTGAACTTAATGGCGATATTTAACTATCAAATTTTGGATTAATTACTTAATGCACTACGTCAAAATAAACGGTACTTACTGGCGTATAAGAGTGGTTTTTGGTCCGCAACGTAAAGAACATAGCTTGAGGCGCGAAGCCCTGAGTGCTATGATACATTACATTAAAGGGCCAAAAACAGCAAGTTGCGCCTGAGTACAACATTTTTTGCACAAAGAAAAATGGAAAATTACTTCGGTTTAATGGTGTTCAATTTACAATTTTTCAAAATAACTAACGTTGGCAAGTATGTCATGGTAAGACTGACATTTAAATTATTTAAAAATGTATCGTAACTAAGATAACGAGTGTAAACAAGCATTGCTATTGCATTAAAATGTTTAGGGCGTAAAGCGCGCCGCGCCCTAGGGCGAAAAAGATGTACTTTTCGCCATATTTTGAAGAATCAAAAATAGCATTTTACGCGCAAATTAACAACAACTGGTTAAAAATAAATAGGTATTAAATATGTACTTACAAATTGTTGAAATTAATTGTCCGCAATTTTGTACAAAAAATATTTTCAAAAACGGTTTTCAAAATATTAGGAGAGATGCCTTGAATATCATCGTTTATTTTATTATTTACCATGTAACTATTGGTAGAAAGGTAGAAACTATGATTAAGTTTCCAATTTTATTAACATATCTTCGATCAAAATCGTGGAAGTATTCGTTCCATCAAATATTGCTGTGCACTATTTTCAAAGTGGCCATTGTAAAAGTAATAAATCAATTTTCTGATCCTTTGTAAACACCATATTTTTTAATTTTAAATTTTAAAACAGCATTTAAAACAAACCTCAACAAATTCAATGAAATATTTTACACTTGGTAGTTAACAAGTACATATCTACTCTACGCCATATATACGTTTCTTAGTTCAAAGGCGACTGCGATTTGCCTACTTTTCAATCGCTCTGTATAGTATAGTGTATTTTGTAATTTCATTTAATGAATGTGCAGTTCGGGAACTACTCACGTTTTTTTCTGATATTTTGATGAAACGGAACATCCCCGAAAACGGGTTTGTTTGGAAAAATTTAATTTTGAATCCACGCAAAAAATGGAAAAAATGTTTTTTTTGCTCAAATCCCTAAATGTATTAAAATGATGACCAACTTTGCTATTACTTCTTGATTCTAATACAAGAGTGTTTTATAATATTTATTAATACAAAATAAATATTAATAGGTAGCTGCTTTCTACAATATCGCAAAAAACCTATTTCAGACCGTTTTGTCAAAGTATAGTCGAATAAAAAAATAAATTGAACTTTGCAATTGAAATTAGAGTGTGTACAAAATTTAAAAAAATGCTAATAAAATGAATGTAATAAAAATAACAGAAAAACCTGTTTCATTGTGATGTTACAAAATATTTCAGGACAAAACTCGAAAAAAGATGTTAGGGCATGAATCGAAAACTTCACAGATTTTAGGTAGAAAAGGGAAAATTTAATTTTTTGGAATTTTATTTAAAGAATCCGAATTTCTGTGATTTTTATTACGTATGTACATCAAATTTTCACTATCACATGGCAATATCAAATCCTTTTTAATTTTTAGACAAACACAAGATTACTCCAATTTATTATTATTATTTTATTATTTAATATTAAAAAATCTTGCATATGTGAAGGGGCTTTTTACCATAGACTGTATATTTAATTTTTTCACTACTAGCATTAAAATATATCATTATTTACCTTGTTTTCGAACCGAGAAGATGCTTCCCATCTCGGGAAATAATATTGCTCTGCTCGGCTGTGAAGAATATCTTCTCTATCTTGGAATATAATATACTATTCTAATGTTATTAATCTATTTTTCAGATTTTACTAGAAAAAATAGTTTAGCATCTTCAGATCTCTTAAATAATATAAAAACGTCGAAGTTTCATTCTAAACCAGTTACTACCATATAACATTCGATTAATCGTTGTAAGTCTTTTTGTAACAGCATAAAAAAGAGTAAAATATAGAACCAGCTTACCGATGTTCACACATTTTTGTGAAACAAATATGCCAGTACATTGCTTTCAATTGCTTGTTTAATAGAAGTGAAAACAACTAAATCTTAAAACTGCCTCTGAAATCAGGACGAATTTCATTTCTACGGCATTGTTGCTATTTTTGCGTTTGTATTTATACTTAAATAAACAAATTCGTTACCAATGTTATGGTTAAAAAACTACTGATAAAAGCACAGTTTTTAAGAGATAGTTATTCAGATTGTTGAGCATATATGTAACACATTACTTGGTTCTTAAATATTGTAACAACTGTCCGTTCCCTCTGCTTGATGTTATTTTGCATTAGAAATTTGTGTAATTGTTATGATGCTACTTATTTCGGTATAAATATTATTGAGATGATTTAACAGGTATACATTATATGTATGCACGCCCAATTAACGCAGCCTTGCCTTTTGTTGAACTGTTTAAATTTTACCACGAAGTTAAATGGCAAACTGACCATCATTCTGATCGGTGCAAGTTATTAAAATACAATTGACGGTATTAATTTCTAGAAGTCGCAATTTTAATCATTTTATGAAAAAAATTACATGCTTTGTATGCTTGGTCATAGTTAAATCGTAGGGTTAAAAATGCTACCTTTCTTTGGTTTACCTTGGTACATCCTTGACACTGCCTTGACTTGTTCAAGAATTATTATCACTAAATATTGATCAGACCTCCTCAGAAAGGCGGAAAATTTCTGTCTCAGATTAGCTTAAACTGCCGTAGAATAACGGAATGAACCTTGCTAAAGCCTGAAAACCGCAATGAATTATTAGGTACAACCAAATATGTATTTCGGCACTAAGTTGGTTTTAGTAATCCTTCGTGGTTTTCAGTGTTCAGCAGCATTCCATCGGATCAGATTACAAGCTCCATTTCAGATTTAATGCCTTAGAATACTTCAGCGCCCCAAACTACTTTGATCTCAAAAGGAGCAATCCAAGACTTCCTCGAACGGCCCAAACTATCCTTAATGAAAAATTACTGGTTTGCTCGATTAAAGAATAAAGTACATCCCTAGTAAATTTGCAAAAAGGGTTTGAAGCTTCCGATGTGCGCTGAAAATATACGATGTTGGCAGTGTTTTAGTTTGGGTATCGACCACTTAGGCTAAATAAACAGTTTAAATTTTCAAAAAATACTCAGTTTAAACGGACATGGCGAAGGCAAAGATCTTATTGTTGTAGTACTTTACTGAATGGCGATATAAAAAGGTTATTTCGGTTGATGGCGCTGTTACGTTTTTATTATTTGAGGAAAATCGTTTAAAGAAGAGCGAACAATTTTTTCACTCTTACCAACATTTAGTTTTGTAATAATTTGTTTAGAAAGAGGCCTGAGTTTGATATTATGGTTAATAAGCTTTAAAACATAAATTATGCTATTATTTTGGAAATCACAAAACTGACCGAAAATCATATTTTTGATTTTCTTATTTAAAAAAAATGCGAAGAGTCGAAATGCTAATTGAAGTGAGATTTGAATTTATTTTCAAAAATATCCTTATCTATTTAAAAAATATTTTCAATGAAGCCAATTCCACAAAAATTGAATTTTAAACTGAGACTGAGTTTTGAGGCAAGAATTAAAGAAAATATTTTGTAAATTAAGCAGAATGTACCCAAAGCTTGTTTAATTGTTTCTCTCAATTGTATCCCTGTTTTTCTTTTCTTTGATTTTCACAATATCTTTCACGTCAATGCTCCACACAAATCAATGGTTTCTTTGACAGTAATCCTTCTGATATTCTCATTACAGGCAATTTATTTTGCTCTTTATGCTTGCTTTTATCATGCCTGTAATAATTGGTAGTCTTACATAATGAGCCTTCAAACGAAAAATTATTTGCAGTAGGCTTTTTCTGTGCTTCGTAATATTTCAGGTGATGTCGTACATTTAACTCATACGACCAAAAAATCTTACATTTTAAGGGTGGATTTTAGTTAAAATATTTTTCGTTTTGAAGTATCTTGGGTTGCCTAACTTAAAAACAGCCAAGAAGCGGTGAACCAAATGATGCAGAGTGCTTAGAGTGTTTGACAAAACGCAAATTACTCATCCCTAAAGTAGTTATAATAATTAGTCCTACTTTATTTAATTTCTATTTTGTATAGTACATATTCGATACATAAATTGGATCTTCTAGTATTGCTTCTACATAAAAAAACTTCTAAATTCAGTAGGTATAAGTATTTGCGAATACCGATTTTTAATCTCTTAAACCACTTTGTAAACATTGACAGTGACATTGACAGAGTCGGTGAATGTTGGGTTGCCTATCTTTAATCAGTTTTTAAAAATTTATACGCAATTTTTTCTACAGTTAAATAAAGATCACGCCTAAATTATACAAATTTGCAGAAGGGTCGATACATGCATAGGAAGGTAATATTGAAACCCACCCCGCTACAGGCGAAAATCAATACATTCTTGATGGATGTCTTGTGCAAGTCCCTTTTCGTAAGTTTTTTATAATAGGCCATAATTTAATTACTATATTAAAATTGGTCATTCTGGCCTTGTAGCGTATGAAGGAAAGGTCTAAAAATTTTAATTCATATCCGTCCTTCTTTTCAACTGTCATTATTTAACCGTACCGTTATTTTAAAATTACTCAATTTTCCGCGCGTAAACATGCTACTAAAACCCCCCCTTAAGGTATTTAATTTAAGAGCAATTCAAATTATGTATTGCAATTAATGCAAGGTTTATTATTCTCATTTAGTACTAAAATAAAATTTAGTACTGATATAAGAATAACAACTTTCCATTTTCAATAATTTGGAGTAAACATCAAATTAAATTTTTTTTTAAGTCTTCGACCATATGATTTATGTAACGCACGCAAATGCTACTGCAAATGATTTTTTATTTGAATATCCTTATCGTTTTAAGAGTTCACAACAAAAGTAATAATAAGTCGTGTTATATGTTTGTGACGTTGAGTAATTATTCTTCCCCCCTTTGTTTTAAGAAACGATCGACGTTATTGATGCTTTTATTTTCAGTTAGAATTCGCACTAGTTTAACGCCCTGCTTGGCATAAGAAAATGTTTATTTAAGTTTTGGTAATACAAAATTCCTCAATTTTTTTAGTTTTCTCCTTTTTTGTAGGCCAAAGGCTTATTATTACCCCACAATGTAGGTGCTATAAGCCGTTTTGGCATATAAACCGAGTAGCTTGAGATAGCTCGAGAAATTTCTAGTAAGGCGAGTCATGACAACCAGGTGTTTCTTGTAGGTTCCGGTCGTTGAACTTCGAGACAGAATTCTGTTTTATTTTCCATTTATCCCATATTATCTGCCCTTCTGCTTTTATACAATACTGGGCTTGGTTGATTCCTTTTCGTTTCTTTTTTACGCCGCTCTGCAGTGCTTTAATTATTTCCTTTTTTTTTTCTCTGGAGAATCCCTTCCAATATTTCTTTGATTTTTTTTTTATGCGATTCTTTCAGTATATTTTCTAATCATTCGTATTTTTGTCTTGTTTTCTTATCTATTTCAGAAAAAGAAAAGTTTATAAAATAAAACAATTTATTCGATTAAAATTAACCGCGAGTGCTAAATTCTAGAAATCTTCGAAGATTTTACCAAAGAATTGCAGATAAAGTTTCGAAAACACAGGGCAGGCATGTTTGTGTGAAGACGTTTCATGTTATAGACCCAGGAAATCATCTGTAATACTAGAAATACTGTTAGTATAGGATGATAAAATATGTTTAACCATCTCAATCATATATCCAACTTCCATTGAATATGTGACTTACTAACTACCCTGTACTGCAGAAGCGGTGCCTAGCGGCTGGCGTTACAGGAGTGTTAACGTTATACAGTGCTCCCATTCACCACCTATCATAACTCACCTTATTGGCATGGGGTGGGCCTGGTGTAATCCAGGACTGATCCACGGGGTTCTGCTCCATGTCAATTGATGATGATGATGTTAAATATTATATTTGGAATTTTTAAATATTTGAATTTTCCTCAAATTCAAATTTCAATTTTTTTAAATTAAATTTTAGTAATTTTTACTTATTTACGTTGCAAATCGGAATTTCTCAAATGAATAAATGTTGGCTTAAATAATCAAGAGAAACTGAGGTAAATGTTTGAACAGTTAATTTTTTAGGATTTTTTTTAATAGTACGGAGATTTGGTAGCAAATATTTAAGGTGCCAGAAAGAAATATGAGGTTAAAATGGAAATAGTTTGTGAAATTTCATATTTGCATCAAGAAATCCAATTTAAAGGCATCCTCAGAAGACCGTGAAATTAAAAGTCACATCGTACCTAGATTCATAAATTATTACACGTCCAAATAGAAATATTTGTAGCCGAGGGAATTTTGGTAGATGTTTAGGAAATTCAAAATAATCGACTTTGATTCAGCAGGTAATAACTTTCAAGCGATATCCAGAAGTGCGAAGGCGCCTATTAATGCCGACTTCGGATAACCGTGTGAACGTGGCAATTGAAAATTTTGAGGTTATGTGTATTTACTTTGCTTTGCTTTGCTGAATCTAGCCAAAACATGTGTTTCAATTCCATAGCTACCTGAGGATGACTTTAAATTGAATCTCGATATAAAACTTTCAGAAATTATGGTTTGGTTTAATTTTCAAAGACGACATTAAGGTGCTAAACGTAAGAATTGAAATAGAATGGAGTTTTGAGTTTCTTTTTCTTCTTAATCTTTATGGACGAAGCTTAGGCCGATAGCTTGTTGTAACCCCTAACTGTGAGTTTTGAGTTTAATAATAGTGACAGTAATAATAACAATTCGTAAAAAGGAACTACAAGTTGTAAAAATATTTCACTTAGGAAGTTGGCCATTGAGGCAAAGCTTGTTATTTAATGGTTAATTTCGGAGGCAATATAAGACAGGCAGCCCTGAACATTCCCAGTTTGTGGCATTGTAGGGCAACTGGGACAGTTCTAGGAAATCTGAAGCAGCCTGTTCTGTGCGTTTGAGGCAACCCTGGCCAATATTTAGTAGTAATAATAATAAACAATTTTTGAAATAAATAAATCTTAAGGGCTTTTCTATGCAACTCGGGTAGTTTTAGGAAATCTGAAACAGCCTGTTCTGTGCTTTTGAGGCAACTTGGCCAATATTTAGTAATAATAAATAATAACAAACAATTTTTGAAATAAATAAATCTTAAGGGCTTTTCTAGCCAGCACAAAATAAAAATCAACCCTGACCTGACCAACTCTTAAATTTTAATTTTTATAGAAGGCCTTCCAGTACCCCTCTTAACACTTAAAAAATGTAAAAAAGAACAGAACTAATAGAAAATTGCTCAGGCCTGTTCCTGATCACCGTATATTCCGTCTGTCGAAGCCTCTTGTGCTTATAATCAAAAAACTAAAATGTATAAGTAATTTTAGGGAAGAGCATGTTGAATTTTGTAAAAAAAGAGAAAAGGAACAAACAAAAAATAAGCTTTCTAAAGTTTAAAATCTGGGTTTCCAACTAGCTTTGATTTTGCAACATCTTTGATAAATTTTTGCAGGAAAAACTATAGATTTTTAAAGTGTATTGTTGTCAATATGGTGCTTACATTTGAGTAAAAATTCCGAAAATTAATTCAAACTTTTGAGTTTGAGGAGCATTTTATTTGAGAGTGAAATTTTGGTACCTTCGTCGTGCAATTAATATTAGGCTTTTGACGTAAAAACTGAAAATTAAATAAACTTGGAAACGTCGAAATGTTTAAGCTTTCCATTTCTAATTTATACTATACATGAAATAATTGATTTTCCATTTTGGTGTTCATCTATCTGCAAATTCGATTATAAGCTACTTTAACAGATTAGAAAACTGTCTCAATTTCTCCTCCGACAAATTACGAGAATGATTGAAATTGCAATTTCCAAGCTGAGTTTGCGAATCCCCATCGTTCAAGGTTTCTTAACACACACACTCTGGACTCCCAATCACATAACGACGATGACTCATTCCTATCACTTATCCTGCCCCTCATCCTCCGCTAATCAAGATTCACCTTTTTGTCTTTCTGCGCGACTTGCCTTTTATAATGAACATGCATATAATACACCCACGAACGATTATTGTGATTTTCCTCTAACCACTCGACTACTGGTATTAAGCGCAGAAAAAAACGGCTGTTTATTCTAATATTTTTTTATGAGAAAAAAAATTACGGTTTGTATGCAAATTAATTATCCTTTTTAAAGGATAGCGAGACGGGAAGAAAGTACTCGAGTTTTATTTATAAGAAAATATTTGAAATTTAAATGAAAGATGATGGGGTTTAAAAAGAAGTTTGATAAACGTACAAGATGTTTTTTAAAATAATTTATGTAAAAGGTTGGTCAAATATTATACTTGCGGCAAATGTTATAGACATCCTGGCAGTATTTTAATTTAGAAATTTGTAAGGATTCTTCTTTGGGGAAATACTTTTAACCTTAATAATTTGTTATAAACATTAAATAATAAAGAAATAAATAAACGAAACAATTTATATAAGAAGTGGGAAATTCTTAATTCTATTTCCTAAAATCACAATTTTTAGGAATTTCTAATTTTAACAATTGTTTTTGTTACTGTGGTTTCCATAAAACTTAGAAAAACGTATTCATTGTTTTGTTATTGCTATAATTAAGCATGTTTAGGAATCCCATATTTTTTCTGATAAATAATTATCTATATTTAGAAATGACGCATTTTTTCCAACTCCAATAGCAAATAATAATAATTTAGGTGGTTTTTAAGATATTTGAAAGTTTATTGATAGAAACATACAAGTTGCCTCTAAAGCCCGCTACATACACGCATGCAAGTCGGCCGATTTCGCTTGAACAGACTAAATCGGCAGACTTACACCTGTTTGTATAGCGTAAGTTGGTGCTTGAATTGGGCTAGAAGTTGGGCATGTACTTATGAAGTCGGACAAAACTGATTGCGTACAGTCTTTCGTAATGCAAGTCGAGACGTGTATATGCGAATGTAACGTAGTCGGCCGACTTACAGCAATTAAACAGTCTTGTTGATCAAAACTGCGTGTGACCATGGCTGATTTTAAGAAGTTTATCAAGAGATTTTTTAACAGAATTTATTGAAATCTACAAGGAAAACCCATACTTATATGGCAAATTAAAATTAAAGAATATAGTAACAGATAAAAAAAATGTTGCATATCAACAAACTTGGTGAAGTTGAAAAAAATGCCACCAAAGAAAGTGCTATAAAAAAATCTTTTGTCGACCGTGATCGTTTTTTTAAATTTTGATTTTACATATAACGCAACAGCTGTGGCAATAAGTATCCCATTAGACGCCATTGCAATACGTTATATCGAGCCAACTTCTAAAACTTGTACTAAAAGTCGCCGAGTATGGAGACGCGGAAGAACAACAGACTTTTTATCCAACTTTGTTTGACAAGCCTAGTTGGCCGACTTGCATGCGTGTATGTAACGGGCTCAACATTTGAAGTTTTATGCTGCAATGTGTTTTCAAATTTAAAACATGTCTTTGTAATAATTAATGTAAAAGAACTTGTTTAGTTGTTTGTTAATTCGGAGCAAAGTAAAATATCGTGTGATCGAAAAAATTTCACCTCAAGTTGGCTATGAAACATGAAAACACAGACTTAGGCATGTCGACTTTTAAGCCATACAAATGTCAGCTGTTGTTTTATAGGTTATGTGAGGTGTGTGAGGTTATGTCGGTTTTGCTGTCAGGCATATAAAAAGTCACTAATTCTATTAAACATAGAATTCAAATCTGCCACCAAGAAAATGGAGGTCACATAACTCAACTACTTTAAAATAATTTTCCGTTAATAACATTTTTCTGTTCAATTTGTATTTAATTTTAGTTTTTAGAATAATTTAATCTGCTCTAATTTTTATCAGTTAGGCGTGGTTTTAGATTTAGTAGTTCTAATGACTTATGTTGTATGACTTAAGCAAAGACATGATTTATATTTTTCATGGCAAACTTTGAGGTGAAATTTTTTCGATCACACGTTATTTCGGAGGATAATTTAGACTCTATTCACTTCTGCCTTGGACAATAGTTAGCCATGACTTCAGTTGGTGTCAAAAGAATATGACATTCTAATTGGACATTTTCCAAGTTGTATGTTATGTAGAAGGGTTCTTTGCTTTCTGTTTGTCCGTTTGTTGATTTAGTGGACAAGACCCAGGCTTGTTTGTTTATTTATTTATTCATTAATTTATTTACTTGAGATCGAGATTTATCTTGCTTGAGTTGCAGTGAACAAATCAAATTCTCAAACATTCTCACATTATAGGAAAGCATTTGGCAACCACAGTGGTTAAATACATAAATATATAACTATTAGAAACTATTAGGGAGATTACCCTCCCAAGAAAATTAGATACAGAAAGTCTCAAATTGTAGAAAAATGACACCACCGCGGGGAATCGAACCACCGACATAAGGTTAAACGCACCAATGCTCTTGCCATTGAGCTACGGAGGCAGGTCCCCGAGAAAGCGCCAAACTTCTACACATGAAACTGAAAATTGAAATCTATTCTAAAAGTCGCATATTGGTGCGTTTAACGTTATGTCGGTGGTTCGATTCCCCGCGGTGGTATCATTTTTCTACAATTTGAGACTTTCTGTATCTAACCACAGTGTTGCCAGACGTCGGAAAATAATTGCGGTAGATTTGGCTTAAAAAACGGTAGATCTTCCAATATTGAATATTATCGTTTTTTTTTTCCTTTCTAAAAAGCATTATAGGAACTAAAATAACATCAGTGAACCAGTACCAGTTTTATCAGAAATCGCTTAACTTGGAATAACTGGCACGAACGCGCAGAAAACACTGGCATCTACGTCACTAGTTGTGACCTCGAATGCTTTTTGTTTTTGTTTTCAATATTTTGGTGAACCCCCCACGATTTCCTACCTAACAACTTATCTATTCAAGAAATGGCGCGATGGTTTAATGAATTATAGTGGTCTAGTCAGAGTACAGTGTGCGTAATAGTGTTGAATAGCTTTGCAGATTCCGTTTAATTGTATTCCAGTTGGAATTCATGTTTGCTAACAGATGACTCTTTGAGCATTTTTCCTAGAGTCTACACAGTTTTAACAAAAATGATCCTAACAAAGTAACAACAAACATTTTGGCCACGAAGTAAATTACGGTAGATATCAGTGTCTCTACGGTAGAATGGTAGATGCAATCCAAAAATGGTAGATCTGCCACCACTGAACCAGATACTCTCAGAATAACTTAAAATTGGACCATAGTTCTAGACAATCTAGACTGTTTATTTTTCATTACCAACATGATAAACTAAAAATATGGCCAACTGTTGTCGAAACAAGAAGTAAATTTGGGGTAAAGATTGTTCCTACGATATGGTTACACAGCTGCTAGATAACAGTGACTAAATCAGAAGACTAAAACACTTCAATCCTTCGGATTTACCTACCTAATAGGTTCAATTAAGTATATATTTTTAAACAACTTGTAAATATTATATGTACATCTACAATTAGATAGATAATTATGCAAGAAATTTAACAATCAATGGATTGTTCTCAGCATGTTATAATTTGCACGTAAACATAACATTTACTTATTCCTTATTGTTCATGAACAGCAGATTGTAAATATAAATAAAAATTTAAACAAAATTTGGCAACAAAGTACATAACCTAAAATTGGGTAAATGTTAGTAATAGACTGTCTAATTTACAATACCAACATAATAAACTGAAGACATGGCCAACTATTATCCAAACTTTAAGGTAATTGGTGTATGCACCCGTTAAAAACCACATCCACTAACGCACCAGCAAAAGCCTGAAAGTGCTGTAACATATAATTGGTAACTTAACCTGGCGGCAACAAATTACACTTCCTCCGTGAAGTCAAAAGAATTTTAAGAGATCTTAACTTTCGGACTAAATAAGTTTTTCAAATAAAAATGTTCGAAAAGTCGTTTCTAATTAATTGAGTTGGTAATTTTTGTTTGCCAATTTTCTTAAATATTTGCAAAATTTCCAATCAAAAAGTAACATTTCAATTCATGATTAAATTCTAACTCTTTAGCTTCATTTGCTGGCGGCAATAGATTAAACAAAGTAGTTCCTCCGTAAAGCCTCTAATAATCTATTCATGTCAAAATTCGGTAGAGAAATACTTTGATAAATTTATTAGATTCCTATTTACAATAATGTCATGAAAATGAGTTTTCCAGATATTATATTGGTGGACTATTTTGTGATGTAATTTTTATTTGTTGGTTTTCAAATTACAATAAACCATTGTTCTTGATTAAATTTTGCCTACATACATTTGTGTAAGTAAATAATCAGATATTTTTATTTAAAGTGGCATTTTAAGCTGTTTGCTAATAGATTAAGTGATAGCCCTGATCACATAACAATCAGATTCGCCAAATTAACGTAAAATTAGGCAGGCAGTTTTATGATTAGTTTGCCTTCGGTTGCCAGATGGCGCCAGCACTGCACGAGCAGAAGCGACCCTGAAGTGCTTGGAATGGTGATGTTATTAATATGGTGTTCCTACTCCCGCTATTTTCCATATAAAACTTGGGTACTGTATCGTTTGACAGTTTGCGTACTAGTTTTAGTTATTTGCCACTAGATGGCAGCATAAAATTTGATATTTTCATAATCATAGCCTATTATAAAGCAACGTATTTTTATAAATTTTGCACTTTTTGCAGAAGATATTAAAAACAATATAATATTAAACCCTGCAGCTTTAAGAACAAATCGATTTTTTTTCTTTGAACTAAATATTTCTTCGCAAAAGGTTTGCTGCAATGCTACAAACACGCATTTTCATAAATTGTTCTCCCAAATGTTTTTCTGGGCATTTTCGAAAATCAGGTAAAAAGCACGGGCAAAACATAAATACTTTGTGTTGCCAAGAGTTGTGATAACATTCAAAATTAAATATTCTGACAGTTCTTGGTGTTAACATTCACTGTCATTAGCGCCATCTTACAGCAATTGTTGGAACTAGTACGCATCTTGTCAAAGAATACAGTTCACAAACAATAGAAGGAGTGGAGACACCATATCTTAATAACATCACCCTTGGAATCATACAAATCAGCTGATTCTGAGCACTTTAGAGTCGCGTCTCCTCGTACTATGGTGGCGCCGCCTGGCAACCGAAGGCAAACTAATCATGCCAAATTTTATCTGATTGTTATGTGATCAGGGGTGATAGTAATAGAATTTGCTATAATTTCATGTATCTTTCCTGGAAGAAACAACTGATTTAATTTAACTTGTTTTTTAAACATTATTAAATTTCCAATGCACAAGAAATGTTGACTCCTTGATAGATATTTTTAATGTTTCATCGTGAGAGATATTTAAGTTGGCGGCATGAGATTAAACAAACTGGGCCTCCCTCATGTAGTATTAAAAACTTTAAGTATACGTCACGTTAAGATTCATGAGGAGAAGTAGGTACTTTGATTAACTTAACCACAAGGTTAAAAGATTATACCAAATTATACCATAAAGAATAAAATATTTCCTACATATTTAGTGGCGGTTGAAAATTTTAATTGTGATAAATTTAGTCGATTTGAAACATTAAAGAAATTTTGCAATTATTTTACTTAATTTATATTTTCTTGTTGATGATAATTGAGAAATTGAATATAATTTGTATAATTCAGGCTTCCTACAATAACAAAGTTGATGATTCACTTAGTCAGTAAAGGGTATAAACCGATTTATACCTTTTTGGAAATTTTAAACATAAAGGTTTAATGATATTTAAACCATGATTCAGTGAAGTTTTCTTCTTCATGTGAAATCCATAAATTTAATTAAACGCCTACTCTAATTTACCTTGAAAAAACAGGTAGAAAGTTTCTGCTTTTTTGGTAAATCAGATAATGTATTCAACCTTAAGTAAATGGTTTTGTCAAAAAAATCCCTGGCTGAATTTGCGATTTGTTTTCGTCGTTAAGTAGGTTTTTATAAATTGATTGGAATTTATTTCTATAATCTTTTAAAAATGTTTGCAATTTAATTTTAATTCTAAAGAATGGGATTTGAAAACGTTATCAACCGAATTAATAATGGGTAAGGTAAGAGGAAGGAATACAGTTCAAGCATTAAGACGGAGTTGGTTGTTCCTTTATACAAGATTATAGTATTGTTTTATTATTTATGAAGTAATCAGGCGCCGAGGCACTTTCATTAATAAAAAATTAGGCCTTAAAACTTGCGGCTGCATAGTTCCTCTATCTTCGTAATTACTAAATAAGATACCTTGAAAGGAACTCGCCTTACAATACCAGTAGTAAAAATTAATAAAGACACCAAATGTGTTAAAAAAACCTTTTCCTTTATTTAATCTTAGGGTTTGTACGTCGAAAATTACATTTTGATTGAATGTGTTTTGTTCATTTAGCCTTACGTTTCGATCTATCCAGTATTTCTTATATAGATTTTATATTTGTTGGTTGTTATTAAAAACATGTTAAAATTGGATGTTAAGCCTACATTTAAAAATGAAATAAGTAGATATAGAAAAAATATCATTTGTAAATGCATTTAAATTTACCAATTACAGATTTTACCAATCGAATAAACCTGAACCACTTCTATGTGTACCCCAAATGTTTCATGTATTTTTCTTTCTTTTTCCTTTTGTGTAAGTTAAAGTATGTATATTAACCTTCTAGAAATACACCCCAAATAGGGTTCGGGTAAAATTCATAAGGGATTTACTTTGCCCTTAGGTATGTTTCGCCCCCTTGCGTTTCACTTTTCTTGGCGTTATCTGGCCAAACATTTCGGACGACGGTAGGATTATAACAAAAGAGTATTGACGTTGTGTTTTAGAAAGAAAATGGAAAATTTGTGGTCGAACTTCCTTTTCCGCTTCACGATCACGTTCTTTTTTTGTGAACGAACTTCGTTACATTACAAGGATCTAGCATTTTCGGAGGGCTTGTTATTTTCTTAGCCTACCTTTTTATCGTTCTTTGTTTGAGAAAGATTATACGACGCTGTGATGAATTACCTTTAGTTAAAAATTAAAAGGTTCGCGGCTCTTTCTATTGTGTTGGGAATTAATTGTCACGGTAATTTATTTTGGGGTGCATCATAAATGGATGGTCGTTAATAATTCATTGAAGAATTTTTATTTAGAATGAGAGTGAAATATTAAATTTTTGATTGTACGACGTTATGAGAATATGATTTTTTTTTTAAATCAATATAAATTAGGGGCAAGTCTTGCAAAATATAAGAACTGGGCTAATATAAATATCAGCGGCCATTTTTATTCCTTATGTCATGATGATATAAGCTAGGTTAATCAGAATGAATCCTAACGTGAAAGGAGGTTGTGCTACCCGACTAGAATTTTTTCGAATCTTCCACCCCTGAAAGGGAGTTTTTCATACCCAACATAGCATTAGCACGGTGCCTACCTACGATTTTACCTAATATCTTAATTCAATTTTTTCTTTTGTATTACCCGAGTTGCGGTAGCTAGGTACCCCAGTCTAGTGCGATTAGGAGGGTTAAGCAGCGTTGTCTCCGGTCAGTACTAGAATGGGTGACCCGATTGCGCCGTCAACGCGGCACCTCTCCCACGAGGACCGGTCACTAAGGGAGAGTAGACCAAAACCCCTCACAAGAATGACGGTAAGAGGGGATGTTGCAGGCTGATAATAATAATAATAATAATTACCCAAGTATCCTGCCACCACCCAGGACCGAACTTGAGACCTTTAATTGGCAAGGCAACCACGGAGTTTTTGAACTCAAAATAAAACAAAACTGGCGAAGTGTTAAAAAGGAAATTTCGACACAGAAGGAGAAATTAGAAATTTTTATTTAATATTTAGGCCGGTAAATGATTTCAATTTCTATTTCCAAATATGTTGTTTGCTAGAAAATGCAGTTTTAATGTATTCACGGTGCCTTTGTTAAAAATTAAAATATGTTTTGTTTTTCCTAAACTTTTAAATTAGAAAAAATTGCAAGTTAGTAGAACAAGACCTTCAAACAATGTAACTAAAAAAAGCTATACAATTGTTATTCTTTCTGTCTGCTGAAAGATTAGATTATCAAAACGTATTCTTGTCTTCTTGTGAAATGAAAACGTATCTCATTTTATTTTAGATCATTTAGATCATTATAAATTGCAGATATTTCTTAAGTAAATATTTTGAATAAAACCAAATTATATTGAACAAAGATTAGCCGTCTTATTTACGTTACATTAAAATAAAAAGCGTGAATTATAGATTGCCTTTTGCTCGTTCTGTGGAATAATGAACAATAGAAAATTAAGTTTTATAAATAAAAAGGCTATCGCTTAAAACAAATTCAATGGAACTTGTTACAACCATCGGTTTTTTATGTCTAGGTATTTGTTTCATTTATTATTACTGTTGACAATTCTGCCTTTCAGTCTTCCATTTTTTGTCCATGCTTCCTGTACGGAATAGGTTTTGACATTGATCGTACCATCTTTTCCCCTCGGGGTGTCTTGTATTTATTGAAGTTTGCCATGTCCATCCCTTGTCGCCTTTGCAGTATTAGCTTTTGTCTTTGTTTGCCATGCGTTTTTTTAAATCTCTTTGGGCGCATTGATCTTTATTTTTAAGCACGTGCTCATTTAGTCTGTTCTGTATCATTTTATACACGACACTGGCCACTTTTATCGTCTTACTGATTGGTGTCTTCGTTCCTACGTGGGTCTATTGGTGTATTGCCACATTCCTTTATTCGCAAGTATTCCAGAACATTCTTGCCATTTCTCCCTTCTATTGTTTATTCTGTTACTTGACATCTTTATTACAACCCCCTTTCTCTAGTTTCTTCAATTTTTGTCTTTAGTTCGATGGTACTATCTTCTTAACCTATGTATCTCTTATCTTCTTTCTAATTATTTTTAGCCCTTTAACTTAATACATGTTGCTACCATGGCAATGCCATCAGCCAATAGAAATTTTCTGGTGCTCTCTTCGGTATAAATATATCTTTATTCTTTATAAGAATGAATAAGAAAGAAGAGTTTTATGTCGAAACTTATTCAAGTAGTAGGGTGTTAGGCTGATAGCATTTTTCACATGTGTTCTTCTATCTTTATACATCAGGGTGATTCCAAACTTACTGGTACTGTTTTTTTTTCCATTTCGCAGTAGGGTTTGTTTGTTGGTCAAATGGCTACTAGATTGGGTTTACGATTTTTGGCAATGCGGGTGTGGCAAAAGAATGTATTTGCGCTACCAAGTCATGAGATATTCAAGATCTTCGAACGAATTACAGATATCATGGCAACAATTCGGCAGAGCACATGGGTGCTAGAATTGGCGAACACTTTTTTGTGTTTTATTTCCGTTGTTGACTATTTAAAACATTTTCTCCTGTCTTCTTGTAGCTTCTTTATACCATTTGTCTTTCGCGCCAATTACTGCGATGTCCCTTTTACTTCATTGTATTGTTGTTTGATGTTAAGGGACTCTTTCTTTTTAGTTTTCTGTTGAATAGGTTCTTAGCATCCCCATGTTTCCTGTTTAGTTTTTCCCAAGATGTTTTCTCCAGCAATGGCGTTGCCTGTTCAAATTGAAATATGATTTAAATCATTTTTCATTAAAGGGTGAGATGGTATTCTAGCCTTGCTTTCTTTCTCTTATTTCGGCAGTCAGTGGCGACAAATTAGAGTTTTTCCCTAGTTCTAGAAATTTTTTACACCAATAAATAGGGATGTTTTCTTTCGACTTTAATAATTTCTTACTTTTGACAAATTTCATGTTTTCTGCGATTACATCGTCGTAAAACAATCTTTTATGATTTGACCGAAATTTAAACAAATGTTTTAATTGTTATTCTATGTTTTTGTCATACATTACCTCGCAAGTATAGTTCGTGATGTTTCTGTATCAGCAAAAAAGAATTTTTAAAAATAGAACAAGTAAAGTTATTAAAATTGTGCAACAAGCAATAAAGAATTGTAAAGTTTAAAATCTTCCTGAAAGTTTCAATCTGCAGTGTTATTTTTTAAAATCTGTATACAAAACAATCGAACATATCCTTAAAGTCTAAGTAGAAAATAGACACAGAATGAAATATGTCAATGTTTTTAAGCAAAGGCGAACTTAAAGAAGCTTTCAGGATAGCTAAAGCTTATTTTGAAATTGATGTAATTTTTCTTTAACCAAAATATGTTTGAGTTGAATTTTTATAACGAGCAAACGTAAATATTAGTAAACCCACGAGGTCTTATTTATGTAGCAAAGGAAAATTTTCAGAAAACTTGGGATGAAATTTGAATATAAATAAAGCATTCCTTTCCATGAATAAATTTTTGAATTCTTGCAAATCAAGGTTAGATAAAGCTTCCAAACGTTTTAATAGTTGGAAGATTTAGTTTTTATTTTTTAACTCTCAATTCACTTTTGTCAAGTTGAAAATTGTTTTAAATAGAGATGAAACCAATATTCGGTTAATTATTCGGCAGTCGTAATATTCGACCGTTTTACCGAATATTCGGCATGGCCGAATAATTTAAAAATAAATCCAAATATAACTTGACCTTGATCGTTGACTTGGCATTTGGTTTATAATGCAGATAATAGATAAAGATAAAAGGAATAAACGTGAAAACAAAAAGTTCCAAACAAGAACGGCTTTTATGAAAAGACACGGCGATTAACCCTCTTGCCAATTGAAGACTAAACAACATTTTGAAGTTTGTAGCAAATTGCATAGGTGAAGCGTGGGGGATTGCAGTGAAGACACAGGGGTCGGTGTAACAATTTACCAAAAAATCATTGTTTTTTCTATTTATGAAATCGTGTCTCTGCTAAGTGAGATATAAGGTTGAGGGTTGGCTTATTCAGCTAATAATTGTCGCTGTTAATTGATATTTTAGTTTCACTTCTGGCTCCTGGGACTTACGTTTACCTTGGCACTTGTATCTTTATGTTAGTTAAGTATAGCCGTTGTACGCACACATGAATTTAATAAAAGTTTACACAAAAATATTCGGCCTACGCCGAATACTAGCAGCCGAATATTCGTATTCGGCTACCGCCAGAAATCAATATTCGTTTCATCTCTAGTTTTAAATAATTTATCTGTTTTTAAGAAAAGAAGAAAAAGTAAATTATATGAATTGTATGTATGAACTCAAAAATCTGTTTTTAAAACTTCAGCATTATTTAAACTTTTATTATTTCTTTTATTCAAAAACAAAATAACTGTTGCAAAATTTAAAAATTAAGACAGTTCTTGTTTACTTCAGAAATTAAAATGTGGGTGATTGTCTTATTTATAAAACTACAATATTAGAAGCTCTTCAACGAAAATGAATACATGGAACGCAATACTTTGTTCAAACACAGGAGAACAGGCTATGCTTATTTATCTTTCAATGTTTAGTTGTCAAAGAAAATTAAGGAATATGTTCCTTGTTTTGTTTAAATTATTGTTTTTCTGGAAGCTTTACATATACATACTACATATATGTACAAGTAAGACATATTAAAATTCCACACATTTTCAACATTTAAATTTTGTAAATATTTGACCTGAATGTTATTCTTTTTTGCGAATTTTGCTAGAAAATATTCCGATTGGAAAATTTTGTTCAGAATTTTTAATTACCTATTAGACAGATATGTAGAGTTAATTTCCCTTTAATTTTTTAGCAGTTTAAAATTTTTGGATTTAGTATAAATAAACTAAAAAACTTAATAAATACAAAATGTCAACGAAATTCTAGAAATTTTTGTCACTAATCTGAGGTTTTATCCTTATCCATATGGCATTACTGCTGTGAGTCTAGCATCTCATTCATATACAGGGTGTGCATTTTATAGTCTCAAGATATGTAGAGTTGATTTCCCTTTACTTTTTTAACAGTTTAAAATTTTTGGATTTAGTATAAATAAACTAAAAAACTTAGATACAAAATGTCAACGAAATTCTAGAAATTTTTCTCACTAATCTGAGGTTTTATCCTTATCCATATGGCATTACTGCTGTGAGTCTAGCATCTCATTCATATACAGGGTGTGCATTTTATAGTCTCAAGCTTTGTAGGTATAACGACATAACGGTCTCACAAACATCTCACAATAGATCAAAAGACGTATGTTTTATGTGTTTAAATAATGACATATTAGATGACACATTGGTTAAGTGTCATGGTGGACGTTCTTATTTTAGATGTTAATTTTCAAATTTTTATAACTTAGCAAAGATGTTTGTGAGATGCCATGTGGGTTGCCTGTTTCACAACATTAAGAATATGCTCATTGTTATCCAGTTTTATTATTAGTTCATCTCTCTCGCGTTACGTATTAGCTCTATTTACAGATATTGATTTTATCTCGTGGCATGTTTCTGACTTTGTGTAGGCAACACGCACTTCATATACAAATCTTTTGGAAGCAGTATGAATGGTTGCCTATTCTAAAGGACCAGGAGGTTACGATATAAAATGAACACCCTGTAATTTCTGTTTTATTTCATACACAATAAGAAAGTGGAAGACAGGCTTAATATAAAACGCAAGTAGTTTTATAATTCAACTTGCCTGTAATTATGTTAACCTTAGATTGATTGAAGTCCACATAAATGCCTGCAACAAATTTGGACGGACATGCCAAAGACACACCAAATTAGATTGCAATTCAATCAGCAACTACTTAAGCACGTTGAACACTTACTTCGATGAATACAAAAAGTCGTGGTCTACGTGAGTATTTGCACGCATATGAAGACGCATTTTAAAGGCAAAAACGTTTTTAACCGATTTTCCTTCGTTTCTTGAATATTATGACCTAATTGTGTTTAATTCCAAGTACGTTTTATCACCCAAGAATGATTAAATCTCTCGTACGTCGGACTAATAATTTACAAGGGAACGAGCAGAAACAATATTAATAAAGCAAATTATTTTGCACTGCTGGTGTATTTTCCATCCGAGGTATTAAATTTAATTCCTACAATTAAACATGCATTAAATTCCAGAACGAAATTAATAACATAACATAAATATTTCGCTTTGTGGTACGTTTGTGTTTTTATTTATTTTACGAAACTATTCCGTAACAAATGGAAAATTTCTATAGAAGTTGGAACATTTTCCTAAATTTTCACGTCGGTATTTCGAATTGTGAAACATGGTGGAATGCTTGGAAGTTATTTTTATCGTTAAAAGGTCGGTTCTGTGCATTTTTAAACATATTTTATCTTTATGAATACCTTTACTTTCTGTGCATTATTGTTTATACAAAGCTGCTTATTTAATTTTTAAATTGGCCCAAAGATTAATTTTACTGAAAACCCTGAAAGATGTACCAATTCCAAAAGGAGTTTTTATGGCTGTTATAATTAAGAAAACTTTCTAAGCTTAATTTAGTAAATTTGGTCAAAACTTCCGTGGGTGAGATTGTAATTCCAAAAACTTTTATTATTAAACTTTACGTTATTAATGTTTAATTTAAATAATCTGGTATTTAGTATAAACTCGGTTGAAGTTTCCCCGTTTAATTTCGTTGGAACCTACCATGAAGGAAAAATAATGCCTCGGAGTTTCAAGGAAGTTTTATCGTTTTCAAATGTCTCCCTCGTAATCGTGAAAGTGTCAGGGTTTGTTGTTCCGTTTATCTGTTGAAAATGTCAGGAAATTTTAGGTAATAATCCCCTTTGGTAGTGACAGTAATGCCAGTAGAGGAAACTAGTAAATATCTCAGGTTTTTGCGTAAGACAATAATTAAAAACATTTTAATTGAGCACAAGGGTTAAATGTTGCTGGTTTTAATTGCAGCTGTTGTAGGTTAAAATTAAAATTTTCCAAGTATCGTAAATTGACATTTTCTGCTCGATAATGTTCTTAAGTGCCGATGCCGAATGTAAATTAGAAATATCTGTGCCGTCGCCTTACGTAATTCAAGTACTTTAAAAAGGTAGCATGACTCACTTTTAATCTAAAGCAAATTTAGGACTTGCACTTCGCATTTGAACCAGTCAGTAATTGTCCTTAAATTGTCTTCTATTACGAAGCATTATTTCTTACGTTTGTAGTAACGAAACTCAAATAAAAGTTTCATTGTGGAATTTTGTAGGATAATGGACAAACTAAATCTTTATAAAAAAGAAATTGAAAAGGGTCTTCGGGACAACTGGAAAGTTCCTGTTTTTCGCACAAATAAATCTTAGTTAAATGTTAAATGTTCTGTGAAAGCCTTTTTTTAGAAGAATTATTTCGGTTCATTATCCTCGACAATTTTGAGAAGTTTTTTTTTGTGAAGATCACAGTTAATGTGCACTGGTTAGGATTTATAACAAATTTAAACGAAACTTTGTTAAGAAATAGAATGTTAGTTTCGCCAGGAAATAGAATTTGAATTTGGAGAATCAGTGGAAAAGTACGATTTTTCCAAAACATCTCAGGACGGTAAACAAAGTCAATTTCAACAGAAAAGAAATTGGAAAAAGGTCTCAGAACCCCAGAAAGGGTTAAAACGTTCCTTGCAAGTAAAGCTATTTAAATATTTACAGGAAACGACCTTTTTTTTTTGGAAGTTTATTATCTTTGAGATTTCCTAGCTCGAAGGCTCATTTTGTTGGGACTTTTTAGGCATTGTTTTATAACCAGCTGATTGCAACCAATTTTGAAGTCATGTAAATTAGAAAATTACGCCAATCGCGTCGCTAAGGAAGGTCCAACTACATCAGTTTTTAAGCAAGTAAAGCTTTCAAAATGTAGGGGATTTCCTGAAAGGTAGAATTTTTCCATATTTTTTCCGATGATAATCTGAGAATCATAAAAAAAAAACATAGAACTTGAAACTGAAAAAAAGAGACAGAAATTTTCCCACAACACTTTTTTTCACAATCGGGGAAAATACCTTCTTTACTGCTGTTATAATCATCCTTGAAGATTTTTTATTCTAAGGACTTTTTAACATTTTTAAGAGATCAGATTAATAGCAACTAGAAAGAGAAAATTAATTTGAAAATTTGTAGTGTATCCCTAAGAAATATCAAAAAGGGCAATTGTACCAAGGAACAAAATCTTCAAATTTAAACTGTTTTTAAAAGTAGGTGTTTGCTTATGGATTAAGGGTATAATCATCAATCAGCTTCATTAAAAAAATGTTGATATAGAACTTTGAAACTGCCTTAACACAAAGAAAAGTTTCTTCAAAAAATTGTTAAAAATTCAGAAAAGAAAATGTTTCCTGCTGAAGAGTTATCACCTTCCTTGAGATTCCTTATTCGAGGAATGCTTTTATTAAGGGTTTTCCAGTATATCTGGGAGGTTAATAACAACTAACTTTGAATTTATAAGTGAGAATATCAAACTGAAAATTTTAAATTTGCACCTAACAATTACCATTAACATTAATTATCGTCATCCTTGAGATTCTTTGTTCGATGGATAATTTTAAAGAGGATTCCTGGGAATTTGGACTAAGAGCAACTACGTAGTTTTGAATTTACATACTATACATAAATGAGAAAATCAATGTAGAAATTCTAAATATTCGTAACGATTATCAATCACTTCAATTATCATCATCCTTCCAAGTTCTTTATTCCGAGGATAATTCGAAAAAAAATTGCTGGGAAGTTATATTAAGAACCACGTAGTTTTGAATCTATAAATGAGAAATTTAAGTTGAAAATTCTGATTTTACTTTTGATAAAGATCATCCAATCTATTAAGGAAGTAAAATCCAGATTTCCAAAATTATTGCAGTTTTTGTAAGGATGGTAGTCAAGACACCATACAAACTTCGAAGCTGCTAAAAGAGATGAACTTCCGCACAAAAATTCAGGAAAAAGTTCTTCTTGCCTAAAATTTAATTTATTTCGGTTTTCTTCATCCCCGGAGTTCTACAATAATTTTATAAGGGATTTTAAAGCATTTTTGAAAGATCAGGCTGAGAACAATTGGTTTTGAATGTGTAAGTAAGAAAATTGAGTAGAAAATCTTGATTGTGCGCCCAAGAATATCGCAAAAATTTGTAAAATCTCCCGAAAAGTAGAAATTTTCCATAGATTTTGTAAAGCATGTCAAGGTTTCAATATGAGGTTAAATGTCCGATGGATAGTTTTATTATAAAAGACTTCTAGTTTTAAATTAAGAATAAGTTTAAGAAACACTTTGTTTTTAATTTGTCATTTCAGTGAGAAACTTGAGTTGAAAAATCCTGTTTGTATTGCCAATGAAGATTGAGAAGCATCACTTTTCAGATTTAAGGCACCTTCTAAAGGTTGAAGTTACAGACTTTTTAATGGAGTGTTATTAAAAAAAGGGCTTGGCATAAAATTTAGAAACTGCTGAAATAGTTCTAAGTTTTGCTACAGGAACTTTGAAATATTCAGAGAAGTTCTTCCTGCCAAAGAGTAAATTTATGTATGTCACCTAACTTCAAGTTCTTGATTTGTAGCATTAGCATAATTGTATAAGTATAAGGGATTCTTGAGAAATTCGACCAGTAACTACTAGTTTTGTATTTACAAATTAAAAATATAAACTGAATATCCTAAATCCCTAACGAAGACTAGAAACATCCATTCTAATAAGGAAGTAGATTTTGTAAAGATTTTAGACGAGGCTTGAATTTGAGCTTTTTGTTAAAAGATAATAAATTATTCTATTAAAGATTTTTAAGCATTATGGAAGGATCAGTCAGATGAACTGATTTTAAATTTATAAATGGGAAAATTAAGCTGAAAAATTCTTATTTGTAGCTACACTTGAAAATATCAGAAACATCTAACATTTTCAAATTTAGACGATTCCTACAAGTTTTAAGGGTAGTACTCGAGGCTCCATAAAAATGGGCTTAACATACAATTACTGAAAAATTTTTGAATTTCCGCCCAAAAATTCTTTAAACAAGGGGGTTTAGTCGCAAATTTAATTTCCTTTGGTTATCACCATCTTTGAGGTTTTTTCAAATGATACATTTATAAAGAAGTTTTTTAGGTATTCCTGATAGTTCAGATAACGATTTGAATTCATAAATCAGAAAATCAAGTTGAAAATTCTGATCTATACCCATAATAAAATCAAAATCATCAATTCTATTACAGAAATACGGCTTTATAAAAAAGAGCTAACATAAAACTTGAAAATTATTGAAAGACTTGTAAATTTCACTACAAGAATTCTTTAAACCTTCAAAACAATTCCTTCTAGTCGAAGAACTAATTTCCTTTGACTCTCATCATCTTTGAAGTTTTATTTTTGAATGATAATTTTACAAAGAATTTTCAAGTATTCCTCAAAGTTGGACAGTGTTTTTCTATTATACATCAGAAAATTAGGTTGAAAATTCTGATTTGAAAATAGAATTTTTAAATTTTGGGAATTTTCCTTGAACTTAGATTTTTTTACAATTTTTTAAATCTGCTTTAAAAAAGAGCTTTAACAAAACTAAAAAAGTACTGAAAAACGACTTAATTTCCCCTCGAGAATTCTTTAAACGTTCAAAACAAACCCTTCTAATTGGACAGTTAATTTCCTTTGATTATCAGTTATCATCATCTTTAAGTTTTTTTTTTTACTTTTATAACGCATTTTTAAGCGTTCCTGGGAGTTGGGACAATGTTTTGAATATATAAATCAGGAAATTAAGCTGAACAATTTGATTTAAACTCCCAATAAAGATCAAAAACACCAATTCTACTATGGAAACACATATGGAAACACAATCTTCAAATTTACAGAATTTCATGAAACATGAACATTTTACATTTAGGGTACTAGTCCAAGCTTCACAAAAAAGAGCTTAACACAAAACTTGATAACCGCTGAAAGAGCTCTAAATTTCATCTCAAAATTTTCTTTAAACGTCAATCCGAAAAGTTAATTTCCTTTGGTTATAAAAAATATTTAAGCATTCCTGAGAGTTAAGACAATATGTAAATCAGGAAATTAAGCTGAAAATCCTGATTTGTTCTAACAAAAATCAAAAGCATCAGTTCTATTAAGGAAATAACTTTTTCAAATTTAAAGAATTTTCTGAAATATGTAATGTTTTGCACTTTTAAAGACAGTAGTCAAGGCTTCATAAAAAAGAACTTGCCATAAAAATTGAAAACCACTGAAAGAGCTCTAAATTTCCCCCACAAGAACTCAAACGAATTGTTAGATTTGAGAGAATATTCGGAATTTATGAATTAAGTTAAAAATCCTGAAACAACCTAAAAAGTAGAATTTTTAAAAGATTTTTTTGTAGGGTGATTAGGCTTTATAAAAACAAAACAACTTTGAAACTATTCAGGACAAAAACTCTCTCAACCACAAACATAATTTACCTTAGTTATTATCATTCTTGAGGTTCTTTATTCGAATGATAATTTTATAAATGATTTTTTAAGTATTCCTGAGAGTTGAGATTAATGACAACTAAGTAGGATCTTCAAATTTAGGAAATTTAGAAAGTTTTTGCAGGTTTTTGAAGGATTGTAATATAATCATGGCTTCATACAAAAACTTTGAAACTACTAAAAGCGAGAAATTTCCGTACAAAACTTTAAATATTCAGGAAAAACTCTTCCTGTAAGAGTGAACTTCACTTCAGTTATTGTCATCATCCTTGAGATTTTGTATTCTAAGGATTATTTTGTCAAGAATTTCTAGGCATTCCAGAAAAATCAAGCCGATGACTGAAAAATTAGGCCAATGACATGTGTTCTGAATTTAAAAATCAGAAAATTTTGACTGGGCACTCAGCTAAGCTAAGATCAATAACAACCATTCATCTATTAAGAAATTAAAATTTTCAAATATTTTTCTGGCTCCAGAAAACATTTTTTAAACGATGGTAATCGAGACTTCTTTAAAAAAAGAACATTGAACCCGCTGAAAGAGCTCTCAATTTCTCAATTCTCAATCAACAAGCTGTTTAAATGTTCAAGAAAGAACCGTCTTAAATTTACTATTGTTATCCTTGAGCTTCTTTAGTTGGAGGATAATTTCATTAAGTTTTTTTTTTAACATTACCGAAAGGTTGTGCCAAGAACAGCCTGAAATTAAATCAAATTGAAAGCCGGAGAATATAATTTCTAAGATCAAAAACAAGGATTATATGGAGGAAACGAATTTTCATATAAAACAATTCAGTTCCTAAAAATAAGGTCAATCGATTTCTATATACCAAACGGTGTTCCTGACATCGAGGAAATTAAAATTGGACTTATTTTATTTCTTTTCTGGTGGTATTAAAAGGAGAAGCTAGCCGTATCTTTAAAATTAAATATTTGTACTTCGATGATGAATGTCGCCGATGAAATGTGATGGTTTTATTGCGGAAATCAATCCTACGTGGGTCTATTTATGTGAAAACTCTCGAATTATCCTCTGTCTGTTATTCCTGATCACGTAACTATCGTAATTAACCATTCGCCGTTCACGTTGAAACGGAGGGTTAATCTCCTGTATCAATTTTGAATCATTCAATTCATTTGGTTGTTCCGAATTATAATCCACCTCAAAATATGAATTTGGGGATTTGTTAAACCACTAATTACAAAAACGAGTCGACGTCCTATTCAAATCTCTCACGGGTACATGTTTGTTAATTCAAAAAATTGCCGTTGTTGTACTCTTGAAATGTTTATGACTATTTCAAAATCGTGCACCGAATTTACCCCAGCTGAATGTTACCCCAGAGGGGTAGAACTGAGTTTGTCTGTTGATTGTCCCGGTTTCTCGATATAGAAACTCCAGTAAACGCGAATTCGGAGCGTTCGTATTGGAATAAGCACAATGGAACACGGAGGGTTAGTTTGGTCGGATGACTGCCAACAGTTTCGACGAGGGTAATACTAATCCAGTTCATTCAGTCTTGATTTACGCTTCTGCGTTGAATTTTAGTGTGTTTAATGCTTGAAATTTGTGGTAATTTTGGAGGTCTTCTTCATCCAGGTATTTTAACTTTTTGTTTGAGTTGTTGAAACTTAAAATTTTGGCCCTAAAAAAGTTAGGATAGTTTATTATATATGAAACTTAAGAAAAACAATTGTTTAAGATCGAAAAATTGTGCGGATAAATTGTTAAACAAACTTTAATTAAAATAAACTTGTCCACTAGGAAGACATAGGCTCGAAAGTCGAAACAGATTTCCCTATTCTGTGTTTTAGTTAATTTCCTTAGAGAAATCTGTAGGACAAACACTAAACAGGCACAAAAATAAAAACTGTCATATTCTGAGTTATTAATTTCCTTGGAGAAATCTGGGAGTAACAATAAGCAGTTGTGACAAAGTATTTTCAAAATTTTGTAAGCACAACAATTTTCCTACATTTCAAGGTTTGCGAAAATTAATTTAAAGCATTCTTCGTAGCCGATTTTTAGAAAAATCCCAGATGAGATTCGAACGTGTGTTACTACTTTAGATTACTAGGCAAGACTTTTCCCCCACCGGTTTGACAAAAAGTTCGTATTTTGTAATTTAATTTATTTGTTTTTTTGGTTAATCTAATAATAATGTACATATAAGAATAATTCATGAATGATTTCGAAAATCTTCATCTTCCATTCAAAAGTGAAGCCAAACGTTCAAGTGTTAAGTCGCATATTCAGATTTAAAAATTTCAATTAAATTCTTCAAGTTAAAATAACCCAACAAATGGAGACGAAGGGGGTTGATCAAGACTAGAATTTCCGAAGCTCCTGAAAAAATAAAGAAAATTCTGAAATATTCATATTTAAAAACTCATTTTCAGGATTTTGCTCAGTCTTTAGTAGGCTTAGTAGACAATGTTTTAAATGTTTAAAGTCGTCAAAACTGCTCTGAAATTCTCCCTTCTTCAGATTTCAACAATTTTTTTAAGCTGGCGGTTTCTGAAATATTTAAAGGTGTTTTAACAAAATTAACCAAGAAGCTCAAGTTTCTCAAAATTGCCCTGAAATTCTTTAATTCTTTTCAAATTTCGGGACAATTAGTACGGAATATTTTAGGTATTTAAAATATAACCCAGTTTGCTTAAAGAAATTTGAATTTTTTTAAATTTTCTAAAATTCAGATTTTGGTTCAGTTTTTAGCAGGCATCTTCCGACAGGTTTCAAGTTTTTTAAAGAAAATTTTATTATTAAATTGTGTAGAATTACTGGTTAAAATTACTAACTAAAGACGACTGGAGCTGATCAAGAATTTACAAAAGTTCTGAAACGAATAAAATATTAGGAAAATTCTGAAATATTGAGATCAATAGAAGGACGTTTAGAAACAAAATTAGCAGAAACATGAAGCAAGTTTCTTGTTTGTGATTATTAGTTAGTAAGAAAACCCGAAAGTTAACCTAAAAAAATTACAAATTTGCAGAATAAGGAACTTCTGAAAATTAGTTGAAAATTTTTGATATTGAGTTGAATAAATGGACATCAAAGTGAAATGTTTCAAACAATGGAAACGTAAAATTCTGACTTATGAAAATTAGTGAAACTTGGAAATTTTCAAGCGAATAAATAAGCACTAAAATCAAATTTTCGAAACAGTGAAATGTGAAATCAATCTGTTCTGATATTCGGGTTGGAAACTTCTGGATTATAATAAAATGGGAAATTTTGATAATTTCAAGGCAATAAATAAAGTTTAAAATTAAATTTTCATTTGAATAAAGAAATATTGCAATGAAATGTTGTGGAAATATGTACCCAATTTTAGCTTTGTACAAATTTTTAAAATGAACTGCTGATAATTTGGAAATTTTCAGTAGAATAAATAAATTTTCGAACTTTAATATTCTGCGACGGTAAAACCCTTGTGATAAAATCTGTTTGGGTTTCTTGTCGAAAGTTCATTTATTTTTCAAAATAAAGTTAGTTAACCAAAGAAAATTTTCAAAATTGCTCTGAAGTTCTGCATTATTCAAATTCCGGTTTTAATGTTTATTTATTTTTATTCAAAATTCCAAAATCCGATTATTAAACTTAAAATTTTCAGTAGTTACCTCACTTTTTCATTTTTTTTATCTGATAATAATGTACATATAGACATTGTAGACAATTTTAAAAATGCCAAAAACGACCGTGGTTTTATTTTAATCTTGTCGAATTGTGTTTTAAATTCTTCATATTCTCTGTTATCTATAATCATTTGAAAAATCTGGAAGTAACAACAAGTTTTTCGAACGTTTTGTCAAAACTTTTGAAGCCCAACAATTTTCTATATTTCAAGACTTCTGTAAATTAATTTAGAGCTTTTTATATCCGATTTATTCAAAATTCCTGGCCGAGAAAGTAACTAACTGCGACTTTTACCACCCCATCGGTTTGACAAAAATCCTGAATTCTTTTTAACTCAATTTATTGTAAGTCCAATTTATTGTAAGTCCCATCTATTTACTTCTTGATTTGTCTAATAAAAATCTATAAGAAACTCTTAAAGAATAAAATTTCTGTGTAGACGATTTTAAAAAGAGAAATATGTAGCTTTAGTTTTATTTTAACCGTGTCATATTCTGAGCTATTAATTTCGTTTGAGAAATCTGGGAGTAATAACTACAAGTCGTGGGAAAGTATTTTCTAAATTTGGCAATTACAACAATTTTTATATATTTTTGAAGGCGTTGAAAATTAATTTGGATCTTTTTATGTATGATTTTTTAGCAAAATCCTAGCTGAGTTTCGAACATGTATCACCCACGTTGTTAAACGAGACTTTTACCCCACCAAGTTGACAATAATTCCGAAAGTTCGTTTTTCAAAACTTGATTTAATGAAAGTACGTCCTTATTGTTTATTGGTTTATCTAATAAAAATTTACAAGGAAACTCGAAGAATAAAATTTATGTATAGACTATTTTAAATGCGCCAAAAACGACTGTTGGTTTTATTTTAATCGTCTCATATTCTGAGTTATTAATTTCCTTGGAGAAATCCGAGGGTAATATTTATATTTATTTATTTATTTATTTATTGCAATCCAACAGATCGTTGATCCAATAATAGGATGCAAATTTTATTACATTTACACAAAAGCGGAAAGAAATAACAACAAGTTTTAAGAAACTGGTTTCAAAATTTCGTAAGCGTCAAATTTTTTTTAAATTTGAAGGCTTCTGAAAATTAATTTGGAGCTTTTTGTAACTGATTCTCGGAAAAATCTTGGCTGAGATTCGAATATGTGTCAGTTGGTTTGCTAAGCGAGACTTACCCCATCGGGTTGACAAAGATCCTGAATTTTTTTAAATTAGTTTATTGTAAGTCCGCTCTGTTTATTTCATGATTTAATTTATTTTATGGAATAAATTTTTTGAGTGGACAATTGTAAAAACGCCAAAAACAGTTGGTTTTATTTTAATCGTGTTATATTCTGAGCTATTAATTTCCTTGGAGAAATCTGGGAGTAACAACAAGTTTCGTGAAAGTATTTTTTCAAAATTTTGAAGCCACAATTTTTTCTAAATTTTAACGCTTTCGATATTAATTTAGGGCTTTTTATATCGTGAGTTTTTAGAAAAATCCTAGTTCGTATTCGAACATGTATCATCTAGGTTTCAAAGTGAGACTTCTACCCCACAGGGTTGGCAATAATTCTGGAAATGATTTTTTTAAAACATAATTTATTGGAAATACGCCCTTTAAAAAAACAAGAACAAAGAAACTAAAACACTAGTAAATAGAGGGAAAAAATGAAAGAAGGGAATAAGCATGTCACTCATGTCAGAACATATTAGGGCACTAAAGACAAATACAAGAGAGAAAACAAATATAGAATTCATACAGGAAAAAGAATGAGAATAGTACTATCGACAGATATTGACAGAGAACAGGCCGCAGTTCTTACAAAGTGACAAGGCAGAGAGTAACAGCGAACAGACGCAAATAGAACTTCTATATGAGGATGTAAAAAATGCCACGGAAACATTAAGAATAATAAACAACGGGACCAGGAGGGATCGTTAATGAACTGATTAAATACGGATCGGAAAAGCTCTTCAGAATATTAAGAAATGTTTCAGGAGACTCTCAGTTGAGAAAAATTACTAGCAGAATGAACAAGCTTATATAATTTCAGTCATTAAGATGGGTGACCGTAGAATATGTTCCAATTACCGAGGCATCAGCATAATCTCAACCATAGGAAGATTGTACGGAAAAATAATCAAAAAGAAAATGGAAGACAACACATAATAAAATTGGAGAAGACCAAGCAGGGTTCACTGCAGGAAAATCTTGCATTGTTCACATGTATGCAATAAGACGATTAATAGAGAGTCCATCTAGCGTTTATAGATATAACGTAAGCATATGACTCAATATCTAGAACACAATTATTATCGAAAGCGATGGAAGAAATGGGAGTGGACAAAGAAATGATTAAGGTTGTAGAAACATTATATGTAGGTATAAGGATAGTACAGGAACGGTCAAAGCAACAAATTTTAAACAACCAAAGGTCTTCTTCAGGGGTGATCAACGTCGCCAACATTATTCAAAATGTACCTAGAATACACTCATAAACAATGGAAAAGAAAATGTGGAGGAATGGGAGTCCCAGTACGAGATGACTATCTATACACCCTCAGTTTTACGGATGACCAGGTGGTCATAGCGCAAGACGAGGAGAACCTTGCACTCACGGTTAGAAAACTTAAGGAAGAATACACGAAAGCTTCTTCTTCTCAGCATGTTGACATCCTCTGCTGGATGAAGGCCCTCCTCCACACTCTTCCATTTATTTCGGTCTTTTCCGCATCTTGCTGCAAGTCATCTAGCCACCTTCCCAGGGATCTTCCAACACTTCTTTTATTTTCGCATGGTCTCCACTGCCACTGTCTTCACAGTATAGATAGAAAACTGTCTTCGTCCATTTCACATTGTCTCTGGCCACGTGGCCCGCCCATCGCCACTTTAATCGTGCTACTCTGCCAACGACACCAATTTCCACAAAACCGAATACCTAATAACAAAACAAGATACGATAGAAAATCTAGAAGTAGATGATAATGCAACAATCAGAGGAACGGGCAAGTAAAAATGGAACTGCGGAAGAAGAAATACGGGCCAGAATGGGTCAAACCAGAACATGGAACATGCATACAAAAACTGAACTCGATTCTCTGGGACAAGGACAACCATATCCCAAAAAAGACAAAATGTATAAGGCAATGGTAGAGAGTATTACGACATATTAGACAGAAACATGGGTATTAAATAAGAAAACAGAAATGGAGTGCTGGCGAATATGCTGCAGAGTTGTACGCACAGACAGAATATCAAATGCGGAGATCAGGAACAGAATGGGAATCGACAAGGATATAGCAAGTAAAACAGAAGAACTATGGCTGACAAGATAAGATGGATTAAGAGGATAACGGAGTGGAGCCTTACAGGAAGAAGAAAAAGGAGACAAGCCCGAGGAGATTCTGGAGAGACGAGGTGGACCAGGCTATGTAGAAAAGAGGATTAGAAGATGGCGACTGGCAGAACAAACAAGAGTGGATAAGATGGTCTCGAGTAAAAAGTTGTAAAAAGCCTTTATCTATAATAATAATGAAATCTATAAGAAAATATTTTAAAAAGAATGTATCTTAGACGAGTTTAAAAACGCCAAAGACGACCGTTAATTTTATTTTAAACGTGATTTGTCCGGACAAAATTGAGAGCAACAAGTTTTGAGGAAGTATTTTCAAAATTTTCTAAACAGCTATATTTCTATTGTATATTTGAAGGGAATTAATTTAAAGCTTTTTATATCTACTCTTTGTTAAAAATCGTAGCTAAAATTCGAACATGTGTCACGTTAGTTGCGAATCGAGAGTTTTACCCCACCGGATTTGACAAAAAATTCAACTTAATTTATTCAAAATATGCCCTTTTCGTTTATTGGTTCATCTAATAAAAATCTATAAGAAAACCTAAGGAATGAAATGTTTGTTTAAACAATTTTAAAAACTCAGAAAACTTCCGTTAATTTTATTTTAATCGTGTATTTATCAGGTGATTTTCCTCAAACGTGGATACGGTTAGAATACCTGATACCTGCATTTGCTCAAAGAAATTAATTAACAAAAAATCTGTGGTTGTGTTGGTATACCAAGAAAATTATTGCGTTCTTTTTAGGAAAAGTATGTTTTAATTTATATTCGTAGAACTATGATTATATGGATAACAAAATTGTCTCGAAAAGGAATTTCTTGATTGCGTTATTTTCTTAGAAGGATAGATTTTTTATACGATCAGAAAACGGATTTATTTTATTATTTAAGCTCAGAATCGTCATTTCTAATTATTGCAAAATCTTCACTTTTGCCCTTTTCAAAAAATAAACCGAATTGTATTATAAACATTTTAATTAATTTCCGTTATTTGTTATTTCTGGTGATAGTTTATATCGATTCACATAAACAGGAAACCAATAAATATTTTAATATGAATCGAGTGAACGTTTCCTTTTTGTAATTCTTATAAACATGTGTAAAGGAAATGGGTGTAACTACAAAATATTTTAGATTGGTAACAACCAAGTTAATAATAGTAAATACATTAACGAAAATAAATTCTTATGTAAATATGTAACGTACAAAACAAGTTTATGTTTATTTATTGTATGAATAATAACGTGGAAATTGTATTTTTCTCATTCATTAATGTGTTGAAAATGAGCGGAAAACAAATTAAATGTTCGAGATTTACCATTGATGATTTAGTTCTGTTTTTTACTTTGGCATGTTGCACAACTTTATTGTTGATTAATTATTAATAAATTAAAAATTGACCTCTAAAAATATGACCTTCTGCTTCATATTGTAACTTGTGCCATTGAAAGGTTAATCATTAAAATTACAAACTGTTTTTCATTGAATAAATATTTGATGCATCAACATTAATTTCATCCTTCAAATGATTAATTTAATTAAATTCTTGTTGCAGGGTGGTTATCCAGCAAAACTTAAGAAGGTGTTGATAGTAACAGCACCGCTGTGGTTCAAGGCACCGTTTAAAATTCTCCGACTTTTCGTAAGGGAGAAACTTCGTGAAAGGGTGTACACAGTATCCGTAGCACAACTTAGTAGTCATATTCCGAGAGATTCCCTGCCCACGCAGTTAGGAGGAAATCACAAACTGGACCATGATGCATGGCTGCTACGTTGCTACCAGTCTATGACCACCCGTCCCGATTCACCACAGCCACAATATGGTAAAATCCTCTTTTCTTATTTTGTAAAATGATTTAAACATTTGAACGTATAATTTTGAATAAGTGTATGCATACAGGGTCTTTATAAATAGTTGGCTTTTTAGGGTTCATTGGATAAGTGACAAAAATTAATAAGTTTATACCGGATGATACCCCTTAACAATTGGATAGGCAACCCAATTTACAAATCATAAATAGCATTAATCTATATGTTAACGTGTAACCTCAAAAATCTACACTAAAATATACTTGTAAGATAATGTAGGCCGCTAATGCCGGAAGCATGCATGTCGAGCAAGAATCCAAGTTACAAATAAATAAAAGTCACAAATATGGTTAATAATCATATTTTCAATCCATAATATTACCAAAATTGCAAACATCGAACCTTCATTACATAAGATAGTTATTAAGTTTATCACAATTAAATCAAGATTGTTAACATCAAACATTTAATAAATTTGTTTGTTAACATCAAACATTTAATAAATTGACATGCAAGTCGGTTATAAAATTTGCTGAATCCTGACGCAGATCGTAATCTTACAAAAAGGAAACCTTGTTAATACTATAGAACACTCAAACTCCTTTTAGAACCAAAAAATAGTTGGTAATTTTAATTTTACTAGGAATTCTCGTGTTTGGTAAGATCTTACACTACGACGGAATTTAATTGACAAACCCTAAGGATTATTTCTTATTAAAGTTATCTTATTGCATCTTCCTTACAACAAAATGATGCAGATGTCCAAGATCCAAATCAACAAATAACTTAACGTAATCAAGTTACGTATATCTTTTCTAAACATTACGTGCTGATCATTCGTCGAGCTTTAAGCTTATATTGAGCTTTGAGCCTGCAGTTCGGCTCAATTCTACAATTCTTAAGCTTGCTCTCGCTCAAAGCTCAAGCCAAGCCGATCCGAACTTGAGCTTTGAGGTCTATGAATTGTTGAATGCGTTTGCATATTTATTATGAGATAACATCTTTGTTGGGTTAAGACTAAAGTAATTCGTTTTGAACATTTTTAGAACGTGTACAATGTGTCGCAAAAACAACAGCCATCTATTTATTTATACATTGTATATATTTTCGATTTGAAACTTATCAGTTTTGAAGGGGAGCTGAGTAAAGCAGCACTCTAATATTTTTCAAACAAAAGAATGATAACAGTCATTACCATGAAGTAACCTGCTTTTGTAATTTTTATTAGCATTGTTTTTCTTTCAGATGGCAAAACGCCATCCCCTCAAAAACGCAATGGCGCGACAGAGGATCTCAAGATATCAGCATCGACCAATAACATAAATGTAGACAGTTGGGCAGAAGAAGCCAACCTTAATCCCCCTAGTAGTGCATCTAGCGGGTTCTCCGATGATGATTCCCTCCATGGTGATGGTACTGCATTAACGATGCCTCAATTAGTTGATTATATTAGAGAAAGGGGGAGATCCGGACTGGTGCAGGAATATGCAGAAATTCGTGCGCGGCCTCCAGATGGGACATTTAATGTTGCTAGGATAAAGAATAATCTTCCTAAAAATAGATATACGGATGTGCTGTGTTATGATCATAGTAGAGTGATTCTTTCTGAAATAGACGGTGATAAAGACAGTGATTATATTCATGCTAATTTTGTGGATGGTTATAAACAAAAAAATGCCTTTATTAATACACAAGGTGAGTTATCATTTTACATTCCAAAGTACTAAATTTTACTACATAAAGCCTAATTAGATGAGATTTACGGTAAAATTATACATTTTAAGCAATCCCGAGCCGTTGTTGTTTTTTTAAAAAATTTCCAGATTATTTCTCTTGGTTGGTTAAAATTAGTTTAAAATCAGAATATTCATTTCTAAATCCCTGTAAAAAATGCAACAGTTTAGGTTTGCCTAATATGTTATAATCAAAATTTGAAATATATTTTATTTGAATAAATTTTAATTGAATATTTCATTCTTGCGTTAGGCCCTTTACTGAAAACTGCAGCAGATTTCTGGCGAATGGTATGGGAACAACATTGTTTAGTTATTGTAATGACAACCAGAGTGATGGAACGAGGACGTCCTAAATGTCATCAGTATTGTGAACCTGATGTTGATGGAGAAGCCACATATGGACAATTCACCATTCGAACGATAGCTATCGAGGCAGATCCAGATTATACAGTTTCTACTATGCAGCTTACAAACACAAAGGTATGTTTTGTTAAAGAATACTCACCTTTGTTTAAATTCCTTATTAAGCAGTTGAATTTACTCCATTTATGCAATTACGATTGACATTGAACTTCTGCTGACTTGTTTAGAGATCTCATTGAAACAATTCCTGCCTTTATGTAAAAAGTGCAAGTGGTCTTTGAAAAATATAAATCGGAGCATTTGCCATAAATGAACATTGAATATAGATTTAGTAACTGTTTCGTTGTCTGCTAATATGTTAAAATGAAAACGTGATCCATTCTTGCTCATTGTGAATCTGTTGAAAAGTGTAAGCTGCTCCTTTGACAGACAAAATTTTTATCTGGTATATGCCTGATTATGGTGAAATGTCTGCAATTTTGAAAACTAGTTCGACTTTCATTATAATAATTATGTTACTGCATTATTATTAAAATTTTTTGGCTTGGTTGCCATTAATAGTTCGTTGTATTTAGGTTGGATTATATAAATGTGATTTAACAGCTTGGTCTAATTATTCATTCGTCAAAGTAAACAAAATCGAATCAAAATTTGAATTTATATGGCAAACAACCAATTAATAAACAACAACTTTGATCGTTCGTTAATTTAACGAAAGCTTTGTGCAACTCACCGTTAATATGTGCCTGGGATTTTTTCAAATTGTAGCATCAGTAAGTCCCATCGATATTATAGATGCTTGATAGACTACGCACTGGACTTTAAGGTTTTACATTTTCCGATATTACTCTTAGGCCGCGTCCAGACATGTGTAACCGAAAGTGTAATGTAACGCGAATCATACCTTTGGACATGCGCGAACATTACATGTAATGCTCGCCGAATGGTTCGAACTGATTCATCGGCTGTCGGTTTTTACTCCGAACACAAAGGGATTAAGTCATGCTCCTAGCATAGGTTTTGCTGTATGCTCGTTGTGACGTCCAACCAAATTCATGTTACATTACGCGTTACATTACAGGTTCTGTTACACATGTCTGTACGAGGCCTTAGATGCAATTGTAGTTCGAGTATTTGGCACCACATTGCTTAGAAATCGTAAAAAATTAAGCTGAAAAATTCAACTACAGTATGACCTCTTTAATCCGAACTAATAATTGCACTGGTTGATCCGGATTGTCGAAATGTTCGGATTATCGAAAAAAGACAGAAAATATCCATTTTCCTCATTACATCTACGAATTTCAACATTCTCACAATAAATAGTTCTTTATTTTCAAATCAAAAATTAACAACTGTACTACATATCGTATTTTGTTAGATACAACATGACTAATAAAATAAAGTTAATCGCGAAAAGATAAAAAGTAAATTTAAGAAGCTGTAGGAAATTGAGTGATTATGCCCTGTTTAATGTTTGCTTCTGCTGCCTTGTGAGCTCGTTTTTTCATTTCGGATAGAATTAGAATGCGGTGTTCCGATTCAGCATTTTCCTCAGCCCATTTCAAACACGTTCCGAAACTTCTGACTGCCTCTGTATGCTTTACACGTCGTGGTATCACTTCTACTTCTTCGTCGGAGCTTGATTCATTTTCCAAAATATTCATATCGTTTTTTGGATTCCCATGATTCTTCTTGTCCGATGGCCCATTCAATAACTTCTTGTCTTGTTACATCTCCAGAAATGTGGTGTACCAGTGCAGTAACTTCCTTTATTTGTTTCTCTATACCTCCTAACTCCATTTTATCTCTCCACTGTGACAATGGAAGATTATCATCTTCACTCCAACCACCATTAACTTGTGTTAGAAGTTTACTCCAAGACTTTTAAATAAGTTCTGGCCTCACATTTTCCTATGCTTTTGCTACTCCAATTACAACATCTTCTAGATTAACTTTCTTCAGTTCTGCAGAAATATCTGCATCTTCAGAAGCAACAATCCGTTTCAAGAGACCTTTTCGGTAATGCAACTTGACCGCTTGAATCACATTTTGGTCCATCGGTTGCACTAAGAGGGTTACATTTGGTGGCAAAAACATTACAACAATTTTCTGAACATCTGAACATAAGTCTTCAGGGTGTCCTGGAGCGTTGTCTAAAATTAAAAGAGCTGTTGCGTTCTTCGAACTGCCGGAACAAAATCCGCATAAAACTCTTAATAAGCTCAGTCTTTTCTTTTATCGATAAAGTAACGTGTTTCCTTTTAGAAGTTATCTCTGCTCTAAATTGCAATGCACATTGAACTAAGTAACGGTCAACGGCCTAATGAGCAATGAACAGTAAATAGAGCAAGTCTTAGAAAACAAGAGATTCGCCCATTTATGTAGCGGGAATCACGTCGCTATTCGGATTAAGGAGGCGTTGTTCGGATTATGGCTTCGAATTCCCGCTGTTCGGATTACTGGAGGTTCGGATTAGAGCATGTTCGGATTAAAGAGGTCATACTGTATGTATTTCCGTAACAAAAGTGTTTGCAGGCTTTTTATGATTTGTTCTCTTTTCTGCTGTCTATTGCCTTTTGTTTCCAATTTGTTATGCCCTTCTCCTGAACCTTTTTCTCTGCTTATGGTTGTTGGTTGCTAAAGTTGATTCCTTCCATGTGTTTGGCCACTCGTCTTTCTCTCACTCTATCAAGATACCCTAGCCATTTTATTCTATTTCCTTTATCACCTGAATAATATTTGGCTGGTTGTGAAGCTGCCTCACTTCTTTGCAGTGGCGTAGCTAGCACTGGGTGGGCCCTGTATCAATGATTGATGAGGAGCCCCCCCCTCTCCCAATAACAAATAGTAATCGCAGATAGAAATGCAGAATATTATTATAAACGTAGAAATAAGGATAGTTTTATAAACACTTGAACAAAATTTTATTATTTGGTCATTAACATAACCACTGTCTAGCGATTTTGATGCCTGCTTCATTTAAATACCAGTAACGCTATGTTAGAAAACTTCTTTGTGTTTCTGGGTCCTTTGAAAACGGTCCAAACAGTTGGTATGGTCCTAACTGGAAAATGATTTTCGTTAGTTTCCTCTGTTCGAGGATTTTACTTTTATTTCTTCTAAATCTTTAGGATGTATGATGTCCCAGGATTGTGTTTCTTGTGTAAAATTTGCTACTTCATCAGACGCCATGGCTATAATAAAAATAAACCTCTCTTTCAATTTAAAGCACAGTTAATTTTTAATTAATCTTTTACCTGGTTCAGTTACTGTGACTGGCGTGACTGTGCTTGGCTCTGAGGAGGTACTGCTTTCTTCTTGTCTAAAATATGTTCCAAGTTTTGGAATTTTTGCGATAACTTCATCTTTTTTTGTTTCATCTTTCTTTTCTTCGAGCCACTCAAAGACCCATACGCTTTTCTTTTCTCACTCATTTTTAAAAAACAGTAACACGCACAAGCATATCACATGCGACGCGAATTCGAATGCACTCTTCTATGCTTCTACCTATTAATTACTATTCATAAGTGAGCCGCGAGTCAACTAATGCAGCCCAGCCGGAGTTGGTACATTCTAACATTCTATGTGAATCCCAGTACTTTGCACCGTCAAGTACGTGAATCCCCGGGATACACGGACACGCTGTTCTTACCGACAATGGATTCTAGTGTTAGTTACATTTACCATCATTAATTTATACATTTAGACATCATCTCATAATTTTATATTTTAAAAATGGGCGAAGTGATACTCTTACTTGTAATTTATAATCAATATTAAATTCTCGATAAAAAAATTATTTCTTGTAAGGTCGTAGAGGCTGGTGGTCCCTGTATTATTGATACAGCAGATATAGTGGTTGCTACGCCCCTGCTTCTTTGCTTGTTCTCCTCTCCCGATAATATACTTTTTTCCTCCTGGGTTTCTTCTCAGCATTTTTCACTCTCATGCTTCTACCGTCTCCTGTTGACTGTTGACACGTTTTGCTGACTTAAGTAACTGTGGGTCTGACCACAATCTTCTAAAGCCTAAATTTTGCACTGTGTGGGACGCTTTTAGATCTTAACACTTTGCTCAACGCACCCGCGCCTTTCACCTTTAATAATTTCTTCTTCTTCTTCATCTTGTTCTGTTATAACTTAACTGCGCTTAGGTACACAAAACTTAACTCTTTGTACACTTATATCTTGCCCACCTTTTAGTTCAAGGGATAAACTTGCGCGTTTGCCTAAGACAGGGGTGTTCAGACTTATACTATCAGCGATCTATCGTAAAAGTAATAGGCGGCAAGTGATCGACTAGGTAGGGAAAAAATACCAAGTTTATCATTGATACTTCCGGATTCTTCGATGCCAATGGATTCTTCTAGATGTCTCTAGGAATGCGTTTTTGAATTATTGCTGTGCAATCATTCTAAGCCAAGATATTTGAATCGAAAGTTGCCACGTGTTTTTGGGACTTCGTAACGTAATTATTTACGGATCGACTTGAAAATCAGTCGATCGCGATTGACTGTTTGAGCTTTGAGCACCCCTAGCCTAAGATAATATATTTAGTTTTGTTGGTATTTATTCTTAGTTCTCTTTTTCTGTCCTGGGATTCTACTTTCCTCATTATTCGTTTTAGTACCTATTCTTTCTGATCTTGCCAGCAGTGTCAGATCGTCTGCGTACGATAGGATTTGGTGTCTCTTGTTTATTATTGTCCCTTTGGTTATAATTCCACTGTCATGAATTATTTTTTTCAGCATCATATTCAAGAGGGTTGTTGACAGAGGTTGTTTGATTCCTTTTTGGGTCTCAAAACTCTGAAAGCTCTCAATTTACTCATATCTTATTTGTTGTCCCTTCTAATGCCATTTTCACTAACCATATGTTTTTTTTTGGGATTTGTAAGTCCTTCATGTCTTGCAGTAGCTTGTTTCTTTAGATGGAGTTGTACGCTTACTTAAAATCTATCAATAGGTTTGTGTTGTGTCATAGCTGGTGGCAAGTATCTGTTTTGGTATATACAGTGGCTCCCATTCGTATTCCTACCGTGCTTTGCGTTTGTTTGGTTCAAATGCAAATACAATTACGTAGGTGAACGAAATTCAACAATTTTTTGTCATTACTTTTTATAAATCATTTGTTTAACAATTATCAATAGTTTTAGTCAAGTACAAAGATTACCTTCTAAATAAAATATACGGAAAATAGTAAAAATTGCTGACATACTTATTTATATTAGTACAGTTTAATAATTGACAGCTTACTATATAACAATACATTAATTTAATACGTTTGTTATCCAATAGGTGCATTTGTTTCTTTGTTTTAAGAACGGAATGAGCAGAACATGGAACAAGGTCACGTAGTGTAAGAACCTACGGGGTTTTCGGAACAATAATCGAACGATTTGGAACACTTGTTTGTTGACACAAGAAGGATCTAAAGCAAAATGTAAAAATTTTCCCATTTTAGCCGTTTTTAAAAAGCAACTGCAAAATTATCGTCAACAAAATAAATAAATATTAAGATCTTTGATATAAAACTAATAGTGAAGGTTGTATTATCATGTAATAAATAATTTATTAGTAATTCATCATCTTCTTCAATGGTTATTAAAATATCATTAATTTTAAATTTTAATTCCATTTAAATAAAAATATGACACCCAAAATTGATTCATTATAATAGAATATAATGTTCTGACAAAATTGGCATAACAAATGATAAGGGACAAAACAACTTAAGCCCCAAGTATTTGTTCCGAGTGAAAAGAGCAAACTCCTAAGGTTCCGTTCCGTAATAAACTAATTTGGAATAGAACATTTCGAGCACTCCGAGTTTGATAACCAAACGCAGAACAGAGTTTTTGGAGTAAAAAGAGCGTTCCGAACAAATAAACGAATGCACCATATGACCTCCTGGAGTCGCTTTGGCATTGATTCCACCAATTTTACCGTGGTTTCACGATTTATACTGTACCATTCGGTTTGTAATCGGCGTTTTGGCTCTTCCCGGTTAGAAATAGAGAATTTGCGAATTTTTATCTTTAAAATTCGCCGCAAGTTCTCAATTGGATTGATGTTCGGTGATTGTAGAGGGGTTTCAAGTATTTCCAGACAATTATGAAGAAGCCATTTTTTGGCCTTGTGCTTTGGATCGTTATCATGATAAAACTTAAATGTTTTGCTAATTCCCAAAATTTCAAAATGTCTATATTTATTTGCAGCCATAATACCATCAATGAAGTGCAAAGTTTCCATTCCAGCAGCTGAAAAACACCCCCGCACCATGATTGATCCACCTACATATGTGACAGTAGGTTGCAGATTTTGTTTCTTGAAGGTCTCGTTTCCGCCATACCATTTGCCTTCGATCTGACACAATACGATACTTTTTGGCAAATGCTAAGCGCTTTTTGCGGTTTCTCTCATTTACAAGTGGTTTATTCGTAGCTACTCGACCATTGCAATAATTTTTTCTCCATATTCGTCGAATAGTCTCAGCACTTACGCTCTTTCTCAAGTGATTTTTAATATTTTTTGCGAGTTTAACAGCACTCATTCTTGGGTATTTCTTAACTTCTCGAATAATGTATCTTTTGTTGCTAGGATTTAAGAGCTTCCTGTAATGCAAGTATCCAAAGAATATTTTTACTGATTAATATGTAGTGAACCAGCAAAGGGGAAGTTAAACATTACAACATTAAAAACTACTTTAATTGTAAACATTTTAGAAATATCTTAAATCTTAAATCAAACTAGTTCTCAAAAATACTAAACCAAAATACTTACTTACTTAAACGCGTCCTCTTGTACCTGTTAAGGTGTCGAGGTTTGGTATTGCTGTTGTTGTTCCCAATAATTAATTACTTCTGGGGGGTTGGCAGAAGTTGCGCCATTATTTCCGATCTGCTATTAATTGTATAGCTTCGTTCCATGTGCTTCCTCTTTTCTGTATTGCCTGAACTACAGCTTCGTTCCATGTTCTATTTGGCCGTCCTCTAGGTCTTCTTCCTTTAGTCCTTGCTTGCCATGCTAATTTAACCTGGCTATCCGTTGTTTTTGTTCTATTACCTCTGCTGCTGCTGTAACTTCGGCTCTATGGCGTAGGTCCTCATTTTTAATTCTGTCTCTTAGAGTTAGTCTTTCTATTCTTCTTAGCTATTTCATCTCCATTGTTTGTATTCTTTTTTCTTGTTTTACGTTTAGTACCCATACTTCGCTTCCATATAACAGTGTTGGTAAATAGACTACTATTTTTGTTTGTTTGGATATTTCTCTTTTATTGATGAATAAATTGCGTAGTGCATGGTATAGCTTTGCTTGATCGTTGCTCCAATTTGTGGGGAAGTTGTGGGTGCCAAACCATAACACTATCTGCCCGTGTGTGCAGAAAACGTCGTCCAAAATATTGTTATTTTGTCTTCGTTCTTTGACGACTAGGCACTGCTCCGTCTGAACGATAAATATGATAACTTAACTTGATTATTTCTGTCCTTGATTTGTAAATTTTATTTTGGTTTAATTAAAAATTTTATACTTACTGTATTTTAAATCTAAAATTGTCAAGAAGTGGTTTTCTTTTGCAAGAGATACAAAAAGATCCCGAGTATTAGCAAAGGCAATAATCAACTCTTCTTCATCCATTGTTGATGCATGAAAGATACAAAAATTTACTATTTTAGAGGTGAGTTTACACAAAACTCTTTATATGAGCCCTAATTAGGAGCGACGGGCATTACCTGACCATGTGAGCATTACGTTTTTATCATCGCTCCATATTCAATTATTTATTATATAGCTTTCATTTTATATCATATTGATTGATTGATTGATAGCCTATGCATCCCTCAAAAGGGCAAAGACCTTCCCCTGTTTTTTCCAGTTGTTGCTCCATTCCATCCACCCATCAAGTTTCTAGTCGGCCTCTTCCTCTTTGAAGAGGTGAAGACATTCTACGTCATATGCCTTTTTTTTTTTTATAAAACACTGTCTTATCAAACTTTATTTTGTGGTTTTATGTACACATTTTTTTAAATAAAACTTGTTAAAACAGACAGAAGAAAGCAGAGAAGTGTCACATTGGCAGTTTACATCGTGGCCAGATTATGGAGTTCCACATTCAGCTAGAGCTATGTTGGAGTTTTTAGAGCGAGTAAGAAGGCAGCAAGCGAATATGGTTACAGCCTTGGGTGATACCTGGGCAGGTCATCCCAGAGGGCCACCGATTATCGTCCATTGTAGTGCTGGCATCGGTCGGACAGGTAAGAAGAAGTTACAAACGATCTACAACATCTTGTTAATTTGATGTTTCTCTGCAGGTACCTTTTGTACATTAGATATATGCATATCACGTTTAGAAGATGTGGGAACGGTGGATGTAAGGGGTACAGTAGAGAAAATTCGATCACAAAGAGCCTATTCCATCCAAATGCCTGACCAGTATGTTTTCTGCCACTTAGCTCTAATAGAGTACGCGCTAATGAAAGGTCATCTGCAATCTGCGGATCTCTCGGGTTTCGATCAGGGCGCAGATGAAGACTCTGAATAACCTTAAGCTTCCTTAAATGCGTATCTAGTTGTTAATTGTGGACTAATTAATTAAACTTGGTAGTTATGCTTTTTAAAATGAGAAACTAAATCGTGATGTGTGACGTTACGTGGTCTTTTGACAGTGAACTGTTTTTATTAATCCTCATCTTTAGTAAAGAAAGTGATATGAATATTATATAACCAAATTTAGTTGGTTAATTTTTGTGAAGGTATTTATTTTCAGCAGTATTTGGAATTAAGTGTTAGTTTCTTTACTATATTTATTAAGTAAATCCCAAAAATTAAATGTTGAATCTTTATTCCTCATGGTTATAATGAGATTATTGTTGCGGGAGTTTTGAATGACCGAGGCATGCGTAAGCGATTTAATTAATTTTTAATATTTTGTGAATAGGCCTAAGGGGTGGTTATCTACGCAGGATTTTAAAAATAGATGAAATATGAAACCGGATTTCATATTTTATCTAGTTTTTAGAACAGGTTTATTACCTTCCAATTTCACATATCTTAATCTGTATGAACATTCGAAGTTTGCAACGGTATATCATAATAATAAATAAGTTTATACAGTCGAATAGGAGAAGAAAGTAAATTAACAAATTTGATCACGAGTGTTCGTATTTACTTCGCTTAATTTAAAAGGTTCCGATTTATTTTGTGATGCTTTTAAGAACAGTGACACCACGTAAATGTTAAAACAGTGTGAAATTATAAGTTTGCAGCTAATAAATGTCAATAACGATTTTAATGTGATCAGATGTACCCAAATTACTGCATTCAGGGTCTTTAAACAAATTTTATGAGTAATCTCGTTAATTTAACTTAAAACATAAGCTTTGTTAGGGTAATATTCGTAATAAATTTCAAGACTGCTTAATCTGACATCTTTATTAATGAAAATTTAATAATTTTTATCGATATAGAAATAACTGCAAAACCCCAACAAATTATAACAATTTGTTATTATGTGCTAAATTAAGAATAATTGTTGTATTATGTAAAACACTTGGAAATTTGTGTTTTTCCACATAAGTATTTAATATTTATTTATGGTGTTTTCTGTGTATTTGTACATAGTGTACCTTTAGTTATTTCTAAAGAATAAAATATGCTTTTATTTAGGAAACCGTATTGTGTATTTTTTATTCTTAAAACTTCCCAGCATAATATGTCCCATAAAAGTCATCGGAATTCATTAAACGGTCATTTTAGAGATTGTTGTGCACAAAAATATGTCTCATTACAGGCCCAAAACCGGAACTTGTTATACAACCAACAAATTTGGGTAAGTTTTAAGTACTAAAAGGAAGCTCGAGCAAAACATATGAGTGTAATGTATATAAAATCGTCACCGATATATTATATTCTTCACGAGAACAAGTGAAAAGGAGGAATTCTAGGCAACAAAGGTTATTTAATTGTTTAATCACCTCCACCATTAAATGTGTAAAACACGGGTTCGTTTCAATGAACCATGGCACTTCTTTAATTGAGTGCAATCTATTTTTGTGGTTCCTTTTTACTTTGTATCGAAGCCTTGACGTCAAATTTTTTCTATACAGGTAATCTTCCGATTTAATCCAGTATCGAGCTGGAGACTTTTATTATGAGCCAATCAGTGTAACCAATCAGGGCAGTTGTCATGTATTTGGTTTTACTATACACGATTTACTTTTGTGTTAAGTAAAAGGTTATAGATTCGTTGTTATTTTATTTTTAAGTATTGGTAATGCAGTAATGTAGTGTGATACACAATAATAATTGCTTATTTAATCTGGCTTGTGTAAGTTGTTTGCTTTAACACGTGCAAGCAATTCTTATAAATGAAAGAAAAAATATTAATATTTCTGTTTCCATTGAAAATTCAACAAATGAGAAGAAAAGCAGTTACATAAGGTAGGTGTGAGTTTTTATTATTTATGTTCAGTTCACATGTAGTTGCATATTCTGTTTCGATCATACAACCAACAGTTCGTAATCACAATCAGTTTTTGAACTTTACGATTGTTATACGTATGTTGACATCTAAACCAAAGTACCATGAGATCGAAAAAAAGATGATTCTGAGCAGGCCTTGACTAGTACAACACGATTGGTTACACTGGTTCTAGAATGCCTATGAATTATAATGTGACAGTGACATTTCAAATGTAAGTCAGTCTTGCAATCTTGTTTCCAGAATTATTTAAGTTTATCGTTGTAATACTAGTGAAGGATCACATTTTGAACACCTACTCTAACATGTATTCATCTTAGTTTTCAGTTTGTTCCCTAAATAAATACTGTTTTGTGTTTTAATTTATTTGACATTTATTAACCTCTAACCTACTGCCACATTTTGAAATCAGTCTTGCCAATCGTGTTGTACTAGTCAAGGCCTGCTCAGAATCATCTTTTTTTCGATCTCATGGTATTTGTAAAAAGATGTACTCTGAGAATTTGTGTGATGTTCTGTGTCATCGTACTATGAACACGATCATTTATTCGCGGCTGCAATATGGATTATTATTGTTAACACAATTTACAATAACTACAGTAAAGATTGTGAACGTTACTGCTTCTAATACTTGGGCCGTTTACACTAGATAGAGAGCTCATCACAATTCTTTTTAAAGTTACCAACACCAAATGGAAAAATTTATGAAGTATTTCAGCCCAAAATTAATAATTTGTTATACTCGGAAATGAACTGTTTGTAACAGGAACACATGAGTTAAGAAGGGTAACTTTGGCTTTGTATTTCAGTCCAAAATTGATAATAATTTGTCGCACTCGAAAACGAACTTTTGGTAATAGGAACACATGAGTTAAGAGGGGTAAGTTGGGCTTTGTATTTCAGCCTAAAATTAATAATGTTTCGCACTCGAAAACTAAATGTCTGTAACAGGAACACATGAGCTAAGAAGGGTATAAGTTTGGCTTTGTATTTCAGTCCAAAATTAATAATTTTTAATACTCGAAAATGTACTGTTTGTAACAGGAACACATGAGTTAAGAAGGGTAAGTTTGGCTTTGTATTTCAGTCCAAAATTGATAATTTGTCGCACTCGAAAACGAACTTTTGGTAATAGGAACACATGAGTTAAGAAGGGTAAGTTGGGCTTTGTATTTCAGCCTAAAATTAATAATGTTTCGCACTCGAAAACTAAATGTCTGTAACAGGAACACATGAGCTAAGAAGGGTATAAGTTTGGCTTTGTATTTCAGTCCAAAATTAATAATTTTTAATACTCGAAAATGTACTGTTTGTGACAGGGACACATGAGTTAAGAAGGGTAAGTTTGGCTTTGCATTTCAGTCCAAAATTAATAATTTATCGCACTCGAAAACGAACCTTTGGTAATAGGAACACATGAGTTAAGAAGGGTAAGTTGGGCTTTGGTTTTTAGCCTAAAATTAATAATGTTTCGCACTCGAAAACTAAATGTCTGTAACAGGAACACATGAGCTAAGAAGGGTATAAGTTTGGCTTTGTATTTCAGTCCAAAATTAATAATTTTTAATACTCGAAAATGTACTGTTTGTAACAGGGATACATGAGTTAAGAAGGGTAAGTTTGGCTTTGCATTTCAGTCCAAAATTAATAATTTATCGCACTCGAAAACGAACTTTCGGTAATAGAAACACATGAGTTAAGAAGGGTAACTTTGGCTTTGTATTTCAGTCCAAAATTGATAATTATTTGTCGCACTCGAAAACGAACTTTTGGTGATAGGGACACATGAGCTAAGAAGGGTAAGTTTGGCTTTGTATTTCAGTCCAAAATTAATAATTTTTAATACTCGAAAATGTACTGTTTGTAACAGGGATACATGAGTTAAGAAGGGTAAGTTTGGCTTTGCATTTCAGTCCAAAATTAATAATTTATCGCACTCGAAAACGAACTTTCGGTAATAGAAACACATGAGTTAAGAAGGGTAACTTTGGCTTTGTATTTCAGTCCAAAATTGATAATTATTTGTCGCACTCGAAAACGAACTTTTGGTGATAGGGACACATGAGCTAAGAAGGGTAAGTTTGGCTTTGTATTTCAGTCCAAAATTAATAATTTTTAATACTCGAAAATGTACTGTTTGTAACAGGGATACATGAGTTAAGAAGGGTAAGTTTGGCTTTGCATTTCAGTCCAAAATTAATAATTTATCGCACTCGAAAACGAACTTTCGGTAATAGAAACACATGAGTTAAGAAGGGTAACTTTGGCTTTGTATTTCAGTCCAAAATTGATAATTATTTGTCGCACTCGAAAACGAACTTTTGGTGATAGGGACACATGAGCTAAGAAGGGTAACTTTGGCTTTGTATTTCAGTCCAAAATTGATAATTATTTGTCGCACTCGAAAACGAACTTTTGGTGATAGGGACACATGAGCTAAGAAGGGTAAGTTTGGCTTTGTATTTCAGTCCAAAATTAATAATTTTTCATACTCGAAAATGAACTGTTTGTAACAGGGACGCATGAGTTAAGAAGGGTAAGTTTGGCTTTGCATTTCAGTCCAAAATTAATAATTTATCGCACACGAAAACGAACCTTTGGTAATAGAAACACATGAGTTAAGAAGTGTAACTTTGGCTTTGTATTTCAGTCCAAAATTGATAATAATTTGTCGCACTCGAAAACGAACTTTTGGTAATAGGAACACATGAGTTAAGAGGGGTAAGTTGGGCTTTGTATTTCAGCCTAAAATTAATAATGTTTCGCACTCGAAAACTAAATGTCTGTAACAGGAACACATGAGCTAAGAAGGGTATAAGTTTGGCTTTGTATTTCAGTCCAAAATTAATAATTTTTAATACTCGAAAATGTACTGTTTGTGACAGGGACACATGAGTTAAGAAGGGTAAGTTTGGCTTTGCATTTCAGTCCAAAATTAATAATTTATCGCACTCGAAAACGAACTTTCGGTAATAGAAACACATGAGTTAAGAAGGGTAACTTTGGCTTTGTATTTCAGTCCAAAATTGATAATTATTTGTCGCACTCGAAAACGAACTTTTGGTGATAGGGACACATGAGCTAAGAAGGGTAAGTTTGGCTTTGTATTTCAGTCCAAAATTAATAATTTTTCATACTCGAAAATGAACTGTTTGTAACAGGGACACATGAGTTAAGAAGGGTAAGTTTGGCTTTGCATTTCAGTCCAAAATTAATAATTTATCGCACACGAAAACGAACTTTTGGTAATAGAAACACATGAGTTAAGAAGGGTAACTTTGGCTTTGTATTTCAGTCCAAAATTGATAATAATTTGTCGCACTCGAAAACGATCTTTTGGTAATAGGAACACATGAGTTAAGAGGGGTAAGTTGGGCTTTGTATTTCAGCCTAAAATTAATAATGTTTCGCACTCGAAAACTAAATGTCTGTAACAGGAACACATGAGCTAAGAAGGGTATAAGTTTGGCTTTGTATTTCAGTCCAAAATTAATAATTTTTAATACTCGAAAATGTACTGTTTGTGACGGGGACACATGAGTTACGAAGGGTAAGTTGGGCTTTGTTTTTTAGCCTAAAATTAATAATGTTTCGCACTCGAAAACTAAATGTCTGTAACAGGAACACATGAGCTAAGAAGGGTATAAGTTTGGCTTTGTATTTCAGTCCAAAATTAATAATTTATCGCACTCGAAAACGAACCTTTGGTAATAGGAACACATGAGTTAAGAGGGGTAAGTTGGGCTTTGTATTTCAGCCTAAAATTAATAATGTTTCGCACTCGAAAACTAAATGTCTGTAACAGGAACACATGAGCTAAGAAGGGTATAAGTTTGGCTTTGTATTTCAGTCCAAAATTAATAATTTTTAATACTCGAAAATGTACTGTTTGTGACAGGGACACATGAGTTAAGAAGGGTAAGTTTGGCTTTGCATTTCAGTCCAAAATTAATAATTTATCGCACACGAAAACGAACTTTTGGTAATAGAAACACATGAGTTAAGAAGTGTAACTTTGGCTTTGTATTTCAGTCCAAAATTGATAATAATTTGTCGCACTCGAAAACGAACTTTTGGTAATAGGAACACATGAGTTAAGAGGGGTAAGTTGGGCTTTGTATTTCAGCCTAAAATTAATAATGTTTCGCACTCGAAAACTAAATGTCTGTAACAGGAACACATGAGCTAAGAAGGGTATAAGTTTGGCTTTGTATTTCAGTCCAAAATTAATAATTTTTAATACTCGAAAATGTACTGTTTGTGACAGGGACACATGAGTTAAGAAGGGTAAGTTTGGCTTTGCATTTCAGTCCAAAATTAATAATTTATCGCACTCGAAAACGAACCTTTGGTAATAGGAACACATGAGTTAAGAAGGGTAAGTTGGGCTTTGGTTTTTAGCCTAAAATTAATAATGTTTCGCACTCGAAAACTAAATGTCTGTAACAGGAACACATGAGCTAAGAAGGGTATAAATTTGGCTTTGTATTTCAGTCCAAAATTAATAATTTTTAATACTCGAAAATGTACTGTTTGTAACAGGGATACATGAGTTAAGAAGGGTAAGTTTGGCTTTGCATTTCAGTCCAAAATTAATAATTTATCGCACTCGAAAACGAACTTACGGTAATAGAAACACATGAGTTAAGAAGGGTAAGTTTGGCTTTGTATTTCAGTCCAAAATTAATAATTTTTAATACTCGAAAATGTACTGTTTGTAACAGGGACACATGAGTTAAGAAGGGTAACTTTGGCTTTCTATTTCAGTCCAAAATTGATAATTTTTTATACTCGAAAATGTACTGTTTGTAACAGGGACACATGAGTTAAGAAGGGTAACTTTGGCTTTGTATTTCAGTCCAAAATTGATAATTTTTCATACTCGAAAATGAACTGTTTGTAACAGGAACACATGAGTTAAGAAGGGTAAGTTTGGCTTTGTATTTCAGTCCAAAATTGATAATTTGTCGCACTCGAAAACGAACTTTTGGTAATAGGAACACATGAGTTAAGAAGGGTAAGTTGGGCTTTGTATTTCAGCCTAAAATTAATAATGTTTCGCACTCGAAAACTAAATGTCTGTAACAGGAACACATGAGCTAAGAAGGGTATAAGTTTGGCTTTGTATTTCAGTCCAAAATTAATAATTTTTAATACTCGAAAATGTACTGTTTGTGACAGGGACACATGAGTTAAGAAGGGTAAGTTTGGCTTTGCATTTCAGTCCAAAATTAATAATTTATCGCACTCGAAAACGAACCTTTGGTAATAGGAACACATGAGTTAAGAAGGGTAAGTTGGGCTTTGGTTTTTAGCCTAAAATTAATAATGTTTCGCACTCGAAAACTAAATGTCTGTAACAGGAACACATGAGCTAAGAAGGGTATAAGTTTGGCTTTGTATTTCAGTCCAAAATTAATAATTTTTCATACTCGAAAATGAACTGTTTGTAACAGGGACACATGAGTTAAGAAGGGTAAGTTTGGCTTTGCATTTCAGTCCAAAATTAATAATTTATCGCACACGAAAACGAACTTTTGGTAATAGAAACACATGAGTTAAGAAGTGTAACTTTGGCTTTGTATTTCAGTCCAAAATTGATAATAATTTGTCGCACTCGAAAACGAACTTTTGGTAATAGGAACACATGAGTTAAGAGGGGTAAGTTGGGCTTTGTATTTCAGCCTAAAATTAATAATGTTTCGCACTCGAAAACTAAATGTCTGTAACAGGAACACATGAGCTAAGAAGGGTATAAGTTTGGCTTTGTATTTCAGTCCAAAATTAATAATTTTTAATACTCGAAAATGTACTGTTTGTGACAGGGACACATGAGTTAAGAAGGGTAAGTTTGGCTTTGCATTTCAGTCCAAAATTAATAATTTATCGCACTCGAAAACGAACCTTTGGTAATAGGAACACATGAGTTAAGAAGGGTAAGTTGGGCTTTGGTTTTTAGCCTAAAATTAATAATGTTTCGCACTCGAAAACTAAATGTCTGTAACAGGAACACATGAGCTAAGAAGGGTATAAGTTTGGCTTTGTATTTCAGTCCAAAATTAATAATTTTTAATACTCGAAAATGTACTGTTTGTAACAGGGATACATGAGTTAAGAAGGGTAAGTTTGGCTTTGCATTTCAGTCCAAAATTAATAATTTATCGCACTCGAAAACGAACCTTTGGTAATAGGAACACATGAGTTAAGAAGGGTAAGTTGGGCTTTGGTTTTTAGCCTAAAATTAATAATGTTTCGCACTCGAAAACTAAATGTCTGTAACAGGAACACATGAGCTAAGAAGGGTATAAATTTGGCTTTGTATTTCAGTCCAAAATTAATAATTTTTATTACTCGAAAATGTACTGTTTGTAACAGGGATACATGAGTTAAGAAGGGTAAGTTTGGCTTTGCATTTCAGTCCAAAATTAATAATTTATCGCACTCGAAAACGAACTTTCGGTAATAGAAACACATGAGTTAAGAAGGGTAACTTTGGCTTTGTATTTCAGTCCAAAATTGATAATTATTTGTCGCACTCGAAAACGAACTTTTGGTGATAGGGACACATGAGCTAAGAAGGGTAAGTTTGGCTTTGTATTTCAGTCCAAAATTAATAATTTTTAATACTCGAAAATGTACTGTTTGTAACAGGGACACATGAGTTAAGAAGGGTAACTTTGGCTTTGTATTTCAGTCCAAAATTGATAATTTTTCATACTCGAAAATGAACTGTTTGTAACAGGAACACATGAGTTAAGAAGGGTAAGTTTGGCTTTGTATTTCAGTCCAAAATTGATAATTTGTCGCACTCGAAAACGAACTTTTGGTAATAGGAACACATGAGTTAAGAAGGGTAAGTTGGGCTTTGTATTTCAGCCTAAAATTAATAATGTTTCGCACTCGAAAACTAAATGTCTGTAACAGGAACACATGAGCTAAGAAGGGTATAAGTTTGGCTTTGTATTTCAGTCCAAAATTAATAACTTTTTATACTCGAAAATGTACTGTTTGTAACAGGGACACATGAGTTAAGAAGGGTAACTTTGGCTTTGTATTTCAGTCCAAAATTGATAATAATTTGTCGCACTCGAAAACGAACTTTTGGTAATAGGAACACATGAGCTAAGAAGGGTAAGTTTGGCTTTGCATTTCAGTCCAAAATTAATAACTTTTCATAATCGAAAATGAACTGTTTGTAACAGGAACACATGAGTTAAGAAGGGTAAGTTTGGCTTTGTATTTTAGCCTAAAATTAATAATGTTTCGCACTCGAAAATTAATTGTCTGTAACAGGAACACATGAGCTAAGAAGGGTATAAGTTTGGCTTTGTATTTCAGTCCAAAATTAATAATTTTTAATACTCGAAAATGTACTGTTTGTGACAGCGACACATGAGTTAAGAAGGGTAAGTTGGGCTTTGTTTTTTAGCCTAAAATTAATAATGTTTCGCACTCGAAAACTAAATGTCTGTAACAGGAACACATGAGCTAAGAAGGGTATAAGTTTGGCTTTGTATTTCAGTCCAAAATTAATAATTTTTAATACTCGAAAATGTACTGTTTGTAACAGGGACACATGAGTTAAGAAGGGTAACTTTGGCTTTCTATTTCAGTCCAAAATTGATAATTTTTCATACTCGAAAATGAACTGTTTGTAACAGGAACACATGAGTTAAGAAGGGTAAGTTTGGCTTTGTATTTCAGTCCAAAATTGATAATTTGTCGCACTCGAAAACGAACTTTTGGTAATAGGAACACATGAGTTAAGAAGGGTAAGTTGGGCTTTGTATTTCAGCCTAAAATTAATAATGTTTCGCACTCCAAAACTAAATGTCTGTAACAGGAACACATGAGCTAAGAAGGGTATAAGTTTGGCTTTGTATTTCAGTCCAAAATTAATAACTTTTTATACTCGAAAATGTACTGTTTGTAACAGGGACACATGAGTTAAGAAGGGTAACTTTGGCTTTGTATTTCAGTCCAAAATTGATAATAATTTGTCGCACTCGAAAACGAACTTTTGGTAATAGGAACACATGAGCTAAGAAGGGTAAGTTTGGCTTTGCATTTCAGTCCAAAATTAATAACTTTTCATAATCGAAAATGAACTGTTTGTAACAGGAACACATGAGTTAAGAAGGGTAAGTTTGGCTTTGTATTTTAGCCTAAAATTAATAATGTTTCGCACTCGAAAATTAATTGTCTGTAACAGGAACACATGAGCTAAGAAGGGTATAAGTTTGGCTTTGTATTTCAGTCCAAAATTAATAATTTTTAATACTCGAAAATATACTGTTTGTGACATGGACACATGAGTTAAGAAGGGTAAGTTTGGCTTTGCATTTCAGTCCAAAATTAATAATTTATCGCACTCGAAAACGAACCTTTGGTAATAGGAACACATGAGTTAAGAAGGTTAAGTTGGGCTTTGGTTTTTAGCCTAAAATTAATAATGTTTCGCACTCGAAAACTAAATGTCTGTAACAGGAACACATGAGCTAAGAAGGGTATAAGTTTGGCTTTGTATTTCAGTCCAAAATTAATAATTTTTAATACTCGAAAATGTACTGTTTGTGACAGGGACACATGAGTTAAGAAGGGTAAGTTTGGCTTTGCATTTCAGTCCAAAATTGATAATTTATCGCACTCGAAAACGAACCTTTGGTAATAGGAACACATGAGTTAAGAAGGGTAAGTTGGGCTTTGTTTTTTAGCCTAAAATTAATAATGTTTCGCACTCGAAAACTAAATGTCTGTAACAGGAACACATGAGCTAAGAAGGGTATAAGTTTGGCTTTGTATTTCAGTCCAAAATTAATAATTTTTTATACTCGAAAATGTACTGTTTGTAACAGGGACACATGAGTTAAGAAGGGTAAGTTTGGCTTTGTATTTTAGCCTAAAATTAATAATGTTTCGCACTCGAAAATTAATTGTCTGTAACAGGAACACATGAGCTAAGAAGGGTATAAGTTTGGCTTTGTATTTCAGTCCAAAATTAATAATTTTTAATACTCGAAAATATACTGTTTGTGACATGGACACATGAGTTAAGAAGGGTAAGTTTGGCTTTGCATTTCAGTCCAAAATTAATAATTTATCGCACTCGAAAACGAACCTTTGGTAATAGGAACACATGAGTTAAGAAGGTTAAGTTGGGCTTTGGTTTTTAGCCTAAAATTAATAATGTTTCGCACTCGAAAACTAAATGTCTGTAACAGGAACACATGAGCTAAGAAGGGTATAAGTTTGGCTTTGTATTTCAGTCCAAAATTAATAATTTTTAATACTCGAAAATGTACTGTTTGTGACAGGGACACATGAGTTAAGAAGGGTAAGTTTGGCTTTGCATTTCAGTCCAAAATTGATAATTTATCGCACTCGAAAACGAACCTTTGGTAATAGGAACACATGAGTTAAGAAGGGTAAGTTGGGCTTTGTTTTTTAGCCTAAAATTAATAATGTTTCGCACTCGAAAACTAAATGTCTGTAACAGGAACACATGAGCTAAGAAGGGTATAAGTTTGGCTTTGTATTTCAGTCCAAAATTAATAATTTTTTATACTCGAAAATGTACTGTTTGTAACAGGGACACATGAGTTAAGAAGGGTAAGTTTGGCTTTGTATTTTAGCCTAAAATTAATAATGTTTCGCACTCGAAAATTAATTGTCTGTAACAGGAACACATGAGCTAAGAAGGGCATAAGTTTGGCTTTGTATTTCAGTCCAAAATTAATAACTTTTCATACTCGAAAATGAACTGTTTGTAACAGGAACACATGAGTTAAGAAGGGTAAGTTTGACTTTGCATTTCAGTCCAAAATTAATAATTTATCGCACACGAAAACGAACTTTTCGTAATAGAAACACATGAGTTAAGAAGGGTAACTTTGGCTTTGTATTTCAGTCCAAAATTGATAATTTGTCGTACTCGAAAACGAACTTTTGGTAACAGGAACACATGAGTTAAGAAGGGTAAGTTGGGCTTTGTTTTTTAGCCTAAAATTAATAATGTTTCGCACTCGAAAACTAAATGTCTGTAACAGGAACACATGAGCTAAGAAGGGTATAAGTTTGGCTTTGTATTTCAGTCCAAAATTAATAATTTTTCATACTCGAAAATGAACTGTTTGTAACAGGAACACATGAGTTAAGAAGGGTAAGTTTGGCTTTGTATTTCAGTCCAAAATTGATAATTTGTCGCACTCGAAAACGAACTTTTGGTAATAGGAACACATGAGTTAAGAAGGGTAAGTTGGGCTTTGTATTTCAGCCTAAAATTAATAATGTTTCGCACTCGAAAACTAAATGTCTGTAACAGGAACACATGAGCTAAGAAGGGTATAAGTTTGGCTTTGTATTTCAGTCCAAAATTAATAACTTTTCATAATCGAAAATGAACTGTTTGTAACAGGAACACATGAGTTAAGAAGGGTAAGTTTGGCTTTGTATTTTAGCCTAAAATTAATAATGTTTCGCACTCGAAAATTAATTGTCTGTAACAGGAACACATGAGCTAAGAAGGGTATAAGTTTGGCTTTGCATTTCAGTCCAAAATTAATAATTTATCGCACTCGAAAACGAACTTTTGGTAATAGGAACACATGAGTTAAGAAGGGTAAGTTGGGCTTTGTTTTTTAGCCTAAAATTAATAATGTTTCGCACTCGAAAACTAAATGTCTGTAACAGGAACACATGAGCTAAGAAGGGTATAAGTTTGGCTTTGTATTTCAGTCCAAAATTAATAACTTTTTATACTCGAAAATGTACTGTTTGTAACAGGGACACATGAGTTAAGAAGGGTAACTTTGGCTTTGTATTTCAGTCCAAAATTGATAATAATTTGTCGCACTCGAAAACGAACTTTTGGTAATAGGAACACATGAGCTAAGAAGGGTAAGTTTGGCTTTGTATTTCAGTCCAAAATTAATAACTTTTCATAATCGAAAATGAACTGTTTGTAACAGGAACACATGAGTTAAGAAGGGTAAGTTTGGCTTTGTATTTTAGCCTAAAATTAATAATGTTTCGCACTCGAAAATTAATTGTCTGTAACAGGAACACATGAGCTAAGAAGAGCATAAGTTTGGCTTTGTATTTCAGTCCAAAATTAATAACTTTTCATACTCGAAAATGAACTGTTTGTAACAGGAACACATGAGTTAAGAAGGGTAAGTTTGACTTTGCATTTCAGTCCAAAATTAATAATTTATCGCACACGAAAACGAACTTTTCGTAATAGAAACACATGAGTTAAGAAGGGTAACTTTGGCTTTGTATTTCAGTCCAAAATTGATAATTTGTCGTACTCGAAAACGAACTTTTGGTAACAGGAACACATGAGTTAAGAAGGGTAAGTTGGGCTTTGTTTTTTAGCCTAAAATTAATAATGTTTCGCACTCGAAAACTAAATGTCTGTAACAGGAACACATGAGCTAAGAAGGGTATAAGTTTGGCTTTGTATTTCAGTCCAAAATTAATAATTTTTAATACTCGAAAATGTACTGTTTGTGACAGGGACACATGAGTTAAGAAGGGTAAGTTGGGCTTTGTTTTTTAGCCTAAAATTAATAATGTTTCGCACTCGAAAACTAAATGTCTGTAACAGGAACACATAAGCTAAGAAGGGTATAAGTTTGGCTTTGTATTTCAGTCCAAAATTAATAATTTTTCATACTCGAAAATGAACTGTTTGTAACAGGAACACATGAGTTAAGAAGGGTAAGTTTGGCTTTGTATTTCAGTCCAAAATTGATAATTTGTCGCACTCGAAAACGAACTTTTGGTAATAGGAACACATGAGTTAAGAAGGGTAAGTTGGGCTTTGTATTTCAGCCTAAAATTAATAATGTTTCGCACTCGAAAACTAAATGTCTGTAACAGGAACACATGAGCTAAGAAGGGTATAAGTTTGGCTTTGTATTTCAGTCCAAAATTAATAACTTTTCATAATCGAAAATGAACTGTTTGTAACAGGAACACATGAGTTAAGAAGGGTAAGTTTGGCTTTGTATTTTAGCCTAAAATTAATAATGTTTCGCACTCGAAAATTAATTGTCTGTAACAGGAACACATGAGCTAAGAAGGGTATAAGTTTGGCTTTGCATTTCAGTCCAAAATTAATAATTTATCGCACTCGAAAACGAACTTTTGGTAATAGGAACACATGAGTTAAGAAGGGTAAGTTGGGCTTTGTTTTTTAGCCTAAAATTAATAATGTTTCGCACTCGAAAACTAAATGTCTGTAACAGGAACACATGAGCTAAGAAGGGTATAAGTTTGGCTTTGTATTTCAGTCCAAAATTAATAACTTTTTATACTCGAAAATGTACTGTTTGTAACAGGGACACATGAGTTAAGAAGGGTAACTTTGGCTTTGTATTTCAGTCCAAAATTGATAATAATTTGTCGCACTCGAAAACGTACTTTTGGTAATAGGAACACATGAGCTAAGAAGGGTAAGTTTGGCTTTGTATTTCAGTCCAAAATTAATAACTTTTCATAATCGAAAATGAACTGTTTGTAACAGGAACACATGAGTTAAGAAGGGTAAGTTTGGCTTTGTATTTTAGCCTAAAATTAATAATGTTTCGCACTCGAAAATTAATTGTCTGTAACAGGAACACATGAGCTAAGAAGGGTATAAGTTTGGCTTTGTATTTCAGTCCAAAATTAATAATTTTTTATACTCGAAAATGTACTGTTTGTAACAGGGACACATGAGTTAAGAAGGGTAACTCTGGCTTTGTATTTCAGTCCAAAATTGATAATAATTTGTCGCACTCGAAAACGAACTTTTGGTAATAGGAACACATGAGCTAAGAAGGGTAAGTTTGGCTTTGTATTTCAGTCCAAAATTAATAATTTTTCATACTCGAAAATGAACTGTTTGTAACAGGAACACATGAGTTAAGAAGGGTAAGTTTGGCTTTGTATTTTAGCCTAAAATTAATAATGTTTCGCACTCGAAAATTAATTGTCTGTAACAGGAACACATGAGCTAAGAAGGGTATAAGTTTGGCTTTGCATTTCAGTCCAAAATTAATAATTTATCGCACTCGAAAACGAACTTTTGGTAATAGGAACACATGAGTTAAGAAGGGTAAGTTGGGCTTTGTTTTTTAGCCTAAAATTAATAATGTTTCGCACTCGAAAACTAAATGTCTGTAACAGGAACACATGAGCTAAGAAGGGTATAAGTTTGGCTTTGTATTTCAGTCCAAAATTAATAACTTTTTATACTCGAAAATGTACTGTTTGTAACAGGGACACATGAGTTAAGAAGGGTAACTTTGGCTTTGTATTTCAGTCCAAAATTGATAATAATTTGTCGCACTCGAAAACGTACTTTTGGTAATAGGAACACATGAGCTAAGAAGGGTAAGTTTGGCTTTGTATTTCAGTCCAAAATTAATAACTTTTCATAATCGAAAATGAACTGTTTGTAACAGGAACACATGAGTTAAGAAGGGTAAGTTTGGCTTTGTATTTTAGCCTAAAATTAATAATGTTTCGCACTCGAAAATTAATTGTCTGTAACAGGAACACATGAGCTAAGAAGGGTATAAGTTTGGCTTTGTATTTCAGTCCAAAATTAATAATTTTTCATACTCGAAAATGAACTGTTTGTAACAGGAACACATGAGTTAAGAAGGGTAAGTTTGGCTTTGCATTTCAGTCCAAAATTAATAATTTATCGCACTCGAAAACGAACCTTTGGTAATAGGAACACATGAGTTAAGAAGGGTAAGTTGGGCTTTGTTTTTTAGCCTAAAATTAATAATGTTTCGCACTCGAAAATTAATTGTCTGTAACAGGAACACATGAGCTAAGAAGGGTATAAGTTTGGCTTTGTATTTCAGTCCAAAATTAATAATTTTTTATACTCGAAAATGTACTGTTTGTAACAGGGACACATGAGTTAAGAAGGGTAACTTTGGCTTTGTATTTCAGTCCAAAATTGATAATAATTTGTCGCACTCGAAAACGAACTTTTGGTAATAGGAACACATGAGCTAAGAAGGGTAAGTTTGGCTTTGTATTTCAGTCCAAAATTAATAACTTTTCATAATCGAAAATGAACTGTTTGTAACAGGAACACATGAGTTAAGAAGGGTAAGTTTGGCTTTGTATTTTAGCCTAAAATTAATAATGTTTCGCACTCGAAAATTAATTGTCTGTAACAGGAACACATTAGCTAAGAAGGGTATAAGTTTGGCTTTGTATTTCAGTCCAAAATTAATAATTTTTTATACTCGAAAATGTACTGTTTGTAACAGGGACACATGAGTTAAGAAGGGTAACTTTGGCTTTGTATTTCAGTCCAAAATTGATAATAATTTGTCGCACTCGAAAACGAACTTTTGGTAATAGGAACACATGAGCTAAGAAGGGTAAGTTTGGCTTTGTATTTCAGTCCAAAATTAATAACTTTTCATAATCGAAAATGAACTGTTTGTAACAGGAACACATGAGTTAAGAAGGGTAAGTTTGGCTTTGTATTTTAGCCTAAAATTAATAATGTTTCGCACTCGAAAATTAATTGTCTGTAACAGGAACACATGAGCTAAGAAGGGCATAAGTTTGGCTTTGTATTTCAGTCCAAAATTAATAACTTTACATACTCGAAAATGAACTGTTTGTGACAGGAACACATGAGTTAAGAAGGGTAAGTTTGACTTTGCATTTCAGTCCAAAATTAATAATTTATCGCACACGAAAACGAACTTTTCGTAATAGAAACACATGAGTTAAGAAGGGTAACTTTGGCTTTGTATTTCAGTCCAAAATTGATAATTTGTCGTACTCGAAAACGAACTTTTGGTAATAGGAACACATGAGTTAAGAAGGGTATGTTGGGCTTTGTTTTTTAGCCTAAAATTAATAATGTTTCGCACTCGAAAACTAAATGTCTGTAACAGGAACACATGAGCTAAGAAGGGTATAAGTTTGGCTTTGTATTTCAGTCCAAAATTAATAACTTTTCATACTCGAAAATGAACTGTTTGTAACAGGAACACATGAGTTAAGAAGGGTAAGTTTAGCTTTGTATTTCAGTCCAAAATTTATAATTTTTCATACTCGAAAATAAACTGTTTGTATCAGGAACGCATTGGATAAGAAGGGTAAGTTTGACTTTGTATTTCAGTCCAAAATTAATAATCAGTCGAACTCGAAAACGAACTTTTGGTAATGGGAGCGGATGGGTTAAGAAGGGTAAGTTTGGCTTTGTATTTCAGCCCAAAAGTAATAATTTTTCATACTCGGAAATGAACTGTTTGTAACAGGAACACATGAGTTAAGAAGGGTAAGTTTGGCTTTGTATTTCAGTCCACAATTAATAATTTGTCGCACTCGAAAATAAACTTTAGGTAATAGGAACACATGAGTTAAGAGGGGTAAGTTGGGCTATGTATTTCAGTCTAAAATTAATAATGTTTCGCACACGAAAACTAAATGTTTCTAGCTACAAACAGTTCATTTCCGAGTATGAAAAATTATTAATTTTGGGCTGAAATACAAAGCCAAACTTACCCTTCTTAACCCATGCGTTCCTGTTACCAAAAGTTCGTTTTCGAGTGCGAAACATTATTAATTTTAGACTGAAATGCAAAGCCCAACTTACCCTTCTTAACTCATGTGTTCCTATTACCAAAAGTACTTTTTCGAGTGCAACAAATTATCAATTTTTGACTGAAATACAAACTTACCCTTCTTAACTCATGTGTTCCTGTTACAAACAGTTTATTTCCCAGTATGAAAAATTATTATGTTTGGACTGAAATACAAAGCCAAACTTACCCTTCTTAACTCATGCGTTCCTGTTACCAAGAGTTCGTTTTCGAGTGCGAAACATTATTAATTTTAGACTGAAATGCAAAGCCCAACTTACCCTTCTTAACTCATGTGTTCCTATTACCAAAAGTTCGTTTTCGAGTGCCACAGATTATCAATTTTGGACTGAAATACAAAGCCAAACTTACCCTTCTTAGATCATGTATTCCTATTATAAAAAAGTTCGTTTTCAAGTGGGACAAATTATCAATTTTGGACTGAAATACACAGCCAAACTTACCCTTCTTAGCTCATGTGTTCCCGTTACAGACATTTAGTTTTCGGGTGCGAAACATTATTAATTTTAGACTGAAATACAAAGACCAACTTACCATTCTGAACTTACGTGTTCCTGTTACAAACAGTTCATTTTTGAGTATGAAAAATTATTAATTTTGGACTGAAATACAATGCCAAACTTACCCTTCTTAACTCATGTGTTCCTATTACCAAGAGTTCGTTTTCGAGTGCGAAACATTATTAATTTTAGACTGAAATACAAAGCCCAACTTACCCTTCTTAACTCATGTGTTCCTATTACCAAAAGTTCGTTTTCGAGTGCCACAGATTATCAATTTTGGACTGAAATACAAAGCCAAACTTACCCTTCTTAGATCATGTATTCCTATTATAAAAAAGTTCGTTTTCAAGTGGGACAAATTATCAATTTTGGACTGAAATACACAGCCAAACTTACCCTTCTTAGCTCATGTGTTCCCGTTACAGACATTTAGTTTTCGGGTGCGAAACATTATTAATTTTAGACTGAAATACAAAGACCAACTTACCATTCTTAACTTACGTGTTCCTGTTACAAACAGTTCATTTTTGAGTATGAAAAATTATTAATTTTGGACTGAAATACAATGCCAAACTTACCCTTCTTAACTCATGTGTTCCTATTACCAAGAGTTCGTTTTCGAGTGCGAAACATTATTAATTTTAGACTGAAATACAAAGCCCAACTTACCCTTCTTAACTCATGTGTTCCTATTACCAAAAGTTCGTTTTCGAGTGCCACAGATTATCAATTTTGGACTGAAATACAAAGCCAAACTTACCCTTCTTAGATCATGTATTCCTATTATAAAAAAGTTCGTTTTCAAGTGGGACAAATTATCAATTTTGGACTGAAATACACAGCCAAACTTACCCTTCTTAGCTCATGTGTTCCCGTTACAGACATTTAGTTTTCGGGTGCGAAACATTATTAATTTTAGACTGAAATACAAAGACCAACTTACCATTCTTAACTTACGTGTTCCTGTTATAAACAGTTCATTTACGAGTATGAAAAATTATTAATTTTGGACTGAAACACAAAGCCAAACTTACCCTTCTTAACCCATGCGTTCCTGTTACAAACAGTTCATTTTCGAGTGTGAAAAATTATTAATTTTGGGCTGAAATGCAAAGCCAAACTTAAATAATCGAACAGCAGGCCTGGAAAATTCTAGCATTTCGACGGCACGAGGCAAGGTCGTCAATCTTTATATGAGTTATTTGCATAGTATTCTGCCGATACAACCCCAAAAGGCGTTAAAAGGTCAGTGGAATTAGTTTTTTTTATTCATTTCACTGTTTCAATGTTGTTTTCCCGAACGTTTTTGTCCTCAAATAAATTCTTATCCTTATCGGATCGACGATCTTGAACATAGATAAGGTGGAGATTAGAGGCAGCTATCATCCGACACTACTCCCAGAATTTTAGGACAAACCGTTCGGAAGCTATCGAATTTATTGTGTTTTGTAATTCAAATTTAAAAGTGAAATTAAACTCACTTTGTGGCTACCTTTCTCAACATACTTTGCCGCCGCGCTCAACCTTCTTGGTATCGTAGGGAAGATCTGATACCTACCCGGATAACAGAGGCAACAGAAGCAGCTGTCGACGGAACCAAACCCCAGCTTTTTGTGATAAGCGTGAGCGAAGTTATTGGCTTAAAAATTTTTATATCCGGGTTAAATTTTACTATTATCAAATTTGGAAATTTCCGCGAGGTGTGTTCACATTTTTATCAACCCTTACTTCAAAGGGCTATATCTCCTAAACCCCTCGGTAGGAAAGGCCGAGTTTTGGTGACCAGTAATAACTCGCTATTATCTAAGCTTCGACTGGGAAAAAGCCCTTATCTTTTCATCAGGTTTTTTCGGAACAACCTCCCAGACACCGATGAAAGGCCGATAAGCGGAATCGGTGTATATCATCGCGATCTATATCAGTCTGTCGATATATATTGTTATCTCTAAGATCTGCGTATCCTCCCTGACCTATTTACTGTTGTTGTTAAACTTTACACCAAGAGAGTTCTCCAGCTTTACTTCCGGTGTCTCTTTACTTCACCTTGTCTTAGGGACACCCCCGCTATTTTATCTTTCCTATCAGGTTATCGCTGTAGATAAACGACTCTTGTTCTTTTCAGACCCCGACGCTATTAGGTTAACCGAGGGCTAGGGGTCTACTACCCTTCTTTCCCGCTATTCCTTCCCGGGCGAGACTCTGGAACTCCTGATCCCGAGTGGGCCCTCTGGGGACTCACCAGCTTGAAGCGTGTCCACGCCGCCGTAAACCCGGACCTCGACGTGGGATTGTAGGAATTCGCCACTTCGAAGCTTATGCTGGTGGGAAACTGGTGGGCCATGACAAGTAACATTTGAAAATTGATTCTTAATGAGCTCTCGAACTTCCACCTTTTTGCTAATTTAACCATCTCTCTATCTCTTCAAATACAAAAGTTACCCATGTTGTCCCTACGAAATCCGGGCACCCTGTATATTTAATAGGTAATAATTATTTACTTTTCCATTATAAAAAAACAAGAACCATAAAAATGAATTTGAAATTCGCCTAATTACTAGAGGTGAAACAAATATTGATTTCTGACGGTAACCGAATACGAATATTCGGCTGTTAGTATTCGGCCGAATATTTTTTTGCGCCAAATTTTATTAAATAGACGTGTACCTACCTATAACGGCCATAACTAACATAAAGATACAAGTCTGAAGGTAACCGTGAGTCCCACCCAGGAGCCAGGAGCCACAAATGCAGCTAAAATATCAATTAACAGCGATAATTATTAACTTAATAATCCAACCCTTAACCATAAATCTCATTCATCGGAGACACGATTCCATAAATAGAAAAAATAATGGTTTTTTGTTAGACCCGCGTCCACACCGTCGCTACTTTTTATGTGAGATGTTATTATATTTACAGCGCAGCTGCGCCTCGCAGCTCTTCAGTCGCAGCAACTAGCGACTGTGCCAGCCAGACCGTGCGGCGTGGTGGCAAATATGTCCCCGTCCCGTCCCAGGCCTTATTCTTACACCGATTAAGAAAGCGGAGCTTTTATTTTAGTTTCGTTGCCGTCACCAACATACTAATTTATTGTTTAATAATTAAATTGCCCTGCTAAGAGTAGATAAAACAATAATGCATTCGTTCAGAAATTTGTTTACAGACCCTAAATTCTCGGTAATTAATTAGTGATGGACAACAAACTTTCTGAATCCGGGGTATTAATTAGTTTTTACGTAAAATATTTTTAATAATTCAGTAGTATATGGTTCAGGCAGGAAATTTGGGAAAAATGCTAGATTTCATGCTATGCACCACCCGGTATGGTTTTATTTGAGCACATGCCTTCTTGACAATTTCTTACGATTTTACAGATTAAATTCTATTACAAATTACGAAATTATAAATTTAGTAAATCAATAGTACAATAGTATATACAGGCCAAATAACTCGCATCACGTCTACACGAAAAATAAGCATTAGAAAACTATTGTGTACTCAATGGAAAGATCATAATCCAGTTAAAGTGAAGCAATCGCGAACTGTCGATAAGAATATGATAGCCCGCTTCTGCTCAAAATCAGGACAACTGTCGTGCTTGAAAATAAACGTATAACGTACGTACGTACGGTTACTGCAGAATGGTACACAACAAAATGCTTGCCAGACGTTATTCAAAAAGCTCGTTTACGGTGTCCAAGAAGTGAGATCGTTCTGCACCATCACAATGCTTCAAGTCATACCGCACTCGGCACTCCAAACAAAAGAATTTTTAGAGGCTTCCGGGCTAAAATTGCTAAATCATCCTCCATACAGTCTGACCTGGCACCCTCCGATTACTTTTTATTTCTTCAACTAAATGATAAAATGCGTGGTAAGCGATTTGCAACTGACAAAGATGCCGTGGTAAGCTTAAAAAACCTGGTTTCTCAAGTGATCCAAGAAGAGTGGAATTTATCTTTTGAAAGGTTTTATCGAATGTGTAAATGTATTCTGTTTAAGGGTGATTATATTGAAAAGCAATAATAAAAGTAATTTTTGGTCACAAAATATTGTTTTATTAGTTTGCAGAAATTGTTTCATTTATAAAGTATTTCCATAAAATCTATAAGGAATTTCTCAGATTACAATATTTATAAGAGTTTATTACAGACTTAAGAAGTAGCTATTTGATGAACCAATATATCAATTTACTTCGTGTTTTGAATCATTTGTTGTATGAATTTATTCGATATATCAAGTAATTTGACATATCTTTTAATCAACATATCGATTGATTTAATTACTTAATATTTTTTATCCAATTCAGTTACGGAATGTCAACATTTCGACATTGATTTTAGTTGTGAAAAGTGGTTCATTTTGTAACTAGTTACAAAATATGCTCCCATTTTGTAACTAGTTACAAAAAGATGATTTTAGTTGCGAATAGTGGTTCATTTTGTAACTAGTTACAAAATATGCTCCCATTTTATCACTCCCATTTTATCACGATGACCCAACTCCTTTTTTAAGAAGATGTGGCATTTACATTTTGTTATCTGAATTGGATAAAATCTTGTATGAAACACGTTGCAAAACATGTCTTTTTATCACATGGCGTGTTGTTCATCTCGGCTTCGCTCGACGAACAATTTCACGCCTGGTGATAAAAAGTCCATCATTTTGCAACTCGTTGCATAAATAGCTATTCTATACCAACATTTTCAGTATCGTACAGGCCTAACGAGAACTCTCAATCCATGTGAAAATTCTGTATATAAAAAAATATTATCTTCGTAGAAATTGGAACTAGGTAGGTACTAACCTTCAGCATTAAAAATATGTATTTCCCCAAAGCAGCAAATCCTATAAAAACTAGTAAAACAAAATGATAATTTTATACGTTGAATATTAGAAATTTTTCCAGTGAAATACAAAAACACAACTCGAAACTATTTAAAAACTGTTGCTGCCTAATGTTTAGAAATCTGTCTTACATTCTTACAGCATATTTTTGAAAGTTTTCTAATTTTTCGAATTTGATAGGTGCTGCCATCTTTCGGTGCTATTTAAAATTAATAAGTTTTCTTATGCGTAAAATTTGAATATGACAATCAGCTGATTCCTTGTTGTAACTTTAAATATGACTTGCTGCTGCTACTTTTTAACTGTATTAAATAATTTAAGAAGAATACAGCACAACTGCAATAATTATCTGGCCTTTTAGATCAATAATAACTAAATAATGTCGAAAACAGTGGCGGGAATGCCAATACGTACAGTAAACCGTGGTAGAACAACTTGCATTGCATTGACGCAAGGTCACTCTGTTTTTGAATGACAGAAGTAAAGGGGGAATATGTCTGACAGGTGAAATAATGGCCGAAACTGAGCCGGACAGCAACAATCGGAGGGTTGAAAACATGAAAGTTATAGCGGGTGGTCCGCGAGTTGTTACTATTAAGAAAACGGAAACCGGATTCGGTTTTAATGTGCGTGGACAAGTTAGTGAAGGTGGTCAACTACGAAGCATAAACGGGGAGTTATACGCCCCTTTGCAGCATGTCAGTGCCGTCCTTGATAGGGGGGCTGCAGAACAAGCTGGGATCCGTAAAGGGGATCGGATTTTGGAAGTGTAAGTTTATTTTCTTCGTTTGTTAAAAACTAGAACAGTTTACAAATGGGGTACTAGAAATATTGATTTTTTATTTACCACCTTGACAGTTGACAGGTATTAACATAACCTATAATTTTAAGGGGTAATCAAACATTTTTACCTTCATAAATAACATTAGGCGTTACTGTAAATATTAGAATAAAATCTTTTGTAGTTCCACCAGATGATTACAGTTTAAGTATGGGTTACTGGCTAGTTGAATCAGTAATGTACATGTTTATCAGATATTTCCAGGAATTTAAATTGATTTTAAGTTTGTACAGTCTTTACAATAAATTTATAGCTATTTCTGTTAATTATTAAGCATTTAAATCAGTATTACGGCTTGTTAACGTACATTGTCATTACTTTTAATTTCTAAAATTCCCCGAAGTATCAGTAAACGTGTGCTTCTTATTAGCTTTCGGTTGGGTAAAATGTGTTGCTTTTACTTAAATTACAAGAAGCTAAATTGTGGCTTGTATTGTGGAGGCGATTTAAGCTCAAATCGATAGTTTAGTTGTAGAATTGTTACTGAATTTCAAAATCTGAAGTAGATCTAATAACTAACGAATTTGAAGTGTCGTCGAAGGCTTGATTATCAAGGCAGTATTTTGTTCTGTATTGGGGTAGTTTTTAGGTATTCTTAAAATAATCTAAAGTAATCTTTTCAGTAGTTTAGTTAAGCTAGGGCATTTTTCTTCTGATGAATGTCAAATACTTTCATAAAAGGCATTAGTTGAAGAGAGTATTCCAAAGCAGTGCAAATAAAGGCAGTTCATGTCTAAAGTATTTGGGGCTGTTTAGGAAAAGCTAGGGCAGATTGTAGGAGTTCTTCTTTTAGAATTCAAAAAGGCACCGTGGAAGTTGAGGGCATTCCTTAATAAGTTTCTTTCGCAACCCCCTTTTGTCGTTTTGTTTTATATTACAAAGTTTCATTGAGCTTAAGCTGTAGTAGTTTAAAATTTGGCAGAATGATTGGGTTGCATTTTTAAAAATAGATCCATAAAACCTTGAAACAGCTTTAGAGTAAAGAATAGTTGTTTTTATTGACACTGAAAGTATTTCCGTTTTATAATTTTACGGTGCTTATATGAAATATTTCCAGGTTTATTTTATACCCAATACTATCCAATACCTGCTTGTTTGGCTTGTTTGTTTCTATCAAAATTCAAGGACAATAAGTTGTTCCACTGTTTTTGCTTATTTATATGTATTTTAGTTTTTGTGACAAGCCAGTTGGAAAATGCAGAACCAGTAATTTGTAACCAATTTCCTCTCTGTAATTATCAAGCCCAACAAGTTGGGGGCTATAATAATTATTTCACCTTGACAAGCAAGTAGCTCAAATCTACCAAATTTATGTGCATCGAGAACTTCCATCTCATGTTTAATGCAAATTTATCCCTGAATATTCAAATGAAACAAGGTTTAAGTCGTAATTATATTGAGGAATTCCTTTTACTGCTTCACAGCTACGTTTGAACTTGAATTTATATCCACCCTCCGGTCTAAATGGACCTTAAATTAAATACCTGTGATGTCTATTCTAATTCTGTGCAAAATTCGCTTTTGTAAATAATCGATAATTACAAAATTGCTATTTACTTTAAGTTCCATGTTCCCTGCTAAGGGCTACTTTTAAGTGTTTATTTGTGATGTAATAGGTGGGTAATTACGAATGTTTTGTTAATTTACTTCAGTAAAAGTACCAAAAGAATTCCCAACCTCGCAAATTGCTGATTGGTTGAGTTATTTCAAGTAAACTCTGACGTTAACCTAATGACATTTCGCACTTTGATTATTTTACTATAAATTTCAATTACAGTGGCGTCTGTTAAATATCAAATTAGTCATCTGGTCGTAGGTTTTGAAGTTAGTTTAAAGCAAATGACCGGTAGCCTTTAAAAATAGCTTAATTTACTTCGTTCAACTACGAAATATCGAGATAGCGTGCGTATTGGAGCTTCTGGAGTTAATCAAATCTATTGTAGAATAGCGTGGGATTGCAAGTTGCAGAAGTGCACGACCATGACCTTAGTCGTCGATCCCTGGGAATTCACGTAATTCTTGTTCATTCTGCATTCTTATTATGGGTTGAAGATCTTGTATTTTCTTCTTCAGATCGAACAAGTGCAATGGACGATTAAACTGCTTTGTTATTGAATGTTTCTTTGTTATTGAATGTTTCTTTGTTAGATTCGTCAGACTTTGAATCCCTAAAATGTTAAAGGCTAAAACGAATGAAAGAGTATCTTTGCTAATTAAAAATTAAAAAGGACTGAAAGAAATAATAAATAACATGAAGGCTACGCTTATCTCATTTGATGGATTTAATTCTTGCAAATTGTCATGGATTATTGTGGTTTTGTTATGTTGGAGTTTAGCAAGATTAGTGATGAGTAAGTAAAATTCTAAATGCTTTAGGCATATACTTATTCATAAAATAAATCATTTCATTAGGGATTTCCAAGCCCCCCAAATTTTTTCGATCATTCTTTTAAACATCCAAAGTTTAGCACGTGAAAGTGTTTTATTAATAAATGCAAATAATACTTTCAAAGTGATTTTGAGTGTAAATATTAAGAAATTTAGTTTATAAAACAATAACAAAACACGTAGAACGTGCCAGGAATCCTGTTGTTATTAAAAAGAAAACAAATTGTTTCATTTTATTCAACGCAATTGGAAAATATCTTACCTTTTTACATTTTTCCCGTGGCGATTTGGAATATTTCGCTCAAGGATTTCCAGAACGCGTTTATCTCCGTCCATGCATCGTCAAGTTTTTCATTTCCTGAAATTAAAATTGTACCCATTTAATTTAGAAGCTATTAGGTATAAGAGGCTTTGATTATGTATGTATGTAATTTAGAAGCAAGAAAACGTTTCCTGCTTCGTAAATTTTCAACAGTAAAAGCCCGAGACCTTTTATTTTTATCGATAAAATTTCATTTTGTACGAAAACGAAGTTGCCATGGAAAATGGACGAGACTATGCCTACATTAATTAAAAATCCGCGCCCGTAGGGCAAGGTTTTTTTATGTAGGCCTAGTCGAGTAAATTTTCTTATGGCAACTTCGTTTGAGTGATACAAGAATGAAATTTTATCCATAAAAATAAAAGGTCGAGTGTTTTTTTATTGGAAACAATCCGGAAACAACAAACAAATTTTTATTAAAGACATTTTTTCTGACGTTTATTTTAGCAATTAATGTCAAATAATATTTTTGAAGTTTAGGTTTGTGTAGCAACAGAGCAGACAGAGACGCGTCGTTTTTTTCGATGTGCGAGAAGGACGTAATGATATTTATCTACTTTCATTTCGTAATATCAATATTTCGAAACGAAAAATCGTGTTGTAATGAACTATATTACCGCACTAGTATCGTAATAACTTTTGACATAAAAATGACAGATTGACAAGAGAATTCATAGTTATTTTATTTGTTATAAACATTTATTATGCACTTTTTACGATTTTTACGATATGAATATAGTACAAAGCTTTATCTACTTGCATGAAATTATCAAAAAATATGAAATATTTGCCAATAATTAATTACCTTATGCAAAAGTTGACTGTTCCAATTTTCATTCAAACTGACAGCAACCAACACCAAATAAACAAAAAATCAAGCCTTAACGTATTAGATTTCAATGAAAATTGGAACAGTCAACTAAAAATTACAGATTGACAAGAGAATTCACAGTTATTTTATTTGTTATAAACATTTATTATGCACTTTTTACAATTAGATATTTGAACTCCTGACGTCGATGTTGAGGCAACACAGTTTATGCTCGAGTCGTTAACGTTTAAAATATCATTTTCTCCCAAAATCTTCTCAGCAATATTCATTTTATTTTGAATAGAACGTTCGACGTATCCTTCAGCAGTACTGGAACTTTTCCAGCCCCCATGTCGCTTCAAAGTCTGCATATCTGCACCCCCATCAACCAACAAAGATGCGGATGACCTCCTAAAGCAGTGACCGGTGTATTGCTCAGGATTTAACAATCCAAGTTTCCCAGCAATGATTTTTGGAATATTTCCGAAAGTATTAATTCCAACTGGTTGCGACGTACATTTTCCATTTTTGTAATAAACAAAGAATCGGTCATGTGTAACAGTTAAAGGACGAAGTCGAGCATATTTACGGAAAGTAGATAAACAATTAATTCCTGCAATACTCCCCTCTGTAACAACAAATTCACGTTGAATCTTCGTTTTTGTACATGGAATCATTATTTTAATAAAAACATCTTTATCTTCTATATCCGTAAGCTTCAATTTGGTCAGTTCTTCTCGTCGGCAGGCACCAAAAACGCCAGTGATCAAAACTACTTTCAGCATTAAGTACTCTTCGTCATTTGCATCGACTAGAAACTTGTATATATCTTCTTTTGTAAAAATTTTGGATTTCTTAGGTTTATATCCCTCAGAGCTCCTTTTGAGGTATGCTATAAGTTGTGTAAATTTACTAATATCTATATTTTTCTTCGCGGAGATGGTTGTTCGTAACATTGAATAATGTGTCCATAATGTAGACGCCCTTTGACATTGTGATTTCTCAGAGAAATATGCAAGTAGCACCTTTTCCGATAAACTGCTTACTTTTTTCGATGCACACCAATCTTCAAATTTCTTGTATTCGAGTTCATACCTAGTCCTTGACTTGGTTGGAATTAGCGTCGAAATGGCCATATTAGCTGCTACTTCAATGTCTGATGGTAGGTTATCTTCGGAATCATTCATCTTATTTCTTCTGCCGTTTTTGCGTGGAGAATAATTTTTTCATTCAAACTGACAGTAACCAATACAAAATAAACAAAAAAATCAAGCCTTAACGTATTAGATTTCAATAAAAATTGGAACAGTCAACTTTTGCATCAGGCAATTAGTTATTGACAAATATTTAATTTTTTTCCCTAATTTCATGAAAGTAGATAAAGCTTTGTACGATATTCATATCGTAACCTCGTATTACGATCCTCAATGGATTTGTCAAACTCGACCTGCGGTCTCGTTTGACAAACTTTCCATCTCGCATCGTAATACGAGTTGTTACGATACTCATATCGTAAATAACTATTTTTATCATGATAAAAATGAATGATTGGCTGTTGAAATGCTGATCCAAGCGTTGTTATTGGACAAAAGTGATGTCATGACAGTTGTAGGATTTTTTCAAAAAAAAGCTTCATTTTAAGAATCCTTTCTATAGCAAATTAATTCGCAAAAAATCAACTTGGAAATTTGTAGAATTTATAGTAAAAACAAGGTTTGTTTACGTTTTGTGTACTTATAATCCCTCTTGGTATTTGCAATTTGTAGAATCGTGCCGTTATGAGGCAATCCTTTTTATTGAAACAGTATTAGAATTGCTAATGACAAACAGGTCCTTTGATTTCTTAACTGTGTCTGCATTTTAATGAAAGCACAACGGCACGACACTGCATCTTAGCATGGAATGTCATCAGACAAGAGTAGGTGGCGAAAGTTGTGATTTTTTTTCGTGCCATATAAATTTTGCTTTTACTTAATCGATTTGTAGGCATTAACATGTGCTCTCATGCTTCAGAAACTGTATTTTTTTTAAATAATTCGTTATTTACTGAAACAGAGTGGTAGCTTATCAGAAAAAATTCTGTTGTAATTTACGTATACCGAGAATTTATCATAACGCGCAATATGGAAGTTATAGTTTCTATGACTACGTATATACAACAATATTACTACATTATTGTAGAAAATTGTTGTCTAGCAACTCCCAGTTTTAATATTGCGCGTTATAGTAAATTCTCGGTATAATTGGAATATTTTATCAGAGTTGAACTTTTTGATACACTTTCTGATTGATCTGGGGCATCATTGAGTGAGTGGTTTTACTTTGCTTTGAAATGTTGAGTTATCACCATGTTTGTGTTAAACAGTATTATCCAAATGTTAAGAGGTGAGATTTTTGAATTTTACTTTGGTCGCGTGTATTCCATTCAAGAAATAGTGTAATCATTTACGAGATTAAATAGTCTCATGTTTATCAACTTACTTAAATATTTTGTTTGATATGTTTATTTAATTAAGAAGAATATCAAAAATAGTATCTTCCAGATGGTAGCTGATCAATGTAAGATTTTTAGAATCTTATCAAAATAATGTTTGCTTTAATCGTTTGATAAAATACTTCAAACCATCACAGACACAAAATACGTAATAATAATAATAATAATAATATCTTTATTTAACTACCTTACATATTAAAATGTTTGTAGCAAGTCAACAATAATTGATACAATATGGTCAAAATTTAACAAAGATGGTCAGTACTTTAACAACAATTACACAAACATTCTGACAATACATACAATAATAACCTTATCATGCTGGAACATCTTTAAATGAAAAATCGTGGTATTCTTTTACGGAGTAAAAACAGTTATCCAAAAGTAATTGCTTAATTTTGTTTTTAAATTTCTTTAAATTAAGGACCTTATAAGCTAGTGGTAATTTGTTAAACAACTTGACATCTAAGGAGTTACGTGCAGATTTTTCCCGTTTAAATCGTTTCGTGATAATAAGCTCACGAGAACTGGTTTCATATTTGTGATTAACTGAGTGAGTTCGATAGGAGTCAGTATTCTTAAAAATTGCTAGAAGCGAATGAAAGATATATAGGCAGGGTAGTGTCAAAATTCTAAGCTCTTTAAAATATCTTCGACATGATTCCCAGACGGTAAGGTTAGCCATGGTTCTTATTGCTCTTTTCTGTAATATGAACACTTTATGGGCGTGTGATGAATTGCCCCAAACTATAACACCATATGAGATATGGGAATGAAATAGGGAAAAATAAGACATTTTTAAAACTTCTTTACTTACTGATCTTTTAAGATGTCGTAATAGAAAAAGTTGTGAAGAAAGCTTACGTGTTAAATTCTCAATGTGTGGAAACCAATTCAAATTCGAGTCTACAGTGATTCCAAGTAGTTTGACTTGGTTACTTGAATCAGGCCTATTTTTGTACGAAAATATGACTCTCTGAGTTTTTTCTTGGTTTAGTTTCAAGCTATTCGCAGTAAACCAATCCGCAGTCTTACCTTCATTACTATCTAATACATTTAATAACTTATTGTAATCATTCTCAGCACACACTAACGTTGTATCGTCAGCAAACAGTACACATCTAGCGGGATCCATATAATAGATTAGGTCATTAATATAGATCAAAAAAAGGAGAGGTCCAAGGATGGATCCTTGCGGTACCCCTTTCCTAACATACCTATTCTCAGATGCTTTATTTGCAAAAAATACGAATTGCTGGCGTTCAGACAAGTATGAGTGTATTAACAACAGAGGAATTCCCCTGATTCCATAACACTCAAGTTTCCCCAAAAGTTTAGGGATATCAACGCAATCGAACGCTTTGCTGAGATCGCATAGTGTTGCCGCTACATGTTTCTCCATTTCGAGGTTACCTACTACGTCTTCTATAATAACCGACACTGCTTGTATTGTTGAGCATTCTTTACGAAACCCAAACTGCAAGTTATGAAGTAGCTTATTTTTTTCAAAATATTCATACAGTCTAATTTTTAGGAGTTTTTCAAAAATTTTACTGATAACTGGTATAATAGAAATTGGCCTATAATTACCAAGCATGGTATTATCCCCATTCTTTAAAATAGGTATTACCTTTGTCAGTTTAAAAGCTGTAGGATATACACCCTCAGAAAAACACCGGTTAACAAAGTATGTTAAAAACTCAAGTATGATATTGCAAGAACATTTAATGAGTTTACTATTTAAGTCATATGCGTCCGGACAGTTGGAATCGCTTAAACTGTAAATTGCACTTTGAACTTCCTGGGATGTAACAGGAGAAAGGAAAAAAGATGATATTACGTTGACATGTTTTTTAACAATGTCCGTAGAATCCAATTTGGGAGCAGGTAGTGTTTCAACTATGCTTTCAGCTACCGTACAAAAAAAATTGTTCAAGCCATTATGATCCAAAGGAATGTCATCTGATGAGGGCTTAATATTATTGCGCTCATAGTTAATAACCTGCCATGCATTCTTGGAAATCCTACCAGAGTTTGATATATATTGGTCATATGCGTCCTGTTTGGTCTTATTAATAGTGAAATGATATAATTTCTTGAAATTTTTAAAAGCTGCTTTATCAGCATTGTTTTTAGTTTTATCGCAGATTACTTTCAAGCAAGTCAGTTTATCTCTCATTAATCTTAACTCAGTGTTAAACCACCTAACAGGCGGTTTGTTTCGATATTTAACAACTTTTAGGGGGAAAATCTCACGAACGACAGTCTGAAATGTAGATATTAATATATCAGCTAATTCGTCTACGGTATATGAGCTTCTAGAAAGCAGATCCCATTTTACCTTAGAAATAGCGGAAACGAAACGATCTACACCTTTGTCAGTAATTATCCTCCTTGGAATTTTATTACTTGTCTGATACAATAGAGCATTTTTGTCAGTTCGTATTTTTATAAATTGCCCGGCATGGTCTGACAGTGAAGGGTCAATGACACCTGACTCAAAATTGTGACTTGGCAAATTAGTCATAATATTATCTATACAAGTTGCCGAGGTTTTAGTTATTCTAGTATAATCCGTGATAGTTACAGTAAGGTCATAAGTACACATCAAGTTAACAAGTTCAGTCGCTTCCCTGCCCATTACCTTAAAGTTAACATTAAAATCACCAACTATCACAATGTCATTGTTAATATTACTTACTGAATTTAATAACTCCTCGAACTTACTCAGAAATAGCTCAAAGTTACCCTTACCCGATCTGTAGACAGAAATTATGACGGTGTTCATACCTTGAATAGTTAATCCGCAAAATTCCGCATGCAATTCAACGCAGTAGCTCTGTAATGTCATTTGTTTGTATTTAAGGCCCTCCTTGACAAAAATAGATGTTCCACCATGTCTAACATGTGTCCTACAAAAATAGGAAGCAAGTTTAAAATTATTTAAGTTAATATTTTTTAAACACAATTCATTCAGCCAGTGCTCGCTAATGCAAACTACGTCGTAACTTACATTTTCTAAGTACAGTAAAAGTGCACCTACTTTATTAGAAAGGCACTGGATATTATAATGAAAAATTGTAATGTAATTTTTCATACCAAAATGTGGTACATTTATATTTGGTTTTGGAAAGTTCTTAATATTTAATTTTGTTGATACGTTGTCGCAATCACCTTGACCATTTTCGTATTTCCGCTCAGCAATTATAGTTGCTTCGTCCTTGTTTGTCGAAAAAACCTATTCCTGTTGTTAGAGTAGGGTTTTATTAGTATATTATTTCCCCACAAATCTTGATTCATAATTTTATCTTCGTCGCCCAGCTTTATTCCTACTTTAAACGATTTATATGTGTCAAATCTGGTTTTTAAGTCAATGCAGGTTTCCGCCTTAATTGAATATTTGTTCAGGAAGGCAATGATGTCTTCGCTTTTATATCTAGTTTGCACCCTTGTCAAGAAGAAATAAGCGCAGTGTTGTACTCCGCATATCTCCGCATCACTGTTTTGTCCGAGAACCACTTTTTTGAAGCTGTGCCGTTTACTACCAGAAGCCGTTTTATAATCATTACCATTACTATCGGTTTCTGTTTGCTTATTAGAGTTGTTGCCCAGGTCTATGATTTCCTGCATAACTTGACGTTGATTGACTTCAAGTACAGCAGCATTTAATTTTCCCTTATTGATAGTGCTGGTATCTCGTTGCTTCTTGATAATGCTGGTATCTCGTTGCTCATTATTTTTGTCCTTAATGTTATCCTGTTTTTGGGGAACAATTCTATTAACAATAGTTTTATTGATTCGGTGTTGCTCTTTTTGTGATGGTAACGACTGCGTGGCCTTGCCGTATGTACGAATTTTGCACGTACAGCTTGCACCATTCGACGAAGTTTGCAAGACATTATTCAGAAGTAAAATTTGTGCTTGTAATGCATTAATCGTAACCGCCTGATTAGCAATCAGTGCGTCTTTTTGTGATGATAACTCTTTAAGATACATGATTTCAATTTTGTCTGCACACTGCGGTGCCTCGTCACTCACAATATTTGTGTTAAACTCGCTGGTATCATCTCCATTTAATAAACAGCATTTTATTAGTTTATCGTCAATCATTTCTGCACCCTTTACAAGCTTAGCGCAGCTCGGATGAAAAACTGAACAGCAGTTAGCGCACTTAACACTAATTTGAGGCACTTTTCCACATCTTTTACATGTTTTGTTTAGAGCATCCTTGCTCACGTCTACCTCACTGGCGGCCATTACAAATATAAAATATACCGAAGGCTGAAGGCAATTTAAAACTTAAAAGTATTCTTTGTTTTAGAAATGGAGTTAATGTTGAAGGTGCTACACATAAACAGGTCGTAGATCTTATCAAATCAGGAGGAGATGTCCTAACACTCACAGTTATATCAGTTACGCAGCAGGTAAATTTAATTATGTAGATCATACTTGTATTATTACATTCTCTTCTTTGTTTTTATTGTTTTTTCATTTGGGTGTTAAAAGTACTATCGAGATCGAGGGCTTGGTGATGCAGTATGTACTTTGTGAGCAGCTTGTCAGTGGTCTGAATGTTCTCACTAGCCACTGAGATATAAATCCTATTAGTTAAGTCTAACCCATACGACAGTTGATCCCTTAAATTAAGTAAAAAGGTCCTTTCCTTTGGTTAACTGATAAAAGTCAAAATAAAACTTATGCTGTTGCAGCGATGACCAACTAATCAGTTTTAACCATAAATTGTTCTGAATAATGTCACGTGCCAAACTGGCACTTCGACATTTAAAAACAGTGGAGATGGGTGGTTCGAAACGGTAAAACCCTGAGTTCTAAATATGAACCCACCACAGAAGATTCCCAAACGGTTGTCGTAGCTGCATCCTACTGCAAGATGTGACTTACCTTGCTGAATGACAATTACTTACTTTACTGGAATGCTTAAACTTGTAGGCAGGCTAACACTGTATACATAAATCTTTACCAAAACACTAATACACAAAATATTATCGGGGAACACTGAACACAAATAACAAGACCAAACTAAATTGACAATGAAGTATTTAATGAATCGAAAGGCAAAAATGAATACAAAGAAATTACACAAAATCAGGACGATAATCAAAATATGTTACGTTAAAACAAATAATACAAGATACGCTTACTTTAAGGGACGGTAGAATTGAGGGTGCTACATTTACGTTAAGCACTGCAAATCATTCACAAGCTTAGCCCCTCAATCCCAAACAAAACGTAGGATTAACAAATCTTAAATTAATAATTTAACAAGCACCGTAGAATTTTACACACATGCAACATAACACAAACTAATATCTAAACTTGACTTAATACTTAAACTACAAATGAACACAAATGAACTTTACTTGACTTGAACACAAAACCAATGAAACTACTAGTCCACTGATTTGCCAGGAGCTCTCAACCTTTACAATGGGAATGCAAAGCCTTCTTACATACCACTGGGCAAACATATAGACCAGAACTTTACTCAAATTACAAGTTGCAATCAAGACACAAAAATACTAAGAAGGCGGTACTTATTAAACTTCAAAACCAACTGAAAAACGTTAAAAAGGCCTGCCAGCAAGAGGCAATCGTCGGAATTGAAACTAACGTTGAAACACAACGGCAAAAGCAGGTGCAGTGAAAAAGGAGAGTAGATTTACCTGGCGAGATGTTGGTACTTACTCGGTACAGGGAGTGACGTGACGAACGTGACTGGAAAAGCTATATATTCCTTCTTCCAAACGGGTGCAAAACAAACGAAGAATAATCCTTAGACTATGGGTTTTCTGAATCCCTCAAACGAGGAAATTGTGTGAGGAACGGTACTCCAACTATCACTAAAACTTCTCACACAAAACTATATCTTTACGGAGTATATGGCACTCTTTTAATGAATCCGACCAAGTCGTAAATTGTAATCCTCCCCGAGGGTTACCGGTATAGAGGCGTTCCGGTGATTTAAGGACCCAAGCTGGGAACGATAAACTCGCACCACGGCTTAAAAGACGTCCGTAATGATCGAGATGTTGTCACGCACTGCGGAGTGGAGTGCAGAGGACTCGAAAGGACGCCACAGGTCAGCTGACGTGGCCTGGCGTACAGGGGATTTCCTGAACTGTATCACGAGGAACTGCAATAACTGAAACAAGATGAGAGCATGCCTTGAAAAAATACTCGTGAATTGGGTCACCTTGGGATTCTTAACAACGGAAACTTTTACAATGACGAAACACACTGAAATGACTTTTAAAATTTCGTAGAACTGCAAACAAAACGTGCTGGAAAGGTTTAACCTTGCATGCCGTACAGGCTGAAACGGAATTAACTGTAGCAAAAACAACGTAACAAAGCACGAAATTAACATTAAAAGAACAGGACCGTACCTACTAAAGAATTTACCAAAAATTCAAAATGACTCTAAACTTCCCAAATAACACGGAATTCTAAAACCACGTGACAAACTTTCGGAAAAGAAAAACAATCCCTAGCGCCATAAATTCATAAACTCTTAATTATTAGTGAAGTTCGCTGGTATTTCAAATAGCTTCATTTCCAGGTTCCAGGGTTCGTTATACAAACGGCCCGCTTTACCAAAACTAATTCCGCCCCGCCCAACGGCCATGGACCGCACACTAACCCACGTACCGCCTCGCTTAGCCACACATTGTGGTATATTAAATTTCATCCCTTGTTTCGACGGGACTAATAAGTAATAAATGATGATATGAACATGATAAACTCGTGCTCACTCGACCCAACCCCGTCGAGTGGGATATCAAATGATGCGTCGTGACGCCCGCAGAACGATCACAAGCACTAAACACATCAGCTATTGCATTTGAAGCAATTATTTCCAAAAAATGAAAACACGAAAATTTTGTCAGATTTCACCACTTCTACCATCACTCGCCAGCCAGTGGAAGAGCAGAATAGGATTTTCGGACTACAAATACACGCGAAAAATCCATCTCATCATCAACGTCTTGGTACGCTTGATCAGAACAACATCTTGGTACGCTTGATCAGATCAACCTTTTGGAACGCTGATATCTCTGCATGTTTGATCAGAATCGACATCCTTGCACGTTTGATTGACATCGCCGTCCCTACGCCCTGCTGGAACCGCAGCCGTCGCCTATGTCGCCGGACGCTGCCCGTTCTCAGCCGCCTCAACTCTCCGCTGGAACCGCTCATAATCGCCGGTCGTTGTCCGTTCCCAGTCACCGCTAACGCCGCTGAAGTCACACCATCATCTACCTCGCCTGACGCCGCCACCTCGTCACCTTCAGCAAACTTCCTGGTCCAGGTTCTCCACCGTTATGCCGTGCGCCCTCATCGCACCGTCTCCCATCGTCGACGTCCTAGCCTCTTGTCTTTAATTACTGAGCTGTACACAGCCTCGGTAATCAAACAGGGCTAAGGTTGTGTCATCTTCTATCACCATTTCACTCATTATTTTAGGAATGCTGTTATTTTCCATTCAGCAGAGATGTCCTACCATGTTAACTGTTGTTTTGACATATTTTCTATTACTGGTTCTTGTTCTAATTATTCTCTTATAACCTCATTTATGATCCTATCCCGTCTCATATATCCTTTCGGCTACATAGGTCAAAGTAGGTAAAATACACTGTTTTGTAAATTCTTATTTTTGTTGCATTGTTTATTTCACGTTTTCCAATTATTGAATTATTTATTAGGTAATAGAATTGATTTGCTTTATTTATTCTGTTCTTTATTTCTTTATCGACTTTTCAATTTCTTGTTATTACTGAACCCAAATATGTGTAACTATTTACTTCTTCAATTAATTCGTTATCTATACGTATTTCTCCCGATCGGCGTTTCATTTTTATCGACCTTCATTACTTTGTTTTTATTTCATTAAATTTATTTTTAGTCTTACCTTTTCCAGCTCTTCTTTCTATATTGTTATTGCCTGGTGTAGTTCTTTCTCGTCTTTCTCTATCAGGATTATAAAATTGTATGTGTGTATTGGTTGTAATGTTCTATATCCTATGACCTTTTTCCTTATCCTTGTTGTACAATTTTCCATCACTTCATTCATAAAGATACTACATAGAAACGGACTGAGGCAATCCCCCGGTTTTACTCCTTTATTTATTTTAAAGTTCTGCGATTTTTCTCCATTTATTTGTACCATTCCTTCTACATTTCTATAAATACTTTTAATAGCTCTGAGTAGACTGTTAACTACTTTATATTTTTTGTAAGATCTCCCATATCTTTCCTCTTGGTAAATTGTTGAATGCGGCCTTTAAATCTGTAAAACCTAGTACCCCTGCTTTCCCTTTTTCTAAGATTTCCTCAATAATTAGGATTCGAATTGTACATTCTACATTGTTTCTCCTGTTTTATTCTCAACTTCTTTTCTTAGTCTCATTGCAAAAATTCTTGTGTAAATTTTCATTACTACTGATGATAAGCATAATGCTCTGTAGTTTTCAAAATCACTAGTGCTTCCTCTTTTATACAGTGGTAAGTAATATTAAGTTATGTTCCCATTCGCTCGGTATTTCTTCTCTTTTCCATGCCATTCTGTACAATGTGGTTAGCCACTTTATAACCTGTTTTCCTCCCAGTTTGATTAATTCAGGTGCAATACCGTCAGCACCCGCTGCCTTTCCATTTTTCAATTTTTTAACCGCTTCAATTACTTCAGTTTCAGTTATATTTCCCTGCACTATTGCCTTATGTTCCTGTTCTTCTATTGTATCTGTTCTACTTTCTGTTTCCTTTGTGTATTTTGTCCCAAACTTTTCTTTATAACATCTACCCCATGCATCTACTTTGTCAGTACTCTGTTGTTACTATCTTTTATGTTTCTACATTTTGTCACTTTCTTTCCCTTTAACCTTTTGATCATATACCAAAACTTCTTTCCTCCCATGTTTTTCTTTTTGTATTTTTCAATGCATCTTTTGCCATATCTCTCTTTCTTATATAATCTTCTTTGTCCTGAATTGTTTTTGTATTCATGTACTTTTCCATGCTTTTTTCTGCAGTTTAACTTTTCGTCTTACCTCATCACACCACCAACCCGTTCTTTTGTTTTTCATTTTCGTATTTATCTTTTTCTTTCCATATATTTCTGTTGCCACTTTCATAATCATCTTCTTAAATGTTCTCCATTTTTCGTTTATGCAAAAAAAAACGTATTAGCTGGCTGGGGCCTGTATTGAGAGACAGAGACAATCCAACGAATGTAATTATGCTGTGGAAACCATATGAAACACGGGCAAGAGATAGACCACGGTCGAGTAATAAAGTAACTGAAGATCTACAGAAGATGGGATTTACAGAATGAAGAGAGAAAATCGGGGACAGAAAGGTGTGGAGACAGATAGTGAAAAAAGGAAAAGTGCATGATAAATTATTGTAGAAAAGGGTACTGTGAATGTAGTGATATAGGTGCGACAAGAACCCAGTGCGAGATGATACGGAGTCTGATCCACCCCAGTAAATGGATCTGGAAAGTTTCAAACAAAACAGCTATATATCATTAGGAATGTGATGCTTATTATTATTATGTAAGCAGAAAACATAACACTGTTTAGGTACTGAAAATATTAAACCACGCACCCAATCACCTACAAATATAACCTCAAAAGTCAGCCGGTTGTGTCAGAAACTGCGTGAATCGCATGAGAAGTCGAATGAAAATAGCTGCTGTAGTATTTTAGAAAGTGAATGGCAAGTCGTACCACTCGACTCAAACTTGAAATCAAATAATGTAAACAAAAATTGTCGCACGATTTCACTAGTTGTATGATTGGTCGTATAACGATTTGCGTCCTGTCCCGTCCAGGGCCAATACTTCCACATCTCGTCATTTCATTCCTCGTCTCTCTGTGGTCTGTCGTAGTTGTTCCTCCCATTTCATCCGTGGCCGCCCTATTTTATCATTTCCTTCTCCCATTCTGTAGAGATGTCCTAGCCAGCCCATCTGTTTGTCTTCTATTATTTTCATAATTGGTTTTATTTTTAGTTGATTTATAACTGCTGTGTTTCTCACTCTATCTTTCTTAGTAATTCCTTCAATCTTTCTCAAAAATCTCATTTCCATGACTGTAATTTTACTTTTATTTTTTTCTGTCATTGTCCATGATTCACTGCTGTAAACTATAGTTGGTCTTACAACTTTTTTATATACTTCTGCTTTTATCTTTTTTGATGTTTCTCTTTTTCCTGAAAATGTTAAAAAAATTTCCAGCTCTGCCCATTCTCTCTTTTATTTCTAGATTTATTTTCCCCTGTTCTTCTATGACTGTGCCTAGGTAATTGAAGCTCTGTACTTGTTCAAGTGGTTTTCCTTCTATTTCTATCGTGTGGTTTTTCTGTTTTGTTGATATAATCATGGTTTTAGTTTTGCCGCTGTTTATTTTCCTGTTTATTTTATTTAGTTCTGTATTGTAAGTCCTTAGGTTCCGTTGCAGTTTCTCTTTTGTGACTGCTATTAGTATCATATCATCGGCGAATAATAGTTCTTCTACTAACACTCTTTGCTTTTCTTTACAGCTTCATCTATTAATATCGAAAATAGTAGTGGGCTTAACACAGAACCTTGTTTTAAACCTATTTTTGCTTCAAATTCGGTGGGTTCGTTATTTAGCGTTCTTACTTTATTTCTGTCGTTTTTATAATTTTTATTATGCCTTTCCCTACATCTCTTTTTTCTAGGCTTTCCCATACATATTTTCTTTTTACCCTATTGAAAGCCTTTTTTAAGTCCATAAAACATATGCATTTCTTTCCCTTTCCTAAGTAATTTTTTTGTTAGCTATCTGCTGTCTCATTATCAGTGCCGTATCTAGGCAATTTTGCGCCCTGGGCAAACTTGATTCCTTGCGCCCCCCGTCGCCCCAGATTTTAATTATTTCTTATCCAAAAAAATGTTATTAATAAGGATTGTAGGATTATCTGAAAAAACATGTACGAAAAAATATTTATTCCAGGTAGTATTCATTTCAGTGAGTGGCAGTACAGTGACTTTATACAAGAGTGTCAGTGCACAGTAGCGCCATTAATTCACTAAATGTCCACCAAAGCGAACCGCAATGTCAGCGAACAATGCCGGTAAAGCCGAAATCTTTATGTTTACTTTGTGCTCAGTTTGAGTCTTTTAGTAGTAGAGGAAAGAGTCTGAATTTGCGCCCCCTCTGAGTTTGCGCCCTGGGCAGGTGCCCCTTTGGCCCTGCCCTAGATACGGCACTGCTCATTATAAATATTAAGTCTTGAGTGCTTCTGTTTTTTCTAAACCCATGTCCTTGTTAAGGTCTTGGTAGGTACTTCTTTCTTTATTAGCAAGCCCGCACCAAGCATTTCGCCGCGCGTGTGCAAAACTAAATTTCGCGCCCTTACAGATAGCTAATTATAAATTAAAAGGTTTACCTATTTACCTTTTTTAACTGTATTACTTATCTTTAAAGACGGTAATAGTTATTTGTTTCATTAGTACAAAAAAATGCATCATTTCGGGACAAGTAAGACAGATCGCCGGTTGACGCGCAGCGGAGAACGGCGAGTCTTACGCCGATTGCCGAACGTTGACGAAGCGTTTGTTTTTTATTTAAAATTTACCTTGTAAAACCCTATCTTGCGTTCATTTTTGTATTAGTGCAAATATGAATCGAAAAGTATACAGTTGTCAAGGTAATTGGTGAACATCCCGAAATGACTTACTTTTTATACAAAACTATTCGACAATATTCGTGTGGTTGGAGAAAATAGTATATTGTGTTATTAGGAGTAAAAGTGTCATTTTGTGTGTCGAGCATGACGTTTGAACGACGAGCGCTAGGAGTAAAAGTGACATAAAATGAACCAATGGCAACTCGTAATTTTTATTTTTTATAACAAAGCAACCCGTAGCAATGACAGCTGGCATGACGTTCATTTTTGACTTTTTTTAAATTTTCTTGCTGAATTGCTTTTAACTTATGCGTTTGAAGAAAAAGTAACATGTGTTATTCGGAGTAAAAGTGATTTTGTGTGCATCGCATGAATAGTCCGACTCGCTAGCGCTCGTCGTTCAAACGATGCTCGGCACACAAAATGACACTTTTACTCCTAATAACACAATATAGTATTCCTTATACAGTGACCGGCAAAAAGTTCGCAACATATGGGAAAAATTTTTATTGTAAGAGTATCGAAAAAACTTTTTTGGTGATCGGTTCTTCATGTCCGATAACCTAAAAATTGAATTTGATGTATGTCACGTGACCACTGATATGGCGGCGCTAGATGACAAAATATCAAAGAAAATTATTAGAAAAAGTTGCTTAGAATTTAATTTTAGGCCCGTATGCCAAATTTCAAGTATTTATTTAAAAAAATTGAAAATCGTAATTTTTCGTATTTATTTATTAATTGACAAATACCCAATTTTTTCCTTTTAAATAGCTTGATTGAAGTAAAACCTATGTATATGGATAACTGCGGAAGAATTTTCTCGTTTTTTCCATAATTGACACGCCTAAATCTAAAAAACAGGTTTTTGCTAGGACGCTTAACTGTTGCAATGGTTTGTATTAACAGCTGTATAACATTTTTAAGAATATTTTTATTGTTGAATTGTTTTCGGTTTTTACCGCGGCCGCTCTAATTCTAGCCACGTGCAAATTCCTGCTTTTGTTTATGCCGCGTTGTCTGTCGCTTTATCGGCTGTGCCGTTTTGCCGACTTTTGACGTGGCTGCCTGGGTGCGATGAACGCCTTCGCACCCATGGCGGCGCGGGCCTGTTTATTAGGATTTCGTTTAATAGATCTAGGAATTTTCCTTCCCTATGTCTCCCATGTTTGTTAGCATTTCTGCTGTAATCTCATCTTGACCTGAGGCTTTCCTTGGTTTTAGCTTATTAATTGCTAATGTGAGTTGTTCCGTTGTTATTGGTTGGATGTAATTTTCTTCATCATATTCTATTTGTATTTCCTCTTTTTCCTTTTCTTCGTGGTCTGGGTTTGTCAATTCTTCGAAATATTGTCTCCACCTTTCCATTATCTCTCTTTCCTCTGTTAATATATTTCCCCTTTTATCTTTTATGTTCTTTTTCCTCAATTGTTTTAATGTGCTATAGAAAAGTTTCTGGTTGTTTCGGTAGTTTTCTTTAATCTTATGTTCAAACTCTTCCCATGTATGAGGCCTGTCTAAAAAGAAAACGACCTTCGGCTACCTGACGGGGTTGGGACCCTAATCCCCTTCAAAGTAGGCCCCTTGCGCCTCCACACATTTAGCCCACCGATCCTTCCACTGCTGAAAACACCTGTGGAAGCCTTCACGTTCGGCATTATCTCTTCTCCTCTCAAAACGGGATCCTTTTAGTGACCTCTTCAATTTCGGAAACAACCAGAAGTCGCAAGGAGCCATGTCTGGAGAGTAGGGAGCTTGGCAAACGACTGAAATTTCATTTTTCGCCTAGAAATTCTGAATTAGGTGCAATGAATGAGCTGGATCATTGTCATGATGCAACTGCCAGTTTTTCGCCGTCTTTTGCGTCGAACTGCAACACGGAGAACTTCTTGATAGTACTCTTTCGTCACTGTTTGTCCTTCCGGTGCGTATTCGTGATGCACAATTCCACGGCTATCAAAGAAGACAGTCGGCATCACCTTGATTTTGCTGAAATCCGACGAATACTTGGAACAACACCTCACACAGCAGCTACCAAGCAGCGAATGACGCACCCGATGCGCATGAAGGTGTCCCCCTCCACTGTGGAAAGTGGCGCCGCCCTACCGTCATTATTTTGCGCGGGAAGATTGAAGGTCGGATTTTTTTTAGACGGGCCTCGTATGTTGTTTTGTAATTTTTATGGTTTTTATGGTTCGTTTGACCTCGTTTCTAGCGATTTTGTATGTGTTGTAGTCTTCCTCTTTCCCAGTTTGTAGGTATCTTTTCTATGACTTTAAATTGTGTATCTAGTGTCCACCATCTGCTTTTTTTAAAGAACGTGTTTAATATTCTTGATACGATAAGCTTAACTAATAGGATTCAAACCTTGGTATCTATGAACTAATATGAGCTGGTTGCAAAATTTTCAGTTCAGTGTACCACCAAGACTGCACCCTTTAACATAAACATTAAAGTTAAATAAAACCTTACCATACACGTTCACCATCGTTATAATGACAAAGCTGCGATGTGATTCATCAGCTTGAAATATCTCATATTAATTTACGTAAGTTTAATTGCAGGAAGCAGAAAGGTTAGAACCTTCGGATGATGGCCAGGGATACCCATATTTCGATTACAGCGAAAAGAGATCCCTTCCCATTAGCATACCAGATTATCATTACAACGAAAGGGGTGGCGAACGATACGTTTCGTTTAACATTTATATGGCTGGCAGGCATCTTTGCTCAAGACGGTATAGAGAATTTGCTCAGTTGCACAACAATCTTAAAAAAGAATTTATAGGCAGGTTTTGAGTAAGCAGTTTTTTGACGCAATCGGAAATATTAAAATTTTACGTTGCAGGTTTTAATTTTCCAAAACTGCCAGGAAAGTGGCCCTTTATGTTGAGTGAACAACAACTGGATGCTAGGAGACGAGGTTTGGAACAGTACTTAGAAAAAGTGTGTGCTGTTAGGGTTATAGCCGAGTCTGATATCGTGCAAGAGTTCCTCACAGACCAGGATGATGATAACAACAGTAGTCCGGTCGACCTAAAAGTAAGTAACCAGAAATTATCTCGTTTTTATTTTAAGTATTTCGATTTTAGTGCTGATTTTATGAACGAAATAAATAACAAATTAACTTTGAAGTTTGAGAAGACACTTTGATGAATTTTTAGTTGATTTTATGTCAAGAAAATATTCTTAAATTAATTTGCTTTATAACTGTAGAAACACTTATTGAGCCGTAGGTATTGCATGAGTTACAAAGTAATTGTTTTCTTCAGTTGCAAGTTCAAGAAATCATCGTTAAACCAAAACCCTGTTCTAGGTATTATTACCTGATAGAGAAGTAATAACAGTTTCGTTAAGAAAAAGTTCCAATGCCGATGAAGTATATTCCGCGGTTTGTAAAAAGATTGATATGAGTAAAGAAACCTCGCAGTACTTCTACCTCTTTGAAATCGTCGAATATAATTTTGGTAAGTCTTCTTACGTGCCGACATTTACCGTTTACTAATCAATTATTTACTTAAAGAACGTAAATTACAACCTTCGGAATACCCGCACAATTTGTACATACAAAACTATAGCACAGCAACCAGCACCTGTCTTTGTATAAGGAAATGGTTATTCTCATTATCAAGAGAACTCACTATATTAAAGGATCCACAAGCTACATCATACATATTTTGGCAAGTAAGTAAAATGTTTTACTTATTTGTACTTTTTATACGAAACGATGCGCTTTTGTAGGCAGTAGATGAAGTAAATAGAGGCTACATTCATGCAGGGGAAAGATTATATCAATTAAAAGCTCTGCAGGACAGTACTCGAGCTTCGGAATATTTAAGACTAGCCCGCGAACTACCCGGATATGGTGATGTAGTCTTCCCTCATTGCGCGTGTGATTCTCGTAAAGAGGGTCATGTTATAGTCGCAGTCGGCAGTGCGGGCATTAAACTGCATGCGTGTAGAGAAGATGGTACGTTGGAGAGTCAAGTTGTTCAATTACAGTGGGACTGTATGAGACAATGGGAAGCAGACGATGAGGCTATGGCTTTTTGTTTGCGATACAACAGGCCTGATAAAACGCCACGATGGCTCAAAATTTTTACCCCTTACGTAAGTATTTGGTATTTGATAATAAGAGTCCTGTGTTAAATTCATTTATTTTTTGTTGCAGTATATGTATCTTTTGGATTGTTTCGAAAGAATCTTAGAAGAAAGCAAATGGATGGGTTCGGGAGAATGAATTTCTTCATTAAAATATTGATGATACTAGACACTTAAGACACTCTTTTCCTCTGCACATACACACAGAAAGCGCCACTCTACTTATATACTTCTCTCATAATGATAAGCAAATATTGTTGTATTATAAGTCTGTTGTAGGTGAAATTTTCTGTTGTATGTTGTAAATAGTACTCAGTTTGAATTCTTGTTGAGTTTTTTCGGCAGAAAGAATACTATTGTTACTTTATAAATGACAGTATATATTTGTTAATTCCATTTAAAGAAAAAAATATCATAGATGAAAATTTACTTCTTATATTGTGATAGTGCATTAGAACATGTTAGAATGAAAATTAGTAAATTATTATTAAGTAGTAATGCTTTTAAATTAAAGAATCTTAGAACTGTTGAAATTTATCGTATTTTAATTTCTTATAAACTCCTATGTAATATAAACTGTAAATCTGCAGTGTTATTTCAGTAAACCATAACTTATTGAAGTCATTTAAAGACGGCCTCACAAGAGTACTCTTAATTGGAAGCTGAAAAAAGCAGCTCTAATTTAAACATTCTGACATGTATGTTTTAATCAAAATTAAAAATCCTCAGGATGATCTTGATCAAATATCGCTTAGCCATGAAGAAGCACCTATGCAAGCTATAGGTACTGTACCGGACCTTCAACCTTCCACAAGTGAAGCAATCCCAGAAAGTAATATTTCATTTGAAGCAATTTTACTGAAAACAATTAATAAGACGAACAGTGAAAATCTTATCAGAAAACCAAAAAGAAAAGTTTGCAGTGGCGCAGAAGTTGTTACTAGTAAAGATGTGTTGCAGCGGCTTAAAGAATTAGACGAAATGGAAAAGAAGAGCAAGCGGAAGAAGCCTCCTGTTGTCGAAGAAATAACATCTGATGAAGATGAAAATGAGGTATTAACCGAAGGAAGTGAACATGAACTTTGTAGAAGAATTTGAGGAGGAGATGGAGCAAGATTTAGAAAATGTAACTAAGCAAGTAAGTGACATAGAAATTGATGACTGGGTTTTGGTGAAATTTCCTAGAAAAAAATCTGTAAAATATTACGTAGGTCAACATTTCAGACGATTATATCACTGTTAAGTTCACTAGAAAAAATTCATTTCTTATAAAGAAGTCTGTATTTTCTTTACCCGCTGTTGAAGATTGATTAGCTGCTGTTGATTTTGACATCGTGTCAGTATTACCAGTTCCAAGTATAGGCCGAAGAGGCGAAATAACTTTTGAAATATCCTGTGGCAGTAACAATGTGCAATAAATATTAAAATTTTGACATGTTATGTAGCTATTTGGCATATAGAATATTGTTTTATTTGAGTAAATAAACTTGGAAAAAACAATATTTTTATTTTTATTTACAGAAAAGTTCATAATTCTCAAATGGATTGGAATAATTTTATGTTATAATGAACAAATGATAGAAAACGGATAGAGTAAGACGCTCTTGCCTCTACTAGTCCTAATATGTATTGTAAATGGTTTGCAACAACCCAAGTCGCACTTGCCCCATTGACGGGGACAAGTGCGCCCAAGTGAGTTAGAAAACTAATTATGAAAGAAACTTCTAGGTTTGAAATCGAACTGTCAACTGAATTATAGGTGAAAAATGTTAAATTTTACGAATATGACAATAGCAGAAATCTGGCAATACTAGGAGTACTCGATTCCGCGAATTTTAGCAGTGACCCTCGTATTTATTTTCGCAGAATAATATTTATATTTAGGCCCTTCACATTATCTCTATTAAATCACGATACAGAAGTAGAGGAACAGAAGTAGAGGAACCAATGAAAAGTAGAAAGAGCCCATGAAATAATAGGAACATAGTGAAATTTATTAAGTGCGGGGAAAAGTAACGAAGAATAGAATTTATGAATTTGTTAATTATTATAGAGAGATAAATAACATGTTACATTATTCTTTAGAAATTAATTTTTATAGGATTCACTCTTTTGGAGAATTATGTTATTTTTAATTTTACACATTGTTGTAACAGACTGCGGAAAAACCATTGATTCGTTCAAAACAAGCTGATTTCTAATTAATGCTAATATTCAATCAGTATACTATACCTAACGTGAGATCGAAATAATTTCACCTCAAAGTTTGCCATGAAAAATATAAATCGTGTCTTTGCTAGGGTCATACAACTTAAGCCATTAGAACTACTAAATCTAAAACCACGCCCAACTGGTAAAAATTAGAGCAGATTAAATTATTCTAAAAACTAATAGCGTTTTCCACCTCCTAGCACTTAGTGCGCACCAGCACCAATAGAGTGATAGCTAGCACTCAACCGGTTGTGCATTCAAACTAAAAAAGTGCTGACGTGGAACATGACACTTTATTAAATTAATATATTAATAATATTAAATTTATACACTACTTCTTCAATGAGGTTCTTTACACTTGGAATTTTATATTTATCTAAATTTGCCACCAGCACAGGAATGAATTCTTCATCACTACTTGATGCTGACGATAAGAAAACGTCGGCAATAATTGCTTCGGGCGCCATTTTTTAATTGCACTAGATTTAACACCGTCAAAAAACTCGGTGCTAATTTTTGTGCACTGAGTGCAAAAAAACTGCACTCAATTTATAAGGTGGAACATGCAGCAGTACAACAAGTTGCCAGCAGTGCATAGGTGAAACATACCGAAATCAGTCAGTGCGCACTGAGTGCAGTTAGTGCAGGGACGTGGAAAACGCTATAAATTAAATACAAATTGAACAGAAAAATGTTATTAACGGAAAATTATTTTAAAGTAGATGAGTTATGTGATCTCCATTTTCTTGGTGGCAGATTTTAATTCTGTGTTTAATAGAATTAGTGACATTTTATATGGCTGACAGCAAATCATGCATAACCTCACGGGGTGCGGGCCGTCGTACGGAAACTTTTAACCGCATGCGCATGCGCCAAAAAAAGAGTCCACAGAACGGCATTACAGTGGCTCGAACCATGTTGATTTGACCCTTGTATAACTGGTTTCATATACGCGTAGGCGCATTTGTGCAATGATGTGCATATATCTGTTGTATAATTTATTCTTAGGTATAAGACTGTAGTAAAACTGTAAAACTATTAATAGTTAATAGGCATATACTTGATGGTTTTACATGGATGTTTTACAGCATACAGCCATACACGTAAATATTTGCGGTTTAGATTATAATACTTAAACTAATATGTAATTAAGAACATTCCAACACTAGTAAATTTCTAATTTGTAGTAATTTATCTCTACGGCAAGTATCTAAAGTGCTACCTTTTTGCACGCCTAAGAAAGTATAAAGAACGGACCGAAGGCTTTCTAGAAATATTAATTATTTTAGGAATTCTGATTTCCTGTACAAAATTAACCAAAATTGACATGTATGTATGTAATCGTTAACCACTTATAGGTACCTTGAAGACAGGTTGAATTTCCGGCCACATTAAATTGTTGTCACATTGGCAACTCGAATTTATCATGATTTATTTTTCAGTGGCGTCTCATAAGGGAGTGGTATAGGTGTATTTCAAAATTACCTAACAACAAAATCTTTCAACAAATTGTAGTTCTGAGAACTGTTTCAATTCCTACGATTGCCGCTTGCGGACAGGCCTCTATCAATGTTGTTCAGTTGGGTTTGAAGTTTAGTAAGTACCTCCTTTTTATTATTTTTGTGTTTTGTTTGCAACTTGTAATTTTAGAGTAGCCGATGTCTGCTCAATTTGTTTGATCCGGCGATAATGTGTGAAGGCTTTGTGATTCGCCTTTAGGCGGCTTTGATAATATTCACATTGCAAAGGTTGAGGACCGTTGGCAAACGGTTGACTAGTTTGTCTTAGTAATTTTGTGTTTGAGTAAAGATTTTTGTGTTCAGATTGTAGTTCAAGTTTGTCAGTACCAATTCACCTGTAAAGATTTTATTGTCACAAGTTTTAAGTAAAGTCAAGTTAAAATTTGTGTTATGTTGCATGTATAAAGATTTAGCTTTACTGATTGAATTTTAGTTTAATATTTGTTAATCCTATATTCTGCCTGGGATTGAGGGGCTTAGTTTGTGAATGATTTGCCGTACGTAACGTAAATGTAGTACCCTCATTTCTATCGTCCCATCGTCCCTTAAAGTAAGTATCGCATTTATTATTTATTTTTGACGTAACATGTTAACTGTCGCCCCTTTTGTGTATCCATTTTTGCCTTTTTGATTTATTAAATATCTAATTGTCAATTTAGTTTGGTCTTGTCAGTGTTTTCAGTGCCTCCCGATCATATTTTGTGTGTTAGTGTTTTGGTAAAGATTTACGTATACAGTGGGAGCCTGCCTACAAGTTTTAAGAATTTCAGTAAGCTATTTCATTAAGCAAGGTAAGTCACATCTTGCAGCGGGGTCCAACTAACCCCAACCCCTTCGAGCCCTAGAGGAACTATCTTTGGGTGATTTCCGTCCTGGCGCCCTATTTTTATTCCGATTATGACCACCCCTATTTGAAGGGTTTACCGTTTCAAACCCCCCTTCTCCGCTGTTTGCTAGCCGCGCGCCAAGGGACAACAACGTCCCCCATTAAATGTTGTAGTGCACGTGACAAAGTATGGACATATAATATAAATCGCTACGCCATGTTGTAATTCTTGTACTATAATTCTAAAAGCGGAAACTGTAATTTGCATATATCTCAGACTAACATTTGAATTAACAGATGTCAGGAGAATTATCAGTCACAAGTAAACTGAACACAAGATAGTTATATAGAGGAGCTTAATATATTAGGGTGGGTTGGTAAGGGGGTGGGAGGAGGATGACCCCCTACAAAATTGGATCGCAATGCCTAACAATCGAAGTATAAACTACCAGCATATCTTAGGGTTTTGGTAAATTCTATTTTCCTTCACAGCTCGCATCATCCTATATGGATTGAGAAAGACAAAGATGCAAGTTCCTACCTTTACCGTGTTAAATCCTGTTTTTTAAAAAGTTCGAAAAACTTGAATCGTTACAAGCCGACTAATTATTTACCACCGGTTATGTAACCCATATACTCAATTCCAAAGGCTGAGTGCACCTTAGAGTGCAAAAACGATTATTTTTAATATGGCGGGTGATGGGAATCGAACCCACAACCTTTGGTTTTACAGCCCAATGCTAAAACCTCTGACCTACGCTTCACATAGATTAATTTATGATCACACAAGTACCCATGTTTCCAGTTGAATACTACTTTAAAAAAATTTAGAAAACCTACCTCAAATGCGCTGCAAGGCAATTGTTACTGTCACTAGTTGTGTAATTCGTACACTAAATTCCATCTTCCAAATCTGCGTGCTCCTTGTGTCAAAAAAATGCTAAGTTAGTATGGCAGGTATTGGGAATCGAACCCACAACCTTTAGCTTCATAATTTATCTGATCTTTTTTTTCCTCATTTGTCTTGGCTGTATCTACAGTGTGTCTCACTTTAGACGGCCCCACCCCAGTATTTTTTTATATATTATCGATTTAAAAAATTTCTTTTTTCTGATTATACCCCTCACTAAATTGTACTTTTAGGGTATGTTACATTCTACTACGATTTAAAATAAACAGCAAAATTGAAGAAGTCGTATTAGGGATTTTTTTAAATCGATAATATATAAAAAAAATACTGGGGTGCTGCCGTCTAAAGTGAGGCACACGTATAGAGCATCTGCGACTAACATCACAAACTCATGGAATTTCAAATTTTATACATCACTTTCAAGGTTCATTTGATCTACCGGACAAAATTCATACAGGATTTTAGTTGGGTAGAAAATTACACAGCATTTAAGATTCATAAAAATTTATTTATAGGAAATCTTTTATTTACACTAACGGCACAAAATTCTAACCTAATTTTAATTAAAAATTCTAACCTTACCTTACAAATATATCAAGATTCAAACATGATTTTAAAATAAACAATATAAAACCGTAACCTAAATCAAAATTAACCTTTGACGTCTAAAACTTCTAATATTTAACAAATTATTTGTGTTTATAATAAATTTTTTTCTAACACTAATATCTTATACTGTTTCTATGGTGCATAAGAGCTCACTTGTTATGTTGCCTTTAAAATACGTTTTCTCTATAAAATACGTCGTCAATGACAACGTATTTTATAGGCCTTTAAAATACGCTTTTCTCTATAACATACGTCGTTGCCTAGCAATCTTCGCATTTTGTGTATTGTAACGCGCCTCAAATAATAATTTATTAAAATTTCTCATAATATATTAGTGAAAGATATTAGTGTTAGAAAAAATCTTGAAGACAACTCGTGTTTTATAGTTTAAAAATCTCGGTCTATCAAATCCTCGGCTCACTTCGTTCGCTCGGATTTGAACTACGACCTTGATTTTTAAACCTTCTGTAAAACACTTGTTGTCTTAATAGCTATTAACGCCCAAGGTTTTAGACGTTCTAAAATTAATTTTAAAATTTATTCTAAACATTAAAAAACAACTTTATATTCGAAATCTATTTTCAGTATTTAAAAAGTAAATTTCGAATACTGAAGAGTAATTTTGGATGTCTAAAATAACAATTTTAGAGACAAATGCATCAAAATAGCGAATGTTAAGTGCAATATTCAACATTATGACGCATTAGACTTCTAACGCTTAGGATAGAAAAAAAAAACAAAAACAGTTTTATTCAAAATACACACATGAAAGTAAATAAACAATACATACATGAAGTCTTCTTTTCTTCACGAGCAGCTGAGGAAGATGGACCAACTTAAGATTAACCAATTGGATTGAATTGGTTACAACGTTTTAATAATAAATAAATTTGAAATTCAAAATCTTACGTAGAATTGAGAAACAAAAAATAAAACAAAGATATTACAAAGAGTTTTGCAGCAATTCAACTTAAAAATATTAAAGTTGAAAATTTAGACATTATTTTAATTTTTAGATAATTTTAAAAAATGAGGGATCTCCTTGATTAAATGTGACGATCTGTACATAATTTTCTACGTAAATTTTACCAAAGTCAAATTATTTACTATCTCAGAGATGAACTGAATGCGATTCCTTGAGCAAACGATCATAGTAAATTCAGGAAAATTATTTTACGAAAACATTTTATTAATGAAAGTGTTTAATCGGTGTACTTTTTAAACAGCTTTGAATTCTCCAACAAAATCACCAAAAAATTGGCAAAATTTGCAGATTTAATTTTAATTCACATAATTTATATAAGTTAACTTGTAAAGAATTTGATATTGTATTTATTTTGTACAAAAATGTTTATTCAAAAACACTTAACTAGTGACTACCTACTTTCGAAGATTTATTTAATTGGCTATTATACGTGTAACAATAGACATTATTTAATAAATTTTAAAATCTTAACCAATTCTAATTTAAAAAATATTCCAAGCCGAATCAAAAATGAAATGTATATATAGCAAATAAACAACATTTATCAACTTGGTCATTTGTTAATTTAAATCTGGCATTCCAATCCACGTAATCAATCAAGATGGAAAGGCCAAAAGACCAAAAATTGAAAATAGACGAACAAATGTGGAAATGAAACAAAGAAATGGATAAACTGGAAATACAACAAACCGAAAATTACAAACAAACAAGTGAGTGAGTTGCTACAACCTGAAGAGAAAGAATAGATAACAACAATATCAGATGAAAATGAACCAATCGATGTAAACGACAAAATAAACAACGACCAATTGAGAAAAGAAAAACTGCACGAAGCAATAAGGAAACCAAAAGTGGAAAATCGGCAGGACACGATATGGAAGATATGGAACACAAGTAAAATTCCAAAAGACTAGGAATTAAGAAAAATATTACCGCTTTATAAAACATGAGATTAAATTGTCAGAATTATAGAGGAATTAGTTTGATTAGTACAGCCCGTAAGCCTTATGAACATAAACTAAGAAAAGGTGTCGAAGAACAATTAATTAATTCACAGAATGGGTTTAGAAAGGGTCAAGGGTCAAGCCTAAAATACATGATATTTATAGATATAGATAGGGCATTCGACCGAGTACCGAGAAATATGGTTTGAAATAGCCTAACAAGAAGAGGAGTAGAACGAAAATTAATTAATGCTATTAAAAGTCTATGCAAGAATAATAGAAATTATGTTAGAAGAAAACACGCGCGAATTAAGACAGGGAGGAGTCCTAAGTTCATTGTTGTTCATCACATTTATGGATGATTTTATAGCTGAGACCAGATGACCAGATCAAGAATGAGCGAGTTACAGATAGGATTTAAAAACATGGAAAAGATAAGCATAACAGACAGGGCCGTTCCTGGCGGGGGTGCAGCACGTGCACTCGCACGGGGCAGCAGAAATTCGGGGGCGGCATTTTTCCACATCAAATTTTATAAATTCTAAAAAAAAATTAAATTCCTTGTAAAAGCCAAACTCTAAACTACATTTTAGATAGTAGTAAGTTAAATTTAAAATTAAAAGTAGTAGTTAAGTCAAAATGTAGACGTATCATCCATACCTAATAGATGAATTTGCATCCAAAAAATTTCGTTTTACTTTAGCTTTATTATTAATCACGTAAAATTAATGTAACATTTTTTTTTATTTATATAATTGTTTGGTCAATACTTTTTATTTTATTCGTTTTATTTGTGTTAATTTTTAGTTAAGAGCTAACAGTGATTTTTATTAACGATTTGTTGGTAATAAATTGCAAAAAAGTGAATGTTTTATTCTTATTTGCATTTTTTAAATTTTGTTAAATATTTAAATATAATGCTACTAAATTTACGACTTTATTTTATAAACGACATAAGGGGACGACAATTTTATCTTTTGCAGGGGGCGGCAAAAATCGCAGGAACGGCCCTTATAACAGAATGCACGTTCGCAGCAAGTGAGATGGGATTACAGGGAAACTCTTGATAAATACACCGTGAAAATAAATTACAGAAAAACTACGGCCACGTAATAGCAAAAAAAAATAGAAAGAAATATAGAAGTCCAAAATAATAAAAATAGAACAGGCAGTCGAGTTTGTATATTTGGGAGTTACAATAAATAAGGAAGGAAGACACGAAAGTGAAACAAAAAAAGAATAGATAATACAACAAAATTGTACTACTCAATGGCGAACACCTTTATAACTAAAAAAGAAATCTCGAGGAAAACAAAAATTACAGTTTACAAAACTATGTATCGACCGACCTTAACTTTTGGTAGTGAATCCTGGATCTTATAAAAAAAAAAAAGAAAATAAATTGCAAACCATGGAAATGAAGTACTTAAGAAGAGTGAGGGGGTCACAAGAAGGGACAAGATAAGGAGTCAAACAATACGAAATGATTTAGAAGTTGAAACGCTTACTAGAAAAGCAAAACAGAAGAACTACAGTGGTTGAGGCATCTCGAAAGAATGGGCAACGATAGACAAGTTAAAAGAATATGGGAGGCAAGAATTACAGCTAGAATAACTAGAGGAAGGCCACAAAAAAACATGAAACCAAACAATGGAAGAAATACTACAACAAGGAGATGTAACTTGACAGAACAAGAATTCGTTCGTGCTAAAGAAGAAGACGTTTAGTTTAGATAATAAGTTCAGTTAATCATTATCGAATATGTTAGTTGTAATATTTGTAAATTTGTAAATGTACTAAAATACCTTTACACCCTACGGGTAGGAAAGGTTTCTGAAGGAAAATGTGCAATCTTTAATACTACTAACCTAAAAATAATCGAATTATTTGTCACCAATTAAGCCAATTAAGGATTTGAAGTTACATTTTGGCATTTGGCAAATTAACTTCTTACAGTTATGAAAAAAAAAATTAAAGCAATGAAGCATTCAAAAACTACAAAAATAACGAAGGAACTAAGTAAAAGCAGACTTTGATCGTATCAAGGAAAGCGAATTCAGTTACCTTTGTTGTAATCGTAGTCATCTTGACGTCCTTTTCTTGTACGTTCTCCTTGCAGATTTTTGTAGAAGTTGTCCTGGTATAATTCGTGTGCTCTAACAGCTAGCTACACCTTAGTAATCGCAACATTCACACAGTTACCTAAATTTACAAAATTAGGAAAGATAATTCGCTCTTTAGCCTTGTTTGCTTCTGCTGTATAGTATTTACTTTGAATTAATTATTTCTACCTAAAGCTAAATAGTTCATACCTGAGATTCTTTTCAGGATTTTAAAACAACGTGCACAGCCAATATATAATGTTTTTGAAGCCAATATTAAAAAGGGTGTTAAGCCAAACACTTAATTTAGGATATGAAATTATAAGTTGCATATTTAAGAAGAAAATGAGTACATTTAATGTCTCAATTTGTTACGATGCGACTGCAGATGATTACAAATAAGTAGGTACTACCGTTCCTTTTTTTAATTGTGCCCCCCGCCACCCCTGGGTTAACCAGGATCTTCACTAATTTTTATATTATATTTCTATTTATAAAACATTTAAACATAAACAAGTAATTACATACATTTAAAGAATTGGACAAATTTCTATGAAAATAAAAAGTAACGTTAGTACCGCCCTAACAAAAAATCTTTTCAAAGTAGAAATGTTTATTTTCCTTTTATTCACACTTATAACTATTGCAATAATGTAAGACCTTAGACTAAAAATTCATCTTAACTACGCAGTCATTTAAATGCAGTTCCTAAATTTGTATAGAGTGTGATCGATCACGTCATGTATTCACCACTCACCTTTGACTTACAACACCCAGCGACGTCTCTGAAGACACCCGCCTTCCGACGAGAGAAATTTGAACATAATCGTAACTTTCATTTTCAATAAAATTTAGACTTTTCTATAAATATATTATTTCAAAACCATTGTTAAGAGACCACTCTTAAAACATTACAAAGAGTAGTACTAATTATGTGCTGCAGAAAGTTTCCCAAAAGCAAATTGTAGAAAATCTTCTTGGAAACAATATCCAATTCTCTAAAATAATGTGAAAAATAACCCTAAATTACTATTAGCAATAACTACCTTGTTTTTAAATATGTTCCCTTTAAAGATTTACAGAAATTAATTAATTCGGTAATTCTGCTATATTAATTAGAATATTTGTTGAATATGTTTTTAGCTAATTAGATTTTAATATCTAAACAGTTGCACTAAGAAGGACGAAGCATAAGAAACATAATTTTGTCTGGTTTCAATATTATATATCACTTTCTTCTTATAAAATGTAATTTTGAAAAACCAATGTTTCACAAAAATTGAACCTCAGACACTTGCTATTCTATAATTTAAGCCGTTTTCCTAAACACTTTATATCAAAACGAATTCCAAAATTCAACAATTTTGAAGTTAATTTAATATTTCAGCTTGCCTTTAAAAACACGAAAACTGAGCTACTATTGTTTTTTCACTTGCACAACTACTTTAAACGAAAAATGTAACACCTAACATAAACTTTATTACAAGTTTTCCTAATAAACACGGAACTACACTTAGTAATTCGTTTCTATATTCCACTTTCCTCGAATGGCCTCTAATCTGGCTTAATCAGATTAAGAAAGTGACTAGACAAAAGCAAAAGTGATTCTCCCCAACTCAAGTGAATCTCTTGCCTAATTAGCAGAAACTAACGAGATACTGACCAACTAGGGCCTTTGCTCCCGTTATACACCACTAATAAACAGAAACAAAATCTCGGGTAGCAAAGATGTGCGTCGTAATATCGTGGAGTATGAGGGTCGTCAACCCCATGAAAGGACGGTTACTGTACCCCGACTTCCAGAATTATCGCCGACCATAGATGCATATCCTAAACCTGTACCTATAGTTCTCGGGCAAAAAAAGGAGGAGCATAGAAGGGATAGGAGTGCATAATTAACAGAGGCTAACCAGATACTGACCAATTAAGACCTTTGCTCCCGTTATATACTGTTAATAAACTAAAACGAACTCCGATCGTACATAGATGGGTGAGGCAGCGGCTTACCCCAATCAAATCCGTTCCAACAGTGGCGACTTCCTCAAGCCAAGAGTGTCTTTGGTACCAAACGCTTTGCCCCGTCCAACTCACCAATCCTAGAAGGACCATTGTTGGAACGCGTAAGCAGCCTAAACACCCGCGGTCGGATATAAAAATACCCAACTAGATATAATAAATATATCAAGTGCGGTGTGGCATACTTCGCCGGGTGCTAACCGCGGTAACCCCACCTAACGGACAACCAAGATGAGCCAACTTTACCCCAAACATAGATGCACAACCAGACCACAGTTTCTAGTTCTCGAGCGAGAGGATAGATGGTAAAGGATCGCGAAGGAAATGATGAGATTACTTAATATGGGGGAGAAACCTGAATTTACATTAGAACCTAAATTTTAAAACAAAATGAGACCATACGAAGACTACAACGAGAACGAGAAACGATTATGCAGATTAAAATAACTTAAAATCGTCTCAACACCAACTGATATTAATGAGAAATATATAAAAAATTGCAACTAAACGAGTATTTGTCAGTTTGAATTTTGTAAAAGCAAGTTGAAAAATTAGTTAACGCCAAATAGGTTAGGTTAAGTAATTTAAAAAGAAAATCGCGAAAGACTTGCATTTGAAAATATGGAAATATAATTAATAAGCAGGTAATTGGGTGTTTAGAAAAACTTGCTTAATTTAGATACTTAATATTTCAAAAAATTATAATTTTATTTCAACAATTTAAAGAGAGGCAAGAATGAGGAGAATAGAATTCTATTTCATAAAATTACGTCTTCGAAAAATATCGAGAATTACGCGTATGATATTATTTGTTATGTTATGAAATTACATGATAAGAAATAAATTGTCAGAGATGTATGTAAATTTCACACAGTGTTTTACTAAAATATCGTATACAGCCTGTTTCAGAATAAGCGCCTTATTTCTTTTTAGCCACACTATGGGTACTACTTTCAAAATATTTTTCAGTAATATGTTTCAGGATATTCTCTACACGATGGTGATATCAGATTTTCAATCCGACGACTTATTTCAAAATGGCGACTTTCAACTTTTTTTTTTAAATGGAATGCCATAACTTTTTTTTTATTATTGAGATCCTAAAAACATTCTTTTTACGATAGTATTTCGTTTTTCTTAAAAATTCATTTCTTTCCCTATCAAAAAGCAAACTAACATTTTAATCTAGTAGCGCATGAATGTTTTACACTCGATGTTATTTTTGTCCAAATATCAAGTAGCGGTAGACACAAAAGAAACAATTAAACTTTATTTTGTAATAAACATCTAGTTGATATTTGGACAAAAATAACATCGAGTGTAAAACATTCATGCGCTACTAGATTAAAATGTTAGTTTGCTTTTTGATAGGGAAAGAAATGAATTTTTAAGAAAAACGAAATACTATCGTAAAAAGAATGTTTTTCTTCAAACGTCAGAAAAACACGACTTTGTGTCCTTGGATACACACAGTTAAACATTCACTTTTACTCCTAGGAGTAAAAGTGACACTTAATGAGCCAATGGCAACTCGTAATTTTTATTTTTTATAACAAAGCAACGACAGCTGGTATGACGTTCATTTTTGACTTTTTTTAAATTTTCTTGCTGAATTGCTTTTAATTTATGCGTTTGAAGAAAAAATAACATGTGTTATTCGGAGTAAAAGTGATTTTGTGTGCCTCGCATGAATGTCCGACTCGCTAGCGCTCGTCGTTCAAACGTCATGCTCGGCACACAAAATGACACTTTTACTCCTAATAACACAATATACTATTTTAGGATCTCAATAATAAAAAAAAATATGGCATTCCATTTAAAAAAAACAAGTTGAAAGTCGCCATTTTGAAATAAGTCGTTCGATTGAAAATCTGATATCACCATTGTGTAGAGAATGTCCTGAAACATATTACTGCCAAATATTTTGAAAGTAGTACCCATAGTGTGGCTAAAAAAAAATAAGGCGCTTACTCTGAAACAGGCTGTATATTGAAAATTTGCCATTTCGAAACCTGCCTAGAATCACAACTTATGTGAAATAATTACGCATTTTTATGAATACCTGTAAGAGAACAATTCTTCTAGGTATGATCGATCACACTTTGTACATTAACCATCTGCAGTTTTTGCATCCTATTTAGATACCTATTGTAAATACACACACAAACACGAACACACACCCTATCAATTTACAAAATTAAGAGAAAGCTAATCTAAAAGATATTCCATTTGTTAAGTAAACTTCGGCCTGAATTCTGTGGAAAAAGGAAAAACAGATAAACTACGATAAAACTGTGGCGTAAATTATGATAATTTTTATTTTCTTGTAGTTTACTCCACGTAGAACAAATAATTATTATGTTTTAGTGCTCAGCATATATTTCATTTTAATCAAGTACAGTCGGACTTCGATAACTTGAATTTTTGATAACTCGAAACAAGCTGGTTGGCGTTAGCGTCAAGAGTGAGAATTATGTGTAATTTTTTTGATAACTCGAACTTCTATTACTTGAATATCTTGATAACTCGAACTTCTATTACTCGAATATCTTGATAACTCGAACAGAATATTTGGCGCCACCTTCGATAAGTCGAATTTTTTGGGAAGCGTTGAGTGTTTTGCGTTCGTATTTAAAAACAAATGAACATACAACCGATTCTCTGTACAATGGTTTAAATAACATTGAACCCTTAACCATAATATGTCCCCTCCCCCGCCCATGCCTTATTGTTACACCGGTTAAGAAATCGTAGCTTTTATTTAGGTTTCTTTGCGGTCACCAGCAAACTAATTTATTGTTTAATTATTAAACTGCCCTGCTAAGAGTAGACAACACAAGAATGTATTGGTTCAGAAATTTGTTTACAAACCCTAAATTCTCGGTAATTAATTAGTCATGGACATCAAACTTTTTGAATCCGGGGTATTAATTATTTTCAACGTAAAATATTTCTAATGATTCAATAGTATTTATATGTTTCAGACGGGAAATTTCAGAAAAAGGCTAGATATGCGGCTATAAACTTTTTTGGTATTTTTTAAGCAAACTTAAAATGAAATAAGTTAGATTTACCTTAAAATAAGTAGTCATGAATGATAAATTTAAATAAAGTCGGCGAAATATTCGGTTATGCCGAATATTCATTAAAATGGCCGAATATTCATTAAAATGGCCGAATATTACGATTGCCGAATAGTTCACCGTTAACCAAATATTCGTTTCACCTCTGTAAAATAATACATACGTATTATGTATTTTATTTAATAACTCGAAGTCTTGATAACTCGAACTTTTTTTCTGGCAAGTTATGGTTCGAGTTATCGAAGTTCGACTGTATTACGTTACAGTTTCTCAAACTGGTTGAAAATAAATATATTTGTGGGCAATTTACTAGGTTGGAAGTGATCATGCAGAAAAGGAAAATGTGATGGACAAACATGGATTAGGAGTTGTGAACAGAGAAAAGTTTGTTGATTTTTCTAAGACAAATGGCCTAGTTAATAGTTAATTGGCGGTATATTTTTCAAACATAAGGAAGTTTTTAAGAGTTTCCTTCACACGTGTTCGTCACCTGATGAACACTATAAGAACTAAATTGACCTCATAATGATCGAAGAAAAATGGATAAATTCGTTACGGGATGTAAGAGCGATAAGAGATGCCGACATAGCCTTCAACCACCACCTCGTAAAAGCAAAAATAATAACGAGAGATGAGATAACAAAATAGAATAACAAAAACATACCAGCAAGATCTAAATTTAACCTCGCAAAACTAAACAATATCGAAGAGGACAAAAAAAAATATATTCTGTATAGGAGTATTCGATCACCTTAGAAATCATCCCGTAGAGAATGTATGGCAAGTGTATAAAACGGCAATTAACAAGAGAGACCATGGATATAAAACCATAAAGCTCGTGTTACAATAAACACAATCGAAGGAAGGCAAAAATAAAAAATAAAATTATTAAACACGAGGTACAAAAATGATGAAAGAATTACAGTAAAATTATTGGAACAAAAATAAGAGGTACCTTAAAGACAAACGAACAAACATGGCAAATTTAATGGAGGAAGCAGAAGAAGCTGCTCACAACAAAGATATGAAAATCCTATATAAGATAACTAAACAAACAAATCCAGATCAAGACTTAAAGGGGGAAATTACGAAGTATATAAAACAGACGGAGAAGTAATGGAAATATACTGACAAAATATTTTACAGAGATCTACAAAGTAAAAGAAATCAAGGAAGAAATAAATAACAATATGGTAACCCAACAACTTGACATAAGTAAGAAAAGCTCGCAGCAAAGGGTGAAATAGAAGAAACGCCTAAACAAATAAAAAATTTAAAAACACCACGTATAGACGAAATAGGAATCGAATTGCTAAAAATAGATAAGGAGAGCACAATAGAAATATTGTACATACTAGTAAACAAGGCTTAATCCGCAGAATGGATCCCAGATGATCGGACACAGGGCATACTAATAAAGATACCAAAGAAGGGCGACCTAACTTGATGCGAAAACTTTAGACCCATATAATGCTTCCATCAACAGCAAGTAAAAATTATGACCACATTAATTTTGAAGAGAATTAAATCTGCCATAGCCATTAAGCTAAGGGATTTATGGAAAGGCGTTCGTGCATAGATCTGTATAGTCTGTAACCAAGGGTAATAGAACAAATAATAGAAAAGGGACAAGACAAATGTGTTAACTGTAACAAGGCATTCGACTCAGTTTCAAGAAATGTAAAAAATACTGAAGTAATATGGTCTACCTGACAAATACATAAGAACACTCAAACTAATGTGTGACAACTTCTCCGTAAGAGTCGAACATTCAATGAAACTATCACAGGAAATCTATATAAAAAGTTGCATTCTGTCCCAATACCTTTCTTTATTATTATCGACAGGTCGTGGAGAAACTCGCGTTCCCACAGTTGAATACTTTATAAAGAAAATTAACCAAAAATTTTATCGTAACATACATCAGCATAGTGGCGCAGTGTTTTACAATGTTGGCAACAAATCATTGCATATCAAACTTAACTACCTGACCTTTTAAATAGTGATAGTGAGCAGTGCTAAAAGACAAGGTCTAAGAGACCCATTAGCGATTTAGACGTCAAAGTATCATCGAGTTCTGTCATGAAATAGCATAAGTAGGTACTGAACTGGCGTAACCTACATTAAATATACAAAAGGGTCGTGCGAAATACAGAGGATAACAAATCCCAAATAAATTGGGGCATTTCCAGCAAACTGGATGACTTGGAGAGTTTGCAAATGATATGTGCTTGCCCACACCGAATAAAAAGCTAATGTAAGGAAAGTTAAACAAGTTAAAACCTAGAAGCAGAAAAGGTTGGCTTAACAATAAATGGGAACAAGACAAGAATTCTCTCAAATGCAAATAAAGAAGAACCAACGATAACACTCGGGGACTTAGACATAAAGAAAGTGGACTATTTAGGTAATTCGATAGATACCAACGGCGGCGCATTAAAAATATAACCAGAAGAATAGCCTTAGCACAAACAACATTTGATATGCTAAACAAAACATAGAGATCAAAAAACATTCTGATCAAAACAAAACTCCGTCTATGCAATACAACCATTAGAAGTTTGCTACTTTATGGGGCAGAAACATTGGTTAGAAACAAACAAAACATTAAGAAACTTCAAACCTTCGTTAATAAATGCCTTAGATACATACATCGAATAAATTTGCCCGAATAAATATCAAGTCGACATCTGTGGGAAATTTCAAATGAGGAAAAGATCGAAACCACAATTAGAAGAAAGAAATGCGACAGGATAGAACATACACTTAGAGAACCATATAACAAGATAGCAAAACAAGCATTAGAATTTAACGTACAAGGAAAGCGAAGAATAGGTAGACCGAAAGATACCTGCCGAAAGACCTACAATTACAAAATCTATCACGGAGCAAAGCCAAATGCATAGCACAGGACATGGAAAAATGGAAGAAATTTGTTCAGAAAAGAGCAATAGAAACGAACTCAACCCATGGTGGGCAGGGCTAGCAACTCTGCCATCCACTTTGCTTTTGAAACGCCCCCTCTGGTGCCATTTGCTTCTTAAGGAACTACAGGAGTAAGAAGAAGAAGTAGGGAACTTATAAGGTCTTGGTTAAGACAGTTACTTCTCATTCATTCGCACCACTTCTAATAAAACTAATGAATAAAAATGTGTTCTTACCTGATACCTAAATATGTTGAAATGTTCTCAATCCGCAGTCTTTTGTTGGTCCAGGGCCATCCACGGTGATCGATATTCTCCTTCTTTCATCTGCTCCAATGTCACAACCCCCATCATCCTCGTTCCTCAAATATCCTCTTGCTGTTTGAGACACGGCTTGGTTCTCAGCCCATTATAAATTTGTTCGTATTTGCAGGTTTATATCAATGCTGTAATAGTTACGGTATATACCAGTGGCAGCTGGTCCATAAGCGCTGCGACACTGCAGCACCCCCAGAACAAAATACGGAAATTAATTACCTATTAAATTTGTACTTGAAAATATCAATAATATAACAATCATTCAATATTTTGCATAATTATTACATAAATTTAATTAATTAAACCGCTTTTAAAAGGAATTATTTTAACCGAAGCTGTAGATTCCATTCAGAGACGCTGCGATATATAAAGTGTCGGAACCGTATACCATACGCGGAGGCTTGTTTGCTATTAATAGCACATGTAACAAGCTGGGCGAACACTGCTTTCGGGATAGCGTCACCTGATTCACTAGTTATTTACAAGAATAACCGGCGCGAAATCTGATAGTTCCAGCGTCGGCATTATTTTGTTTATTTGCGTAGGATAATATTTTTATTGTTTTCGTTGAGGGTGAGCAATAAAATATTGTTTTCTTTTCTCGAACTTAATTAACATTTAAATATTTGTTACAGAAAAATACAATTAAATAATAAATATTATTTTAAATGTGTTATGATTGATGTTACTGTTGAATATATTTAAAAAATTACATTTTACCAATTGTCATTACGTAAAAAAATTGAAATAAAAAAAAACAGCAGTTAGTAAAAACAAAATAGTTATTTATGTATCAAGGGCGTAAGGATATCGATTTTAGCTCACGGTACATAACATACAATATTTTTTGCACTGACGAAGATTTTATTTAAATTTGTTGATTTCTAATTTCTAATAAAAATTTTCTAATGGCGTTTTTAAAAATGTCCAATTGACGCATTCACGGCAAGAGTGATTTTACAAGTTAGGTATAAAAATTGTTTTGTAACTAAGGTAATCTACTTCTTTATTAATTTGTTGCGGGCGTAAAGTGCGCTCTCGGTCTACAATAACCCTTCTTCGCGGGCGTAAAGTAATAACTTTCCGCCGGGGAGTGCAAAAAATATTTTACCAGATCTTTTAACAAGGACTGGCATGAAAAAATAAAATGGTTGCCTGGTGGCCAAATTAGAAATGCTCTATTTTGTTTTCCTTGCTTACTTTTTGACTACGATACTGTATTGGAATGAGTGTGGCTGAGAATGGATTATATATTTAAATAAAAATTCTTTTTATTTCATTTTCCTGTAAGCTAATTTTTTTATGAATTGAGTACAATTTCGATTTGTTTTGTTTTACTTAAAAAGCACATTAAAAATATCAAGGATCGTTACTGGTACGTATATTTCGAAAGCTACAGCACCCCCATGATTTCCAGCCACGAGCCGCCACTGGTATATACAATCATGAACTGTATTATTGATGAACTTTAGTTCATTCTTTTCAATGCATGAAATCCAAATGTTATAGACCAAATAGTAAGATTTTTTTCAATTCTTTCACATTAATTAAAAACGAAGTTTAAATTTCCAAAATTAGAAGAATTTAGATTATTAGGAACTTACGAATCACGCCAGTAATAAAAATATTCACTTAACTTTCTACTAAGTTCAGAATATTGTTACAGGTAAATCCGTCTCCATCATTGCTACATTTCCTACGTTACATAATTTATTAGAATGACATGTTAAACAATGAATGATACTAAAAACAGCCGACCATATGTATCTTATGAAACCTCTTATCAAATATTCCAATTTTTGTCTGCGACTGGTATTTCGGATAAGTACAAGAGACCTGCTGATACGCAACTAATAACTAATTATGGAAAAAAATCACCGAAAATGCTTAACTAGAAAAAATAGTTTTTTAAAATATTTCGAGGCGGTTTTTGGTTTATTATTCTACAATTTACCCATTTTTTATGTTTCATAAATAAAGAATTTATTACCTATTATAATCTAATAAATCCTACCATCTTTATTTGCACAAACTATTAAAATTCAATAAATAGTCTTCGATGAATTGTGTATATTAAACTAATGAATATACTCAAATAAAAATATGAAGCTGGGGTACTTCCTTGGGACTAATTATATAACGCTAATGATACTAATAAAAGTAAAATCAGGAAATAACAAATAATTCAACAAAATAATATAAGTGACAAAAAGTGTCAAGTGGAGAGAATAAAATGACTTACAACTTACAATAAAAGGCTTATAATTTTTTAAGGAAAACAGGGAGTCCTAAATAAAATGCTATTAAACAATAACTTGCATAATTTAACAACCCTTACCATTTCGATGCACTCAAATGTCACTATAATTTAACGATAATTTATAAATTTACTTTGACGATGTTGCACTGAGTTCTGCACATTTCAACGTTCAATATTAAAAGAGCGAGAATGTTACAAATTATCAGAAAGCCAGTTTTGTGAAAGGTTTGAACTCGTTTTGGGCAGAGATGATAACGAATAAATATTTGTTAAACGGCCTTGTATTCATGTTTTATCAAAAAGTTGCATGTCCTCTACGTTGAAAAAATGTTTCCTTGTATTTAAAATTGCATTTTACTGTTTTATAATTCAAAATGTTTCAGTTTCAGAATGTAATTTGTGTTCGCCAAACCTGAATTTTGATTTAAAATACTTTGAAATTTTCCAATTTATTTATTTATAACGTAACACAAATTTTTAAGTTTGCTGAAATATTTCTAATGTATTCCTTAACAAAAACCAACAAAATACCAATGATGAAAGGATCTTCGTCCTAATTAAGGCTGTTTTCGAATTATTTCCAAACGATTCTTAGTCTTAAAAGTATTTAAATTTAAAAAATGTAGAAAAATATTTGTAGGTCTGTGACGAGAACGGATATTTTTTAATTTTTATGTTTTACCTTCCATTTAGTATAATATTTTAGTCGCCCTATTAATTAACAACATTTTAGTTCATTTTGACCATGTTTTAACAAAAACATTATAACTTTCTTTATTTAGGATAAAAAATTTGAACATTTTTTCGAAATAACCACTTCAGCATTTGAATTGAACATTTGAACATGGAAATAGGTTTTTTAAATTTGAAATCGATAAACCTTGCAAAGTTTTTAAAAAGGAGGAACATTATTGTTTCAATTTTTGTAGGATTTGTTATTCGATTTTTGAAAGTGAAAACTGGAACTTAGAAATTAATTGTTTACCTCGTTCTTTAATTTCAAAAATCCTTCTCTTGGAAATGTGATTTAAATAGATATTTTTGAAATTAGTTTTTGCAGGATTCTCAAATTCAGCCTTGCCCTTTTTCATACTCATATACCCTGCGATGCATTATTCCAGATATCTTCCTTGGTGACCCTTGTTTGCCCTTGGACTTAGCTTGACATTTTAGAAAAATTGCAGAATTTTTATTTGCCACCTTAGAAAATAAGAACTGATTAAGATTTCCGATTTCAGTTTTAAAATCTTTAAGGTAGAAACTTTAGAAAGCCCTTTTTTAAGATAAGCAAAAAACCCTAACATTTTGAAATACTAAATTAAAGATATAAACATCAGATTTTTAATTTATTCAAACCGTAAAGTTTTAAAACTTCAAGTTATGGATATGTCCGAAACCGTTGGCTTATTTGATTCTAAAAATTTAAGTAGGCACTTAAATTTCTAATATAAAATTTGATATTTTTGTTGCCCAATTTTAAAATACTTAGCCGTAATACTGTGTCATTTAGAATAATTAGAATTTTATTGAACGTTTACGCTATTATTTCAGCTTCAAATAGTTCCTTTCAAATTTTCAAAATAGCGAATTTAGTCTCAAAACGTGAATTTTTAGAATTAATTCTAGGACTAAGTTTAATGCCAAGAACCCCCTCACTAATAAGTGAATAGATTTTAAAAGGTGGAAAGCCAAAGAATAAAAGAAAAGGGGAGGCCTTTGCCCTATATACAGGGTGTCTCAGACATGACTCCCCAGGCCTATAACTTTGTTATTTTTAAAAATAACTATAATAAACTATATATATTCGTAAATGGGAGTAAATTCTCTATAAGATGGGGAAAGAAAATGTTAGAAAATCTGTACTCATATTATGGCAGCGATATTCAACTTTTTTTTTTCAAATTGCACACTATGCTTTTTTTCGGTCATTCTGATAGTACTCTTTATTCTCTTTATAACCATGTAAACCAATATGGGTCTTACATAAGCAAATTCACGAAAAAAATACGATTGAAAGTTGAAGTCTATGCTTGCCATGGAAACAACTGATTGTTGTAATTTGTACTCGTCGGCGATGAAAACAAGAAGCATTTTCAGAATGAATGTTTCTTACCTTCAAATAAGAGAACATATTCATACTAGTGATAATTTTGATATTTAGTTCATTATTATTTTAGATACTTTTAATTAGAAATATTTTCCGTAACTAAATTATTCATTGTAATTTAAAGTATTTTGTTGTAAACTTTCATTCGTCATTTTAGTAAATTTGTATTTCAATACGAGTAAACAAAATAGTGTCTACGTTCACCGCAACGGCCATTTATAAATTGTATTTTTGACTTTGTAAGGCAATATTCAATTTACGCGTTTAAACTTAGTCATCTATTATTTCTTTTAATATATATTATATCGTAATTGAATTGTGGTTACCGTACAGGTTTAGCAGGACGTTACTATTATTTATTGTGTTATTATGTTATTTATAACTGCGACGACGAACTGAGCTCACTTCCCGTATGCATATTTATTAATTTAGTTTAAGATTACTGGATCCTTGCGAATCCTTAGATTTTACTTTTGTTTAATTACGATTTTGCTTTACTTTGAACCTTACATTTTTTCTTTCGTTAGTTACGATATTGTCTTTGAACATTCCCTATAGTTTTTTTTTTGTTTATTTAATTAGATATTGCTGTTTGAAACATTATATTTAGACTTACGTTTGATTACGATCTTAATGAATTTCTTTATTGGTTTATTTGAATGATAACTCCATTATTAATTTTCAATTTTGAATATGTGTCATTTTTGCTTACGAGTTAATATATTCTATTCCGTTAATTACAAAGCCTTGCGTTTTATTATCAAGTTAATTCACTTTGGAGGTTTATTCTTCAGGAGATTCGACTGAAGACTGTTTACTTTATCGATAGGATCTGGCGCCCAAGGAACATCGTTAGTTTAATTATTTAGTGAGCACTACTATTTTTCTTATAGAAACCTCACGCCCATACAACCGAGTAGCGGGTTTATTTAGCGTTATCACCTCCGGATAACATTTGATATCTTCACCTAGTGTTGGTGTAGCAAAGGATATGATGCCATATGGCATCGCAGGACTGGAAAGGGTTTTAAACAAAAAGTGCATATAGCAAAAGGAGCGTTGAGTGATACAATAATACGCATCAATTAATAACGAAACAGCCTTTCTAAATCTGCCTGGAACGACTTTTGTAAATCAAGGGCACAATTCAATTGTAGGGTTTTTGGAACTAAATATTAATAATTGTAATAATTGTTAATGTAAATTTACATATTTAAAGTGCAGTACAATTCAATTAAAGTCCTCTAATTTATCATGTTGTGGTTGAGTTAATAAATTTACCTTATTTATGTTAATGAAGTAATGCTTACAAGTGAATGAACTTTTGCTTTCCTCACTTGTAGGAGTGAGTAAAATTAGCTAATTAAAGACTATGACAGTAATGTGCAAGATCGAAGCTTTGTATATCATATAATTCTTGATTATTACTTAAAACTTTGTCATTAGTAAACAATAATTTACTGATATGAAACTTTAGATAATCCATAAAAGAATAAATGTTGCATTCTTCACAAAAATGCCCCGATTTTTATCACAAAAATTATAAACCTTTTAGATAACCATTACTAGAAAGCATATTCAACGTGTGTGAATAACTATTCTATCTATTGTAAGCAAATGAAATACATTAGTCAGAAAGTGGATTCCTTATCAGCTTTCAATCTTATAATGCAGGCTAAACAAAGATCATAATGAAAATACAATACCTACATTATTTCGCAGTTGATTTTGACTCCGAACAAAATGAAAACGTGCCCCAAAAAATTTGTTCAAAATTTTATTTTCCCTTTTGCAAAGGAAACAACAATTCATGGCGTTCCTCTTGTGATTATCCCCCGCATACATTCGCTGGAAAGGTGTAAATAAAATTCATTTATTTTGTCATAAGTAACACTTATTTTTTAGACTTTTCTGGATTATAATAATAGCAATGTCCGGTGGTGGTGCTATTGCTTTAAGTATCACAAACTGGAACAGATACAACGCCAATCCTACTGTTGTAAGCTTACAGAAAGATTTTCGGAACTGGAACAACATGCTACCATCTGCTACCGCTTGTTTTGAGGATAAGGCTGATTTTGAATTAGTTGATCAATATATTAACGAGTTAAGTTACTTTCCAATACACATTTCCAGCATAACAATAACCACATTTCAGAACATGGGGCACGGATATAACAGAATTAAAATACGATTATTATACTGATTTTATAAAAGTGGTTACAAATGTTTCGTTCCACAATCTGAAAGCCTTTGCTCGTTTTGAACGTGATCCAGAGTTAAATAAACTGAATTTACTGGAATTAGCGGCAAAGGTTTGTACTTAAATAGATAAAAAGAATTTTACATTTGGTTGTTTTATAGGTGCATCCCAAACTTACAGGAACTTTAGTTACCTTCGATACAAGACGTAAAACTTCTTGGAAATTAATAATGTCTGAAATGGGGGTCTGCTTTTCCGTTAATAATAAATTTTCGGATATTTTAACATTTCAGTAAGATTTGATGATAAAGTAATTGTGTAAAATGTTTGCATTTGTTATTTTAGGGTACCTGGTGTTGAAGTTGCAAAACCTGATGCTGATGAAACGTTACTTAAATGTCATTATTTGAATGGCTTGTGTTATGCGAGGTATGATTCTGATCCTCAGGCTCCTTTAAATGTAAGTATAAAGAGTAAACTTTACTTTAGAAATTACGTTTGTAAGAATTTATCCCTTTGGGAAAATACTTTTGATATTAAAATACATTAATAAAAAGTACATTTTAATTCAAATTAAAGTAAACACTCACAAAATCTGCGAAAATATTAGGAACTATTTCGGAACCCTTTTCCAAATGTGACACTGCATTCAACTAACTAAACGAAACAGCAGCAAACGATTAAATTAAAGCATGATGAATTTACTATCTTGCATCTCTTTTCTCTAAAAGTTTCGAATATTAGTTGTGACTAGATAATATGATAATATTAAGATAAGAATAAGAATTATACAACAAATGCAAAAACGTTAGATAGTTTAATCGTTTGTTCTTGTAAACAATTTACTGTGAAGGCAATGATTCTTAAAAGGAAGTAAAACTCTAAGAAGTACAAAAAATCTCAGGTATTTTTTACACATAAAAAAATAAACATACATAAATTTGTTCTTTATTTAACATCAGCGTAGGAGACAAACTATGCTTCCCAGATGTTCGTGTTTGTTGACATATCCAGTTTAGACAAATAGAAATTTATGTCACCAAGGAATGAATATATTTTTTTAATTAAAGTACTTTAAAACTTTTGATGTTCGGTGTTTGCAACTTAGCGTTTATTGCTTTTTAGTTTATTATTATTTTTGATTAAACAAACCGTAAGATAATTTTATTTTTCAATAATTAATACTGAAGTTAGAGCAATAATCTGTAGTAACTCATTAATTCCAAAAAATCATTGGTTAATATTTTATTTGCGTAGTTTCTGTATGGAGTCGGTTGCATGTTATTGCATTCTTTTTTATTGTAGGTTCCAAAATATTTTCAAAATTTTTGCGTGACTCGTTATTAACTTTAGCCTCACTTAGAAAATGGAATATATATTTACATGGTATATTATAAGTTATATCAAAGTTTGAACGCATTTATTTTATTTAATATACAAGGCGTTTCCCATGAACATCCGAATATTTATTTTCGAAATTCTGTTTACGAGAGTAAACTCTGACGAACAGTTTATGCCAGAAACGTAATTTTATGGAAATATTTTTACCCACTCTGTGTTCTTTAAATAGCAAGAAATAATATGCCCTAAAGACTTTTTGGACAGTAGGTTTTCCAAAAATAAATTTATTAGAATGATACAAGGGCGTATTCTTATGCTATCTACCTACCCATGAAACGAAAAAGCGACGATGTCAAACCAATTATTAAAAAATAGTTGTGACATTTAGAAGTACATGTGCTAAGTTGTGTTTAATTTGTGCAGTTTATAGAGATTTGGGAATGTTTGCTTCTTGATAAAATGATTGAAATTAAGGTGGAACATTCCAATGTCATAAAGTTCCTGACAAAAGAAAGCAATGGCCCAAAAATTATTCATGAAAGGATGGTTGCTGTGTATGGGGAAGATGCACCATCTTATTTTCAAGTTAAAGTTCCTGTAAGTTTTGGTCTAAACTCTATCGATGGGGTAGAGAATGAATTAACGATGACCCAAACTCCGGATGACCATGGAAGCTCGAACTGAAGAGATGGTGCGAAAAGTCGAAAATTTGGTACTGCAAGATCGGCGTTTAAAGGTCTCTGCTATTTCCAATGAAGCCGGTATATCCGAAGCAAGTGCCCTGAAAACTTTGCATGACGATTTGGGTATGAAGAAGGTGTCTGCATGACTTGAGCGAAGACTGTTGGGAAAAGAAATTTCTCAAGAAAATTTGGCCATGTTGGCGAGAGACAGAAATCTTTTTTCTCGAATTATCACCGGGAATGAGACTTGGGTACATTACTGGGACCCCCCCACTAAACAGGAATCCATTCCTAAGGGTATTCTCCACCAAAAGAAGCCAAAACACAATTTTCTGGAAAAAACTGATGGCAACGTTTTCTGGGATGCTGAAGGAGTCTTGCTTATTGAATATATGCCGAGAGGGTCTGCCATAAATGTAGCCAAAAATAACTCTGGATTCAAAGAGTTCAGGCATCCACCTTATAGCCGTGACCTAGCTCCGTCAGACTTCTTTCTATTCAAAAACTTAAAAAAGCATCTCAGGGGAAACTTTTTGCATCTGATGAAGCACTCAAAGAAGCTGTTGAATAACATTTTGTAGAGTTGCCGAAGGAATTGTTCTCTGAGGGTATGGGAGAATTTTAAAAAACATGGAATAAGTGTATAAGTGTTGAAGAGAGTTATGTAGAAAAATAAAGGGTTGTTAATGTGATACGTGTTTTTTTATGGCTAGGTGGATAACATTTAAATACGCCCTCGTAAATTAATTTGGAAGCTCTTGATTTGTTCAACAGTAAATCAAACTTTATGTATCAAGAGGCTCTCCTCTCTCATACATATTTTATGATAAACATAATGGTGGACATTAATTTGAATAATGATAGTGGCATGTCAGGCGGTTCAGTAGATCATCGGTGCTTTATCAGTTCTGGGCTGGAGGATGATAAGTTGGTTGTCTAACACATGCAATCGGAGAATGAAGTTCCTCAAAGCTGAAGTAGGTTATGTATTTCTTCCGGCTTGAGAATGAATGTCGAAAGGTATGGTTTGGATATTATCACTATGCTTGTAAAATTCTGTTTCGATACAATGTTATCAACGACATAATTGTTCACATATGGACGCACACTGCATATTGCTTGCTGAATAATATTTAAGTAGCGAACCCTGATAACTACGACCCTTATGGTAAAATAAAAAATGGTTTTTCAGTATCCTTACGCAAGAAATAATAATCCTTTTTGGCAATTGCAGCGCAAAAATTGGTAAAGCAAACATTGGCGCTCACCTGAGGAAAATTTTGAACTGGGCACAAGCAATTAAAGAGGGTACATGCAACAGTTAGTACAAAAATGTAAAGATTAGGTACCCCAGTCGCTAGGCGATTGTACATAGAATCAAACATGTGATGTTTAGAGATTTTCGGCTATTTTAACTCTAAAATATCCAGCCACTGATTATGGTAGCGATTGCCAACTTTTTATCAATCAGGGATTTTAGGTTTCTTCTTCTTCTTCTTCTGTAACATAAGATTCACTGTTCATGACGAAATTCATATTTTGAGGGGTTGCCTTGGAAATCTGTGTCTAGTTAGTTTTCCATTTTTACTATGTTTGCAATTCCATGGTCGTTCATCTTACCTTCGTGGTTTTTCCATCCTCTTCTTTTATTTTTAGATTGTATCACTAGATTTTGAATGTCATATTTCTATCTGATATCTTTATTTCTGTCCAGATCTCTCAACGTAACTCCTAACTCTCTCTTAAAATCATTATTAAAGAGATCATTGCAGAAATGTTTATCCACAGCTGGGGGTGAATAGCCACGGTGTTACGCAGGTAGCGGAGGTTTCATTCTCGAAACCTCCTTTGACAATCAATAATCCTGCGACATAATAGGCAGATTTTCTCTTCCTTCTAAATGGTCCATCACTGCCCGAGGAATACCATTTGGCACTTGGAGGGCCTTGCAGTGAAGAAGAAGACACAATGAAAGTACCGAAATGTTGCAAGCTACCAGGTATGGATGTTATATCTGATTAAGTTTTGCACTGTTGGATAACCACTGAACTTGTTAGATTTGAACCCTTGAAATAAAATTTGAAGAAATAATAAATGGTGGATGACGGTGCGTACCTGTTTTTATTCCCATACACAAATAAAAAGGAGCTACCATTTAACTGAAGCAATTATAGCACTATTTAGTTAACATTTCAAGTCAGTAAAATAATTCCTCAAGTTGCTCAATCGTATATTCTCACCGGATATTCCGATATCCAGCGGGCAAGCTTTGTAAAAGAAAATAGTGCGCGAGCAGATTTTAGATCTGAGGAAGCTCATTAGGAAGAACCGAGAATTTCAAGTGGCAATAGCTTTTGTGTTATAGATTATAAAAGAGCTTGGAATTTGTAAGTTGAAACCAATTGTGGATAACACTTAAAGATTTTCTTAATACGACCCACTAATATTCTATATTTAATGCTCATTGAACTTCTTAAACCTAACTATATAACAGATGTACGTGCATTCAGAGTATCAGACACGAATTCTAATCATTTTTTGGTACAGACAAAGGAAGAATTGGCAGATTATTAGCAAGTAAAGAAAATAAGAAAAATTGGGAGCAATGTAGAAGTGCTAAAACAAAATGACTGTATTGTAACGAGACGCGAGTGATTTCGACTGTTCGATACACGTAATCGTCTCTGGAAAGATGTCGAGTATTCTGGTGTATTCCAGATGGTACTCGAAGGCCGCAGTTGGTATATAAGGCGCGTTTCGTTAGCGAACGGGGCAGTCTACCAGTGGCGACCAAGTGCGAATCGAAATTGATTGAAGACTAGCTGAATTTCCCGCCACATTAAATGATTATCACGTTGGCAACACGAATTTATCATCATTTATTTTTCAGTGGCTTCTCATAAGGGAGTGGTATAGGTGTATTACAAAATTACCTTAAAAATTACCTAACAACAAAATCTTCCAACAAACTGTAGTTCTGAAAAGAACTGTTTTGTAAACTAAGAAATCAAGCGAAATTAAGTAAAAACTCAAGAAAACCTGGAAGAACACTGTACTTTGACACAACATATTTCAATACTGTCACACTGTCAGGTTAACAACGTGAAAAACACTACAACCTGCGGCGGGAAATTCAACCTGTCTTCAATCAATTTGGATCACGCCGCACGTGTATTGAACGCTCGGTGAATATAAATGTGCGCGGAATAGTGTGTGAAAATAAATAAGCTGTGTAAATAAATTAGCGTAGTGTTTCGGGTTAGTGATAGTTTTGAGTTCTTTTAAATTTTATTTCTGTTTAAGTTGTTGTTTCATGTTACTTATTATGTTGTTTAAATTTGTTAATAAATAGTTCACACCACGGATCGAAGTTTTAAATAAACGTTTTAAAAATGTTACTGTATTCTCAGCATATCCAAGAAAAATAGATAGAAATAAGACTGAAAATCTGCGAGAGACTATTAAAACAACCGTGCAGGATATATCAGTTAAGGTACTCGGGAAGAGTAACATAATGAAGAATATATGGCTTGGAGAAGAATGCAGAAAAGTCAGAAAAGACCGGACTGGGAAAACAGACTAACAGAAACAAAGCAAAATATGAAGAGAAGAGGAGCAAGGAATTGGAAGAACAAAAGATCTGGTAAAAAGGTTACTGTCCCTTTTAGAAAACTTTGGGCTAAAGATAAATACTGAAAAATCCTAATAGAAGAAAACAGGGAAAAGAAAGAAAAGTAGGGATAGAGTGTAATGTTAAAAGGTGGGAAGGATATTGGATTTGGACATGTACAAAACTTTACATATCGCGTTTTTGAAATACTTGAACATAGTAGCATGGAACAAGAAGTTAACAATTCGTTGTTGATTTTTTATGTTAACTATTAACATTTCTGAATGATTGTATTTATTATAAACAAATTGTTTATAAATAAACATTGTATTGTAAGTTAATGACATTTATCAAGTAATACAATTTAAAGTCATCTTTAGCGACCTGTGAAAGTGAGGGTAATATTTTAACTTGGTTCAGGAAATGTTAATAAAACACAAAAAATCACATAAATTGTATGGGTAACTGATGATGGCTTTAAACTGGATCACTTGATATTAAACTGGATTTTCTGATTTTAATATCGTACTCTTGATGTGCAATTTTTAAATTAAATAAAAAGAGTTGAAGTCGTCTAGGAATCGTGAATCACCCTGTATTTTTTATGTTTATCGTATGTTGTCTATTTTTGAACTTTCAGGCTGGAGCAGATAAAACGGGCGCCTGGTAGAAAAATTAAAACCAAACTCATTTACACAAAAAATATAATTAATGGTTTTATTTAAATGTCTAATAAAATACTTTTATCTGTTACAGTTTTATGTACATTCTTACTTGGATGTCTTACATGCAACCATGGATCCACCTTTACATTTAGGAGAAAGCGAAGAATTAGAAATAAATTACCTAATGCAAGAAACAAGTTCTTCATCTTCTTTAAGGGAACTTACACCATCTCAGAGAAAGTGCAGGTTTGACGATGAACCTTTAACTAACGATGTTCCTGTATACAGTACTTCAATGTGTTACATGGCTTGTCGTTACCGTTTGATTTTACAACTTTGTGGATGTCGACCATTCTTTTATCATACTATGGGTATTTTCTTTTAAATTCGTAATTTACTCATATTTTTATTGGTAGGGTTTTTGAATGTTTCTTAATTTAATATGTTCCGATTCTGTGTTAATTTATTTGGTTTACTTTTAAAAATATTGCAGCAGGAAAGCTTTGCAATATTACTGGGTTACTGTGCGTTGCTAAACATTCAGAACACATTACAAAACCACCTGCAGAAATTGGTTGCCAATGTCCTCAACCTTGCGACATTATTACTTATATACCGTTGGCTCCAAAAATTACACTTTGGTGAGTACTAAAACTTGCCCAAATTTCATGAAACTGACTGCACCGTTTAAAAACAAAAAGACTATAAAATTTGAATGAAATTTTTAGCAGTTATTTATTAATAATATTTAGGGATGAATGAATGTAATCAAATGTTTTAAGACGTTAATTTACAGGAAAAGTGGGTATTTCGATCAAAGAATTACATTTCGTTGGGGTTTGTTGCATCCAACCACTAAATATCACCGTGATGTTTTATTTGGTTTTGAGGATCTTGTTGGTAAGCTTTAATTTCAACACCTTAGAAACTTCACAAAGGGAGCTTTCTAAATTGACGTGGTAGTTTTCATTGTGTTACGCCAACGCAACTATGAATGATATATCAATAATATGTGTTATTTCTCACTTAATCACAAATACTCCATTGTCGTCGCAAAAGAAATCAATAAACCACAAAACTATTATGTATTTCTCAATAAATACGACACGTAGGAACGTGTGTGAGCTTTTTCAAAAATCTAAAAGATTAAATGGAGTACCTCACGCATGAAGTTCTAACAAGCCATCTAAAACAATAACACCTTCTTCAGGCGAAAGGCCAAAGTAACATTTGGGAAAATTTATTTATAATAATGAAATGATTAGTAATTATCATATTACATAAGCATCTTTCCAAGGTAACACAAATGTTGCCCTTTAAATTTATTTTCAATATGTCATCTTACCAGGATGCGCATTCTAACAAGTCACTTTGATTTGTTCGCAGTGTCTTTAGGAGGAACCCTTGCATTGTTCTTGGGAGTGAGTTTCATCAGTTTAATAGAAATAATATTTTTCTTCTTCGAATACCTGATGTCTTGCTGTAAAGATTGTTCGGAACGAAACGACACGAGGGTTGAAAAAAGCATAAAAGATGCGAATTACGCATTTAAAAAAGCTAAAAAGAAAGAAGAAGAAGCACTGTTTATTCGTGTTTATAAAGATAATGATTATGATTACAAAAGATTTGAGGTGACTTTAAATTATAAAAAAGTGTAGATTATCTTAGTTAAATTAATGAATTTTAGATGGACAAGTTTAAGCCATATTCGAAAAAGTTGTAACTGTATTGGAGTTTGAAGATTTTAAGGCTTTAGGAGGTCGAAATACAGGCAAACATTATAAAATGGTATTAGTTAGCCTTGTCGGCATTTAGTAAAATTAAAACGTTAGTGAGTTTTATATTTGATTACCATTTTAAACCTTTATTGGGATATAATCTGTTCGTCGACCATTTTGCTTGAAGAATTCTGAAGGGCGTTTAATATCTGTTGGTATGTAGTACATTGGTTTTATTTGAAGATTTCTTACGGTATTCGTCGAATTTCAGCCCTTCTAGTACTTTTAGTATTTCCTGTACTTCTTGTGCTTGTTGCTGTTTTTCCTGTACGAAGTGTACAAACCACCTGTTAGCTGCTACAGACATCTGTTTTCCGCGTGTTTGCTTCGACATCACGTTTTATTTTGGAGTTCGTTAATCCGAAGAGATTCCACCCCGTGCTTATTAGTAGACAATTAGCCTGAAATTTTCCCTGATTTCCAGTTCGTTATTCTACAAGTTTAAGACTCAAGGTTAAGGTCAGATAAATTTGATTTTGGAGGTTATCTTATTATATTTTGTGTTATATTTAATTTGAAAAACATACAAACATTTTAGTAGATTAATACGGTATTTAGTTGTGTTATTAGTAATTTGATTAGAAACATTTATTAGAAATACTTACCGTAATTGTAAATGCATTGTAATTTAAAGTATTTTGTTTGCAAACTTTTAATCGTCACTTTGGTAAATCGTATTCCAGTACGAGTAGATCAAATAGTGGTTGCGTTTACGACAACGTACTCTTAAATTGTATTATTATTTTTGTAAAGGAATATTTAAATTTTCGCGTTTTAGATTAGTCAATCATTTATTTCTTTTAAAATATTCAATCGTAATTGACTTAGTGGTACCGATTGGTCTCGCAAGACATTATTATAATTATTTATTGTATTACTGTTATTTATACCGCAACTTCGACGAATTGAGCTCATTTCACCGAATGCGCCTTTAATAATTTAGTTTAAGATTACCTGATCCTTGCGAATCCTCAGAGGATTTTACTTTCGTTTAATTACGATTTGGGTTATTTTGAATCTTACAGTTTTACTTTCGTTTAGTTACGATAGTGCTTTATTTTGAACATTCCATATAGTTTTTTTTTGTTTAATTAGATCTTGTTGTTTGAACTTTACATGTCATTTAGATTTACGTTTGATTACGATCTTAGTAATTTCTTTATTATTAATTTTCAATTGTGTATATGTGTAATCTTGCTTACAAGTTAATATATCCTATTTTGTTAATTACAAAGCCTTGCGTTTTATTATCAAGTCAATTCACTTTGGAGGTTTATTCTTCAGGAGATCCAACTGAAGACTGTTTACTGTATCGATAGGATCTGGCGCCCAAGGAACATCGTTAGTTTAGTTATTTAGTGTGCACTACTATTTTCTTTTAGGAACCTCACGCCCACGCAACAGAGTAGCGGGTTTATTTTAGAGTTATCACCTCCGGATAACTACTGATATACTGCGCCTAGTGAAGGTGTAGCATATTTTTTGTCGCAGAAGTATCTTCAAAGATGAATTACTGAAACTGTATTTTCGTTTTATAATTCTCTTTCTTGGGCAGTTTGCATTGCAGATAATTACTTGTCAACGTAGAGTTTCCTTACAATTTTTGTTTAAGTATTCATTTAAAATAACTGTTAGCAGAAGGAACTATTCCAACAATTCTTTTAAATAAATTGTCGTGCATATTTAGTCTCGACACGTAGGTTACGAACGTTTCATATAAAAAAAGTAGAAAGGGTTGGTTCTACTTCTGAAGATCAGAATTTTGGCGAACATTTAATAGAATGTTCTGCTAAAGATAACTTTTACGTAAGATTTTTTAAAATCAACTGTTATTTATTAACGAAAAGATTCATACCTATCGATTTTAGTATATATACATGTTACGGTCAGTATAATTAATTGGAAATTATTAAAAACTACCGGTTATTATTAATACAAACCGAATTGCGAGGTTAAAGTAATAAATATACGACAATTAACCACATCAACAGGTAATTATTCTTATTCAGGTGGTAAACGTAATAAATTTCAATGCGACACTGCGTTAAAAGCCTGCGAGGAGACGCTCTAGTGCCACGAGCTAGTACTAAATGTTAGGTTCTATTACCTAGGACTTAGAGAGATAGTGGAGGGCGTAGAAGCAAAACGGTTGCAGCTGGCAACTAGCAACACAGAGGTTACAATAAATAGGTACTTCATGGAGGTCGAATACTGAAAGAAGTCGGCATTAGGATGCACACAGAACAAATAACGTCAAAAGAGGGAAGTAAAATACCTGGGGGTAGTTTTCGGCCACAACTTTGACAGGAGAGGCGATATAAATAAAGTAATACAGACCGAAAATAACTACAATAAAGACATTAACTAGGCTTATGCTAGACAATTTCCGCAGAAGCGCTGCAAGCAATAGCAGGAATAATACGCATAGACCTGCTAATAGAAAATAGGGTAGAACTATATAGGAGAGGAAGACAACACAAGGAAGATATAGGTCGAGAAACGGAGGAAAAATGGAAGAGAAGATGGAACGATAGGACGATCACGACAGCAGTTTGGACTAAAAGGTTGATAGAATATGTGACAAACTGAAAAAACCGAAAACATGGAGAGGTGGAATATTTGATCACGCAGGCTCTAGTAGGATATGAATGCTTCGGCGAATGTCAGCTTCAAAATCAGAATGACAGGGAATTGCGCCGAAGATTGCAAGAAGATGACGCAGATCATACAATATTTAGATGTATTCGACGTACTGTGAGAAAGGAAAGAACAGATGGCCATAGATCCCGATAACTGGATCCAAGTAATGGTGGCAAGCGAAAGTCATTAGAAGCTGGTGGCAGATTATATAAGGGAAGTAATTTAGAAGAAGGAGGAAGACGACGGGAAACAAGACAGAAAGATGGGCAATTAATAGAGGTAAAAAAGGCAGATACAACAAGGCACCTTAAAATATGCAGAAGTGATTCCGGGGTGCTCTCTTCGCAGCTTTGGAGGGTTTTTAGTGGGTAAAAATCCCACAGTCCCACGCAGAATCGAATATCTTCCCGCGGGGACCCTTATGAAGGTTTTCCCTCCAAAGATAAAAAAATGTTAGGTTAGGTTAAAATGTCTTTATTACATCAACCAAGCTCGATAAGAAAGTATTAATAATAACCGGTAAATATAATTATAAGAGAACTATTAATCAGATGGCACAAATACTGCAGTTAGTATTAATATTCACCGGTAATTATTAATTCAGACCGGACTTATCACACTGACCGTAACATATACACACCAATTAAGTTGAATTCGAAGACTTCCACGGTCAGTTTCAGTATTAACAGAACGTCTTTCGGGTTGGAACAGTGTCATTGATGATACAGAAGAACTCAACGTTTCGCCCGCCTTTTTAGGGGGCTTCTTCAGGAGGAAAAGAGGACACTAAAAGCACTCAACGTATCAACCACGGCAGAGGCGAAATTCTTTTAGTAAGAGGAAGAAGGGAACGGTAACTCAACTTGTAAACCAAGCCAAAGGCGAACCCTTCTGAAGAAAAACAGAAAAGGCAGGGGTTTTTTACCGGCTACAACCGGTCAAGCGTATCAGACGAAGACGACGATTGGTCAGAAGTGGAGCGGGTGCCAGTAATGACGACAGACTTCCATATGTCCGATAGGTAGTAATCAGTGTCGCGATTCAAGGTGTTGGGGGTCTTGATGATTTCAATGGTCTTACGGATTTTCCTGTTGAAAAAATAAGGGGCATTGGCAATGATCGAAGATTTTTCAAACAATATCTTATGGCCAGCGTCGTGATGATGTTCAGCAACAGCTGAGTGTGAGAGAAGACCGGATTTCAAACAACGTTTGTTTTCACATATGCTTGTATGTACTGAGCGACCAGTTTCCCCAATGTACACTAAACCACAACAACGGGGGATGTTATAGACGCCTCTTGATGACAAGGGTTGAGGCTTATCCTTTACTGAAGAGAGTACTGAAGAGAGTATCTGTGACGCTTTTGGAGGGGGGTTGAAAACCTACTTATGCGATCAGTAACTTGGCGAATGTAGGGTAAGAAGGCCTGGGGTGTACACGTGTACAGGTATTCTGAGCACATTTTTGAATACTGTCGAACTAGATATTTGAAGTAAAATTGTGTTTTATATAACGACTATTAAATTAATTCAAGTAATCTGTTTCCCGAAAACACTGTTGAAACTTTATCGAAAAGAACTCTATTTGAAGACCTTATAATGATATACTTATTTAATAATAACATGTTTCATTTCTCTGGATAAAACTTTACCTTAACCATTATACTCGCAAAAGAGTTAAATAATGCTAAATCAATATCAAATTACGAACAATGTCAAATATGATAGATTTAAGAGTTAGTGAAAATTGTTACTATGCTGCTAATGTAAGCGATTTTGACGTCATAAACAATCCTATAATAAACATCTGTATTAATGTTGGTCATAAAATACAAGCTTTCATGTTAAAAGTTAAAATAATTCAAAGAGATCTTTATTTGTAAAGTACTTGCGGATGTTACTAACTTTATCGTAAATCGAAAGTTAAATGGCCCCGTACAGCGCCATTTAACTTCAAAAACAAATATTTTTTGAGGCAAAAACTATTAGGGTTTATGCCAAAACCATAAATATTATTGCGTAGACGGTGTCAAAACATGCTTGACGGTAGAACGGTAGCCAAATAATTTTTCAAAATAAAACACGCCGGCCGTCCCACCTGAGTAATTAAGATGAAAATATCAGTAAAAGTACGTGGTACCACAACTGACAATCTTATATTTTATGTTTTTGAAAGCGAGCGTTTGCGTTAGTTAACAATAAAGGAAATAATGAAACCGTAAAACTGTGATGTATTTTGATTTGCTGGTAAACTTCAGTGTTTATTTTAAAGAACATCAGATCACGTGGGTTTAATATAGCTTAGACTGTAAGGCGCCCAAGCCAAATAATCTGAAATAGATAGGATAATGTCAGCTTTGTTATAGGTAGAAAGTAAATTATGCATCCTACGCCAATTGATATTTAGATCACTAAATTAATAAATTATTATTAATAAAATTATGTGAGTTGCCAATTTGAGATTTGCTACGATTGTATTATGTTTGATATTTAGATTAGGTAGCTTGGATTTTCACTAAGTTTAGTATACTACACGATTATTCAAAACTGAATACAAATTAAGATCAGTTCGATAGATAAATTAGTTGCTAGAATTTAGAAGTAAGGAAGATATTGTACAGTCTATATTTTACCAGATGGCTTGAATGAGAATAAGTTTTTGGATTTTTTGGAAACCGTCTTTTTGCAGTCTTCGAAGACGTCTCACTAAAAAGCTGCAAAGACATGCGACATCACCCCATTTTATTATTAGGAGGTAGTTCCACCTACATTTTGGTAGAGGTGCAAGAGCAACCAACCAGTGAACGGACTTGAATCTCCTTAATTTCACTGTATGGGGCTATTTGAAATCAAAAGCGTTGAGTATAAAGAGAGGAGGCTGCACTGCCCGAAGTTTGTCGCCTCAATAACATAGAAAATGCCGGGCTACGGAAGTACAGAGAGCATATTAGAAAGTTCAATTAATGGATTACGAATTTCCTTTTGGCTGGGAATAAGGAGCCGCCAGTTACCTGAAGTTCCTGCTATTTTGTATTTACATAATAACAAGCAGATGGTTTGCCAAGAATTGTTGCAGATATTTGAGCATTTAGTACCAAATTAACAGATTACCACTACATGTTCTTTGACTGTCTTTTCTTATTAGAAAAATATAAGGTTATGCGTCAGTTTTCGATTTTTGACAATAAATAATCTTAGTATTTTGTATTTGTGTTTTACGAAATATGCTGATAAAATAAAAAGAAATTATTTTATGTTTAGAAGACTGCCTCTGGGCGAATGGCGAGTAATTTGAATATAATGTAATTTTTCAATCTACGAATTTTTTTTTCATTTATTAAATCTTTCAATTTTGACATTTTTTTCAAATTTTTGCAGGTCGTATGAAGGGCGGTCAAGTTTACTTACTCAGGTAATAAAAATATGAGTTGCCATTAAGAAAAAAATATTCGACAAGGACGTATCCAAAGTGGTTTTTAATAAATCGTTTGAGGTGTTCCCTGTTTTTTCTAAAAAACAAATTTATTACCATTTTATTGAATTTCCGTAAGGTATTAAGGGATATGGAAAAAGATAAAAAGATAACTTTACGGACACCCTGTGTATCAAACCAAAGGGTTTGCCTTACTTATACGCAGTTTTAGATTTGTTAAATTAAACTGATTTAAAGTGGCAGTTGTCAGGGTCTATCAGCAGAGGGGGGGGGGGCAAGAGGGTAACTTGGTAACTCAATATGTTAGACAAAAATATAGGGGAAGGCGGAGTGGAACGGGGTATGAAGTTTAAAACTAACCATAAGACAGAAATTAGGGCGAGTAGAAAAAATTCAATGGCAACGGGAGCTTTGTTCTTTATTGAACAATTTGAAGTGAAAAAAAGTATTGCATAGGTACATCGTACATACGAGGGATGTTCCATGTATTCTCGGCCTGCTATACTTCTAATATAAATTTGGAAAAAAGTTGAGCGTGCTACAACAGCTACATATCTCAGTTACCATTGACGAAATAAATCAGGTGTTATCTCGATCAGTGAAGAAGTGTCACTGGTCAATGTAAGTGCTTCTTAGCTAATTTTTGAAGATGTCCAAAATCGAACACAGAGCTGTGATCAAATTTCTTACGAAAGAAGGTTTAAAACCGATACAAATTAAAGAACGGATGGATGCTGTCTATGGGGATACTTCACCAACATTTTCCACAGTAAAGCACTGGCCAAAGTTATTTCCGCGTTCAGGTGGGCCTGTTACAGCAACCGCCCAAGAAAATGTTGAGATTCTAGAAAAAATAGTGCTAAGTGATCGTCGCTTAAAAGTAAAAGAAATAGCAACACGAACTGGGCATTGAAATACAAGTGTTTTTCGTATTCTCCACGAACATTTAAGCATGACGAAAATTAGCACAAGGTGTGTGCCCAAAATGCTCAGTCCTGTGCAAAAACAGCGACGCGTGGAATGTTGCCGTAAGTTTTTAGAGCTTTGTGCAGATGACCAGCAAAAGCCATTGACTCAATTGATACCGGTGAGGAGACAATGGTTTTTTACCATGATCCTACTACTAAAGCGGAATCAATGGAGTGGCACAAAAAAGGAGGACCCGTACCAAAAAAGGCCAGAGTCACCAAAAGCACAAAAAAAATTATGGCCACAATATTGTAGTAAAGTGGGCAATATCAAAAAACATGCAAAAACATCGTCATAATAAATGAGTTAAATAAGTTAACGTTTAGGTGTGGTCTGATATAATAAGTTATGCAATCACTACAAAGTAAGGATCGTTAATTCTGTTTACTAACTAAAGATGCACTTGTATGAATATGAGTCATACGACGCAGCTGGTTGTATTGCGCAATCATAACATTGTAATACAAAGTTGCATTAGTTTATACTAGCTGACCTATATTCATACAATGTAAGAATGAATGAAACCCTTGTACTAACATAAGCAGATGTTTAAATGAAAGAGAGAAAGAACACATCTTGAGAGTATAAATATAGAAACCCTGCCATAGGGAAATCAGTCTCTTGATTGAGTCTCACTACGATGCCTGATTAATACTCAGACGAGAGGCCCTTTCAGGACCAACCCTGGCCATAAGCCAAGGGTTGGTTGTTACAAAGATGTGTGCCTTTTTGAAGTTCTGCAAGTAAGTAAATGTTTGTTATAACTTGATGATAATGTTTTATAAGCCGTTCTAAGACTTGTTAAATATTTGGATCACGTTTGTGGAACAATTAAATAATGTTTGTATTTAAAGTTATAACAATATATCTGATATTAGTTAACCGTGTACTTTAATATAACCTCTTGCAAAAGCAAAGCATAAACACTCGTAATGAAGTTGCTATAAGTCTCTACCATCATAATCATTAAATGCAAAAAGCACTTCGTTACAATATTCTGGGATTCGAAGGGAATTCTGCTAATAGATTTTAAAGAAAGGAATACAGCGGTGAATGGTGAATATTATGCAACAATGATTTATAAGTTGTGGCAGGCCATTGTAGATAAACGCCGAGGAATTTTGTTACTCCATGATAACGCGCCTGTTCACACAGCAGCTATTGCTAAGGCTGCCATACGTGAATGCGGTTTCATAGAAATCGACCACCCCCCCCGTACAGTCCGGACCTTGCCCCCAGTGATTATTTTTTGTTATCTAAATTGAAGGTGGACTTAAGAAGGAGGCATTTCAGAACCAACAATGAAGTTCAAGAAGCTATTTTAGTCCATTTTTACGGAGTAAACTCCAGAGTATTTTTTAAAGGGTATGCAAGACTTAATTAAACGTTCTGAAAAATGTATTCAACTAAAAGGAGACTATATTGAAAAATAATAAAATATTTTTTTGTTTACTGCGTTTTTTTCGTATTAGGCTGAGAATACATGAAACTCCCTTCGTACATGGTACATGGTATAGTCAGAAACTGGTATGGGAAAAAAGTTATTCATATGAGCTACAGAATTCATAAATTAGGACAGCTTTTTCATTGAAAGGCCCTAGCAGTTGTATTACTTTATAATTTTTATTTCGAATCACCTGATATAAACTTAAAAGAAAATTTTTAATTTTTTCAGTACATTAAGCACACATCAGCAGGTGCCGGTATACTAGCCAGAAACTGAGCACTTCGACATTTTAAAAACAACAAACTAGAATAATATATTTAGTTTCGTGCCAACTAACTAAAATAATAAGTAGACAAGTAAATAGTAGTTTTTGTACTCGTGCCTTGATAACTTTTCATACAATTTAAACCTCTACAGAGTTATTTAGCTGTTAAAAACTATTCAGAAGTACCTTTTGGAAAGGTTCGAAACGTTTATGTACGACGAATATATATAGGTATAGATATATAAAACCATAATATTAGACTGCATACTTCTCAAGTAGACTAGCCAAGCAAGTACAAAGCCTGCAGTGTCAATTTAAATAGCACGGTAGAAGCACCCAGAATGCTCACATTTTCCCCCCAAAAACTTAAGTGAGTTGTAATAACAAGTGGTAAATAAAGAGTGGCAACAAGTCATTAATTAAAAGCATGCACTTAACTGACGAAAATGGTTTATTGTTTAAAAGATTATGACAAAAGTTTATTTAATTTTAGTGCTGACGTGCATATTTTATTGTTCTGTGTTAGGTAAGTAAAAATTATTTATAATTTTTTAATGCACGGGTGAAATTTGCGAATGTCATTTATCTTAACTGAACTTAAGGTAATTTAAAGAAGCTGATTAGGCACATTTTTATCCTTTTCAAATTTCAGAAAGTGAGATAAATTTAATGTTGAGTAAATATATTTTTTATCTTTGACAAATTTCGCTGATTAAAGGGAACTGTATTATATATAAAAAAAAGTTTGGCACGAGAACTTTCAGACTTGAAACAATTCAAACTTTAAATCTACTGGCAGTTGACTAAGGTTATTCGAGTTCAGTTACACAAAGAATTTTTTTGGTCATATTCGTTATATTAAAATCACATTTTGGAAACCATTAAAACGAGTATTTACAATTAAAGAAAGTGTTAACTAGGAATATTTTCATCACTTATTAAAACTTTCAACTTTCAACAGAATGCATTCCCAAGAAACTGTTTATGAGTCTAAAGATAGAGTTAAATTTAATGTTGCGACTTTATGGAATGTTAAATCGTTCGCTGTAAACAAACTTTTCCGTATATTTCCGAAAATACAAGTGCAATTGCCATTCCTTCCACTACCAATTTAATAACAATCAATGTCCATTCAATCACTCAAAATTTGAATAAAAGCCAGCATAAAAATTTAATTAAATTTTAAAGTAGTCCAAATTTAGTCCAGGTAAGTGTGACAAAGACCACAGCGGCTCATTTAGTTTTATAATTAAATATAAAATGTTAATAAAGTTGGATGAACACCTGAAATATAAATAACTTCGTTGCATGTCTATTTATACACACGAATCGTGTGTTAAGTTGTTCTCTGAGAGTTAAAAACGGTTAACAAAGATTTCATATTAGTTGTAGAAAATGCGACTGACCGTGCTAAAATAAAATTTGTCTTGAAAAATGGACGGTTTAATTTCAGGTATAAAGAACTGGGGTGAAAATTGCACTCATTCGGATGAATGTTTTGATCATCGCATGGTTTGCTTACCGGATGAAAATAATGTTACCAAATGTATTTGTAACAGGTAAGTAAAGTAAGTGTTATAAAATGATAAACCGCTAAAGTTTTCTTTGATGTTTTGGACAGAAATTGTGATATCTTTATGTACTGTGACATCGTTTAACTGTGACAGAAAGTAATCGTATTTTTTGATTAATTTAATTTATGTCAAAATAAATGCTTGAAATACATACATCACGGTGACACATTTTTTTTATTAAAATTTACGATCCTGTAACGTTAAAATATATGCAAAAGCAGTCAATTAGACTTGTTTTCACTTGTAAGCTGTCAAACATAGCGTACTCCGAAAAACTGCATTGCTTTTCAAAAAGATCCAAGATGGTTGTTGCTAAAAATGTGAATTTTTATTTCGTTTATAGAGTACGTCGGCTTTACAATTAAAATTAATAATAGTTTTGGCACTCAAAACTGCAAAATTACGTCGATTAAAAGTCAAACAAAAATAAATTAATAAAAGTTGCAAAATTTAATTTCAGAGGTTAATTGAAACGCCTTGCTTGTTTTCTAGAATAATCTAAGTGTTTTGTGATATAATAGTTATTTATGTACCAAGGGCGTAAAGAAGCTTTTATGGCCTGAGACGTGATTTTGAGCCCGAGGCGTCAGCCGAGGGATACACACACGTCGAAGGTCATAAAAGCAAGTTACGCCAATGGTACATACATAATTTTATGCACGATCGAAGATTTTGAAACTGAAATAAAAGGAATAAATTAATTTTCTGCCCACATCGAGTAGTTAGTTGCTCAATTATTTTTTTTTTTACTAACTACTGTCAAATGGTTGAAGCAGTTGCGTCTAGGAATATTCACATAAATAATTGTGTTAACTGTGTTGTTAATACAAATTGCCCTAAATAGAGTTTTAATAAAGGGCATACTTTCGTTTTTAATTTAAAAAAATTCTTTATAAGACTGTTAAACTGTTTAACAATTTTTGACGTTTCATTATAGCCCGGCGGGCTATAAAGATGCCCACGGGCTATAAAGAGACGTTTATGTCAAAAAAATTCAGACATAATTGTCACATTATAATGCGATCGTGCATAAATTTAATTTTTAAAAGTTTTCCTATTTTTTAGCATTTATTTTCGCTTGTTTTTGAGTTTCTTTTTGGCCCTTAAATATAAATATAAAGATATATTTTTGTCTCAAAGTCTCACACTATCTTTATTTATTATATGTATATATAAACTACTCAAAAATGAATAGGGATATTGCTGTATTAACCATATTAAGAACATAAAATACCACTCGAAACATTTTATGAACATTTTATGCAGAGTGCTTCAGAATTGCATGGGACATATACAAACCCGCCATTCTACGGCAAGAAATAAATTGCTAATAAATATACTGCCAAAATTATTTACTCGCGATTAAACACATTATTCAAAACAATTCTTATTTAAATCACTCATGAATTACTGTTTTGATCTTGTTTATTTAACAACTCTTAAGTTTTTTTTTCATTAGCATTTGTACTTTTGACGAGTTCGTGATGGCCTTATATTATGGCCACCTCGGCCGCCAGAATTTAGAACTTTAAGCAGTTATTAACTATAACAGATAAAATACGATCTTCAAATTTTAGAAGCTGTTACACTGCTTTGGGAACACCTTGTTGTGTTAAGACGTACTCAGAGATTGTGGATTCATCATACTGAGTAATATACAGCAGAAACCTAAGGCCCAATAGGAATGCATTTCTTCTATTTTCTTCTGTTTCTTGCAAGTTCTTTCCAGTTTCTAATCTCATATTTTTCAAGATTTTCCCTTACTGCCTCCATCCACTTCCTTCTTGGTCTCTCTCCGTTTTGTGCCAGCTTCACTCTCTAGTACAATCTTCGTTATTCTAATAATATGGAAATATTTCCATCAGTTTTTGGTTCGTCCGTCTTCTCCAGACTTCTCATTCTTTTATCCCTGCATATATTCTTCTGAGGAACTTGAGTTCCTATGATTCTACCTTTTTTTCTTACTTTTTATTAAGGATCCACGTCTCGCAAGCGTGAAGGGGTATTAGACAGACATATGATTGATTTAAAAACACTTTTGTGTGGTTCAATACCTTTATTCTAGCAAAAGTGCAATTCTGAGGGAACACAATAAAGAAATAATCATAGAAACCGAAGCCAAGCTTGAGAGATGGAAGGAATATATTGAAGAACTTTTCAACGATGATAGACTCAGCCGTTCCTCACCAACATATAAAATAATAAACGAAAAGAGTTCAAGAATTACCAAAGGCAAAGTTATCCACTCTATAAAAGCACAAAAGAAATAGAAAAATTGAGAAATTCCATGCAGAAATCCTTAAACTAATAGCAAACAAAGAAGATAAGGATTTTGATTTTGTAATATCACTTTTAACAAAATTTCTAGCTCCGGAAAAATACCGTCCGATTGATTGAAAACAATAACAATAATAATTATATTACCGAAGAAGTTAACTCCCGACACTATGACGATTATCTTATGATAAGTGCTATGTCTCATATATTCAAGGCATTAGGTACTAAGAATTATTCACAAGAATCTATAAAAAAAATTTGAAAAGCAAATAGATAACACCCAATTTCGATTCCGAAATGGAGTTGGCACACGAGTAGCGCTTTTCTCCTTGAACGCCTTGACACATAGATGTAACTGTTAATAATTGGAAGGAAATATAAAAACACATGTAACTTCGTTGAAGCTTGTATTCAACAAGACAGTGCATGCGCATAGTCGTTGTGCATGCGGGACTGCTCGCTAGCCAACAGGGTAATACCACAGTATACACGGTGGGCCAAATTTATTTGGAACCCTCTTTGGACCTGAATAACTTTTCTGGTTTTGGTCCGATTTTGATGAAATTTGAAACCCATATTAATAGAGCATATTTAAGTTAAAATGTAAAAGACTAACGGAAAAACTTAAGGGGGATCTAAGTAAGGGGCATTTTTATAAAGCCTTGCTTTCAAGGTCGTTGCAAAAGTTACTCTGTTAATATTTAAATTCAAAAAATAGTAAAAACTAGTAAGGGAGGACACATCCATAATGAATTTAATTGTTATAAGTAACGTTAAAATTTTGTTTCAAAGCCTACTACAAAAATCGTTATTAATCCGTATATCGAAGATTAATTAAAATAAAAAAGTTTTATAACAGCGCTAGCAAAACACTAGCAAAATAAACGGGTTTATTACGATATACGAAAGCAATCTGAAATTTCGATGGATTTTCCTTTTGAATTAAAAAATAAATTTAATAAAAATAATATTTATGGCCTTTCAGAATGCCTTTCATTTTGCTCCGAACGCTTAAAGTTTTTTAATACGATTTTAAGGCTAGTCTTTCCGGATACTTATTAATAGTTTTTACTATTTTTTGAATTTAAATATTAACAGGGTAACTTTTGCAACGACCTTGAAAGCAAGGCTTTATAAAAATGCCCCTTACTTAGATCCTCCTTAAGTTTTTCCGTTAGTCTTTTACATTTTAACTTAAATATGCTCTATTAATATGGGTTTCAAATTTCATCAAAATCGGACCAAAACCAAAAAAGTTATTCAAGTCCAAAAAGGGTTCCAAATAAATTTGGCCCACCGTGTAGATAGAAAACAGTAGTTTCACTTGGCCGGAATTGTGTCGCTATATTACAGTGCGCATGTTCAACTCCTAGCTATGTGCGTAGTGAATTACGTGTCTATTACTGGTGTAAAGTCATGTGGAAGGCGTTAACCTGTTTTCATACGAATTTTCAATGTAACGAGTTATGTCAAATTCAAAATTCCTTCCTCTAAATTAGCTGATAAAATCCACTCCCGGAGTAGTGCGCAGTAGATATTCGGCGACACGAACATCAAAGGTACCGACACGAAGTGAACCTACTGTTTTCTATCTATACTGTGGTAACACACAATAACATTGTTAAACATAACACCACTAGACGGCGCGACGTATAACATAATAACCCCTTTTTGAGATATTTCCAACACCCCCACTATCTCAAAAAGCAACTAAGCATAATTCCTTAACAAACTTACTTACTATAAACTTTTCGTTAGAATTCTGAACTCAACCATTCTTCCAGGAAACACACTTCTTTTGCATCATTTGAAAGAATGAAAAAATCATCAACGTACAACTCTAGCATTGTTAACAAATTATTTTTCATTTAATATATAAACATGGTCCAATCTTGGATTTCATGCAATTTAAATTAATAAAACCTCGTATACCCTTTTATTCCAGACTCGGCTCGACTGTTTCAAGCCATAAACAGCCTTGTTTAATTTATACACCTTGTTTTCGTTACCTTTTAAAACAAAACCTTCTGGCTGTCGCACGTAGACACTTTTTCCACAAAACATTCAAAAAAGCAGTTTTAACATCTAAATGAGTAATACTTAAATCTAATCTTACTGCTAAAGCAACTAACAGCCTTAACGTAGAATGTATAACCACTGGAGCAAATGTTTCTGTATAATCTATACCTTTCTTTTGCATGAAACCTCTAGCCACTAATCTAGCCCTATAGCTCACCTCATTCTCACTAAGCTTTGTTATTGTATGATAAACAGCCTTGCAGCAGTCGGAAAATAGAAGCAAATACCTGGTCAGAAGCAATTTTATGCCTCATCTACAAAAAATTAAATAACACTGAACGTTGAAACTATAGGGACAAGCATTACAAGACACGCCATAATTTTTTCCAGCAAAGCTAATCAGAGAACGTATTAAAGATTAAAAATTTTAGGTAAATAGCAAGCAGGTTTTAGGATCAATAGATCAGTGATTGACCAAATCTTTTCAATCAACTATAGGCACCATCTTCATTATTGAAGGTTGGCAACAATTGTGGCGAATTCTTCACGGTTCTTGTGCCGTTCTGATTAGTCTGTGAGTGTTTAGGCCTGTCCAATCTCTTATATTCTTTAGCCATGAGCATTTTCTTCGGTCTGGATCGCGCCTTTCTTCTATTTTTTCTTCTATCATCAGTTTTAGTTAAGTGGTTTTTGTCACTTCTTGTAATGTGGCCGAGATAGGAGGTTGTCCTTTTGTTTTTAACCGTAATCATCAATTCTCTGTCTCTGTTCATAATGTTCATGCGTCTGAGCACTTCGTTGTTTGTAATGTGTTCAACCCATGATATTCTGTGCATTCTTCTAAACACCCACATTTCGAATGCTTTCAGCTTGTTCATCGCTTTTTTGTTTAGCGTCCAAGTCTCCACCCCGCAGAGCAATATTGAATAAACGTAGCATTTCACAAATCTGTATCTTACATCTAGGGTGAGGCTTTTATTACTTATCAAATTTTTCATTTTCAGAAAGGTCATTCTGGCCGTCTTTATTCTTGTTCGTATTTTCAGTTCTGGGTCTAAATCCTCGGCTATCCAGCAGCCAAGGTATTTAAATTTGTCGATTTGTTCAATAGGTTTATTATATACATTTACGTTGGCTCGCGTGTTTGGTATTCTGCTAACTACCATTGTTTTAGTTTTTGTTGTATTAATTTTTAGTCCGATTCTGATGCGGTCCATTAGACGGTGTAAGCTCTCAGACCTGTCGGAAATTATTACGGTGTCGTCCGCATACTTACCTTAAGAATTCCATTTCGATATCTCTTTTCTATTAGTATAAAATCAATTTGGTTTCTGACCAGATGTCCTGACTGGTCTTGTCGCGATTTCCAGGTGTATATGCGTCTGGGGGGTCTACTGTGACTTGTTATAAAATTCTCTTCTTGGCAAAATTGTATTAATGTGTCACCTCTTGGGTTTCTGTCACCCAGGCCAAAATCTTGGAGTCGTCCTTTTTCCACTTTGACGTTGAAATCGCCCATGACTATTGTTATTTCGTCGTTATTGATATGTGATTTTAACTGTTTTATTTGGGCGTAAAAATTGATTATCTCTGCTTCGGGGTTTTCGGCTGTAGGGGCATAAACCTGTAGTATGTTAACGTTTCTTGATTTTACTTTAAGTTGGATTAATATTGCTCTGTCAGACCGATTTGCTCGTCTTTTTGTCCACTACGATTCCAACTCCGTTTGCATGGTCAGGTAGGTCGTTTCCGGAGTAATAATATTTTTGAGTCGCCTATGTTACCTTTTCCTGACCCTGACCATCCCATTTCGCTTATTCCTAGGACGTTTATGTTTAGTCTTTCTATCTCTTGGATGGTATTATGTGTCTTTCCAGCCATGTACATGCTTTTGACATTCCAGGTGCCAATCTTGATGGGTATTTTTTGTCGTTTTCGTGGGGATTCTTCGCACCCCTAGACCATCTAAGGTCTGCCACGGAGTAGGGGCAATTTTGTATTGATGTATCGCCATAATTGTTTATCTTGAGAGAAATTGAGCGGTAGTTTTTCCTTGATTTCCGCTCTGGATAGGATGTGGGAGAGAATACATTTATTGGGATGGGTAGAATTAAGGTTGGGTCCTGGTTCCCCGTAATAGGAGGCAGGAGCTCGCGTAGGGCAGGGTCGCTATCCCTGAAGTAGGTCTACCATCTGTTGGGATTAACAGATGGGTACCTACCCGCTACCCTGATATATATTAAGTATGTATTTCAATATTTTGAGTTCGCTTGGAAAATAATTAATTTAGCCAAAACAATGCTAAATGATGCAAAGTGTACGGTGGTAGTTGAAGGTAGGGTCTCAGAGAGTTTTAAAGTTAATAGGGGATTGTGACAGGGAGATATAAATGGAAAGAACACCTAGACAGAATGGATGAAGACCGCCTACCAGTTAAAATATATAATTACAAATATAAAGGAAGAAGAAGCGTAGGCAGGCCAAGAAAGAGATGGGTACCGTAACAGGCAAATGCCTAATACCTGAAGCGAAGAAGAAGAAGAAGTGACAGGGAGATCCACTGTCGCCGAGTTTCTTTAAACTGATACTTGAAGAAGTAAGTAGTAAGAGAGAGCAACATGCATACGTAAAGCACAATACATATCGTCATAAATATCAATATGTTTATAGCTTATGACGATAATTTGGTTCGTCTTGGCCCGAAGACCAGGGGAACTAAAAGAAGTGTTCCGAAGGTTCAAAATGAAAGCTAAGGAATTTGGGCTGAAATCAATGAACATAAGACTAACTTTTTGGAGATGAGGGGAGATGAAGATCAAGTGGGACAAGTCTTTTAAAAGGACTTTTCTTTTTATAAAATTATCAGCACCAAAAGGTTATGACAAGATCTCTTTACATATTATACTTTGCAACAAAGAGTTTATCAATGTAAAGCATGATCTTCTGCTGCTTGCAAGACTGTCTGTAATTGGAATGGTTGATAAAATCCAAGTAAGAGTTTTAATGGCACCAATCATTGAACCATTGCATCAACAACCAATAATCTGTCTACAGTAATTTTCAACATGTGGTTTGACAGGCTTGCATTTTATTGAGAATTGTATATTTATAAAACTAAAAATGTCCAGATGTGTTTACAAAACAAAGTGAAGTAAACTAAAATCTTTGCAAGAAGATGCAAGTACATAAGTACCCCCACAACTGCACCATGGGAACTTGTAATATAAGTTAGGTATATGAATATTAAATTTCAACAACATATTAATTTCATTTTAGGGGATATTTATTTATTACTTAAGTAACTAAAAATCAGTGAAACGTACATAAAGTTATGTGTGTAACTTTTACATATACAGATTTTATTTGGACTTGGTCGTGTATTATATACTCGTTAGATAACTATAGTTATTATAGAAAAGTTATCAAGGAAAATAACGGAAAGATAAGTTTATGATGAGCTGGAATTGTTGGTCATTAGTATGGCCAAATGATCAACATTTTTTTTCTTGTATTTTACTGTAAAAAACGCCTCTGTATGTGTTCTATGCAATTCCGAAATACTGTATATAATTTTGTACAATTTAACAATATTTTAGATTCCATAAATGGAATGGTACCTCAGTGGGGTGTATACAAATATACAGTGCAGCCCACATAATGAGAGAAACAGAATACGACTATGATAGTGATGGTAAGTAATTTCTTATCTCATTTTACAATTTAATGTTTGTCACAATTAATCTTTACGTTTCGTTTAATATTTAAGCTACAAGAGTTATTTGGATCTGATTATGATTTGACTTGATATAAAAAGGAAGATTTGCAATTTTTTCTTTTCATTTTAACATAGAGTTCATACCTAAACTAAGATTATTATTGATGTTTTAACTGGGTGAATTTAATAGATTCTGAAATATCCAAAATTGCGAGAGATGCTCTAGTTTTTTGATTAAAGTAATTTTTCAGTTAAACTGTTGTCCTGTAATTTTGAGACTTAACCTTAAAATATCAACTCCAAAATAAAATCCAAATCCGGTGCTAATTCTGATTATCTGAATTCCAGTTTTTGTTTTTTGAATTTTGTATATCGGACTTAAAAAGTTTAATTGATGTATTAGACTCTTATTTATCCGTAAAAATTTTGTTCCTGTATCTTTAACCCTTTGTTTTTGTTTTTGCCGAGAATAAAAAGTAAAATTAAAGCATGCTTTTTCTCAGAAACTATGCATATTAGAAAAACATTGTATAATACTTGTTTGCTCCGTTTGTCATTATCTCATTATAAAGCTATTCCCAAAGTTTGGCTGATGCATTACATAACACCCTGCATATTATAAGTATTTCTCGAAAACAGAAAAATATAATCCCCAGAGGGTTTAAGTATTGAGTTCTGGTAAAGAGATTAATTTTTTTCGGATTAAACTAAGTAAAGTTTAGAATAGAAATAATAATAAAACCCAAAACTTTTTTAACTCTTAATTTATTAAACATTTTAAATAATAGTAATCAAGTCGTTTTTGTAGATCACATAGAAAAAGAACAAGAACAAATATTTAAGGGTCCAGTATATTCGGTCTATTTTATGGTATTTGTAATTGCAACCTGTGCCGTATCAATAATCGTGTATTGTTTATACGTGAGAATGAAGTAAGTATGTCTATGTTTTTAATTTATTTTAATTCTAATGGGGTTAGACGTCATTTCAGAGACAACAACCACTTAAAATTTCTAGTGCTTCACATGGAAACCAGACATGAAAGTATGAAAAGACAATCAGTTCGATTTAACCCATCTACGTCCAGTTGTTAATGTATTTTAGTACAGTATTATAAACAAGATTATTAGGAATATTTCTGTAATTATTTTTTTAGAAAAGTCAGAAGTGGAAATATGGACTTAAAATAACTACTGTCGAACTGTATTAAACATGTTGATGTTTAAGCTGATGTTTGGTAATTAAATTTGTTACTTAAAGCTTAGTTTAAGTTTCCTAAGATTTTATAATAAATTTTAAATCTTATCGAAAAATGATTTTTTAATTAAATATTACACAAACTTATGTATTAGTTTAGTTTCCTCCCTTTCCTTTGAGTTTTAAACTAATTGTTTTTTAATTCAATGTGAGATAGGTAAATTGTGAATTGTGAATATCAAATTACAATATTTAATCAACTGATTGCAAGAAATAATTTACTAGAAGTAATAATAAACGAATAAATTGTTCCTTCTCAGGTACACATGCGAAAACCAAACGAAAAGTAAATTAATAGTTGACTTACAATGTTCTCGTGTTCAATTAAAAGTATTGAATTAAATAAATACGAGGTTATAACCACGAATTTACTATTTTCGGATAAATTTAATTAATGGTCGTTTTTTGCAATTGATTTATTCAGTTTTAATCTCCGCTTAATGATTTTAAAAGCGTTAAGTCGATCTTGAAGGTTATTTACGTTATGTGCTATTTGCTTTATGTGAGCTAACTCAATGAATCGAAAAGTTCATATTTTTCAAGGCGTGTTATGTTAAAGGTGACAAGTTCCTTATTTAAAAACACAAGTTTAAAAATTTCGAATTAATAACAAACAATGGGCATAGGCTTTGGCTAAAGGGATAAACAAAGAAGTTACCGTTTTGCAAATTTTCAGTCCTTTATACTCATGCTGAGTAAAGTAAGCATTAATCAATCTGAGAGCTGATTTATGTGATGAACACTATGTAAAATGTACGAATTCTTTTTTAGAAAACTATGTAAATACAAACATTAAAAGCCGGAATGAAATGTTCTGTCAGTTTATTACTTAAAATATCTTAACGCAAAGTTAACTTCTAGTTCTAGTAGTTCTCTGCAGTATCTCTAGGTTTACTTTTAACGGATTGGTAAAATAAATATAAATAATTGAGTGGTCAGTTTGGTCACCTTAATTAACACCCACATATCGTATTTCTTATTATAGGTTTTATTGGGTAGCACGTTTGCACAAGTGCGAAGTAGTTGGGGGAACACCATCCTGCTAAAAGCATTCTGCAGTGCTTCGTATATTGGATAAAGAAAAGGAAATGTTCTAAAACACTAGAAATGAGTTATAGGGGGTTTAGCTGAATTACTGACTCACCAACTAAACGCTTGACAAGCGTGGTTTTTACCGTCAAACCCCTCCCATTAAACAAATCATGAAGGCAACCAGAATAATAGGTCCTTAGTCCCCAGAAGCTCTGGACTTATGATCGAGGCAGCGATCAGGTTATGGAAAGGGTATATGGTTTTAAGAATCATATCATCAAAACAAAATACTGCCAAATGAAAAGAAAATTGGCGATATAAAAACATCCCAATGGAAAACCTGCAAGAAAAATCGCAAGACGAGCTAGACAAAATTAATTGTGATATATGGGGGTCTAGCTGAAGTTAGAAGAAAAAGAAGTCTGGACATTTTATTATAAAGGGAAGGCCGACGAAGCTGAAAGTGGCGTAGGATTTATAATACATAAAAAAATCAAATTATATTATATTGCATAACTCCATATCCGACAGAATAGTATACATTATCTTAAAGATCATAAAGAAAGTATCACTAAAAAGAAAGTATCCAAGTATATGGTTCAACAAAACAAGAAGACAGTGAAGAAAAAATTAGAATTTACGGATTTGGAAAGTGAAATCCTATAGGAAACATGCTCTTAGAATATTGAAAAAAAGAAAACCTTTACGCTGTGAATCCTTTCTTCAAAAAGAAAACTCAACGTAAATGGTCCGGATAGAGCTATAACGAACGGTATAAACTATATAGGGTAATTCAAAAGTATTGTCATTAAACTAAACGGGTATATGCTGATCTTAATAGAAGTTTTTGTTTATTTTAAATTTTCTTACACACTTTTGAGGACCGCTGGCTAATATGCATTTAAAAAGCCTGCGATAAAAATTTGACCCTGCAAAAATAAATGAAACATTACATAATTATGTAATTTACAGGTTTCACTTTCCTCTAACATTTTTTCAGGCTTGAGACTGGCAGTAAACAATTATTGGCATGTTTAAAAAGTTATACTAGAAAAAATTGTTGTTAATAAAGAGGAACAAGCCTTACAGAAAATGTTCAAACGTTCCTCTATTAACTGCTACGCAAACACAAACACCCACAACAATAACGCAAACGGTCTTTCAGAGATGCTGCAGCATTCTGAAGAGCTTCCCGTAAAATAACGTCAGATAATTTGGTTGCGAAAAGGTTAGGGTGACCTTCCATTAAAACGTTCGGTGAATGACTGACATACTAACCTACGTAACATACCTGGACTCTCTTATCAGTATGAACAAGAAAGGCGTTTGATAAATTTAAATTCTAGTGACCACCAACCAAATTTTGTATTGAGCTTTTTAATTTTTTTCTGAGCTTACCGTTTACTTGCGACACATGGTTTATTGAGAAAAGTTGTTCTATTTGATATGTTTTACCTACCATTAAAATTAATGACAATACTTTTGAATCACCCTGTATACTATCCAAAAACAAAATTATCATAAAAGATGTTTTAGTTATAAGTTATAAATAACTTCACAACTAGTAGAAAGTATTGGCTTCCGGGTTGGAACCGTGTCATTGTTGAGGCAGAAGAACTCAACGTTCGCTCGTTTTTTTTTAAGGGGCTTCTTCAGGAGGAAAAGAGGACACCAAAAGAGCATGGTAACTTAACGTGTCAACCACGCCAGAAGCGAAACTCTTGTAGTAAGAGGAAGAAGGGAACGGTAACTCAACTTATAAACCAATCCAGAGGCGAACCCTTCTGGAGAAAAACAGAAAAGCTATCGACTTTATACCGGCTATAACCGGTCAAGTGTATCGGACGAAGACGACGATTGGTCAGAAGTGGAGGGGGCGGAGCCAGTAACGATGGCATAAACAAGTGTCACGATCCAAGTTGTTGGGGGTCTAAATAATTTCAATGGCATCACGGATTTTCCTGTTGAAAAAATAAGGAGCATTGGCAATGATCGAAGATTTTTCAAACAAATAAGTGTCGCGATGATGTTCAGCAACATCTGAGTGTGAGAAAAGATCTGCTTTTAAGTAACGTTTGTGTTCGCAGATACGTGTGCGTACTGAGCGACCAGTTTTCCCAATGTACATACATAAACTACAAGAGGGAGAGGTGGTTTGAAGATGGTTTTGATGTTATGTTTTTTTAGAATCTCATCTATCACTAACTTGGCGAATGTAGGGCAAGAAGGCAGTAGCCTGGGGTGTACAGGTATTCTGAGAACTTCCAGGGTGTGAGGGCTGTAATTGTTTTTCGATGACCTTGCTAACATTCTTTTTGTTATACCCATTCTTGACGAGATTGTCTTGGATATGGGCTATTCCTACGTGAAGGCTGTTGGGTTAAGACACTGTGATACTGTGATAGCACGATGAATGAGGGAATTGATTACGGAGAGCTTTTGTGCCAGATGCTGATGTGAATTGGCGCGAAGATACCTATCTGTGTGTAGGTTTACGATAACAGAGTGTGCAAGATGACCATTCGGTTTGTGGGTTACCAGGACCTCGAGGAAGGGGAGCGAACCGTTCGATTCTATTCCCATGGTAAACTTGATATCAGGGTGCCAGGGGCGGATTTAGACATAGTCTTTATGGGCTGCAGCCCAGGTCCCCGTTCAATCAAAGGGCCTCCCTTCGCGGCCAAAAAAATAAAAAGCAAAACAATTTAAATTAAAAATTTAAGAAAAAATAAATTATACAACATTTTTTCGTACATAGATAGAGTTTAAATCGTTGGTTTGCAACACTATTGGATTTGAATAAAATATCAAATCAAGTTTGTATATACCAGTGCATCAAATAAAATAAAAAAGTTCTTCAATGTATGTTGCATATAATTTTTCCTATTTAAAAAAGTGCAAAGAAAACAGTTTTCCGACAAAATGGCGAATGGGTTGCCACAACTAACCAAAACTTGATTTAATTGGGTAGGCCCTCAAACAGTGTTAGTCTAGGGCCCCCAAAGTTAACGGACCACCCCTGCAGGGTGCTGATTATTGAGATGTTCTGGGAAAGAAGCAAGATTATGTCTACCATGGGGCCAGATAATAAAAGTGTTATCTACGTAATGGAACCAGACCTTGGGTTTTAAATCAAAGGATTCCAGGGCTATTGCCTCAAAAGATTCCATAAAGTTGTTTGCAACTACCGGAGAAAGGAGAGAACCCATAGCAGTGTCTGAAAATTCACGGAGGAAAGGCACTATTCAACAGAATGGCTAAACTTGCTGGTTTGGCGCCTTGAACTAGTAACTGTTCGACGATAGCTACTAAGTCAGGGATGGGGGATTTGTGAACAGAGACGTAACGTCAAAACTGACAAGCAGGTCATTAGGGTCTACGGTGAGATTGTCGATAAGGTTTACAAAGTGGGAAGAATTTAAAATATGCGAAGGAGATTTTCTTGTTTATGCCATCGTTACTGGCTCCGCCCCCTCCACTTCTGACCAATCGTCGTCTTCGTCCGATACACTTGAACGATTATAGCCGGTATAAAGTCGCTAACTTTTCTGTTTTTCTTCAGAAGAGTTCACCTCTGGCTTGGTTTACAAGTTGAGTTACCGTTCCCTTCTTCCTCTTGCTAAGAGTTTCGCCTTTGGTGTGGTTGACACATTGAGTTACCGTGCTCTTTGAATGTCAAAACGTTGAGTTCTTCGGTCTCAACAACGACACGGTTTCAACCCGGAAGACGTTCTGTTAATACTGACACTGACCGTGGAAGTCTTCGAATTCAATAAAAAATATTCTGCTTAAGAAAACGCGCCTCAGGAACACAAATCAACATAATTTAGCTTTAAAAATGAATACATGCAATGAATTTTTGCTGAAATATGCGCACATATATGCAAAAATGGGTTAAATACGAAAAAATTGGTTAAATGATGCAATTTATCATTAATTAAATTAATTTGCTGTTAAAGTACTCATTCTTTATGGCTTATCGAGATATACTGCTTGCCCAAAATCCGTTTTCTATTTATAGTTTTCAAACGCAGTTGCATATTAACGTAAGCGCTGAGTTTCGAAACATTCTCATGGCGAAACCGTTAATCATCATTTTTGAATCAAGACTCAAATATTCTGCAAAGAAAAAGTACAACTTTTGGAAATATTTTAATGTGCAAATCAGTTGCATTTATGTAAAAAATTCTTAAAGTTAGTTAGCGTATTGCTACTTACTTTGTGGGGTCGCTGTTTCCAAGAAGTTTTGCTAGAGGCAGTGCCGTATCTAGGGCAGGGCCATATGGGCACCTGCCCAGGGCGCAAACTCAGACTTTCTCCTCTACTACTAAAAAAGACTCAAACTGAGCACAAAGTAAAGGTTTCGGGTTTACCGGCGTTGTTCGCTGACATTGCGGTTCGCTTTGGTGGACATCCAGGGAAAAGGAAAAGAAAAGTGAAAAGAATGTTTGACAAGACGGCCGAAGATGAAGGTAGTCAATTTTCTGGTGCGGAGACCTTCAAAATCCAACTCAACAACATTCTTGATACCGTAATTTCTCAATTAAATTGGAGGTTTATTACGTTATCAGAAGTAGCATCACATTTTTGTTTTTTGATGGGTAGTCATCTTTTTGAGAAATCTGTAGACTATGTAAAAAAAAATATGCTGCCGATTTAGCACTGAAATACAAGGAAGACATCGATACTAACGAAATTGTGCTGGAAATAGAAAGCTTCAAATTTCAAATATGCTCTATACGGCCAGATATACAAAATGCTAATATGGGCACAATATTAAATTTAATTCACGAATATGGTCTCTCTGCATCCTACCCAAATATTGCAATAGCGCTGCGGATAGTGTTGACGCTTCCAGTTACGTCCGCTTCTTGCGAAAGAAGTTTTAACAAATTAAAAGCGATTAATAGTAGATTACGTACCAAGTAACGAAAAGTGGATTTTTACTAGACGAGTATGGCAGGTTTGAGTACGAGCGATAGCGAGTACTTAAATGCCGTACGAGTCTAGTTAAATCACTTTTCGGACGCGGCGCGTATACTATTTTTTCGCATTTTATATTCTCACATAAAAAGTTATCTAAATTTATTGAGATACATTCTGAATAAAATTAATAAAAACACTGAAAAAAGTAGGCGGATTCTCGATCTGACAGTAACTGTTTTTGACATAACAGAATTCAATTCAAACAAATAAATACATTTATTTTTGGAAATCTAATTCCGAAATGGACTTGAGTGACGAAAATAACTTGTAAAACCATTCAGAAGATATTTTAAATGCTGCCCGAGAAGCTATCAAATTGCATTTTAATGAAACCTGACGTTGCTATGCTGTTTGGTTGCTATGCTGCAAAGTGGCCTATTACATCACGATTTTGAGTCCCGTAAAGTAATACTTTACAGTACGGAATGCGAAAAAACCTATTTACGGTCATCGATAGGGCAGGAACGTTTGGCTGCTTTAGCTATATTGTCTATAGAAGATGATATTACGATATGACGAAATAATTAATAATTTTGCAAATGCGAAAGCAAAAAAAGTTAAATTATAATTATTTTTATTTATCACCGAAAGGTATAAGAGGTTAAACAATTAGGTACATACATACTTAGTTCCTTTAATGACTGATTTTATTTATTGAATATATAGCTATACAAGCTACACAAGCTATTATTTTGTTCGTTTTTAGTTAATTTTCTATTTATCTTACATTTTTGACTAATTTTAATTAATATACATATCTTAGGGTTGTACACTCCAAAATCTGGTCAACTAAAAACAATCGAAACTAATGAACAAAGTCGCCTAGGCGCACAAAATTTTAAAATGTTGTAAGACACCTAAGGAATATCAACCGAATGTTGTTGACAAATTGCCTAATCTATTGTCATAATGTCAAAGCTCGAGACAGAATGCCGCGAATTAATTTTGCACGAACACATTAAGAATCCTAATAATTGAGGAAATCGTTAATTAGCTAGAAAGTTAAATCTTCCTGGGTGCACGATATCTTCTGTTCTAAAAAGGTTTTGGGAACGTCTCACTGTAGATAGAAAGCCGGGAAATGGAGGAAAGTAAGGTATGAGATATCCCAAAGTAGAGAGAAAGAGTTTGGAGCTTTTTATCAAGAATCCTAAAATTTCGACTAGATATGTAGCAAAAAACGTAGAAAAATCAAGTTCCTACATACAAAAAGTAAAGAAGCGAGTAGGTTTAGAACGCTTTAAGGCTCAAGTCATCCCTAACCGTAATGCTCAGCAAAATATCAGTGCGAAAAGTTGTTCCCGAAAGTTGTACGAAGAGTTGCGCATTAAATTTGATTGTGTAGTGATGGACGACGAAACCTATTGCAAATCTGATTTTGTAGAAATTCCTGGCCATGATTTTTATACTAGCGCCGAACTGACAAGAAGCTCCGGAGAACTGTAAACTAAAAAATAGGTCCAAGTTTGCAAAAAAGTTTCTGGTTTGGCAAGCAATCTGCAGTTGTGGATTCAAGAGTAGAGCGTCCATTTCGAGAAATTTATCGCACTGAGTGCCTTCAAAAGCAGCTTTTACCATTCCTGAGACAACACCAGACTCAATCTTTATTTTGGCCAGACCTACCTACGGCCCACTACTACTCTAAAACTGTAAAAGAATGATACAGGGATAATAATGTTGTTGTAGTTCCGAAGGAGTGCAATCCTCCTAACTGTCCAGAGCTAAGACCAATAGAGCAATACTGGTCAATCATAAAGGGGATACTAAAGAAGAAAGGTGGTGAGGTAGAAGATTTTCGCTCTCAATGGACTTGGGCAGCTCAGAAAGCGGATAACAGCCTTGTTCAGAAGTTGATGAATCAAGTTCGTAGGAAAATGCGTAATACGAGGATGTATTGATATCTAGTTAGCCTAGACCGCTTCCATGGATAAACAAAATATTGCGATACCATAGCAACGAACAGTAACTTATTAGAAGTGTCAGTGTAAAGTTTCACGTCAAAAAGTCAAACCAGTTTTGCGCAATAAAATTTCAAAAAAAGGATGTCGACCGAAAATGTGAAAATCGAAAAATTGGAGTATCGAGCCATCATCAAATACCTGTATTTGAAGGGGTTAAGAGGTAAGCAGATTTACGAAAATATGCTTAATACCCTTGGCGATCAATGTCCTTCGTATGCGACCGTAAAAAATTGGATTGCAAGCTTCAAAAGGGGTAAATTTTCCATTGAAGATGGAAAAGTTCTTGCTTCAGTTTTTTGGGATTGCCATGGAGTAATCATGATTGATTATCTGGATAAGGGTAGAACAATAACTGGGGATTACTATTCGACGTTACTGACCACTCTACGAGAAAAAATTAAGGAGAAATGACGCGGAAAGTTGTCCAAAAGTGTTTTGTTTTTGCAGGACAATGCCTCTGCACACAAATCGCATGTTGCCATGCAAACAATTCGTGATTTGGGGTTCAAATTACTGGAACACCCCCCTTATTCGCCAGATCTGGCTCCGTCCGACTATTATCTTTTTCCTCAACTGAAAAAAAGTTTAAAAGGTCGTAAATTTTCTTCCAACGAAGAGGTTATAGAAGCTGTGGAGGCTTGGTTTGCAGAGCAAGATAAAACCTTTTTTTTTAAAGGTCTAGAGGCGTTGCAGGTTCGGTGTAATAAATGTATTAAATTAAGAGGAGAATATGTCGAATAATAAAATATTTTGACTTTCAAATTTTGTTTGCTTCTATAGTAGGCTAAGAATTTTTCAATACGTCCTCGTATAGCGTATGGAGTAGCTGACCATTGAAATGTTTAAGTTACAATTTTAAGGTTATTGTATTTTTATGTAATAAAAGTATAGTTTAAACTCAAATCATGCTGTTTTTATTTTATCTACAATTTTCAGTGGCCAGATTTTCGCATGCACAACCTTTATGTTCCATGTTATAAATGTTTAGAATTATTTTTTTATGTTTTTGTTCCTTTTATTATTTATTTTATAGAATATATTTTTTGTTATGAAATAATTAAGATCCGGGGCGACGGGGAGCGCAAGGAATCAAGTTTGCCCAAGGCAACTCTGTAAAACAGAATCGACGCCTAACGCCTATGCATGTTTAATATAAATAGCTACGAGTTTATATCACTTTTAATTACATCTTCCGTTTACGATTATTTTATATAGTCAACATTTTATTTTTTACCGGCACTTACTAAAATTAAAAACAAATAATAAAAACGTTTTAAAAAAAATTAACGAGACAAAGAGTGACCAGCACAATAATTTTTAGATACTTAGAAGCCCTTTGTATTTATAAAACATTAGATAATTTAACAATTTAGGCATTTAGGTAATTGAGCTATTCAAAACCATTGAATTCTTAAGAATCATGACCTACTTTAATTTCCATCCTTTGATGCTATTATAAGCGTTCAACGCTTAATTTTACCTTTACGCTTGTTTGAGCAAAATTACAAACAACTAATCTCACGTGAAATTTTTATTTGTTTTCGCTGTTTAAATAATTTAATTTAAATAAAAACAAGCACATTTAAATAATACTTTTTTAAAGTCGCCAATAATTATTTTACGTTTCATGCTGCAGAAATCATATTTTTACATTTCAAAATGTTTTGAATGCACGTAATAAATTTCCTCATAAAAATGATTTATTATTTAATTATTTAATTTATTAAATATTTAAATAAAAAGGCGCAATTTGAGTGTTATCTTCATTCCCAAGGCGATTGAGTAAGTGAAACAGGTAATTACTGATTATTAATAAATAAATTAAACATCTTGCAGTAATGTAAATATTAGTATTTAAATGCAATGAATTTATCAAGAAACTGCAGGTTATCGCAATGCATTCAAATTAATTTGTTATTGAAAAGGGCACACACGCGCAAATTAAGCGCATAGGAACCCGTTGTGGGTTTACATAAATTGTTTTCAGGCGTAGTAATTTATAGTTTCACTTATCTTGACATATGTAAACCAAAGACACAAAATAATAACCCGACGTAGTCTGGAAATAATCCATGGATAAAAATCATGCACTGGGCACGCAGGTAAACGAAATACCGATTTTATTAGTAAATAAAAATTAAATCAATAATTGCAACATTAACTACAAGAATTTTAACGAGGACAAGGTATTCATAAGCGTGAAAATATTAAAAAATGAGATAAAATAAAGAAAAATAAAAATACCTCGGTGGTCATGATCGTTTGTTACATTTTCGTTGGGAAATCTAACAATACAAGGTAATTTACTTCATTAGTTTATCAAGCGTTCAAACATTAACTCAGTGTAGCAAAAGACGTTGATCGAAAAAGGTGGTTTCTCGATGTGTAATTAAAACTAATTTACCAATAATATTTGGGTTTAAGTAGTTGATATTAGTTACACCAAATTTAATCTTTAGCTCTGGGTTTATTTTTTCTAAATTTTCTGAAAATTTATTTCAATATATTTTTGAATAAAAAGAGTTAAAAAAAGAGTGACATGGAAGAGGACGCACCTCAGAGAGTGAAGATTGATAGGCCCCTTTATGAACAAGAACAGCTACACAGAGATTTCGAATATGAGAAACCAAAGCAGAGTTGTAAGTATAATTGTTTAATACATTTATTTTTAATTTTTTTAATTTGCACTTTATTGTTTGGGGGGGGGGGGGGGGGGTGCCAAGATTAACTACTACTCGTCCTATTTAAACCTTTTACATTTAAAATTTAATTTTAGATTTTTGTTTTGTGTAAACAAATTGTTTGTCGTTTTAAAGAGTTTTAAGTACCCTGAACCTGTTTTTGTTTTACTTTCATTTTTTAATTAGTTTAAAATTTTATTCAATGTATTAATGCATAAATTTCAAATGATTTTTCCTTTGTGTTACCTGCGTTTAAATGAGTTAACACATGTGGTTTTCCTCTCTAGAAGAAAGTTTAAGTTACGCCACTGACTGTTTAATAAAATTGGAACACTCAAATCTCTTACATGTTTTTAAGTAATTACATTTGAAATTCTACCTAATTTTATTATACATTTTAATACGATAAACGATAAGTATAACGACAAACTTTGGTAATAATTCCAAATTGTAATTATTTTTGGAATAAATTAGTTTCCATTAGAAAAATAAACATTCTCAAATTTGTAAATAAAACAAAATAAGTTGTCCTCCCTATAGTGCACAAAAAAGACAAATTATTTATTTTTAGAAATTTGGAGTTAATATTTAGCATTTAAAAACTAAGCAGGTGCCTAACAGGCAACATTTTCCAATATGAAATTTGGAAGTTGTTAGTGAATAATTGTTAAAAAAATAATAAAAGTCTTTAACACTATCAGATGCTTTTTATAGAACCTTTACAATATTTTACAAAACGTAATTTATTTAAATATATGTGTAAAGCTTTATTTACATAAGTTGAATGTTTAAATATTTATACAGCCTTCTGATAAACGGAGAAACTCACCTACTCAGACAGAAACCTCAAAATAAGTAATTTATTAAAATTATCTATTGCATAAATTATCAAATAAGTCTAAAAACTGAAAAAATTCTGCGACGTTGTAGGTAATTACTCAACTAGTGCTCTAAATATACAAAATATATCGTGTGATCCAAAAAATTTAACGTCAAGGTTAGTCATGGATCATGGAACATGAGAACTAGGTGTTTATTAAAACCACAGAAGTTAGTTCTTCAGAACAGTTGTAAATTTACCTTATTAAAATTGGAATTTTCCCATAAGCTTAATAAAAATTAAAATTATTTAATGAAAATTTTTTTTGCGACTCATATTTCCCGTTTCTCTAAATGAGTGTACTATGTATTTCAGTATTTAAATAGGTGATATTCCACGATATAATTTGTAAATTTTAAAGAAAGACGTGTTCTGATTCAAATTGCATCCTACAACGAAGTAATCAGTTTATTTAACTTACATTTAATTAAAAAATCCCTGGTACTAAGGTTTACTTACTTGACTTTCTATTAACCTTTTAAAACAAATAATTGTTTATTATATTTAATTGATATATTAAAATAACTATGTTTTTGTGTGATAATTATAATTAAATGATAAATTTGTATATTTACAATTAGTTGTTGATAGACTTCAAAATTTTTATTATATCGTACAATAGCTTATTTGTCTATCTCTTTTTTTGGTGGCCAACTTTGAGATGAAAATTTTTAGATTACACATTACGTTATTCAGAATAAGAATGCAGAGGTGGGGTGCTGAAAATGTTACAACAATAATCACACAACATAACGAGTAGTAATTAATCTTGAAGTTATAAAATTGTTTATAATATTAAAAATACAACTCATTTTCCAATTTAAAAATTATTTAAAATAAATTCAAGCCTATATTAATATTACTTCTTACAAAATAAAAAGTTTACTTTAGTTAGTGTATTATAAAGTACTTGCCATCAATTCAGACCCTTGCATTAGTGATTTAATTGAAGGTTACATCTATCCTGATTAGAAACTGATTTTCACAGTATTAGTGTCAAGAAAACAGACACAAATGACATTCAGAAACTATTTATACATTTTATTTTAAACTGATGGCATTAGACTATGCAGTGTACATCCCTTATACAGTTATAAACCATCATATATTGGAGCAAAATACCTGATTTAGAAATTCAATTTGAAAGGATTTGAGTCGGGTTAATACTTTGATGCTTATGGAGGTGTTATTTTCCTATAAAAAGTGATTGAAAACGAAATACAAATATTTGAAGAGGGCGAGGTGTAGAGAAAATTGAAATGGGTTTGCTACATAAACTAGTGCACGGAGCTCCAAATTAGGGAGATTTAGCCTATTAAAGATTGGGGTGGGGGGATATAGTTTTGGATTAGAACGTTTAAACGTTGCAAACTATCAATTCCAAATTTTTAAGAAAATTTGAGGGTATTGTACCACTAAATTTAATCAGAAAACGAAAAGAAAATTATATCTTAATAGCTTAATTTATTAGCAAAAGAAAATCCCTACGGTCATAAAGGATAGATAAAGATATATACATAGATAGAAAACATCAAATTATAACAAAGTTTCAAAATACTATCGTTTTCCTCAATACGCAGGCGTAATACTCGTATAACCTTTAGAGTATTTTAGATTATAAATCCAATGTATTGTTGTTTTTCATTTATTGACTGGACGAAATCTAGGCTTGTAGATGCCAAGTATTTCAAGCCACGTCACCCGTTAGAATTTTGCTGACATAATCGACTAGCCTTTTAAGGGATCTGTATCGTACCAAACGTTGTAGTAGAACAGTAGTTTAATATACCTATTTCTATGGATTCACTTGTTACCAATCTTTGGGAAAGAGTGGTGTCATGCTCTGTAAAATGGCATTCATTGACAATAAATTTCACGAACTTCTAAATTATACACGGCGAAATAAGTTAATTCTTCATGCCAAACCGTGATCCGAATAAAGACGAAGAGGTCCATATGTTTTGTTACCAAGCCCGTAGTGCAAGGCGTAAAACTAAGGGTATAAGAAAATAACTTCAATTAATTCTCTTTACTCCTTAAGGTCTATAATAAAACTTTCAGGAGGACTGCAGAGTAAAAAGCTTAGGTGTTTGCCTTAATTGATCAATACCCATCGAGTGATGTTAGTTTCCTGTGCCTAAAGATACATCGGATTGGGTACGCACTGATATTTTTCAGTACTTACCATAAAAGGATACCTAAGTATGAGTCATCCCGGTTGCTTTTTTTATATTCAACACTTCACATGTGTGCATCACTATTTCCGATTATTTTTTGCATTTTCTACATACACGATCATCTCCAAATTCATAGACCTACAGAATATACTTTTTGGTAGTGATCCATGACAATTCTCTGTTATATCCTACTGTAGGAGGGGAGTTTTTGTAGCTCTTTCCTTGGAATGCTCACTTAACAAAACAAAAACCTTGATATGCCTTTATTCCATTAATTATTTTAAGGTATGTGAACTAAACATCCGCATTAATTTGGAACAACACTATTTACTTAAAAAACAAGTGCTAAAGATATTTTTAAGTTTTAAGTTAAAACACATAAGTACCAGCTGAACAAGGGATAGGTACTTAATGTAATTTAACTAAAAACTTAAAAATATTCTTAGTTTACATTTAAGGTATGCGAACTAAAAATCCGCACTGTGCACTGTTTTGGAACATTATTTATTTAAACACAAGTGGTAAATACACACTAAGAGTATTATTAAGGTTCATTAAGCACCCCTTGCTCAGCTGGTTCTTAATGTGCTTCAAATAAAAACTTTTAGTTTGTATTTACCATTTATTTTTTAAATAAATAATGTTTCAAACTAGTGCGAATTTTTAGTTCGCATACCTTACTACTTGTTTTTAATTAAATAATATTCCAAGATAGAGCGGATTTTTAGTTCGCATACCTTAGTAGTACGTATGACGAATACCAATCCAATCACTAATGTAGCTGTAGGTCGTGGCAATACTGCTTGTGATACTTCCATATCAGATTCTAGACGAAGCATTCTACTTTGCTAGTTTGTCCATTTTTTCAATACGGTTGATTCAACAAATACTTGGCATGTATAATACCAATCTTACATGTTCAGGTTATTGACTTCTGTAGAAAATTTCAATACCAATCTGTACGAAATTTTTAGTCTATTAAGAGCCTTCGGGATCGTTTAACTGAGGGGGGGTGGGTTTCTACTAGGCATTCAGGGGTTGTGTAAATCTATATTAGGAAAACTGTGGCAAGTTTATTTGAAGAAAAGCAAAACATATCTCGAAATATACAGAGTGAGAAAAAAGGGGGCTTCTATCTGATTTTAATTCAGCTGATTTTAATGAATGTGAAGTAGTCACCCCTATACGCCTGAATCGAAAGTTCAATCGAAATAGTGGATTGGATATGGTGAATCAGTTCACTTAATTGGCTGGAAAGGCGATGGCATCAGATTTTTTTAGGACACTAAAGAAATTTTGCTGATCGATTAATCGGATAATAGAAAAACTGTTACTAGTTAGTACTGCACAACATTTTTTGGCAAGATGTAAGCAGAAATTCAAGAAAACTGCCCGGAAGCGCTGAAGAAAGAAAAATCATTGTTTTACAAAAATAGTACAACCGTTGGTTAAAGTGTGATCACTCAACAAAAACTAATCGAATTGAAGTACCTTATTCTTTTGCACACACCGTTTGGCTGATTTGACTTCCTCGGGCTTCCATCTATTTCCGAAATTCAAAATATTTCTGGTCACATGAAGAGGCGAGAAATGTTATGTTGAAAAATAAAATATAATTTGAACGAGAATTATTTTCTTTTAGTTTTTAATTTGGAAAGTTTTCAATATATCCTCGTAAAACGTATTATCACGATAAAGTAGGATTAATAAAAATACTTTAATCCGGGGTGAGTTAAGTCAGTATGTTTTTAAAGATTTGATCAGGCATGTATTACATTGCTTAATCCGCTAGTCATCAGTCGAAAAGAAAATAACTCTTCTTTCTATTTGAGTTATTTAATGTACCTAGTACCTTTAAGGATATGGTTTAAGTCTAACCTAAATTTAAGATTAAATATGTTCATCCAATGTTTGAAATATTTTTTCAAGCTAGAATTCGAATTCAGACTTGAAATTAACATTTGTATTTGAAGACTTGAAGGTTTAATATCACAATACGCATGTCTGAATCAAATTATGCATGTGGTTTTTAAATCTGAGACCAGAATCAATAATAATACCTACAGTATTTTTCATCTAGCATTTGGGTTGACGTCAACTTTCCCCGTCCAAAAACTGTCTGTTTAGACACGCATCCGTGCGCAGTAGGTAATGAAAACCTAGTTTAGAAAGAGATGAAGTATAGAGTATAGTTGGATTGTGAATTTATCAACGCACTATTGATAAATTCACAATCCAACTAACGACACAATCCAAATCCTAGGTGAAAAATACTTTACTAATTTTTTTAAATTTCCTCTGAATAGGCAAAGTCGCATCACTGAGCTTAATTTATAACTTCTTCTTCTTAGAGTGCCATCTCTTAGTATCAGAGGTTAGCGATCACATTGGCATATATTTTTCTGTTTTATGCAGCTCTAAAGAGTGTGTTTGCATTCATTCCCGTCCATGTTCTGATATTCCTCAGCCACGACATGCGCTCGGGGATTCTTAGCACCCTCTGGTTATTTAAAACCTGCCGAGGACTGAGGGCCGTTGTATTCTGTTTCATTGCCATTGTGATTATTCTTGGGAGAGATAGTGAAGTGGTTTCCCCTTGCCTTCTTCACCGCAGTGTCTTAGCCAACGAAATAAAAAAAGAAGGAAGGACCATAACACCAACAGTATGCAATTTAGATGGTGTCTCAATATGGCGGATTTTAGAAGCTCATTGGCTGAGAACACTAAATACATCAACTGTCAAAGACAAAAACGTAAACAAACAGTTAGACTACCAATAAAAACTCGTGCCGGTTGGTGTTTCAATATGGCGTGTGTGACGTATTTCCGTTACACTTGTAGTTATGCACCATAATACCTTAGTTTCCTTCCTTCTTTTTTTATTTCGTTGGTCTTAGCCATACTGTTGATCCAACTCTGCTTAAGATTGTCTGCTCATAGACCTTTCCGATGTAATTTATCTTCAGCTGTATGGCAGTACTGGGGTTGCTGCTTCTCCACCCCAGTCTAGTTTTGGTTCGCCCCGAGTATTTGATTTCCTCGGTACCTTCCATATCTGGCAGGCTTTCCCCTATCCACCACCCGGGGAGGCGCCCGATGGGGGACTAGCAACCCCACACGGGAATATTTAACTTTATTTTATTTATAACTAATTTATAATTAATTCTCTCGCTTTCGGCTTTACTAGGGTTCATGGTCAACATATGATAACGTGATAACAAGTGCCGCCAAATTCCCAATGATAAGCATATTTGCAAGACACAATTTATTATAATGGCTAAAAAAGAGATGTAGGTAAGTGGTATAAATAACTGAAATATAAATAGAAAATAAAATTTGTCCTAAAATGGAACACCTTTACCCAATTTCTGTAGATTTGAAAAGGCATCCGATAAGCGAACATGCTGGTATCTGTCTGATAAGTAATTTTGAAATAATGCAATACCATTGAGACTAAAACCAACGTACGAGAGACGGAATATCGTGATTAATGGCATATAATGCTATTGCAGAATCTAATAATATCAGAACAGTTAGTTTGTTTTTATCAAGAGCAACTATTACGCCTCTGTAATATTTAGAAGAGCACTTGCACACTGCTATCGTGCGTATCTGAAAGAATATTATATTTGTCCAAATACAACTTAATTTGGGAATTCATAATTTTTTCGATTACTTCGAACAGCACTGACAAGACACTGATATGACCTAAATGTCTAGACTTAGTTCGTTTACTAACTTTAAGAAAAAAATTGATCTTTCATGTTATTAGCTAACTAACTTTTACTAACTTTAAGGAAAAAAAAATTGATCTTTCATGCTTTAGGAAAAAACGTTTTGTTCGAAGCATATACTAAAAACGTGGCTTTCAGGCTCAGCTTACTACGGTTCGGTGTGTCTTCTTCGACAAGTTATGGGCCTCGATGGCCTATTAAAGCTGAATGTACATTTAGTATAAGTATAAAAGTAAACTGGAAACCAAAAGTCAACCGCAAGATGAGCTATTATTTGTTCACAAAATATTTGTAAAGCTAGAAACGCCGTAGTAAATTGAGTAACATAACAAAATTTTCCTTGGCTTTCTAAATTGTTCAAGAAACAATAATTCAAAATTACCATACTGCAAATATATGCAGCGGAGATCGTTTATAGCTATGAGTAATTTAACTGTACGTACCCCAGGTGTGTTACCCTTTACAGTTTTATAACTGTGATCGCCTAGTTTTCTTTACCCTCAATAAATTACTAGTAAGCCATAGGACCCTTAATGTTGTTGTGATTCGTTGATCTAGAGTAGCTCACCTTATAAAACAAGAAATAAATACTCCATCAAGTTTAAGTATATTATCAAGTCATACTTATGTACAGATATTTACAAATACAGTAAATAATTAAGCATAGTGAATGAACATCAAACTAGGCAAGTCAATTATGGACAGTGGCTTGAATAATTATTATTCTCTTGAATTCGAAGACTTCCACGGTCAGTGTCAGTATTAACAAAACGTCTTCCGGATTGGGACCGTGTGAGCCTTTTCTCTGAAAATGACACGGTCCCAATCCGGAAGACGTTTTGTTAATATTATTCTCTTGTTTTATATTTTGATGTAATAAGAGTGGCTTGAGTGCGGTGGTTGGATCACAAGTAATTATATTGTAAGTCAGTGCGCCAGCCAGATTGTCGATACAAGATCGATCTTTTGAGGGATTGATATTAAGATCAATCGTAAGCGGTCGGAGTCAAAGGTGGTATTATAACCAACCTTTAAAGTTTGATGAGAGTGCAATTTCCCTCTAACTGAGTACGTGCGCTATGCACGACTCTTAAATTAACGAGTACATGCGCTATGCACAACTCTAAATTAGTGAGTGAGCGTTACGCCCCTCATGTAACGAGTATGTACGCTATGTACAACTCAAAATGTACGAGAACACTGGGTACCTCGTATTTGTAAGAGATGTTTATCCCTATCGTTGATTGAGAATATGCTCAAGACATAATATATCTCAGTAGTCAGAATTGTCGTATTCTTGTAATTAATTGTGATCAGCACCTACAACAGAGCAAACCTAATGTAATTCTGATAAGGTCTAATTTTGCATGTGATAAGCATATTAAAATTGTCAACTTTTACGTTGTGCGTTAAATTTGGATTTCGCTGGGAGACTCCTCAACTAGAAGACCTTATTGCAGCCCTTTGGCCTATACACGCCACCTGAAAAGCAATGCTTTACAGCGGTGTACGTATGATGATTAATTTCTACAAGTTAGTGCAGAGCAACAAATTGCAATACAACTAACTGTATATTTTATCGTAATTAGATGTACACGTATCAGCGTACTAATCGAAATTCCAGACCACTATACAGATAGACTGAATAGTCAAGACTGGCTTCCGTGGTAAGACTTGATCTCGTATTTATACTAAAAATCCGCGTGCAGCGAGCGGTAATCAAACGTGCTCACGGTTGTGCATCTGGCACTTTTCAAAAAAACTAATAAGTTTCATAAGTGGGTTGTTATCACAACGTTCCCATGAGTGTGCAGCAGGCACTTGTTCAAACTAATAAATTTAATATTTAATATATTCCAAAAACTAATTTTTGTGGTCTGTTTTGTATTCCTTTGCAATTTGACACTTTACTAGAAAGCATGTGTGTTGATTTGTTTACATATAGCGGCGTAACTAATTTAGAAATGGGACGATGGTTGCAGTGCTTAAGTCCGAGAATTTATGATATTGCTGTTTTAGTTTCCCAAACTTTCTTGCCACATAATTGCCCAAAGAAACACCCGTAATGTTATGCTTCGAACAAAAGGAAATACATTAAAATATAAAGTAACACCCAGCTGGTCATTACAGTAAGAACAAAAATTATTAATAAATTATTTATACGACGTAAATGAGATGTACCAACATATATTACATTTGTTCAATACATTTATTTATTTATTTATTGATTTATTAAAACAAAAAAAAATAATTAACACGTAAGGTTATTAAAATAAAAATAATATTTATGAAACAATCTATTACAGATTCGCAGTAAAAGTATACATTTCAACTGAAAAGATGCTTCCTTCGTAATACAAACAATGTCGTTGTTTTCTGAAACACACTGTCGTTTGTTATTCAGTATAGATTAATTGATTTCAAATTACGTAAACTTCCAGAGAGTCGTCGTTATAAACGACATATTTTGCTATTTCGTCGTTACATCCGAAGTCGTTATTCAGACCTGACAAATCGGATATTTTATCTTTTCTCCTTAATTAATCTAAAATGTTTTGATTTAAACCCAGTAAATACATCGTGAAGAGAAAATAAACAGGTGATTTAGTAAATTAAGTCTGCTTCAGTAAGTTAAGAATTGAATTACCTACTTTTAAAATATTTGAAATTTATATAAACTGCTTAAAAAAAATTCAAAACGTATCGCAAAATAGCGCTAAAGTTAAAGTATCTGCTTCTGTTTAAATGCTGCTTATTACAAATTTGAGAAAACAACGAACAAATAAATTTGATAAGAAACCTCTAAACTTCAAACACACTGGTCATTTTTGTTTCTTTTTTTAACGGGAATTGTGATTGTAGAATAGATAATTGTTAGATATTAAATTATATATATTTTATTTAGTTTTAGATTCTGCATATTCAAGCTGTTCACCATGCAAACCATCCAAAATTCTATTAACAACAATACCAGTGTTAGAATGGCTACCAAAATACAAATGGCGTCAAGATTTGGTAAGGGACTTGATAGCTGGGATTACTGTGGCAATTATGCACATCCCCCAAGGTAAATTCTAATTTTTTTTATATTCTAGAATTCTACAAATTTTCAGAAAACGTATAAACATAACTAACTTTATTAAATATTTTCCGAAAGTTTGTTGTGGCAAGTTTCTTTTAATATAATTCTAGTTTTTAACAATTCTCTCAAAATAGGCCCTGAACTAAGGATTCTTTTAATATACTTATTAAAGTAATTTTTAAATTTAAGTAAAATAAATTGAAAATTGATATAATTTAGTGTACCAATTAATTTTTAAACGGTTCTTGAGGTAAAATCAAATTACACAAATGTGAATGTACTCGTAATTATTTAAACTCGGTCAAGTTTAAAGGGAAACGTAAGATTGTACGTGTTGTGCAAGGTGACAAGTTCAGATACATGTAATACGAATATTTAAATTACGTCCTCAAATTATAATTTAATTTCCTTTTTTTTATTGAACGTACAATTGAATTTGTACCTCTGGTGATTAATTAGTCTAAGGTCGTTGACAAGGTTTAATCTGTTCGTATCAGTTCTTCCTCAATTAGGATATCTTTTTTCTTACCGTAGACTTAACTATTTCCTTGTTCCAGTACGAGATTATGTATATTTTATTATTTTGTTCAGTATAATACTATAGGTACCTATAATGCACATTTTAAGAAAAATGATTGCCCAACATGTCCTTTTAATCAAGCAAAATGAGACCTAAATGTCATGTTGCAGCATTAATTAAATCATTTGGCTGCTAAAATCGCTGATATTTCTAGCGTAATGTATGTAATAAATTAAATGAAACATTTAATTACAGGAATGGCATACAGTCTTCTTGGCAATGTACCAGCGGTGGTCGGAATTTACATGGCATTCTTTCCAGTTTTGATATACTTTTTTCTTGGAACGTCTAAGCACAATTCGATGGGTATGTAAATGATGTATTGCTTGTTTACACATTAAGTCTATCAAATTATTATTATATTATTAAAAATATAATTGTGTTCAATAATAACAGGAAAATTTAAGACTACGTAATTTTTGTCTTTTGATACATTAATATCAATCTCTGTGTAAGATTTTGTTGCTAATCAAACACCTGAAGGTAATAAAATATATTAGGTTTTTGTGTATATTGGTAATTTTAGTGCATATAAAATAAAAATAAACACAACAATAAAGATAACAGGAACTAATTTAAACGTAATTCAAATTATTTATTGATTTGATAATGGTGCTTTTCACAACATATAGTTGTCATAGACTCCCTTGCAGAAAAGAAAATTAGTGCTGATTTTTTAAAGCCCTCATTAAAGTACAAGCAGACCAAGAAATCCGTAAAATCTGAAAAGAAGATTAGTTGCAATTATATTAAATTTTTGTTATTCAAAGCAAGCTTGATATTTACTTACAACCAACAACGTTCTAATATTAATTTCAATTAATCCTCCAGCTGTAAAAACAAATCTTCGTTGTGACCTCTGAATTATAAGGGTTATGGGAGTGAGCTTCGAGTGATAATGTTTCGAATACCAATCAGAATTGTACATAGCATCACAAACTGCTAACATCTAAAATAATGTGAAATAATATTCGAAGGAACGTGGATAATTTTATTACGGTTTTACCTCAGAAGACACGAAATGCGCAGTAAAACAGTAGAAAGCCAACTGAAGAAGCATGCATAACGTCATTGTTCCGTGTTTTATTAAAAGTTGGAAACCTTTGCTGAAAACATTAAAAATCTTAAAGCTTGTTGGTTGGTTATTATCTTCTACGAAAGTAAAATTAAAATAAGCTCTTTCCTTTTGATTAAATTGTGAAAGAAATAAATCTAAATAAAATAGGACCAAATTCTTAAAAAGTATATAACTAAGGGCTTACTGTAATCGTCTTTTACAAAGTTACAAACGAGTCAACATACAAAGTGAAAACCAGTGAATCAAATGCTTCTACTGTTATAATTTAGGGCCATATTCATAGACAGTATTTAAAGTTAGTAGGGGTTTAGTAGATATTAAACCAATATAATTAATATATGTTGCTATAGCAATTATTAGTAACCTCTAACTGTAAGCACTGTCTATGAATATGGCCCTTAATCTTTAATTTGAGTCATTAATTAAACGTGTAAAGAAGCATTTAATCTAAATGAATAAGATAGGAGCTATTTGAGGCCTCTGAAACGTTGCCCTGGTAAGCAAGATACGATAAATACATTGCATACAGTTTACATGAGTAATTACGGTAACCCGAGGTAAAATCTAACATTGAAATTAAAATGAACTGAGGGATGAAAATGGATAGGGAAAATAGTGAGAAGAGCGCAAGTGAAAGAAATATGATATTCGGATCATGGAGAACGTCTATTAAAAGGAGAATGGAATGCCTAATCGATAGCAAAGAGGAGAAAAGAAAACGAGATAGCAAAGAGGAGGGAGAAAGAAGCAACTGAGGCTCCCTATAAAAACAAAGAAGTAGGAGGATCACCGCTAACAACGAAGACAAGGTAGTTGCAAGTGTGAAGACGCTCCAAAACCTAACTGCTGAAGTAACTGAAATGAATAAGTAAGGAACTAACAGATCAAAATAAGGATAGCAAAGGATTTACAAGAACTATACTCAAGGGAAGAACAGTTATAAAAAGAGAGAACTAGAAATATCGCAAGGGTAACCTGATTGGCCATGGTAGTAAATACAATGGTAGTAAGCAGCCGGAAGCCGGCCTTGAAGCTTGCAGATTCCAAGCGAGTAACGTCAGATCAGCACATTCTTTTATGGCTGCGCAATATTTCGGAGAAATCTCAAATAGAATGACCAAATATGGTAATGTAATATTTGTTCGCTTGAATTTGTCGTTAAGAATTCGGGGAAGCACCGACCCGATCACGAGGCACGCCAAGTGGCGTCATGTAGGGTTACACCCCGCGCGCGGAAGTCGCGTTTGGGCATCTCCTTCTAATATCCATTCGCTTTACGAAAAGTAGAAAGACAAGGCAGAATATAGTGGGCTTTCGAAGCAAACGGCTGTGCAGTTTTCGTTCCAGCTTGGGGTAGTAAATTACCGGAGAGGCCTCTCATTTTCGTTAGTTTTGATAAACTATTTTACGGCACATTTGTCGGATTATCCCAGAGAGTGCTTTATAGTTTCGGAAAGATATAGTTCTGTGTGAAAGTTAGTGATATGTGAAGTACCGTTCATTTTGGATCAAGAAAACCTACAGCCCAAGAAACTCCCTTTTGTTTTTGCACCCGTTCTCGGAAAAGGACATCAACTCCTTTCTTTTCTGATTGCCGCTATTTCTCAGTGGGGTTTGAAGCTTCCATCGCTTTCAAGGGCCCTGACAAGTAAGCCCATCCCAGGATCCCAGGATCCCAGGTAAAGATAATATCTTAGGCTGCCCTTTCACTTGCCGGTTGTGAGTGTACCAACTCAACCCGAATTCAGTACTGCATATTGCGGTTCTACTCGTGGATAGGCGCCAGAAATTACCATCTGTAATTTAAGTACATCCAGCAGTAGGGTTGAGCCACCCCAACCCCCTTCGAGCGCAGTAGGAACAATCTGCGGTAAGTTCCCCGTAACCAACTTGGGTGATTTCCGTAGTGGCGCCCATTTTCCTCCCGAATACGACATCCCCTATTTGAAGAATTTAACGTTTCGAACCTCCCTTCTTCGACTGCTTGTTAGCCGCGAGCCTAAGGACATCGACGTCCCCTATAAGTTGTCGTAGTGCGGAATTAGCACGTAACACATGCAACGAGGAATACCGCGGGAGATCTTGAAAGACTAATCATACATTGTACAACAAACGGGAAACGGTCACGGGGACGTTCTCCAACAAGATAATTAAGTGAAGCAGATAACAAAACTACAAATCAAAAAGGCAGTGAATGCAGCCCACAACCGTCATAAGTGGAGAAAAACTGTGAATAACAGTCTACGATACTGAAAATTACGACTTTCCACAATGGAAAAACACCATTTAGAAGAGAATAGGACCACAACAAAGACATTGTGGTGACAAAAACATTACTTCAAGAAGAGGATAGATAGTTCCAAAGCGCAAAAGAAAATAATGAAGAAACATGTGAGACGTCTACAAACACTCAGGAGTGCACTAATATAGTATAATATTGTCTCCATCCGAACGTCGATTAGGTAAACCGCTGGTCTTCTCTTTCAAGAAACTCTATTTTTCAACTTGGTAAAAGGCAATCACAGTAGAGTAATATAAAAAAAACTTACGCTTCAAACAGGGCATACATGCCAGCACAAATTAAGGGACTGATGGTTACGTATTCCATCAACAAAGCAATCGAGAAGAACTCCTGCAATGATTCTGCAAATCTTAAAATTTACCTGAATTATTAAAATTTTAGCTACAATTTCATTTAAAAGTACCTCAAAGAAAAAATATGGTGCCGGATATGCGATTTTATCTTTGTATAATATTGTTCTCCATATTGAGCGCCGGACACGTTTAATTTCTTCAAATAATAACAAAGAATTCTGAACTGTATTACTATTTCGGTACAAAATGAAAGAAAAAGTCCATCGAATCCATATACAGCAATAGTTGCAAAGGGAACTCCAATCATTTGAGCAACAAATGTTAGGCGGAATAGAAAATCTTTGCCTTTTATATTCCAAGCCCCGATTGTTAACGTTTTATTTATGCAAGCACTTAATTCTATTAAAGAAGCAGTTATTGCGAGACAATACAGGAAAAGTTTCTGTAATCGTATGGTGGTAAGTGCCAATGTGTTTAATTTGTTTGTTATTATGTCTTCTCGCATCGTCATTTTCCAGAAATATTTAGCCGTATCGACGAGCTTTATAAGTTTGTCTCGATGATATGCAGTTAGGATAATTTTGCCAATTATCTGAAAATAACTTTTATAAGTTAAGATGGAGGTCCAAAACAAGCGTCATGTACAGTCTGCTTGATCTCTATTTGGACCAAGTTAGCTATGAACTTCCAATATGAGTCACTTGGTATAAAAGTAAACGTGAAAGGTATTTTGAGTTATAAATTGCTTTGGTAGCATAAGTCAAGTTTTAATGTTTAGCTATTTTTGAATCATTTGTTATAAATCTTTGGAAAAAGTTGCTTAACTTAAAACTTGACCCCGTAAAATCAACTAATGTTCTTGACCAACCATGGTCCAAATCAAAATGAGAATGACTGTAAATAATCATTAAATGAACCGTGCAACTGAAAATAGAACATTACCTGTGTAAATGCACTAAAGGCTTCCGCATTACTTAAAATTTCAAAAATATCACCTCGTACTGCTGGCAGCTGAATTAAAATCATGACGTCTAAGAATATAAGTAAAGCACAGTACAGAAACGCGAATACTGCTATTTTTATTGTTTTAGTTTCAGAGTATAACCCAATAAGTGTTAATAAAGATAAAGGATTGTCCCAAGTATGAGGCTCTTTGTCCATTTTTACCCAATTAGTGGGTATCCCAAATTGGTATTCACAAAGGGCAAGTCTGAAAATGGTTGAAAGGTTTAATTAAATTAGTGTAGGAAGAATCACAAATTGAGTATGGTGTAAACATTAATTATGCACAATATATTTATTATCTAATTGAAAGAGCTTTCGTTAAACCTGAAACCTAGTTTAGGGTCTTTTCTAGTTGGTGGAAAATTAATTTGTCCTACAAACACAAGGGTATATTGAAACCATATAAATAGGGTATACTAAAAATGCCAAATTGACTAGTCTTATGATGGTCTGTGGATAAAAGCCTAATGGAGTGAGATCTGGTGATCATGCTGGCTAGGTATTGTATTTAAAAACATTGCCTGTGAAGCAGCTGAAATGAGCGAGAGAACAATTATGGATTAACCATGTTAGTGTCCTAATAGCAAGTGGCAATTCTTTCAGTAAACTTGGTAAATCATTTGCAAGAAAATCTCCGTAATTTGGGCCCGTTAACCTGTTGGGCATTGGGCAATATGAAATGGATAATTAAGAAATCATTTATTCCACTAACATTAATGGAAAATTTATGATGTTGATATCTGGAGTGGATTTTTCCTCTTCTCAAAGATGCTGTGAAAGTTGAAAATACAATCCCTCATAAAGGCTGCTTTATAAACAATATCGATATTAAAAATATTAATAATTATGTATGTCTATTTTGGGCTCATAACAACTTTAAACAATATCAAAAACTATAGTTAGTCGGAGGAAAACTAACGTAGACGGTTTTGATAAATTGACTAGCACGGTCAAAAATAAAAATACACATCTTCGAAGATGTTTTTATAATAATAATAATGTGTTCTACCACCTGCGATGACCTATGACGCCCAAACCTGAACGCTTACAAAGCAAGGTATGAACAAGTATAGTTATTTAAGCTACAAGGAATGTAAGGACGTATTAACATTTGAGGTAGGTGAATACGAGCCGAGGCGAAGTCAAGGCTCGTCGCCTTCCGAAAATGTTAATAGTCCGTACATTACGTGTTGCTTATTATATTTTTTTCGCTTAGCAAGTAGTTTAAAAGAACAATAAAATATTATTTGCAAAGTATGAATTATTTTGTGACAGTTTTTGTGGTAACTATACGTCCTATACTTGGCAACGCAAAAAAATCAATATAATAACAGTCGTAACAATGACAACGGTAAACGTACAGTTCTGTTATCTGTTTATTATTTTCCTAGGAACGTAAGTGACCTAATTAAGTTCCGTCGTCAAGGATAACTAGAGCCCGAATGTTATTAGCCACTTACAGTCACTGTTGCCATCGATGTAAGGCTTGCTTACTTTGCTGGTAGCGAAAAAAAGTTATATAGAAAGCAATGAAAAAATGCTATCCAAACCCTCATAGTGAAATGATTAGACAAAAACCAAAAATCAAAGACCTCGCATAAGGTGTAGTAGAACTAACATGGAATTTCATACAACAGGTGGAGAAATTCAAAGATGATAGATGGTTCAACACTACTTTGAAATGGTGGCTACATCTATGTAGGAGGACAAAAGGGTGTTCATCAGTGTGTTTGCCGGACGACCTGATGTGAATAAGACAAATGAGGGAGGCGTATTTTTAAAAATCAAAAGTCTTTGATTTGGTGAAACGCTGCGCCATTCCCAACACGATGTGGTATTGTTTCAATGGTTTCAGTTACCATCGTCCAGCCGTGGTCAATCATTGGGCTCTCTTGAGTCTTCTTACAGCTTTTGGAGCATTTACCAGTTCGGCGATACACTAGTTTTCGTGTTCTTACAAATTTCGGTGATATATTGTTGATAATCTTTGAATTTCTTCAGATACAGAAGGAACTTGTAGATCTGTATGGAGTATTCTTTTTAAAACGGGGCATTTGATATTATGCGTAAGGCCTTTGACTGGAAACGCCGAATGATTTTTAAATTTGACGGTTTCGTACATCTTATCGATTTGATTATACTATACATTTGGTTTCTGATTAGCAATCAGTACATTTGTCCTGTCTAAGTTTAAGATTAAGTTGTTGACGTTTCGTCTTTACGTGCTTTTAGCACGTCAGTCTCGGATCGAGGTACAGACCAAGATATTTACCTTCACTTGGGACAAATATTGGTGTGTTGTGGATTGTGACTTGTGGACAGATTTGGTTTGGTTCACTACAATTCTCCACTTTGTTAGCCGATCGAGATGATCAACGTGATACTTAAAATGTTATGGTATCTTCACCGACTGCCGGGTGTCAACAATCTATGTAGCGCTCATAGTATTCTCTTTTGTTGCCAAATCTGAGATGCAAATGATATATAACACGGGAATCAGCACACTCCCCTGAGCATGTTATCATATTTGACTTGGTAAAATCAGTCGGACAGGTATAAGAAGATAGTAAGTAGCGGATAAGGTAAGCTTGGTTTTATAAGAGGTGTATTCAAGTGCTAAGGTCTCCAATTTTTTTTCTTGGGGCGGGGAGCAGATACAAACATGCATTGTTGAACGCACTCTTTATGAATGTGTAGCAGAGATGGCAGAACCATAGGATGCACACAAATGTAGTTACAACAGTTGCAGTGTGACAAGTTTTTGACACTTAAAATGGAGAATTTTACGTTCAAGGATCAGCGTGTAAACCAGTTGACATTCATCGGCAATTGACTGAAACATGGGGTGATGGTGTTATGGACGTGAAAAACGTCATGTGAAAGTGAACCGAAGAAGCCTCGTGCACGCATCAGCTGGTCTCAGAACATGATTACCCGAGTGGAGCAACTGGTCTTGGAGGACCGCCGATTGACCGTGAAAGCGATCGCCTCCAAAGTCGGAATTTCCGTTGGTTTAGTGGACACAATTCTTCCCCACACATTGCGTTCCAAGGGGCACTACGGTGACTGCTGCTTCCCACAAAGGCGTTCTGGAGACGAAGTTTCTTCCAGCCTTGCAATAAAAACGGTCAGAGAGGGGTTCACATGTACCTTTTTATCCAGCTCATCGGGCAGCAAATCTTCAGAATTTTCTTCTTGACAAAAACATTGAAGTGGTTTCTCATGCTCCTTACTCTCCATACCTTGCACCAAGTGATTTTTGGCTCTTCCCAACGCTACAGGATAGTCTCCAGGGCCGCACATTTTCCTCTCGTGCTGCTCTCGCATGGGCAATTTTCCAGTGGGCTAAACAGACACCTAAAGAAGCATTTGTAGCGGCTATGCAATCATGGCGTGGTCGTTGATAAAAATGTGTACGTCTAAGGGGAGACTATGTTGAGAAGTGACTAAAGTTTGATATCTGTGTTATAAGTAGATAAGAAAATAAATTGGAGCCCTTAGCACTTGAATGCACCTCGTACAATGGTACAACGTTCCACATTTTGTCAAAAGTTTGCGATACATCTAGATTCACTGCCGTGCATAGTTTATTTTTTTAAGGTTTAGTGCAATTGATAATTCTGTGGGTTTGTTGCACAGCAGAATGTTATTCACAGAAACCAAAAGTTCGTCGTCTTCTTTGAGCCTTTTCAGTAGAAATTTCCATAAATTGGGGAATGGGCTTATTGGACGGTAAGCAAACACATAATATGAGAGAATTTCCACATTAACTGATAATGTGACAGTGCTACTAAATTGTTGTCACAAAGGTAATTACTTTTGCTGCCAGTTTTTAATATTTTTCGAATACCAGGTAAATCCGTAGGTCCCGTCTCAATGCGATGTTTGGTACGATATAGATATAGCTTCCAAGAGTAGAAGTCCCTTACGTATGATAAAATTCTAGTTGGGTAATATCAATGATTATCGCGATGAGATACTTGGCACCTACCGCCCTAGAAATAAACAAACAAACAAACACACTCAGAGTATCAAAGGGAGCCAACGAGTGAGTTATGCTAGGTAGGTATTTCATGACGAATGTCATAGAAAGCCACAGATAGTAAAAATAAATCCGAGTAAGCCATGTTCTAGTTAAAAAAAAACGATAAATCGAAAAATGGTATAAATAACACTGTGGAGGCTGAAGAAACATTGAAGAAATGTAAAGCTGGAATATTTAAAAAAAGTGAATTGACGACATAGAGAAAAAGCGAAAAATAGCATGAACTAGTACAAAGCAGAACGAAATTAAAAAGACAAACGTACATGTCAATCAGTAGACTGCTGCTAATGAAGAAGATGAAGGAATAAATGAAGAAGGAGGAGGATGGGGAGAAGAAGTAGGAAGACGAGGTAAAAGTGACGGAGAACATAGGGGTAAGAGAAGGAGGAGAAGGGTTGAAGGGGGAGGAGTAGGAACAGAAGAAGAAGAAGAAGAAGAAGAAGAAGAAGAAGAAAAAGAAGAAGAAGAAGAAGAAAAATAAGACAATATTTCCGCAACTATGTGTATAAACTGATAATTTGGATATGCGAATATCTTCTTTCCCAAGAAATATATCTACTATGAATGGCAACATAGCACCGAAATATATAAGTAAGGGTAATTTAACTTTTCAACGAAATGTTGACCTTCAGGAAGAGCATTATGAAATCACTGTATGTACTTAAAACATCTTATGTCTTTACTGCAATCAAATACATGTAATGAGACTAAATCTGCAGATTTCATATCTGAATTATCCTAATACTTAATAAAAGCATGGGCCAAAACAGCGCATAAAGATTGCGAGAATATAACGAATATAAATAAATTATCTTAGTTGCAAGCGTAATTCCTTTTTAACATAAACATTCTATTTTATTGTTTTTTAAATACTCGTTTAAAATGGAAAAAAATAAGGCTTTATTAACGTAAAGAAGTTAACCTTTTTTATTCTCCCATCTACCTAAATGGATAATCATATCAATAGCTTCGGATATGAGAATTCGGTTACGGTCGAGATTCTAACCTGTGTGCTCTTGGCTTCAAAGGATACCTTTAATCAACTAAATTACCAAGAAACAAGTAAAGATTATTGTTTGTACAAATGGTAGATCGCTGATATTTGAACTGATATATGCATAAAAAATCCTGTGCGTAAATGCGAGCGCAATTTAGCGTGCTAATCTCACAATAGACCACTTTCCTCCTCAAGCTACAATGCTGTTTGGTTTTCAAAACAATATGATGCAATGTGCTAACAATATTTTTGAAAATGTTACGTTTAATATTTTTAAAATCGTACAAATTCTTATTGTTGAAAAAATATATATGCAACAATTGAGTAAGGTGGATTTTGTGAGCTCACAGATTTATCCACTCACTATCACTCGTTAAGTTTCTCCTTGTCCGAAAAAGTAGCAATTTACTCACTTGTTGTACGAATAATTCGCTTCTTTGGCAGACTTTTTTTAAATTGTTATTTTCCCAAATGACTCCTTAAAAATGTTATCTCTAAGAATAGAGAAAATATTCGCACTTTAATCTGTGTATTCATGTCTGCGGAGGACATATTTTATGTATAATGTTTTTCAAACTTAATTCTAATTGCAGGACTAAAGTTTAGGATTTTTTTAAATTAACAAGGAAAATTCTATTTGCAATGAATTTCCCAATGTGGAATCGACATTGAACATCAAACGTAGATGACATACTCAAAGTCTTTTAGGAAGACTTCTTGACTTATGTTATTTAAACATTTATATTTATAATGTTTACCATATATTGATATAATTTGAAACATATGATTGGTTTTATGATGTTACTATTAGTTTTTTGGAATTTAAATAATAATCCTTACCTGCGTGCACATTTGTTAATTTTGTAGTTATCTATGTAACCATTAGGTAATACTTCCTTAAATCACATTAATCCCAAAAGCCTTCGTTGATTTATTTATTATTTATGTTTTAGTTTAAATTAAAATTAAAATTAAATTAAAACATCTCTTCCGGTGGGTCTGCAACAAAGGTGACTTATTTCTGCAACAAATGTTTTTTCTGTGTTTCTCTTTGTACAATGGGATCTTGATACTGTTATAACCCAATTCAAAATTGTTTGCAGTAATGTTAAGAATTCGAAAGCAATTTAAAGCACCAATTACTTGACTTGGAACTTGGGTGACAAATTGTGTTTATATATTTATGTACTTTCAACTTTCAACTACTTGTGTAATTAGCGTAATTACTTTTTCTTTTAAAGTGTTACTAAAAAGGTGTTATTCAAAGTTATTAAGGTAATGGTGAAAATTAAAAGTTTAATAGCTTAACCAATTTCTTTCAAGAAAACTATTTGTTTTCAGCTGTACCTCAATACCGTCTGCATTTTTAAAGAATATTGTAACGTAGCAAGAAAATATACACTGCTAGATTTTAACTTTGTTAAAGCGTTTTAAAACTCGTATTTTACAGAATTTTAAAAAGTATTTTTGCAACCACCATTTGCCGAAATCTGAAACCATTTTTAACAGAGTTTTAAAATACGCCTGGAAGCTTTAAACCATTTCTTTGGCTAATACTAACCAGCAGTTCTATTAAGTATCAATTAATACTAACAACAAATGAAACTATTGTGGAAGAATTATTAACATAATTCAGATTTTTAAAGAAACTAAACAAATACGTCAATTTCTTATTTGTTGTTTAATTCTTTAAAAACTGGCACAGAACATGCATTTGGCAGAAGATCAAAATAATTTGTCAAACTATTGAGAATGTAAACTTCAAAATCGGACAGTAACAAGAAATATATACTTTATTTTAAATTTAGCTCGATATTTTCTACTAATTTTCTTGACTTTCAGAGTGCTTCCCCCCGTTTTCAATTCATAAACGTTAACCAAATTTGTATTAAAAAGATCATTGAGTTTGCTTTAGCCATTCAAAACATTGTTGTTTGAATATATTAACTACTGAATTAATTTAAATAAAATACATTTAATATCTTTTTTTAATTTTAGGTACATTTGCAATCGTTTGCTTAATGACAGGAAAAGCAGTATTAGAACACAGTGATCCCTCGTATTTTTCACCACAATCATCGACAAGCAATACAACTTTAGTACCTGATGGTAAAAATCATACGCCCATTGAAGTTGCAACTACGGTAACCTTTGTAGTTGCTTTATTTCAGGTAAGTTGCTAAAATCCGATTTGAATATTTCAAGAATATGTAGGTCTCATGATAATATAAAACTTTGACTCGTTTTACAAAAAGGCTATATAAGTATATACAGAAAGTGGCATCTTCAGCTGGCGGCTAACGCATTAAACAGCGTACTTTCCCCTTGAAATTCTTAACTTATGTGAGAAAAAGAGCTTTAAATGTTTATTTAAGTTACGTCATACTTAGAAAATCTCTAAAATAATTACATTAAGGTCATTAAAATATTACAAATTATTGTAAAAGACTATTAGCAAATGTTTGAGAAGGTTTTAAAAAGCGAAGTTTTTCAGCTTTTAATGTACGTTTTCCGATTGGGCATCGTAAGCACATTACTTTCCGAAACATTAGTAAGTGGTTTTACTACAGCTGCTGCTTTTCAAGTTTTAACTTCTCAAATGAAAGACATTCTTGGGCTGCATATACCAAAACATAAGGGATACTTCGTTGTCGTTAATGTAAGTACTTGAAGTTGGAATTAAATAAGATTAACCTTACAACATTAAACATTAACAAAAAACCTAATGATTTAATTTTCCATACAAAGTGCCTTTTTCTTGGCGACTTTAAATCGATAGCTAAAGCCATAGCGAGATAAGGAAGTTATATTTTTTGAGCATGGAAGATTGTAACTCAAGCGTACTTCGTAGCTACGTTGGACAGAGTAATAGTTTAACTCCCATGTTATACCGGGTGTGGCCTGACATGTGAGACGTAGGAGAAATACATGCGATTTTGATAATTGCTTAATATATATTTTTCCACTGATATAAATTACCATAAAAAAGCTCATTTTACGAAGTACTTCGTTGAATCTATTATTTGCTAACTTAAAAGCACCACATAGTTTCTTTTTGTACGTACATAAGTGGATGTTATCTGTTGCATTACAATACCTAAAAGACCATTGCATTTTTGGATCTTGTCCAGTTTTAGATAAAAGTAATTTAAGAGTAATCTCGTTCTATATTTAGCTAACTTAGTTAAAGCAGTTGTTATATGACTATAAATATTTTCAGACTTGGAAGAGTATATTTGAACAAATCGGGAATGTCAATTATGCTGCTCTTGTTATTTCTGCTGTTACTATAGTTGTTACGGCGTTCAACAATGAAGTTTTAAAGGTATGTAGTTAAGTTTAATTGTACTTAATATCGCTTTTTATCTAGATTTATTTACATTAAATAATCAAGAAGTTTGTATTTATACAGGGTATTATCGATAGTATAGCTCTACTTTTAGAGAAACGTAGCTTATTCAAGAAAAAAAGTACATTTTTTTTGTATATAAAGCTTAATGAAACAGTTAAAGAACATTTTCTGGAATGACCCTCATGTTCGGATATCACTGTTTTCCTTTTAAAAATAAGTACGCAATAACAAATTTAAGGTATAAAAGTTCTTCAAAATGCACGCCACAGAAATCCAATGCCTTGATAAGAGACCTGGAAGCGTTTCCAAAGTTCATCTGCAGTGTTTACTTTTGTGGCATAAACGGCGTTTTAATTATTTCCCACATAAAAGTTATTTATGTGATGAAAGCCAAATCTTGAAGAAGTTTTGGGAACACATTTTCCAGAAAGTTCAGATAATTCTCATAAGATAGTCTGGCATGTAAAAGGTAAAGGATTAATTAAATAATCACCACAAACACCTGTCCAAACGTAACGTGTCCTTACGAAGTGTTGGACATAAATTCGGGATTATTTCTTTCCAAAAGCCATTCACAGAACTTCAGCTTTTGACCACAGCCATAATTCATAATTCAAGAAATAAGCGTAAAATTGCGTATTGAGACTAGAGCTAGAAAATGTTTGCGATGTAAGTGTCGATATATCGGTATTTATGTCGAATATCGATGTGAAATTTGAAAAATATCGATGTTTTGGAATAACCATCAAATAGATCGATTTTATTATTGGTAAAATACAGATTTAATCAACATTTTAATAGCTTTTCGTTTATGAAATAATTCCATTAAATTAATATTTCCTAAGAAACTATCAGATTAAAGTATCTACAAATAGTTATTTAAGCTACAAGGAATGTAAGGACGTATTCACATTTGAGGCAGGCGAATACGAGCCGAGGCGAAGCCCAGGGTCGTCGCCTTCCGAAAATGTTAATATGCCATACATTCCGTGTTGCTTATTATATTTTTTCGCTTAGCAAGTAGTTTAAAAGAACAAGCAAATATTATTTGCAAAGTATCAATTTTTTTGTAACAGTTTTTGTGGTAAATATGCGTCCTATCCTACTCGGCAAAGTAAGAAAAAATCAATATAATAACAGTGGTAACAATGACAACGGTAAACTTACATTTCTGTTATCTGTTCATTATTTTCCTAGGAACGTAAGTGACAGTGTTAAGTTCCGTCGTCAAGGGTAACTAGAGCCCGAATGTTATTAGCCACTTACAGTCACTGTTGCCATGGATGTAAGGCTTGCTTACTTTGCTGGTAGCGAAAAAAGTTTGTTATCGACATGTGAATTAATTGATGATCAATAGATCAATTTATTTCACGTATTGCATCATTACTATACACACGGATTTATTTGATATATCAATTAATTCGGCAAATCGATGTATCAATTGATTCGATATATCGATACTTTTTCTGTATCGATATTTTTCAATATCGCACAGACCTAGTCGAGACATACCAGTAGTCCCAGCAATATTTGTACTAACTGAAAGATTTTCTTCAACTAACAAGAATATTGTCTGCAGTATTAATTAGTCGCGATGTTTTATGTCTTGTTACGTGCCAAACTGGCACTACAACATTCAAATGGGGATGTAAAACGCGGGATGAACGCGGCTAAGCTAGCTGTGAAGATGGGGGGTTCGAAACGCTGAAATAGCACTTAATAACACTTAGTAGTAGATGGTCGTAACGGTAAATAGGACGCCACTATGATATTAAAATCATCCTGAGATCTAAAAGAAGGAAACCCATCATAGAAGATTTCCAAGGGTTCGGAGAAGGGGTCGTCGTAGTGTCACGCTACTGCAAGTTTGACTTACCTTGCTACTGAAAATAACTTTACTTAACTGCAAGACTCAAACTTGTAGGCGGGCTAACACTTTACGTAAATCTTTAACAAAACACTGAAACACAAATATGAACGGGAAGCACCGAATAAAATAACAAGACCAAACTGAATTGACAATTAAGTATTTAATGAATCAAAGGCAAACATGAATACATGAATTTACACAAAAGGATGACAATCAAAATACTACGTTAACACAAATAATAAATACGACACTTACTTTAAGGGAATGAGAATTGAGGGCACTATATTTACGTTACTTACTACAAAACATTCTCAAGTTTAGCCCCTCAATGACAAACACAAGATAGGAAAAGACAAATACTAAATTAACATTTCAATAAGCACCCCTTAAAATTTACACACATGCAACATAATACAAATAATAACTTTGCTTGACTTAATAGTTACTTGAAACTACAAATGATAACTTTAAAGGTAAACTGATACTGAAACTTGAATTACAAACTGAACACTAAAGTCTTTACTTAAAATACAGGTTACAAACAAAACACAAAAATAAATACAAAAGGCGGTACTTGTTAACTTCAAAACTCAAAGAACAACACTGAAAAAGCCTGCCAGCAAGAGGCAGTCGTCGGAAATGAAACTAACGTTGAAAACAACGGCAAAAGCACATTCAGCGAAAAGATGGTAGAATTACCTGACAAGATGTTGCTGTTGGTGACGTGACAGACGTGACTGGAAGAGCTAGGATGTTCTTTCCTCCAAGACGGGTGCAAGACGACGAAGAATAACCCAATGGCTATGGGTTTACTGAATCCCTCATACGAGAAAATTGCATGGGAACGATACTCCACTATCACAAAACTTCCACACAAAAAAGAGCATCTGAATCCGACCAAGTCGTTAATTGCAATCCTCCCCGAGGATTGCCGGTATTAGAGGACTTCCGGTTTAAGGACCCAAGCTGGGAACGGTAAAAACTTGCACCACGTCTTAAAAGACGTCCGATATGGTTGAAAAACTGTCACGAACTGAAGTGGGGAGCGGAAAAGAACTTGAAAGTACGCTGAAACAATCAGCTAACGCGGCCTAATGTACAGGGTGGCCCATTTTCGATGTTTTTAAATGGGAAGTACCCTTAATATCGGAGATAGCCAAAAACTGATGTCGGAGTCCAGAGCTCTTTTTTGATGCAGGTTCAGTTCCCGAAAACAAAATTTCGCTATCTTTTGTTATTTTTTAGTTATAGCCCAAAATTCAAAATTTGGCCATATCGAAAACTTCAAATAACTCTCTTGGTTTTGAAGATATCCAAAAACGGTAAAAACATTCTGCAGGCACTTTTTCAAGTAGAATACGATAGTCAATTCAGATATCTTCTAATTTTCATGTTTTAAGAATTATGACATAAAGTTGGTATTTTTTAAATATAAGTCGTAGTTGGCCATGATACCATTAAATTGCATATTTTCTCTGCTTTCCGAAAATATATAGTTTATAGGGGTTAAATGCAGTAACAATACCTTTTTTGAACAAAATTAGATTATATTATGATGTTGTTAGCAATTAGTAGGCCATGGTTCATGATAGCAAAACAAAAAGTAGTAGAGTGGTTGCATGTGACGTCACTAGGTCATCAGCTGAACTCTTGTAGGGTAAACAAAGGGTAGATTTGTATGCATCGGTATACTAATTTTACCAAAGAGGAATTATTACATATTACAATATCAAACCGAATAAAGATGTGTTTAACCAGATGAGGGATGGTTTAACCCACATAATTTTGAAATTTTCAGTTACTTAAAATTTTCCCCACGGTCAGTTGATACGAACGTAATTGAAAATTTTATCGTGAATTAAAAAGAGTATTAGGGAACGTGATATTTCCCAGAGAAAGCAGTTAGAGAAAAGCTCTGGAAAACAAGAAACTAAAAATTTTGCCAGGTTATACGTAGAAACTTGTAAAATCTCCATATGTCAAGATAATTAAAAGCTGTTAAAGATAACGCGAGATTTTCTACAAAATATTAAAGTAATTATTTAGTTTTGTTAACTTACAAAACTGTCGTTCATTTTCAATCGGGCGCGTTATTGTGTGCCTGGTGACATCACATGCACCCGCTCTATTAGCCTTTGTTTATTGCTATCATGAACCATGGCCCAGTAATTGCTAACAACATCAAATAATCCGATTTTGTTCAAAAAAGGCATTGTTACTACATTTAAACCCTATAAACTATATATTTTCGGAAAGCAGAAAAAATATGCAATCTAATGGTATCATGGCCAACTACGACTTATATTTAAAAAATGCCAACTTTATGTCATAACTCTTAAAACATGAAAATTAGAAGATATCTGGATTGACTATCGTATTCTACTTGAAAAAGTGCCTGTAGAATGCCGTTTTTGGATATCTTCAAAACCAAGACAGTTAGTTGAAGTTTTCGATATGGCCAAATTATGAATTTTGGGCTATAACTAAAAAATAACAAAAGATAGCGGAATTTTGTTTTCGGGACTTGAACTTGCATCAAAAAAGGGCCCTGGACTCCGACATCAGTTTTTGCCTATCCCCGATATTAAGGGTACTTCCCATTTAAAAACATCGAAAATGGGCCACCCTGTACAGGGGGTTCCCCCGCACCGTATCACGAGAAGTTGTATTAACTGGAACAATATGACATCATGTCTTGTTGAAATATGCGTAAATTGGGTCACCTTGGGACATTTAACAAAGGAACCTTTTACCAAGACGAAACATACTGAAATGACTTGAAGAATTCGTAGAACTTTAAGCAGAACGCGTTGAGAAGCTTGACCTTTCGAGCCCTTCCGACTAAAATGGAATTAACTGTAGCAAGAATAACATAACAAAGCACGAAATTAAAATTACGAAGTACAGGACCATACTAAAGAATTTACCAAAAATTTGAAATAACGTAAACTTCCCAAGATAACACGGAATTACAAAACCACGTGACAGTCTACCACAGTCTGTCCGAAGTCTGTCGAAGCATTCGTTTATCCTGCACTCATTGGTGAAACCTTTTACAGAAACTCGTCGAAGATTCGCGACGACTGGGATATATTTCTCGGCACCTGCAATTTTCTTTTCGGCAGTTGTATATAGCATATTTATTTTCTTTAGTAAATTTAAACTTATATCTAAACACTTTCTAGCAAACAATTAAATTTACTTTGACACTTTTTAATGCAGAAACAATTATAGTGATCTACTATTTATTGCATTCATAAAACAGTGACATCCAAACTTGAAAACTGGTCAAAAGCTCAAAAGAAGGCCCTTTAGCTACACTTGTATGCATTGTAAATGCAAGCTTTACTTAGTCTTTTTATGTATTTTTTTTGCTGTCAAAAATTCGCTTCAAACATTTGATGACACCCTGTACCTTGTAACTTTACAGATTGAAGTAGGCCATGTTAAAGTGACAGTTTCGTAGATGTAAACCAGACTTTTCTGGTATAAACCTGTCTTGTTAGTAAGACACATCGATTTAATTATAACATGTAAAATCTTCAAAAAAAGAAAGAAAAATGCTATACTATCATTGTCTAACAGTATGTAGGTTATTGCATGATATGAATAGCTTTTTTGTTGTAACTAAATATTTCATTATCATATTTCTTGTTGAAATATACGTTTTGTCAAATTACCTAAAAGTCGTTAAAAAATCAAATTTTTCTCAACCTGGAATTCAAACCCGATCAGTCTTCCGCGCGCTCTTCCTGCTCCATTCTGGCACATCAAGCTGCAACAAGGGTCCCAAAATTATCAGTTATTTGCTTTTATGTAGAGATGCTCTTTTTTTGACTGATCCAGTAGCGTAGATCGTGCTTTTCTCTTTAGTATTGAACACGTATTTTAAAGATGACATTCTCGATAATTCGCTTAAACTTTGGTATGCCACCTGATACGTCCGATAGAGGGCTCCTTCGCCTTTCGGAAAATGAAGGGTTTGGAGCAGTTCGAGTTGTTTCTAAATCGGGACAAAACGATGCGAGAAGCAAGGACTAAATAATTAAAGTATTATATGCCCTTCTGCCGCTTTTATTTATTTCTTTAATTTTTAAGTTTTGGGGGCCTCGTGGAAATCGCATTACTCTCATTAGATCCAAGATAATCTTCGCAGTTTCCAAATTCGCATTTTCTGACTTTTAATTTTTCGTAACTCCATAACGGTGGGTGATATCAATATGCTTTTCCCCATGGTTTACAACTATACTTGTACAGTACATATACCTTTTTCACTGTAACGCATCATTTAAAGTACCACCAGAAGAATGTACAAAACGTGATTGGATTCACTAGAAAGTCTCAACCACGAAGGAACGAGATCTTAACGACGCCGATTATCCTACAAATTAATATCATTTGAGGTGTCAAAAACTATTCTGAGAACGGTATGTTTACAGCACGTGGAATAGTATATTACATACCGAGGTGGAAAGTAGTTCATTACTGTTAAGAGATAATTATAGTTAATCGAGACGCGAAGCGTCGAGGTTTAGTATATCTCGAGACAGTAATGAAACTTTTCACAAGGTTTATATACTATTTTATTTTCAACCATACATATAAATTAATTTGAATCATTTATAATAATAATTAATATTTTGAACAAACAAGCTGTCATTTAATGACATTGGGCGTGTTCGGGTGGAAAGTAACAGTCTGTAAAGGCCAATTTTCCAACTTACAAAACAGTTAGTAATAACGTCATTAGATATATAGTTGAAAATAAAAATGACTACCCTATACCCAAACAAAAAAAAAAATTAAAAAATGACCAATCCATTTTCGATGCACTAGTCAAGTAATCTATCTTCTAGTCGAGACCGATCTACTTCCCGTGGGTTAAGAAGTTTGTTCAGAAGGTTGTGTTGTGGGAGATATTTTTTTAAAATTTGCATTTTAATAACCCGGGATTATCTACAAGAAACGTATGTTCCGGTTATGACTCTGAAAAAACAGTTTAAGCTTAACTAATTGAATAGGGTTCAGAAGATCATTTTAGTTCAAACGAACAAATGCTCCTTGGTTTTACCAAAGATTTGCTGAGACATTTTAATTGCCAAAGTTAATTATATTTTCTGTTGGTAATTTGACGTTGATTTATTTAAATTAAAATTACTTAGGAGCTTTCATTCTAAGTACATCCCTATTTAAGTAACCTTAACAAGAATATTTGGCAACATAGTATTCTCTACATCATCTAAAATTAAACATATCGTAACTAAAACAACAGGCTGATCAAATTTCAATCAAATTTAATGTCATCATAGCAAAATTATAAGCATGGCTTACTTGGATTTATGAAGGTCGTAAATGTCGAATACTTTTTTCAAATTCTGAAAACTGAAATAAATATCAGCACAAAGCAATTCTAAGGCTAGGTTGCACAAAAACATCAAAATGAAACAATCGAATCAAAATTTGAATTCATATAGTAAAAACATTAGCAAACAAAAAATTATGCTCCTTTGCTCGTTGATTATTTGTTAACATAACAAAAGTTTTGTGTGGCCCATCCTTAGTTTGAGGATATCACTCATAAGTAATTATTTCAGCCAAAAGTAGCAAAGAAATGCATATTTCCAATACCAATAGAGCTAATTGCTGTCGTTATTGGAACTTTTGTATCACAATATTGGAATATGGATAAGGTTTATAACATAACTATTGTTGGACATATTCCTAGCGGGTAAGCAAATTTAATTTACCTTATTTTGTTACTTGATATTCACAAACCAACATAAATTAGTTTACTTATTTACTTGGCTTTTATTAAGCCTTTACTCATTTTGATACTCAACAAAATTTTGTAAATAATTCAGTTTCTGTGTGTAGATAAATCAATTAAATTTTTTATTATTCTGATGACCTATTCAAACATTAACATTATCGCAAATTTTTGTTGCTTTTCCAGCGTTAGCTGGCTGTGGCATTTCATTAATTTTGATTAAGGTACCAAACTGTTTCTTCCTTGATGAGGCAAAATTTATGAGTTATTTATGTTATGAAATTAGAGACGTATTTGTATATTTCAATAATATGTTTCAGACTGCCTTTACCAGCTGCCCCTAATTTTTCTTTAATGGGGGACATCGTGGTTGATGCACTTACAATAGCAGTTGTTTCTTATGCTATGAGTTTATCGATGGCATTAATTTTTGCCCAAAAACTTAGTTATGAAGTTGATGCAAACCAAGAACTATTAGCTCAGGTATCAAAGTTTATTTAAAACTATTAAATCTTTGACCATTTTAATTTTACCATATTGTTTTCTTTCAGGGAGCAGGAAATATATTCGGTTCCTTTTTCTCCTGTATGCCATTTACAGCTTCTATATCACGATCACTCATACAACAGACCGTTGGTGGAAAAACGCAAATTACGTCCTTAGTGTCGTGTGGAATTCTTGTGTTAGTTTTAATGTGGATTGGACCGTTATTTGAACCATTGCCAAAGGTAAAAAACTAATAAATAATCTGCTTAATTTCTAAGAATTTACAAGAATTTCCTTATAATATATTTATTCATTTACTAAATCCGTAATTACACAAATTTCGAAGTTCTTTCTTATATTATAATCGTTTCTAAGCAATCTAAGATACTTCTTCAAGTACGACGAGTTTTAAAATCCACTCGAAAACGCGTTTTACGTATAAGGCCGTCGAATAAGTTTTATTTTACATTTTGCGCATTTTCTGTATTACTGAAACAGGCTCATCAATTACGCTTCTTAAACTAATAAATTGGAAATTTTAAAAAATAAGTATATTGAGATTCAGATTAAGAATAATTAGGTCAAACGCACAAGAAACTAAGATACAATTCAAGGAAAAAAGCGGGATTGCGACACAAATATGCAGAAGAAAAGGAGATCAAATGGAAAAAAGTGCAAAAAGGCTTAGAATAGTGTTCTAATGAAACTAAGTATCATAGTAGAGACTATAGATTGTCCATTAAAAATATGTTTATATTAAATTTCCCAGTATTTCAACAAGCATGAGAAATTATGCCCTAGGTATATCTTGAATACTTATGTCAAATTTAAAAATCATTTGAAAACTATCCCCTCCCTGAGTATTTGTTTTTAAAAGTATCCTGTATTTGAACTTAATGTTATTATTATTTCAGAGTGTTTTAGCAAGTGTGATAGTAGTAGCCCTAAAAGGCATGTTAACGCAAGTAACCGAATTTGCACGATTTTGGAAATTAAGCAAATTAGATGCCTTCGTCTGGCTGATTACATTCATAACCGTAGTCTTTGTAAGCATAGACATCGGTCTTTTTACTGGACTTCTACTATCTCTAGCTTCAATTGTGATTTTGGGATTTAAACCATACACTTGCCTTCTTGGTTCAGTACCACATACCGATATTTATTTGGACATAACGAGATACAAAATGGTAAATTCCTGGATTTGCCTACTTTCTTTTCAAAAGCACTGAGTGTAATTTCATTTCAGGCAATTCAAGTACCAGGCATAAAAATATTCCACTACAGAGGAGGAATAAATTTTGCCTCTAGAAATACTTTCAAATCGGAACTTTGTCATTTGGTTGGAGTTCAACCACAGCAAGAATTAATTTTAAGGAAGAAATTGGCAAAAATGGAAGCAGATGTATGCGTATCTAAACTTTTAAGAACATTAATAATAATAATTTATTTTTTAGGAAGAATTATCGGCAACCAATGTATCCATACAAAAATTAAGCAACAAACTCGACAAACTACGGATGAAAACCACCACGGACTTAAAATGTCTAATTCTGGATTTCTCTGCAGTTAGTTACATCGATCCATCTGGAGTGTCCACCCTTAAAATATTAGCTGAAGACTTTCACAGAATTGATATACCTGTTTATGTAACTGCATGTTCTGGTATGGTTTTAGGCTTGCTTAGTTTCAGTCTTGTAAGGATGTTTTGATTTTTAGGTCCAGTTTACGAAATGATGCAGAAATGCCGGCTAGCATGTGATAGAAAGAGTTTAATACGAATTTTCCCGACAGTACACGATGCTGTACAAAGTGCGTCGGCGATATTTAATGTAAATACATGCAGTACAATTAGTGTAATTACTAAGTAGTTTTAATGACCTGAATTAAGTTGTAAATATTTATTTTTAAAATTAAAACTTAAAGTTTGATGTTACTTTTGATATCCACGAACTAATTTAACTAAACACTTATTTAACTGAATGATCTGGACCTGGGGAGAATGTATAGGCATCTGGAGTAGAGTAACCACGAGGTGGAATAAAGTAAAGATAACGAACAAGGGAAGAAAGGAAATATGCAACACCGGAGAAATAAAACAGCTAAGTACATAGAATGTAAATTATAAAATTCAAGTTTTAGAAATGCAAGAAGCAAATAGTAAAGGGGAACACACACAATAATTGGAAGATTTTATATACCATGTGTTTCACCGACGACGCAACATAGGGAAACACCAATGTATTTTTTTAGAAAGGATCCGCGATACCTTTGGAATATGTATAGATTCAGTGCTCAACGTATGTTATTGGATTTAGTTAACGCTAGAAAGAGATAGAAATACTGAAGGCGTCTGTCATTGCGACAGGCTGTTATTTCATTATCATTTGTCAATTATTTTGATAGCACTTACAACTTTCATTTACAATAAAAATACGCAAAATGCGTAATTTTTTAAATCGCTGTTTCTGCATTCTACATATTTTAAATTGAATTCGCATTATTACAGCAGCACACGTAAGTAAATTCTATGACAATGTGAGGTTGTGTTTGCAATATTTCAGATTACCAGCAAATTATGTTCGTAATTGTCGAGTTTATATCACTACAAATATGGAATAGTATTGAATCCTGTCAAAAGAAAGCAAATGATCATCAGTCAGGTATGGAATGAACTTAAAATGTAATGAAAATAAAAATTTGCCTAGTCAGTTGTACTACAATCTGCCAGAAATTATTAATGCAACTTAGAAATCTGAACGGTTCATGTAGATGTAGATGGGTGTGAAATTGGTTACATAGAGAAAAATGTATAATTTGGTGAAGCACAGGATTGTTGTGCAGAAAACCGAAACAATTATACGTTTACGTAAATTGTGATTTTAGTAAATATGTAAAGTATTATGGCATTATAAATAATTTTTTTAAATTATATTGTTTTAGTATAATAATAATAATGAATCATCTATAATTATTGTGCTTCATTGCATTGTAGATGTAGATTCTTTTTTGTAACTGACAAGTTTAACAATTTGACGTTTTGTCTCTGTCAAAATTGACAAATTTAAAAAACAATGAAATAATTGCGAGCCGCGATAACAGACGTCGGCGCTATTTCTGTCTCATTCTAGCATCAAATAAAACCCAATTACGTAGGTTCAGTGCTAAATTCGTACATATTCCGCAGGTAACCTGGATCTTTTCTAAAAAAAAATACATTGGCGTTTCCCTATGTTGCGTCTTCGGTGAAACACATGGTACATTAAAAGTGAGGGAAAAGATAACAAACTCGGAATGGGGTTCTTAAAAGACTAAACGATAAAAAATGCATTAGTATAATAGGATAAAAGAAATAACACCTAAAATAAAATAGTTAAGGTTGGACATCGTATGTATTATAGAAACGAAAAAAAAGGACAAGGTAGTGCGGTTGTAAACGACTATGTACATTTAGACTTTAGAGCAAAAACACACGAGGCGGTTTCTGACGAAACGTCCGGCGGTAGGTGTGTGCGCTTTCGTCAGACCATGCGAATGGATCGACTATTCGTCAACGCGCCGCGCCGTCTGTAGAGCCATGTGTACGATTCAACTTATTACAAGCGATTAATGTGAATCGTCAGCCGATTCGTCAGAAACCGCCTTGTATGTTCTTGGCCTTTATTGCCGCGTGACCCGAAGTCAAACAGAGCAAAAGCAGAAATTTCTATGCTTATTAAAAAAAATCTACATCAAACGTATTTTGGACATACAGTTTATACCAGAAAGAACCTTAAAGCTATCTATAAAAATTTGAAACATTGAATTTGTGGTGGCAACTGTATATGCCCCTACGAAACTCTATGATAAATTAGAGGAAGTACTTCAAGGAAATAAGAAACATCAACAACTGATTGTGACAGAAGACATAAATACCAGAATAGATTTAAGACAAAACGACGAGATTGTAGGTTATTATGGGGAGCTAAGGGTAAATGATAATGGAGAAGTCCTAATAGACGACATGAATTAAGGATATTCTGGATTCTGGATTTTGGGTGGAGGGTGACTTGTGTCACGTGCGCTTAGGCCTCAGATGGGCCTATTGTGCTACCTCTATTGCAGTATCCTTACCTTAGGCGCATCACTCAAGCCATCCTAACCTTTGAATGAACCCGAGGATACTAGCCAGAGGGATGCTGCTGATACTAGCCGTACTCTGCTGTCTCGTCTTCTAAGTTACAACCACGACATGTTGACAGCTGTATACAAAAGTTTGCCATCTTCAATGAGGGGCTTTTGATCGCCATCCTTGCATGGTGAGAATTAGGAATAGATAACTCCTACTATAATCACAAAGAAATTCACCTACATACATGAGAGAAGCCGTCCTTGAAACAAAAATCCTCTGTGGATTATATAATAACTAGGCTTTTAAATAATGGTCGCAAAGGGAGCTAACTGCAGTAGTAACCCTTATTTACTAATCTATGAAATCTTACTGCAGTATTTTAAAGGAAACATAAAAATAAAAGATCTGTTAAACTCAAACTTAAATGCAGAAACTCTTACAAAGGCAGAAATAATTAAACCTATTCTGCATCTACTACCTACATGTTAAAAGCATCCAAGGCTTACACCAGAGAAGATTGACGGCACAGCTGACTAGTGCAACTATAAAAAAAGATGTAGAGAAGGGTCACACAAATATACTAGAAGCACTACATCAAACCGCTAGACAAGCTTTGAGTGAAACTGGCAGTGAAAAACAACGGAACCAAATCTGATGGAAAAACCGAATAGAAGAAGCCGTAAATTAAAAAAAAACCAAACATATTACAACTGGTTAATAAAGCAAACAAATAAAAAATGGAATCGATATAAAGAACTCAATAGAACAGCTAAAAATAAAGTACAAGAAGCAAAAAAGAAGTTGGGAAAGAAAGTGTTTAAAGAGCCTAATTGGAGGAGCAAAATATACGGAAGCATGGAGATTCTTGAAGAGTATGAAAAGCAATAACAACACTAGTATAACAAATGAGATTAATATAGAAGATTGAACAAGTTACTATAAAAAAAACTGGTAACAGAGGACAGAGTACACTATTAGACAGTTACTGCAAGGTATACAAAGGTTACACGAAGCAGTTACATTATGATAACAGAATACTAATTGCAAAAGCTAATTAAAACAATGAAAAATCGCAGAGCTCCAGAACCTGATAAGAACCTTTTTCTCAGCTAATTAACAACCGTATTGAACAATTCGCAATACCAGCGCAGTGGAAAACGGCCTATATAATTTCAATTTTCAAGAAAGGAATATGGAATAAAAAAATAATTACAGGAGGTTAACATCAATTCTATCTTAAACAGACTGTGCGAAAAGAGTGGATTTGTAACAGGAAGAGGGTGTATCGATAATAATCTACTCATGATACAACAATTAACGGAAAAGAAACGAGATAGAGGCGAACAAACCCATCTATCATTCACAGACTTAGAGAAGATAATCGACTCTATCCCACGCATAAGGTTATATGAGGCCCTCGAAAAATCTAATTAATACCACTAAAGAAATGTACAGAGGGAACAAGGCTTTCCTTAAGCAAAATTAATATTTGTTTGACCCAATCAATACATCTATAAGACCAAGACAGGGATGCAGTCTATCACCCTTTTTCAAGCTATATGTAGAATGTGCTCTGAAAGAATGGAAAAAGAAAATTCATGGGACTTCTCTGATGACCAAATTGTAATAATACAAGATTCATATGACTTGGAGTTTATGCTCCAGAGGTTATATCGAACTTACGAAGAATGGGACTTTACAGTTAATATTAGTAAGACTGAGTATTTACTGGTAAACTCCGAAGTGATGCAATAGAAATATAGAAATTAAACAAGTAGACAAGTTTAAAAATCTATTAGGTGTCTGACTATAACCAAAGATGGCTTTGGATGTCATGAAATTAAGAGTAGAATTGTACAAGCAAGAGAGTAATACGTTGTCTGAACTTTGTTTGATGAGACAAGTACAAGAACAGTAGACTAAGAAATACACAAGAAAAGAGTTTTAGTAGAGTCAATATTTTGCTATGGATCAGAAATTTTAACACTAAATGCAGATTACAAGAAAAACATTAAAACAGTGGACTACCTGAAAAGAAGGGCAGGGATTTCCAAAAGGGACATCCTATTAATGAAGAAATAGGAATAAAAATAAATTCACAGAATCGAATTGAGAAAATGGTTTGGACACCTGATCAGAATGGCAGAAAATAGATGAACCTTACACATTTTTTAATGAACACCTGCAGAAAGAAAGAAAGTAAAACCCAGAATCGTGGCATGATGGAGTAAGATCAGAAATGGAGACACGAGGTTGGATCAAGGAAGATGTATAGACCGAGATGTATGGAGAATCGGCACAGGAAGAGGATGTCAAGCTATACAGATTGTCCGAAATCCAATCTAAACATACAAAAATTAATGAGTGCAACAAGGAAGACATAAACAATATGGGTAGCACAACAACGATAGAATGAAGTCATGGCTAGGTAAATTTTTAAACTAAAATCTCTCGCCAATAACAAGCAATATCTATGACAGATGTTTTAGCTTGCTTGCTTGTTATTGGCGAGAGATTTTTAGTTTAAAAATTTACCTAGCCATGATTTCATTCTATCTTTGTTGTGCTACCCATATTGTTTATGTCTTCCTTGTTGCACTCATTAATTTTTGTATGTTTAGATTGGATTTCGGACAATCTGTATATGTAATAGAATGAATTAGGTACGGATTGGTTACGTTAAGAGGGGCATATAACGATAACGAACATTCATGCCCTAACAGAAAAAGCGGATGAAGAAACTAAGGAGCAGTTTCACAAATAGATATCACATAAAAATAGTGGTAGGAGACTTTAACTTAAAGGTACAAACCATAACCATGCCATGAAATAACAAGCGATAAAAATGACCAACTTTGCAGCTAGCACAATATCTTTGACTACAAGGAAATACACAAGCGTAAATGTATTTATCTACTTTCATTTCGTAATATCAATATTTCGAAACGAAAAATCGTGTTGTAATGAACTATATTACCGCACTAGTATCGTAATAACTTTTGACAGAAAAATGACAGATTGACAAGAGAATTCATAGTTATTTTACTTGTTATAAACATTTATTATGCACTTTTTACGATTTTTACGATATGAATATAGTACAAAGCTTTATCTACTTGCATGAAATTATCAAAAAATATGAAATATTTGCCAATAATTAATTACCTTATGCAAAAGTTGACTGTTCCAATTTTCATTCAAACTGACAGCAACCAACACCAAATAAACAAAAAATCAAGCCTTAACGTATTAGATTTCAATGAAAATTGGAACAGTCAACTTTTGCATCAGGCAATTATTGATAAATATTTAATTTTTTTGCTAATTTTATGAAAGTAGATAAAGCTTTGTACGATATTCATATCGTAACCTCGTATTACGATCCTCAATGGATTTGTCAAACTCGACCTGCGGTCTCGTTTGACAAACTTTCCATCTCGCATCGTAATACGAGTTGTTACGATACTCATATCGTAAATAACTATTTCATAGGCCCAAGCTATACAAACCCAATAGACCACTTACCAATTGAAGAGATATGTATTTAAAGATAAAATAACTAATACTCGTATACGTGCATACAGAAGCGCCGACAATGAGTCGGACTGCATAGGGCATGCCTCAGAAAAGAAATACAATTTCAAAAGCAGACGGCCAAGTAACAGATAAAGAAATAGAAACTAAAAGAACGAACACACAAGAATAAAATATGCAAACGAAATACTAGTGACATTAGAAAACTAGCAAGAAAACGAAGAAGAGGACGCTGATAATAAACGAAACAATGAACAATACTGTAGCAAAAGGAAAGCAACATAATAGAAAAAGAATGGCTTGACCAAAATTGTAAAAAACTAATAGAAGAAAGAAGAAACCTAAAGTTAGAGATGCTGAAGGAGAAGCACAAAAGATACAAACAGAAAATAAAAGAAACAAAGCAATTATAAAGAAAAATAAAAGACAGTAGAAGAGCACTACAGCAAACAAAAAATTAATATATTTTACAAGGAAATAACAAACATAAAGGTCGAAAATTGTGAAAACTGCTAAACGAGGCAAGGGAAGAAGACAGAGAGGAAAGAAGGTCAGAGAAAGAACAAGAGGAGTATTAAACCTAATAGCAGATGAACTCTAAAAAAAAACACGCATTAAAAAGCACGATTAATTTAGCAGTACTACAACCCATACATAAAAATGGAAGTCCACTCAATCCTGAGAACTTTAGGACAATAACACTGCTATGTGTGACATACAAAATCAGCGAAAGGGTCAAAATATAAGTAGAAACGGGAATAGTGAATTACCAATGTGGATTTAAGGGTAATAGAACCATAATTGATTAAATTTCCTCATTAACGCAAGTGCAAGCAAAATACTGTATAATTACAAGGACAAAAGAAGAACTAACAGGCATAATTAAAAGTCTGAACAGACCACGCGTACGGATTAAATATGAATGAAGAAAAGATAAAGTACATGGGTCAAGAAGTAGAAAACAACAAGAGGAAAGCTATAGCCATAGAGAAAGTAAACTCGGCACTAACAAATAACACAGCCTAGAAAAAGTGGAAAGTGTAGTAGATTTACAGGTGGAATTTACCAACGAAGGAGACGACTATTCAGAAATAGTAAGAAGAATCATGGCAAGGACAAGATGTGCAGAAGGGCTACACAAGATGCTAAGCTAACAAAACATATCTAAAACAAGTAAATAACGCCTATACCAAAGCACAATAAGACCGATCGTAACCCACGCCGCCGAAACATGGATATTAAGACAAAAGATGTGACTAAGTTAGAAGTATGGGAAAGGACAATACTTAGAACGATATATGGGAAACTCTGGAAGAGAAAAACAAACGAAAAATTGGAGAATCTTTACAAAGGAACCGGAAGGAAGAAACCAAAGAAGCAATGGAGGATGGAGAGTATAGTAAATCTGGAAAAGACACGATATACAGAATGAGCTGGAAAAACTATAAACCAAGCCCTGCTGGGCCTTAAAACCTGAAGTGCTGAAATATATTATATTTATAAACTCAACTGCGGTTCTAAGAGCTTTATTGCCTTCATTACTGAATTTTGCAACGCAAAAATGCCATTTAGCATTGTATGAAAATTATAAGAACTGTTTATAACATGATTTATTAAAAAAATTGGAAAGAGGGTCTCGGCGCGGCGGTGTCAGAAAAAAGTTAGGTTATATGTCATGTTGCTGTTGACAGCTGCTAGTTAGGTTATGTTACATAACCTCACAAAACTCTGCGATAGGAAGTTAAAAATGCGTTTTAAAAATTACAGAGGTAACTTTTTACGGTGCTTGCATCACAAAATCTATATAGTTTTTTACCGTTTGGTATTATTTCACTTTAAACATAAAAATAACCTTAAAAATCACTAACTTTTCGAACTTTGTGGATGTCTCCTTGTCCTTTCGTCCATTCTTCGTACAGTTCAACTCAACTCATGTTGCAATTTCTAAAATACGATGAACAAATTGGGGTCTAATGTTCACATTCAATTAATTTGAAGATTTGAAAATCTATATTTTTTAGCATCACACTTTTGACTTTCAAAATACTTGGCGTTTTGCGTTTTGCGGCACCGCAATTTTTTGAATAACCGCTCGCCATTGGTTGGTTTAAAGCAGTAGTAGACCCACTACACCAAATTAATTTATAACATAAGATTAAACCGGATTTATCAAGACCTGTTCGATAAAAAATACTGACATTGGAAAATATCCACCAGGTTTTGTTATGTTCTAATGACAAATGGGCATCGGCGTACATGTAGATTTCTCATTGGTTTAAATTAAAACCGTTGAAATGAAATCGTTTGACGTTAACATCACTTTGACATTTTTTGTGACATTATACAAATGCCGATTAATCTATCATGCCCAACGTATTATAGGGGCAGAAGGTAAGTCTAATATTGTATTTTAATTTATCGGCTTTATATAAACGCCGAATTTACACGCTTGTTATTATTTGGAAGTACATAATATATTGGTTTGTTTATTTTTAAGGTTATCTTTCGGTGTTCCATTGGAAGATATCTTTTCTCCGAGAGAAATACACCCTGGCCTGAAAGTATGTATAAATATAATAGTTTTAAAAAGAATTGTAAAAGCAATTTATATATTTTTGCAGAATTTATTTGTACAATCTTACGAGAACATAGTTAACAAAGGATATCCAGTTACAGAAGTTCTAAGGTATTGCGTAGGTTTTACCATCAATTAAAATTTAATTTTATAAGTGTATTCCCAGAGTAACGAATATAATTGTTTTAATTAAAGTTACGGCCAAGGATCGTTACACGAACGTCTTACATTAAAAGAAAAAATAGTTCTATCAAAAGAAATTAAGGATATTAAAGCTTCCCCAGGAGCTTTGCTATGGGTAATCCGCCATTTTATTGGACTTGTGCCCGTTCAATTAATGCCACGTCGAATAGGAGACCAAAAATATTTTTGGTGGAAAATTACTAAAGAGTGTAGAAAATGTCTTGGAAGTTATACTACAAGAGGAAAAAATGATAACAAATTTTTGTATAAACTGGCTGGGTAAGCTTACTGAATGTTTTGATTGTTTCATTTTTTTTTTTACTGAGAAATTTAGAAATATTTTTTATTCGTTGATCTTCATCCAAAAACAAGTTTCAAATTTTTTAACATATTAACAAATAAAGGGTGTTCAAAAACTAGTAGGTTTAGAGTTGGCTATATCTTGAGAAAACAAGTAACACAGTATGTCTTTACTTATTAGTTATTATTTACACATGAACAAACAGCAAAGTAAATTGAAGCTATAAACTAAAAGCTTTATTTACATTTTACCGTAGCATTTTACACATAAAAATCAATTCTTCATTAAAGATGACTAAAATGCCCACCACCGGATTCAATACATTTTAAAACTCCATTCCTGACTCCATGCACTGCATTTTCTAAAAACGGAGGTATATTATTTATTTCTTCAAACTTCGCAATAACTCTGTTTTAATTCTTGAAAAATTATTAATAGGAGTTCTAAATATTGAATTTTTGATGAAAGGCCATAAACAGAAATCACACGGTGTTAAGTTGCAAGATCGTGTTAGAACACTACCACTCTCACGAAACCTTGCTACACATCTGTTTAAAGTTTCTACAAACTGTTGACGTACAAAACCATCATTTATGTGCTCATTACGGAATTCTTCTATGCAATTTTCTACGGAATAAATTCAAACTCCGTCAACTTTTGTTGCGTTGCGAAAGTAACTTTCTGTTATGAAAAATTTTTGTTCTAAAGGAAAAAATTTTGTAATGTGCACAGGCCAAGCAGAAAGCAACAGATTTACACCTAAAACGAATCATTTTGGTAATGAATTTTTAGTAAATAAAATAATAAATTACTTATAAAGAAGAGGGAACGAAGTATAACCTTAAAACGTCAAATAAAGTAATCGAAGGTCAGCTGGTCGTGTGGCTAGCGAACCGACAAACGGTTACTGACGTTCAACCGAATCAGCGCCAACTCCAAACGTGGAAGTTTTTGAACACCCGTTACATAAAATGTGAAGTAAGCTGAATGTTGAATGATCTTGAAGAATAATACCATTGATCAAGAAAGTGTTTTAGTTGATAAAGGTGCCTTCAATTAAGTATCTTTATTCCTTTTAGAGAGCTACTGCGTCTGCCACCACATAACTTTTTGCTGTTGGCAACATTACTTAATTTCCTGAGGATGTTAGCAGTTCTACCTGGAGGAGAACCAAGAATAAACAAATATTCAACGTTTGCTTTAGTCAAGTATTTTTCTTCGTCAGTGTTTATAAGGCCGTTTCGTCCAGGATGTGTTACTAAAGTAAGGCTATAGAAATCAAGTTTTAAAAGTATTTACAATGTCTAAACAAAAGCTCAGAAGGCCTACGCATGCGGTTTTTAAGTTTAGTATAGTTATGGTGGTAACCATTTTCGGTTTTCCATTGCTCGTCGTTGCTTTCCACGACGAGAATGTGTGGATTTGGTTCGGTGGGTATTCGTGAAATGACAGTGTTTCTACGATGCGTATCTTCACACCCGTGACTTAACTGCCTGAGCGGATTTTTGTAACGACCTTCCTTACCTGCAAACGGATTTGCTGAGGGAATGCGTATGTCGTCCTATAATACGAGGAGTTTCGATTCCATCCCGGGGAAAAATTCTTTTTAACAGTCTTCGCCAATCGCAAATTGCAGTTCTAAAATATTGCCAAAGCTTAGCATTCATTGAGTAATAAATTAAAGATTTAACCATAGCGTTCAAACCAATAAAATCCTAGGTAGACATGCTGAACGTACTTGCTGTACAAAACTTGTCTGTCGTAATGAGTGTATATGAAATACACATGGTAAGGTAACCATCAGCACAGCCCAAAAATAAGTATGATTGATATAAACATTCTCACCACCTTTCGTTTGGATTTTATGGAATCCACCTGGCATTGGGTCATTTCTCCTATAGATCTTGACCCCCATAAAAACTTTCCCATAGCGGTATAACATCCAACCATTAAAATCATAGGCACCAAGTAGGTCACAATTAGAAAGAGTACTTGATAACGTTTTTCTCAAAAACCACTAAAAAAGAGTCTTGAAAAGGATTGTTTTTATAAAGACTAATTAACATCAAAAAGTCAAATGTTTTAATTAATTAATTTTAATCCTTTCTTCTGGTAGTTTAGGGCAGATATTTTTAACACCTACTTAAATTCACAATCATAATCGAATATTAAAGCAATTTTCTAGCGAACGGAGAGTTAGTATTCTTGCATTAAGCCATTAAACGCCTAACATACCTAACATTTATGTAATGCTCTTTGGTATAGGTGAATTCAAAGGTTCATTACAGCAGTAGGGTTAAAGCTAACAAAGGCTTTTAAAAATAGCTGAAATCTAAGGTGTTGCAGCATTTAAGGCGACGTGTCATTTATCTACTGTCTAACAATCTAGGCACGAGGGTTTTGGTGGAGCTCCAGCCGTGATACGTGTTTTTCACTTGCGGATCTGGCTTCTTGTAGCACTATAGGCACTTCAAGACCACGGTTTAATGTATTATTGGCCACGAATCAAAGAGCATCGATAATCGTACGAAGAGTTTTGGGCTGAAATCTATATAAAATCTTATTAGTTAGATGCACTTGCAATTCCCCACAACGGACACAAGTTTTACAATCATTTTATACACTGTAAGCAAAGTCCAGCTTCTAAGACACTACCTTGAGGAACACCTGACTATACCGAGTGGAGATTTGTTATTACCTCGTTGTATGTCCCGAGTTGCAGTAGCTAGGTACCCCATTCCCGCATGATCAGGAAAGTATTGTTATCTCCGGTAAGTGCAGGGATGGGTTGCCCGATTGCTCCGTTAACGCGGCACCTCTCTCCCACGAGAACCAGTCACTATGGGCATCTATTGGAGAGTAGACCAAACCGCCTCACAAAAAAAGCGAGAAGTTTTGAAAAAATTACAAAGGACGAGAGAAAGAGGGAGGCGTTTGTCTAATGTAACCGTAAAACATAATACGTTGATTAAGTATGATAATAATACTTGGTAGTAAGGCATAGGTAGTTTGACTTTTAATTTGAAGAACAGCCCATGGTGTCCTTTGTCAAACGCTTGTGGCACGTTCAAGTATTTTATGTGTCTTTTACGGAACCCAAATTAATGCCCCGGTTTGAGGTTAAGTTTATTGAATTCTGGCTTTAATCTCTTTAAATTTTTTTTTACAGCATAGACAGTAAGCTAATTGGTCTATGTATGATATTACCTTTTCCACTAGCTTTCTAGGTTTAATAATAGAGTAATCTGTGTAACCTTCCATGGCAAACGTCCAGTTCTTAGTAGGGAATTGAAGAGTTAAGTTATTGCGACTAGTGCTTTTTCAACGAATGCTCTTATAGGTGGTGGTATATATGACATCTCTTATGGAAAGAGTTTAAAGACTTTTGAGAAGTATTCGGCAAAAGTTTCAGCTTTTTTCTTAATCATATTTGCCCGTGAACCGTAGTTTTTTCTAATGGGTGGACGTAGTATTGAACTTTCTTAAGCTTTGCCATAATAAATAATCTTCGCTCATTGCTGAGCTGATTGTTTAAATCTCTGATTACTTGATTGAGATTATCTTTATCTTGAGGAGCTTTAGTGCTCATCTACGAATAAAAAGAAGCAGGAAGGGCACCAAAGTATTATGGTGCATAACTACAAGTGCAACGGAAATACGTCACACACGCCATATTGCCAACCGGCACGAATTGGTAGAGTAGGCTAAAAACAGACGGGGCGATTTATGTCGATTTGGCATAAATCACCCCGTCTGTTTTAGCCTAAGGTAACAGGGTGGTAACAGGATACCATCAAATCGACACCGTTTCGACATGGGCGTTCCGTGTGAACCAAAATAAAATTCGTCGACTCGACACAAATCGCCCCGTCTGTTTTTAGCCTTCTTTTACTGTTTGTTTACGTTTTTGTCTTTGACAGTTGACATATTTAGTGTTCTCAGCCAATGAGCCTCTAAAATCCGCCATATTGATACACACCATCTAAATTGCATAGGTACTGTTGGTGTTATGCTACTTCCTCTCTTTTTTTATTCGTAGGTGCTCATCCACCTTTTTCTGTGTTTCCTTTACTGTTTTGGAGAAATGTTGGTGCTTAAAAGTTCAAGTATTTTATTGCGGTAGTTCAACTCCAAGTACCTTGTTGGGTTACTATCGTCAATCCCTCTACTGCTGTATCAATTCCATATTGAGGTTTTAGCGGGACACTGATGTTGGGTTTCTTCAACCAGTGCTTCAAATTGTTCCCAGTTTATTCCCTCAGAGGCAGCGGCTTTTGTCTGTTTAAGACAATCATTTAGTTTTATTATTATGGGGAAATGATCTGCGAATAAGTCGACTTTTTATTCTGCAATAAGATGATGTGCAAGGAAGTCAATGTCGGAAATTTTGTTTATGTCGCTGAGCCAATACGTGGGTTTTCCAGTAGACAGGTTATTTAGACTAGATTTGTTGATATACCTACAGGGTGAGGAAAAAGTAACGCAATATCACTATAACTCTTTTCCTGTATGCTTTATCACTATTTCCTACACTCAAGTCTTCTTGTACTTCCTTACAGATATTTAGTATGTACTCTTCTTTAGCTCTCCTACTTTCTTTGTTTTCGTAGTCTTCTATACTCTTGTCGTCCTTCTTCTGTGTTGTTGTTTTTATATTTTCGTCTCTCTTCAATGAGTCGTATTACTTCGTCGGTTATCCAAGGTTTTCTGTTTTGTTGAGTATTTTTTCCCAGTACTTCATTTAATCCTGATGTAATACCTTGTTTTATATTCACCCACAGTATACCGCACAATAATTACAACAAAAGGAGAAAGTACAGGTTTTGGAAACGGTCAAAACTTGTAAAGTGTCAGTGTTTTTATGGATCTAATGCGTAAATACCATTTAAAAATAAGCTGAAAAAGCTATCTTTATCTATTTCTTTCTTACTACGTTTTAATGAAATTAGTTTATCTTAAAAATTTCTTATGCAATCTACTAACATTTTTATGCTGCCCGAAGCAGAAAAATCTGGCGATTCCAGAAATGTAAAAACAATCATTAAGTTGCCATTTAAAAAAGTAAAGTTGCATGCCCCTGTACTTACACGTGATGACGTAAGACAAATTCAAGGCCACAGATATACGGAGTACTTACCATGTAAAAACTTTTGTTAAAAATATTTTTTCTAAAAGTCGACACTAAAAGAGTTATATTGATATTGCGTTACATTTTCCTTACCCGTGCGCCCATTTTAAATCGCGACCCCTTACTGGCTCTGAATATGCAACACACATTGCACTCCGTAGGTAACGCTATGACAGAAGAATGGGTGGTTGCATATTCAGAGCCAGTAAGGGGTCACGATTTAAAATGGGCACACCGTGTGTATAATATTATTATGTATGTATACTGCCAGTTCGTGGCTTTTAGATGTTACCAGCCTTGAACCTTATGTAGAGGTCTTAGCATTAGAGTCCCTGCCTGCTAGAAAGCTATTCTTCCTTTGTGGGGTGTCTTAGAGGACTAGGAGCTGTAGAAATGGTTATTAATCCACGGGTGTCTTCAGTTACAACGCGCTTCTAACTTGTATGTAGTCTCCATTCTGGGTCCTATGTTGTTAATATAATATTATGTACATATATCAAACATTTATCGATTATTGTTAAGTCATATGTTTCAACATTTTGCTGATGACTACACACACACATAAATACCTATGCCTTTTATAAATCCAAACTTTGACAAGGCAAAATTATTTTTTTACTTAGATATTAAAATATTCAATTCCAAAACCGGGCTAAGATAAAAGAGAATGATCACGTTAAAAGAATTGAAATTCGGGTAAAATAGTATAAGGGTGGGTTGCACAAAACTTTTGTTCAATTAACGAATGATTAAAGTAAATAAAAGAGCATTTTAGAAACTCATGACACAAACCGCAGTTATTTAAGGATCCATAATTACGCAATTTACAACGCCTAACATCCTTTACTTAACTAACAAGTAAGATTGTTCTTTAAATGTAAATTTTATTTAGAGTTCAGACAATTAAGTCTTGACGAATTTTGAAGTAGTATATTGCGAGGATGGCGCAGTGGTAAGAGCTAGTGTTACGTTAGTCTCCGATTCGAATCTCCCGATGGATAGGCTTTTCCTGCAGACTGGAGGTCGGTATCGAGTCTTGGTGACCATTCGTCGTTGGGCACTAAATGAACGATGCTCTCCTCCGAACACAGGTCTAAAAGAGGCATAGTAACAAGGTCCTACACGTACACACACACACACACAATACACATGGTGCAGTATGTAGGTATAAACGGTGTACCAACCCCGTAACTCGCAGACCACATGCGCTAACGCACCAGCAAAAAGTGTTGTACCTACATACATATATCATTTAAATTTAGGCTTACATTATTTTAACACATAAGTAAAATATTAAAAGAATAGTGTAAGCAAGATAGAGGAATATTATATGGTTGGAAAGGTCAGGAGAAGACTTAGTTCCTTTTCGCTTTCATTGCATTTTGGAAAATATAAACGAATTCCAAACAAAGATTTAAAAACAAAGTAGTTGAAATTCAGGATAATTTAGACCCTAACTATCCTGACACCTTACAAAAATAAAAAATTAGAACCAGAACAAATAAGGAAATGTGGTTCTTATGAGCTTTTGTGTTGTCTTATTTGTTAAAAAAACATCTGTTTTATTTAAGAAAGTTTAATTACATTTAATATGAATATTTTTTCAGGTAGATAAACAATACTACCCACTAATGCTATATTTAGTACTAAAGTGGTCAGATATTCGGAAAATCTGCGTTGAAACAAGTAATTACTCGTTCGAATTACCACTTGAAGAAATTTATCCGGAATATTCATCATCACTAGAATATCCCCATTATCTTTCTAAACGTTGCAGCGACGGAACTACCCAAACAAATTTCTTACCTAAACCTGAACTCGAACAACAAGAAGCTTTAATTAGAATCGTTCCTCCATCTTACGACGACTTTGATTTTCTTAAAGACGTCGGTTGCCAAACAGAGACCAACTTGCTCGAAAATCTTAGGGCTAAAGTTCGCGAGGTTAACAGAAAATCCTGCTGTTGCTGCCTTTTGGGAAGTCATTACGAAAGATTTGTAAAAAAACAGACTCCTTTAGAGTCCAGCGAGAGAAACGTTCCGTTCGAAATAGGCAATACAGTAATTTTTGTTAGAAAGGATTGTTGCTGTCTTTACTCCACAAATCATGAAACAAACACCGAGTTAACTGAAGATTTTAAATCTTCGCCGGAGTTAGTAAAACAGTACGGTTGGAATACATCAACAGGAGAATGCCAAAGCGAAAACACGGATCCATCTCTTTCAAATGATGTTCAAGATACAAACAGTTTAGGATTCTCGACAACATCTAATCTATCCTCAAATTATGAAAATTATAGCCCGAGTAATTTAATCGGCGAACTGGAAAGTATGGAAAATAATTCATATAAGGATATAAAAACGTTCGATCCAATTAAAAAAGAAGAAAAACACGTTCTCAATGAGGCATTAAAGGAAAAAATTATGAAAATGGGATGGTCATTACCATCTCCTCCAACTCATACAAGCAGCGAGAAACTTCTAGAAAATGAAGAAACAAACAATGACGATCAACCCTCAAAACCTCAAATTGGTTGGAAAATTCCCCAAGGAAATTTATGTAAAAGCGACCGCGAACTTCGTAAGTCTCTAAATAAGGAACTAAAAGAAAAATTGAGCAAAATGAAGTTAAAGAGTAAGTGCGAGAGAGAAGGATTTAGTTCTAGTACTGATGAAGTACAAAGTCCTGGCGATCATAAAGAATTGAAAGTAATAAGCGCGAAACCGACGGAAAGTAAAAAGAGTCTGATAAATGTCAGCAAAATAAAATCACGACTGAATTTTTTACGAATTTTTAAACCTAAGAAAATGCGACCCAAAAAGAGTTATAGTTATGAACAGGTAAACAGCGGTGTTAAATACGAAAAAATTGGGTCAGCGAGTTCAATTTTATAAATTGTTATTATTTGTTTATTTATAAAATTTAGTATTGTAGTTAATAAATAGTATATTTAATAAACTTTTAACATTATTACTGGATTTATTAACAGATATTCTAAACATTTTCAAAAATTGTTTCTAAAGAAAAATTGAGCCCTCAGAAGTGATATGGAATAATAGGCTTTTACAAAATTTCAATACCTTTTTGAGCTCAGTTGCAAATAAAAGAATTGCCACAAAAAGAAATAAATAATAATAAAAACAAAACGGTATTATTTAAAGTTAATTTCCTTTAATATTTTTTTAATTTTTAAAAGCATACAACAAAATTAACCTGGTTAGTATTTTAAGTTACATAAGAATTGCATCCAAGTGCAACACTGATTTCTGTTAAGCATGATGAATTACAAGTACCTTATAAAATAATTGTGAGGCATAAACCTCTTTTTTCCAAGGCCTGAAAACTTGTTTTGCACGTATTCCGTCGACTAACTTGATTCACACTGAAATTTAAATGTTTCGAGTTCATAAAGCAGAATTTCATGTTTTTAAGATCATTCTACTTACTTTTACTGCACTTTGATTGAAGTGCAGTTTACATGAACGTGTGCTCTGAGTAATTACAATAACATTGCCGTAAGTATTCAATTTCAAATTATAAATTAAAAAAATACTAATTTTAAGCTGGATGCAATGAATTTTGTTTATTCTAATTTTATGTCTAATTTGCTGAAAATATTTAAGGGGTTCAAGTGCAACCAGTAAAAGTGAAAACGTTTGCTTCACAAGAATTACTTTCGATACTTGAATTTTTTATTATTGTTAAATAAAAATTTTACAGTTTTAGTTTCAAAATAAACATAACATATTATTTAATGAGGGTGATTTTGAAAAACTTTCAAGAATTTTTGTGTAAAGCTAACTAATTACTAAAGCTGTGAATCAATGCAAACTGGGCATCATTTATTTTTTAACCTATGCATCTGAGTTTTTGAATTTGGACAAATTGGGATATTGTACATCATTCACTTTTGTATATTTTGCTTATATTAGCAGCAACTTGCCTTTTTATAAGGAACATGTACAACATGAATATTTTTAAAATGTTTCTTATTTTATATTAATTTTATTTAACTATGCAAGAAATGTTATGTTTGGAGACTTTCATTACACATTTATCTAGTTAAGGCCGGAATTTACACCATGAAGTACGTATACCTCATTTTAAGCACATTTTGTTCCATTTTTTAAGCAGGAAGGCAGGGCATTTTTTTGTAATTATCCATGTCTTTTCTGTCTATTGATAGAAAGATTATTTTTAATTTCTAAAACCCAACTTTACAGTATTAAAAAATCTAAAGCTTTTTTACTTCAAAATTTTCAAATAGTTTTTACAAAAATATTAATACCGAAAAAATCTCTCTATCAGTAGATAGATACAACGACTCTCTTTCAAACGCTACAAGAAGTTTTTTTTTCAAAATGCAAATTATTCCAGAAAAACTGGAAATAAAGTTCGATAAAAGTCGGTTTAAATTTCGCATTTCTAATTTAGCGTGTAGGCAATACAAATAGCAGAGTACTTATCGGCTTTAAATTCGAACTTTATGGAAACTTGACAAGAAGATTACAATTTAAATACACAGAAAATCGTAATTTTGTTTTTGTCATCTTTTACAGTAATAACACAAATAACTATGTAAATATGCAAATTTTCAAATATGAATCTTACGCAATTCTTGACCTCTAACCTCGACTCGTTTTTGAAGTTCTGCTAAACGCGCCCGCTTTAATTGTTTCTTATGACTATTTGATTTTTAAATAGTTATGCAACTTTAGATACGTCAAATAGAAAGTGACTGCCTTAAAGATTAAGTTTGCTTAGAAAGTTGTTTTAAATGAAGTGCCCCGTCTTTTATACAGTAATCTCTTATTAAAGTTAAAAAGTGCCATAAGGATTAAAACATAGTAATTCTTAAGATAATTTAAAAAATAATATTTAAAAGTACATTTAACAGAGTAACTAAGGGCGGGTTGCACAAACATGATTTAACAGCTTGGTCAAATTAATCATTCGTGAACAAAATCGAATCAAAATTCGAATGCATATGGCAAATAACACATTAGTAAACAAAAAATGATGCACTTTTGTCAACTTTGATCATTCATTAATTTAACAAAAGCTTTGTGCAACCAGCCCTTAAAATACAAACCACCATGGCTAATTTACGAAAGTCCTGGAATTATTAGTGTGTTGGTAGGGAAATCAAATACGATAAACGTCCCTGGAACCTCACAAACGGTAGCACGATAATGCTCGCCCCCATGTATCCCGAACGGTTCAAGATCTGTTTGAGTTAGGAAGTCTTACAACATTCAGCTTACAGTCCCAACTTATCCCCGTGCAACTTTTATGTGTTTGGCCCATTAAAACAATAGCTAAAAGGCGGCGGTTCAATTCGGTTTGCTGTTAAGAGAATGGTTTCGAAAACTGACGCAGGAATTTCACCAGCAACAGTAGGACTCATGCCTTAATATTAATAGAGATTTATTTTATTATTCATTGAATAAAAATTACTTTACGAGTTTCTATTGATCAATCTTCGTAATTTTAGCTTTTATTTTAAGTTGGATGTTTTCATCAATCTGTCAAAACTTGTAAACTGCACTCATCGAACACTGTTTATTTCAGGAATTGGGGTATTTTCTGTTTTTAAGTAAATATCTTAGTCTATCAAAGGTCGCCCACCCTCTCACTCCTTTTTTGACTTGTATTTCCTGATTCTCTTCGTTAAGTGCAATTTTTTGACCGATTCCAATATTTTTCGATTTATTTCCATTTGCTTGTCATTATTTTTATTTTAGCTGAGTTTATCTTTAATCCTACTTTCTTAGATGCCTCGCTCAGATTACTTAGAGTCGACTTTAACTCTTCTTGATTTGTTGCAAATAGTATTACATCAACTGCGTATTTTAAGTTGTTTAGATAGTTACCATTTATGTTTGCCCCTTTTCCTTCTCTTCATATCGGGATTGGCTGTGTTTTTTCTGGTATTTCAGTGTTCATACAGTACTATGCAAATTAGTTGGGACAATAAGAAAATACAGTAACGAAGACAGAACTAAAATACTTATTTGTTTAATAGTGTAGTTAATAATGGATGTGACATCCCCCCCATAGCTGTAATTACTTCTCTCACCCTCTCAACTATTGATGCCACTAGTTTTCCACGCATTTCCTTCACTTCAGAGTCGTGGTACTACACTTTCATGACACTTTCTATCGGGTAAAGAAGCTCTTAGCAAGCTTAGAATTGTGGCATGGAACCAAATATCTAACCATTTTCGCCTCCAGAACGCCTATGTACTTTTTGCTGTCCATTATTACTTCAATGGGGTGAAGCGTCTGTGGCCCGAAAGCTGCGAAACATTTCCAAAACATGACCTTGGGTGGGTGTTTTGGAGATTGCTGGATGTGGCCGGATCGAGGAGGTTCTCCAGGCGAGCGGCGTCCGAAATTTGACCTGTAGCTATGCACCTCACAATGGGTTTCGTCGGAAAATATCACTTTTTCCCAATTCTCTACAGTCCAGTCTCGATGTTTCTTTGCTCAGGATACCTTTGTTCATAGCAGGTGTCAAAATCTGATTTTTGAAGGGATATCGAGCCCGGCGGCCACACTCCAGAAGGCGACGACGTACGGTATATTTACCCCATAAGATGCAATCTCCCTTTTAATATCTCCAGTGGTTTTCTCCGGGTCTATGATACTAATTCTAATTGGACTAATTAGACTATCATCTCTAGGGGTGTTCTTTTTTCTTCCACAACATCCTTTACAGGATGTGTCCACGGATCCTATGTCATTATGCAGCTTCCTGATCCATGAAACGCTGGATTTCCCGACCCCAACTGATTTTTTTATCTGCCTAGCAGTAAGTGAAGTGTTTTTGCATAAAGAGATTATTTTTGGTCGTTTACGCCCATGATCCATGATATATTTAATTAAAAAAAAGTTTCCAATAAAAGTTATAAACTACCTACTTAAATACGTCCTCAGCCTATGACATATCAATTTCGACTAAAGTAGAAGTGTAAATAATTGCAGAGTAACGCAACAGACAATTATTCTATAGACTTGCAGATATTGCTCTGCTGCAAGTCTAAACTTAAAGTTCCTTCGGTTGTCCCAACTAATTCGCCCAGTACTGTAGATGTTTCTTTGATCAGAGTCATATACCTATTCTTCCATTCCATAATGACTGGTGTGTTGCCCCTAATAAATAGTACTTAATACAATTTAAAACTTGTTTAAATTCAGATATCACGTGGAAATAGTATATTGTAATACAAGTGTTGAAAGCTTATGTTTGCCATACGAATGTGAAGTTTGCAGCACGAACGATAGTGAAACAGATTGAGATTGAGAAACACTGAGAAACACTGATCTACAGGTGACAATCATCTCTTGCCAATAGCATAGAAAAACATATTAGTTTACACCAAACTGTTCAAAAGGAATGTGATAGTAAAGATGCTATCGAAAAACAAGGGAGTGTTGTGACACCTGGTATACTCGTATGCGTATATTTTTCACTTTTTTGCATATAATTCACAGCTTTATTGATATTTTTACTTTTACAGTATAAAAAAGGGCCCATAATTTCAGAAGTTATTCATTTCTGTAGAACTCAAAAATAGTAGCAAAAGCATACCACTTGGTTCCTTCCGAAAACTGAGATCAAAGAACTAAAATATGGCAGTTTTAATAATGATGCTGGCTTGTACTGCCTTAATATTTTTATTTCAATATCACTGGAATCGACGTCATCTCTACAGGCTAGCTTACAGTTTACAAGGACCTCTGGCTTTACCTATTGTAGGCAATGGTTTAAAGTTTATTTGTAGACACGAAGGTAGCTTTGAAAAAAAATTAAATTCGTTCTATTTAAGTTTCTGTTTTAGACATTTTAAATACGTACCTACGATTGTCGGCTGGTTACAAAAAGCCTGTAAGATTCTGGATGGGATCAAGTCTCGTTGTTTATTTTACTTATCCAGAACACGTAGAGGTAAGCTACTTAAGAAGTTTTATTATTTATAAGATTCTCTAAGTTATAACTTCCCGATCTATAGATGTTCCTATCTCAACTGACTTTTAGACTGGCATGCACTAAAAATTATAAAAATTTCCTTACCTTTTATTTTTACAATTATTACATTAGCATTTTTCGTAATTAATTATTACATTTACATTATTACTTATTAAGGAAAATTACAAATAAGCATTATTATTTATTGTATTCTATAACTAATATGCTGTGTTAAATTTTCAAAGGTAAATTTACGTCAATTGCCAGCTGAAATGTTCTTATACGAGGGACGTTCAAATTATCCGGAATTTTTATTTTATTAAGAAATACAAAACAATCATCATCATCACCATCATTCTGGCATTACAGCTCTTGGTGGGCCATAGCCTGCTGCAAGATATTTTTCCAGTTATTGCTGTCCAGCGATCTCCGTCGCCATCCCCTCGTACCAATGGTTTGTAGGCCTTGTTCGACAATATCCAAAAACTTTGACATCGGCTTTCCCCGTCTGCGCTGCCTCAGTGGTCTCCCTAATAATATTTTCTTTGTAGGGTTGTGCTTACTCAGTCTCATAACGTGTCCCACCCATCTGAGTCTACCCACTTTAATCGTCTTCACTATATCTGCATCCCGGTAAAGCCTGTAAAGTTCAAAGTTATATCTTTGTCTTCCATGCCCATTTTCATTTATAGCCCCATATATCCTTCTCAGAACTTTTCTCTCGAAGCACCCCATCATTGATGGGCCTCGTTTTGTCAGGATCCAAGTCTCTGAGCCGTATGTCCGCAATGGTCTAATTAATGTTTTATATAATTTACATTTTGTAAATATTTCTTGGTCCTAGTTGGGGTATTACGCCTTATTTCTAATTTTGTATTATTATAGGCAGTGACCAGTGATCCGAAATATGTAAACTCGTTCACCTTCTCTATTTCCACGTCACTATTCAAATACAGTTTGTCTGACGGCACTAGGTACAAACGGTAACTAGATACAGAGCCGGTTTAAAATTTTCTTTCAGGGCCGCTGCAGCATTTTGAAGAGCTTCCCCGTAAATTAAGTATAATAATAATAATCAATTAATTCAGTTGTTAAAAAGTTAGGTTGACATTTCATTAAAACGTTCGATGAATGCACTTTGAAAGCGAAAAATGAATATTAACCTACTTACATACACAGCTGGTCTCTCTTATTAGTATCAACAACAAGGGCGTTTAATAAATTTACCGTTTATTTGCGACACATGGTTTATCGAGAAAAGTGGTTCTATTGGATATGGTCTACCTACCCTTAAAATTAATGACAATAATTTTGAAACCACGCTTGTATCCTACCGACTGGGTTATTTTTGAATTTCAGTTTTCTTCATTTTTGTTTTTAGAAAATTCTATCCTCATCAAAGCTGGCCCACAAGCATGAGTTATATGATTTAGTAAAGATTTATTTAGGAGATGGGCTAGTATCAAACTCAGGTGAGCTATGGTTTTTCAATTTTGAGTCTAAACACACTGGGCCGTATTCTGATCTTATGTTCAGAGCTGCCTCTAACTAAAGTCATGTTTGGCGTAAACGTAAAACGATATAGCTTTATATAATTTTATATGTGTATAACAGAGATACGCGATGTTGCCATGGTGATTAAACATGACGTTAAATTTAAATATGAGATCAGAATACCGACCACTGTGAACAAGTGTTAATTACAGGTGATAAATACAAAAAGCACAGAAGGCTTATACAACCTTTAATTAATTTGAAATTCGTTACTGGAAATATTGAAGGTTTTCAGAAACACATAGATGTATACCTTCAAAAGCTCGGAAAACATGTAGGAAAAGGAACTTTTGATATTCACGATTTTACACATGAGTGCTTTGCTGATATAATCGGAGGTAAAGTAAGAATTGTTCTATTTTTTGTTTAACTAGTAAGATACCATTCAGTTCAGCTGCCTTGAAAAAAGCAACAAATAAGGTTCATCAAAAATTCTAAGGTTTTGGGGTTAGAATTTTTGGACCTCTAATTTTTGATTTTAATTTTATTGCTGGTTGTTAAACTCAACGTTAGGGATTTATAAAGCTTTGTATTTCTAATTATTAAAAATCAAAAAAATTCAGTTTGATTTCTAACAGCGATTGTTTCTCCAGTTAAAGTTTTGGGTTTCTGAAGTTCTGGGAAATTTAAAGCGTTGCATTTGCAAATCTTAGGATTTTGGGATTTTTAATCAAAACAAAAACGCATCTTCGGTTTTGGTATTCTGAATTTCCGAATCTTGATTTTAATTTTGGTTTCGTAAACTCATAACTATGAAATCTAAATTTTAAATTTCCAAAAATTTAGAATTTTTAACCAAAGAAAATTTTTTTAAAAAAATCAGTTTCAGTTAAGTTGCTTAGATTCTTTAATAAAACTTTTGGGTTTCTGAAATTCTTACGTTTTATTGATTTTTGATTGATTGTGATTTTATAAACCCAAATATTCGAGAATTTGAAATTTTATATGTGCCAACTTATAGGGTTATGAATGCCACTTACGACTTCAACTCTCGTTTGCAGCTATCGTTCAATTATCACACAAGTATTATAATAATGCTTTTATCCCACTAGTACCGTAAATAACTATTATAAAATCCTAAATATTCAGAAATTGTTACAAGGTGTAATCTAGATTTAATTTAAACCGAAAAAAATACTTGCACTTAATTTATTATTAATTTCAGAGTCTGTATTAGGAACCCAAATTAACGCTCAACATGGTAAAAATATGGATTATGTTCATGCAACAGCTGAGTAAGTTAACTTATGTTTCTATTTGTAAAATATTAAATTGCAAATAGTAAAATCAATTGTATAAGAGTTTTGCTTGTTTGTTTATACTACATTGGTCGTGGATAAAAATTTAAATTTGCTCTATTTAATCATTTATTAAAAATTCTTAAATTACTTTGTTACTAACAATCAGCATTTCATTAATATGCAAGTTTATTTGCTACACAGCTCAAAATAATTAGCGGACCACTATCAATAATATATGCAACAAACTCTGAATTTCGTACTTTTATCATACATATGATGTATATGTATATGTGTATTTTTTAAATTAGAACCCCGGTAGTAAAAAGCCCTATCTAAGGTCAATCAGTCATACTTTCTAAATAAATTAACCCTGTAAAAATACTGCCTGTTGAACATAAATGTCCAAACATTGAGACACCTTAGTGAAACTACGAAGTTGTGCTTTGATAGAAGATAAAAGTTTCCGCGACGTTGCAAGAGTCGTCGGTGTAAGTGATTCGGTTGTTTAAGGCTGTGGGAAAAGCAACAGGAAACTGTAAATTTAACTAGATGAACTAGCCGAAAACGATAAGCCACCCTTCACTACAATCATTTTATTATTAATTGTATTTTAGAAATGTGGAAGTAATAGTTCAGTAGAGAAAATTCAATATTTGGTTTCAATTGTTATTGTAGAAATTTGACGCTGCCCCGGAGAACGGCTGCCGTAGCTCAATGGTTAGAGCGTGGGTGCGTTTAACCTAAGGTCGGTGGTTCGATTCCCCGCGGTGGTATCATTTTTCTACAAATTGAAATTTGCCATTTGGTTATTCAAGTAAAATTTAGATAATTACTATTTGAATTTTCTCTACTGAACTATTACTTCCACATTTCTAATATCAATTTATTCAGTAATACAACCAATTAACATCAACTTGGAATCCCCGGAAGTTGGATTCTACATATTAATATTTACGATTACATGATGGTGTATCTTTAGAAGTCTATGTTGCTGTAAGTAGTTTCTGTGAATCCGCTTAATGCGGCTCCTTAAAATAAATACGGCCTTTGAATAGACTTCAATATTTGGTTTCAATTGTTATTGTAGAAATTTGACGCTGCCCTGGAGAACGGCTGCCGTAGCTCAATGGTTAGAGCGTGGGTGCGTTTAACCTAAGGTCGGTGGTTCGATTCCCCGCGGTGGTATCATTTTTCTACAAATTGAAATTTGTCATTTGGTTATTCAAGTAAAATTTAGATAATTACTATTTGAATTTTCTCTACTGAACTATTACTTCCACATTTCTAATATCAATTTATTCAGTAATACAACCAATTAACATTATTAATTGTGTTTTTCAAAGGCGCATCTCCACATCAATGAATATTCAAGATATTCTCTCCAGAGAGACACTCGAATCCATATTTTTGATCAGATCGTGAGGAACAGATTGAGAGAGTATCGTCTGATATATTAAAAGAAATATGTTCATAAACCCTTCAAAACGCTTTAGAGCACGTCATGAATCAGTAGTTTTTCGTATTTCTTTCTGGCGAATTAAGGTTTCGTTTATCTCATTATGATGGTTCGATGGTTGGTTTAGGGCGTGAACTCGTACTAAAGAACGGTTTTTCGGGAATCAACAGCCATGGAGTAGGAACCGAAATGCTCTGGGCAGAAATAATTCTAAATGACAAAACTGATCTCATCACTATCCCAGGAAGGGTAAATGTGAGAGGTACAAAAACAATGTACTTGTAGATCGCTTGACGAATTACTTAAGGTCAAAGGTCAAAGAAATCAGTTTTTTGCGAATATCTCGCTCTCTATTGGTTGTACGCTAATTTCAGTTATTATAAAAATTGAGGGTCCGGAAGTACTTCATGTTCGAGATACAGGGTGTCTAAAAATAAACCTTTTTTTTTTTAATATCTCGAAAACCATTTAAGATATTAAATTGAGCTTTGGTATGCACTATACTGGCATGAAACGACTCTTTTTCGATCCAAATAGTTTCGACAATTCTAGCAGTTGGGTGCGTGACAGCAAAAAAATGAATAATTCTGACGAAAAAAATAGTACGTCACTGATTTTTTTTCAAAATAGGTATTTATTTCTTAATCGCCAGCCAATTCTAAAACGAAAAGGCCTCTTGAGTTTTTCCGGTAGGACAAACCGTTTTCGAGTAATACTCGGTTCAAATTGTGGATGCAGGAAAATAGAATTACCATGCCCCATAGTTTGTGGCTATTGTCGTAGCCAATCATGCTTAAATGTCGCTTCTCGTGATATTACTGAATCTTGTGACAATATAAACGATGATGATACCGATCCCATTGATATTTTAGCATCAAATATGACTGAATGCGATACCTGTATTGAAATGAAGAAGATGAAGCAGAAGGATAAGAACAAGAAGTGAATGAAGAGGAACAAAATGATGAAGAAATGTCATAATTGAATAAATCATGGATAGGCCTAACTGGAAAACCATGTAAAAAAACGCGCCTTGCATTTTACCTCGAAGGTGGTAGGGAAACGAATGCATTGTACAGTTCATACCCTCTCGACTTTATATCTCGAAAACTATTGGTCGTGCGTAAAATTTGTGTATAACCTTTTTTGTAGATAATTTTCTGATAAACAATTTTTCTAATAACTGAAATTAGCGTATAACCAATAGAAAGCGAGATATTCGCAAAAAACTGATTTCTTTGACCTTTGACCTTAAATAATTCGCCAAGCGAACACAATTTCGAAAAGGACTTTTTTCTACTCCTACTATTGAAAGTTGATCTTTCCACATGATTTTTAATGCTGAAAGCAATTGTTTGTCGAAACTGTGCGACAAAATCCAAAAGTGTGTTGCAAAGTACTTTGCAACACACTTTCAAAATGGCGCCGGTTAACTGTATGGTTTGTTTATATTTGTGATATGTTTATTTTCATAGCAACGGACTTATTTCCATAGTGACCATAGTTTTCATGAGCATACTTAATATTCCACAAAAATTATAAAATTTGTTTTAAAATATTAAATAGTGAATTAAATGTCTTTCTTCTGTAGGAGTAGAAAAAATAGTGTGTAATAACACTTGTTGAAAGTGTTTTGCAAAACTCAAATGAATGCAGCCTTCGACTTCGTCTCAGGCTGCAACTTTCATTTTCGTTCTGCAAAACTGTACTTTCAACACTTGTTATACAATAGTAATTTGTATAACAAGTGTTGAAAGTACAGTTTTGCAGAACGAAAATGAAGGTTGCAGCCTGAGACGAAGTCGAAGGCTGCATTCATTTGAGTTTTGCAAAACACTTTCAACAAGTGTTATTACACACTATTTTTTCTACTCCTACAGAAGAAAGACATTTAATTCACTATTTAATATTTTAAAACAAATTTTATAATTTTTTGTGGAATATTAAGTATGCTCATGGAAACTATGGTCACTATGGAAATAAGTCCGTTGCTATGAAAATAAACATATCACAAATATAAACAAACCATACAGTTAACCGGCACCATTTTGAAAGTGTGTTGCAAAGTACTTTGCAACACACTTTTGGATTTTGTCGCACAGTTTCGACAAACAATTGCTTTCAGCATTAAAAATCATGTGGAAAGATCAACTTTCAATAGTAGGAGTAGAAAAATTACTATTTGCACGTTATTTGTAACGTCAAAATGAAGGTGCGTGCAACAAAAAACCTTCACCAGTATTTATTTAGAGGTTTCACCCTTTTTTCGCCTAAAATTACTGGACTATGCTTGCCGAAAATCAAATTAAATACACATTTGCAAATTCAGTTAATTTTTATAATCGTTCGTCTTAATTTTGGTCATCTTTTGTTATTAACGTTTAAGTGAGTATTATTCAGATTTGTTTATTACGTCATAAATACACACGTTTAATTTAATTCTATTTCTTTAAATTTTAAATTATTAACAAACAAAGAGGTAATGTTAAAGTTTGGGCTTATCTGTAGAAGAACATAGCTAAAGGTTTAAAAGATTTTTGGGTGCAAATTAATATAAGTTACACAAGTAATTACCATTGCAATGAATGATTTTTATTATCTATAAAATTACTGTATGGAATGTTTGAAAATAACAATTCGCGGAATCATCGTGCTGCAACATATGCAGTTCAGCTGTTTCTGCCATGCACTTGTATAAACGGTTGTCTAGATACGAAGGAAACGGGTTTTAATGTCAAAGCGCGGTCTACCTATAACACGTCACTGCTTCAACCCTATTGAACACCTTTGAGATAAGCTAGAAATTGTTACAGTTGATAGCAGCATTCTTACAAGAATGGAAAAATATTAGTCAGGATACCATTTAGCGGCTGATTTTAAGCATGCCAAGGAGATGTGATTTTATCCTGCGGAGAGCGTATCAGATATTAGCTGTCCGCCGAAGAACACAAAAAAAGTTTTATACTTCTGATATCATCACGACTTTTTCCTACAATTTGTCTCTTTTTATTTTCCATTTGAATGCTCATGCATTGAATCATTAATTTTTATTCTTGTTTGTTTGAAATGCTTAGCAATACCCTTTTATTTAATTTTAAGCCATTAATAAATCAGTATTAAAGCCGTAGTAGGTATTAACAATGGTCCCTTAATAATTCTGAGTAGTGCACAATTACTTTTGAATAATCATCCTCTAACATTTTTCAATTCTTTTTCTCTAGTATAATTAATACGAATGAATTATAAGAATTGTCTTTAGCAAGATTTTGACTACATATAACAAATTATATACATATATTTTTAAAATATTTGTAGAATGTATACGGTTGGTTTCGCACGCTTAATGAGACCATGGTTGCATCCAAACTTCATATACAGTTTAACTAAAGGACAGAAGGATCAAGATCGTATAACTAGCGTTACAACCAATTTTATAAGAGATGTAAGTCAAATGAAATTTTATATCCGTTATAAATAACAGTAGGTACTTCTTTTAGAAAGTTGAAAAGGCTTGGGCAAGGATTAGGTCACAAAATGGAAAAAACGATCAACAAGAAACTCTAGATCCTACAGCACCGATTATAGATCATATTGCTGAAATAATTAAAAAAGATCCAACTTCCTTTAGTAATATAGATTTTCTTTACCACATGTACACCTTATATTGTGCAGTAAGTTATTTGGGTATCTCGGCGGGTTCGCCTAATTAACCTATGATTTTTATTAACGGTTTTCGGTCGCAAATTACTCCAACTTACAATTTTTAAACAAAACAGAAACAATAATGAAATTACGGTACTAGTACTGTTTGTCCAAAAAAATTACGTAAGATTTGGCCATGGAAAACAAAAACAATGTCTACTTTAAGCTTTAGAATTTACAATTACAATATCAGCTTAGGGGAAGCCAGGTAGCTCAGTTGTAAGAGGGCTAGGCTTGCATGTTGCAAGTCCTGGGTTCGAATCCCTACGTTGGTGGAGATTTTTTCTCAGTCGTCTGGGATCGGTACTAGGCCTGGTGAGACCATTTGCAGTGGGGTTTAATTAACTGTGCTCTACTCGGAAGACTGGTCTGTGAGATAGAGTAACAAGACCACTACACACGTAGTAACACACATATGACACAGCCGTCTGACATGAAGTAATGGCTAAAGGCGGTTCCGAGCAGATTGGCTATACACGCATACAAGACACACACCTAAAAGAAAGAAAAAATATATCAGCTTATAATTTTTAGGTTAGGTTTGGTACTGTAGCAATAACAGTGATGATAACTGACAGTTAATAAAATTCTCTTGCTTGCAGTAGACATTATTTTTATTCTCCATGGCGAAGCCTTATGTGAGTCGTTCTCAAAGTGTGGGGGGGTCGCGCTACATAACAGGGGGGGGGGGTCTCGAGAGGAATACAATGTATGCCATAAATTCAGGAACATAAACATGACTTCTCTTCCACCTTTCGGAACACACACAAAACATTAACAACTTCAATAAATATAAAAAGCAAATTGCAAAGTAAAAAATCATTAATAGGTACAATGCATATGCTTCTCAAATATGGGCGGGCTGTATATTCGATACACACACAATCATTTTTGAGTTCGAGGCGATTTCTCACTTTTGTTTTGATGGCAGTCATAGACGAGAAACTTAACTTGCATAGAAATATGATGTTGCAAATGGAATCAAACACTTGACAGCTTCGTTCGCCAGCTCGGGGTATTCTTGCATCCTTCTGTTCCAAAATTGATCTGGATTCTGGGAAAAAAGTCTAGTTTCAACATTCTATCACTTGATATTTTAATAAGAGTTTCTGGAATCACAGCACGTTGAAAGGAATTGTGTAAAAACGGATTCAATGTCCATCTGGAATTTATTGTAATAACGGTTTTGGATTTTTTTTTGAAACAGTCACAGAGTTGTTGTTTTAAATTGTGCAAACTGGCTTGCATATCTGCAAAAACGTGCTCAGAATTTATCATATTATAAATACTTACCTAGATCTCCCATGAGTTCTTGAATGCACTGAAAGAAATCAAACTTCTTTTTTCAATTGAAGTCGATCATAAATCAACCAATCGATTTCAGAAGGTAAAGATTTTTTCGCAAGAGTTTCTTGGTGTAAAAAACAGTGTAACCACGTAGCATTTGGCGTTACTTGACGATAAGATCAGACCGATGTCCTGTCATAGCCTTGGCCCCATCGGTGCATATAGCAATGCATTTTGCAGACTCAATATCGTACTTATTAGTATTTGTCGAATAAACATTTTCCGGTTGTATTGATCTCTAGTGGCGTACAAAACAAAATATCTTCTGTAATAACATTTTTCGTATCGTATCTTGCGAATGCTTTAACTGAGCATAGTTAGAAATATCCGTGGATTCGTCCGTCTGTAGTGAGAAATACGTGCACTTCTTAATGTTTTTAACAATTTGTGTTCGGATATATACTGCCATGTCACTTAACTTTGCAGCCTCTTTTTCACCAACCGCTATTTGCACCATTTCAACAACTGCTGGTAAAATGAGATCTTCAGCAATTGTATGGGGCTTACTGGTTTTTACAATGCGAAAAGCAACTCCATAACTTACTAGTAATTCTTTTTCATTAGTAGTGGTTGCTGATGTAAAAGTTGTAAGGGTTGCTCCTTGTGGAGGGAGTTTAGCTTACTTTTCAAATCATTCCACAGGCTTGTCTTTTTGTCTGGATGTTTGCTATTTAAATTAAATGTCAAAGCAGCTTTGATGGCTTCATACTTTCTTTTAACAAGACTTCTCGACAAACAACACACCCCAGTTTATTGGAAATAACGCTAAAACCATATTTACGATATTCATCGCGGTACAATCTAGTTTTCTTTTTATTCTCGTCACTTCCTGACATAGATGGTTATAATGATCTTTTTAAAAGTCTAACCACATTTAACAAAATAATTACAGTGCACAAGTTGAAAATGATGCCTTATTGCGCTTCGCTGCTTATAGAAAGCCAAACTGAAATTCCAGAGGGCTCCAGTACTATCTAGCACTCTCTCGAATATGGTGGAAAGTTTCGGCAACACGAAGAAAGAAATTGCGCTACTTGGCGAGAGTTGCTTGGTAACAAATGTTTCCAGTCATTTGACCGTGTAGTCGCTGTTTTATTGTGAATGAAGTTGAGTACGGAAATGGTCGCCAACAAAATTTTTGTCAAAAGGGGGCCCCGCTTTAGAAAAGTTTGGGAACCACTGCCTTATGTAATTTTTTTTAACATACGGTATGACACGTAATCGTAAATTCATGTTGTCGGTGACATAAAGCACGCTATAGGTAGTTCTTCATTGTTAGGTTGGTAAACATTGTCATTCTCAGTTGTTTAAATAATTTATGATGAGGGCATTATCGGGTAGTTATTGTAGTGCATACAGGGTGTAAACGAAAACAGGTTCAACTTCTTCTTGTTTTTTTGGAGTTAACGACTGAAACTTACAGGACTATACAGGGTGTTGAAAAATAAGTGTAAAAGACTGCAGGATCATACAGTACTCATCAAAATAAGAAAGAAAGCTCCTATGGACATGGGTCCGAAAACGCTTGGTTTTCGATATACAGGGTGTTGATTATTCAACTCCACAACTATATTCTTTTTTATAACTTTGAAATGGTTTATTCGATCTAACACAATTTGGTATGGTAGTTGGTAGTACATTTTATTGCTTCACTAAAGTAAGTGTTCAAAGTGCCTTCCTTCCATTTCTACACAGGATCTACATCTCCTTATAAAAGAATTCCTTACTCTTTCGAATATCCCTGGCTGTATTCTTATCCTATTACAGCAGTGTTCTATGCGCTGCTGCAGTTCACCGATGTTGTTGACCGGCTCAGCATACACCAAACTTTTTAAGTAACCCCAAACAAAAAAGTCTAACATGTTCAAGTCAGGAGGTATAGTTGTTGAGTGGCATGATTAACATCCTGTATCTCGGAAACTGGGCGTTTTCGGACCCATGCTCATAGGAGCTTTCTTTCTTATTTTGATGAGTACTGTATGTACCTGCAGTCTTTTACACTTATTTTTCCACACCCTGAATATAGAAGAAAAATGTGTTTTTTTTAACAGCAAAGCAACTTAGAAACACTTCCAAAAAATCGGAAAAGTTGCGTATTAAGGTTTAGAAAGTTGCCGGTGAAACCTGAAGCGTTATGAACTTGCTTTGTCGGCCCAAAACTCACATTTTTCCTTTCTTTTGGCAAAAAGACGCGAATCCTGTATACTAATATAATATAGAGCATGTCCATTTTAGCTCTTCACCACGTACTCATATTGAATAGGCAATCAATCAGACTGCTTCCACAAGGTTTGTTTGTGACGAGTTACCTATTCAGAGACAAAGGATCTAAGAGATGAGTTGAATATTTTTTATGCTTTTTAGAGTGAAGACACGATGACAATAATTACTGCCATGCTGTGTGTATGTTTAGGAATGTATCCAGAATATCAGGTAAGTTTTTAATTAAGTATTTAATACAAACCACAAAAAAGGTAAAAACTTTCGCATGTACTTTTTCGATCAGGCTTGATCATCTTAGTTTAACAATACTGTACGAGTATATACAAACTTACTTTGTGTTGGAGGCAAGACTTACATGGTCGGCTTTTTAATAGATAAAACAAGTGAAATAAATTTTGATACCAAGCTTAATTCTAATCCCATATATGTATACAAAAATGTTTTATTGCCATGATAATATTGTTCGCCTCTTTTTTGCGAATTCAAGTTTACATAAAACAAAACTGTTTTAAATTTAATCACAGTCAATATCTCACGCGACAAGTCTCTTTTATTTTGGCAAAAAATTGCAAAAGACTGACGATGGCCGTTTGTATCCAAAAATATGGGGACTAGACCTTAATCATATTTTTTTTAATTCAGAACATAGCCGCCGAAGAAATTCGCTCGATATTTGGAGAAACTCCCAGGGAAATAACCTACGACGATTTAACAAAATTACAATATTTGGATATGTGCATTAGGGATGTATTACGATTAATACCAATTGCACCTATAATTGTTAGAAAAACTGTTGAAGATTTTGCAATAGGTAACTTACAGTAACTGCAGTTTTTTGTTTAAGGGTCGGATTTTTCCGCTTTGTAATAAATTTAACTTTCAAATATTCGTTGTGGTTACGAAGGAAAATATCCGGCACTATACCTGAATTGTCGAACCAATGAAATAATTTCATTGTGTTAATCTTGTTCACACTGCTCGGGGGAACGCAGAAAGTCCCATACAACAAAATTTTGATGATTGATATGCATTGATCAAAATAAGACTTATGCATTTCTGTCACATACTTACTACTAGTGTGATTAAACTTTAACAGCATGTGATCACTTCATTGGTTCAGTAATTCTAGTATAAACCTAAGTAATATAGAAAGTTAGATGTGCTCATTGTTGCTCAACATTTAGATAACTTGGTCATACCGAAAAGTTGTGGAATAGTTGTATCAATATTTGAAGTTCATCGCGATCCAAATCACTGGGAAAACCCTGAACATTTCCATCCGGATCATTTTCTACCGGAAGCCGTTAGGAAAAGACATCCTTTTGCTTTTGTGCCTTTTAGTGCTGGACCAAGGAGTTGCGTAGGTAAGAAGTGTCTGTTTTTTCAACGCCATATGGTTATGTTTGTCTAACAATATTTTTTATTGCATATTTCAGGGAAGGTCCTGGCAGTCATTGGATTAAAATTAATAATGGCTAATATTCTGCAAAGATTTGAGATAGAAGCCGATGGAAAATTTCCTGATATTGTACTAAGATCGGATATAACAGTCAGATCACTTAGTGGATACAATGTTCGTTTGAAGAAACGAGTGTGGAACTGACTTCTCACATTTTTGTTAATGCTATGTAGGATATTTTTAACCTTAAGGCAAAATGTACTCTTAAAACTTATTTACTGGATAAATTGTTTTATTTTTAAGAAAATCCAAACATTTTTATATACTGAATTAAGATTACTCTATCGTCAGGTCAGTGGATAGAGGCTGCCTCATATACAGCGTGTCCCCGGATAGGGTTTGCGATAGGTATATTGAACCAAAAATTTTTGAAATACGTTTTCATCTTTTGTAGTCTGGGTCTGCTTGGTTTATAATGAATTTTTACCAAATTACACTTGAAATGATATCCGGTTGGCGTAGGGCACAAGAAGAATATAAAGTGGGTTAGGTAAAGTGGTCTTTTTATTAACTTTATACAAAAACGTTATTTTAAAAATATGTTTTAAATTAAAAATTCGGGCTGTATGCAAATTTTTATTACATTTGAACAAACAAAATTGGGAGCTTTAAATTTACCATAAGTAACAATATTGGTTCCTTAATTCAATTTTTACACAATTTCTAATCAGTTTTCAATAAAATAAAGCTATTCAAATTATCACCCACTTAAATTAGCACATAATTCTATCCTTTTTCTAAATTTTTGGTAGCTGTCTCTAATTTCGAGAAGCGGTTTGGCCCTAATCACATCAGTAATTTTGTTTGTCAATCTGTTCAAATCGTTATCAAAATTTTCTGTATATACTTTTTGTTTCACATATCCCCAGAAATAAATATCCATAATTGTAATATCCGGACTTCTTGGTGATCATGGCTGCTGTCAAAATCGGCCAATCCATCTCTTTCCAAAAGTGGTGTTTAAATAGTTTTTTTTACCAAAGCAGTTAATGTGGGCCACAACCATCTTGCTGAAAATAAATCTTCTGTCTTTCGGATAACGTTACGTCTTCAAGAACCTAAACAATTTTGTAATATTTCCAAGTGTATGTGAAGTGATGCAAATTTTCATCCAAACAATGAGGTCAAATTACGTCATTGTAGGTAATAGTGTAATAGCACACCAAACATTAACTTTTCTTGAATACTGTCGTCTGCAGTTTATTCTAAATGTAGGATTCTGTTCAGACCAATAGAAAGAATTTTGCGCCGAGACTGTTCCGTTCGTTGTAAACGTAGGTTCATCCGAAAATATAATATCATTAAAAAAAATTCCTTTCCTGTAAAATTTTTTGCCCAGCCCACAAACAAAAGTCCAGTCGTTTGGCTTCATCATTGGCTTCCAAAGTATGAATGAATTTAGCTTTAAAAGGAATAATTTTATTCGATTTAAATATTATTTGCAAATGCGATTTCCCAATGCTAATCTGTGCTGATCTTCGTCTTAGTGAAACCCTTCCATTTCCTCTTACATCATCCAATGCCAAAACCGTTGCCGCACCATCTTCATCCAATTTCGTCGTAATTCGTTTTTGGTTTACCACACTTTCGGTTGTTTGAAATTTAGTTATAATTTTTCTTACTGTTATATCGCTTATTGAAACTCCTGGAAACTTCTGCTCGAAACATCTAACCACCCCCTTGTAACTAATTTCACCCAATCCATAGCATTGGACTACAAATACTTTCTGCTAGAGACTAAGCATTTTACTTAACTTGTAGAAATTATTTTATACTGTTAATTTTTAACGATAGGTGCTTAGTATTTTTTTTTTCAAAAATTTCAAAGTAACAGCTGTTCGGCAAAATGTAACTATTTTATTTCTTCTTCCAAGTTTACTGAAATTTTGTATATAGCTCGAATTTTTAATTTAGAACATATTTTTTAAATAAAATTTTTGCGTAAAGTTGGTAGTAAGACCACTTTACCTAATTCGTTTCATATTCTTCTTGTGCTAACTACGCCATCTGGATACCATTTCAAGTGTAATTTGGTAAAAATTCATTATAAACCAAGCAGACCTAGACTATAAAAGCTGGAAACGTTTTTCAAACATTTTTGGTTCATTATACCTATCGCAAACCCTATTCGGGGACACTCTGTATAAAGGTTTTAGCAAAGGCTCAAACTTTAACTTATATAATTAAAATTTAAATATTTTAATTTTATGACCCATAGTTAAGTTTCAATTGAAGGTCTTGTTTCGTTATTTACTATTTAGAACTTTGATAAGATTGATTATCTTTAACGCCAATATAAATTTACTTTTAAAAATTTCGTAAAGATAGACAATGCAGGAGCATAAAACTCACATGAACGGAAGAACTAAAGGGAACAGTCAAGAAAGATATACCAACATACCAACAAGGTAGTAAATGAACTGTATGTACAGAGGAGAATGTGCAAGAACTATGGGTCAGGAGAAAAGGAAAAATAATAATCACGTCATAACCTTCAAACAATGTAGAATAGAATAAATACATTTAAAATGTTTCTTGTTTCTGTTTAGTTTTTATATCGTAGTAATACATTTTATATTCTCTAGAGTTACTTATTAAATTAGGCTGTTGTTGTTACAGATATTCAAAGCACGCAGCATATATTTATTATTCTGAATATTTCTTTCATTTCAACATCCCGCTCGTTCCAAAATATTTTTAATAATTTTAAATTAATGCTAACGTAGACTTGGTGCCTAGAAATATTTTTTTAGAGTATCTTGTTTTCTGTTGTGACTATTTCCACACCACCTAGCGGTAAAGCACTTGGCGCGTTTTTTTTGTAAGCGGTATCCTCAGTATATGGAAAATACTTATTGTAATTATACGTGTTGTCTACTGTTGATGGTTTATCTATAATCTCATTGGTGATCTTATCGGCACTTTGAGCATTCTGCTCCTGCAATTCGGATTCAGAATTCACTTCCATAATAATATGTTCTTGGGAGAAGAGCCTTCTATTTGCGCGTCGATTTCTTCGTCATCGCCCAGTTCTTCTATGACCTTTTCAGCATTCGAACAAGCCTTTCCCTGACATGATCCACACACTACTGAACACTGCAATCCAGCCTTCCTACAACTGCAAGCTGCGTTGCAGCCTTTTGTGCATTTTCACGAAGTGATTTTCAGCAACTCTTTAGGAGCGGCGTCTTGTAGTGTGGGGATCGGCATCAGTCCATTTCTTGTATTCTTCCATCCCCAGTCAGTAGGAATCTTGTCACTTCCGTACCACTGCTGAACTTGTAGGTATGTACGAAATTAGTGCATACGAGCTGCTTCTTCCATTGGGGGTAAGGACGCAAGATTGAACAAACTTTTTGTTATAGATTGCGCAAAACACTTGTATCATTCGTTACCTGTTTTTCTCAGGTATAAACACACAGGGCAAGTTCAATATGAATATAATTCAGTTAGATAACTTGAAAACTTGTATTAATAGCGTTTTAGGACACACAGAATATTAAATAATGAAATAAATCGAGAATGGCACATATATGCTGCAAGCTTTCAATATCTGTAACTCAGTAACCCATCAATTAACAAAAAAAAAGTGTAAAATATTTTTTGTAGACAATGTTATCTACTTTATTTTCGATAAGTTGATATTTTGCTCTAAAGTTGATCCAAACTGAGATATTCACGAAAATCAATAAAAATGTCTTTTTTCACGTGGTTTTTTCAATATGGCGGCAAAATCCGGAGTCGCTAGACCGTGCAAAATTAGTATGCCTTTTTGTAGGTCCAAATAAAATTTATTCCAGTTTGCCACCATTTATTTCCACAATGGCCTCTTTTAAACGCCCTGCCGACTGGCCTATTATTACAAAGGCATTAATATAATTTTATTGATTTTTAATTTAAGTTAAAAAAATCATTTATTTTACTGTAAAAATAGTTAATAATAAAATTAATAATGGGTAGCGGTAGGTAGTTTATGTAAGGTGTCCATTTTAAAAATTCGACCCTGAAATTTTGCAAATAGCTAACACATTCTGTAACGCACAGGTAACCTCAGATTTTTAAAATTTTGTTCTGATTTTAATTATAGGAATACTATGTTTTAAATAAATGAACAAACAAGTAAACAATGTTTTACATTTTTAGTCACCTTGTATCTGTACTGTATGTTGCCTATGGAAAGAATTTCAGGCTCAGTGTTTTAAAATGGGCACCCAGCATTATGTTAAAATTAATAATAAAATTACCACACTAAAATCAACAAAAACTTAGTAGAAGTATTAAAATGAGGATCAAGAAATGCACATTAAAATAAGCGTTTTATTGTATTTCAATAAAGAATCCTTTACTTATGCGTATCTCCCGAATTTCTTCTTAAATGGTCCGTTTTCGATGCCTGAGAATTGAATAAACCTTTACACTGGTTCAGCTAGTAATTTTAAAAGCCGAATCTGGACCCGTTGTTACTCGAAAACAAAACAAAAATAATAATAAGAAAAGTTTTTATCATTAGAATTATAAATATAGGTATGCAAATTCATTTAATTTGAGCGTAGTGAACTCTAATAAATTTTTTTTATTCAAATAAACATAAAGGTTTGAATCAATTGACAAAATGACACGATACGGAAATAATTATTTTTATGAAAACATATTTCTGCATGCTTCATCCAAAAAATATTAATAAATAATTTAGAACCGCCAATTTTATTTTTATCTGTTCGCGTTTTGAATAAAGTACTGAGTGGACTATTTCCGATGGTTTCAAATGGACGCTCTTATTATCGGAGATACACAAAAACTGATGTCCCTGGACATTTTATGCAGATTTGAGTTCCAAAAAAGAAATTCCTTTATCTTTTGCTATTTTTTAGTTATAAGTTCAAAATTCGGCCATTTTGAAAACTTCAATTAATTTCTTTGTTCTTGAAGATATCTAAAAACAGTAAAAGCATTCCACATGAATCTTTTTCAAGTAGAATATGATAGTTAATTCGGATTTCTTTTTCATATTCGAAGAATTATGACTTAAACTTGGTATTTTGTAAATATAAATCGAATTGGCCATGATGCCATTAAATCGCATATTTCTTCTGCTTTCCAAAAATATATACTTTATAGGGGTTAAACGCAGTAACAATACCAATGAAATTTATATGATACCTGACGCAATTTACCATCCTATACATACAATAAGAAAGTAAAAATAAAAAACAAAAAGTACTAAATGATAAAAGAACGAAATTTTTTCAAATAATAAATTCCACAGAATGGCAGGATTCTCTTAAGATAAAAAAGGAGACAAGGATAAATGGAACGGGAAAGAGAAGAAGAATAAGAATAACTGGATCAGTACGATGATAATCAAAAAGCTTCTTATTCAATGGTACTAGTGATTCACTGTTGACCATATTACCCTACTGGAGTGGAGACCTCGCGCAGACAAACGAAATAGTGGTAGACCACCAACACGTTGGACTGACGATCTTAAAACAATAGCTTCAAATTGGATACAGTGTGCACAAGACAGGGATAATAAATTGTAAAAATTGAAGGGAGGCTCATGTCCTGCAGTGGACGCAACAGGCTGGGTGAAGAAGAAGAAGAAGTGCATTTTTTATGAGAAATGCTATGATGTGAACAACGTTGATAATACGAGGTGTTGTTAAAAAGCTATTAGCGAAAAACTAAATAATCGCCTTTTCTATTATCCCACGAATCTCATTTATATTTAGAATTAGAAAAATATGCTCCAAATACTTTTTGGACATGTTTTACGTATAATAATGGTTGAATGGCTTTTCGATAAATGTTATCATTGTCGAATAATTGGAAAAAGTTGTATCCTCTAAATGGAAACCACAGTTATCTCTGATCTAGGTGAAACCCAATTTTTTTCTCTTTTCAGCTATGTCAAGACCTTCGAGCAAAGAATATGTCGAAAAACGCATTTTTCCGAATTTAATCCCCAACGCTAAAAGCACCTATTCCTTTGTTTGTTATTTATTTTGAATAGAGCTGAGTTTGGTTAAATCGCCCTATTCTGGTCTCAGGAATATGTGGTAACATTTTGTATACATCTTTTAGAGACATCCTCTATTACGAAAAAAAAAATTAAATGCAAAACGCATTCCAGAATCTGGAGTTAAACAAGCAATATTACATCATCTAATTTAAAAAATAAATTACCACAGGATATGTAAAACAAGTACTTCTATACATTGCATTACTAAGTTCAAGGTAAACTGCAGTAATGAAAGCTTTCTATTCAGGCACGTGCTATTATCTTCTTGCACAAACACAAGTTAATAATGACATTACTCATTCGATATAAATATGCTTTTATCATTTAGACTCTTATTTGAAATAGCTTTAATATAAAATACTTTACTTTTAGATTAAAGTACATTTAGATTATAGTTAAAATGAAGAAATGTGTCTTATTTGTTGTAATTAACCCACTAGTTAATAGAAACATATGACAAAATGTTCGTATTTTGTTGTTAAATCAAACAAATCGATGCATATGTATATGCGTTTAGAAATTTACTTAAATTCTTTGTTTGTTAATTTACTTGACCAGATCTAGGCTTGCGGATACCAAACTACACAACTCGCGTTGATCGATTTGGTCATCTAACACTGAGTAGAATTTTACAAACTTAAGGGGACTGTTGAATTATTAGGTAAACTAATAATAACATCAATGAATGAAAAATTCTGAATTTATACGTATTTAAAACGCACACATAATACAGTCTGTCCCAAATTCAATCCCCACCATCAGGATCTCGGAAACTATAAAAGCTACAAAGTTGGTTAAATAGGGAAGGTTTTAGGAATTTTAATGCTCATTTCAGATCCGTTGAGAAATCACAGCCAACTTTGACCGTTTTCGAGATATCTTGAAAAACCCGAAATTTGGAGTTTTCTGTTTTCCAAAATATCTCGGAAAGTATTAAGTTATTAGTTTCAAGACTTGTACATTGTGAAGGCACTTTTTTACGGAGAATCGGGTGGTACCATATGTTTATATTTATGACGCTTTGTTTCTATTCTATGAACAACTACTTTTGATTTTCATATGGACGCCATATTGAATTTTGTCGTAACTAAACTCAGCTCTTTTTTCTCTTTTCGACGATGTGTCACACGTACGGGTTTTTTGATGAAGAGCGGGAATAAAATACATTTTTTCTTTATTCGCGTAGTAGGCTATGATAAAAAAAAATGTATTTTATTCCCGCTCTTCTTCAAAAACCCCGTACTGACATTTAAAAATAATTTTTAATGTATGTTAGCAGAAGATGAGATTAAACATGTTTTAAAATATTTCTAAAGGTCTCTAGAAGACCTAGTGATTAAATGTTTGCTCTGTCACTCTTGTAGAACATAGGTTCGAATCTCAATAGTAGTCGAATTATCATACCTACATATATACATAATCCATTTCATCTTTACCGCAATTCAGTGTCGAGGCCCATTCACACTTACTGGTATGCAGTGGAGGTTATGGTACAATTTTTTGGACTTGCATCACGTTCCAACCAGCTTTCATCCACAACACATTCATACACCTTAAACCTAAAATCGGCTCCATAATACTATGGCCACCGCTGGAATCGAACCCGTGTCAGCCGGTTAACTAGACTTATACCTGACTGAGCTACCCAGGCTGCCTAGTCGAATTAATAGTTATTTATTATACATGCGGATTAAATTAATGTTTAATGAGCGGTGCGTTTAACAGCGCGAGCGGCGGTAGCCGCAAGCGCGTTAATACCGCGAGTTAATACCTACATTAATTTAATCCGCAAGTGTAATACAACTGTTTATTCAATTTTGACATTTATTTGACATTTTTAAAGCGATTTGACATTTTTAAAGTGCTAGCGGAATAAAAATTTTAAATCGCTAGCGGAATAAAAATTTTTATCGTATCATTGATTATAAAGACAACTTTATATTACACTTTTATTAATAATTATATATAACATAATAGCATAGCAACTCCGGCTTCATAATTCGTTAGTTACATAATATAAACAAACTGTTGCCAATGATACGATAAAGCTTGAAATTTGAAATATAACTCGAATATTATGCGATTAAAGCATGGTCCACACGCAACGATTTATCGTTCGATTTGCATGTGCAAGTAAATCGTTGCAGATAAATCGTTGCAAACTCAGTGCGTCCACATTATAACGACTCCTCGTATCGTAATTCGAAACGTCACTTGTCAATTTTTCCCCGCTGTGTTATAATCATGGAGGAAGTGTTATTATGGAGTATTTTGGCGGTTTGTTTAAATGTTAAAAGAAAAAGAGAAATCAGAGAACGTCTAAATATAACTCGACGTTCTAGATAGTCTAGATCATGGTTATTAAAACGACATTTATATTCTCATGTACATTTACTTAAAGAGTTGCGAGGTGAGCCCGAAGACTGGCCAAATTATTTAAGAATGGATACCGAAACATACAATTATTTATTAGAATGTGTTTAGTTCAAACAGTACCTGTTAGCAACAATTCTTCAGGATAAAGAAGAAATAAAATGTTCGGAAATGTTAAATTTAATTTATAAAAAAAATTTAAGTGAACTTTTCCCTAATCTCATTGCTATTTTGAAAATTTAGGTGACATTGCCAATCACAAGTTGTGAAGCACAAAGATCTTTTTCAAAATTAGCATTCATAAAAAATAAGTATGTATAGAACTACGACAAAAGAAGAACGATTGAATTATTTATCAATTCTGTCAATGGAAAATGATTTGACAAGGTCAATATCTTATGACGACGCAATTAAAGATTTTGCGAGTGTTAAGTGCAGAAAAAAATTGTAGTTTATCTTGTTTAATAAATAGTCATAAAAATACTTTTTCGTTTTTTTACTTATTACTTATTTGTCTTGAAAATTTAGGGCCCCCAAAACTGTTTTAGCCTCAGCCCCCCCCCCCCCAAATGTCTAGATCCGCCCCTGTATTAAATTATGAATTAAATGCAATCTTGTTAAAACATTAATGGTTGGTTATTTAAAACCCTTGATCCGCTAAACAACAAAAATTGAAATCAAATCAGTTAATTTTATTTATTTAATTTCCGGGCTAGATGAGTCGGTAGGTAATTATACTGTTTATGAGGCAGCTAAAAACTGAACAAATCTCGATCGAGCGTCCACACGATACGACTTGCATGCGCAAACCTCCAAAATCTATGCTATTTTGCTCAAACTTTCAACTCCGACTTTCGACTTTGCGCAGTTCTAAAATTTGTTCAAATGTGCTGTCCACACGTAACGATTCATCTACAACGATTTACTTGCACATGCAAATCGAACGATAAATCGTTGCGTGTGGACCATGCTTAAAACCGACTCCGACGTTGCGTAGTTGACTCGGCTAGCGCCTCATCACCTAGCAACGTCCTCGTCTATTATAAATCGCATAATATTCTTGTTATATTAATAGCTATAAACGATTGTTTATAAAACATCAACTTTTATGGGCAGGCCAGAAACAAATAAATGTCAGTTTATACGACAAAATTGAATAAAACAAATTAAAATTACTGAAATTTGAATTCTGTTACATAGCTAGCTTATTGAGCCAGGCAATCGGCCGACAATGTGAGTCTAATAAAAAAATTGATTACCACACAAAATATACCTACATACAATGAATTTCTTTAGGGTGTACCCTACATAACTTGTTGACTTCATTTTTTCAGATTGTGGATAGGTGTAAAATGTAAACACTACGAAATACATTTTCTGTTTTGAAATTAGTGTTGATTTGCTTAATAACGTTGTCGTCGATTATCTTTAATCTTAGGTTTTGAAATCGGCACGAGATAAATGCATCTTGATTCTAAAATAGAAACGTAGAAAGTACGTGCAATTGTTGCATTACTAGTTTTTACAAGGATAAACTAAATTTATTTTCTGTTAAGTATGTAACGTACTAAATTACTTTAATCTACGCAATGTGTTGGTTTACTGCTATAACCAGGTGAGTAAAGTATCTTCTTACATTCTAATTAATTATAGATTATCTAACCAATAAATCAAAAGTTTCTATAGCTCACAATTACCCTTCTATTTTTTTATGTTTCTTTGGTTTTTAATACTGTCAGATTCATTGGTTTTATAAATTCGAAAAAAAACGATCACGAAACAAAATAAAGTACTGTCTGCACGAAATAAACTACCACTTTATAGAGCATTTACAATCTTAATAGAATGCAGTGGGCCATAATTTCAAGTTGTTATGTTGACATTAAATTTGGATGAAATTTGAACAGCCTGTTTTTTTTTGTCAGGTGTTTTAACTCTAGGTATGTAGCGAATAGGTACTATCTTGCCAAATGTTCTTTTTGTTAATAGAAATAATATAGAAACAAGTTTTTTGAATAAAATTAATTTAAAAGCATTGTCAACTTATGAAAAGCCGTTTTTTTATTTTGTAATTTGATTGAGTAAACTGAGTATTACACCTGTGCAAAATTTTACGGCCGAATTTTAATTCGTCACCGTGTTATGGGAGCTAAAAGTTTAAGATATGACGTCACGAATGTCGGTTGCCAGTAAGAGCGGAATGCCGACTCGACTAATAATACTAATATCCCGGCAACGCGGGTGTTGTGTTTGTTTAGTAGCCTTAGGAGGCCGACATTCGTGACGTCACGTATCGGGGAAATTAATTCTCTCTACCTGTTTATTGTAGTTATTATCAAAGATATTGAAATTCTACCACTACGGGTAGTTTTACGAGTATTTTAACTAACGTATTTCGATATTTACTAAATATGTTGCATAAGTTGACAATGCCTTTAAATAAATCAACGCCAAATTACCAACTTAAATTAATTGAAATGAATTAAAACGTCGCAGAAAATCACTGTTAAAACCAAAATCAAAATTGAAAAATGTTCGAAAACTTTAAAGGATGTAATATATTTAAGATAAGCGACATTAATAAATCAATTTTCAAGTTGACGTTTCCTTGTAATATTATAATAACAGGTTTCCCGCACGTCCCATTTTATGTCATTTGTAAAATGTGTTGTTTAAACATGTTAGTTTATGTTTTTGTTGAAATAAACAGACCATCGTATCCATATTTTTAATGTTCACTTATAAAAAAAAAACCTTATGTACTATTTCTTCACTCGTTTTAAAGACACTAAATTTAAAAATCTAGTGCATTTTATGTTGAATTGGCAGCACTACATGTTTTTAAAATTTAGTGAGATTTTTAGTTCCGTGAAATGTTGGGTTATGTTGACATGTTGACGGATATCAAAACCAAAATTCAGTTAAATTTAACAGTTTTTAATTCTTGATAACATAGATAAATTTCCTTCTGGTCTCTTTCGGTAAAATTCACGATTCAATCATTAGATTACATTGCATGAACATTTTTATTTTACTTTTTTTTTAGATGTCAGATTTCCCTCCAATCGTATAGTAACCAGAAATAACAACATACAAAGCAAATTTTTTGTGCCAATAGGTACCAATGGTTCTGTGCATGCCAACATAAATCTGGTATTTTTGAAATCAGTGAACAGAATATAATATGTAATAAACACGGTCTGCTCGATTTTAAAAACCACGTTGGTATTCAGCCTGTTGAGTTTTAAAAAATATCATTATGACTTTGTGGTGCGCATGGCGCTCATTACTTTCTTGGTTTGAAACTGAACTAAACAGCCGCGATCTGTCAGCGTATTGTCAATTGTAAAATTAATAAAGGTTTTTTCAATAAGAGTGATATGTTTTTTAAATTGAAATGAAACAACAACAAATAGAAATAGAGCAAAAATTTTTATTTTATTTTGAAGTGTCATCGATGCAATTAATTTCTGAAAATAACATCATTTAAATGACCGCCTCTGGTTCTTCTGCAAGACCGAATTCGACTCGGAATTCGATGAACCCAATTGTCAAGAACTCTATTCAATAAATTATGCCTTATGTCACGAATGACGCGTTGAATATTCAATTTTAATGCATCAATTGTCTCTGGTTTATTATTATGTCATAAACAATAGGCTTTAAATAACCCCACAAGAAGAAGTCTAAAGATGTTAAATCACAGCTTATTGAAAGCCATTCGACAAGTCCATTTCTGGAAATAATCAACTGACCAAACTTTTGACGCAATAAACCAATTGTTTCACGGGCCGTGTGGCACGTAGCGCCGTCTTGTTGGAGCTAGATGTTAGTTAAATCAATATCATTCAGTTCACGCCATAAATTGGAAGAAGTGCACGATAAGTTGCAATAAAATAAGGATTATTTTGATAAGAAAATTGGATAATTTCCAAACGTTGCTGAAGCGTATATCTTTCCATGATGAAATCGCAGACTTTACTAAACACACGACGTTTCAAATATGGCCGCTATGTCAATTTCAAAACATATCACCCCTATTGAAAAATCTTTTATCAGCTCTTTCAAGGTGCATACATTATTATTGCCATTCAAGTAGAAATAGAAGAGAAATATATTAGTGTATATTATTTAAACTTTAAACGAATCAGAATGAAGATGAACACTTTGAAGAAGGAAATTCGTAAAATGATTTAAATGGATTAGATCTTTCTAACTAGAAGGCATTATTCATTTATAGTTAGGAATAAAAAACATGAGTTTAGTTTTGCTTAAGGCCACTTAAAAGATCTGCTTTTTCCTGTTTTATTTTATTGACCATGTTCAACCACTCGTAAGAACTAATTCTTTTAGATAATGAACAGATAATTACAATTCTTGCATAAAATTCCAATTTTAATTTGTAATTCTAAAAAACATAAAAAAAATAAATCTAGAAAATATAACAAGTGTTCAAATAAAAAGTTATTTGCAGAAGGCTTAATGTATCTCTTAAACCCTAATTAAAATATGACTAATTTGACTTTTACAGCTTCAAATGATATGATTGTCAAAATAAAATTAAAGGTGATTTGATTTCAGAAGCCGACGCTTACTGACAATGAGTTTTCATTTGAACGCTCGTTATATATCTAAAGATTTATTTTTTAATTTTGCAAATCAACCACTACTTATTTATATTAATTCCTGCCTTTACAAAATACTTTCATTTGCATAGAAATCATTCATCTAACGTCAATAATTAGTTGTCTTAATTTAATATTTACAATCCAGTAAATAATTCAAACAGGGAATGCAAATTTGATTAGGTATAATTTTAAAACGGTTAATTTATAGGAGTAATCTTTTAGATCTTACAAACTGAAAGTCCTCATATACGTTTTGTCGAATTTATGGTTTATGTTTTTAGTGCATTTAATCTTAGGTAGGTACGCATTTACGTAAAGATGTCTAAACATATAAACACAAATATTAAAAATATAGATATACTAATAAGAAATAAATACCTACAATAAAATATTATTTGACAAGCACAGGCTGATTCAAATTCGAGGTTTAAAATATTGAGTTCGTTTAGATTAGAGTGATTAGACGATCGTCTCAAATTTAGTATTTTACAAAAGTGTATGCTTAATGCACACAGAAGCTATACTTGCGACATTCGTTTATACATAATGTTCAAAAACGAAAGATCCAAATTCCGTTTTCCATTTCTGACACCGAAATAATATTTAGAAAACCGTAAACACTTTCTTGAAGCAACCTTTTAAGCCTTATTAAAGGCATTGTCAACTTATGAAAAGTCGATTTTTTTTTATTTTGTAATTTGATTGAGTAAACTGAGTATTATACCTTTGCAAAATTTTTTGACCGAATTTTAATTCGTTACCGTGTTATGGGAGCTAAAAGTTTAAGCTATGACGTCAACTACGTCGGTCGCCGGTAAGAGCTCTAGCATAGCTACAAGTACAACGCTAAATTTAGGTTATGTTGTCGACACTCGTGACGTCATGTACGTAGGATCTGAATTTTATTTTAGTTTTATTGTGGTTATTATCAAAGATATTGAAATTTGAAATTCTACCAATGCGGGCACTTTTACGAGTATTTTAACTAACGTATTTTGATATTTACTAAATATGTTGCATAAGTTGACAATGCCTTTAGCTAATATAATCACTTAAAAAAATCATTTCGTCCGACTTGCCTTATCTATTTTTTATTGACGCCATATTGAATTTGTCCATAATCGAATAGCACTTTGTTTTCTAGTTTTAACAAAGTTAATTCCACTAACAAGGATAATATGGATTTAAACATTTAATTGAATATAAAAATTTGTGCCAGAAACTTTGTTAAATATAAAAATGGTGATCTCATTTCGATGTGCTCTTATTTTCCACAAATAAAAAAATTGCAATGTTTGGTAATTCGCATCTAGTTTTTAGATCAGCGTTATGTTGCCCTTGTGGTTTTGGTATACTTTCACCTGTGTTATTCTCATTATCATCTTGCGATACCATTGGAGTAGAAAAAAGCTTTACTTTTTGGCAAATTCTTTAAATGGACCTCCAGCTTGGCCGATAGTAGGAAACGGGTTGCTGTTTTCTTGCAAGGAAGAAGGTAAGATAAATGAAACGATTTTTAGTTTAAGTAAAAAAAACCGGCGCACGTTTTAAGTCCTATATTAATAAATTGTGCCGTAAAAAAGTCATTTAATTTTATTTCTATACCTACATGTTTCGTACGTAATTTATGGCTTTCAAAAATTAGTTTCATAATCACCTGGAAATGATATTTAAATATGAAGCTAAACTCAAAATTATAATTAAGTATTATGACAGCTGTTTCAATCCAATTTCTGCTTTTAAAGGTAGCCCTTTTGGACAATTTTAAAAACAATGTCGAATTCTGGAACGTGTTTTTGGGACATAAAAAGAGGTGATAAGTTCGTATCTTGTTCGGGAATGTGTGACAAATATTATCATACTAATTGTGTAAAAATTACCTCCGACGAGTTTTGTGTTTTATCTACAAAAAATTCAACCCAACTTTTGTAATCGGCTTTAGATTGTTGTCTCATTATCTAAAGCTTCGGCAATACTTCACTAAATACTTCTGGACTATTTTTTAAATCATATGATGAAATGCATATTTTAGCTATTTTAATTCATATAAAATCTTATCCTTATTTCGTTCTGCGTGTTTTCTTGCACTGTAAAAATAATTATTAAATATAATAATATCTAGTACAATCAAGAGAAAATAATTTTAAATTATACAACATTCTGTGTACTGATGGATCAAAAGACGAACGAAAAAACAGGAGATTAATTTTACTCGTATGTAAAATTTATTGTAATCAATTTTAATTTATTTCATTAGAGCTATTTGAAAGAATGTCCAAAATATTTGAAGAATACCGTAGCCCAATTCGATTTTGGTTAGGGCCCAAATTAGTCATAGGACTTAGTACTGCACCTGAGATAGAGGTAAGCTGCCATTTTGACTTTTTTCTTCAAAAGTAGCCACATCACATATTTTATATTAATTTCAGAAACTGTTAACATCGCCCCATGCCAACGACAAAGACGACATTTACAGATTCCTTAAGGTTTTTAATGGGCTAAGCTTATTTACTACCAATGGTGAGATTTTTGTCTTTATGCATTTTAAACTCAAATTATTACTATTGTTATTACTTTAATTGTCCTAAAATAATTAGGCAACATTTTTATTTACAGGCCATGTATGGAAGAAACAGAGACGATATGTCACACCCTTTTTGGGCCATAAATACATGGAGAATTATTTCAAGATTATGAAAGACTGCAGTAAAATATTTGCAGAGAAGCTTGCGTTGAAGATCAATGAGGGCACATTTGATATTGAATATTATATAAGCCGTTGTGCTAACGACATCGTAACTGGTAAATATGTACTTGTTAGATTTTTCTAAGTTGAACTACAATTTTCATTGAAAAACTGTTCTTAACGTTCTTATCTTAAACTAATTTTAATAAATTACTGAAGTATGAAGTATGTATGTGTTACTGTAAAAGCTCGAATAGTGGTAAATGTTAGGTTTTACGTGTAAATCTTAAGATTTACCAATATGAGTTAGTAAATGTTAGGACTGAAAGAAAAGAAACAGATTTTTCGGGGTTTTACCACTTGAGTTTGGTACAAGCTAGGATTTATCAATGGTGATTGGTTAAGTTGTTTTTGTGAATAAAACATGGTAAAAATGGAAAAAGAATGAGATCACATCAATAGTGAACACGAAATAAAGTAAGTAATTATAAGAAATAGTAAAATCTACTTATTAGATATCGGGTTATAGAGCTTATGCCCTTCTGGCTGGCGAAAGGCTTAGATGCGCACTAGGCTAAGTGGGCTGTCTTAACTATTGAGAGAGACGATAATCCGCTTAAAAGCCCGTTGTACAGAAGTACAGTGGCGTACTATATGCTATAGTAGCACTCAAGGGCGGAGTTACCAGCAAAAGTGACCACCTTGTCTGACCGTTCTTTCGCCAGCCAGAAGAGAATAAGCTCTACAATGCAATGTTTTTGGGCTAAAATGCTTAAAACATAAGTAATTTTTATACTTATGTAATATATAAAATCAGCGTCTATAATACGAAATAATTTTCCCACCAGACTAGTCAGCAAGTCATTAATTACTTACTCACTCAACATTTAACATGTCTCTGAGGCAAAACCTAAGATTTACCTGTGAATGTTGGTAAAAGTACTAAATAAGCAACTATTTTATAATATTTCGAGGTTTTGCCATTACTACTTGGTCAATCTTAGGTTTTACTGGGAAATTTTAGGATTTACCATTCGGGCTTTTACAGTAACATATGCATATAAACAGAAATATTTTATGGTTCCGATCTCAAAAAAGTGTGTAGTAAACTTATACAGGGTGGTCCATAAGCAATGGGCCAAAATATCACGATTTACCTAAAATTATCTTAGTCCAAAGTTAATTTTATATTTCTTGGTTGGGGCTTGGGGTTTTCGCCACCAATTGCTAAAACAGATTAAATTAATGAACTAATAACTCACGTAACATTTCGGAGACAAATCTATCTCCGTTTCCGAACCATCCGGAAACTTTGAAACGAGTAGTTTTGTAATTTTATTTAACTTACAAAACTATAAACATGTGTTTCTATGTGAGGTGACTATGAGTTTTCTTGATGATTGATAAAACTTGTTTAATGGTAAAAGTGCAAATTTACAATCTACTCGCTGATAAGAGTATTAAGTAAATTAATGGTACGTTATTGCAGCTTGAATGGAGAAGTCACCCATCGGTGACGCTCCTGTATAAAACTTAAAAAAATATTTAGTTCATCAATATCATAACGCTAAATTGAAAAGACATCAGCGTATCTCCACCAAATTGTTGGTATTTTTGTGTATTTATGAACATATTGTTGCTCAAAGTCTTCCATGAATATATTAGGTACTTATAATTTGAGAACCCATGCCCATCCTGAAATCCAATTGGTAATAGTCTGTGTTGAGTATGTTGTTTTGATGGAAAGTATTAAAAGTTCTATGATTGTGTTTATTGAAAGTATTGTTCTATTTTGAAGCGTGTTATAGTTTTTCAGTCAACTTTGTATTATGTTTAATGCTTTATTTACAGAAACATTTATGAATAGACTGACTACGCCAAAACTGGCCATTAAGCGGTTTGTGTTTGTGTTTGTTTCTTTGAATTTCCCAAGAAAATATTAAGGTATGTGTTTTTAATGGTTTACGGACGTTTCGCCCCCGCCGTTTCGCCCCCGACCGTTTCGCCCCCGCCGTTTCGTCCCCAGCCGTATCGCCCCCTAACCGTTTCGCCCCCCCAAGTTGTACCTCTAGCTTTAGCCAGCTTCAGCTGTTTCCAGTTGCACCACGAGGAGGTAGCTAGTAGGATTTATGCAACCGTTTTTTATTTTTTTTTGTTTTTTTTTTAATTTTAATTTTGTTTTTGTTTTTTGGTGTTTGTGTTTTAATTTTAGAGTTTTTTAGTTGATACATATAAAGAAAAATAAATCTTTTAACATCTATATTCCGACGTGCAACCGGAATAATTTCAAAATTCAAAGTTGTACGCAATCCCACGCAAGTAATCAATAACTTGAGAATTTGCCTGCCTCCGAATCTAATTTCAATAACGCAATTATGTATAGGGAGAAAGTAATAAATTGTGTTTAATTTTTATTGTTCCTTGGGGGGCGAAACGGTTCGGGGGCGAAACGGTTAGGGGGCGAAACGGTTAGGGGGCGATACGGCTGGGGACGAAACGGCGGGGGCGAAACGGTCGGGGGCGAAACGGCGGGGGCGAAACGTCCGTACCCCGTTTTTAATATAGGACTCAGTATTCCCTGATAATGGATTGAGTATTTTAAGTAAACATCTAGCTAGGTTGTGACAAGATGAACCTATTGTGCTAACTATGGGTCGTAGGTCGTAGTGGTAGATTGGGTTTATGTATCTTTGCAAGTCCGTAAAAATGTGGTTTTAATTTTCGTCTTCGATAACAGTGAACTCGTCTTTCTATTTGATCAGTGCTTTGTATATTTTCGTTTCAATGGATTTCGTTGGATTTTTGTTTAATTTAGTGTATTGTCCCTCTGTATTAGTGACAATATTTTTGAGTTATACGTGTTAGTGTCTAGAATGACTGAGGCATTTCCATTATCTACTTATAAAATTTTAATAGTATTATCGTTTTTTAATGTGCGTTGAGATTGTTTTCTATGCGAAGTAATGTTTTTTTTTATTTCGGATTGTTTTTCTAAAATTATTTTGTTTGTAATTTTAGTTTTAACGGTTTCTGGTAAATTGTCTGTAGTGTCCTGAAGCTGTTATTAAATCAAATTTATTTATGTGGGTTGATGTTATTGCAAAATTTAATCCTTTTGAAAGTATTAAATTGTCTGTATTACTTAAATTTCTAGATGACAAATTAATTATGGTTTTTTTTAATGTTTGTGTTGTTAGTAAGTTTGTGATATAAGCATTGAATTTGTACTTGTGTTAGGTTCCTAATTGTTTTAATGTGTGTTTGTTTATGTTTGTTGTAAGTTATTGCATAATTATTATTAATGCTATTATACATACGGTTGCAAGTTGCAATCATGTTCCTGTGTATTATTACGTACATATTACCTGCTCAAAATTCTTTATTTGCGAATATAGTGAAACCTTATTACGTCTAAAAAATAAAAACGAAACCTTCAGACTGATAACACTGCAATTATTAACAATTAACAATAATGCGACAAAAAAGTAATAAGTTAATTATTTTTTCTTTTTTCAGAAGTTTTGATGGGTTTCAAACCTGATGCACAAAATGGAAAAATAAATTATCTCGTAGATCAAATTCATCAGTAAGTGAACAATGAACAACGTTCATTTCATTAAATTTTAAAATCATACACAATTTTCAGATCGTATATTTTACTACATTCAAGAATGCTAAAGTTATGGCTACATCCGGATTTTATTTTTCGTTTGAGTAGTAACGGGAAAAAACAAATGGAAGTTAGTAATATCCTGCGTAAACATATAAATAAGGTACTTATCCTTTCATGCATGTTTTTCTGTGACTACCCATGATAAGTCTGGGCTATACAAACATTCGTATGACCAGTAAATTAGTTTGGCTTTACACCTCATATTCTAAACAAGTTATGGTATACTTGTAATTCTGTTGTTGCCTTTGTTAGAATTGCTTCTAAAAATCCCAAGTGAGTTTCTGCGCAAAAACTATTCCAATACATGTAACTGTGTTTTTATTTTTATTTTTTTTTTTTTGAAAGAGAAATGGTTGTTTTGTGGGGAATTACAGTTAAAGGTTGTTCTGAGCATAACTGATTAATTGTTATTAATTGATTAATTATTATTAACTAACTACTATAAATAATTAATTAATTATATGAAGTTACATCAAGCTTTCATACTTGGTCCTAATAATACTGACTAGTATATCAGTATCTCTGGATGTCGAAATTGTCTCAATTCGTCTTGTTTCGATGATTTTCCAAACGGAAACGGTTATACCACAACAAAAACATACGCAAAAAACCTTCACTTTCGAATATCCTTTTGCGTCGACACAGTGATAGATTCACTTCCAACAGATAACAAAATATCTTGGCATACTTAGATGCATTCTATCCATACAATGCTAGCGGCATCTTTACTTCTTTATGTTGCAGTTACATTCGTAAAACTACACTCGATATTCAAGAACGCACTATAAACACTTCTTTAAAACCTTGTGGCCTTTTCAAAGATGCTGATTAGATAGTGTAGTTGATTGCTAACGCAGTTGTCCTTTCTATATGCAAACTGTTTTCTTTTAGAAAGCAATTCAATGTCAACGCCTTGTTAGAGCTTCACTTTTGATATGCAAGTCTAAATTTTTCCCACTATATTTAAAAAAAAATTGAGTGAAACTAATCCAAATGTAAGGTTTTGCTTACCTGTCTTTGGAATACACACTACATTAAGTTTTCTCCAAACTTTTGGAGTGTATTGTAAATACTTAGCAGCTAGCTTTGGAAGTGTTGATAACATGGGAATAGCAATAAGAACCTTGAGTCTTTATTGAAGAAAAGCTAGAAACTTACTTATTTTCCTAGTAAAACTACTCAGAGCCCATTTACCTCCTCTAATTTCTCTTTGGTCGAAGTTTAAAACTATCACTGTTAACTGGCAATTCAAGTTCTTTGAAAATACTTAGCTGAGCACGAGACTAACCTAACCTTCCGGAGGAGAGGATGCATCTATTCGCAATATTACGGCTTAACGTGCCCTTCAAAGTACGGAGAAGTGTACAACCTTTAACAAAATCCATTGGAAATTTCACCCAGATCATAGTCAAGAATCTGTGAAAAGCAGTTGTAAACCTGACGACATGATAACCAGGAGATACAGAAACTACCGTCTTCTTTAAGCAGCGTCCAGAGGCCTTTAACCGCTCCAAGTGAAACCTCAAGCAGTATCCTAGGGCAACGTCATCAAGTATCTAGACGTCATGTTGAATAGGCAGCTAATGTTCAACGAACACGTTCATAAGGCTGTGGTCAAGGCTAAAAACGTAAGTAGTTACCTTCATCCAGTTCAGCCTTACCTGGGCCTTTATAAAACTTACATTAATACCAGATTTTGTGTATGTCTCAGCTGAATGGATGGAAGTACATGTTGAAGACAAATATCGCCAAACTGATAGCGGTCCATTTTAACGCCCTACGCAGGATCACAGAATTCCATTTGGAACGAAACCATTAGAACTTGAAAGTCACTATCCTTCAACAATGAGCTATCCCCTTATGCAATAAGGTGTACGCGGCCACAAACCAATCACCTTGCATTTTAGAAATGTGGCGCCATGTTAACCGAAACTCAACAACGTAGACAGAAAAGCCCCATCAATACCTGTTAGAAAGATAGATTCCATCTGCAGATAACTGGGACAACACCGTTAAAGTTTTAGAGCCATATTCATAAACAGTGTTTAAAGTTAGATGTTACTAATTGCTATAGCAACATATATTAATTATATTGGTTTAGTAGCTACTAAACCCCTACTAACTTTAAATACTGTTTATGAATATGGCCCTTACTGTTTAAGAAAGGAAATAATACAAATCTCGAGAATTATAGATCAATTAGTTTGTTCTGGCAAGTCAATAAATTATTTACAAAAATCATAACTATTCGGTTAACTAATAAATTGGACGAATATCAACCCATTCAACAAGCTGGAGTTAGAAGAGACTATGGTGCTCAGACCTGGACCCTCATAAAGCATTTGATGAACCAACTATGGATTACACAACATATTATAGAAAGGCAAATGCTCGATATCATTAAAAGATAAAAAGAAACATAGCAGCTATCACGAAAGTTAAAGATGTAGCAAAAACAGTTGCTGAACTTAAATGGAGCTATGCCGGACACGTCGTCAGATATTCTAATGCAAGGTGATTCAACACTATTCTAAAATGGAGACCATATTTGATAAACGATCTCGGGGACGCCTATACATGCTTTGGGCCGTCGATCTTAAGAGAACCGCAGGATTAGTATGGATAAGAGAGATGAAAAAACCGGGACAAGTGGAAAAGAATGGGGGACGGCTATGACCAGAACTGAGCCGAAGAGGGCTAGTTAAATGAGATGAGTTTCTGCCGAATCCTTTAAGTAGTCCAGTGCTATTTTATGCATTAAATGATCCAATTTAAAGACATGAACGGTTTTGAGAGTTTTCTTTAGAAAACGAGGTTTTATTTGAAAAAATAAATTGTATAACTAGCACGCGAGAGCTACCGGGGCAATAGCAAAACTCTGGTAATTATAATAATAGTAAAACTGATGAATAAATAAACTAATACTTTTGTATCCACCAACCGCGAGTAGATAGTTGCAGCTAAGTGATTCCAAGAATTGACGGAACAGAAAACGGGGCAGCAGCCAAGGACCATAAACTATTTTTATAGGCCTGGCTGGCACAAACAAACAAGAGGATAAAAGCGATCGTTCGGGGCAAAATATTTAAAAATAGATTTATAAGGTAATACATAAATAGGGAATAGAAATTAAATAATAATAACACCTAGTATTACGAAGATTCTGTAATAGGCAATAGGCGCATGCGACTTGTACATATACATAGATCAAAAGTAGGGTTCATAATTAGTAAGAAAGCATAAATACAAGAAATCAACGTAAACTACGCCACCCACTATAAAATTCAAGTAAGAAAAATAGAGGTGACGGAAACTGCATATTTTCAGCAATAACGAATCAAACAACAGAAGGTAGAAGAAACAAAGAAGAACTCAAGAAAGAAGCCCTGGACCTGGAAAATCGCACATTATGTAAGGGCAAACCAAGAAGAAATGCAACTGCAGCTGGAAGAAAATATCAAAGACTTAGCTCCAAAATACGATCATCTGGATCACAGCTTCGGCCCAGCCATGCAAATCGACGCCTATATAGATTTGGAAACAGACGGATTCTGGGGTGGGTACGAATCCATTCTCGTAGCGGTACAAGCCCTACAAACAAAACTAGAAATTTACTATGAGGCAAGCTACAAATCGGAACACACCCGAAGAGCATGGGAGGACACGCGGAAACAATAAAAATAGCATATAGGACTTCAATAACCGGTTGGAGAACCCATCGCGAAACGGTAGAAGAAAATAATAATCAAAGAGGACACTCGCAAAACGGGAACTGGAACGCAGATACAGAAAAGCAGCTAACAAGAATACAACCGGGGCGATACGACTTGTCCCAACAAGCACAACCATCTTTATTATTAGTATTATTATTATTCTGTAATTGGGCCTGGGGCCTGTTGAATGTGAAATACAATTATTATTATCTTATAGGCAAATAAGGGTGCCAATTTCAACAGAAATTAAGATATCCTCGTGGAATGTAAGAGGAGCGCGAAGGCCAGAAAAGCGTGAAGAAATAGACAGAGTATTAAACCAAAAGGAAATTACCATAGCATGCTTGCAAGAAACGTACATGACAACCGGAAAGGCAGACACAACGAACTACAGATTAACCTCAGCGGCAGCGGTGGGAAAAATGAACAAATAAGGAGAGGCGTCGCGGTTCTAGCTAGAAAAGGCGTAACAATTACAGCTCATCAAAAAATCTCCGAAGATATTTGCTCAGTGGCAGTAGGAATAAATAATCACATTAAGTAGAAGTTTTGTAGGGGTGCACATACCATCTGACAAAAAGTATGGATAATTCAATAACGGAAGTAGGTATATCAGGAAATAAGGAAAACGATCAGAAGAACGCCAACGATAATAGTAGAGGACTTCAATGCACACCTAGGTACCGAAGATCTTTCGGAAGAAGATAAAAGTTAATATTAGGACCACAACCGAGGCACAGAAATGCAAACATTGAATATGTGATCTACTAACTACCTTACACTGTAGAAGCGGTGTCCTGCGGCTGGCGTCTCAGGCATGGTAACGTTATACAGTGTTCCCAATCCTCACCTATCACAGCAAATCCCTTCACACCCTATTGGCATGGGGTGAGCCTGACGTGATCCAGGATTGATTCACGGGGATCTGCTCCATGTCAATTGATGATGATCCAATTTAAGGACATCCCCAATGACCCATGGAATTAGATATCTTATTTTCGCTTGGTTCAGAAAATGTTGGTAAAATGCAAAACTAATAATAATCGCATAGATAAATGTAGAATACTTTCATTCTTATAGTTTGCTATTCGTTTTTATTTATGGGTCACTAAGTATGATTTTAAATTGAATTGTTTGATATAAGATAGCGGGAAATCACTACCAAGAACATATTTATCTAATGTAAGGGGTCTAACACAATTCATGAGGCTAAGTCAATAAAAAAAAAGTAGTTCTGACGCCTTCACCAACGTCTGTAACGGATATGGCACTCGACGTCTACAACGACACCTTGGAATCTATTTGAATGCCTTTTCTAAAACTCCCTGTAAATGTATTGCAGGAGTTCTTTCTGTAACCCATTCATAAAAGCTCTTTATAAGCACGTTTGAACCGTGTCACATCCTTATCATACTCTGCTAATTCATTTTTGTATGCATCCCAGCCGTCCATGTTTTTTGGATTTCCTAATTGCATATTTTTTGAAATAGTTACTTATTTCAACACGATTTTATTATGGCATATACTAAGGGAGGGTTGCTTATTCGTTCATTTAATAAAAGATTTGTGCAACCGGCCCTTAATTAAGATTTAAAAAATATATCTAATATAAATATAACTTAACTAAATATTTCAGGGGATCGGCTTACTAAAAGCTGCTAAGAGCCAAACCAAAAGCAATGAGGAAGAAGGGCAATATAAAAGTGTTTTAGAAAGTTTGATGAACACAAAAGTAAAATATTCGGATTTCTACGCGGATCAAAACATATCAGATCACATTGCAACGCTATATTCTGCTGTAAGTTCAATTTCCAGACGATATACAAAACATTAATTTCTTATTTTCAGTCTGAAGACACAGTTGGTTCGATTTGTTCGTACCTTTTCGTATTACTAGGAATGTATCCTGGCATTCAGGTAAAACAAATAATTAAAATAAAACTGGATATTCTTTAGGTATTTTTTCAGGAAAAAATAATTAGCGAAATAAGGAGCGTACTAGGAGATGGTGTAAAAGATATTGAACACAAAGATTTGGTAGAATTGAAATATCTTGATATGTGCGTTAAAGACGTCATGAGACTCTTTCCCATTGGTCCATTTATTCTTAGGAAACTCAAAGATGATTTGCAGTTAGGTAATAAATCGTACAACCGTTTATACCACTTTGGTTGATAAAATTACTTAAACTTTATATTTTGCTAGGCTACCATCATATTTCTATGGTAACGTATACTTTCCGCGGAACTTTAAATCGAGAACTCTAAATTGTAAAAAAAGGCACAGAGAAACGCTTAGAATGTTACCTTGCATTTAGGAAAAAATGTTATTTAATTGTTTATCTTTTTGTGGCGAACATTATAAAATATGAGTAATAACTAAAAGTTAAAATTTCAAAAAATAATTTTCAGGAGAACATACACTTTACAAAGACTGTACAGTAGTACTCAGCTATTATAACGTACATCGAAACCCAGAGTACTGGGAGAAGCCCAATGAATTTTATCCTGAACACTTTTTACCAGAAGCAGTTTCTGCAAGACATTCTTATGCATATTTGCCTTTCAGTGCTGGACCACGTTCTTGTCCTGGTATATGTAATCATTTTATTAACATACTTATATGTCATCTTGACTAATTTGCAGGTAAACTATTCGCAAACACTGCAATTAAAACAATAGCAGTGGCAGTCCTTCAGCGTTACTCCATAGAAGCTGATGGAGCTTTACACAGTATGAAGTTGAAAGCCGATATTAGTATTAGGCCAGTAAATGGTTATAAATTACGAGTTAAAAAGTTGATTAACAAATAATTATTAATTGTATTTTAGTATTCATAATTACTTGTTCCCAGTTTGTACATATAGATTTCTAAAAATGTGTTAGAAAATTGTACAAGAAAGAATTTTCGATTCTGAATAAATTTATTTTATATATACTTAGTTTAAGAAAATCATAATTTAGTAAGTTATTCCTTTTAAACTGGTCCAATCTTATTATAAATCTAATTTAAAAAGGATGCGGCGTAAATGCTCCACTACGCAGTCGAAATTACAAACGTTCAAGTGACAACCAGGACTTGAATAATAATAATTTTAATCCAGCAGAGAGTATTAATTATCACCGATTAAAAACCTCAGTACTCAGTGCTGCACAAAAAACAAAAATAAATCCACAAATATAGATACAAAATTGCCATTTTTGATGGTTTATTTTTAATTTATTCCAACCTGACCTGATTGTAATAATACCGATGCTCTTCAGATGCGAATAGATCTGACGCTCAAAACAAATCCATCCAATTTCATATGCAGATTCGGGTCACATTTATATATTTAACCTTGTGAGATTCGTAACTGTTTATCTCCTAAATTGACCCCTCTTTGTACGCTATAAATCACTTCATAGTGTTTCTAATTTTATTTATTAATCCCAAGCGTATATACAACAGTTAAGTTCACACACTGCTATTCGAATTAGCTGTTCGGTGTATCCCAGCATATTTTAATAATGAGTACAATACCAATATTAATATTAGTTGGTTTACTATATTTCGTATACTGGATATTAAATTTAAATTATGAATATTGGAAAAAACGCGGAGTACCAAGTCCATCTACGTCTTTCCTATTTGGAAATTTAGGTGCTTCCATGTCTTTGAAAAAATCAATCGGACAAATTTTCACGGATATTTATGAGTGAGTTTATTTAATTAGGTAATATTAAAACAGTAAAGTGACCTTGTTGCTTGCAGTTCTTACCCTGGTTTATTATACGTTGGATTTTACAAAATGCGAAAGCCTTCGCTTTTACTACGCGATCCAGAATTAATTAAAGAAGTGACTGTGAAAGAATTCAACAGTTTTCACGATAATGATATAAGTATTGATGAGGAGGTTGATCCTATAGGTGGGAAAAACCCTTTCTGTTTAAAGGGACATAAATGGAAGGTGGTTAAAAGTCAAATTTCGCCCTGTTTCACTTCGAAGAAGGTTTGTACTAAAATAAATTCATAAATTTTTTAATTTTATAGAGAGAACTCATGTGTGGGTGGTAGAGACTTATCTAAATGGTAGTTTCTTGATGATGCGATATTTATTTGTACAAAAACACATTCGATAGATTTTGCAAGGACTTACATTAATTTCATTTAAGCTAGATCAGTTTATAACCCCAACTAGATTTGGTTAACAGACAGAACTTGATGCCAGTGCCATTATTTACATCGCACACACAAATGTTTAATGATTGACAGCAACATATGGTCGAAAAACATGCTATTTTACTAACATTTAGCAGTATATCAGCTTGGATAGTTTTACAAAGCTGATAAGCTGAGGCTACCTCCCTAGAAACCCCTGCTGTATGTAGCAAAAGAAAAGTGTCAGTTACTTTTAAACCTATTAACAGACAGTTTATTATCTTGTCGAGTGCCTACTTTGACAGAACAACAGGAAATTCGCGCGTGTCCATGCGTCAACCATTCTGACTAACATTATCCTAGGCTAGGAGGTCCCCCTGGCCCCCAAGGAGCACTGCCGGGAATCATTGAGCTAATTTTCTTTACAGTCAGGTTAAGGGCATTTCAGAGCCACGCCGAAGTATCAAATTCCAAAGCAGATATATGGCTATTGTCCAAGCAATCTGAGTAACACATGAAATAGAAACATATACAAATTACTACGTTCCTAACGGAATCGAACCTCCCTTAAAATGCCATATTGTATTTAGCAGAAACTCTTTGGAATGTTTAAAGTTAACGGCAATGATTCAAATGCAATGTCAGCTACTTCTACACTTGTTAACAGACTGTTATCTTGGTGGATGTCTACTAAGATACAGGTCTAAGAAGTAGAATAACAAGGTCCTACACGCACACACACTTACACTATACACACGGTGCAGTATGTAGGATTAAACGACGCGACATACCAATCACGTAACCTACAGAGTTGGGCCGGATTGTGCATTGCACCCGCTAAAGCCTCATATTATGTTAACGCACCGGCCTCGGCACCGAAAGGTATAAAATTTTAATGATACCGATACCGATCTAAAATAAAATCCTTTGGAATATTTAAAAATAATGACAATGATTCGAATACACTATCAACTACTTTTAAACCTGTTAACAGACAGTTAATCTGCCGGATGCCTGATAGAACAAAACAATAAAAAATTCACTCATGTCAATGCGCCTATGGCAAGTTTTAATGCATGTCAACAACAACAAATTCATCAAATATTAGTAACAGTATGGTGATAAGTCTTGCCGACCCATAGCTTCCACTATTGTCCTTTATTTCGTCCGGCCAGATGCTAGGTACTTATTTCCATTTCGCCACCTCTATCCATTCTCTCCAAGGTCTTTCTTTTTTTCTTTACATTTATATCCATTCCTTCGACAGCATTCAACGAAACTTCTATCAGGCAACAAATATGGGTGCCACAACAATCTCAATCTTTGCATCTTGGCCACCCATGCGACTATAGGTTGGTCATATAATTCCAATATTTCTTGAATTGTTCTTTTTCGCCATTTCTCTCCCTCCTATATATAGAGCACCCTTTAAACTTTCCTCTTCCATATTTCTAGACTTTTTCTTTATTTTTATTTATTATCAAGAATGATATAAAAGGTTGCTGATGTAGGTACAAATACAGGTTCTGCATTCGCAAGTATACAGATAAATATGAATTTAAAAAAATAATTAATTATAATAGAGAAAGTATTACTCTCCTTCTTCTTCCTCGCGTGTTAGACTTGAGTAGCCCGTTACATCACTCTTCTTGTATCTGATCTGACCACCTTTTCTTCGGACAACCGACGTTTCTTCTGCCTCTAGGTCTGTACTGGTACATTTGCCTTGAGATGCGATTCCCATTTATTCTTTCTAAGAACCGTAGTCATTCGTTTCTAAATATTTTTTATTTTATGATTTAGACTGAAGATATCTAGTTCATTGCGTATTTCGTTGTTTCGTTTTCTACCATCTCTTCGATATCCTGCTACAGCTCTAAGGAATTTCATTTATGCACTTTATATTCGGTTTTCATTTGCTTTTGTTATTGTTCATGTTTCGCTTCCGTAAGGTTGAGTTGGAACTGATATGGTCCTATAGAATTTCATAGATGTACTTTAGTTGACTTGATTCTTAAGTGTCCGTCTTATTGTTTTCTATTTCTCTTTAACACGAACACTCCTTTGTGCCCTCAACTGACAGCGATACGCTTAAATCGGTATTTAAAAAAACCAGCACTTTCAAAAAATAAATAGAACGAAGTTTCTAACAATATTCCTTTTCTTTCTGGCCATAAATTCTCCCTTCATCGGACGATTCAGTGACATGGGTCAACTCTTTCGTAGTTGTTCTCAGATTTTCAAATATTAAATTGCTCCACTTCTATTTTAACTCCATAACAAAGTCTTCTAGAAATGTATTGTCCTTCGGTGTCCGTCATAAACTTCCCGCGGAGAAATGCGCGCTTAAGTATCCAGCCACCCACGGTGCGAAAGGGTCAGAATATTCTCCCTTAGTTTACCGGAACCAATTCGGCGCTACAATGGATACTTTCGAAAAAGCTTTCTAATTACCAGGAGCACAAATTCCGTATGTAAATCTAGCTAAAGAAAAACATATACTAATACATCGTAATATCAAACTCGCCCTTCAAGCCAATTACTCCCTTACTTCTATAAACGTCTACATGCTATCCGACATCACCTTCGCGCATCTCGCGGAGAAATTGCCCAATTTTATTCGCGCATGCATCAACCCGATAAACCCTTTCAAGCTCTAATCAAATAGGTCATGCGAGGTATCAATAAATGCGTCCCGACGCCAGCAGAACAATGAAAACTATTAGAAAAATCAGCAATTAGGTTTGGGACCGTTAATTGCGAATAACAGAAACACAGCGATTTTGTGTTGTTCTTCCTACTCCAACCCCACTCGCGAACCAATGAAAAAGCAGCATCGGATTTTCGGGCTATAAATTCGTCCGCACAATCCAGATCGATCTCAGTCATCTGGATCATCTCTCAGACATCGTTCTCAGACCTCAAGCTCAAGCATCACGTTCAACATCATTATCGACACCTCGGGGCTCTCTCGACATCTCGGTGCTCGTTTGACCGCCCTCACCGTCTTCACACTTCGCTGGAACCGCCAACGCCGCCAAACGCTGCCTATTCCAAGCCGCCTCAACGCTGGACCCGCTCGTCGCCGCCTACGCCGCCCAAACGCTGCCTGTTCCAAGCCACCTCCACGCTGAACCGCTCGTTGCCGCCTACGCCGCCAAACGCTGCCTGTTCCAAGCCGCCTCAACGCTGGACCCGCTCGTCGCCGCCTACGCCGCCCAAACGCTGCCTGTTCCAAGCCACCTCCACGCTGTACCGCTCGTTGCCGCCTACGCCGCCAAACGCTGCCTGTTCCAAGCCACCTCCACGCTGCACCGCTCGTCGCCGCCTACGCCGCCCACACGCTGCCTGTTCCAAGCCGCCTCAACGCTGGACCCGCTCGTCGCCGCCTACGCTGCCTGTTCCGAGCCACATTCCCGCTGAATCCGTACGTCGCCGCCTAAGCCGCTGGAACTGCCCGCTGCCGCCATACTTTGGCCGCTCCCAGCCACTTCAACGTCGGAACTGCCTGAAGCCGTCGTCCCGTCAGATTAAGCCCAGGTTCGCCCTCGTCACCGCTTCCCGGACGCTGTGCGCCCTCGTTGCACCGTCCCTCATTGCCGACGCCCGGCCGCCTCCGGCGTTGCTGCCGCCCTCACCATTGCTACCGCCTTCGCCGACGCCGACGCCGACGCCGCCGCTAGCCCGCTTTTCCAATTCAAATTTCAATTGTGCACAAAGATTTTCGTTATTTTCTTTATTTGTAATAAATGATTATTTCCAGCCTCTTGTCTAATTAATGAGCTAGCCAGTTTGAACACAACGCCCGCTAACAAACAGGGCCGAGTTTGTGTCATCTTTCTTCATTCAGGGATATTAGACATCCAAGAAAATGATTAATTTGTTCTATGGTTTGATTTTACAGAAAGATTTTAGATCTAATTTGGTCGTATCCTTTAAAAGCCATCACCTTTATTTTGGTTATTGATATGCTCATGTTACAGTCTTCCGTTATTTGGTTCAGTTTAAATGTTGTGTAATATAGGGAGTATAGAAAGTATTACCTAAATTGGTTGTTCATTTAGTTAAAGGGCATGTTCCCACTGGTTGAGGATGCAGTCAAAAAACTAATTAAACACTTGGAGAAAAACCCAGAAGCAACAGGAGAAAATGGTTTAGAAGCGAAAGAGTTATCAGCTAAGTACGCTACAGATGTTGTGGCTAGTTGTGCTTTTGGACTTGAAGGAAAATCGTTTGAGGAAGACGATCCCGAATTCAGGAGAATGGGCAAAAAAATATTTCAACCTTCCTTACCAACTACTATAAAACATCTATTGTTGTTCATTGTGCCTGCTTTAAGCCAGTTTTTAAAAGTAAAGTAAGTTTTGCTTTACTCTAGATTATATTATTATCACTAGTCCGCAGATCCCTATACATGACAAAGACCTTCCCTCTCTATCCTTTTGTATTGTTTATGTTAATTTTCACTTCATGGGTTTTGATCTACTCTCCCATAATAATCAGTCCTAGTTGAAGATAGGTGCCATGATAACAGAGTCAACTACCAAATTTTAGGTTTTTCCCTGAAGAGGTGGTAAAATATTTCACAAACATTGTAGCGGCGGCTTTAAAATACAGGGAAGAAAATAATATAATAAGGAATGATTTTCTGGATTTCATGAAGGAACTGAAAAGTAAACCATGTGAATATGAATTCACCAACACTGATATTGTATCTCACGCCTTGGGTTTTTTTACGGATGGGTTTGAAACCAGCTCATGTGCTATGAGTTTTGTTTTGTATGAATTAGGAAATAATTCTGATGTTCAAGAAAAACTCTTGTTAGAAATCGAGGAAACACTGAAAAACAACGGAAAATTTGATTATGATATCATCAATGGAATGCAATATTTGGATGCAGTGGTTAATGGTAAGTATCGCGATTCTAAGTATTAAAATTTTACAAAATGGATGGGACTTTTTAAAATAATCTTTTAAATATATGCTTGTAGAAGGTTTACGTATGCATCCCCCTGGAATGTTTTTACTACGAACTTGTACCAAAACATTCAGTCTACCTCCACCAAAAGGTGCAGGAACTGGCCCAGATGTAACCGTAGAAGTTGACACTCCGGTTATAATACCAGTTTACGGGTTACACTATGACCCTAAACATTTTTCAGATCCTGAACGATTTGATCCAGATCGTTTTTCAGAGTCGAATAAAGAATTCATTACTAAAAGTACATATTTACCGTTCGGAGAAGGTCCCCGGGCATGTCATGGTAAGCAGTCAATTCTAACAATTATTAACGCCTAATATTAATAATTATTTATTTGTAGGGCAAAGATTTGCGCTGATGCAAATTAAATTGGCCATAGCTACAATCGTTGCAAGTTTTGAAATAAAAGCTAATAAGAAGACCATCGTTCCTATTGAAATTGATCCAGCATGCTTAATTTCACAGGCGAAGGGTGGACTTTGGTTAAATTTTTATAAAAGAGAAAATTTATAGTTTGTATTTAAACACAGCAATTAGCACTAATAATAAATTGTTGAAAGTAATTGTATTTATTATATGCAATAAATGATGTTCCTTTGTCAGACAGTTCAAAAATATTATAATATTTAACTGACTCAAATTAATTATCTTTCGCATTAACTGTCTTTAATAAAATAAGATCACTGAAGTGGTCGAGTGGTTAAGGCATTCGACTACAGCACGTACGGTCTCAGGGTCAAACCCGAGTCGGATGTTTGGCAAGTCGTTTTACCCAGTCACTGAAAATAATTGGGAACCGAAACACAGTGATGGAATAGGGAACTTAGCCGGTTGCGGAGGCTAGGGTGTATCATCTCGTACGCATAGCGTGCGCGACAACCAGGTATGGAAGCGACTTGGGAGACCTTAACCCTCCATATTGCCAGCCATACTCCCGCGCTATCCATCACTACGTAATGAAATTGTAAACTTAATAAATAAAAAAATCGGCAGAATGGTCGATTATCAAAAAAAATAGAAATGCAACCCCCAAGTACCACAAAAATCGGTATCCTAAAATGCAAATTAAACTATATCTAAGCAACATCAATAAGAGTCAAAGGCCTCCCATAAAAACTATTACTGCAGCGTATTATCCACCTCGAGACAATCTAAAGAAGTAAGATTTTAATGCTATCTTTCAAATTATGCAAACATATTTATAGTTTATGGGATTCAAGCCTTACAACCAAAGACACAGAAAATAAATACTTCTTCTTATCAATTAGTTTGCCAATACACTGGCCCACTGATGTAAACAAAACCTCAGATTTAATAGACTTTTTATCTCTTCAATATCAATGGACGAATGGACCTAATTTCAAACTACAGTCTGTCCATCAAAATGAGAAAATCAACTCCTAATTTACACAGCTGCAAAACGTATCACCAAATAATACAAGATAACACAAATGTATCAGTAAGACCAAAATCACGAGGCGATATAGACACAGAAACTGCTTCAGCATTCCGTCAAACTACAGGGAGAACAATTATAGCTGACCGTGCCGCCTCCTTGAAAAATGAACATAGTAAAAATGTGCCGCTTCATATGTATGTAAACATGGACTGCACCTACATTCGTGTTTATTTTGACATTTTGTTTTAGGTTAAGCCCGTTGTATTGAGCTAAATGGTAAATTATTCCATAACAATAAACAATATTCATTAAGCTTAGATAACGTATTCAAGTAAAAAGAGTGTTGTTGAAGATAATGGAGGCTTTTACACGATAAAAGGCGAAAAATTAAACTTACGGCAAACGTCAAAATACGAAACACGTGCGCAGCTAATATCACAGTGAACCGCAAGACGCACATATACAAAGTGGAAGTAAAGATTGGCAAGACCTGCCTTGGAAAGTAGTTTTTTTCGGTCAGCCTTTTCTGCTCTCCCTGTAGTTAACTCACATAGTGAATCACCAAGACACCGTAGGAAATAAAGAAATTAATGGCTGAGAAGCCGGGTAAATCCAGCATCAGCAAAAAAAAAACAAATTACCATCAGCCATGTCATAAGCTAAAATCAAAATTACAAGAAATCTGAAATGATTCTTTCGAAAAATACATTGTCGACTTCAACAAGGTAGTTCCATATGGCACATATAAAAAATAAGAGGAACCCCAAAATAACCTCATGCCCGATGCACAAAAATCCAGCACCGACAGAACAATAGGCAAAAAATGACAAAGACAAAGTAGACCTCTTTGCAGAACATCTCTTAGATATTTTCTTCCCACACAACGATGACCCGAATCAAAAAGTGGAACAAGATCTAACATACCCTAGAACAAAACAACCCAAAATCATGCTTCCTGCAAGTAATTCACGACGAAATCAGGATTCCAAACAAAAAAAGGCACTGGACATTGTTGTTCAATGAACTGGCAAAAAGGAATAATCAAATTAATCTATGTTCTCAACGTCATATTGAATTATTGAGACTCGAATACTACTATTGGGGGGATTTGACTAGACTAGGCCATAAGCAATTAAGCATATCCGCCCCCTTGACGTCTTAAGGACGTCAGGGACATCTTAGGGAGGGAAGCGAGTACGGCCGTCGCACCGACCCCACCCACCCGGACGATGTCCGGGCGTCTGCCCAGCACACTGACTTCCCGAATTATGGCTCAGGCATTAGTTACCGGGAAGGCCCAGGATCACCGGATCACCTGGATCCGATGTACCTTGGGGTCCACCCCACCGCACGGTTCGTTACCACTGCCCCCTCGAAACCTAACCTCAAATTGGATACCCGCTCCTTTCCGAGCGGGGGGGCTAGCACCCGAGCCCGAGGTCATCGATAAGCACGACTATCGCTACCAGATGCATGTGCAATGCTCTCCCTGATGAGGGACGTACCTTCTTACTTACTACCTACTCCTCCTCCTGGCGCTGCTCCTCCCGGTCCTTGAGAACTACTACTCGAATACTGTCCTAAATCATTAAAAAAAAATAGATATCTTGTCGTACCATCCTTTGCCTTGTTTTAGTGTGCTATTGCTTGTCTGTATTGATCGCCATTCACCATCATTTTGTCAAAATGGAGGTGCGTCGGACACATGTAGTCTGTAGAACCGACAAGCGATGGATTAAATGAGTACTACAATGGCGACCACGGGAAGGACGTAGAAGTATTGAAAGACCGAACACTAGATGGAGAGATGACACCAAAAGATACGAAAGTCTCATCTGAATGAGAGAAGCGAACAATAGAAAGGGAAAAGTCTACATCCAACAGTGGATCGAAATAGGCAGATCGTGATCGTGATTGATTGCTATATGACTTTATGTTTTGTATAATACTTTGCCTTCTTTTGTTTAATAATAAGTGGTCAATTTGACTTACGTTAATTTATCCTTTTGCGTTGAAATTTTATGCTGCTAATTGTTAGGTTCAGTTCATTCGCAAGATGACACAGATTTATTCCATTATTGTTACTGCTTTTATGAAATGTGAAGTTTCTTGCTACATCTTTTGTGAATCTTTCTGTCGCGATTTGTGCGTTTAAATCACCTAATATTATTAGTGTGCGTTTTTTGGTACCTTTTATTCCACCCGTTTCGTAAATTACTTCTTTTTCCTCCTCCATTGATAATTCTGTTGTTGCATAGGTGTTATGAGTGATATGTTTGAGAATGTGCTTGATATTCTCAACGTGTTTATTCTACTATTTATCGGCAGGAACTGTAAGCATTTTCCAACCCAACATATCAATCTTAAAATCTCCTACGTAAACTTTTTTTTATTTATTGGTTCATACATCCCTATGTAGAGCAAAGGCCTCTCTCACTTTTTAATGGGTTTTTTGGTCTATTCTCCTATAGTGAACGGTCCTCATGGGAGAGAGGTGTTGCGTTAATAGCGCTATCAGGCAATCCATTCCAACACTGGCCGGAGACAAGGATGCAGCGCCGGTTTAAGGCGCTGCCGGGCCCTAGGCGGCAATGGAAAGTCGCGAACCCCCTGTAAATGGCGGGGGGGGGGCTGGGGGCTGCAGGGTTGTGTTGGATCAAAAATAAAACGAATGTGTTAGAAGTTGTACAAAAAATTATTATAATTGTATTTTAAACAATAAAATAAAATATAAAACCAAAGTAAAAATACAGGAACAGTAACACAAATAACTAGCAGTAGGTACATATACACTAAAATACATATATCGGGTGTGGGGTGTCTCACGTAAGACGCAACATAGGGAAACACCACTGTATTTTTTTAGAAAAGATCCGGGTTACCTGCGGAATATGTACGGAGTTAGCACTGAACCTACGTAATTGAGCTTAATTGGTGCTAGAATGAGATAGAAAAAGCGCCGGCATCTGTTATCGCGACACGCAATTATTTTATTGTTTAGTTTTTAAATTTGTCAATTCAGACAGCGACAAAACGTCAAATTGCTAAACTTGTCAGTTACTGAATAATCTACATCTACAATGCAACTAAGCGCAATTAAAGATTCATTATTATTATTATTATTACCTAGGGTGGCGCAGTGGTAAGACCGTCAGGCTAGCGTTACGCTAGTCCCCGGTTCGAATCTCGCTGGGTGCAAGTTTTCCCGGAGATCGGTATCGAGCTCTGGTGACCATTCGTCATTGGGCACCTAATTAACGACGCTCTCCTCCGAATACCGACCTACGAGGTAGAGTAACAAGGTTCTATACGTACACACACATACACTATACACATGGTGCTGTATGCAGGCAAAAAACGGCGCACTAATCACGTGACTCGCATGCGGGCCGGATTGTGCATTTCACGCGTAAGACCACATACGCTAACGCACCAGCCTCAACACCGAAAGGTATAAGAGGTTAACGATTACATACCTATACTAAAACAATATAATTAAAAAAAATTATTTATAATGCTATAATACTTTACATATTTACTAAAATCACTATTTACGTAAACGTATAATTGTAACGTTCTTCTTGCACAACCATCAGGTACTTCGCCAAATTATACATTTTTCTTTATGTAACCAATTTCACACCTATCTACATGATTTGTAAGTTGGCGGAGATTTTAGTACAACTTATTTCAATATTTTCATTACATTTTAAGTTCATTTGATATCTGACTAATGACCATTTGCTCTCTTTTGATAGGATTCAATACTATTTCTTGTTTTTAGTGATATGAACTCGACAATTATGAACATAATTTCCTGGTAGAAATTTCCTAATCCGAAGTATTGTAAACACAACCTCACATTTTCATAGAATTTACTTATGTTTTCTTTACGTGTGCTGTTGTAATAAGGTGAATTCAATTTAAAATATGCAGAAACAGCGATTTTTCGTATTTTTATTGTATTAAATGAAAGTTTTAGGTGCTGTTAAAATTGACAGATATAAAAAATAAACAATGAAATAATCGTCTGTCTCAATGACAGACGCCTCCAGTATTTCTGTCTCTTTCTAGCGTTAACTAAATCCAATAACATACGTTGAGCACTGAATCCATACATATTCCAAAGGTATCGCGGATCCTTTCTAAAAAAATACACATTGGTGTTTCCCTATGTTGCGTCTTACCTGAGACACCCGATATACTTGAATAAAAAAAACTTTGCATAATTATTTACATCATATTTACATTAACTAAACGTTTAAAACAAAGACAAAGACCAAATATATTGCGTGATTTATAACGTACGGATGAGATTTTCAGGGTAGATAGAGGGGACTAAAGTAAACATGTTTTCAGAATAAACTTTTGACAAAAATCGAATAACAAAAAACTTACGGTGCGGAGGTTGCTACGGTGGGTGTCGCGAAAAATTTTGTTCAATGAATTTCGGGCCCTAATGAGCTCCCGGGCCCTAGGCGGTCGCCTAGTCCGCCTAATGGTTAAATCGGCACTGCAACGATGTTTAACTCTCTTGATCGTGCGGCAGTGGAGTACCTAGCTACCGTAACTCAGGAGCTGCGTAAATGAAGTTATTAAACAAAAATCAACAAACATCATTACAGACTGCTAGTCAATCCAAATCAATTCCCAAAGCCACTACTTTAACTTATACTCAACAAAAGATTGAAAAGATAATGACTCCTAAATCTTCTACGAAGCTGAAGTAGCATCGCTGGATGAACACCTCTCCACAACAAGTGCAAACACTAAATCATCATATCAGCTTAGAGAATGTATTCTGATTGCTAATCAACAAAAAAAGGTATAACCACTGTAGTGTTATGTAGTTCAGAGACATATTGGCAACGACTAAAAAACAGTTTCGGCAATTTAAGCATGCGAAGTAGCATCACTCGGGTCCTAGGCCTATTGTACATTCGCCGCAAGTTAGGGGATGTCCATGCAGACCGGCAGCTAGTCCAACGGCCAAGATCTTGTCCATAGAGGCGCTCCGTATATCGTAGGGCTCTAGAAGATCAGCACAAAATAGGCGATGCCTCAGAAGAAGTAGTTTGGGGCATCGCAAAAGGAGATGAAGGGAGGTTTTATCTGCTTCGTTACAGAATCTGCAACTTGGGTCCTCATAGAGACCCATCAGGTGCAGATGTCTTTCAAAGAGGCCATGGCCCCTAAGGAGGCCTGTAACTATCCTGAGGTGCTCCGACTGAACCTAAGAAGCTGTTCGGACCTGGTTTTTAAAGTTCTATGTATGAGTAGCTTCCTTTGTCTCAGCCCAGGACGTGAAGCCCAATATTAGGTGAACTGAGAGTGAGTCCAGTCTCTAATTGCTTGCTTTAGGTAGACCGAGGGTCGGTTTAGGGCTTCAAAAGGGGTCCGAGGAGTCCTCCTTGACCAAGCAGTCGGCCTCTTCGTTGCCTGGAATGTTACTGTGACCGAGCACCCACATTAGTCGAACGCAGTTGGTTGAGCTGAGCCTCTCCAGGTCTACTCAACATACCTTGACCAGTTTTGATTTGATTTTTATAGAACTCAAAGCTTTGCGTGCTGCTTAACTGTCGGAGCATACATATGCCTGTTCTCGTATCCCGTGGCGGGATTTTCCTGAGCACAGACTAAGATTGCAAAGACCTCAGTCTGGAAAACAGTACGAAACTTGCCTAGTGCGAGAGACAGTCCCATTCTAGGTTGGTCGCCGTAAATTCCAACACCGGAGCTTGCATCTGTTTTCAATCCATCTGTGAGCCACAGTAGATTAGATCTGACGCGGTCCGTAAGCAATGGTGGGCATTCGTCCCTTGCAGGGATAGTTATCTCGTAATTTCTAGCGAAGGAATAGCAGGGAGACACTACAGCACTGCGAGCGCTAAACACCAGGTCAGACTCTATTAAACGATTACCAAAGAGAAATAGGTAGCAACCATCATAAGCTTAAGAAAATGGAGATTGGCACAGAAACCGACAACCAACAAGATATAACCAGACAAGCGCTGAACTATACTGTTAGAAACGGACGGGAAGAAGGAAAACCAGACGTTACTTGGAAAAGGGACATAAATACAGAAATTAGAAAACAAAACAAACAAAGTTAAGTAAAGAGTTAACAAACAATAAACAAAAGCGGAACAATTCGTCTATGTGATCTATAATCTATGTAATCAAGAATAGAACTAGTTCTGATTCGGTAATTAAAGAAAAGTTTTAATGCAATGTTCCTTGAAGGAACAACAGGACCTAAGAAGAATAATTAATTATCCAATTATCAAAGTTCTAGTTTATACACATTTAATTTAATTCATAATTTCAAGTTAAATTTAAGAATAATAGACCATGGCCTGACCATGACAGTCAATGCCACCTGTTTTAAATCCGAAGCAAGCATGCCTTCAGGTTAAGAGTGCATTAATATGTACATGCAGCAATAATTCCGTAGAGGTGGCTGTATGGGGTGGGGGGGGGGTTAATTGCAGGTGCGATTTGGCTTTTTATACTATCTCTATCCATACTTTTCTATCAGATGTGTTCTTTTTCCATGAAGTTATGTTCATTCGCTTAAGATTTTTTCCACATCTTTTAATATCTCCGCGTTGTTGGTGGCATCCATTCAGTTATTTTTATTATGCCGTTTGGTGATGGACCTCGAATGTGTCTCGGTAAACTATTACTGTATCAAATGTATGCCACTAACTAAATTGTTAAGTTTTAGGACAACGATTTGCAATAGCACAAGTAAAAACAGCAATAGTTCAGGTGATTTCGGTATATGAAGTATGACTTAATAAACAGACAATAACACCATTACAGATTGATCCTACTTAGTTTTTACTTGCTGCAAAAGGTAGATTGTGGGTGGATTTTTATAAACGAAAGAAATATTAGGCTACTTTCTTTATTTTGTTGGTTGACAAAGCCTTGTCTCTCACAAATATTCCAACAAAACCTGTCTGTACCTAGCTTAGCATTTTAGATTTAAGACAACCTTGCATTCTATAAGATTATATAACTTAAAATATAGCAAATATATTAATTATTGTTTGTGTTCATTATGTCTACTTAGACTATAATTATAGAAATTTATGCAAAGGTTGAAAAATTAGACATAATTTATTTGTATATAATGTGTATTTCAATCTGAATAAAGTATTATATTCAAAAATGGCATCATGCGTAACTTAGTCAGGTATGCACCTGCTAGCAGTCAATACGAGTTCCATTCTAGCGGCAGCCAACCAAATTAAATTGAAGACACTATTTAAGAATTATATAGATATAAAGGAAAAGAAACCTATCATATCTTCCACTACATCTTAGTAAGTGTAAATCAACATAATTCAGCAGTACAGGAAGAGAAAGGATGTGTTATGTATGTATCAACAAAAGTGTTACAGATATTTATTTCACAAATACATACATGTACATTTACTAATAGTAAAACCTTGTATTAATTTAACTGTCTTATCGTTCTTCCAGTTGTTTATCTCGTGCAATCACTGAATCATCAAATTTTACCATGTAAGTTGTACCTTTGTGCCAATGAGCTGTCACTTTTGCGGGCTGCATCAATATTAAACATTTGTAAGATAAAAAGTGGAGAAATTAAATTAAAGTTGATGATTCAATTATTATTATTATTATTATCCTACAAATACTTACGAAACCAGTTCCGGTCAGAATTGCTTCTACAATACCAGCTACAAAAACAGCGCAATTAAGACTTCCTTTGTCCCGAGGTACGGATATAAATCGATTAACCAATGGTTCCTTTTCCATTAAATAGTATGTATTTTCATCATCATTGGAATGTTCTAATTTATCGGCTTCACGACCAAAGAGAGACTAAAATTTAAATTTAAACTTTAAATACACTCGGGAAATTTAACCAACTTACCTTCCACAACGTAGACTTTACAAACAGTAATATATTTAACAGTTTAATTTCCCTCTTTCCATTTCTTTCTCGTACAAAATAGAGGTCTATTAATTTTACACCGACATTACGACCTAAATCGTGTAATCTGAAACGATAATAAAATTGTAACCCTGAAATCAGGTTTGTATTAAACTTACTTGTTTTGTAATTCTGGTACAGTATGTGATTTATTCTGACAATACTGAACTATTTCTGAGAAAAGTAATGCGAAACAACTTAATGAAATTTCTCCTTTTCCTCTGCTTAAGGGTTTATCTAATATACTGTTACGATTACGGTTTGTTAGACTCATTTTTTATGTCTTATTATAAGAAAACTTACTGTCAATTTAATATTATTTCTAATTAGTTTAAACAGTTATTTATAAACACATTTACAACATAGCAGAATTAATGTCATTTAACGATTTTTAGGTTATCTTAATAGCCCTACGAAAACTAAAAGGCAAAAGGACTACCTTGCAAATGATCTACTGCAATTTCAAATTATTGCAAAATTTTAATCTTACGTCTTTAATATTACTTTCATTCTGTAAACTTCATACATATTAAATATTTAAGCTTTTAACTGAGAAGTGATTAGTTGCACTGCTCACTCATTCAGGCAGCGCCTAAGTTCGTTCCCCAGTAGCGGCAAAGTCTTTATTTCATTAAAGTTAAAGCACTCAGTCATACTTCTAAAAGCACCTTAATTCAGTAGACTTACACTTTTGACACTAACAAACTATCTTCTTTTCCTTAACTGAAAGATAAAGCTAAAGCAGATTTCAGCCAATGCTGGCGGGTTTCAGATTAAGCAAACACTTCCCTACTATAGTTCTATAACAGCTGAGACGTTTACAGAAACCTAATCTGAATTACCCACACGATTACCAAAATCACGTGATGGGTTACTAGGTACATCAGAGATAAAGTATCGGAACGAATTTGACTTGATACATTCATTCTTTTTCCCTGCATCTTCTACTGATCACAAAACCACCAAAGACAATTAATCGTTACCTATTGCTTTTACTTGTTAAGTTGCGTAGTCAATCTGACGTTTACCAATGAAAACCAAAAAACAATAAATGAAGACTAACCCTAAACCCACATAACAGGTAAGGTAACAATAAGTTAACTTAATTCATAACCGACTGTGCCACACAGGACTAAATTATTATAATTTAAGTATACAAAATTCAAAAAAGGGTTATGCGTTTTAGTTAATTAGTCCAACCCTATGTTTCTCCATTACAGTTTATACATTGTTCTGGCTATTACCTAGGTACTTTTTTCTTCTAGGTATACTTCTTATGGCTAAAGGCTGTAATCAACTTAGAAGTAGCATTAAAATTCAATCGGTAGTACCTACCTCTTTTGTGATTTCATCTAATAGGGCGATGAACAAGAGAGGGCTTAATACACCTCCCTGACGTATCCCTTCGTATGTTGTGAACTCTGTGGAACTTTCGTTGCCAGTTCTTACATAATTCCTCGTGTTGTTGTATATGGACTTAATGGCTCGTATTAGGTTTCCATTCACACCTTTTTTCTTTAGTGCTTCCCATATTTGGACTCTGAGTACCGTATCAAACGCTTTTACAAGGTTTACGAAGCAAATAAAGAGCTCTCCACCGTATGTTATTCTTTTTTCTATCGTTTGTTTCAGCCCAAAGATTGAGTCATGTGTGCTTCTACCTCCCCTAAAGCCACTTTGGGACTCTGCGATTTTTGTGTCTATAGTTTTCCTCAATCTCTGCTGAAGTACTTGTTCGTAGACCTTTCCCGGTACACTCAGCAGTGAAATCCCTCGGTGATTCTCACATCTATTGTCACCCTTTTTATGTAGCGGAAGGATAATTGCTACTTCCCATTCTTCTGGAATTCTCTTTTCTCTCCAAGCTAGTTGTAATACTTTGTGTAGTTGGTGTAACCCTGACTCTCCCATATATCTTATCATTTCTGGCTTTGTTATCATGGCCGGCAGCTTTGGACATCTTCAATCTTTTTATTGCTTCTTCCACTTCATTTAAGCAGCTGATCTCCTCTTTGTCTTTGCCTCCTCCGCTTCTTGAACTGATTGTCCATATATGTCCTTCCTAGTGATTCTTCGAAATACTCTTTCCACCTTCTAATTACTAATTATATCTTTCTCATTTGTGATGGTCTCTCCGTTTTTGTCTTTTAAGTGGTGCAATGGGTTCTTTTTGTTCTGCGGCAATCCTCTAATTTTTTTGTAGAAGCGTTTTTGATTTTCTTTGAAACTGGTTTCGGTTTCCAACCCAAACTTCTCCCTATCTTGTGTTTTTGCTTGTGCTACTAAAAGTTTCGTATGTTTTCTTTGATCTTTATATAGTTCATAGTCCTCTATTCTTTTGTTCAACGAGTACTTTTTCCATAGTTGCTTCTTCTTTCTTACTGCTGTCCAACTGTGACGTCAGCTCTCTTCACCATTGGCGTAACTATTCGCAGCACGATGGGTTACAAATAGGTACCAATATGTGATTAGTAGGTACTAATAAAACATAATGAATAATTATGTAACTGGAATTTTTGATAAATGTAGAAAGTTAGCACAAACAGTCATTAACCAAAGATTTTATACCATTTAAAGTCGACACCGCAAGGTACCAGAGTCAGCAATTAAGCAAGTTATAGGAGGTTATAATCAAAAGTTACACAAAGCATATGTGGGTGATCAGTCTGCACTGTCTAATTTATGTTTTCCATTTGCTGGTTGGTTTTCTTTGGTTGAAATCCTGTCAAAAGAGTTCAAACTGTTTTACTCTTATTTTTTGTGTTACTTGGAGTGCTCTGGTTGAGCTTTTTATTATTAATTTTGTTTATTTCTTATTGATCTATAATACTGCAACGAAAAGCAGAATTTAAAAGTTTTAAGTTATTTTAAATCGTGGGTGGTGAGCCAGAAAAACATTCCCTTTAAAGAAAATCTCTTTATTCATACAACATTTACTATTACTTTTATTTAGCATAAATGTCTAAAGGATACTGATTTTTGTATAATTCCACATGTTTCTGCATTTCCTTCATTTGTTTCCTGCAATCAAGAAATATAAATTAGCTAAAGGTCAATGGTTAAAATCCATGTGGTGATAATATTTTCTCTGTTTCGGTACTAGAATCACATCATTCTAGCACGCATTTTGATGCTTTAATGAGCTTCATTATTAAACGATTTTTGGTGATATTTTGTTTTCAGAAATTGGCGATACTGTATCAAATAATACACAAAATACCTAGGCAACCATTCAGTTGCTAGGCAACCAGTCAGTTGCTACGCAACAAAAACGTCAAATATCAAACTTCTGTCAACTGACAAGCAAAACTCACTATTACCAACCTAACTAGTTAACCACATTTCCCCAACTCGAAATTGTCAAGTATTTTTATAAAATAAATAATGTAAATGGAAGCCGAAACAGAGAAAATAGTATAAAAAACTCGCTACAGAAGGTAATTCGAGCACTCGTTCGTTCGGCCACTCGCCGCTACGCGGCTCGTGTCCAAATTTCGGACTCGTGCTCGAAAACAATGCCTTCTGTAACTTGTGTTTTAATATACTATTACAGAATTTTTGTTATTCATTAAAATACTTGTAATTATATTTCCATATAAAATTTACTTACGCTATATGATCCGGCATTGTTTCGTATACATCTTTAAATAATTCAGACCAATTTGGTTTTAGTCTTTTTTCCGCAGCTTCAAATGATGTCATTACATTTTTTCTGGTTTCGGTTAACCATTTCTTTTCTTTTTCATCATTCCAATAATTATTATTTTCCAAATACATACGAAATCTAGTTACAGGATTTTGATTTGTAGCCCATTTATTTACCTCGTCCTTTGATCGATATGCAGTACTATCATCCGACGTTGAATGATGACCAATCCTAAAACATAAACAAATATAAAAATCTTAAAGTACGTTTCAACAACATTATACCTGTAAGTTAATGCTTCGATTAAAACTGGTTTATTCTCACTTATCGCATATTCCTTTGCCTTTTTCGTGGCGTTGTATACAGCAAAAACATCATTACCATCTACTCGTATAGTATTTATACCATAACCGGGACCTCTTCCTGCAATTCCATCTCCTTTGTACTGTTCTTTTGAGGGGGTTGATATAGCATAACCATTGTTACGACAGAAGAAAATAACCGGGCAATCTAGAGTCGCAGCAAAATTGAAAGCCGCATGTGCATCACCTTCTGAAGCGGCGCCTTCACCGAAATAACAAACAACCACTCTGTTTTTACCCTTTAATGCATACGCAGCACCTACAGCTTGTGGCATTTGTGTACTAAGTGGACTCGAGATAGTTACAAAATTTAAACTTTTCGAACCATAATGAACAGGCATCTGTCTACCTTTACCCTCGTCCTCGACGTTACCGTAACATTGATTCATAAGATCCGGTAATGTAAAGCCTCGCCATAATAAAACCCCTACTTCCCGATACTGTCCGTAAACTATATCATCTAAACTTAAAGCAGCAGCGCTACCGATATGCGATGCTTCTTCACCATAATTTGTCATATAAAATGAAATGCGCCCTTGTCTTTGTGACTCGTATAATATTTTGTCTACAACATTGAGTAATATCATGTCTTTGTACATTTTTTCTATGATATTTTTATCAAGTTTTGGATCTTCCGATGCATTTATAATTTGTCCTCGCTGATTTAACACCTGATATACTGGCACAGGTGCATATGAATGAGATCCTGTAAATTCGAGTTTCTGCGTCCATTGCGCTCGAGCACCAGGAAATTCTAGGTTTTCGGAAGTAGCAAAGGATAAATACTGTAAAATGTAAAAATAGTTTTTAATTGGAAATGTAATTTTAAAGTTTTAGTTTGAGAGAGTCAAATGGATTTTTGGAAACGTGGACGATATGAATTAATATTTTTAAAAATATAGGTATGTTGATCGATTTTGAAAACTTTTAGTTAATTTAGAGTCATTGATATTATAATATTAAGAACATTAAAATCATGAATGCTTTTTCATCATAGATGATAGTATCCCGAAGATGATAAAAATACTTCTGAGATTATCAACAACTTCAAATCTGAAAAACCTTGAAGATAAGTAGGTAGATAAAATACAATTATTAATGTTGTAAGTGCTTTAAGTTTAAAATATAATAAAATTTTTAATCTACTATTGATGCATCCACATTAATTTAAGCACTGTTTTAATACATAAAATATAAGAAGAGTACTACAAAGTAAGACTAGTTTTAAATATATTGTGGGCTAAGAGGTTATATTAAATAATTTATGGTTCATCGAACTTATAGCTAAAGTATTTATATAAATAGTCAGTGATATTTGCACTACTTTATTTACACTTCAGTTAATAAACTTACCTTAAAGTTAAGTTTATTTTTCACACATCTAAATAGCACACTCATGTTTTTGGACAGAGCCATTTTTAAAATTAAAATGCTCCGACTGATAATATTGTTTTGTAAGTCGACCTTGCTTATCTTATTACCATAAATGAAATGTAAATAGTTTTGTAAGATATTTCGAAAGTGCTGTTGTGATAAAATTTGACAAGATAAAGATTACTACATTAATAATCAAAAAATTATTTTTTTACATCGTTACTGAACAGTTTGTATTATTACTACTAATATGAACTGTAATAAGATTGTACTAACAACTTTGGTACTTATTACTTTTACTAATATTTTACCTTCCATCATAAGTTTTGATAACATAAACCTTAATTAATAACATATAATTAGGCAAATATGCAAATGATATAAACATTTTGCTAATGTAAAACTGGTTATTTTATATGTATATGTTATCGTTAAAGCGTATAATTCCGGTATTCCATGAAATAGCTAGTTATTTTATAAAATACCGATCTACGGTAGTTAAATTATAGAATAGTTTTGTTATTTGATACTTTAACTAGTTATTCTATATATTAGCTAGTTATTCTGTAGAATAACGTACAGTAGTGACCGCCTATAATGAACCCGGTTATATTGAACTCTCGTATATTATGAACCTTTTTAGATGGCCGAATATATCGTTCATTAAGGTCAATGCAAATATTTTCGCTTATAATGAACTCGCGTATATTGAACTTTTGCATGTAATGAACTACATTTTACTTCAAAACGGTAAAATGTGTCGCTTATAATGAACTTTCTTTCTCGGGAATGATAAAATGGGAATTTTCTACAAAGGCATGATGCGCCAAATAACATTTTGAACAGCCTGGCTAATGTAGAAATGTATTTAAATTACATTTACTTAACTTTGTCTTATAAACAGTCTAAAATAAGCAACTATTTTAAGCAGTCTGATAAATAATAATTTACCTGCTTTCCCATTGAACGTATGTATATATAAGAAAATTTATTATTCATTTTTAATACATAATAAATCTTTGGTTCGTATGCATTTTTTTAGAATTTAGTTTATTGCTTTGTTGGATATAATGAATTTCGGCTATAATGAACCGTTTTTGGTGGCCAGTAGTGGTTCATTATAACCGGACACTACTGTAGTTATACAAAATAAAGTATGAAATAAAAATAGACGGGACGAAGATTATAACTTGAAGAATTAGATTTTCAGTAGTTAGTAATTCATAAAAAAAAACAAATTGTAAAAGAAAATAATTATTCTTTTAGAATAAACATAAATTAATACATCTTTGGAACAAAATATTTACGGAAGTAATAAAAAATAAATGTAAAATTCTCGTATATAAAATACCTAATTAAACAATATTCTTATCACAAACAGAAATACATTTAATTATACAGTTTTTCGTTAGTAAGGACGTATTATAATATTATTGCTATTTATTTGTGCATGGACCGCTACCATGACACTTAAAATTGCACAGTAAATTATTGTTTTTGCACAAACATTTTTTTGTTTCGCATTTTTTGTGCAAGAACATTTTTTAAAGCCTTGTCCTGTGCCGGTTGACTGGGCAGTTGCCACTGCCCGCAGGGATATCTCTTTGGAAGGAACTTCTTCGGCGGATATAAGTTTCTCATCGCAAACACTAAACTGAGACCTTGCATATAGTTGTTTGATTATACCATTCCTTGTGCCCAATTTATAATAATTATCATCAGTAACATCTAGTTCAATGGCAAGTATAGACCTAGGATCTCCTCTTCCACGGTCTACGTCAGGAACTTTTACACGAACTGTTGAACCAATAGCTGCCGAGGGTTTTTTTTTAAATCTGAAGTAAACTTCATCGATTTCGCTTGTTGGCATAAACCTTCTTTAGCGTCATTACGTTCATTTATTATCAACGTTTTTCGGTGGCACAATAATATACATCATCGATTTTGATCCATTCCATCGGCGTCTTCATTAAATATTTCTATTGCACATTTAAAATGAACCGGTTTTAAGCAGTCAGTGCAAAGCGAATAACTCTCTGAGCAGGTTTTTAAACAAATTACACATTTTGTTTCTTCAATTTCTTCACGGTCTTCTCTATTATCAATATCTTCATTTTCGAGATTTTCTTTATCGCTATCTTTGATGTTCGGTTCTTCAGTTTTTTTTCCATGTTTTGCAAAAGTTTGTTTAAATCTTCTTCATCCTGTAATGAAGCTATTATTTCTTTCGGCAAAGAAGAGGTTGTTAAACCAACTTTTGGATCTACACCAAACATTGCCTTATAAGGGGTTCTTTTGGTGCCAAAATGATAGGCACGATTTTTCATAAACTGGACAAACTGCAAGCCTTTACTCCATTTTTTTTAATGCCATTTTGTTGCATCCAAGTGGTAAGCATGTTTTCCACATCCTGATTTGCTCTTTCCACGCTGCCTTGACTTTGGCTGTGCCTTGGCCTTCCGTGCGCAATTTTTAACTCAGGACATATATCTCGTAGATCATTTTATTGCAAAACACACGACCATTGTCCGATTGCAGCATGTTAGGAGCTCCAAAAAGGAAAAATATTTCAAGAATACGACATGCAACTTCCTCAGCGCGTTTAGTTTTCAGAGGCTTTAACACAACAAATTTCGTAAGGTGGTTCTGATAGACTACGATGAATACAGTTCATTACACACTTGAAATAGAGCGCAGCCGATATTCTGTATAATAACTAGTTAAAGTATGAAATAACAAACTATTCTATAATTTAACTACCATAGATCGGTATTTTATGAAATAACTAGTTATTTCATGGAATATCGGATTACACGGTTTAACGGTAACATATACACTACTCAAAAAATCAAAGTATTCATTTTTTTATTGGCGTATTTTGGTGAAAATTCAAAATTTTTAAATAAGGCTTGGTACATCTATAAAGCTATTACTTATCTAAAATATCCCTGTATTTTTACAAACTTCGTTTATGTTTGATCAAGTTACAAGCTGTAAAACGTGAACATGCAAAAAACTAAAATGATCAGGGAGTTTGTTATGTAAAATCTATTGTTTCTGTCATTTTTGATACGGCTGCAAATCATCAAGTTCCTCAGCGTCTTGGAAGACATTTAACACCAGTAAAAGTTAGCAGAGGTGTTACTTTGTTACAAGAAGGTTATTCTCAGCGCTACGTAGCTCGGGAACTTGGGGTTGTACAAGGAACCATTTGGAAGTTATGGAAACGGTACCGGGAGACAAATCAGGTTACTTGACGTCCCGGAACAGACCGACAAAGAAAAAAACTGCTGTTTTTTGAGTAGTGTAAAAAGGCTGATTTATAGTTCCGTAAACATAGAACATAACATAAACATATAATAACATAACGTAGAATTTAAGCTTACCCTTTCATAGATCCATAACCTGTCAAATTTACCAAAATGTCAAACGAAGAAGTAGAAGCTGCTATAATAGTAGTAATGTTGTATAGATATTATTATAACAGTGAAAAAGTTCATAAGCGAAAGAAAAGAGCATTTAAACAAGATTTATAAATCGCTTTAGAGAATAAACTGGTTTTGATTTTTTCACTTTCATACATCTAAACAGAATTCTGCTTACTTGATCTGTATAATTTCATATGTTTATGTTAAAAATTAAAATTGGACCAATTTATATGTAAACGATTATGTATAACGGTTACGTTTATGGATCTATGAATGGTAATACTGCAGTACTATATTTTATTTTGTTATGTTTATGTTATGTTGTATGTTTACGAAACTATAAATCAGCCTTAATGCAAATATATTGACATTGAAGTCTATAGTCGAGTGCTGACTGTAGTATGTGTAGCTTGAACACATCCAAATACAAATTTGAATGTAGATGAATGCACGCTGGTAACTGTTAGTATTTTTGAACTTGCACAAGGAGACATATGTGCCCAATCTGAATTGTTTCTAAGCAAACAGAAGCTGCATGTTTGGTTTGCATACAGAACAACTCAGGCTGCGCACGCTCTAATCAATACACAACCGCATAAACCGTCTATGAATCAAAAATTTCATGTGTAAAAAGAGGATGTCCTAAAACATCTGAACAATATTATTTTGCAATTTACGATGTGAGGATCAACACACAATTCTTTTGACATTTTATTGTTTGTATTTAATACAAGATATGTTAAGATATGACATTTTCCAATAAGTAATTAGTAGGTAGGTAATAATATATAAAAAAATCATAAGGAATTAATAAATTCAATAACTTTTTATATGGTAACAGTTAACGTAACAAACATTACTTATAAGCATTACAACAAATATAAAAGTAATCTTTAACGATGCTATTAAGGGTATTTGCTTTGATTTCCGTTAACAATTTGATTTTTACATAATAATAATAGCAGCTTTTGAAACTGATACTTTTAAAGGTTTTTTTACGTGGTAGCTGATAAATGAGATTTTTGTTATATAAAAAATTGGCCCTTATTTATGGGTTTCCAAAAGTATGTTTAAAAAATCACTATATTTTTCTTATATAACAGCTTATATTAATTTATATAATTGTCATGTTGGTTTTCTTAGAACATTAATAGAGAAACTTAGCAGCATCAGATGACAACAGCAAGCGTTCGAAATGAAGAAAACCAAAATGCACTTTTAGCTCTTATTTTGATTCAGTTTATATTTGTTATTACCTGTCCAATGCAATATCTACTTCATAATCAATTTGTAACTTTAAAATTAACAAATTGATATTGCAAATTCTTAATATTTTAGTCTAACTAATTTGAAATTATTAACACCGCATATAACAAATAATGCATAAATTAACTATCATTAGGTACAACAATTTGTTTAGTACTACCTACGTTACATTTATTTCATACAGTTAGAAACATGCTAGTCAGAATTTTAAAAAGTACCTACGTTATTGTTGAGGTTTACGTTGGAAAGTCACAGATATATCAACAACATTGTTTGTTTGCGGCTAACAAATTGCTTTGTAATAAACGAATAACACTTGATATTAATTTTCTGCATTTTTAATTGTCGTAATAGAAGAAAACAAAAGCACTTTAAAGCACATATCAGAGTTAAATGAAGATATGAACTAACAAAGGTTGTGGAAATGTGTTAGTTAATAAAACAGGCAACTAAAAAGCTACGCTTGCAAAATAAAGTACCGTAGCGAAGTTGTAGGTGTTAAAAGGCAAGACATAACATGCAATGATGGAATTTAGAAGCAGCTAAAGGTACAGATTAAAATAGAAAAGCAACAACTGCATTAGTAGAGGAAAAGTGATAGGCAATAAATCGGTCAGTATACTACTATAACAAAGACCAAATAAAACGTAAAATAACACAATAGAAGAACTACTTGGAAACAAAGGTTGGATAGATGCCACCATAAACGCCAACAACAAAAAGTGATGACTACAATAATTCCACAAGCAAAACTCTCGATACTTAACGTAATTCGTACCTATATATAAGGTTATTCAAAAGTAAGTTACATTTTGAAGTAGATATAACATTTGTAAGAATTAACATATATACAAAATAATAACACATTTGTATTTATCGAACAATGGGATTTGTTCATTAATCAGATTTATTTGTTTTGGGGTAAAAGGTTTTGATCGCAAAATAAGCAGACAGTTTTCTAACACCCGGCCAGCGCGTTCCCCTGATATCAATCCAGCAGATTTGTGGCTGTGGGGTTATTTAAAAGAACGAGTTTTTTAACTAATCCCACGACTATCGACGAACTAAAATATGCCATCTCGCAAGAAATTGAAAATATTCCACGAGAGATATAATAGAAAATGCTGTTCACAACATAGAAGAAAGATTGTTGCTTGTTGAAGAAGAAAATGGCGAACATATTCAACATTTAAACTGAATCCAGTAAACCCCATAAGCATAAAAAGTATCTACAGCGTGACAAGAAAAATCATCCGAACGAAAAATAGCGAGTCGGACGAATTTACTACAACGGAGGGGCTAAGACAAGGGGGAGCGTTAAGCCCGTATCTTTTTATAATTTTACTAGATGAAGTAATACAACAATGTAATAAGAAAACTAAGAGAGGGATCTGCGGTTACAACCGCATGAATCAGATTGATATAAAAGAAATAGCTTATGCAGATGATATACTAATTATAGCAAATAACGTGCATAACTTACAATATAACATAAATGTTTGGGAAACAACGCTCAGAGAGAAAAACATGGAAATAAGTGTGCAGAAATCAAAGATAATGATGATATCAAAAAACCCTGAGAAAGTAAACTTAGTGATACGCAATCAGTCAATAGAGCAAGTAGATAGTTTTAAATACCTGGGACACACTTTAGAAGCAAATGGAAAAACCGAAATAGAAATAAATAACAGAATACTAGCCACAAGTAAACTAATATATGCCTTAAATAAAAGTTTTCTAAACAAAAAAGAAATAACAAAAAAGACAAAAATCAGTGTATTTAAATCCGTTCTAGTGCCTACGCTACTATATGGTAGCGAAACGTGGGTTTTGTCAGATAGGCAAAAGAAAAAACTGCAGGCAACCGAAATGCGTTACCTTAGAAAAGTGCTCGGCGTTAAATTAAGTGATCGAATTAGAAACAAAGAAATTAGAGAAAGGGTAAACACAACGGCGGTGATAGACATATACGAGCGAAATCAGCTAAGGTGGCTAGGCCACTTATTCAGGATGGACACCAATAGATTAACAAATGTGACGTGGAATCTAAAGATACCAGGCAGAAGACCACCAGGACGACCCAGAAACAGATGGAACGGACAGCTAGGAAAATACCTAAGTAAAATGGGATTAACGTGGGAGGAAGCAAAAACTAAAGCAAGAAACCGAAAACTATGGAAGCAAATAACAGAAAGAAAATAAGAGAAGATCGTAAAACCTCGACACCGTGTAACACGGTAAAAGAGGAAAGGATTAAGTAAGTAAGTAAGTAAGTAAACCCCATATATTTATGAGTATAAATGTGTTTTTATTTTGTATATATGTTAATTCTTACAAATGTTATATCTACTTCAAAATATAACTTACTTTTGAATAACCTTATATATATATAATATTCCTCTAACTCCTCGGTGGAGCATAGGGCCTCAATAAATATTTTCTATCGTGTACAGTTTTGAGCCATTTGTTTAATCTCTTGCCATGTTTTACCCGCTACTTGTGTCTCTTGCTGCACGGTTCTTTGCCAGGTTCTTCCTCTTTTCTGCTTCCTTAAGGGTTCTCATCTAGCACCATTCTTGATATGTTGGATTCCTCCCTTCTTAAACAATGACCAATCTAATTCCATTTACGGGTTTTTATTTCAGTTTTTACATTTTTTGTCCTGTGCATCTCCATAATTCTTCGTTAGTGACAAAATCCGCCCAACGGATTCTAAGTATCCTTTGTAAACACCTGTTGCTGAGTGCTTAGATCTTGTTATCGGTTGTAGTGGAAGATTGCCATGTTTGGCATGCATACAAAAGAACAGATTTGACATTAGTGTTTCAGTTTGGTTGTTAACTAGGGACTGTTCCATACAGCCTTCAGAGTTGCGAATGCGATTCTGGCTTTATTGATTCGTTGGTTTTTATGTCTTTTTCAGTGTCACCAGTGGCTGTGATTGTGCTCCCCAAGTAACAGAATTCGTCTACCTCTTTGACTGTTGTTACTGTTAATGCGCATTGTTTTGGTTTTATTGACATTTATTTCCAGTCCCACCAGCGTTACAAGTTCTGTAAAGGTACGTTTTCGTAAGGACAAATCGGGGCGACTTGTTGGCCGAACATGTTTGCCGACCAACAAGTTGGTAAAATTGACAGGTGTTTATGTTGTCACTTGTCTGCAACGGACACGTCGAGAGAACGATCTTCGAATCGAAATCTGCAGTTTTCAAGATGGCAGATGATGAAGTAGTACAGGTTATATCAACTTTCATAGTGTTGGCAGGAAGCCATGCGATACTAGAAAGTCAAAAAAAGTCAAAACGAAAACGCAAAAGATGGTACGTTAGAAGTTGTTTAGCGAAGAGATGTTTGGAAGGTGCATATACGTCGCTTGTACCTAGTTGCGCCTCTTATTATTAAAAATTGAGTGTTTACGTAGTGATAAATGAACGCCGACTCGACATGTGCGGCTATATGAAATGCATTTCGTTTACATTAGGCCGAGCGCTCACCGGGGTGACGTGACATACGACATGACGAGTGATCTGACAGTGACATGACTTTTAAATGACATAACGCTCACCAAACAGACTTTTTAATAGTAACATGTCACTGTGTCGTTTTCAGAGGATGAGGATTCTCTTGCTTTAGTTAATCTAATTAACATTAATAACAACAATCGCGATAAAAAAACGATTTTGGGTACATCCTTATTGGCGTGATAACGTAAAACAACGTGGTACCTTAGTGTATTTAAAGAATTAAATTTGTACCCGGAAAGGTTTCAGTCATTCTATCGAATGAGCAAGGACACCTTCGATATATTACTTAAAAAAGTAAGATACGCACTTTTAAAAGTTTACTTGTACTGCATTTCGTCTACAAAGTGGTGTATTTTAGAAGTGACATGCGACAAAAGTGGAACATGCTGCACTTTTTGGGTAGTGATATGACACGTTTAAAGACATGTCGTAGTCATATCCGTTCGGTGGGCGCCGATTCATATATTTATATTGGTTTAATATGAAGTGACGTGTTACAAGTAAGTCAGTTGTCACGTTGCGTGTCATGTCATATGTCACGTCACCCCGGTGAGCGCTCGGCCTTAGAACAGACAAGTCGGCGGACATGCCGGCCAACATGTTGCTTCCTTACGAAAACGTACCTTTACTCTTTCAAGTTTAGTCTGCATAGCGGCATGGGTGTGAGCTAGCAGGCAGATATCATCAATCATCTGCATAATCTAGATCATGACGTTGACTGTAAAGTCTTCAGATTATACCAAGATGTTCAAAGTTAGTATTTGTTATAAGTTATAACCCAGTCAAATACAATATTGAACAATAAAGGGTATGAAATGCAGAACCTAAATATCCCTTAGAAACTAATAAATTTAACAAACATGACACTAAAAGAAACAACATCAACAATAAGAACTATACAAGGGACATCTGATGAATTAATAGCATACGAAGACGACTTTGTAATAGTAGCGAGAACACAAAAGGCGTTGATACAAGAATTCAAAAAAGTAGAAAATAGAGCAAGACAATTGGGACTAGCAGTAAACGAAAAAAAAAACAAAATATATGAGAAGCAGAAGAAAAAATTAAATGGACCCGTAAACCTGAGGAGTGGAAAGTATACCTTTGAAGAGACAAGATCCTTTAAACACTTTGGAATTATGCTTAACAATATTAACGAAAGAACGCAGATAATTAAAGACAGGGTACTAGCTGGAAACAAAGAGTATTATGTGAAGACAAGACGTTATCTTCGAAAACTAAACTAAAAGTGTACAAAACTTTAATAAGGCCTGTAGCAACGTATGGGGCTGAAATTTTAAGCATGAAATATAAATAAGGAAATATGAAAGAAGGATATTAAAAAAATATTTGGATTAAAGAAGATGGATGAGGAGGAATACAGGATACTAATGAAGCATGAACTCACAGAAAAGATATAGTGAGATTTATAAAGGCTCAACGAATCAGGTGGCTAGGACATGTGATAACGAGAGAGGACCACAGCACAATTAAAAAAATTTTGGAATGTAAACCTGACGAAAATAAGCCCAAGGGAAGACCTAGAACAAAGTGGATAAAAGAAGTAAAAGAAGATCTAAGAAATATGGGGATAGAGGACTGGAAATCATTAGTTGAAGATATGAAAACTATAAGAAGATAAAATTAAGGAACTACAGGAATTAATCCACCCTAAGAAGCAGATCAATAAAACTTCAAACCGAAGTCTGGCAAATTCTCACGGGAATAACAAGCCAAAATTACAAAGGGAAGAGAGCGTATCTCTGCTTGACGCCAGTAAAGATGAGTATGTCGTTACCGCCTTTCCCTCTGTGTATCACTTTGCAGTTTGCTGACTCGTATATAGGTGTTTCATCATGGTTATTAACTTAGGAGGCACTCCAATCAGCTGCAGGATTTTCCAAAATGCAGAGTGTTTCAGCAAGTCGAAGGCTCGTTTAAAATCTATAAATGTTAAGTAGAGTGGAGATCTCCATTCCACGGCTTGTTTGATAATTTTACATCATGCAGTGATTTGGTGGATATTTGGTCCAAATCCGCATTATTCAGCTGTGAGCTTGGGTTCTATTTTCTCAGCCAGTCTATATGTTTTTTTTAAATTTCACAATTAAATCAACAATCAGAACAATATAAGTATGTGAAATATACAATACATATACGTTCTATGAGCTGACGTGATGATTACAGATTTGAGGGGACTTGCCTGGTGGCATTACCCAAGAATCGTCAAGGATTGGTGGTCAGGTCACATGGCCATTTCTTTTTAAGGCGTCTAAAGGCTGGTGCTACCAATTCGGCTTCAATAAAAGGGTTTGGATTGCTTTCAGGCGTCGTTGATGTTCAGCTGTCCGTTGATGAATTTCTCCTAGTAAGAACGAGACTTTTAGGTCAGTGTGGAGGGTAAGATTATTCACGAATCACGGTGCATCTACCATTTGTCGTAGGAGTTTGGACTGAAACATTTGTATTATATTTAGGACTGATATAAACGAACAGCTCCAAATAGGCTTGATAATAATTTTATAAATGAAGATTTTATTTTCGAGGGATAGCGAGATTTTCTGCCTATCAATCAATACATCTTTTGTTACTTGATATCCATTTCTTTTCTTTTCTTTGTTTTGTGTAGTCTCCAGGTCAATCTGCTGTCCAGATGCAATCCGAGATAGTGTGCTTCTTGGGCATGGGCAATTTTGACATTATTGATAAAAACTGATTGATGTTGCTGTCTTTTGAGCGTAAATGAAATGATTTGCTCTCATTTTTACTCTTATCCTCCATAGGTGTACCCGGTTTTAATTACATGTGAGATACATTTATTGATCATGTTTAGTAATGTGATGCCTCTCCAGTTAGTGCATCTTGTAAGATCTCCTTTCATCAGAAGGTTAATTTATTATTAATCCTGCTTTCCGATCAGCGGGAATTGATTCTAGGTTCCAACTTTCTCGCAGGATTGGATCGAGAAAGGCTGCTGTTCTGGGGATGTCTACTTTTAACAATTCTGTCAAGATATTGTTGGGTTCTGAGGCTTTTCCATCTTTGAGTTTTGGAAACTCGGTGGAATTTTATTGGTCTGCTTAGGATGGTGGAAAAGTGATCTTTCCAGATTTTGATTTGTTCCTCTTCTTCTTCTTCTTCTCCTCGGCCCATATTAGTCCACTCCTGGATGTAGGCCTCTCCCATAAAAAACATTCAATATTTAATTAGTTTCCAAGTTTCATCTGTAATACATTCTTCTCTTCTGTTTTTTGTTCCAAGTACCTACTTGTGCTGCGGTGTCGTCTTTGTAATTAGCCCATCTTGTGTTGTGTCTGTTAGATTCACTGCCTGCTCCTAAGTACTCTTGCTCATAGTCAACATTATTCCTAATTATTTTTACACATTCACGCGTTACAAAGGGGCTTTTAAGTTTTTCTAGGTTATATTTTCTACAGGAGCATTTGGTGCTTGCTCGTTTCACCACCTGAAGTTTAAGTTGGAGTGTGCCAACTAGAAGACAATGATCACTCGCCATGTCCACTCCCTGTTTATTGCGGACATCGAGAAGCGAGTGTCTCCACTTTCTGCTGATGGTAATATCACAGTCTAGTAATATAACCAGTCGTCTCACTCGCCTGATTTTGTGGGTCCGAATTCCAGTGCGCCTGTGTAAAGTTTAGCCGAATGCGCAGTTAGAATACAACGTGTTTGCGGTGCAGTTTGCAGTTGTTAGCCGTAAACCACGTGCTTGTAGGTGTTTGAGCGGTGCTTGTTATTCGTTCATTCAAAAATCGCGCCAAAATATTCATGATCCAGCCGAATGCGCACTGCACATTTCGGGGACATGAACATCAAAGGTTCCGACACTAAGTGAGACGACTGGTTATATTACTAGACTGTGGTAATATGGTTGATCTGGTTAATCTTGTGGATGTTTTTATGTGGGAATATCATTTGTTTCCGTTTTCATTGTGGTCACCTCTTCCTTGAGCGTCCACTATAGTTTCTAGGTAATAATTGTCTTTGTCTACTTTGGTATTGAGATCTCTCATTAGTATCAGTGTGCTGCCTTTCTTATATTGTCGCACAGTCTCATTCAGTGACTCATAGAACCTTACAACCTATAGTTATATTAAATGCAGATTAATGTTTATTAAGTATACTTGTGTTTTATATTTAAAATATAATATGTTGTTAGCATATTTGTGACTTGCCAACTTGCATTTTAATTACCTAATAGGAATCTTTACTTGCAAATTAATAATCCAATTAGAAAATCTAAATGTTTGATTTCTAAACATATAAACTTAGTACTTAGGAAATTATATCTTGCTAATAAACATATATTTAAAATATTTTGTGTTGATTAAGAAAGCCTTTCGTTTATTGCTGCATGTGCATCAAGCTAACAAATTTTGAATATATATGAGCATCCTATAATCTTTTCCATCTTTTTAGTGTAATATAAATAAAAGCTTTTAGTTTGTGATAATTGATAATGCATAATAAATATATGATTACTTTGTACTGCTAATATTTTCTGACTAGATTATTTCGAACTATGTATGAATTTACAAGGATACATTATCATTTAAGTTTTGATTTTTTTAACGGTTTTTGAATACATCATTTTTGCAAAAATTAATAGTATTCGTAATAAACAATTATAAACTATCAGATTAACAGCATCGGTATCATTGTAAATTCAATAGCTAGAAACATTTATGGACAAAACTTTATACAAATATTTATGCTTAATAATAGTTAACATCCGTTTTAAAAACGGACTGTTTCAATAATAATAAAACAATGATATAATACAGTATCTGTATATCACATATTCGAAGAGTATTATAACAAACAGGTCAGACTTTCATGTTAATATTGCGTATTCAATAATTTTTAGTTTTTAATATTTGGTCATGTAATTACTCGATTGTGCCCTACATCACAAAAACTTAAACCTTGTTAATTACACAAATATGACTAGATTATGAAAAAGGTAACAAACTAATTGTTTTGGAAGTGAAATACTGCCTTCTGCATTGCACATAAAACAAATAGTGGATATCAATGTTGTAATTAAAGATCAAGCTTAAATTTTGTTCTGTGATAGCAGTTTTACTTCCGTTAATGGTAAACAAATAAAATCAAATCAAGGAATTAATTTCCTTGCATATTTTTTAAATAAGAGGTATCATAAGGCCTTTTTCTACTAATTACTTGTAGGTATACAATAACAGCAAAAAATGAAAATCCACATACGATTTAAACCGTTATTTTATTTATATTTACGTATTTTATGTGTACCCAATGACTTCTCTAAAAATTATAAATGACTGGGCGTTCATCAAGTAACTAATTGTTATAATTCTTTTGTGAATCGAGTATTTAATTCATATTTTGTTATAATATAAAATTGCCTGGTAAACAATTCTTTTATCCTATACTGGAAATGAGAGTTACATAATCTTAAACGTATCAATAAACTACGAAAAATACAATTAAAAACAAACACTAACATTTTAAAAAATAAACAAAATAAATTAATATATTTTACAAAATGCTTTGCCTTTTTTACATTACATAACTTTATACATTCAAAGGTAATTGTCTAACTTACCTGACAAAAACAATCTTACTTTCATAGATTCATGGTGAGAATACCCTTAAACTTCTTAGAAGTGTTGCTAATACATTAGCTAAACTTTCAGCTTCTGACGCCAAGTGTTCTTCTATAGCAGCTTGAGAACTACGATCTATATCGGACGTAAGAAGATGCCTAAATGCTGCAGTAACATCGTGAACTTTTAGGATTAAATTTCTAGTTTGAAGTGGTGAAGTAGTATGGTTTGCTAAATCTTGACAAAGTTCCGTAAGTCTTCTTAAAATAGTAAGACAAATAGCTAAATTCTCAGGTAAATCTGGTAGTGTAGTGTCTGACATTGCTATAACTAGCATTTTACTAGAAGTAACTAACTGAAGTGACTGGGACGTTAATTCATCTTTGGCAATCTAAAAAGTAGTATTCACATTTTAATTTATAAACATAAACTAATTACTTGCTTTTTGACAATTAAAGCGTTAAAAGCGATGCACAATAAGTAGCGGTAACTCTCTCTACAATTAACAAGATTAACTAATTTTCACTTTAAAGAATTTTTGAACCATAGCTATCTAACTGTCTGACAAGTATTTATCACCTGAAAGCTAAAGAATATGATGAGCAAAGCTTACTTTTACTATTACTGTATCTAGTCATGCCATACGTTTTAGTGATGGGCGAATTCGAATGAAAAAAATCGGATCATTCAATTGTCGTCGGTATTCGAAATGTATCGATTGTTGTCGTCAAATCATTCGAATGATTTTTCATTCGGAAACTCGGTAACGAATAGCGAATACCGAATAACGAATGCGAATGCGAATGAATTCCCAACCACATAGAGTTATTTTTGTACGGCATTAACGAGGCAAGCGTCAGACGAAGATATACATAATATATAATATACATAACTGCACACCGTATTACTTTAATTTTAAAAAGTTTCTTTTATTATAAGCGCAGAATGAGTTTGCGCATTCAACTCGAGTGATCATTCGCATTCCGATTAATTACTCGCACTGCGAATTACGAATGATTATTCGAATGATTTTTAATTCGAGTGAAATAATATTGTTCGAATGATTTTTCATTCGTCATTCGTTTCAGAGTTTCCGAATGAAAAATCATTCGAATGATTTTTCATTCGAATGATCATTCGATTGTTGAAATTATCCGATTGCCGATTATTCGGGTCTCAAAATCATTCGATTGTGCCCATCACTAATAAGTTCTGTCCCTAAATAGGTATTTACGATACAAGTGGGATATGAGCATTATTAAGATACGCGTTTGAAATTTGCGATAGCCTAACGGGGTTCCCCTGTCTAATATTTCTACAGGGTCATTAGCAAAGGATCTGGGACCTATAGTAAAGCCTTTGTGACTTTTCAGTCTTTCTAAAGAAGATTTATTGCACCAGTTGCAAAGCTCTTGAAGTTAGATAAAGTTGTAAAAACCAGATGTAGACAAAAATAATATAATAATCTATAAATTATATCCATTGAAGTGTGGCAAAATTGGTTGAAGGTGACAAACAACTCGATTTCGAAATGAATTACAAAATAAATATTACTTAATTGATTTAATGTACAGTTTCAAAAAATCCCTCCAAATAATGTGAATATCCCTTTGTCCCTATGGGCTTCAAAAATCCCTCGATTCGGGATATATCCAGGCACGGCGGAAGCACCGGGCAACCCGGGCCCCCGCTGACTCAGCTGACTGTGTCTATTGCCTTTGTGAGATGCCGGTTGTCAGAAACCGCAGTCATAAGATAACTGTAGTTCATGACTTTTACGACTTTCTTGTAAGTTTTACCCTGATACCGTCCGGATAGCAATTGGCGTACGGCATTAACGTTATTACAGATTTCGTTATTGGTTATTAATACTACCAATAACTGTCGCATCAGGAGAAAGAAGTTTTTCCAAATTAAAATTAATTAAAAATTATTTGCGATCATCAATATCCCAAGATCGCTTAGTTCACTTAGTTGGGTTAGCAATGATGTCTATCGAGTATGACACATTAAGCAAAATTGATTATGAATCTCTTATTAAGGGTTTTGCAGAAGCGAAGGCTCATAAAGTTATTTTTTCGTAAGTAGAAATAGATATGTGGTATTTAGATTTTCTATACAATAAATAGTACCGTAAAACGGGGTGAATAGCAACTAGCAGGTGAATCACAACAACTTTCTGGAAAGTTTTTTAAAAATTCGCCAAACAATGTCTAATGAAATTTAACGCTTGGAATTTTTTTTATAGATAGTTCAAACTATAAGCTTTACAATATTAAAACTGTATTTCTTTAAATTTAATTTTTTTCAGAGAATAAAAATTTAAAATTTTTTTAATTTTCGCGGTTTTTAAAATACAGAAAAAACTTTGGTAATCTAACACACTTGTAACCAAAATTTAATACTTTTTGGTTGTTATTAGTGACTGCTCTGAACATTACTGTAAAGTAATTTTTGGATTTTATCAAAACAATTTTATATCTGGCAAAGGTACGAATGTTTTATTTCAAAGTTGCAAAAATCAGGCTAAACTGGGGTGCATCGCAACGACAAATTGATTGAAAATTATATTTTTTTATAAAATAATATTTGTTATACCTATACATATATTAAGAATTTATTATTATTTTCTTTTGAGTTTGTTGCAAATAAATAGTTTAAAGTTAAAAAAAGCTTGTTATAAAACGATTTTTCTGAGTTTGACGCATATAATAGTTATTTTGTATCACAAGGCTAGAAACTGTCACTTTGCAAGTGCGAGTACTTGCAAAGCAGTTTCTAGGCGTGTGATACACAATATTTTTTCGGCCGATAAAAATACGTTAATTATAAAAAATCATTTTTTATTCAAATATTTGACGTTAGAGAATTTATTTTTCCAGGGAATTTATTTTTCTGGGCGTGACAATGGGCGTAGCAATGAGAGGGCGGAGTCAGTTCGGTTCAGCGCCACAAATCAAAAATCCTAATTTTACTTTCTGGACTAGTCCGGCAAATAGTATTTTCCGGACGATTTATACGCATGAAAATTGAGTGTTTCTAGCCGGAGGGCGAAAAATGGTTTTTCAACTCAAAAAAATTTTTTTTAAACTTTATAGTTGTTGTGTTTCACCTTATAGGAGTTATAAATCGCAATACACGCATAAAAAATGCATTGTTGCGATAGACACGGAATGGAAGGTGAATCGCAACAGAGAACATTTTATTTTTTTTAAGTGCTTTTGCAAAAAGTTATAAATTTCAATTTTTGTGGTAGTAATCTAGAAGGTATGATCAGACTTTGCTAAATTAGTTTAGGATAAAGTTCACTCTGAAAAGAGTTATGCAAGTGAGTTTGTTGAAAAGTGTTGTTATTCACCTCATTTTACGGTACCTATACATATTTAAAAAAATTTTGTATTGTTTTTCTAGTTCATTCACTTCAATTGTGGTAGGAATATAGGGGGGGGGGGGGCGCCAAAATGGGAACTTGCTCGATCAAAATGTTTTTCTTCCGCCGGCCCTGGATATATCCCTCAAGGTGACAATACTGCACCTGGCAAACTGAGCAGGAGAACTTGAAATCTCCTGACCACTACCCACCAATGATACCTCTCCCGTACCCTCCCTTCTGCCCTTCGCTAAATGGCGCGCAATTCAAAAAAGGAAGTTTCCCTGCCGCATCCTGTACTTATTTACGACGAGGTGCTATTGTAATGAATCTTCGCAGAATTCTAAATTTAAAATGCTGAATTGCATGCTACACAAACAATGATCCGGATAACAGAAGCACACAAGCACTTCACTTCAGATACCAAAGGTACATAATGCAAAAAATAATTGATCCGGATAACCGCGGAATCCGGAAAACTGAAGAGTCGGATAATCAAGATTCTACTGTAGTTGACAATTACCAATTACACAGCTTTTTTTTGCCTTTTCCCTATTATCTGACATTTTTGTTTATCCGACGTTTGGTCGGCCCGTTTATGTCGGATAAGCGAGACTCTACTATATTAAAGAATATGTAAGAATAAACCATTTCATTTGTACTAGGTTTTTCTTTTAATTATCCATATATGTACAAGGGACAGAATTTACGTGCACGACTAACTAAATAAAAGAGGTTTAGAAATTTGAATTTATATCAAAATAACTAGTTACTTTACCTGAAATTTCTCTTCACTCATTAAATTTCCACCACCATGTACTTGAGCAGCGTTACACTGAACGGCTACTTGGTCAAGTCGTACTAATAAACTGGACATAGCAGCATCAGTTTTTGCTAGTAGGTTTTCCCTAGTTGAAGTGCATCCATTTTTAAGGCATGCACTACCGTTTCTCTGGAAAGTATCTTCCTTATCTTTGACCCACACACTTCTTGAGGTCGCTTGATCGCTACTGGCAGATTCAGAATAGCTCCGTGTATGTGTAGAATGGGTAGGTGGACGTGGTGGAGGAACGGAATCATGTGAATAACTTCGATTTTGGTATACTTTCGGAGGATCGGAACAGTCTATTGGCACAGTGGATAACTGAGCACCTCGACCTAAATGAGGTGAAGTTGGAGTGCTAATAGCTGTACAAACCAAGTTCAGTTTGGTTTCTTCTGCCAATCCGAAACTTGAATCTATGGCATTATACATATTTTTATTTCTTTGCAAATGTGGAGATCCAATACCTGCCGTTCGGACATCTCCGTTTGATTTTGGTAGTGGTGTACTATTCTTTCTGCGTAAAACTTCTAACGGTGGTACTGGTGGTAGTGGTGGTTTTTTTGGTGGTAAAAATAAATGCGGTGGTGCTTGATGACTAGCTTCACCTCGAGGTGGTAAAATTGGTGGAGTTTCTGGTTGCGAATGATTCGCATTGTTTGCATTTTGTCGAATTATATTACTTGTTAAGGAATGCGAACGTTGTCGTTCTTGAGGTATATTCTTTGGAGGCCTTTCGGGCGGTTTTTGATCCGAGGCTCTTCTTGGTGGTGGTTGTATAGATTGGTTATCGTCTGATGACGATTTTTCTGGCTTATCCATTTTACCTTTGGCACAACACGAAAATGCACCTTTTCTATCAACGGTAGCATATTCAATTATATTAGATTTAACACTGCAATTGCTATTTCTTCTAACTAGACCTCCATTAGTATAACTTGCATCTTTTTTAACTGTTTTTTCTATATTGGGAGGTAAACTATCATACTCCCTAATGGTATGTATTGTCAAATTTTCAAAACTATTTCGAATGGCAGGTGGAGGTGGTATAATGAAAGACATGATTTCTTCTGGTGTGAGTTCAACAGCTGGTGTTACTTTTTGAATTGGTGGAGGAATAGTTACACTTGCTAAAAATTCTTCCAGATCTACGTTATCACTTAATATGCCATGCTTGTTTAAGTTTTCAATTGAATCTGCAAAACAAGTTGGTGGCTTATTTAAAGGAGTCGGTAAGGCACAGTCCAACTCATCAGGAGTTACGGGTGGAGGCAGTAACGTTAAGTCTATGATATCAGGATCGAAATCGTACAAATTTGTTAAACTATCCAAATCAGAAGAACCTACATTATCGTTATTACCATTTTCTTTAAGCCTCTCTAAATACGCTTTCAAATCTTCCTCCTTTCCACCCGAATTATCTGGACTTCTTAATCCAAAGCTTACTCTAGAATTCTTGCCGTAATTGTCATTCGTTCTATTTATTCTATGCTTTGGTGAATTATGAGGTGTGCATATAGAATCGTTGTCACTTTCAGACTGATTAATTTCTGAACGTAACATTTCTATTGCTGCATTTGCAAACGCATGTTTTGAATCATCGGCGTATTTACGTCCTTGTGTAAGAAGTAGCAAGGAATCACTGTGCTTCAATTTACCAGGTGTATCATCGGCAAACTGGCTGTCAGTATCGCTTTCAATATCAACACTAGTTTCCTGCCATTCAGTATTAGTATTTTGTCTACCGAACTGTTCTTGTTCGTTCAAATATTTCTCGGAATTTTCAACTAACTGTTGCATCTCACGAACTCTCTTCAATACATCTTCATTTTTCGATTCTGTTACGCCACTTTCCAAAATTTCCATTGATACAACGCTTTGAAGATCATAAGAATTGGCTTTATCAAAATAACGTAAATTATTCCTAAGCTGATTATTTCTATTATTTGTCATTGAACTATTCATATTACTATCTAAGCTAAAACCTGGCAAAAACGGAGGTTTACTCTGGCGACCAACCGTGTTGTATAAACCGTTAGTTTTGTGGTTTATATTTTGATAAGTGGGATGCATTGCAAAACAAATAGTTCGCACTTGACTTTGATTTATGTAGCTCCATTTTTCGGGTACTACCCGATGTTGTGACAAATATGGTGGAGCTAAATCATCTAATGGAGGGGATTCTTCTTGGTCCACAGGTAAATTCTGGGCTGTTATTAATTTAAAATAACCTTTAAGAACCAAAACTAATTCGCTTGCATCTCGTTCTTCTAATGTTATGGTAACTAATCTCTCGTTTTGTAATTTAACTAGCACTGTACGACTTAATTCGTCATCACTTCTTACTTCTACCCTTCTAATATCTTCTAGGTTAGCAATTGGTAGAGGCTGTAACAAGATATATGTTTATATATATTATTCGGTTAATTTTTATTTGCTAAATACTAACCACTGAGTTCCTTGTTCCAATAATTTGGCTCAAACCAAATTTAGGACTAACTAGAATTACTCTTTCCATTGAATCTGCTCGGGGACCTGCTGAAAAGCACTTAGCTCCATAGCTCGGTAGTTGACTAACAAGATCCAAATAATGCAATTTTGCTTGAAGTGCTGTTAACTGTTTACCAGGACCAGCCATATTAGCGTGCAATTTTAGAAAATGTGCTAAAACCTTATGTATTTCTTTACGTTTCATATTTTCCAAAAGTGATGCAGGCACAAAACGTTCCAAACCAAAGTCTCTTCTACAATAAATAACAGAAATTTATTACCGGATATACCGAAGTATTTAATATTTATACTTACTCAACAGTCTTGACGGTAAGTTTGGCAGCAGAAATATTGTTAGCAAGCGCATGTTGGTAGATATGTAAAGCAGCTAATCGTAAGGCTGTATCATATTGAAGTTCAGGAGCAAATCGTTCCTGTGTTACATCATTACAACACTGCGTATATAAATAGTCTAATGCTGCAAGATCCCTTTGTGCAAGGGCAGCTGCTGAAGAAGGCACAAAAGCCACACGGAATAAACACCTTAATTTATGGGCACCAGGCTTTGATGCTATCTAAAATAATAATACAGAAATTGTAGAAAAAAATGATTAATTTTACATTTAGTGTTTAGTGTTTTACGAATGACGATTAGGTTGACTCAAATTTTATAAATATATTAAACAAGTTAAACCTTTATTTACAAAGGTCAGAAATTTCGTTGATCAAGATTTCCATTTTCTTCATTTTTTACAGCCTAGATAATTTAAAAGGCATTCAGACAATGAGCTTTTTCTATTACTTACTCTAGCTAAAGTGTCTGTAGGATCCAAAAGCGTCAATTTATTTCTCTTCAATGATTTAATATGTTCTACAACAAGACTAAAATGTTCAGTAGCTTGTAAGCACAGTTTACTTTGTAAAGACGTTACAACATCATGTACAGTTGTCCAGGCATCATATTTAAAAGATTTAGTTTGACCGTTTTCTAAGAATACTTTCAGAACATTGGCCATAGGAGGCACACATACATCACCTAAAGAAAATGCGGACGGCTGAAAATAAAACGTATTAAAATAGGCTTTTGACTTTATCTAAGATTACCTAAATTTAAAAAAAAAATACTAACTGGAAAAAGAGGAGCTCCATTAACACAAACGCTTTCTGCAAAACGAACCCTCGATGGTTTGCTGCGTAAGCGTGCTCTTTTACTAGCTGATAGCAAAGTGGACTTACGAGCACCAGTTTGTTGTAAAGGTTGACATACAATTAATGTTACAGTAGTACTACAGGCTCGAACTAAAGATATCACATGTTCTCTTGGAGCATTTTTTACATCTTCACCATTTACTGCAAGTATCTGATCCCCTGGTAATAACTATAATATAAAAAAGATTAAATAATGATAGTACAGTTGACATACATTTATTTAATTATGAATTTGATAATGTACATTATATAAAGTAGGGGAAAGTGGTTCATAGTGGAACGCGGTACATAGCGGGAAATTACAAATTGCTCGTTTGTTTATCGAAATGGTAGGGCTATATCGTTGTGTAGCCGCTCAATGGGTGCGTGTGTCTATATAATACCATTATAATAGTTTTGAAAATACAGGGAATTTTTCTTTTTAGTATACATATCCCCTATGTATACTTTTATAATAAACGCAAATAGGCAACCCACTATACACTATAAACGTCACGTCACGTGGTGCGTAAAGGTTATGTTTCATGTTTGTAAATAAAAAATAAATCAAAATTAGCGGAATATCAACATAAATTTAATTCAACGAGTATTCTAAAACCTAAAATATCAACAATACAAAACAGAAAGGAAAATAAAAACAGCAACAGTTAAAGACTAATTTTTTGACATTAACTTAATTTGATGATTTTTGCCACAGCATGCTAATTTTTTAAATCATCAAATTAAGTTAATTTCAAAAAATTACTCTTTAACTGTTGCTGTTTTTATTTTCCTTTCTGTTTTGCATTGTTGATATTTTATGTTTTAGAATAATCGTTGAATTAAAATTATTTGGATATTCCACTAATTTTGATTTATTTTTTATTTACAAACATGAAACATAACCTTTACGCACCACGTGACGTGACGTGACGTTTATAGTGTATATTGGGTTGCCTATATATTGCGTTTATTATAAGAGTATACATAGGGTATATGTATACTAAAAAGAAAATTTCCCTGTATATGTAAGTATATGTCCGAATATTTTATTTTGCTTTAACAGTTTTTTGCATGTCAAATTTGTAAATTTGTCAAATAATGAACAAGTTTTATATCCAATCTCCCGAATGAGGTTATGTACAAGATGTTACCTCCAAATTATTTAATAGCTCTACCAGTTTATATAATAAAAAAAATTAAAAATTACTGCTACATGTAATGGTCCATAGTGGGACGATGTTTATTGGTTCATAGTGGAACGACTTTTTGGAGCAACATGATGGCAGGACTAATTACAAAATTTTCTTATTTTCAGAATTCAAGATGCCTAAGCATCCCAGAGGTAATCTTAAAGAAATATCTAGGAAAAGTAAAGAAAATCATTCGCAAAATGAAGAAAACATGCGGGAAGCCGTAAACGAAGTTATAAAAAATAGATTGACCCTTAAAGCTGCTGCGAATAAATATGGGTTAAGTAAATCTGCTTTACACAGAAAAATTCAAACATTTAAAAATGTAGGGGAGGATTTACAAGAAAATTTCAATTTTGGTAGAGAGCATGGCTACAAGTTAATTTTTACCCATGAAGAGGAACGTCTTTTGGCATCATATTTAATTGAGGCTTCTCAAATGTGCTACGGTTTGACAATCAACGAAACACGAAAGTTGGCATACCGATATGCTGTCGCAAATCAAAAAGAATTGCCTCAAAGTTGGCACGATAAACAAACTGCTGGGTTGGAATGGATGCATTTGTTTAGAAAAAGGAATGGATGCATTTGTTTAGAAAAAGAAATGGTTCTCTTTCCCTACGGTCACCAGAGGCTACCAGTTTGAGCCGGGCAACGAGCTTTAATAAACACAATGTTTCTCTAGTTTTTGAAAACCTTGAGAGTGTAATCCGAAAATATAATTTGTCACTTAAGGGTGGGTTTTAGTTAAAATATTTTTCGTTTTTAAGTATTTTGGGTTGCCTGACTTAAAACCAGCCAAGAAAGGATTGGATCTTCTAGTATTGCTTCTACCGGCTTCTACCTAACAAAACTTCAAAATTCAGTATAAGTATTTGCGAATACCGATTTTTTATCTCTTAAAGCTCTTTGTAAACATTGACAGTGACATTGACAGAGTCGGTGAATGTTGGGTTGCCTATCTTTAATCAGTTTTTAAAAATTTATACGCAATTTTTTCTAAAGTTAAATAAAGATCACGCCAAAATTATACAAATTTGCAAAAGGGTCGATACATGCATGGGAAGGTAATATTGAAACCTACCCCGCTACATGCGAAAATCAATACATTGTTGATCGATGTCTTGTGCAAGTCCCTTTTCGTAAGTTTTTCATAATAGGCCATAATTTAATTACTATATTAAAATTGGTCGTTCTGGCCTTGTAGCGTATGAAGGAAAGGTCTAAAAATTTTAATTCATACTCGTCCTTCTTTTCAACTGTCATTATTTAACCGTACCGTTATTTTAAAATTACACAATTTTCAGCGCGTAAACATGCCACTAAAACCCCCCCTTAACCAAATTTATAACTGTGACGAAACGGGAGTGACTAATGTGCATAAACCACCGAAAATATTATCAGCTGTTTTTCAAAAACAGGTAGGAAAAGTCACCAGCGCTGAAAGGGGAACTCTAGTAACTATATGCTGTGCTATACGTGCAGATGGCACTTTTGTAGCTCCATTTTTTATATTTCCGCGGAAAAACTTCAAACCACATATGCTGACTGGCGCACCACCTGGTTCGGCTGGTAGTGCACATCCCAGCGGATGGATGATGGGCGAAAATTTTGTCCAATATATAACACATTTTGTAAAGAATGTTCGTTGTAATAAAGATAATCCTGTTGTCCTTATACTAGACAATCATGAAAGTCATTGCGACATTAGAGTGCTAAATATCTGCAAGGAAAACGGAATCATTTTGGTTACTCTTCCACCGCATTGTAGCCATTGACTACAGCCATTAGATGTTACCTGCTATTTTCCATTCAAGTCTTATTACAATAAAACAATGGATGAATGGATGCTTAATCATTCTGGAACACCGCTAACAATCTATGACATTGCAAGTGTAGTTGGGCAGGCATTTCCTCAGGCGCTCACTCCAATAAATATTATTAAGGGATTTCAAAAAACTGGGATTTCACCCTTTAATTCTCAAATTTTTCAAGAATCTGATTACATGTGTTCTTCTGTTACCGATAGACAGCTACCCGTAAATACTGTTATTTCTAATTGTACTGACGATGATACTATGGAAATTGAAACTCCTCGGAAAAGACCAGCTTCTCCGATACCTGGACCGTCATGTATTACAAATGCTAAAGTTGTACAAAAGGTTGTAACACCTCAAGAAGTTAGACCTCATTTAAAAGCAGGAAAGAGAAAAACTGCAAGGAAAGCTAGAAAGAAAACCGTTTCCTCCATCTTAACTGATACTCCAATTAAAGACAAGATAGAACAAGAATACAAAGAAAAACAAAACAAAAAAAGGATTAAAGAAGAAAAAGCAAAGATTAGACAAGAAATAGCACAAAAAGCCAAATCTGTGAAGAGAAAAATTTATGAAAGTTCCTCATCCTCTGCCAGTGACGTTGAACCACAGTATGATGATTCAACTGATGTAAATAGTGAGGCAGATTATTGCGATGACTTGGAAATTAAAATTGACGACTATATTATTGTGAAATATCTTGGTAAAAAAAACAGCAAAACAATTCATTGGCCAAGTTAGGAAAGTAGAAGGCGATGAATTTGAAGTTAGTTTCTTGAAGAGGCTACCTCGAAATAAATTTGTATTCCCAGATAAAGAAGATATGGACACAATTGCTAGAGAGGACATTATTATGAAATTGCCCCAGCCTTATATTTCGGGTGCTACGGAAAGAGCTGCTCGAATGATAGCTTTTAACGTGGAACTAGATTTATATAATATAAATTAATATCCCTATTATAATATATTTTCTGTTCAATAAATTTGTTTGAGTTCAAAATGTTCAATAATTAGTTCTTTATGAATTTTGATTTTAAGCAAAGCATAAAATTGTAAATCCCAGTATGCACCATACTATTTCCCACAATAGACCGGGGGGCGGTTCATAGTGGGATACATGGTGCTTAGTGGATTCGTCGTCAAATAAATATTTTAGATACTTATTTGTGTCCTTGCTCTCTAAAATCCAATTGCAAATAACCATTACAAACATGTAGGTATAGTAGACTTCTTTAAATATGTGTCTACAAAAAACGATTTGCCATCGAATTTTTACGTCCCACTATGAACCACTTTCCCCTACAGTAAAAAGTTTGATTAGGTACACAAAATATAATAATTTATGTTCAAAACAGTTGTTAAAACATAACTATCTGACGGTAGTGATGGGCATAATCGAATGATTTCAATAATGAAATAATCGCGAATGATTTTTCAGCAAGTTTTTGAGTTTTCACTGGCAAAAGACAATACAACGCCGCCATTTCCGGTCTCAAGCCCGAATGAAAAAGGAGGAGGATTTTCCGATGAGGCCACCGACCTGCCGGCAGTAACAAACAATAGATCCACAACCACCCCCGCAAAAATAATAGGCATGATAACGGAATTGCGATTGACAAATCAAGCCATTGGTAAACAAATTCAAAACAAACATGGACCCAGAAAGGAATAAGAAGTATCGGAACCGGATTGATAATGAAGTGATAACCCCCGCGCGATTAGGAACATACAGAAAACCAAAGAAAAGACGACGAAGGTAAAAAGAATGGAAGAAAAACATCATTAGAAGAGTTGTCTGCTGGAATATAATGGGAGAGATCAAGATATCTCCCTAGAAATCGAAACACATAGAATAGACTTCTGTACCATCTCGGAAATGAAGCGAAAGGGTAATGGTGAAATTAGATACCCAGGTTACACTCTTAAATATAGTGCGAAAGCGAGCATGAAAGAGCTACCGCAGGTGTTGGGAGTTATAAATATGAACAATACGCAGAAGAGAGGCACTATATTAACGAGAAACCTTACAATAATCCTCAACACTGAAAAGCAAACAGATGAGACGGGTGCATGCTACAGGAGTACAGGAAGAACTACACCAAACACCAAAGGGGACAAAAATGGGAGACCTGAACGCACGTATTGCAGACGAACCCATAGACGGAGCGAAACAAAAGGTTTAAATGAAGAAACAATAAATGAGAACGGAGCAACTCTAATCGAATTGTGGACCGAAAATAACTACGAATAAACAATACATATTTTAGTTAAAACCTCAAGATAAAATAACATGGTTCAACTCTAGAGATCAATCGTCCATGATAGACTACATAGTATCTAACAGAGTTGTATACCCTACACAAGTACTTGATGTACGTAGTCTAAGCTCAACAGATACACATGATGATACTAGGGAAAATACGACTAGCTATACAACTCAAAAAGAAGATTATAATGAATTTGTAGACTTCCACGGTTAGTGTCAGTGTTAACAGAACGGCTTCCGGGTTGAAACCGTGTCATTGATGAGACCGAAGAACTCAACAATGACACGGTTTCAACGCGGAAGATGTTCTGTTAAAATTCAAAAAGAAACCAAAGAACAACCGCACAGAAAAACATCGAACTAATGAATGACGAAACCATAAAAGATTTATATACCAAAAGACTAACGCAAAAAATTGAATCAAACTCGATCCAACAATGTAGAAACAAGCTGGCAGAAAATCAAAACCACCATCCGAAACGCGACGGAAGAAGCGTTAGGTAAGAGAGTGGTAAACAAGAGTTCTAAGAAAAATAAAGCGAAACTTCATATTTGGAGTATTTTTGGGATTAGCAACAACCCTTTTAAATATTTTTTTGCTCTATTTTAATCGCTACTATGACTTTACTTGAAACGCCAGTTTTTATTTTAATCATAGGCTAGATTTGGACTCTAAAAAATTTCATTCCTACAAAAAAGAATCGCCTTAATGGCCCCTATCACTGGTAAAAATTTTAAACTAATTGCGTTATTAATAAAATAGTCATTTAGGTGGCTTCATGTAACGTGAAACACACTGTATGTAAAATCAGTAAATTCTGGTCCATTTCTGTAAAATCAGCACTGGCATAACCTAGTAACTCCCAAAGAGTTGATGTTTTTCTGTGCAAAAAAGTAGTAAGTTCAGTTACAGTGGTAAAATAAAGTAAGTACGAAGGACATACTATGTTGTGGCATAGCAATGCAAACTTACTATTTCTTGCCATTGCAATAATAATGAATTCTGCTCTAAAACGAGTGAGGGGTTAGGGTTTATTTATTTGTTAGTTAGCTAACAGCGGTAGTGATTGTAAAAAGTGAAAATATGTCTCAAAGCTACAGAGGAAAGCTTCTAGTGGGCAAAGCGATAGAAACTACGAATTTCATATATTGGGCTGATAATTGCGGTTCTCAGAATAAGAACTGGCTACTTTTTACTGTAGCTACTAATAAGCATATTAAATTCTACTGGGGCTCAACGGGTCATCACTCTAAAGTACTTCCAGCCAGGGCATAGTTTTATGAAATGCGATAGTATACGCAGGTCCATAGGAAAATCACTTAAAAGAATTAATAAAATTTTAAATTTTGAAGATTTGTGTAAGTTAATTGAAAAGTCAATGAAAAAAAATTAAAACCGTGGCTTTGAAACCAGAAGATTTTTTCAAATTTTAAGATGGTTGTCGGAAAAGACAAAAAAGGAAATTCAGCTATCACTTATAGCTGATATAAAGATAAAGATCCCTGAGCGAAATAACATGTACAGGGGCATAAATACAGCAAAACAAAAGATAATATTATAAAAAATCTCGTCCTAAGTATGACTTTAGCAAAAAAGTTGTTTTGGGAGAGCTTGCCAGTGAACGAAGAATTATCGATTTTAATAGCACATTATTATATTTTATATGCCAGTCTTGTTAAAATCAGAAACTTTGTATTTTGTTAAGACTGGCATTTACATACAGTGACTTTCTATTTGACGTATCTAAAGTTGCATAACTACTTAAATAAGCAAAATGGTTTATGCACGGATTTGTGTATGACTCAAAACTGTCGAGTCGGGTAATAACTGACAAGTTGAGATGATTAAATTGTTTCTTGGAATAATACGAAATAGTTGTGATCTATCGCACTCTGTTAGTTGAGTTGCCTACACGCTACATTATGAATAGTGAGTTACAACGATAGTAAATTTCTAAAATCTTATTTCCATTATTTCCGAATTAATTTGCATTTTGGAAAAATGTTCGTGTGGCCTTTGAAAAGAGGATGTTCTTATCTATCTATTTACGTGAAGATTTTTTCGATATCTCAATTTTTGCAAATGCTATTTGAATTTTTTAAAGTAAAATAGAGTTGTACGTTTTTTTATTGCTAAAACGTTATTTTTTTTAATTTGACAGAAACGAGGTGTCTATAGACAGACAAAAGATAAATGATTAGAAACAAAAATCGCCCGCCACCCCTACATTAAAATTGGTTCTCAAAAAATGGAGCAAAGTCCGCATATAATCGACTACTTTTCAAGGTGCAAACTCCGTCGTTAAAATTTAGAAAGTTTAATTTTTTGTTTAACTTTAGAATGTAATAGTTATTTTGTGTTCCTTTTCAAACTTGAATAAAAATTTTATTTCAATACTCAAAATTATCATCAGTTATTTTTACTCTATTCAACACCGCAAAGGAAAGTGTTAGTAACTAAACATACCAGGTTTATGCACTTCACGATAATCAATAATTATTCAGTATTTACTAATCCAAAAAATAGTATCTCTATTTTTTCGTGAAAGATGATAAATTTGTAATTACTTCCATTTTACAAATAACCATCACCACAGGAGCGCTTCATTATCGAAGCTGGCAAGAATTTTACTTCCTAAATATTTTAATGAGTACTGTCTGTGTTAATACTGTTAATAGTATAATAATAAAAAAAACGAGTAAAACGTAGAGTAGTTCTAAATCCTAGTAGGGATTTTTAAAATTGAAACTCTGAAGCTACAAATAAAAAAAAATACTGCTTTTAATGGTTAACTGTAAGTAATAATAATTCCAAACTCGAGGGCGAATAAAAATTATGGTGAATATTCTGTTTTGAAAGGTTTCGCAGCAGTACAAAGTTTGATGAATTAATTTTTAATGCCGGAAATATGCTCAAATATTTTAAAACTTAAATTTCCTATTCCTTTTTGTTGATTGATATTAATTTTGAAGTTTAAATATTTCTGAATATATGAAACTAGGAAATTTATATCTTTCGACTACCACTTTTAAATTATAAATTCTGCATTCTTTTGCAAAGTTCTACATGGTATTATTAAATTGTATTTATGTTTCTGTTTAAATTTTTATTAGCACTAAGACGAAGACAATAAAATTACTTAGGATCTGGACTTGAACTTTCCTAAAAAAGTAAACAATTTAAGAACAATAAACACGACAGCCTTGTAGCTATGTCAATGACTATGTCAATGATACGAATGTTAATTTTGAATTGTTTTGAGGGGCCTGCTACAGGTATGTAATTACAAAGAACGATACTAAAGACAATGGGGCAAGTAAACTTTGCTCTTTGTGACAGATATTAGTAAACAATAGTGGGAATAATATAAGTTGATGTGAAACCCTCAAATCTTATTTAATTATTTAATACATATCTTTTACACTGGAAAAATTTATGCATGTTTTTAAGAAAGCCAGAAGATTTCGATAACAATTTTTCGTTAAAAATCAAGTTTTTTATGAACACTGAAAATGTGTTTCTTAAATGTTATTTTTAACAAATTTTAAGTGTGTTTTTATCTTCCGACTGAAACTTTTTTAAAATATGATTTTCAAAGAATTCGGTGCTTTTTAAGAAAGCTTGAGGATGTCCATTAAAATTTTTAGTTAAAAAATAGGTTCGTTACAAACATTGAAACTATGCTTCATAAATATTATTTTGAAAAATTTTTAAGTGTAGGTACTTCTTAAAAAAGTTAGAATTTTGTCGTTCAAAACTTGCAAAAGTTTGCTACAGGCATTAAAACTACGTTTTTTAATATTGATTGGAGAAAATTCCAAGTGTATTTCTTAAACAAGTTTGAAATTTTTCCGACTGATACTATGTTTTTTTTTTCAATATTATTTTCAAAAATTAGATTTCAATTAAAGTTTGTTATAAACATTGATATTACGTTTCTTAAATATTATTATGGAAAAATTCGAAGTGTGTCTCTATTAAAAAGTTCTAAAGATTACCATTAATATGTTTCCACGGAAACTACTTTTTTTAAATCATTATTTTCAATAAATTCAGCGTTTTTTAGGAAAACCCGAAGATTACAAGATTTTTAGTTGAAAATAAGTTTGTTATAAACATTGAAATTATGTTTCTTAAATATTATCCTGAAAAAAATACAAGTGTGTTTCTTAAAAATGCAAGTAAATTTTGATTAAAGATTTTCGACTGAAACTAAGCTTTTTTAAATATTATTTTCAAACAATTCCGCATTCCGTAAGCAAGCCTGAAGATTGTAATTAAAATTTTTCGTTAAAAATTAAGTTTGTTACAAATATTGAAATTATTCTTTTTTCAATATTATTTTGAAAGGATTCCAAGTTCCTTAGGAAAGTCTGAAAATTTTTCTTAAAAATTTTTCACTGAAACTAAACTTTTTTAGATTATTATTTGCAAAAATTCCGTTTCTTAAGAAAGCCTGAAAAATTTAATTAAAACGTTTCTTTAAAAATTAAATTTGTCATCTACATTGAAACCACGTTTTTCAATATTATTTTGAAAATTCTCCAAGTCCATTCCTTAAGAAAACGTTTTAAAATGTTTCGACTGAAACTGCGTTTTTAAAAATATTCTTTTCAAAATATTACGACATTCTTAAGAAGACCTGAAGATTTCAATTAAAATTTTGCGCTGAAAATTAAGTTCGTTATAGACATTAAAACTACATATTATTTGAAAAGATTTTAAGTAGATTCTTTAAAAAGGTAAAGTTTTTGATTAAAATTATTCGTTAAACGTTACGAGATTTTGAATTTAATGTGCAAAAATAAATAAATAAATCGCCGGGAGAAAATGGTATCACAGCAGAGTTTTTAAAGGAAGGTGGAAAAATACTGGAAGGGGAAATAGGGAAATTAATATCACAAATATGGAAATAGGAGCAAATGCCTGAACAGGAGTCAGAAGCTATTTTATGCTCCATCCGCAAAAAAAGAAATACATAATGTGGAAACTACAGAAGGATACAGTTACAAGATACGACATATAAGGTTATTACGTTATTAGCAATGTTAATCAGAGAGCGAATTAAATGTATGACCGAAAGCATTTTAGGTGAATATCAAACATGTTTTAGTTAGTCTTAATCGTTGCCAATTCCTATGACTTTAATTTATTCTTGTTTATGCTATTCGTTTGTTTCCAACAGGTATATGATACAACCAAAAGACATAAACTACAATACCTATTACGTATTATTTTCAAAAAATTTCAAGTACAGGAGAAAAAAAAATAAATCAGCCGTTCATATTCCAGTTCTAAATGTCGGACGGGATGAAACAGACCACAAGCTGGGCCATTTATGAAAAAAATCGTCAAAGGTGCAAACTTCAAAATTGTAAAGGTTTCAGCTACTTCAAGTGCTTTAAATGTGTTGTTCATTTGTGTCTCACAAAGGACAAGAGCTGGTTTAGAGCATTTCATTCTTAACTTATTATATTTTAATTTTCCATAGTGTTGTAAATTTACTACAAATTATCATTACTATTTAAATATATTTCTGAGGTATAGTGTTCGACTGTTGGGGTTTAAAAATCAATTTTTTTCGAATTAAAAAAAATCATGCAAAAAAATGCCCAGTTTCAATCGAAAAATTGTAATCGAAGTTTTCAGATATTTTTCAAAAACTCACTTGGATTTTTTTCAAAGAAACGTAGTTTCGATGCCTGTAACAAACTTAATTTTCAATGAATTGAAATCTTCTGGCTTTCTTAAGAAACGCGGAATTTTTTAAAAATAATATAAAAAACGACCTAGTTTCAGTTGAAAAATTTTAATCGTACTTTTCAGATTTTGTTTAAAAATGCGCTTGAAATTTTTTGAAAATAATACTTAAGAAACGTAATGCTAATGTCTTTTGGTTGTATCATATGCCTGTTGGAAACAAACGAACAGCATAAACAAGAATAAATTAAATTCATAGGAATTGGCAACGATTGAAACTGAAACATGTTTGATATTCACCTAAAATACTTTCGGTCATACCTTTAATTCGCTCTCTGATTAACATTGTTATAACCTTATACAGATTGTCCGAAATCCAATCTAAACACACAAAAATTAATGAGTGCAACAAGGAAGACATAAACAATATGGGTAGCACAACAAAGATAGAATGAAATCATGGCTAGGTAATTTTTTAAACTAAAGATCTCTCGCCAATAACAAGCAAGCAAGCAAAAACATCTGTCATAGATATTGCTTGTTATTGGCGAGAGATTTTAGTTTAAAAATTTACCTAGCCATGATTTCATTCTATCTTTGTTGTGCTACCCATATTGTTTATGTCTTCCTTGTTGCACTCATTAATTTTTGTACAGGGAATTTTTCTTTTTAGTATACATATCCCCTATGTATACTTTTAAAATAAGCGCAATATGTAGACAACCAACTATACACTAAACGTCACGTCACGTGGTGCGTAAAGGTTATGTTTCATGTTTGTAAATAAAAAATAAATCAAAATTAGTGGAATATCAAAATAATTTTAATTCAACGATTATTCTAAAACATAAAATATCAACAATGCAAAACAGAAAGGAGAATAAAAACAGCAACAGTTAAAGACTAATTTTTTGACATTAACTTATTTTGATGATTTAAAAAATTAGCATGCTGTGGCAAAAATTGCGTTTATTTTAAAAGTATACATAGGGGATATGTATACTAAAAAGAAAAAATCCCTGTATGTTTAGATTAGATTTCGGACAATCTGTATGTCATATATTGTAACTGTATCCTTTTGTAGTTTCCACATTTATAGGTATTTCCTTTTTTGCTGATGGAGCATAAAATAGTTTCTGACTCCTGTTCAGGCATTTGCTCCTGTTTCCATATTTATGATATTAATTTCCCTATTTCAACTTGCAGTATTTTCCCACCTTTCTTGAAAAACTCTGCTGTGATACCATTTTCTCCCGACGATTTATTTATTTATCTTTTTGTATATTACATTCAAATTCTCTTTCATACTCGGAATCTCGTCCTCAATACTTCTTTTATCCGTGTTGTATCTCTGTCCTGGATTTAGTAGTACCTACCTTTTGGAAGGGTCTCAGTCATACTTCTCGTCTTCATCCTTATACTATCTCGTCATATCTTTAGAGGTACATGTTTTCTTCCCTATTCTCCTTATTAACATAATAATCTTCTACTTTACTCAACTTATGTTCCAAAGACAACCCTTTCTTTTTCTGCACACACCTCTTCGGGCTTATTTTTACCTTTTGCAAGTGTTTGATTTGCAACTTCGTCTACCAAATCTTGCACCATTTTTCTTCCCTATTTTCTATCTCCGTCAAATTTTGCAGTATATGTCTTCCGTTAGCTCTCTAACCACACTTTTATTTTTGCATTATATCTTCTGATTTTACTACTTTTCAACTTGTCGGTGATACTTGTTTCATTCTTACTCTCGTCAAGACATGGTCTGAATTAATGTTTGTCTCTCTGTAATTTCTGCTATCTTTAATTTCTTAACAAATTTATTCTCTATCTCTATTAATACATGATTTGATTAATTGTTTTCCATCCTTGTGTTAGAAAAGCTACAATGCTTAAAAACGGCTGGGGTTCTCAAGAATCTTGCATTTACCAAACTGACGAATGTATATCAAAAAAATTAAGTTTTGCTGGATATGGATAGCCTTGTACATAAGCAACTGCGCAGAAATGCAGAATATTTAGAAATATTTAATTAGTATGAAACGTGGAAGGCTTCAAGTTATGTTAATGTTTACACTAAAGTCCTAAAATAATTTAAAAATTAATCTTTCATAAGATAAAGAAATCTACACAAATCCCGATAGACCAAAAATTATATATATAATTATTAATTATAGATTCATATTATTGGTATTCTGGGACGGTACCTTATCTGCTGCTCTGGGATCTATTAAAATCTATTGCGCTCCTTTAGTTTGGTATCGTACCAGTTAGATAGTCGCAGTTTCAATGTTTCTAACAAACTTAATTTTTAACGAAAAATTTTATTAAAATCTTCAGACTCTCTTAAGAAACCAGGATTTTTTGAAAATAATATTAAAAAAAAAAAACGCAGTTTCAGCAGAAACATTTAATTCGAAATTTTCAGACTTTCTTAAGGAATGGTTAATTTTCAAAATAAAATTTAAGAACGCAGTGTTAATATCTATAGCAAACTTGATTTTAACTGATATTTTCAGTCTCTCTTAAGAAACATGGAAATTTTTAGTTAATATTTAAAAAAGCGTAATTTCAGTCGAAACATTTTTATTGTATTCCAAACAATATGTAGTTTTTAAACTTGCAATAAACTTAATCTTTCGAAAAAAATTAATTGGCATCTTCGGGCCTTCTTAAGAAACACGTAATTTTTTGAAAATAGCATTATAAATACTTACGTAGTTTCGGCCCAAAAACGTTTTCACTTTCTTAAAAAATGCACTTCGATTTTTCCAAATAATATTTAAACGCCCTTCCAATGTTTATAACAAACTCAATTTTTAAGGAATAATTTTAATCAAAAACTTTCTTTTCGGAATCTACTTGAAATCTTTTCAAATAATATGTAGTTTTAATGTCTATAAGGAACTTAATTTTAAACGTAAAATTTTAATTGAAATCTTCAGGCCTTCTTAAGAATGACGTAATTTTTCGAAAAGAATATTTTGAAAAACGCAGTTTCAGTCGAAACATTTTAATACGTTTTCTTAAGGAATTTTCAAAATAATATTCAAAAACGTAGTTTCAATGTTGATAACAAACTTCATTTTTAAAGAAACGTTTTAATTAAATTTTTCAGGCTTTCTTAAGAAACGGAATTTTAATAATAATCTAAAAAAGTTTACTTTCAGTGAAAACTGTTTAAGAAAGATTTCGACTAAATTTTTTCTTTGAAAATTGGATTTTTATAAATAACTCAACAAATTTAAATGTTAGAATCCCGATTGCAACATTTTTAATGATATACATTATTCAGCGTTTAAAGATAACAAAAGTTATTAAATTTATTATTTGTACGCTATTCCAAATGTTTTTGGATAAGGGGAGGCCATGCTTTCGTTTTGTTAAGTTGCAGTTGGATATTTACATTTTTTGAAAATTATATCACACCCAGCTTATTTGAAAGAAAATGTGTTTTTCTAATGCATAATGCTCCATAATTAACAGAAATTATAAACCCTAAAGGGTCTAAAGTATAGAAAATTATATTAACATTAAAAAACTCAAGCCCATTTAAAAGGTATAAAGCCATATCCAAAAATATTTAGAATAGACATGAACGTGTGTAATTAACATATTTTTTAAAAAATCACTAACATGGGTAAAATTTTCTAAATAATGTAAGGTTTGAGATTTTTTAAATATGTTAATTTTGCTTTGTGTACCTTTGAAGTTTGTTAAGTTAATGCAACGTCCTTTTGTACGTATTAATTGAACTTTGAATTCAGTGTACACTGTTAATGCACATCTAATTAATAAGGAATGTAATTAACGTTTAATTCTGATTATTTGCATTATCTAATAATCTTCCGAAGAGTAGGAAAACTGTATAAATTCTATTTTCCGGAATTGCAAAAACATTCCACTTGGGTGGCTACTCTTACGAGACATGTACCAGTATTATTTGTTGTTCTCTGAGTTGTGTGAAGCATCTGCAACGTCAGCAAAGAACACTTTATCAAGCCTAAGCTTCTTTTCACAAAAATAGTATAATGCTCTCGTACATTTTGCTGAGGGAGTGCAACAGGTGTACAGGAGTTGTGTAAATGTAACGTGACATTTCCCGTATGCCTAATATATTTCGACAGGTCCGCATTTTATCCACCTTTTACTATACACGATATGGAAATGCATGAATAATATTTACCTTATCTACACTTGGACCACCTTCTGTGACGAAACGGACAACAACGGGTTTCTCGGATCCAGCAACAAACCCAAAACCCATTACTGGAGATCGCTCCAGGGTTACGGGACGAGGTTCCGGAATTGGTATGGGCTCCATGCTCCTCACCGAGGGATTTTCGTAGGTGGTGGTTTTGTTCACATGACTGAAAGATAAGAATTGTTCGTTTAAACTCCCTCTTATCGTATGATTTAATAAAAAAAGGACTTTAATATAACACTTGTAAAAGACCGCGTTTTAAACACTTTAACTTAAAGAAGTATAAATCGGGGGAGCGCCAAACGGAAAATCGTTAAGTTCACGAGATTACGATGTCTCCCCATTTATCAAAAGATATGGTTGGGTCTGCACACTCAAATCCTAACAAAGAGATATTACCTTAAGAGCCTCTAAGTTATATTTATCAACCGGATCAACCTTAAATTATTTGAATTCTAAACTGTGCAAGTTCCATTAGGGACAAATTCAGAAAGGAGAGCTAGAATAAATGTTTTAGTAGAATTTTAAAATCGCGATAATAATCGGGTGTTAATGGCTAACTTATTTAATTACAGTAATGGTGAGCTGGTGGTTAAAGGATGAAACAAAATACGTCCCTCACGACCGAAGGTACATAATTTTTTAAAATAGACAGCCCAAAAACTGTAAGTGCGGATGGGTATGAAGAGGTCTAAATTACATTAACACATTTATTGCAAAAAAATGGAACAAATTCAAAAAATAAAATTATCATTTCCACTAATCCTTCATCATAAGTCCATCCCTGATGGGATTCGTTAAAAATGTAAAAAAAATTTACTTTTGCATTCATTTTTATTTATTGATATTTAATGGCAGCTATTTTTTCGTGTATTCTACCAAAAATATTCCTTCCTGAGTGATGAATTCTGTATCCCCGCTTTCTGAAAATGAGTTCTTCCATTATTTGTATTTCAGCTTTAGTTATGTCTTCGTTCATAGAATCAGGTCGGTAATTTAAACTGATTAATTTATCATTATTTTTAAATTATTTTTTTCTGCAGTGTTGAATTGTATTTGTTTATGCACAGCCTTTGTTTGTCTATGTAAATATGCACGTTTTTTCTTCGAAAAGAGTTTTCCTTTCGATTTCCTTTGGGAAAACATCATCTTGCAAATTAAAATATAAAAAGGGACACTAACAAACTGGAAAACAATCATAGTAAATTCATTTTACTATTTACTTATTAGACTTGTTCGTAGTTAAGTTTTTACGTTTCCAAATACATTTTTGTTTTAGTTAATTATGAACAATAAATAGTAAATGTTGTTAGATCCATTGACTTCAAAGTCAAATCAAGAGTTCATTAATAAACTCACAACTAAACTACAACTAAAAATTCGGATTATTGGTTTGAATTATATATATTTTTGGGGATGTCGTTTTTGACGTGCGGTTTTGACCCGCGCGATTTCGGCTCATGACGTCAATCGTGCTGTTTCAGCCCAGCGATGGCAGGTAGAGATAATTAGGTGCACTTTCGGCGCAAGTCATTAGCATCTACTCATACTGACATCTGATAAAGGTAATCCTCCTGTGTAAAAGAAATAATTTCTCCTTCTGTATACAAAAGAATAAAGAATAAAGCAAAATACAAGAAATTTATTTTAACAAAGAAGGCTTTGACAAAGACAACAAAAAAAGAGTCTCTCAGGTGGGGAGCGGATAGCCACGTGTAAAAGGAGTTGGTCTCTCACGGGTTCGGTACCAGAGACCGGCGGTGCCGGTTATCATACTCCCTCCTCCGCCTTTGATAATAATCGCTAACATCGCAACACTGCCGGTCGATCTTCTTCACCTCTTTCGACGGATAAGGTTAGTCTCCGGCCCATCATATGTGTAAAGAAGGCCCACATAACTCAACAGTTATGAGTTACTAACGGCCATTGTCCTAGGCTCTGGCCATAAGAGGAAGAATAAGAACAAAAAAAAAAACAATGAACAAAGTGATAGGACTGCTTTTAAGTGTTATTTGATTTTTCGTTATTTTTATCAACGCCTTCTAAGACGAACAAATTCCCTTTGGTTGTTTGAAAAAGTAAATTATCTTTGCGTTCTCGGGTTTAATTTGAAAAAAATACTGAAGGGATTATTAAGATTTTCGAATCGATTCTATTGGTAAACGCACGGCCTATTCGAATAACTCGATACGTCACTATTGTTCTATTCGAATAAATTCACTATGCCAGTAAATCATACCGTGTTAAGGGCACAACGGTGAATTTGTATTTAGTTACAAAGACCAATAAGAAAAATTTTTTGTGAGTCAAGGCACTCTCGATGGAAATAGAAAGTTGTGAAAAAATCTGTTAGGATTGAGAATTTCCTCCGGATTATAAAATTATAAAATATACAGGGTGCACTATTTAAAATTCAAAAGTTAAGGTCATTTTCGACGAAACCAGAAGTGCTATAAATTGTTTTGTAGTTCAAAAAACCAGATTTTTGCTCTGTATTTAGTCTTGTAAGTTTCATTCTTTAACTCCAAAAAACAATAGGAAAAAAGGTGGCGAGTTTGTTTTCGTTTGCACCCTGTATACTTAAGAATTATTTTAGAAAATAAACTGTTTTTTAAACTTAAAAATTTTTTAAGAAAATGTTCTTGACTATCCATAAATTTTGGAAAATATTTAATTTTAGAATGTAAGTAGTTATGTTAAAGAGATAAATTAATTGAATAAAAATTGGGAATCCATGACAACTTTCGTTTAGGTACAGAACATACGAAGTATAGTAGCATAGAGGGTCCTCTGCTTGAAATGAGGATGAACTATAGACTTTATGACTCCCAAATACCTTGCAGAACCTCTTCGAGGTGGTAATTCAGAATCGTGACAAGTGGAAATATCGCAAAGAGGATGTTCCTCCTGGAAGTCTAATCTGGTACACGGACGGTTCCAAGACTGAGACTGGTGCCGGATCAAAACTTTATGGCGAAAGATCAAAAGAGAGACTCAGCGTCTCATTGGGTAAGCAAATAAAACATTAACATAAGTGGATCTAAATAAGGTCGGACAGCCAGACGGCTTTGAAGGCTCTCTCGAGTAGTAGGACTTCTTCTAGGCTGGAATGCCTCGAGAACTCAATGACTTGGCAGAACAGAACGCCGTGAAACTATTCTGGCTATCAGGTCATTGTGGTATAGACGGAAATGAGAAAGCCAACGAATTAGCAAGGCAGGGATCGAGTGAGGCTTACCTTGGTCCAAAACCAGTCTTGGGAATTTCAAGAAGTGCCATCCGAGTTTATGTAAGTGACCGGATTTACACTCAATATGAAAGATACTGGACTAACAGACCTGGACAAAACCACAGTACGGCATTCATAAACGGATTTTGCAAGAAGCGAATTGATCAACTACCTCCTATGGGCACAACTCAGGATCGTCACAGGTCTACTAACAGGACATGCGACTGTTAAGGAACACTTGTGGAAGATCGGTAAATACTATGGAGACCTTACTTGTAGACTTTGCAATAAGGAAACAGAAACAGTAATACACATTTTGTGTATCTGTGATACGTGGGCAAGAAAAAGACGGAGAGCCTGCAAGGGAACCGAAGGTGAAGGATTTATATCGCTTGATACAGGGAACAAGGATCACCGAATGGGCGTGATCAATAAATCAGGGTATGCACAATATAAGCCTTTTAGGCTGCAGTGTTCCCCTGAGTCAATAGAAAAACGAGCCCTGAATTAATAAAAAAGTACCTTGTTTAATCCGTCAGACGCCACAGATTTAAAGTATTATAAGTTCCACTTCAGGCTTTTAAGCTTTGCAATACGAATACAGAATTTGTCTTCAGACGAATTTAAATTGTTTTAATTAAAACAAAGTTTATATATTGCGTACCACATGTTTACATTTACTATTCAACTGTGTCTTATGAAATTAATGAATAACTAAATGAGGACATGTCTTGCAGATCCTTCATTACACGTTTACTTGTTTACATATTAGATATTCCCTTTCGAGTGTCGCATCCATGTATGTAAGTGTAAATTCGGTGCTATACATGGCCGATGAACATAGTTTTAAGTCTCAAAGAATAAACAGTACAAGAGATTATAGGTTAAGAACATATTTGCACTTAATAGGCGGATTCAAGCCGCTTTGATTGAAAATTATACGAATCGAAAGGAAATCGTTTATTTGAAAATATCTTTAAAAAAAACTTTTAGACTGTATTTATTTAAATTATTGTATGACAGGCGGTATGTACTACCGTTGCAGAAACTCTAAAAAACACGGGGAAATGGGGAAATTTACATATTAGTGTCAGATTCTGTAAAGATGCGTAAAGTGATATTTCTCAGTTCCACGCCTTTTTTTTTCATGCCGGCTCGTAGCTGTCAAGTCCCGCTTTTCTTTTGAATTCGTTCGTTTCCGGGTCTTAATGTTTTCTTGAATAAATTCTTTAAACTTTAATGACGTACAGCTATCATTTATTATGATTAGGTGCTGCCTAAAAAGTTCATTTTTCAATAGTTACTTGTTGGTTTATTTATAGGGTGAAATTTTCGCTTTAAAATATTTAAAATCTCATCTGACCTCGGCCAGGATTGAACCCGAGGCCTTTGGTTTATAAGCTAAACTTGCTGCTTTTCTGTACCATCGAGACCGACTTTTCAATATTAATTTATCAGGTAAACTATTTGGTTACATTTTTCTGTTTAAGGCCATTTGTATCGAACTTGCTTCAAATTTAGGTGTGGTTTCAATCAAACTATGCTATAAAATTTGAACGCATGCAAGGACAAGCGAAGCGATGCAAAAAGCCTTACCTACTTCTGAATGACCCTTCATTTTACCTCCTAAATAAACTATCGATTATTAATAAGAACTTAATTTTACTCTTTGTAATTCTTATTTAAACCAAAAACCTGCTCGTTTGTGTCGTTCAAAACGAGAAGTCTCATTAAATTCCGAGAGTAGCGTCTCTACGATTTTATATATAGCAGCAAATTCAATAATAAAGGTTTCGACAAAACTAAATTGATGTTTTGAACAAAGGTTTAAATCTAATCTGTTCTACTGAAACCCATCAATTTTAAATTTAGTTGTGTAAGTGAGTGCGTTTTTTACGAGTTTCCGAATTTTACGGCACGGTGGCGTAAAAGACTTCGGTGTTTTTCTTTTATGAATTATTCGGGGGAGATTTTTTACCACCTACGTGAAAGGCACACTTATTAGGTGGTAATTTTTCGATAAAAGTAACTGCTGACTGTTGTTGGTTAAATCGCATTCAATATTGATTTATGCCTGCCAATACTAATAAAGACATGGTGACAATTATTGTGATCATACATTTTGATAATAAATTGTTTAAAGAATTAGTAAATTTTCACAAAATAAAAATGCTCTCTCAAATATACACAAAGCCTCAGCAAAAACGTTTACTGTCGCAAAAGTTGAAATTTTCGGGTTATTTTGGAATCGTTTGGAATTTTCTGGAAAGTCTGGAAAATTTGGCGATTTCTTCAAAATCTCAGATTCTTTGGGCAAATAAAACAGCGTGTTTTAGAAAAGTTCTAAAAATTCGAATAACGAAAAATACCTATCTCATTTCTGTTATTTTGGAATTGATCGAAATTTTCCGAAAACTACGGAGACTCGGGCAAGATTTAACGATTTATAGAAAATTTCAAAACTTTTTTGAACAGAAAACAGTTGTGTTGGAAAAGTTTTAAAAGAGGAGGAAAGTTATTTTAATTTTGCTCTTTTTCAACTTATTTTTGTACGTTACATGTTAATGAACTGCCAGGGTGGTGCAGTGGTAGAGCGCCAGGTCAACGTTGCGCTAGTCCTTGGTTCGAATCTCACAATCGGCAAGATTTTTCTGCAATCTGGAGGTCGGTATCGAGTAATGGTGACCATTCGTCGTTGGGCATATAATTAATGACGCTCTCCTTCGAATACAGATCTAAGAGGCAGAGTAACTAGGTCCAACACGTACATACAGGGTGATTCAAAAGTATTGTTTGTATGTGCTTGTTGGAGGAACATTTTTTGTAAGTGCTGTTTCACTTTATTAACAAAATTTTTTCTAAAATCACTTTTTAAACATGCCACTAATTGTTTACTGTCATCAGTCTTAATCCTGAAAAAAATGCAGAGCAAAGTGAAACCTGTAAATTACATAATTGCGGTTCTCAAAAGTGGGTATCAAAATTTAAAATAAAAAAAATTGCGACAAGCTTTAAATTTTTGCTCGAATGTACTTCTATTAAGGTCAGCATACACCCATTTAATTTAATGACAATGCTTTTGAATCACCCTGTATACACTTACATTATGCACACGGTGCAGTATGTAGGATCAAACCGCGCACCAATCACGTAATCTGTAGCTGTAGAGTCGGGCCGAGTTGTGCATTGCACTCGTAAAACCCCATACATTAACGCACCGGCCTCGACACCGAAATGTATAATAGGTTAACTATAATAGACAAATAAACATGTTAATAAATTTTGTTCCTAGAATAAGTAAAGGTTAAATGACTTTGCATTATGGTAAACATGGACGTAGGGGGACATAGGGATGTGCTGGTGTGTTAACGTATGAGGTATTACGAATGAAATACACAATCCGGCCCGACTCTGCGGGTTGCGTGATTGGTGCACCGTTTGATCCTGATTGTAGTGTAAGTGTGTGTATGTGCAGGTGCAGGACCTGATTGCTCTATCTCGTAAGCCTGGTGTATTCGGAAGAGAGCGTCGTTAAGTTGGTGCTCAACGACGAATGGTCACCAGGACTTAATACCGACTTCCAGACTGCAGGAAAATCCTGCACATCGGGGGATTCGAACCAAGGACTAACATAACACAAGCCTGACGCTCTACCACTGCACCACCCTGACTTCGATGTTTCTTAATGGCTTTTTTTTGCTTTCCGTGTATTCTGAATATTTTTCCGTTAGTCGCCGTATTTTTTCCATTTCGCTAAAATTCTTCCATTAATTTTACTTCTTTTGCTTTATATTTTTTTGTACTTTCATCTAATCCCTGACAATTTTTCCATAAGCCTTTTTTCTTTTGGGCTTCTTTTATCTCCTTACTCCACCGCTTTTTTGTTTTTCGTGTTGGCATTTCTACTAATTTTACAAGCTTCTGCTGCACTTTAAAATAATACCAAATATTTTCTAATTCTATTCTTTTGGTCTTAATCCAATATTTTTAAGTATTTTCTTTTGGTACTTTAGTCTAGCTTCTTCTTCTTGTAGTCTATATGATTTTATTCTTACATAGTCGTTCTTCCTATTTGGCTTGGCTTAACTTTTTTTTGTCTTCGCCATTCTTTAACTTGTCCACTTCAACGCCAGTTAGGTTATTTCGTTCATTCTGGTCTATTAGTGCAAAGTCAATACACTTTTTCATTTCGCTCGCGTTCTTAAATTTTAGTCTTAATTGTTCTCCTGTTGTTTGATATTTCAGGTTCTTAATTTCCAAATTTCTAACTTTTTCTCATTTACTGAATTCATAAGCTAGTAAGTTTTCCTACTTTACTTTCGTTATTGGTCCGCTGTTTGTATCGGTTATCATCAATTGTTTGTTTCTTCATTCGCTTTTTCCTGCCTGATCAGTCACGATTAACTTTTTATACAGCGCCACCAATCAAACAAGTCTGTCTGGTTGGCGTGGTGTGGTGTCGCTGTATTTTAGAGGTACACTCAGTGTCAATAGTACCATGAGATCGAAAAAAAAATGATTCTGAGCAGGCCTTGACTAGTACAACACGATTGGCTACACTGGTTCTAGAATGCCTATGAATTATAATGTGACAGTGACATTTCAAATGTAAGTCAGTTTTGCAATCTTGTTTCCAGAATTATTTAAGTTTATCGTTGTAATACTAGTGAAGGATCACATTTTGAACACCTACTCTAACATGTATTCATCTTAGTTTTCAGTTTGTTCCCTAAATAAATACTGTTTTGTGTTGTAATTTATTTGAGATTTATTAACCTCTAACCTACTGCCACATTTTGAAATCAGTCTTGCCAATCGTGTTGAACTAGTCAAGGCCTGCTCAGAATCATCTTTTTTTCGATCTCATGGTACTTTGGCGGTAAATTTAAACGTGTAACATTGTGTATTGCAAGTTTATTAATTTTTATTATATACCTACGTTCTCATATAAATTTGTTAAAACTGTTAAAAGAAAATTTAGTAGACAAGTACCAGAATTAGATTTGAGAAGGAAATAAATAAGGAAATTTTATTTTTATTTTAGATAAATTTTGTCTACTATATTTCTGGCTTCGGAATGAACAGTTTTTTCCCTTTACTTGCCATAGCGATAAAAGGCGGTTAGAGGAAATGGATTCTATAAATAAATACGTAAATAGCAAATACCTAATAGGTAAAAAATATATTTTGAGGTTATGCGAAAGTTTCATTTTAAAAATACTTTAAATTATCTATAAAATATATGCCTACCTTATTAGGAATAAGTCGAACAAAAATAGTCTTAAAAAAGACTGATTTTTTTTATAAAGAGGAACGAAAGCAGAGAAAATTAAGAAACACAAACTCGCGATAATCTGTCAATTTGCTAGCTACTTTCACTTTTGACACGGAAGGTACAACGCCGACAGGAGTTGTAGGTATTGGCTTAAACTTTTACCGCCACGAATTTTTAAAATTAGTTGGCATATTTTCCGATGGACTCGTTTGCTTGGTGGTGCTGTATCTACCCTTTGTTTATTTTCCCTTTATAGTTTTCGCCAAGGAAAATGCAAAAAAGGACTTGAGATTTACATTTATAATCCCTTGTAAAACCTAATGTAGGTGCCGACTGCAGGTAAAACTAGCAGAGCCGTATTTAAAAATTCTTTCTTTTTCGGGGTAGTCGTGTTATAAATACCTAAAAGCGAAAAGATGTTTCCGTATAACTGTAAACCAGTTATCCCTAGAAAATTTATTAGTAGGGCCCATGCCGACAAGGTGCTTGCAATCTAGTTAAGAGCCGCTTACTACTGGGTTTTACAAGGGATTATAGCTGTAAAATCTCAAGTACTTTTTTGCATTTTCGGTGGACGCAACTATACCTTCATCTTCGTGGCAATATGTCTGATTTGTGCTTGTATTTGCAATTCTCTCTTCATAATGTTCAACTCAACGTACTTATACTTTTCTGATCTTATTTTCTATTCTTATTTTTGAGAATATCAATTTTATCTCAGCTTTTAGGAAGTATATACATTGAACGATTTAATATTTCTTCCTTTACCTTAATTCTAATTTTACTTCAAAGACAAAATGTACAAAATTTTTTGAGGTTAATGTTTGAGTAGTCTTCTATTATTCGTATATCCTTCTGCGTTTTTCTTCTTATTGCATTATCGTTATTTTCATTCATTTCATTATTGTTCTTCAAAAAACAGATTTAAAGTTTAATACATCTGAAATATTTTCTTTTCATTCTTAATTTTTCTGTTTTATTCGGTTTTCGTTTTCCCTTTTCTTGGGTCATAAGCTGCAAGCTTATTTACCCGAATTTTTTGTTTTTTCTCTTTTTCTGGTTTTCAACTCCTTTGTCTGATTTAACACACAATTAATAGCCGTTTGAAGTTGCTTCATTATCTACTTAAAAGTAATGCTTTATTTTTGTTAATTTCCTTCTGTCCTTTATTATATTTTGTTGTTTTTTCTTATCTTTAATATTTTTATAATTTATTTTCCTGGCTTCGTTGCATACCTTCCACCTTTATAGTGGCCTTCTTTTAGGGTATTTTTCTAACCTTTTTTTAAGTATTACTATTTTCTCTCGGTTTTAAGAATGTTTTAATCTTTCTTCGTGTAACCGTAATTCTAATTTTACTTTGCATAAAATTATTTACAAAATTAGTAGCTCTTTGAAGTTCCTTATTTTATCTAAAATTAATGTTTCGTTTTTGTTAATTGTATTCTCCACCTTACTGTATTTTGTTGTTTTTGCTTATCGTTAATATTTTTATATATTTTTTATGTCGTCGCTGCATGTTGTCTCCATTACTTCCACGCCTCCTACGCTGCTGGCTGTTGGTAAGTGTATAGATTTATTTAATTTTGGGGCAAATTCGGACGTACTTAAAATAATATAATCAAACAATCCGAAATGCATTAGACACAATGGCACAAAGACTTTTATTGTGTGTGTTATTTATGTTTTCCAGTAAACGATTGCGATTAAAAAGGCCATTATCGTGGGTATCTCTAATTCTTCTCTTTTTACAGCGGGTTTAGGAAAACAATCTACTTTTATTTGTTTAAACCACCACACAGGCAGTTTGTACTTCCGTTGATAATGTAACTGGGAGTTATTAAAACAATAAAACCGTTTCACGAAAATAACAACCTGGTAGTTAATTTTAATTAGACAAATAAATGGTTTCCATTCTTAAATAAAATACGTGTTCTAAAAGTAATTGAAATGCAACCTTTGGTTTCTGCCACATGCATCAATGAAACTCTTGATTTTTAGCCTGAATTAATGTGATGGCATTAATGCAACTTTTCATCTGAATTGAAAACCACAGCGTCTGAAAAGCATTCCCAGATAAATCACCGAACACGGCAACTTCAACGTATGAAAAGTCAGCAACGAGGATAACTTTCAGTGCATTCTACAAAGGAAATACATATTCAAATTAAATTCTAGCGAGCAGAGGAGTGTGCTTAAGTTGGCGTATTACGACTAAAAAGACAGATATGTTATTGCGTCTTGGGAAAATGCAAGAGAGCTTCTGCATTTTTCTGCTTCCAGTTAACAAAAAGCAAAAAAATATTTAATACGAATTTTACACAACGCAATGAAATTTTCTTGATGTAACCCTAAGGTTGAGGGTTACGTAATAAACTTGTCTTGTATCTTAAAAACCCCACCCCTTCATTTAAGTATATACGAAAGGTTAAATGGAAATTACAGTGTGAAACGTGTGGATTTCCAAAATAGCAGAGGAAATTACTCGCCATGGAAACAAAGTGTTCGAGAAGGTTCTTAGAATGTTCCAGGATGGAGTATTTGTCTGACAGTCAACAGTCTTAGTATCACATAAACGATCAAAGCCCAGGAAAGCTTTTGCTGACGTTCGTTTTATTGGTTCATGAATTTCACACATTAAAGGAAATATATGGATCGTTATTGCACCTAAATAAATTTAGCTTTCATGTGTGTTAATACACTTTATCACACCGTAATATAATCAACAATATAAGTGCTTGAGAAAGCACCTAAATCTGTTGCCGCCCCTTTTTGTACTAACACAGCTTATTTAATCATCAAATTTAATTAATAATTTAAAACATACAGCAAAAATTATAGTAAGGAATCCTGCGGTTAATTAATTACTTTCCATAACAAGAACTAAATGTAAGGTTTGAGAGACTAAATTACAGGTTATAGCGGAGGAGTCGATTATACATTTGAGTATAACCAAGAAAATGCACTCAAATTGCAAGTTGGCGAAGTTAATTAATGGGTGTAAGTCCTTAATTAGAGTAATTAGGCATGCAGTAACTTTGAGTCATGTAACTACCTTCTAATTATGTAAACATCATTAGCACATTGATCTACACAGTGAAATTCTGTAATTAAGTGCAAATGCGGTGATTATATTGACAATTGAGATATTCAAATTAAAAGACGAATAAGAAACCTAATCATTACTGAAATGAAAATGTTTATTAATTGTGTTTCTTTCAGCTATTGAAATAGGACATTTAATAAGTTTATAAAACTTCAAAGTAGAAAAAGTTTAACAGAAAGTTAACAAAGGAGAATAAAAAAATACATTCAGAAATATCTGGAATTACAGTAGATTTAACGAAATAGAGTAACATTAATAAATAAAAATGAAGAATTAAATCAAAAAGCATTCACACATAATAAACTTTGACTGTTGAACAACTAAAGAAAAATTGAGATTATATATTAGACAGTTTATTATATACCTAATTTTATTGTTTGAAGTAGTATAATGGAAATTGGAAAGTTTTCATAAGAACAGATAAATAGCTTCCAACTAAACAGAATATTGTTGATTATTGCTTTAATTTACGATAAGATGGACTCCTAGTTGGGTTTCATTGGTGAAGTTTATTATGTTTACAACTTAATTAAAGTTCAGTCACCTGTTGGACTATTAGCTTGGTATCAGTATTAACTCCTTATTTCCTTTGATTTCTTGGGGATTCCCTTGTTTCGTTGATTTATAACAATTTTTGTATAAAATATTTTTTCCTTTAGAGATATTATTTTCTTTTACTTGTTGACAGAAAAAGTTGTTTTGATTTAAATCGATTTCCCCAGGGTTCTTTTAATCATACGAAATTATTCGTCAAAGCTTTTGAAAAGTTACAAATTACAAATACGAGGGTCACTCTGAAAGATTTTGGATAAAGTACAATAAATTGTCTGACCCAAAATTTCACCTCAAGATTGGCTATGAAAGAGAAAGACAGACTAAGTGTCAACCTCTAATTCATAATGCAAATTGTATTGAACTTGTCTGCTTGTATGTCAACATCGAATTGTCAATCTACAAGCTGATTATTTAATTATAATTTTCACACAAAAGCTTACTTACTTGCTTACTTAGTTCTAAATCAAATCAAAATCAAGCGAGTAAAACTTTTAGTAAATTAAATGTTTAGTTATCACATGATTCGGCTGTCCTTTTCTAAAAGGACTTGGTTAGCAACTTCATTCTTGGTCTTTCAACGACCGGCTTAGGATACAAACCAATAATAAGAATCACCAAAACGGCTGATAACAGTGCGAAACACTGTTCTTGGTTTAATGCAGTTTTAGAGACAAAACAATCATTGCACGATTTGGACCCATCACTACAGCAAAAAGCACTTTGACACTTCTTCAAACTCATATTATTTGGAGTACGAGTATTTAGATAAAATTTCGACAGTTGACTGATAAATATATCGGTAAGGAGAGGGCAAACCGTGGCTCCCATAGTTCCACCAGTTGCTCAGTCAAAAATTTTCAGATTAACCCCACTAACATTTAGAAGATATTTTGTAAATTCAGTGAGGATTATTAGAATAAAAGTAAGTATGGCGTACGTTTACTGTTAAATACAGTAAACATCAAAGAGAAAAGATGAAGGGGCAGTCAAAGGAAAACTATACAAAGCAATTAAAAGGTTCAAACATGCCGAAAATGGAGATTACCTAGAAATTTAGAATGGAAGAAAAATATTGAATATAATTCGTACACAAGGCTCATAAATTCAATATTCAAAAAGGCTTCAAAAATTATAACGATGACAAAAGAATAAATATGGAAGTTATTATGATTAAGTTAAGCGAACAAGTAAATCTTTAGCTTAGTCTGTTCAGTAAAAGATTATAAAACTATTTTGGAAATACTAAGTAACAACAGGCAAATCATAAGATAACAAGCTTCAGTAAAAATAGGTCAACCATGGATGTCACATTCATTCTAAGGTAAATAACAGAAAAATCGCTGGAATTAAATACGCTTGCGTTTACGCGCTTCATGGATATGACCAAAACACTTGACAGAATACTCGTATGTCTGGAAGATGCTATTGCAATGAGGAAGAATAAATTAATCTAAGAGAGTAATTTAACCAGTACACGAAATTAAATTAAGAACTTTAGACCAACAATGAAAATGGGACAACTCACACCTGAAAAAATTAAAATAAAAACAGAATAAGATAGAGAGACTTGCTTAGATCGCTCGCGTTCTATCTAGTTACTAATTATAGACAAAATAGCAGAGAAGCAGTATAAAAAATGCGAAATAGTTGACTGAGAACAACGTACAAAAACTTCACGTTTCTAACCAAAAGTCGACCAACTTATCATTAACACAAAAAAAGTATCAAGCATGATAATCAATGAAGAACCCAGGGAACGCAAACTTGAAATAAATGGGAAATCTAAGAAATAAGTTAAATTAACAAGTCGCAAGCACCGAAAATGTGCGGACCAAAAGAAGAAAAAAACAACAATGAATTTTTTACGCATCTTAGGTTGGTTGAAAGACATATTTAAATGTTAACAATAGAATGAGGATACACCAGAATCACCATAATATACATATTTACAGCAAAGCACAACAGGATCAGAAAGGAAGTACGTAACGTCCAAGACGTAGTCAAATCGGTGAAAATGATAGGTAAAATAAACTGGTGAAAATTCCAGGCAAGCAAGAAACAAATACAGAGAAGAACAGTAGTCAGATACCTGAAGCGTAGGAAGGAACGTTCGACGTCGACTTCTGAGGAAGATTAGATAGATAACAGACGCAACAGCCTTCCTGTATGGGCACAATATATGAAAAAAAAGTGGAAGAAGTGCTTGCATTTCTGCTCCAGAATATCTTGGTGGTTTGCCATTGTCTTCCGAGGGAAGCGGTCGGGTGTTTTCGGTATATGTCTCGGTGGTCAGACACATGCTGAACCAACTGAGCCACGACTGCGAAGGAGTGTATGGAAGTGCACAAATTATTTAAAATAAGCAGAAAACATTCAAACCTTGGGAACCAAATAATGATTAAAACAAGGATGTGCATTGTTATTTACAACATTCTTAACTAATGTATAAAGGAGCGTAAGAAATGATTAACAAGTTAAGTAGTGTAACGGCGCGCATGTTATAGACATTTTAAAATAAGGACTTATTGGTTTTTCTTTTATTTTATGTAAAGGATTGTAAGTAATATTAAGGCCGATTCTGTAAACAGTTTTAAGATGCTAGATGTAAATACACTTAAGAATACATGGTCATTAAAACGAAACGTTTCGTTTGTGTTGTAACTTACCTACGTCTTATTTGCAGCAAGAATAATTACTTTTTCAGGCCAGTTCATTGAAGGGACGGTGTCCGAAAAGGTCTTTCTTTGTCCTAGCTAAGATGGGTGCTTAACCAGATGCACTCAAGTTACCAAATTACCAATTGTTAAAGAAATCAGGTTACGTTGCGACACTGCAACCGGAACTATAAATCTCCGCAGTAGTACAAAAGCATTTCTAAGAAAATCCTATGAAGGGTTTTGTACCAAAACCGGCCAGCCAATCACGGCTAAACTTCAACATGAAATTCGATTTGATTTGACGAAAGGAACCCCCCTTCTAGTTTGGGGTGGTCCAAAATAATCGTATAAATACAATTGATCAGAAGATCAAAGGGACCATTTTTCCTTAATGTATGGTAGCTACTCTGTGACCTCACAAGTCATATTAGGCTTCGATAACATTCCATTCTTTACTCCACATACACGAGCTACTCTGTGACCTCACAAGTCACACTTAGGCTCCTACATTCCTATACCCTTTGTTTATTTTTCAGGAACACAAACGTAAATACTATAAAACAAATCTCTTCGGGTACCACCCTTCTATCAACGCCCACGGCATTCGCACCGACCAGTCCGTTGGGTGCGCCGTCCGTACCGACCATCCACCCTCGAGGGATCACACTGGTCTCGGCATAACTAATTCAATTGAATAAATATACAAATATGGTTGATATCTGTGTTTCTTTGACTGTTCTTTCCTACCCTTCATAAAAAACCGGGTTACAAATACACAACAAAAACAAACGAGGGTCCAAAGCAGCTTCGGGGTTTTTCACCAGTTACAGAAAATTGTGAATTTTCAACACCCCGCATCGTTACAGTACTAAACAATTGGAAAATGTCTTTGCACATGGTCAAGAATTCAACTGACGCGATTTAGCAAAGAGAGATTTCTGCAAACATTAATCCGTCTTCAATTTTTGTTCAATTCTAAATTATAACGGAAAAATAACAAAACAAATTCAAAGAAAGAGAAGAAAGGGACAAGAACACCATCAAAGGATTAAAGTAGAAAGTCCTTACGTATGAAAAAGAAAAGAAAATGTATAAACAGGATAAGGCAAAAACTAAAACAAAGAGAGGCAATACAGTTGTTCAGGTTGGAGAGAGACGTGTTCTTCAAAGCAATCCTAAGTTCATCAAAATTATCAGAAGCACTTTAGAAGACAGTTTTAGAAGACCAAAAACCATTTTTTGGAATATCAGTGGCAAAAACTAATTAATTTACTCTTTAATGATAGTATGACCCTATTTCCCAAAAACGTCCAATTGAACTAAGAATATCTGAAGCTGAGTTAACTATAGCAAAACAAATTATGTAAAAATCATAACATAAATAAAAAGAACAGTTTTGTCAATGAAATACAGCGCAGGATAAAATTAGGCGAAGCAAATTGTGACCCTTGAAACACATCCAAAAATCAGTAGGTACATCTCAAACGTAAGGTTTTCAAATCCCGCACTTGTTTATCGATTTCAAGAAATACGCTTGTATAGAATTAAAAAACAAAGGGAGAAAGAACGAACGCCTCAAAACAAATAAGGTGGCGCAGACGCCGGAAACAGGAATATGCGAAACATTTAGTCAGAGCTGATAATAAATCTAGCAGCAGTGCAACAAAACTTGTAACAAACACAAGATCGAAAAATCGATCAAAAACCGATTGGGATGAATATAGAAACAAAATTAACGAAACTATAAATCTTAAAGGTTAGTCTGAAAAACCATGAACAGATAGAATAAGCTACTGGAAAACTAATTTATTCTCTACAACAAGCGATCAACCATGGTATGCCCCAACTAGAGACCCACAAAAGTATCACAATCATATCATTAGAGATCAAAAAACTAATTACTGAAAAAATGAAAGCCAGGGGGCGATGGCACCGGAGTCATACACCAGCAGATAGAACTACTTACAATCAATTAGCCAACAAACTTAAATCCAAGTTAAAGGAGGCTAGCAGCAATTCATTCCAAGACTACATCTCTCAACAGATACGAAGATACGATAACTCTATTTGGCGTCCGGTCAAAGCAGTGCTTAAACCAGTGCAAAGTACTCCTCCAATTCGCAGGGAAACTCCTACACCCGGTCCCTGGGAACGCAGCAATAATCTTTGTCGAACATCTTGCTGAAGTTTTTACCCCAAACGATGCCGTACCAGACCAAGAAATATCTCATTAATGCTCCGGCTACTACTGACTCCATAAAACGAGTTACTCCTAAAGAAATCAAAGTCGAAACCAATCGCCTAAACGTCAAAAAATCGCCTGGACCTGATCAAATAACACCAAAAATGCTGAAGGTAAGGCATTGTAATGCTAACCTATTTGTACAATGCTTTTCTACGTCTCCATTACTGACCCCAACAATTAAAGACCGCAGAAGTAATTATGATAGCCAAACCCGGCAGGCCTATAAGCCTATTACCTACCATATCTAAACTCCTAAAAAGGTTAATACTCCACCGCAGCAGCCCTATCCTGGATACAATCCCTGACCAAGTTTGGAGTCCGCCAACACCACCCAACGGTCCAACAGTGTGGCCCATGCAATAAACAAATTCTTCTAAGATAAAAAATTCTGCATTTCTGTATTTTTGGACATCAGCATGGCATTTGACAAGGTAAGGCACGAAGGGCTGCTCTATAAAATTAAACTAGCACTTCCATCATACTTCAACCTCTTTAAATCGAACTTAAGAGCCTATTCAAAATCAAGGTAGCGTATTAGGCCCATCGCTTTACAAACTGTATACATCTGACCTACCCACCACAACTAATACTCTAACTGGGACCTTCGCCGACGACACAGTCATCCTTGCAAGCCATGCAAATCCGATGAATGCATTTTCATACGTACAAGACCACTTAAACTCTTACAAGCATGGGTTAATAAGTGGAAAATAAAGATTAAGGAAACCACGTTAATGCAAATAACCTTTGCACTAAGGAAGGGTCTTTTCCCTTCAGTTTCTATCAACAACACAATCATTCCCGTATCTAGGATTATACCTAGATGAAAAACTCAATTGGAAGGAACATAATATCTAAGAAAAGGAAACAAATAGACCTTAGATTCAACGAATTCTATTGGCTACTTGGAAGAAGATTTCAACTGTCGCTCGAAAATAAAATCCTGATCTACAAGGCAATTATCAAACCCATTTGGACATATGGCATCGAACTATGGGGCTGTGCAAGCAAGTCTAATATAGTAATCCTCCAAAGACGCCAGTCCAAGATTCTTCGAGCAATGACCAATGCTCTTTGGTTTAAATCTAACCAACCACTTCACGATGACATCGGCACCCCATTTGTGAAAGATGTCATTCAAGAACAGTAACAAGCATCATGCCAGACTAGAATCTTACAGTAATCCCCTAATTGCACCACTATTACAACCACAAGGAAGCAGAAAATTAAAAAGATGTTGGCTAGCCGACCTTAGAAGATAAACAAGTGGACTCCTCACCGGAAGAGTTCACTCGTAACGTTTAGGTCCTATGCTATCATATTAGCCTATAGAATGTAAAATTCTGATTGCTGATTAATAAAGTTTATAAAAAAACGATCGAAGTAGGACTGACCGACTAGAGCTAGAATAAATTAAGGAAAAATTAGAGGAAAACCGGAAAAAGCTTCACAACATGGAAAAAAGAGACACTTTGGGGGAAACTTTTGCTCAATAACAGAAGCAAATGTAAGATAACAGTTATAAAAATTAGGAGTAAATAAATGAATATGACAATAGGGTTTTTGAAGAAAATAGAAAGAAAAATCAGAAAAGTCAGAAACAGAAAAAATGAAAATGAAGATAAAATAAAAAGGGAAATCAAACTCGACGGGAGAAGAAAGAAAACTACAGAAAGTTATTAACGATTAATTGAAGAGGTGATCCAATTTATTGTTTGGGCAAATAAAGATTTAAAAAATTAATTATTTTTCCTACGTCAAAAATTGACCACCGAATTAATGACCTGAAGCAGGTCAATAATAAAACTTAATGTAAAACTAGTACAGTTTATATTTCGTCTACCATCTACTTTTTTCTTACGCACTGGTAGTACGTATACCACCGGTTTAGAATCGCTAAAGTTACTTGGTTTCACGTTTAATAAACGCAGTTTTCTACTAGGTTTGAAGAACAGCAGAGATCCCAAACTTCCATACTTTATCGTTAAGATTGCATTTTTATAAGATTTTGTGGTTCATTTAATTTTGGAATCCAGAAACTGATAACTTTTAATTCACATTAAAATATTTCAATTAACTCGATTAGTTTTTGTTGTACTAAAGAAAATACCTTGCTGAAAATTGTGGTATAAAATTTATCTCAGAATATTTGAAAGAATGCAGAAGCACCACCTGCTTTTTTCTGACGTACTACCGGTTAAAAATCGCTTGCGATATAGAACGCTAAATGGAATCTATGGATCATGAAGTTAGAGTTGAAACAGGAAAAAGGAAACGGGCAAAAGAAGCAACAAAAATAGTAGAGCTAAGCGGGATTTTAAATAAGGCATAAAAAACTAAAGTATGAAAAATGAGAGAAAGCAATTTACATCAGCACAACGAGAGTAAGGATAACTAACGATAACCTTTAACGGCGTTGAATGTAATTCTGTATATAAAATATGTTTAAAAGTGCCTTTCTAAGGAAAGAATCTTTAAAATAACGATAAATCTTTGCCAGCAATTAATCTAATAATTAAAAACTGAACTTTTAAAAAATCCAAAACACAAAAGAATTTCCAGAAGGTTGCAATATTGATCCAATTTAATAAACACCACATTTCATACTTCTCTGAAAATCCACTGTCGAGTTTGTTCAGCTCCAGCCGATGTTCTATATATTTATTTTCCTGTGTATGTCAAGGGAGTATCACAATTTAAAATAGTGAACTGATTTATCTTGTTGTTGGGTCTGCTGTTTGTGTCGTATTTGCTTTTATAATACATATCTCGGCATAACGATCCTTAGTTATCTAACGCCTTATTTCAGGCGTTGCTTTCAAAATGTCTGTGAACGGCATCTAGCTGCTGGAGGCGAAGACAGGGTATCAAATACAAAATTCAGCTTAAGACTTGTTAATCAGCTTGTCGCAGATTATTTTTTGCGGATTAAAAATGATGCAGCTAAAAAGCTAATGTGGAAATTTCACTTTGTTCGGTAATAATAAAGAATTTTTAAATGCCATTAGCTTGGTTTTAGTTATCAATTAGGCCATGTGTAATCTGTGGGATTGGTTTTCATATACGCTTTATTTACTTTTATGTTTTATTATAGAAATTTTGTATGGTCGAATTTTTGAGCCAGGTAATGCACGTCATCAATAAATTTTATGACATCATAACTTGGTACGTCCTACATGAAGTTCCAAACGATTTACAAATTTTACAACATAAAAAATGTCAAATGTCAAACAAACGTTAATGACACACAACACGATCTGTCAAAAATTTGCAAGTGAAATTGGAAATTGGAAATATAAACATGCCAAAAATAATACTAACTTTACAAAAAATAAATATGAGCTAAATTAGAAAATAAAAAGCCGATTTCTTTCTTATTTTCAAAAATTTATAGACCTTGTGATTAAACACGCCGGCTGCCTAATCTTAGAAAACTACAAAAATAATTTATGTTTAGCAATTACATTTTGTATTTTTTTAACGCGCATTATTGGTAACGCCGACCGTTGATCATGTGATTGATGACGCGCATTACCTGGATCGCCAATTGGACTATATATATTATTATAAAAAACGGTGGAAATGTTCACTCTTCATCTGTTTTTTTCCAACAATTAAGGCAGATTATTTTTGCTAATTTTTTTTCATATAAATTGTGAATATGTTATTATTTGATATGGATATGAGCTTGCGCTTTGTTTAGACTTTACAACAGAGAGGTTTATCTGCTGCAATAAACGTGTGGGTACCACATTTTCAGTTATTTTACTCCCTAAGTGATGTAAATTCTGTATACAATGTTATCACAAATAACTGAAGCAGCTACTAATAAATGAGCTCAGTAATAGATGAAGAAAATACCATCAAGATAGAAGAGTATCTAACAATTTTACTTCTATACCTACTTTTTATAATGATTTGGAATTAAAATATAAAGCATTCGTATTTACTTATTGTATTCATCAGATAATCGTGATTTTGATAAAACCTGGTCATTTGGTAATTAAGCAATCAAAACATATTGCGTATACGATGAAACTGAAACTAAATGATTTTTTTGCATTTTATAAAATGCTTTCGAAAACAAGAAAATTGGGATTTTCAGCATTATTATTACAAGTATAAGGCTGAAACTGAACAGCAAAAACACTGGGAGGATTCATTAATGAAACCCAAAAGTTTTACTTTAAAAATTGGAAAAAATACGTGCTATTTTTTGTAGTTTTATTTGTACAAAAAGTTGGCAGTATGAACTAGTTGATATTATTTTCATGAGGTTATCGTTCCGTGATGCGTAGCAGTGCATATCGCAAAGTTTTCCCATTTTAAATTCTAAATATTCATTTAAAGCGCAGAACCTTTTAAAATTTATTTGTAAAAGAAACCAATCCTGGTTAATAAAATTTTTAGATCAAATCAAGAGATATACTTTGGTTTGGCAAAGAAAATCATGTTAAATATATTTGTTTGGAAATTCATTAAGATTTGTTTCGACTTTCAAGTGTTTTAAGTGTAATGTTTGAAAACTGCTTTAGGTCAACAGACTAACGACCACTTCAGTTTACTTAACTCGTACAAGAAATAATTTCTGGTATTTAATGTGGTCTTTCATAGGCAAATTACATAAAGCTATGTTTGTACAAAGAAGAGATTGTCGCAAGTAAAACGTTATGCTAAATTTCATTAAAAGGAGCTTACTTTTATTATTAACATTTTTAATTTACAATTTAATGCTTCTGTATCACCTGAATGATTTTCACAGTTTAACGAGTATTTTAATTAATAATTAATGCGTTTTAAACTCGTTTTACTTAGCTAGATAGGTTGTTTAGAGTCTAAAAAGCACTCTTAGAAGTTTGTATCACTATAATATAATCCCAAAATTAGGGATTATATTGAGCTCATTATTAAGAGAAAAAATATTACTGTAAACGTTGGTCGAAAAACGCATTCCTCAGGAGTTACGACTCATTTAATTATCAATACCTAATACACAAAAATGGAAGGCCATGAAAGCAAAAATATTTTTTATTATATACAGAAGTTGTCAAAGATTCCTGGTGTATGTCTTAGCACCTAGCCCCCCTATTATTAAACATACAGGCATATATAATCGTTCCCCTTCTACCTTATGGGGCAGAGCCGCCATGGCAGAGGTGCCTCCGCGCGCTAATATCAACAGCCATGTTCTCGGCTTGCCTTGAATCAGTTCCCTTATTTTGAAGGATTTCGGCTATTTCACTATCCCAGCTTCTATTGGGCCTGTCCCTTTTTCTTGTCTTATCAATTTCAGTCTTTTATATAACATTAACGTTTCTGTTCTGATTTCACTGCACCATGTGGCCGAACCACATTAGCTGCCGCGTTCCTATTGACAATGTCACCGGTTTAACCTTAATATGTTCACTTCTTTTTCTTATTTTATCTTTATTTTAGGACTAATTGCTTATTTAATGACAAATTATTTTATTATAAGAAGTCCTTTCATCGTTTCTACGGATTTCCTATGCTCTTTCTGCCTCGAGGGAATCTGACGCGGGATTCTTCCTATGTCCATTCTAGAGACGTGTTAATTTCATTATCTTCTTCTGAATTGTATATGTACTTTGGTTTAGGGGTCTAATACCGCATTGCCCCCGTATATGTTGGTTTGTCTTTCGATCAATTTTTGTGTTATTTACAATTTTCCTCAATGTCTGAAACTTAGGGGCAAACGAGAAGTAAGAGGGCCACCAAAGAGATGGGCGGATAGTTGGTTGTCATCATCGATTGACACACTTTAAGAAGAAAAATAGATATAACTCTTATATAAAGATGAAGAAGAAGAAGATGAGCAGTTTTTGTTTCAGTGGTTGCCACCATAGTCCGTCCCAAGCCCGGTTGAGATAAGAGAAGGGCCATCCTCAGACCAGATTGGTTGCAAATCTGTAGATGTGATTTAAATAAAGCCCGAAGAACGAGAACTAAATGAAAGAAACGATGGGCATCGGAAAAGAATATGTTAAAGTATTATGCTACTTTTTATATAGTCTTTCCTCGAGACGGCGCATTTTACTTGGCTGTATTTTTCTCCTGTCTCTGTATTAAATATTTTAGCCTTTGCGCCTTTGCGGCGATGCCTACTACTATTTTTCTTACGAAATTTATTAAGTGCATAATCTAGTTTAGTAGCATTTGGTACTCAACTGTTGAGTTCCGCTTCCATACTTCCCCTGGTATTATTATTGAATCAAGATGTTTAAAGTTTCCAACTTCTTTCACTTAGTGTTATTTGATGTTACTTTCAGTTGTTGTTTATCTTTGCATATTACCATGGCTTCTGTTTAGTATTATTTTATATGCGTTACTAGCAAAACTCAGAATAGAAATTCCTCTGTAACGTGAATAATATTTTAGTGTCTCCCTTCTTGAATATCGGAAGTATTTTAGTTACTATTTCTGCCGTTAGGTTGCCATGTCTTACAACCTTTCCACTCTTTAAATCTTTTTACAGTTTTATATAGAGGCAGTCGTGGCTCAGTTGGTTCAGCGTGCGTCTGACCACTGAGATGGCCCGGGTTCGATTCCCAGGGCCACATATACAACGAAAACACCTGACCGCTTCCTTCGGAAGACAATGGCAAACCACCGAGGTGTGTTCGGCCTAGTAAGTTCTCTCTGGAGTAGAAGTGCAGGCACTTCTGTGGTTTGGAGCCTACGTAAAGCTGTAGATTCCCTATGTCTGTAGGCTACTTGACACGTACTTACATCACAGGCATATGGAGGGAGGATCGGCAACGCTCTGTAAATGGCATGCCACTCAAAGAAAAAGAAGATATACTGTCACCAATCAGCTGTCTCCCCGTCGCCAGAAAAGGTATAAAACCGGAACGATTTCCTGCAACAGCACCCATTCCGACTCCGACTTCCAGAAGACCAACATCTCCTCCAAGTTCCGACTCCAAGTCCACTCCTCTCCAATCCTGCTCCAGTTCTGCTCCGGTTCCAGTCCTGCAACCGCCCTCGACTCCAGGATCGTCGTGGTACTCAGTACGGCCTGAGTATCACTTCCTCCCACGGCACGCCGGTTGATGTCCATCAACCCCGTGGCCTTCCTGCTCTTGCTCCTGAATTCTTAACGTCTTATTGTGTATGAATTCCTTATGTCGAATTGTGTATGAATTCCTTATGTCGAATTGTGTATGAATTCCTTACGTCGAATAAATCCTTTCCGTATCGTCGATTCTTTCCATTCCCGCCGAAGACACCGCCAGCCCGCTTGTTCCCTTTGCCGCCGAACGACGGAGGTAACAATACCTCCGTCATTGCGCAACTTCATCATGTTTCCACTTCATTGTTATCATTCTTATTTTGGTTCTTTGTCTCTACACCCTGCTCCAATACTTCAAAGAAAAATTTTCGTCATATTTCAAGTATTTGTTTCCTATCAGTTACCCTTATTATCTGGTACGCATTTAATTCTTTTCTATCTTTTCCTCAGTTTTTAATGTTAGGTAAAGAAGTTTTGTATTTCATTGGCTATTCTCTTCCACATTATTTTCAAAATCATACCATGTTTTAACATTGAAAATGTTTCTCGTTTCGCGTATATAGGGGCTTAAATTCGCTTAGAATTTGATGTTGCAAATGCTGCTTTTCGAGAGTGATCGAGCGGCGTTCGGAGCTGTTCGGCGCTCTACTCTGCCCGATAACTTAGGTTGTGTGCGGCGCGCATACAAAGTTCCCCATACTATCGCCGGATCCTTCCCAAGACTGTGTATTGTTTAGACTGTGACTTTCTTGTAAAACACGTACAATAATATTTAAAGTTCGAATTCGAAGTCGAAGTTCTATATAATTCTATCTTTGCAACTTTTTAATACTTTGTAACAAATTTTATCGCATCAAAAATTTCACAAGATTTTCGTTCTACTTCATCATTTTCAATGTCTCCTCCGGTTGCATCTTTGCGAAGAACTGTGAATTGTTTTTTCTTTTGTCTCTTCAATCTTGTCTTTTACTATCTTCCTTCGTTTTTGTATGCTCATTGTTGAGGTATGTCTTTGCACAGTTTTTTCTTGACTTCGTATAGTTAGTTTTACCACATACCTCTTCAGCAGCCTTGTAAATAGCTGCTTTAAATACGAGGGTTGCAATTTTAATAGTGGCAACACGGTTGTAGAAGCGCAGTGCAATACAACGCGATTATGCCACTTAGGCCATACGTTGGTTGGATTTTAATTTAGGCAAATAGACTCTTCCTTCCCATCGCATGCACTCTCACAGTAACGTAAAAAAACATGGCCTGTTACTATCTGTCGGTCTAGTTTAGTCTAGTCATAATGTTTACGAAATTGAAGCAGTGGAGTTGAATGAAGATTAAAATGCTGGAAGCGGTACTCCACGACAATGTTACCAAGGGAAAACGCATGGACACTTTCGCTCTTTTCGAACTATTAGCCAAACAAGGGCGTTTAATGTCATCTTACGACTTCTAAATTGTTAGAAACTGGTATTTCACAACTCTAGTGACTAGATCCAAGGGCAGTAACACTTTGAAACATATATGTGTTCTGTATCTGAAGTAATTATATAGTTGCCAATTGCCACTATTAAAAATCCAACCTTCGTATATTCCATAATGTCTCCACTTCGTTAATCCCTTCCCAATCTACACCACTAAGCTCGCTTTTAACAGATGTACGTACTGTTCTCATTTCTGTTTTAAATAATTTAAGCACTTTGACACTTGGATAGCTGTGCATGTTATTTTTCTATCTTGCCTGTTATGGGAACCATATTTCCATGCTTATATGATTCACTTCTTTCCTTTATTAACTTTCTATTGCAATTAAATCTATAATGGATTTCTCGTTCCTGTTATCCATAATTCGTGTATATTTATTATTTATGGATGTTTTTATGTTTAGAGTGGGTGTTACCTACTTACTTATATTATTGTTTAAACAGAGCTTTATCACTCGTTGAACATCATTGTTAGTAGTTTCTTCTCCCATTTTTGTATTGCTACTTATTCTACCATTACAAAATTTCTCAAGATCTCAAGATTATTCAGGGTATCGTTTTCTTCTTGAATTTTCCCAATCTTTATGTAAGTTTTTCACATTATCTAACATGACCAAACCTGCCACAAATACTGTTAGTTTTCCACTTTTTCCTTTCACGTCCGGTGTTGGTTAATTAATATTCCCACATCTCCTCTGGCGTTTTCTTGGTTTGATACATTATTGTATAGTAAGAAATGATAATTACTCAAAGTCCCAAGCGTTTAAGGTTACCCTTCTCGAAGTCTTTTACTAGTTCCTGCTGTTTTCTATTCCTTTCCTTGAAATTGTACACGTTCATTTTCCATGTCTGCCTTTAAAATTTCTCTTTTTAATCGGGTTTTAACCTTTCGTCCTTGTTTTGTTTCTTTCCATACTCTGGTCCTAATTTGTGTATTGACCTATTTTGTTTTGTTAGCTCATTTATCATATGGTTTTCATTTTTACGAACCCAATCCACTCTCTAATTTTGACCAATTATTTCAGAACCACCAGGATATACATCTTTCGTATTGTTTGCTTCAGCTTAATAACATATATCAGCATAACCTTTACTGAAAACGATTTAAATATTATTACAGTTAAACAAACTTTACTTTTGATTTCTCACATTGTTATTTTAAAATATAATGAATCAATCCAATAATTTTCAAAGTGCAGTAAGGTATTTCCAATTTGTGGATTGTTTGTTTCAGCTTAATAAAATGGGGCGACGTAACCCCTACTGCAAAAAAAGAAAACGTGGGTTTGTGTGTTAATATTAGTTTGAAGTTCCATCGTTGCTCGGGTTTTTCAATGTGGACAAATACATGTAGCTGCTATTAAACTTTATTGATTGCTGTCCATTGCAGATATTAAAGCAGCTGCAAGAAATACATGTTCAAGTGGAAGAAGCTTTCGAAACTCTTTGTCCTTAAAACCGAAACATTTGATACTGAAAGGTGAAATTCTTTTAGAAATATATTTTTAAACAGAAATACTTTTAATGTATTTTAATAAATTACGAAAAAATTGTACGTAGAAAAATATCACATTTAAATCCTAAACAGAATTTTCATAATTCACTAAAACACCTTCAAAATTCTTCTTCTGGTATTCTAAATATTCGTTTTTTGTAATGTCAGCCACTTGCTTTTTTTTTAAATAGTGTCCTATTTTTTTCAGAGTGAGAAACTTCTTGAAATTTAACCAAGAAAACTGAAAGATCGTTTAGATCTTTATTTTGATCCTTTAAAAGTTTTAAGTCTGGTTTTAATGAGACCACTTGTACCGCCTATTCTTAAAGATTTAAACTTTGTTTAAACCAAAAATTTCTCTCGTTACCACCAGTGAGTTGCTAATAGCTTTTATTTATTTTTTTGTTAAAAACATAATTTCCATACAAATAGGCTTCTCTAACTTTTGTTAATACATTTTGCTATAAAAAAATTCAGAACGTTTTTCGCTAGATGGCAAGATTACTTATTAATGGACTTAATGTAACGTAAATTTCGCCTTTTTGGTTTGCTACACGAAGAATGATTAGTGAAATGTCCCCAATGTGAAAACAGAAGGAGTTGTCGAAATGTTCTCAATCAATCTCAATTCTTTTTGTTCACTTGATATATACAATTTGCCGCTTGACTTGTGTGACAATCACTTTGACTGCTCTTCACGCAGGAATGTACCTGAAAGCTACGCACGTGCAAGAGATACATAAAGGGTTGATTAGTATCTCTACTGTATACCAAGTCAGGCGAGAAAATATTATCTGGTCTGATGTTGACAGAAACTACGTCAACAGTTAAAGCTGATGTTACTGCAATCGATTTTAGTGAAGTAACTTTGCGATTAAGTGGCTTGTTTGTATTTACAAAAACAATGTAAAAGATTTTGTATGAAACATATTCGTATTCAAATTTCATCAATTTCAATACAATAAAGTTGAAAAATCGTAATTTTGCAAGCTTACATAAATTGTTAGTTATTTTTTGAGCAGAATCAGGAAGAAGCAAGTTTGTTTTGTAAATTAAAAGTGTCGGGTTCGATACCGACCGCTGGTACTGAGAGTTGTATGTAGAAAAAACGTGACGCTTAGCCCTTGTTGGGATACGAGATAAAACCGTACATCCTGTGTTAATGCACTGTTTGGTACGATAAAGGTTCCTTCCAGGGGTGAAAACCCTTTGAGTTCGATAAAACTCTAGACGGGTCGTGCTAAATAACTGTAGGAATCAACTCACTTTGAGATCCATTGCATTCGTAAACCCTTTATTAAACAAACGAAATACTTTATTTTATTAGTTAAATTATAAAAACCGGGAACTTTCAAATTAAATCAATGGTACAATAATTTTAATCTAAATTGTAATCATATGAAGAAGACCCAGACAAATAAGAAGAAGAACAGAAAAGAAAAAAGAAGGCGAAGGAGAAAAATAACGAGAAGATTTTTCACTTTAAAATGGCAGGACGAAAACCTACTAAATATAGGAGGAAGAAGAAGAAAAATAACAAGATAGACAAGAAGAAGAAAAAAGGGAAGAATGAGAAAGTTTTTTCAAAAATATATGGAAATACTTGGAAAGTTGGTTTGTTAAAAAATGGTAACATGTGGCCCTATTACATGATGAAGAAGCAGGAATGGAAGAGGAAGAAAGAGACGAAGGATAATAAAAATGAGAAGAAGAAGAAGAAGCCTTTAGGCAAAAATAAGGATAATAAAAAGGAAAAAAGAAGAAGACTTCCTTCAAAGAATTCTTATTTGGAAAATTGGTACAAAAATGGGATGACGAAGTCCTACTACATGAAGAATGAAGACGAAGGGAAACTAAGTCGACTTTGCGATAAATAATAAGAATCTCGCTAGTTAAGTCTGAGTCAAGTTGGTCATACGATCGTCGAAGTTAGAACCATAAATTAAAGTAGAAGCAGAAGAAGAAGAAATAGAAGACGGTTCCTGGAAATATTCCTACTTGAAAAGTTGGTCCAGTGCGATAACGTATGACGAAGTCCTACTAAACCAAGAAGAATAAAAAAAAGCAAAACAAAGAGCAACAAGAAGGATGCGATTAAAAAATCCTACTTGGAGGGTTGGTTCGTTAGAAAACTGTAGCAGGAAATCCCGCCACACCAAACAAAGACAAGACGAAGAATAAGAAAATAAGATGAAAAAGAAGAAGGACTCTTTTCCAAAAACTTTCTTTTTACCTGGATAGTTAGTTTGTTGAAAAATTATAGGACAAAGCCTTATGCACGAAAAGAAAAAAGGCAAAACATACGAATAAAAAGAAGAAGGAAAAGAAGAACTTCTTTTCATAACTTTTCCCATTTTGAAAGTTGAAAATTGGCAGGTTAAAATCTTACCATGGTAAAAACATAGACAGAAGAAAGAAAAGAAAAATGCTTTCTTAAGGCTGTTTTTACGTTGAAAGTTGAGGAAAAAGAAATACAGAGAAGGAAAATAAGAAAGAAAAGAAAAACTAATGTTTAAGACTCTGAAAGTTAGCTAGGTAGTTGGAAAATTACGGGACGAAGCCCTATCACAACAACAAGAAGAACAAATAGAAATAAAGAAAATAAAAAGGACTACAAGGAGAGGATATTTCCAAAAATATTCCTACTTGGAGAGCATGTATGTTTTAAAATGTTCTAATATATGAAGAAGAATAAAGTTTTTTCAAAAATATTTCTACTTGGAAAGTTTGTTGGTGTTTGACAACACAAGTTCCTATTATACGAAGAATATGGAGGGACAGAAGGAGAAGAAAGGCGAGAGAATAAAAAGAACGAGAAGAAGAAGAAGGCAAAAAGAAGGAAAAGTAAAAGGAAACAGAAAGACTTCTTTCAAAAAATTCTTATTTGGGTAATTCGTTCGAAAATGAGACGACAAGATCCTACTACAAGAAAAAGAGATGAAGGGCAATAAGAAGTAGAAGAAGAAGGAAAATAGAGTCGGCTTTGTGATAAGCAAGCCGCGAGAGATAGGAATCTAGTCAGATTGACTACACGAACATTGCAGTTGGGGCCATAAAGTACAAGAAGAAGAAATAGAAGGCTAGAGATAAGGTAGGACGAGGTTCTAAATGCTAAATCAAGGAGAAGTTGAAATAACAACAACAAGAACGAAAATAAACAAAAAAAAAGAAATGCTCTTTTCCAAAAACTTCCCTGCCTGAATAGTTAGTTAGGTGTAAAATTGTAGGACGAAGTCTTACCTACGAAAAAGAAATACGAAAAGAAAAAGGCACAACAGAAGAAGAAAAAAAGAAGAAGGAAAAGAAGAACTTCTGTTCAAAACCATTTTCAAAGTTGGTTTGTTGGAAAATGGCGGGGTATAAGCCTACCACGCGAATAAAAAGACATATAAAAAGGAGAATAAGAAGGAAAAGAAGGACTTTTCAAAACTATTCGCATTTTAAAAGTTGGTTCGTTAAAAAATAGTAGGGTACTATCGTACCAGAAAAAGAAGGATACCAAGAAGAAGGAAAAGGAGAATGCCTGCTTAAACTTGTTTTCACTTTGAAAGTTGGTTCGCTGGAAAATGGCAGAATAATATCCCACCACACAAAAAAAAATACAAAAAGAAGGAGAATAAGAAACAACAGAAGAACTATTATTCAAATATCTTCTTACTTTGAAAGTTGATCCGCTGGAAAATGGCAGGATAAAATCCTACCACACGAAGAAAAAGAAATTAAAAAAATGAGAATAAGACAGGAAAGAAGAAACTATTTTTTTAAAACGTTGGCCAGTTGGAAAATGGTAGGACAAAGTTCTATTATACGGAAAAAAAATCAAATCGAACCGAAATGAACGAAGAAGGACTATAAGAAGGAGAAGCAAAAGGGGAAGATTTTTTCACGAATATTTCTATATCAAGAATTGATACGTTGGAAAGTGGTAAGAGGAAGCTCTACCGTAACAAGAAAAGGAAAAAGAAAGATAAAAGGGCAAGAAGAAGAAAAGAACGAGAAGAAGGAAAAGTCCTTTTAAAGCAAAAAAGACTTTTTTTTAAATGGGCATTCAATTTTACTTTGCAAATAGCTTCTACTTCCAGTAGTTAGTTTTTCTTACCTTGTAAAAGTTGTGAAAAAACAGAAAAGGCGGAAATAAAGCTTTGATGTTTAACAACAAAAAAGTCGTTTCAAATACCTCACGAAGGGTTTATTTTATTATTTACAAGAGAAACCCTTTAACATAGAAGGGGCGTTCAAAGGTAAATTAAGACAATATTTCTGAGTTTCTTAAACAAGGGTTTTCGACCGAACATTTTCCATTACATTTATTTTTCAATCGAGTTACTTCCACGGTTGAAATACTCCTGTCAGCGACGTTAATGCTTAAACTGAATATGTGCTCCATATTTGTTCTCGCTTACATTAATATTGATTTGGATTCACTCCAAGCTTCAAAGATCGAGGTGATTTTCATAGTCAAGCAACAATGTAAAGGTTGTAATCCTTGCCTATTACGTCATCTTGACTGAATTTTATCGAATATGCGGAATCCTCCAAATCCTATGTGATAATCTTCCGTACTTCAACGTCTTCAACAACATTAATTTGTAATTTTTCTGTATTTTTTACTTTAATTTAAAATAGCTTTGAATATTTGGTTGAGCAAAGAATAATTTATTTTTGAGGAGCTTTTCTTAAACATTCAACTACCATAGAATTTAAATTTTAAAATATATTTTTTTCCTACGAAAAGCTTAAAGCAAACAGAAGAAAATTTGGTTTGAGGTTACTTCGATAAGTTCATTCCACCGAGTTTCCTTATTGGCAATACTTTTATCTATTCTGGTGTCTTTCTTTCAAACTTCTCTTCAATTAACGTAGTTCTACATAAATCGAGATATCCCGGAGCGAGTATCAATTTCATCCACTCCTTGTCCCTGCAGGTGTGGTAGCTGGGTTTCTCTTCTCTTCACATTAGTTGCCGCAGGGGAGCCCAGTTTCAATGCTATCAGATACATGCAGCCTGGATTTATTGAGCCAATCCACCCCACAATGCGTCGTCTGCTCTCTTTCTCTATTTTATATTCAAACCGTCACCTATGCCTTATCAGCGTTTAACTGTATACATTCAAGTTTTAAGGGGTAAGTGTTAATTCTGTGCCGCCGTCGCCGACGTCGACCCCAAACGTCGTCCTATATTTGTTTAGCGGTTGTTTCGCGGGCGAAGGAAATTTCAACAAGACAAAGATTCGAGTTTGTATGTACAAGGGGTTCTAATGGTCCTCCTACATTCTTTAACTCTACGTCATCTCGCTAATTTATTGGCGTTTATTTTCCAGGTAAATGTTTGTTTAATTAAGTTTAGAGTGCAGCAGAATTCGTATTTGCTCTTCTTACTAGTGAGCCGAAAAGCTGGTAAGCATATTTAACTTGGTTTGTTTATGTTTGAATTATAAACTAAACGTGAGAAAATTCCGAAATTTTCCAAATATAATTTCCCAGAACGAACATTAATTCATTACCTTTCATAAATGTCCCCCAAACAGGGAAAGTTTTCCCAAGTTAACTCAACGTCACGGGTTTTAAATAAAGCTTAAATAAAACTTCACGTCTCCAAGACGAGTTGTTGCATTACTTATAATCTTTACCCCCGCAGAAATTAATTTTACATACTAAGTTTACGGTTTAGATGTAATGTTTACACGCAAAATCCTTCCTTATATACTGTTTTAATAAAGAATTTTTGTTTTCAAACTACAAAAAAAAAGGAATTTCAATAACTGCAAATACATTAGAAAAATAAGGTTTTTACTATAATTTTTAGAAATATACAGGGTGGAAACGAAAGCAGACTTACCTCCTTTTTTGTTATTACTTTTTGGAGTTGAAAAGTGAAACTTATAGGGCTGAATATACACGAAAATGTGATTTTTTGAACTACAAAACAACCTTTTACAGTCAAGAGTGCTCCAGAAGTATTTCTTATTGATCTCTGTATTGAAAAAAAATTCTAAAAATGGCATTTTTCTTGAACATTCAGTTCTGTAAGTTTTTTTTTCAAATCCAAAAGATAACAAGAAAAGCTTATTTCGGTTTACACTCTGTATATGTGTTAAAAATGAGATATTCATCTACGGTTCTTTCTTGTTTTTGACTCTATTTGTTGCTGTCATTTTATTTGCAACCTATAAACAGTTTCATCGTTTCAATAATAATTGTGAACGTAAATTAAAGGAGTTCGATAAAAGCATACAATGGACTGTTTATGAAGGTCTTCTGGGGTAATTGCTACCTTTATAACCGCAATAAAGTAGACCATATTCCTATGACAGTATTTATCACTCGCACAATAAGCGATTCTACCGATCAGGGGAAATTTCTAGAAGGTCATAAAAGCCATTTTGTTATCGTATAAATCAATACATATTTATAATAATTTTGTGAATTATTATGTAATGAACGATTTTTGGTGCTCGTTTAAACCAAATAAGACCTTTAAAGTTGGAGGAGAATAGCAGTTTTATAGCTTTAATATTTAAAATATAGCAGACTGAATGTTTTTTTGCTAAAGAAATTACTCCGATAACAACACAAAGTTAAATACACCAGTTTAAAGTACGGATGTTCTGTAAAGTGAAGGATATACACCGAATTGCTAGAACGCAAGCAGCAAAAGATTTGATGTACAATCTGCATAAAATTAATAATTCCAACTTGACATTAAGACAAAATGCTAGTTTAAGAACCACTGCACTAATGAATCTTGTTATAAAACGTTGATAAAATGATTGATAAATGCCATCTTAAGAATCCAAACTCTCTCTTAAAATAAACATTTGAAATACATAGAAAAATAATCAAAACGACACAGTAAGGTTTTCTACAGCTTCGAGTTCATTCTCGTTAAACAAAATTTAGAATCGATTGAACATTAAAGGCAGACCAAGAGCAGTATGGCAGAATAGGAAAATATGAAATGTATAGAAGCAGTAAAAGGTAAAGGTAACGGCACTTACACTCCGGGAGAGAGTATGGCCAGCAACATGGAGGGTTAAGGCCTCCTAAGTCGCTTTCATGCCTCGGTTGTCTCACACGTTTTGCGTACGGGGCGCATCACGCCTTTGACAACCACCTACCTTCCCTACTCCACTACTGTATCTCGGTTCCCAATTATTTTCAGAGACTCGGGTTTGGCCCCGAGACCGTCCGTGCTGTAGTCGAATGCCTTAACCCAGGGGTGGTCAACATAGTTCATGCGTCAATTTTTTTATTTTTGAGTTAAGACGCCATACAATCTTATACCCCTTTTAAAATATGGTAATATGGTTATATTTAACAGTTATGGATAAAATGATACAAGTAAGTATAATAAGTGCGCACTCTAGAATTTAGTGCTAGGTTAATTGTGCATTTCTATAAAACGTATAAGAGATTTTTAAAAATTTTTCTCTGGGGTTCAGCGCCATTTCTAATCATGCAATGCGCCACTTTTAGCACATGCGCCATCGGTTGGCCATCCCTGCCTTAACTACTCGGCTACTTCGGCAGTATAGAAGCAGTAGTAGAAAGAAATAAGAACTATAAGAAATTGATACAAAGGTCAAGCAAAAGATTATAAAGAATCGGAAAAAAAAAACAAACTGAAGAATATCGAAAAAGAAGAACATATAATGCTACCAGAAACTCCAGACATTAAAGTTAATTCTGGATTACCAGCATACAAGAATTAAGAACGAAAATTTATTTAACACAAGAGTAGGAAATATCGGAATGATGGTGGAAGCAAAACTGTTACAGCAGCCATAAAATAACGAAGGATTTCAAACAACAGTAACAGCATTTATATCAGAAGAAATAGCAAGTGATTCAGGAAAGGTAAATAACAACAAAATCCAAGCAATAACATTTCACGGGAGCTAATTAAATTTAGTGGAGTACTTCTGGCTAGGAAAGCACAAGAACTTATCCAACTCATGCCCGGTTTCTCGAACGTAAGATATCTACTCACCGTGAGATATCTTTTGGATAAACCCCCAAACCCGTTTCTCGAACGCTAGATGCGACTTGTCTTTAGCTAACTCGTTGGATAAGATATCTGCCCGAGTAGCACGAGATATCCAACCGTACACGTATACGAGCATGCGCATTGCACGTAAAACCAGAGAGGGAATATATGAATATTTAAATTTCGCACGGAGTTTTTAAAGTTATATACAATGCCATTTTTGTGCTTTTTTAATTACACTACAATATTACTAAATTTCTAATAATAGATTTATTTTTAATCGTAATTTTTTATATCACATGCATAAAAAATTAAACTAAATAAAAACCACAAGTAATTGTTTTAATTACTTTCATCAAAAACATTTTTGAAATTTTAGTTAAAGTGGACATTTTAAGAAGGATTTTACCTAATAATCTGCTTGACAAATTCTTTGAAGTGCTGCAGTTGTCAAGGTAAGAATTTTAAGAAGGTACCTATTTAATACTCTGCAAATCACTGCTTTCTAAGAAAACTGCATTTAGCATGTCTGTCTGGATTAAATTTAACATAAAGGTTTTTGTAGAACATTTTAAAAAGTATTTACTTAAAATTCCTATGCTGTTTATCACTGCTTTTAAGGACTGCATTTAGCATGGGATTTGGTTTTCATAGGTAAAAATTTAGCATTACTATTGCAAGAATAGTACAGTGTGAAGCAAGTGTACAGTCTGATAAAAAAAATTGTTTTTAAACGCAAACGCTAAATGCGCCATAAATGAGAGCGGAAATATTAAATTTTGCCGCCGAAGTTGTCACCTGAAGTTAGCTAAAGGTATAGTGTCCATCTAGGGGCAGAGCTGGTAACTACGCATTCGCAAGATAGTTATCCAAAGACAAGTCACGTGAGGATAAGTTTCGAGAAACCGGTTGCCTACTTATCTGTTTGCTAACTTTGTCTATTAGATAGCTATCTAAAAAGATATCTACGCGTTCGAGAAACCGGGCATCATATAGCAAACTGGAAAACCTGAGGAGTGGGATAAAACAGTATTATACTTTTTCTTCTTCTTACTGTCGAGTACGAGTTATGAGCACTCATAACAGGTAAAGTTTTTTTTTAATTTGTACCTTGTAATTGGTTTGTTGGAAAATTGTCGACTTATGCCCGGTTTCTCGAACGTAAGATATCTACTCACCGTGAGATATCTTTTGGATAAACCCCCAAACCCGTTTCTCGAACGCTAGATGCGACTTGTCTTTAGCTAACTCGTTGGATAAGATATCTGCCCGAGTAGCACGAGATATCCAACCGTACACGTATACGAGCATGCGCATTGCACGTAAAACCAGAGAGGGAATATTTGAATATTTAAATTTCGCACGGAGTTTTTAAAGTTATGTACAATGCCATTTTTGTGCTTTTTTAATTACACTACAATATTAATAAATTTCTAATAATAGATTTATTTTTAATGGTAAATTTTTATATCACATGCATAAAAAATTAAACTAAATAAAAACCACAAGTAATTGTTTTAATTACTTTCATCAAAAACATTTTTGAAATTTTAGTTAAAGTGGACATTTTTAGAAGGATTTTACCCAATAATCTACTTGCCAAATTCTTTGAAGTGCTGCAGTTGTCAAGATAAGAATTTTAAGAAGGTACCTATTTAATACTCTCCAAATCACTGCTTTCTAAGAAAACTGCATTTAGCATGTCTGTCTGGATTAAATTTAACATAAAGGTTTTTGTAGAACATTTTAAAAAGTATTTACTTAAAATTCCTATGCTGTTTATCACTGCTTTTAAGGACTGCATTTAGCATGGGATTTGGTTTTCATAGGTAAAAATTTAGCATTACTATTGCAAGAATAGTACAGTGTGAAGCAAGTGTACAGTCTGATAAAAAAAATTGTTTTTAAACGCAAACGCTAAATGCGCCATAAATGAGAGCGGAAATATTAAATTTTGCCGCCGAAGTTGTCACCTGAAGTTAGCTAAAGGTATAGTGTCCATCTAGGGGCAGATCTGGTAACTACGCATTCGCAAGATAGTTATCCAAAGACAAGTCACGTGAGGATAAGTTTCGAGAAACCGGTTGCCTACTTATCTGTTTGCTAACTTTGTCTATTAGATAGCTATCTAAACAGATATCTACGCGTTTGAGAAACCGGGCATAAAAGGGACACGATGGGGAGGGGTTTTCAAAAATATTTCTACTTGGAAAGTTGGTTTGTTGGAAAATGGCCACACAAGGTTCTAATATACAAAGAAGAAATAGGACTTCTTTCAAAAATATTCTTATTTGGAGAAGTGGTTCGAAAGAAGAGGAATAAATAGAAACGAAAAGTTTTACAAAAATGTTTCTACTTGAAAAATTAGCCCATTTAGATAAGGGAGGACGAAGTCCTACTAAACCAAAAAGAAGAGAGAAGAGCTTTTCAAACATATTCTTACTTGGAGATTTGGTTCATTAGAAAATGACAAAAGGAAATCCCACCAAATGAAGGCAAAAACAGTTACGGAAAGTACAATAATTAAGCCAACTCATATAGTAAACTAAGAAGTTTGAAAAGTGGGGTGAAGCAGTATTATGCTTCTTCTTCTTACTGCCTTCTTACTGTCTTCTTACCATTACTTTTGTTACTAACCCATAAGTGTGAGTTCTACGAGCAATAGCAAAAAGTTAACCTACGAAGGAGAAAGGTAAACGATTGTCAAAGAGTCCTCCGAAGCAAAAGCAAAACCTTTGTGGGGATTCCCCCGATCTCAAGGATCGAACCTGAAACATTTGTGTGAAAAACCTAAGTCTTTTATATGTTCTATGTCCCGGTTACAAACAAATGGGAGCGGGTGATAGTTAAAAACAGAACATACTTCTCACTGAAGTCAATAATTAACATAACACCCATAAGAAGACTAATCAAACATAATTCACAGGGCGATTCAGATATCTAAGGATAAATTCACACGACTTCCTTCATTTGAAAAAGGAAAATCAAGACTGATATGTTAGATTTCTGTGGTTTATCTTTTGCCTTTTGCCTTATGTCTTATTTAACCACTTAAAGATCTGTAACTTAGTAAACAACAAGCATTTATTCGCATTTAAATAAACTCGAGGACTTTTTGTGATATTTTTTACCGAGTAAAGGATCACCTTATATTATATAAAGCTAGCAGTAGGCTACAACGCTACAAGTGTTTACAAGAAATGGGAGGTGAGGCTATAGTTAAGCATATAAAAGCACAATGTTTGCCGATTTTCTTAGGTCGTCTGCCCATTTCATTCTAGGCCTTACGGTATTTCGCTCATCTATTCATGGTCGACACACCGTTATCTGTTTTGTCTGTCTCTCATCTTATAGGCACATGAGGTGGTCAGTGGTCAGCCCATTCACTGTTTTATGGTCCCCCAAGCTAACGCCCAGCACGGCCCTTTACATTGCTCGTTGCGCTGTTTGCCAAGCTTCCGATCCAGATGCTATATTTGGGGGGACGCACTGATTATAGACTTTTGTTTTAGTATTTTAGTTTCCGAAAGCCGCTTAGTTAAGTGGTACTCTTCGTTTGATTTCCCTCTCTTGACAATCCATTTTAAATCCTATGTTCTGTCCCAAATATGTACATTAATTAATTAATACAAAAGGAAACGGTTATGGGGATTTATCCACCCCTAAAATAAGGAACTCTTATGAAAGGAATGAATGTATATGAGTAGGCTAACAACGACTTTCGGCGACTAACTACTATGATTTCTGTTATAAAATGTAGGTATCTTAGTGGACCGTATTCTCTGCTAGTTGTAGCTGGTGGTGAAATTAAATAGGTTTAATTGAAACGTTTATGTGTTGCTATGTCTTCTTTCTTTGGTCGTAGTAGCACTTGTACGTAGTATCAAGCATACTTACAATATACAAAAAAATTCACAATTTCAGTGGCGAAAACAAAAAGATGGTCACTGGAGGTTTCTGTAAAAGTTTGATCTAAAGTTCTATTTCATAAAATTTCAAAAATCGACATAGGTAAAAAGCATGACAAGTAGGAATATTTCAAGAATATAAAAGACAATATATTAGGCACAATTGGCGTGCATAATAAAACAAGCCTGACCAAGACAAAAATAATGTAGAAGTCGCTTGGATATATAAAAAACTGGGCAACAGTTGCACAACGGTGATAAGTATGCATAAGTAAAACTAAGGAAGCTAAGGTCCATGTGGGACTTTAGTGTCAGAGAATAAGAAGAAGAAAAAGGGGAAGAAGGCGTGCAAAAGAAAAGAAGGAGAAGAGCAAGAAGAAAAAAATAGCAAGAAGAAAAAGAGGAAAAGGAGGAAAAACCAGAAGAAGAAAAAGAACAAGAAGAAAAAGAAAAAGAAAGAGAAGAGCAATATAAAAAGAAGAAGGGACGGGGAAAGGATACAGAAACAAAACAAGCAAATAAAATTGCAAAATAGTATATTGTATTACAAATGTTGAAAGCTTTTGTTTGCCACACGAATGTGAAGTTGTTCGTGCTGCAATCACATTAGTGTGGCAAAGAGCTTTTAACGCATGTATTACACGCTACTTTTTCTACAACCACATTTCCATAAAAAAATCTAAATATTTCTGCAAAATGTGATATTCATCAAATGTCATTATGACATTTTTATTTGCGTGTTGAAAATTTCTTTCCACACGCAAATTCCACTTGTTCGGCAAACACTTATTTTCAATACTCGTATCTATGGAGACGAAATTTGAAAAGCCTACTTTCCATGGTGGTCGTAGAAAATAGTATATTGTAATACAAGTGTTGAAAGCTTGCGTTTGCCACACGAATGTGAAGTTTGCAGGACGAACGATAGTGAGTGCTGCAGTCACATTAGTGTGGCAAAACCAAGCTTTTAACACATGTATTACACGCTATTTGAGAATGCATTTCCGCTAATTAAATTAAAAATGTTTCTAGAAGCAGATAGTTAAAACGTAAAAACAAACAGTAATAAGTAATAACCAAGTTTTAAAAGCTTTGCGAAACAATGCTTCATCAATACATCTTTATTAATTCGTAGGGCATAAGAAAGTTCGATTAAAACAGACTTGGTCGAGAGTTCCGGGTAAGAATATTTTCCTTCAAAGGGGTTTCTCTTTCACATTTTCATTAATTAGCAAACTTGAAATTCTCGTCTTTGCGCCTTGTAATTTGGATTAGCTATTCTAGCGTGTGTTAAATTAAAATTTGGCTTTCGGTACGTCTAAAGTTAGTGATCCAAATAACCAAAGGCGCGTTAGAATGTTTCCAAAAATTGTTTAACGAGTTGGTACGAAAACAATATTTGACATTCCTTTTACTTTAAGTTTCACGTTAAGTTTAGCAGGAGGAAATGATACAATCACACAACTAGCAATTTGCTACTATGCTACTAAGATTAGAAATAAATTGGGTTATTTTAGCTTTTCTTATTTCTGGTTTTGTGATTTATTTAGTATGTTTTGTTTGTTATTTTGAAGAACAGCTTTGACTGGTGAAGGGTTTTCTAAACTCAATCATAATCTACACCAGAAAAAGAAATATTACTATAGAATGTAATAAAACTAAAGAGTATATGAAGCTTAGAGGATAAACGTCTATGTATAGTCATCGGTATGTTAGGTTGCATAAATAAATATGAAGACAATTTAAAACTTTTCGCCGTCTTAATAACAGTCTAAGAATATGTTTTTTAACAGACTGTGTGTTAAGCTAGTAACGCCAACTAAACGATTCCTACAAATTCTAGGCGATAAATAAGATATAAGGAACAGACGACGGACGCTTAGTTCATTAACCTAATTATTAGAGGGACCAAGACAGTTGAGAATTGATGTGTGTAAGTACCGATTCACATCTGCCAAACCCAAGTGAAGAATTTATTAATGACGTTCTCCGCTAGGTGGCGCTATTTCAAGTATTTTATAAGTTTTGATTTCACTGTTTAAGACCAGCTCAATTTACTTTAATTTAACTACTAATAGAGGGAATTTTGCAACTGTTTAGGTGTTTGAAAGAGAACTACGAATTCGCGCCACGACAGCAGCGCCTCTGACAGGGAATACATCGTTAATCGAGTCTATTTTGGGTAGGATCAACTAATATCTAGCAAGTGTCGGTATTCGTCTTCTGGATTTGTATAGGAGTGGAACCTTAATAAGGCAATTAGTGGTTGGGACGTTTCCAATACTTTATTATAGGTACTCTTTAATGAATTCTAAGACTTCCACGGTCAGTGAACGCATTCCGGGTTGGGACCGTGTCGTTGTTGAGACAGAAGAATCTGTTAATTTTATACTCTCAAGTTGATTCAGAAACATTGATGATAAGAAAATATCAACCCCAGTAAAATGTCTCCGTAAATTTCGATAGAAAATATTTTTCCTGAAAATAAACCTCTTTCTTCGCTTTTACATAACAATGAATGTCAATTCACTTTGTGAAAGAGTAACGTATATCTTGTAGTAAATTCGTAATACCTAATCAGAAAATAACAGTGTACTTTAAGAGTTTCCCGTTTGTAATAAATAACATTTGGAACGTTACTTTACATTTCTATTGAGAAAGTCTCCTTCAAAATCTTTGTGAAATCGTATCACGTTGCTTTATTTAATGATTTTGATTGTGCAGCCACAGAAACTTATTTATACTGCCAAATTGTGCCCTAACCAATAAAAACAAACGGGGCTAAATAAATTTCGTACGTTTCGTTTGTCCCTTTTACGATAATGAAGGTGAAAATTAGTTGCTGAAAGGGTTTTAGAATATTTGAAAGTATCGCTTTTGCGGAATTGAAACCGCTAATTAAAATTGAAAAGCAAAACGAAAACTGAGTTGTTGAAAAAGTAATACTACGATTTACAAAATTTTATTAGTAGAATATTCTACATTAGGTACTTAAAAACGGAAAAAGTTATAAAAACTACTGCTGATTATTGGGCACATAATGAACAAGAGAATCTTTTGAGAGAAAGGCAAGGTAAATTAAAGTTAACATTTGGACTATTTCTAAGTAAACTAAAATGAATATATCCTTGTTATTTTAAATGTAGGTAAGTGTTTCTAGCGGTCGATAAATGTAAAAGCCTGTTTGGAAATCGAAAGAACTCAGGTTCTATTTCAGTCGTGACTGAATTTAGAATTATACTTTATAGGGTTGTTGAATGCTCACATTAATCCTAAGAGGGTTGCGTAACGCCTCTGGAAAAGTCTTTGGTAATAGATAATTTAAAAGTTATTTTGGAAATCGAAAGGACTCAGGTTCAAAACTGCGGTTTATTTGCTAAGAAAATATTGAAGCTGAATTTTGAATCCTATTCTTAGAGAGGCCTTGGGACGCTCAAGAAAGTCCTAAGAGGGTTGTCCAACACTTGTTATGATTTTAGAATCTTTGGTGGTCAATAATGTATAAGTTTGAAAATAGAAAGAAGTCAAGTTCCAATATTAGTTGTGGCTGATTTTATACGAAAACATTAAGACTGAATTGTTAATTTTTTTCTTAGAGGCTTGTTGAACGCTCGTGGTAATTTTAGAGTCTTTGGTGTCAATAATGTAAAAACTTAAAATTTTTATTCCTGTTCTTAGAGGATTGTTAAAGTCCCACGATAGTTCTAAGGGGGCCGCGGAACACTCGTGGAAAAACAAAGGGCTCAGGTTCAAATCTTAGCACGTGGTTGGTTTTATAAGAAAACTTCCAGATCGAATTATTAATCCTGTTCTTAAAGCATTGCTGAACGTACGTAGTAATCCTAAGAGGGTTGTGGAGCATTCGTGGTAATTTTAGAACCTTTGGTGGGGATAATGCAAAAAGCTGTATGAAAAGCGAAATGATTTAGAATAAAAAGTTAGCTGGTTTTGGAAATCAAAATTTTAAATTTTATTCTTAGGGGGTTGTGGAATGTTGAAGGTAATTATAGAACTCTTTTAATGGTTGAAAACCTACTTAGAAAATCAAAAGAACTAAAAGGTTCAAATTTTAGCTGTCCAGGTTTACTCCCAGATATTTCACAGCTCTATCTTTTGGATTCCATGGAATTGGATTTCCATTTATAACGACCAGATTTGTATTGTTGTATCTTCTGAAGGTAAAGATTTTGGCGGTTCATTTTGTGGGGTTTAAGGTGTCAAACCAGTGTTGCAGTTCGCCTGTTGCGCTTTGGAGTGTTGATATTGTGCCATTTAAATCATGATCTTAGGTGATGATTGCCGTATCGTCAGCAAACATGGCCACCGAACATACTGGGGGGACAGGTATATCATTCATAAATATGTTAAATAACAAAGGGCCAACAATAGATCCTTGGGGAACCCCTGCTTTAATGTTCTTAGTTTCTGAGATGGCTGCATTTACTTTGCTTGAAAACGTTCTTCCAGTAAAGAAATTCGAAGTTATGTTGATGATGTACTCAGGGATTTTTAGCTGGATTTTTTTATGAAGGAGGCTGTTGTGCCAGACTCGGTCAAAATCCTGGGCAACATCTAGGAATAATATGGTTGTATATTTTTTGTCTTCAACGCCTTTGGTCACAGTTTCATTGATTCTGACAAGCTGATGTACTGTTGAGTTTTTAGGTCTGAAGCCAAACTGGAATGGTGGAAGTATGGAGTGCTGAGATATATAAGCATTAAAGCGGCTATAGATAATTCTTTCAAGTGGCTTCGACGCTTTTATATTTCCCGGGTTTATGGAAGTGCAGAACATGTGGGTGTTTCCAATTCTTAGGGAAATATCCGATAGATAGGCAGGCATTGAAAAGAGAGGTGAGGTATGATACGCATTTAGGTGAAGGATTTTAAAGAATTGCGTTTGTTATCATATCAGGCTCAGGAGCTTTCTTATTAGGTAGGTACTGGATTACTGATGCTATTTCTTCTGGTGTTGTAGTTTGAACGCTAGTTGTGTTTAAGGGGAGGTGTTGAGTTACACTTTGCTCGATGGAGTTAATACCTCTTCTTGGTGATTGCATAGAGCCTAGTATTTTTCGTTGTCGCTAGAATATAGGGAATTGTTTACTCTTAGGATAGGCATCGTTGGTTTATGGTTGGTAATACGTTTGACTATTCTCCACATTGTTGGATCGCCCGTTGCTAGTTCACCTATGTAGCGCCTGTAGGATGAGATTCTGTGATTTTCAATTTCCCATTTTACTTGCCGCGTTAATTGCGATAATTTCGGGTGAAGTTGTCGGGTTCGTTGCCACAATCTTCTAATCTGGTGTTTCTGTCGTATTAGATTTTGAATATATGGCAGTGCTCGATGATTTATTGGTTTATGACTGGTTTCAAGTGTAGCTATTCGAGCTACTTTTTGGATCGATATTGTTAGATGATTTTTATTGAGTTGGAATTTAAATATTTCCCAATCGACTGGTCCATTGGTTAGCCTCGGTGCACTTAGCGTTAATGATGGTTGCTTTTTGAACGTAATAATAACAGGTAGGTGGTCAGAATCCAATTCTGCTAGCACTTGCTGATATATAGGCTTTCAGATTCGATGCAGTAGACATATGTCGAGAATGTCTGGCTGATGGTCAAATCTGTATGGATAATACGTTGGTTCTTCAGGGCTAATGATTTGGATAGGAAGATAAGCTGTTACTGAATATAATCTATTGCCATTTGGATTTGTTGCTGGGCAACCCCAGGATGTGTGCTTGCTGTTGAAATCTCCGAATATTAAGGGTGGGAAGCCTCCATCAAGTATTGATTGCACAGCGTGGAGCATCAATCGTTTATTGGGAGGTTGATATGCAGCACTGTTATCCGTTAATGCTACTTTAATTGCAGCAGCCTCGAGCTGTTGCAAGTCTGGAAGAAGAATTTATATTTCTTTTGATCAATACTGCAGCACCACCAGACAAGCAATTTGTGCTCCTATTCTATCATATCGATAAATGCAATACCCGGGAAGCATGAATTTCATTTCCGGTAGAAGATGTGTTTCACTTATGCACAGTACAGCGCCACCAAGCAAACAAGTCCATCGGAAAATATGTCAACTAATTTTAAAAATTCGTGGTGGTAAAAGTTTAGCCAATACCTACAACTCCTGCCGACGTTGTACCTTCCGTGTCAAAAGTGAAAGTAGCTAGCAGATTGACAGGTTGTCGCGTGTTTGTGCTTCTTAATTTTCTCTGCTTTCGTTCATCTTTATAAAAAAAATCAGTCTTTTTTAAGACTATTTTTGTTCGTCTTATTTGAAATAAGGTAGGCATATATTTTATAGATAATTTAAACATTTAAAGTATTTTTAAAATGAAACTTTCGCATAACCTCAAAATATATTTTTGCCTATTAGGTATTTGCTATTTATGTATTTATTTATAGAATCCATTTCTTCCAACCGCTTTTATCGCTATGGCAAGTAAAGGAAAAAAAAACTGTTCATTCCGAAGCCAGAAATATTATTAAAAATGTCGTGGAGTTCTTCGACCGACAAAAAGCTGCCGGTGTATGGACATTTCCTTTGGAAAGGGCTACAGAACTAGCTGCGGCAGCGACTGGGAAATCAATGAAATTCATAACAAAAATTAGGTAATTTGTATTTCATTAAAGTTGTTCTGAAATAAATACTTATTGTTATTTTGTAGGAGTGAAGCTAAACTTGCAGATGATGGGATTTTGAGGTCTCCTTCAAAGAAACGACGAAGTGGGGGTTCCAACAAAATAATTTTTGATGATTTTGATTCAGGCGTTTTGAAGAGAACTGTTAATGAAGTTTACACGATAGATAAAAAAGTTCCTACGATTAACATTTTAGTTAATAAAATGAAACCGTGACACTTTGTATAATGATATACAGTGAGCACGTAAAGGTAGGAACAAATTCGATAAAATCTTTATTGGGCAATTAATAATAGTAGACAAAATGTATCTAAAATCAAAATAAAATTTCCTTATTTATTTCATTCTCAAATCTAATTCTGGTACTTGTCTACTAAATTTTCTTTTAATAGTTTTAACAAATTTATATAAGAACGTAGGTACATAATAAAAATTAATAAACTTGCAAATACACAAAGTTACACGTTTAAATTTACCGCCAAAGTACTATTGACACTGAGTGTACCTCTAAAATACAGCGACACCACACCACGCCAACCTGACAGACTTGTTTGATTGGTGGCGCTGTATGTCTATTTTGTGTCTAACCAAGAAGTCAATAAGGATCCCTTTTTGGTTTCAGATACCATTGGCGTTCCAGTTCGCCATTTGGAGATGATTGATACATTGATACTTTTGGAATTGTTATATGCCATTGGAAAAGATTGAAGTTATAAGTTGAGATAGGTAGGATTTAATTTGTTCCAGAAGTTGTGTTCAGGAGTTTTGGGGGAGATGTATCTGATTGATAGTTGTTAGTGCTGTGTTGAGGTCCGTTTGGTCTACCATGCGTTCTTGGGAGCTTTGGAAAATTTTGGTGTGTGTAATTGAATTGCGGTTGATTGTTGCGGTTGTTTTCGCTTTTCTAGTTGCTCAAGGTAATATTCGCATCCTTTAAAGTTGGCCGAATGGGTTTTACCACAGTTCAGACATTGAGGTTGGTCGTTTTCTGTTTTGATGCAGTCTGTGACTTCCTAAGCATTTAACGCAGCGTGGTGGTAATTTACAGTAGTTTCTAGTGTGTCCGTAACGCTGGCATCGTTGGCACTGCGGGATATCTGCCGACTTTCTTCGCGGTTCGACCGCTATAACACAGTGAAATAAGCGATTTATTTTGAATATTTCGTTAGATTTATCATCGGGTTCAAGCAAACCAGCACACATGGGAATTGGGGATTTATTTTAGTTATGAAAACGAGTTCTTATAGGGTTTCTGAACGCTCGCAGTAACTCTAAGAGGGTTGTCGATTACTGGTGTGAGTTTTAGAGAGTCTTGGATGGACGATAATGTGAAAGCTTGTCTGGGAATCGAAAGAACTCGGGTTCAAATCTCAGCTGTGGCTCGTTTTATAAGAAAACATCGAGACTGAATATGTTATCCTGTTGTTGAAGGGTTCTTGAACGCTCGTAGTAATCCTAAATAGGTTGTATGACACTCATGGTAGTCTTTGGTGGTAGATAATATAAAAGTTTGTATGGAAATCGAAAAAACTCAGGTTCAGATCTCAGCTGTTGCTGATTTCAAAAAAAACATCAAGACTGAACTTTTCCTCCTGTTGTTATAGGGTTGCTGAAAGCCCGCAGTAATTCTAAGACGGTTGTGAAGTACTCGTGGTAATCTTAGAACCCTCGGTGGTCGGTTTCACTCTCAGCTGTGGCTGGTTTGTTGTAAGGGGTTGTTGAATATTTACGGTAGTCCTAAGCGGGCTGTGGGACTTTTGTGGTAGTCTAGAGTTTTTGGTAATGGATAGTGTAAAAGCTTGTTTGGAAATCAAAATGACTCAGTTTCAAATCTCAGCTGTAGCTGATTTTATATGAAAAAATCGAGGCTGAATTTTGAATCTTGCCCATAGAGGGTTGTTGAATGCTCGCGGTAATCCTAAGCGAGTTGTGGAGTTCTTGTGATAGTCTTAGGTGGCCGATAATTATTAAAAGCTTGAGAATATTGAAAGAACTCAGGTTCAGCTGTGGTTAATTTTATAAGAAAACAATAATACTGAACTTTTAATTCTATTGTTACAAAGTTGCTGAATGTTCACGGCAATCCTAAGAGTATTGTAGTATACCTGTGGTAGTTTTAGAGTCTTTGGTGGATGACAATGTAAAACTCTGTTTGGAAATCGAAACAACTCAGGTTCAAATCTCGGCTGTAACTAATCGAGGCCGATTTTCGAATTTTGTTCTTAGGTGGTTGTTGAATGCTCATGGTGATTTTAAATGGGTTGTGGAACTATTGTAGCAGTTAGGTGATTGATAATACTACTCAGGTTCAAATCTCAGCTGTGGCTGGTTTTACAAAAAACACATCAAGGTTAAATTTTAGAATCTTGTTATTAGATGGTTGTTGAAAGCTCGCGGTAGCCTTAGAGGATTGTTAAACACTCGTTGCAGCTAATGCCTAACAGTGAAAAAAAAAGGAAATTTGCATCCAGGTAACTGCAGCGCAATGAAAATCCGCTTAATTACTTGCGCTCCTATATGGGAGCTTCAGTTGAATTGACGTAGTTAAACCGATTAACATCAAACTCAAATTCCTCGTCGAATCCTCTTTACACGAAATTAATGTTATCAATTAAAACGTTACAAGCGGGATCGGAAAAACTCATTATCAAGAATTCAGGAAGTACAAAAGCAAAATTTCCCTGAAACGCACCCCATGCTAAGCGTCGATTTAAGTTAACGACGATGATACTCATTCCAATAGCAAATGATAATATAAGAGCAATTTATTAACGAGGAAGAATCCAGAAAACCACTTACTTTACGTAATAAGTTCTCCCCGAATCATCCACGGCACGTTCCCATCCGTAAGGTAGTGCATCGTCCCCGCATTTCCACGCATCAGCCGGAGGCAGCCAACCGGCTGTTCTCGTCACATGGCTGTAAGAAAAACACAGAATGTAATAATTAAAGTAGATTCAATTTATGGAAATTATATTCGAAAACACAGAGCGACCGAAAAGTTTTTGTTTGAACTTCATTCGCACATTGAATATCAAGCTTGCAGGTTGTCAAAAATAAATCTTTTTCAGGGAAGCCTTTGAATGGGCTACTTTTTGATAGCTCTGTATATAGTTATTATAATACGAGTAGTAACGTTATGAGATCGTTCTTAATAAGCACGAGAGTTTCAAATCAAGCATTCTGGTGCTTTCATGCAGCAAGAACCCTCCTTCTTTTATTCCTTTGATAAAATGTTATTGGATTCAGCATACACTTTTAGTTTTAAAACTTAGTTTTAGTTACAGTGTCAGATCTCATTATTGTAACAGAACAACTTTATAATTAAATTGTGATGTTGGCGAGGAGGAAATGAAAGAATACAAATTGTAAACTCGTTCGTTCTCCCAGAGAATTCTATTAAAATTCCGATTGTTTTTATTAGTTTTGACGTTTGTTTGTTCTACAGAATATGCAAAAGGAGGATGGTAGGTATATTACTGTCGGAAGATTCAACTAAAAATTCAGATTGCTAGCCTTTTTTGTATTTGATTATTTTTATAGCTGATGGGACCGAAGCCATTTTTCTAATAAATGTCAGTTTCTCACAGGAACATATGTTGACCCTACACCAAAATTTATTACGCTTCCTATTTTTATGATAAACGATATAGTGGCGCAAATAGAAGATGTTTTTCTACGCAGATGATAAGAATTTTTTTGAAATATAAAGTATTAGTTCGCTCGAAAATTTGGTTACAAATCTTTTTAGTGTTATAATGCTTATAATGTAATATTTTTGCTTACTTTCCTTAAATAAATAATCACCTCGAAGTATTAGTTTTATGTGATTTATTGTGATGAAGATACAAACTGAAAAAAAATTATGCAAATTTCTTGAAAATAATCGATGTATTTTTAGATATTTTATAAAAATTTCAGAAGCATTTTTGTTTTAATGATTAACAAAGCCTTTCTTTTTACAATTTCTAATTTGTTTTTAAACAATGACGTCCTAAAACAATAATTTATGGAATAGTTTTAAAGGTAAAATTTTACTCTGGGGAAATTGAATTCTAATTAATATTGAAATACTTACAGAAAAGTACTTCCTCCAAAGGGCTTCGTTTTATTCAAAAATAAACGAATTCATGAAAATTTTAGACATTTTTTACTCACATCTGAAAAAATCATGTTAAACATTCAAAAAACATCCAACTACGAAGTCAACAGTTTATGAAAACAAAACTTTAAAAGTATTATGAGGACTTGATTTGAAATTCATTATACTGTTGTACGTAATTTTTGGTGGCGACAACGTAAGCGTCTAATTTCATAAAACTCGACCGTATGTTTACAAAACCCAAACGAAAGCATTTAAAATATGGGAATTAGCTACGGTTTAAGGGCTTCGACTGCGGTCAGAATTCAAGGGGGCTAGTCGGTTGCGGGACCCGTTAGGTGACACATGTGATTCTGAAGTAACCAAGTTTTGTGTATGATGTGAACTAGTGTTGCATTGCTTGTAAGATGCATTTCTGTATAATTAGTAACGCAAGGATGAGAAGCTGGTGGGTAATTATGTAATGATAATGACCAGTTGCGTTTGTTGAATGGATGTAATTCTATGTCCGATGAGATACGGACGGTATAAACAGCTGTATTGGTTATTGATGTGGACAAGCAGTGAAGCTTGCTGTTGCTGTTGTTGATATTGTTGATATCATTGTTATTCTTGTGTTGGACAAGCCCCTGTGGCTTGTTGGGGCATATTGTTGATTGGAGCATTCACGCTCGTTGTTGATTGAGAGAGAGCTCAGGGACCTGAATATAACTAGTTATTTGCTTGGGTATTGTAACTAGGGGTAGTTACAAATACCCTCGACCTGCCTCTGGCAGTGACGCCTGGACCGTGCCCTCCAGGATGGCAAGGTAGGCCCGCCTCCACACATTCTTGGTTCTGTTGGACTTCCTAGACTTACTGGTCATCTAGGATGGACAGAACCTCGGCATGGGAGGACTTTCCCATTGTCGACCATGTTCAGCCATGGTTGGCGCGCGTTCGCGTTCACGTATCTTCCGGTTTCAGGTTCATAACTACTATAAGTAGCTGAAGGTACCCAACACATCGCTTCTTAACATTCCTGAGGGTTATTCTACTAGATGCAACGTGGGATTCCATAGGGGGATTCCCTCCCCCCTGTAAGTAACACTAATCGAACCTATACTGCTAAATGTAGTAATGTGTGCATGTTTTGCTTTCATGTATCGCTGCTATCTGTGTTATATGATTGCCTGGGTGATGTGAGCATTTATGTGTGTATCAAGCTTTGATTGTTTACGAGACTTGATCGAGGCTACGCATTAATCTAACCTTGGTGGAATTAACCTTATTCTTGGTAAGTTGATCGAATGTGTTTTAGTAAATATGAATACGCCATTATCAAAATAAGTAGAGTAAGCTGGAAACCGCAGCCCTCTCGCATACACCATCCTACAATACAAATTAAAAATAGAATATAACAAAATCTTGGCTATTATAAAACTGTAACAAACACGAAAAAGTACAAAGTACAATCGCAACATCGGTGATGCAAATTAAGTTGCCTATATTTAGGCGTTTTACATACGTAAAATACGCAATGAGTATAAAGTTGCCTATATTTAGGGTTTAGCTAACTAAATAAAAGTTTAAAATTAAAACTCACTTTATGCTCGTCCAGATAAATTAAGACTTTATTTTATAAGAATTTCTAAGGATCTTTACTGATTTGCTTTATTTTCAACTGATGCGTAAAATCGAAAGTCGATGTTTCAAATCTCTGCAGATATTATATTTTCCGTATACCATTTTTCCCCAAAATTAATTTCGATTTCGAAAAATGTAATTGCAAAAGTAAGTTTAATGTTATAAGTTCTAATAAATAAAACTACATTATTTACATAAGCAAGTTTTGTAAGTATTATTAAATTTATGGTTAAAAAATATGACAATATTTATAGAAATACCTCCATTTTCATGTTGGTTTTCAAAGCTTTTGGAAACTTTAGAATATTGATTACTCATTATCAGCCTGTCATCAAAAGCAACGATGTATTTTAATAAAATTTCTGAGGTAGCAAAAAAATTCAAAGAGGAACGCTAACTGGATTTTTTTTAGAGTTTGAAAAGGTTTGTACGGAAAGTGACGTCTGAAAGCCTTCAAAATTAATCTACGTTTTCTGCAGACTGTTTTTTTCATTGCAGGCAGGAAAGTAAACCAAAAATCCAGAATTTTCATTAATAACCTACTTCAACAAACATTTTGGTTGATTGTATGTCTACAATTTTTCTCCCTCCCTTCTCTGCTTCTTACACACACTCATTCAGTCTTTCTCTCTGTCCCATTTTCTCTCTCTGGTTTTCTTTGGTAATTAGTGCACTAAAATATCGTTTTAAGTTCTTTTTTCTAAATTTCAGCCTATTTAAATATGCTTTCTGCTTATAATAGGTATAACAAATAAACGATTTTTAGCTAACTTTTTAAAACCTATAATATCTATCATTAAAAGAAAATTTTGATAGAAAACTTTTTGTTCAAACTATTGTGGACTGCTCTTGGTAATCTGGATATAATTTAAGTAAGACAATAAATAAAAAGGTCGGGTTGTTTACCAAAATCCAATAAAGTTAAAAATAATTTCAAAAGGAATAAAAGAATAAAATCGAGTTTAACAAGAGAAACTCTGGTAGCATTTAAGTAATAAAATAATCCAAACAAATCTTAGTTATTTTTTCAAAATCCAGCAAAGTATAAAATAATTTCGAAGGAGAAGAAGTTAAACAATCGAGTTTAGGGGTAGAAACATTGATAGAATTTGATTAATAAAATAACCAAGAAAATGTGAGTTATTTTCCAAAAGTTTATATTAATTTCGAAAAGAATTAAGAAGTTAAAGAATCGAGTTTATCAAGACACACTTTGTTTATAAAATTTATTAATCTTCGGAATTGACCGCCGTTTTAGCGCTTTTTGCCTTACTGATGCAGTTTAACAGCAGTTGAACACAGTTTAGGTAGTTCGGGGCGTTCCAAGGAAGTTCGAAGCAGATTGAGGCAATAAGCAACCGTTTAAAGAAATCTTAGACAATTTGTAGAAAACTTCAGTTCTTCTGAGTATTGAAAAAGCTATGGTACATATCGATATCGAAAAATTATCGATGTTATTGATATATGGAATTAGTAGATTTAGTTCCTAAATCAAATAAGTCGATGTGTGGGGAATATATTGAATAAAATGACTGTACCAGCTGATTCAATACGTGAAATAAATCTTGATATATTGATTCGTCAAGTATTCCACACATCGATAATAATACAAAGTCTTCAGAAAAGATCAAAAACAACATTAAGATGCGCAATACTTCTGATATTCTGAAAAGTTTACATGAAATAACCCAATCAATTTAAGTGCAGAAATGCATCTGTACTTATTCTAAAAAATATACTATATTTTGGGTGTCTATAATCAGAATTAAAGTTTGAAAATAGAGCGGTAACTAAAGGAACTAATTTTCAAAACCTATGGCTTAGGGAGTCTCATATACGAGGTTCTTTCAAAAGAAAACTGGATTTACTTTCGGCAAATAGGTTCAGTGGGTAATAGTCAAAATATTTAGTTTACTTCTTTAAGGAGGTTAAGACCTATATGCCCTATATATTAGTAGATATTTCATTGTAGGTTTAAACTGAAGCTTAAGTTAGTGTATTTAAATTGCGGCTTAGTCCAAGCCTCACGCTTGGTTCCTTATTTAAGCCGGCTTAAGCTAAGCACTAGCTTAAATCTGTACTGAAATATTAACCCTAAATGTTATGGTTTTAATTAACAGATATCATTATAACCTAGATCTATAGTTACTACATTCAACTTCGAGCTGTAGTGAATCAAAGCAAATGTATGTATAAATAGATCACGTGGAAATTTTAGTGTTAAATCAAAAAATAGCAAAATTTAATTAATATTCTAATTAACTTCTAAGTATTACTCGCATTGCAGCTCGACATTGAATTTAGTATAGACTGTCCTTTTAATGATTGTGTAAAAGCAGATCACACTAATTACATGTACGCTGATATGTTAAAATTGTCACAAAATCAATTTGACAAAGATAAATTTCTATTTTAATGCATAAAAAAGAAACGAATTCTAACAAACACATAAACTAATAAATTATAAAAGTTATAACTTATAACAAACTTTCGAGGTTACTTCCATTTGTACTTCATTTAATATTACTTGCACAGACATACTCTCATCTGGTTTTATTTTCTAAAACGTATACGCGCTTCGAATGTTATATTTTTTATTTGGGCTGAATCTTTGTTCTGTAGTTGCATTTACATACGTTAAGAGGTTATATGTTTCGTGGCCGGTCGACATTCTTCTGATTTTATTTATTTCATTTCAAAACAACGAAGCAAATCTAAAGATTCTAAAGAATAAAAATTACCACGCTTTATCTTTATAAGATGTATTTGAAATTTATTTGGTAAATCAAATCTGATATGTTAAAAACTCTTTGCGATCAAATTACGAGACCTGAGGTTGAGGAATTTTATATTCAATTATTATGAACTACAAACTTTGTAAAATCTGTATAGTTAAATGGATACAATTTTAAACACCAAAGGTATGAGGTCATTTATGTTTTACTTTGGATGCTTTCCGAGTAGATCAGAATAGCAAAACTTGGAATATTGGTAGAAATTTAATATACCAATTACTTTCCCAAAAAGCGTTTTAGCCACAAATCTACTTGAATATTTGTTTTTGCGAAAAAGAGCAAGGTTTCCGACTGTTTCCGCATTGAGGATCTCACCTGACTTTGGACGAAGTCGATTCCGAAATCTTAGGGTTGGAAGCTAACCTTACTACTCCTCTAGACCACCGAGACCTGCTGCTGAGGATTTAAAAGCCATCATTCTACTGCTTCCTCTGAACGATATTTATTTATTAATAATACGTATTTATAGAAAATTGTCATTCTTCTTCTTCTCAGCCTGTTGACATCCACTGCTGGATGAAGGCCTCCTCCATACTCTTCCATTTATTTCGGTCTTGGGCCACCTGAATCCAATTTTTGCCGCAACCTGCTTCAAGTAATCTCTCCACCCTGTCGGGGGTCTTTCAACACTTCTTTTATTTTCACATAGTCTCCACTGCAACACTGTCTTCGTCCATGTCACATTGGATCGCCACTTGAATCGTGCTACTCTGCCAACGACATCCTCTACCTTTGTTTTTCTGTGGATTTCCTCATTGCGGATCCGGTCTCGAAGTCTGATGCATAGCATCGCACGTTCCATTGCTCGTTGGCAGACTCTGAATTTTTTAGCACTTTTAACGGTTAGTGTCGCTGTTTCTAAGTCGTGGGTTGTGACAGGCAGGATGCATGGTATTATAGACTCTGCGTTTGAGACTCAGAAATTTCAGAGTTTTCCAGGACATGAGAGAGCTTTGAAAATGCTGCCCAGCTAAGACTAATTACTAATTCCTTCCCAATTTTCATTATATGTCCTAGATAATTACACCGTTCTGTTAATTCTAGGTTGGGGTTTCCGATGGTTACTTTTATGTTTTCTGTAATCATTATCTTGTTTTTTGCATGTTCATTTGTTCATAGTAAGTCCGACTTTTAAAGATGCTTGTTGAAGTTCTTCCAGCATATATGTAAGCTCTTCTGTGCCGCTGCTGATTAATTGGTCATCATCAGCGAACCTCAAATGACTCAAAAACTTGCCATCTATTTTAGTTTCCCTTTCCTACCAGGATAATGTTCTAAATATGTCTTCGAGGGCCAGGGTGAAGAGTTTCGGTGAAATGGGGTTTCCCTGTCTAACTCTTCGTTTTATTTATATCTTATCAGTAATGGTATCTTCATCGATCTTAACACACATCGTGGCATTTTCGTATATATGCTTCAGTAGCTTTGTGTACCTAGAGTCTATTCTCGCATTTCGCATGCCCTTTAAAATAGCCCTTGATTCGATCGAATCGAATGCTTTGTAATAATCCACAAAGGCTAGATGAAGAGAGATGTTATATTCCGTACACTTTTCAATTGGAGTTCGAAGAGTCTGAATATTGCTGAAGCCTTTCCTGAAGCCAGCCTGTTCTTCCGGCTGATAGAAGTCAAATTTAGTGGTCAATCTGTTTGTTAACAACTTATAGAGTATTGACAGCAGGCTAATTGAACGGTAATTTTCCAAATTAGATCTCCTTTTTAGTACAGAATAATAACCTCTGCATTTTCCCAAGTTTCGGGAATTTCTTCCTTTTCTAAACATTTGTTCATTAGAACTAAAATAGCTCGTTGTAAAGTTCTTCCACCCGTTTTCAGCATTTCGCTTGTAATTCCGTCCTTTCCTGGGGCTTTGTTTGTTTTCATCTGATTCAGTACCAATCTCAGTTCGTTCTCGTCTATTTCAGGCATTTCTTCGGAACCCACGTTGGCAACAGTCTGTATGTTTATTCTGCTATAAAATTTACATTTTAATTAAATGAAGTGTTTTGTTATCGTAAAAGGATGATGGTAAAGCTGTAATCCATCTTCAACCAAAAAACTGTCTACTTAAGATTCTTCTTGGGTTTCAAATTATTTGTATGGCCACACTTGGTCTTACGGCAATTCGTAGCCCTGGGATGTAACCTAGCGTAGCACTTACGACATATCATCTTATCGCAATTGTATTTTTGGGCCAAGAGACGCAGATATGGTTCAATAATACCACCACGGAGACGCAATACCTTTTGGATATTGTAGTCTGAGAGTGTACGGCCACCTTCCAGCTGCATGGCGGTGTTTGTGTTGATTGTCTGTAAAGATCTCTATAAAAGCCTTCTACTACTTTCGCAATTTCTTTTTTGTCACTCACTAGAGACACTAGATCTCCTTCAGAGTTTCTTATCTTTGAGATTGTTAGCTTTCCTCGACTCCTCTTGGATTTCAGGACTTTCATGTTCATATGATTGGTGATCACTTCCTCTATCAAGGGTATTACATCTCATTATGTCTTTTCTGATCTCTTTCTTCACTTGTTTGTTTAACTTCAAGTATATGGGTGCATCTCTGTCTAATCTTCTTCTCAACTGAATAAGGTCTTCTGTTCCTTTACTAATTTTTGGTTTATTTTTATTTCTCTTTCTATAGCAAAGGTCTTGTTACTTGTAAAAAATATTTCTGGCCAATTGATTAGTCGTGTAATTTAGTTTTCAGTTATAAAAAGGAACTTTTTAGATTTTGAGGTTGTTCGAATACAGAAATTAGTATAGCTATGGGTAAGAGTCCTAAATATTTTTTACTTTTTTCAATCATTTTTTTACTTAGCATTGTTATTTGCAATGGATCGCAAAATCAGAAGCTTCTGCAATAATTTAAAAGACAAGGAAATGAAGTTTACTTTAAGTTTTTTTGTCCGGTGATTTGATTAATATTTTTTTTTTGGTTTATAGGCGATTACAGTTTTTAATAATATAATAATCCGTAGTGTTCATAGATGGATTTATTATTTAGTTTTAAAAGAACTGAATTTTACCAAGAAAGTATTAAAAATTGCCTAATTAATTTCTACTTCGTTTTTTTTGCTTATTTGTAAATAGTTTTAGAAAATAATTCAGCGAAGATAAGTATAGGAACACCAAAGGAATAGATTTATACAGGGTTTTATTTTAAAACATTCCTTTGTATGAATTTTCTTCATCATTTCTTGAGTTTTGACGTCTGTAAAGTGACGAAATACCCAGAAAAAAACTTAAAGTATAGAGAGAAAAGTGCTTGCATACGATTCTTTATTTATTTTAATATTGGAAAACTTTTTTATTGATTTTAGTTTGTTTTTGTTAAATTCAAAAATTAAAGTTTTAATATAAGTACTAAAACTATTTTAGTTATCAGATCAATTTCATCCCTTGGTAATTTATAAATTATTTCAGAAAATTAGAAAGCTACAGCAGTTATTTTTTTTTCTGAATTTTTGTTGTGGAGAATTATGGCATTTTTAGTAGTTCAATTTTTAACTTTTAGCAACTGGTAGCGAAATAGCAACAAAAAAAAACTAAAACATTCTTAAACACAAATTAATTTATATTGAATTTTATTTTGAAGCTTTGCTGTTATATGAATTAATTTTCTTTATATTTTTAAGCCTGCTGGCTGTAATGTTACAAACACCAACTGTTTACAAATTGGGATCTTTAATCTTAATAATCTAAAATGGTATTCTTAGCGTTGGTATCTGAATTTGGGTTTATTGTTGAGTCTAAAAATGGTACTTCACTACCTGCACACCCTCATCCGTTTATATTTTTAAAAAAATACCACCTAGAACGTTATTTGGATTGCAGTTAAATAGGTTCAGGTGGTTACATGTTTCATGGCCTACCGGCCTACCCTATAGACATATCATAAAATTTGTTCTGTAGATCTCGTTATATAAGAAACTATAAACACACCTATAACGATTTACAATTAATTGTCTGTAAGCTATTCTTAAAGTTAAAGAAATATCACGTGCGTCGAAGCCACACACACATATCACGCATTCTGTATCTCATATTAATTTATTAACCGTCCGTAATCGATAGATACGTCAACCACACAATAGAACTTTCACCCGTTTGGGACCGTCGTCACGCTAAAAAAAAGTAGCTGCACTAATTATGCACATAAATCTACCGTGCGACCTCGTAAGAAGACGATCAGATTAGGATTCCATTGAGTGAAAGAGATCAGCCCGGTATTTCCGGCATCTCCGTCCGATTCATTTATATCTACGTACAGCACGAAATTTACATAGAGCAAACACAGGTCCAGCTACCGCAGGGAATTAATAGGGACTTCATAACTTAGGTAGCCGAATGTGATATTGCATGTGGACCAAGATTACTATTATCCATTAACACAAAGCGATGTGGAATTAAATGCAACTGAACAGGAATGCAAATCTGGAATACTCAATTTCCTTCTTCCTTGAATTTACAATTAAAAGTTCAGTCACGAATAAATTACCAATTATACGAAACTTGGCCTAGATTTTTAGGGGGTATAAAAGAACGAATTTGTGCACGAGTTAAAATGGTTAAAAGTAGACAATTGCTGTACTTAACGAATCCGATTTGTACTACTGAATATCTTTGTTGGGATAGCCTTCGGGAAACACCATAGATTTGGTATGAAGAGCAAAATGCTTAGTGTCAGGTTTCATACTTTTAATTATTGCATACAGAGGAACAAATATCATATGCCTAACTGATTTGTCTATGTAGCTCAATCAGCACAACACTGTTGCGCACAGAGGAAGGTTAGTGATTTAAGGCTACGAAATTACTAATTTATTTAAAAAGTATAAAACATGCATGTAAATTAAACCAAATAAACACAAATAAAAGAACAGTTATGAGTTGGCTATGATTTTTCCTAAACGTATGTGTTGGTTTTTCCTTCTGAACCATTATTTCTAACATTCTTCATTTTTATTTGGAATGATTCTTCATCCGTATTCTGATCTATGTATTGTCTATCCCATGATGTTACGGTCTTACAGTACGAAATGGTATTTGCGCTTGAACAAAATTTATTCGGGACTGAAAGTTAGGTCGAAATAAGATAAGAATCAATAGTATTTGGATATATTTTCTTGTTGGGACTTCCCTGAGTTTATTAAAGAATTTCCAGATATTACCTTTGTACGCCAATAGTTTAAAGAAACCACAAACATTTCATACAAACTTTTGCGCCCTACAAAAAAAAACTTAATAGCCACGCGATAAAATTTACAAAATGAACTTGTAGCAGCAGCGACTGAGATAGTGACTGTGTAGGCCACCCACCGAGCATCCGACTCGGGTTTGAACTCGGGACCATCCGCCCTTTTAATGTATTGTAACAAGCATTCTAGAACATCTGGCAGAAGACTCTTTAATTTTCTAAAAGATCGTAAATAAATTATACAAATAGAGCACAAACCTTAAATACGAAAATGCCATACAAAAGCAGCACAAATCGATTTCATAAAACTCGCTTAGCATAAAGATTTTGAGAGTGACTTTAAAAGAGCCAGACGTACGTTTATATAATTGAATAATCTTGAAAACAACAAAAGCTAGTTAATAAAAGAGCTTTTCTAATATCAATAAGAAACATAATCGATACAAAACTGATCACTTACCGGCATTTAATAGCTACGAAATTGAAATACGTGCTACATTTCAACTATGAAACCTGTCAGAATACAATCTTGAACAGTGAAATATGAGATTTCGAAACTTTGTTGCTCGTGAGTAACCTAAAACTATTACGAGTTGCATCAAATGTCGTATAAAAATGGCCGTTATTGAAGACAAGTCAGATGGTTTTTACGTACATTGTAGTCAATCGGTTTAAGTTTGAAATTTACGGTTATGCGGTCCTTACTCGATTTCTATAGTTTACTTTATGGAAACGAACTTTAGAAAGTACATTATTCAGATTTCTTACAGTTTTATGTAATATACACGTAAAAAGAGTAAGAAAATTTGAAGAGAGAATATTGAGCTCCGTTTTTCTTTTTCTTTTCAAAGTGATGAAGAATGACAAAATTTTGGTTTAAATTAAAAAAAAATTAAAAGCAAAAAACTGTGAAGATTGCGTTAAACGAAGTAGTTTACGTTACATTATGGTGGAGGCGCCGCGCCGGGATAAATACTAAAAATCAGGAATCTGCAGATGGTTCTGATTTCTAATTTTCTTTGATTGTGAAAATAGGATGTTGGAAACTAAAAGACGAATAGTTTAAAGTGTTAATTCGCCATTCAAACAATAAACGTTTCAATTCTTAAGCTTAGTTCTGAAAGAAAATACGTAACGCTTAAATCATTTGTTTTTCCTTTCTTATCGTGGAATCCTACTTTGTTATTAACCTGTAAATACAAGTTCTAAAATATAATAAATAATTTTATAAGCTGACATTTTGAAATTATAAATTATGAAATTAATTTCCACATATTTAAAGAAGCTTCCCCCAATCTTAAATTATTAAGAAACTATTTGTTTACTATGGGCTAATTTAACGCCTTAAACATAAAACAGTAAACGACATTTCGCCACAAAAGGAAGAGCCAAAAAATGAACGTTACTCTGTATACCGAAACGAACTTGGTGTTTTATTGATTTTAGTAGGCCGTGTAACGTTTTTTTCCGAGTTCAATATGATCTACGGAATACGTGACTGAAGTAAATAACTTCTTTTTTCTGCTTACACAGTTCGGACAAGTTTTATTTTTTGTTAAATTGAAACAGGACGTAGTTTTCCCTTCAATCCTAGATGAGCGAATTACATTGGAAAAAAACTGGCGAAATAAGAAATAAACCACAGCCAGCTAACATGATGGTTTTTCTCAGAGGAGGAATTCGTTATCGTGCAGTTCCGCTACTGGTTAGTAAATGGTTTTCAATGTGATATATTTGTAGGAAGTCTTTGTGTTATTTTGAAAACTAGCCGAAATTTAAGTTTCTTCTACTAATTGAATTTGCTGTTTGAATACGGAATTTACTAATTTTGTAACCACGGTTAAAAACTGACGATTTTTAATAACAGGAATATATTTATTGCCAACGTTTTAAAAACGAATAAGCGGTTAAATTCAGATAAAAACCCGTATCATAAATTTCGTAGGGTGCGTGTGCTTATTCAGTAAAACTTGATTTGTTTTCGGTTTGTTAAATACACACGAAACAGGGACATTTCTCACAGGAATGCAGTTTGTGCGTTTTCTGATTTACTTAAGACTGACGAAGGAGTTTCAACTTGAAGTTATAAATAGTTGGGCAGTTTTCTATGTGTTAAATGTGTATACGTATAATTTATAGTAGTTATTTACTATATATTAAAATCAAATTTAGATAAGATTTTATGAAGTTTTATTAATTATAATTTTCAATGAGAGGGCGTATCTTAAAAACATGTTTAATTAATTAAGTATTACATAGATATATTAAACCAATTTATTTGTGAATTTTTAGACAAACAGTTTTTGGAAGTAGGTAATTTAAATATGCGATTACATCTTTGTTGAAATTAAAGCCAACTTTGATTCCTCCGTAAATTTAAATAATATTTTTGGGAGAAACCTTTAACATTACAATTCTAAACTTGTATCTATTAAACAAAATTTTTTAACAATTTTTGCTCTATGTAGTCACTCGTAGGCATTCGGCGTAGATTCCCCAAGCTTGGGATTTCGCAAGTTTCTAAAGATATTAAACACACACATAATGATTATAGTTGGAATATGTGTTGTGCATTATTTGACTAATAAATTTCTACTATTTCGGTTACACTATTGTAATACTACGTTTTACATTATAGGACAAGTCAGTTTCAGACATGCCTTATCACTCTTATCAGTTACACAACTTGTGTGGTAAATAAATTTAAAATATATTACAATGAAACAGTATGTTTATAAATGATTAAGGGTTATTTAGTATGCATGTATTATCTGTAACTTCTTACATCTTTCTAGTATAATGTTAAATTGGTAAATTTACTAGGGGCGTTCAAAAATTATTGGCACTTCTCCTCGGGTTAAGTCGCAGATTGAAATGTGCGCCCGGTGCGTGTGTGAAGACATACTATAGTGTTATGTGATGACACCAGATGGCGTTGCTGGAACCAACAGAAAGAAAGGTGTGTGCCATTCGTGCTGCCCTGTGAGTGCAGTCGGGAACAACGCGGAAAACCATATAAGTAGACAATCATTTCTTTGGAGGGAAGGAGTAACTGCTTTGGACATCCATACGACGCCGACGCCTGCAGACTCTCGGATACACCGTGCTGCCTCATACCTCATATTCTCCGGATCTTGCACCGAGCGACTACGCTCTGTTTGACGCAATGAAAGAGGCGATGCGCGGAAAGTTGTTCTCCTGCAACGAAGAGCTTCAGTCGGTTATCCACAGGTGGTGCCGTACTACACCCCAAGAATGGTTTCCAGCAGCTTTACGGAAACTGCCTCCCTTGAAAGAAATTTGTACTCACTTTTTCCTAATAAAATCGTAGTAAGGAAAAAAACAATTATAGTACCAATCATTTTTGATCGCTCTAAATAAGAAAATTTAAATGAATTATGCAGGATGTATTTAATGTACTACGTTATTTTTTTATCATTTTTTATTTTCAGTACTAGACAAGATAATAATACAAAAACTGGCAACATATGAAAATATGGCAATTTGTATTTTCATATAAAAATAACACAAATAATTATTTAAAACGTTAAATATTACTTTTCAAAAATACTACCAAACCCAAAATATTAAACATTAATTATAAAATTTAATGTATAACTTCGGTTGGTATTCGTATGGTACACTAGACTACAGTACGAGAGTCCCTTTTTACTCAGAAAAATATCTCGAAATATCATTTATGCCCCTAATATTAATATTATTATCACTTGCGACAAAACTTTCATAGTGACCTTCGCATAGTCTCTCTTAAAGTATTAAAAAATTACAGTTTATATTTCAGCGTACCAACTACTTGTCTCTTAAGCGGGCCATATGCCTGTCGATTTATCGTCAGATGGATCACTGAAAAATATCTGGCGATCCGAGTCACACATACACGGTTTTCAAAAATCGTACGATATCTCATTTTGTGTCGTTCCGTCTTTAACGGAAGTCGAAATTCTTGTGTTGCATATAATGAAAAAGTAAAGAAAAAGAAGAGTTTCGACAAAGGCTTGGCTGCTAGAGAAAAAAGTATTCTCATGTGAATATAACGAAGTCAAATTTCATCCAAAGGATTGGCACAATTACTTGAGAATGTCAAACGATATTTATCGTGAGTTATTGTAAAGTGTCTTCAATGATCGTCAAAAAAGATTTCCTCGAGTACCGGTAGTGTGAGAAATACGTCCAACGCAGACAGGGGTTCGTGTCGAACTGAATATCTGACGAAACGGCAATACACGGCACGATTTGTCGTACGATTTTGAAATCGCAGGCGAAATCTCTACTAAATTTCAACGATCGGCGATTGATCTGATAACCCTAAAAATCGTCAGCGACGTGTACATACACGTAACAATTATCGGACGATCTCTAAATCGAACGATAGATCTGACGATAGATGTGGATGCTAGGTGTATGGATATTTTTACATACCACCGTTCACAACCGGTTGAAGACCCTGAACTATAACGTCATATAAGTTGATCTAACTTGATCTCGTCTTTAATAAACAGTTTTCTACCAGGTTTGCATTTTTATAAGGTTTTATGGTTAAATTTTAATATTGGATGAAATAAATCTGCAACTTAATTGTGATCACTGTGATCAGTTACCACCATTATAAAACATTCCAACTAGTTAAATTAGTTTTTGTTGCAATGAAGGAAATTCGATTGTATTGTTTAAAATTGTGGCATAGAATTGTTTGTATTTATTTCAGTTTATTTAAAGCATCTTTATAATCTGACTGATTTCTTGCTTACTAATGTATGGCATTGTTCCAAAGATGTCAGCCTAAAAAATGGGTAGAAAGATGGATAGATAGATAAACAGCTTGATGGATATAGGGAGAGGTAGGGTGCGGACAAAGAGAGAGAGAGAGAGAGAGAGAGAGAGAGAGAGAGAGAGAGAGAGAGAGAGAGAGAGAGAGAGAGAGAGAGAGAGACAAGAGAGGAAGAACTCAAACTTTGGACAAAATTTGGTAGAAACAAGGATGAGAGCAAATCCTAAAAGTGCTAAAGAAGGAAAAAGGTACACAACTCATAGACTAAATAGTACATAAAAAGGAGTGCAACAAACAGGAAAAATAAAGTTCGCATCAAAATACAACAAAAAAAAGAAATAACGGAAGTAACAGAGTAATATTAAGTGCCCAATGAAAAGACTAGAACTAGAAAGAGTTTAAAAACAAAAATCGATCGACTGAAATTAGATAGGCTAGTGCATAGTCTTGGCCTATTAATTCTATAGGCGTTATGCTAAAATCAGTCCCTAAAAGAGTGACTGATCGTGCTTCATGGTACCTTCAGACCTGGTTCTAGTCCGATTCTTGCCTTGTTAGTTTATCGGTTAATCTATTCAAAAATTGACTAAGAACTAACACTAGTCTGGCAGTGTTCTGTTTATGCCAGATCTTCGAGTTCTGCGCAGTATTTTCAGACTAGTTTGGATATGGTGTTTGGGGTCAAGAGCTTTTAGAGACACCTGGCTGGCAAATAAAATATAGCTACGCGTATGTTTGGAAACTCTTCTGCTGTTCTCGCGCGCACATTGTAATATGACGTATATCTCCATTTGGAATATTTTCCAAAGGGACGTAGCTTCTTCTTTAGGTTTTTCCTATACAGTCCTGGTCCGGCATCTGTCTCGAACTTTGAGCGGTCGGTGTACTATCAGGAGCAATTGAAGGTAAACGGCATTAACCATCGCACTTTGTTTTTTGCCAGCATTCTAGTTGTGTGAATGAGATTTTTAAATCTAGTTATGTAGGTACAATGTGTAGTTGTTTAGCAGCAAGATATTATGAAGTAACATTTATAAAGCTAAAATCATTTACTTTTAATTGCTCCCGATGGTACCAAATTAGGTGTGCGAGAGGGAGATCTTGCCTAAGTTCTTTCCATTCTTTATGGCCTTCTATTGTTATGTCGACGAGTGACGAGTGTACTTATTTATCATATGTTTTGGAGTCGTATGACTCGCCCTCATTTCTAGAATGAAGTTCCCTAAATTGAGTTGAGTTTTGCAATCTGTGTAGTCTGGCTTCTCCCCCGATTATGACATGAAAAGTGGACAGGTCCAGAAGTAGGAATTGTCTTCATTGTCCCCGTTATGTAAAAACAGACAACTGTTTGAATTTTGGTTAGCACATTTTTATCTTTAAATAGCTGAACATCAAAACAAGGCTGTCGAAAAAATCATTAAATATAGCTTGAAAACTTCGGACATTTAGTAGAAGAGCAAATTAGTTACTGAAAAGTTGTTAATCAGATGGGTGAACTAGTTGCAGTTCACAGTGGAAAAAATCTTCTATAAGGCAACAAAGATGGAGTGGAGAGAATCAAGCCAAGAGAGTCAGTCCGTTAACGCCATCACTTTCACGGTAAATAAGCGAAGAGAAAGATACGTTAGCGTTCAGAAGAAGAAAAAGAAATTCCGGCATTTCTCCTATTCAATATGACCTTGAAGAAGAGCATAATGAACTCGCACATTAATATTCCTGGTAGAGCCTCAGGCGAATTCTTGCCAAGTTCATTCTTTTAGATCTTCAGATGGTATAAACCCTGCTTTTTAAGTAACCCTAAATACGAATCAACTAGAGATACATCCAGGGATCTAGTTGACTATTCTTTGGGCCCTGGACGGCCATCACATCCATTCGGAAATATTTTATTTAAATACTGTTCCAGTTGTCTAATAAGTAAAATTTATTTTCACTTATTATTATTTATTTGTAGCATATATATTTTTTAATTTAACGAATGGTTCACCGAATAATAGTTATTTATGTATCAAGGGCGTAAGGAAAGCGATTTTAGCCCGCAGCGTGAATATTATAACCCGAGGCTTTAGCCGAGGGTTATAACACGCCAAGGGCTAAAGTCGCTTATTACGCCTGTGGTACATACAATATTTTTTGCTCCGACGGAGATTTTATTTAAGTAGTCATTTTACGCCCGGGAGTGCAAAAAATCATTTTTGTTATTATAATGATCATACATAAAGCGCGTGTTTGTTGTATAATTAAATCATACTGTATATTTTTTTTATGAAACTTCTCTTATACAAAAATATCACCTCCGCAGCGATTTTAATCATTGATATGGGGCAATGTTCCGCGAAGGAATAAATTCTTAACAATTTCATCGCACTATGTTACTGAATGGCAATACAACGAAGTTAATATTATGTAATTTAGGTAATATAGCGACAGGAATATTTAAAAGCCAATAATTGATGTATTTTTCCAGGGATTTCCGCCATCAATTTTAGTTTAAGTATTTATTTACATTTCAAGGAATGAAAGTATCAAGCATGGACGCATGTAGCCCAAGTCCAAGCCCAAGCTGGTGTAAATAAATAATTGATCTTGTAGCCTCCAAACATAGCCACTAAATTAAAAACCGTTATTGTAATCAAGATGTTATGAATAGTCTTGTCATGTTATTTAGTGTTATTCTTTGCTGGTGCCAAATCTGTCATGTATACCAATTTTATCTGACAATTTCTTCTAAAAAAATAATTTATTGTATAATAACTTGATAACTTCACTTACTTCTCTAGGGAGATAGATTGACACTTACTTCATTTCGGCTATGACAATCAATACACAAATACTAAAATCTTCTCCAAATGGAACCAGATATCACATGGTAAACGCAATTAATTAAATTAACAGTGAATAAATAATGTTTTTTCACTACTAGTATTAGAAGATGTCATTATTGACCTTATTTTCGAGCCCAGAAGATGAATTTCTCTCCTAGTGGTCAATAATTTTTTATTATTGACTACTGGTTAATAATAAAAACAATTGCTATGCGCTCAGGTGCCTATTTTAAATATGTTTTACCCAAATGTCAATTGAAATTAACCTCTCCCCTTGTTTTCGAGCAAGGCTATTTGATTTTTGTGGATATTTAGAAATAAATATACGCATCTGTCATTTTATTTTTTATTTATGTAAAAATGATTAATTAAAAGGAATAAAGGTGCTAGTAGTGAAAAAAATAGTATATAAACCACGGTAGAGAAGACTTTTCTCAGCCTCACAACTTATTTCCCTCCATGCTTCGCATGTCGGGAAATAATACTGCTCGGCTGAGAAAAATGTCTTCTCTACCTTGGTCTATAATATACTATTAGTACTTAGTAAATATGTTCATTTAATCAAATGAATTTAGTTTTTTCACAAAGAAGTTAGTAAAGGTTTATCTTGCAAATGAAGCATATTTGGATAGGGTTTATAGAAAGTTTTTTTTTTTTGCTTCTATGATTAGAATCTCCTCTAAAAAAGATTCCAATCATTTACCTAATAAAAAAAATTGCTGTTATTTATTAATTTTAGAAGCTGTCATTCTTAGTTTAGAATAATAATTGTTAGTAGCGAATACAACGATGATAATAAATTGTAAAAAGCTTTTAAGACCCGTTGCAATATGTAAATTGTTCGACTATTTATAGTGTGGTTACATTATTTACGTAGCTATAAATAGGAAAACTTTTAAACATTATGGAAATTTTTACCAGCATTTTATCTAAAACAGTTTGCTCTTATTTTTCGCAAAAGAAGGACATCAAGCAAGGATATTTTTTGAAATACAACCCCAAAAATTTTAACAATAATTATTCACCAGTGAGCAAAGTTTGTTAAATTAGAGACTGCATATGTATAGTTTAATCAAAGACGTATTATTAGGTGGTTTAATTTGAATTTTGGGACCTTCTTTAATTTTTTTACTTATTTGAAATACAATAATATTTAGCTGAATGCTTAATCGTCGTTTTAAAGTTTTTAAAAGTCTAATATTTTTACAAGAAAGTTTTAAGCACTGACTGCAAAAGAAAAACTAAATTTTGTAGGTTCTCTATGAAACGCCACTAACACACGAATATCCACTTCATTTCCTTAAAAAAGTATTACAGCGTAGTTCTAGTTCAGGGTGTGATATGTCAAAGTGGAGCATAGGCTCGTGAAAGTGTATTGTTCGATGTTGATGATGGTCTCTTTTCACCGAAGCTTTCGCTATCGGACAATAACATTTAGCTCGATAACATAGAAAATGTCGAGTGTGGGAGTTTTGACCCCGTTTTTTTTTATATACCAATGAAAAATTTCGTTTTCACACTTGGTAATTTGTTTGCTTGTACTCTCTGAATAATGCCGTATAAAATAAAGCGAACTCATTTAAAACGCCGTAGGCTAACCATTCTATCCCTCCTCCTATGGATTATACTTTCAGGAGCCCCAGCTTTAATGGAAATTGTTACGGGGATTTAATTTAAAAAGTTTCCTCTCATAAGCTTTTTTAATTTCGACAGTTACGCTAATATACTATAAACAAGGACGTTTATTAAGCTAAAAACACGATTATAATCAAACAGTTGATTGTTATTCTAAAGTTTAAAGCTTACCTGCCTTTTCTAGTATTTCCAAATTTCAACGCAGTTGAAAATTCAGAATTTTTAACTAATCAAGTAAAATTTTAATGAGATATTTTTGCATGTTTTTAAATATTAAGTAAATATAAATTTTAACAAAAATTTTTTAAAACAGAAAATATAATTAATAACGTTATTATTCGGTTTACTTTGGGGCGTGCGTAATAAAATTTAAATTAAAATATAAAGGAACAACGAAACAGAAATAAAATAAGCACAACCTTTTTATTCAAATATATGCAAAATATAAGGTTTACATTGAGCCACTTTAAATCATTCCAGAATAATTCTGGGATTTTCTGAAGTACAGTGCATATCCCCTTCGGCATTATCAGATTCCCACCAAAGTTACTTGTAGGACGAGACTTGTGCATGGTAGATAACTTTATGAAATGAGAAACTAACACCAAACTTACGCATAAAGATATAATATTAGTATGCAACGTTGGATGTTCTCTAAACTACGGGCTGGGAATATATTGCTCGAAATTTAAAGTAAAACGTTTGCTTTACGCGTATGTTGAGTTAACAGTATGCTGGAATTAATTTAATTGTTACCGAATTTTATTTTCCTATTCGAGGAGCGAATTTCAAAAAATTTTGTTTATTGGAAAAAGTTTTTCTTCTTGTGGAAATGTTGGCATATTTTTAATTTTAAAAATGGCGTCGCGGCCATGCGATAGTAATTGCAATAAAACATAGATTAAAAAGGCTCTCTATAAATTGCATAAAAAATCCAAGATGAAGAACATATTTTGAATATACAGTGTGTCCGTAAAGGAAGGCGCACATTCAGTAAAATGATAAAAATTCGTTTTCAGAAAATAGCTGAAAAATCTCAAACGTGATCGTTCTTTTCTGGAGGTTATTTTTGGAAGGGATATGACGCCATTGAATATTTTTTTAAATAGCAACCAGTATATTTTTATCACCTGATTAAATAGACCTTACCTCTTTTAAATCGTTTGTAAAGACCTGTGAACGACTTTAGTTCTGAAAACTGAAGGGGAAATTGAAATGCTACTGCTGTATAATTTTCATGATAGCAATAGTTATGGTAACACTAGATTCATGTCATCGTCATTTTTAAGCTAAACCATATGAACTACTGGCATTTATTACCTTGAATTTTTAAATTTCATTTAAACTAGAGATTTCCACGTTTGGTTCCCAGTCTGGGTTAAAACTTTGGCAATACGGAGCAGTTGAAATACAAGGTTAGACAATCACAAAAAAGATAATTAATTTTTATAAAATTGTCAATGAGATGTTAAAGCATGGAGGAGAGAGCCTACTCGAACAACTAACCAAGTTAATAGAAAAAATCCAGCGGTATCAAATAATACCAGACGATTGGCGAGTGAGGATAATTATACCCATATTCAAAAAGGGAGATAAAGCATATCCCCATAACTATAGAGGCATAACGCTTTTAGACGCCACTCTCAAATTAACAAAAATTATAACCAATAAGTTAAATTCCATCATAGAACAACAGGATGAACAGCAGGAGTTTAGGACGGGAAGATCTTGCGTTGACGCTATTTTTGTAATTCCTCAAATTGTAGAGAAGGCCATAGAATTTAATCGCACAGCATATATGTATTTCATCGATCTTGAAAAGGCTTTTGATCGCATTTTATTATCTGACGTAGTCCAATTATTGAAAGAAAGAGAAGTCTCCGATAATCTAGTTTCATTGATAGCTAACATATACGCTGACAACAGCGCCCAAATTAAGACAAACGGAAGATACTTAGGACCCATACCAATTCAATGTGGTATAAGGCAGGGTGACTCGTTAAGCCCTCTGCTGTTCAATTTAATCATGGAGGAGGTTATAAAATCAATCAGAAATATGAGAGGATATAGCTTGGAACACAGAGAGATAAATAGAAAATATAATATGCAAATATCTATCCAAAAAACAAAATGTATGACTATTAGCAAGGTACCAACGTGGTGATGTAAACTGGAAATTCAGGGACGTATGATCGAGCAAATATCGAAAATCAGTTACCTAGGAGCCGATGTAACAAGCTACGGAATGACACAGCAATAAGTCCTTGCCCAAGTTGTTAAAACCAATAAAGTTTCAGGATCGCTAATAAAATTGCATGGAAGAATAACTATATACGTACTGAAGTAAAATCAAGAATATATAAAAGGGCTGTCAGGCCTATACCTACTTATGCAGCCGAAACACGATGTGACACAGCACGTATTAGCCAAATGAAAACCTTAAGAAAAATAGAGAAATAAAACTAAAAGGGATTGAATACCAAATGAAACGAACAGACAGCAATGCGCAATTAAATCAATTAATGAATGGACGCAGTGCAGAAGATGAGAATGGGACGAATATATATATCCCGAATGACAATAGATAGAATAGTCCGAATAGCGCGAGACAAATCTCCTACAGGCAAATGAAGCGTTGGACGCCCACAGAAACGATGGAAGTAAATTAACATTGTAAACAAACAGGCTACAGCCTAATATCAAGAAAGAAGAAGAAGAAAATTGTCAGTTAAAGCTACAGTTTTCACAGGCAAAAGAATATTTTAATTTCTCTAACATTACTCTAAAGTTTTTGACACTACAAATCATGCAATTCTAACTAAAATTCTCCATTATAGTGAATTTGCCACATTTAGTAAAAGATTAACTTGCGAATCGTTCTCGTTTTAGATGAATTGAAGTCTTTACCAATACAGGAGTTCCGCAGGGATCAATTTTCGGGCCAATTTTATATGTTCTTTATAGTATTGTATTCTCCGAATTCTGACAGTAAAATATGCAGCCCCAAGATTCTAGATTCTCAATATATTTTTAATGAAATATAAATTAAACTATTACTTTGTTGTCTTTTTTACGTAACAGTATTGAATAATTTTACCAATATTGGCATTGTTATGTAAAATACGTTAATTAATCTGAATCTGAATCTTTGATCTAATTTGAATATAAGCTTGCATCTAGCGATCTAGTCACTGCATGGGTTGCAGATTTTACTGACAGAACTCAGTAAATACTGTATATTAATAAAAAAAAATTCAAAACATTGCAGTTATACACAATTATTATAAAGTATCATGCAAATGCAGCTGTGAATGTAACCATAGGCGCCGAGTTTTCAAGATCCGTATGGTGGGTGGCACAGTTAAATAACGTTCTTTCTCTTGAACTGCATTAGCTGTAGTCAAGCAAAACAGTTAACATAACAATGAAAAAGCATCTGCTTCAGTTATCAAATATTGGTATTTGCTTTATGAAAGCACTGCTCCCATAACCATTATATTATGGGAGCAATGGTCCTGGTGCTCCCACAGAGTCGGCGCATATGAATGTCTCTTTAAAAAATCCTGCCGATTACTCTGAAAAGCATAGTTTAAGGTTAATGCTGTCAAGTCCTATGCAATAGGTACAACTTTCTTAGTAGCTATTTTGCTGTGCAAACAGCTATATACAGTATTTTTCACCTAGGATTTGGGTTGTGTCGTCAGTTGGATTGTAAATTTATCAACAGTGCGTTGATAAATTCACAATCTAACTATACTCTACACTTCATCTCTTTCTAAACTAGGTTTTCATTACCTACTGCGCACGAATGCATGTCTAAACAGACAGTTTTTGGACGGGGCAAGTTGACGTCAACCCAAATGCTAGATGAAAAATACTGTACCTAAACTGACAACCTCAGACATAGGCTGCATGATCTTGGCAGCTGCTGTAATCACTGTGACAAGCAGCACATCTTTTCGGTTTGCTGGCAGATACTGCTTGCATTGAAGGCACTTAATGTTAAATGGTAGAGCTAGAGCAAGAGACAGTTAGCGTTAACAATTCTATACAACTTAGTGACTCAATTTTAAACGTGAAAGATTGTTTAAAAAATCTGGGACTGATTATTGACCAAAAGAACATATCTCTAACATATCTTTGTCGACTTTGAACCACAATAATTAACAAAGAAATCTTCGATACATAGTGTCTCTTAGATGCTGAAGTAATAATAAAAGCACCACATGCTAGTGCTATGGATACATGCACGCGACCCTACAGGTGTGTTAAATGCGATGCAAACCACGATACAACGAAGGGTAAGAAAACTAAAGACTGTGCCAGAATGTGCCCTGTGCAAAAGAAACCACCCTGCAAATTTTAAAGGGTGTCAAGTTTATAGAGAAATATTAGAGCTATGTAAACCAAACATACAAACAACACGACACGTGCAATAACAGCAAACGATACCACCACTAACAGATTTTTCATCGTTAAAACAAAAAATCCAACAAGCACCATCAAGGAGCAATGCTAGTGGCACAGGGCGCAGGTATCATAGGAACCAAAATTGTGCAATCAGGAGTATAGCAGTCACGGTTGTGGCTCAGTTCGTCCAGCGTGCGTCTGATCAGTTAAGACTGGCCTAGGGCCACACATACACCTAAAAATGCGAAAGCTTTCCTCGGAAAACAATAGCAAACCACTGAGGTATTTCTGTTGGTAAGCACTTCCATGGTTCGGAGCTCACGTTAAGCTGAATATCCCCTAGATTGTAGGCTGTAGACTTGATACGCACACTATAAATAATAGACATATGGGGAGAAGACTGGCAACGCCCTGTAAATGGCACGCCACTTCAAGAAGAAGAAGGAGTATTGCAGCAATCAAACTCATACTATATTCAATCACGTGCAGTTTATGCAAGATGTGATCATACATCAAAATAAAATAAGAATAGATCTTAAGAACGAGACTAGAGAAAGACGATCCAATATCTGATTAAAGAAATTGCATGCATTACGGGAAAAAATCGGTAGCAAAAATGGATCAATATAAAATTACTATTTTTAATAATTTTTGAAGCCCCACTTCACTGAAGACACATATTTTCAAAATTCTTGGATTTAGGGTATACGACACAAAGCATCCAAGTGGTACTGCTAGAGGAGGTACTGCAGTAATATAATCAGGCAAAATGTGAAACATCATAAGGTTACTAATTATGAAATGGATAATTTTCAAGCAACTACAGTGATGGTAGAAGATTGGAGAGGTCCTTTGACTGTGTCCACAGCAAATAAAAATGTATCCATATTTTCAAACTCTGTGAGCTGTGAGCAAGATTTATTTCCGGTGCTGATTTTAATGCGAAGGGCTATCAGTGGGTCTTTAGGTTGTAGACTCTTAGAGGTCAAATACTGCAAACTGCTACGAATGAAAAATACTTCAACAATGTATCGACAGGCAAACCTACCTTATGGCCGTCTGACCCGGACAAAATCCCTGATTTTTTAGATATATTTATTACCAACAGTATCGGAAACACAAATATGATACAAGTTTAAACTTATGCTACGACCACCGCCTAGTTATTTTAACCTTAAGTTCATCAGTAATTCTGAAAACAAAAGCTCCACAGATACATAAGTATGTATATACAAATTGGGATGAGTTTAGAGAAATATTAAATGTTTCCCTAAAAAACTCTGATCACCGTTATACAAAACGCAGCTTGGAATGATACACCTACAGCAATCATGGAAAAATCGCCGAAAAAAGACACAAGGTAAGGCAAAGCAGACGTTACCCTGAGGAAAAACGAAAGTACAATGACGCTTGCAGGGAGTTAAAGCAAATTATCAGTGACTTTGATCCCCTCAACTAGCAGCCAAACCGTCACTACGTGATCTCCTGGCTACAAAACTATTACTCGTTACCTAGAAGGTTGTAACGGTGAGCATATTAGTTATAAACATTTTAAAAAGGACTTGAACAAATATTGATTTTTCTACTACTCTGGGACCTCATAAGTCTCATTAGGCTTCTACACTCCTTAACCCTTTTTACCGTACGAGAGCTACTCTGGAATGTCACAAATTTCATTAGGCTCCTACATTCTTCAATCCCTTTTACTGTAAAAGAGCTACTCTGGGATCCCACAAGTCTCATTAGGCTCCTACAACGCTTCTTAACTCGTTTGCAGTACGAGAGCTACTCTGAGACCTTACAAGTTTTATTAGGCCTCTACATTCCTAAATCCTATTACTTCTAATTTTCAGGAACACAAAATAAAGACTATAGTTAATACAAATTCCTTCGGACACGACCCTTCTATAATTGGGACGCCATCCGCACCGACCGGCTTTTGTGTTACTACCACACCACTTTTAAGGGACCACACCAGAACCGGCATAACTAATTTCGTTGAATAGATACACAAATATGTTTGATATTTGCGTCTCTTTGACTTCTCTTTCCTACCATTTATAAAAGACTGGGTTACACATAATCAGCAAAAGCAAACGAGGTTCGAAATCGCAACAAACAATTTCCTGATTCTTAAAGACACTAGAAGTTGGGCTAAGAGCGATACTGAAAAGGCAGATGTGTGCGGAGCACCTAGAAAAAGTCTTCCAACCACTTGAAGAGCTTCAAAGAACTGACCGTGTGCGAACCGCGTTAATACCTTAGACCTTAGATCAAAATGTGTTCAATAAAAAGTTAAATAGTGCGTGCAAGTGAAAAATATTTAAATAAATTGCATTCACATCCTAAGGCTCTCTTGAAGCAGATTCTAAATAATTAGCAGTTGACAATTAAAAAACTAAAAAAATTTTTATAATCGATTTTTTTAAATCTGAATTAATTAACTAAAGCTATTCTTTGTCAATACCTTCATTTCACAATTGTGATTGTGTGTATGGTTCATGTTTGGGTAGCACTAAATGAATATGAAGTCAACATATACATAACTCAAGATTAATTTACAGAATTAAGAAGTTCGAACAAGTATCATATGGCTACAACCTCCTAAAAATTGTGAACTGAAATATGTTATACTATCAATATGTCATGTTCGTTATTGTTAAGAGGCGTAACTCGTTTCAAAGGATTTTCGAAACGCAAATAATTATTGGCACTTTCGCTAAGGTACTGAACAGTATTAACCGGCAGCATACGACCATGCTCATCAGGCATTAGTCGCCAAGCGATACCATTCAGAATAATAGCCAAAGTCTTAATAAGAATATGTTTGGCGAATATCTGCACTGACGCCACAGCTGCATAGTAATAATATAGACATTATTCAAACTTTTATTTCTGCATTTAATTAATATAAGCGAGAAAAAGCTAGGAGATAGAAGATTCTATATAATAAGTTACTACATACGGCTTATGTTCCATTTTGCTTCTTCGCTGGCTGTAGAAAGATAGAAGTGTTTATTAATTTAGTTGAGTTCCTGAAATTTTAAATAACTAAGTGGCACCTGAACTGTTTTAACATTATTTTAAATTTTATTATCTATAATACTGTTCAAAACAGGTTTTCGGTTCCGTCAACAAAAATAGGACTTCGGCTGACACATTTCTGAATTTATTAGGCAATAAATTCATAACAGTTTGTGTTTATTTCCAGAGTAAACGACATTTATATTGTATAATTGTTTCAAAACCTCTTTGTAAGTAAGAGCTACATATTTATGTAACGAGTAAGTAATGTAGGACTTTATTGGACGAGCCCAGTTATCAGCCAAGTAAGGTTAATAAATGGGCGAATCCAAATAAAGCATTCTTCTGTAAGAGTTATAGTTTTACGTTTTGTTGATATTTTACTTCAATAATAAACAAATATTTCATAAACTAAAAATAATAGGTTGTTAAAATAGTCCTATGCAATGTATTACAATTTTCTATGGCGCATTCGTTGGGGTATTTGCTTTTGGGGCTCGATTTCTATTCTGATTTTGAATTTATTTACTTAGCACATTTTAATTACAAATTTAGAAGGTTTATTTATTGCTTTTTGTTAGTGTTTAGATGTGTTATTTTTTTGAGTTAAATGAAGTATATGTAAAAACTGGTTACCAAGTTAACGAAAATCTGGAAAAATTAATTAATTTCATGAATGCATTACTGTTTTCTATAGCATTATATGGTGCGGAATCTTAGACGATGAAGAAAGTAGATAAACAAAAACTAAATTCCTTTGAAATGTGGCGTTGGAGAAGACTATTAACAATAAAATTGACAGAACATCGCACAAACCCCCCACAGATCAGTAAATGTAATACAAAAAGAATTTAAGAGTATTTTCGTCATGTTTCTCGAAGAATAGGTGACAATTTCGAAAAGTTAATGCTACAAGGGAGTGGAACCGCTTGAGAGGTAGATCCCTAAGAAGATGGTTAGATGAAGTAAAAGAATGAACTGGAGTGAGATTGCACAAGAAGAAAAATGGAAAAACCTAACCAGGAGTCGTACGAACATTTAAGAGTAAAAATCACGATCTTCGGATGCAAAGTACATGACAAGAGAGATGCAAAGTATGGACAAATCAGCTGCTTTCAGAGGAATTGTCCTTGAATGTACGTACATTATATCTGTTTATCTTCAAGCAAGGAAACAGAGGTCGCGGTCGTGACTCAGGTGATTCAGCGTGCGTCTAGCCACTGAGATTAAGACTGGCCCGGGTTCGATTCCTAGGGCCATATAGGTATACACCGAAGACGCCCAATCACTTTCTTCGCAAGGCAATGGCAAACCACCAAGATATCTTCTCTGAAGTAGAAGTGCAAGCACTTTCGTGGTTCGGAGCCCACGTAAAGCTGTAGGTCTCCTGTCCTTAGTCTGCCTGACAAGTACGCCACAGACGGTAAGATGGCAACGTCCTGTAAAGGCAATCTCGTGTTATTTTTTAATTTTTGAATCATTCTAAATTATTGTTAAGATTTTTCAGTACGCTCCTGTCCTCTAAGTTTGATTCCGTGTCAATTATTTTATTTTGCTACAGTTTAAATTCATTTAGTCTGGAGGACACGAACGGTTAAACCTATTTTGACACGTTCTTCATTTGCAGTTTTAAGAATTCTTCAAGTTATTTCAATATGTTTCATTTTTCTAAAAGGCTCCTTTGTTTAAATCCCAAGGTGACCTAAATTCACGCGTGTGTTTCATCGACACATGATGTCATACTGTTCCAGTTGATACGGCTCTTCGTGATATGTTTCAGGGAATCCCCCTTCACGCGAGGCCATGTCAGCAACGCCGTCCGCATGTTTCACCTCCCCGTTCCTCAGTACGTGGCCATTACTCAATCAGATCGGACGTCTTAGGCCGCTCCGGTTTAAAACGTGTTTGCAAGTTCATTGTTTTTCGCTTGGGTATTTAACCCATCGAGAAGAGCCCTACTACCGTAGTTTTCAGGGAAAACTAAATATGTACGACAAGGTCGGATTCACCAAAAGGGTTTCATATAATCTCGAAGTAACATAGTGTTATGTGAAGTTTGTGGAAGTTTAGTGGAAGTTGGTTCACACAAATTCAGTTTTATTATTGGATTCTGAAAACCCAATGCCTAAGGAATATTCGTCGTTGGGCTTGCACCCGTCTTCTGGAGGAAGGACACCATCTCCTTCATTATTGTTAGCCTATTTTACGTCTGCCACGTGCTTCCTGACCAACATCTTGTCAGGTAATTCTACCATCTTTCGCTGCTCCTGCTTTTGCCGTTGTGTTTCAACGTTAGTTTCAATGCCGATAATTGCCTCTTGTTGGCAGGCCTTTTGATAACGTTCTTCAGTTTGTTTTGAGTTTAATGTATTTGTCATTTTGTGTTTTGTGTGCAACTTGCAATTTTAAAAGTAGTTGATTGCTGATCAATGTGCTTGATCCGGTGGCATGTGAGAAGGCTGTGTGGATTGCCTTTTGGCAGATTCACTTCCACACGAGTAAAGTTTGAAGGTCTCCGGCATTCAGTTGACTGGCTTATTTGTAGTAATTTTGGTGTTTGAAAAGTAACGATTTCATCTGTGTTCAGATTATAGTTAAATATTAAGATATTAATTTGTACTGTGTTGCATGTGTGAAATTATTTGGTGCTTACTGAACTGTTAACTTGTTATTTTAATATTTGTGTTTCCTGTCTTTTGTTTGGAATTAAGGGGCTGAGTTTGTGATTGATTTGCAGTAAGTAACGTAAATATAGTGCCCTAAATTCTATCTTCCCGTAAAGTCTCATATTCATAATTTGTTTTAACGTAATATTTTTGATTGCCTTATGTGTAATGTTTTTGTATTCATTTTTGTGTCTTTAGATTCATTAAATATTTAGTATTCAATTCAGTTTGGTTTTGTTATTTGCGTTCAGTGTTTCCCGATTTTAATTGTGTTTCAGTGTTTTGTTTAAGACTGCTTTCAAGTTTGAGCATTGAAGTAAAGTAAGTTATTTTCAGTTTAGCAAGGTAAGTTACATCTTGCAGCAGTGTGTAGCTATACGACAACCCCCCTGTCTCCGAGCCCTGGAAATCTTCTATGATGGGGTTTCTCCTTTTAGATCTTTGGGTGACTTCAATATCATAGTGGCGCCCTATCTACGGTTTACGATTATCCCCTTGAAGGGTTTCTAAGTGTTATTAAGTGCTTTTCCAGCGTTTCGAACCACCCATCTTCACTGCAGCTTAGCCGCGTGCATACCGGATTCGACATCCCATTTTTAATGTCGTTGTGCAGAATAGGCACGTGACGCCCTCAAGAAGGGAACAAAACGAAATACCAAAATCACAAAGCAATTAGCATAACATCATCGATGGGAAGATTATGCAAAAATTAGAAGACTAGTTAGATACCGAAATCAACTGTAATCAGACCGATTTTAGATAGGAAGCTTACGTATTGATCTACAGCAGTTAATAGAGAAAATATTGGTAAAAATGAAGCAGTTGACACGGTTTCTTATGACTTCAATAAAGACTTCGTAGATTTCGGTATGGTTTCTAGAATGAAATAGGATTATTCAGAATTACTAAAAGCCGTAAACGATTATACTACTTAAATACAGTCAGTGCCAAACTAGGCAATAAACTTTGCAATACCTTTAAGACAACTATGGATTATCTACATCATACACCCCTTTAAATTGTTTTCTAGAACTACGTAAAAAGACACAAAATGAAGATGAAATAAGTTCTACGATAGGAACACGACAAAAGATGTGTTGGAAATTAATTCTGCCAAAATAAAATATTTGAAAATCTCATAAAAGAAGTGAAGTGAAGTAGAGAAAGGTACGCTAAATTATATCAAAGAGAAACAAATATAGTGAGAGAGTGACAGTTTAGTTCAGTTTACGTTATCATTACAAAAACAAATTTTGAACACTAAACCAATCCATCAATTGGTTAGTATAATAATTATTATTAGGACCCATTATTTCCTTTTTTGGACATAGGGATGTGCTGATGCATTAACATATGAGCTACTATACGAGTGCAATGTACAATTCGAAAGGACTCTGCGGGTTATGTGATTGGTACGCCCTTTAATCCTACATACTGCACCGTGTCTATAGTGTACGCGTAGGACTTTGTTACTCTAGTTCGTAGGCCTGTATTAGGAGGTGAGTGTCGTTAATTTGGTGCCCTAGATCTAGGGCGGCCTTCTGTATAAAGGGGCCCCGATGCAAGAAACTTTTTGGGGCCCTAAAATCTTTTTTTCAAAGGTAAAAATAACAGTATAAAAAAGAACTTTGGGGGGGGGGGGGCTCTAAGGGCGAAACCCGGGTACATTGCACCTGCTACACCTCCCCCTACCCTATAGCCGGCCTTACCTAGACCTTCAGAGTGCAGCAAAATCCTGCACATCGGGAGATTCGAACCAAGGACTAACGTTACGCTAGCCTGGCATTCTAGCACTGCGCCACTTTGGCTTCCAGTTGGCATAATAATATTATAAAAATATATAGGTACCTAAGAGTTGGTCATGCACAATACAACTCCATTTCCATTAAAAGTTAGAAAATAAGGGCAATTGACAATTAATAATTTGTTAGACTTGCTCCTGGTATTTAACAGCAAATGCAATTAATTAAAGCTATAATTAATTACTTATTATCCATGGCAAACCATAATGTATGCTTTTTTTTAACATATGATAGACTTAATTGAGGAATTTCAGTTAGAAATTCAGTCTTTGACATGCTTTTAACTTCGTTTCGAGCTATAAAATGTTGGAACACAAGATTAAGAGTTGATTTTTCATACTAGCTTAAATATTTCTTATAGAAGTAGACTGTAAAATAATTAAGAAATATACACATAACTGGAAGTCAGATTCAACAACTGCTAAACAAGTTTAAGGTAGAAAATATCTTCCAAAGCGTCGGAATTTGAATTTAATAAAACAATTTCTTTGAGCTTTGTTTTAATCCGACTTCGGATTTATAACTTTACTCGAAAATGCTTCCACTGATATTATGTATTGTGTGTTAACGGTAGATTCAACTCCGTAGATAATCCGCCGTTACCCAAGCAAGGGTTTTGCGGACAGGGGCAGTTCACAGCCACAATCCTTGAATTATGTATCAACTCTGGTACTTTCGTGTCTTATGAAGATTAACTACAGGACTCTAAACGCTATGAATATTAATATCATAAAAGTACTATCTTTATCTTAATTAAAATGTGATGAAAGTTTAGAAGATTTATTACGCATCCCTTGATAAGAAACCTCGTTTGGTTTTTGTTGGAGCCGAAAGATCATTGATTTTCAAATTTTTAAATAACTCAAATGGCTTGTTAATTAGTATTTATAATTTTAATCCATTTCAAATTACAAATAAAACCAGAACAAGAAGAATGTAACAGGAAATTTTAGTTATCTTGCAGGGAATTGGAAACAATAGCGTTCGACTTCAAACAAAATAAAACAATTTTAGTAAGCAGAAAAGGAATACGAGTGGCGACAAATTTGAAAACACTATCTTCGCATCAAAGACAAATTGAAACGTAATAGAAAGAAGCAATTGAATGTCAAGCAAGGAAAAAAAAGAGCAACTTAGCAAGTTCCCCAGTAAATGGAAAAACCTCGCTTACGTTATTGAAAACGTTGTTTGCATACATTTTCGTACTCTCACGTTTTAATAAAAGCGCACTAAATACCAGAGGCAAATGAACATCATACGACATATTATGTATGTTTTGAAATATCAATGAGAAATTCCAACTACCAAAACAGCTTCAAGGTTTAATTCGGTACAAAACCCTTGTAAGCAAGATTATTTGCATCATTAGCAGTTGTCAAATTCAAATCCTGAGATATAATGAAACCCTTGTGAAATTGGTACTTGACGTGAATATAAAATAGCCTATTAATAATTTTGAGGTTTGGAATTAATAGATGGATTTATAACAGTTTGGTTTAGATATAAATCATAACAAATTTAACCTGAAATATGATTCCGTAACTCTATAATTAAAGCAAACAGGGGGAATGAATTTCATGTTACGAATAACCGTTGGCTTTAAATTAAACAACAGAAACTCAAAATTATATTTACTTTATATTTTAATGGCTTTAATTGAATTTGTGAAATATCGTTTTGGAATTGAAAGAGGGCGAATTATTAAAGTACAATTTAATACTCCCTTCCTTTCGTTGATTTTTAATAAATAAAGCGCTATTAACGAGCATAAAACTTGAGCTCTTGAGCAATCTTGAAAATTTTACAAGTATATATAGATTTACGTTAGATAACTAATTATTATTATTAGTAGTAATGGTTTATTTAGCTGCATTAGCTATCTTAAAAATTACATCAATATAACTACTGAGATGATACTTAATTGGATGTATATAATTAAGGTTAAGTTGTTTGTTTAATTTATAAAAGAAAAATGTTATTTGCCAAATATAAGTAATGCAGATTTTAAATTATTAAAAATTGTAATATAATTTTAAGATAGCTAGATTAGATTTAAGTTATGTGAAAATGTAAATAAGTTATTGTTATAATGTTTGTTAGTAATAATTAGCTAAATTGGTAGTTATAGAAATGTAAAATAAGTTACTATTAGAAACCTTGTAAATAGTTGTTATAGTGAAAAACAATTTAGATAAAATATCTTGGATACAGAAAAAAACAATTTTAATAAATAAGTGATATTTTTGCGTTAAAAGGGGCAACAACCAAATAGGTTTGCTCGTCCCAAAATACTAAATATCAACCGATTATTTAACTTTAAATTGAGTTAACGATCAAAAGAATCATTTATTGAATCGAAAGTGAAATAAAAGCAGAAGCAAGTGAAAACTGAATTTCAAGCAGAGCCAATTTAAGCAAATTCAATTAAAAATTGAATTTCAAGCAGAGGTAATTGAAAATTGAAATTGAAGCGGAGGAAATTGAACGTTAAATTTGAAACAGAGGCAAATTGGATTTTGGTGGTGAAATAGAAATTATTTTGGAAAAGAAGAAATTTCAAACAAAACCCAGGAACCGGTGTAAATAGTGAGTGTAAATACCGTAATTATAAGATAGGTTTAAGGCAGGGTTGATAGGAAAAAACTATAATAAAAATCTGCATTATAAGTATTTGAGTAATTTTATTTTATTTGGGTAAAAATATACTTAGAAAGATAACAAACAAGGAACCTAATTAACGACCTGAGATAAGAGCAATGCAAACAATTAAGTAAAATTAAAGAGCAAAGCAAGGGATAATTGTAAATATTGAATGTGGGCTTAATAATAAATAAATTAAATTTAAATAAAATCTTTTAAAAGAGCAAGACCATATCACTACATAATACCCATATAAAAACAACACAAATTAAAATGGTATGTTAACAAATTTAAAAATAGTTGTAACAAATAGCTATTTATATATTATTATTCTTTTGTTATTAGATACTGCAAATATGGTCTCTTCACATTTTGTTATACATTACGATGGTTTGACAAAAAATTGAAGTTAAAGCAGTCCATAGGCCAAGCAGGAGAATTCGAAAACGACTAAGAGAGCGAATTTTGAAAAAAAAATCAAAGGAAGTAAGAGATGAAAAATTTATATTAATCATGATCTAACCAAAAAAGAGAGATACAAAAAGAAATAAGAAAAACGACACAGGAACAAAAGAACAGCGGTAAGGGGGTTAAAATCGAATACAACCAATTAACAACTGAGGAAGTAGAATGGAGACGGGATACGCCAAAAAAGAAATCAATTGTAATAAGGATGGATGTACGATGAAGAAGAGCAAAGGAAAAAGATGGCGCAACGAAAAAATAAAAGAAATGGTTAAGAACAGACATAAATGAAAGAGGAGCTGAAGGGGTACGTCGAATAGTGAAACTAGAAACAATAAAAAACATAATAAGGGAACATATAATATAATATATAGGAAAGAATATTAGTGTTTGCGAGAAAAGTAGATACGATAATAGCTTTCGAATCAAAATAATAAAAAATAAGACAATAACGAGTTGATCCAAATATTGCCAAACAGAAATAGACAATGGAGAAAGAAATAAAGCAAATAATTTAAATACAAAATAATAATACAAAATTCATGCACTAAGATATTCATAAATTTACAAGACAAGTCCATCCAGGAACGAAAAGTCAATCACACTTTATAGTGTATGTGTGTATGTTCCTTTTCGCTCCTAGTGGAGCATAGGGCGTCCTGAGATGTTTCTTAGCAAGGTTTATATTGCCACTAGTTTGCTAGACTTAATGGCACCTTTCTTAAACACAGAAAATTGGGAAATGATAAAAGATACGAAAGTAAAGAGAGATGCAGAGCGATCATTATTTGGTCCAGATTGCAATTATATTAAATGTGGAAAACACAAAACAAAAACAAAAAAAAAATAACTAAAGAAAACATAAAAAGCTACAAAAAGTGATAAAAGATAAACGGGATAAATTAAAAGAAGGATTAGAAAAAGGTACAATATACAGCAGGACGAATAGAAAATAAACGAGACCGCTTAAAAGAAAACATACCTAGTCAACTGTTAATATTTGTATTGTATTAGGTATTTGAATCTTGGCCTTTGCGCCGTTTCTGAGTCCGATAAAATAAAGCGTTACAACTTTTATTATGGCTTTTTATTATCGTTTGATAAGTTTTTCGTAACAAGGTTATGGAAAGAAATTTATGAATGAAAATTGTATGTTATTATTAAATACCTACGTTTGTTCCTTATGTAACTAACTTATGGTATTATGAAACCCTATGTTCCATGGTTAACGGATAACATTCAGGAAATGATAAAACAGAGAGAAAAGGCTTTATAAAGTTATAAGATATAAACAAATAAGAAACACTGGCAATTCTACCAAGTATGTTAATAATAAGTACAAATTTAAAAATTGCAACATCTCTAAACACTTTTATGGGTGTTTTGTGTAGTATTCGCCTTAGAATATATGAATCAAAATAGGTATTCATTGAATTATATTGAAGAACAGCCAAATTTTTTCTATCAGCTGAGCTTCGTCGATAACATTATAACTTGTTTATTAAATATTGCTTGTACGTTTTGTTAATAAAGATGTTTATTATTATTATCGCCGGAGTGACCGAGTGTTTGACTACAGCGCGGACGGCCTCGGGGTCAAACGCGAGTCGGATACTCGGCCGGTGGCCTACCCATAAAAGCCATATTGTCCAGTATTTTTTAAAAACAGTATCACGCGCATTCAGAGATTTTAATTATTCATACAATCGATATCCTTTTTAAAAATAAGTAATAAATATAACAATAAAATATAAATATCAATAAAATATTAGATATAAAATAAAAAATAAAATAAATTAACAACCTTCAGAATGACGAAACTATGTATAAAATATAAATAGTTCACGACATAAGTCGATTTTGAATTGCTGCCTTTTGATCAGCTCTTACTTCCATGTTCTATTTATTTATCTGCGCCAACACTTATTAAAGGTAGGGTCTGTCCAAAGAGTTAGATGTATTAAAAGAACGTCTTCCGGGTTGGGACCATGTCATTGTTGAAGAAGAAGCTAACGTTTCGACCGCTTTCTTAAGGAGGGAAAGAGGGCACTAACAGAGCATGGTAACTCAACGTGTCAACCACGCCAGAGGCGAAAATCTTTTAGCAAAAGAAATAAAATCGAAAAGCCCATGTGCATCGCACCTTTTCACGTAGACAACAAAAATTTTGAATTTTCTTAAACACGTTTTAGCCAATTACTTGCATGTTTTCTCGTAAAAAAGTCTACCTTCCAGTTAAACAACTAATAAGCAGAATTGTTTAGCGAGCTACATAAAATCAAACGAATAAATAAGTTCTGGAATTTAAATAAAATCGAATTATTTATAAATTTTGCAAATTTATTTAAGGAAAGTAAAACGCGACAGACAATGAAAATGTTAATTTTAGAAAGTGCTCTGGTTGTTTCATGCGTGCGCGGGAATCCAATGCAACACTGCGTTTCTGTGACGCAAATTTCATGGTTGATGATAATGAAAACGAAACTGAAAATATTAAAACGCGTATTTAATTGCTTTTAATGTTACGGTGTTGTTAAGTAATTGTGATCAAGCGAAGGCGTATCAATGCAAAGATCGTAAACTAACCAACCATTAATCAACTAAACTGGATCACTGCCAGTCGCATTGTGTTTGAGTATCCTGACGCTGACAGATGCACGAAATTGAAAGATTTACTTCCCGTACTAGAAATAAACATTACAGAAATTCACTTGTTTTCGTGGTAATGACTGTGGGGGAGGTGATAAACAATAAAAAATGCTATCATACTTTGGAAAACGTCCAAATGGTGCAAAAGAAAAAAGGCGCTTTTAAAATGTCCAAATTTGCAGCTGTTCCGCGAAAAAAATTTTCTTTTGTCCACATTATAGGAATAATTCCGAAACGGATCTTTATTAAAAATCTCTGGAATTTATGGGTGTCAGGGGAAGTTCAGAAGCAATTTTTTACTTTATATTTTAAGCCACTTCAATTGACTGAAACGGCCTTAGTCGTCACCAATTATACGGTGCTGTTTCACTGAGCAGGAAGCTTATAATTACGTCCTTTTTGGGTGAATTCCTTTGGGATTTAAAAATAGGTTTAGTGATTAAGTAGTGCTATTTTGATTTTGATGCAGTACAAGCTGATCAATAATTCAGGGATCATTTGATAACGGATACCTTCAAGAAAAAAAGGACATTAAATTTATTTATGACAGTAACTAATTAATATTAACAAAAATTCTTCTGATGAGCTTTTGCATGGATTAAGGAATATTTTACACCCTAAATGACATAAATTCACTTCACACATGGTTAAATAACGTTAAATCACATCATTAATAAAATAAAGGGCTAAATCGTATTAAACAAAAAAGCATGTACGTAAATAAAATGCCTCTTAAAAAATCGAGTTCTCCCCCAGCAAAAGAATTTTTATTCGTATTGCCACACATTAAGATCTTATCTTGATAGCTTGCAGTTTCAGGACGTTGTTTTCAGTATTCCCCCAACTTAAAAATGTATGAGACGTTCTTTCTCCGTTTAGCGAACGTTGTGTCGGCAAACTGGTCGAAGGATTTAATTTAACGATATTTCTGTTAATGCCCGGAGTTAATAAAAGGATAGGTCATGTAAAAGATTACACGGACGTGTACGTTAATTATAGCCACCTTGTAAGGCTCGTTTGCTAGACCGGCTATTGCAGCATCCAATTCACATGTTCCGTAGATTAAGTTTGGTCGTGTGCAGTTGGTTGCAGGTAGAACAGGAAGATCAGGAAGACTAATACGCCTTTCTATAAAATATACGGGACCTAATGAATTTTCTCGGTTGTTTGCCGTTATTGCGCCACGGACGCATAAATTTAAAGTAATTGTCAATTTAAGCATTAATTCTCTGGAATTGCTCTTGTACTCCTCTCCACTTTCTCCAACGTGCAGCTTTATATTTATTGGATTAATACCAAAAATTAAACAGCGTGCGAAAATTGCGGACTTTTGTTACATTGTGGTTGTTCATATTTAGGAACGTGCACTAATTAACATTGTAGGTTTGTTATGTTTTTAATTAATTTAAATCTTTTGAGGAGAATATTAAGTTTAATCCTGTGCACGCGACGTGCTTACTGTAATATAAAGTAACCATGGAAACTAACTTGTTTGTACTTCAGCAAACTCGAGAAATTACGCGTTTAAGTTTATAGTTAGTTATCCCGTCTGCAGTGTAAGGATAAAAATACCTTTCTTGGTTGTCAGCTTGCATAACTTATTTGTAACTTTGGTTACAGTACTGCAGTCTATCTATGTATTATGAAACTGAGTTGCCCCAGAATGTTTCATATCAAATTCGCACGTCTGGAATACTACGATATTCTCCCACGATATGTATCAGTTGTGTATTTCATATTTTACCAAAGCGTATTTTTTGTTAGCTTTAATTTTTGGGACCACTATATTGTACAGATTAGTTATCATTTAATGTCAGTTCCATCGAGATAAGGCTCTTGAATAGATTGCATCCTTAATACAGATTAAAAATTTGGAAATAAATATTTTGTTTGTTTGTGTATTCATTAGGCGAGATCTAGGCTTGTGGGTAACTCAACATGTTTCCACTGATATTTTTCAAGATAAAAAATTCCTTTAATTATATTTCAGTCATATATTCAGGGTGCATCAAAATTCAACATGTACGAGGGTGGTTTGAAAACTCTTGTCCTCTAGCCTACAGGTCTAGTAATATTACTTCCAGGAACATGACATATGTATCATAATATTCCCTAACCTACTGACTACCAAGACATTCAGTAGCGTTTCCCTACAATATCAGATGGTCGCACTGTAGAGACCAAAACGACAAGTGACATGGACATTGGGCTGAAGCAACGTGCTGTTATTCATCGACGAATGGGTGCTGTCTATGGCAATGTCTGTGTGGATGTCAGTATTGTTAGGCGATGGGTAAGAAGGCGAAAGAAAAAAAATCCAACCACAATAAATCTACATGATCAGGATCGATATGGCCGGCCGTTGACAGCCACGGATGAATAGCATCAAGTTCATGTAGATGAATTAATTCGTACTAATCGCTGGAACTTTTGGGATTTCTCTTAAACGAGCTCACCACATTATTCATGATTTGTGTGGCCACAGGAAAGATGGCTCGGTACGAACCGTACGAGCCGTGACAATCCGGTTGAAGGGTCCTGGACACATCATTATGACCCGAAGAATAAGCAGCAATCGATGGAGTGCAGGCACAGGGGCTTTTCAAATCCGAAAAAATTCAAAGCCTTTCCTTCGGCAGGAAAAGCGCTGATAACCGTATTCTGAGACTGGAACAGCATAGTCCACATTGCATTTTTGAGGTAAGGCTATACTATCAACTCCAGGTAATATGTGAACACTTTGAAAAAAGGCCAAATTTGATTGCAGGCGGTCGCTTCCCTCGCTTCGCTCGGAATGCAATGGCAAATCACCGAGGTGTATTCTGCCTAGTAAAGTCCTCTCTGGAGTAGAAGTGCAAGCACTTCCGTGGTTCGGAGCCCACGATAAGCTGTAGGTCTCCTAGGTCTGTAGGCTACTTGACACGCACACCACAGGCATATGGAGAGAGGACCAACAACGCCACTCTATGAAGAATAAAGGCATGAAATCTCTCAACCAAAATCTGGGAAAGAAAGAAACTTAACACGCTGCGCAATAAAGATGATATTGTAAACCACGAGAGAGAGGAAAAGTTCCACACAGAATTATATAAATCCCATATACCAGCAGGTATAGAAAGCAACGAGAATAATATTAATAATACCAAAAGAATACAAAATGTTGGGTGAAAGAGCAACCAGATTTAATCAAGTAGTAAATAAAATCAATGCCAAAAGTATGAAATCTAATAAAGCTACAGCAGATGATAATATATCGATCGACATAATTAAAGAAGGTGGTGACAATCTGATACCAAAGATAACAAACTTGCTTAACATATGCCTGAGATCAGCTGAAATACCCAACGCTTGGAAAATCGTCAGTGCTGTATCACTACACATAAAGGGCGAAAATACAAGAAATTATCGACCAATCAGTCTGCTATCGCATATGTATAAACCGTTAACAAAGATCATCAATCACTAACAGATTGACAAGCAAATTAGATGAATAGCAATTAGAAGAGCAAGCGGGCTCAAAAAAATACAGTACCAGAGATCACTTGTTAACATGAATGATTATGGATTCCCAGTGCAGTCTATAGTCTATAAAGGCCTTTCATAGTGGAGAAGCATTAGGATTGGCCTCGATGGCGTTAAGGTTAGCATACTTGCCTTATAAACTAGAGATCTCGAGTTTGATTCTAATCGGCTAGATTGTAGCACCTGACGGCTGGCACCTGGAAGCCTAGATTTTGCCCAATAAATTAACAAACAAACAAAGTATTAGCCAATATCAGAATCGAACAAAGATCCGTACAATTCATAAAACAACTAAATAAGGAAGTTACAGCAACCTATATCTCACATGACAAAACTAATTCTATCCCTATTAGAAGAGTAGTAAGGCAAAGAGACACCCTCTCTCCGAAACTCGTCACTTCAGCGCTTGGCACTGTATTTAAGAAAATAGGCTTGGAGAGGGTAAGAAATAAATGTGAACGGCGAGCAACTGGCCGATCTCTGGTACACCGACGATGTTGTTCTTCTTGCTCTAAGCATGTACGATTTACAAGCAATAATTTCCGATTTCAATGATGAATCCGCCAAAGTTGGTTTAAAAGAATTATGTACCCCGGGATATAACTAGACATTACAGTAGAAGGAATCCCAATTGGAAGAACAGCAGAATGTATATGTTTGTGACAAAGATTACACCAAGAAAGGAATAGTGAAAAGGAGGAAATAAAAAAGACGAATAAGAAATGGTTGGGTAATCTTCCTTATCCTTCATCCTTAGAAATAAAAGAGTAGTACAACGTCTTGAAACGAAAATCTTTGATCAGTGTGTTTTATCAGCATTGGCCTATGAAGCTGGAAATTGGGAAACTACAAAAAACAACATCGAAGCAGTTAGAATAGCCCAAAGAGGTATGGAGAAAACTATATTAAATATTACAAGAAGTGATAAACTCCGAAAAGACAGAATTAGAAGTAGAACATTATCAAAGTAACGGATGTTTGTCTAAAAACCGCCTAAATGAAATTGAGTTTTGCAGGACATGTAGTAAGAAGAGAACTGACACGGACGGAACCGTAAAATTATGGAGTGGAAACCATACGGATACAACAAAGCAAGAGCAATGCGCTGACATGATGATTCCAAGAAGACGGCTGGACTAACTTGGATTCGAATTGCTCAAAATCGTAACAGATGGAAGGAGTTTGGGAAAAATGGATTTAAAAGGCTAAAAAAGAAGAAGTACTGACAAGAGTTAGGGGTAACCAACAAGGGGCACAGATTACCGTCTCAGAGACGTTCAGTGTGAAAACAAATAATTCATATAATTTATACATTGTATTAGCTTTACTTGCAGCCTTCTTGTAAGAAATTTACGACTAGGAGATCAGGACACTCAAACGTGAATGAACTATCCCCATAAATTAAGCAAATAAAAAAGTGTGCCACATTAAAATTTGCTGCAAAGGACAGATGAGCTTGACTAATCCATTATGGCATTTTAATTGATGGAAAAGAGCATGTGTATGGTCAATGGTCATATCGTGGCGTTGTGTGCTAGATGAAGGTCTTCTGCTAGTCTTCCTTTTTTCGTCAGATAGCAATAGAGGTACCCTTATTGACCATTTTTCCTGTTTCTAAGTAGTTCATCACTATTACAACCAGGAATGCCTCAAGAAAGTGATTAGAAAACCATAGAGGAAATGTTGAAAACAAAAGATTTGGAAGAAAAAGAGGATGTTCATATCAAATACTGGATAAAAGAAGATCCTGATTAAGAGATTGAGAAAGTGAAGATATACATAAATATTAAATTTAAATTATTTTACAATACTGTCGACGCATTTTTCTGAGGTTTAAAGTTTTTGAAATAAGATAACCTGATGTTTTGAATTGCTTTCCGTTAAATTATTACATCCCTCTTCATTATAATAATATATAAATACTTTAAATATTTCCACTTAAATAGTAAGACAAAAGCTTTCCCAAAAATTTGATATTAAAATAGGTCAGTAATGGAACAAGGTCACAGAACACATCAGTTTTCTATCACCAGCATATACACGGTTCTTTTCTCTAATAAATGGAAAACTCTCTTATTTCCTTTATTTACATTTAACGCATTTAACATACGCTTTTAAGTTTTCATCTTATTTTTTTTTTATTTTCTATTCTAGCAAGTTATTTCCATTTTTCTGTCCAATTTAAGCGTGTACTCCCTTATGCTGTCAGACATCATCCATATTTCGTTGCTGTATGTTACTTCGTATTTTTAATGGTTCTTTGCCTTCATTTTCATTAACCTGTTGTTGTCACTCGTTCATTGAATTATCTTTATATAGAACTATCGTTTTATTAAAGAGACAACGTATAGTAGGTCCAGTGAATATTTTGTGCGTTTTTCTTCTTTCTTTCACTCTTATTCAGTCTAATTTTCGTAGTTGACATTTCCTATTATTCGCCGTTTAGTCCTGCCATTTGTTGTTTTCCATGTAAAACTTGCACATCTCTTCAAGAAGTTATTTTTAATTTTGTCAATTTTTTCTAAAATTATAAACCTAGCTTTGAGTAATCTTATTCAATCTGCTGTTTATCTGTTATGTCCTCAGCAGAGAATTCTTCTGAAAAGATTGATCGAAGCATATGCTCTTAAGTTCTTAAGATTTCATTAAAATTATGATTAGATTATTAGGGTAATTTTAATCGTCAACGGTAATAAATACGGTTACATTAAAACACGAAGAAAGGAATCGAGTTGCTAAAAAAATGGGTTGCCCTTAATCACATTTACAGCCAAGTCAACACAGGGTGTAAACGAAGCTCACTCTCTTTTTTCTTATTATTCTTTTGAATTGCAAAATGAATCTCATAGGGTTGAATGTAAAGGAAAAATATATTTTTAAAACCGAAAAGCATTTTAGTAACAGTTCCGATTTTGCCGAAAATGACCCCAACTTTCAATTTCTATATCTTTGGAATCCCAAGGAAGTTCTGAATATTAATATCTAAATTTCACGATGTTTTGAAACACTCGGTAAACATTTGCCATGGCCCACAAAAATATTACTTATTGATCCCTGTAAGACAGAAAGTCGCCGCTGTAGTTACAAAAGCACAAAATGGTATGAAATACTGGCATTCAAAGTAAATGAATTGAATAATAATAGCCAATAGTTGCACAAGTGACCTTCTATCCTGCTAAGAGTTTGTGTAAAATCTATCACTTAGATAATAATAATTGTTAACGAAATTATTACCTTTCCACAGAAAAGGCAAAACATACCTACAACATTTCGTTTCTGTTATCAATCGATTGTTTTTCTGTTCACAGTGCTACTTAGAGAGTTCGTCATCAAGAGAATTCTCCCGAATATTCACTTGTTGATATGGTTTTTAAGTTCAAAATTAATATATAAAAAATTGAGTTTTTTAGGAAAATGAATGTGTAGACTTAGGGTGTAAAATTCATTAAAATTTTTAAGGTAAAATAGAACTTGGAAGTATTAAATTTAATTAACGTGGCTCATTTGTATAAGCAAATAAATCAAACATAATCGAGCAAAGTTTGCCGACATTAATAACCAGTAGCGTCGGCTTGACGCAACTTCCGTACCTCCGCGCAGTACCGCCGACAGCTAACGCAATTATCTTACCTTGGCACCTTCTGGCCCACCGCCACCGCCTCTTTACTTTTCTGTTTTTGTCTAAATACGCCTCCGCATTTACATACCAGGCATGAACCATATTTGTAACTACGTCTATTCAATTATTGCAAGGCACGTTCATACGTGCCTACAATTTATACTTTTACTAAAATTCAAAGCGTAGTTTGTAAATGTGCAGGTAGATTATAAAACGTGTTTGCTTGCTAATTAGCTAGTGCGATATTAAACAATATAAATTATTGCAAAACACGCTGCGCAAATTTTGCTAATTACAGCAGGGAAGGAAAAGGGCAACACGGTTTTTTCTTTGTATTTTGTTTCGATGTTGCACGCAGATGTAACAGACAGTTAATTACGGTTCTTCTTTTTTCTTGTTCTACTTTAAATCTGGTTAAATTTAATGGCCATAGTTAATAAGCTTCCACAATATTAATTGTCTAATCAATGACAACGGTTGATATCAAACATGCCAACCTAAGAAGAACGTGACGAAGAAGTTTTATTTCCTCTTTATTATTAACAAATTTCTAGATTTTATCGATTAAATCAATTTTAAATTTATTACAAATAGGAATTAGTCGAACAAACATTACGAAATCACAGCCTGAGTGGTGAAGAGGAGGGCAAGATCGTTATGTACACCAAAGGTTTCGGGTTCTAATCCTACTGAAGTTAGGTGCGATTTTTGGGAAAATCTGAAAATTAGGTCCCTTTCGGATGCGAAATAAAACCCTAGGCACCGTGCTAAGGCCCTTAGGATTCACTCAATTCTAGTAAAGAAGTGTTAAATGATTACAGTCGATACGTATTGAGATTTTTGGCACCCGCAGGCCTGCATCTCACTCATTAAATAAACGAACAACATTAAGAAACCACAAAGGATTTTAATAACCAAAAAACCATGAAACCGTAATAGACCTGAACTTAAAGTCTACAGGTTTTTTCTAGCGAAATATGAAAGGCTGAAATTCATAATGCATACGTTCCTTGTAAATATTTAAACAGAATTTCGCTTATACCTGTAAAACGCCCTTTGTTCTTGCTTGCTCTAGAATATTTCAATTTGGTCTGTTTTCGGATGAGTCTTTGATGGAAAGGCACGGTTTTGAATTTTCCTTGGAATGTAGTTCTGCCTTTTAACTATTTTTATAATACGTAAGCTCAAGCCAAATTTCAGAATAATACAAATTCTTCTTCTTTTACTTGCAAAATTCATTTTAAACGTTTCGGTTTTAATGTTCTTTATATTAAATTTTCGGCTTAAGAAGTGGCTTGTATATCTTAATTAAGTGAAAACATCCATAAATTTAAAGCTCGGTAATTTCCAACAATATAAAATTAAAATTTCAGAAGTAATGGTAAAATAAATTGACTGTGTCAGAAACATTTACCTCGATATATACCGATATAAAAGCAGAGATTCGAGGAGTTGGAGTTTATTAAATATTGACTGGATTCCTTTGGGGATACGTTCAACCCGTTTTCTGATTCTAACGGAAACGAGTTCAGTTGAAAGGGGCTTAGTTATCAAAAAGATAAAATATTGTAGAAGCATAACGATTTGTTGCCGATATTGTGCGCAGACATTTCAGAAGTTGTATTTTCTGGCCTGTGTAGTACTACGTTACGGTTATAGGAACTATAAAACTGCAATCGGAGTGATCTGATGAAACAGTTACGTACATACTCGCGTTATATAAGTAGCAATTTAAAACACTGGAGGGTGTTTACTAACATCTCAAAGAAGCTACTTAGTTGAGGCACTCGCCGAAACCTTAACGGAACTTGGCAGTAACTTTTTTGGTTTTTATTTATCGATCCGTCATGTAAGTGAATATCTTGCAGAATATTGAGATTGTTAAAAGACAAACAAGAAATAGTTCTAATTTGAGTTCGACATACATATAATTATTCAAATATTTTCACAAAACAGTTTAAAGCATTTCAGAAGGTGAAATTACCTAATACCTTGAAAATTAAAACATACAAATAGCTGTTAGAATTCTAGAAAATAGTTATTTATTATACAAGACGATAAAATTGTATTTTATCTTCGAGGGCGTATTTTAGCGTCGAGACGCCAGTTGAGACGCTAATTACGCTCGAGAAGATAATTAAATTTTATCGTCGCGTATAATACTTTATTTTTTTCTATAGCATTTATTTTAAAGGAAAAAATTATAAAATAAATTTTATATGAAATTGACGTTTAAAATTTTACAAATCAAGTCACGTTTTCAAATGTCATTAGTATGGGCGTACAGTCGTTAAAGTAGTACTTTATCTACCCTTGCTGTTAAAGAAGTACTTTATCTACCCTTGCTGTTAAAGTGCTACTTTATCTACTTAAATTAATAGATAAAATAGCACTTTAACAGTTGCCATAGAAAAAAAAAAATTAAACATGTCACAACTGTTACATAACTGTTAAACGCAAGCAATATTTGATGCAAATAACGCAAAAATAATTTGCTTTAATTTTTAAGATTAAATTTCAGCTAACATCATGTTAAGGTGTGTTACAGGTTTATTGGCCAAATTATAAAAAAATTAAATAACATTAAATGAGGGATGTGTTTGACAAAGGGTATATTTTCAAAAAATACAAATGCTGCATATAGCCCTTTATTACCAGTCAGACGAAGCTTGGATTTAAAGTGTTCAAATATGTTTTTCCAGACCTATTTGAAATTACATATCTATTTTAAAGTTCTTGTCCAATTTTTCTTAAACTAAGCGATATCAGCAGTCACAAGTTTTCTTTGTATCATTAGACGCTTGCATAACGCCCAGAAACATTCAATGGGTCTGTTCTGCGGAATTGCATTAGGATTGCCGATCTTACTGACGTACGCAATTTCGATCTCTTCAAGAAGGGCAACTGTTTTGTCGGCATAGTGGACAGAAGCTTTATCGGGCCAAAACTGTTTATGCGTGTTAAGCCATCTTGTCCAAGGATATACAATTTATTTCGATAAATTTCGCCATTTACATCGCCTTTTCCACATTTCATCACAAAAGAAAGCGAGATCTGACCATTTTGTGCAATAGCCTACCAGACCAAAACTTTGGCAGGAAAATTTGACTTTGAAATGAGTTCGAAACAATCGAAATATGGCTGGATGAAACCATTTTTCCAGAATCCAGTGTCAAGTAAGTCTCACCATTCATGACATCAAAAATCACCACCAGAAGGAAGTGTTTTTGTAGAGTTCCCCGTAGTTCGATTTTGCCTTTTCGATATCATCCTAGCGCATCATGGTAACTTTATGCCCCTTTCGTGATCGAATTCCAATCTCCTTTCTCTTTGTAACCACAGATGCAATTCCAATCTTCAATTTTTCAGCAGTTTTTTAATTGACATGTTTGGATTTTTAACAAAAAGCTGTTTTGTCTTTTTGACCATTCCAGGCCCCGATTTCATATTACAATGAACATTACCAATCTCTACATACCTTTTAATTACTCGGTTTATCGTGTAACAGGAATATTTTCTTGCTGGACGTGTTGATACGTCAGCAATCGATCAAATTCGTGCTGCTGCAAAAATTGTACAATTTGCTGATTTTATTTGTTGGCGATTTTTGACTTTGGTATGATTAAAGGAAAACTTTGAAAATAACGCAAGTACAAAAAACATTTTTCTGGTCAATAAAATCTGGAACGCACCTTACCAGTTTTCTGCCTGTTGTATTGAACTTACGATGTGCGTTCTGCGACGTTATGAATTCGTTCTCTACAAAAGTATGGGCCAGAAAGCGGTGTAATGAACACTATTGTATTGTATTGGCGGCTCTAAAACCCTTCCGAGGATTGTCCTGTTGCCGTTGTAAATCATGCAAGGTGGATTACTTCTTGCCGTGTCCCAGGCCGTGGTGTGTGGTGGTATATTTTATAAGGAGGGGTGAACTTTATCTTGGCTTACTATTTGTTTCCATGTTTTCCTACATTGTGTTTCTTGTTTCTAATAGATTTTGACTCGCATGGTTTGTAGGTCTTCTTTAATTTCTTCCAACTTTTGGTCTTTCCCTTCTTCTCGTTGTGTTTGGTATCCATTCAGTTAATACTCTCATTGCACAGTCCTCGTTGCTGCTCATTGTATTACCCAACCAGTTGATCTGTAGTGCTTTAATGTATTTAATGATGTCTTCCCCCTTCATTAGTTTTACAAGTTCATGGTTCATCCTCTGTCTCCATTGGTCTCCCTTTTTTATTGGTCCTAATATTATACGTAAAATTTTTCGTTAAAATACTCTAAGTTGGTTCATTTGTTGGCTGTTCATTGTCCGTGTTTCGGCCACGTAGGTTACAGTGGGGCTTATTATGTTCGTGTATATTTTTGTTTTTGTAGCACAGATGAGTTGTTTGTTTTCTATCTAATGTTTTCATGTGTAGTTAGTAGCTTTTGAATCTTGTCTTAATTCGTGCTTGTATTTCCTCTTGAAAGTTATTGTTTCTATTTAATTGAGTTCCTAGATAAGTGAAGGATTGTACTTGTGGTTGGTTTATAATGAGCACCATAAACAGGGGATTATCCAAATTACATAAGTTGTTGAAAATCATTGCCAATAGCTCGTAGCAAAAGTTTACAGGTCGTTTCATGTTTATAAAAATATTCTGTCTTGTTTCTAGAGTTTTTTTTCTTTCTTTTTTCTTTTACTTTCTTATTCCTTTACAGTGTCGAGGGGAGCGGACACACCGAGTCGCTGAACGGTCACCCATTTAAGTTCTGGCCAAGCAGGCTCTTGCTTAACTTTCTATATTTCAGTATTACGTGCACTCCCACTCTGCCGTACTGCCGGTTGTTTCTATAATTTTAAAACTACAATACTCGTAATTAAACCTCTTTTTAAAAAAGGCAATAAAACAGATTTGAACTTTTTTTTGCTAAAATAGAAGAAAGCTATTAAGAAAAGAATTATTAATTTTGTAAAAGAACAAAGAATCATTGCAGATAGACAATTTGGTTTTAGAGAAGGAGTATTCCAAGAATGCAAATAATATATTATATAAATTCTTCTTCAACCTGTTTGGGTCCACTGCTGGCCGTAGGACACTCCCTTTTCTCTCCAAGTTCTTCCATCTTAGGCAATTGATGCCAGTACCCTCCCAGGTATTGTGTAATAACATCAAATGACCTTTTTGTGGTCGTCCCATGCTTCGTTTGGTTTCCCTGGGTTTCTAATGTACTAAGACTTATTTTGCCTTGCGGTATGTCCTACCCATTGTCACTTTTGCTGTGTTATATGTTGGACGATGTCTGTTCGCCTTGGTATTTCCTAGTGTCCGATTTTCTGACGTAAGCTTATCCCAAGTATTCTCCTCTCCGTGGATCTTTGGGGCACTCTCAGTTCGTTAGCAGTTTTCTTCCTAAGAGTTACAGTTTCTAAGCCGTAAGTGGCTACAGATGGCACGTATGTATCGTATATCTTTCTTTTCAAACAAATTGGTATGTCAGGGTTTTTGAAAATGTAGTTCAGGCGACCAAAAGCTGCCCACGATAAATCAACCCTTCTTTCAATTTCTATACTCTGATTCTCTCTTCCCAATTTCTGGCGTGCTAGCCCCCTTTTCTATTTTCGTTTTCTTTTTGACACTTACTTAAGTGAGGGCATTAAAGTTTTGCATCATCAAAAACAGAAAAAATGGGGGTTATTTAAAGAAATGAACCTGTCATGCGTTGTGTTTTAGTTTTTTAACAAAATGATGATTAACTATTGCATTCGGATAGAAAAATAAATAGTTAAATACCAAACATTTTTCCATAAAATGGATATGTACTGCATAATATAACATATTCACTACTATTCGAACAAGGTGTAAGCTGGTTTCCGCAGTAGCTAGAACGCAAACCTGTTTCCATTGTGGCATTAAGTCCTTTATTAGGTAAGATTAGGATTCGATCAACTAAAAAAAGAGTTATAATGGTATTAAATATTTAAAGATGATTTCATTGCCTCTAAGTATATATCTTAATTTTACATATAATTATACACAATTCATTAAAGTCTGATGGCAACATTCGAAAATAATTAAAATAATCTTGGGTGCTCTTTTTGTGCAATTCCTAACTTCAATTTTGTCCAGCACCTTGCCCTAGTGTTTGCGTATAAAATGGTCGTACCTAAAATCCGTGAATCAGTTTGTTTTGCCTTTTTTATATTTCATTGTAATGAAGCAATGTTATGGAATGCATCGCCACGCGCGTTGATATGACTTGTTATCTAGGGTCACTACACTGACAGGAATAAATGCTTCTACGCATGCAAGGTACACGTGGATGACCGCCGTGAGTCAGAAAGATGACACTCGGGCCAGCTGTGTAGTGCGCGGGAACGCTAAAATGGCACAGCTTAGCATGTTCATGGCAGGGTGAGTGCACGTAGCATCAGCTCGGAAAGTGCATACCTTTGTTCCAAGCCACGTGTGCGAGGGAGCTGACTTCTTATATAAGAAATTGCTCTGTAAGAAGTCTTTATGGTTGGTGTCGTCGTTGAGGAACTATGCCCTTAAGAATTCAGGTCCTTTGTATTAGTGATGTTTCCTACGATTTTTGATGCAAAATTATTTTTCTGTATTTAATTTAATGTAATTCAAGTCATAGTAAGACTTGCTAATAGTTCTGATATAACCTTTTGTTTCATTTTATTAACTTTGCTGATTGTATGTACTTGTAACTTATCTCTAAAGTTTTTTAAGTGTTTCTCTTTAACTTTAACTCTAAATAATATTTTGTGAAACCTAATCAAAGTTCAACAATATATGTTATGTTAGTTGAATCTGAATTTGTATGTAAAACCTCTCGCAGCAAACCACCACGTGGCGTAGCTGGTTAAATACACCACCACGTTGGTACTTAAGAATTATTAGAAATTCTACTAAATTTAATTTACTTAAAGTTAATTAACTTATTTTTACTAACTTTTAACAATACTTTTGGTGATAACCACTACGTTACAATATACACAGTGTGGCGAAAAAGTTTTAAGACTGCTGCAATAGAAACGTTGTAAGTGGCGCTATTTGTGTGCAACGAGGGAAAAGATGCACTGCAAAGCCGTTTGAATAGGGTTCCCAAGTTGCATTTGTTTTTGTTGAATTGTTTCTGAGATACAACGTTTTGGGTACCATGTGTTATTTGCGCTTGTCATGGAAGCATATTTGGAACAGAGGTGTGCGATCAAGTTTTGTTTTAAAAGTGGTAAAACTGCTGCCTAAACTTATTAAAGGATGCAGAACGAGACGTCCCCGCATCAGCCGAACCCAGACGAATATCGAATCCATTCATGCTGCGTTGAAAGACGATCGTCAGTTAACAATCCGACTGTTCGCAGAGCAATTAAACATTGATAAAGAAACTGTCCGTATGATCATCAAGGAGGATTTAAGAGAAAGGAAGTTGTGTGCAGGTTTCATTCCGCACACATTGACAACCGACAAAAGGAGGAACACGTGGCTGCTTACCAGGATTTTCTTCAAATGCAAAGAAACGATCCACAGTTTCTTAACAAAATCATCACCGGTGACGAATCTTGGTGCTTCGCCTATGATCCGGAAACGAAGAGGCAGAGTGCGGAGTAGGTTGGCCCGAACTCGCCGAGGGCGAAGAAATTGCGTTTCCAAAAATCACGAGTGAAGACAATGTCGGTGGGTGTTTTTGACTCCAGAGGAATCATTCACAAGGAATTCGTCCCTGAAGGACAAACAGTGAATGCAGTGTTCTATGCGGGTGTAATGAATCGACTATTGAAGCGGATCGCGCGTGTGCGTCAAGATTTGCACGCACACAAAAATTGGTTCTTGCTGAACGATAAAATCCAGTCTCATAATGTAGCAGTAATTTTCCAGTTTTTGGCAAAACAAAGTGTTAACGTGCTACATCATCCTCCGTACTCGCTGGACTTGGCACCAGCGGATTACCTTTTGTTTCCAAAACTGGAATTGAAGTTAAAAGGAGACCGATTCGAGGATATCAAGATGATCCAAATTAATGGAACTACCAAGCATTTCAGCCGAGGATTCCCAGCACGCTCTGGAGCGGCTGGCGGAGCGCGCCAAACGATGTATAGCTTTAGAAGGATCCTAAATAGAATAATTAGTAATAAAAATGTTTTACCATACTTTCTGTTTTGTTTATGAGCTCAGTCCTAAAACTTTTTAGCAACACTGTGTATATATGTATTCCTGGCGTCTGCTAAAGCACTGATAACCAAAACAGTTGTATGTTAAAGTCTTCGATTTGACAACATATCACCCTTCTCACTTTAAAGGCAACTTTCTTTTCTAATTGCTGCAGAAAAGTTTAACAAAATTCAACTTTTGCAGCATTGCAATTATTACCTACATTACTGATTGTACGAGGCAATTCAGATCAATCAACAGTGACATAAAACACAACACGTGACGTAAAACACAACACGTAGTAGTGGAAACCCAGCTTTATAAATCGTCACAGGAGTACTAAAAAGTTACCTAAATAATTAAAAGTGTATTATTCAAGGCAAGCATAATCTACAGCGGCATGAATTAAAAATGTCGACCTGGTGGCTTTTGTAAACCAAAAGAAAAAGTTTTATATAAAGTATTAGGTTATGTTGGAACTTCTAACGGTATTTGGACAATTAGGTTAAATGCTAGACGTAATCTAGGCCTCTTGGTGGTGTAGCGGACGAGTGTCTGCTTCACGATTGAGAGGCCCCTGGTTCGGATCTAACCATGATCAGACCTCAGTCTGGAGGGTGGTTGGCATTCGAATCTGAGTAGGTTAAGTAGGATTATGTTTAGAAGGCCAATGATCCTAGCAATTGAACGCCAATAAGCCTAATTAGAAAAAAGGAACCTCACCTTTTATCTAAAGCTTCATAGGCAATCTATGATGGGTATCATTTTTATATAATGATCGAATCCTGAAACGTATCAAACTTCTAACTTAAAGAAACAACGTGCTACTGCGTAATATCCTTTGTTTTATAAGACGTTTACTCTCAAAAAAAAGCCAACCAATAAACCTCTACAACGTACACATTCCCAGCAAGAATTCATCTCGAAAGGAATCCTAAATAAAGAATCAGCGGTAATATAAAACAGATTTAGTTCCAAGAAAGATTACAGTAGCAAACATTAGAACAATAGACTGCGGAGTAATTTGTTTTCAGGAATCGAGACGACACTTTTGGCCAAAACTGCCGCAGTTCATCGAGGGTTTAATTTAACAGACTGTTAACTTGACGTCACACAAAGCCCATAAAGCTGCCCTTGCTGTGTGCCCCCAAAGGGTGAGATTTTCAGTGCTGACCGCTGTACGACATTACAAAGCTCTCGGACGCATTCCATGGCCTGCCTTGATTTCCCCCAACAAAGGATTTAAGTAGCTACCTGTATATATTTTGTCAAGTATTGTTGCGGATTTATTAGTTAATTATTATTCTCTTCAACGAGAAGGTAATCTTATAACCAGGGTTTTTAATTTCTGAATATTTTTACTTTTTTGGAACAATCCAGACGATCCTTGTTAATTGTTACACATCATTTGTAGCCTTCAATTTATAGATTTCTACAGTTAGAACTTTAGAATAAAACTAGCCTAAAATTAGATGTTCAACTATTTATATTTCTAATTTTTACATGAAATTTTAGTTTCACATCTGCTTTTTAATGCAATAAAAGGAAGTGTTCTAAGTATTGTTTTTAAAGAACCAGAAAACGTAAGGCGGATGGGTTTTAGATGTGGATTACTGCTTCAAAAAGTCTAAGAGCTTTATGTTACACATCTGGCTCTAGAAACACTTAATGGAGTGGCTAATTAATTCGCAAACCTAGGAACAGATATCGATTTAAGTTACCAAAGCTAACTTAATGTTCTTTCAAATTAATTATATTCAGTAAAAACCCTGATGATGGTAGAAATAATAATTTTAAATAATGTTTTTGATACTTTATTTTTTTGTTACTTTAATTAAAAGTTTTAATTATTTTTCTAAATTTTAAGCAAGTAAGCAATGAGTTTATTAATTAAGTACATAACTGTAAAATACTTAATCAAAGGTATAAATAAAATATTAGAGTAGAAAGGTACTTTTTACAAAAGAATTTTTTGCAGAAAACGAAATATTTGATAAAAGGCCTTTCGTCTTTGAAGCGAAAAGAGGATCAGTGGATTTTTAAACCGCATTTCGGTAGTAACCGTATCCCGTGAATAATCCATTTTTTCTCTCGACTTTAACAAGTAAAGACAGGTTCGACTCTAACAAAAAGATGTCTTTGATTTGATTATTCTTTGTATATACTTTTGAGGATTTTAAAAAAATTAATCACAAATAAGTCGGGCAAAAATAGAAGAATTCGTGAAAGTAATTACTTTCCTGCCACTGTTAAGGCTGGAATATCTACAGATCAACAATTTTAGCAACAAAAAATGAACAAATAAACAAAATTCCTTTGACATTTCTTCGTAGTGCTGGTAACTTTGTATTTACTTCACAGCCATCCTGTATATAAATTTAAAAAATGCCTATCAGTAATTATTTAATATTAAAATAAACTCACCGGAAATTGGGAAAACGGATATGAAACAGCAACTTACCTGAAAGAAAAATACAATAATTAGTAACTACAAAATTCTAGAACATGAAGACACAAAGGCAAGATTATAATAATACTTATATTAAAGAATTCATAAAAACTCATTCTACGGTTATAAAACTTCAAAGTATAATTAATGAATTTTTCAAGCTACTTTTAATATTTTTTAATTGCTACTTCACTTTGTGCTTATACCCTTAAAACAACAAAAATTCTTGTATTTAACAAAAATTAAGCAACTTTTCTGTGTGTTGCTAAAGTGTGTAAAACAAAATGTTTGCAAAATATCAAAATTTATCTAACAAGCTTTCAAAATATACTTCTAAATTCATCCCGATTTCCAATGTTTTCGTTAATTATTTCTCGCAACTGAATTTTGTACAAGAGTAAATTGGTAGCTTTATAAATATAAAAGCCGTGGAGGCAAGAGTCGCCTTTAAAATTAACCGAGCTTTAGAAATTTCTATTCGGTGCGTTGAAAACCAATTAAACCCTTTAGTTAACGAATTCATGTAAATCAGACACGAAAAATAATTAACCGAGGACATTTTGTTTATTTTATTTGCACAAGTTAGTATTGCTTTTAAAATGGTGTTAAAACTTCTTCAGTTTAGCGAACTTTTCTGTTGCAATTAACAGGTTAAAAGTATTAAGTGCAAGATTCGAAAGTTTCTATTCGTTTTTTGAAAGTGAGCATGTGAATTGGTATTAAATCAAAGAATAAACTATTGTTGCAGTTTTAATTGGTTGTTCAAGGATTTTAGTAGAATTCTGTAAGTAATTAAACAAACTGAACTGTATTATTACTGAAATTTGCAAACAATAACACATTTGCACTCTGGGTATTTGGAAACAGAAGGAGCTTATTTGTTGGTCTCGAACCTGTTTTATGGGTTTTCGAAACCATAAAATGTATCAGATTAGAGTAAATTACATTTATTTAATACAGACATAAGGTGGATGGTAATTTAAAATAAAGTTAGCACAACCTTCTTGTTTTTAATTGATGCAAGAGAATTTACAATCTGTTCGTCAGAACAATAAGCACACGTTTTGAATGAATGCACAAGAGGGGAGTAGTAATCCAGTGACTACATTCCATAATTCAAAATTACTGTAAAGTAATTATAATTAATATCAAAAGTATTAATTTTATGGTACATCAGTAGGCCATCGTTTCTTCAGTCTTCTGGGTAGTGCAGGAGGGATGTTTAGGTGGCTGGCTTCTTCACTGGGATGTCCCTGGAAGTTGTTTAAGTAACTTCTGGTTAATTTCTGGACTTCATCTTCAACGGTCGGTATGCCTAAGTTATTCGCCACTTATTGAGCCAATCTTCGAAGAGCTTGAGATGATTTTGTAAGTTTTAGGAGGCTACTTAGGAGTTCTCGTTTATGGCAATTAATGCGGTATCATCAGCAAATTCTAAATCATCCTACCACACAAATAATGAAGTTCAACGACATAAATTCTCAGCAGGGTAAGGAACAATTTGACATATGCTGATGCACTAGCAGGAATTACCATATAAAATCAACACTCAAGCTTGGAAACCCAACTTATTACCTTTCTTAGTGAATTTAAATCAATGTTCTCTTAACTAATCAATCACAACAGCATTATCTTGAACATGCTCACTATAGTCATTAATAAAATTACTCAATAATGGACCTTCCTTTAATTCGTGGAACGCAACCATAAAATTGAACTTATTAATTTCCTCCAATATAATAAAATTGATGTCCTATCAGGTTCGGAAACACACTTCACCGATAGAGCAGTATTACAAATACCGCATTATACAATCTATCATACTAACCATCCTGATGGGACGGCTCATGGCGGGGCAGCGGTTATTATCCGTAATACCATACTACATTATGAAATGCCTAACTACCAAACAAATAAAATACAAGCGACGATAATCCAAATCAACTTACAAATGTGGTCATAGCTGTAATATACAACAGTCCACCCAGATGTGCTATTACCTATTACAAATGAAGATACGAAACATTATTTCATACTAGGAAACACCTTAATTATAGGAGGCGACTGGAACGCGAAACACACAGTTTGGGGTTCGAGAGTAATTACTACCAAGGGAAGAAACCTGCTAAGAGCTATTAACAATAAAAACTGTTCGTTTCTCTCTACTAGAGAACCAACGTACTAGCCTATGGACCCTAACAAACCACTCGATTTAATTGACTTCTTTGTACTAAAAAGCATAGCTCAAAAATATCTTAAAATTACATCTAATTTGGATCTTTTTTTCGGATCACACTCCTCTAATTGCTACACTAAGTACACAATCTTAAGTACATAACAGCAGACCAAAAGTCTCTAAACTAGCCTCACCGAAAACGGATTGAGTGTTACCCAATCACCTCAGGATCAGCTACCCGACAGTCAATCACCGCTAGCTTCACGTCGCTCGAAGGGTTTATAAGCACTGAGAAATCAGTTCCTCATCGAACTCAACCCATGGTGCTTAGGAGTAGGCAGATTGAGACCTAAGCATTCAGACTCGCCTTGGTATTTGGTAGTAGGCAGATTGAGGCCTAAATACCAATTCCCCTACGAGGCAGGCCGTTTGACATCCGTCATACCCGTCGCCGTCACGCTTGGCGTCTGTCAGCGTAACCTCTGCCACGTACCCGTCTGCAGCTCTCGTACATACATACCCATTATTCTTTGTGTAAATAAACTGTATATGTATATTGTGTATATAATTGAATATATAACTTGTGGTAATACTTATTCGTATTAATCCTGTCTGGAAACATCGTCTGCACGCTGTTCCCTTTGGCCACCTGTAACGCCGTAGGTAACATGAGACGCCTTTCTCGCGTTTATTGACGAAAACCTGCGCCTCAAGCTCAACCTAAAACATTTCGACGATCTAGATGCAGCTACTAACTATTCCACTCACTTGTGTAATACAAGAAGCAGCCTGTAGCTCCACCCCAAAAATTAATCGGGACATAAAAACGTCAAACAATGTACTTTTACATATTCCTGAACTTATTGCGAAAAACGAAGAGCTAGATGTAAATGGCATAGAAGCAGAAGTGCTCTAGACAGGACTGAATACAATAGACTTAGAAGGCAGCTGAAATCGGCGTTACAGGAAATTAGAAACTCGACGTTTGAATCATACATTACTACGCTATCGAAGGACGACCCACGAAGAAATCCAAAAGACTAATCATTTACGTTCCACCACTAAGAAAACAAGATGGTAGCTGGGGAAAAACGGAGGATCAAGATAAGGTCTACCTTTGCAGAACATCTTATTGAAGTTTTCACTCCACAGAACGATGGTAATGATGATAATGAAATTGAGAACTTCTTGAACAGTTCCTGTTCTATGAAGCTACCTATAAAACCTTTCTCTCCGTCGGAATTGAAGCAAGAAATTTCAAAATGTAGTAATCACAAAGCTCTTAGGTTTGACCTATTAATTATAGTATCGATTCTTAAAGAACTTCTTAGAAAAGCATGAGTACTCCTGACAACCATTTACAAAAGTATGCTGAAATTAACCTAGTACCCAGTAACTTGGAAATTTGCTCAAATAATAATGATCCACAAAACCAGTAAATCTCCATATGAAGCAAAGTCGTATTGACCAATAAGCTTATTACCAATCATGTCGAAAATATTCGAGAGACTGTTGCTGAAAAGGCTTGCTGAGGCAATTGATCTCAACGAAATTGTACTATCTTACCAATTTGGCTTCCGTGAAAACCACTCCACGATACAGCAAAGCCACAGAATTGTCAATGAAATACTCAAAAGACTTGATGAGAAGAAAGTGCGTTCAGCAGCCTTCCTCGACACACAGTAAGCTTTTGATCGTGTGTGGCACACTGAATTATTATATAAACTCAAACCTGCCTTACCTACACTCTAGCCGCTACTTTCATAGAAAATTTAACTTGGAAACATCCTCATATTACCTCATTAAATTAGGGGCACCACAAGGAAGTGTGTTGGGACCCTTCTCATACATAATTTTTACTGTTACTTATCGCTACAACTTTGTTAAAAATTTATCTTCGCACAAAATAAAAATACATTCAATCTTTATGTTGAATATGCCTTGCAATAAGCAAATGTTTTTTCCATATTAGGCACTACATTTTGCAGTAATCTTGTAACAATTTGTTGTGAAACCGAAATATCCAGGTTTTAGATAAATCGTAGGATTACTGAGTAAATAATTTTACGATACGATGACCCAAAGGTCAAAAATCTACTGGACTAATATAAGGTGAACTCGCCGACCAGCTATTAAGAAATGTCCGTTTACGATATTATGTTTCACGTGCATTCACACTTTTTATCCAACAACGTTTCTACTGAGATGATAGCCATCTTGAGCTTGCGTAAATAACACTAAACAACTGTTTCATTATTAGATTTTTATTATCGTATCTAAATAAAATTGGTAGATGTTTATTTTAAAAAAATTAAAAGCAGCAACTTGACGTGAAATTTTATTCTGTTTGAGAATGCTATAAAGGCACAAATGGGAAATTGAATTAAATTGGTGTCCATAGATTAATTATCGGGCCGCCAATACTCGCTTGATTATTACATTAATACGAGCTACCTACCACTAACTACTACAGAGGGTAAATAATTGGATTCGTGATTCATTAACTTAACAGGGTTATTGAAGAAAGTTGAGAGAATTTGCTGACAAATCGATCTTAGCTTAAAACATTATGTTCGATTTCAACTCTAATAATTATGGTGCATCTTTTCAGATGTGTGAGTCCGCTTGTTATTGGTCGAGTTTAAATTTACATTTTTTTTCTAGTTTGTTACTCGTTAATTTACATTGGTGGAAGTCGGTGTGAATTGGCAAAAACTGAAAAGATTTGATAAAAAAAGGGGAAGGAATCCCCAAAAAAATAATCTCTCAATTAAAAATGAATATCTTCAATATTAAAACTGTTTGGTTTTGTTTTTATAATCTAAAACCAGGTACACGATATCCAAAAAATTGACTAAAAACCAGAATAATTTACATAAATATTAGGGAATATCAAAATAAAAAATTCTAAGGTAAGAGCGCTACTATGTTGAGATCCCCACATAAGCGAGAACTACTCCACGTTCTGTACTCTCCACGTTTTGAAGAGTGAATTATATATTATTCCTCTTTGTACATCTTGCAAACAATCAAATAAAGGTTTTTATTTTTAATTGGTATCATCATAGTACTTAATTCAGTGCTTATTTAAAAAATGCGTTAATCGCTAAAAGTATGTACTTATAAAAGAAAATTCTGACAAATAATTTATTTAAAACGAAAGGGATGTATTCGTAAATGTATTCAAATGAGCTCATAACCTCTACAAGTCGGTTACAACTTACACAAGTTATACAGCTCCCTGTTGCTATTCGTACATCGTTTTATGAATTTTTATGCCTGTTTAGTAACTTTTTTAACAACGTTTATCATAACTTTACTGGAATAAAAGTGCTGGAGGTTAAAAAGACCAAATTTTTTTATTCTTTATTTCTACGTTACTGCATTAATTGTTATTGTTCGTTTGTTTGTTTACTTTTAATAATTATTAAATCATTATTTATAGAGTTATTTTAAGAAGTTTATAATTCAGGCTTTACCAACACTTCATCACTTTCATTATTTGTTCCGGTCTCCATTATGTTTCCAGTTTCAGTTAAATATTCATAAAACGTTCACCTTTATTTGAATTAGCCAAGGCATCGACTTTTTTGGCCATTAACTGCTTAACATACCTAACAGGATTCGAACCTAAGGCGCTTCACATTTTTAAAAATGCGGTTACGACCGGAAATCTAATCTATGTCTTCTTGGTTACGAAGCAGAGGTTTAACCACTAGGCTAGAAAGAGTTAAATTTACACGGAGTCAAATTAATTAATTTATCAAAAAACTAAAATAAACGGTTTCTTTGAAATTACAACATTTTAAATCAAAGTCTTTGCCAGTGCCCGTAATTGTAATTATAATAAAACTAGTGAATAAATAAACTAAAAGTGGGTTTAGTGCAAATTGTGTGAATAAGAAGGGGGTATGAACAAGGTGACGAAGGCAGGACTCATGACTATAGAGTCGATTAGAAAATCCAAGCACCTGTACAGGACACACTGCCACCTGTGAATTCGTCGGGGAATTACAACATTCACCTGAATAAAGCATTGTAACATTTTAACAATAGCGAGGTAGTTTAGCCTAGCATAAACCGAGTAATAATAATTGGCTATCTTATTAGTGCATCCAAATTAGGCGCACATAGCAATTATGTATAACGCGAATTATTGTGAATGCAATCAGTTGCATACAGCGTTACCAATGGGGTTGGGTTGGAACCGCCAACAGAGTATACCGTGCCGCTAGCAGGTACCTGGCCGACATCCTTCCAATAATTTGCGAAGGAGAAACATCCCATCGGTAGCAAATAAATAACGGGATAGCAGCCCAAGAGCTATAAATTATGTTTACAGGGACAACTGATCGATGCGAGAAAAGCGTGTATTTACAATATTTAAAATATAGTTATGAGGTAATACCCAAATAGGAAATATAAACCGAGTAAGAATAGCACCTAGCACTACAAAGATTCTGTAATAGGCAATAAGCGCAAGCGATTTGTACATATACATAGATCAAAAGTAGGGTTCGTAGTTAGAAAGTAAGCATAAATACAAGAAATAAGAAATAAACGAAAACAGCAAGAAATCATAAGCAACAGGATGGCACGAGAAACATAACCCACCATACAATTATTCAAGAAATGAAAATAGAAGGTGACGGAAACTGTCTATCTACAGCAATAACGGATCAATTAACAGAAGGTAGAACAAATAAAGAAGAACTCAAGAAAGAAGCCCTGGACTTAAGGAGGAAAATTGCAAATTATACTGCAGCTGGAAGAATATATGAAAGACTCAGCTTCCAATACGACAATCTGGATCACAGCCTCGGTCGCGCCTTGCAAATCGACGCCTATACATATAGAAGATTTGGAAACAGAAATATTTTGGAGGGAGATAGGAATCCATCCTCGCAAAGTAACGAAGAACGCAACGAGTCCATAAGGAACAGGGAACAGGCTGAAGAAGAACACGAAGCAGAGAAGCGGGAAAAATTCTCCAGAGAAATACAAGAGAAGAGAATACCACAACAAACTTGGGGAGAATGGGCAAGAAACAAAATTATGATGAAGAAGGAATTAAACTACATATATGACTCAAGAGAAGAAGCAGAAAACGAGGAAATAGAAGTAGAAAAAGAAGACATAAATATCGAAGAATAATGCAGGACAGCGAAGGAACAATCCTAATAATAGTAATAACAATTAAAATAAGGGAACAGGAATACGTATACCTCTGAAGTACAATGAAAGTAAGAATATTAGTAATGATAATAATAATGATTAGACTAAGCTAATATAAAATAACATGTACGCCCTGTTATGTGCTAAGGCGTTTCATATCATAGAGATGGGAAATTAGCGGATATACTATTAGTATAAGATGGCAAAACATGTTTATCCATCGCGGCCATATATCCAACTCCCATTGGATATGTGACTTACTAACTACCCTGCACTGCAGAAGCGGTGTCTAGCGGCTGGCGTTACAGGCATGTTAACGTTATACAGCGCTCCTAATTCCCACCCATCATAACAAATCCCTTCACACCTTATTGGCACCGGGTGGGCCTGACGTAATCCAGGATTGATTCACGGAGAGCTGCTCCATGTCAATTGATGATGAAAAAACTAAAATAACCGGTTTCGTCAAAATTAGAAAATTTTAAATCAAAGTCTATGCAGACAGAAAGACCGGAATTGAAGAAGAGAAATAGGGGAGAGATAATGGGGTAGGGGGCAGAGGGGAGGGATCAAAAGAGAGAGGGGAGAGCGAAAGAGAGGGGAGGGAGAAGTGGTACGATATAGAAGAGAGGAAGGAGGAGAGATAGAGGAAAGAGAGTGAGAGAAACATTACGATTATTTTAATATAATTAATATTAAAAACAATTACTTTAAATAACGGAAGAAATCCTTTCTTTATTAATCTTAATAGCTCAATTTTAAAACAAGTCAAAATAAAACTATTTGAATTTATCGAAATAAATTTAGGATAAATAATTTCTGCGGCATTTTACAAAATTTTACATCAAAGGTCTTTTCAGTCAGAAAGAGCGGAAGGGTGAGAAATGAAGAGGGGAGGGAGAAATGGCGAGGCAGAAAGAAAGGAAATTGGAGGAGAGAAAGAGAATTGGGAACAGTAAAAAGAGTGAAGGGAGGGGGAAAATAAAAAGAGAGAGAAGGAAAGGGAGAGATTAGGATTAATTTATTACATATTATACATTAAAAACTTTAAACAAATTAGAATTCAGAATTGGAAAAATATTATTGCTTTTATATTAAAATTTTCAAAACAACATAATTGTGTTTAAAAACCTCGATGTAAAGGAAACTAGTAATAACGCATATATGTAATAGTAAATGTTCCGGTTTTCAAAACGAGCATATAATTATTTAAATCCTGTGCAATTATCTGTCTAGTAATTTCATTTATTATATATTAACATGCTGAAATACCTAAAATATGTATTGAATATCCGGCGATTTAATTTCTATAGAACTGCATATTTATTATTCAATAGACAGTTATTACAAGTTTGACAATATTATTAACTATTTAATATCTGAGATTATAATCCAGGCTTTAAATTTTAGACCTTTGACGGTACATAAATTTTGTATGTCTTTAATTTTGAGCAATAACTTTGATTAATTATTTTAGGGGTCTCTTGGTGGCTTATTAAGAGCCTCTTTGAGTTACAGCCAAGTGAAAGCAGATTCTAACCTTGTTGGTAGTTGTATTTTTAATAACTTTAGTAACAGTGCTTGAGATATCTTTTTAGATAAATTAGTAAAAAAAGACAATTATGTAACTTTATAAATATTCTACAATTTTAATTGTTCGGAGTTCAAATGTAAAAAAAATGGCGGAAAGACAGTAAAATAATTAGTAAAAAGGCTAGTTATACACTTAAAAAAATTATGTAACTTTATAAATATTCCACAATTTTAATTTTTTATAGTTGCAAAACAAATGATTTGTGAAGACAATCAAATAATTTTGTACACAATTCTATTCCTTAATTTTTATAAAGCCTAGAATACTTGTATATCTCTGTGTAGCATACTTTTAATTGAAATATTAAAAATATTAAATTAATCAAAGTATTTCAACGTACCCCACTAAAAATAAATAAAATAAAAATACTGATCATTTAATCAATGTATTTATTTTCTTTAGTAATACACTGGTTTGGAGTCGGACATATGTAAAGTGAAAACTAGTATAAAATAGGAATCAATAAATAAACTATTGTTCCACGGGCTGTTATCCAATTACATGTTGTCATTAAAAATACACATAAACCCCATTAAAAATTGAATTTTTTACAATATGACAAGTTTGAAAGGTCTTTTTACACTTAACTTTAGAAAATTCTTGAGTATTTTTATAACAGATTCTGAAAATGCCCTCTACTTGTTCCAATAAACTTCAGTACTCTTCCTTGGACGCTGTTTAATATGTTATCCAAAATGACTTTTGTTCTTCTTCTGCTTCTCCACCGTGGTAACATATTAAAATTTTGATATTGATGTGAGTTTGAAAGATTTCCAAGGAGAGGATTTTTTATTGCGTTAAACAAGAAATAGAAGTATGTGGCTGTTTTACATTATTTTGGTCGCTGGTGCTAGAACTTCATTTGTAAATTTTTTCAGTTTGCCACTAAGCGAAGCTATGTAAAACGCGATTGTCCGTTTTTAACTGTTGACGTTATCTGAGCTATTTTCTAGCGACACGTTAGTTTAATAAGTCTCTTTTTTTATATTATTTGTAGTTAGATCAGCGTGTTTTACGCTGTACATAACTTGGCTACAAGAATGAGTTAACTAAAATATTTTCTTAATGAGGACGGCCTTATAGAGCTCCCCACTCCCCAGTAGCTAAAGTTTGTACAACGTACACCTTATCTATTTGTGAAATTATGTTAAATAATTAATTGTTAACTACTATTCATTAACTGTCCGTATCACTGGTTTCAGATGAAGATCAGAGAACGTCTTGAGGTAGTCTGCGTTTTAGTCTTTTGTGAATAGCTTTGTTGCCGATTGTGTAGTGTGTAGCTCCAGGGCATTAAGATAACGTGCTGTAGAAGTTCTTCGCTAGTTGTCTCAGAAAACTTTGAATTGTGGGAATATTTAGTTCGTCATGAATCTGAGTATATTTTACAATCCACGGAGCGTTAATTAGTATCCGTAACACTTTATTTTGAAACGTTTGCACTTTCTTTAGATTAGCCCCGCAAACTACGCCACCATATGTTAATATAGGTCTTAATATTGATAAATATCAGGTTGATGCATAAGTTCGTAGCGTTTTTTTTTTAAATTTAAAATTTAATTTTTTTAATATAAAAAATACATAAACTAATCAATAATATATTCTCCTGCATTGTTTATGATTGCCTCCCAACGTTCTGGCAGTTTTTCGATTCCACGCCTGAAGAAATCCGGTGGTTTGGAGGTGAAGAAGTCGTCGAGCCAGTTTTGAAGAGCAACGTCGTTATTAAATGAGATTCCGCGGAGATTGTTGGATAGAGAGCGGAAAAGATGAAAATCTGATGGAGCAAAATCAGGAGAATAGGGCGGATGTGGAATAACCTCCCAACCGAGGTCTTGAATAGCTGCTTCTGTAATGTTAGCAGTATGCGGTCGGGCATTATCATGCTGCAAAACCAACTTTTGAACTTTGCCTATGGAATGCAAATGTCGTACGATAGTTGATTGGTCACAATTCATCATATTGCCCAATTCCCAAGTTGTTTGACGTGGATCATCACGAATTGAAGCATTTAATCGGTCTTCATCAAAGCCGGATGGTCTCCCTGAACGTGGGAAATCATTCATATCGAAATGCTCCTTTTTGAAACGAGAAAACCATTTTCGTGCAGTACTTTCCACGATGGTGTCCTCTCCGTAAACGGTACAAATGGTTCTAGCGGCCTCCGATGCCTTAACTCCTCGGTTAAACTCAAACAAAAGGATATGTCGGAAATGTTCATTTTTTTGTACTTGACACTCCATTTTCTTTCGCCAACAATTACCCCTAACTTTCTACAAATTGAAAAATTCAAGAAGTATTCAATAAAACAATACTATGGCATTAAAATGACATTGATATTTCTCAAACAAATTTGTTTTCAAAACACTCTTACCTTGGAAACAAAAAACGCTACGAACTTATGCATCAACCTGATATATTAAACATCCACATTTTATCTTCAATCTTGATTTGCGATTTATTATAGTATACAGGATTACAGGGTGTATATAAAACATGTAGCCGAACTTTACAGGTCTTGTAGACGTCAAAATAAGATTTTGTCTTTATATAAACATGTGTCCGAAAATGCATCCCCTTCTAGCTAGAGGATTTCGAATAGTTCAAGAAAAACCATACATTTTTTTACTACAGTATTTTTCACCTAGGATTTGGGTTGTGACGTCAACACGCTTCCATTCCAACGCATGCTTCCATTCTTCGCCTCATTGAGGGTCGCATTTTTCTCACAAAATTCAGCAAAATAGCATACAAGAGTCACTCAAAACGAGATACGCAATTTTAAATTGACAGTGATCGGAAAACAAAAGACTGTATTTAATTCTGCCCTATTACTTTGATATCTATTCAACTTCAAATTTTAAAGTCACAATATTTCCTAAAATCTAAAAATATTATTGATTATAATTTAGTTAACCGCACATAAGCCTCGTTTAATTTTTTATCGATGTGAATATTCCGTGTTAGTTTGCGGTCCATATGAAGTCCTAAGAATCTGACTGCTTGATCAAGTGGGGGTGTAATAAGTCTAGTTTGTGGTATTTCAAACTAACATATTTTAGGTGACGTCATAGTCGAAATAGGTTAGAGTGCAGTCTACGCATTCGTATGTTTTTAAATAAGGCCCGAGCAATGCGTTTGACACCGTTTCGTTAGAAGTGGGAATACCAAAATAAACAATATTGTACATATGTACATATTGCATTCTTTGAAGTTATGTTGGTCTTCCATGATTGAATATTACTTTGGTTTGTTTTACTAAGGGTGGGTTACAAGAAACTTTCGTTAAATTATCTTGTTCGAGCAAACTACCCTATGTGGTTATAATGTTATAAATATAGAAAATATACATTCATTGGTACATATTCAGCTAGGCAAAAAATAATTAACTGTAGATACTAAATGTTTCAAACTACAAAATCTAATTAAACACAAAAAAAGAACTATAGGGAATGTTCAACGACAATATCGTAACTAAACAAACGAAATAAATTTAAGGTTCAAATTAACCCAAATCGTAAGTAAACGAACGTAGACTGTATCGTTCAAAATGGCTAAGATCGTAATTAAACGAGAACGTAGAACCTCGGAGGGTTCGCAAGGATAACTCTTAAACTAAATTATTAAATACGCATACGCAGAATTGAGATCAGTTCATCGAGACCTGCGATTATAGATAGCAATAATCCATAGTACATAAATAATAATGTCTTGCAAGACCTGTCGGTACCAAAATTCAATTACGATATAATATAAATTAAAAGAAATAATAAATGACTAAGTTTAAACGCGTAAATTGAATATTCCTTTACAAAATTAAAAATACAATTTATAAATTCACGTTGCCGAGACTGCAACTACAATCCTAATCACTCGCACCGGAGTACGATTTACTAAATGACGATTGAAATATTTCTAATAAACGTTTCTAATCAAATTATTAATAACACAACTAAATACCGTATCAAATCTACTAAAATGTTTGAATGTTTCTAAATTTAAACTTTACACAAAATAACCTCAAAATCAAACCTTAACGTTGAGTCTTAAAACGTGTAGATAACGAAGTTGAATTAGGGGAAATTCCAGTCAATTGCCTTCTAAATATGTCACGGGATGATTCCTTCGGGTAATGAACTCCAAACAATTTCCAAACGAACGTGGTGTTGAAATAACACGTGGAACCACATGTCGAACAGGTGGTTTCTACGAACACGTTGTGCAGGAAAAATAGCACCAACCACAAAAAGTGCTAAAACGTACTACAAGAAAAGAAGTACTAAAAAGAAAAAGGTTGAAATACAACGAATGCCGTAAGAAATCTTTAAATAAAACCAATGCATTACATACCAACAGATGTTAAAATGCCCTTCGAAATGCTCCTATCAAAATGGTCGAATAGTTAAAAATCCAAATTAATGCTTGAAAATTGCTTATAATCCAAAACGACTACCGTTCTAAATTCACTAAAGGCCCAAAAGGCAAACTAAATAGCAATTTTCAAATGTCGTACCTCGGATGATCCAACTAATTTTGGATAACCAAATACTAAAGCCAAAGTAAACGACGTCTATTCTTGACCGATGACTAACGCAGAAGAAACTAAGTAACGAATTTGCCAACAGAATTCTCTGACGAAAACCAACCCAAAATTTTCAAATTCCCTAAGATTAAAACCCACGAAGTGAATACCAAAATAAGTAAGAGAAGCGTGACGTATGCAATTGCATTGTATGCAACCATGCAATCTTTAGATGTAACTGGGAAGTCTAAATATACAACTAGACTAAAGTAAATCCGAGAATTTACATAAAACAACAAGCGAGTGATTTCTACTGTAACAAATCGTAAGAATAATGTATCAGAATCTTACAAGTTACTAATTACATGTATCAGAATATTTAATTAATTTATTTAAAATATATAAAATAAGTGTCTTTTTATTACTTTTTTCTTGTATATAATTCACAGGTTTACTTATGGGTGCAAATTTGTTAACTTTGCAAGGCACTTTATGAATGTTTGGATTACCATGTGACAAAGATAATAAAATTAAGAAACGATTAACATGTAGATCGGAAAATTTCCGAATAGAATATGACAGTTTAAAAGAAAAAGCAGAAGTAGTACATCTGAACTTCGAATGGTTTGATAGCTGAACGTTCTCTAGACTCCATTTATTTCGAATTCGTACAAATGAAAGGAAGTTTCCTAACGTTTTCTAACATTGTAACGTTCAGAACAATTATCCTAATTGAAAATAAACGCAGTAGAGTGGTCGGTATAAGACACCCCTATCAAAATAAGCAATTTGACAAGTAAAATAAACAAGAGCACCGAGCCACTCGTGCGAGAGCCATCTGAAAATCCAATTTCTTCAGCTACGCCAAACAACAAGAGTCCGACACACGTAATAGGTATAAAATGGATCTCTCGTATCCATGGCCAGACACGGCCATTTAGAAAACCTCATTGTACTTTAGAGCCTTTTACGCTTCGCAAATGAGCCTCAAACAAGGACCAAGAAAATAAATATATTTTGTTAGAAATTGGACTTTACCGACTCGTCTGATATTTCAAATTATATTACGATGAAAACCTCCGTGAAACTCGCCTGCAGCGACGAAGTGATAAATTTAGATGGGAATATAAAAGGATATTTATATCTATATAATCGCAATGGTGAGCTTAACTCTAAAGGGTTAGCTACAGTTAAAACTTGTGGGTATGAGGTTAAAATCTAAATATAGTAAAACTAAATAAAGAACTTATGTTACGTGTATGCTATGCAATGACATCGGCTACTATGTAAAAGTAATAAATTATTTCGCAAAACCTACAGTGAAAATTTCAACAAGTTTGAGTAGTTAAGAATCTATCTATTTTATTTTCGAAACGCTGCGCTAGGGCGGAAGTCAGTTTTTTGCATAACCTAAAATGCGAGTGCAAAGGAAATTCCAAGAAGTCAGGAATTTCCGGAAAGCTCCAGGAACTTTCAGGAAGTTTGTGAAATCTCGGAGCCTGGAAGATTTTAAAGGTAGTAAAAGTTTTAAAAATATTTGAACGCTCTAAAGCACAACAAAATTTTTGCTTTTTTCAAAGAAATAATGGATCTAGTCAATCTAGTGGCTCTTCTTTATACTTGTTATAATTTACATTTCGTTGTAGAAGAAAACAGAGTCGATTTATAAATAATTACAACTTTTATTGTAATTTTTGAAATGTATAACGAGATAAAAGAAAACAACTATTTAAGGCTAAAACTACATATTCTGCAAAGGTATTTTTTTTATTATGTATTTTGGTCATTTTAGTTCCCTGCAGCTCAATTGGTATATAACTGGTAGCAGACTGCTCTTTTTAATTTAGAATTTCCATAAACAAACACCTTCATAAACAAATTCAGATTACTAGGTTAATAAATTTCAAATTAACTTACAGCTTGGGACTGGGAAAATGCCCGGTAGGCCTTACTCAAAACGCAAAACGTGGGTTCTTTAATTTGTATTTGCAAAAATAGAGATCTATTTGGCTAAGTAGATAAGAAAAATATAACAAACTTTGAAGAATGTGTGTTCTTTTAAGGGTCTGAAAATTCAGCGGAAGAAACCTTAGGAGCCGTCAATAATGTTTTGCTTTTGGTTTTAAAGGCATTTCGAAATAAAATGCTGCGCTTTTAAAATCCTTCAACAAGTTAGCAAAAAGCTGAAATTGCACATATAGCTACCTCAGAATCAAAAATTAAAAAATATTCAACATCTATAGTCCACAGGTTGATAACTAAAAGCATGGTGGTTGTTTTCAGGAGAAAAGCTAAATTTTGTTTAATTTGCGAAATGATGCTGCAGAATTCCGAAAAATTGCATCGGTTCGAAATTGACATAAAAATATTCTGGGAATATGGTAACTCTACAGAAAACGGGATGTTCTTCTTTAGATGCAATTTTAAGGCAAGAAACTGTATATACTGTGAAAGCTGTAATTTTAAACAATAATAAGAGTTGCAGTTTTCAATTGGCACAAAGAAAGTTAAATTAATTAAAAATCGGAGAAAACTTGCAAAATGGAGTTTTCAGGATGAAAATGTGACTTTCATTTGGCGACTTTAGATATTAACCTTCTACTTTTGGAATATTTCAGGGAATGTAGTTTAAAATACAACATTTTTCAGGTTACATATATTTTGATTATTCGAAAACAAAACTAATTTAAAAATAGACAGAGGCTTCTCCGGCCAAAATATTACCTGAAAAATTGGAAAAGTAACGATTATTCCTAGATAAGAAAAATTATCGATGTATTTATTTAAGAAAGCAGTTTAAACAATTTCAGGAATAGTTGAATGTTCTTAGGTCGTTTGAAAAAAAGTGAAATTATGTTGATTATTCAGGAGTAAAACAATTAACTTTCAAATTAGAAATCACTGATATTTTTATTTAAAGCCAAGTTTAAATAATTTCCTGTAATTTCTAAATTTTTCAGCGGGTTTCCTTAAACATAATCAGAAATTTTCAGGCCGAATGTTCTTACGTTACCTGAAAAATTAGTAACTTTCAAGTGATTCATTAGAAGTAAACCGATTAACTTCTTAGTTAATAAAAATTGTTGGCATTTCTATTTAGCACGTGTTTAACCGATTTTTGGAAGTAGACAAAAACTTTTTACAAGTTTTCTCGAGGTTGAGTTTTTCAGACTGAATATTCCGAGGTTAGGTATAGTCGGATTCGATTTAATTTGGCATGTGGGTTTTCGTAGTATATTTACTTGTATAGTTATACTGCTCTCTTTCTCTTGCAGATGGCCGCTCTGAAATTTATGAAATGACTTGTGAAACGAAAAGAGATAGCATTTACTGTGTTCAGAACGGTTCAGTACATGCCAAATTAAATCGAATCCGACTATACCTAAGAAAATAGGGACATTTAGGCGATTTTTTCAGGGGTAAACTGATTAATTTGTTTAACTAAGTCTGGGAAATTTCTTGAGCTTTTTCAGGCGAAATGTTCTAAGGCTTCCTGAAAAAAAAAAAAAAATGGAGAACTGCGGTCAATTTTTCAGGCGTAAAATGATTTAGTTCGCAGTTGAAGAAACTATTTTCAAAAAAAAAAAAAAACGATTTTACACAATTAGGTATTGAAAGGTGTTTTAGGAGTTTCGTTAAATATAGGCTGAACGTTTACAGAAAATTTCAGGTGACTTTAGGAAGAAAACGTTGTGATATTTGAAGTAAAAATTACTTCAAATATTAATTAAAAACTAAAAGATTTTCTTGATATCCAAAGCTTTTCAGGACATTTCATTAAAAATAGGCAACAGAGTCCTGAATGTTAAAAGTTTCAAGATTGACTAAAATTTGGTACTGATATGAGGACCCGGTAGGCCCTCTTGGCCCCAATCTGAAACTGTCGATTTGCTTAATAACTAAAAAATATTGTTAAGAAATGGAAAACAATTGTAACTAATATTAGAGTATCATTTTTTACGCGGATTTTTGTAATAAATATTAATTTGTGTTGTTTATTCGTTGTCTATTTGTTGGTCGAGATTTAGGTTTGCGGATACCAAGGATTTGGTGACGCGACGAGTGCCTATGGCTATTAGCACTACCCGACTAGAATTATTATAATATTCGTTTCGTACAGTTTTTTCTTTTTTTTTTTTAGTTTGAAAATATAAATGTCAATGTTTTTTTATTAATTTACTTTAAATGCTTCTTCTACTTATAGTTAACTCCTATCCCAATTAAGGTGTTGAGGGTCAGCCACTGTTATGACTTAAACGGACTCACTTTTCACCTGCACATATTATTTTCCATTGTTTCCCGCTTTTGAAAAGGTTTTTCGGATCTTTAATATCTGATAATTGGTGTTTTTCTTTCTAGCATTTTTTCCTATTCTTGTTATTATTGGTAGTCCCACCGGTTTAAATATTATTGTTGGTCTTGCTTCTAGTCTTCAGCTCTCTTACCTTATTAATTTTGTTTAACTGCACAATCGAAGGGTTTAATTTGCTTCAATCATCCCTTTTAGTGGTTTGTTTCATTTAAATACTTTACCTTATTTCGTTGATTTTTTTCAACTCATTTTCTTACCTCTTTGATTCCGCAAAAGATGTTGCATATATTGTTGAAAATCCTTACTTTTTGTAAGCGCCCACTCTTCACTGTTATAACGGCGTTATATACTTTTAGTTTGATTTGTTTAGACATTTATTTTTGATTAGTGTTTGATCGACAACGTAGTAGGATGTAGATGGTCCCCTTTTGCTATTGATTTCACCTATAAAGTCTCTTTCACTGCTCAGAAATTTGAACAAACTATTCGACTTACTATAGAAGTTCGTTTTCTACCATAAATTGAATGTTTTCATTTATATGCCTACTGCCACTGTCCTATTTCCTTCGTTATAAATTGTCGTAATTCTAGCATCTATTGCGTGTTTTTAAGTGCTCTGATCATTAAGTAGTTCCAACTCTGAGTTTGCAAGGTTTTCCAAATTGTCTGACTACATGAATTTTGAAACTCAGACTGGTTCCATGTATCTAGTCATTATTCGGCAACCTAAGCGTCCTGCGTTTTTTGCTTCTCTTCTTCTGTTTTAAATTCTGTCGATTGGATAATCGATGTTCTAATACAATTCTTAATGGCCTGATATACGTTTAGGGCCCACATTTGGCTACTCTGAACTGTACCAATGACTATTGGTAGCAAACTTACAATTCCCTGCTATATTTTATAGCTTTTTCATAGTGCGTTTTGAGTCAAAAATTGCCTCGTGTGCCTTTTCAAACTCTGAAGCCACTCTTTCATTTGTGGATCCGTGATTTTTCGTGGTTTTTTGTTCTAGCATTCTCTCATACGTCTTAATGGGTATACCAAAAAGCGATATGCGCCATATAAATAGTTTCGAAACATTTGCTGTTACCCTTCTTTTGGAAAAGGAAAATACCGTTTCCTTTTGGCATCTTCTTGTATATTTACGCAAATTCAAAAGCTTCATACATAAACGCCTATTTTTGGTAGTATTTCTGGGGGTATTAGTTTTTAGCATGTGCCTTTCTACCTTCAGTGCTTCTACTAATTGTAATGTAATCTCATTTAGCTTAGGTTTGTCCCTTTTCTAGTGATTTGTTTCTTTATAGGGTGAGAAGGGTCTGTTAATGTTCATTTTCCTCTTCAGTTGCATAGTGGTTTCCAGTTCTTCCTAGGAGTTATTTTTCTTTCCATCTTCCGACTACATCCTCTTTTCTTGTTAAAATTTCATTTCCTATGTCTTCTTCTAGTTAGTGCAGTGGATTTCTTTATTGATTTAACAATTTTGTAGAATAATCTCGAATTGTTTTATAAATTTTTTCCACTTCTAGTCTCTTCCAGTATAGTACTTTTACTTGGGAAACCTTCAGTTTTACTTTTTTAAATGCTAAATTAATATTTCAAAAACTCTGAAAATCTTTGCTATACTTTAATAACTAAATGCATATTTCGGTATGTACCTACTAAGTTACCGTTCTTAGGGAAAACCTCTTTGACAAAGTTATCATGCGTTTTTGAAGATATTCTTTGGCAGGGAGTGTCTTGAGGATGGCAATTTAATTATCAAAATACATATTTAGTTATTAAAATATTTGTGTAATTCTTCAGTCTTTTGAAAGCGGTTTTAATAAATTAATGCCACTATTTACAAATTCTTTAAATCGTTAAGATATGCAGAAATCGAAATTCGTATTACAAAAAATACGAATCTACAAAGTTTGAACCTTTAAATCGGGGTTTTGAAATCTAAACCCGGATTTTTAAATCCAAGAGATTCGAAACTTCCAGAGGGATTCGAAGGTCGTTACCATAATTTTTTATAACCTGACCTTATCAAGCGTTAAAGAAAAGCGGTTGTTGGTTTTCAAACGTGTAATTCAGATTCAATTTGCCTTTGTATTCGACGTTCGAATTTCAGACTTAATTTTGGTGATTTGATTCAAAACAGCAGTTCAGATTCTAGCTAACTAAATTAATTAAAAATTCAGATTCAAATTGAATGAAAACAACTCCAAATTCCAATCTGCGATTGGTAACTCAAAGGTGCTAATCAAAATTCTAAGTCATGGTTCGAATGTCATCTTAGTCAAAATTGGGGTTCTAGTTTTGAATATTTAATTATTGGATTTGGATTTAATTAAAAAAAATTGTTTAAACTCCGTATTTCTCTACGTATAATATTTTTCGGCAAGAACTACCTCAGTATTAATAATACTCGTAGATGGCATCAAAATAAATTATTTTTCAATTGTCAAGCATTTGGAAGCTTTTTTTTAAGTTTTAAATCATCTTACTATCCAACATTTATTGGCAATAAATAAACAACTTAATCTAATACTAAATCGTAAAACTAACCCACGAAAAGTTACTAAAAGGAATTTTCCTTGTCTACGTCTTGTAAAAGTTTCAACTGATTGCCCCAATACTTAAACTGAATTTTCTATGAACAGCCCTGAATTTTCCCATGTGTTTCCTCACATATTACTTGCCTGCCCTTAGGGTGCAGAAGAGACGATTCGTAATACACCCCTCGGCACATAATAAACAAATATATAATAGGTTAGTGGAGGTTTTCAAATGGGGTAGCAAAGGTAAACACAGAAACATAAAATGGGAACTGTATTTACTTTTCTCTCTATTTGTTAATTTACTTTTTGTCGTATCCATTAGCCAGTTAAATAATTTCTACGTTTCCTTCGTGTTTCATTTCCAAATTTACTAGTATAAAAAAGGTTTAGTTAAGTTTCTTGTGATAAAAGACTTATAAAACATTTAATCGATGGTTGAATACTTTCAATTAAATATATTATTTAGAAAGAACGTTATTGGTTCTTTCTATACATTTTTGGATTTACATTTGGAGGGCCTAGGGTGTTGCCAGGAGTAAAAATGTTATTGAGAATGAATTTAATATTTTCGTAATATGAAGTTCAACGTTCTAATTGCCTAAGGAATAATCAAAATATCACCCTTTTGTAGCTATTCAACTTAAGTTATCGACAAGGATTTGTACCGCACCAATTTAATATAATATACCATTGAAAGCTTTGAAGTCGGAATATCGTAAGTAACGTTCTAATTTAATTTATAATTACCCGGTTCAAAGACCTGTACTTCTATACGAATTCACATTATGCGGGGGTATATTTCGCGAGGAAATAATTTTATTGGTGGTGTGAATGTATACGTATACGTATACCCCATTTAGTTATTGTTCCCATTGTATTTTTTCCCCATTTTCCACTTCATATACGATTGTTCGATAAATTCTGCAAGATTTATTAACGAAATAAGACTTCAGCGCAACACCGACCGCTTTGGGATGGATGAGCGTTGTGTGAGCTTTGTATCGGAAAACTTAACGCATGAACGAACTCAACAAAGGCTGTTTTTCACGGTGCGAAATAAACTCTCCCCCTGAAAAATTTAGCCACTCATTAATAATTAATTTATCTTATTCCTTTTAAACGACTGCCCAGTTTCGACGGAATTTTATTTTTGTTTTACCTGCAAAACGTTCAACCTGATGGCGTATTTAAAGATTCGTTTATATATTTAGACCAAACTTTTTTGAATTTAGATTTGTGGAAAATGGCACAGTTTTCTACTTTCTGTGTGAAAATCACGGAAAAAAGGTACATAAACACACAAGCTTGAACTGTTACAAAAATATAACAAAAACGATAATTACGTACATAGCAAGTAAGATCTACTTCATCGAGCATGCAAACCAAAGTAAAATGCGCAACTCCCATTTTATGTACAATATTTGTCCCACTATCTATATAAACAGCCATAAAAAAATTAAACAATATTTAATGTAATAATTTGACATTTGTCACTAAATTAATCACTTAACTTACTTCTCTAGGGACGTAACTGTCGTAACAAATAATGGATAAGATCAATCTACCTGTTTCAAGTATAACCAACTGCCATGTGATAAATCAATTTGCCAAATCGGCAAGGAAAATATATTTTAGTAAAAGAAATTTTAATTTATTAAAGTCTTCTATAAATAATACAAATATCTTAAAATAATGGGAGATACAACAAAGTTTAAGACGCCAAGTCGTTTAAAAATGTAGCCTTGGTCCCCCTCGCCAACGTCCTTTAAGGATATGGCACTAGGAGGAAGAACTTATAATAAAGCCATTAATTTCGTTTCTTTTGTTCATTCACAAGAGATGCAGTTTGTAAATTTAGTAATGCCACTGCATAATAATAACCGTGAGTTTATAAGAAACAGGCGTTTGGCAAAACTTCCAGACAGACTGGCCCCATTTTCTGTATGTAGTTTATGTACTTGCAAAAATAGTCTTTCGTTTAATGACGCGTACTTTTAGTAGCTAAGTAATGAGATTTTACGTAAATTAACGTCTGAAAATCTTGGAAAAGTTTTGGGTATTTTTATTATGTTGTTTTATTTTGGCAGACATTAGTATTTAAACAGTTATTTTTATTTAAATTACTTGCTCAAAGTTTTAATGATAATTCAGTAACATAAATATCCGACTTACTAAAAAGGAGAAGCGATAAATAAATTAAAAAAATATTAGAACTGTCTGTATCAAACTTTATGATAAATTTGACTGTCTAAATAGTGATTCATCACCGACAAATTGGAAACTTTAAATTTAGTGGTTTTACGCCTTGGACAGTTTGCGATGTATCTTTTTAGACGCTTCTTGAGGTACAGATCGATGATTGAACACACAGGGTTTCTACCCTAAATCGGTGTGATTTAGGGTAGAAACAGAATTATATGTATATAGATAAAAGCCCAACTTCTGCACCTTGTCTACAGTGTACCCTAAAGTAAAACCTTACGCTAGAATTAAATTGTACATTAAAACCCTTTCGAATCATAAAATTTAAATATTATATGATTCTAATTACCACATATTATGTATGACATTAGAGTACCTCAGGGTTCGATCCTTGGTTCTCTATTATTTTCGTTATATGTAATTGCAATTTATAGAGCACATACTAGTTTAAATAATATATATATTATTATTATTATCAGCCTGTAACATCCCTATGTAGGGCAAAGGCCTCCCCCTTTTCCTCATTCGTGAGGGGTTTTGGTCTACTCTCCCATAGTGACCGGTCCTCGTGGGAGAGAGGTGCCGTGTTGACGCAATCGGGTCACCCATTGTAGTACTGACCGGAGACAAATATATATACGATGCATTACTATTTACTTATTTATTTGCCAATACATATGCACATATTGTTTACATATATGCCAATAAAAAAACGCAACTTAATGAATGATAATGGACGAGATAATCTAAAAACTACCCAAAACAGCGGCTTATAAAATGGGCAATACCTATTTCCACGTTATAGCTTACGCTGATGATGCGGTACTCTTCTCTGACTCTGAAGACAACTTACAGACACTACTCCATGCTTTCAATCAAGAAGCTAAGCAACTAAATATGATTATTAATACTGACAAAACTAAATTTTTAGTGGCATCAAAAGAACGGACGAGATGCAAGCTGGAGACAGATCACAAAATCATTGAACAGATCAGGCAGTTTAATTACCTTGGAGCAACAATAACAAATGATGGAAACTTACAACAAGAAGTGAAAGAACATCGCGTATATCAGGATGCCTAAGAGACATCATATGGAAAAATAAATATCTCAATAGTGAAAGCAAAATAAGAATATATAAGACTGCTGTTAGACCTGTCCTAACGTATGCAGCAGAAAAAAGGCCAGACACATCGAAAACAACACAAATGATGCGAACGATAGAAATTAAAACAATACGAAGCATTCATATAAAGACTGTATGCTTGAATCAGAAGTGAAGAACTTCGAGAAATGAGCAAAATCCCGGATGTAGGGAAATGGGTCAGACAGAGAAGAAAAGAATGGAGCAGGAACATAGATAGAATGGAGGATAACAAATTAGCAAAGAATGCAAAGCGTAATAAACCGATGGGGAAAAGAACGCGAGACAGACCCTCGAAACGCTGGAAAGAATGCTGGGCCTTAATGTCAGAGGAGGCTTAATAGAATACACAGGCAGTTAGCCTACCATATGCGAAAGAAAGAAGAAGAAGAAGAACTTAATGAAATAATTAAATTCACTAATTTGGATCATTTGGTAAAAGCGATGTATTGTAACAACATCTTTAACCATAGACGGTAAATTATGAAATACTTTCATGTCACTGTACAGACAGCTTTTCTGAGTAATCGCACTTTTGTATTTAGATAGTAGGATTTAAACTATTAATACCCTCGAGCTTGTTAAAAGTGGATAAGTTTCTGTAGAATGCTGCAGAATATAAGATTTATTTAAATCGTCTGTATGGGTAGTCCAAAATAGATTATTTGTCATATTAACATCTACGTAAATTCCAAGAAACTTGACTGTATTAGTGCCTTTTAATGTATCCACATTAGGCTTTATGTTCAAAGCGTTCGCAGTACCATAAAACCAGACTTACCGTAATTGAATTTAAGTTTAGTTGGGAAGGTTTTATTTAACGTAATTTCTATTTTACTTATTAGTTCTAAATTATTTTTATCTTTAATTACTTTGTTCGTATCATCTGCGAAAAACCTAAAACTATAGTATAAGCTCAACAGAGTAGGGCCCAGCGCATTGACTTGTGGAACGCCGCATTAGAAGTTGGTGTCGACACAAAACGACTTATTTGTCCATCTCTTGCCATATTTTGTAAACATACTTTTTGGTAACGTAATTCAAGATACGATATAAGCCCTTGCAATGTTATGCTACGTATACCGTAAACTTTCAATTTTGCAAATATGTGGTGAGCCACGTAATTGAAGGCCTTCGAAAGATCGCAGAATGCAGTAACTACCGGTTCATTATTATTCATACCTTCAAATATTATTTAAGAATTTAAAAATTGCAATTTTTGTACTTTTCGTTTTTGTAGATACGAACTGAGCATTATTTCAAGTACCTACTATTTCGAGATTTTAAACTTCTACTAATTTCTCTACTTATGCATTTTTAAAATGACTAGAAGAAATTCCAGTTAAAAAGAAGCATTGAACATATTTACGATAACATGTGTAATAAAATCGATGTTTTGTTTCATTATTAATACCGGAATTTCATCGTCATCACAAGATCTATTTTCCAAAGAATTAACAACATTAACAACTTCTTCATCTATACATAGTCTGATACAGAAGGACAAGGCCATTTAAATGTGAAAATGTCTTAATGCATTTTATTACTGAACTTCGTCCAATTTAACTTGCGATTTTATGCTTTAGGGGTGGGTACCTATCAAGCATTGCGTCTTTGTTAATCGAATGAAAGGCAATCGAATGGATAATATAATAATTGACACCATCAGCGCCACAAAGAACGGTGAATTTTCTTCTGTGACAGATGTTCAAGACCTGTATGAAGATTTGTTTAGGATAATGAGCGTTCAACATTTTTCATTAATAGCCAATTCCGCAAACGGGCCAAATTTGCAAAATCAGGGACTTGCAAAACCATAAGTATCAAACAAGTAAATAGGGTTACTCTTCTGGGTATTACTAGCGACGTATTTATCTTTTCCTGACCTGTAAGTCATTAGTTTGTATGGCTTGTCTGGAAGATAGATCGCAAAGGTTTTTGTATTTGAATGATGCTAAGAAAGCTAGAATCAAACCTGAAGTAATTATTATTTATGGATTTGGGCCGCACTTTACAGAAAGTCAGAAGCAACATAGTCTGTCGTTTGCTGTGGTCTATATAACTAGACCTATGCCTCCTAACATCAAAAATACCGACGGGTATTACAAAGATCACATTTTTGTGTATTTGAAGTCGTATGACGCAAACCCAATTCCTAAAAGGAGAAATTTAAAAGGGACCTAAATCTAATATTGCTCTTAGCTGACCCCAAACAGTTAATAAAAGTTTTGCTAGTGGACTTATCTAGCAAACAATCAACCGTCTACACAGTGAGTTTAATAACTGATATGGTTGGATGGCAGAAAATACTATCTCTGAATGTACTGTTAAAGCTCTTCGGGTACAAGCTTCAATCTCGTCATTTGATTACCTTCGACCTAAGATTACCACTCGATAATATTTCACATACTGTATCAGGGTTCTGCACAGTTTTTAAGTAGCTGAAAGAACCATCTCTTAGGCTATGAATTTATACAAAGTATGGCGAATACCCTACTCCTCAAGAGAAAGACAATTCATGTTTGTCCATTGTCAACAGAACTTCATCATTTAATTCTACACGGTGGGCCAAATTTATTTGGAACCCTCTTTGGACCTGAATAACTTTTTTGGTTTTGGTCCGATTTTGATGAAATTTGAAACCCATATTAATAGAGCATATTTAAGTTAAAATGTAAAAGACTAACGGAAAAACTTAAGGGGGATCTAAGTAAGGGGCATTTTTATAAAGCCTTGCTTTCAAGGTCGTTGTAAAAGTTACCCTGTTAATATTTAAATTCAAAAAATAGTAAAAACTAGTAAGGGAGGACACATCCATAATGAATTTAATTGTTATAAGTAACGTCAAAATTTTGTTTCAAAGCCTACTACAAAAATCGTAATTAATCCGTATATCGAAGATTAATTAAAATAAAAAAGTTTTATAACAGCGCTAGCAAAACACTAGCAAAATAAACGGGTTTATTACGATATACGAAAGCAATCTGAAATTTCGATGGATTTTCCTTTTGAATTAAAAAATAAATTTAATAAAAATAATATTTATGGCCTTTCAGAATGCCTTTAATTTTGCTCCGAACGCTTAAAGTTTTTTAATACGATTTTAAGGCTAGTCTTTCCGGATACTTATTAATAGTTTTTACTATTTTTTGAATTTAAATATTAACAGGGTATCTTTTGCAACGACCTTGAAAGCAAGGCTTTATAAAAATGCCCCGTACTTAGATCCCCCTTAAGTTTTTCCGTTAGTCTTTTACATTTTAACTTAAATATGCTCTATTAATATGGGTTTCAAATTTCATCAAAATCGGACCAAAACCAAAAAAGTTATTCAGGTCCAAAGAGGGTTCCAAATATATTTGGCCCACCGTGTAGATTTCTGATTTACTTCTCTGTAAGACCCGCGTGCCCATACAACAGGGCAATAGAAAAGAAGTTCAGTTAGAACAAACATAAGCTGATGGTCTTTTTTTATTCGATTTTTCTGTGAGAAGAGATCACCTTCTTCTTCTTCTCAAGATGCGCAAGGCATATCTATTAACAAGACCAACATTCAGATATGTACTATATCGTCGGTTTTGAATATCTCAAAATAAAAAAGTTACATGTGATATCTACTTCAAAATTTCTTTTGTATAGTGAATATGAGCCGTTGACCATTTTGACACTATTTTGATTCGAAATAAGGTAGTTTAAAGACATTCTTAGGAGCAGTTTAAAATGGTGTTGGATTTCTTGAGGCACAAGCAGTTCGGGGTATTCCAAAGCAGTATAAAGTATTCTAAGGCACTTTGGAGTAGGCCTGTGCGATATCGAAAAAGTATTAATACTGTCGATATATAGAATTAATCAATATGTCAGTTACATTCACAGAATCGAATAAAATGTATTGAATTAATTGATTGCATAAATCCATTCGTCTACTGATTCAATATGTGAAGTCAATTGTTGTATTTATTCATTAAATATTGTAAATACTTTAATATGATAGTTTAGTGTCGTGCGATTATTAAAAACATTATTTTATTCAAATAACTCGGTGAGCCATCCATTTGAAAAACTTTACTTACAGCACAGAGCAGGTAATAGGTACTTGCTGTATGCTTACAGTCAGAAAACTGATTTAAAACTTTGCATATCAGTATTTGATTACCGTATTGATGCCACAACGATTACTTAATTTTTATTTAAATACAGAGACCAATAAAAAACAGTTTTTGGGGGTCAGGGCACTCTTGATGGAAAAATAGAATTTGGAAAGTATTCAGATTTAGAATTTCCTCCAGATTCCAAAATTGTAAAAATAAACAGTATTACTAAATTGTTTTGTAGTTAAGTTCCTCTGTACTCATATCATTTTTCAGCCCCAAAAAATAAACGCGATAAGCGATAGTTTATTAGCGGCTATAATCTATTTACGCATTTGAAAAGAGTTATATAAGTATGAGTACATCAGGGAAATTCTATAATTACCCTACTAAAACCGTATAAATGTGGAAGATTCCAATCTTTAAAGATATAGATTTATAAAAAAAATTGAAAATAAAATTAATTCTGTGTAGATGAAAATTTAAAGACTAATTTCAACTTAATATAATTTAAGACTGTATGTTGACCACGCGCGTTGATATGACGTGTTATCTAGGATCATTATACGAGACGGGAATGAAGGCATCCAAGTATGCGAGATGCACATGGATGACCGCTGTGAACCAGAAAGATGACACTCAGGCCAGCTGTGGATTACACAGCTCAGCATATTCACGGCAGGGTGAATGCACATAGCATCAGCACGGCAAAGTGCATGTCTTTGTTCTAAGACACGTGTACGTGGGAGCTAACTTCTTACACACGGAATTGCTCAGTAAGAGCTCTTTATGGTTGGTGTAGTCGTCGAAGAACCATGTCGTTAAGAAGGCAGGTCCTTCGTATTAGTGATATTTCCTACGATTTTTATGTAAGACTATTTTTCTATATTTAATTTAATGTAATTCAATTCATAGTAAAACTTACGAATAGTTTGATCGAACCTTTTGTTTCATTTGATTAACTTTGATGTTTGCAAGTAGTTGGAACTTCAGCCTAAAGTTGTTTAAGTGTCTATCTTTAACTTTAACTCTGAATAATATTTTGTGAAGCTTAATCAAAGTCGGGCAGTATCTGTTATGTTAGTTCCAGCAGAATTTTAATATAAAACCTCTTGCCCCAAGTGGCGTAGCTGGTTAAATACACTACCCGGGTTGGTACTTAAAAATTATCAGGAATTCTACTAAATTTATTTTTACTAACTTTTGACATTACTTTTGGTGATAACCACTACGTTACAATATATTAAAAAAAATAAACAAAGAGAAAGCTTCTATTAAGTTTGATGATATTATGAGAATAATGCCGCAATAAATACCGAATCATAAATATTTAAATAAATATCCAAAGTAAGGAATTACCTGTTAAATTTTCTAAACTATCCACAAATGCCTGCGATTCAGTTTGTTTTTAAGTATTTTTAAGTAACTGTTAAATATGAGTTCAAATAAAGTTAGTAATAAATAATAAATGCGAACTATTGAGATTTGTGATAGCTTAATTATTAAAGTTGAATTTTCCACGTTCAGTATTTTTGTCTTACTTAAGTAATCCAGTTAAATTCATTACTAATGTAAAACTTAATCTAACGAGATCCACAGTTTTCGCAATATTTAAAGGCTACCGCGGTCATTACACTTTTACAGTGAATGCTTTTCGATTAATCAAGAAATAACAAAAAATGTAAGCGAAAGCAAATGAAGCAATGAATGATAATCAACATGATAGATAACATTCAGTCATTTCTTTTACATAAAAAGAAGCGAAGTAAGTATATAACCTGGATAGCCTGAAGAAAAACCTTTTTACGATTTTCCTATAAAAAGCATCATTAAAAACCCTTTAAAAATACAACCCGTTGTTGGATACAAACTGTTGTGTCAGCTAAGTACACTTATTTACATAATTTAAAGCAGTCACGATCGTCAATGCTTTTCATAAATAATTTTATAGGAAATTTACATAAGTCTTTTGTTTATTTAATTAATGGTACTAAAATTTATTGCTGCGCATGTGAGGAAAACTTTAAGAAGAACATTTTCCTACACTTTAATGTATCGGCCTGTGAGTTTGAACACAAAGGCACAGTTAAAAAAATAATAAATCTTTGCTGAATGAAACACTACTTTTACATTTTAGGGATTCGTTATTTTAAGGGTTCACTACATTTCCATATAAAAATATTTGTATACGCTGTTGGTAATTGTTTATAATGGTGGTTTGCCAGGCTGAAATTTTTCAGCAAATTTGTTTTTACTTGTTAAAGTGAAATTAAACGACTAACTCTTACATAACGGTTTATTGTTTAGAGTTGCTTTTATATTAAAACTCTGTGTAAATACAGAATATTAAAAATTTAATCGAGGCAATATTTGAATCTGTATGGAATTTCGTTTAAAAAATCATTACGTTTTTATGGTGAGACATGTAAGTGCAAACGTATAGTGGTTTTTACTCCGGAATTGCCCATAATTCTTATGAAAACCCTCGCAATCAGAACATACAAAACCCTACGGATCGGGCAACTGTCAGTCGCAAATTGCTTTTTTCCCAGATTTTTTTTTCAGAAACTTAGAGTGCACCGTTTATATGTATATTAAAAAAAATTCGTCTGAATTTAAATGGAAATGTAAAAGGGGGACAATTGTTTAATTAAAGTAAAACTCCTTTAGTTTTATGATTCCGAGTGTTGTTTGCGCAAAGAGATTAATTAAATGAGTGTATCGAATAAAAGACACGTTTCTGACATTATTGTCAATAGCATCCGACCTCAAAAGATAACTTGATTGTCGCGTTGCGTGATCCTCGCCACTAATGAAGCACGGACGAAGACGAAAAATAAATGACAGCTGATAGCAACGCGGGTCCTTTTGTGTCAAAGAGATATGAAGAGGGAAGACAAAGCCCACAATACCTAAAAAAAAAAATGAAAACCCACCGGTGGTGTTACGAAAACTAAGATTTCAAAGAAAACGTTGCGTTTCAACTCTGAGAATCGCCGGCAATTTTTAATAAAATAAGGCGAGCTTGTCATTGACTAACAACTTAAACAAATCTCTTTGATCGTTTATAATACGAAAGCGGGGGTGGTAACGAAACCGCCATGAGCTGTCGTTAGTACTCTAATTTACTTCGCAAAGGAATGCCACAAAATTCGCGAGATTAATGATTTTGGACACAAAAGTTGGAGAGATAATTATAACGCTGCGAGCTGACAAATTCTGAACAAATTATTTGTGCCGGTCAACTCGAAAAAAACAAATAACACGAAATTTGTTACACCTTCTAAAAACAACACTTTTAATAATACGAGCCCTGTTGCAAAATGGCCTACCTATTTAATTTAAACATTAATTGAGTAAAATTATCTGAAAAGCATAAACTTCAGTAAACGACTTTATAAAACAAACTTAGTTTATCAACTCTACAGCTGTATATAATTAAACTACTGATATTATTTGAATGGTAATTATGAAACTTATTACAAAAATTGTATCCGTTTTTTGCTGTGACATAATAATTGGCCTAAAATTCCGTCACATCCCCCTTATTCTTAAAAACAGCGTGTAATATCTTGGGTAGTGTAGCAACTAGGTTTTCACAGTAATTCTGGGTAAAATCATCCCATATGTTAAACTCTTGATTTTAAATAAGCCCAGAGAAAAAGTCTAATGGAGTAAAGTCGAGGGAACGCACGGGACACTAATCGTTCTCCGGCGCTCTATCCATCTTTTGGGAAATATGACGTCAGATATTGACGAACCTAAGTAATAATGTGTAGCATTTTCTCAAAAAAATTGTAAAGTAAGGTAGCATTATCTTTATAATAGCTGTTTAAGTTGTATTAGTATTTTGAATAGAATTAAAAATACTCCATCGACCTTCAGTTTTATTTTGAGATCTTTCTAAGATGTCGTTATTTCTTTTTTAAAATTTATATGCTCTTTTCTACATTTTTGAAGAACAAAAGTAAAATTTGTATTTTTATACAGAAAGTTTTTAGGTTTAAAATTTATAACTCGTTCTTTGCGTTTATCCTGATTTTCAGCAAAGAAGAAAATAATACAAAAAGTATATTCAGAACAGCGTTCTATTTAGAACTGCCTCATCCACGCCAAGGAAGAAATTAATTCAACTTTCATTAGTTATAAAAAAATTAACCTATTTATATTATTCTTTGTTATATTTTTTTGTATCGGCATTAACCAACTTAAGTCGTAAGTATCCGATAATTTAACTTTTAGGACCTCGCACTGTAACGGATTTAAATCTGAATTATTAAAAAAAACTCCTTATACGTAGATTTAGTTCATAGGAAGTACATAAATGAATTCAATCGTTTTTAAGAATTTTGCTTGAAGTGTATACGTTAAAACACATCCAATAATTATACATTTCTAATGAAATGCAACCCAATCTAAAATGTGTGAGGTGAGGTCGTGGTAAATGGTAATTTCTTCTTTAGCAGTCCGATAAAAATCATTTTATAAGTAGTTTTAGCTACAATGAAACTGCAAAATGCAAAGCAATTGGTTTTATTTCGAATTTCGGACAATTAGAAAAATAATTTCTTATCTGAATTATTGGGCCACCACCAACCACTATTTGGACGTCAAAAATAACTTAATTGTCGATATAGCATAAATGTAGCTCGATTTCTTAAAAGTTATGATAAAAATATACCATTTGATTGGTTTTATAAAAATAACATCAACGCTTTAAATTTATTTATTGTGCTTCTAACATGTATATGAAGCACTGTTAATTTATTTATATTTAGCTGTAAATTAGCTTGAGAGGATTGCACCACGTCAACAGTTTCCTTCATTACTGCTTTTGAATGAATTGGGATGGCTAGAAAGATTATTTTCGTTAAACTTAAACTGTTTAAGAAAAAATATTGCATCGCTGAACTACGTTCATTCCAGAAGTCCATGAATTTTCACTATACAATGTCCTTTAAAATATCTGAAACGCCAATTATAATCTTGCAATAATTATTCTTCGTATTCTTTTTTTGGAAAGCTAACAACAACCATCGACCATCCTTAAAAACTCCGTCATAAATAAACTTCAAAATTGGGCAACATTTCCGACAAATCCAACAAATTCGAATAATAAAGTTAACAATAAAATACGCTGATTCCATAAAAATTCAAATAACCTAATAATACGATATTCGTACGTAATTTTATTTTTCATGATTGCCGCGCACTCCTCCTTTGAGATGTAAGGTCGTTTCCGTTTCCATTTTATTTCTTCAACTGATGGAAAAAGATTTTCCATCGATATTCACACGCACTTACGAGTTTTCTTTAACATACTTCCCTGACCGAAAACATTGTGTGGCGAGTTCTTGGAGAGGAAAAGAACGGTTTCTAGGGGTCCGTAGCCACCACCGAGCCCTAGATTTATCGACATGCGGTTTTTATTCTGGAAATGTCTTTAACTGAAATCGTGTGAGAATAAACCCACGGAATCGTGTTAAAATAGATCTGGGAAAAAAGTTTAACAAAAACACTTTTATTCACGAATATTATTAAAGCAACCAAATACCAATAATTTTATCCACGAAAAACCCCCTCGTAATCTAAAATAATAGTAACAAAACCGCAGGGTATTCACAATCAAAGTTGTACAAAAGCAAAGATTTTTTAACCTCCACAAAACATTTATGAGTTACAACCGAAACAAAACTTCCCTAAATTTAATTAAAAAAATTTTCCTGTAAACGTCAGAATAAGTGATTTATTACAACGTCAAATCAGTAAGTAGAAATAAAATTAACATAACTCAGGAAACAGCTTAAATGTACGAAAGGACGTATTTATAGTAAATAAAGAACGTTCCAAAACGAATATTTCATTCAGTAATTGTCGCACGTACAATAATTCGGGTTATTTTATCTTCTCGGTATATTTATAAGTTTATTTTGAAGTTTATACTCGAGATTCGGCGATAAAGAAGGGAAAAAATTCCCTACTGCGTGAATAATGGATTACATGTTATAAATGCCACCAGGGCTTTGCATCAGATAGTGTGAATGGACACACGAAATTAAACTTGCACACACTTTTACACACCCACACGACGTATAATAATTCACCCTCAAATGACAAAAGCTTCACGAAATACCCGACAAGTATTTTTAAACTGGAATGTTCGAGATAAAAATAAAATTGTAAGCATTGTAGCGTCTTAATGGACAACAATGCATTAAAAACTTCTCAAAATATACTCAAATATTAATAAGGAACTCTACTTTCCTCCTAAAATACTAAGTTTTTGAAGGCTTTAAGAAGCCTATTATAATTATTATTCGCAAAGTTCAAAAGCTTGCAAAAGGTACACACGAAAAATTTTCGAGTAGATGTTTTAAATCTTTTCCGTTATTCTTATTACTTTGGCAATACGTCAATGACTAGCAAGTTTAGAATTTGTAGAAGTAAATAATCTACAAAAGTAAAGTTCTTTGTAGTGAATAACCAAGTATAACTGAATAAAATAAACATTAACATGACACCATCAATTAAAGTAATATCCAATATTGAAACGTGTAACTGTATATAAAGGTTAAATTACCATCGCTGTCATGTAGTTAACGAACAATGATAGATCATCGGCTATAAAAATCAAACTGAAAATTACTATGACTAAGCTTTATTGATTTTTCCTAATTACGTACCTTACAGAGTAACACATTATTACCATGGCAAGATGGATTATCAGGTTATAATAGAAGAAAAAGTTACATAAACTGTTTAATTTTTTTTCTAATAAAACTGCTTATAATAAGTTACACAGGAATATGTTTTTAATTGTAATAATAAATAATAATAAATTAACTGACCCAAACAAAACCCCAGATTTACTTGACCTCTATAATAACGGGTGTTAGAAAACTCGTCTTATCAGAGTCACCTGTGCTTATAAAATGTATGTCCTGTATTGGTCCTCTATTGGTACAGCAGCTGTCAGTAGTTCTAATGAATAGTGAATATTTAAGAATTAATCTAAGACACTTAATTTTTTTTCATATGTGACTCAGATAAGACGAGTTTTCTAACACCCGTTATATCCACAGTATAGCATCAAAATATATCACCAAGTTATGACTTGTCGTCAGATCATAGCCCGATAATAACTGCATTAAACCCAGCCGCAATAGCCAAAACACCCCAAACCACGATTACACAACTCCAAAACAAGTTGGGATATATATCGGCAAATAATACAAGGCACTTATCAATAAGACTAAAAGAACCTAAAGAAGTCGAAGATGAATGTAATAAATTCAGCAGTACAACACAGCAGGCTGCAAAAGCAGCCATTCCGAGTACTGACCCCAAAAAAATTGTTAATAATATGTGTATACCTTTAGAAATAAAAAAAACTAGTATCTGAGAAAAGACGAGCCAGATCGACTTGGCAACGCACTCGTACACCAGACAACAGAGTTAGATACAGTCTACTAAAAAACTGCAATGAAACGAAAAACGAGTCAATTGCAACTATGTTTCTAATCTCTCAAGACTAGACAATAATTCATTAATTGTACATTCAATACTTAACTATGTACTAGCTATCAAATTGGCTTATAGATTGTAATAATTTCTGATTGCCATTAAAGAAATAATAATAAAAAAAAAAATGTTGAGTTGGGTTGTTAGACTATAAGAAGTTTATTAGAAAACGACAGGTAATATATTTGTTTATACAGTCGATTTGGCAAAGGGCATTTACTACGTGATATTTGATCATATTTCATGACGTTAGGAAAATAAATCTAGTTTATCTCCTGCGGGAAGTAAGCGAAGTGGTTAAATTATTATACAAAAATTATTTAAGTGGGAGTGGTAAAAATATTGTACATTTACTCTGTTTTGTACAATTGCAGATCAAACTTCTCACAGAGTAAACGTCACTTACTTCCTTTGCTGCGTAAATAACACTTTTTTATACTTTTTTTTGGTATTTCGAGATTTCGACATACCCAAAAAAGAGAAATAAAATTTCGAACTCGCCACAACAAATCTTTATATTTTATATCTATCGTTTTTGTTTTATTTTTTAACAGTTTAAGTTCAAATACATTGAAAAATATTTGAATATTTCAGGACTCATTTTCAGAGGGAAAGGTTTTCATGTCATTTCGGAAAATTGTGCAATTTACATCTAAATCCAAAATATTTTATCTATGTTAAATACTAATATTCATTTTAGAACTGTTTGTAGATACAACAAAAAATAAAGATCTCTCGTAACTAGCCAGTCGTTTAAAATAAATAAGTCAAATTAGTTATTAAAGAGCAACGCCCTGTAAAGCGCATGCCACTCCAAGAAGAGGTTATTAAAGATTATATTATTAAATTTTCTAAAGGGATTCTAATTATTCAGTTTATATGAATAGTGGAAAAATATATCACAAGTGCCATTTACGTCGTACAGTAGGTACTCAAGAGAGTAAATCTAACTTACATACCTTATTAATGTAAGAAACTATTATTAAACTATGCAGATTTAAATATTTCCTAGAAACATTTCTTAATATCTTCTCTGCATATACAAAGAATTTTAATACAAAGCCGTTTAAAATAACTAACCATTATATTCGTATAAAAAGGTCAATTGTTTAATTTTTGTTTTAAAAAGAAAAACAAAACAAATAAACGCCCAGAAAATTTCAGCAATATTTTCATTAAGCTTCATAATAACATAAACATCAACAACAAAATATTTGTGCATGCAAAAATAAAGCTCTGCTTTGCAATTATTAAAATGTTATTCTAAAACTTGTGGTTGTCATTTTATGGTAAGAATTTTTCTAATGTTCCAAGAATTCGCATACAGTAAATTGAGTTTACTATGGAAAGAATGTATCAAAAACTTCATCTTTCAAAAAAATTGTATTCTTCTGCATCATCTAAAAATAACTTACAAAATGTTGTAAACATTTCATTTTACATCAATTTAATTGTAGTACATAACAGTAATAACAGTGCACAATTCCAACCATCTTTGAAACTTGTAAGTATACAGAATGTATTGTATTTATTGAATTTAATTTATTATTTGGCGTTTTACTTCTTAATAAATTCTAGTTTGTGGTCTATAGAATCTGCTTTATACACTTTTCTTTAAATAACCCCCATAATTAGAAGGGCGAGGGCTGGCGAGCGAGATGGCCACAATACTGACCCATTTTTATTGAGAACATTTTCTCCGAATAATCCTTAAAGTCACCGATACTCCAAATTAAAATTCTGAAGTTATTTTCAAAAGCTCTTTTGGAACATACCTAAATACAATTTTGATATACATTACTGGCAAATAAATAACTACTGATAATTTTTCCATTCATAATAGCTTAACGCTTAACACCCTACACAAATTACATAATGTTTAATTACAGATCTTATTTTTACACGATTTTTTAGGCGTATGGTATTTTGAAGCCAGGAGATCACGTAGTGACGGTTTGGCTGCCAGTTGAGGGGATCAAAGCCACATTTTTAAACGAGTTGGCGTCGTGAACTTTGTCATATCCCCTTTATGCTAGGGAAATGAGTTCGCTGCAGTAGTTTCCCGTTTCATTCTGCAGAGTTTGTGACCATGTATTAAGTGTATAGTGTGTTTGTGTCTTGTTACTATCTGCAGTTGACCACTCTGCAGACAGAATCGTTAATTGTAACCAGACGAGTAAATGGCTTCACTCGCTGAAATACCGACCTCAAACAGTGAGGCATTTTTAGAGGATACAAAAGCTTTTATAAAAATAGTAAACTCAATCCAGGGACACATTGTTTATCTAAATATCATTTTTAAAAGTTCTTTCAAGAGGCAAGAGAATATAATTTAGTTACCCTAAACGAACAAATAAAATGGTTGTGTAAATTTCCAGAGCACAATTGTTTATTAAAAGTACAAAAATTTTGGCTGCTTTAAATTATGTAAACAAACATTATGTTGTAGTTGATACAAGGGTTTGTATCCAACAACAGTTTTTGTTGTTATTAAAGGGGCATAATCATGTTTTTTTATTGGACAATTATAAAAAGAGGTTTCCCTATTTCCGTAGGATGGTCGTCGTACAAATATGTCTGTTTCATTAATTACAATTTATTATTTACTTCTGTGTAATCTGAACAATCTTTTTTGTTTTATACCTACAGATTTTGATTAACTAAAAGGCATTCATTGTAACATACAGCGAAAAAATAAAAATTGCCTTGATAGGTCAGTGTTAAAGCTTAGCTCTCTTTTTATTCCATTGATTTCACTTAATGTATGTAATTCGACCTCATAACACTACAAATTTAAATGATGGTGTTAAAGAAATTTAAAAAATTGAAAATAAAAGAGGTTAATTTAGGCAAAGAAGTGACAAATTAGGAAGAATTGCATTGATGCAGCTAAGAGTCTATGCCCCTGCGGCCAAAGTATATATATTATAAGTATCAGAAACTACGGAAGATATAAAAACAAAGCAATAATAAGACTACGAATTTTGGAACTTGAAATCGGCAAACCTTAAGATAAAGAGAAAATAGATAAAAGAAGATAGCCATAGGAAGTTATAAATTAGTAATCCAGAAGCACAAGAAGAAAAAGGGAGAAAATAATAAAAATGCAACGATAGAAAGAGGACTACAATAAAAGTTACCTGGAAGATCGAGTTTTGGAATTTTAAATCGGCAAACCCTCCATGGGAAAGAAGCTATGAAAAGAGATAGATGGAATAAATTAAAGACGTGAGAGATAGTAGCCTATACTAAGAAGATGCCCATTTGTTTTTGTTACGGAAAGACAGAATAAGAACAAAGATAATATGGCAGGAAATGGAAGTAACACATCAACATTTAATTATAAAATAATGAGTTGAGATGATACAACCGCGTCGGGAAAATAGACAAAAGGAAATAGTCAGATGAAATTATAGATTAGTAACCGAAAGGCACAAGAAAAAGAGGGAAGTCAGATATTATATGCAAATGTACGAATAGAAATACAATAATAGTAAGAGGACTAAAAAATAAAAACGAGGAAGGTTGAAATTAGCAAACCCTTCATGGGAAATCATGACGACAGATGAATGAAAGGGAGGCAAAGAGAAGATGTCTGTATTAGTCACGAAAAGACAATAAGAACAGCGGCAATATGGTAGGATGTGGAAATAACAAATCAACATTCCACTAGAAAATAAAGAGCTGAGATGGTACGGACACTCGGAAAAATATAGGAAGGAAGAAGGCCATAGGAAATTATAAATTAGTAATCGAAAGGGACAAGAAAAAGAGGGAGGCCAGGTATTAAATGCAAAATCTATACGAATAAAATAAAACTCCACTGACAGAAAAAGGGTGAAAACATAGAAACGACTGGGAAGATCGTGAATTTTGGAACTTGAAATCGGCAAAGCCTTCAGTGGTGGGAGGAGTACAAAGAGAAAGCATTAAAGGAAGTACATTGTACGAAGAGAGGCCTGCATTAGTCTTGAAAAGACAGAATAACAACAAAGGTACCAGTATGTAGGAAATTACATTGAAAAATAAACAGCTGATATGGTACAAACACGCCCAAAAAATAAAGGAAAGCCGTAGGAAATTAACAATTAATAATCGAGAAGCAAAAGAAAAAGGGGGATTGAAGGTATTAAAATGCAAGATCTATACGATGAAGCATCCTATTTCTCCGCTTCTTGGATAACATTTCTATTTAACCGGTTTTCTACGCTTAAGGCGTTCGAATTCCCTCTCCTAAGTAATATTTTCTGCGTAATTTTAAAGTTAGCGCCTGCGTGCGACAGGAGACGCAAACCACAAGAACTTGAACAAGGGAAAATGGCTAAAGTTGTTAAACGCACAAAACTGTAAAAAAAAATTTGAATTGCTTATTAATGTGGTGTGCGAAACAAAATTTCTTGAAAAATTAAAAAGTGCATATGGAATGGTTTAGATGGTAACCGAGCATCTGTCCAATGCCTTTAATTAACTGGCATTTGCGAAATGCAAGAATGACCTTTTATTCGCAATTAGCCGTATGGGATGGCTTTCAGCAGTTCAACTATATCCAAAGCCAAGAGGCCCCCAAGGGAGGCAAAATCCAAGGAAATTGCAACCATGAATTCGAAGCTGTTAGCCAACGGTTTTGGAATGAAATATCTGGCTTATGTTAAATACCGTTTAATATAACAACAGTTAGTTGTTAATTACTTCAACCAAGGTACATCGTAGTTAACTGATCTCTAAATTGTCTATCTTAAAATCAACAGGTGAGCTAGTACAACAAACTATGTTTTTTTGAATACTATCGTTTAACTAAATATAACTGTGTGTTAGCTTACAACTTAATATTACTGTAAAGTTCTGTATTATTTAAAGCTTAATTCAATATCAAGTCCGATTTTCCTGTTTAACTCAAATTTTATTACCAAATTAACTGCACAAAGTAACGGTAACTTCTAGTATTTTAACTAAGATTGTCTACTATTTGTATTGTGTTTCATTTTCACTTCAATGTTAAATACAACTCTGTTTAAATTTTATTGTGTTATTCATCTTACTCAACGAAAAGGGATTTGTTGGTCATTTTTTGCCCTTTTAATAATAAATGAATGGCCTGGCGCCTAACAAAAAATAAGCATTTCAGTTCTGAAATTAGTTCATATTGCTACTTCAGCTCACGACCCTATAGCAACGTCATTGCAAGGTAAGTCTCGTCATCCAAATTTAGCTAGCCGAAATATTGGAATGGTATTAAATGAACCTGTAAGTCCCGTAACAACGAAAACATAAAAACAATTCAGAAAATTGAAAATTTTTGAATTTTAGAAAGGACCCTCAACATAAAGAAAGAAAGAGAGAGAAAGAGACAGGAGCTTAATGAAGAACTTCCAAGTGATGCAAATAATTTTGCAGCACGTTTAAGAGAAATAAACAAAAACATCTGAATACCGTCCTGCATTTCCTGCCGTAGTTTCCCTTTAATCTTCTCTCAAATTAAAAATTCCATTAAAAGAAATTCATTTAGTTTTCTTAAAAGACATTACGTGAAACACGGTATTACGTACACAAAAACGTTGCCAGTTATACCGACAAAGTATAAAACCTTACATGTAAGCTCAAAAGAACCGCTCTGAAGACGGTAATTCTCATTAACTTCAATGTTTTCAATAAACCGTTTTATCGGAACGGTTTCTTCAATGCTTATTTTTCAATTCGTACAAGTCGAAATGTAAAGGGAGTTAAAAAGACGTTGTAGAAATGCAGCTAAGTTTCGAAGGACTTTAATTAGAAAATTACAAAACTGCAATGCAATTATCGCAATTGCTTCATTAAGCAAATCTAGTGCGAGTGTGTACAGGTGAGCTTTTCCATTAAAATCACTTGCAGCCTTGTAGGTTTCATCTTCAGCACGGGAAGTTTTGTAGTTGAAATAATGACCAATAAATGCATTGTTTACAAACAACTGTTAAACAATCGTTCAAGCGTACTACATTTTGATCAGAAAACGCGATTAAAGGAGTGGGAAATTCTATCTTAAATTATTATTTGTAAACAAAAAAATGACATTTGACGAATGTCTGTATTATTTAACAAATAAAAAGCTTCAGATATGTCAAAATTATAAAAATTCAAAGTTGAATTTCAGATTCATTTAGCAAACGAGATTGATTTCTACTTTAACATTAAAAAATAAAAGATAAACAGTAAATCCTGTATAAAATACAGACTCCTACCACCGATGGAAGCCCTCTAAATGCGATAAGATTCTAAAATGATAATGCCAAATGTCAAAACGCCTTTAACAAGGTAACAAACGAAGTCATTTTGTGATTAGTTGAAAAGATATTAAAACCAATAAACAACTATAGAAACTACTGTTAACACACAAGAAAAAGATGTCTTACTACTTGTTACTTTTAAATCTTTTCTGCCGATAAAAAGGAAAAAGCTTAATTACTTATACAACGATCAATCCGTTGCAGAAGGCCCTTAAATATGCCTTTCTAATAATTTCATAAACTTTATAAAAAAATATTAAATTACCGCTTTCAGCTGTTACTAATTAAGAGGATTTTGCAGCGCTCTAATTTCATTGAGTCATTGTTTCTCTCATAAGGAAATCAAGAAATTAAGATCAATTAAAAGTTTAATTGACAATACTATCAAGAAAAGTTTAGCAAAGTGGTTTATCTGTGAAGTTAGCAAGTTTTCAAGAACAAGTGGTACCATAAATTAGCAGGCGCGATCAATTACCGCTCGAGCATTTCATCTGTATATTTTTAACGCAGGAATGTGAAATTCATGAGGGAGTTTAAAATAAACCTTGAAAAATGCACGGTTTATCTAAAGCGTTCGTTTGACAATTCATACCAACAGGTTATTCGAAAAATAAGCAGAGTAAAAGTCTAATTATACGGTTTTAGTTTACAAAGGCCGAAGAGAAGACAAAGCAAATTTTACGGCTACTTGGTTAATGTTAACGAAGTTCACTTGGTGCAAAATAATATACAAAGATGATAAAACAGTTCAAATGTGAAAAAAGTGAAGCACCAGGTGTTTATGTTAAATTTGCAAGGAATGAAATACGCAGAACAATGCGAAACAGGAACATATTTCGCCAGAATAAAATGTGCATTTATGGGTTAGGAATTTCTTGTCCGAATAAGCTACAATATTAGAATGATGATAGAGAGGACCATTTTGAACGAGTTGATCCCAAGAAGTGTTCTTTTATTTACAACACTGATATTATCTACAAACATGTATGTTTCTTGTCTAAAATATGAGATGCAATAAATAAGTTTTCAGATTAAATCTAATTATAATAATTACATATAAAGCATGTCCATAAAAAACAACGCATAAAACCCCTAGAAAATTAACGCACGTCGGCTTTTGAACCGTCAGCTTCAAACCCCATGTTTAAATTTAACATCATGTTTAATTACTACGGCAATATTGTCTCTTCTTTACACATTAGAAAAAGTATAAAGCTATATCATTCCATGTTTACGATAAACACGACTTTAGTAAGAGACGATTTTAACTTGGGGTGAGAATACCGACCTTTACGTTGCTCATAAACTCAAGTAAGATTCGGATTGGCATTTTGTTGTTTACATTTAAGTTATGAGTGTTAATTGTCAGTTTTAACATATGTTCTAAGACATGCTTTTATAAAAAAAAAAAATTGATGAACATATTTTAATGGTTAAACATAACTTAGTTTATTATAATCAGGAAACAAGAGTATATAAAACCTTCCCTATCAAGAATGACTTTAGTTCATTACAAAATTGTTTAAAATAAATAATCTTTTTAAAGGACTTTTGAAGCGTATTACAAAATTGTATACCATTATAATATGGACTTTATCATAAAAAGAGCATGTTCTAGATACTTGTAGTTTAGGATTGTATGCCTAGTGTTTAGAACATGGTACACCCTGTGTACAAAATCGGAATGTCCTTTTATGAAATACACATAAATAGTGTGTCTCTAAAATGGCTAAAATCGTTTCTCTGCAAAATGATACAAAAACTAATTGAAAGCTCCATCAATGACAGGCCTCTCTTTGAAAGACTCTTTCACAAAAACCTGTATACCTATCTCTCTAAAAAATCAATCAGGCATACTATGTTGGCTACTGAGAGGCATTGTTAGATTACCAGCTGCTTAGTCGACATATAAGGAGTTTTTGATTAAGTAAACCTAAAGACAATAGAGGTATTCCAAATAACAAGGAAGGATATAGCACCATCTAGTTACAATAGGGTGGGTGAAACATGTCGTATTGACAAGAACGTTAACTGTCACACTAGGTGAGAGCAAGAATGAGGTAACGATATGAAGACCGAATTGATTGTGTTTACTAAAAAAAGAATAATAATGATGAAATACAGGGTTTTAGACAAGCCATACTCTTACAAGATACGAAACCGTTAAGCTTAACATTGGGGGATGGCAACTTAGTTGCTGAAATGCGTATTTTGTATTAATTATTTTTGTAGTTTTACAGGGTTATTCACGTTCGAGAAATGTATAGGAATTATATTAGACAGTAATGTTAGCTGGAAGAAATGTCGAAGAATAATGTGCAGTGGCTACAGCAGGCAGATAGTGGGTAGACAATGGGATTTATTCCCGCGGTTGCCAGACCATTGTACGCAGCTTTAGTAAAGAAGATGTAGGTTATCAAGAATAAGAAGAAAGCTAAAACATATATGTACATTGCATATTGCATAGCTTGTCTACATATTATAGCAGCTATAACAACGATACCTTCGGAGATACTACTGGCAATACCATCACTCACCGCCATGACTGGTGATCTAGAAAGAATGAAACCAAGGCAAAGGGCATGGAAGTATATTAAACAGGCCTAAAACAAATATAGAAGTTATGAATATACCTGGAGAATATAGAAAGGAGTATAACTTTGAACTAAATTACGAAGTTATACTACCAGAACGCAGTGCGGCGGTGAAGACCCGGCTAAGATAAATACAGTAGCAGCGGGAACCTACATACCAATAACGCAGACACATATCTTAGTATCGATTGGTATAAATGAAATACTTTTCCAAACAAAAGTTCTTGCCATCTTGGAATGTGTAAGACTGGGACATGTACAAGAAACCAGACAAGAAGCAATCTGTGTCTTTAGAGACAATCAAGCACCATTGAAGGCAATTGACTCTTGTACAGTGACTTCGATGTCAGAGAGAGAATTTTAAGAAGTTTTAAATCATTTTGAGGTACAAAAGAGACTACAAATTAAGGGGTACCGGGACACAGAAGAGTAGACGGCAATGAGAAAGCTGAAGAGTTGGCCATAGCAGCCGTCAACTCTACATACAGAGGACCGGAACCAGCAATGGGAGTCTTTAAACAAATGATTAAAGCCATGCTGAAAGATTGGATCATCAAGTGCATAAAGAAAGAGAGAGTGGAATTACAGAGTAGAAACTTACAGGCAAGCAAACTATCATCTGTGTCAGAGAGATAAGTCTCTGAGATTCTAACTTTGCCCTGAGAAGCCACCTATACAAAATGGCTATAGAAGGTGATCCATATTACAAACCAATAACCAACATAAGAGAACACCTGGAAAAGAACGTATCAAACCAGAAGAAGCAAGGGAACTGGTTACAATCAACGGAGATATTATAAAGTAAGGTAAACCACGAGGGGGGAAACGATAAGGGCTTGAACGACCTTTATCACAATACGGGCAACCTTAATTCCCAAATATATAAAATGGCGGAATATAAACGCTGTAATGTTAGTAACAAGTCGTTACTATAGATAATAAAGCAAAGGGAGCCCCAATATGGATCCCTGGGGAATCCCAGTGTTATCTCGGTATATTTTGATGGGTGCTCTACTCATTCCTTGCAACGAATTTTCTTTTGTTGCCCGTTTATTAGATAAATCGAGAGGTGTTCCTCTAACTTCATATCTTTGAAGTTTTTTTAAGAATCTGCTGTAGTTTATACAATCAAAGGTCTTGGATAAATCCGAAAAGATGCCCCAGACAACCCTTGCTGCATCCAAGGCATTCAAGATTTCTTTGATAAATGTAAATATTGCTGGGTTTGCGAATTCCTCCTCAGTAAAACTATGGTTAGATTTACTTAGCACAAGACTTTTGTCTATGTAATGTATCAATATTGTGTATATAGTTCTTCTTCAAATTTTGAAACCAAGTTATAAGACTATAATATGTACCATAATTATTCATTAATTCAGGATAACCTTTTTCAAATACAAGCTTGGAAACCTTACTTTTCAAGTAAATTTGGACAAGATTTTCAAAAGTTTTGAAAATTTCCCGAAACTAAAAATATTTTGAGTTTTTTTTTTGTGATTGCTTTAAAATGGTGTTTAACAGCCTAACTTTGAAATAAGCATTCAAGAATCAAAGTTTAAACTTTGACAGGAATTTTTAAAAATTTTCACTTATAATTTCACAAGAGCATTAATTCTCTCCGGAAATTTTTAGGTGAGCATTTCAACAACGTATTAATCGGCCCGAGCGGAATGCGAGGGTCGATTACGTTGTTGAAATGCACTACTAAAAATTTCCCGGACATGAATTAATACTCGAGTGTAGATTCGGTAAGAAAATCGTATCGACATCTCCACTAAAAGCAATAATAATTCAGTACATATTTAAATTTTAGAAACGTAACCATAGCAACTTGTACGTCAGCTGTCACATTTGACATAAAAATTTCCACTTCTTAATTTCATCTAGGTTGGTCTAGCGATCAACAAAAATTTTCCAAGAAATTTGAACATTGCCGTAGTAACCATGCTCAATATTACGTTTCTATTGGTCGTTAATTAGTGTCGTACGATTTTCCAAAAAATTTCGCAAAAACTGCTCCTTGAAATTGTCTTCAGCATTAGTTTCAAAAGCGTTTAGTAACCTAATCACCCACAATTTTTAAATTTTGGCTGAAACTCTTCCAGATCTTTCAAAGTTTAATAAATTTTCTGCATTTTTTGAAAGGAGAACCTGCTAAAAACTTAGAGTTTTGATTGATTTTTCCTTTTGTTTTAAATGATAAAGATTAAAATAGCCTTGAAATTAGTCTGAAATTAGTAGAAAAAAAAAATCAGATCGGAAAAAGTGCCAAGAGTGCAGCATGAATTTATTATATCTACATATTGAAGAATCAACCAGAGATGTTATGACATCTTTTAGAAGATATTTCACTGTACTCAGCAATTTGCTTGTGTTTTGGAATTTCGTCAATTTTTATCCAATTGTAACCGGTTTCAGAAAAAATGAAGAGTCTACAAAGACTCACAAGGTTCTAAACTTATTTGAGATACATCACTTGTACCATCAGCAAACAGCTGATTATTAACTAAACTTGAGATTTCAATTAAAGCAAAATGAAAAGTGTTCACATAGATTAAAAGTAAAACAGGCTCTAGCATTGAGTGTTGTGGTACACCATTAGACAGTGTATCTTGATCTAAATTATTGTCTGTTTTCTAGAGTTTAACTCTTTTCTATAAGCATGCGAAAAGAAATGCAATTAAACGTAATTCAATCTACGTATAAGTTAATCAATTGAAAATTATTTCTATCATCTAAAATTGGTTTAATTCTCTTTGTTGGTAATTATTCCGAAAGATTATCAATTTTGGCAATTTACAAAAATAAACTTTTCCGCTCAGTAAGCGTAAATCATTTTTATATGCATATAACACGTATGCAGCTCTATTAATAAATACTTATTTTAAAGAATTTAGGTCAAAATAAACCAAAACACGATCATTTTATCCAAAAATGTCCGCGATATATGAAAGCCTTTTTATTGAGCAACAACATCAGCATTTAATTTACGATGTGCATTATATTTATCTGTTTATTTGTTTATTTATTAAGGCGGACTGAAATTAACTAATTTTAAATATACAGGAAAATAAATGTTAGCTAAAAGAGCAAAGAAAAACCAAACATAAGCATAGAATGCTTTCAGCACTTACTTTTTAAAACAAGGTCGTAAATTACAACGTTCCAATTTCCTTCATAAAAATATATGGTACGAAGGCAAAGGACACTTTTGTTTTCAATTCTTGTTCTAGTAAACAAACTTTTCACGAGCACATACGTCACGCGGCCTTTACAAAATTAACTCTTGGAATTTTTTGTTTAAATTTCACTTATGCAATCATTAGCTTCATTCTATGAAGTCACTACCGACGTAATAGTTATTTACAAAAACCCACGAAAAATAAAGTTTTACACAGTTTTATTGCTCTGAAACTGTATGAATGATCCGCACTTGTGGAGCACCGGAGTGCAAGTTACGTAAAAATAACCGAAGAAAACGGACAGGATTATTTTAGTACCGACTATTTATATTCGGGCAGTTATAGAACAGTTTCTCTATTCTTGTATTAAACTTTACCGGAGTGACCCTTTAGTAAGTGATGTCTGGATATGAATAATAATTTGTGACAACATCAAATATATTTCTTTAGTCTTTCTTGTTTGTTGATCAGGACTTATTCCTTCGTTAGTTAAATTAATCTAATTAATTTTTAACGAAGTCTTTCTAAAGAAAATAAGTTTTTCTCATTTAATTATTTCTGCTAATGAGCTAACGACGTTTGATAAATATTACTATTTTCAAGGGATGAAGGAATGTTCTGACCCTCTGAGGAGCCTTCTTTTGGTTACCCTGGAGATGAGGTAGAGCCCAACACTTAGTCACTTACGGTGTTTCCAGATTTTCAGCCTATACTAAAATCTTAAACCCTGGTAAAGGTCTATCACGGATTACACCACCTTGTCAGCCCTCATATGTACCTATAACTAATTTTTTTAATTAATACTCAGTCATTTTTAAAGCGTTTTATCATGGCCTGTGATGAGAATTTAAGAGCATGCCTTCGTGAACTTAATGATAATATGATAACTTAATTATACATATTTCAACTAATCTAAATCATGAATTTGCTTTTCATGGTAAAACTCGAGGTATATGGAACCAGCTACTAAAGTAAGGTTCCCAACACAGGTTAGATATTTCAGTCCCGTTTTAAGCTGAAGCTTGGCTTAAACTACGGCTTAAGTCAAGCCTTACTGCATTTACGTATTCGTTTAAGTTGACTTAGGATAAGTTTCTGCTTAAACTTATAGTACCTTAACGGTTGGCATTTCAATACAGGTTTCAGCAAAAACTTAGTGCAAATTAGTTTAAATACGACTTTCATGACAATGCATGCTCTCATACAGCAGCACAAACAAAGGAACTGCTCAAGAATTTCGGATGGGAGGTGTTCGATCACTCGCCCTACAGGCTGGACTTGGCACCAAGCGACTTCAATTTGTTCGCCAGGATGAAAGTGTGATTGGGAAAGCAGCGGTTCAACACTAAGATTTTCCTGAATACGTTTTATATAACAGATGATCACCAAAATACAACTGCATAAAAGGAATGAAAGGAAAAAGCATCAATCAGATTAAGGAGAGACCTGCTCACTCTCACCGGAGCACCCTTGCCGTATAAATCGACAACATATAGTCTTCCATCTTGATATTACCTAAATAGAGAGTTGAAATGAAATATAAACCAATTTTTGAGGTAATTCATTTCATTTCGATAAAGTCATAATCACTCCTGGCTAGATCGATCATTATGTGTAGTTATTCCCGCCAAAGTTGGAATCACAGTCATTTTCGTCAGTTAATAAGATCGTATTTTAGCGACTTTTCTTTCTCGGAAGTACATCAGTTTCCAACTGAAGCAAATGAAAGAAAAATTGTTGATGCATCTCGTACTCTTTCGAGAAGTCTTTTATTATTTCTACTGGGATGTTGCAGTCGGAGTTGTAGTCAACCTCTCCGTTTGATAACATGGAGTTTCAGTAGTTTTACTTTTCAGGAGTATTTAAACGTCCAGCTGAATAATAATAATAATAATAAATCTTTATTGCCCAACAGGAAAACCCCATTTACAGGACAACACAATATATAAATGACATAAATACATACATTGCAGCTTAATAATAATTAGTACATAGTAACACATAAGACAATAACAAAAATAACACAATCAACTTACTATGTGTAGTAATCGCAAGCTTTGGTAATTAGAGCAGTAAGTGTACAACAATTAATATCAGTTAGATGGGATATTTGATTATATGTACGGCAAATTCTATACATAGGCGAATTACATAATAAATTTGTACGTGGCATAGTGTTAAAGTAGAACATGAAACTACACCTAGATGATGCTCTTGGTACATGAAATGGCAGATACTGTAATATAATGCTAGAATCAATTTTATTATGCAACAGTTTAAAAAGAAAGGTAAGATCAGTTATAGTTCTTCTTAATTGTAAGCTTTGCATATTAAACCTCTGTAATAGAGTTTTGTGATTAAAACCAATTTCGGGATAAACTCCATCTTGTTTAAACGACAAAAACTTTAGAAATCGCCGTTGAATTGACTCCAAGGTATGTTTATAGCAATCATAATAAGGACACCAAACTATAGTACCATATTCTAATTTAGATCTCACAAATGTAAAATACAGGCATTTAAGTGCTCTTTCATTTTGAAAAGATTTGCAAGTACGAATAACGAAACCAAGGGTTTTTAAGGCCGATTTGGATATTTCATCAATATGCTGAGTGTAAGAAAGCTTAGTGTCAAACGTGATTCCAAGATCTTTGATTTGTAGACACCGAGTTAGCGATATTCCATTACATACGTAATTAAATAAAATTGGATTTTGGGTTCTGCTATAACTGACAATTTTGCATTTAGATATGTTGAGTTGAAGACTGTTCTTAATACACCATTCCTGTATCAAACTAAGTTGAGATTGTAAATACTGACAATCACCTATTGCAGTTATGGCACTAAAAATCTTAAGATCATCAGCAAACATTAGATTTTTACAGGATAATGAATCGGTTATATCATTCACGAATAAGAGAAATAATAGAGGGCCCAGATTGGATCCCTGTGGGACACCTGAAGACGCAATGAACGACCGGGAACGATAAGAATTATATTCGACGTATTGATTACGATTTATAAGATAAGATTTAAATAGCTGAACTAACTGACTACTGAATCCAAATTCCTGTAATTTACTTAAGGTGGTATTATGGTCGATGCGGTCAAAGGCTTTGGAGAAATCGGTGTAGATGACGTCTACCTGACCATGAGCGTCGATTACTTCCGACAAATACTGTGTAAGACACACTAAATTGGTGATAGTAGAACGATTTTCCATGAAACCATGCTGGGTAGGAGAAATAAAACAACGAACTGAGGAGTACAACTGAAAATAGAGACACTTTTCATAAACTTTAGCAAAGTTCGATAGTATACTTATAGGTCTATAGTTACAGATTAAGTTGGGATCTCCAGATTTATACACGGGACAAATTCGCGCAGTTTTCCATATTTCAGGAAAAACTGAAGTCCTTAATGACAGATTAAATATGAAAAATAATGGTTTCGCAAATATTTCAGAACATGCTTTAACCAGGAAGCTTGGAATGCGATCAGGTCCACTTGTACTTTTAGCGTTTAATTTTTTTAACGCTGAACTGATCTCATTTTCAGTAAGAAGTCGTATATTTATATGTGGCATATTAGAACATCTGGCTGGAAAATAACTTTGATTAGGAGGTAAAAATACACTTTGAAAAAACCTGCTAAACCCATCAACTATTTCCTGAGGTGACTCAAGCATTTCAGCTTCATAATTCATTTTCCCTGGGATACGCGAAGTGCATCGTTTTGATTGCACAAAGGACCAAAACTGTTTGGGATCAGAAGAGATAGATTCTTCTACTTGTTTTAAATATGCTTTGTAACTAGCACGTATTTGTAGCTTTATAAGTGCTCTTAAACGTCTAAAATTATCAAAATCAATTTTGGATTTGAATTTTTTAAATCTACGATGATAGTAGGCTTTTGAGCGAATATTTTTGATAATGTCAGCGGTAAACCATTTAGGGTAATCAGCTCTTTTAGTTGAATACAGAGGAACAAAGCAATCTAGTTTAGGATAAAGCACCTTATAAAATTCCTCACATGCAATATTTACATCATTATACTGCGTGAGGAATGTCCAGTCGGTATTAAAAAGAGCATAATAAAGGCCAAGGAAGTCTGCTTTTTTGAAATTGTAGTTTCTATTGGCGAAGTTTAACGGAAAATTCGAACCATTCTGTGTAGTTAAGATAAATTCGATACCTAAAGCCGGGTGATGTGCATCTTCTTTCAAAAACGGAGAGTCGTCTCGTGTAACTTTACAACTCATATTCGAAAATACAAGATCTAATAATCTGCCATTTGAATTAGTAATATTATTGAATTGATTGAAATTGAAAAAATTGCAAAAACTGTTTATAATCATAGATTTGTTATCTTGCTTTTGGTTATTATTAAAACTAGGAATATTAAAATCACCAATGATGAGAGTTTCATTACCATAAATACATTCAAGTTGTTCTAAATATTCAATAAGGGCATTATAGTCCTCAGAAGGTGTTGTAGGAGGTACATAGACTACAAAGATTACAATCGCACAGCCTTTGATAAAGCACTTGCAACCAATAATATCGATATGTGGCAATGATCTTCTTATAGTAGACAAGTCGACGATTTCCATATTAAAGCAATCCTTGACAGCTAATAATGCACCGCCACCCCATTGTTGTCCAGTAACATTAAACTGCCGATCACAGCGAAATACAGCGTACGACGAAGGAAAGAGTTCGGAATTAAATATATCATCATTTAAAGCACACAAGAGAGAATTTCGGAGGTATCTTGTACGGTTTTGAGGAACCACAAGAAACATATTTCCGTCAATTAAAAAAATACCAAGACTTTGATTCTGAAATATCATATTACCGTTTTGAGGAAACGATTCTGACCATTCCGGGCAAATAAAAAAATATTGAATTTCAGCAGCTTTTCTCTATTGGTAGTACCTTAATTTCGAGCTGAAGTAAATGGCTATTTGCTTTATAAGCCGATGCCATTAATGAAGAAGAAAATAATTATCTAATATTATTTTCGGAAATCATAGTTATTTCTCCCAATTAAAAATATCAAAATTGAACGATTTTCCTTCTTTGGAATAACTAAATGTCATCGATGCAATGCCTAACGGCCTACAAAAGGATTTCCAGGTATTTTGGGTCGTTTTTAGGAGTTATAATTATTTAATTCTTATCGTTTCGACGAATGCTACCGGTGCCTGAACGAATAAAAAAGATGGAGGTATCTTGTACTGTTCCGGAGAGTATTAGTTGTTCCTGTTGAAATAACAATTAATACCCATCGATGAAGTCACTGCCATTCTTACCTTAATAACATTAAAACTAAAGAACATTTCTCTTTTGGAAGCAAGATAGCACGAAGGAAAAAAGGACTTACAAGTATTTTATACCGTTTTAAGAGGTCGTAGTAATCCTTGGTAGAAATAAAATGAATCGCATAAATAAAAATTCCCCTCACATTCGCACCATAGCAGACTGTGAGGTGATAAACAAATTTATATCTCTAGAATCCATGATAACAAACACGGGTGGCAGCACAGATTAAATAAAAAGAAGATTAGCTATAGCAAGGAATGGAACTTCAAAACTAACAAAAATTTGAAAATATATTGACATGACGAAGGCTAGTGTCGACACTCATATTACCTATTGCAACATATACCGCTGAGACATGGACGATTAAAAAGTTAGGGCGACGAAAAATAGAGTTATGTGGCTGTGGAAGAATAGCATGGATCGTACATCGAACAAATGTATCTGCTTAGAGGAATTAAATATACAAACGAAACTGTGCACAAAAGTCAACCAGTCTATACTACGATACGTTGGATATACAGTGACAAGGACACATGGAATGGAAAGGCTTGTTGTTGAAGGGAAGTACAAGGACACAGAACAAGAAGAAGGTCTCCGGCTAGATGGTTTGACCAGATGAAAATATGATCAGACAAGAACTGCATGAAAACATACCCACTGCACTAGTCCCAAAGCAGTGCGCAGTAACGATAAATTCTTTGTCATAATATCACCAAGCTCTCACGTAGGGTAATAGGACTCAAGAGAGACAGTCATTCTTACCATCTTTCTCGATAGTATCTAACTATTGAGGCATCTTGTTGTCATAACATTGAAATTCGGTTGATATATTCTTTTGGTAGTACTAAACATCGGGCTAAATTACAAAGCAAAAAAATCATATCGATGAGTCCTTCCCGTTCGTGTCATATTAAAAGATCGAATTTGAGGGGATTTGTTTTAGCAGTAGGTACCTAAATATTGAGTTGCAGTAGAAAAGGATGTCAATCGGATAATACCAATATAGTTGCGTGCTTTGGTGGGAGGGGGGAGAGGTTAAGAAATCGTTTCAACGAGTACTACTCGTCCCTGTCAAATATTTTAAAAGAGAAACATGTCCGGACCAAAGCGGTCCAAATAATAGAGCAGTTAAATTCCAACACAAATACAAAGCTGCTAATTAACAACATCCTGACGAAAGAAATGCTCATCTCCACAGGTATAGGACAAGGAGATTCTCCGAGTCCTTTTTTGTTTAATCTCATAATGGACAAAATCATCGAGAGTGCCAAAATGGCAGGACATGATTCAGAACAAACAAAGGTGAAATAAAGATAGTCTGTTACGCGGATGATGCAGTAATAACTAATATCCGAGAACGAAACTAAACTACAAAGACTATTGCCCAACCTTCACTTAACCGCTGCAAAATACAATATGAAGATATCGACACAAAAACTAGGTCAATGATCATAGGGAACGAGACAATTCGCTACAATCGAGTAAGCCATTGCATTCAAATATCTGGGAACAGATTTAACAGCACACCAAAACAGGATTAATAAAGTGAGACAACAAACAAATACACGGCCCGTAATGACATAATATGCCGCAGAAACTACAGCGGACACTGCAAAAACAAAGTAATTTCTTAGAACAACGGAGATAAAGATACTCAGGAGGATAACAGATCACACACTAACTGACAAAATACAAAACACACAAATAATACGACAAACATGACACTCCAGATATTGTAAGATGGGTTAGAGGAACGAAAGGAGAATGGAATGAGCATATCTGGAGAACGGAAGAGAGTAGGATGGTAAAAATAGCAAGAGATGGAAAACCAACGAAATGTAGATCACCTGGCAGAGCACCAAAACGATGGAGAGAATCTTTGACCCCCGCCTTCCAAGAAAATTGAAAATGGAACGTGGTTGTTGGAAGCAAACAAGCCTATGGCTTATTACAAAGAAGACGAAGAACAGATTTTCCTTTTTGACAGGACCCAAACGTCTAACAGAAGTGAAAAAAGAACTCATTCCTAGGGCACTAACGACGAAATGAAGTGTTTTTGCCCTTTTCGGAGTGAGCCGCCGTGCCAAAACAAGGGAAAAAGGACCATTAGTCAAAGAAGGTCGGATTTACTTGTATGTTAGCTTTTGGCACAGTACTAAACATCCAACTAAATTGAGGGAAAAAAGGATTTTCAGGTTCCTAACTATTTCAACGAGTACTACTCATTCCTGTTAAAAATAGATAGAATTTGAGCAAATTTTCTCTTTTGGGTGTACCTAAACATTGAGTTGAAGTGAAAAAAGATGAAGCGTCGTACCAGAACAAAGGGAAAAAGAGCATTCCTGTCATAAAAGAATTTAGAATTTAATCGTAGAAGTACTTAAGCTTAACCATAGGACTGACGTGAACGATGAAATATGTCATTTTAACATTATATTTGAACTGAATTTCTTTTTGGGCAGTACTAAAGATCTATATCTAGCTAAAACCAAGGTAAAAAGAACTTTTAAGGTATTTTCTGCCACTTTAAGGAGTGGTAGTAGGCCTGCGCGATATGAAAAAAATATATCGAAAATATCGATATGCAAAAAGTATCGATATTATCGATATATCGAATAAATCGAATATATTAATATATAGAATAAATCGATATATTGATTAAATTGTCTCATTTATTCACCTTTGGGTGTTACAATTCGGTGGCCAAATATTAAATAATTTAACGAAGAAACACAAATACAAATATGCAATTAGAATTAAGCAAGCGTCTTGCCGCAAAACCCGTGAAATATCTGCTTGTTTTATCCGCGAATTATTCTTTTCCAACAATAAGGCGTCAGTTTATTCACATTAAAAACAATAACATCAATAAAAATGTCCTTAAACACTAAATTCTTGCATTGGCAACACAATACGTAGAAACTTTGATGCGTTTGCTAACGAAATATGAATTCTATGAAGTCATTCCATAAAACTGCAAATAAAAATAATATCGATATTTTAAAGTATCGACATATCGATGCTAAATAATTAATTTGATATATCGATACTTCGATATATTGATATTTTTAGAATTCCATATCGATATTCAATATATCGATATAGCGATATAAATATCGATATACCCAAACAAATTCCCAGCCCGAAGTGGTACTCATCCCTGCCAAATAACAAGATCTAATGTGAGCGTATTTTCGCTTATGACGGTAGCTAAATGTAGAGTTAAAGCAAATGATAAAACAATTTTGGATAATCTGATAGGTTTCGCGGAGTGCTGGTAACTTTTGTCAGAGAAGGGATTGCAATCATTAAATTTAGATTCGAAAATAAAATTTCCAGTTAATCCTTTCTTTTATAATTTTTTTAAATTAATCTACAAAGCACCTGTTTTCATGTTTTGTGGCACAACGAAAAATATATGGCTTGCTTCTTAAAGGTTCTGAGATACAAATAAATCACAAGTTTTACAGTTCTTCGATCCAGATTTTCAAGATGAAAGTTCGAATTTTTCTATTGTTTGAATTCAATTTTAATGTCAGTTTTAATTAAAAAATTAAATCCTTACGATTCTATTTTCTATAAATTTACTTGCTTTTTGTGACAGTTTAAAAGTTGCTCGAACCTGCTAAGCTGACGAAGAAACCTTTATAATTCTGTTCAGCAAATTTTGTTACATCTCAGAATACCGAAACCCGTATTCAGTACAAGTATAACATATTAGTAGTAGTACAAGTAAAACATATTTAAATACCAGCAAATGCATTGGAAAGTAACTTTAATTTGGTTTAGCTTAAATTATGCAATATCTTTAATTATTATGCAGTATAACTGAGAAGACAGTAATAATCTCCAAAATTCTTCCAAACAAGTTTTTACTGCGCTCTACACTTATTCAGAAATGAAGTGCAAGATTCACAATGCTTTGTAAATTAGCAACTTCGTTTTCCCCAAAAAGTAACTACACAAATATGCTTCTAAAATCATATTTCACTTCTCACATATGTAAATATTTAAAATTCTTAACACGTAATAAAACTATAAACCATTTTTGGTGCCTTGTGACATCAAACAAATTCCAAACTCTGAGGTTATTCAAACGTGCACCAAATCCCAATGTTATAATAGAACAGGAATATAGGTAATTCAATGTTTAGTATGCACTTGAGGGCGGTGAATAGCTTAATCAATTCTGTGGGCTGAGCGAAATTAACATGCTGTGTTTAGTTTGATCATTGATTTCGGCAGTCCATCTTAACAGACAACGGTCAGAGGAAGTTAAATACTACTAACATTACACGACGGCCAGTTAAAAATCTTGTTATGTTTTCCAATAACAATCTCTTACAAAAGGTAGGAATTTCAAGAACTTAGCTTTCAAAGACTTAATAAAAGGAAACATGGAGAAGGTTTTATTAAAATATTTGGAAATCTTCTTTTAAATGTCTTCTGATATTAAATTTTCGTTTCGTTTCTATGTTTTCCTTTGGGAATACGCCGTTAAGCGTGTCGTTATTTATCTGAGGTCGTTCAATAACCATCGTGCGGAAAAGTACGCTTTTTGTGAAGGAATGCCCGAATTCTAAAGTTTTTGCTCGGGTTTTTGTATACATTTTACAAAAGTGGTAAATTAAAGGGCCGCTCAGGATATTTAAGGGTGCGTTGCAAAATTTGCATAGTATTAACATATCTGAAACTTTGTTTTGCATGAACAGTTCACTCGAAATTCTCATTCTTTTCTTGAAGGTAATTACCTAAAATTTCTAAAAAAAAAATAGAAGTAAAAGCCTGAAGTATATCAAAACTAGAAAATTTCGGAAACTCATACTGAAGTTTAAAATAAAAATTGAACCAAATTCCCTAAGACTGATATCCAAACCTATGTCGTTTTGGTTGTCAAGCAGACGCCTAACCCGCTCGGCACAAATCACGCAAAATTTTTGTATTACACATTATTTAACTGATAAACAATTTTTCTTCCGGCTGGAATGTAAGCTACCTTTGGCTAAATTTTAAGACTATTAAAATTTCAAAAAATCCAGTCTAATCTAATTCATAAGATTCAAATCTCTAACCAATGTTTGATATTAAAATTTTAAGTTCAAATCTAAATCGTGATCCTCAAACCAGATATTTCAGAAACAAAATTCGGATATTCAAGCTTAAACTCAGGATTCGGTTTATCAAATTTTGATTCAAGACTTGAATATTTTGATATCGAATTATATTCGAATTGCTAGCTTTAAACTAAAACTTATTTGCCTAATAAACAAATCTGTGAACGGGATATTTAAAATCGAAAATTTGAATCTTCAGACTAAAGTTTCCATAGTTCGGATGTGATTAGATTTTTATTTTGAATATTAATCTACAACAAAAATTAAATAAGATTCGAATCTTTGGTACTGATTGCTGAGATGGACCAATCTAGAATTCCTACCCTCGTATACTGATTTAAAAGGATTTTCCATAATTCGGATTGAATTAGGGTTAGATTTTAATTTCCAATTTTAACCTAAAAATCAAATCAGTAAAATTCAAACCTCCAATCGTTTTTGGGATTACAATTTCAAGATTCTAATCATCAAATTCTGAACCAGACTCGAATATTTTGATATCGATTTGCCAATTTTAATCAAAAATTAATTGCCTAATAATAGAATCTTTGATATGGATTTTTAAAATATAAAATTGGAATTTTTACAACTAAAGTTTCTATAATTCGGATATGATTAGATTTTCATTTCTAATTTTAATCTACGATTCCATTATCTGAAAATCGAATCCTTAAAATTTGAATCTCCAGCATTGTTTGATTTTAAAATGTTATGTATAGTCTATCCATTTTCACTGCGCAATGTTATTAGTCAAGCTAAGCCATGTAAAACTGATATAATTCGCTTAAACGAGTTACTCACACCTTCACTACCATAGGTATTTCCACCAGTTCAACTTAATATCACAAGTTAAGTTTCTTGTCAAGTGTGACATATTTTTAAGCTTTAAGAAGATTACGCACAGTGAAAATGGATAGACTATACAAGTCTAACCTGAGGATTCCAACCCTTGAATTTTGAGTTGAGAGTTGAATTTTTGTGCATCGATTGATTGATTCGAGTTTAATGTTATCTACAATTGAAATTCCAAAAATCGGATCCCGAATCCAGAATTTTCAGATACAAAATTCGAATCTCCATGGTTAAATTCACGATTCTAACCATCAAATTCTGATCCAAGACTCGAATATTTTATTATCGTATTTGATTCGGTTTGAATACATAATTTTTAACTAAAAACTAATTGCCTAATAATCGATTCGACTTATAAAGATATGATTGGATTTTTATTTCTAATTTTAATGGACGATGAAAATCAAATTCTTAAGATTCGAATCTCTGATTTCGATCGCTGAGATAAAAAATTATAAAGTTTTAGGCCCAAATCAAGAGTAGATTAGGATTCTGATGCTGATTGCTAAGGCTGTTGAAAAGAAAAAAATTTATCCGGATATCCGGATATGAACTTTTATCCGAGTCATCCGAAATTTCCGAATTCGGTTAACAAACTAATTTTTTATCCGGATAATTAGAAATATCCGAATAGTTATAATATCCGGATAAATTACAGTATCCGGAAAATTTACAGTAGGTATCCGGAAAATTAAAATATCCGGATATATTAAAGTATCCAGATTACTTTTAAATCTATTATCAATTAACTAGAAAGCTGAAAATGATATGAAAATATTGAAAATACTAAAAAAGGTCTGTTGCTGTCCTAAAAATGTATCCTGCATAACTTGCCTACAAAATATTCTGTAAGCAGTTTAAAAGAAATTTTTAGAAATCATTAATTCTATTCTTAGGATTCTTATCACATACCGCATTAAATTACATCATATATTTGATGTGAATTCTCGTTATTTATTTCTGTTATGTTTTGACTGCTGTGTTAGTGTTTAGTCAGCAGTCGCCAACTAAAAACTCGTAATTTATAAATTTAGTATTGCGTATTCAGCGATAAATTCTTTTATCCGGATAATTCTTTACTCGGATAATTTTTTTATCCCAGTTATACAGGTTATCCGGATATTCTGTCTCTCACGGATATCCGATTTCTTCCATTTCGGATATTTTTAAATACTAATTATCCGGATATCTACGTGAAAATTATCCGGATATCCGTTTTATCCGGCTCGGATCAACAGCCCTACTGATTGCTGAGATGTAGAATGCTAATCTTTAGGGACAAATATAAATTTAGGGCCTCAAATTCTGATTTGGGAGTTGGATTAGAATTAGATTTTAATTTCCAATTTTAATCTAAAAATAAAATTCTTAAAATTTAAACCTTCAAACAATTCTTAGATTAGAAGTTTAAGTCTAGATTTAATCTCGAGGATTCAAATCTTTGAATTTTGGGTTGAGAGCGGTTTTTGTAGTTCGATTGATTAATTCGAATTTAATTTCTAAGTTTCATATACAAATTAAATTCTAAAAATCAAATTCCCGATCTAGATTTCTCAGACACGAAATTCTGGTCTTCAAGCTTAAATTCAAGATTCTAATCATCAAATTCTGAATCAGACTCGAATATTTTACCATGGATTTGAATCGTTAACTTTAATATAGAAATTATTTTTTTCCTTGGCTAATAGTCGAATCTCTGATTTGGATTTCTAAAACATACTTTGAATCTTCAGAACTAAAGTTTCCATTATTCGGATATGATTACATTTTAATTACTAATTTTAATCTACAATAAAAATCAAATTCCTAAGAATCAAATCTAGATTTCAATCCTTGAATTCTGATTTACGATCTCTGGGTTTCTACAGTTCAGGTTGGATAAGGATTAGATTTTAAATCAAATGCCTAAATTTCAATCTCCAATCGATTATTGAGATTAAAATTTTAAGTACAGGTCTAAATCGGGGATTTTAATTCTTGAATTTTGAATTGAGGGTCGAGAGCGATTGGCTGAATCGAGTTAAATCCCAAAAATCAGAGTTCCCATTCCAGATATCCCAGAAACAAAATTCAGATCTCAAGTTTAAATTCAGGATTCGAATCATTAAAGTTTGTAGAGCTTTTGTAGTTCAATAAATGATTCGAAGTTTCATCCACAACTTGAATCTCAAAATATATAAAATACGACTCTTCAGGCTTAAGTCCAGAATTTTAATCATCAAGTTTTGATCTAAGACTTCAATATTTTGGTATCGAATTTAATTCGATTTTATTTGCTAATTTAAATCTAAAAATTAATTGCCTAGTAATTGAATCTCTGATCCGGATTTTTAAGATACAAAATTGGAGTCTTCAGCACTAAAATTTTTATAGCGTGGATGGAATTAGATTTTGATTTCGAATTTTAATCTATAACAAAAATCAAACCAGTAAGATTCGAATCTCTAATATTGATGCTGAGATGTCAAATGCTAGCCTTGAAATTTTAGAATTCTCATCTTCGAATTCTGATCTGAGAATTGAGTTTCTGTGGTTCAGTTTGGATTAGAATTTCAGTTTATAATTTTAAGCTAAAAGTCAAATACCAAATCTTCAATCCAAATGTTTCGAATCTTTAGGCATGAATCAACAACCTCAAATTCAGATTGAAGAGATTTGCACTTTATTTCTAAATTTAATTTAATAATCAAATTTCAAGATTCGAATCTTGAGGTCTAATTCTAAAAGTCCGGTCTACAAATTTTGTTTCGAATACCGAATTACAATAAGTCCATTATAAAAATCCAATTCTTAAGATTCGAATGTTCCATCCAAATTTTCAGATTCAAAAGTTGAATATTTAATAATTCAACCCCAAATTTCTGATCCTCGAATATTGATTCAAAGGTCAAGTTCCTATGATTCGAATTTGATCCAAGACGAATTTTTGAATTTCAATTTAAATATTAAATCTCTAAAATTCGGAACTTCCTTTCATTTTTTGTCATATAAATTCCGCCCAGCTTTCTAAGAACTAAAATTCGAATCTTTAGGCTTTACTCTGGAATTTAAATCTTCAAACACTCGTTCGAAAGTCGACTTTGTAGAGTTTGCATTTAATTTCGTTTTAGTCTAATCTGAACGATTAAAATCTTTACGACACACTTTTCAGATGCAAAATTCAAATCGTCAAGTCTAAACCTATATCTTGACTTCTTGAATTCTGAGTCTAAAGTTCAGTTCCTAAAGTTTAAATTTAATTAAATGTTAATTTTTAATTCATCCTGAAAATTGCATTTCAAAGATCTACAATTGTGAGGAACAAAGTCTAGAACTTTAGTTCTCAAATTTCGATTTTAACCTGCAACTCAAATCCCTAATAGTAGAATCTTCTATCCTACTTGGATTTAGAATTCCAATCTTTAAATTATAATGCAAGCCGAGTTTCTAAAGTGTGAACTTGATTAGGCTTTCATTTTTAAGCGTAATTGTAAAATCACCTTCAGGATTCGAATTTTCAGGCGTAACTCTTGATTTCCAACCATCGAAATTTTCAGATTCAAATCCGTAAGAGTAAACATAAAATTCCATATCCCGAATTGTATTCGAAGCTAGAGTTTTTCGAATTCAATTTCATATAATTTCAATTTTTAATATAAAAATCAAATTCATAACACTTAAGTTTTCCACACTCACAATTTTTTAAGTACAACATTCGAATCTTTGTGGGCCTGCACGATTTTAAACCTTGAGAGATTCGAGTTCGAATTTGACTCGATTTTTTGAATTTAAGTTTCGTACATTTATTAATATAATGATATTTAAAATGCAACCCTAATTGTAATTTGAGATATTATTTTTATGTAATTAAATTTTATATCAGTTTTCTAATTCGAATCCATGGTGAAGATTTCTAAATTCGAAACCAAATTCTATTGATAGTCTAGGTAAATTTAGTTACATAAGAGTATGTAAAATTCAACGCATTTATAACAATATTCAGTTATGAAATCACGTAATTTTTTCACAGAATGTAATCAAAAGATATAATAAATTTTAGAAATCATAAGCAGCTAAAATAAATAAAAACCTAACGATTCGACTTTGTAAATGATGTACCTAATTCCAGTAAGAACTTAGTTACGAGTATAAAGGTTATTCTTATCTAATCAATTGTGCCAACAGCTGTACCTTATTTATTAACCTCCTGCATTACTAAAATACATTCCACTTTTCCTTTTCTCCTTTGTTATACGAGGGCCAAGCTGAATTTATTGAGAATAAGAAAATCTAGTAGGCCTTGAAAAACAAAACATACAGTGTTATTTAGAACAACTCTTTATCTGTCATTTGAAGTTTAGTTGTTGAAGTTACGTTCGTGAAAACTCAAGTTACTAATTTTTTAAAATGACATTACAAGTAAAAAAATGGAATTAACCAGAGAACATTTTCGAATCATGATTTATTATGACTTTAAAAAATGTTTAAGCGCTTATGAGTGCAAAGAGAGTTTAGATTCAGCTTTTAGTGAACAAGCACCTTCCTTGGCTACAATTTACCGATGGTATAAGGAATTTGAACGCGAAAGAAATTCTGTTCAGCATCAAAAAGGAGCAGGGCGTCCTCCTACGGCTGTTACCGACAAAAACATTGCTGCTGTTAAAAAAATAATTGAAGTGGACAATAAAGCCACTTATGCGGTAATAGAGCATCAACTCAAGATTGGATCCTCAGCTGTTAAAACAATCATACACGATCACCTGCATTTAAAAAAAGTGGTCAGTCGTTTTGTGCCGCATCACCTTTCTGACTTCCAAAAAGCAGAGCGTGTAAGAATTTGCCATGAAACTTTAAATTTCTTAAATAATGGCGGACACCAAATTTTTTCCAAAATAGTGACAGGTGACGAAACTTATATTCCCTTTTTCGACGTACCTACCCGCCAAGAGAGTCGTATATGGATTCACGAAGATGAGGAAACTCCAACAATGACCAAGAAGCAGCGAGCTATGAAAAAAGTTATGTATGCGGTATTCTTCAGAAGTACGGGCCTAGTAAATGCAATTAAGCTAGATGGACAAAAGACAGTTACAGCTAAATGGTACACTGAAAAATGTTTGCCTGAAGTGTTCAGTAGAGTTCCAGACAAGGGAATTATGCTCCACCATGATAATGCATCATCCCATACGGCAGCTTTAACTCTCCAGTTTTTAGCTGGAAAAAATATAAAAGTAATAGAACATCCGCCGTACTCACCTGATTTAGCAATGTGCGACTTTTGGCTATTTTTTGCGCTTAAAAGGAATTTGCGGGGTAGAAGGTTTTCGTCTGAAGAAGAGATTGATACCGCAGTTCACGCTTATTTTGAAGGTATTCCGAAAGAAGATTGGTTGGGAGCTTTTAAACAGTGGAAAGAAAGAATGGTCAAGTGTATCATTGCTGAAGGGAATTACATTGAGCATATTTAAAATAAAATCCTAGAAAATATTAACCGTGTTTATTATTCTCAATAAATTCAGCTTGACCCTCGTATTTATATTCGGTAATCAAGCGTACATACCGAGATTTCTCACTCAGAAATAGCGCAGCATTTCGAAGGAGCGAACAAGAGAAAATAAGGTTTCTAAAATTATATTAAAGAAATTAGAGCTGAAACTAAGTTTTAAAGATTAATGGAACTGAAATTTGATTAAATACTCTCATTACAGATGGCCTTTGTAACAGACAATTGTAAAATTGTAGTAAGTGGTTGCTAAAAGCGTTATAACTTTGGTAGTTTTATAACGTGTCCACAAAGGGACATCAAAGTTATTTCAACTTCAGTTTTAATTACTAACTATTATGTAATTTAAAATTATAGAAAGTTTAAAACATCCATAGATTTATCCCTGAAAAATTCGTAAATGGCTTCATCGATAGTTTTTCCTATTATTTCCTATTAAATCTCTAATGAATCTCGAATCTATGACCCAAATCTTCATTCATAAACATAGAATTTTACTAATTGAATTTATATTAAAGAATCCAATTTTCCTTTCGTAATTTTGTTATAAATTAAGTCTTTATGGCGAATTCATTTTTTTTGTAAATTTCACACTTTTAACGAAAAGCTACGTTTTTCAGTAAGATTGCCGTTTTTCTTAAGTTCAAAATCGAATAGAACACCTACTTGGTTTTTTGTGGAAGTTTGAAAGTCATTCAAACTGCTTACTTAACAAGAAACCTTTTTAATTCAGTTCAACAAAGTTTGTTACACCTCAGAATACCGAAACGAGTATTCACTCCAAAAATAGCTGTATTTGTGTAAGAAATCTAGTTGGTGAAGTTAAACATATTTAAATAAACAAAGTATTTCTATATTAAAAACTACTCTTAATTTAGTTTAGAATAAATCAAGAAATAATACGACTTACCACTCCCAATTCAGATATTAAAGAGTAGACGAACTTACCTGAAAAAAAAACAAAGACTTTTAGTATATTACAATTTATAGACTTTAAACAAAAAAATTGCAAAAGACCATGGTGTTCCTTAATTAAGGAAAGGTCGTTCACAATAATTAATTTAATTGCATGAGAAACAATCATTCATATAAAATAATTTACACAAATACGGCAATGAATCCTTTTACAGTGAACTAACAACAATTGCTATTCTTCTCATGACTTAACAGACAACCATGACTCATACACAGAAAATAAGAAATTATTACTTAATTATAGATCGAGCCTCTATAACTTCATTAAATCTGATATACTCTTATTTTATTTTACCTTATAAATCACCTTCAGAAAAAAGAACAAGCAATTTTACAAAAGATTGTGCTACAAACTTCAAAATAATCGGTGAAGGAGTAGGAAATCGTTGACCTACAGCTGCTGTACCATTAAGCTAATGGTAGAACATCCTCACGAAAATTACTGCTGTTGATGAGACTTAGATTTGAAATTTTGGAACAAAACTGGAACACCAAGTTTCACTTTAGGTAGTAATCAGTCAGTTTCGTGTGTTCCTTCGTATTCACGTTTTATTACCTTTTGTTATTAATGTCTAAATAAGCAAAGTTTAATCGATAACTGTCTAAATATCTGTATTTGTTACGAAATATTTTAATACTTATGTAACATGTGATCAATAAAAATTCACCTTTAATATTGGGTAATGTGGGTATGCTTAAAGCCCATGTCAAGTTTTCTGTAAACTAGATATTGACGTTACAAATAAAGTTTGCAGAGTACAAAATGTTTCTATAAAACTTTAATAAACATGTGAACAAATAAACACAAACAAATACGTAAATAAGTATATAATACATAGAGGGAGAGAAATGCAGGATTTTTCATGAGGTGCAATTTAGAAAGCACCGAGGGAAGAATAGCATTCTCACCCGCGGTGCATATACTATTTTTTGCACAAGCAGAACCACAAAAACCTGAAAATTCATTAAAAATTACCTACCTACTACTATTGTATTGACAGTGTCACAATATAATATAAACTCCCTAGGGAGAGAATGTGATATATTTTTTCCCTAGGGAGAAAATGCTCCACTTCTGTCACGATTTTGACAGCAGAGAAACTGATTTCTACTCCGGCTTGTGCAAAAACACGGTTATAGCGCCTATAAATTTCAGTCGTTTTGTACATTTGGTGGAGGCGCCGAGTATAAAACCAACCGACAGTAAATTCCCCCATTATTCTACGAATAAAATGCTTTATACATAAATAACATACTGAAAATATTTAAAATGCTTTATCATCACATTTCTGTTTAAAGTTTTGTGTTTGTAAAATGATTTATTTCTTTGGTGTTACCATTTAATAAATCGAAAAAAATCCTTACGTTAAGTTTAAAGGGCTTAATAATTTGGCAGATAAGTTTTAGCGTTTTCCACATGTTGCTACGTTATTTTGATTACTCTCACATGATCTTGAAATAAGCATACTTAGATAATATGAAAATTAGTAAGTGTGCACTTGACTGATAATACAAAATGGTAGTTGGCAGTCAGCAGATACACTTATTATATCAGTACATTAAATTCATTTTATTATAACATGCTTCCTAAAAGTTATTGCCATGATAATTTATTACAGGGGGTTTTACTTATAAAAATTGAACTTTTAACGCTATTTGGGCACTCACTTTAATTGAAACTCACTTCAATTTATGTGAGAAACGTAGATGTGATTCGAGTTAAGACATACCTTTAATCGTCATTTTCTCGGGAAAACAAGGCCCTTAAGGCACACATAACTTCTTCACGTTAAGAAATGTTTATGAAAAATCTGAGAAACTTTAGTTAACAACCTGTAGATAATTTTTCTAAAAATGGTAAGTATTGGAAAACTGCTCAAATTTGAATGCAGCAATGTTCATTATTTTACCTTTCTAAGAAATATTAAAAATATGAAAGAAAATTTACTGATCTTTCTTGTGTTCTTTATTTTAATCTTAAGGATGCACTAGTATAAAATATACTGTGTTCAAAAAGTAGCTGAATTAGAGAAAGCCTTGAAAATGCAATTTTGGATAGAATCATACGATCAAATAATGTCACATGTTAAACTGACGAGATGTGTGAAATAAATTTTGTTGAAGTTTTTCAAAATGCTATAATCGATGATGAGTTTATATTAAAGACCAATAGTAAAAATCACAAACACCTGGAAATAACCTTTTTCCCTATATGTAACTCTAAGGGACAGTTTTTCCATAACTTAGTAATTTTAACTTCCAAATATTATCCTTGGTAACCTATGTTAATAAGATTTCCATAGTACGAGTATGTATATCTTAAAGCAGAATTTATCAGAGATGAAAAGACCGATTATACGCTGGGCAAATTTCGCTACACTTAAAATTTAAAATAACGCCAATATAGTGATTAAAACCGTTAAGAATAGACAACGACTGACAAAGTACTTTTTAATTACTAAACTCGGCGAATATTTAATAACATATAACATTAAAATATTACTATGACAGTTGCGGTTGCCATCTACATAGGTAATCCACAAAGGCATTCATTTTTAAAAGTCTACCGCAGCTTAAATTTTATTGACCGCATGGTACTTAAGAATTAATACATAATGCTTCTCATAAATTCATTTTATGTACAATCCCTTAAAGAAGCCCGAAGTTTGTAGAGCATAAAGACATTACTGTCGGGAATTCTTTAGTGTAAATTTAGTTTTATTTTAATACGTAGTAGGTTACTCCTGTGACGGGAATATTCTGATAAGCTTCTTATTATATGCTTTGGTGCATAAGAGGTTGGAATATGTTGCAGGATTTGACGGCGTAAATCCTGTTGTCTTTAGATAATAGTGTGAGAGTTTAGTTTGAACAAACTTTCAATTTTCTGGATCTACATTTCATAATGGGCAATGTTTACAGTTTAGGTTAAATCTTAGATAAACCGTTGAAGGAAACTTATTATCCTGAACTTTTTTTGTAAGAAATAAAGTAAAATAATCAAGCGAGGATGTCTACAGAATGGCTATAAAAACAAAATAATTAAATTGTAGAAACCATAGTTTTCACTGTTTTCAGAATACAAAGAACATAAATTACAATACTTGTTGTGAAAAAGAAATTACCTGTTTCAAATAAGGATAACCATGAATTAATAAAAAAATTTTTTTTTTAAAGTGGAATTCACTTACATCTGTAAGGAACGTGATTCGTTTATTAATCTAGACAAATAAGGCATATCAGAGCATATCTATTGAATTATGTTTACACCTGATCTTCACACCAGTTTAAATAACTACGAATTAATTAATAGATAAGGTATTTCCAGGCGACTCTGTTTCGTTTCACTATAAACTACTTCGATTTTTAAAACTAACTCATCCGCTGTGTGGCTTCACGTACACGTTATCTTTCAACTGCGACTTTTGAGCCAATTCACCAACTGAGCAGATTGAGACCTGGTGATCTTAAGGTCCAAGGTACTGTCTATCAATTTCATTGATAATTTCTGTTAAGCCATTTACTAGAATCAGCTGGAGGTCCGTAGACTTGCATTCAGCTATCGACTAACTGGCGCGTGATCAGACACATCCTTACAATTTTCGTTAGAAACTCCAACGTCTGCGTTGACTCTTAACTTCCGATTGACCATGAAGCTCATATCCTCAAGCTAGGATGCAAGTAGTTTAATCCGAAGAACATGGGCATCATATCTTTCGACTCCTGAAGGTGGTACTTTCAGTGTGTCGCTAAAGTATATAAAATTCATCCTCCCTTGAGGTTGTTTTCGGATTACCGACTAATTATTCAAGCTTATACTCTCAAAAGGTTACCAGAAAACGAGATCAGAGCTTAACCACAAAGGCATTCTGTGTTCATAGAATCCGGCTGACTTCGGAGGCTCATATCACCGGCGTGTAGCTAAGGACATCCACAATATGTTCCTACTCAAAGTTTAGTCCGAAGAGTATGGGCATCTTGTGTTTCGGGATCCGATTGGCTCCTGAAGGTGAGACTTTTCGGCTGTTGCTAGAGATACCTAAAATTCATCGTCTCTTGATGCTGATTTCGGGGTGTCGCTAAAGACTTTCCAAATACGTTCCACCTCGAAGTTGACTCGGAACTTCCGGGTGATTCTTGAAGCTCACATCCTCAAGCCAGAATAGAAGTTCGAAGTTTAATCCGAAGGGCATGGGCATCCTGGGTTTTGGGATTCAACTAACTTCTGAAGCTAATACTTTCAGAGTGTCCCAGATTCATCCTCCCTTGAGGTGGATTCCGGATTTCCAACCGACTCATAAGCCGAAAAGCACGCTGTGTTGATAGAATTCGGTTGACCTTTGATTCTCATACCATCGGGGTATCGCTAAGGATATCCCAGATATGTTCTTCTTCGAAGATAACTCTGAACTTCCGGGTGATTCTTGAAGCCCATACCTTTTAAGTGGAATACAAGTTCGAAGTTTAATCTGAAGGGCATGGTCGTACTGTGTGTTTTGATTCAACTGATTCCTGCAGCTGATACTTTCTTGATATTGTAGTAAAGATATTCCAAATTCATCCTCCCTTGAGGTTGATTTTAGACTTTCGACTGACTTTTCAGGCTTATACTCTCGGAAGATTGCTAGGAAACAAAATCGGAGCTTTCCATGTTAATAGAATCCGGCTTCCGAGGCTGGTTATGTTCTTCCTTGAGACTGACCTTGGACTTCCGGTTGACTCCTAAGGCTTATACCCTCACAGTATTACTAGCAACGAGTTAACCGTGTTCCTGGTCCCGGCTGATACTTAAGGCTCACTTGAGGTTCATAGCTTTAACACGAACAGCACATAAGTTGTTTAAAAAACTGACATTTATCTAAATTCCACGCCAGTGATTTTCTACTAACTGTTGCTGGAAATCGAAAAGCTCCCAGGGTTAATAACCCCAGGGTTGTGCTAGGACAAGGGTTGTATTTTCAACACGTTTCCGCCCATTTACCCTGAATTCATTACATCAATTAAACTACCGCAAATTTCATAAATCCGGTGTGCTCCACATTTATCACAAATTATATTCAATACAATGGAGGTATGAAAGGTTTATATTGTTTTTGTTTATTATATAACCCGTTCGGTTTTACTTAAAGCGAATAAATTTTGGTTATAAGCTGGAGAAAAGGTCATGAAAAGTTGAAGAGTTTTAATACTAATTTCAACACAACCTCCGAAACATAAATAAACTTTAAAGATAAAGGAGAGGTTGCTCCCATTCGGTAATAAGGCAATAGGAAATACACCAATTTAAACAAATTGGCCTTTTTAACCAAAAATAACATTTTCTATTAGTCATTCACTCTACTTGTGTTTGTAGGCTTTAAAATGGCTGATTTTTTTGTTGGGTATTTGTATGCTTCACAACAATAAAGACAGTTATTATTATTATTTTTAATTTTCACGGTATAAAACCTGAAAATACGAAATGCGGATGAGCTTTCTAATTGGAAGGACAATTCAGTCCCATCCAGTTAGAATAAAAATTATTGTTTCTTGTCATGTAATAACTTTATACACACCGTTACAAGAAAGCCATATCAAAGTCTGCCTAGAATCGCAAGTAGAATAAATGGATAAAAAGTTACCTCAGATCAAGGTATTAATAACCTTTGTTGACTTAAATTATGCTTAATTTTAAGTAGGTTCGATGTAAATGGTCCTAAAGCTTTTTCTAATTTAATAAGTTTGATTAGCAACGTGAAACTATTAATTCTTAACACTTATTATGCCTTAATTTTCAAAATTACTGTTATTTTACGAATTATTTCACCGTTTTTTGAATTTTCGGATTATAAATACTTATTTTTTGGAAAGTACAATGTGCCTTAACAAGTTCTCTACAAATGGAAAACTTTTTCATTATGAATTTCGCCAAAAAAATATTATGTTTTACAAGAAATTCTGCATTAATTTGACTTGAATAATCAAGCATCACACCTCGAAAGTCTTTGCTAGTATACAGGGAAATCAAAAATTACAGACGAAAATGTTATGTGTAAATGTTAATTGGAATTAAAAATTTTGTCTAAGTTTAAACTCCAGAAAACAAAGATAAAGGTTCACAATTTTTCAGTGAAATAAGTGATAAAAGCTTACTGGTCGGAGTTGCATCAGTTAATGTAATTTTTAACCCATTTAAAAAGATTTTTTTCTAAACTTAGACATAATTTTTAATTACAATCAACATTTACGCATAATATTCTTCTAATTCTTTTTATTTAAAGTTACTTTACTATTCAGCCAGCATTGTTTATATTCCCTGTAAAAGTACACCTAATTTCCAAATTATTGTTCATTTTTGAAGTCAAATTGATCGCGACTTTGGTAAACAATTTATTATTACCTACTTTTTTACAAAATTCATACTAAAAAAGTTTTCCATTTGTAGAGAACTTTTTTAGACACATTGTATTTTTATTTATGTACTAATCAATGATATTTTTAATAAATTAACAAGAAACTTGTGTTTTATTAAAGTTTAATGAAGGTTTTATGCATTGATAACATTACAGACGGATTCAGTGTGCTCAGTGACAATCATTAATTATAGCAACATTAAATGGGGAGGTTGATCGGCAAGCGTTTTGTACATTATTTTCCGTAAATTACATAATCAGTAGGTTAAACCGTAAATAACAAATTTGTACACTTCCTACATCATTTTTTTTTAAATTAAATTTGATTTCATTACAAATCTTTAGCCTGTTATATTGTTTGGTTGGAACTAAATATTAACTAAGTTCAAACGGCCTTGAATAACTTTTAAATAAGCACGATCTGATAACTGATAACTGATAACGTCTTGGTTTACTGAATAATCGAAATTTCTATATACTTTTTTATATTAAATTCAGAATTTATTCAGTAACACGAGCACGTCGTGTTGTCAACATTTAAAAAAATACAAAAACCTATTTCCCTATTTTGCATTTAGATGAGATTTAAGAGTCCATTAAGTTAGACATATTATTCTAATACGTGACAGAAAAATAAACGAAATTTTATTACATATTATATACAAAAATCATTGTTAATAAGCGCAAGCTAGTAAAAAAACGATGCTTTCCAAATACATTTTTAAGAAAGTATATTTACGGGAAAATCTGTAAAGTAAAAAAAGATTTTGACGATTTTCAAATCTTTTTCTAAAGTTAAAAACTATTTGGTTTCTAGATTTTCATCTTTCTTCCTTTTCTATACTTCTATAAAGTGATAACTACAAATTTTCAGATAGAACATAGTCATTTAGTGATTATTTATAAAAACAAATGTCGATGAAAATAAAATATTCAGGGTGTTCTTTTAAGTGCGCGGAGAAAATTCACTAATGTGTTGCTTGGCTTATTTTAAGACAAACATTTTCTATCAAGTCTCCGCAAGTCCTTTGCGAAATACAGCGTTATGAAGTTTAGAGAAAAAAATTGTAAATTTAGTAAATTTTAAAAGCCCGTTAAAACGTTAATTTCAAATATGGGTACAAATACAATGCCAAGGGCTACTTTTTGTATTCACAGTTCACCAGTGGGGTGGGGTGCGTGTAAATCGCCTTCGTACCATTCAATACGAAAATTGATACATCGCTGCAGTGTTGATACATTTTTTGAAATTTTTCATTGAAACCCTATGCGCATTGCTTCTTCTTCGTCCTCTCGTCATAAGCTAAAGGTTTCTTTTGTTTCCAATCGCCGTTTTCAGTTCTTTTGGGAGGTTGATGGCCAGCTTTCACTCCAGCGTTTTGGGGGTCTGTCGGGTGATATGCGCGTTGCTGGTCTTCCATCTCTTGTTACCTTTGCGAGTCTGTCTTCACTCATTCTGGTGATATGTTCATTCCATCCCTTTTGTCTTTTCCTTATCCACCTTATAATGTCTGATGTAGGAAGATTATTTTGTATTATTGTGTCCATGATAATATTGAGAAGAAGTGGGCTGAGTGAGTCCCCTTGTCCTATGCCGGTTGCTAGTGGTACTTCTTCTGTCACGTCATTATTGACTAATATATTGGTCTTTGTATTAGTGTTTAGCTTTTCAGTTATTCTGGTGATGGCTAGAGAGATGTTTTCTCCTTAAGTATATCTATGATATCCTGCAGTTTGACTCAGTCGATAACTTTGGTTAAGTCGATGAAGCATATGAATGCTGGCTTTTTGTACTTTTTTTTAAATTGAATTTATTATACAACAATCGGAATCTGCATTCTAGAAAGCTATTTTTCTGGCTGGAAGACTGGCTAAAGAGTCTCACTGTTGTCCTGATACTCTTCACCTCATATCAGGTCTACTGGTCCCCTTCTTTTCAGTCGTCTGTGGTTTCTCTCTTGCACTAATGGCTGTAATACGATATTGGTGTGTGTTTCTAGTTTCTGATGATGTTTCTGGCTTCTCTTTTGAATTCTCTCTTAGACTGTTAGGATATGTAGGTCTGGATGTAACATCTGATTTGTGACATACCACGGAGTGTCAACTATTGTTCTTAAGATCTTTGATTGTGTTCGCTATATTATAGCTATGCTGGACTTGCTAGCATGGCCCCTCAATTCGATGCCATAGGTCCAGATAGCGATAATTACCGCTTTGTATATGAGAATTGTGGGGAGGCGGTTAAACAAAGTTAAGGATCGGTGCCCATGGTCAGAACTAGAATGGGCGACCCGAACCAGGCTCAGTTTACTACGGCTCGGTGTGTTCTCCTCGACAAGCTATGGGCCTCAATGGCCTAGTAAAACTGAATATGTAATACGTAAATTAGAATCTTATTCTCCAATAACATTTGAGAGTTTCTGCCAATCAGCCAGTACAATTCTCTCATTTTAAGATCTCTCTGCTTTCGTTTCTTACTTATGTGTTCTCTCCAGTTAAGTTCAACATGATCTCCGATATTATGTTCCCGACTTGGCGAAAAAGAAAACAAAAAACATTAGAACTCTCACGAAAATTGACACATTCTTCCATTAACATGATCTACGATGTCCCCGACTTGTCGAGAAAGAAAACAAAAACCGTTAGAACTCTCACGCAAATTGACACATTCCTCCATTAACATGATCTACGATGCCCTCGACTTGGTGAAAACGAAGAAAACCGTTAGAACTCTCACGCAAATTGACAAAGCCCTCCAACTGCCGGCGCCAGCAATACGCTTGAATTAGCATAGTTACACGTCGGCGAGACCAACCGCCTCCCATGGTGAAGGTGTCCAAATTTCATCCATTAGTTCGGCGACACTAATAATTACTTCTAAAACGCTTACTAATTAATAAACAATTACAATTATGCAAAACTAGCAAAAAAGCGCTACATTTGCACATCAAACTCCACTTCAAGTCGAGTGCTTCCGTTCTAAAATACCGCTGTGGAAAATTTCGCAATTTGATCCGTGGAGTGCGTCGAAAAACGTGATAAACTCGCTCCCACTCGATACAATCACGTCGAGTGGGGTATCAAAAGACTCGTCGTAGCGCTTGCACGATGATCATAACACTAAACACAACAGAAATTACATTTGTAACAACTATTTAGAAAAACATGACGACACCGGGATTCTGTCAGATTTTACCACTTCTACCACCACTCGCCAGCCAATGGGAAGACAGAATAGGATTTTCGGGCTACAAATACGCTCGAAAAATCCACCTTGACATCAACGTCTCGGTGCGCTTGATCAAGATCGACATAATTATCTGCATGTTTGATCGGGATCGACATCCTTGTACGTTTGATTGACATCGCCGCCTCAACCCCCCTGCTGGAACCGCCGCCGTCGCCTACGTCGCCGGACGCTGCCCGTTCCCAGCCACCTCAACACCCCTCTGGAACCACCCGCCGTCGCTGCCTGAAGCCAGTCACCGTTAATGCCACCCTCCACTGCTGAAGTCGCACCGTCATCCACGTCGCCTGACGCCGCCATCTCGCCACTTTCATCAAACATCTTACCAGGTCAAAGTCCAGATTCTACACCGCCGGAGCACTTCTATTAGCAGAAAACGTCCACCAATTTTTATTTTTCTATTTTTTCTATTTTTCCAAATTTGAGATAAAAATGAAGAACCAAATTTTTATTCCAGTTTAATTTTCATCCAGGAATCAATCACCTCCCGCATTTTCTCAGCATACTTAGGAAACACCCTGTATAATAACTTCTTATATTTCAAAGGTAGAATCGATTACAGCATTTTTAGATTAATTCGACGTTTTTCTAATTGCCCGAATTTTTATTTCTCCAATTCTCCAGAAATATAATAAAATTTGACCCCAATAATTAATTTTCGGCCGATTTTCTGCCGTGTAAACTTGAAAACCAATAATTTTTGCCGTTCTTAAATAGAATCGAGAGGATTTTTAATCAACTCCAGCAAACCGCATCAATACCACACGATTGGGAAATATTTTTACTGCCCAATTTTTTTTTCGTTCAGATAATTTGATGCGTAGGCGACTAAATTGGCGCGTTCTTATTGCGTTCCCGTTCCGAAAACCGAAATTATTAAGGTGAACCGTAATATGGGGGGTGATGAAATTTAGGTTACGAAATGAACATATATGTGGCGAACACCTTTCCACTCGATATCAACATTCCTACCAGGGAGTCCATCAGAATATTGTTCTCGTCAAAAGTATAATGCGCCGCACATTATTCCTGACGCGTCTTCTCGCTCTTTTCCGGAGTCTATATCTGTCCTGTAAGATTATTCCGTACACGCAGAGTGAATGCCCATCTTTGTTATTACCGTACAGGAAACCCTGCTAGATCCTGTCTTTACTCTTCTGAGTTTACGGTAGGTTTTAGGTAATTTAATACCTAAGAGGTTTAGATTTCTCTGTGTACGAACACATAAAGAACGTTTTATATGATTACCTTCGCGGAGCTAGTTTTAATGGGTTTCTTTTCGTGATTCGGAAATTTCAAGGATGTAAGTTTGGGGTTCGGGGTTAAATTTAAATTAAGAAAATCGACTTATTCTCTTGTCATTTGACGTCTCAAAATTAGCTCTTTGAAGGGGAGCAGGATAACGAAAACGCCGTAAGTAACGGAAATTACTTTTATTGAGACACAATTTCGGTTCTGTAAATGTAAGAATTCTTTTACTAGCTTAATTAATAATAAGATCGTCTTTTTAACTCAGCAGAAATATCGCAAACTAATAAATAAAACTTGCCGAATTCATTATAAATTTTTGGTGGTGGAGAACAACGCCTCCAATTTTAATAAAAAAAAAGGACGAATACTAATAAAACTGTATTGACTTTTGTACAGGCATAACAGGAAATATTGAGGGAAACTGAACCAAGAACTGGACGGATAGAAAGGAGCCGCGGGAATAAAATGACAGTTGTTAAATGAGCTGAACCGCGATGCAAATATTCTGGACGTAATAGACCGGATAACTAATGTCATGGATGGAGAAAGATGGAGGAATATCCTTGGCAATACCAAGGATCAGAGAACCTTCTGGAATTATTGCTTTCTGGATGTAAAACTTAACAAGGAAGCGAAATACAGATAGATATCGAGGTCAACCGTTCATCTCAGGGAGTTAATCCTGAATGCAGGAGTTTTATTAAAATTACCCTCTTTATGAAGGTGAAATTAGGCTTGTATTTTGGGTATGTTAGCTGTAAAAACAAATAATTAGATATTTTTAAAATTTAGGCAAAAAGTCTTTGCGTGAAATTAAATCAGCGGAATTTAATTCAAATGGGTGACGCTAAACTAAAATCATTTACATAAATTAGCACCAGTAAAATTAACAAATGTTTTATAGTGCCCAATACAATTAATAAACAACGCAAAGATTTCCATACATTTTAGATTCTGCTTAGTAGGTACTAAAATTAAAACTTCGTATTATTGCGGTTCCAATACTTAAATGAATACGCTGGTTATTCAGTTGGTTAAGATAAATCCACCGAATAATACATTATTAAAAAGAGGAGAAAACATTTTTTCTGTAATGTGAAAATAAACTATGGTTTCCATTTAACACAAAGTTTGTGTTAGAACTTTAAAATCAAAAGTTCTAAATAAGTATATCCAATTCTACATAAAATTATTTACAGATAGCGTTTTCACTTTTGTTTTAATTGAAATGGTTACTAAAATACATTAAATTGAAAAAAATTCCTTATCAAGAATCACCTAAAAACCTGGCAAATATTTCTAAAATTTCTGTACTTTAAGATAAGTTTTGTTTATCCTTGGCATTACTTATACAACTACTTTGTCTGTATTTTAATTTGTTACTTTGGAGAAGTATAGACTGATATCCTGATTTAAATTTATTAATAAAATTTTGAATAATTTACTGATGACAGAAGTATTATAAAAATTTAATTTTTCCAATTCCTACACATAAAGTGGCATTTTAATGTTTCAAATCTAGTTATTAAAGCAACATTTTAACGTGAATAGTGGATAAAGTGTTGCTATAAACATTTTATTCCCTCTTTCCATGACGACACTGTTGCTATAAACATTTTATTCACCCATTTCTTGACAACGTGAATAAACTTGTTTTAGAATAAAAATCATGGTGCCTTTAAATTTAGGTTGCTAGGCATTGTTTAAAAGCTACTGTAGTATTAATATTTATGTAAATAAGCAATAAATTGATAATTAACTGTTTTTTAGAAATTTTGGAATTGGAATTGGAAAAATATTAATTAGCTCACTCGGCTGCGCCTCGTGAACTAAATTTTTCCTTTCGTGAATAAAATTTCTCTTTATTCATTTGTACCATAAATGGCTATTTTATATTGTATATATTGTTATAATAACGCAAGATTGTGCAAAATAACCAACAATGCCACGTTATTATAAATTGTAAAATCGCCCCACGTTGCGTCGACAATTATTGATATGTGTGGACCTATAAACTCTTTATGGATCCCATAATATTCACCCCAAAATTGTTTTACTTCCCCAAAAATATATGATTACTCACGTTGATTGTAAAATTATTATAAATGTGCCGCAGCTTATATTTTGTATTTCAAATTATGTTTTACTTTTAAATTAACTGAGATACTCTTATCTCAAGGTCGTTCTCAGGGTTGGTTAAATTAAATTTCAAAAAAGACAAAATAAAAATTACTCAAAAACTTTGAAGGTACAGATTTATTATAATATTTATCCCCTAAATTGCCCTAACTTATAATATTTTTTAAAATTAAAGTAAATTTAAACACTCACACTTATACTTTGATTTGAATTTGTTACAGTCTTCGTTAATTTGACCTTCTGTTCACTTTGTGTCCAATCCAAGTCCACTTGCAGCTGATTTGTAATTCTCCCTAACTTCAATTCCAATTGCAGTTCAATCTGATTTCAGTTTAATTCAACTCTGATTCCAATTACAATCCAATCTTGTAGTTTAATCTGATTTCAGTTTAATTCAACCCTAATTATTACAATTACAATCCAATTCCACTTGTAGTGTATTTGTTATTATAATATTTTTATATTGAATCTTCTTTTAAATTAATTTTTTATTAAATAATAATTTTGAAGGTTGGTTCTGATCATTTCAATTTAAATTAATTTTCAGGAGCAACCATTTGTGCATCCTTCCGCTATCAATTAAAAACCACTTCTTGTTTATAATTTTGTGTTTGTTGTTTTCATGTCTCCCAGGTGCCATCCAATCCATTTATCCATAATAAACATTCATATTAAATACACTCATGCATTCATGTATCACCATAACAACAATATTTCGAGCTAAATACAATACAATAATATACAACAACAATATTATAATACAATAACAATAATGCAGCCACCCCCAACCCCTTCGAGCCCAGTAGGAGCTATCTGCGGTACGCTTCTCAGCATCATCTTGGGTGATTTTCCGCAGTGGCGCCCATTTTCATCCCGATTACGACAGGGTTTAGCGCTTCGAACCCCCTTCTCCACTGCTTGCTAGCCGAGAGACACAGAACTTCGACGTCCCCATAAGTTGTTGTAGTACGGAATTAGCACGCGACAAGATTTAAAACAACAGCTAACTGGTCACTAATTAAAATTATTATTACCATACAAATTCTTGAAGTTTATGTATGCAAGCTAAGCCTTTTTCATTAAACCATTTAGACATATGTAGCTGGGGCACTTCAAATGTGTCTCCAACTAAGTTACTAAATATTCTACTTTCATTTGCTATTTAAATCATTAATATACACTAAGTAAAGAAGGGGGCTGCTCAACGCCTAACTTTAAATCAAAATTATCAGATTTAATATTGCCTAATTTTACAATCAAATTTTTCTTAGGCCAATGAGAAATCAGCAGGTCATCTATAATACTCATAAAGAATTGATTTATATTTTCTAAAATTCAAAAATTTATCGAATTCAATGCGCAGACTAAAGAAATTTATTAAATATTTATTTACTGGTTTTATTGAAATCATGAAATGCATAGAATTAAACGAAAACACGCTATTTTTCTAACTTTTTTAATATCCATTTTTTACTTACTTAAAATTTCCACAATCTTCCAAAAATTCTAAAGTATCAATATCGGCGTAAAATTCAGGATAAAAAGCTTTTCAAGATTAATGCAACACGACTGTTCCAATTTATTAGTTTTAGTAAGGGTCATTTAAGACATTAAAAGAATAGATTAGTTCGGCCTATACCAAAAGAAACTATTTTTGGATAACTCAAAGTCTATTAAAATAGTTTTTGTTTCTTCGATATAAATGTACAGGAAAACCCTACGATCTTTCTTTCTTTGTTTTTCTTGGACTCTCTTGTACCTTTATAGTGTTGAGGAGGCCGGACACACCGAGCCGCAGAGCGGTCACCCATCCAAGTTCTAGCCAAGCTGGCTCTTGCTTAACTTTGTATATCTCAATATTACGTGCACTCCCACTCTGCCGTACTGCCGGTCAACCCTATATTTTAAATACTTAGGAGTATTTATTAATAAAATTAGGTTGGAGCCATAATATTTTCAGCTGGAGACCAGAGTTTTTTTTTATCAAGCACAACTTTAGGTATGCCATATTCCAGAAATGGTAGAATTTACAAAGAAGATGCTGCTGAATTCAAATTCTACGTACCACACTTACATAAATACTCAAAGTGATCATTAGGTTTTTCCACACTTAAAAAGTATTCCCTAATACGATTGGCAACAGTCTAACTTGTTAAGTATTGCTCCAATATCTAATTAACTTTTTCATTTTTGCTACCTTAATAAAGGCTGATTTTGAACATGTTTACCCCCATTTAACAATTTGAACGTTCAAAATCAAAATAATTAATAACAAAATTCACAAAACAGTTAAAAGTAATCAAAGTATCACCAACAAAGACTTTTATATCTTGCAGTTAGTCTTGCAATATTCGAAAAAGGTACAATTTTTTTCAAAGAAGAACGATTAATTATGATGCCTAAAATAACAGAAATAACTTCATTCAATTACTGAGAAAATTTATCAAAAATGTTATTTAAAATCGTCCTTTATAATCAAATTCGTTTTAATGGAAAAATTCAATCAATCAAGATTAAATTAAATTTCTGAAGTAATTTAAAACGGTTGTGTGAATAATAGGATAAAATTAATCAGCGTGTTGTTGATCGTTCCTGTCTTCCATATTTCAAAACTTTTGTAACGTTTCCTAACCGAAACGCAACACATAAAAGGCGTGTTATCCTTAACAGCTAAGTTAGAGCTGGGGTTAAAGCAGCATATAAAATTCATAAAGGGGTTTTAATTTGTTTTATTAAATACGAGTCAGAGACGCACGCCTCGAGTTTTCAAACATCTAAAAAGTGAAATCCGCAAAATTCCTAACGGGAATTTAAACACGACGGCGTAGTGGGTTTTATGAGTTGTCTCAAGACAGTCGTGATAGGTGATGGGTGGTTCTCGAGGGTATTGTAACAAAAGTGTATGAATTGTCTCTCTCGATGTCAAAGCTCATGACAAACACCGCAACCTTTCAGCAGCCACAGCGATATATGTGAAACGTGCTTTCGCACAGGAATATGTTCCTTGTTTCTTTAAAACTCGTGGGATCGATGCCGCTGATGACTTGAAATAAATCGGGTCACTCATATACACGTGTCATACTTCACATAAGATGATGTGTTTGAGAGTAAAATGTCTTTGCTGTATGCTTCCCTAAAACCGGTTGTAGTTCTAATAGTCTTATAAAAACGTCAGAGATCTCACTATTTTTATGTGCTGCAGCAACAATTAAGAAAGCAGAGTAACTGTCTTTGCAATCCGTTGTTCTCTTATTTGGTGTCCCACAGGGATCCAACTTGGGGCCCCACTACTCTTTCTTTTGTGTTCGAACGATATAGATTTCATGTCAACATATTTTATTTTCAAAACTACATTGTTTCTGCTGAAACAACAGTGAAGAGGGCAGTCTTTACGCTTACTTCTGATTTATTCCTATGTCCTCGTAGCATGGAGCTCCGCAATGTTTTAACTGGGTCCAACTAGTTGTTTTTTATTTATTAAAACTAGCTTCAAGTGAAACTATTTAGTTACGGAGTTTAAATTTCTGCTTCAACAGTTAAGGAAATTTTAGAGAATGTCTTTACTGTTCGCTTCTTTGCAACTGATTCGTATTTAATTTGGAGCGCCACAAGATATCAACTTGGGTCCATTACCCTCTTTCGTGTGTTTGCATGTGGAAACATATCTATAGTAGTTGAGGATTTATCCGGTTAGGACAACAGTTATGTAGCCTTTACAGTTAGTTTCTCTGAAACGTATTCTTTTCCAAGCATGGTGTCTCTCAAGGCTCTAAATTGGATCCACTACATTAGCTTTTTGTGAAAATTGCGGAATTTAAAGATATTTTGTGCTACAACAATTAAAAAAGCAGAAATATTTTTATAGTTTGTTTTTTTGAAACTATTTCCTATCTTCTCGTAGTATCATCTGAAGTCCCACAAGGTTTAAATTATTATTCTATATTTTGCACGTTAATGATAGAACTGTCATGGGAGCATTTTATTTGGCGAATTTAAATACTTTTTTTGACTAGAACAGTTAAGAAAACAACATGTACAGTTACTTCCTTTCTTCTCGTAACATAGAGCCCCACTCGGATTTCACTTGTCCCACTAGACTTTCTTTTAAAAATTAAAACTACCATTCACGTGAAAATATACAACAGCAACAGTTAAAAATATTTGAAAATGTCTTTACAGTTCGCTTCTTTAAACTTGAAACTCATGTTTTCGTAGCATCGTTTGGGGTGCCACAAGGTGTTAGATTATGTTCACTTTATTTTTATTATTTATTCTTAAGGGATTTGTTTTTCATTTGAATTTTTTATTTGGAAAATTTAAAGAACTTTTTGTTAAAAGAACAGTTTGTTTCTTAATTTTTATCTCTTTATATCATCGTCTGAGGTCCCAGAAGGTTGTCACGGCTTTTGAGTTTTTGCGTAAATGAAGTGTAATACGTCCCTGTTGTTCGAAGTTTAAGCGTGCCTGAAGCGTGAAGAATCCGCGCGAATAATGCCAGATCGGCGTATTCTTGTTGTTGCGAAATATTTCGAAGAAATCCCCAATATAATGACCGAATATGATTATCTAATATTTTGTTCAGTGACTTTCTTTGTTAAAAAGTCCTGGGAACCATCGATTGCAAGGAAACGCCAGAGTGGCGCCAGTCAAGGTTTCCCCCCGCGCACAAAAGATGCAGTACGTTCCTCGAGACCATTCTGAGCGATTTCCTCCGGATTACGATCCCCCATCTCAAGGGTTAAGCGTTTCGAACCCCCCTTTCTTCGACTGCTTGTTAGCCGGGAGCCACCCGACTTTGACGTCGCCCTATAGGTTGTCTTAGTGCGGAATTAGCACGTGACAAGGTATCAAATTTTATCCATTATTCTTTACTTGAAAAATATAAAGTTTTTTTCTATTACAATTCAGTAGAAAAATTTATTGTGGCGGGTTTGATATTTTATTTCTTTTTTTTGGTATTTCGTCGAACTAAAAATCAAATTAATTAACCAATAACACACTAAATGTAAGAACGTTTAATTAGATATTACTTGACCGATAGAAGGGTAGCAGTTAGGGAAGGGAATGACAGCGTAGTGAGGGTTTGCAAACAGGGTTGCCCTCAGAGGTCGATATTGGATCGATTCTTCTGAAACCGCGGGTATTCGACGACCTTGAGGATGACCGTGGTGTAGCAAGGTAACCTACGCGGACGACGAGGTCATAGTAAAAGCGGACTCAAGGGGCCAACTTGACGATCAAGCTAACGAGGTGTTAGGCAGAACCCTGGAGTGGGGTAATCTTCGCAAACTCCACCTCTTCGAGGAGAAATCGGTAGACCTTATGCTCAAAGGCGAGCGGCGTCAGAGGATTTGGATGGGGAATCAGCAGATTAGGATAGTAGGACAGGTTAGGTACCTACACTGGGGGCAAGGCACGTCCGCGGAAGCTAGATACGGACCTCAAGCGATTCGTCAAAGCAAGATAGGGTCTGAAGCATAGAACCTTGCAGATCCTCCACAAGTGAGTACTCGAGTCGGCCGCTCTCTACAGAGCAGAGGTTTGATTCGATAAATTGAATAGTAAATGTAGGGATAGTGTGAACGCCGCTTAGCACCTGAAGCTTCTAGCATCGACCAAGGAGTACCTACAGAACGGTGTCCACAGACGCGTTAGGTGTCCTCGCGAAACAAATTCCGTTAGCGTTTAGGGCAGAGGAGAGGTGGATTCATAGAAAAATCCGCAAAAGGATTCTGCTGGTGAATTTAGATTCGACGGCAAGGAGGAATCGGTTGAACGGACCATCATCGAAGCCCACGACCACGTCCTGGCGAAGTGGGAGGATTCGTAGAATAGATAGGAGGACGGTGGGCTCACACGTGGATAGTAAGGCTACGGATGGAGGGAGGGCCGTACCCTCGTATTGGGTTACCCAGCTCCTTACGGGACACGGTGACTTCAGGGCGAGGCTGCGAGCCTTCGGTCTGATAGACAGTGGCGAGTGCGTATGCAGAACGGATGAGACGAGCGAGCATCTCCTCATCAACTGCGCGACGCCGGGGGTGGAGAGGGAAAGGGATTTGTTACAAGCTTTCGTCGAATATCGTGGGATCAGGTGGCTACCACGACAACAGGACCTTGTCGGAGAAGGCCTATTCAAGGAGTTCGCGAAGAGAATAGTCAAGGAGCGGGTGGAGTTTGTTACTTAATCTTTATTTTTTCATAACATCGTCTGTGGCCCCACAAGGTACAAATTGTGCCCATTACTTCTTCTTTTATTCGTTAAGGATTTGTACTTGTAAAAGATTTGTAGCAAAAAACTAGAAAAATATAAAGATATAAAGATTTCTATTACACCAACAGTTAAAAAGCAGTAGAACATGTTTTGCGGTCCATTTTCCTGAAACTAATTCCTATTTTCCCCTATTATTATCTGGGGTCCCGCAAGGCTTCAACTTGGGTTCACTGCTTTTTCTTTTGCTCGTTAATGATTTAGTTTTCAAGTCAAAAATTGTTGTCTGCAAATATTTTCAGTTACAACGATTAAGTTGGCTTTATAATCAGTTTCGTTGAAAAATGGTTCTTATCTTCAAGTGGCATTATGTGGTGTCTCACAAAGTTCAATTTTACGCCCATTGCTCTCTATTTCATCTGTGTCCTGTATGTACAGAATTTTTACTTATGAAATTGAAACATCTGTTCTGTTACAAAAGTTAACAAAGCAGTACAAAATACTTTCATATTCAATTACCACGAAACAGTGCATTATTTTTGGTACCATAGTCTGGAATTCCACATGGTTGTAACTTAAGTATATCCAATTCTTTTGTTTAATACTGATTTAGGTTTCAAGTGAAGAATTTTTGTCTGCGAATTGTTTTCTTTCTGTGACAACAGTTAATAAAGAAGCAGAATTATTTTTACAGTACGAAACTAATTCCTATTTTCTCGTAGTCTGGGGGCCCACACGGTCCTCAACTCGATCCATTATTTTCTGTGTATTAGAAATTTAATTTTCTTTCTCTTATTTTGATGAATTTACCGATATTTTCTCTTAAAATAACAGTTTCAAAAACAATAGAAAATACCTTGGGTTCGTTGCTCTTCTTCGTTAATGATTTAGTTTTAATGTGAAGGTTCCAACGTATGAGTTAACAACTTGTCTTTCATGTTAACATTTTTTATTTGTAGATTTTTAATATCTTTCCTGCTATGGAAATGGCTTCAAAAGTTGTAGGAAATACAATGCAAAATTTACTTTTACAAATTTTAAACTAACAAAATTATTTTAAAATTCGTTCGATACAACTTCTAGCGATTTTAGTAAATTCACGTTAGGTGCCTGTAATTTCACAAAATTAATGTAATAACATTTTATAAAGCAATAGAGGATAATTGAATGTTTTTCCAACGAAGCCAGAATGCTCATTAGCTAAAGTACAAAAAATTATCGCGCAGATGGCCTCGTTTTCACGATGAGGCAGTAATTTCTGGAAGTACTCAAATTTAAAAAAAAATGTGCGTCAGATTATAATTAAACTTTATTATAGTGAATTTAAAAGGTTTCTACAAATACGGTAAGCTCGTAAAAGCACACTTTTTTAATCACATCTAAAGAAGATTACCCCAAACAGATAACCTATGAATTTTCTTGTATCTTAAATCCTCTATTCACCATAAAAATCAAAATATATTCTTTCTATTACTATAGATTAAATAATTGAGAATTTTTATAAATTGCCATCGCTAAACAACGAGAATGCCTACAAAAATGCATAGTAGTACGGGCCGATTACGTCAAATGAATTCAATTAAAGTACCCCGTACTTTTTCACGCTCAAATTACTCTTCCATTTACAAATCACATTACTGGCAAAGCAACAGTCCACTAGCAGTTTCCACAATTGAGCCATGAATATTTACTGAATTTTTTACCGCAAGTACCCAAACCTTAATTCATTTCGTTATTCCCTGAACTGTCTCTTGCTTTTCATGCCTAATTTTTATAGGACGAAAATTTAGTTAAACCATCACCGATGATTATGCAATGTTTGTATTACATTAAGAATAAATGAGAAACTAGCCAGGGAATAATATTCGTTTGAATGTGATGCGATATTCAAAGTAACGGTTACAATCGATGAAAGTGGAGTACTCGTATTTCAGTATTGTGAAAAAAACGAAAACCACGGTTGGTGTAAAACAAACCCGCACAAAAATGCGTACAAAACACCTGGATTTGTTTCATGAAATGTTCGTGTTCGGAATTACATCAGATTTAGAAAATACTGTTTTGTAATTTTACAAAATTTTTAACAAAAAATACCCTAAAAAGTGATCTAAAAGCTTCGAATTTCAAAAAGATTTCAATTGTAACAAAACAAAACCACACCGTGCAAAAATGCATTTTTTCTACAACCACCATGGAAAGTGGGATTTTCAGACTTCGTCTCCATAGATACGAGTATTGAAAATTAGTGTTTGCCGAACAAGTGAAAATTAGCGTGCGGAAAGTTTACTTTCCGCACGCAAATCTGATTTGCGTGCGGAAAGTAAACTTTCCACACTCAAATTTTGATTTGCGTGCGGAAAGTAAACTTTCCACACGCTAATTTGTTTACTTTCCGCACGCAAATCAAAATGTCATAAATGACATTTGATGAATGTCAGATTTGATTTTGCAGAAATATTTAAATTTTTTGTGGTTGTAGAAAAAATAGTGTGTAATACATGTGTTGAAAGCTTGTATTTGCCACACTCATGTGACTGCAGCACTCACTATCGTTCGTGCTGCAAACTTCACATTCGTGTGGCAAACGCAAGCTTTCAACACTTGTATTACAAATAACTATTGTCTAGCGTAACTATGGATAGTGATAGATTGCAGAAGTCACCGAAATTATACCATCCTTGATATCAAATTCAACCCCACAATTAAAGGAAGCTCTTTAAATTAAAATGTTAAAGGAACTATCACGAGGCATCTTTAAAACTTCTTTATAACTTACTTAATAGCATTATAGAAAAAATAAGCAGTTTCTTTATAGATAAAGTGGCTGCTAACAAAAGTGTACCAGAAACCTGAATAAATAACTCTCATTCTTCCGTAATAAATAAGAACACTTTGATTAGTTAAACAAAGGAATTTAGGAACCAATCTTCTCGACTTTATAGCTGAAGGGAAGTTCCTGTGGTTAAGACGCCTGCCTCTATAGTGGCGTCTGGCCTTTTCAATGACGCTTCCTAGTTCAAAGGTGGCCTTAAGGCCTGAATGTTACGAATCCTTATAATCTGCACTTTCAACAATGAAGAGAATGTAAAAGGTTCGACTTTGAAAGAAGTCACAGTTTCTAATAAAATTTGTGTTTGTTTTGTTTTTTCTACCATCTACCATATATTCATTTTTAACGAACAAATGCAAACATAAAAATAGAATGCGAATGGTGTAGGGATTTGAAGTCGAAAATCTGTGGTTCAAATCCCTGCAGAGGTGATTTTTTATATACATAGAATTTTCTTAATTCCTTAAAATACACAAAAAGTAGCTCCTCAAAGAAGAAAACCATAATATGTTTTTAAAAAATTTTTGAAACAAGGGCGACTGTGATCTTTTGGGTGAATGTCTTAGCTTATACCATATTAAACATAACTGCATATCTCGATTTAATAATAAATTTTGATTGCTTGGATTTGAGATTTCAATCCGTGCTAAAGTTATTTTCGAATTTGGAACCAAAAAAAGCGAATTTTGAATCTGAAGTACAAACTAGAAACTAAAACTGAAAGTTATCAGTAACCAGTTCGAATTCAACATTCATATCTCGAATCTGAAAAACCACCCCAAAACTATTTTTTAAAAATTTTCAATCGGAATTATATTCGGATAATATGTACTTAAATGTAAATGTGATACAAGTTTTAACTGGAAAAGCTAAATTTCTAATTTATTCGACACCAAATTCACATTTAAGAATCGAATATTTTTACTAAAATATAACTGGAATATGAATTTTTGGATTTGTAAATAAAGCTGGAACCTTGAAACCGTATTTCTTTTAAAATTAAACCTGAAATTCAGCTTCAACTTCGAGTTAGAATACTGAAAGTAAGAAATTTGAGTTAAAATCAATCTTTAAGTATGAAATATTGAACTCTACCCTTTTTAAGCCGTAATCTAAGCCTAAAATATGAGATATTTCTGTTAGTTTATGATTAGGAACTCAAAGAAAAATTGAAAAAGAGAAAGAAAGGTGGGGAGAGCATTGTGAAGATGAAAATAGTAGCTGACTTTTGATTTAAAAATAGATTTAATATACTAAATAGGTAGATCTTGAGCGTAAAGCTTAAATGGCAAATTTAGAATCTGGAAGTTTTTAAATTTAGATTCATATTGAAACCACTTGCCCTTGATGGCTATCACGAACCTTATGGAAACGCCTTCTTTGAAGACCCACCATGATTAGTGGATGACAGTTTGGGATCATTTTCAGAAAAACCATAGGAGTTGCTTGTACCAACTTCCTTGAACCAACCACCGCTCATAAACTCGAAGAACTGTATCTAGGAAACCACTGATAACACGATCTTCACTGGGACCATAGAGATTCATCTATCTTGTCCCCGCCAGTTGCTCTGACTAATTAATCTAATAACAGAGAAGCGACGTTATGCAATGAAATCATCTCAATTCCTTTGTTTGGTTTAGCGATGAGCTTTGGGCGAAATTGCCTTCTGATATGAATTACCACAGAGGAGATAGAAGACTAGTTGACGAGTCAACATAGGCCTTCTCCCCGTCGCGTCGCTTTCATTACCAAAAGCAGTTTATCGATGAACCACAAAGTCCAGCCGACGTTTTTGCAAATGCTTTGAAGCAAGTTCATCAGGATCTGTTAAACGGCCAGTTCTAACAGCTCACCAATGTCATCATCCAGACCAACCCCTTCCTTAGACCACTTTTTCGCATTACTAATTTTTCCGATCCAAACCAAAAAAAGGCGAGACATGCCTATTCGAAGTGTGGTTCTTCTCCACGACTATGCTCGGCACCACATAGCTGCTTTGACCTGAGAAAAATTGGAACAAATTCACTGGGAAACATTGGAACACCCGCCCTACAGTCCAGACTTGTCGCCATCCGACTATCACATGTTTGGTCCTTTGAAAGAAGAGTTGGGAGGGCACCGTTTCGACGATCAGGGTGTGGAATAGTTTGTGCGCAATTGGCTTTCATCCTACGATGAAGGGATTAAAGAAGCTTCCGATCCATTGGAAAAAATATGTTAATAAAAGAGGAGATTACGTAGAAAAATAACATATTTTCATTTTTTTTAATTGTAAAAATAAGTTTGTAATAAAAAAGTCCGGTTTATATTTGATTCACCTTCATATAGTATGTAGCTAACAGTGCACCTATCGTCATTACTTCTCAATATTGCAGAAGGTTTTGTATTAGATACGACATGGAATACTGAAATACTACTAATACGTGTTTAGTTATTTTGCTTTCATGTATCCAATATCTATTAAATATTTATCTGGGTGATGTGTGATGCTTTATTATTTTCATTTTTTTCCGGTTAGCATTACATTTTAATTTTAAATGAACCATTTTAATTCCTTGATCACTGTAGTTAACTTAAATTAAAAAAATACCATAGCACCATACGACCATACTAAAAATGATTGAATAGAATACAAACGAGCTTATGATTATCCTTATCATAATAATTCTTGGAAGAATGATTGCGTCAACGAAAAGTTTTCAATTTACGTGTGATAATAAACCAATTATCAAGTTAAACCACCGCAACTTCAAACTTCTTGTGAACTTGTTGAACGTGACTATTTATGTCTTGGATGCACGGTATTTTCCGATAATAAGATTCGACTTAAATAGGTACCCATTTCGATTCGGCGAACATCAAATGCATGCACGTTAATATCGAAAATCCGTTTTGCCGGTTTCTAGGTTATATAGTTAATTTCATGAGATGATAAAGGCGTATGCAATATCAACTGGGAATGGAACAGCAGAAGGGATTCTTCCGGTCTTTGCAACTGTGCTTTGCATGCAGTCGAGCGACTTTAGGTGGGTGTATTGATTATGACGCTGCAGCTGCTACGAACGGGATTCGATGTTCTATGTGTAAAGCTCTGTTAAGCTTTCCTGGTTTACTATTATGAGCAGGTAATTAACCTGATGACCTATTAGATCGCCAGCTGACAGTAAATTGAAAATAGGGAGCCACCTATATTGAACAAATTAAAATATTATTATTCCATTAAACCGGACAAGAGTGGCAGGCCCAAACTGTGTCGTAACATTTGCATTAGCATAGCTTTATATACGAATATAACGGGCATTAAACGGACCTAAAGTGTCGTAATTACTTAGTGGTCGGGTTTTATTATAAAATATAAGAGAAAACGGGGATGAAAATCTGCTTAAGGATCTAAAATTTATGTCCCATAACAATATTTAAAAATTATGGTAGTACGAAAAGGGGTGATTTCGTAAAACGTCTGGTCTCGCCTAAAATGCGACCCAGTTATTAAATGTTGTAAATTAAAATTTCGCATAAACTAGAGTTCTCAAAGTTTAAATAGAGGTCGGTTGCTTTGTGAGAGGACGATTCTGCTACACGTTTGAACAAAAGTTGTTTAAACTTTGCTTATTTAAATTTTGTCGCTTTTGATAATTTAGTTGAACGGTCACAATTTGTAAGTTAATATTTACACAATTTTAGGCGGTTTCCAATTCTGCTTAGTTAACAGAACTGCAGTTTTCGAGCCAATAAAATACAAACAAAAAGTCCGACAAATAAAATCGGACAAATCACTGAAATATTAGTATGCAAATAGATAAAAAAATACCGTAGTTTTGGCTACAACTGAAAGAGTTCGTCACAAAAAATTGGTAAATTGGAGTTCAAAGTTCTTTTCCTAACCAATCAATAAGTTGCTTCAAAGAATAAATGGAAATGAAAAATATAAGCACAAATAAAGGTCAAATTGTTTTCGGTTCATTTACAGTTCAAAATTTATTTTCATCTTGCTGTTGCTTGCAGAAAAGAATTCTGTGTGGTTATTTAGGGTTCGCTAAAACAGAAAAGAAACGTCAAAGTAAATATGATGGCAAAACAGAAGTCCCACTGTTTACGTGATGTGTTTTTTAGAGGCCTCTCAGATAAAAGAAAGCTCTGTTTATATAAAAAAATGAAAATACGTGTGCTGGCTGAGCTATAATCTACAGAAATATCAAGCATTGTGTTTAGGATTTATTGATTTATTTTGGATTTGGCTTGGATGCATCTCATACAATCGAAAACCTGAAGCACAGAAAGAATTTTGGTAAACATTTTTTATTTCATAAAGTAATAGCTGAGTTTTGTATAATAACTATCAAAGAAACCTTTAATTAAAATCAAGTAAAACAAATGAATTCGAAAATAACACTTCAGGACAAGTTCTCAAAAAGGCATAAATATTCACCACAGCCTTAAAATCTTTTCGCGATTTGTATCCGACGAAAGAAGTTTGGAAAGTTCCACCAGAAAAATATCAGATGTTCACCAACTTAATGCATCGCAAGGTTTCCTTACAGTTCGGAAAAATTACTTTTTGTTTCTTTTCGATTTGCTTCAAGAATCTGAGAAGTAAACGGATTTCTTTTTGAGATGTTATAAACTCATGAATTTCTTATCGCCATTTTCCAGTAACTAAAGTCGAAGAATTTCAAAGTTTTAAAACTTATTAAAAAGTGGAATGATAAACGTTCCCAAATCTCGGATGTGTAATGGGAACAAAGTTAGTTATTAAAGTATGTAATAACTGTATTTATGGGTGCTATAAAATGTAATAATAAAACGACAAGGTATTGAGTTTACGTCGTGTTTCGCATAATTTATATTCCCAACGGAGTTATAACCCACAGAGAATGTAGAGGGTGATGATCACAATTCATAATAATATCCCTTAATTGAAAATCGAATGAAACTTGACATCACTTTCAAAGTAAAACGAAAACATTTACAGTGATGTATTGCTAAACCAATTACATTAACGTTTATCGATGCAAATATTTGGGAAGAAAATCACATCAGCGAACATGCACTGTTAAATCTAAGCATCATTAAACAGCACTTTCAATAACATTTTTGAGGAACATCAAGCGATACTCGTCGAACCAGGTAAGGATTTAAAGTGTTATTCAAGTTTTATCAACAGGAAAGTTAGCTAAGTCTGGAACAGGTGGAAACTTGAAAAGTGGGGAGGCGGTATTGTTTTAGGATAATACATAATGTAGTTTTAAAAGTCACGAATACATTTAGACCTAAGTTTTTCTAGGCTTTTCCTTTTGGCTGCTGAGAATCTGCTTTCCTTTACTTCAGTTTACTTTAACAAATGTAAGGTTTTAGTTTTGAGAAAGACCCTACTACTTCTTAAAACATTAAACAAAAATTTACAAATCCGGACAATTTTGGTTTTAATCTTCAAATCTTCAATACTGCCTAGGCTGATGTAAAAGTTATTACTACTAAATATCCGACAAACTACCCCAAGACAGAAGATTACTACAAACTGACCCATATTTCCTTAATACATCTAACAATAGATTGCAAAAGAACCCAAACTGAGGTGCATAAATTGCAGCTATCAAGGCTGTATACCTTAGTATAGGAAAACGAGGTGGCCTAGAATGCAAATCAAATGTGAGGAAAGAAATAGATGCAAAAGGCAGCCAATACAATCAAAACAGGTAAAGCTGCAGATCCTGACGGGATGCCTCCGGAAGTTATCCGAGTAATTACAAAAACAAATGGTTCCGAGGTCAGAGCAGTAATGAATGGCATAATAATGGACGGTGTATTCCCGAGCAATTGGAAGGTCGATAAACTGATTCTCATCCCTCAACCTAATAAAACTGAAAACAAAAAGGCATACAGACCCCCATGCCTTTTAAATGTTACGGCTAAACTATTGGAACAACTAATTAATAAAAGGTTAATAGCGGAATTAGAAACAAAATATGGTCTGGCTGACAACCAGTATGAATTCAGACAAAAGTGATGCCATAAAAAGAGTACAGGAGAAAGCAGAGGAGGCTAGAAAACACGGGAACCAAAAATTCGTAGTGCTGGTCACCTATGACGTGAAGAATGCCTTCAACTCGGCACCTTGGGAAAGTATTAAGTACAAAAGAACTGCATAATAAACAGATATCGCCATATTTGATTAGGATGATAGGTAGCGGCAGCGCGGCAGAGAAATTCTAGTCGGACTAAAATGGATATGACATGTGGTGCCCCACAAGGTTCGCTGCGGAGGCCGAACTTGTGGAATGCATACTACGACTCAGTGTTAAAAGAAGTTATGCCAGATGGAGCCACTTTAGTGGCGTATGCAGATGTCGTAGCCCTGATGATGTGCGGTGACACTAGGCACGAAATAGTAAGAGATATAGAGGTGACTAGTGAAAGTATAGAAGCGTGGATGGAGAGGAAGGGCCTAAAGATAGCAGCCCATAAAACTGAGATGGTAATTCTGGCACGCAGACAACCCTGAAAACAGTGAAAGCCAAGATAGGGGGCAAAGAAATAAGAAGTCAAATACCTGGGCATAATTATGGGTACAAATATTAACATAGGGCACCATATTGAATATGTTACCAAAAAGGCGGAGCAGTCAATGGCAGCCCTGAGCCGACTGCTACCGAACCTAAGGGGGCCCATCACGAAGAGCAGAGTACTTCTCACTTCTGTGGCAAATTCGATTATCTTATATGGGGCGGCAGTCTGGCGGCAATACTTACTTACAAGCAAACAAATATAAAATAAAGCTGGAAGGTGTGCAGCGGAAAATAGCAATCAGAATTGCAAGAGCATACCGTACTATTGCAACAAAGACGGCCCAAGTAATAGCTGGAATAATACTCATACACTTGTTAGTTATGGAACGAACATACATAACTAGAGAAAACACAACAGCAAGAAAAAAGGTAGCTAGAGAAGAAACTTTAGTGCGTTGGCAAGAAGAATGGAGCCAGTAGCATGTGGAAGAAGACCCTCATTCCACAAGTGAAATCGTGGCTGGAAAGAAATTATGGAGAATTGGGGTACTATCTGACCCAATTCTTGTCAGGACATGAATGTTTTCAGGCCTACCTGGTAAACAATAGTAAAAGACCAAGCAGGAAAGTGGGCAAAGAAACAAGAAACAACGATAAGAATAAAGACCAGAGCTGTACTTGTATGAAGCAATGCCATATGGCGATTCCGTCTCGTACGCAGCACAAAAGGTGGAGTTTTTCAGTCAGTAGGCGCCTGGGTCCCCTTCCCAGGTGAATCCGACACGTCTGGGAGAAATCCCCAGATGTCTTAGGAAGATTTCTCCCCATCCATTCCTTACTTGAAGAAAAAACCAAGAATAAAGAACCAAGTATAATAATAATATAAAGAAAACAAGTATATCGAAAAGTCACCAACAAAAAACCTTAACAACCATCTGCATTACAAAACACCGAAACTTCCACCAATCAACCGCTGTTAAAATTAATAGCCAAACTAGATCGACAAGTTGGAATCGTTCTCTGAAAGACTGCAGAGGCTCGAAAACAGTAATATAGCGACGGTTTCAAAAAAAGTAAAATGTAGACCTGCAAGCATTCTTTGATATACAAAAGATAGAGGTATGCCTCATTTCTGAAATTCACCTTACAAAACAGTGCTATGCTAAATTGAGTAAATTCAGAGGATACATTTTATCACAATACCTACCCATAAGCAAGAGAAGAAAGTGCGATAATAATTTTATTATTAGTAACAAATATTTCTCAATACGATGAACTGACGATTGAAACAGTCATCATTAACACCGGGAGACAAAAGATAACGCTGGTTGCAATCTATTGCCCACCGAGGTATAATAAAAAAAGAGAGTTATCTTAAGCAAAAAATACTAAATGACTAAGTGACTACAACCAAATAAAAGGAGTTAGATAAAGCAGCAACTGACTTAAAATGTAACTATCTGACAATACCAAAGCTAAGATATTGGCTTGCTGACACCAGGAAACTACCAGACCTTCAGAACTCTTTTATAGCTTAACAAATTTCTGAGGATTATATAAATCCAGAAGAAATATTTGACTTCGATTCCAACCATGCGGTATACATGGGAAGCATTTCACGAACTGCTAAGTAATCGTATCCAATTACACGAACCACTCAAGACCAAAAACCAGTTAAATCTTGAGGTTGATAAGTTATAAAGAAAATAGTAGCAATTCGGGAAAGAAATCAATGATAACAAAGATACCGAGTATTCTCTTTGGCGAGCCATCAAAAAGATAAAAGACCATGTACACATAATCCACCAATAAAATCCACGATGGTAACTGGGCAAGATATAAAAAGCCGAAACATTTACTATTCATCCATCGAATAATGGAAGTCATTCTAAAAGAGGAAGAAAATATGTTTAGACATAGGTTTAGACATAGTTCAAGTTTTTGATAATGTGTGGCAAGACGGCCTAATGTATACACTTAAGAATACGTTACTCAACCAGTCCTCAAAAGTATTGAAATCCTATATATCAGGAATAATATTTCGGTATGCTTTGGGTTAGACAGGGACAAGAATATTATCAGATGAGCAAAATCAAGTGCCACAAGATAGCGTCCTTCACTAACGACAAGGCATTCCTTTCTACTGGCAACGAAGGTGATCGAACAGTTAGAAAACTTCGGTAAACAAGTAATAATTTAAATATCTAGACCAAGAAGTTTACTACAGCAGAGTGAACATGAACATATTCCGATAATAACCAACAACACTAGTATTCCATCCATATACAGCTAAGTATTTAGGAATGAACCTTAACGTTAACCTCTGATAGAAGAAGCATGTTAAAAAGAAAATGAATTGGGCCTAAAGAATGAAAAAAGGTAATGGCTAAGTGGGCTTCAACAGTGAGGATGCGCAGAAAAAGTCAGATTCATAAAATCTGATTCTTCCAAAATAAAATTCTCAGAAATATTGTGGATATACCAAGGGAACAATGTCTTGCATAGAGACCTGGAAATTCCAACAACCATGGAAGTCAAGCGGTTTACAGCGAAACGAAGGGCGAGTACACGGTCACATTAATACTGCAGCTCCTGGATAACAACAACTTAAAGTTTGAAAAAAGTTTGATATAAATCTGAAGATTCAATACCCTGACACAAGTAAGTGTTATTAACGAACCCTCTACACTTTCAGATAAAATAGAAGCTCATATATATAAATAAAGCAAAGTAGTGTCCCACAAATTAGTACATTTTCACATAGTACGAGGAACGAGGATCGGTCGATAACTACGTGGCCTAGCACAGATATGGTGCGAATTCGGCGGAATTTTCTTTACCATTCTGTAGAACCATCCTTTATTAGAATAAATATGGCAGTACAGAGCGATCTGTCAATAATTAGTCTGTGCGCCAAAGTGAACGTCTCGTGTGATTTTGTTAACAATGCGAAAAACTGAGTTGCGAGTAGTGATAAAGTACTTTCATTTGAAATGCTTAACACCAACCGAAATCGAAGCAGAGTTGGATTCGACACTATTGGAGTCCGCTCCTTCGTTTTCAATGGTTAAAAACTGGGTTTGCGAATTTAAGCGTGGTCGTGTGAGCACAAAGGATTAACCCGGCAGTGGACGTCCAAAAATGGCTAGTGTCCCGGATATGATTGAAAAAGTCGAGTAAAAGTGCGCGAGATAGCAGACATAGTATCTCAAATGAAAGTGTGCAGAGAATTTTAACTGAAGAATTGTAAATGAAAAAATACGCGGCGCGTTGGGTGCCACGGTTGCTCACACCGGAGCAAAAACTGAATCGTTTGAGTGTTTCTCGCGATCTTTTGGCACGTCTTCGCCGCAATCCGAAGGACTTTTTGCGCCGTTTCATAACCTTCTATGAAACCAGGGTCCACCATTACACTCCCAAAACCAAAGAACAGTCTAAACAATGGACACACAAAGGTTCTCCGCCACCAAAAAAGGCAAAAACAGTTTTGTCAGCCGGAAAGGTTGTGGCAACTGTGTTTTGGGATTCTCATAGAATTATCTTCGTCGACTATTTAGAAAAGGTGAAAACAATCAATAGTATTTATATAGAGTATTTTGCCAATATTTTGCAACAATCGAGCAACAAAATCAAAGAGAAATGGCCTCATTTATCAAAGAAGAAAGTGCTTTTCCATTAGGATAACGCACCTGTCTACAAGTCTGCGATAGCCATGGCCAAAATTCATGAATTGCGCGATTTGAATTAGTAGCTCATTCGGCCGATTCCGCAGATTTGGCTCTCAATGATTATGATCTATTTCCAAACATGAAAAAATGGCTCGGCATCCAATTCCGAAGTAATCGCTGCTATAAATAGCTATTTCGAGGAGTTGGATTCATCGACCTACAGTGAAGGCATTGATAATTTGGAGTATCGTTGGAATAAGTGTGTTGGGCGAGCAGAAGACTATATTGAAAAATAAAATGTTTTTTTGTCCAAAAAACTTGGGTTTTCTTTGTTAGGCCATGTAGTTATCGAATGATTCTCTTACTACACTGACTGATACAAAATTTTCAGGTTTTTAAAAGGAAGATGCAAGTACCTCAAAGAAGAAGAAGAAAAACATACGGAAAATAAGAAAAAGTAGAATGAGGAAAACACGAAGAACAAAAGAAATTAATAATGGAATCAGGGGCGTTCCATGTAAGTACAAATATTCTGCTGCTGTCACAATTGTTCAATAAGATGCATTTTCTTAATTTTGATTCTTTGCATAAAGAACAAAAGTATTCAGCCGAATGAAAGAACGATAAACGAAGCATCCACTTTTCGGCTATAAAAATAACTTTATTTATTTACCTGTTTTTTAGTAAAAGAAAGGTTTACTTCTGATAGAGTTGGCTAATATGTATGTATGTACACGCAGAAAACCATCGGGATTGACTATTGAGGCCTTTCTCCTATTTATCAATAAATCATCGGAGGTAATTCTAGCTCTGCTGAGTCAGTTTAAGCCATTCTAAAGGCGGTCTAAACTAGCTTTGGGAAAGTTTAAGGCAATATAGGGTAATTTGCAACAATATTCTCTCATTTGGAAGCAGTTTAACTGATATTTTATAGAAATGATTTTTAGAGAAGAAGAGAGAATATTATACGGCATAAGCGAAAAATAGCTGTTTGTCCTAACCGTAAGAACCCCTTGAGAATTCCCTTAAAAAATCTAAAATAGCGTATTTTTCATATTTCTTTTGTAGAAGAATTTTTGTTTTACACATGGTAGTGGTACTAAAATTTTCTAGTTCGATAGTACACGTTTATTGCAAGGTTGGGAACAGCCGAGAATCTTGCATTTTTCTAGTTCTTATTTTGCTCTTTTACAAACCACCAGACAAACCCAAGACAAGGAACACATGTTGTAGCTAGACAAAAGCAAGCTAGGTTACAAGGAAAACGGTAAAAGGAGGAAATTGTATTACATTGTTTTTTTCAGTTTTGCACTTTTGCCCTATTGTCAGAAAATTTTAATTACAGTTATTGTCAAAGTTAAGGTACTCTCTTCAGTAAATTCAAAAACAAAAATGGAACCCCGGAAGATAAACTCTTCATTAAGTTATCAAAGGAATTGTACAAGTTTGGGGAAGCAACTATCGTCAAAGACTAACCTTAGCCAATTCTGTTAAATGGAAGCTTAGTTGCCAAAATACGTATTTGTTTTTTTAATAATTTATTGTGGTTTTCAGGGTACATCAGCGTTAAAGACATTACAATAAGCAGCCAAGGCAACACACGAAATTGTGTTTCGCAAAATAATAATGTTGGACATTGAATAAGGGACACCTTGGAGACTGGAGATATGTATTTTGAGGTATGGTTCCTTATTTTCGCTGTTTCTTCACAAATATTATGTTAGTTTATTAGACAAACAAATCAAAAAAACTTTCTCATTATCTTCTCCGAGGTTTGCCTACTTATTCTTTACTTGACTTTTTTGCAATCTTTGAAATCTGATTATTTCGTTCTTGCTTTTCAGGGGCGACCCAATTTATTAAGCACTACTGTCTTATTTTATGATTTAGTATTCTTAAGATTCGATTCCCTTGAAGAAAACTATTAGCATAGGCACGTGTTGTACTTCTAAATAATATTGGTGATTTTTCATAAAGAAGTACGTAATATTACAAGGAAAGTTATAAACTAGATGTCTCGTGTAACAGATGTTTAAACATTAACTAAAATAAATGCTTACATTTACTTACTAGTGGGGAAACTTACGAGCATTGTAGGGGTTGCTGTCATATAAGTATGCGCACTACAAATTCGTCACTTGAACTTCTCTAGATTACCAAAGTTTAGACCAAAATAGATAACTTTCATTTAAATTTGTTCACACTAATGACATCAATTTATTTAGTTTACAAACTTGCGGTACTTCTCCACAGGCGATTGATTCTGTTTGTTAAGGATTAAATTTTGATTCTGCAGGTGACTCTTTATTAAATATGTGTGATTGTTTTGATTATTCATGTTTTATAATTAGGTATAAGCAAAAATTTCACCATTTCTGCCAACATTTTTGAATGGATTTGTCCAGAAATTCGTGGATCCAATCTGTGCTAAGATAATAACATTTTTAACAATTAACGACGAAAATTAATAATTGTAAAAATACCACTGAATTAGTTTACAAATTCGTCTGAAAAGTCAATTTAATCTTAATTAATTGTTCCCAAAATATGCAAAGTAATTTGGGAAAATGTTTATATAAACAGAAGAAAGAATGTAAAAGGATCAAATCAAAGAAAAAAAAAACATTCAGTCCGTGTCGCGCCGATATGGTAATCATACTAAATTTCTTTTCCGTTAGTAATGTTCAACTTCGTCGACTTTAAATTCGTGGTGTGTTGAATAAGCGACTGGATTTAGATCCAATCTTCCACCCTCCATGAGCTTTAGATATCAGGCCCATTAATTATGTTTCTTTTAAGAGTGCTAAGTTTAACTTTTCAGCACAGTCGAACAAAACGTACAAAAGCGAAACCAAAGAAATCTTAACCATGGTTACAAAATATTATTTTGTTGTTTGATTGATTGCTGGCTGCCAAACCGAGTCGTATCAAAAGTGTATAACATTCTCTTAATCTAATCTGAATCCTTCTCCAATACTTCAAATCGAAATACTTGATGATAAAAGGTTACTTCAAAAATAGGCAAAAACATTTAAGTGCATTGCAAACCACCGTTAACAGAAGTTTTTGTAGAGGGAGCTAATTTAAAATCAGCTTTCCCGAACAACATTTGTGCATTGGGAAGAAAAATTGCATTCCAGATTCGGGTTCTAAGGAAACTCACGGTGACGTGGATCGCTTGAAAGGTTTACAAATGATAGGAAGTCAATTCGAGATAAGTGCAGTTGCTACCCGAGGAGACGTCCAATACCTTACAAAAGCAAAAAGTCCAAATTCTGTTCTGTTACACCCCTGAGTTAAGCTTGAAAAATTAGTTTGAACAATGTTGTTCCTACAGTTTCCAACAACAAAGGGTTGGTAAACAATTTTCAATAAATTGAACCGAAATATATTGAACAAACAGGTTTAAAATGTTATCGAAATATCTTTAATAATATAACATTTTGGCTGTATATCTTTTATTCCACATTATTTAGTAAATTAAACTTCGTATTTAATTTTTCTTTTAATTTTGAAGATTGTGTTTTTTGCATATGAAGTTTTAGCTGAAGAACCCTCAGAAACTTAAGCTGCCTTCATGAAAAGTACTGCATCTGCTATAAAATTAATTTAATGATTTATAAACGCCAATAATGCATTTCGTTGATATCTAAATGCTTTCGGCAAGTTGGCAACAAGCTGAAGAAGTACATATCTTCTAATGTTAAAATTCTAGCGAATAAAATACGGGTGCATATTTGTTTAAATTAGAAGTTGCCAGTAGTAAACCATCCTCTGACTTTTAACTCAAGTTTTTTGCACAACTAAGCTGTTGCCCATAAACAAGGTTTCAGCATATTGAAATAAGTTGAATTAATGCAACTTTTTCAGGCTTCCATTTCATTGAAATTTCAGGCTTTTCTCATCCGAACATTCAGGTATTTAACGTAGAGTTACCTTAAAAAATATATGTAAACCTTTCCAAGCCCGCAAGTTGCCAACTGAAGGCTTGCTCGCTTTCAGGCGAAATTTTTCAGACAAAAAATTAAATCGTTCTTTAACTGGCGAAATGAAGCTTCAGAATTCTGAAATTATTTCAAATATCGGCTGAAAATTAACATACAAATATTCAGGGAAAATATTAGCCCTAAAGAAAAACGAAATATTATTCTTCAGATGGAATTTTCAAGAAGGAAACTGCTTTTTCCCCAGGATTTTTTCTTTTATTTATAGTAAAAACTTTTCTGTATCTGACAATTTAAAAATGAGTTCTAATTTCGGAACCTTTCAGGAAATTTAGGTTAAAATTCCGTTGCATACCTTTAGATTGGCCGAAAAACAAAAAAAACTAATTTGAGAATTAGCAGAAGTTTTCAGGTCAAAATATTATCTGAAAATTTGTAAAATTCAGGCGAATGTTTTCAGATCTAACAACTAACTTCCTAATTAAGAAATTTTTTCATTATTTCTTTAAAAACAGCTTAATCAATTTTAGAAAACTTCAAAGCTCCTCCGGAGTTTTCTCCACAAAATCTCTGCTTTTTCAGGTTGAATATACTAAGATTGCCAGAAAAAAAGCCAAGAAATTCGCATTTTTTAAGATGTAAAACAAAAAACAATCAACTTCTAGGTCAGAAAAATTATTGATACATATTTTTATTTAAAAATAGGTTGAAACGATTTGCTTAAATTTCCAGGTCGAATATTCTTTCTGAAAAACTATAAAGTTTCACTGATTCTGTAAAAGTAAACCGTTTACCTTAGTTATTAAAAATTATTTTTATTTAGTAACGCCTTTTGAAAGTTTTAAAACTTTTTACGGGTTTGCTCGAATATAAGTTGAGTTTCTCAAAGCGAATGTTAAGGTCACCTTAAAAAATTGCAAAAATTAAACAACTATTTCTTAGGCAAAACGACTAATTTCTTGGTTAAGACAAATTATTAATATTTTAATAAATTGAAAAACCGAAGTTTTGGAAATATGAGAAATTTCCTCAAACATTCCTCAAACATAGTCTGAGTTCTTTCAAGCTGCATTCATCTGAATTCTTAGGCTTCCTGAAAATATAGGGAATTACAGTCGATTTTTCAGAACTAAAGGATGTAAAATTATTGATATTTTCATTAAAAAGCGAGTTTCAACAATTATTTAAATGTTAAAAGATCCTCTGAAATTTTCACAAACATAGGCTGAGCTTTTTCAGGCCAAAGATTCAGAAGTTACCTAAAAAACGAGAAGCTTTAGACGACTGCATTACGATACAAATGATATACTATAATATTTAGAGTATAAAAATTACTTCGACTTTTAATTTCAAACTGCAGGATTTTCCTGAAATCTAAAGTTTTTCAGATTTTCTAAAAAAAAAATGCAAAATTTGGTGTTGATATGTGGGCCACAAGAAGTTTGCCCGGTTTGCCCTCTTGGCCCCAAATCCGATGCAGTTGCTTGGCTTCCGCAAAACAAAACCCTAGTTTCCCTTCAATAGGTTTTTCATATTTTGAATTGCCAAACAATTAAAACTTATACCTTTCTTGCAAAAACTCTTACAAAGCTCTTACATACAAGGTCTGTCCAATAAATACGCGAACTGAGCTACTAGGATGACCTCGAGGTAATGTTTGGTCACACCGACTGGCTGCTCTGTTGGCGGGGGAGACCCACTGGAGCTTCAGTAACCGCCAGACCGTCGAGGCGAGCCTACAGCTAGAGGTAGTTTTTTGTGGCACATTGCTTTTGCTCTTATCGACGATGGAGATTGATGAACAGATGGAACAGCGACTCAACATCAAATGTTTGGTGAAACGTGGGAAAAACTCTCAGGAAATTCATGAAATGTTGAGGGCTGTTTACGGAGACTGAAGAAAATAGCTCTTTTTAAGTGAATCAAGCGTTTCAGAGAAGGCCGTGAAGACTGCAACGACGATGCAAGGCCAGGATGACGTTTTTTTTTGACATTCGTGGCCACAAATGAATTTCTTCTTGAAGGACAATAATGCTTCCTTCTACGTGGAGGTTCTCACGTGCTTCAGCGATCGTGTGCAACCAAATATGTGTGACCATGATGAATGGCTGCTGCATCACGACAATCAATGCGCCTGCACATTCAGCAATGATTGTCCCCGAGCTTGCGACCAGAAATTCGATCACCACGCTTGATCAACCTAGACTTAGCCCCTCCGATTTCTTCTTATTCCCGAAATGCAAAATGGTAATGCGGGGGCGGTATTGGAGCGATGTGGAGACCATAAAACGTGAAACGACAAGGCAGCTGAGGGCTTCCAGGGATGCTTTGAACAGTGGAAACGGAGATGGGACAAGTGTATTGCTACAAATGGGGAGTATTTTGAAGGTGATAAAATTGATTTACTCTAAATTTTGTAAAATATAGTTATTTATGTACCAAGGGCGTAAAGATGCTTTTATGGCTTGAGACGTGATTTTGAGCCCGAGACGCTAGTCGAGGGCTAAAGACACGTCAAAGGCCATAAAAGCAAGTTACGCCAGTGGTGCATACATAATTTTATGCACGATCGAAGATTTTAAAACTGAAATAAAAGGAATAAATTAATTTTCTGCCCACATCGAGTAGTTAGTTGCTCAATTATTTTAATTTTTACTGACAACTGTCAATTGGTTGAAGCATTTATGCCTAGGAATATTCACATAAATAATTGTGTTAACTGTGTTGTTAATACAAATTACCCTAAATAGAGTTCTAATAAAGGGCATACATTCGATTTTAATTTAAAAAAATTCTTTATAAGACTGTTAAACTGTTTATCAATTTTTGACGTTTCATTATAGACCGGCGGCCTATAAAGACACCCACGGGCTATAAATAGACGTTTATGTCAAACAAATTCAGACATAATTGACACATTATAATGCGATCGTGCATAATAGCTATTTATGATACAAGTGTTAAAAGTGAGATTTTATTTTGTGAGTGGGGGAGATTGCGAAACGAGCGTAGCGAGTTGAGCAACCCCACGAACAAAATAAAATCACTTTTAACACGAATATCATACACTATTTTTTCTACAAACGCCATTGAAAGCATTTTAAACTCTCTTATTAGGGATTCCAAAGGTTACCTAAAAAATCTAGTACTCTGTGACATTTACGAAACAATTTAGAATTGAGCTTACATATGTATTGTTTGACATATGCTTGTCAAAAGTGAAAAAGAATAATTTAAGATGAGTTCTAATCTAAGTGAAGAAATTCCGGTCGATATAGAAGAAGCTGCTAGTAGGGCAACGTTAGATTTGTCAATTTAGTAGGTAAAATCAATCTTTGAATAATATTTGCTCCAAAATTGTCATTGTGACAGCATACTTTTAATACTAGTGTTAAAAGTAAACCACGTGATCTACTTTTAACACGCTGCCATTTAATATTACATTTTTAATTGCAGTATGCCGTGTTAAAAATTCAGTTTTTAGTAGTGTTTGTAGAAAAAAGTTTTTATGGCCTGTGTTTGCGTATTTATTGGACAGCCACCGAACATGTAATCTAAAGATTCGATGTTTATTATTATTTCAAAGGACTGACCACACAGCGGCCCGAAGGCCTATTATGCGGGGACTAAACATATACTAACTTAAAGAGTATGCTAAGATACACTTGGAGGAACGGGGCCGAGACCCTAACCCCAAGCGGGAATACCTAATACCACTCTCTGTTACTATTATTATTGATAATTTTCTATAAGATAAGATTCCATGTTTACTCACAATGGGACTATAATACATATTTTGAGTCACATAACACCAATGAAAAGAGAAAAATGCGACAAATCTTCTCATTTTAACGTTTACTCGCAATGAAACTTCAACAAAATACTAATAAGTATAAATTAAGTGATATCAGAGACTCGACGGCTCTTGGGCAAGAACAGAAGAAGAGAAAGCTAAACTATTTGCAGAACATCTATTAAACATATTGCAACCCCATTCCGCCGTTGCTACCCCTGAAGAAGAACGTGACATCATAAACTATACCTCTAAGCTCCTTTACAACTTAGCCCACCAATACAGCTCAGTAGAAATTACACCTGCAATTAATTATTCAAATAACAAAAAAGCGCCCGGGTATGACCTTATCACTGCCAAATCATTGAAAGAACTGCCCCGCAAGACAATAATGGCTGTAACACAAATCTTCGATGCAGTCATAGGATTACTGTATTTTTCAATCCAGTGGTTAAATAATTTTAATCCAGAAACCGGGGAAACCCGCTCATTAAATTACCTCTTCTAGACCGATAACGCTACTACCACTACTATCAAAAGTACTAGAGAGATTAATATAAAGAGACTGTCACCTATAATATAACAAGAAGCACTAATTCCACAGCATGAGTTTGGGGTTTCGCTAGTAATACTTTACATTAGCACAGATCCCCAGAGTAGTCGAAGTAATAGAAAAGGACTTCGAAGAACGTTGCGGTATTCCTTGATGTCAGTCAGGCGTTCGACCTAGTCTGGCATCATGGGTTACTATATAAAATTAAACTGTCATTACCACATCAATATTAAGTACCTTCTAATTAACTCATATCTAAACGAGAGGTACCGAGTGATCAACGGAATTTATAATTAGAGCAGGCTGTGATATTTACCATGAAGTTGGCAACACAGGCTTGCAGTTTGAAATTAAAAATTTTAAGTGTCAGAATTGTCGACATTTATTTTTAAAAATGTTTGATATTCAACATAAATTTTTTCTCACTGAAAGTAATTTCAATCTTTTTTCTTCAAACTTATTTTATTTCTGCGTTTCAGCAAAATAATGTTTACTATATCATCAAAAATCGTACAAAGCACGGGCATAACCTTAAATATAACAATTGTCAATTTATTATTAATTTCTCAGTGTGTCCAACCACACAGCATAAAATAGCACCAATCACAGCCTCCTCTAATTATAAATTCCGATGATCACCCGGTATTATCACGTCAAGTACGGTGAAAGTCAGTCTGGACTATACCTAATTAAGGCAGGCGTTCCACAGGGTAGGATCCTGGGACCCACCTTATACCAGATCTTCACAGCTGCCCTAATAGTGACGGCCACATTCCCAGATGACACTGCGTTATTAGTTTCTCACTCGGATCCTACACAAGCATCGGCTCTCCTACAAAGTTGTTTCGATAACATGCAAAAATGGTTGTACAGGTGGCGTATAAAACTCAACCAAAACAAATCCACGGCCATCACGTTTACGACAAAACATAATTTCGTTTCTCCGCTCCGGTCACAATGAACGGTATACAAATCCTAATTAAAGAAGAAGCTAAATATCTCGGTATGTACCTTGACAGGCGCCTAACATTGAGAAAATACATCATAAAAAAGAGAAAGGAACAACTGGACTTAAAGGTAAAAAAGACATACCGGCTCCTAGGACGAAAATCTAAGTTATCGCAAAACAACAAAGTGCTAGTTCCAGTGTGGACATATCGGATTCATCTATGGGCCTCTGCGAAAACATCGAACATCCCGAACAAAACTCTTCGCGTTATGGCCAATGCCGAATGGTACATCAGCAATAAAACCCTTCATGAGGACCTTAAGATTCCATGGATCATAGAGGAAGTTAAAAAACGTGCAACCAACTATGTTAACAGAATACATAATCATACAAATGCGTTAGTGTGGAATTTACTAGACAATACTAATACTTATCACTCCAAGATTAAATAGACTTAAAACGCTAGACCTTGCTAATTAATACGTAGTATATTAGTAACCTCAGGGAATCGCCATTGGGCGAAACTCCCTCCTCATGTCAATGTTTATATAAGAACAAATTTGTTTGTTAGCCATATGGCTAGTTGTAAATACGCAGTTAAATTAAAAAAAGTGATATCAGGCAAGTATCCTCAGGTTCATTCAGAGGTTAGGATGGCTTGAGTGATGCGCCTAAGGTGAGGATGATGCAACGGAGGCAGCACAATGTTCCCATCTGAGGCCTAAGTGCACGTGATATAGTCGAATCCGGTGATATCAGAGAAAGAAGACAAAACTACAAGAAAATGCACTGGTTCTCACCTGTTTTTTGTCTTATCTTATCTGGTTACCAACTTTGCAGGTCTCATCTATCTTGCATCCTGTGTAAAAGCGATATAAGGACCAAAGAAATGCAAGCACCAGAAAAATGCAAGAATCTCATGAAACACTAACAAAAACCATTAGGGCACAAAATAACAGAGGGAATCCTAAGTAACGAGTTATCCTATAAAAGCGTATTTTTCAAAAAAAAAGTTAAACTTGTTTTATAAATTACTAAGGCATTGAAAGGAGGCAAATCAAGCTTCAAATAAAAGCAGAATAAATTAAGAACATTTCAAAAGTGCAAGACGGGGAAAGATTCTCTGATACAATTCTCTGAAAAATCTTCAAACGACATTTCGAACTTATGTGACATTACAAGCAGTAATACTAAAAGTAGAACAGTGCATCGTGTTTTACACGAAAACCTTTTTACGGAGATGATGTTAAAAGTTAAAAACAATAGACGGTGAGTGCAAAGTAGTGAATATACACACTTTTACGTCGTTAGATTTGTGTCAAAGAACTTGGTGTAATTTAAGAAGGATAACAACTATCCTACAACTTTCATGGGCAGTAAACATCTAGATTAACTTATACGTAGCTTATATGTTTAATCAACTGAATTAACTTACTCACAAACAGGATGTTATGTTTACGTATTACTAACAATTATGACTAAAATTTCAATTGTTTAACCCGAAACCTTAACGCGTAGGATAACTGCACTTAATATAGGAATGCAATAATGGAATATAAGTATGTATGATATTCCTATTGAAGCTGGGAAAAGTGAACACATTGGATAGAATTTTAAGTAACTTTGGATTTCCAAATATTTATTTTTAATTGGAAAACAAACATGAAACTCTGAAACACTTGGCGTTCAATTTCAATTTTAAACATAAAACGCTTGGAAAGCTGGAAACTGCATAGGATTTTAAGCAATTTTGTATTTCCAAATAATTATTTTTAATTCGGAACGAAAAATTGCAAAATATTTAAGAGATAAATTTCATACTTCAAACTTAAAAAACTGGGAGAATATGAAACACGGGATATAATTTTAAGCAACTTTCCAAAATTATATTTTTAATTGGAAACCAGTACCGAAACTCCATAGAATATAGAATTGGTTTTAAAACACTGTGAAAACTAGAAACTTTGTATATAAGATTTTGAGCAATTTCGAGTTTTCAGAAACGCATTTTTAATTAGAAAACAAAACAGATACTGAACATTAAGCTTAAAAATATTGGGAAAGCTAGAAGCGTTATATAAAATTTTATATTTTGGACTTTATTTTTACCTGGAAAATAGGGCTGAAACTTCATAGAAGTACTACGTCTCTTAATCTTGGGAAAATTTGCATAAAATTTTAACTAATTTCGAATTTAAAAAATTTAATTAGGAAACGGAACTAAAACCCCAGAGTACCGAGGAAAACTTTGGCTTCAATTTAAACTCTAAAACACTGCGAAAACTGGAAGCTACACAGAATTTTAAGCAATTTAGAATTATCAGTTTTTTCTAGGAAAATAGAACTAAAAAAATGAAAAGAACTTCGGAAATAAGTTGAGGTTCTACTTCAAGCTTAAAAATATTGGAAAAACTGGAAACTTTGCCAAGACTTCATTGTAAACGATTTAAAGTTCTTAAAAATTGTTTATTTAACTGGAAAACAGACCTCAAATCTTCAAAGAATTTAAAACACTAAGAGAATATGAAGCTTGGAATATAACGTTAAGCAAATTGTGATTTCCAAGGAATTATTAATTAGTAAAGAGGACCAAAACTGCACAGAGCTTAAGAGACGTGTTTGATGTTCACACTTCAAACTTAAAACCCTGGGAGAACTAGAAACTTCGTATACAATTTTAAGCGATTTCGTTAAACCCCAAAAACTTAAAAATCTAAGTTTGATGTTGAACATCAAGCTTAAATAACTGGAAGCTTTGTGTAACATTTTATATAAGTGTTGACTTTCAGATATTTATTTTTAATTGGAAAACAGGAGTGAAATTTCAGAGAAATAATAATCAGTTAAGTTTAATGTTACCTTGGAATAATCTGAAAATTTGCCTAAGTTTGCAAACAATTTCTAACTTCAAAAAATATATTATTAACTTGAAAACAGATGTAAAACTCCAGAGCACTAGGAGACAAATTTGACATTTGACTTAAATCTTAAAACACTGAGAATTTAAGTGATTGGAAATTTCGTTTTCTTTAATTGAGAAATAGAACTAAAAGACTTGGAGGAACTTGGGAATTAAGTGTCAGCTTTAAAATTTCAAGCTAAAAAACTGCAAACTGCATAAAATTTAAGCAATTTCCAGTTTCCAAAAATTTATTTTTAACTTCAAAACAGAACTCCAGAGCATCGGGAAGAAAGTCTGGCATTCAAGTGAAAACTCAAACCACTGCGAAAATTGGAAACTGTAATTTTTAAAATTGGGAAACAGGACTAAAACGCTCAAAATTTGGAAAAGTTTGAGGTTCACCTTCAAGTTGAAAATCACTCTGCCAAGATACAATTTTAAGCGATTTTGAATTTCCAAAAATTTATGTTTAACTGGAAAACACACTTAAATAAAAGAATTTAAGAGATAAATTTGTTGTTCTCATTCAAGTTTAAAAACAAGCCGAAACTAGAAACTTTTGATGAAATTTTAAGCAGATCTAGATTTCCACAGATTTATTTTTAATTGAAAAACTAAAACTAAAATTCCAGACAACTTAAGAGACAAGATTCACACTTCAAGCTTAAAAATTGATGGCATTTTAAGCAATTTTGAATGTCCAAATAATTATTTCTAAATTTCAAAGAATTTAAGAGATAAATTTAACAATCGCACTACATCAAACTTGGGATAGAGTTTGAAGTACATAATTAGAGATTCCCTAAGATATAGAAAACAGAATTGAAGCTTCACGGTACTGTATTTTAAAATGAAAAACATAATTAAAATTCCAGCGAGAGTTGATGTTAAAAATCAAACTTAAAATACACTAAGAGAATATGAAACTTGGAATAGAATTTTAGCAATTAGAAGTGTTTAAAGATCTATTTGTAATTGTGAAAAGGACTTAAACTTCATAGAACTGTATTTTTAATTGGAAAACAGGAGTAAAACTTCAGAGTGCTAATCTGTTAAGTTTGGTGTGCATACTTAAACTTAAAAGCATTGGGAAAACTGGGAAATTTTGGAAATTCACATTTTAAATCTAGAATCGCAATTTTATATTTCCAAATAATTATTAATTTTTAATTCGGAAAGAGGACAAAATTTTCAGAGCTAAATTTAATTACAGTTCAAGCTTAAAAAATACTGAGAGAAAAGAAAACTTGGAACAGAATTTTAATCAACCAAAGATTTCCAAAGCTAAGTTATATTTGTAAGTTGAAAACAGGATTCAAACTTCACAGAACCAAGTTTGATGCTAAGGATCATGACTAAAAACGCTGGGAAAACTAAATTTTGTATAAAACTAAGCGATTTTGAGCCTTGAATATTTATAGTTAATTGAAAAAGAGAGTCAAAACTTCAGGAAGCTTGTTGAATATCAAGCTTAAAAACATTAGGAAAACTGACAGCTTTGTATAGACGTTTAAATAATTTTGGACTTTGAAATATTTATTTTTAATTGGAAAACAGGACTGAAACTTCACAGAACTAATTTGTTAAGTTTGACGTTCATACTTCAGACTTAAAAACATTGGGAAAATGAGAAAATCTGCATACCTACAATTTTAAGCGATTTTGAGCTTTCGGAAAACAGAACTAAAACCCAAGAGAACTTGAGAGATTAGTTTTACGTACAACTGCAAGCCTAAAAGAATCAAATAACTGAAAACTTTCCAAGAAATTTTAAGCAATTTCTGATTTTCAAAAAGTTGTTTTTAATTGGAAAACTAGGATAAATCTTCAAAAAATTTAAGTTTGATGTCCTCACTCAAGCTTAAAAACACGAGGAAACTAGAAACTTTTAATGGAATTCCAGATTTATTTTTAAGTGCAAAATAGGACTAAATCTTCAAGAAACTTAAGAGATAAGATAATCACACTTTAAGCTTAAAAACATTGGCAAAACTGGAAACTAGATTTCCCAAGTATGAGATTTAAACCTAAAAAAAGGTTGTAAAATCGATAGGAAATTTAGGGATCTTCAGAGTGTTCTGATACGTCAAAGAAACATTCCAATATTACCTGGAAATTGCAGAAAGATCCAGAAATGAGAAGCTTCTTAAATCTGTAAAATCTTCCAATATTGCTTTTAATATAAGTTCAACAAACAGTTATGAACATAACTCGCGCTTAAATGAACATTTTTGATTAAAATTTTCGTTTTGATATTAATAAACAATATAAAATGATTGTATTTAGTAACTGCTGCCTTATTTCCATATTAACAAAATAATTGGCTTTAACACACTGTGATCAAGTTTACTTTTGAATAAATACATCTATGTTACATTTGCATAATAGGTTGCTATCTCAAGTTGTATGAGGTTCCACAATGTATTGCCTACCCTCTATTTTAGATTGCTATTCATAAACTTATTTATGTAGAATAATTTAATACCAGTTTGAAACTTGGATCTAGCAACGAACAGCAGGGAAAATCCAATAAAACGAAATAGCTTTACAACCTGACTATTTATAACGTAACATAATTAAAGCCAAACTATTGTGGCAACTGTTTACTATAAAATTTTACAAGCACTAAACGCTGTTGAAATATGTATCTACTATAAACAAAAGTGGCTTTCGCAGAAACCTTTGTGTAAATATTATGACAATCAGATTAAGTTTATTTTCATTAAATTAACCAATTAATTCACTTGGTATTAACACCAAACCGCTGTTAGGTATGTTCTATTTAGATTAAAAACACTCCACAGATTTAGTATGGAATTTTTTTAATTTATTGTTAATCAACCGATGTTTTAAATGACATAAGTTTAATAAGTGGTGTTCCGAAGGGAAAAAACATTTCGGATTTGTTTTATCTTAAAAATAACTCTTTGAAACAAACAAACAGCCTTAAAGCCTTTAAAATAAACCCCAAAGCGAACAAAGTATTAATTAATTTTTTCAAAAAAATGTAAAAACATCCACCAACTGTTTAGATACGTTGTTTGCAAAGTAAATGAGGAAATTTCATCCTACGGTTTTCGTGAGCAACGTGCAAATCTTAATCGAATAACCATAAAGATTATCACGCCATTCGATTTATAACTAAGGGCTTCATCCACGTCCACTCATAAAGTATTACGTACGATACTGGGTTAAGGTTTCGAACTTCGATATTTATTAGACAAATACACGAGATTTGATGGCCGATCACGAAAATCCGTTAGTGTTCACCTTTTGGATATTCTTTTATAAAGTGGACGATGAAAAATAGGTGCAATTTATCTTTGAAAAGCAATAATGATACGTTAAATAACGATAAAGCGGTTCTTATATGTTTCAAGGGGCTATCACTCAAGTTGCTGGGGCAAAATAATTGTTTAGGACTTACCAGAATAGAAAATAAATAGAAAAAGAAAAATACTGTAACATTTTATTTGGTAAATACTCAAAATTTATTTTAAAATGCCAAAGCGTTTAACCAGCACAGTTTTGGTAAATTTTTTTGGAAAATATTAAATTTGCATGTTAAATGTTTTCAAAAATCCTGGAAATGTTACAAATATGCAATCAATAAATCAGTGATGTTCCAATTTAATACTATTCGTTTTGAAACCCATAATTTAATAACCTAACGACAAACGCAATCTGAAGAAAATCTACAATTAAGACATTTTCCGGCGACAAAAAGCTCAAGAAGCTCTCCAACAATGAATAAGAAAAAAATCACTTGATTTTTAAGTGGACCCAGCGGCGAATTCACTTGAATATCCATGTGCAAAAGAATGATAAATGCTAGGAAAAAAAGGGCAACCCTTGTCTGGCGATTCCTCCTGAGTAAACATTAGTCACAGGTGTCTTCCTAGGCTATATTTCTCTCCAAAAACCTGCCACCATCCCGTAAGACTCATGGGGCGGCGCTTACAAATTGAAGGCGAACTTTAACCCACATTTGGTCACCTGCGACAGTCTGTACTGCGCGACATTTTTTCAGGATTAGCCTAAGAGTTTTCTGCAGTGCAGATATTTGGGACGAGGATTAAATCTTTGCTAGTTCAAAGACTAAATTGCCATTAAAAAATGAATTTGAGGAAAGTGACAATCCCTTTGTTAGTTAAACACAAAGGCTTGCGTTTATTTCAAAAGTGGAAGGAATTAAAACGGCTTTAGAACAAATATGATCCTTCTAACGGAAGTTAAAGGAGTTAGAAATTAGATTTATTCTTTATAGATCAGAACTGTCAAATGCTGAAATTAGATTTAAAGGAATTCTTTGGAATCGTACTTAAACAATTAAAAATATTACAATTAACAATATAATTCCACAGGTTAAATATGTATAATTCCTGTTAATTTAATTGAAACGAAAACAGACAATTATGGAATACCACCAACATATCTGACTTGATTCTTAAAAATAAAAAACTGTAACTTGTAACAGGCGTAAAGCAAAACAATTCATCGATTTAGGATAAATAAGAAAATATCAACTTAAAATAACTACATTAGGTAGTCCAAGGTAAAATAAAAAGAGATCACTAATTTACTCCATAAAGTATGAAAAAAGTGTGATATAAAAAACTAGGCTTTAGTATTTTTAGTCCGATAGCGTGCAACTGTCTTCTTTAGATGAATAAAAAGCAAATAAATGAAGCTTCCGTCCAAGGTAACTCCCACAAATGATAATAATAAATAGATAACTTAAGTGACTCAACAATATCGTTCTAAATGTTAAATAACCTGTTAAAGTAAGCTAAAGGATGGCCTCATAAAATATTCATTGAAATTCAAAGCTCTTTTTAAACAAGTGGGGGTTAAAGCATTAAATGGGTGTTCTAATAACTTAAACGCAGTAATTATTTATTTACTTAGCGCTCATGAAAAACTACACCATATAAAACATTTTCCGTGTTGTATTAATTTTTGCTGTATTGGCAAATCAAATTTGTAATTTTTAAGTGTATCTGCAGTACTTAAAGTTAAAAGTAGAGAATATCAATTAAAAGAATTTTCTTTATACTGATGCTGAAATTACTTGAAAATATCACTTAGCCTGAAGTTTGAAACCTTCTACTTGCAAAATAAAATTTCTAGAACGTAAAACAAAATTGCTAATAACTGAATCACAATTTACCACTTATGCATAGTGATATTGCTAAGGCTTAAGATTTGACGAATGGATAGCTACGGAAAAGGTCTCAATTTCTAAATTTCCTTTCCAAATACATACACTGTTCACCTTTTATGGGGCAATAAAAGGAAATGATTTCAGATTCTTCTATTGGTAGAGAAAACAGAAATGCACCATCCTTCCAAATCTAAGTTAAGAAAATAACGCGTTTTTGGTAAATCCTTTGTAGCTGAATTTGCATTAATTTTCGAAAAAATCAGGCTTCCATTAAACACTTAAGTTGTATGGCAGAAGATGTTACAAAATCCAAAACCTTGAATAGAAATAATTATGAAACCACATCCTTCAAACTAACTGACAATGATTTTTACTATTAAAACAGATTTACATCGGACAGTTTTATCAAATAAACCCCTAATATAGCCCACTGAAATACAACGAATTTTATTAATATATCTTTGCCATCGTTTGTATTTGTAGTTTCCTGATGAAGGTCATAATCGATGACCAAAACGTTGAAGAAATAAAGATGATTTGAAGACTCTTCTTATCGTATCCATTTTTTTGAGGAGTCTGCATTAACGGTCGTTAATTACAACACATAATCAGACGTTAACCAACATTATTGTTAAAGCAAATAGTCAAACAGGAAAGAATGTAGGGACCATTTTTAAGCAATGTAATCATAAATATGCAAACAACAACAATAGTTCATATTAACTGGTAAAGCCTGGAATAGAAGATACCACCAAACAATAATGGTAAAGTGAACAAGTCGCACAGAGAAGAGTAATGCAACAGGAATATTCAGAAAAGCCCAAAGACAATATAGTAGTTAAACTTAGATTGTTTACCACGGCATGGAGGGACGTATAAAAATGAAATCGACTATATGTAAATATGTATACTGACAAAGAGTGGCCCACATAACACTAGTTAATAAACATGAATTATGCTTAGGCCACAGACTCTTAGGAGCGTGAGTGGTAATACCTAAAAACGAAAAGCAAAGAATCACAAACAGAGAAGGCCAAGAAAGAACTTTCTTAAACGATAAAAAATACAAAGCTGTTATGATAGAAAGACTGCATGGCACAACATTAAAGAAACCCACCGGACTAGTTATGGAATTACAAAATAAGAACAATATACTAGAAAAGATAATAATAATAGAGGCAAAAGAAGAACATTTGGAACAAAAACTATATTTAGAGCAACAAAATAACTGAAAAAAAGAAGAGCTTTATAGAATGCAGTGGGCTAATTAAATCTGTAAAGACGTAAATTTACAAGGGCTTATTAAGGCTTAAGGAATTATGAAAAAATAGGAACCAACCTAAAATACTCGTAATAATCTCTCGGCAGCAAAACTTTCATATGGTGGCACCTGTCACGGCGTTTAAAATTTTGTGTAAATTAAATGTAATACGCCCCTGCTGTCGCTCGAAGTTTAAGCTCGCTTGAGCTTGCAAAATCTGCGGAAAGAACGCCAGATCGGTGCATTCTTGTTGTTGCAAAATGATTCGGAGAAATCCCAAATATAATGACCGAATATGATGATCTAATATTTTGTTCAGTGTATTTCTTTGTTAAAAAGTACGGGGAACAAACTATTGCAAGGAAACGCCAGAGTGACGCCGTTCAAGGTTTCGCCCCCGCGTACGAAAGGCACGTTTGGGCATCTTCTTCTAACATCCTTTTAGATTTACGGAAAAGAACATAAACGAATGAGACTATAGCAAGCTTTCAAATCAGTCAGTCGATAGCGAATTCTCGTTCCGGGGCCTTGGTAGGAAAAATTCCGAAAAAGCCTTCCGTTCTCGTTTTACTTTTGGAAAACTATTTTACGACATATTTGTCGGATTCGCATAGACAGTGCCTTACGGTTCCGGGAAAATATAGTTCTGCGTGAAACTTTCGTCGAAGTTTAGTGTTTGGTGAAGTACCGTTTTCATATGGTTTCGTATCGGATTAAGTAACCTGCCCTTAGGACATCCCGTTTGGACACCATCCTTTTCTTTACCGACCGCTGCTGCTCTCCCTGGGAATCAAATCTACCATCGTTTGCACTGGGCTACCCTCAACGAAGCCATCTCCCAGGTAACAATTTTTCAGGCTGTCCCCTTGTATTTGCCGGCTGCAACAATACCAGATTCAACCCTAATTAATACCGTATATCGGTTTACTTGTAGGCAGGCACCAATCAACTTTGTCTGTAATTTTAAGTACATCAAGCGCCCCTTTCTTTTGTTTAATCTGTTCGGGCGAAGTGTTTAATTCTTCAATCACTGCCTATTATATTTGTTCCAGTGGTAACGATTCGGAACAATACGAACTGTCGCGATGATTACCAATTTTATGTTGCATGTTTGAAATCATTTGTAATCAGATTTTTAGCCTAAGTTTTATCATTGCCATACATTTTATTGCGATTAAGGGAGCCTATCTGTTAACTATATTTGCCGTAGCTTGAGTAAATGTGACATCCCTCAATCCCCTCTTGCGTAAATTAAAATAAAACTTATGAATTTATTCTGTGCCATATTTTGAATAATCTTTACATTCATTAAACTTCATTGTTAATTCACTCTTGCCTTTTATTTGTATTTCGTGTTTGTTTTGATAATTGTGTACAGCCTTGTGAGCGATAGCACTCGTGACGATTTTCTAAAGCAACAAGCAAGAGTGATCGGGACGGCAAAATTGCCTGTAAAATTCTAGTCACGAATGGTATTCGGAGTGACAATTCCTCGAATTATAATGAAATTACTGAAATACTTGTTACTCAAAAAATTTTGACATACGTTGTCTCTAAGCAACGCTGGTAGTCGTAAAATTTCCGCGGAAATTTCCAGTATAATTCGATTGTAATTGATTCACTTCAACAAAATATTGTGATTTCATTGGATGACAGATTATGAGTGGAATTGTCAATGTAATTTCAATATCTTTACAATCGTAAAATTCTTACTGTTGTACATAAAGTCTTGTATACAACTCAGGTGTACATAAAGTGCCTTTTTTAAACTCCCATTTTTGAGCATTTCAATTTATTTTTAATATTTTTCAAACAGTATCTGATGAAAATAATTATGGGTATGAATAAAATTATTAATAATGAGGAATACAACATAAACGCAATATAAAATGATATTTCACAACAACGAAAATTAACTGATTCCAATGAAAAAATAGAAAAAATGTCTCAAATATAGTATACATACCTCTTTATGGCACATGTTTTTGTTTTTCAATTTTTTCCTTACAAAACATGTTAAAAATAAATTTGAAAATCATATTATTTCAAACATTTAGAGTATTTATTCCTAACGAGTTGCACAAACAAGTTTGTATACAACTAGTTAGTTGTAATCCTGTTGTCTAATTGTAAAAAGCTTTAGTAGTACTGAGAATTTGAAGGATTAGTAATAAGTCGCAAAAATGTTTAAAAAAAGTGGTAATAAAACTAAATCGAATAAGGCACGTTTCAGTGTTTGCTTTTACCAAAGAGAACCTCTTAAGCCCTGAAATAGCTTAGTTAAGCACTAGTTCTAGCCAACTTAAGCTGAGTTTCTGTTTAAGCAATACTTAAGTATCAACCCTAAGTATCACACCATATAGATCATTACATTCAGTTTGTGAACTGAGCCTCCCTAAAGTAAAAATAAGGAAAATTACAGTTTAATGTGGAATAACTTGCGCCACCTTGCGGTTTATATTTGAATCAAAGGCAATTTTTTAAGAAACTTAATTAAATAAAAATAGAATAAGTAAAATGGCAAAGACTTTTACTATAAAATGTTTTAAATCGTAGTTACGATTTGAAAAAATCAGCACACCAATTTTAAATTGGATACGCTGCTTGTACTATTGAGATTGTTTAATTATTAATAACTGAAAATCATCAAAAAAGATTATTTCAAAACTAATCTATTCTTTTATATGAATAAGAGTTAACCTAAGTAATGGAATATCCCTCTTAACAAAGCTCAAAAATGTTGCCAAAAATTTTAGCTTTTATGTTAAATTTTGATTAATTTTATATGAGTTGCAACTCACCGCATTTCCTTTTCATTTTGCAGAAATTTATCACTTTTATAAAACACCATTATTATAAATTACTTAACAGATGATGCTCTTATCTATGTATTATTATCACACCAATATGCTTTCCCGTACGTGTTAACAGAAAACAGAAGTGAATCCAACCTCACTTTTCACTCGCCACTTAACACCATTACGAGACAACAACCATTACTAACTAAAGCAATGATAAATATTTAATAAAACTTCACGCTTTTTAAAACTAGACATTTAGTGAGTAAATTGCCGTCATAATTGCTTGCTTGCACTTTTACGTTTTCCTTCCACGTTTCTCTAATAGAAATTGTTAGCTCGTAATACTCTTGTTTGCGACTACATTTTTGCATTATTTGCAGTTAAAGGTTATAATTATAACATTGCACTTTGTTTAGCCGAAGCGGATATTTGTTTTAATTTAGAAGTTAATCTAGATTTTTAAATTTCCGCCGTGAAATGCAAACTACACTTCCAGAATAGTAGCAAAGTTACTTTGACACATCAAAAACAAAAGGATGTTTAACTAAGTTTCATTATTACTCACTTCCTCAACAAGCAAGGTGCTTTTTGTTTACTTTTAAGCAAACTTTAACAGTCGCAAACGAGGAAGAACGTTCTATAATTATTCATGAGCGAATACAGCGTCGACAACGCGAAAAAGCAATTTAAAAAGGAAAATACAATAATAATTGTTGCCACTATTTTTCGCTTGTTTGGGGGTATTAATGAAATAATTTTCGGAATAAAAAATCCTCTCGATGAAAGCACACCCTGTAAATCTAATGTATTGAAATAATAAAAATGACTGAATACGTGGTTTGCTAACAATGGTAACGCGTTGTTTGATTTATGTAGAGGGTTAAGGTTATAATGGCTCTGTATAGTGCAAACCATCAACAAAAAATCCCGTTTTATACGGCGGTGATTGTTTCTGGAAAAGGTGATGAAAAGGGAAACCACCGAAAGATATATTATTCATAGAAAGGGAATTGAGCCCAAAAATTTAAATCGAATTTAGAAGAAAGTTACATTACGTCCGTACAGACCTTATATCTAACGCAAATACAATAGCCGTTTCCAGACAGGAAAATGAAACTACCGTTCAAGTTTTATTTTACTGTTTTTATGTGTGGTTAGATCGACATTTATTTCGTTGAAATATGCGGTGAATTTGCCACAAAGTCGTTTGTAGTACTTTCTATAAATCTTGGTAATTCAGGGCAACTCTTGAATATAATAATACAGCTTTTACTATGATGAATTAGATCTCTTATACGGGATGTTTCCGGAAAGGAGGTAAATATGTATTGCGTTTGCAAATTAAAAAAAAAAAAAACTGGTGGGGTGCTTCGTATAAACTATTTCACATTTGTTATTCTTCGAGTTCTAAAGTTTGATTGCCAACTAAAGCAACAACCAGAAGGCACGAATTAGTTTTTTATTGCTTTTGTTTATTCCACTTTCTGTTATGAAACAAAAACAACAAGTTATTCAGAAATGTTAAACAAAGTTAATCAAAAATAACTCTTTGTTGATTAAAACATACTCATGCAGAAATTTGAAAGTTCAATTTATTCTTCAAAGTGAAAATTGACTTCAAAATATATACGTCCATGTAAAATACCAAAATACAGGGTGTAAATAAAATAAGTTGGGATCAAAAGAGGATTTAATTACATCAAAAAGTGGGCTGTAATACTTAGAGAAACTAAATTATATTTAAAGCTGCACTTAGGTTCATGGAGACAATCCATAACCTCCCCGCCGCCGCCGCCAGAAAAAATTTAAACGGTCCTATAACAGGCACAGAGTATTTCCTGAAGATGTGGATGAACTTAATAGTTGGAAAGTTTGTATGTAGCGACACCCGTAATATAATTGGCTCAATTTCTGTGAAACATAATTTTAAAAAAGTTTTCAGAATCTTGAAAATGTTCGAGTAAACAGGTAGCAATTTACTGAGTTATTCTTATTAGTATTGCAAATGATTATCGGCGAAACTTTAATCAAGCTATCAAAGTTTTAACTCTCAATTCTCCATAAATTGTCCTTCCTGTCATATTAAAATTTAAAAATGTTATCTACATACACATATATATCAATTATTATTATTATTAGTCCTTTTGTCCCTGTCGAAACATGGTTTCATTAGGTTATCTATAGCCCAGATAGCCTTCTTCTTTCTCTTATTCGCCTTCATCTTCTTCGTTTTTCTGCAAATCCTCTCCGCCATTTCTTTCCGCTGTTCTTTATTTTTTGCAGAACACTTTATCTCGCCCCAGCTTACCACAGTCTCTGTAAATTCTGTCAATATTTCCTAGAAAGTGACCCTTTGTTCTTTTTCCTTTTATGGTGTAGTTAAAAGCTTGTTTGTAATCTAATAAATATACGAGCTCAGTTTGCTCAATGTGGCATACGTTGAGCAAACTGATCTATTTCCACTTTCTTCTTCTTGTATTGGTTCTTGGTTTTTTGCCTAAAGTTTTTTATTTGTGATGGTGTTAGGCTAGTAAATTTTCGAAATTTTTCTCGAGCGCTTATTTATAAATATTTGGATTGCCTTTGTGTGTCCACGATTCACAAGTAAACTCGTGATATTTGTGTTAAATATCCGGATTTTTGTTTTAGAAGAGATTTCCCTTGTACACCTTGTTTTCCTTATTTTAGCAAAAACGTCTTTAGCTTTATTTATTTTTAGTTTAACGTCGTTTTTCATCACCACTAACTACTTCAATTACACTATCTAAGTACATATCACTGACATTATTAATAAATTGTTCTTACAGTTACTGCGGTTGTTCTAGAGGCACTTGTATTTACAGTCATTATTTCAATTTTTGTCGAATTCATTTCCAATCCCACTTTTTCTGAGTTGTCGTTTAGTTTCGCTATTCTACTTAGGTACATATTTTTAGAGTCTTTCAGATATTAGGCAGACATCATCTGCGAATTCTAGATCTTCTAATTGTTGTTCAAATCTACGCGTTATAAATACCTCCCCTAGTATTGTTTTTTACTACCCAATCTATAACTAATAAGAACAGGAGAACAATGGATTTACAGAAGAATACTAAAAGTAAGCTGGACGCAAAGAATTCGTAATGAAGGGATAGGAGAAGAAAAAAACTTCGGAAAGAAATACAAACAAGAAGAATGATGTTCATTCGTCACACATCAAGAAAAGAAGGGCTTCTCACAACAATAATCGAGTGTTAAATCGAGGGTAAAAATGCAAGAGAAAGACCCAGATTAAAGAACATCGAGCAAATAATAGAAGACGTGGGGTGCAGAACATCCGAGGAAATAAAAAGTAAATGTGCAAACAGAGAACAGTGGAGAGCTGCGACAAACCAACCAACAGGTTGAAGATCCCAGAAGGAGAACTAATAAGAACAATATGGGCGATAAAAAGTAGCCTTGTGTAACTCCGTCTATATTAGCCGTATCATCAGTTTATTATGAACTTAACGAAAAAAGATGAAGACATGTTAGGAGTATGGGAACGGAAAGTGTTAAGAAGGGTATATGGTCCCGTGTGTGAAAATAATATTTGGAGAATAAGGACAAATACAGAGCTAATGACATTATTTGATAGGCCAAGTATATTGAAAGAAATAAAAAGCAGAAGGATAAGTTTGCTAGGACATATAAACCGTATGGAAGATGATAGATATACAAAGAGAGCTTTGCACTGGAAGTTGGAAGGTAGAAGAGGGAAAGAACGACCGAAGAAAAGATGGATGGACCTAGTAGAAGAGGATTTAAGAGAAATGGGGTATGAAAATTGGAAACAAAAAAACTAAAAGCAGGAAGGAATGGTCACCGATAGTAAAGAAAGTAAAAGAAATATAATAAACGAGCACCCCTTGGATATTGTTTCAAGGGGTTGAACAGGCGGCTAGCCACCGCCCTCGGCTAAACACAGGCTTGGTTACCGAAAGGAGGCGATGGTCCACAGAGGACTCCGAAGCCACAGATAGATAGATAGATAGATCACTTTATTTATGCGAATAAACTTTTTATGGATTCTATCCTGTTAGAGTATTTTCAACATAGCGTCTTTATCATAATGGTCAAAGGCCTTTTCAAAGTCTGTAATGGCTAACTGAATATCTTTCTGCCGTCCAAGGCTCTCATCAATGATTCTTCTTAACGCGTATATGTGGCCAATATAAACCATCTTGGTTGATAAATCGCTGAAGTTGTTAAAATGTTGCAAACAAACACAAGAAGCAAAATGAATAAATACCGGAAGGAAAGAAACAAAGCCAAACAAGTCATCAGGAAAAAGAAAAGAGACTTCATGAAGGGGAAGATACTAGAAATGGAGGAAACCCACAATAGAAATCAGACAAGAGACATACATAAAAATATAAAGCAGCTGACTAAAAACTTCCAACCAAGAAAGATGTAGAACCGATATTTAACAAACAAAAAGTACTGTAAAGATGGGCTCAACACTTCAACGAACTACTAAATGAAGGAGACGACCCACCACAACAAGAAACTGAAGATGAACAAATCGATGAAGAAGGGACAAACGAAGAGACAGAAGTACAAGAGGAAGAAGAAATAGAAGTACCAATCTATGAAGAAGTATACACAGCTATCCAAAAAATTAAAAGAAACAAAGCACCAGGAACAGATGAAATACCAACGGAACTATTACAACATGCAAACACAGAACTCGTACAGACTATACAACAACTGTTTGACAAAATATGGCAACAAGAAGAAATGCCGCAGGAGTGGAAACATGGAGTAATGTGTCCAATACACAAAAAAGGGGATAAGCTGGAATGCGGAAATTACAGGGGAATATGTTTATTAAATGTTACCTATAAAGCTTTCACACATATTATACATGCGTGGCTAACACCCCTAGCAGAGCAGCTCATAGGAGAATATCAGGCAAGCTTTAGACACTGAAAGTCAACTGTCGACCAAATATTCACACTGCGACAGATACTTGAAAACGTAGACTATCGGAAAGCGTACGACAGCATACTTACACCACAAAGCAATTTGGAAAACTCCTAAACAACTCGAAATACCCAAGAAGTATATTCGACTAATAAAGTTAACACTGAAAGAAGTCAAATGCAAGTGCAAAATTGGAAACGAGGTAGTCAAAGAATTCCAAATTAGACGAGGGGTGAAACAAAGGGATGTACTATCTCTCCTACTGTTCAATTTATGTAGTATTGGAAAGAATAATACGTGGTATAAACATCAACCCTGGAGGAACAATCTACACAAGAAGATCACAAATTCTCGCTTTTGCTGATGAGCCAACAAATGAGCCAACAATGCGGGCTACAAGTCAATGAAAACAAAACAAAATGCATGATAAAACAGCGAGAAAAACAACAAGAGCATACAGAGCTAAACATAGGGAACAAAAACAAGAGATAAAATACCTAGGAACAATGATAACAGATGATAACGATATAACCAAGGAAATCAAAACCCGTATAAATGCTCTAAACCGATGCTTATACAGTCTACTAAATATTATGAAATTACGGAAGTATCTAGGAGATGCAAAATGAAATTATACAGAACACTAATTAGACCGGTCATAAGTTACGGATGTGAAAGCTGGACCCTAACCCAAAAAGTGAAGAACTGCTCAACAGATTTGAAAGGAAAGTGATGAGGATTAATATATGGGCCTGTGCTTGACAAAGACCTAAATGCATGGAGACCAAGGTTGAAACATGAGATAAAGCGATTAAATGATGATCAAGACTTAGTAGGGTGGGTGAAGAAACAAAGAATTAGATGGATGTGGCATTTGTGGAGGATGCCTGAAACAAGAACAGCGACAAAAACATTCATTAATAACCCAGAGGGACAACGCCCATGAGGAAGACCGCGCGGTAGATGGAAAGACAACGTAACAAGTGACCTAAAATAACTAAAAATACGAAATTGTCCTGAGTTAGCAGAAAACCGAGACAGATGGATGGCAGTTGTTAAAGAAGCAAAGGTTCTCCAAGGACCATAACGCTGTGTGTGTGTGTGTGTGTTCAAATATTGTCTTTACAGCTCATATTCGCTTCAAAATTACAAATGTTATAGGTCTCTTCGGGCTTATACTTCTTATATGTTTGTCTCCCACAGAACACAAATTTAGACCACAGATAGCCAGGTCAGCCAAATTTAGACGACTAAGATTCAAATACTGTTATTTATAGGGTAAATGTCCAATAACGGCAATAACCATTGCAGTAGACGCGTCTATATAAATCTTCTATCTGTCAAGTAGGTGTCTCGAGTTTGATTCCCAAGACTAGCGAAATCGCCACCAGAATTTGCGCTTCGAAAAGCACGTTAAGTCAGCGGATTCAGTTGTCAAATCATTCACACTGTAACAGTGAAGGCAGCTGTTCTTTGACTCCTTCGATACGTGAAGTTAGCCTTCGGCACTTAGTTAACAGACTATCGGACTAGGCTTCACCCAAAAAGAATGCATTAAAGGGTGCATCTCTGCAAGGATTCTTTTTGACATAAACAAACTGCCTTATTTTGGACCCAAGGATCTACAGTTAAGATGTATCCCTTTATTTTAGTTACACCCTGTAGAATGTTAATGCATATTTTCTATGTAAGGCATCCTAATTAAAATTAGTAATAATCTATGAGGAGTTTTTGCATAGTAAGAAAAAATGCTATGGGTATAGATGCCAACTTCTAACAATCCCGAATCTTTAAAACCCAAATTTTCCAAGGTGATTGAAATTTTAATTGCTTTAAGTGCTTAAAAACCAAAGATTTTTGTTGGAAACTGGAATTCGAGGTATCTCTCTCAGATTCATTGAATATGAATATAGGTGTCCCGGAAGGCTCCATTTTCGGGCCTATTTTATTTATTATGTTTATTAACGACTTGAATTGCACAAAACTTGATACATCTTTAGTTCGTCGCGCAGGTATGCGTATTGGATAAATACGACGAAAGCTTCTGTTTGAAATGGGATTGAACGGCAAATACGCTAAAAGCTTCTGGTTTTCTTCCAATGTATTATATTTAGATTCAACTAAAAGGGCAGTTGTTCGATTTTACAACCAAGAATTGTAACCAAATTTGAAATTATGGTAAATTCTTTACCTCTGCTTACTATTAAACTAATTTTAATGCCATTTATGGTGACAAATTTGACAATTTTACGGTTAGTAGCTCGCTTTTATTTGATCTCACGGTAGAAAAGTTTCGTTTAATTTCGGTTATTAAAGTAGAAATTTTGAGGAAAATAAAACTTTTTAAAAAGGACCTAATTTAAATGTTGTTTTTATAATCTGAAATTTGCATAACTAATTTACCAACCACTGTAACAACAGAGTTATACCTAGACCTAGGACTTTAAGAAATAAAACATATCTTATAGGTACCGGATTTTTTTATTAAAATGCCATCGAAGAAAAGTGAACCAGTTATTAAGAAATACTTATAAACGGCATATACTTATGTACACCGATTAAGAGAAAATGCCAAAAATTGAAAATTTGCTTTTAAAAAAATCAAGGCAGAAAGTTCTTGGAATTTTGAACAAAAGTTTGTCTGTGAGAGATTTGGTAAAAGTAAACTAAAATTCTTAATTTATAGTACAGCGTATTAATTAAAATTCTTTGAGAAATAAAACGTACCACATTCCAAATGGCATCAACAAAATCAAAACCAAAAAAATCGTGCCTAAAACTGGCATCTTCAAATCGCTGTCTAAGTTTGGACGATCAAAGCTATTCAAATATAAGGTACGTTTTCGTAAGGACGCAACATGTTGGCCGGCATGTCCGCCGACTTGTCTGTTCTAATGTAAACGAAAGGCATTTCATGTCGGGACAGTCGGACGACATGTTAATGTCGGATGCAAAAATTAGCCGCACATGTCGAGTCGGCGTTCATTTATCACTGCGTAAACACTCAATTTTTAATAATAAGAGACACAACTAGGTGCAAGCGAAGACCATTCATTAACGAGCTACGTATCTGCGCCTTCCAAACGCCTCTTCGCTAAAAATCTTCTAACGTACCATCTTTTGCGTTTCCTTTTTGACTTTTTTTGACTTTCTAGTATCGCATGGTTTCCTGCCAACACTATGAAAGTTGATATAACCTGTACTACTTCATCGTCTGCCATCTTGAAAACTGCAGATTTCGATTAGAAGATCGTTCTCTCGACATGTCCGTTGCAGACAAGTGACAACGTAAACACCTGTCAATTTTACCAACTTGTCGGTCGGCAAACATGTCCGGCCAACAAGTCGCCCCGATTTGTCCTTACGAAAACGTACCTTAAGATAAATTTCACAGTTTATCCTGGCCATTACTTTTATCCAATAAAAAGATAAAAAACTTATGGGCAATTTGAAGTACAAACACGACAGAGAAATTTGGCGATAATTGGGCAAGTTCCTAGATAAAGTATGCAATTTTATAGTAAAAGTAGGTACTGTGACTGGCAATATGAACCTCAATAATTGTTTCCAAAATCGATCACGATATTTGTACAGTTTTTTAGCCTGATGAGTTAATCAAATGCCATTATTAAAAAAAAAATAACTGCGAACGGATATAGTAGCATTGATTTTATTGGAAAATTGTTCAGAATTTCGACAAATCGAAAACTTAAGTATTATTATTCAGAAAAAATTGTAAAGTATCAAAAATAAAACATATAAAAAAAATTACATTTTAATAAATAACGTAAAAAAGAAACGAAGACTTCTTGGTTGAGCTCTGAATAAATCAGGTAAATATTTTAACGTTTATGAGTTAACGTAGTTTGATAATAAGTATTTTTTGTATTGTTAATTGTAATCGTTTCTTTTATTTTCGGAGATAAACCTTTAAGTCTTTAAGTAAAATAAAGATAGATTTCACATTAAAAGTGTTATACCTACTTCTTCTCTATGTATAAAATGATGTCCCAGAAAACATTAAAAATATTATCTTTTCGTCAAAAATCTACTTGTTAAATACTCGTTTGTTTTGCTACAAGCACTCTGTATAAAATAATTGTCTTGTTTTGTAAAAAGGAGTTTAATTGAATTAAATCTACAACAAACGTAAAACGGATAACTACAGATAATCACTTTCCGCAAAGTTTCCGAAATATTTAATAATATTCTCTGTTGGTAAAAATGCTTAACAGTAAACCTGATTCTAAAAACGAAAAAATCCAAAAAGTTCGGGCACCTCTTCTTAAAGGACTCTCTTGAGACGCCTATGCAGACAAGCTTTTTCCACTGAAGACAGCAGAAATGTTTTTTTAAATTTGGAATTCCAAATACTGTTCTGAATTTTAGAGATTTTTATATTGCTATTGTATTTTCTTATTATTCAAACTATCTTTTATATTTTATTCTGTCGTTTTAAACTATAAAAAGGTCGAATGAAAATATACATAAAAAATCAAAACCCACCATTTTACGGCTTATACGGAGATAAAACAAACATTTATTTACCAGATAAAAATCAAAACAAATGTGATTTTTATACGTTGCTCTTACCACTCCCTTATATTGTAAGCTTAGAAAGAGTTAGCAAATTAAAAACTAACTGAAATTAGAAAAACCTATCAGATTTATGTAATTCTGAATATTAGCCAAAAAAATAAATGCACGTCGTTTTTGAAAAGGATTAACCCAAAGAACAAATTACAACACCCCTATTCATTAAAACTCAACACACGTTGTGTCGTTACATGCCGTATTCAAGGCGGATGTTCTCTACGTTGGATTGTTTTAGATCGGCCATTGGATTGTTTTTTCACAGACTACTTGACGAGTTATTTATTTATCCTTAGTTCCCTTTTTTAATTGTTAAGGGCCTCAGTAAAGAAGTTAAATTCAATGTTGCGAATAATAATAACAAAACTCAAAACTACCAAACATTTAAAAAACATTGAGAAATTTAAAGTATCAAGCCACCAAAGAGAATGATTATTTACTTCAGAAGAGGATTTTAATATGTCAATTAAGATGTGGTAAAAAACAAACATAGACTAATCCCTTCCTTCGCATTTCAAAGAAGTACATTAAATTAATATGCAACACGGTGATGTATATTTCCTATGCAAATTCATTGCAACACTATACTAAGAACTTAATGGGACTGAATTAACTATTACTAGCCTACTATGATTGACAAACAACGGTTATGAATCATAGGCATCACGAATGCATAGATTAACATTAAATAAGGAAGAAGCCAAGAGGCGCCAAAAAGTTGAAGGAAATTGCATAATTAGCCGGTGGATTTACTACATTAATAAATTCCTTTAATTATATGTTTATAACACTGGGAATGAAGGATAAAATCCTTTTCATTTTCGTTAATAAAGGGTTAATATCCCCATGCAAACATGATTAAACTTACCACAGTAACTTCAACATTGATTTCCACAATACTGAAATAACCACGGCACTATTTTATTATTCGATTAAACTTAAATAATGAAAAGTCAAGCAAAAAACAATGCATTTTTTTTAGTATTTATAATCAGAGTAGAAACGTCCATTATTTTATTTAAAACAAAAATTTAATTGTCAATTAAAAATGTTTTCCTTCGCCGGTTTAAATTGTGAAACTGTCAGCAAAGTTCTTCCCATTTCATTTTTAAACGCGAGAATAATAAATTAAATTTAAACTTCATTACTCCGGAACTGTCGTCTTATGATGTAAGAAAAGATAAACGAACTATTCTTTGAAGAAAGTACAAGTTTCCCTGTTTAATTTTAAAAACAGTTGACCCTATTTCTGGATACGCCGGAAGTTGAATGAACTTCTTAATATTAGAGACAAATCGTCTACAGACATTCAAATAACGACCTTACAAACTTTAATGATAATTTTATCCTAATTTGGCCGATTTATTTCATAACTTTCTGATTATATTATTAATATCATTCGTTGTAATAACAATGGGTGCATTCATTTATAGTTAATTTACGATGGGGTGTTGATATGCAATTAGCTTACGATATAAAAATCAACAAATCATTAATCATATAAATTATAAAATTTTTATTAACAGGTTAATGCAATCAATACCTTCACGTTAATTGATGAGCTTATCATTGGTTCACGATATGTGGTAAAGTTTAAAAAACAAATTATTAAGAATTCGCGTTGAGGACGCATTCTTAATTAATTTAAAGAAAATTGTTTATTTCGTGAAAGCTTCAAATCATTTTCAATGCGAACAATTTCTAATTCCTACTAAGTCTCATGCAGCCCCCTCCACTTTCGCAATTGTACTACTCAAGATAAGCAATTGCTTTACTGTCATTAGGTCATTACTATAATTAGAGAATGGACATGATTATACGAGTACATTGCAGCAATTTTACGTTATAAAAGTTAAGGTTTAACGTACAAAGCTGAAGAAACTATTTTGTACTTGAGTTCTCGCATATGTGGTTGCTACATTATTATTAGCCCATAGCATTCCCATCAATCTTCCAGGTTGGTTTGTCTACTGTTTTTCATCTCCAGTGTAATTATTTGATTACTTCGTCTAATCCTAAGGCGTCCTCTTCATCCTTTTTATCTCCATTTGAAGCATGAGTTATCCACCTATCTTCTTTCATCCTGCCTAGACCTCCTGACCAAATCCTCCTCAACCGTCTTGCCTGTTCTACTGCATCTATTATTCCGGTTCTTGGTCTTATTTCTGTAATTCTTTTAGTCCTAACGTGGATCTCGCTATTTATGTTTGTTTAATTTGATTTTATTTCTGGGCTTATTGTTCAATGACTATGTTTGTGCTACGTACGTTAATATTATATATACACACATAATCCGTCCTCTTCTACCTTGTGGTGTAAAGGGTAAAGTTGATATTAATACAGATATTAAACACCCTTATTTTAAACAAGTGGAAATTTGTTTTTAAAACTATGTTTCAAAGACCAGTATTTTTTTCAAGTTAGATCAATTCTACGTTGAATCTCTTTTTCCGTTTTATTTTCAAAAGGTATCAGTTGGCCTAAATGTACAGGGTGTATTAATTGTAATTAAACCGACAAACTTATAGAGGGAATTTTGCAAACAAAATTAAAGCATTTTAACCCGATTTACCGATATCCAAAGATGCACTGGGGTATGACCAATCAAAGTTTTAATATCGCCAAAAGTATAAAGGTTTTGAAGAAAGCATTTTGGGTCGTTATGGCAAAAGATTAAAGATATCGTACGACTTATGGGTTATTTTGGGGGTTTTTGGGTTCATTAACGCCATTGAAAATTGTTGTGTGTGAGAATAATAGGAATTCAACTACATCCGTTTATGTAAAATTCAATAAGGAAACGTTTTTGTTTCTTACTATTTTTTGTTAAATCCAACAGTATTCGATTAAATAAGCACAAACTAAATGGTGGAGAAAAGCGCTGTCAGTAAAAACTTAATCAAGTTGCTTTGGTCTAAGTTGCTGTTAATAAACAAACTTTAGTTTTATTTTAAATACTTTTAATTTCATAATAATTGATCAAACTGGCCTCCTTCAAATTTTGGAGCAACTCTCGATTGGCCGTATTTCCGCAGAGGTGCATTTTAGAATTAGATAACTTAAGTCAAAATGCTCTAATTTTATCTGAAAAATGCCTTATACACAAGTTTGTCGATATAATTTGAAGACGGCTAGTATAAACCTCCTTCACATATTTCACCTTCTTATCTCTCAATTCGTTATTTTCCGATCTTTCGTTTGACATCAAATTGGTTTTTCATTAGATTCTCTTTAGTAGTTTCATTTTGCAACTCCTTCATCAATATTTTAAAATTTGCTTTACTCTCAGCAAATATTTAGTACTACTTTTGCTCTCGATTAAGATTCTTTTATTTTGCCATTAACTTGTTGCAGTACTGCCACAAACAGGTTCGGTGATAGAGGGGCCTCCCTGTTTTGCTCCTTTTGAAATCTTAAAATCCCTTCCAGTTTTTTCTAGTTTGATCCTAGCAAAACCATTCTGATATACATACATACATAATCCTGTCCTCTTCTACCTTTCGGTGTTGAGGCTTGTATTGTCAGGGTTATTGTACAGTTGGCCTGGTTTGGTTTTCGCAGAGGTTCTTCCATGCTTTCCTATCTTTCGCAATTGTTCTTGCTCTTCCCCATGTAATTCCTTTTTCCTGGAATACTTTGGCAACTAGGCTGTTCCATGTTTGTCTTGGTCTTCCTGGTCTTCTCTTATCATCTGAACCCATTTCTTTCTGCTCATAGGATTTTGATATTTTATCCATGACTAGTATAAACCAAAGTGTACTTAATATTCCACCTTGTCTAACACCCTTCCTTGTTACAGATCCCTCGTATTGTTATATCCCTTTGTCTCGTCATATACACTTTTTATTGCTTGTATCAGATAACCGTTCGCACCGCTTTCACATAAAGTTTTCCAAATTTTTTCCTTGGGTAGGTTGTAAACGGCTTTTTCCACATCAATGAAGCAGGCATATATTTGCTTATTGTGCGCCAATATCTTCTCACTTATTTGCCTTACAATAAATATGAGGTCCTACCTACGAATAAAAAGAAACAGGAAGGACACTAAGGTATCATGGTGCATAACTACAAGTGCAACGGAAATACGTCACACACGCCATATTGAAACACCAACCGGCACTGATTTTTATTGGTAGACTAACTGTTTGTTACCGTTTTTGACTTTGACAGTTGACGTATTTAGTGTTCTCAGCCAATGAGCTTCTAAAATCCGCCATATTGCTACACCATCTAAATTGCATATTGTTGGTGTTATGCTACTTCCTTGCTTTTTTTATTCGTAGGGTCCTACCTACTTCTTCCTGGTCTGGTCTGAACCCCTACTGTGTATCATTAAGCGAGTTTTATATTTCTCCTCTTAACCTTTTTTCTAAAAATTTTTCATATAGGTACTTTACTCGGTACGCTGAGCAGTGATATGCCTCTATAATTGTCACGTAGACTACGATCGCATTTTTTGTGTATAGGAAGTATTATTGCCACTTTCCAATCTTCTGGCAGGACTTTTGTTCTCCTAATTGATGCAATACCTTATGGCCCCTTTCTCCCATGTACTTCAACATCTCTGCTGTAATATTGCCTATACCCACTGATTTTCCGGTCTTCATACTACATATTTGTTGCATTAACAACTTCTTCTAGAGTTATATCCTCTCCCATTTCTTCACTTGCTTCTTCTGCATTATTCGGATTCATCGTGTTGGTTACATTACTTTCATATTTTTCGTAACCATCTAATAATTCCATTAAATATTGATACCATCTTTTCATAATTTCCTTTTCTTCCATTACGGTAACTCAATTTTTGTCGTTTAATCCTCTCCTAGGATCTTTATTTTCTTTACTTAATCTTTTTAGTGTTTTGTACAACATCTTGGCATTTCCCTTACCATCGCTCTCCATTTTCTCCTCACTTTTCGTCTTTATACTTTGTACTTTCCATAGCTCTCTTCGTCCTTCTTGTCTAAATATTTTCTCCATAATTCCTTCTTCTTCTTTATTTCTCTTTTCACATTTTCATTCCACCAAGCAGTTTTTTATTTCTTTGTTTGCACCTTGATACTCCACACACTTGGCAGATGTAATTATTACTTTTTTCAGTTTATTCCACATCGTCTCAATCACACGTCTTTCTAATATACCAGTAGCTTCATGAATTCTTTCTTCTATGCACTTTTTGTATCTATTTAATATTTAAATGGTCTGCTTTTTTCTTGCCTAGCTTGTTATCATACAGAGCTCTTTCCTTTATTTTTACGGATATTAAGTGGTGATCAGTGCTTATTTCTGGTCCTCTTTTGACCTTTACGTCACATATGATTTTTCTATACCCTCTCTCTCTCTATCAGCACTAAATCTATTATAGATTGTTTATTCCTACTTTGCACTGTTCTTGTGTACTTCCTCTTGTGTACCATTCTGATATCTATTTTCTATTATTCTAGTTATTTTAGTGGGTATATCAGAGAACGTATTATAATGTATAAAGGTCATGGGTACCGGTTTTCTTGAATTCTGTGACCTATTCTGTATTTTTGATTAAATTTCAAATAATTTATAAACACAAAAAAATAGTTATCGGTCTATAATTACTTAATGATGTATTAATAATAATATGTGTTAGTTTTCATTGATGCAAGACCACCCCCGAATTGACAATTTTATTAAATAGTAATCGTATTATCTCTACCGCAGCAAGAGTTAATTTTTTTAAGTGATCGTTATTGACTTCATCTCTTCCTCGGATTTTCCCTTTTTTATGTCTTTAGATGTTTTCTATATTTCCCAAGATTTCTTGCCAAGCCAAGTCTTGAACCACATCTGTTATTGTTATTGATTGATTCACTCGTTCTGCATTATTACTTATTCAATGTCTTGAATTATGTAGCTTTATTTTTCTATTTTTCCTATAAAGTTTTTGTTCTCTAGAATTGTTTCTATTGTTTTTAATTCTGGTTTCCACTCATATACCTAATATATTTATTTTTGCATATTAGCATATTCAATATTCGCTTTCATATCTTCTTTTCCTTCTAAATTCTACAGTTTTTTAAAATTTAATATCTTTGTAATTTTTGATAACTGTTTACTCTTTTTATGATTTAGTGAGATTGTGTGGCTGCTTTTAATACAATGTCTTCTTTATTATAAAAGCTTTGTGTTACTTAGACGTATTTCATTCGCAGAGTTTTCGAGTGCCATATACAGTTGTTAAAAATGCATTTTTTAAATTTTGGACAGGTCAGTGGTTAAAATTGGTGTTGACTGTGCAAAAATGGTCAAAATCAGTAAAAACTGTTAAAACAACAAGTAAAACTGTTAGTTACTTTTTTTGCATTTATTTCTATAAAATTTAAAAAAATATTCTAACATTATTGTAAAATATGGGCGTGTTAATGTAACAATTTATAATGTTTCACCTGTCAGTTAACATCTTTCATCAGTCATAAATGAAATGCAGGTCTCTGTATGCATAGTTATACCGTGAGTTCAAAAAGTTTTTACATAAGGGTTGACCATGAGACACAAAAGTAATGTCTACTGCAAGGTTTAGAACCTTTGTTTTTACAATTTTATTGAAATTTGCACAACAGTATTATGCCAGCAACACAATGATGACAGTTAATAAATTCTAAATCCTGCAATTGACATTATTTTTGTGTCTCATGGCCAACCCTTATGTAAAGACTTGAACTCACGGTATTTCCTGCCCGGAATTCTGATTTCATTTGTCTGATTAGACTGAATGCAAAAAATTGGTAAATTCGTGTAGAATATTAAATAAGAATGCAAATCATGGTTCAGACAAAAATGAATATTAAATTCTCAAAATAATTAGAATGTTAGATAAAATTTATTTTCATTTTTAATTTGATAAATAAAATTTAAATTCTTAAAATTTATTGATTTGAGACATATGTATTTTGACCACGAATAATAAACAATTAGTTTTAATCAGGACGATTAAATCCGGTTAAAACCTGTGGTTAAACCCATCCTGGTTAAAAATATTATCTGTTTTTCCTTGGAATAATCATCACCGAAGTCTGAAAACTGGGCGGTATTTACTGTTTTTAACTGGGTAATCCAGTAACTATCATTTGCTATAATAAAATCAATTTCATTTTTGTATTCACAATTCGGTGATTTCCAAATCAATTTGTATTCATGATGTGGAGATTCAAAGCTAATGAGTAACTTTTTCATTCCTTTCTCCATGCCCATAAAGGCCTGTGACTACCCAATCTTCTCCTGTTTTTTTTTCTTATTTTAAGTACCTACTAATAAAAAAACCCATAATTGTTATGTTTTTTGTCTTCAGTAGAAGTTCTACAAACCCGTCGTTTGGAGAAGCAAGAAATCAAGATGCAAAATCTCAGTCAGGATATGGTTTAAATCAAGCTACCTCATATTATGAAGTCTTTACGGCAAGCACTGCAAATCAACGGGACGCAATCGAACAAATACATGAAGAAATCCATGTTTATGAAAGACAACCTCTTTCAAGAATTGAAGAAGGATCATCAAATTACATGAAAAAACTCTGGCATCGGCCGAAATCCCAAAACAAAATAACATACCGTTTCTTTAAATTAAACTTCCAATTTCTGAGGGAAAGTATGAAGCCTAGGCAACTTTCCAGAACAATGTTCACGACAATGACGTCTTATCACGAACAGAAAAAATGCACCACCTGAAAACACAACTTTATGGGGAACCCAGTAAACTAATACAACATTCCCAAATAACAGAAGCTAACTATGAAGCACCATGAGAGCTTCTACAAGATTAATAAACAACCGAAGATTGCTTTTCTTTTATCTAAACTATTAGATAAAATCCTAAACTTACCAAAGTTAACACATCTGAATTTGCAGGCAAAACAAAAAACTCCCTGATACTCTCAATGAATCTTTGAAGGTTATCAACAACCTTGGTGTAGACACAACCAACTGGGAGTCAATCCTTAGCAGAATAGTTACGAAAAAATGGGGCTGAAAAACTAAGAAGCTGTACGAATAATCGCTCCAGTCACCTGATCAAATCCAAGAATTTCGTTCCGTTATGAATATCTTGAAGCCAAGAAGAAATATTCCTCTGTGAAAAGTGAAAACACCAATTACTACAAATAAATAAAAACGTGCAGGAGCTACTCCGCCATCATGCAAATATTGTAAATATTTTAATCTATGCTTGCCGTAAATTTAAGGCGTTAAATACAAACTAGCAAATTCAAACTAGGGTACAATGTCGGCATGAAACAACATTATACCTGGGGCTGCAGAAACAGCAACCCAAAACAAAGGTGCCAAAAATGAAGACTTCTTCTTAGGCCACTACAGCTGCTAAAGCAACTTCACAAAACCAACAAACTACAAGCATTTCGGTAGGCAGAGCCGATGCAATGATAAAAGCACACTCATAAACAGGATTAATGGAAATTCTATACGTACTTGTAGATCCTGAGTCACAAACGTCCTTCATAACTGAAGACGCAACACAATTACTAGCTTTATCCAGACACAAAATCAAAGCCGACCAACCAACACGCGCTAGATGGCAGAAGCAGAAATTCGTCCTCGTTTTCCAAGTAATTACGTGTTAAGCTCAGACTTACATACTTGTTCTTTCACCATTAACTCAAACACTGCTGCCAAACAAATATATAGACACACCAGAAATTCAAACCTGGGAGAATCGATATAATCCTTGGGGTTGAAGACTATGGGAAAATAGTTTTAGAAGTCCTACACAAAACAAAGGATGGGTTCCTAGGTCAAAACGCAGAACTAGGTTCGATCCTAGAAGGCAGCTTAGGACTTAGGCCTTGTCACCAGGGCAATATGCGCAGAAAAACCCCAGCTGACAAAATTTTGGGAAATAGAAGATATATCACCAGTCAGAGAATTAACAGAATCTAAAAGATCATTATAAAAACACATGTACTAGGGATGGTACGTATACTGTAACGATTCCCTTCAAGGAAGAACCCTTCAATATGGGAAGCTCAAAGCCTCAAGCTCTAGCAAGATTATTTCAATTAGAAAGATATTTTTGAAAAAGAAAGACCTGGAAACGGCATTTGCAAGTAGCGAGTATTAATTTTAATACTGACCATTTATCATTGTGAACCGTATTTACACAAAAATACATCCTGAATTTACGATTACATTACCTATGTTATATCTTACATTTTAAAACGTTAACCATTGACGAAATATTAAGAAATATACAGTGCGAGTGTAAAGTCTGGAACTATCGCAATAAAGCTTTTATTAAACGTTTTTGAAAAAAATCCTCGAACACGTCAATTTTTATCTTAAATGAGACATATTTTACTGTAATCGTCACTTAAAGATCGTCTTTTGTTTTTGAGTTATGACGTAAGCGATAATTTTTTTTTAATGGAAACCCTAATGTTTTATGATGAATTTGGAAAGAGCATGAAATTCTAAGACCAAATATGCTAAAAAAGTATGGTACTGTATTTTGAAATTTTCGAGATAATTGCCGTTAAAGTTTTAAAACAAAAATCTAATAACAATCAAGAGTTCCAAGTTTTAATAAAAAAATCAAGTACCCATGTAACAATTGACAGCGTTAAAATTATGACAGTTCTTTATCAGTTTGTTTATCTGTTTTTATTGTGGGCTTTTTTACGTGTTTTCGATTTTTCATTACTATTATGTACAATATCTTCCAAATAGAAAAATACAATATCACACTTTTTTATCATATTTGATCTAAGAATTTCATGCTTTTTCCAAATTCGCCATAAAAAATTAGGGTTTCCATTTAAAAAAATTATCGCTTACGTCATAACTCAAAAACAAAAGACGATCTTTAAGTGACGATTACAGTAAAATATGTCTCATTTAAGATAAAAATTGACGTGTTCGAGGATTTTTTTCAAAAACGTTTAATAAACGATTTATTGCGATAAGTCCAGACTTTACACTCGCACTGTATAACTGCACCGTTAAATCCGTTACAACCACTGAAGCTGCAGTTAATTGCAATTTAACGAATATAACAAACATTTAGTTACATTACCATCTCCTGATTGAATTTTTGGATAGTTTAATTTTTAAATTCAAGAGGCCAAGTGCGGATATTCATCAATTTTTTTGTAAATAGAAAAGTTTTACATAATTTCGGTTCCCGAAATACAATTAAAAAAATAAATTCTCTTTGGAGAGAATAAAGATTGGCTCGTAAAATTTGATTTTAAAACAAAGATAGAATTAAATCAGTATCAAAGCGGCTTCGCATTTCGCAGTGGCGTACCTACGGGGGGGCTAGGGGGGACAGTCTGCCCCCCCGCCTTCGATCTTTTGGCGGCTTCGGCGCCGTGCATTTTTGTGATATTTTATTTTTTAATTCAACCAAAATAAAAAATATAATTGTTCTTATTACATAATTCTATAGACGTGCTAAAATCAAAATGGCACAAGGAGCAAGATCTTTATATTCCTTATAAGAACCGATCCCCCACGTTGTATTTATTTTATTTTTTGCCGCCCTGATAAATAATGTCTGCATTCATTTTAAATATTCTTAAATAGTGGCGGTGTGGCCGCTTTAATTTTCTATACAAAGAAATAATTATCTAGAATCCTGCCGATGCCGTATCGTCTTTCCTGGCAATATTTATAAAAAAGTACATTGTTTACGATTTACGTCGCGGCGGCAAAGAACCCCTTTTATGTGCAACTTTATTTTTAAAAGAGCCGCCGATCCGTCAAAATGCAAACGTAATGTATAAAAATTAAAAAGAATAGAGCAGTGTTCTGTTTTTCATTTCGACAATTTGCAGTTTGATTTTGTAGAGTAAAGATTTGCTTATATTATGATCCGTGCTTAAAACGTATTTCACATTGTTTTAACTGAACTAGAACTGGTATATTTAAAAAAACAAAAAAAATCGTTGTTCAAGTGCAAAAAATAGACAAAGGAACGCTCTCCTAAAATTAGCCCAAACTAAAATTTTCGCCTGTCATTTTTTTCCTATAATATCTAAGGGTCCTAAGGCGCCTTCAAGACATATTGCCCCCTCCGCCTCCCAAAGCTAGGTACGCCACTGGCATTTCGGTAGTTTTTTTTTTCAGTTTACGTAGCAGAGATTAACAACTAGTGAACAGACGCATAAAAACACCGAAAGGTGTAATAATTAAAAATATGTGCTGCATCCGTAAACCATTATAAAGATAAAACAGTTGAAAATATCAAACCCTGTAAATTTTAATCTTCCAAACGGCAACGGCCGGTTTTTCAACGCTGAAATACCGAAAAAATCGCGATATGAAAACAAATAAATTGTCACATGTATTATTCTGCATATGCGTTTTTTCAAAGGATTTGTAGAGCTTCAGGGAGAAAAGCATTTTATGACACCAAGGTATTGTACTCAAATCCCTTCACAATGGTTCAAGTGTATGCGAATTGGTGCAGATCCGAAGAAAACGACAGACCGGGGTCTGTGCGTTCGAGTTTTAATATTTATTGTAATACATTTTTCGAACCTTTTATTTCCTTTTGTTTCCGCCCTGATATTCTTAATCTGGCAAGTTATTAAAAAGTTTAGAGCTTTTTAATGCTTTTTCAAGAAGCTTTTTTTGTTGTTATGGAGCAGCAATATTGCAACACAAAAAAACAACTTGTATTTTAAGCATTAATAATATGCTTCGGGCGCATTCAACTTAATACAGAAACGCTAGGAATAGTCGGAGGGATTTTTTAATTATCCTGCTGCTCCCTTTTCTTAATTAATTCTCACATTTTAACAAGCTTGTGAAACTTGTTCAGCAGTGCGAATATTAACCAAATTATTTTTACTTAAGAAATTGAGTTCTTTTACTGTTTTTATTAGGGAATCTAAATGTCATTCGGACATTTTCAGAAAATTTTATATAAAGGAATAGGTGAGACTGAAAAATATTAAGTAAGCAAAAGCTTCTTCTTCGAATAAACTTTAATAATTTGGTTGAATTATGGCAATTTCAATCGGTTTCGTGTTTACGTTTTAAGCCAGCTTAAATTATTAATAGATCAACTTAGGATTAGTGTTATTTCAAGCTGGATTAAAATAGGACTTAAGGATTAAGTCGTAGTTTAGGGCAGCTTAAACTTTAAGTTTCTACTTAAACCTCCACAAAAGGATATGCATTTTAGTGCAGGTTTGAGCAGAACTCGTTTCAAGCCAGCTTAAAGAGCTGAGTTAAGAAGTTCAAGTTGGCTTAAGCCAAGCTTTTTCTGAAACCTGTTCTAAAGTATGGCCCTAAGTTTTCACTATGCTATAACTACGCCCTAGTTTAAGTCTGCTTAAACAGAAGTTCTACCGAAACATTACTGAAATATCTACCCCTAACAGATAAAGTCACCACCAATAGTTTTTGACGCAGCAATATCGAAATAAATAACTAATAAAATAAGTAAAACATAAAGCCCTGTTGACGTAAAAATGTTTTTCGAATCCCAATATAACTTTTCCTTTCTGTTGTATGCCCGAATGTCCACCAAAATCTTAACAGACCCATTACAGTGAAAGCAACGAGCATAAATCAGCCCTTAAATACAAGACTTAAACAGTACAAAAGGAACGCAATGAAAGGCTTCAAGTTAAAATACAGAGATGATTAAGCAACAACGGTAGGAACAGTTACAAAACAGAAGGTAAGAGGCTCGACTGAAAACAATGAGGCAGATAGCGAAGCTACATTACACCACCCCTTATAAAAGCCTGAAAAAGGCTGATTTTCATTGCTGACGAGTCAACAGGCTAGGATTTAAAATGAAAAGAGTGTAAAGCAACATGGGGAACGTATTCTTTCACCCTATAAAAAGGGTCAAACTGAACTGAAAGTGTAAAACAGTTGTACTTTGACAGAATTATTTTCATATTTATCAGAGCTTACGTTAATAATTCAAATAAAGTCTAAGTCTAAAAACGAAAGATTCTTACCAGGCTGTCTGTATTTACCGTTTCAGCACAGACTGAAAAAACCAAGCAGGAACTTACCTGAAACAAAAAGAAAAGACAACATTAGTTCAAATTTAAAAAAAGGCTGTACTGTAAAACAGAACAAAATATATGAGAATTTTCAGCCACTTACTTTGTTTCGGTCGTGCAAAAAGGAAAAAACTTGAAACCTTTATTTCAATAATAAAAATCGTTTTAAAACATTCAAAGTCAACATTTGAAGTAGCATATGATCTCTAACTTTGTATTTATTTGATATGATCAATAAAACTTGAAAGTTCCTAGAATTTCCAACAGAACGACTCGTTAGTGCGAGTTTTGCAATTCTAAGATTGCAGTTTTCAACTCTGTTGAGGAAACCGGGAAATTTTCCTTCATGCTCGGAGGAGTAGGTACTCTAAAAAGTTTACTGCACTTCCATGTATACGTAATGGAAGTGATGGTTCTGCACTTGAAGCTGGTCGTCTAAACTGAATGCATCCGTTTCAGGAAAATTTTATGAAACTGAGACAATGAAATTGTAAATTAAGTCTTTAGAAGCGTTTTACAGGTGTTTGAATCGAATTTATGAACGTTTCGCAAGTTTATAAATATTTATGTTTAAGTTCGCGCTGCAAGGTATTTTATACTAAAAGTTTACAGTTAGGAAAATAGGTGCTTAACTTCGTTTATCTCAAATATTTATTAACAAACTTAACAACAACGTTTTAATACGGTGAACACAGAAAAATACTTTATAATTTTTTGGGCAATCTTTAGTACTTCATTCAGCATATAAAAATCAAAATTTTCAACTCACTAAATAAATCAAATTCAACCACGCCTTCGGCTTGTTAAAAATACGACAAGGTTTAATATTAGGTGTGGTATTTGATTCTGAAATTATAAAATATTAGAAACACTATCAATAACATACAAGGTGATTCAAAATGAATTACCAATGTTTACATTTTTTGGAAAACCAACTTCTTGAAATCTTAGAAGACGTTTAACTAGATGATTCACGCATTTTACAAGAATTGTTAAAACGTAGTTATACCAACACTCTAATAGAGATGCAAACGCAACCAAACAGTGGCCTGCTCGCTCACTGTACTTGATTCTTTGATTTCACGTTATGGAGCGATTTAAAATCAAAACTGTATACCACCATAATCATTATAAATAACGTCGATATTTTTAAAAGAACCATGTACTCTTAAAGCAAAGGGCTACACCTGTGTATTTAGGAAAACGAAAGGTTTATACTTTAAGTATTTTTTTGCTAATAAATTGAGCTAGTAAAGTGTAATATTTTCCGGTTTATGATTAGATTTGGTGATGGGATACCCTAAAAGTTTTCTGAAAATTTCTTCCTCTTGTTATAACATCTTTAAGAATCTTGCTTTCCCGTCAAAAAGTTTCTGCGAGGTCCAGCGGCGAGAGACGAGGAAGCCAGGCAATATTTCCACCGAGGCAAACAACTCTAAAATCTTCCATACCATCCGATCACTTGTAATCTCAGCAAACCTTACAGGAATATTATACTGAGAGGGCAACCTAGGAAGAAGGATGGTGTGGTACAGAGACGACTTCTATTTAAAATGCGGAACAGGAATAAATCATTGGGAGAAAAGCGCAGGACAAGGGTATCTGGGACCTCATACAATTTTTTCCAAGTAGTGTTATCACAGTAACAGATGTACTAAGGAGATGAGGAAGAATCCACATGATGTTATTTAAGATAGTTAAGCATCCTGTCCAGAGAAATGTTAAAAAAGAGTACAAAAACAAAACTAAAGAATTGCAAACGAAGAAAAACTGAAGAGAATATTGCGGTAGAACTAATAAAGAAGGGCAGAATAGCAGTAGTTCAACGCATAAAGGAACTGTTTAACAAATGCTTGACTCAGATTAAAATTCCTGAAGAATAGAAAACTTCTTATATTACTTCGCTTTACAAAAAAGGTGATAGGCGAGATCCTAATAATTATCGAGGCTTAAGTACCGTGAGTTAAAAAAAAATAGATAAGGGTTGGCCATGAGACACAAAAATAATGTCTATTGCAAGATTTAGAATGTATTAACTATAGCATCACTGTGTTGCTGTCATAATACCACTGTGCAAACTTCAATAAAATTGAAAAAACAATGGTTCTAAATCTTGCATTATTTTTGTGTTTCATGGCCAACCCATATTTAATTTTACTTTTAACTCCCGGTATAAACTGTACATTTCACCGATTATTTGGAAAATTATACAAAAGATTAATACAGGATATTAGACACACTACAACTGAGGAACAAAGTGTTTTTACACCAAGACGATCCTGTGTGGATAACCTCATCACTTTACAAAAATCAATAGAAAAGAGAATATCACAAAATCACAAAGTTCCTAGGAGTAAATTATGGAAAGCATTGCGAGCCGTAGGAACGAGCACACATTTAATACGACTAATTCAGAAGTTTTATGCAAATAACACAGGCTACGTCAAACAAGGGCAAAGACTATCGCAACCAATTGAAACATCAAAAGGGTGCAGTATATCGCCGATACTATTTAATATCTACCTCGAAGTAGTACTCAAACACTGGACGCGCACCTGTGACGGAAGGTAGATCCCAATAAATGAATACCATCTGTACAATCTTAGCTTCCCAGATGATCAAGTTGTAATTACTCAGGATGCCTATGATCTTGAGTTTATGCTGCGAAGATTAAATAATGAGTGTACAAATTAGTGTAGAAAAAAACGGAGTATCTGGTTATCAACTCAAATGATGAACAGCATCACATACAAGCAAGTTGAATCTTTTAAGTATTTGGGAGGTATAATAGACATGGAAGGACTAGAAAAACAGAAATAAGAAAAGTACTGGTAGTCTTGAATTCAGTGTGGTGGGACAGGCACAGAACGAATACAAATAAAAAGAGGATTGGACAAGTCATGGAAGCTGACAGAAATAAACTCCAAGCTGTATAAATGGGTTATCTATGAATGTCAGCCAGAGTACATAGACGTGAACATATAGAGAAAGAAGAAATTAAGAACAGAATGTCCGACTTCGAAACAGTCTTAAAGGTCTGAAGTGGTTCGGACACTTATTACGGATGGCCGAGAGACGGTGTCCGAAACGATTGTTCCAGAGAAGAGAAAGAAACGGCGACCACGAAAGTTCTGGAATGAAGATATGAGAAAAACAATGAGAGAGAACCTTAGAAGATGATACAATAATTATACAGCAATTAGCTGTATAATTATGGTAGCTGCTCGGTATGCTGAAGCTGACAGAAATCGACTGCAGTTCCATCCTAATGAAGTAGTTCAACCCTTACTTGAAGATGCGTTCCACAGGAGTGGCCTAGTGACATAACACTAGAGACAATCATTTAATGTAAAGAATTGATATGATATATTTGTTCGATTTAGGGATAGTACCACTGCGTTCAATATTCTTCAAGTCGGTAATAGATATACAGTTAGCTTATAGAAATTTACTTTAAATAAGTTTATTTTCTGATTGCTAATAAAAGCGTTGCAAAAAAAGATTTGGCAAGAAAACGAGTGAGATAGAAAACAGACAGGTTGTTGCCAATTCAGGAGATACCTCACTCTAACGGTGATAGAAAAGACTTTATTTGCATATAGTTACGAGAATTGTGAGAAACATCTCATTTATACTGTGAGCGTGAATGTTATTAATGCACTTATTATAGCAATTTTAGACTATTTGAGATATAGTATTTCCCAGATACTGTGGAAACAATATTTTGATGTAAAAATGGATTTGCAGACTACGATGGCGTCACTAGCATAAGTACTTGCCTTAAAATCAGAGATCTCGGGTTGGATTCTCGGTCTAGGTCGGTGAAATTTTTAATTCGAAAAAATATCTGAAAGTATGCCTTCTTTCTGATATGAAGACCTGTGCCAATACGATGTTTAGTATGATACTCGTAAAAGTGTGTTCGGAAAATTTCTAGTCGGGTAGTGTTAAGGACCAAAGTAAACGAAGCGCGTTGAAATCCGATCGCGTTCATCGGTAATTAATATTGACCAATCGAAAAAGACAACAGCCAAAACTTTAGTTGTTAGTATTTTGATAAACTACACACTAAATTTCGCAATCACTAACTTTAACTCATTTAGGACGAAAACCTTTTATCCAATTTCGTTATGTAATTTATTAACTAATTATTCATGAATACCGCATTCAAAATAAATGCCCCTAAAATATAATCAAGGAAAACAATGATTTAGAAATTTAATTCATCAGTATGCAAACAAATACATTTAAATAAGGATTATTCATATAAAGCAGTCGAAATTTAATTTACTAAATAATGAAAACGAACACAAAGGGGTTTATCAAGAAGGCGTCAGTGAAAGTGAGAGATATAAGCGATCGAAATTGGGTATTTTCAGAATTTCCCCCGACGAGTGATGTTTGTTTCCCTGTGAAAATTATCGTACGAGGTTGCGAGCACTTATCCTCCATCACACACATCCTTAAATTCGGCACGAACTTAACCGTCGATAAATTCAAAGCGAGCTAATTAATTACACCCCTTTCATTTATTCGAAAACCTCCATTATTTTAACCATAGTAATTTATGAGATCATAAATTTAATGTATTCTCTATTTTATTGTGCAAACAGAAATATATCTGGCAATTTACCGATATACTGAACGCAAAATATATTTTGCTTTTCTGAATTATAGCCTAATTATTTCATTGTATTACGCTTGATATAAAATGAGATACAGGCATTACATTATTCGCTGATTCATGATTAACTTCCCCAAATAGTTTTCATTGCAAAGTATGTTTCAGTCTACCGATCTTCCTGTTCCTACACCCCGTTTGTTTCCACTAAGTTACACATTAGCATACATTATAACATATCGAAATTTATAGAATTTCGTTCTACTACATAGCACAAAGCTTGTAATCACAGCCTAACGACTTTTTAATGCTGCAGAGAATTACTTTTAGATCTTGCTTGTTTTTAAATATACAGGGCTTAAAAAGGGGAAGTAATTGGAATTAAAGTATGGTACACCTATCTTATTACATTTTTCGCCGATATAAAGGGAAAAAGAAATGTTTTTTTGTTCTCGAACACTTACAAACAGTCACCCTTTTAGACAATGAAGGAGCATTTCACAGTACTACCATCATAATGATTTGTTTTCGAACTTGGAGAGCGTCATGGTTGAGGGAAAACGGCACGGCAAGTCAACGTCACGACCACGCCAGATGCGAACCCTTCTGTATGCATATAGCAGCTAGTTTCACCAATATACACTAAACTACACGAACAAGGAATGCTGTAGACCCTTTGCGATGAAAAAGGTAAAGGAAGAATTTGTGGAAAAGTTCTGATGTTGTGGATGTAGGGCAGGAATATTGTAGCTTGAAGAACGTTAATATTCTGGAGGCCTTTTGGTTGCAGTGAGTATAGATTCTTCTTGATAATTTTAGGAGAACAAAGACTTCGAATGCAGAAGACTGAAAGGACGAAAGAGGTAGCATATTTAGTGTTTACCTTGGATACCCGACTTACATGCAGGGAAAATTACAAAGAAGGCTGTATGGCCCTTTTAGATAGCATAACGTTTATTTAGTAAAAACTGGGGACTTAAACCTCAAGATGATAAACGAAAATAGTAACATCAGTTATTACCAAACATTCCCTTGTTTGGTGGCATAAAGCCAAAAATAGGATGAGCATGATTAAATTTACTGAAACAGGGCTCGACAAATCATTACAACAATCTAATTAAAAGCATTATGGGTTGCTGGATTAGTTTCACGTATAAATTTGGTTTTTGAAGGTTAGGGAATATGGTAACTTAGGAGTGTTCAAATAACCATATCAGAATTGCACCATTATTAGGGTCTTTCATGGTTCAATTGCAAGTAGAACGACACTATACGACACTGATTTTGTTTAGGCCAGGAACTTCTCCAATCCGACATAATTAATACTAAGCTGATAGTTCTGGCATAGTCTTCACCTTCTCCTTCTTAGAAGAACGAACATTCGCCGTCAAAATCAACGCTGCAATCTCTGAAACAAAAGTCATACGAGCGGGAGTCCCTCAAGGCAGTGTCCTGGATCCACTCCTCTTTAATATATACACTTCCGACATCCCTGAAATCCCCGTGTCAATAGCAATGTGTGCCGACGACAGTGCTATTGTAACACAAAGTACCAACTTGGAAACAGCAACCTACCAATTGCAAAATGCAACGGACAAGTCTGCAAATGGCTCAAGAACTGGAATATCAAAATAAATCCCTCCAAATGCCAGTGCAAGATCTTTACCCCAAGAAGAATAGCCGAGCCACCCTCTATTAATATCAATGGAACTGTGATGGCTTGGAACTCCGGAAATTCAACCATCAAATATCTTGGAGTGCATCTAGACACAAGACTGAATTGGAGTTTCCACATTAACCAAAAGTTAATACAATGCCACAACAGACTACGACAACTTTACCTCTCCAGTCTGTAGTAATAAAACCCAAACGAATATCTTAAAACTCCAAAGATTTTTCAAAACAAGGTCCTACGAATTGCAGCAAATGTCCCATGGTTTGTTCACAACACTCAACTGCATCACGAGCTGGGAGTATCACCAATCCAAAACTACCTTATCACGAAAACCAAAAACTTCTTTGCAAACATCAACAAATGCGAAGGAGCGACATACTACAATCTTAGCCAGCGTAACATTCTTAAGACACTAAAGAGGAAAGCTTCCCCAAGATATAATTTCTGACGAACAACTAAGATCACACACTCAGACTTTCAAAGGCGCTAATACCAGTCCCCATCAGATAAACACAATTAATATAGACATTTTACGAAAATATGTTAACTTATGAGTCAAAACAGATATGTTAATGTTTTATGTAGTCATTGTTACTTATATGCTTCATTAATTTTTCTGAGTACCTTTCTGCGAATTTTCTTATATTTCTAGATATTTTTATTCCTATACTCTCTTCTTTTTTCCAATAGTTTTAAAATCTGGTTTGTCATTCATTCTTATCTTTAAGCCGTTTGTCTGTTTTCAATTTCTCATCTGTTAAAGAAGCTACGGTTTGGTTCTAAAGTTTTGCGTTTGTTCTTGAGTTCCTCTTTAACTTTTTGCTGCTTCAGTTTTTGGATGTGTATTATAGGTAGCTTCTTCTAAACTTTTCTTTTCAGGTGTGTTAGTTAGGAGCTTGTGGCCGAAGGGGACATCGGCGCGTGAGTAAGTTTTTGTTGATGTATTTGTGTTTCTGAATCGTTTGTTTATGATTACGTAATCAATTTGGTTTGGAACAATTGTTTTAGGTTGGAGATGGAGTTCTCCAAGTATATAATTTCCTTGCTGTTAGTTGAAAGTATATGTTTGCGAGTACCTAGTTCATTTCTTGGCAGAGCTCAAACGATCCATCCTGTCGTTTCTTAGGCCCAGTCTAAAATTTCCTGCAACATTTTCAATGGATGGCGCCGGAATGGCCGAGCCGATAAGGCATTCGACTACAGCGCAGACAGTCTCGGGGTCAAACCCGAGTCGGATGCTCGGCGGATGGCGTACCCACTCAGTGAAAATAATTGGGAACCGAAACACAGTAAAGTAGGAGGGAAGGTAGGCGGTTGTTGAAGGCGTGGTCCTTACCACATTATCGCGTGTGCATAAGCGTGCGAAACAACCGGGTATGAAAGTTCTTATTTTATTATGTACTTTGACACTAGCCTTTGTCCTGTAAGGAATTTATGGCAATAAAGGAATTTATTATTATTATTATTATTATTAAAGAGACTTAAGAGGCCCGAACCCTCCATGTTGCCGGCCATACTCATTCGTGAAGTGTAAGTGCCGTTACCTTTACCTTTTTAATGGATCCTCGACCAACCTTAGCTATAAGCTGCCCAAGATTATATCGATGGTAGAGAAGAGCAACCTCCTATGTGATCATTTGCATTGAAATAACAACCTCCTATGTTATTTACTGCAGATTTTAGAATATAGAACAAAACAATCTGCAAACCAGCCTTCTTTTTGCTGGAAAAAACTTATATGTGAATAAGGAATAATTATGGATTTAAACTACAAAACGTCTATGTCAAGTGAAGAATAACAACCTCTTATGTCAGACATAGGAGGTTGTTGCAACCATTACGTATTTATTAAAATAATTAGAGTGATGACCTCTTGAATACACTTAATGAATGGGTAACCAATAACGATTAGTATGTATTATTCAAATAAAGTTACACATACACATATTAGTGTTACATCACTACAACAGGAAACGGAAACTGCTAAACTTTAAGAATAACATATCGATGCTAAGGAAGGTTTCTATAAATATGTACCGACCGACATCTATTTGAACGCGCGAAATTCAATAACTAAATACAGTATTTTTAATAGTATTGTTTCCACTACAACAGCCTTCTGTCTCAGACTTCAAGATATATAAACTGTGTAGGCGGTATTGTTTAACGGCGCTCTGCTTTGATTTCGGTTATAGTTTAATATAATAATAGTTACGAACGAACATTTGGCAAAGAGTTTACTATACAGGGTTACTGGTAATTCGATACATTCCTTTGGAGATGTGATGGGACAGGAGCTAAGAAACAAATTTAACCCTAACGTACATTATGCAAAACTCAATAGTTTTTGAGATATTTCAATTTTTGTGTTTTTCTCAAAAAAGTAGATCTTAATGTCTTTAAAGTTAATTTTTAAAAAATCTACTTAACATTTTCTGAACTTTTTGACTGGGTTACTTGTCCCACTCTATGGTCATCCGTTTCGAATGGAAAATATCCGGAAACATTTCGATCATGTGAAAATTTTAAATAAAAACTTATTAAAAATAATTTTTAAAAATCAGCTACGAAAATTACCTATTCGTATTTCTCAGAAATTATTTTTTTATTTTTGCATAATGTATGTTAGGTTTAATTTGTTTCTTAGCTGCTGTCCCATCACATCTCCAAAGGAATGTATCGAATTACCAGTAACCCTGTATAATAAGCATTTTATATGGTGAAATTTTGATAATGGAAAGAACCAAACGAGTATTAGAAATTGTAGCACCCAATTACAACAAAGGTAATTCAACGAACTGAACGATTTAAGTAGGAGTAATCTCTAGTCCACTTCAACCAACGATGGAAACTGACGATTTATTTAAATACAACTGAATATTATTTCAAGCAAGGTATGCAATATGCATGTACCTAAATGCTTTTCTCGTCGTTTAGGGCTTTAATTTTTAATAAAAGTATTAATTTAATTTTGTGACGTAGAACATAATGCTGGGTATATTGAGGTAGAACTAAATCTTATTCAAGAATCAATACCTCAGTCAACAACCACTGGACGTGGCTACAAACCATAATGAAGCTCCATGGTATGATGTGAATGACAACATAATTATTGAAGAACTACAAGCAGTGTCAGGTATTTATTATTTCAATTAATATTAAAGATTAGATTTCTCATTCTGTTTTAGATATTCCCCCAAGTAGAGAAGTGTTCTCCCCCTCCAGTAAACAATTAGAAAAATCAATCGTGAAATTGGATGGAATGATGAAGGTGATGATGGTAATAACAAAAGTGATAATTTAGCTAATAAAGAACGAACACCATTTGGCGAAAATTTTAGTGAAGATGGAAGTGAAGATAGTAATTCGCACGCTGGGAGTGTGACAAGCCATGAAAAATCCGAAACTAATAAAAGAACGAGAAAATGCAAATCTGATACAAAAACTAGAAAAGGAACAAAATAGCCAGCCTAAGACAAAAAGGTGGAGAGTACTACAACCTCTCAGGAATAGGAGGGGTTAAAGGAGGAGAAGTATTACGAAGTAATAGAATGATGCGCCCTAGACGTATATCAGAAAACTGTTTGAAGTCAAAAAAGCGCTTTTGTGCTTCGATTAACGACAGCAAGAGAACAACTGTTCAATCATTTTTAGGTACAGCTTTCATGGGACGATAGCAAAAGCTTACTTGTCGACTGCATTATTCCACAACAAACAGAAGGGAAGAATCTGGAGACAGAAGAAGTGCCACATTTTATGGAATGAAGTCTAAGAAATATAATTCTGAAAATAAATAAGGTAAACCAGCACGTAAGGTTCATAAGTATATTCAACCCATTAACCAGACATAGGAGAATCTGAACACTGTAGCCCATGGTGCAAGTCACACTTCATATAATACGAGGAAATGCAAAAGTGCAGAAACTTTTATCAACTCACTACCAAAGCTGGAATCTCATTATTGCAGGAAGGATTCTTCAAAGTTATACTTGGAACCAATATTTCATGTTATTAAGAAATGCTTCTTTAGTTCAGCGTGTAAACGCTAAATGCTTTTTTATAAAAGGTTTGGAAGTTAATAAAAAAAAAGAAAAAATCAATTAGTCCTACTATGTATCAATCATTTTCCTTTTTAAAAAACTTACCTTCGATGTCCAAAAATTAGCAACTTTTAGCTGACCAAACCATCTATGTCAATTTTTGGGGGAAACCTATTAATAAGCTCAAGCTCTTATATTCATTGTGTTACTGTAGGAGTATAGAATATTATTTCAATCTAACATAAAGGAAAATATTAGAACATGATGTTTAAAACATAACTCTTCATCCTCAACAGTATATATTTTTGACATAGAAGCTTGCTGAATTTCTGCAAGGTTGCCGTTCTTCACCATCGATATTGACTTATTTTCTTTTTGTGTGTTTTAGGGCAACTGTCAGTTGCTCATAAAAGGTTTCCGTTTCATTTTCTGTGCTTTCTGATTTTGGGGCATATGCCTGTATGATGTTTAAATTACACTACTCATATTCATATTGGAAGAAAGGAAAAAGATACAGCCATAGACCAGAAACTGTCTAATCCACGGGAAGGTCGAAAATGGAAAAAAGATAGGAGCAACGATGCATAAGTGAACAGAGAACAGAGATCTCATAGTCAGTCGGCCTAATGGGTAATAACTTAATTAACTTAATAAATAATAACAGTGCAAGAATGCTTCACGGTCGTTACGTGAACTGGCCTTAAAGTGATATCATTACAGTACGTTGTAGGACGAACATACAAGATAACCAAAAACTACTCTTTGGTAAAGATAAAAGTAGACCTCTAACACTGGAGTGCAACAATCTCAGTTATTCCAGGGAAACCCATTCAAGCAGAAAGTAAAAGGTGGTTTATTCCTAAAAAAAGCTACGCTGAGGATTAAAGGATAAAGGATCGCTAGAATGTGGTTAAGGCACTAGACTCCAGGGCGAACGATCTTGAAATTAAATTGGTTTGGTATGCCAGTCGGGTGGCATATCCAGTCACTGATAATAATTGGAAACCGAAACGCAGTAGTGGAGTAGGGAAAGTATGTGGTTTTTGAAGGCGTGGTGCTTACATCACCTTCATATTGTTCATATTGCCGACCATACTCCCCTGAGAAGAGTAAGTGCCGATATCTTTACCCTAAGTGATAAAGAAATGCAATGCGAAGTATTGACAGAAAAATAATTTTTTGAGACTTATTTCGAAATACGAAAGAAATGAATGTCAGACTCATGAGCGTACAGCTTATTAAAGATACAAACCTGCTTTGAAGGGGAGGCAGCCATTCAAATAAAGTCACAGAAGCCATAAAAGGTCAAATACACTACACACTGGGCTCTGCACCAACTTCCGTTCCAGAGGACAAAAAACCATCATGTGTCATGAACAAATTTCATCAAAGAATTTTTTTCTTACAAAAGATTTCAATATAGCTCCGGATGGATCCACCTCATTCTTATTCTTTGACAAGGCACCTTCTAACTAATATTTACATGTTTAATACTTAACATTATACATATATTATTTCATTTTGAGTCACCCTGTATATTGCGTAGAATTCAAAAATTCGAAATATTATAAGTGACTTTGAACTTACATTCGTGATTTTCCAAAGAAACATTTGACATAAAATATTCTATTATTCTCTTAGACTTTCCAAATGGTCTTTATAAAATGCTTTAGTAAATTAACTTCTCTTACTTATGATTTCCTTGAAACCTTTTTATATTTTATAATGGCAAATTTCTTTTAAAATGCGGCTTTAAAAAGGTTTACTTTGGATACAAAAATTAATTTCCGTTTTAAAAGTGCTCGTTAAAAAGTTTCCACGTTGTCATTTACTTCATAAATGTCGCGAAACTCTTAAAATATTTCAAAGTATTTAATTCTGTCGTTCGAAATTACCGACTTGGATTCGTTTATGGGGATATTTTCTTGCCTGAAAAGTTTAATTGTCACCGGCGTAGAAAGTTATACAAATATTTGACGATATTCGTGATAATATTAGTTCTTTTCATTCTAATTTCAAACCGTACGAAGAAAAGTTCCGCATCAACAAAAAGTTAAGAACTAAAACTAAATCTACATAATTTTCGGAAGTTATTTTGAGAATGACTAGCACGTATCCGTGCCTTTAGTAAATCTACCAGGAATTACGAACTTCGATATAAACTACGATAAAACTCGAGTAAGTCCAACTCCAACGCTCTAACTTTGCTGTGAAGAACTAAGTGGATGTGGCTCGCATAAAATCTTTGCGAGATTTGAGAGTAAATGTAATAAATTAGCGTGTCTCGGTTATTACAACATCCAGCTCTTATTTCCTTTTTCCTTAACCGTTCCTTTTGAGACGTCGCCAGTTAATTTGCATGATTCATTATTCTCTCATCTTAGGACCTTTTAATGTCTTGTAATTGTACCATTAATTAAGAAAAAAAAACACTCGTAAGGTTTATATATGAGCCTTTTATGAACGAAATGGGAATTGTTTGCACAAAAATTTTCTTACAACGCTGATATATAACGGAAATAAATCGAAAATAATTTCGAAATAAATAGCATTTTAGTAAATTCATGTTTTTACTATGAAAACTATTTTGGCAGCTTTCTGTAGAAATGTTTGGAGGTTTCCGTTCGAAAGTTAGAAAAGTACCTATAACCTTTGACTTTTGGCGTAATTAAGCGTCTGTGAAAAGAGAAATATCAATCATTATACAGCAGAATGTGGAATTATTTGTTATTCCTTCTGCTGGGTCTCCAAGAAAAACAGCCAAAAATTATGCATGTTTTACCCACAAGTGAAAAAAGGTTTTATTTCATTTTCCTAAATTGTTATCGACAGTACGCAGAAGTTACCATATTTTTTTTTGGGCTGCTGGGGTCTTTTCGGAAACATTCGGAAATCATCAAAACCCTATTGTTTCAATTGTTAAGACAATATTAAAAATTCGCATCGTTTTTTTTACTATTTTTTTTAGAGTCAAGATCAGAAATTATATATTTGGTTTAATTTAAAATCAGGTTCACTAAAAGTTGGCAATTTTTTGGCAAAATGTTTAAACAATAAAATAAAAAAATTAAATTAAAAAAGATCAACCAACTGTAAATACAGAAGAAAAAAACTTTAAATCTGCAATGAATAGCAGGGTAGATGTGCCACTAACAAACGGTCTGAGACTACAACTACCACCAATTCACGAGAACAACACGAAAACTATTCAGTGTCCCAACTTGAGCTTGAATTTAACGGTTAGCTTGAGAATAAATGGATCTGAATTAGTTGAAGCATCCAATGCATGCATGCATATAAATTTATGCAACTGCAAACAGCAAACTAGCACATATCTGTAATTCTTTTTGTTGCACTTACAAGATTAAACTGGCGGAAACGAGGATTTAACCTTTTAGTATAAAATCACAGCAAGATTCTTTAGTTTAAAAAGACGAAGGATGACAATTTAATTGGATTCTAACAATTTCTTATTTAATGCTTTTTTTAAATTTTACGGCGGTTAAGATATCAATTTTGGATTGAATTGGATTTTAACAAGGGGAATTTGATAAAGGACATATTTTACAGTGAACAAGGCAATAAAAAGCAACGAATTATATAAGGTAAAATTTAGAAGTTTCCTTAAATTGGACGAAAATTTTTCTACACAAGGTTAAAAAAGAACAAGAAAATATAGAAAGTTTTGTGACTTGAGAACTAATCACTTCCTGAAATCACAAGTGGAATATAAATCTATCAAAAGCAAAGACTGTTAACGGTAAAATATTACCTGAACTGATCCAACAACCTTTAAAATAATGTCACATAGCAGTGTCAAATGTCAGGACTCTGGATGTCATTATCGTGGACGAACAAGGGTCTAAATTAGACTCATGGGGTTTTCCGTGTTATAACGATTCACAATTACTTAACCTATTGTTGTACTACACCTTTACTGTTCTCTTGGGTTTAATTAGGTCCTCGATTTTTATCAACGGATTGCTTGCTTGAGAAAGGAATTAGAAATTTAGTTCAATTTCATTAAGGAACTTCAAACAATCCACTGACTTTCTGTTCCTTAATAACCATTTCTTAATTTATCTGAATTTAAATTGGTGCACAACCAAAGAGCATATAACGCATGGAGATTCAGTTTTTTTTTTTAATCATCGACCCTTATTTCTCGTATTATTATAATTATAGTGATTTTAACCAGTTTTATTATTACAGACTTTTACAAGGCGTAAGATAAAGCAACCGAAGAGTATAACGAGGTTTAATATTTCAGACACCTACCTCTCTTGTAGGTAGAAGTTTGAACTAAATACGCAATATTATTAATAAATAAACTAGGTATAGTGCAATTTTTTGCCTATATAAACAAGTTATACTGCCATACCTTCATGTTTATTAAGCATGCTTGGCGTTGCTAATGATTCAGTTAGAATTACTAACTAACCGAATTACCATATTGTGCTAGACTGCCTCTAAATGTGTGCACAGTTCAATCCATCAATCTACCTATATATACAATTAAATGACAACGCTTCTCTACATACGATATAACGATATACTTACCGGTACAGCAAAAATGATTTAAATGAATCAGCCAAACAGCAACTTGATGCCTTTATGTTTGTGAAACGTTTAACCATTTCAATGTAGAATTCAAAATGCAGTTCATATTCTGTTTGTGTCATTCATACAACGTTGACGGGATATTGCTTTTCTATATTTATATTACATACTCAGTGGCGTAGCGAAAAATGTTTAAATATATCAGTCAAACCACTTGATTGTAGAATTCAAAATATATTTCATACTCTTTTTGTGTCAATCATACAGCGTTCACAAAGGAGTGTTGCTTTTCTATGTACAGCGAGAGCAAATAAGATTGACCGAAAAAAACTACCTTCCAAGGCAGGTATTGCCAATCTTTACTCCCACTTTGCTTATGAGCGTCTTGCGGTTCAGTGTGATATTAGCTTCGCATGTGCTTCGCATTTTGACGTTTGCCTTACAAGTTTAATTTTTCGTATTTTCTCCTGCCTTCATCATCTTCTACATCAGTCATTTAACTTACTGAAATACGTTATCCAAGCTAAATGAATGCAATTACAGTTTATTGTTATGGGATAATTTACCATTTAATTCAACACAACGGGCTTAACCAAAAGTGACAAACAAAATGACAAAATAGACACGAAGTAGGTGCAGTACATGCGGCACATTTTTATTATGTTCATTTTTCAAGGAGGCGCAGGCGGCACGGTCACGTTTTATTGCTCTCACAGTATTATATGCGTAATGGTACAGCAGAAAAGGTTTAAAGGTCCTATAAGTACGTATCCCAGGTGTGTTACCCTTTACAGTTTTTCACTGTGATCGTCTAGTTTTCACCAAGATTTTCTTTACCTCTTTTCAACCCTTATTAGTCAAGTGAAAATCTTACCCTTTATTTAGCTAACTGACTATTTAGTCAGAGGACCCTTAATGTTGTTGTGATTTCGTTGATCAAGAGTAGCTCACCTTATAATACAAGAAATAAATTAATACTCCATTAAGTTTAATACATATATTATAAAGTCATATTTCTGCACAGATATTTAAAACTTTAAATACAGTAGATGAATAAACATAGTGAATGAACACCAAACTAGGCAAGTCAATTATGGGCAGTGTCTTGAATAATTATTATCCTTTTGTTTTATGATTTTGATGTAATCAGGATGGTCTAAGTGCGGTGGTTCGATCACAAGTAATTATATTGTAAGTCAGTACGTCAGTCAAATGATCGATACAAAATCGACCTTGTGTGAGATTGATATTAAAATCAATCGTAAGTGGCCGGAGCCAAAGGTCGTTTCATTATCAACCTTTAAAGTTTGACGAGGGTGCAATTTCCCTCCAAAAGTACGACTCTTAAATTAATGAGTATATGCGCTATGCACAACTCTAAAGTAAGTGAGTGAGCGTGTCCCTCATGTAACGAGAATGTACGCTATGTACAACGCAGAATGTACGAGGTGCTGGGTACCTCGTAATTGTAATTGATGTTTATCCCTATCGTTGATTGAGAATATGCTCAAGACATATCTCATTAGTCAGAATTGTCGTATGGTTGTAATTAATTGTGATCGGCACCTACAACAGGGCAACCCTAATGTAATTTTGACAGAGTCTACTTTTGAATATAATAAGTATATTAAAATGGTTAACGTTTACGTTATGAGTTTAATTTGGATTTCGCTGGGAGACTCCTCAATTGGAATTACTCTATTGTAACCCTTTGACAAATACACGCAACCGGAAGAGCAATGCTTTAGAGCGTTGTACGTATGATGACTGATTTCTACAAGTTAGTGCAGAGCAACAAAGTGCAATACAACTAACTGTATATTTTACAGTAATTAGATACACGGATCAGCGTACTAATCGAAATTCCATACCACTATACAGATAGACTGAATAGCCATGGCTGAATCCAGTGTTGCGTATTTATACTAAAAATTCGTGATACTGGAGGGGTGGTAATTAAACGTTCTCACGAGTTTGCATCTGGTACTTTTCCGGAAAACTAATAAATTTCATAAGTGGGTTGTTTAGAATTGCTTTGCAATTTGACACTTTACTAGAAAGCGTGTGTGTCGGTTCGTCTCCATAGAGGACGGCGTAACTAATTTAGAAAACGGACGGTGGTTTCAGTGCTTAAGGGCCTACTTTCCTTAACGACAATATTGACAAAAATCGCAATATTGTATATTACTTTTGTGGCTTTATTATTAAATTTTGAAGAGCTGGTCGACACTTATAAAGGTTCTGTAGAAGGCAAGGTAGTGATGTGTTGATATGTTGATGTCAAAAGGTCAATTAATTTGCTGTAATTAATCGAAAACGTCTTATAATTTTTGCAGTTTCTTTCGTTTATTTTTGATCGAAACCAAAAAAAAATTGAACAAACTGACAATGATTAGCACGGTCTAGTGAGGTCTTCTATTAAATTTTTTTCGTCGATGTTTATTGAACATTTATATCGCAAAAAGAAAATTGTATTTAGGCAACCAGTTAAACAACATGTTAGCGATAGGATAAATTACAATCAAGTTTCTACTTTCCCAATTTCTGCAATCTAAGTTGCTTAACGTCAAAAGCATTATTTTAAAGCGTTGAGTGACTTGTACTGCGAAACCTATTATCTGTACTTGTAATCCCTAAGAGAAAACATAAGAAATGGTGAAATGGTGAACTGCGGAAGTGTGTAGTAAAAACGAAAACGACTGAAAAAGTGTTTATAATAAGATGGGACTAGTAAGTAAAAATCATTTAACGTGTGGAGCACGAAGAAAAAGCAAGATGAAATTAGCGAAACAAAGAGAGGGTAAGTTTGTTTTAATTATTTTGTATAAAACATAATGTTTCAATTATTAAAAATTTGGAAATAGTATAAGCATAAACTTTGGTTTAATTATTTTTAAGTGATCACTAAATTTTATCTTCCGTTTCAGTAACCATTCAACTCGTTTATGTTACGACACCAGCATACTAGCAACCTCTGAAACAGATATCGAGTGCTCCGAAGAAATTCCTGATTTGTACCCGAAAAAGGAAAACCTGCAGAAAAACCTCAATATTAGCGGACGGCGTATTATCGATCTTGTGCCATTTTTGGAAGCTCTAAAGTCATTACGACATGAAGCATTTGGTTGCAGTTTTTTTGATATGAATTTGATTAGCGAAAAGAGACTAGGTTTTAAAAGTTTATTAACATTTCAGTGTCAAATGTGTAATAAAAAAGAAACTACTTCAACTGAAGGTGAACTAAGTAAAGACATCAATAAATCTGCTGTGTGTGGTACAGTTGCAATAGGAATTGGTCACGGTCAACTTAATGAGTTATGTTCTTCATTAATCATTAGATATTCCTTCAACTTCTTCAAAATCCTTCATACGGTATCAAACCGAAGTGGAAGAAGTTATTCGTGCTTCGTTTTGGAACGAACTTTTAGTTGCTGGCGCTGAAGAAAGAAAACTGGCTATAGAAGCTGGTGATGTTGATCCAGATGGAATACCTTTCACAACTGTCATTGCAAATGGAGCCTGGGCGAAGAGATCTTACAAAACTAACTACAATGCCCTTTCTGGAGTGGCTTGCATAATTGGACTTCGAACAAAGAAGATGCTGTTTCTGGGTGTCAAAAATAAATATTGTTGCATGTGTGAAAAATATAAATGCAGCGATAAGACTGTACCAAAACATGGTTGTCACAAAAATTGGTCGGGCCCTTCAACTGCAATGGAATAGTTATAAATAAACAAACTGTACAAATAAATTAATTAGTGTTACGGGTTAATTAATATTAGTGTTTTGTACTAGAATTAATATTAGTGTTGCGTTTTAGTGTTAAGTTGTTATTTCGTGTTTCTTCGTTGTTTAATAATTTTAATATTTACTAATAAATAATTCACACCACGAACCGAAGTTTTAAATAAACATTTACAATGTCTAATAACAATCTTGTTTGTTCTTTTATACCGAAAGCAAAACACGAAATATTCTAACGGGTGCTCTTCTCAGAGTCATAAATGTTTCTCTACATTCCATAAGTTGTTTGGTAACAATAGGATTATGATCTTTACCAGCTGGGTACCAGGGTAAAGTTTGTTAATCCCCAATCACTGTCACTCAAAACAAACAATCTACGTAAAAATCGAAACATTATGTTTAACTGGTTGCCTAAATACAATTTTCTTTTTGCGATATAAATGTTCAATAAACATCGACGAAAAAAATCTAATAGAAGACCTCACTAGACCGTGCTAATCATTGTCAGTTTGTTCAAATTTTTTTTGGTTTCGATCAAAAATAAACGAAAGAAACTGCAAAAATTATAGGACGTTTTCGATTAATTACAGCAAATTAATTGACCTTTTGACATCAACATACGAGGTAGCGACCAAATATTCCTGGCCTAACCCGCTTGCACTTGTTTGAGAAATAAAAAAATCTGTTCATTTTTCAATATAATCACCCTTTACTTCAACACACTTCTTACATCTTTTAATAAGCAGCTCTATAGCCTTATAAAAATACTTTGGAGTTTTGTCTTCAAAATACTGAAAAACCGCCGCCATCACTTCGTTATCATTGGCAAATTTCTTTCCCCGTAAATCCTGCTTAAGTTTATTTTGACCAAGTTTTTACAGTTGATAACGATGGTCCACTGTCATCGTAAACTGCATTCATCCTTTGTTTAATTTGATCTGGCATCAAACCATCTTTAGTGAGAAACTTAATCACTGCGCGGTACTCTAGTTTTTCCATTTTTGAAAAATATTCCACTTGTTGTCGGTCTACTGACAGCTATTTGTAAACAACGCAATGGAAACAAATGAAAATTTATGTGGAGTCTGAGGAACAATGTAGCCTACTATTACTTATATAATTTTGCATTTCACACTTCTAGAAGTAGGTCGGGCCAGGAACATTTGGTCGCTACCTCGTATCAACACATCACTACCTTGCCTTCTGCAGAACCTTTATAAGTGTCGACCAGCTCTTCAAAATTTAATAATAAAGCCACAAAAGTGATATACAATATTGCGATTTTTGTCAATATTTTCGTTAAGGAAAGTAGGCCCTTAAGTGCGAGATTTTATGATATTGCTATTTACGGAAGATTCAACCATTTCATCGTAAAAGTTCTAAAATTCTTTGATACTTTGTTTATTTAATTCAACCAATGTACACGTATATTGCTTCTCTATACATTACATGTTCATCAGGAAAGCAGAAAGAGCTTAAAAAACTAGTCAAATAACAATTCCACATTTTTGCAATGTTAGTGGAACATCTAACCACTTTTAGGCCAGTCAATAGAGGCATTTTACCTTGCAAAAGGTGGAGTAAAAGATTTTATTTTTTGATTTTGTATATATCAGTGCCAACATGAAAAAACCAAGTTTGCTAACAAATTTGACCTCGGGAAAACTTTTGGCAGCGGAAAAACCACAAAATTTTTGAACTTTTTATGGTTTATCGCTTTTATCTCATAAACCGTTGGTTCTAGCAAAAAAGTTGTTCAGTACAAAATTAAAGCTTATTAAATTTCCTAAAACATTTATATGACACGTTTTTTTGCTATCTCGAACAGTTTATGAGATATTTGCTGTCAAAAACGGTATAGGTATTCGGAAAACCACATTTTCACTAAAAATCAAATGGAAAAACAAATTTTATTTTATTTATACAATAGCTATGTACATTATATAATGGTGGGGCTTACTGCCGAGGGTAGTGTCTTTACCTGCCCCACCACTAAAGGCCAGTGGCGGATCAAGGGGGGGCACCCCCCCCTCACACAATACAATACGCTAATACTAAGAATGCAAAATAAATCTGTTAATACATTTAAAAATCAAGAAAGGTTAAACAGGTAAGTGGTAAAATTTATTTCTTTCGTAGCCGCTTAGCAGGCCCAGGTTCTTTATCGGGTTCAGTCACTTCAGTCGGAGTGGGAAGAAAGTCATCATCCACTTCTGAAGGTTCAGATTCTTCGTCCTCAAGCAAAGAGGAAATCGGAATAGAATTTTCACATTCTTGGACACTGCAATATTTGCACATGGTGGAGCACTTCAAACCTGTTTTGCGGCAAGAGCAGGCTCCACTACATCCTTTTTGGCACGCACAGGACACGGTTTTTAAAAGTTGCTGAGGAGCAACATCTTTATTTGTCTCCACAGGCACCAGACCTACGTTGCTGCTCACCCAACCCCACTGTTGCGGGTTGATAGAGTTACCCAGCCATCCGGATCGGGAACTTGATCCTCAAAAGGAAAAGCTTCGCGTGGTGAAAGAAGCTGCAAAAATTATTTTATCAGATATAAGGTCGCAGGTGTACAATAATAAAGAGTATCCAGCTTCTGACAACTTTTTCGGTGATGTTGAATCAGTCATTCCTGAAACTCTGAATGTGCTTATGCAATCCATGATACTGAAGCACAAAAAAGGTTCATTAGAGAAATGGAAAAAGGTATGCACAGCTTTGTCACACTGTGTCATTAATGCAGTCAGGCCACGATCTTTTATGTCGTCACTTCTCACAGGGATCGGTGGATATATGTACCGAAAGTTTGGTTCCAAACACTTAATTAATATTCTATCCTACCTTGGCTTTTCATGTACTTATCACGATGCTTCTGTCTTAGACACCTCCACTGTACTTAAGCCTCAAAAGCCACAAGTGCGAGAAGATGCCTTTTCTCAATTTGTATTTTTGATAATGCCGACGTCAATATCAGAACGCTTGATGGTACTGGAACATTCCATGCCATGGGTGGTATGATGGCTGTGACCCCTCACACTGCAGTTCTGCCTGATGAGGGCATCCTGTTCATCCATTTTTTTAGTGGATGTGACACCACATCTTCCATTTTCGGTCAAAGGAAGATCAAGTTGAGTAACATCATCAGCAAATCTCCAGAAATGAAGAAAATCCTCATAACTTTCCTTAATCCACTCAGCAGTCACGATGATATAGAAACGGCAGGTGAACAGATTCTCGCAGTGTTATACACAGGTGACACCAATCGCGTGCAGTCTTTGGACACTTTACGATTCAGTATTTTTTCAAAATTAGTTTCTAAAAGAAAAGTGAATCTTGCACGACTACCGCCTACGTGCGATGCTGCACGCTACCACTTCTTCCGCTGCTTCCATCAAATCCAAACATGGCTGGGTAACTCTATCAACCCGCAAGAGTGGGGTTGGGTGAGCAGCAACGTAGGTCTGGTGCCTATGGAGACAAATAAAGATGTTGCTCCTCAGCAACTTTTAAAAACCGTGTCCTGTGCGTGCAAAAAAGGATGTAGTGGAGCCTGCTCTTGCCGCAAAAACAGGTTTGAAGTGCTCCACCATGTGCAAATATTGCAGTGGCCAGGAATGTGAAAATTCTATTCCGATTTCCTCTTTGCTTGAGGACGAAGAATCTGAACCTTCAGAAGTGGATGATGACTTTCTTCCCACTCCGACTGAAGTGACTGAACCCGATGAAGAACCTGGGCCTGCTAAGCGGCTACGAAAGAAATAAATTTTACCACTTACCTGTTTAACCTTTTTTGATTTTTAAATGTATTAACAGATTTATTTTGCATTCTTAGTATTAGCGTATTGTATTGTGTGAGGGGGGGGTGCCCCCCTTCATCCGCCACTGGCCTTTAGTGGTGGGGCAGGTAAAGACACTGCCCTCGGCAGTAAGCCCCACCATTATATAATGTACATAGCTATTGTATAAATAAAATAAAATTTGTTTTTCCATTTGATTTTTAGTGAAAATGTGGTTTTCCGAATACCTATACCGTTTTTGACAGCAAATATCTCATAAACTGTTAGAGATACCAAAAAAACGTGTCATATAAATGTTTTGGGAAATTTAATAAGCTTTAATTTTGTACTGAACAAGTTTTTTGGTAGAACCAACGGTTTATGAGATAAAAGCGGAAAACCATAAAAAGTTCAAAAATTTTGTGGTTTTTCCGCTGCCAAAAGTTTTCCCGAGGTCAAATTTGTTAGCAAACTTGGTTTTTTCATGTTGGCACTGATATATACAAAATCAAAAAATAAAATCTTTTACTCCACCTTTTGCAAGATAAGCCCCCTTTTTGATACTCTATTGACTGGCCTATTTGTCTAAATTCCAAAATTATTTGATATTCTGTTTATGTAATTCCACTAACGTACACGTACAGTGTTTCTCTATACATCATGCACGCATTAGTAGAACGGAAACAGCTTCAATAAACCAGCCAAATAGCAATTCCACATATTATATTCTGTTTATATAATTCAATTAAAGTCAACGCATATTGCTTCCCTATACATTGTATATTCATTAGTATTCCAAAAATAGCTTAAATAAACCAGCCAAAAAACAATCCGCATTTTTGTAACTAGTTCATCGTAAAAGTTCAAAATTTCTATACTATTCTGTTTATGTGATTCAACAACTAACGTACATGTTGTTTCTCTAGACGTACATAATATGCTCATTAGTATAGCGGAAGCAGCTTAAATAAACCGGCCAAATAACAATTCCACATTTTGCAATGTTTGGGGAACGTTCAACCATTCCAAATTTCTTTGATGTACTATTTATACAATTCAACCAACATACACATATATTGCTTCACTAAATATTTTATACTCATCTTACAGCAAAGACGGTTTGAGTAAAGAGTCCAAACACGAAGTAAACATTTTTATAGTATCGTGGAACGTTTAACCACTTCATCGTCGAATTCGAAATTTACGTATTTCTAATTTCTATCAAGGACATCAACCAACGGCTGCTGGTATTGCTTTTCTGTACATTATATACTGTTAAATTAAACTATCCAAACCACAAAAGAAGATTTTTGTATGTCTACAAAAAGTTTCGTCGTAGAATTCCAATTATATTTGATATTATGTTTACGCAATTAAACCAGTGCACACAGACTACGTCACAAACTCATTCTTCTTCTTAGCGTGCCTTGCTTAGTTTCAAGCGTTAGCTATGATCATAGTGATATGCGGCTGCCCGAAATAGTTCTTCGACTTCGAGACCTATCCATTGTCTGATCTTGCGTAGCCATGACATCTTCTTTCTCCCGATCCACGTTTTCCCTTCTACTTTGCCTTGAATAATAAGGCGGAAAAATTCGTACTTTGGTAGTCTGATATATGTCCAAAATATTCTACTTTTCATCGTCTTTTGATGGTGACAATGATTTCTCTATCTTTGTGAATGAGGTTTGGCACCTGTTCATGTGAGGTATGCGATATCCATGACATTTTTAGTATTCTACAATAACATAGCTCACAAGTTTACATTTATTTATAGTAGTTATTGTCCAGGCGTCGCAACCAAAAAGATGGACAACACATAACATCATAAGATTCTTATACGAGTATTCATAGAAATGTTTCTGTTACATAAAGCTGTTTTCCACTTCATTTGAATGCGCATAGACAAAATCATTCAAATAAACTATCCAAACAGCAAGTAGATGTCTTTGTAATGCGTGTGGAACTTTTAAACACTTCATCTTCGTCAGTCAAAATCTATTTCGTATTCTGTTTATGTCATTCATACAATGTTGATGCGGTGTTACTTTTCTATGGATTATAAACTCAATGGTATGGCAGAATAGGTTTAAAAAATTAGTCAAACCTGTAAAGCTAGGTTCATGCACTAGCGATTCGCGATTTGCGGAATGCGATTTCCGCAAAATTTTGCGGTGTTTTTACCAGCTAATTCATGCAGCAGCGATTTCACTCGCAGAAAGTAGTAACTTTTCATGAACGAACAGGGTGTTTTGTAGGTTGGTAGAGGTACTTTGACAATTCTGACATTTCGTTTCTTGCTGTATGCTCATGTTTCAGTAAATATAAACAACAGTATTGGTTTTTAACTGAATTCGTGAACACAATCAAAGACAACCAACGTATTGTGTGCAACCAACACAACTATTTTAAGGTTATGTTAAAAACGTGTTCTACACAATCAACAACGTGTCGATAAACGCATGCGCAGTTCAGAATATAACCAGCGGATATCGCAAAATAGTGAAATCGTTCCAAGTTCTGCGGAAATCGCAGAATCTTGAAGTAGTAAATTGCCGCTTAAACTGCGTTCAAATTTAAACAATCAGAACAAAAATCGCAATCCGCTAATGGATGAACCTAGCGTAAGACATTTGGAAGGGTGCGGAATGGTTTATTATGTCGTTGCAGAATTCCTAAATTTATTTCATATTCTGTTTATGCAGCCTACGATATACAGGGTGATTCAAAAGGTATGGTCCAAACTTGAGGGTGTGATTGGTGATGTTAAAATAAGTAAAAAATGCCAATAAACTCATGTCCGATTCACAATTGTTTTCTAGTTATAACAACATTTAGGATAATTTATTATTAATAAAGAGCATATACAATTATAAGAAAAATTAAAAAGTATCACAACAAAAAATGTTCAAAATGTCCACCTGGTACTTGTATACAAAGTTGGCAACGCCGACGCACAGAATCTCGAACATTCCTCAACTGTTGAGGATATTTTCGAATATCTTCAACAGCTTCATTTATCCTATTAACTAAATGGCCCCTGTCCTGAATTTCCGTTGCATAAACTTTTTCTTTTAATGCACCCCACAAGTAAAAATCTAGTGGATGTGAATTGTGCAACGGTGCCCCGTCATGCTGATACCACATGGATCTTCGCACATCAAGATGCAGATCTTCTAATAATTCCGACAAGGCATTATCTAAAAGGTCTAAATACATGTTCGGTGGTCAGACTGTCTCCGGTGAGGATACCTTCTCCCATATTCTACCACAGGTGCACGGGTATTTCCGCTGCAATAACCATACACAAAATGCATTTCTGCACGTACAGAAAATGTCTCCATCATTACCACATTTATTGAAAACTACGCCAATTCAAGCTTGAAACGTCTTCTGCCATAAGGAATTAACATTTGTTTTACTTAGTTCCTTGATAATGTGATTTGGCAAAACACAGATAAAAACAAAGAAAACCTCTGTAACTAGGTAGCGGTTGGAAATAAGACATGTGTTTATTGGCATTTTTTGCTTATTTTAACAACACCAATCACACCCTTAAGTTTGGACCATACCTTTTGAATCACCCTGTATAAGAATTGCTTTTCTGTATACTACTCATTGGTACAGCAAAAATATTTATATATAAGTAGGTACCAGCTAAACAGCAGGAGGGCATTTTTCTAATATCTATAAAACGTATGATGGCTTTGTCGTAAAATAATACTACTCATTGGTATAGACAAAATGGTTTAAATAAACAAACCATTTCACGGCTGTGTCGTAAAACTCCAACTTTAGTTCAGATATGCTTACGCAAATCGATCAACTTAAATAAGCGTTGCTGATCTATACATTATATACAGATTGTCTGCAGGTACTAGGTACATACGGTAACTAGATACAAACAAATAAAATAAAATAAAAATAAAAAAATAATAAAATAATACATTAATCACAAGGGTCTGTTGCTTAACAACCACTTAAAATTTTAAACCGACTCTGTATCTAGTTAGCGTGTGTACCTAGTACCTGCAGACAATCTGTATACAGATTGTCCGAAAATCAGTCTAAACATACAAAAATAAATGAGTGTAACAAGGAAGACATAAACAATATGGGTAGCACAACAAAGATAGAATGCATTCATGGCTAGGTAAATTTTTAAACTAAAGATCGCTCTCCAATAACAAGCAAGCAAGCAAAAACATCTGTCATAAATATTTTATCTGTCATTAAAAGCATAAATTCCAATTCTTTCTCCGTGTCGATTAGTGGTTCTTATGGCATTACATATCTTCTTCACAATTGAATAGCATATCGTGGTTTTAAACTGCACACTTTGAATACACGAATTAAAACGATCAGCAACTTAACCTCACTTTATGCTTTTAATGACAGACAAAATATTTATGACAGATGTTTTTGCTTGCTTCCTTGTTATTGGAGAGAGATCTTTAGATTAAAAATTTACCTAACCATGATTGCATTATATCTTTGTTGTGCTACCGATATTGTTTAAATGTTTATATCTTCCTTGTTGCACGCATTAATTTTTGTATGTTTAGACTGGTTTTCGGACAATCTGTATACTCATTGGTGTAACATCAAAAACGGCTTAAAAAGCAGAAAGATAAATGGCATTACTTGATTACGCAACAAAACACTAAAATTAGAAATAAAACACACCAAAACTATAAAAATAAGCCAATTATCTCCATAAAAGTGATGGGAACTGTTAAAAGATCATAAAGTATACGATCCAATTTACCCAATTTTGTGAGACCAAAACAATTATCCCAAATTTATTCATGTACACAGATGTGTAGTCGTATTTCTTTAGACTGGTGGAGATAAAACAAGAATGTAAAAGAATTATTACGAGCAGCAGAGTTAGAATATTTAGGTTTCAACTGCATACAGAATGAAATCATCTAAAGAGATAAAACTAATATATATTATGTAGGTAGTAGGTACCTACAATGCGCCATTTTAACAGACTTTATACATTGAAACAAATATAGCAAAATATTATTTATTAATATAAATCGATACTAAATGCTTCGATATCAATTTTACAGTTTAAAAAAATCAGCCTAATAGTTATTTACATAGTACTCTGTTGCGCATGGAAGATTGCAGGCAAATCATAGCGAATGTGCAATACCTTTTCCAATGCTGATCGATGCAAACTGAAAATTTAAATTATTTTCAACACAACAATTTTACGTTAATTGTCAAGGAATTAATTTACCAAAAACAAAGATAATATCGTATTACAAAATTATTGTTACATATCCCTAGGAAAGTAGGTGCGTTTTAGCAGTGAAAACAAAAATGTATTTTATGCTTCTATTTTAATAACGTTTTAAGAATTTTAGCCTAAAATCTACGAATATTTATATGATGTAAGAAATTCAGTAGAAAACGAAACAAAAGAATCAAAATACAAAATATTTCTTTTCCTCATGTCATCCAAGCTCTAGCGAGCGTATGACATAAGAATTTTAATGAGTTTAGTTGGATTATATATGGCTGTCTTGACTAAGTCCTAAACTTTCAGCAAAAACCCTAAGCCTTGTATTAGAAATTTAACAGCACTCCCTAGTTCCTCTTCTTTTCGAAGTTTAATTATGACTTTGCTAAACTAATTTCCCGTCGTCCTTCACAACCTTGGCCTCTAACTTTTATGTTTTCGCCGTTATACATTTTAACTTTACCTCATATTTGTTTAAGTTTATGGCACATTTGCACGAAACACAGGGAATTTGCGGAATTACCGCAGAAATTTAGCAGGAAATATTATGAAATAATTTATAAAACAGACGCAGAGAATTAGTTTCTGGTTATGAAAGGTGAATTTCAAAGTATTAGCAAATTTGTTCTTTAGTTTTGGTCCAAGTTTCTATAGAAATTATTATGTAGAGACTTCTAAAACATTCAAGAATTTCGGTAGTTTAAACACGAACAACAGTCAAACTAAGCAAACAAGTGATGAGAGCTTTAAATGAGGCAATTTTGTAATATACCAAATTAAAGTAATGTACATATCCATAAAACAGGTGAATGCCCTAAGAACGTTGACAAAATAAACTTCGTAAAGTAAACCACAACGTATATAGCCATATTAAAATTGGCCTCTGCTTATTCAGGGACCGCTTTAACATACGCAGTTTAGAGGCAATCGTCCTTTGAAATTAACTTAAGCCGTGAAATCAAAAGGAAGAGATTTTCGTGTTTGGTTATTTTAGGGCTATTTACAAACGGGATAAAAACTCAAAATACTAACCACTGAATTATGAATTAATTACATCCACAGAACTACTAAAATTTGAGTGTTGATTTTTTGTTTTCTTATACAGGGTGTTTAGTTTTTACTTTAGACTGAAAAAAACTACATAATTTACTGTCGTTTTTTACCACAATTTATTCTCTTCCTAAATTCAGTTCATCAAGTGTCCAAAAATAATACATTGTTGTCATCAGTTGTCATTGTGCATCTCTCAAGTCATTTGATACATTTGAACATTATTTTTTTACTCAAAAACGGTATAATTTACGAAAACAATTCAAGAGATAGAAAAGTTTTGAAGTGAGCCAAGCTTTCAAATCATCTTTAAATTGCTATTTTCCAACAAAGTACAAAGATACAATAAAAAAACTGTCAAGGGTTGAAATTTTAACACCTTTCGAGGGTAGCAGATGATTAAAAATATTGGTGTCGGAAAGCCTTTGATAAGGTAAAGTTACATCCCAAATTTCATTCTTCTATGTTCCTTCAAATTTGAGAAATAAAATAAAAACTGAATTTTAACCTACCCCTTTAAAGGGGCGTAACTCCGATAGAAGACGTTTTTGGAAGTAAGTTTATATAGAAGACCCCCTTTATTTTTTGGTAAGGAATCTCGTCTTAAAGTTTTTCGCAATATTAAAGAAACACCCTGTATATACGATTACGAAGTATGGAGAACGAAAAGAAAAATATACAGTGCGAAAAAGTTAAGTTAGAAAGAAAGGAGGAAACTAAGGAAAATTAGAAATTTGTCTTAGATCAGAGAGCTGAGGAGATTTATTGTTGTGGCAGAGTTTACGCCAAAAATCTAATCTGCGATTCCGGACCAACCAAAAGAACCTCAACAAAAGAACTGCACCAAGTCATAAGAGCCGTAAAAGGAAGGAGTAACAAGTGTCTTTCCAGCAAAAAAAAATATCTACTGACCTACTGCTCAAAACAAAATTTCAGAAATACCAAATCATTTGTATCTGCGCTAACTTATTGTATTATTTTTTATTTATTATGACTTTGGTGGTTGTGCATGCATAAATCTTAACATAATATTTCGAACGTCTCGTTTGCCCCTCAACCCGAAGCCCAGAGTTAAAATTTGTTACGTTCAATGCTATAACTATACCTTCTATATATGTTCTTATTCAATGATTTTATCCTACAAGCATTCGATAAGATGTGACACCAAAAACTAATCCATAACCTAGAAAATATTTAGCCAGCCAATTGGGTTAACTTCTAAAATCACTATTCGGGATTAAACAAGAAGACGAATTCTTCGATCGCTTATTAAATTACTAAGTAGCAATATAGTGGAAAAAGAAAGTAGAATCCGCAAGAAGACAAAGGAAAATGAACGAAGAGAAAGATGCAATCAAAATAAATCAGAAGAAACTCAGTGGGATGAGAACGAGAAGATGGGCAAACTCATTGGTGATAATGCAAAGTTAAAAAGGTATAGGAAAACGAACCTTACACTCAACAACTCTGCCAAAGAAGATGCAACAAACCACGAAAATATTACATTAGAACAAATCTAAGAGGTACAAGTAAACCTACGGATCATATTTTGTACCCGAAAAGGGTAGAAAAATGTACGAAATGTAGGAAATGGGAAAACTACCAAAAGGTAATATATTACGTGATAACAAGATAAAAATAGTAACATTGAATGTCATAAGTATCCGTGAAGAAGGGAAATTAAAAAAATTGATAGGGATTACGAAAAGACTGAACTTTTGGTACTGCAGGAGACAAAATAAAAAAGTGATGTAATTTTTACTTAATGGCGGAGGAAATAACTGAAGATTTGGATGAAGCGAACAGTTTAAACAGGTGGTAGTTGATTTAAACGCAGTCTCAGACAGGATGTGCTAGATTTTGCTACAAACAAGGTATTAATAGATAAGCCAAAATATGACATCAAAATAATATTGGGAAACATTAAGACTGAAGCAGGGAGGAAAGAGGGTTGTAAAGGGATAATAGGGGAAAAAACAGAAAACAATAAGTTGAGAATTATAAGCAAGAGCTACGGCCACATAGACGTACTAGACATCCTCAGATGGGAAGATTGGCAACTAGCTCAAATATTAATTGAAAGTAAACATTCCAAAATAGTAAGAGGAGGGTAGTTTTAGGGGTTCAGATAAGAAAAAAGAAATGCCTGCAAAGAACAACGTGGATCTATTAAAAGATATGAAAGTGAAGAAGGAATCCGGAAAATAATTGGCAGCTAGGTTTAGAGGAGATGCAGTAGTAGCAGGTAATACCAAAATGGAAAAAAAATAAAATAAACATAACATCTGGTTTGATGAAGAATAGATACAGAAAGTTTCAAATTGTAGAAAAATGATACCACCGCAGGGAATCGAACCACCGACATAAGGTTAAACGCACCAATGCTCTCACCATTGAGCTACGGAGGCAGGTCCCCGAGAAAGCGTCAAACTTCTACCCATGAAACTGTAAATTGAAATCTATTCTAAAAGTCGCATATAAAGTCAAAGAGCCGCTAAATTCGAAGCGCATTCACAATGACTAATTACGACAGCACAGACTTCCTTTTCGATGGTTTCGACTTCCTGGTTCGATTCCCCGTGGTGGTATCATTTTTCTACAACTTGAAACTTTCTGTATCTAATTTTCTTGGGAGGGTAATCTTCCTAATAGTTTCTAATAGTTATATATTTATGTATTTGATGAGGAATGTTGTATGGCATTGCAGAAGAGAAATGAATCAAGAATTCGGATGTGTAAATAAAATACAGCGGAAGATAGGTTATTTTATAATTAAATGACAAAAAAATAGCACGAGAGTTACGTAGAAGGAAGACTAATAATATTGGGAAATTAAAGTGCAACGCATGAGTTGAAAACTCCATATGATAATAGAAACACCCACCTATTTCGTGCTTTGAAAATCTCCCGCGAGAGACACGAAGATTCAACTTCCGATAATTGTACCCACTATTAATGCCACTCCATTTAAAAGGGTAATTTTTCTTTTGAGTTTTATTCTTCCCGACACTTTTTCTTTCGATGTTCCAATAACCCCATTGGCTACTTCTTTAACTTCGGAAAATTATTTTGTGAAGTATATTACAAGGAAGTTTTACCAGGAAGTTCAAAGAAATAGAAAAATGCAATGGGGACGAAATAATTGATTGTGTACTGATAGGATAGACAGAAGAGAAAGTAAACAGATGGGTGGAATATGGAGAAATTGTTAAATGCAGGTAGAAAACATACTGTTTATTTTGAAAATGAAGATTTGAGGGGAAGTGATTGTATGGAGATAATATAGAAAAACCAATAGAAGAAGAAAAGACTATCCCTTTAGGTTTAAAAAATAACAAGAGTTAAGGAAAATGGCATCGCTGCAAGTCAAGAACTGGCTATCATCTATCCGATATATGGAAATCCGCTATCATTACTGGTTCCGCACCCTCCACCTCTGACCAATCGTCGTCACAGTCCGATACGCTTCGCCGGTTACAGCCGGTATAAAGTCGCTGCCTTTTCTGTTTTTGTTCAGAAGGGTTCGCCTCTGTCTTGGTTGACAAGTTGAGTTACCGTTACCCTTCTGTCTCTTGCTAGAAGAGTTTCGCATCTGGCGTGCTTGACACGTTGAGTTACCATGCTCTTTTAGTGCTCCCTCTTCCTCCTGAAGAAGCCCCTTAAAAAAATTGGCGAAACGTTGAGTTCTTCTGTCTCAATAATGACACGGTCCCAACCCGGAAGACGTTTTGTTAATATTGACACTGACCGTGGAAGTCTTCGAATTCATGATACTCATGGAGACTAATAAGATAAATATAAAAATAGAAAAAATGCCCAAGTTATGCAAAAATATACATATATGGCATATTTACAAGGAGTGGTATATGAATTTATATAGGAATTTTAGAGGAATTGCTATGTTGAATGTGGTACACAATGTACATGGTTTAGTTATGCTGGAGAGGTTCAACATGTATGACAATGAAAGAATATTAGAAATGGGTTTCGGAAAGCATGCGTAAGCCATATAGAATAAATATTTCTTTCTTTTTACCAAGTTTACCGGCATCGACTACCCAGGTCATTAAGCTACTAAAATTAATTGCTGCTACCTTAATCTACTAGGTTCGAACGCTTGTTGTGTTCCAGACCGATATCTGGCCATGACTGGGTCGGAATTCAAGACTTCTTAATGGTAAGGTAGTAGTACTAGTATTTTTTTGGTACTTTTAAATGATAAACGATACTAAATTGTTGCCGTTATTACTTAATCTATGCATAAAGTAACAGAATTTTGCAAAAACGGCTTCCTCATCGCGTTGTCAATTTTGAACTTCGAAGGTTTCGCACGGGTTGAGGAAGCATCTGGTGGCTTTTTCGCTATAAGAATTTCGCCTTATTATTGTCCAAGGAATAAAGTTACGCAGAGCTTTCACGCGAATTTTTACACACCCTGTATAGAGCTGTGAAGAATTAGGAGTACCAAAGAAAATGCTAAACCCGTTAAAAATAACACCAAGTGAAACTGGCAAAAATAAGCTGACTGTGGATGGCAGTATCGAAACCGTTTAAAGTTAATAAAAGCTTACGGCAAAGAGATCCTTTATCCATGGTACTTCTTAATCTAGTTCCGGAAGGTACTTTAAAAAAAGGACGAAAAACAAGCCACAGAAGACCAGGTAATCGCATACGCTGATATTATATTAGTAACATGAACAAAACGTGAACCAAAGAAGGAATTTAAAACAGCGAAGAAAGCAAAAGCATACGAACCTATCATAAATGGAAGCAAAACGAAAAGGATGAGGAAGGAAACCAGATAAGAAGAGCATAAAAATATGGACAGATAATGGGAAAAATATATAACCCTGATTTGAATGTCTGAGGGTGACATTGGCGCGGAAAACGAAGAGGACATAGCGACTCTCGGAAGGTTAGTGAAAATTATGATTTCATTACCCTGGAAAATCAAAATAAGAATTTGTATAACGGGGATGTGAACATCAATACTGTAGATGGGTACAGGGGAGGCGCCGGACAAATAGGAAAGTAGTAAAGTTGTATGGTAAACCTTGTATACTTCATGATATAAGAGCACAAAGGGAAAAATAGTTAGGCCATTTATACATAATGTTAGACGGCAGGCATGCTAAATAATTATTCATTAGAGGTGAAGAAGAAGAATGCGAAGAGGGGGGTTAAATGCAGGCCTCGAAGATATAGGAAGACTAGACATCAAGGAATGAAGTACGCGTACCCGAAAACTCGAGCTTTTAAGCTACAAGCTATCAAGACTTGCAATGCCGACTTATATTATGTATTAAATACTCGCAGAGCAGTGCATCTATATATGATACCAGCAATATCCTATTAAACAACGAGTAACAATGGCCACTTTCGCATACGACATTGCAATAGCAACATATCAGCGACGGCAGATGGTACTTCGAGACAACAGAATTACTGTAGAAAGTCCCAAATAATGTAGACAGATAGAAGTTTTTGCCTTTAGGACAAATAGGCCTGAGGGCAAGGCCATAGCAAATAAGAGGTCAAAAATGTATTCTGACTTTTTGTGAAGAGAGGTTCAAATCCAATAAACATAATCTGTTAACTGTAAACATGTACCTATGTATTGTCTGTAAGCTCTTACACCTTACGGTGTCGAGGCTCGTGCGTTAATGTATGAGGTTCTACGGGTGCAGTGCATTTTTAATTAAAAGAGTTTTTATTCGAAAATAAAATAATCCTAATATCCTCTTGGCAGCGCTAGACACAAAATTAAAAAAAGCTAATTAATGCATATTAATTCTATATCTTACCAGTGACTGTAAATAACGTCACACATTATGCTAATACAGCAAAAATCTCAAAAGAATATCAAAATCTTCCCACGTGGAAACCTGCCGAAGAAACATTTATACCGTTTTGGGTAAAACCCTTATACTAAAGAGAAATTTTACAAACTAAATCAAGCTTGTGGTTTCAAAGTATTTCAACACGTACGTTGCACTTGAATTATTAAACCTACTTGACTATAAATTTTACTGAACCTGGATTAATTCCACATCCACCAGGGATTTCCACAGCACCAAACATCACACCTTTGTTCACCATGAATACATTTACCAAACATATACGTGTATTATCCAAAAACAATCGGGGAAATTTACTAACAATCCTGCAATAGGTTTCACTATTTAAATCACAAATTTAGAAATTTAAGGTGCGAGCTTTCGCTCCCATGCAAGTAAAATGTGATCGATACACATACATAACATTAACAATCTAAGTAGAATAAACGCACAAAACGATTTCTAAATTTAATTAAATTCGTTCAATGAACAACAAAATGCATCGGGTTTAACTACTCAAATTTCACAAAATAGAATTTAATTACTACACGGTTTACGAACATCTACGAAACAATAAGACATCTGTTGGTGATGCAACATTGAAGATTCCCATGGAATTACATAGTTAAGAGAAAGTAACGATGCAGCAGCTTGGAACGTCACTAATTTCATTTGTATTGTGAGTAAAACTGAAGACGTTATTATCTAAAACATCAACTTGTGTTTTGTTGTGCGCGAATTCAATTTAACGTGATTTAAATGTTTTACTTACTACGTTAAATTCATAATCTGAAAGTGAAAATCGGTAATCTAATACCGTAGTATAACGTAAATATTCATTACATAAACAGCAAATCAAGCCTGTAAATCCGACGGAAAAAACCACATCTAAAGTTTTGAACGTAAACATATTTACGTAGTCATTCATACCGGAAGTTCTAAAAGGCACATTAACTTGATAGTGTAATCAGATGTTAACCACGGCATAATAATTCGGTTTATTAACTGTGAAAAGCAAGAAGACTGTCAAGGGTATTGTTCTGTAATATTCTCCAAAGGTGAAAGGTGACGCTGCTGAGAACAAAGGCCTACATGTTCAAAACCGACAAAGACCAGAAAAAATATAATCACATTTGGAGCACTTTGTAAATTTAACAACACAATGTAAATTAGATACCGTAATAATTAGGACAATTTACTTGTTATCCGCAGAATGAAGCATAACATATTTAGAACAAAATCATGTTAATCATTAAAATACTGCTTAACATATTTCAAATTTTTTTTTAGAAAGTTCTGAATTTGGCCTTTGTAGAGATGCTTTTAAAACCTTACTTTAATAAAATAAACAAGTTTATGTTTTCTTCCTCTTTCAAAAATTGAATGCCTAAAGTTTCAAGTTAGAAATTTTCACAGAAGAAATGAAGAAAAATTAGAATTTAAAAAATAAGTGGTCAACTACAATTTAATTAATCTGACTAAAAACAAAATTTGTCTTCTAAATGCCCGGTTTCCACATAGCCAGTGGTTTAGTAGAGTACAGTAATTTAGTCAAGTGAACCCGCTGTTCCCACAAGGCAAGTAAGTTAGTAGAATTTGTTAAATAACGGCGAGCCGGAACAACCGTCTGCATTCAGCCACTATTTTAGTTAAGTCGAAGTCGAGTAGACTATAAAACTTGTGCGTTTTCTAAATTGGTTTATTTATTATTGTTATTTAATTAGAACTGTGATTATGAACAATAAAAGACAAATTGCAAAGCGAACTCTTCGATCGGTTCTGCAACTTCTCACTGAAGAAACTGAAAGTATATGTTCTGAAGATCTGCAAAAAACTAAGCGAATTTGGGTAAAACACTGGATAAGTAGAAGAAATTAACTCGGTGGCTTCAGTTGTCTTTTAAAGGAATTGGCTATGGAAGATCCGAAAGAATATTTTTGTGCACCCGGAATGTCGGAAAAATCATTTAACACATTACTCAGTAAAATTGAAGTGAGTGATACTGTAATGAGGAATTGCAAGCAGTTTTGTATTTTCTTGTCACGGGGAACAGTTTATAAAGCCTCCAACATTTCTATAGAATCTCAAAAACAAGTTTATCATTTTTAATATGAACGTAGTTTCAAACTAGTATTAACAAAATATTATTATTGCATGAGAATTAAAATATATTATTGCAACTGCAGACGCTCTTCTACTAAATAGTTGCCTGTCTACATGGGTTCAGTCTGTAGACAAGCCGATGGAAACTAAGCTGGGGGAAGGCTACTCGTCTGTAAAACTAGAGTACAGTTATATTTACTAAACTCGACTAATAACTGGAACAGGCCAGTTCACTCGACTAAAATGAAAGTGTTTAGACTGGTCAAGCACTAAATTTCTTGACTAAATTACTTGCTACATGTGAGCCGGGCTTAAGGGTCGGTATTTTAAATTGGGTTAAACTGAAATAGCTTAACTTTTTTTACACTTTTAACCTAACGTAAAGCAACTTATGATTATATTAGTCCTAAATATCACAGCTTAAGTCGATTGGCAGAAATTGGTTAATTTTCAAGCGATCACATTATTTTTAAATGACGGTTAAGCTTTCATTTGTAGCTTCACTTGCTAAACCCCGGCAAACTGTGCCGTCACACAGGATAAACTAGATGCAGAGCTACCTACAATTAACTATAAAGATGTAAAAATTAAGGGTTTTGAATAATTAATTTGAAAGACAGCGCCAGTAGCTGTCAACACTAAGTCCTGCAAGAAGTCGCAAAGACAAGAAGGTGGTTCAAAATCAGATTTTCCATCACAATACGGCTCTTAATCCTAAGTCGGGAAGTCTTCTATGACCAAAGGGTTCACAGGACCACATTTAAAATTGGCATATTTAAACATAATAACCCATATCAAGTAAGCAAAATACAGAATTTATGACTTAAATGAAAAACATGGATATAGTACAGTTCACTAAATTTTTTTGATTATTATTATACCTACTTTAAACTAAAGAATGGCACCAACAAAGGCTACAATATTTCTTACGAAGTTTACCCTTCAAAGTTTGAACCTGCACTGGCTTGTCCGCGCACTAGTGTAAAAATCCAAAGCGGATAAAAGGAGTTCCAAGAAATGTTAAAGGTGCTAACACCACCATTGCACCGCGTTTGTGGTGATTCTCCAGCGATTGTGTCGTGCAATTCAAAAGAAGGAAATATGACAACGTGCTTCACCATACGCCAGGAAACAACTGGGGGCTTCGGGTGCTGCTAATCCCACCGTACTCCTCGACTTGGTCCCCTTTGACCATCATCTGTTCAGAGCCTTGAAGAAACCCCTGCGCGGACATCATTTTGCAGACTTTAAGGAATTGGAAGCAGGCGTGTGTACTATGCAAAGTAGTTCCAGGAGGACCTGAAGAGACTGCCTCGCCTGTAGCGTAAGTATATATAGCTAAAGGGAGACTATATTGAGAAGTTGGGCCTACCTACCGAGTTGTAACTGATCTATTGGGGTGAAAAAAAATATATAATGCAATATGGTACGCTACCTCATTTTCAGAACGTACTCGGTTAATTAATATACTACTACAGTAACAGCACCACTAAATAGCAGAGTGTTTGTGGTCGTACAATTGCTGTTCTCATTAAAAATGCGTTTCAAAATTATATGGCTTCACGTCTGATGCTATACAACAATGTATTTCAGTCGCACCATAACGGCAACTCAAAAACAGAGCAGATAGGTTTTAATATGCTAGTACTAACTAGTTATCAACTTATGAATGAACCCAATAGCTCCTGTTCTTTTTTCTTTGCTCCCTATAGTGTAACAACAGTATATAATGCTAAAACCATTTCTGCTTCCAGCTCTATTTTGCTTCCGTAAGAGTACTCAGATACTTTACTTTCACAACGGCCGTGTTATTCGTAAGTGGTTGCTAACCAAAAGAAATCAACTCAGTTTAAACGTACAAAATGAATACTTAAAGGAATATTTGGACAAAAAAGTAGAAGAAGAGTAGCAACGCAGAAATAACAACAAAATATCAGAGCTGTATTCACAACTAGACATAATCTGTGTGGTTAAGGTGCGAATACTGAAGTGGCTTAACATACAGTCAGTATGAGGGAAAGGACAATTACTGAAAGAGCGGCCAACAAAAGGAGTAGATATAGACCAATGCGAAGATAGTTAGATTGTACAGTAAAGGAATTGAAGCACTGCAAATTAGAGACAAAATGACAGAAATATAATTCAATGGTTGGGTACGTAATACGTAATCAAAAGCCAAAACAGTAGACAATGACCAAGGTGAAGGAGTGCGTGGTAGAGAATTTAAAGGTACCGCAAATTAGAGATTGGAAACAGGTGGAAAAATGGAGCTGGGTACCTACATAGTATGTATTCAGAATGAATAAATGAGTGGTAGGTACTCAAATAGCGAGTAGGGAAAAGCAAATTCGAAGGTGGTTGGATTGCAGTTGGTAAGCAGTGGAAATTAAAGATTAGAGGCAGGTAATAAAATGACAGAAATATACCTAAATGGCTAGGCACGTAGTGTGTATGTAGTTACAATTAAAGAAAATGAATACTCAATACTCAAGAGTGGACAAGAAAAGCAGTAGAGGAAGATCAAGGCAAATATGGTTGAACTGCGTGGTGGGGGATTTGAAGGCATTGCAAACAGGCACCAAATGGTAGAAATATACTTAAATAGTTGGGCACGTAATACATACAAAATGGTGAAGGACGGGTACCCAAACACATGTTATGGTAAAGTGTGGACAACAAAAGGGGTAGGAGAAGACCAACACGAAAGCATCGTACAAGAAACCTTATGACTAAAACTCCGTACCATTTTTGTATGGAGCAGTGCTCACCACTTTTAGCAAGACACATCTAAAACCAAATACTATGTTATAATTTGAAATGTGGCTCTACAGAAGGATTCTAAAAGTTCCTTGAACAGAGAAAAAGAACGAAAACATCTTGAGAAGAACAGGAAAGCAGCCCAAATTGATCTTCATTATTAAAAGAAGAAAGCTTGAATGCCTATGCCATATCGTGAGAGGGAAGAATATCAAACTCCAGATATTATTCAGAAAGATATAGAAGGACAGCCTCTAGGCAGAAGAACATCGTAGTTGCTTAACTTCGAATAAGCTATATCAACAAATAGCTAAAATAATAATCAACCTTTCGACGACAAAAATGGAATATCAAAAATAAGAATATAAATTTACTGGAAGAAAAGTTAAGGCTTTCAAGGTAAACAGAGTGAGCAGAAAGTATTCCTTTTGAAGAAGTCATTGGAAAAAAAACATTTTGTAGATTGATTCGCTTTCTGCAATCTAACAACTTGAACTTGATATTTATGTACACAGAATAAATTAAATAAAGCCAACAACTTTTGTTCTTAACAGCTGCACCGTATGAGTTATTTATTGATCGCTCTGTGTAAGGACAAATGTTTTTCTCATACATATTGCAAATACTACTAACAATAAAACTCAAAATAAATATCAATTTTGTATCACAATAATTACAAAAAGCAAGCCAAAATTAACGTTTTCGAACTAAAAACACGAGGTTACCTGGATTATATCGTTTATTAACAACTCAGTGATCACGTCACAACCTCGGTTAAAAGTAAATTACATTTCAGGTTCGCCTGATTGAAAGTTAAATTCAGAAAGGTTTCACGAGGACCAGAAGATCAAAACAAGAACAAAAACACAGAATCGATTCGAAACGACGTTTGAAATTACAAAAGGTTCGACTTTTCTTAGAACGGTCGCGTTTAGCAATTTTCTTTTGTTGAAACGAAAATATAATAATAAAACATAGTTTAAATATACGAAACAATAATTGCGTTTTAATTAACCGAGGTATCAGGTATAATTATGTGGATACAACTATATAACACGACTGTAAATGCAGGAATCACAAAATAAGAAAACTAAAGATTTAGATATTTTTAAATTGCCCATTTACAAAGAACCTAAGACTAAAATAACACACTTCCAAGCCATTTTAAACGGACTAAAACATTATGTATCATAAAATTGTTACTTACATAGTACGGGAGGCATGCGAAATTTACCATGTCCGAGCATGGGAGGTTGGTTGCAGAGTAAATTATTACCATGTTGCGTATAATATTTATTCCACTGGTTTTAACAATTTAAACAATTTTTGAATGAATAATTTAGGATCAATATAAATACATTACTTTATTACAAACAAAAGTAATAGTTATTATTAATATTTAAAATAGGCTTGATTTCCAAAGGAGTTATTACTTCCCTAGGGTGGTAAACTGACACCTACATGCCACAATGTAATTGACTACCAATAAACAAATGATACCATTAACTTGTCTGATAGGATAACGTGCAAAATAGCTGATCGTATTTACATTTGTTAAAAAAAACACAGTTTCAGGACATATCTTGCTGTTTACTTTGTGGGAGCTTGAAGATTCCAAAATCATTTAACAATTTATTTCTTTTATTACATGAATTAAGCCTTAATGTTTCAGATAAATTATGTGTGATCTTACGCGCTAAAAATATTTTTACTTTTTACAAAATTTCTAGCTTTTGCTTATTTTTTAGTTCAACCAACATTCAACACATTATCACTGTTTGGGGATCTAGTAAAACTTTTAAAATAATTCAAAGTTTCTCAATACACTCAGTAAGCAAGCTGAAAAGGCTTTAACAAGTTGTCTTTGCAAACTTTCCTTGCTTGTTAAATAAGAGGGGTAAACCTCAATAGAATTACAGCGTACAACTGAATGGAATTTCGTGGAATTCCAGTGAAATTCCGCGGGATTCCTTGCAACGCCTGTAGGATTCTTATATTCAAACTTCAATCAATTTTCAACTTTAAAAATCGACCGAAAGCCCAATCTTTTAATAAATAAAACAATAAAGCAGCTCCATACGAAGAAAATCAAATAAAGCAACAGAAAAGTAAATCTCCCCGAAGAAAATCGTCTCGGAATTGAAAAATAGAAGCGCTGAATATTTTATCTCCATTTCAACTGAAATAATTTACTGGAAAGCTGTTAAAATGTCACATAAAATAGACCTGAAACTAAACAGCCCACACAATCCATCTTCGTACCTCAATTGTGATCGACGTGTGGGTATCGAAGTGTCATTGCATGAGTGGGTGACGAACCGTAACCGCGCTGATAGGACAGGACAATGCGGTAAAGCATACCAGAACGGAGCATGAAAGTATGTAACCGTGATACTTCCTGTTGCCGCGACACCTTTAACACTATAATGCCATTACGTATATGATACAACGAACTATTCTGTAGATCGGTTGCAAACAAGGCAACATGCGTTCTGAATTTGCCTTCCTTTTCCTGTAATAAAATTGGACTTGCGGGATATCGGTTAGAATTACCTTCCTTTTAGATCCCGTACGATAAGATTATGTTCTATCGTTAATGAAAATGGCGTAATCTAAACACATTACTTCTTGAAAGTTAGCTCTATTAGAAGTTTCTTCGATGAGATTTTATCCCATAGAAATGAAGTTTCTGTACGAGTTTAGATATGACGTCGATTATAAAAGATTGGGTAGATAAACTAAATGGTAGGCTATGTAAGTTCTTAATACTTCGAGATTAGTGAAATTCAGCAAGGTTGTACAAACTTTGGTTGGTTAATGTATCTGATGAGCATCGTTTAACTAACTTTGCTAAAAAGCTAATCGTTTAAGAAATATTGAGTCAAAATTGTATTTTAAATTTTGACAATCCTGCGATGTATATTTCTTTGCTACACTACTTATTGAGTTGCATCTACCATGTGATATTTGGCCGTAGTTGAAGGAAACAGGTCGATTTTACCATTTACTTATTGATTATCGCGGCAGTAGCAAAGTACGTGTGGTCTTATCTACTTAGGGAAGTAACAACTGTAGTCGTATTATCGCCATTTAAAATAATTTAAATATCCGTCTGTATCTACCAAAACGAGCTAAACAAAATATGTTTAAGAAAAAATCATTTGCATTCCAATAACAGAAGATAACCTGTCGTTAACATTTATTTGGCAGAACGCCAGCTCAAAGGGCGATAAGCACGTAGTACTTCGCCGCAATTCAAGCACAGGAAACTATTAGTTTTGTCTGTAATAAATTAATTTTACTTTATTTGTGGGTAAAATTACGCAATTGTTTCTTAGGGGTGAATATAGTATATTTTTTTAAAATTAATTTATTTGAGAATGCCCAATTATTATTTTAAAATGTTTAAGGGCAGTTTACCTCCGTAGTAGAAAGAATATTTTACATAATATGAGAGTTAAGTGGTAAGTCTTGCATAGTTATAAGTTATAAGTTAACATACACCGCAATGTTAATATCAAGTGATCCAAATAAACGTGACCCATGGAATTAAAAGTGATATTTTAGCTTGGTTCAGGAAGCGTTGACAAAATATGAAACAAATAATAATCACATAAATCTAGATACCTTCATTTTTATTAATTATTACTAGTAAGAAAAGGCGAAATTTTTAATTCCATAGGTCACAGTGGACCACTTTGAATAGGATGGCTTGATCAATAAAAGTAAAGAAACTAAGAAAATCTTTTGAGCTTATCCCGTTCTGCATAACGAATAAGCTCAGAATTTATAACATCTACTTCGAACATTCGATTCAGTAATAGTCGAAGAGTAGAGGTCAAACTGCGTGACATCAAGCCGAAATATAAATCTGAAAAATGTTATATATTATGTTAGAATGTTAAAATCGGCAAATGTTGGAACAGACCATAGATTAGTGCCATGCAAACTCAACCTACAAATCAAAGAAAAGACGAATTCCTGTAAAAAGAGACAAGATCAATATTGAAAGTACGCCTCAATCAAATTTACAAAATCGGTATATCCAAGTTATATTAAAGAATAAATTGGGAATGACACCTATAGTAAAAAATCATTCAGTAGACGAGATGTAACAAATACTAAAAATAAACATTTTAACGGCGACTGAGACGGTACTAGGAATTGGTCCTGTTATGTTAGTTGCACAAATTAGTTTAGTTAAGTAAAAGATATAGCTACAATGTACGTATTTATGTAATTTATATGTTATGTTGTCCTGTAATTGGGTTCTTACTGTTGGGCAATAAAGATTTATTGATTAAAAGAGAGACAAGTATGAACAAAACAGAAAAATCTATTCCATGGTTTGGTGACCCAGAACATATAAGCAACCCAATCCAAGAAAAGCACATGCAAATGTACGGAATAGGGCAAATCGAGAGATTACAAAAATCAAAGGAGAGAAAATTCTACAAAAGATACTGAGGTTGATTATATGGCATGTAGAAGAAACTATGATCCACAAACAAAGACAAGAAGTGAATAAATACAAGAATCAACAATACTGACAAATAACAGCGGGCGAACTATTTTACGAAAGTTGATAAAATAATAATGAAGAAAATTTAGAAGACAATGAAGAACTTGAACAAAACACAAAAAGACTAAAAAGACCGTAAAACACCTGGACCAGATGGAATACAAAATGGACTAATGAAATATGGTGTGGTATATATTGAAATGATATCTGTTTTTGGGAAATTCTGATGAAGGATGCTGTTATCTTTAATTTGTTGACAAAGGTTATTTTGTTAAAAAAAAATTATTAATGCAGAATTTATTATAAAAATTGTAATATAATTTTAAGTAGCTAGATTAAATTTAAGTTGTTAATGTAAATAATTTATTGTTAAAATTTCTTATTGTTAGATTTAAATTAGCTAAAATTAGTCGTTATAGAAATATTGTAAATATAGTTGTTATGGTTAAAAACAAATTATAAAAGAAATCCGGGATACGGAAAGAAAACAATTTTATAAACAGATAGTTCTGCATTTTGAAGGGGCAACACGCAAATAAATTTGCTCTTGAAAAATAGTGAATATTAAGAAGATATTTAACTTTAAATAAGTTAAAATATTCAATTAGTAATTCGATAAATAATTAAAATAATTAAAGAAAATAAAATAATTTTAAAACTGGAATGGAAAGTAATTTGAATTGCAAGAAGAAGGAATTTGGATTGAAAGAAGAAGGAATTTGGTTTGGAAATGAAAACAATTTAGACAGCAAGTAGAAGTAACGGCTTTTGACTAAGTCAGGAAGAAAGATATTATTCAGATATTAACAGAAGAAAATATTCCACCAAATATTAAACATAATTCATAATATATTGAGATGATATCGCTTTGATGGGGTTTTGGAATTTCAATAGAGTGGTATATGGACGCCTTTTGAAATTATGGAAATTTATTGTTGATAAAATGTAAATAATTATAAGTTAGAATTTAGTATTGTAAATAGTTAGGGTAAAATATCTAGTTAGTTAAGCTGTAAATATGTTTTAAAAAAAAATAGTCATAGGGCGGGTTGCACAAACGTGATTTAACAGATTGGTTAAATTAATCATTCGTTAAAGTGAATAAAATCTAATCAAAATTGGAATGCATATGGCAAATAATACATTAGTAAACAAAAAATGATGCTCTTTTGTCAACTCTGATCATTCGTTAATTTAACAAAAGCTTTGTGCAACCGGCCCTTAGTATGTTTATATTTAGAAACTAAGGTAATTTTAATGTAAATAAAATAGTTGAATATTAAAAATAATATCAAAAAGTTGAGTTTTTTTTTAAATTGGGAAACTAAAACTTGATTTCTTATTATAATATTGCAATTATAAAACGTATTAAAGTCATAATTGGTTAAAACTGCATGAAGATTCTTATTGTCGTATAAAAATATAATTTCAATAATTTTTTATAAAATAAAAAAAATATTATTGAGAAAGCAATTGTAAATTTGGATATAAAGGTGAGATGTTGGACTAATAAAGGAAAAGGGTGTGTTTGCTGGATGGAAAATGAGGCAAGATTTGGTCAATTGGAGTTGAAAGGTGAAGTGTTCGATTGATAAAGGGGAAAATCGTATTGTTGAATAGGAAATAAGTCAGGACTTGGATAAATTTGAATTGAAGCAGGAAGTGTGTTCGTTTGTGTTATTATAAAAGGTATTTCTGTAAATTTGTTAATTTTTAAAATTTGTTATTGTTATTTGTTTGTAAAAATTTGCATAATTTTGAAAGGTATTTGAATTTCAACTTGGTGAAGTTTTAAAGGTTCATCAAGGCGATCCCTTTGGCGACCTGAGATTGAGAGTTTCTAAAAATTTAACTAAATTATAATTAAAAATTGAGCTAGTTGGAAAATTTAAAATTGTATGTGATTCAGTATAAGTGGAAGATCATACCAATATATTGAGATGATATCGTTTTGATGGGGTTTTGGAATTTCAATAGAGTGGGATATGGACGCCTTTTGAAATTATGGAAATTTATTGTTGATAAAATGTAAATAATTATAAGTTAGAATTTAGTATTGTAAATAGTTAGGGTAAAATATCTAGTTAGTTAAGCTGTAAATATGTTAAAAAAAAAAAATAGTCATAGTATGTTTATATTTAGAAACTAAGGTAATTTTAATGTAAATAAAATAGTTGAATATTAAAAATAATATCAGAAAGTTGAGTTTTTTTTAAAATTGGGAAACTAAAACTTGATTTCTTATTATAATATTGCAATTATAAAACGTATTAAAGTCATAATTGGTTAAAACTGCATGAAGATTCTTATTGTCGTATAAAAATATAATTTCAATAATTTTTTATAAAATAAAAAAATTATTATTGAGAAAGCAATTGTAAATTTGGATATAAAGGTGAGATGTTGGACTAATAAAGGAAAAGGGTGTGTTTGCTGGATGGAAAATGAGGCAAGATTTGGTCAATTGGAGTTGAAAGGTGAAGTGTTCGATTGATAAAGGGGAAAATCGTATTGTTGAATAGGAAATAAGTCAGGACTTGGATAAATTTGAATTGAAGCAGGAAGTGTGTTCGTTTGTGTTATTATAAAAGGTATTTCTGTAAATTTGTTAATTTTTAAAATTTGTTATTGTTATTTGTTTGTAAAAATTTGCATAATTTTGAAAGGTATTTGAATTTCAACTTCGTGAAGTTTTAAAGGTTCATCAAGGCGATCCCTTTGGCGACCTGAGATTGAGAGTTTCTAAAAATTTAACTAAATTATAATTAAAAATTGAGCTAGTTGGAAAATTTAAAATTGTATGTGATTCAGTATAAGTGGAAGATCATACCAATATATTGAGATGATATCGTGTTGATGGGGTTTTGGAATTTCAATAGAGTGGGATATGGACGCCTTTTGAAATTATGGAAATTTATTGTTGATAAAATGTAAATAATTATAAGTTAGAATTTAGTATTGTAAATAGTTAGGGTAAAATATCTAGTTAGTTAAGCTGTAAATATGTTAAAAAAAAAATAGTCATAGTATGTTTATATTTAGAAACTAAGGTAATTTTAATGTAAATAAAATAGTTGAATATTAAAAATAATATCAGAAAGTTGAGTTTTTTTTTAAATTGGGAAACTAAAACTTGATTTCTTATTATAATATTGCAATTATAAAACGTATTAAAGTCATAATTGGTTAAAACTGCATGAAGATTCTTATTGTCGTATAAAAATATAATTTCAATAATTTTTTATAAAATAAAATAGTTATTTAAGCATCAAGGGAAGTAAGTAGCTTTTACCAGTCGAGAACGAGTTTGCCAGCCCGAGCGAGCGAGGGCTGGCAAAGTTCGAGACTGGTTGTAGATAGTTACTTCCCGAGCATGCTTATAATATTTTTCTCCATGCCCAACAAAAATTTGAATAATTTTCGCTTAATAATTCCACGTTAATTGATAGAAAATTAATCTATTACAAACAAAGCAAATAGTCACCTAGTGTTGATTTGCTTAGTAGCAATTGTTTTTCAGTTGTTTCTGTCAATATAAAAAAACCACTTGTACTTGCGTTTCTTGGTAGTTTTCAAAAGATAAAATGCAAATAGGCGATAAGGACAATAGAGAATTTAGCGTAGATGATGCGGCAAATATTGCGTGTTTGGAATTACTACCAGAAAAATCGAAAATCCCTTATGAAAATGCATACAAGTTATTTAAAAAATGGTGCGCGGAGAAAAACATCTATTCAGTGGAATAAAACGTGTTTTTGGCGTATTTTTTAGAAAGATCAGTCAAATTAAAATCTCCATCGAGCTTATGGTGTGACATTTACGACAATAAGGATATTTCTAAATATCCAAAGGTATTAGCATTTCTAAAACGAAAAAAATGATGGTTAACCACCTAGAAAGTCAAACGTATTTACTATACTCGAAATTAATCTTTTTTTGAATGAAGCTCCTGACGAAATTTATTTGTTAATGAAGGTTGGTTTTTAATATAATCTAATAAATTAGTTCTTTAACTCTTTTTATACCATTTTAGTTATACCCTAACCCTACTTATCTTAACAAGTTTTTACATTTCAAATAGGTTAGTATCAATTAAGTTCAAACCCGTTCAGATCACTTCCAAAACTAAAATTACTGTAATAACACGTAATTCACTTACTTCCCTTGGGGAGTAAGTTTTACCTTACTTCCCTAATGTCATGACAACCAGTAAACAAACAGTAAAATCAACTTACCTGCAATGGATATGTCAAAGTAAGTGTAACTTACTAGATGGGCATGGAGAAAAAATTATTATTGAGAAAGCAATTGTAAATTTGGATATAAAGGTGAGATGTTGGACTAATAAAGGAAAAGGGTGTGTTTGCTGGATGGAAAATGAGGCAAGATTTGGTCAATTGGAGTTGAAAGGTGAAGTGTTCGATTGATAAAGGGGAAAATCGTATTGTTGAATAGGAAATAAGTCAGGACTTGGATAAATTTGAATTGAAGCAGGAAGTGTGTTCGTTTGTGTTATTATAAAAGGTATTTCTGTAAATTTGTTAATTTTAAGAATATTGTTATTGTTATTGTTTGTAAAAATTTGCATAATTTTGAAAGGTATTTGAATTTCAACTTGGTGAAGTTTTTAAAGGTTCATCAAGGCGATCCCTTTGGCGACCAGAGATTGAGAGTTTCTAAAAATTTAACTAAATTATAATTAAAAATTGAGCTAGTTGAAAAATTTAAAATTGTATGTGATTAAGTATAAGTGAAAGATCGTACCAATAAATGGCACCAGCAACGTGGGGTTTAAATTTCATATTAGTATTGCGGGGTTTAAAAGTGGTTTTTTCATATTTGGTAGGGTCACTATTACAAGGGGTTTTAATTGAGAAAGATAAATATTTGTGTTGTAAATGTCAATTTGAAGTTTATTAAATTTGACAGATTAGAAAATATTGACAAACTTGATTATTCTTTGTTTGTGTGAAATTTTGCTTAAATACAATCAAATAATAAAATTCATTTAAGACGAGATACAGATATTTTGGCAAAGTTTTGAAATTGATAATATGAGTGAGGGCAGAAGAAATTTAAGAAGTTCTAGGAAAGATAAAGAACAGGAAATGGAACAACAAGAGGAGGAAAATGAAATGGAGGTAGTTGAAGTTGAAGAGGAGCATGAAAATGCAGATGAACAGTCAGAAGAGGAACCTCGAAGTGTTGGTGATCAATTACAAGTTCAAACCTCTCAAATTATTACAAATCCAGTTCAATTTGATGGGAATTTCATGCAAATAATGATGCAACAGTTAAGTAAAATAGATGAAATCAAAGAAGATTCCAAGAAGCAGTTCAATGAAATGAAAGAAGATTCCAAGAAGCAGTTCAATGAAATGAAAGAAGATATCAAAGAAGATACCAAGAAACAGTTAAGTGGATTGGATAATAAGTTAGATGAAAAATTAAATGAAATTAAGGAAGAATCAAAGAAGCGACACGAAGAGTTGAAGGAAGAAATGCAACAAAATAACAAACAATTTGAAGAATTTAAAGAAGAGAATAGACAACAGAAACAAGAAATTAACAAGCAATTTAATGAATTGAAAGAAGAATTGGCGAAAAATAAACAAGATTTATGCAAAGAAATTAAAGAAATATTTAAAAATGTTAAACATGAGGAAGAAGAGGTTATTTTAGAATACGAAGAAGTAATTAAAGAATATGAAGGCGTGGAAGATGAAATAGAAGTTCAGGAAAATATTAATAATGTTAATAATCCTGAAGTTATTGAATTAAATAAAAATAAAATGTACATAAATGATGTGCAAGAAGAAATTAAAATTACAGAAGAATATTTTGATATGCAAGATGAAATGGTAATGGATGAAAATGTTAAACTGATAAAGGATGGTACTTCAAAGAATTATGTAAGGATAAATAAGAAGAATTTAATTAAACAAAATATTAAATTATTTATCAAAAATGGAAAATTAAAATATGAAATGAAATTGACTAAACAGATTAAAAAGAGATTTTCAAAACTAAATAAAGCTAAAATGGTTAAGAATAAATTGAATAATAATCGTATGAAAAATGGTAATAAAATACAAAGAAACTCATTGAATTATCAATTTCAAAAATCAATTAATAATGAATATAAGAAAAATGATAATTTGCATTCAAATAAGATAAATAGGTTTTTAAAATTTAAAAATAGGTATTTTAATTCAAAAGAATTTAATAAATACAAAATTAAAACTAATTCAAAATTACGTATAAAAGAACTAAAAGGTCCACCAGAATTTTAAAATGTGTTATAATTTAGTATACTTGTAAAAATGTTAATTGTTAATTGTTTATTGTTAATAGTATATTACATTACAAGTCATGAAAGTGAAACTTTGCAGAAGAGGAGGCTTATTGAAGAGTACGAGGACGCGTAGCGTCCGAGTATCTCTTTAAAGCCTCCGAGTCAAGCAGAGACACTTTCATGACCAGTGATGTATTATATTTTTTCTGAAATCGTTTTTCTAAAAACTAAAAATAGATTTAAACTGAAAAAATATATCAACATCAGAGTCGTATGAGAAGTTGATATCCATGACAATGAATTGTCAACAAATTTTAATTATATTAAATAAACGTTTCATAAGATAAGTGACGATTTCTAATTCAATTGCAGTCTAAAAATGACAGATGAGTCTTGTAAAGTGACAGATGAGTCTTGTAAAAATCATGAAAGTGACTAGTCTTGTAAAGTGACACTTTCATGACCAACTTGAGTTCTGTCATGACAAGCTTTCTTGACGATTTCAGAAAATAGTATATTACATTACAAGTCATGAAAGTGAAACTTTGCAGAAGAGGAGGCTTATTGAAGAGTACGAGGACGCGTAGCGTCCGAGTATCTCTTTAAAGCCTCCGAGTCAAGCAGAGACACTTTCATGACCAGTGATGTATTATATTTTTTCTGAAATCGTTTTTCTAAAAACTAAAAATAGATTTAAACTGAAAAAATATATCAACATCAGAGTCGTATGAGAAGTTGATATCCATGACAATGAATTGTCAACAAATTTTTTAAGCGTCACAATTTGTGTTGTAAACAGTTGTAAAGTGCTTTATAATATGGAAAACACTCTTCCCACTGGAATAATTGAAGAAGCTGCTGCTGCAGTGGAAGAATTGCTTCCGGATAAGTCCAAAGAAAGATATGAGAAACAATATGCAAAGTTCAAAAGCTGGTGTAATAACAAAAAAGTTAATCAAGTTACGGAAGAAGTGATGCTGGCTTTTTTTGCTGGAGAAAGTAAAATTTACAAGTCTTCAAGCCTCTGGAGTATTTATTCAATGCTTAGAGCCGTGCTGTTAATTAAAGAAAACATCAATATCGCAAATTATTTAAAGTTAAAATCATATCTGAAAAGAAAATCGGTAGGATATGAAGCAAAAAAGTCCCGAGTATTTTCAAGAAATGAGATAAACGAGTTTCTTCGAAAAGCTCCCGATCACGACTTCCTATTGTTAAAAGTAAGTAGTTTTAATAAATAAATTATAAAATAATCTAAATTGGCGGCTTATATTTTCAGGTTGTATTAATTTTTGGACTAGCCGGAGCATGCCGTTGCGATGAGTTGACGAAGATGACTCTAGATGACATTGAAGACAAGAATGATACTCTCATTGTGAACATTCCAGATTCGAAAACTCACAAACGAAGACGATTTTTAATTTTGGACGATGTTGGCGAACCCGGAAATATTGCCTTATATAGAAAATACCTAGCACTTCGCCCTGCTCATACACCACACCGGCGTTTATTTGTTTCATATAGACAAGGTAAATGCAGTATTCAGGCTGTAGGAATTCATACCTTCGGAAAGATACCTGCTAAAATAGCTGGTTTTCTTCATTTACAAAATGCAGCGGAATATACGGGCCATGCCTTGAGGAGAACATCAGCAACTTTGTTGATTGATGGTGGAAGTGGCATAGAAGACCTTAAAAGACACGGCGGATGGTCTTCTACAGGAGTAGCGGAGGGCTATGTAGCCGAATCATTAGAAAATAAAAGAAAAATTGCCAAAAAGATACAGCAAGGTCAAGGTGCATTCACGGAAAATAGCGCGAGTGAAATTCCTTCAACAAGTGCATTTGATCAGACTGCTGTAGCTGACAATGTTAATATTCCTAACATGGATGTCAACGAAAAAGTAGTGTTGTCAAACATAGCTAACGCAACAGAAAACAGAAATAATAATGCTTTGAATTATATACCTGGAATAAACTTTTCTAATGTGCATAATACTAGTGTCGGCAGCATTAACATTAATTTTCATTTTAATAGTTCTAATACCAATTAATAATTTGTTGTATTTCATTGTTAGTGTTTTTAATTATATTAAATAAACGTTTCATAAGATAAGTGACGATTTCTAATTCAATTGCAGTCTAAAAATGACAGATGAGTCTTGTAAAGTGACAGATGAGTCTTGTAAAAATCATGAAAGTGACTAGTCTTGTAAAGTGACACTTTCATGACCAACTTGAGTTCTGTCATGACAAGCTTTCTTGACGATTTCAGAAAAATATTATTTACATGCTTCAAACGAAAAAATAATTGAAATTTATTTAAATGATTATTTAAATTTTAAAATTTAAAATTGCAATTTGTTGATAATTAATGATTGAAATTAATACATGAAAAATTCCTCTAATTTTTCATATATCAATGTTATATCGATTTGAAAATTAAATTTCAAACGTCAAATTAATTTTAAATGTCAATAATGACAGATATAAAGAAAAGTCAAAATTAACTTAACCTGATTTTATACGTATGTTAAAATGACAAATAGAGTGGTTAACTTAACGAAATAAAAATTGAGAAAAATTGTTTTGGAGCAAAATTTCATACAAACAAGGTAGGGTTGTGAGATGATATCGTTTTGATGGGGTTTTGGAATTTCAATAGAGTGGGATATGGACGCCTTTTGAAATTATGGAAATTTATTGTTGATAAAATGTAAATAATTATAAGTTAGAATTTAGTATTGTAAATAGTTAGGGTAAAATATCTAGTTAGTTAAGCTGTAAATATGTTAAAAAAAAAATAGTCATAGTATGTTTATATTTAGAAACTAAGGTAATTTTAATGTAAATAAAATAGTTGAATATTAAAAATAATATCAGAAAGTTGAGTTTTTTTTTAAATTGGGAAACTAAAACTTGATTTCTTATTATAATATTGCAATTATAAAACGTATTAAAGTCATAATTGGTTAAAACTGCATGAAGATTCTTATTGTCGTATAAAAATATAATTTCAATAATTTTTTATAAAATAAAAAAATTATTATTGAGAAAGCAATTGTAAATTTGGATATAAAGGTGAGATGTTGGACTAATAAAGGAAAAGGGTGTGTTTGCTGGATGGAAAATGAGGCAAGATTTGGTCAATTGGAGTTGAAAGGTGAAGTGTTCGATTGATAAAGGGGAAAATCGTATTGTTGAATAGGAAATAAGTCAGGACTTGGATAAATTTGAATTGAAGCAGGAAGTGTGTTCGTTTGTGTTATTATAAAAGGTATTTCTGTAAATTTGTTAATTTTAAGAATATTGTTATTGTTATTGTTTGTAAAAATTTGCATAATTTTGAAAGGTATTTGAATTTCAACTTGGTGAAGTTTTTAAAGGTTCATCAAGGCGATCCCTTTGGCGACCTGAGATTGAGAGTTTCTAAAAATTTAACTAAATTATAATTAAAAATTGAGCTAGTTGAAAAATTTAAAATTGTATGTGATTAAGTATAAGTAGAAGATCGTACCAATATATATCAACAAAAGTACAAAAATCATACAAGATAAGGAATTGGCAATGTCTATCTCAATAAAGCAAGGGTGTTCGCTAAGTCATATATTCTTTAACCTTAGTGAATAAAATAATAACAAAAGGGACAGAGAAGCCACGATATAAACTGGGAAGAAGAACAAGCAACATTATATGCCACGCTGACGAAGACAATCTGCAAAGGCAGTTACATCAGTTTAATCAAACGGCAAAGCTGTTCACCATGAAAATCTCCGCCATTAGATCGATAGTTCCAATGTAAATTAGAATTTGATGGTGGTATATAATTGAAGGAACTTAAATAAAATAGTTATCAAAGGCCAATTGCCTATCGCGTTCGCGGCTCAGTTGGTTCAGCATTATTAATACTGGTCTAGGTTCGATTCCTAGTGCCACACAAACAACGCCAACACCCGACAGACAATGGCAAACCACCGAGGTAAGCCTAATAAGTCTTTTCTGGAGTCTTTCATGGTTCGGAGCCCACGTAAAGCTGTAGATCTCCAATGTATGTAGGCTACTTGACGCGCATACCACATACATATGGAGAGAAGACGGTAACGCCCTGTAAAGGGCACGCCACTCAAAGAACAATTTGGAGCAACAAATATGATACCATAGTTAATTACAAAATTACAGTTAGGGCAGTCTTAACACATGTAGGCGAAACCAGAGTCGACATAAAAAAAAACAAAAGAAAAAGTAAGAGTTGGTGAGGTGTGAAACTGACATTAAGAGATCGCCCAATTAACCAGACTGTAAGAAAAGAAACTAAGCTGCAAGATGTTATGAAGTGGATGAACAGGCGAAGAAATGAATCGAGCAATCATGTGAACCAACTGGACGAGGAACGACTTGCAACAATTTACAAAAACCAACGGCCACCAGGTAGTAAACTAACCTGGTCGACCATCCAACAGATGAGTGGTGGGTATCATCATTATTCGAATAAAGGAGGCCAGGTAAAGAGGAAGAATGTTCTAGCTTTAAGAAGAAGACAAAGTAAATCTCACTCATCTCCCTTGTAATATTATATAATTATGGTATTCCATTACAGACCTTAATACACTTATTAAAAATGCATTTAAGTAAATTTAGTAGTTCCCATTTCTTTAGAGAAAGGTGAGCAATTCCACTTAAAGGTGAGCAATTCCACTTACATGTCACCAAATGTTACTTGAATATCAGAAAAATAATTAAAAAGAAAATAAAAATCAGTACATTTTACTAATAGATACTATAGAGCTACAACTTCTTATAGTAGGAAAAAAATTCTTACAAAAAATCGGATTTTTGCTCAGTTAGATAACCATGAGTACAACCTTTGAACTCACATTTCCTTCTTCTGACTTGTTAAAATCCTAAGCTGTGCCATATTGAACTGACATCTAGCAATATTTTAAATTGAAAAACTAAAGTTAGGAGGCTACTTGAAGATACGAAAATAACATAAGCTGGCAACAAAAGGTTGCCTTCGTACATGTTTTTACCACGAATTGTATTCGGCAAAATTTGTTGGGTAGTGCCAATGACCATAGTAGTGACACACGTTGATATCACTGGCACCTGCAAGCCTTGATTACGCCCAATAAAAAAATAGAAAAAGAAGAAAAAGGAGAAAAAATAGAAGAAGAAATAGAAAAAGAACAAGAAGAAGTAAAAGAAAAATAAGAAGATGAAGAAAGAGAAAAATAGAAAGAAGAAAAAAAAGAATACCATGATAATACATAAGAAATCCAAGAGTGACTAATCAATTTCACATAAATATTTAAATTGTTAATCAAAATCCGACAATACTGTTTGATCTGGTTAAATTAATTTTTAACCAAATAAAGTCTCGGACAAACTATTACATTTTTATAAACTTAAACGTAAAACTAAAATTATAAAATTTCAACGTAACTACTAAAGTGAAAAAGTACAGAAACTAAGAGTAATGTTAAATATTTAAATCGTTAAGGGAGTGAAACGACTATAAACGTTTTTAAGTGAAATCGGCAAAAAGGGGCATTTAAATGCGAATTTAAGAGATCTTGTAGTTTCGATAAGAATTAGTTTGCATTGGCAATTATCATCGCTTCTTTTGCTTTACTCCAAATTTCCAATTCACACTAACCACAAATGTGTGATTAAATTACACTGTTACGTTCTAAAACAAGCTCCAAATTTTCATGCTCAATGACAACCCAATGGTTTCAAGTGCTAGGTTTACACGAAACATTTAAAACGAATTTTGTTCGGTTGTATGTCTGTATTGCTTCTCTTAACTGAATAACTGAATTAGAAATTAAAAATCGTAAGAATTTTTTCGGTAATCAAAATACACAGGGTGTACTTTTAAGCTGCGTAGCCAAACTGAAATTTTTCAGGCAAAAAATAACGATTTTGCAAATACTAAAAAAAAGCATTTTTTATTTGAACAAAGAACTGTTTCTAGCAATTTAGATAATATTTGGCATATGATTCGTCACAGCATAAGTACCCGAGACAAGAGCGTCACACTACATATTAATGCATTCTTTTTTAATGGTGTGGGGAATTGCTTCACTTGTTTTTCATGCTGAAAAGAGACATTTATTACTTACATGTTACATCTCCCGCAAAATTCTGACATGAATGTCAAATGAGTCCTTATTCAAGCAGTCGCAGACTCGCAGATAAAAAATGGAAAATTTTTAAAGTGCTGCATTTTGGCCTGTTGCATAACAAGCTACCCCCTATAAATTCGTCTTAAAAATAATCCAGACATCTGCAAGATTAAAATTCAGAAACACGTCGTATCTTTTTCATTTCTTGATAAACAATTTTACAGAAACAAGCTTAATCTGATAAATGTCTAGAGATTTTAGAGACGCCAGTGTTTTTGACGTCTCGTATAAACTGCCACTTGTAAGCTAGGGTTAATGAACGGTTGTATGTAAAAGTAGTTACATGAACAGCCATTGCCGTTTGCAATTAAAGCTAAGCTAATTTGGCAAACGCTATAAAGAGCTTTTAGAAAACACCGTCATCGCGAGTTCTCTAATCTAATTAAAATGTTAAATAACAAAGCTTAACGAAATGGTAAATACCGTTACAAATTATATTCTCTTCATGTTATTATTTAATCCTATTTACACTTTTTGCGTGCGAACAGACGGAAAGTCTTCCTTCGTAATAATAATCGTTGTTTCAGACGGAAATTACGATTAAAGTTAGATACTCCTATTTATTAAATAAAAATGAAGACTTTATTAAAGATGTAAATATACAGATATTATTATTATCTGAAGATTGTTTTTGTATAATCAACATTTGCCAACAATTTATCTCCATTATATATATTTTTTCAAATACAGTAATTTTCGTTTGGTTTTCCTCTTTTGTCAATTGTATTTCACTATTTCTCAAAACTCTTTCATATTTACGTCAAATGAAATTCACTATTTATGAAAACTCTTTCACGTTATTGCAAATGATTTTCTTTTTTTTTTTTGAATTTAAATAAACAAGAACACAAAAACAGTTGAAGACACAATTTATCAGAAAAAGAAGAGGATAACAACAATACTAACTATACTAATACTATGTAACACAATACTTATAAAAAAATGTTTTATAATTATGTAGTTCAAAATTTCAGTTCTGTTGAGGAAATCTCTCAAATATGTCTCCATATGTCGAACATAATTTTGGCAATGTGGCAATGCTCTCAGAATACTCTCTGCGTTATAGTACGAGTAACCGGCATAGAGATAAACCCTGAATCAGCCGCGAAGCGAAGAGAATAGCAGGAGCCTGGGACAGGTACAGAAGAACCAGGCGTACCACTCACTATGACCACTGCAGGACCATTTCCAGCAATCTTAGGTCTCTGACTAGAAACCTGAGACAGACATATGAAGGGCAAGTGGGGTCTGATGGTAGTAAGAGATTCTATTCTCATGTCCGATATCAGATCTCATCGAAATGTGGTATTCTGCAATATATCATTGACGGTATGGGACAATGATCTCTGACAAGTTGAAACTCGCAGAAACTTTTGCTAACGTATTTCAAGAGACATATACAACCGAACCACAGGATGAACTCCCCGAAGTGAGAGAGAATAAACCCGTCCATAATATACCTAATAGACAACACCGAATTTTCGGATACTGAGACGGCTCAAACCCTGAGAAGACTAGATGCTAATTCCATTGCTGGTCCGGATGACATTCCTACGGTTTTCTTGATTAACTGTGCATTTCAGCTGCCTCCGTTTCTCAATAAAATCTTTAAGAAGTCTTTAGACTGTGGGATAATACCAGATATTTGGAAAAGAGCTATAGTTACGCCAATTTTCAAAAAAGGTGACAAATTTGTTCCAAAAAATTTCAGGCCTATCAGCCTGACCAGAGCGCAATTGGTAAAGTTATGGAGCGGATCATGGAAGATGCTCTACGGAACCTTATTCCTGACCGACAGTATGGATTTGTACATGGAAGATCTACCGTCACCAATTTGATATACAATCCTTAAATATATGGATCAAGACATTGGATGCAGTTTACTTGGACTACGCAAAGGCCTTTGATAAGGTGCCTCATAGACGTCTCCTACACAAGCTGTACTCACTAGGAATAAGAGGCGACTTAATTGCAATGGATTCGGAAGTATCTGCACAACAGAACCTCCCAAGTTAGAATAGGGAGTCACCTCTCCACTCCACGGCCTGTTACCAGCGGAGTTCCCAAAGGTTCTGTACTGGGTCCGATTTTATTCGTCCTATACATGTCAGACCTGGGTGACGATCTTGTGTGTGACTGGTGCTGCTATGCGGATGATACCAAGATCTTCGACAACCCAGCTGAGAAACACGCTGATCTTCAAGGTGATCCTGATAAACTGGTAGATTGGTCAAAACTCTGGCTTCTCGCACTTAACAACCCCAAATGGGCAAGAAAAACCCGAAGCTTCTGTATCGGATCGAGAATGTCAACTTACAAAATACATCTGTACAAAATGACCTTGGAGTTATAATAACTGAAAACATTAAATGGGAGACCCACATCGCCAGCATCTGCAAACGAGCCCTCCATCTTGTATCTAACTCGGAAGGCATTCTACAAACTGAACCAAACTACGATTAGCATAATGTACCAGACATATAGTTATAAGGTCCATAATTAAGTACGCTAACGTAGTCTGGTCTCCCCAGGGGCGCAGCCAGGGGGGGGGGCCCGGGGGGCCTGCCCCCCCCCCCCCCGAGACATGCAAACTACTGTACCTTTATATTCTTAGTAGATACAGGATACCGGTAAACAGCTACCTGCTTAATAGATATACATTTTTAATTGATATTGATATTACCGTGGAAGAAATTCTGGGTGAAATGGCAAAAACAAAACGAAGAATTTTACTTTAATATTAGTGATTACTTACAACTTATTGTATAAGGTTTTTGTTTGTTTTTTAGTATAAGTATGATATATGTGTTACTTATTTTAAATACATTTTTGCTAATTAAAATAAAATGTCTAATTTTTTTTTCATAAATATTTAGTTAGGGCCCCCCCCGAACAAAATTTCTGGCTGCGCCAGTGGGTCTCCCCACTACGCCAAGGATATAGAAAACTCCTAGAAAAGATACAAAGAACAATCACTCGTATTCCACAGGAACTTATAAATCAGGGCTATCATGATGGGTGCCACAGTCTTTCCCTCTCCACCCTGGCTAACAGAAGAGACAGAGCAGATCTCATTGAAACGTATAAGATCCTCCATGGATATTATAATATCTCTGACCTAGACGATATGTTCCGGCGCGGCTTACATCAGGGGCTGAGAGGTCACCATCTTAAATTCAGGAAAGAAAGGACAAGACTGGGATCTCGCTCGCACGTTCTTTCGAACAGAGTGGTAAATCTCTGGAACTCCCTTCCGCCAGATTGTATGAGCACTCCCACACTGCCTTCGTTGTTTAAGTAATTTTTGATATTTATCTCACTGTATCTACTATTAATATTTTTGTAATATTTTTGATAACATTGTATTTATACACTACATTTACGAGGCATATGTATGTCAGCTTTGTTGCTACCATATTATTATTATAAATAAATAAATAAACCCCAAGACGAGCTGCAGAGAGGCTATTTTCAGCAAGATAGTGCGACTACACACACACCGCAACGAACCATCAATTCGTGTATTTTTTGACGATCAAATCATTAGTTAACAATCAAATCCAAAATTTCTACCTAGCTCGCCAAACTTAAATATTTTGTATTACTTTATTTTCTCATATCTGAAAAAGAACATATACGGGAACCCTATTAAGAAGATGCAAAGATTGCAAAAAGAAATTACACAACAATGTGTCAATATAACTCTAAAAATGTATTTTTCACAGTATGAATAGGCGAGCTAATTGGTGCCTTCAGGAAAACGGTGGTCTTTTTGAACTTCTTTAGTTTTTGTGTGTAATAAAAATTATTTAGTTTAGCAATTTAGTTTTACTCTTTTGTTATCGTATAAACGGAAAATGAGATCATTTCTTGAAACGTTAGTTTGTTGAAAATTAAGACAGCTTCATTCCAAATTACGCATCTTATTACTTAACCTCTACTGTTATTACATTTGCTGTGTATAAATGTTAACCAAAAGATAATCGACTTACAGAACAGTTACCTTTTATCAGAATATAAAAATGATCTAAGAAATTATTCCTCAGAGTTAAAAACTGATGTTGTGATTTTAAATTCTAAGGCTTATAGTAGACATAATTTGTGATTTCTATGGCCAAGCCTTATCACAAAATGTAAAAAACTAATTCGTGGCTTGATCGTTATTACAATAGAAAGACTTCTCAGAACTTTATTTTAAGAAGATTTTCTTACAATACTTACATGAACCATTTCAAAAAATAAGGGCTCAGTGACTTACCTGAAAAAGAAGAAAATATTAGTCAAAGCATAGTAATTAAACAAATTTATATGCTATCATAAATTAACTATTTTTTACATAACTTTTCAAAATTAAATGTATTTTATTTTTACCTAAAGCAGCTAGTTTTTCTACCAATGTTACATGTGTGTAATTACAAAAACTTTCGTACTTCAAGCAAGCAAACCGAAGCAAACACCAACTAAAAACGGAAAGGAAAATATCAGGGAAAGCAAAACCCACTTCAAAAACGTTCATAGAAACGGCGAAAACAAAATTAAGCAGGCAATTTTCACGTGTCGACAGCAGTAAATACCGGGACAAACCGCCCCAGTATATACTGTATGTGACAACTTGCTGGTCAATTAGCGCTAGGGTCAGACTACAGAGCAGGATAACGACGTTACTCAGCCAGAATATGAAATATGTGGGCACTAGATCCAAAAGTGGATATGTCACCGGGTATAAAACCACTTAAACATAACGAGGTCATACGACAGGCTATCATTTAATTACAAACAACCTATTTGTTTTAATTCGCTAATGCAGCGCTCTGATTCAAAATATCCCTTGAAATAATCCCTCTTGTTATCGTCGCGGAAATACATCAAAGTATTCGTAAATTGAACTATAAAAGCCGATGAGATTAAGATAGATTTTAGGGCAATTTCGAAACAATTATGCAGAATATTGAAGCGGTCTGTCTCTGAAGTACGTCGTTAGAAGTATGACATCAAGTGAAAGTATCCGCATAACACTCTTCGTCGTACCCGCAATTTGTAATTACTAATAGCGTTTTACTAAAAGCTTCATCAAAGTAATGGGACCGCCACTGGAGCCACGTGGGCATTTCGAGTAAAACAACGTCGGTTATTCACTTTGAATGAAGCAAAATTGCTGCCTTAAATTTGCACAACAACATAAACCGCACCAATGATTAGTCGGGTTGTCAAAGTCTGAAAATTTCCTACATTAGTTAGAGCTTAGAAGCTCAATTGAAATTGTAGATTCTGATTCACATTCGGAAGTCTTCATCTCTTCATATATCAAAATAATAAAGATCTTTACTAACAATTCCATTTACATATGAAGAATGTGATTTTTATAATAAAACTCAAACTGTAAGTTTAATAACTTGTAATTAAAAGATTAATTAATTTTAATTAAAATTTACATGGACCTTAAAAACAATTAACATAAAAATTTCAATTTATACACCAAAAAATTTCGAAAAAAGCAGTCCTTTATCTATAAACAAATATGATTAATATGATGAATAAAAAGCTAAAATGAATTTTAAGATACGAAACACCGAGCGAAACACCTACTGTGGAAACTAACTAATTTGTTTAAATCTAAGTTTACAATCAGCCTTCTTTGTTTAAAAAGACACCAAAGCTTTTAGCTTTTATGCACGTTAAAAGGGGGTTTCAAAAGGAACTCCTAACGTAAAAAACCTAAGATATTACAAAATTGCAACATAAAGATGTATTTGATTCATAAGATTGCAGAGGTTTTGAAACCTTAAAACTATTTTGATTCATCTTACAAATATAAATTTTCTATTAACTATTTCATTTTGTTTCCAATATTTCTTCCTCTGCAACATTTTTATAAAGGAAGTGTTGGTAAGTACAGAAATATGTATAATCTGAATACTCAATAAATCTAAATGTCAAAAAAATTTGGCAACTAACAACGCAAAACGGAAAGCTTAAAAGCTAACCTATGTTAAAAAATTATCCACCCTCCTACATGCACTTCCACCATTCAGAAGAGGTAGTTTAAATGTCGATCAATCACCGTTAATCGAAAGTTGATAACAATTTCAAACGAAACTTAAGCTTTTATGTAGATTCACTTAAATTGCGCTCTATTTACAGCAAAGAAAGAGTTAACAGGTGAAAATTTAAAAAGTAGTTATACAAAAATTTAAGGAGTGCAAGTAGAGAACAGAAGTTTCATTTTAATAACCTATCATATTTTATAAACGGAAATAGCATAGTTTTTTAAAGACTTGGTGATGTTATAAAAATAAACCATCCAAATTTAAAGTTTGACATATGAATTAATACAAAGATTCTGTGCCTAGTGGTAATTGGAAAAGTATCTCTTTTCAACAACTAATAATTCTGAGGTTACGATTGTTATACTTGTTTTCTGATTTGGGTTGAATTTCGACTCAATAATAACAATCAAAACAGCTTTCAGGTAAAAAGCTTTCTTTCATCAATAAACAAAACTAGTGTTATTAATTTTTTCAATGGGTTGCAATATAATGCCAAAATAACTGAAAAATTTTTCGAGAACTACATGTAAATTAACAACAGGTAATATTTAAATTTTATTTATTTTTTTGTATTTCGCGAAAGCCCCGTGATGTTGAGCCGATTAATATAATCACTATTTATATCACGAGAGCATAGAAAATAATCGAAAATACTTTGACGAGTTACGAGACGTATTGTCAAGAAGCACCACGAGTCGCGTAGCGACGAGTGGTGTTTTGCGATGATACGTCGAGCAAGGAGGCAAAGTATTTGATTATTTGCGACTGCTCGAGTGGTTAATTATATAATGAATTTTTTTTTTTTGTTATTTCCCATGAACTATTTACAATCTGTCTTACATAGACATTCAGTAAATTTAATAACAATGAGGAGTAACATGCAAGAGAACTGCCCATCGACGGCTCTCTTTCCATTATTTACAAATTGTTTGACAGACCATAGGTCAGTTATACACTAATTGTCTTCACTAAATTTAAGGTTTGTGTGAATGATCAGTTTAGTTGAATCTAGTTGGTAAGTCTAGTGGATCATAACGTTTAAGTAAGTCTTTTCGTGTATTGCCGGTCAAGTAAATTCACTGCAAGGTCATTTGTGTGAGCACTTAGTCTGTTTTGATATCTTTCACTAAAAATTTTAATCGCTTCTTGAACTGTTGGTATGGGAACGTCTTGTTGTATTACCCAGTTTGGGACTCGTCTGGGAGCGTCTAGTATACAACGAATCACTTTATTTTGGAATCGTTGTAGTATTTCCAAATTGCTCTTACTGGCTGTGCCCCACAGCTGTACACCGTATGTCCATACCGGCTTCAAGATTGTTTTGTACAAAAGGAGCTTATTTTGCACTGTTAGTTGGGATCTTCTTCCTATGAGCCAATACATTTTCGAAATTGTATGCCAAGTTGTAGTCTCTTCTTCCAGATGTGTGTTTTCCAAGTTATCCTCCTATCCAGGTGCATACCCAGATACTTCACGCTATCAGCTTGTGGTAGTTGGTTGTTATTTAATGTGACAGGAGGACAATTTTCCTTTCGTAATGTAAAGGTCACATGTGTTGATTTAGTTTCATTGACCTTTATGCGCCACATTTTTAACCATTCTTCTATTTTTTGTAGGTTTATCTGTAAAATGTGGGTTGCTCTCTGAGGATCGTTGTGCGAGGCCAGCACAGCAGTGTCGTCTGCGAACGTGGCAACCATGGTTTGTGTTGTAGTTGGAAGGTCCGAGGTATAAAGTAGGTATAGTGTGGGACCCAGGACACTACCCTGCGGGACTGCTGCTTGTATGGGGTATATAATGAATTTAGCTTAAAACTGAATTTTATGTGCAAGTGACGTTTGTTGATAAGCAATGTAAATATGGTTGCTACGGCAAAAAAGGAAAAAATATTCATAGTAGATTCGAGTTTTACATTGTTGGCGACCAGCCGAAACACCAAAGTGATTATACCACGTTGTCAAGGGTATATTCACTTATCAATAAGTAGTAACCAAGCAAAACGCTTGATGTTGATTGGTTAATTATATTATGAATTATATAATCATTTTTATATTCAAACCCATTTTTTTGTCGTAATAAATTCATTTTTGATGTATTTTCTAACCGGCAGTACGGCAGAGTGGGAGTGTACGTAATACTGACGTATATAAAGTTAAGCAGAGGCCTGCTTGATCTGAACAAGAATGGGTGACCACTCTACGGCTCGGTGTGTCCGGCCCCCTCAACACTGTAAAGGTATAAGAAGGCAAAAAGAAAGAAAGAAAGAAAGAAAGACGTATTTTCTGCCTTCTTCTGGAATATTTCCTTATTTTCGAAAATACGAGTATAACTTTTTTATGTGCATATTACAAAATTAACATTTCTCTTTACTTTAATTAGATTATAGTAATTTAATCAAACATTAAACTGGCGTCCAGCACGACGTATGATGGTTTATACAAATTTAATAATCTAAACTATCATATTGTATGTACATATTGGACAAATTTGTGAACGAAAAAATATTAAATGTTAAGATACCGATCGAAGGGCATCCAGATTTCTGGAATGTAATACATACGGGCAGAGGATCAAAAAAGGTAGAAAAAGATTTGTTGCGGAAATGCAGAAGGTTATGGAGAAATCATAGTTATGGGAGATCTCAACGGAAGAGTTGGGAAACATAATCAAGGGGTAGGAAATAGAGTAATAGACGTATGTATAAATAATTAGTTAAGCATAGCAAACGCCAAATTTACACCCAAAAGCATACATAAGATAACTTGGTAAAGAAAAGAGGCAACAAAATCACTTATAGATTACTTTTTGGTAGAGAAATAATTATCGTTTAAAGTACAAGATGTAAGAGTGCTTACAAGACGGGAAATTGGAAGCGATCATTACTCATTAAAAGCGACATTAACAAAGAGGAAAAAGCCCGAAGAAGAAAGAAGAAAATACGAAGTTATAAACTTAAAGATATGACAATTAGAAGTGACTAATAAAAAGTTGGAGAAGCATTATGGGAGGCATAAATAAAACATCAAGGACATACGAGGTTTGATCAAATAATACGCGGAATTTTCATTTTTCTCAAAAAATCTTTATTTAATCATCAATATTAATTTTGTCCCCTTCAAAGTAGTCCCCATTAGATATAATACACTTGTGCCAGCGCTTTTTCCAATCTTCGAAGCACTGGAACGCAATTTTCGGTACGGCGTTAAGCTCGTTCAGCGATTCTGTCTTTATCTCCTCAATGTTGGCAAAACGTCACCGTTTCATGTTATTTTTAATGTTCGAGAATAGGAAGAAGTCGCAGGGGGCCATGTCCGGAGGCTGAGGCATCATAACGGTGTTGTTTTTGGTCAAAATATCACGAACAAGCAGTGAAGTGTGAGCAGGTGCATCATCTTGATGTACTTTCCATGAGTTGTTTCGCCAGAAATCCGAGCATTTTCTTCGGATTGCTTCATGCAAACGGCGTAGAACTTCCAGCTAGTACTCTTTATTGACCGTACGACCTGGTGGCAAAAACTCATGGTACACTATGGACTATGCTGTTGAAATCGAAGAAAACAGTGAGCAGAACCGTCACATTTGATCGAACTTGATGATCTTTTTCGGTCTTGGCTCTTCAGGAAGCTTCCATTGGGACGATTGGACCTTAGTTTCGACGTCATATTCGTACAGCGTACACCCATGTTTCAGCACCAGTTATAACCCGTTGGAGCAGTTCTGGATCATCGTTGACTTCATTCAGCAACTCCTGAGCAATGTCCATTCGGCACTGCTGTTGGTCGAAATTCAACAATTTCGGAACAAATTTTGCTGCCACACGTCTCATGCCCAAAACATCCGAAAACGTGTAACCGTGTAACCTTTTCGACAGCCAATAATAAAGTAAGCACAAAGTAAGCATCCAATATGACTAAAAATGTAAATATGCGTCAGGGACAAGTGTACCAACACAACAACAAAAAACTGTGACAATTGGACTTATCTTACAGGTGGCGTTTTTTTCTTTTTGTACCCATTCTGTGCTTTTCTTGATATTTCCAGGTTCATTTTTTATATCAATATTGTCTTGTTTTAGTTCTTCGTTTTCTTTTCTCAGGTTCTCTGCTTTAATTTTCGCAATTTCTTCTAAGTTGTTTTTGAACTCCCTCTTCGGTTCTCTTTTCAGTTCTTCGTGATTTTCCCTATTGTCTTCTTTTATCTCTTCTTTCCATTGGCTTAATACTTTCATTATTTCTTCCATTTCTTCTACTTTATTGTTAAGGTTGTTAGTATTCGTTTTCTTTTCTTTTAGATCCTTGTTTTTCTCTTTGTTTAACGATCTACATGTTTTTTTTCTTTTTTTGAACGCTATCTCGTTTACTTCCCACTTTTCAAATTGCTCTGGTGATTCTTGTTCTCTTTTCCTTTTTTGTTCTAAGAAATCCTTTAGCGAGTCAAAAATTCCGCGTATTTTTTGATCAACCCCCGTATAGCATGGGACTCCTATAAAATGACAATCAAAACAGCAAAAAAGATATAAAGAACAGCAAAAATTAAACAAGTACAAGCAAAGAGAGGAAACTACGAAGGTTACGAAGAGAAACCAAAAAGGTATCGACAGAAATCAATAAAGGTAAAACAAGCCTGAGAGAGCTTTGGAAATGAAAAAGAAAGGAATAAAACTAAATGTGGATAAAAGAAAAACCTCAATTATTTAAAAAAAAACGGCATGAAATACCAGTAAAAGAAATTAAACTGAGACAGGTTGAAAGATGCAAATATTTAGGGACTGTATCAAACCAAGAGAACTCGCAAAACTCATAGTTATGAGTAAGGATCGGATTTTAGGTGACATATTTAGGTGATGAGTCATCTAAATAGGTAAATTTAGGTAAATCCAGCGGCGCACTAATTTCTAATTCAGATTGCCCCCACCTGTACCGTTATGGTTCAGCAATAACAACTGATTGGTTTGTTGACACAACGCAAGCTTGGCCACACCTATTGTAAATATATTGCACCATAAAGGCCAACGCGCACTTAACCACGCCACGGCGCGCCACGCCGGACGGCAATTTTTAAATTACATTGGTTGTTATGGAATAACGCGCTGTGGCGTGGCGTGGATAAGTGCGCGTTATTCCATAACAACCAATGTAATTTAAAATTGCCGTCCGGCGTGGCGCGCCGTGGCGTGGTTAAGTGCGCGTTGGCCTTAATGATTGGTGAACTTTTCTAGAGAGCGGCAATAGTAAACAACTGTTTTAAAAGTCCCACTTAAGTGTGCCAGTTCAGTGAAATTATTTTACTAAATTTTTACTAGATCCGGTCTCTAGTTATGAGTTAAGAACATTCGCCTAGGCTTCGGCCATAAGAAGAAAAAAAAAGAACAACAAACCAAGAAAGTAGAATAGAAGAAGGACTTAATGAAAAGACAGAGGTAACTACAGGGCGATTCAAAAGGGTAGGTAGAGCATATCAAATAGAACAGCTTTCCTCAATAAGCCATGTTTGTGTCGCAAGTAAACGGTGAACTCAGAAAAAAGTTAAACAGATCAATACAAAAATTGGTTTGGAGTCACTGGAATCTAAATTTATCAAACGCCTTTCTTGTTCATACTGATAAGAGAATCCAGGTATAGTATGTAGGTCAGTATGGTAGCCATTCTTCGAACGTTTTAATGGAAGGTCAGCCTAACCTTTTAGCAACCGAATTAACTGGCGTTATTTTAATTTACGGGGAAGCTCTTCAGAATGCTGCAACAGCTCTGAAACACAGTTTGTGTTTGTGTTGTGTGTGTTTGTGTAGAAGTTAATGGAAGAACATTTGAACATCTTCTGTAAGTTCTGTTTCTCTTCATTAACAAAATTTTATTTAATATCTCAAACCTGCAAAAATGTGAGAGGAAAGTGAATCCTGTAAATTACATAATTGTGTAATGTTTCATTTATTTTTGCAAGATTATTAAATGCATATTAGCCAGCGGTTCTCAAAAGTGTGTAACAAAATTAACAAAATAAATAAAAATTGCGAAAAGCTTTAAATTTTTGCTGTGATGTACTTCTATTATGGTCAGCATATATACCCATTTAATTTAATGGCAATACTTTTCAATCACCCTGTAGAAGACTATTTAAAACAACAACAATTTTAGCTAAAAAATAAATCCTAGAAAAGGTTAAAACAGAGATTTATAAGAAAGTGGCTATACCCGTTTTGACATATGAATGCGAAAGCTGGGTACTGAATGAGAGAACAAGAAGTAAATTAAGAGCTACAGAAATGATATTTTTAAGAAGAATAGGAAATAAAAACAGAAGAAACAAAATTAAGTCTAAAGAACTCAGCTGAAGATCACAACGACAGAAGAAAACCTAAAAGACCATCAGGTTCGGACACATAAGCATTAAGGACACGTACATGAGAATAAGAAGTCAAAAAGCAAATAGGGATAGTAAAGGACACAGAAGGGAATTGAAGCTTTGCAAATCCAACAGAAATTAAAACCAAACTAATGGCCTCCCCCTAATGGCAGGAAGGTCCAACAATTAGTAGGTAAGTAAACAATACAAACAGCCATTTTTAATTTGTGATTTATGCATGTTAAGTGTTTGATGAAATCACTCTATTGCTGGTCTGTTTATGTAGGTACAAAAAATATTAATTGTTGTAAAAAGAGCATGTTTCAATAAAAAAATAAATAAACGGCCCACCCACACTGAAAATCGTTAATATCTAAATTAATAATAAACAAAGTAAATACTCAATTATTATAAAATTTTCTACTAAATGTCAAAGTACATATCAAATAAAGCAATTGATAAAGTACATCAACAGCTCGTAATGCTTAACATCAAATGTTGGGGGAGTCAATTTGGCAAGGAGCCTCCAACCATATTGCATGTTTAGATAGGAAGCGAAAGAAAAAATATATATAGGTAATGGAGATATAAAAACCTACACAAAAAGAATACAAACAACGGAAATTGGTAATTATCCACCCCTAAGCTACGCAGGCCGAACCCAACTCGGCGCAGAATTTATTTTAAGAAACATACTAAAAGAATGCATTAATGAGCCTGAAAAAAATAAGTAAACTGTCAAGCTATATTAGACTGAGGGGACAATTCAAATACGTGTGTTCAACATACGTATCCTAACTAAAGACTTCAAAAATAACACGAGAATGCGAAGAATTCAGAATTGAAAACCTTATACGACTTCAGTCACTAATTCAAAATTTCTTAGGAAGTTTAATTCGAAAATTGGAAGAGACATAGAGTATAAACAAACAACAGCACAGCACAAAATCAATGGCAAAAATATAAACGGTTAATTGCGTTAGAAAACCTATTTATAAAAAACAAATTACAAAACACAAGGATATAAATAAAAATACTTGAATGACAACATGTAAAAAAAGCATATTCTCTATTATAGAAGTGGCTGTCAGTTATTACATATATTATAAAAAGAAAAAAATACATATAACGTCCAGGAATTTAAAAAAAGGCAATACTTATGTGTAAATGAATGAATATTTGAGTGATATAGAGGAAGAGCTAACAAAAGTAAAGAAAGACGATATTACACCATACGAATAGAACCCAATTAAAGATTATTATTATTATTATTATTCCCTTTTAAAACATACGATGTACTGGTGTGTTAACGTATGAGGTATGATGGGTGCAATACACAATCCGGCCTGACTCTGCGGGTTGCGTGATTGGTGCGCCGTTCGACCCTAAATACTCCATCATGTATGTAATGTGTAAGTGTGTGTATGTGTAGGACTTTGTTACTCTACCTCATAGGAGGAGAGCGTCGTTAATTTGGTGCCCAACGACGAATGGCCACCAGGGCTCGATACCGACTTCCCGACTGCAGGAAAATCCTGCCCATTGAGAGATTCGAACCAAGGACTAACATTACGCTAGGTTGACGCTCTACCACAACACTACTCTGGCTTCCAATTAATGGTATTATAAAACAAAAAAATTAAAGATGGAAGAAAACAAGTCAAAAGAGTGGTTTGAACAAACAGTATAGTTCTGAAGAGATTTCATAACAAGAACTTTAAGTAATACCTATAGGGCAAAGTTACAATAAACACAATAGAAAGAAAACGCAAAGACAAATCAACACTATTCAACCAAATACAACATATATTTTAAATAAAAACAGAACACAGTTGGAGAACAAGGCAAAATCTTAAAACATGGACATAAATCGACCAAGGTTTTAAGGAAACCATCGATCTTTGTAGGCATCATAAATACAGACAGTTGATTCAGAGAAATATGAGGCAAGAAGGGCAAAATAAAGAAAAAGACGAAGAAGAAAACCTACATACTATAATATGAAACATACGTACTGCAACTGTTATTTAGGCAGCAAGTAAATCGTTACAAAAGATCGACATTTTATTGGTACCTATGACATGAAATACGTAAAAAAAAAGTTAAAAAATGTAAGCATCCCAATATACCAAAACATGAAATACTATCGCCGAATATTGTTACTAAATATACAGGGTGTTCCGTATCGTTATGTTCAAATTTTGGGAGCATAAAATAGACTTACCTAATTCTAAGACTAAGAAACACAAAAGTGGTAGGTCGATCTTTATTCGTTCTGAAGTTACAGGTCTTTGAAATTATAAACCATAAATAATCAGATTTAAGTTCGTAACCCAATTAAAAACTTATTTTATTTCACAAATTTTTAATTAATAATATTTTTAAAATGTCCTCCTCCTTGGTGAATTCAAGCTTGTGCTCATATACCGATAGAATTGTCACGCTTGTTTTCTCGTAATTGGAATAAATAAGTTTTGAAAATCAAGGTGACTACGACTGATCATAAGAAGAGACATGTGGTTGCAAATGGATGGTGCACCAAGAATTGCCGTCCGGAATTTCATGAACAACAATTATCCACGATGGATTGATTGGTACTGGTGGTGCTGTTGCATGTCCACCTATGTTATTTATGGTCTGTAACTTCGGAACGAATAAAGATCGACCTACCACTTTCGAGTTTTGTAGTCTTAGAATTAAGTCTATTTTATTCTCCCAAAATTTGAACATAACGATACGGAACACCCTGTATATAATATAATATATATAAATAAAATATTGCCAACAGTAATAGAAAAGAGGTTATGCAGAATTTGAAAAAATCAGTTGAATTTCGGGGAACACGGAGCGACGGTAAATCAAATTCACAAAATGATTTATACAAAAAATAGCAAAAGTAGAGAGTTACAACTACCTTTAACAATCACACCCTGCAAGCAAGTGTGTAGCTAATTAAAAATACATATTATTAGGAAAAGGGCCTCGGCTCCGAAAGGTAAAAGAGGTTACCGATACAGATACATATTATTAAGAAAAGCTGTGAATATTTATAAATATCCGGAGAAATAATAATTAAGACACTAAAACAGAAAAAAACACTTGCTTGTAGTTATGTATGTATCACGAGCGTAAAGAAATTGATTATTGATCGATTAGAACAAGAGGTGCAAAGTTGATTTTTTTTGGAGCTAGTTCTAAAACAAATTAAATTGCAACAAGGCTCATACTCAAAAACGTAAAGCAATAATGCATAGCTTTTATCGGTGATTGATCAATAAAATCAAAGAAGATTTAAATTATTGCATTAGAATAATTTACGTCAATGGCATGTAATATGTATTGTAATGTTACCTTTGTTAACAATTATTAATAGCCGGTTAGCTCAGTCATTTGCTCGTTAATGAGATTCTTTTACTTTAATAAATAAATATTAATACTTCTATGTTATACAACAATAATCAGAACAACTTAATTTTTCTCTGCAGATTTATTACATCTCTTACTAATCTCTATTTCCCTATCTATTTACTTATTATAGATCATAAATTATAACAGTATTAAATTAGATCACATATCACTTGTTCCGTATCCAAATCAACTTTAATCACAATTCCATATTCATATCCAACATTTAATAATTTTCAATTCATCTAACATCCAATATAAACCGGACCAAACCTTTTTCTCTCAGAAGAATAACAACCAGTTATTTATTTTGACCTCTTTTATAAGAGATTACTATTTGTCTTTCCAGCAAAGTACCAATTAATTATTTAATTATTTTATTCCTTTCTTTTAGGAAAGTACCATTCTCATTTTCTTAAAATAATATTTCACACTTAATTACTTTATTATATTTTCCTTCCCAAAGAAAATACGGGTTCTTTTTTTGAGAAGATAAGTTAATTTCAATCTTGTTTATTTATCTCTTGTCTTCCGTCTCCCTGGTTCTCTGATATTTTTCCCCCAATGAAATTTTTTTTTTTGCTTTTCCTTGGTAATTATTAAATACTAGGTTTCTAGCAAACTTATTTCATAATTACAATACCAACATTCCTAACAATTAAATTATTCCACCCTAACTATCTAGATTCTTGTTTTTATTACATTTTTAAATGAATTTATACAGTGTGCCCCAGGATTGATGTTACAATACGTGCGATGGACTAAAAAAGGAACTCGACATTACAAACTCAAAAAAAAGTTAAACAAAACCAATGATCAACAGTAATCTAAAGAGTTGAAGGCCTTACCTACATTTCTCTAAAATTTTCTTATAAATGTTAATTGTATGAAACAAATCAACTAAGGAAGTATAAATTACGTCCGCTGAATTTCCTAACACTTAAAGACTAGAAAAACGCACTTCACTTTCTATTTAGCTCATTAAAAACTAAAGTCCATTTTTAAATACTAAAAAGGTAATAAAAGCTAATTATTCGGTGCATTTATAGAGACATTATAAAAATTACAGATAATTATATAGGTACATGTTAGAACTACGTCACTTTCATTTTCTTGATCTGCAACTGACATTAGAATATCTGCGCCAATTTTGTACAATTAATACTTACTTAATCCTTCCTCTTCTACCGCCGAAGCAGTGTAGAGTCTGTAGAGGTATGAATATTTTTGTAGTGGTGGTGGGCATTATCCTAATAAATTTTTTCCAAGCCGGTCTATCTTGCGCCAGAAGTTTGGCCGCCCTCAGCCCCAGATTCTTTTTCTTTAAAATTTTGAGATTTTAGGAAATTTACTCTGAGGCATACGGCACAAGTGATCCGACCACATTAACTGCTGATTTTCTACCTATATTTCACTTTGAAGATTTTCAACTCTTAATTCATTTTGCACTGATTCTATCGCACAAATCTAAATAATTTTTTTTTCATATGCTTGTTTATTGGCACTAAATAGCGGGAGCACTGTGGCTTTTATAGCACAGAGTGCTTTAAAATAACTAAGCAACAACGACGTCATGAGAAAAATGTAAATAATTGGCGTTATCAACATAGCGTCGAACTGTTATTTCCATGAAATTTATTTAAACAATTTACAGCAATGAAATACTAACAAATCGGTAAAATCTGGTGTTTTTACCTGTGATTTCTCAGCTTCATTACCACAGAATTACTCTTCATAAACTCAGTAACCAGAAAAAAATTTCGAGAGATCAAGGCCTTCCTTAAGCTTAAGCATCTTCTTCAGCTTAGAGTACTAGATACACCAAAGAAATGATGGTTTGAAAACCTTTGACTGTACAAAACATATGCACATTATCAGATAACAATAATTCACTAAATATCTTTTCCATTTGAGATAAGTACACCAATAGAACTTTTTTATAGTAACTGCTTCACTTAAGCAGCCTCAAATTCTTCGGAAATTTCTCTCGAATGAACGCGGTTATTTTCCAGTTCCATTTCCAATTCAAAATGTAAATTGTTTATAGTCAAACAATAATAATTGTAATTCAAACAATATATACAGTAATTATAGGAACGAAAATAATTTAGGTAACAACCATAGACGTAGAAACAATCCACATCGCTCGCACAACAATGACGTCACTCACTGATTTTTTTTAAATTTTGACCATTTCTGGAACCAAAATGAAATAAAACGTTGTAGACATATACCATGGGCATAATTATAGATGACACTTGCGAAATTTAAACTTGCTTTGATCTACTGATTATGCCCTATAATAGATAAACAGCTATTTTAATGTCGAACAAATAAAGGACTGCAATAAAATACGTTCACATTTAAAGCAATTAATTGAAATCGAAACGACAGAGTAGGTATTTAATGCATTTACGTTTTTTCTGGATCACAGCAAGCAATATTTTTTATTGCAATGTATTAAATTTATTTTATCACATGTAGAGAATGTTCAGTTATGCAGAGGAAGCAAAAGTGGCTTGTTCAAATTTAATTGTCAGAATAAAGTTTACAGCTTTCAATGATGATTCTTCACGAACATATAACCTTCAAAATTAATTGATTTTGAGTGGCAAAATGGGCTTTGTTCCATGAAACGTCTTGCTTACATCAACAACACTGTTTCCATGTAAGCTACATTACCCAAAAAATCTTGAACGCATGTATACATTATGCAACTTGATCATAAAGAAATAAAATATTAAAAAAAAAAACTATCAGGTTGAAAGATCGCAAAAGATACCCGAAAATTGAATTCTAATAAAATTAATGCAAAAAATAATTCCAAAGAAAGTTCAGTCGCCTCTTCGAAGGTATCTCTCGAAAATAAATATTCTATACTCCTGAGAGATAACTACCGTGGCAAAATAAGCGATGCTGACAGCTGTCAAATTGGCTTTTATATATTGGAAAATCTGTGTACAAAGTATCACACTGATTTTTCTTTAGTCAACATAATAAAACTTTAAGATTTAAAGTAAAAGATAAGTTTTCTAAACTACAAGTTTTATGAGCATCTAACCAACTTTAGTTCTTCAATAACGCACCCTAAACATTATTTTTAAGTAATTAATAAATTTTATGTTTAACTTTGAAGTCGTATTTAATTACCATTGCAATATCGTGCGTCTCTTTTCCACACATGAAGATTATACAACGCGATATTGTTTTATATTTACTTTAATCACGATTTTAATTATAGAACTTTAAAGATGAGCTCAGAATATAGTACTTTTAACAAATCTCCTGATATCCAAAAATTTAGCAATTTTGTTAACCCATTTTGTTCGATTACAAACAAATTCATAACGATCACTTAAAATACTTTTATAGTGCAGTTAAAATTAATCAACCTAATTTATTTCTTAAATTCCGACGTTATATTCAAAATTATACAGAACTTCTAAACAGATACTTTCTTTCATGGACAAGAGTTAATAGCAAATCGATGCCCATAAATATTTTATTTAGCAAAGACATTACCGTAAAAATTTGCCAGCTTTATAAAAGATTTTTTTTAATTTAAGGCCCAGAATAAGTGCACCCCAGTGTCTCCATCATCAAAAAAAAGGAAATTTAAAAATTAACGAACCGTTAACATTTTAAAATTAATTGTGCTACTTAAGGGTATTATTCGCTTGAAATTCGTCTATCTTATTCGTATCTTAGTAATTAAAATTTTAATAAATTTACTCCAAGCTCCTACCGCAACGCATTAATTATTTAAATGCCTCCACTTTTTCATTCCACAAAAATAAATTACAGACATTTACTGGAACTCTAATGAGTGTTTAGGTCGGTTAGCACGGGCTAGACGAGTACGAAGGATTTGTCGTCAATTAATTGGCGTTGCAGAACGCTGTCGAAGTGTTGAAGGGGAATGAATCGTTCCATATTGGACATTTCCGCTTGTCAACTTCCTACATGTTACGTATGGAATTTTCGACAAGAAAAAACCTGGCGTAATACGAGTAGTTAGTGTATTATAGATTTTTTAATGTAAGCTGCATGTTTCGAATTTCAGTGTTAATTAAAACGTACTCATCAAACCTGCGGATGTATGCATTAAAAAAACAATCAAACTTTTCTTGGTTTACAGCAATATTCTCAAGTATTTCAAGCCTAACTTTTTGGTCATGGTTGTTAACTCAGCGAAATTTGCACAATCTCATAATTCAGCTCTAAAACGAATTCCTCTTCCCTTTATGTATAGAACAATGAGGACATACGGGGCCTACAGTAGGCCATGCTTTCAAGTTATTGTTGGTATTATTAGGTTGAAATTTGAGCAGCCCGACTTTTTTTATTAGATGTTTAATTCTAGGTTATAGAAAGAATTCGAACGTCAAAAGCCCTGTAAAACCACAAAAACTAATTAATACGTATTGTACGTACATTGTCATCCTCAGTGTTAAGAATTCATGACAAAGTTGGAACCAGTCCCTGAAGATATTCTTTCTCTTCGCCAAATTACAAAAGTAAATAATGGTATGTTGACCAATGTTCTTGTTAGAAAGACGACTTTTTAATTTAAAAACACACAGCAAAGATAACTTACATTATTAAAATAAAGAGAAAATGCTGTTAACGTAAAAGATAATAAACAGCAACAATGATCAAAACATTTAGTTTAAATTTTCTACTACAGAATTTTCTAGTTGCATTGAAAATATAAGTTGGGTTGTTGCATGGTCACAGTTTTAAGGGGCGTGAATTACCCTGTATTGAATCAAGATTTTTAAGTAATTTTCATTTAAATAAATCAGGGTTCAATTGCCAACAGGGAATATAATTAACTCTATGAATTAATGTGTCTCAGAAAAATCCCTGATAAAAGAAAAGTAAAAAAAGTGCTTTGAAACTTAAGGATTAAAGAAATGCGGACAACCAGCTACTCTATTCTGTCGTGAACCACAACTTTATAATTTCTGAATGTGATTGCTACTGACACAACAGATCTATACCAGCAAAAGTATTTAACATCAACAAAATGAATGGCCTACTTTACTTTACAAAGGTCGTAAAAATAGGTGTTGTGAGCAATTTTAACATGTATCCTGGACAAAAAGCTAACCCCACCCATACGGAAAGAAAACAATATCAACAATTTTAGCACATTAAGAATTGCTAAATGCCTTAGTATGAAAATGATAACACCAATTTGTATCCTCATTCCGAATGTCTACTCTGCTTTGATGAGGAAAAACGAATACCATTGATTATTCACTGCTTTACTATGCACTACGAATTATATATCTTTAAAATTTATAAAAGGCGTCAATAAGAAAACTGCTTCTAGTTGACTGCGATTTACTAAACGCACGTTCAGATAAAGAAGAAACAAGAAAATAGAGAAACTTCAAGTAGGTTTCAAGACAGTAAGAATATCAGAATGTGCATTTGGGGATAACATCATCCTACTCGCAGGGTCAGACGATGTCTTGAGAGAAGTTTGCAAATATGAACTGCAGCACTGAACTAGAAACATGAAAATCAACGTAAACAAAATCAAAGTATGGAAATATCGAGAGAAAGGAAACCGCTAAAGGTGACATTAAAAAACGAAAAATTGAACAAATAAACATGAAAAATGAATTAGTGCAACGGCATAATTATTCCACGGTAAGGGCAGTGGTTTCATTAATAAGAAGGAGATCTAGATAGTTAAGGCTTTACAGTGTTGTATACCTACGTATACCGAAACATGGGTGGTACTTACAAATAGGCACAAAACCAAAATGTAAACGAAGAATTGAACGAGTTATCAAGAGGGACAGAATTAGAAACACAGAAATCAGGAGAAGACTTGAATTTGTGACAATGTCACAACAAATCAAAGAAAGATAGTGAAAATGGTTGGGACACATAAACAGAATGGGTAATGGAAAGCCAGCGGAAAAGGTTTGCAATATCAGTGCCCACTGCTCTACAAGAGGAAAACTGGCTAAGAACTGGAACACCACAATGTCGGAGTTACTGGGGAAGAAGGGCAAAATATGGCAAAAGACGGACAAGTGGTGTAAGATCAACAAAACAGGGGTCATAATAAAACTCAAAAAAATCTACCTCAACATCTTTGGACAGAAATTACGAAATTACATCAATATTGATTGATAACAACAGGTCGTAAATACGGCCTTTTCAAAAATTGTTTGCACTTCTATTCAACATTTCGACTAAGTAAGAAAACGGACCACTTACTCAGAAATTTGAAGAATTAAATAATAGTTTTAAATTTTAGATGAACTCATTAAATAGTGTTAAAGGGTTTTTGACCAGATTTTATAACAATATCTGTATTTAAAAAGCTTCTAAAAATTAAATGGAAATAAAGTTTTCAGTTCTTTCGTTGTGAAGCAAATAATTCCATCTTTTAATTGTATTCAGCAGTAGCGGGTAGATACTCCTCTACAACCCCAGTGGAGGATAGACCTACTTCAGGGAAGCGACCCTGTCTATGCGAGCCTCGATTCTTCTCCACCTCCTGATACCGGGGAAGAGTCGGGTCCTAACCTAAATTCTACCTATAACCTATTTTATCCTTTCCAAATCTTACACCCATTCGCCAACCCACTTGGCAAGCTTGACGTTTAAATACCAAGTTAAAAACCATGTCGATATTGAATGTTTTTTATGGGAGAGGTCTACGTCCAAGAGTGGACTAATATGGGCTGAGAAGAAAAGGAAGAAGAAGAAGAAGAATTGTATTCATCTAATTATTCAAGATACACAGACGACTCATTTTATGGTTACTCAATTTGTAACTTTTATTCCCTTTAAACTTAATTCTACATATTAAGTGAAGATAGGTTTCAAGTTTGATCACTTGTGTCCTCTCTGTTTTCACATATCATACAGAAACAATGACTTTTACTAAAAGAACTATAAAGAAATTCAGAACTGCCCAAATATCAATGGAAAGAAGCATGCTAGGAATAAAACTCGCAGATCAAATGAGAAACAAATGGATATGCGATAGAAATAAAAGTAACAGGTGCCATTGAAAGGATAGTCAGACTTAAATGGAAGTGGGCAGGACACGTTACTCATACGAACGACGGCGGGTGGACAAAGAAAATTCTGCAGTGGCGATCTAGACCCTTAAAACGCCCTTAAGTAAAACCACCAACGAGATGGATCGACAACCTAAAAAAGATCGCAGGTGGAAAATGGTTTCAGTTAGGGGAAGCTTATATTTAACAACCGACAAATCAAGACTAAAATGATGATGATGAGGTTTCAAGTCGTGGCAGAGTTTAAACAGATTTGTTATTGAGCACTTGGTAATACCGTACTTCTTCAGAGATCCAATTGCAAAAGCGAATAAAAAAATAAAATATTGCTAAGCCTCAAAATTATACCGTAGGTTTTGTCATGAATCAATCCAGAATAGTGTGTATTCTGATAATTTGGGAGTGATACAATTATTATTATTAAGCCGGTTTAAGTTGTAACTTAAGTCAAACTTTGTTGCACCGCCTTAAACTGAGTTTTGGCTTAAACTCGCCCTGAAATTTTAAAGGCAGTTCGGCGTAGTTTAAGAGACTATAGAGTACTCTAGTTATTTTTCGCCTTCTTGGGACAGTCATTCGGAGCTGGTACAAGAGTAAGGCAATCTTATGTTCGGTCTCAACTGCCCCTCAGTAAAATTAATAAATCGGTTTAGGGCATTTTAAACTAATTTATAATCATATCATTTATAACACGTAAAATACAATTATGCTGAAATACATTTTGAAGTTTCAAAATTAGAGGAAAAACGAGAAACAAACAATATTTTTTGGAACTTAAAACTTCAATGATACTTTTTAGTATATTTCAAAAATATCAATGAATCTCTATTCAGCTCTTCTGGGAGAAGAAAATTTGTAAGTAAAAGTATCATAACAATAGGCTTTTGCCGCTCGCATGCTTTTGGAAAGATTTTGAATAAACGGACAATAAATATGGCAATCGCAAACTGTTCCGAAAAGTATACAAAATTAGGTCACAGCACTTTACAGTACAAGACATGTAGCCACTTTGCAGTAAGTGTTCAGAATAATTTTTATTTTAGAATTAAATTATTCAAACATTCGCTGATCAGGGACAGATTTTTATTATATTCCGTATACCCATTTTATCACAATTCCTTGACCCCTTAACTTTAAATAGGCAACACAGATTACAGGTCACAAGTAAACCTTACAGAAGCAGTATGATGGTTGCCTATTCTTCTCAGAATAAATAAAATAAAGCGTTACGAAACAAAATGGGCGCACTGAACGTCTATCTTACCCTTAGTGATTTTCTTCTACAGTTCACTTCAATGCCGAATGCCAATGGTTAAAATACCTACTAAAGTACTATTTTCTAAATTATGTATTATAAAAACAACGTTCAAATTTTGTTTGTTTGTTGGGCGCAATCTAAGCGACTACCATGATAATTTCCACGTTTGGAAGGAATTTTTAGTGCGCTAAACATCGTACTGGCACAGAACTTATGATATTCAAAAGTGGACATTCTCACCGACCTGAACCAGGAATCGAACCCGAGCTCTCTAGTTTACAAGACAAGTGATGTCATCAGGGCCGGCAAACCTTCATATTATTTTACAAATTAAATTTTTAAGGATTTGCTCGTTTGAAAAAATACATTAAAACTTACATACATTCCAACACATCGATGACTGTCATTTTTTCAAGAGGTATATTTCAATAAAGTAAATCATAAATGTAAATAGTTTGCTTTTCATAATTTCCAAATTAACATTTAAATCGTACAAATTGCCTCACTATCTTTGATAAAACACACTGCTTGTAAATGAAGATAAACTTATCCAGTCGTACATGATGGATAATGTAAATTATGGTACCCTCGAACAAAAGATAAGCCTATCAAATTTGCAACAATACAATGTTTAGTTAAGGAAAATTTATTAATAGAAATGTATATTATTATAATGGAATAAAGATGTAAAGTCGGAAGTCTTATGTTTAAATCACAGAATGTGAAGTAATAAAATTACGCTAACAAAGAAATAATTGTTATGAAATCCAGAAATGCATATTTAAAAGTTTTAATAAAGCACTTCATTCTTAACTTAATAAGATAATGGCTATTTTGTGATAATTTTATAGAAGCTAAAACTTTAACTAAAATTTACTCACACTCACATAGTGTTACTTAAATTTAGACTAATTGGAGAAATTTATAGAATATATCAAATTTGTGGCGAGATCAATACACAAAATTGTTAAATACACATGAAAGCATACAATATCTATTCTTTTTGATGACAATAGGAGTAAGAAATTAATTGTAAATAAAAAAGCGTATTACAATTTAATGCCCTGTAATGCGTGAATAAAATTTTGTGTTTGTAATGTTTTCAGAAATTTCTATAAATCAACAGTTATGTTTAAGTATCCTAATAATTTCCAGTTCTGTCGTATATTTTTATCAAGCTCCATTTTCTTCCTATATTTTCCAATAAAAGCCCTGAAGATAAAGCCTCTTGGGGAGTGATATATGTTATCAGTGAAGAAAGTATTGCTCTTTTAAAACCGTTCCAGATTTATATAATGTTTTCAAGACAAACCATAAAAATTAATTACAAAACAATCTTACCTTAATTTTTAGTTAGTGCCTATGCGATAAAATGCTTGATTCTGACTTGTGGGTAGCCCTTCCTCCGGTTACACTTTTATTACATTTTAGAAATCACGTTGTATTCACGCAAATCGCTAAATTTTCTATTCGTTCGTTTAAAAATTTAAACAAACTGGCAAAAGTTGAAGCAGGTCTCAACGTATTCGTATGACTAAACCACTGAAGGAATTTTAACGAATCAGTTCGCATACCTGCATTTGCACATGTGCATTTTTGCCTTATCGTAACTCACATTCGTTTATTTAGGACCTTATCGCCTTTTTAAATACATAAAATGCGAAGTGGATTGGATATCTGGCATTGCTCGTTTTGTTGACGATAAGGTTTTAGTAATGACACGTGAGCAACAGTTTTACTTCTTTTTATTAAATTGGGCGAAATTATTTTTAGGGTCACATTTGTAATCGAGGCCTCTCTTTAATGTGCAGAGTGTTATTGGAATATTTGTACGTATTAAATAAAGATAAAGAATCGTCAAACTGGAAATTCATTCTTTAATTTATTGTACTTGCCCTAAATATACAGGATGATTCATAAATGATGACGCCCCCTAAACGAATGCAACACGCCACACACCTTCATAGATGACTTCATTATTTAAAAACGTTGGACATTAAAAGGAAGTGAAAAAAAATGGAAATATCACAAATTAATACGTTATTTTTCACTATGTATCCATATCCATCTCAAATTTCAAAAAAATTGCTTTTCAAAGAACAAAGTTATTCGACCGTTCCTGGACTTTTGACTAACCCTGTATACAGAATTTTCATAATTCGTTAAAATACATTAAAGATTATCTCCTAATATTACCCTTTTGTCATATAATTGAAGCAAAATTAGATTTATAGTCAACCACAGAAGATGTATGACATTTTTTTTGTGTAAAATTCCTTTTACACAACTTGTGTACACTTGAGACAAAAAGGTGGTGCTATAAAGTTTAGGACAATACCACCTAGAATTTCATTTAACTCGGACCTCTTTGAACCCTGTGGAAGCAATTCTGCAGTAACGAGAGTTACGAAAATACAACGGTTGGCACCGTAATTACCTTCAAGTTCTACCAAGATTTTGGAAACTAACCCTTGACCTTTTTTGCCTTCAAACGACTTCAGAATGGGCGACTTCAGAATGAAATAAACAGGAAATTTACTTTTAAATTTGAATTTCTAATTTAATTGAAAATCGCTAGATAAACATGAGAATAATTATTATTGAAATGAAACAGCAATGAAGTTAGGTTTTTTTTATCAATTGGGCTTTAAATTTCCCTAACATGTGATTAAAATTTTTTATTTTTAGTAGGTCAAGCTTTGGTAAACGTATCTCATCGGGAATTTTCTAATATAGATGAGTAGAACTGTCATAACCAACGAAATAATTATTTCGTTGGTCATAACGACACTGTGAGGCCATGTTGTCGAGTTTTTGTGGATTTTTTAAGTTTCACTTCAAAATTTAATCAATAAAGTAGTTATTTGCCAATCATTGTCCAGTTTTAACCTTTTTAATCAATACAATCAATGTAATTTTCACCTGAGGCGTTAAAATATAAAACAAAGTTCGCAAAAAGCTTGCTAACATAACCTCAAGGATGGATTCACAACGACAGGTTTCTGAAGATATGACCTCCTACAGTTGAACACATTGCATAAACACTATAAATTTCTTTTCATAAGATTACAGTTTGATAGCCAATAACCTTGCCTCAAATTCTATACGAAACATAATTATGTAATTTGATAGATTAAATTTTTAAGAGTTCCATTGGCACGTTGTGGTTCAAACATTGGCGGAAGTGATATTTTTCTATACACAGGTGCTTCATAATTCATTAAAATATGATAAAGTAAGTTTTTAATATCTATTCGTCTAAAAGTAAAACCATTTAAATCCACAACCAAAGGCTGTTGACATAACCAAAACCTAAAGAAATACCTAATCCATCATCATTAGTTCTACAACCCTTAAAGGGTCTTGACCTACCTACTTGAGGATCTTCTTTCTTTCTTCCCTGTAGCGCTTTTGATTTCCAGTTTCCTAATTGTAGTGTCTTAATATCCCCTTCAACCTGGTCTGTGTACCTCGTTTTCGGTTTTCCTTTTGATCTTTGCCCTGCTGGTACTTGTCGAACTATTTGTTTCGTTGGTTCTACGTCATTCATTCGTTTTACTTGTCCTACCCACCTCATCCTCCCAAGTTTTATTGTTGTTACTCTCTGGTTCTTTGTATTCTTGATAAAGTTTATTAGTAAAGCGTCTACACCATTGTCCTTGTTCTTAAATTCCTCCATAGATGGGTGTAAGTATCTTTCTTTCAAATATTCCCAACAATCTTTCATCTGTTTACGTCATTAGCCAGGTTTCAGAGGCATACATTACCACTGGTTTAATGAGATTCGTAGATTTTACATTTTGTTTTCTTAATTATTATGTTTGATTAATTGTTTAAGGCCTCTCGGAAGAAAGTCTAAGTTAGCTCTAAGCTCTAAGTAACAAATTACTATTTACTCTACAAAACAATGATTAACCCAATCTTGACTTATGGCGTACAATTGTGGGGATGTGCTAAGTCAACAAGGATCAAAACAATTCAGCAGTTTCAATCCAAAACTCTCCGCGCGCTGGTGGATTCCACGTGGTACATCATAAACTAGACCATTCATGTGAACCTTGGCATCCCATTTGCTAATAACGAGCAGGGCCGCTGAGAGGGGCTGACATCTGAGACTTTTGGCACGGGCCCGGCATCGAAAAGGGTCCGACCGTTGGGCTTCGATGTGTCATATAACTTTGTTTATAATGCATCGTTTGAGGTCTCGTAATAATACAACAATGGCAATAACTTAATAAATAAATATTATAACTTTCAATTTCACGAAATATGTACTTCAATCAGAATGTTTCGCACAATACCAGTAACAGTTGCCGAAGGTGAAAGAGCGTTTAAGTAAACTTTCAGCAATAAAGAGCTTCAGTAGATCAGCAATGCTCCAGGAAAGATTAAACGGGTTAGCTTTGCTATTAATAGAACATAACCTGGCAATGAAAATTGATTATGACGAGGTGATTAAAGATTTCGCTAAAGCCGAGTTCTCATTAGTCGATTTCATTGATCAATGAGACTGACATTGTAAAGAAATTGAATAATGGGAACAGCATTTCAACGATATTGATCAATGATTTTTCGTTTCAATGGAAGTGAAAGGCAAGTCTACTTTGGTTGATCAACGGGATTAATTCAATGAAATTGGACGGTGTTTAAAATGTGAGAACAAGAGTTCAATTATATTGAAACAAATGCAGTTGCATCGTCAGCTTATTGTTGGCACCTACGCTCTGGATAAAATTGCGTAGAGTTTTGCGGCATTTTAACAACATGGCACATTTCAAATGGTTTTCTTTTCTTTTCTCTTTTTGATTTGGTTTACTAAATATTTACACACAATACGGACTCCAGCACGCACAATTGTTTTCTTTGCAGCCATTTTTATAATTGATCGTTTCTGACTGAATGTTCAATGCCCTTGAATCGTGTGAACAAGTTTCGCATTCAATTGTATTTTCAATGGGATAGATTCAGTCTCATTGATCAATGAAATGGACTAATGAGAACCCGGCTTAACCATAAGCTGAGGAAGCGAATGAGGCAGATGAGGCAATAAAAATTTAAAAATTCTCTTTTTACTTTATGTTTGTATTTTGTATGGTATTGTAACGTTTTTAAAACGTTTATTTAAAACTTCGATCCATTGTGTGAATTATTTATTAACAAATTTAAACGACGTAATAATTAACACGAAACAACAACTTAAACACTAAAAACACAACACTAATATTAACCCGAAACACTAATTAATTTATTTATACAGTTTCTTTATATTTACGTATTCATACTTAATCCGCGCACATTTATATTAACCGAGCATTTGGTCGCGACGATAGCTTTTGGTAGACTCTCGCTGCGTGACCCGTCCGCACAAGGGAATGCACCTTTTATACTAACTGTGGCCTCGAGAACGCTCCAATAATGATGTCATCGAATAGTCGCGGTAACACCAGAAACTTCTGTCGGCGGATGAATCATACGTTCACACGTGCTTCCACTGACCGTTCACGATACAGTATGTAATTTATCGAATTTTGAATTTATTATACACTTTTTTTAAATAAATGTTTTATATCATTTTTTTTTAAATTAAAGTGGGGCCCGCATACCTCGGGTCACGGGATGACGAGATACACAGATTTGCCCAAAACTGCCACGGTAGACTCCAAGAACACAACAATGAACTTATCCAACAACTGCCTGATGCCCAACCACCTACAAGAAGATTAAAGAGAAGCTGGCATTGCGATCTTAGAGCGCCCTAACCGGAAAAGATTACCAGTGGCGTGCCCATGAGGGGGGTTTCCGGGTTAGAACCCCCCCCCCAAGACTCCTAAAACTTGCCCTAAGATCAAACAACCCATTTGTGAAATCAAGTGATAAGTCAACCCCCCCCCCCCCTACGCACGCTACTGAAGATTACTACAGGAGTTTCATTAGTGAATGGTTTCTCCTTTCAATATTTATGTCCTGTCATCACATTCGGTTAAACTCCATGTAAAGTAGCTCGTAAATAAACAATTTATCAATTTAAAAAAAAATGTTTAAGTAGTCCAAAGTAGTTACGTATTAGTGCGCAAATAGATTCTTATTTTTACTTCTGCACTGCACTGTATCATTATTCATTGTTATTAATAACCCCAAGTATACAAAATATTTAACATAATAATCATAGATTCTTAAATCATGAGATGGTCTTCCCTCTATCCTTACTCCTGCTTGCATATATTTAGTTTTCTCGGCATTGTACCTAGCTCTTTTTCCGCATTTGTGAATTCTATGGTGCCAACGTTATCAGCATATTTATGCCAGAATTTGTACGCTTTTGTTTATAATTGCCCCCTTCTATTAATAGTTGCTTGTCTTACAGCTTTTTCTAGTGCTATATTAAATAGAAGTGTTGATAATGGATCTCCTAGGCGCAGCCCTGTGTGCATTGTAAAAGGGCGTGATAGATCGTTTTGTATTCGGCATTCTACTTGAGATAACGTTAATTTCACCAGCGATATCAGGTGAGAGGGGATCCCAAACTCTTTCATAGCTTTATACCGTGACTTCAAAAAGTGTTAGAAAAAGGTTGGCCATGAGAAACAAAAATAATGGCTACTGCAAGATTTGGAACCATTGTTTCTACAATATGACAATTCTAAATCTTGCAACATAAATTATTTTTGTTTCGTATGATCAACCCTTATCCAATTCTTTTTTTGAACTCACTGTATAATGCACTTTTGTTTATCGTGTCATATATGCTTTTGAACTCTATGAACAAATGATGGTTTTCGACATTTTACTTATGTTTTTTCTAATATCTGTCTTAGTAAAAACATTTGCTCGGCTGTAGATTTATTACTGCAGAATCCACACTCATAATTTCCATGATAATTCTCACATGCTAGCGGTTCTCCCTTTTTGTGTAGAGGAATCAATATCCCAACATTCCAATCATGTGACATATCTATTTGTACCCATATTTCTTTAACTTAAATAGCTAGTAATATAATACAAATGTTCTCAATAATTCATTAAAAATGTGTCTATTTGCAAATAAATTTAATCTCCTTTAAAATCCAGACCGAAACTTCCAAGACAAGGGTCGCAGGATATCCGCCTAAAATGAAATTTTGAACGGATGCAAATCTGCTTATGTTTAATGAAACATGGAGATGACATTAACAAGCAACCAAACGAGAATCAAATCAAAACTAAAAGGATATTTTAGGAATTTTGTGTGTGCCACTTAGGCTATTCATTTTCTTTTGTTTTTTTACGGTTGGGTGAAAATATCGTACAACCTGAAATGAATAACAAAAAGTCAACAATAATTTAAGCATTCTAAACAATTTCAATTCTCACTTTTCTATTTATTTGTCTGTTGTTATTTGGAGCACATAATTTGTTTCTGGTTTGTTCGATTGTTCGACATGCTCTAATTATTTAATAAATTCGATCCACTAAAATTACTCACCGTACAAAAAAGCATTCAATTTCATACTCAATTATTTTCTACGATAATACGTAAACAATTGCATGGCAGAAATGGCAAAACAAATATCACTTTTTAGGTTTTTAGCAGAAGCAAGAACTACATATTCCGAACTGTTTTTTAAGGAAAATACAAATTCAAACCATTACTAATACAGTTTTCGTTGCGCAATTGTTGTTTGGTGGTTTTCGAATTATATCGATAACTGTATTTGACTTTCAGATTTCACAAGCCTTCAAAAATTTACTTTAAATAAACTTTAGGAGGGTTTTCGAGTCTTAAAAAGGACCCAAATAAATTTATTTCGATTTAACTGGAAAAAATACTGCAAAATTTTCAACTTAAATATAGTAATCAAAATTTACCTAACTTGTAAAAATGAATAATTAATGGAACAAATAACAAATGTTTCATTAATTTAATATACTTTTATAATGGTGTTCCACCAATTGGCTAACCAGATCACTGTAAATTTAATGTAAAAATAATAAATTTAAACTACTTAAATTCATTTAACACCTGTCTTAACACTTCAAAGTTAACAAACAAGCTTTCCCTGATTTTAACAAGCAAAGTCCAAACTACATCCGTATTCTTCTTTTTAATTGGGAAAGTTAATTAATAAATAACGCATTTGTTTGTGACTTCGAATATTAATATTTCAAAAGTGCATTCGGTTCAGGTTTAAAAGATAATGAGCAAAACTCAATAAATTTGAAGATATTTTATAAGAACTATATTAAACCTTTTTAAGAATGTTTTTACTTAGTTTTTATTTATAGTTCATTCGCTTTTCAGCAGCCAGATCCGAATACTACTTTTTTTTAATTATTGCACTTTAAATAAAATCTCCAATAATAACTCAGATTTTTTAAAATATCTACAATTTCATTACTAATCTTATAAGCCTTGAATGCATTATAACACCAAAGATGCACTTACAGTTTGAAAAAGCCTACTTGGACAAACCACATTTAAAGAGCGTTTACCTAACATACTACTTTTCCTTATGTTAGTGAAAATTTTCTTTCCAATCCATTAATACAGTTAAGTGGCTCTAATTATACGGAAGTTTACACCAAATACGGTACAGATTATCGAAAGTGCACCAATTAAAAGCATGTTTATAAACAAAACATAACGTCATTGATCGATCTCTATCATTCAATATATTTTTCTACCCATCACTTTCTAAAACGCTTTCTCGGTATTATGTCAATTTATTAAAACATAACATCTTGAATTAATAAATGTAAGCCGTAACCTAAAAAAACAACACTCGTTATTTAGGATTTCAAAACCACTCCTTATGTTAATTCATAAATTATGATCCTATATAACAAACGAAATGTCGGATTTGGTGGTGATATTTAGAGGGGATTTACTCGTGCATGGGTGTACGTTTTGTATTTTTTTGAGTACCAAAAATGGACATTTATTGAGGTGGTCGTTAAGCCTGAACACATGCAAACTATGCATCAAGTTGTAAATATGTAAATGGGACGCTAATTAAATTTTATAATTGAAGATTAATTTAAAAGTAAGTGTAAGATTTTTTTGTAAGGTTTTGGTCAGCAGTGTTGTGGCAACAAAAAAAACATTTCAACCATCAAAAAAGCGCATGAAAAGCACAACCGTTTATAACATAGGCTTTATATCTTTTAAACACCTAAATACCTAAACAGGCAATTATAACCTAATTATAACAGATTTTAATTGTAAATCGGTTAATCGTAACCTAATTCCTCATCGTCATACATGCACCACATCTTGCACAGTTGGCAATTCTTTAAAACGGCAAAGGCGTAAAAATGCCACCCCCAGATATTTTTTGTGGGTTGTTTTAAGTACCAAGCTTATTATATTAAGCATATTACTCCAAGGAGGAGTATAAGGTGCAATAAAGGCATTTCAAAGAGCATTGATAAAGATGGCATGATTGCTAGTCTTGCGCACCAAGCTTATAATTACATCTTTCTTCTTTGTACATCCTCGCATTTTTTTTTTAATATAATATATTACTTAAACTCCAATCACAAATAAAGTTGGTCATTTTCATACTGCAGCTTCAAGTAATCTTGTACATTGTAAATTTTAATATCAAGTTTAAGATTATCAGCAAATCTGCTTACAAATAAAGTCAGAAAAGACATTTATTTAGGGTAAAAAGATTTGTTTTCGCGTTTTGTTTTATTCATAAAATGTTAAAATATAATGATACTGATAGGGAAATGTTAGAACTTATTGCCCTAGCCCCTGAATTATTAATAAAAATAAAAGATATTTAGTACAAATAACAACGTTATTGAAGAATACAAGTCATAAAATACCTTTGTATTATGAGATATTTTAGTTGGTTACTGATTATGGATATAGCTTGGCTGTAAAATGCCAAATAATATTACTAAACATGTGTTATTATATGTAGGTATACAAAGTGTCTCTTATAAATTTATGAATTCTGTTAACGATATTTCCTTGTTTGCAATATTTGTATTCAAAGTAAGTCCCAGTTAAGCAAGTTTGTTTGCGCATGGGCTACTTTTTGCAACCCTTCGAGGGTGAAGGGAATGCCAACCTTGGCAGTTCCTTGTTTGTAGCACGCTACGAAAGATCTTGCTTATAAATTGCTAAAGTGTAAAGTGTAAATATATCTAATCTTAAATTAAAACGTGTTTGCTTACTTCACTTACACTAACAACTTCTTGCTACTGAACCAGCATTAAAAATAATACATCCTAACTAAACTAAATTTAACAAATTCCATCAAAATTATTATTTCGGACAACTAACACTGACAATTTAATAACATTGGGCGCATTCAGGGACGCTCAGCTGCTTAGCTAAGCGGTAATTTAGTCAGCGCTAAATGACAGCAAACGGTATTTCCCTGAATGAAACGTCTGATAGTAAGCTGTTTTGACAGTTTGCTATTTGTTTTGTAAGGTTAGGTGTTAATTAATATGTTTTTATTCAAATTATTATTATTAAGCTTGTGTAACTAGAATACACATCTTATTACACTTTACATGCGAACACTATAGTATGAATTTAATTTGAGATTAGTTACGTTGTGGTTAAATTGCACTTTCCCGCTCTTTTTTTGACACCGCTGACAAAGTCAGCTAACAAATTATACGCTGAGCGAATTTCTCAGCGGCTTTACTGCTTCTTCACAGCGTGTCTGTTCAGCGACTTTGCTAACCTAGCGCATCAGCCGCTGACCGTCCCTGAATGCGCCCATTATTAAAGGCAAAGCCTGCTTTGTGTAGTAACCAGGTAAGTCATTATGGCTGCAATGCATGGCGAACAACAAAACAAAGTTGATAGTTGATAGAACTTTTGACTATTTATGTAACACCCACGAACAAAAAATCAAGTCAAAAGACACCTTTTTCCAGTAGCTACACATTTAATTTCCGCTGCTGAAAATAATCTTTTGTTATTTCAAAATATACGAATTTTTTGAAAATCTTTGATTTCGAAAGTGCCCTAATGAAGCACTTTTCAGATAGAGGTGAGTTTGGTTAAATCATTCCACTTTGATCTCAGGAATATGTGCTAGCAGAAAAAAGTAAGATCTTGACTTATCTTGACTAACTTCATTCTTGCCTCGTTTTTTTGATGATTTCTCAAAATAGTCCTATTGTACGACGATTTTTGCAGTGTGTCTGTTGAAGTTTTTTAGTTATAAAAAATATTTAAAATCATAACATGTAATTTAGTTAAAATCCATCAAACTCAATCGAATTTTGCTAAGTTATAAAAAGTATTGAAAATTGTATAAAATGTCAAGATTTTTAAGTATATAAATTAACGATTCTGCCTGTGGAGTGGTCGACTTCAGATAGTAACAATACACATACACTATACACTTAATACAAGGTCACAAACTCTGCAGAAGGCAACGGGAAACCACCGCAGAGAACACACATTTCCCTAGTATAAGGGGGATATAACAAAGTTTACAACGCCAAGTCGTCTAAAAATGTGGCTTTCGCCCCTTGCCAATGTCCTTAGAAAGGATAAGGTACAAAAAGAAGAAGAATAAGTCAAAGTGCTTTAAAGGTTTGTATTTGTGTTTTTAAAATGTTACCATCATATTTAAAAAGCAATATCAAGCATCATAATCGTTATTTTTATAAGAATAGGTATTATTTTATTAATCCACTTATTTTCAACTGATATAAAAAGAGGTTTAACTGGCACCAATCTTATCAATATTTAGAAACTTTAGTGTCTAATATCGATGAAATAGAAATTAAATTCAATTACCCCTCCTACGTGGAGAAGTTAGTCTAAAACTTAAGAATAGTTTGGAACACTACAAACATCCAGTTACTCCATCAAATTTGATTTTCTTATTCCTAACTAATTTCTATCTTCACAAAATCTATGAAAATTGTATTATATTTACTACCTCAATCTGATCCTAGTTAAATTTACTTCAAACGGCGCAATTCAGCTACTCAGAATAGTGAGTACCTGAGTAAGCTGCTTTTTTACTCAACCCCTTCTGAAACAATACAAACTATTAAAAAGTAAGCATAAATAAGCTTTGCCTATCGTTAATTAGCTCAGTTTTAAAAATTTTAAGCTAAGCAAAGAAAATAATAATACCTTAGATATTTTGAAAATTATAGAATACTTAGAGGTACTTTAATCATATTTGCTAGTCATTTTGCAAATGTAATAAATACCAATGCATGTTACTTAGTTAAATTATCAGGACAGAAATTGGAATAATCAAAATTTCAACTTCGTTTCGTTAAACATTATACAACCTTTTTTAAAATCCGATTTTACAAAACAAAACAATATTTTGCAATTTCTAGTTGAAATTAAAAAAATTCACAAATGCAATATGATTTAAAGATTTAAACGATTTACTAACCAGTATTTCCTGGTGAAATAAAAATTAAATGCAAAAAACTACTTAATCATATTTATTAATGCTATCTCTGAAGACGCTCAAAGGACTTCAGATTTTTCAATCAATAATCCATTGGGGTTTTATGTAATTTTAAATGCCTCTATCTTATACAACTTATCCGTCCTCTGCTGTATCTTCGTTTACTTACTATTTGGTAATAGTCTGCCTTATTTGCTTGCTGTTTAACCTATTATTTAACTTTTCACTCTTATATTATACTCATCACTTTTCCACATTAAATTAAATAAAACCCGAAGAAAATTACAGAGTCAGATAACATAAAGGTGAAACTCCTAAAACTAAACTGAATACCGAACGCAAGGACACGCGAGGTGCATTCCAAATCACAATATATGGAGTAAACCCGTCTGGCATAAGGTAATTAGCTGCATTTAACAAGACCTAACGCTCGCGGATATTATGAATAAATTGATACAATGTATAAAAAATTGATGGCAGGAATGCTAACATTAAACAACAAAGGAACGAAAGAAATAGTTTGGGGAGAATCTTAAAACAACAAGAAAAAAGAATATAAATGTTAGGGAATAAGCAAGGAAAATGAATCTGATGATTTTTGGAGTTCCAGAGCAAGATAAGGAAGATATAGAAAAATTGTTTGGGAATAACTAATAAATACAAGTAGAAGTATCAGACCATGAAATAGACTTCATAAATAGAGGAGATGACGAAAGAACAGAGAAAACAAACCAATTAGAGGACTGACAAAAAAAAAAAAAATAGAAATGCTGCAAAAGTTAGAAAAACTGAAAGGAACTGAGATATGGTTAAAAGAAGATATGAACAAAGAAACAAGGGACACCAGAAAAAACGAATGCCATAGGTACATCATAGAACACAGGATCGATGGAAATATATCGCGAAAAATCATGAAAGACTTATATTTTTAATCAAGTTACATCCTACAATAAAATAAGCAATTTTTTTGAATTTACAGTAATTAAACATTTAATTAAAAATGTTTGAACTAAATTGGATCTGTATAATTTTCAATTAGCTGTTTTTAAATCGAGAAATAATTGATTTTTGTGTAAAAATTATTATTAAATAATACACTTGTGACAATTAGTTGTTGACAAGCAACCTGACCTCAACACAATTTGTATTGTATTCGTCAATTATGGATCGACAAGCTTTGGTCGTCTATTTCTCTCTTTTATGGTTAACCTTTAGATGATATTTTTTGGATTACTCTTTATTATGCAATGTATTTAAAGATTTTATCAAATTTCTGTCACATCTATGAATGGATGTTATAAGTTGTTACACAATAATGGTATATGTTTTACTTAACTTAACCGGGATTTAAATTTGTTATTCAATATAACCGTAATTTAAAACTAAGCTATCAACAAAAATCTAACCTAAGCCAACCTAGTTTAATATAATTATTGAATCTAATCGAATTGAACATAACATAACCTATCCTAACGTTTGATATAAAGCGTGTTACAGAGAGGCTTTCCTATTTAGCAACGATTGCAGCATTTACTTTTCTTTAAAACACTGCATATGTAAACAATTAAACAACATTCCACTATTCAAATAAATTATGAAAATGTTCCTATGTTCCTACAGGTATTTAAATTCAATACGAATATAGAACAATCACAATGTGAGAAAACTGAATAATTAAGTAAAATCTGGCATTTGACTTCGATGCGACGCATTTAAAATAGAAATCAGTCAAACTTAAAACAAAAGTCAAGATTGAAATCGACAATGAAATGAAATTACTTTCTCTACTCCTAAACCAGTGCGTATATTGAACGGTAAACGCCATCAACTACTAAATTTAGGACATTGAAATCGAGATTGAAATAATGAAAGCAGTGGGTGTTTGGGAAACTCGCACCTGCGTCAGTGCCTTTACAATTTCTTAACAATAATCGTACAGTTTAACGCGAGGAAGTTTTGTTGTAAGAACATGGTAAAATTGGTAATTTCGCACGTTAATGTTCGTAATTACGTACCTGCGTACGCGAGCACAAAAGAAAGCCCTTTCATTCGTTGGTAAACAATTAAGATATTCCAAATAGTAAATCTGCCCACATGCCACGAAGTAGGACAATAAAATGTAAAAGTGGGTGTTTTCCAACGGATTTCATTCATATCTACAAATTTCCACAAATTAATCATTTGCATATATGGAGTTTGTTCCACTTTTGACAAAATTTAAATTAGCTACAATGAATATTGCATAACATGAAACGGAAATATTAGTTTTGCCACTCACCTCTTGTGTTTATGAATTGGACATAAAATTCTGTCGATAACTACGATGCATTCGTGATCATTTTAGACCTTAATTGGTCATGTAGGGAGGTACTTTCGATGGTGTAAATAAGTCTGTTTGTGGGAGAGATAAACCTAAATTTTCAATAAAACCAAACGGAAGAACAAATTAAACGAAGGCATCGATTATCAAACGGGACCAAAACCAAAAAATTCACCAAAGTGATGGAATCGTAAACTGACAACTTCAATTTTTGAAGGTCTGAAAGCCCAATTTACAAAGCAAAACGCCAAATAGTTGTAGCACACCACAGGTCCAACGAAATGTGGACTATAAACGAAATAATCGTTAGTAGGAATACTTATCAACTTCATTTTTACTTTCCTGCCCAAACCAAAATAAAATGCCCAAATTGACCATTCAAATTAGTTTCGGCACTAAAATGATATATTTAATCTTGCTATCCATATTTATATAACACTTAATGTCTTCAAACCAATTATCCCGTTGATACAACATTAATTGATTAATTAACTCCTTCATTTTAATGAAACTCAAGATTACAAAATAACTATCTAATTCGTAATCTGTGTTAATTGGTGAACTGCTCTTGCTAATTAAATCTGTTGGAATGTCGTTTCCTAAACCGTAGGGAGTATCCCCAACAGGATTAAAATAATAATATAAAAGTGATTGTAATAAATTAAAATGGATGACAGGAATAAAATTGTAAATTACTGAAATTTTACAAGTAAAATAACGACGAGTTTTTGCACTAAAATAACTTTATGAAAAATTGTTGCGATGATATTTTAAAATTGCATGACACAGAATGGGAGAAAGTAATGAAGCAAACAAAGTCTTACTAACATTGAAATAAACTTTAAAAATGAAAAAACCGGTATCTTTAAATTTTTATGTTAAACAATTTTTAAAGTAATTTTTAGCTTTATTATTCTTATCCGTTTAGTTTTCCAAAATATTAACAGAAATCTTTAGCATTTTGCAAATGATAGACTTACCTTAAATATCAGATTAAATTAATATGTTGTAGCTGTCCTTATTACAATAACCTCAACTCGGAACATTAACATAACTACATTAATTTGTGTTCAGGATTACATAACCCATTAGTTCATACAACCATTTCATCCACGCACCCTTAATAACCGAACGGTATTAATTCTGGTAATAAAATAAATTAGATTCAATTTTACGTCCTTCCTATTTCTGCATAAAAAAATTAAAGATCGGGAACAAGCAATTTCTCTTAAATTAATATTTTATACAGACTTTTGTCTGATTTTCAATTAAAATAAACTAGGTTTACAAATACAAATTTGAAATGTATCTTTATTAGTTATTAGGGCAAATTATGTAAGTCACTACAATTAAACGGAACAAGTAAGTAATATTGATTGAATATTTGTTTCTATATTTGGTAGCAAATCGATTGTAGAAACCTTTAATCAAATGTCGGTTACAACACAATCAATACCTTAAAAATTATTTGTTGCCTTTATATTATTCATAGCAAAGTGTCTTACATAGGCTTTCCTTGGGAAACGTTTATAAACCTGAATATGTACCAACGCAACTTATTCGATTAACTATATGGAAAGTTTTAAATGTAAGCAAAAAGTATACAAATCACACTCAGAAATCATCAAACTTTTCTGAATTTCACAGTTAAAATACGTTAAAAAATCCCTGTTCCTTCACTAAACGATTCGAGAAGATATTACAAATCTCATCAAAGAAAAACAATTCTACAAATTAAATTTAGTCCACCTCCGGCTATATTTGTTCAAGAACGCACCATCTGATGTAATTATGAAGAAAATGGGAAAGCAAATGCTTATAACCAGCAAACGATTTGAGTAAATATAAGAAACAGATTAATTAACTGCAGCAGAATGTTCGCTTAACTAAATTTGGTTTCATATTATAACAAAATGGTTTTTCTATCTGTAAAACAAACCAGGTCAAACTAGCTTAAAATAGATAATTAAATCAGATTTTCCGAGCAATGTTTGTTGTTGGCTTCATTATTATCAGTGCTAAATGTTTGAGCTATCGAATAACAAATTTGTGATTTAATCAATTACGAATTTTCCAAAATTAATTATTGATGTTATGGCTTCATATTTATAGGGCTTATGGTCGACTAAATTGATAAAATTAACCTCAAATATTTGTTGGGTCACTTTTGTTAATAGCAAATACTGTATACTGTTTGTTTATTTGTTTATTTATTAGGCGAGATCTAGCTTTGCGGGTGCCAGATATCTAACTATTATTGTCATCAGCACTACCCAAACTACAATATTTTTCACCTAGGATTTGGATTGTGACGTCAACACGCTGTTGATAAATTCACAATCCAACTATACTTCATCTCTTTCTAAACAAGGTTTTCATTACCTACTGCGCACGAATGCGTGTCTATTCATACAGTTTTTGGGCGGGGCAAGTTGACGTCACAACCCAAATGCTAGATGAAAAATACTGTACAATTTAATCGTATATCATATTACGGGCCGTTTTAAGGGGGGGGGGGGCTTCGGGGCTGTAGCCCCGGGCCTACCAAGTAAGATAGGGCCTAATGAGAGAATAAACTGCTTAATTATCTAATGAGCAAATAAAACGTTCTTATTCAATTTATTGTTTATAAAATTTGAGGTCACATTATTATTCTGAAGTAATAAATAAAACTGTTATTTTTAAATTTCTCCATACACACTGTTTCGTTTTTCTATTCATAGATTACAAATGTGACGCGGGGTATTATAAACGGCCGTAAAATAAATTTTGAACTTTTCTTGGTGGGGGGCCTATCAAATGTCCAGCCCTGGGCCTCCAGAAGGCTTAAAACGGCCCTGGATAGAGGACATACATTTTTATAGCATTAAAAAATCTCACCGACCTTAGCCCGAATCGAACCTTACACCATTGAGGCCGACATATTAACAAGTTAATTGCCTTCATTGTTAATGCTTGAGATTTACGAAGGGATGAAAATATTGGTTCTACAAACAAATAATTGAACTTAACGAATAAGCAAGTGCATTTCTGTTTCTCTGAATTTTAATAATAATTTATTTTGAAAAGAAGAGGACCTAAGAAATAGAAAAAATTGACAGCATATGAAAAAAACTAGAAGAATAACTTGTGCTGATAATGGCCTATAGGCTAAATAAAAATTCAAGGAAAGCATACAACGACAAATTTTTAAATGGACTCCCACAGGAAACTGATCAAAGTAACAATCAAGTAGTACTTTGGTAGTTCTGAATATGCTTGTAAGGCCATGTTGGCATCAGAAATAGTGAGATCTCGTGAGATGTGTAGCAGGAAAGGGCGCCGATCTCATGCTAGTTCAAATAAACAGTTATCTTAGAAGTTGATATTTTATTAATTCGTATAACAAACAGAATAGCACTAATGAGCGATTTCAATAGAAGAATGGACTATGGAGACGAGTGAACTGAATGGTGCTCGGACAAACCAAGGGAAAATACAAGAAATTTACATGGTGTCCGAGTAATAGAAGTGAGCCTAGACAATGAGCGAGAGATAAGCAATACCCACGCAAAGACAACAACAAATAAACTAAGTCCTAAACAGAAGTCGATAATAAATTACTAGTAAGTAAACAAAATGAAAAGCAACGACCATTTTACTTGCTCACCATGATAAAAGCGGAAGCAAGAAAAGAGTAGAAAATAAATGATATAAACAAAAGAATAAAATTCCGCAGGATAAAACATACATGAGTAAAAAAATTTTAAACGAGAACCTGAAAGAAATAAAGAAAAACCTGAACAAAGAAGTCATAACGGCTGGAAAAAACCTAGTAACAGCAAATATGGTGGTAAACAGAAATAAAAAAACGCAGGACAGAAGTAATAAAAATAACGATTAAAGATGAAATAAAACGAAAATATCAGTAGTATCTAAAAAAAAAGCATAATATAGAATGGCAAGATGTAAAATGAAAACAACATTAAAGGAATAAATAAAAAATCACGGAGAGGGAAACATATAATAAAGAAGAAACAACAAACACATACAGATACAACCCAATCTTATTTTTGAGATCATAAGAAATGTAAAACAGAGATACAGAACACAACAGTTAAAAACATAAAAGACAATAGAAGAATTATGCTTAGTAGAGTACCGAGAAACGCCCAAGTAATAAAAAGAGAGTACTATCAAAATCTAGTAAAAAAGAAAGCTGCAGCTTACATATCCAGCAAACAAGAACCCAAAGTAGTGGAAATACGTGGAAAAAGGAATTACAATCAAGGAATGCCAAGAAGAATAAGGAAAGCCAAACTGGGCAGGACAAGATAATATTACAAATAATATTAAAAAAAACGCTAATAAAAAAGTCATAAGAAGAACTAAGAGAACTAATGAACGCAGTAATAATACAAGAGAAAGCCTCTAAAGACTGATAAATACGCATCATAGCGCCATAAAAAACAGACAGTCGAGAATATCAATATTTACAAAACATTCACTTACATATAGCGTTCCTAAACAACTAACAATGCTTTTGGAAAACTGTTGAAGGCATTCACATACAAAATACTAAAGGTACAATTCGCATTTAAACCTAACAGAAGAACGCAGCTGAACACAATCTTCATCACAAAACAAGCCATGGAAGAAGAGAGTATATGTACAAGAAGACACACATACCTACTATATTGCGTAGACATGGTTCTGAAAATGCCAAAACACATAAAAAAACATACCAGGCATATAATTCTATACAATAATGTTGAGAGTTCGTGAGAATAAAGCACAAAAGATAATCAAAAACGTTCGAGGCCACCTGTTAAGGAGCACTTAGACGAAAAATTTCATGGGAGATGGCTAGAGCAAGGGGATTCACTTCTATGGCCTCCTTCGGATTCCGTATTTGTAGTTCAGGTACCTTAGATTTTGTATCGATATAGAAGAAACATTTTCTTTGAAGCACATATGCAGTATGACTACAATCCTTTTTTGGGACTTTAAGAATAAAATTGAAGGAAATCGTGAGAAAAGCTGAACGAAACCTACAGAAGATAAAGGAAACTGAAATAGACCTAGGAAAGTTAATCAAGGAGATTGTAATCTGGAACATTAGTTACAAACTAAGCAGCACCGAGCTATAACAAAGTCATAAACACTCCACAGGTGAAAAACAAACTATAGATGACTAAGGACGTTTCTGATCAATTTGAAGAACCCAGAGAAAAAAAATATACCCTAAAAAATAACAAAATGTACGAAAACAAATAGGGTCAAAGATAAGAAAAGGTAAGCAATAGATATTATAATTGACCTGCAAAAGGCTTTCAATGTTGTAGAACTAAAAGACGTAATATGTTTATTACTCGTATATGATAGCATACACCGATAAATCTTGTAAATACGTTAAAAACAGGTATACCGGCAATATCGTGCAAGTTAGTACAATAAATGGAAAATTATCAAATCCTATCCTAGTGGATGAAGAAATTCGACAAGGGATTCTTTAAGTCCTCTCCTATTTAACATTGTCATGGTCGAAATAATAAAGAACGCCGAAAATGAAAAGGGTTACAGAATGAGCGATGAGATGATTACTACAGTTTGTTACGAGGATGATGATGTACTTCTGTCGAAAACTGAAGACTCCCTACAAAAGATGTTATATAAGTTCAATCATACGGCAAAAACCAAATGCATAAACCAATAAGATATAAACTGAAAGCAAAGGAAGCAGTAATTAAACAAGCATTGAAATTCAATTATGTTAGCGTTCCTGCTAAACAGTTATGGCAATTTTGAAAAAGAAGTGAAGCAACAACTATCAAAACAAAAGGATAGCAGGGAGAGGCAAAATCTAAAATATACCAAACGACCAAAAGAATACGATTAACATGCATAGTTGAAACTAAGCCACATACAACAAAAACAAGACAGATGTTAGAAGCAGCGGAAATGAAGGTTGTTGGAAATAATCTCCAAGAAAACACTGTAAGTATGATAGAGAGAAGTGAAAATTTTAGAAGAGCAAGCACTATAGAAAAAATAAATGACTGGATAGCAAAGAGTAAAAGCGAGTGGGATACGCATAATGCCTGATGCATAAGTAAATGGACAAAATTTCAACTTAAACAATAAGGACCAAAATAGATTTAAATTTATTTTATCCAAACATAAATCAACTACACTTAAAAACTACCATAAAATCTGAATCTAGGATTACATGTGGTCCACCACCTTCCAGTATTCTTAGTTTTCTTAGAATGTCTTCAATTATATTTTGGAGGACCGAGAGAGCGAGACATCTAATTCTTTAATTTTCTTTCGAATTCTTCGTGACAATTGGTCTGTAGGTTTTGCAGACCAACCATTTTCGTTTACTTTCTGACTTATGGGACATTTGCTAAAGTAAAATGCTTCTCATCGTACAAAATGATGTTTTTTTCTCACACTTTTAAAACTGTTCACATTGTTCGACAGCAAACTGGAGTTTTTTCTGATTTTTGTTCACTATATTTTGTTTTGAAGTATTTAACACCTTTTTGCTTCAAATTTCGCAAAATGCTATATTGTAACACATTCAATTTTGAGGCCAACTGACGCTGAGACATTTCAACCTTGTTTTCAATCATTTTAACCATTTTTATTGCACAAACATTGCTTAGCTTTTTAGTTCTGCCACTCTTAGCTCGGTTATGAGTTGGCCGATATTTCACATATTTTTTAATAATATTATAAATTGCATTTGGTTTGTAACATTCGCGTAAAATATATCAGACTACGCCTTTTTGAATCATTGGCCAAGGGCTTTATACACACGTTTACGCTAAAGCGATTGTTTTTGCTTTTCCAAGTTGGAATTGTTAACAACACTATCAAGTTCTTCAACAGAACTGTCAAAGGCAGAACTCGAACAAAACTGATGAGTTTATTTTAAGTCCACAGCACTCTACCTATTTTTGAAATTTGTCCATTTACTTATGCATCAGGGGTTATTGATAGAATGAAAAACTAAGAACAGTAAAAATAGCACGAGACAAATCACCTAGGGGTAAAAGAAGCACCGGAAGGCCACAAAAGAGATGGTGCGACAACTTAGGCGTGTGATGAAGATTTAAAAAAAAATTTTAATATATTTTTTTTAAATTGTTTAAACAATATAAATACTTGATAGCGACAGCTGAAATGTTTCTGATTTTGAATAATTTAATATAACAAACAATTTAAAAAAAAAATCATCAAAATCGGTTCTGTTTTAGTGGGTTTAGAAGTAAAAACCTTCATTGACTCGACTATTTAGCGTTAACGGAAATTTAACGTAGTCGTTGCGATAACTCCCTATTAACAACAAAATTGGCATACAAAGCACAAATTGTAAAGAGACGAGCAGCTGGCCAATTTTGGATAAATAAAATAATTATGACATCAAAGCAGAAGCTTTTAAATATCCTACACGCGATAGTGCCTATTAACATATGTCAGCATGAATTAGCCAGTTACATATAAATTAATTAAATTGTTATACTTCACAATCTAAGTTTTATTTATTTTATTCCTAGGCTAAATGGTACAGCAAACTTACTTTAGGCACCACAAAAGTTTCTTTAAATAAAACCAAAAATTTCTTTTATTTCCTTGGAGATTCCAACTTCCGGTTCGTTAAATTGAAAATCCAAGTCATACTATGTTAAATTCAAGAATGTACTGCAGCATTTAGAACAAATTTCCGCAAGAGTTATTTTTGTAATCTTCAAAAACATCCTCGGTGCAACCGCAAGTTAATTAAATACGGAGATAGTTTCGGAACAAATTAATTTTGCCATTTGAATAAGTGCTATGTTTAATCCGAAGAGTAAAAGCTGGCTGTAATTAATTGCTTATTGCAAGTTTACTGAGTCGCTTGCAATCCGTCAGGCGTTATGCTGGTGGTACAATTCTAATGTTAGTAATTAAATTCCTACACTTAGCAAATGCTACAACGCCAAATGCAATGAATACGATACACTTAAATTTTAAATATTTACCTACGTCTTTGTTATAAAATGCCGCAAATAATTTATGTATATTCTGTTATTGCCAAAAGGCCAAAATTCTATTGATAACTAAAAGAAAATTTACTATCCAGTCTAAATTTCTTGGGCGAGGTTTGGCCATGGAAAAATGAGTATTTTAAATGGGGCTGAATATTTTGTATATTGGGCTATACATATTTCCTATTCTTTAAGGTAGATTTCTGTTAATTACAGAATATTATCCGCAACAGCCATACAACTTCTTTAAACATAACATTTGGAATTGTTTATAAATAAAATTGATTTGTTATGAAGCAACGAAGATCTGAAACTCAAATATATTTGTATGATGTTGTGGGAAGAATAATCCTATAAATATTGAGGGACTGAAAATATTAATTTCACAACAAATTGTAGTTATATAACCAGATTTATTGCAAAATGCTGTTAGCAGCTAGGAAAAAGGTTGAAAAGTAAGCGGACATTTAAATAGAACTAAAAAACATCAATTTAAATACGAATATAAAGTGCATTTATTATTTATCAATTAGATTTGAAATGAAGGGAACTTCAAGTAAGATGAGATTTTATAAACGAAATCTGATACCACCTACTTCTGAACGTTTTATGTATAAAAACCTTATTGTAACAACTAAGCTAAATTAATTAAGTTAATAATTCTAGATAATCCCTCATCCGAGAGTACATTAAATTAATTAATAAAATCTACCGTAAAAAAGGTTTTTTTCTCACTACCACCTTGGTAAATTGACATTTCATTGTCAAAAAGTCGACAATAATGGAAACTAAAACATTTAGTTGAACAAAAACAGACTGTATCTAAGGGCAAAAAAAAACGATTTACCGCGCTAGGTCACTTTCCGCATATGGTACCCCTGTCTCTACACCACAACGGATATTTAAAAAAAATAAATAGTTATAATGGAGAATACGTGTTTATTTATTAATATTAATACTAATTTTACAATTGGAACAACGTTGAATGTTAAATGAAGGTGTATTTACAAAATGTTTGATTTCATTCTTTTTATTACTGAAAACGGAAATTGTATTAATTTGTTTGTTTGTACCATAGTAACAGCGCCGTTTAAACTGTCATAAATATAAACGTCACAATTTTTGTTAAATATTAGTATTATTAATGAATTTTATTTTGTGTTAGTGAGAAAAACGTAATGCGCAACGCGTAGGTAAGTTTCTTTTTTATCCTCGGTGGCTTTATGGACCTCAGCTGCGCTTCGGTCCACAAATTACCACCTCGGATAAAAAAGTTCACTTACCATAACTTGGAGCGCAAATAACTATTTCTTCAAACGTCAGAAAAACACGACTTTGTGTCCTTGGATACACACAGTTAAACATTCACTTTTACTCCTAGGAGTAAAAGTGACATAAACATTCACTTTTACTCCTAGGAGTAAAAGTGACACTTAATGAGCCAATGGCAACTCGTAATTTTTATTTTTTATAACAAAGCAACGACAGCTGGTATGACGTTCATTTTTGACTTTCTTTAAATTTTCTTGCTGAATTGCTTTTAATTTATGCGTTTGAAGAAAAAATAACATGTGTTATTCGGAGTAAAAGTGATTTTGTGTGCCTCGCATGAATGTCCGACTCGCTAGCGCTCGTCGTTCAAACGTAATGCTCGGCACACAAAATGACACTTTTACTCCTAATAACACAATATACTATTTTCTACTCCCACCATGGAAAGTGGGATTTTCAAACTTCGTCTCCATAGATACGAGTATTGAAAATGAGTGTTTGCCGAACAAGTGAAATTAGCGTGCGGAAAATTTACTTTCCGCACGCACATGCATGATTTTCGGTGCGGCAAAGTATAATTTTGCCGCACCGAAATCAAAATGTCATAATGACATTTGATGAATGTCAGATTTGATTTTGCAGAAATATTTAAATTTTTTTATGGAAATGTGGTTGTAGAAAAAATAGTGTGTAATACATGTGTTAAAAGCTTGTATTTGCCACTCTCATGTGACTGCAGCACTCACTATCGTTCGTGCTGCAAACTTCACATTCGTGTGGCAAACGCAAGCTTTCAACACTTGTATTACAAATAACTATTACAGCATACTCACCGACTAATTAAAGCAAGCTTTATGAAATGTAGTTATTTATTATTTAACTGACTGAAACTTGAAGTTTTCATTCTAATAATAGAGAATCATTTATTTAATAAACACATAGGGCGTTTAACGAAAATATAAAACGATATAGCTTTATATAATTTTATATGTGTATAACAGAGAAACACGATATTGCCATGGTAATTAAACATGGCGTTAAATTGAAATATGAGGTGAGAATATCGACCATTGAATTTTAACGTTAAATATAAATAAAATTAAATTAACATATAAACATAAAATTTAGATACGAAACAACCCCTGTTATGGATAAAAATATCGGCTTTTTAAGAAAAAGAAAATCCGTTTCACAGTGTTCAAATGAGAAGGTAAAGTTTTGTTTGAGAACTTGTAAGACAACTAAGGAAATATTGATTCTATTTTTAAAATGCCCCCCACTTGGAAAACACCACGCAGGAAAGGGTTGTTTAACTGATAACAAACATTTGGTTTGCTTAAAAGAGGTAATACATAGGTACTAACTAATTGACTAATCCAAATTTTGACAGATTAACGATGGATTTTAATGTTCAGCCTCGAAACAGAATATTGGAGCTCTGACTAGATTTTCATGGATTTAACTCTAAATTCAGGGGTATTTAATTTCAAAACTAAAATAAAAATTAAATTCTTCACTTCAGAGTGTTTTGGAAAATTTTAAAACTAAAAATTATTTTAATAAATGGGGGGAAATCTTTGCTGGGCCTTCAATATTTGTTAGTTACATATTTATAAGTAATTAACCCATGAAGACATTAACAAAATTATTTTTCTTATACAAGGTATCTCATAACTTATGGGCCATAGAGCAACTGGAGATAATAGACATAAAAATAGGTATTTTGAGCCAAAATTGCCTAAGTAAAATGTTACAGGTTAAAGAGATACAGGGTGTTTAAGGTAAAAGTTAATTAACTTCCACTTTCAACACCCTGTATCTCTTTAACCTGTAACATTTTACTTAAGCAAATTTGGCTCAAAATACCTATTTTTATGTCTATTATCTCCAATTTCTCTATGGCCCGTAAGTTATGGGACACCCTGTACATACTGCATTTACATTGTTTTTAATTTTGAAAAGTTTTTCCTCATATATGGAAATACATTCTTTCGGCAAATTAGCCTTTGTACCAAAAAGTAATTATTTTATTCTTGTTGTTTGTATCATTATAAAACGTAATAAATAAATTAGACGAACTTTAAATAAACGTCATCGATTCATCAGTTTACTAGATCGAAAATGTGATTTTTACAATTCGATTTAATTTTTCCTCGTATCAAATCTAAAACCTGCTACTTAATTTAACAAAATACTCACCCCTATTATCGCCGGAGTGACCGAGTGGTTAAGTCATTTGACTACGGCGCGGACGATCTCGGGATCAAACCCTAGTCGGATGCGCGACGGGTGGCCTACCCAGTCACTGAAAATAATTGGAAACCGAAACACAGTGGTGGAGTAGGGCAGGCGGTTGTCTAAGGCGTGACGCTTACCACGCCACTCTGTACGCCTGGTGTGCGAGACAACTGTGTATGAAAGCGACTTAGAAGGCGTTAACCCTCATGTTGCCGGTCAAACTCAGTGCCGATACCTTTACCTACCCTTATCGGGTATTATCATAATAAGATGCCACTGATTTAGACGAAAGTGTAACTAACTTATTTTAAGTTACATCTAAACCATAAGGGTTGGTAACTTTAAATCGTTAATCATGTGTTAAGTACCTCTACCTTACATTAATGTTTATGATACTGCTTTTTTGGGTATTTCGCAAACTGGCCATAACAAACTTCATTTGCATTTTTATTTACTCAAAGAACCAGGCACTTTCCTAGAGCTTGTCCAAAATTTCGCTGTATAAAAGCCACCTACCTCTCTGTTGTTCATCCCCTGGCACCCTTATTGCTACTACAGTGATAAGTATTTAACCCACCAAATTTTTACATTTATTACGTGCTTTGTTTTTGAAGTAAAAATGTTGAAAAAAGCTTCTGTCAGAAGTGACTGGCAAACTCGGTTGAAAGACATTAAAGTATTATACGTAGATGTGTATCGTTAGGTCGTTCACACTTTAATCGCTGCTGATTACGATTGTCGCATATTTTGGAAATGTTATATTGTTGTTTGGAATTTCTAACTTTTTCAAATATTTTAAAGTTCTAAAAATAGCTATGGTACCCGGTTAACTCGACAGCAGGTAAAAATTATGGACGCATTTTTTGTTGCTTGTTAGAAAGTATAAATAAATGTGAAACTTACAACTGGAGAAAATCAATTGGACTACTGAACATTTCAGATAAACAAAAATACAAACGTTTTTGCATTTTAATAAAAGCCGTTAGAGGAATATTTTGGAAACAGTTATTTTTATCTGTCAGATAGTTGGATACTTGGGCAACTGGAGGTAGAATATAATAAAATAAACATAAATTAATCAGAGTATTAACTGAATTACTTAGAATAAAATAGTATTGACATTAATTTTAAGGGTAGGTAGAGGATATCAAATAAACCATGTGTCGCAAGTAAACGGTAAGCTCAGAAAAAAAATAGAAAGATCAATACAAAAATTGGTTTGGGGTTACTGGAATTTAACTTATCAAACGCTTTACTGATAAGAGTCCAGGTATGCTACGTAGGTCAGTATGTCTCTCAGTATTCTTCGAACATTTTAACGGAAAGTCAGCCTAACCTAATTTACGGGGAAGCTTTTCAGAATGCTGCAGCAGCTCTTAAAAAAAGACAGTTTTTGTGTTTGTGTTTATGTAGAAGTTAATGGAAGAATATTTAAATATCTTCTGTAAGTCCTGTTCCTCAGCAATAAATTAGCAAGTACAAAACTTAATATTAGAATCTAAGCAAAAGACGTGGAACGACTTTGGGGAAAAGCTGGAGAGAGACAGTAAAAACAATCAAAAAGTGTTCTATAGCACTAGCAATGAAAAGTAAGTAAGGAAAAATACTAACAACTGCAACAGAAGTAATTGATTAATGCGGGATATACACCAGAAACACAAGAACAAGAAGGTAAAAAAATAGACGCCCAAGAAGTAATTGTAGATACTGGAGAGGCTAAAATTACAAAAGAAGAGTTAGAAGAAGTGATAAAACAGTTGAAAAATGGCAAGGCTCCAGGAAATGATCATAGTGAAAAGTATGGGAGAGCGAGATTTACAAATGCTTCTAGATATTTACAATAAAGCATGAGAAGAGGAAACAATACCAAAAAAAGTGGGTGGCTTAATACTGCCAATATTTAACAAACGAGGCAATTAGGATTGCAATAATTATAGAGACATAAGACTGCTGAGCATGTTAATGAAGCTACTTGAAACCCTGTTAGAAGCTCAGAGTGGATTTAAAAAAGGCAGAAGCACATAACACCATGTAGTATTCGCATTAAAAGAGATTATAGGTAGAACACTATTAAGAGCCAAAATAGCCTATTTAGCATTCATGGACATGGAAAAGGCTTTTAACAGAGTCCCGATAACGAATACCTATATAGGGATGCTTAGAAAATAATAAATTAATTAGAGTGATTAAATGCCCGTATAGAGACCAGAAACAGAGTAATAAACAAAAATGCAAAATCAGAAGAATATTTATTACAAAAGAAGGAGTAGGGCAAGGAGGTAGTTTAAACCCATTATTATTTATCATTTTTATGGATAAGCTAACTCGAGAAGCAAAGTAAAGAAGAAAACCTTAATGTACTGCATATCTAAATCTGGAAAGAATATATCTCTGAATGCGCCTTTGCAGATGATATAGCAATAATAGCGAGAAGCAAGAAAGGTCTGGAAGAAAATCTAAATGTGTTGAATCACGTGTCATCACAGAGTGAAATAAAAATGAATAAATCTAAAACAAAAGTTATAGTAGTTTCTGGAGAAACGAAAGAAATAGAAATCATACTAGCAGGAAAACTGATAGAGCAAATTAACAATTGTCAATATTTGGAAGTTACACTAGAAGAGTCTGGAAAACAAGAACTCGGATTAAACAAGAGAATAGAGAAGGCAAACAGAATTTATTATGCACTAAACAAGGGACTTCTAAACAAGAAAGAGGTAACAAAACAAAGAAAGATAAAAGTCTATAAAGCTATATATTGATCATTTATAAGAGGATATTATTACAAAAAATCATTATCTATTTTATTAATTAGTAGAAGTTAATGTTAATTACAATCACTTTATTGTTAAATGAATTATGCAGTTTTAAAAAAATAGGGTTACATATCATAATTTTGGCACTCAATCGTGAGGTTATTTTGCACTTTGTAATAACGTGGCATTGTTAATGATTTTGGGCAATCTTGGTATTCATAACAATATAGACCGATCCTTACATTGCGAGTCATGGGTATTGTCGAAACAAGAAAAGAGCAAAAACAGAGCGGCAGAAATTAAATACTTAAGAAGTTTGTAGTTTTTTTACTGATTTTTGTTAAATTTTTTGTGATAATAATTTTCGTTTGCCCGATTTACTGTTGTTAAATAATGGAAAAGTGCTGTATGACGGTTAATTGAATCTGCCAATAGATATTTAATTTATGGATGAGTAAGTGGGAGTATTGATGTTGGATTGTACCAGGAAGTTATCCTAATCGACGAATTTCCTCCAGGAGGATTTTTCTGCATATGCATCAACACTTGTGTGAGAGTGGCCTGTAAACTTGTTTTTCTTTTTTCAAAAAATAACTATTTTTTGTTGAAAGTAGCATAACACCCTGTATTTCGAAAAGAAAGCATTTGACAGCCTCTGCTTAAATGTTTTATTACTTACTTACCTATTTCTATTATTTTGAGACACTTATCTTGGGACAGGTTTTTAATATCAAGATACCGATTTAAACTTAAGCCAACCTTTAATATTGTAATAAATACAGAAATATCAATATAAATAATTCGGTAAAATGAAAACGAAAGGACGCCAAGTGTTTTCGATGTACGCGAACAAGGGAAGAAGTGACCTCCATCGAACTTAACCATCCACGTGGTCGAGTTTCCAAGTATAAAATAAGCACGTAGGTATAAGCTGGAGGTTGGACCAAATAGTCCATATAAATATAAGGCACGAAACAGCAAAAAGGGATGTTTTGTTTGCATCTCTGCCGTGTACGTATCAACCAGCCTCCAGATGTTACGAATTCTAGTTTTCATGTAAGTGTTTAAATTGTATTTAATTTCTATTTTCCCTTAGTTGGGACTTGTATTTGTTGGTGAAAATTATTCATTATTTTTTGGACTTAGGAAAGTATTCTGTATTTCTGTACTTGTGCAAAAGTGTTAACCTAATTTAACTTTGAACTTAGTTGAGACTACGAATATTTGTGTAAAAGTAATTTAAATTCAAACTTAGAATATTTTTGTAGAAGTTATTCAAACTTAGAATATTTTATAAAGAGATTGAAATCCTGATGCGGACTTAGATACTCCAAGCTAAACATTGAACTTTACTTCTTAAATACTTATTTGTAAATTAAAGACTGACTTGTGTCCATCTTATGAAATGTTTTAAATAAATGTGTTCTGTTAGTTGAATTCTGATCTAGTTATTTCTAACCTCTCGTAACTGCCAAGCTAACAAATTCAAACGTGACGTAGCACCTTCGTCTCTACCAAACAAGCGAATAACCTTATCTTCTAGATAATTATTTACTACTCAAGTACCCCTAAAAAGGGCTACGCCACAATATCACTAATATCTAATAATTGTTAGGTACTTCACTAGATGATTAATTAACATATTAAAAAATGGTTAACCATTCATCTGTCAGTATCTTTGCTTCATGCGAACATTTTTATCGTTATCTACAGAAAAGCATCCCAAAACTTCAGCTCCAACTCTAATCAAAAAATTCTTAGCCAGGAAAGTACAAGGCGACTGCACTAATTCCGCTGTGGTGTGCCGAGGTAAAAAAAAGTCGAAGTAATGGCTTTTACGAGCTCAGCATCTGAAATATTTCTACAGTTAGAACATTTACGTAAAAGCGGGGCATTTTCGCAAAACGAATTTTCGTACATCGATTTCCGTTTTATTACCATTCTATTTTTTATTTAATTATTATAAGTTGTAATTATAGTTAAAAGTGTGCCGTTGCGGAAGTGAAATCGTACATATATTTTTTCAGGTTTGTTTCCTTTTTTAGTTTCTTCTTAAGAGAATTAAGTTTACGCCAAGAAAGAAACGAGAAACAGAAGAAAACATATCACTTCGAGAATCCTTTTTCTTTCTACTCAGTGTATTTTATTTAAATTAAATACATCAGTCCTATTCTGATTAAACCACGAATCCTACTGTCAAGAAAGACGTGGCGGTTTCAATTTGCATTTAAGCTTCATTTAATGGAAATTGTTCAATTTGTTTTACCATGCCCTCTTTTCTAATAAAAACTCTCATTTAAGTTGCTACCGACTATGCTATCAATTCGCACATTCTAGCATTACGTAAAACGTTGATTTCTTTGAATGTTATTCTTACATAACTGATAATATGAATCCAGCTTACGAACTGATCAATTTCAACCATTAGGTTTTTTAAATAAAAATAGCCGTAAAAGTGATTTATCAGCTTTTTGTAGACGTTTCAAAAGAAAAACATAGCGTTCTTTGATATCTACAATGAATTATTGGAAGAATATCGGCAGAAAGTATACAATTACTTCCCCTTTAAAATATTGACCAAGAGCAACGAATAGAATAAGTTTAACTTGAAATTAACGTGGTGGTTTTTAATTTTTAAAATTTTCAAATTCAATAAACAAGTAAAACCTAATTGAAAAACATAATTTATTCATTATATTTATTTAAATTTATTTATTCAACTCTGCAATCCAAGTTGAACGAACAAGCAAAATTAATGTTAGAGTTGAATTAATCTGTAAATTAACTAGCAAACAATTAACTGATTAGGTGGACATTTATTGGTTTATTCATAAATCTGAACACATGCAAACACTACATCAAGTTGTAAATATGTAAATGTACATGCGTAATTTAAGATTTTTAAAAAGGAAAATAATTGCGTTTACAAAGTATTGGTTTTCTGGAACTCAAAAAAATTAGAAAATACGTTTATACACCAAAAAAGCGCTTGAAAAGTATAAAAATGTTTAAAAAAGAAAATAATTAGGTTTACGAAGTTTTAGCCTGCTGGAACTCAATTAAAAAATACATTCATGCCGCCAAAAAAGCGTTTGGAAAAGTTAGAAACTGTTGTAACAAGCTTTAGAAGGAATACTAGATTCATTTATAAAAATTAAGTTATTTTAGAAAAACAAAATTGGGCCATCAAAAAGGTTGAAGTACTTTGGTACCAAAGTTGAACTGATAGATAGCACACTGAAGAATATCTTCAAAAGAAGCTAAACACTGGATTATTTACCATGGTCACGAAGGAAGGTGAAGGCAATGAATATGTATACCTAACAAGAGCGGAGGACCATCTGAAGAGACCAAATCTTTTCGTTCTATTAGCCCCAATTTCTTTCTCTTTAAAACTATGCAGAAAATTATAGATAATTGGAACGTTGCGCAAGAAACAACTTGCATATCAACCAGACAACAATTTACCTATTAACCAGTGGGTGCCCTATACTATCTGTGAAGGACATCGTAAAAACCTTACCAAATAAGCAAGTAACAGTTGCGCTCGTGGCTCACTTGGTTCAGCTGACCATTGAGATGGCCCGAGTTCGATTCCCAGAGCCACACATACACCGAAACACCAGACAGCTTCTCTCGGAAGGCAATGGCAATGGCAAACCACCGAGGCATTTCTTCCTAGTAAGTCTTTTCTGGAACAGAAGTGGTTCGTGGATCGGAGACTATGTAAAGCTGCTTGACACGCACACTACAGACATATGAAGAGAAGACCAGCAACTGTAAAGGGAAAGCCACTTCAAGAAGAAGTACCTAGACATAAATGGAGCAGCTGTGTAAAACAGTTGATTCTTCAACTATGGGATGGACTGAAACAATGCTTCAAATCAGAGTTACTCCCAGACGTTTCAATTACCATGGCGAATGAGGGATCTTTCTTGCTATCATCTATTGTTGTTGACGACCTTTCGAAAAACCTTTTAAAGAAAGGTTGCTACGAGTATGATGTGGCCATTTTTAATAGAGGCAGACAGATAAAATTTTGTCAGGATACAAGATGCCTTTAATACAGGGGGGAAGGGGATTTTCACCGCTTTCTGTAATAAAATACTATCCTAATAATGCTTTGTTTATTGTAAATGCAATATACAAGTTTCCAAAAGTGCTTAAGGCAAAATATCTTCGAAATAAATCGTTTGCCGACCAACGTGCATTAAGGATTTTCCACTGCTTTTATTGCTTTTTTTAATTCGAGAGGGGAACTAAGCATCAACCCGAATAAAACTACAATAATGCTTTTGCTTGATCTAAGAAAAGTACAGCAAAATCAAGAACCAATAAAAATGATGGAACAATTCTGAAAAATACTAAACGAGACCAAAGTAGCATCATCCTTTGGAAAAGAACCACACCGAATAGTAGTAAGGAATGAAGCATCGGAAGACTATCACAAAAACAAAAAGAGGAAATAACAAGTGAATTATGAAGGCGAACTATTCGACATAGTAAATAATATATGTATAGAAGAAAGCAGTCGCGGTCGTGGCTCAATTGGTTTAGCGTGTGTCTGATCATTGAGATTAAGACTAGCCCACGTTCGATTCCCAGGGCAACGCATACACCGAAAACACCCGACCGTTTCCCTCGGAAGGCAATGACAAATCGCCCGGGTATTCTGCTTAGTAAGTCTTCTCTAGAGTAGAAGTGCAAGCACTTCCGTGGTTCGGAGCTCATGGTAAGCTGTAGGTCCCCTATGTCTGTAGGCTACTTGACACACATAGTACAGACATATGGAGAGAAGGCAACGCCCTATAAAGGGCACATCACTTCAAAAGAGGAAAGCATTTAAGTATATCTAACACCGAAACAAAACGGAGAACACATGTAATAGACTTGGTACAATGATTATACTCGTACACGTTGAAGTGAAATAGGAAAACTTACAGACAATAAATGTACATACCGAATTGTTGAGTACACACCAGGAGACAACGAATGGCTTGTATGGAAGGAGGATCATAAGGATTATTTTTATATTTGAATGATACTAACAAAAGCTCATTAACATAAGTATTATATTCGTGCTATAGTTAACAGATTATTATTATGAGCACCATAAAACAAACAATCATTATTATTAGACTTGGACCGTACTTCATAAAAATTCAGAAAGAACATTTTTGACCTATCGTTTGATTTTATGACTTGTAGGAAAGCTGCTACTCAAAGGAAGATCTCAAACTAAATGCATAGATAGATGGATGACATCAAGGGAATTATTGCATACGACTGGACGCAAAAAGCGGACAACAGGAATAAATGGTAATATCTAAGGGAGACGTACGAGTACATCTGACTATAGATAGTTAATGAAACTGCCACAACAAAGCGTTCGAGATAATATTAACCAAGTTTTTTGACTTTAAAGTCATCATACAAAGTGGTCCCCAAAGACCACAGTGGTAAACATTGCAGTAACATGAACGAGTAAAAACACTTTCATATTATGATACACAAATGAATCTAAAACAAGATTGGGGACCGCCAGGGGATTATTTGGACGTAAATATAAGCTATCGTTAGTTTCAGGTGTGTCTCCCATCATATCGCAAGCGGAACTACATGTTAGAGATTATGGTGCATGTGAGTGCTGACGAAGAAAGTCAAAGGGTTATCAATTTATATAATGACAATTAGCCAAATAACCTTAAATACTGGTATAATGATCGGTTTCCGGACGTGAACCATGTCATGGTTCAGAGAGAAAGACTCGACGTTTCGCCCACCATCATAAGGGGCTTCATCAGGAACTGGGTAGTGTCCTAACGAGTTTCTAAAAGTTTTCTCCTCTGACGTAATTGGTACGTGCTCTTTTAGACCTTACCTAACTCCTGATGAAGGAAGCCCTTTAAGATGGTGGGCAAAACGATTAGTCTTTCTCTCTCAAACTGTTAGAAGGTCCAAACCGCGAAAATTGTAAAAAAAACTTCAATACCACTGGCAAGGGAAACAAAACCAAAATTAACAAATTCTAAACAGATTCTAAAGCTAGATTCATCGGCTCTGAAGCATTGTGTGTCTAACTAGAACTCATGGAAAAGCAGAACTACAGAAATACGAAAGGGAAGCAAAATTGTCGGACTGGAAACAATTACTAGGTCAAAAACCGAAAAAATCTAAAACTATTGCCTAAGGAATGCTAAAACAATTTTTGATTTAATCAAAGCAGAACTAAGTCTCATCATTAAAAAACTTAACTTTACCATCATCTGCTAATACTCTATCAGCAAGGACTTAACCTAAACATTTGCATCTTATAGACATAGACAGTTAACACATTTTTTTAAAAAGATTTTTGGAAAATAAGTACATGTTTTTAAAATAGAAATCTTGTCTCTTCGCAAATGATTTCAATACTAGAAAGGTTTTTTAAAGAATATATTTTCCTTGCTGGAAAATATTTCCAAAGGTTTTAGGAAAATTCTTAAATTTTTTCAAAGAAAATTAACTTCTCTTTCGAAAACATCTTGAATACAAAAAACGGAAGAATAAATTTTCTTTGGAAATAATTTTAAAGTTAAAGTTAAAGAATTATTTTATAAATCTCATTTTCTTCTGAAAAAAGTAAATAAACTTTGAAGTTAGAAAATCGTCTGAAAGAAAACCGCAGTTTTGGAAATAGAGTAGAGCATTAACTTCTAATAATACTTGTTTGATTGAAGGTTTTATGTGCAACAATCTCTTTCGTTTAATTAATTAATTGATAAATGAGTAACGGTCACATCTAATTCAGCATTAATTAAATCAAAACTTGGTTGATCTAAATTCATTGTTATCTTTAAAATTTAAATAGAAGTTTCCTAAATATTAAATTAAAGGATGATTTTTAGAATAAAAAATTATAAATTAAATATGTGCAAAGAAGATATTTCTCATTTCTGGAAATAAAAATAACAATTTAACTTAAATGGCAAAACCAGTTTCGATAACAGGTATACAGAAGCTTGTAAACTTAAGCATGTTAACAGGTTGCACTGATGACATACTGCTTATCAAACCTGTCTGCATCGGTTACATATGAGCTATGAAGGATTAAAGTTTAACTAAATTTGTATCGGTACGGCAAATTTATTTGCCGACTGAATTTTCACGTTGAAATCAAATCAAATCAAATACACCCAATAATAAACGCACGGCATCTAAGCAAATTGAAAATTTTTTGTACCAACACCATTTACAAAACATAAAGTTCTTCCAAAACTTCCAGACTTCCAGAACAAAAATTTTACAGGCGATTAACACACGTTTTTGCTAAAGCTGATAATAAACTGATATAAAAATAGTAGAACCAGAGATGTAATTTTAATTTGCAGAAAAGTGCAAGATAGCAAAGCAAAATGATTAAATTTGATAACAACAATGCAATACGAATAACCAATAAATGAGTTTTACTTGTTTGCCAATTTTAGGAATTTTTTTATTTTTTAAATTTTAATACGACACCCTGTATAACCAGAAACTGCTACAAAATTCAAGATATTCCACCATCGATCAGCCCCAGAATTCTAAATATGATACTAAAATATGTGAAAGTAAAATCACGTTCGTGGACCTGTCTTATCTATTTTTGTAAATGTCAAATCGAAAGTCGCGATGTTACTACCGATTTTCATGTTTCAAAAACCTAACTCCAAAGAAATAATACTTTGCCACTTGCTATTGGTAAGAAGAACGTAATATTTATCGGTATTTAAAAAGAAACTTATTTCTTCGGTCAACATGGTAGCCAAAATACTTTCGCATCCTAAATCCGTAATTGTTGCCCTTACGGTCCTCGATGCGTAATTCACCACCAATGTTTTGCATGTATTCCCTTAGAATTTGGTCTTTCCCTTATTTGTAAGTATTTTGCTTCAATAAAAAAACCCTGTTTTTAATCCTTTGGTTGTTTTTGAAACGTTTCGAAGAGTTTCCATAACTTTTCAGACACATAAAAGGGTTAATTATAAATGAAATGAAATAATATTATAATCAATCAATTAATTAACTAATTAATGATAAATTAATTAATAGATAACTAAACTGAAATACTTTTGAATCGGTATAAAAGAAGCAAATTGTAATCTGTGTTGTTGATCGGATTATGGTTTTAGTAAAGTTAATGTACTGCAGGCAAGAACATTAACAGTAACATTTAAAATTTAATTAAGCAAGTAATAATCCTCGTCGTCGTTTTCTGGTTATTAAGGGCTAATTAGGGTCATCATATCACGACTGTTTGATGAGACAGAAAATTAATATATGTCTATAACTTGATGACATGAATGTTTGGCCTCTGCAGATGTAGCATTATACTTACCAAAATAATGTTTAAATATTTTTAAACTGCCATTATTAATAATAATAAACAAGTTTTATTAAAGCGTGACTCTTATATAACAAACAAATACAAAGTAAATATAAATAAAAGGGGAAACATGTAAATGCAGAAAATTTAAATTGTACATTGACTTACGTAGTAAAGTCAACCTGAGTTCAAAATAAAATAACATTAAGGTACCTATACTGCTTGTTTTTGTGGCAAATACAATTTAATTAACTCACTAAAGTTTCACGTCATCGTTACAGTATTTTGTATAGAATGAAGTGTACATAATTTTCCGCTGTATTATATATTTATGATTTTCTTTTAATAATAATACATGGTAAAACTGTTTTATGGTTTTTCTATTGCGAATTTCGTATAACTAGCATTTCGCTCGAGTTGTTTTTTAAAAATAAATTGCGAACTTTTCAAAATAATGTTTGCTTTACTTAGGTTGAAGTTGAAAGCTGTTTTAAAGGTCGTTTAAAACAGTCAAAGGAATTAATTGGCTTTTCTTTTTCGTTAAAATTCGTTTTAATGTTGCTTTGATATTCATCTCCTGTCAAGCTCAGTGTCAATAACTTTTTAAGATTGTGGCTCAAAATTTGTTATTGGCTTAATATATGACCATGAAAAATATTGATGCAGATTTGACACAGAACAAAGGTCAAAGCTACATCAAATACTAGCTATATTCCGCGATTCCGATTAATCGGTGTTAGCTTCATTAAAGATGTTAGGTTATTGGTTAGGGATTTACATCTTTTCAAAATTAAAATATACGCCAAATAAAAATATTATTCAATTTATATGTTGAATATTCCCGCCATGTTTCTATTCAATAAGCAACAAACGTTACTTCTGTATCGCATACAGGTTTGCAGTACATTTGGTTGAATATGTGCCTTTTGGTGCGAAGTCGAAATTTGCAGTTCTTCGATAGCCGTAGGATTGCTTAGCGAAACTTCTGATACATCCAAAGTTGATAGAAATCAACAGAATTGTGATCAGGGGAATAGGACACTGGCTAGTCAAAGCTCTTTTGCAAACACAACAATTGATGAATGATTTGCAAATCAGCAAGCAATTAAATGACTTATCAAGAAAATATGGCAATCAAAATTGAAACGTGTTTTCAACGAATCACTTATGAATGAATACAACTCATATGTATTTTGCTTTTGTTTAGTTAAAAAATTAAATGACAATTTTGGAACTTAACTTTCTATGAAAACCTTATTCAAATTATTTTGGATCAATTATTTAGGTTGCAAAATGCTGAATTTTTAAATTATGATATTGAATTGGTATTTCTGCGAGTACTTTTGCTAACACTACTTGAAACCTTTGTTTGATACAAAATAATAAATATGCCTTTTTTAATCGCAAATATCGTACTTACAGTAATTTTACTTATTCCAATGAATTTTAAGATATCAGATTATTAAAATTTAAATATCACAATAACTCATAATCACTCCATGTCATATATCAGAGAACTTTTTCCACCTGCTGTCATTTTTATTCGTCTTCATATTCTGGAATTTGGATAGTTTATGATATTTTACTTCGTTCCGCATGGAATACTGCCATAACATCCATAATTCATTCATCACTACAAAATTAAAGTATCTGCAAGGGTTTGTTATCAGTTGCTACACCAGCACTAGGAGTAGATATCAATAGTTATCCGCAGGTGATAACGCGAAATAAACCCGCTACTCTGTTGCGTGGGCGTGAGGTTCCTAAAAGAAAATAGTAGTGCTCACTAAATAACTAAACTAACGATGTTCCTTGGGCGCCAGATCCTTTCTTAAGTAACAGTCTTCCGTCGGATCTCCTGAAGAATAAACCTCCAAAGTGAATTGACTTGATAATAAAATGCAAGGCTTTGTAATTAACGAAATAGGATATATTAACTTGTAACCAAAAACACATACACAATTGAAATTGAAAATTAATAATGAAGTTATCGTTCAAATAAACAAATAAAGAAATTACTAAGATCGTAACCAAACGTAAGTCTAAATGTAATGTTTCAAACAACAAGATCTAATTAAACAAACAACAAAACTATAGGGAATGTTCAAAGACAATATCGTAACTAAACGAAAGAAAAAAAATGTAATATTCAAACTAAAGCATTATCGTAATTAAGCGAACGTAGACCCTCTGAGGATTCGCAAGGATAATTCTTAAACTAAATTATTAAATACGCATACGTAGAATTGAGCTCAGTTCGTCGTGACTTGCGATTATAAATAACATAATAACACAATAAATAATAATAACGTCCTGCGAAACCTGTGAAATCTAATTACGATTGCATATTAAAAAAAAATTATAATTGACTGACTAATCTTAAACGCAACAATTTGAATATTCCTTTACAAAAATAAAATTACAGTTTATAAATGCACGTTGGCGTGAAAGCAACCACTATATTAATTACTCGTACTGAAATACGATTTACTAAATTGACGATTGAAAGTTTTGCAAACAAAATACTTTAAAATACAATGAAGTTTCTAATCAAATTACTAATCACAATAATTAAATACAAAAATTATCAAGCTAATCAAATATGTTTGAATATTTTTAATGTGTCGGTGAAGATAAATAAGTGCGTGAATTAAGTTGTTAAATAAATTAATTGGTTTACCGATATTAATATTAGTGTTGTGTTTTAGTGTTAAGTTGTTATTTCGTGTTGCCTCGTTTTAATATTTGTTAATAAATAATTCACACCACGAACTGAAGTTTTAAATAAACGTTTTAAAAACGTTACAATAGCATTTAACTACCGAGGAGTAGATATAACAAGTGATTGCAAACTCCAAAGAGAAACATCCATCAAGTAAAAAAAAAGCCATCGCTTCAGGAGCATTGAGAGATATAATATGGAGAAATAAACATCTTAGAACAGAAATCAAAACAATAATCCATAAGACCTACGTAAGCCCAGTATTGACATGTGCCACAGAAACCAGAGCCGATAACTGTAAAACAAACCAAGCATTTAGGACATCGGAAGTGAAAGCATCGAGGTCCATAATAGGAAAAACAAGACGCGACCAAAACATCAGGGAACAACGTAACATACAAGACGTCGCAAGATGGTGGAGAGAAAGAAGAAGTCAGTGGAATCAACACATCTCAAGAATGAATAACCAAAGGATGGTTAAAGCGGCACGAGATGGGAAATCAGATGTCTCCAGACCACCAGGAAAACCTCCAAAAAGATGGCGAAATAATTGATCGCCAGTTTCCCAGGAAAATAGAATCCAGTAAAAACACAGCTCAAGACCTAACGCAAGAAGAAGGAGAACAAGTCTAAGTATACCATTAAAAAAATAAAGAAACGTCGAATGGAATATGTATATCAAGTTAATGACATAGTTTACTACAGTCCCTTTTTGTTTTTTTAAAGTCAAAAAATATAAGCAATGAGCAGAATTTTGAGAATTTCAGTTGTTCGAGGTTTACTCGCAATCGGATTTATTTTCATATCATAGATTTTTTCGAAAATAGACAAAATATATCTCTTCAGTTGGAGCCCAGTCCTAATTCAAATTTGAGAAATACTAGGTACCTATACAAAGCAAAGTAAAAACCACAAACCGTAGACAAATCTCTTAAAATTTCAAAAAATTCCAGAATACGAAGGCGTCCAAAAATGGCAGCAGATATCAATCTTAAAATTTGTTGGAATAAATAAAATGGTGTAAAACAGTATTGTACATCAGATATTTGCAATTTTAAAAGATACAGGTTCGGCTTTCTTTATAATTTAGAATAACTCAAGTTAAAAGTTTTTAAACAATGTCGTAGAAATACCAACTGACGATCACAATTTAAAAATTTTGCATTTTGAAGGATAAGCCGTTTACGCATAATAATTTAAATAAGGTTATGTTTAAAAAATTGCCATATTTTTTAAACCAAACAAAACCGAAATACATCTTAATTGATAATTGTATTCGTACAGCACTCGGGTTTACTCCTCGTTTAAATTTCCATTGCCACAATCTGTAGTAAGATTTTGAAGTCATTTAATTGATTGTTGAATTTTTAAAACGTCCATCAACTGCTGTATTTGCAAAGGGTCTTTGATTAGCCAGTGCTTTTCCCTGATCTCAATCCAGCAGATTTCTACTGCCTTTTGAGCTTTTAAATCACAATTTCACACCAAAAGGTAGATATTCAACCACCTTCATTACTTTACTTCCTGAGATCTTGACGGAAATATTCAACAAATATACTGAATCAATATGTGTTTTTGTCTTGATTTGTAAAAAAAATGTAAATCCCTAACATATATCTTTAATGAAAAGCATTCTGATAAAATTGATGGGACAGAAAAATCATGAAATATTACTATTATTTGATGTAGCTTTGACCTTTGTTCTGTGTCATATTTACGTCAGTATTTTTCATGGTTATATACTAAACTAATAACAAAATTTAAGCCACAACCTTATAAAGTTATTGACACTGAACTTGACAGAAGATGAATGTCAGGCTACATTAAAACGAACTTTAACGAGAAACCCAATTAATTCCTTTGGCTGCTTCATATGACCTTTAAAGCAGCTTTCAAACTAAGTAACACAAACAATATTGTTGTTATATTCAAAGGCATTCGCAAGAAATGTATATTATAATAACGAAATTGCAAACTGTAGTGTAGAGTTGCTGCTTCACTTGATAATTGGCACGTTATTGTAAGTAAATGCCAGATTTATTCTAAAACTGGAATTTTAAAATATTAAACTAAATTAAATTTCAAATAACTATTGACATTAAGAAGCACATTAATAAATTTGGTACAAGTCAAATAAACAAGGAAATAAGTAAATAAAGAAATACACAAGAATGATACTAAATAAACAAAGGCCTTTGATGTTTTATTTTCTTTTTTTATTTAACATAACTAATTTCAATTTCTGTGTTTAACAAGTTTGTTTAAAATAAACAGCATTTGTTTCAATTAATAAAGCTTTAGTTAAAAAAATGTTAACTCATAAATTTTACAAACGCGCATTTAACATAACATAACATAAAAAATACGAAACATATCATTTCAACAATATTTCATCAATTCAGACAGGTTGTGGCTTTAACAATTTAAAACGATTCATCATAAATTATATACGACTGTCACTGGTGTTAATATTTAATTTAAATTTAATTTCCGTTTCAACTATACTTATGTATGTATTTATACACTAAAATTACATGTTGCATGCAGTAATAGCAAACTAGGAAGCTTTAATTAATTTAAAATAATTACAACGAATATTTCAACCCTTTTGTGTTTAGTTGCGTATTTTGTTTTATAAAATATGTAAAATTAGTGGAACGTTTAGAAATCTCGCAGAACTGCAATCGCTTAACCAATAACTCCCCCGTATTTTTACCGAATAAAGAAAAATTGTGAAATTCGTCAAGGATTGTGTGGACGCATATTAATTGCGGAATAAGTCGTTGGTGAAATTATTGTTGAAATATCTATTTTAACTTTTAATAGGTTCTTTGTTTTTTCAAGGAGAAATTCCCACCTTACGTGTTTTTTAGTATTTACATACATGTCACATGTTTGTCACCATTTTATTAGAATAGAATTTTGTTAGAATTAGAATTAGATTGTATAAATTTATAATCAGGGTTGGCTGTGGCTTGTGTTGGCCACCTCTTTGTTAATTTCAGTAATTTGCTGAATAAGGACTGGTTTGTTTTCTCTTTGGATATTTACTATGAACACATTATTAATAAATTAATATTACTCCCTAGTAAAAATAAGGTTGAACTTGTCAGGAGATTTTAATGCCCGAACTTTAATCGAGTGACCGGGCATTTACACAAATACTGATATCAAAGGCATACCTAGCATCAACCATGGCCAACACTAATAATAAGTTCATTGAATCTCTCTGTAGATAAACTCAAGTTAACAACATTAATATAAATATTTCCGAATATGAACATTAAATATTTTTCTTAATAAATTGAATGCTGTCGCATAATTTTCAAAAAACTACCCCATATATAACAAAATTGTGGTAAATCTTTTTTGGTCGCTTCGAACTGATACCACCAACCAGTTCTCCCCTATTTCATTCAAATCGCCTATCAAGCAATATCTGATTAAACTCAATATTCATCAAAATCACAATCTGGTATAGATCTCTTTTGCATACCAATCTAATCAAATACGTAACCAAATTTAACTAGCATAATGAGTAACTGATCGAACAAGAGCCGGAATAAAATTTGGAACAGTTCCAGGGTTCTGGTTCATTTAAATGTTTGCGTAAATTCAGCATTCCCCATTATTTAAATATGGAATGTTAATTTAATTACTTGTGGTCTAGAATTGGACGTGTTTAGAAGGAATTTGACAGTAATTTTGGGTTTTAAGTGCAGATGAATATGTTTGGTCATTTGAGTCTTTCGATTAGTGATATAACACAATCTCCAGGGTTAGAATACCAAACAGGCATAAGTGGACTGCACAATCTGTACATATGACACAAATATTTATATAATACATAAGTTTAATTTAAGAATTATTTATAGGCCTCAAAATGAGTTTAAAGATTTTCACGGCCACTGTTAAAGTTAAATAAGCATCTTTCAGATTTGGATTCTATCACTGTTGAGGTAGAAAAACTCAACGTTTCGCCTACTCTCGTAAAGGACTTTATCAGGCACCTGATAAAATCTCAACCTTAAGAGACTCGTATACTTGAAATTTCTGTCGACTGAAAGATGCATAAACATATTTTTTACTGCTGGCGAGTGGCTTTATCAGTGACATACTAGGTGATATGTTAAGGAGATGGACTGATTTGATCATTTCTTTATTGCTTCTTATAACGACAGGGAAGTTAAATCAGAATTTAGCACTCTAAGGAAGTAAAACACATGTCTGTATTATTATATGGTGCGGAGATATGAACTATTGGATTAGCATGCAAAAGAAGACTAGAAGTCTTTGAACAGTGGTGCTTTAGAAGAGCCTTAAAAATCAGTTATATTGGTAGAATAACGAATAAGGTGCTGAGAAGGGTCAGGCAGGAAAAGCAACTGTGAAAGCACATCCAGAAACGAAGGAACACATTAATAGGTCACATAATAAGAAGAGGAGGTGCCACGTCCATAACACGGTAAAACCCGTCGACCAAAATATTGGGTGGGTCCGGACCCACTCAACCCACCCGGGATCACCGCCTATGCGTGGCAGACCCCAGCTTGAATACATTAAATAAATAATGGGGAATACAGGATTTGCCATGTACAGCGCTATGAAACGCAAGTGTACGACTAGAGAAGAATGGGGAGCTGCGACAAACCAGGAAGACCGGGGGTGGGGGAGAAAACCAAGCGTATATTGCTTTTGTTTTTGTTTTATAAATTAAGTTAGTAATAACTTCTGTTAAATTATTATGTCAAAAATTATCCAGTTTAACTATATCGGTACTGGAAGAAATATTGTATGCATCATGGCGAGTTACGTGATTTACTCCATCTTTTTACAAAATACTTACACTTACTTCCCTTGCTATGTAAGTAACTAGTTTACGGATTAATAACAAAACCTCTTCCCTACACAATAATTTAACTTTTATTGATTTTTCAGTTCGACTGCTGCAAGACTCTTTGTCATACAAGAACAAATCTTAGGCATGTCATTACTTTTGCACGTGATAGTACATACTTAATTCAAGCTAGCAAAAGCAGAGCATCAAACACCTTTCAACGAAAGTTTGGCCAAATCCAAATATGTTGTATTTTTTTATTGCACCACTGCATTAAAATAATTCATTGTGAACTACCATCAAAAACTCACAGAATTTTCGTTATTGTAACGAGACACGCCAGCTGTTAGCCGGGACGTGAATCATCTCGCTCGTATACGTCAGCTGTTTCAGATTGTTCGCCGATTGCATCATCGTCTCGTGACTGTTAGATTACTCATCGCTTCTAGACTTCGAATATGATTTCTGGAACACCGTAGCTCGTATATAAAAGGCGCATTTTCTTAAGCGAACGACAGTCTACCAACGACAGCCTACCAGTGGAATACGTGACACGTAGTGAACGCTCGATAAAAATAAATGTACTCGAATATTATAAGTACGTGAATATAAATAAACTGTATAAATAAATTAGTTACCGTTTCGGATTAGAATTAGTGTTAGTTTTGCGTTTTAGTGGTTAATTGTTGTTTCGTGTTAATTATTACATTGTTTAAATTTGTTAATAAATAATTCACACCAAGGACAGAAGTTTTAAATAAACGTTTTAAAAACATTGCCTAACTTTTTCATTATTTTGAAAACCTCTACAACCAGTATAAAGAAGAAAAATTAAAAGAAAAATACCGTTATTTGTTTGTTAAAAACCTTATAGAAACTGATAAACCACCCTCAGTTCAAATAACCGAATTATTGCACAAGGTAAAAATAACTAAATCTGAGGTGAAAATATTGACTCTTCGGAAACGAAATCTGACATACAGGTTTAAAAGCTCTTATCGCCGTATTTTAGAAGGTATGGAAGGGAAATCGGATGAAAATACAGTTTATTTCAATTTACTCCTAAAAAGCGGTCGTTTTTCATACATCATTGCTTATATTTGTCAGCGATTTCATAAAAAAAGGCACTCCTTTAAATTTTCGAGCAACAAATAACTTACTTTTCTGTATCAACTAACGCACGTACATCCTGTTGTAAACCAATTATTTCGATGTATTTACTTTCGATTATTTATTTAAAAATTTTCTGTTTAATTACAAACGAAAATTAACTGCCCAAATTTTATCCAATAAGCGCAAACCTGTAACACTAAATTACACGAGGCAGCAAATTTAAACGTTAAACTACGCTTTCAAATTATCGCACTTACCAAATTGATCCTTAGGCGAATCTCGGATATAAAGAGTACACTTACCTGAAACAAAAAAAGGAAAATTAAATATTCTGTTGCCGAAATTAATTTTTTATCATTGTTTGCGAATCATAGACACTTAAAAAAAGAGAGAACACATACCCTCAGCAAAATAAGAATGTTTATAAAATTATTTTGGTACGAAATATTTTTAACTGTAAACAAATAAAAATTCTAATATGCTAGTAGAGAACTCTTGTTTACGTAATAAAAACCCAGAACTTTTTTGCGCTACTAAATCTTACTTTACAACACATATTACAAAAAGCAATTTAAATAAACACAAAGAAGTAAATAAAATTTCCCATTTCTTGCAGAAAAGAGGGAATCAGAATAAGCATACGTAACGAGTAAATTGAACGTAAAAATTGCTTTCTTTAAAGGTTTCAGTAAAGCTATTACTTTTATTATTCCTCTTCAGAGTTTAAGCTAATCCAATTATAAATCCGCTAGTTTCCCATTGCTCATTTTCAAACACCATATTAAATATTATTTATTCTTTATAAATCTAGCTCTTATTTATTTACTACAGATTTTAGTAGGTATTCTTCGAATATATGTCCCGAAGTTATTCCTAAATACAAAGTTTAAAACAAGTTTTATTGGACAGAGAACCAATTTCGTGCAAACTGTCTCCTTCCATTTATTTTTGCAAACATGGTAACTAAATAATTAGTTCTAAAGTTCTGAATTCATACTCAAACTCGTAAAGCATTTCACATAGTTATTACTTTATTACGCTGCTATATAATAAAGTTTGTCAACTTTTAATCATACATCAGAGATGAACGTAGATTATATCATAACACGTTATAAAATGACTAATCTAAAGCTTCGCAGTAATTATCAAAAGTTAAATGGTTAAAAAGTTTTTATGTCTCCATTTTATTCTTTGTGTAAAATACTTACATGATTGTCAGTAGATTTTTATGTATTTTTCAGAACTTCGAACGAGTAACTATAGTATGATCAAAAAGCCTTTGCATCGTGGTTGCTCTGGAATTAAGTCGTCTTTGAATTTGGTTACTTCAATTATTTTTACGTGATTGACATTTACTTGACTTACTTTCAAAAGTGAACAGATTGTAACTAAAAATGTTACAAAAAAATATTTTTTTGTATTTGTTTATTGTAAATCTCAACTAAACATTGTTTAGTTATAAAAATATCGTATTTTTCCTTGAAAATTTACTTTTAATAGAATTTTGGAAAATGGTCAATAACGTAAAAATAATAGAAGTAAATAATTTCCACAGCACCTACTATGCAAAGACTTTGATCATACGATAGTTGCTAATACAGCGCAAATTTCGACAATACAATTTTTGTTGAAATTTTTCAAAATTCGCAATAAAATCTGTGGGCCAGTTCTCAAGATTTCATGTGATTTTACTGATGGAAAACACCTAAACGGCAAGCGCATCGATGAAAAGGTAGAGCAAACAGGCTTCAGAAACAAGAAATTTTGCAAAGATCAAACAACCATTCTTCGTATAACAATACAACAGACGAAGGAGATGAACTCAAAACTTATATTAATGTTCATAGACTTTTCCTAACGTCTTTGCCAGTTTAAAGAGAAAGGACTATGAATTGCTGCGACCTTACGGGATACTCAATAAAATCAAAAGGATTGTGATTAGATTGATGTGCACAGAAAATCGCGGAGGATATTTAAGCTAACAGTTCAAAATTTTCGCCTCTCTTGTTCAATATAAACCTCGACGAAATATAATTAAATCCCAATAACAGAACCACTTTGGACCATCTATAGTTCCAGAAACTGGCAGATCTGAAATACAGTGATATGCTTGTTGTAAAATAGGTTATGGCCAGCAAATTAGAGAATAAGGCGGCGTAGGCAAGGCTTAAGATGAAAATGTAAATAGGAAACAAAATTATAGATAAAAAAAGGAAGGGGTTGAAAAAACAGAAGCATGTGGAAACTTGGGGGAGCATATTTATTAAAAAGGGGGTGCAAAAATAGATACCCAAAACAGAATCAGAATAAAGAAGGCCACACAAGTCTTTCGAACAGTCAGAAACATATGGCCTTCCACTGGAAAGCAAAAACACAAAACTCTGCATTTTCGATGGAAATGTAAAATTAGTATTACTGCACGCATGCCAACTTGATTAGCAACAGAGAAGAGTCTAAAGGGGGATGCCGGTTTCTATTATATTGATATGATATGTTAGATGCTCTCTTAAGACGGTGAGTTCTGATTTTAATGGGATAATGTAAATAAATAAACACCTTTAAAATAATGTAAACTCAATTTTAAAATGTTTATAGTTGTTAATTTTTAAATTAGATAAACTTAATGTTAAAATATTTATAGTTGTTAATTTTTAAAATAGTGTTGTATATAAGTAGATTAAGATATCTTGACAATTAATTTTTGAAATAAATTTGTAATAATTTAAAATAGAGTGTTAATTTTAAAAAGTGAGATAACCAAGGAGAATTCAAAAAAAAATAAATAAATAGTTGAACGATAAAGATTTAACGAAAATTTGAGTTTTAAAAGTTAATACTTAAATTTGAATTAATTTCATACTATTATAATTTGAAAGTAAATAAGTAAAAGTTATAATTAGTTAAAAGCAATATAAAAGATTGATATTATTGTATAAAAAGATAATTTGGAATTGTGTAATAAAAATTTTATTTTTGTTAAATAAAATTTTACTTGGGAAAAGGAGTTGTGAATTTGGAGTCAAAGCAGGAGGTGTGTCGTTGAATAGAAAATAAGGCAGGACCTGGTAAATTTGGAATCAAAGTAGGAGGTGTGTTGTTGAATAGAAAATAAGGGAGGACTTGTTAAATTTGGAATCAAAGCAGGAGCTGTGTTGTTCGTGTTAAATCAAAAAGGTAGTTAGAAAATTTATTAATTTTAAAGAAACGTGTTGGTTTAGTTATTAGAATTTTGTTGTTGATTATTGTTAAAGATTTGCAGAATTTTCAAGGTGTTGATTTTAAATTACTTTATGAATTTTAAATTCATAAATGCGATCCCTGTAACGACCCTGAATCAAGAGATTTTCTAAAAGTTGATATTAATTTTAAAACAGTTTGAGCTAGTCGGAAAATTTTAAAATTGTATGCAATATTTAAAGTCGGTAGAGCATAACAATATATTAATATTAACGTCTAAGGCGAATTTTAAAGATTTTTTGGCCTACTACAATCACCAATAGAGATTCATGGAAAAAACAAAAAAACGCTCTATTGAATATTTAAAAAAATTGTAAAAAATGACGAAGAAATTGACTTATTTTGAGTCCTTTTCTTTTTCTTCTTCTTTTTCTTCTTGAACCTAGAGCTTCTGTTATTCTGTTCATGGTTTTCCATTTTGTGCGGTTCAGATCAATGCTAACTCAGCTACCTTTTTAAAACAGTCCTAGCTTCTTATGTTCATGAACAGTTTAAGCGGTTTCAATAGAACGTGCCATTTAAGGCATGCGAATTTAACATCAACATGGGCTGCTTTGGTGATTGCTTTAAGCGTTTCGTATCTAACCTCATCAAGTCTCGTTACATTCACCATACTTCCTTCGACAACTCTTAAGGTGGGTTACACAAAACTTTTGATAAATTAACGACTGATTAATGTTTTAATCTTAAATTTTTAGTGTTTGTCCAGCCTTCTGCTCAATATGTTAATGTCGCAGGACACATTGCCCAAACATCTGTTTTAAAATGTTGAGCCATGATGAATAAAATGCCATCCAAGCTGCTATGATTCGTCTTATAATTTCCTGTTTTTGACTTTCTCCAAGATACATATTGAGATGATATCAATTGGTATTAACATATTATATTAAATATAGACTACTTTTATTTTTACTTTTTAATGAATTAAGATTGATAATTATTTTATGCAGTTTGAATATAAAATAAAAATGTAAATAGGATTAAATAATGTTGTTGTATTATAAATTTAATTTAAGATAGCTAAAAACGTAGAAACGTGTATTTGAAAGTATCTATGATTATTTAAGTGTTACCAAGGAAACTGGATGAATATTTAAGTGTTGCCACGAAAAGGGGCGAATATTTTAATTGGGGGAAAATATGGGAAAACCAGGACAACGGGAGTTAAGGTAAATAAATAATAAAGTAGAATTTTTCTTCTGGAAGAGGAAGTTGTGTATTTTTGTTGTGAAATTGAAATTTTCTGTTCTTCCATAGTAGTAGAGTTACCTAGAAAATCTTTGTTAATTAGGATTGCCCTAAAGCCAAATATTTGCCAGATTGAGATCATGGGAACGAGCTGGCTAGTTATTAGGAAAATGCCTGCTTACGACAGATTACTAAACTTGCATTCATAGTAACACCGAATAAATCCATTCGAACTAATAAACTAAACACATTTTTTTAACATTCATCAAGAAACCATTATACTTAGATTGATGGACAAAAATAAAAAAAAACATGATAAGCAAACAAACCTCATGCTTCTGTTTCTTACTCTTTAATTTTGTTTAAAGTTATGGCAGTGTCAAAATATAACTTCCTTTTAAACACATCAAATAAAGGGCTACGACCTTTTATTTAATAAAATATCACACGAGCCTACCACGTGCGAAAACAATAAAATTAATCCTTTACGTGACTTTGTTATCCGACATTTTACCACCGGCTATTCTGTAATTTCGCACTTTTCACTTTCGACATTATAACGTTTTAGCTTCCCTCGTTATACACGCTTTACGGTTTTTATTTCATAATTTTATAGGCAACGTTTTATGATCGTAGCATATGTGATCGAACAATTTCTATACTAAAATTTTCCAGAAAACAAAGACGAGCAAAAAACCTAATCGGTAACAAAATATATCCCTCATTTCAAAGCCTCCAAACGATTCACAACAGACGAGTTTACTCATCTGTTTAAAGAAATGTAAATGAAATTCTTCCAATTTCATCCCTGCGAACACATAAAATAAATAATTTAACGTTTCATTTAACCTTAACAACAAAATTTTCTAAAATAACCCGAATTTAAATTGCTTTGTACAAGTGTTCCAGGACGACAGGCTCTCGTGAGGATTTTTCAAGGTAGTTAATTTTTCCCAATCCCAATGGGATGCGAACAATTGGGGACACAAAAGGGTTGTGACACGCAGTTTAGGATAACTTGGTACTGTGGTAACCTACTGAATAATAATTATTGCCACCGGGGAAGGAAGTGATGTTACTAAATTTACTATTTTAGAGTACCAACGAATAAACCAACGCATTTATAAATAAACAATTTCTATTTGTTAATAATGTCACATTAATTTCAAGTTTACTAAGCCATGAAATCTAAAGCTGTCTGGTGTAAAATAACTTCCTTGAGTATCAGGGGGCTTTGGCAACGCCTACTTTAATATGAAAATTATTTAATAGAATAACTCACACCATGCAAGGAAACTTGGAATCTCAAAAAATAGAACTTGACTTACGTTTTAGTTTTAACTAATATTTTCCTAGATGCGCCCATTCCAGTCAAAAATCTAATCGATTTCTGAAAATAGAATTATTTAACTGAAACCTTCGTTTGTATTTGAAACACTGACGTTTCCGAATAATTTTGCTCTTTGGTGAAACACCATCGGTAGAATAATTTGAACTCTTGAATCTAACACGATATTCAGTAAAATACGTAAACATAAAGCTTTATTGTAGAATGTATTAGATCTCTCGGAAGCGATCAAAGCACTGAAATAGGAATCTGCTCAACCTAAACTTCATTAGTCAAAGCTTTGAACGCCTATAGGTACAGGCAGAGGACTTACTGGATGAAGTTTATTTACACCACAATCGCCTTTTTGCAGCTCACTTCATGAAAGTAATCTGATGTTATGAATGCTTATTTAAATTGTGTATCCGACTAAAACATTTTTCAGATTTAATCACAGCTGTTTTATATAAACGTTGTGGATGCTCGGTTTCAGTGGGGACTTTGTAATTGTTTGAACGAAATTGATGTTTTTGTTTCAATTTTCGTGGATAAAACCGATTTAATCGGAACTAATCCGTGATTTTGTAAACAACTAAAACAACTGGAATTGAAAATATTTTATGGACATCGATTAATATCTGTGAAGCATCCTTACAAACAAAAAATAAATTAAAAAGATCTTTAAAAAAACGTTCTCTTGGGATTTGGTTTAAATTACCTCTCATAATAAGAGCAAAAGTTTAAAGTTATTTTATAGAATTAGAAACAACGAAAACAAATAAATTTTGGAGAAAGGTCATTAACAATACTTTCTTCGTTTATATTTAATAACTGAATAGACAACACACATTACATCTCACAGACAAGTAAACTTAAAGAACGAAATATGATGGCTGCCTACTCAGACTGAATAAGGGGCAACGAGATAAACCTAACGGTTTTGTAACTCATAAATTTCCTAAAATATGCTTTGAATATTTTTTACAATAAATATTAAATACTTATTTTAAAAAATCGATACAAACAATAATTGCCTAGAAAATTTCAAATAAAGCTCGTACATTTTTTAAAGACTAAAATAATTGCAGAACGAGTTTTAACTTTCCTGCCAATTTAAAGGTTCTCGATTAATCAATAGTTTATAGATTTATATCTAACATTAACCAATTTCATTTGTCCCATCTGGCCGATCTAACATTTTCATTTATCTAAATTAACCCTTGCTTAACCCTATTCAAATTTTCCAATTTAGTTTGATTACACTTTATTATCGATAATTTTAGGAAAATCAGAGGTGCGTGAATGTTTTAAACGAATTTATTTAAGGCTAGTAAATTGCGAGCTTTTCAATAAGTTCAATTTGGCTTTTCGTAATGTAAATCGAGGTGAAAAAAATTAAAAAGTATAGGTAAGCTAAAGTTTATTCACGAAATTAATAAATTGATTAATTAATGTCGTAATATTGGTACGTTTTTTGGTTAATCTTTACAGCAATGTGAACCCTCTGTCTTTCGAATTTTTAAATATTTCTACTGGATTTATGGACTATTAAGTTAGTTTAAGTTAATTGGTAGACGAAGAAATATGGGCAATAATAACAGCATATGGCGAAAATGAGGACGCAAGCAAAGAAGAAAAAGACACATTTTTCGATGAGTTACAAAAACAAATAGACAATGGAGAAGAAAATATAATAATAATGGGAGATCTAAATGGTCGAGTTGGAAATAAGAATAGAGGAATAGAAGAATATATGGGTAAAGAAGGAGAAAAGACGTTAAACAATAATGGGGAAAGAATAATAGAAGTATGTATTGAGAACAATCTAATTATAACAAACACAAAATTCAAACATAAGAACATATACAAATATACTAGAGTATCCGAGAGTAGGAACGAGAAATCAATTATCGACTACTTTTTGGTGAGCAAAAACAAATGGAAAAGAGTAAAAGATATAAGAGTTAAAAGAGAAGCAGAGATAGGAAGTGATCACCATCTATTAATAATGAAACTGAAAAGAACGATAGAAGAAAAAATAGATAAAAGAACGAGAAAAGTAAAGGAAAAAATAAAAAGCTTCAAACTAAAAGAGGAAAAGTATCAAGAGGAATATCGAGAAATACTAGACGATAAATTAAAAGCTAAAGGAAAAATCACAAGCATAGAGGAAAAATGGGGACACCTCAAGAACAGCATACTGACTGCAGCTGAAGAGAGCTGTGGTAAAACGAAAATAACAAACAACAACACGAGAAAAACCGAGTGGTGGACAGATGAAATACGTGCAAAAATAAAAAATAAAAAAGACAAATGGAAAACATATCTAACTACAAGAAGAGCTGAAGATTATGAAGTCAAAATAGCCATTAAAGAGGCGAAAAAAGGAATATAATATGACAAATATAAAAGATAGGGATGGTAACATAATAACAAAAGAAGATAAAATAATGGACCGATGGAGAGAGTATTTTGAAGAGCTAACATATACGGATATACAAAACCAAGAGGAGGAAGAAGAAGAAGAAAATGAAGAACGAGAAATAGAAATTATAAGAGAAGAAGAAATAGAAGACGCAATAAAAATGTTAAAATTAGGTAAAGCACCCGGCAAAGACGACATAACCCCGGAGATGATAAAATACATGGGCAATGAAGGAATAAATAAACTAACAGAAGTAATGAACGATGTATTAAAGAAGGTAAAAATACCGAAAGATTGGAAAACTGACATTATTCTACCCATATACAGGGTGAGTCCTTAAGCGTGGCCGCCGACTCTATCTCGGAAAGTAGTTGACGTACGTTAACGGGGGGAAAAAATTACGAATAAACTTGAGCCTAAGAAATCCATTAAAAATTTTTTAACCGCCGATACATTCAGGGGGCGGCGCAATCAAGGGGCGGCAACATTAAATCGCACTTTTTTCGAAAAATTTCTAAATGAAGGTCTATTAGAATATGTCTAGATCAAAAGAACGTTTAATTTTACATAAAATAAATTCATTGAAGTTTTAATTAACTTTGACGATGGGCTGCGGGGCGAAGACAGAACCTCCAAGGTTAAAAGTAGTTATATCTTTGGTTTGGATTTTTCTTTTTCAAAACACTCGATATTTTGCTAAAGCTATAAATATTGTCTACTGAAAATATTAGTTGAAATTTTTTTCCAACTTTTTTTCTGAAACTTGCTTTCAATTGCAAGTATCTCAAAAATTTCAAATGCAATGGCACAATAATTTTATTATTACGGTATGAAGAAATTAAAGACGAAGAGAATGCAAAAAACCGGATATATTAAGCAAAATGCAACCACGAAGAATTTTTCCGAGTTGCCTAAGTCATGAATTTCAAATCCAAAATTAGCATTCAAGAACCTCCAGTCCAACTTCAATATCCAGATAATAGGAATCCAATTTTTGATTTTATTCCAGTCAACTTCAATTACTTATCTCTAATTATCTCCAATATCCAATAATCTCCAATATCCAATATCACCAATATCCCCAATATCCAAAACGAGTAAGATTAACCATTTTTTTATCACACGAAAAAAACCCACTTTATTTCTATTAACCTCTTTTAGAAGAAAACACAATTTCCCTTTTCAGAAAAGTTATAATATAGTTATTTTTGTAACAAATACCTAAAATCAAGTTTTTTGGGACGAATCCTTGCTGTTTCCGGACGAGGCGAAGCCGAGTCTGGAATAGCAGATGAGTTCCAAAAAACTAGATTTAGGTACCTGTTACAAACAACATGCTTTTGTTAAAGCTCCTAAAAACAGATTCAAGCCTTTTATTGTGTATGATTAATGTGGTCAGAGCACATGTCAATATAGTAGTACGCAAAAGGTTGCTATGACAACTTTTAGGGACTTTTGGGAGCATGTACAAAAAACTTATTTAATTACTTTTCCTCTTTCCTTTTAGGAAAAACACCACTTCCCTTTTTTTTAAAATAATATTGCCCTTATTTATTTTTCTCTTGTTTTACGTTGTCTTGGTTATTTTTATATTTTCTTCCAATAAGAATTCTCTTTCCTTTTCCTTGGTAACGGTTATTAAAGACTAACATTATTTTAACACATATCTAGGTTTCTAGCTAAATTAAATTTACCATTATTTATAATCAACAATATTTATAACAATTAAACTATTCTACCCTGTCTATCTAGATTCTTATTTTACATTACATTATGAAGGAAGTTAATTTAAATCCACATAAAATTTATTTAACAATGAACAATTGCAATCAACTATAACTTTAACTTCATTAATAAATTATATTCAACTCAAATATCTTTATTACCAACAAATATCATCTCAATATATTACCATAAAAGTAACTAAAGTTGCTAAAAATTCATACTAAAAATTTTATTCTGCTTGTACACTCTGGGGCATTTATGACTTTAAACTTTATTAAGTTCGTAAACATACCTGTAATGTATGATTTGAAATCATTGAAAATATAATATCTCGAATGCCCATAAATAAGGAAGACATTACTTGCCTAAAATATTTTTTGAAAGTTTGTGCTGGCGAGTTTGAAATTTTATACTTTCTGGAAAATACAACGGCATTAATATTAATTTATTATTAATTAACTATTATTTTATAAGCATGCTTAACACTTCGATAGATAATCATCCAACCTAAGTCCTAAAAGGACCCAAAGAACTCGTATTAAAGAGCAACAACAAGCTAATAAGACGACAGCTAAGAAGGAGGAAGAAAAAATATTAGCAGCGTTCTAATACGTCCAGAGAACCCTTTAGTCTGCTAAACCTTCTAAAAAAAGTTAAAATCGGAGAAATTTTGATCTTTCTTAATATAAAGGAACAGTAAGGTTGCGTTGTATACAAAACGTTACGAAGTCTGGTGAGGAAATATGTAACTGCTCTATTTCAGAGCTAAAACCGTAGGTCCTAGGTCAATGCGATTTTTGACACAATCAAGATCCCTTCCGGGGGTGAAAGTCATTTATTTTCGGTAAAATTTTAGTCGCGTAGTGCTAAACGACCATGAGAGTTTGCGCCCCTTTAAAATCTTTCGCACCCACAAGCTTACACATCCCCGAAGGGCAAACAAACACCTTTCTAAACTTTTGTAATTTTTTTGTGCATTGTATACTAATGGATTTCTTTCGGATAAACTAAGACTCCTCCATGTAGGTACATGATTGTTGGATTATCCAATACACATTTAAAAAACTAAGAATAGTTGTCGAATTAGAAAGAATAGAATTGGGGTATATCTTTACATAATTGAGCAATCCTCGAGTAGATATTCAAAATGCTTAAAAGTTTTGGGAATGTCCAAGTACTTGAAATTCGTCGTTCTAATAATCCGGACAAGGTTATTCTTTCATCGAGTTTAAAGCTCTAAGAATTTATATATCTATGGTACGCAGAAGGCATCTTGATTTTGCTGAATTTTGGACTGAATTAGCTGAACTGAATTTTTTTTTTAATGAAACAAAGTGAATTAGAAACTGTTCTATTACAACAAATAAAAAATGTAGTTAAACTAATAGATTGACTCTTGAATTCATTTAAAATCATTTAAATTGTGCTCTTTTAGTCTATGCATAAAACTGCTTGAAATTTAACTAGAAAGTTCGGAATAAATTCATCATAATTAAGTTCTGATTTTTTCAAGTTCACAGTTTCCACGATAAAACTTTTGTGGCACAAATTTAAACGCCGACAACTTCCTCGTCCTTGTCTTTTCAAGTTATTTTAATCCTTTTTCATGATGTTGTTTTCTTCACACTTTTTTGCCATATACTTAAATTTAATAATCCTGCAGGTTGAGAAGGTTTCAGGAATGGAGTCCTTGTATTTCTTCCTAAGTTAACCTAATCTGACTTAGCCTAATTGAACTGTTGTGTGTGGGTAGCCGTTCATTTCTTAACTCTTGCTCCAACAAAATAATTAAAAAGTCACATTTAAGAACCATTAAACAAACTAGAAGCACTGGGAAATACTTAGGTTTGAATTTAATCGAAGAAGTTAGGACATTTAAATTGTCAAACAATAACTTTTCAATTATTATCAAATAATAATATGTGGCTGAGTATGTAGTAAGAAATGCTGTGTACTAATACTATCAAAAAGATGGGCTCGCAATAGAGGTGTGTCGGTCGTGAACGATTCGTTCAAAAAGAACGAATCAGTACACTGAATCACTTTCAAGTGAATCGATTCACTAATTCACTCGACTCGGCATCGAAGTCCGCGGACTGCGGAGCCGCCGTACTTTAAAGTGAATCGATTCACTCGACTCGGTATCGAAGCCAGCGGAACCATCGGGTATACTTGTCAAAAGATTCAGCGTTCAGTTCGTTCGAGTTTCGAGTTCTACGTAAAATTGACCAGTAAATCGGATTTGATGGTGTAAAATTTGACAATGCGGTGGTTCTCCGTCTTCAAAGTAGATTCAAAATTTAATGTAAAATGGCAAATAAGTAAATCAGTAATTATAATTATCTTTTCTTGGCGTTGATTATTTAAATTAATTTATGTTTGGCAAATCATGCGTGAAACTTACATTTATGCCAGCGTTACGAAATACAACGGAGCGTTCGCTGTACAAAAATAAATCATATCTTTTATAACAATAAAGCTATGCAAGTAATTCTTTCACCAAAAACTTCTTCATTCTTTTCTACCCGTTTCATACGATATAATTACCCATCTATATGAAATAGTTCAAAAAGTACCTCGATGCTGAAATTTCGGCTACGCGTTTCGCGTACGCTTAGTTTAATTAATTTATGTAGCATTTGTTAATAACAATGTTGACATAATTGTGGCAGCATCTGAAGCTAGAAAGAATAAGCTTTCCAATGGTTTAAAAATCATTGAGATATATTTACAAATAAGCTTGTATATGCGATGTAAACATAAAATTATTCAATTTTAGATTTCTGAGTATTCAATACTGCTTCCTTTGTTAAGACTCGTTAGTCCACGTTAGTCTAAACAAAACGCGCGAATGAGTGAATCATTCAAGAACGAATCTTTGTGAACGAATCACTTGGAATGAATGATTCAAATGAATCGATTCACCAAAAAGAATCGAACTTCCCACCTCTAGCTCGCAACAACTTAATCGAACTTTTCCAGGGTGGATACATCACGGTGGTTCAATTAGTTAGCTACCAAGGTCTCCAGGCGTTTTGTTTGTGAGTCTGCTTGAAAAGTGAGGTGTACCAGTCAAAAGTGGACAATGCTGCTCCCATAAAGGAACAAGGTAAACTCAATAAAGAGAGCAACGAACATTCGCAAATGACCCAGGCAACATCTGGAGGTTCACGGAGACATCTTTGAAAATTTATTCCACTTTAAAAGACGCTGTAGTTCTTGATACTGTTTGACAATAAAAACGTGCTCTCCTACTAGATTAAGCACCTTTAAGATTGTGTAATTCAAAAACAAATGGAAATCGTATTACCACCTTTGTCTTTTTAATCATATACTAATCTATAAACTACACTCCTCACGACTACGAAGATTTATTTAATAACAATCGGCGATTCTCAAACTTCTCAAAATAGAGCCTGACTTTATTGGGACTTAAAGAGTTTAGTTTTTTTAAGATAACGAGTAAAAATTTCTAACTTCAGAAGTTGTGTAAAAAACACGTTTTATTAATATTATTGTGGTTTGATTGATCGCAGACTTGGTCCCTAGAATTTAATCAAAATAAAACTTGCTTACGTTTTTGTAATAGAAAAATAAAAAGGTTACGGAACTACGAGTAGTGCCACCTTCAATATGAAATTGTAATAGCAAAAATTCTGTTAATTTCTCATTAAATAAAAAACAAACCTGCTTCTCATCAGATCTGGTGTTATTGAACACATTCTTCTAAAAGACTTTTACGGAAGATCAATGATTAATAGAAACAACTTTACAAATATAATTAATCCACAACAGAAAACAGAAGCAGTAAACTTTTTTCTTAAAAGTTTACCTTTTGTCCTTCTTTCAGAAACTTTACTCTTACATTAAGTTGAACTGAAAAATTGGGAAAGAGGATCTTAGGAATTATCAAAACTTAAACATTGTTTGAAAGAACAAAAAATTAGGAATTTAAGTGTTTAGAAGATACCTAATGGAATGGAATTATCGGCAATGAAAATTTAAAGATTTGTTTAACTTATCTTTGGCAAAATTCAAACCTACTGGAATGAATAAATAAGATGTCGTATTACTTCACTTATTTCAAGAGCATATATCCTGAAAACTTCAGCAACATTTAAACAGTATACCTTTATTCCATAGAGAAAAGACAAATCAATTACTTTTTTCATTTAATTCTGTTATAATTTTAAGTATAGAAAATTGAAGCTTTTCTAAAATATCAGGTGCAGCAAAAATAACGTTCTTTTAGAAGCTACATTACAATCGAGAGGAAATTATTGTTTCCTATCCTAAAAAAGTTAGTTTCGCTAACTTTCTTATGAATATTTCGAAAAATTTTAAAATTATAGAAGAAAACTGAAATTCTTTCCTTGACGCCCACCCTGTATCTCTGTTAATATTAACTTTTGCACTGAGGTAATCGTAATATTTGGAGCCCATATTCCCATATATCTACTGTCGGTCTGTGTTCTATTACTTAAGGTCCACCCTGTTTATTATTATATCTTCAATAAGCAGAGTGCTGTAAATGTGGTTAAATCTCTGCAATTTGTTGTGAAATTAAGTTTTTCGGCTCTTCGATATTCAAAAAAGTATTATTACTTTGAAGTTATGGCAACATCAACTTCTTCAAACAAAGCCTTATTTGAACAAACCAAATAGAATAAATGAGAGTAAACAAACCTTTAAGCTTTAACTATTAAAAACAAACAGCTTGTGCAACGGTCGATATACAAAACAAGAATTAAATTACGCTTAAAAAATTAAGACTGAAAAGTACCAATAACGTAATTAAATTAATTGGTAGAAATTAAATTTTCGTAATTCGTTAAAACACATTAAAGTTGTTAAAGTTGTTAAAGTTCTGAAGGATCGGAAAAATCGAGAACTTTAGAAGTAAAACCAGTAATTGTCCCAGAACGTTCCACAAATCCTTTCCAGCAAAGCCATAATCCACGTTAAACACAAATTAGTAAAAGAATCCGGGAAGTAAACACAATTCCCACATTGAAATCCTTGTTATTTCGGTCTTTTTCCACGTTTTAGCACAATGCTCACGGAATGCCAAAATAAAATTAAAGAAAGCACGAGATTTTTGTTGCCCTTTTCACCTTAAAACATGCATGGTGTTCGCACCTGAAAACATTGCAAAACTGAAAAACGCATTGATTATTTTTACTATTTTAAATAGCTTCTGAAAAACCCACTTTTCAACACAAATAGTTTTCACCGACAGAAACTACTTCATTAACTTTTAGATTTAACACTGCCCCAGAAAATATAAATAAAGCAGGGTTTTTCTGAATAGAATTCGTCCCGGAAAACCATTGAAAGTTGGCAAAATAGGCGTCTAGACGGGGTTTTTGTTTAGATTCACGGCAAACAAATGACCGATGAAATAAATCCCATTATACGAGATCGAGAACAACCGTGGTTGAAATAACGATTCCTGTTTTCGGTTCGGCGTTCGGGGATAACCTCTGGATATGAAAACAAGCAAGCGTCGCATATATGAAGCTACCTTTTTTTCATACAAAAACTGCTTAAAGTGGAACGAGGATAAAAACACTTATGGACAAGCAAAGCGTCCGATGGATTTCCTATAAATACCTGCAACGTCCGTCCCTATAAGTTTATCTCTGATAGAACATCAACAGCTTTTAAACGCAACCATGTAATATGTATCGAAATATAAAATAATTCCAAAGGTTCGGGGTGTTGGGAGTTTGTTATTATCGCCCTTTTAAATTCGTTAACCGGGTGTATTTAATGCCAAACAAAGAATTCCTACGAGTTACTGGAATTTTTACAAACAAGTTTTAAACGTAAATTTACGCTTTTCAAGTAATTAGCAGCGCTTTCCTCATTTCCCCTACCTACAAACAACCGAATAACTTTTCCATCAAACGTAAAATCGTTTCGTAAATAACGACCCCCAGTTTTTCGTTATACTTTCATAAGCGCCTTTTAATTATTACAGTAAATATTTACACAGTAATTAAGGCAGACTTTTAATTAAAAAGATAAAATTCAATGAATCATACGAGACGTATTACAAAGGAAAAAATGAAAACAGAGAGGTATTTGATGACAAACATTGCAAAAGAGGCAACTCCTCAACAAAAGGCTTGGTTAACATAAATTTTCATAATAAAGAATGATTTAGATGTGTGTATGATCTTCTAAAGGAAATACAAAGCTATTATGCTCTGGTAGCTTTAGAATTCATTGAAGTTTGAAGGCCACTTATAAATAATACAGTTCTGATATCAAACACAAAATGTGAACCGCCTGGTATTGTCATGCCCTTAATAATTCTTGGCCATCACTCAATTTCATTCTGTTCCTAAAATGCTTTTGTAATTTTGTATTCATGCTGTTTATACGTATAATAAATACAAATAATTATTTTTATATTTGTAAGAAAGGGTAATTGTAAAATACTTACTTTTGGATTTTATTGCTTTAATTCTTAATTTTGATAGGTAATACTTATCAAACTAAAACTATTGTTCTACACGAATGTATCGATTTCATAAAGAATATTTGATCTCATTGAGTTGCTTAAGATGCTTCTTCTACTAATGATATGATAAAGCAAAATCACTTTTAATGCGTATATCAACTATTTTTGTACGACTGATAAAATTGAATATAAAATAGATCAATTAAAATTCGACATAATTTACCAAAGGATTTAAAGAAGTACTATAGAAAGCGGCAGTAAAAATATGGGAAACAAACAAAACAAGAAAAAATAAAAAACACATGGCATAGTGGAATGGTCAAGTTAAGAAAGAGGTCAAAAAAAAAAGAAGAAGCTATGGAAAAATTGCATAAGAAAACGATATGAGGAGTCTTATGAAATATATAAAACACAAAGAACAACAGCAAAAGTAGCTGTTATAGAAACTAAAAAGAAAACGTGGGGGGAGTTTGGAAGAGAGCTAGAGAAGCATAGTAGAAACAACTAAAAACTGTTTTATAAGGTCCTAGAATCCTTCAAAAACAAAAAAGAAGTACAACTAAAACAAATGAAAACCAAGCAAGGAAATGTAATAGCTGAAGGAAATGAAATACTAAACAGATGGAAATGATACTTCTAAGAACTATTTAAGTAGGATGGAACAAGCAAATACCAGAACAACGAACAACAAAAGCTGCTGAAAATCAAATAGAATTAAGGGAAGTAATTGAAATTGTGTCCAAAATCAAACTTGGAAAAGCAGCTGGATGCGATGAAGTACCAACAGAAATGATTAAATTTGTAGGTATAAGTGGAATACTACAAGAGCTACACAAGGTACCGATAGAAACTAGCTTGGAAGCTCAAAATACTCGCGAACGAATGGAGCACTGCAAAATAATTCTACCTATACACAACAAAGGGGATACAAAAGAATGCTCAAATTACTGTGTGGGCAGCAAAAGTCTACGAATGCATCTTAGAAAAAAAAACTACGATTAAAACCGTAGGAGGGCAAATTCACGATGTGCAAAGTGCTTTCCGTGAATTGAACAAGCAAATGTGGTTTTCTGGCAGTGTCACCAAAGACAGTTCTATTGTTGTATACGTTATACGTCCATGCTTTGTTACGGAGCTGTAGTCTAGTGGCCCAGAGTTAGACAAGCTACTACATCAACTGAGATCTCACAAGTACAAAGATTAGCGTGTATGAGTATCATAGAAGCGATGCGTTCCACCTCCACAGCAGCTTAGGCCTCCCCCACTGGGTATATATGTGGAAAAAGTGGTTTTGACGTCAGCCTTACGATTGCGAGTGAAGGGTTTGTGGAATGATACAGGTACTGAGGAAAGGCATCAACATATCCTGAAGGAGGCTGTTTACAAGACGCAGTTCTGAATTCCCTCCCGCCGACTTACGAGGTCTGTAAATTAAGTAATGAGACTGGAAGCGTAGCGTACCACCTGGCAACACTGTGGACTTGCCCTTGGGAGGGGAGGCAGGTCAACGTTCCGTCGTTCCATACGCCTTTATTGTGAGTTTCAACTCCGTAGCGTCACGTGGTGATTCGTAGTGAATTGTTTTGTGAAGTAGTTTTTTCTAGTGTGTTCTGAAAATGAGTGATAGCAATTTCGAGCAACGGTGCTCTATCAAGTTTTGTTTTAGACTCGGGCACTCCGCGAGTGAAACTTTTGCAAAACTTCAGCAGGCGTATGGAGAGAGTGTTTTGTCAAGGGCCCAGGTTTTCAAGTGGTTCAAGGCATTTATGGAATGCCGAGAATCGATTGAAAACGAATCTCGCAGTGATGGGTCATCAACATCGAGAACTGATCAAAATGTTGACAGATTCAGAGATATTGTGCGTTCCGACCGTCAATTAACAGTAGGAATGATTGAGGAAGAGTTGACTTTGACACACACCACCGTTCATCAGATTTTGAGAAATGAATTGGGGATGATCAAAGTCTGCGCAAAATTGGTCCAGAAATTCTTTCTCAGGAACAAAAGGACAAGAGGAAGGAAGTGTGTCTCGATCTTTTGGGACGAATTGAAGATCACTTCAGTCCCTATATTTTTTTTCTCTTCCCCAGACTGAAAACGCACCTGAAAGGACACCATTTTGAGACGATAGAGAACATTAAAAAAGCTGTAACCGATCAGCTGGATGCGAGTACCAGCACTGCTACAAAGAGGAATCAACGTTTCAGGCACTGTAAAAAATCAGTCTCATTACTTAATTTACAGACCTCGTATATATTTAGGAAACACTTCAGCATCTTTTTGAATGCAGAAGACGCTATCTAACCTGATATACCCATTTTACTGATTGATCTAAAACTACAGAAGGAACAGGCCCAGGCATTCTTTCAGATTAACTGAATCTTCATGACGGTATACCACTAGGCAATCTTACCACAGTCTGTTAAGCTGAGATAGTGGCTATAATGCAAAGTGCAAAATAATTCTCGAACGAAACCTTCGGAATACAGTCATCAGAATAGCTAGCGACAGTAGAGCTGCCCTATTAGCACTGAGCTGAACTAGAACTAGAAAGTCGTCCCAGAGATAGTACTCCAGTGCTGCCGCACTTTAGAGCTAGTTACTGAGAATAATAACCTAGAACTCGTCTGGGTTAAAGCTCATGCTGGGCTAGATGGTAACGAGCAGGCTGATGCTTTAGCAAAGCAAGGGTCGGCACAGCCTTTTTGGGGCCCCAAGCCAGCTTTTGCACTTTCATTAACCTTACTTCATACCATAATTTGCAAATAATTGAAATGTAATCATGCGAGGATGGCTATTGCAGGGATGGCAAGATTTAGTGTTAAATTGCTCCGGAGTAAACTGCGACTCATCGTAGGAATCCTATCGGGCCACTGCAAATTAAATAAACACATGCACAGGATAGGGTTGGCTGATGACCCCACTTGTCGAGAGTGCAACCTTCAGGATGAAACAGCAGAATATCTTCTATGTGAATGTCCTGCACTCGCTCAAATCAGATGATCCATGTTCTGGCCTAACATGGCTGGAATTCGCAGCACTTCTCTGGCAGCAATCCTCAAGTTCGTCGAAAAGGTTGACTGGCTTGAGTGAGAATCCAGAGGGTTATGCTGTAACGGAGGCAGTGCAACGGGCCCGAATTAAGGCTTATCAGTTAAAATGACAAGCGAGTTACGTGTATTGTCTAAGAACCAAGTAATTTATTATTTGAGCAAAAAAATACTAAGATCATTCTAAAAATAACACCAAACGATTAATATTTATATATTATTAATAAATATTATAAAATATTTTTAAGTTAAAATAAAGAGGTTATTTAGGACGTTATTTTGTATTGTGGGCGAAAAAAGGATAATTTTATTTGTTTATTTATTTATATTTTGAAATGCTTACTTGGGTTCAAAATTAAATATTTCCAAGTAAACATGTTTTATGATTTGTCTTCTTGCACCGAAATAAATAAACCTTTCAATCGACAAAAGCATTATTTTCAGTTATAGTTTACCACCACATATTTCATTCAAAATTGAAGGTTTTAACGTTTTAAGCAAAATGATGTAAATAAATACAGGATGTACACATATTCTTCAGGCAAAAATGGGTTAAATTATCATAGTTTTGCCGAAAGAATATGTGGTTTCAGTTTGGCTACGAATTTTAATTACACCCTGTATATAGGTGTGCTTAGATTATTTGCAGAAAATATCGTTCTGATAAGACAGCAGAAGCTGCCTAACTAGCTAAAGAATTAAATATTTTTCCAAAACCATTTGTTTTAATTGTGAACCACAGATGAAACTGTTTTATAGCTTAAATTAGATTCAAAAATTAATTTCTTTTACTGTATCAATTGTCAAACACCAGAAGAGAATCTGTTCTGGTAAAATGAATATGGGGTATTAGAAAATAATTTTTTGGAGTTTAGGAAAACTCAATGTTGTATGGTCTGGTTATTCTTTGATATATAGATTTGCTTATTATCTAATAGATAATAGTAATAGATAATAAACAACCTCCAACTGTGTGTTTCTGAAAGTTTGTTGTGGCGAATTTTACAGTTTAGCATTTTATACTTTTCGGTTGGCTATTTTGCCACCAGTTGCTAAAATAAAAATTCAGTATTTTAACACCTAGTTTATTAATTTAATTTTTATTTTAGCAACTGATGGCGAAATACCCAAAAATAAATATAAAAATTCTTCAGTTATGTTATTTCGATACGTTTTAATTATTGGTCGTTTTGGGGATTTTCATATTTATAAACAATTAATAAAAAATAAAGAAGAATTTTTTGATGTTAAACATGTGCTGCATACAAAATTTGTGAACTGGTTTCTGCTTGTCATAAAACATTTCATAGTGTAACTGTAAATAACGAGACTCGGCTGCTGTCAGGCGTGACGTGAATCACTTCGCTCGTATGCGTCAGCTGTTACCGACTGCTCGCCGATTGTATCATCGGCTCGAGACTGTTCAAGAATATTACTCGACGAGCGTAGAATATACCAGATTTAACTCGAAGTTCGCGGTTAGTACTTAAGGCGCGATTTTGTTGGCGATTGGCAGTGATACCAAAGTCTACAACCAGCGTAAGCAAGTGCGGTTAATATACATGTACGTGAATATAAATAAACAAACTGTATAAATAAATTAATTAGTGTTAGGGGTTAATATTAGTGTTGTTTTTTAATGTTTAAGTTGTTGTTTCGTGTTACTTGTTACATTGTTTAAATTGGTTAATAAATAATTCACACAACGAACCCAAGTTTTAAATAACCGTTTTAAAAACTTTACAATAGTTTAATTATTATAGGGTAGAAAAAACATTTCCTCACGTGGGTGGCTAAACATCTTAGGCTGACCTGATAATTTTGCTTTGCCTTTATGTGGTGGCCGAATGGTTAACAAACCGTATGACTTTAACTGTAACAAAGGTCACAACGCCGTTTACGAATGAGGCTTTAACCCCCCTCATCAACGCTCTTAGAAGACACGGCACTAAAAAAAAAAAAGATAATATTCCACCCGTCGCCCGTACTTACGCAATTATAATTTTGTTACGAATTCTGATGAAAGATCTAAATTCTGACATAACCTCGAATCTTGAAAATTAAAACCATCATTTTTGGTGATAATTCGATTTTCCATGTTTACCAGAATTTTCTCACACCGTGATAACATAAAAAAAATTACGCCATTTATCATGACGATAACATCAAACAATATCTACAAGAAATATTTTCATTTCTGTACAGGTGTATTCCGACTGTCTCATGGGATGTAAAAGTACGTATGTATTCAAGAGTGCATTAGTTCAACTAGAATAAATCTCATTCCTCACAAAAAATGTAAAAACATAACAACTTCAGAACAAGAAAAAATATTATGTATGTTTCAGTACTTAAAAACTCGGAAAAACTTTAGTTATTCAGAATGTAAAACACCATTTATTTAAAATATTACTTTCTGAAATTTTGTAATAATTCAAGCCCCAATTACTTTTAAATTGAACTCTAAATAATAGTATTTTCTTTAAAACGTTAGGAAATAGAATTCATAATTATTTATTTTTGTCAGAGTTTATATAGGCTGATCCTGACATGGCCAAAAGCAGGGATTCGATTGCACTCATCATAAGCAGGTATTAATAAGGCTATTTTACAGGAACCTTTTTCATCCCTCCAATCCCTTATTTTGATTACTTCAAAGCCATCCTGTAGATACGTTGCGAAATGATGTCTTAAGCAAATTTACGAATAATACAAGTCTTGATAACAACCGTTTAAAATTTATTTTGGTTCTGATAACTAACAAAGGAGTGGGTGGACAACGTCAAAGATTATCCTCCCGAAACCCTAACAATTTGTGACAAATTTAGCTCGGGTATAACATTACAAATTATTATACGCAAAATAAAATATTCCGTTTGTCTTAAATTTCATATTTAAACCCCAAAATAATTTTAGAAGAAAGTTAAGTTATCGATTTGTAAATCTACGAGTATTAAAATGCCGTAGCACGAACTAATGACCCAATTACTTCGGTGCTCGTAGGATTTTTTTAACCACTTAAAACCTGAGCTTGCTTTCTTTGTTTTTCTTTTAGGGTTTTATTGGTAAAGAGTATTCCCTGTTAACGTGCTTTATATTGATTCCCTTAATTAATGAGTAAATTACTTTTCCTTGTAGAGCGTTACTTGATTACGGGATTTTATTTTAACAGATTGAAGACACTTCTTCTTGTGTCTGTAAAAATACTACGTTTTATAGAAGTTCACCAAGAGAATTCTCTTGGGGAATAATTTAGAATTGATTTATTTAGAGATGTGGAATTTTCGAGGTATTTATTGAATTCAATAAAAAAATTTATAGAACTGTTTGAATTTATAATAAAAACAGTTTTTGGATTACCAATTCAATATTAATTCAAGGTTCAACATATAAACAAAATTTAATTTGTAGCAGGTAGAAATGCACACAGTAATTATTAGTTTTAAATCAAACACATATACAGAATTCAGAAAATGTCAGCTGGTATTTCTAATTAACAATTCAATTTGATATTGATTTTAGTGAACTTGATACTCGTATAATTTAATCGCTTTGGTTTAATTTCACTTTGTTTAGCGCTTAAACTTCCTTAAAAATAAAAAAAATAATAATCATCTAAAACTTTTGATTTTTAAGCAATTTTTTCAAACCTTAATCCACGGAAAAAAATAAAAATAAATCACCAATAGGATTTCAATAAATTGTCGTTTGAAGCCCGCGCTTTCTCCTTTAAATTTATGAGTAGGGGTCACCGAGCTTTACCGTATGCATCAGTATCGAAAATATTGCAATAAAGAATCCGATATCAAAAGCAGAATATATAAGTTTATTACGGCGTACGTTCATTTTATAGGCGTGTTGCCTATAAATATAAATTCTGATAAACAGGAAGGAAGAATTTATGTCTATACAATATGTGCATGCGAAATAAGCCTTTGAATTAGGTAAAAATTTGTTACAATTTCGACGTAACTCCATTAAAACCAGCACCGTTCATTTAGATATAAATTGAAATGTCCAACACTAAAATGTACAAGACAGACAAAGAGAAGGGTTTATTTCTTAATTTCCTCGTTTATTCTTGTACCTTTTTGAAAAATAACAGCCTACACGTGCAACCTATTACCGCTTAATATTTTTTTAGACGAGCCATAAATTTCCGATCGAAACTTAATTTGTTTATACATATATTATGTAGGAAGAGATCTGAGCTTGTATCAGGAACTTTTAGTTAACGGAAAAATGGTAGGAAGAGCATTAAAAACCTATTAATAAACAGATAAATAACAGTACAATAACTGTATAGACTGAGAGCAATATTTATTGTATTGCAGTAAAGAAAACACTTCAGAGGCTTCAATAATGCAGAATATGCACATTTTTTAAACTCATCTAATCAGATAATTCTGAATATGAATAGAATTTTTAGAAATATAGATACACATCACCTACCAAGATAATGAATTAAATTGAAGAAAAATTAAACTCGAACTGAAGCAAAAAAAAAATGGAAACTGCTTGGATTACTACCAACCCGTTTAGATTAAAAACGTTAAAGCTACGTAAATTGTCCTCGTGAATCTTGGAAAAAACTATTTATGGTAAAAATATTGACACTAAAAATACAAGAAGGGATTGTAGATTTATCATTGAAGGAAAAGAGTTACATGAAGCTGCAGAATGTCCAATTTCCAAAGTACTTTACTTCAAGGAAATTCCACATTGGTCTCCTGACACAAGGAAAATGCTGGGTTTCTTACGGTAAAAGAAAAGAAACCAACAAACTGGATTCTGGGTTCAATGTTGAGGGCAATCTAAGTTTACATGCATTTAGCCCACAAAACGGGACCATTGTGCTACCTCCGTCACAACACCCTGCCTGCCTGCATCACTCAAGCAATCCTACCCTTTCGGTGTACCTGAGGATGTCTGCAGGAGGTATGCTGTGAATCCTGGCCACATCAAGCCAGAAGTCCCCTAACATGGTTCCTCTTATCGGAGCCAGGACTGGACATTCGCACAGGAAAAACCAGCGAACTATGTCGTCATACAAAAAGGAATGATTTCGAATCAGATCATTCTCCAATTGTTTGACACTAAGTCTAGCTCTACCTCAGTGAATAAACATAAAAATTGAAGAATCTGAAAAATTGAACTCAAGAAAGTATTCATGAAACGCTGCAGAAATCTGAAAATCACAAAAATGAGCCGTTTAGAAACCAAATACTTCGGCAACTTAGTTACCATCTTCGATGATTGTACTCTAATAAAGAGAATATATTCAACTAATACTAATTTCAGTGAACTTTATCAAAAAAGTCTTCCATTTAGGATGCCTATTGAGGTTTTTAATACGTTTCTCAGGGTTCTTTAGGATTCGTTTGGATCAAATCACAAGCTCTATTTTAATTTTAATTAATTAATTTAATTAATCAACAGATGAAGAAACTAAAATCCAACAAATGTGGCCTTTAAAGAAACAATTTTAAAAAGGGACTGAAAAGCTAGTTACTGATAGACAACAAGATTTCTAGGGGAACACCTCGGAAATAAAGAAAAAAAAAGAAATAATGAACACTGCTGGTTTTGAAAAATAAAAATTATACAAATAAGGGAAAAGTATTAGCTAGAACGATACAAAACAACTTGATTAATGAATATCTAAAACAATCAATCGGTCGTAACACAGAAGGCCAGATAAAATTATAGTGCTTCTGGAAAAAGGGCTACTAAACTTGGGAAAAAGTTTACACAAAAAGTTGAAGCTTAATAAAACGTTTAAACAACCATATAGAAGCCATTTTTTGTTTTTAAAGACCAGGAAGATACCTCTGAAACTCCGATAATCTCGAAAGGATATGCCAAAAACATTTATTCTGTTAATGCAGTATTTCATCGAAAAACATTCAGAATATTTGGAAAAGGACTGAGATAGTTATGACTCTTAAACCAGAAAAGACAATAAATTAAATACTGAAAACAGAGAGGAATATGTATAGAGGGGAAATAACTAAATAATTTAAAACACGCAGATGATGTGGTGGTACTTAATCAGAAACAGATCTTAAGAACTGCAAGAGATGTTAGAATTAATACAAAAATCAGAAGAAGTCCTCATATTACAAAAAAAAAAACCTAAAATTATGCCAAGATCACACGAAGAAATATAGATAATATAACGAACGGTAGGTGGAAAATAGTAGAAGAGGTGGGATATATTTATCTGGCACAAACAATAATCTAGGGAAGGACTTACAAACAGCAGACATAGACAGTATCTGGCAAGCTTAGCCGTATTCTGCGAAATAAAAACAAAAATAAAAACGCTGAAATCACCGTCAAAGCGTTAGAAAAATGTGCGATCTCAGTTCTACGACTAATATACGAAGCAGAAACATGGGCATTTACTTTGCAAATATTTCGAGTAACTCATCAGCATCACACGAAAAGGACAATTTTAGGCTACACTCTACGAAATAGAAAGACCATACAATTGATACGACAAACGACTGAAATTGAAGACATTGTAAGCATAATAGCAAGAAGTAAATGCAAATGGGAAGACCACGTCGCCCAAATGGAACAAGATAGACGGACTAAACTAACTACAGAAAAATGGAAACTGTAAGGCAAACAAAGAAGTGTAGGACGACCGATCACGAGATGCACCAATGACTTAGAGAATATCACAGAAAAAGTATGGGTGGCGTTAGTATGGAATACAGATAAATGGAGAAATGCTGGAGAGGCATTTGTTCAAATGTGATGAATGAACACAGCTTAGAGAAAGAGAGAGACCTGTTTATTTATTGCAGAGTTGCTCAAACGGTCGATCGCGATCGACCAGTCGATCACGGAAAGTTTTCAAGTCGATCGCGTACATAATTTAATGCGCACTTACATTACGAAGAATATCTCGGCTTATACTACTTATTGGGACTGCACAGCAATAATTCAAAATCGCATTCCTAGAGACATCTAGAAGAATCCCGAAATATCTTTGTATTTTTCCCCTACTTAGTCGATCGCTTACCGCCTAATACTTTTACGGTAGATCGCCGATAGTATAAGTCTGAGCACCCCTGATTTATTGGGTTAGATCTAGGCTTGGAGATTTCATGGCCATTAATATTATCAAATTGGAAGTCTATCGGATTCGGAGGACTTGGGAGGGATCTTTATTGTGCCAAACATTACATTGACAGGGAAGCTAAGAGTTCAACAGTTTTTTTTTTTTTTTACAGTAAAGTTTGCACTGAATTAGACCAAAAACCAAACAAAGTTAGCATCGTCCAGACTAGCAATTATTTCAAATTATCTAATTTAAGAAAAATTAAATAGAGCAATCATTTGACCTTATTTAAATACTAAAAGAACAACCACTTGAAATGTGTTAAGGAAATGAAAAAGATAATCAGAAATAACTTATGAAAATTACAATAAGAATACCAAGAAAAATAGTTTACAAAGTCTTTCCGAACGCAACATAGCAAAATTACAAAATATTTATTTATCCAAACTTCTGGTAAAACGATAATAAAATTAAACTAATTAAATCATGCAACATGAGGAAATCTATGGGTAACATGAAAGTACCGCCACCAACGTGATGCTACGGTGTAAAGACAGTATCCCCCCATAAATAGGATTGTATTGTCTGTGTATAGAGAGTAATGTGTTAATGCTTAAAGAAGATTCTTAAAATTAGAACAACCTATTCCTGTGTAATTATACAACAAAAATACAATGCTCTGAAAAACACTGAAGCAGGAGTGCCACAAGACAACGTGTTAAGTCCACTGCTTTGCTTATTAAATAGAATATCCCATAGTAATGTCGTAAAAGCAAACGTATTTAATGATGCAGTAGATAATATCGATTAAAATCGACTATAAGTGAGCAACTGATAAGGAAATATCTAAATTAAGGCAGAGACAATCAGAATGAACAAGGATAAATATGTACGTGAAAATTTTGTAGATGAAATTCCAAAAACCTCAATACATAACAATTAAACACACCTATCTTAGAAGGAGTCCATTCAAAAAAGCAATTAGTTGAAAAATAAAATACAAGAAAAAGAATCGGTCAGTTTACAGGAATTTAAAACCACAAAATCATTTCGAAATATAAATGGTAAAACAAATTCTAACGCCTCTACAAGTCTGTCGAACTGTACAAAATATTTATATCATATTTAAAATAAAATTCTAATTAGGTACTATGGCTGCCTCAAGGTGTTGAAGAATAGTTATTAAATATGCATAAATAAACGGATCCTTAAAGATTGACCTTAATATTTCGTGATAGTATCTATTGATTTAAAGCGTAGCCTCAAAACATTAAAGTTTTTGAGTTTTTTGGATGAATATGGCATTAAAAAGCAAATTAAATGATGATAAGAGGAATTTCAAGTTAATTTCCAGATGTTTAAATAGATTAAAATAAAAATCGTTAGATATGTTAAATAATTAGAAGGTAAACATTAAATTAATAATAATAATCTACTATAAAATAAATAAATAAACAAACAGTCAGCAATAAAATTCTGTAACAGAGGAAACCCCAATTTATAAATATTGTAAAAATCGTTATTAAATTAATTTCTAAAATTATAAATAAAATAAATAATTTACTCGAGAATTCTTATCAATTCACGTTTAAACTCCTTAAGCTTCACAGCTACTTAGTAACCTTGTACAATGTACACAGCTTACATTAATCTGTAAATTACAGTTTGGCTACATCTTTCCATTTTCATGTCAAATTCCGTTGGTTTATGAAAAAAACAACAAAATCAACGCAAAACTCTTGTACCGTATGTCCCTAAATTAAATTAACACGGGGAATGATCACCTTCTTGCTTTGAGTAGAAAATGACTTTAAAAATGTTTAAATATTTTTTTTAATTTCAAAAACTTCAATCTGATTTATTTAATGTTCAGGTTTATTAGACATACAGGTGACGAAAAAAATTCATACGCATACCAATATTTGTATGCATAACGATATTATGGCTGGCTGCAAATTATTAAGCGTTTATAAAGCCACACCCTACTTGAAAAAGCACGCACAGGTCATGGAATGTGTTTGTATTTTCCTAGTACGGTTTAAATTAGGTGTTAGCAGGTCACGATAGAGTTAACAATACATCTAATGAACTGCGTTCATGATGAGTTTAATAATTCAAACTAAACAATCGAGGAACGATCCGAATACCTGAATTACTTCTGAATGCCTACAAACTCTCCAAAAGTTTCGAGTTTAAATTTGAATGAGTTTGAAAATTGATACTGAATTAAACGCGAAAGCGTTTAAGAGGAATAAATGGATGAAAAGTCTTTTAAATAATCTGATTTTATTATGAATTTTCAGATTTCAATGGTAAGCAATTCGTTTTATAGTATAAATAGAAAATGAATTAAAACCCTTACAGTTTCAGTATTATGCAACAGATAAAAATTACACAGTAGGAATAGACTTGAATTAACATTATTTAGGACAAAAATAAAAATCGAAAGACTGTATGAAAAATCTAAAATCTTTAATAATTTTAACAGTTTATAGGGTATGCAGGATGAGGTAAGAGTACTTTCTTTATATTTTGTGAATAGTCGACTGTTTCCGGATTCATTCAGATTTTTTCGGAAAAGTTCTGGCAATTCCATGAAAATTTGGAATTTACGGAAACGAAAAAGTTTCGTAAAAATAAACAAGGGCATCTGAACTTAAGATGAATTTTTAAAGAATTCTTTTATGGTATTAATATACGTAGGTACAACATAATATACCAAACGTGTATTTTTATAATGTTTTTATTTATATACTGTTATGGTCGTGCTCTTTTAAAAGATTTTATTTAAGTTTAATTTATTTATTTTTAAGCCCACATCCAATATTTGAAATTAACCCTTGCTTTGCTCTTTAATTTACTTAATTGTTTGCATTGCTCTTATCTCAGGTCGTTAAGTAGGTTCCTTGTTTGTTATTTTTCTAAGTTTATTTTTTAACCAAATAAAAAAATTTCTCAAATAATTATAATGCAGATTTTTATTATCGTTTTTCCCTATCAACCCTGCCTTAAAATTAACTTAACATTATCCTTTAAACTCACTATGTATTCTTGGCTCCTTTTTCTTTTCCAAAAAATTTCAATCTTCCCCAAATTCCAAAATTCCAATTTTCCCCAATTACCAAAATTCCAATCTTCCCTTGTTCTTCTTGTCCCCGCTCTAAATTGTCCCCCTTTTTGACTTTCTCCCTCTCGAACTCCTTCTGTTGAATTTCTTCTGTTGATCCTCTCCTACTAGAACTGCTTTCTCACTTAACTGCTTGAAACTCAATCTTTATTTTTCGTTTCTTCAAAATTCACCCTCCTTTTACTGGACACTGGTTCCTTTTGATTTAACTTTTATTCAAAATTCACCCTTCTTTTACTGGACACTGGTTCCTTTTGATTTCACTTTTTGTAATTGATTATTTCTCGAATATTTACTCTTTTTATGGGAGCAAACCAAATTTGATGTTGCTTCGTCGATTACCAATTTTCAACTAACTATTCACTTTGTTTTTTCTGTTTCCTCGATATTTTTATCCCCATTTGTTTTCCACTTTTAAAATTATTTACAACGTTTCTAATAGTAACTTATTTTACATTTCTATAACTACAAATTTAGCTAATTATTACTAACAAAAATCATAACAATAACTTATTTACATTTCCACATAACTTAAATCTAATCTAGCTATCTTAAAATTATATTACAATTTTTTTAATAATTTAAAATCTGCATTACTTATATTTGGCAAAATAATATTTTTCTTTTATAAATTAAACAAACAACTTAACCTTAATTACATACATCCAATTAAATATCATCTCAATACGGATTTTATTACGAATTGTCAAAATTCAAGGTACAACTAAGCAATACGCTTTATGATATAAATAACAAATTAATTAAAACTCGAAATTATTGAAGTACGTCTGAATAATAATAGATTTACTACGCCACAAATAAAATTTACAGAGCAAAAATATCACTCAATTTTAATAAATGTGGATTTATTACAATTAGATAATTTCTATCTTCCCTACTAAGAAAAAACTTATCTACACTCACAGTTCTGAGATTCTTCTTTATCTACGGTGCCCAATTTCTAGAATTTAATCGTCACCAATATGAAATCCATACCAAAAATAATATTCAAAGTTAAAGTGTTTCAAATTCTAATTTCGTTCTAATTCAAAATATCCTAGTATCCAGTTTTTATGTAGCAAACGAATTATCCAATTCAACTTTATATGGCCCTATCTTCTGCTCAATTCCATCTCAATTGAAGACTCTATTCTCTTGTTGCGAAACTAAATTATTTTTGATTATTTTATTTCCCCAAAATTAGAAGAATTTTCTCGTCTTTCACTGCTTTACTCTATTTTAGAGAATTCCTGATCTCACCTAACATGAACAATCAGATTTTCACGCATTTATTTCAGCTGGAAGATTCTATACTCCCAACTCGTGAAATTAATTTTCACAAATTGTTTATTATTTTTGAATTGTTTTTGTTGTCCAGGTTTTTTCAAAATATTCATCCAATTAAATTATTACTACATATTCCTGACAACCTTACTTATAACATCCTTATCTAGTACCCTATTTAGCTAATAATTTTTTTACATTAAGAATAATATTTACAATTTTTATATAATAAAATTGACAATCTATCTAGCTATCTTATTTATTTTATATTACATATTTATTAAAATAACTAAATCCACATTATCAAATAAATCAAATTTTATCTCAGTAACAGACAACTTATAAATACCAATTAATCATCATCTTTCAAATCCAGCAAAATAATCTTATAACCCAATTAATAACATCTCAATATATTCATATATTGATTTTACTTATTATCAATTGTTAAATTTCAAGGAACAAGTGAACAATTCGCTTTGTGGTACACATAGAAAATTAATTAAAACTCTTAATTATTAACGTAAATATGAACAGATAAATTTGGCAAGAATACACCTTTAGGAGGAAAATAAAAAAAAACTAGTTATAAAAAATATTTAAAATATTGAATAATTTTCAGAGATTTCTAGTGCGTGCAGTATGAAGTTGGAGTACTTCACTTACGTCTTTTGTGAGCATTCGATTGTTTCCGGATTCATTCGGATCTATGCAGAATAATTCAGGCAGTTCCGTTGAAACTTTCGTCGAAGAAACGAGCAAGATCAGCTAAACATTTTTAAATAGTATTAAATATATTAAACCAATGTGCTCATAGGTTTTGTTACAATTCTGTGAGGATGTGGTAAAACAAAAGAACAAGAAAAAGCCTAAAATAAAGTTTAGGACGAAAATAAAAACCAAACAGCTAATCTATAACAAACTGAATAATTTCCAGATACTTTCCAGGTTGTGTAGAATGAAGTTAGAATACTTCCTTTGCATCTTTTGTGAGTATTCAACTGTTTCCGGATTCACTCGTATTTTATCCGGAAAAATTCGAACAATTCCGTGAAAATTCGAAATATATTTCAAAACATAAAAACTTTCTGCAGAAATAAGCAAGGCCATCTGAAGATTTTTAAACAATTTTGGAGAATGTTAAATACAGGGTGATACATTAGCCTCTTTACAAACTTTGGCAATGAAAACTAGATGTAATTTCATGAAGAAATGTTCATATGAATGTAGGTTCTATCTTTCTTTGTTGAGAAGTTATAAGGCTTTAAAAAATTTAACTTGAAAAAACGTAGTCGCCATGGTTTAATATAACAAAAGCCTCACCGAAGAAGACAAGTGACCGAATGGCTACATACTCATTTTCCAAATAAATAGATTGGTAACGGAGGTCCTATACCATGGCCACCTAGATCACCCCACTTAAATCCTTGCGATTTTCATTTATAGGGTCAGTTCAAGCAACTTGTTTATACCGTGGAAATAAATGATCGTCATCAATTACTGCAGAGGATTCGAGATGCTGAAACTTATATTAGAAATAATATGAATTTATTACGCGTGCAAGAGAGTTTAGTTCGTCGTTCCTAGTTGTCTATTCAGGAGAATGCATTAATTTTTGAACATTTACTGTAGTCTAAATGTTGCTTTCTGTTTGTTACAATAAATGTTTTTGATTTTCTTAAAATATGATTACTCATTAGTGTTCAAAGAGATAATTATTTAAAAAACCCTATAACTTCTTAGCAAAGAAAGATAGAACCTACATTCATATGCACATTTTTTCATTAAATTACATCTAGTTTTCATTGCAAAAGTTTGTAAAGAGGCTAATGAATCACCCTGTATATTAAACCAAATGTGCCCACATTTTTCGCTAAAATTCTGTAAGCATATGATAAAAAAGCATGTATTTTTTATATCTTTTTACTTTCGGAAATATAAATTCACGTTTAAACACGTCTGGAAAAAATAAAGAATAAATTGGTATTTGTTTATTATGGCGAAATAGGAAACAAGCATGTTTGATATGCAACTTATTTCGTGATATTTGTATGCACCCAAACAAAGCCATTTTATTTTACCTTAGGTTAGGCCTAGCCTTGAAAGTCTCGACTTATTCCCAATAAATCAGATTAATAAAACATCACAGAAGTGACTGAAAACAAGTAAAGTTGCAGTTGCTGCAACTTCGAGAAACAAATCAAATTCCCGTACACCTGAATCTGGAGCAAACTCGTAAAAACTTCAAACAAGATCTAATCTGATAACATCAGGGTTTTAAAACTTGACCTTTCACCGCGTTCTGGCCTTTTTCAATTTCGGTACTGGATTTAGTCAAAAACATATTTCCATATAAAGTAGATTACAGGATTTTGTAAGGCCGAATGCCTTTAGTTTTTGTTTGTTCGCGGGGAACAAAGTGTTGATAATGGCAGAACAGCGATTTCCTTCCTCCCGTTTTTCCTAATAAAAAAAAACTAATATTACTCCTGATTGGGTTTCTTGTAGTTAACCGGCCGTACCACACGAGAAACTTTCACCTGGGGAATTTTATTCATCCCTAAAATTTATTTTCGTTTGCACATTCCTTCTGTATAAGTGTAAGTAAACAACGGTTCCCTTTTTTCAAGCCCCGAATTTTCCTCGAAGGTTTATGAACTTGTTATTCTACGTCGTGTAACTGCGGGATATAAAAAATCAAATTTCCTTCGTCTCAATTTTGTATTTTGTAACTACATTCGATATACTACCGAATTTTATCTCTTTATGGTTTACGAATAAGAAAGCGGCGGAAGTTTTATGTTTTAATTCGTGTATGAGAAAAATTCGTTTAATGGAAAAACATTCAAAGTTAAATTGATTTTCAATCGCAAACAAATTCACTGATATCAAAGGAATAAAATAAACGTTTATGCTTTTAGGTAATTAAACAAATTTAAACAACCGAAAAATAATTGTGCAATTTAGGTCTCCACAACTCGATTCACAGCAATTTATGCGACCATCATCTTTGGTCTTTTTCCGCCTTCCAGGACAATACCTTTTTGATAAACTACGTAAGTACAGGCGATATTTTATAATCAATATCATTGAAGTTCAAGTGAAAAGAAATTTCTGAAAAATGTTCGCAGTTCAAACGCATCTGGAATATTTCGAGTTTACGTGACCTACGATCCTTGCTTGTTTAATGTTAACATTTCCCCAGTTCGAGCTAACATAAAACAAAAATTCGCAAAATAAGAAAAATGGGATTTTACTCTCCAAATTCATTTCTTTTTTGTAAAGTCGAATTCCTTTACCCGCAGGAATAAGACATGTTTTTCGTTTTTGACGAGAATATGAAGCTCGTCTTAATATTTAGAGGTCAAAAACACAATTTTCCGGTACGTCTTTACTTATAGAGAAGTTTAATTTAAATGTTTTCCGAGCGCTATGTTTATCTTGAAGTCAAGTAAATGTAAACTTTACTACGAGAGCTATCCAACTGAGGGATTTGCGAAACTAGAAATACCGTAAATGTATGTAGTTTTACTATTTTTACTTTAAGGTAAAGCCAGAATATGCAACTGAGACGTAATGGAAAATAATGCCAAGTCACGTAATATTTCAACAAAATTATATTTAATTAACAGAAAACGAAGGTAAGTTCCACTACTTAAGTGATTTAACTTCATTCTGAATTTAACATGGAAAATGTTTAGCTTATAAACAAGTCCTCTTTAAAAAAAAATGGGAAATCTTATAACCGCGTGATTAACAGTATGGCAGTACTTTGGTAATCAAAAATAAACGCCAAACTATTTTTTCAGCAGGAATTTTATTTATGAATTTCAAAGAATACCAAGCAAACTTCGAATACAAATAGGGCACCACTTTGAATAAATTTGGAGGAAATTTGAAAATATATAGAACGCCTGAAAAATGTTTAAGCTGTGCTGAAGCAAGCAACGTTTCCGTTTCCAAGGAAAATCAATCTATCTAACTTAACTTTTTCATACATTTTAAAAATCCTAATAAAAAACAAACGAAAATAGGGCTCAAAAACTACAAGCTTTTTCTTCCAGAAATTTCTTTGTCTGTTTTCTTAATTAAAGGTTTAACAACATTAAAATGATTTAAACTACTTAATACCTACAAACATTTTGTCATTAAAATTAATTATTAATGTCAATAAGGTACTTGAAAGGTGTAGAATATCGATTAAAGTACAAAATTCAGCTTCCTCGTTTAAAAGACCACCTTGGCTGGTATTTTATTACACCAGAAGTTTAGAAACAAAAGTCTTTCTTGCAATAAAACGAAACAAAACGGTCTTAAAATAACTTTAAAACTACCCAAAAGTACCAACTTACCAACATCAAAGTGGCACAAAATTCTCGTCAGGCAAAACTTAAAAGCTACTTTAAACTTAAATTTCAAACGTTAGCTTTTGTTCCTGTACGTTTCGCAAAGAATATCCAAAACTCCTGAAACCTGAAGCTTAAAATGCGGAATTTGTTCGACTTCAGGAATAAACCGTTTTAAAAATGCCACAGCTTTAGTAAAAAATCCAAAGATCTTGACTTAAAAATAACAAGAAAATTTAATTACCGTGGCTTCTGTGCCTAATTTAATTATCGTATGGAGTCTCTCAAGCAAAATCAAAAAAAATACGAAGATTGCTTGTTTTGATAAAAGAAAACTCGAATTAATTTAATATAACAACTGTAGCAAATTATAATTCAATTTGTTGAATTTGTATAAGAATGCCTTGCTCCATTCACGGTTCATGAATACCATTTGCATATAAGCCGCCACCATTTAGCATGCGTAACCATGGTTACTGCATAAAAGAACATCTCGTAATGAGAGCCGGATAACGAAGAGTGTTTTTTACTGATGTCTACAAATATAGGTGCATGCTGTAACAGACGTGCTCACTAAATTGGAAGGAATTTGTAAAATTTCTGCATCTGCGACTACAACCATTACAGGCACGACAATATGCCTGGATATTTCCGCAAAATGGGTTCTTTCTTATTACAAGCGTGTTTATACAGTCTTTTAACGCAGTTAAAGTTATGAATTCCAAACAATTGCCCTAAATTTGCTACTGAGCAAAACATACTTAACTAAAGGTAAATTTTGCTTTTAGTTGAATTAATTATGAGTTTACAGCAACTCATTTGAAGTAAATTCCAAAGTTTACTTTGCATTTTACTATCGCTTGTTGAATCTTAATATTTAATAATGATAATTCACAGCTATAACTTGAAACTTTCGCCATAACAGACAAAACTTTGTAAACGAAACACATCAGTAGAACAAATAATTCAACATTCAGTGTTCTTATTTTATTTATTAGCTGTATATACGCTTTCCAGTATTGCCAGCAATCTTAAACTAACATATTGTAACGACTTACTTATTTAATTTAGATTCTACGCACATTTGACCCAATGAACTTGGCTTACAATTGTTTTAAAATTTAAATAGTAGAAAAGAAAGTACCCACTTGATAGGTTGTGGATGAAGTACCTATTAGAAATTTGAATCGGCTCAGTTGAGGACTACAAAACTGTTGGGAAATTTTCTTTGGGTAAATAATAAATTGAGAAAATCAGAAAATCGAAAGTCCGAAAGAATTTATATTGTATTATTAAGAATAAAGAAATATAACGATGAAATAAATGCTGCGAGAATTCAAGTAATAACAAACACAACAAAGAAGTGAAACAAAACGTTCAAGAGCAGCTAGCAGGGAATCATATTCATCGGAACGAAAGCATCAGAAATAAGTAGTAAGCAAAGATTGTGAAAAGAAGCAAGCGGAAATGACAAAAGCAAATAAATAAATTTGTAAAAACGCATGAAGGCGTTGACAAACATGAAAGAAAATAACGTGTTACCTATGCAAGATAAAAATGATCGAAAAGATGCACTGCGATTTTAAAGATAAGAAAATAAGAAAATATGGAATTTAAGAAGTCCGCCATGAATGAGAAACAAGTGTTAAAAACCTAAATTAATGATTTAGTACGCACAAGGTGGCATTCCCTTTGTTATTTAATCGTTAAAATTAAGAGTTTTCGAGACAATAATTCTTAATTTTACAGCAAGAACGAACACTTATTTTTAACTAAATAGTGATTTCTGATTATTTAAAATAATGTTTATAATATTACTATAATCTATAATGTTACCTAAGTATTTTATAAATTTAATAATTATTTAGTTCTGAAGAAGGCCTACCACTATGGCTTGAAACATTAACAACAAATAAAGATTTCTAGGACCTCCAACACCAAGCGCTTATGTTAAATTACATAAAGTAACGGTCAAGAAAAAATGTAAAATAATGTTTACAAACCTCTTTTGTGGCCTTTTGTTGAATTTAGAAAAAAATGTTAAAGGTGGCATTACGTTGATATAACAATTTTAGGAACAAGGATATGTTTTACGCGCAAGAAAGGGGTAAAAACGGTATGATATCCGTACAAAAGGTATCCTGTACGAGTATATAGTGTTATGCTCTCACTTCTGTAAATAATTGCATACAATTTTTAAATTTTCAGCTAGCTCAATCTATATTTAATTTTTAATTAATTTTTAGAAAATCTCTTAACCCAGGATCGTTAAAGGGATCGCATTTATGAATTTAAAATTCCTAAAGTAATTTTAAATCAACACCTTCAAAATTCTGCAAACCCTTAACAATAATCAACAACAAATTCTAATAACTAAACAAACACTTTTCTTTAAAAATTAATAAATTTACAAACTACCTTTTGATTACAACTCGAGCAACACACTTCCTGCTTTGACTCCAAGTTCACCAAGTGCTGCCTTATTTTTCTATCCAACAACACACCCTGCTTTATTGAACACTCCATTCAACTTTTTTTTTATTCATCCAACACTTCACCTATATCCAAATTTATAACTCCTTTTTCCCAAGTAAAATTTTATTTCATAAAATTTTTCTTATAACACAATTCCAAATTATATCTTTATACAATAATACCAATCTTTTATACAACTTTAATTAAATTATAATTTTATGAAAATAAATCAAATTTAAGTTTTAATTTTAAAACTCAAATTACTGTTCGTTATTTTCAACGTTCAACTTTTTATTATTTTCTAATTCTCCTTGGTTATCTTATCTTATTAAATCAAGATCTAGATATCCTAATCTACTTATATACAACACTATTTTTAATTAACAACTATTAACATTCTAACATTAAGTTTACATTATTTCAAAGGTGTTTACTTATTTACATTATTCCAATTAAAATCACAACTCACCGTCTTAAGAGATCATCTAAAATATATCAAAAGGTAGCCTACAAGATTCTGGTTATATGAACGAAATTCACTGAAAACATTGAAAGGTGTTGTGGTAATACTTACAGATGGAGGAAATGAATTAACAATGCAATTCAAAATACTGTTTAACCTGCGGTTATAAAGTCAAACAATATCTAAAAGTCAGAATATCATATTGAGACTCCTGCATAAGAAATAAGATTAAATTGAAAAATTATAGCCCTATCCTCCAAGTACACACTTGCCCTATAGTCCAATGAACGAAGGGATTTTACCCTACAAAAGGTCGGGTAGTTCTGAATTTTTGATATGTTGTACAGGATGGTTGGTTAGTGAAAAATTCAAATTTCCACAATCCCCCCTCCGCCATCGTGTGGAAACCACCGAAAATCGGCACGTCTTTCAGTTTTTTGCCTATAACTTCTTTTTAGTGAATTTTAGCGCAAAAAAGTTGTAGAGGACAAAATTTGCTGCAAATTCGTTATGTGAAGCTTTTTGTACGATTAATATCAACGGAGCTATGAAGCTTCCAAAAAAGGCTAAAATTAAGTACTTAGCAAAATTTTGAGTTTGTTTCCACTTTACATCGCAATAACTCCGTAACACTTAACTTTAGCGTAAAAGCCCTTATAATCAATCTTGTAGAGAATTTAATTACCTACAAAATCCGTGTACCAATTTTTTTTATGACCAAATTATAATATGCAGCAAATTTTGTCCTCTACAAGTCAGTAAATAACTTTTTTTGCGCTAAAATTCACCAAAAAGAAGTTATAGGCAAAAAATTGAAAAAAGTGCCGATTTTCAGTAGATTCCACAAGATGGCGGAGGGAGCGGAGGAGAGGGAATTGTGGAAATTTGGATTTTTCACTAACCAACCATCCTATACAACATATCAAAAATTCAGAACTACCCGACCTTTTGTAGGATAACCCCCCTTTTTCGGCTCCGTTCACTGGACTACTATTACATTTTATTTGTTCCCGCCCGAAAAATTCGAATATTTTTAAACATGCAGCATATTTCACTCCCCAGAGATGTCTGTGTTTTTATCCTTGATAAGCGAAGAAATAAAATGGGTGCTTAATATCAAATATTTACCAGTATTAAATCTAACACACTAAATCATATAATTGAGTAGTACTTAGTAGGTACCATCCAAAAGATCTTACATACAAATGGTAAGAGTAATAACAGAAAAGGATTTCACCAGGTTAGAGGCGGCTAAAATAATATAGGAATTAAATCACCTGAGAGTGTTTAAATTTATTTTGTTTTACACGTGCTGGTCTAAAGACATCTACCACATCTCCTATATACTGAAATATTAACAATTTCAATAGTGTGTAAATGTTTATTTAAATGACCGTAGCCTGACAAAGGCCGCTCACAGTCCTAATTTTATTCCGGTCCATTTGGAGTAAGTGTTCAAAGGTTTTGACAGACGGCCTTTGGATCAGAGAGAGAGAGAGAGAGAGCACATTCCTTCACCGCGAGTTTAACACTTGCACAAAGAAGGCCTAAGGCCAGTTCTGGACCAAGAAGAGACTCTTCGGATAGGTGACTTGGAATCCATAACAATTTAACCGTTTTTGTTTGTAGCAACAAGTTCGCTTAATGATCTATAGCACTCTAAGTTTATTAACAATGTGATCCTAGAAGGTCAACAGCTGTCAAAGCTACTTGACTATCAAAACAAAAATAAATGTCCTTGTTAGAGTACCCTCTAGATCAAAAATTTCAGCCTGAAAGATAGATGCATGTTTACTAAGAGTAAAAGAAACTTTCGTTCTTGATACATCGCTATATATGCTGTGCCTCCTAAATCCATCTGTATATCAGATAAACCTCTTTACGCCGGAAGACCTCGGAGCGACAGACCATTCCTCTCTTCGAAGCAAAACATGGGCAAGATGGAATCATATCTCGCCATGAGAAGACTGTTGGTCCTGGCCAAAAAGGTTCTACTGTCTCCAACAGCTATTTACACCATTAAATATGCCAGCTGCAAATACTCGGAAGTACTCCATTTGGATAAGACGCAAATCCTTTCACTGCTTATGAATGGACAGCCAACCCCAGCGATTCTAGGAGGGGACAAGATTCTGTACAAAATCACAAAAGATACTACTATACATCGCAACATTCAACATTCGAGCAATGCCAAAGCTAGTGGATTGAGAACACTTAGAAGAAGAACTACATCACATTAGCTCAGGTATTTCAAGTTCGTCAAAAATTAAGAACCTCAAAAGAAAAGGGTACACAGTTCAGTTCAGATAATACCTTCAAGAAGAAATCATCTATTAAAACAGATAAAATCATACACAAAGTATTAAAACTTTCAACAAGATAATCATCCGAATCTATGCCACTACGAGTACAACAAACGGTGAGACCCTAGAATAATTTTGTGAAAATGTAATGGATTGTACGAAAAATGAATAAATAGAGGGACATGTTGTTCGTAAGAGAACTGAAATTCTATTTAATAAACAGAGCGTCGAAAAACTACCAAAAACTCAAGATTTTGTGGTAAAATACGTAATAAGCACTGTTATAAGGATTACGGATGCGATGCAAAGAATATCGAATATTGAACTGGACAAAACACATTTCAAGAAAATCTAGTGAGGAGTGAAAAACCGGCGACACTTGGGCGACCCTGCATTTCTAAAGGCACTACAGGAAGACCACAGTAAGGACGGAGGAATGATATTAAAGAAATTACTGTAAAAAATTGGGTCAATATAGCTTGGAAACGTCTACCTATGGGCAGATAGGAACCGAAAAAGAGCAATACATAAAACCTATTGTAAAGGCTGATTGATAACTTTAGGAAATGAAGCGAATGGAGTAGGATTAAAAACAAATGAAACTAAAACAAAAAGAAAGCAACAAATGTAAAGTATAAAGGTATAGGTTGGGGCACCATAGCAATGTATCTGGAACAATTCATCAGTCTGTCAGGGGATAAGGTCAGAAGCAAAGATAAAAAGAAGGATAACATTCGACTGAAGCCTGGCAGCTTTTGGGAATTGCAGAAATATTTTTACTCATAATAACGGATGTTTATAAACTGTCAACATCCCAGTAGGTTATGATTTCAGAAACATATTTCGTAATTAGATTCAGAACACAAAACCAAATGTCAAGATTTGCAAAATGTCATTGTCATTGACAGTTTATAGACACACGTTATAAAGCAGAAATTCAAAACAATTCTCTTCAATCAAAATATCTTAGCCGTTATAATAGGTTAAGTTCTATGGAAAAATCCATGTTTGGTATAATATTGGCCTGACCATGTAGCTAAAAATACATACGATAGATGGATGAACACCGTACTGCACAATCCAGACCAAGACTTAAGTGGGGATTTAAGAACATCCCGTCAATTTAATGAAAGGGAGACATCAAAAGAGTTGCAGGATTCAACTGACTGCCGACAGCGCCAAGATAAGGATTTCAATGTATGTATTGTCTGTAACCTTCTTATACCTTTTGGTGTCGAGGCTGGTGCGTTAATGTATGAGGTTCTACGGGTGCAATGCACACACAATCCGCCCCGACTCTGCGAGTTACGTGATTGATGCGCCGTTTTAATACCTAAGTACATACTGCACCATGTGTAAAGTGTAAACGTGTGTAGTGTAGAACCTTGTTAATCTACCTCTTAGGCCTGTATTCGGAGAAGAGCATCGTTAATTAGATGCCCAACGACAAATGGTCACCAGGACTCGATACCGACCTCCAGACTACAGGAAAATCCTGCCCATCAGGAGATTTAAAGCCGCTAGTCTGACGCGCCACCCCGGCTAGTAAAGATTTCAAAATTTTCGATTAAATATTTTAGTTGAGAGAAATACAGCAGAATATATGTACATTAAATATTCACATATTATTTACAAATTTGGAGCCACTATATAGTAGAATCCATAGGGAGCAATTATGGTAAGCAATATCATAGAAATTAGTTGGGGTGGTTAAAATGATACTAACGGGCGTAGACAACAGGGTACAAGTGGAAGGTAAATTACGAGAAATTTTTGAAATAACAGCAGCGCCAAGGCCTGGGGACTGGGGATACGCTTTTAGTAATGTTATTTAACAACCCTAGAAAGAATTTCCATGGAATATAAATAACTAATAACATATCATAGGCTTAATCAAAATCTGGAATTTGCAAACGGCGATATCATACTAACAATAAATAAAAGAAAACTGCAAAAGAACATAATTATAGTCCAACATCCAGCACAAAGAAGGAAACTATCAATAAATGTAAATAAGACGTAATATATGGTACGAGTATCTGAGGAGAAATGAGGAGTTCGAGGAGGGAAAAACGTCTCAAGATTATAAAAGTAGAACAGAAAAAAAAATACAAATTGAAAGAAGTGGGAAAGATTTAAGAATAGTAAGAATAAGAAAATGGATAGGTCGTTTAATAAGGACAGTAGAGGGTCACCTGCGCACCTGTCAAACAAGTTGGTAGAAGTGAACTGAATTTATATTATAATTTAATCTAAAGGCTCAGTTTAGAGACAGTATTAGGGCAAATAATCATTTATCAAATAAACAAAAACGAATCCGAACTAAAACTAAAAGGAAATATCATTTATAAGTAAATTGTCAGGCAAAAATTCTACACATATTATGTTCACGTAGTATTCGAAAATGTAATCGAATATTCTTCATTGTGGTTGTACTTTTTATCGATATTCTGTTAAAATAGTTTCCCTTAAACAATAGCTATTTGTTTAACAAGGCAAAACAATAGCGATTTACTGCCACGGCTGCGTTTCATATCCGATGCTGTGAAAACATCGAAAACTATAAAAGTTTCTTGTTCCTTGTAACTTATAACTATAACTGATCAAAACACTGGGCAGAAGGAAATATCGAATGTATTTCCCTCAAAAGCTTATTGTAATTCTGAACATAAACCATCAGCTTGTAACGTTTCATTATTACATATTTAGGTACAGACAAAAGCTTGACTCCTTCCTTCCATTAAGCAAATATATTAAAACGCTAACACCGGCATGTAAAATTTGCCCTGCTCTACCTAAGAACAGGCGAGAAAAGAAGAAGCATTAGGAATACAATAGCATCCAATTAAGATTCTATTCCAATCTTAAATAGGATGTTATTTCGATTCGTTCATTAATCTTCTCAGTTTCGCAGCGCTGACATTCACGCCTGTTAAAGGTAATTTCTGAATCTTCGGCAAAACATTTACTTATCGTTAATGGGATAGCTATATTTGCTATAAAATCCGGAATGTAACTGTCCAATTGTAAGTTCTGACTGGAATTAACATAATCAAATTTAAGGCAAAGGTTGTCATACACTCGACAAAAAACTGTTATAATTTAAAGAAATATGCAAGATTTAAAGGCTTTTTAATGCCGATGTGATTATTAAAAATATGTAATAATTATTATTTATTAATACTGAAAATGTGAACCTTTAATATTGTATTTAAGGGTACTCTAAAGAAATTTGCCTTTCCTTTTCATTTATTCACAAGATGAAACTAAACTAAAATTGATGTTGCTCTCATGAAAATTAATAACAATTTTAGTCCTGAAAATTTTCAGTTGGTATGCCTTCTAGGTTTCTTTTTAATTTTAATCATGCTAAAGGATTTTCCAGAATTGAAAATAAGTGTAAAAGTTGGACAGTCACACAAACTAAAAAATTTTAACAATAATTAAGGCAACCTACAAAAACAAATAAATTCTTAACTAATCCAGGCCACTGCTAAAATATGCGCTTACGTCACTGAATAATAATTATAAAATCAATTTAATATGATCATACTGCATATCCACCAAAATATTTCATATAACGATGTCGAAAATCCCTGAATTATTGCAAAAACGTTTACGACATTAAAATCATAATTTAATCTTCCTTCCGAATATCCGCCCGCTGTTGGGTGGAAACAGGAAATGATAAATAATTACATTTACGCCATCGAATGCGCAATATAGCATCATTAACGGACTGTAATAAATTAAACAATGGCGTCTTTAATACTGCTCGTGCAGCTGGAGTAAAGTATGTGCAGATAATACCAATTAAAACTGGAAGAAAACATTTATTTTCAACAATATCATACATAACATAAAAAATCATTAGCTACTGTAATTACCGCAAATTTATCATAAATTAAAACGTTGAAAAATTACAATGAATTCCCAGGATCGTTTGTTGCTTAATAACATATAATGGTATATAGCTTAATTGTTAGTTTAAGATCCGAACGAAGCAACGAGCAGACAGGTTCATTCAGATTTAAAAAATTCTCGAATAATCCGCAATTAAATTGTAGTCGTTCATTCGCATTATATTTAACCTATTATAAAGTAGGTACAGTCTTTGACAATTTTGGTTTGTAAATTGGGCTACATAAAATGTCCCAAATCGTTACTTACTTAGTAATTATATAGGTCAATTATTAGTTTAGAAACCCAGCAAGTATACGTGTTTATTAAAATTCCAAATACTAACACCTAGTCTATATGAACAAAACAATCAAATTAGAGTCTATTCACAGCCCTTTGACAAGTTGCACTTTGTAAATTTGGTTTCTAAAAAAAACCCAGAACTTTTCTGTCACATCTAAAAAGCGTCCGGTCAATTATCTATGCATATAATTAAAATCGGAAGTAAGCGTTTATTTGTTACCATAACAATGACTATACATACAACTCATCGGAAAATAGACCAATCAGATAGCTCAATTTTTCTTAGTTACGCTGTATAACATCGGTTATTTGCGTTGCTAAGTTATTGTGTTTCGCGAAACACAACGCTTGGCGTATTTCGGTCGTCGCAAACAAATGAATCATATGTAATAATATCATTCATGGATATAAATAAGCAAGTAATATTTTTGGACATTTCGTAAAATAATAAATAATTTTCTCATCTTCAATAAATAATTTGTTGATTCGTTGTATAGTCTTAACATATACTCCTACAACTCGAGCTTTGGAAATCATCTGAAAATACAGTTTGCGGACTCAATGTGTTACCTGAAAACACAACTCCTCCTACGGTGTCGTTGTGTTTCCTAGGCAACACATCTTGTCCTCTCAACTATATATTCGATTATTTTCGAACCTCTTGTTGTATAACTACTGACTATTAACGACTGTAATTACCTCAGATTTATAATAAATTAAAAAGTAACCAAATTACATAAAATTCCCAGTTTTTTCTTGATTGATAAACAACTTTTGATGATGCTTAAGAAACCAAAGTAGCAAAATTATAATTCATGATCATCTATAAGCTTTGGCAATTTTTACTCTGCATGAGAAGTTAGCATACTGCAAAAAAAATGCTCAAAATATACACTGTTGTTTTCAACGTAAAACACAGAACTATTTATTAAACAGAACAAATAGTGAGAAAATATATCAAAGCCGAAACATTTAATAAATATAAATTTGGTCCATAAAATATTGAATATCGAGAACAGTTTTATGAAGAACTGCGGAAAACAATCGAGACTATACCGAATAATATCAATGCCTATATTCCTAAGTGCAGTGAAGACTGATCCACTTCAATGCCACAGATAGTAAATGGATTTGAAAAACCGAAAGCCAAATTATAACTCCAGCTGGGTTTATAGAACCGTGTGGTGATAATGATTCGATACGACATCATCTCAGAAGTAAAACAATTACTCAAAGAACATGTTCTTAAACAGTAATGGTAAACTAATGGTTCACAACTGCTCATATAATGAATTGTGAATGAGTAGATACCACCTTTCATATATTCAAAAAACAACATACATCTACCTTCTAAAACACAAAAGGACAAAAAAATCGACCGTGAATGAATTATTTAATTACATATAAAAAAATTTCCCTTCCAGTATTGGATGTTAGACCAGTCAACTCTGTCAAAAAAAAATTCATGAGAAAAATGTTGAAACATCATGAAATTTGAGGCAAAAATCACGAGCACTAAATTTTTTGATTTAAACATTATTAATTGTTTGATGTTTTTTGAAAAAAAAAGCTAAAAAGTACCTTTTTATTAAAAAGAATATTTTCCAAAACTAATAGGTAAATAATAATACATACAAAAATTTTACCATTTTAGTTTGCTTATGTTCACATGCTCAGAGAGATTTTCTATTAAGAAACACATATTTTCAGGGAATTTTTATTCAAAAACAGTAGAAATTCAAATTAATATTAATAACAGATTAGTAATAAATAAAAACTTTATCCGAATTGAAGATAATATAAATTACCTTGTCGAATGTTGCTACTTAATACATTTTTTAAGCGGAAAGAGAAGGTATTTCATTGACGATTTTTAATATTTCGGCCTATTGTTGTCAAAAATCATGACATTCAGCATGATAATTGATATAAGCACATCATGAGATCTAATGGAAAATTATGAGACCTGTCCACTGTCCACAAATATAGGTAGTAGCCAATGCCTCTTAGTGCGCGCAGACAGATTTTAACCTGTATGTTCTATTATACAGGGCAACAGTTTAGTTTCCTTGAAAATAGAACACGTCTTAATTTTTCAGTTGCCGCAACTAAGAAGTCACCACTGCGTGCTTCTTCATTAAAAACAATATGTTGCATTTCGGCAACTAAATAGTTGCTCAAAAAAAGTTGCCAGTGCGCGTCTTGCCTTACTATGAAACACAATACGAATAAAACTGAGATTTCGCCCAGTAAATAAACAAACAGTTAACGGCTGCAGAAAAAGATAAAATAAATGTAGAAATACCATGACAAAAATTATTTTAAAAGTTATAATAGATTGAAACAAAAAATAGAAGTTACATAAATTGGCTATGAAGACGACGTCCAAAAGAGAAAAATTAAGAGAAATACATAAGAAACAGCAAAAGAAGCGTTGGGCCTTAGAACAATGAATAGAGTGCAAAAAACCGGTCACTATAATGAAAAAAAAAAGTCAGGAAAAACGGAAAACCTATCTAACATTCTAACTCTAAAATCCCTCAAAGTAGGAGCAGCTTATGAAGATTATAAGATTTATAAGAGAACAAAAATAGATAATTACACAGAATATTTAAAACAAAAAAATTGGGAAAAGATTTCTATGAACATAAGAAACAGGTTTGGAGACTAAAATGAACCTCTCAACTATATAGCTTGGGAGTGTACGTTTCATGATCGAAATGTCTTAGTTTAGAACCCAGCCATGGCCAGACAGTCGACGTGGATAAGGTATAAGACTATATATTGAGCGAAATCAAGGCTTGCGGGTGCCGGGTAACTTAACACGCGTCGACTACGACGGCCAACTAACACTATCCTACTATAAAAGTTTGCCTTACCCAAGAGATTTCCACCCCTGGAAGGGACCTTTATCATGCCAAACATAGTACTCGAAGAGACCTACAGTTATACCTCGTATCCCAAAGAGAGCGTACTTTAAAATATTTTTCCTCGTTAAAAATCTCATCTACTTAGACCGAGAATCGAACCCAAGACCTCTGGTTTACAATGCGAAGCTGGCAAATTTGCAATTAATTCAACGGTTCTGTAATTTCTGTAATTGACAATGGACAATAACCAGAATTTTCATCACTGTAATTTAAATAATTAAGATAATTATTTATTTTTATATCGAATTGACGTTCAAAATTTCTGCATAATAAAACTTTTCAAGTTGACTGCAATCTTCCAACAATTCAATGGATTAAAAATGAAGAGAAACTAGAAGTGTTGAAACATAAGAAAATGTTCGTTTTCGAGTATAACATTGAAGAAAATGATACTTTTTTAGTAAAAATTATCATGTGTGTGATAAAGTCACCAGATCTCACAATTCCTGATTACTTTTGTAGGGATTTTTAAAAAGCCTATAAATCTGAAATGCATTCGAAGACTTCCACAGTCAGTGTCAAAAAAGAAGAACTCAACGTTTCGCCCGCTTTCTTAAGGGGCTTCATCGGGAGGAAAAAAGAGGCATTAAGTGAGCACGGTCAACCACGCCAGAGGCGAAATTCTTTTAGCAAGAGGAAGTAGGGCAAGGTAACTTATTAACCGAGCCATAGGCGAAACTCTTCTTAGGATTAACGAAATCTGTTGTAGATAAGATTATTTTTTGATAATTTTAAAGTAAATTACCACCTTTACACACATTTTTATTTTGAGTTCAAAGTATTTACTTTCCCGTGAACCACCTTCTATAATCCCAAGAACATAGACCGAATAGCTTACAGAAAATACTGTAATACAGAAATAATAACAAAAAGTGTAAAGATAACAACAACGGGCATGGAAGGGGCGTTACGAAATTAAAAAACCGAAGATCTCTTGGCACTGATTAAATTTCTAACGAACTGTTAAAACATGGAGGAAGTCAGCTACCAGAACAGCTTGTTCAGAAAATTATGATACACCTTGAAACAAAATAAACCTCAAAAACGGTTTTTTTATACTGATGTTTAAAACATGATTGAAAAGGGCACCAGGGGATTTATAAAGCCGTTAATCTTCTCATCACATTAATCAACTACAAAAATAATAACCCATAAAATTAATTTTGAAACTCATTAACTGAAGAACACTATGGTTTTATCGGGATGGTTCTGGAATGTATAAAATGTAACAACTAAGAACCATATTGATGTTTGTTTCTTCGTCTTCCTTTTATGGCCGAAGTCTAGGCCAATGGCATGTTATTACCTCACAACTATGATTTCTGTGAGCAAACGTATGCCAGGCAGGAGGCTAACCTTACCCGTCGAAAAAGGTGAAGGGATATCAAAAGTGATAACCGGAACCGCCGGCTTAACGTACCCTATGAAGCACAGAGAAGCGTAAGACCTCTAATATTCCGGGGAAATATCGCCGGTCTCTATTTTTTAAAACCACGATGAAAACAAAATAAAAATGTAAATTATATTTGTTTTTTATGTAATTAATGCATTTACATCATCCTATAACGTTATTATGGTAATAACTCCTTAGCAACGAGTTATGTTATGATACATTTAACAGCACTAGTGCTGTAAAGCTTATAACGTGCTGTTATGGCTGATTTACGTTACTATTTATGAATTGTCATTGAAATGTCATTGAACTGTCACTGAAAATAATTTTTTATTTTTTGAAAAAAATTATTATAGGATGATGTAAACCGTGTTACGACAGGCGTAACGTTATTTGCTGTTACATTACTCGAGATTTAAAAGAACTCGCTCCTTCGTCGCTCGTTCTTTCAAACTTTTCTCTCGTAACGTAAAATGCTTCATAACGTTACTAGTATCGTAAATTACTATTAAACCACATCAAGTTTTGTTAGAAAGACGGTTTTGTTTGTACATCAATGTGTGATTACAAGCAATACTTTTCTGGCGTAAATCTACCTTTACGACTACTTTTACGGTTATGGTTTACAGAAAAAAAACAGTTAGTTTTAATTTCAAGTCTATTTGAAGCTTTGAAGTTATTTTCACATGGTACGTTTGGCAACAAGGTATTCTTCACATAACTTAAATTAAAACTCTGTCAAAATAGCAGACTATTTAATCACTGACAATCGTACGTAATACCAACATAATAAATTAAAACCATGGCCCACTGTTGTGTAAAAAATCATGAATGCATTATACCTAATAATCGAAAATATGTCGCAAGATTTCTTTAACCAAGTTGAAATGCTAAAATGGAACGCAGTTAATGCAAAATTTATAAAATAGAACATGGATTACTAGAAACTAAAGAAGGTACAAATAAATTAGAGGAAACTTAGAGAATGGATCTTCAAAATTGAAAGTTCAAACAAGAAAGTAAACAATCATAGGTTACTTTGACCTAACATTCCCAAAAGCTGCATACCTGTTGATCATGCTAACATTCCTTAAAACTTGGTGGTTTCACCTTTTCGTCCACAAATAAACCGAAGTAAATATTTACGTTCGTATTTACGTTGACGAACGTTATTCTCTTAATTCCGTCGTAATCGACACTGTTTGTAAAGGAAATAAAAAATATACGTAGGAGGACATTTATACAGAATTACAAAACAGGTCGCACTCTTTATCCCAAAGTAATTACTTGGGATATTTACATACGTCTCCAACTGTGAAAATATGACGAACTTCATGTATATTTATTTAGGTTGTTCTAAAAATTCACGCTCTAAAAAGTTACTTTGAAATATTTTGAGGCAAATTTGGACAAAGTCCTCGAAAATGAATGAAGTTAACCTGAAAAATTATTATGTCTGGTGGCATCATTAAGGATTTGGTTATTTCTTAGATGATTAATTTACAAACAGCTTTCCGTCTGCGTTTCAGAGATTTAAAACTCAGTATTCAACATAACCAAGAGATTTTCTTCCAAGAAGTCATTTTTCAGATGTCAATTTGTTCCTTCATTTTTAAATAATAAAGAAAATAAAATATGAAAAGAGCAGCTATTTTTATCAATTTTACAGTCGTACCTGTGTGGAAATGCAGTGTGAACTTTAAAATTTCCACGGAGTATTTTCTACAACGACTACAGTTAATCCAACTGACTGAAGTGTCGTATTCCATATTCCAATTTCAAGTACGTACAATTTATATTATTAAAATTATGCAGGTAGTACGAGGTAGCTGGCGAGCTCTCATACTTGGGCTTTATGAAAGGCCCTTTACATCGGGAAATTGCAATTCAGGCGTTACAATTTAATAAATGCATTTGTGCTAGCTAGGATTGCATTAACTATTATAAAACTGGATTATTAATGAAATTGAATTACCATAAAACAAGATTATAAAACATATTTTTGTATGCAGTGAAAACCTATTTTATTTAAAAAGAAGCCTTCGTGAAAACATTTTACGATTGAGAAGATGTTAAAAATTAAAGGGTATTAGTCCGCTTCGCAACCAAAATGGCGCGATTTCAAATTTCAGTAGACGAATTTTTAGAAAGTTCTGCTAGCTTATTTCAAAAATTCAAATTACGTCACAAACTACAAATCATCAGATTAACCAAATCACGAATCAAATTTACTAACTTTTAACTGACAACTAAAACGCGCTGAAAAATATCAATAAAATAATACTTCTACAATAATAATAAACCTAGGCTGGATTCCATCGGTAAGAGATCTTAACTGTAAGAAAACGAAGACTTACTTGCAATAATAAAGCCTCCCTTCCTTGGTGACATGGGTTGTCCAGCCAGGGGCGGGTGCGTAGTCCAAGATATGGGTGTTAGCTGGTTCCGAAGACTTTTCCGGAGATCTCGAGGGTTCTTCTTCGATTGTTCTGGATTCAGAATCCGGACCAGCGGGTGCCGATTGCAACAACATTGCAATTTCACTTTTCAATCACCTGTAATTAATACAAAATGTAAGTAACTAGAAAACCAAGGTTGAATTTTATGAAATACATATATCGAGTCTTCATTGCTTTCAGTTGTATATCTACATATTTGAAAAAATGTGATTTAAGGTCGACAGTATATAATACTGCAGGAAGTTAGCTTAAAGTATGACTCAAGTTAAGTCATACTTAAGTCATAGTTTAAGCTGACTTGAATTATGTTTCTGCTTAAAACTGCAATCACTCTTAGAACCTGTACTTCAGTAAATGGTTAAGTTAAAGTCAACTTAAACAAGCTAAAACTAGGATTTAAGCCGAGGTATACTGCATTTAAGTCCTATTTAACATAAGTCCTAGCTTAAACTCCTACTGACATGCCGACCCTCAAAGTATTAAAAATCTCCAATACTTTTAGAAATTCTAGAAAGCTGACATATTTTCCATTATTTCAACTAGTAATAAGAGAAGGTATCTTATTAAATAATCAGGTTCAAATTATTTTAGGTTTCTGATATTAGCACAATACAATTTTAACGATTATGTAACTGCTTTATCGCCAAGAAAACACAAATTTAAATACCAAAAATGGTTGGATTTTTAAATATCAGGACTGAATTGCGAATCCTATTAAGTAAGATAGTCTATCATTAACCTTGACAGTCGATGTCCAACGTTTAAAATTAAGTTTTTAATATTTTGACAAGATGCCGACTAGAATGTATGTTCGGCGACTAAAGCTTCTCGAACAGGCAAGAAGTCTTCAAGAGCGGCTAGAATTATCTACAGGGAGTTGTCAATATAATGTTGGAAGTTCATTTGAAAGAACTGAGATCGATGTAAACTGACGACATACCTTGACTCTGATAAAACGACAAAGAAATAATAATGGTGATGCGTCGAACCTTCGCAGAGTAACACTAAATTCGTTCAAACGTGCCCTTGGAGAAGCATTTCGATCAGGAACGGATTTCAAAAATATCTGCAGACTGGTAGGAATGCACAAAACTCGCGCAATGACTTTCATCGACAGTCTGGTAGAATGGTAAAACCCATAAATAAAACCAAGATTCAACATTTGCCAATTTTATCTCTGATATTTAGAAGAGTTGGGACCAATATCTCTTCCTGACGGTGTATCGGCAACCCGGTAATAAACCAATGGGTCCGTCCTTAATGAGTATATTGTTTGGTACCAGGTAACTTGAAGTTTAGTACCATAATCGGAGATGATCCAACCAGAAAAGAATAAAGAAGAAAGTTTGATGATATCCACGAGTAAATCAACATATTTTGAACGCTAATAATTGAATAAAGGAAAATAAAGATTACCAACCGGACGATCTACGTATCTACATAACCCTATGCTATGATGACAACCGAAACTTCAGAAGCATTGGGAAGCCCCATACCAAGCCCCCAACAAAAATGACTTTGTATATCACATAAGATCAATACTTACAGTAAACTGAAGATTATGCATTTTAACCGAAGCTCCGTAAATTCACGTCCAGGGTTCAGACCCAACCTAAAATTATTACTTAGACTTCCACGGCCAAATATATGGTGCAATGATTGATTTCCGGACTTGGATCGCGTCATGGTTTAAGGAGAAGCACTCGATGTTTCATAAGGGACTTCATGTGATGTTGGGTAGGATCCAAAGGAGCACGGTAACTCAAAAAATCTCAACCACCTCGGAGACGAAACTTTTCTCGGAGCTTCTGTTTCGAAGGGTTTCGCATTTGGCAAGGTTGATACTATACTACAGTGCTCTTTTAGACCTAACTTCCGATGTACCTCTTTACGAGAGTGGACGAAAAGCCGAGCCCTTCTCTTTCAACCATAACACGGTCCAAGCTCTAAAACTGATCATTAGCTTAGACCTAACCTTTTAGGAATTTGTATGTAAATCTGCAGTGCCAAGACGTACAAATATCATAAAGCAGTGATGAAAGAATGGTTGCCACAGACTCGCAGACACTAGACTATGTTAGACTATGGGAAGTGCTAGTAAACTCCATAAACATCTACTCAGATATGGTAACTTGAGACTAATTAAAATTCTGAACTAAACAAACTCAAATTTTCATTTGCAGTTTCCAGTCTTTCCAATACCATAGGGGATCGAGCTGCAAGTATTCCAGGACGGAAAACTCTTTAAGGAGGGAGTAGTGTAAGAAATACGGACCACCAAAATACTCGCACTATCTAAAAACTCCGCCTTAGTACAGCCAGAAGACTTCGAAAACAGGAAATTTCTAGAGCGATGTCAAGAAATCTAGTAATAATACACCGAACTAGAAAAGAAAAAAGGGTAACATTTCGCGGGGAAAAGCTCGGCAAAGTCGAGCAAAGAAAATTATTGCGTCATAAATACTTAAAACAATATTTACTACAAATGTTTTGGGATAAGATTCGGTCATAGAAAAACCGACAGTAAATGTGGATAGATTTGTAAATTGGGTGACTGCCTTTTCTTATAATTTAAGGTTATGATTTCTGTTAATTACGAAGCATTATCCATAACAACCATTCGTTTTCCTTGAAGTTTTAGTCTGAAACTTATACTAACGAAAGCATGGCCATCGCTTATCCAAAAACATTTCGAATGGTTTATAAATTAAATGGATATGTTATAAAGCAATGAAGGTTTAAAACTCAAAAATATTTGGCATAAAATAAATAACTAACTGAAAGCAACAGAAGTACAGACGTTAAACGAACGAAAGATGGAAAAAATATAAAAAATACGCTTCCGGGCAAATAACAAAAAAACAGAAAACCTCCGAAAGAAAGTAACGTTTTGAAATTGTTGCAACTTAAAAATCGGAATCAAGGAGCAAGTAAAAATTTTCGAATAATGTATTTGGAACTCAACAAAACAACAAAAGCATGGCTTTCACTCATCCAAAAACATGGCACTAACGCCCCACGAGGGAGCATGGCCGGCAACGTAGAGGGCTAAGGCCTCCTTTTAAATCTTGGTTGTCTCGCACGCTATACGTACGGGGTTGTGTGGTAAGCACCATACCTTCGACAACCACCTACCTTCCCTACTACACTAATGTGTTTCGGTTCCCAATTATTTTTAGTGACTGGCTACGCCATAAAATTCAAATATATTTGGGCTAAAATAAATAACTAACTGAAAGCAATAGAATCACAGACGTTAAATGCAAACGAGTGATAAAAAAAATGTAAAAAATGCGCTTCTCGGCAAATGAAAAACAAAAATCAACAGAAAACATCAAAGGAAAGTACATCATGAAATTATAATTAAAAAAGGGAAAGCAAGGGGCAAGCAAAATGTGATTGTTGGACCTACAACTTAACAAACCAAAATCATGGCCTACCTTTATCCAATACATTTGAAATTGTTTATAAATTACTACATTAATTAAGCAGAATATGTAAATAGCTACTCGATAATTATTCGTTAATTTTAAATCACTTTGTTTGTGTTCGTGCTAAAGTGCAATTACGTAATCAATTGTTATATAACTATATACTTAGTTAATAATTAATTGCTAAATAAAGAGACTTACTTAAATCTTGTAATAAACTTAAATGATTTCAAACAGCTAACAATTACGGGATATTTGTAATTCTAAACTGCCTAATTTTTCCTGTTTTTCAAGGAAGCTAATTAAAATTTCGAGCCACATTCTCAAAGTTTTAATTCATCTCAATAAAAATTGATAGCATTTTTCAGGAATTCCAAATAAAAAAGGCAATTTGATTAAAAAATTGATTAACTTCATACAACAGCAGAAATGTGTATTCATTTTCAGTAAAAGTAGGGAACAGCTTTCGGGTTAACCTTCAGAGGTAAAACAACCCAGGAAAACTCTAAAATTTTATTTCTTGCCTAAGAAGAAATGTCACCTGGGCTACGTAATTTCGAAGCTCTGCGTCAACTCCTTCGGGGTGGTTAATTTCTTATGAAATGCAGTGTATATTGAGCCACGAAAATTAGGTATAATTAAACCCGATGAACAGTCTTCAAAAGAAGACTCCATTTGGACTCCCCACAGTTTTAAACAAAATGTTAATTTACTTAATTCCTTTTCTGTGCCATATGAACCAAACTTCTAAAATGCTTACTAATTCCAAATAATTTTTTTAAATAAAATAGGCTTGTTTATGTGGGAACTTACACATATTTACAATCAACCCAAGGGTTAAACAAAAATCGAAATTTTTACTACTTATTTATAGAGCACACGACCCTGATATGTAAATTTATTTACTCTGTGGCTATTTCACTACTATCAAGCCAACTAATTTGTATTCCAATTACAGAAAGTACACAAACACGAGTTAAATTCCAACGAATCGATTTACTCCGTCAAACAAGATTAACAGTAAACTTGTGAACAATAAGTGAGTAATGAACATATATTCGTGCCTTGGCTTCTGGCGATTTTAAAGTCTCACTTGATGCTGAACCAAATCGGTAGGTACAAAATTTCAAGTCGAAACTGATGCCATTAAAAATGGGATTTTGTACGAAATAGGCGGCCCCATCGGGTAAAGGAAAAGTAAAGAAGTAGGAAAAGTAACAGATAACCAAACTGTAAAAAATAATCTGATTTATCTCTACTATGTAACTAAACTAATCTGGACTTCTACCAACGAACACCCAACCCTACGCTTGAATCCTCAACATCAAATCTCATTACGTTACAGCCTGTTGCACAAAGACACGATTACGATATCAAATGTGACAGCGGGTAAACACGTCTTCAAATTAGTGCTTCTTAGTGATATTATAAAATTTAGAAACACTTATAATTATTCTCGTAAAAGCCCCAATGCATTAAAATCTGATTAAGTTATTACCCAAAAATAGAACAAAACCTGAACCAAATAATACTGACACGTGCAGCTTATTTCTGCTGGACGGTGATTACGTTTAAAGTTTTATGTGAGAACGCACATATGGTTTGAAATCCATTTTTTATATAACACTGACTTGAATTACAGAGATATTTTTAGGACTATTTAATTGCTATTTGAGATAGAATAATACATGTTGAAACTCAGGTTTTTAAGATTTAGGCTTCACAATTTTAGGTTTACTGCTTTGTAATTGACAGATTTTAAAGATTTTACCCGTAACACTAAGCGTTATGTTAAATTGGCTTGCTTTTAATTGTCGTCTAAAAGATTAGCAATCGCTATGCATATTTTCTATGATGCGCTTCAGATTTATAGCACACGTCAGGGTTTCCTCAAAACCTTTCTTAACAAAATTTATTGTAGGTATGTAAATAAGTTATTGTTATAATCATTGTTATAGAATAATTGGCTAAATTCAGTAGTCATAGAAATGTAAAATTAGTTACTTTAGAAACCTTGTAAATAGTTGTTATAGTGAAAAACAATTCATATAAAATATCCTGGATACAGAAAAAACAATTTAATAAATAAGTAATGTTTTGCATTAAAAGGGACAACAACCAAATAGATTTGCTCGTCCCAAAATACTAAATATCAACCGATTATTTAACTTTAAATAGAGTTAATGATCAAAAGGCCTCCTATGTCGCTAAATACCTTAAACTAAAATTATCAAGAGATGAAAATACCAGCCCCAAATTATTATCATCTTCTGATATCTGTAACTTCGAGTTATATTCCGTAGTAACCGTTAAAAAATTGTTTCCACAGTAAATATCTGAAAGGAGATTGTAAGACCGGCACTTAAACCAACTATTTAGAAATAAAAACGCCTGGTTAAAAATAAATTATAACGAGGAAAATCTTTTAAAAACTTCATAATTCTTCTAAAAACATCAAGACCTTAAACCCTTAAAGGCAACTTCAATATTTATACAAAAACTTTTTAAATATTTCTGAACGTCGTTTTTTCTTAATCAGCTGTAATAATTCTTACCATTTTAAATAAATTACAGGAATAACACACAATATTTAAACAAAATCCGTAAAAATGTATTAGTAAATGTTACAATACGTTTTAAAATTCAACACTTCGCGTAAAATTACATACTAAATTAAAGTACTCATCAAATGCACGCTCTAAGCAAGATCTCCAGATGTTAACGAGAGGAACACGTGCGTCGTTTGGCTTCGCTGGCTTTGGCCACCTTGTTATTACAATAATTAACTGTCAGGTGCTTCAGGATACACCACTTTTATTGCATAGATAAGCTTAAAATTATTTGTAAACAACCTGTTTTATCTTTTCTGAAATTTTGTATAGAACCATAATTTCTCATTCTGAACAAGTTGTCTTAGTAAAATTGTACCGTATCATAAACAAAAAGGGTACTTTACCCGAAAAGAAAATAGTTTTCGCTTCAATGTCAAGGCCGACTTGTTTTTCAAAAACTGAAAATATTCTTAAAATTCTCTTCAAACCAAGCAGGGCTTAATCCCACAATCTTAGAAAAAAAAATTCAAAAATGTTTAGTCCATCGCAGCTATTGTAACTAGGGCGTCCAATCCCGGAATCTCAAATCCCGGGATCACGCACGCTTTTTGAATCCCGAAATCCCGGGACTCGGAGGCTAAAAATCCCGGGATTTGCGGGATTTAATTTACATTGCGCATTGAACTGCGTGAGATGCAGAATCGCGTCATAAAATACAGCTATGCATTCCGATGAAATTTAATAATTTAATTCGCTGTAAAAAGAAGAGATGTCACTTTTTAAAAAAGAAGGTATTCGTGGACACAACCTTCAATTAGCTTATGAATTTCTATTAACAATTGTTCCTACCAGTGCTGAATCGGAAGGAGCATTTTCGGCCGCTGCTGTTTTCTGTACCAAATTCCGATCTTCACTTGCAGATAAAACCTTAGATAGACTTGCATTTATGCGTGCTTTTTTCAGTGAACATAGAAAAAATGCTATTTAAGATTTAACGTATTGATAAGTTATTCTTTTTATATTTTTTATGTTAAATTTTAATATCTTTGTATCCGTTTATATCCGCATTAAAATAATAAAAATTATTACTCAAATTTTCTGTATAAATTTTGGGATATATTCATAATTTGAAAATCCCGGGATTAATCCCGGGATCCCGGGATTCTACTTTTCACAGTCCCGAATCCCGGGATTTCAATTTTGTTTCGGGATTGGATGCCCTAATTGTAACATCAATCCTGAGACACACTGTATAAGCGCTACAGGCCTAGAGGCCCAGAGCTTCAATGGTCTTTTTATCCTCTTCTGCCCTCGCCACTAGTTTTCAACCTCTAATCTGACACTTTCTTCCTTTACTCCCTTCATCCACTTCCCCTTTGGTCGATTGTTTTTCCATTTGATGTCCGGTTCTGATTTCACTAGAGTTTTCACTTTTCAGATAAAGTATCTGCCGATATCCTGCCGATATGTCCGAGCCATTTTAGCCTTTGCACCCATAACTTCCCGATTTGTCCGTTTTCTCCATACCTCGCCTTCTTCTATACCACCGTATATTCTTCTAAGTAGCTTTCGTTCCCATACTTTCACTTTCGTTTACACATCCTTATTCATAACCCATGTTTCACAAGCGTAAATTACTGTTGGACGTACAACCAACCGTATTGTAAATTTTTATCTTTGCATTTCTCAGTACTTCTTTTGATCTCAGAATTGTCTTTAGAGCACCAAGCACTTCCCTTAATCAATTTCATCTCCTTTTTTATTTTTTATTCGCTAATGTCACATCCAGGTAATCAAAGCTTTTCACTATTTAAAAATTGTAATCTTTTTCTTCCTAACGTGATATCTAGACGACTTGCCCAACACGATCTTCACTACCTCCGACTTCCATATATTTGGTTTTGTCTTCATTTAGTTCCATCCCAAATTCCTTTTTCGTCATTGCTAATCTTCGGAAAACATCTTTTATCTCTCATGGTGCTCGAGTTAGTTGCAACGTTGCAACGCCATCAGCATAAGCTACGCATTGATGCTTGTGATGGTATACAATGGCTTTCATATGAATGTTACTTTCTCTCAATATTTATTCTAATATCAGATTAAAGAAACTCAGTTCGCCCTGTCTTAAACCTCTTTTCCTTCTACCATGACTTTACATTTTGTATAGCTTTAGGTTGTTTATTTTCCTAGAGAACCCAAAAATTTTTAAAACTTCAAACAATTTATGCCTTTTAATAGTGGTATAGGCTTGTTTAAAGTAGATAAACAGCATACATAAAGACAAATAATTGTATATAGTTAGGAGCTTATAAGAAACTTTGATCGGTCCCTGATTTATTTGGCCTTAATCCTGCTTGGTATTCTCCTGAAACACTTTCACTTCTATCTTTAATTCGTTACCCAATTAAAAATGCTAGAATCTTATATTGCATCTGGCAGTGCTATTTCTTATAGCTAATATAGTTTCTGCATTTGGTGACATTACCTTTTTTGTATATCGGGTATAAAATAGCTCCTGACCAATGCTGTTCTTCCCTTCATATTCTCTGTATTAACTTCACCATTTCTCCTTGCAGTAATTATCCAGCGACTTTTAGGAACTCTGTCCCAATACTACTCTCACCAGGTGATAAAAAAGAGGTGGAACGAAAATGGTGGCAATTGAAGAAAAATGATGTTTTTTAATAGCACCTCTTAGGCGTTCGGAATAGGATGACCAATCAATACGTAATGATTCTTTAAAACGTTTTAAAACATATACAATGGATTTCGAAATTGTTTGCCATTTTATTTTTAGATAAATGTCTATGCCTTTTTCATAACAATTTTTTCTCAAACAATTCTTTTTGACGCGCTCATTTTCATCGTCAAGACTGACATAATTATTATGGTAAAATAAAATTACTTCAAAAAAACAGCCGAACTTGAATTATCGACTTTTAAAAGCAAATCCCTCTTTGTTTCCGGAACTTTTAATGTATCGACATAAAGATCAGATACCCATTACTTGTAATAAAAAATTAATAAACATATGAAATAGATTTTAATAATTATATCTCGCTCAAACTGTGCCAAACAGAAATGAATCAGAATTAATGAACTGCAGCAAACTTTCAAAGACGTATAGGTACCGAAAGAAGTCAAACATAAATAATAAAAAAGCCGAGGAGAAACAAAATACAGAGCAGCAATGGGGACTTAAGCTACAGTCTAAGGAAAGCATCAGAAGAAATAGGTACAGCAAAAATGAGAAAGTAACGGAAAAGGTGAAAACTAACAAAAAATAGAAAAAATGAATAAAAAAGAGAATGTGAAAATACAAAATATAATAACCATAGATTGAAAAGGGGAGAGGTTTTCAAAATAACAAAATTGGACCATTTTATGGCGGAATAAAGAAAGCAAAGAAAGAGTAAGTAGTAAGGGATTGTATTTCAAACATAAATATTTAAACATTAAAATTCTCTACCTATGTTTCCGTTTTAATCTAAACAAGTTGGATACATTTGTTGTCTTAACAAATAAAGAAAAAGTACGTTTGTTTTTAGAATATGAATTACAGCACTTAATTTTTTTTTTTAATTTAATAGAAATGAAACAAACCTACCCTTGCCTCTGGCTTATACACAATACACATAAATAATGTACATAAAAAGACAGCTTTTTTTACAAAAAAATTGAGTTTGTTTTGGGCACCAAACAATATATAAATACAAGTGGTTTAAATTTGCGTTTCGTTTTATAAAACACCGAAAATGGAAAAACCTAAATATTTATTTCACAATTCAGCAATTTAAAAGGCCAATAACAATATCTGTTCGTTACTGAAAACACACCTCAAATTACCAAATTTCACATAAAATAGTTTATTCTACAACATAATATAGATTTTTTCACGATACTGCCTTGATAACTTTCAGAATGTCTTCTTTTAACTATTTCTTCAATTCGGTTATTAATACAATATTATAGATTCAAGAAGATTAAACGATTTTTATCAATGCCAGATTCAATTTCAAAGAAGTGAATAATTTAACATAACTACTTGCATATGTTATCCCAAATTTTCAACGTACAGTTAAAAACAAATATTAAATTTTTATTAAACGCCAAGAGAACTAAATATTTATTCTTACATTGCTATAAATTATGGAATTATCAATTAGTAATGGTATTGAAATGACTATGTTTAAATTAATTGCATTCAATGTTAGCACAAACTTAATTCTGAAGTACCTTTTAATCTATTTTAAGCTTTTATGAACAGCTCTAGCACTGAACTCTGAATGATCTGTTCAAAATTTGTTTTTACTTTTACACAGACAATTAAAAAATATGATTCGATTCCAAATAAGTAAATGTATTAAGTTCTTTCCTAATTAAGAAACTCAAAACCCAAAAACCAAGTCTCCGGAATTTTTCAACAGTTTTTATTATTTTGATACCAGTTCAGATGGAATTGTAATAATTAGTTATTCCTTTCATTCTTTTATTTAATAAAATCATTTTTTGTAAAACACAAACTTAAATACAATAATTTTTAAATGTATTAATCTTGCATTAAAATCAGTTATTTAATAATTAAACAAAGTAATAAATCATCGCACTACAAATTAAAATGCTTAAATTATTAGGTATGACTTTTTATAATGCCATAACACTTATTTCCACTTACGTGTTAAACAGTGATAATACATATTTACATGTAAATAACACGCGAACAATTTTCATCATGCATGATCTCAATTTGATAAAACAGTTTATTAATTAAACTACAGGTACAAGAAACATTCATTTACTCAGTTCAACTTTTATTCTGTATTCGTTAATTTGGACAGCATTTGCGTTTTTTCCTTAATTGCCATAAAAAACATTATAAAGGGTAAAACTATCGACAATATAACTAGAAGGCAAAAGTCGGGAATTCGAAATTTTACGACCTTCTTTCTAATGTGTTAAAAACCAAGGATCTCAACAAAATTATATTAAGATTCCTTTTCATCCAGCTACAAAGGGCATTGGAAAGATTTTCAAAAATTTTGGGTTTAGAATTATTCGTGGCTTCTACAAAATTAGAGGTAATTTAGGAAATCTTAAACACAATTGATGTTGATAACATTTGCAAAATTAAATTTTTTCAGTGTAATCCAAAAAAATTTGGACAAGCAAAGTGTCATTTTGGCATTAAGTTCAAAGACCATGTAGCTTATTTCAGATTCAACAGAATTGTGTCCAAACATATTTATGAAAAAGGTCACAGTATTAAGTATTTCAACTTAATCTACAAACTTTGTATTCAAAGCAGCTAAATTCTTTTGGAAATATTTTTATTTGTCAAAATAAAAATAATACTTTTAGCAAGGATCTTAGACCGATACCAAGTTCAGAGTTCAAGCGCTTGCTTGAACACAACTTGTCACCAAATACTCCGTTGATTTCCTCAAAACATTGTTTTCGGCTTAAGCCACGTTTGAAATTGTAAAAAATCAGCTCGATAATTTTCTCTGTTTAATTCCATGATTTCTTGCGAAAAGGATTACTTTAAGCTTATGTATTTTAAAATATTCAAGTATATTTGTCAACCGTCACTGTCATTAAACTTGTAAACAACTAGCATCCACTGTCAAACAAAATTTGTTGCAAATTTTAATGGCCCTAATAGATAGGCTCAGCGGAAAGAGAAGAACCCTCGTATTAAAATGGCGCTTTTCCATTAAGTACACAAAAAAATTATTTTTTCTTCAAACGTCAGCAAAACACGACTTTGTGTCCTTGGATACACACAGTTAAACATTCACTTTTACTCCTAGGAGTAAAAGTGACATAAACATTCACTTTTACTCCTAGGAGTAAAAGTGACACTTAATGAGCCAATGGCAACTCGTAATTTTTATTTTTTATAACAAAGCAACGACAGCTGGTATGACGTTCATTTTTGACTTTTTTTAAATTTTCTTGCTGAATTGCTTTTAATTTATGCGTTTGAAGAAAAAATAACATGTGTTATTCGGAGTAAAAGTGATTTTGTGTGCCTCGCATGAATGTCCGACTCGCTAGCGCTCGTCGTTCAAACGTCATGCTCGGCACACAAAATGACACTTTTACTCCTAATAACACAATATACTATTACATACAAGTTCAATAAACCTTTTCTTAATAAATCTATTCGTTGAAGACGTTTCAAACAGATTCTGGAGCTTCTATTTTCTGTTATTTCAGAAAAATATATATAAAAAAGGTTTATATATTAAGTACATTACATCTTAATACCTTCAGAGAAAAATTTGCAACTTTATAATGGCGTCAGAGCAAAATCAATTGGTACGTTATAGGTTACTGTAGAATACAATAAAACTGCTTTTGTAAACGGAGAACCTCCCATTGTAAATGGAGATTTTTTTAATGCCTTTAGGATAAATGTCTAAACTACGCGGATAAAAATCAATAATAACAGCAGATTAAATAAGCTGATCACAGAATTTCGTTTTGTTTTCTGTCTGAAGGGTTAATTAAATCCCTTTAGGTAAACCGTCGCCTTACTCTATCTATACCCTCAGATAAATGCTTCTTGCTTCACATCTAGCGGATTTGTAAATTTTTTAACTAAGAATGATATTAATCAATAACTATAGTTCTCCTTATCATCCTGCATTGAATGAGGCTGTAAAGAATTCCGTTAAAACTATGAAAATATACAGGGTGATTCATAAGCATTGTCATTAATTTTAAGGGTAGGTAGAGCATGTCTAATAGAACAACTTTTCTCAATAAACCATGTGTCGCAAGTAAACGGTAACCTCGGAAAAAAATTAGAAAGATTAATACAAAAATTTTTAAAGAGTGTCAACTAAAAAAATATAAAAAGGCTAAAAATCCCATATTTCATAAAATTACAATATAATTTTTCAATTTTTCAACTGAAAATGTCCAAAATAGTAATTTAGTCCCACAGTCAAATAAGTACATCCTTCAACTAAATTCATGAGGAAGTTCGGATTTATTGAGTAAATCTTCTAAATTCTTTAGGAAGTTCCTATCCCTTGAGACTTTGTGCGAGAAAAGTTTTAGTTCAATTATTCTGTGACACAAATTAAATTTGATTTCGGTTGAATTTATTACATTACTAATGTCCCTCGTTTCTTGTAAACAGCTTGCTTTTCATATAAAAGAAAGATTTGTAATTTATTGAAACTATCTGACTTGTTTTATTTTTATTTGTTTATAAATTAAATCCAAAATTCTAACTTACAAAGGTTAAAGCGTGCATTAAAAAGCTAACTTTAATGCTTTTTTCAGGCGAAGTAAAGTAAAGTAAGTTTATATATCTTAATTAAGAGAAAATGTAGTAGTAATTATTTAGCACCGAATAATTTTTTCTTTTATGTAATAGTGCAAGTACGCTTGGTGCTTGGAACAAGTTTAAAATTAAAACTAAAATAAACATCAAAAGATAAAAGTATCAAAATATATTACTTTAATGCATTCTTTTAGATCATTAAAGTGTTTAAAAGTATTTTCGATTGCCCCTAAGTAATTCTTTCCACACATTCACTCAATAGTCGTCTGTGATTAAAGTGGAGGTAAACAAATGTTGGTTATTTTTAATCCGACATCGGTGTTGGGTTGATCTCTTCTTCGCTTGTTTCTGGCGATTATAACATGCCCGAAAAGAAACCTTGGATCAAAATTTAGTATGTGTTTGAAAATATATTTTAATTATTGTTTAAATTAAATAATAAATAAATAATAAACAACAACGAAAACAGTTTGTTCCAACTCAAATTGTTTGCGAAAGATCTAAGTAACGTAATACTTAGGAACTTCTTAATAATATTTACCTAAATAACACCATTAGAAACAACTACTTACACCAGAAATTGCAATTTCCACATTGTTATCTTCAACAATGTTTACACACGCCGGAAGGGTTTCATAATCGAGGGATATTAAACTGGATAGGTACTTTAGTAACAATTAAGTTGGTTGCGATTAATGTCCAACACCCAATTAATCATGAATAGTAAGGTATTCCTTACATGTTTATTATTACAAAAGTTATTCAGGAGTAACTTTATTAATTATTATTGAAAGAGTACAATCTTTTAAATTTTAGATTTGAACTTCTGTGTAATATTAAAGTTCAAAATAACCGTTTTCAAAAATCTATGTGTGAAAGTATAAAATTTAAAAACAGTTTTTAAAAGTCAACACATGAAATGAAATCAAAAAAGAACATATTAAACTAAATATTTTCTTAGTTTATCCCATTTTTATGTTCTCTAAAACTAGGATAAAAAAAATATGATTTATCCGGGATTGTCAATCAAAAACATGGCCCTGCAGATTTTGAAATTTAAGTACCAAGTAAGAGAGGGCAAAAGAGAAAAGAAATACTAAGTAATATTTGAAAATTTCAGAAGCTTAGAACAAAAATAAAAAAATTCTTCACTAGCAAACATTCTAAAATATTCAAGGGAAGAGGTTGCAAAATATAGGATACAAGAAAATATTCAGGTTTTCGTCACGTACACGCATGTTGTAAAATATAACTCGTAAAATTTTAAAATTAGGCCAACATATACCTGTATAAAATTGCAGAAACTGCTGCTCCAAAACGTCAATAAAAAATGAATTAACCTTCTTAATTTAAAATTAATTGCCTGAAATATGTTTTTAAATATCTCATCAAGATTAACCTATTTTTTGTTTATATACAGTAAATTTAGCTTTGAAGCTGATTTTAGCTACTTTAAATAAACAGACCTTTTTATAAAGCATTATTTGCATGTTGTACATAAACATCAATTAGAATTCTTGAAAGTAACAAGAAAAAATTCAATGCCACTTCTGATTATAAAATACTATACGTAGGTCTGTAATAAAAGTAGATTATCCGCATTTAGAATGCAATATGCTAAAAAATGCCAATCAGTAAATTGTGAAGGCTCCCACATTTTTTCACCCTTCCTTGCTTCTCTTCTTTGACCTACACGACGGTACTTTCATTAATTGTCCTTTTACTTCTGGCGAAGCGAATTATAACTTCGTTTTCTGCAGATTGTCGTCGTACGGAATGGAATTTTATTAAAACCTAATAACCCTTGACAGCGAAATTTCTATTTTTATTGCATTCGGCACCGTAGTTCAAAAATTCTTGCAGAAATAAAAATAGATGAGAAATTCTTAAAGACGTTTTACAGAGAAATAGAAGGAAAAATTAAATGAAAATCGATGTTTGATTCTTCTGCAGAGCCACATAAAAATGACTTTCATGTTTAAATAAACAAATTCAGCAAAAAAAAAACATAGAAAAACGTGCGGAAATTTGTTATTTTCTATTTAAAATTAAAGAGGTTTTTCTGCAAACTTAAAACAAGATCATTATCTAAATTTTTAAAGTTAAATAAAAAAATGCAGTAAAAAATGTAGGGAAAAGTTGCAATGTTTTAATATTCAAGTTGAAGGAGGTTCTTCTGCAAATCCACAGGAAAATAACTTTCGTATTCCAAAAATTAAATTCAGCCAAAAATTAAGAAAAAATGTAGGTAAATTTAATGCTTTCTTCTTAAACTTAAAGAGGTTTTTCTGCAAACTTAAAACAAAATAATTTTCTAAATTTTTAAAGTTAAATAAACAAATTCGGCAAAAATGCAAGGAAAAGTTGGAGGAAATCAATATTTTATTCTTCAAATTAAAGGAGGTTCATCTACAAACCCACAGAAAGCTAATTTTCATATTTAAATAAATACACCAAGTAAAAAAACAGGGAAATGTACAAAAATTTGTTGTTTCGTTCTTAAAGGCGACAGCTTTTTTGCGAACTTACAAGAAAATTATTTTCTAACTTTTTAAAATTAAATAAACAAATTCAGCAAAAATGCAAGGAAAAGTTGCAGAAAATCAATAGTTTATTCTTCAAGTTAAAGGACGTTCTTCTACAAACCCACAGAAAATTAGTTTTCATATTTAAATAGATACAGCCAGGCTGACGCAGTAGTAGAGCGTCAGGCTGGCATTGCGTTAGTCCTTGGTTCGAATCCCTATGGTGACCATTCGTCGTTGGGCACCTAATTAACGACGCTCTGCTCCGAATACAGGCCTACGAGGGAGGAGAGTAACAAGGTCCTACTCAGACATACACATTACACTCTACACATGATGCAGTATGTACCTAGGTATAAACGGCGTACCAACTAGTAAACCGCAGAAACGGGTTGGGTTGTGCATTGCACGCGTAGAGCCTCATACTTTAACGTACAAACCTCGGCACCGAAAGGTATAAGAGGTTACAGATAATACATACATCAATCAATCAATCTGCCTTTATCGATCCAGATTGGATGAAAGCCTCTTCAAATTTTTTCCATCTCGGCCTATCTTTCGCTTTCTGTATCCAGTTATAGTCAGCTGCTCTCTTTATATCATCCGTCCATCTCATAGCGGGTCTTCCTCTAAATCGTTTTCCCTGTCTTGGTCTTCATTTGACAACCACTCTCGTCCATCTGTTATCCTCCAATTTCAACACGTGGCCGGCCCACTTCCACTTTTGGGATAAGCTTTTCTATTACGTCTTCCACCTTCGTTTTACTTCTTATCCATGTGTTATGTTTTCGGTCCTTTAAGCTTATCCCCAACATCGCTCTCTGAGTGACTAGTAACGATTGTTTTTGTCGTTTTGTTAACATCCATGTTTCGCAAGCGTAAGTTAGAACTGGTAGAATGTTTTGGTTAAATACTTTTGTCATTAGCTACTAAATGCTCTCCATGTTAGTGTAATTCTTCTACTTATTTCTTCCTCTTGGTTGTTTCTGTTTATACTAATTTTCTGTCCCAAGTAGATATAACTTTCTACATCTTCAATAATCTCGTTTCCTACCCACACAGCATAAACAGCTTGCATCAAACTTGCAGAAAGCTTGTCGTGTCAAGTCTGAAGGCTTGCTGCAACCTTGTCATGTCAACACTCAAGGTTGTTGCAAGCTTGCAGCAAGCTAACTAGTCACCACCCGACAAGCTTGCCATAAGCTTTCACGACAAGCTTGCCATAAGTTTTCAAAGCAAGCTTGCCATAAGCTTTCAAAGCACGCTTGCCATAACCTTTCATGGCAAGCTTGCCATAAGGTTACATGGTAAGTTTGCTATAAGCTCACACGGTAAGCTTGATATAAGCTTACACGGCAAGTTATTAGGACCACTTATCATTTTCTTAAATATTTGTATTTCTTTCATATTATTATTCATTAAAATGCATTTTTGCAACAACTAACATTTAATAGAACTTTGTAGGTTTCCACATTTTTGTTCTCTAATCTTTATTATGAGCTTAATAAACGTCCTTTAAATTTAGCCAGCTAGACTATTTAATCTATTTATTCGAATTTATGATTGAGGATTGATTTTGAATTTTTAACCACATTCATTGAGGTCATGTCCGTTATAACACCATACAGTTAAACAAAAGATATCAAACTGTTTTTGACATTGATAGCTGTTATTAATAATTTTTGACACTTTTTATAATTCAAGCTGAGTTCTGGAATATGTATTAAGCTTGGAAGCTAAATAAAGGTTTGTCAAAACATATTAGTTAAGTAAAGTTTTTTTAAATTAACCTATTATAAAAATATTTTAAAATAAAAAAGTTATCGAGAATAAATCAAATATACTTTATTAATCAAATATATAAATAAATGTTATTAAATTGTTACTTCTATAAAATAATTTGTACCGCCTCTTCTTGCTTTTGCTGTGCCCTTTGTTCTCTGCAATTAGAAAAATGAAAAGTTTAACATATTTTTGTATGGTGGTCAAATTAATAATGCATAATATCACAACTATTTATTTGCTTACTTTCGTGTCCTTCGCACCTTTGCTTGTTGAAGCCACCCAGAAATGGCTTCTTTTAATATTTCGTCGGTGGCATCATGATACATGTTTCGTACACTGGCTATGTGGCTATGCAGAAAAATTGCAATTAAGGTTTATGTAGATTAAAAAATTCTACGTCTATTCATCTCATCATTTGTCATTTTGGGAAACTGTAACTTTGTAGCCAAATAAACTTATTTTTGTTAGTATTTATTATGATTATTCATTTAGTTTGTGTTTGTGTAAACTTTCAAGCATTTGCTCTGTCACAATAAGAAACATCGGTCATTTTTTAGCAAGTTTAATAGGCGAATAATTTCAAGACACGGAAAACGATGATTTTTATTATTTAATTTTTCCGGTTTCTCGATGTTGAAAATGACAAATGATGATTGAATGAATAATGTAAGAATTTTTTAGTCTACAATAAACTTATTTAGATTTTTTGCTCTAAAATAAGGGGAGGCAATATTTCGATATAAATAAATTACCACTGAAATTCGTAAGTAGCGTAAACCATTTCTACACCCTGTATTTATTAACGAAATAGAAGTTTCTAAAGCGATCAACGCTAAATAAAAATGCATGCACAGCCTATTATGCTTGAGCCAAAAACACGTGGTTACGCCATTAGGTATGACATAATATGTAAATAACTATAACTTACAACTTTCCTGGTACAATGGGTAGTATCGGTAGTGACGGTAGTACACACTAAATCTAAATTTCCCAAAAGAAAACCTAAAATAAATTAAATAATGTAAACTTAATAGATAAAATTTATAGAAACTTACCCTGTTCAGTGCTCAATCGTGTTCACTTTTCAAATTCACTTATAACTATATACACAAAAATCCATAAAAACAATACAAAGTCAAAAATAATTATTATACTAATATTATAAGAAAAATAACTAAATTTAAAGAGCACACAACACAATCTATCTTCTCTAAACACGTGGAGCTGTTCAATATAGGCGCGAATAGAAGACGAAGACGGTTTGTTTTAACGACATAAACTTGAACTTGAAGCCGGTTAACCTCGAGAACCAACCAACTCGCTATTGGTGGACAAAGTCACGTGAAGAAAATGAAGGTCCAAGCGAAAGCGCGCGCATTTCATACTGAATTTTATAAGGCATAACAACCTTGCTGTAAACTTGCAAGAACAAGCTTGAAACTACAATTTTGCAGCAAACTGGATAATGGCTTGCCAAATCAATGCAAGTGTAGCAAGGTAAAATCAAGGTACGTGCAAGCTTGCAACAAGCATTGATGCTGTGTGGGTAGTATGATGTTCGTTTCTAAACCCTCACTGTTTATTTTTGGCGGTATTAATTTTTAACCCCACTTCCAGTGATTTTTGCTGCAAATCAGTTGACATTTCTTGTAAATCATGGACATTATCTGCTATGAGTAAAACGTCGTCCGCGAATCTAAGGTGGTTTAATTTTTTGCCGTTTATATTGATTCCCCTGTTGTCCCAGTTAAATGTCTTAAAGACGTCCTTCAAACACAGTGTGAATAACTTGGGTGATATTGTATCTCCCTGTCTTATCCTTTTCATCGGATTTGTTTGTGTATGAAGTTTAACCGTCAATGTTGCCTTGTAATCCAGGGCGATTCATTAGCCTCTTTACAAACTTTGGCAATGAAAACTAGATGTAATTTCATGAAGAAATGTTCATATGAATGTAGGTTCTATCTTTCTTTGTTAAGAAGTTATAGGATTTTTAAAATAATTATCTCTTTGAACACTAATGAGTAATCATATTTTAAGAAAATCAAAAACATTTATTGTAACAAACAGAAAGCAACATTTAGACTACAGTAAGTGTTAGTCCATTCTCCTGAATACACAACTGGCAACGACGAACTAAACTCTCTTGAACGCGTAATAAATTCATATTATTTCTAATATGAGTTTCAGCATCTCGAATCCTCTGCTATAATTAATGACGATCATTTATTTCCACGGCATACACAAGTTGCTTGAAGTGACCCCGTAAATAAAAATCGCAAGGATTTAAGGCGGGTGATCTAGGTGGCCATGGTATAGGACCTCCGTTACAACTTCATTTATTTGGAAAATGAGTATGCAGCCATTCCGTCACTTGTGTTTCTCGGTGAGGCGGGGACCCGTTATGCTGATACCACATATCTTGCATCAGGTGGAGTGGAACGTCTTCCAGAAGATCAAAAAATATGGTGCTCAAAAGGTTTAGACATAAACAAACTATTTTTGACAGGTGCTTATTTTTTACTAAATTTTGTTATGCTAAACCAGCCTAAAAAGCCTTATAACTTCTTAACAAAGAAAGATAGAACCTATATTCATATGAATATTTCTTCATGAAATTACATCTAGTTTTCATTGCCGAAGTTTGTAAAGAGGCTAATGAATCACCCTGTATATGTTCTGCATTCGATTTGTATATCTATGATCTATACGGCTATTTTGCAAGGAATTTAAGACAGCTGGTATTTCTACAGAATCGAATGCCTTTTCGAAATCCACAAAGGCTAGGTACAGAGGCATATTGTACTCTTTAATTTTTTATTTCATACTGTCTGGTAAATTCAGTTTCCCGGCGCCATTTTGTGTCCGGAAAATGAGCTATTACGGTATCAGAGCCGGAAAATGTTGCTTGGCAACATTTTCCGGACAGTTATTTTATGCACCCAATCAGAGCCCGTAAAAGTCTAACCAAGCCACACCTACCGGCTTTGACACAGTAATGTCACATGTTGACGTTTTGAAAAAGCGTCACATGTAAAAATTTAAAATCAAATTGTTGACAGTATGAAATAAAATACATAACGACATTCGTCCGTGAACTCTTTTTACAGTACTCGTTTCGAGTTTCAAGACTCGGCTCCTTGCGTCGCCTCGTCTTTAAACATCTTACTCGTACTGTAAAATATGAGTTCCCGGACTTGTGACGTTAATTACTATTCTGTTAGAGATCTTACTAGTTGGAGGTGGTCGTTTGTCCTGAAACCTTTACGAAAGCCTGGTTGTTCACATGGCTGATATTGATCAAATTTATTTATTGGTCTTTAAGGTGGTTTAATAATTTCTTTCCTCCAACTTTTAACATTTCAGGAAGAATTCCATCTTCACCGGCTGATTTATTGTTTTTCATCTTGTCTAAAGCATTTTGTATTTCGAAAATTTTTATGTCAGGAATCTCTTCTGATTTCACATTTACTATTGTCCGGTTTTTAAAGGGTAGTGCCGGCGGCTTTTTTGAATCAAACAGTTATTCATAGAATTTTTCAGTCCTTTTCAGAATATGGTTTTGGTCAGTGATAAATATTCCATTATGGTCTTTTATGGCTGGAACGATATCTCTACCAAGCATTTTTTGTGTTTTCCATTCTTTAGTTCCGCCGTTGTTGTTTAATGTTTCTTCTATTTTATTTTCGTGCCATGTTCTAAGATCACTCCTTATTGCTTTCCTTTTTTTGTCTATTTCATTCTGTGAATTCTGGTATACGTTGTTGTGTTTTTGCCATTTTACGCCTCTCATTCATCATATCCTCTGTTTCTTTACTGAATTTACTTATTTTCGGTTTCACACTTCTCATATTTTTTATGGCGTTAATAATTGCTCGTGTGATTTTGTTACATTTATAAGCAATACCATCAATTTCTTTAATAACCACGTTCGTCATTTCATTTTCCAATTGTTCTTTAACTTTATCCTTATTTTGTGTTATTATTTTCCCTTCATTGCATCGCTTTGTATAACGAATTTGTCTTAATCTTTCTAATTTACCATTAATGCATAATCTTCCTCTTACTAAACGGTGGTCACTACTTATATTTACTGTATTTATAACCGAAACATCTTGAATTATGTTTCGATGTGAAGATATAATGAAGTCGATTTCATTTTTCGTCTTCGCATGTCCATTTTCGATTTTCCTTCTTTTTGAAAAATGTGTTCATAACATACATTCGATTTCTTTCTGAGAAGTTTGCCAGCATTTGACCTCTTCTATTTCTACTAGCGATGCCGTAGTCTCCTATACAAGTTTCCACATCCTTTTTGCCACTTTTGCATTGAGGTCTCCTATTATTAAAGTATATTGTGTATGACTTTCTTCAAGACATTGTATTAATTCTTCATAAAAACTTTCAACTTCTTCGTCTTCATAATCCGAGGTAGGCTAGTAGACCTGTATAACTTTTAGCGTGTACTTGGATGATAGTCTTAAGATGATATACCTATAGGTATATAATTCTCCTATTGCCTTGTCTCTTTGGTTTTTTTCATTTTTTGTATTCAAGTTTGTCTCTAATTCTGTTTTTTGAATTTTTGCCCCCCCCCCCCAGAATCCACGGGGCTGATCGCTGTACTGGTGTGGGATTCTGAACAATTAGTTCTACCCACCTGGGGTAGTCTCGTTTTATAATTCGATATAAGTATACGGCCAATACATACATACATATGTACATTTATAAATAAATTCAGCAAAAAAAAAGGAAAATGTGCCGAAATTTGTTGTTAAAAGAGATTTTTCTGCAAACTTACAATAAAATAGTTTTTTAAATTTTAATTAAAAAGTTTTCTGTCTGTAGGCTTGACACGCACGCTACATATAAGCGGGGAGAAGATGGCAACGCCCTATAAAGGGCAGGCCACCTCTAGAAAACAAATTTCCGCAAAAATGTAAGTAAAAGTTACAGAAAATCAATGCTTTATTTTCCTAATTAATCAATGGAAAAATGGAAGGCAAACTTGAAGAGAATCTACGTTTTATCCTTTATGTAAGTTCAAGTTATATTTTGCAAACTCACGCAAACAAAATGCAAAATTTTCAAAGCCGAATAAATAAGATTCTGAAAAAATTCTAAAAGAAACACCACTTCTAGCCTTCAAGTGAAATAAGGTTCTTCTAGAAAGCCGAACAAATTTTCGAAGTTTCCATGACTGAAATAGCAAACAATTAAACACGGCAAACAATTTGCAAGAAATTTTCACATTCTTCTGTAAATCCTTAACAAAATAATTTTCTAAATTTGAACAAATAAATTCATCAAAAACCCGAATGAACAACATCCGCAAACCCACAGAAAAAATATTTTCTAAATTTCCACCATTCTAAATGAATAAATTTAACAAAAAATGTTTTATCCTCACCAACAGAAACTTGCAAAGCTGATTAAATAAATTCCGCAAAAAACGTCTAAGGAAGACTTCAAGAAAATTCTTATTTTATACCTCAAGTTCAAAGAATTTCTTCTTTCTGCAATTCAAGTGAAATAAATAAATTCGACAAAAACTCTAAGAAAAACTTGGAAAAATCGACGTTTCGTTCTTCGAGCTAGACAAGTTCGCCAAGAAGCTCATATAAAAATAATCTTCAAAGAATAAACAAATTCCTTAAAAATTTTAAGGAAAACTTTTTGTTCTTCAAGTTCAAGGACCCATAAAAAATGCTCCTCGAAATTCTCAAAATTAGATAAATCAATCAGTTTCACAAAAATTAGAAAATCGATATTTTGTTCTTCAAGTTAAAATAGGTTCTCTAAAAAGCCCCTATCAAAATAGTAGTAAAGCTAAATAGCTAAATTCATTAACACTTTAAGAGAAACTGCAGAAAATTGATGTTTTATTTTTTAAGACCTACAACAAAATTGTCCTAAGTGTTAAAAATTGAATAATAAATTCAGTCAAAAATTAGAAAGAAAACTTGCCGAAGATTGATATTTTATTCTTTAAGTTAAAGCGGTTCTTAAAGCTGAAAGAAACCCATAGAAAAATAAAATTTAAAGCTAAATAAATTCATTAATAATGAAAAGAAAATAGCAAAAAGCGATGTTTTATTTTTACGTTAAAGAAGGTTCTTCTGGAAATCCACAAAAAATAATATTTTAAATTTATAGAAAATCGGTGGTTCCTTCTCAAAAAATCAATAGAAAAATGTTTTCCTAAATTTTCAAGATTGGATAAATAAATTCCACAAAAATTAGAAATAAAACCTGCAGAAGATTGATGTTTTAATCTTCAATTTAAAAAATAAGTTAAAGGAACCCGTAGACAAAACATTGAATGCATAAACTCATTAAAAAAAACTTTAAAAACTCGGCAGAAAATCAATATTTTGTACTTCAAGTTAAAGGAAGTTTTTCCGAAAATACAACAAAATTATTTTCTAAATCTGCAGAATTGTTTAGAAACTAAATCAGAGAAAATTGAAGAAAATCAATATTTTTTCTTTAAGTTAAAGGAAGTTCGTCTGCAGACCCACGGAGATGTTATTTTCAGAACTGAATGAATAAATTCGACAGAAAAATTAAGGAAAACTTGCAGAACTTCAGTGTTTTATTTAAGTTAAAGAATATTCTGCAGACCCACAGAAAACCAATTAATGAAATTTGTAAAGTAAAGTAAAGACTAAATAAATTCAGCAAAAGCTTGTACAAAATCGTGGGATTATTCCTCAAATTAAAGAAACTTTTTCTGAAAAATAACAAAAATAATTTTCTAATGTCAAATAAATAAACTCAGTAAAAAAAATTAGAACGAAAACTTTGCAGAAAATCGATGTTTTATTCTTAAAATTAACGAGGCTCTTCAAGAAATCCATAGTCTTCAAAGCGACTGAATATTCTTTAAAAACTTTTAGGAAAACTGACAAGTTAAAACGCTCTTTTGCAAACCCACAAAAAATAAATGTCTAGATTTTCGAAGCTGAGAAAATAAATTCATCAAAAATAAAACGGAAAATTCGACGTTGTTGTGAAAGACATCGAAAAATAATTCCCCAAATTAAAAAAAAAATGGATAAATAAATTCAGGAAACAACTGAAAGAAAAATCTTCGAGTTAAAGGAGGTTCTTTAAAATTCCACAACAAGAATAATTTTCTAAATGTTTCAAAGTGAAACAAATATGTAAATTAACCAAAAAACATTTTTTGAAAAGTAACTACAAACTTGGATTTTCGAAAGGCGCAGGTGTATAACAATTTTATTTAGAAACGTCAAATTTAGACTTCAAAAAAATTTCATTACTGACTTCGTAAATATCAACAAAGTTTCCAGTAAACAACCGAAATTCAATTGATTTCAGTTTACGCGAGTTTGATTCAATTTAAGCGAAAAATTCGATATACAGTACAGCGATAGGCGACACGGAATTAAATTTTCTGGATCATACTATCCGTGAAATTATTTACGATTTTTATGCAAATTTCATTCATAGAAACTTGTTTGTCCTAATTTACAAAATTTCCTTGTGAGCTGATGAGATTTCTTGCGATTTCAGCGTAGCCTTTAAAATAACAAAAACCTTTAATTACTTAATCATAAATTAATTTACGAAAAACTGTTACAAAATTGGTGACAGATTATCAAAAAAACCGTAGCCAACTTTAATTCGCAAGTTTTAACATCAAATGATTGTGACAAATTACGAATAAAGCAAGAACTGTTACAAACAGAAAAAGGCCAAATAAATGAGCGACAGGGACAATAAAATTAAGTACACCCAAAGTTATTTAGATTAAAATTCAGAGTAGTTCTATTTCACGCTCGAACACCGTCTAAGTAATGTTTTCGTCTTATTCGAATACACGTTGTTACTGCAAATTAAACGTACCTAAACCTAATCCGAATACTCCTTTATAATTTGTGTATTTTCAGGGTTGCACAGGTTTTGTTTGTTAAGGCCCAATTCAGCCGGTGTGCTAACATGAAATTATACATACAAATATTGACCATTCGCACCGGAATCTCACACTTTCTGCTTGAATATTAGGTGCGCGTCTTAACACAGTTGGCTTTGATAATTTCAGAGCAAATATCACATCAAACAAATCAAAATTATAATAGAAGCAATTTTTGGAATTCCAGAATTTCAAAGGGAAACGCTTGGGTATAAAGGTCAGGCAAATAATAAGTAAAATTATTAAATCCCAAGCTCAGCCACCTGTGGGACAACTCCAATATTCGGTTTGACTTCGTACACCAACCGAAACCAAATTACCTAGCTTCTGAAACTTGGTATATGAAGTCTTCGGCACGTCCATAACAACATCCTAAACATACCGCAATCCCATGTGGCCAACACGGTTAAATTCCCATCAACAAAGTTGAAGACTCTGACTTTGGGGAAAGCAGAAGGGGCGTTAATGTTTTCAAGCGTAATGATGCATCAACACTGAGGGCAGGGAAGCATTTTTTATGAAAATTTACTCCGCTTTTATTAGTTGTACAACACGAAAGAATGGTAATAAACAAAAACATCACGAATTTTTTCTCTGCTTGAAAGAATGAATGTTATGATTATTATGATGAATGTTATGTACTACATACCAGAGGCAATTTTTATAATATTTATAGAAACTTCGCAAAACAATTGAAACAGTGTAGATTAAATTAAATCACTTTTAAATTTCAACAAGGGGTTAGAAAGAATCTACATATAATCAATAATACGACTTGTTTTTCTTATTACTTCGAGATTATAACAAATTTTCAAAGTATGATGATCGCTTTTGGGGGCCAAGTCTTTGATATTTCTTCCAGCTGCAGTTGCCTTTCTTCATGGTTTTCCCTCACATCTTTGAAAGTTTCCTTCTTAAGTCCGGGGCTTCTTTCGAGAGTTCTTCCTTGTTTCTTCTATCTTCTGTTAATTGATCCGTCATCGCCGCCAACAGGCTACAAATAAACTGGAGAGCATAACTATAGCCCCACTACCATTTTCCAAGAATTTAATAGTTTTATTTAAAATAAGTTAATGTTGGTTAAGGAAATGTTAAGGCCAGGTAGATGTGGAGTAATGAACGATTTTCAAGTTAGTCGTAAGTAATGTATTCAAATAATTAACAAAAAACAACAAAACATTGGTGCATAACAATAGCACCAGTTTACTAACTCCACATAAAAACATAAACCATCAGCAATTAATAATGAGTTGGTCCTCCATTTTTTCTAATTAGCTCAAAAATTCTTGAATCTATGCTGCCAACTAAGTTATTTAAGATTTCTGGCTCTAAATTGACCCAAGCATCTTGCAAAGCACGTTTCAGTTCATTTATTGTCGAGTACTGCTTATTATCTGAGTATACTCGCCGAACCAATATTCCCCAGAGATTTTCAATGGGGTTTATATCCGGGGAACAGGACGGCCACTCCAGTAATTCTATATTTTGGGTTTCAAACCAAGTCCTAGATTCCCTGCTAACATGTACCGTGGCGTTATCTTGTTGGAATATCCATTGTCTGTCGTCATTGTCGTTTAAAAATGGTATCAGATGAGCTTCGAGAACGTCAAGGTACTCTCTGCTGTTCATTCGCGTTGATGGGAAAGCCAAAGTTAAAATTCTTTCATTGGAAAAAGCACCCCATACCATTAAAGTACCATCTCCAAAATTGCGTTTCGGAAAGTATTGAGGCTCTTTCCTCATGTCTCGCCAATAACAATTGAATGCGTCCGTCTAATTTAAACATTTTTTCATCGGAAAAAATAAACTAAAAAATTGTTTTAATTACAATTTTAAAATAAATAATAAAATGATAAATTACATGTTCCCAATTTTGGTTCATATTCGCACGAGCAAATTCTAATCGACTTGCTTTATGACGAGGAAGAAAGAAGTCTTGGGGCTGTTTTTAATTTCTGACGTACGATATTTTCGTTTTTATTTAAAATCCTTCGAATTGTCCATCGTGAGACATTTGCTTCACATTCTTGAGCTATTCTTTTGCAACTCTTCAAACTGTTGTTTGTCGAAGCAATTATTCTTCGCTGAGTCCTAGGCAAAATTTTCCTTTTTGGGCCTCCTTTCTTGTTCGTTCCGTACTGAACTGGGTTTCTTAGGTAATTTGTCACAACTTTACGCGACCGGTTAATTCTTCTAGCAATCTCTCGAAGACTTAAGTTTTCATCCCGCAAAGCCAAAATTTTACCTTTTTCGAGATCAGAGAGGTAACTTCCTCGAGGCATTTTTGGTAAATCGTTACAAATTAATGACAGTGGGTAATTGTTTTTGTGTCGCGTACCGGTAATGGCTAACTGTATTTTAAAATTGTTGTTTTTTTTCGGTGGTGCTATAGTTACGCACCAACAAATTTCTAAATTATTATAATAAATCGATTACATGTTCTCGTAATTGACTCTACTCTGTCTATTGCATTTTTTAGAGTTTGTTTAAATAGTCTCTAAAGCCAACTTTGAGTTATTTTAACTTTAATTAATTAAATCTGAAAAAATACTTGTGGGGCTATAGTTATGCTCTCCAGTGTATGTACAAATCGCCTGCGCTTATATTGCCTATTATGAATTTCTGTAATGCTAGGCGCCATTATTATTCTGTTTTCATTCCCCATATGCATGCATTACATTACAGCTATATTTTAAACATTGCAACCACCCGCCTTTTTTGCACGGGTCAGTTCCTATCCTCTTATTAAAAGTGTCAACTAGCGCTGCAAATATAATTTATCCCGTTCCTACAAATAAAATTCAAAACATTTTTAAATAATTTATAAATACAAAATAAAACTGTTATTTTACCTACTTAAATCCTTATTACTCACCATATCACCTATTAGATACTTATCATTTTGGCAAATTAATTAATAAGTTATGCCAATCTATCCACAAAAACATCACTCCAGTTGTATTACCAACTAAAACAAGTATTTCACGATCACGCTGTATTAAAACCACGTCTTTTATAAAAGTGAAACGCTTAAGATAATATTTTTAACGGCATATTCTAAAGACCTTTATGGCCCCTTTCAGACGAATTTATTGCAAACTGAAGATTTTACACGCCATTTCCCTTAATGATTCCAAAGGTCATAAAGTCTACCTTCTTTAAAACTAAAGTTATTAAATTTTATTTAAGTAACACATTAAGTATAAAAAAGCCATTTGGTTTTTATAAAGATAATGCTTAAGCTATTATTTGTATTTGCAGGATGGCTACTTGAAAATAGGAAACACATACAGAGTTATTCAAAATTACTGGAAAACCTTAATATTTTTTAAGCCGTAAAAATCAAAAAATATTTCAAAAGTTTCTTAGATTTAAACTAACTTTTAATATCCAAGCTATTCGTTTTATTATCGAAATTGTATTCAACTTGCTTTTTCAAATGAAACGCCCTAAACATTTTACAATTGTGGATTCTACAATTAATTTTATGAAATTTTGTAAGAATCTTTTTTATGAAAACGCTTTATTTTCGAGTTACAAAGAATTATTCATTATCAGTTGTGTTTATTATTCTGATGATCAGTCATTATTAATAAATTTGAAATGCAAAATAAAATCGATTTCACCAAGGTGATTGTAAATTCCACTACAATAATTTAAAATACGAGGGATATTTCATAAATAATGGCAACACTGGAAATCGAATGATGCAATCGGAGTGGGAAGTGAGGTTAGTTGTAGTTTAAAACTTGAGGAGTGAGCACGTGTTCTCGTTTCGTCCATAGGGTAGGCCATTTTGATTAAACTAATGTTAAAAATGAAGATCAAAGATCTTACATAACGATTGAAACTCTACATGTCACAAACCCGACAGAAATTGACAGAGCTTTGCGTGAAGTTTGTGGGGAAGAGACAATAGACCGTAGTTCATTTCCCGTTGGGCTTGTCGTTTTCATGAAGGACATGAAAGTATACTTGATGATCCAAGGCCAGGAAGGCCAAAAACATCAACTGACGAGCGAAGTGTGAAACTTGTGTCGAACTTTATTGACAAAGATAGTCGAGCGACGTGTGAGGAAATATCGGCAGCTACCGGAATTTCAATAACATCTGTATTCCGTATTTTAAAGAACGATTTATAGAAAACAAAAATTGCGGCCCGATGGGTCCCACACTGCTTGACAACTGAATAGTAAAAGAAACGCCTGGACATTGCAACAATATATAAACAAAGGTTTGTTGTTGAAGGACAAGCGTTCCTGTCTCGAATTGTCGCTATTGATGAAACGTGGATTAGAGACTTTGAACCAGAGTTGAAATCTTAGTCAAACGAGTGGAGAAGTCGACGGGCACAAGATGAAATAAGTGCGATGGCAGGGTATTATCGTGACTTCATGCAGAAATTGCGCAGGACAATGCACAAACGGTGAGGTGGCTTGCTCACTCGTAGGCAAGGGCGGATGGGCCACTATATACCAGCCCGGGAGTTACAAACAGCCACCGGCCTTGTGTCATAATAACGTCGGACAAGTATTAAGCTTTTACATTTTTAATAAACATTTACAATCCCTAAGACTTAAGGAATGTAAAAATTACGATCAATAAAAGTCTAAAAATAATGGAAGAAATCGAAGAAGCATTTTAAGGAGTATTAAATACAACAGAAAAAGGTGCTGTAGAAAAGGAACATGAAGCCATACACTCAATTAAAGAAAAATAGGAAGAGATATATACAGTAACTATGAAACAAATAGAAGCAGCAACTGAAACATAAAAAAATAGTAAAACACCAAGTCATGATAAAATAATATCTGAAATGTTTAAAAATATGGAAACGGAAGGAAAACATTTTTGTTAGAAATATGTAACGTAGCACTGACGGGAGGAAGAACCCCAAAAGACTGACAAGTAGGAGTAATAGCCTCAATCCAAGGTTGATATATCTGACTGCACTAACTAGAGAAGAATTACATTGTTGAGCGTAGCAGTAAAGATGCACGAAAAAGTTCTAGAAAAGGGAATACAAACAATAATAGAGCAAACGCTGGAAGAATTACAAAATGGTTTCCACGTTAGACCACGTTATTACCTTAAAACAAATCAATGAAACAGTACGAGCGACTAAATCCAAAGCTGCCTTCACATTTATATCCTTAGAAGAGTTCTTTGATGGAGTAAGAAAAGAGCAAATCTAGAAAATCTTGAAAGAAAGAGCCATAGATAACACACTTAGTAAAGCAATAAGAAGCTTGCATAAAGGTAATACAAATTTGGTAGTAACGCACAACATGGGAGCATGAATATTTAAAACCGTAGAAGGATTGGAGGCAGTTGAAATTTTGCTTTTGCTGAAGATGTGGTGGATATGAGTGGAACCAAAAGGGCAATGCAAGAAAATCTAAATGTGTTGAATTAAACTTTTAAGAGGTACAATATGAAGATTAACACCAAGAACATATTAAGATCAATAGTTGGAAAAACAAGAGCAGATAGAGTTAGAACTGATGTAATAAGTGAGGCATGTGAGATAACCGATATAGAGAAATTTATCAGAGAAAGAAGAAAGGGGAGGGAACAAGCATGTTGAAAGAGCAAATAATACTCGTTTGTTAAAAATTACAAGAGATCTAAAACTACCGGACCGAATACAACCTGAAAGGCCGCCGAAAAGATGGGTCGATAGTTAGAAGACTTTAGAAGAATCTCCTTAAAATCGTGTGAAGAAAAACAGGTACTAAGCCTAAATAAAAGAATAAGAAGCCGAAGAACACCAAGAAGATGAAAGCGTTGTTGACGGCATAAGAATATATACAGGGTGTCCCAGAATAACTGTTCCTAATTTTCAGAAGTGATAGAGGGCGTGTAATTAAACACCTTTTACTAATAAACTAGTGTTCGGAAATACTTCCATATCGAGATAATACGACATTAAGGAAATGAGTACTTGAAAATAATCTCAATGTGAAAAGTAACGATTTTATTTATTTCCGTGCTTCATTACCATTACCGTGAGCTGCTCCATAGGCATTATGCATGTCTGCCAATTCAACATTTGTAAACCGATGCATTTTTAATAATTGACACCCGACTGACAACGAACAAAATGTCACTATTTTTCTGTTGCCATGGATAAGGATAATGTTCACTATCTGCAGCTATTTTGCATGCATGCGTTACTTTCCACATTGAGATTATTTTCAAGTACTCATTTCGTATGTCGTATTACATCGATACGGAAGTATTTCCGAACACTAGTTTATTAGTAAAAGGTGTTTAATTACACGCCCTCTATCACTTCTGAAAATTAGGAACAGTTATTCTGAGACACCCTGTATAAGAAACTCAAGATATAGACATAATAGAACAAGATCAAGATATTAATGACAGATTAAAAAAACTATTAAAACATTACAGGATGCAACACAATTTCATTAAGAAAAAAGAAATGTCGAAGGAAATTAAATTAGCAATATCTGAGATGATATTCAGACAAATTTTAACATATGGAAATGAAACCTGAACACTCAACAAGAATGAAAAATAAAAAGACTAGAAATGATGTATCCAACAGGTGTTAAAGGAATAATCAGACTAAATGAAATAAGCAGTACCAGAAGAACTAGAAATTGCACCCGTTTTGAAATTCAATAAAAACAGTTAAAGTGGTGGGTCTACTTACAACGTCAGATCAATACAAAGAATATGATAAATAGCAATTAGAAGGACGCGAAGTACAGGAAGACCAAAAGAAAACTGGGACGACATTTAAATAAAAATAACACAAGAGAAAGGAAAATAAAAAAATGAAGCCAAAATAAAAGCATAAGATGGAAGGCAATGGAAAAGCTAGTAAAGTGAGAAGCCCTTAACTTCACAAATAAAACAATAAAAGTATAAAACATTTACCACTGCTGATGCTGGTTTGAATACAATGTCCAACTCACCCTATATAATATGGGCTTAGTGAAAATAATAAAATTTATTACATTCGACTGTATCTAGTTTCCTATTTTTAAACATAAAGAATCTTATAGGGGCGCTTTTTATATCAATGATTATGATTTCGGTATAAGAGTAACGCATGCAAAAGTAATTTCAAAAATTCGTAACGTCAGAGGAAGCCCCAATTCAATTATTCAGCCCCAAACAGGACCGGCCGTTCGGGAAATTTCCCGTCTTCCCGGCCGTCCCATCCACCCCTGCTTGTAGGTCACTCATTTTGCATGATAATGCACGTCCGTACTTGGGGAAAGTTGTGACTGATTTGCTGCATCAGTACGAGTGGGAATTGTTACCTCACCCACCATACAGTCCAGACATGAGTCCACCAGACTTCGATTTGTTCTTGAAATTAAACGAGCTCATGCGTGGACAGCGTTTTTCCACCCTGGAAGAGCTTTCTGCAGCGGTTACCCGGCGCATCTAAGAGCTGAACAAAGGTCAGCTCACTGGAATAGCAGATCTTCCAAGTTGTTGCGAATCGGTCATTGAGCAGCAGGGTGACTATATAGAAGGATTGTAAAGAATTGCCTAAATTAGTTAAAATAACCGCTTTTTATGCGGGTAACATTCTTAATTTAAAGTTTAAAAGTTTAGACTAATTTTGAATAATTGCTTGTACCTCAAAAAAAAGAGGGTTTTGTAAAAAAGTAATTCGAATAAAAGTTTCTAATAATATAATTAGTTGTAGAATTTAAAAAAATATAAAAATAATCGGGGGCGTTTCATTTTAAAAACGCAAATTTAATGCAATTTCGATAATACGAGTACAACGAACACTGTATAGGTACTTAAGAAATGTGTTTTATTGAAAGTTTGCGTAAAACCAAGAAACTTTCGTTTGAAACATTCTTTACGGTTTAAAAACTATTTAAATGTTCCGGTAATTTTGAATAACATCTCGCAAACGGTGATTTTTCCAATTCCAATATGAAAATCAAACCGGAATGTCCCTCGTGTTTTTAAGCAATAACACATTATTTCACGCACTCTCGTCTCTCGTGACAATTTTTAAAAGGTTAAAAACGCATGTATGAAATGTCTGTCTCAACACTTTGAAGTCCACTCTGCATAACAATGATTTATATGTATAACAAATTAAATATTTCAAAGTCGTCGAAAGGATGAACATCTTACGCAAATGAAAATGTTTTCTTAGGCCTTCTCCGCACGTTTGTATTTATAGTTCAAAGTAGCACGATAAAGGCCAACGAAATCAAAAGCTTAACAACAATGAACCGAAAACTTGGCAGACAAAGATGTTTTGACTAAAAGAGGCTAATTTAAAAGAACAGAAAAATACAAAAGGACGTCTTGAAAAAAGGCAAGAAATGGATACCCCAAGGAGAACATTCTTAACAAATTGAATCGATAAGTATACCAAATTGTTTATTATCTGTGCGAGAAATTTTTTAAATTTATTTAACTTGACATTCTTATAAATTAAACTTACATATGTTAAGCAATCTGCAAAACAAATAAACAATAATATTCTCATAATATTTACTTTTAATTTTAAATAAGCAAATTTAAGAATAAATGTCTTATTACACATCCAACAAAAACAGTTATTTTATAATTTTATTGACATATTTGTCGATTTTCATGGGTCGCATTGACGTACCACGGTACAGAATGCAGATTATGTCATTAATGACGAGTTCAAGGAAAATTAATAGGCACGCAGTTTACGTGGTTGAAGGTCGTCTCATCATTGTCTCATCTTTAATTCCTCTCAGTGTAACAAACAACTACTTTTAAATACTGTTGGTAAAGTGTTCTTGCAATACGTTCCTGGATTATTAAACAAATCAGCATTCATTTATCAAGCTTCTATCGGTGCGGTGCAATTCTGTTTATAAATTGCAACACAGAGGGTTAAAGTCTAGTTATATTATTAAAAACCTATTAATTTGCAGAATTACACTTCTAAGAGGAATTATTAAAAGTCTATTAATCTCTATTTTAAAAATTGAAAATACTTCAAAACTTCAAGAGAAGAATTGTTACTTTCAAAAATTGTATTTAAATATGGAATGCTGTTCATTCTAAATCTCATCTTTGATTTAAAAAAAACAAAAAAAAAAAAAAAAAGGTCTTTGAGTGATTTGTGCAACCCACAAGTTAAATTTATATCTTCACGTACTGTTTGACTTACCTAAGTTACTTGAATACAATAATTGTAGTAACAAGAATGCACTTACCTGAAACAAAAAGAATAAGAATTAGTTTTGTTAGTAAATTTGCATTCCAATGTTTGTTTAAACAAAATTTTGGCTTTAATTTTACAATTAAATGCATTTATGGCTGATGTTTCAATATATGTTTAAGTTCAAGATTAGATTAGATATACTGAAATACCAACCCTATTCTTAATAGCTACAAAACATACAAAAACGTATAACGTCCATACAAAGCTTATAAATATTATACTTTATTTTCAAAATTCGGGAACTGACTTTATTATAAAGTATGATCAAAATTTCTGTTCATCAAGTATGGCCGTGGAAGTGCAAACCAACGCATTTAAAATTGGCTCACATATCTTTTTTGACAGCTGTCACATTTAATATTATATGTAAGCCAATTTTAAAGGCGTTGGTTTGCACTTCCACGGCCATACTTGATGAACAGAAATTTTGATCATACTTTATTATAACAATATTACTGTTACAATCAAAAAACTACTTTTAAAAACTTTGAAAGTCGTTATTTCATAATTTACAGAAGCCACAGCGACTTAATGTTTATATAATTACGAGAAATAATAAGAAACTTTGTAGATTATGCGCTTTATGGTAAAACAAAAATTTCTAATTCTAATTGAGAATTTCCTCCATATTTCAAAAATGTAAAAATAAAATGAGAGGTCATTTGCAACGAAACTACAAACGTTATTAAATTGTTGTATCTGCAACAAATTATTTTACTCGGCAAAGTGAGTAAAGTAGATCTTCTTTCATTTATTAGCATTACTTCACTATCTTAAATTGGATAAATTTATTAACTCAGCTACTTTTATTAACTTGTACTACCTACACTTTAAATGTGTAAATTTATGGCACAATTATTAGAATTATCAATATTTATTTCTGAAAACCCTGCAACGGATGCAGTAGACTTGTGCTCTGGGTTAACGCGAGACGTTCGGGCCTGAGTTTATAATTTCCCTTCCTACAAATTTAGAAAAGCTGTTTTGTTGTTGATTCATGCCAGACGTACTAAATTGTACTATTGTATCAGTGCATATTCGTTTCTGCAAGTAATGTTACTAACCCTTGGACTCCTTGGAGTTCGGTAAATTTAGGAATTAGTCATCTTTTCCGGTACTTTTCCTATTATATTTACTGCCACTGGTTGGTTTTTTGCATTTTCCATAGTAATATTGCACAAAAATCGTAGGTGGTCGCAAGAAAACAGTCTTAAGCTAGCATATTTTGTAATTATTTCAAGAAAATTAACAGTAGTTGTCCCAATTGCTGCAAAAGTAACCTGTACTTTGGTCTTCATATCAAGAAGAGTAATAATTAATACACAACCAACGTCCTGAAGATCATCTACATATTTTCAATAACTCATCGCTACGATAAACTACAAACGACCTTCATTAAAATGAACTTATCGTATAACTTCCTGCTGACTAAATACTTTCGACTTCTTAGGCTGATAGCCTTCATTCTTCCTTTTTAGAAACGCCTTCAATTTAGCAAATTTGCTAAAATTAACCTTATTTTTTACCCTGAGGGTGGATTTAAATTTAAGCATTAAATAACGGGACCATAATATAGAACATTTACATATTGTAACGAGACGCGTCAACGGTGTCGGGAAGAGCACGTGTGATATCGTATGCGTCATCCGCCGATAGAAGTTTCTGGAGTTACCGCGAGTGTTCAATTGCGTCATCGTTTCTGGTGGGTTCTGGAGTTATTCTGGAAGGCCACGGTTGGAATTTATAGGACACGTTCCGTTTAGAGCGAGGAGAAGTCTACCAAAGTCTACCAACAAGTCGCGATCAAGTATGAATATAAATAAATTAGTTAGTGTTTCGGATTAATAGTAGTATCATGTTTTTAGTGTTTAAGTTGTTATTTCGTGTTAATTATTACGTTGTCTAAATTTGTTAATAAATGATTTACGCCACGGACCGAAGTTGTTTAAATAAACGTTTTAAAAACGCTACAATATCTATGATTTGTTTGAAAAATAATCAAGAAAGACGTTTGTACTAATTTTTTAATTCCTTTTGTTGGAATTATCAAATTGAAGGTCGTATATCTTTATGAATTTTTCCGAAGTAAACTCAACATAGCACCATTTGCAGCCTCTAAAATATCAGGTGGCATACAATCAAAATCACCGATTGTTTATTTACTTTGTATTTTTGTTTCGTTTTTCTATTTTCAAAACATTGCGATTCAACGACTTTATTTTTCAATATGTCAATTTGAATGTTTTTTTAAGATTGTACAAATTCTTACTGTTGCAAACAAAATTTTATATAGAATACGGACTAGTTTGAAAATTAATACTCTGTTTTGCTTTTACTTGAGGTAAGTTTTCCTGAACATAGATCATTTGAGTTGTTGAATAAATGTGTACACGGCGTGTAAAAATTCTATATAATACAAAATTTGATAAGTTAGTGATTAGACTACTGAGAGGTAATGCATTTCTTCTTGCTAGTCGTATCAAGCCATCATCTATTATTATCTGCTTAAACGTGGCCATCATCGTATGGACCTGCATGTGCGATACTTGTTGCATATAAAGCTGTCAATCCCTTAGTTCCAACATACATGTCTCGTAATTTTGAGAAAGAATTCTGATATTAATTATTAAAATGCCAGGAATAGCCATGATTTTAGATTACTCACATTTTCAAAATCTAGTTCTCAAAATTTCTTTTTTATAAAGCTTTAAAAATTTCTCTTCCACAAAATGTTAAACAGACAAATATACTAATATAGTTTTAAGAAAATATATTACTTTTGAAAGAAATCGTTATTAATTATGATAATCTGAAGCATTGTGACTTTTGAAAATATAAATTAGTCGATACTAGTCGATTTAATTATTATTGGATTACTAATACAGGTTTAAAAACAATTTTTTAGAAATTTCTCAAATGTGGTATGTTCTGCGAAAAATTCTAAATTTAACCTACAAAATCAGAAAAACACTCCTTCATATTTCACAAGTATTGGTGTAGCGATCTTTACTTATAAATAAAGAAAACAAAAGGAACCTGAAACGAGGGGAGTTTCTTAACGAAATTGCGGTTTGGCTTACAACCTCAACCGAGGGTGGAATCCCAAGTGAATTTTTGTTGGTGTGAAGGCGAACTTTCGTTATTATAACCTTATTTTAAATTAAACGTCGCTTAAACCTATTTATAACTATTTAAGGTTGCTTTTTGCATTATTACGTCACTTAATTTAGTTTCTTAAAATTAATTTCCGTTTTTAATTTACACATCAAATTAGACAATTAAAATAATAAATAACTTGGTTAACATGGCGTAAACACAATTCAACAAAATTAGTGATTTCATTAGATATAATCGGATTAGCAGGCTTTGGGTGAGCACCACGTGGACTTTCTGTTTAGTTTTACATTTGTACGTGATAATGACAAACTATTCAATTTAAAACAAAAATCTAAATTTATAACTTTTTATATTTAATTCGTAGAATTTAGCGAGTCAAGTAAATTAAAAAGATTCTGAAATAAAATACATAATTCAGCTAAAATTAATAAACGCCCTTCAAATATGTAACCTTTTCATTGTGAGCTTTTAAAACACTTCACAAGGTTCGATACCACCGGAACGAATATTTTTAGAAGCAAAGGGTGTGGAATTTTCATTTGATAATATGCAGGTCACGTCTGTATTACTATATAAAACATATTATTTTCGTTGTGAGATTCTCTAGGCGAAATCTCTAAAGGACGAAAGAATGGATTCTTAATGTGAATTGCGTCTTGCTGTTGGTTTTTCCTTATGTGAATATTTAAGAAGCCCCAACATACGTATTATGTTTAACACGATTAATCAACAGTATTAAAAATGTTGCTGATTTGAAAACGAAGATCAATTTTTGTCCGAAATGGTCTTTTCTTATTTAGTTTTACCTTCTAATTTTTAACAGGTGGTAAATTTGGTTAAACAATGCAAAATTCTCTAAAAATTTAAATTTTTTAAATAATATTGACTTCTCGCTTTTATAGAAATGGGGAATTCAAAAATGTAATTGAAATTATTACTAATATTAAAACAAGCTGGCAAAATCACAAAAAATCATACAGAAATGAATTACAGGTCCAAATATTTCTTATTTTACATTTAACAAAACTTTTAAGATTTTACTGGCCAGATTTTGAAAATTAATCCGATTTCCCTATTTTTAAAAAATTGCACTTCTTACGAGATTTAAAAATTTTTATGTTATCTACCTAGCCATGAAACAAAAAAGCGACGATATCAAACCAATTATTAACAAATAGCTGTGAAATTTAGAAGTACGTGTGCTAAGTTGCGTTTAATTTCTGCGGTTTATAGAGATTTAAGAAAGTTTACTTCTTGATCAAATGAGTGAATTAAGGTAGAATATTGCAGTGTCATAAAGTCCCTGACAAAAGAAGATAATCACCCAAAAAGCATTCATGAAAGAATGGTTACTGTATACATATGGGGACGATGTACCATCTTATGTTTAAGTTAATTTTTGGTCTAAACTCTTTCGTTGGGGTAGAGAATCAATTAACGATGACTCGTGGAAGCTCGAACTGAAGAGTCAAAAATTCGGTACTCCAACATCGGCGTTAAAGGTCTCTCTTATTTCCAATGAAGTCGGTATATCCGAAACAATTGTCCTGAAAATTTCCATGACGATTTGGGTATGAAGAAAGTATCTGCACGATGGATTCCTAGATTCTTACACCTGAGCATAAACTCCTGAGAAAAGAAGTTTCCCAAGAAAATTTGGCCACATTGGAGGGGGACAGAAATCCTTTTTCACGAATTATCACCAGAAATTAGACTTGGAAACCTCCCCCTAAACAGGTATCCATGCAGTGGAAAATTTTCTGGACAAAAGCTGATGGCAACAGATTTCTGGGATGCTGAAGGAGTCTTGCTTATTGAAAATATGCCAAGGGGGTCTACCATAAATGCAGGGGCCTATGAAAACACAATTCAAAATTTAAAAACTGCTCTGAAGGAAAAATGCCCACATTCTTATTCGTAAAAGAACTTGTTGCTGCACGACAATTGTCGGGTTCATAAGGCAAAGTCAATGACAATGACTGTGGGTTCGCAGAGCTAAGGCATCGACTTTATAACCTGGTCTAGCTCCGTCAGACTTTTTTCTATTCAAAAACTTAAAAAGGCATCTCGGGAGAAAGCGTTTTGCATCTGATGAAGCACTCAACGAAACTGTTGAACAATATTTTGCAGAGTTGCCGAAGGATTTTTTTTTTCTGGGAGTATGAGACAATTGGAAAAAAGATGGAATAAGTGTGTAAGTGTTGAAGGGAGTTACGTAGAAAAATAAAGGGTTGTTAATGTGATACGTGTTTTCTTTTGCATGGCTAGGTAGATAACATAAAAATACGCCTTTGCGATATAAGCACATATTTTTTTAAAATTTTTATGGCTAATTGATTTTTCATTTTGAAAAATCGGTAAGTATAGAAAAACTTCATCTTCCCCAAGGAGAGAATCCTTACAAATTTGATATTTAAAATTATAACTTATCTGAATAAAAAATAATTCAAATTAGAAATTATTATGAATTATGACTATTAATTAGTAGTGAATTGTTATTAATATTAATTTAGATGCCATTTAAAATTTTTCTACAATTTCAAAAACAGGTTTTTTAGCACAACTAGTGTTAATGCAATGTATTTCTCCTCTCCAATATGTAAGGATTTCAATGAATATTTTGAAAAAATGTTGTTGGAAATAGAATGTAATGTGAAAGTTATTTTTTACCTTCAGTACTTAAGCTCCTTTACTGTTAAAATGAATTTTTGCAAGTTTGTCGTATATTAAAAAAAAATGTTACATTTCACAATACTTTTAAGGCTTTAAACAAACTTTTTATGAAGAATAAATTAGGTGTCTAAAATTTTCGGCAAGTTTCCTACAGTGAAAATTTTAAGGCGCTGTTTATACGAGTATAAAGGTTATATTTCCGAATACCAAAGCCTGAAAATGCTTAGTAAACAATTTTTTACCACAAAAAAGTAGGGCTTTTTCAATAGTTTTGTTTAATTCGTTCATTATTTAATTTTACTTTGTTTTATTGATGTGTTAATCAACTTGACACCATTTGAAGAAATGATTTTATAGAAGTATTCTTAACACCTTCCTGTCATTACAGGATGAAATACCTAATCCACCTTCTTAAAACAAAATTTTTAACAAACACTTTACAAAGAATCTGCTTAAAACTGTTTGATTTTTCAACATCTGTCAAAGTATTAGCCAAGAAAAATAATTAAAGCATCGGAAGCAAGAATCAATCAGCGCCATTTTAACAAACTTATGGGAAATTGACGAAATGTTAAAAAGGATATAAAAGGTTAGAGTTGCAAAAGTTGGCGATTTTACGCCAAATTGGCGATGTTTTTCGAATTGGTGAAACCATAAAAATGTTATTTGGCAGTTTCTAAAATAGGAATAAATTTTATAAAAAAATAGGAGAAAAATTATTTATATTGAAATCTTAGCAAATGATTCGGGATTTCAGCTTTCAAGGCTATAAACAAATTTTCTTTGAAAAAAATCTAACATCAGATAATAATATAAATGATTTTTTTACTAATTATGTCTTAATCTTAATACATAAAATAAAACATACATACTGTTTTTAACGTTTAAATAATTCTATGTAGATTTGGGGCTGTCTTTATACAAACAATCTGCTAACCTGCTTGTTTAAGGCTGCTCCCAATACACGTACAAAATAATGTATTTCGGTTATTTTCGTGGTCATGTATTATATACAATAATGCAATAATTATGAAGATATAATTTTGAAATTTTTAGAACCGCCTATTTTACGCTAAGTTTATTTTAAAAACCTATCTTTTAGCGTGAGTTTTGTTACATCTTGCCGTCAAGTTATTTTAAAACCCAAAAACAAATTTTGAACATGAACATAAATTGTAAGAAGTACATGATAATATTGATATTCATTATCTGTCTCTAAAATATGGTAGCGAATTTATAGAATACTATTTAGTTCTCGTTGCAGGAACATACTAAAATATTTTCAAATTCTCTAATAACTTATGCAATTTTGCCATAAATTACCTAACCTTTGTACTAACTGATCGAGCAAATCCTTCGGAGTGGAATCGAATATTATATTCAATTTTGACCAAAAGCAGAAAGAGCTGCCTGCTGCTTGTCGCAGCAAATCCTTCAAATTAAACGAAATAGGTATGTAAGGTACTGTCTTAGAATGCCCCAATGTAGACCAAACTGTCCAGAATTGTATCTAACAACCCCTAAAATGGCTTAATATTGATTTGTTAGAGAAAAGAAAAAGGAAAATTGCAGTGTTCAATTATAAACCTGTTCTGAAAATCGTATATATTTTTAATTAACTAGTACAGTGACTTACAAAAATGGGTTGTTTATGTATTAAACTTAAGAATTTTATCACTAATAATTACATAAATAGAAAAAAGAGCAGCGATTATTATTATTTTATATTACGTACATTATTTTAGTTGCTGCTGCTGCAACTTCAGTTGTAAGGTTTATTAATTTGCTGTTTTCTAATGTATCAATCAAATGTGCTTATGATTTGTTTAAGCCGTAAAAGATATCATCTGGAAATTCTTTTTAAAAAATCAAAGAAGTCGTCAACAACAGAATTATATCTAAATGCTATTTACGTGTGAGTGATATTTGACTGTAATGCGACATATTCTAAATTTCCATTTTGATGCCTTCCCATCACTGCATTTTTTGTTTTTAAACTAAACGTTTTACGAGGGAGAGCTCTAAAATAAGGCCCAGTTTCGTCAGTCTTATATAGATCTCCCTCATACCGTAGTTTTTGGTCAGATTTGTAATTGCTAAAATGAAAATATATTAATTAATTAATATAATTTCATTTTAGCAACTGGTAGCGTAAAAGCGAATAAAGGAAAATTTAATGCAAACTCGCCACAACAACCCCTTAGCTTTAGAAAATATGTTTTTGTTTGATTGATGTGTGCACACAAGCAGCATTACTAATTACTACTAGTCGTTTTGAATGTTATGCCAGCCTAACTAGTAATTTTTCTGTTACTTCTGTTACTTTTTCTTTTTTAATAGGTCTCGAAATAAAATAGGTATATTTTTAACCCTTGCCTTACAAAACCACTCGTTTCTTTTCGACTGTATGGATTTAAATTTTTATACCACAAGTTTTTGAAAGTTTCCCTTTGTTTATAATTGCGGCAATTTGCATTTTTCCCACATAAAATGTTTCCACTCGCATACACACACTACGTTTGTCTTTTTCAAAGGTACAAGTTTATATTTTGAAGCCATCATTATTTTTACATTAGTGTTCTTACCACATTAATAACTAAAGTAACATCCATAAAAAATGTAATATTAATTGTCACTTATCGTAACTTTATTTGCCTTTGAAATTCGAGAATATTACACTTAAGAACCCAAACCATGCTAATTCTTGTTGTACGTACTTTTGACGGCGATAACGTAAGCATTAGATTTCTTGAAACAAAGACTGATTGTTTATTAAACCCGAACGAGAGCTTTTAAAACAGGGAGATTATTGATGGTTAAGGGCTCCGACTCAGGTCAGAATCTAAGAAAGGGAGTTGGTCACGAGACGCGTTGGCGTACAGATGTGTTAACCAATACAAAAACGCCAAGTGTATGTGGTGCATAAAATGTGAAGTAGTGGTGCATTGGTGTAAGATGCAAAGATGAGTAATTATGTAATTCTATGAATGACCAGTAGCCGAGATTGTTGATGTAGTTATTGTTATCGTTATTTACAAGCGGTTTTGGCTTATTGTTGTTGTTGTTGTTAATGTTGATATTATTGTTATGGACAAGCCCTGAGACTTGTTGAGGCATATTGTTTATCAGAGCATAAAGCTCGTTGTTGTTTATCAGAGCATGAATCTCTGGGACCCAGTTAGCCGGCTATCTGCCTGGGAACTATGCGTAGTTATAAAGACCCTTGAACTAGCTGTAATTATGCAGTGCAGTGACACACGGACTATGCCCCCCCCCCCCCAGGGTGGCCAGGTAGGTCCGCCTTCGCATTTTATTTGTTCTGTTGGACTTCATATGGGTCATCTAGGATGGACGGGACATCGACATAGGTGGATCTCCCATTGCTTGGCTATGTTCTGTCATGGTTGGCTTGCGGCACATTTCTGCCTGTTTTCAGGTCTACAAGTAGCTAAGTGCACCAATCACTCATCACTCCCCAACATCCCTGAGGTCTAACCGAACCTATACTGCTAAATGTAGTAATGTGTACCTGTTTTGCTTTCATGTATCGCTGCTATCTGTAATATACAATTGTGAGCATTAATGTGTGTCAGGCTTTGTAAAATTATATTGCAATATAACCATTTTTGCTGGGGACTTCACGACATGTTTCATTATACGGAAGTGTCCGCTAATGAGTTTTCACTATATTAACTTTTAGTTGTAGATGATGTGTTTTTCCTTTGCGACAACTGCTGCTTTGTTTCCAGCTCGTACCCGTAAACCCAAGACTCGTCACCGGTGATGATCCGCGCCGTAAATAATGGCTCATCCGCGGCACGCTGACGGAAATCTTGGTAGACCGGACTCAATGTTCCTTCTGCTCTGGGGTCAGCAAGTGGGGAATAAACTTGGCAGCGACACGCCGCATATTCAATTCAGACGACACACCAACAATCTCAGCAATGTCGTTGATCGTCCTCCCGACAATCCTCATGCACAAGTTGGCGAATTTGTTCCAAATTTTTGTAGAAGGTCGTCCAGATCTCTCATCGTTTTCCAGGGACACTCGTACGCTTTGGAAGCGCCCGTGCCACGAAACATTGCGTACGACCCATTGCCTCATTGCCGTATGCTTGCCGAAGCATGGTCAATGTGGCCGATTTCCCAAGTTTAACGCAAAATTTCACGTTGGCTCTTGGTTCCAACTTTCTGTCCATGTCGTATTCGCAGACTGGCACGCGCTCGTAATCACAAAAACGCCAATTTAACAACTTCCGATGTAAACACAGCGATGTCGCTTGGCACACCGCCTTATCAAGGTTACAGCTTACTATCGCTACGCGCACAACCATGCTGCCATCTGTTAGGGCGCTACAGAGCTACTCCGGGAACTTTTTAATACCACCTCGTAGGTTAAAATTATATTTATATACCGTATGATCAGAAAAGATCGAAACAAGAATTAGCTATGGAAGTGTAAACCAATTTCTTTTAAATTGGGGTATTTATTGCTTAACTGAAATTACCATAAACATTATCAAGTAGCTAATTTTATTAAAATTATATTGAAATTATAAAAGAATAAATGCTTTTTGACACTATACGTAATTGACGTTTTTGAGGTACGTCAAAATTTGATACTGAATATAGTACAAGCCTTGAGAAAAGGCTAAACTTTTTTGGGCATATGATATTATATAGTTGGAAGTTACTGAAATACTGAAAGGATTACTTCCAACGTTCGTTCTTGAAGTAACTTGAGTACGATTTCGAATAAAAAAAAAGGTGTTTTATTTGATTTGCCAACACCAATATTTCTTACAGCGTAAAAATTTAATGCTAATTTGTTATACCAGCAGCTCCATCCTTATTTGGAATTACATTTTTAAAACCTTTTTAGTGAATTTTAGCAAGAATGTAAATGTTATTATTTACTTATTTCTGTAGGTAAAAAGCTTTTTAATTGTTTGCATATTTACAGTCGATTTTGCGGATTTCTGTTTTAGTTTAATATCTTTGATAGTTAAATATGGAGCTTGAATTAATTAAAAATAATGAAATGAAAACCACCAATTAACAACGATAATTTCTTGGTTCACAAAATCAATTTGATTAGTATTTCGACAATACAAAGCCAACGTGACACTCTCAACAAAATAATATATTTTCAACTTATTAAGCTTTCTTAAACTCATTGCAGATTTCACAATAGGGAAATAAATTTTGAAGTAACTCCTTCACTTACCTATGATTTTAACGGCTTCGTTAAAATAATCATTCCTCAAAATGAACGAAACCGAATCAACATTTTAATGCACATGACAAATGATGCCCTTTTATCTTTGAACATTCGTTAACTTGACAATAGTTTTGTGCAACCCACCCTAAGCAAGCTTAACAATACAATTTTTACGGTGTACTAGGATTCAAAGACAAGGTTTTAAAGGAAATATACCTCCCACTTAGATAAGGAACAGTTCTTGATGATACTTTTCAGTCGTTTTCACGATTAAGAATAACTAGAATATCGCAAACTGTACCTTTTTTAAAAGGAAGTTCCTAACAGAAATTCGTAAATAAAAGACGATTTATTTCAATTTTCAAAGTTCTGGTGAAATTCTGTTGGACTTCCTGCCAGTTTTCTGTTTAAAAATAAGTAAAAAATAAAACAATTCACGAACTCGGTAGGGTGCTTTATATTTGTACCACCGAATTTGCACATGAACGAGCGCCACAAGAGGTGTGTGTAAATGTCGTGTCAGACGTACGCCGTCTACTTCCTCAAATAGCATCAAGCAATTTTGTTAGCATGAATGACACTGTATTAAACGCAAAATGTGACAAGCGTTTCTACATAAGACGGCAGGCAGGCAGTATACGGAAACAGCCCGAAGCAACCGGAAGAAAATGCAGACGAACGTAGTGCCACTGAAGGTAGAAAGGAATGTGAAACTGGGCTTCCTCACAACGAGTGGGAACAAACACTGAAACATTAAAGCTACCGCACGGTTCGCAACGGAGATTTCGGCATAAATTAACTGACATATATGACAATGCAATAACAGAGAAGTTGATTAAGCTGTAGGAGAAGGCACGAGAAGTTAAATTAACCTGTGTTATTAAACTTCATCTCCAGGAAGTTACGAAATGTGAAAAAAAGTGACGAATGTAGAATGCTGATGCCGCAACATCGTACGAATATAAATTTCTTCCGGTTTCAAATTACATTAAAACCTTTTTGCAAATTTTATTAGGGGGAAGTTTCACAAACACACTCGCCAATTGCGAATAATATAAAAAACGTTCAGAAAAGAGCATTTCACACTAATTCAATTGCTACAACGGGATAAAAGGAATTTTATTTTAGCAAGCAGATAAGGAGATAAAAATTTAAAGAACTGAAAGTGCTCACCTGCTCATCAATATAAAATAAAAACACGTTTATTTATTATAAACATACATTGCGGATAATTAGGCAGATATACAGCGTGTTCCTAAAATAACGGAGCCAAAGCACAGTACATTATTCTCCTGCAAATTCTAAGTGGAAAAGTTAATGCGATTTTGCCTTACTTTTAATAATTTCCCAATTATTTTTTTTTGTTTTCGTAATTTCTGAGAAAACATGGTTGCATTGCCGAGGAGCCAAGTCCCAATTAATACTTTAATTCATTAGGTAGGTATGTTTGAAACACTTTACCATCTGAATTAAAGATATTATTTTTGTTGAATTGCTTCTTTTTTCTTGGTTATATATCTTGCTACACTGAATTGTTTATACACAACTGCAAGCAAATACGGGTATATAACACTATTCATGACTAAAGCTGAGAACCTATGCGAGCTCCTTTATTTTTCTTATCTATGCAATTCAGTTTCTGAATATGAATAAACTGGAATATTTTACATTCATTAAAGCCCATTTAATTTTGCATATTTTGTTTGCATTTTTTATATGAAACATGCATTATTTTTAAATTTTTCTTATTTCATATTGATTTTTTAACTTTTATATACGCCTGTTTGGAAACCTTCCTTGCACATTTATCTAGTTAAGAAATTTGGTAATCCTTTGTTAAAACTAAATGGTAGTTGCCAATCATAAGGGTTAAAACATAGTAATTCTAGGTCCAGTATGTTGGTAGTAGAAACAAATAATTTTAAGTTTTTGATATTTATTTGTCAAGCAGTACCATTGAACATTACAGTAAATCAGAGTCTAATGCTTTTAGTTACCTACTTAGAAATGACAAAAATTATTTGTTGGATAAAACCTTGTCCAGAATTAAAGTTAGACATCATCTGGAATTTGCCAAATATCAATGCAGGAATCCAGTGCCTTAAAAAATGACAAAACATAAGAGGAGCACTTTAAGTTGGATTTATGTAAAGCTGAGTAATCCAGATTTTTGGAAAAATATTGTAAAGAAATTTTTTACAATCAAACCACCCTTAGAAAAAGATATATCGAGGAGTGCCACGGCCTATATTCAGAAAAGTGTAAAAAATCGTTATACATATTTTGTTGCCGACGAAACAACTGAAGCTTACGGTAACTACATGGATAATTGAATCGTAGGAGTCTTAGGTAAAAATAGTTCAAAAAAATCGCTGTAATACGAGTAGTTACAAACAAATAGATAAAACCAGTCATGTAACAATTACACGATTTATACAGGGTGTCCAGGATAAGGATGAAATGCATGGGGATCTTGAAAACGGCAAAAGATAAATTATAAATTTGGTAACGCCATCCTATAGAGAGGAAAAAGTTGAAACAATAAAGTGTGAATTAATTTTAAATATCTCTTCAAATAAACTCAGAAAAAAATAACAACGCTTTTCCAAAATTCCGTTTTTTTCCGGATATCTTCGGGATTAGTCGGAATTTTTCAAATTTTGATGCGGCATTTTATTGAGCTCAAAATTACGCTACTTTTTTCTAATCTGAGCCACCCTGTATGTTTTACCGTTTTCAAGATTCCCATGCATTTCATCCTTATCTTGGACACATTGTATAAGAAAGGTTAAGTAATCTATTTTTACCCAAAACTATTCCATCTGACAAAATAATTAAAAAGCACACTTACTTAATTAAAAAATAGAAAATCTCCTGGGCCTGATTCGATTCACAATGAGCTATGAAGTATGGAGGGGAAAATCTAGTGAACGAAATACAATACATTCTATCTGAAAATTATAAAAGAATGCAGAGTATCCTAAGAATGGAAGATGAGCCTAACTATGCCTATATTCAAGAAGCGATAAGAAACACCCAGTAGCGTTTCCCTGAAATATCAGGTGGCCGTACTATAGTGACATGGGCATTCAGTTGAAGCAGCACGCTGTTATTGAGTTTCTAACGGGTGCCCATTGACATTCATCGACGAATGAATGCTGTCCATAGCAACGCCTCTGTGGAGATCAGTACTGTTAGGCGGTAGGCAAGAAGTATGAAAAGAAAAAATTCAGCCACAATATATATGCATGGTCAGTGGTCAGGCTCGATATGGTCGGCCCTTAACAGCCACGGATGAACTGATTCGTGCTAATCGCCCCGTGAAGCAGAAGGATATCGCTGAAACTGTTGGGATTTTTCTTGAACGAGTCCACCACTTCACTTCATTCATGCTTTACTTGGCTACAGGAAAGTGTGCGCAAGATACTCGATACGAACTGGTAACGAATTCTGTGCACACCATTACGACTCGGAAAACAAGCGACAATCAGCGGAGTACAGACATAGGGGATATATCCCGAAAAAATTCAAAGCCTTCGCTTTGACAGGAAAAGTGCTGATGACTGTCTGACTAGAATGGCAAAGTCTACATTGAACTCCAGCGAATAGGTGAACACTTTGGAAAAACTCCGAGCTCGATTGCTGCGAGTTAAATCTAGAACCGAAGCAACTCTTCAACATGACAATGCTCATCCTCACTGCAGTTGACAAGCGCAGGACGCATTACAGCGCCTGAAATTTTACGACGTTTTGCCGCACCCTCTTTCAGCCTGGATTGTTTCCTTTTTCTGAAGCTGAAGAAAACCCTAAAGGGTCTGCGTTACACTAATAATCAGGAGGTGCAAGCAGCTGTACACCACTGGTATGCCGGAAGCAGACGCCTGATTTCTTCTCCAACAGGATGAAGAAACTTGTTTAGCATTGGTGTGTGCGTGGACAGGGATGGTGATTTCATAAAATGACACCTCTTGATAGAGATCATCCCAAGCTTATAGAAAATATATATGTAGCTTACATGTAGTTATTTGTATAGCTTATCTATTAATAAAGTTATCGTGAAGGATGGAAGACTTTTCAAAACACCCTCGTACAAACCTCAGCAGAGAAAACTAAAACTCTGATAGCATCCAAAAAGCCTGAATGGTGCAAATTACAAGTAGAAGACAAAATTATGCAGCAGGTTATGAGTTTTAATTATCTTGGCGTAGAAATATCCAGCGGTAGAGATCGAATGCTAGAAACAAAATCACACAAGGAAAGCATTGAAAATATTAGGATGCCTCAAGCAAACAATGTGGAGGAATAAATAAATGTACGTTGACAGTAAAGTGCGTCCAGTTCTTACATATGCTACAGAGCCACATTCCGAAACCAAAAGTAAACAAAAATTAAGAGGTATAGAAATAAAGACATTAAAATCCATTCTAGGAATAATGTTATACGACAGACAAACGAACAGCTCAGTACGCGACAGATGTAACATTCAAGATGATGTCAAATGGGTTAAAGGGAGAAAGGAAGGGTGGAACGAACACTTTGATTGCATGACACAATTTTTAATTTGAGAAGATCGGCAGAACTGGATTACCACCTGGAAGAAAACCAGTGAGAAATCCCTCAAAACAGTTTTCTTTGGTTAAAAAGAGTTTGTAAATAATTTTAAAAAATTGTAAACGCGCCTTAAAAGTTCATTTCTACAGAAAAACATTATCTGATATTCCTCTGCCACCAAAACATGTGTTAACTAGATAAAGTACATGGTTGTAAGCGAATATATTTTATTATGAGCATTTGGAGAGTATAAAAAGGGTAGTGTCAGAATTATACGATGGCTCGTTTATTGTAATTACAGACCCAAATTGATTACTAGCTAATTCTCAGTTGAGCCAACATTTACCTTATACTAAAATTCATTTTAATGTATTTCCGAAACCATTTTTAGAATTGGAAAAAAAGACGAAATTTCGTTAGTCGACGAAAACAATTTAAATGGAAAAATTTGTAATGCATTTCAAAACAAACGAAGTTTATCTGTTTATAACTTAATTTTAAGCGACAGGATACAATCATACCCTGATGATAAGATACAAAAACATCTTCTTATTATTAGTTTATAACAGATTGTTCATGATTGTAATTAAGTAAAGTACATTATACGCGACATAACTGTAACAATACAGATTCAAAATGTTATAACCCACTAATTATGTTTCAAAATTTTTAATTAATTTAATATACCTACTTAATAAAAATTTATTGTTTATTTACGAAAAACTTTTGCATATTTTGCCATTATTTAAAGCGTATTGCATCTTTTTTTCTTGCACATAATTACCAGCTTTACCCATGACTGGCATACCTTTTATTTGTCTAATGTCTTGAACACTCTTACTATATTATTAATTATATTAAATTGTGAAAGTGTTCATCGTAGCCATGTTTAATAAACTTTAAATATAAATATTTCAACAACTAAACACTATAGGCTTAATAATTTATTTTATACCAAAGCTGTGTTCCTAGTTTTTGCGATTTTAGAGACCTCCTCTCCCAATGTATGTCATCCTGAAAAGCTAGCCACAGAATTTTCAGATAAAAGTATTCAATAATTCAAAACCGTGATCAAACCGCGATATGAACACGTGTAAAGGTTTGTATGTAATTACCTGACACAAACCTGCTGTTACGTATCAAGTGTCAACCTAAACTTACATTTTTAATTTTGTCTGTTATGTACATTTTCCCATATCAAACTAAAAATGTCAAGGCAACACAAAACCACAAAAAATGTCTAGAGAATACCACAATGGACTTTCAAAATAAAGTTTTCAAGTAAGATCTTTAAAATAAAATTTTTTTGAATAACATCACAGGATCGAAGAGAGTTTATGGAAGCAGAAGTTTTCAAGTTTCCAAATTACTAAATTAATCAACATTTTTTTAAAGATTTATTAACTGAAATTAAGAGCCTTAAATACATATTTAAGTTTATTATTTACAGAAATAATAGATAAACTCATGAATTTATAGAAATAGTCAATTATCAAAACTTAAATCCTGATTTTAAACATTAAATGGGTAAAAATTCACTACTTTAGGGCAATACTTTTGAACTATATATTTTAACAGAAGTGCAGAATTTCCATAATTCGTCACAAAAATAAATCCTGATGCTTCACCCCATCTGTATCGTATAAAATCCAAAAATTAAACTTCCATGTGGTTAGATATATTAACCGGCCATCAACGAATTAAAGATTACGTCAAGGCAGACCGCAGGGCTTAACCTACGATAATTAATGATGATCGAAGCTCTTAACCGTTACTAACTTTCTTAACTAACAGTAATCAAACTTTAGAGTTCCTGTATGCGCTATATAATGTTACAGGGGATCAATATCCGGACCAATATATGTATGCAATATTATATTAAAGGGCTTCTGAATGTATTTAGAAACTTCAAACAAAATCCTTTGACCAAAGTTATGTGGTGCAGTATATAATTTTCAACTGTTATTTAAGACCTTATAGTGTGAATCCAGCTTAAAAAGGTTTGGTTATAAATAACTTTTAGATATTAAAATCATGCTTTACAAGTTAGGCCATTCTGATTTTCTGCAGAAGTAAATTAGACGGATTTATAACAACTGAATGCTAGAAACAAGAAATTGTCTGTGTTACTTTCAGACGCCCTTGAAATAATCTTCCCTAAAAAGGGATTTTTTAAGATACAGGGTACTATACATCGGACAGACTGCCCTCAAAAAAAAAGCAAACAATAGCAACAGACAAATTCGCTCGAACTCCTTTATAACTGTTGCAAACTGCTACATCTACAAAAATATTCTCTAAACGCAATTGATGACGAGTTGCTCGTCAGTTTCTTCATCATTTCATCCTGCTGCTGCAACAACTTCATTTGCAAGTTTTATCAGTTAACCACCACATTTCTTCTTTTCACGACAATGAAATATCTAGAAATTCTTCAAGGAATTCTTAGATAACAACTCAAAAATCACAGTAAAAAAGAAATGAAAACTACTTGAAACAACGTGCTAGAAGCTAGATGAATTAACAACTCAGAAGATGTAGAATGTCTGAACGTACATACAGTAAAGTAAAAGCAACTCCAAATAGTTTTAGTACTGAACGCTGTTTATAAATCTTCAGGAAGGTTTACCATTTATAACATTATGATAGTTTTGTATTGCTTAACGGGGTCACATAAAGGCAAGCTTGGGGGTTGTTTGATACAGCTGTGGCACTTTCGGTCTCTTTCAATAAATTTGGTGTATACTTAATGCAATTTATTTCGAAAAAACATTCTTGGAAAAGTCGAAATAGTCTTACGGTATTCTACAATTTACAAAGAAAATGTCGTTTTTATGCTTATATACGAGGTGGTATCAAAATGCTCCAGTGCTAGCTCCGTTTAAAAAAAGTACTTTATTTATCTAAGTTTGAACGTCTCCTTCGAAATAATCACCTTGCGCAGCAGTGCACCGGTTCTAGCATTTTTGCCACTTCTGGAATGCGGCCTCGAAGTCTTCTTGTGTAAGCGAATCGAGAACCTTCTGCGATTAGCACTGCATCTCGGCAACAGTGTTAAAACGGCACACTTTGGGCTGGATTTTCATCTTCGAGAAAAGGAAGAAGTCCGCAGGAGCTACATCCGGCGAGTAAGGCGGGTGCGGAAGCGATAACGTGTTGTGATTGTCGAAAAACTCACGAACGAGGAGTGCTCGGTAACAAGGTGCGTAGTCGTCGCGTCCAATAAGTCTTGTTTTAAAACTACATAATAATAATTTATTGTAGCACTAGACATGTCAATTGTAGCCCTATGAATCAAATATCCCGAATGCATTCTTGTATTCTTATCTAATTGTTCTACTCTCTCACTCTCACCATGTGGGAGGAAGATGCCGCGTTAATGGAGCAGTCGGGCAACCCACCCAAGTACTGGCCCGAGACAATGAAGCTTAACTCTCGTGATCGCACCGCAATTCGGGACCTTAAATAATATATTACTCAAAAATGCAATATAATTAGAGTTTTATTAATTTTATGTTTGTTTTTAATATGCTCCCCGTAGTTAAGAAGGCCCGCCTTATTTGTCCTTGTCTCGTATTCAGACGGCAAACTTGGGCACGGATTCGGTCGGCAGATTAAATAGAAGGGCACCCTCCTGTATTTTTACTCCATGGTTTGCATGTATACTTACTGGCTCGTTTTAGCAAATATGTAATAGTAAAATCCAAGGTATTCAAGGTTTTCAACGTTTGGTAAATTTTTTAAAGAGGAAATATACTTAATTTTAAAATGAAGAAACAGATCATGATGCTTGCATGAAAAATACAACAAGACTTTTATCATCTAGTAATATTTTCAAATCTCAATCTCAACACAAAATTGAAAACATTCAACCGAAAAACAAATCTAAATTAATCAATTACAGCACAAAAATGATTCTATAAAAAGGTTAATGTTTGATATTTATACGCATTAAAAAATTACCGAAGAACATTTTTTTTTTAAAGGACAAAATTCTCATTTATATTAGTACTTTTGAAAAACTTCTATTAAAGAGACCTTGGCAAAATAAGAACATTTTATATTCAACAAGATAAATGTCTCGCTCGTATTTCTCGAGTTATTCTAAATTGGCGTTATGGTAGTTTTGGAGAAAAATGAGGTAGAAAAACGGTCAATTTCTTGGGCACCAAATTTTTATTTATGAAACTTTCACACCTTTAGGTATGCGTCCACATGTTAACTAATAGTTTAAATATGGTAAATATATCAATTAACGTACAGAAAATTTGTAAGGTACTGCTAAAACTGCAGAAGAGGACGAGGATACGTAAATACAAACAATGTAACAAGCCTTACGGAGTGTACACATAATTATAACATTATCGGTATTGATCAATATTTTGCTACTTTACTTTAATTTAACATGTCTTGCATTTTTAAAATCAAAAAACTTTGTGTCAATTCTTTAGAGCGCACTAAAAGTTCGCAAATTTAGCTGGTATCGTGTAATCGTAAATGATTGATCGAAAAAATTAACCTTCCTAAGTTTACATTTTTTATAGCGCAACTATCTGCCGTAGACAGAAAAACATTGCTTAAGTAGTTTCCAATTATCTATTTGCTTTGTTTGTCAATAAAGTAACACTAGCTTAGTTAGTTACAGATTTATAACATGAGGCAAAAAAGAATTCCTACAAAGCAGCACTATTAGTTATTTAAGAGCACTCTGTATATTGTCGTTACATTTTTATATATCGCATACAATTTGTCGGTAGAAAATTTATTTAAGGCCGCACAAAAAAACAATTTTATAAGAGTATCTTCTGCATGTTCATAATCCTGCCATTAATGCCTGTTAAATATTATTAGAATTACCCATTTCTGACAAGTTTTCAAAGTACCATGCGATCAACAAAATCTGATGTCTAGTAGGCTATGATTTCAAAAACACGGTGCTTTTTTTAGCTGTAGAAAATCAAGGCATATCGAAATGAATGAAATCCCTTTTTTATTAAAGCTTGGTCCAAAATTGGTCCATAATTTGTCATATATGTTGGATCAGGTTTGGATCATATTATGACATAATGGCACTTTGAGGTTATGTCAACAAAGTTGCACAGACAATGGTTGGCTCTTCGCTCTTCACATAAAAGTTTATCTTGTTCATATTTATTTATTTGTATTCAACAGCCAACGTTATAGAATACAAGTAAACAGAGATTAAACTATCTGACACGTAATATTAAAAAAACCGATGGCAGTCTGAAACTTTTAATTCTATGTGTTCTAGTATCAAATATAATTCCGAAATCATACTGGTCAGTATTCTCGCCTCATATTTAAATTTAACATTTTTACCATGGCAATATTGTGTATCTTTTTTCTAAACATCAAAAACAGTAATCAGCTACATCGTTTTATATTTACGTCAAAACACGACTTTAGGTAGAAGCATTTTAAATAGGGGAGGTGAGAATACGGTACGGTGTTTCTTTTTCTTTTACTATGTTACGACAAGGCATTCATTTGTGTTAAACAACTGTTTATTTATGGCAAACCATTTAAACACAGCAAATGTCGTCGGCGCAAATCAGGTAGTCAGATGATTTTAGTGAATATCAGAAAAAATAATAAACCCAGAGTCTTGTAGGACTCCTGGAGTAAACACAAATTTACCACACTGAAATCCCAAACAATCTACATACTGGTATTGATATTCTAAATATATGTTATTTTAACGAATTGTGAAAATTCTATATATAAGTAGAAAAATATATAGCTGAAGGTCAGGGTTCAATTACCTGCGGAGGTGATATTTTTCTAATTATAGAATTTTCATCATTTGTTAAAGTACTTTAAAAGTGGTTCCCCAAAGGAGTGAATCCTGAAAAACTTACTGTCAACAATATGTCAATATAATGTGAAAAAGTACGTACTAAATTATCATTTAATGTCATAGCAGGAAGTTTAAATCGGTAAAAAAGGATGATGAGCTTTATAAAATACTTTAGAGAAATCAGTATAAAATACAAGCAATCCAATTTCTGTTATGCAAGAAGTACTTATTTTGTAAGTAAATTTGTTACTTCGGATTTACCTTTTAGAAAACCATGCTGGTTTGTTGCGATGTAGTATTTAACTACAATAATTATTCTAATATACATAAAATGGACTCAAGAGCTATTGGAATTTTCGCACGTGGGGTAATTTTTAGAAGTTTCCATGGCTATTGTAAACGTAAAACTTGTAACCCTCCCCCACCCCTCAAAGGATAGCAATCAGGATTCCACCGAGAGATTCTTAAGTAACTCGCACTTTTGGAATTTTCCATATTATATACAATTTTCATTACATACTAGACTAGTTGGGGGATAGGATTTTTCGGGTACGATCGATATGAACAAATTATAATTTCCACACAATAAATTTTGGCAAGCAGTTCTTATAAACCACAATTAACTAACTAATTAATTAATTATAATAAACGTTCGTCATGTCCGAAATTTTGATTTTCTAATAATTATTTAGTGTAGTGCAGAATTTATAAAAGTAACAAAAAATTCGGTGTTAATTTCATTCAACTAACTGCATTTCAGAGCTCTAAATCTAATTAACGACGATCGATCGATAAATTTGATAGGAATATTGGAATAAATGGAGTTCCAATATCAGTAAATGTAACAATCTGTATTAATGACTTCCATTAGAATCCAAATAACCGATGTGATTTTGGGGACAACATGGCCGAAATAACCAAACTTTAAATTGGCGCTGTTGTGTTGTTAGATAATACAAGTATCATTAGTTACTGTTACTAAGCAAATCCTAGGTAACAGTTGTACATAGACATACATTGTTTTTCTGTTTTTACTTTTGAATAAACCAGTTTTCAATTGAAGTGATTTTTCTTCTATTCTGCATTTACTAATTACTACCATTAAATACAACAATTGGCGACGAGGATTGTCAGAACTCAGTGAAAAGTTCAGTATTTTACAAAAAAATATTGGGAATACAACTTCAATATTTAGACCTCGCTGGAAATTTACAAGTACAAGTAATACAACAACCTCGCTGGAAAATTTACAATTACAAGTAATACAATAACATGGGTGAGGAAGCTACGACACATTCTGTTTATACGGTATTTTCAATAGAAAAATTCGACACGACAAAACGTTTTGACAGATGGCTGATGCGCCTGGAAAGTGCATTTGACGTGTTCGCAGTACCAGTTGACAAAAAGGCGGCGTACCTTTGCCATTATATGGGAAGTGAGGCCTATGATGTTCTTTGTGACGAGATTTCCCCTGATAAACCAAACGACAAGAGCTATGCAGAGCTAATTAACCTGATGAAGGCTCATTACAATCCGGAACCTTTAGAAATAGCGGAGATATACAGATTTTTACAAAGAAAACAACAAGAGGGAGAAAAGGTGAAGGAGTACTTGACGGCGTTACAAGGAATGGCTACTACCTGCAAATTTGGTGAATATTTGAAGAAAGCACTCAGAAATCAATTTGTGTTCGGGTTGAGGGCACAAAACATACAAAGCAGATTACTGGAACAGAAAGAATTGACGATTGAACAAGCCTTGAATATAGCTACAGGAATGGAAACATCTGCAAGAGATGCGGCTCAATTACACCGTACTAGCACGTCAGGAGCTAATGTCCACAGTGTGGGTGGTTCGAGTTCAAAGTACAATGCAAGAAGGCAACAATACAAACGACGTAAACCAACCGGTCGGGAAACTTACAACAACACCAATACAAGACAAGTAGTAACTAGCAATAGTAACAAAAACTTACAATGTTTCAGATGTGGGTCGTCCAAGCATTTAGCAAATAATTGTGACAAAGTCAATGTTATATGCGATTTCTGTAAAATTAAGGGTCATTTGCGGAAAGTATGTACAAAAGCCAGACAGAATAAATCTTCTATCAGTACAAGTACACATCAGATTGAACATGAGATGGAACAGGTGGAGGAAATTGTGGCGGTGGAAACGGAACATGCTGAGTTCCGTAATAAATTCTTAACTACTGTCAAGGTAAACGGAACCGATATCACGTTTGAGGTAGATAGTGGAGCTTCAGTAAGTATTATGGGTAAGAAACAACTTACAGAAGTCTTTCCAAATTCTGAGATCGTACAAACAAAACTACAATTAATTACATACTGTAAAAATACATTGAACGTGTTAGGCTATGTACCGTGCAAAGTTACATTCAATACAAACTCATACGATTTAAATTTATACATAGTGACAATAGACAGAGCACCATTACTAGGGCGCGAGTGGATTAGACAGTTAAAATTAAACTTGTGGGACGGACATGTAAATAATGTACGTATTACGGATATACTTGAAAATTTGAAACTTAAGTTTCCTACTGTGTTTTTACCAGGACTTGGGAAAATAGAAGGGATACAAGCGTCATTACATTTAAAACAAAATACAAAACCCGTGTTTATGAAGGCACGGACGGTACCTTTTGCTTTAATACCGAAAGTAGAACAAGAAATTGACAAGTTAGTATCACAGGGTATAATTACAAAAGTAGAATATTCGAATTGGGCAACACCAATTGTTCCCGTTACAAAAGGAAAAAAATTACGAATCTGCGGCGATTTTAAAGTAACGCTAAACCCTAATTTAGACATTGACGAACATCCATTACCTACCATTGATGAGTTGTTTGCATCAATGGCAGGGGGATTAAGATTTTCAAAAATTGATCTTAGTCAGGCATACTTACAACTTGAGGTTCGATCTCAAGATCGTGATTTATTAACTTTAAATACACATAAAGGTTTATATCGATGCAACCGATTAATGTTCGGAATAGCCTCAGCACCTGCAATTTGGCAGCGTGAAATGGAAAAGATTTTGCAAGGTATTCCAGGGGTTACGGTTTTCTTAGATGATATAAAAATTACAGGCGAAACTGACGAAATTCATATTGTTAGATTAGAGGAGGTTTTATCGCGATTAGCTACACATAACTTACGAATAAATGTAGAAAAGTCAGAATTTTTAGTTGACAAAATAGAATATTGCGGCTATGTCATTGATAGATTCGGTATACATAAAATGACTAGTAAAGTGGAGGCGATACAAAATGCACCACAACCACAAGATAAGTCACAGTTACGTTCGTTTATTGGACTTGTAAACTACTACGGTAGATTTTTCCAAAATCTAAGTACAGTTTTATATCCACTAAATTTACTTTTACATAATGATACAACTTTTTCTTGGAATTCGGATTGCCAGAAATCTTTTAAAATTGTTAAAGACAAATTAAATTCTTCCGATTTTCTTGCACATTTTGATACAAAGTTACCAATAATTTTAGCAACTGATGCATCACCTTACGGCGTAGGGGCTGTAATTTCACATTTATATTCCGATGGTAGTGAAAGACCTATACAATTTGCTTCACAAACATTATCAAGTACACAACAAAAATATCCACAAATAGATAAAGAAGCTTACAGCATAATTTTTGGAGTCCGTAAATTTTACCAATATCTTTACGGCAGGCGGTTTATTCTATACACTGATCATAAACCCTTAGTACAAATTTTTAATCCAAAAAAGGGTTTACCGGTTCTATCCGCAACGCGTATGCAACATTACGCCATATTTCTACAAGCTTTCGATTTTGATATTAGGTATAAAGATAGTTTCTCCAACGCCAATGCAGATTTTCTTTCAAGATTACCTTTAAAATCCGAATGTTTTGTTCAATACGATGAACCAGATATTTTTGAAATTAATCAGATCGAAACATTGCCGGTAACAATATCAGAGCTTTCAAAAGAGACTTATTCAGATCCACAACTAAAACCATTGCTGGACGGTTTGAAGTGTGGTAGGATTGTTCAGAAACATTTACGTTTTAATATCGACCAAGCCGAATTTACTTTACAACAAGGTTGTATTTTTCGTGGGATAAGGGTTCTAATTCCGAAATCTTTGCAGCCGAAAATTTTGAATGAATTGCACACCGCTCATTTCGGTATTTTCAAAATGAAAGGGTTAGCAAGAAGCTATTGTTGGTGGAGTACAATAGATAAAGACATAGAAAAAATTAGTAGAGAATGTTTTAATTGTAACAAATTAATGAATAACCCTAGAATTGTAGAAACTCATTCGTGGGAGAGAGTAGATGAACCATTTCAAAGAGTCCACGTAGACTATGCAGGACCATTTTATGGCTCTTACTATTTTATTTTGGTAGACGCTTATTCACGATGGCCCGAGATTCATATGACTAAAGATTTAACTTCAAAAACTACAATAAATTTATGCCGAGAAATATTTTCTAGATTCGGAATACCAACTTATTTAGTGAGCGATAATGGTAGACAGTTTGTTTCAAACGATTTTGAATTGTTTTTGAAACAGAACGGAGTAAAACATATACAAACAGCTCCGTATCATCCGGCTACGAATGGACTAGCTGAACGATACGTACAAACTTTAAAACAGGCAATTAGAGCTATCAATCCTGAACCGATGGATAGACAAAAAGAGTTATGTAAGATACTTTTGCAATATAGGAAAATGCCCCATAGTATTACTAAAAAGTCTCCGTCTTTATTGATGTTCGGACGAGAAATTAGATCAAGAATAGACTTAATCAAACCAGAAATTAAGGCTAAAGAAACCCAAAATTATCATCCTACTTACCGCACTTTAAGCGTAGGAGATCGAGTTGCCGTGCGTGATTATATTCATAATGATAAATGGATGTTTGGCTCGGTAATAGATAAGTTAGGGAAATTACATTATTTTGTCAAATTAGACGATGACAGAATTTGGAAAAGACATATTGATCAGATTAAACTTATTGGGCTGAATACTCCACTGGACATCAGACTTGATTCAATTCCTGAACCTTTGGAGCCACAATTACTTTTGCCTGAACCTAAATTAAATAATAATATTGTTCCAAATGTATGTGATACTCCTATTCCAGATTTGGGTAATAACAATTCGGATTTAACTAAAAATGAAACTCCTAAAATAAATTCTAATCCGAGTTCTAACCTAAATGAGGAAAAGGAAGTAAAAGTTTCATGTGATACTTTACGTAGATCCTCTAGAACTAGGAAAGTACCACAAAGATTGAATTTGTAAATTTGAATCAGTTAGATGTTAGATTATAAGATTTAGTGAGGGAGGAGCTGTTGTGTTGTTAGATAGTACAAGTATCATTAGTTACTGTTACTAAGCAAATCCTAGGTAACAGTTGTTATGTACATAGACATACATTGTTTTTCTGTTTTTACTTTTGAATAAACCAGTTTTCAATTGAAGTGATTTTTCTTCTATTCTGCATTTACTAATTACTACCATTAAATACAACAGGCGCATAAATCAAATTAACGTTGATAAACAATTTCCTTGCAAACGTCAACGAGAAATATTGACGAAATGTAAATTACAGGAATTAGAGATGGTTTAAGATTCATCGCCGTAGAAAATACGGTTATAATCTATGTAAATTCAAAGGATTAAGTCAGTTGTTATCCTTTACTACGAGGATTTTACGAATTAAATGAATATAGAGAAAGCGACTTCCGGTTTATTACGATTTCATGAAAACTTCGTATAGGAATTTACTGAAAAATGGGGTTATCTTCGGAAAACAACGAGAATACGCATAAATAAGGGATGTTTCCTTAATGAACGTCAGATTAGTAAAAACATGGAAGTAAACAAGTAAGAAAATTGCCTTAGAAAAATATTCAGATAAAATATGAAAATGTATCAACTCTCCCGTACATCTCTGAAGTTCAAGGAACTCCAGAACTTATTTAGATGAATGTATTAAGAAGCGCTTGCTTTGTTTTATCTGTAAACATCATAAAGCAGAAAATATTTTGTCCTGACAAGATCTTGCAGCAGCAAGGACAAAATAATAAAACGATGTGCTTATTTTTGGCAGGTAAATAAATTCAAGAATTCGAATAAACAGAGGGCTCCCTTGAAACAATCTCCAGCACCACATTTCGCTTTATGCGGTACATTTTTATCCATTGTTATTTATTAAACTAAATTTAAATAATAAATTCGAAAATTTTAATACGGTCCGTTATTAATTTTCAACATTCGCACAATTTATCGCCCGACTGTTTGCACAAAAACTGTTACGCCACATTTATCAATGTCACTATAAGCTGTGAGGTTAATTTTAACATAAAGCGTGTTCCCGAATTATGGGGTTGCGAGCAGCTTCAAGAGGTGTTAATGACAAAAAATTTTTAGGCACCAAAATAATATTTCAAAGTTCGGGAGTAATTTTGTCTAAGTTGAATCCTCGTATGCAAAACAGGGTTTGCGCATAATTCAAATGTTATCGGGGAAATTCCTTAAACATTGTGAAAAGCTTCGAAATTTAAGGGCGGGGAAGCGTGGTTAATTAATATTATTAGCTTTCTATAGCATTATAAATTATAATATTAAAGTTTCTGGTGTTTTTACCTTTTCGAGAAGTAAACAAATTACAAATTGTGTAAAAGATTAAAACGAATCCACAAATGATTTAAGACTTCAAAAAACGATTCTAAAAACTCTCCACACATTCCTTAAAAATGTAAAACTAAAATTTCGTAGCACAAAAGCTCAACTGGGCAAAAAACATGAAGAGGAGATGGGGATGAAATTATACGTTGTAGAGATTAAACATTACTTTATAGAAAGTAGGGGTAAGATTATACGTAGTAGCAATTATATGTTATACCGATTACTTTTTACATAAAACAAAATGTTTACAATCCCATATCACTCATATAAGCAATATTTAAAATTAAAGTAAGCAGCCACCGCCTGGCATTTTACATGGATGCACACAGTTTACAGAAAATACAGCACGAAAGTTTATATTTTCTTTAAGTTAGGTTGGCTTTTATGCATAACGCTAGTTGTAGTCACATTAAAATTCAAGAAAGCTTGCCTAGAGAACAATGAAAATAGCTCTTATAATTTTCTTTGCCTGGTTGGTCTACTACTACATTCGCATATCTTGCAGTCTGCATCCCTAGGGTTGATGTGTCTCGTTTCACAGGAAATCCCAAACCACAAAGATAACAAAGACAAAAGAGAAGCAGTTGCAAAACCGATACCGTAGATAACTATACATTAGCATGCGGTACATTTTAATAAATATGCAAATCAAATAACTAACAGTTGGAGTATAAATTTATTATAATTCTTTGGGTTTCTGAAACACATATCCTGACCTTTAATTTCACGAACAGAAGCAGTTGTTATGTTTTTCAGAACTTACTACGATAAATTAGTATTTTATATACAATACAGTTCATCTGGTATACTGTAAAATGGTGAAAATCGTGTAATTACATAAGTTTGAAACACCTGAATCATTTGAAACTTTTAAAGCATGCGAAAATTTTAATCTACGGAAGATTGGCTCTTACGCTCACAACGCTTTACGTATAAATACGCATCATGTAAATCGTTGTCATATTCCCTGTGAAGAGATTTTAATCCATATTTTATTTATATTTATAGTTTGGGCACTGAGCCGATGGGACAGTTTAGATGCATTTTAGGGCACTTTAGAGAAGTTCTTCGAGGCGGTTTAAAACAGAGCCTAGAACAGGGCTTCCCAACCTGCGGGTCCCAGATATTTCTTGGTAGCTCACGAAAACATTGTCAGACAACCATAAGATAACAAGTATATTAATTTGTAGTTTTCGTTCCTGGAAAATTGTTGGTGTTTGTAGCGATAAATATACAAAATCTTACTAAACAAAATATTAACATTTGGTAACAAGATTTATCAACAAACGACATTAAAATGCACCTTATTCCTGATTATTCTAGTAATTATTATACATAATTAAAAACTAATATTTTGTATGTATAACTAAAATCTTTTAAATAATAAGATATAAGTACTTATTTCGAATGTATCACACAATTGTAAAATTAACGAATTATACTACAAACCTGTTCGCCAACCCTTGGACATCTTTCTGTTCTCTCTTCTTTTAGTTTAAATTAGCTCTCTAGAGTATCACTTCTTCTTCTTCTTGCAGTGGCATGCCCTTTACAGGGTGTTACCGATCCTCTCTCCTTATGCCTGTGGTGTGCGTGTTAAGTAGCCTACATACATAGGGGACCCACAGCTTTACGTGGGCTCCGAACCACTGCCAATGCCTTCCGAGGGAAGCGGTCGGGTGTTTTTGGTGTAGGTATAAATGATCCTGGGAACTGAACCCGTGGCATCTCAGTGGTCAGACGCACGCTAAACCAACTGAACCACGACCGCTTAGAGTCCTAGAGTATCACTACTGATTAGCAAACTAGAGATCTCAGGTTCGATTCCCGCCCCAAATCCCTGATATTTTTAATGAGGAAAAATATTTGAAAGTATGTCGTCTTTCAGATACGAAGTAAAACCATAGATTCCGTGACACTACGTTATTTGATAAGATAAAACGAAATACCTTCCTTTTGGTTCGACAAAATTCTAGTCGGGTAATGCCAATGGCCATAGTAGTCGACGCCCGTTGAAATCCTTGATACGCGCAAGCCTAGATTTCGTCTAAACCCAATAAATAAACAAACAAGCTGAATGGCATTACAAATTTCATGTTATAAGTAAACTCAAATATTAGTAAGTTGATGACTAATTTGTTTATGATCGAAAAACCATGTCAAAACAAGGACTTCTGTATGTTTGTAATAAAAACAAATGTTAATCCAGATAGCATCATTTGTCATTGCATTGCCAAGGTGAATAAACCCTTTAAATCGGTTGATGTTGTTTATTACTGTTTTTTCTCAATTTATTACTAACATTCTCCATTCGCAGATATTGAGCAATTTGAAACTTTTAATGCTGCTACGGAAACTTCACAACATTTACAATATAATACACCTTTATCTATTTTAAAATAATAGCTATAGTATTTCACAAAATGAATAACGGCACTCATGCTTCTTTTCTCTGTAGGTGTCCCGTACCTGCTGAGAATATCAATTGCTGCACAAAAAGGCAATACACATTTTATTATCTCTTGCTTTGACATACTTAAGTGGAGCAAGATTTTTCGTGTTAAATACAAATAAAACCAAGAAATCTTAAAACGTTTAAATTAGAAACAAAATATGCGCAATATTTTTTTACGACGCATCTAAACTGCAACTCCTAATTTTTTCTTGATTTCGTAGATGCATGGTAAGTAATAAGTTGCCAAATGTTCGAGACTAACATATTTAATGTGCGTTTATTTATGTTTACACTGTATTGTCAATTAATAAAACTGAGAGATTTAGAAGTTGCTAATGCCCTAGTTTACTATTCCCCAGACGAAAGCCATAAATAATCTCAAGGGTTGATCTAAGCGTAAAAAAACACATGCAGACTGACATATATAAGGGAGAGGTGCGTGTGTGCTCCGATAACCGAAAGAGGTTGACGACTAGTACAGGATCAGTGGTAGCGGCACACCCGACGGTAGAATTAGCCATTTCCAAGTACGTCACAGTGACGTCATTGGCTCCTCCCCTAACAGCTGACTGCGGGCCAATTTGTTAGCGCTCTTGTGGAAGTTGTGTGTAAATCTGTGTTTTTAACCTGTTTTTGTTGATAAAAATTTATAGTTCTTTAACTTTTTGTAAACCATAGGGTAGAGACGTATAGTGTAAAATAAATTAAAAAATCAAGAAAATAGGTCACAGTTCCATAAACGCACTAACAAAGCCGGCCCGTGATCAGCTGTTAATGACGTCACATGAAATACCTTATTACGTTTTGCAGTGGCATGACAGTAATTAAAGTGTAATAATAAAGTTGTACCTCTGACTTAGTGACTGTTGCTTGTGCTATGGAAAGCTTGCATGTTGTACATGTCTAATCAAAGGATTGGCTTACAGGAAAGATCGTTACAAAGAGGTACTGGTTGGTAGTGGAATTGCTCCTGATTGTACCTGTGTGGTCCCAGTCAGATTTTGTGATAGAAGTATGAGAGTTGTCCGGACAGACTCACAATGAAATATTGCTGAGAGTGTAAACGAAGCCCCTATTGACTCTTTAGGTCTGTTCGGTTGCTTACTCCAAACTGCTTAGTGCAACAAATTGCGTTCGTTTGCATGAACCGAGCAAACCGTACACTGTTCGTTTGCTGCTTAAAACACAAAACGAACACAACCTTTCTACTTCTCCTAGCGAGGAGGTGCAGCTAGTGCAAGTTTGTACGATGACGTCACATGCGCTTGCTCTGAACAGGGTTCCAGCAGCGCAAACAAACAGACCTTTTGGCGTTAACTACACCCAATGCGACGTGACTTCGGGGTTGGGAAGAAGAGGAGGGAGCTCTGAGGTAGCTCCGGGCGATCCAGGTGGTTCGTGAATCGTGAACAAGGGCTAACCCGTGTAGAAGGTCCTAAGAAGTAGTAGTAGGTGCAAACCAGTAAGGGGCGCAACGAAACGAGGAGGTTGGGGACGTCACATGCGCCTGCTCTGAACAAGGTTCGAGCAGCGCAAACGAACAGACCTTTTGGCATTAACTACGCCCGATGCTACGTGACTTCGGCGGTAAGAATAAGAGGAGGGAGCTCGAAGATAGCTCCGGAAGATCCAGGTGATTGGTGAACAATGGCTAGCCGTGTAGAAACCCTGAGAAGTAGTAGTAGGTGCAAACCTGTATCCAGTGAGGGGCGTACCGAAACAAGGAGATTGGGGACTCCCGGTGAGTACACCTTAAAGAGGTGAGTTTTGCAGAACACAACTGTTACGTTTGTTTATGGCAATGTCCAGCCCCTACGTAAAACGAGAAGTTAGCAATCAATTTTTCCCCTAACACAAAACATTGAGAAGCACTGGTCTAAAATATTTGGAAATAATTTAGAAAATTTTGAGCTAGTTCATTTTGGCTTTTTAATGCACTCAAATGCATATTGATGAATAAAGGTTGTTGAGGAAGTCATGGCAATAGTGACTGTATAAAATAAAAGGAGCAATTTTTTGTTCTTAAAGTTGATATCCACAACAACTCTACGTATTTTCCAGAATTCATAAATCCTAAAAGTAGAACACCCGTAAATCATAGAAACTTACAGAAGTTCTGCTTTATTGGCCAAGTAATAATAAAATCAAATAAAGAATTACTCATTAAATTTCTTATAATTCATAGTCTTTCACATAACTTACTTAAAATAGCAATACGTTACATGTATGACCCACACAACTTGTGGCTTAGTTACTACTCATTTTAAAGCTCACGCATAAACATACAATTTACGATGTTTACAAGCCCGTAATTGAAGTGCACCACATTGAACATTTAAATAACCAACATAAATAGGTCACAAAATGCAATTATACGTAGTTAATTTTTGCAGATTATTATTAAGCAGTGTGAAGTTCCATTTCCATAGCTTTTATTCATTCATTTTAAAAATTTCTGGCAGTTATCAAAATTGTTTATGTCTTGGATTGTGTTAGAGAGTTATTTTAATACACGTTTATTTACATGTCTGTAATATTAGCACTTAATAAAACTGCGATTTAGAAGTGTTCTAGTTTACTATTTCCCAGGCGAAAGCCATAAATTATCCCAAGGGCGAGCTAAGCATGAACAAACATATGCACACTTAAGTTAGATAAGAAGGGAGGGGTGCGTCTGTACCCCGATAATCGAGAGGGGTTGTTCTTGTTTTTGAGTAGAGTATTGGCGGTGACGCCACAGCCGACAGTTGAATTACGTTTTAGCAGTGACATAACAATATTTAGAGTGTGATAACAAAGTGGTACCTCTGTCTTAGTGCTTGTTACTTGTGTTGCATGTTGTGCATGTCTAATCAAAGGATTAGCTTACAGGAAAGATCATTTACAAAGAGGTACTGGTTGGTTGTAAGCTCTCATGTTAGCTGCATTTGGTTGTAATGGCAGTGGCTGCCAAAGACCCAGGGGTAGTCCTAGGCAGATTTTGCGATTGGGATACAGGGTCTTTCCGGAGAGACTGTTGCACGCAATTAGAATATTGCATAAAGTGTGTACCCCATCGACTCTTTGGCATTAACTACACCCGATGTTGTGTGACTCCGGGTGTGGGAAGAAGTGGAGGAGCTCTGTGATAGAGCTCCGCAAGATGCGAAACGAAGGGCTAGCCCGTGAATAAGGAATGGATGGAAACCCAGTGGAATCGTAGTAGGTGCAATCCTGTAACCAGTTAGGGGCGCACCGAAACGAGGGGGCCGGGAACCCCCGGTGAGTACACCTTTAAAGTGGTAAGCTTTCCAGAGCAGTAATTGTAATGTTTGTTTTATGACATTGGCGAATGCGCCGCCACTGGAGCTGAAAAGGGTCGCACGTCGCACTGCACTGTTTGTGTTCCTCCGCTTTCTGTACAGCCCCTTACGTAAGACAAGAGGTTAGCGGTGAGTTTAAACAACCGACTAACATAACTAACTAATAAACGAACTTATGCCTGACAAATGACCCATTAAATGACAAACAATTCCCCGTTACATTTTTCCTCCTTAACAATTGCATAGAAAGTCTCTTGCATGATAAAATAATTTAAAAAAAACAGTAATAAAGTAAACGGAATTTTAAGCTGGAGGATTATGGATTAAGCAAAGTACCTTCCCGTACTTTCTGGCAGTTACCAAAATTTTCTATATCTTGAATTGCATAGAAGGCCTGTTGGACGATAGAATAATACAAAAAAAAATCAGTCATAAAGTAAACGGAATTTTAAGCTGGTGGTCGAGGATTAAACAAAGTCGCTTATTACCACTTACTAGATTTATTACACCTGCTTGCCCTATATTATAACATTTTATATCCATAAATCCCAAATGTGAAGAAGAGCTACAGTTACCGAACCTACTCTTCCAACACGAAAGAATAAAACCAAATATATGAGATATTTAAATTTATATCTAAAAGAAATCAACAATAGGTTTTCTTTAGCAAACAGCTATAGATTCTGCGGTGTTATTCTGTTGGTGTAACTTAATGGAACAGACTTTTTCTCGCCCCAGTAACAATAATTTAAAAGGGGCTCTTTTCAGGTCGTTTCTTTCCCTGATTTAATAAATAAAACTGGCAAAAAATACACTCCGGGAAGAATCCGAAGCACAAACAAAGTAAAATACAACAAAAGCATCGGAATGGCGTAGTTAAAGGCGAAATGGCGCATAATATCACGTACAGGGCGCGCTTTAAGATGCAAGAAATGCCCTGAAAACTAGGGGAATATTAGACTAAAGCAAGTGCAAATGACAGGCTAGTCTAGTAGTACAAATATTTGGTTGAACCGCAACCAACCCCCCTATTATAATTCGTAAATGTGGTTTACTGAGCTCGGATACCGACCCTGATAATGGCAGTTAACTAGTTCGCAAAACGGACCCTGACCAGTTTTGGGATGCCTAAAATGTATTTGGAATTTCGCAATGAACCAGTGTTACTGTTTAAATTTACAAAGTTGAACGTTGTTGTTGCTTAAGTAGTTTTAGTATGCAAATTATCTGATACCGGGTTCTAATTTGAACTCGATTTCATTTCGAATCAACAGTAATTACTGGAATTATTACTCTTGTACTGAATTTTATGAGGGCCATAAGGAAAATCTTCCTGAAACATTAACTTTGACTTGTAAGAGATGTTATATGTTTCGCCCTTTTATCAGGATAATTCCTTCGTTGTAATTTTCCAATTAATCACAACCAGTTTAAAAAAAACTTTTAACTGAAATTGAATAACACAATAAATTTAAAGCACACTAATTAGCTCCTAAAAAGCATGGATTATTGTAAATCATTCTGTTGAAACTAACTCTGAGGATCCGTTTTTGATAAATTTTCAATAAAGGGAAGTTTGAACTCTAAGCTAAATTTAATTGCCAAAGGTAGAAACGGTAGGTAGTTCACAAAAGACTATCGTACCTTTTCAAACACGTTACCCCTAGGGATTTAAGGGGAAAACCTAATCTTAACCTAAGAACCCAACTCTAGCAGTCTCAGTACATAAATTAAATGTCTTACTGCTTCCGCATCATGTCAACAAAACGATTAACTTTACACAGCACAAAACAGAAATTTCACCGAAATTTAGGCAGCTTATTTTGTATTTAGAATATTTCTCTATTATTTTATACAGTATAAAACTAAATAGTTTGCAAAAAAAAATAAAATCAAACTCAGCAATGAAGCTAAATTTTATAATTTTTAATTAAATGGACTCTGAAGCAGGTACTTTCATGGATAATCAGTACGACTTTTATTTATTAAGTAGAATCTAAAAATGGAAAAATATACAGGATGTTTCATTTGAAACAAGTAGGTTGAATACAATTAAGTTAATAAAACAAATACCTTGTACATAAAAAAAATATGCTTAAATCCAAGCAACTTTTGTTTGAATTCTTTTGCATTATTTAAAAAATATTTAAGTGGCTCGTTAATTTTGAATAACCTTGTATGTATTTCCATACAAAGTTCGACAAAAAATCAGTAACTTTAAAAAAAAATAATGCTTCTTCAGTAGTGAATTTATGTATAAGTTTATGCGCTACTTAATTTCAACCGATTTCGACATTACAAATTACCCACAAATCGTGTTATGCAAATACGTAAATAAATAAATCAGTTGAGGATTTTTCTTGTGGTCGTAATTCTGCCTAACTACACCGGCATGCGACATGAAAGTCATTACTTATGGCCAAGTTATAAGAAAGTCCATGGTTTATTAAGTTTAATCGATGCAAGTTCCAAGTGCAAAGATACTAAATTAATAAAAGAGAGAAACTTTTTCCATATTCTATGTGAATCCACTTCCGTATAGTTAGTAAAGATATTGAAAATTTTAGATGTTTTCCTGATGTTTTTGAAAATATCCTAAATGATTCATTCGTGCAAACAAAACGAATTAGAATCAATAATAATCGTCATATTTTTCTTCAACAAAAATTCTGCCGAGGAAGTCACTATCAAATTAAGGCAGTTTGGGGGAAAGAACTGACATTTTATGATGTTAAAAAATCAGTTTGAATACGTTATTGATAAGCAGAGAAAATGTACGTCACCTGACTAACAGCTTTGGCGCATCAACAATAGGAGTACCTCAAGAGACTGTTTTGATGCCTCTGTTATTCCATAGTTTAATAATAGTAACACAAATATTTTTATTCTGGATTTGTTGATAACGGAACATGGTGTTTACAAAACAATTGTTAACGCCTTCTACAGTAAAAATTCAAGCTTTGCTTTTAATTCCGTAGTTTTGTCACAAATGAGTAATGTTTACACCAATTTACACCACAATCCTTATTGTTTGCGAAAAACGGTTCAAATATTTTTTTTTAAACCTTAGAACTACTACTGGCAAGTTTTCTGAAAACGGTTAATTAAACCACACACAATATTTTCAATCTAAAATTATTCAGTTTTTAATATTTAAGTATATTACAAAAGCAGGTTAGTAGCTTAAGTAAAAATGCAGCCAGGAAGCTTGTAGTTACAGCTTACTTCTCTCTTACTTTTCTCTTAAATAAATATAATAGATCTGCTCCAGCACTTGAATTGCTCAGCTTTGATCCTAACATATTAAGTTATAATGTTATAAATATCTGCGAATGCTATGTAGTAATAGCGCAAAGGACTGCCATAACAAACCTAGTGAAAAACGTGTACTATGCTTGTTTCAATTTGAAAATTGGGCATCAAAACAAAGAAAATTTCTGCGCTCAAAACAATAAAATGCATTTTTAAGGAATTATGAAAATTCTATATATGGAAAAATTTTACCTGCATAAGGAGATTTGAACCACTGACCTTCAGCTTTACGTGCCAAAGTGTTTTGCGTCCCTATGCTAACGGATTATGGTTGTTAATAAAATGTGTGCAACTGCTGTAGTTTAAAGGGAACCAATTATGATGACTTTTTTTTTTGTTTAATTAATATTCAAGGACACAATACATACCGTAAGAAAGAAAATATTAATTCAAGGATCTTATCAGGCATTAGACTAACTGCACTTGGAAACGACCCACTTTTGTTATGACTCCATCTGTATCAGAAAATACAGTAGAAGGAAATGTCGAGAATCAAGCCTAAAAAGATTGTAATAATGACTGCAGGGCTAAAGATACTGAAAGGCTGCCCAATAATGGTTTCTATAGAATGAATGCAACCAAGCAACCTAACAAAAGACTACTGTCTCTTAATATTACAAAAAAAAAATAATAAAATAATAAACGCTTTATCTTCTACAAAAAGTTCTTTGGTAGATTATATGAATACAAACAGTTTTCGGGGTTGAACCTACCCCAATATGCCCGAAACTGCCGTCCCTTTCCCTCAGCTGTATTCGAAAATGCAGTAGAAAATAATACTATAGGGCACCAAGCTGAAGCCTATGAAGATAGCAATAATTACAGGCTTCAAGTTACTAAATACTCCACACAATGGTTGGTTCTCACAGATGAACGCAACACTCCAACGTAAGACCTAAATTTCTTTCTAGACGGTTTAACCAAAAAGTAAAACTTTTTAAAATTTTCATGGTACAGGAAAAGGGTAAAGGGCACAGTTCCACAGTTGCCTCCTGAAAGGAAACCAAATTGAATGGGCCGCTTTAGAATCGAAATTACTCTTCTTCTTTTTCCTCTTATGGCTTATGGCCGAAGCCTAGGCCAATGGCCTGTCAATAACTCCTAAATATGAGTTCTATGAGCCCTCTTTGCACGTATGCTGCACAGAAATCTAACTTTACCCATCGAAAGAACTCAAGAATATCGACCGGTTATCAAAGGTATGATAACTAGGACCACGGGTTAACATATTCTCCGAAGCACGGAAATTATTCTTCCACAGCTCCAAAAGACAAAAAAGGAATGTGTGAGACGATGCTGTTCATGAGCATTGAATATGAAGAAAACGAATGGGTAATATCCATGAATGCTACTAAAACTATTGTGTAGACAAATGTACTTTGTTGCATGAGATTGCGATAGTCCTCGGGTTATTCCAACAAAGGTAAAACCCTGGAGTGTGAAAATTCAGCTAAAAAAAGAATCCTTTTGCACATGGAACTAAGAACATTGATGTGAAGCATTCGTCTATCCCATAAAAATCCAGGTTCCGCAAGTACACATCAGAACGGCTTTTCAAAGCTTTGCTTGATTTGCCTGGTAATTATAAAAGAACATTTAAAAGCGGGGACTTTTGTCGGTTCTCAAATTAGAAATGTGATGAAAGATTGAAACTTGGGAAAAGTCTTTTACCCGAAGGTGACTAGATTGGTTTTTAATTATCCCTACAAATCCTTCCATTTCTTTCTATGATTGGACACGAGTAGGGCCTGGTTTCAATAAAAATCTCTGCTCCGTAAATTTTCTTCCATTTGTCCATTTCACGTCTTTCCCTTATTCTGTTTACGTTTACGGTTTAAGTGTCTCATCCATAGTAACTGCTCTTCTTCAATTCTTAATTTTAGTGGAGCTATTTCCATTCTTCTAATTTCATTCTTCATTTGGTCTATTTTCATTACATTTTCCTGTACCTGTTAAGAATCATTTCAATAGCTCGGAGCTTTGTTGTTGCTTTAGATAAAGTACCCAGGATTTGTAATTATACATCACTGTTTCGTTTTCGTTGATACTTCCTATTTGTGTCATATATACTTTTTCCCCGGCACTTCTTCTTTCATTTATTTCACTATCTATTTTACCCGAATTACCTATAATCCCACTCAGATATTTAAAATTCTCCATCTCTTCTATCTTAACCCCATTTAACGTAATATTTGCTACTTTGGGACTTTTGGGAGTTTTCTCAAAAGCCATTACTTTGGCTTTTTTGAAGAAAACGGCCAATGAAAGAAAAAGAGATTTATCGTTAAAAATATATTAAGAAGCAAGGATCCGGACTACAAAAACTTAGACTGACAATGTGAGTTTAAAGGCCGTCTTTTACTTTCTACACCCAATACTTTCCCAAAAATCTAGGAAGTTTTAATGAAAAACGGAGAGGGAGAGTTTCATCGGGACATGAATGAGATATAGAAAAGCTTCTGAGAGCACGTTAAGCCTGATCCTGGTCTTCATGTTAAGACTTTTGTTAACCGTAACTTTGTAAAACTCCTGGTAAATCTCTTCTTCTCCATTTACGAGTAAGGTTAGCCTTCTGCCCAACGGATGGGTAAAGAAGGATTAAACGACTCGCAATTACTGGTTAATAACATACCCTTGGCCTGGTCTTTAACCAAAAAAGAAGAAGAGCAGAAGGAAAAGGATTGAAAAATAAAATGAAAAATAAGAAGAAAGAACGACCATCATCATCATCAGTAGGCGCCAGCCTTCTGGTTGGTTTATCGCAGCTTTCCATACACTTCTATCTAAACATTTCTTCTTCATTTCTCTGTAACTAATATATCCTGTGTGATTCATGATTTGGTTGATATATTAAAGTCTGGGTCTTCCTCTTGCATTTCTGCCTTCTATGATCGTTGTTAGTAACTCACCTCTTCTTATAGACGGCCTATTAGGCCTAGTATGTTTCCATAGCTGTTTTCCTTCTCCTTAGGACTTCCTCGTTGCTTATTCTGTCTACCCAACTTATTTTTAACATTCTTCCATACCATCATTGTTCAAAAGCTTCTATTTTCTTTTTACTTGCTGTTCCGACCGTCCACGCTTCCGACCCATACAGTATAAATAAAACAGAAATATGACAGTGATAGTGGGATGTTGAAGAAAAATTATAAATGCGAAGTAACTGCCAAAAAGACGAAAATGAAGAATTGTTTTATTTATTCATAGAAGAAAGAAAACAATTACTTCCAGCTGATAGTTAAGAAAACAAAAATCTCTTAATTGCTTACTTTTATTATAAAATATTGTCTTAATATTTATTTTAAATTAATATGTAAAAGGCTTATTACTTTTCGTATAAAAATCTGAAGTGATAGATAAGAACAGAAGTCATTTATGGAAATATTGGAAAAAATGTTTTTGAGAAATTACCAAAAATGTTTCAAAATGTCAGTGGTATAAATGAATAATTACGCTTCTACTGTACATAAAGTAGGTAATCGTTTTGAAGAATCAGCAACGGTGGGTTTTTTTAATCTAATAATTATAGAAAACCTTGCAAAGTTTCAATAAATGATAAAATTCTAACTTTGCCACGCACTCTTGGCCTTCCAAAACCACGTTTTTTAAATAAACATAAAAAGTAAAAAATAAATGCCTAATTTACATATTTTCTTAAATATATTCAATTCACAGCAGTTTTTTTTTTACCATAGTGGTATTCTCCCCTTAGAACGAGATTACAAAGTTATGTTGGTTTAAATAATTTTATTTACGTAAACAACATAGGCATTTACAACCGCAAAATTTCCAAACAATGGAAAAAACACAAAGAACACAAACAATTAAACCTATTCTGACGAAACAATTAATGTAATATCAGGTATTGTACGATATGACATTTGTAGGGTGAGGGTAATTTGTTGTGGTAGTTAAATACGAATAAACTGAAATTCAATGAGTCTTTTGTACGTGTTTTAATATAAATTACGCGAACAATCACACCACCCATTAACAAATCCGGAATTTTTAGGTTTAATTCGACGAGCGAAAAAGAGTATTTTGAAGGAAATTAATATTTGTCATTTACTGCGCGTGTTTATGACGGTTGATGGTTACGAAAATTACATATAAAATATTATCAAATTGAATTTTATGATACATAATTGAGCTGTAAAATTTTTTATTTGAACCTAAATTGTTTTAATTTCACTCTCATTAAAATTAAACGAATGGTTTGAGGAAATTTAATCGCCATAAATTAAAAATCTAGGTTTTTTTATACTCTTTTTTAAAGGAGTAATATTATCCTATAAATATTATAATCACAACCATAAAGTCATTTCCGTAATAGAATAACAAAAATCAGCTTTTCATTCAATGCTCGCCTATATTGATAAAATTATGTTCGATTATTCGACTTGCATGTAATCATTTCTGATAGTTATACGCCAACGTTTTAAGTTACCTTGGGCATATTTTAACTAAAGCAGATATTAAGAAATAATCCTTTCTCTCGCAATTCGCTACGTGTTTCTACAAAATTATGATTTAATTACTACCTCTTGCAAAAAGTACCACAAACAGATTTTATCTTCAATGTTGGAAATTTGTAATTTCACACGCACAAAACTCAACCTGCATTCTTGAAACTTTTTGAAATCATTGCAGAACTTTGCTTATTTATTAGGTTATAAAACTAAAGCAAAATACTTTGAAGTATTTTATAAAAAATAATCTAATCCTTTTATAAATTATTTTAGTAATTTTAAGCTTATTTAATTCAACAAATTGATTTACTAAGTACTTTGAGCTAATTTACTAGAGAGAAAAAGGCCAGTTTTCCCTCATAAATAAACAAAACCACAGAATAAATTAGTTACATTAATATGAATGTTTCGACATAACACTAGATATTTAATGTTAGCAGTAAATTTTCTATTATTCCCATTTTCACCCTCCATATTCTCACCACATGATCACCAAGCCGCTAATACTGTTAATTTTCTGACGTATGCTTAGTGTAGACAAGCAATCCTTAGTGCTTCGTTAAATTAAATCCGTATGCTTTAACTAACTTCAGAAATCGTCAAGACAAGAATAGGATTACTTCCAATGGTTTAAATAAACACCTGTATCTTAACGAAAGCTGCTTGTGTCCTAATTCTCTGATTTATGGTAATTTAAGTGCTATATTTTGGTTACTCTTGGGTTATAATAAAATTAAAGTTGGAATTCTAATAACACTATAGCTAAAAGGATTATTGATTATTATTTTATAGAACGTAAGAACTAACTAATTGGGGCAAAAAAACTCTAGGGAAACCGTGTATAATCAAGAAGTAAACCTCTGGAATCATGGTGGTGTACAAGTGAGTGGGATTCTACGGAATTCCATGGTGGAAATCCACGAAATTCCATGGTAGAATATCCTGAAAGTCGTTGTATACTAAAAGAATAGTTGAGTGGAATTCCCCGTGGTATTCACAGTGATACCCAGTGGAATGTACACAGCTTGTGGAATTCTGTGGAAGTCCATTTATACGTAGAACTAAACCTCTCAAAAAAGCTTGTGCACCAAGTTCCACGGTAATTGAGAAGTTTACGGAATCTCACACTAATTCCAATTAATTCTTCCGATCCTTTTTTAGATATATGTGGGCACCCAGGAAATTCTATGGAATTCCACAGAAATCCATGTAATCATGCACTATAGTTAGTTTGCTGTTATCCCTTACTGTGATTATAATCCTAGGGATTTTCATGTAATTTCACAAAAACCATGACTTCTACAGTTTTGTACAGAAATCCAACGAATTCCATTCCATCGTTATTCAAAATTTTGGAAACAGAAGTTACTTTCCTTTGTTAATTCTACATTATCTTTCCAAGGCGAAATAAATTGCTTTTGTACACCAATATTTCGCATCGATTGAGAATTCCATGGAAGCTCACGTAAATATCATTTAGTCTCTGCCTTTATACAAATGGATACCCAGGAAATTTCATGGAATTGCACAGAATTCCAATCAATCGTCCACGAAAAGGTTACTCCTGCTGTTATTCCTTGGTATGATTAAAATTTCAGGGGATTCAACGAAGTGTCAGGAAAATAACATCACCCAAAATTACAGTCAAAAAAATTCACGAAATTTTATTCAGTTGATATCCAAAATTTTTAGACAAAAGATAAGATCTTGTGTCAGTTTTACATTATTTAGTCAAGGACAAAGAGTAAATTTCTAGATACATTTTGTATAATGCAATTCTACGTTGAATGAAAATTCCATGAAATTCCACCACAAAAATTCTTCCTCGGTATACTCGTGGATGGACACCAATTCGAATTTCATGAAATTCCCAGGAATTCCATTCAATTGCTTGCTATGAATGCTCTACTGTGCTCTCTTGATATAATTGGATTCCTGGAATTTCACGGGATTCCATGAAAATTGGACTTATTCGGCGGAATTCCGAGGAATTTTAGACGTTAGGGAAACTGCAATGAACTGTTATCTGAAATTTTGTGGAAAAAGGGGAATTACCTTTGTTAATTTTACACCATTTACAATTACAATTTACTATTTTACTTGAAACTTCCCTATTTATGATTATATGAAAATTCCACAGGAAATTACTTTAGTTGCGCCTTCGAGATGAACAGCGAATATTAAGGTTTTCCCGAGCTCCAAGGTAATCCATGGAATTCCAAACAGCTATTCGCCATGCGTATTGTGCGCTTTATTAAACTAACCCTACAGAATTCCACGTAAGACGACTGAAATTTTACATAATTTTAGCAAATTCTGTGACATTTCCATAAAAATCCAATTTTCTTTTATATGAGAGGTAAACAACGGAATTCCTGTGTATAAGAGAATAAAATTTCGTGAACTTCCATGGGAGTAGTTGTATAATACAACGATAGCCTAATGGAATTCTCTGGAATTCATCATCCGTGAAATTCCTATGGAATTGCTGTGTACAAAATTTTGCTAGCGGTTTACTTCTCGCTTATAAACTACAATTTCTCTACAGTTATTTCCTTGTTCAAAGCTTTATTTGAACCAAGAGACAACTGTAAAGGATTCTATAGATAACCGAACGGAATTCCGCGGAATTTCTTCGAATTCTAGGAACAACCCGCATTGGAATTATGGTATATCACTGAAAGCGGTTTAGGTACCTCGGGGAAAATTTTATACAAGGGAATTCCATGAACTTTCACGGGAAATCATCGAAAATACAACGAAAATTTTTATTCGGCTATCCTTTTGGTACAAATCTGACTCCGAAGAAATTTCACAAAAACTCATGGAATTCTGTTTGGTTGTTTATCATAATTTAACTACTGTTTACACCTCATGCTCCAGCTACTTTTTTTGATTACTTAGCCGCATCTTATGCCTACCATTATGTAAAAAAAGTTATCGTAATGCCCTTTTGCAAAACTGCAAAATCGTTAATTTAAATTATAAAAACAGACGAACTGAAAATTTAATCAATGGAACAACTGAAATCAATTGAACAACTGATTTTCAGACCGTAACTTACGACTTACCACATATATAGGTATTCTTAATTTATTCTAAATATCAAAATTCCGGTAAAAACTTTGCAAAAATGTTATTATTTTGATGTATTTTCAAACGAGGGTAAACTGCTGGCAAAATTGTGTCTGCCTGAATTCCCCCGAATTCCATAGCAATTTCACCGAAAATCGATGAAAATACGACAAATACATATCCGGAATCTCAGGGAAATCCACGGAAGACATATTGTTTATTAAAATGATTTTTTACGTTGATGTTATAAACATTCTATTTGCATACAGTCTCTGTTCTTATTATTATTCAACTGTTATTATAAGGACTTCATAAATATAGAATTATACATACAACTTCAGTTAAATGCATCATGAAACTGTTTGAATATGCAGTAGAAATTACTACTTTTGTAGATGCATTTAAAATCTAAAATAAGGGTTCAAAGATCCAACTTTGAATTTTATATCACAAAAAACTTATTTATACTTACATCATTTTTAACTTTCATTTGTTTTTCTAATAACATCCCATATAATTCTAACGCAAAATAAGAAATTTAACATTAAATATTCAATTAGTGCTGAAATATACTTATGTATGTAGATCTACAGATAAAATACAAAATATGAAGCGGATATACCTACTGTCTCTCATGTAAGTAAGGATAAACCTCACGTATGTTGATTTGTTTACTTACAAGTATATTGCAATAATTATTTTATGTGTTCCTGACCAGACATTAATTTTTTTCTTGAAAATATTCATTATTTAATTGTTTACATAAATTAATAATTTTACCTAAACAATTGTAATTTTAAATTAAAACCCAAACAACTCTCAGTTCATTAACGTAACAAAAACAATCTACATTAGTAAACAAATGTTTGGACGAATTAAAGTTTTAATAATAGTATAAGGTACCTACGTGTCTGTAAATGCAGCAATATTTCAAACTAGGTAAATATTTAATGCCAAAGAAACTAACTTCCTGGCTACGCTGTTAATCAATAACCTCCAGTTACATTCTGTTAGGAACGGGTTCTGTCTGATAAGAAGTGACATTACTGATTTCTTACTTGTAACTTTCCGTCTGTTTCGTATTGGAATTGCTTTGATGTTTTCATTTATTTATTTTTCAGTATTTTCAGGCAGACAAATTCTCATTCAGTTTTAAAATATATTTCTTGTTTATTAACTAAATAACGTATGTTGACAAAAAAAAAACTGGCAGCAACTCACGGAATACTAACGCAAGTCGGCTTCGGCTTATTAGTTGTTAGATTTAATCCCGATGTGTTTACATTGTTAATAACCTCAAACAAGATCCAGTTTGGCATTTTGTTGTTTAGATTTAAATTATAAGTGTCTATTTGCCAAGGTACCAGGTACGATGATTTCAAAGTCAACTTGAGTCACTGGACATAATGTATATGTTATTAATAATTGTAATTAGTAATAAAAAATAATAACCGACATTAATAATAAAAAAAGATAAAAGACGGGTTTGCCTTCCCACAAAGTAAATATTTGGTTAAAATCAAGTTATAATATTTGCTGTTGCATTTCGTATTCGTTTAGATGAAAGTGAAGGAGAACTAGACCAAGTTTTTGCAGGAAGTTGCTAATAGTAGGCTGTGGGGATAATACTGGAAGTAAATGCGGTATTTCTAGGCAAATTACTTCTTTCAACAGGTGTTAATTAAATTTTCTTGCTTAAATTACTGGTTTTGGTTTCGTGTAATTTGTATGCTTACGCCTACGTATGGAATTTATGTTTTCAACACCCAACACCTCTTCTTCATTAAAACTCTCCTTACTTTACTGCAGACTTTCCATAAATAGCTCTCAGCAAATTTTAACAATTTTAAGAAAATTTTTTATCAGTCTTGAAAACCTGAAAACAAAGAGGACGTTCTCTTAGGGACTAATTTTAAATTTTCATATTTTAGCCCAGTGCCATTTTTATTTTCGTTTCTGTTTTGTATTGTTGATATTTTATGTTTTAGAATAATCGTTGAATTAATTATATTGATATTCCACTAATTTTGATTTATTTTTTATTTACAAACATTAAACATAACCTTTAAGCACCACATGACGTGACGTTTAGTGTATGGTTGGTTGCCTACATATTGCGTTTATTTTAAAAGTATACATAGGAGATATGTATACTAAAAAGAAAAAGTCCCTGTAGGACGCACTAGTAAAGAGTAATCGAGCAAACACCGAAAAAAGTGACACAAAAGTGGTCGTACTGACGCGCGCACAGGCGTGCCAAATTAGAAAACTTGGATTTTTAATAAGGGCCTAGGTACATACAACATATCCAAAATCAAAAACTACATAACCTTTTACAAGGTAAAATGTACTTGGCCACTGGGCTATTTTACGAGTTTCGGAATTTTATTTTAGCACTGCTTGCTTTGTTTTTTACTTCGAATAAATAGCTTTCAAGTTCAAGCACATTTTTATTTATTCCGGATCGTTGGATTGTTTTTTTTTTTGTTTTGATACTGCAGAGAATTCAAAAATTGTTGAAATCGACGTATTTACTTTAGACTAAATATTCTTTATTTAGGCAAGTAACACAAAACCCATTTAGTGTATTTTTCAACCACTTTGGAAAATAAGGAGAGAAATTATTGTTTGTTTATTTATTAGGTGATAATAGTCCAGGGTACAGACCCCTTTTTTTCAAATTATTAACACTCGTCTAAAACTTCGTGAATGGCTTCATTTTAACGTAACCTACAACTTTTTGATCTACGAAAATTCTCGGAAATGGGCAGTTTTCATTCTGGAAATCGGAAAACACGTCAATTTAATGATGTACTAAAAAGGTATGATCAACCCTTTGCTTTCCACTTTAATCGTAAGACAATTTGATAATAAAACCGAAATCAAAATTGGCCTACAAAAATATTGGGCCGTTTGCCGAGACCTCCAGCCCCAACATGTGAAAATAACGAGGGTATGAAAATTTATCAACAACCAGCTGATTTTCACGAAATTGTTTAATAAATATTAGTACAATCAAATGGTCATACTGGTCTACAATTTTCACGGGCAGTTTTTTCAGACCTACGCCCTAAACATGTCAATTTTACGATAACCATTTTACTGATTAACAACCATTCCTTCTTCTTTTTTTTTCTTTTGAAATGAAGCGTAGAACACGCTGAAATATGTGGCCTACAATATAAGTGGGCCGTATATGTACAGTTGTACAGTGTGTCCCCGGATTGAGTTCACTATAGGTATAATCGACAAAAAATTTGAGAATTTCAATTTCATGTTTTGGGATTCCGCCCTGCTTGATTTGAAAAGAATTTTAAGCAGATTTTTAGTTTTTAAAAAATTAAGACGGCCATGAAAAATGTGAAAAAACTATTTTCTACTCAGGTAAAGTGTCTTTTTGGTCAATAATACGGCAAAGTATTATTAAGAAAAGTTGTTCAGAATATTAAATTATGGCTCTGTACAAAATTTCAACCGATATATCGAATAAATCGATATATCGATACTTTTTCCATATTTTTTTTTATATCGCGCAGCCCTAATCATAACAGCTTTTCACTCCCTCCACTTACTTCCTACCTCCATGGTTACATCTGTATTACGTTAAGTGTTACCTCGTGGTTCTTAATTATGCAGTGCTTTTTGTGTAGGTACATTTTTGAGTGAAAAACCAGGATTTCGAGAAAAACAAGAGGGTGTAAAGCATTTTTCAAAAGAAATATGGCTTTCGTCCAAACAATTTTTGGAGATTCGTAAACGTCTTAACCATAAGTTTGGCAACGTGTTTCTGCACGAGAGTTGGGATAATGATACCATAGGATACCATTCATCTTGTTATAAGGATATAGTGGCATCAATCGAAAGACAAAGAAAATGTGCTTAATTTGATACTTTACTTGAATTTGTTGCTTGTTTAAGAAAAAAATTTGGCATAAAGAAACGTCAAATTTGATCATGGCAGAATCAATCAAATGGGGGGGGGGGATAACAAAATTTTTATTTTAATTGGATTTCCCAGTAAACTAATAGTTAATAATAGAAATTAAGTATGTGTACATTATACCTATAGTATAAGCAAGAAATGTGTTCTAAAAGAAAGATAATATTGAAAATTACAAAAGTTTCTAATTAGTTGGCCACCTACTGTAATCCCAAAAAGTATAAGTATTTCAATCTAATAAGCTATTTAAAGAAAATATTAAATTTTCTCAGATTTTCAAAAAAATTGTTTTTTCCAATTTGCCAGCTTTTCTTTGCACATTTTTGACATTTTCTAATTTTACATAAAATTTTAATTAAAAAACAAGTGTTCTATTTTCTCACATTAGAAATATTAATACGAAGTAATTAATAACAACCAAATTAATTCTTTATATATACGGAATCATAAAAATGTAATTTTTGTCTTTTTTTTGTAGGTTAAGCGATACAGCCCAATATTTTTGTAGGCCACTACATTACTTAATCACCAAATAGCTCACCTATCATGTGTGCTTCGTGGCCTACAAGTGTTAATCAGTAAAAGGGTTATCGTAAAATTGACATGTTTAGGGCGTAGGTCTGAAAAAACTGCCCATGAAAATTGTAGACCAGTATGACCATTTGATTGTACTAATATTTATTAAACAATTTCGTGAAAATCAGCTGATTGTTGATAAATTTTCATACCCTCGTTATTTTGACATGTTGAGGGTGGAGGTCTCGGCAAACGGCCCAATATTTTTGTAGGCCAATTTTGTTTTAGATTTTATTATCAAATTATCTTACGATTAAAGTGGAAAGCAAAGGGTTGATCATACCTTTTTAGTACATCATTAAATTGACGTGTTTTCCGATTTTCAGAATGAAAACTGCCCATTTCCGAGAATTTTCGTAGATCAAAAAGTTGTAGGTTACGTTAAAATGAAGCCATTCACGAAGTTTTAGACGAGTGTTAATAATTTGAAAAAAAGGGGTCTGTACCCTGGACTATAAGTATCTAGGATTGCAGATATCAAGCATATCAATAAACATCGATTTTGAAGCAGCCAAAAGGCTTTCACTCCCGGTAGGGATATTTATTATGTCAAACATTGTATTTGCACGCAGCTATTCCTTCACTTCATATTTAAAAATCTTTGAGGTTTTTCATGGATTGAAAATAGCACCTAACACCTTTGGTTTAAAAGATACCTATCGGCACTTACACTCCGCGAGGGTGTATGACCGGCAACAAAATCGCTTTCTATTTTCTACACCCAGTTGTCTCGCACGCTATGCGTACGTGGTAAACACCAATGACGTTTAATAATCCTATTAAACGTCATTGGTAAACACCACGCCTTCCCTACTCCACCACTGAGTTTCGGTTCCCAATTACTTTCAGTGAATGGGTAGGCAACCCGCCAAGCATCGGACTTGCATTTGACCCCAAGACCGTTTCCGCTGTAGACGAATGCCTTAACCACTTGGTCACTTCGGCGATAGACCTTTGCTTTACAAATCCTAATTATAAAAGTACCCTAATCCTAACACTATCCAGGTAAAAAAATATTTTTGTTCGCTTTTTACCTGAATGCTGCATATAGGGCAAGAAAATCTACTGACGCAGCAGTGTAACATGTGACAGAACTAGTGAAAGAAATACGGAAAGTACTAGTTTCAGCTGCTTTTCTAGAAATTGGAAGTGCTATTAATAACACCTCCTTCGATTGCATTAGTAGAACTTCAAAAGAAACGATTTTTCGGGCGCCTTCTGTAGGATACAATATGTGCCCAAAGAATAATATTTACTTTCTTAGTGAGACAAACCACAGGAGCCACATACAAAAGTATGTTCATAGGAAAAGCGTTCTGTGGCCCTGTCTTGGAATTTGCAAGTCAATAGTCTTCTGAAACATCTTTTAAGGAAGAAATTCGTAACCCTAGGTTACACAGGCATTTGTTGTAGTTAGGGGTCAATTTGACAGTATTGCCAGGAAACATTTTTGCAACGACTTCCAAACTTCATCCAGGAATGGGCTAAGAGTGAGGGGCATGTTTTCATACAACGTTAGAAACTCTCGGCTTTAAATTGACTTAAATCGACATCCAGTTAAAATTAATTTATAGGTCATTAACCACTTGTTGTTTGCAAAAGATGCTATGGTTAAATATGGAAATTCCTCTTGGCATGATCGACCAGAAAAAAGCAAACAACTACAATCAATAAACTTACCAGGTTACACAGAATAACATTTCTATATATGTCTAATGAGGTTCGCTCACAACAGCCATGAATACCCTCTTCGACTTACACTTACCCCAATGATACATAATGGCAGAAAGATGGGCAAAGATGTAAGCGTAAGCGTAAGGCACGCGCATTGATATGACGTCATTCGATCAGGTCATTCGCCGGCAAGCCACATACGTCGTGTCGAGGTTGCATCTTTTAGAATATATGTATATGGAAGTGCAATGAACGGTGAAACCCGACACCTCGCACGAGCTACTAGGTAATTCGATACTCGCCACGCGCATAAAATAAGATACTGAATATTGGAAGAAGTGGTTCAATTTGCTGTATATATACTGCGACCAAAATACATTAGAGGCATAGTTTATATCCGACCATCAACGTGGCAGTACGTACGACAGAAATCATACCCTTCAAGATGACGTTCCAGTAAATACATGTAATTGTTGTATGTTAACTTAAACAGTAATTCAGGTAGGTATGTTTAAGACCACATGAGATAAAACAAATAAAAGCTATGAACCTCAGCCATCGGTAATGCTATAAAGTGTACTTGTTTGTAGATATGTCAGCGTTGCAAAATATTTAAAAAAAATAACCACAGCTATTTAACAAAAAGAATTTCTTTAATTCAAATAGTTCGTCAGCAACGTATCCCAATGTATTAAGATATTTGTCCTTGACTCCTCAGCCATGCGAAACTTATAATATGCTTCCGAAAAAATAAGGGAAATAAATAAAAATCTTTGTCTTAAAATAACGTAGAAACTACCAAGTAAAAGGTAAAATGGTATGAACATTTTCGACATGGAATTTTAAGAAGTAAAGGGAGGCGGAACGGTAGTGAGTATTTGCATGGCGCATCGCTCTGCAAAGTTAAGCATCGGTGTCCATGTTCAGAACTTGGACGGGTGACCCGAACCAGGCTCAGCTTACTACGCCTCGGTGTGTCCTCTTCAACAAGCTATGGGCTTAATGGGTTGATGGCCTGTCAAAAAGCTGAAATACAACGGGTCGTGCTTATTTTCCGTCATTTTAGAGACACTCTGTATGTAAGTGAATAGTAAGACAAACCCAGACATGATTAAATCGCCTTCATTATTAGATCTACATTAGCTTATCAGCGATATAGAGCTTATCAACTGACCGAAATGAAAATAATAGGACAAAGCATAATAAACCTCAAAGAATGAGACCCTTTCAGACTCATATAACCCCCCTCCCCCACCCGATTAAAAATTACTTTAAAAAGGTTCCAAAATCGTTAAAATATTATTATAAATGCTCCATAAGTAACAGAAATCGTAACGCTGAAGTATAAGAAATACAATCACATTTAAAGAAACCTAATTTACTATTACTCAGCCCCATTTACAATATTTAAACCGTATTTTTTACTGGGCAAACCTTATACAAAAACATTTAGAGTTGATATTGTACATAACATAATACAGACTTATATGATTCTTGGTCATTTTACTTCTTTTCGTTTCTAAAGAGCTAAAGGTATAACCAGTGTTGCCAGATCTCGTGCTTTTGCATGAGATCTTATGATTCGACCTCCTTTATCATGACATGATGATTATCATGATGAATCTTGTAATGTTTAACAACAATGCGCCGAAACACTCAAAACCAGTACAAACTTGTTCTTTCTACTTATAAATTGTTAAATACCTACATTCAACACGATACAGCACGCACGGTGAAAGATTGCTTCAGGTGGCGCACATAAAGTTCGTGCGTTCGGCAGCATCCGGCATCTAAACAATAGCCAAATGCTTCGTGATGCTTTCCCAGTGGCGTCGTATAAGAAAGTGCGTAACTACAGGTAATGTGAGTCACCTCAGAATTCACAATATTTTTGTATGGCATTTTAGTGGTTTTTAATTACTTCACTGAATAAACAATATTTCAAAAACTTGTTTTTTAATGGAGTACATGTGATGCAGTTTAGCGACTACGCCACTGACATCAGCTGTTTCCCGGGCCTGGCAATTTTAAAATTAGACGACTGCGCACCCGACCTTGAGGCAAACTTTGGCCGTGAGTGCTGTACATAAAATCATCTTTAATTTATATAAATGAGTTTATTTGTTAAAGGTCTCTCAATAATATTTATTTTGAATTTGTGTTGATTTTTTTTTAATATTTAAAAGTTCCCTTAAACATGTGTGCTTCTTAATCGAATATATGTACAGATTGTCCGAAATCCAATCTAAACATAGAAAAATTAATGAGTGCAACAAGGAAGACATAAACAATATGGGTAACACAACAAAGATAGAATGAAATCATGGCTAGGTAAATTTTTAAACTAAAGATCTCTCGACAATAACAAGCAAGCAAGCAAAAACATCTGTCATAGATATTGCTTGTTATTGGCGAGAGATTTTAGTTTAAAAATTTACCTAGCCATGATTTCATTCTATCTTTGTTGTGCTACCCATATTGTTTATGTCTTCCTTGTTGCACTCATTAATTTTTGTATGTTTAGATTGGATTTCGGACAATCTGTATAATCTTCAGGACATACTAAAGTAAGCAGGCTGAAGTGAAATTTTTGTATGCCTTGTTAGTTTTGTGAAACATCTTTTTTAACAAAAAGGTACCTTTGTAACTTTTTTTCCCAAAACGATCAAAGATTTATAAGTCCCTAAAATTGTCTTTAAAGCAAAAAATTAGACTTATGATTTTTATCACAAATTTCTCATAACAACATTTTTTCGACATGGCAACACTGGATACAACGCTAGCACTCCGCGAGGGAGTATGACCGGCAACATAGAAGGTTAAGGCATCCTAAGTCGTTCTCAATAAACCTTCAAAAATTAACAAAAGACAAAAACTAGAAATTCAAGCATTAAAATTAATTTTTCTTGCAACAAAGAAGGCAACAAGGTTGCTTTCGATTATTAAAATTGAAGTTTCAGTAAAAAGGTACCTTAAGGGTTAAAGACTTTACAAAATGTATAAAGTGGGTGTTATTGTAGGTGTGTCAGTCTTTCCCCCATCTTAAAAATCAGTGAACCAAGTTAAATTTGATTATGAAGTGTGGGCGTTTTTGTATTTCTATGACCGAATATTTCTTTGCTGAAATCCGTAACGAAAATGCGTATATTTTCTTATATTATGCGTCGTTTCCGTTTCTAACTTTGATTTAAAATTTTAGATTCTTTGGTTAAAACAATAAGCATAAAGCTTAATCTTCAAGAAATAGTTAGCTGCAAGTGGATGTAAGCAGCTAGGTTTTGGGGTAGCAGTTGTAGTGGAGTTTAAAAATCTTCTCTAAAATGATTTACTTTTATTATATTTATGAAGTTGACATTTACTTGACATTACAGAAGTGATGAGATTTAATTAAAAGTGCTTCAAAAAGAACACCCTTTTTAATTTATTGTCGTAAGTTTCAACTGAATTTTGTTTGATTCTTAATATGTTGGATTTTCCTTTGAAAATTTACTTTTATTATAATATTTCCAAATTCGAAGGCTTTAAATTTCACAACAGTCACGATCCAAAGACTTTTGTAATTTTAAAACTGTAAAATTTACACAAGGTGTAATAGCTCTCGCTCAAATTCCAAAGTAAGCAGAAGGCTTACATCACGTTAGCATTGTTTTATAAATTAAACACTCTAAAACATACGAGAGAAAACTTCTGCTGCGCCCCACGAACCCCATAATTTCCTTTTTATTTTACCAAAATGCAGTATATTTTACACAACACTCTGTAACAATGAAAAATACATAAAGCAAACAAAAAACGCCCTTTCCATGTGCTTAAGCAACCCCTTTCGTAGGGATAAAATGTATTTCAAAACTTCTTCAAGTTGTAAGAGATTAATAACAGATTAGGTTCGACAGTGATCTCCAGTGACAGTGAAAGTTGAAAAGTTTCAGTAAATACGTTCGCGCAAAAGTAGAGAAGATACACAACGTCAGAGTGAGCTTTTCCAGTTGTTTTGGTACAATCACCCCTGAAAGTCTTTCCAAATTATAAGCACACGAGAGCTAACTGACACAAAAAAAAAACTTATGATTAGTTAGTAAGTTAGTATGCAGTAGGTTTACATTTTAGGTACCAAAGAAGTTCTTCATAAACGAAAAAAATTAATCTGAAAGCGAGCGAAGTAAAAGTGGCCCAAATTTCAAATTGAAAATCGGTGCTCGTCTCTTGTTCCAACAGGATTAATTTCAGGAGCCCTTTAATAACAATCTACCACGTCACCCCTGTAACCCTGTCATTTCATCATCTTAAACTAAACCGCCTTAATGTCATTTTGTCGTTCCTGATATTTGAAGCAGAAATGTCTTTGATATAATAATTTACCCTGAAACGATTAAATTTAACACAAGTTAATGAGGTCGGGCCAGCTTGTTCAACTAAGTACGGTACGGAAAATGCGATTTAACTCGTTCGCAGCAGGGTGCGGTTTTTAATACAAAACTTCCGAAATTTTTTTATATTCAAAAAATGTTAAACGTTTAAGTAAAGCTCAAATTTAAAAAAAAAATCAAATTTCATTTGAAATAGGGCATCGTTTTAGTAGATATTGAAACTCGCCGAGTTGTTAAGTAAGTATTTTACAAGAAAATCTTGGCGAAAGTCTTATCATTACAGCCTTTTTAGGCGTTATGAAAACGTCGAACTTGGGTAAATAGCCCTTTTTATCGTCTTTTTATATCACTTTTATAGGATGGTAGATCTGTTGGGTGAAGTGTTATATTTTACTGTTTTGATTAGTTTTACTATTTCGAATGCAGTAAAACCGTTTGAAGTTTCGTCTGTAAACTTAATAATAAAGGAATTTTAAGGGTTAAGGGTTTTTTGAACTTTACATAAGTTTCGAATATTTAAATATAGGGCGATTAATGTAGATAGTGTGCAAGAGGCGCCAGAAACAGAAAATTTTCCAAATGACAGGAATTGCATAAAATGAAACTTGAGAAAATATTCTGAAGTGTTTCATGAATTATAGTTATCAGCACATTTTTTTCATAACGGTGCTAAAAGGTAAGCTAGGTAAGTAGATTGTAAATCAGCAGTTTGTTAAATAAAAAAATACATTACTTTTGCTCTACACAGCAAATTTTAAAATCACCTGGCATTCTTCAAAATGGTATTAAATTTTTATAATCTATCCGAGGTCTTTTTAAATACCAGCAACCAAAATCCATTATTTTTTGTTTATTAATTTATTATCTGCATTTACTAGTTTTGTCAAAATGAAAAATTCACGTTAGTCAGACAAGCCATTGTTGCCAAATTATAATTTGATATACAATAAGGCAACGCCCTTTAAAAATCCAAATTCTTAAGGAAAAAAGTAGTGGCATGGCTACACGAACAAATCTGTGAAATATTCCTAGCTAAACCTTAACCAGAAAAAAATTGCGAAAACTAGGATTGTTTAATTAAATTAAATACAGTGAAATCCTTTGAGATTTTTAAATCCTGTAAAGGAGTAATATAATTCCGCGGCATTGTTTGTTAATGAATGAAATTTTAGTAGAATTACTTAAAATTCCTGCAATTTTATACAGAAATCCCTTGGCCTTTGAAATTCTTCATAAATTACCTCTTTGAAGTTTTCGTGAAATTATGTTGAATATCCTACTTCTTCTTCTTCTTCATTCATATATGGTTACCCATATCGGTAGGCTTATTGCCTGTCTTTCTCCTTCTAAGCCTCTTCGGATGTTGATTTCCAACATTCTCGCCACCTTTTTGGTGGTCTTCCTTGTTTTATTTTCCCCACTGGTTTGTTGGATTTTGCATTCTTCTTCTTCTACGTGTTTATTACACTGTTTTCTTCTTTGTATATACTAATTTTGCTATATCCTGTATGTTACTCATTTCTCTTAAGTCTTCACTACTGATTCTGTCGTGAAGGGTCTTGCCATGTATCGTTCTTATTGATTTCATTTCAGCTGTTCTCATCATTTGCATCGTCTTCGTGATATCAGCTCTTGTTTCCGCCGAGTATGTCAAAATTGGTCTTATGGTTGTCCACCTGCAATGCCGCTGGGTGTGCTGAGTTGTTCAGTGGTGGAAGAGGACCATCTGCAAACCAGTCCAGCAACCCACTTGCAGATGAGATACAAATATCTATATGCTCATAGAATCGAACAATCCTCGGAACATGGACAGCCAAAAACGATGTTGAATAACCGTTGCAGATAAATCGCGAAGGAATTTTGTGGTGGAAAACTGAAGAAATTTCGTGGAATTGTCTATAATCACATGCAGCAGCTGCCATAAAGTTAAGTGAACTTCCGAAGGTACTACTGGCGTGCTAAGCCCAAAAGTGGTAACTAATATGGTTCAAAAATCAAATAGTAAAAAGTTTTCCCATATTTTGGGAGCTTTCGACATTTATAGTGATAGCTAAGAATGTTTTGGCCAAATACCGCCGCAAAATTCTAGTAATATATGCATTTTATGCCACAGTTTCACCTAACGAACATACATACATGTATCAATTTTCTCAAAAATGTAGTTACCGCGTTTGGGCTTAGCAGGGCAGTAAAAACAATGGAATTCCCGCAGAATTGCTGCAAATGTTTCGTGAAATTAGATAATAAAAGTTCTGGAATTTTGATAAAATAACTGGTTAGACCGAGAAATTATTATTAAACTCTATAGAATTTCCTGGAATTACCCGTAATATTCAAAATCATAAAACATTCTTGGAATTACATTGATTATCTGTGGACTTCAGCATATAAATCTCGAAGTAATTTGTAATGTGTAACAGAGGAAATTCCGTAGAATTTTCTACAATCTACAATTATGTGGAAGTGGAATAAAAGTATGAGAAATTCCTAAGATACCACAATGGAATTCCGTAGAATTGCCACAAATGGAGTGCTGTTAATAGAAAAGCAAAAATCGAGGAATTGAATGAATTTCCTGGATTTACCGGTAATTTTAAAAATTACCTGGCAGCATACAATTAAATATTCGTGAAATTATGTTGAATATCCGTGCAGTTCCGTTGTGAATGATAAATCGTGAAGGATTTTGTGATATATAACGTTGTCTCCAATTGCGTGCAGTTACCATAAAATTATGTAAAATTCCTAAAATATTGCAATGGACTGAGTAGAATTGCCAAAAATATTTCTTGAAATTAAGTAATAACAGTTCTGAAATTCCATTAATGCAAAAGAATAAGTAAACAAATAATTGATTAGATTCCATGGAATTTCCAGGAAATACCTGTATTTTTAAAAATCATACGAAATTTCCGAGAGCATACAATTGAATGTTCTTGAAATTATGTGAGATATTCATGGGTTCCCGTTGCGAAGGTTGAATCACGAGCGATACTGTGATATGCAACAGTGGAAATTCCCTGGAATCACTTACAATCAAGTGAAATCACTATAGAATTAAGTGAAATTCCTAGGATACTACAACGGAATCCATATAAAATTGCCAGAAATGTTGCGTGTAACTAGGTAATAAATGTTCTGGAATTTCGTGAAAACCAAAGCATAAACCGAAGAATTATTATGGCCTACAACTGATGGAATTCCATAGAATTTCTTAGAATTACCTATAATAATCAAAACCATATTAAATTCTTGACAGCATATGATTGAATAATCGTGGAATAATGTTGGATGTTGATTTTCATTCCGAAGAATTGTGTAGGTATACATTAGAGGAAGTTCCATGGAATTGTCTGAGCTCACGTGAAATTGCCAAAAATTACGTGAAATTCCTAAGATATTAGAATGGAATCCCCATGGAAATTCCAGAAATGTCTCGTGATATTAGATAATAAAGGTTCCTAGGATTTCGTTAATAGAAAAGAATTATTATAACATTGATTTAATTTCATGAAATTTCGTGGAATTATCTGTAAGTTTCTGAGAGCATATATGTAATTGAATATTCGTGAAATGATTCGAGATTTCTTAAAACTCTGCTTACACCACAGAACTAATCAAAAAATTACGGAATGCATCCAATGGAATTCCATGAAATTGACAGGAATTTATTTGTGGTTGCCTGAGTTTCTTCATTTCCCTTCAGAACTAATAATCCGTTGCTTCGGATGGAAACAATCTGCTTAAGTAATCTTGGATTGCTTGTTTCTTTATGTTGCGCAAGAGTATTTTTAACCCCCTACTTCTGCATTAGGTCTATTTTTATCATGTAGTGTTCTTGAGTTCTGCCATGGTCTCCTTGGGCTTAATCTATATTTCTCAGAAATTTTTAAATTTCAATGAAATTATGTAAAATTAGAGCGCATAAATTTCGAGCTGGAAACTTGCGGTATACAAGTGAATTGAATTCCGTGGAATTCCGGTGGAAATCCCCAAAGAGTATTTCATCTAAAAGGATAGGCAAGCAGAAGTGCGTGAAATTGCTTGTCGTATTTTAATAGATTGCCCATGAAGTTTGTTATGGAATTCCAGTGTACAAAATTTGTACAGCGGTTTATCACTTAATAAATTCTGACACAGAAAGGTAGAAGGATTTTAGTCTACTTTTAGTTGTTATACTCGTATATGACAATTGTTTAAAAGCACGCATTTATAACAATACATTTGCTCGTAGTTTCATAGATGCAAAACGAAAGCGCATTTAAAAAAATCTGAATTCAAATTGTTCAGTAAACGACAAAGTTGTTATACAACCGAGTAGAATTCCCAAGATTTCCGTGAAATTACGGCAAATTTCCGTGAAAGTACGTCGAATTCATAATGAATTATAACGGAATATCCTTAATTTTTTTTCCGTTCCTCTTTCCGTCCGTACGCGTATAACTGCGAAAATTCTGTGGAATAGTTTGGGCCTACGCGGAATTTCCATGAATTTTCTGGGGAATTGTAATAACATTTCTATAGAATTACATCAAATTCTTGGTATTTAGATAATATGGAAATGTATAAGCCAAAGAATTATAACAATACAACAGATTCAATTCTGTGAAATTCTTACATAAAATTCTATTTTGATGGAAGTATGTGGAATTTGCTGCAATTCCATTCATATCAGTATACAACTAATGAAATTCAATGGAAATGCCTAGAATTCTGTTCCTATTGAAGGAAGGATAAACCGAAGGGTAAACTACTGGCAAACGTTTGTACACCCGGAATTCAACTGCATTTTACGTTAAATCTAAGAAAATATAACAAAAAATTCCAAGGAATTTCATTTGTCTGTCCTTTTATACCAGCCACCTCTCAAGAAATTTCAACGGAATTTCAAAGAATTCCAGAGGAACACTACGATCTACCCCTCGGGATAAATCGTGGGAATATTACTATACAACTGGAAGAAATGCATTCAATGGTCTGGAATTACATGCAATTTTTGTGAAATTCCGCAAAATTCCCCGAGATTTCCTTCATGCGGAAAATTAACAGAAAAATTTTTGCAAAATACTAATTGAATTCCGTAGATTTTCCTAAAATTACTTGGGCGTGAAATTATGAGGAATTTTCTTCAATTTTTGTCACAATAAAGGATAAATTAACAAACTGTGGTACGCAACTGATGAAAATTCTTAGAATTAAATTGATTTCCCATGGAATATTAACTTATCATTTGCAAGAAATTACTTAAAGTTCCTGTGATTACTTGATAATTCCGGAAACTTATGTGAAGTATTCGTGGATTTTCATTTACACCAAGGGGTAGTAAATCACTGGTAAAATTTTTACACACCGTAATTCCATAAAATTCCGCAGTAATTTCACCGGAAATACGACAAAGAACTTTATAGAATTCCAGCTATCTATCTTTTTACAGATATCGACTCTCAGGGAATTCCATTTAAATTCTTCGGAATCTCACGAGAATTCCACAGAAATCTATTCAGTTGTACAACATAATTCTACTGCGTTCGACTCCGCAAAAGTATTATTATTTACAACCGAATAAATTCCGTAGAATTACCAAGAATTTCCGTATGAAAAGCCTGAAGATTTACCATGGAATTTCGGTGGAATTCTGCAGCATTTTTTCAATTTATTTTACACTGAAGGATAAGTTGAGAAATTATGAATTATTAAATGAACGAAATTCCGTGGGATTACCCAAAACGGCCAATACTAACTAAAACTTTTAAGAATCTACATAAAATTCCTGAAACATTAGTGCCTTAATTTGTTTTCTAATTTTTATAAAATAAAATACATAGAAAATCCAGTTTTGTCTAATAATTTGATGTACAATAACGCAATGTCACTAAAAAGGTTGGTAGTTCAGATGTTACATGTAGGTGCAAACCTATCGAATTTTCATGGATAAACCTTAGCCAAAAGCATCGTGACGAGATTATATTTATAAAATTATGATTCTTTTTTTAAACAATTAAATACAGGTATTTGGGCTTTTTATTTTAGTTTATTTATTAGATTATTAGATATCTTTTACACTGCCATTTTTGTAAATGTGCATCAAAATTACAGCGTCTAATTAGAGTTCATTCTAAGGCGAAATATAACATTTCTTTCGCAGTAAAAAATGAAAGCTTTTGGCTGTTTTAACTTGGCTGAATTCGATTTTAAAATTCAACAAAAGAATAAAGCGCTTTTAAATTTAAAAATGGTAAATATTTTTAAATTAAATTCTTCGTATGCGTGTAAAGTACGCATTCATGTTTCTTGAGTCAAGAGATATATTTTCTTAGGTTCCAACACGTCTCGAATGATTTCCTCGTATTTCTTCCCCTTGTTTCTCAACGGTCCAAATAAAAATCTTTTCACAGAAATCCTCACGTTTCAATATCGTCAAGATCGGAAAATCACGCGTCAAATCACGCATCTTCTGTATTTTGAACCTCCCTGTTCACTATCAGAACATATGTTTCCATAAACGCTGAAAGCGAACGCAAACTTTTAGACCTTATTACAAACGTAAATAAAAATACTTGTAGTTAACAAAGCCCATAAATTTTACGGTTTTTTCCACGCAGAAAACCGTTTTAACACGGACTACCGAACAAGTTTAGTTAGTTAGTGGACGAAGTTTATAAAATTAAGAGATTTTATCTTATTAAATTAATTACAACGAACTTTATTACCTCGTTTGAAGTTTTGTTGCGTAATCTACGCAGGAAACATAGGTTGTTATGTGGCGACTGTTTATCATTTGTAATTAGCGTTATGTGGAGTAACTGTTTGCTGAAATATGAATTTTCTAAAGTTCACTGATGATTCATTCTAGTAACATCGTTTATGTTTAGGTTTCCAACGAAATATCTGGAATTATTTTTGTTCGCCAATATTTACATCAAAATTCTTATCTAAAAGGCAATTTTAAAAGACTGGAAACCAAACACAAAAGGTCCTTCCATAGGGTTTCTTTGTATTCTTTAATTTTTGAAAGCCTTGTCGGAAGTATCACTTTTTGTTTCTTTAGACGTATTAATTCGGGCAAAGTCCTGTCCGGCGAGAAATAATTTCCACCTTTTTTCAGGAGAGCATTGTTTTGAAGGGTCCTTCTTCCTTATCAGTTGCTCATAAGTTCCATTAGTGAAAATTAAATCTTCGACGTTATCTTTATCTGTCCCCATTTTTGAGATTATTCCGCCTCCTTTTGTCATTATGTTTTAGTTTGCCTTTTCCTCCTAATGTTAGAAAGCTGATATTTTGCTGTTTATTGAGGTGTTATTTTTTTATAATCGCTGAATTTTCTGCTTATTTAATTTGTAGTTAAAACAAACCAAATCGGTTTCTAAAGCACTGAACAAACCTCAGAAGTTTCGTTAATTTTTAAACGAATATCCAGTCGATCTAAAGGCGTTTCTGATTTCTGTTTAGTAAAACAGTTGGTAATAAGGGTGAATATGTCGCAGTGGAAGCTAAATATAGTTAATGTACTTTCCCTAGTCCTCCTTATTCCCAGTTATCGATTTCAATTTCAGTCATTTCGAGTATGCGACAGTTTGTGATGTTATTCTGAGATTAACATTTGTAAATGCAAAGTTATGCTAAATCTTCAATTTAAGAGCAGAACATTTGGTTTCTTTTCGAAGGAACAAACAAAGAAAATTTTCAATTTGCCTAATTAAACAATGCTAGTGAACAATTGTTCCGTCGATAAATTTTCTCTTTATGGGCAAAAATATATATAATTTTAGACTGTATTAAATTTTCAAAGTTAATGTTCCATTAACCACTAACCTGAATTCAAAATTCAAACAAAAGTTTCCTAAATTTAAGCAAGCTAGCTTCAACACATACTTTTTATGTGCAAGGCTTTTTTCAAATGAAACAGCCTGTATATTTTTACAGTTGGATTCTACGATTAATTCTAAGAAACTTTTGTTGGAATCCGTTTTTTCTTTAGTTACAACCAATTATTCAAAGTTAATTCCGCATAAAAAAGGGAACCTAGGCACTAGTCAGCTGATCCAGTCGACGAGGGTTAGGTAACCAAGACCAAGACATGTGGGGTTACATCGTAATCATGTCATCAATAATTGATGGGCATGCCTGATCTTAGTTAGACCATCACTAAGACGCAGTGATTCATAGCCAATCTCTCCCAACAAAAGACTACATAATTGTATGAAACGTCGAGTTTTAAAATAAAATTACGCTAGGTGGGTAGGACAAGATACCCAGAACCCCCCACCAAAATAATGGTCAGCCTCATGGATTCTGGGGGAGGCAAAAACTCAACTCCTAAAAACCAAGAAAACTTACAACATAAGCGCCAACAAAAATACACATCCTAGGCATATCTGAAATAAAAAAGAAAGGAGAACAGCAACTAAAGTTACATCCTGGCAACATACTATACAACAAAGGAAGTGATGACAACGCCTATGGTGGTACAGGATTTTTAGTGAACAAACGAGAAGATGAAGATAAAAATTGTTACGGCAGCAGAAACGAGTGAGGCGAGAAACTCATGAATTACCCAGAACAACAAAATCTATATATTATGAATACTTTCTTTAAGAAAAAGAACAAAAGAAATGGACATGGATAGCTCCTAATGATGTAGCTAAAAATCAAATAGACTACCTTTTAACTAACGACAAAAAGATTATTAGGTAAGATGTTACAGTACTAAAAACGTTTACTGCAGGGAGTGACCATCGTATGATTAGAGCAAGAATTTCGATTAATCATAAACAAAATAAAAGTGTCAATTTACCCGTACTTAGTACAAGAAATAGGAAAAGAATTAGAAGAAAAGGAAACCGACACTGCAAACAAAATAATAACAAAGGCTATGAGAGCTGGAAAAAACTGGGTAAAAACAAAATTATAAGAGGAAAAGATTAGTGTAGAATACACATAAATCAATAACACCATACCTAAGAAAGTAAAAGCAGATCTCAGAAAATATTACACAATAGAGGAACCAAGTGTCTTAGGCAGAATACAAACAACACAATTGGTAGATGATGAAGGTAAAGAATATAGAGGTAAATACAATGTGACTAAAGCTGCCGAAACATTCCATAAAGACTTACATAAATCAAAAAAGCGCCCAACCAATGAAACTTAGATCGGCAAATTGTGAATGTAAAATCTGAAGATTTGCCGGATATAGAAGAATATGAAGTCACTAATGCCCTGAAGGACATGAAAAACAACAAAGCTCCTGGTAAAGATCAAATTAATATTGACAGAGCTGATAAAAGAGGGACCAGAAGTCTTACCAAAAACTATTAAACACCTGTATTACGACTGCTACATCATCATCAATTGACATGGAGCAAATCCTCGTGGATCAATCCTGGATTACGCCAGGCCCACCCCATGCCAACAAGGTGTGAAGGGATTTGTTATGAAAGGTGGGGATCGGGAGCACTGCATAACGTTAACATGCCTGTGACGCTAGCCGCTAGACACCGCTTCTGCAGTGCAAGGTAGTTAGTAAGTCACATATTCAATGGGAGTTGGATATATGGCTGAGATGGTTAACCATGTTTTATCATGTTATATACTAACAGTATTTCTAGTATTACAGCTAATTTTCTAGGCTTATGATATTAAACACCTTAGCTCAGACACGCCTATCATGTTACATGTTCCATTCTGCTAATTTTGTCTAATCATTAGTATTGCCATTACCTGTATAACGACTGCTACATAAAGCAGAAATTCCGAAAGATTGGAATGAAAGTGTCACAATCCTGCTGCACAAAAAAAGGAGACAAAAGAAATCTAAAGAATTATTGACTCGTCTCATTAATGTCCCAACTTAACAAGCTGTTCATTAAAATAATTACGAATCGTTTAACTACAAAGCTGGATAGATACCAAGCAATAGAACAGGCAGGATTTCGTAAAGGTTTCAGTACTTCCGATCATCTCTTAACTGTTCGAACGCTAATCGAGAAATGTAATGAATACAGTGATGCAGTGGAAATTTGGGCATTCAACAATAACAAAATTGATTATCGCTACAGGAGATTAATACACAACATCTACGAGCAATCACAGGTAATAATCCAACTAGGAGAGAATACAAATGCAATACCAATTAGAAGAGCGATGTTATTTCACCAAAACTGTTTACACTCGCTTTGGAATATGTTTTTAAATCGTTGACATGGAAAGACGTGGGCATAAATGGAAGAAAATTAAGCCATCTAAGATTATTCTGATTTCAAACTCATATAACGAATTGCAAACAATGCTTGAGCAACTAGCAGAAACATCAGCAAAAATCGACCTAAAAATGAACACAAACAAAAGTAGAATCATGACCAACACAGAAGACCAACGAAATGTAACAGTGAAAGAGCAAGTGTTGGATACAGTAAAGGAACATGTTGCTAGACAGACAGATGAACGCTGGAACACTATCATCATCATCCAGCAATGGAGATCCTGGTCGTGGAAACGAACACGTGGAAGACCACAAATGAGATGGGCAAATGACCTGAAGAGGACAGTGCGATTAAGTGCCCAGAACCGAAATCATTGGCACCAAATGGCGTCCAAGGATGGACAACACGGGGCCAACGAAGAAGAAGTTCCAGAATCACAAGCATTAATATAACAGTTGTAAATTGATATGAAATAATTCAATCAAACAAATAAACGTCAGCTGTTAAATTTATTATTTTGGTGATCACTTACTATCAATAAATCTTTAACGAAAAATAAAGAGTTTCTTAGAATTAACCGTAGAATCCAAAAATGTGCACATACGAGGGGCGTTCAAAGTGTGTTGCAATTTGGGGGTATCTAGCAAAGTTTTGATTTTCGTGCAAATTTTGTTTGATACATCAGATCTAGTTACCCTTGCTTGCAAAAATTGGTTGTCCTATCTGCTTTTGCTTTCCTTCTGTCAGTTGTGAAATATGGCTGAGCGTAGTTTAAAGAAGTTCGAGTATCGAAGCATCATCAAGTTTTTGTGTAAAGAGGATGTAAATGCAAAGGAAATTTTTGATCGCTTATCGAAAGTGTACAGATCGGATGCGCCTTCGTATGCTACGGTCACTAGGTGGTTTAAAGAATTCAAACACGGCCGCCAGATCATTAAAGATGATCTAAAGTGCGGAGGACCAAACACTGCAACCGATGATGAACATGCAGTTCAGGTTGAGTCACTGGTACTCGCAAATAGGCGTATAAAGATATCAGAAATTGCCCAAGAGATTGGTGTTTCACAAGGAAGTGTTCACAACATCATCCATATCACTCTGCACATGTCGAAAGTGTCAGCCAGGGGGGTGCCCAGAAATCTTTCTATTCAGGATAAGCACTGCAGGATGGAAGCATCACGCGAGCTTCTCGGCCTCTTTAATTCCAATCCAGATGACTTTATGGCTCGACTTGTGACTGGAGATGAAACATGGCTTCACCACTGGGACCCCGAAACGAAGCAAGAGTCGATGCAATGGAAGCATGCGGAATCTCCAGCTCCAAAAAAATTCACAGGCCTCTGCTGGGAAGATCATGGCATCTGTTTTCTTGCCAAGGGCTGCTCTTAATCGATTATATGCCACACAAAACTACAATTAATGCAGAATATTATGCACAACTTTTGAAAAAATTGCGCTGCGCAATTAAGGAAAAGAGACGTGGAAAACTGTCCAAGGGGGTTTTCTTACTGCATGACAATGCTCCAGTCCACAAGGCCAGAGTTGCACAGGCTGCCCTGAAGGCCTGCGGGTTCGAACAACTTAACCATCCACCTTACAGCCCGGACCTGGCTCCTAGCGACTTTTACTTATTCCGAAACCTCAAGAAATATCTTCGGGGGCGCCGGTTTTCGGACGACGAAGGTCTTAAGGAGGAGACGGAAGCGTGGTTTGCAGGACAAGAGGGGGATTGCGTCGCTGAAGGAGAAGTGGGGTATTGAACTTAGGAGGGACTACATTGAGAAATAATAAATTAATTTAATTGCTATTAGTTGTTTCAATGCCCGAATTGCAATACACTTTGAACGCCCCTCGTATATAAGACACTTAATTTGAAAAAAGCAAGTTGAATGCAATTGTGATAATAAAATGATGATGCTTGCTTAAATCCAAAAAACTTTTATCTAAAAAACTGTTTGCAATTCTTTGCGGTCTAAACATATTTGAGTGTTCTGGTAATTTTAAATAACCCTATAACTCTATTTTATGCTAAGCAGTACCATAAAATTTAGTTACAAACTTTTAAAAAATATAACTAACGTTGAATGGTTTAATTTTATTAGGTATATATTCGCTCCAGCAATCTTTACGTAGTAAGTAAAAGAAAATCAAAGGCAAAAGCAGGAGTCAAGATTCTTCTTTTCTGACAAAATTCTGTGAACTATTTCTAATTAATTTGTTGTATGAGTGGAGAAATCGAAATATATGCCAAAAATAGGAAAAGCAAATAATGAAAGCAAACTGAACGATTTTGTTTGTTTTAGTTAACATTAACGCAAACAAGAAGTTAATTAATAAATGTTTACTATATTGCCGCAACTGATTATATTAATCCTATCCACAGAGTAACTAGCAAACAATAATACTTTCAAAACTATATTCATTTTCCAAATTGAACATATCTGTATAATGTTCTGTTGTATTAATAAATGAATTCAAAGTCTTGTTTTTGTAACTTTACTAACAATTACTTTGAATTGTATATTGTATAATAATTCAACAAAACTAGGACACTTAAAGGATCTAACGATTTTACTGTTAATTATGAAGTATTTAAAAACATACATTTATAAAGAAGTATGTATGAGTTTATATTAGTTTGGTAAGCACAGAATGAGAGGCGTTTTAAAATTATTTCTTAAATTTAAATCGGGAGACAAGGCACAGGGTAATTACAGTGTTCATTCCATATAGAATTTTCGTGGATGTATGTAAATTTCTTGAGAAATAACAATGGAATTTCCACGAAATTCCCTGAGATTGCATATAACTAATTCCTAAAAAATGGTAGAAAATTTCCATAGAACTACGCGAAATTACGAGTTTGCCGCAGAGTTTCAGTACAAATCGAAATATACACAAAATACAGAAGAATGATATTAGATAACTGATAGAATACTGGGAATTTCCTGTTGTTCATATTCTTAAATTACTTTTAGTATTCCGGAGAAATCTTGTGGAACTCCGCTAAGAACAATAAATTCTAGAGGCATTAAAATATATATAAATTGAGGGGAATTAGATGAAACTCCAAAACTTCCAATAGAATTACAAATTCAGAAATTATTCGAACTGTCCGTGAAATCGTGTAGAATGCTGATGAGTTTTCGTTGTGAAAAATAAATCGCGGAGGTGTTATACTGTACAACTGAAATAATTCAGTAAAATTGCCTGGAATCAGTGGAATCACATGAAATTTCCGTGCAATTACTAAAAATTTTTGAGGAGATCCAGAGATCCTAAGATTTCCTTTACGGGAGGATAAAACTATGAATTACTATATCGTAAATGATTGAATTTCATGAAATTTTCTCAGAAGCATATGAAAGTTCTGTGAGCGTATAATTTAATTTTCTTAGAATTATATACAACTTCCGATGTTTAGAGGAAAAGATAACTCAAAAATGTTCCGTGAGCTGTAGGAAATTTCATTAAATTTTAGTGGAATTACCTGAAATTCGGAAAGAATCAAGTGAAATGCCTACAGATTTACAACATTTGTTTGTTTACAACTGATATAATTATTGTTAGATTTATAGAGCTTCATAGAATTTCACAGTAATTTCATGAAAAATTCGTAGACGTTCACAAGATACACCGTGATTCCACTCGGTGGAATTCAATGGCAATTTCCATGAAATTATTGTAAAAGGATAATGGTAGAGTACTAACTACAATTTCCTGGAATTACATACTTAGAATTATTTTGAATTACTTAAAAAGTTCGTGTGATTTCGTTCATATCAAAGGATTCCGTCACCATTCACCATGCCTAGAATATTATAGCATTTCCATGGAATTGACTAAAATTTAAGATAAATTCTGAATTGGAATGGAAATTTTCGTATAGTTATGCGGAATATTCGTCAATTTTTGTTTATGCCGAACAATGCGCTGCGCAGATATGATTATTTAAAACTGATGGAAATCTATGAAATTACCTAGCATTTCCATGAAGTAATGTGAAAACCTGTAAACTGATCATTATAAATTCCAATGAATTCTGACAGAATTCTTTTCAGTTATGCCGAAGAATAAATCGAAAAATTTTGGTATACCTACAACTGATAAAATTCCGTGAGATTAGCTAAAACTTCTAGAGTCTAGAGAATTACATGATATTCTTGGGAAATTACTTGGAATTTCCGTGAAATTACGTGGAATGCCTGTAAACTTCCAACCATATCGAAGGATAAATCACGGTGATAATAATTGTATACAACTGATAAAAGTTCATCCATTTGCTTGGAATTACATGGAATTTCCCTGGTAAAATCTTTGAAGCGACAAACCGCTAGTGAATTTTGTATACTGCGACTCATTGGGAATTCCGTGGTAACTTTAATAATTCCCTAGAATTACCACGAATATTCAACTAAGTTACATACCATAATTCCACTGCAGTTTATGCCTCGAAAACTACAATGAAATTTCTGTAGAATTTCCTAAAATTTCTGTAGAATTTCCTCAAATTCTGTTCACGCCGAATTGTAGAGAAATTTTGGTGTTAGTGTATAACTGAAAATAATTTTGTGGAAGTCCTAAATTCATAGAAAGGGGAAGTTAAAAGTGAAATTCTCTTTGAAAATAAAATTCCGTTATTCAAAATTTTATTAATGATTTACCATGCGCTTAAAATTATGAAATACTTATATTTTACATTTGATTACCAATTCAAAGACTTGTTTATTAAATCCAAAATACCAACCACTTTTAACCCGTTTCTCTATGTTATTCGACCCCTACTAATGAACTTAGATATGCACCAAATATCCAGTTACGCTCCTATAATATTCTAAATACCCACTAAAATCTCCTAAATTAAACTTTAAATTCTAAGATTACAACACCGAATTTATATCATGATTTAAATTTAAATTAGATAGATATCTACTATAACTTCTGTGTATTAATAACGAGAATTAACAATGATCACTGCTACATTTCATAATGCATTGTGAACCGAAACGTTTGGGTTAACTCGGGCATCGTTAATAACTGAGTTTGTAACTTCGTTTATTTGATACTATCTCGATATCGGTGGGTACGAGGACGAAATAAATTAAATTGTTTTAGAAACGACCGATACGAAATGTTGTTTAATAGATTAATTCATTTGTTGAACTCAACTGATGAATAATTTTCTGAACTATTTTTAGTATCAAATAACTTCGACGACGATTACACTCTTAAAAATCAAAATTCGAAACTTCCATTTAAATTTTTAACAATTATCGAAAGCTAAACGAATTTCAAGGCAAAATACGAATTTATTCATTTTTTAACTTTCACTAAAACCACTTATTACGTACAGACAAGCAAAAAGAAATTCGTTTGTTGGCCAATAACCCCTCTAAATAATCTTTGTTGAGAAATACATACAAACAAATATCCATTAATAAACAAAAACTGGAATTGTTAAAAAGTTCTCACCATTCTTTTTAATTATTTGAGGGTATTTTGACCCTCGAGAAATCGGCGAATTCTTGTTTTATTTAATAGACAATAAATAATTCTTCTGCTGAATAATAGTTTCTTAATTATTAAATAAATAAACAATTTTTTTAGATTAAGGTTATCTAAATACCTGTTAAAATTGTTACTGTTTTATTTTGGTACCAAGAGGACATGAATTCTGGTCTGGGAAGATTTTTAATCCTGTTAGATTATATTAAAAAATTCAGTGAATTGTTGAATATTCAAAGCGAAATATTTGAAATAAACGCCTTGTTTCAGTGTTATCATTTGAGATTTTCTTAATCTACTAAAACAAAATTTTGTTATGCAACAAAGATGTCCAAAATTCTATTAAAAAATCTGCATTCAGTCAAGGAAGTATCACTGTGTTTTTTAAAAATAAGATTTCTTAAGCAAAATACTTTTTAGATTGATAATAAACACCTAACTAGTAATATTAATGTTTTCTTTAAACTATTTCAAAAATGTCATACAAATCTGTTTTCAACCCAGAAATCAATTTGCGAGTCTGAAACAATCGACAGCATTTTATAAAAGAAGATTTGAATCAAAATACCTATTTGTTGAGTTCTTAAGGCCTAGTAATGTCACTCTTTAGAAATTCAAATTATTAAATATGAAAATATCGATCTTTTCTCTAAATTATTTCAGAAAGTCTAAAATTCAATCAAAATCTGCTTTCAACGCAAAAATTAATTTGGGAGTTTGGTAGAGCCGTCATCTTCTAAAATTCAAATTATGAGAGATGATAACATCGATCTTTTCTTGAAATTATTTCCAAAAAGGTCTAAAATGTTATAAAAATTTGCTTTCGAGGCGGAAATTAATTTGCGAGTCTGAATTGTCTGAAATAATAGATCAAATTTTATAAAAGAAGAGTTTTTAAAGCAAAATTCTTTTTAATTAATACTACGATCTAATAGTATCAGTCTTATAAAATTCAAATTACTAAAGATGAGAATATCGATCTTTTTTAAATTAGTTTAGAAACATCTAAAATCCTATCTTTCATCTCAGAAATCAATCTGCAAGAGTGAAAGAGTTGTCCTAATTCTATAAATTAAAGATTTTTAAAGCAAATTTTTTGAATTAATAATAAATACCTAATAATATCAATCTTTTAAAATTCAAATTCCATCAGTGTAGATGGATATATCTGGTTCGGTTGCATCTTCAGAATTCAGATAGATTCTGAAGTGTTTCCTAAATGTGTAGGTGGGTGGGTGGAAGAGAGTCTATATTCGCTTCCAGAAGGGGCATCCGAAGTACTGCTTCTCTTAGGATCTGATGGTGTCTTCCCCCAGCACCTGTATCCTGCCACAGTCCCTTCACCCGCAGTCTGAGAACAGACTTTGGTGTCACCTCCTTCAGTGGCGGGAGGCCCAAAGCAGCTTACAGAACTGCGGTTGGGGTGGAACGGATGACCACCATAATACTCACACACGCCGATCTTTGTACGGTTGCTGCAGTAACTTGTCTGATCCTGGGCCACCAGACAAGTGCTCCATAACATAGCATTGGTCGAATTACAGCCGTGTACAACCACAAGGTCCCCAGAGTCTGCCCGTTGCACGACGACACTGCCAAAGTGCCATTCTCACTTTTTCGGTTCTAACCTTTATATGTTAATTCAGATTTTTGTCCAGTATAATGCCCAGGTAACTTGACTTCATCTGAAAAGGTAAGGAGAGTTTGGAACAGTCTTGGTGTCCTTTGGATGACAACCTTCCTCTTTTTCGTGAACAGAACCATCTCCGTCTTGGTCGGGTTAACCTGTAGAGAGTGTTCCGTACACCATTGCTGAGCCATGTTAAGTGCTTTCTGCATCAAACTGCATAGCACTTGCTCATACTTGCCGGTAAGCAGGATAGTTATATGTTATATCATCTAGGTAACCTACTGTGTAGAAGCCTGCACCAATCCCTAACTATATTAATCAATTAATATTAAAATTGAATCGCCGGAGTGGCCGAGTGGTTAAGGCATTCGGCTACGGCGGGGCGTCAAACCCGAGTCGGAAGCTCGGCGGGTGGTTTATCCAGTCACTGAAAATAGCGGGATACCGAAACACAGTAAGGCGTAAGGAAGGTTGTCAAAGGCGTGTGCTTACCACATCACCCCGTACGTGTAATCGTGCGAGACTACCAGGTACGAAAGCAACTTAGAAGGCCTTAACCCTTGGCGCCTATACTCCCTCGCGGAGTATAAGTGCCGTTACCCTTACCTTTACCTAAAATCGATCGTTTCGTTAAGTTATTTCAATAATAGTCGGGGGGCATACTTTATGAAATATACACTCCGTGGGAAATTTCATGATGAAATTGTGGGGCCAATTTTAATACATTCCTTATGCCCTCCACAATCATACCTTACCAGGTGCTTTGCTTAAATTTGTGGCAGACGACCTATATGACGTCGTATATCCAAGACGGCGCGGCGGCTACCCCAGACATCATCGGAAGTTCTCAATTATAACTCTTGATAGGGCCATCCTATCAATATTTTGTACTGAACGTTTTTTATTTACAAGGAAATTCTCTATAAAAAAGATCCTTAGGAATTTATCAATATATTTTACCGTTTAGGTGTTTTGTATAAAAACGATTTTAATTTTGTAATCACTCGTATCCTTTAATTTTTTTTTTTTTTTTGTTTCGGATAGAAACGGATTGATAATCGTAAGCCGAGCAGTTTAATACTTTCAATAGCTTAAAATTAACTTTGGACACAATGTCTACTCCACCACAAATTCGTCTCTAAGTATCCCTGCCTCCATCTGCAAAAAAGGCAAGGCTGCAGACTAATTACGAGCTGTGTATTTTATGCCAAAATAAGAAGTTGCCATTGGTCAAACCTATTAACTATGATAAAGTGTTAGAGTGTGTTAGAAAGAGATCAGAATGGAATGATAGTGAATACGTGTTAATTGATAATCGATTAAGAAATGTGACTGTTGAAGAATTGGTAAACGAAAACGCATCATGACATACAGATTGCTACAAGAAGTGTACTCATAAAATCAAAATGGAGCGAAGTGAGAGATTATTTGAACAGGAAAAGAATAAGCCTTCTTGTTCTAGTTCCGCTGCTGAAGATAGTAATGAAGGTTACACAACAAGATCAAAAATCCCTGCGGGTGACAAAAATAAATGTTTTTTTCTGTCTGGAAGAAGGAAAGAGAAGAAATCTATTAATTGCCGTGAAAACAAACTCTGGCGGTCTGAAATTAAAAGAAGCAATTGAAATGTCGCAAAATGAAGAAGCTGACATTAAAATAATACTGCACTGCTTTTTTGCCTCCCGAAAAGGAGCTATTGCTATTCATATATATTCGTCTGATACAGACGTATTTCTACTAGCGTTGTGGTGATCAAAATCTTTTACATGTCCAAGCATGTTTGTCACTGGTGTAGGAAATAATCGAAGAATGCTTGACGTTGGCAGAATTTGCACCGCATTAGGACCAGAAAAGATAAAAGGATTACTAGGTCTGCATGTTCTGTCAGGATGTGATGTGACAGGTTCACTTGCAAAGAAGGGAAAACTATCGTTTTGGAAGGTTTATAAGACCGCAGATAATGACATTTTGATGCTCTTGGGAAACTTGGATCCATTGAAGAATTCAGGGATAAAGCTGAAACTATCATTGAAAAATTTATTTCTAATGCATAATATACCAGGGACGAAGATTTCAGACATTGGGGAGCTTCGTTGGTGGATGTTCTCCAAGCACGAGACGCAAAGTGAAAATCTGCCTCCTACAAAAGCGTCACTGTCTCCTTTTATTCGTAGAGCACATTACCAGGTTATGGAATGGGGTCTTGCTGACCAGCAGCACCCTAATCTACCAACACCTTCTGATTACGGATGGGAAATGCAAGATAATTACTATGTTCCTGTTTTGTGTACGCTTCCTTGTACACCTGAAATCATTTTAAAATTAGTTCGGTGTTCATGGGTAAAAGGGAAATGTGCTGTATCCTGTAAATGTAAATCCCAAAACATTTTATGCACTGAGCTTTGTATGTGTGGAGGCGGTGAAGACTTTGATATCGATGACCTTTCAGATGAAGAATATTAAGCACACATTTTACGTGCAATAAAAATATTGAAATAAATATTAATTTCTGAACTAGTTGTTATTTTTCAACCTAAAAATCTAAAATTCTTTTAAAACCAAAAATTAAAAATTAAAAATTAAAAATTGGCTAATACCCTCTTTAACTGGCTATAACTAATAACCGGTAGGTTATACCATAAAAACTTTTATAACCTTTTTTGTTTAACATTTTATTTAGAATAAAAAATATTTAGTACAAAATATTGATAGGATGGCCCTATCAAGAGTTATAATCGAAAACTTCCGATGATGTCTGGGGTGGCCGCCATCTTGGATATAAGACGTCATATAGGTCGCCTGCCACAAATTCAAGCAAAGCACCTGGTAAGGTATGATTGTGGAGGGCATAAGGAATGTATTAAAATTGGTCCCACAATTTCATCATCAAATTTCCCACGGGATGTGTTATGCCCCACGACTATAAAGTCTAAAATGCAAAAAACCTCCCCTCAGACCAGAATCTGCAAGTTTGAATTTTATAAAATAAGATACTACCTTACTTTAAAGAAAAATATATTTTTTATTTAATAACAAACGTTGAAGGATTTGAAAAAGACAACTCATGCGGTACGGGCACAAAGAATGGAAACTGGTAGGCTCCAGAAAAAGACAGTGGAATGGCAACAAGAGAAAGAAGAAAGAGGACGGCCAAGAAGAGGATGGAATGAGGAAATTTCCAATATAAAACGAAAATGTAATAATATTCAGCAAAGGGCTTGGATAGACAGAAAAGAATGGAAGAAAGTATTGAACTCCGTAAGACCCAGATAGAGGTTGGAAAAACTGAAAGAAGAAGAAGGCTAATAAACACCTAATACTATCAGCCTTTTTAAATTTAAATTATTAAAAATAATATTGTGACAAAGCGAAGTTTGAAATGCATTCAAGTCACTCGCACGCGCGGTTGATATGACGTCAGTTATTAAGGTTAATATACTAACACGGCATGTGTATGCTCATCTTACAGAATGTTATAAGAATGCAGAATAAGCACGCACACATTAAGGTGAATGCCATTGCACTTGAAATTTGAAATACGATATTCCGCAGGTGTGCGAAATGCTGACAGCAGCATTCTTGTAAGATAAGAAGCACGGTCAATTGAGAAGGGATTCGACTTTGGGGGTATAAATATAACAGCTCGATTTACTTCAAAAGTGTGCTTAGTTGTACCTTCGTCGAAGCTACTGTACCTCCAAGAAGTCGAGTTCCTTCGAGACGACGGCTCCCGTAACATTTATGTAAGACTGTTTTATTTTTATTCAAGACTTGTAAAATATTTGTGTGAATTATTTAAATTCGTTTTATGGACTTAGCCGTTTTAAATGTAATTTTGTATAACTTTACTTTGAATTGAAACTTAGAATAATTTATATCACTTCGCTTTGAATCAGGACTTAGAGTAACTTGTATCATTTTGTAAATCTAAAGCACAGATATGAAATACATGATGTTAGTTGAATTTGACTTTGAATAAAAACCTCTCGTAAAAGCCAAGCAATATACCAAGTGACGGCGTCGGTCAAAGACCAAAATATTATAGCAACTTATTTCTATTTACTCCTAACGTTATCGGTCAAACCGGCTTCGTCACAATATCGATACGTTCTTTAAATTATTTCAGAGACGTTTTAGACTCGATAAAAATCGGCTTTCAACCCAGAAATTATTTCTTTAAATTATTTCAGAGGCGTTTTAAACTCTATAAAAATCGGCTTTCAACCCAGAAATTATTTTGGAGGTCTGAAAGACTCCTCGTAATTTTATAAAATAAGATTTAAAAAAAAAATATTTTTCGAATTGATAATAAACACCTAACAATATCGATCTATTAAAATTCAAATTATTCAACAATATAATATCGACATTTTCTTTAAATTATTTCAGAACCGTTTAAAACTCTATAAAAAAATCAATTTTGAGGCGAGAAATTAATTTGTGAGTCAGCGTGACTTTACAGAATGAGATTTGCTAAAGCGAAATGTATTTTGAATTAATAATAAACGCCTAAAAATATTAATACTTTAAAATTCAAATTATAAAGGATGATAACATCCATCTTTTCTTTAAATTATTTCAAAAACATCTAAAATTCTACCGGATGTCTTAAAAAGAATTACATCTAGTTACCTTTAAAATGTGTTTGCACGCAAACTTTTATGTGCCACTACATTGTTATTGGTATTGCATTACCCAGAGCTGTCAGTAGTTAGTTGTAAGATAAAAAAGTAAACTACTTCAGTTCAAATAGTTTTAATTAAATTTGTTAATACAACACAAAAAAAAACATTATTATTATTGAGGCATATTATCCGTAAAGTTAATACTTCCGTCTTCTAGCATAACAGCATTGTGCGAAAGCGGCACATTTTATTTTACATGGGAAATTCAAAGTACATAATTGTATACTAACCGAGAACCAGAAAGCAGGGTTTACGTATCGCGTCTAGCGCTTGAGTCGGTTGTTAAAATATCAGCGGTCCTGAATAGATTATTCTAGTGGCTGTCTTGTTATTTGCTTCTTTATTTATTATTATGTAAAATTACTAAGTATTTCAACTCTGATTATTATAAAACAAACTTTGCAACTTTACTAGTAAGTCCAGTTTTAGGTATACTTGATCAAAAATATTTAGAAACATATGTACATACAACATTGAACCGTTTTGACACCTCTGCTTTTCTCAAGCAGTTGTTTGTCCTGCCTTTAAGAGCATACAGTAATCACCCTCAATAAGTAACGCGTACAATTACTACCTACTAGAACTCGTAGAAAATACGGTCGCCGTTTGGCTCGCACACTGCAACGTGTAGAAAAAGGATAGTTGCTTAAAAGCTGTTGTAACTTGAAGGCCTCATAATGCTTTCTAGTTCTCGGCTAGTATACTACATGTATTTCATTTTAAAACACTTTGTATGAACAAATCTGATTTCAGCTACGAAATTACTTGCGGGTCTGAAAACAATCGTAACATTTGTTAATACTGAATATTTTTTTAATTAATAAAAGCACCGAATAATGTAATCTTTTAAAATTTAAATTATATAAGGCATTGATTATCGACCTTTTCTTGAAATTATTTCAAAAACGTCGCCTTGCTTTCCAATTTTACGCAATTCCCCGGCACAATAATCTCATTAATTAAAGAAAATTGTTTTTTAGTATTTCAAAATTAAAAGAACATCTCACTTGATGAAATTAGAAATTTAATTGAAAATAAAGTCGACGAGATTAAATTATAAAAGTTTTACTTTTTGATTGAAGTTGTGGAAATAAAAAGTAATGAACATCCAATGTAACTAATTTAATTTAAAATGTTGAAAGGCGTAAACATTTTCGCTTAAAATATGCATCTTACGAAAGTGTCTTTGTCATTTATTTATTTATTAATAAGAATCTTGTTATCATTTAAAAAAAATCACTACACTAAGGACTAAGGTTATTTTAAAAACTTTAATTTAGATTCTTAAATTAACACAAATTTTACTAGAATTTTTTGGTTGGAATTATTTGTTGAAATTGAACTACCTACAAAAAATTACGAAGCACGAAATAGTAAAAATTAATGCAGGACCAACAACCAACAAAATCAGATTAACTTAAAGCGAAACACAAATACGCACGTAGTAAAATTAATCGATTCATCCAATCAAGCATAGTAAAACTGCTAAAATAGTTGACACGAATCAGTTTTAACTTTTTTATTTATTTATATAAAATGCACTGCATAATTTAACATATTAAATAAACGCGTAGCTTGTCGGTGTTAATAATGTGATATACGATAAGTCCAAGGTGAACGAACAATCAACAAGTTTTTTTTTTCTTGATACGTTAGAATATAAAATGGCCAATCGCATATTTAATTTGTTTATTTTTATCAGAAGACTAAATTAACTGTATTTAAAAAAAATAATTACGATTAGAGATTAATACCTAACTAACTTAAGAAATTCAATTTTCTTTTTTTTACCAAAAGACCTGTTCCAAAACTTTAATGAATTCGAAGGCAAATACATACGGTCTTTTTAATTTTACTTTCGATGTTTTTTAAACTTTTCTTATTAACGTGGAAAATTGGAGTTCTACGTGAACACGCATACAATTGGTTTTTACACGATTTTTTTTAATTCATCATTTGGTGGCTTCTTAGTGAAACCATTGAATATCCAGTCTTGTTATATTAAAATTATTTGTCGGGGGTAAATTAAACACTACCCTAGTTAATAATAATAAATAAATTTCGTAATTTGCACCCTTATAACAATCCATAATAAATGACATTGTTGCAATATATGCCGATTTAACGCGTAATTCACAGTCCTACGTTTGAACGCTATTATTTAAATAAATACATGTTGAAATGAAACTATTTTTAGGGTGCAAATTGCACCCTACCCTTGTTAATAATAATAAATAAATTTCGTAATTTGCACCCTTATAACAATCCACAATAAATGACATTGTTGCAATATATGCCGATTCAACGCGTAATTTACAGTCCTACGTTTGAACGCTATTATTTAAATAAATACATGTTGTAATGAAATTATTTTTAGGGTGCAAATTGTACTCTACCCTTGTTAATAATAATTAATAAATTTCGTAATTTGCACCCTTATAACAATCCACAATAAATGACTTTGATGCACTGTAAGTACGTTCGTGTGAGGTTGTCACAAAAATAATGTACCTAATTGTCTATAACTTTAGAAATAATAAAGATAGGGAAATAATTTTTAGGGTGCAAATTTTGTTGCACTGGGTGCTAAATGTTTCCTTAAAAAAATATTTAAATTTGAACACCTTATGTGCTGGCAATTAAAAAAGTAATTGTTAATAACTTTTTTATTTAAAAATATAACAAAAAAATTTTGATGGTGCAAATGGGTGCAAATTGGGTGCAAATTATTGGTCAATAAAAATATTGATTCCGAATACTTTTTGTGCTGGCGTGAAGTTGGCACAAAAAAGTTTAATTATTTATAACTTTTGAACTAATTAAGGTAGTTAAAAAATGTTTAGGGTGCAAATAGGTGCAAATTAGGTGCAAAATATTTGCAAAATTTCAGAATTTGCACCCACACTTCATGTGCCAACTTCACGCACCTATAATATGCATATTATAGTAGTTTAAGTTTAAGTATCTACATAAGATGTATTTATAATCCGTAACAGCGGACAGATTGTACATAAATTAGGAGTCAATAAAAATGTAATTGAAAACTAGTCTTGTTGATCATACGTTTCTTTTGGATATCATAAATATACGTTTGCGTAATGCGTATGTTATTACAGATTAAAGCACAGCCATTACATAAACGACATATTTAGATTACAATGGAAAGCAATAAGGATAGTCAGTGGAAAAAATTAGAGACGATGCCAGTGAAACTTTTATAAATATAAAAATTTTAACCGTTCCTAGAAACTGCATTTTACAATGTTTATTTACGCGCGTTAAACAATATCTCAAACTATGATACAATAAACAATCACCTTAACTATAATACTAAAATCGTTGATAACATCAAAATTGAATATACGAGATTATAGGTAATAAGGACTTGCTGTAAATGTTATGGACCTCTATTTATCATGTAGAATACAGAATGTATAATTTACGTATTCTACGTAAGTATTTTACATGTAAAATATTGACTTCTTTTTCTACATATTCTACATGTAGAATAATAAAAAATTAATATACACATTTTTATAGAAATAAATATAACATATATTTTTGTCATTAAATTTTATAGATGAAAATAAGGGTAATGTTTATAATTTGCTTTTTTTATTGAATTTGCAGATATTTATATTTCAATACAACAAACATTAAATAAAATCACAATTTAAACTTAAAAATAAATACTTTTATAATAATAATAATAACAAAAAATAAACTTAAATAAAAATTCTCAACATAAATGTAATATTAATATTCGTTTGGTATATTTTTGTCAATGGATTTTAAAGAATGGTACACAAATAATAACTTTTTTGATCTTTCAAAGCCCAGCCTGTTACGTAAATTGGAGTGCAGAATAAGCAGAAATGACCAATTTGAAAACGCTCTTTCAAGTTGGGCCGATGAAGCTGGTATATTTAATAATTTTAGTGATAACACACTAAGGTTATTGTGACTCTTAGACGTCATACCCCAAAATTTAGTAGAAAGAGGGAGGTTTAAGGTTTAATGCAGAATGCAGGTGTTTTTATACATATTCTACATGTAGAATATGTATTAATGTGAAAGATTTTTTACATACATATCTTACATACTATTCTACACATTTGACATATTTTACCCACTGCTATTTATTAATAGATTGTCTAAATTTATTATAAATCTTTCCGAAAAACAATTCGAAAAGAATATAAAATAGCTTTCCTATACAGTAAGGCTTTTTGTACGACTGATCAGTTTTTAAAAATTAATATGACGAGGGCTTTTTTAGTATCTTATTGTCTTACTGTGTTAAATTAATTTTATTTTGACAATTGTAAAACCACATTTTGAGAGGGTGTTTAATAAATATTACAATTATTATTAAGATATTCAGAAGCAGAAGTTTACCTATACGATTCCGTAAGTAATCCAAAAAAGGAGCAAAATTTCTACCCCCATAAGTGTATTGCCAGTATGTACCTAACTATATGAAAAAAATATTAGGAACTGTTATTGACGGCCAAGTTCTCGGCATTTCGAAACTAATAGTTTAAGAACACCTAGACAATCAGGATTTCGAATAAATATTATTGTGAAATTGCAATCCTGTAGAACTGTGTAACAACAATCACTATCGTAGTTTTAGTTAATCAAAAACGTGCCTTTAAAACAATTTATAGAAATATTCTCCTAAATAAATTGCCTTACTGCTTAAATTCTTAAATTCAATGGATGGCTTTAAATTAGTTCAAGGATTACCTAACAGACCAACATCAACTCTCAAAACGGTATTTTTACGTTTACGCGTATTATATGCTTACTCGGTGTGCCCCAAGGAAGTGTGATAGGGCCACTTGTTTTGTGTATTACCGACATTAGCAAATTATAAATCGAGCAAAAAGTAACCTATTCGCCAATGATATGCATAGGCTTTTGACAAAGAAATTAAAAATGGTGTAGTATGTTAACCAAATCAACAAATTAAGTGGTTGGAAATCAATATAATCCAATTTAAAGTCATCCTCACTAACCCATGAAATTATAAGACACGTCTTAACTAATAACAACTAATCAAAATTAAGGTAAATAGATTTATGTGATTATTATTTGTTTTGTATTTTGTCAACATTTCCTGAATCAAGCTAAAGTCCAACTTTTGATATTAAGAATCAATACCAACAAAACTAAATTTATGCTAATAAAGTCTGCCCATGTTTATACTATTACGCAATCAGTCAACTACGGATGAAATAACTAGAAACGATTGAATTTTGACAAATTTTATTTAGTATAGATCAGAAAGAATTTAAAAATCGTGTAAGGAAAATATTTTGATTTATGAAAGAATAATGTTGTATAAAGCTATTATACATATACAACCAAATTTAGATCAACAGCAGTACAATGATACCTTCGTGAGCCGAAGTCAAGAACTGTAATTACTTCAAAGTAGAAGAATGAAGGTGATGGAATAATAAAAATAAATTTTCATAAGCACGAAAGCACCGGTTCGAAAACTCGTGAAGGAAAACGTCTCATTTTTTATATATAAAATTATAAGTTGTTATCATTATTTATACTTGTATTACTTGTTTTACTTATTATATTTAATCATTGTAAATTGTATCGTTAAAATAGTACAAGTTAAAGGCTATTTTTGTTATTAGAGAAAATTGGGTAAAGTTAATTGATCTAATTTCAAACATGCACGCTTCTGCACATTTAAAAGTGCATTACTTTTCCTATTTACTTGCAATTTCAAATTTGCAAGAAAGTGTTCATTTCATGTTGGCCCAACCCACTAGTAAATCGAGATATTAGTTAATAAAATTACTCACTCATAAATGCTAATCTTGAAACAAGTTTCCTTTTATTTTTGAAAAATATTAGCAAAGGTAAAATTTCATGTGGGGACTACTATAATAATTATTTTCTAGGTCCTCTTAAAAAGACGAGGAGTACGTAGTGGAATTGCGGTGCACAAATAAATGAATCTCCGTACAAGTCTAGTGAAATTCCAGTGGGATTCAGGTGGAACTCCCTGGGAGTCGATATTATGTAAAAGGATAACAAAATACAGCGCTTTTTGGTGAAATTGCTGTAGAATTCCGAGGAAATCCGATGTGCAAAGCTATGTCGGTGGTTTACCCCTGGAAAACAGTTAAAAAGTGCAGATCCAAAAACAAATGTTACCCTTAAAATGCCAGGAGTAAAGTGCAATAGAATTCCGGCCAATGAAATTGTCTAGAAATCTGTGTAGACTAAAAAGATCGACGAATAGAACTTGCAGGCCGTATCTAATATTATCGTATTATCTCCTGTGGAATTCCATGGAATTCTGATGTACACCGTCCTATCCATTCTCTATCTAAAGCAGTTTAGAATATTTCAAAACATGGAGTTCAAGGCAATCTACAGCAGTTTTAGGCAGTTTAAAAAAGCCTGGGACAGTTTGTGAATATTTTTTGTCTTTTTGAAACAAGCTGCTCATCATTTATTAATAACAATCCACATTCTTAGTTTTTAAGAACAAACCACTATAAAACTTTTGTACGACGGAATTCAACAAGATCTTATTACCATACAGTAACCATTGGAATTCCACGGAATCCGTTGACAATTCCACGAAATCTTGTTTAGCTATGGGAGTCGATGTACACTAAAAGGATAGTCCTGGAATTCTTGTCAAATTTTTATTGTTTTTCCTATGGAACTTATATCGAATTTCAGTGAACAATTTGGTAACAGTTTACCCCTTAAAAAATTAAAATTTCAAAATAATTTCGCATTAAACCTAAACTATTAGGTAGAAAACTTAACTTAGGAGTTCTTAGAAAAAAAGTTTTAAATCGCCGTAAGTTTACTTTATAAATCCAGCAGGTAAAAAATGTACAGAAACTTCTGCTTTTTTTTACAAAAGTCCCTACATTTGCAACGATAAACTCTTAGAAATATTAAAAATAAAAAATCCCAATTTAAAAGAAAAACAGGCAAATCTAACAAAATTTAATTATAATCTTGATTAAACATTCCCTAATTTTGCAATTATTTTCGGTGTAAGTAAACTATAAATCAAGATTTATAAAATTTCCCTAAACAACTGTACTTTAAATTTAAATAAATAATTAATTAATTAATTAAGAAAATGGATGATAAAGAAGTAAAGTATTTTACGAAACGTTGATCTTCATAAACATAAAAGGCATTTTTACTTGAAAAAAATGCATAAAATGCATATTCTAAACAGATTTTTAATTTATACGAGTATATTTAAATTTTATGTGCATATTAAACAGAAGGCGTATAGTTCATAAGCAATTCGTACATTATTAGATTATTACTATGTATAAGATTCAAAAGTCTACTTACTTCAGGTTCTTCAATTCTGGTGAGTTTTAATTGATATTTATACAAATATTTTTATTAGATTTGCCATAATCAATTATTTATAAATGCATCCCTAATTACCTTACTGAAATTGAGTACCTACTTTGGAAGTTCAAGTTGTTTCGATTACCCTGAGTTCAAAAAAATTGCACAACAGTGTTATGACAGCAACACAGTGATGATGATGACAGTTAATAAATTCTAAATCTTGCAATTTTTTTTGAACTCAGGGTATTTGATATTTACTAGTTTTTGATGTACGTCAAGTAAGCCGTGTCACATAATAGTGTTCATTCACTCTTTGACTTACTAAAAATCTTACATTTAATACCAGCGAAGAATTTACATAATAAAAGTGAAGTATTTTAAGGCTAACAACATTAAAAAAAATCAATTTTTGTATGCTTAATCATTAACATAAAACAGAATTTAAGGTCGCCGGCGAGATATTTTTGAATAACCGTAAAATGACATTTAATGAACTAATTTTACCCCGATAAATATTTCAATAAATTCACCTGTTTCCTTTCCTGTAAACTAAACCATTCCTCATAGTCATCATTATTGAATTGATTTTTTAATGGACAGTCTGTTTGTTTATTCTGGGAAACATTGTATTTATACACCTAACAACATGATGATTAGAATTATTTCTTGATACACAGGAATTTTTGCGACTGTTTATACAATTTTATTCGTTAGTTCTATAAATAAACTTTTTTGTTTACACTGAATATGATTAATTAATTAATTATTGGCTTTAAAAACAACAAAAAAGTGTCGCTCTTCAGTAAACAAATGTTAAACGTTTACTGATAAGTTTTTGTTTACATTTTTATCATTATTATTATTACTACAATTAATCAAATAAATTAGCCTGATTAACTAAACAAATTTTCGTAATTTTTATGTTTTTTTTTCAGCTTACTGTAACGTTGATAAGTAAAAAAAAAAGTAAATCGTTCCACAGCCTACTAAGTTTTCCACAATTAATTATTAACCAAGGTATAAAAACTCGTCTGACACATAATTACTTTTCCGCATTTAGTAACAGGAATTTTTTAGTAAGTAAATTTTTAAAATTCTACGGCTTACATAAATTATGTCATAGCTAGTCTGATTTTTAGTAAACGTACTTAAGTTCACTTTTTATAGAACCGTGATATAAATCTGCACTTAAGTAACTTTCACTACCTACAACTATTCCCGTATTGACGAAATATAACTTAAAAGTGTGTTAAAACTACGCAATATTAAACTTACACGCCTCGTTTCTGTTGCTTCGTTTCGCTTTTTGAAAGTTTTTTCGAATAAAACAAGTTTTGGAAATTATTTGCCGAGCATTTTTGGTTTATTTTACCGACGGTCTATAATATTATTAATAGATTAATACTAAAATGTATCCAAATTCCATTAACTTACTTACGTGTTCAAGTTTAAATATTTAAAAGTAACTCAAATAACATATTCATATTTATTCATGGTTACATAAAGCATAAAACAGCCAATTACGAAGGTCAATTAATACCTACGAAAAAATCCAAAAGTGTACTTACAGCAAAAAAGTGTCTGAAGTTGTAGATACAAAAACGCACATGTCTTTGACAATAGTAAAAAAATGTGGGCAGATGTAAACAAATCTGATTACCTCACAGAACACGCACAATAATCCACATCGCGCTCATATGGTTTTATACACGAAGTCACAATGCCATTAAATGTGTTTTTTAAAATTCACTACACTGTTTTATTTGGAATATCACCTAAATAAGTTAATAAACGTATCGGTTCAATTCTGAAATTACGAGAAATTTAATCGGAAGCATAGAGAATCAAGAATAACACTCTCCTCTACTATCGTTCGAAAACTGATGTTTGAAAACATTTCACCGACCTTTAAATTAGTACGGCGATTCACCGACTCTACAGCGGGATAAGTTAATTTTGCGTCGGTAGATGGCGCCACCAACTGGCTTCGATTTTAAAATAAGTTCGTGTTTGGTTCGTGTTAGATATTTTTTAATTGAATGTACAAATGATCAAAACCTAAACTTACTAAGTATGCAATACCATTCAAGTTGGGTTGTTAGTATATTTTAAGTATCTTTGGTTAAACTATTTGTTTCTGCATTTATATGTATAATGTATACCTACTTTCATTTAACCAAACAGCATAAGCATAAATTGATTATCACTATTATCAGGTCGTATTCTTTAGTTTTTATTTTAACTACAAGAGCCCTCGGTGTCATAGCTAGACTCACTGGCAGCTGTGGCAATTTGTTTGCCTCTTACTTGCGCAAGAAATACAACAATAACTGATAAATTTTAAATTCTCTTTTTCTATTAAAGATCAGGGGCGTACCCAAGGGAGGGGGGGGGGCAAGGGGGGCAGCTGCCCCACTTCCAAAGTGGAAACAATTTAAAATAAAATAGAAAGAAATATAAGTAACAAATTTTTGAAAAATTGATTAACTGGTTTGTTGTTGTTCTTTCAACATTTTTAAAGAAACTAATTACGAAACTTCAATTTTAATTTTCTTACATAAAACCTCACTGACGTTTTCCTTAATGCAAGTTCAGATTCAACTGTAGGTTAATAAATTTGCAGCTAATCCTCGCAAACTATTGTTTAAAAATTAATATTTTTTTAATAAATGGAGTTGTTTCCTTTTGTTATTGTGTATTATTGCATGCCACCCCATATGGACCCCCCCCCATGAAAAAGGTTGAATTTAGAAACCTGCCCTCAGGGCCGCGCCAAGCTATTACGCCGCCCGGGTGCAATACTAAATTTTGCACCCTTTACAGGTAGCTAATTATAAATTAAAAGGTTTACCTATTTACCTTTTTTTAACTATATTACTTGTCTTTAAAGACCGTAATAGTTATTTGTTTCATTAGTACAAAAAATGCATGATTTTGGGACAAGTAAGACAGATCGCCGGACGACGCGCAGTCCGGCGAGTCTTGCGCCGATTGCCGAATGTTGACGAAGCGTTTGTTTGTTAATTAAAATTTACCTTGTAAAACCCTATCTTGCGTTCATTTTTGTATTAGTCTAAATATGAATCGAAAAGTTGCCAAGGTAATTGGTGAACATCCCGAAATGACTTACTTTTTATACAAAATTATTCGACAATATGGCGTCTTATATTCGTGTGGTTGGAGAAAAAATATGTTTCCTTATACAGTGACTGGCAAAAAGTTCGCAACATATGGGAAACATTTTTATTATAAGAGTATCGAAAAACTTTTCTGGGGATCGGTTCTTCATGTCCGATAACCTAAAAATCGAATTTGATGTATGTCACGCAACCACTGATATGGCGGCAAATTTAAAAATATCACCGTGAAATCGCATAAAGACCCTAGATGACAAAATATCAAAGAAAATTATTAGAAAAAGTTGCTTAGAATTTAATTTTGGTCCCGTATGCTAAATTTCAAGTATTTATTTAAAAAAATTGAAAATCGCAATTGTTCGTATTTATGTTTTTATTAATTGACAAATACCCAATTTTTTCCTTTCAAATAGCTTGATTGAAGTAAAACCCATGTATATGGATAACAGTGGAAGAACTTTCTCGTTTTTTCCATAATTGATAGGCCTAAATCTAAAAAAACAGGTTTTCGCTTAACAGCTGTGTAACATTTTTAGGATTATTTTTGTTGTTGAATTGTTTTTGGTTTTACCGCGGCCGCTCTAATTCTAGCCACGTGCCAATTCCTGCTTTTGTTTATGCCGCGTTGTCTGTCGCTTTATCGGCTGTGCCGTTTTGCCGCCTTTTGACGTGGCCGCCTGTGTGCGATGAACGCCTTCGCACCCATGGCGGGCCTGCCTGCTCTCCCTACCATTTTGAGCTGGATACGCCCTTGTTAAAGATAAATATAACAACGCAAATAAAGGCGTGTTTTATTAAAATCTATATACAGGGTAAATCCTAAATGGCAGATAATACCCACTAGGGTGGAGCGAAAAACCTTACATTTAAATTTTACTAAGCCTATATGCGGAAAAGTGGTCTAGTTATGAAACATTGCACCAAAAAAAATTAGAACTCGATCCAACATGATTTAGTGGTGCCCCCACCACTTTGAAGATTACGCCACGCGATCGTTAACAATACATGCACCGGCCGGTCGTTTTAGTATTCAATCGACTTCAGATGTGTCCACGTTGTTTTTTACTTTTACATTGACCTTTGCGGATTGAGTATCTGGAAGATTTTTCTGAACAGCGGTGTACAAACATTATTTACTGTTGGTGTTGTGCGCGGATAATTCAAGAAAAATGCCAAAAACTAGAAATTTGGTCAAGTGTCCTATATTTGGAGCTCCTATTAAGTTCACAAACCGTGTGCTTCCTACTTATGCAGATATTATGCGGAATTATTCATATATTAGGCAAATATTGCTAGATTCTTCGCCAAACAAAGCAGAGCCCACTTTGACAAACATTTCGTCAATTTTGCTGGCAGAAATTAAAATTATCTGGTCAAAGTCCTCAATTCCCATCGTGTCAGATCAACAAATTTTGCATTTAATAAAGGAGTTCCATAAAAAATATAGAAATCTCAAAAAACCTATTAAAAATCGGAAAACAGATCAGCTGAGTTTAAAACTGAACAACTTTAAATCCGTTTATGAAAACAAACTGTTTGACATTTCATTGTGCAAATGCAAGAATATTACTTTATGTAGCTGCAAAATAAGAGTGCCAGTGAGAGAAAGAACTTTTTTAAGTGACCAAAGGAATGAGAGGAAAATGGTGATTGGGTCTGTTGATCGCGAAACAACAAAAAAACTTGAACGTGCTGCATACAGAAAATTAACTGAAACCGCTACTGCAGGCTACATCCTCTGACCACATGTTCCGAAGACCGGCAACATCAACAAGTATTGTTGAAAAAGGAGGTTTAAGCAGTGAATGTTCAGACAAAAACATTTCAAGTGATTCTGAAACAAAAACTAGTCATATTGAAGAACAAGGCAACGGCAACTCAAATGATGAAATGAGACGTTTGCTTAAAAATAGAAAACAAATGCGTGTGAAACTGCCTAGCCTAGCTCAAGCTTGAGACCGCACGGGAGTTTCTGACAGGTCAGCTGCTACTATTGCAAGTGCGGTGCTGAAAGATTTGGGTTTAATAAATGAAGAAGAAACTGAAAAAATAATAGACAGAAGCAGAGTGAGAAAAGAAAGGAAGAAAAACAGAAACAACGAATGGCAAAAACAAGAAGCCATAAGTGAGCCTCTAAATGCAATCTATTTTGACGGTCGAAAAGACAGCACATTTCTTCAAGAAAAGAGAGGCAACAAATACTACAAGAAAACAGTAATATAAGAACACATTGTCCTGCTATCTGAACCAGGATCAAAATATTTTGGACACTTAACGGTACCATCCAGAACTGCCAAAAATATTGAACAAAGCCTTCTATCTTTTTTGCAAACAAACACAGACTTATTACAGACACACTAGTATAACTGAGTCGCAATTACCAAAAAGTTTTCTGACCAGTTATTGAAAAGTATGATTGAAAGTGTTCCAGAAGAAATAGATATTTTTCCGTATCCATGGTATGTAATTGACAGATTATTTATCTCATTTGAGGTTAACAATGGCGGGTGGCGGGTAAATATGAAAAAGCGGGACGATATGAACATTTGCGGGTTTTTACCGTGCATGCTATCGACGTGACATCTACCGATAGAATTTAGCATCAAAATTATTATTTGATTATACAAAAATCTTCATTTAAGTGACTGATAAGTGTAATTATTTTTTAAAACTCAAGCAAATACGATTATTTTCTATATAAATTCATTATAGAAGTTATTATTAATACGAAAATTTGACATGTGTAATTTGAGGTTATATGTCAAAAACGTAGGTACGTATTATATTATAACTATTTTTATTTAATACGAACTTCTCATGGATGCGGAAAAATAACTTGTGCCCTACGGGAATCTAACGGCATATTTCATCCCTCGGCTATTGCTGCCCTCGCTCACTACGTTCGCTCGTGCAGCAGAAATCTTCGGGATGAAATATGCCTATATCTTCCCTTATGACGCAATATACTATTAAAATTCCCTTGCCATAGCCAAGCTGTGGAACGTTGCGTTAAATTGGTAACGGAAGCATCGTCCTTAGTCTGTGGAGCCGAAGCAAGAGATGGCTTTATCAGGGCACGAATCTCATCTCGAACCGTAATGCCAAAATTCAATACAAAATCCGAGTTTCTCAAAAATTTGTAAGTTTTTCGATATATGTCATAGGACAAAAATGTATGTTTTGGAAGTTTACTATTAATAAATGCATTTTCTTTCATTATTTTCTTTATTTATATATCCATGCAACATTTGGCTCATATTAATACACATTTTTCGAAAAAAAATATATATTCATGAGCTCTGGGGCACCGTTAGATATTATCCAAAAAAACTGAAACTTTACCACAACAATACACTATATATGAGACCACTTTTCGGCACATAGGACAAAACAAATTTTGAAAAAAAAAATTTCTACCTATACGTTCGCTCCACCCTAATACCCACACCACATGATTCTGCATCTAAAACAAAGCAATAAAATCTTATACCAATTTAATATTAACTTCTTAGATAAGGTGTTATTGACAGCCGTATTGGTTTGCTTGTCGTGTGATATTTTTATGAAATAATGATTTTTATTTGTACCTAGTTTAATCAACAAAAGAAATAACCAATATGGGCAATATGTAATAATTGTACTCATCATACCGTTGGTTTACTTAAAATTTCTAGCCGGCGTTTAAAATTGTTACCTTCAGTTTATTTTGTACCAGTTTATTTGTTCGATTCAGTTTTTACGTTTTGATAACTATTAATTTTGTTCGTTAAATTTTGTAAATTGTCGTTATGGAGTTAAGTACCTACCTACAGTTTTGTGGAATATGCAGACATGCTTCTGATCTTAGGGGAGTGTCGTGATTACTTTAGGTACTACTATACCGCTGCTGCTTATTTTTACTTTCCTACTTGCAACGCATGTATAGGAAAGTATTGGAATCGTGCAAAAATTCAAAATCGTAAAAATTCTAAAAAAAAACACGTTTTAGGGTCCAGGCATCCTAAATATGTGTTTTTTTTTTAAATGTCTGTGGGTGGGTGGGTATGGGCGTGCATGGGTGCGTTATCGTCATATCTCGAAAACTACTGGGCCGATTTTCATCAAATTTGGTATGCGGGCCTATAATTACAGTACATCTGAAAATAAGCTTTTCAAAAAAATCCGGAACCGGAAACGGGCCTGCTATGCTTGCATATAAACTTCCAAACATGCTGGAAATTTATTCTAGATTGCTAGAGAGCTGAGTCAACACATTTGGACCTGCAAGTCGTTACTCTCGGCAACTTATAAAACTTGCTGCAGTAGTACTCTCTGTTACTGTTTACACAAGCAAATAACGAGAGAAGTACTTTCAGAGAGTAACTTGCGATAGTTTTGCTTGCTCATGTACATGCAGCTTACTGAACCACTACATATTCAAAACAAGAAACAAAAAACTCAAGAAGTAAAACGCTCGCAAAATTTTGTATGCTGGAGGGAGTTCCATAGGAAATTGATGGAAAGAATTCCAGATTGTTTTACATATATCAACTCCGAGAAATTCCATTAAGTAATACACAGTAATGGCATAGCTTACCCTTTGCAAAAATCTATAATTTAACAAAATATTTCCAAATTATGATAATAAAACATACAGAATATTTACAGTTTAATGTCTTACATTTAAAATTATGCCAAAATACTAGAACAAACACGTATGAAAAATACATTGACAAATGTTTCTAAATTATAAGAACAGATTTCTGACTGCAAGTATTAGATTATGTTTAGCTGTAGAACGTTTCTTATTTACTTATTTATTTTTCATGATCATCAACGATACGAAACAACTTTTTTGGGACTTGAATATTCGTTTTCTTGCTTCAAAATTTCTTATAAAATGTCCTGATTCTTGAAAGCTGAAATCTGGCAACACCACGTTAACCTAAGCTTCGATAGTTTACTTGTTTGTTTGGAAAAACACTGGAATTTGGTGATTAAAAGATACAGCCATTACAATCATTACATAATACATTTTAACAATTTTGTGAGGCAATTTTAAGACAGAGCTTAGTTCTAAAAAGTATTATTTTAGGCCACGATGCCTGTAGTAATTCCGTTTTGAAAAAATGCACAATACTTTACAAATCCCGATGCCAACATAGGAATTCCCAAGAACCGTCAAGAATTGAATCCTGTTACCTAGTAAGGCCATAAGGCCACTACAGTCAACGCTATTATTAATTTAAAACAATAACAAACTTAATGCTTTACAAAATATATGTACTCTTTTATGTAACACAATATTAATACTGTTCTGTATATAAATGGCAACTATCACCACGTACTCTAGTAAAATTATGCAAAATACATACACTACTTGCAATTAAAGCAGCAAATTCGGGGTTCAGATCGTCAACACGCGTTAATCGAGGGAAACGAACTTCTAAACATTTAAACGTTTTCTCAACAGTACACATAACAGTACTATGTAATTCATTAAACTGTCGTTGTCGTGTAGTTAATTTTCCTCCAGTTTCTTCAAACTTATACGGGGTTAACACGTTATGAAGTTGCGGATGCTCAGTACCTCCTAATAAATGCAAATCATTTGTAATTATTGAACCTTTTGTTTCTGTTAATAACGAATACAAAGGACTCGATTCAAATATTTCTTTTACTGTTTTACCACCCGGGCAACCTACACAAACGTCTCTTAGTAGTAGATTGTTGTCGCAAACTACTTGTAAAACAATTGTATGCTTTTCCATTATATTATTATAATAAATTCCTGGATCACTTTCATCAACTACGTTTACTTCTATATGTAAACTTCCAAGCACCCCGAGTACTCCTGGAAATTGATATTTAGCAGCAAACCCATTTACTATACACATTGCTTCGTCGTGCGACGGCCACAGTATATACAATGAACCCAGATTCAAAATTTTCTGCAAATAATCTGCAATAGCACTTTTACTATCGTCAAATTTAAAAAGTCTTCCCAATTCATTAAAAGACACAGTACTGCCTAGAAACCACACACAAGCTAACAACAATTTGTCTATTCGATTTAAATGAACATCTTCACAATGGTCTATTTCCGCTTGCAAATCTATAATTGTAGATCTACTCATACGAAACATATGTTGAAATTCCTCTTCTGTAAGATCGGCCCACCATTCATCATTAACAAATCCTTCTTTCTGTATTGTTTCCATTATTTACAAAGTTTTGTTTTATACTGTTTTGTAAGATACCTATCGAGAACTTTTGAATCCTTCCAGTTGATGTTAAATTTTACGAATAACTTTTGTTTATACTCTTATCAGCATATTTTTTTAATATGAATAAATAAAACTATGCAAACTACAAACTTTTTAACAACTTTTTACGAGTTCGAGGTTTATGTTTGAATGGTACAATCATATTCAAAATTTGAGGTTATGTTTACGTAAATACGGTAGTGGCTCAATAACCGTACTACCGGTAATAAGACACATGTAAGACGGAACAAAACTTTGTATTTTCACAGTATAAAAGGGTCAGTTGCATAAAGATTTTGTTATTAACAAATGATCAAAGTTGACAAAAGAGCATCATTTTTTGTTTACTAATGTGTTATTTGCCATATGCATTCTCTGAGGTCACAAAAGGTCTAAAAAAACCTACTTCTTACATGAAGAGAGCTACTGACCACTCTTCTACATGTTCTGTATTTTTAATTGTCATATAATTTGCTAAATGTATACTTACAGATCGCAAATAAAGTGGGATATTTAAATTTAAAAAAAATATGTATTCGAATTTTGATTCGATTCTGTTTATTTTGGCGAATGATTAATTTGGCCAAGCTTTTAAATCATGCTTGTGCAACTCGCCCTAAGTATAATATAAGATATAAGAATGGCAGTCGTCCCCCCACCACCCGTGATTGAAGCTCGGATTTCACAATATCGAGAAATCCATCAATCCATCAATCGGGACCTTACACGGTCAATCCTTGGCCGGACTGTCAATCCGATTGATCGTGTAAGGTCCCTTTATTAAACCTTTTAGAATTCTGAAATTCATTCACTAGTTAGGTTTGGAAACAGCACTTAGCAAAGGTGTACAATAAACTAAAGTATTACAAATGAAACAAAATTTGAATTAATAATGGTTAAATGATTAAGAAATCTCTGAAAAATATGCAAGCAACTGGAGCAATTAATCTGTATATGTAATCGTTTTACCTCTTATACCTTTCGGTGTTGAGGTTGGCGCGTTAGCGTATGTGGTCTTACGCGTGAAATGCACAATCCGGCCCGCATGCGAGTCACGTGATTAGTGCGCCGTTTTTTGCCTACATACAGCACCATGTGTATAGTGTATGTGTGTGTACGTATAAAACCTTGCTACTCTACCTCGTAGGTCGGTATTCGGAGGAGAGCTGTATAACATAAGTTAATTCCAATCTAAAGTGTAGTATAACTTTATCAGCATTTGCTTAAGGTTCACTGAAATCTTCTTTACCTTAAAATTATATATCTGTGATCTATGCCATTCAATCAATTTCAATTAATAAACACATTGAACACTGAATTAAGGTAGCTGGTAGCCGCAAGTCTAGATCTCACCTGCTCCGTAAAAAATATTTCAGGTAAGGGTGGTCTGGTAACCACAGCCATTTGCTCAAACATAACCTAAATTCATAACCTCTGAAGTTTGCCTATGTCAGAGTGTTTTGAATTTTATCCATCTTAAATAAAAATCAGTATTAACCATAAAAATTATAACTATTTAATTTCGGTATTATTCTAAATTAGTTAAATAATGACGGATGGTTTCATCGCTGTTCATTGCGGTAAATATCTATATAATATAATTTTTTTAACCATTGATAATTCATTGTGTGAACCAACTTATAATTTTGCAGGTGCTGGACATCACAAACCAAAATTACATAGGCAGTATAATAAATTATCCAAAGTTGCATGTAAAGCAGGCGTAGATGTTTTAAAAAAGGGTGGAAGTGCACTACAAGCTGTTAAGGCTGCCGTTTTAAGTAAGTTTTTATTTTTGATTCACTATAAAAACAAGTTTATTACTTGTTTTCGTAACAGCTACCAAGCTAAAATATTAAATTTTATGAACAATGCATATTAATTAAAGCTATTACTTGTTTTATTAGGGGAATAAAATTAAATTAATAATGTTGGGGAGACAAAGTTGAATGATGATGTAGCTAATATTTTATTTACTAGTACACGTGTACAAGTGTGGTATAAATTTATAATCAAAGCAATTATTTAAGCAATAAAAGCAAAAGGTAGTTTTAATGAGTAGGTAGTCTGATATAAGTTTACTTTATTGGAAGGCCCGTTTACGATTGCAGTTACTAAATACACCTTTAATGAATTCACAGTTAAAAATGTATGCAATTTTCAATTGAACTGCATTTAATATTAAAATAGTAATAAGGACACTCCTTAATGACATGTAATTTATAGAATATTTAATAATTTATCTACCACTGACGTGGAGTTATTATTATAGCTTCCGTATTTTGAGTCTAATTTGTTTAGAATAGTTCAAACATGATGATAAAAAGCATGCAAGGTTTTATTTATTTGTTTTTAATTATCGACGTAGGTGTGCGGTAATAATCGTAACAATTTAATATTTCAGTATTAGAGAATGATCCCTTAACAAACGCCGGCTTTGGTTCAAATTTAACAACTAAAGGTCAAGTTGAAGGTGATGCGGCCATTATGGATGGTAAAACCTTATTATATGGGGGCTGTGGTGCCGTTCAAAAAGTAAAAAATCCAATCGAACTGGCATACGATATTTGTGTTAAACAGAAAGAGGCTCTACCAATGGGCCTCGTACCTCCATCCTTACTTGTAGGAGAAGGAGGTTTTCATCATGCAAAGACTGCAGGTTTAGAAATAGTAAAAAATAAGGATCTAGTCAGTGCTAAAGCACTTAGGCAATTTAAAAAATATAAAAAGTTACTGAATGATGCTCAAGTTCTAGAAAAAACTCCATTAGATACTGTTGGAGCTGTGTGTGTAGATGATAGTGGCCATATAGCTTCTGCTTGTAGTTCAGGTAAATATACGGAAACTGTTACAAAAATTTGTAGTAAGTTTCATTCTGTTTACAGGTGGACTTTTATTAAAACGACCTGGAAGAGTAGGACAAGCTGCTTTGTATGCGAGTGGTATGTACGCAGATAGCTTCAGTCCACCTACGGAATCGTCTGTAGCTGTTTGCACAACTGGCTGTGGAGAACACCTTATGCAAACGCAACTAGCCAAAGAAATTGGAATTGATCTCAAAAAGAATTCTTGCCCTATAACAGGACTTTATAATTCTATGACTGATAAATTTTTAAGTAAGTCAAACGATCAGTACAAATTACTTCATAAGATTTTTTTTATTAGCAGGACAGATTACTATGATCATTTGGTTGAACCTAGATTAATAGAATTTGCAAGTCTGCAACTTAGAAAAAAATATTTAAAATTTTCGTGCTGCTAACGAGATTTAAACTATACACAAGCTAAATTGTAACAAACATCCTTTTGTATAAAAATGGCTTGATGGTGAATAATTATTTTGTCCTTGGTTTTAAATATGATAACCAACAATTATAAAGAGTACGGTTGGTATACCATGGTGCTACAGTCCCTAGGGGACCTTGACCTCTCTTAAGAGGATTTCTAGAGTGTTTGTTTTTATGAGATTCAGTCATCACCCGCGCCTCCGCCTTCTGGGCAAATGGCCATAAGGACAGCCATTTTTAATTCTATTAATTTAGTACGGCTGCCCGGTTATTTCCTATTATTCTTTCATGCTCTTGATCTCAGTTACGATTTTTCTCCATTCTTTTCTGTTTCCATTTTGTAACCTCGACTGACTTTAAATCCTTTTTTACTTCTTCCACCCATCGTAGTCTCCGGCTGCCCCTACTTCTCTTACCCTCTGGCTTGTTCTGTAAAACTTTCTTAGCTCCCTTTGTGGGCTGCATGCTGCATCCATTCGACATGACCCAGCCATCTTACACGCATACACACACCACATCCCATTTTCATTCAGCGGTCCATATATCTTTCTTAATATTTTAAGTTCTCACATGTCCAACTGTCTAAGCTCCTTTTGAGTTAAACACCAAGATTCTGTCCCATAAGTCACTACCGGTTTTATCACTTATACTTTTAATTTTATTTTTTACTGATAGTTGAGTCAATGAAGGTTTTTACTTCTAAACCCACAAAAACAAAACCGATTTTGATGAATTTTTTTTTAAATGTTTGCTATATTAAATTATTCAAAATCGGAAACATTCCAGCTGGCGCTATCAAGTATTTATATTGTTTAAACAATAAATAGAAAATTATTAAAAAAAATTTTTCTTCGATGGAATTTTAACCAGAAGTGACTAATTTTGAAAATTTAGTTTAATAAATAATTTTTGAATAAAAAAGTTCAAGTCAAGTCAATCAATTGGGGGGGATGCAAGAATATAATATACAAATATCTAGACATATGTATACAGTAGACACGCGGTAACGTGAACATCGGGTAACGTGAATATCCGGCTAACATGAACAACATTTTTATTATATTGACCGCCGTATAACGTGAACACACTAACCCTCACTAACGTGAACATTGTTTATGATGTATGAAAACAATAAAACATATTGAATTTCTGACGTTTCCTGTAACTTGTTTACATGTCTATGCCGCATTAAAGGTATTTGCAGACATAACAGCGTTGACGGTGCACAAATGTGACTGCATAATATGTGTTTTGGTTAATTTTGGATTGTCTACTGATACGCGTTTTTATTTAGTAGACAGTTATTAAATACGGCCGTTTTCCATGGCGCCAAATCTCTTTTAAAGCTGATGCGATGCATTAAAAACGTAATTGTTACTTATGTTCAGTGTGTTTAATTTAGCAGTAAACGTTTCAATACAAAATTTTCTACAACAGTAGTTTGTATTTTAATATAAAACGTTAATAAACAATTTTTACTTTGTTTTTGATCTTTTTTTATCAGTTTCTAGTAGAAAATCATTACTATTCGATAACATGAACAAATCGCAAACGTGAACACGCCTTGTTTTATTTTGTTCACATTATCGCGTGTCTACTGTATTTTCAACTGAAAAAATCAATACTTTTATAAGAATATCAAAACACGCACAAGAAATCGACCTTTTATATCACAGGTAGAGGAATTCAAGGTCAAACTCCAGATGTTTCACCATTATTGTCGGAGTGAACGCGTGTGTTTTGAGATTTTTAACAATAAATATTGAAAATATTAGTGAACATTGTTGGAGAGCTTAATTATTAATTAAAATTTTTAAAAAAGTGCACAGAGACAAGTAAAAACACGATGGGAAAAGTAATTACATGTCATTTATTCTTGGTTTGTATTGAAAATAATTGGATTATATTTGCCTTTAAGTTTGTTTATGCATTTTGAAGAATCGAATTATTATTCTTATTATTATTATGTTACATTTATATTACATTATTACAGTTATTATGATACATTTATATGCTGTAAAATCATATTTTTTTGTAATTTTGATCATTACAGCAAACTCGCTTGCGTTGCATATAAGTTAAAAAATGTTTCCTGTTTAATAAATAATTACTTAATCTTAACTAAATTTTGTTTGCTTATTTGGGACGTATATTGGTTTAACGATTCTAAAAATTTTGGCCCTTTAAGTGTAATATTTTTTATTCTACAGTACCTTTTTCAATGAATTTTCCGCGCGTCATGCTCGTCGTTAAGATTATTTGCTAAAACATTTTGTGTTAAATTATTCTTTGAATGTAATGAAATCTTTTTAAATTATTAGAAATATATTTCCTGTCTTACAGCTATTTCCCTTTGAATTTGATCCTCATATTTAAAATCATACTTGTTACAAACATTTTCCAACATTTTTTTATATGTTACAGGAACAGCAACAAGATACTGTATACTCTACAGTTAATTGTTGTTGCATTTGCAAAGAACAACGGAGTTCAGATACTTACACAAATTATACAACGTTTTTTCAAAAATTTCAAATTTGGAATTCAATTCTTGCATCCGAATGATTGAATAATTAACATTTTTCAATGGAAATTTTGAAACTTTTTAATTGAAACATTATTTTTTAAACTAAATTTTCAAAATTAGTCACTTATACTTAGTTAAAATTTCATCGAAAAAAAAATTGTCAAATTTTTTTTATTATTATTTAAACAATATATAGTTATTTGTACAACTAGTAATGAAAGCAATACTTTTTTTCATGAGTTTGAAGTTTGATGCACGGCGGCGAAGCCGGAGTGCTTCAATCAAACGAGTGAAAAAAGATGCTTATTATGCTATTATTGTAGCATAAGCTTGTTGGAAATCCATGAAAAGACGATGTAAATCAATATTGTACGCCCAGAATTTTTCCAAAATTTTCGTAATTGTAAATATTTGATCCGTTATTGCTCTGCCTTCTCAAAAACCGAATTGGTATTCACTCGCTGTTTTTTCTATCCAACTATTTAATTTCTTTTCTATTAGTTTACGTAACACTGCAGCATACAACGGTGTTCCTACATATTTTAACATTTCCGCTTGCATACCGTCTTCACCTGGTGTTTTCTAATTCTTTAACACCTTTATGACGAATAATGCTAAGAATTATTGCTGATATTCTTTCAATAAATGTTGGGACTGTGGAAACCATCAAGCGCGTGTCTACTAGGGGTAATTACCCCCCCCCACGACTATGCTCTTATTGCACGGGTAGCTCGTTGAAGTGCACGGTAATGTGCTGCGCAGTTAGTTATTCTATTCTATTGACTATTGACACATCTTTTTCAGTAAGGCTACACCATGACTAACTACCCCCCCCCCCCCAGACTATTTGCTCAGAACCGCCACTGGAAACCATAGTTCATGATGATAAACTGCAGTTTAACAAAGTCGGTGCTCGGTGGGTTCCCAAACAAACAGTCCAAACTTTACAAAACATTCGCTGGGAAGTTTTGCCACATCCCCCTTATAGCCCTGATTTGTCACCATGTAACTTTTATCTATTTAGTCCCTTGAAAGAACAACTAAGTGACAAGAAATTTGAGCCCAATAAGGCGGCAGTCCCACTGAGCCACCCACAGCCATCAACTAAAATTTAAACATATGCAGTCACATGCTTTTAGTCTCACTGAACCACCGACATCCACCCACCGTCATCAAATGGTGGTCACCGGTTTGAAATTTTCAACTTGTTGCGCGTGCGCCGGGGCGTGTAGCGTCAGCTGATTCACGACCCCGGAAAATTTAAATATAAGTTAAACTTGGGCTGGTTATTCCATTTGTGGGTATTCTGACCTAAAAAAACGTAATCGAAAATACAGATTCACACTTGACACGCGAATGACATAAACATAACCTACACAAAGACACGTGATAATGTAATTACAATCTTCAACACCAAAGTTACTATAAAAAATCACTAACAAGAAAGCGGGAAATTTAAATTTTTGGTGAACAGCGGTGATGCAGTGAGACTGCAGCATGTAATTTCAGTTGGTGGTGGTGGGTGATGGTGTCTCAGTGGGACTGCCGCCTAAATGCTGTTATCGAAACTGCGCATTTGTGACTGCAAAAACAACCAAAAACCTTCTATCAAAAGGGAATCAGGAAGCTAGTGGAAAGATGACAAAAGTGTATCGCGAAAGAACGGGACTGACTATGCCAAGAAGTAAGAGTTAAATTTGTAACTTGTTTTTCTTATTAAAATAAAAATTCTGGTTATGAGTTGAACATTCCTCATAAATGTATGTATGCTCTACTTGATGATCAAAGCAAACAGATTCATTCCTGCTTCCTAGTTTGGTGTAAATAGACATAATACTTTTGCCCCTGCACTTGGCACATCGCAATCACTCTTGTTGTACTGTGTTGGTTTGTCAGATCCTTTATTGGTATCTATGTAGACAGTGAAGTGTAAGCCAAACCAATCTTGGTGGTGCGGATGATAAGTAGCCTTGTTAATCAAAAGTCTCAGGTGAAACAAACAATCTAAAACCCTGTTCGGATACAACATATAACCATTAGTCCCAAACAAATGCCATTATGGTACGATAAAGATTTCTTCCATGGGTGGAAAATTCTAGTCAGATAATGCTAAATAGTCATAGTAGTCGTTGCATGTTGAGATCATTGGTACCTCCAAGCTTAGATTTTGCCAAAAAATAGACAAATAAACAATAATAAAGTGTAAATTTATGTGTTTGCATAAGTAAAACTTATGATTTATAATAAAGATTAAGATTGCTTATGTGAAAGAATCATTTTGTTGAACTTCACAAAGTACCGTTTGTCAGAGAAGACTTGAACAACAAAGTAAACAAACTATTTGCATTTCATGTAAAAATGTATTGCATCTGCAAAAGTGTTTCTTAGTAAAGGTATGGGTACTTACACTCTGTGAGGGAGTATAGCCTGCAGCATGGAGGGTTAAGGCCTTGCACGTTAGACATTCTATTCAGGTTCAAACCTGAGACCGTCCACACTGTAGTTGAGTGCCTTAACTACTCGGCCACTCTGGAGATAAAAGGGTCGCCTTAACTTGGGATAATAATTACCTTAACACAATATTGCCACTTGACAACTGTCATTAATCTTTTTCTTTAAAAGTCGAACAATTATTCGTTTACTGAAAATTATTCCTCTAGTAAGAGGTACAAACAGCTTTAAGCTTTTCCTTACATATGACCAATAAGAGATCAGCATTTTGTCACGTGGATGTCTAACACGTGGGTTTGTTTACATTGTTATTATTATACTCACTCATACAAGATAACTTTAAATTATCTAGTTAAAACGTCAGTTCTAATCATTTACAGAGTCAAGACATCTTAGAAATATAAAACAAAAACTAGGTGGTGCTCTAGTCTTACATGTATCTACAACAGGTGAAGGTGCTTTATTATGGGGCCATAGCACCGAATCGATGAGTGTGGGATATATGAGAACGACAGACACTAAACCTACTGTAAGCATTTACTGTGTTTTCAATGAAACGGTTAATACTAATAATTTTTTTTTATTACAGAGTTTAATATCACAGTTACCTAAAGAGATACCAGTTGGGTCAAGTATAAATGTTGGTGGAACGCATTTCGTCTTAAGTCGATGATATTTTAGTTAATTTTTATTTAAATTTGGGTCATCACTTTGTATTTGCGATAAACACAAAATAAGTAGTATTAGTGAAACATTCTGTGTTAAAAAAAAAACAACTGCACTGTTACCGTAATAATGTCCGTCTGTGTAACACTTCATGTGACAGCTCTTTTTCGGTTGATCGTTTTTTACTCTTGTGACAATTGATTATTATTTTCGTGACTGACAATGGCACAATACGAGTCAGCATGTAAAATTGCAAATATTTAAAGCCTGTTGTGAGTTTTGAGTTATGGTTTTTTTATTGTTGTATATGAGTTAGTTTATTTTATTTTATTTCTTTATTTATTGATGATTTCTTTATCTGTTGCTGAATTTAAAACTGAGTTTTTTTACTTTGAAAGAATTCTTTTTAAGTTTCATAAGCAAATGTGTTTTAGTAAGAAAAAATCAAATACTTGCAATTTTGCATGCTGATTGCACTAGTAATAAAATTTATCCTGCAATCATCTTTTGAATACGATTACGTCAATTAAGTAATAATTATAAAAGTATTGTGTATAAGGCATAAAAGTAAGCCGCAATAAATTGTAAGTTATTTTTACTGCCCTAATGATAAATACAAATAAATAACTTGGAAATTAATTGTTTGAATTTTTAAACTTTACCTCTATAAAATGTTGAACATGTTATAATAGTTATTTATGTACCAAGGGCGTAAAGAAGCTTTTATGGCCGAAGGCTAAATACACATCGAAGGCCATAAAAGCAAGTTACGCCAGTGGTACATACATAATGTTACATTTTACATTTTAAATCCAACATAAGAAAAAACAAACCTGATGATGATTCTGGAAAACCGAAACGTCATAAAAAATTTTTGATACCACTACAGTATTACGGCTAAAAAGTTGCTTCAAGAAAGTTTTAACAGATTTGAAAAATTTTTAATAACAACCAAATTATGCTCAAAAAAACAAATTGACATTTTTCTGTTTTTTGCTCTTAATAAAAAAACTAAGATAGGTAGGTCAAATTTCTTTTTTAAATATTAAACAGCATTGTATAGCGCAACTTTGCCCAAATTTAACTGTCTTTGTAACTCTTACGGTTTCCGAGATCGCAATGGTGAGCCTCGAATTTGAATAACCCTGTATAACGCACATGTCGATGGCTTAAGTGCAAAACGTCGTAACCCACAAAATGTTTGAAATTTCGATTTTGGCGCCATTCGAATCAACCGACTAACCTGCACATTCTGGGAAATCATCGTAAGCAACAGACGCCTTGAAAATTCATTTTACGCGCGAAAACAAAATGTCGTATCAGCAGAGTGCCTTGATTAATTTGTCAAAAGTCGTAAGCCACAGTTTACCATTACGTTTTCAAGGGTTAAGTTAGTGCTTTTCGGCTTGATGCAGTGTTTTTTAAATATTGTTAAGTAAGTATGTATTTGTGTTTTACTATACAATATAATTTGTAATGTCTAATTTTTGATAAAAGATTTATATTTTTCCGGTAATAAGTTTAATATGTCGAGAAAATGTGTTTAGTGGGATACGATATTTTGCATTTCTCTTGTTTATATTCTGGAATTTTAGGGATACGACATTAAGTAGTAAGAATTATTAAATTAAAAAGCTATAATTTTTCAATGTTTGGCATGTAATAATATTTTTATTCAAAATTTTGAAACTGCCTTGCCTCTATCATTTTATATAATTTAAAAGAATGTACATTTAGCTGTTCCGGTGTTTTAACTATAGTTTTTTTTTATGAAAGCATCTAGTTTCAAATTGTGATCCGTAATAAATGCGCACAATGTTATTTGTGAAATTAACGTTTTAATACGTGTAGTCATAAAAATATTAGTTTGTTTGATCTTTTAGGATGTCACACCGAACAGTTAAAATTATGGCTCTTACCGCTGCTCTTAACTCAGATAAAGACAATAAAACCTCTGATGACAATCAAACGGTAAGGAATATTAACAGTCACCAACATACAACGTCAGATGAACTATCTTCGGCTTCTTTTGAGCCTGTATGCTTCAATGACCAGATAATGTTTGATGATATTCCTGTACTCTTTGAAGACATCAATCTTACAGCCAGTAGTTCAGTAGAATACATGATATTAAATGAGATTACTCTAAAGTCTGATGATCGAAAAAACGAAAAAGGAAAAAATGATCTGCAGAAATATCCGATAGTGCAGGTAAATGACAATCATTATGAAAGTGTTACACTATATAATACCTTGTTTTATTTCAGGAACGAGAATTACAAGACGAAAATATGATTGGGAAGGGGAATAGTGCGACAGAAAAGCTTGAATGCGACGATAAAGAAGAATTTGATATTGAAACCGAAAGTGATTATGTACCAGATGAAAAAGAAGATAGCAGTACAGATTCAAACAATGAGGCCGAAAATTTTGTAAAGGAGAAATCTATTAAAAGAAAGAAAAAACAAGACACATCGACATGGAACAGAAAAATAAATAAGAAGCTAAGAATGGAGGGTAAAGAATATAAATCTACTATAAAAGATGAGCACGGAAATGAAATGAAGAGGGCTGCTAGGAAATTAGGTGTTGTATGTGAGTGCAAATCGCTTGCAAGGTCTTGCAATAACATAGGTTCAGAAGTAAGAAAGGAAATATTCGATATGTTTTGGAAATTGAACTGGGAGAACAAAAAAAGTTTCATAAGGTCTCTTGTAAATTATGAAGAAAAGAAAAGATGTTATGTTCAGACTGATTCTAGAAGAAAAGGAACATTTTATTATCATCTTCAAGTGGGAAATACGAAATTAAAAGTCTGCAAAAAAATTTTTCTAAGTACATTAGGAATAAAGGAAAGATCAGTCAGAGAGTGGGTGATTAGTCCAACTATCCATGGGATGCCAAAATGTAAAGAGACGAAAAGAAAACAAACGAATGAACAGTAAAAGAACAACGAACGGAAAGGCTTGATGATAGAATTTATAAACTTGATCCCAAAATTACCATCACATTACTGCAGAGCCGACACTAAAAAATTATACTTGGAGGAATCTTTCAAAAATAAAACAGAGGTTTACAATTTATACAAAAAACACTGTGAGGAACAACAAAGTTCACCACTTTCCATTTGTGCCTTCATGACAACATTGACTGAAATGAATATTTCTATTCATCAACCAAAAAAGGATCAATGTGATCTATGTTGTTCTTACAAAGTAGGACAAATTTCTGAAGGAGAATACAGACATCACATAGAAAGAAAGGAACTGGCTAGAAGTGAGAAGACAAAGGATAAGGAAGCTGCATTAAGAGGAGAATGTTATACATTCACCATGGATGTACAGGCAGTTAAGTTGTGTCCAATGTTGTATGCCAGCAAGCTTTATTTCAAAAGCAAATTGCAAGTTCACAACTTTTCTATTTATAATTTAAGTGATCATCATTGTGTGAATTACTGCTGGAATGAAACGGAAGGCGAACTTGTGTCGTCAATATTCACTACCTGTATCTTAAAGCACTTGGAGGAATTTTGTCTTATGGAGAAAAAAACGGTGATTATTTATTCGGATGGATGTGGCAGTGGCGGCTTGTCCGGGTAGGCAGGGGAGGCAGTGCCTCACCATGCAAAAGAGGTAAAAGGTAAAACGCATTTTTATTTATGTGTATCACGACGCGACTACCTTCTTCACAATAATAGTTGGCTATTACATTGTATTCATGAAAAGAACTACTAATTCTTGAAAATGTCGTAATATTTCAGTTTAGATAACTTGTTCAGATTATATCACCGTTTTTGTGTATAACTATCGGTTTTATTGTAATTAAAAATTACTAAATATTACGCTCCGTTACGATACGTTTAAATTGTTACCGCCGTTTCGACGATAATCGAGTGGACAGTTCGGCTAAATGCCTCAAGCCGAAGCTGGTCAACCAATCATCGTCGAGCCAAACACAATATTTCTGGAACAAAATACCTCACGTCTCAGTTAAAGAACGCAGAAAAGGACGCCTATAGAGAGGCAGTGTCCCGCTTGAATAAGACGTGAGTTAGACAGTGACAGACTTCCGCCTGCAAGATGCAAGTTTCATATTTGAATTGATAACCAGTAACCAGGATCCAATTCGAGCTAGCTTTACGTTCAGTTGAAAAAACCTGAAAAGGTTGGGTTATGTAGTTAATGTAGTATGATTGTTTGGTTTGATTTCGGAAATTTCGTAAGTGTCAGTTAATTTAAAAATGGCAACAGAATGTAGTTTAGCAGAAATACAACAACCGGGTGCTTCTTTGAGAGATTGTTCTGATATTGTAAATTTTCTAATAAATACATGCCGGTTTAGTCACCTTTCGTACGAGGATAAACTATAATAATAGCAGCAAGAAGTCTAAAAGGTACTTTAGTAGATTATAAATTCGTTTTTTCGCTAGAAACATTTAAATTGATTTTCGAACAAAGTGGTGTAGTATTTTCTGTTCTGCAAAATAAATTTTCAGATATCGTTAAATCAAGAAGACTCTTGCAATCTCTTTTATCAAAATTACACGAGTTTAGGGGCTGCGAAGCTTTTTTTGAGCAAATTTACAACAAATTGAATTTTGAAGACATAGAGACAAAAGGTCGCAAAAATGTCGATATTCCGGATAAAAAACAGCGGTTTCGACAAATTTTCTTTGAAATTTTGAACACCGTTGCAAATTGATGTGAGATTTTCTGATTTGGAAAAATTGCACTTTTTTGATTTGCTCAATATTTCAAAATTTTCGTTTTATGTCAAACATTTCCCTGAAGAATTATTAAATAATTTATTGGTACAATATAATTTCTTCGATCCGGATAAATTGAAGAACGAACTGCTTGTTGTTTTTGTGGGAGAGATATTAGAAAATTGTAAAACACCCGTTGAAATTTGACTAACTTAAATGGAACATTAAATTTTGTAAGCAATTAAGCATATCCAATTATAAAGCCTGAAAAGGCCTTGATTTAAATTGAGATATGTGGTAAAAAATGCAGTTCAAACAGCCGTATGTAAGTTTTTTAAAAAAATTCTGGGGGAGAAACCCCGGACCACTACTTCTGCCCCCCAAATCCCCCGGTTTAGAGATAACCCTCAATTTTTTGAGGATGTTGCCACGAGCCGCTACTGGGATGTGGATATCAAAATAGAAACGTTGTACTTGGAAACGCCCTTCTTAATTTTGCAGTGGAACATGGTGTGACCATTTTCCAAAAATTTTTGGAAAAAGGCCACACACAAATGGAAGTCGATTCCGCTCATGCTTTGATAGAAAGAAAGTTAAAAGGGCGAGAAATTCATCTTCCAAGCCAGTATCCAATTTTGATAAGAGAAGCTAGAAAAAATCCTTCTCCTTTTGAAGTTCGCTATCTCACCCACGATTGTTTTATCAAATTTGATATCAGAGATAGTTTCAGATACAAATCTATTCGTCCTGGACGAAAAAAGGACGATCCTACTGTTAATCATCTGAAATGTTTGCAGTATGCACCAGATGGTATTATCTACTATAAAACGGACTATCAACAAGAAAGTTATACACCACTTCCACAAAGGCAAAATACTCCAACTGCACGTTTCACCAAACAACCATTATATAAACATAGGAATCCAATAATTAAGCTGAAATATGATCATCTTCAGGAACTGACACAAGTTTTACCATCCGAGGTAAAGAAGTTTTATGACGATATTCCTTTCTGCTCCAGAAAGAAAGACGATTAATTTTTTTTAATATGAAAATGTTCTTTATTATTGTAATGTACTGTTATGTTTTCGTATACTATTTTTATAATAAATAATAAGTTTAGAATTATATTCTGCATTTTTATTATGTTTAGAAAGTGTTATTTGAAAGATCGTATGCCACAATCATATTAAGTACCAAATGTCGTAACCCACTACTTTTTTGCAAAAATTAAAACAAAATTATATATGCTTTTGTAAAATGTTACAAATGATTCAACAAAAACACACAATAATCAAATGTTCACTTATATAAAGTTCTATTGAAACCAGAAAGTTTTTTGTTTGCCCTGAACAATTATGGTTATTGGGGATACGAAGTTTTGCACTTAAGCCATCGATATGTATTTTGTATAAGAGCAATATGACTCGTACGACTTTTGACTACTTGTTCAATTGAACGAATCGGTCTGAACGGCTCACTAAAGTGTGCTGAACAACATATGTGCGCACATCAAAATTGAACGACTTACCCATCACTACTTTAAACAACCACACAAATGCTGAGTAATGTCATATGCGTGACAATGTATGTATGTTCAATTAGATAAAATGAATAAAACAAACAACACGAAATACATATTGTAAATGCGGCCATAAAAATTACTATTCTAAGAAAAGTTCAAACAGTAAGGAAATAATACAGGAAAAGATGCATTTTGGATAAATTTAGAAGGAAATGTTTCTAACTAGATATTAACTTAACAAAACACAGCTTAATGTGCACTTTATATTTTCATAAAAATGTCGATTCATTGTGTCATTCATCTTAGCATTATAAATATATAAAGTTTAACTTACAATTCTATAATTTAAGATCTGACATTTCTGTTTACGAACAAATAATTAGATAAAATCATCAAAAAATAATAAATACTGTTTTTATTTCGTAAAATCTTAAGTTTTGTAAAAAAATCACGTAAAATAATTACCACAAACTTAGAAGTAAGTCACATTAACTGCTTCTACTGTATTTCATAAATAAAAACTACAATTAAGGCATACATAAGCAAGGCAGTTAACGTCTATTTTTTTTTGTACAAATACAATTATTTTCGTAAATTATTTTACAAAACTATTATGTATAATTAAAAACTGGTATATAAATATGGTAAACACTGATTAAGTTAACTTTTAAAATATAAACTCACAGCTAAATTATTTTTTAAATTGTTATAACCCTAAAAATATTCGTATCAAAACATCAAAAGCCTCTTTTGTGCAAATATAACCATTTCAAACGCTTTCCTAGTTATCCTTAAAAACGTAAATTCTAAAAAATAAGGCCCCTTCGTATACAACATTTACCTTTCGTAGATTTCGCATTCCATTTATTATTAAACCTGTACTAATATAACTTTACACAATAAGTTATTTTAATCACGATAATTATTGGTGAAAATATTCAAAATTAATACGTTTAGTTACAAGGAATTATTGTAAATAATTTAATGGTTATCTTGCTGAATATTTTTACAAAGCATTTTGTAAGTGTAATAAATGCAATAATTATTTTAGAGATCAGTAATTTTCCAATCAGTCTAGATAAAAATATGTCAAAGCATTTGTTGCCAATAATGGAAGATGATCAATGAGGTAGCTCTATTTTATTTTTATACAGAATACTATCAATGTTTATACTGTAGGAAATAGTTAATAGGATTGTAAAGAATTTACAAATGAAATCAACTTTTCAACTGTTTTGTTAATACTCTCACAAGTTAAAGCGATTATTATGGCACTCCTGATAAAAATATTATTTGTATATCATCGACACTTAAAAACATTAATATAAAAATGGCAAAAACACATCGACTGTTTAATTAATATAAAAAGTTAATGATTTCATTTGCCATTCTTTTTATGGTAATTGCTAATAAACATTTCATGCATTCAAAGTAATAGTAAATCATGAATAATTCGACTCTAATTTGTACGGAATTATTGTCTTATACAATGTCATCGAATAAAAACATCATCACACTGATGTTAAACGGAGAACAGTATGTAACATGCTTTAGGCCAAATATTAAGGTTATGTGATAGAGCAGTCAATAGTGGGTTATTGCACTTCACTTATTAACGCTAGTGCTAACGTTAAACTTAAAATAGCATAAACAGATATTGTAATGCTAAAGAACCATGTCAACTTCAAGTAATTGAATTTTAGAATGTGTACCTACAGCTTCAAGTTATTGCCTGATCTTCTCTTAAAAGTTATATTTTATTCGTAAACATGGTTTGGAGTTTGCTTATACTGTCTAAAAGGTAAAACTAGTGCAAATGCTAGACGATCATGTGTATAACACAGATTTTTGAAGTTTTATTATTACACATGACCTAATCATTAAAGTGCGATAACTCTACAGATTTACATCCGGTAATGAGAATTACCATAGCCGATCATGTGATTTTATCGTTTACATAAGCGTTGGCACTTTTTGTGGGATAACTTTCCAATAGTACTACCACTTGCTAAACTTTACCTTGTCTATAAATTATTAAATTTTGCCAAATTTCATATTTTTATTTCTTATGATAATAGTAGTGTTCTATTCTACAAGTGAAGAAAGTGGTAGTTTTCTAGTGAGTGGAAAAATGTCGCTAACACTCGTGAATCAAATTTCTACAAGCTAGAAACCCACTTTTCTTATGCGTTGAACATACTCTTTTTTGTGTACTTAATGGAAAAGTTTGAATGAAACTAATTTTCTAGACAAATTTGGTTAATTTATCAAGGCTGTGTTTGTACGGAAACATAAGAGATGATTTCTAACAACTGCAACACAAACATACAGACAGATCAATAAAAAAACCAATTAGGGTAGCCTGTGAAATTGAATTATTTTGAATTGGTACTTTAGCCACATCCACAGAATGACATTTTATAACGTTTGTAATTTGACATTTTTATTGTAAACAAAGTTTATGCACGATCGCATTATAATGTGTCAATTATGTCTGAATTTGTTTGACATAAACGTCTATTTATAGCCCGTGGGTGTCTTTATAGGCCGCCGGTCTATAATGAAACGTCAAAAATTGATAAACAGTTTAACAGTCTTATAAAGAATTTTTTTAAATTAAAATCGAATGTATGCTCTTTATTAGAACTCTATTTAGGGTAATTTGTATTAACAACACAGTTAACACAATTATTTATGTGAATATTCCTAGGCATAAATGCTTCAACCAATTGACAGTTGTCAGTAAAAAATTAAAATAATTGAGCAACTAACTACTCGATGTGGGTAGAAAATTAATTTATTCCTTTTATTTCAGTTTTAAAATCTTCGATCGTGCATAAAATTATGTATGTACCACTGGCGTAACTTGCTTTTATGGCTTTCGACGTGTCTTTAGCCCTCGACTAGCGTCTCGGGCTCAAAATCATGTCTCAAGCCATAAAAGCATCTTTACGCCCTTGGTACATAAATAACTATTATAACCTTAAATTCATGTCGGAAATGTCATTCTGTGGATGTGGCTGAAGTACCAATTCAAAATAATTCAATTTCACAGCCTACCCTAATTGATTTTTTTATTGATCTGTCTGTAGTAACCGTCGCCTGCGTTGATTCAAAACGGGGTTTATAAAGCCTGCCGAATAGGGCCGTTTGACAGTTAATCGACTAGTTCAAATTTTCTCCGCGGCGCTAGTTATCCTTTCACTAACAGCTGTATTTCTAATTTAAATTTGTTAATTTTTGGTTAGTCGTTTAGTTATACAACAAAAAGTACGTTCTACAAATGTCTTTTTGCATCCCTCCTTGCCATAATTCTACAGATTTAGTTTTATATTTAGGCTAAATAACCAGTCCAATCCCTCGAAAGTCTTCCTGGTTTGTGCCGAGGAAAAGTAGTAAGTATCTGCACCCTTCTTACACTCTTATTTAGTTAATTTTTTACACAGTCTCATAAGGTTCTGAAAACCTGCATACAATTGAAATTTATATTGTAATACACTTTCTGGATTAAATATTAAACATCCAATAACCCGTATTTGTTGTAAATCGTAAAAAATCAAAGCCAGTTGACAGCTGTCAACGATGGATAACTAGCGCCACAAGCAAGCAGTGGCAAAAATTTGCATAATGGCCATTTTTGCTATTCGGCAGGCTTTAAAAACTCCGTTTTTAATCAACGCAGGCGACGGTAGTAACACACCGTAACAAGTTAACAAACAAAATAATTACAAGGAAAAAATTGATTTTACAGAAAATCATGGTTTATGTGAAGATTCTCGTGAAATTTTAGAAGCGGTGCAAAAAGCGACTTCAAATTTGCTTCTAACAAAATCACGAGAAAAATATTTGAAATGTTACGAACTGTTTTGTCAGTGGAGAGCACGAAAAAAGTGGAAGATATCAATGAGAATATTATGTTAGCATCTTTTTGGAAAAGGTAATAACTGCATAAATTAAAGTATAAAAATAAACTATTTTTGAAAAATTATATTTAAATAAGTAATTTATTCAAATAATGTACAGTGGTGGACAGAAAAAATAGGACAACTCGAAAAATCAAGTAAACTTTATTCTATAAAATTTAACTCCCGTGACGTTTACGCTGTCAAATGAAATTTTTGGAGTGTACTTTATGTACAGAACCTAACAACTTTTTTAGTGAATGTACTTAACGTCAACCTAAAAGTGAGGTTATGATAAATCAGTTGTCATTTTCGTAAAATTAAGTAGTATTCTTGCCTTTCTAAGCAGTATTTGCATACAGCTTCTTTCTCTCTCTTTGATAATAAACTTCGTTGGTGCTTCTGTTCATCCATTTCTCTAAAGATTATGAATTATAAAACGTAACTTGAATAATAAATAATTTAAGTGTCAAAGTGAAAACAAAAAACAAAAGCATTAAATTTAAATTTAAAGGTGCGCCAATCTCAAATCTAAAAATTGTTAATAGCCTAACAGGGATTTTCATATTAACCAACACATTGTGACTTTTATGTCACGGGAGTTAAGTGAATGGATTATACTTGATTTTGGCTTTATAATTATGACATTTATCACATTGATTTGTCAAAAATTGAATTGTCGAATCGAAGTAAAAAATGCCTCGAATTAGCAATATTGTGAAGTGTTCGGTAATTTCTAGAGCGGAAAAAAGAATGCCGATCAAACAAATTGCCCAGTGCTATAATATTAATAAAAATTCTGTCACTAACATTTTAAATAAGTGGAGACAGGAAGGCAGAATAGGAAGGAATCCAGTGTCAGGGCAACAAAGAGTATCAACTGAAGAAGAAGATAGAAGATTAATTGAGATACTAATAGAAAATCCATTCTTCACCGTTATTGGACCGAATTGGACTGGCCCTGCCGTACAGCAGCAAAAAATTTGTTTTAAGAGCAGAACATAAAGAGGCACAAATGGGGTTCGCTCTAGAATACATGGTTCTTCATCAAAACTTTTGGAATAATGTCATCTTTACTGATGAAAAGACCTTTCAATCCACACATAGTGGTGCTATTCGTGTCTAAAGACCGGCAGATTCTCGGTACGATGAAAGATATATTAACAATTCTTACAAAAGTGGCAAATTTGCGGTTAATTTGTGGGCTTGGATATCAGCTCGTGGACCTGGTGTGCTGTGGCATATTGAGGGAAGATTTAATAGTGAAGAATATATTCGGATTTTAAACAATATAATGTTTCCTTCTGTGTCACAATTATATCCCAACAAGTTTATATTTCAACAGGACAATTATCCGGTTCATACATCTCATGCAGTAACAAATTGGTTCAGGGAAAATAACATTAATGTTATGTTCAATTGGCCTAGCCGCAGCCCCGACTTGAATTGCATTGAAAACGTTTGGGGACTGCTGTTAAAAAAATTCGAAGCCAAAATATTAGACCCCGAGATGCCCAAGAATTACTAGAAGTAATTAATAATGCATGGAAAAATGTTGTTACCATTGAATATTGTATGAATTTTGTTAATTTTGTCCATGCCACGCAGACTAACCGAAGTTATCAAACGAAATGGTGCAATGACCAAGTATTAGAAAAATTGTACGAGTTTTTAAATAAATTTAATAAATCGTTTCCTAAATTGAATTATTCTGTTTAATGTTGCTAAATTATTTACTTGCAATCAAATTACAACACAGAGGCCATTTTAAACTAGAAAAAAAACACTGTCCTATTTTTTTATGTCCACCACTGTACAACTGGTATAAAAAAATTAATTAAAACTATATCCCCATTATAGCAATTACTGCCTTTGCCAGCTTTTTGTCATATTTTTTATTTTGATACAGAATTTTTTTATGAAGGGTGGTGGTACAGAGAAATTTTGATATTATTTAGGTGGTATGCGGAACCCACACGGTTGAGAACCGCTGGTCATCGGTGTGGTCGACCTAGGTATTCAATGTTAAGAAGTACTTTACAAATAAATAACAGTGTGGACATTTTGAAATATCGACAACTAATTGCATTCCTAAAGAAACAAAATGAAAAAAGTTGAAAGTTCGGATGTCTGGACATATTTCAAAGTTTCTGAACGAAACACCAAATGATTCATTCTTGTTTATGAAGGTGGCTTTAATTACTTTTGCTTTAAATGGTGCATTCCAAAGCGAAGTGTTCCGCTCATTATCAGCTGACGATATAGAAAAAGCTGAATCGGTTATTGTCATAACATTACATAACACAGAGACAAGAAAAAAGCGAATTTTTACTGTCACTTCCAAAGCAAATAGAACTAAATTGTATAAAGAGTAGGTATCGTAAGTTGAGACCAAAAATTGTTAGCCATCGTAGGTTATTTATTTGCTATCGGAATGGTAAATGCATAGTTCAACCTGTGTGAATCAATGCATTTTATGGAATGCCAAAGAAAATATCAGAATATTTAAGACTTCTAGAAGCTAGCAGGTATACAGGGAATTGTATGCGACGAACATCAGCTACGTTGTTAGTTAATAAAGGGGGGCAGTATTTCTGATTTAAAAAGACTTGGCAGATGGTCCTCGACACCGTCGGACGAGGAATAGATAGAAGACAGCATACAAAATAAAATTTAAACATCAAGAAAAATTTTCTTTGATGTGAATCAACAAAAAACATTTCCGAAAATCAGCATTTAGTAGATCTGCAGTCTTCATCAACTTTGAGCGTCAACACATCAACGAATGTAGGTGGATTATTTTTTCATAATTTAACAAATTGTATGTTTAATATTTATGAAAATAGATCGATTGATTAATTGTTTACAAAAATTATTTGTGTTACTATGTATATTGCTAACGAATAAAATGTCACTTTAATTTACTATTTTCTACATATTAAAATGGCCATTTTCCATTAGGCACACAAAAAAATTACTATGTATTATCTGTAATCTCTTATGCCTTTCGTGCGGAGGCTGGTGCGTTAACGTACACTCTACGCGTGCAATGCACAACCCGGACCGTCTCTGCTGGTTACGAAGTTGGTGCGCCATCTGATCCTACATACTGCAGCATGTGTAATGTGTATGTATGTTTGCGAAAGACCTTGTTACTCTACGCAACATAATATATAATATTAAGTCGATGTGTCTGATTATTTATCAGCACATCAAAGAATGGTGGAGGTTACACTGGATTCAGAGTGCCATAAACATAAGTAATGTTAATGTAACTGCATGTAAGAAATCAACTGTCAGCTATCTAACTGGCAAGTCAAATTAAAAAAGATAGAGAAAAATTGAGGTTGGCATTTTTCGGTCACCCTATATCCTGGTAAATTTTAGTGTCGAGTAATCCTAGTTATTCCGTGGGTGATAAAGGAGTCCTTAAATTAAATCCTGAGAAAGAACACTTACTTCAAACTAATTTCGCAGTTGTATTCGTCCAAAGTGTGGTTAGATTTTTTAGAAAATTGAAAAACTACTGAAATATTAATGATAAACCCTTATAGTGCTACAGCATTGCACTCATCGTTGAAAGGCGATTCTGAATATCTAAAAATATACAGGCTGTTCTATTTGAAATAACAACATATAACCGGAAGTTGTACAATTTTAGAAATATTTTCAATCGATTTGTAATATTACAAAATCTTCTGTACAAATAAGCGTTTCTCAAGAAAAATCTAATCGACGGTCATCATGACAAACCCTCTATGGGGTGTGTTGTGTTAGCATTCATAAACCACATACATGTAGTAGAGACTACAGTACAAAACATAAAAAATGACCAAATTTTATTTTTTACGTTAGCTTGCCTCACATCACCTTCAAATGAGCAGTTTGTATCTTTTACGATGATTTTTCTATATGCTTATGCTATATATAGTTTATCTATATTAAGTTATTGCATGTCAAAGACATGTATTACGCTGACTGAAACGAATACTTGTTTGTACTGAAATGTAAATACACAGGCGTAGAAAATTACATTGCTACATTTAAGGTACTCTGAATCCAGCTCTAATTTGGTTGAGCAACGAACATAATTGCTTATGAAGTTCTGCTCCTAAGTTGCTTTCATAACCAGTACATCTCGCACATTAATAGATAGTTGGAGGAAAACATTTAAAATCGATAGAAATGTAACGATTAAAAATTTTGTATCCTCCGCATTCTTCATTTCATCTGTATGTGTATCTGTAACCTCTTTTACCTTCCTGTTAAAGATAATAAACACATGACTCACACAACATCATTTTCATACAACAAATTGAAAATTAATGCAAATATTTAAAATACCAAAATGTTCCTGACAAAGTGGGAGTAAGATCGTAATCAAATTTTTACCCACAAATTCACTGCGAACTTGCTAATTTAGACATTTGGCGTAAAGATTATAACAGACTGTTCTTCTGTTATTCATTGACCAATGCGATGACGTTTTTATCATATGGCATTGCAAACAAATATTACAATATGCACTTAAAAAGGAAAGATCAACATGGCTTACTAAGATAGACAGAACCTAACAAATCTACGGGGCTGGCTCAATCAACTTGGGCATTAGCACACTTGAGTAACTTTTATAGGTTAAGGAAATAATCAAATTTAGTGACTATTCATCCCAATTTGGGTAGTATGCACAATACTTATTTTTGAATTGCTGTACCGCTTTTGTACTTTGTTCCAGAAATTATCCAACTTTGAATGCTTTAACGCAATAAGCTCCACTTTTTGCTGTGAATGCATATTAATTTGAAATTTGATACAAATCACACCTAAAATACTAAAGGTAAGCTCATAGCTTTGCATTCGTCTGTATGCGGCAGTTGCATTGATAGAAAACTATAACCATAATGTTCACAGCTACCTGCTTTCAGTCATACGGTTTTTGCATAACATAACCCTACTTTTAATTTCATGAAGTGTTTTCGTGAAGCTAACATGTAACGACGGATAAATTCTGAGAAAAGTTGAAATTCAACCAAATTTTCCGCTCGACAGAAACTAATCAGCCTTAAACAATTCCTACACTGGTATAGGACCACAGATCAATGACAATGTATGAATGCATAGCTACGAACCTAATTTAAAGAATGTCAAGAAAATAATATTTACCTTTATTAAATCTAAAAAATGGCACTAAGGTGTCGAAAATTGACAAACGTGGTTCACGAAGCAACTGAAATTATCGTACAGTTCATGACTGTATGCTAGTAATGTAAAAGTAGCTTATATGACCAATTATGTTTGCCTAAACGTAAGTTTTTCAGAAATGTCCAAAGCCGATTTATGTATAAAAGTACTGATAGAAACCACAAGCTGTCACAGTAAGCATCCGCTGCTCAGCATCATATGGATTACACAATACACAGTGGTATGTTCACTGGTAAGGATTTTAACGTGAGATCGAAAAAATTTCACCTCAAAGTTTGCCATGAAAAATATAAATCGTGTCTTTGCTAAAGTCATACAACTTAAGCCATTAGAACTACTAAATCTAAAACCACGCCTAACTGATAAAAATTAGAGCAGATTAAATTATTCTAAAAACTAAAATTAAATACAAATTGAACAGAAAAATGTTATTAACGGAAAATTATTTTAAAGTAGATGAGTTACGTGACCTCCATTTTCTTGGTGGCAGATTTGAATTCTGTGTTTAATAGAATTAGTGACTTTTTATATGCCTGACAGCAAAACAGACATAACCTCACACACCTCACATAACCTATAAAACAACAGCTGACATTTGTATGACTTAAAATTCGACATGCCTAATTTTGTGTTTTCATGTTTCACAGCCAACTTGAGGTGAAATTTTTTCGATCTCACGTTATCATTCGAACTGCGAAGGTGTTTATATCTATTCTTGCACAATCAGGCAATTTAACGTATTTATTGATTTAATTATGTCAATACTAGGTTATGCTTACAAATTATCATTGTATTTGAACTGTGTACCAGCATTTACCTGAGGGAATTTCCTGTGATGTTATCTACACATAATGCACAGTTACCCTCCTGAAAATTCTGGATGGATTTGCCAAGAATCAGTCCAGATAAGAACAAGTGTACACAGCTGCATTTAATTTAACTTTTGAAGGGTATATGTGCGGCCTACCTTACTCTTAGTGGAAGTAGTGATTATAGCTATCCAAAGCAAAAAACGGACAAACACAATACAATCCAATTCGACACACTGAAAAAAACCGGCTTATCATGACAGTTCAGTACATCTACTCATGCAGCTGATTGATGACGCTCTCCGATTCAAAAATTGTACTTCAACAAAACAGAAACTGAACGAGTTAGCCACATAAAACCATTAGGTTCTGTTAATTTTAGTAAGCCGTGGGTATAACATAAGTTTACCAATTTATTACATTAATCAAATGCATGACATCTTCATTTGTTAAAACTTTACGTTAGAATTATAACTGGAAGTAAGTTTAGTTTATATTTATAAGATGTATGTCTCATTTGCATCAACTTCTAATTAGAGAAACTGTAAAAATTGGACGACGACTACAGTCTTTGTAAATTTAACCCTGTTAATGTATTATTATGTTTAAAACTTTCTCATTAAATTGCACACATTCTAACAATTGTGTTTTAAAATAATATAAATATTAGAGCTGTCATTTGGATTTGATACACCCCTAAACTGATGATATAATAATATTAAAATATTAATTACAAATAAATATAACTGGTAATCGATATATGGTGTTATAAATAGCAGTATATATAAGTTATATTGATATCTGTTCAATTTTAAGTACAACATAAATCACAGTGCTGTAAAAGCAACTTACCAAAACATAGAATTGTGCTTATTTAGACGCATCCGTACTCGTACCAAATTGCATTTTCTTTTGCATTCTCGCTTTTTTTCTTGTCGGTGGTAGCATCTCTTGCGGGACTTTCTTCCGCTGCATTTGGTGGTTGCGCAGTCGAACTGCGTTGTGCGTCTCCGATTATAGTAGAAATTCGATTATACACCAGCAATGGCGGTGCGGTTTTATTTGAAGGGGCTACAGAAGGATCGTCATCTGATAAATATACAGTTCTTCTTGTGCCAATTGAACCTAAACTCAAAGCGCTGCCCTGCTCACGTGAGGAATATACTTGATCACCTGCAAGCATTACATTTTTTTTTATGGAAGAAAAATTATAAACCGAAGTTATCGTTGATTAAAAACAAAAACATGGGTTACTAACCTGCTACGCTGTTGCGATGTGAAGTTAAGTCACGATGTGAACGCCTAAGCGCTACCTCATCTCGTGGCTTATGTCCATGTAAACTACCTGCAGATCGTTTAAACGGCTGTTCGTTACGATTGTTAGATTCATCTATACTATTATCGGAATCATTTCCGCCAGATTCTCCAGAACCTCCTCCCAAGGTGAACTGCGACTGTGTCAATCGTGATTCTTCATGCCAAGATCGTCGATTCTAATTTGTAAAGTGCAATGTAAATACAATAAACATAAGTGTAACATTTGAATGTTTTATCAAGAGATCTAATATAAAGTTATCCTCACAAGGCCATGAATTAAGTCATGTCGTAAAATAAAATATTACATCGGTTTGTTTTGACAGGTGTTCCAAGGAAGTTTTGGAAGAAGCTTAGGAAATTCAAAATCTTGAACTTAGATTTAGCACATAACCTTCAAAGCAATGTCCAGGAGTTCAACAGTACATACTAGTATCAGCGCCAGCAAACTGTATAAACGCAGTAATAGAAAAATTTGAGGTTATGTGTCAACATGACATAATTATACCTTATAGTACTCCGGTGAAGATAAGAGGGAAAGAACCGAATAGGATTTATTGTAACAAAAAAGTTAATAGATAATGTAATGCAATTCCAATCAATAAATGGAAGGATGGTATACCTACGCATTAAAGGTGAACCAGCAATTTGTCTATGATTAATGATTATGCGCCAACAGAGGCAGCTGAAGAATGTGATAAACAAGAATTCTATGAAAAGCTAGAAAAAATATGTGAAGAGATATCTAAACATGACACATAGTTAGTTATGGGTGACTTAAATGCTCAAATAGGTAAGGAAAATCGTTTCAAAGAAGTTGCTGGAAGGAAACCATACATGACAAGACTTACGAGAATGGCTAGACTATGTGAATTCACTGCAGCAACGAACCTATTCATACTTAGTACTAAATTTATATATCCCAGGAAACAAGGATGCTACCTGATGAGAATTATGGCACTAATCAAATTTTAGTTAAACAAGCAAGAGTGAAAGATGTAAGAGAGAGCAAGAGAGAATATGGTACGTACATAACTTGGATATAGAAGAGGGAAGAATAAGGTATATGGACGAATTGAATAAAGAAATAAAACAAAGAACGTGTATTAAAAACAACGTCAATCTTCAATGGGACTGTATAAAGAATGGAATTTGTAAAGCAGTGGAAAGAACTATAGGAAATAGATTCTTTCTTTCTAAGGACGTTGGCAAGTGGGTCAAAACTCAAAGCCATATTTTTAAACGACTGGGCATTGTGAACTTTGTTATATCCCCCTTATACTAGGGAAATGTGTTCTCTGCAGTGGTTTCCCGTTGCCTTCTGCAGAGTTTGTAACCATGTATTAAATTAAGTGCATAGTGAATGTGTCTTGTTACTATCTGAAGTCGCCCATTTCACAGACAGAATCGATAATTGTAATCAAACAATTAAATGGCTTCATTCACACAAGTACTGACCTGAAACAGTGACAGTTTTTGACATTATTTGTTTTGTGTTTGTCTTAATGCTGACTTCTTTCAGTGTTCTACCTCCATACAGTATTAGAACATCTGCCTTGTTGGTTGCCAGCTGCAATCGTTATGCTTCTACCGCCCCTATTATCGCTCTAGGTTCTAGGTAATAGAACCTAACCTAACCTAAATTCTATAATATTTAACACTGGCCCGTGGCACTACAGCGCCTCCTCGCACTCCTAGCAGGCTTCTGATGCAGTGCCAGTTACCATCCGAAAACTGGGACTATTAATAAGTACCGGTTGATGTGGTTATTCTCGTATATTTATTACTTTAACCTCGCAATTCGGTTTGTATTATTCAATGCAGTAGTTAAAAAAGGTCTTGTAATGATTAACCCTCGCCGTACCAAAACCGGGTCACCACTGACCCAGAATTTACTTTTTTGGCAATAACTTTTACGATAAATTTTTCTGAACCATTTCCTCTTGAAAATTCTCCTACTTTTGTACAATAAATAATAAACCCGGTTTTGGTATTCCCCGCTATAATTTATTTACAGCATTGCGCATGCGCGTGAAGCCACTTCACACCTGATTCATCATCTGATTGTTAGTTATTTGTTCTGTTATTGTGGTAATCAGTCGTTATTGATAATATATCGAGAAGAAAAACTCAACTTGAAAACGATGGAAGGGGATTTTCCAGAGCAACTTGTGCTGTCGAATCTTCAGGACGAAGATTTGCAAAAATATCTAAGGATAATCAAGATACACAAAGCAGAAAACGCAGATGCTGTTATCAGTGTCGTGGGAGTGACAATAAATTTTCAATTAAATGTGACTTATGTACAAAATTTGTATGCCCGAGGCACAGTACCACGATTGAAACGAAGCAGGTTTCTTGTCACTACTGTCAATAAGATGAAGATGGAGAGGCATCATAACCGTAAAGAAATATGCTTATTGTTTAATTCATAATCATATAAAATGTAATTATTATTTGCAGGTTTTCGCAAACAAAACTATGCTGGATGGCAACATATCTTTAGTTTCAAGTGCAATTGTGAATTCAAAGTTAATTTGTATTTTGATGAAATATTATTATTATTTTTTCGTTTAAATATATTTTGAATGTGTTTGCAATGTAGTAAATATCTTACTAAAATTATAAGACAACAAAAAACAAAGAAAATCATCATTTCCACACTGGGTCAATGTTAACCCGGTTTTGGTAGTCTAAGTTTTACAATTATTTTGGTACGGCGAGGGTTTTAATGAATTAGATTACAGTATAAAACAGTCTCTTACAATAAGTACATTTAAAACTAGAGTGCATCACTTTATAGCTATAAGGACTAAGGACACAGTTAAATTTATAAAGTCTCATTGATTAAGATGGTTTGCACATGTAACACAGATAGGAAACAACAAAGCTGACTGAGTGGAAACCACCCGAAATACGTCCTAGAGGAAGAACAAGAAAAAGATAGAAAGATGAGGCGATAGAAGACATAAATAAGATGGAAATACGTGATTGGAGAGATAAAATAATGGACAGACGACAATGGAGGCCTATTATTATTATTATTGTCATTCACAGCGCACCAGCGCCAGCATACTGTATAAACCTTCGAACATATACTACTGGAATGAGTGTAGTACGTCTGCAGCGGTCCTAAGAAGATAGACAAGGACAGACAATAGTTGATCCAAGTATTTTGTGCGCATGATCGCACAAAACTAAAAGAAAAGCATATGTAAGTAGCACCCACGCTATCGTTTTAGCACGCCAACAAACGTCAACTGACGCCAAAACTGCGCAGCTGCAGCTTTGGGGGCGTCAAACAAATCGGAAATTAGCGACTGCGTAATATTGACTAGTTCGACTCTTCGTCTGTCCTTCTCATACTTACCAATTATTATAATTTTGTCTTTGTCAATCATCTTTGAACCACCACTTTTACACTACGGTAATAGGAGTATGATCATTCCAGTAGTATATGTTCGAAGGTATAAACGCAGTAATAGAAAAATTTGAGGTTATGTGTCAACATGTCATTTGCTTAATCTAGCAAAGACTTAAGGCAGATTTTAGCGACGGACCTGGTTCCTGGATTTTTTGAACCCGGTTCGTTAATGACGTCATCAAATTTACTGTTCGCCAAAACGTAATTCGGTTCAAACGGCGGTTTGACATTAAAATTCTAACCTCTAACATAATTGAACGTTTTAGTATCTACAATGGATTTAGGTATTTAGGACAACTTGGCGTGTTAGCTGCTTATGAAATGCTGTTTTCGAATGATTCTTAGATTTACCGTTATTAGTTAAATCGCGTTCAGGTAACTAGCATTAACTTAAATTCTCGGCGATTTCAGATTCTACAAGTAATTTGTAAGACACTCCGTTATACGTGACATCAACGTTCTCCATCTTTTTAATTGCAAGTTATAAAAATTACACACAGTAATTTCAAATTCGTAAAAACCGCCAGCCACTGTTAACATACAAAAGTAGTCACGTGATGGCATTCGCGCTCCGATATTGGTTCGTCGATAAAACGAAGCGGTTCGAAAATTTGGAACCAGGTTCGTCGCTAAAATCTGCCTTTGACTTTTAATTCTACAGCTATTTGAGGAGAACTTTAAATCGGATCTCTTGTCACATTAAAGTTTTTAATCGTTAATAATTCAATACTTACTCTGCTAGGAACCTTATTAATGATATCCGAACCTGCCTTGCGCATCCTTCTCACTAACGTTGAACCAAAACCTTTTCTGGTAATAAAACAAAATCCAATTTATACAAAAAAAACGAATGACACTTTGAAATAAACATACTTTTTAGAAGATGCGTTATCCAATTTTCGATAGTGTTCCATAATTTTTTCTTCCAGTTTCTCCTTTTGTCTGCATAAATTATTAAGTTTATCCGTAAACTGTTTTTCTTCCAAATGATAATGCTGTTTGTCCTCCAGTGAATGTGTTAACAGTGAATGATACTGCGACAACAACTGGGAGACATGATCCATCAAAGCTCTTCGATCAGTATCTAACGAATGATTCATTTCCAGTAACATCTGTAAATAAACATTTTAATGTAAGAACCAGCTTTAGTTCGTTATGTTGTTTTTAGAAGTGATTTTTAATATTTAGCAACTAATGACGAAATACCCACAAAATGTTTTTCTTACATCGCACTTTTGTTGCAATTTCGCATTATCCAACTGAAGCCCACCTACCAAATCGGAACGCGAGCTAAGTTCGCCTTGCATTTCTGTGTTACCAAGCCTTAATTTGCCCGATTCTGCTCGTAAGCTTCTATATTCCTCTTGTAAGGCTCGATATTCTGTTTTTAAACGTTCACTGGCAGTAAATAAATTTCGGAAATCATCCTGCAACGAAATTATATTACTTGCTGTATCATAAACAAAAATACAAAATGTACCTTTAATCTTGAGTGCTCCGCACGTAAATTTCCAAGACTCTTAGATTCATTTTTAAGTGCATCCTTTTCCAATTCTAAGCTAGTTATTTTCTTTTCTAAGGTGGTATTTGACTCCTTCAATGTCCGAATTTCAGAACGAAGGTCACGGTTTGTTTTTTTTACTTGATCCTGCTCCTTTTTAACTTCTTCATATTCAGAGTATAACTGTTCGTGTAGCGTTCGAAGAGTTGATTGGTCGAGCAACAAAGTGTCATGTTGAGTACTTTGCACCTTCTGTTGTTTTGCCATCTGAAAATAACAATTGATTGAGAAAATTCTTCTTACAAACAATGATTATTCCTTACAGTTACAACCGCTAGAAATAAGTACGCACAAAGCAATTGACAATCTGATTTTGCTTGCAACTGGTGAAGAATAAAACATAACTGACATAATTTTCACTATCAAAACTTACTGCAATCAACATGTAAACAATGTATGTCATTCAATGCATCGAATGACAACGTAATTACCTTGTCATCTATGAGCATTACAACAAATTTAACACTTTATTGGATTATGTTGCTTGATACTACCAAAGACCTAATTTGTAGCAATTTATATGCTTCTATTGTTGATTACCATTAGTTCAATCTTACATCAAGTCAAAATAAATCAAAAGCATACTTAATTAATTTCATAGTTTAAACTACAAATTTAAAAGATTTATTATTGAACGCATAGGTGGGATAAATTTCATTGTACTTATTATTCATAGTTGTGGAAAATTAATGGCAAAATACTTCGATAACTCACCTCTTCCTTTTCAGCTACAAGTTGGCTATTAGCCAACTGAAGCGCAGTTTGTTGCGTAGTTAAAGAATTAACTTGAGACGTAAGTGTGGAAATTTCTACTTGCATTTTTGCATTTTCAGTTTGTAACGATTCATTTATTTGCTGCAAATTATTAACTTCAGCGACTAATTTTTCACACTGTTGATTCCATTCGGCACTTATAGTCGACACTACTTGTTCTGCTTGCTTAAAAACGTCCTCGTCTACGGCATTTATTAAACCCGAACACTTTTTACATTTTACATCGGATTCTTTTGCCTCTTCAAGATGCAACAATGACGTTATATTCTTCGCAATATCCGGATTACTAAGCATCTTCTCAACAACTATATTTATGTCATTATCTAAAATGTCCAAATTTAGACCTAATTTTTCTAAATTCGTTTTAAACTTTTCATTGGTAACTTTTTCAGATATTAAATCTTTCTGTAGCGTCGCTATTGTTTCCGTATATACAGCTGCCTGTGATAATAATTCCTGAGCTTTCTGTTCGTATTCTTGTAATTTTTCTATTTGTGCTACTGAATTTTCATTATCTTTAAGTAATTTCGATATTTCTTTGTTTTGCTTGTCACATTTGACGATGTATTGGTCTACACTAACATCTTTTTCCTGAAACATATGATTATTTATTATTTTGACACATTCTAATATTAGTGAGCAATTTCTGGGTTTGGACTGTATTGTGGTAGAAGAAACTTTTGTTCATTGTGTGGGCTCTGAAATAATATTTTGGTTATTACATAAAGACTAGCAGAATTAATAGAAACTCTTGAAAAACAATTAAGAAGAAATAATTTAATAATTCATGGAGTACCAGAAGAAGAAAAATGAAGGAACGAAAACCCTAGCGCAAATATTTCAAGAAAATATGGAAATAGAAATAGATGATGCAGATATAGCTTTATATTTAAGATCGGAGCACATCAAGAAGACAAAAGCAGACCCATAAAAGTATGCCTACATGGAACAAAAAAATCGAAATAATGAAGAATTTAAGGAAACTAAAAGGCTCAGTAAGTGGAATAAATGGGGACCTCAATCAAAGGAAAAAACTATTACCACACTTGAAAAAGGCAAGAAAAATTGGCTGTAATAATCGATAATGTGACATTCACCATAAAGCAACTCAACCCAAATCAGGCAGATATACCGAAAAATGGAGGTGTTAAAAGACCAAACGAGGAGTCACCTATGATAGAAAAATCAAAAATGTTACCAATGCAAATTTAAAAAATCGGAGAGAACCAAAAACCTCAATACCAAAAAACATAAAAATAAAGTAAATAAAAATACAACCAGGCTGATTTCCGACCACAACTATGCTATCCCCAAGGACATGAATAATGGCAGATTAATTACTATCAGTAACCTAACCAATAACAACAAAACGAAGGAAATAAGCAAAGTAAAACTAGTTTTGATTAAAATCCATACACTTGGTGGAGTAAAATTATTAATAACTGATAATAAAACGACTATTGTCTTCTCCACAATTTATTTATATATTATAATAAATTGTGGTGAAGACGACAGTCGTTTTATTATCAGTTATGACAGTTATTAAAGTAAAACTAATATATTTCTCCCTCAAAAGAGATTGGGCAGAGGACTATGTTTGTGAAGGCTCCACTACAAAAGAAAACAAAGAAAAAACTAAAATTAGAAACAAATATTAAGGCTCTGCTCTTGGATTGTAAGAACGTTTCGCAATCCGGGAGCTTTCCAAACATTAATCAAAATATTATACCATAATAAGATCCCATGTGGGGTTGCTAGTCCTCCATCAGGGGCTTTTCAGGTGGCGGATCGTAATAATGGCTGCAAAATCAAACAGCCACAAGTACAGGCACCCCTTTAATGGGACTGGGGTGCTAAGTTCATGTTTGGGCTCGCAAAGGTACACAATACAATAAAAGAAATAAAGAGATTAAACATATCTATGCTGGGCATAGACGATCACTGTATACGGGGATTGTCAAAAAGTACGGATCAGATGGAACTTTTTTTTATTAAAGTATTTATTAAAAAAATCAATACGGCGTTGGTTTGGGCTTGTCTAAAGACTAAAAAAAGTGCACACAGATTTGGTCAAATGTCATTCTGTACCTGTCAAATTTGACACTTTTTGAAAAGAATCTTCAGAAGTGGCCCTATTTATAATTTTTTTGAAAGATTTCATTTGGAAAAGTTATTCAGAATGGTATTTTACGTCGGTTTGCAAATTTTCAGCTAAAAATTCGGACTTATTATTTTTTACTCATTTTTTTTAAATTTTCCAAGTATAAGTATACTACAAAATTCTCGCTGAATTTTTTTCATTGAAATCTGATGAAACTCGCTTTTTATTATACTTTTAATGTCTATGGTAAAAATATCGAAAATAATGATTCAATGGTATACTGGCCATTGCAACGTTTCTTGTCAATGCCGGTGGAGATATATTAGAATTACAAGAACTTGGTGGGTGGGAATCCACCAAAGTTGCAAGAGGTTATTTGGAAGAAAATCTAACAAAAAAAGTTTGCATTGCTCAAAAGATTCAGGTTGGAAACGTTCCGATTCATCCATCAAATTCCTCAAGACCAGGAAATTTGTCGGTCACAAATGCAAATGTGGAGGCTGAAAACAACGTCTGTGATCTATCATCTGGTAATCAAATTGTTGGAAAAATTATGGACAACATGCCCATTACAATAGATGGAAACGGGGCGACCTTTAATTTCAAGGATTGCCCAAATATCCAAATTCATGTACACAAATAGTGTTTGTTTATATTATGTAACTAAAGAATTATGAAGTTGCTATGTTATTATGTTATGTATAATTATTAATAAAAGTTTAATATAAAGTTGTCTTTATAATCAATGATACGATAAAATAGTTTAAAACGTTAATAATTGACGTTTTCAAATTGACTAATCATCATCATCATCATAATCTTTATTTCCATTTGTTTTTCTAAATCCGTTAAACTAGATTTTCTGTATATTATTATTGGTATAATAACAATGCATAAATAATAATAACTTCAATTAACAAAGTTATCAAAGTAGAATGATAAAGCGTAGTTACACATTCTGCCGGAGAGGGCTCTGACAGGAGGACCTGTCAAAAATATATAGAAATGCAATTGGGACGGCCATATATACACGTTAGTGGATATGAATGAAGGTGGCCGTGCTTTAACATAGCCCTTGAAGTAGTAATCAGAAAATCACCTATTAAAGGAACCATACATAGTCGCGTCAATAAAAGCAGCAAGAATACAATGGCTAGGGCACATAATGACAAATGGAAAATAAAACACCACAAATGAAAATTTTCTCAGGAGAGCCAAAATGCAACAGATCAATTGAGCAACCAAGAAGCAGATTTTTAGATAAAGTGACAACAGACCTGTGAACGCTGGGAATACCACAATGGTGGACTAAGGCAAAAAACAAAAAGAAGTGGAAAATAGTGGTGGAGCAAGCCAAGACCCACAAGGGGCTGTAATGCCGACTGGATTGGATATTATAGAAAGGTGTGTTCTTATTATTCGCATTATTAACAACTAAACACACGAAAGTATAATCGGCGATAGTTTTTAGGCATTCTCAATATCGTATCGAAGAAATGAACTCAAATGTTTATTTTTGGATTCACTGCACCGAAGGTTTATTTTCATGTCATAATGGCATCTCAACGAAGAATTCTTTGATGTACTGATTCAAGAGTGGATCATTGTCTGAACCGTATGGCACATACCTGAACGGTACACACTTTAAGACGAACTAGGCATCACCGTAATCTTGTGCTGCGACGATTACTAAACATTCACACATTCGCAATTTCAGTAACTGGTTGAAGTTCTTCTACTTTTTCCAAAATGGAAAAACCTAGCAGAACACGGATTGAAAATAGTTGGACGCAACCAATAATACAGTTCAAACCCAGAGCCTCAACTCTGGCAACGAAAGTCTTCAAAATCACATTAGCTGTTTATTAATCACAATAACTTACCTCAATAAGTTCCCTTAATTTTGTAACATCTTTCTGCATACCCGAATTTTCCTTTTCTAATGCTGTAATTTTTTCTTGCTGTTCTTCGTTTACTTTTTCGAATTTTTTAGCATTATCCGCTTCTGTCTGTAAAGTTTGAATTTGTTCCATTACTTGACTTAAAGATTTTTCGGCATCGTCTGCCCTTTTGCGAATGCTGTCACACAAACTATGAACGCGTTGCTTTTCTTTACTCAACACATCCATGTTCTTTTCCAATTCTTGAATTTTAAGCCGTTCATTTTGTAATTCCTGTCCTTGCCTATCTGATATAAGCTTTCCGGTATCTAAACTATCTTGCAATTTTCGATTTTCTTGAATGGTGTTCTTAAAAAGAGTTTCGAGTTCTGAATTTTGTTGCGTTAAACGCTCACAATTATCTTGAAGTTGACCACATTTTAGTGTCAGCCTCTTCTTTTCCTTTTCAAGTTCAAGAATTTTACCTGCACTATCGTGAAAATTATGTTCTTTGAGTGAATCGATAGTAGATAATAATTTACGATTCTCTAATTCGAGTTTTAAAGCACGTGCTTGTGCATTATTTGTTAACTGTTCTGATAAACTATTATCACCGGAATTAGTTTCTTCATGGTCGGAGTCTAGTTCCGCATTCGATGTACTTGTTTCTTGAAGGGCCGATTTTGTTACTTGTTGAAGCTGAGTGTTTTCTTCAACTAATTCTTGTATTTTTTCCTTTGCCGCATCTCTTTCCTAATAAAAGAAACAACATCATTTACAAAAATTATTTGAGATTACTTAAATACAAAATGAAGATACAAAGCTTATTGACATACAGATCGACGATTCTAGCTTGAATCGTAAAATCTATATAACATAGAGGAAGCTATCGATGTGTGGGAAAGACAGACTTATGCTCAAGCTAGAATCATATCACAAACAATAAACATAATATTAACAAATCATTTACCAAAGAAAAATCATTGATGGTTTGTTTGCACGATAGTAACTCTGCTTCCAGTTGAAGTACATGATCAGCTCTTTGTCTGGCTCTCGCCAACTGAGCTTCCAGCATTTCACGAGTCTCCAATAACACCCTATTATCTTCACGTAATTCATCCACACGCACTCTGTAAAAATCAGCATCAGCGAGTCGTTCCCTATACCGTTGTGCTTCATTTTCTAATTTATCAGCCCTTTCCGCTTTCTCACGTAAAATGTCAGCCTCATCCCTATACGCTTTCGCTTTTCGAATTTCGGCCAACAAATCACTATTCTGCGTAACAAAAAAATTATTTAAATAAACCTTTAGGTCTGTGAAAAAATCACTTACCTCCGTTTTTAATTTCGCAAGAAGAGCATTTGTATGTTCTAATTCTTCACGACATTCAGCAAGCACTTCGGATTTTTCTTCCCTAAAATATTAATTTATTAATGTAATGAAATTAAATGGGGAATTAAATAATTACAATTCTTGTCTTTGTTTTCTAAGGCGTGCTTTCATATCGGCAAGTTCAACGGCCATATGATTCGTTTCGACGCCTCCGCTTGCATTGTTACTAGCAGAAGCGCTCGGATCTTGACTTAAGTCTGTTATCCATTTTTGAAGTAAGCTATCCCTTTCGGTTACGAGGGAACGTACATGAGAATAAAGCCGTTGCGCGGACTGATCGGCCCATTCTACTGTTAAAACAACATTCTGATCCTCTGTCACCTACAAACGTTGTTTATTAGGTACTTTATTTATTATTGAAATTATCTATAATTTTCCACGAGAAAGTAAATATAAATATGCTTTGCTGTTGCTAAAAATGTTATAATCACCTGCTTAATACATTCCACAATATCATGTTGGGTATCTAATGGAAGCTCTTTAATGCGAGTTATAAAATATTCCTTAGTAGGTCCTTGTACGGCACAGCCCAATAATAAAAGAAGTAACAAACGCAACTGTTCGAGTGCAACTTGAGATGCAGGCGTTCGACCCAAACATACACAATCCGGTAGTGAAACAACCACCTGACCTAATTCCTCCTAAAACAACATATTTATTGTTTTCCAAAAATCCTAATAAACAAACAAAATTACACAGAAACTTTTGTGCAAGTTGTTTTTTCTTAAAATACTATAATTACTACTTATGTTTACCTCATAAAGACTCTTGATATTCTTAATAATACAATGAAATATTTTAATTCGAGTTGCAGTGATGCTTAGACCTTGTAAGGAAGCGCTAGACGTAGGCACTGGTTGTGATGGTTCGGGGTCAATTTGTAAAAGTACTTCACTTATTGGACTTCCATCAAAGAAAGTTTCATATACTTGAAGACTGTCTGGTTTCTTTATGCAAGTTGCAAGCTGTGAAACGTACATTTCGTTTAGTTGTGGTTATGTTTGTTTGTTCGAAACAAATTACTTACCCAACTGACTAAAGGTCCGGCTAAGAATTCTTCTATATCAGCTTGACTTGCTGCCATTTTCGTTAAATTTTAATTTTACATATTTCACACCACATACTTTAATTAATGTCAACATTAACTTTGTACAAATAACATCTTAAAAAGCAGCACATTACATCCTTCCTCTTAAAATTCTCTCAGGAAGTTGAAATAATTTGAATACCTTTTCACATAAAAGGTAAAGATGTAGATTATCTACACGCCTTTATTATTAATTCTTTCAAGACCTGTTTCTATTTTATTCACCTGACACTTGTCATTTTTAAATTCCCATGCTGTCAAACAATTCGTTCCTCCATTGTTTAGATGCAGGATACATCATAGGCGTGCGCGGGGAATTTTAACAGTCTAATATGACTCACAAACATCGCTAATCAATAACACCAAACGATAAGATACCGCCTTTTTTGCACTTAATTCTCACGTAGACTGAATTTAAAAACGGAAACGACCTTGCTTGTGATGTAACTACATCTAAAAATGGTAAAGCTTCAAATTTGACGGTCCCTTATTTACGACGTTCCGACGCTCATGAACAGCAGTACAGGCTCCTCAAATCTTTAAAATTTCTCATTAAAGCTCCCCATTAATTTTAAATGGTTTACACTTCACAGTCTGCTTTTCATTAGTGGATATTTTTAACTTGGTATGCTGGTATGCACCACTTTATGGGGAGCAATTTAACTTAAATGTAACACATGGGCGATGCCGCTTATTTTTTTCTTCATAATGTACCCACTTACACCTGCTACTGCTGCTGCTACCATCTTTTTACTTTCACTTGCATTGTTTTGTCCAAGGAAATCTAAAAACCCAAATTTAAAAGATTATGAGAATTACAGTTGCTTTAACTTCAAACTTTTTAATTTCTGTTTTTAAGAAATATCAATACAAGTGTTTAATATTATAAAAATGGGCATTTTGTATTCCACATCTTTATTTGTAGCTATTTACCCATATTCAATAAATGGGACAAAAATTACAGGTTCAAATGGGCAACTCTGAGGTTCTTTTGTTTTTATAGGTGTTTATGGCCTACTAACTAGATGAATTCAAAAAAATTTGATTGAGTTATTTCTCAGCAAGTATTTTATTTATGAGATGGTGTACCTAGTCCAGCTAATAAAAAAAGGTATCGATATTTTTTAAGAGTGTAAATATCTTTTCTTCTTTCTAGATTTTTTAAATTAATTCAAATAATTTTTTTAGGTGATTCCCTCCTCCTTTTAGCATTTCATTTATAACCAGATCAGATTCTGCAGCTTTTCAATTTTTTATGTTATTTATTATACCACATACTTCCTCCCATCCTGGTTCTTCTAGCTAGATTATCATTGTTGTCTTCCCCATTCTGTGTTAGTTCAGTTTCTTCGGTATTTTGTCCCAAAAGGTTTTCATAATAATTTTTCCATTTATTTAGCACATTTGCCCTTTTCACCATGAGATCTCCCCTCTTGTTTTTACATTCAATCGTTCCCGTTTTCCTCCTTCTAGTTTCCTGGCGAAGGCTTTCCTAGAATTGTTACAAGTTTTTCTTCCTACTATGCCCTTCCATTTCAGCAATTTTAGCTTTTATCCATTCCTGTTTCTTCTCTTTGGGTGCCTTAAAGTATTTTAACCTCAGTTTGTTTCTTTCATCTACATTTCTTAAACACTCTTCGTCGAACCATTCCTTTTTATGTTTTTGTTCTCCTATAAAGATTTCTCGTGCTGCCTGTATTGTTCCTTGTTTTAATATTCTCCATTCTTCTTCTAATTCCATGTGGTAAGAGATCTTAGTGTTCTCAAAAAGGCATTCTGTATATTTATTTGGCGCCAACTCTTCTTTCATCTTCTATCGGTTCCATTTTATATTTGAATCTTTTCTTTGTTTTAGTGTCGTGTTGCATCTTTTTTTCATCTTTACTCCTACCAGATAGTGATCAGAGTCCCCGTCTACGCCTCTGTGAGTCCTTACATCCAGGATGTCCCTTTGTCTTCTTTTATCAATGAGCACATGATCGATTTGGCTTCCAGAAGAAATAGAATGCAAGCAATTACAATGGTATGGACATCTAAATCGAATGAACGACACCGGATATCTAAAGAAAATATATATAAGATGAGAAGCGATAGGAAGAGTGAAAGGAAAACCTAGGAAAGGTTGGGAAGATAACATCAAGGAAGTATCTGAGGAAAAAAGAAAAACCAAGCAAGAGGAACAGAAGGGAATACACAAAAAGGCTCAATAACCTCACACCATGAAGGTATAGCTAAAGAAGAGGAAGTAAGTAAGTAAGTAAAACTGAGACCAACAAGCTACAATTTGTAAAAAATTATATATTTATTATAATTATATACATTTCTTTTTACAGTAAATAAAATTATGGTACATATTTTTACATATTTAAAAATTGTTTATTACCCTGCATAACTCAATGCCCTTTCCATATAAAATGGCATAAATCATATCATTTCTTTCAAAACACTGCATTCCTTGAATATCGGCTACAGACGAATTATGTTTTTGTACAAAATTACAATTGAGTTTTTCGCCATCAGTGCTCCATTTAAAAACATTCAATTTTTGATCAATCGACGTTGTGAAAAAGTATTTGTTAGTAATGAAAATTCCGGTAATTTGAGCGCAATGAGATGCAACATCATTAAATGTTGATATAAGTTTTATAACTAGCTGGTCATCTTGAACAACAAATTCAAATAAATTTACAAAAATTGCATTATCGTCACCACCACTGACGAACAAACACCTGTTCGTATCCAATATTTTATACTTGAAACTGTTAATACCCGACTGATGAACTTGAACAGAATGAAATATTTCCACACTTGACAAACGTTTGGACATATTTTCGAAGTCTTTCGCGGATTCAGTTTTACTTTTTAAACAATTAACAAATTCAGTTAAATCCCAAAATGCGATTTTTCCGTCGGTTGAGAGGGATAATAAAACATGTCGATTAGCAATTTCTAAGAAGGAAACTTTTAAAATGCATTTTAATTTGTAAAATAAACTTCCTAAGGCGAACATTTCATAATTACTCTTAACGTCTGTAATCATAAAAACCTTCAAAGTTCCATCCGAACAAGCAGCAATTAACACTACATATTGGCTTACTTTAAGGCTACATAAATCCATAATTCTCGTTTCAGATTCTTCGTATTTTAATTGTTCGTAATATGAATATTTTTCCCTACAGATAATATTGGCATCAGAATTACTATCCAAATTAATCTGCAGTTCCCATAATACGATTTGAGCACGGCCACCGGCGGAAAACATTAAATGTTTTTCTTTGTTTTTAGCTACTTCACTTATTTTACACGATATTATAGTCCGTATGCTTGATAGGTGAGATTTTAATACGTTTACAGTTTTAAAACTGACATTTTCATCAAGACTAAATGTAGATATTCGTAACGTCGTATCTTCACCTCCTGATATAAATAAATATTCGTTTATACCTTGTAAATTAATACAACAAGCACTGTTAATTTCGTTTACATGATAACCATCTATAATATCAGTTGGCTGTAAGGAATTCCATGAGGATCGTATTATATTAATCTTTTTATCTTTAATATACGCGAAATGACTTTTATCATCATCACTTTTGTAAAAATCCCATGATCGATGTCCACCACCGCAATTAAACTGGAATAAGGTCCGCCTTTTTTTACAGTCCCAAATTACAAATTCATCGCCCAAAAATGCCAATAATATGGTGCTTTCGTCTTTATGATGGTCATGAATCGCTGCTAACCATGCAAACGGTAGTTTATCCGATGATATTGGTGATAATTCTTCTGCAGCTTCATTAAAATAATATTTTTTAACAATGGAATTCCTTCCTGTAAATATTAATTTGCTTTAGCTTTAAGTTACTTTCTAAAATAGCTTTAAATTAATAACAAAAACCGAAAATTCATTCTGTTAAAGTAACTTACCTAAGGAAATCAACTCGTCATTCTTAAAATATAAATTAGTAATCCCAAGGTAATTATGAGCCTTCTTTAAGATTTGAATAGGACCTGGGTTTTCTAACGTGTATAAATAAATATTTCCCTTTCTATCGCCAACTGTTACGTATTTGTCATTTAATATACAAGCTGCCGTGGTCCAACGTTCCTTGCTGGGAGGGAGGTGTAATGTTGTTCGAAATAAGATCGAATTTCCATTTAAATTCCACACTGATATTTTTCCTTCAGGTCCACATGTTAAGAAACTTTCAGAAGATAACCAATGCAATGAAAATATTCGAAGTTTATCTATTATTTGATGATTAAGCAGATATTCTAAGCCTTTGCCATTTTGTTTATAAATATGTATCGATCCGTGATATCCTAAAATAATAAATCATTTTGTAAATAAGGTACCTTCATAATGAAATTAGGATTTATTAAAAATGCATATATAATTTATGAACACTGAAATTCCAATTAAAAATATTTTGTTGGGACAGAAAAATCTAAGGAATATATTAGTACAGTGTCTTACGATAAAAAAATGCAGATCCAAGTTATGTTCATGTAGTACCTAATGACAACCCACCCGGCATTTAATTTTTCACACAAAGACTGCTGCAATGCCCTATCCTTGCATTATAAGAGTGGTCCATAAGCTTGGACACTTTTTTTAAACGAATAAAAATTATTTGTATTTATAATTCTTGAAGTGTTCTTTGATGTCATTTGATTAATTAATTGTATTCTATCTCATTATTAACACTTTCACTGCCCACTGTATAATGTTGCAACACCCCAGGTGCCCCCCACTTTTTTTTTAAACTTGTCAACTAATGTGAGCTCTTGTTAACATTAAACATGTATTATTGTCGAAAAAATTTTAAATAAGCAAAAGATCAGAAAAACGTGGGAGCCGAGTTGTGGGCACATGGGAAGCCTAATCCCTGTTCAGTGCCCACAACGCGGGTACCGAACGGGTAGAACACTCGGCCTTACCGCCGCCCATTGCTTTAGTTATATGCAGTTCTGAAAAACCTAAATGAGAAAGAATGTTAAAAGAATTCTTTTAGCATTATACTGCGACCTGAAAAAGCAAAACAACCCCAAAAGGCACGTAGCGCAACTTTTGCAATTTTATCATTTAAAACGTGCGAACCGCGTGCTGGGCTATAAAAACCACATAAAAGACGGGATAAGTAAGAACGCGGGAGCCGCGTTCTGGGCACAGAAGCGTTGTACATGGGAACGTGTGAGTCGCGTTGCGGGCAGTCAACGTGTTAAATCAGAAAGAAATATGGAAAACTTGGTAATTCATGTAGTTTTAAGTCACTACTGAACTCAGTAGCAAAAACGGCAAAGAAAATATGTGAAGTGGAATATGAAGGTGTTGTTTCAACCCATTATTCTTTTTCGGGATATAGGGATGTTGTGAATTCCTTCCATTACTTCTTGTCTCTTACAATGTGTAACGTGCCACCTGTTTTAACGACTTCCTGTATAAAAGGTATATTAAATTTCCCTACAGAAAGTCTAATCTAGGTACACGTATAAAAGCAGAGCCACAACCGGAGACATTCATTCGATTCCGCAGGGAATCCACTGAACCCGGTCCTAGAACATCCTCCACGGCCTGTCTCATAGCGCCATCTGTACGGAATTATGTTAACTTCTAGCTATTTTAATTCACACAACTTTGAATAGATGGCACAAACGTTCCCTCTTAATTTAAAATAATCTCGTACATACCCAAATGCATAATTAATCCAGAAATATGATTCAAATGCAACTCGCAGCTTAAAATTGAGATCTTAGAATTTTTCGTACGATTTTCACTAAGATCAGGGAAATTGATGTTGTCGCCACCCAGACCCTTATGAGAGGTGTCCGAAGAAAATTGCGCCTCGTGGAACAGCCCGGGCCGTTACATATAATTAAATAATTAAATTAAGTTCTCACATAGTCCACTTATTTTAAGAAAAAAATAATTTCTAATAAAAGTTTGTTGTGTTAAAATATTTGAGTTTTTATTTTGTGCCAAAACTTATGAGACATACGTTACAGTAAATCAAATATTTAAACCTCATGTATTTAACATGGACATGGAAGTAAACACAGGGAAAACAAAAGTGATGAAAATTAATGGAACAGAAGAACAACAAGATATCAGGTGGGGAAAAGACATAATAGAACAAGTTTCAACATTCGAATACTTAGGAACAACAATAAGTAAAGATGGAAAAATAGATTTAGAAATCTTGAACAGAGTAAGAAAAGCCACGCAAGTGTATTACCAACTAAATAAAACTATCTTCGGAAAGAAAGAAATAAGTACCTCAACAAAAACTAGAATATATAATGCGGTTGCGGTACCAACAATGATTTACGGCAGCGAAACCTGGCCATTAACTATAAAGCAGGAAGACAAGATAGCTGCAACGGAAATGAAGTATCTTAGAAAAATAGCAGGAAAAACCCTAAGAGATAAATGTAAAAATCAAGAAATAAGAGAAAAAGTACAACAAAAACCAATTAACGTAACAATAGAAGAAAAACAATTAAAATGGTACGGGCATGTCCAGAGAATGTCGCCAGAAGCATTAACTAAGAGAGTAGCTGAAGCAAAAAGGATAGGAAGAAGAAAGAAAGGTAGACCGAGGAAGAGTATGGAATCGAGATTGGAAGAACTAGCACGAAAAAGGGGGAAAACAACCAACGAATTAAAAAACATGTCTACGGATAGAAAAAAATGGAAGAAATGGGTCGACACACCAATCCAGCCAACGCCATAAAGGCATAAGGCTTTAGTTAAAGAAGAAGAAGAAGTATTTAACATAATTTAAAGCACCGTGGTATACACACCTATGCATGTAAGCAAAAATTTGGTAAGGTTGCCAGCCGTACTCCCTCGTGGAGTGTAAGTACCAATACCTTTACCTTTATATAGAGTATGTTGCGACAATAAAAATTAAAACCTTTTATGCCCGTTTAGTTTAAAATAACCAAACTTCATGCTAATAAAGGTATAATACACACCTGCTAGAGCCACAAATGTTCTACATAACGAAATTTCCAATAAAGCGTAACTTATTAAATCATCATGTCGATAAACTTCCCTCCAGCTACCCTCATTACCAGAATAATATTCTAAAAGTCCCTTTTCTGATATTGCAACCAAATCACCATTCTTTAAAATACCAATTCTTTTCGGAACTTCATTGTTTGATAACTGCAACTCTCTTGTTAATAAGTATTGGTTTAGTGGAAATAATGTGACTCCACCATCACCACCTCCTGTAGCTATTACATTATCATCTTGATCACAATCCAATGCCCACACACAAGCACCTTGATGAGCTTCAAATTTTCTTACTAATTTTCCATCTAAATTCCATACATTCACTAAAGAATCTTCACCTGCAGTTAACACATAATTGTCTAATATTTGACATCTAAATACTCGAGCACTGTGACCATACATTGAACATTTTAATGATACCTGAATGCCTGGTTGTAAAAGTTCCTTGGTTAAATCTTTGTGATGAATTGACCATAATCTTGCAGAACGATCATCCGAGGTCGAGCATATTAATCCGATTTTTGGATTATAATTTATTGAAAATATTACACCCTAGAAAGCTTTCATTTTGAGACTGTAATTAACAAACTAATAAGTTGTACCTTATGTCCATCTAATCTACATAAAACTGGACACAATTCTTCTTTTGGACACCTTTTTGGCCACCATATTAATATCTGACTAAATACTGTACCGGACAGTACTATTAAATCGTCATATGTGTTATTTGCCAAATACGCACTATATAATATGCATTTTTCTTCACATATTACTTTTTTGGTGAATTTTAAATCTTTGGTCCATATTACGACAGTATTATGCATGAAAACGGTAGCAATATTGTTGTCAGCATTTATCCATTTTGTCGTTAATATCCAATCGTTACAAGCAACAGAGGCTATCTCTTCGAAGAAAGTAATTGAATTAAATTGAAATATTTTAATTTGATTTCCCCCATATAACAAACACTGCGTAAATGTTGAATTTGGCTCGACACCGTATATTTTTTGCCCATCAAATACATGTATAGTGTTTCTTAGGCATTTTGATTTTCGATCGAACATATGTAATTGTCCACCGATGCCTACAATAAGATGAAATAGTTATTTTCGTATCAAGTGTCGAAAGTAGCAAATATCAAGCGAGTGTTTATAAATAGATATACGAGTGCGGAGCGAAGCGGAGCACGAGTAGAAATATTTATAAACACGAGCGGAGATATTTGCCTTTCGAACGAGTTACGAACACTATTTTTCCCACGACCAAAAATGTACATGTCAAAAAGTAACACTGACAGTTCAGGTAAAACGACCGTCATTTTTTGTTTTGAAGAGGCCGCAGCTTCCTATTATTGCGCAAACTGTGCGATATATCCCTATACGTGTTCATATCGCACGGGTTGTTCATTTGTTTTGCGAAAGTCAATCGCACGGGTGATATTGTCAGCTTTCGCGCCTAGTTTGTTGTGCGTTAGGAGCGACTTTCTTATATGGTCGTGGGAAAAATTACATTACTGCACAGATTGTAAAGCAATGTTATTAGAAAATTGTTTATTGACTGCAGCACTTCAACATAACCTATTTATGCAAGTATAATATAGTCTAACAGTACGTTAAATCCACACCTGTGAGTAAAACATTATCTTCTAATTCCGCCAATTTAACACATGTTACGTCTGTTCGTATCAGTAAGGGATTAATGGTAACCATTTTATTTCAAATTTTCAAAATTACCACGTTAGGAACTTGAACCTCCATGAAGTTAGCGGCGTACAATTTACAAACATGAAGCATGCGTATTATGCCCTACTGCCCTGCATAACCTAAAAGTGTGACAGTAAACTACATGTGTTTAGTGTTAAAAATTTATTATTTATACCAAAAATAGCAAAACATTATTATAATTAAGAATTATATAAAATAGCTCCTGAATTAAAAAAAAAATAAAAAAAATTACTATTTTTTATAATTTGAAAAACATGGATTTTGGGGATTTAAAAGAGGATAAAGGAATTCAAGAGAAAATTCTCAATCTTCATAATAGCGTAAATAAAATAGAAGATATGCTAAAGTTAACGTTAAATAATGATTTTTATGATAAGCTGGGCACACAGGATAAAGTAAATTTTGATCTTTTCATGAGCTATACATTGAATACATTGTTTTGGTTGTATTTACGTACCAAGGGCATAGATCCAAACAAAAGTGAAATAAAGGATCAGTTAAATCGAGTACGACAATACATGGTTAAAGCAAAAGCGGTTAGTATGTTACAACCGATTTTATGTGTATTAAATAAATTAACGATTTTATTTACATTAAACGTATTTTTAAATAGGCTCATGACCGAAACACAATACGACCAAAAATTAGGAAGGATGTAGCCGGAAGATTTATTAAGCATGGAATTCAATATTCTCAGAACCAAGAAGAGCCTCCAACTAAGAGAAAAAAGTAACGCCTTTAATTAACTACATGCATTTTTGGTAATTAACGTAAGCAGAAGATAAGTGTATGTTTTGTATATATTGTACTACCTATTACAATTAAAATATGTAAATTATTGTTAAACTAACACTATTTTAGCACATATTGATAATGATTTTATAAATCGACTGATGTAACGTAATATAAATAAAGAAGATTTTATAGTTCTAATTAAATAAGATAGTTTTTTCTGTGACGGGAAAAAAGTTTAACAGTTTGTCTCTCTTGACAGGTACAAAAATATCACTTTTTACGGAATTACTTTTTTCCCGGATACAATAGTTTCAAAGATTCTTCTTTTGCCGTTTCTACTAATTCCGGTGGAGTAAAAGAAAACTCAGAATCGGAATCGCTATCCATTATTGCACTTGAAACAAGAATAACTTTCCAAAGAACTAAATTATAAATAGCAAATCTATTTTTACTAGACAACTAACGTGACAGTTATTTGATTACTGATATTTCGTTACCAACGCAACGTCAATTGCCGCTACAACAGCTTACTAGTTTAAAAATCCAAATTCCACATTGACCAATTTTCCGACTATTATATGTTTTTCAATATATTACACCGGTGTTTTCCCGTCACACAAAAAAATAGTGACAAACGAACACCTCGAGCTAAAATCTATTACTTTTTTCCCTTGTATAATAAATATCTATTAATGTTGCTTCTGTTCTTTATTAAATTGTAAGTTGATGAAAAAGTTAAGCTCCTTTGCAAACCATACACAATAAATTTAAGCCTAATCCCTTTGAAAAATTTTCAGAGCAGCAGAAATATGCACAGTGTTGATTAAGCTTGGATAAATATGCTTAGGAATTGGCGTTTTGCTTTCATTAAAACAAAATTAAGGTGAAATAATTACATGAAGAATATTATAATGGCAAAATACACAGCAGTTCTGTATAATATGTTAATCATTCATTCTTATGATTTTATATACGTGTCAGAGCAACCTAGAAAAATTATTGTTTGTGCCCATTCAGCGTCTATGTCTATGTTGTAACAAGTTTTTTGATTTGTTTGAAAATGAAATGGAAATAGACTTGTCTCCGAAACGTTACTTTCAATGAGTTATCAGTTGATTAATTTAATTTAAATTTTAGTAACTGGTAGCGAAATACCCATTTAACCGTGCCTACCTTTGTAAACACCATTCTTTTTGGCAATTCTATTAACATTATCAAACCGTTGCTATTCCATAATTTGCTAATCATTATGTTAGGTAGGTACCCTGTCTAGTCCGATTGCAGAAAATCATTTTTCTACGATTTATATGTAGGTATAGTTTTTCGACTTCATACTAACTAAAGGATTCACTACAGAAAATCCAAAATTGCTTGTTATAAACAAATTTCACTTCTTGAAACACTGCTACAACAAGATTGTAGTGATATTGAAACCTAGTGCACAGTACATAGAAAATTTTTTATTCTGTGGTCTGTGGTGCAACCAAAGAGTATAGGTACATTTAATTATTATTTTGTATTCTTTGGTACAACTATAACTACACTATAACATTGATAATTATTATCGGCATTAGAGGTGTTTTCGAATATGCTTCATCTTCATCTGAAAAAATATTAAAACTTACCTCTTTTGCAAATAAACGTTGTTATACAGCGTGTCCCAGGATTGATGTTACAATAGGTACGATGGACTAAACATTTTTGAATTTTATTTTAAGATTGTGGGATTAAGTCCTGCTTGGTTTAAAGAGAATTTTAAGAATATTTTCAGTTTTTGGAAAACAGGTCGGCCTTGACATTGAAGCGAAAACTATTTTCTGTTCAGGTAAAGGTACCCTTTTTGTTCATGATACGGCAAAAGTTTACTAAGAAAAGTTGTTCAGAACTATCACACCTCTGAGAGTAAATTAATATTTTTTCCAATTTCTACACATAAAGTGGCATTTTAATGTATCAAATCTAGTTATCAAAGCAACATTGTACGTGAAGGGTGGATAAAGTGTTGCTATAAACATTTAATCCACACTTTCCTTGACGACACTGTTTCTATAAACATTTTATTCACACTTTCCTTGACGACGTGAATTTTAGAATGAAAATCATGGTGCTCAGTGGCGTAACCAAGGGGGGGCCCAGGCCCCCCTCAAGATCAAGGTTTTTAATCAAAATTTTATTTAAAAAAAATCTATAATTGTAGGTATCGGCATTACAAAAGCCACCCAATATGGTGAATTTGAAAACCAATTTTTATGATTTGATCTGTGGTACAAGGTACAATCCCCGCCAAGCCTGGGCCCCCTACAAACTACGTTTCTGGTTACGCTACTGATGGTGCTTTTAAATTAGGTTGCTAGCTATTGTTTCATAAAGAGATTTTATCCACTCAAGGACAAAGTTTTCCTTTCCTGGATAACATTTTTCTTTATTCACTCACGAAACGCCGAGTGAGCTATATTCTTAAATAGTGGCGGTGTGGCCTCTTTAATTTTCTATAGAAAGAAATATTACACTTTTATGACCTAAAATATCCTAAGGCGCCTTCAAGACATATTGCTCCCTCCGCCTCCCAAAGATAGGTACGCCACTGGTACCATAAATAGCTATTAAACTAAATAAACAAAAGAAAATACATATTCAATCAGTTTGTATCTGTTTGTAATACGAATACGACTATGCGTATTTCCTTACACTTGTAGCAGACCTTGTCTATTCTTCTTACGCAGTTTTATTAGTTTATTACGAATAATTCAAATGTTTGGTATGAGATCATCGATTTACGAACGAGGGAAGCCATTCAATATTTAACATTCAAACTGTTCTTTACTTATTTTATCGAATTTTAATTTTTTGTTTCGACGGCACGAGTTAATGCGATCCACGGTCACGTTGAATGTACCCGATGTAAGAAAACAGTGAATAACTCCAATCAGTTGTAACACGAACTTATTGAACGCTAATAAAAATTATAATATGTGTACACCGCATGAATTCTTAAGCGGAAGTCTCAATGTTTGTTACTTGTTTTCTAATCCCGCCAAACACCAGCTGGATAAAACACATCAATCACAAGTTATGACCAATAACCATAACAACATGCCCGAGCTGGAGAATGATGTCATCGGCGTCGGCAACGCAATCTTACGCCGACACTTTTGGTGTCTCGTGAAACTGTTGAAATCCTTGTAACTCTGTCCCATATACGAGCGCATAAACATTTCCAATGTTAAAATCTTACCTGCTCCTTGGTTCTAAAATAATAAAATTCTTTCAACACACATCCCTACGTTTCTAGCTATTTAAATTATAATTACAACATAATAACATTTTTTTAACATCTTAACTATTCTACCCTGTATATCTAGATTATTATTTTTACATTTCAGTTATGAATCAAATTAAATTAAATCTGCATAAAACTCAATTAACAATGAATAATTACAGTCAACCATAAGTTTAACTTCAATAATAAAATAATAAAATGCATCGAACTCCAATATCTTTTACACCACAAATATCATCTCAATAATATATTATGTTCATATTTTAAGGTGTTTTAGGGAAATTTAAATTATTTGACACATTACATATACAGAATATTTACACATTTATTTATTGTATTTATTATATAATACATTTGCTTATATCAATAACTATGCACATTTTATGCATTTTGCAGCTGTTAAGCATAAAATGCCAATCATATGTCGCTTTTATTTATTTCTACTTTTTAAATGCCAAAATATTACATTTATATAATAAATTACTGTTTATCTTTTGTTTTACATCATAATTTATTCTAAAAATAATATTATCAGATCATTGAAATTTTATTGAACAAACTTTTTAAAGTTTTATAATTCTTTTTGAATTTCGTCGAAAGTTTTATTTTTCGTTTCAGGTACAAACATTACTATAAATATCACAGATATAAAGGTACATAATGCAAATATATAAAACGCTACGTCATCTCCCCATGATAAACTAACAACAAGGAACAATTTTGCTACCCCAAAAGCTGTAAACCAACTAATAAAAGTTGCAACTGATGCTGCTATGCTTTTAATTTCTTGTGGAAAGATTTCACCTAGCATTAGCCATGGTATTGGACCCATACCAAGACCAAATGCGATTGTAAAAATAATTAGAGCTATGAGGGGCAAATAATCTACAAAGGCATAGTGCTCCGATACAATAATTCGGTTCTTAAATAAAAAGGCGGTCGCAACTACTGTCAAACATATAGCCATGATAGATGCTGAAATACATAACAGTAATTTTCTACCACTTCTGTCTACAACAAAAGATTGAAAAAGAACAGCAATAACTTGAAATATACTCAATATAATGGTACCAATTTGAGCATCAATACCAACATCAGCTTGAGCAAATATATAAGAAGTGTAAGCAGTGATTGCGTCAACTCCGTTTGTAACTTTAAAGATCATCAAGCTTACAGCAATTATGCACGCTTTTTGACTTGATTTTTTCTTTAAACATTCCCAAATCGTATTTAACCCGGAATGTGATTGATTCTCTTTTAAAAATACTTCGATTTCTTTTATTTCTTTATCAACATTGTACTTTGGGCCCCTCAGTCTCACTAAAACGGAACGAGCTTCTTGAACTTTGTCTTTTTTCAGTAAATAAATCGGAGTTTCAGGCATAAATACAAAAATAATACCAAAAACCAACGGAATTACTGCACAAGCTATTGTGTAATCCACTACATGTAAAAGTTTACCAACTATGTTAGCAAAGAGAATTCCACTGGATATCATAAGTTGGGTGTAACTCCCTAAAGCTCCCCTTATTTCCTTTTGTGATATTTCACTGGTGTAAAGCGAAGATAAAACGCAAAAAGCACCCGCTACCATTCCTGTAATAAATCTTCCAGAATATAACATGGCGACAGATTGTGCCCATATAATTAAACACCAGCCTAATGTGACCGGTATAATTAATATAAGCATGCTCAGTTTTCTTCCCAGAACTTCGGCAATTACTCCTGTGAATAAGGATAGAACGGCAGCACCTAAATGCATTAGGGATCCTACCCATCCTAATTCGTCTTCTGTAATTGTAAAACCGAGTGCTCCGTCCATCAATTGCTGAGATATTTGGGATGTCCAGCCTAATGTGGTTCCCATTGATAAGGCTGCTAACGAAGCTGAAAAATGCCTTAGTTTTATGTCTTTATTATGTCAAGCAGTTGTTTAATTTGAAATGAGTTGTTTCTGCTATCATATTTGCGAATTTTTAATTTAAATTAATTACTAACAATGAACACTTTTCTAGCCTTGAAAGAGCTTGTTCCGAAACTACTTTTGTAAAAGTCTTCATCGGGTATAACACAATAACGAATTTGAATGCTGACGAAGCTGTTCGTAAAATTAATATTGATCTAGAAATTATATCAAATTGGTTACAAGTGAACAAGCTTAAGTTGAACGTAGATAAAAGTAAGGCGATGCTTATATCCCAAGGGAAAACTCATGTAGCTTAAATCAAGATTAAAGGTGTTGAACTCAAATTGGTACCGCAGATTAAATATTTAGGTGTTATAATAGATAATAAACTTAATTTTAAAAGTTATGTAGATTACATTGTAAAAAAGTAGGAAGTAAAATTAGCTTGTTTAGTAGAATATTTAAAAAGCTGAGCTTGCATGCAAGGATATTAGTTTACAAAACAATTATCGCTCCGCATTTCGATTATTGTTCAAGCATTATATTTTTAGTTGTCAAGAAATAGATTTAAGAAGATTACAGATACAACAAAACAGGGCGATGAGAGTAATCCTAGACATTCTTCAATGGTTTAGTGTCAAACAAAGAATTTATTTCAATACTCTGGTATTTGTGTATAAAGCAATTAAAAACTTGCTTCCAAATTATATGTCACAGGGCTTAAGTTATAATTCCGATTTTCATGAATATAATACCCGATATTGTCGTACCTAAATGCAAAAAATCAAATTCACAAAATTATTTTTTCCATAAAGGGTTGAAAATATATAACGATCTTCCACACAATGTTAAGGATGAAAATACTATTAGAGCTTTTAAAAGATCTTTAAGTTGTATTATAAAAAATAAGTATTAAAGAATAATGTAAATGTAATGTATATGTAAATTAGCATATGCTAACTAATAAAGCTTATTATTATTATTATTATTATTATTAAGTCGTGCTGCTGTTTCCATTGACATTTTAATGGAATATTTTGATAAGTTGGCTGTTACTTTAAAAGACATTCCTGATGAACAGAGCGCGGAAAAATATGCATTTGCATGTAATTATGCTTATATGCACAATCAAATTTTCTGGTTATCTATCCGAATCACATCGTAAGGATTCTATTTATGCAAATTTTATTTTGCATATTTATGCATATGTTGAGGGAATAGCGCATAAATGCATATCCATACATATTTAACTGATTTCGAGCATCTTAATTGCATAATTCTGTCTCCCAGGTAACAATTAAAAAATTTTATTCATATTTTCGGTCTCGGGAATTTTGTTCGCAGGTCGCAATAAAAAAATTTTATTGCGACCTGCAAATTTATGTATACCACTAATTTGTATTTTTATATTGAATACCTATTTTTGTGGTTTTGTATGAATATAGAAATTTAAATAAATATTTAAATTTCGAATGCGATTTTTCAGTGCATAGGTATATAGTGTCAATTTTTAGGTAGTTACAGCATATATTTGTCTATAATTGCATATGAAGGAGCATATTTTGCTTAATTTTAACCGCATATAAAATGCATATTTCTCGATTTTATAGTGCATACTTTTCCGCGCTCTGCTGATGAAAATATCGTCAATTATGACGAAACATGTTTTGTCGGAGACCCTGGACGAACCAAAGTTGTTGTTCGATGCACAGCTAAACATGCCGAAAAAATTATGGACCACACAAAATCTTCAACGAGTGTGATGTTTTCCGTTAGTGGATCAGGAGTTATGTTGCCGCCGTATATTGTATATAAGGCACATCAACTGTGGTCTACATGGACAGAAAATGGTCCCAAAAATGCCCGGTACAATCGCAGCAAATCGAAGACTGGTTTAAATGTATTGTGCTCCCTTATTTTAAAAAACTTGAAGGACCGAAGGTGTTGATCGGTGACAATTTAGCCAGCTATATTGCCATCAGTGTCATACAGGAGTGCCAAAACAATAATATTCGCTTTGTTCTCTTGCCGCCCAATAGCACGCATCTAACGCAACCGCTAGATGTTTGCTATTTCGGACCACTGAAGGGTAAATGGAGGTCTGTTTTAAATACATGGAAGCAAACACAACCTGGCCCCATAAGGAAAGATCGATTCCCTGGTCTACTCAAAGCAACATTAATAAATCTAGGGGCAAAAAGTGCTGATAACTTAAAAGGTGGGTTCAAAGCGACAGGACTTATTCCTATCGATCGAGAAGTTGTTTTAAAACGAATCCCTTCTCAAGATAGGCCTGTTGGGGAAATTGCCAATGTATTGAAGGATATGTTTGAAACAACAAGAAATGTAAAACTCGGTAAGTCCGGCAGAAGGAAGAAACTAAATGTTGCTCCAGGGGAGAGCATCTCTGTAGAAGATTTAGAAGCAGAAAAAACGGACGAGACAACGGTGGCAGTACAACTATCTAAGCAAAAGAAAATTGTTAAAAAAAATCCGAAGCCACGCAAGTCCAATAAATACGAACTTTCTTCTGAAAGTGCGATAGATGATATAGAGCTTGAAGACGAGACCGAAGAAGAAGAGTCCAGTGATACTGAGCCCGACGATAATTTACATATGCGAAATCAAGACAACAAGCAAAATGAAGAACCTGTGGAACGACACTCATTTCAATGTGGAGAGTTTATTCTCGTAAACTTTAATACAGAGAAACGGGTTGTAAAATATGTTGGGGAAATCTGCCAAGTCATTGATGAGGAGTACCTTCAAGTTAAATTCTTACGAAAAACTGTGGGTAAAAAAGGAACATATTTTTCCTATCCTGGCATAATAGACGAATCGATGGTGAACAGAAATGAAGTCGTATGTCTACCAGATCCAAAGCTCCTTCGCCGAGGACGTTTCAGTTTTTTGGCAGATTTAGTTGAAGATGACAATGTTTTATAAACAAATATGTTAACTACATTTATAAAAATATTGTTAATTTAGGTTTAAGTACCATGAGATCGAAAAAAAAATGATTCTGAGCAGGCCTTGACTAGTACAACACGATTAGCTACACTGGTTCTAGAATGCTAGTCAAGGCCTGCTCAGAATCATCTTTTTTTTTATCTCATGGTATTATTATTATGTTAACGTTTTGAGAATATTTTGGTTTTTAAGTTTATTTTTGTATCTTTGCAGAATAAACGGGTCTTTTTGAAGTAAATGGTCTCAAAATTTTTTTTCACCCTGAACAATGGAAACATACTTTTTTAAAAAGTTAAACTTGATGTCAATTCACCTATAGGACAGTTTTACTTGTCATTTACACTGATTTTTGCTTACATTTTCAAGTCTCCCAACAGGTAGGGTGACTTGAGAAACACGGTTTTTATTTTTTTTGTACATTTTTTTTTTTGAGTTTTTCAATAATGTTTTATTCAGGTTCTATTCTTTGCAAAAAATGGCATAACGCCATATTTTTTGTTTTATGATATATTTATGAGTATGGCAGATATTATTGAATTAATGTCAAAAATGCAGTCAAGTCACCCAACTCTACGGTAATATACGAGGGGCGTTCAAAGTGTATTGCAATTCGGGCATTGAAGCAACTAATATCAATTAAATTCATTTATTATTTCTCAATGTAGTCCCCCCTAAGTTCAATACATTTGCCCCACTTCTCCTTCAGCGACGCAATCACCCGAAAAAAAGTTTCCTCTTGTCCTGCAAACCACGCTTCCGTCTCCTCTTTAAGACTTTCGTCGTCCGAAAACCGGCGCCCCCGAAGATATTTCTTGAGGTTTCGAAATAAGTAAAAGTCGTTAGGAGCCAGGTCCGGGCTGCACGGTGGATGGTGAAGTTGTTCGAACCCGCAGTCCTTCAGGGCAGCCTGTGCAACTCTGGCCTTGTGAACTGGAGCATTGTCATGCAGTAAGAAAATCCTCTTGGACAGTTTTCCACGTCTCTTTTCTTTAATTACGCTGCGCAATTTTTTCAAAAGTTGTGCATAATATTCTGCATTAATTGCAATTTCGTGTGGCATAAAATCAATTCAGAGCAGCCCTTGACAATCCAAAAAACAGACGCCATGATCTTCCCAGTAGAGACTTGTGTCTTAAATTTTTTCGGAGCTGGAGATTCCGCATGCTTCCATTGCATTAACTCTTGCTTCGTTTCGGGGTTCCAGTGGTGAAGCCATGTTTCGTCTCCAGTCACAAGGCCATAAAGTCATCTGGATTGGAATTAAAGAGGTCGAGGAGCTCGCGTGATGCTTCCATCCTGCAGTGCTGATCCTGAATAGAAAGATTTCTGGGCACCCACCTGGCTGACACTTTCGACATGTGCAACGTGGTATGGATTATGTTGTGAACACTTCCTTGTGAAACACCAATCTCTTGGTCAATTTCTGATACCTTTATACGCTTATTTGCGAGTACTCAACCTGAACCACATGTTCATCATCGGTTGCAGTTTTTCGCCCTCCGCACTTTGGATCATCTTCAATGCTCTGGCGGCCATGTTTGAATTCTTTAAACCACCTAGTGACCGTAGCATTCGAAGGCTCATCCGATCTGTAAACTTTCGATAAGCGATCAAAAATTTCCTTTGCATTTACACCCTCTTTACACAAAAACTTGATGATGCTTCGATACTCGAACTTCTTTAAACTACACTCAGCCATATTTTACAACTGACAGAAGGAAAACAAAAGCAGATAGGACAACCAATTTTTGCAAGCATGGGTAACTAGATCTAATGTATCAAACAAAATTTGCACGAAAATCTAAACTTTGCTAAATACCCCCAAATTCCAACACACTTTGAACGCCCCTCGTATGTAGTTTCGGTCACAATATGACTGTATCTGTTTGTAACGAGTTTTTGCCAATAACCATAAAGCCTATTCGAACTGACTGGTTGCAATTTTGGGAATCAGTCAGTGGTAGTTAACATTGAGTGTATACAAAGGTATTAAATCAAGTGCTTCGAGTTAGTGTAAATATACCGTAGTATGTTACAAAGGGGATTAAAGGGGAAATTAAAAAAAACACACATTGATAAGTGCAATAAACGACTGAAAGTGCATTCCAACAAACTTGTTTTTAATCTATTAGACTGGATACGTTAGATGAATTCAGATGGTATTATGAAACTGACTCTTCGTTTTAGAACTAAACTTTCGCCTTGCGGCAAGTAAGATCGAGAATATTTTGGGTCTATAATAAAAAAACAAATAGTTGAAGATAAAATCAAAAGAACATGTCGTTCATCAAAAAGTTGGATTGACCAAATCAATAAATTTGCGAGAGTCCCTTTTCAAGAAAATCTTAGAATTGTGAAAGACAAGAACAGATAGAAAATACAGGGTTGGATTGGGTTCATCATAAAGATAAAAAAAGTCCCCGTAAACGCTGGTCCAAAAATGCATTATCCAAGAGTTTACAGCAACTTCTTTTTGAAGAATCTAATACAATCCCTGATTTCAGAACCCTCCTGAATAGTTGTATAACAAAACTATTTAATTGGACGCGTCAGTCATGAGATCATTTCAGTTATGAAATAACGTCTGTAGACAAAAGTAATTCAGGTTAAATAAATCATAAAAAGGAACAGTCAGTTGATTATTTATTTTCTACAAGATAATAATAATTGTACGTCAAATGAAGAACTTATTGTCCAATATACACAGCTTATAAAAGAAACCTATAAAAAATTGTAATACTAACTAAACTTCTGATGTACAAAGTAACCATGCATCAAGTATACATACATGTATGTGGACGTGCTGTTTGCAATTTTGGGAAATAGTCAGCAGTAGTAACATTGAAAGTAAACAAAGGCATCAAAACAAAGTTCTGCGAGCTATAATAAATGTGCCGTGATATGTTGCTAACAATGTGACTTGCATATGCTATCGATTAAAGAAAAAATTAAAAAAAAATCATTGATAAGTTCAGCAAACGAATGAAAGTGCATTCCAACAAACTTGTTTTTAATCTAGTGGATTGGATTATAATAATTGAACTACAACAAATTTTTAAATATACCTATAGGTATTACTTATTAATAAAAATAATCTACAAAAAATTAAATACAATCAACATTTTTTATAATACAAAATTTCCTAAGCACCTTCGTAATACTTGAATGTGCTAAATAAAAATGTAAATTAAAAAATGTGCAATATTAGCGTTTCCAAACAACTAGATTGAAAGCCAATTAATTATAATCAGCTGTTTAAATATCAATGATTAAAACTTAAAATGAAGCCTAAGGTGTGATTCAATAGAACCCTGACAAGCCCCGAAAAACCACAAAAAAAGTAGAAAAAAATCGAATACGCATTTTAGCAACTACGTTTAAGTTGTGGAAATACGTATTCGGTTCTTAATAACCTTTTGTGATTTTCACAGTTCTTGGCCGTTCTATAAAAGCTTAATATTACAAGACACACCGAACTAATGCACTTACTATTTAATTTACTAATTTTCTCATTATATATGGTAGAATTTGCTTATACCTATTTAGTATTTAATAATCAAAATTTATTACCCTAGCAACTTAGTTAAGTTTACGCTAACATGTTGCAATTCTTTAAATCACATAAAAATTTTGCTAATAATAAATGTTGTTATTAATAGTTCCAGTTTCATAATTTGTCGATTCATCGTTCAACGTAAAAGCAATTTGTAAGAATTTCCTTTTAATCCTGATTAACTATTATCAAAAATTATTTTACGTTATTGTAATTTAACTTATCTGTTATGACCAATTAAAAAACCTTGACACAGACTTGATAAACTTTCTTGGTGTTAAGGTGAAGAATTAATCAGTTACGATTTAAATTCCTAAAATTCTATTTACGTATTGCCAATACCGAGTTTATTTTAAAAACCTTTGATACTTGGTAAATCATATAAGAAAATAAGGAAATTTCCGTTCCTAGCTTTTTAATTTTTTAATACTATTTCTATTTCTTAATATTTTTTAATTTGCTTTATTTAATATTACAAATTAGCAGAATAAATAATAAGTAAATACAGTAATAAACCTGCATGTTATTGATTTCTTTAATGATAACGCGATGAATGTTGAGGAATATTTTCAGATTAAAAATAATAAAAAAACGATAATGTTTTAGTGCTTACCTGTGAGGGCTGCTATGTATTGTGGTGCCTTTTTTCCAGAAGAGTCGTCAGTAACGAGTTGGCTATTGCTGTTTTGTGGTGGTACAGAAATTGTTGTAAATTCGTATTCTTCTGTTACCTGAAACATAGTTTGCTTTTAAATAAATTGTTGTTAATTACTTAAATTTATTATGCATATTAAAACAAGAAAGTTTTAAAAAGATTTTATACTGCATAGTATAGAGGGATATTATACTACGCCTGTAAATTTCGAATTAAAGCTTGAAATATAACATTTATTAAATAAAGGGATAGGTCTGCCTAACACAGTTATTTATTTATAAGGAATATCAAATATGTAAATATATTATTATTTAAAAAAACAATAATAATATTTAATAAACATTACACCTAAATATGAGAAAATAGATCAAATAATAATTATTTATGATTATTATCATATTTAAGTAAAGCAGAAGGAAAATCAACAATTTAATAAATACAGACCTTTTCCATTTTTTTACAGAAACTTCTCCGGCTTTCACTTTCTTACATTTGCACTACGAATACTGTTCTTGTAAATACTCTTCGTTGCCTATTTAACTATTTATTGATAACAATAATCGTTTAATCACAAAAATCTGCACCGAGTGTATTGTGTCTTAAGTGGTGCTTAACAAAATCACGGTGCAGTGTAGCCGGTTAGTTTATCAATGAAAAATTGCTTATACTTAAGGTTACTGATACTGATATTTCTCATAGCTGAATTTATTGCACAAGGAAAAGAACAACAAAAAAATAACAGATAGTATAATTTAAAAATTTGTATTTATTGTGTTTATAGATAAGATAAAGCAAAATATGAACTTATTGATGCTGGAATGTATACAGACACATCTGACGCATGTCATAAAGCAAAAAGCACTTACATGTGTTAAGGATTAAAAATGTATTATATTCATGTAAACAATGTAATTAATTAACACATTAACAGCAAAAGAAAAAAGATGTATTTATATATAACAAGTAATACTTAGAAATGTTAATATCAATGAACAGGCCTTCAGTTATTTACAACATGTGAAACAACTAACATAATGGGATTTGTCTGACATCTGTAAGGTCATTAATTAAGTATTTGTATATTGATATACACGTTTATAGAACAAATATTAGATTACGTTGTTTTTAAATCCTATTTCCGTCAATAACAGGAAAGTGCTTTTTTCTGGTGGTTTGTGAAAGTCGTAGGTTAGCAAATATTGTAATAGAGGCAAATAGGTCAAGTCCAAAAAAATATTGGTTAACTTAATCTAAATTAAATCTAATCCAAGTTGGCAACAAGTTTACATTCTTGTGATAAATTCAAATAAGTAAAAGCACAAAACTGTGAATTAAAATGAAACAACGTAAATTAAATTCATATTGCACAATTAAATTGAGGTAAACGTACGATGTATTAAAATGCATCTGGCGAAGGTCAAATTCCCTAACGTACAAACGTAAAGAATGATCTCATTTTCATGTGAAATTAACAGATCACGCGTGTAAAGAACAGTCAGCAATTTTTAAGTAAAGACAAAGGCTTAACAATTAAGGGGGGGTCGGATATCGCTTATAAATAGTTCCGATCTCGTCTTTAATGGCTCTCTCAAGTTCCCTCGGTAATCGATCACTTGTTTGAAGAAGACGATCTGAACTATAAAGTCGATATCCAGAAAACATGATGTTAATCTGCATGTGAGTTAATTTTTAAGATTACTTAAGTGCTGTTAGAAAATTATACGAACTAAATACTAGAAATGAAATTAACTAATTGTCGTGTTCGGAATTAAATACGCAGACTTCAAATAATCATACATAAATGTAAACTTGTGTTAAACTTAAAAATTGCTGACTGTTCTTTACACGCGTGATCTGTTAATTTCACATGAAAATGAGATCATTCTTTACGTTTGTACGTTAGGGAATTTGACCTTCGCCAGATGCATTTTAATACATCGTACGTTTACCTCAATTTAATTGTGCAATATGAATTTAATTTACGTTGTTTCATTTTAATTCACAGTTTTGTGCTTTTACTTATTTGAATTTATCACAAGAATGTAAACTTGTTGCCAACTTGGATTAGATTTAATTTAGATTAAGTTAACCAATATTTTTTTGGACTTGACCTATTTGCCTCTATTACATATATGTAATAGAGGCAAATAGGTCAAGTCCAAAAAAATATTGGTTAACTTAATCTAAATTAAATCTAATCCAAGTTGGCAACAAGTTTACATTCTTGTGATAAATTCAAATAAGTAAAAGCACAAAACTGTGAATTAAAATGAAACAACGTAAATTAAATTCATATTGCACAATTAAATTGAGGTAAACGTACGATGTATTAAAATGCATCTGGCGAAGGTCAAATTCCCTAACGTACAAACGTAAAGAATGATCTCATTTTCATGTGAAATTAACAGATCACGCGTGTAAAGAACAGTCAGCAATTTTTAAGTAAAGACAAAGGCTTAACAATTAAGGGGGGGTCGGATATCGCTTATAAATAGTTCCGATCTCGTCTTTAATGGCTCTCTCAAGTTCCCTCGGTAATCGATCACTTGTTTGAAGAAGACGATCTGAACTATAAAGTCGATATCCAGAAAACATGATGTTAATCTGCATGTGAGTTAATTTTTAAGATTACTTAAGTGCTGTTAGAAAATTATACGAACTAAATACTAGAAATGAAATTAACTAATTGTCGTGTTCGGAATTAAATACGCAGACTTCAAATAATCATACATAAATGTAAACTTGTGTTAAACTTAATAATTGCTATTTGAAATGATAATTTAATTGTCAATGTAGATAGGTTAATGTGTTCGCCAATGTAAAGAATTTACTCTCTGTAACAAGAGAATTAATATGGAAATGCTAAGTGTTCATGTTGCAATTTAACTGTAATAAACGAATGTTAGTTGACCGAATGTCTTATTTATCCTCTCGCTTGAGCTAAGGGAAACTTACAAGTCACGTAGTCTGAAGCTCTACCAAAATTATAAGAACGACTACGCTAACCCCTAAGGTTTCTGAGCTACCTAAATAACCCCAAAATATACAAAAATGGCTGCGTGACATATGGTGGAGGGCCGGCTCGTTTTCGGGTTGATTTTCATATTTTGTGAAATTTTAAATTTTTCGAAAATTTTTTTTTAGTAAATTTTAGATAATGAAATGTTTTGTTTTCGTGAATGTTTTACACTTATAGTATAATTTGTGATTGTTTGAAGTACCTACGGCGTAATTACGTATTTAGCAATTAATTGTAGTGAGTTTACGATTTGCACTGAAATTGAACAAAAGTTTCATGTTTTTTAAGAATAAATATCAGACATAAAAGTACGGATTACGCTTAGATTCGTGAATATTATAAATAGTTTACGGGTAAATTTTATGAATTTACGTCGGAGTACGTAATGCAATTTCGCCGAGCGGGGCAAAAATGCAGTCAGTTACCGCGAGCGATTCCACGTTTGGACGCTACAAGCATGGACTCTGCGACAGGTTAAACGAAGTTCGTTTTCAAGCTTAATTAATTCGAATCTAAAAATAATGTAAATAAAATAAATTAACAGTTTAGTATGATATTTTAAAAAAGTTAAAGCTCTTTATTTACCTAGTTTGCCATGAATAAAAAATTAAATTAAATAATGAAAAGTAAAGAAATGCAAATTTTAAAGCTTTTAACAGTAATTATTAATAATCAAAAGAATCAATAAAATTTAATGACAGGGATGACAAATGATATAATTGAAATGAATATGTTAGAAAAGTAAAATGATTATTGATACGGATAAAAGAACGATTAATTATGAAGATTTTGATATAAAAAGGGGTGAAGTAGAATTTTAATAATGATTTTAAAATTACCAGAAATAAATATTGATACAAGGTATAATAATGATGTATACATAAATCTACGATGATATAAGGTATAATAATGATGTATACATAAATCTACGATGATATAAGGTATAATAATGAGGTATAAATAAATCTACGATGAAATAAATATAATGAAATACAGATGAAATATGAGAAATATAGTAGCTACGAAGATATTTAAGAAAGGCAATAGAAATTATTATTAAAAAATAAGAAGTTATTGAATAATAAGTCATCGAATATAAAAGATTAATTTTTGAATTAAAGTTGTAAAGAAAGTTCTTTTAAAAGTAAAATGTATCCAATTCAACGTGCATATCAAAATGAAGTAAGTAAGAAAATGTAAAAGCTTGATAGAAAGTCATTTAGTAAAGAAAAGTCATCAATTAATAATGGAAAATCCTGTTGTCAAGGAAAGAAATAAATAAGCAAAGAAAAATAGATTTCAAAATCAAAAATAAGATTGAAAATAAAAAGGAAATTAATAAATTACCGCACAAAGAATTATAGTTAGAGTAACGAAATGTTTTTTATATGCAAAACCGAAACTAGAAAATTAAGATTTCATTTTTAGTTGTGAAAGGACACGAGTATGAATGTTTTAGATTTAAAACTAAATAATAGGTACTTATAGGGAAATTAGGTTAGAAAGTCACATAAAAAACAAGGTACAATTATTGACGCAATTCAATACCTATCCTGTTGGGATGCTTAGTAGAAGATTTAAGTTAAAGTTAAGTGAAATACAAAAAGTATTGTGTGAAAAATATTAGCCGAATTAATTGTTTATGTTTAACTAAAGTAATGATTTTATAAAATGGAATTTCAATTTCTATGTCAAGAAAAAGGGAAAATATATCAACCCTGAACAAGTTAAATCAGGCCTCACCAATTTTAAATAAAACAAAGTCGTTTAGAAACTGTAAATAACCACTGAAAATTAACAGAGTTATTTAAATAGTACTTAAGTTCATGATCACTTTCGGAATTCCAGAACGGAAAGTTAATAAAATATTGCGTGAAATGAAAATGCTAACTTGCATAATGTTTAAAGAAAATCTTCGTAAAGACGGAGTTAAAATTATTCGTATCTAATTTTTTTGGGAATGCCTTATAACTATTACATTCGAGATTTTGTTGTTAAAGTTTCAAGTAAAACGAAAAAATAGATGTCTTAAAGTTACAGATAATTAAATTTGTGTTAAATTCACGCTTATTAAAAAAGCATTTTATTAAAGCAAACATGACATACGGTTAAAAAGGTGTTAAGAAAGTAAGCATATTGGGGAGAAAAATGCTTAATTTGTAACAAACAAATTTTTTTTACAAAATGAAATTTTTTTCTTAGGAGATTTCAGTTTAACAAAACAGGAGTATTCAAACATAAAGTTGCTACGCTTAAACTTGCAACGACAGCGGAACACGCTGACAGGCACGTTATCAGTCAGTGAAACTGAATACTTACTGCAAAGATAAAAACAATATATTTGCATTGAGTACATGTTTTTAAATAACTCGGCGATTTCGAGTTAATTCACATTTAATTCTGTTGGCAAAATGCATTTTAAATTACTAAATTTTAAAAGTACCGCGAACAATGATTCAAATTGGAAAAGTCTTACAATTATTTGAAATTAACAAGGCTTCTTTCTGTCCTTGGTGTAACAAACATTTTGGAAATAATTAGTCAATAAATAATAAATGAATCAGCATAACCCAGCTTAGGCTATCAAAAAGAAACATTAAATAGAAATGTCTTCGGCAAAATCAAATTAACTTAAACGGCAAGCAGTTCAGTTCATAATTTTGAAGCTTGGGATTCAGGCAAACTATGCCTTTATGTTAATTGTCTTTCTTGAATGTAAACTGAAACCCAACTTTCTTAATTCGAACCAACAGTGAGGTAAGTTATATACAACGATAGTTAATCATTCTACCTAGCTTTAGGACTAATTCTAGTTTTAGTTTTGTGTATTTTAGAATAGATCCTTTTTAACAATTTTTGTTTCATATTCATATTTTAAGAGTAATAGTTCAGATTTCATGTACTACGTACCTACTTTAAAAATGTTATTTTCAAGGGATATCCGTTAACACTGGTCACAAAACAATCCAGGAAAGATTTGCACTTTTAGAGTTGCACGTTCACGGGAAACAAACAAGATACTGCAGAAAGAAGGCAGATAAGAAATAAATGCACAAATGCAATTTCATAGACGCAAACATACGGGGTGATCCGCAAAGACAATAGAACTAAGGAAAACAAAAATTACATAACTGTTTCAAGAATCAGCAATGATTATACCAATTATTATCAAGTCTTCTAACCAAAGGATGTCGACCTTAACCAAAAGATGTCGACCTAAACCGAAGGATGTCGAACTTCATTTCACAAACAATTTTTTTCGATGAAGCTAAGTTTCCCAAGTTACAAGACAACGGTCAATCGAAGCAGCCCAGCAATCATTCCGATTCAAGGCGCTATTTCCTGTTTCCATTCAACGATGGTCGTGAAAAAATTTTTGCAAGAAGTTGGCGAATTACAATGCCAAAAAACTACCAGTTGGAGCAGAGCATCATTACGAATAGAGTAAATAACATTGCTATTGCGACAGTTATAACTAATTGAATAACTTCTATTAAAGAAAGTATGGACAAATTTCCCAATCGCCAACAATAACGATACACCGAACGAAAGTGCATTTTAAGGAGGACGCGTATTGAAAAAACTACTGTAAGTTGGCATGATCCATGACTAGATAGCAATTTATGATGCGAACTAATACAACAAAGGAAACCCTCAGCGCGAAGGAGACTAGCTACCTTCGTAACTATGTTCGTCATATACAGGGTGGATCCTTTCCATGTATCATGCTAACATTAGGCTTTAATATAGATATTAAGAAAATTTTTTCAACTAACAGTTCTGTAAAGGGTAAAGTACGTAACCTCGACTTATTTGTTTTAGTTTTGTAAGTGTGGGACCCACTTCCGTAAGAGGGCGGGTTATGTAATAGAGGCAAATAGGTCAAGTCCAAAAAAATATTGGTTAACTTAATCTAAATTAAATCTAATCCAAGTTGGCAACAAGTTTACATTCTTGTGATAAATTCAAATAAGTAAAAGCACAAAACTGTGAATTAAAATGAAACAACGTAAATTAAATTCATATTGCACAATTAAATTGAGGTAAACGTACGATGTATTAAAATGCATCTGGCGAAGGTCAAATTCCCTAACGTACAAACGTAAAGAATGATCTCATTTTCATGTGAAATTAACAGATCACGCGTGTAAAGAACAGTCAGCAATTTTTAAGTAAAGACAAAGGCTTAACAATTAAGGGGGGGTCGGATATCGCTTATAAATAGTTCCGATCTCGTCTTTAATGGCTCTCTCAAGTTCCCTCGGTAATCGATCACTTGTTTGAAGAAGACGATCTGAACTATAAAGTCGATATCCAGAAAACATGATGTTAATCTGCATGTGAGTTAATTTTTAAGATTACTTAAGTGCTGTTAGAAAATTATACGAACTAAATACTAGAAATGAAATTAACTAATTGTCGTGTTCGGAATTAAATACGCAGACTTCAAATAATCATACATAAATGTAAACTTGTGTTAAACTTAATAATTGCTATTTGAAATGATAATTTAATTGTCAATGTAGATAGGTTAATGTGTTCGCCAATGTAAAGAATTTACTCTCTGTAACAAGAGAATTAATATGGAAATGCTAAGTGTTCATGTTGCAATTTAACTGTAATAAACGAATGTTAGTTGACCGAATGTCTTATTTATCCTCTCGCTTGAGCTAAGGGAAACTTACAAGTCACGTAGTCTGAAGCTCTACCAAAATTATAAGAACGACTACGCTAACCCCTAAGGTTTCTGAGCTACCTAAATAACCCCAAAATATACAAAAATGGCTGCGTGACAATATGACGTTTTTGTAAAAAGAAGAAAAAGTTTGTTTTTATCTTATGGCTTTCTTTCGAATTTGATCTTTTTAATTTTGTTTATAATTTGTATGTGGAAGCGGAATTGGATTCAGTACATAAGGTTTTGTCGTGGCCGTGGCTCAGTTGGTTCAGTATGCGTTTGACCACTGAAATTAAAACTGGCCCGGGTTCGATTCCCAGAGCTACACATACACCAAACATACACCAGAACACCCGACCGCTTCCCTCTGAAGGCAATGGCAAACCACCGATGTATTTCTGCAAGCGCTTCCGTCCTTCCGTGGTTCGGAGCCCACGTTACGCTAAGGTCCCCTATGTATGTAGGTTACTTAACGTGCACAACACAGACATACGGAGAGAAGACAGCGATGCCCTGTAAAGGGCAACCCACTTCAAGAAGAAGAAGACAAGGACTTGAAAGATAAGAATATAGAAGAATAGACATGACAAGATTTTAAAGAAACATTGATAAACGTAGCTAGTAATGTATGTGCAACAATCATGATAAATAAAAATAGAAAACAAACCAGATGGTGGAATAAGGAGATAAAGAAATAAGTGAATATAAACAAAGATTGAGAAAATATCTTGTAAACAGAACCGAAGCAAACTATAGGATACACAAGGAACAACGAATGGTTAAAATGGTAAATCAGACAGAGAAAAAATTCTGGTAAAAAGATGGCGGTAGACAGCAAAGCAAATCAAAAATTATTTTATAAAGCCATAAAAAACCCAAGGAAAGAGAAGAAATATACAACGAAACAAATAAGAAATAAAGAAAACAAAATTCTGACGTAGAAACGATATAATGAGAAGGAGTTGTTAAATCTAAAGACGGAAAATGAAGAAGCGGATGACACGAGTGAAATTCTAGTAGAGAATACAGAAGAACAAGAGAACAAAAAAGAAAAAGAGGTAATCGAAGTTATAAAGAAGGTAAGCTGGACATGAGCAAATAGCACCGGAAATGATTAAACAGCTAAGAAGAAAAGGCATTAGGGCACTGACAAGGATGTTTAATATGGCTATTTGAGGGACTGCACTAATTATAGAACCATCAAAAGTACGAGAGATTACTGAAAAAAAAACTTAGGTTAATAACAGAACAGCAGTTAGAAGAGGTACAGGAGTGGGTTCAGGATAGGACGAAATACCCAGGACCACATGTTTGCAATAAAACAACTCATTAAAAATAGAGAAGTATGTGTGGCATTCCTCGATTTAGAAAAAACATTTGATAGAACACCTAGAAAAATAATTTGTGATAGTTTGAACAGAACAGGCGTGGACGGTAAATTGAGGAACGCCATAGAAAGCTTATACAAGAACAACAAACACTATGTTAGAACCAGTAATATGCAATCAGAAGTATTTCCAGTAGAAGAAGGTGTTGCCCAACACTGTTTATAAATAATTGTCATTGACAGTATTATAATAGATTTAAAGACGAAGGCGCATAAAGTAAACCTGGGTTATAGAAAACTAAGACCAGTCAAACTAGAAGTAGGTGCATTCGCTGACGATTTAATAATATGTGCGGAAGGAAAAATACATCTAAATGATCTAAACGAGAACTTGAAAATGTGGGAGGAGGAACGAACAAAATAAAAAATTAAAAAATCAAAGGTACTGACAATAGAAAACGAAAATATTCTAATAAGTTAGACTTACGGCCATCAAAACTCCATAGCATAACTTTAGATGAATGGTTAAACCAGAGGTTCTGATTGTAACACTTTTGGACCTTTCGCAAAATTAGTTTCGAGCTCAGCATAGACTACACGTATTAAGATGTCTCAAATAACTCAGCGCCGAAACTATGGGGGGGGGGGCATGTGCCCCCGGCGGCAAATTTTAGGGGGAGGCATATTTTGAAGAAACGAAAAATGCTTTGCAAATATCTGTTGTAGTTTTTGTGTGATGCACTGTGATGTAACAATAATTAAGGATTAAACCAATTCTGGCAAGAGTAATAAATAAAAAACCAATCGTCTACCGGTTGGAATTTTTATGATATAAAATGTATATTGTATACTATACATAGTTACTGTTTTTTCCGTTTCTCAATAAAAATGATTTTAATTTTATGCGTTATTTTTTATGTTTTCCGGAGCTTAAATTAGATAATCAGTGGCAAAAATATAGTCAATTGGGAGCGTTAAAACTGTGTATTTAAACTCAAATTTTTCAAAATCCCCCTTTCTACCTGGGGGGTACCCCAACCCCCCCCGGTAAGTATAACCTTAAATGAAAATTTGCACCCAACAAAATTTTCAAAATCCGGCGCCTATGGTGGTGGCGGCAAATACGGGTTTGCCCCCCTTGACAAAAGCTCTAGTTTCGGTTTCAGTACTTAAATAATAAATGTTACTGTTACAATCACTTGGAATTTAAATGTACCCATAACTTGGAAACGGTCCATTTAAGGATAAATGAGGACTTTTTGATCCAGAATGACTTCAAGAATATGTATACTATTCACTATGGCCTTCGAGTTGCGGAACACCCTGTATAAAAAGTGCTGCGGAGGGCAGGCTAAATCGAAGGCCCAGGTTGTTAGACTTACCTTTGAAAGTCATCAACTCAGTTACACTGCGGGTAAAGCTTATTCTACTCTTTTAGTAGGTAAGCTTAATGTCCTATCCGGTATACGGTATATTCGCTAAAAGGCATTTAAGTCAAGAATGGCTAAGGTAAAGAAAAAATGAAAAGTTGTGAAGGTTGACAAGAAATACTAAAATGAAATGAAAACTAAACAGAGCCTTTGTGCAACTTCTTTATTTTAATTAAATTACATTTCATACTTTAGTATAAACTCTCTCGCTCATCCGACTTACTCCCCGTGATTCACCCGATGCATACCGGACCCCCACCTGAACATCGGTCGTCTGCTATAATTCCCACAGTATTTTCTCTACTTTCAAGTAAGTGAGATACGTATGACCTATCAATATCGAGCAGTTTAAGTGGTATGTCACCCTGATAAAACCTAGATGTTTTCATTGATGTCTAAATATAATGTGCCTAGAAACATATGTCTTTCCTGAGTTATAAACATCTAGAATCAATGCTCGTGTTGTCAGCTTGCCTTAAGAAGAACTGCATTTCCAACGAGTCGAAGTGCTTATGGAAATCTGCAAATGTAAGATCAGTTGGTGATTGCCTTTATGAATAAGCCCATAGTAAGTTTATAGGTAAAGGGTTTTTTATTTTCAGCGCTCGATTTTTGAAATTAAATAAAACAAAGTGTGTAAGTGATATCACCATACTTTTATTTTGAAACATATTCGATGACATTATGTTTCAAAAATTATATCAGCCAAGTGGCCGCCGCGGCTCCGCTGGGTAGCTCGAATCTTGGAGATCCAATTTTCGATGACATACTCGCATAAAAGTGGCTCAATTTTACCAATGACGCGACTGATGTTGGCCTTTAGGGCGGCAATCGTCTGTGATTTGTCGGCATAGACGACAGATTTCAAGTAGCCCCACAAAAAAAAATTAATGGCGTTAAATCACAGAATCTGGGTGGCCAGTTGATGTCGCCACCTCGCACACTGTCCCAGACGGCAGCAATATTTTCAATCGATCTTGTGTTTCGTTGATGATAAATTTTAACAATTTTCACGCGTTGTTGAATCGTGTAGCGTTCCATGGTTAAATGTCAAGACTAACGGCTTGGTCGTGCGCAGTTGCCAAAGATCGAGCGTTACTATTGAAAAACCCTTTACCTATATTTTATAAAAATCGTTGTTGTTTGTGTGACTACAGAGTACAGAATGTCAGAGTATTAAAGAAGGTACTTCTAACAAAACTGAATAAGCTGGAGTATCAAACAGCTATAAAGCGACATGTTGTATTTGGTAATCCATATTTTATCAGACGAACTAGAAAATGTTGACAGACTATTCCTACTTACAAATACATGTAACAAAATATTAGACATTAAAATCAAGGAAATTAGTATAGAGTGTTCAAGGAGGATTTAAAAATTGGTTATCGAACTTAACTGTGGCTCGAATATCACCTGGAAGGCGCCCTTGTACTACCACTAGTAGACGAACCATACGACTTTTACCTTTATTCTGGCAATATCCTTTGAGGTACAGCCTTAATACAGTTTCTACTCCAGCTTCTTGCATAAATAGTTCCAAGGGAAAAATGTAAAGGAGTGCTTTCAAGGCCGTGGCGAGGCTGACTCTTACGCAGCTGAGATGAGCAATGCGTTGCACAAATCTTAGTTTACTTCGTGCAGTAGTTTGTCAAACTTTCGGCCATCAAGACAAAACTCCATAGCCGGAAGTTCTGATTGCAACACCTTTGGACCTTTAACAACACTGCTGGTACGTCTTCTCTGCTTCGATGGACAAGGTTAATACCCTGTCTGTTCATCATACAATATACGTATTAAGAAGGCTCAGAGCTCGAATTACGACGCTATGGGCCCACACTTCGACAAAAAGAAAACAAAAAAGAAGAGCACGAAGGTTTAATGGCGGCAGCATGCAGCTCCGGACGATGCAAAGTGAGAGTCAACAGATCTTACTCAAGCTGTAACGATACTGCCGGTTTTCATTTGTAAATGTAACAGTTCATTCATTTAATAAAAAAGATTCCCAGATATTTGGTATTCTCTGAAAATTTGAAAATATTCCGAAAAAATTGAGTGTGCTCAAGGTGGTACCTTTCCCTTCTTCTTTAATTTATGGTATTACAAACTTTGTTTCAGTTGAAAACCTGTCATTTGTAAACCAAATAAACTCGTTTTTTTCTGTAAATATAAAAAGTGCTTCGGAGGACAGGTTAAGCCGAAGATGGCTTTTACTACACTAGCATCTTTGAGAGCAGCCATTTCCGTAAAACAGCAGGTAGAGCTTCTTCTTCTCCTCCTGCGGTAGGTAAGGTTGGCGTCATTGTTACTCAGTATATGTGCTAAAAGGCTGGGCAAAGGCCTAAATCACGGGAAATAGAAAATGAAAAATTGGAAAAATTCAATCAATTAACACTAGGGTTGCCAACATCGAGTCAATGCTGACCCGAAGAAATACTATTTCAAAAAATTCTCATATCTAGCCTTCGCGATATGAGATGTTGTCGCTTTGACTTCGTTGTCGTTGTGAATTACAATAGAGGTCAAAAGGAAATTCTACTATGAGTATAATTTTTAGTGAACCCGAATAATTTGATTTGAAACCCGAAGCCCAAAGAATGATCGCAAAACCCGAAGTCTTCGGGTCAAAATGACATTGTTGGCAACCCTAACACAAGAAATACTAAGATAAAGGTATTGTCGCGTAGGGCTTTTGGGGGTTTTGTTAATATTTAATACAAATAATGAACTATAATAATTTAGGTAGAGTTTTGACCGCCTACACCACTTTGAGTTTTTTACTTGGCTTTATGTGCGAGAGGTGGTTAAATAAAAATCTCCTTCAACTTCAACTAACATTCGTATATTTGCGCTACGTACTTTAGCATTACCCAATATTACAATTATCATTTAAATCCCAATTCCAGGTTACATCAAATTAAATCTTTAACATTTACTAACTAAGCTCCGGTTACATAAAAACGGTTAAGTCCGTGAAGCAAATTTAATTAAATATGTTACACGTTTCCATTAATCTTTGAAACAACTAAGCCCTCAAACTCAAAAGAACTTAGATGGTCCACACTAAAATCACTTAATCTAATTTTAATAAAATAAATAGTCTTACAATAACTTCTGCGTCAACATCGTTTGGGACATCAAATCTCTGAAGATACGACTTCGTGCTGTCTCTTTGACGGGTCGAATTTAACCATAAACTTTAGGCCGAAATCGAGCGTATTTATTCAGTAACTTGATCCCCCACTATTAACATAACCGTGAGAACTTTAGCTCGTCATCTTACGCAGGAATGCTAGCTCAGCGAATCCCACGCTATATAAACCACGTGTGGGTGTCGGGTTTCATCCTTCTTTGTTATTTCAATTACGAAATTTTCTTCCTTTTGGGTTGAATTTTAGGCCAATGGTCTGCTAGTCCAAAGCCCAGACAACGATTACTATCAACCTCCTTAGTGCACATGCTAGGCAGGGGGTTAGCCTTACCCATCGAATGAGGAGATTATGATCTACTGTTGAACTCGCAAACGTTATTATGAGTAACGCAAGCGACTTTCAAAATGCATCCCGGTCAATACGGAATGTTCTAGTGTTAGGTTCATCGTATAAGTTCGGGATTTTTAATACAAGTGTTGTTGAAACCACAAACTTCCTTTGCTGTTATCAACATCGTCTCTTTTATTCATTAGGGTGTGCGTATGAATTGTCTGTAAATGTATTGTGCGTGGTCTTTAGAATAGCACCAACCATGTGAAGGTTCGAACCAGGGAGTTACTTATTGCAATACTACTGTGCTACCCAATTTCTTGAAATCACAAGCAATTTAATAAAATATCTGTACATAATCAATGATGTCAAACTATGCATTTATTCAAGATTAAGATTATAAAACTGGACGTATAAATCTTTCTTAAAATATTACAGCATAACATGGTTCTCAAGCTTTTTACTATGATGCAGCACAATTTCAGATTCTTCAAAATTCAACATGTAACACTATTAAAAACAATCCTTACTAAATAAATAAGTTAAATAAATTCCCGGTACGAGTGGTCGACCATTTTGAGTTACACTTCTTTACACAAGAAATAAGTTGCAATTCGTCTCCCTTTAAATAAATAAACTTGTGCTAACGGTGTGGCAGCCCCTGCAGGCCGTCCTTCCGCTTTTTCGGAGAATGTCACACCCACGTTTGAACCACTGCTTCGAAGTCTGCGAAATGATCTCTGCGTCTCGGTTTCTTCATGGCTCTCAACAGATTATAGTCAGAAAGGGATAATTCAGGGTATATGGTGTATGTGGCGTCACCTAGACAATGTCGGCGGCTGTTTTTCGATTCGTATGGGGACGCCTGTTGTGATGTTTTCCTGTTCGGTCCTGTACTGACAACAGTTGGGGAAATGCATTGGGGTGTAAATACTGCATTAGCTACCAGTGACTGTCAAATGGCCAAATGGCGGATCATGGGTTGCAAAATATTCGAAAGTGTAATTCAATATGCTACGTTCCTCGTATATTGTTCTTCTTTGCTAGAACTGAAATTTATCAGAAGATGGATTTATTTGTATGTAGTTTCCTTCGTCCATTAATATACACAAATTTTCAACTTTATCTCAAACATTTTCGGTTGCGAAGAAATTGCTGATGTGATATTTGAATATATTAACAGGCTTCAAACGCTATTTGAGCTGCTGCTTCTCACCACCATAAATGCCGAATAAGAGGTTCGCATAATCTACAAAAATATGGACTCAATAAAAACATGCTTTTTAAATTAAGAACAATTACCCAAGTGAATGTGGCCAAACAAATTTCGGTAAACTTCCCCGCAGTGAGTTTTGAAGGATTTTGACTTCTCCGAATAATCATTACCAAGCCCTTTTGAAATCTTACATTCGTACCTACAAAGTCGGACTCGTAAGCAGCTCTACCAACTTGCTGACTTTCAAACATGACCTGTTCTCCCCAAAAACAAACAGCTAAGACCTGTAGGCAACTAGTGAGTGCTTCGAACATGTGGATTAAGATGTTCAGGTTGTCATGAATCTGCACATGTGATTATATAAATTGTAAGGGTAGTCAAATCAAAAACGAGTATGTATTACCACAGAAGAACGATAGATTGAAAAGCATAAAATTCCCAACGTGCCTAAGAAGACCAACAGTAGTAGCTGACTAAATACCTGTTCCATTTCCTTAGCAAGATTATCTATTTCTACGTGGTACTCGATGGTTTTCTTGAGGTGTTTATGTAGATATTCCCAGGGTATTCGAGAAACATCTGCATACATACTTGAAGCACCTTGTAGGGCGATGATTTTATTCTATAAAATGTTAACAAAAATAATGTTAATGGGCGATCTAGTACTACCTTAATAGAATTTGCTTCCACTCCTAATGGAAACCATTGTTAATAATTCATTCAATTATTCAAGAATGTGTTTTAATTAAAAAAGAGGGTAATACAAATTTTCCAGGAAAGTAAAAAAATTAGAAGATGATTTGAACAAATAAGATGCGAGAGGACTACGTGAAACATATAACAGATTCGATTCCTAAAACCAGGAAATTTCACTGATTCCTACTTTAGATGACCCTTTAAGACGACAGTCTCTTCCCAACTAAAAGAATTCGACCGTACGGGTTAATAACAAGTCATATTAACCCATTATTTGGCAAAAGAAGAAGAAGTACGGCTGAGGTACGTATTCATATTAATGATGAAAAGAAGGTAAAATATCTGTCAGAAAAATACATTGCTATCTCAAAGAGGTTTACGTTATGATGGGGTTGACTAAGCAGTACAGTCTGCAATTGGCGCAAACCTATATAGGACTATAGTACGTAAGTAAGTAAGTAAAAGAAACGAAGAGGAAGTAGGTATAAGTATATACCTACTGGGCAAGAAACAAATGATTCCATATTGGCTTCCAGGAGTTTTCTTTTTATATACCAAAACCTTTCTGTTGACTTGCCATTTGATTATTAACAGGGCTAGTGAATTACTAGCAGGCTGAGTTACTGTTGCACATCAACTTTTCACCTTTTGCGCACTTGTGCTGACTTGTTTTTACTCAATAAACTTTTAATTTGTTTAATACTCATATTATTCGATTCTGTTTTACATGCCTTCTTGAACTCCCTTATATTTCTGTAGTCGCAGAGAAGAAGGATTTCTATACAATACATACAAACTATAAGCTTATTCTTAAAGAACCATCAACTAATATAGGATTTTTGGACTTCCATAAAGCCTTTGCCTCATTGCAAATACAGGCTTTCTTGTTTTTAAGCCCATGACGTAGTGCTTGTTGATAAGAAAGAAATGGAGAAGGTGGATGAATACATACATTTAAGACACACAAAGTTATGTAAGCAGAACCAAGCAGCGGAAATAACACGACGACATGGGTCGCCATTCGAAAACTGAAGATAGTTCTAAGAAATCATGATATTTCAATAAAGTTAAAAAGGAAAGTTTTCAATAAATGTACCCTGCTGGGCATGTCATACGGCATGGAAACAATGACACTCATAATACAATCAGCAGATCGTTTGAGAATAACACAAAGGGCTATAGAAAGAGTTATGATGGGAGTTAGTTTGAGACACCACATTCGAAATGACCAACTCAAGAATAGAACAACAGTAGAAGATGTCATAGGCAGAACTGCACGCTTGAAAGTTGGGCGGGACATGTGGCTCGATAAGAGGAGGGAAGATAGACGAAACAAATAGTACATTGGCGACCACGAGAACATAACAGAGACGATCAGCAAGACGCTGGATGGATGACATAAAAGAATAAGTGGGTAGGAACTTGCAAAAATTGCTCAAAATAAAAAAATATTAAGGGCAGGATATATCAAGGAATGGATACGAAGAGGCTATTATAAAGAAGAAGAAGAAGAATGACAAACCATATCCTCCACTACTTTTACCAATTTTATTCATTAGTACTTGTAAATCTGCTAAATATTTTTCGAAAATTATATTATCATCAGCATAGCATATATTATTAAGGTGTTTGCCATTTTCCAGTCTCTACATCGATTGGTATTACAGTTAATGGCAAAAATCTGAATAATATCTTCTTCTCAAAGTGGCGTGCTTTTTACAGGTCCAGTAGTCTATTGACATAGGGTATCTACATCTTAAAGGTGCGATTCCTATGAAGCGGCAGACGCATACGGCTGACGCAATTAAAAGTCTGTTTCTTCTGAAGCGTCAGCCGTGTGCGTTCAGTTGTAGATACAGGACGTTTCTTAGGAATGAGTGAACGCGATTTGTTATATTACCTTCTATTGGATAAAAATGAGGATGAAGAATTTGTATTACAGCAACTCTTGCATGAGGAAAATGCTAAAGTGCATTCCTTATTTAAAACAAGACTTGAGGAAAAGCTATTTTATAACCGTAATCAATCGGCATTTATTGCAAGATGAAAAGAAATTCCGGGAATTTTTTAGGCTAAACATTGCTCAGTTCAATTACATCCTTGATCTGATTAAGAAGATATCAGGAAGGATTCTTCAAATAGATTTCCGCTGCGGCTGCGTCTGTACTGGCTCACGAGATGTACAGACGCGCGGCTCTGATTTGCTCCGGCTGACGCATCTAAGGAATCGGTCCCATAAGATTTCATTGTAGCAGTGTAGTGCGTCAGACGTACTACGTAAGCCGCATGCGTCAGCCGCTTCATAGGAATCGCACTTTAACGTGGGTTCCGAACCACGGAATTGCAACATTAGCGAATACTTACTAGGCAGAAATACCTCGGTGGTTTGCCATTGCCTTCCGAAGTAAGCGGTCGGGTATTTTCGGTGTATGTGTGGCCTTGAGAATCAAACCCGGGCCAATCTTAATCTTAGTGGTCAGACGCACGCTGAACCAACTAAGTCACGACCGCGACTCTGAATAATATACCTTTCTCTAAATAGTTAAGTATGTACTGGCCTGGGCGATTAATAGCAAGGTTGCCTTATAAACTAAGCGTTTCCCAGCCAACTTTCGAATATAAGATGAAACAGTAGGATTCGTGTCAATTTGGCCCCTTAAAGATCCCATCCAGGAAAGGAAGACATAATTTTTAATATAGTCGGATTCGATTTAATTTGGCATGTGGGTTTTCGCAGTATAGTTACTTGTATAGTTATACTGCTCTCTTTCTAGCTTGTTAGTGCGTATAGGCTATTAGAGCGAGCGCAAGTCTTGCAGATGGCTGCTCTGAAATTTATGAAATTACTTGTGAAACGAAAAGAGATAGCATTTACTGTGTTCAGAACGGTTCAGTACATGCCAAATTAGATCGAATCCGACTATAGTGACAGTTTGTTTCTTAACCCTTTGCACTATTCAGATAATCACATATAAACCGACGAATCCTAATTGCAACAAAACTAGGATAGGGGTATATGGAAAAACAATGACAAACTCACAAACTGAAAATAGTACGAAGACAATAATTGTAAAATACAAAACAGCTTACCTTTTGCATTTCGATATAACAATTTACAGTAATACGCCGTATGTTGTTTTGCAACATTCTAAACTGATAACTGATATGGGCTAAAAGAGACGCCATGAGCAGATCTATCGTAGTAAAATGAGCTCCTATAATAATAATGGATACGTTTTGGTAGAACCAGGTAATTTCATAATTAGGGCTGTAAGTCACATTCAGGATTTCCAAAGGACCATAAGCCAACTCCCAATCTCTGTAATCACTGCTTCTTATTCTCTTAATTAGAGTATAGATGATTGCTCCGATCATCGTTGAAAAACCTACGGTCCAATACGCCATTGTCTGTAATTCAAAAAGTAATAAATTAGAGGTAAGCAATTTTCAGAAATCTTTTTGCAAAATATTAAATTTACTATAGTTACAGAACATTGAAAGGGCAATGTTAGAAGAAGCTGTTTAGGTTTGAGGACCTGAACTGATTCTTATCCTATAACTGATTTATATAATACTTATGGTTAATTTACTAATTAAGTAGTGCTTTAAATTCACATAAAACTAAGAACGTTCTAAATTGTTTTTACCCTGGCCTAATCAAGAAAATACCAAATAATCAAATTAAATGTGCAATCTTGTAGACATTCAGTTAGTTTTAAAATTAATCATACAAAAAAATGCGAATTACCAAGTTTAAAGTACAGATTCAAAAAATCTTATAAATACCTGAGCATTAGTAATCCACAGACAATCCTCATTAATTTTTTGTTCCTGAAGTCCCCCTCGTTCTAGATCCACAGCAAATGGGACTTTTTCCAGTTTTTCTAGCATTTTACCAAACCGGATGCGATTTCGAAGGACGACTATGGTTTTAGCAAGGCCTGCAGATTTCATTCTAATTTTTATTTTTGTTAACTGACAACATTTGGAACTTTAATAAAGCTCAGATTTTATCTGTCAATCTTTTATTAATTGATTAATTAATATTTGATTGTGTGAATAACAAACATGTAAATTATTAAAGTTTAGATGAAAGCATAAAAATAGTTCTTGTATTGCTCTTGCATAAAATTGCAATATAAGAACAAGAGATGCATAGTTGGTAGCAAGAAGGTTTTGTGGTAATTTCTTACAATCTTGTACTCCTGTCCTGCCACGTAATTAAAATGTTAATTGTTTTGCGAGTAAATGGGGAATCCCCAGATTATACAAGAGCTTTGCAAGAGTGCAAGCATTTTTCAAGATTGCAAGAATTTTTCAAGAGTACATACAAAAGTTTTTCAAGGGTAAAAGAATTTTGTAAGAGTGGGAAAATGTTATAAGAACAGTAAGAACAAAGGAACTCTCAACATTAGGACCACCGAAAATTGCTAAGATAAGAAAAATGTAAGGCTTGAGGAGCATATAAGATTTTTCTTGTGTTGTTCTACAAGGCAAGTCTAAATTTCTGAAAATTGGTATTGATAATCAAAAAACAACGGCCATCAAACTAATAGAAAGAGTATTAACGCTACTAATTGTTGAAAAATAAGTAGAGGGGCAGTCCAGTAACAATTTGAACAGGGTAAATCTTACTATTAACAAAAATACAAAAACTGCAATTAAATTTTAAAAATAAAACTGGTAACTTACCTACGTACATCGAAAATATATAAATCAACATGTTAGAAACGACTTCAATATCGTGTGTAAATAATTCTCTAAATTCCAATACTGGGTACATAAAATTCGCAAAGAAGACAATCAAAAAAGAATAAATCCTATAAGCAGGGCTTTCATCGCCAGTGAAAGACAATCCTACTATTTTTAACATTCGTTTTTCTTTATTAAAATATTTCACGGATTTCACCATTTTGAAGGAAGAAGTTTCTTGCTTCTAATTTAGGATGCTAGCTGATACTGATTTGATGTTGAAATAGAAGCAAGACGTTTGACAAACACTGCGCAGTCCTGGGGGAGAGAGGAGGTTACCGTCAATTATTAATTAATAAATAAATAAAGTCAGTTTTGCTCCTTAATAAAAAGTTCAACAAGGGGGATTTATTGTTGTCTTCGTTGTTTTTTAAACCACATATTTCCAAGTAAAGTGTGAACTAAGAATAGACAAAAGTGACCGTAGTAGCAAGCCTAGATCTTGCCCAAGTGAGTTACTTTTCGATCGCTCAGTATTAATAACAATTTTACCAATTGCAGGTTACCTCCTTCCTTATTATAAAATTTAATATTTATGTTTTTATCATCAATTAACTGCTTGGTATATTTTTTAACAAAATATTAAAGAAATCGAATTAAAACTTTTAGAGAATAAATTTAATCAATTATAATAGTAATATAAATAATGAATGAGTGAATAAGAACATTTGTTGAGTTAAATTTTACGAGCTTCCAAATTGATGGTTTGAAGTTAAATAGTAGGTTTGTCGTTTAAACTTTTATAACCATTAATTTCCTTGTAACATATAAGAAATAGGTTGACAGACTTATTCTTGCAATGAAGCTTTTTATCGGAATTAATTCATTTGTTAGTTTGATTGTAGCCGTTTTTACAGTAAAAATGTAAAAATCTGCTTGTTTATTATCAAACACAAACAAATTTTAGCTTAAATTAAGATAAATTAATATATTTTACGTATTCAACGGCCGAACATCTCGAGCAAGCTAATTATTAAGTAGTGCAAAATTAATTAAGACTAGGAATTATTCATAAATGTTCTAATAACGTTTAGTTTAGAACAAAATTTCTGACTTACTAGTTATTTACATCACAAGACAGGTAAGTGAAATTTACTATGCCAAGTATGAGAGATTGCGAGGCAGGGTAAGTCACTACAGCATGTAGACATGTACAATATCTTTTTCACTGATGTTAGCTACCATTAACAATTTAAATAATTGTTGACATTTATTTATTAATTTATTAAAAGTAAATCACTAGTTACGTAATGGTTGAGTTTAAAAGCAGTCCTTGCTATTATACTGCGGTAAATTTAAACTTAAATTACTTAAATGTGACGTGGTAAATACAACTTACCAGGGGAAAAATATTTCAAAGCCCTGTAAGGTATCAACTACACAAAGGTAGATATTCAAAACATGTAAATTATGCGAAATTCTTATACCCTTGATGAGTTTCACTTTAAAATTATACAAGGAAACTGCTACAAAGTTCCTGAAATATTAATGATAACTTCGTTATAGTTTTAGTTTAGTTTTCAATTAGTTTCGAACTTTCAGGGCTAAATCTAAAAGTATTTTTTAAAAAACCGAAAGCTTTATTTCGGAAAATTGTCAAAAACGTAGTTATAATCATGATCAAGAACTGAAAAATATTAATGAAAAGATTGAGTGAAACAAAAACCATAAACTCAAAAGGGCTTATTGTAGAAATAGTCTTGGTTTTTACCATGCCATCAAGCTGTTTTTACATGTTGCTGTGCAACCGCGACTTCATCGCCACCACAACGGAATTTAGTTGATTATATTGACTGTTTAAGTACCAGTGACGCGTCTCCCAAAAGTATTTGCTGTCTGCTTCTTTCTAAACGTTGTAATCAAGTTGGAAAATGGCATTTATGTAGAAAATCCGTCCAAAGGTAATCTGCGTGCTGTTATTCAATTTTTGGCCGCTGAAGGGCGTCAGCCAATGGAAGTTTATACAAGAATGAAAGCTGTATATGGTGACTATAGACTATAAATTTTGACAAGGAAGAAAATCCACTATAGATTTGGCCCGGCCAGGACCTGCATGTGGGAATTGTTCATTCTATTATTCATAGTCGGTTATCATAAAGTTGCTGCCCAATGAATTCCACGACTGCTTACTGATTAGCAGAAGAATTTGCGTTCGATCTTATCACTACAGCATTTGATACGTTATCAACAACAAGGCAATGCCTTTTTACATCAAATGGTTGCCGGTGATTAATCTTGGTGTTATCAGTGCAGTGGAAGCATGCAGAAGGTGAAAAAGTGTCGCTCTCAACCTTCAGCAGGAAAAGTAATGGTGACCGTATTTTTTGATTATCAAGGGGTACTGCTGTTAGATTTTAGAGAACCTGGTGTCAACATCAATGCTGAACGATATGCAGACACCTTAAACTGTTTACGTGCCAGCATCAAGAATAAACGTCCCAAAAACGGTATCACCCATATAGCCCGAACGGTTCAAGATCTGTTCGTATGCGTTGGGAAGTCTTACAAGATCTACCTTACAGTCCCGACTTGTCCCCGTGCGATTTCCATGTCTTTGGCCCATTAAAACAATCGCTAAAAGGGCGGCGGTTCAATTCGGATGCTGAGGTAGAGAATGGTTCCGCAAATAGCCGCAGGAATTTTACCAGTAGGAAAAATATAAATTAGTGCACCAATGGGACTCATGTCTTAATGTTAATTGAGATTTCTTTTAAATTCATTGAATAAAAATTGCTTTACGTCCTCTAAACGAGTTTTATTTCTATTGAACAATTCTCGTAGCAACCCCTTTTTAACCGAGCCGTTTCCGAAAGCAAAAAGGAGGAAGATGAGGTGGAGGAGGAAGAGGAGGTAGGCGAAAACGAGGAATCCATTTGCCAATTAGGAAGCAGTCAATATCTACACTGGATATAAGAAAGAGCAAAGAACATTTTTGTTTCTATTGACTAATCTGTTGAACAGAATAGGAGTTGAATATTGTTTAAATCTGAATAAAAACAGCGCATCATATTACACTTGCAGGATTTTCTTTACCACATTGTAACTGAAGGTCCCCCACTCTGACCCACTATAAACCAAATTATTGAGGTTGAGGACCTCTCTTTGGGAAATATCTCTTGTTAAGGCAGAAAACCGAAAAATAAAGCCGTTGTGTGAAATGGTACACTACGAGTACTTAAACCATAGATTAAAGATCTTTAATCTATGCTTAAACCAAAGAGTACTAATTTATATATATATAAATTAGTACTCTTTGCTTAAACTGTAAATTACAATCCCAGTAGAGTCGAGCAGATGCTATATTTTACATGAATTACTTTAACCATTATCCTTTATCATATGATTGGAACATGCAAGCAAGTTTTATCATCATGCAATTTGGGTTGGACATGTGCAATATTGTTACTATCAGCAACAAAAAATAGATTGTGGGGGTTAGAATCCCCTAGAACCTGAAGTAATACTAATATGTATTTATTAAATTCGACACGAGCAATTCATCGAAGAATTTCAGACAAGCAGTGAAGTGTTTTATTGTCTATTTTATTGACCCTTCCCGAAAAAATTTTGGCTACGATCTAATGCCCTTAAAAAATAAATCGACCAACAACAAAAGGTTGTGCTTGTCAATAGTAAAAAAGTATCTTATACAGATCTGAACAATAAACATCTTTGTAAAACTATTAACACACAATACTCTGGAAAGTGTTAGCAGCAACATCAGAAGGCACGCACACTTAGACTAATTTTGCAAAGAGTGTATACCTGTTTATGATTGACTGATTGATTTAACAGACAGCCAGGCTGCCCTAAAAGCTCTTAAGTCTGAAACTTTTGAGTCTAAAATAGCCTGGAACTGCAGACAATCCCTTAAGCAGCTGGCAAAAGGTAACATATTAATTTTAATGTGGGTGCCAGGGCATGAAGTAATTGAAGGAAATGCTAAAAGCCTCATTGTGGAAGAGGTACGAAATTGGGAAGAACATCAAAAAGAACTCGACTGGGGGAATACTCCAGGATAAAACTACACGAAAAAGTTTATGAAACATTCGCCACAAAATGCTAAAAAGTTTCTCGAGCTTAGAAAAGCAGATATTAGATTGATGACCAATCTCTTAACCGGCCATTGCCCTTTGAGATATTATCTCAAAAAGATGGGCAAAGCCGACACCTAAACTTGCAGACTTGGTGAATCTGCAGATGAAACTGCAGAACATATACTCTGCAACTGCGATGCGTTAATTCGCAGTAGGCTTAAATTCCTCGGAATGGCATATATTATGCCTGAGGACATAGGGATCATGACCTACAGGACAATAATGGACTTCATTAAAAGCCTAACAATCCTTGGAACCTAATAAATTGAGGGGTTACTCACAAAAGATCTTCCTAGGTCGAAGTGACGAAAGGCTCGTAAAGCCAAACGAACCCTAGACAATACAATAAAATACAATACAATACAATACGATTGATTAACATTAATTCATTGCTAAAATAACTGTGAGGAATTCACAATCATCAGGAGAAAACATTTCGGAGAAAGCGAAGTAGATCCCGAAATGATTAGAAATATTTCGATAGCGGTAGTGTACTGCATACCGTTGAAAACGCAGCACCCAGTACCTAAAGATCAATATATTTAAGTAACTTTTAGGTGATAATTTAAGTACGTATGTAGTATGTTCCGAAAAGGCCATAGCCTTCAAAATTTTGAAAAGCTCCTCTGCAAGGCATACTTCGAATGAGATGGTCGATGTCTTCCTGCGGTATGGTGTCCTAAGCAAACTGAATATCATTTTTGAGTCTCTGTTGATCCATCAGTGGAACAGGTAATTAACTCAACTTTCTGTCTATAATATCCCACATACATACAATATATATATTCGGTGGGCGAAAGAGATCAAGTGGCCTTGCTATCCACAGAAGAACATTGACATCGGCTTGTTCAAGGAACCTTGTAGTAATAGTTGCAGTATGGAGTGTGGAATTATCGTATTGTGCAATATAGTCTCTAATATTCTCCCATATGCAATAGCACCAAAACCATAAGCCCTCGAGTAAGCGCTGCTTAGTGTTCGACATAATATTAAACTTCCCGTTTTTCTTCACGTCATCGCCCGGCTTTTCTATATCCAACGTGGGTCCACAAACAAAATCGGGAATTGTCGCTAAACTCGATTCCATTCCTGAATTCATCAACACATTTCTGGCACCAATTTAGCCTTGTTTCTGTATATCTTTGGGTTAATGAGGCGTGGTCGGTAGTATTGAACACCAGAAGATCTTATTTTATGATCAACTGATTTAACAGATCATTGTTGTCCTATAGCAGCCAACCATTCATTGGAAATTGACCTGGCGGTACTGACACAGCTCCGGTACCTCTCAATTACGTTGTTGTCTTTGTTTTCCTGTCTAGGTATTCCCACATCGCATTAGAATGGATATGTTTCGGCCAACCCTATTACTAAAATCCTGAAGAGTCGCCAGATTCCCGTATCCCTATCACTCGTCCCCTTTCAATCGCAGTTGCTTTAAAGGCAATGACATTTATTGTCATTAGTTCAAAGCAAACATAATAACAATAAGTATCATTTTTCGGCCTGTATGGTGTTAAGGTTAGCATACTTTATAAACCATAGATCTCGGTTTGATTCTTGGGAATTTTTCATGCAGAAAAATTTTGAAAATATGCCCTCATTTGTCAGCTTGATGTTTGGCTCGATAAAGATCCCTTTCAAGGGTGGAGGGTGGAGATGCTTTGGGCTCTGAAAATTTCTAGCAGGGTAATTTCTAGTAAGTGCTAAATAGAAATAGTCGATGCGCATTGAAATCTCTGACACCTGCAAGTCTGGATTTTGCCCAATATATCAAATAATTATAATAATTTGTTTTTAAAAACTCTCAAAACACACTAGATTCCTTTTCCCATCATCATGAACTTATTAAAATATATTGAAGTTTACTGTAGCTGCATTTTCATTAAAATTCTTTGATGTTATGCCGATGCGAACAACACAGATAAAGCACAGTGGGCTTTTTAGATGTTCCGGGTTGGTAATATTTTTTTTAAGTTGTTGAAAGATTATTTCCATAAAGGAAACAAGAATCGCTTTTATACAATGCTTGCTTTACAGACCTTAAATTCGGACCCTTGAACTTGTTGGTTAACGATGTCTCAAGGAATAAAGTGACGAGTAGTAAAGTAAAAAAAAAAAGTGGAAACCATAGTTGGTTGTGGCCTAGATGAAACGCAATTTTTACCTTTTTTCAACTATATAAACTAAGCCATATGCATAATTTAAAAATCGAGAAATAACAATTGTTAGGTCTTTTATGCACTTTGCCTGTTTAATCGTTTCTTTATCTTTAGAAATAAAAAAGTTACCCATATAACGTTTAAAAAATAGATCACCCTGTATACAAACAATATGGTTTTAGATAATATCCATATTTGAAGGTTTTTACTAATGTTACGAAGTTTAGACGGCATTTTAAATATATTAGGTTTAATTGGCGTTACTAAACACTAACTCATGGGCCACCCTTTATAATAATAAATACTTCTTCTTACAGTGGCTACCCTTTACAGGGCGTTTCTCTCCATATGCCTGTGGTGTGCGTGTCAAGTAGCCTACAGACATAGGGGACCTCCAGTTTAACGTGGGCTCCGAACCACGGAAGTGCTTGCACTTCTACTCCAGAGGGGACTTTACTAGGCGGAATACACCTCAGTGGTTTGCCATTGCCTTCTGAGGGGAGCGGCCGGGTATTTTCGATGTATATGTGACCCTGGGAATCGAACCCGAGCCATCTCAGTGGTCAGACGCACGCTGAACCAACTGAGCCACGACCGCCTAAATACTACATGAAACTTATTAAAAACTCAAGTAGCAGAGATGATAAATAGCTGTAGAAAATGCATGGGCCTGATGCTATTCAGCATAATATTTTAGAAAGATATTATCTTCACTGTTTGTAATTAGATTTATGTTATTACTCATTAGAATTTGGGTTTGAAATTGCAATTGTTGAAAGGGTTCACGTCATATCGCAAGCATCACACCCTCTGTACTTAATTTCAGATAAGAACAAGTTTGTTCTTTATCATGACAATTTAATTAATTCCCCTATATACAGTGCAATCCCAAACATTTTAGCAGGGGCAGCTATGGCATTTTAACAGTATCAAATTAACAAATGAATTAACTAATCTAATCACTGATATTATTTTCCATATCCACCATTATCTAAAGATTTTTTGATCACACTATAGTTATACATGTTAAAGCGTTGAAAACTGAATACAATTTGATGGATGTGGCCGTGCTAAATAATTAATTATAATATCCAAAGCACAAGGAAGGATGAATGAAAGCTTGATAAACTTACCCAAGCAAATTCCAAATATATAAATTAACAAATCAGCAACATCTTCAATGTTCTGGTTAAATATTTCCTTGGAGCCCAACAACGGATATAGAGAAATCTTTCAAATCAATTCGCAAAATGCAACAAATACTGTAACTATTGCTTGTTACCAATGAAAGATGCATTAAACAATTTCAAAATTTTTTTCTTTATTATGATACGTGTCGGTTGTGCCCTCTTGGGCCACTAGCCGTATCTTTGGCTTTTGATGTGCTAAAGTAATAGCCATCAGGTGGTTGATTAATTATTTATATGAAATAAATATATTAACTACCACTAATTTACTCCTTCCGTAACATTGTCTTGCCTTTTAATTTCGTGAATTCTTAAGTTCTACAGAAATTAAACGAGATGTAATATTACTTCAGATAAAGTACCGATCGATAATGATTATAAAGTTGGCATTAATAATTGATGAGTAAGCAAGAACATTTATTAAGTTCAAACTTATAACATTAGTTAAACAGATAACTGATACTTGTGAGTAAATTATTCTCGTCGTCTGCAATTTAGAATTTACTTTTAACTTTCTGTGTAATACCCGTCATAAGGAATTAATTTATTGTTTTAGGTATTATAACATCAAGACTTTTTGTCTGAAGAAGCTTTTTCTATTTCGTTATTCTTTTGATAGACGTGCGTTGTAGTTACATAATTATTTTTTATTCGGGAAAATCTTTATCTGTACCGAGTTTAACAAAGAAATGTACAGAGTTTACGATTTACATTTGTCTTTACGGAACGTTTAGTAATTATTACTTTTTAATCAGCACACGTTTTTTTAACTAAATTATTAATTTTCGGAAGGTTCATCAAAGCTTTAGTGACATCTTAGTTATCAAAGTTTAAGATTCGCATGTTAGGCCTAATTAATTCGAAAGAAAGCTGTTGAATGAAATGGGAACTTTGAAAAGCCGCTTGGTACGCAGCTTTCTTTTTTCTAATAGTTAAGAATTATTTACGTACATAATAGTGACGAATTAATAACACGAGTAGAACATTAAAAAACAAAAATCGAAATAGGTATACAAAACGCTGATATGGCGACCGTGACGTATGCACTAGAGGCAGAAACACTACCAATGAAAGAACAAGAGGAATTAAGGAGATTTGAAAGGAAAAGAATAATACTGGGTCCAATAAGAACTGAAGAAGGAATTAGAAGCAGAATGAACTTTGAAATAGAGAAAGAAATGAAAGGGGAAGATATAGTCATCAAATCGCAAAGATGGTTTGGGCATGTAATGAGGAGGAAACCACAAGAAATTTTGAAGAAGATTACTGAATGGAGACCATACAAAAAGAGAGAAGGATGTAGGCCAAGAACAAGGTGGCGAGATGAATTAATACAGGACCTGGGAGTTATAGGAATGTAGGAATGGAGGGTGGCAGTCAAAAATAGGCAGATATGGAAAAATGTGATACAAAAAGCCAAATTACATAAACAATTGTAGAAAATAGAGAGCAGAAAGGAATAATCCACCTTAAAGTAAATGGATTGAAGTCTTCATATAAGAAGAGGTTATAATCCGTAAGAATTGAAAGGCCGGAAGAAGAAGAAAAACATAGAAACCACTTCGTTAATTTTTAACACGTGAAACTTAGTAGTCGTTTTTTAAGACGTTTGAATAAAATTTAAGAGGTTATGCTTGAGAGCCTCCACCATTCGAGTTTTCAGGATGATTTGCCCAACTTTATTTTTTCCGAGCAAAAGACGATTTCATGTTCGAGGGGTGATATATGCCTCCCACTTCATAAAAAATAAGTTTCTTAGGATTTTACCCTTAACGTTATTTTATTGGTTATTTATTTTGTTACTTTGTTATCTTTTTGTTCTGGACTAACCACTTCACAAAGTTACAAGAGGTTTTAAATTTTGTAGTACCTTATGTTGAGTCATGTAGGAGTTTTAAGTTTCCTAGCTACAAAGTTATGCAGAAAGCTCTTCAAAATAATACTGCTTCGCTAGTAAGACCCACATGAGTCTAGGACATTCTAGTAAAGTAGCAGAAGGTAGTACAACAAACAGTTGCAAGAAAATTGCCGAATTGCCTTGTTTGTGTATCTGTGGAATCATGAACAGTACTTTAACAAGATTTATAGAAGTGATTATGGTACTAATCTATTTAGATAGATATACATCTACGGGATGAAGCCTGAATTATATCTTATAGAATGAAGATATCCCGTTTTAGAAATGGGTCTTTCAACTTATTATTTTAACAAACTATTTACCTACTATCAGATGCGATCGTAATGACTAGCCCCAAAACGGTTGTTTTGATATAGAACCCGTTACAGTAGAGGGCACATTGGGCGGGAAACATGGCATAAGCCCAAAAGAAAATATTAGATCATTTCTGAGAACGAAGACCACAACCTTTTTCTTATTGTTAAACATTTATTTACAATCTACTTTACAAGGAAGTATTAAGTAAATGTGATAGTAAAAAATGTATTGTTAGGACGAACCATTGATACTATGATACTCCCATAGAGATCCTTTCACCGCAGGTTGATCACTATAAGTCGCGAGGCCACTTATCGATAGGTTATCAGTGGACAACTGTTGTATTACTTCATTAAACTTTTGATGATAATTCATTGCGAATCTTTTAATTTTGTCTACTATGAAGGGAATACCGAGGTGTCTTAGACCTAACTTGTTGCAACATTTTTATTCTTGTTGGTTTGGTGCAAGTGCATCCCCGCAGTTGCATTCCAAATGTACAAATTGGCTTTCACATTGTCTTGTAAAGTAATAGTTGGGTCTAGGTCAATACCACTCCTCAATTACCACGCCGGTCAATACCACGCCGGTCAATTCCACTCCCACAAAAATCACTCCAAACAATAACCACTCCGAACAAAAACCACGCCAGCAAATACCACTCCGTAAAATATCACTCCTGTAAATTACCACTCGGGGTAAAAACCACTCCAACAAATATCACGCCTGTATAATTCCATGTATGTAAATAGTATTTTAAGACGTAATAAGAAAGATACAATGGTACTACCAAAATAAAGAAAAATTATGATTATTCATATTTTTCTGAATATACCGTTTACTGTAATTTGACAGGAACCCTTTTCCCAGGTTTTGGCGAACAATTCTTTGTAGCTTATTCTTTCTTTTTAACTTACCCATAAGAAATATCTCTTAGTATATTTTGTTGTATGTATCTTGTGTGCCTATGTACGTTTTAGTTCTTAATTTTATATTATTTTATTTATATTATCAGATTCACATTAGTATTATTATTATTAGTCCATAGACTAAACAAACGAACAAACTTCCCATCTTCATTTGTTACTTTCTTTTATCTTCGTCGCATCTTGTACAATAAACTTGATCATTTTCGTTCTTATCACGTCTTGAAATATAACTTTTATATGTCGAATATAACGGCGTGATATTTGTTGGAGTGGTTTTTACCCCGAGTGGTAATTTACAGGAGTGATATTTTACGGAGTGGTATTTGCTGGCGTGGTTTTTGTTCGGAGTGGTTATTGTTTGGAGTGATTTTTGTTGGAGTGGAATTGACCGGCGTGGTATTGACCGGCGTGGTAATTACGGAGTGGTATTGACCGGACACCAAATTTCCCAAAGGTTCTGAGTTAACAATTCTGAAATAGAATAATAATAATAATAATAAAACACCCGACCGCTTCTCTCGGAAGGCAATGGCAAACCACCGAGATATTCCTGCCTAGTAAGTCTTCTCTGGAGTAGCCTGTAAGCTACTTCACACGCACACTACAGACATATGGAGAGAAAACCTACAACGGCCTGTAAAGGTCGTGCTACTTTAAGAAGAAGAAGAAGAAGAAGAAGAAGAAGAAGAAGAAGAAGAAGAAGAAGAAGAAGAAGAAGAAGAAGAAGAAGAAGAAGAAGAAGTATCCATCTAGATCTAGAAGATAAACGTTTCTCATTTCCGTAGAGAACCAGTACTTCTTAGGGCAGGTTTTTCAATGTGGTTTAAATTAATTTCATAACTTGAACCTAGTTTAGGCATAATACGTTTTTCAATACTCGTGCAGCGCCTGTTAATTAGATAAACATTCACTCATTTGAATTTAAATGATCTTCTCAGCAGTTGAACTTAAGCTTAAAGTCTGATTGAAAAACTGGCCCTGATTCATCTTCACATGGGCCAGCTTAACTTCTAACTAGTAAGTAAATACTCCTTCCTTCCTAAGAATTTTGTAATATCCAATTCGCACCAAAGCAGTACCCTAAAACTAAACTACCATACTACCGAAACTTCAGGAAAAGTTTTGGCATCAAAAACGATTTACCTACCACACTACAGATAACATTGATATATGCCGCATTCACTTTCAATGCAATTAAATATAGAACTTGTACAAAAATAAGTTTTACTTTCTGGTCTATGATAATTATATACATATCACAAATTACACATTATTTAATATATACAGCAAATAGTTATATGTTACTCGAGGTAATATCAAAAAATTTTATACAAATATTGTTAGTCAAAGATTAAATATAAAATTAAGATTTGTGCTCCTCCATTATTTACAGCTCCTTCTGAATTTCGTCGAAGGTTTTATTTTTCGTTTCAGGTACAAGAACCAGCGTAAATATCATCGCTCCAAATGTACATCCAGCAAAAATAAAGAAAGCTACGTCAACACCCCAAGCAACTTCAATCACAAGGAAGATTTTAGTTATGGCAAACGCAGCAATCCAGCTAACGAAAGTTGCAGTAGACGCTGCTAAACTTTTAATTTCTTGTGGGAAAATTTCTCCCAACATCAACCACGGTATTGGACCCAATCCAAAAGAGAATGCTACCGTAAATATCACTAAAGCGATTAATGGTAAATAATCGACATATATGTAATATTCGTTAGAAATAATGTTCCTGTCTTTAAGTAAGATCGTGATTCCTACTATTGTTAAACATGTTGACATAACCAGGGCCGAAACCCATAGCAAAACTTTTCTGCCGACTTTATCAACAACCAAAGATTGAAAGATGGCGGAAACTACTTGAAACACGTTTAAAATAATCACTCCTATTGAATCTTCGATGCCTATATCAGCATTCTTAAATATGTAAGAAGTATAAGCAGTAATCGCGTCCATTCCGTTCGTCACTTTGAAAATCATAAGTGCAAATCCGATTATGCAAGCTTTCTGGCTTGAAGGTTTCTTCAAACATTCCTTAATCGTCTGCATACCTGAATTAGATTGATTTTCCATTATGCTCGTTTCAATTTCTTTAATTTCTTTATCTACGTCATAATTCTCGCCTCTTAATCTCACTAACACCGCACGGGCTTGTTGTATTTTTTGCTTTTTGATTAAATAAACAGGGGTTTCGGGCATGAACACAAAAATTGCTCCAAAAACTAAAGGAATCGCAGCACACGTAATTGTAAAAGGCACCACGTCGAGAAATTTAGCAACCACGTTAGCGAATAAAATTCCACCAGATATCATAAGTTGTGTATAACTTCCTAAAGCTCCGCGAATTTCTTTTTGGGATATTTCACTGGTGTAGAGCGAAGATAAAACGCAGAAAGATCCGGCTACCATTCCTGTGACAAATCTACCAAAGTATAACATAACAACGGACTGTGCCCATATCATCAAACTCCATCCTAAAGTTGCCGGGATGATAAGCACGAGCATGCTCAGCTTTCTCCCCAAAAATTCGCATAAAGTTCCTGTAAATAGTGATAAGGCAGCGGCACCCAGCGGCATCAACGATACCACCCATCCTAGTTCGTCTGATGATATTGGGAATCCTAGGACACCGTCCATCAATTTATTTGATATTTGGGATGTCCATGCTAGTGTTGTTCCCATGGATAAAGCAGCCAAAGAAGCTGAAAAAGAAAGTGAAAGTTTAGCATTTTATATTTTTTTCAAAACCTAATGGAGATAAATGGTATGAAGCAAGATTAGGAGTTTATTAGAATATTCCTAAACAATGTTATTACTCTTATATACTGATGGCGGGTCAATAATCTTGAAAAGGATAAGCAAGATAATTATTATTTATGAATATATTATATGCATAACAGGGGCACTGTAGAGCCCTTTTAAAAATGCTTTCTCTTTTAAACATTCAAGCGCCTCTACAAATCATGTGGAGAATCAATTTCTCAAGTACAAACAGGTTAACATTTCAGCGTTTTGATTGTATTTAATTTATGTAAATCATGCAACAATTACTTAAAATCATGATCATTAAAAAAGTCACTGTAATAAAGCAACAGAAGTCAAAAGGACATAACAAGAATAGCTAAACGACATAATTTCAAGGATGAATAATCAGACTTTATTAAAAACAAAGAAGAAAAAGAGGGAACAGCAGAAGAAGAAGAAGATGAAACAATAATATTGTCATTTGTAGACAAAAATAAATCGAAGACGAGAAGAAAGATAAAGAGAAAACTAAAAGGAAGAACAATAAGAAACTAAAAAGGAACCCAGACTGCAAAAAATTGTTTTAAGAAAAATTAGGAAGGACACAAGAAGCACTAAAGCCACTGAAAAATAATAAATGTCTAGAAACTAAAACATGATATTTCGAACAAATAAGAAAAGGGTATGTAGAAACTTTAAAGTGCATTGAAAACTACAAGAAGAAATTAGCATCCAAAATTCAAGAAGATGAATTTGGGCAAAATCTGAGCGGAAATAAGCAATACCTAATAAAGATTACACAATTGGTTCAGATATTCGATGAAATAAAAAGGGAATTAGTATAAGCAATGAATTACAACTATCCGAAAAGCCAGTCAACGAAAACACCTACAAAGGGAACTACAATATGTTGAGAGAATGGTGAAGCTAGAAACTTCGTACTTCTTGCAACAAAACTTTATGTTAACGGATATAGAGCAAATGCAGTATCTACCTTAAAGATGAAGCCGGCCAAGTCATTAAACGCTTCTTGACAACAAACTAATGTCAATTACGACGCAGCATGCTTGTTAGGGTAGGGAGTAGATACTTCTCTGCAATCCGAGCAGAGAATGGATCTACTTCAGGGTTAGCGACCCTGCCCACGTGAGCTCTTGAATCCCTCATCCCCTATTTCGAGGGAGTCATGGCCCAACCTTAATCCCACCGTACATATTTATATCTTTATTTATATCCTTCATACATACATCCTACTCTTTTACTCGCCAATCTTTCTTGCCAACGTGGCGTTTTAAAGCCTATCAATCTCCCTCATAAAATTACAACCAATTAGAAGGACCTCAGTCCCCAGCAGTTTCGATCTTTCTAATCACGGCAGCAATCAGTGCATGAAAAGAACAGAGAGTGCGAAAATCTCTGGGTTGGACCACGCTGCTTTAAAGAAGATAAAAGCGAGAAAACGGACACAATCAAAAACATGTGTTGCTACGTATAACCACAGAGCAGATATTACGTAAGATCCTTAGCAACTGAAGACAGACTTGAAGAGCTTGAACATGAACTAGAAAAAATAAAATGGAATATTTTGGGACTAAGCGCAGTAAAGGAAAGAAGAGAAGGTTAGGTTGCATAAAACTGAAATCTGGACACGCATATACGAGTACAACTGTTGCCTCGAAAATTGAAAAATTCCGGAAGATAAACACTTCCGCCCTATAAGCCTGCTATCCAAGCTATTCACAAAAACAAACGGATTAAGCAGAAAAAACCAAGAGAGCAGACAGGTTTTCGCTCGAGATTTAGTACTTGTAACCACCTCCAAGTGGAAAAAAATATAATAGAGAAAGCATATGAATATAAATTCCCTCTATGTCTGGCTTTCATAGATTATGAGAAAGCCTTCGACTCTGTCGAGACCTGGGCTATGTTAAAATCTCTGAAAAACAGTAGAGTGGATCGTAGGTATTCAAAATTGATTCAATACATATACGACAATGCAACCATGTACGTAAAACTATACAAAAACAGCAAACCAATAAACATCAATCGAAGAGTCAGACAAGGGGACGTGATGTCCCCAAAACTGTTCATATTAACGTTGGAAATGTATTCAAAAGGCTTGACACGGAGGAAAAAGGAATATATGTATATTATGTATATCAATGGAGAACTGCTTAATCAATTAAGATTCGCGGATGACATCGTTATAATTAGAAGACATGATGAAAGAGCTAAACAATGAATTCGAAAAAGTAGGCCTAAAAATTAACACATCCAAAACAAAAACTATGACAAACATTTTAAATGCTGAATAAGAGCGAATTAGTCTGCATTCGAAAAAATGAACTACAATGTACGAGGGCTGTTCTGTATATTGTTAGTAGCAGGCCATGGATGCTAAGAAAAACAAAAACATTTGCATCAATCGAAAGCTTATTCTTTTGACAGTTTCCAGTTGCAATTTTGCAAGGTTGAAGTTAAAGCATATAGAGATACTAATTTTTGATTGTTATAATTCGTTTGATTATTACTAAGCATTATGGAAGTGCCACGGAATGCTTTTCGGGCTATGGTTTTCTACGATTATAAACGAGTCTTAACATACGACCAAAGTTACCAAAATTTAATGGCAGCTTTTGGCGACAATAGTCCATCATTATCTACAATTAGTTACTGGTTCCGTGAATTTAAACGTGGAAGGAGTACGTTAGAAGATGAACCAAGACCTGGACGACCTGCAGTAGCTGTTTGTGCTGAAAACATTATTGCAACCGAAAAGCTGATTAAGGAAAAACGGAATATCACTCATAGAGAGATTCAAGACGAACTAGGCATTGGATCATCTGCAGTAGATATCATTTTACATAAACATCTGGGTGTAAGAAAGCTGGCAAGTCGTAGGATTCCACATTTGTTAACCGACGAACAAAAACAAGCACGGGTAGACTGGTGCAGGTTTATGTTAGAAAAGTTCGATGGAGGATCTTCAAAGCAGGTATTTAGTATCGTTACGGGGGATGAATCGTGGATATATAATTATGATCCCGAGACAAAACAACAATCAACTGTTTGGGTGTTTGAAAAGGAGGAAATGCCAACAAAAGTTATTCACGGTAAAAGTGCAAACAAAAAATGATTGCCGTTTTCTTCAGATACAGTGGTCCAGTTGCAGTAATTCCTCTTGAAGATCGTAAAACTGTAACTGCTAATTGGTATACAGAAGTTTGCCTTCCTCAAGTCTTCGAGAAATTGTGTAGTGATCGCCCAAGATCTGGTTTGCGTGGAATTTTGTTAACCACGATAACGCAACTCCGCATACGGCCGAAAAAACTTTAAATTTTTTACACGAATCCGGAGTCCAACTGGTCACTCATCCACCATACAGTCCAGATCTTGCCCCTAACGATTTCTTTTTGCTTCCGCTGATTAAAAAACTCGTGCGTGGTAAGAGATTTCCTGACGCCAATGCGGCTGTTGCTGAATTTCAGCGAATTCTTGACGACCTTCCAAAAAAAGAGTTTTCAGCGTGTTTCGAGAAGTGGTTTCAAAGAATGAAGAAGTGTATTATGTCTAAGGGGGAATACTTTGAAAAACAATAAAATTATTTTCTTTACAAATTCCGTAGTTTTCTTCTAACTAACAATTTACAGAACAGCCCTCGTATATTACCCGTCTTGACGTACGAAGCGGAGACGTGGAATCTAATATCAAATGAAGCACATAAGCTCCGAGTGGCACAAAGGGCAATGGAACGACGAATCTTAGGCATAACATTGAAGGACAAAATTCCAAATGAAAAGACCAGACAACGTACAAAAGTGGAGGATGTTTTTGAAACATCAATGAAACTTAAATGGAACTGGGGTGGCCACATCGCCAGAAGACAAGATGGCAGATAGACGAAGAAAGTCATTGACGAAGACCGACAACTAGATGGCACGATGACATCACTAAAGTAGCGGAGATAAACTGGACAACTAAGGTAACAGATGGAAAATGTTGGGGAAGGCTTACATCCAGTATTGGATAGATAAAGGCTGACGATGACAATGGTAATGATGATAGGGGTTGGTGAAGGAGAGGTACGACAATGAAAGTATTAAAAAATTATTCCCATTGAAATTGTTGGACAAAATATTAGACATTCCCATTATCCAATAAGAATCGGCAGAAGAACTTAAAAAACTCCATAACACAATGCTTTTATATTTAGAAGCTAACAACCATCTGGGAATAAATGTAACTTCATGGGGATCAATCATTAGTCGTGCATTAAATCGAAAATGGGGCACGCACGAAATCTATAACTTTGAAAAGCTGATGCAGTTAATACACACAAGATTTCCTGTTTTAAAAGCGATACAAGCTGACAAATTCCGTATTTTAAATTTAGAAGAAATGGCAAAGACCCAACAAGAGGTGTGAAAATTGATTTTATAAAACAGCAATTCTAGGAGCAATAGAAGATACACCTTCAGGTTACAAATAAAGGAATGCTTTGTAGATTTAGAGCACACTAAGCAATTAAGCAAAATACCCAGCTCAGACCAAATACAGCATGTGCCGGTTAAACCAAAGAAGGGCGTTAGGCCCGTCAAAGAATTTCGTAACAGAAGGTACTCTTATAGAAACCAAGACTTCAGGGATGATGGTTTGATTGTAAAAGTTGACCAAATACCATGAAAATGACAGAAAGAAAATATAACGTGTATTCCCTATGTGATACATGGAAGCAAAGTCCAATTATCAAGGAAAGATCCTTAGGACTAATGAAGGACATAAAGCAAGCCCAAGAAAAATCAAGGCTGAAATATTCGCAAGAATAAATCGTAAAATAACGTAACAATGAAAATACATATAAAAGGTTTTTCAATAAGAGAGATATGTTTTTAATTTGAAATGAACCAACAACAAACAGAAATAGTCAAAAAAAAATTATTTTATTTTGAAGTATCATTGATGCAATTAAGTTCTAAAAATAACATCATTTAAATGACCGCCTCTGGTTCTCCTGCAAGACCAAATTCGATGAATCCAATTTTCAAGAACTCTATTCAATAAATTAGGCCTTATGTCATCAATTATCTCTGGTATATTCTCATACACAATAGACTTTAAATAACCCCACAAGAAGAAGCCTAAAGGTGTTAAATCACAGCTTCTTGAAAGCCATTCGACAGGTCCATTTCTGGAAATAATCAACTGACCAAACTTTTGACGCAATAAACCAATTGTTTCACGGGCCGTGTGGCACGTAGCGCCGTCTTGTTGGAACCAGATGTTAGTTAAATCAATATCATTCAGTTCAGGCCATAAAAAGTTGGTTATCATCGATCTGTACCGCTCACCATTGACAGTAATGAAATCTCCATTCTCAAAAGTTGCTGAAGCGTATATCTTTCCATGATAAAATTGCAGACTTTACTAAACACACTTGACAACGACAGACAATTTTGACATTTCAAATATGGCCGCCATGTCAATTTCAAAACATATCACCCCTATTGAAAAACCTTGTACTAATATGTGTTCAAGGAACTGAGGAAGGGGTCTTGCGTAAGATTGAAGGTGTAAAGAAAATCACACGGATCATGCTTAAAATAGTAGTAGGGTGCATTTTTTCGGATAAAAGAATACATAAGAAACTGCAAAGAGGTATTCATAAGCAAATAGTGAGATTCAGCACAATATACGGTGCGGTGACCTGAGTTGTGAAATAAGTCGAGAGATGGAAGCCTGTAGTAGGTGGCTAGGTGATCAAGTAAGGTGAAAGATTGTTTTACGATCAGTCTACGCAGGTATAAATCTTCTTGCTAGCATGGAAAATTTTCACAAATCCTGTTACGTAGGGCGACCATATAACTAAAGCAGTCTGGACAATTTAAAATTAATGCTGAAAAGTTGTATGGGAATCATGGATTAGCACAGCGATTCTCAACCTACGGCTACCATTGGTGGTATACGGGATGGACTTACACTTTTTGAAAAATTATATTTCAATAGTTTGAGCCTAATTTAAACTAATTAACATAGAGTCTGGTTGGGTCACATAGCTAGACAACCGAATGAACGCTGGACAAAGAAAATAACAACATGGACACCCAGAACCACGAAGGGGGGTGTAGGGCGACTACGAAAACGATGGCTAGACGATGTAAAAGAAATGATACCAGGAAATTGGCTACAAACAGCACAAAACCGTAAACTATGGAAATCATTAAGGGGGACCTACTCGTATGTTCAGAAGTGGGCAGAAAAGGGTTGAAAAAGAAGAAGAAGAAGAAGAAGAAGAATAGAAACACAGAACCTGCTATTAAAAAAATGTGTTTTGCAAAACAAACTTCAGGTTTCTGTTAATTTTAATTAAAATTTTTTTGATAATATTTTGATTGTTTTTTTAAATAGTTTTTTAGTTTTAGAAATGCTAGTAATAATAATAGATATTTTCTTTCTACATACATTAAATGTTTAACTTTTATTGCGGTAATTATATTTTATATACCAATATTATTTATTTGCCTACCTATTTTTTTTTATTTTAATGCCGATATTTTTTATAAGGGGTACGGTGATACGAAGAAATTTATATATAGTTTGGGTGGTACGCGGAACCCAAAAGGTTGAGAACTGTTGGATTAACACATAAACGAGCACATCAAAATAAACGAAGCAAAATAATGTAGAAAATAAAATAAGATTAAGACAAGGAAATATGGTTGGTGAAAACAATAATGTCTTCCAAAAGGTCATTAAAAAGCTAATACGTGGCAAGAAAAGATCTAAACTGTAAAGGATCAAAGCTAACTTTAGAAAGGAGGCAAGATATAAATAAACATGATAGATCTAGGGTTAACACTACAAGATTCCTAGGATGTCAACGATCTCAACGCACATCAACTGCTATAGTCATTTAACACTATGCGTCTAAGTTTTTACCGAACCCAAGGGAATTCTACCCGTGGAAGGAATTTTATCGTGCCAAATATCTCATTGGCATGGTATCCGAAAGGGAGCATAGTTTTAACTTTTCTTCAACCAGTATTGAACCCGAGACCTTTGGTTTACAAGGCAACCTTGCACTCCTTAACACCACCAAGGCTACGAAATCGTGTGTTTTAAATCGACTCGTATTTTAAACATATCAACTTGAGCTTTGTCATTTAAATGTGTGATATAAATTTACCTAGTTAATCGCCAGACTTTCTACATGTAATTAAAGATTTATTTTGGCCTTCTTGGTGAGGCGGTCATCTGACGACTGATGGTCTGTGTTCGATTGCCAGGGCCACATATACACCGAAAACACCCGACCGCTTCCCTCGGAAGGCAATGGCAAACCACCGAGGTTGTATTCTGCCTAGTAAGTCCTCTATGGAGTAGAAGTGTAGGCTACTTGATACGCATACCACAAGCATCTGGAGAGAGGATCGGCAACGCCCTGTAAATGGCATGCCACTCTAAGAAGAAGGTGATGTCAAAAAGCATAAATTAGATCTTTATGTAAATATTGGTTGTAAATATATGTAAGTATTGTTGTTTTCTTTTAGTGGAAGAAATTTAATGTTAAGACAGTTTCTGTTGAGTAAATTTAAAGCTCTCTCAGAAGCATTTTATTTTGTGGTTCATGAAAAGTCTTAGATATAAACCGACAACTAAATACAAGTTTTGTAAATAACTTGCTTGAGTTTTCTTTTTATTTTATAAAAACCAAAAATTTAATGAGTCTTATTATTAAGGAAATATAAACAGATTGTGATCCACATAGAACGCAGTTGGTAACTGAGAGGCATTTTTTCATTATTTTTCGTTATCAGGATATTAAAACGTTATAAGTTTGTTTGCTACTGTATTTTAAATCGAGAGTGCCGAGATTTTCATTGCAAAAATAAAGAATGGGAAGTGGAAAACAATTTTAAATTTTGTCTACGTTTTTTTTTAAATTGGCATTATTGTAACTTAAAATTTTTAAATAAAAATTGAAATTCTTCCTATAATTTGTTATCTTTAAACCAAGAATGTTGGCCATCCGAAGTTCTAGTTTTTGTTTGATCGTAGTATGTGAGCTCTTTGATAATAATAATAATAATAAATTTTTATTGCCATAGGGTTACAATTTAACAAAGGCATTGTCAATAGTACAAATGTAAAAAAAAGAAAAAAAGACACATCAATGTACATAGTAGATAACAAGGATACAAATATAGTTGCGCACATAAAAGTGTGTGTGTCTCAGAAAACACAAACACAAACAGAGTTACAAGGAACAATTTATTCACACAATTAGTCAACCCGATTCAGAAACTCGTGCACAGAATAATATGCTCTGTCAGTAAGCAGTGATTTTAGTTTATATTTAAAGACATCATCTAACTTGATGATTTTGATTTCATGAGGGAGAGCATTATAAATTTTTATACAATTATAATGTAGACTTTTCTTGAACATACATGTCCGATGTAGGGGAACACTCAAGTTGGAACCACCTCTGGTGTTCATAGAGGTATAAATTTGATTATTTTTGTGAAAGGTATCTAGATTTTTCCTGGTATAGACTGCGACTGCGTAAATGTAGAGGCACGGCAGTGTTAGGATTCGAACATCTTTATAGTAAGGCCGACAAGATGTACGATTTGATAAGCCAAGCATCGTCCGAATAAATCTTTTTTGAATTACAAAAATTCTTTTTGCGTGAGAGCTATTGAACCAGAACAGTATGCTATATTTTATCACACTTTGAACAGAGGCAAAGTAATACATTCTGATAGAATCGACACTTAACTGCGATCTCAGATAACGTACAGCAGAGCAAGCTCTATTTAAACTGCGACTGATGGAATCAACCTGCTTATACCAGGTGAGATTGCTGTCTATTGTTAATCCCAAGAACTTTATTGAGTCAACCTGAGGAACTGATGTTCCTTTTGTTTTTACTAGTAAAGATTTATCAGTAAAGTTGTTGTAGGATACCAATCCTGTTTTATCTGCGTTTAGAACAAGGTCATTTTCGTTACACCAGTTTGTCATAATTTCGACTACTTCCGTCAAACCCCTTGACAAATCCAAGAGATTTCCCTTGGCCAATAAGCAAGACGTATCGTCTGCGTACTGATATACAGTGGATAGGCCAATGTGAGATGCAAGATCGTTGACATATATCACAAATAATAGGGGCCCCAGAATTGATCCCTGCGGCACCCCTAGAGTCAATTTAGCAGATTCTGAAAAAATTTCTTGGCCATATGTTGATTTTATACAGATTTTTTGCGATCTGTTTGATAAGTATGAATGAATGAGGTTACTTGCAACACCACGTATACCATATTGGTCCAACTTAGTTATCAGTAACTCATGATTTATGATGTCAAAAGCTTTACTTAAATCGAAATAGACACCCGACACCAATCTCTTATGTTCTAGCTGATCATATATGTATGTTAAAGACTTGCTCAGTGCATCAATAGTAGATTTCCCGGGTAAAAAACCAAACTGATTAGTAGATAACAAGTTGTATTTCACAAAGTAAGAAATGAGTCTATTATATATAACGCGTTCAAAAATTTTTGAGAAAATTGAAAGCAGAGATATCGGTCTGTAATTGTTTACAATATCAGTCTTACCCTTTTTTAGAACAGGCACTACCTTTGCAAGTTTTAATTTCTCAGGAAAGACTCCTGTGTGCAAGCAGTCATTAATTACATGTGCAATAGGACAAGAAATACTCTCAACCGCTTCCTTTATGATGATAGACGAAATTCCATCTATGCCTGTCGAGTGTTTGTTAGGTAGTTGTTTGACAATTTTTTTAATTTCCTCCACATCAGTTGGAAACAGAAAGAAGTTTATATTTTTGTCATTTACACAAGGACCACTTGGGATTTTTTTAGTATTTCTACTCGAGCATATATGAAAATGATTTTTAAATATTTCAGCTACTTCATACGGATCAGAGATAACAGAATTTCCCTGGGTTAACTGTAACGGAGCATGATCTTTTTTTGTTTTTAGCATACTATTTAGTAGACCCCAAACACTCTTTGATTTATTACCGGAATTTAGTATAATATTATCATTCATAGATTTTCTGCAATGACTAAGGTGATTTTTGAATTTTATCTTATCAGCTTTATATTTACGCAAGATATCCACGTTTTTTGAATGTTTATACAAAAGATACAGATCTTTTAGATTTTGAGACCACTTATGCATCTCTGGACTAATCCAGTGTTTGTCAGTCTTCTTTTTTACTCTGGTTCTGGTCAGCGGAAAGTTTATGTTAAAATAATAATTAAAGATTTCAAAGAAAACCTCATATTTCGAATTTGACCCTCTCTCATCGTATACATCTTGCCAAGATTCAGACATGATCTGATATTTGAAAGTCGCAATATTCTGTAGATTAAATTTACGTGTAAAACGAAAGGTTTCAATATTTGATAGGTTTATATTATCATTTAACTTTAAGAATTGCGGAAAGTGATCTGAGAGATCAGTTCTTATTACCTGACACTCAACAATCTCTTCCCCTACGTTTGAAAAGATGTTGTCTATTTGAGTTACAGAAGTGGTTCCAACCCGAGTGCAGTCCCCCACATGCGGAAAGATATTGTAAGCAGAGAATAGAGATGTTAATTCAGTAACCAACCTGCTGTCACCTAGAAAATCATAGTTAAAATCACCACATATTATTATTCTGTTTTTGATACTAAATAGATAATCCAATAGATCAACCAAAACTTCAAAAAATAAATTGCTGTCACCTGAAGGTGATCTATATATGCAAACTACACTGTAAGTTCTAGATTTGGCTTTAAATTCTATACACGAAAATTCACAGTGCTTATCAACAGCAGTTACAGGTAAATTCAATGACTTGTACATGAGACCCTTTTTTATATATATGGCTGTTCCGCCACACTTCAGGCCCGTTCTGCAATGATATTTACCTAACACGTAATTATCTATTTTGTATAAGTCTATTTCACAATCCTTTAAATGATGTTCTGTTACGCACATGATATCAGGTTGCAGGTTATCACAGAAAACAGAAAACTCAAGTAACTTATTTCTCAAACTACCCACATTGTAATTTAAAATCATAACATTGTTGTTATTTTTCTGACTATTTTTGTTGTTGATGACCTTGCTCTTTTTGTTGTTGCAAAGCCCATGCGGAGATGCTGATTGGTCAGCTAAACGCTGTTTGTTTTCTTCTGTCGCCAGTGAAAAAATTTACTAACAACAGCTCCTATAGGCCACACATCTGGACTAATTGCTTTGTTAAAGTTATGATCAAAAACACTTATTTTAAAAGAAGCGTATTGATCTGGATGTTTTGATTCCAGTTTCACGCACAGAACCTCTGGGAAATTTTGGTTGAGGAAGTTTACCATATCTTCATTTGTAGTGTCAGGGTCAAGGCGATAAACATGCAAATCTGCATATTTAGGGACAGTTTTTAGTCCACCTTCTTTACAACCCACTATTTTTATGCGATTTGATTGGCTTCTTTTACTTTTACTGCCTACCTTTATCCAGACATCATCTGCTCCTTCTGTAACAATTACTTCATTTTTGGAAGCCTCAGGGGTTACTGAAGATTTATGGTTTAAATCGAGGTTAACTACTTCATTGTATTTAAGAGTACGTTGCGCATTATTCACCGCCTCAGAAACTTGTAATTTGGTAATGTTTTTAGGTTTTGGCGGCCTTTGGCTTGTCTTGTCGACACTTCCAATTTTTTTCGCTTTACCTCTTTCTGTGATTAAATTTAAATTTCCGTTATTTATTTCACTTGAACCAGAGTTGATTTCTTGTAATACGATTTTGTTCCCGTTCACCTTATCGACACGTTTTATGTTTGTCTGCTCCTGATAAGTACGAGTGCTGTTACTATCACTCACATATTTGTTTTGAAATTCAATTTGAATTTCAATCTTGTCATTTAAGAGTTTTATTTTATCACGCAGCTCACATATGATCACATTTTTTTGACGGATGATATATTTCAGTAGACTGACATTATTATCAACGTTGAAGTCACCGTCATCAACGTAGAATTCACCATCATCAACTTCACGTTCCTGCACGTCATTGTTTCTGCCTGGCTTGATATTGCCACCTTTATTTTCACCTTTATTGTCGGACAGCACAGTGTCCTTGTCCGTCACATTCACATTTACACAGCAATTTATTAGCTTTTCATCTATTATGTCTATATTTTTTAGATATTTCACACAACTGTGGTGAGTTGTTACTCCACACTTTATACACTTAGCTCCTGTTTGAGCAATATTTCTACACCTTTTGCATAAGTTAGTTGGAGCTTCACCAAACGCAACCATACCGCCGGTCGCCATCTTGAGTTGTTTTATTACTCATTCGTGAAGATTTTGTTCTGTTTAAATGCTGTATCGTTTTTAAAAGTATAATTTTTGACTTTACTTGAAGTTTTCATAATTAAAATTTATATTATTTAAAAGATAATTTTTGCAATTAAACTTACTTATAGGTACTAACTAATATATTCAAATTTGTTTCTTAATTTTGAAACATTTTTATAAATTTCGTATTATTTTCCGACATTTTTCCAAATTATAAAACTGAATATTTTTTCTTAAATACTCCTAGTTTATCACCCTATTACATTTAGAAATTTCATTACGTTTAAAAATTTTGAAACATTTTAAAATCGAGTTGATATCTATTCTATTTTGAATATCTTCGTAAAAATTTAACTTTTCTGCTTGTAAATGAAAAAAAGTCGAACTTGTTTAGTCTGATTCAATTTATTTTAATCCAATTAATTATGTATAACACTTTACTGATAACTTGACATTCAGACTCTTGAATGTCAGAAAAATTACCTAAAATCCAGTTCATTCTGGTTATCATAAACTGCGATGGTATAAACCGGTTTAAATTCCACAATTTTTAAAAATTTTCAATAACTATCTACTTATTTCAAGCAAAAATTTTAATTTATTGGCGCATTGTGTTTATCGTAATAGAAAAAGAAAAACGTAATCAGTGTAAAGTAAGTTTATCTCTGTCGCAAATAGTAAAGTAAAGTAAATAAAGCTGCAATTTTCACATAGTTTGAAGTACCTTACTGATAACTAGACAGTCTAAGATTTGAATGTTATCTGCTTTTATTAAAAAATCAAGTGCAATTTATTCTAATTGCTATTTGCAAATGAATAAACCGGTTTTATTTGTTCGGTTTTTAAATTTCGAATAGAGAGCACTCGTACATTGACGTAATTAATATTTATAGTTCAATTGAAGAAGATTCGTAAAAATTCTGAATTTAACCTGTTTTGTCGAGATTGTCAATTTTGGGAAATTACTGAACAACGACGTAATACTATTGTTGTTTATAAGTATAAAGCTGTAATAAAAATCAAAACATTCGGCGTACATTACTTCCGTAATCCTAAAACATGTTAGACTTGACTCGTAATTTTAGTACCTACCATTTACGATCAAGTTTTTATTCCAAAAACCTGCCTTCAGAAAATAACAGGTTAAATGTTAGGGAAAGGAAATTAATCAAAATTTAACAACTACTTTTGCAGCATGACTAATTAATATACGAGTACATACAGGGTTTGTCACGACGACTGTCGATTAGACGTTTCGTGAGAATTACTTACTTATAATAAGTAAATAAAAATTTGCAAAATAGGGTTTTGGTATAAATATTACAAATGGATTGAAAATATTTCTAAAATTGTACAGCTTCCGGTAATACCAGAAGTACAGTATTGTGCAAAATAGTTGGGACAATAGGAAAATAGAGTAACAAAGACACAACTAAAATGTTTATTTGCTTAATAATGTAGTTAATAGGGACTGTGACCCCCCCCCCTCCTTAACTTTAATTACGTCTTCCACCCTCTCAACTATTGATACCACTAGCGTTCCACACATCTTCACTTCGGGGTCGTGGTACCACACTTTTTGATTTATGACACTTTCTATCATTTTGGTTTTCGTGGTGCAATTCATCGTAGATATGCGCTCTTTAATAATGGCGGGGTTTAGATCGGATGAATTTCCTGGCCACTCCAATACCTTCAAATGATTCTGGATAAAGAAGTTCTTAGCAAGCTTAGAATTGTGGTATGGAACCAGTGTCACGACTTTTGAAATTTTACGTAAATTTAGTATAATACGGCCCTGTTTTTCAAAGTTTAAACCGGGCCTGCGTGTATAATGCCAAATTAGCACATTTCTTTTAGCTGCGCAATAATTCGAAGAAATCCCAAATGTAAGACCAAATATGGTGATGCAATATTCTGTGCAGTGGATTTTGTCATTGTTAATTCGGGGAACCACCGGATCGGATCGCACGAAACAACGCCAGATTGGCGCCGTCCAAGATTTCACCCTGCGCACGAAGTCGCGTTTGGTCATCTCTTTTTAACATCCTTCGTTTTACGGAAAAAATAGCAAGGCACCTCATAGTTTAGCCAACTTTAACATCTAGCGGTTGTGGAAATTATCGTTCCCGGACTTTTGATAGAAAATCCCGTCTTATTTATCGGCCTCTCGTTTTCGGTTAGTTTTTCGTGGAAAAACTATGTTACGAAATATTGTCGGATTATACTAGAGAGTGTCTATTTCGTACCGGGAAATATAAGTTTTGTGTTGGAAGTTCCGTTTAAGTTTGACGTTTGGTGAAGTTGCCGTTCCACACAGTTTTTGTATTTGGATTAAATCATCTACCAGCTAAGGACATCTTGTTGTCTTCACATCTGCTTCCCGAAGAAGGATCCCATCCCTTTTTTACGCTGACCGCTGTTATCTCTCTCTGGGGAGGCGGACCATCGCTTTCATTGGGCTACCCTCAACAAGCACTATTTCCTAGGCAACGAAATTTAACGCTGCCCTTTACTACCGGTTGTGAGTGTACCAATTCAAGCCTTAATTCAGTACCGTATTTTTGTAATTTACTCGTGGACAGGCACCAGTAATTAGTGTATGTAATTCAAGTACTTCAAGCATTATTTCTTTCGTTTAATCTATTAAGTGATTAAGTCTTCAAATAGTGCGTATTACTTTTGCTTTAGTGTTCATAATTCGTGACGATTCTTTATTTTGAGTTGCATGTGTAAAATTATTTGTAACCTAATTTTTAGCTTAAGTTTTTGTTATCGCCATTCTTTTGACTGCGATTGAGGGAGTCTGGTAGTTATCATATTTGTCGTACTTTGGGTAAATATGACATCCCTTAATCACCCCTTTCACGTAATTTAAGAACTTATAAATTCATTTTGTGTCACATTTTGAATATTACTTGCATTCATTAAACTTCCTTGTTAATTCATTCTTGCCTTTTATTTGAGTTTTATATCTAGCGTAATATTTGTGTATAGCTTGTGAGCCTATCTACCGGTGGTTTTATTTCAGTAAACAAGGGTAAATACCTGTAACAGTAGGGTGCAGCCACCCCCGACTCTGTCGAGTCCAGTAGGAGAAATCTGCGGTACGCTCTTCATCATCATCTCGGGTGATTTCCCGCAGTGGCGCCCATTCTCATCTCGAGTACAACCACCCCTATTTAAGGAATTTAGCGTTTCGAACCACCCCTTCTTCGACTGTTCGTAGCCGCGAGCCAAGGACAACAACGTCCCCTTTAAGTTGTCGTAGTGCGGAATTAGCCCGTGACACCAGATCCTGTTGAAATACCTTATCTCCAGAACACCTGTGTACTTGTTGCTGCTAATTATTCCTTCAGAGGGGTGAAGCGCCTGTGTCCCGGAAGCCGTGAAACATTCCCAAAATATGAACTTGGGTGGGTGTTTGGGAGATTATTGGATGTTGTCGGATCGAAGAGGTTCTCCAGGTAAGCAGCGGACGAAATTTGACCTGTAACGATGCACCTCAAAGTGGGTTTCATCGGAAAATATCACTTTTTTTCAATTATCCGCAGTCCAATCTCGATGTTTCTTCGCACATGATAGCCTTCTTTTGCTTCATAGCGGGTGTCAAAAGCTTGTTTTTAGAGGGGCGTCAGCGGCCACACTCCAGAAGGCGACAATGTACGGTGGAAGCATCTATATTAACCCCCCTTTTTGAAGTTTCCACTGGTCTTCTCCGAGTCTATGATACTAATTTTTCGAATTAGATTATCATCTCTACGGGTGGTTTTTCTTTTTCTTCCACAACGTCCTTTACGGAACTGGTCCGCGGACCCTGTTTCCTTATGCAGCTACAAGATTCATAAAACGCTGAATTTCCCACCCCAACTGCTTTTGCTATCTGCCTAGTAGTAACTGAAGTGTTTTTGCCTAAAGCGAATATTTTATCTCGTTTATGAGGCGTGATGTCCATGATTTATTTAATAAAAACTTGATCACGGCCTCAGCCTATGAAATATCAATTATTCTGACTAAAGTGGAAGTGTAAATAATAGCAGAGTAACACAACCAGACAATTCTAAATACATAAATATAATAGACTTCAAAATTACAGTTTCAAGTTTGGAAGTTTGACGTTCCCTCGGGGACCTGACCTCCGTAGCTCAATGGCAGAGCAGTGGTGCGTTTAACCTAAGTCGGTGGTTCGATTCCCCGTGGTGGTATCATTTTTCTTTAATTTGAAACTTTTTGCAGACAATTCTAGACAGATATCGCTCTGCTGCAGGTCTGAACTTAAGGGTGTCCATTTCAGGGCTTGAACTTAGTGTACTTTCGCTTGTCCCAACTAATTCGCACAGTATGTAAACGATAACTTTGTTATTTCAAAATTTTTTTGTAATTTACTAAAGGGACTAAGTGAATATATTTGTTTTGAGTTTTTGTTTCCAAAATATTCTGAAACTGTCTAAGACTGGTCACATTAATTAATTTAAAAAAACACTCTAACGAAAACAATAAATTGCAGTTCCTGCCTAATGTTTAAGAATTTCCTCTTCACCTTAGAAAATTACTTTGGTGAAAGAGAACCTCATTGACGAAAAAAAAGGAAATCACTTTAAAAAATTATACAAACAGCTGCTAAAATTCTCAATTAAACTATTGCCAAAAATTATATCAGCTCATTTTTTTCTAATTCTATCAGATTTGTAACTGATTTGAATTTCCATCTACGAAGAAATACAATAATAAAATTCTTAATAAAGGAACTTACGTCCCGAGTTACAGTAGCTGGGTACCCCTATTCCCGCACGATCAGGAGAGTAAAGCATCATTGCCTCTGGTCAGTGTTGGAATGGGTAGCCCGATTACTCCCTTAACGCGGCACCTCTCTCCTACTGTGGGAGAGTATGGGCAATTGAAAAACACGATAGGACGCAGTAGGGTGGTTAACGCCATAGAACAAATTCTCCGCTCTGAAAGGGCGTATGGAAAAGGGAGGAAAAAATTGAACTTGTCGTTAGAAGAAAACACAAAAAGCCAAGAAGAAGGCAAATAATAGCAAAAAAGAAGAGGAGAAGAAGCAGGGGAAAAAGAAGTAAAACAATAAAAGAAAGAGAAGAAGAGAACCAAGAAGCAGAAGAAGAAGAAACTTAACAAAAATTAATTTAAAAAATGGGCTTTGACATCTCAATGAAAAGTGCAAACTTTAAGTTTTTTAAAACATTATTAACCTGTTAACCTACATAATATTAAGGTTATCAATGCACTTATACCACGATTTAGATATCTGTTTAATTCTTTTCTGATAAAAACTAGATTTACTACGGAAACAGCCTGTTAATAAATGTGTAGTTAATAAACAAAGCAAACCTTCTTCACTTAACTCAAAACAGTTAAACAATTCTTTTCAATTAATCAGATGTTAGGTGTCTAATTATTGCAAAAATATCTGGAATTTAATAATAATAAATAAATCAACCGTCAATTGCTCTGTAAACTGCAGTAAAGAAGGTTTATCTCAGCTTTGTAAAAGACAATGGATTGGGAGATTTACAAGTGCACTTTAAAGGATTAGTTAATCCTCCTGTATTTATAAACGCAATATCTCTGTTTAGCATCGACAGGCTTGTCAGTCAATGGCCTTTTTATTAAAACCTTTTTTTGTACTCGATGTATATATGACGTTATCTGAGTGCACTTTCTTCTTATCAAAATTTATACGACAGGTGTTTGTAGTATTTTTTTTTTAAAAGAGCTCCTAATCGCCATTGGTGTAATTGATATAATTTTTTCGTCTGTTCTTTGGATTATTTAAAATTCTTTGTTTAAATTTTTCAGTTTAACTTGTCGAAAAATCAATAAACTTTTTCTATGAAAACTAGTTTTATTTCGTTAAATTAACTGTTTCGTTTGAAAAGTAAGGTAAACGACGTAGAGATCGTAGCACCATGATCAACATCGATGCATGGTCGATGAGTTTGACCCTTCAAACGAGCGGTTGCCGAGTTTCAGCTGAGTGCATTGTAAGGTTATTGTTTGGTCACGCGAAGTAAACGAACGTGCAAGCATTGTCAAAAATGAATGACAGAAAGTATATTTTTTGAAAGGGAAAACGACTATCTACATGAAAAGGAAACTAGATCGTGTCCTTGGCGAGTCTTCCCCTTCATTTAAAACCACACATTTGTGGATTGCTGACTTTAAACGTGGCCGAACGAGTACCGAAGATGAACCGCACAGCGGACACCCAAGTAATGTGGCAACTTCGAATATGGTGATTAAGATCCACAAAATAACTAGTTTTAAATGACCGAAGATCTACGCAGGTTTTCCGCAAAATTTGATGAAGAAATCAAGAAAAAGCGACCGCACCTTGCCAAAAACATTCTATTTCATCAGGACAATGCACCTGTTCACGTGTTAACGGTTTCCATGGCTAAAATCCACGAACTCAGGTTCGAATTGTTGGATCATCCGCCCTACTCACTCGATTTAGCCCCATCTGATTTCCATTTGTTTCCGAACTTCAAAAGATCGCTCAGAGAACAACGATTTTTCGACAACAATGAAGTGTTTCATGTTGTTAACGGCTATTTTGTAGACCAGGATAATTCATCTTATAAAAACGATATAATGCTTTTGAAACATTGCTGGGCAAAATGTGCCGGACTCAATGGAGCTTATGTTGAAAAATAAATACAAGTTGGTCAAATTTATTCGCACTTTCTTTTTCATTTAATTTACTTTTCAAACGACCCTCGTATTAATTAAATTCTGTTTTATTTTATTTATATTCGTGTTACAACAAAATAATTATTTATAACATATTTATACCTGTTAAACCAGCTATGTATTGGGGTGCCTTTTTTCCAGCACTATCCTTTGAAGTTAGTTGAGTATTGCTGTCGTATGGTGGCAAGGAAACTGTGGTTGAAGAGCCATCTTCTTCCTTTACCTGTAAATTTATTCATTATAATACATTTACATGCAGTTTTAATTACATTTAAAGTATAATTTACAAATAACAAATTGTTTATTTCTTTGTTGGGCGAAGTCAAAGTAAATTATAATATCAAATAAGAGATGAGGTGAAAAATTTTCTTACATTATTTAACGAAGCGTCGGAAATGTTAAAATATAATATTTAGACTGCAGTAACGCTGCTTCAAAAATGCGTTTGAATTTAATTAACAAAAAAGGGTTATCAGATATAACTTTAAAAAAATGAAAAACATTGTAGAGCAAAGAAGGTTGTTTTATTTTTTTTTACTAGAGTTTTCGTCTTGTCTCATCACTCATCACTAAAGCTCGGATTTTAGGCAAAATGACGTATTTTTGCCTATTTTGCCTATTAACCTGTTTTCTGTCCTATTTTGACTTTTTTTGCATTGCATGCCTGTTATTGCCTTTTTATTAAATTCCACGCCATATTTTATAAATTTTAGCAAAAATAGCTTATTTTCCATTTCTGAGACAAGGTTTTTTTAAGAAACACTACCCACATAATCGCAGTGTGAGGTGTAGTAAGCCGTAAGTAAGCATTATAGTCTATAATCTCTCAAGGGTTTCAGCAATAAATGAACAGGTAGACTCGTCCATCTGCACTTTCTGGAATTTATTAATGGTGGGGAATTTCCTTAATCCCTTTATTGTCGGAGGATGAATAGAAATGTGTGTATTTACGTTGTAATATTTCTACGTATTTCTATTTCATATTTGTGGCAATTGTGCGGGAGGAGTCGAAAAAGTTCATGAACGAAAAGTGCACTTTATTTGCATTTAAGTAGTGAAAAGAGTAAGAGTTGTCTTCGAGATGTCTTCAAAACTTTGTGCGTGAATACGTTCTCATCCTGAGCTTTGAAAAATAAAATAATGAACCCAAAATAAAAGTTTTATTATGCTGATAGGTACATAAAAGAATAAATTTTGTAACCGTTATTCTGCAAGTTAGAACAACTAAATGACTTTAAAAAAGTTTTTTTAAAATTCCCCTTTTTGCCTATATTTTACCCTATTTCGAATTTTAGCTGCCTATTTATCAAAAATTCCTGCCTTTATAGGCGCCTATTTGGCCCTTTTTTTCTGGCTATAAATCCGAGCTTTACTCATCACACAGTTAAAATTTTTGAACCTCCTTTGAGCCTCCAGTGGTACTTTAATTTGACCCCACAAGCAAAATAATTTATTAAACCATATTAATAAATTTAACCCCATCACTTAAAAAAACAATACGTACCTTAGACATGGTTGAAACAAGTTTCACTTTTCACTTTAGTAGCCAATTAAAACTTATCACCTTCGCAAACCACGTCTGTTTTAAAACTAAATTGTTCGATTACCAAAATAGCCGGTGAATTCACCTTATCATTTAAATTTTGTTAACATCAAGAGGCACTTATGTGTAACAAATAAAATATTTCAAATCACATCTTTCCGATAACGAAATGTGTCTCCTACAACTACGACTGAGAAAATAGAATCGCATTGTTTAAATCATCTATTCTTAAATCACAAAACGATATTACAAGTTTAAATAGTTTAATTGTTGAAATAAACCAAACGTTACGTAACAGGCTTTTGGCAAACTTTTAACTATGTAAGTTGCAGGTTTCTAGAACTGTGGTACTCGTGCGTTTTTAATCCATTTTAAAACCTTTTATTGACGTTGTTTTAGCAACTTAAAGTCATAGGTAAACAAGTCACATTTTAAATGCAGATAAATATCACTCACGTCTTACACTCACAGGAAAATTGTGACTGAAGGTTAAAAACGTAGACTTTCTTCTTAAAATTTGCTTAAGCGTATTTAATAATTAGCATTTTTGACGTAACAAAATACACAACTTTTTAGAACATAACTGTATTTATATTATAAGTATCTATTTCCACGTTTGATTAATATACCAAAATATACATAGATTATCTGTTTTGATACGTTATTCAACATACAACGGAAAATTCTGCAACGGAGATGGATAAATGATAACTTTATTTCCTCGAAATTTTTGTTTTTCGATTTATTAGCAGATATTAAGTATGATATACAAATAAACACCTGAAGATTTTTTTATTGTTGGTTAAAAGTAAACAACAAAGAACCTTCACTGGATTTTCCATACTTGCTGATTAAGTATATGCAATAAAAACGTTGCTGCAAAGTTTTATAAGAATACTACAAAATAGAATACAATTTTGCAATAATTACAATAACCTTTTAGCATTCTTTTTAAATTTTAAGGCTACCCGCATATTTAATATATTTCACAAAAGTTATTTATAAAATTTACAGTTTGTTTTTGGGCCCTCCTAACTGCAGAAATAACTTTTTACAACTGTAAATCGGTATCGATTTATATTCAGGTATCAAAGCTAAAGTAATTAAAGCACATACAACGGGGGAGAAACCAGAAAATAAAGGTGATTTGTGCTCAGATGAAAAACTCGTACAAAAAAGTAGATAAAATGCAGAACAAGAATAAACCAAAATCTACGAAGACAGATTTGAGTAAAGCTTACATAAATCCCCACAAACAAAGAAAAGAAAGACAAAGAAAAGAAAGGAAATTGAAGTGCAGTCAGGATTCGTTAACAGGCAATCGATAATCAATTGCATATTTGAAATAATACACAGCAAAAGGCCGTCAAAACCAAATAATACAGCTGTCCCAACTGCATGCCCCAAGCTGGGAAGATGAGAGAAAAATCAGAAACACGCACAGTAAACGACTGATGAGTTTAGGTAGGAGAAGTGCAAGAGGCACAAATTTCAAGGTAAGAAAATATAAAACGAAGGTGAAGATACTGCTTATTGGGCAATGAAATGGAGAACACTGTACCAAAAAAGTAATTCAAAGCAAACTTCACTCTAAAGTTAAACATGAGGAACTTGAAAAACTGAATCTATACCACAAATATAAAAGTAAAGAGTAAAAACTTAATAACGGATCGAATAGTAATTGGAATTTTAGATGATAGAAGTCGAGAAAAAAAAATTGCTTAATGGGGAAAAATTAACTTTTGAAAATTGTATTCAAATATGCAAAGCAAACGAGGCAGCCACAAAATAGTTACATCAGATAGTACACGAAACATCGACAATTAATGGCGTAAAAAGTGTTGAAGAAGGCTGGACAAAAAATCAGAAAACGCTGGGAAGTGCAAGCGCTGTGGTCCAAAGCATGCGACGAAAAGTTTCTCAGCATTCGTAAACAAGAAAGATCATTTCGCAGGTTATTGTAAAACAAAGGTAGTAAAAGAACGGCAAGAATGATATGTGTCAGCTGTAGATAAAGAAGATAAACCATAACGTTGAAGACAAGAATTAAAATACGTTTCAAATTGGGCACCAGTGCATAGTGCAAAGGAAATAGGGGGTGATATAAAAGAAAAAGCTTTATCGTCTAATTCAAAACGAATTGTTTCATTCTGCAACAACAAGATAAACATATTAGGAGAAATCATAACAAGGAGAATTTTAGAAACATAAGCAATGAGACAAAATTCATAATCGCACCAGATGAAGATAAGATATAAAACTAGATGAAATAAAAGAAGAGATCAAAGGATTAACTTGCCTACAAAACTATGAATGTGACATGGATCTACAACCACCTGCTAACTTCACAATTCATCGAATGACGAATATGCCACATGCAATAAGAGAAAAGGTGATAAAATAATAGAATTCGATGGCCACGTCAAGAGTGATTAAACCAATCAATGAATTGACACCATCTGTTAGCTTAAAGAATCCGAAAACGGATCAAATGTTCAATGGTTATTATCTTATTAATAATGGCTACATATTTAGTAAAATTCATACCGAAACTATCTGAAATAACAAAACTGTCAAAGCAATTGAACAAAAAGTATGTAGAGCGGGTTTGGTTAACAAAACAGGAAGAAGCAGTTGAAAAGTTTAAGCAAATTTGAGCATTGTCATAGTCCTCCGGTAGATGGTAGTTTAAAAGCTATGGGAGCTGTAGTTATGCAAGAAGGAAAAACCAATCGCCTATGCAACAAAAGCACAACACAATAGAAAAAACATATGTACACGTTGTCCCCTGAAATTTTGAATATGAGTAATGTAATGTGTTTGTAGGCAGAGGCACGGTGATTTTGTTCTTCTCGATTATTATAATAGGTTGCCATGGTTGTTACTGCTAAATGCATGCCAATTTGACTAATTAGATAGCTTCAAATTTGATACACTTAAGTGAAGTTAATTTTTCTTAAGGAGAGGTTTTCGAACATTTAATAAGATGAACATTGTAGCTATTTGTTATTCGTTAGGTTAGCATTGTGTTTGTTAGAATTTAAGTATAATTTGTAATATTAAAATATAGTGTAAATATTTTTCACTTTGATTCCCTATTTTATTACAAATTAGAAATTACTAATTATTTCCCGTTGCTTAGTGAATTAAAATATTTGACTCAGCTATGCAAAAAACGAGCGTTGTAACGTTGTAACTAAGCGCCAAGTAATGCATTCAAATGCACGTATTCAAAATTTCAAAGGACAACGTGTATACACAAATAGGAAAAGAAGCTCTATTTATAAGTTTTGGATGCAAAAAAATCCATCAATATATACTGAGTTTGACAAAAAGCATTGAGCATTTTCTAAACTAAATACAAATTAAACCAATCAAGTTAAAAATTCGGCGCCATTCTTAAATAAATAAATGGGTTGGAAATAATATGGTAACTGATGGTTAATATGGTTATACTGATTTAACAATCAAAGTGCGGGAGCAAGTGTGGAAACTTTGTTAGAAGATTTTCCAAACAGGTTAATTTCACTAAATGATATCCTAGCATAGCGTGTAGCTACCCCGTTCCCCTGATATTTCTCAGGCCGTTTTTTCTGCTAGGTTCATTAAAATATTAGGTTTATAAATATATACTTTAGAAGACTTGAGAGAATCAAGGAAGACTAAGGTATTGCGCGCTACGACTGGGTTGTCGATAATGGAAGACCTCTTCTGTTTTTAAACATTAAATTTCCCAAACTGTTAGGCCATAGATTAAAGATCTTTAATCTATGGTTAGGCGGGTGTCTGACAGAGTTCTTATTTCGACTGTCCTCAACCGACCAACATTTTAAACCAGTATATTTAAATGCACCTCGTCATACTGCAACGACCGGCAGCGACCGTCTACGACCGACCGGTTCGAACTTTATGGCTTGTTCGAAATTTTGGTCGGTGGTCGATGAACAGTCAATGAGTTTTCCGTTATTTATAAAACACGACGTACACGTTCATCGGGTTCTAGCAGTGAAATTGTTGATTCTATTATTTATATTTATTAGTATTATTCCATAGAGGGTACAGAAAAAGTGATCAGCTTCTTGTAAATAAGGGTAAACCACAGAAAATTAAACCTTAGTGTAAACTATGGCCGACTGTGGTCGACACATTCTGTGTGACAATAACTTTAAAAACTTGCCGATCGTGGACGATCGATATCTGTCGATCGCTGACGGTCGAGGCGCTGTCTTGTCTGACACTCGTCTTAGGTTTACGATTATGTATATATAATAATAATTCATCCCAGTTAAATCAATAGGAAATTATTACATATTAAAACTGCTCAGTGCTTTTTACCCAAACTTTGTATATAGTAAACCTTTAACTGTTAAAAGAGGCCATAAACTGTTAAATTATTAAGTGAAAAAGCACTATAAGCTGCCTTAGTAGGGCTCAAAAGAATTTTGTTAGACATATCCACATCTCGCAAGATCTACAAGAAGAAAACAGAGTTACATATAGCAGACACCTTAAGCAGAGATGGCATTCGCAAGAAGCCAGATGGACGGGAAGAATAACTAGAACTAACTTATTCTAGCAGTTTTTATAGAAAAATTACCAGAAATTCAGAGAATAAGCACACAAGATAGTGAACTGAAACAAGTTATAAATGTTATAATTAAGAAGGAACAAAAAAATGTTCAAGAAATACTAAAAAGCATTTTATTTTACCAAAAATTTCGAAAAGAACATACAATATAATCATATTCTATCCAAAACTAACAAAATACCACAAGTTGAAACACCAAACCTCAAGGTCACTTAAATATACCACATCAACTGTATCTCAATAGACAATAACCACAGATTTTATTTTTTTTGAAGGAATATGAGCAAAGATATCACCACTTAGATTAGCAAACGTTCAATATATTAAACTACGCAATGAGATGCACAAAGAGAACAGAATATTATTAAAACTATACCAACAAGGCTCTGGCAATTGATTTAGATATTTTGATAGCAGGGAAAACTGACTACTTACTGACTAACAGTTATTCAAGCGTTTATGACTCTGAACTACTAAAAAATATTACTTCTAAAGTGATTATTCAACCCACGAAGAACAGGTTTTCCACACATGGTTACCTGATGTTTTAGAAAGCGACCATGGAAGAAAAAATGTGAAAAAGGTAGCAAGCAGCTTTGTTAAGTAGCCACAATACATTAAGAGATAGCATTCTTACATTCTGTTAATAATCTTAGTTGAACAAACGTGACTAACCTATTAACAAAACGTCTTCCGGATTAGGATAGAAGAACTCAACGTTTCACCCACTTTTTTAAGGTGATTCTTCAGGAGGAAAAGGGAGCACTGAAAGAGCACGGTAACTTAACGTGTCAACCACGCCAGAGGCGAAACTCTTTTAGCAAGAGGCAGAAGGGTAACGGTAACTCAACTTGTCAAGGAAGCCAGAGGCGAAACCCTTCTGAAGAGAAACAGAAAAGGCAGCGATTTTGCGATTGGTCAGGGGTAGAGGGAGCGGAACCAGTAATGATAGCGGTCTTACATATATTGGATAGATGATAACCAGTGTCACGATTCAAGTTATTAGGGGTCTCGATGATTTCAATGGTCTCACGGATTTTCCTGTTGAAAAAATAAGGGGCATTAGCAATGATCGAAGATTTTTCAAACAATATTTTATGTCCAGTGTCGTGATGATGTTCAACAACAGCTGACTGTGAGAGAAGATCTGATTTCAAACAACGTTTGTGTTCACAGATACGTGTGCGTACTGAGCGGCCAGTTTCTTCAATGTACACTAATAAATCACAAAAACAGGGGATGCTATAGTTGCCTCTTGATGACAAAGGTTAAGGCTTATCTTTTACTGAAGGGAGTATCTGTGACACTTTTGGAGGGGGTTTGAAGATGGTTTTGACGTTATGTTTTTTGATAATCTTACCTATGCGATCAGTAACTTGGCGAATGTAGGGTTAGAAAGCAATAGCCTGGGGTGTTAAGGTATTTTGAGGATTTTTAGGGTGTGCGGGGTGTGTTTATTGATGACTTTTCTAACATCGCTTCTGTTATACCCATTCTTGACGAGATTTTCTTGGATATGGACATGAAGACTGTCGGGTTGGGACACTATGATAGCACGATGAACGAGGGAATTGATTACAGAGCTTTTGTGCCGGATGATGATATGAGTTGCCGTGAAGATACCTATCCGTGTGTGTGTGGGTTTGCGATTGTGACTATACCTGTTATTTGTAAACTAGAAAAATCCTACGAACCCCTGTACAGATAATAGATAGGGGTTATACTGAAGATCAAGGACTTACCCAAATCATCTTAAAAAAAAGAAACTTGTTAGTTGGTTGGCCTACCCCAAAATAAATCAGAGGAAGGTTGGTTGGTTGGTTGGGTTAGGACAGAAATATGCAAAAAGGGTATTAAAAAAACCATATCGCCCACGAAACACATAGATGAGGTCAGTTGAGAATAAAGCAAATATTACAGGTCACATCATCATTATTTTCTATTATATCTTAGCTGATGGAAGAAGCCTTCGACCTTAGACCCTTTTTACGAACAAACGATTAAAGCAATTCATTATGCATTAGAAGAAAGTTTATGTTGTCATTGAATTGAGTTTTGCAAAATATAAGGTTAAGTTTAAGATTTAATTATTTAGTATGTATTAAAATCCGACAAAAGTGTTTGTTTTGAAAGTCCTTTTGTATAAATTACTTTTTTATCGCTCTGTGTATTAGCTTTAAAAATTTTAAAATGAACTTGTTTTAATACAGACTGTAACAACACATCGGAATAAAGTATAACTAAATAAGTGTACATAAAGTTGTAATTTATAAACACCTAAACATCGGTTTTCTCTTTTCATATCTTTAAGATTTACTGCAATTTCTAATGGTAATATTGGAACATTTCCAATATACAACTATAAAACCATTGATAATATGAGAAAATCAGCAAGTCTAACGTGGAAAGGTCAAGGCAAGCTAACCTTTAATAAAAGGGCTAAAGGTTCTTATAAATTTAAAGAAACTAGATAAAATCAAATCTTCAGTCTCTTAAAAGTAATATTTATCTTATCTTTTTTTATGCTCGCTCTACGATAATAAGTATATTTCTACTTGACAATACCATTAATAGTAAACATCGTTTTTACTCTGTAATTCTATTGTTTCTTAATCAGAAAATAGATTTGTGTTTGTAGTACTTCTAATTTATAAACTTTACATTGAATCACATAAAAACAAACATTGGAGAATCCTCAGAATAGTTACAAGTAAAACTTGAACGATAAAAATTCTGAAAATTGTAATGTTTTAATGTACTAACGCGAAAATAATTCTAGAAACTTTGAAGTTTTAATTAGATAATATAAGTTGATTCTGTTAATTTAATTATTTTATTTTTGAGATTATCAAGCAAAATCAGAAAATAAGTCGATTAAGCACTTCACTAGCGAGGTACATTATTTAATCTATTAAACGCCATTACCTACTTTAGGTGCATCTTTATATAAATTTGAAAACATAGCCTTAATGTCTTGTTTTATTTAGAGAGGGTTGGTTAAAACCTATCATTGTTTTACGCACAGCTATTTAGCTATTTTAACACTTTCAGGAATAACATAACACACAGCATTCAGTTTATAATTTTGTTTACAAAGTTTTGAAACTGTCGTAAAACAATGCACCACTTTTAAATAGACATGTTTGCCAATCTTATTATGTGATATTACATCAAATTTCTTATTAGTAGGTACTTGTATAAAAATATCGTGAACTTTGTATACCTAACGAAAGAGTGCTAAATAAGATTATAATGATTTTTTTTTTGTCAAATCATATTGCTATCATATTAGTTGTGGGGTATTTCTTAGTTTTCTAGTGCCCTTCAGGAAATTATGTTTATCATTTTTTCACTTAAACATTAACCTGATACTCTAAAATACATTTAACTACAAAAGAAAGTAGTTCAAATAGCAAGATGTTTGGTAAATTTTGTTATTCATGTACTTTTTAAATTTTCCAAATATGTGAATCTTTTTAAAGTACATATTTTATAGTAAAAAAGTCATTCTAATGTTATATTTTTTTAATCAAATGACCTAATAACCATTATGGCATATACTATAATAGATTAAAACTGAAGAAATGGATATTATGGAGAGGCCGAGAGAGAGAGAGAGGGAGTTTGGAAGCATAAAATATGTAAGAACCCATAACAGTAGCTCAGAAAAATTTGCATCTAATGTGGGGGTACGTCAAGGTAGTGTCCTAAGTCCATTACTATTTAATGTGGTGATGCACAAGATACTAAAGGAAGCCCAAGAACCAGTAGTACAGTTCTTTTTCTAAAGGTGACATCCCCTTTACAAGGTGTTGCCGTATTCTCTCCATATGTCTTTAGTGTGCATGTCAAGTAACCTACAGACCTTCCCAAATTACACGTAATTGCAAAACCACGTGACAGAAACAAATGTCTATCGCAAGAATAAGAATTTATTAACTGTGATCGCTGTTTTGAACTTAATTACTACATACCAATAGAAAAGCTATTGAAGCCAGGTAGCTCAGTTGTCAGAGGACTAGGCTTGCATGTTGCAAATCCCGGGCTCGAATCCCTAGGTTGTTGGAGATTCTTCTGAGGCCTCTGGGATCGGTACTAGGCCTGGCGAGACTATTCATAGTTGGGCTTAATTAAGTACTGTGCTCTACTTGGAAGACTGGCCTATGAGATAGAGTAACAAGACCCCTACACACGTAGTAACACACACATAACACAGCCGTCTGACTTGAAGTAATGCTTAAAGGCGGTTCCGAGCAGATTGGCTATACACGCATGCAAGACACACACACAAAAGAAAGTAGAAAACCTAAAATTATAAGCTGATATTTTGATTGTAAAATTTTTGTTTTCCTTAGCCAAGCTTTCTGTAATTTGCTTTTGAACAAACGATAAGTAAACTAGAAGAGTATGTTTCGATAAAATTCAAAATATTTTAAATTACCTGTAAGACCAGCCAGGTACTGCTGTGTTCTGCATGCTGGCTCAAATTTATTTCTATTATACCATGGGCTACCATTGCTTTCTGATAAATGTATTTCTTCATAGAACTGTAAAGTACAACAAAATCAATATATGTTTTTGTTCCTACGAAACATGTTGTTGTACATATTTGAATTTTCGAATTGCAAGTTTCTGAAAGTAAACAAACGTCTTTTCTCTTATTATGTTCGCAGTATTTATGGAACGGTTGTAGCTCAAAGGTAATAAAAACTACTCTATAAAGTTGTGAAAGTGGTGAAAATTCGATTTTTACTAAAATTACTATATTTAATCTTTAATAAGAAGAAATTAAAACAGTTTTTAAAGTATTTGGATTAAAATAATATTGTTGATATATTCTAAAAACAGCGTTAAAATTTAACCTTTTAAGACTGGAATTATAACCGTAATAATAATACCCAACGATAAAAGAAACTTTTCAACTGAGAAATTATGAAACAAAAACAGAATGAAGAATATATTCTATTAAGATAAATACGTACTTTAGTCATGTTTGTAATAATCCACCCTTTCTCGGCAATAACAGGTTGAATACTACGTATAATTGTATGCATTAATATCTAACATTATCAGTTTTATTTTTATGAATTTAACATGCCCAGTTAACCATCCATTATACAACCGTACGTAATCTAATTATTGAATTTTTGTTATAATTATCTTTTACATTTGCCATAAACTTTGTACTTACAAACTCTCATATTCATACTATTTACTCTATTAAATAATGATCACGTTTAATGTTTTCGGAAATTGTTATAAATAAATACTGATAATGTGATAATTGTTATTTTTTTAAAAGTGTTTTTATTTTTTTCAATTTTATTCTTATTTATTATACCGAGTGTTTGACTTAAGGGGTGAACATAGGGAAATAGCTTGGGAAATCGCATATATCCAGATTCCTGCTCGCCGTTTGAGTTAATAAGATTGATAGTGGTATCAATTGAAAGACAAAAAAATGCGCTTAATTTGATACTACTTTACTTGAATTTGTTGCTTGTTTAAGAAAGAAATACCTTAAAAACTGTAATAAATAATTCGTATTTTATTCACAAAAAGCAGGCCAGCCATTAATGATCAAAGTTGAAGTTTGTTTATGCCAAAATAAATTTTATTTTCTGTCACAATTTACGTATCTACCTAATTACTATGAATAGGAATGTTGAATATTCTTTTAGAGGTGCTAATTGGGCTTTTCGCGCACTCTGTTGCATTGATGCAATGCGACGTTTCGGGGACTGAATCTGCTTTCGTCTTCAGGCATGGATCGCCCTGAGAAGGGCGGATTGGTCTTGGGAAAGACGTATATTTGTATCTATATATTTTTTCCGGATGTTGAATATTCTAATGAAGAGAGGGTATTTATTGTCAAAACATTTTATAATAATATAAATTTATTTTGGCATAAACAAACTTCAAATTTGATCATGGCTGGTATGCTTTTTGTGAATAAAATGCGAATTATTTATTACAGTTTTTTTTTTAATTTCTTTCTTAAACAAGCAACAACTGCAAGTAAAGTAGTATCAAATTAAGCGCATTTTTCTGTCTTTTGATTGATACCACTATCAATCCTATCAACTCAAACAGCAAGCTGGAATCTGGATATATGCGATTTCCCATGCCATTTCCCTATGTTCGCCGCTTAAGACAAATACTTGGTATACAGGGTCCTGCAGCTCACCTCCCGTCTTATGTAGCTCATTTATTAATAGACATAGAATTTTTATATATCGCAGACGTTGTCTGTACCCGAGGGCGCATTTCAGGAAAATATTTTTGATTATACAGGATGTTCTCAAAAAGTGTGACGTCATTATGATATATTTTTTTAGATTACACGCCCGACATTTTTTTGCATATTTGGGTTCCTCTTGTGGTTACCTACATACCCCTAAAATTTGGTTGAAATCGGTTCAGCGATTTCAAAAAAAAAAAAAAAAATAGATAAAAAACTGTTTTGCACTACTGATTTTAAAACTTGATAAAAGATACAAATAGTGTATCGTTAATAAAATTAAACGAGGTACTTATTAAGTAAGGTAATATCAGTTTCGTTAACCTAGTTTGGTTGATCCGAATTATACAGGGTGTCCAAAATGTAGTGTCAAACTCTTCAAATTTTAAAGCAATTTATTTCCCTTATTTTCAATTGGAGCCCCTATATATTTTTATGTCATTCGATGCTAAATTAAAAAATAAACATTTTTTCTAAATACAACCCTATCAAAATTCCTAACACATTAAAAGTTATTCGGCGAAAACTCGTTTTGGTAACAAACTATTCCAATTAATGCCTATTAATATTAACGGATTTTGACATAATTTTGTAATTACAATAGTAGATTACGTGCCAAGTGCAGAAAAGTGGATTTTTACTAGACGGGTATGGCAGGTCTGAGTACGAGCGATAGCGAGTACTTAAATGCCATACTATTTTTTCGCATTTTATAAATATGAATGAATAAAATTAATAAAAACACTGGAAAAAGTAGGCGGATTCTCGATAACATAGTAATCTGACAGGAACTTTTTTTGACATAACAGAATTCAATTCAAACAAATAAATACATTTTTTTTGGAAATCTAATTCCGAAATGGACTTGAGTGACGAAAATAACTTGGAAAACCATTCAGAAGATATTTTAAATGCTGCCCGAGAAGCTGTCAAATTGCATTTTAATGAAACCTGACGTTGCTATGCAGTAATGGTTGCTATACTGTAAAGTGACCCATTACTTCACGATTTTGAGTGTACTAATGTAATACATTAGTGTATGAAACGTGAAAAAACATATGATATCAATAAATTGTTTTTCAATGCCACCTTTTTTCATTGAAATTACTATTGGAATACATAGTTTGTTACCAAAACGAGTTTTCGCCGAATAACTTTTAATGTGTTAGGAATTTTGATAGGGTTGTATTTAGAAAAAATGTTTATTTTTTAATTTAGCATCGAATGACATAAAAATATACAGGGGCTCCAATTGAAAATAAGGCAAATAAATTGCTTTAAAATTTGAAGAGTTTGACACTACATTTTGGACACCCTGTATAATTCGGATCAACCAAACTAGGTTAACGAAACTGATATTACCTTACTTAATAAGTACCTCGTTTAATTTTATTAACGATACACTATTTGTATCTTTTATCAAGTTTTAAAATCAGTAGTGCAAAACAGTTTTTTTATCTATTTTTTTTTTTTTTTTTTTTTAAATCGCTGAACCGATTTCAACCAAATTTTAGGGGTATGTAGCTAACCACAAGAGGAAACCAAATATGCAAAAAAATATCGGGCGTGTAATCTAAAAAAGTATATCATAATGACGTCACACTTTTTGAGAACATCCTGTATAATCAAAAATATTTTCCTGAAATGCGCCCTCGGGTACAGACAACGTCTGCGATATATAAAAATTCTATGTCTATTAATAAATGAGCTACATAAGACGGGAGGTGAGCTGCAGGACCCTGTATACTTATTTTCTCAATTCTAAAATCACGTTACACCGATTAGGTGTGAGGCTATATTTTAGTTTAGTTGATCAAAAGGAACTTTAATAAAGATCTATCGATTAATAAAAAAACTTTCACCTTTAGAAGGTCGACCTGCTGAAAACATATATCATTATAAAGTTATAAACCTTAAATGTTCAAAGGAAAAGGCACAACTATTTTATAATATACCTACTATAAGGAATGAAAAAGGAAAAACAAAGTCAATTAAAACAAATAAAGGGCAAAAATGGGAAAGTATTAACAGAAAAACAACAGATTATGTCAAGATGGGAATAGTCCTTTAAATAATAATTAGAAGGAAAGAGTCAAAACTGATCTGACACACATACAAAAAGGGTGATAACGAAAACTGCCAAAACTATACTATATTCAACTTCGAGCTGCAGTGAATCAAAGCAAATGTATGCATAGATCACGTTGAAATCCGACAGGGCCGCTATACGACGCGTATGCATGCATATGCTCTGAAAACGTTAATAATTTTAGTGTTAAATTAAAAAAATAGCTAAATTTAATTAATATTCTAATTAACTTATAAGTATTACTCGCACTGCAGCTCGACGTTGAATTTAGTATAGAGAGATGTATCCATATTAAACGTACCAGGGAAAATATCAAATAATCCAATTTAAAGTCATCCTCAGTGATCCATGGAATTAAAAGTCATGTTCCAGCTTAGTTCAGGAAATGTTGACAAAATACAAAACAAATAATAATGATATTGATCTAGACACCTTAATTTTTATTAGTGCACATATAACTTTTAAATTCTTGGATCCCGAGGATGTCTTTAAACTAAATAGTTTGACATATTTATTAGCAAGTGCTGGAGAAAAGATTCAGAAAACCTGAAGAATCTCAACTAGCTGAAGCGCAGAGCGACTTCAGACTGGGTCACAGTATGTAGGACCGTATTTTTACTTTTTGCCAGATATCAGAAAAGGTAGGGCGTCACCAGGGCGGCACAACAAAGTAGCCTGTATGTGGTTCTTAGATCTAGAGAAGACATTCAACAGGACATCAAGACAAGCTCTATGGAGGTATTTAGAAACCGAAACGTAGGGAAAAGAACGATATAGCGGTGATAACAACAAAAAATTATTTAACAGGAAACGTGGAATTTACGAGTTCCATAACAAATGAGGGAGTGAGGCAGCGGGAAGTACTAAGCCCACTGTTGTTCATAATTCTTATGGACGATATCATACAGGAATACAAACCAAGAATTAGAACACTCCGGAAGATATAAAAATATCCAACCGGTATCAAATTCCGGACGAACAATTTACAAGTACGACATGAAGCACTTCATGATCATCATCACCATCATCAATTGATATGGAGCGTCCCCGTGGATCAATTCTGGATTACGCCAGGCCCATCCCATGCCAATAGGGTGTGAAAGGATTTGTTATGAGAGGTGGAGATTGGGAGCACTGCATAACGTTAACATACCTGTGACGCTAGCCTCTAGGTACCGTTTTTACAATGCAAGGTAGTTAGTAGGTCACATATTCAATGGGAGTTGGATATATGACCGAGATGGTTAATGATATATTAAAACACAAGTTACAGAAGGCAACTTTTCGCGCACGAGTCCGAACGGACGAGTGCCCAAATTGTCTTCTGTAACGAGTGTTTTATACTATTTTCTCTGTTTCGGCTTTCCATTTACGGTATTTATTTATATTTAGTTTTTATAAAAGTACTTGACAATTTCCAGTTAGCTCATTAAAACATCAAAATGCGTGCTAGAATAATGTCATTCTAATGCCGAAACAGAGGAATATTTTATCGTCTTATACTTACAGTATTTCTAGTATTACAGCTAATTTCCTAGGTCTATGATATGAAACGCCTTAGCACGGACATGCCTGCCCTGTTATATGTTAGCCTTGTCGAATCATTATTATTATGATATATGTTCGATATTTATATCTTCTTCTTCCTCTACTTCTATTTCCTCGTTATCTGATTCTTTTCTTGAGTCATATATGCGATTCGTTTCCCTATTCATCCTAATTTTGTTCCTTACCCATTCTTCCGAAGGTTGTTGTAGTATACCCGATTGTTCTATATCTTCTTCCAGTGCTGTTTTCCACGTGTAGCAAGACCTTCCCACCTTCAGTACGTTGTTAGATTATATGCCTTTTTCAATATGTGATCTTTCGTAAGCCCAATGCTTCTTTCTTGAGTTCTTCTTTGCTTCTTCTACCTTCTATTATTTGATCCGTTATTACTGAAAATAGGCAGGTTCCGTCTCCTGCTATTTTTCTTACTTGAATTTTGTGGTAGGTGGTGTACATGATTTCTCATCCATTCTGTTGCTTAGGATTTCTTGCTGTATTCCTGCTCCTAGTGTCCTAGTATAGTTTACGTTGGTTTCTTGTATTGTTGTATTTATGATTACTTACTAAGTATGAACCCTACCTTTGATCTATGTATACGTACAAATCGCATGCGCCTATTGCCTATTACAGAATCGTTGTAATACTAGGTGCTGTTGTTATTGATGGATTTCTATTTCTTATTTATGTATTACCTTATTATTATATATTTTAAATATTGTAAACCCACGTTTTCACTGCACGGAACGGTCGCTTTTATCCTCTTGTTTGTGTCAGTTGGCCCTGTAAATAATGTTTATGGCCTTTGGACTACTACCCGTCCTTTCTTTTCTACTGAAATTAACGTTTCGGTTCCGCTAATTCTTGGAATAGCTTGCCTGCAATTACTTGCTAGCGGTCGTGATGTTAGTGGCGTCAGTTGCGGTCAAGTGACGCGAATTGGCGAAATTGAACCCTAGTGGTAACGCCGCATACAATTTGATTACATTTACTGTAATTCGCTTTGTAATGTAAATCTACATATTGCTAAAATGCTGCTATGTTAGTAACGTTACAGTACAATTGCCGTCAAGCTAAGTGGTTAAAGCCACTTGAACCTTAAATCTATAATTCCTTGTAAAACCTACTGAAATCGTAAACCGCACTTAAAAATTTTATATTCTGTTCTATAAAAGAAGGAAAATTGTAAATAGATAAAACATACTTATAATTGCTACACTAAAATTTAACAGTACGGTGTACGCCGACATCTGTTTAAGAGCCTCTTGTTACTAGGCTTTACAAGGGATTATAGATTTAAGTCTTAGGTGGTTTTAACCATTTACCTTGACGGCGACTATAATGATATCACTTAGCTTTGCACAGGTGAATGCTCTGATTCCACTTGCGGTTTCGTCGTGTAATTGCACGTGTGTGATTTTCGTCCCTGTGGTTGATTTTTGCTTTCGCCGCCTTGTTCACCCCCTTCTTCCCGCTTACCAAACTTACACTAAACTCACTTTTAATTTATTTATACATTCGCTAGTTTTTTTTTATATTATTGTTATTGTTATTGCTCCGGTAGCTCTGGCGGGCAATTATACGAGTTATTTAAAAAAAAACTCATTTTTTAAAGGAAGCTCTTAAAAACGTTGAGAGCGTTCGTAAAGTACGTGTGTTCCCTAACAGCGTTCACCTCGAACCAAGAAATCAAAAACCAAAAATATACGATGGAAAGTGGCCGAACGGACGAGTGCTTGAATTGCCTTGCGTTTTATACTATTTTCTCTGTCTCGGCTTCCATTTACATTATTTTTATGTTTCTTTTTATAAAAATACTTGACAATTTCCAGTTGAAGAAATTTTGGTAAAATAGTTAGGTTGGTAGCAGCGATTTTTGCTTGACAATTAACAGAAGTTTGACATTTGCCGTTTTTGTTGCCTAGCATTGAATGGTTGCCTATGTATATTGTGTATTATCTAATAGTCTCACCAATTTCTGAAAACAAAATGTTACCAAAAATAGTTTAAGAATGAAACTCATAACATCAAAAAGCATGCTAGAATAATGTCATTCTAATGCCGAAACAGAGAAAAGTTTTATCAACAAGAGATAAATATCCAAGGGTACAAAAATGGTGATATTCAGAACAGTATCTACCCCAACACTAAATTATAGTAACGAGATATTGGTATTCACAAATAGACTTAAGAGCAGAATTCAGGCAATAGAGATGAAATACCTAAGAAGAAACGGGAATATCGCCAAAAGAAACATGATCAGAAATGTGGAAATTAGATAAAGGTTGAAGGTGCCTATATAAAACAAGATAGAAGAGAGAAGACTGAGACTGTGGGGACGCATCAACAGGATGGATGAAGATAGACAAGTCAGGAAGATATGGGAAGCGATACCAACTGACAAAAAATTAAAGGGGAGACCCGCCAAAATAAATCAGTAACAGGATCCCTACGAAAAGGGAACAACGTGGCAAGAGGTAAAGATACGAGCACAGAACAGGAAAGAATGAAACAAATTCGAAAAGCAAATCGAGAACCAATCCTCGATACAAGAGTAAATAACTAGCTCAACGAGTTCTTTTATCTCAACAATGACACGGTCCCAATCCGGGAGACGTTCTGTTAACGCTGACACTGACCGTGGAAGTCTTCGAATGCATGTTAATTTAACTTGCTCGATTCAGGTTATACAAAATAATCACACTTACTTATTAGTTGCAAAAAGCTGTAAACTAGAATTTAATAATTCTGAAAACTTTTGAAAATTTAATTACAACGTTGACCTTTATAGCAGAGCTGTATGTTAAGTTGCCTATAAATGGTATTAAATTTGTCGAAATTCTACAAATTTTCTCATAAACTAACTAAAACCATTTTGTATGAGCTTCTAATTTGTAGCAATAATTAAAATTATTCTTCAATCCTCAGTTCGGTTTCTGATTATGCAATAAGCCTCAGACTTATTGGAAAATCCCTTATTTTCTAAAATTTGGAGATTTAAAACTTTGGAAGTACTAAATTTAAAAATAAGTTAATAAATTAAATAAATAATAGCAAACAGCATCAGACAAAACAATCTCTATTTTCACGAATTCTGATCCTTTTTCTCTGCTTGCATTTAGAATTCATATTTTGGACATTTTTTTTCAAATGTTTAAAATTAAATGTCTATCTAAGGGCAGGGCACCCTAAAATCAAAGTCCCTTGTCCTCCACGTTAGAGGTTGGGGCAAGATGGGTCTGCAACCCAATTACCAGTAAAAACAAATTAAAACGACAAAAAAGACGAAAGGACGAAGTAAGCGATGTAAAAGGATTATGAATATAGGCAACGTGGAATGTACAAGGTACGAGGGGAATTTTTTATGTTATCTACCTAGCTATGAAAACAATGAGTTAGAGAACAAACAAAATTTTATTTTTCAACGTAAGAACCATTAACACTAACACACTTATGCCAACGTTTTTCTAATAACGCTATGCCTTCGAAAAAAAATTCTTTTGGTAATTCTACAAAATACGACTCCACAGCGTTTTCCAAGTCGTCATTGGATTGAAAGCGACGCCCTCTCAAGTGTTTTTTGAGTTTTGGAAAGAGATAATAGTCACAGAGGGCGAGGTCGGGACTGTAAGGTGGATGTTGTAATTCCTCAAAGCCGCATTCATTAACTACTGCTTGAACAATTTGTGCTTTATGCACTCTGCAATTGTCGTGCAGAAGCAGAGTTTTCTGAGCACGATTGTGGGGTCTTTTTTCGCGTATAGCCGCTTTCAAGTTCTTAATTGCGGCTTTATAGACATTCCCCGTTATTGTAGTCCCTTTTGGCATATACTCAATTAAGAGAATCCCCTCCGCATCCCAGAAAACTGTGGCCATCACTTTTCCCGCGGAAAATTGCGTCTTTGCCTTCTTAGGTGGAGGAGAGCCCTTATGAACCCATTGAGTAGAAGTCTTCATCTTGGGATAAAGCAGTCATATTCTCCTCGGAAATTTGTCGTCTACAAAGTTTTTGCTCAGGACTGAGCAGCTTGGGAATCTATCGTGCCAACACTTTGCTCATTTCCAAATCTTCGTGTAGAATTTTAAAAACACTCGTTTCTGATATTCCTATTTCTCTAGCAATAACTGAAACTTTTACTCGGCGGTCAGTCAACACCAAATCTTCAACTTTGTTGATTATTTCTTCAGTTCGTGCTTCCAAAGGTCTTCCATACTTTGGGTTATCATCAATGGATTCCTTGCCCCATTTGAACTGCTTGCACCAATATTTGACTTGGAAATAGGATGGACTATTTTCTCCATACACTGCCACCATTCTCCCATGAATATGCCTTCTTTCGATAGAAATTTTACGACGCTTCTGTGTTCAAGTTTCAAATCACTCATTTTCACTTCTTTAAATTGACATAAAAATGGCAAATGGTAAGCGATTGGAACCAAACTTTAAGATGACACTATAAAATGTCACAGAAACTTTCATAGCTAGGTAGATAACATAAAAAATCTCCCCTCGTATTAGAACCAAAATAACCGATATAGTGAACGAAATAAAGAAATTAAAGATAGACGTCACAGCTCGGAGCAGAAAGCTCTTTCTTGTGCGTCCCCCAGATTGCGTGGTGGCTGCCTCCTCGACCGCAACCTTCTGAGCTCAGCACAAAAAGTGGGCTTTCTACTCCTAGCGACGCAATATACTATTTTCTGTAAGTGGTAACTGCATACTACACAATATCTTATTGGAGATCTGGTCTGCATGCCTAAAATTTAGATGCAGTAAATAGTTATTTGCTACAAATTTATAAATCGTGTATAACCAATTACCTTATTAATTTAATCCAGTTGTCTGCTAGACTTTCCTTGGGAAATCTAAACATTTGGCACTTTTGCTGTTCACTGCAATGCTTACACTCCAGAACAAAGCACATAACTATAATGATACTTATATCAAAGAGCAGTATAATTATACTGCTCTTTGCTTATATGAACAGTACAAAAAATATATGAAAGCAACAATCTACAGTAAAATCTTTTGTGTAATAACAAACAATAAAAAATAAAGTGAAGAACATTTGGATGCTTTTTATATTTACACGTTCTAATACAATATGAAAAACTGCAGTAGTCTTGAAAAAGCTTATTTTTCTTAAATAAACAAACGAATAATAATAACGACCAGCAGAAACATGAGAAATAAACAAAGAAGAGCAATAAAAACGAAGAACAAAGAAGCAAAGACCAGGCAGAAACACTTACAAATTCGGTGTGCATATGCATTTTTAAATGTTGCAATTAGGCGCGCCGGACAACCTAATCTAAATCCTTTTTCAACGCAAATTATTTAAAAATGTGATCGAATACGGATAATTTGCTCCTGTAGGAGATTTCGTTTTGCTCTGTGTTATACCAAAACTGGCTCGAAATACGTTAAATATCTATAATGTTTATTTGAGGCTGATTTAAAATTTCTCTTATGGGACTTTACTGTGACGTCATCACTTTTGCTATCTATTATAGAATAGTTTGTTATTTCATACTTTAACTAGTTATTATATAGAATATCGGCGGCGCTCTATTTCAAGTGTGTAATGACGTGAGGTTAATGAAGCATGCCAGCAGAAGAAGAAGAGTGAAAAGAAAGTAGTAAAACCAATAGTTTCTCAGCATTTAAATAGTCGCTGTCAGGTGGATTTGAGTAAGTTCCAATCTCACTCAAATGGTAATTATAAATTCTTCATGGTCTATCAGGACCACCTTACAAAATTTGTTGTGTTAAAGCCTCTGGAAACTAAACAGCTGAGGAAGTTGGATGTCGTATTATTGTAATATTTTTGCTTTTTGGAACTCCTAGCATTCTGCAATCGGACAATGGTCGTGAGTTTTGCAATAAAATGATGGAAAGTCTACGAGATATGTGGTCGGAGCTAAAAATTGTGCACGGAAAGCGTGGAAACAGCAAATCTGGATGTGGAAAACATGCTTACCACAAAATGGCAGAAACAAATGGAGTAAAGGCTTGCAGTTTGTCCAGTTTACGAAAAATCCCTTATAAGGCAATGTTTGGTGTAGATCCAAAAGTTGGTTTAATGTCTTCTTTGACGAAAGAAATAATAGGTTCATTACAGGATGAAGAAGATTTAAACAAACTATTGCAAAATCTGGAAAAAGAAACTGAAGAATCGAACATCGAAGATATTAGCGATAAATAAAATCTCGAAAATGAAGATAATGATAATAGAGTAGAGAGTAGACCGTGAAGAAATTGAAGAAACAAAATGTGTAATTTGTTTAGAAACCTGCTCGGAGAGTTATTCGCTTTGCACTGACTGCTTAAAACCGGTTCATTTTAGATGTGCAATAGAAATATTTAATGAAGACGCCGATGGAATGGATCAAAATCGACGATGTGTATTGTGCCACAGGAAAACGTCGATAATAAATGAACGTAATGACGCTAAATAAGGTTAATGTCAACAAGCTTCAGATTAAAAAAACCTCGGCACCTATTGGTTGATTGGTTCAACACTTCGCGTAAGTTCCTGACGTAGACCGTGGAAGAGGAGATCCTAGGTCTATACTTGCCATTGTACTAGATGTTACTGATGATAATTATTATAAATTGGGCACAAGGAATGGTATAACTAAACAACTATATGCAAGGTCTCAGTTAGTGTTTGCGATGAGAAACTTATATTCGCTGAAGAAGTTCCTTCCAAAGAGATATCCCTGCGGCCAGTGGCAACTGCCCAGTCAACCGGCACAGGACAAGGCTTTAAAAAATTTTTGTACAAAAAGAATAATTTACTGTGCAATTCTAAGTGTCATGGTAGCGGTTCATGCACAAATAAATAGCAATAATATTATAATACGTTCTTATTGACAAAAAACTGTATATTTCTATACATATGTAAATGTATTTCTATTTGTGCTAAGAAAGGTTTCTCCTCTGGCTTGGTTGACAAGTTGAGTTACCGTAACCCTTCTGCCTCTTGCTAAAAGATTTTCGCCTCTGGCGTGGTTGACACGTTGAGTTACCGTGCTCTTTTAGTGCTCCCTTTTCCTCCTGATGAAGCCCCTTAAAAAATGGGCGAAAATTCTTCTGTCTCAACAATGACACGGTCCCAATCCGGGAAACGTTTTGTTAATACTGACACTGACCGTTGAAGTCATTAAAATTAATTATGGTTTTAAAAACCATCGATGAAATGAATATCTATCTTCTAATGAAATATTTAAAGGTTTTTTAATTTCTATCTGAAAAGGAAATTCTTGAAATTATGGAACGTTTTTCCGGCTTTTCTAGCTATTTTAAGACATTTTTTCTTTTTATTTTCTAGCTAAAACTTTCAAATTGAAAAATCGGCAATAAAAATAAGTGATTGTCCGTTTTGAAAATGCAAAAATGTTGTTTTAACATCATCATTTAAGAATTTAAAAGCATGTTGATCTCTGCCCTGTAAATAAAATTAATTATGATTTTAACAGCAATGAAGACCTATTTTCTTATATGAAATATTTAAACATTTTCTTTTTCCTTATTATTTCTACCCGAAAAGGGAATTCTAAAAATTATGGGAAATTTTTATGGGATTTAGCCAAATGAAGTTTAGCTTAGAATAGCGTAAGAAAAATAATTAATCGCATTTGAACGATTTAAGATAGGCAACACACAGTGCATTTAATAATTTACGTTTTTAAACTACAATGTGCTGAACATTAGAATTAGAATTAGAACATTCACTGTCATGTTTGATGTTTGTAATATTAGTCCATCGATTAAATACCACAATGGACGCTCAGATCTTAATGTTTAGAATAATAAATATAATCGTTTATGAGATTTCACGTGTGTTGCCTAAAACTTTTTTTTCTAAATGTGCACCTTGTATTCAATAAAACGACCTACTTATTAATTTATTAAATGGGCTTTTTAAATACTATTTCGGCAGGTTTAGTCGGCATTTTTTTTCTTATTTCTATTACTACTAAGCAAAGGACACCAAACTTTAAAAAAAGCTGTTTATTAATGCTAAGAATTCCAACAAAATTTATTTTTAACAGTTTTTCCACAGGGTTTCTAATAAATTTTCGTTTTGATTAAGGCAATAATTTAAAAAGCTCATTAATAAAACATTGACTTGTTTCAGAAATATCCAAACGATCTTAAAAATAAACTTAATGTTTATGTTTCGCAGAATAAGCAATTCCATATAGTTAAATACATTTGAAATATTCGAGTTATTATAAAATTCGACCAATAAAAATAAATATTACGGCTGCCTTTTGAAGCTTATGCCATTGGAATTGAACCAATGTCCTTGTTAAGAGAAAAACAAGTTACCATAAAAACATCTACTTCTTGTTAACTATTACTGGTTTCCTTTTCTTAGGGTGATTAACTTCTTCCTGTACGTTTTGCTTTTTTTTTCAAAGTTTGCTTACAAAAAATATATGTGAATTGAATTACACCTGAATCGAATTCAATTTTACCGTTAAAGTAATAACTTCCGTTCTAATTAAACACACATGATTAGGTTTATTACTTTATTATCCTGTGTTTTTGGAGGAAACGAATGCAATTTTTGTATATGAAAATGTCTTCTATGAGTTTAAGATTCGATATTTTATTACAAATTTTTGGAGTTTAATGAAAGAAAAAACATTTGTTTTCGAAATTTCCTGAAGTAAATTTGGGTCCAAGCAAAGAATGATTGGATACGCTTTGGTACAAAGGTCAAATGGTTTCTGAAAATCCAATTCGCTCAAAATTATTAATTTTGGTGCATTAAAAACCTTCATGTCATGAAGCATTGCAAAACTCCTGAATCTGTTTAAGTTAAAAATAGTTTTAGCATCAAAATGCATTCAAAAATTGACCTTTCAAACTTCTTTCGAAAAAGGCAGAATAAAACAAAATAAAATTATATGAAAGCCTTTGTGATTCGCTACACTTCATTTAACGAACTCTGTAGCTGCATAGTTTAAATAAGTCTCCAGAGAGTAGTATTTGCAAAAACTTGACTAGACTTTAAGTTGTTCTCATAAAACTCATGCTCGAACGACAGCATTAGCAATATAAAATAATCGGTGCATTCCCAGTACGGAGCCAGCGACGTGGAATTTTATAGCTAAGGTTAATGAGCTTAAAATGGCGGTTTGGAGTAATTTTAATGCTGCCGTTTGCAGTAACTAGAATTAAATAATAGACCGTTTCAGAATTCTAGATAAACAATTCAATTTACTGTTCGAGATACTGGAATATCCCCATGATCTGCCGAAACCTCGTAATAAAGAAGCTTTTAAGTTAAAATATGTAAAATGTAAAGAAGCAAGCTAAATAAAAATAATCCTGGCGCTTGTTGTTTTTTAAAAACTAAAATGTATAATTTTAATGAACAAGACATTTTTCTTGCTGTAGACAGGTGCTTTGCTACTAGCCATTTTATTTTTTGCTTTAAACTCGCATACATCATAGCCACATGATGTACAACATAAAAGTGGCACTTGTTTGAAAATGCAGTTGCTTCAGCATGGCAACAGACTCGTACTGCTACTTTCGTTTCCTCTTTTTAATGTATATGCCGCTGAGATTTGTATAAATTTCTTCTTTTGGAATTCAGCTAGGATTCTAAACGTACACATGTCACTACTAAAGTTATATTCGAGAATATTAAATTGTAAACTTATACTTTGAAGAAAAGGAACTGGTTTGAAACTATTTTTAGAAACTATTTCTAAAAATTGGAATTTTTGTTTTAAAATCGTTGCTGAGTTCTTGTTGTTTAAATACGCAAAATATTGTAAATACATAGCTTACGTTCATTTATTAGAAACGTTTAAAAATGCCCTTAGCATTATTTATTGAATTTTATTGGGTTTTTGCAGTTTGTAAATAGTTGCCTTGCATTTAATTATGGAAGGATTTAAATTGTTTTTGTTTATTCTTAACTGCGCATTTGCCCCAAAATCTTCAAATTTCAATTAAAAATATTGGTTTACAAGGAATTCCAGGTTTCTCCAAATTAATCTAGCCAAAAACTTTGTTTTCTTCATTTTTTTGTAATAGAAAACTTAGTATCTTCTGAAACTTTGTTGTAACGAGTGCTATTTTTTTCTTTTTCCTAGATTTTGGCAACATTTATCATAAAACCATTATAGTTTTAGAACGTTTTATTCCATAGGAATAGGAGAGAGACTTTTTCTCAAAACGTTACACAGTTTTAGTAATTAAGTTTAACTGCGTAACCTTCAGTATTTGGCATTTTTTAACAACCCACGAAGAATCACGATTTTTTTATTATTTATCTTTTTTCTTTTTCTTTTTTTTTTCATAGAAAACTGAATAACCAAGTTCTTATTAATTATTTTTCTTTTTTATCAGTAGCAAATTTAACAATCAAACATTTCCTTCCAGGTTTTTCCCAGACAAATTCAATTACGAATTATTATTTATTATTTTTCTTTCTTATTTTTTCTTCAGATGAACCCTTAACAACAAATGTTTTCTTCTAGGTTTTTTGACGACAAATTCAATCACGAATCCTTGTTTATTAATTTATTTGTTATTTGTTATTTTCTTTTCACCTATCAACTAAATGTTCTCTTCCAGGTAAACTCAATCATGAATGCTTATTTATCATTTTTCTTTCTTACTTACTTTTTACAATAGAAAATAACCCAACAATTTCTTCCAGACCTTTCCAAGATAGATTCACTCACGAATCTTTGTTTATTATTTTTCTTTATTCCTTTATTTTAACGACCAAACGTTTTCTTCCAGGTTGTTATTGTTGTTTTTTCATATTTTTTTCGGCCTATCAACCACGTTTTGTTCCAGGTTGTTCTAAGATAAACTGAATCACGAATTCTTGTTTGTGTTTTATGTTCAAAAATACCTCATTTTTGACAGTGTTTAGCGTCCATAAAGACACACTTTATTGGACTAGTACCTTTTAACTTTATAGGTAGGTAGTCGTTGTAACAAAGTCATATCAAACTGTCATATTAAATTAAACGTCATTATTTTAAGAGCGAAATATCATTTCAGGGCAGTCGAACATAAAATTATGTATGTCATTCGTACAAAAACGGACTTTTAGACTCGCCTTATTTATTTGCCTCGCTCGCGCGCTCGCTCGGCCATAAAACGCGGCTCGTCCAAAAAAGTCCTATATTTTGTACTTGTAACATAAATAACTATTTCTTTCTTTTTTTCCGTAGAAAACTTAATCAAACGTTTTCTTCTAGGATTTTTCAATGTAAAATTTAATCACGAACTTTTGTTTATTATTTTTCTTTCTTTATTTTTTTCAGTAGAAAATTTAACAAACAACCGCGTCGTTGCAGATTTTTTCCAACGAAAATTCTTATTTATTATTTTTCTTTCTTTCTTACTTTCTTCAATAGAAAACAACTAAACAATTTCTTCCAGACTTTTCCACGAATACTTGTTAATAATTTTTCTTTCTTCATTTTTTCGAATACAAAACTAAATAACTTAATTCTTGTTTAGTCTTTTTCTTTCTCTTTTATTTCTTTTCCGCCTGAGTGGCCGAGTGGTTAAGGCATTCGACTACGGTGCGGACGGTGTCGGGGTTAAACCCGAGTCGGATGGTCGGCGGGTGGCCTACCCAGTCACTGGAAGTAATTGGAAACCGAAACACAGTGGTGAAGTAGGGAAGGTAGGTGATTGTCAAATGCGTGGTGCTTACCACATCACTCCGTACGTATAAGCGTGCGAGACAACTGGGTATGAAAGCGACTTAGGAGACCTTAACCCTCCATGTTGCCGGCCATACCCCCTCGTGGAGTGCAAGTGCCGTTACCTTTATCTCTTTTCGGTTGAAAATTTAACAACCAAACGTTTTCTTTCAAGTTGTTTTTTCTTATTTTTTCGGGCTTCAGGTTTTTCTAAGGTAAACTGAATCACGGATTCTTATTTATTGCTTTTATTTCTGTTCTATTTTTGCAGTAGAAAACCAAACGTTTTCTGCCAGGTTTTCTCAATCACGAATTCTTGTTTATTATTTTTTTCTTTCTTACTTTTTTCAATTGAAAACAACCAAACAATTTCTTCCAAATTTGTCCAAGGTAGATTCAGTTACAAATCCTTGTTTATTATTTTTCCGTCTTGCTTTCTTTCCAATAGAAAATTTAATAATAAATTCTTTATGTTTTTTCTTTTATTTCTATTTAGTTCTTTTCAATAGAAAATTTCACAATAGAACCTTTCTTCCGAGTTGATGCAAGTTAAATTCAGTTACGAATTCTTGTTTATTATTTTGCTTTTTCTTATTTTTTTATTTAGTAAAACACTTAACAACAAACATTTTCTTCTAGGGTTTTTGACGAGAAATTCAATCAGAAATTCTTATTTTCTTTCTTATTTATTTTTTTGCTTTTCTTCTTACTTTTTTCAGTAGTGGGCCTATCAAGCAAATGTTTTCTTTCAAATTTTTTCAAGCTAAACTCAATTAGAACGTCTTACTTTCTCTCTTACTTGTTTCAGCAGAAAATTTAATATCCAAACGATTTTTCCCAGAAGACAAATAAATCGGTTACGAATCCTTGTTTATTATTTTTCTTTTTAATTTTCTCTTGTCAATAAAAAAGTAATAACCAAAAGTTTTCTTCTGAAAATTTTTAGTAATTAATTAAGCTTCAGTTCCTATACAATGTTAGAAGATAATTGTCTGTTAAAGTAAAAGAAGGTTTAGAATATTCATGAACTGAATGACAGTTAATTATTAATACAGCAATCAGCATTTACATAAATATGATCAATTTGCATTATAAATTAAAATGATGATTAAATCTTTTTGAATGTTTTTTATTTGCATACTGCTTTTTAGGGAATATCAAAAAAGTAAGTTTTATGAATTTACCTACTGTTTGAAAGTTTATTAATTTATTACTATGTTTAAGTATATTTCATTACGATTTGTTGTTTTAATGACAGTTTAAAATGTGAGCAAAGCAAAACACCAAATTTTCAAGATTTTAAAAATTTGCGTGTAGTTGCGACTTCTAAAGTAGTTAATTTTGTGGTTTTGAAACTTATCTTGAATAAATCTAACTTTTTACAAAGCACAAATTCCTAAAAGGGCAACAGAATTAAGGAAATATTGCAAAGTAAAGTTAACCAAATTTGAAGAAAAATCAAAATCCAACATTGATCATCCTTGTTTTTCTTTTTGCTCTTTCTTTACTACAAACATATATTTGTTAAAAAATACCTTTTTCCATTGATGATTTGAAGCAGACGAATTGATTTTACTATTTGCTTGTTGGTTGTTTTGACAGTAGGTAAGTCAGTGCGAACTTACCACCCTAAGGAAGTAAGTAGAGTGATTGATTTAGCGACAGTTAATGGCACATTATTCAGGGGAATAATATTTAAATTTTTAGTGGTTGTTTAGTGGCTAATGGAAAAAACATAACATGGTAGTCAAACACTTTACTCTGTCTTATAATCTTCCGTGCTTGACAAAGTAAATCGCACTTACCTTCCATGCTCTGTAAATAACTATTAATTTGTTTTGTCTTAATCGAAAATTAGCGGTCTTGCACTCTAATATTATACTTTGTCCAACCAATTTTTTCGACGTCACCTCTTCAATCATTCATATTCGTTCGACCTGAAATGTATTTACGTTTGGCAGTACTTAACAGGTAAGATCTACAGAACAGTTAAAGTGGCTAATATATCAATCAATAAATCAATAGAAAAATTAATTCCAATAAAAAGCCGTATGGAGGTACAAACGAAATAAACTTCGATACTCAGCCGAATAAATCTTACTTACCTCCCATATTACGTAAATAGCTATTAACTGTATAACTCTGTTTTAAATACTTCTATCAGTTTATACATTAAGTAGGTAATTATAAATAATTGATAATCTTTACGTGGTTTTAGTTATGTTACATCGTTCTTACATTCATGTTGTAGTGTTTTCAACAAAATATCGTGATTGTTATTCGAGTCGGAAGAGAATTGGAGAGATGCCTTAAGTTGGGGAAACTTAGATTTTGGTGGCATATTGTTTGTGTTTCAGAGGATTATATTAGGTGTAGAAACGATATGTCACGCATCGTCTTTATTGTTTTTCTGACATCGGAAACTTAGAGGGTTTTTCTAAACAATAACTGATTTAGAGTTTTCCTGTTGCAACACACGCCAATTTTTAAATTTTCTGAAAGCTTTTCAAGCTTTATCAAATCTTATAAAATCTAGGAGATTTATTTCTGTTTTGAACTCCCTCAAATTTGGAATTTTTAAACTCTAAAGCTAGAGGAAGGTTCTACAAAATTTCTAACTTTTCAGTTTTCTAAAAATTGGCATTATTTAAAATTTTCTGAAATTTTTCTAAAGTCCGTTTAAAAAAACAAAAATCTTGAACTTATTAAAGGAACTTGTAAATGTATAGACCTTCCAGAACTTACATTTCGAAGTCCTAGGCTTTTGTAGAATTTTCAAAAATTATACAGTATTTCGAAACATTCTGTAAACTTACAGTTTTCGGAATGTTCTAAAAGCTAAAGTTTTGCCCTATTTTTTATATAGCATATGAATTTAATATCCTCAAACTTTTGGAATTTTTGTAAATTTTCGACGATTTGCTTGAGCTTTGAAGTTTTGAAAATTATATTAAAGTCTGAGTAATGTTTAACAATGTTCTGATAGCGATTTAAGAGATCTGGAATTTTTAGATAGAAATACTCGTGTGGCCATAGTTTACAGAATTGTAGATATTTTCGGGCTTTTTGAAAACACATATATTTTAAAAGTTTTACTTGGTTTTTTTAAAGCTTTATAGCTTGTCTGATTCTTATTAAAACAAAAAACTTTTTTGAAGACTATTTATCGACTGCTCCAGTTCTTAAACTTTTAAACAGAATTTAAGAATTTTGAATATCATTGAAACTTAGAGTTTCAAAAACTAAAACTGTTTCGTCACTTTTAAACCTTTACACAATTTAAAAATGTTGGTTAGAACTTCCACTAAGTGTTCCTTATTTTTAAGTTCAATGTTTTTGTAAAAGTTCCATGGAAACTTCAAAGCATACTTAAAATCTCACATATTTTCTAAACTTTTATAAAGCTTTACCTGACGCGGTTTTCTTCGATTGTTAAATACCATATGTCAGTTTTTGAATTTTTAGGGACTATCCTAATATCTATGTTTAAAGCTTGTACAAACATATAATGGCTTTAAGGGTATTTTAAAGTTTTCCAAAGTTTTGTTACGTCCTTTTAACTTCCTGGAATTTCTACAAATTTTGTGAAACTTTTAAATTTCTTATGATCTTCTAAAATTAAAAAATATAAAATTGGAGGATATTTAAAAGTTTATATGCTACATAAAGCGAGGTAAGGTTTTAGAAAATCTTAGATAATTGAGAAAATTGTAAATTTTCAAAACGCTTCGATTCGCTTCTCCAGCTTCCAAAATGCTGTAGAAAAGAAATTTGACTTCTCGAATATTCTAAAATATTTTTTAAATGTTGAAAACTTTAGAAATATTTCAAAATTTTTAATTTTTAAATTCTTTAAGATCTCCTAAAACTTAAAAAGAATCAAAAAATTTGAGGATATTTAAAAATGTATTTTCTACATAAATCCAGATAGGGTTTTAGAAAATTTTAGGGAATTTGGAAAATTGAAATTTTTCAGAATGCTTTGAATTATACCCCCTAGAACTTCCAAAATACTGTAAAAACTTAGAAGTGGTGACTACAACTTACGAGATATGCAATGGCAAGAGGAAGAGAAATTAGATGGTTTATCTGCTATTAACCTTCGTAGTATAATAGACCAACTTATATGTTATATGATTCTTACTCGTACTGCGGCCGTCGTCAATTTAATAGTATGAAAAATATCAATAATGTAACATTAGATTTATTCTTCTCTAATACTGGCTTGGAAATTACTAATACTGAATCTTTACTTCGGAATGATAATCATCATCCTACATTACTAGCATATTTAAGAGTGTTTGTATCTCAATCATGCGAATTACCGTCAATAGAAGAATTTTATTTCGACTTTAGAAATTGTGAACAAGATAACTTAAAATTATATTTATCAAATGTGAACTGGGATCTAGTATTTGATGATGGTGATCTTGATACTTGTATAGAAAGTTTTTATGATGTGTTATATTCAGGTCTAAATTTATTTGTCCCTAAAAAACGTCGTATAAATAGTAATTTTCCACAATGGTTTACTCCAGATCTTATACGTTTAATAAAAGCAAGAAAGGCTGCTTACAAGAAATTTAAGTTTATATAAAACTGAATTTGATTATGCTGAGTTTAGCCGATTAAGATTAATGTGTAAAAATGGTGTTAAAAATGCTTACATAAATTACTTAAAAGGTGTAGAAAGAGATATTCCAAATAATATTAATTGTTTTTGGCGCTATGTGAAACTTAAGAATAATTTTATAAAGACAGTTCCCTAAAATATGTTTTATAATGGTGAATCTGCCAATGAAGGTCCTGCAATAGCCGATTTGTTTTGTAAATACTTTAAATCTACATACAGCAATAGCAATCCAATACTGAATTCTTTTGATTTTCAAACATCTTTTTGTATGTCATCTTTTTCAGTGTCTCGGGAAGAAATTCTTGAGTGTCTAAATGAATTAAATATAAATAAAGCAGCTGGTGGTGTCCATCCTATGATTTTTAAGAGTTGCTGCACCGAGCTGGTTAATCCTTTATCTTTTTTATACAATATGTCTCTCAGAACAGGTGTATTTCCTTTAAGGTGGAAACGATCTTATGTAATTCCGATTTTTGACCTTTGTGACATTACTAATTATAGACCTATAAGTATACAATCTTGCGTTCCAAAAATGTTGGACAAGTTAGTGAGTAAATTATTCCAGGAGCTTTTTATGAATATCATAATTGATCAGCAGCACGGCTTCTACCCAGGTAGAAGTACGTCGACTAATATGTTTCCGTTCATTAATTTTATAAGTGATTCAATTGAATCTGGTTTTGAAGTAGATGCTGTCTATACAGATTTTAGTAAATCCTTTGACAAGGTCAATCATAGAAAAATGATACCACCGCGGGGAATCGAACCACCGACATAAGGTTAAACGCACCAATGCTCTCACCATTGAGCTACGGAGGAAGCTACCGAGAAAGCGTCAAACTTCTACACATGAAACTGTAAATTGAAATCTATTCTGCCTCTGCCTCCGTAGCTCAATGGTGAGAGCATTGGTGCGTTTAACCTTATGTCGGTGGTTCGATTCCCCGCGGTGGTATCATTTTTCTACAATTTGAAACTTTCGGTATCTAATTTTCTTGGGAGGGTAATCTTCCTAATAGTTTCTAATATTTATATATTTATGTATTTAAGGTCAATCATATTATCATATATCATATAAATTGCTTGCCAAACTCAAGGGATATGGTATTCAGGGAAGGTTACTGTCCTGGTTAATTTCATTTGTTAGCGGTAGACTGCAGTTAGTGAATGTCAATAATTTTAAATCATCAGAGATTGTAGTTTCATCAGGAGTGCCTCAAGGCTCTCATTTAGGGCCGATTTTATTCTCTATATTCATTAATGACATAGGTTGTCGTTTGCGGTCACGTTTCCTTTCCTTTTATTTGCTAATGATTTAAAATTATTTAGATTGATTTCGTCTGAAGCAGACTGCAGTGGTTTGCAAATTGATCTGGGCAATCTACACACATGGTGTATTGACAACGAAATGCATCTAAATATTCAAAAGTGTAAAAGTATTACATTCAGTAGGAAAAGAATAACTACTAAATATAGTTATTACATTGATAATGATGCTCTTGACCAGGTATATGTGATTAAGGATTTAGGTGTGTTACTTGATAGCTCTTTAAGTTTTGTTCAGCATATTGACTACATAATCTCAAAATCTATGAGAATATCAGGTTTTATTAAAAGAATAACTACAGAGTTTAAAGATATAAGATGCTTAGTTATAAGTACTTTATGTAGCTTTTGTGCGTTCGGTATTAGATTACAATAATTGTATAATCTGGGCGCCTGCATTTATGGTACACGTAAACAGACTCGAAAATTTTCAACGTAAGATTGTTAAAGCTCTGTGTTACAAAAGTGGATTAATTTTCAGTGGTGATAATTATCACGAAAAGTTGACGTATTTTGGTTTTCACGCTATGTATATTCGAAGGATTTATTTTGAGCTATGTTTTGCCTATAAATGTTTAAATGGTATTATTTCTTGTGCAGATGTTATTGAACAATTTAGTTTGCATGTTTCACAGGTAAATACACGAAATCTATATTTACTACAACATTCTTACCATCGAACTGTTTACGGGTCAAATAGTCCCGCCAATCGTATTGTAAGATCTGTGAATAATTTAAGAGATACAGATTTAATTGGTGCTCGGTTTCGTGAATTTGTAAATAAAATTAAAATTCATTTAAAAATGTAAATTATTTGGGCTAATATATGAAATATTTCTATTTTTATTTATTGTTAATTTTGTAATGGTATAATCCGTTTGAATAAATATTATATTATGTTAAGTTTAACTTACTGAATTTTCTAGAAATGTTTTGAAATGCAAATTTTTCTAAACTAACATATGTTTAAATTCCGTAAAGGCATTGTCAACTTATTCAACATATTTAGTAAATATCAAAATAGGTTAGTTAAAATACTCGTAAAACTACCAGCAGTGGTAGAATTTCAATATCTTTGATAATAACCACAATAAACGGGTAGAGAGAATTCATTTCCCCGATATGTGACGTCACGAATGTCGGCCTCCTGAGGCTCCTAAACAAACACAACACCCGCGTTGCCGGGTTATTCGTATTATTAGTCGACTCGGCATTCCGCTCTTACTGGCAACCGACATTCGTGACGTCATATCTTAAACTTTTAGTTCCCATAACAGGGTAACGAATTAAAATTCGGCCGTAAATTTTGCACAGGTGCAATACTCAGTTTACTCAATCAAATTACAAGATAAAAAAACGACTTTTCATAAGCTGGCAATGCCTTTAAGATTTCTTAAAATTAAAAATCGATGTGCCACATAAAGCCCTTTAAGGTTTTAGAAAATCTTAGGAAATTTCAAAAATTCTAAGTTTTCAAAATGCTCATTGTAGCTTCCAAAGTTCTGTAAAAAATTAGAAATTTGAATTCGCGAAATTTATAGAAATATTTGGAAAATTTTGAAACTCTTAGAAATATTTAAAATACTTAAGGTCTTCTAAAATTAAAACAATCACAAAATTTAAGGATTACTGAAAATCCAGGTTAGGTTTCAGAAAATTATAAATTTTGACGAAGGCTTTGAACTACTCTTTTAGTTTCCGAAATTTTGTAAACATTTAGAAGTTTGAAATGTAAATTTTGGAAGGCCTTTTAAGTTTAAGTTCCTTTGAGAGGCCAAGAAAAAAAATAACTGAAAAACATTTTGTTTGAAACGGGTTTGTAAAGCTGCAAAGGACTGTATAAAGCTTTAGAAAGATTTTAGGAAATTTTAGATTATGTAAATTTACAAGAACCTAAAATTCTGTATAATCTCTGAGGTCTAAACTCAGGCATTTTAAAATTTTAAAAATCTACTAAATTTTTAAAAATACATATTTACGAAATTTCAAAATGTATGTGTGTAGTAATAATAATAAACTTGTGTTCAACTATTTGGTTTTAGCATTATGTTTGGTTTTCTTTATTATACAATTGAGACATTCTTTGTGTAAGGTTGGACAAATAACAACAGGTTTTCTAAAACTATTATTATTTATTATTATAATAATTACTTCAAGGTGTTAGGAAGTTTCGAAAGCTTTGAGAGTACCACACAGACTAATTAAATCTTCCACCTTAAGGAATTTCGATAAATTTCAAACTTTGCTGTAATATTTACGGAATTGTTTTAATATTTGAACTTTCTCAAATTTTTTACACTTCCCTAACTTTTCAAATACTACTTTGGAATTCCTGAACGTTTAAATCGGTTCAAGTTTTCTAAGAAAATCGGACAAAGCTTTTTATTTGAACGGTTGGCAACATCTGCAACTTTAACTGTTTCAACGAACAACAATAACATCACTTTTGAAGATAGAAAATTATGATTTGTTATAAATCTTCAGTTAAAAAATCCTTGATTTACGTAATAAAAAGTTAAGGCTTCTTTTCCAACTACTACTTTTTGAAAGTTTGTGGTTAGTAGTGCAACTCCGTACAAAGAAATGTCTCAGTTGTAAAATCTGTAAAAGCTATGTGAAAGCTCAAAAGCTGCCAAAATGAGTACATTTAAACAAATTCAGGATTTATAATTACGAACTTATCCAGTTTAAATTATAGATCAATGTTACGATGGGTGCTAAATACATAAAGAACTCGTTAGAAAGTTAGTACAAGAGATCGTAATAAACTATTTACTATTAATTAAGTTTTGCTATAATTTGGTTATAATTTTAACCTGGCAAAAGGTATTGAACTTTTATACAATTCTGGGAAGCCTGTGGAGTTTTTTTTAGAATTCTTTCAAAGCTTACACGTTTTGGAATTTTATGAAAACTTCTGAAGATATGGTCTTTCTATTTTATTTAAATGCCAAAAACTCTACGAAGTTTTTGAGGAGCTCACAAACCTAAGAACGTCCAAAAACTATATTTCAAACTTCGAAGCTTTTACAGAATTTTGAATGCTTTAGAACTATTTTCTAAAATTTTACCTTCTTTGTTTATAACATAGGTACTGTTTTTTAAATTTCCTTAAGCTTTTGCAAATGTTTCAATTAATGAACTGCAAAGCCCGAATTTTTAAGGTTTAAGTAATGTTTCAGAGAGTTTTTTCTAGATATTGAAAATTTTATTTAGTTAACCTTATATAGATCTGCAACTTTCAAATACTCTTGATTTTTCATTTATCTTTCTAATTTTGAAAATTCTACAAAGTTTCAAATTTAAAAAATGTTTATAACTCAACGAGTAAATCACAATAAACTCACTTTTGAATGCATACAATTATGAATTAATCTCCTGCTTCAATTTACTGCAAATATTTAAAAAGCTGTATGATTGTTTTACATACATAATATGAGGTTTATTTTCTAAATTTAATTAATCGCAATTTTTTTGAAAATTTGTCATTAACAAAATCTGTCCCAGTTGTATAATTAAATAATCAAATATATTAATATAATAAAATTAAAATAGTTAAGCACAAGTTTATCATTAAATTTCAAGTTATTAACAACAATAAACCTAGACTATTTTCAAGATCAGAGTTCAAAAGCGTGTGGATGTGATGCGGGTTATTAGCTTACGCTAGCATTGAAATCACCACGAATGCCACAGTGAACGGATACCTGTACGGCGTTTAACGTTCGAAAACCAAGCCAAACAACGTTCGTATAAAATTAATCGGATTCCATACTCGTTGTTTAAGTCATAAATCTTGTATTTTTACAATAAACTTTTGTAAAACAGCTTTCGAAAGGATCGATTTAATGGTTAGAATATCTGAAGAGTTATTTTAGAAGCTTCCTGTTAAACCGTGGTGTTAAGGCACCTGTTTAGAAGGAATCTCAGCGCCGAGTTGGAAATAAAAGTAAGAGTCATTGTTGCTAATTTTAGAATTTGAGTACATCACCGTCTACACCAGATTTTTTGGTAGTGAAGGCGGAAAAGTGTTTAGCTAAAGTGGCGAGGTTATTCAAATATTTGCATTTTCAGACGAAGCGTGAAGACGAGACGAGCAAGGCGTGGACGCGTTGCTGACAATAAAAATCAAGTGCACGTAGATGTACGATGTAGGTACAGTAATTACAATAAGCTATGATCGGCGCGGCCGCCGAGGCCATGTCTGACAAAGGCAACAAACCGGTCTGGGGCCGCCTGACTTTTTACCACACGCTACTTTTATTTTCATTCTTCTATAGCGTCCTCCCTCCCCTCTAAGCGCAGCCGGCTTCGGAATACCTGGCCAGTCGACGGTTAGTCAAGTTAGTGTCCAATCTGCTAGTTTCCCCAAGTTTATCCGCTTTTCTGAAACTTATCCCGACGAAATTCGTCCAAGCGGTTAAAAAGTACGGCAGTGAAAGTGTCTCTTCGACGTCCGGTTCTGACGCTTACTATGGTAAGTCTCTTTTTCCAATACTTCGATACCATCTATTCAAATTAACATTATCGCACCCAAAAATCTAACTAACGCCTTTGCCTAAATCTCCCAATCCAAAACCTAATATAAGACGCCTCTACCGATTCCATGAAATTTTTTGTACCTAAAAATCCAAACATTTCTTTGTATTGTAGCACGAAACTGAAAAATTACGAATTATGATACATCTTTAGACAATTGAAGGAATCCTGTTTGATGATTTTAAGCATCACGATATTATTTGATTAATATATTAATTTCATATTAGCATAATAATGCCGAGCAGCCGGGCCACTTGTCAGGTGGGGTTGGCCTCTCAAGGTCAGGTGTGCCAGGCAATAACCTGGCGTGCATCGTCGGAGAAGGGCGCCGTCGCGGTTTAACACTCTGTCTTTTACCCTTTTGATATAAAAGCGCATGTGCGGCTTATTCACCTAAGACGCGCATGCGAATACGCTCCATACCAATTATATGTTGTCTACACTGTCTGTCCACCATATAATTTTTTATCGCAAATGACTTATTACCTATTAAATTAAATTTGCTGTGGCTTTACGGCAGAAACCAGTGGCGTACATCTTGGCCTTTAAAATAAGACACTTAAAAAAGAACCATTTCTATCAATTGTATTAAAAGTATGACTCAAGCGAACAAGCCACCACATATTAAATACGTTAAGCATTTTGCTCATGTTAATTAATTTCAATGGATTGTGTTATATGTTTTTCTAATTTTTATTTTTAACATACTTAAGTGTATTTACTCAGTCTACCCACATAGCTTGAACGAGACAACGAAACACAAAAAGTTTACAAAACATTTAAACAAACAATCAACCATTGCCATGATTCAACAATGACGATTGAGTTCAGTTGTTTTACTTGTTTATTTTTTACTTCTTCGTACTGTAGCAACGTCATGTAAAAACATAATTTAATAAACAAATGGTGAACTTTTTTAACTACCTAGCCTACTAGATTAAAATCTGAAAAGACCACACAAGTATGAATTTTACTATTGTTACAAAGGTTAATATGGGTTTGTAAGGAAACTGTAAAGAAGTTTAAAAATCGAATTTTAAACTTAAAATCAAGAATTCTACGAACAAATTTTCTTTCAAGCGCAGTAAAATTTTCAGAATTTCATTACGTTAATAAACCCCCCAAATTCTTGGTTCTACATTCGGCGAGATCGAAAAATTCCATGCAATGAGTTCAGAGTTGAACTGTTTGTATCTTAACAAAATTCAAGATTTTGCTTTAATTAGAAAAGCTCAAAAAATATCTTTCAAAACTCAGTCTGAAAATAAATGGTTTTATCACGTTCAAGCAGCAAATTTTCTAGACTTTTGAGAAGAGGAATGCTTTGCTAAACTTCAAATTTAAGCAAGTACAAAATGGAAAAAATTTCTGCGAAAGTTTTAAACGTTTTCAGCATATTTCAAAATGTGTATGTAATAATAAACATGTAATCATAAACAACTCATGTTAGTTTTATCTAGTAATATAACAAATCCAAATATGGTATTGAAAATCAAGCTTTTATGGTTTTATAAAATTAAAGAAGCAGTCAGACATTCTAACGATTTTCTTTTTTTAATTTAACTTAATAACCTTTAACTGTATAAAAACATTAAAAACAAACCGTTAATGTTAATTAAAGACTAATCATAATCAAATAAAATGCTTAATTAAACCCAATTACTTGAACTTTAAAACAAAAGCGTATTAATTTTAAAATTTTCAGTTTTATGGTGTTTCATGTAATGCCTTTAAAAGTACCTACGTTGACCACTGTTTAATTTATTGCATCGTTAAGTTAACACATTGCAGTGATAAAACTGAAAATATGCAGTTAATTATGTTAAATTGATATGCAGAATAGTAAATTGCTAGTAAAACGTGTTTTACTGTTACTGAATTTATGAGCAGTACTGATACTTGGGGGCAATACTTACTGAAATTTTTATTTTGTTTTATATGCTGTTATTATCTTCAGAGGATAACGTCTCGTTTGAACTCACATAAAATGTTTATAGAAGATTCTAAAGTTAAAATGACTTGGCGTTGCCGTGTATAGCCGGATGTCAGGGGTTCGAACTCCAGCAGAGGTTATAATATATTCTTTCGTACATTTTTTTTTTAATTAATTACAACAAAAAATCTACGACAAAACTCCGTTAGTTATAAACCTCACCAGCATAAGTTACTTTTTCTTTTCATACTCGTAAATCTTTTGGCTTCCTAAAACCAGAAGCTTTGCTAAACCTAATAAAATCTTAATCACGGTTTTAACTTTTGGCATATTCAAACTAAGCGTCACTGCTACATCCTTGATAAATAAACTTACGTAATTGTAACGAAACTATTTGTAAACAAATAATCAGCAAAGAGCTCTCTCTAACTTGAACTTCCAGTTTTTAATGTTCTTTTTTTATTTTTGTCTTGTGGGTAAACTTGTTTGATAACCGTGATTCAATTTTACTTAAATTAGATGGATTAGATCAGCTGTTTATTCAGATTTATTTAAAAAAAAATATGCGGAAGGTGTAAAAGCTGTCAAAATTAATATCTTTAAACAAATTAGAGGTTTATAATTATAAGCTTATCTAGTTTAAATTATATTTTTCACTTATTATCAAGAGAATTTAAAGAATTCATTAGAAAAAAGACCGTAAAAGATTATTTATTACTTTTTCAAATTATAAGAGTCGGAGATTGAATTTGTAAAAAATTCATTACTTTGGGAAAATACAGTGTTTTAAATTTATAAATTTCGAAGTATTCGCCTGTCCGGAAAACCTTGCACATCAAATCTGTTTAACTAAGAGCTATTCAAAAACATTTCGAGGTTTTAAACAGTCTTCGGAATTCTTAAATTTTACTTGAGTTTGAATTTTATGTTTTTACTAAATTCTGGAAGTTTATGGAATACTTTAGAATTTGCTTTTTTAAATTTATGAATTTTTTAGAAGTTTGAAACTCCGTCAAATTTTGAATTGTTTAAAAGAATATCCTGTCCTTTAAACGCGAAAAATTCTACGAAACTAGGAGAAATTTACATACAAAGGCTTTGTACAGCTTTACATAGCTCATTTGAGGCTTTCACAGTTTGAAAACCTTCAAAAAAAAATTAAAACTATATTACTAACTTCTAAGATTTTACAAATTGTTTAAAGCTTTAAGAGCCTTTCAAAAATTTCCTAAAATTTTCTGAAATTTTTCTTTGTTTATAACATATGGTTTTGGTAATTAAACTTTTGAAATATTTTTCATAATCAACTGCTGAGCTTTAAAGTAACGACTAAATTGAAATGAAAGTTTAAATACAGTTTTAGAGTGTTCTGTAAAATATTGAAAATTGTATCTGGTTTCCTTATACTTATAGATTATTATTTGTGAAATTTCAATAGGTACTCTTAAATTTTTATTCGTTTTTCCAATTTTGAAAAACTTGTCGGAATTTCCAAGTTTAAAAATATTTATAGCTTAACAAGTATTGCAGAGTTTTCTGAAAAAAATTTTATTTTTCTGACATTTAAAGTTTCACTTTTTTCCTGTTGTTGACCATTAGCTGTCCCTAATTTTTCAGATTTTTGGAAATCCGAATTTTCAGTAATTTCTCCAACGTTGAAACTTCTAATTTAATTTATATTCTAAAACATGTGAAATTTTTCTAAAACCTTCTAAAGCTTTGTTACATTCCTTAAATATTCTTAAAACGTTTTTTAAGTTTTAATCTTCCTTGAAACTCTTGAGATTTTACAGGATTTTTAAAAGCTAAAAGATTTCAAGGTGAAAAACTTGCAAAGATTTCAGGGTTTTTCTTAAAAATAATAGTGTTTTATTCTTTGAAAACTAAGTCTGAAAAAACTTTCCATTTTTGAACTTCATACAACTTTGTGAAGCTCTCTGGAAGGTAGTACTGAAAGGTTCAAGGCAATTTTAAACCGTGTATACCGTGAGTTCAAAAAGTTTTTACATAAGGGTTGGCCATGAGACCCTAAAGTAGTGTCTACTGCAAGGCTTCGAATCTTTGTTTTTACAATTTTATTGAAATTTACACAACAGTATTATGCCAGCAACACAAGAATAACAGTTAATAAATTCTAAATCGTGCAATTGACATTATTTTTGTGTCTCATGGCCAACCCTTATGTAAAGACTTTTTGAACTCACGGTAGTATTTTAAAACTGCTGAACAATGTTTGAAGTTAATGAGTTACTTTTGAAAAATCTAGTAACCTAAGGAACATCTCGGAGTTTTCTAAAAATTATCTAGAAATTTGTTAAAATTTTCCTACGTGGTAGATAGATAGATAGATAGATAGATAGATAGATAGATAGATAGGTAGACACATTTATACAAAACAAATTGGTATAAAATATACACAAGTTTGAATTCGTCAAATACAAGTGATTATCATATAAAAATGTAAAAAATATAAAACATAAAACATGACACAATAACAACATAAATATAAAACAATAAAGACACAGTTGAGACTATGAAATACGCCTTTTCACTTTAATTTCTGCGATTTAAAAATGCTGATATACTTAGGGTTCTATAATTAGAATGTAGTTAAATAATTTTCGTTTAAATTGGTACTACATCCCTTCAAAGATCATTGAATATTTTTTCTTCTTTTTTGAAAGTTTTTCAAAATTTTGAAACATTCAAAATTTCAAAGTTTTCTTAAAACTTACAATTTATAATTCCTTAAGGTGGCTCCAAAGCTTAACTAAACTTCCCAAAATTCGCAGAATATTCCCAAGTTTTAAATTTTTCAATTTTCTGCAAATTGTTCTAAACCTTATTCTATGTAAAATTTTAAACTTCAAGATTTTATGAAATCCCTAAAGGTTTGGGAGTATTTGGTTCAAAATTTACAATTCCTGAAATTTTCTGAAATATCAAGTTAGGGCCCTTTATGACCATAAAATGTTGTTAAGCTTAAACTTACTCAAACTTCTTGAAACGTTTCATGACTACTTTGAAATCCTTCAAAATGTAAATTTGTTCAAATTTCATAAAGTTTGCTGAAGCTTCTTGGGTTGTTTAATTACTACACCACTCCCTTAAGCATTTCTGTTATACTTGAAAATAACTTCTTAAATTTGTTACGTTAAAAAGACCCTTTTTTTAAATTTACTTAAAGAAAAAATTAAAAAACAGCTGTTAACAACATTGCTTAAATTCAGCTTGTCCAATATTTGTTACCAACTCGAATTATGACTTGCTTATCTACCTAATAAATGAATAAATATTCGATTAAAATGTAAATTAATTCTTAATATTCAAAACCTATACATACATATGTAGCGCGTTTGTAACAAGAAATAGCAATTTCTATTAATAATCAATTAATATAAAACACCTTATTCAATTTATTATAAGTTATCATTTTTGATTTGGTTTTGATTGAATAAGAGGTGGTTGATTTCCTTGAAAGGCTAAAAACTGAAGCGGAATTAAATATTGAATTAGCACTTTTATTTAGTGTTATTTTATGGTAATCTTCCGAATTTTGCCTTTTGCTTGAAGATGCAATTATCGGCCAGTATTGTTGATAAATTCACCACAAACAATGGTTTATTTTTGCTTAAAAACGAAGCATTTCAAGGAATTTATACAAAATGTTAATTTACTTGATTTATTTGTTAAAAAGATTAAACAAGCATTTCAAAAAGTTTCTGAGGAAGGTGTCAGGGTAACCTTAATATTTTCAAAAAGGTCTGCACCTGCACTTTTACTTCAAGTTAACAGAATAACTAACTACAAATAGAAATATGAGTGGAAGCTGTTACGTTATAGATAACCATTAGTTATTGTCCATGTCACCATGCTAGTAAAAATGTAATAGATACAAGATAAATTGATCAGATAGTTGTCGATAGACGTTTGTAATAAATTATAGGTGTATCCAATCAGAAGGAGTGCATCTGAAATATGTGTGTTTATGCATGCAGAAATTGCTGAGCGTTTAATCGAATGTAAAACAAACAACTTTGATGTTATTAAATTCCAGAAATTTCAGAACATTTACATTTATTAATCATCGAATCTTCTTGCTGAGACTGAAAGCGGAATTTACACGTTTCGTGTTTATACGTCATAACTACTGCTTGGTGAGATTTCTGTAAATCATGGAAATTGGAAAAATAATCTCTCTGCCTTTTTAACTTGTCTTATTAAGGCATTTAAATATTTTAGGAGTTTCTTCTTCAGATAAAGTAAATTACTTAATAATCGCAAATAACAAATTTAAGAACAGTTTTATTTATTTATTTATGCCAATTTCGTAGTATCGTAAAAATAAAGGATCGCAAATGCTTGTGGAATTTCTAATTTTAGAAGAATTCTACATTTGATATTTTTTATTTCATTTAAATTTAAAGAAGCTGAACAAATTTAAATTTCGGGTTTCTGAAATGTGATGAAGATTTCAAAAGGTTTGAGGAAATTTAAGCTCTAAATATATTTCATTTACCTGAAAGGGCCGTAGTGTAGAAACTTCCAGAAGGTGTAAGTTGTTTAATCAAACTGAAATAATCTCAAAGCTTTTCAACTTTTATAAATCCTTCAAATTTAAAATATTACATGGGATTTAAGAATCATCGAAAGTTTCCAGAAATCAACTAACGATTTAAAAATTATGAATACTATGTGGAGAGAGGGGGTTGAGGAGACCTTAAGAACTTCTAAAATGTGATACAATTTAAGAACATTTCGTAATTAGAAATCGTATTAGAAATTCAAGGAATTTGAAGATTTAAAAATGGTTTGGTTTATAAAGGTCGTAAAGCTTTTAAAATCTTCCTAAAGCTAATAAACGTTTATCCAAGTTGAAGTCAAGTAGTCGGTATCCTCTAAATTCAGAAAGTTGTCCCAAAATGTTAGACTACGTATGAATAAACTTCATTGGAGGAACTTAAGAAGATTTAAAATTTTAAGTAAACTCTGAAATGCTGCTGAAGCTTTTCGAATTTTGTGAAAATGAATTATGTATTTAACCAAACTGTGAAATGCTCACAAAGCTCCTAAGATTTTAAAAATCGCTGAAGGTCATCTGTGTAGGCTCTGTGAGCCTCAAGAAATTTAATTAAGTTTTAGGAAACCTTAAGAACTTCCAAAATGTAATAAATTTTGAGAACATTCCAAAATATTCCAAAAAGTTTGTACATTTTCTGAATATTGCTAGAAATTGAAAGATGTTTAGAGTTTAAAAATGGTTTTGAAGCTAAGCAGTGTAAAGTTCAAAAATTTGTCTGAAAATTTAAAGACATTGATTGAGGACATTTAATAATAAATAAACCAAGTAAAGCCTTACAAAACCTTTTAAGAAGTTCAAAAATACGTCAAGGTTTTATGTAAGCTCTAGAATTCTACTGAAACAAAATTTTATAAAAGTTACTTAACTAAACTATGTAATACTCCCAAGGCTTTTGACATTTTATAAGTCCTTCAAGTTTAAAATATTACACAGATTTTTACAAAAATTCAAAACTTGTGAATACTCTCCGAGACTCGAGGAGTCTAAAGTTTAGCAGACTAAGAATTTGCAAGATGTGTAAATTTTTACAACATTTTCAATTATTCCAAAAGGTTTCTCTAAACATTTCTATAAATTTAAGCGAGATTAAATATTAAAAAATATTTGGACAACTTTGAAGAGGTCGCAGCAACTCTTTGGAAAATCTTTCCAAAGTTTTTTTTGTAAGCTTTGAAGATAAGAAGTCAATCATTTTTAAAATCAAAAACTTTTCACAATTTTAGGATATTCAAGAATATACCGGGCAAATAAAGCATTAAAAGACCTTAAGAGGATTCAAAATTCGTCAAGGTAAGCTTTGAAATTATGCTGAAACTTTTCGAACTTTGCAAAATTAAACTGTAAAATACTACCAAAGCTTTGAAGCTAAACAGTTGATAATCCTTAATCCAAATTTTAAGATATTTAAGAGTAAGGAAGTCAAGCAAAGGATCAAAAGACCTTAAGGAGATTTAAAATACGTTAAGGTTGAACGTAAGCTATGAAATTATAGAACTTATAGAAGCTTACAGAATTTTGCAAAAATGCTAAGCTTCAAAATGGGGAACTTTTAAAAAACCTAGTTTTGAAAATTCAAAAATCTTTCTCAAACAACAGGATATTTAAAAAAGTCATTTATGAGCTGTAAAGGAGCCTAGTAAAACCGAAGAAGGTGGTAGATATTCAAAAATAAGGTTTTAAGTATGGTTTACAATTCTGCGAAAGCTATCAGAATTCGATTTTCATAATTCGAAAAAGTTGAAGAAGAAGTTCAAAGCTTAAGAATATCTCGCGCACTTCATAAAGTTTAAAAGGTTATAAAAAAAAAATCAAAAGATCTTTAACATTCTATAAAATTCTTAAAGATTAGATAGTCGGTAGAACAGAATATCAGAACCCTGGAAATCCAAAATAGCTTTCAAAAATCTATAAAAGCTACCAAGTTTGAGACACAGAGCAGTTTTTGGAAAGTCTAGAAGTTACAAGAAATTCTGGTTTAAGTTTTAAAAATTTGATAATATTACTTGAGTTTTAAGGGACTTACCATCTTACCAACCCTTAAAAAAATTCATGAAATTCCACTTAGAACACTATAAAGTTCGAAATTTCTATAAAAGTTTCTAAATTTACGAAGATTAAAAGCTGTTGTGTTGGGTTCAAGACAACCAGCGAATACTTTTTCAGAGTTTCATGACTACTTTGGAATCCTTCAAAATGTAAATTTGTTCAAATTTCATAAAGTTTGCTGAAGCTTCTTGGGTTGTTTAATTACTACAACACTCCCTTAAGCATTTCTGCGAATACTTTTTCAGAGATTCCATTTGTTTGCCTTATTTGCAAGCAAATTGGGCTACAAAAAATTGAACATTTGCACAATTTTTGTATTTTTGTTTACTAAAAGACTGCTTAGGTAATAAATAACAAAGCCTTAAATTATTTAATTTGTTTGATTTAACAATGAATTCTCCAAACAAAAGAATTTGCTTTGTTTTACCGAATCCAGAAACAATAAATAAAAGATCAACGCCTTTTTCTCCAAATATTTATGTACATCCCATGCTTCAGCACAAGGATTTGTTCACCAAAAACGCCAATTTTTGCAATCCTAAGCCATAATAATGTCTTACTTATCAGTCTGATTGTATATTTATTGACTGAAAAAAGTCATTATTAATATTCTGTGCAATACCGTGTACAATAAAAATGTGTATGTAATAAAACATATGGGTTTTTCCAATTTAGACCACACATTCAAGTAGTTACGATAAGTTTTTTCTAAACGCTTAAACAAATAAAAAACCGAAAGGAATTCGACGAGGTAACACCCAATAGGCTTCCATTTTTAGATGAGTATGAATAATTTTTAAATTATTTATGCTAAACAATTTAGTCATGAGTTTTCTTCCGGCTATATTTGGCTTACCATTAAGTTTATATAAAAAATTTTAGAATACCATTTTTAGTTTTAGCAAGAATAATAAACTCATTCAATGCAGTTCATGCAAAAAAATATTTAATTGTATTGTAACCATAATTCTAATAATATTATTAAGTAATTTTGTGATTGATTAGTAATGCAGAATAACAGAATTTTACGTGCTGATTAATGAGGTGAACTGCGTTGAACGTCCTTGAATGAATAAATATTGAATAATGGTACAATATCTACTTATTTATTGCTGTAATGATAAATGATAAATATCTAATTGACACAAATAGTTTCCTGTTAAAAAAGTTACAACTAAAGGCGAGGGGGTGTTATTATTTTGTTTGTAATTTATTTTAGGAGTAGGAAACTGATTAAAATAGAGTATCCAACAAATTACTTTTGGTTTGATTAATCTGTCATAATTCGTGAAAAAATAATTCGCGAATTATAGATAATTACAGTAATGAAACACCTTGAACTAATACCCACTGTTACTAAGTCTAGTCTTTTTGAAAGCGCAAACACAGAGATTATACTTTTTAGAGTTAAAATGACACCTGTCCACATTATATTGCCACATATAATTAATGTATATCTGATTATTAATTAGAAAGTATTCAAGTTCCTAAATAAATATCTTTGATATTTATGTGGCATTTGACATTGTTAATGTACGCGTTAGCATTTCAAAAGTATTACCAACAACAATATGTTTTATTGAACGAACTATATCGAGATCAGGAACCATTAAATTTGAATATAAAAGAAATAAATTACTGTTTTGATAGTGTATTTCATAAAAGATATTTCAAAGTTAAATGTTTAAGGCAGCAGAAGGTTTATACCTTTGTCAGATTTGTTTAAATAATATTTGTTGTTATGACAGTCAATTCGCTTTATAAGCATTTAAAATTAACATTCAGAGCTAAACCGGCCTTTATCAAAATCAAAAGGATACATAATGGAAAGCACATAACTAGATAGGAAAAACCAAATTTTAAATCCAAAACTGAAAGCTTACGAATATACTAAGAATGTAATTAATAAACGTTAATAAATTTAAATTGAATTCTTAAAACACGAATTTGAAGCACTTCGCTTACACAATTTTACTTTTCAAATTACTTTGAACTAGCTAAAAATCCTTGAACCCAAAAAAATAATTAATGGCTAAATACGTATTTCGTATCTTCAGTGGAAGAATTGCTTGTTAAAGCACCAAATTACAACGGAAGGTCGGGTCGGTTGAAAAAGATTTCAAGCAAATGGAGTTTTCACTAAATTATTAGGGAAAGTAAAAGTAGTTTGAAGATATCTTTGACTTCAGAGAGTAATTCTAATCACTTTTATTAAAGCTACAGCAAATTCAAACTTATTTAATAACTGCAAAGGTTATTTTGCAACGTTAAATATAGAGGGAAAAAATTTAAAAAAAAGGAAAATACGCACTTGCAATTAGTACGTAAAAGTCTCCAACAGGTGTAAATTCTATAAAAACAGGCAGTAAATCAACGCAATCTTTGTAGGTGTGATTTTTTGAACCTGAGTTTGCACATTACTTTTTTAGCTTAATTAATGGTTATCGGTTAAAGAAATGAAAGTAAACTATTATTAAATTACCGTTGTAATTTGTAACACCACACCATAGGCACAGTTCAAAGGGAGTGGCTGAAGTCTAAACAAATAATCTTATTTTTCTTTTAAATAGTTATTTTTTTATTTTTAATTATTCTTTACGTTTCTGCATTTATTTTTATTTTAAATAAATTTTATTTATATTGTGTTTCTTAAACGTAATCCGTAAACCGAACAAATCATGGTTAGACAGAATTAAAGAGATAGGAGAGAAGAGAGGAAAACAAATGAATGAGATGAAAACATTAGCACTGGACCGAACTAAATGGAAGAGATGGATAAAAGATTATAAACCAGCACCATAATATCCGACGCCGAAATGGCATAAGGATGAAAGTGAAGAAGAAGAAGAAACGTAATCAGTTGAGATGGTTCGGACATTTAGTGCGCATGACAGACAGTATAAAAGCGTATGGGTGTATATGGGAAAAGGAGTAGAGGTAGACATGGAATGACAATGTAGTAACAGCAATTGCAAACAAGGGACTCAACTGAAGGACAGCGAAAGAAATGGCGAAAAACAGGAAGAGCTGGAGAAGCCTACATAAGGGGACTGTCTGACGGAATTTCGCATACATCGGCACCCGGTAAGGGTATAAGAAGTGAAGACTAAGTTCTGTAAAACCACATTATGCGGTAACTTTTTTATCGTGATTGCTCTCTCCCACGATAATATTTGGATTTTCATTAGCCCATGTTCTGCAATTTTGGATATTCATTCCGCCATTAAGAGTGAAGTGTGCCTCATCTGCCCATAACTTTCAAGAAACTCATTCACCATCAACTGCACTGTAGATAAGTGTACTTAATGAAAAATCCCTCTCATCGTGAAGGGGGCTCATGATATTTTAGACCTAGATTAGCATCGGATGGTAGGTTTGGCTAGCGAAAGCTTGGTTGAATTAATGTTAGTGGGGTACGATGAAAACGTTCCAAGCTGGGTTGTAATTTCTCCTGCTGTTTTGTGGTTGATAGGTTCATACATGCTAAACGTGTTAGGCTGTTGTATTTTATCAGTCAACACTCGTTTTGCTATCTCCGCCTTTTGTCTATTCGAATTTTCTATGTAACTTTCATTGGTAGAAGGACATCTCTGCCTAATGTTACTAAACTCCTAAACGAATGCCCAGTGTAATCCTTGGATTTTGGTAAATTTAGATACTTTTCCTATTGTTATTTCTCCTACTGGTTGTTTTCCACAATAATATTGCACAAAAATCGTCGATGATCACAAGAAGAAAGTCTTAGGCTAGCATATTTTCTAATTATTTCAAGAAAATTGACAGCAGCTGTCCCAGTAAAAAACTGTAAAAGTACGCAGCACACATCTTTACCAACTCATAGTTTCGACAAGCCCCAAAAGCCCAAATAATAAGGATAACCTATAAAAAAGAGTCTCCATAATGAATCGTATTACTTCTTCCCTACTAAATACTTTCAACTTCTTAGGGCGATACCCTTCATTCTTCCTTTTTAGAAACGCTTTCAAATTTGCTTATATCAATGTCATTTTTTACCATGAGGGTCGATGTGCTTACTGTTGCAAATAAAATTTTATACCTGTAGAACACGTGATTTATATCTCTCTAACGTTCGTAATTTAAACTTTCTGCTCAATCAGAAAAGTTCCATTTTACTCACTGATATTATAAATAATTATTGTGGGTTTAGCAAAGAACCGTACCTATAAATAATTTAAATGTATTTCGTGACATACCACAAAAAGTAGAAAAATAGGTATAAACTTCTTGATTTAAGCAAAATTAAAAAATCTGAACAAGTTCTTATGGTTGTAATTCTAACAACTTTGATGTTCTATCACAAATCAGACGAACAATTTTCTATGAAAGCATATTATTAATTCATAAATATCGTTCGAAGAAGTCAACAGAATGATTTTTCAATCCCCAATAGAAGGCCTCGGTGGTGTCGTGAAATAGTAAGGTTGCCTTGTAACCCAAAAGATCTCGTGTTCGATTTCGGCTGAAGTCAGGTGAGAGTTTTACTGCGTAAAAAATCGAAATTTTCACCCTTTTTCGAATAATTTTGTAGTAGATTTGTTGCTGAAAACCCGTTTCAGAAAGTAATTGATTCACTAAGTTCCTACTAAAATCCCAATTTCTCGTTTGCTATCCCAACCCAAAACATCTGATGTAAAACATACCTAACACCTTTGGTGCTTAAAGTTTTTATAAAAGTATGCGTTTTAAACAAATATTACAGCGCATAATAATTGAAGATGAGATCGTTTGACTTGAGGTTTCGTGATTTTATCACGCATTCCAAACGGTTGTTAAGCTTAGAACAGCACACTTGATATGCATCATTTAACAAATAAATTTCAAATACATCTTATAAAGATAGAGCGGGATAATTTTCAATCTTCAGAATCTTCAGAATTGATTCCTTACCCTTGGTACCTTGGTAATGAAACAAATAAAATCAGAAGAATGATAAGCAACGCGGCAGTTTAAATGGCATTCCTTCGGTAGTTAGCAATCTCAATGTTGGTTTGTTCTGTTTAACAATATCTCATTAAAATTTTAACTTTTTCAAATGACTAAAATAGCTCGAAAGAAAACGTGATACGAAATTGTTAGTTACGGGCTTAATGTCTGGTTTTCAAGTTTTACACTTCTGGTTAATTGCCTGAATAAAATGTCAGCTATAACTACAATTACGACGGCTGCCAAAGGGCAATCGTAAATTGACGACGGGTGAATTATAGAGAGAATGAATGTTACGATGATTATTATGTACGTTTAATGTTACACTAACAGAATCCGCTATTAATATTGACTATTTACTTTAAATGATATTATTATCTTTAAATTCTTAGAAATTAACATTGTGATGAATCGACAGAGTTACAACTTTATTAAAGGTTGCCTTGAGAGTTTCTTTTGGTTGGGTCTTCTCTTTGTTAACACATTAACTAATTATCCTTCGATTTTTATTTATTTTATAGGCGCCCCTGGTTTAGCAGGGGGTGTGCAGGATTCCCCACCTCTAGGTGGGGTATACCTGCTAAAACCCCTCCTCGGTTAAGTGCTCTCCAGCCCCCTGGTACCACGTTAGTATTACTTCGGGGGGATGGGTGCGATTAGCTGTTATAATTTTTGGTCTGCGTCTCCTTTTGGTAATAAGGCTTTACTGCTGCTGCATTTCCTTTTCATCTTTTTCTTTAATCTTCATGATGGCTTTGATGACTCTGTGGATTTTCATCCATTTGGTGGACGACTCTAACATTTGGTTCACCCGGTTTTGCTACGAGGGTGGCTCTCCCATTACCATTTCCAGTTCTGATCTTTGTCGGCACTCAAATAATGTGTGTTCTGGTGAGTCAACCATATCGCAGTAGAGGTAAGAATCCTCCTCTCTTTTCTTCATTCGTTTCAGGTATGTCGCAAAGTTCCCGTGGCCTATTAGTACTTACGTAATATAGTACTCCACTTCTCCGAACCCCCTTTCTATCCATGGTTGAATATTGGGGATGAGCGTCTTCGTCCACCTCGAAGTTTTGGTGTGGGACTCCCGCCTAGCTTGCCATTGTGTAATAGTTTCTTGTTTGATTTCCTTTACTCTGTTCGGGTCCTTCGTATGGCTCCTTTCCTCGACCATTAATTCTATCGGGGGTATTCCGGACAGGATATGTAAGGCTTCCCTGTAAGCTGAGCAGACTCCAACTAATGTTTTCTCGAGTATCTTGGGCCATGAAAGTTACTCAGTAGTCGGGAAAGTGATGCTGCAGTTGCTTCTGCTTTCCGGGCTGTAGCTTCTATGTGCGTTGTCATTGTCGCATTCCGTTTAAACTCCACTCCCAGATATTTAATGTGGGATTTGATTTCTATTTGAGTGTCGTCGTCTTCGAGGTGGAGATTCTTCAGTTTTCTTCTTCCACCTAATATGACCGCCTTGGATTTTTCGGGCGCGATTGTTAGTTTTTTTTTCATTCACTTGCTTATTCTTGTAAGTGTAATGTTTAATTTCACCTCGAATGACAGTGCTGATTTTTCGCAACCGATTACTTCCGCGTCATCAACATATCCTATTATAGTAATGCCTCTTGGTACATTGATATTCAGCAAGGGATCGTACAGGAGAATCCATAATAGTGGCCCTAGCACTGAGCCTTGCGGGACTCCACAGTTCAAGTGCTTGATCTGATAATTAAGACTCTTTCTGTTAGATAGTTTTGGATCGTTGCTATCAGATATACGCTTATTCTCCTTCTCCGCATCTCTTTTATGATTTTTGATGATTTGCTAATCATCAAGACCACCAGGGTGAAAATGCTATCCGAACCGGGGGCGCTGTTTTTATTCATTTTATTTGTCGCAATTAGAATTTCCTCAGTTGTGAATGGTAAAGTGGCATCATCATTATTCATTAGGGGATTTTTCCCAGGTGATTTCTTTGGCTACCGGAAAAAGATATTCCGCAATTTCCTCTTTCTTTTCTGCCGTTAAGGATATCCTTGGAAAACTATGTGTCTTTTTGCAGACGATTTTGTATGCGGTCCCTACAAGTCCTTGTCGAGGTTATCGCATACATCCATGCTGCGTTGTTGGCTTTCCTTATTTCCTTTCAGAAGAGATCCCTCTGGTCAGAGGATTATGTTTTAAGAAATCGGATTTCTTCTTCCGATGTATTTTCTTTAGGCGTCTCTTTTTCTTAAGGCAGTCCTCCCTTATACTTTTCAGCGACTCATTCCACCAATAGGTCGGCTTCCTTGGGCGTGCTCTATCGCTTTTCTTCGGGATTGAAAGGTCGCACGTTCGGCAAAGTATGTCTTTCCATATTGCTGGAGTAGGGTCTGACTCCTCTTCTTGTTCCATGAAAATAGTGAAGTTTTCCAAGAATAGATTCATCAGACACGGTTTTTTTTATTAAACCTCGGCCTGCCTGTGAGCTGCTCTTAGGTTCTGTTGCTCTCTTGCTACCATGTACATCTAATATTAATGAAACGGTGGTCGCCCAAGGATTCATCTTCAAGCACGTGCCAGTTTGTAACCTTTCCCGTTAACTCCTGTGAATGCAGGGTGACGTCTATAGGAGAAGACGCTGCTCCTCTTATAAAAGTAGGTTTAAGTCCCTGATTAGCCACTTGCCAATCATTTTCTTCGAGTTATTTCACTATATATTCTCCCCTCCTATCTTCGTATGGGCCTCGCGGACTTGGCGATGAGGTCGCCGCAAATATTATCCGGTGACTTCCTTGAGTTTCTATGCTGTTCAATAGTCCCTCCCATATGGTTTCGAATGAGTCAAAATCTATATTAGGGGATATGTATGCGCCGTAAGTGACACACTCCTTTGTCTTGGTGTCTTGATCTATGCAAAGCCTTTGATGTTGCCAAATCCTATGACAGGTATTCGTTGGTTAATACTTTAATAGCACCATTGTTTTCGGTGGTTTTTGGCCGCCTTTTTGTTAGGTTCCGAAATGACTAGTATATCAGTTTTTATGGTTGTATCCAGAGCTGCCCAAGACCTGTTCGTGTTTATTTGAAGCAGTCTATCCATTAACGGTGAAGGTCTTTGACTCTTCTCCTTTCCCTTCTGCCATCCTCTTGGGATCTTGTGTTGGCTCGATTGTTTTCTTTTCTCGAAGCTTTATCACCTGTTCTCTGTAAGCAGGACAGGCTATAGAAAAGGCCTGGTGGCCTTTTTGTTTGCCCGTACATGTATTGATTTTGTGCCCTTGGAGCTAAATCTAGCGAATATCGATCTACCACCCCATCTGAATAAAAATTACTGTACACTTTAAAAACAACCCTGAAGGGTTTGCATTCGGAATTAACAGTCTTCTTTTAGGACTTTTTTGCTGAGCCTTGACAATATTAAAATTCGTTAATTAAGTTGCCATCACCTGCGGAAATTTTTCTTCTAATTAATAAGGTTATTCAGAAGAAAATTAGATTTTGAAACTGCTACAACCTTTTAAGAAATGAAAGCAAGGGAAAATCACATTAGTATTTGTAAAGCAATGGAATTTGTTCGCCGTTCACATGTTTTATCTTTGATTACCATGGTTTATTGATGAACTTTCAGAAGATTTTCTTCCTCACTGAATACTTAAACCACTCATCAGTTGCTGTATTTAGAAATGGTTTTAACTTTACCAGTTCGAAGCGGTTTTATTCAGTGTTACGTTGAATGCTGGGTTGGCAATTGTATGATAAGCAGCCATTTTCCTAACATATGGTCTGTACGTTCCCCTGATCGCAGTCCTGCAGATTTTTCACTTTGGGGCTTAAATTAAAGTAATATCGCGACTCCCAAAGAACTAAAAATTTCAATTTCATAACAAACTGCAAAGATTCAGCCGTTTTTACTGCAAAATGATGTTGATAAAACAAACAAACAACAACATGGAGGACATATTCAAGATTTACACCGAATTAAATAAACCCCACTGCTTTTATTTTGTGTTCAATATATGTGATTTTAAAAAAATTAAATTTAAAACCCAAATAAATTTTAATTTATAAAGTTGGCCAATTAGTTTAAGAAAAATCCTAAGCTGGCCAACCCTTCCTTTATGATAGCTTGTATTTAATGTTAACTAACGCCCTAATAGAAACCTGATACTAACACAGCAATATTCAATTACAGCATTCCATTGTCCAAATAGAATAAATTTTAAATTAAAATGCGTAACGTTCATTCCAAGGTGCCTTCAGTCTAGTGACATTTGATTTCTTATGGACGCTAATAAATTAAAACAATAAGAGAGACTGATATAAACTGTTATTATAATCCTTTCCATAGTTCTTTTATCAACAATCGGTAAGTTTGAATTACACGATAGTTAAAAATTGTTAATCCGTTAATTAATCATAATCAAACGGTATAAAGCTGAATTTAATTAACAGGAATTGTAACTATGTATTATAAATATAATGATTCAAAAAAAGTTTTAATTATCTAATTATCGTTGAGATAAGCAGTTGTAATACGTTACACTCGTAATATTCAATAACTGAAAGTAAAACTTTTTATATGTAAAGAATATAGTTTTTGCTATTTTCTTTGTCTGGTCACACGCCTGTTCTCTTTTTCTTTCTTGTGTAGTCCTTTGAAGTTTAATTTGCATTAATTTAAAGTTTTTTGGGTATTTTTTAATCGATTTATAATTTTATTCTTCTTTATCGTTACCCTTGGTAAGGTTTTTCTTCCCCATGTTTTACTTCTTCTTCACCTTCTGCTTCATTATATTCTCTCTCACCTTTTTCTGCTTCTACTCCAACTTTTCCGCGTCTCCATCATCATCATCACCTTCTCTCTTAATCTCATCTTCTTCTTTTCCTTCCTCATTATTGCAAGCTGCCTGTTGCTTCCAATGTATTGCAGAAATTCGTTCATCTTTGTTGATAAAGACATTTTCACTTCGACCGGAAACAATTTAGAAGATAAATGGAAACTTTTCTGTACTTGTGATTTTATCTGTAAATATGAAAATGTTTTTTTTATAGTGCTTTGAAGTTCAGTTTACATTACTTTAAGGTTTTTTTGTATTTGTTAGTCGTTGTATTACTTTATACTCCTTTGTTGTTGTCGTTGTTGTTCATCCGCCCCTTATTTAGCTTCTTCTCCATCTTCCATGTATTCTTCAGCTTCTCCTTCTTCTTTACCATTATTTCCATTATCAACATCCTCTTTTATCTTAATCGCCTCTTGCTCCTAGTCTTCTTCTTATCCTTGCTTATTGCAAACTGCCTGTTGCTTCCAATTTATATCAAAGATTTTCTTCATCTTGTTTGTTGATATACATTTTCACTTGGGCCCGAAACAATTATATATAACTTTTTTATACTTTAAATTTTTATCTGTAAATGTAAAAATGTTTCCTTTCAAAGCTATTCCCTAAAATAACTTTCAAAGTTTAAAATCTAGAATTTGTAAACTGCGTATTTCTTATAATTCTTTAATTCCGAGTATACATTGATACAGAACAGTGTTAACTGTTTATATTAATATTAATTTTAACTAGGCTTCTCCTTTCTATTCTCTCAATATTTATATTATTTATAAACAAAAGTTTTAAGTAAATAAGGCAGCGAGCATTCCACGCCCTTGTCGAAGTCCTTGACTGGCTATTTAATAAAAATTTCTTTTTTATTTGTTTTTAAGTGCTAAAATCCAAGTCTCTCTTTAGCATTTTAATTGAATTATGGAATTATTCCGTGCTCGCTTCGCCCAATGCTTATAAAATATTTGCCTAATATAAGTCCATATTTGCTAAAAATATTTATTTTAACCGCCCACAGCAAGGTTTTATGTTTATAATTTAACTTTCAATTAAGTTTAAGTGGTTAATTGCTTGTTTTTCTTTAGACGTCTTCCCTGTTTGTCTATCTTCTGTGTTTCTTTTTTCTCTTGCCCTCTTTTGCATTTCTTTTTTCAACTCCTTCTTTGTATAACTTCAGGCATTCTACTAACAGGCAAAGATTTTCCACTATTCATATCCAACTCAGGTCTGCCAATTTTTATGCCGTTAAAAGACTTTTCAAAATACGTTTGATTGTTGTAAAATTGTAAGGAATCGAAAGATGCGAAAAAAATAATTTTCAAAACTTCACACTGAAATACTATATTTCCAAAATAGTATTCCTAACGCATTTTTCTTTAACTTTTCGTTTTCCTCTTTTCTCTAAAACGTTTCACAAAATGATCTGCTATATTATACCTATAAAAAAGACACTGAAGAGGACAAGAAATGTGACGTGTGTTATTCTTGCAATGTTCAAAATACATCTCGTCAGACTTTTGTTTTTACAACAGAGAATCGTTTTCTTCTTTGTCGTTTGAATGGGTACAGCAAACTTGCTTATGCATTATTAGTAAATTCTCTGTGTGGTTTTCAAGTCTTAAAATTCTTTAACCTCTATTTTTAATTTGCTGTTGACATTAGATTAACATACAAAAACAGAAGGTTGTACAGAATACTGGAACTATATCCCATGCTCAGTAAAAGAGAGTCGATACTCGAAGTTTCGCATCAAACAGTTTGGTAATGATTTAAAGTTTAACTCGGATAAACCCAAAGCTTTAAAAAGCTCCAAGTCAAAGGTCTTCAGGTTCGGCTCCAAACTTGGACAAAACTATGCGATTTTCAGCTCAATAAAGGCTCAAAGTAAGGAAAAGATTGGAAGACTCAAATCTCAATAAAACTTTAAGTTTGGTAAAAATGAAATGGCTCGGAACTCAGTAAATATTAGTGTTTAATTTGGGCTGGTATAAACATAATAGTATATAATAAAGCTTATCGTATCAGTAAAAGTTCGAAATTCGATTAAGGTTCTAAGCCCATCAGTAAAGGCTCAAAACTTGATAAATGTTTGCAGCTCTCTAATGCTGGGTAAATATTTGAAGTTCAGTAAGGGTTTGAATCGCCGCGCTGGTAAAAGTTCTAACTTTGGTAAAATTTGTAATGCTCGGGGCGTAATAAAGGCTGGAAATTTGAATAACATCCACTAAAGTTTCATACTGGTTCGAGATAAGGGAGTGGAAATTCTTTACAAATCCAATTCTGAGCTTAGTAATAGTTTAAAGCTCATTAAAGCCTTGAAGTTAATTAACGGTTTGAACTGGCTTGCGACTCAGTAAATACCGGCAATGTTATGAAAGTTCTAAGCCCACAAATTCTGCACAAAGACCCTAAGCAATATAAAGACTGGAAGTTCTTTAAAAATCTTAAGAGCTAATAAAAATTCTAAGCTCAGTAAAGCCTTGAAGTAACAATAAGGACAAAAAAATATGTAATTAATATTTAAAAATCTCTGAGCTGTTAAAACTGCGTAAACTCAAAGATCAGTAAAGTCTGGAAGCTTGGCAAAAACTAGGGGGTTTTCATTACTCGGTAAAACTTATATGGCCCGCGGCTCAGTAAACGCTTAAGATTCGAATAATCTCTACTGAAATTTCGGAATAGCTCGAAATAAAGTAAAAACTGCAAATTCCTAAAAAACTCAATTTGTTATTTCAGAAATGTTCTGAGCTCAGTAATAGTTGAAAACCCAGTAAAGCTTTACAGTTCAGTAAATGTTCAAAATGGGTCGAGACTCAGTAAAGACTTTAAGCCCACTAAAACTCGGTAATGGCCCGAAGTAAGGTAAAAATTCAGTTTGAAACTAAGAAAAACTCTAACCTCAGCATAGGCTTGAAATAGCTCAAGGTTTAGTAGAGATTGGAAACATTATGAATGTTCTAAGCCCAATAAAACTCGGCAAAGGGCCGAAATAAGGTAAAGCCTGGAAGCTCTTTAAAACTTCAATGAGAGCTGCGAGAAACTCCAAGTTTAGTAAAAGCTTGAAGCTCAGTAAAGGTTCGAAGTAAGTATAACAAAAATTCTAATTAATATTTGCAAACTGCCGAAAGCTCTTAAAACTGAGTAGAGGCTTGAAATTAATTAAGACTCAGATCTCAAGGCTCGAGTTTTGTAAAAGCTAGATAGTCTAAATTTGCTAAAGCTGAGCGAGCTGAGCTTTTCAAATTTTACCCTAAAAAGAGTCAAGTCCAAGGCTTTTTTGCATGCTCGTCCGAGCCGAACCGACTTTGAAAAAATGTAAACTGCCCATTTCTAACTTCCAGCCTCGTTTATAGATTATTTTAAAAATGGTCGACCTAAGATGGTAATAAACGAAGCAAAATGCGACAGAAATAGCAATTAAATCAAAAGGATGTTGTTATATAACGAGTTCGGTGATATTCTGTTCCTCACTCTAAATGTCAAGTTGCCACAAGCAACGTTTCAGTAATAACAGCGAACATAACAGTAGTTCTAATATATTTTATAGTACTGAAGATTACAGGGCAAAAAAACAGCACGTGAGGTGATTAAATTGTTGGTTCAATGAAAAAAAAATAAATGCCAGCCTTGAATTTAAAGTCAAAATACCTTTACTGCTTTTTAATAACGATTTTCTATAAGATCCTGAAGATCACGTCTTCACGCGAGTAAATCAAACAGGAATGTTAATTATTGGCGTGTACTGAGCACATCATTTTCGTGTTAAGTTAGGGAAAACCCTCCATATTTCAGTTTATACGTTAAAATGTCCTTGTTTGAAATCTAATATTTCAGTATTTAACATTTAAATAAATATTTTATATATTCATATCGCGTTGCTCCATTTATAAGAAAACTGGCGTTTTCAAAGCGATGACCTTCGCGATTAAGAAAAATAAACAAAAATCAGCTGAAAGATGTTAATATTTAAATGTCATGTATATAATATCATCGAGTATTTCCTAACAGGTATGTAAAATAATTTCGGTTGACATTAATAAAATTGCATGACGGAATGGTGATTAGAAAGGTATGGAGGGGTACGGCCTTCAAGTTTCATGGCCGAGGTAAATGGCATCAAGTTCACGTTCAAGAGATACAAGATCAGCTCTAGCGGAGGCTCGTCAAACGAGATGTTGAGGTTACTATCTATCTACTAAAACGTTTATTTTATAACGATCGCTAAAATAACAACGGGCTTGGTTGTTTGTTTAAAAATCCTTAGTTGGCGTTCGGAAAATTTTTATTTGGAAATTCAATTTTTCCTGATACAAGGCTACCGAGTGGGTTATTTATTAAATTAACATCCAGTAAAAAGCGGTTTAAAGGCCAACTAACAAATTATAAATGATCCCGTGAATTTTTTTGGTAATTAAAACTTAAAAAGAACGAGCGCTTTGTTTTTTGAAAAATCTTAATAATCTTACATATGCATGTCGTACCTGTGGAATGTAGAACTTAATATGTAAATGAACGAAGGTGATCGTATTTAAATTACCCACCAGTCGTTTAAGCCTATTTAATTAACACGATTAGAACTCCAAAGGATAGGTCGGTTTTAATTATGTATTACGACGCAAAAAAGTCTCCTAATAAACCTTACAGGTGAATGTATGGGTCAATTACTTGAGGATATCTTGTATTTATAATGGACGATTTCAAGAAGTAAATTTCTTTTGTCTATTTTTTATTCGAAGAGATCTTTGAAAAGGGATTTCCAAAAACCCAAATACGTATTTCGTATTAAAAAGAATTCTACTGAGAATATTCTTGGAAGTTTCTGTTGGGAGAGAATTTAGGCAATAAGCGAAGCAAATCCCTAAAACTGCCCACGCAGAAAGGAATTTTGCGAATGAAACCAACGAAAGCAGGATACACAAATATTTATCAAGAAAGATTAATCAAACGATTTCGAAAAAACTATTCCGTAAAGTATTGTTAAAAGTTTTAGTTCTAAACAATCCTTGATCTCTTTGTCTTTTCTCCTTCATTCTTCAACTAATCTGTTCTGATTTCTTCTTTTTATTATTTTTTTCTTTTCTTCCCCTTTTTTCTTCCGTTCTTATCCTCTTCTCTCATTTCTGTTCTCTTCTGTTTCTGCTTTTTCTTTTTCCTGTCATCACTTTCTCGCCGTTTCTTCTTTTCCCCTTCTTTATCTTCTGAATTTCCTGGTTAAATAAAGAACTTCGAATAAAAGTATTTCTTAATGTATTTTTCTGCTCTAAATAATCGCATTCAAAACTCAAAAATAAACTCCAACCTTATTGTTAAAACTCCCAAAGAAAACTTAAATTAACCTGTTTCAAGGTTATGATAATAATAACGGACTTCAAGCAAGCCCTGCTTGTTTCTTACTACTTTTGTTTTGCAATTTTGTTTAATTTTCTACAGTCTGGTCACACTGCAAAGCTGTTCCATATAATTTGCTATGTTAATTAGATGTAATCATATTCTATTCCTGTAACCAGCGCCTCATTTAAACATAAGACGTAATTTACACTTATTATCGCAGCTTGTAATTTATAATAACTCTATTATTTTAAGTATTTTTTGTTGGTTACAAATAAAACTTCAAAAATTAAATTTATTACTTGGCAGCTAAGCTAATTTATTATTTAATCAACGAAGAATGCGCTTTAAATTCTGGATTTTCAGGGGTTTTATAATACTTTTATAAATGAATTTTTGACCATATATTGTAGATAAACCTGTTAGTCTTCGCCGTCTTTTAACCTTATATACAAATAAATAAATCCACCAATTAATCAATTCAAGAACCTGCTTTAAATTTTCCTGTAAAAGAAATTTGGCTTATAAACAACAAAATTTGTTGCAGTAATAAAAAGGTGGCTTTATTTTTGGAATTTTATTAGAGTTCTTTTTGACATATCCTTTAAATGTTAATGCACTCCGTAATACTACACCTTAATATTTAAATCCCTCCAAAATGTATTTAAAAAACTTTATTTAAAAATACAAGGTTACTTTTTATCTTAATTGGGCATTTTTGAATGTCTTTTACTACATATTAAGTTATTGTAATTGATGGTTGTAATTTGTAATTTAATTTTGAACAAAAGGCGTATCTTTACAGCTTAAGGTTTTTAATATTTGAAAAAGTGGTATTCGTGAAATAAACCATGTAGGTATGGTTCAAGGATAAATTTTTAAAATTATTGTCATTTTCTTTTGATTCCTAAATGAATATTTAATCTGGTTTTTATTTTTATTCAATTTAAATTAGTTGTTTGGTTAGTTTTAATGCGGATGAATATTAGAATGAATTTAAAGATCAAATGTTTAGGGATTTGCTCCTTTGAGGGTATATTTATTTGACGTGAATTAGAATTCATTTTAAAATATTAATTCGAACTATGTATAGCTAGAAATCAGTGGTTCGAGTCTCAGCAAAGGAAAATTAATTCATTTTCACCAATATGAAAAATTTGCTGTATTTTATCTTTAAATATTTATTATAAAATTAATATAGGCACCTATACATATATTTAACCTAGCATAATACAACACACTATTAAATGTTTCATTGTCCTTTCGATCATTGGAATCTCCGCTATTTTTAAATAAACTGCACTATTTTTATATTACAATTTCAGATAATTAAGCCAGTTTTCAGAGCCAAAGTTGGAAGTTGTTCCAACCAATTTTGTAATTTTGGTGCTGTTCTTAATTTATTTTAAAAGTATATTCAGCAATTTAATGGAATTTAAATGTGTAGGTAGTATACTATTCTGGGTAAAAGATTTTTGAGTATCTGACAGAGAATTTTGTTAATCTAATATTGCTTGGTAAGCTATTATTAAATACATATGAGCAATGTGTGAAACGTCTTGCTGAATGTTTAAGGCGAGGATAGTCGTGAAGAAAATCACAACACATTTTTTTACAACTTGATCGTTGTTTTAAAATAAGACCAAATTTTAATATTGTTAAAGTAGCCAGGCTTGTAACAATTACTTCGAAGCTCAGTGTAGGAGATTTAGCGGACTACCCTTAAGGGAATTTATCAAATTTCAGACATTTCCAAAGCAAACTTGAATGAGCCTGGGCCGAAGAGCATATAATTTCATAAATTTTTATTGGTTTTAACTTCTTTATAAAATTCTTTTTTAACTAAATTAGTAATAATGACAACGCCACATTAGAAATCTATTTATGTAAAAATTTGTTCTTTATAACATAGCTACAATTCTACAATTTTCTTTAAATTACGCGTTTGATTACCTTTAAACTTAGAGTAATATAAATTAAAAATTAATTACATGACTCTGAATTGCATAAATGCTTTAAACATTTTAATAATTTACTTTTACTTAAACGTTTTCCATTACATTTGTGTTTAATCATCTTACTTTTTTCTTCCAGTATATCAGCTATAATACTTGTTGTATCTTATTGGAAATTAACCCGAGTTAAGGTTTGTTGGCTACTCCATTATTAATGTCTCCGGAATTTTCTTTACCGTGTTTTCAATCAATTGCCTTAGTTTTGCGTTTTCTTGCACCTCCTCAGTATACACTTTAAAATGTTTTATTTTGCTTTTATTTCAGCGTTTTCCATCGTATTTTTTTAAATAACTGATTTAAACTGAAAAATTAAATATTTTTGAAACATTTTTCGTACACTATACCTGTTATATCGTGCCATAAACAAGTCCCAGTTAAGGTTTGTTAGCTACGCCATGGTTGAAGTCTCCAGAAATTTCTTTAGTACGCTTTTGCAAGCACTTCCGTGGTTCGAAGGTCACGTTAAGCTGTAGGTCCCCTATGTTGACAAGACACACATACTAAAGACATATGGGGAGAAAACCGGTGACGCCCTGTAAAGGGCACATCACTTCGAGAAGATAAAGACGCTTTTATAGCTTTTAATTAGCTCAGTTACGTTAGTTTTGCGTTTTCTTGCATTTGCTGAAAAACATTTTAATTCTTGCATTATAGGTACCTGTTGCATAGCGCTGGAAACTAACCCCACTAAAGGTTCGTTGGTTACCCCATCGTTGAAGTCTCCAGAATTTTCTTTAAACTACACTTTTATAACTTTTAATTACCTTTAAACTTAAAGTGATAAAAGTAGAAATCAATATTACTTATTTCTGTATTTTCTTACACGTTTTCTTACTGTATACATATATTTTAAAACATTTTAAATTTGCTTTTACTTTGGTGTTTTCCATACTTTTTAAAATAATTTTAAAATTGGTGTTAAAGTTGAAGTCTCCAAAGTAAAACAGAAAAAGCAGATATTATTTACGTTAGTTTTGCGTTTTCTTTCACGTTTCTCTACTGTATGTGCTTTAAAACATTTAATGTTACTTTTACTTCAGCATTTTCCATGGTATTTATCTTTAAATAATTTTAAAACTAAATACATAGTTTAAAATGAAAAATAAACAGTTTTAATGCATTTTTTACATACCTGTTATATTGTGTTAACTTCAATTAAGGTGTGTTGGCTACACCATCGTTGAAGTCTCTAGAATTTTCTTCAAATTTCGCTTCAATATCTTTTGATTACTTTTGGTTCTAAAGTAATAAATATTAATTTAATTTCGTTTGTACTTAAGCGTCCTCCACTTCATTTTTAATAATTTTAGAACTAGAGTGGTCGAGTGGTTAAGGCATTCGACTACAGCACGGATGGTTTCAGGGTCAAATCCGAGTCTGATGGTCGGCGGGTGACCTACCCAGTCACTGGAAATAATTGGGAACCGAAACACAGCAGTGGAGTAGGGAATGTAAGCGGTTGTTGAAGGTGTGGTGCTTACCACATCAACCTGTACGCATACGCGTGCGAGACAACCGGGTATGAAAGCGACTTAGGAGGCCTTAACCCTCAATGTTTTCGGCCATACTCCCTCGCGGAGTGTAAGTGCCATTACCTTTACTTAACCTTAGAACTGGTTTAAGACAAAAAAATAAATATTTTGAAGAGAAATACATTATTCTTGATGTATCGTGTTATAAACTAGTCCCAATTGAGGTTTTTTGTCTATATCATTGTTGCAGTCTCCAGAATTTTCTTTCATTTACGTTTTGATAACTTTTAATTACATTTATGCTTAAAGTGAAATCAATTACGCTAGCTTTGCGTTTTCTTACATGTTGCTCAACTGCATGTGCTTCCAAACATTTTAATTTTGCTGTTACTTCAGCATCTTCCATCGTATTTTTTAAAAAATATTTTAGAACCATTTTTTTATAAATTACACCTGTTGTATCGTATTACCAACTAACTCCAGTTAAGGTTTCTTAACTATACCATCGTTGAAATCTCCAGAATTTTCTACGCTAAATTTTAATGTACTGCCAAAGTGCCAATATATATCTGAATATTTTGAAAAGACTTTTTATACGTATTGGAAACCCTCATCAGTCAGTTTTGTGGACTCTGCCATTGCTAAAGTCTCCAGCATTTGGTTTAAACCACTTTGCATTAAAGTTTCAAATTATTTATAGCATAATTGTTTAAAATTTTAGTGACTTATACGTAATTAAATAATGTCTTGAAAAATTGAGAATAATAAAATGGCATTCTTAACGCTTTAATTACAAAGTATTGCAGTATTTAGAGCAAAGAAGAAGCTTCCCTAATTAGAGTTTGTTGTCTATTCGATCGTTGAATTCTCCGACGGTTTCGTAATTTCTACTTTTTGTACGGTTTTGAGTGGTTTCTGTGCTTAAAAATATATATAAAAATATTGTACCTATAGAAATAAATATAACAATAACACTAATATTTTATAGGTGAATATTATTAAAAATAATAATCTCTTAAAGTTTAAAGCAACCATTATAGTCAGGTTATCGAAGTAACTGATCAAGTACATATTAGGTTAACAATTGCAATATTTTCTAACCTTTTCATTTAATTAGTGCAAATTTAAGAAATTTTTCTTAAATACAAGATAGTAAAAGCAATTCCAATCTGGTTTATATTCTAATTTGGCCTGTAGCAATACCAACAATAATTCTTTAAAGAGTTACATCAAAAGCTTACGTCCCTCACGATGAAATAAGTTTTCTCAAGGCTTACTTAGATAATATACGTTTTATAATTTATTCAAAAGATGAAGAAGCTAATTTCATATTGCGTTAACATCAATCTTATTATAGTTATAAGAACAAAAGCATAACCTGACACGTATTTATTGCTTCGATAGTAGGTGGACGTAGGATGATAAATTAGCATAAATTTAATTTATGTGAGAGTTATTCTGACGTGAAGATATCACGAAGGGTTTATTCCGTGATTCACATTGTTCATGTTTTTTGTTTTTAATTTCTATGGTTGTATAGAATTGTAATATCAATGATTTACGTTACATTCTTAAAGGCTTCAAAATTAAGGCTACATTAATGTAATGGATAGTTTTGTAATTAGTTTTGATGTGAGCCTCGCCTTAATTATACATAAATGTTTGTTAAATTTCAATAAATTTTGAGTTTCGATTGTTACAGTACATATTTTAAAACACGTTCAAAGTCTAAGGTTATCCATGATTTACCATTCAACGTTTCGTGGTTTTCTTCTTTCTTTCCTTCCTGATCTTCTTTTCACCCGTTATTTCTCATGTTAGCTATTAAATAATGTAACTAACTTTATTTTTTATTTTTACAGGTGTAACTCTTTGATGTTTGAACGTTAAACGGCTGAATTTCCAGAGTTCTCCCTTTTACAAAGTATTATTATGCTGTTTTTCAACGGATGCCTTTTCAGGTGAGTTACCCTTAAAGTCACCGAAATATTTTCCGAAGAATAAATTAAAATATCACCTACAAGTTCTTTATAAAAAATGATTCGAATTTCCTTTCATGCAAATATTTCGGATTAAACTGGTTTTAAACTATCTAACATTCCATCAAAGTATACTTCTAGAATTCTAAATTAGCCTGTATAATACTAACATTCATTTTATATATAGGTATAAAATCATTCAACGATAATACCCACACACCCAGTTAGACGGCAGCTGCGAATTAAAATATTTGACAATTACACTTCGTGCATCAAAATAGACACCCAAATTCCAATGTCAATGTTAATTTTTACGTGAGTGAAATTTGTTATGTGCATTTATACAATCGAAAGCTAAAAACAAGGACGTAACTCGATGGGAATCCCGCTTCCTGGACACTTCTCGTTATTTTCTTTGGGAATTTTAATCAATTTTTGCTGTTAAATTATTCTGGATGAAAGAAAGGTTACTGGTAGTATTTATTTAAACTTCTAAGACATTAATTAATAGATATGAGTAATGTGTGAATAAGCTTGTACATAGTTGGGCATCAGACAGACTGATGAATATTCGAACCGGAGGTAATAATAATTTCAATTCTTTTGCTTGATTCAACGCGAATTACGTTCCATTTTTTTCAATTCCAAAAATAAAGTTCCTATTCGTATAACGCCATTAAAGTGAAGAACTCAGTGTAGGTGATTTAGCACGCCAGAACCGAGGCATTCTGTTTAAAATTATCCACGAGTTTTTAAGTGACCTTGCTGAAGCTTCATTAAAGATCTAAAAGCTAATCTGAAAATATAATTTCGTGAAATTCCCCAAGTTTAAAACAAAAAAAAAATTGAATGGACGTTCGTTGAAGGCTCCGGCGTGCATTGAGTGTAATTATAACACAGTAATAATTAGTTTTAGCCACTATGCTAATCTTAACAAAAGTTAATACCAGGTTGAAGTTTATAATAAAGTTATTACAGCAATAGTAAATTATAATCATTAACCAGTATTTTAATTAGTCCATTTAATTATCATTGATACGTTTCCAGATGTTGTGAGTAATTTATCATATTTAACGGCCACATAAAGCGTTTATCTTTTAACTTTCAGATTCTATATGTTAAAGAGAACATGAATAATTTCTTTTGACATCTACATGAAATGATAATAATGTCAAATTCTTCAGATGGTAACCTTCACAGTTGTAATACCGGATCACTACCGCTTTGATGCCTACACAAGCGCTCTTGGAAATTATTCAAACATAAATATTCTAAATACATTTCTTATTCGGACAACATAATTCAAAAAGTCTCGATAATCGTATGTTAATTCCCAATTTGAATAAGGCAAGGTAAATTATATTTTTAAACGTTGTTGCTAGTGGAACCGCGGATTAAGAAATCCTTCCTCATTTGGACATTTCAAATTTCAAGTTCAATTATCGCTCTGAGTAATTTGTAAAACGAGTTTTATTAGTTTCGTATTAATTATGGACTAATACGTAACAACTGCTTCCGGTTGATTGCTTGGTATGCCGGATGTTTCTAAAAACTTTACCTTCAAGTTCTAGTTTTATTATTTAATATGTAAGTTTAATGCGGGATTACGTAAATCATAAAATTAAATAGTCTGTAATAATTTAGGTGAAGGTAAATGTGGGTTTTATTCTTTGTTAAACTCATCAATCGTTTAACGTTTTGGCCAATTTTTTGTTTGTTGGTTGGGTAAGTTGAGTTTTCAAAATGAAATTTAAAACTTCTTCGAAAGTAAGATATTTCACAATTTTATTTATTTAATGCCGAATTAAACTTTTCATGCCCTAAAACTAAAACCAAGTTATTTACCCACTAAATACTCCAGGAGACTGCTTACATTAAATTAAATTAATATTAAAATTAATAATGAAGAAAAGAAGGAACAAAGAAGAGTACTGATATGATTACTATCACTTAATAGTAAATAATAATTATTGTAAAATTATATGCAATTAAGGTTTGTTGCTTATGTGATCATTGAAATCTCCAAGCTTTTAAAAGTTGTTGTCTTTGTACTAAGTGACTTTTTTGCAAATAAGACTTCTTGAAATATAAAATACAATTAAAGCCTTATCTGGTGTTAAAGTAAAAATTAACTCCTGGCTGAGGGTAGCACAAAAACAGTTTCGTATTTTACAAAATTTCACGGTTACAAATCTCAAGTTAGTCGAAGTTAAATTGCTAAATTTTAATTAATTGATAAACTTAAGATTTTTTTCAAAGAAGACTAGCTATTAATTGATGGTTTTATTGTACTAAAAATTAGATTTCCCCAAGGCTTGTTGTTTCTGCGATCGTCAAAATCACTGAAGGGTTTTAAGTGATTTGCATATTTTGGGTGAAACTTTTTGAAGCCTTAAAATAAATGGAAGCTGTTATTTTAAGGCTTATCTGACGTAAATTCCTGATTGAGGATGGCTCAAAAATAGCTTCAAAATTTAGGATATTTTTCGATTATAATTCTTGAATTGACCAAAGTTAAACTGCTGAATTTTAATTAACTAATTGGTAAGTTTAAAGATTTTTAGGAGGAAAATCGATCTGACGCTATTAGTTAGTTATTGTTTTATTGTAGTGGAAATTGAAATTCCTAAAGGTTTATTGTGTGGGTGATCGTTGAAATCTCCAAAGATTATGATTTCCACACTTAAAAAATTTCTTCAGATTTAACTGATGCTTTAATCTGACGTTAAGTTAAAATTAATTCCTGATTGAGAGTAGCACAGAAATAATTTTGTAATTTATGAAATTTCTTGGTTATAGCTACATAAATATCGAATTAACCGAAGTTAAACTGCTGATTTTTAATTAATTCGTAAGTTTAAGATTTTTTGAGACAAATACCCTATTAATTGGTTTTATTGTAATGGAAAATAAAATACCTAAATGTTTGCGTTCATGCGACCCTTGAAATGCCCCGGACTTTTCAAATAGTGTTCATTGATTTGAGCGACTTTTACTCCTAAAACGTTAAAATAGAAATAAAATTTTTAATTCCTGATTAAATAATGGCACAGAATTTCTCAATTATAAATCTTAAATTATTGGAAGATCAGCTGCTGATTTTTAATCAACTTTTTTGTCGAAAACAAAACCTAGTTATAGCTAGTTGCTTGTACGATCGTTGAAATCTCGGGGGGTTTTCAAGCTGTTTTCGCTGTTTTATTTTTTTTACGCCTGAAAACCTTGTTCAGACATTAAAATTCAGCTAGAATGCGTTTGTAAATCATATGTTTAATGCTTTAAACACTTTAAAGCATGTCTGATGTGAATTAAAGCTAACTGACTGATATCATCAAAATAATTTGATTGTTTACGATATTTTTTTAGGTATAAATTTATAATCGGTAGAAGTTAAATTGTTAATTCTTAATTAACTGGTAAGTTTAAAACCGATCTGAAGTTATTAGTATTTTGTTGTACTGGAAATTGTATTTCCTTAAGGTTTCTTGTTTATACGATTATTGAAAGCTCAAATACCATTTTTGTTATTTAAAATTCCTCTTATGCCTAAAATTGAAGCTAGAATATATTTCTAACGTTTTTAAGACATATCTTAGGTTAAATTAAAACTAAATAACTCTTTATCTCGGATTAGACGACAGTTTCGTTATTTATGGGCTGATACGGTTAAAAAGAAACTCTAATTAGTTGATGTTAATCAGCTAACTGGTAACTAATAATAGTAAATTTAAAAATTCCTAAGTTTATTAAGTACTATCAACTAAATTAAAGGTTTGCTATCCGCACGGATCGTTGAAATCTCCAGTGATATTTTTTAAAATTTATTATAATGTTTCAAGTGAATCTAAAGTAGGAAGCTTATTCAATTTTTCAATTATATTGTAAAACAAACAATAATGTATTTAGGTTGTTGGAAAACGGAGAGTTGTTGTGTTCAGTAATTAGATTACGAATTAAATTTTAATTTTCAGCAACTGGTGACCACTCAAAAAAATTAAAAAGGTTGATGAGTTTCTCACGTTCAGAGCATGTTTGATAAAATATTTTAAACGCCTTGAATTGACTCAAAATTAATTAATTTCGACGACATCGTCAGACCAATCTGAAGACCAATATCGTCCTTTTTTGGACGCAATATTATGAAAATATATTACTGATCATTAGTAAACAATAAAAATAAATTTTCGGCGACATAGAAATTTATTTTATTTTTAGAATTTTTAACAGTCTAAGATACGAAACTTGTTTCAATGCATTGTAAGTAAATTGTAACATTTGTATCAATTCTTTTCTTACAAAGTTTTAAATTTTTTGAAATTTTGAAAATATTTGAAGGTATATTTTGTGTTGAATTTAAAACTCTTTCAAAAGATTTATCCATGCGGATGACAGGACTGGCGATATTGAGTTTTACTAAAAGTAAAATTTTGCTAATAGTAAGGCTATTACTTGATACTTTAAATCGAGTATGTCCAGTTTAACTATTTGAGTACTTATTAATATTATTATTATTACTTAAAGAAAACCTCAATGAAGTAAGATCATGAATCGTATAAACAGCTGAAGTTTGTTTTATACCATCTTTGAAATATTCATCTTCAAACAGGTTTTTTGTTTTTGGCAAGTTTAAAGTACGAAACGCATTCGGAAGTACATTGTAATAAATTGCATTACCTGGAATTTCCTCAGAAACAAATAATTTACAATACATTTCAAACTTTCCTGGGGCATCACTTAGGTACTACAAATTTAGATCTACCAGCTAAATCTTAAAATTATTCCACTGCCTATAAATCACAGGTTTCGTATATGTCCAGTCGTTGAAATCTTCAACAAATTTTTGGAAATTAGTAGGTTTGGGGAGGGTTACACAAAATTTTGTATTTTCTAGACTTTCTTTTAAGATGTTTGGATTATAAAAATTGCAGAGAAATAAATTATAATAAATTATATCGTTGAAACAATGCCATAAAATATTTAAAATATTAAATTACCTTAGAATCAACGAATTTTCAGAAGACTATTGAACTCTTGTGCAAATGTATTCTAACATTTTATTGTACATATCAGTCACCAGCAATTTACATTACTAAGTTACCAAAATTTGTGAGTATCAGATCTAATCTAATTGATTAATGTTTTTAGTGTACTAAAAATTAAATTAAGGGCTGTTGCATGTATGATGGTTGTAATCCCGAACGATGGTTTAAACATTATATTTTCAACGTTTTTAGTAAGTTAGAACCTGGTCAAAGGTAAACTGCACTTGAATTTTATTATTAAAAGAGAAGTAGGTATATCGTTTTACAAAAAGAAAAAATCATAATTTTCCTGAAAATTAAACCAATGCCGGACAATTTATTAACACGGCGCAGATAAGGAGAGAGTCTTGAAACTATTTTTAGAGTTTCTCCTTTTTTGCCTTTTATTCTTTATAATACATTACTAAATTACTGTTGAAATCCGTTTACAGTCGTTTTTGAGCGAATCAATCACCGAATTTACACTTCCAGGTGACCTTTACATTGCTAATGGTTAATTTATTCTCGGCAAATTTAAAACTTAGAACGATTAATCTGTCAGTTAAAGTTTTTATTGTATTGAAAACTAAGTTCATTTAAGGTATGAACCTGAGTCCATACAATCCTTGAAATCTCCAACTATTTTTAATAAGTTGTAAGTATAAAGCTATTTCAACTGGATTACTGAAACAGAACGGTGGTGCTTCATGAAATATCGAAATCGAAAATAATTCAGTCTATTGTTAAAACAGGTTGAGAACTGTATTGGTTCGTTCGAGTGATTGACTTACCCAGCGAACATTTTGAAATTGTTTTGCTAACTGTTAATGTATTTAAGAAATTAAAATTTAGAACATCGAAACTGATCTGATTTTATGAATGGCTTTATTGTGCTGGAAATTAAATTCGAGTAAGGTTTGTTGTATATGCGATCGTTGAAATCTCCAGCAAGGATTGAGTGTTTTTAGTGAGTTTTAAATACAGAATCATTTTAGAAATAAGTTATAATTGAATTATATTGCCGAAACAAAAGAGTAATGCTTAATAACATATTTTAAACATCGGGAATAATGCAGTTTGTTGTTAAAACAGATTGAGATCTATTTCGGTTGTTTGGTTGTTTCGGGCGAAACAATTGTCAAATATTAATATCTTCAATTAACCTTTTAAAATTGCATTTGCTACCAATTAACTTATTATACAAAAATTTAAATTCAGAATGCCAAAGCTGGTTTGATTTTATGAATTAATGGTTTTATTGGACTGAAAATTAAATTCGACTGAGCAAGCAATTAGAGATTGGACTCTCAGTTCGCCTCATACTGTGTTTCGAGTCCTGGGCTGAGACAAGCGAAACTACTCATCTACAGACCTTCTAAAACCGAGTTCGAATAACTCCGAGACGGGAGACTTTATGACACGAATACAGATAATACAAGTACATATGGAAAAGTTCTTGATATCCAAAAAACATTGTTTTATGATAAACTAGCAATACCCCGAAAATAAATTTACCTCGGTTCTTAATAAGTAAATTAGCCCAAAATATAATTTTGGCCACTTAGAATTAATATTTATGGATTAAAATTTATCAGCCTCTTCCTATTGTTGGTGTCTATGTGTTAACGAAGTTTGAAAATATTCCATTAATCGGAAGCCTATAAAACTCAATTTTGTATGTTAAATAATTTAAACTGACTTGATTGAAATATAAAAACATTGTTTTTTAGCTTCAAATTAATTCAATTCTAGCAAAAACCTACATTGGATAGGCCTCTCTGAGGATCCAAGTTACAGATTCTGTAACGAAGCAGATGAAACCTCCCTTCATCTCCTTTTACGATACCCCAGACTACTTAATGCCCGTACTTATAGTCGATACTTCGCTCGATCTCATACTTGAGCATTACTCAAGGTTGGTAACACCCTACTGACCCTACCTTGAGACGTGCTTCGCCGTTTGATGTTTACGCATTCTCGGATTCTCTGAGTAGTCCTCAAGTACGAGATTGAGTTTCGTCCATAAGTACAGACGTCGACTACTTGGAGCCGATCTTTTATTTTAGAACCCGACAATACACGGAACGCCTCTATGGACAAGATCTTGGCCTTTGAACTAGGTGCCGGTTTATATAAAGGCATCCCTTAATTTATGGCCTGCATGCTGCTACTTCGCGCCGCCGAAGAAGAAGAAATTCGACGAAGGTTTGTTAGCTATTCGATCGTTGAAATCTCTAACGATTTTTGACCATTTTTAATGCATTTGAATTACCAAATCGGTTCAAAAACAAATTATAAGAAAAGAATATGTTAAACGCAGGGTAAAATCTACCGAAAGCCTGAAATCAAATAATTTCCTACCGTTGCATTGTAGAGATCTGTTATGCCATTTGCAAAGTGCATCTGTCACCAAATGCCAATGTCTTTTGTGACCTTTAAAAGCAACAGTAATGATTATTTATTACTGGAGATTTAAAATATAAAACACAAATTTACTGCTAATACTACCAATTTATGGCAAATGCAAAAATTCAATTTGATTTACATTCTAAAAAGCGTTCTAATGTTTCCTGATTGAAAATGTTTTGAATTATTGTTATATAAAGTCAAGGCTTACTTGGATTTATGATTTGACGACAAAAAAATGCACGTAATTTTGGCATTCCTTTTAAAAGAAGTTCATAAGAAACCAATAAAGAAGGACTGCCATTTTTCCTGTTTATTCAGATGACTCATTTTTTTGAGATTTTTATGTAATAGATTTGACTTTCAAACCACATATGCATAAGTGCACCAAAAGTAAAGACTCCTACGTTGTACAAACAAATTTGAATTACAATAAGATAAGCTAGGACCTTTCATTAATATTTTACAAATCAATACATTGAATTATCTAATATTTTTTAGAGTAGAATAAAATAAGCAAACAGGCAACATAACAAAATCTAAAACTTTGTTTTTTGCCTTGCTTATATCCTCAATTGGTTAACACAAAATAATTCTGTCTATTTTCAAATAAATTTTACCACTGCCGATTCCACAAGTTCCAGGTTAAAGAATTTTGCCATTTGTTTATTGGTTGTCATGATACTCAGGAAGTAGTTGCGAATTTACCTCACAAGGGAAGTAACAAGTATTTGGAAGCCAATCGCATATTTTTATAAATTAATGCGGTGACAATTAACGTTAAATTATTATGCCTAAAATTATTCAAATTTTTGAGGCAGTTGAAGAAATATAGTACTGAATAACACTGTTTAACAGAATTGATGTGTCAAGCTATGCTCGGAATGCAATTTTCCAGACTCGAAAGGGTACATTTCGCTTACCTCCATTGCTCTTTAAGTGATTATTTTCCTACTGGATTTAGTTTTGTCCGCAAAAGTATGTCCTAAATTTGGATTTATTGACAAATCTTCCAAGGAAATCCGGATTTATAATAAAACTTAATTCCAACATTCCTAAATGGTTAACAGTCAGTCAGTCAACTTAAATTTTGAGTGTTGAAATTTGAAACCCCGCATTTGACTTCGAATTTTAAAAATTAAAATTTTAAAAGCAACACTCACATGCATAATAAATAACCTTGATAATAAAACGACTTCAATCATTATCCTTCATTAGATATTAAAGGCCGATCCGTGTCATATTGTCTTACATGTATGAATCATTATACATAAACTATGCAATTCAATTTGTTAATAAACTGGTATGTTTTATTTATATAAAAAAATATGTTGTTATGAGCTGGAACACCCTTCAAGAGACTATAGAGAGTTTTAACGCAATGGCTAAACCGTGTATCAGCATAAATCAGTCTAAAAGAAACCGTTGTAAATCGTTTACAACCACATAATGTAAATGTGACAATAATAAAATAAGAACTATTGTTATCTTATTAGCTTATTACGTAACAACACAACAGAGATCAACTTGGTTAAAGGTCAACAGTTCTATAATTTCTTTTTGTCACCGTACATGACGTCGACTTTAAATTGTAAATTGAATCCAGTACAGCTTTGAATAATGCGACTTTTAAGACCTGGATAAACAAGTAGGTAATAAATTTGATATGACAATAAGCACTTTTGGTTTTTAATAGTTATAAATTATATCAGTTCTACATTTTAAAAGAATCAAAGCAAGAGCTTAAAAAACTCGGGTGTTGGGTACGAGACGAAAATTTTATTGTCTAATTTATACATGAATTTGTTGTAGTTTCGATTTTTTGTTGTGTTTTTTGTTTTGTTAACAATAAAATGGTAAGCAAAAACAATTACCAGCATTGAACATTTAATGTTTAATATATAAAGTTCTTGCCTTGAACTTTTCTAATGGTTTTAGAGTCGAATAGATGGCATGTCTACGTAAATAATAAAGTAATTTTGCATTTTAATTTTAACCGTTTACGAGTACGACCAGGAAGCTTTTAACTTAGGTTTTTTTTTCAATAACTTAAGAATGTTGCTGTAATTATTAACATTTTGGAAAAAGAATGGCCATATATTTAAAAAAATACAGCAAAAATGTTACCACTTCTAGCTAAACACGCCATACAAGTTTTTTAAAAAAATCTACGACATTTGAAACATATTTACGCTCATCGAAAAAACAAAAACCTGGTACAATATATCAACAATTTGAAGCACAGGTTTGTAAAATATTTAGACTTTTTAGGAAAACGTTTGCTAAGATTCTATTTAGAACAGTTTTTTGCTAAAACTAGTGTTTTAATCAGCTTAAAATTGCTAGTTAAAGTTGTTAATGTACAAGAATATGCGTTCTGTCGTATGAATTATTGTTGTCGTTACTGTTACTACAACTTAAAAGATAAACGTGAAAATCTAATAAACTTGCAGGAAGCTCGCCGCTCGCCGCAGAGAATACTGTTAAGAATTAATTAGTTTTTGTTGTTCTTGCTACAAGCTTAAAGAATTCGTTAATTAAACAAACATTAGGGTTTATCATTATTAAATTTCAGAAGCAATAAGATAAGGAAAACTCCCCCAATTGAATTACTAAGAATCAAGCGCGTCTAAGCGGCCGCGCCTAAGTGGTCGCGGCTAAATGTCCGTTACCGTGTTTTGCCTTCTTGCTTAGAGCGTCCGTCTTGTGTGATACTGCTTCCTAAACAGCAGGAATGTCTTACTTGATGTAATTGATTACTATCGATTTGTTTGTATATATTCTTTATTATTTTTTCACTTTGCGTTACTTTTATCTCATTACTGTTAATTGCCATTCTGATTCTATAATGCTGTTAAATACCTACATAATATATTTGCAATCGCTTGTAGTTATATCCCCCTGATCAATGTTTTGTCTTCGGCATATCCACCCTCTTTCCAATTGTGTTACAATCCCTGATAATTGTATTCTTCTATTTTATCTATTGCTTCTAAATGTACATACATAGTATACATATTAAATAAAACAGCAGAGAGAACACATCCTTACCTTACTCCTCTTTTAACTATTTCGGTTCCTTGTTCGTCCCCTATTATTATTATTATTGCTCTTTGGCTGTTATATAAATTATGAATTGTCTACATCTTCTTCATTCGTTGCATTTTTCTATAATTACTTTTTTTCTTTTATTTGCTTATCTAATTTTATTGCTTCTGATAATCTCATTTGGATTTCATCAATTTTTAATCCTTTTGCCTGCCGGGATTTGTTTTCTTTCTTCGCAGGAATCGTAGTTGAGATTTAATTATGACGAAGTTAAGGTCACTGCTAACCTTTTAGCTTCATTCTATGGTATACCATATTGTCTTAATTTACTTTGTATCGTCCTTCTCCATGAGTCTGCCGGTCTTCCAACTTTCCTTTTTCCTGGTATTGTCTAACTTAGTGCTTGTTTTGTTATGTTATGATTAACTGTCTATATCATCACCAGGGTAATCGGCAATCTTTAATTTGGTTCTTGAATCTATTTTTTCAATATATAATTTGACATACATGGTTGTTCAAATAAGGTGTTTTCAATCATTAGTTTGTTCTTAGCACAAAACTCTAGTAATCTTCCTTCTGGTTCATTTGTACGTCCAAATTTATATGTTCCAACAATATTTTCCATAACTTCTTCTCCTACCACTGAGTTCCAGTCTCCAAGTATAATTAAATTGTCATTTTCTAGATATTTTGCCACCAGTTATTAAAAAAGGAAGTACATAATGTCAAGCTCGCCACAATAAATCTTCAGAAAATAAGTTTCCATCTGCTTTATTATGCTTAATACAATCTTCAATTTCTTCTATATTTTATTCCTTCATCATCATTCCTAGAAGGAGGCAGAAACACTCACATTACCTACCACAGTGCCTTTAGATTTAGTATTTACCTTAAGCATTATAACTCTTTCATTTTTATCACGTAGTTTATTATTCGAAGCCATAACTTTCGTTTCACAATTACAGCAATACCAGCATTCCCACATATAGCATTCGTGAGTATTATTCTGTAGTCTCTTCGCCATAACTCTCTTTTGACCTACCTAACTTCACTTTTTGATTTTTCCATTTCCAATTCAATATTTTCTAGTTACCCACGTATTAAAGCGATCCTCACGTTCTATGTCGGGATTTTGGTAATGCTATTATTTCTTCTTTAAACTTCGACTCCTCTAGTAGCTCCCTCCCGAAGACCCCAATGGGGGACAGTTTTACTTTTGTATATAACTTAGGAAGTCTTTGCCATAATATTTTTACGTTGCATTCTTGGGAATCTATAGCGTTTGTGCGGTAGTTTCTCTTTACCTTCCATACGTTGTCCAGCTCTATAAATGTCTTCGTCCAATGGTATTTTCTCCATTGGAATATCCTTGGTTAGTTATGGCTATACCGCTATTTCCTTGGTTGTTAGAGTCATGTTTGTTATCAATATGGCTTAAATGTGAGATTAACATTAAGATAGTAATAAATACTGTGTATTGCCCTTACCTATTCCTTACATCCCAATTATAAAGAGTGTAATATTTAGTATCAAGTTAATAAATTAAAATCGTGGCTTAGTGTAATCTAAAAGACTCAGGAAGATTTTTGAAATTTTATAATTAAACCAAAATTATTTATCCATGCAAGATAGTTCAATTGAGCTGTCTGCTGTACCAGATTTTAGTTTTTATTTATTGTAGGTGCCTTATATCAACGAGAACGAAAGGTAATTTTTGCAATATTTCTAAACTTGTATTTTTTAATATATAAAAAAAATTGAAAAAGTGCTACGGGAACTATGTAGAAATAATGTAGCTCTTTCTTGTTGTTTTTGCCGAAAATCTCCATCTTTCATAGTTTCCACATAAATGCGAAAATGCTGAGATACTGCAACAGTCTTTGAATTACAAGGCAAATAGCACGAAATTTAAAGCACAAATTTTAGTACAGATTATTTTTGAAATAAAATGGACGGCAACTTAACCTCCAAATACGGTTTTATAGTGTGTAAACTATGGAGTATAGAATATTCTCAGCGATTATTAATTTGCTGTTTTCCATTTGAATAGTGTAGTAATAGTATATTATAGACCAAGGTAGAGAAGACATTTTTCTCAGCCGAGCAGTATTATTTCCCGACATGCGAAGCATGGAGGGAAATAAGTTGTGAGGCTGAGAAAAGTCTTCTCTACCGTGGTTTATATACTATTTTTTTCACTACGAGCACCTTTATTCCTTTTAATTAATCATTTTTACATAAATAAAAAATAAAATGACAGATGCGTATATTTATTTCTAAATATCCACAAAAATCAAATAGCCTTGCTTGAAAACAAGGGGAGAGGTTAATTTCAATTGACATTTGGGTAAAACATATTTAAAATAGGCACCTGAGCGCAGAGCAATTGTTTCTATTATTAACCAGTAGTCAATAATAAAAAATTATTGACCACTAGGAGAGAAAATCATCTTCTGGGCTCGAAAATAAGGTCAATAATGACATCTTCTAATACTAGTAGTGAAAAAATTATATTTTATTGGGGTTGTTGTTAGTTGAACTTAAGTTCACATGCTTTAAACCATACTTAAACTTATAGTCCAGTCAACGAAGGCTCAATGGTGGGGTGTAGAATGCATAGAGGGTGTCACAATTTTGGACTTCAGAGCTTTGTTTGAAGTCGTTAGGAGGTAAACAAACTAAAAGTCCCCGGACATAGGTGGTGAGTGGGGTGCAGGGGGGGCCGAGAAGGTCCCTTTTTTTGGTCTTTTGCTTGTATCTTGAAGAAGGTGCGTCTTAGCAAAAAAGTCATTATATACAAAATGAAAGCTGATGACATTTTTGCTTGTTTAAGATTTTTGCTATCTCTAACTGTTTATGAGATATCCGCTATCAAAGATCGCTAATTTCGACAAAAAATATTTTGCCTCACGTTTTCCGTTAAACTTTTCTCTCTAGCACCTCATCTCTTCGGTTTACAGAAAAATTCTGAGAAAAGAAGTTGTAGATTTACTTCAAAATGGCATAGGTATACATTTTCTATGTTATCTTCAACCGATCAAAAGTGATGGCAATTTGCATTTTTTCCGCTGGAAAACTCTACATTGTGTACATTGCACATTTTCATTGTGTATGTTGGAAAGGAAATCGTCCTGCTTAACGGTTATCTCAGTTTCCCAATTAAAATTGATGTCGATAGACTTCTTCAGTCGATATCGTCGTCCATGCTCAGCCACCTTTGTGCTGTTTAAAGAGTTGCTATACCCATCAAAAACCACTATGCAACTTCTTCCAGGACAGTGGGTCTTTAAAAATCTTATATATCCATTACAAATGGTGGATATCGAGGATCCTCTTTGCCAAACGACCTTGTGTACGAGGAATCCCCCATCAACAACTATGTCAAAGTTTGTTAGTTGTACGTCCTTGTTGGTTGGATCAAACAAAGTATATAGCATTGATTTCTTGGATTTCCGCATTCCACTGTCATTTAAGGAAGCCAAGGGAAATGAAGCCAACTCGTATCCCAAATAAGTTTTTAAGTCTTCGTCCGTTTTCTTGCTTACTCATATCCGTTGAAACAGCAGGAAAGGATCTACTGCAACCTTTTCATCGTTGATCTTAATGGATGAACTCAGAGAGGAAAGATCTTTGCGCGAAAGCTTGATACCTGAAAATGGAAAATTTGCCATTTTAGTCATTGCTTCTTTACCAACTGTAACAGCATCGTAACACGTGATCGTTTCATCTCCCACCATCCCCGTTGCTATTGACATGATTTCATTTGTTTCCAGAAAGGGAGGATGATTTTCAAACCATACTGTAAGTTTGGCAGTATCAGTTGCATCTCTCGTTTGGCGAGCTTCAAAAAATTCCTTATAATGTTCACATGAAGTAAACAGAACACCACAAAAATCTTCCAATGATGTACAAATCTCGTGAGTGGAAGACATCCCAATGACCCACTTGCTGAGTGCACTATCTGTTACACCCCTACCTCGCGTTATGGCACTACGGCTTCAGAATCCTCGCATCAGGGTAGTTTCGATTGTTATATTGGACACATACCCGACCAAAACCGATCAGCCCGCCTCATCGTGAAGTAGCCGCTGTTCACGAATTTGTTGTAATCTTCAGGTGTCATTTTAGAAGGAAGCTTTTCCATATCCTGCACATACAAGTGGTAGGATTTTGCGTACGGGAAGTGGCCTGAAGCGTGAAAGTAAGGTATCATTCTCTTACAACAATTCAGGTGAGCATAGAAATCGCCTGACCTCTCTGCATGGATGTACTCTTTCATCAAGTTTACCATTTTGAAGTATTGGGCCCATAGCTTCGCAGTAGGTCCTTTCTCACTGAGCTTGTCTATTGCATCTCCAAATTTGATGGCCAGTGATTTGAGGTGTGGGTTTTCATTCAGTGAAAATCGGACAGAAGTACCTCGACGCATGTCTACTCTTCCGCTGTGAGTTGGATTTTGTCCAATAACATGTTTGACAACGCATTTTGTGCGATGAAATGACCTCTCACTGCTCTGGCAAAGGCGTGGCCCTGCAGCATCTTGTCCATTGACTTTGACACATAGACAGTACTCAAAAGTTCTTTAAGACGCCTGCCAGACATAAGGTAGCCAATAGGCTAGGCTGACCACACATTTTTCAGAGTCAGGCAGAGCACCTGAAACTATTTCCCTGGCTTGCCATAACTTTTGATCGGTTGAAGATAACATAGAAAATGTATATACCATTACTTTTAGTATGTTTACCTCCTAACGACTCCCAACAATTCCCTGAAGTCAAAAATTGTGACATCCTCCATGCATTCTACGAACCCTTTATTGACTGGACCATTATTTGAAAGTAATTTTGTTGGCTGTTAACCTAAAATCTTTAGTTGTAAATGTCGTTGTGGGTAACTAGTGCCAAACCGACAAAAATTAGCATTTTACTAAAATCAAGAATAAATGGAAAATAAAAGGATGCCCAGGCCGTAAAGAGACGTCAGCTCGTACAATCAAGAAGGTCGTGGTTTTTATGAATGCTAAGTTATGTACGTATCTTCATAATAAAAAAAACTCCCAGCAAGCCATGGAAAATTAACGCTAGATGGTTTCTTACACCATTAGGTTTAGTCCTAATGTATTTAAAAACATTCAGTTTAACATATTTTTATTACATTTAAATTATATATTTATTTATTGGGCGAGGTTTGTGGGTGTCACGGATTTCAGCGCGCATCAACTGCTAAGGACTAAACTTTTGCCGAACCTAATTTAAGTTATGAATGTTGATTTGTCAATTTTAGCATACGCTCTAAGACATACTTTCATAAAAATCTCAAAGCCAACTTGAGCCTTTTAACGTATTTTATAAATGGAATTATTAATAACATTCTGTTCCTGAGGTTAAACAAAATACGAATAAATTATAACAGTTGTAACAACTAAATTTATTAAAAAACGAGGGAAAAATCTTTAAAACAGACATGTCGCCTGTCCTAATTAACGTGTCACACAGAAGCACATGCCTAACAAAGTACATTACAATTGCGTGTAATGTGTAAATAATTGTACCTTTACCATAATTTCGTTTACAGTTAGTGTTAGAAGTGTCCTTAATGAATTTACATCAAGTTTATGCTAAATCGTTTATATAACTACATTCAATCCTCCTTGAAAACAATCCTTTTTATTAGAAAAATATCTGTTCTAACGTGCTGTACGCATACGCCTATTAATTATGTGTAAATTACAATATGTAATTAGCTATATGCAAATTCAACTGTTTGTATTAGAAACATATTATTATTAGAACCTGTTCCGTATAATAAATTTTGACAACCAACGTGTGAAAGGAAAAGCACTGAACTTTAAAATCGAAGCTGTCTATAAAAACTTTAAAAATTAATGTGCTCAGTTTTTTTTTTTTAATTCCGTAAGAATCCTTTTGATTAAACTAGTTTTTGTTTAACAAAAATATAATTCATATTTGTAAAGCCGTCACGAAGCCTGGCGCTTTACTATTGTGAAACCCACCTATGTGATGTTCTCAACGGTCGAAGCCTAATGAATTATGCAAATTCTTGCAATACTAGGAGTGTGCTTGGTTAAAATAGTTAGAAAGAAATGCATATTTATTTATTGTAGCGACGCCAGTTTCTTTTTTGTTTTTAAAATAGTTGTTCGTGTTTAAATGTCAAAAGAGGAATTTTTAGTCTTCCATCATAAATCAAGTTTAGTTGTAAATAAAATTAATTTCATGGTTATAAAGCTTAATTAATTAAGAATCCGTTTAACCAAACAAATTTATTGGTTCGGATATAAATTCTACAAATAAAATTGGAGTATTTATCTCATTAATAATTCTATTATTTCGAAGAATGTTTCTTCTCATCTTTAAATTAGGATTTAGAGTTTAAATGTTACAACGTAACTTATAAATTTCTGTTTGACTGACTTGACCTTACAACAAAAGCAACTTTAATTTCTGTTAAGTCAGCTCAAATAATCCCACTATTTTGATTCAATCCAGTAATCTTCTGAATCTACTTATGTATTTCAAAAGCGAGCCATTTTTAATTTAATTTCTATTTCGATATTTTACCTTCAAATTCCTTAATTTTTATGTTTCCCAAGTTCCTGTTTCACTAAAGGAAATCAAAACTACATTAAAATGGTTTCTCGAATGTCATTAATCTGAACCACACATTTGACCGAGTCTTTATCCTTGAATATTGTTAATAACATCTTAAACAATAAAAATAACTATGCAAACCACTATACAAGTCTATAATACTGGTTGCCGCTTTAAATAATTTACATACAATAAGGTCTAGGTCTAGGCAAATATCTCCGCAATAATCCATTCATTCTTACACCTTACCATTTAAATACACGTATCTTAAAGCACTTTCAGGGAATAATTATTTAATTAAACTATGAAAATACGTAATTCATTCCGTGACGCAATTAATTTTTCAAGTAATCTCATAAATACATATTAAAATGCATTATGCAAGTTCATTTGCAACTTTACCATAAACATATTGATATTTTCAGGTGTTCTTCGAGCTGTGGGAAACGCAAAGGATGTCCGTCTTTCACCATTCGTCCACGGAAAAATGCCAACAAGTCATTATTTGTAAGATCAATGATAATTTTTATTAGCAAAGGAAACTGAATTTTGGGGAAGCTTTAGGGGCGATGGAGGGTGTCAATGGTCGTAACTTTTGAGTGGTAAGATAAAAATACCGGAAACATCAAAATAAATTCTTAAAAAGCAAGCAAACTATCATTTATACTTCAAGGCAAGTTGATAGTTGATAAGTATATTTGTTAGTATTTATATTGCTATGCCTTATTTCTTTTGATTATTATTATTTAATTATAATTTATAATCTTTTAAAATATCACATACAATTTTTAATTTCCAGCTAGCTCAATCTGTTTCAAAATTAATATCAACTTTTAGAAATCTCTTAGTCCAGGGTCGTTAATAGGGATCGCGTTTATGAATTTTAATTTTTAAAATTCATAAAGTAATTTTTTTTAAAATTAACACCCTCAAAATTTTGTAAACCTTTAACAATAAATAATAACAAATTCTAATAACTAAACAAACACTTTTCGTTTAAAACTAATAAATTTACCTTTCACAATCGACTTGAACAACACATCTCCCTTATCTCACTTATTTTCCATCCAATAATACCTTGTAACAGTTCAATTCTAATTTTATGAAACACCCCACTCAATTTCTTCTTTAAATATCCAAATTTATAATTCCTTTTCCAAGTAAGATTTTATTTCATCATTATTTCACATTATATACTTTTATTCGCTTTTAAATTATATTAATATGAAAATAAATCAATTTTAAGTTTTAATTTCAAAAACTCAATTTCCATTAACTTATTGCTATATCTTGAAGTGTTAAATTGAAACATTAATTTTAAAGAAATTGTTCAGTTAGAGGAAAAAGTTACCTTTTAATGGCGATGAAAGAAAAACTAAATATTTGCGATGAGAAGTAAATTACTTAAATTCAGGCCAAATTAGAGCAGAATAATGTAACGTCGAACTCGACTGAACTTAGTTACTGATTTGTTTCTTCTCTAGGAACTTCAAAATCCCTGTAGGTATACATGGTGGTAAGTTGATATATTTTACTGTTTATAATTATATTTTACTCTATTTTTTTTTATACAAAATTAATTTGGGTTGTAAAGAAATGCAAACTGAGTTCACAAGCAGTTAAGCCTTAATTTTGGACCTATTCTACTACCTCTGAAATCGGTGCTCACGCTAATTGATGACCTAGAAGAGCTATTACAAATTTCGACCATATCAACACAAAACTTCCCCAAGATTTTGCTTTTACCGAAGCAGGGATAAGACATTCACAAAGATGAAAGATGCCTCCGTTTCGTCTTCAAAGTAGCAACATCTTCTACAAATAAAGTCATTAATTGACTTAGTTCTATGTATGTCCTTATTCAATTTGCAATGTTCAGAAGCTATCCCTATAATAAGTCCTTTTATAGTAACCCACAATAGGGAAATGGTTCTTTTTCTTAAAGTGGCGTGCCCTTTTACAGGGTCTTGCCGGTCTTCTCTCCATATGTCTGCAGCATGTGTGTCAAGTAGCCTACAAATATAAGGGACCCACAATCCACAGTTTCACGTGGGCTCCGAACCACAGAAGTGCTTGGCATTTCTACTCCGGAGAAGACTTACTAGGCAGAATACCTCGGTGGTTTGCCATTGCCTTGTAAGGGAAGAGGTCGGGTGTTTTCGGTGTATGTATGACCCTGGGAATCGAACCCGGGCCATCTCCGTGGTTAGACGCAAGATGAACCAACTGAGCCACGACCTCGACAGCGAAATTGTTACAAAAGTCATTTTAGCAAGATGATAGTATTTAGCCATCGACATAACAACTGGGGTTTGCTCTTTGATTATGGTTTGATTTATCACTGATAAAGAAGCAGTGGCTGGGCCAAAACTCCAGATAGGCTTCTTCAAATCTTGTTTTACTAAACCACTTGATGGATCATCAGATCATCACCGTTTAAGCCAGCATGTCCTTTAACCCAAATGAGTTCAATGTCATTAATTCTTGCCAAGGTATAATAATACTAGACAATGATCTCTGTGATTGTTCAGCATCAAAATGAAAACTCTGTCAGCGCTGTGTACTCTGAATGTTTTGTTTTTAATATCTTATTGCAGATATTTACACATTATAATACAACCACAATTTTTAATTGTAAAACAGTAGTAAGTCTGCCTGCTGCTATACTTATTTGGAGTTTCGGATCTGCTAAACAAATACTTACGTATCATTTGCAGTCTTTAATCCATGAATATCTGGTAGCAATCTTCGGTCCGTACAATATCGCTGTAATACTTCTCGAAGTTAAATTTGGGCAAAATGGAGGCATTACCAGAAGCATCTTGTCGATGACCTATTTAAGTACGGGGTATTTTTTTGGATTTCCTTGCTACAATATGATAAGGAGCACTGAGTTGGTCAACTCAATTATGTCCAAACAAATATTTTGACTTTAAACCCAAAGTCCAAACTACCAATGTCACTAGATTTTAAAAATCTATTCTGCCTCTGAACAGTTATTATCAATGCTAGGGTCCACCGAATTTGGCTCGACAGTTCGGCGGCCCAATCCAGGCCTGGATAGCAACTCTTAGTTTGCCGTCTTAAACTGCTTATAAAACCATCTCCCTAACAACTACAACAACGTAAAGCGTATGGTATATCTTGTGGTTATGATGGTCCAACACGCTGGCCTGTGAATGTGTGACATTCCATTGATGGTCGTCCGCTAATAACGCTATTTTGCTTAGTAAAAGATAGGGCATGTCGAACACGTATTCATATTAAATAATGTTGCCCCAAGAATGTTGCCTTGGGGTACCCGTGCATGTGTACATTTTTTTCGGAGATGGCGCTGTTGATTCGAACCGAGAATATTCTGTTAGACATGTATTCAAACGATAAGCCCATGTTCGTCATCAGGTCGGGCGGTAGCGGGTTCGAACCCCACTGCCGACTGCCTTGAATCGGGTTTTTGGATGGTTTTTGCCGATTCAACAGAGTTAACCATCTCTGAGGTAAATACCGGGGCAGGTAATTTTCCACGTATAAGCTCTTTATCCTAGTTTATCCACATCTTAGTTTAACCTATCCTTACATATCCTTTACTCTCCGGGCTGGAATGAAATAACGAATTTCCTTCTTTTTTGCGTCATCAGGCCGTAGACCAGAAAGCGTTAGGGAGAGTTCAAATTGTTACGGAAGGGGAGACTCTTTGTTGTTTGTATTGGCGTTCGTAGTGTTTGTTGTACTTATTTCGTTCGCCCCTCCCCTCACTGCAATTTTCCCGCCGCGCAGATTGCTGATGACGTACATGTTCTTCTTGTTTTAATACATGTCTTTCCAAGAACGAAAAGATGATTGCCTTTAGATAGTGTGGTAGTGGTAAATGAAGTAAGTCCCAAATAATGAAAATATAAGCTATTTTGATGCAAAAGACAGCGAAAAGTAATGGATTTCAAATAAACTTATACTTAGATTAGAGTAACCTATTTAAACTGAGTTGAATTACGAAAGCTTAGATATATTGCTTTAGTTTAGCCTGAGAAATTAATATGGTTAAGCCTTGGTCTTGTACAAGGTCTTAGTTCGATTTTTAATGTAGGCCAGATGAGATTTTAACTCGGAAAGATCCTCTTTTGGATACTAAATCAAATAGCTTTGTATATGATAATAGCAATCGAAAGGCATACAGATATCTGGCACCCATAAGCCTAGATCCAGCATTAAATAAATAATTGGAACCCACAAGCCCCGATCTTGTTCAGTAAAGAAACAATTAAAAAATGTAATTATTGTTTATCTAATGGGCTAAATCTACGTTTGCGGATGCCACATATCTCAACTAGCGCCAACTTCAATTGCCATTTAGTGCCCCACTAGAATTTTGCCTAATCCAAGGAACCTCCACCCATAGAAGGAATTTTTATCGTATCAAACATCATACTGCTACGAGAACTACGATCATACTTCGAAAGAAGGCAAAGTTTCGGATATTTTCCGCATTACAAATCTCACTTGACCTCAGCTGCATTTGAACTCGAAACTTTAACTTTAGAAGGCAACTTTGCTATGGCTCTACACCGAATTAAAAGTAATAAACAAATATTTAAAAAAACGTTATTTCACAGATTAGATATTTTTCCAACTTTCCTTTGCCTACTTTTCGTCAAATTTTGCCTTTTTTCGTTGAAAAATTCCATCTCGAGTATTTAAGGAACTGCAGAAAGTATTAAGATATTCTTATCTGATCTAGCACAGAATTAAGATTCTAATCTAGCTTAAAATATAACGGTTCTCAACTAATCTCAGCTTTTCTATTTAATAAAATTGCAAAGTATGACGATATATAATTCATCCATAAACACAACCAAACCCATTATTTAATGCCGCCTTCAGAAGGTAATATAGGAGCATAATTATAAAGTATAAAAGACAAGTCTTAATTTTACATATCCTGTCGGCATGAGAACTGTCGCTAATTATGCAAAGTTCTACGAGTTTTTATATTTCCTCGGTGAAATTTTACAAAATTAAAATAATAAGTAAATATTCTTCCAATAATTATTAGTTTTACTTGTTGATAATTAAACTTATTTCCAAACAAAACATTGTGCAAGTATTTAGCACAAATAATAAGGACTTATTTAAAATCAAGGTTTGCAGCTACGGAAGCTGTTAATCTTCTTAATGAATTTATTTGAAAATATACCGAGTGGGAACGCTTTTATTTTTAAAAATATTCCCCGCTTGATAACTCGTTAATTTTATCTTATGAATTATTTACGTAACTAATAATGGTATTATTCGGTTATCATGATTATTTGCAACTTTTATAAAGCTATTTAAAACATACAACTATTTCCTTATGTTAGAATTAATAATTTTGTATCCACCTCAGATTGTTGGTGTATTAAACCCACGTTTACAAAACATGAAACCTTTACGGTTTTTATTTTTAGAAATTTTACGTAGAAAATTTCATACATCTGTCACTGTCACCTAAATAACCAATCACATTCTAGATATGAAATTATTTTAACCAATCAACATGCAACAAAATTTAATTACTCGATAATTTTTCTTGTCAAAAAATTATCGATAATTGCACATGTGCAACTGCTGATAATTTTTTGACATTTAAGTTAATATAATAATAATATATCTACCTACCTTAATTTTGGCAATCACGCCAAGTATCAAATCACCTGCGCTGTTCAAACAACGAATAAGTAATGTCAAAATGGTTCCAGTTTAATATTTTGATTTATGAAATTTTCTTACCAAATATAATACGTGCATAAAAAAATTATTTATAATTTTAGATAAATGTTCATTCAAGCAAGTTGGGGCAGAAAAAAGCACTCATGCACTTCGTGCATTCGTGCTTTTTTCAGCCCAACTTGCTTTCATGCACATTTCCCTAAAATTATCGATAATTTTTTATGCACTTATTATATTATTACTGAAAAGAAACAAACACTTTTATTGCTTGATAAATAATAAAATAATAAAACTTACTTATTCTTAAGCCAAAGAGAAATCCAAAATAAATGTGCTTATCAAAATACCTTAGGAAACAAAAGCAATCCATTTATAAATTATTATTTATCCTTTAATCAAATTTTTCTCAGTAATTGTTATTTATTGCATTTTCGGTTCTTTTACAGCGATCTTTCATTTTTTAGTGAAAATTTCACAATATTTTTCCTAACTAATTTTAAAAAGGCTTTAATACCTTTAATTAACTGTAACCCTGAAACCGTAAGTTTTCTTCAACAATAAATCTGGAATATAAGAAGAAGAAGTGCAGCAAGGAGTGGTAACTCCACCACCGTTGGCGTGAATTTGATTGCCAACGGTTGAGGAGTTCCTCGGCCTCGCAGCGTGTCTACAGATTTGGTAAATTGTTGCCAAACTCGAGATTATGAAAATTAACCAGCACCTACAGGTAGGTTGTATGTTCTTACGTTAAACGTATAATTATTTAAAAATACGACTGATATTGGTCTTCTGCATTTCGTAATTAAGACAGCTGACATGAAGATTGCTGCTAAATTTGTTGGTTTTCGTCAGGGAATGTTTATTTAATATTAAATTGGTTTTAAAAATTTGGGGAAACGTAGTTTTTTAATTATTTCAAATTGGTAGTTTTTATACATCCAGAATTTTAAATAACAAAAACATATTGCTATGGTATTGAAATTCATAAATAAACTCCGAAAAAGAGAAAACATAACAAAAAAAAAAAAAAACGATAGATATACTGTTAAAAAGTGACACACGAAAAGAACAAACAAAAACTGAAACCTTCTAAGTAGGTAAGATTGGGATATTATACTAAAAATATATCCAAATATATCATCAACGGTGTAAACTATCAGATGTTAAAGCTGTTTAAATAAATTCGAAGCACAATTTTTAAAATTAGAGAATTAAAGCTTGGAATTCGTTTTCTTTCGTATTGTCACGTGGATTTGCAATTCCGTGTTATTTGGGAAGTTTTGAGTCATCTTCAATTCTTGGTAAATTTGTTAGTACGACCCTGTTCTTTCAATTCTCTTCCCGTGTTAATTGTATTATTCTTGGCTGCAAGACATCCAAGGTTACGCCAACTCAGCGTGTTTTGCTTCTACGAAATCTTCAAAGTCACCTCCAATATTTTGTTGTTGTAGAAATATTCCTTTGTTCAAAATCCCAAGGTGACCCAATTCACGCGTATTTCATCCCAGGCATGATCTCATCTTGTTTCGGTTATTGCAGCTTCTCGTGATACGGTGCGGGTAATCCCCTGTACGTTAGGCCGCGTCAGCTGTTTTGTTTCAGCATCATTTCGATTCGTCTATACACCCCGCTTCCTCAGTACGTGGCAAGTCTTCGATCATATCGGACGTCTTTGGATTAAGACGGGGCGTGCAAATTTTATCCAATTATTTTACACCGGTGGATTTGGTGATTGGATCATTTTTTGCCGAATCCATCCCTTGGTCTAACTAATTATTGAATTACTGGTTAACCAAGGAGCCTTTTGTTTGTGATACGGAGAACCTTCGACTAAAATCTTTATAAAGTTTCTATAGTTAAACGCCATACTGGTTTCAAAATCCAGCAGTTTCTTATACCTATTACTTTTTACCAGCATTTATGCCACATCTACACTTGCTGGGGTATGGCGGATGGAAATTACTGCAAATAACACGTTTCCGTGGTATAAGAGGGGTACAAGTTCAGGACACCAAGTCCTTTAAAAATGTGGCTTTCATCACACTTGAAGAAAAAGTCCGGGAAGCTTCCACACTTTCGTAGTTCTCAGGAAGAACTTGTTACGGCTTAAGTACCGGATAATCCCAGAGGATGCCATATACTTACTCCCGGAATAATATAGTTATGTGTGAAAATTGTAAAAAGTTCAGTGTTGTTCACGCATTTTCGTCATTTGAGAGATTAGGAAAACCCACAGCCGTTGGATTATTCCTTCGTTGTTCTGCATCGGTCCTGGAAGAAGGAGCATCATAGCTCTTCCCAGTCATACGTCCGTCACGTTACTCCCTGACCAACATCTTGCCAGTTAAAATCTATTTTCCTTTATGCTGCTCCTGCTTTCTTCGTTTGTGTTTCAACAGCAGTTAAGATTTCTACCTTTGCCTCTTACTGACAGGCCTTTTAACAGTGTTCGGTTGTTTTAGAGTTTAATAAGTGCCGCCTTTTGTTGTATCTTTGTATTTCGTTTGCAACTTGTAAAGTAATAGCCGCTTTCGTGGTCAATCTGTTTGATCCAGTGGCATTGTTGAAGGCTTTGTGAATCTCACCTTTTGACGGCTTTAAAATTCACATTGTAAAGTTTTGAGGGCCCCTGGCAAATCAGATTTGACTAGTTTGTCTCGGCAGTTTTGTGTTCAAGTCAAGTAAAGTTCATTTGTGTTTATTTGTAGTAAGTGTTAAATCAAGTTTAGATATTATTTTGTATTGTGTTGCTTGTGTAAATTTTAACGGTGCTTATTGAATTGTTAATTTAAGTTGTGTTGATCCTATCTTTTGTTCGGGATTGAGGGGCTAAGTTTGTAAATGTTTTGCAGTATGTAACGTAAATGTAGCACCCTCAATTCTATCGTCCATTAAAGTAAGTGTAATATTTATGATTTGTGTTAATGTAACATTTTTGATTGCCTTTTGTGTAATTTCTTGCATTTATGTCTTTCATTTTGATTCATTAAACATTTCATTGTCAATTTAGCTTGGTCTAGTTACTGTGTTCAGTCCCTCTAGATAATATTTGTGCTAGTGTTTTGTTAAAGATTTATGTGTAAAGTGTTAGCCTGCCTACAAGTCTTAAGAGCTGTAAAGTAAGTTATCTCAGTTAATCAAGGTAAGTCACATCTTGCAGCAGGGAGCAGTCTAAACCCCAATCCCCCTTCGAGCCCTCGGGAATCTTCTGTGGTGGGTTCCTTTTAGATCTTTGGGTGACTTTAATATCACAGTGGCGCTCAACACTCTCCATCCTTATTATGACCAACCCTTAATTGAAGGATTTTACCGTTTCGAACCGCCCTTCTCCACTGTTTAGTCTAGCCACGCGCAGAATAGGCACGTGGCAGTTTCCTGTATTTCTCAAAATCGATCTTAATACGTAGACTGAAAATAAATAATTTTGGAGAGTTTGCGAAAACTCTTTGTTAATTAGGAGAAAAAATCTAAAAAATTATAGATTAGTTTCAATAACATGTGATTTTGAAAGTTGTTTGAAAAAAAATTACGTCCATTTTATATGTATTGCAAAACCATTATAGTATGTTCACTTATAAGTATTAATTAGATGTAAGTCCTACTGTTTATGTCATACACTTTTCGCATTAAAAATTTCGTCCATTTTAACCAGAAGTTTAAACCAAAGGCTTTAGTATTGAAAGGAAGTACCTCTGTTAACTACAATAAAATCTGGGGCTGTAATAACTTGGTAGCTCATTATCTCAAAACAACTTATTTCAGCTGACCATTAAAAATTTTAAATAAGGTTGGAACTAACAAGTGTGAAGAAGAAAGGAAAATTGCGAATTAAAAGTCTAATTTCAGAAGAAAATTACTCAGATTGACTAACGCTTTAAGGAGAGGTTCCAGATGTAATACTACCACTTTCGACCCCATAATAATGCTACCCGGATTGTTATATCCTTCTTATCTTTTGATGGTTGATTTTAACCTTCTATCGTGTTAAATACGAGTTAATAACATGATATTAGTTTGAGCTTCTGAAAGAAGGAAAAGAAAATGTTAACCAATGTACGTTTGAAGAACATCCTGAAATCCTGAAACCTAAATTAATTGCGTACTTCTTTCAAAAAAATTAATGACACTACCAGAAAGTTTAAACCAAAATTTTGGAAAGTAAAAGATGCGCTTAAAACGAGTAGTATGAAACCTACGAATCGCTATGAGCAAACGATCAAAACCTTACTATCAATTCGAACAATCGTTCAAGAACCCGATGTTATACAAAACAAACTTTCCAATTTTAATGTATGACTCATGAGTGACAGTCTGCATATTCTTATGCGTTTACTTTCTTGGGGATTAATCCAAAGGTGGATAACAACCATTGCTTGGGGATTAAGCCAATGTCATACATGGTGTTGAAGAGGTCTAATCCATTACTTTACTGTCCAAGAGTTTGATAAGTTCTACGGGTATTTGATCTACCTCTAGAACAGCATTTGGCATTCGTTTGTCATTGAAGAGTTCCTGTACATATTATTAAGTTCTCCATCTCTCCAATTGGTCAATTAAAATATGTCCATCTTTTTGTGCATGCGAAAGTTGCCATATTTATTCTTTAATGTTTCTATTTTTTCACATTATATGGCAATATTTTTTTTCTTTTGATATTCTAATTTTACTTTGTACCGTGACTTCAAAAAGTTTTTACATGAGACACAAAAGTAACGTCAACTGCAAGATTTAGAACCTTTATTTTTACAATTTTATTGAAATTTGCACAACAGTATTATGCCAGCAACACAATGATGACAGTTAATAAATTCTAAATCTTGAAATTAACATTATTTTTGTGTCTCATGGCCAACCCTTTTGTAAAGACTGTTTGAACCAACGAAATAAAAAAAGAAGTAAGGACCATAACACCAACAGTGTGCAATTTAGATGGTGTATCAATATGGCGGATTTTAGAAGCTCATTGGCTGAGAACACTAAATACGTCAACTGTCAAAGACAAAAACGTAAACAAACAGTTAGGCTACCAATAAAAACTCGTGCCGGTTGGTGTTTCAATATGGCGTGTGTGACGTATTTCCGTTACACTTGTAGTTATGCACCATAATACCTTAGTTTCCTTCCTTCTTTTTTTATTTCGTTGGTTTGAACTCACGGTATTAACTTATGTAATTTCCTATATTTTTTCCTGTTTTTACGTCTTTCTTCCAGGAGGCTAAGATATCCTTTGTCAGTCAAAGCTTTTCCTTTGTTCTTCTATACTTATTACTTGTTCGTTGACTATTCCATATGACAACAGCTTTTGTATCTGGTTCCATTTTTCGTTAACATTGTCTTCGTCTTTCTATAACTTACTGGCGTTTATTTCTTAATTTATTCTTTGTTGGACTGTATTAGGTATGTATTTTGGGGTCTTTTAAAGACATATCTACGTTTGTTGTTTTGGTGTTTTATTATCCTCTTCAATTTGAAATTAATTTTTGCTATTACGGGGTTACGATCGCTGTGAATATCAGTTGATTTGATGTCATTTTTATACCGATTATTGATAAGGTATGTAATCTATTTGGTTTTCACTATATTTCCTGGTTTATCAGCTGAAGACTTCCAAGTGTAGGGTCTATGGGCCGAGAATTTAAAGAGTGTATTTGCAACTACACAGTCTTTTTCTTGGCAAAATTGTATCAAACTCTCTCGTTTCGTTCTCATCATTCAAAGTCCCCCGTATATCTTTCAACTTTGATATTTACAACTTTGGTATTAAAGTCGCCCATCACGAATGTAATACCATTATGTTTAATATTTCTGAAGATTTCTTCTAACTGTGCATAAAATTCTTCAATTTCTTCATCTTTCTTGTCAGCAGTTGTCTTATAGATTTGTGTAATATTCATTTTGCATGGGGTTGTTTTTAATTGTTGCATCTTAGTTCTGTCTGAGTAAGGTGAAGCTCATAACTGACGCTGCTATGTTCTTATTTAAGGTTACACCCATTCCATAGGATCATTGTTGCTCAAATAATACGTTGTTAGTTGTAAAGGTATCATTTCCTGGCCATCTAATATCACTAAATCCAAGGACTTTCCATATTCAATTCAATGTTGCTCAATTTACCTGGTGCAAATAAACTATTTGTGTTCCATGTTCCAATTCTCATATTACTTGTTGATGATTTCGTAACTTTGTTCACAACTATTCCGCCACGGAGATCCGATTGGGGAACTTAAAATTCCGAATATTTAGTTCTGATAGTATTACTAAGGACACCCATATGGATGTTTAATGCAGTAATTATCTCTTGCTTTCTGCATTCTTATGCTATTGACCATTCGTGGTTCGTCCGCCTTAGAGGCCGATTTCTCAACCTTAGGGCAAAAGACAGATTCAAATGGAGAAATATGCTGCAACATACCAATCGAAGAGATTGATAACCCTGCTCGTTCTTCCACCCGAAGCAGTCATTCGGTCATTCCCATATCTGGTTATCCTCAGCTTAGTTTGGCCTCCAGATCAATGCAGTTTACCAGGGTGTGGTGCTCGGAGCCCTAAGCTGAGAGTTGGGTATTTTGTAAGGACCAGTCATATCAGCTCACCTACCGTCTATGACATTAGATGTAACCGTTTGATATTAAAGGGTACTACCTCTACAACATTGCCCTACATCCTCTACGTCTAGCAATTGGTAGTAAAAAACGAACATTTGATTCGCCGACTACAAAGAATGAGGGCTTTGGAACAATGTATAGTACCAAATGTAAGACATGGAGGAGAGTCTGTAGTGGGTTGGGATTGTTTTGGTAATAAAGAATACGAAATCTCCGTCGTATTGGGGGAACATTAACAAAAAGTGGTTGCCAGGAGACCTTCTGGGCAACGTTAAATTGGAAATAGTTTTGTTTTTCAATATGATAATGATCCTAAATACATAACCCAGTTATGTAAAAATTATTTGGAAACACAAGAACTCACAGGAAAATTGTATGTAATAAGTTGGCTTCCTCAATCACCCGATTTGACTTCAACTTTGTTATTATGGAAAGAACTCGACACGTAGGCTCGGAAACGCTAAAAAGGAACTGTGGGAGATCATACAAGGAGCTTGGAACGATGTCTCATTAGAAACTCTTGATAAATTAACTGAAAGAGAACATAAAAAGAAAAGGGAAGTTTCTGAAAAATCATGTCATTCTTCTCGATGACTTGTTTTTTCTTGAAATGTTAATGAAAATAGTCAATGACAATTCTATGTATGTATTGGAAATATTTGTACTTATTTACAGCCATCAACTGTTAAAAATATCTATCCGGCCCTAAATTTGACCAGTAGTGTACGTGAAATGTTAAAGTTAGATAGCTTTTTAGATTTCACAATTTTGTCCAGCTTATATTTTAGCACTATTTTTTTGGAAACACACAAATGTATTTTCAAAAACATCTTTCTGCTTTGGTGTCATTGCAAAAGCAAATGTTATAATTTAACAATTACGTTCAGTAAATACTTAGTAAAACCTTTTTGTAGTAAATTATACTGTACAAAAATAAAAAAAAAACAATGCAATTTTCATCAGTATTTCACCTTAATACCTAAAAATTAAATTTCCTCCTCAATATTCTCCCTGCAAGTGTTTAGTCTGGGTCCAGCGTGCCTAGAAATCACAATGAACAAAGCCAATTTCTTACCGAGTACGATTATATATTTCACAGGAAAATTTTGCGTTGCCTTTTTCACTTAATTAAAGCAAATGCGTTTTCGTTTAGCGAAACTAATAAACTACAAAGAAGAGGGGGGATCGGAAAAACCTAAATAACTATATACACCGAGGTGATTTGCAATACTCTGCCGACATAACCCTAATTCAGCATACACGATGGCTCTGCTTTCATCAACATCCAAAACATAATGTTATTCATTCATGTTAAAAAAAAAAACGAAATAGTGGTGCTAAAAATTTTGTTCCTACACAATTTAAAGGCAAACTCGGAGACAAGAGCAATTTGACATTATTTAGATTTTTCTCGGTATTCGTTGTATTTAGGCATACAGGTGACAGGAATTTCAACGTGTGTCGGCTACCATGGTGATTGACGTTACCCGACTAGATTGTTTCCGAACCAAGGAACTTCTTCCCCTGAAGAGAATCTTTATCGTGCTAAACGTCGTGTGTACAGGGATCCTATGGTTGGAGGCATACTTTAATAGTATATTATAGACCAAGGTAGAGAAGACATTTTTCTCAGCCGAGCAGTATTATTTCCCGACATGCGAAGCATGGAGGGAAATAAGTTGTGAGGCTGAGAAAAGTCTTCTCTACCGTGGTTTATATACTATTTTTTTCACTACTAGCACCTTTATTCCTTTTAATTAATCATTTTTACATAAATAAAAAATAAAATGACAGATGCGTATATTTATTTCTAAATATCCACAAAAATCAAATAGCCTTGCTCGAAAATAAGGGGAGAGGTTAATTTCAATTGACATTTGGGTTAAACATATTTAAAATAGGCACCTGAATGCATAGCAGTTGTTTTTATTATTAACCAGTAGTCAATAATAAAAAATTATTGACCACTAGGAGAGAAATTCATCTTCTGGGCTCGAAAATAAGGTCAATAATGACATCTTCTAATACTAGTAGTGCTTCGCATGTCGGGAAATAATACTGCTCGGCTGAGAAATAGTATATTATAGACCAAGGTAGAGAAGACATTTTTCTCAGCCGAGCAGTATTATTTCCCGACATGCGAAGCATGGAGGGAAATAAGTTGTGAGGCTGAGAAAAGTCTTCTCTACCGTGGTTTATATACTATTTTTTTCACTACTAGCACCTTTATTCCTTTTAATTAATCATTTTTACATAAATAAAAAATAAAATGACAAGATGCGTATATTTATTTCTAAATATCCACAAAAATCAAATAGCCTTGCTCGAAAACAAGGGGAGAGGTTAATTACAATTGACATTTGGGTAAAACATATTTAAAATAGGCACCTGAATGCATAGCAATTGTTTTTATTATTAACCAGTAGTCAATAATAAAAAATTATTGACCACTAGGAGAGAAATTCATCTTCTGGGCTCGAAAATAAGGTCAATAATGACATCTTCTAATACTAGTAGTGAAAAAAATGTCTTCTCTACCTTGGTCTATAATATACTATTTCCGCATTAAAAATCTCACTGACTTGGACCGTGACTCGAACCCGACATATCTGGTTTATAAGGTAAGTACGCTAAGTCGCTAACCTTATCGTTATCGAGGCCGGGCCAATTGAAACTTATTTAATTGCTAGGATAGGCCAACAACGCATTGCAATAACAATTCGAAATAAATGCATCCATTCTAAAGAGATTAAAGACCTTTAAGTTTGTTTAGCAGTTAATATGATAAGGAAATTAAATGAATATTATTCAAGTCAGGGACTGACAACAATTTTTGAAAAAAATGGCAGAACGATCACAGAAAGGGAAACCACAACGGTATACATGAAACAAGAATTGAAGGAAGTATAAGAATAATATCTCAAAATAACGTGTGACAAACGAATTGGTAGGGAAGCTAATAATATGTAACTGTACGAACCCAGGTGTGTTACCCTTCACAGTTTTTCGCTGTGATCGTCTAGTTTTTCACTAAGATTTTCTTTACCTTCAACCCTTATTGGTTAAGTGGAAAAATAAATAAATAGTCCATCAAGTTTAATACATATATTAATTATAAAGTCACATTTATGTACAGGTATTTACAAATACCGTAAATAATTAAGCATCGCGAATGGACATCAATCTAGGCAAGTCAATTATGGGCAGTGGCTTGAATAATGATTATTCTTTTGTTTTATGATTTTGATGTAATCAGGGTGGCCTGAGTACGTGGTTCGATCACAAGAAATTATGCTGGAAGTCAGTGCGTCAGTCTGCTACGAAAGCTTATCAAAAGGATAATAAAAGCCTAAATAATATTCGAACAATTTATTTTTTCGGACTCAAGTACGGCGCAAGGCCAGGATTTCAAAATAATTAAATAGAAAATTAATTAAAATGTTGATCAGAAAAATTGATTAAGCCTTGACAGTTAATTACACACAATGGTAAATTTAAATCTAAATATAAAAATATATCTAAATATAAAGAAATATTAGCGATTCAATTATGAATTAAAAACAAGAAAAATTTGAATAAGAATTAATAACAAATCTAATTCATGATTGAAATTAGTATGAAAATTTTATTACAAATAGAATTTAAAGATTAACAGGTGAACAACACCTGTGAAATATATTAACATTAACACAGAAAAATTATCAAATTACCAGAAATATAATTAAACACTTATCTCAGTCCTGAAAATAGGTGAATTTCAGCATACAGCCACACTTGAAATATGCAGGAAATTAAATTAAAGTTGACATGAGCAGTAGTCCAGTCAATATATACATTCGATCTTGCAAAAGGTCGGGAAGTTTTGAAATTTGGCACAGAGCTAGATTTCAAGGTTCTTATTGAGCCCCTGAATTTGCCAATATGGCGTCGCGCCGCTCGCGACACCATCTTGGATAAATGGCGCCGAAAAACATAAATAGCTCTATATGTCCTAATCCGTTGATTTTATCGAAAAAATACTTCTATACAAAACTATTCTCTATAAAATTTTCTACAATTTTGCTCTATATGATTTTTTTGTATGGGCAATAGTTATGGAGATACAGCCTCTCAAATACGGGGTAAAAATTAAATTTTGCCTTTGTTCGCATTTTTAGACGTATAAGTTTATTTGTTGCATAAATAAAAGTACATTAAACCGAAATACATTAACAGTGACGAATTCTAGTATGTTAATAGCAAAGAGAAGAATAACCATCCCCCTCCTCTAGCACTCCCTTCTCCAGGAACCCCTTTAGTGGTGGCCCGATGGTCCGGCGCAATCGGCATCCTCGATCTCAGGATCCTCTGGAACATCCTCAACGTTCCCATCTATGTCCTGGATATCTTGAAACAGATGTAAATCGTCAAGTTCTGCATCGTTGTGGACATCTTGAACTATGTCAACTGCGTTGCTACATGCATTTCCGTCACAAACAGCACAGATTCTCGAGCATTTCAAACCCGCTTTGCGACAGCTGCAAGCAGGACCACAACCCTTTCGACATTTACAAGAAACGCACTTCAACAGGTTAGCTGGGGCAGGTTCCTTGGGCGAAGTTATGGCCACCAGGCCATCTCTGGGTATTTTCCACCCCCAATCGAGTGGATTCTTCTCTACACCAAGCCACTGTTGAACTTGATGGTAAGTTCTGAATGAGTGCAGTCGAGCGGCCTCGCTTGTTGGTGGTAGGGAAGCAAGATGGAATGTGCTTTTTGCAGCACACTTGGCAAAAAGATTATAGCGAAGCGAGTTGAGGGTGGAATTGGTTTCATCATTTTTCCCGTATAAAGCAATAAGAAATTTCTCTCCCCGCCGCAGCTACGCTATCAGGCTCAGCATCACGAGTTATACATTTTCTTTGAGATTCGACCCTTGCCTGGTTTTCGGAAATAATCGTGCCCTAGAGCTGTTAGAAGGACAAGCAGATCAATGTCTTCTCCTACAATATAGACAGACTGCCATGAAGAGGACATTCCCAACGCGGTAGTTACAATAAGGGTATCTGCGTCTTCTACGGCCTGCTTAACCACAAAATCAGCCTCTTCGAATTTCTTTTTAAGCATTGCGATTAAATGACCTTTGTTTGATTCATTCGATAAGAAGCGTTTCTGAGATGAAGTCACCTTAATGGTTTCATCGAAGATTACTTCTACGGATTTGTGGACCCGTGAGCGCCGTAATCGTTCGGCGGTTTTGGTGCTATTGGCCGTCCCTGTAGCTGGATATCCGTTGAAAACTATGATTGCATTTGAGCTGTAATTCTTCTTGACATATTGGAGGTATTTGCTACATATTAACGCGAAAGAGTCATTACTATGCCAACGCACTTTATGGAGGGGGTGTCCTCCGTCGACTACATGAATGTTTGGTTCGCATAGAGTGTGCTCAATTGGCTCAAAAACAGCATACAAAGAGGATTTCGTTCCCTTGCGTATACCATCTTCCGTGAATATCGATAATGGGAATGGTGCAAGTTCGTAATGAAAGTACTCTTGCAATTGTTGTTCGGTGCTCTTAACAATACACATTCTTTGAAAAAGCAATAGCGGCTTAATGGGAACCACAACGCCATCGACTTTTATGCCGGAATTGATGGTTGAAAGTGGAAGAACTCTATCTTTCCTTTTCAGTTGTATGGAAGCGAATGTTTGTCCGATAATTTGATGCATAGCAGTTGTACCCGCTTCACGCGCCATATGAGAATTTATGGAACTATTGCCGACGATCTCTGTACTAAGGGAGACAACACAATCGTTCTCAACAAACGGAAAGTGCTGAGCAAACCAATCGATGAGTTTATGTAGATCCTGGCTGTCGCGACACATACGAGCTTCTCTCATATCGACATGCTGTTCACTGATTCCTAAGTGGCTACTACAGACTAAAGGGGTTCCTGGAGAAGGGAGTGCTAGAGGAGGGGAATAGTTATTCTTCTCTTTGCTATTAACATACTAGAATTCGTCACTCTTAATGTATATCGGTTTAATGTACTTTTATTTATGCAACAAATAAACTTATACGTCTAAAAATGCGAACAAAAGCAAAATTTAATTTTTACCCCGTATTTGAGAGGCTGTATCGCCATAACTATTGCCCGTACAACAAAAGTATACGGGGCAAAATTGTAGAAAATTTTATAGGGAATAGTTTAGTATACCTAGAAGTATTTTTTCGCTAAAATCAACGGCTTAGGACATATACAGCTTTTTATGTTTTACGGCGCCATTTTTTCAAGATGGCGTCGCGAGCGGCGCGACGCCATGTTGGCAAATTCAGGAGTTCAATAAGGACCTCGAAATCTAGCTCTATGCCAAATTTCAAATCTTCCCGACCTTTTGCAAACAAATCGCTTTTTTTTGTCTATATTGACTGGACTACAGCGTTTTTCGACAGAATAAAAAGTAAAATTTCCAGAGGAATTGAAGATACCAGCCAGGAAAGACACACATCGATCCTCCAGTTAGGAAAGTAGATCAAATTTATAATAATTTTTATAACCCAAAATAGGTGCTGAAAATTCCAATTCAATCAGAAAATGGAGATTAAGGAATTTCAATAAAAAAGGTACTCACCACTTAAAACAGTGCGAAGCAAATAATTAAACTGTTAATAAAACATAGCAGCAATCACTTCCGAACATCGGAATGATTAATTAAATACGTTCATAAAATATGAAACGTAGAGTCATAAATTTCAGCCAAAATTCAAAGATGTGTTCCAAAGGAATGTCAATCGCCAAAAGAGAAAGAACTCGTGTCAATCCACGACACCTGACAGAAGGAAACTACTGCGCAAGTACTAAACATTAAAACCAGTTAGTCTCTAACCCAATTACACTTATGCAAAACAAGCTGCATAACTAGTAGGCAAAATTTCACTAAGGAAAGCATCTAAAATTAATACTAATAAGTTATGGAAAAATATTTAAATGAAAGAATTAAGAAAAATATGAAATTTTGAAGAAAATTAAAGAATTTAAGTTAAACAAACACAAACACACAACAACAAAATTCTTCACGCTCACAACATTGGCAAATTGAACAAGAAAAATGATACGATTCGGTGGCAAAGCAAAAAAATCGTAACAAGTCAGATATGCGATACAAGATCGATCTTTTGAGGGATTGATATTAAAATCAATCTTAAGCGGTCGGAGCCAAAGGTGGTATTACAACCAACCTTTAACGTGTGACAAGGGTGCATTTTTCCTCCAATTGAGTATATGCGATATGCACAACTTTAAATGTACATGAGTAAGCGTTGCTTCTCATGTAACGAGAATGTACGAGTACTAGGTACCTCGTAATCCTACGGGATGTTTATCCCTATCGTTGATTGAGAATATGCCCAAGACATATCTCAGTAGTCAGAATTGTCGTTTTGTTGTAATTAATTGTGATCATCACCTACAACAGGGCAACCCTAATTGTAATTTTGATAAAGTCTAATCTTGAATATGTCAAGTATATTAAAATTGCTAACTTTTTCGTTGTGTGTTAAATTTGAATCACGTTGTGAGGCCCCCCAACTGGAATTACGGTATTGTAACCCTTTGGATCACTCAATACGCAACCGGAAAGCAGTGCTTTACCGCGGTGTACGTAGTACGAAGAATTTCTATCAGTTAATGCAAAGCAACAAAGTGCAACACAACTAACTGTATACTTTACAGTAATTAGATACACTAATAATTAGCGTACTAGTCGAAATTCCAGACGGCTATACAGATAGACTGAATAATCAAGACTGGTTGTGTTAGTAAAATTTGATCTCGTATATAACGTATACTAAAAATTGACCTACAGCGAGACTAATATTGCACTTTCTCACGGGTTTTTTCTCAGTGGGTTGGTATTAACACATTCCCATGAGTGACACTTAAAATCCTAATTCTCTTTTAAATTCCTTTGGAATTTAATATTTTACTGGAAAGCGCGAGTCCGCTTGTTTACATATAGGCGGCGAAACTAATTTGTAAAGGGATGGTGATTTTTACGCCGAGGATTTATGATATTTCTGTTATTTAGTTTCCAAATGAAATTAACTTTATTGCTACATCTGTCCAGAGAAACACCCCTAGCGTTATGCTTTGAATAAAAGTAATTACATTGAAATATAATTCCTGAAAAATAGAAAAATAAAATTACAGACGCGCAGGTGGCCAATCACAAATAAAAAAGGGAAATCAAAAGCGAATAAGAACCAAGATGTTTAATTCTATATGGCGTGAAAAACATAGTACAAGGACAACTAAAATATATAAAATTTTGACATGTGGAATGAAAGTCTGGACGATGAATAATGCAAAAAATGAATTAAGAATTGGATGGGCTCCGCAGAATCGTAAGAAAAAGCAGACTAAAAAGACTTAAATACATAAAACTTAAGATGGATATGGTAGAAACCGTGGTACACCGAATACACCCGAAGGGATTAAGAAGTATGAACATTTCAATTGAATGCCTGGGAAAAGGTCGCTGAGGCAGTTGTTCCAGTGATTACCATTAGAAAGGGATAAAAAAACGTACGAAACCAAGAAAGAAACTATTGAAACACCAGTCACTGAGAATGAAGTTGTCAAAGACTACAGTTACCTTGGCCAAAAGAGTTCATTCACCCAACAAAAACGTAGATTGCAAGACACATTGAGAAGAAATAGATTGCCTTCGGCAAACTTAGGCCCGATACATGAAAAGTAGACTTTCCGTTACGACTGATACCTCTAAAACTTGGGCTTTGGTGAACACATCGCTCAGAAAAGTTAAAAGAAGATGGAAGAAAGTGCTGGGCATAAAATTACAGGATCAGAAACCGAACTAAAATGATAAATATAGGAAAATAGCTATGGACAGGCCACCAAGCAAAAACCACGGATGAAAACCAGAAAGGTTGCCAAAGGAGGCACAGACTCTAAAGAACGACACGTGCCGAAACTAGATGGAAAAAGACAACCAAAAAGGGAATAGAAACGGCGTGGAGAAGCGTATGTCCAAATATGGAACATCTAAACGCTAACGATGATTATGATGATAATGTTGATGTTGATGATAAGCTCACCTACTTGAAAAGACAAACGTAAAGATTTAATGAACAAGATAACCTGCGCCTAAGGTCAGGCCGCTTCATTTTTGAAGTATTATCCTAGGATAATGACTTTTATTTAAATGCATGCTTTCGTTTACCTTGCCCTAAAAATCAGTTTGTATTGAAGTAGTTAGCGCTTGTAACATCTTTTTTTATTGCAAAATTGTAGAAAATAAAAGAAATTTGTATTGTTTGACTGTATCTGGTTAGAAGTAAAATCGAAGTAAGCTAAGACCTTTCTGCTGAAAATAAATATTTTTAATTCCAAATTTTAACAATTAAATCTTTATTTTTGTTTCACCAGGAAAGTAAAAATTAAGGTAAGTTCCTTCGAATTATCATTATATTATTAATATTTCCTTATTATTTTATTATGAATTAATTCCATTAAATCGAGGAAGTTGTTGTTCATCCTGAGGTTTAACATTTCCATTATTTTTTACAAACGCATTTGTGGTTAATTCATTTTAAAGCAAGCGTACTACCAATTTTATAATTTTTCTGGGAATTACCTCGCCCATTCAGTAGATAAACAGTGGGATTTTTATACTCCATGCAAATGCCAACTAAATTTTTCTTAACATAAGGTCGTTTTTTCCTGGACGTAATAAAAACCACAAAAATTGTGTTTACAAAGAAGCTTTGTCAATAAAGAATCTTTTTACAAGGTGAACATATTTATTTGTTTTAGTACTTAGTTAAGCGCTTGCTGTAAAGTGAAGTGGATGTTGTTCTATAGGTATTACTCAGTGCTTTTACTACGAGTGCAGGAATAGAAATTTGACGGTTCATTAACAGGTAATTTCCATAAGTTTCAGTATTTATTTTACTAAACGTAACTTTAATTTTGGTTTTTGTTGTACGTGTGCAACTGATTTTCATACTTATTTTTTGATAACAAGTCCAAACCTTTTTCAACGAAACTTTTAATAAATATTCTCGCCTTTAAAAAAATGCAAAATTTTTGTTTTTCGTAAACCCCTCAAGTTACTAAAATGTTTACTGCCAGTTCTGAAAGTTCATTCATACCTTTTAAGTGAAGTTTATGAAATTTTTTAAGTATAATCAACATTAATTGCATGCGTGCTAATTCTTAATTAATCAAATCAGCCTTAGATTAGAAAAAAACAACACATTTTTACAGTTTAAGATAAGATAATTAAATTTATTAGTCAAACTAGGCTAAAACCCTCATCAACTTAACACTTCTGAGAAAAATTCAAGTGTTTATCAACAAGAGAAAAATCAGAAATCAACCATAACTGCCCTATCAGCTCGCTTATCATAGAACACCGACAAAACCTGTTGTTCCGTCAAATTCGAGTGTATTCTTTCATCTTTATTATTTACAAACCTGTTATAACTATTAATTTGTAAAAAGATAAGGATTAACGTACGCAGTTTGTGAATGATCCATAATTTAGGCCCCTGCGCGTCACATTCTCTTATTAATTTCCAAAATAGAAATCAATCTTATCGAAAACGATAAGATTCTTTTCGTAAAACGGATGTTTTTAAGCTGCAAAATAAATACGTGCTAAATATTGGAAAAGGAAGTCAGGTATTGTGTTAAGTAAATATTTATAGCCTATCAATTTGTCGCTTATCTGATACGCTTTGGTAAATTAATAAGTAACATGTGGTATTATTTGTTCGTGGGTTTCTGTACTTTCACTGAAGGACGTGAGTGGAGCTGCAACAATAAAGGAAGATAAGAAACAAAATAATTAATGAACTCGGCGTTGATTGTTTGGGATTAAGACATTCATTAATTTAGCAAGAGCAATTAATTGGGTTTTATACGTATATGGTTCTAAAATGTATTAACGGCGATAATTAACAATCTCCATCTGGTTTAGTAATTTCGTAAATACACATACAGAGTGTTCCTAAAAAAATATACATTAGTTTGTATAAAATATACTTTAGAAGAAGCACAAAACTTATACCAAACCCCATTTATTGAAACGCAAAAACATTTGAGTCAGTGTCGGCCAAGAGGGCACACGTATCAACACCAAATTTCAGTCAACCTGAAGAATTTTAACAAACGGAACTCTGCCTATTTTTAATGAAATCTCTGAACACTCATGAAATTCCCGTAGTTTTAAATTTAAATTCGAATTTTTAAACCACAAAGATTGTCGTTCCTACGAAAATCGTCTGAAGCTTCCCATTTCTTCAGATTTCTGTTTAAGAAAACTCCTGAAATTTTATATAATATAATTTATTTTAACCAAGAAAATTAGAATGATTTTATTCTCCTGAGAAAAAATCGTCTGAACTTCCCTATTTTGTTCAAATAATATTCAGTCTGAAAGACTCAACCTATGTTTTGAAACTTTCAGAAATAGTTTAAACTCGTTGTTAAATAAAAATACTAATGATTCTTCTTAATCAAAAAGGTAACCGGTTTACTCCTAAATAATCGCTCAAAAGTTGCTAGTTTTTCAGGGAATCTAAGAACGTTCGGCCCGAAAATTTCAGATTATAGGAATGCAATCTTTGGACCGTTTTGAAATTTCTGAAAATCGTTTAAATTCGTTTTAAAGAAAAATATCGGTAATTTTCTTAACTAAAATGTAATTATTGTACTCCTGAAAAATCGACCAAATTTGTCTGTTTTTTTCAGGTAACCTAAGTTATCAGAAGAATAAGAACCAATTATGTATATTATGTATGTATTCAGGGTGTCAATGAAGCCTGGGGCATCGATATTTTTTAATTATAATTTAAGATATCAAAATGAAATTCGGTATGTGTTATTTTAAATGGAATACCCAGTATATTCATATCTGCATCAAATTTTACGTATGCTAGTAACACATTTTTCATCGCACTCTAAATTAATACACAATTTTTTCTACAAAACTTTATTTTGTAGTCAAAGTGTTGCAAACGTAATATTAACATACGTAAAGTTAAACGGAGATTCCAAAAATGTATAAATATACAGGGTGTTCTATTTAAAATAACAAAGTTAAGTTTAATTCCGGTGAAACCGAAAGTAACAGACACTTGAGTGATATGTCAAATAGTCCAGTTCTAAGAGTACATAATCCACACTAAATTTCATTTTGATGTCTCAAAATATAAAATAGAGTTGTCCCAGGTTTTATTGACACCCGGTATAATAGAATAAAATAACAAACCCATACCCTACGTAATAAAATTTTCGAGAAAAAGATGATAGGTTTATCTCATGGCACCTTATTAAAGAATCAAGTTGCGACGTCATATTCCAAATTAAAGTCTTCTACATACACGTTTTCAAACTAATAAGTAAACAACGTTTTAAGTTATATCTTTGTTGATCTACTGAGCGAAGTAATCCTAAATGTTTGATAAAACATTTATTACATTTATTGAAAAATTGTCTTACAACGTTTATTATCGTAGACTAACAGTATCGAACTGAGGCCTCTTGGCCTACCGGACAAACTCTTTAGGACACCCTGTCAACACCAAATTGCAGTCAACGTAAACTAGTAGTATTTTAACCTACGAAGTACAGAGAACTCTGTTTATTTTTAAGGAACTCTGTCGAAAAGATTTGGATTTCACTAAAATTCGAAGTAACTTTTGAAGTATAAAGATGCTATCGTTTTCTTCCTAAAAGTCACCCTCTATTTGAGGAAATCCTGAAAAGCTTTAAACTATCCAAGGTTTTTTAAAACTTGTTTTTTAATGAAAATCTCAATAATGTTCGTCAACTAAAAATGAAATCATTTTACTCCTGAAAAAATCGACGATTCTTTCAGGAAGCCTGAGAATATTTAGCCTATGTTTGAGGAAACCCCTGATATTTAAAAAAACTTCTTCAAACTCGGTTGCTAAATTAAAATATTAATAATTATTTTTTAACAAAGAAATTAATCCTTTTACTCTTGAAAAAATCGCATGAATTTCCCTACTTTTTCAGGTAACAGGAAAATTTGATCTAAAAAATCTAGCTATATTCAAGAAAACTCCTAAAGAGTTTTTAAACTTCCAAAAGTCGATTAAACACATTGCTAAATAAAAATACCAGTAACTCTTATTAATTAAGAAGGTAAGTGGTATACTCCTAAAGAATCACCAGAAACTTTCCAGGTTTTCATGTAACTTCAAGTACAGTATTTTTCATCTAACATTTGAGTTGTGACGTCAACTTGCTCTACCCAAAAACTGTATTGATAGACATGCATTCGTGTGCAGTAGGTAATGAAAACCTAGTTTAGAAAGAGATGAAGTATAGTTGGATTGTGAATTTATTAACAGCGCGTTGGCGTCACAACCCAAATCCTAAGTGAAAAATTCTGTAACTGAAAATTTCAGATTTTGTTTAAAGAAACTTCTGAACAGTTTTTAAATTTCAGAAAATCGTTTAAACTCGTTTTTAAATAGAAATCACTAAGAAGTTAATTGTTTTATTCCTGAAAATTCGATCGAATTCCTCTGCCCTTTCTTAGACAACCTAAGACTATTCAACCTGAAAAAACTAGGATTTTTGATAAATATATGAATTATTAAAAATAACAAACAGATTTTGTAATTTCAGAAAATCGTTTAAAATAAAAATATCAATGATTATTTTACAAAAGAAATTAGTTATTTTCCTCCTAAACAATCGACCGAATTCTTTTGTTCTTTTCAGGCAACCTAAGAATATTCAATCTGACAATGGTCGAATTTTGCTTGAAGTTTTCAAGTAACTGGAAATTTTAGATATATTTAAGGAAACTTCTGAACAGTTTTTAAATTTCAGATAATCGTACAAATTCGTTTTTAAATAGAAATAACTTAAAATTTTACCGAATTTCTATGGTTTTTTTCAGGTAACCTAATAATATTCTACCTGAAAAAGCTCGGATTGTTTAGGAAAACTTTTGAAGAACTTTGAAACCTTCTAAAATTGATTAAACTGTTTTTTTTTTTTTTAAATAAATATATGGATTATTTTTAAAGGAAACCCCCAACAGTTCGTCGTTTTGCTCCTGAAAAATCGACTGAATTTCTGATTTTTTTTATTTCATGCAACGTAAGAATATTCAATCTGAAAATGCTCGAGTTTTGTTAAGAAAACTCCTGAAGAAATTGTTTACAATTGTTTAAATAAATATACCTAATTTTTGTAACTAGGACGCTACATCTGAAAACATTCGCCTGAATTTTCTAATTTTTCAAGTAGTATTTTAGGTGAAAAATCTCTTAGTCCAGTCAATAAAGTGTTTGTAGAATGCATGGAGGGTCTCACAATTTTTGACTTTAAGGCTTTGTTTGGAGTCGTTAGGTGGTAAACATACTAAAAGTCCACGGACATAGGTGGTGAGTGGGGTGCAGGGGGGGACTGAGAAGGTCTCTGTTTTTTGTTTATATCTTGAAGACGGTGTATCTTATAAAAAAAGTTATTATAAGTATACAAAATCAAAGCTGACAAAATTTATTTTTATTTTTTAAGTTTTTTTCTATCTCCAACCGTTTATGAGATATCTGCTCTCAAAAATCGCTAATTTTCGAAAGAAAATATTTTGCCTCACGTTTTTCGTTAAACTTTTCTCTCTAGTACCTCATCTCTTCGGTTTACAGAAAAATCCCCAGAAAAGAAGTTGTAGAGGATTAAATTTCCTTAAAAATGGTTTTTTTTTTCAAAAATTAGCGATTTTTGATAATGGATATCTCATGAAGGGTTGGAGATAGAAAAGAACTTTGCAAAGCAAAACTGTGGGAAATTTTGCCAGATTTGATTTTGTATATAGTGACTTTTTCGCTAAAACGTACCGTCTTCAAGATATAAGCAAAAAAAAAAACAGGGATCTTCTCGGTCCTCCCCCCTGCTCCCCGCTCACATCCTATGTCCGGGGACATTTAGTATGTTTACCTCCTAACAATTTCAAACAAAGCCCTGAAGTCAAAAATTGTGACACCCTCCATGGCCTCCATGCATTCTACACCACCCTATTGAGCGTTCGTTGACTGGACTGTCTGCCAAGTTTTAATTATTTTTATTTTCCGCCAATGCAAGATTTTCAATTAAACTTCCTGACTGTATCCGCAATTAGAAGGTTAATATCTTCAAACACACTTTAAATTATCAAATGACAAAAAGGAAAATTTGAAAAAGTCAAGTTTAGTTCCTGAAAACTTCATTAAAGAAGTTTTCCCCGATTATTAGTTAGGTTACATTATTTGTGGTGATTTTAAAGCTGCAGCTTCTGCCTATCCTTAAAATTTAAATTCTCACAGTACATAAAACAAAAAATTTTTTAAGAAAAGCAAAGCTTCAGTTTCATCAGAAGAAGAACACCTCCTTGTTCTGTAGGGTTAACATTTTCACTGAAAATTTTTATATTAATTTCCAGCCGATGTTTAAAATCAAACTTTTGACAATGTCAGAATTGTGAAGCTTCATTCACATTAAATAAAACCTGGTAGAACAACAAAGTTTCCGTCCTGAAATTCTACCCGAAAAAGAGTATCCCACTTTCCTGTAGGGCTACAATTTCCTTGTATATTTTTATGTTAATTTCCAGCTTTATTATTAAATTTTTGACAATTTCAAAATTCTGAAGCTTTTGCAAATAAAATATGCATCAACACATTTTTAAAGAATAATGAATCTTTTGAAACATATACTATTCAGTGGACGTACGTATTAAAAGAACCCGGAAATCAGGAGTATTTGTTGTTTTATTATTATTTTTATAACATTCAATTAACTACCTACCACACAGAATTTTTGTAAAATACGATATAAGAATTATTTTGACAATGCCGAAGTAGAGACGTGGTTTGAACCTTACTTAATGGCATCACTGAAGATATTGTTTAATGTTTAATAAATTAGAATTAATTATGCAAAATCTGTGTGTATATGGCCTCTGCAGAGATTTGAACCTGTATGCTACCAATTGAGGCTGAAGTTAGTGATTCAAATTAAATTGCTGCGAGAAGTGATAATTTATTTAATTAATGAATTACAAAAAAACATTCCAAACTTAACAGAAAAAATAGGCTAGTAAACTCAGTATTGCTGTGGTATTACTAATGAACGTAGTTCAATGAACAGTGCTTAAAGATTTGATGGAATTTTAGAATCATCACCTCGGTTCGTTTTGGTTTATTCTGCCCCACTAAACTTTTTTTTCGTACAATCACATTAATTTCTTTTGCTTCCTACCTTTATAAGACTTTAAGGGTATATTAAATATTCTGAACAAATACAAATAACCTTGGTTTTACTAACATTCGTTTATTAGTTAAGATTCTAAGGCTTGTTGATTTTTCTTGTTAGAATGTCTGCTTTTCTGCTTGTTAACACCTTCGTTCATGTGTTGTTAGGAACTTTTAAACATTTTAAAATGTTCTGAATTAAAATATGTACAGCGTTGCGTTATATTCATTTACTTTCATTTTGTGTGTTTTTTTAATGTATCTCCATTATTATGTCCAAATTAGTTGAACAGTCTTTGAAATGCCATAAAAGGTTATCCGGAAATAAAAAGTTTAACTTGCATCTTATCCTGGTTTAATTAACATCGATATCCAAAGATATAAAAAGAATTCGAATTTACAAACGAACTAATTATTTTGAATATAAAAGACATAAAACGTTCAACAAAAGTACCAATTTGAAGCTTTTCTTATTTATTTTAAACCAGCCCAGAAAATTAATATTTACTTAAACCATCGGAATTTTCAAAATAAAACATGCTTTTAACTTGTAAATTGTCACTTTCAAATAAATTTTAATTATAAGTTTAAACACACATATTAGTCGATAAGGAAAATATGCAAAAAATAACATTGGATAAACTATCAATGATTTTATCTACACCATGGCCCTGTTTCTTAGAATAGTGTTATTTTTATATTGTGTGATGAAATGGAATTTAGATTAAAGTATATGCGTTATAATTAAAAGGAAAATACGAGTAACTATGCCTGGGTTATCTGCAATTTTTAAATGAAATTACTGATGTATGTAAATTACAATTGCAATTTGTCTCTCTCTTCTCCTAATATATCTCTCCCTCCTACCCTTTACTTCCATTCTCTCTTTCTTCTCTCTCCCTCTTTCATGGCTTATTACAACTCAAATTTATTTGGTTGCACAATACCTTACGGATTATAACCCTCTACTGCATGACTTTTTATTTTTTGGAATTAAATTTTTTTTTGTTCTAGACTATGTTCATATATCTTAGTAGTGTAAATGTATGCATTGAAATGTAAATCAATAGCTCAATTAAGCTAATATAGCTTTGTTACCTTGAGGCAGCAATATGCACCAATACGCAAATTTATAGAACAATTATATTTTTATTGAAAAAATAGGTAAGTACAAAACTCTCTTATTTTATTGTGTGAAAATCTTTACATCCTGGTTTCTTGCACCGTCCTTTCTTTTCGGAAAACACTGGAAACACTCTTCAACAATAAATTGTCCGAAGAAATTCCTCGCCAATAAACATAAGAAGGTATTCCAAAGGTGAATTTTTATTATAACTATTAACTGATTCGTTACTTGTTGCAATAATAGCTAATAAATTTTCTTTTTGAGATACAACTATCTCTTCATCACTTGTAGAACAGAATCTTCACTGTCAGAAGGTGGTGTCCTTATATTCACGTCTAACTTTGACGACCCATAAAATAGTCGAGATGGAATGCCCCTTTCATCTTCCACAACTGTGATAAATAAAAAATGATTTTTGTAAAATTATAATCAATAAAAAAATCAATCAGCCAGAAGCATGTTGTTGCTTTAAAGGCACAAACAACTGATGAGAAAAATACCAAATATAATTCGATTTCGCACTTACCTCCGTCCATTATGACTTCTTTGAACACCAGAGTATAACCACTAATTATTATAGCACCGAAAAGTTCGTTACACTACGCGTACAATAGCTCAAAATATCACAAATAGCATATCCATGCAACATCCGCACCTGTCAGAAAACAAGCTAAGCAATTAGAAAAACATGCACAGTACAAGATGTTGTTCAGTGGTCTCATCAAAGAAGAAGGGAATGGAATCAGCTTGTGAATGGACAGAGAAAGAATAATGAATTCGAAGACTTTCACGCTCAGTATCAGTGTTAACAGAACGTCTTCCGGGTTGAAACCGTGCCATTGTTGAGACAGAAAAACTCACAGTTTCGCCCACTTTCTTAGTGGGCTTTTTCAGGAAGAAATTAGAGCACTAAAAGAGCATGGCTTCTGAAGAAAATCAGAAAAAGGCAGCGAATTTATACCGGCTGTGATCGGTCAAGCGTATCGGACGAGGACGACGATTGGTAAGAAGTGGAAGAGGCGGAGCCAGTAGGGATTACAAAACTCCATATGTTTAATAGATGATAACCAGTGTCACGATTCAAGTTGTTAGAGGTCTTGATGGTTTCAATGGCCTCACGGATTTTTATGTTGAAAAAATAAGCGGCATTGGCGATGATCGAAGATTTTTCGAACAAGATCTTATAGCCAGTGTCGTGATGATGTTCAGCAACAGCTGAGTGTGAGAGAACACGTTTGTGTTCACAGATACGTGTGTGCACTGAGCGACCAATTTCTCCCATGTACACTAAACCACAAGAACAGGGGCTATCTATCATAGACGCCTCTTGATATCAAGGGTTGAGGCTTATCTTTTACTGAAGGGAGTATCTGTGACACTTTTGGAGGGGGTTCAGTAACTTGGTGAATGTAGGGCAAGAAGGTAGTAGCCTGGGGAGTATAGGTATTTTGTGGACTTCCCGTATGTGAGGGATGTAATTGTTTGTCGATGACTTTCCTAGCATTCCTTTTCTTATATCAATTCTTGACGAGGCTGTCTTGGATATGAGCTAACTCGACTTGAAGACTGTTGGGCTGAGACATTGTGATCGCACGATAAACGAGTTACCGTGTTCTTGTAATGAAGAATCCCCTTAAAAAATTTGGCGAAACGTTGAGTTCTTCTGTCTCAACGATGACACGGTTGCAACCCGGAAGACGTTCTGTTAAGAGAAAGAATAGCCAGATTAGCAAGGGACGGAAAACCATCAGGAAGAAGGCCAGTAGGAAGACCGCCAAAGAAATGGGTGTAGTAGATGGCAATCGACATCACAGGAAACTGCACCGGAATAACGTGCCATGTCCAAATATAAGAAGAAGAAGAAGTCTTTGCTCCTTATCGGAGAAATTATTACTAATCAGTTGTTTTCATATTATATGATTTGTTGATACAATGGCTTACACTTTTGAACATAAGCGCTTTTAGCCAAGAGTGGTAGCAAAGTTGACGGTGTATGGGTTTATTCAGGGCAAAGCTGTATAGCAGAATTTCAAGCTAAATTCCGAAATTTGCAATTTAAAAAAGGACAAGATTGCAAATTTGTTTTGGGAAACTGGTAGTCTTACGAAAATCAGTTAATGGAACAGCCAAAACCATAGCACCGGGTTTGTAGGCCGTGCTCAAGAAATAATGAAAACTCTACTAAATACATCTATTTGGCAAGTACATCGACAAGTTGAAACAACTCAAGCAAAAAACTGAACAAAATTGCATGTAAATTAAGGACAACAACAACAAATTAACAAACAAGTATTGAAAAATATAATTAAGTGAGAATTGCAAAGTAATATAGACGAAATTGACAACACTTCCAACATCTGTTCGTAATTTGCATTAGGCATTGTCTGCATTTCAGTTTTCTAATTACAAAATTTTAAAGCAGTTGAACCACAAAGAGGTAAGGTTATACTGTGAAGTAGAGCTGCAAAGGTTTAGATGGAAACTCATTGACTTTTTATTTCCACCAGGGATAATTACAACAATAAGTTATCTATTAATAATGTACAATAATTCACAGCCTGAGCCAGCCAACCAAATGAATATTTTAATATAAGGCCGCTTCGCAACGTTCACGAAACAGGTGTCTTATTTTATTGTGCTCGTGCTGCGCTCGAAAATCTGCTTGTTCGGTAGACATCGCTGCTCTACGATGGGGTTCGAAGTCAAAATTAAAGCAAGAAATGAGCTGCTGTGATATTGTAGTATTTTGACTAACTAATTCTTTAACTCACTTTCTTTTGTACGACTATGCTTATAAACATTCCTAAAATGGATGCTATATTTAAATTAAAAGAAAATAAATTCCCTACACTTAATTATCGAAAATAAATAATAATAAAGGCGCAAAATCGCCCTACAACCGAAATTAAACATTGAAAGTGTTTGTAGTACTATTTGTAGTACTCAAGTAAAAGACACTTTCATAAGGATATATGTACTAAGTATATCTAAGGAACAACATATTTAAGGATTGGCTGTTATTGTAATCGGAAAAATGCTTTATTTTGTTTTTCCTATGTATTATTATTACTTCTTTTTAATGCAGAACACCCAAAAATATTGGGTACTGATTTCAACGTTTCCCTTTAAGTATATTATTTCGATAGGTACATGTATTTAATAAATTTGGAGAATTTTGCTATTTTTATGTCGAATTCTCGACCTAAAACATACGAGGTTTGGCAGAAAAATAATGAAACTGATTTTCTTTTAACCACAAATTTTATTCTGTTTATAAATCAAGGTTATCCCATTCAAAGTAGTTCCCTTGGGTAGCTACACATCAATAGAGGCGTTTTTTCCATTGTTCGTACCAGTCTTGAAAGGCTTCTACTGGAATGCCTTTCAACTTTTCGGTTACGCTCTTCTGGATATTACCGAAAGTACCTAAATGGCGCCCTTTCAAATGGGTTTTCAGTCGGGGGAATAAAGAGAAGTCACAGGGACTGAGATCCGGCGAATAGTTGGGCTGGCGAACCACAGGAATGCTTTTTTGTGCCAAAAATTCATTGGCCTTCTGGGTTAGGAACCATTTTGGCGCACACTTTTCTCATATCCAAATCCCGTGTTAAAATTTGATGTACGGTAAACCGGTTCAAATTTAACTCACTACTAATTATTCTCCATGTCAATCGACGGTCTGACATCACAAGAGTTCTCACTTTTTCCACATTGTCGTCCGTTTTTGAGGTTGACAGTCTTCCCGCACGAAATTCATCTTCCACTTTTTCTCGGTCCTCTTAAAAGGCTTTGTGCCATCTGAACACTGTCCTGGATTGGAAATGTTCTTTATAAGCCCTTTGTAACTTTTCATGAGCCGCAGTAGCGGATTCACAAAGCTTTACACAAAATTTGATAACACAACATTGCAACCGATCCATTTTCGCACCTCACCTTCAGGCACTCTCAATAATCGCGTAAGCTCAAACTTGTACTGAGTCCACAGCGGGGGTTATTCTAACTGCCGTGTGAAGGCGGAGGTAGCAGCGTTGTCGGCTCCCGCACAGTGTTGCCAGTCTCATTATTTTTCTGTCAAACCTCGTACTTCAATAGTGTTTCGTAATGTCAAAATTAACCTGCTGACCTATTTAACTAATCACTAGTGATATGTAGTACGTTTTTAGTAATTCTTTTTTTTTGCAATAAGCTCAAAAGCTAAATTAAAACAAATCAAAATCTAATGGGAATGTATCGGTATGTTGTTTAAACTTTATAACCACTGGTTGCGGTTTCACATATTTTGGAAATACCGAACTTAAATTTAGAAATTTCTGACCTTCACACTTTTTAAAATTTATAAAAATAAATTTTGAGCCCCGTAAACTATGCAGCTGATAAAAATTATTAAACATTTTTTTTACTTACTTCAGTATTCAAGATTTTTTTATTATAATTTACTACCGTTACACATAGATGATAAATACAAATATACAGGGATGCTTCCTAAGTACATGGAGAAAATTCAGTTGCAAGTTCCTTAGCTCATTCTAAAACAAAAAGTTTTTATTAAAATGCGTACATCCGCGTGAAGAAGTTTAGAGAAAAAATTTAGTAAATTTCTAAAAGTTGTTGACATATTAATTTTAAATTTTGTGCGCACATATGCAAAGCCACTTTTTGTATTCACAGTTTACCAGTGGCGTGCGTGTAAATCACCTTTGTACCGTTGAATATAAAAACTGAAACGTCGCTATATTTGTGTCCGGTTGTAATACGTTTTTTGAATTCACTGAAACTACGCATATTCCAGTTTATTTTATTTTTTACTCAAAAATTGTTAGTCCTTCTGACAAAATACAAGAGACAAAAATATTTTTGGGCAAATCAGGTTTTCCGTCGCATATTTTTAAATGTATACATTTCAGGACATTAAGAAATCCTAATAAAAAACTGAACAGGGTTGTAATTTTCATATTCTTATAAGAATACAGGTGGGCGAAAATATTCTTAAGAAGTCTTTCTGTTAATTTTGATTTTTCTGTCTTTGTCTAAACTTGAGATAAAAATTAAAAACCAAAAACCCTTCAGATATAGGTACATTTTAGAATGCAAGTTTATATTTTTTCATGTACTTGGGAAACACTCTGTATAATTAATTAATTAGTTAAGGAAATGATTTTACAAATTTGTTTGCATTACTTTATACGTCAGCAGAACCACTGTAGACGTGCCCCCGTGTAAAGTACAACAAGGGGATTATCTGAATTACGTATAACGTATAACGATTACGAATGTTACAATTATAGAATATTCATGCTGACGAAAGTAAAACCTGGAATGTGGTATTAATTTTGTTATCTGTATTAGTACACAGTTTTGGAAAAGTACAGCGCTACTTGCTTTTGCACTTGATGTGACAGATTTTGAATTTATTACGTTACTACTCAAGAAAATAAACATATAAAAACTGATAATACAAATTAATATTTTAAATTTTTACGAAAAATTCTAAAGAACTGCGTAAATATTGGCTCGGAAAAATCAAACGTCAAGAAAGAAATATTTACAAGACGGCATTTTTAATAAGAAAATTGCTTGAAATTTTTAACAAAAGTTTATAGAAAATGATTGGCCATCTGCGGTTATTAAATGATTTTAATAAATTAAATTTTCGGCTAATTTAAATGCAAAATTATTTGAAAAATTCTTGTTTCATGTATTTTAACGAATTAATAAGATTAAATTATGAAAGCGAATCGCTACAAAGTTAATTTATAAGGAAATTCATGATCATAAAATTTTCTGCAAATCATTCATTAAAAGCTGAATTAATCAAAATTGTCATAAATTCAATTTATGTAATCTGAGGCAATGTGTACCATGCATGATACTAACTTTTCCCTAAATGTAAGTACAAAGTTTTCGAAAACTGTTCATTTGAATCCCACCTAAATCTTCAATTTTATCTTTTAAATTCAAAGTTTTTATGTAAGTCCCGACGCATTAACATACTACACGCAGAGAAATACCTTGGACCATTACAGACTAGGCCCTTTGATAACTGGTTTTCTACAGGTAAAATAGACAAGTTTCTATCGATAATAAATGTAAGACCTATACAAATTCCTGAAACCTTATAAACTGTGAGTATGTAAATTATTTCGTTGGATATTTCTCAGAAAAGTTGGAACGTGACTGACCTACAAAATAAATCAGAATCACCTGTTTGCTCAATTACTAAGATTAAGGAGGTTATCTTAAAACTTTTGTGTATTTAGTTAGATTAATAAAGTATTGAGAGTTCTATAATTGAGAAAGTCATAAGTTTGAGAAGTCGATACATCGTAGCAGAAAAATTTGAAGAAAAAAGATCGAAAAATCTGCAGAATTTCCAAGATTAATATTCAAGAAATTAGTGGAGAGATCTCGACTAAATTATAGAAAATCGTTACATAACAAAGTCAAATTATGCACATGTGATTTAACAATTTAAGTATTAAGATCAAAATTTTATATACCCAGATGTGACCATATTATTAGAAACTGAAATTAAAACTTGGACAAACAAAATGTAAAGTTTCCTACAAAAGTGATTGTCTGGGCTGCCATTTCTGCAAAAGAGCTTAGTGATATTTACAATGTGGATGGTATAATAAATTCTAATAGTTACAAAGTACTTTAGATAGTTTCATTATACCGAAAATGAATTACACAGTGGTTTAGAAAGGATGGAGTGTCCATGCAAGGTGGTGCATAAATGTCATAAATCGAAAATGATCACTGAATATTTAAAACAGAAACAAATTAATCTACTTGAATTGCCCGAAAATAGCCCGGATATGAATCCAATTGGCAATATTTGGTCAATTCTTAAAAAAATAGTACGGAAGGTGGGACCAAAAAGCCAATGATAAGAAATTACTTCAGCAAGCTCTCAGTGTCATTAACAGCATGCCAAGAAAAATTCTAGCTCTTGCCAAGGGATACTTCACAAGTATTAATGCTAAAAAAATAATAAAAATACTAATTTTAATGCAGTTTCTAATAATATGGCCACATCTGCATAATAACAGGATAAACCCATAAACCATAGCAAAGTAAACTTTTACACAGATAGAACAATAATTTTTGTCAGATCTTACTTACAACTAGATCAATGATTAGTCCATATAGTTATTTACAGTTAACTAGTTCCTTCTACTTCACACTATGCGTTTCCATCCCACATACCTCTTTCCATCTTGCTTGTCTTAATACTTCTACATTCAACTTCCTTTGTGTCCAGCTAATGTTCAGCACTCTTTTGAGATATTTTCTGCAGTCTGGTTTACTGATGATCCTTGTTTCACACCAGCATAGGACTACAGTCCATAGTATACGTTTTGATTAGTTATTTTATTTCTAGCCGTATATTATTGGTCGTAAATAGTTGTTCCGCATCATAAAATAAATAAATATGACTATGTTGCTTAGTTGATCATGTTATTTATTTCTCTGGTACCTATTCTGTTATCGTTTCATTATTTATTCTAGTATTTCGCGGCATTTTCGCCCCTCACAAATTTTTTCTATGATTTAAGCGTAATTATCTTTCTTGTATATTTCTCCTGTTACCTTGTTAGGTACCTACTTTAAAACGTATCATAAAATTGAGAAATTAGCGAATGCAAATCATATTTTTACTTATATGCCGTACTCAAAACTTAACCACAAGACCATTGTTTTTAAAATTAAGTATAAACCATCAAACCGTGCGCACCAAAATAAATAACAACACATTTAAAAACACAAAGAAATAATTTAGAAGCAGTTCTAAAATTTAATAACAAACGACTTAAACAAATTCAAAACTGGATTTAAAAAGAGCGCTAGACATAAACATAAATGTGTTAAAATAATTTAATAGCAAGTTAATTACAGATTATTAATGCCACTTTAACTAAGTAAAACAACTACACTTAAGATTAACAAAATTACCACACAAAGAATTTTAAATAAAAAATCTAAATGGATTGAAAGCCTGGCAAATTTAATCCTACCTAACTTTGCAATAAATGTTTTACAAAAAGGATCACAATTTGCATTGCCAAACAAAACATTTCTAATAGATAAGTCCAGTGAATAAGTACATGTTACCTTGCACAAGGTCGGGTAGAAGATTTTATTTTTTTTACTTGTATATGTTAGGGTCAGCATTTAAAAACCAAGTTTTCCAATTCGGATGACCTCGGGAGAACTTTCTGTGGCCAAAAAACCACGACATTTTAGGACTTTTTTTGGTTTTTTCAAAATATCTCGGATATGGTTCGGTCTAGCGCTTTCTTTCATCTTTTTCATGTTAAAGAGGACAAAATTTACAACAAATTTCATTATCAAAACTTTTTTCTAAACCTAATAACAAACGCGTTACAGCACCTGATATATTGGAATGTTTTCCCAACTTGGGTGAAAATAGCACTTTTCTGATCAAATTACTCGCATTTGTATTTGGCGGTACAATTTTTTTAGTTGTCAATAAACAGTCTGCAACTAGTTCTGCATTCCTTCTCCTATTCCCTCCATTCCATTCCCCCCCACTCCCGCCAACCCTACTAATGATGGTAGCTTTGACATCAGTTTCCCCTTATGGCTTGGAGTTGCTCTATCATATCCATCGTTTCGTCTTCATCTTCTTCCTCTGTGGCAAAACTCTCATTTTCACAAGTGAGGCCAGTGAGGCAGTGTTTGTTTACACATCTTTGAGCATTTCAAGCCTGCTTTTCGGCTGGTACATGCTCCACTGCAACCCTTCTTGCACGAATAAGAAAGGACTTTGAGTAGCTGCTTAGGCGCTGGATCTCTACTCGTCTCAATAGGCCTTAGACCATGTTTGCTGGATTTTTTTCGTTTCCCAACCAAGTTTGTTTGTACTTGGTGGTAATATCGTAGAGCATGATGTTGCGCAGCATCTCATATTGGTGGTAGCCTGAAGAGATTGAATTTACTTTTTGTTGCCCATTTCCTAAATATCCGATACCGCAGTGGATCCATTGTTTGGTAATTCCTGATGTCACCACTGTACAATGCAAGAAGACACATTTCTCCTGCCATGGCAGTGGTGGCGTCTGGATTCTTGAACACTTGCACAACTAACTTCATCTGGGAGTACTTCTCAAAAATGGTGCAAAAATGTTTTTTTTTTTCCTTGGCCAAAGAGAGAAGATGTGGTATCGCACCTGCTAAACGCATGAACTAAAAGAATATTTTCAGTGTCATCCCTGGGTAGTAGTTGAGAACAACACATCTGCTGCGCCCCCTCTTCCAGGATTAAGAAAAACAAGTTGTTGTCCTAGCTCTGTCGTCAGTACAAGACGATCAATATCTTCCCCAACTATTACTACGCTTTCGAACTCCTGGCCCTTTGCAATGGCAGTTGTAACGATTGAAACATCAGCAGCCTCTTCTGTCTGTTTTACTTGAATGGCACACTGTTCAAATTTCCTTTTATTTAAGCAGTTCTATTAAACGGGAATTGCTATTGTCGTTCGCCAAAACCTTGTCTTGAGTGACTTGGTTGATTATGTTTGCATCACAGATAACGTCAGTAGAAGTACATTTATGCATTTGAAAATGGCTCAACCTTTCAGAATTCTTTGTGCCACTATTTGCAGCATCTGATGGATATCCATCAAACACAACTGCAACCTGTAATCCATAGTGTTTTCTCAAGTAAGAAGAATAACTGTTAGCAATTGTTGCAAAGGAAGCATTTCGAGGCCCAATAACTTTATGTGGGAGGTACCCTCCATCAACAACAACAAACTTATTCTTCCCAATCAATTTCTGGTCCTGAATTGAGGTAAAAGCACTATGTAATGAAGACTTTGTTCCCTTCCGCATCCGTTCTTCTGAGAACATTGGCATACGGTAGGGTGCAACTTCGTATGTGAAAAATAGCTGTAAGTCTTCATCAGACTGCTTAGCAAGACACAATCTCTGAAACAACATTAGTGGATCAAAAGCATTAACTTTTATGTTTCCTGATTTTATGCAGCTGACAACTGATGCAAGGGTTACTACCTTATCTCTTCTCTTGAATTTCACACTCTGAAAATCTTTATCAACTATTCTTCTTACCCCTGTCACTCCTACTTCTTGGGACTTATGGTATTCACGTCTGCTCCTCCAATGATTCCACTGCTCAGCGACATTATCACATCAATTTTAGTGCCCGGGTTTCGGCCTTCGGAACCTGCCTCTTCCCTCTCTGTTCCTCTCGCCTTCTCTTCTCTTTCAACCTTATGGGCCCTAATCCTTAACCCTTATCTACTGCAGATATTTTATTTACAACTAAAAATGGTAACACCAAATACATATTATTATACGAGTAATTAATTGGAATAAAGTGCTATTTTCACCAAGTTGGGAAAAAATTCCAATATATAGGGTATTGTAGCGTGCTTGTTATTCGGTTTAGAAAAAAGTTGTAATAATGAAATGCTAGACCGAATCATATCTGAGATATTTTGAAAAAAACAAGAAAAGTCTTAAAATTTCGTGATTTTTTGTCCATAGAAAGTTCTCCCGAGGTCAGCCTAATTGGAAAACTTAGTTTTTCAATGCTGGCCCTAATATATACAAGTAAAAAAAAATCTTCTACCCGACATTTTGCAAGGTAACAACCTTTTTAAGTACCTACTGACTGGACTAATACTAAACAAGTATAGAAAAAGGCATAAAAAGATAAACCAGAAGACATTAGAATTAAATTTACAAACATAATAACCAATTACAAAAAGCAGTCCCAACAGATAACCAAAGAGTAAAAACATACATTAAAACAACATAAAAAGTAACCGGTACCTAAAAGAAAATCCTAATATTTTAGTGTTAAGTGCTGAAAAATCCAATGAAAAGGTCATCATGAGAAAACAAGATTAGAAAAACGAGGTGAAATCCCTCTTAGAAAAGAGAGACTTATAAGAAAATTTACTATAGGAGGCTACCAATGTCGGACTGGGGCCAAAAGGGCATAACATACAGAACTATTTCTATGAGGATTTCAAGAAAAACTTTGTATTTCAGGCAAATTCTTCAGTTTTAAATTGCAATTTAAAGTAATTTTTAAACTACCGTGATCATATCGTTTTCTTCTTAAAGAAGTCGTCTGAAATTTTATATTTTTTCAGGCGAATCTTCAACCTGAAAAACTTAATCTATATTTAAGGAAACTCCTGAAAAGCTTTGAACTTTCTAAAATTATTTAAACTCGTTTTTTAAAGAAAATATCAATAATTTTCGGCAACTAAGAGTTACGTCGTTTTACTACTGAAAAATCTACTGTAATTCCTTAATTTTTAAGGAAGCCTAAGAACATTCAGCCTGTAAAAGCCCAGGCTATGATTGAGGAAACTCCTTTCAACTCAGTTTCTAAATTAAAATACGAATAATTTGCTTTAACCAAGAAATTAATCGTTCTGATCATTTGAATTTCCCTATCTCCTCTACGAAACTCAACCTATGTTTGACAAAATTCGAAGAGAGTTTTTCTTCTCTCTTATCCTTATGCCCTTTTGGAGCATCGGATTTTTTCTATTATACAAAACAGCCTACTGTGTCTATTTGCTTTTAATTTGGGAGAGAAGAGCCGCGTTAACGGAGTAATCGGGCAACCCATTCCAGCATTGACCGGAGACAACGATGCTTAACTTTCCTGATTGTGCGGGAATGAGGTACCTAGTTAGCTCAATTCGGGACCTTCGAAAAGAGTTTAAACTTTCAAAAATCGTTTAAATGTGTTGCTAAATAAAAACAGATAACTTAAGAACATTCAGCCTGAAAATTTCAGATAACGTTTTTAGGAAACCCCTGAACAATTGTAAAACTTTAGAAAATAGTTTAAATTCGCTTTTAAAGAAAAATATCAATGGTTTTTCTAACTAACAAGTAACTTGTTTTACGCCTGAAAAATCGATTGAATTCATCTATTTTTCTTTTTCGCCTAAAAATATTCAACCTGAAAAGGTTTCGGGGGAACTTCGAAATTTTATAAAATTGTTTTAAACTGTTTTAAATAAGGTATTCATTTTTCTTAACTAGGCAATTAACCGTTATATCTGAAATCATTCGCCCAAATTTTACAATTTTTAAGTTAATATTTTGGCCTGCAAAACCTCTGGGTGTCTAATTATTTTTTTATTTCCCCAATCTGAAAAATTATGAATTTTAAGTTTCAAATTTAGGTTTTAAATGTTCACACTTTCATGATTCAAATCGCCAAGTTTCATTCCTTGAAGATTGGAAACTTAAAATTGTAAACCTTGATTCAAATCTTGAAAGGTAGAGGTTCAAACTTTAAAGACTTAAATCGTTTTGTTTTATGCATAATTTAAATCTTCAATTGTTCCAACATTGAAGCTTTAAATGTCGAAGCTGCAAAATTTAAAGCTACAAACTTTATAAAGTTAAGATTTAAACCTTTAGGCTGAGCCCTGAATTTGTAAAGCTTAAAGTATCAAATCTTGACGATCTAATTCTTGAAAATTCAAAATTTAAAGTTGTAAATCTTGAATCAACTCATAAAAATTAGAGATTCAAACCTTGAAAACTTAAATTTTGAAGTTATAAACCCTGACGCTTTAAACTTTAGCTGTTTAAAGCTGGAGGCTTTAAGTCTTGAAACTGTAAAATTGAAGCTATAACTTTAAAATAAGATTTAAACCTGGAAGCTTAAAACCCTGAAGTTGCACAGCTTAACGAACCAAATCTTGAAGATTTAATTTTTATAAATTTAGATTTTAAATGTTCATATTTCAATGATTCAAGTCTCAAACTTTTAGACCTTGAAAATTGGAACCTTAAAGTTTTAAACCTTGATTCAACTCTTGAAAATTGGGGGCTCAAACCTTGACTTAAATCTTGAAGTTATAAACCCTGATGTTTTAAACCTTCCATATTTAAATCTTAAAGCTTCAAACCAAAGGTGCAAAACTGAAAGCTATAAAATGCAAACTTAAGGTTATAAACCTTGAGGCTTAAAACTCTGAAATTGCAAACCTTGAAGAATTAAATCTTGAAAATTTGGATTTTAAATGTTGATACTTTATTTATTTAAATCTCGAAGTTTTAGATCTTGAAAATTGGAAACTTAACGTTGTGGGTATTTAGAGGTAATTCTTGAAAACTTATTTCTTTAGAATTTGGAGATTCAAACCTTGGTGATTTAAAACTTGTAGTTAGAAAACATCAAGCTTTAAACCTTGAATATTCAGATCTTAAAGTTCAAATCAAATATTAAAGTTTCAAACATTCGAACTTTAAATATTCAAATCTTCAGAGTTTAAACATTAGAGGAAGGAAGCTTCAAACTTTTTACAGTTTAAACCTTAAATTTTTAAACTTAGAATATTTAAATGTTAAAGATTGAAATCTTGAACCTTCAAACCTCGTATCTTTTCACTTTGTAGTGTTGAAAATTTAAATTTTAAGTATTTAAATTCCGACGATTCAAACCTTTAAGCTTCAAATCTTAAAGCTGCAAGCTGTAAAGAAGCAACTCTTGACAGTTTAGAAATTCAAGGTTGAAACCTTTGAGCTACAAACTTTAAACCTTTAGTCCTGGAAAATTCAAACCTTGAAACTTTAACTTTTGTAAATCTTAGAGGTTTAAATCTTGAGGTATTAAACCTTTGATTTTCAAAATATTTAAAAGCAAACCATTTTATTCCAAAATTTAATTATCAAATGATAAAATCACTAATTAATCGCGCAAAATTTTAGTTAAACGTAAAGTTTTCGTGGGAAAGTCTAAACTTCGTAAAAGATTCCGAAAATAGAAGGTTTTAATATTCTCAAACTAACCTTTAAGTAATTAATATAATTGAAAAAAGAAATCTATGAAAAGTCCAGTTTCCTCCCTGAAAACTTAATTTCGGAAGTTCTTCGATTTTTAGTTAGTTTAAATTTCTTGTGATTTTTAACAGCTCAACTCCTGCCTATCCTTGAAACTGCAACTTTTAAGTAAATGAAATAAAAAATTCTGGAAGAAAAGCAGTGTTTCCTTCCTGAAATTTCATCTGAAGATGAGTCTCCCGTTTTTCTGTAGGGCTAACAATTTCCTTGTAGATTTTTGTATTAATTTCCGGTCCATGTTTAATATTAAATTTTGGTAATTTCAGAATTCTGAAGCTTAATTTCGCAACTTAAAAAATGAATTAGTTTTTCTTTAGATCTTTCAGATCACAACCTACAGACTTCAGAAGGTTGATATTTTTTTTAAATTTAAATTTGCTATATGCTAACTAGAAACTGAAGCCTGAAAGTTTACTGTCCCCCATTTCTAAAAAAGTTGCATCATTTCAACTTGTTTCAATATCCTGAAACTTTGTTTATAAGCAACAGCTTAGTTAAAGTAAAGAGAAAATGAGTTAAAAGTCAGAATTTAGCAACTTCTAGTTTCAAAATTTGAACCAAAGTTTTAACATTAGAAGATGTGTGCAATTTCAGCGTGTTGCTAACTTACTGAAACTTTTTAAAAGCCTAGCCTTTAAACAAAAGGCAAAACATTATTGACGGTTGTAAACAATTAAATTCGTTTGCTGGAAATGCAATACTTTTTAGGGAGACAGCTTGAGTTCATGAGGTTTCTTCAGCTTCAGATCCTGAAAAGAACACAGAATCTTCTAAGTTAAAATAAGACATTTATCAAATGTCCATCTCTTTGTTTTGTTTTTGTACCATCAGTTTACTAAATAATGCGAAGTAAAAAAAAAAATAGATAAGTTCTGTTTACGGTGACAATTTTGAGATTAGGATACAGGAATATCTCATGTGACAGGAGGACCACATTTTTGGTTTTTAGTGCTGCCTACCGGGCATTTTCCCGATCGCACAGTGCCCCATTCCGACGCTGTAGGCTAAGATTATTTTATATCATCAAAAATTAAAACAAAAATTTGTATCTTTGGCTTAAAAACAAGAGATTACCCATTGCCCATCAGTGGGCAATGTGTAACAAAATACAAGTTTCATCTTTTCTTGGAAAGTTTCTTTTGTTGTATTAATTTTGAAACTGCTATAAGAAAACACAATTATACTAAAAGCACATCCTGTTTCTTATATTAGGCTCTGTATATATTTTTCATCCGCCAAAAGTACAACGCCACCAAAAACCAGATTTTGATAGACGTGTGGAATTTCCCTTGTGTATCTATTTTTAGTATGTTCTAGTCTTTGATGTTCTATTTCTACATTGGACGTTTTTCCTTCAACCGTATTTAGTTGGTATTTCTAAGAAACAAACATGTTGCTGAATCACTGACCCAAAGTTATTTCACATTGTTAATATAGTGTCCACTTTGAAACTTGTTCGCCTCACTGAACATTTTAATTCCTTTATGCAAATATCTCGACTAAACAGATTCTAATCACCGTGTTATAAAAAATGGCACCAGTTAATGAGTTTCCAGTTGCTAGGGCGTTAACCCTGTGTGTGTTGAGTATCTTTTTTAGATTCTCGTTCGCCAACGTATTAAATTAAAACAGGAATTATCAACTTGTCGTTTATTAAATTCGAAAAGGAACAAGTCGATCTTTATTATAAGGCGTTACTTTGTTACCAACGTATAAATTAATGAGAATGGTCAGTTACCATTGCTAATACCCACCGTTTGATAACTGCTGCTCTTAAAAATGCAGACGTATATATGAATAACCGACTAGTTTTTATGTAACTTCCATCGATAAAATCTGAATTGAATTATTTGTGCTGTGCATCCATATACAGAGAGTATTTTAGTTTAAAAAAAAACTTTTGTAATTCGATTACAATTAAATTGTTAAAATGATAATATCAATGGCCTCAGTAAGCATCATAATAATAATAATACAAGAACTACTTTAATTAAGACGAATTAGTATATAAAAGCCTTGAATTTATTTGTTTAAAATTAGATTTTAAATCTTAATATTTAGAGAATTGTCGCCATAAAAAATGGAAAGGATCCGAACTTTGTTTTCCCTTTATTAAAATTTATTACGCTTTCTTTTAAACCGCCAGAGTTATTAAAACTAAGTACATGTTTCGGCATCTGTAAGTGTTTAGCCGAGCACTTCTTGATCAAATTGAGTGGAGATATTCTCTTCGCCAAATTATTAAAGTAAGCAATCTGAAGAAGCTCTTCAAAAAACTCCAGCAATTTTTGTCAAGGAAGTCTTCCACTGAGAATGGCAATTCAGTTGCCAAAATAGCAAAATACGTATTTGCTTTTAATACACTGTCGTGCTTTTCAAGGTCTTTTCATTGGATAAAACAACATATCTTGTTTTAGGTTAAAAACTTTTTAAGGCAATTTTTGAAGCATTGTCTATAGCCTCCCCCCTTTTCTTTTACAAACAGTTTTTACCTTTTCCTTTCTTCTTAAATTGGAAAGGAAATATATTTGCTTGATTCTCATGGTTTCCTGCATAAGTTTTAATAGTTTTGAGCTTCTTTCTTTTCCATTGGAAAATCTGCTTTCAAAGTAGCTTCTGTCTTATAACTTCAGATTTTTTTTAATGCTTCAGTTTTAATTTACCTATCAAAATGTGCTGGTAAGTATCACAATCTATTTGATTCATGTCTTCTGTGTACAATTAATAAAATTTGTCTTATTTCTCATACGAAAAGGAAACAAAAGCTTTGAAACTTCCGCTGTGTTACAACTTCATACTTTTCCTCAAATGATTCACTGGCACTTATCGCAGACTACCTCATTTTTCCAAAAGGAAATATCTCATCAGTGTTTTCCACATTATATAATTTCAAAAATATCCTGGAAGATTTACTAATAATTACCACAGCCTACTTAATAGTACATGCTTTTCTGGTAACAGTAACAATATAAAAAAACCTTGCTTGAAACCGAGGACTTGTCTCCGGAACTTTACGTTCAGTGAATCAAATAGTTTACTAATTTAATTTCTATTTTAGCAACTGGTGGCGAAATACCCAATGAAGAAATATAAAAATAAAAATCTATCGTTTTTATACTTTAAAAAGGTAATCTACCTGTATACTTATAATTTAAACGTTTTGTTCTAAAGATTATTATTAACACTGGATTTGTCCGAATCATTATAAAATATCGTATATCAAGAAAAATAGTCCCAGAATCCTTGGAGGTATCTTAATATCCTCAGTTATCCAAAAAAATATTCGACTTCCTTACCTTACTTCATACAGCATATTCTGATTAGTCTCTAAAAGTCATGATAAAAGGAAGAATAAAAATGGAAACAAGTATAAAAAAGAGAAGGCATAAATCAAATATAGAAAGATATTAAAAAGCTTGTTGTTTCTCCATAAATTTAATCAGTTTCAGTATTATGTTGTCCGCTCCAAGTGCCTTCCTAAACTTTGTTCTTGCTATAGCCTGAGTAATTTCTTTCTTTTGTTATTGGATGAATCTATTGTACATTAATTCTCATTTCTTTCATCTTGTCTGTCCGACTTCAACTTCTTCAATTTCTGTTAATTCTTTAAAATAAGGACTCCATCGCTCCGTAATTTACCCTTCTTCAGTCAATATCCTGCTTTCTTTATGTTTTACATATGTTATTATGTATATTTTCTTTCCCTATGCTTTCTTTTGCCCTTGCTGTATCTACTCTCGAGCAAAATACCAAATAAAGATTGTTCAATCTTTTCTTAACTTTCTTCTTTGCTTCAATTATCCCTAAATGCGCTATCTCTCAGTTTTTCACTTTCTTCTATTAACTCCTCTTCTTCTCGATTAATACTTCTTATGTTCCAAGTGTCCATTTCGCCACTTCTTGTATTTTTATGTTTTATTTGAACCATTATTCCTCTTTATTTTCTTTGCATTCTTTTCGCCTCTTGAATGTTCATTATTGATTTCACAATTCAAGTCTAATTTTTGGGCCAACGTTAGTACCTGGATCTCTATTGTCCACTTCTTTAGTGTCTTCTCCCGTTACTTTTCTGTATCGTCTATTGTCAATTTCATATACTCACTTACTGATTTACCTTCATTCTCGCTCATTTGGCTTTCTTCTAATTTTTTTGTATCCCCCATACATTATTAGGTTAATTACTTAACATATTCATCTAAGTTTTTGAGTTTGTTTTTACTTTTTATTATGGTTCGTTTTCATAACTCGATTTTGCACTTTTTTCGTCCTATTTTAATCGGTCTTTTAATTTGTATTTGTAGCCCTAATTTCTCTTTAATAGAGTTTTCTATGCCTTTTTTTTTATTCGCATCTGTTATACCTACATATATCTACTCATATATTCAAACCAGTCGTTAAAATATTGTTCTTAATCCTTCCTAAGATTCTCAATTTCCTTTCCAACCGTTCATTTTCTATTTTTATCTTTCTTAGATCATCTTTATGTGTTTTTCAACATTCGATATCTCTTTGATTTAATGCAGGATATTAATTCCTACAACGTCATCATTGGGCTATTCATTTTATCTTTTCTATCCTTTGGGGTTATTTGAGTTCCCCATACTGCTGCAGAAAAGTCTCTATTTAATTCATATCAGCTTCGTCTCTGCCTCTTGTTTTTTCCATGGTCTATTTGGCAGAAAACGGGTCGACCAGAGAATGCTTAGTAAAAACAAGTAGGAAGATTTTTAAATACTTTAATTTGCACTTTCATCTTACTACTAATAATTTGAAAGTTAGAATTAGCACGTGGTTTTCCAGTTACCACACGGAGTTACTTAGGCACCTGACAGATAAAACACATGGTTTACTGTTACCATGTGGAGTTACTTAAGCACGGCTTTCCAGTTCGAGTAACAAAAATAACTGATTTGAGGGTGGCACCCCGACAGATAACAAGTGGCGCAGCAGCACCCACAACCGCAAACGCGGAAAAAACAAAACAAATAAAAAGTACAGCAGTACTAAACATTTACTTCATCAAGACATACTGCAAATGAAGTTAAGCTAGTTATAAAACTTTCTAGAAGATTCAAAATTGATTAAAATATCTTTCAGACGAGGCATCAGTATGCCAGATATGAGGCAGAACCTCATAAACCAAACAAGTTTCTAGAAATACTAGCTGTCAAAAGGAAATAGAGGTTTACATTCGGTAGGGTCACACTCGCACAGAAATGCTGGAGAATTACAAATATAAAGAATATTTTTTCAATCAATGTTAAGCCTTGAATATTAAAAACATTAGTGAACAAAACAAAAAAATTAGTGAAGTAAGGACCGAAAAACAAAAATCGCTAACCCTATACGAATGAAGAATATTTTTAAAAATCCTAAAAATAATGGAAATAAGAAGAAAGCAATAACTGGCAAGTAGTTTAAACAGAGTGACAGACCATCTGTGTGTGTGACAAATAATATTAATAATAATTAGACCACTTAGAACCTAAAAAGTTCAATGTATGGGATCTGTGTTAAGGGTAAGACGAGTTACCAAAAAAGTGCTAGGAAACCAAAAAATAGGAGGAGTGAAAAGAAGGGAGAAAAAGAAGTTGAAAAAACATGAATCTACGGAATATTAAAAATCAGAAGAGAAAAGCAACAAATGGAAAGGAAAGGAATAACAAAAAACTTGTAGAAAAACAACTTAATTTTAAAATTTAATTTGGAATCTAAAATAGTTTGTGTTTATAATCAAACAATTTTGATTTTTTTTTCAGTCTCTTTGGACGTCGGAAAAATTTACACTTACTTCTATCTTCCCCCTTTCGATCCTGTGTTAGGTCACCAGCTTGCTTCCATTCTAGTCCTCTCTTCTCTAGCACTTTTTTAACTTGATCTGCCACGTCACACACGGCCTACCCTTCGCTCTTCTTTTCCGTTCTTTAGCCTCCCACACTGTTTTTGGTAGTCTCCCCGCGCACATTCTACTTATATGGCCCAGCCACCTTAACTGATTGTTTTCTACCTGTCTTTGTAATGAGCTAACTTTTACTCTCTCCCTAATTTCTGTGTTACGGATTCGGTCCATCTTTGTTACTCCCTCTATTCTCCGCAGCATCTTCATTTCAGCAGCTTGCAGTCTGGATTTGCTCTTTTCAATTAGTACCCAAGACTCGCTGCTATAGGTTAGCGTGGGAATATACATGGCTTTGTATACTTGTATTTTGGTGTTTTTTGAGATTTGCCTATTTCTGAATAGTCCTTTGTTTAGCTCAGAAAACAATCTCTCAGTGGCTCCAATTCGATAATTTAACTCGCTGTCAATTTTTCCTGGGTTTTCAATGGTAGCCCCTAGGTATTTGAACGAGTTGACTTGTTCTACATCTTCACTGCCAATTTTTACTTTTGCTCGCACTTCCTGTTTAACCACCACTAGTATTTTAGTTTTACTACCGTTAATTTTCAAGCCTCTTTTATCTAAGGACTCCTTCCAGACATTCAGGTCATGATGCATAGCTTCTTCCGTTCTAGAAGTCAAGACCACATCGTCCGCAAAAGCTATTTCTCCCATGAATATTGGTTGCAGTCTTTGATATCCTATCTGATATTTATTCGTTCTCTCTTTGCATTATTTCATCGCGTCATCCATTACGGCCAGAAATAAAAGCGGACTCAATGTGCCTCCTTGCCTGACTCATATCTTGGTTACAAAAAATTAAGTCCTCATTGATGTTTCATTTCATTAGGACTTTCCAAATTTCTTCTCTCTTGATTTTATCGAAGGCCTTTTCTAGGTCTATGAATGTGATGTATAGTTGTTCATTGTATTTGATTGTCTTCTCTATCAGTCGTCTCACTGTAAAAATCAGGTCTTGGGTACCCCTCCCCTGTCTAATGCCACACTGCTCCTCTTCCAAGCTTCCCTCTAGTTATGATCTCAGATGTTGCTATAATATTCTTTCGTATGTTTTACTGGGTATACTAAGCAGCGAGATGCCTCGGTTATTGCTGCATTCTCTACTGTCGCCTTTTTTATGGATTGGAACTGTTGCCGCTACATCCCAGTCATTCTTGTTATTCAATGTCTTCGTTATAACTTCCATCAATAAGTCTATACCTTCCCTTCCTAAATATTTTACCTATTCAGGGGCTATACCATGGCACCCGGCCGCTTTATCTAGTTTCAATTACTTATGGCTCCTTTTAATTCTTCGTAACCGATTTGGTTAACTTCATTATGGCTCTCTATTGTTTCTTCATTTTCCTCTCCTCCCATTTCATCTCCTGCCATAAGGTATTCGAAGTACTCCTTTCAGCGTTCTGCAATGTCAGCCTGTGTTGTCGCCACCTCCTTGTTTGTCTTCAGTATTTGTCTTAGTGCGTCTGGCTTGTTTTTCCATTGTCGTTTGAGTACTCTATAAAATAGTTTCAGGTTGTCTCTACTGTTTCTTCCATTTTCTCCCCAAACTGCTTCCAGTATTCTTGTTTGGCCTGTATCACCGCCTCATTGGCTCATATCCTTTGCTGCTTATAATCGCTGTAGCATTAAACAGCTTTGGACAAAATTCAATTTATTTTTCAAAGTTCAACTATATTTTGACAAATAGACAGTATTAATCGATGAAAAATACTGCTCAACTAGTTAAGAATGAGAATTTCTTGAACTATAAATATCAGTTTACCACTGTATTTACGTAAAAACGTTAAAAACAATTACTCTTATAAGAACCGTGATTTTTCTGTTAGCTATGAAAACAAATTAGTATTTACAGTGAAAGAATTCGTGTCATTCTTAGGACCAATATTTCAAATTCGCCGATAAAATCTTTCCGTAACAAAAATAACAGAATGGCTTGTTTTATTGCAATATTATAAAATGCAGAATAAAAAAAAATCGAATAACATTAAAACGAGTAAGATATTGGTATACAACCAGTTTTGTTGACCATTTTGTAAATTTGTTTACGAAAAAAATATACATATACAAACCTGAACACTGCTCACGAAGTTACCTTCTTTAATAGAAGTAACAACAACAACAACAACAAAAAATGGTAATGAACTCGGGATGAAAACAATTATTGTTAATGCATCGTTGGTATTTTCACGTTTATATGTAACTAAATCTGCATCTGCATCGAACAAGTCCTTAATGTTTTCTCAAAAAAAATTTCTTTGTGTAATAATAGATGTAATGTGCAAATAAACTATGAAAAATAATAAATTACTTAGTTCCTATATAATATACGGAAGCTGCCTGCTCACTCTAATTGATATAATGTTTCTTTATATTAGGATTTCTTAAATTATTATGAAGCTAGAGTCTCCTACACGTTTGCATAGAAATATTATATAATTAACTTGGAAGGTGAATTTGTATATATTTTTTCATTTAAATACAAGAATAGGGCCGCCCACCTTTCTCTGTCACTCGTGTGCATTTGCTAGACAAGCATTAACAAAGCAGTAAGAAGTGTTACTCATCACATTATATAATGCTCAGTAATCTAAAGGTTATGAAAAGGCTTTCGAACTACAGGTTTAAGTTATTTAATAGTAATATTTCCTGAATTTTTTAACTTTCTTCTTTATAATGCCCCCTTCGCTAAGCAAGAATATCGCCAAGGTATTAATATAGAGCCACCATCACAATTTCCTAGTAACTTTAACTTTGAGTTATCTTCCTTCGTAAAGTTTATTTACAATTACTTCAATAGTAAGTACCATGAAGTTAAATTTACAAAGTAATAAAGAAATCGGCTCAAAAAAATTGATCTTTATTTTAATCTCATACTTAAATCTTAAAAAATGGAAATTTGTGCGTCTCTTTTCTACATATTAAAATTAGTATAAAGTTATATCGTTTTGTGTGAACTTTAATTAAGTACAACTTTAGCATAAAATCAGAGTAAGTGATTTAAGCATATTACACGTACAATGTTTCCGTTATTTATTTATGTTATCCATGACGTGATGTTTTGGGTGCAGCCCGCAAATTTCTTCATGACTTTCTTCAGAACATGTGCAACACTAAAGGAAAACCATGGTTTTTATGATTACACATTTGATATCCAAAGAAAGAGTCCCGTTTAATAAAATTTGTATAAACATCTCGTTGAGTCCTTTTTCTATGATACTTACCAAAAAACTAGCAAGTCATTACGAGTACCACCAATTAACTCAAGTAAGGGAAAAGGTAACCTTGGTGTTGGTATAATTTTAACCTTTCGTATAAATAAATCATAAATAATAGCGTGTTATCCGTATCTCAGTATGTTTTGGGTGTATTTATGAATCATGAATATTAAAATAAAAGGTAAAAAATCCCCGCAACAGTACGCCTGGGTATAAAACTAAACGTCCTTCACCGCGTGTGTGCATACAGGTATTGACAAACAAATGGAATACGCATATATATTGTTGTCACTTTCACGTTGCAAAGATAAGGTGATATGAAATATCCTCTTTATAGAAGCAAGGAAGTACCTCCAGTGATAAGCTAAACGGTGCTATGTGCAGCAGCACCGGTTGGCCTCGCGGCTGATCTGCCTTGAGCCATGGAGTACGTCGACCCGGATTATCGAGACCGCGTCTATCTACCGGCCCAAGACGACGGCGTCGACATCAAAGAGTACCTTTATAGGTAAGTTTTAAATAAATTTATGGTTTCCAACTTTTTTTCTAGAATTAATTCGGTTATCTTAAGTGGTACCCTTCGAGTGCCATGTAGCGTTCAGTGATGATGCAAACCAAATCAAATATTTTTCATAATCATAATTGTGAAATTTTTTACAATTAGCAGCAATTATGTAAAAATTAAAATTTAAAATAACCCAATTTCTACGTGAAATTTAGTGCGCAACTCTGTTTTTGCTGGACAGCATCAGTCAGCAGCAAAAGGCCATAGTTTCGGGGTTCTTCATGCTCATTAAAGATACAACAAAGAGCTGACGAGGACCTCGAAATCGTAGTCGACTAAATAATGTTCAGTAGTTAAAGCGAAAATCATCGCTGGGTTATTTTCAATTAATTTTAAATTTTAAGTGAAACTTGCGCTACTTAAAGTTACCAACAGGTATTTGTAGTTTCTACTAATGGTTTTTAATATAAACGCATCTTAAACTTGATCTTTTAAAACAAAATACCATGGTTTCGGTATTCTTATTACTCATCAGGGCCATATTTATAAGTTGATAAAGACCTGGAAACCGGTTGTATGCTACCTACCGACTACTCATTAGGTATATTCTTTAGTTAGGTTATTTTAATGCTTGTTGAAATTTGTCCCTCTTAAAATTACATCCAGGAATTTGTAATTTTTGCTAATCGTCTTTAATATAAACTCATATACTTTTGAAACTATTACTGAATGACGCACGAATAAAAGATTTTCGGCAATCGTGGTTTTCACTTCTCATCATGGGCATACACATAAGTTACCAAGAATGGATTATAGTTAAACACAATCACCGCTAAGTTATTGTAAATGTATTTCCAAGTATTTAATCTTTGCTTTGGTGTTGATATAAATAAGGCCATTTTGAACTTAAATTTCTTTAAACTGTTGTCAAATACCACAAAAATAAAAGAAAAACCGGGACAATTATTTCGTTAACTTACTGAACAGCATCAGTCAGCAGCACTGATTACTGCTCATCAGACATGCATAACCAACTGATATTGTTCAGTAAAAAACAAAAGTCTTAATAAAGAAATATATAACAGCTTAAGAGGTGTCAAATGTTTAATACCACGATTGCACCAAGCATTTTTTATATGGCAATTAAGCAAAAAAGTATCAAAAAGGCTGATTTAATTTAGCAAAAAGCGACTCTAGAAAAATAAAAAATTTAAGCTGACTGCAAAATTCTCGATATTCTTGTTGCTATGGTATTTTAACGTGTTAACATTGTTCACTATTATCGAAATCGAAATCGAAAATCTTACAAACTTTTATTAAAACCGTACACTTTTATCAGAATATAAAATCAAATCTGCGTCTCTTTTTCAAGATTTAATATTTATAGAAAGCTTTAAGTCTTTATGAATTAATAAAGTTATTACTGTTTTCACATTTTAATATCTATTTTGAGACTACTAACCTTAACTAATGGATTTATTTAACCTAAAATTAAAATCGTTGAAAATCGCAAAAATGATACGTATTTCGCTAGCTAAGATGATGCTTCCTGATAAATTTGGTCGAATTCTCTGAAAACATTCTTTATTTTTTGTGAGTGTCGTCTCTTCAGTAATTCCATTTCTACTAATTTTACTTAATTCGTCAAATTCAGAGACTAACTTCAGAAAACTTTATCAAAAAAAAAAGAAACAGTTCAACTAAGGATAGAAATGCAATCAAAATACGTAATTAATTATTAAATTTGTTACGGTTTTTCAGATTTTTATGTCGGCTGTTTCCGTTGCACAAATTTAATTTTACATAAACAAAGTATTCTTTATATCACTGCATTACTGAGACTTAAAGCTATATTAAAAGAAAATTTGTATATTTTATACATATTTCGCCATAAGAAAAAAATAAAAAATGGTATCAGGAAACATGACACAACAAAAATTCAGAAAATATTTAAGAAATTAGTACGAGTTCTCAAATTTTTCCAGTTTCAGAAAATTAATCAAAAAATATCCTTAAAATTCTTAGCAAGAAGAATGTAAAAATTTTCCTTAATATTCGTTAACATTTAGAAGTAACAGATATACCACAAAAGCATGGAGAAAAGTGATAAAAAAATGCCAAGACCCACAAAAATTTGTAGCAAAGCAGTGAAAGAAAAGAGCTGATCCACCTCCAGAAAAGGATCAAAACCTCCTAATGGATTGGACAGCCAGAAAAAGAATATCCCAAAGGTCTTAATTTGATTCACATAGGTAACTTAAAAACAGCTGTCGTTTGTTTAACTCATTAAACTTTAGTTTTGTTTAAGCAAAAAAGTTTAAGCAGTAAAAAAGCCAGTACATTTTCTTTTACATTTTCAATATTTCTTAAAAAGATAAAAAAAGAGAATTGTTGCAACAGTTTTCCAATTTTTGCCAGTTTAAAAAATACTCATAAAAATATCACTACAATTCCTTGCATAAAGATTCTTAATTAAGACTACTCATCTTTATAAATTAAACAACAAATAAAAATTTGAACTTGAAGAAATTACCAGATACCCAAAAGTCTTTCTGTACCGAGGAATTTCTGATGATTAAACGTATATCTTAATTTGAATTACATCAACGTTCCTAATATAAGTTTAAAAGTTAGTTTAAATTAAATGCCCAAATAAACAGTATTTTTTGACATATAAAAAGCCAAAAGATTCTACATTTTTTCGGTAAAATAAACCTAGGCCATCATAGACAAATATTTAAAGTATTTATTTAAAACAAAAATTTGAAAGAATTTAAAGCATTCTACAAAATTGTAGACATCATAAAAGACGTATGCTTTTTATTGAATCATTCCTAATTCTATTTTAAACTCTGAGGATGTGGTTCTGGGATTGATACATAATTTTACAATTGCATAAATGCAACTACTCCACGTAGGTAAATTTCATCTGCATAAATTTATTGCTTGGTGACAACCTTTCCAAAGTACTGCGAATTGTTAGTTTTTCCTAAGTAAAAGAAAATCCATGCATAAACTCAACTTTTCCATGAAAATGTTACGTGTGGTTCAAAAGATGTCTTAACTTGAATCATACCCACGTTTCTAACAGTCCGAGCCAGCTTAAATTAAACTACCCAAAAAGCTAAAAAAATCCATTATGTAATAAATTATGCTGACAATAGTAGATTCCAAAATTACATGTTATAACAAAAAGGAGGTGATTTAAACACACTCGCAATGATTTTAATGTACTGAATGTACCAAGTACATCTGCCATTTTGTATTAACAGTCAAGTACACACTTAATAACTTTCATATTATCTAAATATGCCTACTTAAGGATCATGCGAGAGTAACTAAAATAACGTTAGTAACACGCGAATAACACTAAAAACTTATATGCCAAATTATTAAGTGCCCTTTAAATACTGATCTTAAGGGACTTTTTTAATTCATAAATTGTAACCTTCAATTTAGAAACCACAGAAACAAATCATTCTACAAACACAACTGTTTAAGCTGCATTTAATGATAAAGTATTTTGAATATTTGCTTAATGTTGTTTATATGTATAAATCATTTTATGCGCAAAATAATTGGGTAATCCACAGCCTGTTGGTTTTATACCAGCGCCTCCACCAAATGCACAAAACGACTAAGGTCTATGGTTCTATTTTTATTTACGTATTTATTTGTTTACATGATTAGGAGTCTGCAAATTCTATTTGGAGCGTCAATACACAAAACACAGTGACCGAAACATTTTAAACGGTTGTCTGATTGTAAACACTTATCGTCTGTTATTATCGCTGGTTTTATGGGATTTTTCCTTTCAAGGCCATTAAATTGATCTTATCTGTGACTATTTTGGGATGAAATCCTTTAAACATACAGCAGATTGTTTTGTTTTTGAACTTGAACTTGCAGCAAATACTTTCTTTTATTTAAGAAAATATACAAGCTGGTCGTAAAAGACCATGTTCCAGCAGCATTAACTACATAAAAAGTAGTAAAGATTTTTAATTTTTTTTTTCCTAAAGGACAAAATTAAAAAGTTACGGCCCTGTAAAAATTTAAAAAATCGATTTGTTTTAATACATTGAAATCCATCGGATATTTATTTTCAATTTTTAAGAGTGCATCAGGGTCTACTAAAGTCATACTTTGATAGTAATAAGAATGCTTTAACTTGCCCAGTGGCGTAGATAGCTTTACAAAGCCGTATCTTTTTAATTGGCTCCTTTTGGCAAACTTTTTATTTAAAAAACAAATCTTTACCATTTTTATGTAGTTAATGCTAGTAAATACGACCCCAAGTTTAACGATCACCCTACTCTAATCTAAATATTTTTGTTTTAAAGTACACTAAAAAGCATTGCTTAACACTTAAACATTGTAGAATTATCTAACATCAAAGTTAGTCTGTAGTACCTATCTAAGTAGAACACCGTAAAATAATCCCTGTGTTTCTGTTTTGCTATCTTCAGTGGGACTTAATATATTTTGGACGGAATATTGTAACGAAGTAGCTTTTTGATTATTTGCTTATGATGGTAGAGACTTATAGCCGCTTCATTACGTGTGTTAAAACTTGGCGTCAGCAAGAGGTTACATTAAAATACACAGTTAACTAACAACAAATATATTGGTATTAATTTAGATACAAATATTACTTAATGATTCTATAAACATGATCAAAATAAATAACTGAATGAAAGACTCAATACAGCGTACAATAACCTTAGCATTACATCTTAATAATAAACACTAATCTTACATGAACATCTGTAGAGGAGCACACATCTTTACAACAACTTAGCAACCCTTAGCCAGGTCTTAGTAAGGGCCTCTCGGCTAGATCTTAATCAGACATCGTAGTGAGGCTCTTGAGAAGAGACTAATTTTACAATGAAAATGCTCACGTTTTTATACTGTCAAGATGTGTTCTTTCTCTCTTACAACTAAACATCTGCTTATGTTAGAACAAGGGCTCCATTCATTCTTACATTGTATGAATATAGGTCACGACGTATAACCCACACAAAGTTAATATCAACAAATGCAACATTGTAACACAATGGCATGATTGTGCAATACAACCAGCTGCATCGCCTGACTCATATTTATACAAGTATATCTTTATTAGTAAACAGAATTAACGATGCTTACTTTGAAATGATTGCGAAACTTGAAACTTGTCATATCAAATACAACCAAACGCTAACTTATTAAATACATTTCTGATGGAAATGTTTTAAGTTATTTATCAATTAATCTACTATATTACAATATATTGCATATCAATGTTTATTTACTGGGTGAGATCTAAGCATGCACGTACCAAGGTTTTCAACGAAAGTCGACTGCTGTAAATATTTAGCATTATCTAATTAGAATTAGAAAGAAAGAAGATATCACAAAAATTGCAGAACTGAGGAAGCTAAACAAAGACATTAGTAAAGCTATTAGGAATGACACAAGAAGTTACAATAAAGAACAGATGACAAAAGTTACAGAAGAGAACAAGAGTTTGAAAGTTATACGAAGAAACTTGGCATCTGGAAATGCAGACATCTATAAACTTAAGAATAAACAGGGGCACGAAACATTAGACAAAGACGAAATCATAAAAACAGTCGAAGACTTTTATAGAGAATTATATGCAAAAGATGAAAATAATGATACCGGTATATACTAGCCGAGAACTAGAAAGCCTTCTGAGGTTTACGTACCGCGTCTAGCGCTTGAGTCGGACGGTTGCTTAAATATCAGTGGTACTCAATAGTTTATTCTAGTGGCTGTCTTGTTATTTGCTTATATTAACTTATACAACATTGAACCGTTTTCACACATCTGCTTTTCTCAAGCCTTTAACAGTATGCAGTAATCCCCCGCAACAAGTTACGCATTCATTTATTTTTAACCCGTACAAATACTGCAGTTGGCTCGTATACTGCAACGTGTAGAAAGAGGATAGTTGCTTAAAAGCTGTTGTAACTTGAAGGCCTGAATGCTTTCTAGTTCACGGCTAGTTTACCCAAGGTTCAAAACCAAGAACATCCCGGAAATAACAACGGATGAAATAAGATTATCACTACGGGAAATGGAAAATAATAAGCAACGGGAGATGACGAGATTCCTGTAGAAACAATAAAGTTAGGTAGAGAGACATTATTTAAAGCTGTAGCTGACCTTTTCAATTCATGCTTACCAAGAGGGGTGGCGTCATCTAAATGGAATAAATTGTAATAACACACGAAAAAGAAGGCATTATGCATTTGAACAACTATAGGCCAATAAGTCTCTTGTCTCATTTGTATAAACTCTTATCAACAGCTTAAGCAAGCGAGATTCAAAGCGGACTATGAAACAACTGACCACTTACAGACGGTTTAATTGAAAAATCAGTCGAGTGCAACAAATCGATTGTCTTGATTTTGGTGAATTACGAAAAATCTTTCGACTCAATCAACCAGAATATGATGCTGAAAGCTTTGACTGAGTGCAGAATTGACCACCGGTATAACACACTTATAAAATATATTCACGAACATGCTACAGCCTACGTGAGGTTACACGAAAACACCGACGCGTTCATAATTCAGAAGGGAGTGCCCCAGGCAGACACAATCCCGCCAAAATTATTTACTTCCCCGCTGAAATATGTATGCAAACAAATTGACTAGGAAAGACTGGCCATAAACATCAGCTCATGTTTGCAGACGACAGACGACATCGTCCTTATAGAGGACTGTCTAGAGCAAGCTCATCAAATGCTGGAAAGACTACACCGCTCATCAAAACAAGCAGGATTCAAAATAATTTTTTTCCCAGCTCATGACTAATCTTGTCTTCAATGAAAATATCTCATTAGACGTTAAACATATCGAACCTGGGCCACGAGATCAGGATAGGTCGCAACAATCCGACGTGCGAGCTTCTTAGACGAACAAATCTTCCATGGGCAGCATTTCAAAAGCTAAAATAAGTCTTTAAACAAGACATTCCAATAAATTTTAAGAGAAAAGTGTACAACCAGTGTGTTTGCCAGTGCTGACCTATGGCCCAGAGGCACTTACACTAACGAAGAAGTCTGCCTACAAACTCCGAGCTGTCCAAAAGGCTATAAGACTTTTAGATAGAGTGTCAAATACTCGCAAGGGAACAGGCGTGGAAGACATGACAGAAATGGAATTGGGCGGACCATGTGACCAGAGTAAATGACGAAAGATGGACTAGGCGACTTTTAGAGTGGAGACCTAGACAGGACGCTTACATAAATAGAGGAAGGCACCCAACTAGGTGGACGGATGACTTAAGACCAATCGAGACAAATTGCATGCAAGTAGCACAAAACAGGGAAAATTGGCGAAACTTACGGGAGACCTACATCCAACAGTGGACTTTACAGGGCTGATTGATGATGATTGTGATTAGAGACTGGATTTTTGGTAACATTTTTAGGTGATGAGTCATCCAAATAAGTAAATTTAGCTAAATCCATAAGCGCACTAAATATTTGTAAATAAGGTTGCCCCCACCTGTACCGTTATGTTACTTCAATAACAAATGAGTGGTTTGGTGACTCAACGAAAGCTTGGCCACGTCTATTGTACATATATTGCACCATAATGATTGGTGAACTTCGCCATCCCTTTTTACAAAACACTACTATAATTTCTAGAGAGCGGCAGTAGTAAACAACTGTTTTAAAAGTGCTACTCTACTGAAATGATTTTACTAAATTGTTACTAGATCCGGTCTCTAATGACGATGAATTAGAATTTTGCCTAACCCAAACGACCACATCTCTTTAAAGGGGTGTTTACCGTACCAAACATCGGGACCTAAAACTCTTACTGACCTCAGCCGGAATCTAACCCAAAAAAAAAAAAAAACAAGCGATAATTGTTAGTTCAAAAACGACATTAAGTTTTGTAAATAATCCTATATCGCCCTCACAAAAACTTCAGAAATCGTTTTGATGCCTTTTTGGTACGTATTCGGTCATCATTTTATTTTCTATTCAAAATACAAATAGAGCTACAATGTTTCATGAACTAAAAGGTCAAATTTTCCACTTTAATAAAAGTAAACAGATACTTAAGAAATGCTATTTATTATTATTACTTTTAATTAATTTTGAAAAATATGTTACCTCCGCAGGGATTTGAACCACTGACTTTCGGCTCTATCAATTCAGCTCCAAAGGCGAACCACTAAAGCTCGGGTATTTGCGTAGGTATACAGATTTTTCAAAATTCATTCAAATTTGTTTTGTCCAGTTATTTATATGCTTAATACAAACAATTCAGATTTAATACAATATTTAGTTATCTTTTAAAGTAAATAATTTCAGATATGACTAAACCAACATAAAAGTGTATACGTACTTTATCTTTGTAGTGTTTGTTCTTAATTTAGTTTAGTTTGCAATTAAAACGCATATTTTCGAGCATATAAGAAAACCAAAAGATAGATAGGTACTATATTTTTTCAGTAAAATAAATCTAAGGCATCCTAAGCAAATATTAAAACTATGTATTTAAAGCAAGAATTTGTAAAAACTGAAAGCATTCTACAAAGTTGCAGACGTCATAAAAAAACGTATGTTTTTTATTGAATCATCGGTATTCCTAATTCTATTTTAAATTCTGAGGATGTGGTTCTGTGGTTGATACATAATTTTGCAATTGCATAAATGCAACTACACCAACAAGTAAATTTCAGCATCAACACGCTTTGTTTCATAACAACCTTTCTGAAATACTACGAATTGCTAAAATAGTTCCTGAGTGAAGGACAAGAATCGACGTTTTCCTATACTTACGAAAAATACAGGAAACTGAAAGAAAAAGCGGACATAAATAAATATTAAAATCGTTCGTTATCAGAAATGTCAACACTTACGTGTTAATATTAGATTTCCGTTATGAATCAACAGTTATGCGTCAAATTAATATAGAAAGATCTAAATTCTAATTAAATGATAACAACGGTTTTGCTTTTTATCACACCAACACTGCTAATAATATCAAGCGGCCTTTTGTAACAAAAAATTGCATGCAAAGGGCGCAGGAAACCCGTATTTTAAATTAAAAATGCTAATATCTTACAAATAAAAGAACAATAAACTTTCAGATAAGAAATCAGATAAAATTGCGACCTCGTTCACTAACGAACTGTTTAATCGAATCGCTTAAAATAATAATTGTTGTCCTTAATAATTGTGATTATTATTTCAACACCATATATCATGTCAGTTTAAAAATTATAAAAGTATAAATGTATCTCATTATAAACATGTTAAAAGCAAAATCCGATTTGCATAAGTATGCTCTCTTACGAGTTTAGCTTTATTGAAAACAAAAACAATAAAAATACCGGCGACTGGATACTTTTTGATGAGTATAAAGAACCCAAACCAGATCTGGTATAATCAAGGTGTAATTACTTCGCATACTGCATAGCAATGAATCTGGCAGCCTCATGTTCGATTCATACAGCGTGAGAACATTTTTTTGATTGACAGGTACATAGAACGAGAATTCCCCGAAGCCGAAGATGGTAAGAATGCAGTGTATAACGTTCCTAGCAAGTTCAAGAAGTGCGGAGAGAAACAAGCAAGTCTCGCTGAACAAGTCGTCTTTACGCGATTACGCGGCCTTGCAGAAGCGATTCACCAAGAGGGTCTCTGGATGACATTCTTCCACAGTGCTAGCTATGCCGGACATTCCTTTAGGAACCAAAGGGTTGGAAAACTGATGATAAGGGAACATGACTTTGTTATTTTTTCTAAATATCGTGGTAAGTTTTACTATGAATCTGATCATTTGACTCATTTATCTTTAATCTTCTTCGTTATTGTTTTTTCTTCCTCTTTCACTTGAAAATACCTTTCCAGAACTTTTGTTAACTAGATTTTAGTATTACTCTTGATGGTCCTTTATTGTTTTCTTAATATTCGTTTTGTTAGTTTCTTGCTAAAATACACAAAACCTGAACTCTTTACCCCTAACTATTCTTTTATTTGTTTGCTTCTTTTGTTTTTTCATGATTTCATGATTAAAATTGTTAAAAAAGTTTGTGCTTATTAGGCTTTCCAATTCTGTGCGATAAGAAAACACATGTTTCTTTTTTATACTTCTATTGCCTTGTGTTTTGGACAAACTCAAGCCTTATTCTTAGCTTTTTATTCAAGTTATCTTGCTACCATACTAATTCAGGCGTAAATAACTGTTTTTCAAAATATAAATATTATTTTTTGGCACTTTTTCTTCTCCTTCTACTGCTTTTCCTTCATCTCCCTACTCCTTTTCCTTCTTGCTCTTCTTTTGCTTTTCCTTTTCTTCGCTTCTTCTTCAAGCTTGTTGCCAACGTATAATCTTTTCGGTGCTTTACAGGCATCAGGTTTCGGTAATTTCTTTTTTTTTTTGGCACTTGAACTTGAACTTTACCCCCTACTGGTCTTTTTTTGCTCGGTTTTTTGGTAAGATGATGAATTAAAATCAATATATAATTTCCTGCTCGTCAGTTCTTCAAATTTTTTATCGACAAGATAGCCACCTAATTACCTTATTTCTTTTATATACCTCTGTTTCCTTATGTTTTTCTTAGCTTTTCTTTCAAACCCTTTCCTCACATACTAATTAAGCTGTAAATAACTGTTTTTCGGTACATAAATATTATTTTTTTGTCATTTTCCTTCATCCTTCTACTACTTTTCTTCGTCTTTCTACTCCTTTTGATTCATCTGTCTACTCCTATTCATTCATCCTTCTACACTCCCTTTTCTGCATGCTCTTTTTTCGCTTTTCTTTTCTTCTTTTCTTCAAAGGCTTAGTAAGCTTGCTGCTAACGTATAGTTTTTTCGGTGCTTTTAAGACATCAAATTCTTGAAATTTCTTCATTTTCCTGTACAAAACTTGAACTTTGTTCTTTACAGTTGTCTTTTTGCACATTTCTTTGATTTTTTCATGCGATGATGAATTAAAATTATTCAAAAATTTCCTGCTTGTCAATTCTTCCCATTTTAATCGATATTTCTTTTTATACCTCTATTTCCTTGTATTTCGGAGAAACCAAAGCGCAATTCTTAGCTTTTCTTTCAAACTCTTTCCTCGCATACTAATTCAGTTGTAAACTAATCACTTATTTCAGAAACAACATAAGTCACAAAAGCTAAGTTTAGAGATAATTAAAGAAAACTATTTAACTTTCTTAAATATTTTCCGTCGAATACTGAAATTTGCCACGACATAAAACAACATAATAGCTAACAAGATATAATGAAACAAGTGACTCTAGGTCATGTCAAAGGAGGTTAGAAATTTTATTACTAAGACAGGAAGTATAAAAAAAACATGTAGGTAGGTAATAAGCAAAAGTGAAGTTTGAACTAAAATACTAACTTTATTATGTGAAAAAAATTTAGAAAATTAAGCGTCTTCATCCTTTTCAACGGTGGGGCAATCTAAAATGTCCCTCCAAAAGTTCTGAGGTTCTTCATTTTGGTCCACAAACTTATGAGCCTTTTTTATATGCTCCATTTTCTTTGCAGAAATTTGAACTTTTCTGTTATCTGCAGCAGGATCTACCGGAAAATTAGTCGTCAGCACACCTGGCAGCGGCAATGGAAAAGTATTAGTAACAAATCCTCCAATATATTCTTTGGCTGCAATAACACCTTTGCCACTTTTCGTACTGAACAAGAAGTATTGAAATTTTGAGATAGTGAAGCGTTCTTTTGCACTTCTAGGTACTGATCTGGTAGATGTTTCCACTGAAATTACATCTTTCTTGAAGTATTTGCTCCACCAATTCCGAAAGTCTTTGATATGTGAGGGGTCTACCAGATGAACTGTAAAGTTACGTTTGACGGAAGAGCTTACTATCATCATCTCAACATATTCCATTAGCGTATACACTCTGTCTGTTTTCTTTAACTTACGCTTTATCAGGCCAAAGTCCCTGTCGGACGGCAAAAATGAATGCCCACCAATAGGGAAAAAATTTCGATTTTCTGAAACCTGCCCGGGTTGACAAGGGCCGAGCAAAAACGGAGAACAACATGATTTTTATTTTGCCCAGGGCAATTATCGCAAAATAGCTGCAATTCTGTAATATTATCATTAACGTAGCTGTTGATATACTGCAACAGGAATGAACAAACTTCATTTGGGCTTTTCTTTGCTTGGCCTTCATGGTAAATAAAGAAGACCCCACTATCTGTTTTCACATTATGCACACCAAACACACTAACAATTAGTTGAGATAAATAAAATAGGTCTTGAGCAGGACATCGGGGCAATTGCAAATTTTGCATGTAGTCAAACGAAATAGCTAGCATATTACCCTGAGTGCTACAAAGTACTTAAACTTCTTAGATCGTCTTTTGTGAACTATAAGTTCTGCTGCAGCAACTCTTTTTGCCGTATCGTTGAGAGATTTGTTTTTTAGTGTTAGAGAGAAGGTTTCACACTCATTACACACATCCACATGTAGTCTTCCGAATGACAAGTTGAAATTTTGTCTGAACACTTTATTATAATACTCACTTCTGAGGGCGGATTCTTTTCCAAAAATAAAGAATGCATTTTCTTAACGTTTAATTCTGCATCCAGGTAGTTATGTTCGCGTGTACCGTAATGAGTTTGTTTAGTCGGAAATAAGGAAATATGTTCCATAACTGAAATACTTTCTGAAGGCTTTCAAGCATTACCACTTCTTTGCTTTCCTCTCTTGTCATCCGGAGTGTGCCTTGCTTATAATAAAAATTTAATTCGTTTTACACATTCATTTGAAACTCCATGCAAATCAAAGAACCCATTCCTGCAAACCTCTCTTCTAGCATTGCCAACTAGAACGTTATAGAAAAACAGTTGGTTCTGTTCTTTGCTCCTTCTTTACGTGGTCGTTTACGCTTAATTTGCTTACAAAGTATTAAACTCTGTAGAAACACATCTTGTTCATTTTTAGATGGAATCTCATAGAAATTTTTAAAAATATCTTTTTTTTCCATATCAATTAGTTTTTCAGTGCATTTGTTTTTGCACTGACAGGCTGCTAGTTGTTTTGCAGGGACTAACACATTTTTATAGTTTCTATAGGCTTCACCTTTTACGCGAGCTTTTTTGATTTTATTTCTTTTATACGATTCATCATTCCTCACCCGCTTCTTATACATCGTTGTTTCAGCCATTTGTTCAAGATCACCCATTACTTTGAAATTTGAACAATGAACTTGCTACTTACATACTTCTTTATTTCACCTTCAAAACTGTAAAAACTTCGATTATTTCAATCATACACAACAATAACACCATCACTGTTTCAGTACAGTTGCAATATTATGATTTAATACAGCTGATGTGTGACAGTACTAGATAACCCTCTAGTGATAGAGCGCAGAAACCACCTTCTTAGCGATTGAGTGCAGAAACAACCTAAGTCATGGACTAAGGTTAGTTCTGCACTCAATCGATATTTTGAGGCCGTGTAATGTACCTTTAAGATATTGTACTAAGGTTGCTTTTGCGTCCAATCGATAAGCCTACGTCTTTTTTACAATGCCCAATGTCTAACTCAAATATGTCAAAATGTGGACTGAGGGTGTTTCTGAAATCAGTGATTCAAACAATCGTTTTTCAAAAAAAAATGTTTGGCCCTTACCCTTCTCCTTCTACTACGTTTGCTTCATCCTTTGGCTCCTTTTCATTCATCTTTCTAAGGGCCGGTTGCACAAAGCTTTTGTTAAATTAACGAATGATCAAAGTTGACAAAAGAGCATCATTTTTTGTTTACTAATGTATTATTTGCCATATGCATTCCAATTTTGATTAGATTTTGTTCACTTTAACGAATGATTAATTTAACCAAGCTGTTAAATCACGTTTGTGCAACCCGCCCTAAGTCCTCTTTTTCCTCCACGCTCTTCTTTTGTCTTTATTTTTCTTCTCTTATTCTCCAAAAACTTAGTAAACTTAACTCGTGCATCCAGTACTTTGTTCTTCTGTTTACTCTAGGCAGCCTTTCTTCTTCCTCCTTCTTGTCATTCTTACTGTTAGTTCGTCAAATGCTGCGCTAACGTTTTTATTTTTTCATTTTATCCAACCTTTAAGCAGTCTAGGATTTTTTCTAATACAGAATTTTGACCACTTTGCTTATTCGTTTGATTTTTCCTTGCTCATTTTTCTTTCTGCATATTCTTTATAATTCTCTGACTTGCTTTGTTCTATAATTTTGTTATTTGTTTATATTCAATAAATAAATAGAAAGGAAAAGGTTTGCAAAGAATACATAAAGGGTATTGGCTAATCTAGTGAAGTTTTGCAAAGGATAAAACAAAAGAAGGAAATAGTTTTAAAATAAGTCCAAATAGGCTGAATAACAGATGATAATTATGGCAATCAAGAAGAGATATGGTTAGTACCAACAATATTTTTAACGAATTATTTTGACCTAAAATGTCTTTTTAATGTACCATTCGAGCTTCAGCCGCAAATCGCTAAAAATATGATATTCTCCATGTATACGGAAAAAATGCTGACGCATTTAGAGCAGAAAAAGAATCATCATTGGGAGAAATGATAAATCAAAATAAAAATAAAGAAAACAAAAATAGCTGGTGGATTGACAATCTTTATAAATTAATCAAAGAAAGAAAATCGTCTCCATGAAAATGGCTTTCAACTAAAAGGAGAGGAAGGCAGGAAACAATATCACCGATGTAATAAGTTGAGAAGGAAGTGACAAAGTTTAAAAATGTAATGTGTAATAGACGAATTGGCAGTACACAGTCGAAGGAAGCATGAAAGATGATTAAACAGCTACGAGTGAATGAAAGAAATACATTACATACACTCAAGTACCTTATACACTTATGAAACCCTTTTATTAAAGAACAGAGAAGACTACAAAAAAGCAACTTGAGGCACAAAAGACCTGCAGGTCTGAAAGTTACCCTACAGAATTGGGTAGTATGCTCCAGCGTAACACTGAAAATTATGAAAAGAATATTCAACAAATATTTACAAGAACAAGAAATCCCTTTGAAATGGAGAGAATTTGAATATATAAAAAGGGAAATACGAGTAAATATAGAATGATCAGCGTAGCCAGTTCTTCAGGTCATCTGTACAGGCATATAATAAGAATATGGTTAGAAACGGAATTACAGCAAATAGAATAAAGTGGCTTCCGTACAGGACAATATTTTCTGCTTAGCACAGCTGTCAAAAAAAGGCAATAGTAAGGAAATATATTTAATATTCATAGATATTAAGGCCTATGACAATGTGCCGATTACCAAGTTATGTATGAAGCACTTAAAAGAATGCTGAATGCTGTTAAACTATACAAAAATAACGCAAAGTAGAGTAAAACTAATAATAGACGTTCATAAAAGTTTGAACGCTCGAAGGGTCTCAGACGAGGGTGTTCCACATCGCCCACTTTGTTTAAGGTGTATATTCAAAAAGCAGTACCATAACTGAACCAACAAGTGTCAAGGGATGGTTATACCAATAGGAAACAATATCTTGCATATTATTAATTGCGGATCACCAGATTATTGCTATTGGCGACGAAGCAGACGTTGTTATATGGTACGGAAATTGATTGACGAAATAATAAATGGGGACTTAGTATAAACTTAGGTAAGACTAGGTGGCCCTATTAGAAACGTACATATAAACAACGGTATCATAAAGGCCTGCTCAGAATATAATTACTTAGGTGTACAATAACTAATGAAGGAGTGAGAGAAAAAGATATTCTAAATAAAGTTGCAAGAGGAACTAGGACAACTCAGTTGCTTAACCCCATCTGATAGAGTAATTAGATAACAAAAACAACAACAAAAATGTTATATTTATAAAACAATCGTAGATACGGTTCGAAAGTCTGCGAACGATGACTAAAAACACTTAAAATAAATTACTGGAGACAAAGTTATAAAATGTTCTGTGATGAAATACGTAATGAAATTATTAAAGAGGGAATGGACATACAGGCATCAATTACTGAGCTAAAACAACAACTCTGGTATGGACACCTTTGAAGAATGTCTGATGCGAGATAGCCTCAACGAATATATATTTATGTATGAATGGATTTTATGGGAACAGAAAAAAAGGTAGACCACGTACACGACCGAAAGACAAGATGGTGGTAACAAGGCGAACGAGAAATCTAGAAAAAGGCGATTGGAAAGATCGCATAAGTGGCGGCTAAGAAGCGAAAACGCCAATAAAGCTATAAAAATCACAAAATAAATAGCATCCAAAAATTATAGGACCCAAAAAACAAAGATGAAGATAATATGGTAGTTTTAATGGTTTTGAAAGATTTAAAGGAAAAGCCAACAAAATATCCATAGCCAACATTCGCTAACCGTGCTTCGGAGGGCACGTTAAGCCGGCAGTACCGGTTATCATACTAATACCTTTGATAACCGTTAACCTCGCAACACTGCGGGTCGATCTTCTTCGCCTCTCTCAACGGGTTAGGTTAGCCTCCTGCCCAGCATACGTGCAAAGAGGGCTCACAGAACTCGTTCTTATGAGTTTCTAACAGGCCATCGGCCTAGGCTTCGACCATAAGAGGAAGAAGAACATTCGCTAAGCGGATATGGCACCAACAAGAAGAAGAAGAAGTGGAAAGATAGCAAATGAAAAAGAAAAAGACCTAAATAATAACAGAGAGAGAAATGTGCAGACTTGAGCTTAGAGTGGAACATAGCTGAAAAGAAATAATAAACTTTCTTGTAAGTAAACAAAATGGATAAACATAATGGACGCAAAGATCATAGAACTGATGGGAATCGTGCTAAAAGTTGATTTAAAAAAAACAAAAAGAGAAAAACATAACAAAAGAAGAAAGAAGACAAAGGAAAAGATTAAGAATCATTAACTAAAAGAGCAAGATCGTACGAATAAATACTAAAAGATACTCAACAAAAACTTGAAGGAACAAATTGAGAAATTTCAAATAGAAGATAAATGGGAAAACTCCTAAATGAAATCATTGGAGACTGCAAGAGAGGGTATAACAAAAATGGAAACATCAAAAGAGCAGAATGGTATTCTGAAGAATTGCAAAAGACAATAGAATAACCGCTTAACGCAGTCACCCGAGTTAACCCGAGCACACGCTCCCTTCCGATTTCCGCCAACCCGAGATAACTCGGGCTCCTGAAATTTTTACTATTCCTATTACACCAACCCGCTCTAACTCGTTTCAATATATATGCGTTCCCCCACTTATTGTCGAACTCGTTCCTCATCGAATCGCGCAAAGTTTGGCCCCATCTGCGAAGGCGTGTTTTAGTTATTTACTGAAGTGTGGCAGGTTTCGCGTTGTTTTTGCTTGAGTAGCTGGTTATATTTGGACTGACTTTTGGAAATAAATTGGCGCATTAAGCGGATAAAAGAAAATATTAAAGCATAAACAAAATAGAAGATAAAAAATATAAAGAAAAGGGAAGAAAGTAAGAAAGATGGCAGTAAGGAATAAAATTTGGAAAAATCATGAAGGACAACTTCAACGATAATCAAAAACTGTTCTATTGTTAAGAAACAATAAATGAAAGAAATGGCACGGCGAGCTTTTCCTTCTTTTTATTTTTCATTTCTCCTTGGCTGTTCTTCAAAATGTTTATTGGTCACACCTTGTCTGTACTTATTTCGCGTAATTTTCTTGTGTCTTGCTTCGCTTTTCATTTTTTTTTTTCACTGAAATGTTCCTCCAAATATTGTTTTTTACTTTACCTGTTCCTTAATCGTTCGTTTCTCAAATTTTCGTTTCTTTTCTTTTTGTTAATTAGTTTCCTACTTGGGTGCTCTTTCTCATTAAATTATTAGTTAGGTACTTTTCTATTCCTCTAACTAATACTGAGATACCATATACATTTGTATCAATTCTTACTTCCTTTTTGCTTTTTTTTAATCATTGAGTTTCCATTTGGAAGTCTATTTTTGCATTTATCCATATAAATAGATGATCTGCCAAAGTCTTTTAATATCTTTATAAGTTTTTCTTCTGCTACCGGCTTCCAATTGTTCAAACGTGACTAAATATTTAGAAAATTTTATGTTCTGTGACTGCTTTCCTTTTCCTTTCTTAGTACTAATCATCTGATTCCTCATAGTCCGCTTTAATAAAAATGCCTTTTTCTTCTTTCAAAATCTCTTATTTTTAGCCAGTTGAATTTTCTTACTATTTACTATTTCTTTCGCCAGCTGTTGGGTCCTAACAAACTCTTCTTTCTTTATTTACATTGCTTTGATGGGACGTTTTGTTCTACATTTCATAATATCAATATAATTATTATGGACAAAGGCAAACTGTGTCCTGATTCGTTTTTAATAACAAAAATACAATTTTATTTCGCACGGATTGTCAACCAACAACAAACTGACTCTCAACATGTAAAGCAAAATCTACCCAAATGGAATCGATTACAATTAAAATACAGCACCAAGTGTACTTGGTTTCCTCTTGAAAAACAGTATTTAACGTTTTCAAAATTTTAGTTGGTTCATTCGTCCGATACATGACACAAGTACCTTTCTGACTGTTGGCTTCCTAACGTAGCTTGCATTCAGAAAAATTTATCTCGTTTTATAATTCAATACCGGTTGCTTCCTTATTGCACAACTAGGTTGAATTAGTAATTTTTGCTTCCTTTTTGCATTATTTAAAATTTTAGCCTAATTTTTTATTATTTCTTTAAGTTACGTATACTTTCTCTTATTATTTCATTTTGTTTGCTTTCTTAATATTTTACATACTTTCATACTTCAACTCTAAATTCCTTCGTAAAAAGAAATTGAATGAAGTGGAAGAGGACTGTGCCAAATACAAAACTTCGTTTAATTTTTTCTTTTCTCTTATTCCTTATTCCTTTGAGGAAATCTTTGATGATTTTCTTTGTACGAAGTACGACTGCTTTTTATATGTATATCTGGTATAAAAGCGAAACATTTTAACTAATTCACTAAAAAATCATATTTTATTAAATATTTCTTATTCTAACAAAATATTGTTTTCCACAGGTAAATATTACTTGGCACTGGCAGAAGTTAAATCAACATACGATGGATCAAAAGTACGAGATAATATGGAAGTAACAAGCGATGCCAAAGTAATCAAAAATAATAAGCGATCCGCTCAACATCAACTCCGTGACCATATGGAAGTCTTACAAGGATTCTTAGAATTAAATCCCAGTGAACAAATAATACAATGTTTTATAATGTGGCCTTTTTTGAGCGCCCTAACCCGAGATCCCAAACATAATGTGATGAAAAGATGGAAAGAAGACCAAAATTTGCACGTTTTTGAAGATACGTTGTCGGATCAAAATAGCTTTAATCAATGGTTCTCGGATAATGTCCTATCGACAGATGGAATAACTGAAAAACATTTTATCACTTTGTTGAACAGGTAAGTTAAAAAAAAGTTGTCGTTGTCTGCAAGCAATTGTAAGCATTGAAGTTCTTTTATGGTTCCGCTTATGCTATTAAAATATGTAATTAAATATTATTTCTTCTAAGTTTACGAGCCTTTTGTCAATAAAGGAACGAATATTACATACCGACAATAAAGCAATAATTCTTGGTAATGCCGTGAATGTATGTACGCACTCACATAAAGTATACTAAAATAATTAACATCACTATGGACAGACAAATAGCAATATGTAATAAAACCTTCACATGAACTTTAATTCGCCTTACAAACAAATACAGAATTAGCATAATTGAGTTAATTTTTTTTTGCGTTAAAAATAACTTGCTTAAGTGTAGGTCATTTGTGTAGATTAAAAACTTTAAATTATCAGTGTAGTAAAACATTATAATATTTGATTGAATAACTGGCTCTAAAATCAGGTTTAATTTTTGAACACATGGAAACTCGCAATAAGATCTTTAAAGTCGTTAGTTGTTTATTACACAACAAGATCCAAATCTGTTATTCTGGATTTTTTTCATGATTTCAGGCTTAGGACTTATGGCCTCGCGATTACAAAAAAGCCACAGTTCAAATGAAAACTTAAATCTTTCACAGACATAACAAATACTGGAAATTAAGCGGTGCAAATTGTCCTCTTTCTTTATCTTTCCCGGTTTCTCTCTCTTTCGTCTTCTTCTTTTCATTTCATTATTGCTGTTATCATATTTTCTATCGTTGCCCAATGCTCCTCAGATGCCAGCATAATGTTTATTGTGTTTGTTTACTGTAACTCTTCGTTTACAGCTGTTTTCGCCTCTTATCTTTCTCTTTCCCATTTTCTACATCTTAGTAGCGTGTGTTCTGCTCTGTCTTTTAGTTCGTTACAATAAAGGCATGTTCCTGTATCTACTTTGCCTATTCTGCCCAAATAACTTTGGTGGCATTCATGACCTGTTAGCATCTGTGTTAGGTGGTATCATATGTCTCCATGGCTCCTTTCCACCCATTGTCTCAGTTCTGGTATCAGCGTTCGTCAGTTTGACAATTCTCCCACCATTGTTGCCATTTATAAAGTGTGTCTTGCCGTTTGTCCCTTCTCGCAGTTGCATGCAGCCCAAAAGTTGCTGCACTCTCTTCTGACAGCAGGTCTTTTGGTATAATGCTGGCGAGCACACTGGCCGCCTCCGTAGAGAGGGTTCTGTATGCTCTACTGGCCTGTAGTACTATCTTTCGTTGTACCTGTTCGAGTTTGCTTTGGTATAGTTTGATTTTCATAGCATCTATCCAAATTGGTGCTGCGTAGGGGATTATTGAATCCACCACCATACTTAATGTTCACCGTTTGGGTTTGGGCATTATTTTTCTTAACGCCGTTACCGCTTTGTTCGCTTTTTCTACTATATGTTGGGTATGTGGGCCGAAGGACACGCGTTTATCCAACATCACTCTCAGGTACTTCATGGTTTTTTTGTTGTTATCGTTGCGTCGTCAAGTTTAAATTCAAGTCTCACATGCTCTTTTCTTCCTACTACAAGCACGATTTCTGTTTTTTCCGACGCTAATTGTAATTTTTTGTCTGTCATCTATTCGTTAATTCTGTACAGTGTCTTGTTTACAGTCTTGACTAATGCTTCTCCCTTTTCTGTTACTATGGCTGCAAGTTCATCGGCATACGCCACAGTCCGTATGCCTTCTGGCATTGCCAGCTAACTAGCCAATCGATACAGGTTCGATTCTAATGATGGACGTAATAAAACATGCAGCCAGTTTAGGTGGAATTAATTAATTAAGCGTGTGATAGAACATAATGCAAAGGGACCATCCCAGAGAGTATGTAAAAACCTCGACACCTTTGGGTAAAAAAAGGAATAGATTTATGTAAATAGGATTGGCGTATAAGTAAATAATTTAAAACATCAGAAAGTAAGTAAGAATCTCACGGCTGTCTTTTAACTATGCATAAGTTAGAATTACTTCTTTAATATGTAATAATTTTTTACCTAACAAACTGATCAAAATAATATACCAGACTAGCTGGACTTTGCCGTAACCAAAGAGATATCTGACATCTACTGCGAAATATAAGCCAGTTTTGAGTCCTCAGATCACAGCGCCATTATAATCACGCGTTATACTAAAAGAGCTTGCACCGAGGCTATGCACAAGAAATACAAAATGGAACGATTTCCAAGATAAGTATATTTGATAATATTATAAGGCTAAATTAGAAACTAAAAGAACCAAGAAAAATCAAAGAAGCAGTACAGAACTTTACAATATTATTACAAACCGCGGCATGGTAAGCTACACCTAACGTTAACAAACAAAACAACGATATAATATACCACTTTATATTAAGGAACTAGTAGCAGAAAAAAGAAGAACCTATAAAAGATTGCAGAGATCCAGAAATATCCAAGATAAAACACATCTAAATAGATCAACCCATAGACTTCGTACTGTCTTGCAAGAAGCTCGAAATGTATATGTAAGTCTAGCACTACATTACCAATCTATCCCCAGACGGCCACTCAATTTAGAAAGCAAAACAAAAAATTTAAAAGATCTGTAGTTCCAATCTCCCCGATACAGAAATCTGACAACAGCTGGACTCGATCAGATGATGAGAAGGCCGAAGTATTCGAAGACCACCTTACAAATGTCTTCGCCCCACAACCATTCCAAGACAACGCAACTGATGAGGAAATAAAATCTTGTCAAGACAATCCATGCCAATCAGGCCTACCAATGAAAGCATTTTCACCAGCAGAAGTAAAACAAGAAACTAGCCACATCAATAGTCGCTAAGCTCCTGACCATGATTTGATACAAGGATATATCCTAAAACATCTTTCATAAAAAAACACTAGTGTTGCTAACAGTAGTTTACAATAGCATATTACGTTTATACTCATTTTCAGGGGAAATTTACGCAGATTATGATGATTCTAAAACCCAGAAAACCTCCAACAGATGCGGCATCCTACCGACCGATAAGGTTTACTGATACTAAAAGTGTTTGAAAAACTTCTCTTCGAATGAATCAAGAACATAAAGCCTATTGAAGAATTAATTCCCAATCGTCAATTCGGGCTCCGAGAAAATCATTCGACAATCCAGCAGTGTAACAGACTGGTCCACTACATTATGGAATGCATGGAATGAAAAAAAGGGTGCTTCTGTGATTTTAGACGTTCAGCCAGCAGTCAATAAAGTCTGAGACTCTTCTACAAAATGAAAAGGAATTTCTCAAGTCAAGTAGGACCTACTATTGAAGTCTTACGTAAGTAATAATTGTGCGAAACTGCGAACAGCATTCCTTAAAGATTTTAAATGGATTTTTCCAGCACAAGAAATACATAAGTATACCTACACCCAAAAAATCAAAAAAACTAGCAACAAGAAAGTATAACAAGGAGCAGAATGCGGATCCGACCACCTATTAGTGAAAGCACCCATGGAAATAAAATACAACAAACAAAATACAAACTCTAAAAAAGGAGAAGAGACGAGAAGTGCTGAATATTACAACCTAGATAGTCCGCGAGATTACTCCACAGGCTTCGTCTATAAACTAGCAAGCGTGAAAATTAGAAGAATAACAAACTGGAACAGCAGACGAGCTGTATAAAAAACTAAAAAAGAAAATACACGAAGCAGCATCCGAATCCCTAGGAATAAGGGAAAGACGAGCACCAAAAAACTTTTAGTGGACAGATGAATTACAAGAACTACCAGACCAGAAAAAGTTATACCATAGATGTTTGGCAATAATCAACGCAGAGGATCGTAAGCAATATATTCGATGAGACATATGGTAAAGAAACGGATAAAAAGGCAAAATACGAAGCATGGAGTAGGAAATGTGCTTAATTAAATTCGATGATAGGAGGGTCTAGGTCTAAAGAAGTCTGAAATATTATAAACAGTTTAAGGAAAAATACGAAGGAAAAACGGAGAATAAATCCAATAAAGTTAGAAAAATGAAAGAATTATTATGGTGATCTTCTTACAGAACATTGTCCTGAGTACATAAACGCACACTTAGACAAAGAAAAAATAGAAGAAAGAAAAGAAGTAATTCAGAAGATTACATTAAAAGAAGTTAAAGTAGCATTTACGAATTTGAAGAATAACAACGCACCAGGACCAGGTGACCTGCCTATGTTGATCAAACACGCGACAACAAAAACAGTAGAAATTATCAGCGACATATTTAATAAGTATTTAGCTGGAGACAATATTCCAATTGATTGGATGCTGTCATCTATATAAAAAAGGAAGTATAAAGAAATGTGGAAATTATAAAGGAATAAGTATAATATTATCAGTAGGAAGACTACACGGAAGAGTTATAAAAGCCAGAATTGAAGAGCAAACTAAAGATATAGAACAGAGGTGGGCAAATGCGGCTCTAAGAGCCGCATGCGGCTCTTCGTTGAGTTAAATGCGGCTCCCATTGAAAATTTAAATCGTTTTTTTTTTATTATCGCACAACTTTTTTCACGAATCTTGTTAAATTGACTATAAGTAAGTGAAGCGTTCAAGTCGTACGTAGTCGCGTCGAGTGTGTTTAGTCTCGTTTTTTATCGCGTAATATACACCATGGTGTGCGCAAACTGTATACGTGTATACCCACTCCGCACGTTGGAGAAGAAGAAAAGTTAGACGAATACAAAGAAAAATTGGAAGAATTGCAAGAAGATTTCAAACATAGGTTTGCAGATTTGAAAAGTTTGAAATCTACATTTGCATATTTTGTGAACCCATTTATTTGTGATATTATTGAAGATGGATTTCCAATTTCTGAAATAATACTTGTTGTAAAAGCGGTTGGGGAATTAGAGTTATTAGAGATGAAAGAGGACAGCACAAATCTACTTCTATAATTGAATTTTGGTAACTCGTGCCAGAATCAAAATATCCACACTTAAAGAAAGCTACTTGCCGTCTAATTTCAATTTTTGGTACAACATATTGCTGTGAATCTTTGTACTCCACAATGAAGTTTGTGAAGTCGAAATATCGTTCACCGTTGACCGTTGACCAATCATCTCACAGAATTGCTGCGGACGGCTTTAACAAATTTTACGCCAAATTTCAAAGATTTTACCAAAGGTCTTCGTTAAATGTTATACTTTTTATTAATACATTTTTATTGTTAAATTTTGAAATAATTATTTTGTATTTTCTTTCTCTTAATTAAGTAAATTTTCTTATATGTGCATATGTGAACTTTACATAGCACTTAAGACTTGTGTAGAATATGTAACCATATTAATTAAATTAAATTAAATTTTAATTTGTGTATTTAACACTATGTAGCTATGGTGTGGCTCTTTATAATATGTGAAAAACTAGAATGCGGCTCTCATTGACGTCATGCGTGCCCACCCCTGATATAGAAGAACAAAGTGGCTTCCGAACAGGAAGACCTTGTGTCGATAACAGCTTTACGCTGAAACAGATAGCAGAGAAGAGACTATTACGAGGGAGAGAACTCCATGTGAGGCCTGCGACTCGGTACCCCTCCAGAAACTATGGGTTGCAATGCAAAAAGGAGGCATAAACGAACTGTACATAAAGGCTACAACAGCTTTACACAGAGGAAGCTGCGCTGTTGTAAGGTGTAGAAATTCAATGTCGGTACTTTTCTCACCAATAAAAGGGCTAAAACAGGGCTGTTGCCTCTCTCCTACCTCATTCAAAATCTATCTGAATGCTACTCTAAAACAATGGACAAGGAAATTCAGTCCGATGGGAATGTGGCTGGAAAATAGCACCATCCTTTTTGCAGACGATGAGATAGTTCTTGCTGAAGACAAACAGGACATGACGTATATGTTAAATAAACTACTATGTGTTTCAAACATCAGATTCAGTACGGTAAAGATAGGGCAATGTTATTCTTGTGGGAGTTTTGTGGTCAATGTTGCCACTTATCAGCAGAGGCCAGCGGTTTAAGCTATTAGAAAGGGATTAGCAGTTATTAGGTGCCTTGAAATACAAAAGCAGGATTTATTTATGATTGACAGGTGCATATTTATTTGCAAACAGTTTTGTGCTGAAATATGGCTACATCGCCTTCCATAAGAGCCCGTACTGAATCTGATGTTTGAAACACAGTGTAGAAGAATATAATAAATAGGGGTTTGAGGTTATCACAGACAAAACGCAGTACATGGTAACGGGACGAAGAGGAGAAGACATCGAAATAGTAAATGGAACGATAAATTAGTTGAAGTTACAATTTGTGCTAATGGAAAAAATAACAAAAACTTAATGAAAAAATATGGTAAAGGTACTACATCCAATCCTGTGGAATAAAGGTTTGCCACATAGAACAAAGAAAAACATATAAAAAATATGATAGAGACGAAGATGACACAGAGGTCTGAAGTGTGGGTCATAAATAAAAACATGTCCCACAAACTTTTGTCAGCAAAAATGATGTACCGGAAAAGGAGCTGTGGCCTGACCTTATTAGACCATGTTAGGAATACAAAAATAAGACGAAGGATTGATACACAATACACAATCATAGATATAATAAACTAGAAACAGCTAAAATGGTATGGACATTCGCATCGTATAGCGTGGAACTGGTCTCCAGTGGTAAGAAAAGGGAAATGGAGAAAAGAGGACTACAACCGGGTGATTGGAACAACAAAGAAAAATGGCGCTTAGGATGTGAGATGCGGCAAACCTAAGGCTGCAAATACTTGCTATACAGATTGTCTACAGGTACTAGATACACACGGTAACTAGATACAAACAAATAAAATGGAAATAAAAAAAATTATACATTAATCACAAGGGTGTGTTGCTTAACAACCACTTAAAATTTTAAGCCGTCTCTGTATCTAGTTACCGTGTGTACCTAGTACCTGCATACAATCTGTATATGCATACGTACCTAAGTAATAGGTATTTTCAAATCAAACTATACAAATCCATGTCTAATTATCAATTAATCAGATCTGGGGTTCCTTAAAGCAGTGTATTAGGACAATTTCTCTATCTTGTATCATCATCATCTTAGCCCGTATTTGTCCACTGCAGGACATAGGCCTTCCTCAAACTGTTCCATTTTTTCCTATCCTGTGCTACTCCGGTCCAATTGTTTCCGATATAACGTTTTAGGTCATCGGTCCATCTCATTGGTGGGCGTCCTTGTAGCCTTTTGTTGGCTCTTGGCCTCCACTGTAAGATTCTTTTTGTCCACCTATCATTCTCTATTCGTGCAATGTGTCCCGACCAGTTGAGTCATTGTTTCTGCTCCATAAGTAAAAACGGAGAGGACACACGGATCAAAAACTTATTTCTTTGGGGCGTTCGGTATTTGACTGCGAAAAGTTGTATCTAGCTTGCCAAAGGCAACCCATGCTTGTGTAATTCTTCTTCCTATTTCGGATGTTTCGTTTTCTTTTCCTAGGACTAACTTATGGCCTAGGTATGTATAGTTTGTGACTTTTTCCACTGGAAGTTGAATATTTTCTGTGAGAAGGTTGGTCATTATTTTTGTTTTGTTTATGTTCATTTTTAAGCCAACTTCTAATGACTTATCTTGTAGGAGTACCTAGTTGTTTTAACATTTCCAGCATTTCGTCTAAATTATCGGATATTAGGGCTACCTACGTCATCGGCGAATCTCAGATTGTTCAGTTTTTGTCCATCGACATTTATCCCTTTGTCCTCCCACCTCAATTCTCTAAAGACGTTTTCCAGCGTCAGTGTAAATAGTTTTGGGGAGATAGGATCTCCCTCTGCCTTACTCCTCTTTCGATCTTGAACTTTTCAGTATTATTGTGCAAACGGATGCAGGAGGTCGCCTTCTTCTGTATGTTCTTGAGAAGTTGGATATATCTCTCGTCTATTCTACAGTCTTTGAGAGCGTTGATGAGTGCCCATGTTTCGATTGAATCGAATTCTTTTTTGTAGTCCACAAATGTTATAACTATGCGTTTGTTGTATTCGTTGCACTTTTCTATCAGTATTTTGAGGGTTTGAAGGTGGTCGTTTGTACTGTATCCTGATCTAAAGCCGGGTTGTTCTGGTGGTTGATAGCGGTCTAGTTTATTTGTTACCCTATTTAGTATCACTCTTGTGAAGAGTTTGTAAAGGTGCGATAGAAGACTGATAGGTCTGTAATTTTCCAGTTTTTTAATATCCCCTTTTTTGTGTAATAGTCATCTGGTATATCTGTTTTGTGTAAGCATTTATTAAATAGCAAGGTTATTATATCATGTGCTCTGCTGCCACAAGCTTTTAGCATCTCTGGGGTTATACCATCTTCTCCTAGTGATCGTCTATTTTTAAGTTGTTGTAGGGCATGTTGTATTTCGTTTGTTATTACGTCGGGCAGATCCTCTAATCCGGCATTGTTTATTGGGGCATCTCTGTGTGGTTTATTGATTAATGCCTGATTAAGTCGTGGTATTTTTGATTTATAGAGCTCTTGATAATAGCTTCTTGTAATCTCCATTATTTTTTCTCTGTTGTTGGTATTTAAAGATTTCTCTTTTGCCTGTTGATAATTTTGATTTCAGTACCTTCCTGCTAGTGTTTTCTGCGATAGTCTTTTCTATTTGCTATATGTTATATTGCCTCACATCTTCTCTATCTTGTATACACTGTTAATATACCAACCAGGAATAATACTATCACTGCCACGTTGGCAGACAACACTGTAATTATATCCGCAAATAAAGATCCAGCTTCTCAAGGTCTGCAACATCACTTGGACATACCACAAAAATTGTTTAATCAATGGCGAATTAAAATAAATGCGGACAAATCTACGCAAATTATGTTCAGTACTAGATACAACAATTGTCTGTAAGTTACATTCAACAATTCTCCAGCCAAGACAAAAATGCAATATTTAGACGTTCATCTTGATGAAAAGCTTAAGTGGCGGGCTCATATAAAAAAAAGTAGAAGTTAACATGATAACATTAAAACCAGCCAAATGAATTGGTTAATCGGTAAACGTTCCTAATCGTCCAACCAACCAACCAACCAACATCGACACATGGCGTGGAGCTATGGGAATACACCAAACCGTCCAATACGAAAATATTGCAAAACCCGCCAGTCAAAAACTCTCCCCTTAATGACAAACTTTCCATGGTTCGTATCGAATCAGGTCATAAATGAGGATCTAAAAATTGCGTTCATTAACACGTTGACTGCGATGAGAATCACCGGTGATTCTCACTAATAGTTCACCTTGGTGCCGTGAGCATCACCAGTGTTGCACAGTAGGTACTCTCTTCAATGGCTTGCAATGAACGCGGCCTCTTACTAATGGTTGCAAAAGTATATATGGCCTGTATGGAATAAAATAGTGTTCAATTTGCTGCATAATTGAACCCGCTAGCGATATCTGTTAGGGAGTATTCCAAGTTTGAATATAGAAGTTTATTATTTATTTATTTCTATCCCGGCACACGGGGAATGCCACTTTTCTCTTATGGCGGCAGTCAACGTGTTAAAGACGAAATTCGAACACAAGCCACAAGATAGTATAAACACCGAATAATTGATCATGAGAATTAACTAATCAGGGAACTATCAGCCCACCAGATAGAGGAAAGAAGATTGAAGAAAAACTAGCCAGAAGATTTGGCGAGGTAGATTGGGGTGAGCTGTCAGTGGGACAGTTTCCCCTTCAAAATATTCACATACATTGCATTTATGTACTTATTGCTCGATATTTTCAGTATTGTATTTTATATTAACGAGTAGATTATAATTTACATTTAAAAAGTAAAAGAAATCTAACAAACTTCAAATATCTTTTCAAGATCTTTATTAAATCGAACACAATCAAGATTTGAACTTATGTCCGTTCAATTGAGAAAAAGCCGCATTTTGAATAAAATCGGAAATTTAATTATACAAGTGATATATAACTCCCACATTTTTTAATTAAAAACATCAATTTGTATGCTTTATCTACGTTGACCATTAGGTAACAAAACACTAGCCAAAAATTCAAAAAACATTTTTCCAGATACATCGTTTTAAGCTGCGGTGTATTCGTCGAAGAAATAAACCAGGAAATGTTAGCTCTACTAACTCAAGAACAGCTAGAATTGATGACAAGCGATCTTTGTACTAAACCAGGGAGAGGTCCGATGGTAGTTCATGGAGCTGCTGGTACTGGTAAAACACTGTTGGTTTTAAGGAAACTACAACAGTTATACGAAGTAGGCCAGTTAGATGAAAACAACAGGGCCTTGTATATTTGCTACTGGCCTGGCATTCGGTAAGTTACTAGTTTAAATGCTTCGAAAACGAGAATACAACATTTATTTTCAGGTGCGAAATGGAACAGAAACTAAAATTCTTAGGTTTGGACAAGTACGTCGATACAGCAAGGTTTTATATTTCACAAACAGGTTTTCTCCAAAGAAATAACAAAAAGTACAGGCATATTTTTATGGATGAATCTGAGGCTGTTTGTCTGGCATTTGATGCAGGAATTATTACGAAAACCCTAACAACGATTTTCCAGCGTTATCATGATGGGAACTGCACCAAAGAAAACTGCAAGGAAGTTAATTGTCCAAGTTACTTGAGTACGTGTGAAAGTATCTTAAATCACAACAACGACAAATGGGGTGAACTTTGGTTTTTGGTTGATATAAATCAAGCATCTCTGTTTCTACCAAAACATTCTCCCCAAGTATTAAAGACGTCCACAATTGTATTAAATAAAGTTATGCGCTCCACAGGATACATTTTTAATATCTTCAAACAATATTATTCTAATCCCATGCCAAAGTTGCCGGAATCTGTACTCGCTGGCATGAATTTATCGGACATACGTATGGGACATCATATATTGGGCCCCCCTATTTTCTGGGTGAGTTCTGAAGATGTCAAACAACCCAATGCACAACAAGCTGTTGTAAATGTCATAATCGACTTATGCGCCACAAAGGGAGTTAAACCAAACGACATGTGCATCATACCATTTTTAGTCAACGACAAATTCGTTCCCGACAGCATAAACAAAGAAATTGAACAACATTTTGTTGAAAAGGGATACAAACCTAGAGGCGTTGGTGATGTTGAAAATTTCTTAAACAATAGGGAAGTGAACGACTTCCTAATTGCTTGGGCTTTGAGAGTTAAAGGTTTGGAGTTTAAGGTTGTCGTCATGGTTATCGAAGAAGACGATTTCGATGCTAAAGATGCAGAAGATCGAAAGAAGACTTATATTATGGCATCGAGATGTACTTGTATGTTGATACTGGTTAGTCCTAAATCTATTAAAGATAATATTGACATATCGAATATTATGGAAAAATATCCATTTAGTTTACATTTCTAAATTTTTCACATGCGATTTCAAGTTTCCAAAAATGTAACGACAGATCAATAAAAAAACCAATTAGGGTAGGCTGTGAAATTGAATTATTTTGAATTGGTACTTTAGCCACATCCACAGAATGACATTTCTGACATGAATTTAAGGTTATAAACTTGGTTTACAATAAAAATGTCAAATTACAAACATTATAAAATGTCATTCTGTGGATGTGGCTAAAGTACCAATTCAAAATAATTCAATTTCACGGCCTACCCTAATTGATATTTTTATTGATCTGTTGTTATAAATAATCCCTAAAGTACCTATAGTCTGTAGCATATATTATTAATTAATAAATTGTATTCTATTGTAACTACTGTAATTATTGTAAAATTAAATATATTTGATAGTTTGCAGTATTATTGTATTATGTTCATATTTACTTTTATATTTTATTTTAAATACATTTTCTCAAATATATTTCTTTAGTTTAATTGACGAAATCTACACTTGCGGATGTCAAGCTACTTCATTATGCATAAACTGTTAAATTTTTCAGTACCATTCATTTAAAATGTTGTTAGATTGAAATACCTACATCTCATTTCTGCTAAGAATCTTTAAAGTCAAAATGAACAGAATAAAAAGGTAGTGGTAAGTCATATACAGTGTGTCCCAGAAAGTTTTATACAAATGGAGAAAAAGTTTATCTTACATTTCACACAAAAAAATATTCTTGGTAAAAAGCTCCGCATGACTTGTAGATCCATAATTAAGTACAAAATTTTTAAAACATTGACTGGAATACAAGGAAGATCAAAATCATGATTTGGAGTGAGAGTATAATACATTCAAACTGTAGTGGAGAGCAAAATGTTCATTGAAATTGTTATTAAGTAGCAAAAAATTATGCCCACTTGTATTATGGATCTACAAGTCATGCAGAGCTTTTTATCAAGAATATTTTTTTTTTGTCAAATGTTTTCTTTTTTTTATTGACTGCTATATTTACAACTAGTCCTAAGACTAACAAGCAAAAGTGATGATATATACTGCTAAATAACATGAGAGGAGATGTCGACCAGTGGCGGCCCCCCGTATATCTATACTACTCACTAATTAGTAAGGTCGAATGTTTTTTGTCTATTTAGGCGTCGAGTGTTGTTTCCGTCTTCGAGAAGATTTGTCACTAGCACACTAGGATGACCCTGTAGTCTGTTTGCATAGTTGGTGGCATATCTTCTGATTTCGTCTCTTACCCATGGGATCTTGAGGTCTTCATGCAGCGTTTTATTGTTAACGTACCATTCCGCATTTGTTAAACTACGTAGGGTCTTGCTTTGAAATCTTTGTATAATTTCAATATTAGATGTCTTCGCGCACCCCCAGAATTGTATACCGTAGGTCCACACTGGTATTAACACTACTTTGTACACTAACACCATGTTGTTAAGCGATAGCTTGGATTTTCTGCCCAGGAGCCAATACATGTTTTTCAGCCTGATGTCCAGCTCTTTCCTCTTTTTTGTGAGGTGTGTTTTCCATGTGAGTCTCTTGTCGAAAGCATGCCGAGATACTTAGCTTCTTGTTTTTCTGGGATTTGTATGCCATTTAGTGTGATTGGTGGAGAAGTACCGCGCTTTGTGGTGAATGTTATTGCTGTTGATTTGCTCTCATTGATCCTTATGCGCCACTTGTGTAACCACTTTTGCATGTTATTAAGTGATCGTTGTAGATTTGCCGCTGCTTGTGTGGGATCTGTGTGCGAAGCTAGTATAGCAGTGTCGTCTGCGAATGTGGCTGTAACTACATCCTCGTTGCATGGTAAGTCTGCCGTAAATATTTGATATAAAGTGGGTCCCAAGACGCTTCCCTGGGGAACCCCCGCGCTGATTGGATATAGGGTAGAATGACTGTCTCCATATTTAACCTGGTAATACCCATCAGTTAAGTATGATTCTATAAGTAGGTAATATTGGTGGGGTAATAGGCGCTTTATTTTGAATAGTAGGCCAGGGTACCAGACTCGGTCAAAAGCCTGGCTTACGTCTAAGAACACCGCCACACAGTATCTGTGTTCTTCAAGGTCCTTTTCAATCACATTCACTACCCTGTGGATTTGTTCTAATGTGGAATATTTGCGTCTAAATTGATGTTGAGGGATAATGTCTTGCTCATCTACTACAGGCATTAGTCTTTTCATTATGAGCTTTTCTAGCAGTTTTGATAATATTGGGAGCAATGTTATCGGTCTATATGAGGTAACTTCTTGCGGGGGTTTTCCTGGTTTGTGTATTAAGATTATTTGGCCAAATTTCCACTGTATTGGGAAGTACTGTAGTCTGATTACTGCATTAAATATTTGTGTAATTGCCATTAATGCCTTTTTAGGCACCTCTTTCAACAGTTTGGCTGTGATGAGGTCATAACCCGGTGCCTTTTTATCATTGAGATTTTTAATTTCCGTGTTTATCTCGTTAGGCGTAAAGTGTTGCAGTGGTGGACTTAATTGCAATGGAACATTTAAATATTCCAATACTTCATTTTCTTCTTGGGGTGTTACTGTTGGAGGATGTGGCTGGAAAATATTAGAGAAGTGTGCAGCAAAGAGCTCCGCTTTCTCTTCTTCTGTTCTTGCCCACGTGCCATCGGCTTTCCGAATGGGGGGGGATTGGTTTTCTGGGGCTTTTTAGATTTTTCGTTGCTCTCCACAAGGCATAGTCATTGTGTGGAGATGGCGATAGATTACTTACATATTCGTTGAACGTTTCATTTTTCCAATCTTTTAGTAAGTTTTTCAGTTCTCTAGTTAGCCTATTTAATCTATTTTTATGTATGGGATGCCTGGTTTGTTGCCAGATTTTCCTGTCCCTTCTTTTTTCAGAGATTTTTGTTCTGATTACAAGCGGGTAATTATCAATAATGTCATTTTCTTTTTCGAGATTGTATGGAGTTGAGTACCAGGATGCATATTGTAAGTTACGAGTGAGATTTTCAACTGCAGTGTCAATTTCGTTTTCAGTTTTTAACGCGACTTTAATTATTTATAAACAAGTGTCTCAGAAAAAATTACGAACAAAGAATTATGGAGAATAACAGAAGAAGAAAGCATAGAAAGAACTATAAAAAGACATAAATGGTCATTGATAGGACATACACTTCGGAACCCAGAAAAAACATAACACATCAGTGGAAACCAGCAAGACCAAGAGAAACATGATTTATGTTCACATTTATTGGGCATAATAGGTTTACACCTCTGCCCTTATTTCTGTAATAATAATAATAAGATTTAGAGTAAATAAACACCACATGGGGAGAAATCAAGAAATTGGCACAGAACAGAGAAAGCTGGAAGAAGATAACACAAAACATAATACTCCCAACCACAGATGCGCAAGATTAGCAATCATGCCATCTTCACCCGTAATGCTTTTGAAATGCCAAAAGGCACCTTATGCTCCACCATTGGAGCAACAAGCTTAAGAAGAAGAACTTACCTTGAATCCTTAGTACGGACCTGTTATTATCTTTATCACTGCGGAAAAAGCCCGTCCCAGTTGACCCGTCGAAAACAGGACTCTTATCAGCTCAGCAGTTCATACTCTCATTTAGTTTGACTTATAACTTTGTTCTTACCTTAAAGTTTATGTTTTTCTCGTATAGTTATCCCTCTACTACCTTGCACTACTTCACCAAAACTCACTTGCGAATTTACTACTCGATATTTCCCAGTAATTTGGCACATAAACACAACTATTTGGGTTCTTACCAGGGACGAATATCAGTGATCTAATATATGATTTTCATTGTTTGGAAGGTTCACCGGAGTGGCTCAGTGGTCAAGTGATTTGACTAAATAGTGCTGAATCCCAATGCAACAGTTTTTATCAATTGAAAAACGATATTGTAACCCGAATATTAAATAAAACATGATCAAATAAATACAAGCATATTGTAACTAATTAATTCAATATATTTTATCAAGGACTTGTCCACTTAAAAAATCTACATACATACATATTTGTGTAAAAGCACCCAAATGTTTGTATTCATGTACAGTTAATATATTAGGAAAATAATATATTGAGCAAAGTGTGTATAAATTAATATAAAGCTAATTTACAGTTTTCATTTTATATATACAAAAATCGCGATTAAAAAATTAAAGTACAGTTGAAAACTTACTAACTTACTATCCTTGATCATTTCAATATATACAGTATGTCCACGGATTGAGTTACAAAGGGGTATGATTGACAAAAATTTTTTAAATTTAAATTGCATATTTTGGGATTAAACCCTGCTTGGCTTGAAACTAATTTTAAGTATATTTTTGATTGTTTCAAATCAAGGAGGCCTTGGTGGTAGATAAAAAAGTATTTTGCTTTAGGCACCCGAAAACAAGCAGACAACTTTATCAAGAGTGACTTTTTCTGAAAAATTATAAATAAAAAATGTTTTCCTCTTTGTAACTCAATCCGTGGACATACTGTATATAAATGCAAAAAAATAATAATAAATCAACGTGCGACTAGGACTATCAGTCATTGTGACAAGCTATAAACGTACGTGTATGAGGTGAAAAAAGTTAAAAACAATCCAATAAATTTGTTGATTTCATACCCCTTTACCAAAAATGACAATAAGGTTTCCACTGTACTGTGAAAACTGCAATTAATTCTATTTTTCCAAAAATAACTACATACAAAATTACTCCTAAATTTAAATAAAATGACAAAGTCTCTAACAAATATAATTTTTTATACATCCTCACTTTTTTTGAGAGTGATGTTTAGCTTTACTTATTTATCTCTTACTAACAATTTTACTTTTAGTACGTTTTGCATTTCTGTATATCAGAAATATAATTAAAATTTCAATATAACAGTAAAAATAAAAACAGCGTGTAAAAACATACTGCAAATTAAAAATTGCAATTAATCTTCTACTATCGCAAAATTATAATTACAATAAAAACTGTTGAAAAATCTAAGTTCGACATGAGGTTAACTAGTACGGCACGACGGCATATCTTGTCCTTCCAAAGGGCTAATTCGATAACCCATATTTGCTAACATTGTTTCAAAAGGATCCATTGCCATACGTTGTTGATTCGCTTCAACTGCTGCCATTGGATCCACTACTATTCGGGTATTATCTGTACCCTCCTACGCACAAACAACGAATATTTTAAACAATTCCTTTCTAGATCACCAAGTACAGTTTATAAACATATAAGATTAATTTACCTCAGCATTGGGCGACCACAATTTAACAACAGGATCAATCCCACTGGTTGCTATAAAACAGGCACTCGGATGCGGTTGAATACAATTTACAATTGAAATATCACCCCAAAGAGCAGAAAGGACGTTTGTTGATTTACGATCCCAAATAAATATTATACCATCATCAGAACCAGCACAAATGAAACTACCATCCTCACCTGTAATCGGTAAATCAATAAGTAAGAGCTGTAAACTGTAAGCTATAAGCAAAAATTGAAAAATTAAGGCAATGGTAAGCCATAAACGTTGTCGTTCGTTACTGTACCTACAAAACCTGATGCATTTGTTGTGAAGGAGCTATTAACTTTGACATGGTGCAATATGTCAAATTGTATTTACAGTTTATGACTTAAGATTAGGTGCATATCGTAGAACAACGGGACACTTGCTGATAAGAGTCTCTGGGGAAAAACAGGTCAAGAAGACTACTCAGCGGCACGCCTACTGAAAACGCAACAAAAAATACTGAACTAGATGGAATATAAGTCTACTACAGGAAGATAAGGGAAAAAAAACAATAGAAACAAGTAATAGAAAAAGTTATAGAAGGAAAAAACAATGGAAGGAGACAATGAGGAAGATCACCCACCCACTGATAAACCAAATGAACAGCCTGGAAGACGTTCTGTTAACACGGATACTGGCCGTGGAAGTCTTCGAATTTAAACCAAATGAAACCCATAATAATAGGACTGAGAATACATGAAGCCACCCAACTTGCTCAAGATAGAGAAGAATGGAAAAGAACTATAAAGAGATCGCTACATTAAATAGTGTCACCATGCCGTTACAGGGTGAAGAAACGAAGAGAGAGATATATTCCGCACCCTAACATCATCAAGTCACCGATTTACAAACTTTTCCAAAAGCTTTACAACACAATATATAACACCATTTAAATAAATTTGATTATTTACCTAGAAAATTAGCCTCTTTTATATCGGTTGTGGTATTACAATGTCCTAGAAAACGAGTTTCATAATCCATAGAATCTAATCGAAGCTGTTTTTCTTCATCGCTGAAAGCTTTCTCGGTCAGTTGTCTATCCTCACTACTAACTTCCTTCCTATCTTTAATGGCCACCAGATCACTCTGTAATCCTTTTACTTGCAGATTTTCTGCATAATCGGGATGGCATTTTCGAAAATATTCAAGCCACAGATATGCTTCATCTGTCCAATGTAAAGCTATGAAACACTGAACTAGGCCTATGTACGCTTCTTTGTTTTCCGGCCAATGCTGAATTACATACAAATAATCTCTTGCCGCAGAATATACATCACCAATCCTTAAATAAAAATTAAGGAATATTATTATTTGCATGCAACTTGAGTAACGCATCCAGAGTTCAAATTAAAACCTAAATATACTTCGATAATTATCGCCTTCTTTATTTTACAGGCCAGATTACACAATATCAAATCGGATAAGATCTACCTTTGTTTTGAACTAAATACTGCTACGGAAATAAACAGAAAGCAAAACCAACTGTGACATAAAAATGTATGACTACAAAGTAGAAAGAAACAAGCTTTTCATAGTCGCCCAAATTCTCCCAAATATCTGGGAATTGCTACAAACTCTTAACTTAAAAACTATTACATCAAAACATACAAATTCATTAGCACTATTAAAAAAAGAGATACATTAATAAGCAATAAATATTAAAGATATCACCAACAAACTTACCACTTTCTATGAAATAATGTTTTAGCTCTTCCTATATAGTCACAGGCACATGGTTGGGTCAACATTCGTTTATTGAATGTAAATAATTTTCTATTATTTGTTGTTGCTATTGTACCATTACCTCTCTATAAAATTAATAAAATCAGCACATTTCCCTAATAAACAGAAGCATGCACTCACCACACTACAACAATCTTTATATACAGAACTTTTATTTCTAGTAAAATTATCAGGTACTCGCAGCTCATTAACAGAACGAGGATTATTGATATCAAAAAGGTAAATCTGTTCGCCACCCATATTCACTAACATATCTGATCCAGAGGAATTAAATGCTATGTAAGTGGCAGCTAATTTATAACTCATATCTCCACCAAAATCCCTTGCTAAATGTCCCGGTGCATAATATTGAACACATCCAGGATCTTGTGGTTCAGGTGGTGTTCGCTTACGGGGGTCAAACGTATGACTCGGCTAAAATAACACCGTCTTATAACCATCAATTTCTATTAACGAGTCATCCTTACTCTATAATCCGTTACTTTGACCATTCTTCTATCGAATAAACGAATGAAAGAATCATTCGCTCCAATAGCTATAAGATGCGACCTAACCGGATTAACTGCAATACATTTCAATTCGGATGTATAGCTGAGATCAATGAATACTTTACTTTTCACTAAACATTCGTGTGGCTCTCGCATATCATACTGTCTGTAATTTAAAAAATAAAATTAAAAACAAGACTACTTTAAAATCTATTATGAGTATAAAAGAATACTTTACATAACAAGACCATCTTCACTCGCCGACCAAAATAACAACGGTTGATCAGGTGCAGTAGCTAAACGTTTGACACGTCCTACATGACAACCACAGTCTAAATGTGGCGTTTGACGTAGTGTTGCCTGTTCGATGGACTGGACGATAACCCGACAATCACCTGCGCTTGTAGCCACCAGCGAATCATCACCGCCTAAAAACTAAGCACAATTTTTAAATTATACCATTTTGTTTTACAGGTAAGTTTTTTAATCACATGAAAATAATGTGTAATATATCCGTATCACCCTGTGTGCTTTGTATGAGTAAAACACCAGGTAAAAAAAACCCTTTAAAAAAAGATGAATTCATTGTGCCGTAAACATACATAATGTAACCACACGTAAGAAATTAACGAGGGGGAAGTCACTTGTGTAATAGTTGGGACATAATCAATTGTAATACTATTACACGTTTGTGTAATACTATTGCACGTTTGTGTAATACTATTGCAATACTGTGTAATACTTATGAAATTGATGCAATACTATTGCATGATTTTGTAATATAATGTATGCAATACAGCGTAATACTCGTGCAATACAGTGTAATGTTCATGCAATACAGTGTAATGCCTGTATAAAAGACAGTATAATAGCAGTGTAATATCGTGTAATATTTACACCTTATATCAATAAACACATTATAATGTAATGTAATAGCCTTGTAAGGGTATTACAGTATTTTGTGAAAAATACCAATTGTGGAAATTTCACGAATAAGTTTTATAAACATAATTTAAAACTGTGACTTTTAAGTAATTCAGATTATTACATGAAAATTAGAAATGTCATTTTTGGATAATTTAAAAAAAATCATGTAAATATTTGTCGCATAACACCAGTTAAACTGCACATTAATAGTATCATGCTGTTCGTTTACAAAAAATCTAAGGGCATTTCACGTTTTCTAAAACTGATACTAATACGGTAGCATATTAAGAGTGCTTTACATTTCCGAGTACTAGTGTGTGATTACTCGTAAATGAGAACTAGTTTTACTTTACATTATTACGAAATGCTATACGATTTTATAATAATAATAATAATAATAATTTTAAAATGGTGCCGTGTCGTGTTGCAGTAGCTCTTAATTATAGCACAGCATTTACAAGAACGAAAGCCAGTTACAAGAAAAAGAAAATTTTGGGTAAAAGAATCTTTACAAAAGAGGCTAGTATTTGGAATTGAGAATTGAGGAAATTTTGTTGACAGATTTAATAAAAACAAACCGAAGATGGTTACAAAAATTTTCGAATATTTTTCTTTTCTTAATTAAAAGTCTCTCTCAGGTTATTAATTTTCCTTTTTATAAGGCCGGCGACTTCTCTGAGGTGAAAACTTTTGATCCGGCGACATATTTGCGGCGCCGCAGCGGTCAACCAAATATTCCATTGACTGAATACTGCAAGATAAGCACCGGCTGTACCGCAGGTATGAACATATCCATAAGGAACAACGAATCACATCGAATGCGGCAGCGCCATTAAGCTCGGCGAAGTCACTACAAGTTGTGACCGTGCCGCAACCATGCCGCTCGTGAGACACCACGCATACAAAGCCGTATGTTATACACGAAACACGCACGCAGCCGTTTAAACCGAAAAAAACGACAATATTTTAAAACTTGGCTCCTTGGGGCACCCCTTAACAGTGGAATTTGAGGACTGGTAAAGCCCAAAATTACTTTTTATTTTTTTAGAATCGATTTGAGGCGTGACCCGGTCAAGTTTTTTTCAACCATAATTAAGGGCCACCCTAGTATGTAATGCAGTAGTTATGGAATACTTGTGTAATGCCTGCAATATTCGTGCAATAATTATGTAATAGTTGTGTAATACATGCAATACTCGTGCAATAATCATGCAATACTTGTGTAATGCATGCAATATCCGTGCAATAGTTATGCAATACTTGTGTAATACATGCAATACTCCTGCAATAGTTATGTAATACTTGTATAATGCGTGAAATACTCATGCAATACGTGCAATTATATGCAATAGTGTAATACTTGGGACACAACATTTTAGAGTGACTTCCCCCTCGGAAATTAACATAGAGTGGATTGTATAGGGTAGTTAAAAACGGATACATCTAATTGTAATAATAATGATACCCAAGATTTGTATTCCATCGGAACCATAAATGCTTGTTCATAATTATGAATCCCCTAGTTTCAAAACCCGACAAATCCGTTTTTAACGAAAATTGAACTAAATATGGCATTAATATCTTCAGACACAGCTCTATCGATCAACAGACAGTACAGTTGCAAAAGCCGACTAATTAAATGGTAAATTATGCTTTGAAAACCCTAGTCAGTTTCAAAACCCGACAAATATTTGATGTGTAAGGATCCAAACCGGACAAATCCATTTCAGCCAATCATGAGGCGTCTATTGTAATCATGTGACCGGCACCACGCGGTTTCATAGTAAACCAATGTGCTACTGTTTTAATATGAGTAAGCAAGAGCTGTTAGTGGTTCAGTGTTTACAGTTTCTTTGTTTGCTATTAAGTGACTATTGTTTTTAAAAACAATAATAAATTAAAGACAGTTATTTAGAATAGTTTAACTAATTAATAATGGCTGAGTATACACAAGAAAATATTAAGTCATGCAACCCCGTTATGGCTAGTAAACGAGTGGCACGTCCAAACACATGGAAATGTAAAACTGCACAATTGAAAAGGTACAATAATTACTTTTTCATAATATTAGTAGTTGCTGCTTACTGTCTTTTTTAATCTTTGTAGATACTGTCCTAAAAGTTTGCCAGTATTTCCCAAATGCAAACATTGCACAAAATCTTATAGATGCAGCATTTTATCAGTAAATGATATAAAAACCTTTCATCAAAAATTTTATGCTCATGCAGAAAAAATATCTCAAGACAATTTTATTCTTGAACATTGTGAAATTAAAGATATTAAACGAGAGCGTTCAACTAGAGAAGAAACCACCTACAACAAAACCTTTTCAGTAGTATACAATGTATCAACTTCTAATAATATCAAAACTATTCCGGTGTGTAGAAAGGCGTTTTTGGATATTTTGTGCATAAAAAAAGATCGCGTATGAGGGGTTATTAAAAGATATTACAAAAATGGTACTATGCCTAAGGAAACGAGAGGGGTTGATCGAAAATTTGCAAAATTTGGAGATAGAAAATGAGAAAATATTTGCCGTCTGACCTCAGTATCACTAAAATGTGGAAAATGTATTCAACTGATAAAAAAAAATGATAAATCTCTGTCTGTTAAGAAAAGCTATTTTCGAAATATTTTTAATACTTCATACAATCTTGGCTTTGGATCGCCCCAAACAGATGTTCAACATGCCTGCAATTAATTGAGAAAATTAAAGTGGAAAAAGATGAGACCACAAAAACTACATTAGTAGCAGAACGAAGCATTCATAAACTTCGAGCAAAGGCATATTTTGATTACCTAAGAGAAGAAAGGGATGGTCTGCGTATCTTCTCTTTTGAAATTCGCATGCCCCACTAACCAAAAACAATGTATCTCTGTACGTATGGACTGAAGACCGATTCCACAAAGGAGCTAACAAAATTGTCAGTGCTGTCTTCCACAGACTGTGTCACAGTGATCTCAAATCAATTGACACTGTCCGTCTTGTTGCTGATGTAGTACCTATGTGCATGAAATGGTTACAGTTGTATGCTCCACCGTATGTTGCGAAATTGGAAATAATATTTCCAGTAGTATGGCACTCTTTCATCCCGCCTGACCGCGTATTTGCTCGGATTGAAAAGGTAATCCAGAAAAAGGACACCATAGTATCTGTTAATGAGTATCTTAATATTTTCTCTGAACATGGAACTGTATGTCACATAGGTAGTGAGGCAGAAATTCGTAACTGGAAAGAAGTTTCTCAGCAAACGATGAAATCACCAGGTCAGTGGCACTTTAAATGCAACATGTGCAAGAGATTTATTATAAATCGGGGAAAAAATAAAGTAGTTACCATTCGTGGAGAACAAGCATACAAAAGTGATGTAGGAACCTTCAAATCGGTATTTAAGAAGGGTAAATTAGATTTTCAAATTAACCCTCCTCTTGTCATAGCTGGTATAGCTCCAAATCAAAAAAAAGCTTAAAGACGTAAAAATCTTACTCGAAAAACATTATGGCAGCAAATGGGAGTCCCTAGCATGCTTGGATTATTATAAACGCGTTCTTGAACAATATTATACTGAAGGAGATAATACAGAAGAAGCCAATAATACCGAACCTGAGGAGGAAAATCATTTATGTGAAGAAATGCCGGCAATACCTGATTTAATTGTATAATAATTATTATTTTATAATATTGTATAATTTTATTTCATTTTTTAGAATTTCGATTTATTTGACTAAATGTTACAATAATACTAACTTGTTATCATCAGTTTATTAAATACTATAATACCTTTTATTCTCGTTTTTGAATACTAATTTACCGAATAACATACCTACTTCAATATCAACACGATTTACAACAATTACAATAATTTTTTGTTTATTAAACTCATTTTCTATAATAATATTATATTATTATGCAAAAGTAAGCTACAAAAACCAACAATTCCAATATAGTCAGAATCAAAAACCGATATATCCACTGGTGAGTTGCAAAACCCAACATATGTTTATTCATTCCAAGGTAATTACGAAATTTCCTTCTATTTTTTTAACAGCCTGGAGTTCTTCAACGATCAATCTATCATAGTAATTCAAAACTTAGTTCAGAAATTGGTGGGAACATTGACCAACAGTTTTTGATGATTTACCAAAATGTAAGCACTATGGAATTGTCGGGTTTTGAAACTAGGGTTACGCTACTCTCAATCCAGTTTAACCTCCCGGAGTGCTGTATTTTATTTAACTAAACAAGATTACCTACATGTACATACTTACTTTTACTGAAAATATGTTTCCAATATGAGGAGTAGGTACTGTTTTCAACAAACGATGACGAAAGGCATCCCATATAATAACATTTGTATCATCTGAGCCAGAAGCCAATAATCTACAAAAACAACCAAAAATTAAAACAAGTAAAGAAATCAGTATTAGAAACTAAACATTTGCAATAAATCTACTATTCAAAAGCTTTGAAATTCTATAGCAGGTTTTACAATTTTAGGAACATCAATAAAATTAATCAAACCAACAGATACTACACATACATAAAATTTTGTTATCATAGTGCAATAAAAACAGGCTTATCGACTTGCATTATTATCATTTCAAAAGTGAACTCACACCTTGACTTTTACAATTTGATAACAATTGTTATAATGAATACATAAATCGAACTGAATAAATAAAATTTACTTAATGATTTGACGAAATGATACCGTACCTTAAACATACACTTTATATTTCAAGGCGTTACATAAAACGAAACACCTAACCTAACAGAACAATCTGATATTTCTTAACAAATTCTTCAAATGGATCTGTACTGGTTTATCGGGTCAAAAGGAGGATTGTAGTGTGCCAAGTAGGTCTCTTTAAATTCATTATAAACCTTAATAATAATCAATATTTTATAGAGACAAATATGTTATGGTATAACGCAACGATTTGTTATTGATTAGTGAACCAATAAAGCTTTAAATGCCTAATCAATCGTGCTTTGCTTCATCAGCTTCTACTCATCAATCAATGAACGCTTGTTAACGGTTACCTTCCGTCCGTAGACCACTGCAAACAGTTGACACATCCTTGGTGTCCTTCCAACTCATATTCTAGATCTAACCTCTTTATCAATGAATAGGTAAATTGAGAGTGTCGTTGTACTAATCTAGCCACTTCTGCCTTCTTTTCTCTGCCTTGTAAAAGTTTCACAATGTTACGACTGACGTCTGTCTTTCTTAATGAACTGTCCATCTATAAAATTTATATTTACCAATGTAAAAAAGGCACATAAGTTAATTACTTACTTTTGATATATTTATTGATCATCATAAGCAAAAACCAACTATAACCATAAAACTCATTTTACAACAAACGTATTGTCTTTTCAAAAATTTATAATGTGTTTGTAATCTTAGTTGTCAAATTATCAATTTTCACTACGCTTGTTTTACATTTCACTTGTTTATTTGCATTTTTTTATCGTTCTAATTTATCTATTCAATCATGAGTACCACTACTTTGGTTATGCAAAATGCAATACATGGTGCGCCGCAGTGTAAAACCAAATGAAGAGTAACATTGCTAACTTCAGACTATAAGTGTGCTATAAGTTTCAGTACAGAGCGCGCTTTAACTAAAAAATGAAAAGATGCCAAAAACCAAAAATTCAAATTATTAAAGTAAATTTACTAATATATAAACAACAAATTTAGAAAACTTTGTTAAGTATATTCAGCATTATTAACGCAAATCATACTGTTAATCCAGTGATAACTGATAACCCTTCAAACCTTGACGGCTTTTAAATTTATAAAATTCAGACCAAAAATGTATGTACCCTTATTTTACTAAGTAAGAATTTAAGCTATCAATATAGCTATTAAGACAACAAGTGTTTTATAGAAGGTTTAAAAATCAAGGTCGTAGTTCAAATCCTCGCGAACGAAGTGAGCCGAGGATTTGATAGACCGAGATTTTATAAAACACGAGTTGTCTTCAGTATTTTTTCTAACACTAATATCTTAAATTTTCTTTCATTAATATATTATTAGAAATTTTAATAAATTATTATTTGAGACGCGTCACAATCACAATACACAAAATGCGAAGATTGCTAGGCAACGGCGCATTTTGTAGAGAAAAGCGTATTTTAAAGGCAACATAATAAGTGAGCTCTTATGCACCATAGAAACAGTATAAGATATTAGTGTTAGATAAAGTTTTTCCGACAAACGCTTAGGAATGTTACTTTCATGCAGGTACAGAAACTCGCTGCGCTCGTTTCTGTAACGTCCTGCATTCGTTTCGGAATCGCTAACTTCCCGCACTTGTTATGAAAATAACTATTTAAGGTATGATGTTGTAATATCAGCCGCTTTTCTAAATCTTCATTCTGCTGAATAGTACGGCTGCTTTAACATGATCCGTAGCATTCATTGCAAGAATTTATTTTTTTATACTTTATCGCCCCCTTCACTTATTCTTACATTGCTAGGCTTATAGTTTGCTTGTTACCTCAAAAAAAAAAACACAATGGGCCGTAATCTGATCTCATAATTAAATGTAATGTCATGTTTAATTACCATGGCAACATCGCATATCTCTGTTATACACGTATAAAATTATATAAAGCTATATCGTTTTATGTTTACGCTAAACACGACTTTAGTTAGAGACAACTTTAAACATGAGATCAGAATACGGCCCAATAACTGTACTGTCCTAACACCATCATCTACTAATTATAGCTCAAGTGAGGCTGAAGACACACCGAGTGGTTGGTTTTCAACCAATATACTTCAAACATATTGAATATACCGTGCAACAACGGCACTACATCGTATACATCCTATTATTTGCATCATGTGTCATGCACTTTTATTACTTGACAGGCCTCAATGGCGTCAAGATTAACATACTTGCCTGTAAACCAAAGATCTCCGGTTCAATTCCCAGTCCAGGTCCAAGTTGTATATAAGTAATTATTTGATTTATTTCACGAATAATTTGCATGTTACTGCCCTTTTATTTGTTTTTTTATTCTATTTACCTATTTAATTTTGACATTTTACTTGTTAAACATTTATCAGATAATAACAAAATTCTTCGTATTTTCTGGAAAATTTAGTATATCAAATAAATATCTAGAATTTTCCTTGAAAATCTTTGAAAATGATTTTGAATTGGTAGCAAATGTCTCCTAAAATAAGGGATGTCCACTCAACTCCATTCGTTATATTTTCATTATTACCCATTTTAGGTATTTTGTACGCCCTGATCCAATTAGAGTAAACATGTGCCCTCAACAAGTTGCAGGATATTTTTTACGAGGTGCTCATGTGTGAGAGCTATTCGACGTGGTGTTCCCCCGAAAAGTTGCTGTCTTTTGCAGTATAGCGCTGGACAGTCAAAGATTATGTGTGAGGCTGTTACTTCGTCTTCCTGACATAATCTACAGAGTGTGTGTCTTCTGTATATTTCTATTTTTTTTGCAGGTGTTTTCTCAGATGGCAGTGTCCTGTGACAAGTCCTACCAACCGTCTAATCTAAGTTTGACCTAAGTGCATGAAGGCTTACCAGTTATTTCCTTCCCCAGTTCCTGTCCCTGTGTTGCAATCCAGCGAGAAATATGTTGTTTAACGGTCCATTTTTCTATGAGTAAAATGCTTATGTGTTTTGCATTCTCCTGAACACACTCCTGAAAGACTGTGGCTTTAGTTCCCAGAGATACTGATGTTGTCTCTTGGTCTTACGCCATATATTCAGCCCCTGTACCCTGCACTGTACGGAATCCGTCTGTATACCAGACCAACCCTTTCTTCAGATAGGCTGGAGTTCCTCGAGTCCAGTCATTGCGATCACATCTCACAGTAAATAGTTTTAAAAGAATACTCTGGATAAGTGTGGCCCTAGTCAGTGCCTATTCTTAATAAGATGGGGGGGACGTGGGTGTCCCCGGTGTCCACACTGTTCTTAGTTAGTGTCCCAGCTACCAGTAATTTTCATCCTATGTGCTCCAATCCTGGCTTTCCCCCTCATATATATGACATGGGGAATCAGTCCCAGAGGGGCTTCCATAGTGCTGTTGGAGTACTATTCATGACTCCACAGGTACACAAGCAGGCCGGTCTCTGTATCCTGGCTGTTTTTTGTTCTACAGACTATCATAGGTCTGACTACCGCAATATAGTACCATTGGACCATCTTTGGTTTCAGTCCCCATGTCTTTCCAAACATGCGTTAAAAGGGCCATTTTTACTTTGTTTGCAATGTTATTCAGATGTTACATACATTCCAGTTCAGTTTTGCATCTAGGGTAATGGCCAGAAATGTAACCTCCTAGTTAACCTGAATGCATTCACCAAAAATTGTGAGGTTGTGGAATGTCCCTACATCTCTTTTCTTAGTGAAGGGTTTACCTTAAGGTTTTCTCTTTTGCACCACCTCTGTGTAATGTTTAACACCCTTGGCATAAGGGCTGCAATAATAGTTGGGTGTTTGCCCCTCACAAGGATGACTATGTCATCTGCATATGCTTGGGTGTAAAACCATTTATTATTGAGCGTTTTCAAGAGATCATTCACTTCCAGGTTCCACAGTGGAGGGGATAAAACGCCCCTTTGTGGGCAGCCCTCTAACATGGTTTTTATCCATCTGTTAGTGATGTAATTAATGCCATGTCTGAGGGTGGCAGTTATTATTAAATCAAAGGAGGTGTTATGTCCAAGAAGGCAGCTAGAGCTAGTTCCTTGTTGTTTAGTTGTTTAGCGATGCTTCTATCCTACTGACCAGGTTGTGAAGTGCTGAGTCGCATGACGTTCCTGATTGATATGCATGTTGATTACGATGTAGGGGGTTGGTTTCATAACCCCATCTCTTATATCTTACATTACTATGTACCAGTTTCTCCATAGCTTTAAGCAAAAAGATATTAGGCTAATCGGTCTATATGCCTTTGGCTGGACGAACGACACTCACCTTTCTCGTCCTGGTTTAGGAGTGAAGATTACCTTGATATGTCTCCATATCAGTGGCAGGTGTTTACCGCTAAACGAAAGCGAAACAATTTAATTAAAATGGGTACCAGAAGGTCCCCTACTGCAATAGAGCTGGATCATTTCTCTAGCAACCTTCCAGTCGTCCTTCGTGGGTTTCCTCGAGAAGTTGCTAGGTAGTGGCTATGATGTTGCTTCAGTCTGATCAGTGACCAGTCATCCTGCAAAAGCATTTCCAGTATTTTCCTGTCGGTATTAACAAGTTCCCGACTGGTATTAAAGGGTCTTTTGACAAAAAAACATGAATATAGCTGTATATATAAACATGGAAAAGCTAATTTTAATGTAGCGCTAGCAGCACTACAGCTACGGGCATTTGATCCACCGCTTCGTGCGTCTTGTTCAATGTGGCTGTGGCACCATGGCTGCCATACCATGTGTCTTCAGCATTAGGATTCTTCATGCTTACTGTACAATATTTCGCATGTTACGTTTCGAAGACAGATAATAAAATTTCAAAATAAATTGAATTCAGAATATAAAAAATTTATTAGGTAAATTTGTAAATGCATAGATATAAAGATCTTAAATGTATAAAATACGAGAATATTAAACCATAACCACAGACAAAATACTGACAGAAAAGTACAAATAAATTAAATTTGACGCTGTTAACTTAAGTTTGTTGGAATTCAAAAAATAATATCATCGCCTAAAGCTAACAAAAATCTATTGCGTTTAATTTCTAACTTATCAACAAAGCAAAAGGTAACAGTGTCCACATAACTACATTCGAGGTTATATAAGGTATAATATAATAAAATTTTTATGTTCAACATCGTCAAATTTAACAAGTAACAATATAACAATAACAGTCGAGAATGATTTTAACGTATTACATTAATGGGAATGGTAGAATTACGACCAGCAACCCTAACCAACAGTTTCTCTCCAAGCTGTTTCGGAGTCTCATGCCACACGCATTTCCCAATAATCGGTACTTCTTCTAACGGTGGTCGGAAAGCAACTAATAAAGTTAAACAAGCTCCATCTCTACTATTTTGAGGATCATGTTCAACCTAAAATATGTTAAATTTTTACTAATTCTGCTTTTTAAATCATTTTTAAATACTTTCATTAATCAAATTAAATTTTAATAATACAACGACTTACCGAAAGCACACCATGTGGCCTGTGTGGTGCTACTTCAGCCCCAAACATATCAACCATAAACCTTCGAAGTGTGGAATGTAAAGATTTAGCAGGATGAAGTTCACAAGTAGGGAGATGAAAAGCAGTACGTTCGCTCACTAATACGTGAACTCGATTCGTGGCACGTTTTTTAATTACTACCACTAATCGCAACAGTAACTTGTCATGGGGCCTCGGTACAGGTAGTAATGCTTCATGCCAAGCTTTATCCCCTGCTTTTAACGTTGCCATATAAACTCTAAAACAAAAATAAATGATATTTAATGGTGATCCTTATGTGGACATTTTGTTTTAATTTTCAGCTGGTGAAACTAAAAAGTTAAATGGAAAATTAATTAAATTAGAATTATACTAACTTTAATTTACCACAACAATGTTTATGCACTTAAAGTTTTAATATTTCAACATTACAACTGTATTTTTTAAAGCTGCAGATAGAGATCCAAATTACAATAAAAACTATCACCATACTCAATAATGGCGGTTTATCTTGTGACCACACCAAATTTTTTATTGAATTCTATTATCACTACATTTTCAAAAATGCAACAAAAATTCAAAAACCTTGCAAATGCAACATTTAGTTCAGATATTAGGCATAATAAAAATTCTCACAAATGATAAATTGTAAATTATTTACATCACTTAGATATGCCACAATGTACCTGAAGTTACTCTGTCCAAGTTGATTGAATCGAACACATTCATCTTGCAGTGGGCAAATTAGCTTGCCCAATAAATTCTTCTTTCTTATTATTAAATTAAAAAAATATCAAAATGGATATCAAACCACTAATCAGTAATAATTCATTATTTAATGTAAGTATTTTATACAATTTTATATTTATTTTCAACAACTAATAATAACTATTTTTAGATGAAATATGAAATATGGAATAACCCAAGTGAGTACAGGGATGACTATAAAACCATTATAAAGCAAAGAGAGCTGGCTCGTATACCTTTTCTACATCAATCTCCCCAAGTAATTTTTTTTATTTATATGTATACAGTTGAACTTCACTACATTTGGCCTTTTTAAAAGATACTGGACGGCATTCTCACCTAATATTTAAATTTAACGTCATATTTAATTACCATGACAATATCGTACATCTCTTTTCTACTCATTAAAAATAGTATAAATATTGTTTTACATTTACGTTAATCAAGATTTTAGTTAGAGACAACTTTAAACGTGAGGTGGGAATGTGGCTCAATAAAAACTAAATTTACTGTACTTTAATAGTTATAGATCAGCAAAAATCACAGAATTTCCATACTTAACTAAAAAGTGGGTTTAAAGGGATAAAGGTCAGGCTTTCAATAATATTGTACTTAACACTCTTGTACCTAGTAAGCAGCTTAAAGCTGGGTCCAGACTTGTTGTATATCCTTGTATTGTATCTCCGTATCGTATCAGTGTGGACAGTACCCATGGCAGCGTTGTATATCAAAATCCTGCTACGGTGAAACGTATAGGACTTAATAGGTCGCTTGTCGGTTTTTTGCCATCGCATAAAACGAATGGTACACAACATAAAAAAGCTAGTCTCGATGCACACCTATATTATTTCTCTGTTGTTTCTCAATTCAATAAGGTCAGTGCGCGCATTGTATTTAATTCTCTAATATTTTTTTAAATATTTAAATACTGAAATATAAAAACGTTAAAATAGTGCCTCCAACTTGGAGTTTATTTTTGTTAGCAACTTGCATTTTTAACTGACGACGATATTAACGTACTATTTTTAAAGGCATCTTTGCAGTGTCGACATTATTTCTCGGCGACGTTTCTAATGTGAACACTTTTTCCAAGCAACTATTGAAGCACTTTTTTTAGGGTACTAATTAAAAGCCAGTGGTACAGCATCAGGCTAGCATTGCGCTAGTCCTTGGTTCGAATCTCCCGATAGGCAGGACTTTCCTGTAGTCTGAAGATCGGTATTGAGTCCGGTAACTATTCATCGTTGGGCACTTAATTAACAACGCTCTCCTCCGAATTACAAGCCTACGAGGTAGAGTAACAAGGTCTTACACTTACACTATACACATAGTGCAGTATGTAGATATTAAACGGCGCACCAACTTCGTTACATACAGAGACGTGTCGGGTTGTGCATTGTACGCGTCGATCCTCATACATTAACGCACCAGCCTCGACACCGAAAGGTATAAGAGGTTACAGATAATATGATACAATACGGCAGAAATTTGGATTATCCATAAACATCATGATTTTCTCTTTTCTATTTAGAGATAGATGTATGAAGCCACTACTAAGCTTACAAACATAACAATTTTTATTGTTAACAATCTGAACTGAAATTAAAGAATCTCCCCTATCCTATAGGTCTGTTCGTTTGCTTACTCCAAACTGCTTAGTTCAACAAATTGCGGTCGTTTGTATGAACTGAGTAACCTGTACGCTGTTCGTTTGCTGCTTAGAACACGAAACGAACACAAACTTTCTGCTCCTCCTAGCGAGGAGGTGCAGTTAGTGCAAGTTTGAACAATTTACATCGTCCCAGGTTCGGAATTTTGCGAAACAGATCAGCTGATCGTTTTTAGGGTAGATTTGTATGCACCGATCTACCAATGTTCCCCAATTTTAATTGCTATTGATGTTTATGTGTTTGTATGCGGCTTGGGCAATACAAGAAAGGAAATATTACCATATCAAACCAATTTAAGATGTGGTTAACTAGATGGGGGATGGTTTAGCCTCCTATATAATTCCGAAATTGCCAGTTACTTAAAATTTTCCGCGCGCTCGATTGATATGAACGTAATTGAAAATTTTGTCATGAATTAGAAAAGAAGAAAAACGAGAAATTAAAAATTACGCCAGGTTATACGTACAATCGTATAAACTTGTAAAATTTTCATAATATGTCAAGATAATTAAAAGCTGTTATAAGTAAGATAACGCGAGATTTTCTACTAAATATTAAAATAATTATTTGATTTTGTTAACTTTCAAAGTTGTCGTACATTTCCAGTGGAGTGCGTTATTTTTATTAACAATAAGATGCCATTTATCCAATTTAATGCAAAGTTTCTACTTTTCAATTAATTCAGAAATTACCCATTTTAAAAGAAATATGTCCACAAGATGTACGAAATGCGTTCGTTTGCAAGTCAAAAAATAGCTATTTAGAACTTGCACTATGATGTCACATGCGTTTGCTCTGAATAGTTTCGAGCAGCGCAAACAAACAGACCTTATAATACAGGAGTAAAATGAATTGCATAAATTGTACCATATCATTGGATTGATACAATACGAGAGTAAGAAACAAGTCTAGACCTGGCTTAATGTATTACTACGATGATTAAAATTTCCAGAACACAATCAAGTTCAAAAATAATGCTTAGTTTACACCTGATGAGTGCTTGGCCGAGATACTCATTATGCTACTCAGTCGAGCAGTAATCTTGACCGAGCAGTTTCAAACAAGTTGGTTCATTTTTCGAGTTGTTCGATCACTTGTAACATTGGTGATTGTCGTAAACTGAAGATAATTTTCAAGAAATACGTCAATCTAATTATACCGAAGATGAGTTGCGCAACCAAAGGCAGCGGATTTGTACCAGAAAATAGCAGACTTAAGATTCCATAACCACTTATGTGACTTATATTCCTACGTAAATCTACTGACTGTTTGGCAGTCCCATTTCGTTGCCATTTTTTCTAACTTAAATTAGGAAATAATTAATCGTCAAAATTAACGTATACCTTGCCACTTCTTCTTGACGGTACAAATTGACATTGATCGAGTACATAAAAAGTACAATACAATGGGTGGAGGGGGTAAACACAGTACCGCTCACTGGTACTGCTCTCACGAGGGAGGCAACCAATCCATCAGTAGAATTCCCAACCGTCATTTGTTTTGAAATAAACAATCCAATGTGCTGCCACTCCGGTGTCTCATACCAAAACCATGCTTCGTCTGCTGTGACCAAACGTTCAAAGAATGTCTCCAGATCCACACTGTAAAGCTGAAGCAACTGTTAGCATACCTCCATATGCTTCTGCTTCCGCTGAGCGGTAAGAGTTAGGGGAATCCATTGTACACAGACCCTTGTCATCTTCAAGTCCTCATGGATGATGGCATGCAAAGTTCCGCGAGAAAAACTGTTGCATCTGCTAGTGCATCGAGTGATTCGCTTGTTTGCCATTATCAAGTCAGACACACATTGGACGCCTGCTGCTTTTGCCTTTCTCAGCACAGTCTTTACCGCCTTTGAACTACGATATCCAGCGAAAAACAGTTCAGCAACTCGGTGCTGCGTTTACGCACATGGCTACTAACCTCTTATGGATATCCGAAGCAGTCACTCTTTCCTTCCATGATTGTCTGCTTTGTCCATGACTGCCACAAACCTAGAACTAATATAGATTGATGATGCCCGTAGTCTCCACTCCAAAAATCTATGCCCAAAAAGCCGCCATGTTACGAGTCTCGTTTAGTGTTTTTCTAGTGTAATTAGTTTCCTCAAGTTTAACTTGTGGTATTATAAATCGAAGTGAAAGTGCACAACTGTTTTTCTATGACCTGTCAATGTCAAAAGTGTCAAACAAATAGCAAACGACTATCACTAACACACCCAAATACAATAATATAAATAACTATAACAATCGCTAATACGCTAAAATCTGATAATATCACTAACGCATTCAGAAAGTCAGGTTATAAAATTTAATTCCCGTGCATCGTACGAGACACCGAACACAATTCCTGTTACGCATGCGCTAGGCACTTAGCAAAGACTCGTAATATGGCTGAATTGTGGGAACAAATTTTCAACAACCCTTCGTCAGTCTATATTAGTTCTAGGTTTGTGATGACTGCACATATGGCTCACTATCTTTCTATCTGTGCGTTTCAGCAATACCATCTGGTGGCATCACATGGCACTACAGTCTATCTTCACACACGCACCAGGCGCATATTTCAATCTGCGACTCAATCAGAGTTTCGAGGGGGAGTGCTAACCATTTTTGTGTCAAAGCAGATTGATAGCAGACTGCATCAATCACTTTTATTTACAATGATTACTGATTACTATAAATGCATCAAGTTTGACATGATTTTGTTCAAATTATGTTATGAAAATTTTTCATGGGCTACCAATATATAAGGCCCGGAAAAAAGCACTGAGCATTATGTATATAGAATTGTAAACCTAACAATTTGGAGATTTAATATCTAAAAACAGTATGTCTTAAATGTTTCTCATTCTCAGCAATGCACTTTTCCAAACAGGAGATATTGGATATCGCAAAGTTGAAGTCTGCTAAAGTTTCTGGTTTATATTTATATATCCGTTTAATGTCAACAGAACAGGGTAGCCATGATAGAGTATCATTTAATATAATTAACCCGTCTAAAAAACGCTCTTGGAAAATGTTCACGCTGTTGTCGCACTTTTAGGCCAAGAACACACGAGGCGGTTTGTGATTAATCGCTTATAACCAGTTGAACCGTACACACGATTCGTCAGCATGCCGCTTGTAGAGCGGTGTGTACGGTTCGCTTGCCTTTAAGCGATTCATCTGCCAAGTCGGTGTATAAATCGTCACAAACCGCCTCGTATGTTCCTGGTCTCATAGTTAAACACACATACCAATAATATTTCCAAGCCTCTTCTTTTACTTAAAAATGGGGTCCGCATCTGAACCTTGACTTGTGTAATTTTTCATTGAACTTATAAAGTGCTCAGTGCTTTTTACCAAACCCTATATCAATCATATCAGCTTAAATTGGCCAAACAATCAACAAGTTTATATTTTCAGATTATTTATCGTAAGTACATTGTGGAATATCTCCGAAATTATGCTATTGAAAAAGAAATAAGTGAAGCTTGTTTACATCTCGCCATATACTTACTAGATATTTTCATGGATAATCATGCGATATTACCGGAAAGATTACATCTTGTTGCTAATGTTTGTTTGTTAGTGGCAGGTAAGCTTGATGTATTATTAATAACTATCTACGAGGGGTATTCAAATATGAACAAAAATATAGTTTCCTGTTACTGAATGAATGGGGGTCTCGCTTCATAGTGAATGATTAACTTGATGTTATGATTTTTACATTCGTGTGTAGTGAAATTCAGGGAATCAATTCAAATAGTTCGATGTTTCAAAGTAAGCTTGTCTTACATCAAACTCAATAATTCAGCCTAGATTAGGTATTTGTGATAAACAGTTTCTGCATAGATTTTTTTTTATTAATTTATTTCTTCTATGAAACCGTAACAATGGCAAGCCTGTTAGAGATTAATAGAAATTATGATGCTTAAATAATATTTAAACAAAAAAAATTAAGATTACAAAAGAGTGATGAAGCCGAAAAATCGAATCACCGAATATTGGATGTTCGATACACGGCCTGTACTCCGGAATGAACAGTCACTGCTTTAGTCTTCGTTTAAATAGTTGTCATGCAAAATGAGCGAATCGTTTAAAAACAAATCTTTGCAATCCAATCAGTTAAATTGAATAAATCGAATGAATCAATATTGTTGTTCATATTTAAACGCTCCTCATAACATAATAATCTCTAGACTAATAAACTTTTCAGCAAAATTTGAAGAACATAACGCAAATATACCAAAGTTTGAAGAATTAAACGCCGCTGTGGGTAATCGTTATGAAACAAGCGATTATAAAAAAGTAGAAATTTTAATTTTAAAATTCTTCCATTGGTATTTAGTACTGCCTACTGCTGCACATTACACACATTACTTCATGCAAGCTATTTTAACTTTGCATGATGTTTATAACAAAGCGAACTCTTGGCGTTCTTTAACGAATGAATTAAACGAACACGTCAAACATAGTTTGCGTCAAGTTATTAAAGGTAAGTTTTAAAAATCTGGTCGTCAAATAAATTGGAGTGCATATTTTCTAGGTTATAGAACCCAAATCAGAACATACCTAAGCAGTCGTTTCTTACAATTCTGATTAATTATATATCATTATAGAGTCTGAATTAACAAAAGGTCTTCTGGGTTGGGACCGTGGGACCCCTTCTGGCTTCGGCTCTTGACACGTTGAGTTACCATGCTCTTTTAGTGCTCTCTTTGTAATCCTAGAAGTGGGCGAAACCTTGAGTTCTTCAACAATGACACGGTTCCAAAGCGGAAGACGTTTTGTTAATACTGACACTGACCGTGAAAGTCTTCCAATTCAATTATAAAAGCAGATTTCCTTTTCTAAATTCATTCGTATTCAGATCGAGGGTTAACGCCTTCTAAGTTGTTTTCATATCTCATATATTTACATGTTAAGCATACAAGTTACATTGGCATTTTTAGTGATCAATCGTCTGCCATGCTTTCGCCTCGAATTTGTACCCAAAACCATCTACATTATAATTAATAAGTGCCGTTTCACATGGAGCGTATGATCCGAACGGATCGTCAGCGCTGACCATGCGAGCCATTTCCATACGCGACTTACGCCTTTTCACATGCATATCGTATGGTCAGCAACCGACAAGTCGCTGTTGCCATTCTTGCTGATTATGGGGATGTTCATTTGACAATTTATCGACGTAATAGAATATATACACCTTTGATTTTCTATTGTGCAAATTAATATTTCCGTATCTATTTTATAATTCATGGCGGTGGTGCAATATATTATGTAGTAGAGCTAGACGGTCACGTGTTTACTAGAACAGGGCAAATCCGACAACTAGGCGGGATGGTACGCAACGGACCATCAGTTCTCATGTGAAGCTACTCATTATAAACAACGGCCCGTGCGCGCGCTGACAATACGACGCCGCAAGGGCTCGACGTATGGCCGTCGTACCAAATCACGCGGACGGATCATACGCGCTTCATGTGAAATTACTCATTTAAACACATGGCGCTTGGTTATACGTCCTGACGATCCGTCCGTATCATACGCTCCATGTGAAACGGCACTAACCCTTAATAGTTGTAATTAAATTTCTTCTTTTAGATATTCATTTTATGCAGCTTTATACCCCATCCAGATTGGCAGCGGCAATAATCGCAGTGGCAAGAAAACGAGCAGGTTTATCGATGTGGACTGAACAGTTACAAAATTTTACTGAATATTCCAAGGAACAAATATATGAGCCTGTACAAGCTTTACTTCAGTAAGTTAAACAATTACTTACTTAATCCTTTCTCTGTCTACCGCTTAAAGCAATGTAGAGATTACGATTTTTTCCTGCGCCAAGTGCTTAACTTCGCTCCAGTGTTTACTCATCTTGTTTTTCGGTCGGGCCATGCAATCGTTTACCTAGCACATCCGGATCACACGCGATTTTTGGTAGTCTACAATCGGCCATACGCCGGAGTAAGTAACATTTTGTTATCTGCTGGCCCTAAAAACTTTATCATTTCTAGCGCGATGCCGTCATGTCCACATACTTTACTGATTTTTAGCCTGGTAACCGCCTTTTCCAGTTCCTCCATTTGTATCTTATTATCATCGGTATTTTCTTGCTGTTTGCTGTTACACGTGTTGACCTCTGTGTCTCCTCGAAGTATTCTTTCCATTTTTATCTTCCATGAAGTTCAAAGGAAAAGTTTTTTCAGACCTTAGATTTTTAACACCCTGTAGAAAAGCTTCTGGTTAGTATTGAAGTTATTTTGTATTTTCTCACGGAAGTCTTTCCAGGATCTAGTTTTTGAAGCCCTGATCGTATTTTTAACTTAGTTAACTTAGTTGTTTGTATAAGTTATATTTTCCTAATGAATTATCACCTAAATAAGTTTTCCACAGTTGCTTCTTTTTCTTCACTTCATTCCTAATGTTATCTGTCCACCGAACAGTTTGTTTAGTAGAGCGGGTGCATGTGACGTCACCAGGCCATCAGCTGATCGCTTGTATGACCACCAACGCGCAGATTTATATGCAGCGATATACTAATTTTACCAAATTTTAAGTGTTATTGATGTTTGTGTGTCTGTATACGGCTTAGGCAATACTAGAAAGGAAGTATTACAATATCAAACCAATTTAAGTTTTTAACCAGATTAGCCTATATAATTTTAAAATTGCCAGTTACTTAAAATTTCCCGAGCGGTTAATTGATATGAACGTAATTGAAAATTTAGTCATGAATGAGAAAAAGGATAGAGAACACGATATTTCCCGTAGAAAGCAATTAGATAAAAGATCTGGAAAACGGGGTACTAAAGATTTTGCCGCGAGATTTTTTACAAAATATTAAATTAATTATTTGATTTTGGCGACATGGCAGAATGTAAAAATTACAGGGGCATATCACTCCTCAATGTGACATATAAAGTACTAGCGGCGATAATAAAAGAACGAATACAAAAACACACAGGCAACTATCAGAATGGCTTCAAAAAAGGGAGATCCACGGTGGATGCAATCCACATACTAAAACAAATAACAGAAAAAAGTTATGAATATAATATAGACATGCACATCATTTTCATAGATTTCAAGCAGGCGTTTGACCAACTAAGGAGAGAGCAATTAATGAAAGATTTAAAAAATAGAGCAATACCAAGGAAAGTCAGAGAAATGATAAAAATCTCGATGAAAGGATCAAATGCAGTTGTAGATACAGGACAAGGAATAACAGGAAAAATACAAATAGAAAAAGGTGTAAGACAGGGTGATGCAAGGTCATCGCTACTCTTCACTCTGGCATTGGATGAAGTAATAAAAAAAATAGAAAACACAGGAACAATTAATAAGAACCTAACACAACTTATAGCATATGCAGATGATGTGGCAATCATTTCAAGAAGCAAGAAAGAACTTGAAAGAACAACTCAAAAATTAGAAGAGGAAGCGAAAAAGAGAGGACTAGAAATAAATGGTAGCAAAACCAAACATTTAACTACTTGGGAATAACAATACACAGGAAAAACGAAAAGCATGACATAAGCGAGAAGATAATGGAAGGAAATAGGGCATTTTACTGTAACAAACAAATGCTAAAAAGTAAAAAGTTAAGTAAAAAGACCAGAATTAAAATTTACAGGACAATGATAAGACCAGTAATTACGTATGCAGCAGAGACAATGATTGAAAAAGATGAAGAAAAACTCAAAATACTAGAAAGGAGCAATAACAGGACCAAAGAAAATAAGTGAAAATGAGCAGAGGCAGTTTATGAATCATGAAATTGATGAGATACTGGGTAAGGAAAACGTAGTAAGAGTGATAAAGGCGATGAGAATCAGATGGTACGGCCATGTATACAGGAGTGAGAAGTAAACAGCTTTAAGAATCATCACAGATTGGAGTCTAACGTACAACAGACCCAAAGGAAGACCAAAGTGTAGGTGGAAAGAACAAGTAGAGAACGACATTGCAAGATTAAATGTGAGACAGTGGAGAAATCTAATAACAAATAGAAAATTCATCATTTAAGACTTAAATTCAAAATTTGAAAAAATTTCTGAAATTTTTTCAAAGTCCAAAACTGAGGAAAATTGTGAATTTAAGTCTTAAATGATTACCTGCAGGAAAAGTAACATGAGAAATAAGACTATTAAACACAGCAAAAATTATTATCAAGAATAAAATTTTCTGACAAATCAATAATAAAAAAGTTTTTCCTCTTGTATCACCTATCCGTAGACACATTGTAGATTGTCTTGAATTCTATGAATTAATTTCAACAAATAAATAACTGCCGAGAAAAATTAAAATAATTGAGAATATCAGAATCTTTTTAAGCAAACATCAACAATTAATTTTTGTGCTTTTTGGATAAGTGTCCCGGTTTGTTAAATATAAAATATGGTCACCTTACATTACGTGAATTCATCGTCAAGTCTAAACTGAACTACAGAGATATACTAAAATGCTAAATTAGCACACCTCTTTTAGGCATATTTCAGTATCACTTTTTGTTTTGAACTGTTAGGTAGTGTGATTCGAGTAAATTACCAAATAGGCTGAACAAACAACCACTGGATTGCACTACACTGTTGAGTTGATTAAACAAACCCTTTAACCATAAATTCAAAAAATATTACAACCTTCCCTTATTATTAACCAATCAACAATCGTTTTCTAATCATATGATTGTTAACAACACCTGAGGTGTTTATTTTATGGTTGGTTTTACCATAAACAATTTAATTAGAACCGTTTATTTAATACTTTAAAGCACAGCTAGACTTTAACCGTTCTTTATGTATGTTTGTTTTTTACAGGTCAAAACCTATTGCCTGCAGCTACTGTAAAAAATCAGAAACTAAAAAATAACTCATTATTTTCCTATTAATTAGAATTACATACCAACAAACATATTCTTGATTTCTTTTTTACAATTTTATTTGGTTAATAATAGTGTTGAGTACATCCTATGCTGGTAGCTGTAATGAATCATATTACAAGCTGTGATCTTGCTGATCAAATACTTACGTCCTTGGTTGTATTAATTTAGTAAAAAGGTATTTTGTATGTAGTATATATAGTTTGTTTTTTTAAATTAAAAATCATAGGGGATATCTTTACTTACTAACCTTTTAAATGTAATATTTTGTAAAATAAAGTTATACAAAATAATAAAATTGCTTTTATGTCCATTAATCAAGATTATTTTATAAACAAGATTGACATTGTGTATTTCATCATGCTTTTATATTTTTAAAAATTAAACATGCACATTAGCCTTTTTATTTAAAGTAAATTAAACAAGTTTAATTCTGTAGCAATTAAAGTAAGGTCAAGTAACATTTCTATTTGACTATAATAACTGTATTTGTTCAATACATTAAAATTAAACAGGTTACTATTCACCTGGTATTTATATTACCAAAAATAGAGCAATTTTTTTGGAAACGTAATAGAGCTCAAAATTTGTGGTTTAGTAAACATTCTCAGAAAAAGGCATGACTGATTTTGTTTATAAGTACGTACCGTGCTCTATCAACAATATGTGTGATGTCCTTAGCTCTTAGTGACAATTCGTTCAAATCGGCAACCCATTTGGCTTGTAACGATTCAGCGTCCGCCTGCGCTGGTGTTTTCAAAGTGCCACCAGTAATAATTCCTGTAACGACAAAACGTATCCACGAACCCCCAGCACACTCAATTATTAACAAAGTAGTACATTCCATAATAAGCCCAGTTTCTTCTTGTACTTCTCTTGCAGTCGATTCGCATATATTTTCCCCCTTTTCCATACGACCGGCCGGTAAATACCTGACAAAAATAGGTAATCTACTATTTTTGGGTAGCACACAAAATATAATTTTACCATTTCCCTGCACATGACTGTTTCGCTTCTTGCATCATTAATACCTCATTGTTTTCGTTTAAAAGAACTGCTGCAACAATATATGTAACTGTTTCTCCCAAAATAGGTTTGTAATTAGCACCAATGGTTGGTGCAATGCCTTGAGATTCTAAAGCTGTATTTTGTTCTTCCAATGTAAAATCACAAATTTCGGCTTCCTCACCATCCAAACTAAGACCTTTTAAGGTCTTTTCCAAACTGAGTTCCAGTGTATCTGGCATTTTTAGGTTAAATTTTGTAGGTTACCTGGTACCGCAATTTATTACCGTAAATTTTATTAATCACATCAAACTAATTTTCAAATTAGAAAATATCAAATTAATATTCCACGTACACTTACACTATTACTACTACAAAACGGAGTAGTATTTTCTAACATTTAACTCAAGGCATTATTACGGAATATTAAAAGAATGCGTGGAATGACAACATTCAAATAAATCAAGCCAACTTGACCTGTATTGTAAGTATACTTTAGATCCGGTAAATCTACAAATATTCTACACACACCCGTACAGTATTGGCACCTGGCACACGCACGAAAAGAATCTGCTATTCTTCAGGTGGAAAATACAAACTGGTTATGAATTAAGAGAAAGCTGTTTTTCATTAATTAATTTTGCAAGGAAAAATTTTAAATAAGAAATTTTGCCGCCAAAACTGTTATACACATCATTTTTAAATTATTTGCTTTGCAATGTATCAGCTTTTTTACTGATTATTTATTTAAAAAAATTAATTTGTATTCAACTTAATAATAATAATAATAATAATATATCTTTATTAACTTTGTATAAAGTGGCGTCAAAAAAATCATGTATAATATGAGAAAGTGATTAAATGTACATAATATAATTAGGATTATTTCCGGTTTGTTGGCATTTCGGTGATCGTCACAAGGAATTCCTCGACATTGTAAGGTGCTGCGATTAGGAGGTGTTCTTTCAATGTTCTTGTAAATCTTTTTATGGATTGTAGCTTCCACTCTCTTGGGAGTCTGTTGTACAGGTGGAGTTGGTCGGCATGATTTGCCGTTGTTGACAGTCGTGCAAAGTTTGTTTGTAGTTGATCTTTGTGTCTTGTCTTGTAGTGGTGATTGTCACCTTGTCTGGGATACACTTCGCTGGATTTGTGAATTGAGGTAAGGCGCTTATACAAGTAGGTTGCATGTACGGTGAGGATGTTGTGTTGTTGGAAGAGTGGCTTACAATGTGTCGGGTGCATCGGTGAGGGCTCTCACAGCTCGTTTTTGTTGGATTAGGATTAATGTGGTGTGTGGACTATGGCCCCAAATTTCTAACCCATATGACATCCTTGCGTGGAACAGTGAGAAATATGCGACTTTTGCTGCGTCGTATCCTGATGTTTTCTCGATTCTTCTTACGGCATAAGTGGCTCTTGATAGTTGCTTTCCGAGTGTCTCGATGTGATCAGCCCATGTAAGTCTAGGGTCTATGTGCAGCCCTAGGAGGCGTACGGCCGGTTACCGTTTCTCCCATCTATCCATTTGGAACAGTGGCGGACTAGCAAATTTAACCGGCCCGGGAAATTTGGTAGTGACCGGCCTCCTCTCACTATTATTAGGGTACGCTCATAAAAAATATCGTTTTTTTGTGGAAAACTTTATTTAATAATAAAACAACAAACATCAACTCTTATTCACTAAAGTATAGACCATTATGAAGCAATGTTTTTCGCCATCTTTCTGCAAGAAGTTCAATGCCGCAACGGTACCATGCTGGATCTTTCGAGGTAAAGAATTCTCGGCATGCAGCTTCAACTTCTTCAACTCTTGTGAAATTTCTTCCACGCAGGAAGTGTGCCATCGATCGGAATAAGTGGTAATCTGAAGGTGCAAGGTCTCGACTATAAGCTGGATGAGGTAAAAGCTCTAAATCCAACTCCCTAATTTTCTGCCGCGTTTCAATATCAGTATGGGGTCTAGCGTTATCTTGCTGCAGAAATGCGCGCCCCCTATTTTCCAATCCAGGGTAACTCCGGCGTAGAGCACCATGCATCCGGTCCAACTAGTGACTATAAAGGTTGGCGTCAATGGTTCTTCCATCAGGAACCAACTCAAAGTGAATAACGCCTTGAAAATTCCACCATACATACAACATGACCTTTGTCTGAAACCTTACTCGTTTTGGGACATGTAACGCAGGTTGTCCGATGGTAATCCATTGATTTTCTTTGTTAGGATCATTAAAATATATCCATTTTTCGTCGCAAGTAACGATCCGTTTAAAAAAACGTTCGTCCCAAGGATTTGACCGCAGCCGATTGCAGACCTCAACTCGTCTTTCTACCATTGCTGGTGTCAATTCATGTGGAACTACTCTACAGCATCTATTGCCCTTTCCAATTTGATGTAAATGACGCCGTATGGTTTCTTTGAAATAACCAAGTTCTGCTGACAACTTACGAGTACTTGTAGATGGATTAACTTCAACAGCGACTGGCAGTTCGTTGTTACTCAACAAATTAAGCCAGAACCTTGATTCCTCTTGAAACTTTTGTATCTCCTTCATTAAATTGTTTGAACCAACGTTGTGCCGGGCGAATGTTCACTACTCCCTCCCCTTCCACTTCACATATTTTTTTAACTGCGGCGGTTGCAGAAACGTTTTGTTTCCAATAATGACGCAAAATTATCAAAATTTCGTACTTTTCTTCTGCCATTATAACGTTTGTTGTAGCTTAGAAACAATAGAATAACAAAAGTAAATCGGGCAGAGATATTAGCCTTAACTAGTTTCTAATTGTGTATAACAATAGCACATTTAATGTTTTTCAAATGCGAGTAAAAGAGCTCTATAAAAAACGACATTTGGGCCACCCTAATAATTAGGCTGTCAAAATATGACTAACAATAACAAACTGTGGACCAGGAACAGGAACAGGATAGAGCGCACTGGATCTACTTCGTAATACTACGTCAATGACTCAACTTTATAAAGAAAACTAATAAATAAATGCACGACGCACCTTCAATGTAGCAATTGTATTAAAGTAGATACCAAACAAATAATATCAGCGGCATCGGCATGAAACATAATAAAGAAATAATTAGGGAAACAATAATAAATAAATACGACGAACAGGTCTTTGAAGTCGCCGGGTGCGGGTACATAAACGATTTACCTGCAGTCAAAACAATAGGAACAATTTCTGATAATATTGACCGGCGACCGGCCTCAGTACTACCGGCCCACCGGGAAAGTTCCCGGACTCCCGGCGGCCCAGTCCGCCCCTGATTTGGAAGGTGATTTGTTCTATTTTACTTTCGTTTAGCGAAAGACTGTTTTGTGTAAACCATTGTTTAGCCTTGGTCAGTTCACTTTCCATGTTTTTTTGCAGCTGTACTTGGTTGTTTGCATTTGTAATTAGTTTTGTGTCATCAGCGTAGATGATTGTTTTACAGTTTAGGTTTGATGGTAGATCATTCATATAAATGATGAAAAACACTCCACCTAAAAGACTACCCTGTGGCACTCCTACTGTTGTTTCGCGGATGGTACTGGTTTTGCCGTTGATTGTCACCTGCTGCATTCTCTGCGTTAAGTACGACTTTACTAGGTTGAGTGGTATTCCCCGAACTCCGTACTGTTGCATCTTTGCAAGGAATGTTGTGTGTGGCATTGTGTCAGATGCGTGACTTAGGTCACAAAGTTGAGCTGCACATTTTTGTCTGTCTTCTAAGGCCCTGCATACTGTTGCTATGAAGCGTTTCATGGCTTCTATCGTGCTCTTGCCAGGTTGGTATGCAAACTGTTCGCTTGTGAGAAGATGGTGTTTACTGAAATGTCGATATATTCTTCTTAGGATGATCTCTTCAAAGACTTTTGAGACCGCAGGCAGGATTGATATCGGGCGATAGTTCTGACATTCTTTCTGGTTTCCTTTTTTGTAGATCGGCGTTATTTTTGCAACTTTTAGTTTTTCTGGAAAGGTTCCTTGTTCTATGCATTTATTAACGCCCTATATTAATAACTCTATAGAGAAATTCGGTTAACCAAGTAATACTTGTTAACAAAAATATTCTAATTTTTGATGTAAAGTTAATTAGGTACAGTGGCGTAGCCAGTATCTTATACTGTTGAGCGCCTGCAAAAATATGTTCTACGACTACTATTTTTTTTAAATAAATTATTTTTTCTACAACCACCATGGAAAGTGAGATTTTCAGACTTCGTCTCCATAGATACGAGTATTGAAAATGAGTGTTTGCCGAACAAGTGAAAATTAGCTTGCGGAAAGTTTACTTTCCGCACGCAAATCTGGATTAATCTGGATTTGCGTGCGGAAAGTAAACTTTCCACACTCAAATTTTGATTTGCGTGCGGAAAGTAAACTTTCCACACGCTAATTTGTTTACTTTCCGCACGCAAATCAAAATGTTATAAATGACATTTGATGAATGTCAGATTTGATTTTGCAGAAATATTTAAATTTTTTGTGGTTGTAGAAAAAATAGTGTGTAATACATGTGTTGAAAGCTTGTATTTGCCACACTCATGTGACTGCAGCACTCACTAGCGTTCGTGCTGCAAACTTCACATTCGTGTGGCAAACGCAAGCTTTCAACACTTGTATTACAAATTACTATAGTTTGTTATTTGTGCAGAAAATAGTATTGTATGACTTGTACCGAGAAAAACCTATAGGTACAGACTACAGATGCTGTAGCTTGAAGCAGCAGGTGACTTAACATGATAATTCGTTGGTGATCCTGAGTTAAGAATTTTGCATCACAACATCAAGACAGATTGCCTATTACGCATGCTTCTGACATTTTACAGATATCGAAAAATTGGTGAAAAGTACATCGTTAGTGGTTGAACACTAAAATGCTGAGCGCCCGCAGCTAAAGAATTTTGGCTACGCCACTGATTAGGTACCTAGTTAACATTTAAAAGTAAAAACGTCATATTAACTACACTGAAGAACAAAGGCGCTAAGGGTAAGTGAAACTACTGTAAGGTTTATACTGTGTTATAGCTTCAAAAATTTCAAAGTTGCTTCCGGTTTTTCCCTGAAAATTCTAGCAGCGCCAATAAATTCTTTGAATATGGCTTATTAACGAATTTTTTTCAACATAGCTCATCGCATTTTCAAACAAAATGGGTGGGTCGGATATTCGATTCCAGAACCGAAAATCGATTTTACAGTTCCAGAATCGGGATCGGTTCCTCGATTCTGAAATCGGGAATCGGTTTTTCGATTCTAGAATCGGAAATCGGTTCTTCGATTCCAGAATCGGAAAACGGATTCTGTTACAACCCTAGAACCAGTTCTTTAGGTTGACAGCACTAGTACTTCTCAAGGGTTTTGAGATCCTAATCTAGGTCTCATTATAGCTATACCAACCCCTTCTTCTATTTTGGAGCCATTTGTATACCAGACCACTTGAAAAGGGCTGTCGAAGACATACCGTGTTGGCATTTTGTCTGTGGGATTGGTCACGAATTCTAATTGAATTAGATTCACAATCCTTAAGTGACCAACCAGGTCTCCTGGCTTTAGTTGGGTTGCCTGTTGCAGCCTGAGGGCACTCAGCCTTGCCTCCCTTCTTACACATAAGTGTAAAAGTAGGAAATCTAGCAGTCTCCATTGCCGCTGTAGGACATGAACACATAGCTCCTGTGATTCCTAAACAGGCTATTCTTTGAAGCTTGCATAGCTTTTTTGCAGCTACGCTTTGCTCCATTTTGGGCTACCATACTAAGGAAGCATAGGTGACAATGGGCTTTGTGACCCTTTCGTATGACCAATAGATCATTTTTGGCTTTGTTGCTTTTGTAAGTTCTTTCAATATGAGCATTCCAGGTAAATTTTTGGTCAAGGACTATCCCCAAATATTTAACCTCTCTGGAGAACTGTATCTGTGTATCATTCAGAGTGGGAGCTTTTAAATTCAGCTTCCTTCTTTTTTTGAATGGAATTATTATAGTTTTGTTCGGATTTACTAAGTTGTACATCGGAACACCATTTGCTTGTTATGGTGAGGGCTCCTATTGGGATATGATTAGACTAGGCGACACCAAGCAGTTAAGCATATCTGCCCCCCTGACATCTGAAGGATGTCAGTTATGGTGAGGGCTATTTGCATGAGGCTCGAGATAGCTGCATATCATGCATTGCTCTTACAATAGTAACAAGATCATCAGCATAACCTTGAATGTTGAAGCCATGTTTATCCAACTTGACCAGTAGGTCATCAACGATCAGTGACCACAACAGAGGTGATAAAACTCCGCCTTGTGGACATCCTCTGGTTGAGAAAACAAACATCAACTCGCTCTCAATGCTATCCATGAGACAGTAGGGTTTTCTATGCCTCTTTCTTGCTCAGCTTTCTGTATCGATTCGTAGGAGATGTTATCAAAGGCTCCCTCTATATCTATGAACGTACACAAAGCTTTTGACATGATGGTCTTTTCTATCGCACTAATTAAGCAGTGTAGGGCATTGATTGTGGATTTACCCTTTTGATATGCATATTGATTTTTGTGAAGTGGTTTTTCCACTAGAGTTTCACTTCTTATATAATAGTCTACAATCTTCTCCATTGTTTTCAGGAGATATGAAGTAACAGTGGTACAGTGAACTATAATTTTCTTCAGAATTAGTCAGTTTTTTTCAAAGCGAACAAGATAGATATCCCATTAAGTTTGGCTGAATGAATCAGGTAATTATACCAGTTAATGATCAAACATTACAATATCATTAAGAGAATGTTAACTTTAAGGAAACTATTATTGCAGAAGACTTAGAAACATGTCTTCTTCTTCTTCTTCAACTGGCAATTAGGCTTTAGACCGGTTTCCTTGATATCATTTGAATTATTTAGATTAACACGATTAATTACTCGTAAAATCACAAGTGGAAATGAGTTAAAAATTAAACGGACGTTCTTAAACCAAGATTAAACAACACCTTTATTACAAATGTATTTTAATGAAGCACCACTACAAAGTAATTTTTAATTTGTTATTACAAAACGTTTTGTATTATTATAAAACACTTTGCGAGTACATACATACTTATATACATATTTAAAATTTAGCACCAATTTTTAGAATTTGTATATAATTTCTGCTTATAAATATATGACACAAATTACAGAGTTATAATTAGATCACAAAATTAGCTTTTGGCTTAGTTTATATAAATTATTTACAACTTATTAGGAATATTTACCTACTAATTAGGTATTTACTACTAATATGTATATGCGAAATTTGTCAGTTTCATTAGAATTTAAACAAAAAAAACTCGGTAGGTAATTTAATTAACTTAGACACGATAATAAAATAATATTAACAAACGTTAAACGATTAAACGGGTTCGTTTTGCATTCGGCAGTATAAGGAGAATTAAAAAATTTGCAGTAATACTAATAAAATTACAATTTAAATGCAAAACTTGAACACATGAAGCTGCTGATTTATATCATCACAATAAACTACACATCTTGCGATTCGATTGTAGTATAATGTACCTTTCTGGACACCATTTCTAAAAATGGTGCTAATCTATTTCGAAGTTTGTCTTTACTCAAATAAACATAAGCTACTATTAATGTTACTAAAGCTAGTGACAATATAATAACTAAAATAGTAACTGCTCTCGATACTCGAGCGTGCTTAGTTTCAACAAAACTTTTCAAATTTAAGATATACTCGTTACCAGCTCTAGTTTTATGACATTGGACCCTATCTTTATTTCTTAGCGTTACATTCGTCTCATGCATCCAAATGTATAAATTTTTAATGGCAGAATCACAACGGAATGGATTCCCCACAATGTCAATTATTAACGATTTATTTCTATGCGGGTAAGCCATACTGTCGAGTGTATCCAACTCGTGTTGACTGAACTTTGTAATATTATTATATTCCAAATCCAAAAATCTTAATTTGTTTATACAGGTAATATTAAAATTCAAATTTGAAATATTATTGTCACCCAAATATAAATCCATTAAACTCGGTAAGTCACAGAAAACGTATTGATCTTTAAAATTTTTAATTTCATTTTGTTCCAAATGAATTTTAAACAATTTCAGTAAATTACTATTAACAAAAATATCATGTAAATCGTCGGCTAAAGCATCACCGGTATTATCAGCAAATGCGTTCGTTAAATGTAACTCCATTAAATTTTCAAAATTTGAAAATATTCGAGGATGATGAAAATCGGATATCGACAGTTCGTTATGATTTAAAATTAATCGTTCAACGTTCTTTACATGATGATACGATTTTCCTTTAATTTCTTTAATACCGTTGTAGCTCATGTCTATTGTTCTTAACATACTTAAGTTTTTTAACACACCAAAAACATTCCAAGGTAATTCCGGAATGTGATTGCCCGTAAATATAAGAACCTGAGTATCATCGGGAAGATCTGTTAACATTTCTGTATTATTAAAGTCGGCATTTGTGCAGTTAACAACATATTGCTCGGATCCTTCAAAGTTTGCCTTCCCACAAAGACATTTTTGTAACAGGGGCGACCTGCAGGTTTGAGGTGATTGCGACACACTTGAAGTTGATAATCCAATTAATGTCACAATAAATACTCGAAGTAACCAGCTTCTGTTATCAGTAGGAGTCATACTAAAAACAAAACATTATAATATTTTTCTAAATTTAAAATATACAACACATATTAGTTCTTTTGTTTGTTTAAATGTCTCCTCCCTACACACCTTATAAGGTAAATGAATTAATTAAATCTTTTACAGTTAATTTATTAAGGATCGTTGGGTTAATTAAGCACAATTAAAGAAGTGAAATGCTTTTAACAATTGAAATTGTTTAACTTACCTGGAAAAAATTGGAGCATTGAACTTAAAAAGATTGCTACTTATTTTCTTCTCTTTTTAAATGTGTCATCTGACGCATTTGTTGCTTAAGTAAAGTCAGGTTTACAGTGCAACACTTCCTGTCAGGTATGTTTAATTTGAAGAAGCTAAACAGGTGTTTCTGTGTTGCGGGTTGCCTGCATATCAGGCTGTTTGGATTACTAACCGTTGACTATAATATTTACTGATAGAATACTAGGCCAGTCAATAGAGTATCAAAAAGGGGGCTTATCTTGCAAAAGGTGGAGTAAAAGATTTTATTTTTTGATTTTGTATATATCAGTGCCAACATGAAAAAACCAAGTTTGCTAACAAATTTGACCTCGGGAAAACTTTTGGCAGCGGAAAAACCACAAAATTTTTGAACTTTTTATGGTTTTTCGCTTTTATCTCATAAACCGTTGGTTCTAGCAAAAAAGTTGTTCAGTACAAAATTAAAGCTTATTAAATTTCCTAAAACATTTATATGACACGTTTTTTTGCTATCTCTAACAGTTTATGAGATATTTGCTGTCAAAAACGGTATAGGTATTCGGAAAACCACACTTTCACTAAAAATCAAATGGAAAAACAAATTTTATTTTATTTATACAATAGCTATGTACATTATATAACGGTGGGGCTTACTGCCGAGGGCAGTGTCTTTACCTGCCCCACCACTAAAGGCCAGTGGCGGATGAAGGGGGGCACCCCCCCCCACGCAATACAATACGCTAATACTAAGAATGCAAAATAAATCTGTTAATACATTTAAAAATCAAAAAAGGTTAAACAGGTAAGTGGTAAAATTTATTTCTTTCGTAGCCGCTTAGCAGGCCCAGGTTCTTCATCGGGTTCAGTCACTTCAGTCGGAGTGGGAAGAAAGTCATCATCCACTTCTGAAGGTTCAGATTCTTCGTCCTCAAGCAAAGAGGAAATCGGAATAAAATTTTCACATTCCTGGCCACTTCAATATTTGCACATGGTGGAGCACTTCAAACCTGTTTTGCGGCAAGAGCAGGCTCCACTACATCCTTTTTTGCACGCACAGGACACGGTTTTTAAAAGTTGCTGAGGAGCAACATCTTTATTTGTCTCCATAGGCACCAGACCTACGTTGCTGCTCACCCAACCCCACTCTTGCGGGTTGATAGAGTTACCCAGCCATGTTTGGATTTGATGGAAGCAGCGGTAGGAGTGGTAGCGTGCAGCATCGCACGTAGGCGGTAGTCGTGCAAGATCCACTTTTCTTTTAGAAACTAATTTTGAAAAAATACTGAATCGTAAAGTGTCCAAAGACTGCACGCGATTGGTGTCACCTGTGTATAACACTACGAGAATCTGTTCACCTGCCGTTGCTATATCATCGTGACTGCTGAGTGGATTAAGGAAAGTTATGAGGATTTTCTTCATTTCTGGAGATTTGCTGATGATGTTACTCAACTTGATCTTCCTTTGACCGAAAATGGAAGATGTGGTGTCACATCCACTAAAAAAATGGATGAACAGGATGCCCTCATCAGGCAAAACTGCAGTGTGAGGGGTCACAGCCATCATACCACCCATGGCATGGAATGTTCCAGTACCATCAAGCGTTCTGATATTGACGTCGGCATTATCAAATACAAATTGACAAAAGGCATCTTCTCGCACTTGCGGCTTGTGAGGCTGAAGTACAGCGGAGGTTTCTAAGACAGAAGCATCGTGATAAGTACATGAAAAGCCAAGGTAGGATAGAATATTAATTAAGTGTTTGGAACCAAACTTTCGGTACATATATCCACCGATCCCTGTGAGAAGTGACGACATAAAAGATCGTGGCCTGACTGCATTAATGACACAGTGTGACAAAGCTGTGCATACCTTTTTCCATTTCTCTAATGAACCTTTTTTGTGCTTCAGTATCATGGATTGCATAAGCACATTCAGAGTTTCAGGAATGACTGATTCAACATCACCGAAAAAGTTGTCAGAAGCTGGATACTCTTTATTATTGTACACCTGCGACCTTATATCTGATAAAATAATTTCTGCGGCTTCTTTCACCACGCGAAGCTTTTCCTTTTGAGAATCAAGTTCCCGATCCGGATGGCTGGGTAACTCTATCAACCCGCAAGAGTGGGGTTGGGTGAGCAGCAACGTATGTCTGGTGCCTGTGGAGACAAATAAAGATGTTGCTCCTCAGCAACTTTTAAAAACCATGTCCTGTGCGTGCAAAAAAGGATGTAGTGGAGCCTGCTCTTGCCGCAAAACAGGTTTGAAGTGCTCCACCATGTGCAAATATTGCTGTGGCCAGGAATGTGAAAATTCTATTCCGATTTCCTCTTTGCTTGAGGACGAAGAATCTGAACCTTCAGAAGTGGATGATGACTTTCTTCCCACTCCGACTGAAGTGACTGAACCCGATAAAGAACCTGGGCCTGCTAAGCGGCTACGAAAGAAATAAATTTTACCACTTACCTGTTTAACCTTTTTTGATTTTTAAATGTATTAACAGATTTATTTTGCATTCTTAGTATTAGCGTATTGTATTGTGTGAGGGGGGGGGGGGTGCCCCCCTTGATCCGCCACTGGCCTTTAGTGGTGGGGCAGGTAAAGGCACTGCCCTCGGCAGTAAGCCCCACCATTATATAATGTACATAGCTATTGTATAAATAAAATAAAATTTGTTTTTCCATTTGATTTTTAGTGCAAATGTGGTTTTCCGAATACCTATACCGTTTTTGACAGCAAATATCTCATAAACTGTTAGAGATAGCAAAAAAACGTATCATATAAATGTTTTAGGAAATTTAATAAGCTTTAATTTTGTACTGAACAACTTTTTTGCTAGAACCAACGGTTTATGAGATAAAAGCGAAAAACCATAAAATGTTCAAAAATTTTGTGGTTTTTCCGCTTCCAAAAGTTTTCCCGAGGTCAAATTTGTTAGCAAACTTGGTTTTTTCATGTTGGCACTGATATATACAAAATCAAAAAATAAAATCTTTTACTCCACCTTTTGCAAGGTAAAATGCCTCTATTGACTGGCCTATACATATTTCAGTCAAAAAATATATCCATGTTGTACCTACCAACACAGAAATCTTCAAATTAATTAGCTCTGCTTATTCTTCATTGCCGTTGTTCTAAGTGATAAACTTTTAGAGCTGTTTACACTTTACACTTACACTCTGTTGGGGGCAGGGCCGTGCCTACCCGGGGGTGCAAGTGATGCAAGGCACCAGGGCACCAACCCTTTAGGGGCGCCGAAAAATTTTTTATTTTATTATTTTATACTCTATTTTGCAATTTGCAATCTTACGTAAACGAAAAGTGGGCGTGGGCCAGGATAAATGCGACATAAAAAAGCAAACCCTGTATTTGTTTATAAAAACCGTATCGGCGGTTGACGAGACCGCGCGACGCTTTGTTTACCTTTGTTACACGTCCACCTCCGATCGACTTCGTCAGTATTGGCAACATAACATAAATTATTACTATTTGCTATTCTCAACTATAATTTAAAAAAATATGAGGGAGATTCACGAAAATTCGATAACAATTTGTAGGGTTGTGCCTTGGTCAATTGACTGGTCAATTTGACCACGGTCAAAAACTGTGCGGTCAAATTCACTGTCAAATGCTGTTTTCGCCTTAAAATTGGTTATATTAAATTACACTATCAATCATCGGTTTTTTTTTTTTGCAGAAAATACTTAACTACTACAATAAGGTTTTTAAAAAATGCCTGCATTTCATGTCAATAAATGTGGTATTAGTATTATTTTAGTTACCGAGAGTATAAAATGAAATAATTGTTAAAATTGTTAATTATATGCACTTATAAACACCAAACAAAAGGGTTGGTGGTAATATGGTACTTGTTAACCTTGTGATTTGCTTAAACTTAGAGAACTATCAATACAATTTATTGAAAAAAAGGTGAATTTAAAAAATTAAAATGGTCAAATGAGCGGTCAATTGACTGGTCAATTGACCTAAAAGTTGTTGACCGGTCAAATGCACAACCCTAACAATTTGTAAAACTATGCAAAATTAACAGCAATGGTGCTTGTTATGGTTTTATCTGAATTTACAAATTACTAGATCAGATAAGTTTTGTGAATGACCCCCCGTTTAATTTAAGTTTGTTGGTCAATTACTTGTTTTTTTAAGATTTTGTGCTCGTAACCAAAATTCTTGATCTTCACTTTATAGCCGTTTAGCCCTGAAAATTGGGAAATTTTTGAAGGCGGCAATATTTAATTCGCGCCTGGGCGACAACTGCTCCAAGATGAACGGTCCTGGTTGTGGAACCTTTCCAAGTCTTGTGTGCTATCAAAGAGTATACATTTTAAATTATTATGTAGGTATTATTTGGTTCTATTAAATTAATTCTTCGAATGCTTGAATTCTTGCTTAGGTATTATTGTGAGCGCTGTTTTGTTGGTATTTATTTTGGGATAATAAACAATTATAATCATGTCCAGTTTATTAATTAAGGTTGGCATTTCATTAATAATAATAATAATAATAAATCTTTATTGCCCAACAGGAAAAACCCATTTACAGGAAAACATAATATACAGATTGTCCGAAAACCAGTCTAAACATACAAAAATTAATGAGTGCAACAAGGAAGACATAAACAATATGGGTAGCACAACAAAGATAGAATGCAATCATGGCTAGGTAAATTTTTAAACTAAAGATCTCTCTCCAATAACAAGCAAGCAAACAGAAACATCTGTCATAAAGACAAATTGTGACAAAATATTTATGACAGATGTTTTTGCGTGCTTGCTTGTTATTGGAGAGAGATCTTTAGTTTAAAAATTTACCTAGCCATGATAGCAGTCTATCTTTGTTGTGCAGCCCATATTGTTTATGTCTTCCTTGTTGCACTCATTAATTTTTGTATGTTTAGACTGGTTTTCGGACAATCTGTATATAAATAATGACCTAAATACGTACATTGCAGCTACATCTTATACAAAACTAATTTGTGCAACTAACATAATAAGTTATTAGTAGGTACCTACCTACATAATAATAGTAACACATAAGACAATAACAAAAATAACATGATCAACTATGTGTAGTAATCGCAAGCTTCGGTAATTAGTGCAGTAGAATGATTCGTTCGAAATATCCAAAATACGCAAATATTTCGAAATGATACTTTGAAATATTCGAATGATTTCTTATCACTTATCACCAAGTTTACATATACTATCGTATAACGCATACTTAATCGTGCCCCTTGCCGATTGAATGAATATTCCGAATGATTTTTTGTTACCATTTACCATCCAAAACCATTCATTGTCAAACGAATTAATATTTCGAATGATCATCTGATTATTAAAATCATTCGAATACCAATTATGCGATTGTCAAAGACATTTGAAAGTGCTTATCACTATCTATGAGTAATATGGTTGGTGTACCGTTTTATACCTGCATATAACGTGAGATCGAACAAAAAAATGATTCTGAGCAGGCCTTGACTAGTACAACACGATTGGCTACACTGGTTCTAGAATGCCTATGAATTATAATGTGGCAGTGACATTTCAAATGTAAGTCAGTTTTGCAATCTTGTTTCCAGAATTATTTAAGTTTATCGTTGTAATACTAGTGAAGGATCACATTTTGAACACCTACTCTAACATGTATTCATCTTAATTTTCAGTTTGTTCCCTAAATAAATACTGTTTTGTGTTTTAATTTATTTGACATTTATTAACCTCTAACCTACTGCCACATTTTGAAATCAGTCTTGCCAATCGTGTTGTACTAGTCAAGACCTGCTCAGAATCATTTTTTTTCGATCTCATGGTACATGTCCATTTGAGAGAAATACTCTCGATAGCGGCTCTCGAGAGTATTGATCGCAAATTGACACATTTCTGAGAGTCACTATCGGAGAGCGCCTGCCAACTATCGAGAGCGAACGTGTTGAGACTTGCTCTCAGGTGGACGCGGACAAATTTCTTAGTTTTGATAGTAACTCGCCAATTTCGAACACATTTCGAATTGCTGACAGTGTTTTCGAGAGTATTGATCAAAATGTCGTATAATAATAATTTTAAAACTCTGGCTCCAAATTCTATTTTTAAAATTTCATTTTTAAAAATTCCAATTTTCAAATTCTAACTCCTGATCCTATTTTTAAAATTTCATCTTTAAAAATTTTAATTTTACAATTCTAAATCCAAATTCTATTTTTAAAACTACCACTGTTCCACCCTCTAAATATCTCAAATACAGGGGGTCCCTAAAATGTGTGGACATAGCTTAACCACAGATTGCTGGGCGCAAAATAAGATGATTTAACCCAACTTACCTATATCCAAAGCATTCTGCTTCACAGCTCTTTGAAAAAAATTAATTTTTCTTATAAGAACAAAACGCTTAGATTGATTTGGATGATATTTGGCACGACACTCTATATAGGCATAAGACATCTTTTGGGATGATAATGATGGTTATTATCAATATATCAATGGGCCACTAGTGTATGAAACATGGGTGTCGCAGCCCATATCAGACAGTAACTCTTTAGTGGCAAGACCGATAATTAAAACATTTTTTTTTCAGAAAGAAACATTCATTAGTAAATTGTTTTGCCTCTTTCTAATTTGTGATATCTGTTACGGTTTAAACACAAAAATTTTAAATCTGAGTGACTGCGCTGAACATTTCTTTAAAAAAATTTACCTACCTAATACACACACAGGGTGTAACAAAAATGGTGGGCTAACTATACACAGGCGTCTTCTACGACTAAAAATAAGGAAAAAAGTTCTTATAAACAAGGGTCCGAAAGTACTACCTTTTCGAGATACAGGGTGGTCAAAAAATAAGTTTCTTTTTTAAATATGTCGAAAACGATTTAAGATATTAAATTGAGCTCTGGTATGCACTATACTGGCATGAAGAGACTCTTTTTCGATCCAACTAGTTTTGACAATTCCAGTTCAAATCTGGTAAACGTGGTGCCCAGTTTACTTTGCTACCTATCCACTTGCTAGGCTAGGAAACTGTACATGAAGATGGTTCCAAACATTTAATGTAAAATGAGGTGGTGCTCCGTCGTGTAAAAACCACATATCAGTCTAAGAGCTAACGGCAAGTATACCAATAAATTTGGTAGTATATTTTGAAGAAATTCTAAATAACTCTCTCCGTTTAAACGATTCATCGGCTAATACCATTAGAACAATACTATGGGCACCTTTATAATTATAGTAAAAATTGCCGCTATTATGGGGTGCTTGAATAGCAATGTTTACCATCTAACGTCCCTACACAATGTAGAAAAGGGCCAAAAAATTGCACGGTACTACGGTAGCAATTTAAAAGTTTGAGGTTAGGTTAGATTACTAAAAATTTGCACAAAAGAAATTGGTTTTATTAAGTGCCAATAAAAGTATTTCAATTACCATGCAAATTAGTTCAAACCGCATCTCAATATCAAAAAGTTACGGCAAATGAAAGAAATTAGGAGATTTGGCCATGACAAGTAAAATTTGAAAATGGATTCTTAATGAGCTCTCGAACTTGCACCTTTTTGCTAATTTAACCATCTCTCTATCTCTTCAAATACAAAAGTTACCCATGTTGTCCCTACGAAATCCGGGCACCCGGTATACGCTACATGAACATACAAGTAACAATTGGATGAATATATTTAGTACGCTTGCCATGATGAATAAATTAAAAGCAATTAGGTACAACCTGCTTCAATCATAAACGCATACACAAAGGGACCTGGATTATCCCCAGAACAGAAGAATTAAATCAAATAGACCACATTTACATTTTAATCTCATGCAGATGGGCATATTCAATATTAGATGTAAGGACTTACAGAGCGGCACACTACGACTCCGACAACTTTTTAGTTGTGGCAAAAATGAAACAAAGAATTGAGGGAAAAATCAACACAACTAAAAAATGGAATAAGTATAGATAAATTGCAAAATCCCATTACAAGATCCAAATACCAAGAACAATTGGAACAGTTACTTGCAAATACAGAAGAAACATATAGTCCAGTCAATAGAGGCAAAAAAATGGCTTTGCCTTGCAAAAGGTCGGGGAAAGTTTATACTTGGCAATTTTGTTCATTTTGGGGCCTTAATGAAATCCTAAAATTTATAAACACGGAAAGTTGCCGCCGGCGCCGCCATCTTGGAACATGGCGGCAAAATCGGATTCTTTAAAAATATCTCATTTCCGCTGCATTTAACAGTAAAAATAGCTATATACAAAGTTGTAGAGAATAAAATTTTCTACAACATTTCTAGAAAACAAATTTTTCTCGGGTCAATGGTTTACAAGTTATGACAGAGGAAATCGGGGTAGTCATGATCGAACCAAGTATAAACTTTCCCCGACCTTTTGCAAGGTAAAACTACCTATTGACTGGACTAATATGCAATAAACAAGGAATGGTTGTACGTAAAAACATGATCGAAAAAACAGCTGTGAAGGTCCTAGGTAGAAAAAGTAAAAAAAAGATGCCGAATGGTACGATCAAGAATGTAAGGAAGCGAATGAAAAGTAGAATAGAGCAAGATGAAAATTATTACAACACCAACATTGAAAATGAAGAAGTATATAGGTACGTATAAAGAAAAAAGAAATGAAGCAAGAAAAATTTATAGGAGGAAAAAAGAACACAATTAAACCAGATAATCGAGGAAGTAGAAAGAAACAACAAAAGAAACAATAACAAGTTCTATCAAGGAATAAGTCAAACAAAGAGAACATTTAAACCAAAGTTAAATCAATGCAAAAATGTTAGGGGAGAAATGTTAATGGAAAAGAACCATATTATTATAAATAGATGGAAGGAATATTTCCAAAATCTCTTTATAAGTGAAGAGAATACTGAAGTAGGATTTAAAGATGAATTAACTACAGTTGAACTGAACCATTAATAGTAGATCCAACATACGAGAAAACTAAAGAATCCATACAAAAACTGAAAGACCGTAAAGCCCCGGGAATAGATGGAATCGTCGCGGAACTAATAAAAGCGGAGGGAGAAAGATTAACCAAAAGAATCCATAAAATAATAATTGAAATTTGAAAAACAGGAACAATGCCTGAAGGCCCTGAAGACTTAAAAATAGGTTTAATACAGCCAAAGAGGAAGACCCGAGAAAAGATGGATTGAAGAAGATTTACCTATAAGTTTTAAAAGTGGAAAATTGGAAACATGCAGCACATAATCGAGTAAAATGGAAGAAAACAGTACAGGAAGCCAAGACCCACACAGGATTGTAGAGCTGGATATGTAAGTAAGTAATGTAAGAATAACAGCACCTGCAGCTAACTTTCTTCGATGTGACATATTCAGTCTTTAACCTTCCCGTACCTGTGGTCCAAATCGGTCCAAATCTTCCTTTAGAACCCATGCGGGGTATTTCAGATACCCCAGTGTTTTTTTCGTTCCTATGACTTATTTTGGCTTTGTTATTGCTTTTTATCATAAAAGTAATACAATTTACTTCTTGTAACACAAAAGTTTATTGAAAAATACAAATTAAAATTAAAATTAATGAGGTAATTGTACGCTTTACATGACTCAACTTGTGCGCACCGATTGAATTTGGGACAGACTGTATAAAACAAACAAATAGTAAAGTAGGTACGTATCACATTGATTTCCATTAAATTATTTCATATATGATTCTAATTCACAAAATTATCAATAACAAACTATTGAGTAGTGTGGAAAAATCACTTCGGCTAAAGTACCTATAACCGAATTACAAATTTAAGTTCTAGCTTTAGCTCTAGTTTTATGACATTGGACCCTATCTTTATTTCTTAGCGTTACATTCGTCTCATGCATCCAAATGTATAAATTTTTAATGGCAGAATCACAACGGAATGGATTCCCCACAATGTCAATTATTAACGATTTATTTCTATGCGGGTAAGCCATACTGTCGAGTGTATCCAACTCGTGTTGACTGAACTTTGTGATATTATTATATTCCAAATCCAAAAACCTTAATTTGTTTATACAGGTAATATTAAAATTCAAATTTGAAATATTATTGTCACCCAAATATAAATCCATTAAACTCGGTAAGTCACAGAAAACGTATTGATCTTTGAAATTTTTAATTTCATTTTGTTCCAAATGAAGTTTAACCAATTTCAATAAATTACTATTAACAAAAATAACATGTAAATCGTCGGCTAAAGCATCAACGGTATTATCAGCAAATGCGTTCGTTAAATGTAACACCATTAAATTTTCAAAATTTGAAAATATTTGAGGATGATGAAAATCGGATATCGACAGTTTGTTGTGATTTAAAATTAATCGTTCAACGTTCTTTATATGATGATACGATTTTCCTGTAATTTCTTTAATACCGTTGTAGCTCATGTCTATTGTTCTTAACATATTTAAGTTCTTTAACACACCAAAAACATTCCAAGGTAATTCCGGAATGTGATTGCCCGTAAATATAAGAACCTGAGTATCATCGGGAAGATCTGTTAACATTTCTGTATTATTAAAGTCGGCATTTGTGCAGTTAACAACATATTGCTCGGATCCTTCAAAGTTTGCCTTCCCACAAAGACATTTTTGTAACAAGGGCGACCTGCAGGTTTGAGGTGATTGCGACACACTTGAAGTTGTTAATCCAATAAATGTCACAATAAATACTCGAAGTAACCAGCTTCTTTTATCAGTAGGAGTCATACTGAAAAAAAAACATTATAATATTTTTCTAAATTTAAAATATACAACACAATTAGTTCTTTTGTTTGTTTAAATGTCTCCTCCCTACACACCTTATAAGGTAAATGAATTAATTAAATCTTTTACAGTTAATTTGTTAAGGATCGTTGGGTTAATTAAGCACAATTAAAGAAGTGAAATGCTTTTAACAATTGAAATTGTTTAACTTACCTGGAAAAAATTGGAGCATTGAACTTAAAAAGATTGCTACTTATTTTCTTCTTTTTTTAAATGTGTCATCTGACGCATTTGTTGCTTAAGTAAAGTCAGGTTTACAGTGCAAAACGTCCTGTCAGGTATGTTTAATTTGAAGAAGCTAAACAGGTGTTTCTGTGTTGCGGGTTGCCTGCACATCAGGCTGTTTGGATTACTAACCGTTGACTATAATATTTACTGATAGAATACATATTTCAGTCAAAAAATATATCCATGTTGTACCTACCAACACAGAAATCTTCAAATTAATTAGCTCTGCTTATTCTTCATTGCCGTTGTTCTAAGTGATAAACTTTTAGAGCTGTTTACACTTTACACTCTGTTGTGGACAGGGCCGTGCCTACCTGGGGGTGCAAGTGGTGCAAGGCACCAGAGGGCGCCAACCCTTTAGGGGCGTCGAAAAATGTTTTATTTTATTATTTTATACTCTATTTTGCAATTTGCAATCTTACGTAAACGAAAAGTGGGCGTGGGCCAGGAAAAATGCGACATAAAAAAGTAAACCCTGTATCTGTTTATAAAAACCGTATCGGCGGTGGACGAGACCGCGCCACGCTTTGTCTACCTTTGTTACACCTCCACCTCCGATTGACTTCGTCAGTATTGGCAACATACCATAAATTATTACTATTTGCTATTCTCAACTACCATATGAACAAAAATTATTTAGATAAAGGGTGGCTTTGGAATTCTGAACCAATCAAAGGCAGTGATTTTGTTCACCATGGCCATCCCTTATCTAAACAATTTTTGTTCGTATGGTATAATTTAAAAAAATATGAGGGAGATTCACGAAAATTCGATAACAATTTGTAAAACTATGCAAAATTAACAGCAGTGGTGGTTGTTATGGTTTTATCTGAATTTACAAATTACCAGATCAGATAAGTTTTGTGAATGACCCCCCCGTTTAATTTAAGTTTGTTGTTTAATTACTTGTTTTTTTTTTAAGATTTTGTGCTCGTAACCAAAATTCTTGATCTTCATTTTAAAGCCGTTTAACCCTGAAAATTGGGAAATTTTCGCCTGCGGCGCATAAACTGGGTACCCTGCGGGCATCCCTTAGCAATAAGTTTTTTTTTTTTCATTTTTGAAGACGGCAATATTTAATTCGCACCTGGGTGACAACTGCTCCAAGAACGGCCCTGGTTGTGGAACCTTTCCAAGTCTTGTGTTCTATCAAAGAGTATAAATTTTAAATTATTATGTAGCTATTCTTTGGTTCTATTAAATTAATTCTTCAAATGCTTGAATTCTTGCTTAGGTATTATTGTGAGCTCTGTTTTGTTGGTATTTATTTTGGGATAATAAACAATTATAATCATGTCCAGTTTGTTAATTAAGGTTGGCATTTCATTAATAATAATAATAATATTAAATCTTTATTGCCCAACAGGAAAAACCCATTTACAGGAAATAAGTTATTACCTACATAATAATAGTAACACATAAGACAATAACAAAAATATCATGATCAACTATGTGTAGTAATCGCAAGCTTCGGTAATTAGTGCAGTAGGGAAGTGTACTAATATCAGCTAGATGGGATATTTGATTATATTCTGTGATGGGTTTTCGCAGAGAGTAGACGTTTCCTGTATCTGCTGTGCTTTAGAAGTTATTTGTGGTGTTTATATATAATCACTTGTGTTTTATAACAATTTATCTACAATGGGTGGTACTGCTGGTAACAGTTCAGATCGCACTACACGTTCTCAAGGTGCCGATAAAGATGAAGCTCTTATTCAGAAAGTAGTTGAAATGGTTTTATCTAACAACGACTTTCTAGACTTTTTCAGTCCATGGTTATAAAAGTAAATGAGCTCATTGACACTCGCCTGAAGGACTATGAATCTAAAATAGCAATCCTAGGTGAAAAATTAAAATCAGCAGAGGATCATATTGAATTCCATGAACAATATTCTAGAAGAAATAGTTTAAGAATCTTCGGAATACCTGAAAATCCTTCCGAAGACCCGGACCAGTTAGTTGTAGATATGTGCCGTAACAAATTAAACAAATATTACAGCTAATGATATCGACTGCAGTCACCGTTTGAAGAATAAGGTGGGCGAATATAGACCAATTATTGTTAAATTCTGCCGCAGAAGTGTGAAAACACTTATATTTAGAGCAAAAACACGTCTAAAAGGCACAAAAATCATTATAAGGGAGGATCTCACTCAAAAGCGACTCTCAATTATCAAGGAAGCAATTTCTAAGTTCGGGAATAGAAATGTGTTCACTAATAACGGCAACATTTTTGTGAAAAATAATAACACAATCAATAAAGTTATTTCTTTAGACGATTTAAAAAAAAGAGCTAAATAATATAATGTGAATGAATGCAGCAGCATATCTGTTTATTAGAACGTTAAATTTTGTTACTTACTTGGTTATTTAAGAATTGAGTTATAGGTTCTTATTTATTTATTTAAATATTTGTGCATGCACTGCTATCAAAATGATACCCATATGCAATATTGAATTTCCTGTGTGTGGTTACTAATAAGAACTATATGCCGCAAAATAATTTCAGATTAGTTCATATAAATGTGAGGTCGTTATTGTCAAAAATTGATAATTTACGGTTATTTATTAATGAACGGAAAATTGACATATTGACTGTTTCTGAAACATGGCTTAATGAAAATATTTCTAATGATTTCATCAGTATTAGAGGTTTTACTTTCGTAAGAAACGATCACGGTGGTGGTGTAGGGATATATATTCGTGATTCACTTAATTTTACTATAATTGATATACTTAATAATAATATAGAACAAATCTGGATTACCATAACATTGGCTAAAACAAAAATAGTTGTAGGATCTGTTTATAACCCCCATGAAAAATATTATAGAACTTTTTTAAATGAATTTGAAAATTCTCTAACAACATGCTTGTCTTATTCAAGTAATATAATATGTCTTGGTGATTTTAACGTTGATTTTCTGAAACCTGATCATCCATCCACACGGTATATGCAAGATATTTTAGCATCTTTTGATTTATATAAAATTATTAACCAACCAACCAGAATTACTGATACTTCAATATCGCTTATAGATCTCATTCTGGTTTCTGACCAATAGTGGAGTTGTTGATTGTCATTTGGCTGATCACGATCTTGTTTTCTGTGATCTTACAATAAATCATCACCTTGTAGAACCTGTTGATCTGAACTTGTTTTATAAAGATTTAGAATTGTATGAGAGGACTTAAACAGGGTTCGTTTTTTTCTAGCCACCCGGTATATATTCTTCCCTTTTAACAGCCTTGATACTTTTAATATCTCTATCTTCTTTGTCCAGTTTCTTAATTCCATCATGATTGGTCTCCCTTTGTAACTTGACTGTTTTCCAATTCTTCTGATCTCGTTTACCTCTTGTTCTATTTCTATCTTTACGTTCATATTTCTCAGTATTTTTCTCATTTTTTCTTTTAGTTGCAGATCACTTTCTTCCTCTTGATCATCTACACCGTGTATTATTATCATTTTTTTTTCTTAGTTCTCTTTCCATTTGTTTATCATGTTGTATCATTTTTTGCTTGAGAAGTCGATTTTCATTTGCTAGTTGTATATTTTCCTGTTTGATGTTTAATAGCTCTTTTTGATATAAGTCCATCTCTTTTTCCATTCTTTCGCTTCTATCATCTAGTTTTTACAGATTTGTATTTATCTCTTCTAATAGCTTTTCCATTTTTTTATTATTTAAAAATGATAGACTTTACCTCGGGGACCGTAGTTTAACTTACCTGACTTTGCTCACCGTGCTTGACTTTGCCACGTGGCACCGTACTTTTCCCCTATCACTTAACCTCTTTTTGAAATTTTGCATTCTCTAATTTACTTTATTTATAAAATTAAGCTATTTTAACGCGTTTATTTATAGCCACTTTATTTGTAGTTATTTTCCTAACACAATTTACCTATTTCTTTTAATATTTGAATTATTTCACTCACTCACTTAAAGGCACACCTTGAAACAACCGACATAGACTACACCTGATGATAATTATTGTTAATTGCTGTTTAAATTGAGGCTAGGCCTCCCATGCCTTATGCCACCGATCGCCACTGCCTTGTTGTATATTATTTACTATCACAAATCACAAGTGTACAGTAACTGATACCTGAAGTCTTCACAATAGTTTTTATGTAAAGGTTTAACTGCTAGGCGATTACCATGAACACACAAACATAAAATCGATCAGTATTGGGCCTCTTTTTTAATGAGAAACGATATTTAAGTACAAAATAAAGCAGAATATATCCCTTAAATTCTTTTATTTTTACTATGTAAATTTTACTGTATATAAAACAAACAAATAATAAAGTATCACATTGATTTCCATTATAATTATTTCATACATGATTCTAATTCACAAAATTATCAATTGTGATACTTTTAATGTAAAATGTAGGTTTGCACTATTACGATAAATTAAAATTATTACTTATACAGTAACAAACTATTGAGTAGAGTGGAAAAATCACTTCGGCTAAAGTACCTATAAACGAATTACAAGTAAATTTGTAAATCATGTTTACATAAAATATTTAGAGTAAAAGTACTTTTTAAAAAGTAATATCACATAACTACATGACTTTACTTATTCTAGGTAGTTAGTACTACAAAAATAGCATTTTACAAAACATATTACATATTATGCAAGTCAGAAATGCAAAAAAGAAATCTTATCCTTTAGATAATTTCTGCTGTCTGACTAAATTTGGTGACTTTTTTCCCATATGCGAGTATAGAATATTTACATTTTATTTTATAGGTACTTTGTGTTTATCACGGCCCTTTGTATTAACAAGAACAAAGTGCCTTAAACGGCTGGTCATATATGGTAATTTCGGACATTTCTGTTTGTGTGAGAAAGCCATGATATGAAACATTTCTTGAAAACTATTAAGCAAATATGACTAACCATACGGCACATTGTTCTTACTGATGTAAGAGGCTGTGGTGTTTATAATTACTACCGGTTTTAAGAACCAGCGAGTGTTACAAGAACTAAATAACGGTGCTCTTCCATCTAATGCAAATACTTTGTGAAAATATACATATAATCTAATTTTGATATTTTTATTCAATTACCGAACACTCTAAATACATTTGTGATTATTTTAAACAAGACCTAAATAAACAAACTTGTTAATCTTGGTCTTGTTTTGTACCATACGTAGTTAACCGATTATAAAACAATCAGAAAAAAGTTATTGGATAAGAATGATAATGGAATTTATACAAGTGTAGGCACATCTGTATTATTTGTAGTTATATTTAATATTATCTTTTCGTAAAATCATAAATGGCATCAAAATAGGACATATACAATAGTATTTTCAAAAAGTTCATTGCAAATAATTCACTATCAAGTGCTTCCATGCGTTTTTCTTAATCAGAATATTTCTTGCGATAATTTAAAACTTCGCATAAAAAAACAAACTTAAACACAAACATAAATACTTAGCAAAATGCTAATCTACTTATAATCATATAAATGTATATTACAGATAAACAATTGTAGAGTTAAACTTAGAAGAAATATATACAGCACAATCTGAACAAAAAAAAGTTTGTTCCATTTTCGCAATTTGCCTTCATTCTACCCTATTTAACAAAACTAGTATCTAAAATATACTACCAATATTTGTATTGTTTTCAGTACCCTAACGGTATTCTAAATACTTTTCGAAACGTAGCTAATACAGTAGATCAACTACTTAAAAATAGCCAATAGGATTGAAATAAATTCAAAAGAATTTACATAGTTAACTTAATCAAGGGAACCTATGGAATAAAATAAACACAGCAACTGGTTGCATATTATTAATGCATATTATGACGACGACCTTTAACCCTTTGCACGAGATTTAGTATTTTCAATGCTGGACCTAATTTTAAACCCATATATTTCATCATCATGTCTGAGTTGAGAAGAAGTAATGCTTTTCCATCGATTTCCTGTAAAATTATAGTTTGAGAAAATTTGCAGTTTCAAAATGATAACAAATCAAAATGTGCAAGCAGGTAAAACACTAACAGCAAATTTTATAACAAGGTTTTGTAATGTATTTAACGAAACGAGTCAGTAGATGTAAACAAACTATGTAGTGTGACTAGCAGATTAGTATTGCATTTTTACATTGCTATTGGTTAAAAATGCAAATCTTTATCTAAATAATTTTTGTTCATATGGTACAAAAATCAAACACCATTCACAAAGCAATTGACGCCACTGAACAAGGAATTTCAACTAAACTGTAGACTCACTAAATAACTACCAAATGTTTGAAAGACAAACAGACGCAAATTCAAAGCACATGTGCAGAATGCGCCAAGCGCACCTCTTACATCTGGCCAACGTTGCGCCAATGTAACATTATGTTCAACATTTGTTATATTATATAACAATTAAATTTTTTTCTGAATTAAAGTTATATACGAGTTCAACAATGTCTGAAATTAGTGATTGTTAAAAAAAATAGCAAGTAATTTACATCACAATATTTTTTATCAAAATCATAAGTAGAGCATTAGAAACAATACAATTTTCCAATACTTAAAACCTTAAAAAAATTAAACACAAGATTTTATTCCAACAATGGACAAACGTATCAATATTAGTAACCTTTAAAGTAAATAAGCCTAACTTTAGTATAATATAATAAATTCCCATAAACAAGAAAAAAAATTAATTCTAAAACGTTGCGTTTACGCAACGTTGGCGCCTAATGGGTTAACCCATTTAATATAGCTTTTATATCCTAGAGATCTAGCTTTTTTTAAATGTTGAGATAGTAATTTTCGTTCTTCCTGGGCTTTCTTGGTGAAATTGTCTTTTCCAGCCAGATTTTGCTTTGTAAATTTTTTAGTTTTTTCACGTTGGCAAACATTGCTCATTTTGAATTCCATGCCACCAATGAGATTAGAGTTGGTCTGGTTTTGTTTTCTTGGTATACGCCGATCCGTTTTATAAAATTAATAATAAAAACTAATGTCCCTCAATTCAGTCAGAGTGACGTTTAGTGTATAGTTGCTTGCCTACATATAGGACTTTTGACACGTTTTTTTTAAAACCATACATAGGGAATATGTATACTAAAAAGAAAAATTCCCTGTATATTAATAAAAGAGGGGTTCTGTTGAAAAATAGTAAATAAATTTCCTAAATCATATACGTATTTTGCTTTTACACAGAATGATACGTAACTCTGATACGGACCTCGTAAATTCCAATGACGAATTTCTTACTTTTATTACATAATAAACTGGTCTGCTTTCGTAATGCGCTTTTAGTTTACCAGTGGGTATTTCCAATTATCTAACTTTAATTAACTAATCATTGTAAACGATTGTCGCTCTGCGGTTTGTGACATCGTAAAATTAGTATGAACACGTTTATTCTATGAAAAATGTATGTTTTATTCCTTTTCCATGCATTAGCAAGAACTTCCACCATACCTCTCTGTTTACATCCATTGACTCGTTTCCGTAAATACGTTACAATTAAATCTTTTTCATAAACATAACCAGGTAATTCATAAAAGCAAAAAACACTCACATGTTTACGGAACAAATCAGCATGTACTCCGAGGCAAGGATCGGCAGATTCAATAAACTGTATAACCTCTTCAATTCCCCAATCCGGTGTAGGTGTTTTATATTGTGGCGGTACAGGCACATCGGAGAGTGAAGTATCGGCAGGTGTAGTCGAGGTTGCTGCTTCTTGTTCTGCTGCAGCTTTACGTTTCGTTGGTGGTGGTTTCATTTCACAGATAGAACATTCACCACGATTCGCTTCTAGACCTAAAAACACATTTTAATTATTTTTGCAGAAATTACTATTATTGTTATTATTACTGTATAGTTTACAACCATAATAATATTAATGTAATAGCAATGGCTAAATAAAAGACATATTATTATTATTATATACAGACTGTATCATTCTGTGCCACAACTCCTTAATATAAGACTGTAAAAATACATTGGCGATTATAAGTACTTACTGAAAAGTTGTTGACAACAACCCAACGAAGCTGCGAGAGCGGCGAATGTATTTTCTAAATCAGAGGCCTTCTGTAACGTAGGTAGTTTAATAGTATATGCGCTTCCACCATGTGAAACCACCATTTCTTCCCCTCGAAGGGCTCCCAATCTTGCTAACATAGTTTCAGATTTATTTGATGCTGTTAGTAATTCGGATATTAATTTTTTCGCTACGCCAGTAGGAGTGGTATCTTCGATGGTCGCCGGGAGTTGTACGGCGTCTATGAGTGGACCTCCCAAACAAGTCTTATGAACATAAATTGTAATAGGAGGTGGAGGTGGAGCAGACGTGTCTGCTTCCGGTGATTGTATATCTGATGCACTTATAATTGTCATCGTTCTTCCTTTGAACCTATACATCCAAAAATACATAATGTAAAAATTAATTAATATATATCTAATACATAAAAGCTACATCAAACTGCAAAGTTTTATTTTGGTACCTAAGAAATACTTTAAACAGTCTCCGAACTGTTGTTCGTCATGATTGTTTTAACGTTTCTACCATACCAAAATTCTTGATATAAATTTTAAGAGACAAAAACTTAACTGAAACTAAAGCAATACAAGTTACTGAGATGCTTTTGATTTTTTTTAAACGACTTTTAGGCATTGTTACTTCTGTTTACAGAGAAATCATCTGAAGCTTGGAAGGCAAACAAACAACAAGTATTTATTTTCCTACTTTTGGTACCCCTTAGTGCACCTCATGAATGTATTGCTGATAAAATACAGAATTATAAAAAGAATCTATGCCAATTTGGTTGTACAAATATTACTTTCTGTAACACTCAAATAATATAATTTTTTAATTTCATGTGTTTCATTAATACACCCTCAATGGTAACTTACTAAAATAATTTGTTGATAAGTAATACACGAGAAACCGAACGGCTCCTTAATTCAGCTAACACCAAGTCTAAACTTGACTAGACTAAACTAAACAATCATTACAGCCACAGATAATCAAAAATCAACAATCCATGCAAGGGAAATGGAAAACAATAAAGCCAAAACAAATTTTGAACCAAATAAAGTCGAGGAAGCTACGCAAAGGATCTAGTTGGATATAATAAATAAAAAATGGCAAAAACACTACAAATAAAAGAAAGAATTGTTAAAGAAATCTGGATACTTCTGCATAAGATTTAAAGGCAATAAAAGCAAGTTTAAAATAATCGAAAAGAACAAATAATAATTTAAAAAAATTCTGAAAAATGTAATGAAATAAATAGAAACAGGAGTGTCCACGAGCTACATAAAATAGGTGGTCCAAGAAATGTGCAATAAAAGAAGACAAGTCAAAGTAAAAGTAAAATATTAGTTAACGTAAAGTTCAGTTGAATGGTTAATAAATAAATAATAAGAAAAGCCTACCTTGTAAGTCATTTCTTTTATGTGTAATATTTGTGTGCCGATTAAGAATATTTTTCTAACTAGAAAAGATAGCATCTTTGGCCCATAATCTCACCTTATATTTAAAGTTGTCTCTAACTAAAGTCATGTTGATAGTTAACATAACTTTATATATGAGAAATAGAGATACACAGCCTGACCATGGTAATTAAATATAAATTTATACATGAATTGAGAATACTGACCAGTATGTTTAGTCTAAACCAAAGAATAAAGCAATCTGAAACACTTTGATGGGTAATTGTTTATCAAGACAAGTTAAAAAAAGCTAGCAATATTGTGTCTTCAATATTTAAAATAGGTCAGATATTAGGTTTTATTAATAAAAGTCATAATAAAATTTATTAATTTATTTAACTATTCAAAAACTTGATAACTTTCTGAATAAACTGGATACACGTAGCGAACAACATAATACATTCGTAAAAATAATAAGCAGAGAACTAAAATTCTCGTTTAAAGTAAACATATTCTTGAATATGCAAGCAAAATCATGCAAATTAAACATGACATAAAACGTTAACGAATACATAGAATACTACTAAAACCATAAAGTTGAATGGATTGATGGCCTGATAGTCAGATATAGATATGTTAAAAAGATTTATACCTCCACGAAATGGAAAAACCTGTGATAAAGAAGACAAAAATAACTGTCTACAAATGATAAAAGCTTAAAAATGTTTATAAAAACATGCTAATATGTCTGCCAACCAACTACACCACCTTCTCCCTTAGATGCACACAAAAGCGAACAATAACAAACATTGTGCGGAGACACAAATAGCTAGTAACTATAAGTGACAAACAGACTAATCGATTTCATTGTTTAACTGCTTTGTCAGTACAGTACAGAAAAACCAAATTAATTCTGTTTATCGAATATAGAGTAACATCGTTAACTCCTAACAGCAATAAATCTTACGAGAAATCATACCTATTATTGCCAGTAGCGTTCTTCTGACCAGGCGGCTGTAACGGATGTCCAGTCTTTGCACACCATCCACAAGGAAAAATATCTCTGCTATCGTATCTACACCAATAATCAAAAGCTCCTCTCCAACCATCAAAAGTAACATATATTTGATCTTGTTTTATATTCCCGACCGTCGCACAACATATTAATTGTGGATTCTTCTTATCGACAGCTTCTAATTTTTGTCCAATTTGGAACAGATTCGTTCTTGGACCTGGAGGTTCTCGCTGGAATATTTTAGCAGGTGCCATTTCGGCTCCGTTCAATGTTTTCAAGAGAAACATCGGCCATGAACTTGCATTCATTCGGAAACCTACAAATACATAATTTAATTCCTTCTTTTTACTTTCTCATTACCAAGTTTTTTCTTTATTTACCTAATGGTGGCTGTAACATGCCTCCCGACTTTTCACAATATCCAATAGGATGAATTTCACTCGAATCAACCAGTCTCCAAAAGTCATTCTTATTATCACTTCCGTCTAATCTAAGCCTTAAACGTAATCCTTGTATGTACACCACAGTAGCAATGCAGGTAGACGTCACATTTCTGGGATCTAATGCTTCTAATTTCATCCCAATTTTAAATTCATTTTGAGGAAAATTTACCGCTTGTTTAAAACATTCATGAGGTGCTGCTATACTTTTCGTTTCTCGTAAATATTCTTCCCAATCAAATGGCATAAACGTTTCATATTGAAATGTACCTGTTGACGTCTCAACTGAGTTATTGGCAATAGGTTGTGGTATAACGGGAACTACTCTACTGGTTATTTCTGCCCGTTTTTGATGTTTATTCATACAATAAACAGAACAGTAATCTTTGCTAGGATTAGAATTGCCACGTATAACATTATCACAATTTAAACATGCTCCTTTCACGTATGCTTTCCTAAATTCCGATAAACAAGTTTCTGAGCAAAATTCTTTCTTGCCGTTAGTGGTAGGCAGTACGTATTTTAAAGGAAGTTTGCCTTCGTTGCACCAAGTACATGATACGGTTTTCTTCGAAGGTCTACCTCGTAATTTTGTTACACTTGTTGAGCTTGTACTCGACATGATTAACGAATGTTCTTCATAATCACTGGATATCAAATTACAGTGTAATAAGTAATAAAGTAAATCAACACAATTCTTCTGTTCTTTCCAGAATTACCGGTTATCGGAAAATCGTACAGATATCATCCTGGCGGCATATAAATGTGCTTTATTTATACATGCACCGTACATTAAATGTAGTCACACCATTACATTCGAAGTTTTTAATTTTTAATGCTGAAATTTAAGTAAATATGATTAGCTAAATGTCAACACAGCAAATATGCAAACTGTAGGCTTGCGCTTGTTGCAGCATAGCCAACCAAAAGCATTGTCGAAAATTCCCTAGAAAAAGTGCGGCAAAAATTCGAAATTCAAAAGTTTCTGTGTTCAATATAATAACATTTTTATTCTTCATTCAAGCTACTTCTAGCAACAATATTAAAACTAAAATTTATTAATATGTGTGAAAAAGATTTACTATATTATTGAACTATGTTCATGTGCACTTAGACCTCAAAGTGGGCCCATTGTGCTACCCCCAAGAAATCATGCACACAACCTTGGTGGTGTTATTCTAGCCAACCGGTCCTTTTAATAAAACTGAGGATACTAGCCAAGGGTGTGCTATGAAACCCCCAACATGGCACCTCTAATCGAGGCGAGTGCAAGGCAGTCACATAGAATATGTTCTGCCGTCTCTTTTTTTTCATCAGTGATGCTATTTTTATTCTGAATTTTCATTTCTAGAATTGAATTTGCACCTTGCATAATGGCAAAAACCTCCACCTAATGCTATATTCATGTAGAGGTTATTCGGAAGCATCATCGGCGTTCATATATACGCCGAAGTGTTTCTTAAATAAATACCTGGGAGAGAGGGAGTCAAACATCACTCCCAGAAGAGGAGTCCTTTTGACAGCCTGCCTAAGGATGAAAAAACATTGTCTCCCAGTGCCCTTATCATTCCACAACCCTTTCGCCTGCAGTCTTAAGGCTGCTCCCAACACCATCTCCTGCCCGTAGATATCCAGTGGAGGGAGGCCCAGGATAGTCTCCAGAGCTACAGTGGGAGTGGTTCTCATTGCACTGGCAGCACATTCTTACTTTCTATCTCTTTTACATAGGTATACCTTTTTATAGTGCCGAGGGGGCCGGACACACCGAGCTGCAGAGCAATCACTCATCCAAGTTCTGGCCACGCAGGCCCTTGCTTAACTCTCAATATTTCAGTTTACGTGCACCCCCTCTCTGCCGTACTGCCGGTACCGGCAGCACTTATTAAACATGCTAATTGCTGTACCTATGTGTGCAAGATCACTTGATGTTTTAGTTTGCCTAATTCTGGGCTAATTCTGCGCTTTCATCTTCATCATTACTACTCGTTACGAGTACTAGTTCTTCTTCATCATCAGCATCACTTCGTTTCACTTTCTTCTTTGGAACTTCCGAACTACGTGAAAGAAATCTTTTGTTTAATTCAGAGCTAGAAGCTTCTGAATGATTAACTACTGATAACAATTTGAATTCGGGCACATCTTTTTCCTTTCCATTATATTGTTGCACACCTTCTTGGAGAAGCTTCCAGTTAAAGGCAAGGTAAGTAATTTTCCCTGCTGTAATATTGGTCAGATGTTTACGTCTTTTATTATGTATCCAGCTAAATGCACTAAATGATCTTTCAGTGGCAGCGGCGCTAACTAGAGCTAATAGTATGCGAGCCGCCACCTCTGAAAGGCGACTGCTCCTACAGATTCCCCTCCACCATACTATTGGTGTTACTGAAGCTGCCGACAACCAAACGAACTTTTTGCCCCATAGACCCTCTTTCGCACAATAATTGGTCAAGTCTATCGAAATTGATCAGCAACTTTATGGATAAATTCCATAGCATCTACGTGTTCTTCTCCACTTAAGTAACAACCTTGATTTGAAGGACAGCAGCTAAGTGAATGGGACCTAAAGGCATAGATTTCCTTTCGTCAGCTTTTTGCAAAACAATATTCTGTTCAGCTTTTGTTAGTGAAGACTGTGGTAACAGAACTGTAAGGTTTTTTGCACGTCATTCAAGGCATGATGCAATTTATGTATTAAGCAATCATTGCTCTCAAATTTTTTTATCAAAGTATCAATTGGCTGTAAGATTAATATAAATTTTTCGACTTTCGCCCAGAATACATTGTCATCCAAAATTCGAGATTTTAATTCCTTTGTAAACAGTCTGCTGGCTCTTCATTTATTGCCAATGTTTGCAACTTACTTTTGCAAACAAAAAGGCTTTGTATAGTGTCAAGATTGCTTCCTCAACGAGTGTTACTTGGCATTTTTAAGCTAACAGTGATATTTTTATTTCTGTTAATTTTGATAAATACGTGAACATTTCTTACGGATTTTACATGTTACTACATTAGCAATCAAATATTAGATCTTTTTAGCAAAAAACCCAATTTTACGGTGGGTAAATATTTTTTGGGTATTTACCCGGTATTTATTTATTTACCCAATGGGTAAATACCCACGGCACATCACTACCGGAGAGTCAATCATTAGGTAATTGTCATCTGCATCTATCCTTTTAATCTTTTCATACACCTTCGCAGTTTCTTCCAGCTTAATTTATTATTATGGGGGTAACCCCTGCAATAACACCCGAAGCTTTGTATGATAAAGTGCGATAGGCTTTTGCTATTCTTATATTCATCAGTCTTCCAGTTCGTTACAACATTCTGACATTCCTTTTCTTTTGAAGAGCTTCTTTCCAAATGGGTATCCCATCACCTTTTCTCTATGAGTGTCAAAAGTAAATCTACGGTCCACGTACATTCCAAATTCCAAGGTATTTAATCTCTTCCACTTGTTCTAGTAATTTATAGTTTAAGTAGATCTCAACTTTCTAGATATGAGCATGACCTTCGACTTTTTTTCGTTAAATTCTATTTTATTATTGAACGCCCAGTTTGAAATTCATTGTAAATCTACATTTGTCCTCTTCTCTGCTTCTGTTGCGCTACTGCCTTTTGTTATTATTAGTATGTCGTCGGCAAATGCGACAACCTTTGTATATATCGAGAATTTGAGATTTAATAATGAATTATACATGATATTCCAATAGCCAGGTCCACAGCAGGAGCCTTGTGGACAACCTTTGCTAGGATTTCTCTCCTTGCAGATGGTATTTAATTGCAACTTAGCGTATCTGTTGTTAAAATAGTCTTTAGTAAGTTGATATAAGTTCGTTGGGCAGTTAAATTCGTACAAGTTATTTAAGATACTTGGCCACCGTACGGCGTCGAAAGCATCTTCGACATTCTTTTGAAACAGACTGTTCTTAACAAATGTCTTCAATGTCATAAGTGCATCTATTGTGCCTGTTTGTGGTTTGAATCCAAATTGGTTCGGGTTCATTGCTCACACTGTATACAGGGTGAATCCTAAATGGCGGATAATATCCACACCACGTGATTCTGCATCAAAAACAAAGCAATAAAGTCTTATGCCAATTTAATATTAACTTCTTAGCCAGTTAGGATTCACCCGGTGTCTCGGCACAGATGCTGGCATATGGCACACAGTACGGCCTTCGTCACTGTTATTTGTTATGCCTTTAATCCATCGTAAGTGCGACTCGAATCAACAAATGAACCCCAAGAAAGTAAAACCTTTAAATGCAAAATGTGTGATGTGCGTTCCGCCTTGTCCTTGTTATTCGTACAACGTTCAAATCTGCTGTAATCGCAATTTGAACGATTGGTACACCAAGAGTCAATTCTTTTGCAACACATTAGAAAGTCGTTAGTTTACGACACATTAGAAAGAGTCAAAATGAACAACTCACTTGAATCATTGAATTTTTATTTCTTAATAAAGGCTTTTTGCATCAAAATCTAGAAGGTAGCAAGTTAAATGAATCAACTCTGGAAATTCAGAAATAAAAATTCAACACAAAATGATTAAACATCCTTAATTACAAAAAAACCCAACTATTTATAAAATTTACTAACGTATATTTCAAAATAATCATATAAACGTCAAATATTTTACAAAAATTAAGAAGTGTTAAAAATCTTATCTTAATCTTAAATTAACCGATAGTAATATACAACGTCTTAATCACAATTTAACATATAAACTGTGTAAAATACACATCATTTAAAATAACAACTATTCTACCTTGGTCCTTTTGATTGGACCTGAACCATTGATTGCAAATACACGTTTTTTTGATTTTTCAGACTTTTTCTCAACCGGCGTCTTTTTAAGTCCTTTCATTTTACGTGTCTGAAGACTTGCAATGTCTTGTTTACCAATATGAATGCGTCCATGCACATTACCCAGATCATCTTTCGATATATTCTTCTTTTTGGTAACTTTGAGAACTTTAGGTTTACGGCATGCTTGTTTCATTAAATCTTCTGATGGTAATTTACTACGTCTGAGTGTAAAATCTAGTCGTGGACCTGTAAAACATATATATTTAGAATTATTATCTTTCATGTTGGGAATATGGTAAAACTTCATATATTAAGTAATCAATTCATGCACCGACTGCTTTGGTTAAATGGCAAACTTAACCTAAGTCTAACTAAAGGGATTCAAATCTTGATGCCTTGTGGGAAATTTTTACACCGTCATCAGGACTTGAACTTGTGTAAATTATGCAAATAAAGCTACAGCCAAATTGTGCGGTATAAAAAAACAATGTAATAAAGTACGCCAGTTTGTATTGTAAATATGTATTAAAATAAATGATGTTAATCTCGAACTGAAATATAAAATAAAAAGTTTTGACAGTTAGATAGTTCTTTGTTGTTCAAGTCCTTCAGCCTGTATAAAGTGTTATTTTGCCTTAAAAACATTGCATGAAAACAAATACATAATTATGTCAGATTTGTAAATAACTTAGGTAAATTCGATAACATCTCAAGTTATTTAAAGCAAGTTAATTGGTTAAATATTGAAAACCAAATTAAATATTCAATTCTTATAAAAGTACAGAAGATACCTAATCAATAACCTAAATATTTACACAATAAAATAAGATTTAAAAACCTCATTCGCGATATTCCTACCCCTAACTGTAACTCTATTGACATTCCTTTCCATCGTACAATAAATTTCATTCTGATTTTTGTTATGCATTCACTTTGTGATAATTTTCAAAGTTAGCTTTAATTTTAAATTAATCTTAATAATGATAAATGAAATCCCTTTGAACTTTAAAGCTAGGCTTGTGAACCCTTTAAACAACGCTTTACAGCAATTTTAATGTAAAGGGAGTAGGTAAAGAGCTGTTCTACGTAGTATATCTTAAAATATCCTACTTATTATCATTTGCGGAGTGATATTTTGTTTACCAATTATCAATTTGAAGTAGTAATGTTTTTGTTCTATAAATGAAGAATTGGAAGTGTGGACAGTTGTCTCTCAAGCTTAGCAAATTTCACAGTACGAGAACGAGTATGAATATGAGTAATGTGATATTACAAGCAACTGTTCTGATTATGATGTGACATTCAACATTGCCAAAGTTTCTTGGGTGTTTTATTAATATATTATTAAACTAAGCAATTTTAATTTCTACTTAAACTGGCCTTTTGAGTAATTTCCTATAGTAATAAATATAAGACATATCCAGAAAATGGACCTGCAAACAACACTAGCACAATCTCATCATGTTTGGTTGTTCGTTTTACTTCTAGTGCAACACATATGTAAGTCGTATTGTTCTATAAAATTTAGGAAGGATATAACAATTGAATTTCTGCCATTGTTGGTGAAATGCAGTGGATGGTAAAATTTTTAAACATAAAAAATATAAATGTAGTGGAAATTCATACACAGATTTTCGAGGAAAGTGTAATAAGCAAAGGTAACATGAGGAAATGGTGTAGGAAATTCAAGGAAAGTGGGTCCAATGTGTATGTTGAAGAATTAAGTAGATACCCCTTTTTAATGACGCAAGAATTCACGAAAACAGATGATTTGCACTTGTTTTTCTTTTAGAGATTTTTAGGCAACCAAAACCTAAGGAGTGGCCAGAATACAAAAAAACATTGAACAAAAGTATAGATGCCTCAATAAATATAGAGAAATGGTTTAATATATGTTGCAACATTGTACCTAAATTATACATTAAAAAATTCTTTGTATGCTATTTTACTTTATTTGGTTTATACTTTCTGAATGCGCAGTATAAGCCAAAGGTAGAGTGGTCTCAAAATGTAAAGATCAGGTAGCCATCATGCGCCGTAGACCAGGAAGCGTTCGGGCGAGTCCAAATTGTTACGGAAGGGGAGACACTTCGTTGTTTGTCATTGGCATGCGTTGTGTTTGTTTCGTGTTTAACTTTATTTTCGTTTTGAAAGCTGTTTCAAATCAGTTCTTTTCAGAACTAAACCTAAGTTTATTATCTACGCTGTGATTACGTTATTTACACCGTATATTTAGAAGAAACCGCATTTAATTGCACTTGGTAAGTTTGAGGTTATAAATGACTAACTATTAATGTTATATAGATTGTTTACAATTACAATGGGAACACCAACCATTGGAATTAAAGGAAGGTTATTCACAGCCAAGCCCGGAATATCATTGCCAATGTTATTCAGTTCATGCGACAGAAAAGTGAAAGTGGAGGTCCCCTTATTCCGTTAACCAACTTTCGGGAACGAGTTCTTGCCGCTACCGACAAAAGACAAATTCTAATGGAATCTCACAAAATTCGATACAAACGTATTGTATACCTGAACGAGCTGAAGAAGTATAAAGCCCAAGGAAGACCCATTATCTTTACGGATAAAAGTTACATTCATAGCAGCCACACCACACCAAAAGAGTGGTCCGATAAGAGCATGAAGGGCTTAAAAGCGCCAGTTTCGAAGGGTAGGCGTTTAATTATGGTTCATGCTGGAAATGAAAATGGGTTTACTTCAGGTATGAATAGGATTTTACTCAATATTTTATCACCCAGTTAATTATTATTTACTTCTTTACAGGTTGTAAATCTGGCGACTACCACGACGATATGAATTATGCTAACTTTTCAAGATGGGTTACAAAACAACTACTACCAAATTTACCCCCAAGGTCCGTGCTAGTCGTAGATAATGCATCATACCACAACGTGTCCCTTGAAAAGCACCCAGCGTCTTCGACTCTGAAGAAAGATATGATTACATGGTTGGTGGAACGTAATATTCCCCATGATCTAACTAATACAAAAACGCAACTGTATGAAACAATTAGATTGCATAAACCGAAACGTCCAAAATATGAGCTTGATACACTTATGCATCAATAAGGACATTCGGTTTTAAGATTACCACCGTATCACCCAGAGTTGAACCCCATAGAAAAAATTTGGGCAACAGTGAAAAATTGGGTTGCAACAAGAAACGTCACCTTTAAATTAGAGGACGTTAAAGGGCTAGCTTTAGAAAAGTTTAACTCGATAACTGCAGCAGAATGAGCATGGATATGTGCTCATGTTGATAAAACTGTAGTCGTATACACTCAAAGAAAATATTTTAGATGAAGTAACAGATCGTTTGTGTTTTACCGTCAATACAGGTGAATCTGAAGAAAGTGAAAGTGATTTAAGTGGCCTTGATTATCTAATAGTGATTAATGTAATATAATTTTTTCAAATATATAAAATATTGAGATGGTATCTAGATTTTAAAAGGGTTCAAAATTATTTTAATTAAGAATATTTTCAGGATTACAGGTTTTATTAAAGATGTTTTTAGTTTGTAAGTAAAATTGTTAAATTCTTGTGAAAATTTATATGTAATTACTTAATTAGTATTAAGAGAGCTTTGGTAACAATTGGTATAAAATGTTATTGGATATACTGATTTAGAGTTTATAACTAAGGATATTAAAAAAAAATTGAAAGATAATAACAACTGGTACTTGAAAAGTAACTGCAGGAATACTTTAAATTAATATATCCACAACTTTAAAAATAAAGAAGTTTTTAATTGGTTTGAACTTTATTAATTTGGTTTTTGGGGTAATGTTCTAAGAAGAATTGAATTTTGAAAAGGATTTAGTTTACAAAGTGGTGTTGCAGGCATTGTTTTTATTGTGTTAGATGAGTGTTAATTATAGTTGAAATTACAATTCTAAATAATCAAACTAAATATCAATTACCTTCATCATCTCAATATATTATTTGTTAATAAATATTTTACCTGTACAAAATAACTTTCCATGGTTTTAATACTTTTGCTAAGCTGGTCATTCGCCAAGGTCAGAAAAAACATTTAATTATACTCTATGGCCCTATAGAACACGTACTAATGTGTTTGTAATAAATGATTTATCTATACTTTTTTTTGTTTATTTTGATCAATGGTTAATTTAATACTAGCTTTAGGAAGTCCACCATCATGGTTCTATTTCAAAAAAATACAGTTTATTTATCTATCCAGTTATTAAGTAGGTATTTTAAGCCTCAATGATAAGATGTTTAACATTGCTATTATATAGAATTTTCAACAATTTATTTTAATTCGCCCCCCCCCCCCTTAAGTTAAAAATCGTATGTTACGCCACTGGAATTTTCCTGCCGCGCAGACAGTTGTTGACGTACATGATCTTTACATTTTGAGACCACTCTAATATATACTCGCCGAGAACTAGAAAGCATTCTAAGGCCTTCAAGTTACAACAGCTTTTAAGCTACTATCCTGTTTCTACACGTTGCAGTGTACGAGCCAAACGGCGACCATATTTCATTCGAGTTCTGAAGTATTTGTATGCGTTAAAGAGATGAACACGTAATTTGTTGAGAGTGATTGCATCTTTGGAAAATGCAACTCCTGCTTCGCAGTCGTTGCATTTTCGTCGTTGGGATTAACATTCGTGACATTTTGAAAATATTATCGACAATAAGCTCACCACTTGTTATATTACCCTTGACAATTCCACTCATAATCTGTCATCTAACGAAATCACGGTATTTTGGTGAATTGAACCCACCACAATCGAATTATACTGGAACGGAAATTTCACGACTAGCAGCGTTGCTTAGAGACCAAAATTTTTTGAGTGACAAGTATTTCAGTAATTTCATTATAATTCGAGGAATTGTCACTCCGAATACCATTCCTGACTAGAATTTTACAGGCAATTTTTGCAGTCATGACCACTCTTGCTTGTTGCTTTAGAAAATCGTCGCAACAAGCAGTCGTGTTCATGACGGCAAAAAAATTGCCGCTAAAATTCTAGTCACTTGTGGTATTACTTCTGAAAATCCAATATAGTGAAACTAAAGAAACCAGCACAAATAACAACTTAGCAACAGCAAATCACAAAAATATTTAGTGTGTAAAAGTGTAAGTAAAAAATTAATGAACGTTTTGCATAAATATATTACAAATATTTATTAACACCACATCCCCTGCCACATAAGTTAATACATGTATAGGAGTGTAAGTGTCTTGATTTTTCTTGCTGTAATATGACAACCCTACTTCCTAGGGACCAAGGGTGAAAGTTCTTTGGCTTCAGCAAAATTCCAGTCGAGTAGTGCTAACTACCATGGCAATCGAAACACGTTGAGATTCTTGGCATCCAAAAACTTCAGTCTCGGCCAATAAATAAACAAAAAGCAACAATAAATTTCACAAATTTGTTAAAGGTCCACCAGTAATGTGTAAAAGTGGGTAAATAAGTGCGAACAATTGCTTTCAAGAAAACAATCACCATTGGAAAAGATAAAATGAAGTTATATTGTGACGAAATAATTAACAAAAATCAACATTTACAGGTTTAAGAAACCGTTAGTGCCCTTTTGTAAGGGCATGATATTGGACACTTGCTACATGCTGCGACTGTACCGGAAATATGACACTTCATACGTTATAAAAGCAGCGGTTGATAGGCCACAGCAACGTGGTTGCAGATGTCACCGACATAACAACAAATCATTGTTTTCTCTACTTATCGAAACGTGTCTCTGGTAAATAGGATTTAAGGTTAAGGGTTGGATTATTAAGTTAATAACTATCGCTGTTAATTGATATGTTAGTTGCACTTGTCGCTGCTGCAACTCACGTTTACACTTGTATCTTTATGTTAGTTATAGCCGTCCTAGCGCAAGTGTATTTAATAAAAGTTCGCCCAAAAAATTCATTTTCTAGTTAATGCCACTATTACAATAGTAAGGTAAATATTTCCGAAACCTTAGCAAAGTCGTCAGCCTTACACTAATCTTTCTGTTGCTCATATGGAGCATAGGGCATTCTTGGATGCTTCGAAACTTAGATGTAGATAGCAGGTCACTACTCCTCGCATTCACTCACACTAAATAACTTACCTATTTCTTCCAATTCGATTCTAGGTGTTCTACACCCAGACTTCTTCAGCAAAACTTTGTACGATCTGAGGAAAACTTTTCCATCTTGTGCAGTAAAACTTATGGCGTGTTCAAGTCCTTGTAAACGGACGGCTTCTGCTTCTTCTCTATGAAATAAGTCTATAAAGATTGACCTAAGTTGCTTCAATTCTTCCGATTGTTCCCAAGCAGGCCCATTAAAAATAAGACTTGGTTTTGTACCTAAGGTGATTTTGGACCCAGGAAAGTCTTTAAGGCTCTCAAACGAATCTATTCCTAACTCTATCATATCAAGAAGCGAATAATTAAACATTCTTCCTACAATTATATTATCGGGCCTCTTTTTATTGTGAGTGCCTATTATAAACAATGGTGTTTCATGTTTTCTACATATTAGCTCGACAGGTGCTGCATTTTCAAAGACAGATACGTCATTTTTACGAGTCAATAATCTTGCGTCGGGTTTCTTCAAATCATAAATATCTTTTAAAGCACTTCTAACTATGTCTGACGTTTTACGTCCCTTGAAAATTATCGTTTGTTTAGGACCCTCAATTACCCGAGGTTCTCTAGCTTGGAGTACCTTCTTGCCCTTACGTGTGGTTGGTTTACTGAGAATTAATATTGTTGTTAAAATATTGCTAACTGCATAGAAAATATCTTTGATTGGAAAATATACTTACACCACACGTTGAATAGGCGACATTTTTCAGGCAAAATTTGCCTAAAATTTAATTTACAACTTTTATTTAACCACAATGTACACTAGCAGCACGTGTTACCTAACCTTAAAACGACTACCAACATAACAAAATCAGCTGTTTAGGGGTTTAGGACCTAAACCTAAACTTTAGGTGAATGGTAGCACTGTTGGCGGTAAATTTTAAATTGGCGTATTCCTAACCAGCATTTGTATTAAACAAATAATCTATACTTTAATTGGAACTTACATAACCTGTTTGACTAAATAATGAAATACGATTGCATTTTAAACTTGAAAGCTGCATTTAACTAAATACTGATTTGTTTTATGCAACTTTTTTAATAAAAAATTAAGGGTAAAATAAAGCAAAGGAGCGAACCCTTACAAATTAAATTTCTAAAAACATTAAAGTTTTATTTCAAATATTTTTAAACCTCCGACGGTCTGTTTTACAGGTTACAAAAAATGTATAAAACAGTTACTGAAAATATATTACTACAAGAAAAAAGTTTTTGCTTTTCCAATAGGTACTTTCAGTTTGAAAATTGGAATTGAAAAGACTTTCACTTAAATATTCAACAAAAAAATATTTAGTGGTGGAATTAACGCGGTTTTATACAAAAAAATCTGGGTGTAAATCGATATAATTGAATTAGATATTCAATTATCATTCATTAGTCCAGTCAACGAACGCTCAATAGGGGGGTGTAGAATGCATGGAGGGTGTCACAATTTTTGACTTCAGGACGCTTCAGGGCTTTGTTTGGAGTCGTTAGGAGGTAAACATACTAAAAGTCCCCGGACATAGGAGGTGAGCGGGGTGCAGGGGGGGACCGAGAAGATCCCTTTTGTAGGTTTTTTGCTTATATCTTGAATAAGGTGCGTCTTAGCGAAAAAGTTATTATATACAAAATCAAAGGTGTCAAAATTTCCCACATTTTTGGTTGGTAAAGTTTTTTTATATCTCCAACCGTTTATGCGATATCCGCTATCAAAAATCGCTAATTTTCGAAAAAAAAATATAAAAAGTATATAAGTACCATTTTGAAGGAAATTTAATCCTGTACAACTTGTTTTGTGGGAATTTTTCTGTAAACCGAAGAGATGAGGTGCTAGAGAGAAAAGTTTAACGAAAAACGGGAGGCAAAATATTTTCTTGCGAATATTAACGATCTTTGATACCGGATTTCTCATAAACGGTTGGAGATAGAAAAAAACTTAAACAAGCAAAAATATAGGAAATTTTATCAGCTTTAATTTTGTATACAGGGTGCCCGTTTTTCGACCTCAAGCATGGGGATCTCGGTTATTATAATAGATGCGAGATCGGTTAAATTAGGGCAAAGTTGCGCATTTTTATGGTGATCAATTATCTGAAAGAAAATTTGGTCTGTCATTTTTAGTTTTTGAATTATTGGAGAAAAATGGAAAATTGCGATTTTTGTTTTAATTTTTTTAAACGAAAACCAATAAAACTAGACATTTTTAACTAAGACATTGTGAAGGCACTTTTTTACAAGGAATTTGAATCTGGCATCGTGTTTTCCAAGGCATCCTAGATGCAAGAGTTACAACACTTAATTTTTTTTTTCTTATGGGAGCCATATTTGATTTTTGCATTTTCGAATAGAGCTCTTTTTTCTGATTACGACTATGTATCACATGATATGGTCAAGCTTTACATTTTGATTAGAATTTAAGAAAAATGTTTTTGCGAAGAATGCTTTGGAAACAACAACATCTACTTTTGTCTAACAAACAAATTTTTGACAATTCAATTAAATTTAGAGTTCCACGTTCACATTTCTTCCCAATTTACCTACAAAATTAAGTTTTAAATTAAGAACAGAATAAGGCAGAATTTTGGTATTTAAATTGGAATAAAATTAAAAATAATGCAACCGAATAGTGAAATTTAATTGAATTGTCAAAAATTTGTTTGTTAGACAAAAGTAGATGTTGTTGTTTCCAAAGCATTCTTCGCAAAAACATTTTTCTTAAATTCTGATCAAAATGTAAAGCTTGACCATATCATGTGATACATAGTCGTAATCAGAAAAAAAAGCTCTATTCGAAAATGCAAAAATCAAATATGGCGCCCATAAGAAAAAAAAAATTAAGTGTTGTAACTCTTGCATCTAGGATGCCTTGGAAAACACGATGCCAGATTCAGAATCCTTGTAAAAAAGTGCCTTCACAATGTCTTAGTTAAAAATGTCTAGTTTTATTGGTTTTCGTTTAAAAAAATTAAAACAAAAATCGCAATTTTCCATTTTTCTCCAATAATTCAAAAACTAAAAATGACAGACCAAATTTTCTTTCAGATAATTGATCACCATAAAAATGCGCAACTTTGCCCTAATTTAACCGATCTCGCATCTGTTATAATAACCGAGATCCCCATGCTTGAGGTCGAAAAACGGGCACCCTGTATGATGACTTTTTTGCTAAGATGCACCATCTTCTAGATATAAGCAAAAAAACAAAAAAAGAGACCTTCTCGGTCCCCCCCTGCGGGGTGCTCACCACCTATGTCCGGGGACTTTTAGTATGTTTACCTCCTTACGACTCCAAGCAAAGCCCTGAAGTCAAAAATTGTGACACCCTCCATGCATTCTACAATCCCTTTATTGACTGGAATACATTCATAACTTGTTGTAATTGTTGCAAATATCTCATATGATTTTTAGGGTAGGTACCTAGGTATTAACAAAGATAAATTTTCTTCTTCTAACTTCTATACTTATAGGCTTCATGTCTGTTCATTCCGATTTATAACGATTCTCTGCGTCTGCATCTTCTCATCGGTCTACCCCCCGATCTTTTTCCTACTGGCGTACTGGACGGGTTTCCTCCTCGAAATGTGGTTGTTCCACTACTGCCCTTCTAGTTTTTAATCCATTTCTTTATAGGCTGTGTCTTACACTGGTTTCGGATATCTTCATTTCGGATGCGGTCCATTCTTGTTTTAGGTACCAACTATCTTCCTTAATTTCTTCATTTCTGCCGTTTCCATTATGTGTCTCATCTGTGTTGTGTAACTCAGCGAGCTTCTACTGCATATGTCAGGGCCGGCCGTACCACACTTTTATATACCCTGCTTTTAACTTCGGTGTTGCTAAATGTGTTATTCCATATGATGGCTTTTAATGCTTGAGATTTAGCCTGTTCGTTTGAAATTCCACAGCTGGATATATGCATGTATTCTTAGATAATTGAAGATGGTGACTTGCTCGATTATGTCTTGCTCTACTTGCAGTTTGCCCCTTATGGGGTCTTTGCTGATTGTCATGCATTTAGTCTTCTTCGTTGATATTTTCATGTTTGTAACATTTTCATTGGCATCCTTTGCAACTGGTCTTCATCCGCTGCAATCAACATTGCGTCGCGTCGTCCGCATAACTACTATCTTTATGCCTGTGTTTCGCATTTTATATCCCTCTTGGGTCATCACCTCCTCTTGAATTACCTCATCCTAATGTTAAACAGTAATGACCTTTAAAAATCCCCCTGTCCTACTCCTACTGTAGTTTATATGGGTCCTAGATACTCTCCAATTACCTTGATTTTTATTTTATTTCACGAGTTCGATGAGTTCTTGGGCAACTTCTCTTTTCTGGAAAACTTGTATGACATCTTTTAGTAATATTCGGTCAAAAGCTTTCTGCAAATCCACCACGCACATAAAATCTGGTTTATTAAATTCTAAAGATTTCTTTACTATTTGCTGTATATTATAAAAATAGCATCTACACAGGACCTTCGTTTTCTGAACCCCTGTTGCTCCTCTGCTAGCGTTATTGATTCATTTATTCTATTACTTAGTATTCTTGTCTTTTAGTGGTATCTAAAGGTAGGAACAGACTACTATCACGTCACGTGAGCTCACATGCTGTCACGTTGGCAAATTTTAAGCGTGAAATCATGCTTGGAAATACACTACTGTCACGCCATCATATATCACGCCTTGTCATTGGGCATAATCTGATGTGTTTGATAATTGAGTGTGCTAGTCCTTCCGATTGGGAAGAAAAATTGAATACTGTGGCGTCATATTTTGTGCTATATCATAGCACTCACCGTTAAGAGCGATTCTGAATATCTAAATATATACAGGGTGTTCTATTTGAAATAACGAAGTTAGTGTCTACTTCCGGTATAACAGGGAGTTGTACAATCTTAAATATATTTTCAATCAATTTGTAATATCCCAAAACCCTATTTTGCAAATTTTCACTTATTTACTATAAGTTTTTCTCAAGAAACGTCTAATCGACGGTCGTAGGGGCACACCCTGTATATCACGCCTTGACATTGCCCACAATCTGATGTATGTGCATCATCTATTAGTTCTTCCGTTTGGGAAAAGGAATTGTCATATTTTGTGCTCAGTGAACAAAAAAAATCAAGAAGTATATGGGCCCATGATATAAATAGGAAGAGAGAAGAATTGATCGAATTTCATCGATTATTTCCAGAATTGCAAAAAGATGCGAAAAGGTTCCAAATAGTGTATTTTCGGATGATTGAAAAAAAAATCGATTTTTTATTCGATTTATTAAGGAAGACATACAAAAACTGAATACTCAGCTTCGAAGAGGTTGCTTTGTGAGCTCACGTGAAGCCAAAATGTGTGGATTAACAGAAAATAAAAACATGAGGTCACGTGATGTGACGTGATACGCGTGAGGTGATGTCAGTGTGATTGGTGTACATAAAAACCAATGTAAAACGGCTGTGCACACTTTTTCCCCGTCACGTGAATTCACGTGATATCACATGAGCTCACGTGACGTGATTGTAGTCTGTTCCTACCTTAACAGTGTTATACCTCGATAATTATACGGTATTTTTCGGTCGCCTTTCTTAAAAACTGGTATTTGAACTTTTTGTAGTAATTTCGTTAATTCCTCTAGTAGGGCTTCGCCCCCACATTTGAGCAACTCATTATACATTTCGTTACTTCCTCTCTTTTAACTTTCAAGATGCTTTTGCAATTTCTTCTGTTTGAATTTCTCGTTCTTCCTCTATTTTGATCCTATTTTCCAACTGTCTGTTACCGTCTGGTGTGTCATCCATTCTTCCGAGTCAATGTTATTTATTTCTACCAGTTCCTTCATGTCCGCCTTACTGTTCCTTATTACTTTGAGAACTTTTTCCAGTAGCTTTCTTTGATTTTTATTATTTTCCGGTTTACCTCACTTCGTATTGTTCGATATGTTGCGTAAGTATCGTGAGTTATATTTGTATTATATTGTGCAATGCTTTACTTTTTGCTTTAGCCAACTCTTTTACTTCATTCGTGAACCACTGTTTTTGTATTTGTCTTTACAGTTGTTGTCAGTTTTGTTCTCAGGACTTCTCTGGCACTTTCCAAGATACTTGTTTCTATTTTCTTCCAGGCTTCGTCAATTTCATCTTCTTGTTTAATCGATTTTTCATTTATTTTACTAGCCAATCTTCTTATGTACCTACAGTTGTCTAATAGTTTCATCTTCCATGAGTTATATTTTTAGCTTCTCTTCCTTCCTGTGCTTTTTTTACTTTTTTTTTGTTAGTGTCTAATTGTATTCTTATTTTTGCTAGTAGTAGTTGGTGATCACTATCTGCAGCGTTTAGTGTTCTAACTGTTAATACTTGCTCTGGTCTTTTTCTATTACATAATATGACATAATCTATGGTAGGTTTTTGTCCTGTTGCATTATGCCCTGTATATTTGTACCCCAGATCTAGGCCGAAGTAAGTATTGCAGTGCTTTTTCGTTGAATCTTTGCTTAATTCCAGGGATTATCTCATTTCTAGTAGGTACGTGCATTCATATCTCACATGATTAGTATCATATCTTCTTCAGATTTTTTGTTTATTTCATTGTTAAATGTTTCATAGAAGGCTTCCTTTTTGTATTTGAGTTTTCCAAAGATAAAATAAATAAGTAAGTAAATAAGAAAGTAAATATTTTTGCTTTTTGCTGATAAATTTGACTGCCGCTTATCGTATTTCCTATTGTAGAGTATAAGTATAATAATATAAGCTTACCTTCTAAATAATGTAAATATAAACATTTAAGGTAAATAAAACTGTTATACTCAACAAGTTAAAAGATGCTTAGCAGAAGCAGTAAATAGGAAAGAAACCTAAAAACTTACACATTAGACTAACAACAACCTGTCTTTACATAAATGCATTAAAAATAAAGCCTAATATCTATTTTTATAACAACGTAAATTCCAAATTAAATAATATTCTCAAGGTGTTAACAAGAAAAATATCCCCTTTATTTGCAAATTCAAGGTTGAATAACTAATATTAATGCTATTGTTAAACACCAGTGGCTCTTAAAGGTAAGAAACTTGTGTATTTGCATTTAGGTCTTTATGTTAGTTGCTAATTAAACGTCTAAAGAGATTAAATTGTTAATTTAAATTCAAGGATTCCTACTACTGAAAATGGGGTTTTCCTTAAGGCTACAATTTTTATTTTTTCCTGGAAATTTTCTAAATTTAGTTTTAAAATAATTGCTGAAATGTAAATAAGTTTGAGGATATTATGATTATTATTATTAATGGCTCAGAATTATTTCTATTAAATTTAGAAAACTTTTTGGAAAAAAATTAAAGTTGTAGGTTTTGCTATGAAAACAGAATGATGGAAAATTTACACTTTCCCTTGTGGCACTTGAATTGGTAATTAAATTAATCAAACCAAGTGAAGGAGTAATTAATAAATAATTTTTATAGAAGTTGGGGATGCTCTTGCTGCTTGAAAATTTTTCATTTTTTTATATTAACGATTTAGAGCTACAACTTTAATAAATAAAAGTCTATAATAAACAAACCAAGAACTTTTGAAAGTTAATTATTTATCGGTTTGAACATTTCACTTTTTAGTAATTTTTAGTAAATTTCAAACCATCTGTAATAATCATTCTACATTTTAAAGCTTCCTTCAAAAACTTTGAGCATTTTTAATAAAGGTTTTGTATTTTATATATTTCTTGCCAGATTTTATGAAAACTTTTATAGAAAAATTTTGCTTTAAATATATTAATATTAAAATTTACGATGGATATTAATTATAGTTAACCAGAAAAGAGTTAACCATTTTTCCTGGTACAAAAAACACCTGCGGCTTACCATATATTAACAATATTACGTAATACCAGTTTACATTTGTGTAAGTATATAAATACAAGTTTGAACTGTGTTAGTGTTTAGTAAGTAACAACATTCACCTTGTACTTTTGCAGAATCGTTAAGTGATACTAATTGATTTATATTGTTAAAATGGCAATCGGAAAATCGATTATTATTTTCTTTGCAATTTGCTTAATTTATGGAACTTTGGCTGTTCCTCATCATACTGTTGGTATGTATTAATGTAAATTAATTAATAATTTTAATAGAATTGATCTTGTAAAGACATTTACAACAAATTATTGAGGATATATGATAAAGAAATGCATTTTTTGATATCCAATTAGAAGAAGATAATTTCAATTAATTTAAATGATTAATTAATAAGATTTTTATTACGAAATATTTAAATTTATTTTGAGGATGGATCAACTAGAATTTAAACGAATTTCATTGAATTAACACCAATTCCTAGACTTTCCTCAAACAAGCGCCCTACAATAAAATAATAAAATCATTTTTGAGCATATTATGTTGTTTGTTTTAAATAAAGTGTTTTTTAGATCATGCTAATCACTGTCATGCTGATGGTGGAGAAGTAGGAGGATTAATACACATTGAAGTTGGACAATCTTCATCCCTTCCTGGAAAGTGTCAGAAAGTTACCTGCCAAAAAGACTTTACACTTGCATCAGTAACGTAAGTGTTTTGCATTTTAATATAATTAAAATTAAATATAATTTTCTAAAGGTTTGTTGCGGCGAATTTGATAACTATGTTATATTTTTTGGTTGGGTTTTTCGCCACCAGTTGCTAAAATAGAATTAAATTAATAAACTAATAACTCACGTAACGTTTCGGAGACAAAATAATGATTGTTTACAGACAATTTTTTAAACACAAAGGTAAGCTAGGATCAATTTTCCTACTGAAAGGGGGTTCTTAAAATTCTTTTTTATTACTTAACGTGTCAGTACATACAGTTAAAATAATTTTTTGCCACTTTATTGCTTATTAATTAGACTTGCTTTCAATCTGACCGAACTAGATTTTAAATGTATTTAGAACAACAAAAAAGCAAAAAGTGCTGTCTGGGTTACAAAATGAGGTTTTTAAAAGGAAACATTTTTATTCTTTTTTATTTCTAACGTGATTAGGTGATTACACATAGAAAATATGCTGCTTGAACATTTTTTTTGTATTTAAAATGTTTCAATTTAAACATACTTCTTTACTAAAAAAAAAAAAAGAACCGAGAAAAGAAAATTAAGTAATTTTGGCATTTTCTTTTTGAGTTAAAAAAAAGTTATTTCATGAAAGAATCGCTCATAGTGTACGTCCAAATTTTTCTTCTAAACTCCCATACCATCTATCATATTATTTCTGGCATAATTCAATTTAATTTGTAGCAGAGATGGACATATCGTATGAGAATGTTATCTGGGACAATACGCCGAAGGCGTTCGAATATAGTTACATTGTTACAAATATATTATGTATATATACATTTGGGAGTAGAGAAAATGGTATAATACTCTCCGAATTTTTTTTTCAGTATATGCATTTTTATTACAATTAAAAAAAGTATGGGGCGTGGGGTTCACCTAGATTTTGGGCCGAAATACTATGTTAACTTTAATTTTTAATGTAAATTCATTTTTTTCTCATGAGTACTTCATGGTTTATTAGTTGTAGCGGTTATTTTTACAGCAATTTTTCTACGAAATTTATTAATAGACTATTGAATATGTTGTACATTACATTGACTAAAATGACATTAAAACAAATTATTTTTCTAGCAATAATTTACGTCTGCAATGCTTGATTGAAAATCGTTTTTTCGATTTTTTTTTTAGTTTAACCAAAGAATATAAATTGATTAGATATTCTTTGGTTTAATACTATTAATAGATATCTTCTTTTCTACCCCGTAAAATATTATTTTCTACACAAATTACAGACACAGAAATTAATTTGTAATAATTCTTGATGTAAAAATATATAAGTAGAACAACAGAACAAAGCCGATTTTTAATTCTAAAGTTTTGATACCCATATACCTACTATATTAATTTGTTTGGTTTGAACGTTTACCGTTTTACATGGAATTACAATGGCTCGAACGCCCCGCAAAGGCAACATGGAGGGTTAAGGCCTCCTAAGTGGAAAATAAAGTAAAAAATTTAAAAAATGTTCTGGTAGGGAAAATTTGATTGGAATTTGGAACAGTGTGCGAGTTTTAGAAAAGCGATTAAACAGAAAAAGTTTTTGAAAAACCAACATTTTAGCGTTTATGCAACCCAAAATATCTTTTAGACAATCCACTTAAAAATGATTGGCAGTTCTTTAAGCTTTTAGCACTTCTCATATTTAAAACCCAAAAGAAGAGGTATTAATAACAAACACTCTTTGTAACTGTAAATGATTAATGTTTTTACATAATCTCCGATAAATGTATTTATATCTTTAAAATATTAGAAACTATACTTAAATAAGGATGTTATTTAGAGTTCATTATTTACATATTTATTATTCATAATTACACCAAAAATATTTTTTCTAATCTACCGCGTTCGTATGGTTATTTATAGTGTTGCCGTAGGGTGGTAAGTGAATGAAACACTAGGATTGGTTGCAATTGCTAATCGGCTTACATGTATATTAACAAAGAGTAACAAATACTTAATTAATTTTATTTTAAAACTTACGGTTTTGTTACGTTATGTTTGATAGGGAAATAACATGATCATACAACATCGTAAAAATAAAGAAAAAATTCAATGTTTGGAATTTAGGAGACTTTTAGTTGTATATTTTTAATGTATCTGTGGGAAAATAAATATCTTAAAAAGCCTTAAAACAAAAAACGAAAGGAAGGTATCTTTTTGGGGGTAATTATTTTCTTAGCAATAAATTTCAGATTTATACTTCGGCAATCAAGAGAGATGTTTGTGGCTCATACAGTTGTTTTCAAATCGCAATTTTGCTGCCGTTTTAGTTTTTTTAAACGGGTAAACTTATTAGTAACAGCAAAAGTCAATTAATGATCTGTATAGATTATGGATTCTTCTTCCGCGGCATTGCAGCCCTCGGTGGACTTGAACTTCCTCAATTCTTCTCTTCCATAGGACCCTGTCTCTTGCTGCAGCCTTCCAGTTACGTATCTGGAGGATCTCCAAGGCGTCTCTTTTGATATTTCCCTGCCAGCGTTGCCCTGTCCTTCCTCTTCCTCTATTTCCGTTAAACTGGGCCCTGAAAATCTTTTTTGGAATTCGCTCTACATTGCCAGTCCATTTTAGCCTCGTGAATTTCATATGGCTCACTATATTGGGCGACTTGTACAATTCTGCCAGCTCATGATTATAGCGTAATCACCAAAGTTCGTTCTCCCGTATGGGTCCGTATATTTTTCGTAGAATTTTTTTTCGAACCTCATAAGTTTATCTTCTTTTTGTTTAGTCATGTTTGACAACCATATGTTACTACGGGTCTCGCCATGGTTGTATATATCTTTATCTTGGTCGCTCTGCCTATTAGCTTAGATTTAATTGCGTTTTGTATCGCATAATGTGCTCGGTTTCCTGCTTCGATTCTTTGTTGAATTTCTTGTGTTACGTCATTGTTGTCATTTCAATTTTCCCCAAGGTATTTACAATTTACGATCACCTCTATTTACTTCCCCTCGATAGTCAAGTTTTGACCTATTCTTCGGGTTGGCTTTGTTGCCATGCATTTAGTTTTGCATTCGTTAATTTCTATCCCTACTGTTGCGGCATTTACTTACAACATGATAAAGACTTCTTTAACACTTAGTATTGCTTGCCCTATAATATTCACTTCATCTGCATAGCCTACCATCTAGAATGATTTATTCATGATTGTGCCATTTGTAAGGATTTTCATATCCATGATCACCTTTTCCAAGATTGTGTTAAATAGTACTGGGGCCAGTTCATCTCCCTGTCTTAGTCCTTTCTTTGGGTTGAATTAATTTGTTACCCTGTTCTAAATCCTTACTTGGCTGCGTGAATTGGTCATGGTTATCTGAGAGAACCTGATAAGCTTGGGTGGGATACCTAGTTCTTCCATAGCGTCGTATAAGGCTATTCTATTGATCCTGTGATAGGCTTGTTTAAAGTGCATATATGAATATTTGGTATATTGGGCCATTCCTTTTCCATTATTTGCCTAACCACAAACAGTTGATCGATTGTGGATCTATCCTGTTTGAATCCTGCCTGATGTTTGCCGATTATTTTGTTGGAAAATAATTCAATTCTATTTCTCAAAATGTTTGTAAATAAAGTATTTTCTAACAAATTTTATTCAACAAAAATAATTACAATGCATAGTGATATTAAAAAGAGCATAAAATTTTAATTAAATGAGTTTATTGTCAAAAATTCCTCCCCTTGCATCGATGCAAGTTCGAAGACGTTGTGGGAATTGATATATCGCGGTATTTTGGCCGATTTCGTTCCACGCTTTCGCTAGGTAGTTTTTAAGAAACTCCTCCGATTTAGGGGGCTTAGCATAAGCCTTTGCCTCAAGAATGACGGCCACACTTGAGGACTGATTGGAAAATCTGCTCTGCAGAAACCTTGAGTCGAGTTTGCGTGACGAGACGGTGCTTAATCCTGCTAAAATGTCCATTTCTGATCAGGATAAACTTGTTCAGCCCTGGGAATTACTACGGCTTCCAGAACATCGGTGACGTAATTTTTGGCGTTAATTTTTGTGCCGTTTCGATGAAAAGCAGGTCAGCTTTGCCTGCAAACGACGCATCAGACCAAACCATGACTCCTGCAGGCTTCTGGCTACGTGAAACGACACGACCTTTTCTGTTAGCTTCTGAAGAACCACTAGCAAGTACTTTGCTGTTTTGGACGTTGTGGGCCTGCTAAACGGCGAAAAATTGTTCATCGCTGAACAGGCTGCTTCTATGGAATTGACCACCATGTCTATGCAACACTGCAACTGTCGGCGGCCTTGCAAGCGTACTTCGCACATTTTATCATTGAGTTGCTGGTGTTTTTTTAACTTCAAAGACTTGAGTTTAAGTTCTCTCTTGGCGATATTGTGGACGCTGGACTCACATATTCCGATTTCTTTAGTCATTTTTCTCATTGATCGCCGAAAATTGCGCCTGATTCGCTCATGAATGATCTTGCGGTTGGCAGGAGTGTTGGCAGTGCGCGGTCGTCCACTTTTTGGTATGTTCTAACTCTTGAAACGTTTAATTGCTTGGACACCACAGATTTTTTGACGTTGAGCAGACGAACAATATCGACTTGACGCTTTTTTTTACAGGTGCAACGAAATTATAGCATTACATATATTTAATTCTCTCGTTCACTAGTCATCTCGAAACAAAACCAGTACACTAAATGGATACTTTGTAATTCTGACACATCAAGCGATCTCCCTTCTTATGTAAAGGGCAGATAAAATTCCCATTCCTGTAGAATTACTTCTAGATTCTAGATGTCCTTTATTAGTAAGTGCAATTCCTACGCCAGCAGATTTCCTTTAGCCTCGATGAGCTCCGCCGGTATACCGTTGACCCCTGGGGCTTTGTTGCCCTTAATCTTGATTATGTTACGAGTTACTTCCTGTAGTGTGGGTTACTCCATCTGTTTTTCCACTGTATAAAATGTTCTTTTGGTGTAGTCTGTTTCTAAGTTTGTCTTGTTTAGAAGCTCTGAGAAGTGTTCTTGCCATCTCTGAAGTACCCTGTGCTATTCTGCTATAATTTCTCCTCCTATTGTTCTACATGTCCTAGTTCTCGGTTGATATTTCGTCTTTGTATCCCTGATTAAGTCATACATCTTCTTAGTTTCTTTGGATTAGTAATTGAAATGAGTCTTCTAGCTTCCTGAGTTGGTCATAGAGAACTTCTTTCTTCTTTCTTTTGAATACCACATTGGCGGCTCTTCTGGCTTATTGTTTATATATTTCTTCTTTTCTCCGCGTTGGTCTTTGCAGCATATTAGCTCGGGCTTTGTTTCTCATATTAATATCTTCCTCACACTCTCTACCCCACCATGTCTTAATTCTTTCTTTAGTCCTAATGTTTCTTCTGTTACTCTTAAAATTTTCCCTTTAGTCAGAGCCTACCCTTCGTTGATGTTGTGGTCCCTGTTCCTTTGTGTTGGATTCGTAGACTCTCCATTTAGATTGAAATATGTTTCAAGAGTTTTACGGTATATCTCCGCTATTTCTTTCGTCTAGAGTTTCGGTAAGTCATATTTTACTTTACTTTCACCTGGTTTTACTCTGCTCATATTAATTTTCATCCTGATTTTTGTTTTGACTAAATAATGGTCAGAGTCTGACGAGGTTCCTTTCATTATTCTAATATCAGTTACACTCGAGTAGCACCTAGCGCTAATTAGGATATGGTCCATCTGATTGAACGTGTTCTCATCTGGGGACCTCCATGTGATCGTGTGGACTCGCTTGCGAGGAACTAAAATTATTTGTTTCCCTTACCAAGAACAACTATATTTTAATCCTTATGATTGACAGATATCATTTAGCTTTAACAAAGGATTACAAAACTGCACAAAAGAAATTAATTGAATTTCATTTAAAACAACTTTCTAAGAAAACTTAATCCTTAACTAGATAAATGTGGAACGAGAGTTACAAAACAAGCACAAATAACATTTTCTACATGGTTGAAAACTTGTAAAGTTTATTAATTATTTTATCATCATCATCATCATCATAATCTTTATTTCCATTTGTACCCGCTCTTGCAGGTGTTGGAATTAATTATTTTATACGAATGGAAAATTAAACACATAGGTAAGGTAGGAAATATTTTCCCAACTCAAAAATTTCTTCACAAATAAATTAAAACAAAAACACGTCGAAGACTAATACTTTAAATACATAATCGTTACTTAAACTTCTCTCTTTAATTTCAGATGTCCTGTGGCTGTTCCCAAAGACGGATGTAAATTCTCCGACATTGACTACAAAAAACCTTACCCAGATTGCTGCCCTCAAGAAATATGTGAAGCAAAACATTAATAAAATTTTGATTTTTGCCTAGTGTTACGTGTTATTTATAAATACATGATTATTGGCTTTAATTGTTAGTTTTTTGTATTAAAATATAAACTGTTATCGGCAGCATTTTATTACATCATAAATAATTGAAAAAATTGTGTTGTTATTTACTTATTTCTTCTTCTTCTTCTTTTGTTAGGGTTGAGCCTGTTGTTTTCGAGGAACGTAGTCCTGCTTAGGGTTTATACTGATGTGGAGATCCAGCTTTCTTTCCTTCTCTTGGGTGGGCGCCCTGGTTGGCGTTTGGCTGTCGGCATTGAGTCTCTTGTTATTTTAATTAGTCTGGTTGATGCTGCCCTACGTACATGTTCATCCCATTGATTATGATGTTTTTTGATAAATTTGTGTATATCCGCTATTTTACATTGATCCCGTATTGTGGTGTTAGGTATTAGGTCTAATCGTGTGTTTCTTGTTATTAATCTGAGAATATTCAGTTCTACACTTTGTATTATTTATTACGTGAAAGTGTTACGAACTGATAACGGCACAGAATACTGTAATAAAATTTCCATAAACTATCTCAACAACTACGGTATTGTACACGAAACAACAGCAACGCATATACCAAAACAAAATGCTAGGTCGGAACGTGAAATGAGAACAATCGTAGAAAGTGCGCGAACAATGCTACATGGCAAGGATTTACCCAAAAACCTATAGGCAGAAGCAATCAATACTGCTGTTTTTATCCTCAACAGAACGTTAAACAGTCAAGTTGAAGACAGGTCGGCATATGAAGCCTGGACGGGATTGAAACCATCGTTGAAACATATGAGAATTTTCGGTTCAGATGCATCCCCAAAGTTATCGAACATCCACCGTACTCCCCCGATCTGGCGCCTGCTGACTACTTTCTGTTTCCCCGTCTCAAGACGGTTATGAAAGGTGCGCGTTTTGAGGACGTGTTGGCCATCCAAGAACGTGTGACAGCGATCCTGCGATCGATTCCTAAAGATGACTTTGCTGCCAGTTTCCAGAAACTTTATGAACGTTGTCAAAAGTGTGTTGTGTTGCAAAGCGATTATTTTGAAGGCTAAATAAAGGCAATTTCTTTATATCTCTTGTTTTCTTTGTTCTTTGATACTATTCACCGAACTTTTTAGACACACCTCTAGGTCATAGAATTGTCGATATAAAATTTTTTACCAACCAGTGTAGGCAGCTCGGTATCCACGACTTCACGTGTACCATGGGAAAAATGCATTTACAAAAAAAATCAAGAAAAGGAACATGCAGCACTTTTCTTTATCGCTGGCACACGTGCAATAAAAATATTACAAATACCACACATCCCCGGAGTTGGAAATAAATATTGTGCCACATGTGCACATTCAAAATTGAAAAATGCAGAGTGCAAACAACATGTCCTTTTTAAAAAACATCAACTGCTCTTTTTAAGTGGTAATTAATCAGGCCCGGATTTTTAGGCACTAAAAAAGATAAAAGTAGGCAGCAAAAAATTAGATTATAGGCACGAAATATGCACCGAATCATAGAAATAGGCAATTATAGGCATTGAATACGTACTTACAACACAAAAAAAAATAAAAAACGCTTGGTTAAAACATTATTTTACAAATAATATAGAAACAACTTAAACTCTAAAGAATGTACTGTAATACCTAGTCTAGTAGTGTAATGTAATCGTTAACCTTTCATACCTTACGGTGTTGAGGCTGGTGCGTTAGCGTATGTTTTCTTACGCGTGAAATGCACAATCCGCATGCAAGTCACGTGATTAGTGCGCCGTTTTTTGCCTACATATGTGTGTGTACGTATAGAACCTTGTTACTCTACGTCGTAGGTCGGTATTCGGAGGAGAGCATCGTTAATTAGGTGCCCAACGACAAATGGTCACCAGAGCTCGATACCGAACTTTGGGAAATCTTGCACCCAGCGAGATTCGAACCGAGGACTAGCGTAATGCTAGCCTGACGCTCTTATCACTGCGCCACCCTGGCAGACTATTTAAAAAAATAATATAAGATAATAAAAAATAATACTCCTACAACTTAAGCATAACAAATTAGAACTTTTTCTAGATTTTCAGGTGTAAAATTGCTTCTGTTATCCGTCAAAATTTGTTTATACGCAGAAAATGGACGTTCTACGTCACAGGACGTTAGAGGGGCATATTTTAAATCTGGAATATCTGAATTTCCAACTTTATTTGGTATTTCGTTTGAATCTCCGCTTAATATTTTGCTAACCTGCAGTAACTGCGAATACCCTGGATTCTTCACCAATAGTGGATCTAGCCGTGAAGCAACAATATTTGCAATTTCCCCAGGGGCTTCTTTTAAATGTTTTTGTGGTTTTTCAATTCGACCAACATTATCGTATAGTTTTTCTCCTTTTGCTTCTAATTCTTTTATGGTAAGTAAAATAATTTTAAAATGCGACACCACGTAAGCTAAATTGGCTTTTTTAGAGTAGAATTTTTGAAAGTCTCTTGGGCTTTTTTTATACACTCGGCGACTCGGCAGTGTGGGAATCGAAACTGTCGATTACTTTTTTAACACTTTTAAAATTATCGTTGTAAAACACTGCAGCTTCTATCCAAGTTCCCCATCTTGTTAGGACAGGTTCTGGTGGAAGAGGAATATTAGGACACATCTCTGCATAAAGTTCTCTGCGAATAGGGGCCTTTAAAAATACTTTTTTTTTGTTATGGAGATAATTTTATTAAGGTTAGGGTAACTCTCGCGAACAGTTTCTGCCAGAAGATTAAGGGTATGAGCAAGGCATGTACAGTGGATCATATTTGGAGAAAATACTTCCAGATTCTTTCCAGTTTTTAACATATAGCCGTCTGTTAAAAGCCATCTTATTTTTTAGTCATTTCCACCTCGATGTAAACAAACAAGTTTGACAGCGGCTGATTCACACGGCAAATGCTTTGCGTAAAATTGTTGGCTACGTTAGCGTACGCGCTTGTAGCGTATACACAGGTAAGTAGCGTAAATACGTACTTATGTAAAAATGCGTCACCGGCTTATCGGATTAGGAAACTTTCACCAGTATACAACCAATCACAGCCCCTATTTCGACCTCGTGGTTGTCAACCATCACGTGGTTTTGTTTACATCGAGTGCACGGTTTCCGTGAATACACTTTAGTACCTATTTCTTTACGAATGGTGTCGATTTTTTGTCTGTAACATACATCCAGATAATTTTCCTTAATGTGGATTCGTGAGGTATATGATTTTTGGTATATTTTTCGAGAAATGCTGGCATTCTAATTTATTCCAAAGAATATTGGCAGATAACATCGCTTGGCACAAATCAAGTTGAAAGTTGTTGACTGCTGGATTGAAAGGAGCTTGGTTTAAAAAGGTTTGGATATTATTTCTCTCTTTATTGCTAGTGGATTGGTGTAGAGCCGTCTTCATGTGGTTTTACATTCACATTGCAAAGGTTGAGGACCGTTTGCAAACAAGTGAACAAGTTTGTTTTATTAAATTTGTGTTCAAGTAAAGATCTTTGTGTTCAGATTGTAGTTCAAGTTTGTCAGTACTGATTCACCTTTAAAGATTTCATTTGTGGCAAGTTTTAAGTCAAGTTAAGTTAATATTTTGTGTTATGTTGCATATGTGAAAATTTAGCTGTGCTCATTGAATTGTTAGTTTAATATTAATTTGTTAATCCTATATTTTACCTGGGATTGAGGGGCTTAGTTTGTGAATGTTTTGCAGTGCGTAACGTAAATGTAGTACCCTCAATTATATCGTCCCTTAAAGTACCTAAGTGTAGCATTTATTATTTGTTTTGACGGGACACATTAATTGTCGCCCCCTTTTGTGTAATTTCTGTATATTCATTTTTGCCTTTTGAATTATTAAATATCTAATTGTCAATTTAGTTTGATCTTGTTATTGAGTGCAGTGCTTCCCGATCGTACTTGTGTGTTAGTGTTTTGTTTAAAATTTACGTATGCATACAGTGTGAGCCTGCCTACAAGTTTAAGAATTTCAGTAAGTAGCCATTTCAGAAAGCAAGGTAAGTCACATCTTGCAGCAGGGTGCAGCTACAACCCCTTTTTCGAGTCCTATGGGAATCTTCTGTGGTGGGTTTCTTTTATACCTTAGGGCGACTATAATACCACAGTGGTGCCCTTTCTACCGTTTACGATCATTCCCCTTGAAGGATTTTAAGTGTTACGACCCACCCCATCTTCACTGCTAGCCTAGCCGTGTGCTACCGATTTTTGGCATCCCCTTATGTCGTAGTGCGGGTTTTGCCCGTGACAAACAACATAAAGAAATTTAAAAATAGAGACTGTTAAGTTGGTTAATAATAATAAAATTTTGAATATTTTATTTTTCAAAATGTTACGTGTTATAAATACACGATTGTTAGCTTTAATGGTCAATTTTTTCTATTAATATATTAACTGTTCGGCAGCATTCTATTACATCATAAATAATTGTAACAATAGTGTTTTTGTTTATTTCATAATCTTTGCTTTCGTATTTCACCAAATACCGTAATGGAGTTGGAAAAGCAAGGCTTTTACCGATAGCGTTAAGGCCTATGAAAGTTAATGATGAGGATGATGGTCATACTGAAAGTTAATAGTTTATTTAATTAAAATTAAACTACCAGAAGTGCCCTTTAAACTAAAAAATTTAATGGAAGCACGATTTTTTTGATTTTACAAGCTGTTTAATTAATCGTGTAGTATGAAACCATAATTTTTCAAGGGTTATTAAAAACAATTAAAATTAAAGACTTTGTAATTTTTATTTTGCAAGCATATTTCGGAACAATACACTTTAAAAATTTAATTTGTTCTTGTGTCGTTAACTCAGTGGGAATAATGACGAATAAAATCGCCTATTAGTTTTCCTTTGGCGTATAAAATGGAGCTGACTTCGTATGTTAAAGTTCTCTATTTGTTATTTATATTTGTTAGTGCAGCACGATATGCTCTTGGTACGTAATTATTTCTTTCAATAAGCCTTTATTTATAATTTAATTAATTCTTTTCGAAATAACTTAGTTTATATTTAAAACAGATATATATTTCTGTAAATGGTGTTGAATTCTGAAAGTCCGAAAATGTTGAATTCATTTCAGCTGGTTCAGATTGCATTGTAAAAGGTAAAAATGGAGTAATTAAGATCAAACAGGGGCAAACAGCATCCTTACCTGGAAAATGTGCCATAGCTACATGCCAACAACATGATACCGTAACAGTAAAAACGTACGTAAAATTTATAAACGTAATAATTAGTTTTAGGCATATTTTAAAATATAGAAGCTTTATCTAAAGTCATACGTATTTAGTCGTTAATTTAAGAAGTGATGATTTTTACAGTGAGTTGAATAGGGCATGCAGAAAATTTAGAAACGGTTTAGTTACTAAACTGAACAGACAATATGTTATTCAGTAACCATTTTGCATTCGATGCAATTTACACCAAAAATTCAAAGTTAAATATTGCACGTCACGCTCGGTAGTGTAGAAAGATTCTTGATTAAGATTAAAATATTTAACCCTCCTTTTTAACAACCCTACCCCGCTCAGGATGGTTTGATATTAACATTTTATATCATTTTTGGTTCTCTGAGGTTCTATTCATAAAGAAGAGCAAATAAAGATTTGATTTATTTAGCTCTGTAATGAATGAGGGTATAAATTTACAGAACCCTTTAAATTTAGTGAATTTATAGTCAGTGATGAGGCAGACTAATTTTGAAATTATTTAATTCTAGAAAATAGTGTTAAAGGTGAATTTGTTTAAGAATTCGTTCGTACGTTGTGTTGTATTTTTAATAAATTTTAATTAATTTTGAAAAATTTGTATATGTATAATGAATCCGAAGACTTCCACGGTCAGTGTCGGTATTAACAGAACGTCTTCCGGGTTGACCGTGTCATTGTCTCAAGAATGACAACGTCCCAACACGGAAGACGTTCTGTTAATTTGTATATGTATAGAAAAATATATATCTTCCTTATTTATCCTATTTAATGTATTTGTTTTTTTGTTGTGCCATTACAATTTAATAATAATATATTTTTTTGCAGATGCCCTGCCCGTCCTCCTAAGCCTGGTTGTAAACTTTCCAATGTAGATTACAGCAAAGATTTTCCTGATTGCTGCCCTCAAGATGTGTGTTAAATAAATAAAAATATTAATTGTAGGTATCCTATTTTTGCAAACCAACAATAATAAAAATATCCCTTTATTCAAAATTTACTATAAGAAAACCAAAATTAAGGGCAATAATGAGTAAAATTTATAGATTTGATTAAATATAGATCTGTATTCGTTAAAGCAATGTGATTTGTTTTTGGTAAGCTTGGTCATTTTATTTTTTGTTTTCTAAATTTGGTTGTCTTGGAATTTCTTTCTTAAAAAATAAAATTTTGGTAAATTTTGACGAATTTTTGATCAGTGACGGTGGGATAGTTTCTGTTAGGCTTCTTGTTATGACATCATTTTTGTACTTTACCCACACAATAATATAAGCTTTTATTTCATTTAAGACATCGCACAGCTTATTATTGTTATTATTTTTAAATTTTGTGTTAATAGTAAGTGTTAGTGTAAGTCGATATGTATGTTTATCCAATTAATAAATTTGATGATCCTAGTAAGGTATAAACTCTGGGTGGTCTATAATTACAGCCACCAAATCCATAACATAATGAATTAATAGTTATAATTAAAAAAATGCATTGATTAATTTGTTGTTTTCAAAAAATATATAGGTTGCAAACGAAGTTTCATACAATCTTTGAAGTGTTTTTTCTCGAAACTAAGTTTTTGGAGTTGTGTCAGTTTTGTTCCAAGGTAGCGATTTGTAGTAAATTGTAACCGTACAAATCATCCTTTAAAAATTATTAACTTTTATTTTTGGACTGTCATGTTCTTTTTAGATGCCATTTAATAGCATCACAACCAGAATGCTTACTATCCAGATTTGATTATAGTATATTAAAACACAAGTCACAAAAGGCAATCCTCCTTCTGTCTAATGATTGTTTTATAATATTTTCTCTGTTTCCATTTACATTATTTATTTATGTTTCTTTTTATAAAAATACTCGATAATTGCCAGTTGGGGAAATTTTGACAAAGTAGTTAGGTTGGTAACAGCGATTTTTGCTTGACAATTGACAGAAGTTTGACATTTACGTAGCACTGAATGGTTACCTATTCTTACTTTCATACGTAAAGTTCAGTACGGTGTCTTATGGAAAGCGAGGTTGCCAGATTTCGCCACAAAACTGATTGGAAGTGAATATACACAAATAAATCCAGCTATTGTATTTCAAGGCACCCAACAACTGCTAATCCCTAATCCCTTTATAATAGCTTATTCTGCATGTCTCTGTCCTTAAATGAACGTAGACCGCTAGCCTCTGCCGAGAAGTGGCAACATTGACCACACAAATCCCATAAGAATAGGTAATATTATTTAATACAGTATTATCAATTCCTGAAAATGCCGCCAAAAATCTTTTAAGAATGAAGCTCATTCTAGCATCAAAAAGCGTGCTAGAATAATATCCATCTAATGCCGAAACAGAGAAAGATTTTCCAGCGTATTACCTACTCTTACTATAGTAAATCAAAAAATAATTTAATGTAACAGTTCGACCGATGAAAATTAATTAAATTAAAAGTAAAGTAAAAGATTGAATAGATTTTTATTGTTGCAACATTTCTGCTCGATATTTTTTATTTATTTACTTTAATGCAGAACGTACTTAACAACAATAAAATGCAGTATTGTTATTGAACTATCACAATTAATTTATTAAAGTTTATACAACAAATGTTATTTATTATTGCCTATTACACCTTTGTGTTTGCGTTTTTGTTTGCTATTCGTAAGAAACTATTGTTACGAAATATTACGCAAGCTAAATGCAGTAAGGTAGAGGTGTGTATGTTAAAAATAATAATGAGATAAGTTTAGATAAACAATTCATACAAAAAATAATAAATAATAAAACAGAAGAAATAATTCGAAAGAAAAGAGAAGTAGTAGAAAATAGCATGGAAACTTCTGCTTTTTGGCAGTCTTTTGTAGGACGCTTAGCAACTAATTATTTTGCTTTGCGTAATTATTAACATATCTTTGTTTATTTCACTACAGTAAAAAACGAACACAACTAACCGGAATTTTGCTATTTTAAATTTTTGCTCTTGTTTTATATGAAGCTTAACAGTTAATTCTTTAATTTTGCACTATGTAATCTTAATTCATCTCTGTTTTAATATTTATCCTTGTTGTATGAACACAAGCACGAAATTGATTTTTAACTCGCAAAATGACGCTTATCAGAGCTAAAATTCTTTAAAATATGCTCAGTTGCAATGCAAAATCAACCAATAACTATTAAGGTTGCGTCGAGTATTGTTTGAATATGTTAAAAGTTAAAATATATAAGTCAATATTTCATAATAAATTTGTTAAATTAAACCAGCAAATATACTGAATTATTTTTAGTAAATAACACTTGTTATGTAGGCTACTTGACGTACTACTTCGTATGAAGTGTTGCTTAACCCACATCTTAAATCTATCATCAGTTTGTTTTATGGACTTCGCTTTAGTAAAACATTTAGTTAACTCTTTACTACAGATATATTAAATTTAAATACCTACACTGCGTTTCAAGCATCAGATTCAGTACGCTAAAGATAAGGCAATGTTTAATTCTTTTGGGAGTTTTGTGGTCAATGTTGCCACTTCTCGGCAGAAGCCAGCGGTTTAAGCTATTAGAAAGGGATTAGCAGTTGTTAGGTGCCTTGAAATACAAAAGCAGGATTTATTTATGATTGACAGGTGCATATTTATTTACAAACAGTTTTGTGCTGAAATATGGCTACATCACCTTCCATAAGAGCCCGTACTGAATCTGATGTTTGAAACGCAATGTAGTACAGACATGGTAACCCACCTCTTGTAACATTACTAGAATTATAAATTTTTAGTAACCTCATTAGTTTAAAATAATAATTTTTGTGTAAGTTTTATACAAGAGATATCATCTAAACTACATTACAGTTAATTTATTGGTACCAGCGTTTGTTATAATTTTATTGTTGGTAACTTACTGTTTGAAGAATTAATACCTTCTAAATTTCTAAACAAAATAAAAAAGTAACTATAGAGTTTAGAAAATTTAAAGGTCTGACAAAAGAAACTGGGATACTGAATAGATGGAAATAGTATTTCTCGGACCTGTTGGCAGAAGGGAAAGAAAGAAGGAAAACCGACGAAAACGTGAAGGCATACACGAATACTTAGACACAACAGATGATGACATGGTAGAAGATAAAATAACAAAAAGGAACTAGACATACCGATAAAGAAACTCAAACTAGCATCGATGAAATCACCCTAGACATGATAAAATTTCTATGAGGAGCAGGCAAAGAAAAAATGCTGGAATTATTTAACTATAGTTATTAATAACAAGAAGAGTGCCAAAGGATTAGAATACACGTATTTTTCATACAGTTTTCACGTTTGAAAGGCACACGGAAGAGGGAATAGGTAGTCGTGATGGGTCTTCTTATTTAGCAAAATGGCTTAATATCGAAATACAACTCCTCCCAAGTCATTTCTAATGGTTTAGCTCCGGACGGAATTCTAGTGATCCTACGCAGGACGTTTTACTGGACCGCTCCCAGTTTGGGTATGGATATACACGACATCTGTCCAGCTGAAGCGTATGACAGAACTGGTCTTCGATAAGCCTTGTAAAGGCTCACGTAAACTAACAGTGGTAGGCTAAAGTCAATTCGATTAGGGTAACTATTCAAGTTTATAGCCATGACCAGGTGTTATGAACGTGTTCGTTAGCTGCCTAACTAACGTGACGTCTAGGCACTTAATTAAGTAGCCCTAGGTTGTCATACAGTCTACTCGAAACGGTTGAAGACCCCAGGACTGCTGCTTGAAGAAGACGACGGTTGCGGTTTTTCTTGGTCTATCTTTATTTTCCATCAAATCGTACTACGGCATTAGATTTACCAGTACTTTTTTCAATTTTTCTCCTATGGTCTGCGTGGAATGTGAAATCCGCACTAAATTTTGTAAAAAGTCGTAGGCTTCTCTGTAGACGGTAACATTAAGCCGGAACATTGTAGATAGTTACATGTCCTCCTGTGAAAGTTTAAGTTGGCCTCATTCCCAGTATACGTGCTAAAAGGGCTCAAATAACTTGAATGATCAGTTAACAAGCCACAGGTCTAGACTTCGGGTGGCTACGGCTAAAGAAGAATATAAAAAGAGTTCAATGGGCTATTGGTAATTTTAGGCCCTCAAACTCACTAGGAAAAGACGAAACTTTCCAGTTTTTGTTCGGTAACGTACTGATATTTCTGTTCTTATTCTCGTATTAGTTAACACCTTCAAAGTTAACTAGTAAGTTAACACGATTTCGATTCTATCCTCAACCGGCGATATGCTTTAATCGGCATTTAAAAATCCTGTACTTTCAAAACAGAATCCAACACTTGCAAATAAACAAAACCCCTTTCGTTCTTTCTTTCTGGCCATAAATTCTCCCTTCATCGGACGATTCGGTGAGATGTGTCAACTCTTCTGTGCTTGTTCTCGCATTTTTCAAATATTAAACTGCTCTATCATGGAGTAGGGAAGACGTTGTGAGGCCCACTTTAGCGTCGCAGCCAAAGAGAGCTTCATATGGCGTTCTCTTAATCCCAGAATGAAAGGCCCTGTTCTTCATCAGTTGGACGAACTGTAATCCCTCACTCCAGCGGCCAGTTTTCTTTCTTGCATCAAAGCACATAGCATGTTTTCGATGTCTTGATTAGCTCTTTCGACACTGCCCTGGCTTTGTGAGTGGCGCGGTTTACCATGGACGATCTTCAGCGTGGGTCAGTACTCCTTTGGGCTGCTCACCACATTGTTGGCAAATTCCCTGGAATTTTCGGACTGTAGAGCCGATGGAGCTCCAAGCAACGTAAATATGTCCACGAGGATGTAGGCCACTTCTTCCGCCCTCTTTGTTTTCAGAATTCTCAGAACCACAAACTTGGTAAGATGGTCTTGGTATATCATTATAAACTTATATTTCCTGTCAGGATGGGACTGAAAATCGATCAAATCGACCTGACCACGGGAGTTGAATTCAGAAAAAAACATTGGCTTGACCACAACACCTTTTCTGACACCTTTTTGTTTTTTCTGGCATGACTCACAAAGGTGAATGTACAGTTCAATATCGTGATGAGTAATGTTCTTATACTTCTGTTAAAGTTGTTTTAACATTATGTCCCCGTCCTCCATGTCCAACTGCCAAATGAGCCTCGTGAAGTACGTCAAATAATGAACAGACTAAATCAACTTACTTTTGTTCTCTACCAACATTACATCATAGCGTTTCAGCAGCCAATAGTCCCGGGGTTCCTTCGTAGTGGTCGTCTTAGCCCTTTTCACATCGTCCAATAATGTTTGGTAACTGTTTTCCGTTTGAAAAACACAGTTTTTAGCAGCGTTGGCGTTTCTAAAGCCCGATTTGTTGGGAATAGAATACTATTTATGTGCAAAAATATAATCAGTTGCCTGCGAAGCAACAACTTTTTCTAATACTTCTAATAAAATTAAGACACTTATCGGCGTTAAATGTTCAAAACTCTCAAAATTTTCTATTTTAGCTAAAGGGTGAGATTAAGCTGTTTTCCAAGCAATAAGGACATGTAATGATCGAGTAATTGCCAATATCTTTGATTTAAAAATTAACGAAGAGATATGACAATTTCGTCATTTTTAGAGAAACACAGTTATAACCTATTGCATTTGATTTAATATTACGAAGTATTTGGCAATATCATTATCATTCATTGTTCTTACTTAGTACAAATATCCATCCCTGGAATGGACTTTTATTGTGACAACTATCATATTGGCAAGGGACCCACCTCAATCCGAACCTTGATTTACAAGGTAAGTAATTATGTTAAATTAATACATATACGAAACGTTACTTTTGGACCATGAAAACTTGGCACATAAAACTTTCCCTGAAGAATCATTGAAAATTCATAAAATAATTCGAATAAATTTTAGTTATGGCAATAGAAGAAAACATCTTAAAAAATTTAATTTTTAGAGTTACGTCAATTAGTAAATTAAAATAAATCAAAGATTTACAGTTCCTGGAGTTTGCATGCAGTAAACGTGTCAAGGTCAGGATGTTTATTACGGATTATCGTAAGTATTTAAAATAAAAAATAATTACTTAGATAATAGCCTTAACTAGAAATTGTTTTATGTATGATAAACAATTCCAGGCTTATTATCTTAATATATGTTCTTAACCTAATTTTCCGTTCGCACTCTGTATTTTTTTTTTTTTTTAGTATTGAGTGTTTAATATTCGCTCTATCAAAATATTATTCTGCTTCTTGGCTAGTTTATATTTTTTAAAGTTGGTTAGGCCTCATGTTTGGGTTTCTGTTTATTTCTAAGCTCATCCTTTCGTTTACCGCCAGCTTTTGGTTTTTGGGCATTTCACGCTTCAGTAAAAGCAAATAAGCTTTTCGAAGTTCTGTCTTAGCCAAAAAAGTTCCTTCTTCTTGTAAACTAAGTCTAAGACTTAACCCTTTATCTTTAGCTCGTTCCTACCTTTGTCGCAATTTTTACTTTTGATTTTGGGCAACCCCAAGCTCCGATTACCTTTATCTAACAAAAATTCATTGTCCAACTTCAAGTCTTTCAGCGATTGGAGGAGTTTCGATTCCCGATTGCGTTTAATTCGTTCTTGCTTTGTTTCAACTTTTGCTCTTGTTTTTGGACAACTCACACTCTTGGTAGGTACTCATCCTTAATTCCTATTTTGTAATTAAATCTACACTGAAGTACGTTGTTTGGTCCAATGAAAACTTTTTCTGGTAATTCGGCCAAGTAAACCTTTTAGGGTTTTGAGTTTCAGTCAACAACAATTCCTTCTCATTCTTGCCCACCTAATATTTTTTTAGCGATTACAAGACATGCGTCTCATGATTCGATTCCCGTTTACTTTTAGTTTATCCTAACTTTTGCTACAATATTTGCTCTTGTCTTTGGGCAATCCGCTCTCATAATACTCATTATTCGCTGTTTTGTAATTCACCATACAGTGAAGTGGGTTGCTTGATCTAACGGAAGGGTTGTCTGGTAGTTCAGTTAAAAATAAGCCCTTCAGAGTTTTGTTTCAGTCAATTGCAGGACTTAAGCCCCGTGTTTCGATTCCCATTTAATTTTTGTTCTTGCTTTTGGGCAACCCACACTCCATTCATCCTTAGTCCCTCTTTTTTAATTCAACCTACAGTAAAGTACATTGTTTAATCCAATAGAAACTTCTTCGATTGAAAACAAGCCTCTCAAAGTTTTGTTTCAATTAATAAAAGCTCCTTCTCCTTCTTGGCCAACTAATATTTGTTCAGGGATTATAGAACTTAAGCCTCATATTTTAAACCTCTTTTACTGTCCTAGCTTTTGCTGTAACTTTGGTATTGCTTTTGGACGGACAGCCAAATCTTTTGGTATTCATCCTTTATTCCTATTTTGTAATTCAACCTACAACGAGTACGTTGTTTAATCCATTGGAAACGTCTTCAGATAATACGGTTAAAGGCAAACCGTTTTATTTCAGTGACAAAAGTCCCTTTTCCTTCTTGGTGAACTAATATTTTCTCGACGACTAGGTACAGGATTTAAGCATCATCTTTCAATTTCCTCTATTTTTAGATCATTCTTGTTTTTACTGTAACTCTTGCTTTAGTTTTTAGGGAACCCCACGCCCTTGTCACGTTGTAGTTGTAGGTTGAATTTAAATAATGGAGCATGTAATCTAATCTAATGGAAACGTTCTTCGATAAATGGGTTAAGAGCTCTGTTCCAGACCACAAAAGTAATTTCTCCCTTTTAGTCAGCTACTGTTGATTATTTTTCTATTACAAGGGGTCGGGTCGGCTATAGCTCCCCTAGCACTGAAACTCAACAGGTTTATTGTGCTCCCTAGATACCTTTTACATGCCAACATCCCTGAAGAAATTCAGTGTGTCTTTGTAAGACAATTTAGAACATTCGCAGAGAATATGATGCTCTACAGTTTCATCCTCCTTCTCGCATATTCTGCAGGTAGTCCCCTTCTACACCTAATAGATGTGAATGTCTTCTGAGCTTGCAATGTCCCGTCATTAGTCCTATTGCTTTCCTCAGCTGCTCCCTACTTAGTAGTAGTGACTCCTCTCTCTTTTATTTTGAGAAGTCCTTAATGAACGTCCGCGATTGCTTCAGTCCTGATCCTTCCTTCCAGAGGTTGATATGTTCTTTTCTTAATCATTCCTCTCGGATCCTCTTGGCGGTCTTGTACGCAATTTCACACGAGGGTTCCGGTCCAATTAGTTTCTTTTCCACCCCCATTTTTGCTAAGTGGTCCGCTCTTTTATTTCCTTCTATATCTTCGTGTCCTGGCACCCATTCTAGGCTAACTCTATTATGTTCATTGTTTTGGCGTAGTTAGTAATAGGTAATAGCTATCACTTCTACTTGAAAAACAGTTGCGTAACTGCCCAGATTTATGCTAGTGTTTTCTCCGGTGTTCGATTCGTAAATCCCGACTGCAGTACTTTTTACTGTTTTGGATCCATCTGTGTACCAAACTAATCCTGTTCGGCCCCTGTTCCCCTTCTGCATGGTCCCTCTCAGATATGACTACCCTGAAAGGTTTCTTGAAGTCAAAGACAATGCCGAGTCTGTCACAGTACATGCTTAGCACACCGTGTTTGTTTATTCCTTCAAAGATTTCTGTGTGGTCCCTCTTTTTCCATGGACCTCTCACCCGTTCATTTTGGTTAACTCTATAAGCCCCTAGAAGTGCTGGCTTCTGTACCACTAAAGTTGTTATGATCTTCCTGTCTTTTAGCATGGATTTAATCCACCTAGTAACTGTTAGATTGGCTCCATGCTTGCTTACTGCATTTTTAATTAATTCCTAGGAAGTATCATCAAAAGCACCTTCTATGCCTAGAAAAGAACCCATTGCAATCCCTCGATTGTGTAGGACCTTTTGTATTCTGCATGTTAGCTCGTGTGCTGCCACTTCACACGGTTCTGCCTTTTGATAAGCATATTGGTTTCAAGGTAACGGATTAGCCGTAAGTAAATCGTCCCTTATGAGTCTCTAATCTTCTCCATTGTTTTAAGGATAAATGATGTTAGGCTTATAAGGCTGTGTGATTTCGCTAGGTCGTAAGTTTCTCACACTGATTTCGGTTGTCACGGCCTTTTTGAAATTTGCGTAAATTAGTATAATACGGCCCCGTTTTTCTAAGTCTGAGCCGGCCCTGAAGCATGCAGAATTTGCAGCAACTAATTTCAGATCAGCACATTCCTTTTTGATTGCGAAATAATTCCTAAATATGATGATGTAATTTTGTTCAGTATGTTCCTTTGTTAACAAATCCAAAGAATTCCAAATAGGATGACCAAATATGGTAATGCAATATTCGGTACAGTGAATTTCGTTATTGTTAATTCGGGGAAGCACCGACCCAACCACGAGGCACGACAAGTGGCATGATGCAAGATTTCACACCCCGTCGCATTTGTCTGTCTTCGTCTAACATCCTTCGCTTTGCGAAAAAGCAGCAAAGCCAACCAGAGTATCACCAGCTTTCAATATCGATAGCCGTGCAATTGAGTTTTTCCGGATTTTTGGTTTTCCGTTTTACGATTGGCTTCTCATTTACCGGTAATTTTCGTGCAAAATTACATTACGACTTGTGTGTCGGATAATCCTAGAGTGTGTCTTTTACTTCGTACCGGGAAAACTTTGAGTCCTGTGCTGGGAAGTTATCCGTTTAAGTAACGTTAGTGGAGTTACTATTTCCATGCAGTTCTTCGTTCATTGGATTAATCCCTCTACCAGTGAGGGCATCTCGTTGTCTTCACCTTTTGTTCCCGGAAGTAGGACTCCATCCCTTCTTTTCTATGCCGGCTGCTGTTATCTCTACCTGGATTTCTATCGCTTCCAAGGGCTACCACCAACAAGGCTCTCCTCAGATAAAACTAATGTCTTAGGCTGCCTTACTGCCGACTGTGACTGTACCGATTCAAGCTCTAATTTAGTAGCCGATTTCTGGTCAACCTGTTTGTCCGGTGGTATTGTGCGAAGGCTTTGTGAATCGCCTTTAGGAGGCTTTTATATTTACATTGCAAAGGTTGAAGACCGCTGGCATCCAGTTGGCTAGCTTGTTTTATTATTTTTGTGATTACTCGTAGACAGGCATCAGTTAAACTTTGTCAGTAATTTCAAGTATTTCAAGCATCCTTTTGTTTCGTCTAATTTGTTCAACAAGCGTTAAGTCTTCAACTAGTGTGTTACGTTTTGTTTTAGTGTTAAGAATTTAGAAATTTTGCGAATTACCGTGACGATTGCTTATTACATGTTGCATGTGTGTATCTATTTGTAAATTGACTTTTTGGCTTAAGTTTTGTATTTGCCATTATTATTTCTTTTGATTGCCGTCAAGGGAGCTTAGCTGCAAATTGTATATTTGCCTTAAACTTGAATAAATGTGGTCTCCTTGAATCACGTGTCCATATACTTTAAGGTTGAATTTATAAACCTCTTTTTGTGTCATGTTTCAAATCTTTACTTGCATTCATTAAATTTCATTGTTCATACATTCCTGCCTTTTTATTTGTGTTTATTGTGTGTACTTTAGTATATTTGTGTATAGCCTTGTGAGCCTACCTACCAGTAGCAGTTGTATTTCAGTAAGTAACGGTAAGTGCCTCCAGCAGTAGTGTGCAGCAACCCCCAACCCCCTTTGAGCCCAGAGGAACAATCTGCGGTACGTTCTTCATTAACATCTCGATTACGACCACCCCTATTTGAAGGGTTTAGCGTTTCGAACCCCCTCCCTTCTTCGCTGTTTTGCTAGCCGAGTGCCACAGGATTTCGACGTCCTTTATAAATGTCGTAGTGCGAAATTAACACGTGACACGGTATAAATAAAACTCTATATGGCTCTATGGCCAGACTGGCTCTAAACAGCCCACAAAGTATCTTGCCTTGTTGAAACAAAGCAGGGAAGATTCCATCAATTACTGCAGACTTAAATGGTTTAAAAAATATAATTACCCATTTTAGTCTTGTTCGATTTATTATATTTCTGGATGTCTTCCAATCTTCCCCGTTTGGGCATCGTACATGCGCTAATGGTTTTGGCTGATGCAGCCGGTTGTCCACAGGGATCCCCACACTTCCCGGGAAATGTGTTTGAAGCAGAAGCTCCAGAGTCTCTTCTTAGGTAGTAGTGTAGTCTCCTTGGGCATTTTTAAGGCATCCAATGCTGGTTTGTTTTTCTTTTGACATAGCTTTTTGCCATCTTGCGCATTCTGGAGTTTTCTCTACCCCTTCACAAAATTTCCTGTACGATGCTTTTTTGACATTCCTTATTGCATAAGTATAGTTAAGTCTGGAGGCTTTATACTCCTCCCACTCACCGATTCTTTTGGCCCGGTTGAAAAGTCTGCGTACTTCCGCCCTTAGCGTAGATAATTCAGGGTTCCACCATGTGGCCCTCCTTTTTCCTCGTAGGCTGACATAATCTTTGATGTGATAATATCATTCATCAATTCTATGTTTGCCGCTGTTTGGAGGCCTGGTTGAACATTCATCCAGTCCCTGTCTGAGATGCTGACGAGCTGCCAGTCACAGATCCTTGAATCCGTAATGTCTCTATACTGTGTCTCTCCCAGCTGATATCGAATTTAATATATCTGTGATCCGAAAGGGATGGTTCCTTTGAAACATACCACCCTTTTACTTCTCTCATTACAAAAGGAGTCCTGATTGTAATATCGATAACTTCCTTTCTTGTTGTGGCAACGAACGTAGTTTCGTTGTTTACGTTTGCTATTTCTAGCCTACTATTGATTAATTATTACCAGATGTAAGCCTCATCTTTACACTTTTCCGTGTTTTTGTTCCAACCTTGCTTGTAATTTTGGGTAACACATTCCTTCTAGCATCCCTAATCTCAGATTTACAATTAAATCTAAAATAATGTTTGGGTTCATACAATGGAAAGCTATAAATCAGCTAACAAAAGTTCTTTCTTCTTGGTCACTTAATGGTTTTCAACAACTAAACTCTTGTTTCGGTATCCTTAATATTTGACCCTTTGCTCCTTCAACCTTGGTTTTTGGACAACCTCACACTCATGTACCCATCCTTAAAACCATTTTATCGTTCAACCTAAAATGGATTGGGTGGTCTGATCCATTGAATCTCCCTTTGAAATAGTTTTATTCTTCATTCATCTTGTTTTACGAGGTGCTTGACCAAATGTATCAATTTAATAACACTATCCACGTTTAATTGTTTATTTTTAATATCTTAAGGAGAATTAATTAGGAAGAGCCAAACTTTATCAAAATATTAAAGAAATTGGTAACCCCTTTCTATTAATTTAAGAAACAGGGAAAGGCCCTATCGTTAAATGAGTATTTTTATAAAATTTTACCATGTACTATGACCAACCTTGAATTTATACAAATATAAAAAAAAACCTTTTTCATATTTCTGAAAAATGAAGGCTAATTTATTTGTTTTGTACGTATTTCAGAATTATTCTGTATTTTTTTTTGCTTATAATATTCAAAACTTCCAACTTCAAATCATAAAGGTATATGTTTGTTGCATTTAGTAATCGGCCTTGAAATACTTTTCAATAGGCGATAACTATTGTTTTTTAAATAAAAGTAATCGGTTATATACAAAATTGCAACGTATAGTTATAAGCGTATTTAATGAAAATCTAGTTCATTAAATTTATTTATCCAATTATAAAGGTAGTTTCGGTGATTTTATTGAGAAAGAGGCAATTAGGTATAAAAATTGTCATGAATAATCTGAGATTATGGTGTGTTTCTTTAATATTTGGAATAAAGATGTTTAATACTATGTCTGAAGAAGTGACTACGTCTACGCTTTCAAGTGATGCCACGGCTACGGACGACAATTCGGATGAGGATGACGCTACTACAGATTTATCTACAGGTAATCTGTAAAAAGTTTATCTCTTTTGTTCTTCCGTTTTCAGATGACGAAGACTGCATTGAAATTTTTTTAAAGTATTTAATAATATAATTATACAAATTTTGAAACCGCTTCAAAATTGAGTCGCCTTTCCACAGAAAAAAACTTGTTTTCTAATAAGAATAACTTAAAATAGAATTTTTTAGATGGTACCCCTTTAGATGGTTGTATAGTAATGGAGAATAACGAAGAACGACTTCTAAAATTTGGCGAATCAATAGGACTTCTTGGTACTTGTCAAGAGACAACTTGTGATGTGGAAGGTTTTCTGCGTGGTATGGGGTAAATACAAGTAGCAAGTTAAATAAACTTATCATCTTATGTTTTTTGTATTGAGTTCCATTTTAGCTTTATTACCAAGCAGACTTATAATTTTTTAGTTAAGAACTTTTTTATTGTTTTATTATATTATATTATCAATTCAGGGTCCTTCTTTCTATTGACTCCGGGGAACACTGCAGCCTAAAATGCTTATTGTGCATACTATGATTAGTAGATCACGCCCATTTAGCTATCTTTGTTCCTTGTATCAAAAGATAAAAGTCCTTCACCGTGTGTCCAACAAACTCCTTCGGTTCCATAATAGGCTGCCCGAATATGCTGTCTTTTTCTTGCCAGCGCATCACAGACACAAAAAATGTGTGTTGCTGTTTCTGTTTCCTTATTGCAAAGTCTACAAGTAAGGTCTCCATTACACTCGTATTTACAGATTTTCCACAGGTGTTCCTTAACAGTCGCATGTCCTGTGTGCCCTATCCATAAGAAGGACGTGCAGAATCGATTCCCCAGAAAAGCTTTTCGATAATCTATTAATAAAAATTATATTAGCCCTACGTGCCATACAGGTCCATTTTTGATCACTTTTTCCATTTATTTCTAACCAGCACTTTTTCTTTTCATCTTGCGATACCCATGTAGTTTACTTCTCTATCTCATTCCTCCATTTTGATTTTGGTCTACCTCTTCTTCTCGTCCCTCCCAATTCGCTCGGTAATTTCTCCCTTGGAAAGCGTACGTCTTCAATCCTCATCTTATTTTCTGTGCTTTAATAACACCAATTACGTGTGGTTCATCAAACAATGTCTATATTTCTTGATTCGATCGTATTTTCCATTTATTATCTACTTTTTTGCCCCTGAAAATGTTTCTCAACACTTTCCTTTTCCGTACACCTAGGATTTTTTGGTTCATTTTCGTTGAAGGCCACACTTCACTGCTCTGCATCACCACTGATCTTGTTACGGTTTTATGGATACCTATTTTAATTGCGCGTGGCACTACCTTATTCATTATTTCCTTACATTATTCTCGCTCATATTTCTTCAATTATTTCTGGCTTTCTTGTAATTGCCGAAGTAACTGAAGCTTAAGAATTCTTCAAATTTGTATTTTTTTTCGTTATTAGTTTTTACCTTTAAACTTTTTCTCATCTCACATTCTTCATAATTCCATACCATATACATATTGCGTCTTTTAATCTCATTCTTTGTGCTGCATGTTTGAATCTCACCATAAGCTCCTGTAATTATTTTTTACTTCTTGTTATTATAGTCATCATCTTGTGATATATTAGCCCTATTCAGTTTATTCCACTTTCGCTGATAATTTTTTCCAGTGCGATGTTGACCAGCACATCTGACAATAGATCACTCTGTCTTAATCCATTCTTTACTTCAAACTTTCTTAATAAGTTTCCCTCTATCAGTACTTTATTCTCGGAACCAGCTAAAGTCCTTCTGATTAACCTAATCAATTTTTGTGGTACCCCAGTTCTTCCATTGCTCGCCATAGCCACTCTGTTTAAAATCTATAAATAATACGTGTGTGTTTAATTTATGCTAATAACTTTCCTTCTATATTTAACTTAATAGGATAATTAATCAACCACTGATCTTCTGTTTTGAAATCCACTTTGCAATTCTGCAATTCTATCTTCTATTTTTGCTGTTAGCATGTTTTTTGTATAAGTTGCCAGAATCTTGTATGCTATGTTGTATAAGTAGCGTTACTCCTCTACAATTATCACAAACTATTTTGGCTCCTTTCTTACCAATGTATAGGACACATAGCTGCCTCAGTCCAGTCCTTTCTTCTTGGCATATTTGGACTATTAGCTTATGAAGTAGATTCCATACATTGTCACGTCGTTTGAAATTTTGGCGTAAATTAAGTGTAATACGACCCTGTCGCTCGAAGTTTAAGCCCGCCTGAAGCTTGCAGAATCCGCAGAAATAACACCAGATCGGCGCATTCTTTTTGTTGCGAAATAATTCGGAGAAGTCCCGAATAGGATGATCTAATATTTTGTTCAGTGTATTTCGTTGCTAAAAAGTCCGGGGAACCACCCGATTGCAAGATAACGCCAGAGTGGCGCCATTCCAGGTTTTCATATTTTCGCCCCCCGCTTAGAGCAAGGCGCGTTTGGTCATTTTTTTCTAACATCCTGTTCGCCTTCCGGAAAAGAAAAGATACGAGTCAGAGTACAACCAGCCTTCAGATCAGTCGGTCGTAGCGAATTTTCTTTCCGGGCTCTCGTAGGCCAAACCCGAAAAAGCCATCTAGTTTGGAAAAGTATCCTACGACGTGTTTGTCGAAGTCTCATAGAGAGTGCATTACCGTTTTGGAAAATATTTCTGTGTGAAAGTTTAGTGTTTGGTAAAGTATCGTTTTCACACGTTTTCGTTTTGGATCAAGTAACCTACGACTCCTAGGAACCCCGTTGTCTTCGGACCCGCTTCCGGGAAAGGACACCCCCCCCCCTTCCGTACCAACCGCTGCTGCTTCCTCTGGACAAGAAGCCTGCCATCGCTTCCACGGGGCTATTTCCCCCCTAACAACCGAAGCCCTCGCCCAGGTAACAATATTGCAGGCTGCCCTTAATTTTGGCGGTTGCAACAATACCAGCTTCCACCTTAGCTAATACCGTATACCACAGGTTACTTGTAGACAGGCACTAATTGTCCGTAATTTAAGTACATCACGGCGCTTACAAATTTTATGTTGCATGTTTGAAATTACTTCTAATCAGATTTTTAGTCTAAGTTTTATCATTGCCACCCATTTTCTTGCGATTGAGGGAGCCTAGCTGTTGCACATCTTTACAGTAGCTTGAGTAAATGTGGCATCCCTCAATCCCCTTTCACGTAAAATAAGATAGAACTTATGAATTCATCCCGTGTCATATTTTGAATAAAATGTACATTCATTAAACCTCGTTGTTAATTCACTATTGCCTTTTATTTGTCTTTTGTATTTGTTTTAATAATTGTGTATAGCCTTGTGGGCCTGCTTACCAGTAGCAGTGTTTTTCTCAGTAAGAACGGGTAAGTAGCATCCAGCAGTAGGGTGCAGCCACCCCACCCCCTCAAGCCCAAAAGGAACCATCTGCAGTACGTTCCTCGAGACCATCCTGGGTGACCTCCGCAGTGGCGCCCATTTTTCTTCCGATTACGAGAACCCCTTTCTCCACACTGCTTGCTAGCCGCGAGCCACAGGACTTTTACGTCGCCCTATAGGTTGTCTTAGTGCGGAATTAGCAGGTGACAACATTAATTTTGCCCATATATAATTACTCCCTAAATTTTGTTGTTGTTTAAGCCCTTTATTACTTCTACAATGTCATTCCATTTTGGTGGATCTTCTTGATCATAGTTTTCTAAATTTAATGTTGTTGCTTTTCGTCAAGCTCGTCCTAGATTTGGGTAGGAAGTTCTCTTTCATTTAATAGTTTTTCAAGATATTACCTTCCTTATCTTTATATAATGGTGGTTTAACCTGTCATCTCCTTTTTGTATTCTGACATTAATTTTCTCTAAATTTGTTTATCAAAAGCTTAGCTTGACTGTCAGTGGTTCTCATTGTAGTTGCTACCTCCCTAGGAAATGTTAAAATGACCTCCATCAAATATATTCAAATATCATATGGTAAATGCAGTTTAGCAAATAGGCAATGGAAATAAGTATATACATATGGCTAATGACTAATGACAGTGCTTTTATTGTAGCTGTGCGGACTTCATGCCACAATCAGGATGTTATAAAACTGAAATCGACCTTACGAAGAGATATCCTGACTGCTGTCCACAACAAATGTGTGACAACGAACCACATAAAGCACTCCACTAGTTTGTATTTCTGCTATTTGTTAATAAACATACCCTCAGGCCTTTTCATTTAAAATTTTTATTGTAACCTTCTGGTCTTCTATAATTAACAACAATTAGCTATTAGGATCTTTTCGTTTCTATAAGAGTTTTTAAGCAATTAACGCTTAAATTATTTATTTGATCAAAGTAATCCAGAATAAAATAATAATTAACAATTAATGTGAATAATTAATTACGGTTTCAAGTTAAAGAAATGCATACAAAAAATGATAAAAGGTCAGGGTTTTGATTAACGGTGGTCACGGTGAAGTATAAACAATATAAATAACACATTACAATGAGTCACCTGGCGAAAGGTGAAGGTTCATCTTCGCAAATAACGTCATAACGAAAAAATCCAATCGTTTATTTTTGGAATTTCTCCTAATTTTAATATACGGTTGACACTTGACTAAATAAGAAAAGATCACGATGATGTTAAATCGCTAAATGTTTTGCTTCAAGTTCAAGAACAGAAAATATTTTAATAGTTTTTTTTTGGGATATTTCATGAAAATAGTGATAACTAATCAGAATGTTTAAATATAATTAGTTCTAACTAAATTTATCGTGTAACTCTGACACGTGTTAAGATAATTCGTTGCTATCAAAAGAAAAAAAACGGTTAAATTAGTAATTCATTAGGTTGTTTTCAAATTACTAATTTTTTAGGTCTGATAAGATTACACTGCGTTGAATTTGGATTAAACAGACTTACTCTACAGGATGTCCGGAAATAAACAAACAACCTTTAATTGAAAGTTTCAAACAATAGTTATTTATTATACATGCGGATTAAATTAATGTTTAATGAGCGGTACGTTTATACGCGCGAGCGGCGGTAGCCGCAAGCGCGTTAATACCGCGAGTTAATACATTAATTTAATCCGCAAGTGTAATACAACTGTTTATTCAATTTTGACATTTACTTGACATTTTTAAAGCGATTTGACATTTTTAAAGCGCTAGCGGAATAAAAATTTTAAATCGCTAGCGGAATAAAAATTTTAAACGATTGTTTATAAAACATCAACTTTTATGGGCAGGCCAGAAACAAATAAACGTCAGTTTATACGGCAAAATTGAATAAATGTATTTATGTTAGTTTTGAGTTAAATTCTTAAAATGATTTCAAACGTTTCAAGTTTCAAATAATATTTATTTATTTCTTTTACTGTTGCTTTAAGCAGTTAGCTTTTTTACATCTTTATGTAATTAGCCTAATTATATCCCACTATCTTTTACGGATGGAAATACTCATTGTAATTCGGCAAATATTGATCATCTGAATTAACAGCTGTTGTTACTGCAGCTAAGTATCTTACTCATTTTTAAACATTTCTGAATGGCTATTTAAGCCATACTGTTTCAGTCTGCCATGCAGGCTTCGCTAAATTACTTCACGACTTCACCCATGTTATTTGATATGATTGTTGCCACTTAGCTTTATTTATATACGCTTGAAACTTAAGTAACTCCGAAGAAAATAGTGCATAAATTTGGAAGGCGCCTCCTCTGAAAACTACATAATCTTGAAACATTTTATGCCATTACTCCACTATAACTAGAATGACATTCCGTCTCCATATACACAATGGGTTCAGTTGGTATACCAAGCTATTGCACTTTAAAAATCGTTAAGTTCAAATTGTTTGCTCAGCATGTTAACCCTACATGTCTAATCACAAGTGGTTGACTGTATTCTCTATGACATCAAATCTAGTCTGCACTTCAGCTTCAAAATTGGGTGTCAAAAACAGTTTTCTTTTAGCTAATGCTTCAAAAGTGTTATGATCTAATTACAGAGTTTGTTGACAAAGTTTATCAGGCGTACTTAACTGCAAAAACCCAGAACTGTGATCTGTGTATTTTCCTACAATTTGTTGTATTTTCCACAAATCCGGTCACTTATAAACGGATGGTAATTCGTGGTACTCCCAGGACTAGTCCTGAGCCAAAGTATTTGCTTAGTTTATCCTTACATTCAAGTTAATATACTTCCCCTTTTAATGTCTTGGAACCCAGAGCAGTTTTACTTTATTCTGCTCTACCAATCATTGAAACTTCGAAGTATGTAACTTTTAATAATCAAAAAGAACGCTTGAGTGTCTAATGAAAGTGTATTTACTTCCATCAAAATATGGAAATTTATTTGCTTTAACCTCAGTTTATCTCTCTAATCTAGAGGTCTATCTCCAGCATCCGTCTCTGTCTTAGAACCGTTTTGTATCAGATTAAGCTTCCAAAGAAAGGGTTTAGTATAAGGCAGGGATGGTCACATATGGCGCATGGGCCAAAAGTGGCGCATTGCGTAATTAGAAGTGGTGCACTGAACCCTAAGAAAATTTTTAAAAATCTTTTATACGATTTATATACAGCGTCACCGTTAAAGTCCGCATCATATGGAACATTTTTTATTATTTAGTTTACGCAAATTAAGTTTTCTAGAACAGTTTTTGCTTTGAAAATAATGCAAATTGACGTTGACAATTCTTTTATCGATCGGCTATATCTGTCAAATTCGACATATTTTCACTTATAATCTCACAAGAGCATTAATTCTTTCCGGAAATTTTTAGGCGTGCATTTCAACAAACGCGAGGGTCGATTACGTTGTTGAAATGCACTACTAAAATTTTCCCGGACATGAATTAATGCTCGAGTGTAGATTCGGTAAGAAAATCGTACCGACATCGCAATAATAATTCAGTACATATTTAAATTTTAGCAACGTAACCATAGCAACTTGTACGTCAGCTGTCACATTTGACATAAAAATTTCCGCTTATTAATTTTGCCTAGGTTGGTCTACCAATCAACAAAAAATTTCCGAGAAACATGGGCGTGGCCGTGGTAACCATGCCCGATATTAACGTTTCTATTGGTCGTTAATCATTTCACAGCAAAATTCGCTTTATTCATTTTTATCACAGTACGAAAGGGCATTTCAGTTCAAAAATGCCATAAGCCAAAATTCTCAAATCCATTTGCCAATTAATAGACCTCCAGTTCTTGCTAAATTAATTTAATTAAATGTTTTTCTGGACTAATACTTAAAAATTAATCATCAATCAAGTTGCTCTTAAGCTAAGAAGTATGCTATGGAAAGAAAAGAATTAAATGTCATGAAAATTAAGAAAACAAAATGTTTGACAGTTTCTCTAAAATTATGAAACAGTGATTTTTAAAAAAATATCAAGGTTGTCCAAATTTGTTCAAATTTGGTAGGTGGGTAGAAAACTGAAGATGAAGCAACTTTTGCATTGAACATTTTTCGAAATTTTGAAAACTAACCTAACTTTTTGTAATTCTTTTGAAAATATGTCGAATTCGACAGGTATAGCCGATCGATAAAAAAAATCTTCAATGTCATTTTGCATTATTTTCAAAGCAAAAACTGTTCATGAAATCTAAATTTGAATAAACTAAATAATAAAAAAAATGTCCCATATGATACGGACTTTAACGGCGACGCTGTATATGTACAGGGAATTTTTCTTTCTAGTATACATATCTCCTATGTATACTTTTAAAATAAACACGTTAAAATCCTATATGTAGGCAACCAACTATACACTAAACGTCATCTCACGTGGTGCGTAAAGGTTATGTTTCGTGTTTGGAAATAAAAAATAAATCAAAATTAGTGGAATATCAAAATAATCTTAATTCAACGATTATTCTAAAATATAAAATACCTATCAACAATACAAAACAGAAATGAAAATAAAAACAGCAACAGTTAAAGACTAATTTTTTGACGTTCAGTTAATTTGATAATTTTTACCACAGCATGCTATATTTTTTCTTAAAAAATTAAAATTTAAAGTTTAGTACATAGTTGGTTGCCTACACATAGGGTAAAACGATGGTTTGGCACGCTTTTTTTAAATGTATACAGAGGCAATATGCATACTAAAAAGAAAAATTCCCTATCAACACAAAATTAACCTATCACTGAATTCTAGACACTATAGAAAACATCAAACTGAATTAGAAGAAAAACTGAAGTTAGTTCCTGGGTCTGAGTTACGGAAAGAATATGTGTTATGTGGTCAAGAAAAAAGAATAAATAAAAAAGAGACAATATATTCTAGAAACGAAGTTGTGAAAATGTAGCAATGCTGGAAGCGTCTTGTGAAATTGCCTTTGTGTTGACTAAAAACCGCAAGCCTTTCTCTGATGGAGAGGAAGTTGTTAAGTCTTGTCTCGAAAAATTTGCAAAATGTCTTGCTGATAAGAATGTTGAAAGAAAAGTAAACGAAATTGCTCTGTCCAAGGATGAAGTATGAACAAGACTAATTTCTTGTTTTATTAGGAAAATCGTGGATTACGCCTACTAGGGACACCACATTATAAAAAAACGCGCCGAGTACTCTACCTCGAAGGTGATATGGAAAGGAATGCTTTTCTTCAAAAATATGGCAGTTTCAATTCTTGATATCGCAATATCTCGATAATGGCCACTCCTATGAAACTTGTGGAAAATTGCATAACTTATAAATTCCGTTAATAACTATTTTTACAATAAAACTAACCGTTAACGAGATATTCGCAAAAAACCGTATTTTATGACATTTGACCCCGCGTAAAATTTTTAGCAGCGCACCGATCGATGGGGACTTTTGACATTTCATTTAGAACTATTTATTTGAACATATACTGGTTCACCAACAGGCCGAGGGCCCACACAAAAAATCAGCTCCATGCGAATTATTCCGAACTGTTATGTCTATTTTGACTGGACTATAAGTGAAGAAATGGGAAGTTTAAAGGGGCCTCCAAGACTGTGGTAGGCGTTGCTCTCGTTATCCCTGTAATGATCGGTTAGTCAAATCTTTTCATACGACTTCAGTTTCGTACCGTGTTGCTTAATAACCAATGTACCCTACCATGTGTTTTGAGATTTCCTGGGATTTTTTCAAGTGTAGGAATTAGATGTTTAGCGTTTATAAATTTATATCTTTGTATATACCTCCCGGTCTCGGTCTCCCCCCTCCCCCTCTCTCCTCTTTCACTGTATGAACTCCAATACTGGATGTAAGCTACTCATCTTTCTGGAGTGTACTTCTTTTTATCTTCATACAGTCTCCATTTGTTAATCGTTGTTAATCAGATAGAACCAACCACATCTCTCTCAGTACCCTACCCATTTTGATTTAAATCATCATATAAATGCTTTCTCTGCGTAAATGAACTACAACAGTTCTCTAAATTCACTCTCAGGTCTTCCTTGCTTCATGGATTTGCTCGCTATATTATTAAACTCTCCCTGTACTAAGATAACCAGATAATCTACATCTTTTGAGGTAAATCATTTTATGCTGAAAAAATTCTCGGGGGCCCATTTACAAATAGATTTCTTAACCAAAAAAAAGAAAACAAAATCGGACTAACACTGACACCAAATTAAGATATGGAATTAAAAGAAATACAATTGACTAGATAGTTGTTTTGTTTTGTACAAACGAGTTTCTAGAAGAGTCCCCTTGTTTTCCGGCCTTTCTTCATTGTTGGCGAAACGAAAGGTTGTGATGTTATGCTCACCTAGATACTCAATTTTAGCTTGATCGAATTTCTAATTTTCATTCTTTGCTAATCTTTTTCTACCTTTACTCTCCTCCTTGCTAGTATTGTCTCATGTCTGAGGCATCGTGATTATTACGAACTGCTTAACATTCTCTGAAACGATTGTGTTCTATCTTGGGGTTGATGTGTAAAGCCACGTAAACTATTGCTGGTGAGTTGATGTGCGCATGTAGTTGTTGTTGAACGTGGTTTCTCTTCCATCTCTCAACGATACATTTTATATTCTGTTTTCTGGTTGCATGATGTAGCCGAAGTATCATATAGTATGTTAATTTAAAAAACAATTGTTTGGCTTTGAAATTTTTATGGAAGAATGTCTTAGACCATATACCAAAATGACAAATTGTCATTCTTGACGCGCATAACTTAAATGTAAACAACAAAATATCAAACTGGATCTTATTTGAGTTTATGAACAATGTAGACACATTGAGATTAAACATGACGGTATATAAAGCCGGCGTGTGGTAATTTTTCATGGGCTGCTGCGAAGTTTTCCATTTTTTTTATTACACATATTTTAAGTAGTTCCCTTGGTATACATTTGTGTAATGAGCAATTCAGAGGATTCATAGCGTACGTTGCCAGCGCCATATCTCAACTCTTTTCTTTCACCGACCCGCAGAGCGGTCACCCATCCAAGTTCTGGCCCAGTAGGCTCTTGCTTAACTTTGTATATTTCAGTAGTTATTACGTGCACTCCCACTCTACCGCACTGCCGGTTACGTTGCCGTATCTCACTAATAAAAATGCCTCGGTTCAGTTGATTGACCAAGATACATGAATTATTCTTCGACACTGCGATTTGGCGTAGGTTTGGATGATTTTTCTTATCCCGATTGATAAACATAAGCTTTGTTTTCAATCTTATGCCAATCCTGTATTTCTACTAACCATTTCAGCCCTATAAGTTCAATTAATTCTCTTTCTTCTGATCCACATCTACATATTTTAAGTCGTTAATTTTTCACCCTCTTGCCAAAAAACACCCACTCTGATCTAAGGGCTATTTCTCAAGGCGTATTCGACGCATACGTTAAATAATAATTGCACATACAGTATTTTTCATCTAGCATTTGGGTTGTGACGTCAACAAGCTCCGCCCAAAAACTGTGTGAGTAGACACGCGTTCCTGCGCAGTAGGTAATGAAAACCTAGTTTAGAAAGAGATGAAGTATAGTTGGATTGTGAATTTACAAGCAGCGCGTTGACGTCACAACCCAAATCCTGAGAGTGAAAAATATTCCAATTGAATATGATTTACGCCAATGGCAGTGACGCATCTAGTCTCTGTCATTTTTAAAGTATTGCAAACTGTGCAAAACACGTTGCCTATACAGCAGTTACGTGATTTGAATATCTATTTGCTCTCACTGTATTAATCTTTCAGTTGGTCATTTTACGTACTTATTTTGCGCTTATTTTTACATGACTGTCCGTAATACCCTCCATGATTTTATAAACCTTGCAATATTAGTTGGTGCATTTAAAAGAAACGATCTGATATATCATATTCTCAGGAATAACTCATATATTTTGAAACAGTCTTTCTATCTATTCTGATGATCCCGCAAGCTAAATGGCGCTACTTTTTCTTCCTGTTTTCGATTTTTCTTCCATTTAATTTATCTGACTATACGAAGTTAAAATAGACATGGTATTTTGTACAACATATTTAAAAAAAGGTGGATAATATTATCTGGGGACAAATCATAATTGTAAACATAGGACTGCACTTTGAACCGGCTGTAACTGGCTGCTGATACATCGTTCTTTAAACTTTTTCATTATTTTTTGTATGTTGAACTCCAAAACACATTTTTTTCAAAATTCAAGTAGTTTTGTTTTAAAATTCACTCTTTTTTACTTTAATTTTAAATGACTTTTAAAATTTAAACACTAACTTCACATTCTTTCAACGTTTTGATTAAATATTCATGAAAGTTTGAGGCCTTTTGGAGATAAGTATACATTGATTTATATAACGGCCTTTTAAAAAGTAACAACTAAAAAATCAGTATGAGATTACGGTTTGTAGAAAGAACAGAAATTAAAAATTCGACTTAAAGCGCTATTCCTCACGCTTTTACAAAAATACGTAGATAGTAAGAAGAAGAATTACGTCACTCCTTTTTTAATATTTCGCATGTTTGATTTGTCCTTATCTAATGATGGTACAATATCAACACTGGAAACAACAAAATACAGCTAATTTGGTTTATCTTAAACATACGAATTTAAAAAGGAAAAACAAATAATATATAAACTGAAAGTATATAGAGCGAGGTTTATAAGTACTTCGTTTCTTATCTTCGGTGGTGCAGTTAGTGCATAGGTAGCAAAATGGTGAACCTGCAGTTGTATTTCGTTGTTGGTGTATTAACCGGGTTCGTCATGAGTGCCTCTATTCGAAATTATGACGAGGGTAAGTCTTTATTTTATTTTGCTTATTCTAACTGAAACCTATTATATCTGCTTTAAAAATCCTCGCCTTTTTAAAATTTTATTGAAAGTGTTATTTTGATTTTTGATTATGAAATTTTTTTTTCGATTTTCTATCTGCTGAGGTTTTCATCAGCATAGATTATTATTCTCAACTAATATTCAACTACTTAATGGTAAAATTTTCACTTTTTCTTTGTACACGCGCATTTAAGACGTCAGTGTTGACCTTGATTAGGATTTCAAAAAAATTGCGGAAGTGCGATTATTTTATAAAAAGCGAAATATCTTCGTTCTTATCTTGCTTTTCAACTTTTCAACTCGTGTATATGATGGTTAAGCAAAAAGTTACTAATTTAAGAAGGGCCAAATCAGTATGTCAAAGTTCTTCAACATCTTAAAACTCATTTTTCCTATTTCAAAAAATGATAAAGAACCTTTATGAACGTGCTGTATGGTCTAGTAGTCTATAGCCATCCAAGTTTCATCTTCAATTTTAGAAAAAAGTTTTGGTTGTTTTCCAAAGCAAATTGTCGTTATTGATTGCTAAACATTTGTTTGCATTTAAACTTTTTAACAATCTAATTAAATTCGTATGTAACATCTTTGTTAAAAAATTGTGCTGGTTTATTTTCTTCTCCTGCTGGTTTTTCTTTGTTTACGGTGCTTGTAACTCAGACACCGTGTAGTAGTAAGTATTTTCCACTCACAATAAGAAACTAATAACACACACGTTTTATTGAGCGTTAACGTAGAGCAATTTAGAAATGATAGTATATTTAATAATTATGTTGGTCAGCACAGCAAGGTACTTTCTGGTGCAATGGTCGCTTGGTGAAGTCTGTGTTTAGTAGGAAAGGTTCCTGCTATAGGCAGCAAACCTAAAGAGCTAACAACCTTACCAAAAATTCCCTAACACTTGTTGAATCAGAATTTTTCTGTTTGGACTTTTCTAATTATGAAGACTTCTTAATTTAAAATTGTTATAATTTCCTTTCATAATGTGTTAGTTTGTTCTCTGTATGCAGCTTAGACAATTTTGTAGACCACCTACTCATTCGTATAGTATAATACCAGAACACTTAAGGCACTACCACCTTAAGGGCCATGAAGATTTGAAACCTGTTAGTTAGGATAGCCATATGGGTTATGAAATTTAAGCATTAACCTAAAAAATACTACTAAAAGATTTTGAATAGGTATAAACCTTCGAAAAGTACTTCGGCAGAAGATCGTATAAATTATAAGATCAATGTGATAACCAAAAGCAAAATTCAGCTAAAAACAATAAGGTAAAGGTATAAACAAAATACCACTTTTATACTAATAAAAGGAAGTAATGGAAGGGTATAGTTGTATAGTAATCTTTACGAATTTCTTCTGTCCATTAATGCCATCTTTTCCACGTTCAACTAACAGATTGTGGAGTTAATATCTATAGAAACAAAGGTTTAAAGAATTACAAACTAGATTCACGTAGCTGCTAAAAACCCAAGTAAAAGTAGGCAACAGAAAATAAATTTACAACAGACAAAAATTGTGCCCAACCCTACCAAAATCCGGAACGTTACTATCAACGACTCCGGCCAAAATAACTAAACTTAGAACAAATCCTGAAACAAAAAACCAAACAGGTGAAATGTTTGGCAGCATAAGGTTAGCATGGACAGTGTTTGAAAATCTGGGAACACTTACGTATCTTCACTCAACAGATTTTACTTATCATGCTAAACCCAGACACTGATAAAAGAAACATGGGAAGAACATAGAAGTAAAAATGAAATGAATGCGCTTCGTAAGCAGATTTCAAAGTTACAGTTTCATATGTAGAAGTTTGACGCTTTCTCGGGGACCTGCCTCCGTAGCTCAATGGTGAGAGCATTGGTGCGTTTAACCTTATGTCGGTGGTTCGATTCCCCGCGGTGGTATCATTTTTCTACAATTTGAAACTTTCTGTATTTAATTTGCTTGGTAGGGCAATCTTCCTATTAGTTTCTAATATTTATATATTTATGTAGTAAAAAGACCCATGATGTATGTAAAACCGCCACGCAAAAAATGCTTAGATTAGCAAAGAACATATTACCAGGCTGACATGGATCTTTGTAGAACACACAATACAAAAAGGCAAGGCTGGATTAAAGTGATAAAAAGCAGGAGGAGGTCATGCTTAGGCTATAGAATAAGAGGGCAGTCCCAGACATTGGACGACATTTTTAAGATTTAAGATTGATGGCTAAAATAAAAATTGGTTCCTGAGCAGCCATTGAAATGCTTTATGTCATTTTTATAATACATTTGAATATACTTTGAAACTCAAAAATAGCAATTACACAGAGCAAAGACCCTTGGCCAGAGTTACGAAGGATATGCGTTTAAGAATAGCTATTAAGACAACAAGTGTTTTATAGAAGGTTTAAAAATCAAGGTCGTAGTTCAAATCCGAGCGAACGAAGTGAGCCGAGGATTTGATAGACCGAGATTTTTAAACTATAAAACACGAGTTATCTTCAAGATTTTTTCTAACACTAATATCAGACATTTTCTTTCACTAATATATTATTAGAAATTTTATTAAATTATTATTTGAGACGTGTCATAATACACAAAATGCGAAGATTGCTAGGCAACGACGTATTTAAAGGCCTATAAAATACGTTGTCATTGACGGCGTATTTTATAGAGAAAGCGTATTTTAAAGGAAACATAACAAGTGAGCTCTTATGCACCATAGAAACAGTATAAGATATTAGTATTAGAAAAAATTATATTAACACACAATTTATTAATTTAATGTTGTCATAATAATGCTAAGCGAGTAACTTGTATGGTTTTTATTTGGCAACATTGTAAAACTGAAAAATGAATTATGAAAATACTTCGATCTAGAATTGCTGAGAGGTGTCTATGCAATGTAATATAGAGTATATGGTTACTGATTTCTGCCACATTTTCAGTTTTATATTTCACATATTTCTAGGTTTTTCTCTTAGTTGTCTTCCCTTTCCTTTTCCTCATATGCAATTATTGAAAAATTGTCTTGTTGCATGATATGTACGTGGCCCAACAGTGTTAAACAACGACTTTTATCACTTAACTATTTATTTATTAGGCTAGAGTTGGGCTTGCTTGTATCAGGAACCTCAATGCGCGTTGTCTGCTATAGTTATTAGCACTAGCTGACAAGAATTTCGCTGAATCCAAATGTTTTCTACACTTGGAAGGGATCGTTATTTTGCCAAACTTCATATTTTTATACTACATTATTAAATAAAAAAGGGCAAATCAAATATACAAAATAATCAAAAAGGAGTGATATAATTCTTCTCCTTACCTTTTACTTATTTTTACAATAGCGTAAAGAATAGAGCTTGATGTCGAAATTTTAGTTTCTACCAGTGGCGGCTGGTCCATAAGCGCTGCGACACTGCAGCACCCCCAGAACAAAGTACGGAAATTAATTACCTATTAAATTTGTACTTGAAAATATCAATAATATAACAATCATTCAATATTTTGCATAATTATTACATAAATTTAATTAATTAAACCGCTTTTAAAAGGAATTATTTAAACCGAAGCTGTAGATTCCATTCAGAGCGCTGAGAAATGTAGCAGTGTCAGAAACGTAGTACATTCGGTGCACATTCCGCCGCGATTTGTTTGTTTTAATAATACATGGTAAAAGTAGTCCGAACGCTGCTTATCTGGGCAGCATCTCAGCATTAATGCATCATGCCGTTGAGCTCTTGGACATCCGATCCAACAAAAACAATAATACGTCTGAATACCACGAAAAAACTAGGTGATGTCATCATTGTGCAAGGACGTCTTGGGCGACGGTATGTGTAATATAAACAGGAATATTAAATAATAAATAGTTCGTATTTCCAACTTGATTGCAACATCACTGCGAATACGGTCAAGGCTGCTCCAGTGTTAACAGGTGATCGACAAATTTTGTGAAGTTAAAAATCGCAGAATGGATTTTATATTTAAATAAAAATTCTTTTTATTTCATTTTCCAGTAAGCTTATTTTTTTTATAAATTGAGTAAAATTTCGATTTGTTTTGTTTTATTTAAGGCACCTTAAATAAAATAAAAGGCGCCTTAAAAATATCAAGGATCGTTACTGGTATGTAAGTATATTTCGAAAGCTGCAGCACCCCCATAATTTCAAGCCACGAGCCGCCACTGGTTTCTACTGTTTCTAAAAACGTAATATTATTGTGATTTCTTTAATTGTTACTTTTTAAAAGGTCATTTTACAAATTAAGGAATACCTATCGCCAAAAGACTACACGTCCATCCTATAAATATTTAACGAAAACAAAAAATAATGAAGATGTTTGAAAAACCATGTATCAGCAGCCAGTTACAGCCGATTCAAAGTGCATTCCTGTGTTTACAGTTATGATCACTGGATAACATTATCCACCCTTTTTTAAATGTATCAACAAAAACATCCGACCGCTTTCGTCGGAAGGCAATGGCAAGCCACCGAGATTTTCTGCCTACTAAGTCTCCTCTGGAGTAGAAGTGCAAGCACTTCGGTGGTTCGGAGCCTACGTTAAGCTGTAGATCCCCTATGTCTGTAGGCTACTTCATACGCACACCACAAGCATATGGAGAGAAGACGACAACGCCTTTGAAGAAGAAGATTGCATAAAATACCATGTAGGCTAACACTTTACGTAAATCTTTAACAAAACACTGAAACACAAATATGAACGGGAAGCACTGAATACAATAACAAGACCAAATTGAATTGACAGTGAAATATTTAACGAATCAAAAGAACACACATGAATACAAAGAAATTACACAAAAATATTACGTTAATAATAAATACGACACTTACTTTAAGGGAACGAGAATTGAGGGTACTACATTTACTTTAAGTGCTGCAAATCAATCACAAACTTAGCCCCTCAATCCCAAACAAAGGTAGGAAACACAAATATTAAAATAACAATTTAACAATTCAATAAGCACCGATAAATTTACACACTTGACTTGACTTAAACTTCAATCTGAACACAAATGAACGTTACTTGAACACAAAAGTTTTTATTTGACAGTCGTGTCCTATGTTACCACAAATGCTTTTGTTCAAACATAAAACTACTAAATCAAACTGGTCAACTGAATGCCGGCGACCCTCAAACTTTACTACTGTGAGTGTTTAATTCGCCCAAGGCGTCTCACAAAGCCTTCTCACATGCCGCCGGATCAAACAGATTGATCGGCCATCGACTACTATAAATTACAAGTTGCACACAAAACACAAAATGACAAATACAAAAGGTGGTACTCATTAAACTGAATTAAATAACACTAGGAAGACCTGCTAGCCAGAGGCAATATTCACTTGAAAACACAAACGGCAAAGCAGGTGCAGCGAAAGGATGTTAAAAGGTTTACCTGGCGAGATGTTCTACGGGGCGGACGTTTAAAGGTGGCTAACAACGACTAAAGAGATGGTGTCCTTACTCCAAAAGGCGGGTGCAAGACGACGACGAAGACTATTCCAGAAGCTTTGGGTTTTCTTGATCCAATATAAGTGTATTGAATTCGTGTGAAGACGATACTTCCAACTTTCACATTCACAACACTGACACACGACTATCTCATTCCGAAATTATATGGCCTTTCTTGGGATTATCTGGATTCTACCGTAATATAGCTTAGCGAAGCTACCAAAAAAACGAAAAACCTTCTCGGTGGTATAAGGACCCACACTGGAAACAACAAGCTTGCACACCCGTCTTAATTAAGCCAAAACGTCCGACATGGGCAGGGTGTAGAAGAATTGAAAGGACGCCGCAGGACAGCTAACGCGGCCTAACTTACAGGGGGTTCCTCTGCACCGTATCACGAGAGGTTGCAATAACGGAAGCAAGATGAGATCATGCCTTGCTGAAATACGCGTGAAAATTGGTCATCTTGGAATTTGATTGTAGAAGAATTGTTGTAAAACATATTAGTTATTCGTTACAATGAATGATTGAAATATCAAATGGGTTTTTAAAATGCCTAATGCTAATATATCAAGATTTATAAAATCATAAAGGGTACCTTCGTAGGACCATATAAAAATGATGCGCACAAAACAACACGTAGTGAGAGCAAATAGAAATTCAAGTAAGTAAGTCATATACTTTGCACTTTGCACAATACTTTAAAATTACAGAGTATCAGAAATCTCAAAGCGCATCAACTGCTATGATTATTAACACTAGCCGGCTAGGATCTTGCTGAAAGGATTTCTACATCTAAAAGGGGCTTTCATCTTACCAAACATCGTATTGGAACGAGATCTACGGTTTTCCTTCTCATCAAAAAGGTCATATTTTCAGATATTTTTCCGTATTAAAAAATTTTCTAATTTTCCTAGACACGGAATAGAATTCAAAATCTCTGGATGCTAACCTGGACGCCATGGAGACCGACAACTTTCTATTGTTACCATAATGTCGGTTTCGTTGCATAATTCCTTTATTTTTTGCTTTTTTTGTATTTTCTAAAAACTACGGTCATTTATTGAGTTGAAAGGTTTTCTTAATACTTTTCTTTGGAAGATTATTATTTTATTCAGTTAATGTTAAGTTTTTAAGACGTGGTTCATATTATGGTCTTGTAGATCTTGGTTTAGCTGTTCTAAAGATCTGTTTCAGTTTCAAATTCAATAAACACGGTGCCAAGCTGGAGCACCTACTAGGATTTCAAAAGTATTCATGCATGCTATACAAATGTTAGATTGACCTGTTACGTAGATAAAAGTCGCAAATGTTAATAACAGCTCACAAGTATTTTTCTATTAATTACAGCGTTGAACAGGTAAGACGATAGTGGGTATTTCTATCTGGGGCCTTTTACCTTACTTTGAACGGATTACCGTATGATTGTATCATTGTCAATTTAGTTAGTTAACTTGGGATTCCTAATCCATTTATCACTGATGCATGCCAGTGTCATACTTGCCTTCTAGGGTTCTTCTTGGCATGAAGATATGGCTTGACATAGATCCAGTTATTACGTCCAAATCCACTTGGGTAGTTCCTCAAAATGTATTCACCGAATGCTTCCATTTCCTCTGTTATATTCCTTAGTTTATACATAACACTGAACAACAGATACCCCGTAGATATTAGGATTTCACTTGTATGCTTGAAAGCTGGCTATATTAAGATACTGTTCTGATAGCATCTTTCGGCTCTCATGTTTTCCTTGTCAGAGCGTATATGTCACATGTTTTATCAACTGTAAAGTTAGAACATCTTCCCCTTACGGTTTTAAAGCTTTAAATTTTGTCTGATTTTATTTGACTCTTCTGGATTTTTGCTAAGTAACCCTTCCTTAAAATACTTCTCCAACCGGTTCGTAATTGTTTTCTCTCCCGTTAGACTTCTTGCTTTATTTTTAATAAATCTTGCCCTCGTTTGATTTTCTTTTTTATTCTTCTTTAAGTCTTTATAGAATTCTGTTTTTCTCTTTTCATTGTGGTTATTTGCTTTAGTTCTAATTATTTTTCTTTTCCCGACATATGTAGTGCAGGTTCCCAATGTGATAGTTGTTTTTTGGAGCATTTCATCCCTCACTTCTAAGGATTTTTGTCTTTGATCTAGGATTCCACCGGCTGTATTATTAATGACTTGTTTTATGTGTGCGCAACTTTATACATAAGTGTTAATTTATCGCAACTAATTACTATCAAGACGTAGTCCGCAACAATAATTATAAACGTAAATTTGATTTCGTAATCTTTTAATTCCTACAGAATACATAACTGTAAATCATCTATCTTTTGTTTTTGTTAAATAGAATACTGCATAATTGATGAAATAAAGATAAGAGAGGGAGACAAAGCCGCGATTCCAGGAAAATGCCAAACAGTCAAATGTCTCAGGGCTTCTACTAAAAGATATGTAATATTAGGGTAACTTAAATATTTACACTTTAATCATTTAAACAATAATAACAAGCTTTATTTTTCAGGTGCTCGATGTTCGTTTTAAATCCTGACTGTCCTGAATCAGAACTCGACTATAGCAAACCTTACCCACTGTGTTGCCCACATAGCGTCTGCCCAACATGATTATTTCCAAATTTTCGGTGTAACTGTGATAATAGGAAGATTTATGTATAAAATTTTGAAAGTACTTATTTTAAATTTAAATGTTATTATTTAAAATTCGGTTTTTTGGAAAGTAAACGAGACTGGATAAATTTAGCAAAATTCTCAGTAGAATTAAAACCGAAAGATGTTCCTTTAGGTGTTAATTAGGTTATAAATTTGTGATATATGTAAAAGGTTATGAGGTGAAATGTAAAACTATTTAAGAACGCATATTTAAAACGTTTAGGCTAAACCAAATTTATTAAATATATGTATTTTAGAAAATTGTTTTCTTTTCTTCCTTTGCTTTTTAACATCAAAAGCTTTTATAATATTATTATCCATTCCAACTGTTTTTGCATAAGATTTTGCCATGGAGAAATGGAAGTAAGAGTATTGTAAATGGGACTGAATATTTTGTAAATTGGGTTTTTTAAATGTGATTGATGCTGTTAATTAATTATTCACAACAATACCACATTTTCTTTGAAGGTTTGTCAGCTGTAAAATTTTTAAAGTTTTAAATGTTGAACTTGGAACTTTAAAACAATAGCATTGCATTGCGATTGGTCAATTGTGGTACCTTGCAGTGCCGTATCCTAAATACCATGAAGGTCGTGTTGTAGTAGAAGAGTGGTGAAGACACAGCATCTAGATAAGCGAACCTTCAGATCCGTACATAAGTTTCTGCCACAAAGTACTTTTTTCATTATGATGAAGTTGGCCCGTGTTTTTCAATTCTGATTTTGATTCCATTGGAAATTTATAGTGCCAAGATCAGTATATGTTTCAACCTGTTCAATATTATTTCTGTTGACAGTCAGATCTTCATTATTGCGATATGTTTCCAAAATCCTCATAAATTTTGTCTTTTTGACATTTGGCGTTAACCACCGCACTCAACCACCTAATTCATCAACCTTTGGAGATCTTCGATACATTCTGCCAAAATTATCGTGTCGTCCTCGCAACTTGATTGTTGATGGGTGTTCTTTTCTGTTCTAGCTGTTTCTCCTTCAGGGGCTTTTTTGAGAATTTCCTCGGAGTATGCATGAAAAGTATCGGTGATGGACCACACCCTTATCTCACTCCTGTTTTATTTCTATTTCTTCTGATGTTTGTTCGTCAATGCATACCGTCGCCTTTTGTTTGTGGTATATATTTGAAACGATTTGGAGGTCTCTCTAATTCAGATGTGTCGTTTTAAGAATATTTAATAGCTGGTCGTGTCGAGTTTCGCCAAAACCTTTGTTATAGTCAATGAAACAAGCATACACATCCTGGTTAACATCCAAACACCTCTGGACTAGTACGTTAAATGAGAAGAGGGCTTCCCTTGTTCGCCAACCCTTATAGAATCCGAATTGTTTTAGTTATGTCCATATCAAGTTTTTGATATGTGCGGTTGTGGCATTTGGTTTCTTGTGCAAACAGATAAAAACGGATAGTGACCACTCTTTAGGGATACTTCCTGAGCTGGAAAGTTCGTCGGGTCCCGCGATTTTACCATTTTTCATCGTTCTCAAGGCATATGTTACTTCCTCTTTGGTGATGTCGGGGCCTATTTCTTTTTGGGGTATGTATATCTGTTCTCTCATCTGTAAGTAGTTCTTCAATATATTCCTTCCACCTCTCTAATTTTTTTACCGTTCTTGTCCAAAATCGTGGAAGACCGTTTTCTTGGTTGGATACCAGCAAGCTCTTTGACTTTTTTAAATAGATTAAACAAGTCATATTTACTTTGAAGTTCTTCTATTTCTTTACATTGTTTTTCTAAATACATTTCTTTTGCCTGGCTGATATCTTTGTATTTCTGCATATTCTTATTCTTATATAATCTTCCTTGGTCCAGCGTCTTCAAAATTCGTTATGCATCCAGTTTTTCTTTTACTGTAGTTTCTCTTAGCACTTCTTTTAACGGATCTAATACAGATTGTTTTAACAGTTCCCATTGACACCTACACTTTCATTTTTATATTACATAAGTTGTTATGGATTTTCTGTTCGATGTTTTCTGTATTATTTGGTATTTGCAGTTTTCTTATCGCAATTTTAGGGTTGTGGTCTAAGCCTACATCGGCTCCTGGTTAATCTTTTACCGACTTAAGTAGTATTTCGATATCTTTCATTAATTAGACTGTGATCGTTCTGATTTCGGACAACTATATTGTTTTCTTGACAGAGCTGTAATAAACGGACGGTTCGCCTAAGCCGTAGTTTGCTTTTCAGTTAATTATGAAACATTATTCTCAGCAACCAAAGCTAAGCTTAAACAAGTACACCATTTAAAAAAATTAAAAATCTGTTAAGAACGATAGTATGGTCTCCCTTTATCTAAAAACTTTGGACTAGTTTATATGTCACCTTCCATTTACAAATGAACGTTGCTGAGCTGTGATTGGCCAATTGAATTACCTTGCCGTGCCGTATTCTGAATATCGCCAAGGTCGTTTTATACTAATTTGTACCGATAGTACCAATATCCGTGATTTATTGCAATCTGTATAATATTTATACAACAATAAACACTATGATTGATAGATATAGACATTGACGTAGTGGAGTCTTATACAGTGATAAACCCCTTTAAGGTTTTACATATGTACGTAGGGTACTGTGCCTATTAGATTTGACTTAAACTATAACTAAAGCTACTATTTACAGTAGTTGTGATTTAGTTCGTTAACTTCTGGCTGGTAGACCAAAGGGGTCAAACCTCTTCAGTCTTTATACTCAGGCTGCAGTGAGCAAGTCTCTAGCTAGGATGTTTGGGTGGACTTTCAGTCGATCCTGGTATTTTGCACTAAGAGAGACGATCTGTTTTTTGATCAAGGGGATTTTGAGGTCACGATGGATAACTTGATTGGAGACGTACGACGGTGCATTGCAGATCTTCCGGAGTACTTTTGATTGAAATCGTTGTAATTTTTTAATATTGGTCTAACGTGTTCGGGGTCAGCTTACTACGGTTCGGTGTGTCCTCCTCGACAAGTTAAAGGCCTTAATGGCCTGGTAAAGCTGAATATATGTATATAACTTTCGGTTTCGATATTCATTTGTATCGAAGAAGCTTATTCTCCATTGTTAGGTGTGAATTACAACCTATTAGCCAACACATTCTGGAGGCCTAACTGAAGACGTTTATTCCATATATGTTTGCTCCATGTTAGTTCTTCGTCTAGGTGGAGTCCTAGATATTTAACCTCTTCTTCAGAGGAGTATTACACACGACACTGATTGGCATGTTCCTCTCCGAAGGGTGAAGGTTACGTGTGTTAACTTTAAACTATTTGCTTTAATTCACCACTTGAGCCGGAAATCGATTTGGGTAAAATGATTTTGGAATACCAGGTTAGGATTCTGGTGGGATGGTAGTATGTAGTAGTTTCTGTATTAATGGATATTGGGAAAACCGCTGTAAATAATAGATAGAGAACTGGCCCACTTCACTATAGTGCACCCGATTTAATGGGAACAGGTGCTGAGCATGCTTCTCCGTATTTCACCAAGAAATGCCCGTTTGTTAGGTACGATATTGGTACTTTGCAGTACGGATGTAGTAAGTTACTTTTGATTTTATACTTATATCAAACCTTCATGCCATATCTTATTGAAGGCTTGCGAAATGTCAATAAAGGCAGCTGAACAACACCCTTTACATTTAAGGCAATTTTTAATTTTCCTGATTATCTGATGTATTTGTTCTATTATTGCATGTTGTCGGCGAAAGCCAAATTGATACATATGTAGGTAATACATTATTTTCATTTATAATAGGTGTTAGTGGTTCTAGAAATAACTTCTCGAACATTTTGGAAAGTACAAGAAGAAAACTGATAGGGTGGTAAGATGCTACCAATATAAGTAAGAAAAAATTATGGGATATTGTTTTGGTATTTAAAATTTAAACAATAGTAAAGATCAAAATTGTTTATACATAATTAATATCCATTTCAAATGTTGTAGTAGATAAGGCTTGACTTCTTGACTATGAAAAAATGGCAGTTTAAGTGATGTAAGTGGAACTAAATATTTTGCAATTTTTTTTAAGTGATTGGCATTTCCTACAGTTTATGATTTCTGTTAAGAATGAAAAATTATTTATAACGACATTTTCTTTGAAGCTTAAGTAAGGTAAACAATTTACAAAACATTTAAAAGTTCAACCTGTAACCTGTAACAAAAAAAATGATAGTATGGTCTTCCTTTCTGCAAAAACAGTTAGAATAATTTGTATGTTATCTTTTACTTACGAATGAATGCTGATGGGTTCTACTACCTTACCGTGCCGTACTCTGAATATCTTCAAGGTCGTTTTGTAGTAACCGGGATCGATATAAGTAAGAGATTTTTTCTATAATTCCAAATATTTTAGATAAGTCTTGGCTATATAAAAATGGCAGTTTAAGTATTGTAAATGGGGATGAATATTTTGTAAATTGCATTTATTAAATTTGATTGTCATTTTTATAGTAACCACTCATACCTATTCTTTGAGGCTTAGACAGGTACATAATTTCTAAGGATCCTTTTAGCCAAAAACATTTGGAGTGGTTTATATGTCGTCCTTCATTTACAAATGAACGCTGCTGAACTGTGATTCGCCAATTGTGCTACCTTGCCGTGCCGAATTTTGATTATTGACAAGGTATTTCTTTAATAACCAATACCCATATAAGTAAAAAACTTAAAGGTTTAAATATCAAGAGTACTGTTTTTTCTGTTTTAAAATGATTTTTAAAATTTTACCAACAGTAAATATATTGTTATTACAAATAATTTAGAAAATATTATGTAAATCAATTTAAGACGCTGGTTTTGCTTTTCATAACAAGTTAAGAATTAAAAATATTACATTTTCATCTTAAGTAGTATTTTTCAAATGAAAATAATAATAATCTTTCAAATGGCTTGTGTTATACAACTTAATGATTAGAAACTTCAATTGCATTTACAGAAAACTGAAAGCTTTGCTAGAAGTAGTTTGAAAAATATGTCAATTTAGGACAGTAGGTGAGTTAAGTTGTATGTGACACGACTGCATTATGTAAAGTAAAAACAATCTTGAAAGTACATGAATTTCATGCTGTGTTGGTTTAATTCACGTTTAAACGGTTCACTTTAAAGCATTTTAACAACAAATACAAACTCACTTTCTTATAACTTTCCAGTGTTACAGTTTATTGTTATTCCGAGACTTTTCTGACAAAAGAAACCAAATTGTTTTTATTCGCCTGGAACGAATTTTTTTAAACACCTAAATTCGCGTATATTTTGCTAGATGTCAATAAACCTCCTGGCTGCACATAACACGGTGACCTTCAGGAGCAGTCAAGAATCAAGAAATTAATTTTTTGGGTAATGCAGTAAAAGTGAATAAATAAACGCGGGGTTTTCAAGGTTAAATGTATCGAATTATAGTAGTCTTCTTCGATATCTTAAGTAGTTAAAGTGATTATTTATATACAAGATGTTCAAAAACTTGGTGTGGTTTACTACGATTTTGTTTTTAATTTGTGAGGCCGGGTTTACTATACTTCCTTCACGTAGAATTGGAAATCGTAAGTATTTTGTTTACTTTACTGATTTTAGAAACCTAAATTATTTTTGATTTGAAAATTTTGCTTTTAATCAACGATTTGAATTAGAAATTATTTTTTTATGACAATCGTAGAAAAGTGTGTCAATTACATGCTGTTCTAGTAACTAGTAATTAAAGAACCGTTTTTGCATTAAAGGAATCCGGATTTTAAAAATGTAGTTTTTGGGGGTTTTCATTGATTATTATTTTAAGATTTAAAAAAATGGCAAAAGTAACCAATTTCGTTTTAAATATTTACAGAAAAATTATTGGGTTTCGAATCAGTTAATTTTGTAATTACTGAAGTCATCCAAAGTATTCGATGCTTAAGTGGGGTAAAATAAAAAAACAAAACGATATCTTAACTTAAAATTAAGATCTTGATTAAGATTAATAAATTTTTCATATGAATAAATCCAAGAAAATCGAACTGCTTCAAAGAAAAAATATCGATTTTAGTTTAATTAAAAAGAGTTACCTGAAGGTGACAAAATGCAAAATATAAAATTTAGGATATTTCGTATTTGCCCTTTAATAAATTTATTAGTTTGTTTAATTTTCTATGCAGGATGGGCAGTAGAGGTCTCGTAATATTTTAATCATCAACGTTGAGTTAAATGTGTTTTTTGTTGTACCTAATTTATTATTTAATCATTTTTTTACAGTTATGTATGAATCAAATATTTCTCATTTTAAAAATATTATTTATGAGTTCAAGAGAATGGCATTAAATTTAAAAATGCACCGCTACTAAGGTAACGAGTGTAGATAAACATAACAATTTTAATAAAATCCTCAGGGCGTAAAATGCGTCTTTTTCGCCCTAAGGTGCGCTTTACGCAACATAAAATACATTCAAGTAGAGAACAGGTCAGTACTAAGCCCACGTGAGCAAAAAGAAAAGCGAGATATTACAGACAGAGGGTATAAAAGGTGCATCAAGGACGACATGGCTAAACGTAGAAAAAAATCAAAGAAGACATTAAAGAAGGATTTAAAAGAGAAAATGAGTAGAATGGAAAAGGGTTGGTCTGTAGAAGGAGATGAATTAGTAAATAAATTAGCAGGAAGCGAAGATAAAATCGAAAAAAATTGAAAAAACCAAGATTCGTAGAAATCTAGTAACTTTGGAGATGGAAATGAATACCAGCGAGAAATTGAAAAAAGCTTTTACTAATATGCTGGATCACGAACTGGGTCTACTTAAAAATTAAATCAAATAAAATATAATAGTTAGAAGTGAATGAATGGACGGAGAAAATCCAAATACTAAAAGAAAAAGGAGACTTAGAGGAAAGACATATACATAGAATCCGAATTAATTAGAGACGAAAGAGTCATACAAACATGAATCAGATACATAGCAAAAGAAGAAAGAGATTAAGGCGCCGTTGTCAAAAGACAGAAATAAATGGACAGTCCATGAGGTGGGATCGGAGAAAATAAAAACTGATCCCAAAAAACTGAAGAAGATACAAATTGATTATCAAATGGTAATGACCCGGCTACGAATAAGGAATAACGAAGAGGAAAAAAATAAGGAATTAGGTGAAAGGGCTATGGAAACTAAACAAACCATGACGAATAAAAAGGGAATTAGATAAAGGGAACGAACAAGGTAATGAAAAGCAGAAGGACTCTCGGGAGCAGAGGGCTGATGTCTCTCTCTCCTTAAACTCCCTTATCAAGGAAATCAATACGAAGTAAATAAAACAAGAAAAGGTGTTTGGAATGAGAAGGCCACAAATAACATGGATGAGAAGAACAGAAGAAGAATGCAGGAGGTCTGGTAAAAATTGGAGTGAGTTAACTATACTGGTTATGAACAAGAAACAATCGAGATGCTTCGTGGATGCCCTGTACCTCACTGGGGAGCGAAAGGATATTATACATATACGAACCCTGCGTTAAAGGCATTCGCCTAGCTATATCATTTACAATTTTTAAAAATAAAATCAGTAATAGAATTTAAATATCAAAGTTTTTATTTATAAAAATCATTTTTTATGTATTAGTAATATCGTGATAAAACAAAACGATGAATATTAGAAATTAAACTGAAACTATTTAGAAGAACTCAAAATCGTAATGTTACTGTTATTCTAGACAAGTCTACCACTGGCTAACTTCCCCTTTTTGCTTAATGGCGACCTATATTCTGGAAGGCATTGTATCTATAAACTTTTTACAGTCTTCTCTTCTAATCGTGTCCCAAATATTTTGAATTTTTTGACGCAAATCAGATTTTGATTTAGCCGGATAGTCGATCGAAGCTCCTTTTTCATTATCCTCTATAAAGACTCTATTCACGAAATATCGGGATTGTTGTTGGAGGGCCAGTCTATGGTGTGCATTTCGTTCTCCAGAAATCAAGTTTTTAATTATTTTTGCCGTATGGCAAGCGGCGCTATCTTGTTGGAAAAGACCTGCATCAGTAGCTTCGGAATAGGCAGTAAGAGATTATTTTCTAATATATCTTGATATTTTGGGGCATTGACAGTTCCATTTATAAAATGAAGATGTCCCACCCCTTGAGCGGACATACATCCCCAAACCATTAATGGACTGCAGTATTTTTAAGAAATCCTTATGGTACGCAGCTCGAATCACACATTTGCGACTCTCAGAATTTGATTCATCGCTCAAAATTGTTGATTTCCACTGCTGCAACGTCCAATTCTATAGCTCCCGAACCCATTTTAAACGATTTTTTATTTGTTTTGTTGTTAACAATGGTTTCTTTATCGCCTGCGTATGTAACAAAATTGATTACGACTGTTGCGTTTATAGTCATATCACCATACATTGTAAAACTTGTAGGCCAATTGTTTTATTGCTTTTCTGCACGTATTAACTAATATATTCTTTTATATAGCTTTTGATACTATTAAAGTTATTTATGCAGCAGAAGAACGTCTATCGTTTTTAACAATTTGATTCAAAATCCTCGAATCTCTCTCAAAAGCTACTTTAGTCTTCCAGATTTTTCTCTAAACTAAATGTGCCAGTATTTTTATACTCGTATTTTAGTATCACATCTCTAGCGGTAGATGGCGAAATAATTAAATTTTTGGCAATTGTAGACGAGGATTGTCCAGTTTTAAATAATTCTATGATTTTATATCGTATTTCTTGCGATACAGGTCTTCCACGGGTTGTTTTGTAAGTAATTACTTGTAATATTCATAAACAACCGTAAAAAATTGTCAGAAATAAACAAAAAACTTATGTTTGTGGATAATCGACGTTTGTTTGTGAATGATTTTGTGCTTAAATAGACGAATAGGCGAATCCTTTTGATACGTCATTATTAATCGAATCAGATAATATTTGCGATTTTTGAAATATAGGTACAGATAAAAATTATGCAATAAATGAATTAAATCATAAAAAATGTTCCTAAAATATAAAACAACAATGGCATATCCAGCAAAAATTGTATATGTATGTTGTATGTATTTAACTATCTCTTTCTTTACCAAAAAGAAGTAGGCGAATACTCTTGACGCAGGGCTCGTATATTCAAGCATCAAAACGGCATTTCACACCTGATAGTTCAAAAATAGTATTTTTCTATTCAGTACAGAAGTATTACATACTCAAGGTAAGTAGATCATTTTTAAGGAATTTCAGATATTTTTGAAACATTTGTAATAAAAACAAACATACCTGCTCTCGGATTTGAACCACTGACACCTAACTGTACAAAGTTTAAAATTAATATTCATAAGTAATTTACCCCCCCCCCCCCCCCCCAAGGAGTTTTTTATAATTTCATCATGAAAACAATACGTCTTTATTGGGTTGGTTATTTTATAATTCATAAACTAAAATTAAAAATAAAAAATAAGCCCTCGAGGTTTCTTAGTCCCGGATACAGGACGGTCCTTAAGTAATCACACACAGACCAACAGTACATTTGTGGAATCAAAATTTACTTATGATCCTCAGCCTAAAAGTCAATATTAAAAGAGATACAGGGTGTCAAAGTCAAAATTTTAATTTTGTTCTGTAATTTGAAAAGTTTTCGAAACATCCTCAATAAAATTAGCGAAACTAATTTTTTTGGGATGGGAAACAATAATCTGTCCTTGTTTTCAATATAGCTCTTAAAAAAGTTATTTCTGTTACACGTAAGTAATGCCTTAAAAGAGGGTCAACTTTTTTTTATATTGTTTAAATTTTGGAAACAGCTAACTTTTAATCAGTGTACGTTTTTTTGCATAAAAAGGACGAAGCAATTGTTTTCACAGTTAAATCTGCTACAACCTTTAGCATAAGAAGGTTGAACATTTTTTAAAATATTAGGTTTAGCAAAAATAACTTTGAAATCCAGGACGACATATTGTTTCTCATCCCAAAATTTCCCCCCAATTTTTGTCTCCCTCTATTTCGAAAATTTATGATACTATGGAAAATAATTTAAATTAAAATTCCTAATCGTCTTATTGCCTTGATATCCCATGCAAGCAAGATACTCCTACGCATCATAAATGAAAGATTAAAAGCTTACTCATCATGGTAGCACCCATCAGAGCAGACTGGCTTCGCAAAGAGCAGGAGGACATGGGAACAAATACTGAACATCAAGCAAAATCATTGAAAAAGCACAAGAATTCACCAAAGCAGTCTTTACTTTGTCGATTACCAGAATGTTTTCAGCAGCATTAAATGGAATGAGCTATGTACTACTCATTGAAAAATGGGAGTACCGCCCCACCACATTGCACTAATCCAACAACTGTACTATGGAAGCATTGCAGTTGTAAAAATAGAAGATCGACCCTCAAAACCTTGGCAGATAAACAATGGAGTACGACAGGAATTATTCTGTCCCCAATTCTCTTCAATATAATCGGAGAATATATAATGCGAAGAACTCTTGAGAATTGGGATAAAGGGTTCCATCGGTGAACACAAAATAAACAATCTAAGATCGACCGATGACACTGCCCTATTTGCAAATAACGCAGAAGAGCTAGACGCTAGAAGAACTCCTTGATAGACTAGAACACGAAAGCCATCATCGACCGTGCAAAGAACAATAGACCGGGCATTGTACAAATAGGAAGATGCGAAGTAGGAAATCAGTTTGTATACTTAGGGGCCCTCGTCACCAACTTGGGAAACAACTCATTGGAAATTAGAAGAAGATATGCAACGGCAACAAATGCTATGCGAGATATGCAAATAATCTGGAAAGACAATGGCATTACTATAAATACCAAAAAGATGCTTATATAATCATCATATTCCAGAGTAGGTACGCTATACGAATCGGAGATAGATGTGGACCCTAAAAGTTGAATACTACATTAAAAAAATTAACATCTCTGAAATGTGGGTCTCTTGAAGAATGCTCAAATACCATGGATATCACGAAGGGCTAATGCCTCAATTCTTCAAGAAATTAAAAAGCCACAACGCCTGTCACAAATTTGGGTTTGGGTATATTACTTGACAAAACAACGAAGGCCTGGAAAGACTAATGATACAAGAAAAAATAGGAGGAACCAGGGCGCGCGGGCGATTATCGAAAAGATGGACAGATCAAATTAAGAATACCACCAACGGTACGGTTAATCAAGCTGCAAGAAACGCAAGAAATGGAGAAAGATGGCTAGAAATAGTTTACAGAATAGGAAACCAAAATGATCAACGAAGTCAAGAGATCACGATTCTTCTATAAAGAAGAAACGACGAAGAAGAAGAAGTTAAATGGTAATATTTCAAATCTACTGTTGGTCCGTCCGATTACTTAAAGACCACCCTATATACTAGAAGATTTGTTAAATCCATCCACTTAAATTAGTTTGCCTTGCTAATCACTCGAAAGTGAATTAATGAGCAACGAATATTTCTAAAAATCGTGACGAAATTACAAAATTCCTACAATAAGGTTTCTCTTAATTTTCAAACCGGAACTTTCACTTGAAGTGCATAATTGCAATGACTTCACTTCGACATTTTTGCAATTTTTCATCACAAGGCTAAATATATCATTTCTTGCAGAAAAAATAAGGTACTGCGATTACGACGGTTTACAAATAGAATTTGGGAAGACGGTTTCCGTCCCTGGGAAATGCATGTTAGCTGCATGTCATGGTGAATCCATAACTGCATCAATGTTAGTAATTTTAATTCGTAGCGTCTGACTTTTTATGTGGTAATTAACGTATACCTTCACTTTCAGATGTGTGAATTACGATCCGCCTCCAGGATGTCACGAAACAGAAATTAATTACGATAAACCATATCCCGAATGTTGTCCTCAAAGTTTTTGTGATTAAAAGTGAATCAAACGCACGTGATTTGCTTATTAATTTGCATTGTAAATGTCAGGTTATAATGTGAAAATTAACGCTTTTTGTATTAACCGGTTGTTATACTGTTCTGTGATGCTTAAATAAGAGAAATAAATTAAACAACAATCAATTAGACAAGCGTGGTTTCATTGGGTTTAAACCACGAGGTGAAACGTTTATGGTTGGATTAAAATCGGGAATGGGCTTTGGATTAAGAAATTTTAAATTACTTTATCAGTAGTCCAAAGCAAAAAGAGTTTTTCTAAAATTAACCACAAAAATTGTTATTGGGTGTTCTTGAACTCCAAAGAAAAGGATATAAATTATCGTAAATTAATAACAATAGACAAATAAAAAAGGCCATTGGATCATTGGCTTTCAAAAATAAACAAAAGTCAATTTTGACATCTGGTATCAGTGCGATAAAAAGTTCAAATATCATTTCCTTGTTGCACATCTGCTTCCTCTTCAGACTGTGATTAAATTAGAAATAATTTATGAACTACTCTAAAACTTAAAACTCTTCTAAGAAATTTCAAAAAAGGAGTGATTAATTGGTTTATAAAGTTTTTATAAAGCAATTTTTCTAATTACAGGCGTTCGTTCAAAGTTATGAACTAAATCTTGCAGAGGAGAAGATGACCTATCAGATATTAGTCGTTAAAGTCATCTTTGTTTCGTAAATAACATATTATTCACAAGGATATACACTTTGATGATAACATGTATTTTATGGTGCATACACCATCACGAGCTTCTTGTACTTGATACAAAAAAAACATGCAGTTAGTTTTATTAATTGTGACCGCGGGTTAAAAATTCTTTTGTACTTCTGTCAAAATCTTAATAGGTGAAGAACTTGGTAAGTGTTTTCTTTTATGAAGGGGAATGTTTTAAGGTTACGAAAACTTGCAGTTACTCTTAGTGATAAGGTTATCTACTGTTTTGCCATTTTTTAATACAAACTGCAGTTAGAATTTCAAACAGTGTATTAAGCAACCACAGTTATAATGTTATAAAATATTAAGAAACTAAGAATCGATAGCTATGAGTCCATACGAACCTTTAAAACAATGTATACGGTTTATTTTTACTTTTTTAGTTATTCAGGTTCAATAATAAATTATTAATAACAAATATTTTGATTTTTTTTAATGGATACAAATTAATGGTTGTTCAGTAAAATAAACAACTAAAAACAAAGTAAAGTTTCGGAGAACCCTCTTAGAGTGTTGCAAACTCTTGAACATATACTTCAGCAGGTGCGAGGTTGTAAATTCGGTGTACTTCATAAAAAAACTGGTAGATTTTAATCTATCTACTGGTTATCGATTAAATTATATTTTGTTGTTTCTAAATACTAACAATATTTCATCTTCTTCTTCTTCGCTTCAGATATTAGGCATTTGCCTGTTACGGTACCCATCTCTTTCTTGGCCTGCCTACGCTTCTTCTTCCTTTACATTTGTAATTATATATTTTAACTGGTAGGCGGTCTTCATCCATTCTGTTTAGGTGTTCTTTCCATTTATTCCTTTGCTCCTTAATTCTTTCGTTCAAGTTAACTATGTTTAATTTATTCCGGATAACTTCATTTCTTATTCCGTCTATTCTTGGGCAACCCTTTACCTTCCTTAAAAACTTCATTTCTTGTGTCTGTATACGTCGTTCTTCTCTTTTTGTTGTTACCCATGTTTCGCTTCCGTAACTGATTATTGGTACGGCAATTGTCTTGTAAAATTTTAATTGGGTGTCTTTTCTAGATCTATTTACTTTTAATTCTACGTCATTGCTGTAATCGTATGATATGTTACATCCAAGATATCTGAAGTTATTCACCTGTTCTAATGTTTAGTTATTTAGAGCTATCTTTGTTCGAATAGGGTATATTCCAGAGAATGCCATGACTTTCCTTTTCTTCAAGGATATTGTCATATCAAATCCATTGCTTATCTGTTGTAGCAATTAGATTCATCTCTGTAAATCGTCTTCTTCTTTCGCGATCAAAACCAGATCGCCAGCGTATAGCAGTGAACTGAGGAGCGTGTTTTTGTCAATCCCAATTCCTTTTTTGTATTGTGTTTTCCATATTTCCATAATTTTATCCATATACAGTGCAAATTTATGAAATGCGAACATAGGCAAATTAAGGACCAATCAAATGTATGAAATGCGAACATGGGCCAATTTACGTATACCCAAAAAGATGCCAAGGCCGACGTAATTTTTGTAAATTAGTATCTGTTGACAAAAATTCGTTAACTGTCAACGTCAAATTTTCGGCAGCTGTAACTTGGTCATATCGTCTGCTATGTTCGTAGTAACAAAATTTGCACTGCAGACTCCGAATTGCTTTTATCAAGTGTTTCCCTTTTCGATCATGATTTCCCATACTAAATTTCTGTCAAGATTGTCGAAAGCCTTTTCGAAGTCTAAATGGGTTTCTTTGCTAAACTCTCTATGTTTTTCGATAATTTATTGTATCGTGAATACGCCATCTATTGTTGATCGTCCCTTTCTAAATCCCATTTGTTCTTCACTTATTCGATGTTCCGTTATCACTTTGAGTCTATTATTGAGGATCTTAGCATATATTTTATAGGCAGTGTCTAATAAGCTTATTCGTCTGTAGTTTTCGAATTTATTTTTATTACCTTTTTTAAATATTGATCTAACTTTAGCGTTAGCCCAGTCTCTCGGGATCTTTCCTTCTTTCCAACATGTATTATAAAGGTGTATTCGTCTCAGATGTAATATTAAACCTCCTATTAAGCCCAGGTGCTTTCCTGTTTTTTTGTGGTTTTGAGAGCCTCCGTCAATTCTTCTAAATCTATTTCATCTAAACCTTCCGTATCTTCTTCTTTCCATATTATATCCTCTATCCCTTCTTTAAACCATAGTTGTTGGTATCATAGTTGTTGGTAGTGTTGTATCAATTCTTCTTCTTCAATGTTATTTATGTTTATTTTATCATTTTCATCTTTATTGGGCGTTTTCATTACTTTGTATGCAAGTGTCTGTCTACCATGAACATCTGCCTCTATGTTACTTATAAATCGATCCCATGATTGTTCATGTGCCTCTCTGACTATAAGTTTGGCATGATTTCCTTTCTGTTTGTATAGTTCTCTATTTATATCTGTAGGATTGTTTAAGCTGTTAATGTATGCTCTTTGTTTTTCTTCTACTCCCTTCTCTATTTCTTCATTTCATATTCTTAGACCTTTCCTTTTCCTGAATCTCTTTTTCTTTCCAAGAGCTTCATTTGCTACCTTTTTGACTGCTTCTCTTATGTTTGACCATTCTGCCTCTATATTTTTTTCTGTGTGTATTTGTCCCATTATTTGATTCATTCGCCTTTTATATAAATCTCTAATACTGCCATCGTTTAGCAGATATGTTTTGTACACCTGCTCTTCATTTTTTGTTTTATGCGGTTTTAATCTTTTCCGTCTCTGATACATGTCAATCTTTGATATTACTAAAAACAATATTTATTTTATTAATTACCTTCTCATATGTTTTAAATAATTTTAATAATTAATTCATATGAAACAATATACTAATTTACTACAATATGTATTAAAATTATTATCTTAACATTCACAAAAAACAAAACAGTGCAAAATTAAAATTACTTTGGACCAGGCACCAGGTGGGGTTGCTGCGGCGTTGACTCATAATTTTCTAAAGGGTGCCATTCAGGCATTATTTCTTACTGTATACAAGGGAGTGATATTAATCGTTTAGAGTTTTATTGTGAACTGCCCAAGCTGCTTGCTTAAAATCCATTTACTTAAAGTTTAAATTAAAAACAGTTGAGAAATTAAGGCAATGTAATTAGATATCGAATTTTGAATAATCCCATGCCATGTTTTGTGTGCGAGCCCAAATGCATACAATAAAACAATTGGAAACAGAAACTTTTGACTAATATATTCTAAAAAATATTTTTATTTTATGTTTATCAATAGATATTTCCAAAATTTGGTATAAATTAAATTACTTCGTTAAATCAAATTACTCTTATATTCGTTTTCAAACGACATAAAACATTGTCAAACTGACATAGTTCTTCCTCTTCTTCTTTCTGGTTTCCCTGTTTGCCTACATAGCGTCTAAAACCTTAGTTCACTTTATACAGGTGTTTTGTATTTCCTGTCATTCTGTTCACCTTTACCATAGGATTTTCCTTTTTCGTTGCTGTCTCTAATGTTATCCGTCTATATTCTCCTTCGTCTTCTGCTTGGTCGTTTACTTTCCGTCCTTGCTGCCAGTATTTTTCTTGCCATTTGGTGTTCAGCCATTCGTTTTGTGTGTCCGTAACATTTTAGTTGCTAGGTCTCTGTTGTATTTATTAGCGATACTTGCTGCAGTTCTTCCCTAAAGGTCGTTCTTGTCTCGTCGTATTTTATCAGTTGTTTTTCGAAGGTCTATGTCTGTAGGCTTCTTGACACGCACGCCACGGATATGTAGTCGTATATGGTGAAAAGGTGGGAACCCCCCCTGTAAAGAGCACGCCACCCTTCTTGCGGTGCTTTCTCCTATTGGAGGTTAGCCACCATCACAGCTATTTTGATTTTTGATACCGCTGTCCGGAATAGTTGTAAGGATGTGCAGCCACACCATTCACTTAGGTTTCGCAACCAGGACATCCTTCTTCTTCCAACTGCTCTCTTCCCCTCTATCTTGCCCTGCGTGATTAATTATTATAACATGGAGTACTTGTTGCCGCGCATAATATGTCCAAAGTATTGAATTTTTCGTTTCTTTATGACAAAAATTAATTCTTTGTCCTTATTCATGCGCCTCGTCGCTTCTTCATTACTTATGTGATCTACCCAAGAAATTTTAAGAATTCTTCGGTATACCCAAAGCTCAAAGGATTCCAGTTTCCTTAAATATTGCTTTTTCAAGGTCCATGCTTCTGTTCCATATAGTACTGTGAAAAATATATAACCTCTAATCATGCAAACTCTCAAATCCAGCGTTAAGTTGCTGTTAGAAAAGAGCTCTCTCATTTTTACAAATGCAGCGCGGGCCATCTCAATTCTTGTATTTATTTCTTGTGTATTGTCATTCTTTGCATTTAGCCATGTTCCAAAGTATTTACACTTGTTAACTTTTTCTATTTTCATATTATTTACAAAAAGGTTGTCGTCTGTAATAGATTGCTGACTACCATATATTTAGTTTTTTAAAGTTTATTTGTAAACCGTAATCGTTACTGACTCTGGTCACGTTTTTCAGTAGCTTTTGTAAATCATTAATGTTATCTGTTAGCAGCAGAGTATCGTCGACGAAGCGTATATTATTAATTATTTGTCCATTAATCTTTATTTAACCTGCTTGCTCAGTTAATACTTGATTGAATATAACCTCGGAGAACAAATTAAATAGAGAAGGTGACAAAACACATCCTTGCCTTACGCCTTTTTTGATTTCTATTTCTTCGGTTATTTCACCGTCAATTTTGGCTAGTGCTTTTTGTTGCCAATATAGATTTTGTATTATTTGTATATCGTGTGGTTCTATACCTTTGTTGTCCAAAATTTCAATCATGTTTTCATGATTTACACTGTCGAATGCCTTTTGGTAGTCAACAAAACATATGTGTACATCAGCATTTCAGCATTCATATCTAGAAATCGCTGGATCAATACAATACAATACAATTCCAACTAGGGCTTCTCTTGTTCCCATACCATCGCGAAAACCTAACTGGGTTTGACCTATTTCTTGCTCTAATTTGTGGTATATTCTGTGATGGATGATCTTCAGAAGTATCCTCAATATGTGGTTCATTAAGCTTATAGTTCAGCATTCTGAACATTCTGTGGCATTATTCTTTTTAGGTAGTAACTACAAATATTGATTTCAACCAACCTTCCGGTATATTTTCACAACGGTATATTACATTAAATAAGTCTGTTATAGTATGTAATTCTTCTTGTTCTATTAGTTTTAACAATTCCACAGGTATTTCATCAGGACCTACAGCTTTACGGTCTTTATTGTTCTTTAAGGCACGCTTTACTTCATTACACGTTATTTTTAGGAATTCGTCACTCTTTGCATTCGTTGTTTTCCTTTTACCCCGATTATCATTAAATAGATCTTTTATGTAATCTTCCCATCTCTTTAATTTTGTCGCTTTATCAAGAATGAGTTGTCCATCTTTGTCTTTTATTTGACTCTTCCAATTCCTGTTATTTCGTAACATTTCTATACATTCCAAAAGTATCGTGCTTTTCTTGTAAGTCTTCAATTTCCTTGCATTTTTTGTACCAGAATTTTTCCTTTGCCTCTTTTATTTTAGTTTTTTTATCAGCTTATGTATGTTTCGATATTTTTTTCTCGTTTCTATTTTTATAGCTTCTTCTTTCATCCATGAGCTTTAAAATTTCTGTGGTGATCCAAGCTTTCTTTGATTTTGTTTTTGATGATTTTAGTGTTTCTATTGTTGCATCCAGCAGTGACTTTTTTACTTCCTTCCATCTTTTATCTACATATCTACATCATTGTTTGAATCAGACGTTACTCTAAGTTTTTCAGATTCTTGTTAATATCTGTTTTAATTTGTAATTGAATGTTGCTATCTTTCAGTGCTTCTAGATTTAACCTTTTTGATTTTGACGTAGCATTTACTTTTTTCAATTTTGCCTAAAACACGGCCACTAAGGGGTTATGGTCAGACATGATATCTGCCCCAGGATATGTCTTAACAGATTTAATTGCATTTCTATATCTGCTGTTTATTAGAATAAAATCAATTTGGTTGGTGATGTTCAAGTATATAAGCGCATTTTATACAGCTTAAACCAAGTGTTGGTCACGATCAACTTCTTCTCTTGACAGAATTATATAAGTCTTTCTCCTCTGTTATTCCTAGTACCTAGTCTATACTTTCCAACGCAGTCATCTACTGACCCTTCTCCAATTTTCGCATTGAAGTCACCCAATATTATAGTGATATTTTGACTCCTAGTTGTTGATACAAGTCCTCAATTTCATCGTCGGGATTTTCACCTGTTGGAGTATAGTCATGTATAATGTTGATTCTTCCGATGTTACATTCCACTTACGGCATTATTATTCGTTCAGAATACTGTATCACATTCAGAATAGATTTTTGTGCATGTCTTTTACCATAAAAGCAGCCCCATAATAGTGATTGGCGATATATTGTCCTATGTAATACACCATACCGTTGTGCAAGCACATTCTCCATTTTCAGCATGCCACTCAAAGAAGAATAATAGTTAGTTTTGATTTATATTCATAAGGCATGATCAGCTTTCAGTACGCAGTTCCAAATGTTTCTTCTAGCCTAGGTTCGCCCACTTCTGGGCATACGCTTCTCCTAATTCTTGCAATTTTTGCATCTACCCAAAGCCATTCCTTCTTGCGATATCATTTTTCCACTTCGCTTATAGTCGCTTTTACGTGCCCATGGTCTCCACTGTTAAATGCATTTTATCTCTAACATTATGTCACGCAAAGGACCATTTCAATTAGCAATGTGTTTCCTGTCTGTTTATCGTAACTATATGTTCATATGCAGCAACAACATTTCCATGCTTGTTTGTGTTTTTACAGTTTGCTCATATTGTTTTTTGTAAATGTCTAGGCTTGTAACCGTATATCGTGATTGGTAAGATTGAACACCCTGCATTTTAAACGTTGTAATATTTAAAGTTTTTGACATTGGCACACTTCCGCTTACAGAATAGGTTTTTCGAAATATCTCTTCGCCCATGGACTTTAGAGTAAAAATCCACAGATAATGGGGCTTTCCTGTAATCCACATGCCCCAGCGTATTTGCACTTGCACGATATAAAATTAAGAAACGTCTGAGGAGCTAAGTCATTTTTCATAAGAGTAAGTTCAGTATTGCTAGGTTTCCAGTCACACTCCTGTGAATTTTTGTCAATCCCATACCATTGTTGCACTTGATGGTTAGTACATCTTGCTTTCGTGGTACCGTAGGACGAAATTTGCTTTTAATAATTGACTTTGTAAAACGTTGTAGCGCACTGCATCCAATGTTTTTAATAATTTTTTTCATTACTAGAATGACTAAGAGAAGATTACTTTATCCCTCCTTCCATTTCAAAATCGTCTGTCTATGTTTTTCACCTAGTCTCACTATTTCTTTCCGTTTTGTATATTGTATATATCGGGTGATCAAATGAATTTCAGATTAGGGTAGGCGCTGTTTTGTAAGTGCAGAGCATGTCTTAGAGTACTGCAGCGCACTATAATTTGAATTGGTTTGTTGTTTTGACAGTTTATAAAACAAACTATTTAAGATTAAACTAAGACATGCCTAAAAAATAAATAGCCTACTAGATGTGAAATTCATTTGATCACCCGTTACTTCCTGGTTCCTTTGTAAATCTTCTGGTATTTTCACTAATTTCCAAACTTGGTGGTATATCCTTGTCATCCACTTTATCGTATCTTCTCCATCATACTGTTCTGGAACTATTTGATCACAGCCAGGTGCTTTTCGATTGCACATTTCCCATATTGCTCTACGACTTTTACCTCTTCTTCCGTTATGTTCTGTTGTATTATCATGTAGTTGTTGCTGTTCTTCTTCTAAGGGTGTTCCTGTTCTTCTAAGGTTTCGTTCCTAAACTTTTCATTGAAGTATGATTTTCATGCTAGCAAAATTTCTGTTTTCTTTTTTCGGTTGACTGTTTTTATCCGCTTTACTTCCTTATCTGCTTACGTGATCTTAGGCTCTTGATTCTACTCCAAAAGTATTTTGCTTTTGCCCGATTTACCGCCACTTTTGCTCATCTCTTCGTAGGCTGTAAGTTCTTTTTAATCAGTTTTACTGCTGTTTATGTACTGTTTCCAGGCGTTTGTTTGTCCGTTTTACTTGTTCTTTCACAGTTTCATTCTACCATGTTACTCTCTTATGCTCTGTATTTACTGTCATTAGATTCTCCCATCTTTCTTTGATTCCTCATATTACTCCTACTTGCACCTCTTGTTGTTGACAGCTTTTAGATGATCTTTAAGTAATTCTACAAATGTTTGTTTATTTTCTTCTTTATTCAGTTCCTCTACCCTCAACCTTTCATATTTCTTGGCATCATTTATTAAGCGATTTGAACTTCATGTCTAAGATTAGGAATAGAATAATTTCAGCACTATCTTTTGCTTTGTAATTGTTACTCTGAATAAGAAAAAGTCATCTAGGTCTGTGACGGCGTATTCTCTTCCTTCTCCATATCTGAACTTGAGTCGCATATTTTCTCGTTTACTTTCGACGCCGCCATTAACCTTCACGTAGTCAATGTTTTGTTGTTTATACTGTAGTTCTTGGCAAAATTCTCTGATCTACACAAAGTCTGTAGTGATCAGAACTAAATTGAATAGGCCCGTTGCCTGTGAATCACCTGTCACGGACCTTAACTATGCTGTTGTGGTTTTACTTCTTGGCTTTGTTTTTCAGTTTTTATGCGAAATGCTACTCTTCGTGCAGGATCGTATTAAAATATTCAACCCACCTGTTTAAAAAGTATAGATCTTCCTTTTTGTCGCTTTACTTTTCGATAGAAGTTTCTTATATATCTGATGTATTCGCCTTTTATTTTTTGTAATTCTTGTTCAATATACCTATTTAATTTTTTTCATTTTTCCTTTATACGGTTTCGTCTCCTTTCTAAACACTTCCTATTTTTTTTGTTTCCTGAGCGTTGTTCTTTAATACTGCTCTTTTGGTATTATTTTCCTTCTGTACCATCGTTCTACAACGTTTATCGGCCACTTAATAAGTGGATACCTATGTGTCTCGTGTCTCAATTCTTAAGGTGCCTTTAGTATGCCTTCTTTTATATTGTTCCATGTTTCCGTTATATTTGGAATAGCACATTCATCTATTTTTGTTTGTAGATGAACTGTTTCGTATCCCTCATCATATAGCTTGTTGTCAGTAAACCCATGAATTTTTTGGTTTTTTACCACCTGGTTTTTTTAGCCTTAATTTAACCAACAAGTGCCCAGAACCCAGTTTTGATCCCTCTGTAGCTCTTTACTTCTTTAACAAGTTTGACATGATTTGGTTCTGTTAGTACCTAGCCGGCCTGATTAATTATACTTTTCTCAGGCATAGTTCTAGCGTTTTTGTGTAAAATTAAACGAAGATTCCAAAAATGTGTTTCAATTAAACTAACAAAGTTGATGTTAATTCCGGCGCAACCGGATGTGACAGAGCCTTATGTTCTACATCAAATAATGCAGTTTTAAGAGTATATTACATAACACCAAGTTTCATTTTGATATCTTAAAATATAATTTAAAAAATAGGAGAGTCCCAGGTTTCGTTGACGGCCAGGTTTGATGAAGCAAACAAATTTGTATTTTTATTACGTTTCCCTATTGCCTTAGAAGAAATTTTAGCGTCTTTATTTTGTTAGTCTTGCTACTCTGTATACAGGTGGATCAAAAATAAATGTTATCATCCTTTTAGTGTTTCAAGCTTAGATACCAAAACATCATCTTCATCTTGTATGCTTTTTAATTTATGACTTTTAAAATGCTTTTGCAGGTAGAAAAAAATTTGTTTTAAAATTTCCCTACTCATTTGGAGAAAAATGAATGCAGTTCACAGTTTCTTCAATTTAGTTTTGGTAATTAATGGTTTAATGGCAGCAGTTCCTCATCCAATTCAAGATGCCGGTACGTACTGGCTTATTTTTTTTTTAATTTGAAGAGTTTTAATTAGTTTTAGTTAACAGGCAATCATTCAAAGTGTGAATTTCCGCAACTGCCTACTGGGTATTTGCAAGTGGGAAAAACTGTTTCTGTGCCTGGCGAATGTATGCAAATCACTTGTCATGAAGATTTAACCATCACTGGATTAACGTAAGTATTTTTATTGAATAGCAATGGTGGAAAGCAATTTTGAGAAACATTTGATTTTCAAAAGTTAAATATGGGAAACACAATTTTAACGATTTCAAACTAGGATAATTTAGGTTCCAAAAAGGAAATTGTGCTTTATGATAACAAATACTTCCAAAAGATATCTTGATGGGCTAGTGGTAGATCGTTCACTATGCCTTCAAGAAGTCATATGTTCTAATCTCAGTTGTGGTTTGATTTTTTAAATGTAAATCCTTTTTGAGATGAATTAAGTTAAATAGCCAATGATTCTAGCAATCTTTGACTTTAACATCTGGGAAGTATTGCTATCCTTTGTTTTCTTTTATAAAATCCACTTTATTTATGGATTTAAATTACGTAACAAAACGCTTCAGCAGAGATTAAAAGACACAGTCACAGGTGGGAATTTTTACAATTTAAAATTTAAAGGAAACGATGTGTCTTGATACAAAATGAAGATTTAACTGATTTATTAGCATTTTAATATTATGACGTGCATCGCGACATCCGCCTCGTTAATTTCTAAGGTCAATGAATAATAATTAGCTTTTCTATTAAATTCATTGAAAGCACATGTACCAATGCATTACAAGGTAAAATTGTTTGTTTTTATGACTCTTTTTTAATTAAGACGTTTTCGTTTTAAATTCCGTTTACTTTAAAGCTATGTAATTACTTAAAAGGATGCACTTTAAATACCGTTGTTGTTTTTATTCAAAAATACACATCTTGTAAGCACCCATCAAGTTATATTAACAACATCTTTGTCTTTTTTCTTAGGTTACCTACATATAACAAATTCTGATATGATTAATGCGCATATTTTCAGATGTCCAACGTTTTTTTCTACATTTGACTGTCAATCAACTGATACAAACCACTACAAAGCATATCCAGAGTGCTGTCCACAACTCGAATGCAAATTTGGTCCATTCAGTACGAATATCCAGAAGAGACACACGTTGACATCAGCATCTCCTCAGTTTCTATCATTCGAATTGCTAAAATTATATGTAGTGGTTGCAGTGTTTTCTGTTTTGAGGACTATTTTGTAAATTACAGTAAAGAAAATATGTTTTATAGTTTTAATTAGGATTTTTAGTTATGTTTTTTTTTTTTATTATTTATTCAGTTCTTACAAACTGCAAATAGTATATCTGTTGACGGAGAATGCGACAACGATGTAAAAAAATTTTTATAGACTATCGATTTACTAGGTGCGTATCCTGCATAATATACCTACTAAAGAGTAGATTTACATTGTGCATATCCTACGTAATGTGCTATGGATATAAACAGTAATATTCTAACTTTCTGGAAACCTCGGTTTGTATTTACAAGTAATAAAAGATGCTATTCCAATTAGTTTTTTTTTATTTTTAAATTTTTATTTAAAAATTGATTATTCGATCAGGTAATCAAAAATCTGCTTAGTATCAGCGCTTAGTTCATCTCACCTTTTCCCACCATTCCTTTTTCTCTTAAGTCTGTAACCATGCGGGGTAATGAAAATTAACAATTTTCTATAACTGTTGAAAAACCCCGAAGATTTTTGTTGTGTGTTTGTAACCCCGGTGTCTTTGATAAAGGGTAGGAAAGAAACACAAGTCAAAGTACAACTTTAAACTTTATTAACATAGACAATGATATTCCTGAACAGCAATTCTTAACAAGTGGTAGTCGTAAGGCGGTTGTCCGTACCCGAGTAGGTATTTTAGCTGCGAATTTCCTGAAAAAGAACGATATAAATAACAGAGGGCGTAGGCACGGAATAACCCTCTTGTCGTATTAAAAGTGTTACGGTTACGGTTACGGAGTTTTGCAGGTGTCTATCGAGATTGGTAAGATCCCAGACTAGCACTCGTACAATGAAAAGGGTTAAGGATTATTGCAGGAGCCTCACGAGATTTGTGAGATCCCGAATTAGCTCTCGTACAATTAAAAGGGTTAAGGAATTGCAGGTGCCTATTGATAAGATCCCATAGTAGCACTCATACAATTAAAAGGGAATTGTTTTTTCGCTCCTGTGATCAAATGTATTTATACCATAATTTTGGAAACCCACAAATAGAAAGGGTTCCTTTTATCAAATCAAATTGAACTTCAAACAGAAGTTTAGCCGTGATTGGCTGACCGGTTTTGTATCAAAACCGGCATAACACTAAGTTTCCCATAGGAATTCTTTCATATTTCTGCCGTGATTTATAGCTACATATGTTGTCCCCACAAAGAAATGACCTGACAAATAATTAAAAATGTCTGCTAGGGAAACATAAATTAAACAACCCACGAAACGTTTCGTTTTACGGATCATATCTTTCTTAACTAACTTAAATCTAGCATCGTAAAACATTACAAGTGGTTGAACATAATATGGTAGCTTAAAGTAAAAAACAATATGTTGCAATTAGTCTGTTTATCTTTATTAAGGGAAAAATAGTTTTTCCAAACTTGCGCACCCTTACATCTTCATCCACTGCTTGTGATCATCTTCTCCTTGATCTTTTTTTTCTTATATTTTTAGTAAGAAGTTTCCTTGAAATCCTGTTGTCCGCCCTTTTTTCCATCAAATTCTGGGCTCTTTTCTCCTTCAAATCTTCACTCATTGCCTGTGCCCATCTTCGCTTTGATCTTCCTCTTCTTCTATTAAGGACATTTCTTTGAAACCCTGTTATCTGCTAACCTTTCTATATGGCCTAGACATGTTATTCTTTACGCTTTATTGTGCTAAATAATGTTTACCTCTCCGTATCCGCATAACCTCCAGCATTCTTCATTTGTCCTGTTTTCCTAACCTTCTTAAGTTTTTCTCCGCCATGAATTTTCCGTAAATCTTCTTTTGCCATCTTACTAAACGAGCCCTTCTTGTTGTATTTAACAGCACCATGTGTCACACCCATAAGTAATGGTTGTTGTTATTCCAAATTTACACACTCATATTTTTATATTTTAATATTTTACTTAAGCTACCCACTCACCTTATCCCATTTAACCAATCTTGCCTATATTTCTTTTTTTTAGCCAATGTACACTCTTAAGGCTCTTAAATATATAAATTGTTGTGCACTGTCGATTTCATATATTCTCTTACCATTTACTTACTTACTTACTTATCCTTCTTCTTTTTCTTCTACTTAGTTTGTTCTTCATTTACCTTCAATTGCAAACTACATGCTGTCTCATCTAAGGCTTTTAGTATTATTTCTAATTTTTCCTTAGCTAAATTCTTTCTTAGATATTGTCATTAAGGTCACAAGATATGCGTAGGCAAAGCATTGATGGCTTTTGCTAATAAGGATACTTGGCCTATTTCCTTCTCATAATGCTAATACCACAACATCGTATTAGACATGGCAGTAGACAGTTTTTGTCCCAACGTGGTATATTTTTTTGTTGTGTAAAATTTGAAGATAATAGACAAATGTTTTTTCCTCCTTTGTTATAAGATCACCCCGAAGTGCTGTTTACGCGCATTTTTTTGATTTTCATAAATTTAAGTATTTCCCTGACTTCATCCTTCTTTGAAACTTCTACCAAAATCTCCTTCAAATCTCGAACAATTTTTCTTACCTCATAATTTTCTTCCTCCTCTATTTTTCATAGCACTTCGAGGTGTTGCTTCGCACACAACTTCTGTTTTTTTCACTTTTAATTATTTCCTCAATTTATCCGTCTTTGAAACTTCTACTACAGTATTATTCAGTTCTCGAGCTACTTGCCTTACCTCACAATTTTCTACCTCCTCTGTCTTTCACGTGACTTCGAAGTATTATTTTAATCTTTCTGTTGCTTCACAAACAAGTTTTGTTTTTCATATTTTTTTAAATTATTTCCCTAATTTATCAGTTTTATTTTTTCTTCCTTCTCCATTTTTAACATCACCTTGAAGTGTTTTTTTTTTACATTTCTGTTGCTTCACGGACTTTTAATTATTTTCCTGACCTCATCCCTCTTTGAAGCTGCTACAAGAGTCTCATTCAGTTCCAGAAAAACTTCCCTTACATCGTAATCTTCTTCGTCCTCCTTTATAGTATCACCTCCAAGTGTTTTTTACATCTTTATGTTGTTTCTCAGGTATTTCTGTTTTTTATACTTTTAATCATTTCCCTGGTTTAATCCTCCTTTAGAACTTCTACAACAGTCTCCTTCAGTTGCCAAATAATTTCCCTGACATCATATTTTCTTCCACCTCTATTTTAGTACCTAACTGAAGTGCTCTTACCTATTTCTGTTACCTCTGTGACTCGCCCCCTTTCAAATTTCAGGTTTTATCATAAAGATCATTCTTTGTTTAAACCATTTATTTGTATTTTCACCTCTTGATAAAAGCGTCTCTTCCATTTCATTTAATCTTTTTTCATTAAAACCCCTCCCAACTTTCTTTAGTATGCTCTTTATGACCTTTTTCCTGCTCGCTATACATTGTTACATCATAACAAACGTAAAATTGTTTTCTCTGCTACCTCATTTCTTTTTACATTCTTCGTTTAACCAGATAGTTTTCTTTTTGCTTTGCTTTTGTTATCTATAATTATTGTCTTCTCTGTGCTTTGCCATCATTTGTGTTTTCCATGCCTTCTTCCTTCTATCTTTTTTCCTGTCTTCACTTTTACCTCTCTTGCTAAATAATGTTTACGTCGGTTTCGCTATGACTTCACAAATCCATGTTACGCCTTGCATTTGATTTGTCACTTTTCTACTTGACATAATCCACATTCCACGGTGAATTCCCTTATGTTTTAAATATATTCACATTATTTCAAAATTTTTCTTTCAGTTCTCCGCCAGTAGATGTAGTTGATTTGCTCATGTTTCTTATAATTGCCTGCAGTTGAGTGATACCTTTTTTCCCTGCCTGACTTAGTACTGTAATTCCTATGACTGTATGGTAACCTATCATACATACAGTGTGTCTCACTTTAGACGGCACCACCCCAGTATTTTTTTATATATTATCGATTTAAAAAATTTCTTTTTTCTGATTATACCCCTCACTAAATTGTACTTTTAAGGTAAGTTACTTTCCCTTCACGGTAAAATGCTAGTCTACTACGATTTAAAATAAACAGCAAAATTGAAGAAGTCGAATTAGGGGTTTTTTTTATCAAAAAATCTTGTTAATAAAAGTTGTTCAGAATCGTTCAAATAAGCTAAATCCGAAATTTCATTAAAAACAAAGTAGTTACTAACGACAGACTTTTTAATTACATCGGTGTCATATTCTCTGTATTTCTCTGGATTTCAGGCATGCTCTTTAAACTCTTATTTAAAACTGAGAGGTTAAAAGTGTCAGACAATAAATAAAAATCACAAAATACATCTTATTGTTTATAAACAAATGTTCAATACACTTTGTTTTAATTAACAAAACATGCTTGTTGTTTCTTTCTAATTAGTTACTTAAATTAATTGCTAAAATTACTTTAAGTTAAATAAACGTTTAAAAAATAGTATTTGATATCCTCTGATTTTTTATAAAAATTCCTTTACTTACAAAATTTATTAAAACATTTAGTTTAAACTACTTAACAATAATAAAAGTTCATTGAGTTGATAAGTGGAAAGGTTTTGCTGAAAATGCCTAAACTAAATCTTTTTATAAAATTAAAATATCATATTTACAATAAGCTAATTGTGTACATTAACAAAAAATATAGTTTTAACATATCACTAATATCACATGCTGAGTTTTGAAGTTTATAAACTATGTTGGATGAATCAACATCTGTTTTGAATTTTCTTTTTTGATATTTAAAAATGAATACTAGAAACAAGAAATAATTTTTAACTTTTAAAGGAGGTTGCTGTTTATAATAAAATTAAACTTAGATGGTGGCCGATAAACAAACATCCAAATAGCAGAATTAATTAGAAATCATTAATTTGGGCTTTAATAAGATGAAAAAGAAGAGATAAGGAGAAGAGAGAAAGGACAAAGAAGAAACTAAGAAGAACAATAAAAAAAAATAAGAAAAAAGGAAGAAAATTAAAAGAAAACGGAGGAATGGGGGGTAAATTAGAAAAAAGCAGAAAAGAAGGTAAAACAAATGTTGATTTCTCCAGCATGTTATGGCAAAGAAAGAATCATACCTTTAAAGTTGTTTCATGTTCAACAAACATTTGTACAGTTGCATAACCACTTCTAAATCCCTTAGCTGACCACAGTTTTGTAAATATTAAATTTACTAATTGACTACTGTTGTACGATGAACATTATTCCTTTTACTGTGCTTGCCAAAAATTTCAAAATTAAAATAAAAACTCTAAGGATTAGCCTTTCCATCCCTTAAGGCTAGTACTTCAATTCAATTAGCTGAAGTAAGTTTAAGTTACAGCATTAAGCAAGCCTTGTGACACTTAAACTCTAATGCTGCCTTATAAATTTATATTCAAATTATTTTATATTATTACCTTTGTCTTTGTTAAAAATGTTGCTTTCATTGAAAATATTTGCCAAATAGTTTATAAAGGGCTATTTGCACCCCCTATGCTCGACGCTTTAGTGTCGGTTTTACAATCTCTTGGTAACTTTAACTTCCAAATGTTTCTCTTGATAACATTTTTTGTTAATGTAGTTTCCATAGTAAATCCCCAAAAGTTAAATTTTGCAGAAAATGGCAAAATCAACCCTTAAACTTGCCAGAGTTGTCTTGTTTAAACCAGAAATTTTCTTAGTTGTTTTCAAACAAAGTTTAAAAGTTTAAGCAAGTAAGGTGCCAATAGCCCCAAGAGGTATAGTACAAGATGGAAAAGCTGAATTGAAACTATATAAATACAGGAACGAATTTGTTATAACAAAGGCAGTCGGTTAGGTATCGCATACCTACATACTTAATCTTGCCATTGATATAAAAGGAGCATATGACTCTTCCAAACATATTAAAATTCTAACATTCTGATAATTCGTTTAACTAAGATAATCAATTCATCCCTGATATTACCATCTTTGTTCTTCCTTGAGACAAGAATGCAATATAGGATTTATAATTTATTTATCTTAACAAAGAGACTTGACAAAATTATCCATGAAACATGAATGCAAAAATAGTCAGATCGCTGAAGATGGTAATGATTTTCATGCTAACTAAACAACAATTCCAAATATGCTAGCAGCTGCAGTTCAACAGCAACAAATACAAATTATGCAAAATTCATTGTAAGATAAATGTTCCGTTTAGATTGAACTACTTCCTAGAGTAACGATTAAAGTTAACTCCTCATTTCAGTCTCATCAACAACAGCGGCCCCATTGGTTCCGTTACTCTGTGGCTTAATCTTTTTCCCAAACATTTCAGCATCATGTACCGTTTCAGGCAACTTACAGTCCAACGTTTCAGGCAAATAATAACAGAAAACAGCCCCAGCTAATGGTACAAATCCAAAAATTACGGGAGGTACCCATGGTTCTATTTCAGCGAGCCCAGCTACAAATGGAGCTAACATTGATCCGATTCTGGCACACATCGAGGACGTTCCTACCCCTACGTTTCTAATAACAGTGGGATAAAGTTCACCAGAAAATATGTAAACGGTAGGGAAAGAAACGGAAAGTCCGAACATTCCCAAGCAACCAAGTGCAGCTCTTGGCCATGCTGGGTTTGCAGGTACCAAAGCAATTAGTAAACATGCACCACCGGCTAGGATATTTGAACCCATCAAAGTATACCTCCTTCCTAGGGCTTTCATCGACCAAATCGAAAAGAAGGTGCCTGGTATTTGAATAACGGCAGATAAGGCCACGTTTATAAAAATGTTTCCACCTAATTGCCCGATGAACTGAGCTACCCCAAAGAAACAAAGCCCACAAACGATCCAGTTAAAACTGATGAAAATCGTTTTGTTCCTCATGTTGGGTGTTCTGACTAAATCTAGTATTTTTCCTGCTTGTTGTTGGGATGCTTCTTGCTTCTGCATGTAGGTATTAACATCGTCTTTAATACAACCAGTCGGTAGGTTGTTGTGAGAGGCAGCCTTTTCCATCATCCTGGCGGCTTCTTCTGATTTTCCTACAGCTAAAAGCCACCTTGGCGATTCAGGTAATATCCAATAGTATGAAATTAGTATCACGGAAGGGATTGATATTGCCATTTGAAAATAACGCCAGTCGCGTAGATAATAACCCATTAGTGCCAACGTGAGATGACCTAAGTTGAAGGGAATTTGGTAGAGTATTCCTACTGCTGTCCGCCATTTTGTACCTGAAAAAATGTTCATTAAATAAGGTTTAAAATAAGATATGCACGGTTTTAAAGCTGTTTTAATGTTTCTGCGATTACTCAGCAAACTTATGATCAGCATTTCAGTTAACGTTTAACCTGCAACTTTGCTTAAGTACGTTTTAATTAGGCCTTAAGTCGGCGTTTAAGCTTTAGTTTAAACCTGCACTGAAATGCTAACTTTAGACCAGCTTAAATTAGGACTTAAATACAACTTAAATGCACTAAGGCTTGGTTTAAGTTTTTAAGTAATACTTTAAACTGGCTTAAGTCAATTTTCAATTAAAATCTGCACTGAATACCGAACTTTGAAATTGTAGGCAACTTACTTTACAGCAGTGCTCTGCTGAAACCTTCATTTACTGTAATTTATGTCATTTTTTATTTTCATCGTAATTTGTAAAAATTAAAGTGTTTTCTAAGTTAGTATCTCAGTCTTCCTGAAATTTATTAGTTTCTTAATATGAATCTTTGAATCTAGCTTTGATATTTTTGTTTCCTTTTAATTTACTTGAAACAATAGCAAGCATTTGACCTATGGTTGTGACTTTACTTAACAATTCAAGTTGAAGTTATTATTTAAAGTTAGCTGTATACTTTGTTTTGTAAATAAGGACCTCGCACTTCCTGAAACTTACTTATTTCTTAATATGAAGTTTTAAGCACATTTAATCCTTTACGGATTTTTGAATTTGGTTGCTGACTTCTCAATTTCTTAAAATTTATTTAGAAAGAAGCATTGTGCTTATTTATCGTGATAACTTTTAAAAACCAGAAGTAATCTGTTCGAAATTTAATATTTCATATTTCATAAATTTGGATAAGCGAAAATCGTATTGTTATCTTAAAATTCTTAAGTAAAATACTTGTTCTGATTGTAAATAAAAAAATAATGACATCGATTTATTCAAAATAATGAAGATTCGTTGACCTTAAAGATAAAATGTGTTTACGTCAACAGTTCCGGTTGTTTCCTGTTTTAAAAGTAAATACACCGGAAGAAAATGAAACAGATAATTGATTCTGTAGTCTCCCTTGAAATAAATAAATATCTTTAATGCTTAATCATGTATAACATACATATTCATACGACCATGAAACCTAATTTCACAATTCTTCCTGTTCCGGAGGATAAACATAGGAAATTTTACAATTTATGGATGCCATTAGCAAATTGGGCTTAAATTTTGAAATTTCATGTTGTTGTTGTTAATCCTAACAGTAATATCCAAAGCATTGTCGATAAGTTTATAAGACTTTTTTCAAGTTTAACTTCAACTTGTCCGACAGAAACAATCCCACTTATTTAAGTTACAACAAAACAATGTAAAAGAATTTTGAGCGTACCTTTCGTAAGTAGGTACATACACCTGCAAAGAAAATGCCAGGGTCAAATCGAATCAACTGATTTATGCTCGGTGTATTTACGAATTTTTCTTATTGTACTTCACACGCAACATAACCTAATTTCCATGATTTTTTGAAAACCCGCATGCATCATGCATCATTATAGATAGATCTCTTCAGTGGTAATTTAATTGGAAAATTTTCCAGTAATAGTTTTAGTAAGAGTTCTGCATTAATAAATGGTGCATTTTAAGTTATAAACAAAAGCAGCTTTTATAATTTTTAAATTATGGGTCTGAGAAAGACACTTCCATTGCTATGAAGACATGCTTAATCTAAATTAAAATATAATCATAGCTTAATATGTAGCTTAAACAATAAATTAAAGATTTTCGAGCAGCAATGATATAATCACGTCGAAGAGGATGGAAACAAGGAGGATACTCACGAGTATATTTCCGCTACATAGACGAACTAAAAGTTAAAGAACAGTTGGGAGACCAATGAGAAGTTTAGAGATTAAGGAAGTAATAATACAAAAATTAATTGCAACGGATGAATATTCAAAACTCGATGGAAAGGTGAGGAGGAGGGTGAGGAGCAGAAGAAGAAGAGTGGAGTAGGCACTAGAAAAATTCAGATCAAGTAAACAAGAGAAAGAAGCATAAAAAACAGCCTTTCACTAACGAGTTTTTGTCCCAAATGGGAAAGCTAAAGATTAGTTAGAAGCTAGGTGGGTGAAAAGCATGAGGAAGGATCAGATCAAGCAAATGAGAGTCAGAAACATAGATATAAAAAGTTGTTCAGTGAAGAATTATTGTCTAGAATGAAAACTATCAGCTCTTTTCGTAATTGAAATGGACGAAAAGTATGGAAAAACGTGAGCTGTTCGTGTGATAAAAGGAAACCTGGAAAAACAAGCTTAGCTGGAGGTTCATTGTCCCAAACCAGAGCTGTAGAGTGTCCTTATGAATAAGATTGGCCGAAAGTATCGAAAATACCTTAAATCAAGCAAGCGGGAAAAGAAGGCTTTGGCAAATAACCTTTCACCAACGATTTTTTGTCCCAAATGGGAAAAGAAAAGCTTGATCAGAACACAAAAAGCATGGGCTCAGATCAAGCAAGTGACGGAAAAAGGTCGTTCAGTGGCGACTCAATGCTCAAAATGTAAACCATAAGCTTTCTCGTAATTGATATGGGCGAAAAATATGGAAAAAGCCGAGGTCGTTAATATGGTATAAGAACTCCTGGAGAAACAGGCTTTAGGTGACAATTAACTACACCAAATCAGAGCTATACAGTTTTTTCACCAATGAGCTCGACGAAAACTTGAAACTAGCAAGGACAAAAAGGGGACATAGGAAAATAACCTTTCACTGATGATTGTTTGCCACAAATGGGAAAATGTCCAAAAAGCATGAGAAAAAACTCAAATCATGCAAAAATATGGGAAAATAGTCTTTGAGTAACGGTTTAGTGCTCTAAACGGAGACTGTAAAGCCCCACCACGAACGAACTAACCGAAAATTATGGGTGAAAAGCTGGGGTCATACAAGTGGTAGCACGAAATATGAGAAAACAGCCTTTTGGCGACGATTCTTTGCCCCAAATGAAACAGGAAAAGCCTTGTCACAAACGAAACTGGCGAAAAATAATAAAAAAAAAAGCTAAAATCGTGTAAATGGGAAAAAATGTCTGGAAAAATAGCCTTTCGGCGATGATTCATTGGCCCAAATGGTAGTTGTACAACCTCAACATGAATAAATTAGTGAAAAGTATTGAAAAGGGTTCAGATCCAGTGTGAGAAAAAACATAGGAAAATAGTCTTTTACTAACGATTTGCCCCAAATGGTGAAGATCAAGTCTAAACATACTTGATATCGAGAAAAAACAGACAGAACAAGCAAATGGAAGAAACAAGGCATGAGAAAAGGTCTTTCAGTGGCTACTCGTTGCTCAAAATGGAAGCTATAAGGTCTTAAAATTGACTGGAATCTTATAGTGGTAGAAAAAATCTGTTAAACAACCCTTCTACGACGACTGATTGTCCCAAAGGAAAGATGTCGAGCCACTTCACGAATACATTTGACGAAAATATTGAAAAATATTCAGACACAAAGGCAAGAAAATAGCCTTTTACTAGCGATTCTTTACCGCAAATTGTTCAGGTAAAGGCTCATCACTAACAAGATGTTCAAAAAGGGTGGGAAAAAGAAGAAAATATGGGAAATAATCTTTTACTGGCCATCTTTTGTACCAAATCATCTTTAAAAGATAATCACGATTAAAGCGGCCGAAAGCATGGGAAAAAAGATCAAATCATGCAAATAAGAAAAACAAACCTAATTTTCGTGCCCCAAATGGAAGTTTTAAGCCTCCTTCAGTCTAAAAAGGACGAAAATATGGAAAAAAAAAGTTCAAATCAGACAATAGATAGAAACGAAAACAACCTTCAAATGCACTAAATGGCAACTGACAAAACATCGCCATGAATGAAGCAGTATAAGAAAGCAAATTAAAAGAAACTAATGGCAAATAAAGGAAAACTTTGCAGCAATAGGCAAAATAATAATAATAAGAAGAAAAAGGACGACGATGGAGAAGGAGCAAAAAGTAGAAGCGTCGAAGCGGTCCATATTTTAAAAATCTTAATATTTTTCATTTTTAAATATTTTAAGTGAATTGGTTTTAAAAAATAACATGCAATCTTTGAAAGAAAAAATATATGAAACTCTTAAAATGAAATATGCATTTACAGAGAAACAAAAGGATTAGCCTTTTTTTGCTATACAAGTTTCTTACCTACAAGTTCCATAACGAGTACAAAACTCGTAACCATCGTTCCACCGGTTGCAGTGGCACATATAAACCTAAGAACCAGGAAGAGCCAGAACCACGGGGCAAAGGCAGCAGCAGCTCCACTTATTACTTGCAGTATGACAGCACATACTAAGGGCCTTCGTCTTCCGAATCTAAAATGTAAAAACCAAGTTATATATCCACCATTATTGATTCAAAAGCTGTAGGTCCCCTATGTCTGTCGGCCTCTTAACATGCACAGAGAGAAGGCGGCAATGCCCTGTAAAGGGCACTCCGCTCAAAGAAGGGATTATTCATTTATTTCATCTAAAACTAGCTAAATATTTATTAGTGAAAGATAAAATGAGATCCTAAGTGAAAACTAACCATCTAACTTTATTCGTTATCAATCGTACAAAAAAGGAAATCCTGATTCTTTGCCACTATAATCAAGCAACCTATTGCCTGTTTTAGTCAAAACTTGGAAGGTAACACATTAGTTTTACAGGGTATATCTGAATTAGATGGACAAACTTCTTCAGATGGTGCTAAAGGGTTAGCAAAAGGAAAACAAAAACGTAAAATAACAACGTAAAATAACAACGCTAAAATAAATTTTTAAAAGACATCGTTTAAAACGAACGCTTTGGTAAGCGTCCACTAGCTCGATAAGTCGATACGTGCACTCCGTACAATGCGGGACAGTGGATGCCTACCTTTAGAAAACGACAGTTCGACTGAACCCAACCAAAAGTCAGTTTAAAATATATATTATTTGGCAACTGCAGTTAACAACTGTCAGATACCATCTTTCACATTAATCGTAATATGGTCTTACGTTTGTATACCTAAATTAAGCGATTTTAAGGGCATCCTTTGCTACTTCTAGCGTCGTAATTTAGGTTTCCGCCAGAAGCTCATTTATAAAGAGGAGTCTCTCTACTGACGCCCCCAAAAAAATGAAATTCTGATACACCCGGTATAATTATAAAACTATAATACGTATGTATATAAAAATTTATAAAACGAGCAGCGTTGCAAGATTCGAATACTAGTTAGTTTATCGATAGATTATTATCACCCTTGTTTTATTCTGGTTGTACAATTATTATATAGGGTTATTTAATTACAAGGGCCCCTTAATACTTTGTAAAACGTAAAAGAATTGCAAAAAAAGTTCCAAACAGAAAACAGAAGTTTCTTAGATTTGAGCAAACTATCATCAAAACATATTTTTAATATACAGAGTGTTCGTTTTATTATCGAAGGTGTATTAAACTTAAACTTTTTCTAATGAAATACCATGTAAGTTTTTATATTTTTGGATTAGACAATTAATTTTAAAAACGTTTTATTAGAACCACGAGCAAGTTCACCTCTAAATAACCATCGGTTATGAGGTTTGTGATTTTGATTATCCGTCATTATGTATTAATAAATTCTAAATGAAAAATAAAATTAATTTCACCAAGGCGATTGTAAATTTCCACTGCAACAAGAGATACTGGTAATGTGATTAATCAATTATTTGATTTTTTGCTAACTAATTGATCAAAATAAACCCTCGCCCTCTGTATGTGCGAAAATATCCTCAATTTGAGCTTACACTAATTTTGAATAATTGCTAGTAACTTGATAATTTTTTCCCAAAGAATTTTTCTTACATAGGTTTCTTATAAGTATGTAATCGTAAAATTTAAAAAAATGTACAGGGTGTTTCATTTGAAGTGAATGCAACTTTTATTTGAAAAGTAGATTTTGATGATAGTTTAAAAAACATTGAATTTTTCCGGTAATTTTGAATATCCCTGTATACCCCAAACTCAAGTAAGTAATTACAGTTCGCTTAACTTAAAAAAAACAGAAGGGCTTAATCAGATATTTCCTCGAATGATTCCGCGAAATAGTTAGAAATAAAACTAAATAAAAGGAATTACTTTTCAACAGACATGCAGATTTCGCATGTTTGTAAAACTGCAGATTCATACTAAAATTGGAATTATTACAGAGCTATATGATTATGATATTAATGACATATCAAATTGCCACTCTTTGTGATTAAGGTCAAAAGTCATGCAAGGCAGGCGGCGAATTGCATCAGCACATCAGCAGCTTAGAAGTAAATGTTATCAATTTAATTCACCCACTTAGATCAAGGAAAGGGCTATTTTGTAATAATCTCGCATTAACGCACTTCAGTTTGTTATAGCTATAAACACGTTATTTAATTTTGGCTTAAAAATGATGGTTTTTATTTCTAAAGTCTATTTACTAATCACCAGTGCAGTCACTTTATCTATCACAAATAAAATTAAACTAAACTTAATCAAACTAAATAACATACAATCAAGAAAATTTAATTTCGCCATGTTCTCGTTGTGAATTCTAATATGCAACCACCATAATGACATTTTGAGGTCATATTATGAATGGTTTGGGAAGTCTGTATTAGTTTTACTATTTATATTAAAATGATACCTAGGGATTAAAAGAATTCTTTTTTATTAATTATCCAGTTTTTATCACTAAACTTCTATGTAAAACGTTAAAAAACTTGATAATATGAACTCAAATTTACAGATGTGAAGCATTCACAAGGATAATTTCAAAAGCAGGACCTACCAAAAATGAAATTTTATTGGACACTTGTAACAGCGCAAGGACAATTTATGATTGCAACTGTTTTGTATTAATTTTCTATGTATAACAAATGTTTTTAACGTATACGAAATACGAGTAATTGTTAGTTAGGTTTAATTAAGCAAATTATCGCTTGTTTTGAGCATTATAGGTGTATACACATCTGCTCTTGTGTATTTTTATAATTATGATGGTAAAAATTATTATTGAAATTAATTACCGCTAGTTTTAGACAAATGTTAGTAAATAGCTATCCTTATTTCCAAATTTTAACATTTAACCAAAACAACTTTCAGGAATTACAAATCCTGTTTAAATGTTGAACTAAAAATGACAAATAAAGAAGTACCTATATGAATATTAAGTCAGTTTATTAAATACCATATTATAACTTGGAAGGTCCTTAAAACAACAATATTTTCTAATTGTATTACAGGTTATCTAAGACAGTCAGAATAACTTGAGACAAAACATAGTAAGTAATCTAATAAAAGAAAAAACGTCAGTTGAATTTCTGAAACGAAGTTGAATATAGAAAATCTTCAGTAGCAGATTTGTTTGGTTTCAAAGATATCAAAAAACTAAAAATTCCAATTATTATGTTAACCTTATTAACAAATTGTAATGAAGCAATGTTGTGAAAAGTAACAACGGGCGTTAACGTGATGTGTTATCTAGTGTCGCTACACTAGACTAAGAATTCCTGGAATGAAGGCATCCATGTATGCGAGAGGCACCTGCGTGACCACCGTGAATCCAGAAAAGATGACTTTCGGACGAACTGTGGAGCCTATCGGAATGCCGGAATGATATTCTTAAATATTCACGGTAGAGCTGGATAGCGCATCTCAGCATGTCGCGTCGGTAGGGTGAAAATATGTCACACGGCACGGCAGTGTAAATCTCTTTGTTCTAAAACGCATGTGCTTGGAAGCTGACTTTTCTTACATAAAAAGATTCGGCCAGCAAGCGTTGATCATGATTGATGTGGTCGTCGAAGGATAATGTTGTTAAGAAGTCAGGTCCTTCGTGTTATTAGTGATGTTCCGTATGATTAATGTAAGATAACTCTTTTGTATTTTGTTTAGTTTGACTGTGTTTGAGCCTTGCTAATGATTTCAATATTATGTACATATATTATTTTCATTTTAATACTTTATTTGTTTGAAGACTAATTTAAAATTATTTTAAATATTTGTGTGTTAAGTTTGTTTGGTTTTTACAAACAATCTTATAAACATTACCAAAGTGTGTTCATATATTATGTTATGTTAGTTGAATTAACATTTTTGTTATAAAACCTCTTACAGAAAACCCTCGCGTGGTGTAGCTGGTTAAATATACCACCACATTTATATTTAATTATTATCAGATTTGTTAATAATTTTAATTAACTTTACTTTTTAATTTTATTAATTACTACGTTCCAATTGATGGTAATCGCTACGTTACAATATCTATGATATAATTTCAAATTTTATGGGAAAAAGTTTATGGTAGTTTGAAGTAGAAATGTAACTTTTGAGGGAAAATTGGCCACATGCTACAAAAGTATTGCAGGTAGCTGGAATCGTGCAGGCATCTGCTTATGAAGAATAAAGTTTAGAAGAAGCCTTGGCAAACGTTACCACGTTACCAGTGGCACTCTTAGTTTGCAAGAGACCAAAAAGCCGTATAACATCCCCTAAGCCATACTAAGCGGAAACTTTCGTTCGTTGAACCGTAGATAATACTAAGTACCCCTGAAGAAAATAATATTGTTACAGCAATATCAACTGCAGCACATGAAGCAATCTGGCTACACGCCGCTGGCTTCTTCCGTCTTCCACAAGAGCTACAGCTTTTGCACAATCTTCAGCACTTAGAATCATAATGAACACACCAATCTCTATTGGGAATGATAGTAAATCGAAAACAAACAAATGAAAACAGTAGGCACCTTGATGCTCTATGCATAATGTCGAATGGGCAATACGTAGTGAAGAACGCGTATCTTTAAATTTTATTTTCGCTTATTAATGTTCACTAAATAAACTGATAAGTACCATATGTTGCTTTTTTCTACACCCTGATGGTCCCTTTCATTGTAAAACACTAAAAGTTTTATTCTAATTACTACTACAACAACAAAATTAAAAGAAAAAAAATGACCCGTTTTTTTGCACCTGAGTGTAGATAATGATTTTTTTATTGTAGATGTTTCAAGTTAGGCAATATACGCGCACATATCATTTTTTGGGCATTTTAGGCACTGTCTCAATTTAACCCATTTACCAAGTGCATTCAGACAGTCGTTAAAACTAAAAACTAAGAGCCATATTCATAAACAGTGTTTAAAGTTAGATGTTACTAATTGCTATAGCAACATATATTAATTATATTGGTTTAGTAGCTACTAAACCCCTACTAACTTTAAATACTGTTTATGAATATGGCCCTAAAACTTTTAATAGCTATTCAAGAAGATAATTTAGCAAAATAGTGGCTACAAAAATGTCAAAAATGATGACAACAGCTTTTTGAAGACCAAAGACAAAAAGAACACACGCCCTCAAACACCGACAATGAACCAGAAAGTACCAACGAAGAAATAAATATGGCATTAAAGAACATGAAAACTGGACGAGCCACGGGTCTAGACGAAATCCCTAGTTAACTGCTAAAATTAATTCAAGAAGATAACATTGAAACTCTAAAAGACTTATTCAACACCATTCATATAACAGGAATTATACCACCGGAATGGCTAAGGTCAACCTTTGTAATGATCCCTAAAAAACTCAATGCTACGAGTAGAAAGTGTGAAGACCATAGAACCATCAGCATCATGAGCCATACATTAAAACTGTTCCTCAAAATAATAAGAATCTACAGTAAACTAGACGAAAAGGCGTTCGATAAGGTACGCCAAAACAAACTAATAGAGCTATTAAAAAACAAATGCATTTACGAACGAGACAGATGGATTATAGAAAATCTGTATTTTCACCAATCAGCCATTATAAAAATAGAAAGTCAACTTTCAGATAACATAGAAATAAAAAGAGGTGTGCAACAGGGTTGCGTACTATCGCCATTACTTTTTAACTTATATTCTGAGGCAATCATGGACGAAGCTTTAAACAACGAAGAGGCCGGAATTACAGTAAACGGAATATCCATCAATAATCTTAGATATGCTGACGACACTGTATTGTTGGCCGAGAATTTTAGATATCTTCAAAGAATAATCGAGAACGTAAACAGGGTCCGTCAGCAATATGGATAGAAGATGAACTTAAGAAAAACGAAGTTTATGCTGGTAACAAAACTCAAAAAGCTATCCCACCGCTAATAATAGAAAATGTCAGTATTGAGGGAATACAGAAGTATAAGCATCTAGGCAAATGGGTAAACGAATCAAATGACTGTTCAATGGAAATTCGAAGCAGAATAGAGAATGCCCGGACAACTTTCATGAGAATGAAACAATTCTTCTCCAGCAAAGAACTAAACATTGACCTCAAGGTGCAAATGCTGCGATGTTACATCTTCTCAGTACTATTGTATGGCATAGAAGCATTCACACTGAAGAAAGAACACATTCGTAAACTTGAGGCTTTTGAAATTTGGTTATATCGAAGAATCCTGAGAATATCTTGAATTGACAAAGTAACTAATGAAGATGTGCTGAGAAGAATGGGCAAAGAAAAAGAAGTAATAATCACGATCAAAGCGAGAAAACTCGAATACCTTGGACACATCATGAGAGGGCAACGGTACTATCTATTACAGCTGATTATCCAGGGTAAAATAATGGGCAAGAGAAGCATTGGAAGACGGAGAATATCATGGCTCAGGAACCTGCGGGAGTGGTTTAATTGCACATCTATTCAGCTTTTCAGAGCCGCAGTGAATAAGACCCGAATATGCATGATGATAGCCAACCTTCGTAAGGAGAAGGCACACTAAGAAGAAGAATATTAATAGTAGGCGTTGCGTGAATGGTAGCTTACTGTAATTTTAATGACAGTTTAAATATCGTCAAAAAGTAATGAAAATGTTGCTACACCTGTTATCCCTTAAATAAAGCAATTCTGAGTATCGAAACATCTATTTCCCAAGAAAAAATATCAAATCGAGGCAATTATTTAACTGCCGAACAGAGGAATGACGTACTGCAATGTACCAAAAATAGGAATAAGTTAAGCCGTGGTGCGATACAGGAAGTGGCACTTAATAACACAGTGCGGCAAAATATCACAAATGTCGATCAAGAGTAATCAGTAAAATCGCAAATATTTTTCTGTATTGTTATCTGTTTAATTAATTTGAGTTTCAGCAAAATAAAAAAATAATAAATTCAATTTAAGAGTTTTGTTTACCATAATTTGGGATAAATGTAAAACCTGTAATGTACACCATATTTTGGGACAGAGGGAGTAGTTTTTATTAAAACTGAATTCTTTGGTGAACTTTAAATTGTGATCTTTAACCATAGGTTAGAATGTAAGTACATATTTATGTATATCTAAATAAATAAAAAGTTTCGTCCTTAAACTAATAAACACGTCAGTTCCTGTTCCAAATAGGTGTAAACGGCGTCCTTAGTATATTGAATTATTGTGTGTAGGTGAAAGTGATTGACCGAATTGACAACATTATGTTTTTCAAATGTAAAAGCCTTGAATTCTTTACGGTGCATTCCGATAGAATCGATATTAATTAGAATATTTTAATATAGGTACCTGATAAGTTAATAACCTCAATGAGGCATAAATTACTTACAGATAAATAAAATAATTACAATATGCAGTTGAACGGCTTTTGTTTGTTATTAGTTATTACAGATTACAGCAAGTAATGATAAAGAGGAATGTTTTGAAAGGATTACAGATTAAGAGAAGATTAGTATTTTTGATGAGATGAAATGGTTCTATGTCTGTCTAGGTGTCCGCCCCTAACCTTTTTATATTTTCGATTTCGAAGATGGTATATCGAGGTGTGATTTGGTAAGACGATTCCTAAACTAAAAAAAAACTTAAAGGTTTCAGGAAATAAGCGTTTTTGTTAATCGCAAAATACATAATTATTGGAAAAGTTTTGCTGTAGGTATGGCCATAATTCTGAAAAATAATTTTGCCGAAACCTTGTATTTTAAACAGGAAACTTTGGCCGATTCGTAAACATGAGAAAATTAATTATGTTTTTAATGTATTTTGATTGTTTAGAATGCGAAAATACTTTCCCTGGTACACATCTGTTCTATCAATGGAAATTACATTCATTTTAAGGAAGATTCACAATAAAACCAGAGGTTTCAAGATAAAAGATTTACTCTCAAAATCAATAATCTAAATTCCAGTGGAGCTAATATTTTGCAAGTATACAATATAATACAATATTTTATAAGTATACAAATTCATTAGGAATCAACAGTGCCAGTTGTATGCAATTTCTTAACATCAAAAACTTGCTTTATCGAAGCACTGTTGGGCAAAGCACCATTTACATAATCTATAATAAGGTAGTTAAGTTGTCCAATTTACATTACCAACACAATCTAAAATCGTGACCAACTATTGTCCAAACAAGCAGTGAATATATTGTGTAGTTTAAACGTATAATGCTATAGAGAACATTTTAGATTTAAAACTATTTATTTTTAGTATAGTCCAGTCAATAAATATATTGTAGAGTGCATGAAATATGCGAGAGTTTTTGACTTCAGGGCTTTGTTAGGAGTAGTTAGTAGGTAAACATACTAAAAGTCCCCGCCCCTGCGAGGTGAGCATAAGGTGGGAGGGGGGGGAGAAGATCCCATTTTGGGGTTTTTCGATTATATCTCGGAAACGGTGGACTCTAGAAAAAACATGTTCTAAATAAAAATGAAAGATAATTAAATTTCCTATAAAATTTCTTCTATACATATTTGTCAAACTTCCAACGGTTTTCGAGATATACGAGGGTCAAGCTGAATTTATTGAGAATAACAAACCCGGTTAATATTTTCTAGGATTTTATTTTAAATATGCTCAAAGTAATTCCCTTCAGCAATGATACACTTGACCATTCTTTCTTTCCACTGTTTAAAAGCTCCCAACCAATCTTCTTTCGGAATACCTTCAAAATAAGCGTGAACTGCGGTATCAATCTCTTCTTCAGACGAAAACCTTCTACCCCGCAAATTCCTTTTAAGCCCAAAAAATAGCCAAAAGTCGCACATTGCTAAATCAGGTGAGTACGGCGGATGTTCTATTACTTTTATATTCTTTCCAGCTAAAAACTGGAGAGTTAAAGCTGCCGTATGGGACGATGCATTATCATGGTGGAGCATAATTCCCTTGTCTGGAACTCTACTGAACACTTCAGGCAAACATTTTTCAGTGTACCATTTAGCTGTAACTGTCTTTTGTCCATCTAGCTTAATTGCATTTACTAGGCCCGTACTTCTGAAGAATACCGCATACATAACTTTTTTCATAGCTCGCTGCTTCTTGGTCATTGTTGGAGTTTCCTCATCTTCGTGAATCCATATACGACTCTCTTGGCGGGTAGGTACGTCGAAAAAGGGAATATAAGTTTCGTCACCTGTCACTATTTTGGAAAAAATTTGGTGTCCGCCATTATTTAAGAAATTTAAAGTTTCATGGCAAATTCTTACACGCTCTGCTTTTTGGAAGTCAGAAAGGTGATGCGGCACAAAACGACTGACCACTTTCTTTAAATGCAGGTGATCGTGTATGATTGTTTTAACAGCTGAGGATCCAATCTTGAGTTGATGCTCTATTACCGCATAAGTGGCTTTATTGTCCACTTCAATTATTTTTTTAACAGCAGCAATGTTTTTGTCGGTAACAGCCGTAGGAGGACGCCCTGCTCCTTTTTGATGCTGAACAGAATTTCTTTCGCGTTCAAATTCCTTATACCATCGGTAAATTGTAGCCAAGGAAGGTGCTTGTTCACTAAAAGCTGAATCTAAACTCTCTTTGCACTCATAAGCGCTTAAACATTTTTTAAAGTCATAATAAATCATGATTCGAAAATGCTCTCTGGTTAATTCCATTTTTTTACTTGTAATGTCACTTTAAAAAATTAGTAACTTGAGTTATCACGAACGTAACTTCAACAACTAAACTTCAAATGACAGATAAAGAGTTGTTCTAAATAACACTGATGTTTTGTTTTTCAAGGCCTACTAGATTTTCTTATTCTCAATAAATTCAGCTTGGCCCTCGTACGTTATTGAAAATCGATAATTTTCGAAAAAAATCATTTTTACCTCACTTTTTGTCAAACATTTGCTTCTAGTGCCTTCCACGACCGTTTCTCAGAAAAATTGTTAAACACAAAGTTGTAGAGCATTAAATTTACTTCAATTTTATATATACTTTTGCTACTTTATTTACAACTGGATCAAAAGTTCAACATTTTTTTATAATTATAAGTTTTATTAAATTATTACGAATCATACATAATAATGAAAGTATTTACATGGACTAATAATAATTAAAAAAATGTATGATATAATGAAAAAATAAGCATTCAAGGTTCGTCATCGAAGCATTCATCTTCGTCATCGATGTCTTCGTCGTCACCTACTTATATAAAATAGAAATAAATATATAGAATAAAATATATTTTATATTTATTTTATTATTATTAATTTTATTATTTATTTTACCTTCTTCATGAATTATTATTTCGACTCCGTTGTTGCAACTGCCCTTGCAATTCGGGCATGCGACAGATCAGTTTAAAGATGCTTTTCTACAACCACACCCCACACCTGCCACTGTCACATCCTTTCGTGCATCGGCAAAAAATCATCTTCAAGATTTCGTCAGGAGCAGCATCCAACTCTGAGAGTTTCGGAACTAGTTGGTCATTCCTCCTCTCCCAACCCCAACTCGGCGCCCCGCCATTAGGTGCCTCCCCTAACCACAGGCGTACTTGGTGGTACGTCCGGAATGCATGCTGCTGAACAGCTGATTCAGTTGGAGGGAGAGTCAAGAGATTGGCTTCATGTTTGCAGCTGCCATTATAAATGATTTGTAGCGGAACCCGTTGAGGGATTTTTCTGTGGCTGGAGCACCATACCATGAGAGAGTACTCATTTCCCCAGCTGTCTTGATGGAGTCAGGGGAAGAAGAACCGCTGGCAAATACCTCAGCTGCATGTTGTATGATTTTGGACTTCTGGTACATTTTGACAAAACCCACTTTACTCTTGCGATACGCTGCGGATGTTGAGTCGCAGCCTGTGAATGCATGTAAGAATAAAAAATGGGCGTTGTCCTTCATTTTCAACTCCTGCTGCAGCTGTTGTGAGGAATATACAATACTCTTGAACTTTCCTCTTCCAGGTTTTACCAGCAGAATGTCACGATCAGTTGGGGTTTTTGCTACCAGGAGAACAGCCAAGTCGACGTCCTCTCCAATAACAGCTACTGAGGAATTTTGCGATCTGTTGATAGCTGTCTTCACAATATCAACGTCAGCATCAGCTGAAGCTTGGAGCGTATTGATCCCATTTTTCTGCAGCTGCGTCATCAGCAGGTTTATCAGCTGACTCTTGTTATGAAAGTTGGAAAGGAAATCCTCTTGTTTGACTTTCATTTCACTTTCCAAACTGATATTGATGTCCACACATCTCCTGAGCCGATATCGACGACTCTGTTCAGCTGCTTTTGTGCTCTCTGTTGTGTCAGTGTACCCATCAAAAACCACTGTACAACCTCTTCCATAATAATGGGTGTTCAGAAATTTAACGTAACCATCACAAATGGTTGATACAGTTGTCTCTTTTTGCCAAACAACTTTGTGGACTAGGAATCCCCCATCAACAACAAATTCAAAGGTACTTAAATCAACGTCCTTATCAATTTCTTAAAACAGTGTGTACAGTGCTGACTTTTTGCACTTTCTCATTCCACTTTCGTCGAAGAAAGCCAGGGGGTAGGGAGCCAATTCATATTGCATATAATTCTTCGTCCGATTTCTTGGTAATCGAGATTCGCTGAAAAAGCAAGAATGGATCCACGACAATTTTTTCATTATTAATCTTGATTGTCGAATTCATTGAGGAAAGAGGAAGTGCGCGATCTTTACGTGTCAGTTTGATATTTGTGAATGGTTGTGAATGGATTTTCAATAACGTATATCTCGAAAACCGTTGGAAGTTTGACAAATATGTATAGAAACAATTTTATAGGAAATTTAATTAGCTTTCATTTTTATTTAGAACATATTTTTTCTAGAGTCCACCGTTTCCGAGATATAATCGAAAAACCCAAAAATGGGATCTTCTCCCCCCCCTCCCACCTTATGCTCACCCCCCAGGGGCGGGGACTTTTAGTATGTTTACCTACTAACTACTCCTAACAAAGCCCTGAAGTCAAAAACTCTCGCATATTTCATGCACTCTACACCCCTCTTTTGAGCACTCATTGACTGGACTAGTATCATTCAAAGGACAAAAAATTGATAAAAATTGCTTACTATTAAATTGCAGCGTTAATAAGCAAAACAGCTGATAAAACTTAGTCACAGCATTGCTTAGATCGTGCCCTCTTCAATATTTAAGTTATTCTTGAAATTAGGAATGTATGTAAACATTAAAAACAACAAAAATATTTTTATTATAAAGTGTTGAGATTTAAGATCTTTAACCATACTAAAAATACTAATGTTAGCCATAGAAAAACATGCACTGTAAATTATATGAAGAAAGCAATAAAGTTCAGAATTTAGTATATCTTTAAGCTTCTCTAAAAATGCATAATGTAAGAATTTATATTTAAGCACCCTTGTTTGAGATGATAGTTCACGATTATTATCATTTATTCAATTTAGGTCTTGTAAGTTTGTTTCTAAATATTTCCAAGTTCTTTATTTTTAATGAAAAAGTCAGGCTTCCATAAAACTAATTTCCAGAAAAAGTGTTATTTACACCAGCGTAACCGTGTACCGAACTTGATTCACTTTAATCTAAAAATATCGCCAAATGCATTATGTAACCTTCTTCTTCTTCTTCTTGGCAGTTCCTTTATATCTTAAGGTGTCAAGCCCTCGATGCAGTTCTGGTAGTTCTGTCTGTTTAGTGATAGCCTTTTTATTTCTTCTATATTATTTCCTCTCAGTCGTCTGTCGTGCCGTCTCGATGATGTCCATCCACTTTATTCTGGATCTCCCCTTCCTTCTCTCACATCCATTATCATCTTTGGACGTCTCTTTTCTACCATTCGGAACATGTGCCCGTATCATTGTAACTGTCTTTTTTTTGGATGGTTCCTACTACCGGTCTAGTTACATTTCTGATTTTATTTTTTGGTTCTACCTACAATTTTCCTTAAATATTTCATTTCGGCAACTGTTATTTTACTCTTGCGTTTATCTTGCACTGGGCAAGTTTTTGCTGCATAGGTTGGTGCGTAAACTGATTTATACAGGTGCAGCTTTATTGTAGTGACCGCCGAATGGCCGCGGAAAATTTTCACTAATAATCGGATTGAAAAGGCAAAAACTGACATAAATGAAAAAATACAAATATAACACAGAAGCATTGTCTGAAAAAGAAAAGGCCTATTAGAAAGAGATTAAAGAAACTATGAAGCTTACGGACGACAGAAGAACTAAACGAATGAATCACAAATAGGATTGTAAACGTAGTTATTAAAATTCTTATTACACAGATAACGAAAGTAAATAGAAGTAAAATCAGCAAAGAAACAAAACAACTTATGGAAGAAAGAACAAAGAGATACGACAAGGGGACACAAATTGTTTACTAATGCATTAGAGGACGGACAGACAAAGACGTTCATATCAACAGAAAAAGGTTAACCAACTTACCAGTGAAATGCAACTACAGGAGACGGTAACGGGACTTATGCAAGTCACCAACAAAATAGGTCCCAATATACATAAAATGAAAACAAAAGGAAACAAACAAGTAATCAATCACATGGTCTACAAATCATGTGGTAATACAATATTATAAACAGTTTGAGACAGAACATAGGACTTGAAATAGATAGTCAAGGGAGGAAAGGGTACGACTTGATTGGGTAGCTTTCGGATATAGCCTCAGCACCTGAAAACAATAGTCTATAACCAGTGCGTCCTTCCTCTCAAATATAACATACGGATCGGAAACTAGGTCACTAATAAAATATTCCCTCCATATATTACAAACAACAAACAACACAACAAGTGAGGGAAAGGGCCATGCTGGGCATTAGCTTGGGAGTCCATAAAACAAATCAATGGACGAGGAGCAGAACAAAAGTTGATGAAGTTATTCGAAGAGTGGAAAAACTAAAATGACAGTGGACTGACCACATCACGTGATTATAAGATGAAAGATGGACAAAACAGATAACGGTATGGCGACCATGGACAGGCAAGCGAAATACCGGAAGGCCTAGGATGAGATGGGAGAACGACCTAAAAAAGGAAGGCGATGGACGGAGAAAGATGGAAAAAGTTTGGGAAGGCGTACGTCTAAAACTGAAGAGACACACGCTGAAGAAAAGAGAGAGAAGGCTTCGTTTCCTTTTCGAGTTCTGTTTTATTTATTTCCAACTCTATGTACATTATTGTTCCATTTGTCGACTGCTGCTTGCAATTTTCTGGCATTGTCCGCCATTAACATGATGCCATCTGCGAAAATGAGACTTTGGAAGCCTACTTCTTTCATTCTTCAATGTCCAAATCTTGTGTTTAGTGCTCCCTCTTTACTTTTTTCAGAATTTGGTCCATAACCTTCATGAATAGTAGAACTGTTGAAGCTCCCTTGTTTTATCCCTTTTTTCGTGTTAAGACATTTGGTTTCCTATTGCTCTGTTGTATAGTTTTTTGTGGCTTCTACCAGTTTACACGGTATGGTTGAGAACGATCTCTGGGGGCAAGGATACAGAATAGTGACAAAGAAGTTTAGGTTAACCCCACAAGTTGCTTTAGAGAATACAAAAAAGATGGACATCGTACAGAAGTTGTTCCCCACAGGGGATGAATTGAATGGAGAAGATCATATATTAAATATTGAAATGCAAAATATAGTAGAATCCACACAGGAGGAGGCAGCGGACCCTGATAGCCTACCCTCTGAGATTATAGATAGAATGACTTTAAATCTGAATTAGTTTTGTCTAAAAGGATATAATAAGCTATTAATGAAACTTAAATTCCCTAGTTTATGGAAGGCGGTTAGGTTGGTTTTAATTGAGAAACCGAAGAAGAGACCAAAAGACGAGCAAACCTATCGACCAATATGTTTACTTAATACAGTTGCTAAACTGTATGAGCACTTATTAGGAACTAGGTTGTAGGAGAAAGTGGAAAATGGAAATTACTTAGCACCACACCAATTTGGCTTCCGCAAAGGTTGAAGTACAATAGACGCAATGTGAAAAGTACAGAAAATTGTACAAAAATTATGCCATGATAACAATTGACGTGGAAAATGCGTTTAATTCTGCACCGTGGAGCGGAATAATGGAACAAATGATAAAGAAAGGTGTGAGTAGATATTTTATTAAAATAGTGAGAGATTTTTTTAAAGATAGGTGGCTTGATATCGGCAATCTAAAAAAGTTTAGGATAACAAAGGGAGTTCCTCAGGGTTCAGTATTGGGACCACTATTGTGGAACCTTTATTATGACGACGTTATTGACCAAATATTTTCAATATGATAAATATCCGGGCTATTTTCGGGCAATTCAAGTAAATCAATTTGTTTCTGTCTTAAATATTCAGTGATCGTTTTCGATTTGTGACGTGGTGCACCATCTTGCGTGAACACTCCATCTTTTATAACCCATTTTCGGTATAATGAAACCGTCGAAAGTACTTCTGTAGCCATTAGAATTTATTATAACACCCACATTGTAAATATCACTAAGCCCTTTTGCAGAAATGGCAGCCCAGACTATCGCTTTTGTAGGCAACTTTACATTTTGTTTGTCCAAGTTTTTAATTACAGTTTCTAATAATGTAGCCACATCTGAATTATAAAACATTTTTCAAAGTATTGTTTGTAGTCTATTAAACCTAAATTTTCTGAAACCATTTATCTACATTTTTTGTCCATTTAGGGATCCAAATTTGACAGTTCCAGAGTTTTAGACAATGAACAATAACTAAGTATTTATTTGTAGATAGAATCTTTGTCTACCAAAATATAAATATGGTTGTGGCAGGTTCCAGGTTCCGATTTACACTCCCTTTCATTTAATTTTTACATATTATATTAAGAAAAACCTTGAAACCACACAAGTTCAACTAAATTAAGTTTGAATTTCAAAGTAAAAATTGTTTAAGAACACGTAACATGGATTTAATATAGCTTTAGATATGCAGTATTTCTTTGAATAAAACATCGATGCATTATTTTTCATTAACAGCTGCAAGTATCTTAATACAATAATTTATTATAACTAATGCTAAACTTCTAGTAATAATTCCTAACTCATTACGAGCTCGATAATTAATTAACTATTAATTAATGAATCTGCAAAAAGATTAATGAAAATACAGGGTTTTGTACATTACAACAGCGCAAAATAAGATAAAGTCACTTCCAATTTCGTAATGTTTAACGTCTGATTCGATTTATTTTAAACGGTCATTTTTCAGCTGTCATCTGATAATAATACCCTCTCACCACAACGGAAAACAGCAATGAAGATATTTTATAGTTAGTAATAGCGCCAGTCGGTATATTTATGATGATGGCCATGAATTTCAATTAATTTAATAATAAATGTAATACCTTCCACACGAGTGTAGTATCAACAAACACCGATTAAGATTTTATTGTCCTTAGTAAAATTTCCTTTTGCCTGAATTCCCGATAAATTAAATATTTTCTAACTTGTTGTGGAGAATTTATTAGCATTCTTATTATTTCTGTATGGTAGGGAAATCCCCAGAAAAATAAAAACATATGCAGACATTTTAATCTTGTTTAAATAACATGCCGCATTGTCTTTGCTTATGAATTAATGATGAAGGGAATGACTTTATTGATTTTTTAAATTTATTTTTCAATTTCACGGAAACCACATTTGAAGATATTACAATTAATATTCAAGGTATTCTCTGCATAATTAACTGATGTACTTCATGTTAATTAATAAAGTACCGCCTGTTTTAATGTTATTACTAATTTTTTGACCTAATTGTTTAAAGTTTTTTAAATATTTCGGCCACAGTTCTAATAATTTACTGCTTTAATATTTCCTTTATTTTTGAAACCTGAATAAAAATTACAAAGTAATCCATCTTACGAATCTTTTGTTTCTTCAAAACGTAAAATGAGTGATTATGGAACGAGCAAGCGAATTTTGGAACTCGCTTACGGCTCGTGCTGAAAGCTTACGGTTGGAAGTTATTCGTTTCGATATTTTTCAAGCTGCTTACCGTACTAGCGGTATCAACAGTAATTTCAGTCATTTACTTTGAGAAAGTACAATTTTACACACTGCACTGGTTGGAAAGCGATAACCTTATTTTACAGACGGTCTTTATTTCAACTATTCAAGTCGTAAATTTTCTATATCTATCTGAAGTAAACGAAAACTAATTTTCGAGGAAGCAGTTTATATTTTAAAAATGCAAATCATTTACTTACTTGTCTGAAGCTATACCAATGACTAAATTTCCAAACAAAATTCCTAACATCGTCACAGTCTGTGCAAAATTTGCAAGCTGAGTCTTCTCGCAAACCAGATCCCATTGAGAGACTATTGTTTCCGTAAATACGGACCTGGAACAAATAATAATAAAACATTAACCACACCAAAAGTAATAATAAATTCAATTATTAAGAGTATATTAAATGATTTAAACAAAACATTTTTAAAACATCACGGTGACGAAAAGTACTTTGAAGTTTTGTTATTTACACTAATTAACATTAACAATGATGTTATAATCTCCAAAGTAATTAAAGAATTAAGTTAAAATGACGTAATAATTATAAAACAGCCTGGTGATTTATGAAATACATTGTCGGGTAATACTTTAATTATTAAAATGCCAGTAAATTATTTTAATTTCAGTAATTTAGGGAAGTAAGGGAATATTAAATATATTTTTGGAGCGTGAAAACTAAACTACGTTAAACCGAAACTAGAATTTTTAAATGGGAATGTTTTGGTAGAAAATCTAGAAAATACTAGAACTGGATTTGGATATACTTTTTTACTTTAACAGCAAAAAGTTAATATGCAAAATCCGGTACCAACTAATTTATAATCTTGTTCTAACACTTTCGTTTAAACTTTTTGTAATTTGCTGAAATGGCAATGTTGGTTTCAAGTTCAATGCAAAAGATGCTAAATAAGTTAACCTTTGTTTTAATGATTTTTATTGCAACAACAATAGAAAGTACGTCAATGTATTGTATCATTCTGATTGTATGTATTTACCTAAGATTACTTTCAAATTGTTATTTGTTTTGACTGGTTTATCACAATTTCCTTTAATCGATTTCGTGGTCTTTGTTGGTATTCAGGAAAAACTTATCTCGAAAATCTAGGTTTGCCAAGGTTTAAATTAAATTTAATTTAAATATATAAAATTTTCTTCAAGTTAGAGCAAACAAAAAATTAGTAATGTAGAAGTCTGCGGGTTACCCCCAATAAAAAAATATTCTTAAATAAACATTTTGAATATTGCAACAGCTTTGAAATAGATCATATTTTTAGTAGATTTGCCACAATTATAGTTCAATTTTTTTATGGTTTTAGTATTGTAATAATTAAAGCTGTGAATCTATGCAAACTACATTTTTAATCCAAGCAACTGAGTTTTTTAATATGAACGAATTGGAATATTTTACATTGATTGGCGTCAATTTAATTTTATATATTTTGCATATATCGGTCGTGTTCTTACATATTTTTATGGAATAATTATAACATAATATTTTTACTTCACGGAACGAGAAGATTATCAAGTTAAAGATGAATGTTAATACTAACAAAAGCAAGGTGATGATAGATCAAGAGGAATAAAATGGAAACACAAAAATATTCTGCAATGGACAGGAGCTGGAAATAGTAACAGAATATAAATACTTATAGGTAGCGTACCCACTAGTGACGGAAAGATTGATAATGAAATAACAAACAGGGTACGAAGAACAAGAACTAAATATTACGTACTAAGCAAAACATTGCTAGGAAAAAACAAGTATACAACACTGTAGCAGTAATAATATTGACGTACGCTGATGAGTTATGGATACTGACGAAAAGGTTAGAAAGCAAAATAAATGCAGCTGAAATGTTGCATCTAAGAAAAATAAAAATAGTAAATGTAACAAAATGGGATTACCTAAGAAATGAAGACATAAGGAATAAAATTGGACAAGACCCAATATGGGACAAGATAGAAAAAGATCAATTGAAATGGCTGGAGCACATAACGAGAATGAAGGAAGCCAGATTAGTCAAGAGAGTTTGGAAGCTGGAAGAGATAATAAAAAGGGAAGGGAAAGGCCAAGAAAAGCATGGATAGACAGAAACAAGGAAATAAGAATGAAGATAGGAAAAACGATGGTACAGATGAGAGTACTAGCTAGGAAGGAGGACGGGAGTATAAGAAGTAAGACCGTCAATGCGCCCCTCCTGAAGGAGCCCAAAGAAAAGAGAAGAAGGAGGAGAAGAAATGAAATATAATACGGTTTTGTAATCCTTTTGTAATCCAAAACTAAATTGTACCTATCAACTCTCAATCATAAGGATTAAAATATAATAATTCCAGGTAATTCTTAAGACAGTTTAACCAATGAAAATTACAAAAACATTTAACATAGTGATTGAGAATACTAACCACCGGTGCTTCCTTACAGAGTCCCGTTTCTCTACAGACTTATAACATAAAACTGAAGAAACTGAAATTTTAATTTGTGACTCTGTGAAAATCTGGAATTTAATACAACTTACTTGAAAAATATAAAAATAAAAACCCGCTCCCTGCAGAATAAGTAAACATAATTTGATTCATGTTTAAAAAGTAAAACTCAGTTTGACTAAATACTGGGATTATAAATAAATATTTACTCTTTTAACAACTTTATTTTGCAGAGAGAATTTTTAACGAGCTCTTAACTACAGCAGATGAAACATAAACCCATATTTATTTTACAACAGCTAAAACGACTTGCTGTTTTTGAAACTTATTCAAAATTTAAATTGTTGTACCTCTGACACATAACAAAGCGTTAATTTGAATTCAAAATATTCCAAATTCATGTACCTACATTTATGATCTTTATTGAAATCCAAAACCTATCAATATTCTGATAAATTCGTAAAACGATTTTCCATATTTGATAATCAGCACACGTACCTGTCAAAGACGTGACTAGAACAATTAGCGGCACATTTGTCGGTGAAATTATCAGCACAAGTAAACGTAATAGGAGGTGCCACAAATACGATGCTTAATTGATGCCATGCTACCGGAAATTTCACGAGGAATATCGCAAAACAGACCCATATGTGCCATCTACCCATAATTCCGATTGACTTTTGTACGATATCCGTGTTTGGGTCATCTTTGCCTGGATGCACTGTAACAGAATAAAATTATTAAGGATTTGTGGTCGAAATGTTTAATATTAATAAATCACGAAAAACATTTCTCGGAAACTTTAGGTTTTTTTACATATATTATGTAGGAGGTGGTTTTAATTTTAGCTCGTGAATTTGTATTCGTAGGAGGTGGAATGTGGAATGTATAATTTATCAAAAAAATTTGTTATATTAAAGTCAAGGTGAATACAAACAGATAAAAAGACATTTGTGTGTTCTAAAATGGGTTTATTAAGAAGACAAATTATTGTTAAACTCGCACGTATATTTTTGTTGCATTCTGCTAAGTGCCATGCAGAGTATTAATTTTATCAAGGTGAACTTTGAACTACTATTTTAAATACCATTGTTGTCAGAATTCCGATTAAAGTCTATCATTTTTTTGTTATAAATACTTTCATAGCATTGCGTGTACCATACATTCAAGTAAATAAAATACATAAGAATTCAAGAGAATTCAAAGAGAGCGGCTGAGCAAAGAGGGCGGCCGAGCAGAAGGGGCGGCGGAGCAAAGAGGGCGGCCGCTTGTCCCATAATTAGCCGAAAAAATTCATCTGTTAAATTAACTAACTAATATTTGGAACTGAGGGTAGAAGACCCAGGGTCAGGTGTAGTGCAATCAATTGAGGTCCTTAGTTTCAGCCTGTCCAAGACCATCGTGCATGGTGAAGAACTACCCCCTACTCCAGGTAGCCCTGTTTAGGCAAAACACGATCATCCTAGGCCAGAAAAGGTCGATAATTCTTCCGGGTAAGACTAGCAACCTACTACGGATGCATTTAAAATCTTACTCATAGAAGTGGTGTAAAAGCCTCGGAAACCGAATGAAAAAGGCGCGAACATGGAAAAAGCAAAACTGGAAGAAGAAAGGTATATTGTGAACTGCATGCTAGTACATATACATATAGGTAAGATCGTGGCACCGTAGAGATTAGGAAGTGCTATTGGAAATAACAAAACAAAAGATCGTATACGCTCTGTCGGATGATCTACAGTAGAAATAAAAAAGAAGTGTAAATTAGCTTACTCGTACATAAAAAAACGAGCAGTACATAACTGATATTAAATACGTTAATAAAGGCAGTGTCAACGTATGAAAAGTCGATTTTTTTTTATTTTGCAATTTGATTGAGTAAACTGAGTATTGCACCTATGCAAAATTTTACGGCCGATTTTTTATTCGTTACCGTGTTATGGGAGCTAAAAGATTAAGCTATGACGTCAGTGATGTCGGTCGTCGGTAAGAACTCTAGCATAGCTAGCGTAGTTATGCAATATAATTGTATATAAACAATCACAGCCCGTATTTCGACATCGCGGTTGTCAACCAGCACGTGGATTTGTTGTGTAGTAACCGCCGGAGACCGACATTAGTGACGTCACGTATCGGGGATCTGAATTCGCCCTACCCGTTTATTGTGGTTATTATCAAAGATATTGAAATTCTACGACTGCGGATACTTTTACGAGTATTTTAACTAACGTATTTTGATATTTGCTAAATATGTTGCATACGTTGATAATGCCTTTAACGATCGAATATTAATAGCAACATTAAAATTTGGAAACTACCCGACTCACTTCATATCAATATATGCACCAGATTCAGGCAGATCAGGGCATGAAACAGAAACCCTCTATAGAACGTTACAATTATATCTTAACGAATTGTAAAGGAGGACAAAATAGTTATAATGGGCGACGCAAATGAAATAATCGATGGAGTACAACTATATTTTAATGAAGATGTAACAAATGAGCATTTGTTAATACAATTTTGTGCCTTTAACGAGATGAATAATATTTCCTTCGACCACAAACCACAACATAAATACATGTGGTCGAATTCGAGAAATCTAAGATAAACAATCGGCTATACAGGGTGGTCACTTTTACAATGTACACCATTGGGATCTCGGAAACGGTAAGAGATACAGGGTTGGTTAAATAGGGAAAAACTTACGTCATTTTAGGCTCTTTAAAGAATTGAAGAGCAATCGAAGATAGCTTTTGTAGTTTCTGAATTATTCTGAAAAAACTGAAAAGTTGCGTTTTTTTATTTCTTTAATAACTTTTTTGCTATTAGGACGAGTAAAATAAAAGTTTGCGTGTTTACATAATTAAGCAAGGGCTATCTAATACACTCCTTGAAAAACGCGTTTTGGCCGCCATTTTTCTTCTGAAATTCTTTCCAGTTCTCTAGGTTTCCTGTTAAAGAGGATCTCGTTCCCGATCACCTATACAGATTTGCTTTTTGTAGCTTTGTCTATAGAAATCTAGTTCAACTGATCTTACTTTATTTCTAATTGTGTTATGTACTGGCCACGCTTTTCCACCATATAGCACAATACTTTCGGCAATACCATAGAGACCATTGAGTATTCTTTTCTTTGTATCTTTTGTTAGGTTTTATTCCATATTCTACCCTGTAAGCTTCTTGTTGCTATTTTTACCATCCGAATTCTATTATTTACATCTTCGTCAATTTTCCCATCTGCAGTTATTATTGGTCTTAGATATTTATAGTTAGTGCATTGCCTTATTGTATCATTTCCAATTTAGATATCATCGTATTCTTCTCCTATACGCATGTAGATATTCAGTTTTAATTGTATTTATTTTTAATCCTCATTTCTCACATTCTTGTTTTAACATTTCGATCATTTACGTTTTCCTATTTGATAATACCCTCACTTTGTCATCTGGAAACTTTTAGCAACTGGTAACATTTAAAAATAAAAAATTGAAGGCATTTAACTGATGATAAAGACACTTGATGGAGTAGCAGGTTTGGTTCAATATGTATTGTAAGGCCGCTGCGTCAGCAATAAGTAAGTAACTGCAAACAAAATCTGAACGTTATAACTGCTTATACGTTATAACCGAGTACGTAATGAGAAGAGTCTACGTAAAAAAGTTTGAAGAAGTTTGCTTCTTCTAATTTGTTAAACCCAAATTTGCTAAAAGTGTTTTTACTTCAGCAGAAGACTGCTCGAAATGTTCTCTAAATTTTTAAATTTAAAACATTTTACCAGCTCTCATATGACTAAATGCTTAACTAACACTTGTGTTAACCAAAAAGCAGTTTGTCATTGTATCAAATTCGGATATCCACACATTTTCTTTTGCATGCAAATATCTTAAAAGGGAACACTCTAAACTACAAATTAAATTTCATATATTCAGAATTATACAAAAACATTTAGTTTTTAGTATTGATCATCATACTTCATAGAATTAACTCATGTAACATTTAAGTAAAAGTGTAAATAGCAACCTTTTTATTAACAAAAATTCGCGTAACCTAGATACCAAAAAATGCTAATCCTTGAAATATTTGAGTACTTTCGAATTAGGTTGTTTCGTTATCACGCCATAAATCCGAGATCTATTTATTTGCTGAACATTTCTGGTTAAATTCCAGACTTTTAATATAAGTCTTCCCATGAAGAACAAAATAAAAATACATATAATTGCACACTTTCTAACCGCAGTTTCAATAATCACTTAATGAGCCCACAAATTACCATTTAAAACCATCACATGATGGTAAACACGCAATTAATTTAGCTTTTAATTATTTTTTTTACTTACGGTCATCGATTGAGTCGTATTTTGCGTTGTACTTTTTTGATTTCACCATTTTATCTTCAAGTATTTACAAAGGTAATTAAAGTCAGTGTTTTAACTACGATGTTATTAAGCTTACTCTTTAACGGGAATTCGTCGTTGATGTATTTCAAGTTATTGTTTTTAAAAATTACCACCACAGAAAGATAATGTCAACTGGTAAATTATGGTTGATTAACCAGATTAACAACTTTGGAAAGTAAAGAAGGTCGTTGTTCTGGTGGATAAATATATGGAATGTTTGAGTAAGTACGCGCTGTACAATAAACTAATAAATAACCCAAAACTAACTTAAAATGCTATAAATGTTATACGTAAAACTATTCAGATGCAGTGTTGACTGGTGCTGAAAGTTTAATTGCAATATTTTAATACTAAACTTAGCCTTTCTTCTGCTTCTTCTTCTTCTTTTTTAACAATTTGTTTGCCCTTTATTTATTAGTAATTTATTTCAACGAAACGGGTTCAGATTTTATTATTATTATTTATTTTTTGTCCCAAATACTTCTGGTAATTATTATTATTATCATTATTATCAAGGGATCGCCACTTTTGACTGTTATTTACCTGGACTGTGTTAAATTTTTGTGTAAAATATCTCGATAGTTTTGTTATTTAGAAGTAATAATGTAATTACTTGATACAACCTAAGTAATAAATTTAATTAATCTCACATTGCTCGTAGTATTCTGCGGTTAATATTTCTGTTAATCTCCAGAGACATTACGCGTAGTTTTCTATTTAAATATAAATATTAATTTAATTATATAATCAAGATAATGTCAAGATAATCCTAATGTAACAGTCTGGATTCTTTTGTGCAAATGAGTACATGACACCATTTTTTAATGCAAAACACCACAGTAACGTCAGTAGTAAGAAAGGTTTTCGCTGGAACGGAAGAGTTTATCTAAATTGCTCTTAAATGGTTGATATTTAATTGCTTAGGTAAGACTTATTATGTGAACTATGTCATGTAATTTGGAAATGAGACTGTTTATGTTTAAGGTTTCTCTCTGCGATTTTTGTTAACGCATTTTCAAGAATCTTTAGCTCCCAAGGAAAATCTGAAGTATGCAGATTATCAGATTATGTTAGAGCAGGCCAGCTTTACATTTATGTAAATTTCTGAGGCATCTTTTTTTAACTATGTCTTATTTTGGCTTTAACAAACATGAACAAGAAGAATTTGTGGTATTCAGTATAATAAATATAGCGGATATTAATTCGTCTGTATAACGTAACTGGTGATTATTTACAGAAAAGAGATGGCTTGTCAAGTTACTTTTGAGTTATGCATTATGAGGCGAACTGTCATAATTTAATTTTTTAAATACAATCAAAAGGTTCCGAGTTGCGGTAGCTAGGTGCCCCAGTCAAGTGCGATCATGAGAGTTAAACTTCGTTGTCGCGGGTCAGTACTTGGATGGGTTGCCCGACTGCTCCTCCTTCCCACATGGTGAGAGTGAGAGAGTAGGACAATTCGATAATACACAGCGGGTGGGCAGATGAAAGGAAATCCGACGCCCAGAAGGACATAAGCATAAAAGAGAAAGAAAGAATGAAATACAATTAAAAGCTTCAACTGTAATTTAAGGGAGTGCATCTTATCGGAAGAGCATAAAACCTACAAATTGACCTTTTGGTGCTTTCCACTGAAGCTTAAGAAAAGGTATTTTTTCAGACACAAAAGTATTTTTTCTTTGTGAGTAATTTGGTAGTAATAAAGGTTTTCGACATCGAATATATTTTTAAATAAATACCCCTTAAGGCATTTAATATTTAATGCATTACAATTTCAGTAATGAGTAATTCTTTTCTAACCTACTTTACTATCATTGAGCAGTTAAAACTAATGATATACTCACTAGTGTTCCTTAGAATCTAATAACCTAACTACACTAAAACTTAACGTGACGCTTAAGCTCATACACAATGCTCAGCTTGTTACACTATTACTTCAATAACTCAAAGGGTTTCATCTTCTTAAGTTATCTCATTAGCCTTGCATTGGCAAGGAGCTGAATGGCCTCAACATTTACTGTTCATGACTGTTTGGTCAACAGTGTCTACCTCCAGATTCCTATGAGGATCACTATTTCTAAAGTACAATGTTTATTCTGAAAACGTCATATCACTCTAAAGACGTTGCTCTTTGCGGCACAGCCCCAAGGCTGAATGCCATATGTCCAAACAGGTTTGAGAATCTGTTTATACAAAAGTAATGTGATATATTATGTAAACAAGTGGAATTTTTTTCAATCAACTAGTATATTTTATTTATATGTAATACCAAATTGTTGTTTTTTACATAGGCTTTCTTTCTAACGAAGTCTTGCATTTAAAGTAATCTCCAGATATTTCTCAGTATTTTCATGCGGGATCTGAGTATTATTTAAACTAATTACTATATATTAATTAGCTTTATTAGTAAAGTTAATATGTATTGACTTAGATTCATTACGTTTAATATGCCACTTTTTGGTTCAATTGTTTATTTTACTAACCGAGATCTGCAATTTTCTTGCAGCTCCTTCGTGATTATTTCCAACAACCAAGAAGGCAGTATCATCGTGCAAAGGTAGCAATCATGTCGTGATCTGGTTCAAGACTATTACTTGTGCATAAAAGGTACAAGGCCCAACCCAATACACCTTCTTATGGGACTCCTACTTTTATTTTCCTCAAGTCTTTGACCTTATTCCTACTTAATTTAATTTTGAAGTATCTATCTCATATGTTTGTTTCCTTGAGAAACGAACTTAGTCATTTTGTATTTTGGACCTTTGTGCCATACTTGTTGAAAGCCTGTGTTACATCCAAAGCTATTGTAGAACATTCTCTTTTAGCGACATTTTAATTCTTCTTCTTCTTCTTGGAGTGGCATGCCCTTTTACAGGGGGTTGCCGATCCTCTCTCCATATACCTGTGGTGTGCATTTAAGTATCCTACAGCTTTACGTGGGCTCCGAACCGCGAAAGTGCTTGCACTTCTACTCCAGAGAGGACTTGGACAGTTGGTTGGAATGTTGCGGTAGTCTGCAAAACTGTTAACTATCTGCTAGTTGTTTCTTGCCAATTTTTCATCTTCCTGTATAATTGGTGGAATTTGTATAATAGGTAGCTTCATTCTTTTAGTGCCCTTGTTACCTTACGGCTTCGGCGGCCAAGGGAACAAGCGGGCTGGCGGCGTCTTCGGCGGGAAAGGAATGAAGCGACGAAACGGAGAAGGATTTTATTCGACGTTAAGGAATTCGTACACTTCGAATTAAGGAATTTGTACACAATCGAACATAAGGAATTCATACAATAAGACGTTAAGAACTAGGAATTCGGAGCAGGAGCAGGAGGTCACGGGTCGGTGATAACCAACCGCCGTGCCGTGGGTGGAAGTGATACTCAGGCCGACTGAGTATCACGACGATCTGGGAGTCGAGGACGGGTTGCTGGACAGGAACCGGAGCAGGACTGGACCAGGAGTTGGAGATGGGACTTGGAGTCGGGTCTTGGAGGAGATGTTGCTCTGCTGGACGTTGGATTGGGACTGGATGCTGAGGCTTGGAAACGCTCTGGCTTTATACTCTTCCTGGCGACGGGGAGACTTCTGATTGGTCGATGGAGATACAGCTGATTGGGTGACACCCTGATGATTCCACAGTACCTTCGAATAATCACCAATAGGCTTTCTCTTTTTAGCTGTTGAGTGGCGTTATTTAACATTGTTTTATTACAGGAGCTGGATGTTATCCTCGTCTAACGTTATTTTTTCTGCCATTAAGTTTCAGATAATTATTGCCTTTGGTTCATATGTTAATAGTAGAGGTATTATCCCAAGTTGCTTGTTATACATGGTCTACGAATATCGCAACTTCTTCGTCTAATTGATGTTCATTCCACAGAAGCAGTAGCGTAACCAGAAACGTAGTTTGTAGGGGGCCCAGTCCACTGTTTGGTTCTCAAATTCACTATATTGGGAGGCTTTTGTAATGCCGATACCTACAATTATCGATTTTTTTTTAAATGAAATTTTGATTAATAACTTTGATCTTGAGGGGGGCCTGGGCCCCCTGGGCCCCCCCTTGGTTACGCCACTGCACAGAAGTATTGAGACTTTACTAGTCCGTCGTCGTTCGATTTACTAAAGTTAGACTACCTTCTTTCTAAATTACGTTTTCACTAAGTCAGAATGAAAAGTCTATAAGATCTGGAGTCTTATTTGGGTCAGCTGTCTAATTGCTTCTAAAAGTTCTTTACCCTTGGTAATTATTAGTCTAGATCACGTGCTTAGCACTAAAGTCGCCTCCAATAATGAATCTAAATCCTCTGCTACTTAGAAAACGTAAATATTGATCTTTCTTAAGAGCATGTCTCGGGGAACAATAAATTTCCGTAACCGTAACATGGAAGTTTTTGGTCTTAATGCTTATAGTTGTAGTTTGAATTTCTTCAACTTTAGCATTAGCTTATTCCGTATATTTAATACTTTCATTTGAAAGACATCCTGGTTCCCATAAGTTTCTTTACTGATGCCAAAATAGTATTTCCTTTGATAAGCCGTGAATGTTACTTTAATGGGGGTTCTTATTTCCCATGGCTTTAATTTGATAATTGATTCTAGCCCATTATCTGCTTCTGATTTTGTTTCGATAAGTTCTATTGTATATTTTTTCTAGTTCAAAATATCGTGTTTTTAATCCATGAGTAATTATTATATTTTTCTTTATTTTATTTGTTCTCTTTCTGTGTCCAATTGCCGCCTTCTATTTATTTTATTGCCCTTTCTGATTTCTTAACATTCCTGCTGTGTTGTTTCTTGCTGCTTCAATACTTCTTTTATTTGTGTAATTTTCTCCTGTATTGTTTTTTCCATATTTTTAAATTGTTCTTCCATTTTATGTTGTGTATGAATTTTACAATTTTGTAATAATATGGGCACTGTATGAAAATTTCTTGCTTCTATAATATATTGCAAAAATTTTTTTCAGGAGCCGCCCCGGTCTAACCTATTTTACAGTTAATCGCCCTACTTTCCATTGTATTTCTAATCTTCCAATCTAAAATCTTTACTGTCTACATTTTTGCTCGTTATGTGCCTTTCTTGATATCACTTTTTTCTACTTTTTGTTCTTTGATTTGCATTGTTTATCTTTGTTGGTCATACTTTTGGCGGCGATGACGTAAGCGCCAGATTTCTTAAAAAAAGACGACTTTTTCTCTAAAGGTACAGTTTAAAATAGGGCAATTCGTTATGATTAAAAGCTCCGATCCAGGTCAGAATCTAAGAGATAGTCGATTACAGGACGCGTTTGCGAACAGATGTGTTAATGAATGCAAAAAGGCCAAGTGAATTTGTGTATAGTGCATCGGTGTAAAATGCATTTTTGGATAACTAGTAACGCAAAGATGAGAATCTGGTCGGTAATTATGTACTAATTGTATGCATGACCAGTAGCTGAGATTGTTGATATTATTATTATTAATGTTAACAAGTATTGAGGCTTATTGAAGCATTTTGTGTGAGTATATGAGGTTCCTTGTTGTTTATTGGAGACTGAGACTCCGGGACCCATTTAGTCAGCAATTTTCCTGGAAACTTGGTAATTCGGGGTGGTTACTAAGTGCCCTTGGTCTGGCTGCATTTATGCCGTGCGATGACTTCCGGTTATACCTGAGGTGGTCAGGTAGACCCACATCCGCATCTTTGTTCCGTTGCGTTGGCTTCCTATACCGTATGGGTCATCTAGGATGGATGGAACATCGACATGGGTGGATCTCCCATTGGTTGACTATGTTCCGTCACATCTCTACCTGTTCACAGGTTTACAAGTAGCTGAAGGTGAACCCATCATCATCACTTCCAAACATCCCCGAGGGTTTTCTACTAGATGCAACGTGAGTGTAAGTAACACTAACCGAACCTATACTGCTAAATGTAGTAATGCATGCCTGTTTTACCTTCATGTACCGCTGTGTCATATATTTGCCTGGGTGATGTGAGCATTAATGCGTATATCAAGCTTTGGGTGTTTATGAGGCCTAGTCGGGTTACACGTTAATCTAATTTGGGTGGAATGAACGTTATTCCTTGGTAAGTCGATCCAATGTCCTTTTGTAAATATAAATACGCCACTTCAAAAATAATTAAAGTAAAATGGACACCACGACCGCCCGCCCCTTACTACATCTTCTATTTTTAATCACATTAAATAACACCTCACCACTTCTCATTTTTTCCTACCTTAAATTAATTTTAAAAATTAAAATTCAAAAGTTGGTTTTACAGTCGCGCATAAAAGAATAGAAATGGGAGTTTAAAGAAATGTCTTCTTTTTGTATTTATAATAATTATATTAACTTCTTTCTGTAATAACACAGCTTTAAATGTTTACTTCACATTAAAACGCGTATATTATAAACGAGGTTAATACCTAGAAACAAAATTATGTAATATACCGCAGGAGTGTTCGTCCTCCTTTTAAAACCGTAGGATGAAGTCTCAATGAAATTTTAAATGGATATGTAAATATCTTTTGTTTAATGTGCCTCCAACCAAGTATTGACTGCTTATTTAATGCTAAACCGGTATGACAGAAATATTTTATCTAATAAAAAATGCTTCTTTTTCGTATTCCCTTTCCACTTTTTTGTAGATGAAAGGCTCATTGTTTACCTAAAGTGTAGATATTCAAACGTAAGCGTGTAATTATAATACGTTTTCTATAGTTTTGAACCATAGCAGGCCACGTTAGTGAGACGATTTCGTTGATGTAAACAAGGCCATATGTGGTGTAAATCTTCGTTCTTAGTGAAAAACATTTAACTTAATGTTTCTTCTTGATTCACGATATAATTAGCGTTGCCAATTTTATGTAATTGCTTATTGTTCGATTTATAAATTAATTTAATTAATGTTCGGCTGTTCTATAGCTAATTGATTTATGAGTGTGTTTAGTGTCCATAATTTGTTTCTTTATTGTGCTAGTCTGCTAGTACCATAATGAAAATGATAAAGTAAATTGGACTGAGCTATTTCAACCAAAAAACAACACATTTGAACACTAACAAACAACAATAATTATAAAAGAATCAGAATTTATTCGAACGTCAAAAGCCCTGTAAAATCACTAAGTTGCCATTCCCAGTGTTAACCTTTCTGAACAATGTTGGTTGAAGTCTAGTAAACCAAACTACAGGCTCCGTTCCTAGTATTTAATTCAGAATTTATAATTAAAATCTGCTAGATAAATTTAGAGAATAAAAATAAACACAAAAACGAGTAAAATATCCTTGCCGGGAATCGAGCTCAACAAGATCTGCATTGTGAAGCAAGTATCCTAACAACTACAACTACACCAAGAAAACGCCTTGTAATGTGAGTTGTGTTTAAGGTTATTTCACGCATTGACTTTATTTTATTAGTCGTTTAAGTATTAGCTAAATAAAAGGGCAGTTGGACAGAAGACCATGTATGTAACTCTTACTGTGCTTGATGAATAATGTCGCACATTATGTACTTGTTACATAAATATCTATTATAATTTTGTAAGTTTTTAAATTCTACATTAATTTTATGGAGACCTAACTGGTTGGTAAAAAAAATGTAACTAATCAACAACTTGCAACAAACCATTTTCCAAAAACAAACCAGGCTGATTAAAGAAAAAAAGTACTTGGTTTAATCGATGTTTACTCTTTCTGCTGGAATTGTTCATACATGAATTACAGCATCCGATTTATAAAACGAAACAAATAAAGTACAATTAAAGGCTATCAAATCTTCATAACCAACATAACAAACTGAAACCATGGCCAACTTGATTATCCAAATAAAGAATAAATTCTGTATACGCATGAGCACATAAAGTAAGAGTGTGTATACAGAATTTTTACAAAGGCTTGAATTATGGATTTAGGTTAGCACTGTAAACTAAGTGAAATGCATTTATCAACAGATACAGATGTTGAATGCTCCAATTCTATCTACCTGTCGTATGACTTCGACAGCCCTGAGTGCAGTCGTTTAAATCGTTTAAGTCGTTTAAGTTCAAAAGGAAGATTTATTAAAGAATCATTGATGTCAAATGAAACCAAAAGATTCCACTGCGAATTTGTAAGTTTTGGTCGCTTTATTTGTTAAAAAAGTTTTTTACTGTTAACATTTCTTTTATTAACCTTACTAGTATCGTTGATCAACGCTAGTATTTAAAAAGCTAAATTATGTTCTGCTTTATGTACTAACGTAACGTAAAAATTAAAAAAAATCGTTTTACTTTGATGCGTATTTTATAGGTATATGACCATTTCAATTGACTGCTTTCAAATGAAGTTTATTACCTGAAAATAATTAATATTTGAAGGTCCTTTTAAGTTAAATTATATTAAAGTAATTAAAAGTTGGCTTCTACGATGTAAACATAATTTTACGGGTATAAGCTTATCTTGATGGTAACAATAATTGTTTATTAATTTTAATGTAATGACAAAACTAGCGTTGCCAATTGTGAGAGAAAAAAAGGAAAACACAGCAATTAAACAAAATTCTTAATTTAGTAGACTGGAATCTGACGGTATTGTAGCGGTTAAGACATTTTCTATTATTTTATGTCCATTGAAATTTCGAAATGTAATGAATTATTTATACATTTAACAATTAACCATAAACTATTGATTAGGTTTAATAATTCATGATGAAATGGTAACAGAGGAACAAAGATGGGATCAAAGGTAAAAAACCAGCAGGACACCAAAATAATGGCCAACTATTGGACAGATAAAAAGTGAACTATGTACGAGGGCCAAGCTACAATTATTGAGAATCGGAAAATCTAGGTAGCCATGGGATAGAAAACAATTTTTATTAAATGGCGCGTTTGTTTATCTGTCAAATGTGATTGTGTTTGTCGAAATCAGATGAATAGTATTCATTTTAGAAACGATAGAAATTGTCGAAAAAATGGAATTATCACCAGAGAAGTTTCGCATTATGATATTTTATGATTTTAAAAGGGGCTTGAGTCCTTATGAGTGCGAAGAAAGTTTGAAATTGGCTACAATTTATAGATGGTACAAGGAATTTCAACGTGGTTACCCACCGAAAAGAAGCAGGACCTCCTTTTACAGCCGTTACTGAAGAAAATACAGGAAGAAAGTACAGGTTTAGTGTCCGCAATTAAATTAAAGGAACAAAAGACTGTCACGGCTAAAACGTACGTGGCAAATTGTCTGCCTCATGTCTTCAGTAAGGTGCCAAAGATAACATACAGCAATTAACTGTTCAGTATTTAGCTGAAAATGGAATCAAAACAATAGAACATCCTCCATACTTGCCAGATCTAGCGATGTGCGACTTTTGGCTATTCTATGGACTCAAGAAACATTTGCGAGGGAGGAGGTTTCATTCAGAACATGAGATAGATGTAGCTGTTAGATCCTAGTTTGACGGGATTCCTAAACAAGCTTGGCTCGACGCGTTCAAACAAGGAAGGAGAGAATGGATAAGTGTATTATTGTGGACGGCAATTATTTTGAACATATCTAAAATTAAAACATTGAAAAGTTCTACTAATTTTGTTATTCTCAATAATTGCAGCTTGGCCCTCGTATAACTGCAATTAAACGTAAAATTACCTTTGATTAAGAGAGAGGAAAACATTAATCAGCAATTAAACACAATTGTTAATTTAGGCGATTTGAATGTTTGAATGCTCTAGTTTTATAGTTATTTATCATTCATTTGTTCCTGTTGAGATTTCGAAATTTTATGGATCATTACTATACATTTAACAATCGGCATAGTTATGTTTAATAATATTTACTGGCAAAATAACTCAATTACTATTCATGAACAAAATATAATGTTAAATGCAATCTTCTAAATGCCTTTGTTTAATTAAGCAAAAAATAAGACAATCGAATGGAAACTTTAACTTAATGGATTACAAAAGAACCTTTCAAGGATCTACTTCTCTTACTTGTTCTTTTTGGTATGACAAAATCGTCCTTTTACTGTTAATTGAATAGCGAAAAACTTTCGTGGCCTTGTTTTATTTACAACTTTTAACGTGAAGATTTCAGTAGAGCTAAAACCTAAAAACTAACTTAAACCAGTTTAAACTAAGACTTAAGCCAGCCAAACTTTGCTGCCGCCTTAAATTAAATTTTAACTTAAACCTTTACTAAAACTCGGGTCCTTAACAACCTATATACATTTGTAGCTATTTATGTATAAACGTTGTCTGTACATCAAAACTTAATGAACCCCAAGTTCTCAATTTTAAACAAACATGTTGACGTATATTGCTAGATACAGTAACAGATCAATGAACTGAAAGCTGAACCAAATTCATATAATCTTTTATGTACACTTTAATAACTATATTATTGTACCAATTTCCTTGTTTATACTGCCCGGTGGGTCTCATTAAAAACTCAAAATATGGCCCTCCTATCACATAAGACGTTCCTGTAGCCCAATCTCAAAATTGTCACCGCGTCGAACATGTAAAGTTTTGTTCATATTTTTTTTTATTTCACATTATTTAGTAAACTAATCGTATTTTCAAAAATATGTATTCCTTTTTCCGAAACAGATAAATGTTTTTTTTTAACTGTGTTCTTTTCGGGATCCGAAGTTTTAGTTAAAAAAGTCTAAGGTATGCAAGTTCCTGAAGAATATCTGCTAAAAAGCGAATTTAATGGTTTCTAAGCTCAATAACAATTTGCTTTTCGCTTTGAAGGCAATTTGATATTTAAATGTTGGGCTTTTTGAAGCTTTCAGCAAGTTAATAACATGCTGAAATTCTACGTGCTTTTTAAACTATTTTAGAGAAACTAGGGTTGCATAACCAAACTCAATTAATACGACTTTTCCAGAAAGGGGTTTGGTGGCAGTGAACTTCGGTTTTCTTAGAATTTCAAGCTTTTCTCATATGAGTATCTATCTACCTTGAAGAAATTTTTAAACAATTAAAATGGTAAAAGAAACGAGTTATCATAGACAGTCAAAGGCCATCAAACATAAGATTTGCGGATGATAAAGCTTTGTTTGCAAATACCAGGAAAGATTTACAAGAAATGATGTCTGATTTAGGTAAGGAGGCCAAAAAGAAGGGTTTAGAAATGAATTTTGATAAAACGCAGGTAATCACAAATCGAAAAACAAAAACCATTATTATAAATGGAAAACCAATCAAATATACAAACGAAGCGATATACAGCTTGTCAAACGAGAACTTTCACTTGAGTCCAGGGTGCGCAGTGGCAAATTTCTGTTATCAGTAGCGGAGCGCATTTACTTACTGAACGTCGAGTAGTGCAGATCGAGTACACTCCGACAAAAGTACGCGTTAGTTGGGCAGCTAGCCCGTATCGTAACTAGGTAAATAACTTGGTTTACTGAGTGTACCTCGATGAAGTGGGGAAGCGAGAGTAAGTGCATCTCATTTGCTCCGAATGCTGTCTCGCTTCCCGTTCTGCACATCTGAAGTGAAAGTTCTCGTTTGACAAGCTGTACCTAGATCAGTTAATAATGTTTGAAGATAGGACAACAAAGGAAGCGGAACATAGAATAAAAATGGGATGGGGGAAATTCTGGTCCTTAAAACATATTTTTACGTCAAAGATACCAATTAGACTGAAAAGAAAGATATTCAACAGTGCAGTAGTAGGAAAAAGTTAAGAGTAACATAAACAAAAATGAAGAGATCTATGCTCAGCATACACCAAAGAGACAAAATAAGAATAACAGATATTAGAAGGAAAAAGGGGAGTGGAAGATACAAAGAAAAAATTTAAACTACTAAAATGGTCATCGGCAGGACATGTAATGAGATTAAATGTCAAAAGATGGATGAGGAGAGTTACGATATGGGTACCAGGAAATGGAAAAAGGAAAAAAGGCACAAGAGTGGAGAGGTGGGAAGACATAATAACAGAAGTAGGAGACTGGAAAAATATGTCAAAAGAAAAACAAGAATGGAAGCGAAAAGGGGAGCTCTTTACCCAACGCTGGGGTGTATAAGCTAAATAAATAAATTAAAAAAATTATCTATCTAACGTATTGCTAACTTAAAATCAACAATTAAAAAATATCAACCTTATGGAGCCCGCGGATTGTTAATTGCAAGGGTTTTTCAGATAAAAATTTTCTGAAGAAAAACTACAAATTAAATCATTTTTTTAAACTTGTGAAATGAAGAATTCTGAAATTTAAAAAATTTAATTTCAAACATCGGCTGAAAAAATATTCAGAAAAAAATTAAAGAAAATCGAGATAGTCTTTTTCAGATGAAAGAATAAAACTGATTTTCTTCTAGGATTTAATTTATTTAATGTGATGGTCGTAATTTGAAGGATAAGCAGGAGCTGCAGCTTTAAAATTTTCACAGAGAATTTAAGAAAACTAAAAATTTGAGGAGACTTCCGAAATGAAATTTTCAAGAAGGAAACCTGACAATTTACAGTTTCTTTTTTCCATTTGCCATTTTAAAAGTGAGTTTGAAAATATTAACCTTCTAGTTTCGGAATCCTTCAGTTTGCCTTATAATCCAGGTTGTTTAAATTAAACAAAACAATTAATTCAAAAATTTCAGACCCAAATGTAACCCAAAACATTGGAAAATTGAGGCGTATGTTTTCAAATGCAACGATAATTTCCTAGCTTAGAAAAATAATTAAAAAATAGTTTAAACGCTTTTTTTAGAAAATTTAAAACTCTTCGGGAGTGTTCTTAAAAAATGTAAGCTAATAATTTAAATGTAGAATATTCTTAGGTTGCCTGAAAAAAAACAGAGAAATTTGATCGACTTTTCAGTAGTAGTTAAAACAATTAAGTCACTTCTCAGTTAGAGAAATTATTGATATTCTTATTTCAAAGGAATTTGAAAACTCTTCGGAGATTTCCTTAAATATAATCTAAACTTTTCTGATTGCCTTACAAACTACAAACTTTCAAGTGAACAGTAAACAAATTATGTATCTTCTTAGTAATAAAAATTATTTTTATTTTTTTAACCACGCAATTAAACGGAAGTTAAACGAGTTTCTTCAGATATAGGTTTTTCAGAACGAATGTTTTAAAGTTACCTGAGAAAATAATGAAATTCAAGCAGTTTTTTCAGAAGTAAACTGATTAATTTCTTAATTAAGACAAATTATTAATTTATTTAAAAATCGAGTTTGAAGGAGCTTTTGTTCAGGAGTTTCTCTAAACATAGGCTTTAGCTTTTTTAAGGTGAATATCCTTTACTGAAAAGTAAAATTTTGCAGGTGTAAACTATTTAATCCTTAATTAGTTAAAAACGAAACGAGTTTAAATAATTATGAGAAAGTTCAAAGCTTTTCATGAGTTTCCTCCAACATACACTGAGCTTTGTCAGGCTGAAAATGATATCATATCTTTGTAGCTTAAAAATTACGTAGAATTTTGATTTAAAACCAAAGGTTTTTCCTGAAATCCTTAAAAATAGGCAGAGTTCTGTACATTAAAATTTTTCAGGTTGACTGAAATTTAGTGTAGACGTGTAAAGAAACGTTTAACGGATTTAACAACAGTGTGTTTTAAATTAAAAATATTTCTAAACAATGACATTGCTAACATTCAAAGGTGACATACAAACAGCTGTTTTAAAGTTATGTAAAACTGTTGTGTATTATGCAATATCCTAATAAACATTCTAGTAAATTAAACACGCCGATAAATTAAACACTTCAATGTTTGAATTTTCTGTAGCAATGGTTATTTAAACTTTCGCAACTGTTATTAAATCGAAAGTCTGTAATATGACAATTACATGACTTCTTTGTTTACTTCAGAATTTTGATGATCAAGAGAACCTGCCTACTGCATTTGTCCTTTTTCCATAATATGGAAAGTCCTTTACAAAAACGAAGCGACTTCCTCGCCTTTCACGCACATACGGTGTTATTACCCTGAAATACTATAATTACAACAATTATAAAAGGAATGTGTTAACTGTAGTTATCGATGCAGAATTGAAAGTAGGAAGCGCTACACTTTTTAGTGTAAGGTAGGTCATGCTAAGTAAATGGCCTTCTACGAAGAGCAAACGACCGACTCTTTCTAGTAACTTCGATCGAATGATAATAAAACAGGTGCACTACTTATACAAAGCGAATTAATTAAACTTGTTTTAAGAGTACTCGAGGAATTCTACGACATGCAATAAAAAGAGTGAAAATAAAACCAATTTTCCTTAAGCTAATAATATATAATAAGCTAAATATTATTAATTTACCAATTAGTAATTAATTAATGCACTGCACTTCATTCACAAGGAATTCTGCATATGAAAATAATAAAATACAGTTTTTATGGTCAGATGTTAACCAGTTTCTTTATTTTAAAGCTTTTAACATTCCATTGAAAGGCAATGGTGTTACCTAATAAATTAATTACCGAGTAATCACATAAAATACATATAATTAATAATATATTTTTTGCAGAATATTATTCGCCAACCTGTACTAAAATAACACAAAAATAAATTATAACTTAATTGGGGAATAGTTTAAGTTAGGTTGGCAAGAAAAATTGGAAATTCTGTGAATTACACAAGTATGTTTACGGTGTTTTATTGTAAAATGTTGTGACCGCTAAAATAAACTACAATGTATAAAATGTATAATGTTTAATAATGATTAATTAATGTTACTATGAAAAAATCAATTTGTCGTAAAACAATTTTTTCTGATATTGGAATTACAACTAACAACATTGACATTGGTTTTGCACTGAACCATATAGCCTATAACCTAATTTCACCGCTAAAAAGCAAAAAACAAAATGATAACACTTAGTCACAGCACTGCGGAGGTCGTGACCTCTTAAAAATATTACTTATTCCTGAAATTGAATGCTTAAACATAAACAAAAATATTTTTATGGAAAATTGTCTAGATTTAAGAACTTTAACCTCAAGATTAAAAAGTTAATTTAAGCAATAGAATCAAGTGTTGTTAACAAAAAGATACAGAAAATTATATGAAGGAAAGTTTACAAGAACAATAATTTTATTTCATGGAGTTTAATACATTTCTGGAACTTCTTTCGAAGGCCATATTTTAAAGAATGATATTTAAACACTGTTCACTTTTGAGGATAATAGTTGGCCATGATTTCGATCTCTTATGTTGGTAATCGAAATAGAACAGCTTGCAACAGTTTCATTTGGCCATTTTCGATCCTATCAAATGTTTAATGACAGTCAGGTTTGTTAATTTATTGTGTAATATATAGGCTTGCGGATGCCAACTCACAACATTTTTGCAGCTAATAATGCTGATTTTAGTGTGAAACATAACCTTAAAATTATTTCCAAATGTAATTACTTAACACAATTAAATAAATCTACACCAAACATGGCCTACTGCGGTCTAAAAGGTGGTGAGCATAGTATAGCTACGTAACGTCTTAAGTTAAAAAGTAGTCAGACATTAAAGTACATATGTATTCCTATATAATATGTATAATAACAGTCATTTATAAACTATTTCTTTTATTCGGTAATTTATAGATGTGTAAGAAGCCGAATTAGAATAACTCGTAGAGAGTTCTATTTCTCAAATGTAACTCAATTATACAGATCTGCTTAAACATAAGTAGTAATTATTTATCTTCTAAATTATTGAATTAGTTTAACAACTTCCTGGAAGTTTATCTTCAGGGTAAATAAACTGAAAAATAGTTCAGTGCAAAGTTTATTTAAACAACTTCCATTGAACCGTTTGTAAGACGTAAATATCAATAAGGCTAATAAAAGAGAGCAGTTTATTTAACAGATTATTGTTGATATTTTAATTTAATTCTAAAAGGTTTGGTTATCGCCGACTGCAATTAATTATGTAATTATAAATGTAATTCTAACCTTTTAGCTTATCAACGTAAAATGTTTGATTTTCCATACTAAGAATTACTGCCAGGCCAATTTGGTTTTATTTAATAAGATTGTGGTTGAATACATAAAGCTAAAGCTTATTTACTAATTTTGGAGTGTTTTACTTTGTATTTATAATTAGAATTTTGCTGAGATTGAAACACTTACAAAGCTAGAAGAAATTAGAAGAGCCCAACATAAAATACGAAAAAGTTTTCATCTCAGTTTTTATTTCGGAAATCTGCATTTCGTCGCCATTTTTGTATGTAAGCAAATATGTATTCTACCTTTTTTTAAGAGATAAATGTTGAGTCAAAATATCTATAGAAAGTGTAAACAAAGTAATTAAAAAATGCGACGATTAGTTAATTTACATCCGGCTTTTTGTAAACTTGTTTGAATATAATCGCTCTAGAAGCATTAAAACAAATAAACCACTTGGTTACCATGAAATTTGCAGATTTTTTTATTGAGAAAATATACTAGATTACACAACAGATTACTAGGTTGTTTTTATTATTGCTTATAAAGATTTATTTATATAATAAAATATCATAACAAGTTTTTATAAATGCAATCATGGTTTTGGCACCGCATTCTTGTGAATTATCTCCATAGAAATCTAACAATATTGTATTTTTTGATCATGGAAATAATATAGGACGGAACTGGGGGCTGACGCCTAGTAAAAGCCACAATGCACACAATATTCTCGACAAAGAACAACTAACAACTATAGACACCTACTAAAGCATCCTAACGTAAGAAAGAGTAGAAGAATATAAGGCGTAAATATCTTAGGATGAACTTATCATACACAAGTATAGGTACTTAAATTGTTAATTTATTAAATCTGTTTTGTGCTTGTGGTAAAAAATTGCGGTTAACCAATGATTTTTGTAACTAATGAATATCGACAATGAAGTGTGATATAAAACCTAATATTTTACTCCAACGCAACATTTTAGCAAACTGAGCGAACTAAAACTGAACGTTCAAAAGAAGATAAATCTAAGTAATATTGAACCATAGAGGAAATAATATATATTCTATCTATGATTGAACGAAGGGATCAAACATCACCCAATTAAAACTATCGCACATCATTTACTTTTACTCATAAATACTCCATGGTGAAGCAATACCTTCCAGCTTCTCTGCAAAAGTTTCAACAAGGTACTGACTATAAAACATTATAACAAAATGCAATATATTTTCTCTAATTAGAGAAAACCTATGTTAAAATACTGTCTGGGCGTTACAAAGGAGAATACAAGGACAATCCTAACTTTCGTAGACAAAACGAAATACATTGATCAGTTTTAGGGAACTATCAAACGATCCAATTTAAAGTCATTCTTAGTGACACATGGAATTGAACTTAACACTCTTAACTAACAGTAACTAATATAAATTAAGGGTGTTAGATTTGTATGCTTATTATTTGTTTTGTATTTTGTCAGCATTTCCTGAAGCAACGTAAAACATGACTTTCAATTCCATAAATCACCGAGGTTGACCTTAAATTGGACCACTTGATATGTAACGAATAAATTGTTAAATTGGAAACCATGAATAATAGAACACCAATCGGATGTTTACAAACCAGATATAAAAACAGCTGGAGGTTTAAAATGGCGGGATTTGGCATAGGGTAGAATGAAATGCAAACAAGAAAAGGAAGCATATGTCGCAAAGTACACAGATAAAACACCAAACAACAGAGAAAGGAGATAGCGAAGGTTTAAAAGGAACCTGACGTGGATATAGTCATATCAGCTGGGAATCACAAATTATTACAAAAAGGGTCAGTAGCACCCAAAAACTAAGATAGGAACATTTTACATTTACAAAAGGAAAAAGAAATTAATGCTCATAGAGCATTGCAGTATGGATAAACACCCTGTAGGACTCGTAACAGACACCTTGTGAATGCAAAAAGAAACTCTTCCTCGCTGTTTATGTTATTGCAACTGCAACTGCAATTCAAGACAGGACAAATAACAATAGAAAGATGAAATAAATCACCGAAATTGTTCACAATAGCATTGAAGGACGTGCTTCAAATGCTAAATTGGGAGAAAGTATGAATGTAAATGGCGAACTTTAAATAATTCAAGATTTGCTGGCAATACAGTGCTGATTACGCAGAAATTTGAAGAACTACAAGAGATGCTAGAACAATTAAATCAACATCATCATCAGTGGTACTTCATCCCGGGTTGGATCTTGGACTCTTCAAGTAGTTGCTTCCATCAGTCTGTATATTGGACTATGTATTTATAATTTTTCACTTTCGCGCTCCCATGTTACACATATCCCTTTCTAAAGTTTTACTCCACCTTAGCTTAAATCTTCCAGCTACCCTTCTACCTTCTGGTTGTGTGTCAATTTTTAATTACGTAACCTGCCCATCGCATTCGTCCGATTTTTCTCATTTCTACAACATTAATAGTATCATACACGTCATACAATTCGTTATTGAATCTTCTTCGCCACACTTAATCTTCCATTACTACCTAGTTCATATTATATTTATATTGCGCAAAATTTTCTTTTCAAAGACCCTTATGAGTGTTTCGTCTGATTTGCTTAACCTCCAGGTCTCAGAGTCGTAAGTTAATATCGGTCGCATTAAGGTTTTATATCTTGTGTTTTTAGACTTCCTTGTAAGGTTATGAGATTTTAGCTACTTTTTAATCCATAAAAACATTTATTCGCCAAAACAATTCTTCTTCACGACACCTGTGGTTATTTATTTGGGATCCTAGATATACGACTACTTCTAGATTGTAATCACCTTATATTACCTTATATTTTGGCCTACTCTGTTTCTTCGTTCTTTGATACACGCTATCTTCATGTACCTACTTTGTTTTTTATTCATTGATCTTTAATCCCAATTTTTCTGCCACTTTGTCTAAGTTTACAAAGGCTTCATTATTTTCTCTAGCAGTTCGACTAATGATGTCAATGTCGTCAACGTAAGCCAGTAACTAACGGTGAGTTGCCCTGCTTTACACCTTTTTCTGTTTTAAATCGTTTAGGGTTCTGATTTTGAATACTGGCTGAACTTTTACTTTTTCATAGTTTTGCTACCCTTATTAAATTTTCTGGGATTCCAAGTTTCGTCATGGGCACTTCTTTTAATGCTGTCGTAAACTACTTTGGAGTCAACGAATATATAGTATGTGTCAATACAGTATTCTGATGTTTTCTTAACGATTTGTATTAGTGCGAATATTTATCGATCATCGACTTGCCACTGCGGAATCCACTCTGATACTGTCCTATTACCTACTTATTCATTTTTATAGTTTTTTACTGTATGTATTGCTATGGCAACCTTTATTATTGTTTAATACTTTAATCGTAATTTTGATCAATTTTAATTTTGGTATCAAATTTATTTGCTCCAGCTAACTCAGCCTCGGGTCGTTAAATCAGGGCCTTTCTTTTAAGTTTAATAAGAATAATAAAAAATATGTTTTATGCAGTTTTATTAACAATTTTTAATATCCTACCTTCCCTAATTAAATATCTACCACTTATAGCAGTTTTTAAATACGCTCACGTTTTTAAGTTTCCAATCCAAATTAATTATTATTTTCTTACTCCAAAACAGTTGATATAATTTTACTATTTAGCTGTTCAGGAATCTGATTTTTCAATTACCAGTTGATCAGCAAACCAGTTATTTTTCCTTCTTCAATTTAGAAGAAACTATTTATTTTGCTTCTTCTACGTAAAAATACAATCTCATTTTGGAAATACTTCCTTTTCCAGAAGAAAAATTCTACTTGCTTATTTATTTACCTTGACTTTCGTTGTCCTGGTTTTCCCATATTTTCCTCCAATTAAAATAATAAAAAAATAATAAATAAACAGAAAACATATGTAACTACTATGTAACTTAAGAAAATCAGCAAAGAGATACTAGAAAATTACTGTTATTTAAAAAGGTTGAATCAGACAGCAGAACCATAAAGAAGAATTAAGGAAGGATGGGGTGTTTTTGGAAGGTTAAGTTCTATGTTTATAGGAAGGTTTTAAAACTACTAAGTATAAACCAGTAGGTACATTGTTTCAAATGACAATAAGAGAAGTAGTAGCCCGAAAAGGCAAGGAACGAATAATTTCGGATATGTTTTTACAAAACAGAAACAGAAATACAAGAATAAAAGAGCGAATGGATGTAAAAGAAATTGTAATCATAATGACAAGACAGAAATGGAGCTTGATAGGACATCACTAAAATGAGTGAGAAAAATTGGATCAAGAGGAACATAATATGAAGAATATGGGAAAATAACAGCAAAAGGGAACGATTAAACATAAAGTGAACTGGCTCCAAAAAATGACAGGCCCAAAATGTCAGCTGGTAGAAAACCGAGAATAAGAAAAGCATTAGGTGAGATTTATGTCCGACGATATGCTATTTAAATAAACGAAGAAGAAGAAGAAGTAGAGCCAGTCCTGTTGATTTGTTTCTTGTCTTTTCTGTGTTGCCTTCTCGCAGTACAAGAAGAAAAGCTAGAGAACTCGAACTCTAATTGTTCGTCATATCAACAGAAAACACACCAAACTTCTCGTAAAAATAAAAGTATCTATGTTAGGTAAATAAAACAAAGGGGTGAGTGGTTAGTATAATGTGTGTAATGTCAACTAATACCAACCTCAGAGATTGAAAAACCCTTGTTTAATTAAGTACCAAGTTTAGAAATTGCTTTATCAGCAACTATTTTCAGATTAGCAGAAGTCACATCTTTGTAGTAAGCTTTTTATGGCCCACATAAAAATAGATGACATAATAAGCAAATACATACATATACATATGTTGTACTCGCGAGCATTTGGATGCCAGCTGGAAATCGTTCAACCAGCTGATAAAATAACCTTTCACTTTCTTAACATAATTATAAAAATTAAGCGCATGTAACTGAAGTAATTACGGTTAGTTAGTTCCACATTTCTCCGATATATTTTATGTGACAGTGGTAACTTCATTCTGCTTAGTGCTACGGTTAAATAATATTTTTCCGGTTATTGAATAATACTTTATTTAAAATAGACTTGTAGTTCATAAATAAAGCATTTAATGATAAGCAAAACCTTGACTAACAATTTTATTCCAAAATTCCTATTAAATCAGACAATTACTATTAATCATTGAGTGAGTGACTTCTCACTTTAATACTTGCATTTGTATTTTCCGTAAAATAGCTAATTTTGAGCAAGGTTGTACTCGTTACTATAATAATACTTCAGGCATGCTGATACTTCAATTAGTGGCATGACACGGACGTATTCCTAACTTATTATTTATGCAGGTAATGTGAAATATGATACAATTTTCTACATACAATATGCGCTCTTTAACAATTTAAATAATAACACGGGGTTTTATATGAATTCAAAATATCAATGTAAGTAGAGAGAATAGGCCGGTTCCAGAACCACACCTCTCGGGTAATGATGCAGCTCATGGTACAGGTAATGGGTATAGGCTATTTAAAAAGGCCATACACGGCTTTAAAAAGGTCATAGACAGCTTCAAACAGACCAGAAACAGCTTTAAACAGCCTGTACCCATAACCTGTACCACAGAATAAACTCCTAACAGAAGCGACAAAGTGCAGAGTGTGGGGTGGTTAAGATAAGGGCTGTAGGGTGAACTCGAACACGCCCACAAGCAAGTAAAATTTCTTATTTTGCCGTATATTTAAGTGCAGCGCCCAAGAGTTCGGGTGTTATTTATTCGAAATATTGTTTCAATAAAACATTAATACGCGGAAATTAGTGGTAAAAAGGTGGTAATTGGTGTTCATCACCAAATTGCAAAAATAATTAGTATGTAATAAATTAGTATAAATTTCTATGTCAGCTTCTGTAAGTTTATTTGTTTTAGAAATTTCCGTTAGTACCCAAACATCTCCTGAAGCTGTGCCTGAAGTCAGCAGCACTTACACCCTCAGAAAGCAGAAATTACGATTAAAATTGAAAACCATACAGCTAAGTTACTTGCTGAACCGATATAGCTCCGCCTTGTGTTGCCACGTTAACATCAAAGTGCCGCTCAGTCTTGTCGGTTCTGTAAGATTTTATTCTGTGCCTGTATCATTATCTGAGAGGTGTAGAAGCATGGTTCCCGAACCGGCCTATTCTCTCTACTAATATATCACCAAAACTCTAAAATAGGTATTTCAAAAACGTTTCGGAGAGAGCAAAAAGAATCTACACTAACGGCCGGATATGCAACAAAGAAAAAGGGTTTTCTGAACAAAACAAAATCCGATACAAAATACTTCCAGCAAAGTTACAAATAAGCGAAGCCAACATAACAGTCGAAAACATAAACTTAACCTAAACTAACCTGACAAAGATCACAGCTGGATCACGGAGCAAACATATGGTATACAGATGGCTCCAAGATGAATGAAGGAGTAGAAGAAATAGACATTCTAGGGCCTAGGTGTAGGATATCAACATCCTTAGGTAATACTCTGTACTAACTATTTTCCAAGCGGAAGTATATGCTATAGCTATAGATCTTTGCGCCCAAGAGTGCACTAATAGAGGTCTACATTCTACATGAATCAAACATTTTTGTCTTATCGGATAGTCAGGCAGCCCTAAAAGCCCTTCAATCTGATAATTTTAAATCCAAGATAACTTGGGACTGTAGACAATCCCGGGAAATTCCGATGTCCTTGCAAGAAAAGGCGGACAGGCACCATTCACAGCCTTTTTGTAGAATTACCAACGGCCACATACTGGAAGAGGTCCGAAAATGGCAGAACGAGCAAAAAATCCTACTGGAGAAAAACACCAGGACAAAACCAGGTGATAAAGTTTATTAACTATTCAACAAAGAATGCTAGAAAGTTTCTCGGACTAGACAAAACAAATCTAAGACTAATGATTGGTCTCCTGACCGGTCATTACCCACTGAGATACCATCTCAAAAAGATGGGTAACTAAAACTGACAGTGAAACATGCAGATTATGTGGATCTGCTGATGAAACTTCAGAACACATATCATGTGGCAGGTTCAAATTCCTTAGAAAGTTGACAATCACGCCTGGGGAAATAGGAAAAATGACCCCCAAGAAAATACTAGATTATATGAAAAGTCTAAAAATATAGGAAACAACATAGAATTGTAGGGTAATTCTCAAAAGGTATATGTAGGTCGAAGCGATGGGTGGCTACTAAGCCATAACGACCCCTAAGCAATCTACAAACTAACCTAGTTGATAAACTAAAATAAATTAAAAAATTCAACATTAAAACAGTTTTCAAAACACATGATACGTTGAAATTCTTTTTAAAATTAAATCATTAAACGAAGAATAAAATTTCCTATAAATGTGGAAAATATTACATCGGTGAAACATCCCAACCCTTTAAAAATTAGAATAAATATAAAAACTACGAAATTCAAAAATCAATTGCAGAACATGCCTGGAGCAATAATTATAAAATACTGCTTTTAGTTCCGAATTTAATTAAGAAAAAACTTAGTGAATAAACACAAATATAATTCGTTTTTTCTAAGGTTTTCAAAAAACAATGTAACTTGCAAGCTTTTGCAAAAATGTATCACCACTCGGTATATTTCAAACAATTGAAAGTGTACTTAACTTATAAATAGAATATCAGATTAAGTTTATATAAATATGTATCAGAGATAAATACAATCAAGGATACATAGAAAAGCAAACCAAATGTGTAAATTTACATTTGAAGAATTGATTAGCATTTTTGCTTTAACTAATTAAAAAGTAAACTTCGTTTTGTATATTTATTATCATTATTTGTAGTTAACTGTAATGATCCTTGTTATACCAATTTTATCTACTACCTACATTATAGAACATGCTAACCATTTACAATAAATGACTGGCAAATTATTTAAATTGCAACGGTTGATTTAAAGACTAGATAAACGTAATCCAAAGGTTAACGAAGCTTCTTGTTTTATTTGAAATTTTCAAAAAGTGCCCTTAATGTTAATCAAATATTTTTTCTCTTTCTTTCTTTCTTTCTCTTTTTTTATAGTGTTCAGGAGTTGTGGCCAAGCAGACGCTTGGTTAACTCTCAATATTCAGCTTAGTTGCAGTCCCACTCTGCCGTACTGCCGGTTCAAATATTTTTTAATGTTTAAATTAAACAGCAGGACGTTTTCATTAATATTTGGAATACCTACTTGAAACTTATTATTAAATAAATAAATAAACACATGCATGGGCTATATTTTCCTGGCATTTTGTTTAAGTTTTTCTAAAACTGCTACGAATTTTGCTGTTAAATCATCGACACTTTAGTAATTAAACATTTAAACTAAATTAATGTCAACGGAAGTAACTCAAGGTTACCGAGGCAAAAAATGCTATTTTTACAGAAAATTTAAAAATCCCAACACAAATTTTACTTCACATAATTTTTTCTAATTACACTAATTTTTTATTTAATTACAAACAAAGAGTATAAATTGGTATTCTTTGTTACAACTTAGAATTTTGCAGAAAATTAAAACAAAGCTTTTTTGAAGAAAATTATAGGTTTTACAAACATGTGTAATTTATTTAATTTTACAGGGGTATTTGTAAGTGTTTTACAGTGTTGGAATATAGTTTGGCCGATCCAAATTTCTCATTCTGAACTGACAAACTCAACAAAACGTATCCAAATACCTATTACATTGTATTCACGTTTAATAACAAAATAAGTCGTAACATTTAAACATGAGGTAATAGCCACATAACAAAACATGTTTTTCTCAGCTAAAACATTGAATTTTAGAAAGCTCTTTATCAAACAATTTACTTATTATATTTAAATTAAATAAGAGTATTGTGACCTGTAATAGAAGTCGCTGGGAATTTACGTAAGATTAAACAATATTTAAAGGAAACTATCGAACTCGTTGCATTATGCAAAACTCTGGAAGAATTATCTTTTTATTTAAAAATATTTCCTTAAAAGAAGCTTTAATCACTAAAATAAAAAATTTTCGTAAATGTAATTTTAAATAATTATTATTGTCAATCTGCAATCGGCCTTTCTATTCGTTCCAGTGAAAGCTTATCCAGCAATAGCACTGCTCTAAATTGAAACGGGGCACGTGTTTCTTCCAAATTATAAATTTTGTTGTATCAGTTATTGCCGTAAAAAATCATTAATGGTTTTGTTATCTCTGAATTTAATACTATTAAAATTAATGAATTTTAAGTAAGTCGTTCTAATACACTTTAAATTAAGGTAGTTCTTTAGAAATCCACCCCACCCCAAAGGAGTCTGAAAGGAGCCCTTTTCGCAATCTTAGTCTGCGTCTTGGAAAACCTCGTCAGAAGTTGCCAGAACAGGCATATCTATGTATGCTCCGATAGTCAAGCAGCCTTGAGTTCTGTAAAAACTAAATCAAAACTGGCCAAGGATTGTCGAGTAGCCCTAGAAAGGCTCGACTCGGGCTGGGTTCGACTCATCTGGGTGTCCGGTCATAGCAACATTCCTGGCAACGAAAAGGCCGACCGCCTGGTTAGGGAGTGATCCTCGGAACCCTATTTAGACCCTGATCCGTCCCTCGGCCTACCTAAAGCAAACATTCAGCAAACAATCAGAGATTGGACTCGCTCTCAGTTCAGTTCAGACTGGGCTTTGCGTCCTGGGCCGAGACAAGCAAAGTTACTCATCAACAGACCCTCAGAAACCAGGTCCGAAGAGCTTCTTAGGTTCAGTAGTGTAATGGTGCGCGTGTTTTAAAATAAGGACTTATTGGTTTTTCTTTTATTTTATGTAAATGATTGTACATAATATTAAGGCCGATTCTGTAAACAGTTTTACAATGCTAGATTTAAATAGATTTAACGGTACAGGGCTATTAACGAAATGTTTCGTTTCGTCTTGTAATTTATGTTTTCTTTGGAGGGATAACAATTACTTTTTCAGGGTGGTGTCCGAAAAAGGTCTTTCTTGTCCTAGCTAAGACGTGTGCTTAACCAGATGCACTCCAGCAAGCTAGCGTAGCAAATTACCAATTGTTAAAGAAATTTGCGTACGTTGCGATACTGCAAACGGAACTATAAATCTCTTTAGTAATATAAAAGCATTTCTGATAATTAGGTTTCTTATGAAGTGTTTTGTAACAAAACCGGTCAGCCAATCACGGCTAAACTTTAACACAAAGTTCGATTTGATTTGAGTTTGGGGTGTTCCAAAATAATCGTATAAATACAATGATCATAAGATCAAAAAGGGATTCCACTCCTTCCTCTACGCACACTAGCTACTCTAGGATTTTTCTATTAGGCTATTGCTACCATAACCCTTTATTGACTTCCGCTTCTCCAACCCTTTTTCTGTAACGAAAGCTACTCTGGGATTTCATACTCTCATTAGGCTTAGTACAATCCTCCTGCAACCCGTTTGCCATACGGTAGCTACTCTGGGCCCTTTGTTTATTTTTCAGGAACACAAACGTAAATGCTCTAAAACAAAACCCTTCGGGCACCTCCGTTCTATCAGTGTCCATGGCACTCGCACCTACCCGTCCGTTGGACTGAGACTACGCCGTCCGTGCCGACCATCTACCCTTGAGGGATCACACTGGAGCCGGCATAACTACTTTGATTGAATAGATATACAAATATCTTTGAAACCTTACGCGTCTTTGACTTTTCTTTCCTACCCTTTATAAAAGACTGGATTACAAATACACAACAAAAACAAAGGAGGGTCCAAAGCTTCGGGGTTTTTCACCAGTTACTGAAAATTGTGAATTTTCAACACCCCGCATGGTTACAGTAGGAAGCACATCAGGATAGTCATAGGTCTACTTAGAGGCTATGGGTTCTTTAAAAGACACCTGCATCTGATGGGCCTCTCCGCGGACCCAAGGTGCAAATTCTGTAACGAAGCAGATCAAAACTCTCTACATCTCTTTTCACCATGCCCCAAATTACTTCTTCTAAGACAGCGACTATTTCGATCCGATACACGGAGCAGCGCCTCTATATTAAGGCATCCCTTAATTTGCGGCGGATGCACGATTAAGTTGCATTAAAACACTTCCCCAAAGGAACAAGTCTTTAAATTGCAACCTCTAAAATGATGAGCAAGGACCTGACACGTACAAAATTGGAAAAGGGCTATTCACAAACCACATTTGAATTAGGACTATTTTCGTTAAACATCAATAACCTCAAATTTTGATAAATTTTCTCTCATTTCTATCCTAAAAAATAAATATTCTTCTATTATTATTAACTTAAATTAAAAATTGCAATAGGACTCTCGTGGTCAGGGCCGAATTAGCCATTAGACACCATAAACTAAAGGCTAAACCCCGACGAATTCAGGGATACTTAAGGGTGTTTGTATTTAATATTTGTATTTTAATACTCTACTTGTCAATTAGGCTCAGTAGAAAAAAAAACCTTTAGTAGGTATGACATTAATTTTAAATGCCTAACGAGAAGTGGAGCACATGGCTCACTTTATTGATAATCCGCCCCTGATCATGGTTAAAACAATGCTTTTATTTCAAGTAATAAATCATAAAATTTCCTAAAATAACTTGAATGGGGCGTCAAAATATGTGTTATCAAAATAAATCAATAACATTTTCAGTATAGTAGGAAGAAAGTTTATCTTCGCTAAATATAACGCAGCATAAATAAACGTTTGTTATTTTTGGTGCCTTCAAAGATAACTTTAAAATTAATCGAATTTTATGGAAATATTTATTTCTCTGTTTAATAGATGAACTCTAAAATCTATTCACATCTTTTTTTAATGTAATTAGTTATTTTGGTTACATTTACTGGAACTCTATTGTGACGTTGTTGACTATTTATACCCAGAAAAGCAACTATTTTGTTATAACATCAAAAAATAGTGTGGAAGGTTACTGATTTTATTGGCATGTTTTAATAATTAAAAATCTTAAACTTGGTATTTTTATTTATATTTTCTAATACATATTTTCAAATACAGAATTGCCGATAATTCACAGGAAAAAAATAATGTTTTGTTAGACAAAAACTCAATTTATACTTCTACAATTTTTCTTGCACCAACAGAAAAAAATTAAACGACTCGTTTGGTAAAAAATTATTTTTAGAGAAGCTCAAAATAGGTAGGTATATAAAAAATTCACTTACTTTTGATTTTTTCAAATTGCAATTTCACTTAAAAAAATCACCACACAAATTATTTCCAACTAAAACACTTAAATGTTTCACCCTTTTTGTTAATACCTGAGGCGCTCACGATGGGCAGCCGCGACTGAAAGCTTATCATTAGGAGTCAAGTATGATATACGTTTACCACCACGCTTCGACCTACTAACTTCATCTTGCAGTAGAGCATTTGCAAAAATTATGTCAGAGTACGATCTACCTCGATACGTACCTACTCACTTGAGCAGTAAATCCCCCTTTAATTTTACATTAAAATTTTTTCGGAGTAATCAAGATTACTTGTCAATTTACTTGCAGACCTGTAATTACTGTTTACACAAAAGTTCTGAGGTTCTGACGTTATAACCTAATTACATCATTTATTGGGGAATTTGCAGGCGCAAAATTCTTGTGTTGATTATTTTTTCTGTTTTAGCAGAAATGTGATTGTAAATCAATTAAAAGAGAAATCGGTGCACAGAACCAGTTTTTAATATTCTTATAGACTTAAACGTTGGCGTTTTTCCATGCTAGCATTATTAAAATGATTGATGATCGAAGTTATGTTTTACTATTTTGAAAATTGCTTTCAATTTTAAGGAAGCTAAATTACGAAATTGATATTCGTTAACTAAGTTTTGTAAGACTTGAAATCCCATATTATAAAATTTTTAATTTTCTTTTGAGAAAGGTTTTCGAAAATTTAATAGGATTTTTATTCTTCAACAAGATTACTCGGGCAAGCATGTTCTTCAAGTTATGCAAAATTGTTTTATCCTATTTTACCTCGATTTTAACAAAGCAACATTCCTACTTCAATTTACTTAACTTTTCCATTTTTTACCTCTCTAAGTTCAAAACTATTCAATTTGATATCCACTGTGCTGACGCTGTTGATATCTTATGTAACTTAATCACAAAAATGCTGAAATTAAGTAATTTCATAAATTTAACCTTAAAGGAATTTTTAATCGTGTTGCTTTGATTTGTTTATGTTTTTATTTGACGTCAGCTTGTCTGTGGAAGTAGGATTGTACGTATGTACGTCACTGCTAAAAAATGGGGCCATGATTTCTGTTGCCAACCTTATATAAACTGTCGAACGAATAGTGAAGCAGAAGGAAATTTATTTGGCCAGTTCTGTTTACACCTTTCACTTCGATTAGTTTAATCAGTAAAAATTGTTATCTATTTTAAGTTTTTATATCTATCCTTTGTATTATTTTAACAGAGTGCATTGCACAAATAAATCTAACTAGTCGTACAAAAATAATATTAAAAATGCATTTCCTTAACCTGAATCTTTCTATCAATACTTGGAAATATCAATAAATGCAATAAAAAATTGCACACTGTTCTTGAAACTCCTGCAACCATATTCATATAATTAAAAGTAAAACGTAAAGCATATATTCAGATTTATAAAAAATTAAGTTTCCAGCTTGTGGGGGATTCCTTTTTTCATATTCAACGGTACAACGGCGATTTACACTCCTGAACTATGAACACAAAAAATAGCACTTGGCGTTGCATTTGTGCACACCAAATTTTAAATTACTATTCCAACGAGTTTTAGAAATTCACTAAATTTACAATTTTTTTCTCTAAACAAAGCATACATATGTTGATATTGCTACCATCAATAAAACGATAATAAAGAGGAAATGCAAGCCAACACTGTAGTACAGGGTGGACCATTTTCTAAGGGATTGCAGACTATCTTCTTAACTATTACACTACACAAAGCAATAAAGGTGCTTCGAGACAAATCTAATGGTGCAAACCGAAACTTAATACCGTCTTGTGTTTTCTAGCTACAAGCGAAAATTCAATTTTTCTGAAATCCTTTTTGGGGTTGCCGAGCCCTTCGAAAATGGTCCACCTTGTACCGTATAAACACCGATCGAGCATTATTCAAGGAATTGATAAATCAGAAAATACCAGTTGATGTGTATGTAGAAATACAAAATTTGCGTAGAGTATGCAAGGAATTTTCTTGTCACTAAGTACTATTCAAGAAGTCGCTTGGAACGCAACTTATAATAATATATACATATAAGAGCAACAAACGATAAACATCTCCCTGGAAGTAATGGAATTGGTAACAGAAAAAAGAAAGGCGCGAGCTAGATGGCAAAGAAGTCGACATTCAATATTAATATTATGTGATATCAAAAATGAGACATCTACTATATACCTATATGGTAAACTTGTGTAATAAAGATCCACTGAAGGTTTTAAGCGACCCACTCTCCCCGTCTCCCCAATTCATAAACCTGATGGTAGTTGGGCAAGGTCTGATAGTGAAAAAACTAAGGTGTTTGTACAATACCTTTCACAAGTTTTCCAGCCTTGCAGTGACAATCCAGAACAACAAGACTTCTCGGATACGCCTCTCCAACTGTCTCCGCCTATTGCAAATTTCAAATTGCAAGAAATGAAATCAGATATCTAAATAAGAACAAGTCACTGGGTTTTGGCTTAATTACTGGAAAAATCTTAGTTGAGCTTCCCATATCTGGATTATTGTTTATAAAAAGGCTATAAGCCTCTCACCAGTACTGTCCAAACTTTTAGAGAAATTATTACTAAAGAAAACAAATGAAGATAATTTTCTAACATAATGCATACCAAATCACCAATTTGGATTAAAACGTGCTGACTACCCAACAATGTCATCATCTGACGAATGTTATATACATATTCAAAGAAAACAAGTACTGCTCGGGAGCCTTCTTGGATGTCAAATAGGCGTTTGACAAAATATGGCACAACGGCCTCCTATTTAAACTTCAGAATATATTGCTGAAATTGTATTTATTACACCGTACCTACCAAGTCAAACATGGAGAGAAAATATCACAAACATACTCTATCAACTAAGGCATCCCTCAGGGTAGCGTGTTACGCCCAATTCTTACCTAATCTACACAGCGATCTTAACAACACACGAAGAACCAGCCATTGCGTCACAGCAACTGCAGGCTTAAGACAGTGGAGAATTACGGTCAACGAAAACTAGTCCACTCATATGATCTTCACACTCAGAAGACAACAGTGTCCCCCTGTTTATATAAAAAAATGTAGAAATACCACAGGCAAACCAAACCCGGTATTTGGAACTACACCTAGACAGCAAGTTAAACTGGAAGACACACATAACGAAGAAAAGAAAAGAATTGGTCCTAAAAGTTATAAAGACGTATTGGTTACTTGGGAGGAAATCCCCACTTTTCCTTGATAGTAAGTGTCTCATCTACAACATATTTAATAATCAAGCCAGTATTGACATATGGACTGGAACTATGGGGATGCTCTAGTTTCTAGTATGTCCTTCGTAACTATTATACAAAGATTTCAAGCTAAAGTTCTCAGACAGATGCCAATGCACCATTATGTGTTAACAATGTAACTCTTACATACGGATTTAAAAATAAAATCCTTAAAAGAAGAAATACAGTTACGTGCATAGAAACATCTTAATCGTCTGTTAGCACATCCTACCCCTTCGGTTGAAACTTTACTAGAAGCACCAACCTTCAAGCGATTGAAAACGAAATGCCCTCGAGACTGCTAAACCATTAGTATCTCTAATAAGGCAATGCCAATAGGCTGACTCCCTCAGGTCCATTTCTCAGTAAATCAGCTCATAGAACTAAGTAATATGTATTATATATGTAAAAAGTGTATATAGGTACATACGTACATAGTTCTGATTGTTGATGTAATTTACCATACAAGCTTTTTGTCTTAAAGTAAATCAAGCAACATGGCAGTGAAATTTCTCCTTGCACTTAGGAAACACCCTATATACCTATATAATTACTTTGCGCCGCCAAAATTAAAGTTAAGAACCAACACATAACAAAATTATCAATACATATTTATCTTGAAGACAAAACTTTAAAACTTCGTATAAAGAAAGGTTTGATTTTGTCAACAAATATTTTTAAAAACAATATTTTAAAACTGCATATTACCAGAATTAGTTAATTAATGCATAGTTATATACTGAATTACGTTAAAATTACATTAATTAAATATAATTTTACAAATGGTATTTTTATGGATTTGTTCCTTTAGAGAAATAATTTTAATGTATTTTGTAGGGTTCCAATCACTGTGCACGTGATATTTTCATAATTCGTTAAAATACTTAAAGTATTTCCCTAAAGCAGTGGTTTGCAACCTGTGCTCCACGGAGCCCTAAGGCTCCCAGAGGCTCCGCAATGGTGAGCCACAATGCTAGAGCCATTGCCAAAATTAAAGATAAGGCAAAGAAATGTAGCAGCAGCCACTGTTCATAGACACTCACTAGCCGCGAGAAAAATGCCATTTGAGCTTATGATAGTCTTGAATGATGCCATAAAAATAATAAACTATTTAAAATCGCGACATGTTAAAAGCGGTTTCTTCAAACTAATGTGTGAAGATATGGGAAGCCACCATGAGCCCCTCCTGCTGCACACTGATGTAAGGTGATTATTCAAAATTACTGGAACACCTAAATATTTTTTAAATCGTAAAAATGTTCAATCAAAACATATTTTTAATGTACAAGGTGTTCGTTTTATGAACAAAAAATTGTAATCTACTTGCTTTTTTCAAATGAAATGCCCGGTATTTGCTTTACATTTTTGGATTAATTTTAAGAAACTTTTATAGGAATTATGTTTTGGAAAACCCTTTATTTTCGAATAACGAGCAATTATTCAAAGTTAATTCCGGGTTCACAAGTACCAACAGAGCCGTTACAAAATTAATATCAAATATATGTAACTAACTCCAAATAAACGTCAGATGTGAGATTTATTATTTTGGTGATCAGTCATTGTTAATAAATTTCAAATGCACAATAAAATCAGTTTAATTAAGGTGATTGTAAATTCCACTACAATTAGAAATAACAGTACTTTTGTTAATTGAATAATTTTTTTTTTTTTTTGCTATTTGTTTGTTTTTCATTTCGTTGACTAATCGGTAAACGTTCAAGTGCCCATTCCTAAGATGTCGTTTCCTGCAACTACTTCCTATATTCGTTTGCAGTGGCGTAAATATGCCAATGCAGCCAATGCGGTGCATTGGGGCCCACGCCACAAAAGGGCCCATTTGCTGAATCTAATATATGTTAAATGCAATTGCTGCTATGTGTTAAATCGTTAAAGAGCGAAATTGAAAAACTACATACAATTCGTGAGTTAGCTGAACTAGCCATGATTAAGTACTATGATATGAGTGCTAGTTTTTCTGAAGTATACTCTCTATTTTATTTTGTATTTAACAATACCTGTAACAGTATCCACTGCAGAACGTTCGTTCTCCAAATTAAAAATTATCTGCGAAATACTATAGGTCAACAACGTCTCTCTTCGTTAGCACTCTTAAGCATAGAAGCAGAAGAAGCGGAGAAAATGGATGTGTCTAAATTAATTAAAGATTTTGCTAATGCCAAATCAATAAGGTGTCTATTATAAATATTTATAATTATTGTTAAATTATACAGGGTGTATCTAAAACATATAGCCAAACTTTATAAGCGTCTTGTAGACGTCAAAATAAGACTTTTTTTATCTAAACATGTGTCCGAAAATGCATCCTCTCCGAGCTAGAGGAATCGAATAGTTGAAGAAAAACCACACATTTTTTTACTACTTTTTTTTTTTTAGTTTTAACTACAATAAATGTTCAAAATGTGAACCATTTGAGGCAATGCATGCTTCCATTCTTCGCCTCATTGACTGTTGCACCCTTTCAAAAATGCCATTTCCTGTGCAGTGAACCTCATTTTTCTCACAAAATTCAGCAAAATAGCATACAAGAGTCACTCAAAACGAGATAGGTACGCAATTTTAAATTGACGGTGATCGGAAAACAAAAGACTGTACTTAATTCTACCCTATTACTTTGATATCTATTCAACTTCAAATTTTAAAGTGACAATATTTCCTAAAAAAAGAGAAGTATTTAGTAAAAAAATGAGTGGTTTTTCTTGAACTATTCCAAGTCCTCTAGCTCGGAGAGGTTGCATTTTCGGAGACATGTTTATATAAAGAAAAAGTCTTATTTTGACGCCTACAAGACGCCTGTAAAGTTTGGCTAAATGTTTTAGATACATCCTGTATATGTATAAAATTTGTTTGTTTACAATTTTTAATAAAATTTAATTAACAAAATTCTGTTTATGCATTAAAAATTATAATTTGTCCTAGCCAATACAAGGAGCTTTTCTTTTGTGTGTGTGGGGGGGGGGTATAGGGGGCCCCAAATTAAATTTCGCATTGGGGCCTTTTTTGTCTAGTTGCGCCACTGTTCGTTTGTATCGACATCGTTCCTGATTAATGTCCCAGCTGCCAGTGATTTTCATCCTATATGTTCCAGTCCAAGGTTCTCCTCTCAAACATATGTCCAAGGGAATTAATCCCAAAAGGGTTTCCATAGATGCTTTTGTAGTATACTGGTCATAACTCTACAGATCACAAGCACGTCAGTTTTGTACCCTGAACAGTTTTGTGTTGAGTGTTTTTTGTTCTACCTTTGGCCACCAGACTACAGTGCCATATATCATCATCAGTGGTTGGTTTGTCGCCTAAATCTAAACTTTTTTTTTCATTTCGCTATAAATAGTACCTATATCCTGTGCCATTCATGATTTGTTTGATATATTCAAGTCTGGGTCCTACTTTTGCATTTCTGCCTTCTAAGTAACCCACCTTTTCTTATAATATGGCCTATTAGTTTATCTCTTCTTCTGTGTATGCATTTCCGTAGTTATGTTCCTTCTTCTTCAGCTCTCCTTAGGACTTCCTTGCTGCTTATTTTTAACATTCTTCTAGGGTATCAATGTTCAAAAGCTATTTTTTTACGTGCTGTTCAGACGCTTCCGACCTATACAATAGCACACTCCATATACTGGTATAAGTTATAATAGACTGTTTCCTTGTATTTAGTGATAATTAATTTATTAATATGTTAGCAAATTCTTTATTTGGTAGAAAGTTCCCTTCGCTTTATGACATCTTCCATATAATATGTTGATCAAAATATCTTTTATTTCTGACCTGTCTGTCTGTGTCTAATAACCGTTTCCTTAACTCATTTGCCGAAAACCTGAAGTTTAATTCCTACCATTTTCTTTACTGACAGCATAGTTCACAGTCGTTTACCCATTTTCATGGAACAAGGAAATGACAAATCCTATTGAGGTAACATTGAAGTTTAAATAAAACTGCTAGAAAAGGGTCTTTTCCAGTTTCATGAACTCTTGGGAGCTTTTACAGTTGATAGTGAGGACTGAAGGTCTTCAACTCACTATCATACTTTTCAGCAAACTTAGCAAATTCTCTAGAATTAAACGAAGGCTCATTATCTGAAAATGTTTCTTGGGGGAATCAATTTATGGCAAAAATATTTTTTTATGAAGATATAACAGCATATGCCGCTTGACCGACAAGTCTCTTAATAACAATGATCTTGCTATAATAATATAGAATAACTACTATAAAGCTAAGGGTTCCAGATGTTTAAAATATGCTGCAATTTTCTTCCATGGGAGTTCCGGAATATTATATGGTATTAGGAGTTCTTTTACAGACTTTTAATATTTTCAACAGACCAGACAACTTGTGATAACGTTTTCCATGTCTTTAGAAATACCCGGCCAGTAAACGAAGTCTTACACCAATTGTTTGATTTCGAATTTTTGATGGTATTAAGTAGGGTATTATAAACCTCTTTTTATAAAATACCAAATCTTTATGAGCATAAATATCCGCTCTAACGTCCCAAAATTTCTTAATGCACCATTGGCCTTATAGGATGACCTTTTTTAACATTTTTTTCTTCTTTGTCTTTAGATATTAATACTATACAATGAACCATTAAGTTATATTTTAAATAATCGTTATTAATTTCGCCCGAATTTGGATCACAGCTTGAAGCGTGGGCTACCTATTGAATCTTTGTACAACAATTCAAACTCATATCATATCGAGCATGTAAGTAAATGTAAACGTATAGCAAATCTTTAGATTCTGAGAAACAATTCGTCCAAAGGTATTGCCAAAATCCAATTAGAAGGTGGCAATAAGTTTTAATTTGGGAAAATCTTCCATATAAGAAATAATGAAAACATTCAAAACCGAAGATGATTGCTAAAATTTTCGTCTACAGACAAGACAGATCAAATTGTAGTTTTTTTTAACGTCAAAGTACGATAAAACTGGAGCAGTCGTCACTAGGTTTTCGAAACTGTCGAAACATTTTGTTTGTTTACGATCCAATTTTATTCGGTTTTATTAAATAGTTGCCTAAGTGTACGTGCTTGTTGGGTAAACTATAAATTTAACTAAGTTATTCCGAGGAATTTTTGTCTTTCTTGTTTTGAGGTTCCTTCATATTGCAAATTAACTATATATTGACATGATACAATACCTTCATTAGAAATCAAATGCAAGGAATTTCATGTTTTGTAGACAAAATTTAGATTTTTCTCTATTGAATGTTAAACTAGCATTTTTTTTCTTCTAATACGCTGTTCAAGGCTTTGTTGTGTTGTTTCACAGTTTGGCCAAATACCAATATACATACAACGTATAATCAAAGTACGGAATACAATATCATTTAGTGTTTCATAGATGAACTTCTGAAATATACCAAGTGCACTTGAAATTCTGCAAAGACAAGGGGCGTAACAAAATCGTCCAAAAAGTATTACTATAGCGCATAGCAGCAAGGTACAGTGGTGTAACGAAATTTGAAAGAAAGCAGATGAACGATCAAAACCTACCTGCTAATTCGGAAAACAAAGTTTCTCTGTTGGTTACTAAAAACTTTTACGTTTGATTTACAGATTCAGTGATCTTGAATTCATACGGATGACTGGATGACTGAAGAGCGTACACATTCGGTTGACTCAGCACCAGCATAATCTTCACATTCTTCGGGCCCAATTTCACCCTCAAAATTTTCATATCTTCTATGAACCTGCCTACAATTATAAAATGTACGCAAATGACCTGCACTCTTGGCCCTCAAAAGTTAAACGATTGGTTCAAAGCTAATCTCTCGGTGTTGCAGTATTATTAGGTTAATAACCCAAAACAAATATCGTTTCACTGGTTTGGTTGAAGTGGCATGAAGGCAATCGTGGACATGGTAGAGGCTGATAAACTGGCAAAGCAAGGTTTGGAGCAAACCCTTTGAAGTCCCGAACCTAATGTTAACCTGTCTTCCACTATACTCAACGCCATAAATACGCTTTCAGGTAGGAAAATCTAAGAATTTACTGGCAAATACAGGCCTCCAATAGGACACCCACACTCAAGATAGCGAAATACTGCCTACAGCTACCCGAAAGAAATTACACGTTGTTGCTCGAATACTTTCAGGTCACTGTCAACTTAATAAACACTTACACAGATTGGGGCTAACATCCTAACTGTATGGCTTGTAATCCAGAGGAAGAAGCGACAGAGCGTGTTCTGTGCCACTCTTTTGCTCTGGCCTTAATGAGAGGCCTGGCATGGTCATCATTAGCAGCACTCCGGTGGCGGATGTTCATAGGGTGGTCAGGCTAAAGATGGTTACATAGGAAGAAATAAAAGGGCCCACTTAGCGAAGCCTACGTATATGTAGCTTTAATAAATTACTCCCCATTTATAATCCACATCCAGACTTTTATTCGGCATTTGATGAAATAGTAAGCTGAGAAATATCGAGATCACTTATTTGTAATAAAATTGGGTTACATGGTAGACATATTCGGAGAACAAACACATTAAATATTAAGAAGGAGTGGGGTTTGTGGAAAATTAGAGTTATGTAACCCAAATCTAGTGCAAAAAGGGTTCGAGATATGCTCATTCGAAATAATACTAAGGGCCGGTCTTTTAATCTCCTAATAAACCTCCTAATAACCTATTTGGCAAATATTTTCTATTGAAACGATTGTATTAACAAAGGTTGCCATAGACAATAATAGGAGGATACATTTATTAGGAGATTGAAAGCCCGGCCCTAAAACTAAAGTACCTATAGCTAGGCCGATCATGAACCAATGACAATAGACAATAAATGTATCAAAGTAGTTATGGGGTGGGAATTGAGAGATCCTCAAAAGGAATATAGTGAAGCAATATATGGTGAGAGAACAGCATAGTGACAGTAGCCGATCGAAATTGGGCGAAAGAAGCAAGCTACAAGCAAATACGAAGTCAGTGTGTTTGATAAAGGCCCATGGTAAGAAAAGAAGAAGTAGAACAAAGAGGAGAAGAAGAAGAAAATTCATAAGAATTTAACCTAGGTGAAAAAATCACAAACTCAAAGGTATTATATGTCTCAAAAATTTTAGCCATCACGCAATGCCATCTTTATTTCCTAATTAAATTGAAAGGCTTCTGCAATATAAAAGCACAGTCCTTGATTTTAACGCTAAATTATTCTTTATTGTCTTTAATTAAAATTGAATTTATTTGTCTTATAAAACTTAAATTTAAAATTAAAAGTCAATGTACAAAACATTCATACATAAAATATCAATTTGAATTATTATTTGTATCCTCTTCCAATGAGCAATAAACTTATTCAAGGTTTTTCCGTGGGGAAAATGTATGTATCTTCTTTGGAATCGTCTTTTACTACTGTTCTGAAAATATAAAATAAAGTTAGTAATTCTATTGCTAGGATTTCCTTTGCAAATTGCGTGAACGTTTAATTCTTAACATTTTTTAGTTTCCATGGCCATTCAGCCACCAGTTGCTAAACATTGAAGGTTAAAGTAGCGGCGAAATACCCATGAAATAAAAATACCAAAGGTATTTTTGTTAGTAAATGAATCACTTGGGAAAAAATTGGTTAGAGTACCAGTAACAGTCCAAGAGTTATATATCACCCTTTGGTGGTTGTATTCAGCTAAATAACTAAGTAAATAAGTATAGGTTGGTGTTGCTTACAATTTTATATCTTCAATGTCCATCACTGTTTCAGGTAAATTAGTGTTAAGTGTCTCTGGCAAAGGAAGGACGAGGACTGCTTCTAAAGCCGATAGACATCCCAAAATCATCAAAGGAATAAACGCAGATATTTCACCAAGTGCAATTATTAATGGGGCCATCATCGAGCCCAGTTTTGAGCACATTACGGCTGTTCCAACTCCGGCATTTCGTAAAACAGTTGGAAAAAGTTCCCCGGTAAAAAGATACAGGGCGGGTAAGGACACCTATTTTTTTTTAAACATGAATTTGTTTATTAGTAGTTCAGAAACCGTAAATTTTTTCTAAGCATAGGGAAAACTTACTTACTTACTACTACTACTACTATATTAAAAAATTTGTTTTCAATTAAATTATTACGTAAATTATGAGTAATAAAAATAACAATAAAAATAAACTGGTATCCTTGAGTTTTATTGGCTTTCAGGAATGTTTTGAAGATTCCCTAGGCTTTGATAACTTATAAAGATTACAATACCTACCGACATACCAACAACTCCACATCCTGCAAGAACGACTCGAGGCCAATCTTCTGAGAAAACTCCACGCGGTACTATCAAAATTGCTAAAAAACAAATTCCAGTGAAACAATTTGCAAATGCAATGCTTAAACGTCTTCCACATCGTTTTACTACTACAACACATAGTATTGTACCAGGGACTGCTATAAAACCACCGACGCTTACGGCGAAATAAAGGTTATGGCTTACTTGCCCTAGATATTGGGAGAACCCATAAAAGCTCACTCCACAGATTAACCTAAAATAGAAAATGTTTAATTCAGACATACTAGCAGTTCTTATGTCCCCTCGATTGGTTGGGGAAACCTTTACCCTAATAAGCTAACCATTGCTTTATCATCGGTACCTTTAACTAAATCAAAAACTTATAGACTAATAGGGTTAGAGTTCCACGATTGTACTTTCTAACCTTCTTTTGAATAGTCAGCCACATTTTCAAAAATTGCGTTTGGCTTGAGCATATTTCTAAGTCTATTGAGTAGGCCACACCCCTGATGCACTACCCAACTCGGTTCAGTAACTACTAATACTTAATAAACTTTACATAAACAACCACTTACCAATTCAAACACAACAAAATAGTACGTTTCCTCAATTCCGGAGTTTTAACAAGCGCAGTTAACCCCGGATTTTTTTTAGGGATACTTTCGTTGCTATAATCAACCGCTTCGATCGCCCTAGCAACCACAGTTTTACTAACTCCATTTATTTCAGCCGCTTCTTGAAGTATTTCTATGGCTTCTTGTTTCCTACCAACCGCCAAAAGCCATCGAGGTGATTCTGGCACGAAGCTAAAAATTGCCGATTAGTTGCAACGGACTAACACAAGTTCAAACCCTGCGCGTTGAAAATCTTCACCAGCCGTCGAGGTTTTAAGTTTATTAGTTAAAAAGGATTAAACTCGGATCGATTAAAAAAGTTCAATCATTACTTACCAATAGTAACTAATATAAAGCGCACTTAAAGCAGAAAGGGTGAACTGCAGTTCTCTCCAATCTCTTAAAAAATAAGCAATAGCGGCCATTATGGTATTGCCTATGCCGAAAGGAATTTGATACATAATTGGCACTATGGTCCTCCAAGGGCCTCCTACTATTTCCATACACATTACAAATGATGTAATCATAGTTCCACCATTAGCCAAAGCTAGAAAAAATCTGCACACAAGAAAGAGCAGGTACCAAGGCGATAATGCAGATAAAATACCACAAACTGATTGTAAAAATATTGCGATTATTAAAACCCTTCTACGTCCGAATCTGTCGGCAATTACTCCAAAAAGTATGCTGCCTGAAAATTAAATTTTATTTAATTAAACAAACAATTTGATACGTTTAACACATACCCAGCAACACACCAAACATAAGTGTTATTTGAGCAACATCCACAAGACGTTCGCGCCCACAGACAAGGTTCCATTCAGTAATAATATTTGTGTGCACGATTGATCTGTTGTAATCATATCCCCATGGACATGCTATAAGCGAATCGTTATTTTTCGGATGTGATCTGACATCCCACATCATACAAGATCCTGTTTCTAGCGTTGACTGAAACATGAAAAAAATATAATAATTGTACATCAACTCAGTAGGTTTAATTAATAAAAGTAAACTTTATTGAATGTTGTGTTTCCTTTACCAAAAACAGGACTAGCTTAACTACCAACTTTTGTTAAAAAGTAAATTTTGAAATTTTATATAGGGTGGTCCTGATATTGTTGATTAAAATGGGATTGAATTGAGCTCCTTATAAGGATGAAAAAGTTCCTGTAAACGTTGGTCGAAAAACACATCCCTCAATTCAATTAATAATGCTTCACTCAGAAAAATGAAAGGCCTTTATGGCCTTATTTTCATTTAAAGTTATTGAAAATGTCCAGCGTTAATTAAAACAAACGCTTTCATCCGTCTAACCATTGACTGTTTCATAATTAACAACAATAAATTTTACTCGAACAAAGCAATTTTGCGCCACTTAGGACCGCGGACGATATACCATATATGACTGACTGAATCATTATACAGGGTCGTGATATCATGACCATCATCAAATTTCTTTCTTTCTTTCTCTTTTACCCTCTTATACCTTTCCAGGGTCGAGGGGGCCGGACACACCGAGCCGCAGAGTGGTCACCCATTCTTGTTCAGACCAAGCAGGTTCATCATCAGATTTAAAAAGATAAATCATTGGTAACGCAGTAGGGATAAACATTTTAATAATAGAATAATTGAACAAGGTATTTTATGAGAGGAACAACCGTAAAGAAGAAAGAGATTAGCGTATAATACATAAGATTTGGAAAGTTACTGCTTAGATAACAACATTTGAATTAAAAATGAATAACCGCAACAAATGTAATCTACTGTTTACATCGAATGCAGAGTATAAAAGAAACAGTCGAATACAAATCACTACAAAGGTTAATAAAAACGGCCATACACGTTGCGGTTTGCCTTCACATCTGTGGCAAACCGCACAGGTATACCTGCACATGCAAAGAGCTCACACACGGTAGGGTAAACCGAGGTTTTCGGTTTAAAGCATTGGCATCGTCACAAGGTGACTTGTTCGCGGTGATGGGTCTTTTACTCGCTGTGAAATTCTCTAAGAAACAACAAAGAAAAGAATGTGAAAAGTGGTGTAAAGAGTGGTTGTCGAAAAGAAATCAATACACTCATATTAAGTTATTGTAAGAATTGAGTGTACAACGTACAACCCACAGATTACCTTAATTACTTGCGGATGAACGAATAAGATTACCTAAATTGCTAAAATTACTTCCTGGCTTATAAACGTTGCCTGCTGATGCTCCCGACCTTAACGACGCTTCATATTTCTTTCTCTCTTTACGTACATTACTTTTGAGATTATTAATTTTTTTAACTACCTTCTCCTTAACAGCATGAGGCTACGACTCCTTTAATCTTTAATTTATGCACAAATTTTGCATAAGCAGCTTCTCTCTTCGGGCGATCATGATACTCCTTGCTCTTTACATGCCAGAAACAAGGTTCTGATTTATACATTGTAGGTATATCTCAATTATCTCTTCAATAGATTACGCTTAGGGCTTAACATGTTTTTATAAAACAATACAATTAAGACGAACCACAAAACGACAAAAACGGTACTGCACGAGTGCACGATACACAACCTTCCTCTATCCCAACTACTTGATAAATGAAACCTGCGCAGGCGCGCACCACCCACACTCCGGTTTACACTGGCGTAGGTAAAGGAATTAATTTTCGATTCTTTCTCGGTCGCCTGTACAGGTCGAGATATCTGTACAGTTTTATCTATAGTAGTAGGAATACACGCTCCGGTTTACCTGCGCAGGTAAGCTGTGCAGGTTAACCTGTCAGGTATACCCCAACGTGTATGACCGCCTTTAATACTGATAAAGGGTGTGGTAAAAAGTAGAGAAAATTTAATATTACGGTGTAAATCTGCATAATTGGAATTTTTGGAAACCTATGTGCAAGATTGACTGAGAACCCAGGCGGCAACGTGGTATGAGGAGGGTATACAAAAATTGATTCCCCGTTACGATAAATGCCTTAATGTCTATGGCGACTATGTTGAGAACTAGTTCAAATGTATGAGTAACTCTTGTGTATATTAAAACTTTTCTTATTGCCCTTATGTGTTTTCACCAGCTCACCGTAACTTGAAAAAAAAATAGCCCCCGTAATTATTAAAAACGGGTTATCCTTTCTGGGACTCCTGTAAAATAATAGCTGCTAGGACATTTTCTTACCTTAGGGTCCTTATTGCATCCAGAAAGGCATTTCTAGTTGCAGGATTCGCAAATCGCAGAACACATGATAATAACGGTGGTATTAAATCAATAACTACCCTGTCGTCCATTGCATCATCATACGCTTCTATAATATCTTGTGTTTTTTTTTTTAATTGAAACCACTGGAGTAGCACACTAGGGCTGTACACAGTTGTGATAAAAGAGATTGATATATTACAATGTTATCTATTTAAATGTAAGTCATTCACTGTCGGATAATAGCACGTCTTGCGGTAACCTTGGTTTGAGCCTGGTTTGATTGGACTTCCTGCCTATGTTATAGTGTTCTGCGCCTGGGCACTTTCCGATGTTTGTAAAGAATTTTCTTGCAGTGATGCGTATGTGGTCGTCGATAGTTGGAATGTTTAGTTCTCGATGCAGTTGCACGTTCCTTATATACCATTCAGCGTTTGTTATAATTCGTAGCACTTTGTTTTGGAGTATTTGGATTTTTGTTAGTGTTACCTCCGGCGTTCGGCGGCCAAGGGAACAGCTGGGCTGGCGGTGTCTTCGGCGGGAATGAAAATGAAGCGACGATACGAAAGAGTATTTATTTATATACAAAGGTATATAGGCTGACACAAATACAGGAAATGTGGGTTGACAACCCGATTTAAGGAATTCGAGCAGGAGCAGGAAGGCCACGGGGTTGATGGACATCAACCAGCGTGCCGTGGGAGGAAGTGATACTCAGGCCGTTCTGAGTATCACGACAATCCTGGAGTCGAGGTCGGTTGCGGGAGGAACCGGAGCAGGACTGGAGCAGGAGTTGAAGAGAAGTGGACTTGGAGAAGGATGTTGCTCTGCTGGAAGTCGGAGAAGGAATGGGTGCTCTTGCAGGAAAACGCTCTGATTTTATACCTTCTGGGGCGACAGCTGATTGGTGACATTAGATGTGTTTTGATAGCCGCCCCCCAAACGACGCAGGCATACATGATAATTGGTCTTATTGTGCCTAGATATAACAAATTGCCGCACTCAATTTTTAAGGTCGATTTTCTATTTAATATCGGATATAGAATAGCCAGGCGCGCATAGCACTGATTAAGTTTAAGGTTTACGTGTATACCCCATGTGAATCTGCGATCTAGGTGTACTCCTAGATACTTTACCGCGCAATCCTTGGGACTCCATGGTATTGGATGATTGTTAATAATTATGGGTGCTGAATCTGTTGGTCTTCTTAGTGTAAAAACCTTGGTTTGGCATTTTGTAGAGTTTAATTTAAAATGTTCCATTGTTTAAACCATTTGCTGAGATGATTTATTGTGGTTTGTAGTATTCGCGCAGATTCTTCTATGTTATAGTGTTGCGTTATGACGGCTGTGTCATCTGCATACATGACATTTATGCTATCCGTTGTTGTGGGTATATCATGTGTGAACAAGTTGAATAGTGTGGGTCCTAGCACTGATCCTTGTGGGACTCCAGTTTTTATCTATTTGGTTCCAGATTTGGACCTATTTATCTTTACAGCAAACGTTCTGTTTAGCAGGAAAGACTGTACCAGGTTGATCAGGTATGCAGGAAACTTTGTTAGTATCATTTTATAGATTAATCCTTTCAGCCATACTTTATCAAATGCTTGCACTATGTCTGTGAAGGCAATAGTAGTATGTTGCTTCTTTTCGAATCCACTGGTAATACATTCAGTTAGTCTTAGCAATTGGTGAGTGGTGGAGTATGTGGGGCGGAAACCAAATTGGAAATTTGGAATGATTTTTTGACGATCGATGTATTGATTCAGTCTTGCTAGAATTATTCTTTCTAGTACTTTCGATAAGGTACATAATAGGCTGATGGGCCTGTAACCGCTGGGATTGTTTTTATCTTTGCCGGGTTTGTGGAATACTACTATTTCAGCGTGCTTCCAAGCTTCTGGAAAGTATCCTATTGCGATGCACATATTATATAATATTGCTAGGTATGTCAGCGTCTTGGAGGTTAAATTTTTCAGCAAGATATTTGTTAGCTGATCGTATCCTGGTGATTTTTTGTTGAGAAGTTGATTAATAATATTCTCAATTTCTGCAGGGATTGTATTTCGGTATGATTCACTGCGGGTGTGTTCATATTAACGTTATCTTCAATGTCGCTTGTTCTTTGCATGTTTTCGATGTCAACATTATCGTTAAACACTTCTTCTAAGTGGTCCGCCATGAGCTGACATTTATCCTCATCGCTTGCATAGGTGATATTATTGTATTTTATTATTGGTATTGCTTTTGGTTTGTGCGTTATTCTATTGGTAGCTTTCCATAATGACGAATCGTTTACGTTTATTTCATGTCTTGCCTGTAAGAGTTGATTCGATGTTGATCTAGTTCCCATTTAATTTGATGATCTAATTGGTTTGCGGAGATTTTGTATTCTCTGTTTCTAGTACGTTGCCACATTCTCCTAGTTGCATTTTTTTGTCGGATAAATGCAAGGATATGGTCTGGAGGTTGGAGATATTGATATGAGGTTTTTTGTGCTTGAATGGTTTAGTGGCAATTTACGTAGCTTGAACGATAGTTGTAGTTAGCTGACTGACGCATTTATTAATTGATTCATTTGTGTACTGTAAGTTCTGCGGTTTGATGTTGTCATCAAGGTAGGTTTTAAATTTTTACCAATCAACAGGCCCAGTGATTAATTTTGGTTTGGATTCTGTTACTTTAACTTGGTGGTTAAATGTTACTAGGACCGGCAAATATTTTGAATTAGTCCGATGTCTAATATGTTAGGCAAGTGGTCTTCTCCATATGAGTAATAAGTGTATTCAGGAGGTGCAACTATTTGTATGCCGTGTTTACTGGTGATTTGGTGCAGTCGACTTTCATTGGGGTTATTTGCCCGGCATCCCCACAGTGAGCTCTTGCTATTGAGATCTTCCAGTAGTTCGTGTTGAAGACTGTGGCGATGTCGTTTTCGAGAAGGCGAGTAGTAATCTCTATAGCAACAGTCTCAAGATGAGTTAAGTTCGGTGTCGGTAGTTGCTGGTATTTGATGTTGTTTTTTTTATTATTATTGCGACTCCTCCGGACGCGGTGTTGGAAATGCGGTCATTTCGATAGACTCTGTAGCCGGGAATAGTGAATTTTTCGTTAACTATTAGATTAGTTGCGCTTATAGCAGCAAGGTCAATGTTATGTTGGTGTAGAAATGCAGAGAATATGCTTTTTGGTTTATCAGCCCGTTGGCGTTCCAGTTGAGGATGGATAGCTGGTTGAATACGGTGTGTTTATTTGAGGCCATTTTAGAATATACTTTGTATGGCTTGTGATGTATGAGTTTTGATTAATTCAATCATTGGGGTAAGTATTTGTGTTATAATATTTGTAATTATGTCAGTGATATTTGTTTGTTGTGGTATTTGATTGGCTGCTAGATTTGCGTACGTTCTGTTGGTTGGTGTTGTTTGTGTACTGTATTGTTGCTGAAGTATGTTGGATGGTTTTATTGTTAGATTTAATTCGCGTTTAGCTTTGATTTCCGAGTAGTTTTTGCATCCTTTAAAGTTAGCTGGATGTTGTTCGCCGCAGTTTACGCATTGTGGTTTAGTAGTGGTCTCTTTTGTGCATGCTGAGTTTAAATGATTGCCCAGACATTTTACGCATCGGGGTTGCAACCTGCAGTAGTTCTTGGTGTGACACTGCGGTATGTCCGTTGATTTTTTTCGTGGTTCTACGCTTACTACACAGTTAAATAATCGTGTGAGGTTGAATATGTCTTTTGATTTTTCTGTTGGTTTAAGTAGTATGGTACAAATTGGTATCGGTAGCTTTTGTTTATTATAGAATCTCGTTACGTTGATAATATCGTATTCAGAAGATAACTCATCCGTAATTTCACTTGTTTCTATTGATATTGGAATGTTTCTGATAATAACTGATAGTGTTGGGCTATCCAGATTTCTGTATGTGTGGTGATCCACAGGATTGACATTTATTTGTTGTTGTTCGACTTTTACATCTACCAATACTTCACTACCGTCTATTTTAACCCAATAGGTTCACTCCGCTGAAGTTCATCTTTACAAATGCAATACCTACTCTTTAAGTTTTGAAATTCATAAAAATGTTTCAAGTTCATTTCGAAATATCTAATATCTGCACCAACTTGGCTGGCTGGTAATGATATATTATCATTCTCTCCGTTCACTTGTAAAGACACAAAATTTAAAAATCTATAGTGCATTCTCTTGTTATGTATTAAATTCGCAGTACTATATCTTTTAAAATTTAGTGAAATGCTGGATTATATTGTCAAAATTGAGTTAAATCAATAGATAAATGGAAACGTTATTTATTAAATCATTGCAAATCAAAGATATTTAACACAAGATGAAATGAATAAGGACAATGGAATAAATTGATATTACAAAAATAATTGAAAGAAAAACAATGAAGCGAATTTAAAATTACATCAAGGTAAAATTAAACTTAAATAAAATTTATAACTTATCACGAGAATTTGGAACGGAAGCAATTACTTTATTGTGATGAGATTTACAGAATGCCCAGATCATTTAAATTGGATTATAAATACTGTGATAAGGAGGAAGGTGAAGTACGTCAATGTTATTCTATTTAAGTAGCTCGTCTACTAAAACAAACACCTGACATTTAATTTGAATACTCCAGTTGTATTTTGTTTGGCTGCGAAATTGATTAAATTATTTATTTTTGTTGTTTTTGATTTTTGTGTATTATTTGTTACTTGCAAATTCAATTTTAATGGTCAATGCTTAGCAACCGTTCGACTATCAATTGCCACCGGAGGAGTAGATCTTTAAAATAAACTAGCATCACACCAGCGCAGCGCCATGGTGCGTAGTCTCGTGGACGCACGGTATATAAAAATGATATACCATAACTGTTGGAACATCAAAATTTCCAGAAATGTTTTGCAAAATTTATGAAACTTTGAATTAGAAGTTTGGTCACAGATTATCAAGCTTTAATATTTTTTAATATAAAATTTCAGAATTTAATAGTTTTATAGAATTCTCAAAAATGACGAGGTTTTACAAAAACGATTAAATATCAGTCTATTCAGCTTGACGATCAACAAATATTCGAGTTTTTGCTGATATTACTTGTGAATTATTAGTTTTTGACTTTATTGGTAAGTATAAACCAAGAACTTTTTATACAAATACTTATACAGTACTTACGTGATGCATCTTATATTTATTCGTTCTTGGAGCACTAAACAATTTCCATTCGTCAATTGACATATTCGCATATTCCTCTGGTGGTTTACACCAAAATTCGGTTGGTGGTGCCAGAAAAACTATACCTAATTGAAACCAAGCAATTGGAAATTTTAATAAAGACATCAATACAGATATTTGGCACTGCCATCGTCCAAAATCTCCGATCGTTGCCTGCAAGAGGTCGACCGAATTTTTTCTTTTATTGGTTTCATCTAAAAATAATAAAACTAATAATCATCGTACTCTTCTTGTAAAATTGGAAATAAAAATATGTTTAAAATTAAAATATTCCATTTACCATTGGTACCATATGAACGATGTGATTGACCGTTCACGTTACTATTTTCGGTTTTGACATTTAAATTTTGTGACATTTGGCAGTAAAGCAACAATGAATCTAGTACGTCTAGAAACAAGAATTAAATCAGTGGATTTAGGTTATCAGTTATCTTATTTTCTTCTCTTATTTGATTATTTACGGTAAATGCATTTACTGCATCTCTAAGTATTTTATATTCATTGGTAGCGATTACGATTGTTAGTAACTTTTTGGTATTTTGTGAGTGCCGTGGCTTACATATATTGTTCTATTTTCCATATTGTTAAATATTTTTGAAATTATTAAACCTAGTCAACCTGGTCTCTTTATTATTCTTTTTTTTTTTAAAGTGAAGAGTTTCCTGGTGCTATGATTTTTTTATTTGTGTTTAGTATATAAGTATTACGGATGATAAGTTAATCCTCGGGGACCATCGACCCTCGCACGCAACTGAGTTAGCCGGCGAATTCTTCTTGAGCTTGTTTTAGGTATACAGGTAGGTGTTAATTGTGTTCCAGCTTCTACCCGTTATAATCGAAATTATTCAAATGCACAAAATGGGTAGTAACAATGTTGGTATAGTCTGTTCTGTCGCGTGCACAATTTCTACTTGGCTTCTTAAGTTATTAGTTATTACAACTGGCAATAAAAGTATTATGACAAGTTAGAAGTGGCAAGTCCTGCCATCAACACCCTACCAGAGACGGCTTAAAACTGGCACCCAAAATATTTTAATATATATATATATATAATCCACTCCTCATGAATTCTTCTATTTTAAGGCAGCTGTAAAATGTTTCGAGTCCGGCCTAGTAGGGATGATTTGCGATAGTTGTGTTTAACCCTCATAATCCATCACAAATTTATAAAATGCTTCCAGCTATTTTGCGGGTCTGAATGTATAGATGTATACCCTATAACAGGTCTGCCATTTGAATTCAGATTAGATAATAATGAACTTCAGTGCAAAATAAATAAAAATATGCATTGACATAATGTGAGAATTTATAAATTAATCATACCAGCAGCTTATTATAAAGTTCAGGTGGTTCTCATATGAGGCCATTATGATTTTTATTAAAGTAAATTTTAGAAAAATTTCGTAACAAATGCATATATTTTTAACAATATTTTTAAACATTTTTTACTCGTTCTTCAGGAAGCCCTTCGTAACAAACGTTGAAAAAATATTTTTAAATAATTATAGTTTGTATAATAATATATTTTAAGTAAATATTTTTATATTTGTGCAGCAAATCTTTAAACCGCTTTAAACAGAGCCGTATTGCCTTATATTTTTGAAGAATAAAATTCTTTTTCTTCGTTGTAATTCCAAAGATTTTCGTTTCTTTTGGAGTTTCACTCTTTATTAAGGTTTACTTCTCCGATACATTTTATTGAATTATCGAAATTCTATGTACAGGATGGCCTTGAAAGTTGGGGACATATTTTACCAGCATTAACTACATGAAAAATAGTAAAAATTTTGAATTCTTTCAGGGTCAAATTAAAAAGCCCTGTAAAATTAACTTAAAAAATTTCATTTTTATTTTTTACAGAATAAATTACGGACTTTAGTTTGGTCCTTCAGAAAAAAATATTTAAAAAATCTTTACTGTTTGTTATACAGGGTATATCAGAAATAAGTACATTAAATTTTTTCAGTGGTGGAACTCGTCAAGAACTACAACATTTCTTATTAATTTTTTTTTAAATCTCACTTTTATTTTGCATTTTTACCCCCCTCGCCCCTTAAAATAACGAGTTGTTTATGTATTTTCAAAATAATTAAATACTGCTAAGCCCAGGGCCGGCGCTAGGGGTGAGGCGATGAGGCGACCGCCTCAGGCGGCATTTTTCTTGGGGCGGCAGTTTTTGAGTCCGCGATATACTGCAAGCGATCAAAATGTCACCATTCGCGGAAGCCTTTAAAAACAAATGTTGTGTCTAGTAACATAACTTTGTATATAAACCCCAGCTGTTATGTTGCAATGTTGCAGAACACGAATTAATCTATTAATAGAGGATTCTTTTTCGTATCAGTTTTTCACATTAGTTCCTTTGTGGTAGAATAGAACCTGAATTTCTATAAACAAATATACATATGTAGTTGCACTGCAGGAGCGGCTCATCTTTAAGAGCTGCAGAACTACCAAAAATAAGATTATAATTAAAACAATAAATTATCTATTAACAAAATAGAATAATTCACAGCGTATCCTAGCGCTTTTTTAATGTTAAACCTATGTAAATTTAATACAAAGCCGCTATGCAACCTTCACTACAGCTATCTTATTTTGTTGTGTTGGTGCTGCTTTCGAAACACTGCTTGTTCGGAAGACATCGCCGCGTTACGATGGGGCCCGAAGTAAAAATTAAAGGTAACATTAAAGTAGAAAGGAGCTGCATGTGATGCAGCTCAAATTGTTAATATACTACATTTTAAACGGGGTGTTGTAGTACTTTGACTGACTAGTGAATTTTTTTGTACGATTATGCTCACAAACGGTCCTAAAATGGATGATATATTTAAATTAAAGGAAAATAAGTTCCGCACACTTAATTATCAAAAATAATTAATATTAAAATCACCCTACAATCGCATTTTAAGGATTGACTATCATTGTAATAGGAAAAATGTTTTATTTTATTTTCCCTATATATTATTATTATTACTTCTTTTAATGCAGAACACCCAAACATACTGTATACCTCTGAGTTGCAGTAATTATATAAACTGTAACACAAGATTTTGCCATGCGGTGGTATCAAAACTGTATGTATGTGTGTATTATCTGTAACCTCTTATAAAGGTATAAGTGGTTCGGCGTCGAGGCTGGTGCGTTAACGTATGAGGTTCTATGGGTGCAATGCACATCTCGGCCCGTCTCTACGGGCGACGTGGTTGATGCGTCGTTTAATACTTGCATACTGCACCATGTGTATAGGGTTAGTGTGTGTTTTGTGTAGGACTTTGTTACCCTACGTCGTAGGTCGGTATTCGGAGGAGAGCATCGTTGATTTGGTGCCCAACGACGAATGGTCACCAGGGTTCAATACCGACCTCCAAAGACTAGCGTAACACTAGCCTCTGACGCTCTACCACTGCGCCACAATGGCTTGTTAATGTTAAAAATAATTTAGTTATTTATTTTTCAATTATTTATTAGATATCTGTCTAAATTCTGTCCACAAAAGATTTACTCAAGCACATAGACATCAATTTGAGTTTTCATATGACATTCAGTCCTTAAGATTTACATATAGCACTGACGGATGATCTAGAACTTTTAAATCTACGTAGTGAACTGTTAATTATGAGAAATATATTAGATAAAGGTGTGACACCACTGAATGTTTTATATAGCCCTAAACTATTAGAACATTTTCCAAATATTTTTGTGTCACCGAGAATTCAGCTAACTCTCCCTGTATAGGTTGCTAGTGGAGAAAAATCATTCTCTAAATTAAAATTAATTAAAAATTATTTAGTTCAACAATGGCACAGGAGAGGTTAACAGAATTAGCAATATTGTCAATTGAATCTAATCTAGCGTCAAACTTGAATATGTATGATATAATTTATGATTTTGCTAAAGACAAATCTCGCAAAGTTTTTTTGAAATAAATCATGTACATTCAACGTTTAGTTTTAAAACAGCATGTTCTTTAATTTTATTGTATTGTTTCGTTTTACATTATATATTAGTGCTGTCAACCGATTCCGAGTCCTAGAATCGGAATCGATTCTTTGGCCTAAAGAACCGGTTCTAGGGTTGTAACAGAATCGGTTTTCCGATTCTAGAATCGAAAAACCGATTCCCGATTCCAGAATCGAGGAACCGATCCCGATTCTGGAACTGTAAAATCGATTTTCGGTTCTGGAATCGAATATCCGATTCTCGATTTTAAAATCGATATCTCGATTCTCGATTCTAAATAGAATCAAATTTCCCATTCCCGATTCTAAAAATAAAACTCAGATTTCCAATTCTAAATCTGAAAAATCGATTCCCAAGTTTAAAACAGCAGAACTAATTAATCCTTTTTCTATATATAAAAACAAAAAACGGAATTGAGCTTGATTCTTACAATATTAGATGTTTTCAGTTTTGAATTTCAGAAATCAAATTTGAGTTATAACATTCAGGCATTGTGATTTTAAGAGAAACTTTGCTTTTGAAAATTGCAATTCATATTACAATGTTAAGCGCAAATGCAAATAAGTAGTTTTCTTTTTAAAGCTTCAAAAATTTTTTGATTTACGTAGTGTCATATTTACTATTATTAATTTACTTTTCAGCTCAAATATTTTCAAAGTAATTTTTTACATGTTCTCCAAACTAACTACCATTAAAAAATATACCGTATATTGATACAAACAAATAGAGGCAATATTAAGATTTAGGGATAAAATAAGTAAAGATTTGGAAAGTCCTGAATGTCAAACACAAATATTATCTATCCATTCGTCCTTTAAAAATGATTTTAATCTTTGAGTACCAAAAGAAATAATCCTAGAATGCTTGAACGTATTACAATGATTGTTCTTAGTACTTGGGGTATTATAAATTATAACAGTTAACCTACTGTTAAACCTCTGCACGCCAGATCCCTTGTACAATACAGCAATGTGAATTATAGCTATAAAATGACAAAATGAGCTGCATAAGATTACGGATTTTTAAAGGGACCGTTACCGTCTTAAATGGTTTCAACAAGAATTGCATTCCTTTAAATTTTCTAAACAAGTTCATTTTTCTGCGAAATACTCAGCTACTAAGTGCGTTTACCTGTATGGAATAAGATAATCTCTTCAAAACACTATTGAAAAACCTTTTGAATGTTGTTTCAGTTTTTAAACTAATTCATTTTACTTTTTTTTATCAGAGAATAGGAGAATACTGAGAATAGACTTCTCTGTCTGAAAAGCAAGTCTCCGATTCTGGACTACCAAAGTGATTTTTGATTATAACAATTATTGGATTTAGATTCTCGTCTTAAAGAATCAAAACTACGAATGCCGATTCTCGATTCTAAGAATCGAATTGCGATTCTCGATTCTCAGAATCGACTTTCGATTCTCGATTCTCAGAATCGAATTGCGATTCTCGATTCTCAGAATCGAAAACCGATTCTCGATTCTCAGAATCGAAATCTGATTCTTTTGGAATCGATTCTCTACAGAATCGAGAATCGGTTCTACGATATTTCCGATTCTTGACAGCACTATTATATATTAATGCAATAAAACATTGTTACATATACCTATCTACAATAAATTATGTTTTCTTTTGAAATGTATTTGTTTCGACCAAAAGGGCGGCAAAAATTTTGCTCGCCTCAGGCGGCCATATTTGACGCGCCGGCCCTGGCTAAGCCTATTAATTTTTAAGTAAGTTGATTTACTATGATAACCAAAATTGGCGGGTAATGAAATTTGTGATAAATCTTTAACTTATTTTCTCACAAAATCTAAAAAGTATACAAAAAAAAGTTATTGAGAAATGTTGTAGTTCTATTACTGAGGGAATTTAATATACCTACTTATTTCTGATACACCCTGTATAATGTTAATAGTTAATGCTGGTAATGATCTCCATCTCTCATGATCACTCTGTATATGGTACCCAATAGACAACCACCCATACTTCTTCCATAAGATTTACCTGTAACGTGTAATGTGTGTTGCTTATTCAAAACCAATACTACCTAACAAGATAAAACGGGCCATCTATGTAGTAAGTTATCACTTTCAAATGTCAGTAGATCAAATCCCTTCGAAGGTATTTTTTTTTATAAAACGGATTTTCATAATGAATGATGCCTGTGTAAATTTTCACTATTTTTACAAATGTAATTGCGGAAAATAAAGTAATTTATTTAAACAAACTTTTAATAATGATGACTCATTTATTTTTTGGCCTTTGATGGTGCCAGCTTTTTTCAGTTTGGGTTCTGAAGTGATTGTTACTCATTTCTAAATTTCATGTAATTTACATCGAGAATTGATAATTAAATTTTAAGCTTGTTCACGAGTAATCTGGGTAATTTTACTCTGTTAGATACACACATCAGGAAATAAAAACTTCAAGAAATTCCTCACAACAACGTTAAATATTTTAGATAGCCTTGCATTTTTTTTTGTTCATAAAAATAATATTGTTGCTTAAAAATAAAGAAATGTTGAATTATGTCAGTATCTTTTTACTAATAAAAAATTGAGTAATAAATAATAATTTTTGCAAAATAAATTTTGGTAAATGTTGAAACATTCCTATAGATGTTATAAAATCCACATACCTTCTGAACAAAGAGCTTATTTGTAAAATTGAATCAAAAGACAATATAAAAACTATATTTCACCGTCACCTGCATATTAGTTGCATAATACTTCCTGGTTAATAATGATGTTACTTCTTCAGTTACATAATTTCAAATCGATTGCAAGTCATCAAAGTATGTATACAACTTGTTATTAGAAACATTTCTTGCCATGCTGTTTAATGCTTATGTTTACAAACAAGTAATCAACTGAATGCTACCAAATTCTACACCACAAAAAATAACCCAATTAACATACCTAGTTTCATTATCACACCGAAACAAAACACTTTTTTTTCTTTATAACACTTTAACCGTAGACACGAGCTGTTTTTACCAACACTAAGAGAAATTGCTAACGGTTAACGAAGTGAAAGTGTACGTTGCACCGCGAATACATACATGACATAAATTGCGAGTTTAGATTTTTATTTGTTCTTGTTATTCTAGTTGTATACGTGAGTTTATCATAAAAATGTCTAAGAGTCTTATCAAAATTAACGTTAAGAGTTGACTGGGCTTGACTTCCTATATAAACGAACTTTATATGGGTCATTTAACGTTCGCCCAGAGCGTATTTTATTTATTTATTTATTTATTTGTTTTTTTATTTTAATTTTTCATTTTAACTTGTACACTTTATGACCTATTAAGTAAATAAACAAATATAACGAGTGTCCCAAAATTATTAGAATCCTGGGACTATACTTGATACGGAACTAAAAATAAAATCTGCAACCCATATCGCATATCGCATCAGTGAGCAGATCGCTAATGCAATCTTATAATAAATCAGATCAAAGAACCAGATTTTATGTAACATTTTTATGGTTTAAGTATTTTGTAAGATTTGTCAGAGTATAATTCAGTGTTGTTAAAATTACTTGACACTGTTACATGAAAAACAAACTAACACTCATTTTGATTTCTCTCTGTATCTGCCTCTACCTACCTACCTCTTTTACCTTACGGTGTCGAGGTTGGTGCGTTAACCTATGTGGTCTTTACGGCTGCAATGTACATTCCAGCCAGACTCTGCGGGTTATGTGATTGGTGTGCCGTTTAATACCTACATCATCCACCGTGTGTATAGTGTAAGTGTGTCTACCTCTTAGGCATTAGATGCCCAACAGCGAATGGTCACCAGGACTCGATACCCACCTCCAGACTGCAGGAAAAATCCTACCCATCAGGAAATTCGAACCAAGGACTAACGTTACGCTAGCCTGACGCTCTACCACTGCGCCACCTTGGCCCACCACTTGATTTATATTTTATTAAAAAACTAGGAATCACTTGCCTAACAAATAAATATCTAATTTGGAATGCTTTCTTGCTGTCAGAACTCGAGAACTCCATGAATATAGTAGATTAAACCTATGGCTTACTAATTTTGATAGAATCTAACCGTTTTGTATGGTTCATTTTACGGACATTTAATCGACAACGAAATTTGTAGGTTATGGGAAATATTAAAGTTATTTCAGGATTTTTTTTAATATACGTATATCATTTAATCCTGATTTAATATTGTAAAAGTTACAATTATTGCTTAGTTTATTTATTGTATAGCACTGCAGATCTAGAAGATCCACTATTTTCCTGCATACTTTTCTGGCTTGGGTTTTCTCTTTTCGATTAATAATGTTGCCCTGTTCTACACCCCTCATTACTTCTTCCTTCCCTTTTGGTTTTGGTCCTCCATGTCTCTTTTTTCCTCCTGTACAGCTTTCTACTATTCTATTTGATATCCTATTTTTATTTCTTCTCATAATATGGCCCAGCCATTCCAGTCTTTGCCCTTTAATAATTCCTACTATATCAGGTTCGTTATGTAGTTCTTGGAGTTCTTTGCTCGTTCTTCTCTCCCATTTATCCTGAACTCCGTTGCCTCTATAAATTTTCCTGAGTATTTTCCTCTCCTATAGTTATTCGTAGCATTCTCTGTCCTATTGTTTCTTGCTTCTTGTTACAACTGCTACATCATCAGTGAGAGCTAAGCACTGGATTTTTTTTTATACCTATAGCAGACCTATCCTATTCAGGTTAGCTTTCTTCATTACGTATTCTAATGCACAATTGAAGTATTGGCGACAAAGGATCTCCTTCGCTAACTTCTAGTTTTTCCGACTTCCTGTTTTTTATTTTTATTCGATTTTTCGTTTCTTTATTATATGCATAGCTCTCTGCCTGCAGAGTAAACATTTGATATATTACCGATCCACCACTCCTAAAACCACATTGGTATTCACCTCTTACTTCTTTTATTGTTTTTGTTAATTTCTTCTTTAAGTGTGCAGCAAATATTTTATAATACGCATTCTAAAGGGCTATGCCTCTGTAATTTGTACATTCCAATCTGTCTTCTTTCTTGCAAATGGAGAGTAGCACTGCTTCAGTTTTAGGGAACTTATTCTTGTACCCAAATTTTCTCCATAAAATGTTGGATACAGTTCGGTTGATATTTGGCGAGTCTTCTGTACCTCGCATTTCAATTTCTGTGTTTTCATTTACCTCTGCAATTTGTTCATTTTGGTCAATCGTTTCATTTAATAACTCTGCAAAATGGTCTTTACATTGCTTAGTTTACTGTATCTAGTTGAGCTGTTCGTAGATTGTGTTACTTAACTTGAAAATATAGCTTACTAAATTCCATTATTCGTAAATAAAACGCCTTATGATGTCACGTGTTGAGCGCCACTGTGATATTAAAGTCACCCAAAGATCTAAAATGAACCCACCACAGAAGATTCCCAAGGGCTCGAAGGAAAAGGGTCGGTCGTTGCTGCTGCTGACCTACTGCAAGATGTAACTTACCTTGCTACTGAAAATAACTTTACTTAACTGCAATACTCAAACTTGTAGGTAGGTTAACACTGTATGTAAATCTTTAACAAAACACTAAAGCGCAAATATGTTCGGGAAGCACTAAACACAAATCACAAGACCAAACTAAATTGACAATGAAATATTTAATAAATCAAAAAACAAGACTTGAATACGCAAAGATGACCAAAAGACGGCACTTATTGAACTTTAAATTGAACTGAACAATCATTGATGAGGCCTGCCAGCAAGAGGCAACGTAGAAATCAAAACTGACGTTAAAAACATAAACGGTAAAGCAGGAGCAGCATAAAGGAGAATAGTTTTTACCTGGCGAGGTGCCGGTACTTAACGATAAGCCAGGGAGTGACGTGACGGACGTGAGACTGGAAGAGCTGTGATGTTCTTTCCTCCAAGACGGGTGCTAGACGACGAAAAATAATCCAATAGCTATGGGTTTACTGAATCCATCAGACAAAGAAATTGTGTGGAACGGTACTTTAAGCAATCACTAAAACTTCTCACACAAAACTATATCTTTCCGAAATATATGGCACTCTTTTTATGAATCCGACCAAGTCGCTAATTGTAACCCTCCCAGAGGGTTGCCGGTAATAGAGGCCTTCCGCACCACGTCGCAAAAGACGTCCGATATGGTTGACTAACTGTCACGCACTGAAGTGGGGAGCGGAAAAAAATTGAAATTACGCTGAAGCAAATCAAGTACAGGGGATTCTCTCCAGTTTAGCTTATTAGTATCTAAGTGCAGTCCCAGGTAGTTTGTGGTATTTCTATGTTGTTTAAATATATGGGTGGGCATCGGTCTTTTCTTAGAGTGAATGTTACATGAACAGATTTGGTCTTATTAATTTTTACATTTCACTTTCTAAGACAATTTTCTAGATTATGCACATATTCTTGTATTAGAGTGTGTGCTCGGAAAACTTCATTGTGTCTAGCCAGAATGACAATATCATCAGAAAATGTACATATTGTGATGTTTGGTGAAACTGGCAAATCTGTGATAAATAAGACATAAAGTAGAGGCTCCATAACACTGCCCTAAGGTACCCCTGTCTTACTTTTGTTCTGAAGTGTCGATCACTTATGATTTAAGCAATTTGAAGAATTCGGGTAGGTAGTTTTTAATTTTATACAGTAATCCTGGATGCCATACTCTGCCAAAAGCCTGGCTTATACCTATGAAATACTGACTATCAATAAAAAATCTTCATAAAAAAACTCGCAGCAACCAATATAAAATTAACGCACTTCGGCTTGTTACACTGTCAGATTTAATTCCAGTAGTCGGCATTTTGAGCTTTTATTTAAGTTTAACGTCATATTTAATTCCCATAGCAATATTAGGTATCTCTTTTCTATACATTAAAAACAAAATAACACTATATCGTTTTATGTTTACATTAAGCACGACTTTAGAAGTGAGAATACGGCCCAATCTGTTTACCACGACCTTTTAGATTTTGACGTTAAATGTCTTTATCCAGCCTGATCAAATGCCAGCTTCGGGTGTTTTTCGTATGGAGCTACTTACCGACGACAACAATTATTTTCATTGGCCGAAATGCTAATTATGACAAAGTCAATGAGGTGGTAAATATGAAGGGGGCACTCCTATAAGAATTCCTGTGCCAATTTAAAGAAACTGTTTTTGAGAATTATTTCCTCATTGCCATTTCTATAGCTGAGTTACAAACCATAGGCGGTAACTAGTATCATGCGAAGCATATCAGCTATAAATTCGGTAATAAATATTTTTACAGTAAAACTAACAGTTAGCGATATATTCGCAAAGAAACGCATTTTATGACGTTTGACCCCGCGTAAAATTTTTAGCAGCACACCGATCGATGAGGATTTTGACATTTCATTTAGAACTATAATATGAAGGTTCACACAAAAAATCATCTCCATGGGAATTATTCCGAACTGTTATATCTATTTTGACCGGACTAAAACACGACTTTAATTAGAAACAGCTTTAAACATAAGATCAGAATACGGCCCATTTTGTCTAGTCAGTATGACAGTATCATTAGCAAATGTAGATATCGTGATGTTTGGTGAAACTGGAAGATTTGTGGTAAATAAGAAATAAAGTAGAGGGCCCATAACACTGCCCTAAGGTACGCCGGAGTTAATTGGGAGTATAGTATTTAGAAACTTCCTGTTTTACTTTTATTCTGATGTTTCGATTAGTATGATCGGTATGATTTAAGCAATTTGAATAATTCTGGTAGGTGGTATTTAATTGTATACAGTAATCTTGGATGCCATACCCTGTCAAAAGCTTGCCTTGCAACTAGAAATACTGATCATCAATAACATATGTTCATAAAAAAAACTCACAGGAAGCAATGTAAAATTAACGCACTTAAGTTTAACGTCATATTTAATCACATAGCAATATTAGGTCTCTCTTTTCTATACATTAAAAACAAAATAACACTATATCGTTTTATGTTTAAGTTAAATACGACTTTAGTTAGAAACTTTAAATATGAGAGGAGAATACGGCCCAATGTGTTTACCACGACCTTCTGGATTTTGACGTAAAATGTCTTTATCTAGCCTGATCAAACGGATGTTTTTCGCATGGAGCCACTTACTGACGACAACAATAATTTTCATTGGCCGAGTAAATATGAAGGAGCGCTCGTATAAGAACGTACGCCGTTTTCTGTGGATACAGCTTTTGAGAATTACTCGTATTTCCTCATTTCCAGCGTTACAAACCATAGACGGTAACTAGAAGAAGCATAATGGTATTTTTAAAACATGCTGAGGCTGGATAAAGATTTTCTTACGTCAAAATTGATGTCATGATGTTTACATTGTTCATAACATCAAACAAGATCCAGTTTGACAATTTATGGTTTACATGTAAGTTATGAGTGACACAAAAAAAAGCCAGGGCTTAATGGCAAAAAAGCTACAACTCATTAAACAAATCGAGACATAACAACTTAAGCATTCAACTTAAAGCTAAACTTAAGGCACTTAAGTGAAGACTAAAAAGCTACGTATCAAATTTAAATAGATACAGGTACAATAACTCAATTTGGAGGTCAATAAAATCCGAGACATATTTTTACAAAAATTTCAAAGCCAACATTTTAGTGTTTTTTTTTTAATGAACATACATTATAATCTGCTTTAATATGTTTGTTTCGGTACTGAATATGTTTGATATTTTTTAGGAAAAAGTTCTGAAGAGCACTGAATTTTTAAATCAAGGTTAAATCAAAATTAAATTAAATGATTTCGGTATTGTTTTTATGATTCTAATAAGATTAAAGATTCAGTTTGTACTGATTTCATTGACTACTTTTAGCAACAGAAAAGATGTCAAAATTTAGATAGTTGAAAAGTACCTTAAAATTAAAATCAACATAAATATTTTGAATTTGAATTACGAAAAACAATCAGCATCCTGAAACAAAACCTGTTACGTGTCTTAAATTATAGAATTAAACTTAATAGGTTTTCAAGAACGAATTCCTGAATATTTACTTAAATCCAGCCTTTCCTGCCAGTTTATAAAGTTTCAAAAGCAGTAAAGTAATTAAAGTAAATTCGAGGCATATTTACACAATAAACGTTTAAAATTAATCGGGATTAAAGCTGTTCTGCTTGTAACAAATTATAAAATGACTACAAATTGCAGATATTCAACCGGATTCACTATAAAATGACGTACACAGTTTAAAATTAAGATTGTTGCTTATTAAAGCCTAACATAATGCACATATTCAACATTTAAACTGAATTAAAATTGAAATTGCTTAATTGTATTTTGTGTAACTATTAATTTTTAAATAAATTATGACAACTTCAATGTGCAGACTGGTTATTTGCATTTTACAACTCTGTGTTCAAATCAGGTATCTACTTATAACAATTGTTTAAAGGTTAAATTTAGAATTTATTGAAATATAAGTTCATTTTCCAAATTAGTTTAAGTTATAAAACGGAATTTTCGCTTGAAATCTGAGTAAATTTGTTAATCCTCTAAATCGATTTTGGGCATTGTCGAAGTTTTTTTGGATCTTAGATACCACATGAAAGCAATTTTTCCTCCTTTGTTACAAAATACTGATATTTTTAAAATTTTAAATTAATCCTAGAAACAAACCCATCCTATTTATTGCTTTCATATTTTGTTTGTTCGCATCTTGAATGTATTACAGATTTCTTTCCTAGAGTATTAACTCAACTCATGAATTATGATTCAGCTATTAGCGCAGAGATAGCGCTACAGTAGTAAACTAAAATACGTAAACATTCATTTCAAAATATTTTTGTGCAAATATTAACTTTAACAATAACTATTTACATAGTTTCCACACAGCTAGGCATCTTTTCATTTAGTGTACGAACTAATTAATATTTTTCATTGCTTAAGCTGTTACTTCATGCTTATCTAAAGTTAATAAACATACAACAGGATCATCATAAAATAATTTTAGGAAGGGGAAACATGTAATGAAAAACTAGAATAATTTGAAATAATCTAAATATTTTACCTAAACGGAAATTCTGTACATAAATGCCTGCGTTAATTTTAAATTTTAAATTAACAGGAGCTTTTGTATTTAAAGATACTTGTGTCTGTTTCTTTCTTTCTTTTCTTTTTTACCCTCTTATGCCTTTACAGCGTCGAGAGGGCCGGACCAGGACCTACTAGACTATCTAGTAGGTCCTGGCCGGACACATCGAGCCGCAGAGCGGTCACCCATCCAAGTTTTGGCCAAGCAGGCTCTTGCTGAACTCTACGTACACTCTACTCTACCGTACTGCCGATTCCTGTGTCTCATAATTATAAATTAAGAAGCATTTTATCTTTAACTAAAACCACTAAACGATGAAGTCATATTTCAAGCATATTAATTTTTTAAGGCTCTTTTTAGATATTTAGTTAAATAATTTCTTTTCGGCTTTGCAAGTTTGAAACACCTTCAGTACGAATTATTCTTGCAAACTTTCTGAAATTGCACACAGCCTCAGTATTATGTAAAATTAATGAAGGGAACACCCTTGGAATTAATAAAACACGAAATGTTAATTTATGTAGTATTGATTATTTTTGTAAAATTCTAATTCAGCAAAGAACAGGTGGCTCTAAAATAAGACTGAATTTCAATTTTTTCCAGTATTTCTCTCTCTAGTTTACATAAACTTTATTATTTTGGAAATTAAATTTGGAAGGATTCACTCCTTTGGGAAATAATAAATCTAATGTCATTCATTTTAAAAATATATCCTCATTGCAAGTTACACATAAGCTGTAGTAATTAAATCCATTTTGAGGTCAAATTATTAATAATTCACTCCTTGGAGGTAGATTTTTCTCAATGTAGAGGTTTTACAAAAGTACTTCAAAACCGTTAAATGCATATTAATGTTAATTAAAAGTTTTAAGATGGCTTTACACGAAACCAAGTTTGAAGTATGAAGTTGATGATTAATTAAAAAAAATTAACGATTGCCACAATTAATTACGGTCAAATTTTGATAACACCTTGAAGAGTTCTATGTACCTTTAAAAATCAAAGGCAAGACTTTGACCTAAATTTTTTGCGAAGTGAAGTCAAGATCAGAAGCTATGACCTCCATTTCTTATGTCTATAGTTACATCACATCTTTATGTGATGTAATTCAGCGTTACACTTTTAAAAATTCGCTGACGTATCGTGCTAATTTCTAAGCTGAAATAATAATTATATATGTGGTAGTAATCAGCGTTTCGCAATTGTGCTCTACTAACCTATTTAAATAAAAACAATAAGACGAAGTATTAATGAATTTATTTAAATGACTTAAAATCGTCCCGTTTCGGACGTCGAGGCAGGTAACATACGCCTGTTGGAATCGCATAAATTATGCAAAGAAATTCCAGTGCTTTTGAACAGCTATATTTATTTTTGTAACACCAGCCTGAGTTTTTAACCAGCTTCGTCTTCTACATTTAGATGGAATATATATAGAATTGGGAAAAATTAGAATTCCCTTGTTTTTTCTGCGTTCGTTGCCTGAAGCTTTTCCTTCTAACGTGCAGACTTAACACCGATCTGAACGTTTGCAAAATTTGAATTGTTAATGGTCTCCCCGGGGTTACAGACTGGCCTAGTCCGAACTATTAGAGGTCTACGAAACCTCGAATTAACAACTAAACAAATTGAGATTGACAATTTTGATAAGTTTAGGCATGTTGTTTGAACTCCGAAAACTACTTATGAGAGTTTTCAGTTTTTTTTTCTTATTATACGTGGGGAGTTTCGTATGTAATTAGCGCAACTTTTTTATTACTTAGTTTATAGTCATGAATTAGAGCAGATCCTTTGAATGGCCTTAGATTTGATGAGGTAATTATGTCAGTTCTATGTTTTCTTATTTCTTAATCGTTGGTTAATTCTATTAAAGATCAAATAATTACGAGTATGCTTTCAGTTTATGAAAAACTGAAAGCATATATGCATGTAATTTACGGTACTGAGCATTTACAGAACCTCCTTGAAGGCAGGGAGGTTATATTATTTAGTTTATTTAGTTCCCTGTAAAAAATCAAAATTGAGAAAAATGTTTGAATTTTTGACTACCTTCAGCTTTACAGTAAAATTTTCAGGAATCGGTAACCAGCTTTAATTAGATTAATTAGATTTGAATGTTTGCTAACCAAAAAAAATTGAAATTTTTCGTACTAACTTTTCCAAATCTGGAACTGGAAACTCTAAATCTGAAATTTTAGAAGAATCTTCAAGAAACTTGAATCTGTATTTTAATTTTCTAATTCTTCTAATTATTTGCTGCTGAATTTGAAGATTTGAACTATAAATCAGGAACTGAAATTTTCCAAAATCTGTAAGAACTTTAAATTTGAGTTTGAATATGTGCTGGTTTACTTTCAGTTTGTAATAAAAAATCCAGCACTAATTCGTATTTGTTGTTCCTTCTTTTATTTTAATTTTCTAAATCAAAAATTGGAAACTCTAAAACTGAATCTGCAAAAAACTTGAATTTAGGTTTGAATTAATTAAATTTCTAAATCGGAAGCTTGAAACTTTTGAAAATTTGCAAGAAACACGAATTTGAATTTGATATTTGCTGTTTTACTTCATGTTTTTGATTTAAAAAAATTCAGCAGTAATTCATATTTCTTACTGAGTTTTGCAGTTTGGTTTGCTAAATCGAAAATCTGTAAGAAACTTGAATTTGTGTTTGAAAATTTGCTGCTTTACTTTCTGTTCTTTAATTAGAAAAATTCAGCTGTAATAATCCTTATTTCTTGCTGAATTTTTCGTTTTAATTCTAAATCAGGAAACTCTGAAACTGAAATTTTGGAAAATATTGAAGAAACTTGAAATTACGTTTGAATATTTACGGGTTTACTTTTTGTTTTTAATAATAGAAGTTTTGCAGTAATTCTTATTTGTTGTTGAATTTTTCATTTTAATTTTCCAAGTCTGAAATTTGAAACCCTAAAACTGAAATTGTTAAGGATTTGCAAAAAAGTTGAATTTAAACTTGAATTTTTGCTGTTTTACACTATGTTTTTAATAAAAAAAATCCAGCAGTAATTCGTATATGTTGCCGAATTGGCTATTTTTAATTCTAAATCAGAAACTTCATTGCAAATATTCCGCAGTAATTCTTATTTGTTGCCGAACCTTTTATTTTAATGGTCTAAATAAGGAACTGCAAATTCTGAAGCTGAAATTTTCGTAAACCTGCAAGAAACTTTAATTTAATTTTGAATATTTGCCAGCAGTAATTCTTATTTTTTGCTGCTGTTTTCGAAAATCTGCAATGAACTTGAATTAAGTTAGAATATCTGCTGGTTTACTTTCTGTTTTTTATAAAAATGTATTGCTTAAATTGTTAAATTTTTATTTTATTGTTTATATGTATGTATTATTTAATTTTATAAATCGGGAACTGGAAATTCTGAAGCTGAAAGTTACGAAAATCTGTGAGAAACTTGAATTTAGGTTTGAATATTTGCTGGTTTATTTCTGTTTTTAATAAAAAAATCCAACAATAATTCATATTTCTTCCTGAATTTCTTATTTTAATTTTTTAAATCAGAAACTTGAAACTCTGGAACTGAAAGTTTCGAAAATTTGCGAGAAATTTGAATTTAAGTTTGCATATTTGTTGGTTTACTTTCTGTCATAAAAAAAAATGCAAGTGGTACTTCTTATTTGTTTCTGAGTTTATTATTTTAATTTTCTAAATGGGGAACTGGAAACTCTGAAACTGAAATTGTTGAAAATCTGCAAGAAACTTAAATTTAAATTTAAATATTTGCGGGTTTAAATACAGCAGTAATCCTTATTTCTTATTTGTTACTGAATTTTTTATTTTAATTTTCCATATCGGGAACTGGAAACTCCAAGGGAAACTCTGAATCTGCAAGAAATTTGAATTTATGTTTGAATATTTGTTGGTTTACTTTGTGTTTTTAACAAATCTAGCAGCAATTTTTATTTGTCACTATATCCTATTTTAAATTTTTAATTCAGAAATTGGAAACTACAACTGAAATTTTAGAAAAATTGCAAGAAACTTGAATTTAAGTTTGAATATTTGCTAGCTTATTTTCTGTTTTCAATTTAAAAAATCAACAGTATTTATTATTTCCTGCTGAATTTTTCATTTTAATTTTTTAAATCAGGAACTGGAAACTCTGAAACTGAAATTTTAGTTAGTTGCAAGAAATTTTAATTTAAGTTTGAATATTTGTTGGTTTACTTTCTGTTTTTTATAAGACAAAATACAAGCAATACCTACTATGTACTTATTTGTTACTGATTCTGTATTTTAATTTTCTATATTAGAAATTTTAAACTAAAACGAAATTTTCGAAAATCTGTATAAAACTTGAACTTGAAATATACAGAAATATTCTTATTTGTCGCTAAATTTTTCATTTAAATTTTCTAAATCAGGAACTGAAAACTCTGAAACTGAAATCATAAAAAATCTGAAAGAAACTTGAATTTAAGTTTGCCTATTTGCCGATTTAATTTCTAAAAAAAAAATTCAGCAGGAATTCTTATTTGTTGCTGAACTTTTGATTTTATTTTTATAAATCAGCAAATTCAGAAACTAAAATTATTATTAGTTGCTGATTTAGTTTTCTTGATCAAGAAAATTTTCGAAAATCTGTAAGAATCTTGAATATTTGCTGGTATACTTTTTTTAATAAAAATCCAGCAGTAATTCTTATTTGCTGCTGATTTTTTAAAATCTTTAAATCAGAAAGTGGAAACCCTAAAACCGAAATTATTGTTGAAAATCTGTAAGAAACTTTAATTTTAGTTTAAATATTTGCTGGTATAATTTATATTTTTAATAAAAAAATCCAGCTGAAATTTTTTTAAGTTAATTCCTAAATCAAGAAGTGAAAACCCTGAAACTGAAATTTTTGAATATCTGTAAGAAAATTGAATTTATGTTTGAATATTTGCTGGTTTATTTTCTGTTTTTAATAGAAAATATTCAGCAATAATTCTGATTTGTTGCTAAATTTTTCATTTTAATATTCTACATCAGGAACTTGAATGAACCAAAAAACAGGCTTCGACTCACCTTGAAATCTATGTCTTCGGGTTTGGGCCAAATTCTATTCTTCTAAATGTTGAACTCTAAATTTTTATCTTCTAATCTAAAGTTTTCTTTCCAAACTAAAGTTTTTATTTATTTTTATGCTCTTCTAATGCTTTTTTCAATCAATAATAGTTACCAAGAAACCAAAAGCTTGTTGAAGCAATATGATAAAAGTGCCAAAGATTTTATTTTCTAAAAACAATTCAAACTTAAATTAATAAAACTATTACAACGAAATATGTTGAAGTTGAAATCATTGAAAATCTGTAAGAAACTTGAATCTGCATTTGAATATTTGCTGGTTAATTAATCAACCAACAGAAATTCTGAAATTTGTGGAAATAACAGGTTTGTTGCTAAATTTTCAAAATTAATTGCTGGGTTCAAAGATGATTTTGGCTTTGCCAGTTTGAATTGGTATTATTCAGTGTTACTATGAATACACGTTTGGTAATCGTATTTTTTCATTCTGAAAAATAAATAAATAGATCTATAAAACTCAAAGTGAGAAAATTAAAGCATAAGTACTGCTGGTTTTAATGTCTGTTTAGTAGTAAACCAATAAAAAACGCATATGCAAGGTTGCAGCAGTGTAATAATAATACAAGGACAGATGAATTCAAAAATATCAAGATAATACAGAAGACAAAATTGTAATACATAAAACGGAAGATGATCTCATAGAGTCCATCCATTCTGCCACATAAACGTCAACAACAGTTTACATTGGCAACTTTACCCAATACTGTCACTTCGAGATATTTCTCCAGCTTGTCTGGTTAAACGATTGTAAATTTACCCTTTTATCCTTAATTAAGATGCGAACTAGGAAAATTAATTAAAAAAGAATTTTTATAGTTAAAGATCACATTAACGAAATTTTCGGAAATTTCTAATTCTAATTAATTTTAAGAACTTCTACTTTCACTAACTTTTAGAAAATTATATGAAATGAACGAATCAAAATCGGATTTCAGGAACTTAAAAAACAACCCTTCTTAAATATTTTCGCAGTTTTTATTCTAAATTATCTCTCAAAGACAGACTCGTTTAGAAACGATCGATTAACTGAGGAAGTAGACACCTCATGAATTAAATTTCTGATTAATATAAAAATAGCTTTAAGAAGCAAAGCCTGTAATTTTAAACCACTGAAAATTTAAGTTGCTGTTAATGATCTTTAAATAACCATAAATTGAGCGTTTTTTTGTAGAAGTGCGTGTATCTTTCGTTTACGCACTTTTAAATAATATATATTGTAACGATTTCTATGTAAATTCTTTTTATTAAAACTAAATTGTAGGTAGAATTACACTTATTTGTTTACGAATACTAAAATGGACAGAACTAAACATTAACTTATCTTAATCTGTTTACACTGAATATTTATTTATATATGTAGTACTTGTGCACGAGACTTCGTACCTTCGTAGACTTACTGATTGACTTGCCGGAATGCGTTTCTATATACATCCGGCTAATTCAGAATACGCTAGAATTAGCTGGAAACTTCGAGGGTGTTCTAGGCGATTGGCACTTGATGATGTGTCGTTTGGGGTATTTTTATTGTTGCCTGTTTATCGAAACTAAAATAAACTGTGTTTTTAATCTTCCAAGTAGAAGAGCTTTTTTTTAGTCGTTGTTTGTCCCCTAGAGCCAGCTAGGATTAAAGTTAAAGGACGCAAAAATTTCAATTTTCAGAAAACAGCCAAGGGGTTGGTGTTACACGTTCGTAATATAAAGAACGTGGTTCTTTCAACTCAATAACGAAGGAAAATATTACCTTACGTAGCCTTTGATAAAATCACTAGTACGTTGTACTACTTTTAAGAATGAAACCGCTTGTTAAATCGATAATGGAAAAAATTCCGCTTTTAACGTAATTTCTCTAAATGCTGCGTCTAAACATGCAATAACTGAAGTTTTTTTTATTCAGCTTGTGTAACTAAAAACGCCTTTCTTGTATGCCACACCACCAAAAAAACCTTCATGCTTAATCTCTAATTAATTAATAACCAGATTTCTACAAAAAAAGTAAAACAATTTACTTCCGTTAAACACTTAATTATCTAATTAAGACGTGAATAAAAGGAATTAATGGGAAACAGATTAAAGTTTTCACTTTTAGGAAAAAAGGACCACAGAGGAATTGTTTACGTAATAAGTTAATTAAAACAACTTTAACTGAGATTACTGCATATTTTCTCATTGGTCATTGTTTAGTTATTCGTCGTTGTTACTTAAAAGACATAGGAAGGAGAGCCTGTGTACGTAGTAACGGAGAGAGTAATGAGAGAGAGGAACTCGCGAGTGGTGTCATTCACCCCGCGAGGTTGAAGCCCGCAACGCTCAGCTGTTTTCCAAACCAACGCCGCCCCTGATAACCTGACAACGGTGAGCGGCACTCCGTATGATGCGCCCAGAGAATCGACTTTGTGATTTTATTTTGGAACTTTGCCCTTCTATTTTTGGCCGAGGTCGATATCCAAGCGTTCGTTGACTGTTATGTCATGTTTTCGCTCAGAAAAAAGCACTTTTACAATAAGATCGCTACCGTGGAAAATTCTACGCGATTGCACCAAAATCGGTTGTTATAAACATCCTCCCCTACGAGGTAAAATATGATAAGTGATAAGAGTATCCTGGGTCCTGAGGTAATGAACCTGGCACAATATTTTCTCAGTAATATCGTGCGTATTAGTGATATTAATATATCAGAGTACCTACAATGTTTTCATTTCTAAGGATATTACGTGCTATAATCCTGCAGGACTCTTAAAAGGGGAAAATTTTCTATTACGCAATAACGTAACCTTTGAAATTTACTCACAAATAAATAATAAATCAGCCTAATGAGCTTAGCTTACTAAACGTGAAAAATTCAGGGTGGATTTATACGAATTTTCAAAATAATCAAATTAGACGTGACGAACGTTTGCTTTTAAGGTTTGGAAAGAAGCTTTAAATCCTGGAAAATAAAAGGGGTCCCCAATAAAAGTGATGACAGTTAATTTTTTTCATGTCGCTCATAGCTGAATCGCTGGGAAAAACAATTTTCTCTTATACTGCTTTGGAACTGCAATAGCCTCAGGGCCGGTTGCACAAAGCTCTTGTTAAGTTAACGAATGATCAAAGTTGACAAAAGAGAATCATTTTTTGTTTACTGATGTGTTATTTGCCATATGCATTTGAATTTTGATTCGATTTTGTTCACTTTAACGAATGATTAGTTGACCAAGCTGTTAAATCATGTTTGTGCAACCCGCCCTCAGAATGCCCAAAATTGCCTTAAACTGCTTTTAAAAATGTTCTTATTGGTATTGACTTAATTCTGATTAGACTAACATGGTTATGTAGTTTTATTTATTTTTTAACGAGTAGGTGTAAGCCAAAAATTTGTAATTTTCGTAAGAATTTTTCCTTAGGGAATGATTTCTATCTTGTCTTAACCGTATTTTCAGACATTAATGAGTTTAATTTTTTTAAATAAAATTCTAAATAATTTCACCTGTTAATTTTAGTTATGCAGGAACGATGCAATGGAACGATTACGTGTTGTCCACGCTTACCCTTACTGCTCGTATGCGAAGGGCATGAAGAAATCGTCGTATTTACACAATATTTTTTTACCAAGTATCCAATGTCTAACTGAGACCTTCTACATTCTGCTGGCATATGGGCAGAGTGTTAACAGTATGTGATCACTTCATTGGTCCAGAAATCCAGGTACAGATTTACAATATATCAGGAAAACAATTAATTTTTTCACGTTACTTATCAGCTTACAACTCACTTTTTGGATATATCGTTATCGAAATATAAAGTTATTTTTTGAAATTGAATTTTGTTGTGGCGACTTCGGCACCTAGGCGACCACCGGGGGTTAAAATAAAAATTAAAAACTGGTGGCGAAATGCCCAAAACAAAGTATAAACAGGAAGATGAAGATTAAGAAAAAAATAACCTTTTTACATGGTGTCCTTTCATGTATTTATTTACGTATTTTTTGAAATTATTGGGCAAAAACGACAAAAATGTTTAAAGCGTGGTTTGAGTTAATATTTTGCCAAATCTGTTACACCCGTTTTGTAGAGGTAAATAATCCTCTAAGTTAATTAAGGCCTCAGGCGCCATTGAGGTAGTTTTTTTAGTATTCAATAGTGCTATCCAAAGGCTTTATTAGAAGTAATTTAAGGCAATCTGAGTCGGAAACATTTTGAAACATTCAGATGAAGTTCGAGGTACTTTGGATTAAATTTAATCAATTCATGGTGTTGACTAACTTCACCATTAAATCAATCTTTTGTTGCTCAATCAATGCGATTGCCCCGAGGCATTCTTAGGGGTGGTTGAAGTCTTCAATGTTCTGGATACAGTTCGAGGGATGGTGATTGAAGATTCGAAGGCTTGATTACCAAAACAGTCTTTTGTTTCTCAATCGGACAGGTCGGGTTAGGGGCGAGCAGTGCAGTTTTAAAACGGTCTGAGGCTGAGGCATTCAAAACCAATTGGAGCATTTTGAGATACCTGTTCTTTTACAGTAATTAATAGTGTTGAGAGATTGGCCATTCAGACAGTAAGTAGTAAGGTTTCCAGAGGCAATGTTAGAGACAAGCTAAGGCAATCTTAAACATTTAAACGTCTTATCCATTAGGCACTTTAGGCACAGTGCCTAGGGCCTACGGGAATTTTTGGGGCCTACGAAAACATATTGGAATCAGGAAGGAAAAAATTCAAAAATATCTTGTTCTTAAGTTTTACTGAACAGTGATGCTGGGGGGTAGGAGGTTTGGTGCTTGGGGCCTACGACAACCTTAATGCAACCCTGCTTAGAGGTAGTTCAAGATACTTTGAAAGAGCCTGAAGTATTTGTTATCTCTGTTGTCAAAGGGTTGACCATTGAGACAGTTTTTGGTTCCTTAATGGGTAATTTGAAGATACCTTGGGGCCGTTGAAGCAATCTTGAATATTTGAGCCTTTCAGAGTTAGCTTGAGACAGTTCAAAGGATTTTGAAGAATCTCATCTATATCTATGGTATCGAGGGCTTGGTTAAGAAAGCATGTTTTTTTGTTCTTTAATGGGGCATTTGAAGACATTTTAGGGCAGTTGAATCAGTCTTGAGTATGTAGTTTAAGGCACTTCTAAGAATTTTAAAGAATCTCTTTTAAATTAATCGGTGGCATAGAGGGCTTGGTTATTGAAGCACTCTTTTTTTTTCGCGATTTAAAGATATCGTAAAGCGATTGAAGCAGTCTTGAATAATTGAGTCTTTCAGAGGTAGTTTAAGACAATTCCAATTTCAATTTAATTAGTTACTAAAGTAGTGTTTTATTTCTTAATGGGGCGCTATCCATATGCATTCTTAATGCAGTTTGAAGCACTCTTGAACTGATTCTAAAGACCTTTCGAGATATTGGGAGATAGTTGGAAGTATTTTAAGGCATTTTGAGACAATTAGAGGTAGTTAATGAAGTATTTAAGTAAGACAAGGATTTTGAAGAATCTCTTACTAAAGTGATCTTTCGTTAAGGTATTCTGAATGTAGTTTGAAATACTTTTGAAGACTCTAGAAATGCTTCGAAATATTTAGAGGTAGTTGGAGATATTCCCAGGGGGTTCGGAACATTTTGAAGTAGTTTTGAAGTTCTTCAGTAAGCTTAAGTCAGTCTTCCGCAGTGGCGTACCTACGGGGGGGCTAGGGGGGGCAGTCTGCCCTCCCCGCCTTCGATCTTTTGGCGGCTTCGGCGCCGTGCATTTTTTTGATATTTTATTTTTTAATTCAACCAAAATAAAAAATATAATTATTCTTATTACATAATTCTATAGACGTGCTAAAATCAAAATGGCACAAGGAGCAAGATCTTTATATTCCTTATAAGAACCGAGCCCCCACGTTGTATTTATTTTATTTTTTGCCGCCCTGATAAATAATGTCTGCATTCATTTTAAATATTCTTAAATAGTGGCGGTGTGGCCGCTTTAATTTTCTATACAAAGAAATAATTATCTAGAATCCTGCCGATGCCGTATCGTCTTTCCTGGCAATATTTATAAAAAAGTACATTATTTACGATTTACGTCGCGGCGGCAAAGAACCCCTTTTATGTGCAACTTTATTTTCAAAAGAGCCGCCGATCCGTCAAAATGCAAACGTAATGTATAAAAATTAAAAAGAATAGAGCAGTGTTCTGTTTTTCATTTCGACAATTTGCAGTTTGATTTTGTAGCGTAAAGATTTGCTTATATTATGTTCCGTGCTTAAAACGTATTTCAAATTGTTTTAACTGAACTAGAAGTGGTATATTTAAAAAAACAAAAAAAATCGTTGTTCAAGTGCAAAAAATAGACAAAAGAACGCTCTCCTAAAATTAGCCCAAACTAAAATTTTCGCCTGTCATTTTTTTCCTATAATATCTAAGGGTCCTAAGGCGCCTTCAAGACATATTGCCCCCTCCGCCTCCCAAAGCTAGGTACGCCACTGGTCTTCCGTTGGTAAATCGTTGTTTGTCCTTGGTTTGGTCTTAATCTAAACTATGCCATACGTAATTTATTAATTTATAGGGTTTAGCTTTTTTCGTTTGATCGAAAGTTTGTAAGTGGTCTGTCTGTTCTTAGGCATTTGGGCATACAAGATTAAATAGTACCTAGCAATTTCTTCATGACCTTGAACTTTTGCAAAATTAATTATATATTTTTCCTCTCGGGGAGTCTATCCCTTCATCCTCCCCATAGATACGCCATTGAAGTATATTTAAGCACCAAGCTGATGTCCTGCTACTCATTGATTAAATTCCCATCCTCTCATTCATTCATTTGGTCACGTTAGGGTTTGAGATAGTTAAACAAAGTATTATTTAATTATTTCCTTTAACTTAAAATAGTTTTTGATCATATTTCCATTATTTATATCTTTTCAAAAAATGTATTCTTCAAGTCGAATTTTCAATACGGATGTTACACAAAACTGAAGCATTTACAGCCCACGTTTCTGATATTCTTTCTCAAAGTTTCCGAAGTTTTACTGATTATACTAAAGTTCCGTATTTTGACGAGTATTCGAGTTCGAAGACCTTGTGGTCACCCATTTCCAAACTTTCTTTAAGTTATATGTATAATAAACCTATCGAGAATATTCTAACTTACAATTGAATTCATTCTGTTATAAATTAGCATATATAACTGAAGTGAACTCAAAAGGGGTAGTTTTGTTGGGTTTATCAACTTTTCAAGTACTTGAAATTAGAATTACAACGACCTGGATGCTAATGGACGAAGAGAAGGAAATGGTTCGGAATGATAATGTTCCGAGCGTTAATACGATAAAAAAGTGTGAAATTTTTACGCGGAATATTGATGACGGAAATTAATCTGAACCGAATTTAGGCATTCGAGTAAAATTCTTTCGTGACATTTTAAAATTGCATTCCAGCACCGGGTTTAAGCTCGAGATTTACGTCGATAAGCAAAACGAGTTTTTAGATAATTATCGACGGACTAATTCATTATCTGGGCGGTGTTGATAAAAGACAAAAACAATGCAGTCGTAGAATTTCGTCCTGTTTCGGCGTATTATCACGGTAGTCAGGATGAGCGCGTACCGTTTTGTGTGCGCCGCGTTTCTGCATCCAAGATCCAAGAGGCCAGTGCTCCCTGGTTCGCTGTCGTTCGCACGTGGACATCGCGATCGGCGTGTCTTTACCCCGTGTATCATAACCTTCCTCAACCGCGGCGTGCTTTATTGCTCTTTATTAGTTCACGTTCATGAGGTGACTATTGTGTTCGACTGATGGTTATTATTGGTGTGATTAGTTGGTTCTTTAAGAACTAAAACGCCGTTCGCTTATTTTTCATTTTTTTCCTTATCCATTGTAATGTGATGTAGGTACCTCGAATACCTAACATTTTTTTTGTTTGGTGTCGCGGTTTATTATTTTTTTCTTGTGAAGTGTTAGTGAATTTCGTCCCAATTGGAGTCTAATGACATCTTCAAATTTAGGTAATTTAAATTAGATTGTGTTATCTTATTTTTTAATTTTTTATGTTTGCTTTTACCAATTACCAAAATAGCTGACGTATTTTGATACGTTCGTTATTTTCACGTCATGCTTTAACTTTAGGTGTGAAAGTATAAGTAATTGTTTTGCTAGAATGCAACATTAATTAACGATAGTTACTTGTATTTATGCCTGGTGGGATAAATCACTAATACAAAAAGAATGTGGTCCAGTTGCTTGATGTCTTTGCTTGCGTTGACGTAAACACACATTTTTAGAATCAATGGTCAAACTTTAAGGCCACGATGAACGCGTACGAATTACGAAAGAAAAACATTACATGCAAAGGAAAACAAAATACAGGAAAGCTGTCACTTGCAAAGCAGCACAATCAAGGTCAGGGGCAAAGCATTGAATGTAGTTTTTAAAGGGAATTATTTATGAAAACTGTGGAAATTCTGAATTTTACTCGGGGGTGAGAACATAATACGATTATTTTATGGAATTCTGTACCTTTACCTTTAGGTCCTAAACAAACAGCTTGGTTTCGTTTAACTTATAAACTAATTTTAATGCTTTATATTGTGTACTCCAGCTTAATTTTCCACTGTAATTACAATTTTGCTTTTTAGTAATGAAAAGGTAGCATAATGTTAATTTTTATAATTTAGAAATATTTGCTTGTTGGCTTTTGTTATTGCATTCCTAAATACATAAAAGCCAAATAGGATTTTATTTGAGTTTACTTCAGCCAACAGTTTATTGGATTGGAATTCAAAGATAAACCCCAAGAATTTAAGCTTTTCGTTATGATTAATCAATACACGAGGATCTGCTTCTGTAAAGTACAACCTTAATTTTAATTTGTTTATAATTTTTTTGCAAAATAATAGGTTGAAAATGAAGTTGCCTTTGAGATATCATATACTTGAGTTAATTAACTGTTAACTTCAAGTTTGACTCTGCTTAATCTTTGAGTATACAGAGCAGACGATTTTGAACTGTCATCTTGAAAATTAATCAGTTGCTATACATCAAAGCAAGTTTTTCGCAGTGGGTACGCAAATGTATCGTTTTCGAAGCATTTATGAAACATCTTCAATTAGCATTTCGAGACATGTGCCAAACTTTGGTTGTCTACTTCCAGAGATGTTTTTCGTCGTGAGCAAGGTGAAAGATATTTCGAAAGAGCACCGGCTAAATATTTGAGTTTTTTCTGTTTTATTGTGTAGTGTTCGGTGATTGTTTTTAAAATAATCCAAAATTCAATTAGCTTCATGACGAAGAACTCGCCTAACTTTTATAGCAATGAATTTTGGTGTATTTTTTGAAGAATGTCAAAATTTAGCTCTGTTGGTAATCAGAATGAAAATGTATGTGATTTTTAGCATGGTTTTCATGAGTTTTATTGTAGTAGCCCAGACTAACTTTAACACCTGTAGCTTCCCATACTTCTTTCGTAAAATTTTCGTCCATTTTTTATGCTGTCCACGTCGTTAAGTGACTTCCTTCCATCTTCTTTATCACATCCTCGAATGCAACAGCCGAAAATTATTGACCTAAGCCTACCAAGAAATAATAAAACAATTTTTAATAAATTTCTCTCCTTTGCTAAAAAAAAAAGTAAGGAATGTTTTGTAATATCATTCCCATTTTTGAAGTCCTCGTTTCTTGGCAGTATTTTGTCTTTTCCAGGAGATTAAACTACGCAGTGTAGTGCATTCTTGCGTTCACAATACATGGTTTAAACCCCTTTGGATCAACAACCCTTTATAAAGGCAACTTCGAAGGAAATTGTTTCTTTTTTCGTTCTCAGTTCTCCCTTTTATCTTTTGATTGCGTTCTAAGATTGTGTTTGTATATTTACTTCGCTTTGATATATTTTTAAATTTTGGGGTTTAGTACTGTTATTAATATACTGTGTTTTATTTTAGTTGCTTGTTTATATATTTGGAAACTTAATATTTCGTAGCTGTGAGCTTCCAAAGAGAATTTTTATTGCATTTTTTATAATTGCTGAGTTCTCTTGAAGTAATTGATATCTCTTAATAAAGCTATAGAATAGGAAGATGACAGACATCTAGATTAAAATGAAATAGAAACAATAGAATTGTTAATAGGTATACCAATCCAATACTCAGAGCTTTCGAACCATTGTGTAAGTTTAATTTGATGTACCGCCTACTGATTTAGTAATCCCTCTAGGTATATTTTCAGATTATAAAGTATGCCTTTAGGTACAAGAATTCATATCAGGGATCTTCTGTTTGTTGATATTCTTCGTTAAACTTATTTTGCGAATGTTATTTTTTCAGTTAGGCACCAATTTTATTACTTTTTCGAGTCATATTTCGTAAATGTTAAATTAGAGTAAGTCCGGAATAAACAGTTCGTTTTTCCAGTAAATTTAAATTGATAGATATTTACGTTTGAAGTTATTTTAGCGGCCTACACGTCTTGATATTACTGTCTCCAGTTATCATTTTATATTTAATATAATAAGGGAAAAATAAACTAATTAGTTAGATAAACACGCAACCAATCAACCAACACGGCAGAACCAAGATAAGTTTTCTCGATTTGCAGTTAATAAACGACGACTTGTGTAAATATTTGAAAATAACTTTAAATCAGTTAACCGGTTGTTGATACATAATAATAAGAATATACTTCTTCGTGCTGTTAGATTTATGATCTATGGTTGTAGATAATTCACGAGATTATAATTTTTAATATAAATGTTCATAATAATAAAAGTTTCTGTAATTATTAAGGATACTGTCCTGGATTTATTGTAAAAAACTTAAAACGAGGAAATATTTCATCGATATCAAGGAGACGCGCGGTACTTAGAAAAGGTTAAGGGGCGTTTCGTTTCCTGAAGCACTTATCAAACTTAACTAATTATTATTTTACCTGATATACTATAAAGAGGGCTGGAATTAAATATGCGATATATCTCATGGAGGTTGAGCACATATTTCAACATAACTGTACTTAAGGAAGTGCAACATTTACGTTTTCTTAATAAAATTAAAGGCGTAGTTAATTAGAAAAGCAGTAAATTTATGGCAAGTTGAATGCACCTTATAAATTTTTCCTTCGCTTATCTTGTTAATACCGAACGGTAAAGCCCATATCGTGGTAGGTACTACAAAAGACGATATTGCAATCAGGTTTAGATCAAAGCACGTACAATCGCTATATCGTAATCGAGGACGGTGTGTGTGGTAGTGCCTCAAGCTCGAGATGCAGGAGAACTCGAAACCCGTTCATAACAATACTATGTTTATGTGTGCAAACTCTAATATTATAACCGCACGTACATTTACTATGTAATAAACATGGACATTATAATATAAAGTAATAACACATACAGGGCCTTACTTGTACAGTGGGAGAGGCGTTCAGTAGAAAACAATAAATTCGCCAGTAAAGTCCTACCAATTACACCATACAAAGTAGATTTTGGAATTACGAATCATATATTTAAATAAAAGTTTCCAATTCTGAATAGGTCACAGTGCAAGTGTAATACCGTGTGATCAAATAAATTTATAATTAGAGTAGGGATTTTTGTATTATACAGATGGCATCACGGATTTCAACTGTCAGGTGTCACTTTTGAGGTTAGGATGTGTTAATTTTGTTAGTCAGTATTGCCAACAGGACTCGCAGCATCCTTTATTAAGAATTATTTGATCCTGATCCTGGTCTTCTTTTCATTAACAACCCTGTTTCATCCATTTTTTGTGTTTGAAATCTCTTTCAAGTAAGAATAAAATTAATCAAAAACAGACTTCTTCCTAAAATACGTTAAATTCTATGCAGCAAGGGAAAATGTAAGTAATATAATGGTTGGTAATCTAGACTGGCGACCATTTCTAACCACATTTATGCTTATTGCTATACCGCAACATATTATTTAATTTAATTTTCACACAGTATAATCTACAAACGTGGGGATAACTAAAGTAAAAAAGGCCTAAGAGGCGGAAGTAAGGGATTAGCGATTACATTTAAGATGTAATTTAAATTTAAAATGTCTAAAATTATAGATGATAGACTCATACTAGCTAAGATGCTGGGTGCATTGCTGCAAGGTAAGTTATTATTGTCAAGGTTTAACGTTTTGGCTAGTCACCACTTCCTAATACAAGCAGCATTGTGCTATTAATAAGATGTCTTAAATTAATTTATTGAGTTCATGCGGTTGTACTAGATTTATTTAATATTGTTTATACACACATCACAAAAGTCTAGGGATATATTTTTTTTTATGCAAAACTGTCAAGTATTTTGATTTTTTTTAGGTGGTCTGCATATAATAAATTAACACAATACTTTTACAACATTCTAAATTAGAAATTTAATTTAAAACAAAAGAAGACAAGTTGAAAAAGCTTTAATGAAACTTATTAGCAAAAAGTTGATTTTATACAATCATAAGAAATTGAAGTGTCAGCACTTAAAGTATTCATTAATTAAATTTAGTAGAGAGTATTTCCTCCTCTTTGGTTCAAAACGGCTCTGCATCTTCTAGGCATTGATAAAATTAAATTATCTATTGCATCTTGCAGTAACTGTTGCCAGTGTCTTACAAGGGTATCACGAAGCTGAATCCGAGTATGAATTTCATCCAATTCACTTTCAATGCTTCTTCCCAACATGTCCCACACGTGCTCAATAACGTTTAAGTCTGGGGACTGCGCAGGCCATGGTAAAACAGAAATGTTTTCGTCTTCAAGCCACTCGGTAACAGTACCTGCAACGTGTGGGGTGGCATTATCATGCATTAGAATGAACTCAGGTCCAACAGCACCTGCAAATGGAAGCACTATAGGCCGCAGTACCCTATTTAGATACCCATCGGCATTTAAAAACCTCTCAAGAAAACAGAGATCTGTTTTTCCGCCAATGCAGATACCACCCCACATCATTACGGTACCTCCTTTATAAGAATGGACATCTTGAACACATCTGAGCCTTTCCAAGTTACCAGGTCGTCTCCACACTCTAACTCTTCGGCTGTCAGGGTGTATTCCAAAACGAGATTCATCTGTGAACAAAACCCTAGACCATTGCTCTTCTGTCCACAGAATATGCTCTTCAGCCCATTCTACTCTACGTGCTCGATTACCATGTCGAATTGGTGGGGCTCTTATTGGACGTCGGGCGTGGAGATTAGCTTCATGCAATCGATTTCTGATTGTTTGAGAACATACAGTTACATTATGAGTAGTCTGAAGCTGTGAAAGCAATTGTTTAGCCGTAATTATTGGTCGTCGTCTAGCTTCCAATGTTAAGTAGCGATCTTGAACTGCGGTAGTAATGCGTCCACGACCTGGATGTTGTTCGCTAGGATCTCCGGATGTCCTATATCTACGTCACAGTCTGCTGATAACACTTTGAGAGGTGTTTAAAGCTGCTGCAACGTCAACTTGTCTTCGGCCAGCTTCTAGCATACCTACAGCTCTGTTCATTTCAGCTAAACTTAAATGTTGTCGTTGTTGATTACCTTCCATAATAACAGCACCAATAAAACTTAAATCACCCCAATATAAACGTAAATTAACTGTAAATGATGATTAAATTATTCCCTAACAACACTGAAATTGCTTTACTTTTAGTTGAATTGACAATTAAGCATTTGCATTTGTTTGTTTATTATTGAAACAATTGCTATCGCTAGCCCAAAGACTAGCACTAGCATACTTGATCAATGGTAGAGATATTTAATAACAAAATTGATTTATATCGATAAAAAAAATATATATCCCTAGACTTTTGTGATGTGTGTACTTTTGGAATTTTCAGAAAATTTGCTGATAAATAATTTTGAATCAAACTGTCAAAGGCTTCTGATTTTTTATTGCATTTGAGGATTATGGTATTAATTTAAAATTATTGTGCAACAAATTTTTGAAATTTGGCCAATTCTATGAACTAATCGAAGTTGCTATTTTAGCTCGATAGTCAGTCCATTAGCTCGGCCCGGCCCTGCTGTTCTCAGTAACTAAAAGGTAACGTTAGAAGACAAAAAATAACAATCATCAGTTGAAGATCAGATTTTTCATTTCATCATCTTTCTTTGGAATTACTTGTCGTAGAAAAGACTATAAAATTTCCCTTAAAATCAAAACGTTTTTTGATTTGTTTTTGTTAATTTATTTTGGGGATATTAATGTATTTATTCGCGAAAATTTGATTTCGATTTATTATTTAGTTCTGATTTAATTAGATCTATTGGGTGAGGTTACTAATATGTTTTAATATCATTTACAGTCTTCAGTTTTCATTATGAAATTTTCTGCTTATTGTTTTCTTCTAGTTGTTTTAGATCTTATAAGGATTTGTATCTTCCATTATGGATTTAATGCAAATTCATAACTAATGTTATGTATTATATTTTATTAAATACTCGCAAAATTAAACGCCTAGCCCAGACTGATAGTTAATTTGGTCTCAAACTTTTTTTGTGTATGTAAACGAACGAATTTCCCAGACGGTTTATCTCTCATAAATGTGTGAATAAGCTGTTGTAGGCGTTCGCCATGTTTACATTTGTTAAGCATTTAGGTTTATGCCGTACCTTACTTGTTTAATTAAAGACAAAGTAAATAATATTTTAATTAGATTTACATTTGTATCTTTCAGACATACAAATTGTTGAATTATTTTCATGTGTTCTTTCAATCTACTAACTATCTCTTCTTATGCTAAAGTAATGAGGGTTTGAAGTTTTGATTTTGCTATAATCTTTTCCCTTCTTTCTTTTTCTATCTTTTCTCTTTTTCTTTCTTTCTTTGGATTCTCTTTTCTTCATTTCTCTCTTTCTTTTTTCCTTTTCTTTGCTGTAGTATAAAACGAAGAACTTGTTTAAATTGATATTCTTTTGTGTGGAGTGTTACTAATCTAATTTTTAATTTCCAGAAACTGGTGGCGAAATAGCCATACAAAATTTTGATTGTGAAATTTTGATCAGTTTTCGTGCTTAGATATTTTCCTTTGCCTTCGCCAGACGTTTCTCTCTTGCCAACACACTTTTTACTTCTTTTCAGTTGTACTTGCCCCCATTATGTCAACTTTTTTGTTGTCCTGTTTGCAAACTTCTAATTGTAACAAATTGTCTTATTATTTATTTGTATAGGTATGTTTTTGTTTTTCCTTCTTTTCTATCATTTTTTTATGCTTTAAAATAAGTTTGATTATCTATGATTTTGATTGTGAGGTTCGGTAGAGTTTCTTTTCCTCTTTTTTAGCCAGACTTTTGATCTTTATCCCTTGATAATTCACCATTTTTTCTTTTTCTTATTACGATTTCACCCATTTTATACACTTTTTTGTGATCAATTTTTTATATCTTTATTTTTGTTATTCTTTGATATTCAGATCATCTATAGATTTCATTGTAACGTTGAGTCAGTTTCTTTTATTACATTTTTCCAGTTCCCTTCGCTAGCTGAATAAATATCTTTGGAGGTTTGCCTTTCAGCAATGCACAAAATTTTCTTCTTGCTTTTATTGTGCTTTTCTCATATCATTTGTGCTCGTAAATATATTGCTTAATTTTTAGGTTTTGCCGTTCTTTTATAGTTTTTTGTATTATTAGACTTTTTCCACCGGAGCAGCTTTTTAAGGGAGTCCTAAAGAGCATGAGGTAGTTAAAAACATCCTAAACTAGTACAGCCTGTAGCATATTTAGTATGTTTTCGAAAATACAGTCTTGTGAAGGTGGAAACCAACTTTAACATTGCAGCCTAGACACTTACTTAGAGGTAGTAAGTACAAGGCAGTTTTGAAGATGATCAATCTGAGGTAGAGATATTTTAAGGTAGTTTAGGGCATTTTTAAGAAATCTAGGACAGTCTGTAGCCATTTTGTTTGATAATTTGGCCCTTATTTAGTAATAATGATAATATATTTTCGAAGAGGTAGTCTTGTGAAGATGTAAAAGTGGTAGGCTTTTATTCGTTAATATCGCAATTTAGATGTTTGGAAATTATGAAGTTGAAGCAATTTGTAACACTTTAAAACAGTTTAGGACATTTTAGGGAATATGGTGTAGGTCTGTAGGTGTAGTCTGTAGCAATTAATTAGCTTTGTGAAGGTGGAAATATTCCTTAATAGCGCAATCTAGATACTTACTTAGAGATAGATAGTTTAAAGCATTCTAATAAAAACTAGGACGATCTGTAGCAATTTTATTTAGTAGTTTGGCCTATAGTTAGTAATAATGTTCACATATTTTCAAAATGGTGTCTTGTGAAGGTTTAAACGTTTAAAAGTTATCGTAATTTAGTTGTCCTGGATATTCTGAGGTTGAGTCAGTTTGAAACATTTTCAAGCAGTTTAGTACATTTTTGAGAAATATGGTGTAGTCTCTAGCAGTTATTTGAGCAGTTATGTGTTTCCAAAAAGTAGTCTTGTGGAGGTGAAAGTGTTCCTTAATAGCCGAGGCTGAGGTAGTAGAGACATTCTAAGGCAAATCCAGGACAATTTAAAGAACGCTAAGACAGTCTATTGCAATGATCATAATATATTTTCGAAAAAGCAGTCTTATGAAGCTGAAAACGATCCTTAATAGAATATACACCTCTGCTTAGAGATAGTTCAAGGCAGTCCTGAAGTTAATGAAGCTGAGGTAGTTACATTCTAAAACCGTTTAGGACGTTTTTAGCAAAGCTAGGACGGTCTGTAACAATTTTTTGATAGTTTGGTGTTCTCCTTAGAAAGAATTATCGTAGTATTCGAATAGGTAGTCTTCTAAAAGTGCCAAGGCTCCCTTATAGCGCAATCTAAACGTTTCTTTTAAGATAGTTCACGGCACTCCAAAGGTATTTATAAATCAAATTTTTGTAGGATTCACTCCTTTAAGGAATTATATTTTTTAACAAATTATGGAATTTACATAATTCGATAAAAATTCCAAAGTTAGTTTAGTACATTTTTAACAAACTTGGTTAGTCTGTAGCGATTATTTAAACAATCTTTAGTTCTAAGAGGTAGCCTTTTGAAGGTGGAAATGTTCCTTAATAGCGCAGTCTAGATGCTTATTTGAAAATAGTTTAAGGCAGTTATAGACATTCTAAGGCAGTTTAAGGAAAGCTATAAAAATATGTAGCGGTTTTTGTAGTTTTCGAAAAGACAATCTTGTGAAGGTGCCAACGTTCCCTAATAGCACAATCTAGACGCATTTTTAAAGATAGTTCAAGGCATTTCTGAAACTGATCCGCCTGAGGCAGTTAGAGCCATTCTAAGGCAGTTTAGTACATTTTTAACAAACATGGTTAGTCTGTAGCAATTATTTGTGCAGTCCTTGTTTCTAAAGGCAGCTTTGTGAAGGTAGAAAGATGAAACATATCCTTTGAAATAGTAGGTATAAGGTTATTGGGAAGATCGTGAGGCTAAGGCATTTAGGGGCATTTAAACGTAGTGTAGGGCATTTTTAGCAATATAAGGCAATGTTTTCGGACAGGCTGATCGAACTTTATTAATAATGATAAAAAAATTTCGAAAAGGTAGTCTAAGAAGGTTTGACGTGGAGACTAAGGCACGATGTGAGCCTATTAAATTTCTTTCTGTGCATTTATTTTATTTGTTTACGCTTTTTTCATGTATCTTGCGACCTTCCTTCATTTTTATTTAATTTAATTCATTACATATTTGTATTAACTTGTTTTAACTTAGATCCTCTCTGCTCTAATCTCTAATGTTCATTTCTGTAACTCGTTATTGTAAGTTCTTTGTTGCCTAATTTTTGATACGTTATAATCATTGCATATAATAATAATAATAATAATTCTGTGCAACCCGATTTATCCGTAAAAATAATAATTCATAAAAATGGTCATTTTGAAATAGTCGAAACGTCGAGGTACGTTCAATATTTTCCGGCCGTATCTTTCCCATGAAAATATCATTTTGAAACTGGAATTCTTGCTTGTCACTTTTCAGATAGACGATACCACGATGGTATCGGTAATAACAAATTAGATTCATGTGTAATGGGCAGTGGGAACGTCTCTAAGATAGGGGAGTAGTAATCATAGAAGCTGCCGCCTAGATGTGCACTTCGCAATCGTTTAATGAGTAATTGTTAGTATTAGTGCAGGTGATAGCCACTAGGAGTAACGTAAAGTTAGGGCAATGACCGGACACTGCATCGCAGGATTCTCCTTGCAGACACTTCTTATTTCTTCCTATATGCAGTTTTCCTTAGGGGTTCGTGAATTATATTTAATATATTTATTCTTTTTTCACGTTTTACAAAGAATTTGCTAAGATTATACGTTGTTATACTGCCGTATTATTATTATTATTTCAGTTTTTTTGAATGAAATTGAGGGCCCAATTTCCGTGAAGAAGGAATTTCAGTAAAAGGTTATTGCCTTTTAGGTATCTTGCAAACTTTTCCATTTTACATTGGGTCTTTGCGGATTTTATATGATTGTTATTAGTTTTTAAAAACTACTTAAATATCAAACATTCTTTCAGGATTATAGGTTTTCAGGGGGCGCGGGAGCGTTGTTCTTTCGAAAACCTTCAATCAAAATTTTCCTTAAAAAATGAAAATTGCACCAAATTGGTTTGTAAATGTTGTTGAATTTTCTCACAAGGAAATTGGAAATTTGTAGTGTTTTTACAATGATATTTGCAGTTTTCTAAACTTTTCTTACTCAATGACTTTTTGAACATTCTGCTTTTATTTGAAAGAAAGCCCATTTGAACGTATTATAAATTTTTTCACGTTTTTATAAGAGGTTTTTCTTCCTGAAATATTTCCTGCAATTTTCCGTAAAAAATCCCCTTTTAAGAAAAAATAGTTTTGGGTGAAATATTGGTTAGGAATTCCACAAACGGGTTCATTGATACCTTTGATAAATTAAAGTTCATTTCTGAAATTTTCTGTTCTTATTTGTTTCCCTTTTTCTAATTATTATATTTAGTCTAAAGAAACAATCAAATTTGAGCCTGTATCTTTAGCTTGTTCTGATCTGTTTCTCTTCTCCTTTATTATATTTAAGTAAATCTAAAAAGCATTCAAAATTAGTGTCTGTGCCTTTAGCTGATTCAGTTAACATTTTAGATAATTTGAATAATTACAAGCAGTGCTTGATTTGTGAAAGTATCCTGAAATTTAAATAAAAACGCGTTGCAAGATGTGTGGGTGGAAATTGTATGTTTCAATAATAATTACAAAAATGTATCAATGCCTTGATACCCATACATGTTATTCATAACTTCTAAATAATAAACCACCCAGAATTGCAAAATAAATTTGAAATAACATGATCGCGAACTGTCATGTTTTTATGTTTTTACAATAAATTAAAGCCTACAATATTCATACTTATTTTAAATGAAAAACTTTTATTAACTAGGAAATGTATTAACTGTCAGATGAAGGTAATTTCTAAAAATTATTGTCGTCAGCTGCAACGTTTTCGACGAGGTTACTCACATTTAAAACTGAAATTTTAATTGGCACATGAAAGAATTATTAAAAGTTTAATGAAGTAAATGTGGTTAGAACTTTTTTATTTACTAAATATTTTGAAATCTCGAAAATAAATAGCTTTGTTAGTTTTAACTTATGAATCCTTGTGATTTTTTGATTTTCTAAAGTCGACTTTTAAAATGAAAAACATGAAAATAGAAAAGGTTTTTAATTTCTGCGTTAAGCACGTGGGTGACTGTCTATTTATTTAAGGGTTTATATATTTATTCTTTTGAAATTTTGAGACTTTTTCGTTGGATTTTCAAGTTTTGGATTTTGATTCCAAGTATTTTAGTAAATTATTTTTTGTGTTGTTTTTAAATGTTTTATCTGATCTAAATGATTTTCTGATTTAAGGTTCGTTTAAATTAATAAATATATATTTAAAATTCCTGCTTTCAGTTTTGAGATTAGTTTACTAGGAGGGTTTAATATTAAGTTTTTGAAAATCACGACGAATTTTTAATCAGCAGATATTTTACTTAGCTTGCTTTTGTATTATTTAATGAATATTGTTAGATTAACTAATTTATTCTGTATCTAATTTGTAATACTAAAAACTAACTATAAAAAGATTAAACAAGAATGTTTCAATGTGCTCCCAAAAGCAAGGGTGATTTAAACTCGAAACGTGTAATAATAGTATAATGAACTCTTAACTGATATGTAAAGAATTTTATGACGTGTTCATTTAAATTACAAAGTCCATGTCAAAACATTGGCGAGAAAAGATCATTAGAAAGTAATTTATTAATCTGAGTGAAAACCATTGTGTGAAAAAATAATGTCGTATGCGTAAAACAAACAAGAATAAAAAATGTTTCTTTTTTGCAAAACGATATGTAATTATAAATTCAAGCCCGATGCATAATCGGTATTTATAAATGCACAGTTCTAGTTTCCAGTGTATAGGAAATACTTTTAAGAACAGCTCACGGTTCTGCCTTAGTTTAATAGTTTGCATGGAATCCCACAACGTGAACTCCTGCAAGTGAGCCATTGACCCTTCTACGTCATAGCTCGACCCAGTGTTTCTTCTGATACCGACCCTTATCGGTCACGGCCCCAGTTCGTCATTATTGTGCTTTTATATACTCGAACGTTATAGATATAGGTAATACCTGGTTCTGCGCATTATTCTAATAATCGATTTTTGGCGCCGACACTTAATTAAAATCTGGCTAAATTTATGTGGTTTTTAATACTTTTCCTTTTTCTTTTTGTTACTTTATCATGAATTTTTAGTAAATAATAAATACATGAAAATTTCCGTATGTTTCATAATTTAACCTTGATGAATAAATTGAAAAAATAATTCACGTAACGTTCGTACGTTTTCGAGTTATATGTTTATAATCCCGAGTTGTTTACCTGTTGTATTGACTTGGCTATTAAAATATCAATGATTGATGTCTAACGCTAATTAAATATTTAATCAATACCCACTACTAAGTTCCTGTATTAAATAAATCATTTTCATTTTCATATATTTTTTATTGCTGTTTTTTATTCGGTTTAATTCATAACAATCAATTCATTAACGCTTACAACTAAGCAGTAAATGAAGTTTCTTATTTTAAAGGCCCTTTTGGAAACCTCATAAATTATTATTAAAGGTAAAAGAAAATTGGTACTTAACTACTTAATAATAAAACCAAAATGTGGGTTTCTGAATTTTCAGTTCGTATAACATTAGTAAATTCCAAACATTTATGTCTGGAAACTTTATTAAAGTTGCAGTATAAATAAATTTATATTAAACTTTCAACTGCCACGTTTGCATTGTTGATAACTTCCTCGTTTTAATGTTATATTAAAATCATTTTTGTTGTGTGGTAAAAAAGGGAAAATTATTTTAGACTTTCTGAATTTAGGAAAGAGATTCGTAACATGCGATCAACAAAATCTCATCTTTACTAGCTTTCAAAAAGACTTCTTTCACATTAAATACGACTGTCGTAATTGTTATCATGACCTTGAACACGTTACATTTTTCTTTTAAAATTCATAAATTTAAATATGTATGTATAATAAATAATAAAAAGTTTATTTATAAATTGGGGCCGTTTTCGGAAATTATTTCAAATTTTCAAAAATTTTAAAGGACTCAAATAACCGAAGAATTTATGTTGCCAAATTTGAAACCTTTTGGTGTGTTTTATCCACCTGTAGTGGGCTATGGTTAGGTTTTGAATGTTCGGGTGTTGTTGTTGTGTATAATTTTTGATACAATTTATTGTTATGGTCCGCAAGGCTCGCACAGTTCAAGCCATTATCGAAAGCTGTGGATTCACCGAGTTATAACATCCGGCCTTGATTTAGCACCCTGCGACTTATTTTTATTCAAACATCTGAAGAAAGACCTCAGGGGCCGAAAATTTTCCTCAGATGGTGAGTCGAAAGCCGCTGTTACGTCATTTTTTGAGGTGCAAACAAAAGAATTTTTTTCTTGGTGGAATGAAACAATTCGAGAAACGCTGGACTAAGTGTATTAGTGTAGACGGTAGTTATGTAGAAAAATAAAATTTATTTAAGCTTTGAGAGTTTTCCTTCATAGCTAGGTAGATAACTTTAAAAAACACCCTCGTAAAAGTTCATCTGTTCCTAAAATTCGACCCTCACGCTATCGGTGTATCACCTTGTTAAACACGCAACGTCTATCAATATACTATACTAATAACAAATAGAAACCAAGAAAAAGTCATCGAAGATCGAAGTATCGTTCTTCTTCTTCTTCCTCTTATGGTCGAAACCTAGGCCAATGCGTCTGATATAGTTTTTCTGTCTGAGACTATGATGCCATTTTCATTTCGTATTTTGACAATTTTTTCCCCTTTGACAGCGACTTCCATATTGTTTTCTACATTTTTAATGTGTTGTGTATTATGTGTTCTAATATATTTCCTGATTTCAGTTTTAACTCTTTTTTATTGATTAGGTAAGTTATACTCATCTGTACCGCGTTTACATATTCTTTCTGTGTTCTATCATGTTTAAAGTACAAGGTCCGGCAAAATGTATTGATCATTTCATTTATTAACTTAAACTACAGAACAAGCAAATGGATATTTAAGAATACAATGGATGGGTATTTTATGACCTAAAAATAGTGTGTCGCAAATAGCCGCCATTCTCAGCAATACACTCTTCCAGGTGCGTGACGAATTTCTGCATAACAGCTCGCAGAAATCGACGTGATTATGTTTCTTTTTAGCTGCTCTAAATTTCCAGGTCTATTTTTATAAACTGGACTTTTTAAATAACCCCATAGAAATGAGTCCGGAGCAGAAAGGTCGGGGGATCGTGGGGGTTAAGCGGTAAAAAGAAAGTCTGTAACATTTCAGTATAGCGTGCAGCAGTAACAGTTACAGATTGGCCATTTTCTTCAAAGAAATAAGGTCCAACAATCCTAGACGACGAAATGGCACACCAAACTGTTACTTTTGGGCTATGGAGAGGACTTTGATGAACTTCACGAGGATTATTCTGAGCCCAATAACGGCAATTTTGTTTATTAACATCACCATTAAGGTGATAATGTGCTTCGTCACTCATAAACAGGCGTTTTCAATATTCATTTGATCATAACGAAGGTTAATAAAATCTTGACAAAATTGAAGTCGGTTAATCCTATCTTGATCACTGAGCTCTTGAACTATAGCTATTTTATAAGGATAGAACTTCATTTTTTTTAACACTCTACGGGTGCTGCGTTCTGAGAAATTTAGAGTCGCACTATGTTGACTTACCGATCTTGTAGGGCTAGCTTTAAACGCATTTCTCACTCTTTCTTCATTAACGAGATTACATATGGATCGTGGCCTGCCGCTCGATTTTTTGTCTAAGACCGACTTGTTTGCTCTCCAACTAACCCAAGATGATATCGTATTCCGCAGTGGACACCGTCTTAACATTAAAATGACGGCGAAATCGTCTTTGAACAGCAAAAATTGACTTTAATTCGATAAATTGTTCAACACAAAACACACGGTGTACTGTATGTATGTATGTAAACAAATTTCCAAAGCCTCCTCTTTCGTTTCAAACAAATGCAATTGCAAATACTTGATTCACTTGCTAATAAGAAAATAAAATGATCAATACATTTTGCCAGACCCTGTATAAGGCTTAGTTTGAAGTTTTTATGATTTTTAGTGAGTTGTTGGAACTGGGTAGTGATGCTCTCGCAAACGCATTGAAGACACACACATTCCATTAATCATCAGATTCTAAGAATCACTGAAATAATTGAAGAAGGTCATGAAAGAAACACTATGATAACTTTTATTGATGTGGCTCAGGCATTCGACCGAGTTTGGACATCAAAGGGTCTGATATATAAAATGGCTAGCATGAACATTCCCCCATATTTGTTACACTTAATCAAATCCTTCTTAACTGAAAGAACCTTCCAGGTCAGAGTAAATTCGTACATTTCCTCAATACGTCCTCTATTTATGCTGGAATTCCACAAGGCCCAGTACTGGGGCCTACGGTATTTAATACATTTATGTTTGATGTCCTTGCAACTCCTGGAACCAGCCTGGCGATGTATGCGGACGACATAGCCATCATTGCACAAGAGCATAATATTAACTTAGCAGCACACAAACTACAAGATAGTGTTAATCAACTAAACATCTGGTTCAACAAATGGTGCATAAAGATTAATCACAACGAATGAAAATTAAAAATATTTACCCTTCGTCGGCCTCCAGATCCACCTAACATTATCATTAATAATATGCCTTTCCTTTGGAATCGGGAAGACAGCGCAGTGAAGTATTTTGGCATATTCTTAGACCGTAGATTCATAGACTAACCTGGAGCTACCATATATATAAACAACTGACAGAATCATATACGAGATTAGCAATGCTGTATCTAATACCAAATAAAAAAATCTACCCTTAAAATATCAACCGGTACCCTCATATGAGCTACTTCCAGAACTAACATCCACAAACTCCAGGTCTTACAAAATAAAGTTCTGCGTACAATGATTTGTGAGGAACGCACAGCTTCACAGTGAAACGAATATCCCCACAATTCAACAATTTATAACTGAAAGTGTTAAAAACTTTTACGAAAACATTAATCAATGTAGTGGAGCAGTGCACTAGAGTTTAGGTAGAAAATCAATACACAGCAGACTAAAAAGAAAACTACTAATTGACATTATTAACAGTGATAGTGAATAATTCCGCCAACCACTTTAGGCCCTTAGTGACAAATAAAACTAGTGCAAAACATGTATTAATTCATAATTCCAGTGATGGAAGACTTAATCCATGGTTAATATACAATGTGATTTTGTAAAAACTCAATTGCAGCAGGCCATATTCTGTCTTAATAACCTTAGAACTGTCTGTATTAAGTCAGAATACGGCCTGCTGCAATTGAGTTTTTAAAAAATCACAGTGTATGTTGAAGTGTATATCAACACTACCATGAATAGCACAAGTGCTGAACTGCAGTGGTTATGTTTATCTATTTTTTGATTTCTTGGCCTGATCTTATCGATTTCAAATTAAAAAGGCTTAATTAACTTTGGAAACTAAAACAATAAAACATGTTTTATAAATGTAGAAGTTGATTAAATACAGCCATTTACTTCAACTGGGAATTAATTTTATTCTGCCTTTTTTCTTAATAACCATACAAAATTTCAAAGCTATATTTTTATTCGTTTGTTCGTAGTAGTTCAACCAAAAATAAATGTTAGAAGACTTATAGTAAACGCATTTTTAAAAAATTCCCTTTTTTACAAATTTTTAAAACTAACAATATTAATTAAAAACTGAATTGTGTAATTATATTAGCCTGTAAAGTTTGATCTTCATCGAAGTAATTTGCCAATTAAAAAGTTAACAAAATTTACTTTTAGAGATAAATTTTATAAACCTTTTAACAACAAAATTGTGATTTCCATTGAACTGTTTTATTAAATTTGTTGCAATGCTCACTTATCTATCACAGTTTTATACAATTCTGACGTGTTACTAACGTAAACATGTACGTATGTAATGTATATCGAACTTTAAGCACTTTCCCCATTTTCGTGGGTTATTTAGATACGTAAACCACATAACCAAGTCCTCAAGTTTAGTTTTATAAATTTATAATTGAAGTGACGGCGCCAGTACATCGATTCGGGGTTGAATCATGTATCGGTCGGTTTGTTTAGGACCAGGTAATTCATTTTCGTAAAGTACTTAGGGCTTGCCCATATTAGATGGCGTTTCGTTCCAATTATTCATAAATAAAATATTTGGATTACTCATAACTTAAGAACAAAGAGGTGATTTTGGGAATGTTTTCAAAGGAAACTTAGACATTATAATCGTGATTAAGAGATTAGAGTTTCATCCAAGCAATTAAATTGATTATACTAACACTTTTATTGCTGCTTATATAACATTGCTGTTATGTTATTTTCAGTAACATTCTATAAATTCCATAATGTACAGATCTAATTAATCTAAAAAAAAAATTACCAGAGTTACTCAATTTATATTTTATGAGCTGAATATTTCTTAATTTCGAAGATACGAAAAGCGAAACTGAACTTAATTGTGAATAGTGCATTTAACATTGGTAAATATTAAAATTCGACTTTGTTAAGTAAAAAAATTTCGAAATGAAGGTTATAGGTGTTAGCATGACTTAAATGTGTATAATTATAATTAAATACACAAAGAACAAATTTTACATATTAATTTAAGTTCATTCTCTTTTATGATTTATGTGAGCTTTGTATTTATTTTTTATTATATTTTAATTTAATAATTCTCACTCAACATATACAAGAAACAGTTGTATGCTCATCGTAAAGTGCTTGTTTTTAATTAATCAGAACTATTTTACTACTTATATTGGATCATTGAGGAGGTGTTTATATTGTAAAATTTTCTAATAATATGGATTTGTAATTCTGTATTTCTCATTTTATTACTCGGTGGTTAAATATAAAAAATATGGAATGGCTAAGTGCTTAGTGCTTCTATAAGTGACATTTCTGATTCCTTTAATTTCCGTTTCCGTGCCACAACAACTGATTTTTTTATGCAACTTCAAATGGTTTGCATTTTGAACTTAAAGACTTGAATTTACTGTTAGAGTTGAGGTAAATTAGAAATTCCAGTTTAGTTCAACTTGTTTTATTTGGGTTAGAAATTATCGTCATCATCATCAACATTCCATCATCTTTATGCAAGATTAACTTTCAGGAATAGGTATAAATTTAATATCTGAAAACTTATTTAAGGAGTGATAATTTTTAAAGGAATTGGCGCGTAAAGTTGAAAATCATTAGACAATTTTTATAATTCATTAAAAATACCTGGAACTTAAAGATTTTCATTATAAAATAAAATCCAAAGTTTAAAAGTTTGCAATATTGCTTCCTGCAATTTTATGTATTAAAATGTTTACTGGAAAAACGAATAAATATTTTCCTGCACATCACTGTTTGCAGCTGCACGTTTCTAATTCAAAATAAAGTTATGCGTTTTTTTAGATCCATGCTTCGATTTATTTCATTTCCAATGAATTTGCGAATTTGAATGACGTATTTAGTTTTAACCCCTTTGCATTTAAACTAAGAAAAAAACAACGAAATAAAGGACTTTCTAAAATTCTTTTTTTTTAATTTTCATGACGAAATACCCACGAAAAAACTAAAAAAAATATGGAGGAACTCACCACAACAAACATCAAAAAATACTTCAATTAGGCATTAAAATGAAAATTGTGAAGATTATTGATTTTCAAAACGATCGGCGCATAAAATTTAAAAAATAGGAATACTATGAGTAATGTGCAAATAAAATCTGAAATGTCACAAACTGCAAAATTTGTTTCTGAAAAATTATTACTCAAAAATTAAAAAAAATTAGTAAAATATACAAATATTTAAGAAATCCCAGGAAACTGGAACAGAAGTTTATAAGAAATTGAGAATAACCTAAAATTTAGATAAATGTTGCATTATGATTGTAACAAATATCTCAAACATTTCTTCTAAGAGTAGCAATTGGATCAACAGGCAAATGTTAAAACTACATGTGCGCCATTACTCCAAAACTAAAGAAATCTTGAAATTTAGAATGAGGAATTTCGTATGGTCCATGTATGTATTTGCAAAAACAATTATGGAACTTCTTGAAAATGTGGGTAATCCCCTGAATAATATAAAAAATAGTTCAAAGCTAAATAAATCTTTAAACTTAGAAATTTGAAATATCTTAACGAACCGTATATTTCCAAAATTTATACAGGGTGGTCGTGAAAGTTTAGGACATACTTTAACAGCATTAACTGCATGAAAAATACTGAAGATAAATAGAATTTTGTCCTAATTTGATCAGTTAGGGGAGGACATTTTTAATTAAGAAAAAATAGAAAGCCACATTTTTTTAATCACCCTGTGTCGTATTATGAAAGAAATCAATTTTATGTAAAAAAGTTCTCTTAATATTTTTTGCCTAACAAAGTCGTTTTTGAGATACACTCGAAGATATCTTCCAGTGTGGATTCCTAAGGAAGTTTTGTATTGCCTTACTGTTCACATAACACCCGCTTTTTCTAAAAAAAATTGAAGATATCTCGCTGAAAATTTCAACGCAAAAAGCGAGATATAGAATGAAAACCTGTACAGAAAGGTTTTGAAAAGCAATTCTTATTTTAGATAAAGTTTTACATAATTAATTCAGTCTGTTTTTGTATAGCCTTTATTCTCGCACATAAACAAATTCAAAATAAAAAAATGCTTGCCATGACAAGAATTGTTTTACAATTAGTTTATGGCGCCTCCACCAATTTTTATAGCATTTCTTATTCATTCATAAAGTAAGCTTTGTTTGGATGTATAAAACAGACAATTAGTGGCAAAAAGTTTTCTTTTCAAATGCCATCTTATTGTAATAATGGTTGTGAAAGGTTAGGTTATGACCACAAATTGCAGGTTTATATAATGAAATGTCTTGTAGGTTATTGTAGACAATAGATTTAAGGATCTAAATTTTAATTTTTATTATAGAACGTCAGCTTTGTAACCAAAACTTTTAGGCTCTTCAGTTTAATCGCTTTTCAGGTAGATACTAGATTTAAGAGAAAATTAGGGTTCAGATTGGGTCACTATTTTACCGTAAAATTTTTATGCAAGTTACTGTTTAACATATTTTTTAAAAACTGTTACTAAAGATACCTAAAATCGTGGGTTTTCGTTATGGCTGAATTTCATCGCATTTTAGTAGTTAAAGGCTGGAATAAGTATTAAGAAATCCCATCAACAAACTGCTGTTCGTATCTACTCGTAGGCGTACGAATTCTTAATTATTTGTTTTTTTCCTTCTTTATATGGCGTTACGATTCTTGAAGAACTTTTGTGTGTTCTACAATATTCCTCCATTCGTTTTTGGCTGCGACTTTCCTTCCCATTTTCTAACTTGTAGTATTTTTGGGCCTTCCTCCATGTTATCCCTTCGTCGCTTTCTTGATGTCTCCCTTTGCCTTCGTCCTTTTCATCCAATGTAGTGTTTGGTATCATCTTCAGGTTTGTCCTATTCGCTTGCCCTTTTGAGTTTAGTTTTTGTCTTTAATTGCAGTTAGTTACTTTTATAGACAAGTCTCTTAATTCTTCATTGGCCTTTCTTTTCACACGTTGCTTCCCTAAACCGCTTTATAAATTTGTTTTAATATTTTCTTTTCGAAAAATTGAAGTCTGGCTTCATCTCTGTTCTTTAGTATCCCTATTTCTCTTATTACTATTGGTTTTACATTCGTCTTCTCAGTTATGATTTCGTCTTTCTTTACAATTTTTTAAGATTTGAATACGTCTTGCAGGTTCCTGAAACATTCCTGATATTTAATGTTGCTTAATTCTTTAAAAGTTTATTATTTAAGTTAATTCGACTGACTAGGTGCCTTTTCTTTATTTACTTTCTTTCTATTACTACACCGTCCACCTGGCCTCGATAGTATATGCTTCTATTGTAAATTATACCACCTGTTATTTTTCTTATTGCTGTTTCTGATACCATTTTAAAACAGAGTTGATGCCAGGAGATCGTCCTACAGTTGTTAACTTTCTGTCCACTTTTACCATATTGGTAGTTTCGTGATTGTGGCTTTAACCACTCTTAGGAGAGTAGGTTTTTACGATTTTAAAGTCTTTCGTGTTTTCCCATAAGTATTTTCTATCTATTGCGCCAGATACATTTCTAAAATTCACATACAATCAATGTCGAACTGGGAACTGGGGCTAGGAGGGCCTATGGGGTCCATACAAATTTTTTAAAGAAATCTTTCAAAAAACTTGCATTTCCGTTAGTTTTAAATTAAACTTCCAAGTAATTTAAAAAAAAACAAAGTACCATATCATTTTCTTCCTAAACAAGTCGCTTGAAAGTTTTTGTTGTTTGTTTGAAAAACGTAGCCCATGTTTCGAGGAAACTCCTGAAAAGCTTTGAACTTTCAAATGAACTTTTTTTTAAATGAAAATAGCAACAAGTTTTTCCAACTAACAATTAAACACTCCTAAAAAATCTGTAATTCCCTATTTTTTCAAGAAACCGAAGCATATTCAGCCTGAAACACAAACCCCAGCATTGGGGAAACTCATGAAGTTTCTAAAACTTCCTTAAACTCAGTTTTAAATTAAAATGTTAACAATCTGCTTTAATTACAAAATCTTTTTCTCCTGAAATACCACCTGAATTTCCTTATTTTTTCAAGTAGCCTCAGGACTTTCGGTCTGAAAAACTCAACCTATGTTCTATGAAACTCAAAAAGACTCGCCTGAAAGTTCCCAGTTTTTCAGGTAACCTAAGAACATTCGGCTTGAGAAGTTCAGATTATGTTTAAGAAAATCCCTGAAGTGGTTTCAAATTTCAGCAAATCGTTTCACTATTGAAAAATTTCCTGATTTCTCTGTTGTTTTTCAGGGAACCTAAGAATATTCAACCTAAAAAAGCTTAATTTTGTTCTGTGGAGCCTTGAAGTTTTTGAAATTGTTATTTGTAATACATATATCAATAGTTTTTTTTTCTGGGTTTTCCAATTTTTCAGGTATAATTGTTATTTCAGTATTTAATTGTGAAATCACGTGCTATTACTAATCTGAAACAGTGAACAGTGAATAGTAATCATTAATCACTAAAGGGCGGATTTTGCCTATTTTGCCTGTTTGTTTTGACACTTCCAATTAATATTTTAATAAAATATAAATGCGTTTTTAGAGGTGGGAATCCTTCTACAAAAATTTTATTTTGCCTAAAAATGCCTGTTTGAAGGTAAATGCCTAAAACATGCCTGAATTAGTGATTTGCCCGTATATGTGCCTTTTTTGCTATTATTTGCTAACAATTTTTTATATAATTTTCATTTCGCATGTCAAAGTGACTGAAAATACTAAATTCTGTATAAAATTTTTTGAAAAATATTTATAGCAAATGGGATAATAATTTTTTTGAAAAATGATAAATTTCCGTATGCAACGTGACATTATTTTGTACAAAAAAATTATGTTGTGAGCACGCGCATACAAGAAAAAACCGGTAGTGACATTGGGGCTCACTTTAACCATCTTCCAAATTTAATTAAACGACTGGAAGATCAATCTTTATCGCTCATAGAAAGCATTCAGTTAGTGGAGCAAGCCCCGTCAAACTTACCGGGGGCGAAGGGGAAATAAAATTCAAGCCAAAATTGAAATGGTGTTAGAAAAAAATCTCGGATGGGCAAAAATTAATTCCATCAAAAAAGCACTAGAAGGAGAAGGCACAGCAGCAGCTATCGACAACTTGAGTCCAAAAGAAGTATCGTGCTTTAAATATGCCCCCATCACTTCTTGTGATGTTGAGCGGTCGTTTTCTAAATATAAGCATATTTTAACTGATAGAAGAACCAAATTTACACAAGAAAATTTAGAAAAATACATAGTAGCAAATTCATTTTACGTGTAAATATTTAATGTGTTAATAAATCTTGAAAAAAATTCATGCCTCTGTTGTTTAGTTCTATTGTATTTACTCAATCATTGTTGCCTGAAATGTGCCTATTTTCAACAGTTATTTTGCCTATTTTCAACAGTTATTTTGTCTAATTTAATATTTTATTGTGCCTACAAATCCGCCCTTTATTAATCACATATTAACCTGAAAAACCGACCAGTCTAAAGCTCTGCAAACTGAAAGATTTTAAGCTAAACCTTGCAAAAGATTTTGAAATTAGAAGGTTAATAATACCTCCAGACTCACTTTTAAATTGACAAATGAAAAAGGAGACCTTTGAAAAAGTCAAGTTTCCTTCCTGAAAACTTCAATGCGGATGTTGTGTCCGATGTTTAGTTAATTAATTCTTGCCGGTCCTTAATCAAAGCCCCAAATTCTGAAAGAAAAGCAGTCTCCTTCCTGAAATTTGTATGTACCACAGGCGTAATAAGCGACTTTGGCCTTTGGCGTATTATAACCCTCGGCTAAAGCCTCGGGTTATAATATTCACGCCGCAGGCCAAAATCGCCTTCTTTACGCCCTTGATATATAAATAACTATTATTATTTTGACTAACCCAATATTATATAATGTGAGTTGACCATTGTATTCAAACCAGCGGTGGTAGTGTGTTACACTTTTATATATTATTGCGTATTCACACTGATACTAGAAGATATATTTATAGATAATGTTAGTGAATATGTGTATCTTGCTATCTTGGACACAGAATAGCACTAGCGCGATACAACCAAACTAGTGAGATCTCATCACGAAGGAATGAAGGAAGACTTGCATGGAGTGATTTTGGCAGGTTATGCAGACCATTAAAAAAATAAAAACATCCCCATACCATCTTTGAGCAATTTATATTACTCATCAGAACCTACGGTGTCCAAACCTGGACCCTTACTAAAAAAATCATGGATGGAATTGAGGGTAAAAATGCGCCATAGAGTGTCAAATGCTTGGAATATCCTTAAAAGACCGAAAACGAAATTACCATGTAAGAACAATCACAAAGGTTAAGGATGTAACACAGACAGTGGCCGAGCTTAAGTAGAACTATGCCAGCCATGTTGCTAGATACCCAGGCGAAAGGTGATTCCAAAATATCTTGAAATGGAGACCATGTACCAGTCAAAGATCACATGCGCCGGTCTGACGATTTTAAGAAAACGGCAGGTTTGGATTGGTTCAAACAAGCACAAAATAGGGACAACTGGAAACGTATGGGGAAGGCCTATGTCCAGAAATGGACTAAAGACGGCTAAAAAGAAAAAAGAAGATGTTATTGTGAAATGAATGGATGTGCTCCTCACTTTTCTAAGTTATCCATTCCCTTCCATCTCATGCTTTTATTTTGGCTTCATTCATTGATTATCCTTTCTCTTGTATTACTATTATTAGAATGACATCCCAGTTTTCTTTTGGTCTTCCTATGCTTTGTGTCCTTCTAATTCTTGTCTCCCATATTCTTTGTACTGATCTCATGTTGTTCAACCACCACCTACCACTAACCCTAACAGTTTTTCTTGTACAAGTTAAAAAAGGGTGCAATTCCTAGTTCTTCTCGTACTAACATATTTAGTCTAATTTTTCCTTTAACATCTCATTTCTAGTTCTTTAATTTTATTTTCCATTTTGAAGTGTCTAGGTTTCATTGCCAATATATTAAAATATCTATCTTAGATACTGTTAATTTGGTTTCCTTTGGCATTTCTTTGTGTTGGGTTCTGTAATGTCTTAATAATTCTTTTATCTTTCATTAATATCCAGATCTTGTGTTTCATCGTTTTCTATTATATCTCCCAGGTGCTTAAAAATCGTAACTCAGTTTCTTATACAGGGTGGTGACTCGAACACCCGAACATAGGGATTTAACATGTAAAATCCCTATTTTTCTTTAATTTTATTTAATACTCCTTTGAAAAGCTTTTTCCATTTCCTCTATTATTTTTAAACTTTCATGGATCGTAATTTTTACACTTCTTAAGTCTTACGGCTTGTAAACGTTTATTAGAGTTGTAAGAGTTTAATACTTATCCAACATTATTATAATACAAGGCCGGTGGGTGCTTTTCCCGGGCTGGTTTACAGTGGCCCATCCGCCCCTGTGTGGGGCTAACATTTTTACTCGATATTTTGTGTTAATTTGCAACAGATGTTTGAACTTAAACTTTAACAATTTCAGAATTCTGAAGATACATTTCGTAGATTAAAAAATAAAACGGTTTAGTGTTTCTTCTGAAAATTTTCAGCTGAAAACAGCGATAAACGCTTTAGTGTTGCTTCTGAAAATTTTCAGCTGAAAACAGCGATCAATCTTTCAGTTAAGAACCAGTGGGCTTCAGAAGGTGATACTTTTTAATTTTTGTTTTTGAGATAGCTGTATGTTAGATAGATAGATGTTTAGTCGAAAGCCTGAAAGTTCACTGCAATTGCTTTCTTTGAAAAAGTTGCATCAATTCACTTGTTGCAATATGTTGAAATCTTGTTTATAGGCAACAGCTTAATTAAGTACTCGTAAAAGAATTTAAGTAACCGTTAGAGTTTGGCTTACTACTGACAACTTCTAGTTTTTCTAAAATTGCACCAAAGCTTCATTCGTTGAAATTTTAAGATTAAAAGATATTTACAATTTCAGCTTATTGCTAACTTGCTGAAAGCTTCTAAAAGCACTAGCATTTAAAATGCCTTCAAAATGAAAGGCAATGCAATCATTCCATTATTTTTTAGCAGATTCATACTTTTCAGGAAGGCAACTTGCATTCTTCAGCTGAAACTTCAGAATCTGAACAGAACACATAATCTTTAAAAAAACAACATTTAACAGATCTTTTCGATATATTTTTGTTACCAGTTAAGTATGCATATTTTTGAAAATCAGTTCACTAAATGATGTGAAATAAAAGTACGACGAAGTTTTATTACGATGAAGATTTTGAGATTGGGATACAGGAATGTCTTATGTAACAGTAGCGCCACATTGTGGGTTTTTAGTGTGGCCCACCTGGCATTTTACCGGTTACCTGGCGCCCCAGTCCGGCACTGATTGTCATCTATGCTATACATATTTGTTACCAGTAGAAAGTGTCATTTCCAGAACTTGTGGTTTTGGGGTGGTGGTTTTTAATATGCAGGCGAGAAATAATTAATCAATTATTCTTTACATGCTTTATTAACCTGTTGGTTTGACTAGGTATGGTAATAATTTTGCCCTTATTTTTAAAATTGTAGGTCGTTATTTGTTTGCACATTTTTAACTGCTTAGAGTGGTCCAATTACTGGAAAATATGCAAAGGTCTCTGTTTCCTTTATTTACATGTTCGTCTGAATATAATTAGTAGCACTTCATATTAATTTGTAATGTTAATGCTTTCTAGTAATTTATAGGTTTCACACTTTTTACTAGGTACGGTCTATACTCAGGCTACCTTGCATACAATCTACTCAGTCGTTCATAGTCTGTTTAATCGCCAACGAAACTAAAATCTACCATGAAGGACACGGAAGTTTACCCATATGCGTATATACGAGATTTTTTCATTATCCTTTCAGTTTTTTTCTAAGTATCTTCGCATTAAAATCAGCTTATTGCTTAATATCAAAAATATTCATTAAATTCCTAAAACATAGTATCAAATTCACCTCGCAGTTCATGATTAATGTTTAACACATTCTCATTTACGTATTCATATTTCTCATACGAGCACCCAATGATATTTTGCAAATCTGATCTTGAATACTATCGAATAGCCAACGGTGATCATTTACCTTGGTTATTTATTAAGCGTGACCTTTGTTTACGAATGTATATCAACTGATGCTGCAAAATCCGTTTTATAAGTCGCCGTACACAAATAAAAATATTGGGCATACACATAGATCGATTACATTCATCAGTGGAGTAACAAAAAATTTAGCCTTGTTTAAACGCCGCTCCTTTTGCTTAGGTGGGCCGCAGAGTGGCGATTTGACCTCCTGGAGAAGGTGCACAAGTAACCTCATGGTCGGCCTCGTCACTCCGTATACTGCAATATTGGCAGTCACTTGCTGGACACATGCAAAGTTGATTTTTATTAATTCTTCCATGGCTATTGTAATATCATACATTTTAATGTGTGAATTGAAGTAACCGCCTTAATTATTGGCAATAATCTTTAATTACGATCAGATATTTGTTTGATTTATTTATTGCCTGGTTATTGTAGTGATGAAGCGAGAAAAATGTTAAACATGACTAGGTGCTTGTACAAGTGACATTTCCGATTCCTTTAATTTCCGGTTCCGTCGTACAATAATTGATTTTTTATGTAAATTCAAGTGGTTTTGCATTAAAAGCTTTAAGACTTGCATTTACTGTTAGAATTTACAATTTTAATTAAAGATTTCGACAGGACTTATAAAATTTTTATTATTAAAAAATTTTTTTCTTCGATGGAATTTTAACTAGAAGTGACTAATTTTGAAAATTTAGTATAATAAATAATTTTTGAATAAAAAGGTTTCAAAATTTTCATTTAAAAATGTTAATATTCAATCAGTCGGATGCAAGAAGATAATATACAAATATATAGACATATGTATATTGTCAACTGGAAAAATTAATACTTTTATAAGAATATCTAAAGACGCACAAGAAATCGACCTTTTGTATAACAGGTAGAGGAATTCAAAGTGAAACTCCTAATGTTTCACCATGATTTTCGGAGTGAACGCGTATGTTTTGAGGTTATTAATCTGTTAAGATAAGTTTTTAACACTAAATATTGAAAATATTAGTGAAAATTGTTGAAGAGAACTTAATTATTGATTAAAATTTAGAAAAAAGTGCAAAGAGACAAGTAAAAATACGATGGAAAAAGTAATTATATGTCATTTATTCTTGGTTTGTATTGAAAATAATTGGATTATATTTGCTTTTAAGTTTGTTTATGCATTTTGAAGAATCGAGTTATTATTCTTATTATAATGTTACATTTATATTACATTATTACAGTTATTATGATACATTTATATGCTGTAAAATCACATTTTTTTGTAATTTTGATCATTACAGCAAAATCGCTTGCGTTGCATATAAGTTAAAAAATGTTTCCCGTTTAATAAATAATTACTCAATCTTAACTAAATTTTGTTTGCTTATTATTATTTAACGATCCTAAAAATTTTAGCCCTTTAAGTGTAATATTTTTAATTCTACAGTCCTTTTTTCACTGAATTTTCCGCGCGTCATGCTCGTCGTTAAGATTATTTGCAAAAACAATTTGTGTTAAATTATTCTTTGGATGTAATGAAATCTTTTTAAATTATTAGAAATATATTTCCTGTCTTACAGCTATTTCCCTTTGATTTTGATCCTCATATTTAAAATCATACGTGTTAAAAACATTTTCCAACATTCTTTTATATGTTACAGGAACAGCAACAAGATACTGTAGACTTTACAGTTAATTGTTGTTGCATTTGCAAAGAACAAGAGAGTGCAGATACACAAATTATACAAAGTTTTTTCAAAAATTTCAAATTTGGAATTCAATTCTTGCATCCGAATGATTGAATAATTAACATTTTTCAATGGAAAGTTTTAAACTCTTTAATTCAAAAATTATTTTTTAAACTAAATTTTCAAAATTAGTCACTTATACTTTGTTAAAATTTCATCGAAAAAAAAATTGTCAAATTTTTTTTTTTTAATTATTTAAACAATATAAATAATTGATAGCGCCAGCTGAAATGTTTCTGATTTTGAATAATTTAGTATAACAAACATTAAAAAAAAAAATTCATCAAAATCGGTTCTGTTTTTGCGGGTTTAGAAGTTTTGGCGATTTTTCCGCTTTATTGACTGGACTATAATATGCTGTGTTCATATGATTCACTTCTTTTGGAAAATATTTTTATTGAAATTTCATTAAAACTCAATTGTACGTAAAAATAAATAAAAATGAATATTGCTATGTTTGAACTTCTTAATAACTTTCCTATTAAAAAAATTGCATTAAAAACAGTATTTTCTGCCGCGTATAAATAAATACATAGTTAAATAAATAACTGTTACAGATAAATTACTTTAGTGTTCGGTTTTAATATTAGTGTTCCGTTTAGTTTTACGTTACTGTTTAAATTGTTGTTCTTTATAATTATTTCGTACTATAAGTTTGTTTAATAAATTAATTTACACCACGAACCGAGTTTATGTTAAATAAACGTCGTAAAAACGTTACAGTATGTTTCTATATATCCCAAGAACGATGCTTGGATTGGCTACTCAATGGTTTAGGCATGTTAAACACTAAGAACTCGACACTAAAACGCAGGTTTTGTTCTGAAAAGAACACTTTTTCAAACGCAAAAACAGACTTAACCTGGAACAGTCAAAACACGTGCGGCAGGTTCGATAATAATGTAATAAATCGATCCAATACAAACGTAAACGTTGTGTTAGTGATATTTTACTACCAACACTGAAGCGTGAAAGTCTCTGGCACATTTATGGTTTTTATTTATTATTCATCATAAAAGCTAAATTTACATTAAATTGTTAATTTTTCCTTGATAATTGATTAAGCTTAAACCAAACGCATGATTTAAAATGAGCTGGAAATAAGAAAATAAATATCGGTTTTGTAAATCTAATGGTGGTATTTATGACGTCACTAAAATTTACTTGGTGACGTCTGTCGTCTGACTTCGTGCCCCTACTTTAAATAATTTATCTCAAGGGGTTCCGCAAAGATCGGTGATCGGTCCTATACTATGGAATTTATATTACGATCAAATCTTCGAAATTACCAAGCCTAAAGACATAACGCTACTTGCCTACGCAGACGAATTGGCACTCATAGGTACAGCTAACAATAGGATGAACTTAGAAAATAATATTACTATAACACTAATCCGTTTAAGTGAAAAATTTAACTGTATGAAACTAGAACTAGCAGTGGAGAAAACGGAAGCAGCCATCCTAATGGGCCGTCGAAAACTCAGGAACATTAATTTAGAAATTGAAAGAACGAAGATCGAAGACAAAAACACAGTGCCATACTTAGGAGTCGAGTTCAACAATAACATGTCGATGAAAACACATATAAACAAAGTGGCAACGTCGGCAGAAGCAACCGCCACTACACTTGCGAAATTAATGCCAAACGTGAACAATTTTAGCTATGGTAAAATAAGAATCACAGCGTCAGTAATTAATTCAAAGCTCCTGTATGTGGTGGAAATATGGAGCAGCACTATGAGGAAGGCGGAATATAAAAATCGATTAGCAAAAGTGCAAAGAAGAACATTGTTAAGGGTATGCTCTGGGTACCGGACAATCTCAAGAGAGGCCATCAATCTACTAGCAGCAATTCCCCCAATCGAATTACTAGCAGAAGAAAGGAGTAGTCTAATTAATAACAAAGGAAGAATAACAAAAAAAGATGTTAGACGAACCACATATGAGAAATGGCAACAAAAATGGTCAGAGTTAGAAAGCAAAGGAGAATAGACCAGAATAGTGATTCCCGATTTAAGGCCTTGGGTAATGCGCAAACACGGGGCACTAAATTATCATCTAAAACACAAGCACTGTCGGGATACGGTTGCTTCGACGCATACCTAGAGCAGATGCATCTTAGGGAAGATAATCTCTGTGTATACACAGTGAATCACACTCTGTTGCACTGCGATAAGTGGAACAGAGAAAGACATGAAATAGAAATTATAATAGGAAAACCTATCACGAAGGAAAACCTAATTAATAAAATGCTTGAAACGGCAGATAATTGGAATGACATTAACAAAAGGATAAGTTCTATTATAAAGATAAAAGAATCAGAGGAGCACGCACAGCAACAAGGTAGACAGTAGATCTTACACACGGTAGGGGCAGTCCGGCGGATGAAGAGGTGATTGCGTCGGCTGTCCGGACTCCGGAGACACACTGCAATTATGTAGAGAGCCAAGTTAGTTAAGTTAGATAGTAAAGGTACTAAAATTGACGGAGATAACTTGATATTTACAAACGCGAACAGCCATAGGTACTCTGTTGTAATGCTAGGCGGTTCCGGGGTATGGTTGGTTTCAGAATGATCAATGGCTGGATTAATCGAGTCATCGACATCCACTACATCATTCAAAAAAAAAGATTGGAATTGTTGGATCTTCCACCCTACTCACCGATTTAGCTCCGTCTGACTGCCAGTTACTCCCGAACCTCAAAAGATAGCTCGGAGGACAACGATTTTCCGACAACAATGAAGTGGTTCATGTTGTAAGCGACTATTTTTCAGACCAGGAGAAATCATTGCATAAAAGGGCTGTAATGGTTTTGGAACATAGATGGGGAAAATGTGTCGAGCTCAATGGGGATTCTCTTGAAAAATAAATTTATTCGCATTTCTTTTTGATTTACTTTACTTTTCAAACGGCCCACGTATAATGAATTACTACTTGGTTTTTACAGAATATACACACCTATGTATACTAGTTAATAAATTATCATAATAAACTCTGCTAAGTATTTCTGTAAAAATATTGTTAATAGTTAATTTAACACCTAAATTTTATAAATAAATATTTTTTCAGTATGGGATAGGCCCCTTACTTGGCCGCCCGCGTGCATTGCCCAGCTTCTAAGCGAGCTTTACATCTTTCGTATAATCAAAATTGAGAATATTATTTCGTGTAAGTGATACCAACAACGAAGATTACTCTCATAATCGCCGTTAAGCTCCCTCTTCTATTTTAAATAAAATAAGTAATGAATCTTATTAGAATAATCGGCTGCCGATACTTTTATAACAATAAATCTACAGGCTTCCGCATCGCCTCTGCGCGGCACGAGAAATAAGAAGTTCATAGATGACAGGATGCGTTGAAATATGCCTTAATAAATCTGCGTAATTAAAGTACCTGACTGCGGTGAGAAGCGATTACAATATTAACGACAATATAATACTAATTCATTGCCAACTCGCGGATAATAAATCAGGGCAAGAATGTGCGAAATGGTTATGTTGAAAAACTTAAAATCTGAGCAGCATCGTTATTTTGCCACGTATACGGTTCGTTTGGGTTCTCTTATAATGTTACACCCACACGCAATGCGCTCTTGTTGAAAATAAATGCATTTATAATTGGGGACGTTTGAAATTAACTCGAGATGTAATTTAATAATTTTAGAATGGCGGAATCTGCGTTGATTTAACAGATCATTAACATATTATAATAACTGCCGTGTTTTACTAAAGGTTTAGTTGAGCAGCTGTTCTGCAAGAATCATTTTGAAAAAGTTGCAACATTTTGAGTTCAAAAAGATTTCTACTTCCTTATTTTTTAAAATGAGAAAATTTGCAAAGAATCGGTATTCTAAAGCTTCAGACCAATGCTTTGATCCTTTAATCTTTTATCTTAATTCCAGCTTATACATACAATGCAGATTTTATTTGATCCATTTGAACTGCTTAAATTTAATATCATAAAATCAATTCGGACTGTTCTGTTTATTATTTGTTTGCGTTTTTTTCGCTTTGGGTATTTATTCGGTCGTCATTCTTCTAAACGTAAAACCAAAATCATTTTTCTATTCATTTATGCATATTTCTAGTTTTAAGTGGATCCGCACTACGTCATTTAGGGAGTATGAGAGATGATAAACTTTTACCACTCTGAATTTTAATGAAGCAAACTAATGTCAAGGTCTGACTTGATTTTTTTACTTCCTTGATACATTTTTATTGATATTTGTTATATAAAAAGGAGATGATTATGTAATCGAAAAGGTATGGAATAATAATCGAATATTTGATTGTGACCTAATGCGATTTTACTCAGAAATCATTATTATTTTACGTAGTTGCTATATGTTTTCGTGATTTGCGTAAAATAATTTGTTTGTTGTGAATTTTCATTCTGATGTGTAAAATTCACATCGGGCAATAGGGGATTGTTTTTCATTTAAAAGGATTTTCCTCAAAACCTTTATCAATTTTATTATATAAAAAAAATTCGATGTGTGTTGATTCATTTTATAAACTCTTTAAAACATAAAAAAATAAATTTAAAGGATTCACGGCAGAGGTATTTTTCTGTGTAAAGCTTTTTCAAAATTCATTCCAATTCGTTAAAAATAATCGACAGATGTCAATAATCATTAGTTAACAAATGATATTCCAATCAACGCCTACTTTGGTTCCATTTTTCAGTCTCACGGTATGTAATAATCACAAAACGAATACAACAACTTAGCTTGTGGTTTTCACCCTTCATTGAGAACTTGCCAACTACAGTAACATTGTCATCTCGTTACTGTAAATTCGTCCGCAAACAAAACAGCTTCAGTACAATCAAATTTACAAGACAATATTACTGTAGCACTAAAAAGAAGAACAGCCCCTTACTCTTCTTACCTTAGAGGAATTTAGGGACGAATCATATTTTGCATATTAATTGTTTGGCAGTAACTGAACAATATTAATTATAAACATTACAGAACGAATTACATAATTTAACTGCAAAAAGTAAGTAAACAAATCCATAAGAAACAAAAAGGTCAAACAATTTACAAGATTTAGATTAGAAACTGAAGGGATCAATGCTCTCCGGAAGTATTTTATTTACGTATAAAACAGAGAAAGTAAAGAACGAAAATTTTCATTTAAATTACCAAATACCCATTTTTGAATATATTAATGTTATTAATTACTAAATCTCAACTTCCTTTTGCATCTAATCTACCTAATATATGAAAATATTTCACTTTCTAGATTATTCGGATTTACTTTTATATTGAATACAAAAAACCGTATCAAACCCTTCCAAAAATATCTGATTTATTTATATTACAAATCATTGCGTATCAACTGAAGTAGTTCTTAAATAAGAATTAAAATTTGTTAAGGTTAAATGTCGATTTTTTTTTTAATTAAGTGAGCGATGGGAAATGGCTCGAACCGAGAAAGTAAATGATGTCCCATGTTTTGGTGGAGCTTTACATAATTATCTAATTAGTTAATTATTGATAATTTGTCAAAATTAGAGAGATTTACGATCTTTACAAGCTAAATTATGTAAAAAATAAGAAAGTTCAACATATTGTTTTCACTTGTTATTCCTTTCTCATTAATTTAAACCGAGTTTTAGCCAACAACTAAGAAATATTTGTTAATTCGGCATCGAAAATTTATTGGTTGGATGAAAAAATGGACTCCTAATTTCTGTTTAATTAGGTTTTTATCAGGAGGTTTGTATGCTGAAACTTGAAGAATGGAATAGGAAAACGAATTCTGTAAATTATATTTGGTGTTAGAGGAAAACTAAAACTGATAATATTGGAAACAGTAGAATTACTGCAGCACCTAAAAAGGACAGAATGAATATCTCTAAATACTCGTAGATAGCAACTCATTCAATCCGAAAATTTTTCCGAAATTTTAAAACTTATAGTAATTGTGAAAGAATTCTGTTAGTTAAAATGTGTTGAGGAGTTGCATAATTAATTTAGAATTAAAACATAATATTTCAATATGCGAGTAGCAAGGTACGTCCGAAATACAAAATTTACTCATTTTGTTGTGTTAAAGTATTTGCTGAGACCTAAAAACTTTCGATATCTATTTTTTGCTAATTATAAAATTGTTACTTAGGTTATATAGGAAAATGAAGAATTAATAATAGCTATTGGAAAAGTTTGGAAACAGTTGGATTAATTAAAAATTTAGAGCAGAAGCAATATTTCTAAGTTGAACTGCTAGAGTTTTCAATTTTTTTTAAATTATTTATTTGCCAGTTCAATAAAAATGTTACTCATGGCATTGTTAATGACAATAAATATAATTAATAGGTTATGAAGGTTAATAGCCCTCTGCATGTTGGTGTGACATTTCGTTTTATTAGTGAATCACTATCGATTTCGGATTTCGGGCAGATGCAGGTCTTGTAGTAATTTGCGTTTTAGTCTATGGTGAAGATTTCGTCTGCCTATGTTGTAGTACTCATATATCGCGTCGTCGCATTCAGGTATGTTGTTTTTAAAGAATTTGTTAGCACTCGCACTAATGTAAGTCCTAGGCCTAGTTCATAGTGTTGTACGTTGCGAATATACCAAGCGATGCTTACTGCTATTTGAAGTATTTTGTTTTGAATTTGGCCATGATACTCTAAATAGGTAATGCATACAAAGCTGAAGGCCTTCTTAGGGATTTATACATCAGGATAGCACACTTAGGTTTTAGTGATGATTTCCTAGTTGTTTATGAGAGGATACAGTTGTGCTAGTCTCGCATAGCTTTGATTTAGCTTCTGATGAACATAGAGTTTCCAGGTAGTAAGTCGAGTGCCCAGATATTTCACTGCAGCGTCGTTGGGATTCCAGTCAATGGCAATTATTGTTTATTACAGATTTGGTGGATTACGGATTATTTTGGCTTGGCATTTCATGAGGTTTATTTGGATATTCCAGATATTGAACCATGAGCATATTTGATGTACTACAGTTTCTCAATGGCTTGGATAAGGTCACTGTTTTGTACTAGGACTGCAGCATCATCTGCAAAAGTCGCTAAGGTTGCCTTTATTGTTAGAATGCCTGATGTAAATATATTGAACAGCAGCGGCCCTAGTATGCTTCCGTAGGGTACGCCTGCTTTAATGTTGTTTTTTTTTTGAGATATTGTAATGTTCGGTTTTCAAGAAAAGAGAAGATTATTGCCTTTAAGTTGTTAGATATACTGAGTTTAATTAACTTGCTTTTTAACCCTCGAGCCAGACTTTATCAAAAGCCTAGACTAGGTCTAGGAAGCCCTCTTCAATAATTTTTCCTGAGGTACACTGGAGTTGGTGTAGGATTGAGTATTTTTTCCTAAAACCAATCTGGAATAATGGTAATGTGTTAAGTGGTGTTAGTTCATTCATCAAACGAGAGTAAATGCTTTTCTCTAAAAGTTTTGGGAGCTATGTTAAAAGCTTATCGGCCTGTAATTATCGTCTATTTGTTTTTGCCCTGCTTTGTAAATACAAATATATGAGCATGTTTCCATGTTTGAGGAAAGTAACCATGCTGGAGACATGCATTAAACGTGGAAGAGAGATAAGCTAGGGATTTATTGGTGAGTTGTGTTAGCACTAAGTTTGTAATGAGGTCATGTCCGGGGGATTTTCTCCTTGGGAGATTTGCAATTGTAGTTTTTAGTTCGCTGGGTATAGTGGGTGTAATCTGTTCGGTTATCACTGGCAAATTAGTTTCAATATGATGCATTATGTGTGCTTTGTGAGTTGGAGTACAAGTAGTTTTTGGGGTAAATACTTTTTTTTCTCTGTAATGTGCATGGCATTTTCAGTACCTAGTGTTGGGACTTCCTTGCGTTGTTTTAGAATGCGCTTAGTAACTTTCCACATTCCCAAGTCGCCTGGTTCTAGATTTTCAATATTAATATGTTATTAATATGTATTAATTCTTAGCTAATCTAGTTCCCGTTTTAGGCAATGTATAAAGCTATTTAATGGGCGTTTCGTTTCTGGGTTTATGTTTCTCTGCCATTCTAGTCTAGTTTATATCATTCTTTCGGTAAGTTCAATTATTTTAAATGGTAGATCATGGTATTTTGGTTTATGGGTGGCTTCTGTAGCTTGTGTTGCCGTATGCATGCTATTTATTATTGAGGTTGTAAATTTGGATATTGCTGTGCCTATGTCTACTTGAGGTGTGCTAAAATGATATCACGACTGGTAGGTGATCTGAGTCGAGGTTTTAATTTTTGTATGGAATTCTTCTTTCGTTTATTGTTGTTCTTCTTCGCTTTATTCATGCAGATTCGATTTCTATTTCTTCCAGGCGTACTTTTAAAAGCTCTTGAAGTATTCTTTCCATCTTACCATTATTTCTTTTCCTCCATCGTATCTTTCCTGTTTATCTTTTACATATTTAATATCTATTCTTTCAATTTTTTTAAGCTTGTTTGCCTGGTTTCTTTTTGTCATATATTTGTCGTATTATTCGGTCTTTATAACTTGATATAACTTATTTGTACCATGTCTCCAAAATAATCAATTACTGCAATTTCAACAACATTTTTTAGTATTCTCGTGGATGTACATTCATAATCAGCAGTAGAGTAGTTATTTATTTTAACTTTCAACGTTCTGTTAAAAACTTGTTTAATTCCAATGTTTGGCTAACCCCGGCTCCACACTTGCGTTGTTCGTGTACGAATATTCGGATAATAAAATGCCGCACGTGTGGACGAAAATTTCGTATTCGTATACGAATATTCGGCGCATTTTCACGAACACGAATGTTTGCCGTTGTCGGTAAGTTAACACACATCAAAGGCGACGAATATTCGTTGTAAGCTCTTTTTCGCATGCCCTCCACACTATCGTGTACGAACATGCAAATCGGCTGTCTAGGTTTCATTTATTTTTATGTAACAATTACACTAACATTTGAAAATGGAATGGACAAATGAAACTGTATTAAAATTTTTAAAAGTGTACAGAATTGAAACTAGCCTTTAGGATCAAAATGAACCCAATCATAAAAATCGAAACAAGGTTGCTGACTTTTTTTATGTAATTGTAAATAATGGTAGTAACTGATTAAAAAATACCCAGCAGCTGCAGTACTACTAGGCCTTCTTCTGAAGACGAATCCATGATGAATGAAACGAATAGGAATATTTTCCATATTTCAAATACCAAATACGAATATTCGGCTAATATCACGCATGTGTGGAGGGTGTGTTCGACAAATATCCGTTAACGCAAGTGTGGAGCCGCGGTAAGAGTGGTCGAATTGAGAATTGGTATATCATAGCAGATTAAAAGCCAAATAAATTATAAAAAAAATTAGTATTCTTGAACAATTTTAACTTTAACGATGACAGCCACACTTTAGCGCTTATTTCGTCATTTCACAATTTTCAGTGGATAATAAACAAATATTATATTATTTCAGAAAGCAAACAATTAAGTAAATTAAAGAAAGCACCAAGTCGTCATCCTAATTTAGTGTTTTATTTCATTTAGTTAACTAGTATCCCACGCCGTTTTAAGCATGATTTTATGTCGATTCTTTTAAATTCAAAATAATAAAATAATTTCTGGAAATTAGCAGAATCGTGGTTGTATCGGCCAGAAAAATCTCGGAGAATTAATTAAATTTATGTGCTTTACTTATATCTAAATTTCAATAATTTAAGAGTTTATTAAATTAAAAAACGGCCAAGGAAAAATTCCGATGTAATTTCTGTATTTCTAATAAATGTATTTTGTTTCAGGTAAGCAACCGAATTTCAAATAAATTTCAAGAGCGTAACTTGGGTACAATCCATGTCAGTGTAAAAGGTAAATTTTTATTTATTTAATGCGTAAATTGAATATAGAAAGTTAAGCAAAGACCTGCTTGGTCAGAACTTGAATGGGTGACCACTCTGCGGCTCGGTGTGTTCGGCCCCCTCTACACTGTAAAGGTATAAGAGGGAAAAAGGAAAAGAAGAATATGTAAATTGGTTTAATTAATTTTCCTGAAATAATTTATAAAAATTACAATAACAATCCTTGTTATTTGATTATGTTGCATAAATTCCAAAAACATGGCAAAAGACCTTTAATGTTTAGGAACCATGAGCTTAATCGTATTGTCAATAGAAATTATTAAAGTTGGTTAGTGGTTCAAATTCCCGCCGAAGTGACTTTTTTCTACATACAGGGTGTTAGGTAATGCTTCTGCCAAACTTTAGGGGTGGCTTTGCAACGATAAAAGGAATAAAACATTATTATACCATTTTTTGCTCAGTTGCATTTTCCTTTCTTTTTTTTCCTTTAATTATTTTGTGGTTGTTAATACAGTTTTATTGTTACTTGATGTATTAGATTCTTATTTATCCGTAAAAATTTTGTTCGTGTATCTTTAGCCCTTTGTGTTTGTTTTTCCCGAGAATAAAATGTAAAATAAAGCAAGCTTTTTCTCAGAAACTATTCATATATTATTAGAAAAAAAAATTGTATAATACTTTTTGTTCCATTTCTCATTATAAAGCTATTCCCAAAGTTTGGCAGAAGCATTACCTAACACCCTGTATAGAATTTTTATAACTAATTTATTATTTTTAATTTAAAAACCACTTAAATATTTTCAAAAATATTTTAAAAAATAATAAATTTGGTTACAATTTCGAAATTTTAAATGCAAAGAAGGTGTTCTTTTTTATATAATTCTTTTGCTAATCCTGAATTTATGTGGAAGAACCAGGGAAGATACAAGATATTGCATTTCTGAATTTAAGCTTCCATTTGTGATTAGATGTGGAAATACTTTCTTTCTCTTTCTTTCTCTTTTACCCTCTTATACCATTACAGTGTCGAGGGGGCCGGGCACACCAAGCCGCAGAATGGTCCACCAATTCCCATTCAGACCACTGCTTAACTTTCAATTTCAGTTTTTACGTGCACTCCCACTACCGTGTTTTCTAAAGAAATACCGAAACTTGAAAGCCGGCAATATTTTATAGCTTTTTAATTACATATTTCCAAAATGTTGAAAGTGGAAATGACGAAAATGATAATTATTTGGGCTGTTTAACCTTAAATAAAAATAATATCTTAAATTATGGCAAAAGATTTTAGAAAAATAAACAAGCACTTTCAAAAGCACACGGTTTGTGTTTATATAAACGCAACTATTTCAATATAAGGGGTTGAAGAATTATAATAAAATTTTGAAATGCAGGAGGAACTACAGTATGTCCCCGGATTGAGTTTACAATAGGTATGATTGACCAAAAATTTTCGAATTGGAATTTCATATTTTGGGATTCCGCCCTGCTTGGTCTGAAACTTATTTTCAGTTTACTTTCGATTTTTTAAAATCAAGTAGGCCTTTACAGTTGAGCAATAACTCTTTTCGTTTCAGGTAAAGTACCTTTTGCGTTCACAGTACGCCAAAGTGTTACTAAGAAAAGTTGTTCAGAATGAAAAGCTATGGCGATGTACAAATTTTCAGAACGATCGGCCCACTTTGATAAAATTCATTATTTGTCAATTTCGTTTCAGGTAAAGTACTGTTTCTGTTCACAGTACGCCAATATTTTACTAAGAGAAGTTGTTCAGAATAAAAAGTTATGGAGTTATGCAAATTTTCAGAATGATCGATCTACTTTGATAAAATCCACCAATACTGGATTTTATCAAAGTAGGCTGATCATTCTGAAAATTTTCATAACACAGGTACTATACATACAGTTTCAAAAAATACTGTTTCGAGTACTTCTGAAGTGGCCAATCTGAAATTCAAAAATGACATTTTTTTTAGTTAAATACCGAATCGTTTGTTATAAAGCATTTTCAAAAGGTTTACTTCGATTTTCCAAAAATTTCTTAGCGGTTTCCAATAGAATCCAGATTCCTTTAATTTTTAAGCCGCAGTTTTGAAATTTTTTTAAATTTGAATACAGTTTACTTGGGGTTTCCAAAATTTGCATGTATCCGGTCTGCCCCATTTCCTGTAAGTTTTAAGTAGCCTTTCCAAAATTGGAGCATAACAGAATTTTTTATTTATATGTTTAAAAGTGCGTTTAAAGGTTTTATCATTCCTTTTTTCAGACAGCGTTTTACTTCGATTTTCTAAAGTTTTCTTAGCAGTTTTCAATGCACTCTGAATCCCTATAATTTTTAAGCCGCCGAAATTTACTTGCATCCAGTCTGCGAAAATCTAATTCGCTATAAGTTTTAACTAAACGTAAAGGTTAAGGTATCGGCACTAACGCCTCGCGAGGGAGCAGGGCCGGCAACACGGAGGGTTAAGGTCTCCTAAGTCGCTTTACATACTTCGTTTGTTTCGCACGATATACGTAGTGTGGTAAGCAGTACGCCTTCTATAGCCGCCTACCTTCCCTACTTCACCACTGTGTTTCAGTTCTCAATTATTTTTAGTGACTGGGTAGATCATCGCCGAGCGACTCGGATTTGACCCCAAGACCGTCCGCGCTGTAGCCGAATGCCTTAATCAATCGGCCACTCTGGCAATTTTTAAGTAGTCTTTTTAAAATTCAAAAATAACAAATTTTTTTAAATGCTTACAAGGGCGTTTAAATATATTGTTTGTATCAAATTTTTTTCAACCAATGTTCCGACATTTTCGTAATACATATTTCCAATGCATCCTTTTCAAAAAATACCTACATCATTTAATTTATTATTTTCAAAAGGCAATTAATTAACTTCGATTTTCCGAAAATGTTTTAGCAAGTTGTCAATGCATCCGGTCTCTAAAAATTACATTTCTGTAAGATTTGCATAGGTAGTCGTTCTAAAATTTCAAAACAACAAAGTTTTTGTTTAAACAATGGGCTTTTCATTTGACTTGAGTATTTTCAAATGCCAATTTTCTTCCTTCGATTTTGCGAAACTGTTTTAACAATTTCCAAAAATGCCTTTTTCTTTAATTTTTATGTGGCCCATACCTATGCAACTTAAAAACAGAAAAGGATTATATATCAACACGAAGAATTCTGATTAACATTTACTTCGATTTTCTCAAATTTTCTTTGTAGTTTCCAATACAATCCGGATTGGTTTAATTTTTAAACCGAAGTATTCAAAAATAATATATTTTTATTTAAATATCTGCAGTCAATGCTACATCGTTTAAGTTAAAGTATTTTCAAAAGGCAGTTAGCTCACTTCCATTATTAGAAATTTGTTACATTCGGTCTCTCTAAAATTCCGGAATAACAAATTTTTTAATTTAAATACTTACAAGAACGTTTAAGTGTTGTATCATTTGTATGAATTTTTTTTAAACACCACTTCGATTTTCCGAAATTTTCTTAAAAATTTATCCAGTTTCTAGAAATCCTGTTAAATCTTAAGTGGCCGATCTGAAATTCCAAAATAACAATTTTTTAATTAAATAGCGGTGTTATATGCCAAACCGTTAGATTTAAAGCATTTTTCAGAAGCTACTTTTCTTCAATTTTCCAATGTTTTCTTAGCAGTTTCCAATACAATCCGGAATCCTTTAACTTTTAAGCGGCAGTATTCAAACTATACAATTAAATACTTGCAGTCAATCGTCGTTTAATATAAAATATTTTTAAAAGGCAGTTTACTTGGATTTATTTGATAGTTCTATTCCTGTAAACTTTAAGAAGCTTTTGTAAAATTAAAAAATAATTTGTTTTTAAATGTTAGTACTGTATTTAAATGCTGTATCGTTTGATTTAAGTATTTTCAAAAGGCAATTTTCCTCAAGTTTCCAAAATTGTTGTAATATTTTCCCAAAAACTGTCTTTTCCTTTAATTTTTAAGTGACCCATCTGGAATTTAAAAATAACAATAACATTATGCATCAACAGGAAAAAACTCTCATTAACAAAAGTAATCTACTAAATACGAAAGAAACAAGGAAGTCACCAAATAGCCTCTCACAAGCATGAAGTGTTAACAACATAAATGTTCATCAGTGGCCATTACTCTTAGCATAATGTTTAACGTACCGATCATTATTAACTCTAATAGTAGAAAGCGAGATGGGTTAGTTGTTTTGTGTGTTGCCTAATATTACGATATTTTGAGAGAACAACAAAAATCCACATTCTTCGTTTAAAAATTGCATCTTCTAGCCAATTTTCTATTTTTAGATTGAAAAACCAGGGGAAAATATTAGGAATAACACAGAAATGTAAACAAAAGAATTTCGAAATTTTTAGAAATTCGTGTTTTTCTCGATTTTCACCAGTAAAAGGCACAATGAGAGGCATGAACTTTGTTATTATCCTTATTAGCCATCTAGATTTCTTTGTTCCTATTTAAAAAAAAGGAAATAATCTAAAAATAATAACATCATTATAATAATAGAATACTAACAAACAATTTAAAGTTAATATTATAAACAGTGAATGCACTTCCGAGTTTGGAGATGCAAGTGAAAGTAAATAATCCTTACTAGTAGTACTTGCACTCTATTCTCCTGCGAATCGAAAGGTTCTAACGACTTTCCATCGGTCATTGGCCTTTGTAATAGTGGTCAGGATTAGACCTAACACTGGCCAACAGAATTAGATCATATCGTTAAAAATGCATTAGGTGATTTTACATAAAATTGTAAAAGTTGTCGGAAAAAATGCAGATGGTTCGTTATTAAATTATGAGGATTTTTCCATAATCTTCCTTGTGAATTTAGTCATTTACCAAAAAAAAAAAATGAACGCTAAATGCATGCTAATTTTAACGTTATGTGAAAGGATTAAAGATTAGTTGTCAAACACGTGACAAACTTCCTGTTTTCCTGCAGCTATTTTTAATCTGTTTGTATTTACGATTCATACAAAAATAATTAAATTTCTAAACGACTTTAATTAGCATTTCTATTTTATGGGAAAACTGCATCCATTTATTTATCCTTTTTTGGGTTTGGTTATTTAAGGATTTAGTCAATTAATTCAGATAATTAAAATTATGAATAAATCTATAGTTTACGTCTTTTTGTGTAGCCTTTGTGTATAAAAGGATGTTTAGCAACTGCCAAAAAATGAAACTACGTGGTGACTAACAGAATCAACAATAAATCACATTCAAATTTCGAAATGGCATGCTTAATTTCATTTTATTACTTAATTAGTTAACAAAGTTTCCATATTCGGTTAAGTCTGGCTATTCGCCGTTTTTTCTTGTAAATACATCGTGTTTTTTAATGTCTTTGCCAAAAAAAGTATTAGTTAAATTTATTTGGTGGAATTTCAATTTTTAGTACGAAAATAGCCTTGGATAAATATAAGTCTAACGGTAAACTATTTTTAGTAATTTGTTTACTATCTTTTTTTGCTAAATTTCTGAATTTTAATAAAGCAAGAAAGGACCGAAATATTATACATTTCGTCTTCGTTAAAATAATTAACAACCTTGAGTGGTTTAGTTGTGGCCTTTAAATATTTAAATACTGAAATTAATACGCTTATGAGCTTGTGATATTAAGGAAACGCTTGTATTGCTTTGTTCATTGAGTCTTATTTTGCTTAAACGTGAAATTAATTAATATATTGGTAGGGTTTTGAATTTACAGTATTATTATTATCTGTTTGTATGAGAGCCCATCAGCCAGTAAAAATATAAGGCAGAAGTACAAGCTGTGTTTTAAGTATTTGTATAAAGCAGAAATACAACAAAAATTAAAATTAATTAAATTAAGTATTTATAAAATGTTTTAGGATTCCAATATAATTTTAGAATTTTTAAAATAATTTGAATTTGAACTTCCGAATTTCAGGAATATTATGGAAAATTTACTGCTTTGGGGATGCTTGAGAATAATTTCGAAAAATCTCGCCTTCACAGGGATTCGAATCATTGATTTCGGGCTAAAAAAGCCAACTCTCTAGGTCTGGGCTCTATGGTTTTTAAAACAACGTGAGTTTTCAGTTTCTGATGACAAATGCTTTCTGCATGAAATTGCCCTGAAGAAATTTTGTACAATAAGCTGAAATAATAGCAAATTGAATTTTTAAGTAAAACTGCAACAGACGTTAAGGATTTCAGCAAAAAAGGCACGTTTCATCAATACAAATTGTGTATCGAAGTAAGCTTGTCCTAGAAAAGAAGGCTTTAGCTCCGACTTTCAGTGGTTTAATTTCTATCAATAAATAATGTCATCGTTGTAATTCGAAAGAGCTGGCAGGTAGGTGGATGCAGTTTAGCATATGAAAATATATACACAATATCAGTGGGCGCAATTCACCAATAAATATCCATCTAGAAATTGGGCAAACGCTTTAGTTAAGTGCTTTCGAACGTTTAAAATGGTGTAAAGAAGTAATCAGCATATAAATTTATAAATTATTAAAATCCGCGAATATACAGTTTAAAAAACAAAAATTATTGCCTTTTTATTGCCTTATTTATATATTCGGGTTTAGTGTGAATTAGCATGATTTCGTTATTGTTATTTTCTTTTAATGTGATCCGATCGTTGTTATTATTACTATACAAACTTGATTGTTTAATTGTTTAATTTTATTTCTACGCATGATTTGTTACTGATTTCATGAAACAGAATTGGTAAAAAAGCACTTTTTTCGTAGTTAAGTAAAGGCATTTTCACAAATGTGGCTTTATTGACATCAATTTTTTTTAAACTTAAATCTTTCTTTGTATGAGGCTTTCTAAATTAATCTAGAAATACATAAATCAAAAAAGAGGTAATTTCAAAAGGAAGAAGGGGCATAACACTACTTACATAAGACTTCGTTTTGAATAATCAATTTTTTAAGGCTATTTTCGCTATTTGATAGCCAGATTTTTGGGTTGCGAAGGCAATAATTTTTGAAAAACTTTTTTCATCCCTTTCCTAAAAAAATCCCTAATTTCCACAAATTTACTGCAGAAGAAATATTCAAAGCTCAAGTTTTACAACGGATGCATCTTACCTCTTAAGAAATGCAAAGAATTTATTTTTTTATTAAAATCATTTTGCATTCCATCTCAAGTTTATAGCGCATAATAAACATGTAAGTGGCCCCCGTGCAAAAAATTGTGGTAAACCAGAAATAGCAGAGCAATGGTTTTGTTTTTATTTTCGTGTGTGTATGTTACATTGCATGTGTATGTTATATTCTTGTACGAGATGCACGAATGCGGTTAGACGTTTGTTTGCGTGGTACCGTTATGCTTTTAAGCAATCAGAACCAGTTCCTTCGTCGGTGGAGTCATAAATTATAAGTAGATACATTTTAAGTTGACGGGAGTGCATAATAGATATTTTTGTCACATATGTAAGGATGCTTCTGATAATTTCAACTTCAATAAGAATTATTGCTTTAATGTCTTAATAATCACATAGGTAACGCCGTTGGGATCTTTCTCTGAAGCTGTTGAGGTTGTAAACTGGAGCAGGTTTGAAGTCTTTACCAAAGGAAATATTTATACTATAATATCAAAGATTTTTCCACACATTTAATGATTGGGGCCAGGTGTTAATGATTGTGAATATACAGAAATTTAGTTACAGTAATTATACTGCATTTACAATTTTTCAGGTCATAGTGGGCCATGAGTTTAATTTATTATTTGTCAGAGAATCGAACATCTGTTGGATGCTAGGTATTGGATTCTCAACGAGTGTATGGCGTTTTTGAGTAATATTTTCCGGCCTATTGCCGAATATGACTTGTTATCATTGCTCTATGTTGAATAACAAATTTCAGATTGACAATTGTCAGCGCTGGTTCTTTCTATAAGGCATAAATAAATTTGTCAAACATGGTATATTTAAATCTAAAACAGTCTTGTTTACAACAAACCATCTTCTCCAACGTGACCTACTGCAGTCTAAAAGGACCACGAATAGCTTTCAGTTAATTGTTTACAAAATATGAATGCTTATCAGTACAGTTCAAAGTAACAGTAAAGTAAGAAGGTTCAAAACTGTTTAGATCCTTTAAATCTTATCAGTTTAAACGTTTTTACAGGGTTGAAATTAATTGTTAATAAATATGAACTAATTTAGAAGTTAAAGTTTACAACCAGCAACGTTGATTTTATCGTGGAACTTTGAAATTAACGGGATTTTTTTTTATTGACAAGACTAGGGAAATGGTAATTTACACCAACAACTGAATAAAACTCCCCAACTTGGCCTACACTAAATTCAATTTCGAGCTGCAGTGGATCAAAACAATCGTATGCATAGATCACGCCCCTTGACCAACAAAATCATAAGACTGCAGCCCTTGACCAATAAAAACGTAAGACTGCAGGTACATGTGGAAATTATTGTTTACTCGCACTGTAGCTCGAAATTGAATTTAGTTTAGTATAGTCTAAAAACATCGGTAATGGATTATTATTTTCACTCAACTATAATGAAATGTGAAGATACTATTATTGTATTACTTAAACCAACAACATATAAAATTTCAAACCTGCTTAGATTTATCCCCAAATTTAATATTTTTGATAAACTGAATGATTTTAGGAAATTAAAATTTTGCTGTTAGCAGCGTTATTTTTATCCTAAATCCTTTTGTTAATAAGACAGACTCATACCAGGAAAAATTCACAACGAAATTGTCTCCCCAACTTGGCCTTCTATGGTCTCAAAAGACCGTCAATGGGTTATAGTTTTCAATTAACTATGATAAAATGTTCAAGCTACTTATTACAGTAATTTAAATCAAAAGTAAAATAATAATTTCAAGCTTACTTCGGTCCTTTACACCTCATTAATTTAAATACTTTGGTTCTTTTATTTAATAAATTTAAAATGAATTTAGAAAATTAAACTCAGGTTAATTTTCAAAAAATCAGAACTTTTTGCCTAATTTTTCGGGAATTTTTTATTTAAGAATGCAATTCTTTCTTTTGTGGTTTTTCCTTCCCAAAACTTTTAAATAAAGTTAAACTTTAATGAATCTAAGTAGATTAGATTATAATCTTAAAGGTAAAGGTATCGGCACTTACACTCCGGGAGGGCGTATGGCGGGCAACATGGAGGGTTAAGGCCTCCTAAGTCGCTTTCTATACCCGGTTGTCTCGCACGCTATACGTACGGGGCGATATGGTAAGCACCACGCCGTCGACAAACGCCTAGCTCCCATACTCCACCACGTTTCGGTTTTAAGATTAATAATAATAATAATAATAAAGGCACTTTAACCCTTAGAGAGTTATGGCCTACCCAGATGGGTTTTCAGATCCATGTCTATGTTCTGTCCGAAGTGGATAAGTCCTTGGTTTTAAGATTATAATCTTAAATTATCAGTTTGAAAATATTAGTACTGTATTACAAGTTCTTTACGAAAGCATTGAAATAAGGTGCTCATATAAAAATTATTTATATAATTTATTGTTAATAAATGTGAATGAATTTACAAAAAATTAGGAAGTTTTGTTCATTTTTTTCAGGAAAAATGCATTTACTTTTAAGTGTTGTTTTTTTATAGTTTTTTTTTTTTCAAAATTATTTAAAAATGGAACATTCACGAATCTAAATTTAATCTTAAGCCTACAAATAACAAATTTGATTATTATTATTATATCGTATGGCGATCTACAGAGCCCTTAATAACTAATTATAAAAATATTATATGTATATGTGTGTATAACAAACTGATAATTTTCTTATATCATAAATTATTTATAAAAACACTGAAATTATTAATGTGTTAATCTGCTTGATTTTAAGATTATTTTGATATTTGCCTTTTTGATAAAAAAAAATATTTTTTTTGTATTAGTAAATATGAGTTAATTTAGTAAAGCAAAATTGTAGTTTTTTAGAAAGTTTTGTTAAATTTTTTAAGAAATATTTCTCTTTTTAAGTAATTTGTCTTATTTTTTCAAGATTATGTTTAAAACAATAGAATTCATGCATCTAAGCAAGGTTAAATTATATAATCTTAATCTGAAAGTTAACAAATCGTTTATGAAAGCACTGATTTTCAGATTATTTTGATATTTGTCTTTGAATATAAAAAAAATATTTATAAATATTAACCTATTATTTATTATTAATAAATGTGAGTAAATTTAGAAAAGTAAAATAATTTAATTTTTCAAAACATAATTTGTCAGGAAAATGTTCTCTTTAAGTATTAACTTTTAAGGATTTTTTTTTTAAATTATTGAAGAAACAGAAGAACTTGCATGAACTAAGCAAGGTTAAATTATAATCTTAAGCTTAAAAATAGCACACTTCTAAATTTTCTTATATCAGAAGCTGAAATAACATGTTAATATTATTAATTGCACGAATATTTTAATATTTGTCGTTTTGATATAAAAAAATATTTATGTATATTCATTATTTATTATTAATAAATGTGAAGAAATTAGAAAAGTAAAATTATGTTATTTGTACAAAACCAACGAGTTTTGTCCCAATGTTTTAGAAAAAAGTTCTCATTCTAAGGTATCTTTCTTTTATATATTTTTTCGAAATCATTTAAAAAAGCAATGGAACATTCATGGATATAAGCAAACGATTAAATTACAGCCTCAAGCTTAAAGTTAACACATTTGGCAAATTTCTTGTATTATAAATTACTTACTTTAGATCTTTGTTTCGGATTTTTTCAAAAATATTAAAAGGAAATTAAACATTCATGGATTTAATGAAGATTAAATTATTTATGAAAGCACTGAAGTAACGTGTTAATCTTATTGGCTGATTGCTTTGATATAATAAAATATTTATAAATATTATTTATGTATTATTAATAAAAGTACATAAATTCAGAAAATAAAATCGAGGGGTAAACTGCTGAGAAAATTTTGTACCCTGGAATTTCACAGGAAATCGATGACGACAAGAAATTTTAAGGAATTCCCTTTATTGTATTTTATTTGTATATACCAACTAAAGTGAATTCCACCGGAATCTCACGGGAATTCCACGAAATTCCATTCAATAGTACCCTATAATTCACCTCGAGTAAAATTGCATCCATTTTCAAAAAAAATCAGAAAGCTTTGGTAACTTTTTCAGGAAAATTTTCTCTTTAAGCGTTTAAGCACTTTTTCTTTTTCGGTTTTTTTTTTCTTGATTATTAAAGGAAAGTGGAAGACTCCTAGATTTAAGCAAGATTATTGTAATTACAAATTTGTACATTTTTTGGGTTACCAATAACTACAAAGTGTTGAAGTAACTACAACTATTTGGATATCTACATTTTTTATAAAAAAAAGTTTAGTGGATCTGTAATTTTAATCCTAAGTTGCATAGTTTCGATATAACTTCACAATTTAGTTAGTGATTTATATTTATTGTATTTGAAAGTACAATTTGTATAGTAGTGTTAACTGTATCTTTAGGCGGGTGAACTAAAATGCGGACCTATAAATCCGTGATTAACTGTAAGAATTTTAAGATGTGGGCAGATATTAAAAGAGAAAACGTTGTACGAACCATTGATTAATAAGATTATGTATTTCGTCTAGTTTTTTTAGAACACCCTGTCTGCGAATAGCTTCTGTTTGCTGAAATTTATTGCTTTGAAATTAATTTATTTAAGTTTGTGGTTTTCATTTGTTAACTTCTTAAAATAGCAAAAGTAATTTTACGTATGCTAAGCATTTATAGTGTTGTTGATTGTGAAAAATTAACAGATTCTGTCTTGACTGTAAATCAAAATTGAAAACAACAAATTATCTTATTATCTTTATAAGTTTTCAATTTGTAGGAAATTGCAAATACTCCGAAAATTGCTAATTATTAACAATTGAAAAACACCATTTATCCATTTCGACTTGCATGTAAAAATGCTTTTATTTTTTATTGATATGTTCATTTATAATTATTTTATTTTCTGATAAAATCTTACTATTTTGGAATTAATTCTAAACAAGATGTTTTATCATTTTTTTTTTTTTAATTTAAACTTTAAATGGAGTTTGTGGTTTGACTCGGTGAAAACTTCTGAAAACACCCTTAAAAGTTCAAGGTTATTTGACTTTCTTTGTAAGCACGAAAGTTTTTCCAATCTGTCTTTTTAGAGCTAAGCGTAGGAGTGGTTGGTTTACTTATTACGTAAGTACTTACGGTTGCAATGACTTTTGTATGATCCGATGACAATAATTCATAGTTGGATTCTATTTTCCTGTAGTTCCCCCGAACTATGAATTATAAAATAGTCCAATAAATCTGGTGTTTTGTCAGGGTCCGCAGGCCATTATGATGGTTCGCCAGTTGAGAGGTGTCTGAAGTTGTTGCTAGTCATGGGTTCTAGGAGATTTCCCCCCTTCGTCTAGAGTCCCGTTCTGTGTGTTTCGAATTCCAGTCTCCTCCCACCATAAATTTAGGGGATAGGGATTGAAAGATGATTTTGAACTCGGCAGAGGATATAGTGTGCATTGGAGGACAGTATATTATAGCAGATATAGTGAAGGACCAAGGAAAGGCATTCATTTGGACGTTCGCCGCTTGAATCTTGTTTGTTTGGCATTGGGATAGTTCATAATGCTCTATGGAGTTCTTAATTATAACAGCTGCTGTTCCGTCGGGATTAATAACGTGGTAGATCCGAAAACCAGATGGGAATTGGGCCCAATCAGAAGCGCCGTGCATCTTTCGAAAGTTTTCAAACCCTTCGAGCCAGATACAAATAATAATGATAACTAGATAAAAACTTTCCTAGACATACCATGCCAAATGTGCCTACCTATAAAGTCGTTCTCCCCAAGAGAAGTCTACCAACAAATTAGACTAGCTAATCATCACAAAGCATCTGAATATGATTTAATCACAGGGCGAATACTAAAGGAACTACCAAAAAAAAGGCAGTTGTGCTTCTGACAACAATCTATAACAGCATGCTTAGACTAGCATATTACCCATTAATATGGAAATTTGCTCACATAGTTATGATTCTTAAGCCTGGAAAATCAGCAAACCAAGTTGCCTATTATCGCCCAATAAATCTAATCCCAATTATGTCAAAAGCTTTCGAAAATTTGGTTTCCACGAACGGCATTTAACTATAAAACAATCTCATAGAATTGTGAACCAAATTGGAATAAGCCTTGAGGAAAAGACACTATGCACAGCAGTATTCCTGAACATGGCACAAGCCTTTGATAAGGTCTAGTACGATGGGCTTCTATATAAAATCAAGAGTGCACTACCTATCCGGTACTACTTACTGCTAAAATCATACATTTCTGACAGGGTGTCCGGTCAATACCACTCCGCAATTACCACGCCGGTCAATACCACGCCGGTCAATTCCACTCCAACAAAAATCACTCCAAACAATAACCACTCCGAACAAAAACCACGCCAGCAAATACCACTCCGTAAAATATCACTCCTGTAAATTACCACTCGGGGTAAAAACCACGCCAACAAATATCACGCCGTTATATTCGACATATAAAAGTTATATTTCAAGACGTGATCTCAGATTACATTAAATTCAGGTAAAATTTCAAGAAAAAGATTACTTTTCTAGCCATTAAAGTGATAACTCCTGATAGCAAAATAATAATTTATTGATAATGAATAATATGGCACGTGTTGATATAAAAATTTAACAATCTCCTTCAAACTTAAATAATTTATAAGAAATATTGCACTATTTTAATTAATCAAGAAGCTTATGAACTACTATCTTCAAATGGATAATAATGTATCTAATTTCTTGCATATGTTACGGCTAAATCGATAAATTGGTTATTATGCATAATAACCAAATTTATCAAATTAGCCATAACATAGGTATAAATCATTATTTTTAATTTTTCTTTATTTTGGTAGTACCATTGTATCTTTCTTATTACGTCTTAAAATACTATTTACATACATGGAATTATACAGGCGTGATATTTGTTGGAGTGGTTTTTACCCCGAGTGGTAATTTACAGGAGTGATATTTTACGGAGTGGTATTTGCTGGCGTGGTTTTTGTTCGGAGTGGTTATTGTTTGGAGTGATTTTTGTAGGAGTGGAATTGACCGGCGTGGTATTGACCGGCGTGGTAATTGCGGAGTGGTATTGACCTAGACCCTTCTGACAGGTACTACCAGGTTAAATTTAATTCACCAAGTATCGTCGGGTCCGTCTCAGGGAAGCGTCCTGGGTCCCATATTATACCTCATCTACACCGAGAATTTGCCAATAACAGAACACTACAATCGCTACATTCGCAGACGATACCACCCTTTCATCAGTCAATAAGGATCCTATAATTGCATCACAACATCTTCAGTATCATCATAACCTCGTTGAACAGTGGTTATCAAAATGGAGGATAAAAGTAAATCATACTAAATCAACCCAAGTCACCTTCACCACAAACCGCATTGCTTGTCCTCAAGTTACCCTCCACAACACACCAATCCCGGTCCAAACTGAAGTTAAACACCTTGGTCTACACCTCGACCAGAGACATACCTGGCAAAAACATTTAAAGACTAAATGTCAACGGCTTAATCTAAAGCTCCGACAACTGTACTGGTTGCTGGGGCGAAATTCTCAGCTATCCCTGAGAACAAAATCCTCATTTACAAATGTATCATCAAACCGATATGGACCTACGGTATTCAGCTGTGGGGATATACAAAACCGACAAATTCCAAAATCATTCAGCGATTCCAGTCGAACGTCTTACAAATAATAACAAACGCACCCTGGTATGTTTCGAACCATACACTCCACACAGACTTTAGGATTCCTCTTGTATCAGAAAAAATTCAGAGATTTTCAACAACGTACCACCAAAGACTACTGGGACATGAGAACGAATACGTCGCCGAACTAGCAAATCCACCAAATGTAGTGCGAAGACTAAGCAGACTGTGGCCAAGCGATTTACCATAGTTAGACAACAACTAAAAAATAAAAAAACTCTCACCACCACCCCAAGATCCAAATAGGAAGATCACCAATGGATGGTTTTTCCCTACAAGTGTATCAGTTACATCAGACATCACATTTTTTTACTTATTGCTCTATACAAATGAGTAGATCGTAAATTAGCATTTAATAAAAAAAAGTTTTTATGTAGTTTTGCTTTTTTAAATTAAGAAGCATTGAACATCTTAAACATGCAAAACTTCTACGCGTCTAAGTAGAACTCCTTTAACCGTTAATCAATATTTCAATTAACGTTTTAATTCAGTTTAAAAAATTTAATTCGAAGGATTAAACATCTCCGAATCTCTTTGTTATAATCGATTATAAATTATTGCAAAAATTAGAGTAAAAAACGGAGTAGCAAATCAGTACTATCTTTTCTTTCTTTTTTGTTTTAACTTGTGCTTTCTTTCATTTGCAGCTTAACTTTTGTACGGTGTAATTGATCGACAATTTCGAGTTTTTATAATATACCCTTCTTCTTCTTCTTCTTCCATTGTATTTAGGCTTTGCCTATTTTTCCATTAAATTAGTCTGCTCCTGCTGAAACTTCTGCTGATGATGATTTCCAATATCTACTCGTAAAAATAATTTAAAGGGTTTTACTAATATTAATATCTCCTTCTATTTTATTAAATATGGTATGTTAATGCGTATCCAAATTTTAAATCGAGAAATCTGCGTAGTTAACGGAAATTTTTAATGATGGGCAATTAATTTAAAACATTTTTTTCTTAACGTGCAAAAATTTCACTTTTCGAATACTTTCAATAACTAATCTGAATACATACAAAGAAAAAGTAATCCACGTGCCTACAAAAATCTGTTTTCAATAATTACGCGCCTGTTATTAATCAGTTTTGACGTTAGAAAGTTAATTTTTATCATTAAGTACTGATTGATATTTACTATTTTGTACTTAAAGAAATTAACGTGGATTTATTTAGCTCCGAGGCCTTAATGGATGACTTTAAAAATGACTTCTTAACGGGGGGCATGCCCATTTTAATCGCTTTAAATAATTTATTACGCGTACAGTAGGCCTTTTAGTGTTCTGAAATCAAGCAAATGCAAATAAAGTTCGATTTTTTTAAGGTTGAGGACTTCAATTCCTGAATCTAATGGTACTTAGTTACAGCTGCTGTTTTACATTTGAATTTTACTTGTAAGTAGGTACAATTTTATGCAAGAATTTTTGGCTTCCAACAGAGCAAAGTCAATTCCACGTTTCCACCTGAATCACAGAATAAAATAAATTACGCCTTTTAAGAGTATATTTTAATGCATGTGATTGCCGTTAATAAAATATTTTACTTTATAATTTATTGTAATTCATAATAGTAGTAACGTACTCTTAAATATTCATTATTTACCGAATTTGGCGAAAGTGTTTTCGACGATGAAAGTTTAGAACTTTCTTTGGCCCTGTGGCTCTGACCTGGTTCACATTACCACGCTACGGGGACCCCATCGAAAAGCATCACCATTAAAACGATAAGACTTTAATAAACGAGAATTGATCCTCGCCCACATTTTTATTTGCTTAAATGATTTTTTGAGTATGCAATGGCCACTTCTTTGGCTTAATTATTTTCATGCGTGCCGTTTAAACGTGTGGGCGTATCTCGAAAGTGATAATTGATAATTGGGTTTCATTTTATTTTATGATTCGGACAAGTAATCGCCTTTCAGGTAGTAAAAGTTAACAAAATTTTGAGTCCAACTTTTAAAGATTATAAGTATCGAATCGGGGTATGTCTTAAAAAAGAATTAGGTTAAAATAACTTTTAACAAAAGAAAGGCGTAGCAAATTAGATTAATGGTAGTGTTTATAAAATTAACCGTTTCAATTCGGGAACGTTGTTAAGGAAAGGTTAATTTTTATTTATGTGATTTGTTTGATACAAAAGCTAATTTTTTAGTTGCAAATTGCATAGGTTGCAGTCTATAATCTTATCAGATTATAAAATTGAGCAGACGCCAGTTTTTTCAACACAGCTCGACAGATTCTCATCATCATCATCATCATCAATTGACATGGAGCAGATCCTCGTGGATCAATCCTGGATTACGCCAGGCCCACCCCATGCCAACAGTTCTACTTATTAAATTAAAGCTGCTTTTTGATTTTTAAATTATTTTCGACATTAAGAATAATAAAGCAAGATTTTCCTAGAAAAATAGTTGGAAGGTAAAATTAATAGGGTATCGAAAGGGTAACTTTTGGTTCAGTTTTAGGACTTTGATTTTTGAATTATAATTATATACTTTTGATATGATAATTTGATTTTAATTATATTCTTGATATTTATTTTCGAACAATCAAAGATTTTTTGTGTTTTTTTTAAGATTCGTTTCTTATTTTCTCTTTCTGTTTATTTCCTCCCCCCTAATTTTACAGGCATCTTACTTAAATTGCGATTAGTATTTTTTTTTTGTTAATTACGTTAAATTATGATTTGTAAAGGACTTTGCTAAGATTAAAGATTAAATTTTGTTTCATTAATCGCGCTTTGATCCCAAAGGTAAAACACGGTTTTGATTTTGAAAGATAATCCTTTCACTTTTAACTAAAGTACTTTCAAATAAAAGCAGGTTTTGAAGAATTTAAATGCAGACAGATCTAGCGATTGTTTGGAGATTTGTTTAATTTATGATCAGTTGAATAGTTGTTAAAATATCACAGAACCAGCTTGCAAATACTTAATTCTTTTGTAGTTTCCACAGTTAAATTTAAAATCCTTAGAATTGAGTTTTTCAGTGCTTGTACATCCCCGTCGTTGTCTGCATTTCATCTCTTTTCTCTTCATTCTGCGTTCTTCTTGGTCAGCCTGCTTCCTCCGTTTTTTCTTTATGTTGATTCTAACGTTTTTGGTTGAGCATTTTACGTTCTTCTTGATTTATTTAGTCCTTCTGACTTTACCCTGTCCTTGATTAGAACGCCCCTTTCATTTGACATTTCGCTTGATATTTTTAGGGTTGCCTGAAGTTCCGATTTAGGTAAGGCAATCTCAACTTTTAAATATTTGTGTCATATCCCTATTATAATTAAATGGGGGCGTAAAAATCCATATTTTTGAAACTCTGTTGTCTTAAAATTTACTGTGCGTCCAATAGAAATCATGATTTACTTTGAGGAAAAAAATATCTGGATATTTGAAACTTTAAGGTTCAAAATTTAAAACAAGTAGAAAGAGGTGTGCAAAATACACGAAAAAATGATGAAACATGGTGATAATTTTAGTTACATTCAGCGACGTATCATTTTATTTTTAACGAACATGAATAACATAAAACAAGTTTCTTGGAAATTCTAAGTTTTCTTTGCTATTCTTTAGATTTTCTTATAACATATCCCGAAATTTAGCAACCCTTGATACTCAAACAAAGTAAGAAATTAAATAATGAACAGGCTAAGAAAGGAATTAAATAATCGTTATAATCACCTGATTTTTAAGTACTAATAATAATATTATTTGCTGGATTTATTATGGCGAGTTTGGCGTTTTACACTTCTTTTTTGGGTATTTCACCACCAACTGCTAAAATAAAAAAATAACTAATTTAATTTTTATTTTAGCAGTTGGTGGCGAAATACCCAAAAGAACAAGTAGAACTAAATTTTTGCTATACAAATTATTCTGAAAGACATTAAATTTGTAAAGCTTCTAAATAAACCAATAAATAGAATGCTAATATAGACATTTCATAAATATTTTGATCAATCAATGCTTGTCAATAGTCGTATTTCCACATTGAAATTTGATTAAACAAATTAGTAAAATACGAATTTAAGGGGACACAGGATAATACATTTTAAACTGATTTTTTAAAAATAGAATAAATTAGAAAATGAATGAAATTGATTTTTGATTCCTCTTCTCATTTACATAGTTGACTGTATACTCACATCAAAGCCCTCTTCTCCATTTTTTCTCTATAATTTATACATATACATGTTTTGTTATAACACGTGGAAAACAGTTGAATAAACTCTGAAAAACTCAATGACCCATATTCGCACCTCATGTTTAAAGTTGTCTCTAACAAAATTCATGTTTAACCTTTTTTTTCAACTTAATTTACAATCTGTTTTTATAAACATTAGGTAAATGTTGTGATAAACTACTTACAATCTAAATGAATAAAAACTAAAAATGTAATGGTAAGGGTAGTCCAGAACAGAACTTAATCAAACCTATTTTCTAAATCTGTTGGTTTGAATCGTTTTAGCTTTCTGATTTCATTACAATTGTCCAGTAATTCGTTGGCTAACTCATTAGTGTACGCCACTAGTCGATCACCATACTTTATTATAAACTTATGTTTGATTGAATACGAAGACTTCCACGGTCAGTGTCAGTATTAACAAAACGTCTTCCGGATTGGGACCGTGTCATTTTGAGACAAAAAGACTCAACGTTTCGCCTACTTTTTTAAGGGGCTTCTTCAGGAGGAAAGGGAGCACTAAAAGAGCACGGTAACTCAACGTGTCAACCACGCCAGAGCCGAAACTCTTTTAGCAAGAGGCAGAAGGGCAACCGTAACTCAACTTGTCAATGTGTACACCCGGGCGGTGATGAAAAGCAACACTATGCTGATTCTCCGCCCTTTAGAAATAGTTGCTGTTTCTAATAAAGATTATTATTATTATTATGTCAGCACTTTTATACTTTTTGGTGTTATTTCTTGCAATAGCTTGCCATACCGGCGCTTTTTTCGGCTTAATTTCAGATGATATGACTTCCTGATTTTCAGTAGATGTGAACTTCTTTATAGGTAGATGCATTTGGAATGGTACTTCAAGAAATTGAAAGATAACAGATTCTTCTGCTTCTGGAATTAACGATATTTCCCGGGTAATTAAACATAACGTTAAATTTAAAGATGAGGTGATAATACCGGCCAATAGGCGATATTCTTACCTCTTGTTTAAGGTTGTGTCTAACTAAACTCGTGTTTAACGTAGACGTAAAACGATATAGCTTTATGTAATTTTATATGTGTACAAGAGAGATGCACAACGTGGCGTTAAATTAAAATGCACATATGAGGTGCGAATACCGACCATTATTTTTAAACCTAGCTATATTTTGGTAACAAAATTGCCATCATTTGCACTGCACTTTCCTTCGATAGTTTGGTGTAGAACTTATCTTGTTATCTTCAAATGTTTTCTTATAACATGTGAACTGGGACCTGTTGAAAATACCCGAGAGAACCCAATACAAACTAACTACATACCTATTTTGGCAACTAATTTACTCAGTGCCTCAATTTCCTCCAATAATTGTGTGCAGAACTTAGCTTCACGAACTGACTTCAGTCGTACGGAGGACAACAAATTACTTACCGACATACGTATTTAATTACAAATCATAATTTTTCAGGACTTCATCAGTTGTTTCGTTGTTTTCAAAATGCTCGAAGTTTGAGTCATTATCTTTCTGTGACATATTGAATTTTTAAGGATTTTCTCATTTGAAGAAATATAATTTAAAAAAATTCATTACAACTGTATTAAATAGTTCTTGTGTGTACTTAAACAGTTAACATGTTCGTCAGATATACATTTTGTTTAAGCATTTTGAGGGAACTTTATTCATTTCATATGAAATTTTATAAGAGCAAGGGATGAGTCAAAATTGGTCTTTTGAAAATCTTAAAAGTTTTGGGGGAGATTCATTGAGTGAATCTGCGAAAATATTTTCTTCGGCTCATTCCGTGAAAAAGGTACGTTCTGTATTGGTTAGCACATCTTTATGAAGAAAATTATCATCGCAGGTTAGCTTTTGTTTTATTTTAATTTTTAATTTAACGTGATAAACTTCGTTGTGTTAATTTTCTTGGTAGAGTGAATGATTAATTGAAGCCGTTGAAAAATGTTTTAAAAAAATTCATTAGAAACCTTTGAAATAAATGATTGTTGCTTAATGTAAATCAGTAGCTTTCAAAAGAATTGCCTTAAAAGGTGTTTTAGGAGAGTTAAGGTCTGCTTCGAGATTACTTCCCAGAAATTATAATTTAAAAGTTTCTGTTTTATACAAATAATTTTTGATCAGCTTAAACCTTCATGTATGTTGGTAATGAAACACAAAGATAGATCAGTGTTCTCTAACATCAAACATGTACAAGTTACGCTTTTTTCCGATTAAAATCTACTTGCTAAGAGAACACATTTCAAAATTAATTCTACTGAGCATGGTCGGTTTTCTTTAAATACTGTTGGACTTTTTGATTTTTTATACTGTTTCCAATTAAGTTCTCATAGTAATTACCAGAAAATCAATTCTGATTTATATTAATTAATGGATTCTTTTCCACTTGTTTTTTTGTTAAAATCCAATGCGATTATATTAGAACGAAGGTTAGTTCCGAAAAAAGTAAAACCGTGACATTCCGAGTAAGGTGATTAAAATTTTGCGGTTATTATGTCTAATAAAAAAGAGTCAGAAGGACGAATGCATACGAAGATTGTGATTATCAAGGCTACTATTAACTTATTTTTTTAGAAAACGTCGTTTCGAAACGTTCTTTTTCTAATAAATACTCCCATACAACCAAACTATTAAAAAACATAAACATTAATATTACAAAATTACCTTATAATCTTAATGGTTCCTAATTACAAACAAGAATAGTAATTTTTACACTTTTTTTTTGTTTTCTAAACGACTACGAAAGCGAAAGTTGTAATCACACTGCACTGTCTTCTAACCATACTTTCTTTACTTTCTACTTCAGAAGTAGGCTGCGTGTAATTGTAAAAAACTTACTCTTATTTTCTACCGTATTACTTTGTTTTCTGGTCTAATGAGCCGTCCAGCTTACGGTAAGATTTAATAATAATGAAAATGAAATTTGTCATTATGGTTACAGTGAAGTAACTTTATATTTTTATACGCGTAGGTTGATGTACTTCTTGTTTTACAACCTATTAAACATTATTTTATTGACTTGTCTTTGTTTTATACTTTTTGATTATGATAAATTCCTCGATTGAAAGCTGTATTAGTTTGTTATTTCCCACAATTAAACGAATTTATACTAAACAAAGTTATAGCTTCGTAGACAATTAGTAATTTGCGGAATTCAGCATAAATATTATTAATCTTAGCTATTGAATCAGGAAGATGCTTCTAAGCAGATTATTTGTGATTAAAATTGTGCTTTTCCAAAATTAATTCTTAAGAATTTCATAAATTAGTTTAACACCTCGGTAAAAGTTGGGGGCGGTTATAAAATTCAAAGAATGTCTTCATAACAAAAATACTTTCACGGTAGTAACTCGATGACAATAGAGGTAGTTTTGTATTAATTTAGTTATAATAACAGACCAGCGTTTAAGAATCTTTTTAACTATAATAAACTTTCTAATTTAAATATTTGTTTATAATTTTATGTGCACATTGTGGCTAAGTCCTTGACCTTGCAATAAAATATCCAGCCAGACTTGGTAGACGTAGAAAGTATCCATGTTTAGAAAAAAAAAATATCAGCCTTTAGAGCTTGTTAACGGTTCTTTGATTAATTTGTTAAACCTTAATAATTTAAGGTTAATGACAAATACGGTAAATTTGATTTTGGTTGAAGGTGCTGTAATTTGACTATTCCCAATGGTTAACCCTAACCTACTTATTTTAGTTACCCAAGTGATATTTAATAACGGTTTTATATAAAGAATTTTGAAAAACTAATTTAAAAAGTGCACTAATTACGTTCTTATGCTTTATATTGTTTTATCCACCTAACAATCTAGCAGGACTTTTTTTGAAAATATGAAATTGAAGAACAATTACTATCCTTCTTGTGCTGTTTTAAAAAGCTTAACTTGCGAAAGTCGGAAGCTAAATAAAATATTAAAGCTGTCAAGCTGACAAAAATTCGAAATTAGGCAATAACTACTATACTTGTAAATTGTTTTTCCTGTTTTAAAAAGCCAAACTAATATTTCAAATTTAGGTTTCGTACGAGAAATAGTTTCTTTAACAATCATGCTCATGGCACACGCAAATTGCACCTCGTTCAGTCCCTATTATTTTCAAAAAAATTGGTTAACAATTGCCCGTTAGCATGATAAACATTATACTTTCTGAATCCAGACGTAGTTATAACGGCAGATTACTTAGATTATTATTAAATTTTTAATAATCGAAACGTTCCCTAAGCACTAATTTATTATAAGTTCTGTGAAGTAGAAAGTTGAAATTACAGTAGGTACTAATTTGAAGTCTGTGAATCCAACAGAGAATTTTGAAAGCCCTTAAACTGCAATAGCTTTTAGAAAAGTCATATCAAGTCGGAAATAATCTCCACCAAATTACCAACTTCCTCTGGTAATTTAATAAGATGGATATCTTCCAGAGTTCTGCCTCTCAAGCCAATTATTTGGTGGGCAGAAAGACAATTCGCTGCAGTCAATTTTGGTAAAAACCTTAGTTGCACTCAATGCTACTTTTATGTTAAGGTTTTCGAGATCTTCCATATTTTTGTAATGTGTGACGTAAAAATATTGAAATGAAAATAATGTGTGGATAATTTATAATTTTGAAAGTAAGTAATTCTTGTACAGAATTTTTTACCTGTCATTTTGAAATTACTGAAAATCTACAACAAAACTTTTCAGGTGCTTAGGATCTTACGTATTTAAAAGTAAATTAAATAATCAGTAAACAACCCGTATAGAACATGAGTTGTTTGGAAATTGAAGGTGTCAAATAAATAAATATATCTACCAAATTGGAAAGAATAATAATTTTAGAAACAAATTTTAGGTATTTTCAGGTTGCAGAGTATTTTGACGAATTCTATTTACAGAAAAATTTCACCTCCGTAGTATTTCACGAGGAGTAAATCCTTATAAATTTAATTGTTAAAATGTAAATTTTGGAAATCTGGGAGGAATATTAGAAGTTAGACATTTTATTAGATAATGCCTATTTTTTCAAATCTTGAAAATTCAAGGTGAATCCAAATGGAACTTTTGAACGAGAAGATATCCTCAAACTTACCTTACTTACCTTTATCTGTTTATATGCATCTTCTTCATTTTATTTTTAGGGCTGTGCGGTCTAAATAACTATTAGTTGAAATAATAAGCTGTTGTTGTATTCCATTCAATGTTTGTAGGAACACCCACGTTTAGACTTTTAAGTCAAAATTTTTCTTAATTTTATATCAAAAAATCAACTTTCACGAACACTTTAAAGTAAAAATTTTCGGGAAAATGTGCTCTTTAAATACATTTTTTAACATATGGAAAAGAAAAAATACCAGTGTTTTTACAAAATTTTCTCTTTTCTACAATAATGCAGATTTTTTAATCATAATCTTAGCTTTCTAATGGTGTTTTTATGATAAAAAAAATACGACGCCAAATTAAAGAACTTTCGTTCTAAGACCAGCAGCTTAAAAATATATCCCCCAAACAATGAATCGTCTGTTATAACTTCGTTTGTGTTATCACTATTTTAATAAGATTTACTAAAAGTTGTAATTACGTACTTTTGGAATTATTATATAATATATTATAATTATATGTAAGAAAGGGCCAATCATATGCTGCAACTGGGGATCTGGGGATCAAAAACTCTCGTTTTCTTTATCGCAGTAAAAATTAAAAGAAATAATCAATGTTAATGTTTTATACTAAAAATTACAGCATAGCATTTCGGGGCTTCCCCTTGTTGGTCAAAACCATAATGTTTGATGTGTCATGATGTTAATAATTATGTATTTACTCCAAATTTTATTCCGTTGTCAGTTGTCAACAAATCATATGTCACATGTAACTTCAAATAAATATTAACCTAAATGAAAAAACGTAAAATATTCAGTTTCCAGATTAAAGCTTCTGACAGTGACATTTCAACCATGGAAGTTCATACCTGATATCGATAAAATAAATACAGAACTCAACTGAAAATCAAAGCGTTGGTAATTTTTACTTGCATTTAAAGTCATTGAAAATATATAAACTACATGTCTTTCTGTTAGAAGTTCAGTTAAAAGTCCAAATTGCCTGAAAATTAAATATTTACTTTTTAACAATACTTCTAAATTAATCCCTTGAGTTGTGATTTAATCTAATTCTGATTTCGCATTGTATTTTCTTCTAAAAAGGCATTTGTATGTTGCAACCTACATTATTTAAAATGTCCTTTTCTGCTCTGTTTTTCGTAGATATCTTTCTGATCAAAATTATCTAATTTCAACAACTTCAGAATCAGAAAAATTCCTTCAATTCCTTAATGTGTTTAGCATTTAATGGCTATGAGTTTTTTTAACCATTTATTTTTACCATATTCGAGAAAAAGGATAGAATTCGAATGTGTGTTTTCTTGGTTTCACAACAACTGTTTCGTTTATCAAATTACTATCATTTATGTGGTTCGAGGGGTTGACTGCGGAAGTAGGAGATGAGGCTTCCTTAAACACATTTTAAAGCAGTTTTTGATATTCTAGTGCAAGGCAGTAGGAATTTCCAAGCAGTTTCATCATCATTCTAAGGCACTTTGTGATTGTTACAAAAAAAATTAGAATAATCTGTAGCAGCTTTACACCTTTTTGAGGAAGCCTAACCGATGTGTAATAAATAAATTAACTCATAATTTGACAAAAGCATTCTTGGGGTGGTTAACGCTATTTTAAGGGTAGTCAAAGCCCATATAAGTTAAAGCTTGGGAAACTCAAAACTGTCTGTTTAACGAGAAAATGTTCAAAATGTTTTTAATTGTTTATTTTTAATAAGTTCGTTTCGGAAGTAATTTTTGCTCTTATATGATTCTGGATTAGAAATAATAAAGAGAGTGGGGGGGGGGGGGCTCTTTAATAATAATCTACCCCTGGAAGTAGCTCGAGGCAATTACAAATAAAAGCCTTTGTCTCTAAGATTAAATCGTAACCAACACCCTTTCCTGGAAGATTCCGAAAGTAGAATTAATGTCTTCAAACTTACTTTATTCATGAAAAAAGAAAACTTTGAAAAAGTCAAATTTCCTTCCTGAAAACATCATTTCGGAAATTTTTTCTGCTTTTTAGTTTAAATTTTTTATGAAGATTTTAAAGCTTCGTCCCCTGGCGGTCCTTAAAAGTACCTTTACAGGAAATGAAACAAAAAATCCTGGGAGCAAAGTAAAGTTTCCATCCTGAAATTTCGCCTGAAGAGAAACATCCCGTTTTTCTGTAAGGCTAACATTTTGCCTGAATATTTTGAGGTTAATTTTCAGCAGAGGTTTGAAATTAAATTTTTGACGATTTTAAAATTCTCAAGCTTCATTCCGCAAGTTAAAAATAATTTCTCCTGAGAACAGCGAGCAGTCGTTCAGTTAACAGTTTATGGGCTTCAGACGTTGAAATGTTTTCTTTCTTCGTTCCGCAAGTTAAAGAAATAGTTTTTCTTCTGTAAATTGTCACCTGAAAATAGCTAGTAGTCCTTCAGTTAACAGGTTATGGGTTGCAGATGTAGTCCGTTTCTGTTTTTTTATTGGACAGAGGAAAGCTTGAAATTCCAAAAAAACTGAAACCTGAAACTCCACTGCCCCCATTTTTCTGAAAAAATTGTACCAATTCAACATGTAACTTGTAATCCTGGAAATAAATATTCGAGTTAAAAATCATAGTTTGGCTTACTATTGACAATTTTATAATTTGAAATTAATCTAATAGTATTTGCAAAATAAAAAATACTTACTTTTGTATCCGGGAAAAACGATAAATCAAGCTAGTTACCAGGATGTTGCTTCTTTCTTTTTACAGGCATCTCCAAATTGGTCAAACACGGCGACTGTTAGTAATTACCTTGTTGCATACAAATGAACTGATGTAAATTAGAAATAAAAATGGTTAACTGTGATAACTAAGAATGGTCATTGCCAACTTTTTTTCTACGAGTGTACATTGAACAAGGTTTTAGAAAATATATTTAGTTGACAGCATGTTTTAGTATGCGGGTATTAAATGACAAAGTTCACGTATCTAATCCTGTTCTTCTCTTTGTTTCAGGTGAGTTGAATCCTTGAAAAAAAATCTCGGTACCAATCACAAACTCAACTCGGAAGAAAGTAAGAAGAGTTTCTTTTGCACTCTTATGTTAAAGGTTTGTTAAACCGATTATAATCTTATATTTCACTGAACCGTACAGTACAATATCGTAGAGATCGACCCACAAAAGTAGGTGACATACATTTTAAGTGTTTCATTGTCAAGATCTCGCGATCGAATTCCGCTGCCATGGCCAACACCGTATACGGCGCTAGCTTCCCCCGAATTTGCCGTGCCTTCTCGTATTGTTTTAATCTGCCTACGGTGTGGTATGAATTCATTTTATAAATATGTACCTATCTGTAAACGATAAGGCTTCTGTTCGCCGTTTGCCTTGGGCGTTGAAACCTTTCCGAAAGGACAAGTTTTATATTTTTTTCCTTTTAACCAACTGGACGCCGTGCTACAAATCCATTAATCATATTTCTTAATCGACTGTTAATAGGATTGACGCAGATATCTGCCTTGTTTTTAAAAACTTAATTTTAAAATAAATCGAATCAGGATTTTTGTTCAATTGTTTGGGAGTTCAGCAAAAGAATTTCACAATTTACAAAGATTTGCCAAAAGGATTACTGCGAGATATAAATACATAAGTTTATGGAAAAGTAGGTCATGATTTCTGTTGGTTCGACTTTGACAGATCAATTGTCAATTTTTTATGGTCGAAGGTGTAAGTTTAAACCCTAAACCGGGCCTACTGTAATTATAAACCAATTTTAACTCGCGGTATTTATTAGAAGAACCACAAGAAAGTTCCTTTAGTTTAGAGTTTTCTTCTCTGCTGTTAGATGAAAAAAGAAATTAGTCAATTTTTTCAAATTGATTCTTAGTGCTGAGAATTTAAGATAGATACCTAATTAACAATACCACATACATACAGCGGTTTAATAACAAATAACTTTCTTTATAAGGAACGTTAAAATGTCTAACTATAAATTTAAAATTACCTTAGTATATGTCAATAAAATGTTTATGAAATAAATCTATTAAATTTCAACATTTTTCATCAGTGAATAATTAATTACTCTTTGTGTTCCACAATTTCACAAAGCTAAGTAAAACAGGTTGATCGATGATAAAACTTAACACCTAACTTAAATTATTCCATATATTCCTATTATAAATCATATTTACGAGTGAAGGTTTCATGTTCTATTCTGATTGACAATAGATCTTTGTGTTAAGTTTTGAATGGCATTGATAAGTAACCTTGCAGTACTGTAATGCGCATTTATTTAATGTTCATGGGTCAGTAATTCATTATCGTTCTTTACTATTTTATATTAAAATTAAGATAATTTGAGAAAAGTGAAATGTAATTATATAAATACATGCATAAAATGAAGGTTCCAAATTTTTTTCTTTAGTAAATGGATGTTTTTTCCAACATAATTTAAGTCGGTAATTTTAGTGAGCGGTATTTTGAAAATTACTAGAGTTATTAGATAACTTTTGCCGTTATTTGTCTAAATTTAAAAAAAATGCTATAATACAGTGATATAGTGGGAAGTTAATTACCCAGAAAAGCTCATGTTGTTAATCTGCAAAATATAAAATAAAACTGAAAATGTTTTAGACACCTTTCGAGTAAACATTTAAAGTCGGAGTAATTGTTGTTTTTTTTGTGGCGCCTAAAGCTTGGTTATACGAAGAAAGCAGGCCCATTTGTTTATTGTGTAGTGGATTAGTGTGATTTTACCTAGAAACCCTAGGATAGGTAACATTTTCTTTTGGTCAGTGTCCAACGAGGGTGCCAGAAAATCAAGGAAATGCCCGGCAGGACCTTGTAACAACCCACAATGTAGTCCTTCTGCCAGATGACACACCCTTCCTTGTGTTGTTTAATTTGGTTCGTATTGTTTTTCTTCTTATTTCAAGGTAAGATATTATTTGAAAAATCGGGAAATTCGGGCGAATACTTTCCGATTATACGGTTAACTTCCTAGCTAAGAATAATTATCGATATATTTACTTAAAAAGATAGTTTAAACAATTTCAGGAAATTTTGGAGCTCCTCGGGAGTTTTCTCAACAAAAGCTAAGCGTTTTCAGGTTGAAGAGTCTTAGGTTGCCTGAAAAGAACAGAGAAATTTCTAGTTAGAAAAATTATTGACATTTTTATTAAAAAACGAATTTGAACGTTTTTTTTTTTTTTAATTTCAGAAGTTGCCTTAATACTTTGGAGTTTTCGGTCCGAATATTCTTAATTTACCAGAAAAAATTGTAGTAACTTTCAGGTGATTTTTAAGAAAAGTTAGTTAATATAAATTATTGGTATTTTTGTATATAAATGGGTTTAAACGATTTTTGAGAGCGTTTCCTCGAACATATGGTGTTCAGACCGAATGTTCCCGGGTTACCTGAAAAAAAAAAAAGAAATTCATAAGAATTCTTGGTTAAAACAAATTATTAATATTTTAATTTACAACCCGAGATTAATTTTTTTTTGGAAATATCCGGAATTTCCTCAAACTTAGGCTGAGCTTTTTCAGGCTGCATGTTTTGAGACTTCCTAAAAAAAATACTGAATTACAGGGAATTTTTCAGGAGTGAAACGGTTTAATTCTTAATATTTTAATTAAACAATTATTTTCAGAGGTTTCCGTAAACATAGACTAAGCTTTTTCAGGCTGAAGATTCTTAGGTTACCAGAAAAATAGAAAATTTCGGGCGACTTCTTTTGGGAGAAGAAGATGTAATCTTTGTAGTTTAAAAATTATTTCAATTTAAAACTAAAGGGTTTTCCTGAAATTCAAACTTTTTCAGGCATTTCTTTAAAAATAGACAGAGTTCTGTAGGTACGTTAAATTTTTTCAGATTGACTGAAATTCGGTGTGGATATGTGAACCTCAATAAATTAATTGAGTTACAATTACTGTCAAATCATTAAGCCAAAGGTCTTTTAAAATTTTTAGAGCAATTTATGACGACAGTAGAAAAACATTCGACATGCATTAAGCGATTTATTCTGCAAGGTAAATTTCACTTACCTCCCTTGTTATGTAAATAACTAAGTATTGACTTTTAAAGTGAATTTAAATATTCATTGGAATATTTTGATAACAAATTTACTGAACAAATAAAATTCTGGCAGAGATTTAAAAAGGTAAAATGATTTCTTCTACGTATTTTGCTTTACAAAGTAAAATTTATCTCAGCACCAAGAGAAAATTTTATTTTATGTGCCGACTCCTTTTCTGGTTTTCCACGTAGAATAAGAGCGGTACTAAGCACTACATGTATAAAATATGACTGCAATAAGATGCTCAGTTGGATTTACACGGTAGTTAGGGCGGTGGTTACAATGTAAAATATTCAGGGTCAGTACCAGGTCATTACTGCGTTGCTTTTTGCTGTTTAATTTGTAGTATTTCAGTGACATTTTGTTTCTTTACTAAACATTGATTAATTTGTTTGATTTGGTCAGTTGTTCTTTAATTAATTTTATTTTTTGAAGTGTTAGTCGTCATTTATGGTTGGTTTTGCATTTTAATAAAGAGTAAAGTTCAGTGTGTATACGGTAACTTCTTAATCGTCGATGCTCAGTGAATAGAAAAAATTTGCTCTTTAGAGCAAATTCTGAGAAACAAATACAGGAAACAAGCAAGAGCATTTCTGAAGCAGCTTTTAGATGGCAGTTTTTGTAGGCACGCAACTCCCCAAAATTGAGTTGATCTAAAGTAGGACCTGAAAGTTTTTCCATGGACCAGCGGATATGTTAATTTAGCATTACACATAGTACCAGTGAATTTTTTTTTATTACGAAAGCCCAATACGATTTTCATGCAGTTTCAGAAATAGTGTTCCTGACAAATATTAAAAAAAAAATAGAATCTTAAAAGAACTTGAAGTAAATACGTTCTTTAGTTCAAGTTAGTCAGTACCTATCTAAAAATTCATAACTTATGGAAGTAACAAGGACCTAACTTTGTATTTATTTGTTTATTTTGAGCTTAATCATTTGTATGCAGGTGTTAAAGCAGAATAATCATCAAATTAATGCAATTGCCAAACTTCAGTGTTGTTACGGAGTGCTGATTCCTTGCGGTAATTTTCCGCCCGCATTTATTTTGTCCACCGAATACAGTTGAAATATCACTGACTGTCAGTGATGTTAACGTTTATATTGAAAATTTCACATGTCTTTCGGTAGTCTCGGACTAGGGTCAAAAGGACCTATCGGACAAACTTCTTGGGATATGCATATCAGCACCAGATTTCAGTCAACCTGAAAAACTACAGATATCAGGAAAATTTAATTTTAAATTGAAATTCGAAAAAAATTTTAAACTACAAAGTATCATTTTCTTCCTGAAAAGGTCGCATAAAATTACCTATTTTTCAACCTAAGAATTTTTACCCTGAAAGAAAGCTCGGCATATATACTTCAGGAAAGTCCTGAAAAGATTTGAACTTACCAATGACTGTAAGCCCATATTTTAATGAAAATATCATTAGTTTTGGTCCGCTAAAAATTAAATTTTTCAGAAAGCTTAAGAACATCCAGCTTGACGAAATTCTACCTATGTTTGAGGAAACTTTTAAACTCGCCTTTATATTCAAACATGAATAATTGTTTTAACCAAGAAATTAATAGCTCTACTCCTGAAACTCGCTTGAATTTCCTTATTTTTTAGGTAACCTCGTAACATTCGGTCTGAAAAATTCAACTTATGTTTGAGGAAACTCGTAAACAGTTTTGGAACTTCCAAAAATGTTTTAAACGTTTGCTAATAATTCTTATTAACTAAGAAGATAATCGATTTATTCCTAAAGAATTGCCTGAAAGTTCATAGTTTTTCTGGTAACCTAAGATCCTAAGAACATTCGGCCTGAAGAGTTTTGTAATTTCAGAAATCGTTTTAAAATTAAAATATTGATAATTTTTTTAATTAACAAGCTAATTCTTGTGCTTCTGAAAAATCAACCGAATTTCTACGTTTTTTCTTCAGGCAGCCTAAGAATATTCAGCCTTAAAATCTCAGAGCTTTGTTTGGAAAACTCCTGAAGAGCTTGGAAAATAGTTTAAACTGCTTGAAATAATTATCACTTACAATACCACGAGTGGCCAAAGAATTTTCAGTGAAATTTTATCGGCAATTTTTTCTAGTGAAAATTGTCGATAAAATTTCACTAGTGAAAATTGTCGATAAAATTTCACTAGTGATACGAAGCGACAATTTTTTGAAAACAGTTTATTGCTAGTTATATCCCACAGAGAACAATTTTCATGTAAACAAACTTGAATGTGGACTAATTTATGAAAAATGATTCGATGGAAATGATTTTTTTTTTTCGTTGAATAGTCCCTCAAATACCATTCGTGGTCAAAGAATTGTAGATTATTTTTGCTGTAAAATCGCTCATGTTCCTTGTGATTGCGAATACCACTCGTGCTGCGCACTCGTGATATTCATGTGCAAGCACAAGGAACATTCGTGATGTTACAGCAAAAAAATAATCGACAATTCTTTGACCACTCGTGGTATTGTAAGTGATAATTTTTCTTGCTAGGAAGTTAATCAGCAAGCAATCGCCCGAATTTTCCAATTTTTCAGCTAATATTTTGGCCTGAGAAACTTCGACCTATTTTTGATATTTTTTATTGTTTTCCACCAACCTAAAGGTATGCAACCTAAAAAAATGCAAAATTTAAGCTAAATTTCCTGAAAGATTTCGAAATTAGGGAGTTTTTATATCTTCAAACTCATCTTTAAATTGAAAAATGTGAAAAGAAAAATTTTCCTTCCTGAAAACTTCATTCCGGAAGTTTTTCCGATTTTTAGTTAGAACTTTTTGGTGAGATATTAAAGCTGCAAGCTCTTGCCTACCCTTAAAATTGCAACTTTCACAGTAAATAAAACAAAAAATCCCGGAAGGAAAGCAAACTTTCCGTTCTGAAATTCCACCTGAAGAAGCATCTCCCGTTTTTCTGTAGGGTCAACATTTTCCTTGAATGCTTTTATACTAATTTCCAGCAGATTTTTTATATTAATTGTTTGAAAAAAAAATAGTAATAAGTAGTAGGTAATAATAACTAGTTTCAGGGTTATTGCACGTGTTCAAACATCCCTAATCAGCCATTGCTGGACAATACAAAAACGGATACCAAATGGCACGAAATATTAAAAACGTAGTTTAATTTAATTTAAAAGGCAAATGTAATAAAATTTGATTTACAAAATTTTGATAAGCAATACGAGTGTATTAAAATATCAAAATGTTTTGAAATAAATTACACAAAAATTGTATTACTTCTATTTAAATCTGGCACTCTTAAATTAAGCTATTATCAAAGAATTTTCGAACATTTAATGATCCGAACACTTGTGGTTGATATCACTTAAAACACTCGACTTACGAAATACCACATGTATGGCTGTGTGTGCCTTATATTGTTACACAGAACTAAAATTAAATCTATGCGATTTTAGTTTCGATTTTGAAGACCCTACGTGTTGGACGTGGTATATTTGTGTTTCAAAACGTTTGCTACTAAGTATGCTTTGATAATAATAATAAGCGTATAGTCTACGTTATAATTACGTTCAATTTAGAAAAGCAGAACTTCGACTTGGTAAATCCTATCAGGATTTAGGAATGATAGCAAGGTATGTTTTTTTTTTCTTGAATTACTTGAAATTTATTTATACTTAAACAATACAATTAGTTGTTTTGTTAAATATTATTTGGTCTCTGGGTGCCATATATCTTGCACTTTCTGAGTTTAGAAGCAACTTGGAAAAAATTGTCGGAAGACAAAAGACAACCAAAGTTGATGAGAAATTTAGAAAACCCAAAAGCGTTGTCTGTAAAATCACTAGGCATTAAAGGCTTTCAAAAAATAATGAGAAATCCGAAAAATCCAAAATAAATTTTTAGTAGGTAACTTACAAAATAGGAAATTTTGTTTATTTAGCCTAATTTCGCTTGAAAACGAAGGTTTTTCCCTGAAACATTGCACTGTTTTATAGTGGTTTATTTTCACTTGTTTAACCATTAATTTTTAGCAACCCGCAAATACTCATCAAAAATTTTAATTCAATTTTCAATAACAATTAGAAACCAACAGTTTTTAAAATCAAATCTTTTAAACAGGGTTCAAATATTAAAGTAATTTGTGTGTTCTTTGATTTATAGTCCCATTTTTAAGTATTTAATAGCCTTTTACTATCTTGTTGGCTTATTGCTGGTTATTCCATTTAATTGTTTTGCATCTGTGCTGGGTTTCTTCTCTGCGATTGCCTTGTATTATCGGTTATCGCACACGTGCAGTGTGCTCGTATCTCATATCGCCGTTCCGTTTCTTAACCACATTTTCTTTATTTTGTTGTGTTCGGAGTGTTACCTCCGTGTTCTTGATGTTTGCTTGCCATTACGGTTTGAAACATTACTTCATTATACAGTGCGGTCGTTTAGTCTGGAAACCTGGGAATAAAAAGTGGTCCGTTCATTTATGGAAAACATCCTCGGACACGTCAATTTTTATTTTTTATTGCACACATGTTGACATGTCGTTAACATTTTTTCCGCCATATTTGAAAAAGTGATGACGTGATCGCCATTTTTTTAACACACCTTTTTAACTCCGTAAACACGAGAATTTTTAGAAAACCCAACTCACCTTCTTAGAAGTAATCTGCGCCAAATTACTTCTGGTACTTCCTTTGGTAATTTAATAAAAGGTCTATCTCTCCAGAAGTCACTTTCAGCAAAATTTATTTTTACTTATTTGGTGGGCAAGCATTTCCAAAGACTAGTTTGTTCCAACTACTTATCGCAAAAAAAAATTTTGTTGAAGTTGGCAACTTAGTTTGGCTTTACTAGTTTCTATTTTTGTTTTAAGGTTTTTAACATTTTTGCAGCCAACTAAAAATAAAAAAGTAGTAGAAATGATTTTTGGCTAAAATAAAGTTAAGTTAGCTGCTATTTTCACATTTTTATTATACACTTGCGTGTTTCGTTGCTCATTTTAAGACAAAAAACTTCTATCAATATGTGCCCGGAAGTCTTTTGCTTTCAAAATACAGCATGATGAAATAAATTTTAGAAACTCAGTGGATTATTAATTTCAAATGTAGTGTGCACAAATACAACAGAAGGGCTATTTTATATTTTAATGTATTTCCCTTTATTCAAAGCATAACGTTAGGGGTGTTTCTTTGGTCAATTATGTGGCAAGAAAGTTTGGGAAATTAAAAACAGCAATATCATAAATTCTCGGACTTAAGCACTGAAACCACCGTCCCTTTTCTAAATTAGTTACGCCGCATATATGTAAACAAACCGACACACACGCTTTCTAGGAAAGTATTAAATTGCAAACGAATACAAACCACAAAATTAGGATTTGGAAATAAACCCTCAAAAGATTAGATTTATTAGTTTGAACAAGTGCCTGCAGCACACTCATGGGAACGTTCTGCTAACAACCCACTTATGAAATTTATTAGTTTTTTGAACAATTACCAGATGCAAACCCGTGAGAACGTTTAATTAACACCCCGCTGTACGGGAATTTTTAGTATAAATACGGGATTAAATCTTACCACGGGATCCAGTCTTGACTACTTAGTCTGTCTGTATAGTATTCTGAAATTTCGATTAGTACGCTGATACGTGTATCTTATTACTGTAAAATATACAGTTAGTTGTATTGCACTTTGTTGCTCTGCACTAACTTGTAGATCATCATACGTACACCGCTGTAAAGCATTGCTTTTCTGGTGGCGGGTGTTGGTCAAAGGGTTACAATAAAGTAATTCCAGTTGAGGGGTCTCTCAGCGAAATCCAAATTTAACGCACAGCGTAAAAGCTGGCAATTTTAATATATTGTACTGACTTAACTTAGACCTTTATGTTTTTAATTTATTTATAATATCATGTATTAATTCCACAAGTCAAACAATATTTAATTTATTATTTCGCCCTTTAATTAATTTTGATTATTTCTGATACTCTTATCTCCAAAAGGTCGTTGTTAAGGTTCGTTGTTGTTTTATTAATAATTTAACTTGACAAATAAATTCTCGCTCAGATATTTAATGCAGATTTATTTTTTATTTTTTTATCCCTATCAACCCTGTCTTAAAAATTATCTTACAATTATAAATTTCACACTCACGATACAAAATTCCAAAAATATTTCCAAATTCCACTTTTCAATGTTATTATAATTTCAAAAAATAAATCCAAATTGTCTTTACTGTCAATTCAAGTTACTTCTACTTGCTTCCAAATTGTTTTCACTTTCAAACCAAATTACTTCTTCTTTCAATCCAAATTACTTTCCATTCCAGTTTTAAAATTATTTTATTTTTTTAATTTATTTTAATTATTTATCGTATTCGTAATTGATTTAATTATATTTTAACTTATTTAAAGTTAAATATCTTCTTGATATTTACTATTCTTGAAGAGCAAATTTATTTGCGTGTTGCACTTTCAAAATGCAAAAATATCTGTTTATGAAATTGCTTTCTTCTCGTATCCCGGATTTCTTTTTATAATTTGTTTTTCACCATAACAACTATATTTACAATATTTCTATAACGACTAATTTTAGCTAATTTAAATCTAACAATAAGAAATTTTAACAATAAATTATTTACATTAACAACTTAAATTTAATCTAGCTACTTAAAATTATATTACAATTTTTATAATTTCTGAATTAATACATTTTTTTTAACAAAATAACCTTTAACAACAAATTAAAGATAACAGCATCCTTCATCAAAATCTCCCAAAAACAGATATCATTTCAATATTTATCATATTAAAAATTAGACTTTATCAAAATTACATTAGGGTTGCCCTGTTGTAGGTGCTGATCACAATTAATTACAACAATATGACAATTCGGACTACTAAGATATGTCTTGAGCATATTCTTAATCAACGGTAAGGATAAACGTCCCTTACAAATACGAGGTACCCAGTGTTCTCGTACATTTTGAGTTTTAGATAGCGTACATGTTCGTTACATGAGTGGCGTAACACTCACTCGCTAATTTAGAGTTGTGCATAGCACATATACTCGTTAATTTAAGAGTCGTGCATAGCGCACGTACTCAATTGGAGGGAAATTGCACCCTCGTCAAACTTTAAAGGTTGGTTGTAATACCACCTTTGGCTCCGGCCGCTTATGATTGATTTTAATATCAATCCCACAAAAGATCGATCTTATATCTATATCTTATCTGACTGCTGACTGACGCACTGACTTACAATATAATTCTTTGTGATCGAACCACCGAACTCAGGCCACCCTGATTACATCAAAATCATAAATCGAAAGGATAATAATTATTCAAGCCACTACCCATATTTAACTTGCTTAGTTTGATGTTCATTCACTATGCCTAATTATTTACCGTATTTGTTAATATCTGTAGAATGTGTACATAAGTATGACTTTATACTTAATATAATGTATAAACTTGATGGAGTATTTATTTTTTGTTTTATAAGGTGAGCTACTCTAGATCAACGAATCACAACAACATTAAGGGTCCTCTGACTAACTAGTCAGTTGTCTAAATAAAGGGTAAGATTTTCACTTAACCAATAAGGGTTGAGGGTAAAGAAAATCTTAGTGAAAACCAGACGATCACAGTGAAAAACTGTGAAGGGTAACACATCTGGGGTACGTACAGTTACACTACCAACTGCTGAGACTGTATTTTTTGGTCAGACTGTAGTTTACTTGTTATTAACTTTTTTTCAAGATAAATTTACATCGATTATTCAGCAAAGATTGCTGTGTTGATATTAAGTTTTACAGTAATTTATTTGTTATTGCTTAGCGTTTAAATTCAAAAAGTTCAAGGTAAATAGAACAATTTCTTGGAAATTTTCAAACGTTTCATTAAAAGATTATTTTAACAATCATTCAAAGCTAATTTAGAGAATTTAATTGTTAAGAAAATTTCCTGAAATTTTAGTTGCTTTTGCAAATCATTCTCAATTATTTTACCAAATGATACCTCATACTTTTGTTCAAACTTTAAGGTAGCTTTTTACTGTTTTTTACAAGGAACAATTTTTATATTTTTCACTGAGTATTCATTTAAAACATTTTAGAAAACATAGGAGTGCTACAACGCCATTTTGTTTTAGTATACTTAAGTAAATTCCGAATTTAAACGAATTTCGACTTTTAAAATCGCCATCCCAACTTTAAACTCAGAATCCTAATTTTAGATCTCACAAAATTTAAAAATCCGAATTCCAAGTGAATTTAAAACTCATAATTCTGAGTTAATCGTTGAATCTCGAATTTAAAGCTCGGAATTTCGAATTTAAATGTCAGAATTGGAATACATTTATAGTTATTATAATTTCGACAAAAAAGTTGCGTTTTATGTTTTCATATTTTTCCTCGCCTTAAGTATTTCATACCGTGCTTTGCTTTATTAGTTAAATACATGTCGGAATTCAGGTGCTTAGTAAGGAATTTCGGGACGAATCTCAAAATGTTTAGTAAGCTAATAAGGACTTTTGGCTGCATCAAAGAAATACCTTGAAAGTAATGTAAATTAATTATTAATTTTACATTAAGTACTTTCAGGGTATTTGAAATCGCAAACCGTTAAATATACACTGTGAACGGAATTAAATCGAAACATAGTTTAAGCCTTAACAGATTATTGGTTGTTCTTCAACTACCGCAACAAAAGCAATAATTCTTAATATCTCATAGACTCTTCTCTTGAGATCCCATATTTTTATTTTAACAATGGAGGGAGCTAGGGCTTAGTTTGGGTATTTTTTCGAAAACTCTGCATTTGAAGTCGTCGTAATAAGAAGTGTTCTCTATAAAAGGACTTTAAAATATTCGAAATATTTCTTGTTAGATATTTGTCAGTTCTCTTTCTATTAAAATTTATGTTTCAGTAGAAAATACCACTGTTTTATTTACAAAATTAATTGACTGTGATGAATCAGACTGTAATTAAAAAATTATATTTTAAAGCTTTTCTGAATATTCTTTTAAAATCTATTCAGTCGAAACAGTTCGACTTGAAATAAGAAATTAATTTTTTAATGATTCGCACCTACTTTAAAATAGTATACGAAAAAATTTGATGGAATTTCTAGAGCATGTGATTCATAAATAAACATTATCAATAAAGCTATTACAATCAATGGTGTGGATCCACTATTAAAAAAGCAAAGTACAGCTGATTTAATTTCTCAAAATGCTTTGTCGTAGTAGACCAAATAAAAGTCGGTAATTCATACTGAATGTTTATTTTCCTTTAGATAGACACGACATCAAGTTCAGTGGATTACGTTGACATTTGCCTTTAACTTTCTATTACCCTTATACAGGGCGATCAAAAGGTAAGTAGTCGACTTTGAAATGAAAGACGTATGCCCTGTACTTAGCACACACACAATGCAACAAATTTGTCATGTTTTTATTTTGAAGGCTTACTTTTTGATCGCTCCGTATATCGTAACAGTTTTCGTAAAATTTAATATCCCATTTCAGGAATGACCCAACACCACAATCACAGTATTAATGGTTCCGATAACCCTGTATATATTTAATAACACCTTTAAAACCACCAGGTTTAATGATCTTATTGCTCCAAAATTTCCACTTACGCTTTTGTAAATTCAGGAAAATTTCTAAGAATCAAGAGCGATTTAGCGAAATTTAATAAGTTTAAAACTGAAATTCCCCGAAAAATGGGCCAACCGCCGCATTAAATAAGTTTTTAACATTGTAAGTTATTTGTTATTTAAATTAATCAAACATTGATATAGGTTCAGTGAACTTAACGATTGAAAGAAAGTTAAGCATAAATAGCGTTATATCAAATTTCGGCAATTAACAAGACATTGACCAATTTATCGCATATTAAGTTAGTACTCATAAATGTATGTTATTACACGCAGTTAGCACAAGAATTCGGCTTTTGTTTGGTTTCTTTGCATATTCATTCATTCATAACAACATGCTTGTTAATTTTAATCAATTTTAAACGTTTCAATAATAAAGATATTCCTGACATTTAGTTTTTTTTATTAGAATTTTAAGTACCAATATTGAAATCTGATTCTTCGTTACCTGTTGGTACTAGAATACCAAGTATCTGGTTTTCCTTGGTGTTTCTTATTTGTTATTGTAAGTAAATGACAAGGATGCCGTTAAGGAATAAAAATGTAAGGACACACTACATGTTTTACATCCGTGCTGGATATCCCTGAATTATAATAATAGTTGTACTGTATCTTTAGAATATAAACATGTTTTCCGTGTGTTGAACTACTCTATTTTTGAAAATATAACCTTTCATAAAGCGAAATTATATTTTTAGGTAATTTTTGCTTTTCCAAACTTAATTATAGGATGTAATTTCGTTTGGAGGTAATTAAGTGCTTAAAAAATCTGTTAGCTTTTTATTACTTTGATGTTACATGGGTAAATACAAAAAAACTCATTGCCGTTTATATACTTAAATATTTAGAAAGGAAGCACAATCGTTTTATAAAATGTTAAAACGTAAAAAAAATCGTACCGTCATATTTTTAATTTACCCAGCAGTGAAATGTCGGAACTATTAATTTCCTTATTTTTTTTGTACTGATTTTTACCTGGTTGAAATTAATATTTTTTTATTATTTGTCACTCATACACTTGCTTATAATTTGTATAGGCAATAACGAGACCATGAGAGTACGTTAATTTACATTTAGCAACATTTATAAAAGCAATGTAACTTAGAATATATTAAAATTCAGAAGGACGCTTAAAACAAGTAAGGTTAGGAATTTTGTTTTGTGTAAACGTTTTAAGGGACATATCCGACAGTTTATACATAGATTTTAGATTTATACCACTTCCCTGTTGAAATTATCTGCTGATTTTGCAATCTGTTGATCAATTATTAGATTCCGAATATAAAACAACAAAGTTATTTTCTGCAAGATAAACTAAAAGCATTTATGAATATACGAGGGCGCACTGAAAAATAACGAGGCTGGTGTTGTAATTACCTCATATGCAAGCAAGGTTTTATAAAGCACATATCTTTAATCACTTGATGTGTGTTTGTATTCAAGCAGACTTCATTGGATTTTGGCGATTTTGTAAATTGAAACAAAATTAGTTTGGTTATTATTTGATTGGTCCTCGTATGATATCATTGTTACTTTGTCAAAGTTGTTCATTTAGAAAAATGCGTCTTTTTCCGTCAAATAAATTTAAAGGTTTCAATAATTTAACGATTTTTATAAACAATTCCTGACAGTTTTCCTTTTCTTTTGGCCTTAAAAAATTTGATTGTTCTTCCTTTCAGTTGAAATACCATTTAAATACCGACATAATTCGTTGATTAAGAATAAACCAATAAAATCAAGAATAATTTCAAAAAAATATAAATAATTGAATCCTCATTCATTTCACGTTATAGCTCTGTGGGTATAAGAACGTTTACAAAATCTAAAACTTATTAATAGAATACGTACCTAACCTTTCATAAAGGTAACAAAATTTAATCAACCATTGTTTCATAATCTAATAATCACAGCAGATTCATTAAACGCCATTAAAATAACTTGTCTGAAAAATATATGTAAATTCCAACTCTCTGATTAATCATTTAAAAAACTTACACCTACGTATTTGTTATTCCAGCTTTTAAATATTTATCAAATCAAATCTTCACACTAAAATACCACGTCCTTCCACATGAATGACTTTTTCAGCGGTGCTGAAAATATGCAGTGGCAAAATAAATCTAAAATACCGACTTCGTAATAATAATAATATGAATAAAATTAATCATCGTCAAGTGACAAGGATGCTTTGGAAATTTTTGTTACGATGCAAAGAGTCAACAACAATAATTGATCTTAGATTGAAGAATTTAAAAACTCTTTACAGTTTGGATGCCTTCCAGGGGTTTTAATTTTAGTGCTCGCCCACTTTAACTGTGTTTAATTCAAAGGAACTTCTCGTGAATACTCATCGGAGCTTAATTTTTCTTGTCTTTGCAGTTGTTGCTTAGCAATGCTTTTATTTATTTTTTTATTTCACGTATTATTCCTTTATTTATTTGTATTATTATTTATACAATTAAATGCAGTATTAAACTATTTAAAGTTTTAGATGCTGGATTTATTCAGTTAATTCTGTACGGTGGTTGTTCACCTAATCGCGAGCTTTTATGTAGTTTTAGTTAACTAAAAATAACAAAAGAGCTCTGAGATATTTTTAAGGCCTTTCTAAGAATATCGATACATTTTTGAAAATAGCAAAGGTCATTCACCTTTTCTGTTAGGTTTTAAATACATTTTTTGAGCAAGGGTGTACTGAAGTACAGCAGACTCCGGTTATAACGTACGGGATTAAGAAATGTTTACGTTATAACCGAAAGTATTTTATCATGAATTTTATAGATAATGAACAAATTATTGATAAAATGAATTTTCCGAAACAATATTTATTTGGAACATGAAACATTCAAATTACAAAGTTTGTGCAAAATATGTATCTGTACCTGTAACCTCTTTCGATGTCGAGGGTGGTGCGTTAGTGTATGTGGTCTTTATGAGTACAATGCACAATTCGGCCCGACTCTGCATGTTACGTCGTTTAATACCTAAATACTTAATATAAAACATACAGCTACTAATTTTTCAAAAACATCCGTTGGAAAAAAGCTCTCAAACAGCCGAAAGGATCGAAGTGTAATAACAGTGAAAGCACGCCGGGGTTTCCCTAATTCTTTAGCCATGTACATTGTACATTACAACCGGAAGACGTTACAACCGTGTATGTTATATCAAAAGAATATTACAATCAATCGAACTCGAAAGGACCGGAAAATTCATACATTATAGCTGATTATACGTTATAACCAAGTGCCTAATAAACGAACTCTACATGGACAAATTACGATTCAAATCCCTGCCTTAAAATTCTAGAAAATAATACAATTTTTTAACTTTTTGGGAAGTTTCAGTAATAATGACTAATGAAAAATCTTTGTGTAGAATACTAATTTTATTTTAAAGACTAATTAAAATACATATTATATGGAATTACGTTTGCATATAGATTTTACAACCTTCTAAATTTGAGTTTTCAACGAAGTACGCATCGTTGAAAATAATTTTCTTGTCGTCGTAATTCCCCACTTTAATTTTCTACCTTATAAAACGTATAATTTCTGCTTTAAACGTTACTTGAGCTTGGTGAAATACCAGTATAGACCAACCGATATATACTCGCATTTACTTTCTTGGCTGTTAGCATCGCAGCTTTCTAATTTCTACAACGGTTATTTGGAATCACGAGCTTTAAGCTGATGATCGAATTGCACGAATTCAGATTTTTCTGCTGTAGTCACGTTTTAAATAAAAATAAATGGATGATTTCATTCCTTAGATTGTTATTTCCGTTTGTACAATAATAGTTCCTTTTGTTGTTTTAATGTTTTTGAAGTGCCTGGTTCAATACTTTGTTACTAATTGAATTACTTTTGTGATTTGTAGTTATAAAAGATATTTAGGATTTAGCATATGGCATTTGGTTATATCTGAAGGAGGTAGGCTGATGTTATGATAAATTGATTGTCAGAATACTCTCTGAAAGGAAACGTGAATTTACCTCCTTAGGGATGTAGTAACACAACTTTGAAACCTAAGCTTTTGCTTTTAGTAAATTCATTCATTGATAACTATTATTATATCAAAAATAATTTAAATAGGACTATATCTATAGTGGAAATATGGTACAAATATACTTACTTTGCCCCTGCAATCTTCTATGTTTACATATTACTCTCACTTACCTCCCTTGATATGTAAGTAATACTATTTAGGTATCTCTCGTAGGTTAGTTAAAATATTGATACTGTAACTGTACGTACCCTAGGTGCGTTACCCTTTACAGTTTTTCACTGTGATCGTCTAGTTTTTCACTGAGATTTTCTTTACCCTCAACCCTTATTGGTTAAATGAAAATCTTACCCTTTATTTAGATAACTGACTGTTTAGTCTCCTGTTGTGATTCGTTGATCTAGAGTAGCTCACCTTATAAAAAATGAAATAAATACTCCATCAAGTTTAATACATATATTCGAAAGTCATATTTTTTATATACAGGTATTTACAAATACAGTACATAGCTACATAATTAAGCTAGTGACTGAACATCAAACTAGGCAAGTTAAATTATAGGTAGTGGTTTGAATTCTTTCTATTATCTTGTTTTATAATTTTGATGTAATCAGGGTGTCCCGATTGCAGTGGTTCGATCACAAGAAATTAAGTCAGTGCGTCTGTCAGATATGCGATACAAGATCGATGTTTTATGGGATTGATATTAAAATCAATCGTAAGCGGCCGTAGCCAAATCAACCTTTAAAGTTTGACGAGGGTGCAATTTCCCTCCAATTGAGTACGTGCGTTATGCACGACTCTTAAATTAACGAGTATATGCGCTATGCATAACTCTAAATTACATGAGTAAGCGTTGCTCCTCATGTAACGAGAATGTACGTTATGTACAACTCACAATGAATGAGTATTAGGTACCTCGCAATTATACGGGATGTTTACCCCTATCGTGGATTAGTCATAATTGTCGCATGGTTGTAATTTATTTGTGATCAGCAGCTACAACAGAGCAACCCTAATGTAATTTTGAATACGTTAAGTACTTATATTAAAATTGCTAACTTTTACGCTGTGTGTTAAATTTGGATTTCTGGGAGACCCCCCAATTAGAATTACGGTATTGTAACCCTTTTTATCAATACACGCAACCAGAAAGCAATGTTTTACCGCGGTGTACGTAATATAAAGAATTTCTACCAGTTAGTACCGAGCAACAAAGTGCAATGCAGCTAATTGTATACTTTACATTAATTAGATACACTAATCAGCGTACTAATCGACTATACAGATAGACTGAATAGTCAAGACTGGCCCCTGTGGTAAGATGTGCTCCTGTATTTATACTGAAAAATCCGCGTACAGCGGTGATTACACGTTCGCACGGGCGTTTACATAAGTGGGTTGGTATCGATCGTTCCCATAAGTGACACTTGCCCCAAAACTAATAAATTTCGTAGTTGAGTTAAAATTCTAATACTGTGGTATATTTTAAATTCCTTTGCAATTTGATACTTTAGTAGAAAGCGTGGGTCCCCGCTTGTTTACATAATATAGGCGGCGAAACTAATTTGTAAAAATTTGTTCACTGCTTAAGTCCGAGGATTTATGATATTGCTGTTATTAGTTTACAAATGAAATCAATACTTTCTTGCCACATTATTCCCCAAAAACACCCTTAACGTTATGCTTTGATTAAAAGGAAATACATTAAAATATAATCCCTGAAAATAGAAAAATAAAATTATAAACGCGCAGGTGGTCATCACAATACAAAATGTAAGATTTTCTCTGTTCTTAGATTTTTTATTGAAGTTTATGTTTACTCCTCTGTAATTTTCGGTTGCACATCAAAATTATGCGTGGATTATGTTCTCTTAAATTCGGTGAATGTTTTTGTCTAAAAAATTTTAGATATTTGTTTATAATGTAAGATATTTTAGATAATATCTCGCAGGTGGTGCTGCTATTTATTGACAACTGAAGTTTAGATTCAGTCAAAAAATTCTCTATTATTTTTATTATGGAATAAAAACATATAATGTGATCAAAAAGTAAATTTGAAAGAGGTGTGTGTGAAATTTTGAAGCTAAGCCAACCTTTAACACTTCAAAATCTTAAATTTTTCATGTCACTGACAGTTCCGATTGTGTTGTGATGTTATAGTAACAGAGTATGTTCATAAAAAAAATACAGCAACCCATAGACACGTTGGCTTCTTACATCGTCTGGTTTAATTCTAATGTATTTACTTTGTTCATAATCTCAAATAATTTATCAATTTTAACGTACGCTCTAAGAAGTCTAAGACATACTTTCATAAAAATGTCAACCCCTCCATGAACTTAACTTTTTGATCGTGCTATAGAAATAAGACGAAAATACCGAATACTATCTTATCAACTGTTGTGCGAATTTCCAAATGTTCATACTAGAAATAAAAGCATACGAGCTGTTCCTACAAACAGGCCTTTTCCTTGTCACGTCTTCACTTGTAACACGTTATTTCACATCAGTAAAGCTTGCAACCAAAGCACGATTCACATAAGCTCGTATTTGGTTCAAAATTCGCTGAGGTTTTATTCTAAAACCAAACGTTCTTGAAACATTTCCAAATGTCACATTTAATTGTTTAACTAAAGAAAAGTATGATATCTGTTACAAGACAATGTTGCCAACTTATAGATTGTTTAGTTACTTAGATTATTATTTATGAGTAGCAGTTGAACTTCATAAAGTAAAAACTGATTATTTAGAAAGAAACCGTTGTTTTGTTCTTTGTAAATTATTCGATGTTTTTGTGTTCTTGAACCTTTAGATATAACCTTCTACTTTTTTCAAGTTTTCTTGCTGAAAGGCTTTATCTTAAAACTGCTTTGGCAAGTTGCTGAAAAGCACATCTTCCGGAATTCTGTCGTCGGTAACTTTGTAACTTTGGCGAAGCAAATATTTTCAAAAGATAAATTCTTACAAATTTACTTTTTTGATGAAATACTTTTAATTTTCATAATTTGTTAAAATGTCTTCAGAATCTAGTTCCAAGTAAATTGTTTAGATAGTGTCCATTCAAAATGGTAATTTCAGATGTTGAAATACGTATTTGGTTGTTAAAATGTAGACTTTTTAGGGGGGGGGGTTTCAATTATATATTTCTATTTTTTTCAGTATATTTAAAGCATTTTTCTTCTTGCCGTTCTATTCAGTTGTTCTCTCCCTCGATGACGCCCTTTGTTATTTTTCGAAAGCATACAAAGTTCGTGGCTATTGTGGTTTTATCTTTCTTCAATTGCGAAGATGCTGGTATTTGGGGGTATATACCCAGTTTTTAAATTAAGCTATTTGTATATGACGTTTAATTTGTTATTTCGAAAGAACTTCAACTGTTTCATCAAGAATTTATTACTTGTTGTAATGTTTGGTGTTTCTGTATTTTGGCCTTTTTGGGTTTAGGTAAAACTTCAAAGCTTTATTTACTGAAAGGTTCTTGTGTTTCAGTATACTTATTGAAGAACTTCTTCTAATAAGCTCTCAAAATGCATATCTTTCTGAACTACCTTTACTGTATTTAGGTTATTTGGGTAAATTGTAGAAATTTAGTTTGTTTAGTTTGTTAGAAAGTGTCAGTTGAAGATGCCATTCTAGCTGATTGTTATTAAAATTCAGGCTTTTCAGGGCATTTTAATTTTTCTATCTAAACTTCGATATAACTTGCTTTTGTGTATCAATTCTCACCTTTGGTGGCTTTCCGTGTTTTTTGTTTGTTTGCTTTACAACCATGGCATATGGTCTTCACGAATGAAGTTTGGTTTAATATTGTAACGATGCGGGGTGTTGGAAATTCACAATTTTCTGTAACTGTTGAAAAACCCCGAAGCTTTGGACCCTCGTTTGTTTTTCGTTGTGTATTTATAACCCAGTCTTTGACAAAGGGTAGGAAAGAAAAATCACAGTTGAAAGTACAACTTTAAGCTTAGTTTTTTTCACACAAACAATGATATTCATGAACAGCGACTCTTAACAACTGGTAGTCGAAAGGCGGGTGTACGTAACCGAGTTGGTGTGTTTTGGCTGCGAATCTCCTGAAAAGAACTATATAACAAAGGAGGTAGGAACCTAATAGGACACTCTCGCACGATTAAAGAGTTAAGGGAGTTTTGCAGGAGCCTAATGAGATTTGTGAGATCTCAGATTAGCTCTCGTACAATGAAAAGGTCTAAGGACTATTGCAGGAGCCTAACGAGATTAACAGGGTTAAGGACTATTGCAAGAGCCTAACAAGATTGTTTAGATCTCGGAGTAGCTCTCGTACAATTGAAAAGGAATTCCCCTTTGTTCTTCTGATCCATTGTATTTATACAATAATTTTCGACAACCCCCAAATAGAAGGGGTTCCTTTTATCAAATCAATTTGAACTTCAAACTTAAGTTTAGCCGTGATTGGCTGACCAGTTTTGTATTAAAATCGGCATAAACTAAGTTTTCCATAGCAATTCTTTCATATTTCTGCCGTGATTTATAGCTATGTTGCAGTGTCGCAACGTAACCTGATATTTGGGACTTCGCTGCTCTAACAGGCTTGAGTGCATATGATTAAGCACCAATAACTTAGCTAGGATTAAGAAACACCCTTTTCGGACACCGTCCCTACAAAGAAGTGGCCTGAAAAATAATTAAAAATGCCTGCAAGGGAAACATAAATTAAAAATTCAACGAAACGTTTCGTTTTACGGATCATATGCTTCTTAACTAATTTAAATCTAGCATCGTAAAACTGTTTACATAATCGCCTTAATATTACTTACAATATTTTACATAAAATAAAAGAAAAACCAATAAGTCCTTATTTTCAAATGTCTATAACATGTGCGCCGTTACAATATTTCGAAAGGACTACTCATTTCATCATTCGTTACTTTTTATATTATTTCATGTTTTTTGTGTTTTGGCGTTTTAGCATTCAGCATATCTTCTGACTGCTATTTACTCAAATGCTTCTAGTTATATTTCAGTATGTCAACAAAATGCTTCTTATACGAGTAAGCAAACGGTATCCTTTTTGAAGTTTTTTGGCCAACTTAACTTAATAGTTTAGTGAAGAGTCAATCTAATTTATTGAAGATGGTAATATTAAGTACGTATTTCGTCTTTTAAAGTTACGGGTTTTTAGAGTATTTTCAGTGGTTACGTTTTCCCCAGAATATCTAAAGTTTGATGTATTTTCGTGCATTTTTATAGTTAGTTCTTTTTGTCTATAGCTTCCATGGTTTCTTTCTGAAAAATCATGAAGTTTGTAGTTCCTATAGACTTGTCTTTCTGCAACAAAGAGAATAATTTGGTTCTACAATGCTTTCTTCCTTTCGTGGTTGTCTTCTAACTTCTAATACATGGTCGTCTTTCATTCAGTCAAGATGTTTGGTTTAATGTCTAGAAAAAAACTAACCATTGGGTCTGTGACATAATGCTCAATGGCCACAACGCATTATCTTCAATCACAAGCCCCAATTTTAATTTTAGTCGGAATGCTTCAGTTTGGGCATAACATCCAACAACTTTGAATTTGGCCTTTTTACCACGCAAAAATTTACATTTTCGTTTAAAAAAAAAATCCTATTAACAAAATATTTTACATTTTTTTGGTTAGTTTAATAGTTTAGTTAGACATTTCGACAGGAATCGCAATTCTTGCATGATTAATTTGGTAAATTGGGAGTTATGACGAGTATTGTGGTCAAAATAAAAAAATGGCTGTTTTGACCAAAATGGCCACCTTACAGGCGTCGCCGGCCATTTCCTACAAGGGGTGTCGCTGGGAATTCTGATCAAGCAGGACGTTGTGACCACACTCAAAATTGGGCATTATAACCAAACTGAGTCCTGTTGCAACTAAACTTAAAATTGGTGACCAAACTGGATGTAGTTACCTAAATCGAAATTTGACGTTGTGACCGAGTCGATCGTTTTGACCAAGACGAAAATTGCGGATTGTGAGCAAAAATAACGCAAATTAGGAATTGGGCTTATGAACCTTAGGAATTAATATTGACCAAGATCATTGAGTAATCTGTGTGATGAAAATAAAAAATTAAAAATTGAGGTTTTGAAACTTATAAGAAACAAATTGTAAACAACTGTTAAGTGAACCTGTAGAAGTATGTTCTTCAGCACATAACATGGTGAAAACGCCCCATTAAGTTACGATTGATGTGGAAGACTCTCCACAGCTTGACAACTTGTAGATCTTTTTGCCGAACAACTTTTATTTGAACACACAAAATTATGTTACCTGAATTGCTTTCCCTTTTAACGGAAGGTGCTCAGAAAAATCAGCTTCTTCAACAGATGAGGGCTAATTTAGGAAAGCCTTGTTCGAAGAACTTTTGGAAAGGATCTGCTAAGTATTTTCCAGCAGATAATGGTTATGGTGCTTAACTTGTGTGGCCAAATGATTTTGAAAATTTTCAGATTCAGATTCGATTTTAACTTTTCCTCAGCCTAAATTTTGTAAAATATTTTGGCAGATGAATGAGCAGACTAAAATTTTTGGCTTGAACGTTGCTTAACCCTGAAAACTACAATAAATTATTTAGAAACTGTTGTCTTAAAATATTCGTAAGATGTGCCTTTCCTTCGTTGATAAACATTGAGGTATTCAATTGGAAACTGATTAATCAACATGGCATGGCGAATAATCGTCCTATCAAACAAATGATTGTCAAGCAATTAGCGTGACGAATAAATGGCTGTCGAGCAATTGAAACGGAGCAGAATGTTTGCAAACGAATCGGTTGACTATAAAAAGCTACACGTATATTTGACAGTGTCGGAATGTAACCGAGAAAAATCCATATAAACCCCGTATAGTCGTAGCGTCAACGGAAAGGACGTTTAAAAATGAAGGGTAATTGCATGTAAGAACTGCATTGTAAGATGGCATATTTTGCTGCCGTTATAAACGACGAATCCATATCGGGTATGAAATCGCTGCATAGGGCATTGTTTAAGATTTATTGTGGCAGTATTTTTTTCGAATGTAAGTATAGGCTAGAGATGCTAGTAAATGCTAGGCGAGGTCTGTGGGCTGCTGGGGTGGATCGATGTGGAGTCATTGAACTTGACGCGTGTGCAACCCACGCGTTCGCAAACTGTGAACTCGTGCAGGGTAGTCATCTTTAGACCATTTTATCTTAACAGATATTACGTCGTTTCCCCATTAACCACTTCAGACTAGTTTCGTTCCCCCAAACGCTTCCGCTATTCTTAAATTTAATTACGATGCCGTTCAACAACAGTATCACGTACAACTTACGTCGGAAGTTACTTATGTCGTGTTATGACCTACCTCAATCAAATCCCTACCAAACTTCTTGTTAAGGGTTAACATTTACAGACATCTTAACAAAATATCATAACCTAGATTTATAGATTCAGAGGCCAAATATCGCTCTAACCAACTCGAAGCTAGTCACGAAACGGAAGCAGTACTTACAATTGTTTTTCTTGAACAGGGCGTGTAATCAAAACAAGCAAGCTTCCAGATACCTCGATGTTTGTTTGATAAACTACCTTTGAACTTGAAATTAAACTAGGTTCTCCCGCTAACCAAAAACCGAAGGTTGTTACCCTTCGATAGGATAATAACTTTAAGTTCTGAAACTGAAAATACCGAAGGAGTTTTCAGATAACACAATCGGTAAAGCAACGGGTTATCGAATTGATAAAATAGATAATGTGTTGTTATTCGTCCAGCTTGGAAAACCTTTGATCGATATTAATATTTTAAAATGTTTTATAAAAAACTTACTCTGATAACATCATAAGGCAAATCTAACAGGTTGAACCAAAAGACCTCGAAGTTAAGCTTAGCTAGACTAACTTACGCCTCGTTTAAATCTTAATTTAAAAGGTTGTGATTTTTAAGACAGTCTTAACATACAAAATAATTCAAATTTTTATTTAACTGCTAAACTTAAATCTAACGTACTTAATCCTTAGGTTTAAGTCCACTTCATTTAAGTTTCTACCCTAGTAGTAGGTACTAGTAACTCTAAAACTGAACTTTATATTTACTTAGATTACAATTCCTAATGATCTTCAACTATTAAAGGTTTATGTAAATATTATTAACAAATAAAATTTGAGTCCAAGGGAAGGGTTTAAGCACAAGTTTGCTTAATTTAAGTTTGCTTAAACGACAGCTTAAGTCGGTTTAAAGCTGCTTAAGCTAAGCCCCTTTTTTAATTTGTGTTTCTGAACATTGTAACTTAAACTAGAAGATGCTCCAGTCATGCAAGTGTAGCTTAAGGACTTTTAAAAGGTAAGTTGTTTCAGCCAAACCACCGTAGCTTAAGAATTACTTAAATTAAGCTGGCTCAAAGTTACATAAGCTAAGTTTTTGTTTTAACCTGTGTTACCAAATTTAAAACTTAAACTACACGATGCCCCACCCACATATCTGTAGCTTAAAAACCTTTGAGCTTAAATCAGCTTAAATTTTAAATATAAATTGAGCAACTGGCCCTTGGAGAAGAGAGTTTATATTATAGGTTTAAGCAAGCAACATAATTTCAGCTAGCTTAAACTCCCACTTAAGTGAGCTCGCTCGTCGTTAAGCTAGTTTAGCTCTTACTTAAGCACAACTTTAAACAGAAGTTTAGCTTGAACTGGTTTAAACTAAAACTTAAGTCGTTTTAAATCTGCTTAATATAAGCTTCTGATTTAACTTGCGTTTCCAAATTTGAGATCTAAACTACACCATGCCCAATTCACATAACCGTAGCTTATGAACTGTGGTTTAAAACCAGGTTTAAATTTTAAGATTTTTAAGTATAACTAGAATAAATGTGTAAGCAAGAAACTTAGCTTAAGTTTCAGTCATAGTTTTAAAGCTGACATAAACAAAGTTTCTGTTCAATTTTGTACTAAAATATCGTTATATGTACAAGCATCATCATTCTGTTCAAGGAACAGTTAGGCTTAAATTTTAGGCACATATCGTATAAGCAACTCTCCGAATCAGCGGAAGCTTAATTTTGTCCGAATTATACTTAAGCCTTGCAGTTTAAACTGATCTCCCTCGTGCATTCGAGACTTGAATTTAAAAACACTCCAGCAATACAATCGTAGCTACAGAACTGTTTAGTTCAAATTAATTTTAAGCTTTGGTAGCTTGGTATCGCAGCAAATTGAGAATCTGCTTCACGACCAGATATCTTAATCCTGTTGTTATAGTTCAAGTTAAGTAGATTCCACAATTTAAAATGCTTAAATATCAACCGAATAAGTTGTCTTACTTAGAAAAAAATTCGCTTAAATCAGCTTGAACTACAGCTTAAATCCAATCTGGGCTGATTTAAGTTGTATTTTTATAGCTGGCTTGCTCTAAGCTGAACGTGTAATGAAACACCGAGGTTTAAATAAAAAAAAGTGAAATTTAATGACGATGTTTTAGCTTTAACTAGAAGCTTATAAATATAATATTTGTCAAATTAAGCGGTATTTTAAGTCGCCTTAAAACTTTAAGCTAATGTTTGGTTATAACAATTTTATTTTCGTTATTTTCAGGTTTTTTGCAGCATAAGTTGTTTGTATGTCTAATTTTAATTAATTTCATTCGCATGTTTTACGTGACGAAAAGCTCTTACTTAGGAATTCAAGCTTGCCATATAATGCAAATGACTTTGTTAATTTTAATTTTTGGGAAAGAGCTCTTTTTGTACATGTACGTGCTTTATGTAAACACCTTAATTAGATTTCTTTAATAGCATATGAACATTCGTTCAGGATTTGATTTTGGTTTATTAAATATAATAAACAAAAAGACAAAAAGAAAACAAAGGCCCATAAATTATGTTTTTTGGCTTTTTTTTAGATTATAAAATAATAACCCAAACCGAAGATTTACGCAACTAGATTTTTAATGAAATTGAACCAAGGGGAGTACTTTATGTATTACTTTAGCCACGCAAGAACGGTGCTCACGTGCCTTTCATGATCCTCGTGTAAGTTACTATCATGCGTGCAAATCTTGCTAAGGCTTCCGTCATTTTCAAATATATGGGAATTTCTCCGAGGACAACATATGGGGACTTATAATATTGTTTATTTGCTACAACCTTTAATAGTTGCAACCTGCAACCTTTGTTACGTTAGATTTATTGCTTGCTCTTTACGCATTTACGCTACAAATCAAAAATAAGAGAAAAACTCGCAAAACCAGCACGCGGACAATACAAGAACCTTTTTTTTAAAGTCGAAAACGTTTTGGCATTTAATTTTAGAATTATTTTTTATTGTTTGTATAACAGTTAGATTTCTTCCTTTTATTTTGTGTCTTTTAATAGCAGTTTTTGTAGTAACTGATAACTTAACGATTACATTTCATAGGAATTTTCATCCTTTATTTTACTTTTTCTGGTATTTACTATATTGCAATTCGCCACGAAACACTTACTGCTTGATGCCTTTCTGTAAACTCTTAACCTGTTCGTTGTTTCATTTCTTTATTGTCGGATTCTGTCCACTTTTGGGTTTCAAGACAACTTGTAAGAAGCGTTTTTTGTATTACTTTCTTTCATTCGTTTTTGTATAACTTGGTATTTTTCTTCAGTTTGTTGCTTTTCTTTTTCTTTCGATTTACGTCAGTTTCCGTTGTTATTTTCAGTTTATATTTTGGCTGTCTGTATTAATAGAAACGAAATTTATTTGTTTCTTTAAACCGTTGTTTACTTCTAACAATTTAGTTTCTAAGCCAAACCTGTCTGATATTTTCAAAATCCCGTTTTTCATTTTAAATTGTGTGTTTAATTTTTGTTTAAATATAATTTCTCTTATATTAGTTTGCAGTTCGTTTACCTTTATACCAAATAAATTTTGTTATTTCATTTTACCGTAGTTTGTATATTTACCATTTTTCTACTGCGATTTGCTTGCACTAATCATGTCATATTTAGTGATATTTGAAGGATTTAGGTTGAGTTCGCCATTTGTTTATTGCTTGTTGTAACAATAGTTACCTATGCTTGCTGAATAATTCTTACTTCCCTGGGGAAGTTAGTGAGGGGAGTTAGTGCGAACTTTCCCACGTACTTCTCTAGGGAAATAAGAACATTCAGTAGCCCAAGCATAGATAACTATTGGTTTTGTTTTTAATAAATTTGATGGCAGTTATGTCGCAAATTTTTATAGTATTTTGCATTATGAGAGTCAAGTGCATGGTATGCTCGACAGTGTAAACCTGGGTTAACTCCCTTGTTAGCTAAATAATTATTCCTCTGTAGTACTGCCATGTTATTCTACGGATTTTTGCCTGTATTATTTCAGATTTTCTTTTCTAATAATAACACATGACTCATGGATAATGTATTTACAAAAATATTTGTATGTATATACTTCTTTCTTATTTAAAAAGTTACTTTTGTTCTTTTGTTCTATTTTCTATGTTAACTTTTGTTGTTTTCGAATAAGTAACTTCTGGAACAGTTCTAATTTAATTTACTGAAACGGTTTGCTAATCTTCTACTTTTCGATTTTCATTTTCTTTACTTTTTTTGTCTGATCTCGCCTTCGTTACTTATATCTTTTTACAGTTTCCGCCCTTTGGTTTATTTCTGGTCCTTTTACATTTGCTCTTTGTTGTAATTAATTGTAGCAAGCCCATTTGCTGCTGCTGCTGCTTTTCTTTTTGTTAATGGACTTCTTTTTTATCACTTATTTAATTTTGTTATACGTCACTTCCTTTGTACTAACTACTTATTTTGCTCAATCTATGAAATGAGACTAAATTTTTGTCTTGGCAAATCTTTACCTTTTTAATAAGTTTCAACTTGATGTTGTTAGCAGCTGTCTAGTCTTTGTAACTGTGTATTTTGGTCTAACATGGAGCAGCAAGGTTCCGAGTTACGGTAGCTAGGTACCCCCATTCCCGTACGATCAGGAACGTTAAGATCGTTGTCTCCGGTCAGTGCTGGGATGGGTGGCCCCATTGCTCCGTTAACGCGGCAACTCTCTCCCACGAGGTATGGGTAAACCAAAACCCCTCACACAAAAATTACAAAGAATGAGAAAAAGAGGGAGGCCTTTGCCCCTTGAGGAACGTGTGGGCTAATGATAATAATGGAGCAGCAAAATATCGATTTGTTTGTTAAACGGACAACACAGAATCATTTGATAAAGTGAAATAAGCTTTTGAGGGTCAGGTTCCAACCCGGGTAAGGGTTTTTAGGTGGCACAAGACATAATAGTATATCAGATGAAATGAAACCGTGACAAATAAACGCCGTTTTCGAAAATCAAACACTACACGAATTGAAGACATTATAGCAAAAGTATTAATTGATTAAATAAAAAGCTATTGAGGAGGAGAGGTTGAGTGCCACTAACACTGCAGCCCTTAGGTTTACTGTGTTACTGACTATACCACTCATTTGGTGAAAAGTTTTGACGTTTTTATCAGGTTTAGTAGCCTTTTCACCAAGTCCTCTCTTGTTAGAGCTCCTCGAAAATTGGCCCTTCCTAAGAGTGTATGTTTTAAACGAGTAAGAACTCCACAGACTAAGACTAAGTGAGAGGAGTTTTATCCTCCTCATTCTTCACTAGTGGCAAAAGTAAGAACTCATCAGATCTGATCAACTTTAAAAGTTGGGAATCATTAGCAATGAATTTACTTTAAATCATCAAAGTGTTCGTGGTATTTTAACCCAAGGCCTTGGTATACAGAAAATACATTGTTTCGAAGAACTGAAGAGCGGAGCGACAACCACAAGGTTGTGTGTCTTGAAGTTCTTAGGGATGTAAAAAATCACCCAGAACTGATACAACTCATCACATTAAGGAAAAACAAACCAAATGTCAAAGCGATGTGAAGCTGGTTTTTGATTGTGGTAGGTACCACAAAGAATTTATGATGCAGAAACAAAAAGTCGACCAAATTTGCCAAAGTGGGATTAGCTCAGAGAAAGGATCAATCGTGTTCAGCTTAACACTGTACAATTTTACTACATATTGATCTAACAGTTTTCTTCTTAAATGTTTGTTTGGTTTTTACAAAATCGAATCATAATTCGAATTTATATGACAAATAATCCATGGATAAAGAAAAAATGAGGCACATTTGCACTTGATCAACGTTAACTTAATAAAAGTTTTTCAACATAATCTCAGTGAACGAGTGTTTGGCAAAAAAAGGATATTCCTATGGTATCGTCCTTTGAACAATAGTCCCCTTAATGCCCTACTAATACATACGGCTAGTTTGTATTTCCAAAAATTACAACCCAACACCGTGGTCTCTGTTTGGAAAATGTTGAGAATGGTCGGAAAATCATAAGCAGGGCAGACCAATTGAAGAAGTTGTCACTTGAAGTCTATCATTGTTGTTTTCATGAGTGGAAAAACGCCTTTGTCGCTGAATAGCTTCCCAAGGGAACTACTTTGAAGGAAATACAGTAGCCGCTCGATTATGTGAACTAATTAAAACCAGCCTTGTTCATACAACCGAGATGTTCACTCAATCGAATGTACAGCTTGCAATGGGGTTTATAGCATTTATTAACTTAGATACATTTTATAAATGAACAATATGCTAAAATAAAAATTAATTAATTTTGTTTTATAAAATATCTTGTTAATTTTATCTGAACTTTCTTTTCGTTTGAGCATTTTTGAACGGCACTTTCTCGTATTCTTCGCAATGTCAGTAGATCTTCCGAATTTAGCATGTTTTATTACGCCCAAGGAATCACTACATTAAGACCTCTTATGGCTTCCTTGGTAGTTACGTTAACTGTAATTGTTTTATCTTCCATTATTTCTTCCACTTCTTCAGCTTCAATTACACCTTCAGTTTCTTGTATAGCATCATGATTCCAATCCAATTCTCTATATCTTGTCGGGTGTAGGTAATGTCTCCATTTAATTCCTGTAGTAGCGCAACGGTTTCTTGTACTGTCACTGCCTCAACAGATTTCTTATAATTTTCTTGTAGAACAGTAGAACAGCAAGTGGAATGTCCTCTTCTGAATCAGAATCACTATTTGAAAAACGGCACGTTTTTAATTCTCTGAGCACAAAACCACGAATAGGTATAACTTTCTTTCCATTTTCGGCATTTTAGAGAATTTTAACGTTTTCCCTCTTCGTATTCCACAGCGCACACACAGTAGACGTTGAAATTCCGTATTCCTTAGATAAAGCCGTTACACTGCTTCCACTATCAAGACTTTTCAACATTTCAGATTTTTCAAACAAAGTTAACACTCTGCGCTTCATTTTAATTGTACAGTAATTTAATAACACAGCACAATCAGAATTGAGTCGCAACTAAACAACAACTGATTTGATATGCAATTTTTAGGTGCCTGACTTATAGGTAAATATCAAGAGGAAGCTCAATTCTGCAGCATTGCATCTTTGGGATATAAAACTAACTGCCTAAATATCGTTTACACATGCAAATTCAATAAACTAATTCATACACTTCCGTGATTTATGCTGTTCACTGAATCGAATACAAGTAGACCAAGAGGAAGACCCAGAAACAGGTGGTACGAAGAAGTAACAAGGGACCTAAGAAACATGAAAAGCAAGGACTGGAAAGAGAAAACAAAAAATAGGAAAATATTGAGTAAAATAGGAGAAGAAGCAAAAACACACAAGAAACTTTAATAGCGCAGAAAAAAGAAGGAAGATCAAGGGACTAATCCACCCTGATAAAAGGATTCATGCTTCGGAAAGACGTGGCAATACTCTATTAATAGAGTGAAAGCCTTTACATACATACATACTGAATCGAATATGTTGCTGTTCACTCTATCGAACCTATAATGTTAAATTTTTGCTGTTCATATAATCGAGCTGTTCGTTTAATAGAGTATTCACTCCACCGAGCGCCTACTGTATAGTTAGTTTACAGTGCCATCCGCACAACAAATATTTTTCGCAGAATCAGTCCTACTACTTTTTGGGCAAACCTCGTATCTAACACGTTTAGTGTTTTATTACTGGACGTATTAAATTCCTAATGGCAGCTTCGATGGCATCAAGGTTAGCATACTTGCCTTGTAAACCAGAGATCTCGGGTGGAAATCCCTTGGGTTGGGTAGTGCTAATAGCTAATAGCCATAGTAGTTATGCGCATTGAAATCCCTAGCACCCTCAAGCCTATTAAATAAATAAATAAATCCTTTGTTGATAGTTTTTGTTTTAATTACGTGATTCAGCTTCTTCCTTTTTAAGTGTCTTATTAAATTAGTCATTTTTGCTACTTCTACATTTTCGGAGGTTTTCGTGGGGCGTTAGATCGATAGATACAATGTGATTTTTTAAAAACTCAATTGCAGCAGGCCGTATTCTGACTTAATACAGACAGTTCTAAGGTTATTAAGACAGAATACGGCCTGCTGCAATTGAGTTTTTAAAAAATCACATTGTACCTTTAGCTTATCTTACTTGTTGCTGTTTATTCTCATTCGGTATGTTTTCTGTGTTATTTTTAGTTTTTTACGTATTCGGTTTCTTGTTTTTGCTCTTTGTGTTGTTTTCTTTTAGCAAAACATAACTACCTGCTTCTTAACGAAAATTGTTTATGATTTCGAAATGTGATGTTTTACAATTTAGTTTTTAGGTCCCCGTATATTGGTTATTTGATCGTAGAATAAAATACCGACGTCCAAAATTTGAGTATTTTTTTGTAGTCAAAAAATTATGAAAAAACATACAAACAGCATAAAATTGCTTGTAAACGACTATTTTACGCGTCCAGTTAAAGTAGGTATAATATTTCTTATTTGCTACTCATTTAAAAAATGAACCCTTTCAGTGTTTGCATCAAGCCTAACAGGGATTTTCTAAAGTAAATATCCAACTGCTCGGTGTTAGTATAAATTCAGTGGTCTTTTATTAAACAGATTTACTAGTTATGCGCGATGACGCAACAGAAATAGCAAATCTGATTTTAGATATAGGTCAAGTCAGAGCCTCTGTGCTAGGTCTAGACGATTTATTTTAGCTGCTGATTCTAGAAGAAACACTGATTCACGCACATGGACGATAGCAAAACCCCGCATGTCCTAAGTTCACTGGCCTCGCTGCTGTTAATGTTATTGTAACGTTCTCTCCGTTCCAAGATAGACTTCAAACAACTCAATTTTTCTACTGTTAAACGTCTTCATTTATTTATGCACGCCTATTTGTATATTATTGGTTCTATAACATACCGGTTATTTCTGTTGCTTGCCAAGAAACTATAATAATCTAAACTATAAGCTTGAAAAAAATCATTAAGCCCGTTAGTTAGGTTATTTTCATATTTGTTAATTAAAACCAGCTTGTTACTTCGCGAATTGTTTAATGCCCATTAATTCCTGCAGAATGCAGTATAATGATAATCCTTGATTTTATCCATGTTTAAGGGCATACGTGGGTAAATTTGGAACGGCTATGTATTGATAAAACGAACATTTCAATAAAGCACGCCCAAATCTGTAGATTTGTTTGTCCAAATCTGCATAGAATTTCTGATTAAATTTAGAATCCAATTTAAAATGAAGCAGGAGGAGAAATAAACAATAAGAAGATTTAATGTCCGTTCTTGGGAAATCTGATTTCGCAACGAATAAATTTAATTCGCAAATAAAAAAGATATATGACACTTTCTTTTCTTAATAACAAATTAGCAACATTTATAGTTTCATTATCAAACTTTACGATTACACTTTATTTTAAAATAAAGTTCTGATCTAACGCTTGACATTTGCAAGTTTAACCTCTATTCACGGCAAACTTCTGTTATTTTCTAACAAATTTGAATATTCCTAAATTTGCAAGAAAAACACCAAAACGCTCACTACCGCGATTGTATTTTCACGATATGTAATATTTCTTTGGAGGCTGAAAAAACAGATGACACTGGCAGAATGCAAATACAAAACTATAAATTGTCTACGTAGGTAGGTATATTATGTTTACTAAATAATGCATTTTTAGAAACCACAGATTTTTGTTCAAAATCAACAGCTGTTAATTTTTTTATGGCCTTATTAAAGTAAATTTTGATATTTTTGAGTAGGCAGGGCTAGAACGGTTTTTCAGGTAATTAACTGAAATTATTTTGGTTTTATTGGTACATTTTTAGTTTTATTTTTTAATTCAAGGAATCGGTTTTATGGCCCGACAGTTATGTTTTTATTACTTACAACTTTTAGTTTTAAATTAACATTTGCCCAAAAGTTTGTAAAAATTATTATTTAAACTCAACCGACAGCAAATTTGTTTCTTACAAAAAGAAACATTCAGGAAATTTGAATATTTAATCATGAACACGTAGCGGAAGTAAAAATATTTAGCAGAACATCACTATTTACTTTGACAACAAGGAATTATCCTTTATTTAAGGTGATTCACACCTGTCGATCTGATAGGTCGGTGTCGTTAATTCAATTCTGGTACGAACAAATTTGTTGTTCCCGGTTAACCAAACAATGAATCAATGTCACGTCTGCTTGATTGTACTACAAAAAGTTTGATTAATAATTTTCAATAGATACAATTGATCCGCTATCCTTTCACTTAATAAAGTTGAAGACCTTCTAGCATGTATTTAGTCAGATTCTTAATTTGATAACTTTCTGTTTCCATATGTTTCTTTTGCAAAAAAACCAATGAAAAATCAAAGACGGGAAGATTTGATGAGCTTCTCGAAATATGAAACCAAATTTTGCCTGAGGCAATCAGGGTTTAGGAATTTTTATGGTAGCGTGATTGTTAGGTATGCGAATTTTTTATTGTTGTTTTATTAATTTGAGTCGCTTTTCAAATTTTAACCATTTTGAGGCCCTGCTGTATTTTATTTAATTGGAACCTTTTTAAAGGAAAATTATTCACCTGAGCGTCTGCTGTTTTTGCCTTAAAAGGCAAACATCAGTAACTTGTTGTATATTCTGTTAATCTTGTCTTATTATTGCTTTGTTCTTTTTTAATAAATAACATTATGAAAGTAAAATATTCCTAATTTTAAGGAAAAAATATTTACTACAACCTTTAGTTTTCGTACGGCTTTCAATTTCTTCTTCAGCATGGTAAATCATGGGGCAAAAATTTGAAAGGTTTTTCTACGTTTTAAAAAGTATATAATTACATGACAAAATTGATGAATTTGTTGGACTATGTGGGATTGGTTGTTTTGTAAAATCTGTTAGTTTTTAAATTTGACATATGTTCTATCTTCGCCTAAGGGGATGATCAGGACAATCAGTCCTGTTTATTCTGAAATCTGAGCAGGCTCGGGTCTTCTCAGACTACAGAAACCTAAACATTATGAAACTGAAACAGCTTGGGGCATTATATGATAGTTTGGGGCTTTTTGGGGAAGTTTGAAGTTACTAGCATTTTTGGGGAATTCGCGGCAGTCTGTAGCATTTTTCGTTCTTTTCTAGAACAGTCCAACGGATATTGAATAATAATCGTATATTCTACCAAAGCCACCAAAGGTCTTCTTATGGGGAAGTCGATGCATTTTGGGGCATTATATGAGTTAAGGTAATATTTTTCCTTTAAGATTGACCCTTGGTTAACCCCTCGCCTTAATCTAAGGGGTTTTGAATAGTTGAATTATACCATGAAAAGAGTAAAATAAAAAAAAATGCTTACTAGCACCTTCAGTTTTTCATCACATCTTGTCAAATTAAAAGCTTTGTTTTCTAAGAACTATAGCGTTTTCAGGATGGTTCGTGTTTTCCAAATCTTGTTAACGTTTTCAGCAATAAAAAAAATGTTTTACTTTCATCCCAAGGATTTATCACTATTTTGTTTGTTGCTTGAAGAATAATGTATCATTACGGATAGTTTTCAAAAATTTATTCATATTTTGTTGTTATGGCTTACCCTCAGTCGAGTAGTTAACAAATAAGTTACTTGTTTCTTAATAAGATATTTTTAGAGGTAGTTTCAGACAGTTTGGAACAGTTTAAGACTTTCGAACATTGTAAAGTCGATACAGTTTAAGGTGTTTCGAAAGTCTTAAGCAATTTCTGAAGGGGCTTAGGGACAGTTTCGCGACTGACGTATTGACATTCTGAGACTGAGGTAGCTTGGACATTCTATGATTATTTAGGTGATTTTAAAGCAATCATTTGCATTTTTATTTCTATTGTGGAAGGCCTGACTAATGTTTAGTGATAAGTGATAACCTGATAACTGTTGTATGTTCTTGAACAGGTGTTCCAAGGCAGTAAAGAAGTTAAAACAATAATTTTTTTCATAAAATTCATGATTAAGCCCTTTGTTGTACTCTAAGTGGTGACTGTCATACTAAGAGAGCAGAATTTTAGAAAAATTGCTTACAATCGTCTTTGCTTTTCCCATGGTTGCCAGTTTTTTGTTTTTATCACGTCTTAATAAGTAAAAGAGTAAAACTTAACGGATATTGTTTTTGATTCAAAAAAATTCCTGTATTTCGCAAAAGAAATGGCTTTTTCCTAATTCAAAGTTCACTTTGCTGCACAATTCGTGAGTTCAGCTCAGCTAAAAGACGATTAAATATGTGAGACAGTTTTTTAAATCTGTTGAAACGTTCCAATTGGGGAACATGTTTCACCTTCATCCTTTAGTCATTTAGTGAGAGAGTTGAAAGGCACTTTTAGCGGCTAAAGGCTCAGAATATTTTGGAACTGAAACAGTTCGAATGTGTGTTAAGGGCGTTTTAAGGAAGTTCATGGAAGTTAAAGGGAAACTGAGGAAATTTGCCTCTTTTTTGGAAAAATCTGGTTGATATTTAAAAACAGTTATTTTAAGCTATCATACTTTTAGATCGTACATCTTTAGTAATTTCCCGTGGATTTCAATTCCTTGGTCTTCAGCATCTTTTAATAGATCAATGGAAAAACTTGGATTTTATTATTTCCGTTCCGGAAAGATGCCTTTGATTCTATAAAGAAAATACTTTTTTTCAGCCTCAAGGTTCGTTTACTGTAAATTCTCAAGCAATTGTAGCCTAAAGGACTTGTGCTCATCATAATTAAAACGTACATCCAGTCAGGAGGTTTATTTCCTTTATTAGGAGATACAGGTGTTTCACCGCGTGTATGCCAAAATCCTTCAGTGCAAAGGTCTGTTCGAATTTGCTTTTATTTATGAATGCATTACAGTTGTAAAAAATTTATATGCCTCTCTGTTGATTAATGAAAGGGTTCCTTTGCTGTAAAATTGTTAGTACTTCTATTTGCTAAAAGATGCTAAATTTTCTGTATTGAAAAGATGTTTCATGTGCATCCAAATTACCAGTGGGACAGTCTTTTGTTCTTTAAAGGGGCATTTTAAAAGCAGTTTAGAGCCGTCTGGAACAGTTAGAGTAAGGCAGTTTGGGACGAAGTTCAAAGAAATTTTAAGGAATTTTGGATAGTTTAAAGCATTTTCCGAAGGTATTTTTAGAGCAAATGTTAGCAATCCTAGACATTCCGAGGCTGAACCTGAACTAATCAGAACTTTGTATTACTTTTTTGGGCATTCTATTACAGTTCAGGGCTGTCTAAGGAAATTTGGGCCAGTTTATTACCCTCTTTTCCAAACAGGGCACTTTGAGGCAATTCAAGAAAAGTAAAATTCTTTGGGAAAAAGCAAACTTTAACAGCATCTTTAGTTTTCCTATAGTTACCACTTCTTAAGTGTTTTGGTAGATCAAGAGAAAATTTTGATTTTATTTTTACTGATTTGAAGGAGTCTTCTGCAAAAAAAGTTTCTGATAATTAACTTTTTGTTCCAGAGTTCCTCTACTTTCAGTTTAGAAAGCATGCAGCGTAAAAGGCCCATTGGGCTTATGCCAACTAAAAATCGCATCCAATCGTGTCGTTATTTTTATCAAAAGATTGTGAATCCGAATTTTTGGTTGTTATTTTATTAATTTGAATCGCCTTTCATATTTTATTAAATATTAAAAATAATCCGTCCTCTTGTATTTTATTTATTGAAGCGTTTCTAAGGTAAAATTATTAATCTGGATTTTGCTTTTAAGAGTACCTATACATCAGCATGGTACTAAATAACTAAATACATATTTGGTTAAACTTCTGTTTTATTCTTCTTCTTCTACAGTTGTTTTAACAGTGCATTTTGAGGCGGTACAAGAAAAGTGAAAGTCAACCATGGCTAACTCCTTACTCTAAATTATTGCGTTTAAGTACAAAAAAAAATTAGTAGCATCTTTAGTTTTCCATGGCTTCCACTTTATTAAGTGTTTTGGCAGATTAGGAGAAAATGTTGATTTTATTCTTTATTAAAATAAGGGAGTTTGCGATTATTAAAGATTTGTTTGCCTTAGAGTTCCGAAAGAAGTCCAATCTAAAAGGCTTACTGGGCCTATGCTAATTAAAAATCGTGCCGAATTAGGTTCAATTTATCAAAAGATAAGTCTTTCGCCGTATGTGAGTCTAAATTCTTCAGTTTAAAAGCTTGTTCCAATATACTATCTCTCTTTTTTACCAATGCATCTCAAATGCACCCCAAATGCACAAATGTGCACTGCTGTTACTATCAAATCTCCCCCTGTTTGCTGAAAAGCATTATATTTTTGAGTTAGTTTTTTACCAAAACTACGATGAAAGATGTTTCACCTTCATCCTTTTGCTCTTTAAAAATGCGTTTTTAGAAGTAGTTTGATGCATCAATTGGGAACAGTTTGACGGTAAGGCAGTTCAAGTTATTATAAGGAGGTTCGAAGTAACAGTCTGCAGTTTTTTCTCTCTTTTCGCAAGCTATCTGGGCTATATTTAGTTAATAACTATAATCGTAAAATTTCACCTTTTGCCTTCATCTGTTGTACTTTGAAGTGCGCCATATCATGAAGGGGACAACATTTCTCTCAGAAAAAGGTAATGCAGTATTATTGTAGAAGATATTAAATGTCTTTTTTAGTTATTTACATTTTTTGAATCGTTCCTGGGGTTAGTCCTGAAGAAAAAGGGTGTAATCAATAATCCAATGGACGTAGAGTAGGATTCCTGTGATTTTGTATAATTTTCCAGGATATTAATTTTGATGAAAGTAATTTTGTCAGAGTTTTCGATTAAAATGTAGTTATAGTTTTAGCAGCTTCCGTTAAGCTTGGTGAGTTCTAACGTTTTGAAGAGCTGATTTCTAATATATGACAATGGCAGGCTTCAAAGATTACTTCTATACGAAGAATAGAAATATTAATTATTTAATTAATGGTAATCCCTAATGAAGAGACAAATGAGATTGTTAATTTATAAATAGAATGAATGCACCGATTGTTTGAAATATTTATAACGGTCGTTAATAATTTACAATCTTCCTTTGCCACGTAACTGTAATGTCGTATTGCACTTTATATTCAAATAGGAAACATTATTTTATTCTGCATCATGCGGTGTGAAATATCTATAGATCCTGATCCAATAAAGTATGTGTGGTTGGGAAAGGTCCGGGCGGGCAACGACCCCACGAACACGGCTCCGTAACCCCGGCGTCCTAGCGCTCTTCGATCGACTATTTCACGGTCCTTTTAAACTCTTACCGTCAATCATTTGGGCAATGAAACTGAAACATTAGTTCGCTCTCTCATACCTTTAATATCCATAAATTAAGACCTTTTTACCTGAAATGACATTTTCACAATCGAATCTACCACGTTTATAAACCGTACTCGCTCTTTAATATTCCAGAATAAAATAATAAATTATAATCCTGCACTCTGAATTTTTCATAGGTAAACTGTGCAAATCGCCCTCGAAAAAAATAATTATTCATTTATTTGGGGTTAAAGGACGAATGTCATTGATATTTGAGCTGTTTGTTACATGATCCCTTTATATCATTTTCCATCCTTTTTTCTTTCAGTTTCAGGGTTTCGAATATATATTATGAAACTACATGTTTTTTTTTAATTCACGGACCTCATTAATGCAAACTTCAGTTTTTCTAAATAATGAAGAAATCTCCGAAATCAGATTTTTTAATAATTGACTGGTTTAGCACAAAGTAATATTTTGAAAGTTTTAAATAAGATTTTCAGAATCTCAAAGACAAGGTGACGCAACCGAACAGTTTTAAACCATTACTTGATACCAATAATTTAAAACTTAGATGAAAATAAACTATTAACATTATCTATATGGAGCTATGGGGACAAAATTAGAATTTATATGCGATTTAATGCATAGTTAAAACCCCCACACACTACCAACGAATATTGAATATGTCGTTTATATCGTAAACTTCAACGATTTGCGTGGAAGTTTTGACCTTTTCTTGAATTTAAAACGTGTTGTTATTAAAAAATACTACACAGAAATTCATTCAAAGAATAAGATGGTTTAAACAAACTAATTTTTTAGCAAATTTACTTCCACTTTCTTTCAAATTTCAATGTTTCAGCAAAGTCGTAGCGAAAAATATTTCCAAAGTTGAGATTTCCTGAATTTTATACAATTTCAGCGATTTAAATTAAAATCAAAATTCGAAGAATGCTTTTTTGAGATGTTACGCCTTTTCTGGAAGCTTTTTGATATGGGTGAAGGTTTGGCCATCAAAAGAAAATTACGTTTAAACCTATTGATTATCTGAAAACTTACTAATTCATTTTTCTTCTGGTTTATAACAAAGGAGCTGATCAGCTGATACCACCATATCTTTTTCATCAAATCGTAGTAAATTGAAACCAAAATAACAAATAATAGTTCACTGAAATCAATGCTAACCAAGCCTGAAAAAAAAAAAAAAACAATCAACAAAACTCTTCGTATGGTCTTCTGTCTGCTGGTTGGGAAATATCGATATCAGAAAAGTACCGAATCAGTCGATACGATTAACTCGTCTTATCGAATACATCCAGGTATCAAATTAATCAATATATGGAATACGTCCAATGATTCAATACGTGGAATATATTGATGTATTGATTTCCTTGCGAAATATGTTTTTGTACGAAATTATTTCATAAATGAAAAATTTTAAAATATCCATGAAATCAATATATCATTATGAATTAAATCGATATTTTTCGAATTCTATATTCATCTTCGATGTCAATACATCGACATTTGTAGACAATTTCCAGCCCTATTGGTCGGGGCTGGTTGGTAGCAAACAACGAGGACCACAAAAATATGCAATTCAATCGTACACAATGAACAAGAAAGGAAAGTAGTTGCAATGTTGAACAGATTTTTGAAAAAGATAAGATTGAAACACATCTTGTGTACACTGACATTAACAAAAAGTTTTACATCTGCACATCCATAAAAAGGCTCTGAAAGAGCTGAGAGTCTTCAAATCTAAACATGTAAATAGTAAAAAGCTCATTCACAATATGTTGGAAACTTAACAAATGTTACTGTTTGAAATGACAATTATTTTGCTTATTATGAAAAACCTAGCTTCTTAGGATAATTTTGTTAAATAGACGACAGCCAAACCATTGTACTCTCGATTTTTGCAATATTTACGTAGAAAAATATCAAAGAAATTTCTTTCCTGCTGCAGGACATGATTTATTACTGATTATTAACAACAACATTCTCTAATACTTTAATTATCAAAGAAAAACAGAGGTCGGCATGTGCTTGTAATAAGAAAAATTAATTTTAATTCGAAGTCTTTCTACAGTGCGCCGGTATCTGCTTTATTAAGTTTTTACATCAGGCAGTAAACTTAGTCCAAACATCACTAATTTCAAAAGCACATTTTTTATGACGTCAGTAAAGATAACATCAAATAAAGCAGCTTTATTTGCTAAATATTTACCAAGTCCATAAAACGAAAAAATTAACCCGTTTACGTATAAAAAAAATGCTAATAAACCTCTGAAATTAGAAAATGTTTCCGTTCGAAGATTCCACATTGAAGTAAATTGATTCTGACGGGAATAACGTGCCTCGGTGAAAGATTACAATATTTTTATAGAAAAACCACTAATCAGTTAAAACAACCAGAAACTAAGCGGTTGAGTGCAAAATCCCATGCGTGTTCCTGTCTGCGATAATTAGATATAAATATTAAGTTGCAACTAATTATACGGCAGGTTACAAGTGTATTCACCCCTAGAGAAAGTAACTCACGTGACTGCTTTTACTTTCTACTAAAGTTAATGGGTATCGTCTTGGAAGATTCTCTATACTTACTTTAAGTTCGTTGCTTTTAGAAACGAAAAGTGCTGTTATAAGAAAGCACGCGTTATTAAATAATCACGACATGCTATTTACTTCGACTACTTTTTTTCTATACAAGCGTTTGCACAACTTCTTAAAGCATAATGCAAGGTTTTCACATGTGCATCTAAATTACATAAATGCAAGTTTGTTTACTGCTTTTAAGTTTATTTGTTGCAAGTAGGCTGGAACTTAGCAATGTTTGTTTTTTTTTGGGGCGATTTTGATGATTTTTTTTAATGGAAGATTAATTTCGTTTGTTAATTTACGAATGTGTTTTGGGTATTACAAATGGAAAAAACGGACAAAAGATTTTCCTTCGTACAAGAAAAATAAGCCTTTGATTGTTAATGCTTTATAATTTTAATACTGAATATCGTACGTTTTCCTGTTGAACTACAACGACTCTTCATTCAAAATTTGTAAAGTGATTGACTTGACCTGCCCTTTAAACATTAATCGCTGATTGTTTGGCAAACGTATTGTTGAATAAATTTTTGTAGGCCTACGTGACAGGTTAGCACGTATGTAACTCGTAAGTTAACATTCCAAAAATTCCGTGGCAATTTCTTGGCACTGCACCCGCTCTTAAGAAAGTAGGAAGATGTAAAATAATAGTTCATTTTCGCTTAATGCATATTTTTATACTGAATTAATTCCTGTTACTAATCATAACCTTTGATTTTTATTGCACGACTTTAATTAATTAAATTAAATTTGTAAGGTTAACTTTTAGACTTTCATCTGATTAACTTGGTGGTTCACATTTTGATATTTTTGTAAACATTGAGCTTAAAACTTATATAGCTTTAGTGAGCTAAACTTCCCCAAAATATTCTCTGAATGCTTCTTCTTGGCATTTTTTATTTTTTGAGGACATCATTGCTGTTAAACATGTCAGGTTTATTAAAGTTTTATTCTGATTTAATTACTAAATTTAACAGCAATTAAACGTTTCTACGAATTTTGGCGGGGGAATTTTAAGCTTAAGAAATATTTTAGTTTTTATTGTGCACTGATCAAATTTTAAAGCTATTTGGAGCATTTATCACTTTTATTTTTGATATTCTATTAATTGTAAAATTAATATAAACTAAAATCGAAGGATAAAAAACTTTGAGGGGAAAGTCAACACAATTGTATCTGGTTTTCCCTATAATAGTAGAGACAGGCTCGCAGGTTGTTCCATGAAATTCCATTAAGGCATACAGTGTTATCTTTTGTGTATTAGTCCATTGGTATAATCCATTTTCAAAATTTTGTGAATTCCCAGAAATTCTACAGAAATGTATTGAGTAGTAACTAATCTACGTTTATTTCTTGATATTAAGGAAAAATCGAGCAATTTCGAAAAATTTCATGAAATTCCATGAACCAGTTGTTTACTGTACATCGTCTGGGGTTTATGCCTTTATTTATGAAATTCCACAAAACGCCGATGGAATTAGCTATTAATTGTAATATCTCTACCATTATTTCCGTGGCATAAAAAAAGTTCAATTACATTTAATGACAATGCGTTGGAATTCGCCGAGGAGCGGAGAGCCACGTGTAAAAGGCATCGGTTTCTCACGTAGGCATTTCGGGTTCGATTCCCGAAACCGGCGATATAACTATACCCAGAATTTAGAGGTCGTACGCTTCTCCGTGCTCCGTCCTTTCGACGGGTAGGGTTAGCCTCCTGTCCGGCATACGTGTAAAGAGGGCTCACAGAACCCATACGAAGGCCATTGGCCTAAGCCCTAAAGCTTCGATCATAAGGCCTTGAAATTTTAGCTTATCTGTGTCTATTTCGTAATTGTGGAAAAATCTACTAAATTTAACGAGAATACCAATGAATTCTAACTTATATTTGTTTATTTCGTATGAAGGAAAAATTCCATAATTCCATGATTTTCCACAAAATTTATCTATGTTTATTTAGTCGTTAACGGAAATCTTAAATCCGAAAAATTCTACAAAATATCTTGTAATAGTAAACGAAAAAACGAAATTTCAAGAAACTCCCGTGGCATTTGCTGAAATTTCATTAAGTTGGTATAAAGACAATTGAGTAAACTTATTGGGAGCTCCATGAAACTCTAGGAAATTAAAGGATGTTTTACGGAATCCTATGTAGTTTTTTCCGCTGTATAGAGGCAATTTCATATAATTTCAAGAAGTTCCACTAAATTCAATTTATGTGTGTTGCTCCTAACTACGAAAGGCCTTTGCGTGCTAAATCAGTTTACGTTATTAAAAAAGTATTTCGTATGAAGAAAATTTCGTAATTTTGGAAAATTCCATATTTCCAAGAAGTTTCATTAAATTTCTTGAACATACCGTGGACTTCTACTGAATTTCTTTCAGCTAGTATATTCACATATTCAGTACCTTATTTCTGTCCATTTCGTCGTTAAAAGATGTGATAATCTGAAAAATACCACAAATCCATGTGATTTAAGGAAATTTCGTGAAATTTATTGAAACTCAATTAAATTAATAAAAGGACATTCAAAACAATTGTTGAGAAATATCATGAAACTCTAGAGAATTCCAGGAAATTAGCTGTCCGTTGTAATAAATTGCTCTACGGTTTATTCCGTAGTGCAATTTCATGGTCCTTTTTTTCGGAAAATTCTATAAAATTCCGTGTAATTCCACATTTGATGAAAATTTCATGTAATTCCATGAAATTCCATTACTACACTGTAAGTCTCGGAGTTTATTTCGTGTTATAAAAATTCTTTGATTCGGGAATATTTGATGATACTTGAGAATTCCACTGAATTCTTCGCCCCTCTATGCAGTTGTTATTCCAGAATTTATCTGAGATTTAGCTCTTGACCGGCATCAATAAAGAGAAGTGAAAATTCTTGTCTAAAATTGTTTCTAATTTGGAAAATGTATTTTGTTGCAGTTATCATGTTTTAGTTTTCACCTGGTTTCATTCAGAGAGTTTAGAATACAAAAAAAATTCCTGTAATCTTTAATTTAACCAATTTTTATGTATATTTCTGTAGTGTCATGTTTCTTTTTAAGTTTTACTTTGCTAGCTATCAATGTGTTGACAATAGTTACGTTAGTTCTGTTTTAATCTGGTCGTAACTTATAAGCCTTCACTAATTGAATTTTTTTTGCTTGTAGAACTTCCCTAGCAAAATGTATTTATTTGGAAATCCGTGTTTCTTTGTATTTGTCAGTTTTGGTTATCCATTTTATCGGTTCCAATTTTATCCAGACGATGTCTTTATTACTCCTAGTGTGTGTGTATTAATTTTCTTTTGCCATTACGTAAGGCATTATAAAACTGACAGATTTGCCTGTGCAAATGGGACTTTGATGGATTATTTAGTAAGGTTGACATGAAACACTGTTATCGGTCAAACATATTTGGGGATATCCAGTGTAGCAAACATACGGTGATAGTGTCAGTTAGGCAAAATACGCATTTATACAAATTATTAAATACCGTTTGCTAACATACCAATAAACAATCATACTAATAATCATAATCTGCAACTTACTTTTTTACCAAAGGCAATTAAGATTGGTTGTCTTTTATGCTACTCTATCTTCTTTACTATTTCGACCACCAAACCTTTTAGTTGAAGTGAAAACATTATGTTTGTGTTTTTGTTATGGTCAATTCTTTTTTATTCGTTCATCGCCCTGGGTTTTGTTTGGTGGATCAGATGTTATTTTTAGGTCGATTTTAACTAAAACAACCGAAAACTTCCATACTTTCGAATTATTTTCAGCGCCTTCAGCGCCCTCTTAAAAATGTATCAAATCTACCACAAATCAGGGCTGGCTGGATTATCAATCAGGCTCAAGTCTGAGTGATGAATTCTACTAAATATATCTGTTTTAGAGAAAGACGTTTCAAATATTTATTTAATTGTTTGTTTTTCTATTAGTTTATTTGAAAGGAAAACCATACCTGTATATAGGGTGTCTCTAAAATGGATGGAAAATATCAGCAGAACCTGATTCTTTGGTATATAATAAATCATTAAACCCAATGGTTTTTCGATTATATTCAAAGTTTATTAAACTGGGCTACATTGTGGATCATTTTCGATGGCTTGATTATCGGAGGTAGACAAAAACTATTGTCGGATCCCCAGGGCTCTTTTTTGACCTTGATTCAAATTCCGAAATCACAATTCGGCTATCTTTTTATTTTTTAGTAATAGGCCAAAATTCAAAATTTGGTTGTTTTGAAAAACTGAAATAAGTAACCACTTCTTCTGAGAGCATTTGTTTGGGCTTTTCAAAAATATGTGCTTTATAGGAGTTAAATAATGCTGTAGCGAATACCTTTATTTTTAATTTTATCGTGTTTATCTCCCGCCGTTTTTTGAGGGATACCCGGTATAATTCTAAATTAAACTTAATTTTGCTTAGTTTAGGGTACAAACCATGGTACGAAAGAAATGTAATTATTGTTCTGTTATTTTTATTTTTCATTATTTTTTGTTATCTTTGTTTGTCTTAATGATCATCAGTGTAAAGATGTTATTATTAAGTTTATCTGAATCAGCAACGCCAGGTTGTCGGCTAAGTGTTTCTCTATGGTTCTTACGTAAAGTTATTGTTGCTTCCAGCATTTATTGCTATTGTACGGTTCGGTGTGTGTAATCAACACGGGCCGGTCCATCGTGTAATCCCTCATGTTGACGTTTATTAGATTTTTTTGCATAATTAAAAAGCGAGCTACACAACTTTTGGCATGAATGAATGAGAACAGTAGTTGTTTTTTGTGGGACGTATTATGAAAGTAGCGGGCGGACGGGGCGGGCGTACCCTCCCGGGTGTGCTCTTATTTTCATCAGTGTTTGTTGGGGTTCATGTTCGGTCATCAGTATAATCCAGTTAACGGTTGGCGAAAAAGCTGAAATAGTGCAAAAGTCTGTCCACAAAGGCCTGTATGAGATTATCGAGGTTGACCCATTTCACGGCGAGTACGTACGGCGACCACACAGGTTCTTCACCTCGCGGTCATCGATGCAACCGCCGGTCCCCTCGCGGTACGCCGCTAATGCGAACCATCCTCTGCGGCCGCTTTGTGAATTATACCCACTGGATTCAGGCATAAAACTGATTTATTAAATGCAAGCCTGCTTCATGTCGTTGAATAGGTTATTTCTTCTATCGTACGTAGGTACTTATTATTAGTTACATACTTAAACCATTGCATACCATACGACTAACTATATCTAAATATCTTCGAGCAACCTGTATGTGTATGTGTGTGTCTTTGGCTTTGGAACTATTAAAAGATTTAATGTTTTTATTAGACTGAGAAATAGCGGCGCTTTTGAGGATGCAGCTGCCACGGCGCCTTCTATATAATATAATTATCGACTTACGATATATGGACGTTACGTAATAGATCGAAAATTTTCACAAGTCATGTTACTTGGTGGGCGTATCTTCAAATTTCAAGTCGCTCCATGTTTGGCTCTGTTGCAGAAATTTAATTAGAACTTGAACGGTAATTCGAAGTCACGCAGCATAGTACATACTTGTTTGAAATTTACAAAAGAAAATGGGGGCCCTTTTTGTGTCGGTTTCTTATAATATAATTGAAGTTGAACGTTTATTTTTAATTTGATTTTTCGTATTAAGTAAATGTAACGTACACTTAAGCAACAGAATTCAGATTTTCGTGGTTTGTGAAGATTTTCCAAGGCATTGCTAAGATTTGAGCTGATCGCAAACCAGCGTCTTAATTCGTTGTGTCACTAATTTTATATATTTTTTTCATAATAATCATCATCAGCTTCTTCTTCAGCATCATGTTTTTCTTCTACTCTGTAGACTTGAGTCTTTGGCTTGCTCCGACTCAACATTTGTTCGTTACGTTTTCTCTGTCTTTTCAACTTCTTCTTTTCGATGTAACTTTTGCAGGTAAGGGTTCCTAACCAGTTTTCACGCAACAGTTCATCCTTTTCTTCATTTCTTTCTGTTTAAGGTTCAGATGTTTTATCCATGGTGATTTTAATCGCCGTTGGCGTCCTGGTTACAATTAGATTTTAAAAAGAAAATATGCAACCCGTTGGTCATAGAAACATAAACACTCGTATAATACAATGTCAATATATTTATGTATTTGGCAACACAATAACAGCTTTGTGAATTAAAAATGAATCTATCTTCATAAAAAAAGGAAAACAAAAACAAGTGACTATATTTTAATTATGTTTAGGATTTAATATTAATTTTCGTCTGAAATTAAATATTATATGGGGTAGACAGTTAACTATGTACGCAGGACTTGTGCTTTAGTTGTAACTGATGTTGACGCATGTTAATTCAGAAGTGAGATATTAAAAATTGTTACGTTCAGACCCCAACACTTTATTATTGGTTTTAGGTTTAGATACTCTTATTTTTGCAGAAATAAACCTAAATGTTAGATTGAATAGTTTTGATCAATTGATGATTACAGCCAATTTCGACGACTCACTTGCCTAAAACTGAAAAAGGTAAAACTTCTTTTTTACTAGGAATAATTAGACATTCTCGCTTGCTTCCACTCATTAGTCCACATTTTCTTCTAAGTCCTTCCTTCCTTCTTTCTTATTCTTCAGCAATATATTTTTTTCTAATATGTAGGCAGGTTTCTAGCCTCTAGCCTGACTCGACGGTTTATACTGTTTTCTTCTTTTCTTGGTGTTCTGTTCTTGTTCCGTTTCATTTTTTCTTCCATTTTGAAGATTAGACTTCCAACCTGTTCTAACTCAACAGTTGATAGTTTCCTTTGCTTTTTTCAGCGCCATTTCCTTTTTCTACTTTGCGAATTTGCGAATTAGCTTCTCTGACTTACTATGATCCAGTGTATGCTTTGTTATTTTTTGCCTCCTTTTTTTGCTTCATCGTTTTCTTTTACTTCTGCAATCTACCTCTCGCTCTTCCTCAGCATTTTGACCTTCTGAGCTGTTCTGACTCAACGTACTTACTTTCATTTTACACTTTTCCTCTTCTCTCTTCTTGTGCCTCATATTTTTCTTCTATTCTGTCGATTAGGTCCTCTGATCTATTTCTATTGAACAGTCCATATTCTTCGGGGTCATCTTTTCTTTTCCTTTGCAAATTGTATTCTTTAGCCCTTTCACTTTTTCCAACTCGACAGTTCAGTTTTCTTACGTCTTCGTTTGATCCAACTTTTTCTTTTACTTGCGGATTTCTTGTCTATTCTGACTCAACAGCTCATTTTTTGCTTCTTTTCGTCTATATATTAGCCCCTTTAGCCTAGTCTGATTCAACAGTTCATGCATTCTTGTGCTTTCTATCCCCTTTCCTTCTTTTTCAGTTCCAGCCTTTTCCTACTTTTTATATTTAATGCTCTTGTTGTAATGCTCATTCCTTTGTTGGCATCATCCGATAGATTGGCTTTTTTTAGACTGAACAGTTCATTCCTTGATCTTGTTTTTCTTCTTCCTGTTCTTACACACTTTATTTCTTTTTCGGTCTTTAATAAAAAATTTCTGAGGAGCTCCGTTATTTCCTTTAGTAAATAAAAATATTGAACGGAAGTAAAAAATTATTAATAATCTCTTGCTCCGCCTGTGGTCATGTGCTGGGTGGATTGAGTAGCCCAGTAATAACCACTGCCGGTCCCAAGCCCGGATAAAGGAGGAGGGTTCCTGGGTAAGGCCAGCTACCTGCCTGGGGTAAAACCAATAAAGGCTCCTAGTAATACAGTTATGCCTCGGAAGTTTAGATTGGATCACAAGATGACGAAAAACGCGAGAAAACGGATATTGAAAAAGGAAACCATATTAAGAGTAGGCACATGGAGCATAGCATCATGGCACTCCAAAGAACAGGAAACGTTAATAGAGCTAGAAAGTCATAACATCCCAATATGCGCACTTAGTGAAACAAAAAGGAAAGGAAGCGGAATGGGTTATAAGAGGAAACTACACACTAATTTACAGTGGGGTGGACAAGCAACAACGCGCTCATGCAGGCGTAGGAATGCTCATACATCAAAAATACATCAACAATATAACAGACGTACAATATATCAGCGAAAGACTCCTGCTAGTTTCAATGATTATAGAAAAAGCTAAAACGCATTTGGTAGATGTGTATGCACCTGACACGGGGCGAGGAAGGGAAGAAAGGGAAAAATTTTATGACGAACTTCAACTGAAGCTCAATGCAATACCGACACAAGAAAATATAATAATATTAGGAGATTTTAATGGGCGCATCGGAAATTCTGTTGTAAATGGTATCAAGCAAAGATTTAATGAAGAGACGATTAATGAAAGTGGCGAAGATCTTATAGAGTTCTGTGCAATAAACGAGCTTAGAATAAACAATATATTCTATGAACACCCTATACAACATAAGATCACATGGTCTAATAGTAGAGGACAACAGTCTATCATAGACTATGTGTTAACTAATAAAATTATTCATCCAAAGCAAATATTAGGCGTTAGGGTGTTATCATCTGCGAGTGTGGGATCCGATCATGGACTAGTACTCTGCAAGCTCCAATGGAAGTTAAAACCTATAAAGCGACAACCATTTTACACAGAAAAATTCAACATAGAAAGTTTATGGAACTTAGCACTCGAATCTTATATCAAACAAGACTGGAACAAAAATTGGAAGAGAAAGATCTAAATCTCAACTACAATGTAAAGCAAGTATGGAGTAAAATAAAAACAAATATAATAGAAGCCGCTACAGAGGCGATAGGAAAAAGAAAAATAAATAGGAATAGGTTAAAAACAACAACACCATGGTTTGACAATGAAATTAAAGAACTAGCAGCAAAGAAAAATAAAGCATTCTTAAAGTATAAAACAATAAGAACACAAGAAGAAAGAGCATCATACGTTCGAGTAAGAAATGAGGCTAACCAAAGAATAAAACAAATAAAACAAAACTACTGGGAACGATATTCTAAACAAATGGAGCGCGACCTGTATGGTGCACAGAAACAGATATGGAGAATGATACAAAGTCAGAAAAAGGAAGTAAGTGAAACGGTTAATATTAACAACATACAAAAAAGCGAATGGTGGGAACATTTTCACAACGTATAGGATAATCAAGGAGATCAAGCAGTGGAAAAAGATGCAACTAACAACAACAATAATGAATAGCAGATACATATAAATATACAAGAAATTGAACAAGCCATTGCAAAATTGACAAACAGAAAATCCCCAGGCCCCGATGGAATTGGCAATGAGCTATTCAAATATGGAGGTAAAATATTAACTGACTGGCTACATAAACCGTATAGCAAAATAATAGAAGAAAAGCATATACCAAAGCAGTGGAAAGAAAGTTATACGGTACCGATATACAAGAAGGGAAATAGGAAAGACCCTGATAACTATCGAGGAATTACCTTATTAAACTCCATATTGAAACTTTTTACTGCCGTAATTCATGAAAAACTACAACTAACAATACATATCGCAGAAGAACAACAGGGATTCCGGAAAAACAGAAGCACAGTGGACGCTATATTCATGCTACGCCAACTGGTGGAGAAAGCTATCGAGTTTAATAAACCTTTATATCTGTGCTATGTTGATCTAAAAGGAGCGTTCGATAGAGCAAGGAAAGACGATGTACTGAACATACTACATAAGCATAAAGTTCCAAAAGCAATAGTTGAAATAGTAGATGATCTAAACACCGGCGGAAAAACCCGCATAGTAACTTCTTCAAGTTTTACAGAACCAATAACAATAAATAAAGGGATACGGCAAGGGGACTCCTTAAGCCCTTTTCTATTCAATCTTATTATGAACGAGATAATAGATCAACTCAAAAACTTACGTGGGTACACAATAGGAACTAACAATGTCAACATATTATGCTACGCTGACGATGCAGTACTGATGGCAAGTGACGAAAACGACTTACAAAGACTACTTACTAGATTTAATATAACGGCGAAGCGATATAACATGGAAATTTCTAGCAAAAGAACCAACTAGATGCACACTGAAATTAGAGGGAAAAGTAATCGAGCAAGTATTAAAGTGTACTTACCTCGGGGTCGACATAACAAGTGACAGAAACTTGTCATCCGAAACTGTGAGCCAAACCACAAGAGCCGACGCAAATTGCAGGATGCCTAAATAACGCAATATGGCAAAATAAGTATATGTCAAGAGAGAGCAAAGTAAGAGTATACAAAGCGGTAATAAGACCTATTATGACATATGCTAACGAAACAAAAGCGGAAACACAAATCACTAAACGCAAATTAAGAACAACAGAAATGAAAATTTTAAGAAAAATAACAGGAGTATCATTAAGAGACAGACATAGAAGTGCCGAAATACGAGAATGGTGTGGGGTGCAGGACATAGTCAAATGGACCAAAAAACCGTAAAAAAGAGTGGGAAGATCATGTTGAAAGGATGGACAATAATAGAATGGCCAAAGTATGTAAAAATGGTATACCATCAGGAAAAAGACCACCTAAAAGATGGAAACAGAGCAGGTTTTCATCGTCAGCGGAATAGAGAGGTAAGACAAACAGGACATAATCCTAGTCGAAAGGAAGAAGAAGAAGGCTCTTGCTATTTTTGTACTCCTTGTTATTGCTGCTTTAACAGTCCATACTTCCGTCTTCTACATGTACCAGTTCTTCCTTTTTCTTCTTCTTCTTCTTCTTCTTCTTCGTTATCATCTTTTTCTTACAAATTATCTGATCCATTTCGACTCAATAGTTGGTGCTTTATTATTCTTTCCGACATTCTTTTATCATCTTCCTTATTCTGCTTTAAATTGTTCTTCTTCTTTGCTAATTCGATCCTATCTTATTAGCTTATTACCTACTTCGACTTAGCAGTTCATACATTCTTCTTCTTGTTAACATTCTTTCTTCTTCTACAGCTTATTTTTTTTAACTTTAGCCTATTCAAACTCAACAGTTAATCGTCCCTTAAAATGTCATAGATTCTGCCTTCCTATCGAGTTGTATTAGACAGTTAAGATAGTCGAATGTATTGATCAGTTTTGCTTTTGATTAAAAAGACGTTCAGTTCTCCACTGATATGTATCATTTCTCATAGAATCTAACTTTGTAGTGCAATATAATTTATAATATATTTAACACAGTATTTGCGAATTGAAACTTTTACTACAACCAAATAAATTAAACCGATTGTTTATTTCCTACATAATTTTGAAGTTTGAAAATGTAGAGAAAAACGATCACCCTTCGGGGGTCGAAAGCACCCTTTAACCGGGATTCATTTTCTGATCCTGATATAACATGTAAAAGTCGAATTTTCACATACTCCTTTTTACAAAACGTCTAGCTTCGCGTTGACTTGACCATCTTATATTAAACATAGTGGCTATTTTTTTTCGGAATTAATGGGACTAGTGATTTGGAGTTATTAATTAAGTTGGTGGATTGGTCAAGATTAGTGAAATTAATACAATGAGAAGTTTAACATCAATCGAAGAATCTACACAATTATATGTTTTACTTGCGACAACCCCTACCTAATCCAAGCTAAGTTTAAGTTTGATTATTACTATTGTTTAAATAACTAAAAACGAATCTTCGATTATTTAAACTTAGTAAAACAATAATGGTAGAAATAAACCAATTCCATAAATCATGCACAACTCCCAAATCCCTTGAAATAAACTTCTGACAATTTGATCTTTTAACCAAATTGCTTTCTAAAGATTCTTATATCTAAGTTCTGCTATAACTTTACGATTTAAATCCTTCCATCCAACTTTTAATGTTCAAAATTTATAATTCTGTAAAAATCACTGCACTGAAATGGATTTTACAAAAGCGCACGTAATACTCTGTTCAATTTAAAGGACAATGTACAGAATTATAAGACAAATATTTCCAATTTGTACAAACGATCAATTAGTTGGTGGTTTGTAATACCCTGGTAATATTAGCGAGACCCTCCTCGATATAAATTTCTACAGTGAGGACATTTACAAAACCAGATGTGGTTTGAGTTGGACTTGCTTATTACAGCTCCAAATTTGTGCTATGACAAAATTTACCAATTTTCTATATTTTTTAATTATATATAATTTATAACTAATTTAATAATAATAATATTTTGATCTACATTAAACGAATTAAAATGCAAATAAAACATACAATTTTTGTGTTTTTGCAAGAATTCTGCAAACTTTTTTATTATTTGTAACAAAATTCAGTCTTTCCACCTGCATTAAATTAACTAAAATTTTAGTACAATTCATAATTATCAATATAAAATACTTCTTCACGCCATTGAACAGAATAGCAAGCATCTAAATAAGGTATTGAAATTACAAGTAATTGTTTTCTTTTATACATTAACTAACCTAACCAAATAAGTTGACGTAATATCAGCGAATGCATCTAATATGCAAAATGCAACTACTATTAATAAATGGCTCGGAAAGAACTGTTAATTAATCTAAACATTACAGAAACTCCTGAATCGTAATTATAAACAGTTACAAAATAAGTAGGTCGTAACTAAATAACTATAAACAGATAAATTGTTTTTGCCGTTTCATTTTGCTTGGACCTACTTTTTCCATTTTGAACATTTCGATGAATATGTCTTCACAATTTTTTCTAGTGTGATATGAATTTTAAGTAAAATTTAGAAAGAATAAAGGAAATTATTTTTTGTTCAAATTTGCTGAAGCAGCATATTAAGTATGTAAAAAGAACAGAGACAACTGGGCAAAAGTTTTAACCTCACAATCTATTTAAAATAATCAATTATCAATATCTTTAAATAAACATATTTAAATAATTGCTCGATGGAGCAAATAAACGGTTACGATACAAATGCTAATTTTCATAATTATTAATAAAACAGCTTCCATACTTACTTCCTCTATTGTAAAATAATCAAAGCTGATTAAAATAAGCGATTTAACAATGACATTTAAGTTGGTAGTAATTTTAATGATAATAATCACCAAATGGCTCATTAATAAGTAAGTAAATATACGGAAGAGATTGCTTAATTTACTTCAACGATACGGTGTAGTAATTAAAATGGTCGGGGTTTCAAGTTCTTAGCATTTCTTTAAAACTTGTAAAGATTTTGGCTTGGATTTTCCTCATAACTTCATGTTTAAGATATTTAGTAATATTTATTATAAGTGGAAATGTAAGTTTACCTTCAAGTAGAATATTTCTGCTTCGTAAACTATTGTAAAAAAAACACCGAGCAAGATTGACTCATCTCACAAAACTGCATGTAATTATTTTTGGAGTGCATTACCAGAGATGCAATTTTTATACTTAGTTAATCAACCAGCAAACCTACATAAACTCCAACTATAGCAATGGTGAATGGATCTCAGTGGGTTGGTTTTACTATAGACCGCCATATAAGACAAAGCATAAAATAACTCTGATGCATGAAGATATATCAAAATGTCATAACTTTAAATATGTGTGCATAAAGACTGCATTTTTCTAAAGTTAGAGTGACTAATTTGCGAATTCTCTTATGAAAATCAGAAGACGCTTATTGGGCGTTCCCAAAACTAGTTTATGTAGTTATTTTGCAGAAATCCTTGAATGCTAAATCTAAAATATTAGTTTTATGTGAGGCGAGTTAGAAAAGTTTATCGCACCTGACGCAGGATGCTAAATTTGATTTAAAAGCCGCAGCAACATACATGTATCGGTTTAAGCGCTTTATTTTTGGTGCAGACAAACTTAATTTCGGTGCTCTGCATTGGCCGGTCTTGTTTAAATATTGTACACGTACTTCCAGGTTGGTAATTTCGTGGTAAGGTTTGCATTTTCCCCTTACTCAATGCCAGCTTTGAACACCGTCAGATAACCCTTTTATGGCAAAAATTCCAGAACAATTTAAAAATCTTTCAGATTCAAACAATGCTGTTTAAGTGTTGCGTTGAATAGAACCACCAAAGAAATTTAACAAATTTGAAAATGAGAATTTTACTCAGAAGAGGATTCCCACACACAAAGAAAAATAGATATCTTAATTTCTATAAACGACTGATCCTTTGCTGGAATTGAATTGTACTTTCTAATCTTTCTTAATAAACACTTCAAGTAGTCCTTTTTGAAAGGAGACTTCATTAAATAATCCGTTTTTAGTACTTCCTGTTTGACTACTAAACAAAATCAATTACGTTACTACATTAGTTGTTTACTGTAACGAGTTATGTTTATCTTTTATGGTGGCATAACAGCACAATTTTCAGATTATTGAGAAAATCATGTTCAAAATAACTTAGAAGAGCTTGTAAACCAAAATTTATTTAGGTAGGACTGGAGCTGCCTGTGAGTAATTATTTTGTTTTTAATTATGTTACTCTGGTGTGTACTTTATAAAAGCTAAGCATTAAAAATAATTGCAATTAAATATTAAAAATAAAAAATAATGCAGGACAGATTAAGTCGAAGTAACATTTTATTTGTAAGAAGTTTGATTTCAATATTCGCAGGGACCGTCAAGGGCTAGTCATAATCTCTTATTTAAAAACAAATTCTTGTTCTATATTTTCGATCATCTTAACGTGGTTAACCGAACTCCTTTAAAAAGTTCTTAAAATGTAAAATGTTTAGGAATTTCATTGAAATTATTATTATATTGTTTAGAAATTAAATTTGTAAGGATTTGCTTATTTAAATGTAACCCCCCCCCCCCCCGGGGGATTTAAACCACTGTCCTGTCGAGGTGATTAAAACAATTACCGTTGTATTGTAAGAACATGGCAAAATAGTAATTTCTTTCTTGAATTTTCCAACATGTTCAGTTATAAATTTATTTTAGATTTCTCTGATATAATTTGCCACGATATAAAGCCTTCTGATTTTCTGCAAATTTGAACAGATTTATTTTTGTTCTTTAAGAAGACGAAGCACCTTGCAGTTTATCCTAAATCTACCACCAAATTTAGAAATATCGAAAAATAAACTCAATCTTTGACATACACAGATGCCATCTTACAGTGCCTAAGGACAATGGAAGTTTGCGAAAAATCGATTGTTGCAGTTTTGAAATTTCGCGGATTAAACCAGCCAACATACATAGCTTTATTGAAAAATTGTTTACGGTATACCAATTTAGTGGAATAGTATTCTATCATTATGCTTAAATTTCCTGTTCTAGAGTTGCATTTAAATCCATAAATTTCAAATCTGTTAATAATTCCGGATTTCTTCAAATTAGTTATCGGTCTTTAGGAAACCTCTAGGAACGCGAGGATTATTAAAACATTTCTAAATTTTGAAATTAAATTTATTTCCCCACGTATTATTTAGTCCAAGTTCAAGCAAACCAGAGAGTTCGAAATTTCATTCATTTTGGATTGTTAGCCAAGAAAGTCTGACAGTTTTTTATACTGTTAATAATTTTGAATATTTGCTCACGTACAATTTACTTTAACCAGTGACCAAAAGAATTGCAGTTTAAGTAAGTCAACAGCTTTAAAATTTATTTGATCGCACGTTAGAATAGCGAACATTATTTTAGATCGTTAACGAAGAAAGTCTGGCAGTTTCTTGGTTGTTAATAATTTTGGATTACCCTGTTCAGAAAAATTATCCTTTAGGAAACTTCTTGAAACCCAGGTATAATCTAAAAGCTTTCAAAACTGGTTTAGAAATCAAATATATTTGCTGACGTATTGTTTATTCTAACCCGTGACCAAAATAATTCCAGTTTAAGCAAGCCAGGAAGTCACACATTTATTTGATCACACATGAGAATAGATAATATCATTTTAGATTGTTAACAAACAAAATTTGACAATTTTTTTGCTGTTAATAATTTGGGGAACTTCTATAAACCCAGAAATTATTAAAAGATTTCGATGTTGTTTTAGTAATTAAATATTTGATTGCATGTTAGAATAATAACATTATTTTTGATTGTTAGCCAAGAAAGTTTTTTTACTGTTAATAATTCTGGATTTCCCCAAACTCATCAACATTTGGGGATCTTCTAAACACCCAGGGATTGTTAAAAGATTTTGAACTTGAATTTATTTGCTTACGAATAATTTATTCTAACCTGTGATCAAAAAATTCCAGTTTAAGTAAGCCAGGAAGCCTGAAATTTATTTAATAACGCGATAGAATAGATAACATATTTTAAATTGTTAACCAAGAAAGTCGGACAGTTTTTTCTATTAATAATTCTGGATTTTCCAAAAATTGATTATACATAGCTATCCAGAAGAATCAGCCTTTAGGGAATTTTAAGTAACTTCTAGAAATTCAGGAATTATTATAAAATTTCTAAATTGATTTAGAAGTCAAATCTATTTGTTCACGTATTATTTATTCTAATCTGTGGCCACAGAACTACATTTACACAAGCCAGGAAGTTAGAAATCTATTTGATCGCACGTTAGAATAAATAACATAATTTTAGGTTGATAGCAAAGAAAGTCTGACAGTTATTTCTTTGTTAATAATGCTGGATTTCCACAAAATTAGTTATAGTTGTCCACAAGAATCAGCCTTTAAGGAACCTCTTAAAACCAGGAATTACTAAAAGATGCACAACCCTGCCCGACTCTGCGTATTACATGATTGGTACTCCGTTTGGCCCTACATACTGCGCCATGGGTATAGTGTAAGTGTGTGTATGTGTAGGACCTTGTTACTCTACCGCTTAGATCTGTATTCGGAAGAGAGCATCATTAATTTGATTGACAACAGGGCTTGATACCGACCCCCCAGACTGCAGGAAATTCCTGCCGATCGGGAAATTCGGACTAATGTTACGCTATCCTGAAGCTCTACCACTGTGCCACCCTAGCTTGCATGTTAGAATATGTAACATCATTTTAAATTGCTAGCAAAAAGTCTGACAATTTTTTTTCTGTTAATAATTCTGGATTTCCTCAAAGTTAGTTATGTTTGTCCAGAAGAATCAGCCTTTAAGGAACTTCTAAATTATTGAAAGATTTCTCGGTCGATTTGGAAATTAAATTTATTATTATTTTGTTTAGTTAATAATTCTGGCTATTCCCAAAGATACAGTCCAGAAAAATCAGCCTTGAGGGAATTTTATGGAATTTATAGAAAGCCAGGAAATTCGAAATTGGTTTAGAAATTAGATATATTTCCTCGCTTATTATTTATTGTAACCAGTTTAACCAAACCAACTAGTTAGAAATTTATTTGATCACACGTTAGAAGTTAGAATACAACATGATTTTAGCCCTTAGCCAAGGAAGTCGCAGTTATTTTTTCTCTGTTAATAATTATGGATCTTCCTAAAAATCAGCCTTTATCGAACTTCTAAAAATCCAGGAATTATTAAAAAAATGCTAAATTGGTTTGGAAATTGAATTTATTTGCTCACATATTATTTATTCTAACCTATGGCCAAAAGAATTTGACCAAACGTTGGAGTACGTATCACTTTAGACTGTTAGTCAAGAATGTTTGACAAGTTTTATTAACATTCATTAGAATAAAAAAACAGCGATTTCGGGTCTGCCAACCAAGGTAATTTTAATTTTATTAGATTTCTCGTTTCTTTTAAATCAAGCTAGCCCAAAAACCTAAAATCATTTCTTAGAATAAAAAACGTGTATTCGGACAGTCAAGCTATCCAAAAAATATATATCATTTATTTGATCACTGGTTAGAATGAACACTGCAATTTTAAATTAAGCCAAGCAAAGAGAGTTATTTGATCACGCGTTATAGTGAATAACGTACGAACCAAGGAATACCAGATTGTAGAACAGCAGAGTCCTTTTCTCTAATTTCAATCTTTAAAGTTTTACAGCATAAAAACCCCGAATTTTTAATTTACTCCACAGTTCATCAAGCAAAATATTGCCATTATTCAAATTAAAGTTAGCATGCATTTACATAAATTCGTAAATTTCATAACTCATTAAATTAATTAAATCATCACATGTTGAAACTCGTACTCGTTGATTTGTAATACGATAAGCTGAGAGTTAATTATTTGAATTGAAAGCTGCCTCTGGATTTGTTTAACTTTTAATTATTAAGCTGAGAATATTAGTTGAGTCAGTAATAGCACAGAATAAACTAATAGTCAGTTGAAAATTAACTAAAAAGATGGGAAAATATTTGTTTATGAATTGTTATTGGTTATTTACCTTGGACATTAGCCTTGTAACATAACCTTCCTTAACAGGATTCAAATCTTCGTGGCTACATATTTATCAAAAACTCAACAGCGAATAAAATTGTAGAACAAAGGCTCAAACCCAGTGGCGTACCTAGCTTTGGGAGGCGGAGGGGGCAATATGTCTTGAAGGCGCCTTAGGACCTTTAGATATTATAGGAAAAAAATGACAGGCGAAAATTTTAGTTTGTGCTAATTTTAAGAGAGCGTTCTTTTGTCTATTTTTTGCACTTGAACAACGATTTTTTTTGTTTTTTTAAATATACCAGTTCTAGTTCAGTTAAAACAATTTGAAATACGTTTTAAGCCCGGAACATAATATAAGCAAATCTTTACTCTACAAAATCAAACTGCAAATTGTCGAAATGAAAAACAGAACACTGCTCTATTCTTTTTAATTTTTATACATTACGTTTGCATTTTGACGGATCGGCGGCTCTTTTAAAAATAAAGTTGCACATAAAAGGGGTTCTTTGCCGCCGCGACGTAAATCGTAAATAATGTACTTTTTTATAAATATTGCCAGGAAAGACGATACGGCATCGGCAGGATTCTAGATAATTATTTCTTTGTATAGAAAATTAAAGCGGCCACACCGCCACTATTTAAGAATATTTAAAATGAATGCAGACATTATTTATCAGGGCGGCAAAAAATTAAAAAAATACAACGTGGGGGCTCGGTTCTTATAAGGAATATAAAGATCTTGCTCCTTGTGCCATTTTGATTTTAGCACGTCTGTAGAATTATGTAATAAGAATAATTATATTTTTTATTTTGGTTGAATTAAAAAATAAAATATCAAAAAATGCACGGCGCCGAAGCCGCCAAAAGATCGAAGGCGGGGGGGGCAGACTGCCCCCCCTAGCCCCCCCGTAGGTACGCCACTGCTCAAACCCTGAGCATTACTGTAATATATTACGTGTTACTGGATTAACTTGTTAAGATTAATTAGGGTGGATTGCATTTAAGATCGTTCTTACACTTTATCTTAGTAAACAAAACTTGAATGGACGAATTTAATCAAAAAAACGAGTGTAGTGTATTTTAAGGAATTATGAATGCCTAATTTAATTTCTACAATAAAAAAACTACTTATTTCAATGACTTAGTTATTCTTTCTAATCGCCCCTGATAATCAGACGCCTTTGATAATTTCATTAAATTGATAGATTTTTCGAAAATTATTAAACTTCAAACACGTACTTACTACCAATTAACTAACAGAAAAAAAACGCACCTAAGTAAATAATATTGTAGTTAACGACCAGCTCAAGATTTATTTTTAAAAAATACTTGCAAAAAATGTCAAAATAATAGGTGATTGTACCTTGGCTTCATCTTTAACGTTTTTAAATTGCATTTAAATATATTTATTAACCGGTCAACTTCCTTATTATAATTTGTTTACAATTACGTCATTTGGTTTGAATAAAATGTAATAATCTTAGCCTTGTAATTTTGATGTTATCTCCACATAAATTATTCTTCGTTAACTTCACCTGCAATTTAGCACAGATTAACAGAATTTTAAGGTTTCAGGCAGCGAAGTAGGTACATCATGTTTCTTTTATTTTTCTTTTCCTTTTATTGACGATTTGATCCATGTGTGATTATAATAGCAGATTTACGAACGAAGTAGGACTGAATCTTGTCAACAAGTTAATCGTAATTTTCAGTCCCACACAAAAAAAATGGAAAGTTCTCAGTTTTGAATGGGCGTTAAAAAAATCTCATCTCACCATCACCCAAATCTTCAAAAATATTATTTTGTATGTTTTTCTAAAACCGCACCTTTCTATTTTGTTATTGTTTTTTGTGATAAATACAAGGTGAGTCGGTGAGTGTAAATGATAGTAACGTAAAAAAAACTTATAATATATAACAATTCGTTTGGCACTCCTGTTAAGAATAATTTGTGAACGAATAAACCACGCTTTTTTCGTTGATACTCTATAAATAATTGCGTTGGCACTAAATCTGCAGCGCGAATAATGCGTAGGGCACCATTCGAGGCAAAAACGTAACCGACCGTGGTGGTAATAATAAGTTACGATTTGCATAGTGACCTTGAAGTCAGTCAGTAAGCTAAGGTCGTACAGTTTTGTGCGAATATGACCGCCAAACCAGGGTCAAGCAAGATTCTTTCTTTCTGAATCGATCATTATTCTAACGGTAAATGCATTATTATTTTGGTAGCATCCAGTCTCCTTTGTTTAAAAATGGTTATCTAAGTCTTTTGTAGCAAACACGATCCCGACTCATTATTATTGCATATGCCTAATTGTGCATAGCTAAATTTTAATTGTACCCGGATATTTCAGACCTTTCCTTTAATAAAACCTCGTTAAATTTTATTGTCCGAATGTCCCCAGCACTTTGTTAATTTGTTAATTCGTGGTTAAACTTAATTTCAAACAAAGAAGTTAACAAAAAGTGGAAGTGTTTTATATTTAAAAGTTGCACTTAGGTGTCATAAAACTGGTATTTTAAATAACTTTTTACAACAGGAATTAAACCTTGTGAATGTTAGTAACTTGAATGGCATGACCGTGTATAAAATTATATAAGTTTAGGTTACTATCGTTACCACTAAAACTTTTCTTGAGTTATTTTTATTACCTTGACAAAATATTTTAAGCAGATCGCTTAATAATCTTAAATATGAATTAAATGAAAAGCTTCTTTTGGGGTTTAGTGAAACTTCTGCAGATGTGATACAAGATACAAGCAAACAATTCGCTCCAAACAATTAAAATCGGTTTGATTTGTTTTATAAATGGGAAATGAAAAAAAAATGTGGGTATTTCAGCAACAATTTCTAAAAAAATAAAAGTTAACAATTATCAAGAAACTCCCACAAAGGCACTACTTACATTCGGAAAATATCTTTCTTTTGAGCTTCCAAAATCAAGAGTTTTTATTTAAATAAAAACTTGTATTTTAAAGCCGAAGATTCTCTTAATTCGAAAAAATATGGAAAACTTTCAAACATATGTTATAATGTAAACACTCGGTAGTTCATCTGTGATGCCCGCTAAGATTCTGTGCGATAAATCTGAAAGATTAGTTAGTGTATGTTGAACTATTTTGCATCAAATTGGATTAAAATCAAAAAGACATATGAGGTAAATTAAAATTATTTCCAGAGTTAAAACTACTTATAAACTGGAAACTTATCGAAATGTTAACAACCAAAGTGAACTAAAAATTTGGGCCGAAATGTGATTGCTTGTTCGACGAATTAACCATAAAACTTTTATTCTCCGGGTAGAAACATAATTCAAGTTTATATTCTCAGCTCTTACCAATACCATACAAAGGATAGTATATTGTGATAGGAAATTGCCCTTTTTTAGTGGTGTTACAATTATGGTTGGTAACTATAGATGCCAGTTTAACCTTGTAAGCAATGCTAAAAGATAGTAATAATTAAATACAGTAAGATAAACTTAATTTGAATATTTGAACTAGGCAGATGAAACCTGGGGGGGGGGGGGGGCAAATACTAATATGATGAATAGTTTCTTCCAAAAGAAGATGAACATGGAAGAATCCCAAGGGAGTATAAAAAAATATATTATATTTCGGAGATATTTTAGTATTAGATAGAGTATTTGAAGGAAGTGAACTGACATTAGTCGGAACAAAATTAAAAATATTGCTTTAGGGATTAAGTTTTCAAGGATTCGCCGAAAAATAATAATAAGAGTAGCAAAAGAAAAAGAGAAAATGTTTCAACAAAGCCACTTCGAAACCGGAATGCCTGAAGTTAATATCTTCAGGCACTCCGGTTTCCTTCGAAAACGCAAAGCGTAAACCAAACAAACAGATATCCAACAAAAAGTGGAAATGCCATAAAACAAGCAGACAATACTCTTTATTCTAAAAACAGCAACTTATTTAAAATACGAAAAAAATTATAGAGAGACAAAGGCAAACCAAGAAAAGTGACGCAAATTGAGAAGTAAAAAACTAAAGAAAACCATAGCAAAGGGAATGAAAAAGTCCATAAAAAGATAGCATAGAAAAAATAATAACAAAAGTAATCGAAAACTGTTGTAGGTAGTTATATAAAAGTAGACAGATAAGAGAGAAAGACTTTAACAAAAGGTAGAAGTGAGGTGAAATGATGATGAACCAAGGATCGAAAGAACTACCTAATATAACGATGAAAGAAAAGAAACCAGCAAACCACCTAGAGAGGACCAAATAATTCTAAATTCAAAACAAAACAAAACTCCCTATTACATGAAATGGCGATAATTTCACACGAGAAGGTTAACAGGTCAGATTGTGCCAATTGGAAACCAATAAATCTTCTTTCTCAGTTTGTCAAAATAATATCGACTCTGAGCAACACCATCAACCATACCGGATTCAAAAAAGGATATGAAGCTAATGACCACCGCCTCCCAACTCATAGAGACGACTATAGAAGACTCAACTCCTCACACTCATATCCATAGATTTCCAAAAGACATTTGACATCACACAATTCACCAACAATCTCATCACTTAAGGAATACAGAATGAATTACAAATATCCGAAACGTGCTCCAATTTAAATTTAGTCAGTCACCTGTCGAATTGAAGATGATGTTTTGACTTGGTTCAGAAAATATTGACACAAAATAAATCTTCTTCTTCTTTGGTTTAAGACATTGTCTTGTTTTTTCTGTTTTACTAAGCCTCTTGGGATGCAGAGGTTCAGATTTCATGCCTTATCTTGTGTGGTCGGCCAGGAGGCCTCCTTGTATTTGGCCTTTGGTATTTTGCCCATCGATCTTCCCCCATTCTGTCAACATGATCCCTCCAGTATCTTGTAAACCTTACTACGTCTTCTACTTCTCGTATTGATGTACTTTTCATTTGATCACTTAAGCTTAAGCTTACTCCCTTAATTGTTCTTAGCGTTTTCATTTCGGTGGTCCTCTGCGTATATCAGCACTGGTCTAATGGTGGTTCTATCGTTCTATATATGCGGACTTTGCTTTCTGTGGACATGTACTTTTTTCCCTTAGATAACCTGATATTCTCGAGGTTTGGTTTGCTTGGGCGCGAACCTCTTGATGTAGATTTTTACAGCTCGATATTTCCACTCCTAGATAACTACATCGCATATTTTGTTTAATGGGTTGGTCATTTACTGCCAGTTTGCATCTGATAGGATCTCTCGATATAACCATTGATTCCGTCTTCTCTGCTGATATCTGCATGTTAAACTTTTCTGCGAATTTTTTTATTTCAAAAAATCATTTTAACTCGAAGAACACCCGCAGAATGGAGAGTAAGCATCACGACACCGATTTTTAAGAGAGGAAATAAGAATGACCCCCAGAACTACAGAGCAATATAAGACTATTATACTCCACAAAGTACAAAATAGAAATAAGTGAGGAACAACAAGGGCTTTAGGCAAAATAGGTCGACGATTGATGCAATGGTCATCCTAAAGCAGATAATGGAAAAGTCAATAGAGTTTAACAAACCCTTGTACCTATGCATAGTTGATCTCATAAAGGCCTTCGACAGAGTACAACTGCCTGACGTCATATCAATACAAATAGAATTAAACAAAACTACATCAAAGTTATCGAACACCTGAATAAGAATAATAAGGCCCGTATAAAGACCAGCCAAGGATTGACCAAAGAAGTACCTATAATGACAGAAATCCGTCAAGGAGACAGCATGAGCCTAATCCTATTCAACTTAATAATGGACAAAATAATACAAAATGTCAAGGAAGTTAATGGAAGATATAGAATGGGACAAAAGGCGATAAAAGTAGGTACTATGCTACGCTGGTGATGCAGTATTGATGGCGGAAAATGAAGACGACTTGCAACGACGACTGTATAGATTCCAAATGATAAAATAACCTTTTATTTGCCATTAATTTACCACATATTTGTCGAATTGTGAAAATAATTTTCAATGTAATTCAAAGGACATTTGTATAGTGGTTTTCCCAGTGGTGTACGAATACCAAAACAAGTAAATAGACGGTAGGCAATCATCGATTACTACGATGGTGTCTTCTGAACGTACTTTGTTTTGGACGCATATTACTCCAAGAACTTTTCGAAGGGGATTTAAAAAAAAAACTCAGTTTTCTCTGTGGTTTTGTCTTAATATCCTTTTTTACGGATGAAATGTACTTTCCTCTTCATGGGTAAATTAACTCCCAGAATTATAGGATTTGGAGTAGTGAAAATCCTAATGTTATAACGGAAGCTTTCTGTCATCCAGAAAAAATCAAGTATGTGTTACAATAAGCAGGCACGTAACTACAAAGGCGCAGGTCCGCCTTAAGTCCTTCCAGAGAAACATAATAGATTGAAATCGTCGTCCCCTTTAGTGGGAAAAGACTGTGAAATTTACTTGTTTTGTGATATATTTATTGATAGATTAAAATACCTAAGCCCATCATAAAACTCCAATTTTGTAAGCTGTTGAAAGTTAATTGAGCTTTTAGTTTTGGATAGAACATTAACTGCAGTACAGTACAGAAACAAAGTATTGCAACTGTTCTCAAATTAACTTCACAACTATGAATTAAGAAATAGGGTTTTCAGCAAGCTGGTGCAACAGCACATGTGTCTGTAGCCACTGTAAACTTTTTACAGGAATATGTTGATGACAGTAGGGCTCCTTGCTTTTGCGAAATGACCGATTCATTTCGGATTTTTTGTAAGCCATTATTAAAAAAAAAAAAACAACAAACAATAATTGGTAAAATAAAAACAGTAAATGTCGTAGTGGATCGAAAAGATATGCCGTGATATTCATAGTTATCTAAACTTCTAGTTGAAGGAACGAGTATGGCGAAACTTCACATATATTTCAGAAAACACATACTAAACATTAATGATATACCAATACCTATAAAACAAAAAACTACAAAAGTGTAACCCAACGGTCTCCGAAGAAAACCATGTTCGGAACAACAAGGAGACACAATGTATTAAACATTGAAATTGATAAAAAGTTAGAATAATTGATATATAATGGAAGAGCTAGACTTAAATATCAAGTGATCCAACTTAAAAATATCCTCGGATGGCAATGGAATTTAAAAAAAAGCAAATATCATGTTGACAAGATACAAGATAGATGACACATAACCTCAAAATTTTCAGTTACTGTGTTCATACGGTTTGCCGGCGCCGGCGCTGGTACGCGTCGCTTGAAGGTTAGCTGCTAAATCAAGTGCGATGTTTCTGCCAAAATTTCCTCGGCTTTAAACATTTTTCCTTGAAATACCGGCCAGAACAAATGGATGCAATGTTTCGTGAATCTAGAGACTTGACTTTTAATTTCACGGCCTTTTAAAAATTACTTTAAACTCAATCATTTGATAGAAATGGGTCAGTCTGTTGTAAGATTCCAGGACAATCAATAAACTAAACGAATAATTGAAAAGACCCAGACATGAGACTGCTGAGACAAGAGGAAGATCACCAAGTCTTAAGAGGATAACGGAAAATCGGATCAACAAAGAAAAAGACGGAGAAAACTATAAAACTTTAGAGGAGTAAATTGCATAACTGGACGAAGCAGAAGCAGCAAGCCAAACCAAATAAAATACCAGGCATTAGGAACAAGCCAAAATTTAAAATATATTTTGTTCGTGGTTGTTCTCCTTGTTCTACTTATACTTCAATTTATACGAAAATACAAATATCATGAGATTAAATAAATGTATAATTGCAGTAGGCGCTGATTGTTATTTTTACATTAGTTGATATTACTGACGGACAGGCCACAAGTTGTCAGGTTTGAGGTTAGGTTTGCCCTTTGATCCATCGAAATATAAATTCCAAAAATTAGGACTGACATGTCATATAGTTATCAATCATGTAAGAGATTTCACTGCGTACTCTAATTATCAATATTTATCGTTGTCACAGTATTTTAATATAAAATTATGAACCTGTATTTTAAAATTACCCAGGTAATTTGGGTAAAAACGGTGAATGTTAATTTATTTATGGTTATTACTTATTATATATCAAAACTTTCTTCATTGTAAACAAATTAATACACATCGTGCATACAAACCATCCAATTTCCCTACATATTAATGCTATTACAAGCGTGCTGATTAGATTCTCTCTAATAATTTTCTTACGTAATCGGTTTACTTTTCTATGTGGTCGGGTTTGTTTTTATCTATTTGTTTATCTCGCCGTTCTTAAAATATCTAATCTAATTAATAGTACAATAGACTGCTGTAATATGTCAATTAGGTTTAAATTGGTTTTTATATTGGACTATTATTAATGGAAGAATGATAATTAGATACCATCTGCTATTTATTATTATTATTATTATTATTATTATTATTAAGGTGGTGTTTATGCAAGATGAAAAATATTTAGGCGTGGTCTGAAACTTGATTTTTGTAAGTTGGATTGTTGGCAGTGTGAATTTTATTGTCAAATTTGAAAAAATTTTTTTGTCTTTTTCTACTTTTTGTCATTGTTATCTTTTCTTTCTTTTTGCTATGGTATGTTGATTTTTTCTGTTGTTTTTTTGTTAGTTTCATGCTAATTTACCAAATTTTTAAATCAGGTCGCTTTCGATATATGTATAATAATATACAAATTAAAATTTTCAGTAGCTTTTTATTAATATTTTTTTTGTATCGTGTTTAAAGTGGCCTCAAAATGGCGTTTATGAAAAAGCCCAAGAATGTTTTTAAAACTACTTCAGCTTTCTTTATATTTGAACGCATAACAAATCAGTTCAGTTAAAGGGTGTTATTGCAGCTTAATTCATTCAGTCATTATCAATCAGCCTACTGTTGTACTAATTACCTTTAGTTGTTTATATTAAACAGTGTACATGTATTCTATTAAATTTTAAAGATAATTTTTTAGAAGTTTTACCAAACTCTTGCATTAATTTTATCAAACTAAAGTTAACCCTTTTAAAGTTCTGAAATTAATATTTGCTTTCTTATTTCTGCTTCCCTTTATTTTAGATAATATTAGCTGTTTAATTCCAGATTGTTTGTTTCAAGTTTCAAGTATTTAAGAAGGAATTTTTTGAAATGTTTACAGCACTGTTAACGATGAGTCAGTAAAAAGGGAAGTAAATTAACTTCACTAGTTTCGGAAATTATACGAAAGTACAAATTCAAATTATTTAAAAACATTCTAAGTTTAAAATTTTCAGTTCGCAGATTAGTTCCATAATTTGTTTAGTTTTGTAGTTCGAAGCCATGATTTCTAGTCAATTTCTGAAAATAAAAAACGTTTCATTTTATAAATTTGTTTGATTATACATTGATTGATTGATTTATCTTTTTTTGCTATTTTTTTCGTAATATTCGAACTGGACCCATCAAAAATACATATTTTTTAACTCGCTGCGCGCTGTTAGGAAAATTATATCAAAATAATACAACAACAGCAAAAGAAATTGAAAATATAACTAAATAACTTATTGTTAATGGATGTCAATTACATTTGTTTATTTCATATCCAAGGTTATGCTATTGTAGTATATTAAAACAACAATGTTAATAAGAAACCACGATATGTTGGCGTAAAAAAAAAGTATAAACATTTCACCTACGTGATCCGTTTGGATTTGAATTCATTGTAATCTTGGAACATTTAATTCATCCTTTGTATGTCTGCAAATTGTTGCCATATAACATAATTACACCTTTATTATGCATTTACGATTTTTTATAACATTCCTTACCTTATAAATTATATGCAAATGCAGTGAATATGTGTTTTTTATCAATGTTTATTTTTTATAAAGGATTTCTCCTTTGTTTAATTTATTCGATTTAAATATTTATTTTTATTTTATGGATCAATTACAGTCATCTTAATTATTATTATAAATATATTAGGGTTTTCCCTTGGAGGACTTCTAAAACCTGTAGGTTGAATATAATTTTTAACATTGACATTTTAACCTTCAATTTAAGGCGCCACCAACATGTAATTATTATTAAATACACAATAACTTCAGCAAATACTGTGAGAATAAATAATGTTGACATTTTGCTCTCTATTTACAGAATTTTTAATGAACTTCCCGATTATTGATTAAAGAAATCATTTTCTACATTAAAGAAAGTAACATTCAAGCCTGCAGAGAAATTTTCCAGAATATAAAATGAAATTAAAATTATGTTGTTGTTTCACCTGCAGGATTGACTCTTAGATCTCGTTGCCGGAGCATTTACAACATTTATTTCAAATAACCTTCATGATTGAATAATTTAAACATTTTAGGAAATTTGTGGAATTGTGAAGTCTCCATTTGTTTTAATCAAACACGATTTATTGCAGAAACAGATAGATAACAGTAATTTATTAGAATTTTAATATAGTATTTAGTAACGTTCAGTAGGTACTGGAAATAATGTTAAATCCTTATTTCCGAAAGCCGTCACGTTTGCATTTCACTTAGTCACGCACGCATACCAATTCATATCTATCTACTCGAGGAAAATCGGAGTTCTGGTACGATTTTTGAATGATTTAATTTGCTTAAAATTAATTTTAACAAACGTGTTTTTAAGGGTTTTATGGAGGAAGCGTCTTATTTTTTAAACATTTTTGTTCTATTTCGCTGCCCTTTTTCTTCAGAATTGATGAAATTTTATTTATAATTGGTGTGTTTGAGAATGGTCTAACTGACAGAAGCTTAAAATTAGAATTTACTAAGAAAAAATCAAGAGATACCTGTAAATATTTTCTAAAGGATTGTTGTGGCGAGTTTGACATTTTATATTTCGTTGTTGGGATTTTCGCCACCAGTTGCTAAAAACCGAGATTTATTTGAGCTTGTGCCATCGACCATCTAATCTAACCATATTTATATCAACCACTTAAATTGAGTTAACTTGCTTAATAGGTTGCAAATCCAAAATGTTCCAAATTTGAAAAATTAGCAGCTAAAATTTGAACTATATTCTCTTGGTGCCAAGCAGACGTCTGTTTCACTAGACTAGTATGAGCTTTCACAATGAAAGTGTTGAGTTACCATTATTATATCAATCATTTAATTTAAGCTAACTTACTTAACGAGATTCGTATCCAAAACGTTCCAAAGTTCAAAAATTGGCAAGTGTGAATTTGAACCAATGACTTCTTGCTGCCATGCAGACGTCTAATCTAGTAGCCTCCTAGGAACTTTCACAGAGAATATTTTGAGATACTAAGCATACTTATATCAATCACTTAAGTTAAATTAACTTGCATAACAGAATTCATATTTAAAACCTATGCAGAGGTCTAATCCCCTAAGAGCTTTCACAGAGAAAGTTTTGAAATTCTAACCATATTTATATCAATCATTTAATTTAAGTTAACTTAACAGGGTTCGTATCCAAAACGTACCAAATTTCAAAAATTGGGAGCTATGCATTTTAACCTATGTCCTCTTAGTTTAAGATAGTTACTAAAAATTGTTCTTAATATGAAAACTGTTTATTCTACTGTATCACGTTGTTAACGTAATTATTTTCTTAATTTTTACTTTGCTTAATGTTCTTTAGAAGTAATTGTTACTAAAGATTTTTTTATTGTTTCAGGTGAGTCAGAAAAGTTAAATATTCCTTGTAGAGTAGAGAGTAATGGGTAAGTCGACACATCTCAATAACTCATCAAGACTCTCCTTACAATTATTTTATTGGCTGTTTTGCTTGTGAATGCATTACTTTTTATTGCTGATGGACGAGTTTAACATTAATTTTTTGTTTCTTGATTATTTTTTCAAAATTCATACCTGCAAATCAACACTGAAATTCTTCTTCTGAGATTCAAATTATTGATCAAAATTTTGTAATTTCTCTGTTTTCATAACAAAACACATATTTTTGGGCCAATTCTTTCTTATTAAACTAAATATTATTTTAATTAATATTAAAATTAACAAGAACAAACATTAAATTACTTTACTTTATTTACACTGGATGTTTATTTCAAAATCTGCTTTATAAATGTATTTTATTTTGATATTTTTTCATTGCTTTAACTTAATTTTTAACGCATTTTATTGGCACTGCCGCACTGCTAAAATACAATTTTGAATTTTTTATCAAAGCTTGCCATGCAATTTTAAAGCAATGCTTTTAACTCATGCCATGAATGTTAATAATATCATTATGGTATATTAATTAATATTATTTTTTATGGCAAGACTTACTAAACAAAAATAATTCTAAATCATTAAAAGCTAAAATCTCAAAACAAACGAATTGCAGTATTGCAATAAAAAAAAGCACAAAAAACATGCAAAAATGCCCCATCTAAAAATAACATGCAATAAATAAAAGTTTTCAAGTGAATTATTCCCGTGCCATCTGTGACGCGCAGGAAAGTGCAGCGTGCGACCTTGCAACAAGTAGGAAGTGCATTCATTCTCCGATGACGTAGCCTATTCGCGGGGCTATTTCCGCTTATGGCGCGTGCTGTTTCTGGATTATGCTGGAATATATATTTATAACACGCATGGACATTCATTTTTCACTGTTTCTAATTATTTACGCACATGCAACCGTTGTAACATGGCGAGCTTGCAATTTTCAGTACAATTGAAATAATATCACTTTCAGTTTGTGCAATTTCTAAAAATAAATCGACGTGCTTATATAATTTGAATGATTGTTAAAATTCGTAATTATGGAAAGGGATTGTTATTACTCTAAATAACAGCTGGTCGGTGTTGATATCCTGGTTAATTATTTAGAATTTTTGGTATAAATATTTGCAGTTACGGTTTCTTAATAATTCCTTTTGTTATTGTAGTAAATGTTGCAATAAAAATTTAAATTTTTATTGCAGTTGGTCTGGAACGATTGCTTCTCCTCTGCGAGTGAAAGAAATTAATAAGAAATCTAAATTTTGAGATTGATTTTGCGGTAGTATTTTTAAGTTACATATGGTGGAGGCGCCAAATGTTAAATTCTGTTTTATTCAGTTTTTACATTTATCACTATATAAAGGATTTGTTTAAAAGTATTGGTGCATTTTATAATGTAATATTGTCTACTGTATTATTGATTAAATGCAATTGACTTCGTTTATTATGTATTTGGTTATAAAATATGATCGACTACAGGTTTTGCTATTTGTTCAGAGTTACTTCTTCTTCTTCTTATTCGTCCTAAGTAGGCTGGTAGCATGTTCTTTAAGCTTTGCATTGTACCTCTTCTGATGTGGACACCCAGCTCTCCACCCACCGTTTGAAGGGCCTTCCCGAATCTCTTCTTCCATCCGCTGGTCCGTCATTTCTTGCTCTCCTTGCTGATCTCTGGGTGCCCATTCAGTGTTATGATTGTTCCAGTATTCCAATATTCAGTTCAGAGTTCCATTGATTGTAATGTAATACTATTCTCATATAAGATATTCAGATGTCTTCGTTATTACATTCGTTTATTGTTGCTTATAACGTACCTATGCGTATGCTTAAAGAATTAGGGAAATGCCTGTTGTCACGCTTCGATATTTTCACTTCTATGAAAGCCGTCTACCAATAGATCTTTTTAAATATATAAATTTTTTTATTATCTAATATATTTCAACAACAAAAACTTACTTTCGGTTAGAACGTACATATTTCTTGATTCCGTAAGAGTACGTTATAACCGGAATCTTACTTCTTTTTTTCTAAGTTTTTTTGTTTTTTTATTTTGAACCGTTGTGATGATCAATTTCAAACGTCAAACCCACAACTTTCTTCACATCCTGCCTTCTTGTAATAGGCCTTCCTATGCTTCTACCATTTTCTGGGCTCCAGCGTATGGTTCTTGTGTTCATTTAAGAGTTTGTTATTTATACTTACTATGGTCTATTATATCGATTACTTCTATTTTCTGGCTGATCCATTCGTTTTGTTTTCGTTATCTTCATTCTCCTTCTGCTTCGTCTTGTGAATCTGTCACTTCTTTTTTTTTCTTCTTCTTTTACTTCTGCCTCTTCTTCGTCCCTTTTTATTATTATCCTTCAAAGCATTTAATCCCTTTCAATCTCCTCCATTTTTGGCCACTTATTTTCACGAAATTGTCTTTTCACGTCATTAGTAATTAAACATCTATTCTCTGCATGTTGCTTTCTATGTAACTTTCAATTTATATATTATTCTCTTATGGCTTCACCGTTACCACTGACAATACACATTCGTCGAAAGGTTTCACTCATTACGTTGAGGAATCTCTCTATTTTTCAAGATTTTTTTGTGATGTTGGCTAGCCTAATAGCTGCCTTCTCTCAGTTTCACATTTTTTTATTTTTCGTTAGTATCAATTATAAGTGATCATAAAGATGTCTAATCTAGTCCTTTGGGTATTATTCGTGTTTCTTTTGAACTAATTTTTGTTTTTAGAGCTACGAGTGACTATGGGACCCTCATGGTTTTGTCTGTTTGAAACTGTCCAGAACTGGTATATTTTCATTGAAGTTCATTTTTAGTCCCACACGTTTCATGATTCTTTCCTCAGGTTTATTCTCATTTTTTCCAAATAGTCTTCATTTTCATTAATTAGGATGAGAAGGAGCATCGTCAAATCGAAGGTTTCTCTCTATTTATATCGAATTCATTCATGCTGTGATAGTGACTTTTATGGTAACTTAGTCAAGTTTTGAAGATTTTTGGAAGGGTTTTAGTAATATGGCATTTATCGCCTTATTTTATTCTCTTTTTGGCTGAAAATTCCAGCCATAATTACCTCAGTATTCAACAGAATCAGAGGCAAAAGCAGATTAGTAACAGTTTTTCATGGATGTTAAGTCTATGTAAGGGCCTGCAGGCTTGCTTAGAACTTTGCCTTGTTGCAACAATTTATTTCCCATTAAAATTTGGCTGTTTTCAAAGGAGTGGGTTCGCTATTGACCTTCAGCGTTCATTTTCATCAGGTTGCTCCTGGTCAGAGGTGTTTCCATAGTCCACAAAGACCATGTTGTACGTTGTATTTTAGCGAGTTAGTAGGCGACTACAGCTCTCAAAGCCTTAAAATATCCATGTTGTTCTAAAGGTTGGTACTTGCCGAGTTATCGTTAGTGAATTGCTAATAATTCTTGTTAATAATTTATTTATGTAGTTGTGGTAACGAACTTAAAGTTTCCTTGTTCCTGCTTAATTCAAGTTCTAAGGTATTCTGTTTTACTCTAAAGACATGCTGAAGAACTGTTTCAATTTGGCCAATACTATTTCTTGTGCTTTTTTCGCCATTTCAATCACTATATTATTATTACATTTGGATGTTTTGCTATGTTTCTTGGACTGTAAATAGCGGACAATTGGTTGAGCCCTCGTAAATTATCGGAACTACGAGGTGTGTTCAATTGAAACCCATCTTTAGTCCATAAAAAATTTATTCAGAAAAAGAATTACAAATAATTACCATCAAAATTAAGGCACCTATCCCATTGTTTCACCAACCGATGTATACCCTGCTCATAGAATACTTGTGGCTGCTGACTGAAGAATTCTTTCACAGGAAAGAAAATATTCAACAGCAGAATGAAGAAATGGAGGATTTTAGAGCATCCACCCTACAGCTCAGAATTATCGCCTTGTGATTTCCATATTTTTGGACCACTGAAAACGGCGTTAAAAGGTAAACGTTTTCAGTTGAACGCTGTGAAAGAATTCTTCAGTCAGCAGCCACAAGAATTTTATGAGCAGGGTATACATGGGTTGGTGAAACAATGGGATAGGTGCCTTAATTGTGGTGGTAATTATTTCTAATAATTATATTTCTGAATAAATTTTTTATGGACTAAAGATGGGTTTCAATTGAAGACACCTTTGATAGTAAAGCAAGAATAATTTTCTCTTCATCCAAAATCGAGATGTATTCTGACCCTAAATTTCTTATATTAGTTTTCTTTCCTATTTTCATTCCATTTTCGTAATTATTTCGTCTTCGTTTTCCTTAAGCATTTAAAGTTAGGATTGTTTTCTATTCTTTTCCATTTCTTCATAAGCTCACTCGAAAGCTTTCTGAAGTTGTTTTGCAATTTCATTGACAGTTTGTTTGGCACTAACCAGGTTTCTAGAATATTCTTCGTTCTTCTATTGTTCCTCTCATTCTTTTGATATGTAGTTCTTTTTTCTTCTTTTGTAACCAATTTCTGATAAATCTTCGTTTTTTGCCACATTCCACCTATACTTTATTATTTTTTGTGTCATTTTCAGCTCAATTCTTTTTATTTTTCTTTCCTTTCTTTTAATATTTTGTTCTTTTTTCTTAGCATTTTTTCACCAATTTCTGATGGTACTTCGTTTTTCCACATTTTGTCCCTTTGGGCTTTTTGTGATTTTTTTCAGCTATTTTTCGTTTCTCTCCCTTTACTCCTTTTTGTCCCTTTTCGTAGTATTTCTAGCTATGTGTTGTTTAGTGATAATTTCAAAATGACTTTTGCAATTAGCACCATTATTCCTAGAGTTTCTGTATTAATATTCCTTGTTTTTCCATATTTATCTCTACTCTGTTATTTTGCCCACGTTAACCGCTGTTCTAACTATACGATTATAATAGCTTCCGCTGTTCGAATGAATTTAAAACTGTTATATTGTGGATCAACGCTCTACAGAGAGAGACGATATATTTTTATATACGATTTTATTTTTAGTTCTGTAGTCTGAATTTAAAAATTGCAAAACAATACCTTTGTATTTAATTTTTGCTGTGAATTTTTTTAATTTCTTAGGATTTTGTCTTTCATTTACACTTTCTAAGTGCATCTTTGCTTCATTTTTCAAAAGCTGAATTTTGCTAGAAAAGGTGTGGCAATACATGATTAATATCAAAATTGTTATGGTTGCAGTTTTTATTGGTGCGATAAAAAAAATGGAGGTGCACAGCCTACATTATATTATGACATAGCATACAAATATATAATATTATCATTAATAGACAAAAGTAAGTTTATGTAAAGTCAAATGATAAATAAATAAGCTAAACTTTGATATGTTGGCGTGATAGATTAATGTTATTTTTAGGTGCTGTTAAGCAATTTTGTCTAATATCATTTAAAATACGTTTTGAATATAATGAATAATTCTTTCATGTCTTACTTGTGTTGTAAGCTCAAATGTGTAATATTGTTACTGTTATAAATTTTGTTGATAGTTTCTACCTCAATTCAAAATCCTGCAATCACAGGTTGACTGAGTATTCCACCTTCTTCTTTGAAGTTAAAAGGATAATTTCACCCCAACAAAAACTTTTTGAAAGGATCGAATAAAATGAATCCTAATTTAATAAATAACAAGAACACTGATCAAACGAAGCTTTCAAGGTTGCCAAAGCTTTTTGAAGTGAAATTGACCCAAAGAAATTCTTAAGTTCAGTTTAAACGTTGAATATGCCTCTTTTGTAAACACCAATCTGTTGTGAATGCTGTAAACCTGGAGAAATTTCTGAAATTTGTTATGAAATTGGGAATTTTCAGCTATTGAAGGTAGTTTCAAAACCAAAAATTTGCGGGATTGAGATCATGGGAACGCACTGGCCAGGTGTAAGGAAGTACTTGCTTATGAAACGATTGCCTAACGCGCATGTATAGTTAATAACGAAATGTGGACGATTCAAACTGGTTAAGTCAAAGATCAATCTGTGATTTAAAGATCCTGCAAGCTAAAAATTATCCCAAAAGGAAAGCCATATCGTCTCTTTAAGATATCCCCAACAAAAAAATTTAAAAACATAAAAACCAATCCTGCAGTTTCTTTCAGGTTAAAATATGCAAAATCATTTAATTAAAACGTTTAAATTAATTTCATTCTGCAACTGATAACTTATTCATAACCGATTTCACTCTTACGGGGAATTTAATAATTGGTTGCAACATAAGTTAACTAATTACATCTAAACACGTTAGTTATTTATTTTTTTCATTCTGAAAGTAAGAGTTTGCCAAAAAAATTTGTTTTATTATTTAATTAAATTTCGCTCGTTAACATTTGGTTTTATTTTTACAATAGTCTGATATTTAATTAGGATTTTGTTTGTAAGTCGTTTTAGTGTGTTTTCTTAGTGGTTCTTTTAACGGAAGTTAATTATTTGCTTCTTTTGGATGCACAAATCGAAAACTTGAATTTGCCGAAAGGCTCGAACTCACCCAATAATTAAACAGATTTATAGCAAGCTTTGTTGTAAAATTAGTTTAATTTATTTAACATAATTAAAAATTGAATCGAAACAGAAACTTGATGTATGTTTTCTGGCGGTGAATGTCTTTGAACTAGACTTTAATTTTGCATAGGTATTAATGCGGATTACTTTGCATGTATAAAGTTAATTAAACGACAGCTTTAACCGCTTTAAAAATTCTGCAAAAAGCACGCATCTATTTCAATTAAAAATCGAAGATTAATCGCTCGTTTTCACTGCTCGTTTTTCCTTTCATAACAATTGTTAAATCCTACGTGCATATATCTAAATTCAAGTTGTTTTTGGAAGCTCAGTTCAAGGTTCTAACCACATAAAACGAACAACAGGAATTGTTTTAAGTTGTCCTGCAAGGTCAATGGCTTGAATTCTTTTGTTTATTATAGGTCAGCTACTCAACTTTCAGTTTTTTAGGTAATTTTGCTCACACTGACTTTTTTCTATTTATTTAAATATCAAGTTTTATGCTTTGAATAAACCGTGCTTTAAGATTTAAGAAAAGATAAAACGGGAGAAATGAAACGGTGAAAGTTGCGAGCAGTACCGGGTAGAGTGGGTCAGTACTTGGCCACAGAGCGGCTTTTGAACTCTTGAATGATGGCGCAGTTTTTTATTTCTGTTCTATTTTAATCCGCTAATATTTTAGTACTTTTATTTGCAATTAATGCTACTAACACGTCGTAATGTATCAGCAGGAGGGGGGATTTGTAATTTTTGTTTTATCGTTGAAAGTGTTTTTTATTCAAATTATAACAGTAAATACACTTTCTAAAATTTCTAATTTGGGACTAATTTTTCGAAAAAGGTTTTTTAGTAAAAGAAAGTTCTATCAATTAAAAAAAGGTTCTAAATTAATTTGGTGTGTTGTTGTTAGCTGTACATCTTCTGAACTGCCCAGAATTAGAGGAGGAAGAATTTTTTCTAGTTATCAAAAGAACACCACCAAAACATCATTGAAATATCATATTAAACAAATATTTTGTATTTTCTTACATTTATTATTTTTCTATTGATAACATAAGGCTTTTCTACTATCAGTTAAAGTGCTAACTTAAGACATAGTTTTTGTGGTTCCAACCTTAACTTAACCCTTAGAGGTACAAAAGTTTAAGCAAATCTTTTGAGACCGAAACCCTAGAAAGTCACAAAATTTGCTGATGAGAACCCTAATTAAATAAACCCCTAACTTTTGGATCTTTTTTGGCCAGTTTACACGTCCGAAGTCACCATTTTAATCAACTCACATAGAGTTACTCCCTATGGATCAAATCCTGAATTACACCAGGCTCACCCCACGCATTCATAAATTTTCACGTCATATTTGATATTTCAAGGCAAATAAATTATTACAGGAAACATTTTAAGCTTAGAAGTTTCACTTTTAAAAACCATCAGACCGACGGTAATTACAAAATAAAAATTGTAAAATACATAAAGGAAAATTTATTATACTTTAATGCTCCAGTTTAACTACATTTAAAATGTCATCAAACGTAACGATTTTAATTATCTTCTAACTTTTTCACTTTCACTTTACCGTAAATAGAAACAAACGCACTCTTAACCGTTTCAGTTATAAACAAAATAATATTCTTATCATCCACGCTTTGTAATCATGGTTAAGTATGAGAATATTAGTTAAATTTCGCACATTAAAAAAACTCAAAACTATTTTTGCAGCTTTAATGTTGAAACTTTCTTACTAATTAAATTCACTTCTACGATTAGAGTTTCCTTTGGAAATTACTTCCTATTTGTTTAAGGAATTGGATAGAAAAGTATTTACTGTTGCAAATAAACTGATTAAATTAGAAATATGCAATGTTAATATTGCGGTTTGTTTTACTTAATGGTAATTTTTAGAGCACTTAATTGGAATTATTACCTTTCTGGGAGACTTCTTAGTGATTATTATTAATTATAATGTTAATTAATGAATTTTCTAACTTCTTTAGCATTTAAAGAAGGAATGTGGTAGTTATTTTTTAACGTTGTTTGAAAATAAAGTATTAATCTACTATCTACAGCGAAAGAATTTCTTTTCTATTGGCGATAACTAAGCATTTATTCTAAATATTGCTTTTAAAAGTGTGAAGAAAGGCAAATAAACTTTAATAAATTTTTCAGTTTCAAACAATATTTTCATTTTCAGTGTTATTTACTTAAGTAATCGAAATGTTTCAGTTTTCTGATTCATGCTGCAATTTTTTAATTTAAATAATTTAGAAGTGTGGTTTTTTAATAAATTTTACGACATCTCTGTTATGTTAATTAAAATAAAGACCAAAAGCATATTTCTAGTTTGTAGGTACAATCGGTTGTAAAAGTTACTTGCAATATAAGTCTGAGAAATGTTTATTTTTACAGAGAAAATGCCAACAGGTATAAATAAATACGGGAAGATTTTGCAAAGCTACTTAATATAATAATAATATAATAATTGTACAATATTTTAATTAATTCATGTTTATCAGAAAAATATTACTGAATGAAGTAGCTATGTAATTAGTTATATACGTCTGATTTGGAAGTAAATTTTGCTTTCTTAACAGTTTAAGGCAAAATTAATTATAAATTAAGCCAAACAAATTAAAGTTCACAGAACAGAGAAATATTATTTTTATAAACTACCTATCTTAATTTTGTATTTACAGATAATATGCAAGTATAACCGCTAAGAACAAAACCAATGTAGCCAGTACTGATATCTAAGTTCATTATTAAAATAGGAAAATATTAATTTAGACACCTGTTGTTGTTGTTGTTGTTTAAAATTTGAAATTTTAAAAACGAATAGCACCTTAACTGTATGTTTTATTGTTTATTATTTATTTATTGTTTGATGCTTTTATGTAAGCTTACAAAGTATGCAGAGAACAACTTGTTTTGACAATTATTAAATTAAAGTATGTAAAGAATTTCCATTGTTTAGATTTGTGCAAAGAAGCCAATACCAAACTAAAAAAAAAATTAAAAACATATTTGAGTTGTTTATTAGAGAGAATGTTGTAGAAGCTTTGATGGTATTTATTTATTATTTTTAAGTATGCCTTTGGTGAAATTTCTTAATTTTAGTTTAACATAAAAAAATGTGAATCTTAATCGTGTTTCTAAAAGTATTAAATTTGTTAAATTTTAAATATATATTAAAATTGCAAATTCATTTTGTTCCTGATCATAGTCTGAAACTTTGTAATTCCACAATACCCGTACGTAATTAAATCTGTCAGGTTTAATTATCAAATAATTGCTATAAACTGGTTTATAAATTATCTCTATTATTCAATCTTGTTTAACACAAATTAAACCTTAAACCGTATGATAAACATATTAAAACATTAATGCCACAATTTAAGATTTCATTTTATATAAATCTAAATAAGTCCGTCTGAAAAAGGGTTCCATCTTCACTCGCCGAAACGTTACAAAACTTATACCATTCTATTAAATATATGGTTTAAAATTCATCAAGTAAAAGACCGACATGTCCAAATAATTTTTGAAACAATTCTATTACTGACATGTAATCAAAGGCCACAGATCTGGACGCTTTTAAATATTACACGTTTGTGTGTTAAAAAAGAACTAAGTTACTAAAAATTAACGAAAAATCAAAGCGATAGGGGGTTTAGCTTGTCTAAATTAAGATTACAGATGCACTTTCTTTCCATGATAATCTGTGGATTAAATCCATTTCTATACTTCTAAAGAAGGAATTATTAGTTTCTTTGACTGGAAGTCATCTAAAAACTAAAAACTACTACATATTATTTAAGGCATAGTATTTTCACCTCCTTTATTTCATATTCCAATTATTTTCGTTGGTTAATTTTAATAATATCTTACAATTGTTTCCATGGAAAATAGCTTATTAAGGGCTATTTGCATAGAATTCATTTATTAAACTTGGTTTAAATCATCAATTTCGAAGAAGAAGGGTCATCAGGAGATATACCTTTTCTATACAGGGTGTAGACGAAAACAGGCTTACCCTATTTTTCCTGATTATATTTTAGACTTTAAGAATGAAACTTACAGGACAAACTATAGAAAGAAAATGTGGTTTTTGGACCGACAAAGCACTACTTTAATAACACTTCCGGTATCTACTTTCGAATTTTAGTTAAATGGAACACCATATACGAGTATATTTTAATTTTTTGGAATTTGGAAACTTCTGTATCTGAATACTTGGTATTGGATATTATTGTGGGTTGGCAAGCAAGGAATTGGTTTATAATTTGTATTTTCGCTTTTGGGATTAAAGTCGTCTTTAACCAGCTATGAGCGACCCTATCAAAGGCTTTCATGTAGTCGATGTAACAAGTGTGAAGATTTCGCTAACCATTCTCGGCTGTTAATTGACAACATGTTCTGTTCGGTAAGGTGCGTGCCTAGTTTTTTATATATTGTACTTAGCTGTTATAATTTTTTATTGGAGATTATTTTGGATTGGCAAGCAGGTAATTGGTCTACAGTTTGCTGGATTTTATGTTTTTGGGTTTAACAAACGTTCTTCCTTTTGTAAGGAAATAAGAAGTCAAATCAGGGTTTTGTATTATTTTAGTTATTTGTGCAGTTAAATAATTTTGTTTAGGAAGTCTAAAATTGAAGACACATATGGCGAATTTTCAAAGGAATTAAAATAATGAATGAATACTTTAAGTACTGAAGCAAGTATTAAAATAACAAAAATTGCAATTTTTATGAGCTGATATTATATTAAATTGGAAAATTAAATTTTCACCGTCCGCTTTTATACTTCAACATCAGAACGCTGCAAATTTAAGAACAAAATTTTCCTTAAAATATTCAAATTTTCATGATTTGGAAATGTGCAATTCCCATACTAACAGAACATGCTCTGGGTTGGGACTGTGTCATTGTTGAAACAGAAGAACTCAACTGTTTTGCCCACTTTTTTAAGGGGCTTCTTCAGGAGAAACGAGCGTTTCGCCTCTGGCTTTTGGTTGACAAGTTGAGTTACCGTACCCTTCTACCTCTTGCTAGTGCTTTTTTAGTGCCCCCCCCCCTCTTTTTTTCTTATGAAGAAGCCCCGAAAAGTCCGTCCTCTTTTGTAAGATTTAAATAAAGTAAATTCTTTAATGGTTGTTTTCAGTTATCTCTGGAGTTTGTATCCTTTCTTTTCCAACGTTCCATGTTTTTACATATAACAATTCTGAAGTGCATTTTCCAATTTTTCCGTCTAAGTTGTTTCTGTGTTTTTCAAAATTCTATTAATTTTACTGAATCGACTAGCAAAATTCTTGTTTTCCAGCTCTAAGAATAGTTTCGAAAATACACTAAGATGATTTTTAATATAAGCAAAATGTTATTAAAAGAGCTTCCGGGTTGGAACCGTCTCATTGTTAAGACAGAAGAACTCAACGTTTCACCCACTTTCTTAAGGGGTTTCATCAGGAGGAAAGGGAAGGGTTTGGCCTCTGGGTTGGTTTACAAGTTAAGTTACGGTGCCCTTCTTCCTCTTTCTAAAAGAGTTTCGCATCTGGCGTGGTTCACACGTTGAGTTACCATGCTTTTTTAGTACCCCCTTTTCCCCCCGATGAAGCCCATTTAGAAAGTGGGCGAAACGTTGAGTTCTTTTGTCTCAACAATGACACGGTCCCAATCCAGAAGACGTCCTTTTAACACTGACACTGACCGTGGAAGTCTCCGAATTCAAGCAAAATGTTGGTTCATCTGAGAATTAGCTAGTAATCGATTTAATTCTGATGAACTATCGTATAATTCTGGCACTACCCTTTTTCACCCTCAAAATGTTTTGATTAATGTAGCTGCTTCCAGTTAGTTCTATGTAGTTAATAGAGGTTTTGGTGGCAAAGGAACATTAGATAATATTTCTCTGTACAGTTAGATTATCAAGGCGCTTTTATAAATTTTTTTACTTTATTTATAAAATCGCCGACTAAAGGAAACTTGCTCTTAATTTCCTCTGCCACTCTATTTAATCCATGTACCAAACATAAATTAAATTTGAATAAAAAAATCCGTACATGTTGGGCCTCTTTTGCCATAGAAGGTGCTGCATTGGAAAACATTAGAATTATTTTTCAGATTAGCTTCCGTAAAAATTGGTTACTTAAGCCCTTTTAAATAAATCTTGGAATTGTTATATTATTGGCTTTATTTATTTGTTTACGGCTAATTAAATGCGATTTATTGGAACTATTTTCACCTAAGACACTTACCATTAAATTTGCTATGTATCTACCGCAAACATCGGTAATTTTCCAAGCAACAATAATATCTAACGAATTTTTGCAATTTTCTGAATATTGGCCATGGTTTCTACATAACATTCCTCGTCATGTCTTTTTTAAGGATTGTTTACCAGGAACAATTTTTTTCCAAAAATTCCTTAGAAACTGGATTACGTTTTTTGTTCAATGGGATATTGGATGAAACCAAAGCTTTACATAAATCTAAATTAAACTGCTCCTCTTCTGTTTTGTTGTTTTTTAAGGCAAGGAATTCCCGCACATTGATATTTGCCACATTCCAGATCAGATGATTTCTTCGAGTGACCGGTGGTAATGTTTAAAAGCAGATACACTTGGTACGAATAAAAAAAATGAAACTAAATACTTTCTGGTTTTCTATCAGCTGTACAAAACATCGTATCATCCTCTGATGTAATATCTGGATAAGGTTTTATCCAAGGAATAATTTTTGGCATTATTAAAGTAATTAAAGGTGCAGAGTCAGTAGAATGTTCAAATGCTTGCTGTGGTGCCATTTGACCAATACACTCGTAAACTTAAGAACTAAAATTATTTGTTTTCCTTCCCAATACACCGGTGATTCTAGTATTTTCGCAAATAAGCAGTGGTGATTGGTACTTTCAATCGTTTACCATTTTGCTTTAACAAAGTATTACAAAACTGTACAAAAGACGAGGTATTTCATTTGAAACAACTTTCTTTTCTAAGGAAACTTAATCCTTAGATAAATGTAAGGCATGCCAATGCAAGGGCACATAATACATAACATTTCTTGCATAATGAAAAAACATTAAAAAATATGCATGTTTAAAAAACGCTAGATACTGCCAAAATATGCAAATGTAAATGGGCTTTAATCAATATGTTCTCTTCGAGTGACGTGCCCTTTGCATGGCGTTGCCGTCTTCTCTCCATATAACTGTGGTGTGTGTGTCCAGTAACCTACAGACATAGGGGACTTACAGCTTAACGTGGGCTCCGAACCACGGAAATGCTTGCACTTCTACTCCAGAGAGGACTTACTACCTTACTAGGCAGAAATACCTCGGTGGTTTGCCATTGCCTTCCGAGGGAAACGGTCGGGTGTTTTCGTTCTTTATGCAACCCTGGGAATCGAACCTGGGCCAGGCTTAGAGCCACGACCGCGACTTGATCAATATAAAATATCCAAATTCCTTCATATTCAAAAACTCAGCCTGCATAAATTAAAAAACAAATGATGTGGGGTTTGCATGGTAGATCTACAGTTTTACATATGATAAGTATTTATAAAGTACAACAAATCTAACAAAAAGCTGTTTTTAACTAAGCTGGCCATAGTATTGAACTAGTCAACTTCATTCCGTACCTTTGAAGTTTAAATCAAACATTTTGTGACTTGGTATTTGCATATGTAATTACCATGGAATGTTAAATGCCATTTCAAGAACAAAATTTGTATCTTAAAAAATTACAGATAAAATGGTATACAATCACATATGGAACAAATTCATTGTAGTATCATGTTCCATTAGTAATATAGGTAGCTCTTAAGTTAAACTTATCATCATCGATTAATCATAAATTAATAATTAATTCCGTACAATTTCCCCAAACATTAAAAAAGTGTTAACATAAAACAAAAGACAGGTAATAATGAAACACGTCGATTTAACCGCTCCGATAATTAAATGTCATAACTTTTACGATAAGCGGTACACTCCTTCCGTTTCTATCAAGTACAATAATCTAACCACAAACCGAATACAGGATCAGTGAGCTGTATGCAACTACTACTATACTGTGTAATAAATATTGGAATAACAAAGAGAAAGTTTTGCCTCAATCATGCATAATTTCCAGCTGCAACTTTACGCCATCAAAAGGGCTTATTCTAGTTGGGTAATAAATGAATTGTTTAAAATGCCCGGTAGCAGGTAAATGAATTATGAGTACAGTAATGTGATAATAATGCTGCTTCTGGTACTAAAGTATCTGCGTATTATTATTTTCACATAATGCCTCGCTTAATGCCTTTCTTGTTTAGTAAAACCGATTTTAAAATAATGGGCGCGTTTTCTTTCCTACAGGATGTTATTTATCAACTCATGTTTCAGCATTGAGATATCCCTTGCAAAAATTTTAACGTTATTGAAGGCATTAAAGTTGAATACCACCAGTTTTGGAATTTATTAAGCATGAACTTCACACAGCTGTAGTAAACTTGAAATTACTTTTCAATATTTTTTTGTCAGAGATTCATTAAAGCTTAAAGCTGGAAAATATGTTGGTTAAGCATAAATTACTTTTATGGATCAATTCAGGTGTTTGCTGTTTAAATTATACAATTAATTAAAATTGTTATATTTACGAGGACGAGGAAGAGAATCTATACTGTGTTACGAAACTGAAACGTTTACTTCTTCAATAGTCGTAGGATTAGTACTTAGAAAAACTTTTTCATTAAAATTTAACCCCAAGCCAAAAAAACTTGCCAAATTAATCAGGTGAACACGCTGTCCAGGTGTTAGGAAAGCATGATACGATTGCCCAACGTGCAGCGCCTACGTTATTTATTCGATTAATATTTCCCGTAACAACAACAATACCTTACGGTTTTTAAGCTTCCAATTATAACAAAAATTCAAATAATTAATATTTATTAGTCGAAATAATTAATTTAATTTGTAGTTAACAATTTCATCAATTAATGAAGTAAAATAATGGCGTAGGTTAGAATTGTTTAAATGTTGTTATAGTATCTATTATAGAGTTATAACATATATGTTGGTGGGTCCTTAAAATTCAAGGCTGAAATGTCAATGTTAAAAAGTTAAATTCAACCCACCGGTTTTGGAAGTACTTTCAAGGAAAAGATTATTTACAGAGAATTTAATGTATGCTTAATACCAATTATAATTATGTTAATTAAACCGTAAAGTATGGGGATAAATTGCATTTAATATTTAATTAGGTTTCCAAAAATAAATTGTTACTTTGGAGCACATAATATAGTAGGTGCTTGGGAAATCGATTTAAGACAGATTTTTTAAGAAGCTTTCTGAGTAGTCTAATGATAAAAAACAACGTGGAAGTTTTCAATTAAATCAGCCCTTTCACATTTATAGAAGTAGTTTTTTAAGTAAATTCAATTTTTGGAAATTTTGAGTTGCCTTTAGAAAATCGAAATTATTCCCAATTTTTAATGTGAAGCTTTTTCGTTTCTATTATAAAAGAAAATTAGGCTTCACGTGTAGGTACTTTCTCTCACGAAATATAATTAGGTTTATGATTTTGAACGTAATTAAATTTATTTGTTAATTTAATTAGGCATTAATTTTGTTGTCTACCAACTCAAACTTTTACTTATAAATAATTACAACAATTTAACAACTTAAAGGCAGTCAGGGTTTCTAGTTTTTTGGGAATTTTCCTCTGTTTTTACCCGTTTTTTATTATGTAAAAACATTTTGAATTTTCAAAGAAAGTTTGCAAATTTTTCGAATTTCTTGAAATTTTTGCTGAATTTCAGAGATTTTTATGAAAATGTTTGAATTTTCACAGTTATTAAAATATATTCTAAAAATAGATAGATCGGAGAACTTTTTGCGAGTTCTGAAAATATTTGTCGATTTTCTGAATTTTTGGAATTTTAGCAGGATTTTCGTAAATTTAAGATTTTTTGAGTTTAGCTGACGGGAATACCCTGTATATTAAACGTGTCAACTTTTTTTTCTACAAATTATTTCTTCAAGAATTTTATTTGGGATTCTTTTTTTAATAATCTGAAATTGATTGAACCAGGTCCCCAGTTGCGGTAGCTAGGTACTCCAGTCATTCCAGTCAAGTGTAATTACGAGAGTTAAGCTTCGTTGTCTGGAGTCAGTACTTGGATGGGTTGGGTTGTCCGACTGCTCCGTTAACGTGGCACCTCCCTCCCACATGGTGAGAGAGTAGGACAATTAGATAAGACACAGTGGGTGGACATATGAAAGGAAATCCGACGCCTAGAAGGGCATAAGGATAAAAGATAAAGAAAGAAAGAATAAATCGATTGAACCAAATTTTGGGCTTAGTTTTTTATATACGGTTCTTGACGACTCATTTGGGCATGTTTCAGCAGCCTCAAAGGTTTTCCGTATTTTTTGGAGGGCTTTTAAGTTGTTGAGTTTCTGTCACAGATTTTACCGAACTTATTGATTTCAGATATGCTCTTGAATATCACTAGGTTTCACAATTTTCAGAATATCGTCAGAATTCTAGTTTGAATTCGAGTTTGAATGGCTTGAATACCTTGTGCTTTAGGTTTTCTATAAATCATTTTTTCAAGGATTTTATTTGCGTTTTTTTTTTATAATTTGAAATCGACTAAACCCATTTTGGACTTGATTTTTTAAGTACAATTCGATAGTTTCGCTGAAATGTTTAACGATTCATGTGAAGATTTCAGCAATTTCTGAAAGATTTCACACATTTTTCACGGATGTCTTAAGTTGTAGAGATTCCATCACAGAGTTTACCAAACGTTATTGGACTTTAGGTGTTTTTCTGAAAATCTTTTTTTGATGTCAGAGAATGCTTAAGGTTTGCAGGATTTTTTGATAATTCGTTCTGTTTCTTGATGACGTAAAAAGTTTGCCTATCCATCTGGAACACTTTGAATATCACATTTAAACGTTTCCCGTTTAAGCATTTTCGAGCTTTATTAAGAACATCTGAAGAAATACGTTTATAAAAGAAAAATCCATATTTATCGTGTTTTATTGTTGGTGCGACTTTCATTCAAATTTTCTAAGCCTTTTAAGAACTCATTTCAATTACTTGGAGGATTTTCTAATTGAAATTTTATGTTTTTTTAAGTATCGCTTTCAAGTGCTTCCAAGCAAAAGAAAAAGAAGAAGAAGCTTTCAAGAAGGCTTACTTTTGGAAATATTTGTTGATTTTAAAGGGTTTTTAAAGAATCATGTTGAAATTTTACTTGGAATTTTCAGGAATTTCTAAATAGCTAGCAGTTTGGAACATATGTTATAATCAATTTGTTGATAAATTCTCGGTTAATTACCCCTACTAATCAAGTTCAAAGTTTATATCTTCGAGGAAACTTTCCATATTTTCTTAGGGCTTAAAAACATTTTCCGTGGATGTCGCTAGCTTTATCAAGAATATTTAAAGAAAATCTTTCTGTTAAAAAAATTTCGTATCTATCATATTTTCTTCCGTGACAGGAATTGTCATCCAATTTTTTAAGGGTCTTTTGGGTTTTTGCTCTGAATTTTTAACAGTTTTTACAGAATTTTCATAAACGACACTTTTTTATGATCAATTTGTTAATAAATTCTCAGTTGAATACCCATCAATGACTGGAATAAAACTTTTTTTTCATTTTAAATAGCTTCATAATTTCCCCCAATTTTGTTTGTTATTCTTTGGCTTTATTGAAGATTTCAGTAGTTTCTCAAAGGTTTCTTACATTTTCTGGAAGCTTTCCATATTTTCATGGTTCTTAAAAGCATTTACTATGACTGTCGTAATTTTATTAAGGATATCTGAAGGAAATATCAACCACTATTAGACAATATTTGTCACATTTTATTCTTGATAGCAATTTCATCTGAATGTTTAAGACTTCCTTGGTTTTTTTTGTTCTGAACTTTCAGGAATTTTCCAAAATTTGTAAATGACACCTTTTTTATTCAATTTATTGATAAATTCTCAGTTGAATGTAGCTCAAATAAATAAAAGTTTTTCTTTAATTATTTCCACATATTATTTATTTTAATAATAATTTAAAATTGATTAAATTTTATTTTTATCTAGGATTAGAAACTTCTTAATTTTCGGTAATTTTTTTGTTATCCTGCGGATTTCAGTTTAATTTACAATTTTTGGAATTTCACAAATTCACAGGCATTTACCAAGAGAAATCCTTTCTTAAGGATAGAAAAATGTTCTGCTAGAACGTCCGTAATTATTATATTTTGTTCTTGGCAGATATCATTTCAAGAATTGTTTTTGTTCTGCATTTTTTTTCAGCTTTTTAGAACTTTCGTAAATCTCTAAATGACACTTTGCATTTCTGAGCAATTTCTTAATACATTTTCGGTTGGGTGGGATAAAAAACTTTTTTTTTAATTTTAGATATTGTTTTACAAATTGTTTCTTCAGAGATTTAATTTTTAGCTGAATCGTTTTGTTATTCGTTCAATTTTTTGAAAGTTTCGGTATAATTTCTAAGGTTTCTTAACACTTTCAGGACGCTTTTTGACTTTCAGAGATTTCCAAGTATTTTCCAAGGATTTTCTACCTTTATTAAGGATAACTAACGAAATACTTTTTGTTAAAAAGTCTGTAATCGTTATATTTTATTCGAATTTTCAAAAATTCTTTCTGGGTTTTTTGTTGTGAATTTCCAGTAGCATTCCAGATGACTTTCAATAAATTGCTAAACCTCAATGAATGGTATAAGTATTTTTTTTAATTGTAAACATTCAACAAATTCTTTATTTTCAGGAATTTGATTTCTGGATTTTTTACAAATTAATAAAACTTTGTTCGACTTCTTGAAAACTTCGGCACAATTTCTAAGATTGGAGGCTCTTTGAATTTCAGAGATTGTTAAGCATTTCCCAAGGGAAATCTGTTATTAAGAATAACTAAAGAAAAACTTTCAGCTAAAAGTTCGGAAATTATTATATTTTATCCTTGGTGGGAATTTTTGCATAACTTGGGAATTCTGAGGATTCTTTTAAATTTAATAGTAAATTTTATGTTTCGTAAATATTACTTTCATGAATGATATGCATATTTTTAAGCCCCTTTTAAAGGACTTCTTGATGCTTCACAGAGTTTTCAAGAAGCCTTGGTTTTTAAAGATTTTTAATTTTCAAAATTTCGCATATTTCTACATAGCACCTTGAGTTTATGATCGATTCGTTGCTAACACTATCAACCAAATACCACAATCTATAAATTCATATTTTAGTTATTTTGATAAATTATTCCTTCGAGGATTTTATTAAAGGGCCTTTTAATAATATTTTAAAATCAGTTAGGCTTTATTTTTATCTGCGATTAGAAGGTTCTCTAATTTCGTTGAATTTTTTGTTATTAGTTCAATTTCTTGGACATTCTAACGATTTTTCAAAGGTTTCGTATATTTTCCGGAAGCTTTTTGGCTTTCAAACGTTTCTAAGCATTTTACCGAGGTGTCTTAGCTGTATTAGGGATGTCTGCCGAAAAACGTGCTGTCTATCGTCATCTGTTTTTAATTTTCAGGATTTTTAAGCTCTGTTGGTAATCTTAGAAACTTGACTGGTTTCAGCGGTTTTTTTCTGAAAATTCGGTTTTGAAAAGTGTTCTTTTCAGAAAATGCTGAAGTCTCTAAAATTTAGTGGGTTTTGTTATACATTTTTTGTAAATTCATGGGGTTTTCATTGGTTTCCTTCATGTTGAGTTTTCTTCCTTGAATACCAATAACTATTTCAGTACCCAATAAATTTCTTGGTTATGAGTCAAAATAGTGCTTAGCCCGGTACCTCCACACATATTTATAGTTACGGTTCAGCATATCTATTTACCGTTTAAAAGACTTTTATTGGCTCTCAGTTTTCATACCAAACTTAAAATAAAAGTCGAAAACGCCTTTTGTTTAAATATTGAGGCGTGGTTCTCAACTCCTACATATTATTTTAAGCATATGTTTTTAGAAAACGAGCTCGAAGTATATATTCAGCTATTTTCAGTCTTAGCTAAACAGACAGGTCAATATCCTAACAGTATCAAAAATAAACTATTTTAAGTCTTGGTCAGTCATTGTGGACGGATTTTCTACTTGATATATCCGCATATGTGCTTGAAACTACGACGAAATAAGCTTTTTAACGAATTTAATTCACGTTTGTCATTGCACTTAAAATAACATTCTTGGAACTGCAGCAGGAAGTAATCCAAGCATAACGTGAAACTTGCAAATAATTATAAACAGAAAGGGAAATGGGAAATAGGGGGGGGGGGGGGAGCACAAGACAAGTGCCAGAAGTTGAAATTTTCTAAGGGAATTTGAAAATATTGGTAGTTTGGGAGGATTTTTTAAAGGAGAAGTGCAAAAGGTTGTTTGTTATTTGTAGATTCTGAAAATTCAGGATTTAGGTTCTGAAAAGTGAGCAGCTTTTTCAGTGTCCAATCATGAATCATGAATTTCAGTTATTTCAAATTTGGCTTTAATAAAATATAACAAGAGTGTAATCTTTAACGATTCTAATTAAAATCAATTACTTTCGGTTTAATTCAATTTACAGAAAAATAAATGAGGTCTAAATTAACCTTGATTTTTACATTATTGGAAGCCTTTTCAAATCACATTGATCCACTTATAATAAAGGTTTAATTAATACTGAATATTTTATTGGAATTTTGTATATGATTGCGTTGAAATTTCATAATCAATGAGTGATATTCATAAGTGTGTCTAATGTAGCTATTTATAATTTACTAAATAATTGTTAGACTACTTTGACTCGTTCAATAGTAGGCGAATGTTTGGCCGCTGTCTTCAGTACTTTCCATGTATAGAGGGTGAATGTCCGTTTAACATCCATTATTTCCGTATCTCTTCAACATTGTTTCTTTTGATTTATATTTATTTCGATCTGTTTTTCTATCACAAACTACGCTAATGAATTAAGTAAAACTTTCTGTTTGGATTTTATTCTTATCTTTGCTTGCTTTGGACTTCTCCTTTTGATTATCTTTTTTTTAATGAGTAATTTTCAAGCGAAAGTGGCGCCTGAAATTTTTTCGCAATAAAAAAATTAGGTCGTATTGATTTAATACGATTCCCGATTAATGACGCATTTTATTCGGAGAGAATCCTTGATCCATTATAAACATAGCCGTCTAAGAGGACAAATATCTATTTTTAGCTTGTTCGACTAAATAAAAATACGGTATTGCGAACTTAAGAAAAACCCTTTAATTGATCCGCGTCCATTTTGTAAAAAATATACTTTGGAATTTGTAAATAAATATTTATGTTTTGTGTAAAACGTAAACAGTAGATTTACTGTTATTACTGTTAAATAACTAAGTGACGAAGATGTCTTGTTTATTTGCTATTACATTACTTGTATTATTACTCAACTGATAATAATGTGCAAGGGTGCACACTGATTCGCTTCATTGGCACTCAGATCAAGGTTGGTGATCGTCCATGAAAAATTTTTTAATTAAATTTAAATAAACATTTTGTTTATTACATGAATACATTATGATATCATAAATAACAAAATCGTATTATTGAAGTTATTGCGACGTACAAAATTGAAACAGTCTTTGAAGTAGATTTCTAATTTAAAAAAATGAATAAAATAATTACTAATTTAATTGAAGACACCAGTAATTTCAGTTATTCATTCAATTAAATTTTTAGCAACAAACAAAAAAAAACCTAAACTTTCTCACTATTTTAATAAGAAATAAATACTTAAGAAAAAGAAGAACAACATAAAGTTTTATAATTTTTTGGATTAACTCTTTTAAAATTTAGAAATTAAATACCAGAAATAAAAACCAGATATTTCAAAGACGTTTGAGATAAGCCACGTGCAAGTAAAAGTGTTTCATGTCAGCTTATAGCTTATAGCAAAAGGCAAACCTCGTACGTATTTGAAAAGATGAGAATTAATATACGATACGATTTACAAAGGACATCGACCTTTATAACAGAAAATTGGGCATATTTCTGAGACACTTCGTGATTGGAGACTTTCTCAGATTGTTTTAAATATCAAAACCCCGTTTTAGAGTTTTACTTCAAAATGTTTGCCTATGCTGGTTTGTGCTACCTGTATGATTTAGATTTCTCATTTTGTATAATTAAATTTTTGGCTAATTATGTTTTCTTCTTTGTTTCAGGTGAGTGTAAAGTAACCAGTTTGCCCCAAATCCCAGCCAAAGTGACGATTTTACCTCAACACAAGCTTAATTAGAAAGGTAAAACCTTCTGGACTGCTTATAAATAATAATTGCAACTTTAAGTAAGGCTGCATAAAACTTATTTATAACCAAACAAGGCCTTTGGATACATTTTTGAAAATGTTTTCAAAGCAAAGGTGGTTACACTAACATTCAAAGAAGAGACGTATCAAAACGTAAAGCTTGATGTATTTTGTTTTGCATTGTTTTATTAAATATAAAATAATAATAATAATTTATTAAGCTACTTTACACAGAGACTAGTGTTTGCTGAAACATTTCTTACTTGCATTTAAGACTCGCAATATGATTTTCTGGGAGATTAATATAAATATCATTAATTAATTAATCACTAATCTTAATAATTAGTAAGAATTACCTGATCCTCGACTTTTTTTGTTTTTTGAAAAGTTTTGTACGAACCTAAGACATTAAATAATTTGAAATTTATTATTCGATCCGAGTCTCTTGTCATCATTAAAACAAATATATGTCCTTTTTACATTTTTATATACGGCTTATACTATATAGCTTTGTCGTGTTTTTTGTAGCAACATCTATCACTTTTCCAATTTGGTGCTTTAGGGGAGAACGAAACGTGATAAATTTCCGAAGGCATAGTCGTAATGGCGAGAAAGATTCACTAAAGCTATCGTCTTTCCTTACAAAAAGTGTTATGTTAGAAAAACATTAAACGATTTGTGTCAAAATTGGTGGTTTTTTCTGATGAAAAATGAAGGGAAATTTGTTTGATTTGCGAATATTATTGCAAATTCTGTTAGGTTTAAAGACAGGCATACGTACAATTTCAGTCTGTACATTACATAGGAATGAGCAAGTGGTGGATTATCTAATTCCTCAAGTTGAGATTGAGCCTTAAATTTCGCATGAGTTAGTTATAGCAAGGTTGAAAGCATTCCAAGTTCAGTCAAGTTATGGTAATGAATGTTAACGGTATTTATTGTTGTGAACTCTTTTAGAATAGTTATATGTTGTTTAAAATTAGGAGAAACTGCACTTCTTACAACGATGATATAGTATTAAATTTAATCTGTTGTAGAAAAAGTACTCAATTTTGGTCCTGAATTTTCGTAATAGAAAAAAGAAACTTCCAAATTTGGGGTAAGAATTTTCTGCAATTTTCAGGCCCTTCTGAAATTGTTTACAAGTTTTTGTTTCTCAAATATGTTTATTCAATAATTTCTATAGAAATCTTCATGAATTTTGAATTTTCTGCAGGTTTTTCAATTCCTCAAAGAAGTTTCTCGATTATAAGGATTATCAGCATATCGTTCAGAAGGTTCAAAATTTTTTTTACAAGACCGTATCCTGAATTGCCCCGATAGGCTAGTTAAAAGGTTCTTCAGATATGTCCACAAATTGATTCTTTAAAGATATTTCAGTAGGATTTAGAGATTGTCTAAATTTTTAGAATTTCAGGGCTTAAGGATTTTTGGTGATATTTGAATTTCACAGAGTTCTAACATTTATGGCGAATGTTTTGGCCTTATTAGAAATATCCAACAAATATCAACAATCAACTAATACTATCAACATATTTAGAGGTGGATTGCGCAAAGTTTTTGTTAAGTTAACGAAATATCAAAGTTGGCAAAGGAACATAATTGTTTGTTTACTAAAACATTATTTGCCATACGCTGGTGTTATCATTATTTTAGTAAGATTTTTCACGAAATTCTCCACTATTAAGATTTAGAAAAGTCACTTAGGTCGAGGTATTTCCGATATTTGTTGGTTTTGAGGAGTTTTCGAAGCATGCATCCCTTCGTAAGTATTTATTATAATGTTAGAATTTTTTTGCAGACATGTTCTTTATGTGACTTTTTAGTAGTGGTTCGTCAACCAAAAACTGTTTTATTATCCAATGCATTCCGTCTTTCCAAACATCTCGAGTTCAGGTTCGATTTTTGATAATAAATATTCTCCGTTATACCTTAGTAGGCCAATTAAAACGTTAGTCTTCAGATGGTTTTTTTTTATTTTTTCTTGAAAATGTGATTTTGGACTTTTTTCTTTCTTTCTTTCTTTCTCGAATACCTATAAAGTGTCGAGGGAGTCGGACACACCGAGCCGCAGAGTGGTCACCCATCCAAGTTCTGGCCAAGCAGGCTCTTGCTTAACTTCCAATTCTGTCGTACAGCCGGTTTGGAATTTTTTTAAATAATTCCAAATCTGCAAACACATTTTAGACTTTTTATTAGAATTTAAAGATATCCTAAGTTTACGGGTTTTTTTGATGATTTTCTCGATTTCGGTGATTTTCTTTAATTTTTAGGCTTTCTATTTTATAAGGCGATCTAAAAATTATGCTCAAATGCAAAAACATGTTCGTAAATTTTGTAAAACCCAGATTTTTGAAGAATTATTTCGTAATTTTAAGGACCTTTTTCTACTACTACGTATTTGAAATTTAGGGTATTCTACGAAGTTTCCCGGACAATCGATTTGAATGATGTCTTCGCTAAAAAGCAAAGGAGCTGAACGCTTATACTTAAGAAGTTTTTCCAAGTTACCCTTTTGTTGGTAGATTCATATCATCTGTTTTCTTACCTTTCCCGAAAGTTTTTTAAAATTTTACAATTGTTTGGCAGTTATCAAGGATATCTCGTATTATCTCGCCTTTAATCCGAAAATCTTTAAAAACCTCACCTCTGATTTAGAGGTATTTCTGATAGTTTTCTTATTTTAAGTTTTCATGCAGTTTTCTTCTTCACTACTTGTGCAGTTGAATTAAATATTTTTTATTAACAAAACGTTTTCCGGATTGGAACCGTGTCATTGTTGAGACAGAAGAACTCAACGTTTCACCCACTTTTTTAAGGGGCTTCTTCATGAGGAAAAGGGAGCACTAAAAGACAACTTGTCAACCAAGCCAGAGGCGAAACCCTTCTGAAGGGTTTCGCCTCTGGCTTGGTTGACAAGTTGAGTTGCCGTTACCCTTCTGCCTTTTGCTAAAAGAGTTTCGCCTCTGGCGTGGTTGACACGTTGAGTTGCCGTGCTGTTTTAGTGCTCCCTTTCCTCCTGAAGAAGACCCTCAAAAAAGTGGGCGAAACCGTAAGTTCTTCTGTCTCAACAATGACACGGTTCTAATCTGGAAAAGGAAAACGTTTTGTTAATACTGACACTGACCGTGGAAGTCTTCGAATTCAAATATTTTTTAGTTAAGAATTAAAACCACATATTTGTATTTCTTAATAAACATAGGTTCTTCCTGAATTTGATTTACTAGCTATTTTCGATCGATTAATCAAATAATCGAGTTTATTTTTAAGTAGGAAGATTCAGAAATGTCTTGATTTTCATGCGAGTTTTTGAATTATGTATTCGATTTTCTGAAGATTTTAATGATGTTTTCTGCGAATTTTTCAATTACCACCTACATACTACCCTTGTTTTACAAAATGCTCTGAGAAAATTTCATTGTAGTTCTTTGAAAAATTCCATAATTTGCCAACAGTTATCCTTTTCCTACCTATTCTGATGATTCTGTGCGTTTACCAAATTTATTTTGGCTTTATTAAGGATATTTTAGGAAAAATCCAATTTAAAAATGTTATTTTTAGATCCCAGAGAATTACTCAGCCGATGCCTAAGTATTGCAAAGATTTGGAGAATTTTGTGAAAATCTTTGGTTTTTAATTTTTTTTTGTTTTGATTCCTGAATCGCCGGAGTGACTCAGCGGTTCAGACATTTGACCACAGCGCGGACGGTTTCGGAGTCAAACTCGAGTCAGCTGCCCAGTCAGTGTAAATTCCTATACCTTTACCTTTTTTCTTTGATTCCTGAGGATGCTTAAAGTTTGTAGGTTTTTTGATAATTCTTCCAATTTCTTAAAGATTTAAATGATGTTGGTTTTGTCACCTAACTCAAAGACTTTTTGAAGTGTACAGATTTGTAACTAGTAAATCTAGTGATCAATGATTTTTTTTTCTGAAACACTGTCCTAGCCAATACTGGAAAAATCTGTCTATTATTTTTAACCAAATTTTAGGCTATATTTTGCAGGAATTTTAGCTCATTCGCTGGATTATTTTTTAAAAATTCAGTGGTTTTCCTATCTATTCTAGAGATTTGTTAAATTTCATAAATTTTGTTAGTATTTATACAATGCGTCCGGACCTTATACAGGAGGTTATAAGGAAATTTCTCAGCCAATACTAAACAAAAATTTTGTATTTGCCCAGGTTTTAGCAAGAATATTTAAGAATTCCTCGATTTCGTTGGAGTATTTTATAAAGCACTGATTGCGAAGGTGCATTTTAAAAATGTTTAAGTGTTAGAAGATTGATTTTTAGAAAAGACACGAGATTTTCAGAATTTGTTGAAAATTCGTTCAATTTGTCAAGCTTGAAAATTTTTCAATTTGAACGTTTTTCTGTTTAAGCATTATTTATTATTAACAATCCCTTAAGAAAAATATACAGTAGAACCTCCATTATCCGAACTAATCACAGAGCACAGCCGGATAATCAAATACATATTAGATGCGTGTATTTACATATGCATTTCCTTATTAATTGTAAAAAAAATCAGTTAGTTTTAGATGATTACAGGCGAATGCAAAGCCTACGTCCGGATAATCGAAGTTCTACTGTACACCCAATTCTGCACGAAAACTTCAGTATGTTTTTAGTGGGAATTAACTGATATCAAGCATATATTTTCAGATCTAGAAATTTCCTGAAATATTACGAGTTTGTTTAAAGTTTTCAAAGGCTCCTTGGATTTGGTGATCTTCGGGCTTTTCTTTGATTCTTATTAGCCTGAATCTAGTCCACAAAAACCGTTTCTAAAATAGTTAAAATGTTTCTTGTAAGACTGGAATCTCGCGGTATCTTTATTGACAGTGACCTAGAGACCTTTGTAATAAGAAGTTTAGTCTACGCAGCTTTTCGCTTTGTGTTTTTAAGCGTTCAAGGTGCAGTTACGAAGATGGTCATGAAAACCTGGGGACCTTTTCATAATTCATCTGTTTAGTTGTTAAGAAGATACGCGGTTTTATTTTAACTTTTATTTGTAAGAAAAATGACTAAATAATAGTACAGTTTAATAAGTGTGGACGTATTTGAAATTTTGGGGGTGGCCATGAAATTGGGTTGCGTTTACACATGGCAGTGCTACCGAATCGTCACTGAAACGTAGTGTAAAAGGTAAAGACCTTACGCGTGAGTGGTTGATGGTCAAATTAGAAATGTTCACATGAACATTATAGTCATTTATTCGAACAACCTCTAAACAAAGAAGTTTCGCTAACGTTCAGCCTTGTATTCGTGTATTCTCGCCGACATTCGCAGTGTGCTTAGGAAGGTTAGCTAAGCACACTTTGATAGCGCGCTTTTCGTTCACTGCGTTTAGTCCGCGACCAAGAAGAATTGCGCACGCCCGCGAGCGCGATATCTGAACGCCGGATCCCGTTATCTCGATTGTGGAATATAATTAAGAACAACTTAATTGCATCAGTGAAAATGCATTTATCACTTTAATGTTAATCATCTTTTATAGACTAATTACTGTGACAAATTCCCATTATTCCGAATTTTGAGGCAATCTGTAATTAAGTGTGTTTACAAAAAAATATCATTTTATTTCGGTCCAAACAATCGTTGAGTGACAGTTTAACAATTTCTTAGTGATTGCTTTAACAAGTGCATTCGTTACTTATTCCTTGGACGGACAGTCGACGACTTTTTGGACAACAATCACCATTGTTGGCGAAAGTGGATAACTATCTGTCGTGTTTCATAACTTTGTGCAGTGTTCCTCCAAACAACCAAGCACAAGTGCCTTGTGTTTACGGATGATTTCTTAATTTTGTTTTAGTGTTTTATTAGTGTCTTTTCTATTGGATTATTTGTATTGGATAACAAATGCATAGGCGAGTTCAAGGTACCTACATTTTTATTATTTTTCTTTTCTTTTGCAAAATTTACATTTTCGATCAAATCTAGGTTCTGAAAGACCTTCGACGTATATTAACAATACCCCGTCTAATGTCGGTCAACTGGAACGTTGTCTAAAAAAACTCGCTCGATAAAAATCGCAACCATAAAAAGAAATTAAATTGTAATCTTAACACGGTTTATTCTCTCCCACATGTAAAAATATGTATGTATAAATTACATTTTCAATAAACCATTACTGCGTGCAGTATTGATCACAAACAGATATTAATTAATTATTGTATGGGTTGTTTATTATACTTCATAACAAATTATCCTACACAAAATAGTATCTCAGTTTGATTAATACTAAAGCGCTAATCTCTTTTGTGTGCCGACGTATTGTGTTTTATACAAAAAAAAACTGCTAGAAATTAATGTTTCGTTTTTGCAAAATTACAATACGGATTCATTTGTATTAATTAAATATTATTTATAACTGTTTCGGATATCCCTTAAAAGTTAAATAATTACGTTCTGGTAACTAACAATCTCGAGGTGTACAAACTCTTATTCGCAGATAATTTCGTTAAACGCTTTCTCCACGTCTGACAAGCGAAAGTTGAGAAAATAGCCGAAAATTTCACGTGTAATTGTTAACAGACTTTTTATAACTGGTTTTTAAACGATTCGCATGTTTTTTTCTGTGACGGTACTTTTTATGTAAGTTTTTAAGGTTTTACTTTCTTTCATTGAACATTCGTGTATATGCAATATGCATCTAATCTTGGCGCATGTTGCACCGATAAAAAATGGGTCCGATTAGATTAGACTTTTTGAATTTGCAATTTTATCACGTGAATAGCATATGAACAGGAAAAATTGATCGATTCGAGGAAGGTATCACTTTCTTTCTTACTACTAGTTAATTATTAATGTTCGTCCGAATGGAAAGGTTACGAATTCCTAAATCAGGCAGATCAGATAAGACTGTATGGAGTAAATGTAATCTGTAAGAAAGTAAGACGTTTGGTTTATTACTTGGCGACCCAATCGCTATCGTAGCGAGACATTCAGAAGTTGAGACGGGGTAACTGACCGTGGTGTGTACGGCACTCACTTTCACTCACTGTTCGCGATAAACTTTTTGATAACATCAGCACCTGGGATCTGTATTATTGTTTACGATTGTAATTCGAAAGCGAGTTAACTGTCGAAATTATACACCTTTCTTCAGGTAAAAATTAGCCTGGTAAACGCTCGAAGGTACCAAGTTTTTTTGATATACATACTTCAGGCGCTTCCAACTTCCTGACAGTTTGAATTTGATGGGAAAATACATTTGCTTGGCGATTCTTTCACGTTACGAACGGATTTTTCAGAGATCATTGCAAATGCTTTCTTTCTACTATTATTTACTGCTGTTTTGGAACAAATCTGTGGGATTTGTTTTACTATTTGCAAGTGCTGCCTGTACGCATGCTGTTTAGAATCGAAAATTTCGCTTATCAGGTCACTCCTTCGATTGTGTGATTGTACTTAGTCATTGCTTGAACTTCGAAATTTATTGGTGTTTTAAAGTTTCATTTTTCCCAAAATTGTAGGCCAATTATTATTCGGTTGCTAATTGTGTTTTAAAAGTGTATATAAACAACTTTGAATTTCACTGTATGAATCTTCGTAAATTCCTAAGTTAGAGAAGATTTCCAAGTCAATTGAAAATGAAAACCTGAAGGCATGTTTCTAAAGTTGCGTTTTCAATTTTTTTTTCAATTATCAAATTGGTATTTTAATTAATTTCAGCAGCGAAAACTGATGAAGAGAGGTCTTACTTTTTAGTTTAGGGTTTAGGAAGTTTCAAAAATTTCAAAAAATATGGATATATTTGTACTGAAGTTTCAACAAATTTGGTTATATTTTACGATTCTCACTTCTGATATTTTCAGTAAATTCGCATTATTTACCACGATTTTCCGTTTAGTTTAGTTAGTTTTATCAATTTTTATGGGCCAGCTTTAGCTTAATTATTAATTATAATTAATTAGTTTGTTTGCGTTCCCAAATATTTGAAAAATCCCGAAAACTTTTGAAAAAATTACTTAATTTTGTTTCTGAAAATGTTATAAAATTTGTTAAGTTAAAGAATATTTCCAAGCCAATTGAAGAGGAAAGTTTTTAAACTTTCATTTTCCGAGACTTTTTTAAGTTATGCGATTCGTGCTTTCATTTCGATTTTAAAAGGCTAATAGGGAGAGCCCTTACTCTTTGGGTTAAAACGAATTTTTCAAGAAATATGGAACTTTCGGAAAAAATTTTGTTTCTGAACATGTTAAAACGATCTTTGCTTCAATTTCGAAACTGATTGCATCATTTTTTATAAAATTCGTAAGTTAGGGAAAAGTATTGTTTCTGAACTTTTATTTTCCTCAAGATTTTAGAGTTTCAAATTTTTAAAAGCCAGCTTTTACTTGGCGTCCCAAAATATTTAAAAAGTTAAGGAAACTTTTGAAAAAATAATTTAATTTTATATCTAGAAATGTTAAAACGACTTTTGCTTGAATTTCGAAATTTATTCCATGATTTGTCATAAAAATAAAAAAAAGTTAAAACCAATTTTCAAGCCAATTGAAGAGGAAATGCAGAAGCATGTTTCTGAACTTTTATTTGTCAATATTTTAGTGTTTCCAATTTTGTTTTTACTTGTTTACATCCCATACTTGAAAAGTCTCAGAAACATTTTACTTCTAAAAATATTTAAACGATTTTTACTTCAATTTCGAAGCTTATTGCATGATTCTTCGTAAAATTCGTAAGTTACAGATAACAGAGATAAGTTCCAAGTCAATTGAAGGTGAAAGGCAAAGCATTATTTCTGAACTTTTATTTTCCCCAAAAGTTTAGGTTTTCCAATTTTTATAAACCAAATTTTGAAACTATTTGTGAAATCAGGAAACTCTCGAAAAAACTTAATTTTATTTTCAAAAATGTTAAAACAATTATATTTGCTTCAAGTTCGAGATTTATTGCATGATTCTTCAGAAAATTTTAAACTTAGAAAAGATTTCCAAGCCAGTTGAAAGGAAAAAAGCAAAGCATTGTTTCTGTACTATTATTTTCCTCAAAAGTGTAGGTTTCTCAATTCCTGTAAGTCAGTTTTCGAAAATATTTGAAAAATAGAAGAAACTCTTGCAAAAGCAGCTTAATTTTACTTTTAAAAATGTTATGGTGATTCTGATTATATTTGCTTCAATTCCGAAATTTATTGCAAGATTCTTCATAAAATTCGCAAGATTTATAAACTAAATGAAGAGCAAAGGCTTTGAACTTGCATTTTAGAATTATCCAGTTAGTACCTTGTGAAGAACTGAGAAGCAGAGGTATTCCCCGAATTTCAGAATTTTTATGTAATAATTTTTATATTGAGCGTTTTTGCAAGACTGCTATTTTTAATACTTTAAACTGCTCGGCTTTAAAACTCCTTGCATAGCTTTTCTGCCTTTTTTTCGAAGTTGTTACACCATCCAAACTAGAAGAAAGCCCATGGAAAGTTTTAAGCCTGCACAGTTAGATCAAACCAATTAACAGAAAATAATAATTTTACGGTTATCTAGTTTTTTACATTAAAAAATCAAAGGGAATTCCCAGCAGAAAGATTTGGTGGTGATTTTATTTACATAATTACATTCATTATTGAATTTTTTAACTTTATGCTTGATTGGCAATCTGTAGCAATTATTAGAAATTTCAAATGATTCTGATTTCTAATCCTTACAGGAGAAGAACTTCCAACAGATTCCTTACTATGTTTTAAAACATTTCTCCTTTTTTTCTTGATTATTAATCGATTCCTCGGTTAATTTTTACAATTGTTAGAATTTTGTATTTTATGCATTATTTAAGGCATAATATTTTGTACGCTTCAAACCCCAATGGTTAAACTTAAACTTATTACTTCTCAGTTTAAAAACGAATGTTGCCTTTTTAGAAGACTTTGGAAATTATGGAGAAGGAAGTGAATCTTTGCTAATTTGAGATTTAAAATTGAGACTCCAAACTGAAATTTCAGATTTTAATATTTTATTTGTTTTTATGATTTTCCTACTTTATTTGTTGCCCTTTTCTTCTGCTTCTTTTGCCTTTTCTTTATTTTCTTGGTTTTCTTCTTTTATTTTTACAACATCATCATCAAGCCGTTCAATCTTCGTGGATTATGGCTAACGCAATGCGTTTAAAAATCCATTTATCGAGGTGAATTAATCCTCTTGTTCTTTGGTTTTTATAATCTGTTGTGCGTCCTGACTGCCTGCGTTATTTTCTTCCACTCTCGTATCTTTGCATTTTGATTTCCAATCCTTTGTTCCCATCGCTTTTATATCCTCTTCTAGGGCATCCCTCCATCTTTTCCTCGGCGTGCATCTATATTGGGATCCAGCATGTTACCTTCCTGATCATTTCAGTCGATTTTCTTCTCTTCACGTGTCCTATCCATTTTTACAACATAGGTTTTCACAAAAAGACAGGTTAAAGAAGAAGGAAGAAGGTTTTCGTTCTATTTTTCATCCATATCTGAGTTTTTATTCGGTAAATAATGTGTGTTAAATTTTGTAAATAAACCATTTTTTGTGCAAGCTAGTTTAACAGATTTGTGACCAAATTACACATCAAAGATGATATTTTCGTTTGAAAATAGCAAACTGAAAATAAATCTGTGTTCTTCAATGCTTAAGTATAAAACAAATAATAAAATCTAAAACTGCATATTTGTATTAAATTATCTTTAGGTTGATGATGATAACGATGAGATAAATAAGATTTCCTGGAAATGAATCTCCACGGGGATTCCCCAGCGTTTTGGCTCGAGTACTTATAAAAATGTAATTTTATCAACAATGTATACAAATCGACAATTACTGACTTGATAATTTAAACTTCACAAAGTATTAAATAATTGGAGGTTTAAAATTAATTCAAACGATTTTCTGAAAATATCACTTCTAACGAAATTATTCGACGATAAAACAATCATTTTCGTTTGTTGCTTAAATAACCAGTCGATTACCACACAACAAGACACTTAAATTTATCATTTTATTCATTTTATTAACGTAATTTTGCAAGGCTTATTTAACGATTTAAACAAAATTTGGATATCCTTTGTTTCCTCGAATTATCGACGAGTTTTGCAATTATCGCGGACTAAAAGCGAATTTTTTGTAAGATATCGGAAATGTAGGCACTTTTATTAACTTGTGCAACTCTTTTGCAGTTTAATAAATTTAAACCATAAGTGATTTATTTATTTTAGTGATAAAATTAGAATAAATTAATAATTTCTGTATCTTTGAGATGAATTTTTCTTTTGATCCTTGTGCCCCTGGATTTAATTTGGGGCACAAAAGAATTTTTGTACTTCTAAAAGTTTGAACTTCTGTTGTAACAATTTAAAGCTTTACACACTGAAAACTTGGTTTGGAAATATAAAAACATAAGATTGGGAATGAGGAAACGAAGAACAGGTGTTGCTATGTTGTTTATTGCTACCTGATTGAACATTTTGTAAAACTTATGAAACTGATATTTGTGTATTTTAAATCTGTTTGCTCATCTCATAATAATGAATAAAAAGCCGTCATGAAAAACGAGAGTGAAAATTTAAAAAAAGCTTTCAATAATTACTTGTGTAATTATTCATTTACATATTTACTCATTCAACAATAAACAAGTTGAATAACCTGCGTTCGTAACAAAAAATTTGCATAATATACAAATATTCTGAGTGACAGTTTTTACTTCTCAATACTCGAGTGACAGTTTTTACTTCTCAATACTGCATAACTAAATATTTGTGATTATCTGTTCTTCAACATTTTATAATATTCTTTGGTCATTGTTTTGTATCAGGAAAGGAGGTTTATTTCGAATTAATTTGTTGTTAATATTGAGATCTGCAATTATTAACTGTTACAGTCCCAAATTTGATAAAAGAATATCAAAGCAACAAATTATCAATGTTGACAAAATTACATACAGTAAATGTACACAAAATAATTTTTCACGCCTTCGCGGTTAGAGTTCAATGATTGTTGATAACGAATGGACTCGTCATGTGGATAATTTTTTAAATAAAAGGATCAGTGTTCACGGTTGTATCAAGATTTGTTTATAATTTAGGAATAACTTTTAAACGTTACATACAAATTCACATTATCACTGTAGCGAATTAAATTGCTCCAGTGTGAAATTCGTAACACGATTAATTAATTGCACATTTAAACCATTATAAAGAGCAACTGTAGGAGTTCAAGTGCATATTTATTTAACGCAAGGGTAAAGTTTCTTTTGGGTCATAGATGGCTTTGTTTAAAAAAAAAACGACCTCAAACAATACTAAGAATCAAACTGGTTTTGTTTTTCTATATTTTCATAGTCTATTTCCTTCGAATCTATTTTGCAGTTTTTTTTTTCAAATATTTTGTTGCCTTTTCTTCTACTTCTTTCGTTTCTACCAACTATGGGCCACGTTACTGCAACTGTTTTTTCCTTTTCTTCCTTGTGTTTCAACATTTGCCCAGTATTCCCGCATTCGTTTTCGATGCTCTTCGTTCCTTTCTTTTGTCCATGCCTTGCCTGTTCTTAGCTTCTTAGCTTCTTAGGTTCTTAGGGGGTCACACCCCTGGATGTGTGATCCCAACTTCCCGCAGATCCCTTTCCACGTCAATGAACCAGTCCCCATGTTGCTTTTTATTTACGTTTTTCTTCTTATTTATTTTTAATGGGTATTTTCCCCCTGAAATTCCGTTTTGTGTGCCTTTTAAAAAATGATTTCAGGTGTCTGTAAGAAGAATTTTGGAGATTAAAATCGATCTTCACGTTCGGAAAAATTTTAAAAATGTTAATAGGATTTTTGTGTCATTTACGACGTTTAAATCATTTTCATGAGTATCAATGATTAGCAATTAGTGGTCAATCATATTAAGAAGTGTTAAAAGCAAATTGGTTTTTAATTTGACAAGTATAACACCGAAACCTGTTTAGATAATCAGTCATTGTTAAAACAATTATTTCCACCTCTTATCGTGTGTTTTAAATTCACATGCATTCCTCTATTTTCACAACCTGCTTTCAGGAAAATTGCTTTATGAATTTACAACAAATTCGGTATCCTTGCCCTTGTTAATAAAAATAGTAAATAGAAACATGCAGAGCTTTATCCAAGCCCTTTTTTGTGAGTTTTTTCAATTTGCAGTCTTTTAATCAGGGGTTATTTTGAGGATAATTTAGAACTGCACAAATTAGCCTAACTGAACTCAGATAGTTTGACAAGAAGGGGGGAGGGGGTACATTTTTGATTTCTGAAAATTTAAAATAGTAAGTAATAATTCAATAAAATCGAATAGCTAATATGTTTATTGAAAATTATGATATACAGGGTGTCCCAGGAGGAAAGGTCAATATTTTAAGGAAGTATTCTATTCCTATAAATAAGGGTCCGAAAGTACTTCCTTTTCGAGATACAGGGTGTCCAAGAAATAAGCTCTTTCTTTAAATATCTCGAAAACGATTTAAGATATTAAATTGAGCTTTGGTATGCACTATATTGGCATGAAGAGACCCTTTTTCGATGCAACTATTTTTGACAATTCCAGCAGTGGCGTGTGTGACAGTAAAAAATAAATAATTCTGACGAAAAAAATAGTACGCCACTGCTTTTTTTTCAAAATAGGTGTTTGTTTCTTAATCGGCAGCGAATTCTAAAAAGAAAAGGCCTCTTGAGTTTCTCTGGTAGGACAAACCGATTTCGAGTAATAATCGAAAAACTGCCTGCTTGTTATTGTGCTTGATGGTAATAAAACTAGGCGAACAGCAAGTAGCCAAAGCCATTAGGTAATTTATTTTGATTTATTTAAACTTTGTAATCATAACATTACTTTTATTTTATACTGCACAAAATTAAAATTAGAACTGCACATTTGAAATTTAGAGCTGCACAAACAAGCTAGAGCTGCACACCAAAATAACCCCTGCTTTTAATAATCGAAATTCAGACTTGATAGGGAATAGTGTATATTAAAACACAAGTTACAGAAGGCATCGAATTGCCTTCTGTAACGAGTCTCTGTTTCGGCTTCTATTTACATTATTTCTTTTTATAACAATACTTGACAATTCAAATTGGGGAAATTTGGTTAAATAGTTAGGTTGGCAATAGTGATTTTTGGTTGACAGCAACTGAATGGTTGCCTAGGTATTTTGACTACTTTGTGTATTATTTGATACAGTGTCACCAATTTCTGAAAACAAAATATTACCAAAAATCGTTTAATAATGAAGCTCATTAAAGCATAAAAATGCGTGCTAGAATGATGTCATTCTAGTACCGAAACAGTGAAAATATTCTTTTCGTTATGAATATTTAATTTAATATCTATTTTCTTATTGTGTAACGATAATATAATAATAATAGTGAAGGGTATGGTTTAACTCGATACAAACTTAAACATATGGATCCGGTATTGCGTATGACATTGACATTTAAATATCGTCTCGGGTTTATAACGAAGCGTGTGCAGTTTTGTAAATTATTAGATTTTCTCAGAGGGACGTGTAAGCAAATGTGTTAAAGTTCAGATTGTTCTGAATTTAAATTCAATTTCTTTCTGTCTCTTTTACCCCCTTATATCTTTACAGTGTCGAGGGGGCCGGACACCGCCGTCACCCATCCAAGTTCTGGCCAAGCAGGCCCTTACTTAACTCTTTGCCGTACTACCGGTTTAAATTTAATTTCAAATATTTAAATTCAGGGTTGAAAAACTGCTCGATTTAAAAAATTTGCCTTTTAACTTCAAAAATTCAACAAACACCTTAATTTAATCGAATCGTTGTTTTTTTTCTTTAACTTCACAAATTCAAATTTTATTTCAAGAATCTATCAAACCGCTTGATTCAAGAAAGTTAAATCGTTGTTTTTACTTAAAAATTATCTCTTTGACTTCTAAATTTCAAATTTAGTTTCAAAAACCCATCAAATTGTTTTCTCTTGAAAATATATGTATTTCGTTAACTTAACAAAAATTCAAATTTAATTTAAAAACTCATTGCTCAATTTAAAAAAGTTAAGTCGTTGGTTTCTCTTAAAAATGTATTTCCTTAAATTCAAAAATTCAAACTCAAGTTCAATCCAATAAAACACCTTAATTTAATTGTTTTGAAATACATATTTTTTTAGTATTTTTTGAAAGCGAATTTTATTTATTTGTTTATTTGTTTGTTTATAAGCCGCCAAGATACAATTATAGATTACACAAAAAACTATTTTAGAATGTACCAAAAGTTCCAAAATATTGCATAAAGTTAAGGTTGAAAGGTTGTACAGGGTGGCCCATTTTCGATGTTTTTAAATGGGAAGTACCCTTAATATCGCAGATAAACAAAAACTGATGTCGGAGTCCAGGGCTCTTTTTTGATGCAGGTTCAGTTCCCGAAAACAAAATTTCGCTATCTTTTGTTATTTTTTAGTTATAGCCCAAAATTCAAAATTTGGCCATATCGAAAACTTCAAATAACTCTCTTGGTTTTGAAGATATCCAAAAACGGTAAAAACATTCTACATGCACTTTTTCAAGTATAATACGATAGTCAATTCAGATATCTTCTAATTTTCATGTTTTAAGAATTATGACATAAAGTTGGTATTTTTTAAATATAAGTCGTAGTTGGCCATGATACCGTTAAATTGCATATTTTCTCTGCTTTCCGAAAATATATAGTTTATAGGGGTTAAATGCAGTAACAATACCTTTTTTGAACAAAATCAGATTATATTATGATGTTGTTAGCAATTAGTAGGCCATGGTTCATGATATCAAAACAAACAGTAGTAGAGTGGTTGCATGTGACGTCACTAGGTCATCAACTGAACTCTTGTAGGGTAAACAAAGGGTAGATTTGTATGCATCGGTATACTAATTTTACCAAAAAGGAAATATTACATATTACAATATCAAACCGAATAAAGATGTGTTTAACCAGATGAGGGATGGTTTAACCCACGTAATTTTGAAATTTTCAGTTACTTAAAATTTTCCCCACGGTCAGTTGATACGAACGTAATTGAAAATTTTATCGTGAATTAAAAAGAGTATTAGGGAACGTGATATTTCCCAGAGAAAGCAGTTAGAGAAAAGCTCTGGAAAACAAGAAACTAAAAATTTTGCCAGGTTATACGTAGAAACTTGTAAAATCTCCATATGTCAAGATAATTAAAAGCTGTTAAAGATAACGCGAGATTTTCTACAAAATATTAAAGTAATTATTTAGTTTTGTTAACTTATAAAACTGTCGTTCATTTTCAATCGGGCGCGTTATTGTGTGCCTGGTGACATCACATGCACCCGCTTTGCCTTTGTTTATTGCTATCATGACCCATGGCCCACTAATTGCTAACAACATCAAATAATCCGATTTTGTTCAAAAAAGGCATTGTTGCTACATTTAAACCCTATAAACTATATATTTTCGGAAAGCAGAAAAAATATGCAATTTAATGGTATCATGGCCAACTACGACTTATATTTAAAAAATGCCAACTTTATGTCATAACTCTTAAAACATGAAAATTAGAAGATATCTGGATTGACTATCGTATTCTACTTGAAAAAGTGCCTGTAGAATGTCTTTACCGTTTTTGGATATCTTCAAAACCAAGACAGTTATTTGAAGTTTTCGATATGGCCAAATTATGAATTTTGGGCTATAACTAAAAAATAACAAAAGATAGCGGAATTTTGTTTTCGGGACTTGAACTTGCATCAAAAAAGGGCCCTGGACTCCGACATCAGTTTTTGCCTATCCCCAATATTAAGGGTACTTCCCATTTAAAAACATCGAAAATGGGCCACCCTGTACATTAATGTAAAGATTGAAGTCCGTCATTTTGTAACAGCATTGTTCCGTTTTTTAATAAACAGGTTCTGATTCAGTTCAAACCGAATAGTTATCTAAAGTAGAAACATTTATATTTGAAGTTGCCGATTTTTAATAACCATTCTAACATTAATGTGTAATATCAAAAAATAAAATATATAAAATATACAAATTTTTCAAAATTCGTTCAAATTTATTAGGATTTATACGACTTGAAAGAATTTTTGGTATTTTTCACAAATTATAAAAAAGTAGATTTTTCAAAATTCATTCAAATTTTTGGAAATTTACGAGCTGAATAAAATTAATTTTGTCCATATTTTGCGATCTTCTCCTTCTCTTAAATCCGCTTAAATCCTTTTACCCATAAGTTGTCCATCTTCAAAAATTATAAGAGATATAATATAAAAGATAGCTCCCTATTTTTAGATGCAGATATTTCAAAATTCATTTAAATTGGAAATTATTGAAACAAACTTAATTTTCTTGACCTTTTGTGATTTTTCAGGAATTATTTTTGTTCCTGAAGTAGTCCAAGCTCATTTGTATACGTAAAAACATAAACAACCAATAAGTTGGAGATTCTTTTATCATAACCAAGTCTGTAGATCAATAAATAAACAGTACATGTTCAGAGTTGTCTTGACATTAACCTCAAGCTATGACGTGTGTCAATCAATTGTAAATTACAAAGCCCTTATTATCTGCATTTTTTCAATGGTTGTTATCAGCATGAGGTAACTTTAAATTAATTCCCTCATTCATTAATGTTATCTTTTACTTAAAATTTAATTCATTCGCTTCCTTTTTCAAAACGTGCCTGCGACATTTTATATCAACCTCTTGGTAAAAAAATAATCTAAAAGAGTTAATTTGTCGTTCGTTATTTGACTGATTCGAAAATCATTTCATATTCTACTAAAATGTGGGTGGTCATGCATTGTTTTATTTATTCCTCTTTTCATGGTGCAGCTGTTCAGGTTATAAGGGTTATCAAATTCAGTTATCAGTCAGATGTTTTTTTACATTAATCTTGTAATTTAAAATAATTATCAGCGAAATAGAAATATTTGCCGTTCCTTTTATATTATGAACATTGATCTTTTGCCCTGTAATTTTCTGGTAACTCGAATATAGCCTATCAGCATTGAAGTTCATTTAGATTTGCTGAACACACGCGCTTGTAATCTTCACGCATTTCAAATTTATTTTACTGGACTGTAACGCTTTTTCTGCACGTGAGTTTGGCTTCTCAAATGTTTTATTTTGCCACAAAGCTACTGTATATTGCCTTATAAGTAGTACAAGGGGCGGTAGAGAGGACTTTACATTTTGAGTTTTCTATACTACCTACTTCATTGATTCTAAGAGTAAGGAAGTAATTTAATAAGGTTTAATTGTTAATATTTTTATTATAATTTTTTTTATAGCAAAATCAAAGTGTCGAGCAATTTTTGCTGCCTTCTGTATATTATATATACGGAACGGAGCTGCTGTTATTTATTTATATTTTTGAAATAACAATATCTGAAGTTTCAACTTTTACAATAAGAAATTTGATGTGCATAAGTCTTAATTAGGATGAAATCCGAGGGTTGTATACGAAGGAATCACAGAGAAAAAGGTTTCCTTTTACTTGTGATGCTTTGGAATGTTTTGAAGATTGTTTCAACCTCCCTAAGACTGCCGTTACGAGCCTTATTACTAGTTTTTTTATCTTTTTATTTCTCTATCACTTGCGTGATAAAGAGTCAAAAAACGCCACGACAAATATTAAGAAGATATTACTAAATATCTGTGAAACTGCCTTACAAAAGAGACTCGAGACTTCCTAAAATTGCCTTCAAATATCTCAGGTTCGAATATTCAGGATTGCCTTAAGCTATCTTTTGGACTTTGTTACATTAAGGAAAAAAAGGTCTTTGTGGTTAACCCCTGGGCGAAAACTTTGTAAGGTAATGATCTCATATTTTTGTTTTTCGAGGCCCTTTTTTGTACAATGCCCACATTAAGCCCTATTTTTATTAATCTCCTGGACTTTTTTGACCTTTTTGGTAAGGTATTTGTTTATACAATCAACTTTGGCCAAATTTCCTCCATTTTAAGGTAGAATGGTTAGTTTAGATATTTTCTTCTATCTTTAGATCTACAAACGAAGAGCAGTCTCTACAAATTTATTTTCTCAATTGTTGATAGTTTATTACTACGGTTAATCAATGAACACTTTTGTTCCTTAGTGGAACAGTTTATGGGCAGATCGGAGCTCTTCTGCAGCTTGTGAACTTGAGTTCAACGCATTGTAAGTGCATATTCGAGCCAGTCTAGTGCAGTCAGGGCAGTTTAGGAAAATTTAAGGCATTATTTTTAGACAAACTGATTATTGGTAATAATACTCGTATATCTTTGGATCTTCAAAAAGACACCTTTGGAGAATTTAAGGCATCTGTTTTAGGTGCAGTTGAGGCAGTGTTCGAGGAAGGGAGTCTTGATTCTCTAAAATTTAGCAATGAGCAAGTCCCCGATTGGTACTTGTTTAGGCTTTAACTTTAAAGGAAGCTTTGAAACTGAGCCAAGTGTCCTTTGCTTCGGAATTTAAATCTGATTTGCTTTTTTCTCAACACGGAATAATTGACAGTCGGTATGAGTTTGTAAGTTAAGAAGTTACATTTCAACCACCATCTATTTTTTTGCGTCTGGAAAATTTACACAACTTTGTTCGTTTAGTGGAAATTCAGTTTCATGACGAAAATTTCAAGCTAAGCATTAAAAGGATTCTGTATTCCATGATCATCTCGTAAAATTTCAATCTCTTAGATTTGTTTAAGATGAGGAGCAAAACAACACCCGAAATTTTTGCATAGCAAAACTACGGGTGAACTTTTTAAAATCAGGGTAGTACTCGAAACTTGTTCACCTTTTTCTTCGCCATTCTTTTACAAACAGTTCCAATCAACCCGTTATTAGGTCGTAAAATACAAAAGTGCGGGCGAAGTATGCACAAATCCAGTTAGGTAATTGCGTTTCCGGATCCACTATCGATGTTGTTATCATTGCCCCAGTTTTGAAGTTTACTCATGGATAGGCGCAATGACGAATTCGTTGGTCCGTGACGTAACGATATTTAATCACTCAGACGCTGTTAATGTGCGAAGTCTGCTCTGTCCATTGCCGCTGTTTTGCCTTGAAATACTGACGCACCAGCCCCGTTGTCCTCGCCAGACGCCAAGGCTTTGCTCTCGGCTCGCTATGCAACCTCTACACATTCATTAAAAGTATACGATAATATACGAGAATACGGCGATGCACTCGTTAGGAGTACGGAATGCGGAAGTTGTACCGTCTTATTATTTTATTGTGATTGTATCGAAAAGGAGGATTTTTCTAATTATTTACTTCTGGTTCACATGTGAGAAATGAAGATATGTCCTTTAAATTTGAAGGGCGTTGATATACTGTTTATGAGATAATTTGCAGTATTACGTCTTATTAAAACTTTAATTGATGGTCGCAATTTTAATATTATTAGGATGTATTTTTGCATATCAGCACCCTTGACCATTTAGTATTTACTTCTGATTTGTTGAAGAAAAACCATGCCCTCCAAAACACCATGTCAAGGTTATAATTTGCTTTGTCCGGGAAAATACCCAAATATAAATCTAGTTTTATTAAATCATACGTTTTTGCAGTAGCATTATAGATTTTTCTTATACTTACAATGTCGATTCTTAAGGTCATTTGCAGTTAAGTTAACCTATTCAGCTTCAGACCGATTTTCAATTTCAAAGTGCAGATCAAGTGTTAGTAAGGAAACTGCAAACTGCGGTTATAACGTACAAAGTGTGCGTTATAAAAGAATAATTGTTTTGTTGAAATATAAATAACAAAAGTTATTGATAAAATAAAGCTAATTTTTATTGAAATATGAAGGAATCACGCTATAAAGTAAAATGTAAAATATGTACAACATTCTTATTATAAAGTACAAACGGTTGCTTGTTATTAAAGGAGAATTTGTTGGTAGAAGCCTCTTGAACAACTGAAAGAATCGAAGTTAAAAAATCAAATCAAATCAAATTAACAGCCAGTAGGATTTACAACTAAGCTACCCCAAAACCAACATTCAGGGTACGATGGGCATTCGAACCTGTGTCCTCTTGGCTGTACAACAGACCACGAATGCACTAGGCTCCCAGGAATTCACAGTAATTTACTTTCACTACAAACATTGGCAATGTTTTTGTTAACGTTAATTGTATTTTAAAGACGAGCTTTATAGCTTTTGCAGTACAAACAATTTCAGATGATTAACCATGGAAATTTGACGTATCATAATTAACGTAATCTTGTTGGATAACTGTCGAAGTCGTAGTAATAAAAAGCTAATTTTGTTTTTATTAAAGTCATTGGCTGTATTTAATTTGCATAGCAAAAAAGTAAGAATTTGCTGTGTCACTTAATTCTACTAACAATTCGTATTTTGCTGAAATATCCGTATTTTCTCTTTGTAACGCTGGTTTTGACAGAAAGTCTGTAAAATTTAGATTTTTTATTCTTCAAACAAAAGAAATAGATTAAGTTTTTAAAATAGTAAAATGTTAACAAAACATGGTAATTCAAACGTATTTTTACAAATTTTGCAATTTACGCTAAGCTTACTCGCATGTCAACCTTGTTAAAGCCTAAAAATAGGCACCATAAATGTATGACACGTACTTCAGGGCGTTTTTACAATCCGTCAGCATTCGGCTTTAGTTTGTTTTTATTTGTAACTTGTTTCATTTGCATCTGAACCAAATTGGCTATGAATTATCATCATCGATCACCCTGTATATAGTAAATTAGACATTTAGAGTATTTTAGATTATAAATTGCTTGAATGATGATGATTATGATGAGTGAATAGCCGCGTGTAAAAGGCTTCGGTCTCTGACGCAGGCGTCTCAGGTTCGATTCCTGAGACCGGCGAAGCTCCTCCGTGCTTCGGAGGGCACATTAAGCCGGCGATAAGGTTGTCATACCTTTGACAATCGTCAACCTCGCACCTCTGTGGGTCGATCTTCTTCTTCTTATTCGATGGGTAAGGTTAGCTTCCTGCCCAGCATAGATACGTGCTTCAAATTTGGTGGTTTAAGCTAACATAATGTCAATTGGCAGTTACGTCAAGATTATACCCGATAAAATCAGCTGATTTTTCATAGCTAACCATAGTGCAAATAAATATTAAAACGAATTTTTGGAAAATCCGACACAAACTTCAGGCAAAAACTGAGGTCTCTATAGGGCGCCCTTTCTTGCTCATAATTAACAAAAATCTTATTTACATCCTTGTTAAAATCCTGTTCTTAATTTATGTAAAAATTGTCCTGAACATAAAAACCCAGTAAACTTTCTTACCTACTAACGTATGATGAGCTTCTCACTGTTTGATCCTCTCTTCTGCTTTCTGCCTATACACATAAGTGCTGCTTCTTATTCTAAAACTATTCCGCTGACACGCCCAGGGAGGATATTTATTGCAAGTGACGTAATTCGGAAGTTATTTGTAATAATTAAAATTCTTATTACGATTAAAACAATTGCCTTGGGGTGTTCAGTCGTCGATCACATGCCAATGAGTGGTCCTTCAAAAATTCTAAATTGTAATGGGAAGTTTGCAGTGTAACTATCACATCAGCAGTTGAACTGCTGCCTCGAAGTGTTTATGTACCAAAATCCATCAGTAGAAATTTCCAATGCTAAAAAATATCTTTGTTGATATTATGTGTACGTCATTTGTTTTCTTGGTAACATATTTAGCAAATATTTTTTAGCTAATTATGTAAGAGTTTTAAATGTGGGTCAATTATTATCAAAGCGGTATGAAGCCTTTGTCAAGTAAAGTTAAATGAGCTTTTGAGTCCTTATGTTTGTTTAACTTGGAATCCCCTAAGTTTATTTAGTTGCATGTTTTTACCGAGTGCTTTCTGTTTGTTTGTTTGTTTATTGAGTGAGGGCTAGGTTTGCGGGTACCAAGTATCTCAATGACTGTCGACTGCTATGGTCAGTAGCATCACCCAAAGGACTTCAAAGCCTGAATCGGTGTTTTAGATTGTTTCGTCTATTTATTTTCTTTGCCATAAAGCTGTTACATTGACATCATTTTTCGTACAAGTTGAAATATAGGTACGTTAAATTTTCATAAAAAAATCTAAAAATCATTTGTTAAAATGTTTAACATTTGTGTTGTTAAAAAACCCTACAAACTACTTAGATAACGTGGAAAATGATCAAGGTAGTCGATGCCCCTTATAAACTTAACACTTTCTAAATATTTTGTTCCTAGGTTACACCAAGCTAGCTCAATGAAATAATTTTTTCGCAACTTAAATAAGTAGGTCCTAAAAATAAGGACGAATCGATTAATGAACGCGAATATTTATTCTAATTTTACTTAAAATATTGCATATTGGCATTGAACTGTAAACCCAGTTTAATGCGTTGTGAATTCCATCATAGACGCTTCATTAATTCGGTTAAACTTGGAAATTCAAATGTCAAAGTACATGGTTAAAATGCGCACTGTTTGTGTTGATCATAAAACTTAATAAACAGAAAATCAAGTTTTAATACTTAATAACGTATTAACCGTAGTATAAAGCTAGTTTTACTATAATACTATTTTTATAGCGTAGTTTATTATTTTATCGAATCATCATTGACCTTTGCGGGAACCTGATTTTTAATGCATTTGAAAAAGAAGAAACCGTTAATAGTTTTATTGATACAAGTAGAAAAACAAAAGTTGTAGAGATTACACGTTTGTTCGTTTTACTTTCATTTGTATTGGCTGAATTGATGTCAATTCTTTCGAGATTTTTATTATTCTTTAAATTAGGTGTAAAGATGAAGGATTTGCCAAGGCTGGCTTGATTTTGTTTATTTATTAGGCTTGCTTGATTTTCTGAATTTTTTAATTTTCTTGGGAATTTTGGAAGTTTAACTGTTTGCACGTTGTTTATTAAAACGAGACCTTCTGGGGGCCTTTTCGCCTTCATTGAGCTTGTGTAACTACTTTTGTAGTTTCTTCTTACCTGATTATTACATTTTAATTTTAATTTAAATCGAAGGAATATTCTTTTAAATTCATTTGGTTGTTCATTTAAGAACCTGCTTCGTTCTTTGGATCTTCTTGGTTCTTGGTTAGCATATATCTCAAACCATAACTTTAAAAGAAAAAGATAATTATGAAGAGCAACAAGAAGACGAAGAAGTAAAGAACGAAAGGAAGAATAATATAAGGAGAAAACAAGACCAAGAAGAAAAGGAAGACTAAAAAGAAAAAGGCGAAGAAGTTAAAAGAAGAAAGAAACTACAAAAGTTTCTGGGTGTTTTTATAACAAAACTCTCTTTACTAAGAGGTTGACTATTGCGGCAGTCTTTTGTTTGTTAATGGGATAAACCAAAGGCATTTTAAGGGCAGTTTAAGGCTGTTCAAGACATTTTGAAGCATTTTCAGACAATGGTGAAAATTTAATGAAACCTTGGGCAGTTTCTGGCGATTTTCTGTCTTTTTTTGGAGACACTGTGGGCGATATAATAATCATTCGTAAGCATGCGGAGGCAGCACAGAAGAAAGCCAGTCTTTTGTCGTTTAATATATTGATATAATGAAGACCTCTTTCTTGATTTTTTTTATCAAATTGCTTAGAATTAGATTCCCCTGCCGGCTACTTAAAGTTCATTTTCACTTGGTCGAAAAAGCTCCGTCATAAATTCCAGAAAGCAGTGATATTAATTAACGAGCATTATCCATCCATTTTTTTGTATTCCTGGAACTTTAAAATATGCAAAGATACATGGGTTCCGTTAATAAACAAAATGTATCTTACAAGGTACCGTTATTTATGTGTGTTTTTGTAAACAAGAGCATTTGTCAAGTGCGATTTTTTTATTCAGACATAAATAATCCCTTTAGCTTAGTGTCCTTTTAGTGTCAACTCGATCCAAGACCAAAGGATCCAAAAGGTTAATTAAATAAAGATCTGCCATGATTGTGACTCAGACTATCAAGGCCGGATCTGTCAGAAGTCAGAATCGCAAACCTTTTTATTTCCGCATTTGATTGTTTGTTATCTTATTCACTGATGATACGAACACTTTTCCAAGTTTGTTTTATTTTCAATCCCAGTTTTGAAGCTGAATTTAGATTCTCTTTAAGCTTTTAAGGGTCCGTTCCATCTGTTAAAGTTATTAACAATTGCATTAAAAAGCAAAAAGCTATTTTCATTTTTAGTTGATAATTAGCAGGGAATCTGGCTTTCTTAGCAATATTTACATTTCTGGAAATGATAATTTTTTATAAAAAAGAAGTATTACGAAAGGTTACCAAGGCAAATACATATTTGGAAGTTAGCCTGGGATTACAAAACCACCCCAGAGATTTGTTGCTCAAGCGGGCTTATATTAAAACGTACCAAGTTGAAACTTAAATGTTTCTCCTGGAAATTTTGGTATTTGAAAATATGAAAACAAGTAAACGTGCAAAACAGCATTTATTGTCGATCATAGTTACATAATATAAATTAACTTAATAAAACAAATGCATTAACATAATGCCCTGTATAATAATAAGCATTTCCCGAATGCTTTCGAAATTTACATAATAAGATCCGAAGTTTAATTATTGTAAAAGAGCAATTAGAGCAATCTGTTCGCCACGTATTAAGAATTGATCTACGTGCCTTTCGCAGGTTTCCGTTTTCTTGTCACTTTTGATTACAGTTACAGGGGGAGGAACTATACGTTTCTTGCTTGTTCTAGGCTTTGGTAGATCATCTAAAAGTATACAAAAAATTATTTATAATCTAATCTACGAATTATCAAAAATTAGTGGAACTCTGTGTCCCAGTCAAGGCCTGCTTTAATTCCGTATTTTTGAAACTTGTGGTATTTTTATTAATGGAAAGAATTGGTTTTACTGGTCCTGACAAGAATAAAAATTGTGGGCGCCTATGTTCAGCAGCATTGGATTGCCTTTTTAAACCAAAAACTGTAAATGCTGCTAAAATTGGTGTTTATAACGTGTTCCCAGTCATTAATTTGCATACTTATTACATTTGTAATTTGTCTTATTACAAGAGAGTTTAGCAAAATGGAGAGGCAAATCGTTACAAGATAAAAGAAGTGTAGGAAACCACAGATCGTATGTTACGTAAACGTGTAGTTGTTTACACCAAATAAAAACTTCAATAATTGGATATGTAAATTTCTTGACCTTGCGCAATAGATTTGCTGAAATAATTTTAACAGTTTTGGTTGATTACTTGTTACACAAGTACGAATTTAGTGTGAGTTTTTAATTATTTATGGTTGGTTATGGGATTTCTGCACGTCATATTGGTATCACCATATTCTTCATTTTTTTTTCTTAAATTATTTTTGAAGCTGCTTTTAATGATTGGGGCTGATTCCTTTGTCCCTTTAATAATAAAAAATACATATCGAATTTGAAGCTTCGACCATTATAAATATAAAAAATAAAAAGATGGTGTAACTAAACGATCAACGACAAATATGGAGCTTAACATCTGATTTACGATGGTTATAATAATATATTTTAATTGTAATGGCGTGTTAGTATATTTATTAAAATTCCTAATAAAATATTTCATGCCAAATTTCAATTAAAAATTGCATCAATTCGAAATTAATATTTGAAATTATTTTACGACTGTTTTAGCGTTAAATAAAATTTTATTATTTTCGATTAATTTTATATAGGTTTATTCTTTCATCATATGGCGAAGCTAGCGTTAATTCTTATTTATTTTCGCGGAGATTTTTTAACAACCATAAATTAAACTCGCCTAATCCTGCTGGTATTTTTCGACGTTTGGGCCTTGTCCACACCTCGGTAACGTCCTCGAGAACCAAATCCCAATGTTTGTCAAAAACGGCAACGAAACCTGTACAATAACCTCTAATATTATGACTGTGTCTAGTCCACACCTGTAACAAATTCTAAAATTAACCATTCGATCCAATTAAGGCAGATTATTTAGGTTAACTGTAAACTTTAAACCTAGGTTACTTCTGTTTAAGTTCCGGCGTAAATGAGTTTAAATATCAAGGAGCAAATTCCATTTTTGTTTTGGTCATCCCATGCAATTTTAAAAGCTGAAATAATTAATCTTCTGGAGTGTCTACGTACAAGGATGTTTTTTAATAAGAGTAACACTTGAGCTTAAGAGTCCTTTAAGATTTAGTGATTCATATTTATGAACTGTCATCAAGTAGGCGAGAACATGCTGTATGTGATATATTCATCGAGTAGGTATTCCTAATTATATTTGCAGTAAATGCTGGGGTGTTCATGTCTTGCAAATTGTTATTAGTTCTGGGCGTACAAATGTTTTATTTCCAACTCCCAAGTTAAATTAAAAATCGCCATTGACTTATTGGAGGTTAAAACTTGATTACTATTTTTAAATATGTTACGTGGAGAATATAAAGTACGTAGTGCAGGAAGAAAGCGTCCAAGGTTTATTAAAATTTCGTGTATGTATTGGCATATATTTGAACTGTTTGGAATTGTATTGACCTAATTAGTTTATCGTCTGTGCTTCTGTTCCAGACAAGTAGCCTTGGTACTTGACGACTAAACCATTAGAATTCAGTGACATGATTTGCAAAAACGGTATTATCGATTATTAATATAGTACTCGATGGAAATTACAACGGCTCAACCAGGGTCGTCTAAATCACGGGCGTCTGTTTTTAAACGAGGTCAAAAACAATTCAACTAATAGCAATTTTTTTGTTGCAATATTCACCATTGCGTATTAGCTCGTTTATTAAATCTTTTTCAAACAGTAATGAAATTGGAATTTCAACGTCATTGTGGTAAATCCAATTGATCGAGTTGTATCATTAAATGATTCAAAACAATATTTCCTTCAATTAATTTATCCAAGGATACTTAAAGTTGTTTAAAATTCAAATTTGGGAGTTTAAAAGAAAGCCCTCTGATTTATGAACAAAAAGGTAACGGATTCGATGCAAAGTTACTTCAACCAATCGATTCAAGTTTGAGAAAACATTAAAGCTATTTCAGATCTACGCTTGAGACTCTCAAACATCGTTCTCAAATTAATTTGAGAACAGAAAGGCAATATTCAACCTAAATTTACTCTAATCAATTGATTTAAATTTCGGAAAACTTTAAACTTTGAGGGTTTAAAACAGAGCCCCTCTACCTCTAACCCCTCGATTTAACAACAAAAATCGTTTCAAATAACGGAATCACATTGCAATTCATTAAAATCAAAACAAGCAAGAAAATACAATAACAAAAAATGAAATTAACAAACAATCAAGGAGGGCGCCAGAAATTTACAAACTAATAAAGTAACCGATTAATTCATGCCATATTTGTAAAACTGAAGGCTTTTCCACGTTTTCGTATAATTATTTAAATACTAATTAAAACAGATCATTGTGAAAGTGATAAGGTTGTATCTAAATTAAATTAATTACGATGTTGTTATATTAAAATTAATGCGACCAATGTCAATTTTAATTTGCTTCGATTTTCAAGTTTACGTGTGTAAAGTAATTAATGCAATGCAAAAAGTGAGAATTGTTTTTTGTTACACAATTTTGGAATTAATTCTAGTGATAGGCTTTAGAGTTGATGACCATACACAGACATTTTAGTCGAAAATTGCAATTGATTAAGTAAATTAAGCAATATTTTGTTATAAAAGAAATCCAGGGAGGCCAACCTTCTGAAACTGAAAAAAATTTGGAATTTTTTATTGGTGACGAAATAAATACCCATAAAACAGTAAGAATTTACAAGAAACTCGCCACAACAGACGCTCTAAAATTTCCAAAATCTCCATCTTCAGAGCAACATTTGAATCTTCAGAACTTTTGATTTTTTTCCTCTTTCATGATTTTGATTACAATTTGTTTCTAACTTAGCAAGGATTTTAAATAGATATCTGAAAATTTTCAAAGGCTTTTTGGTAGAGATTTCGAAATTACAACAGTTTTTCAGCAAAAATAATTTTTCTTAATTTCGATTCATTGGATTTTTTGTTTTCTTTTGAAGTTTCCTATTGTCTTCATATTTCTTCTTTTTTTCAGAATACGAATTTTAGAATAAACCTATTTTTTGGGTAAATTTTGGGTTAGAAACAATTATTTTGGTTTGTATGATTTTACACCCTATAGTTCCTTTGCATCGAGCTCTTATTGTTCTTATTTCTTTCTGCTGCACTTGATGGTAAAATTTGCTGAAAAATCCGTTTTTCATAATTTTTTTCTATAACTTGACTCAGACTGAATTTTTGTTTTTTTGGCTTTTAAGGGAAGTTCTGAAGCTTTCTCCTTTTAGGGCAGCAATACTATGATTTCTATCGTTGCATGATTTCATTATAATTAAACCTAAAATGGCGTTTGTGGTGTGGTCCAATAGGAATAATTGAAATATTCCGAAACCCACATTTGCCTACAATTTTATTAATTGATGTTCAGCACTGAAGTATTATCGAAATTTAAATGTTTTTAATACTATTTTAACGGATTTTTCCGCTATGTCAAATTTCGGCAGTTTAGGCATTTTCGATCAGTTTAGAGTTTTCAGGGTTATTCAGTGTTCCATTTGATTTATACTCAGACCACTTTGTTTTGTTTTTTAAATACGAGTTTATACTTGGGATTTTTTTACAAATATTTTCCAGTGTCTCGGCATTTTTCAGGTAATAAAAGCAACCAGAAAACTTTCTTACAAGATTTAATAACGTTCGCAGTAACGACTGTCTTCGTAACTTTAGCAAATAAACAATAAAAGGAAGTCGTCTTCCTGACCATCAAGAGAAATTAATTTATCTTTGAATTAGATTGATAAAAAAACTAATTTGATGCAATTTAACTAAACAAAACCACATCATCAAACCAGGAAGTGATTCGAAACTATCTTAATACATCAAATTGAAATCTGGTTTCAATCTTGATTTTTTCCATTCGTTGTAATGTACAGGTTGTAATTATTATATTGATTGGTAATTGATGAATATGCACCAGCAGTATGGGTGGTAATTATCTATAACGCTTTGCAACCGTCAACAAAATAAAACGAACTAGAAACGTTCGTATATATCGATAGTTCCTGTCAGGCATCCAGCAATATATGTGAAATATAAGTAATAACTCCAAGTTAACGTCTTTAAATAAGCTACTTAAGTAATGGGTATCCTTGTGGCGCACCTGATGGTCGTACTATTGAGATAGGAACGGTAACCTTGCGGAACGGCCTCGTTGGGACCTCGCACCAAGGTTCGCGAAAGTGCGGTTGCTGCGGGTGCGCCAGAGTTCCTCTCGTCTGCATCGTGTCGAGACTAAAGGTGGCGTAATCGTATAATGTTTTGGTATTTGCATTTTGCACTAAAGACAAAGTTCTCCCATGGTATGAGGAAGGTGTTTATTTATTTTTTGTGATGGCAGCTGAAATAACCTGCATTCTGGACTGCATTGAATTCGGACAAATTAGTCGCAGACCTCTAAAAATTGTTGTCATGTCGCTGCTAATTATCTAAATTGCAATGTTATGTTTAGAGGACTGTCGTTTACTAACAAACAACGTGAAATTATGTGAACAAAAAACCACTTCGAATTTAGCTTGTGGTTAAAACGAGCCATCAACTTTATCTCAAATTAGAGTTTTGAGTTCTCTTAATTCTTAGTTTCCCAAATGTTCTGTACTTGATCATTGAAACGTGGTTCTAAAGCATATATTAAGAAATCTGGAAAGAATGATTCTTTAGACTACACTAAGTTCTCGCAAAATTAAAATGATTTCGAGGTCTTTGAGGCTTTACTGGCGTTCAGAAGAAAAGTAGAAACCAATAAAACATTTGCATCGCTTTTCCTTTTTCGAAAAAGACCGTTGAGTAACTTGATCTTTAATTCTATAAACGTAAAGCAATTTGCATGACTAACTGCTAAAAAATCCAAGCGATTAATTACGTATCTAGGATAAATTGATCTAACTGAAAAGCAAAACACATGGTACGTCATGCGTTAGAGAAAGTTGGGAGTGAATCTATGAAAGACGATGTGAATTATAATTCCGTAAATAATTCAGAGAAAGGGAAAGTATAAAATAGCATACATGATGACGATTCGAAAGAAATTAAATCTACAAAATCTATGTATCTGAATAATTTTCTTTCACTTTCTATAGAATAATCAAACAATCAAAGTCCGATTAAAATGAATAAATATCAATTCTGATACGGCGAGTGTTATTTAGATAAGTGTAAATGGCATAAGCTTTATTATGCTTAGATAAATCAGGCACTTTTTCTGTGAAAAGTATGCGTATTACCAAGCCAGGTGTAATTTTATTGTTATTTTATATCGGTGAGATAATTTTAATATTATTATGCCTACTTGTAATACAACTTTCGACGACTGATGTTGGAAATGATACACCAAGGTGGGGACGGTTTTCACATAAACACAGCCAATTAATTTTTTTTATTTCACAAAAAATTGTTGTTTTTTAAGGATAAATCGGCATTTTTTTTACATAATAAGCCGCCAGGTTTGAAAACACTTTAGGGAATCGTTAACCTCTTGGGAAATTCCCTAACTGAAACTTTTGTTTTAAATTTTTTTTAATATTAAAAAGTTACTTAAAAACGGTGGTTTGTTTTCTCTGCAATTTAAGCAAAATGCCGCTATTATGTTCATTACACTTTCACTTTGTTATTGTTAACATAATTCAGACGCTGGATAAGTTTCAGATTTACACGTTTTTATTAAATAACCGCATTTGTGTACATTTTGGAATTTAGCTATAATTATGACTTGCGTCACAAGTCTTGGAAATTTTGAGTTTTATTCCTAGTATTCGCTCGTTCTGAATCATTAAAATGATGCAAGAAACAAAAGTATCGTGCATTAATTTAGTAGGCTTTGGTAGCCTGTATCTTTTGAATTTTTCGATGTTTGATCTTATTTTGTAATGCCAAATTAGGGTTATAGGTATATATTCATTCAGCTTTACCAAACCATTAAGCCTATATAGCTTGTCGGGGAGGACACACCGAGCCGTAGTAAGCTGAGCCTGGTTCAGGACCATGAGCAGTGATGCGCCACACCAATACTCACCTCCCCTAAATTAGAGTTATATCAACAATTTATTGTATTAGTATTAAAATCAAATTCGTGACAATCATGTTTTATCTGAACAATCATCGGCCAAATAGGGCCAAAGCCTAACCTCAAACCTGACAGCTGACAAGTGTCATGTTGACAGCTCTGTGGCTTGTTCTTCATTTGTTCCAATTACGTAAACTAAATCGCCTACTCTAATTACTTGCAAATGTATACTACTTGATTCCATGTGCAACAAATACAATGGGCATTTTCATTTAAAATGTTTAAAATAAAGTATTTTTGGAATATTTTTAGACACATCAAAGTCTACTAATGAATTTGAATGATTTTTCTGGAAAATGTATGTTTTTTTTGTATTTTTCCTTTCTTTAACTTGGAAAAGGTTAATACCTATTAAATCAGTTAAAAAACCGTTAAATAAAAAACAATGAACTGATTTTAACAGCAACCGCGGCCATAATGAATGAAGCTTTAATGTCCTTGCTTTACTACAAAGTTTAATTAATATTACATGAGGGTGACATATCAGTATAGATCTCTTACTGCAATGGAATTGTGAGCATATTTAAACGCATACAAATAAAATACACGCCATTGTTAATCTATAAAAAAGAATATTTTAAAATGCACAACGTTAAACATGATCGTTACTAAGTTGATTTCCGCGTCTGTGCTTCGTTTAGTATAACGTTAAATCATAGTATGAAATGAAACAATTTAATTATTTAATGATTATATAGTTTCTTCACATGAAAGCAAGCAGATGCTGGCTGGCAGGCAGCTAACCGTTGGCACATTAACAGTAAAAGAAAAATGTTACTTGAAGCTACTTTCACCGATAAGAAAGTGAATGTTGAATCACTTTTTATGAAGGTATTTACTTTGTATGCCCATAGGAAAACTATGCAAATTTATTTGTTATTTAAAAACGGATTTTATGTGCCTTAATTATACAAATATACATTTTTATTAAATATTTTTATAATCAAACTCCCAAAATATTAATATCTTTCAATCTTTCAAGTATAAACTAAAAAAATAATACTTTAATTTCTTTAAATTTATTTATTAATTAAGAGTGAATGTAACTGGGAAGTAACATCGTTGGCCTCAGGTTAACGTTTATATTCAAACACTGGACGTAACGCCCCATGTACAAAATGTTGTAGATGGGTGCTTTTTGCGTGGTAAAATTTTCGATTAATATCTTCAGCTTCGGGGCTGGATATGCCTTAAAACCTCAGTAAATTGTTTTAATTTGAACTTTCACTCAGATCCTAATGTTGATGATTTTCTATTAAGATTTTTTTGGGCATTTCTTCGCGTTTAAAAAGTTCTTGGATTTGGATTAAAAGGATAAATCCAAACCAGTTGTTCACAAACAATTTTTCCTTCCTGGAAAGATTATGGAGCGAGCTCAGGTTTAATCCAAATCAGTAACAGAAATTTAATTTTTACACTTCTTGTCAGCATCACGTTAGTAAGAGTGATAATACATTTACCTGTGTGATATGTTGAAGTGGCTATTTATTAAAGTACATATTACAAATTACAACGTTTGATTATTGCAGATTAATGGAGAAGTTCCGTTAAATTTAAGTGTCTTGATTTAAAAGGAATCAGTTTATCTTCTAATAATAACATAGATGGAAGAATGCTAAAATAACCGAGCTTTCCTTTCAGACTGAAATTATTCACTCATTTTTGAGATAAAATTGATTAATTGATTAAATTTAAATTGATATTAGGTAATTCAAAAATATTAAGGTAAATGTATCGGCATTTACATCCGCGAGGGAGTATGGTCGACAACATAGGTCGTTTTAATAAAAATTGGAAAACAAAGAATTATAAGTGAAGGGTCAAAAAGTAAGAAGATATTTCTAAAATTATGTGTGAAAGCTCCGAAAAGGTTTGTAAAGCAAACAAAGTGTTAGGAAAAAATTGATTTCGGTATTTTTATTTTTAGGGTTAACAATTTTTGTAAAAGTTTTTGTCGTTTTTTAGGTAGATACGATTTTTTGTCTTCTATTTTTTAGCCGAAGTTTGAAATAATTCATGATTTCTTTGTATAATCAGCAGTGTCTGCAAGTTTTCTTATTTTGGAAGTTTTACGAATTTAGTGTTTTGAATATCATTAAAATGGTCAAATACTTCAGTTAGGGAATTCCTTGAAGTTTCTTAAACCCTAAAATATCAATTTAACGAAACTGGCTTGATTACCATGCAAAATACATTGGACACACCATTTATTATCTTCTTTTACGTAAAGCATGTGCCCAGGAATAAAAGATTTCGCAATTAACGAAACCAAGTTTTCAGTAAACTCCCGAAAATTCAGATAATGGGAAGAACTATGCGAAGAACAACGTAGAATATTTTTAAAAATCCAGAAAGCTTGTTTTGAAACGAGGAGTTTTAGAAAAACTGAACATTCAAATTTTTTTAAGATTTGTCCTGAATAAAATTAATTTAGAAATTAAGGCAATTAGTTTAGCAAAAAAATCCTGAAAATTCAGAAAATTTGAGGAAGTCTGAGAAACTACAAAACGAATATCCCGTAGCAAAAAAATTGTTAAATTACGTTATTTATACCCGTAGAAAACAATCGAAAACTTTAAATTCAAAATAATTGCTAATTTCCAAATAAACCGACAGCAGACAGTTGGTGATCCTTCAAAACTACAGTTTCTACTTGTCTATTCAACGACGAAAAGTTTCAATATTTTCAAAATTTACTTGGAAAATCCTTTCCGTTTCCGTTTCCCTAACAAGAATAAAGCTTTTTATTGATGCCAGAGTGGACCTTACTTCCCATGCCACGTAAATAAGTATGATATTGCTCTGTAGGCTTAACAAAATACGAAAAAATTAAAAAGTCTGTGAATTCAAAATTTGTGTTATCTTAAAATCAATCAAAATTGTGCTTAAATAAATATTTATAACCAAAATGAAAATCAAATTCTTTATGTCTTTATTATGTGATTAAATAGATTTTTAAGTAGGCTGTGATTTTTGTTACTTGGTTGCTATCAGCGAAGATAAAACAAAGAACTGTCAACGTGATAAATATCAGCTTCAGGTTTAGATTAAGTTTATGGTTTGGTCCACATTTGACAGTTCAATCATTAAGTTGCCAATTATGACAGAAAGCACTGCCCAGTTGAGTCAGTTTATTTAGTTAATAAGGTTATTTTTTCATTTAAATTATTCTTCTTTATTAGCCATATAGGGCAAAGGCCTCCCTTACTTTTTAGTGAGGGGTTACGAGATTAGAATGTATAAAGTAGAGAATAATAAACCAAGAAACTGTCAACATGACAGATGTCATCTTTCAGGTTTGAGGTTATGTTTACGTTTTGATCAATGTTTGACAGTTCAAATTGTTAAACAAACAAACAACGTCAAGAATCAACGCTCACTTTAATTAATGAGTTGACTTGATTAATCACCTTATGTAATCCCACGTATTAGCAATGGGAAAACGAATATTTAGGAACTGCACTTAAAATTCTACCGGTTTTAACCACAAACCAACTAGTCCTATATTTGTTTATTAACGAACAATTTTTATTTATGCTAAATTTTAGTTGACATTACATCATACTGTAAACCTTGAATTTACAAAACTCCTTTCTCTGTTCCTTAGATAGTTTAATTGTTAGTAAAAAAATTAATTAATTTCCGACGTGTCTAGAAAAATGGCAAAATAAAAAGTACTTTCAATTAATTTTTTTAAAGGCTGGTGAGTAAAGTGTACAAAGTGCAAAACAAACGAACCGTTAGAATATGATGTTACTAAAATATGATTGATGGATTTACTTGTACGGTTCGTTGTAGTCCTTTCAAGAAGGATTTCGTAATCGTTCTTTTTTTAGGTTAAGACAGCTTGGTAGCCTAGTGGTGATTTAACGTCGGCTTGGCAACCAAGAGGACATAAGTTCGAATTCTGATTTTTAAAAGTTTTACGTCGAAAACAAATCTGGCTAAGTTGATTTCTATCAATATCGTATTCGTATTCGGAATCGATGTATGATGTTCTTGGTTCCATTGTTACAGTATTGAGATTTTTTATTCGTAGCCATTTGGAATTAGGATTCGAAAGTTCAAGGTTTACATTTTGCCAATTGCCACATTCTGTTTACAAACAATAATTAATTAGCATCTTATTTCATTGAACGTAATTGTAAATTATATATTTTCATATATTCAGCAATTTATATGGGATTTCTCAAACTACATACACTTATCTGGTATCAAGGACCTCTAATAACAAAATGAGCACTTACGCAACCGTACAAATAATAAAAAAAGGAGGAAGTTAATTTAATGGGATTTTGCATTAATAACATGCATGCAATATATTGGCTGCGAGCCATATTTAATCATCTCGTAATTATTGGTGAAATGCTTACTTACCACTTGCCTACGGGTTTATTAATACAATTAATAACTGAAAAGGCCAGTCATAAAGCAACAGTTATTGTTATTATTTATAACTCTCATAAAAATTTGCCAAAAATATAAGAACATTTGAAATCCTAGTCGAAAAATAAAATAAATAATAGGTCTTCGCTCACTTTATAAAAGATCACCTAAAGAATTTGTAATTAAAATTAGTTTTTTATATAAAACAAGTGTTGATTTCTTTTACGTTTAAATTCCGCTATGTGCAGATATTCGAATGTGGTATTACATTTACATAATAATATTTCGAAAGGTTAATTTGTGCCTAAAATTAAGCATTGACAGGTAAAAACGTTCGAAAGACTTATTGGTTAAAATGAATTCGACCATGGCGTTGACCATGACGTGCAGCAGACCAGTTCTTTTCTTAGTTCTATGTAATGTCAGGATAAGTGTTCTTCGTTTGAGTCACTGCCCTGGTGAGTTAACTACTAACCTTCTGCCATAGTTTCCTCGTTGTGCAATCATTAGCATTGATATACAAGAGGCCAACTATGATTTTTATTGAGAGTCGTTGCCATTGAACAAGGTGGAAAATAGTTGTACATGGATGTCATGTTTCGTGATGGGTTATATTTAGATTGTATGAGTTGGTTCGCCTTTACTGACCACAGACATTTATTATTATGTGTCTTTATGAATTCCGCAAAACTAACAACATGAATTTTTAAAAAGTAACTTTAGGAACATTAGCGAGAGAAAAAAACCAACAAATGTGATAAATTTTTAATTTAGCGCCAAGGTTTTTGAAAGAGAATAGTGTTTACCTTGATTCGTATGCGTTCGTCCTTGCACTTTTTTAGCAATCCTAGAGGACCTGTCATTGCCTCCATTCTTGTTAGAACGTTTCTAGCTGTGGGGCGCTGAGTTTTTATTGGTACTATAAATAGAAAATTTCGAATTAATTTCAAACGTCATATGCATATCAATAACGTTTGTGGATTATTAAATGAATTTGCGATGAAGCCAATTTTCGTAATAGCAACTAACGAAATGCAACCTTTGGCTCTTTTACAAAGTTAAACTATTATAGATGAAGATTTGTAAAACGAAGCAGGTGCTACAATAACAACAATAAAGAAAGGTTTGTTCGAGACGTGGATCAATCGACTCACAAATGTCTGGAAATTTTCTTTTGTGTGTTATTTGTTTCGTGCCTTCTTATTAGTAGGATTTTCGAAGTCGACAATTTAAGTAAACAGAGTGGTTGCAATACATAACATCTGGTTTTCCCTTCTTGAGCTAACCTAACCTAACCTAACTTACCCTAATCCAACCTAACTTAACCTAATCCAACCTAACTTAACGTAAGTCAGCCTAACCTAACCTAACCTTACTTTCTTCAGTCTAACCCTACGAATAAAAAAAGACAGGAAGTAGCATAACACCAACAGTATGCAATTTAAATGGTGTATCAATATGGCGGATTTTAGAAGCTCATTGGCTGAGAACACTAAATACGTCAACTGTCAAAGATAAAGACGTAAACAAACAGTTAGTCTACCAATAAAAATTCGTGCCGGTTGGTGTTTCAATATGGCGTGTGTGACGTATTTCCGTTGCACTTGTAGTTATGCACCATAATACCTTAGTGTCCTTCCTGTTTCTTTTTATTCGTAGGTCTAACCCAACAAAATCAAATTTAACCTAACCTAACTTGCGTTTACATTAAATAAGCTCTGTAAAAAATATTTTAGGCGTCTAATTTTAGGGAAAATTGTTTCCATTTTGAACCCTAATTACATGAACTTCCTTTTTGGGCACAGGACTTGTACCTTTCATTGTTTTATATTAGTTTTAACAGATTAGTTACAATACATAAGATAACCTAACCTAATTTGGTCTTCCCTAATCTAACCTAAATCAACGTAATTCTTTAATCCAACCCAACAAAATCTAATTCAGCCTAACCGAACTTAGCTTTACATTAAAATAAGTCCTCTAAGTGCGTTTTGGACATTTAATTTTTGGGTAAATTATTTCCATTTTGAATCCCATCACCAAAATTTTTGAACTATGTTCTGGGCAGAGGACTTTGTGAATTTGTATTGGTTATATTAGGTCTGAAGTAAATTTCAGTTGAATAATTAACTCTAGAATGATTTGTAACTACAAAATAGTTTCTTTTTTCGCCAAAGCCTAAATTAATAGACTGTTATTATATGTGTGTATTTGAATTGATCAAAAATATGAAACTTGAAGGAAAAATTAGTTATGGTCTTTTATTTTGGTTGGCACCAGAATAAGTCGCACTCGCACTGATTTTTTAAAATTTAGATAAAGCTAAGTCAAAGATACAGAAAAGAGTTTGTCAACAAAAATAGTTTGTGTCTTCTTGCAAAGCCAAGGCTTGCAAAGCAGTTCGATTTTTTTTAAAAGCAGTTTTCACAGGGGTAACTCAGTCAGGTAAGTGCCTGCTAGCTAGCCGGCTGACACGGGTTCGATTCCAGTGGAGCCGATTTGGATCGAATTCGTTAGTTAAGGATTATGTTTAAGGTGTAGGAATGTGTTGTGGATAAAAGCTGGATGGAGTGTGATGCAAGGCCAAAAATGGACCCATCACCTCCACTTCAAACCAGCAAGTGTAAAATGTAAAATGAACCTCGACACTGCAGTGCGGTAAAAAGAGGAAATAGATTAAGAAAGAAAGAAAGTCTTCACAGAAGCGAAACATTTTGTAAAAATCTTTTTTGATTTCTTCAGGGAAATTAAAGGTTTAGTAAGTTCGAATACAAAGCATTTTCAAAAATTAAGATTTAACAACAGCTTTAGCTTGCCAAATATGAATTTCAATACTGTCAGTACTGAGTAACCTTATTGTCAAAATTAGGGCTCTTGGTAAACTAAACTTCGCAAATCAACGCTATAGAGCAGAATAAACAAACCTAGGACAGAAAATCCTTTGGGAAATTATTATGTATTGCATTTAACTGTCTACCCAATGCAAATTTCAATCAGAAAAATGTTGAAACATTTCTGGCATATTAACATATCTCCAGAAAAAAATAAGAAATAAACGAAGAATTGGTGCCAATAAAAGTCTTTAAAGGGCTGTCGAATCGTGACGGTTTCAATTCACGTTTCGTCCCACACATGTTACGTATTCCTACACAATAATAACGACGTTTCTGTATCACAAAACGATTATTTCCGGAACTTTTCCGATTATCACGGGTAATTAGTAATTACTCGTACAATTTCACTTCAAAAATAAACAGAAACATTCTTTATGTATTTATCGTTGCCCAAGAGAAACTGTTATGCATGGAAATTTATAACAATTTCTAATTGTTGATTCATATATTTTTAAATTAATATAAATTAATGTCTTAACGGGGACAACTAATCAGCATGGGCGCACCCACCAAAAAGGGTGGGGGACAAAAGATATTTTTATCGGAACTTATTTGGAGCTTTAAGATAATCCCATTTTAGGGTTAATCATTATCACCGATACACCTGTTGTTGCTATTGTTACTGTTTTTATTATTTATAAAGCCCTCTCAAGAAAAAAACTTGCATGCTGATCGGAGATTCGTGGCCGTTTTTGACTGTATGTTATTTTCTAATTCCATTCGTATAAAGACAGCTAACACATGTAAGTGTTTATTTGGAACTAAAAATATGTTTTTGACAAACTGGGGGATCAGTTAAAGAGCAACGCAAGTTATACAGTTCCTCAGCTTCCTAAAAAAATTTGAAGAAATCAACATAGCAGTGTTCCAAAATTGAGTTATCAAGTTGGCAATGAATTTAAAAGGGCGCTTTTTAGTATAATTTGATATTAAATACAATGAAATTTTGTTAAATAGCTGAAATATCAAGAAACAATATCTGTGTTATAATTGTCTTGATAACAAAACTTGTTGAACGCCCGATATATTATTACTTTTACTTTTTGTTAATTAACTTTGTTAATCTTCGTGAGTGTATCAACTTAATACCGCTTTTAATGCAGCTTATGGCCTGTAACGTCGGTAGATACATTTAAAAATAGAGCGGAGTTGAAATTAAAATCCCCAGTCAGGTTAGGATAATATAAAAGCCATTCAATTACAGTGCGAAACTAATGACACCCAGAGGTTTAAATTACATTACATGCACACTGATTTTTCATGCAATTGTTTCATCATTATCATATAACTTGATTACCTATTAATGCATTATACTGATGAAGTTACCTTTTTTATTTTATGTAAATTTAAATTAAATTTAGGAGTGCTTTAAATAAAACGCATTCATGATTAGTTTCTGTTGAACTTTAAATGTCAATACTGAAAATTGAAAAAATAGATTAGGTCTAAAACTGAATTTATTTTACGGAATTATTGATGTTAGGTAATTAAAGGTTGTTCATTAATGGCGATCATTTCGTGGCTGCGAATTGGTTAATTAATTTTCGTCTTTTATGTTTTAAAATTTCAGGAAAATTAAGAACTGTTATTTATCGATATTCCCCAGATATTGTTGAATTAATTTTTGTCTTTAAGAACTATTGATTTATGGATATTTACTTCTTCACCTCACTCTTACTTAATTATTTATGTATTTTTTAATTTCTGTTTTCAAAGAATTAATAATTTAGCGTTATCGACGTTTACTTCTTCACCTTTTAAATTTTTTATTTAATTGTTGTGTTTCCGAAGTTTCGTATAATAAATAAAACATTCCGTCTTCCTCATAAATTTGTGAATAATTTCTTCTTATTTTTCTGGAAGGATAGATAGTAGCCACTATTTGAATTAATTTTAGAAATCTTGAATTCGTGTAAAATCGAAGTTTAGCTCAGCTTCTGTTTTAAAAGCAATTTAATATCGGAAAATGTAGATTTGAACGTTTTCCTCTAGTTTATTGCTCTTTGGAAACACGTTCGGTTACCGAAGCTAATTTTAGTTGAGAATGCTATTCAAACATTCCCGGAAATTCGAGAAACTTCCGACTTAGACACAAATATGGAAGAAATTCTTTAGAAATCAAGGTATTCGCCCACATTTTTTTCATTCCATACTGGTCTAGGACTTTCAAATTCTGTTGTAGTAAATTTTATCGAATGTTTTGTTGCTTAACATTCAGGTTTTTCAGATCAATGATCAAATACGTCGTTTTCAGAATTTTGTAGTAAAAACTAGTTGAAGGCATCAATTCGAATTATTTAAAATTAGTTCTGAAATTAGTGAGATGATCCTCTAATTATTTTAATTTGCATCTGTGGAGCCACGTTTTGTATTGCTTTTATGTTCATTTTTTGCGTGATAAAGCACAACCCCCTTTCTCAACTTGTTCGGTTCATTTCGTTATTAATTATTTATTGATTTGTATAAATTAATGATTTCTGGTAATGACTTAAAGTTAAAGTATTGGACCATTAAAATTAAGTAATAAAACTCGCGAAATTTAGAAACTAAACTAAACACAATTGAAACCAAAGAATTTTTAAAAGTTAATATTGAAGCAGATCCAGCATGGTACACCCATTTGTAATTTCTAAAGTTAGTTGCCAGTAATCTGAGATTTCTACGAAATTAATAACACAAATAGTATTACTCTGTCTTGAGAAATATCTAAGAAAACCTACTGATAATTATAAAGGAATTTTTAACGGATTTACAAATAAGGCAATTTAATAATAAAACTACGTATTTAAAGCATAATTGGGCTTCGTTGAGTCTTCGACTCATCTTTCAAATGAGAAAGTGAAATTCTTGCTGTCAATGATGAAATTTAAAATAATTGAATGAAAAGCTGGAAATTACCCTTATTTTTAACAATTCTGATGCTTTTATGTGACTATTTATTTATTAAAATTGTAACGAAGAAAACACGTTAGAAGCTGATTTTGTATTGCTGAAATTTTTAGCTTTTATTGCCCTCCTTCTTTTACTTTTAATTTGTTAAAATACATTAACAGTATTTCTACAAAGAGTGAATCCTTAACAAATTAATTTCTCGAATAAAGGTTGTAACTTCGTGCGTTTTGTAATTGCAAATTAGGAAAAAGGCCGTAAAAAGCAAGAAGTAAGTAAATTCGCCTTTCGATTCCTGACCTTTGCACAGATTAAATTCTTTCTCAGTAAAGTTGATCATTTTAATTTGAATAAATTCCTCGTTAAGTTCCCCACATTCGTCCTGATAATAGTTTTAAACCGATAACACCCCCGAAGCTCCCAAAGTTTGGAAAATAAAGCTTCCGAGAACGTTCTTATTAAACTTGTATATAGTTTGGTATAAATGGTTTGCGATAATAATCGAGTTAATTCTCACAGCGTGGGCGAGTTTAAAATTTGTTTCCAATTACCAGGATAATTTGTAGGCCGTTGTTTGAACTTTCGGTCGGTATACAACCTGTTGGTATGGTTATCCTGTGTGGAAATATTTCGGTGAACGAATGGTATGCGTAGGTGCGTGCAACGAAGTGTGTGTGCATCGTGAAAGCACATTGTGTTCTGATTGATAGCTTCATCGAATTGCGTCGGACGTGAACCCAAAGCTGCGTGAGAGCTCCGCACTGGAGTACGCGAACTTTACGGTCGTTCACCTCACGACCAATGCTGCCTGCAAACAATGTCTGCAAGCGAAATTGTATTGATACTCGTTCATTACTTCGTTTCCTTACGGTGTAAATTAATATTAAATATGCAGTACGCGTTTTTAACTTTTATAAATTTGATATTTTTTACTTAGTTTTCCCTTTTTTTAAAGCAAAAAGTCAGATTTTCTTGATAAATCAGCAAGAACCTGGAAGATTTTCATTATTTATGGTTAAAACGCTTATTAAAATGAAGTTTCTGTTAAGTCCCGGAGTTTTCCGGAAAAATCCGGGCGGCTCCGGGAAAATCCGGGAAGCATGGCAATTGCTAGGAAACGTCAAAAATCGCTTTATTATTTCTTTATAAATTCTGAAAACACTGAAAACCTTGTTTGTTGTTTCTTTTTTACGAAATTAGAAAGTGTTTGGATCCCATCATATAAAGTCGCTTCATGTAAGTTGCTTTTCTTTCTTTCAAACCCTTAAAAACAAAAAGCCATGCGGGAAAGTTTTTATCTTTCACTTAGTTTCCGTTTTTTTAAGGACAAAGTTGCAGAAAATTAGTTTTTCATGTTTAATCAGGTTGAATTTTCACTATTTTCGGCTAAAACGTTCATTAAAAATGTTCGTTGCATGAAATTTTGGTCAAGTCTCGGCCCGGATTTTCCTGAAAACTTCGAGCGGCCCTGGAAAATCCGGCAGGCATAATAAAAAATAAAAAAAAACATCAGAGATCGTCGAGTAATACAGAAAACAACCTTATTATTCCTTTATAACTTCTGAACACGTTGGCAACCTTTAAAAAGTGAAATTAACAGAACGTAATCGAATTTTCTTTGTAGCAATGGTTTGGATACCATCAAATCAGTCGATAAATCCATTCTAATTCTTTGTTTTTTTTTTTTTTTAGTTAAAACCCTTTAAGGGGTAAAAAGAAAACAAAAGCCTGTGTTAAGAGTTTTTGACTTGTATAAGTTGCACTATTTTCGATTGAAACGCTCATTAAATGTTTATTAAAAACCACAAAGTTTTCGCAATCCTGGATTTTTCCAGCGTGACTGGAGTTCTGGAAAAGTCCGGGTGGCTCTGGAAAAATCCGGGATCTACGGAAATTGATTGTAAACGCCAAAAATCGTCGAGGAAACTAGAAACTAGCTTTAATTATTTCTTTATAACTTAGAACAAAAAGTCCTTTTGTTGCTTTTTTTTATAAAATTAGATTTCTTTTAATTCTGCTTTATAAAAGGTATAAACATAACACAAAAGGCCATGTGGTAATATTCACAATTTTGTTTTGATTTCTTGAAGATTTATTTTTTGACAGACAAAGAGCACTGAAACAAAATTGTATCAAATAAAAGCTCCGAATTCAATTAACGTTGTTCCCATGGTCTTTTCAATAAATTTTCGCACATTCATCACCCACCTGTTAATAAATAACTATTAGTTCAATGAAAAGTTTTCGATAATCCACCTCCACATCACCGATTTTATTGTAACAAAACAGTTACATGCGTATTACTAAAACGAATGCAGCCGGTTGCACAATAAATTTTTACAGTTGCCACAGATTATTTGTGATTTGTAAACAGTTGAAGGTCACGTTATAATAAAACTAATGACGAAAATATGTGCGGTTGTAAGTTAAATTATGAATGATGATGTCACTTGCTGTTTGTCTGTCTATTTGCTTAGTTAGTTTGACCCAATTTTCACGGTCAACGTGATTAACAATAACATTTTGGAAATTGCACGGTTACGCCTGGAAAATGTTGAATGGTGAAACGAGTAAGAAAACAAATATTAATACTTGGATGTGTCCGCACACATCCATGTTTGTACAGCAAGGTTAGATTAATCACTAGAATTATACAAATTTAAAAATAGAAACATTCACCGGATATAGATTTGCAAATATTTCTGAAAAATCTTGTTGTATCAAGGAAACTATTGCATCGAATTGTAAATTTTACAAACAAATTGGCATTTGTAAGCTTCATCTTCGTTTCAGGTGTTCCATGTAATTTTTTAATCTCCCAAACCGTTCCACGATAAAAATTTTATACGCAAAGCTACTGGCCGAAGTGAAAAAAGTTTTAACGCCACATAAAAACGAGTGCAGTTATATTGTAAATCACAGAACATACGACAATTTTATTGCAACGTGTGTACCTACTTATAATGTTGGTACATAAAGTAACGATCTCAGCAGTAAATATGGGCCATTACTTAATTTTATTAATGTTAGTACCTAGTTACTGTTGTGTATGTAAATAACATATTGCTTACCACTAACCCAGTTGCATAAGAAATTATTTTGAACACACATCTGGACTACAACTATGTAAGAACATTTTTTTCTTGGTGGGCAGTTCTCTTTATTTTTATTTATGAGCAAAATTTAATTAATTAGGCATTACTTATTACTTATTTAGTTAAATACTTCTGTTGTTTATGCAGTGACAAGGTGGTTTCTCCCTAAAAATACCCCAAGGCACATTTGAAATCGGCAATTCAATTAAGCCAATAATTATGAAAATTCTATTAATAAACGAAAGTTTTTAAAATTTCATTCCTAGAACAAATTTTAGTGATTGTCCTTTTAAAGAATGTCCAACCTACTCCCCTTTAAATCTATTTCAAAGATTATTTATAAAGCCCCATTTAGAGAAATTTCCTAATGTTTAACATGATTGTAAATTGTAAAATATAAGTGTATTACTTTAATAATTATGAGGTAACTTCAATGAAATCATCAACGAACACCCTCTTCCTATTCATTTTAACGTAAACAGATAGATTGTAATACTGGAAGTGGGCGATTATAATGTTGGCGATGATTTATTTCCTGTTGTTAGATGAGCTTAGAAATTTTTAGGATATGTTATTGCAGTTTGGAAACTGAAAACGATTTGAAATATATTCAGCAAATTTAGCAATTCTGTTTCAAGTTTTTAGAAATTAAGAAAGAAAGTTCCATACGGTTAGAAAAAGAGAGTGAGAGAAGAGATTGAGTAGAAAATTTTATGAATATGGGTTATTTTAAAGTTTTAACTTTGAGTTTGCTTGGTTTAATTATTGCCATTATTGGTAACAAAAGGCATTTTTAGTTTTTCTTTTTGAACAGCGCTTGCATCTCTGTGTTCCAAAAAAATCTATAAAATGATTAGATTGTTTTTATAACCAAATAATTTTTACAACTTCAACAAAACATATATAAAAGGATTGTAAAATTCTGTTCCAAAAATCATCAAAAATCCAAAATTCCAATTCCTTTTCCTAATTGATTTTTATATCCACAACATGAACAGACTGTTTTTATAGCCAAATAATTTTGCCAACTTCAACGATTTTATCCGAAGGGAAACATACAGTCATCAAAAATTCAGCAACAAATTCTGCCCTAAAAATCATCAAAAATCCAACAGCAAATCTTATATAAAATATTATCAAAAACCCAAAATATTAGTTCTTTTTCCCAAATGATTTTTATATCTATAAAATGAGCAGATTGTGTTCATAATCAAGTAATTTTGATAAGTTCAATAATTTTATCCAAAGAGACACACACTAAAGATCATTAAATTCTGTTCCAAAAATCATCAAGAATCCAGGAGCAAATTCGGTCCCAAAAATCACGGAAAAGCCAAAATTTCCTTTCTTTTTCCTTATTAATTTTTGTATCCACAAATTGGGCAATAATTTTGCCAACTTAAATAATTTTATACAAAGAGAAACATTCAAAAAATCATAAAATTCATCAAGAATATAAAATTCCATTACTTTTTCGTAATTAATTTTATATCCATAAAATGGGTATATTGATTTGATAACCAAATAATTTCAACAATTTTATCCGAAGGGAGACATACAAAAAGCCCAAAATAATCAAAAATCCTTTGCTTTTTAATCAAGAGAAACAGAAAAATCCATAAAATTTTGTTCTAAAAATCACCAAAACTCCAACAGCATATTTTACCCAAAAAATCATCAAAAATCCAAGATGTTATTTCCTTTTACCAACTGATTTTCATATCTATAAAATGAGCAGATTGTGTTCATCAGCATGTAATTTTGATAACTTCAATAATTTTATCCGAAGTTATCAAAAATCCAGTAGCAAATTTGGCTCCAAAAATCATAGGAAATCCAAAATTCCATTTCTTTATTAATTTTATATACATCAACTGAGCAGCTTGATTTGATAACCAAATAATTTTGCCGACGTCTGTAATTTTTCCAAAAGAAAAACATACAAAATTTCGTAAAATTCTGTTCCGGAAATAATTAAAAATCAAAAACCAAATTGTATTCCAAAAATCATCACAAATTCAAATTCCATTTCTTTTTCCTAATTGTATTTTTATTTCCACAAAACGAGCAGATTGCTTCTTAACAATAATTTTTCCAGCTTCAACCATTTTATCCAAAGAGAAAAACAGAAAAAATCATAAAATTCTGTCCCAAAAATCTTTTCTTTTTCCGAATTAATTTTTATACGCCGAAAATGAGCAATTTTATCCAAATCCAAAAATCATAAAATTATACTCCAAAAATCAACAATCCAACAGCAAATTCTGTCCCATGAATCATTAAAAATCAAAAATTTCTTTAACCAATTTTCATATCCCCAAAACGAGCAGATTGTTTGAAAGCAGACTTTAGAGATAAAAGAAATCCAAAACTGATAAATAAACTTCAAAATTCAATATTCCATATAAAAAAATAACAAATTTCATTCAAAAATACTACATATTATTATTATTACCATAAATTAATTTTCAATACTTGCAGAAAATTAATGTGAGAGTGCTTGGCAAAGTGATAATGACAAACGAAGTGTAACACTTGCCTGAATTTAATACTCCAAAACAAATTCGCTATAAAATCGCCTCGTTGTTTCCAATACAAGCGTTAATAAATTATTAATAAGATCTCGAAATTAACGTTATGGTCAATAAGCAATTATTTCCCCCTGTTTTTTTTTGTTGCGCCATTAAAAGCTGCACCTGGTTTTAGTTTTGTGATGTCTCGTTACAAGCACGAAATGAATCAGTTTTAACTGATTGATTTAAACGATTTCATCCTCGGTGAACTTTTGATCCGAACCGACGCTTTTTATTTATTAAATTTTCTGCTATTAGTTTTTTGTAGATTGTGTCATTTTCAAACAAATAACATTCGTAATCACTTCAAATATTAAATTATTTTTGAAATTAACTTTTAAATTTTTTTACAAAGATGTTAGAATTTTTAAAAAATTAAATTTACCAGATTGAATGCTTCAAAAATTTCAAATCAAGCCTGCGAAAAGCTTTTGTTGTACCAAGGATCTCAAATTGTAGCGATTTAATCACTTGGAGTTTGTACAACAGCAGGGTTTGCTGTTAAAATTTTTACTTTATTAATAAAATAATTAAGTGTGGGTTATGAAAGAGATCCTGGTGGGCTGACAGGTCAATACAGTCACTGACCGACCTAGTAAATTTTCGATCGGAAATTAAACCTTTCAACGCATTATTATTTAATCAAAAGGATTTTCATAGCAATAATTTGATAAAAGCGATTGCTTTTTTAAACTTTCAGGTGCCCTTTTTGCTAGATTTGAACTCCTATTTTAAGGTTTTCTGTTCGTCTTTATTATTTGACGTTGTCGAAACCCGAAAATAATGCCCTGCTTTTGGAAAATCCAGCCCTTCTTCCTCCCTATTGTGAAGGTTTGCTTTGCGGTGGAACTTGCAAAAAGTAATTTCTCGAAGTGCCATCTGTAATTAACGTTTGTAGAAGTTCCAACATTTTGAAAGTTTATTGGATCATTTGAGCTGTTACTTTCTTCTTTTAAAAATACTAATTTTTGTATTTTTTACGTAGATATTAACATCGTTTCATTTACGTTTATTTTAAAAAATAACATCAAGCAAAATGTGAAAAACCGTACAGAAAAGCTGTTAAAATAAATTTGATAAATACTGATAATCAGATAATCGAAGAAATTGACATTTTGAAGTATTTGTGCCCCAAAGTTCACCACTGAGGCAGAATTTTGTTTTCTCATGAGGCAGTCCGGAGATTTTAGAGTTATTTCGAAGCAGTCTTAGATTTTCTGGGGCTGAAGCAGTTCGGGACATTCCGTGGAACGTTGTAGTAGTAGTTTGAGGCATTTTCAGGATTTTTGGAGCAATTTAGAACAATTTGAGGTTGTTCAGGGCAATTCGAGAAAGTCTGGGTCAGTTGGGGGCATTCTGAGGTAGTTCAGTTCATTCCAAAGAATTCGAGGCCCTCAAATATACATTTCAAGGAATTTTGGATAATTCGCCGGGGCACTTAAAGAAATTCTAAGATCCTTTTGGGTCTTTTAAAGAAATTCTTAGGTTTCATAATGCAATTCAAGGAATGCTGAGGTAGTTGAGGGCATTTTCATGAAGTTCAGGGTTCTTCTAGTGGAATGTTGAGGCATTTTGAGGTAATCCAGGGCAATTCAACAAATTGTAAGGTGATCTTTGAAAAAAAATTCTGAGGTTTTTAAAGGCAGTTCAAGGAATTCTGAGTTGTTTTGGGACATTTTGAGTTTGTTATCCGCATGTCGAGGAATTGTGATGTAGTTTATGGTAACTCAAGGAAGTCTGAAGTAGTTGGTATATTAGTTTTATTCTCTGGAATTCTTAGCTAATTATTTGGGGCATTATAAGATAGTTCAGCTTTACTCCGAGAAATTCGGAGCTATTTTTGGACATTCTGAGCTGGTTATGGATATTTCGAGAAATTCTGGGGCAATTTAAAGAACTTACAAACAATTGTAAGGTAATTTTGGGTCCAAGGTTTTTGAGGACAATTCTCGAGAAATTTTGAGGTAGTTCAAATTCATTCCAAGGAATTTTGAGCTAATTTGAGGCATTCTGAGCTAGTTCGGGACATTTCGAGTAATTCTGAGGTGATTTCGGGCAATCCAAGAAACTTTGAAATAGTTTTAGGCATTTTGAGGTAGCTCAGGTTAACTCCAAAGAATTCTGAACTAATTAGGGGCATTTTGAGTTAGTTCTGGTTTCTGGTGCTTTCGGGGAGTGCTGAGGTTTTTCAAGGCAATTCAAAGTATTCTGAAACAATTGGAGACATTTTGAGGTAGTTCAGGTTATTCTAAGCCAATTTGGGGCATTTTGGGTTAGTTTAGGACATTACGAGGAGTTCTGAAATAGTTGAGGGCATTTTAAAAGCATTCTGAGGCAGATTAGGCATTTCGGGAACTTTTAAAGCATTTCGCAGAGCTCTGAGATAATTTGGGGCAGTTCCGGAAAATCTCAGATGGTTTAAGGTGATTTTAGGAATTCTAAAGAAATTTGTAGCATTTCCTATCTGTGTGAGTCATTTGAACGATGTGTATTGCTTTCGAAAAGGCAGTATTAGTACAGTCAAGGCAATTTTAAAGGCCGCATCGATTCGAATTAACTTGATGCCTTGGTTTTCAATAATCAAAGAAAATTCTTACTTAATTAGTAAAAAATCATTTGTACAAAGGTTTCTTACAAATTCACTAAAAGGAAGTAAAACTTGTTCCTTTCAGAAAACTTAAATCATGGAAATTAAGGAAAATACAAATTAGGAAATGTGTTCCAGTATCTACCTTGAAATTATTAACAAAGGCGAAAATATTTCATTTTTCTACAACTCAATTAAAATAAAATTTATTGCTAAGCCACTTTATAGTCCTGAGATGAAGTATGTCCGGATGTAGCAGTTGGTATTGCGTAATGAATAACGACTTGAATCTCAAGAAGTTGATGGCTTTATTATCGGGCTATTAATTTTGAAACCGTGGACACTATAATTGAAATTCATATTTTAATTGCAACAGCGGAGTTTTATTTTTACAAAGGTGCTAACATGTTACAAATGAATCGGCTTTTTTTCGGTACGATATTTTGCATAATTCTATGTCTCCATTTTATATTTAACTACAGAGATTTGCATAACGAGCCTTTCTCCCTTATTCGATGATAGTAGTATAACGTTTTAATATTCAAAATTCGCAGATAATAATAAGCTAACGGAGGCTCCTTGTTTAATTGTGCAGAATTTTGCATATATTAACATTTATCGCATATTTTAAATTAGAAATTTGCTCGCGAATTTTTTTTTATTAATAGTAAACTTTCCTGAGGTTGCTGAACTCGATTGTATATAAATGTTAAGTATATTTAGATGCTTTCTGTTTTTTCCAGTTCCACGTCTAAACGGCCGTTTTATTATATATTTTTTTATTCTTGCTTTGGTTAAAATAGCATCAATTGCGTAACGCGTTTGTGTCAAACACCAGTGAATTGCGTGACAGTGCCAAGTCTGTCAGGCAGGGCATTGCTCCCAAATTCAGGCGGGAGCACTGGAACAAAAGTCTATATTTAAATTAACTGCCAATGACTTCATAATACCATAGTTCACGAAACATTGTTTATAAACAGAATTCGTAACTGCTACTTATTTCGGAATTTTTCTCCAAATTAGCTAAATAAGGCGATAATTTCCCCCATTAATGGAACGCTTCTGGGAAACAACGCCGTTTTGGCTTTTCAGAAGTCGTTCAGCAACACCATAGGGCAAATTTTTGTTATGGGGCGGCGTTATGTCTTCTGTAGAATTTCGGAAAATGTACCTAGTTAAATATCAGGCGTAATCCTGAAGGGCTGTGCGTGGTTATCGATTTCCATTTTCAGCTAATTTACGTACAAATTTTGGTTTGGCTGCGAAGTATACGCAAATAACAAAATCTTTATTTATAGAACAGTTCCGATAATCAAAAATAACCTATAACTCCTAAAGATTTCGTGTTTTACTTGTTTTGTTTCAAAATTCCAAGACAAGGAATTCGGAAAATGATACACCTGGCAAACATCTTTTATTAGCCTTTGATAAAAATTTAGATTCCAATTAAAGTTGGAGCTTTAATATAAAAATGATTGCTTGATTAAATAAGCAAACGCTTGAATATTCCATTCTTATTTTTTTCCTTGTATTTCTGAGTATTTCAGTTAACCTCATTTAGCCACTCGGTTCAATGACCACTGTTACTGAAAATTTAATAATCAAAACACCTTACGCTACTATTTTTTTTAACTTCATGAAAACTTTTCTAGTTAAAATTTTATTTATTTCGTGGCAGTGTGCGATTCAACATTTTCGTAAGATTTTAGTTGAAAACATGCTATGAATTTTGAAACATCAGGCTTTTCCTCATTTTGGAAATTTTATTTTCGTAAGGAGGGCATTGGCTTTGAGACGTCGAAATAATTAATTTGGTTTCGCCTATTATCCAAATTCACTTTTCCCCTTGAGTTTTGAAAATTTTGTTTCCTAAGAGGGACTTCTAAAGGGGGCAGCCCACCCGTAAGATTATCACTAAACTAACCAAAAATAAAACAAAATTTTGGAAAGCCTCGAGATAAAATTATATTAACATAATTCGCATATTCCTTTCGTAATCGGTGTTAATTTTTTTATATACAAAATTTAAATGTGTTAGAAAAAATTCAACACGATTCATTCTAGGTTTTTAAATCAAAAGATTGACCTTAAGTGACATATTAATTGGTATGTAATCGGTAGTCTACCTTGGCAAATATAGTTATGCATCCTGGTTTGTGACATTAACATTCATTAAAGTTACGTTGAGCATTTTTATTTCTTTTTTTCCTCTCTCACTTCACACAAATTTAGGCTTATTTACTCGTTTCTTTAATAATTCTATCACTCGTATGAATTTTCTTAGAAATAAATTCGCTTTTGCCTCTTCTTCCGTTAAAAAGCAACGAAAAATGGAACAAAAACGGGAACAAAAAAAAAGCGAAAAAGCAGAAGATACAAAGAAAAAGTAAAGAAGCAAACAGTTATAATTCAAAAACAAAGAAACAAAGTTACATTGAGAAACATTCAGAGGTGGGTTACCGAATGTAAATAGCAAATTTTTTAAGAGTTCCTTTGTCCTTGCTTATTTTAGAACGGTTGAATGATTAATGTTTGTAGATTAGTGTGCAAAATAACACCGAGAATTTTTATAATGTATTAAATTGTTTATTAGCCCGACAAGGTCTTAAACACTTGGTTTTATAATCTAAATTCGTTAGGGAATTTGGTGTAGGCGAGAAATAAAAATAAAAAGACTATACAGCTGATGAACCGAAAGTAAAAATAGAGTTAGCTAAAGAGTTCTAAAACGATTTTGAAAGAGATTTATACATAAATTCATTGGTATTAATAGATAAACCCTGCTAACTAATTATTACATGTTCAGTTGCACTCTTTTTATTTTCTCTAGTTATTTTCGGCTTTCCGCATTAATTGGATATGGTTCGAAAGCGTTTAAAGAGCCTAAACTCGATATCTTAGCCGTTTCCTTACGAAACTGGGGTGAAATTGTTGGAATGTTTTGTAATAATCGAAGTTCTAGAATTATTTTGATCGAAGCAGGCCATTCAGGAATATTAAAAACCAATCTGTCAGTTTAACTTTGGGATTTTTAAAACCTAAATTTAAGCAACGGTTTTGGGGATATTTACAAATTAACTTCGATAAATAGCTCTAAAAATAAGCAAAAGGCTAGAAATTTCCCCACCTTTCTGTATTAGTTTTGTAAAATTGTAAATAAAAACAATTACAGGTAAGTTTTCAGCAGCAACTTGTTGCTATCTTCTCACGTGACTCTGAACCTAACCTCAGTTTTTTATCTATTTACTGTTGTTATTAAAACCCTTTGTTTACCACAGGTGTTAGATCCAAATAATATTTTACAAAAAGCAAAACTTACACTGATGTGGCAACCATCTTCTTTGCACTTCTTGTACGTCGAACTTTTTCGAACTTCCCGCCTTGGCAACCTCCTGCCCACTTCGATCAGAATAGGCTCTTTGATATTTTGATAAATTCTCATGTGTGGTCGCATTTTTATCAGGTGGAGTAACGCCAGGTGTTTCTAAGGCTTTCAAAGGATCGAATTCGTTACTAAAAAAGTCTAAACTAGGATCGTATTTTTTATTTTTGTCCGATTTTTGTTCGCCACTGACAGATTCACTTCCCGAGGAAGCCATGATTAAACAACTGGCGTCCTCGTGGTAACCTTGACAACGACTCTAGTTTCAATGTTGTGAACTACAATTAGTTTACAGATTGCGGTTGGGCGCCAGGATTTTTGCAGAAAACTGTTGTTTTGAATTTTGAATTTCCCAATTTTAGCAGGAAATACAAACAATATTTTTTTAAATATTAGTAATTAATGTCACGTTGAAAAAATGTGCAGATTAAACTGTAACACAGTAACCTAGTTTTAAACTGGGACATTTATTGCGCGATTTTAAATAATTTATTGATGTGCTGTGGAAATAATTACGCAACATAAACACAGATTACACAAAAAGTGCAGTAAATGCAACGTTAAGCGATTGCATTATAAGAATAATGTTAGAAAAGTAACACTTTCTCCTTCTAAATGACGTTAGAAATTTCACTTTCTCAAGTTTCCCATGCGGTCGTTATTATGTTACACAGAAACTCAACATTTTACGGTTTTATTTCTTTATTACAGAAGCGTATATTAATTGTAAATGGAAAAAAGTAAAAAGATGGAATTACATTCGAAAGTTACGTTTGTATTAATTTAATGACGCAGAATTGAAAAGTGGCTAATTAGTCGTTTTTTTTTTTTTTTTTTTTTTTTCGATTTTATCTTTGTAAATTTGGTAATCGTGTGTAATTTTTACAAGATTGAGATTAGATTGTGTGAACTTGCTGCCATGGTGTTTTGGTAAAGGTAGAAAGTTGTTTAAAATGGAGAAAGTAAGCCCGTTTTCGGATTGTTTTTGCTTTAAAAAAACAAGCGGCGACCTTCTGTTTTTTTTTAATAGTTTGAAACTTGCTACGTAACTGAACAGTAGCTTTAAAAACTGCTACGTTTATAAAAACAAAATTCAAGAATGTTTTTTAATTAGTTTTCTTTCAGAAATACAAAAGGTTGTTCATTTTAGTTGCCATTGTTTTGAAATAAAAAACTTGACTCCCAAAAAATGAAAAACAATACAAATTAAGCCTAGATATTTAAATGTCGTGTTTTAAATACAATTTGGAACAATGGTTAGGCTTAGAACAATTGCCAACTTTGATTTAATTTTTGCTTTTTGAAGGGGCTTAAGTATTATTTTAAGGTGTCTCGCTTTTGCCCCTCAAAATTATAATTAAAACGCTTCGAAAAGTATTCAGATAAATTTGGCATTTACAAAAGAACAGGCCTTTCTTTCGCTGTGCACCTCCCGAATTTGGAGTTTTTTTAAAGGTGTATATGTAAACATGGAAAGTCGAAATAAATTATCACAAATTAATGATTTACAAGACCCAACCCAGCAGGTGTTTAACTAAATCCGATAAATCCATTTATGGAATATAAAAAGCCAACCATAAAGATTTAATTTACCATTTAAATATTTCGTATGCTTATATGTATAAAAATTGATTACCTTTTCGCTACTAATTGAGACCACTTTCTCCACTATCAGGAGAAATGAACTTTTAATTGAGTAGTGAAAGTGATGCAAGACTATTACCTTAGTATAATTCCTTCCGGCGTGTAGCTTTTTTACGATCAATTAATCATGTGGGAGATTTTTCTTTTTTATAATCAGGTATAGAATTATCATTAAGGCTTAGTTAAAAATTTACATGTTTTCTACTAATCTAGACTTGCTAATTATTTTTCTTTTTTTGCTTTCAGGCTTAACACAACGCAGCTTTCATGTGTTGGAAACGGTTTGATATTCGTCGTGATATTTCAAGGTGAGTTTCTTGAATTCAATATTTAAATAATTATTTATCCCAGTAAAATTTTTATTTTTCGTTTCGAATTAACTTATTCTGAAGAGTTTAGGAGAAGCAGGCACTTTTTGTTTTACATGTTATTTGTAACTTGAAACTTTTATTATTAATTAGAAGTAAAAGTTAAGAAATATCTAAGAATACAACGTAAGTTTTGCGAGAAAATCTTTTAATTTCAGCAGCTGCTGCTGAATTTCCCAAATACAACTAAAAATGTAGAAAAACCTTGCTACAAACATTACAAAAATAATTTTGTAATAAAAAAGTGTTAACAAATAACAATTACAATTTCACTTTCATGGCATCATGACGGATATTTAAATAATCTGTAATCCTCGTCTTCCGTATAATAAACTTGCAATAATTTGTTTATAGGAAACATGAAACATGAATTAATTTCTCGTTGTTTACATAGTCGAACCAGAAAACTGGAAATTCGAAATTGTTATTTAAGACTTTACTTGCTGCAGATCTTCGGTGCTGATTAGTACCAGGATTATGTATGTAATTTTTCGAACGATTACTAATGTAAACAGAAATTACAACATGCAATTTTAGAAGCTGAAAGTAGACTAGAAAAATTCCTTCTGTAAATTGCATTGATAATTACAGCAGTTATGTAAATTGTGCGTGATGAATCTTAATAACTATGATCGTTCTTGGTTGCTTTTTGTATGTATTCGTTATGTAAATAATAAGAAACTCTTGTATGCTTATTATAAACAAATATAACTAAATTTTTTAGGAAAATTTAGTTGTAATTTTAGATTGTGTTATAACTTTAAATTTAAATAATTTTTACTTTGTTTTATAAATTTTTAAGTTAGGTTTAAATTTAAAAAAATAAATCCTTTGGTCTTAAAAATACTGAAATTCTGTAAGTCTTTCACTTTCTTTAATTTAAAAACCATTATTTTTTTGTACTTCACAGCCTATTTTTCGGAATTTTTATGTTAATGTAGATCTCCACCAGGAAACGTTAAACCTTGGAGTTCTAGAGTTTCCCAAAGACTGTTTTTTATGAAACCGAAGTTAAAAATTGTTGGAAAGTTTTACGTACAGTGAGGAATGTTGTTTTAAAGCTCAAACCATTAGGTATTCAGTCTTTTGCAGAGGCATTTTAAAACGAATTTGAATTAATTAAAAAAAAAATGTATTTACTTCTGCATAGATTTGAACCTGTGGCTTCTAGGATTTGAATTTCAAACTTGACATCATATCAGTTTGGTTGTGATAGAGCTTATGCCCTTCTGGCTGGCGAAAGGCTTAGATGCGCACTAGGCTAAGTGGGCTGTCTTAACTATTGAGAGAGACGATAATCCGCTTAAAAGCACGTTGTACAGAAGTACAGTGGCGTGCTATTTTTCCACTATTTAAATTTTACCTAGATTATTTAGTTACCGAATAAAGTTTTTTACGTCTGTAATTCCGTATGTGGTATATAAGTTGGTTTTCTTAAATACTTGTTGGATTTTATATAAATACAGGTTTACATATTATTTAAGTAAAAATTGTACTGCTTGTGCGTACGCCACTGAATGTAGTAGCACTCAAGGGCGGAGTTACCAGCAAAAGTGACCACCTTGTCTGACCGTTCTTTCGCCAGCCAGAAGAGAATAAGCTCTAGCTCACCTTGATATGTTTTCAATATTTCGTTGTATTTGGTTTTCACTTTGCATTGAACAGTAATGGTTGGCTATATATATATATACCTATGCCTGATCATGAGCAAAGACTCCTAAACCGTAGTTCTGTACTGCCAACTTCATATTTTAGCAAAAAATCAGCGCTGAGCTACTTAACTTTATTTGTAATATTGTAATTGTTGTGCAAGTTTATCACCCAGCTTAAAGGTTCTTGCAATGTTTTCAGTTTTTTACAATTACTGATTTTAATATGTACACCCAGAAGTAGATGGATTAAATTAATTAAAATTCCTAATTAATGTAACCCAATAATTATGTATAAATAATCCGGATTACAAAGTGTATGTATACAGTAATACTATTCGAATATAATATTTATAAATATATATTAAAATTAATATTTGTGCCATTACAGTTGTGATTTATTGAAATTTTAAAAACGATGCTGCCGAATGTAACTCAGAAATTATTTGTTTAGAGGATTAAAAAGAGCCTCCTATTGATCATTTAAAGGTTCATTGTCCTGTCATATTTTTTTCACTTGCTTCGTGCCTGTGAATAAATAACCATGTTAATTAAAATTTATGGACAGTTCTGAAAATATTCACAAAGTATTCATTTGTTTGTTGATAAGCTTCTAATTTTATGTGCTCTGCAATTTGAATAAAAATAGACGAGCTGCGTGCTTGAATTTGAGTTTTTAAAAATTATTCGTTCATTAATTAAAGAGTGGTCGATTTTTGTAGAGTTTTCTGTGTAGTTTAGACTTAAAGATTTTTAAAAAATTCCTTGGTTTCTTCGGAAATTACTTAAACTTACGGCAGGTCTTGCACTTTTCTTACTTACTTAGTTTTCATATATTTTTGTAGTCAAAAAAATTAAAAATAAAACATTTGGTTTATCTAAAAAATTATTTAACCTTTGGCTAAGACTTAAGTATTAAAAAAAATTCCATTTTAAACCAAGCTCAAATTGTTGAGCTTTCAGGAAGACGCCTTTGAATCAGTGGAATGAAGCCTGAATTAAAATTTAAAATGCTAAGGCTGAGTTTCTTAGGCTTTTATGATACCTTAGAAAGGAAAATGAAATTGAAATTTTTTCCAACGCCATCTTCTACAAACTAATTTTTAAACAATTAAAAACAAAGTTAGATACGTCCGCGGTTTATTTAAATATTTATGAATATTGTTTTGGATTTAATCTACTTGTTATTATTTAATTTTTAAAACTACAATGGTTAATTTTAAGTTTAACAGAAACAAATCTTTTAGTGCTGTATCTATAAACAATATAATAACTAACAAAATGTTGGTTTGTGTTCTAATGTAAATATTAACAGTCCTTGATTTACGGTGTAATTCTTTTAATAAAAATTTGTAATGAAAAAGCTAGCATTTTTCTTTCCGAACTGATGATTAAAATAACTAAATAAATTTTGATATTATTAAATACCCCAAAACATTACGTTGCTTTCAGCGTAGATACCTTTTTAACTTTTAATTTCCATCAGCTGTTGGTGAAATATCCTTAAATAAATAATGATGTAAATAATTTGAAGAGTATTGTGCTTTAAAATCTTTAAGGTTAAGGGGGTTAAGTACGTAATTACAAGCTTTTAAAATTTTGAAACGAGTTTGGTGCTTGTGCGTGCCCTTTATTAATTTTTAGTAATTTTCAGTTCAGTGCATTTGTAAATAAGTAATCAACGAATGCTGTTTGTACAGCATCTATTGATACCCAAAATATAGATTTTGGCGGCTTGAACTGCGTTTTTTGTATCAAAGAATTTTAAGGCAAGAGGGCCTTTATTAATACCACAGATTAAACAAAAATTCTCCCCTCTGTGTTGACACTCAAATTGTGACCGAAGGTTAAACTTTGAGACACGTAAATTTGGAAAATCTTAATTTAAAGTGATTATTCTAACCTGCTTAGATGAAATAATTTAATTCAAAATTCGCAGTTTTTTCATTTAAGATGGTTTAATAGGTCATCATTTGGCATTGCAGATTTTAATATGAAATTGCCCAATATTAAGCGACATTGACATTAAGCCTTCAAAATCTCAGTTGTTGTAAATTAATCACAGAGAAAGTTCCTAACCTCCTCAAGTTACCACCAGTAAATTTTGTTTGAAAAGTTTTAAGCTGTTTTCAAAAATTGTAGGTGAAGGTTGCCCCTTTTTCACACAGCGTTTGAAATTTGTAATTGGTTAGTCTGAACCACATTTTCTGTAATTTCTCTCCGCTAGGAGCATTTCTAAAATTGGTAAAAATCCGATAAATATTAAATTACGTAAAATCGAAAGTTAAAATTAATTGCTTAAAGTATCAAAGATCGCGTACACGTCTGGACGAAACAATGTGATTAACTATTTCTATAAATTACTTTTTCTTTTTTATTTGTAGGTTAACGATAGCTTTCACTTAAAAAATAAAAAGCAACGCTCGGTTTCCGATATTTTTTTCTAATTTATTACAAAAATTTTAATTTACTGAAAGTAAAACTTCAAATTATTTACATTTTTGGTAAATTAGTGTGCGGATGGCTATCTTTTCCTGGCGGTTGAATTATTTTTTTTTATATATCTGGTTATTAACGAGTGAAAAGTGAAATTTTTAATGTTGGTATTAATATTGTTATCTCAATTTATAAGGCACCGTGTTACTAACAAATTAAATTGCAGATAATAAAGCATCTTACAATAAATTGGCCAAATTATTCTGCGTAATGAATAGCCAGCATTAAATTTCTTCTAAATTGAGTTGTTATATAAATTACTGTTCACTCGTATTGAGTTGATTGACCCATTGTAATAATAACATTTACGATTATATCTAACTAATTGTTTTTTAACAAGTAAACATAAAATCACTGAATTGACCAGATGGTTTCGTGAACACCGAAAATTCCCACGTTATCTTCGTACTTTTGTTTTACTGTAATTTAATAAAGTATTTTTTTTTATAATTGCAGATCCTTACTGAAAACACAAAGGCACATCGTTAGATAGTGCTGTCTTCATTCTCGCCGAACTGGTGCTATTACAGTGGTGCAGGTCGGAGTCCCACGGCCACACCGTGGCGGGGGCTCAGGTCCTGAGGGCCCAGTCGCCGATGTCGCTGGCGATGCCCTTTATTGATAACGACCTACTATGGTGTCCTGATAATGATGGTAAAATGGTCGACCTATCTTCATGTTTACAAGTAAGACTTTTTTCTTAGTAATTTAGTCACGTTTTTAGACGTTAATTAAACAGGATCCAAATTCGTGTTGTTCTGGATTTATTATTGGGTTGCAAAGTAAATGCTGGAGTATCACTAAGAGACATTTCATTTGGCTCACAACTTACAACATAACTTACTGAGATCATTAGCTGTATATGTTAATTCAGTTACCTAAAAGGGTTCAAGTCTGAGTTACTTTGGATTTAAAAAATCGCAAACAACGTACGTTCGAACTTCGAACATGTGTCCTTTTGACTGCAAAGCAACCGCTCAATCCAAGCCAAAGTAACTGAAAATGCTTTCAGAAATTTCCATTTTATTTTGCATTAAATCTACTAATTAGATTACGATTTAATAACGATCTAATTGGCTTTAAGGCTTTAACCAAAGAGAAAGAAAAGAAAAAATTTTACCAACCTGTTGGGCTAGTAAAATGTCTGAAATTAAAATTCGTTTATGTATTTATGTGCTACTCACTTGTAAACGTCATTTTACAAAGCTGTCTATTCATTTTGAAAGTTTATCGTATCATTGATTATTAAGTCAACTTTATATTACACTTTTATTAATAATTATGTATAACATAATAGCATAGCAACTCCGGCTTCATAATTCGTTAGTTACATACTATTTGTGTACTGTTGCCAATGATACGATAAAGCTTGAAATATAACTCGAATATTATGCGATTTAAATCGACTCGGACGTTGCGTGGTTGACTCGGCTAGCGCCTCGTCACCTAGCAACGTCCTCGTCTATTATAAATCGCATAATATTCTTGTTATATTAATAGCTATAATCTTTACAAGCTACTAACTTGTAAAATAAACAGCTGATTTAACACGTTAGTTACGTATCAACAGCTGATTTAACACGTTAGTGACGTTGAAACAAACGATACGTGTTGTCTTCCAAGGCAAGGTTTAATTTTTTTGACGCAAAAATGACAGTAGTAATTTTTATTTATTAATTTAGTTTTCAAATGAGTAACAAATAAAATATTATACAATACACGCCAGGTAACAGTTTTTACTGGCTCAAAGAGGTAACACGCTCGCCTGACGGCTCGCCAGTTATATCCTCTTATCGCCAGTAAAAACCATTTTGCCTGGCTTGTAATGTAAAATACTATTGCAGTGGCAAAAATATTAAGTTTTGTAAATCCATGAAAATGGTTAAATTATTAAAATTATTTTTAGGATGCTGCTTCTGTTGCCATTGGTCAACAAAATATGGCAACAGCAACCGGAGGTTTGGGAGAATTATCACAATCGGACCTCACATCATTGGTTCCTGGACTCTCAGAGGAACCCGAACATATGCCCGATACTGATGATATTTTTAAGCAGTTAGGGGACACCAATTTTGAGTTAGATCATTTATTTACGGAGTTTAATCCTAGTGATATAAAGGTAAGTATAATTCGTTACGACAATATTAAAAACTTATTAGCCCATAAATAAAAATTCTGTAGAACAAATTATAGCATGAAAGTTTAAAAATTGTAAGAATTAAGTGGCTTAGCTACAAATATTTATTTTGTTGGCGTTTAATAATATGCATTTATTTCTTAACGTTCTGTTAAACCAATCAGTAAATAATTCTGAAGTCAAAATTTACAAATTGAAGCTTTCATTGTCTTAAAATTCATAAAAAGGTTCAAACATCAGAGAACAAGCTTCCAAGCAGTCAAACCTAGATGGCGCGCAGTTATCGAACTGGAAACTATAGCTATTGCCCGCTAGATGTCTCACAGTAAACTTTTCAATTTTCAGCAAGAAGAGAACAACAACGTACCGATGTCGGAACAAACCGTAAATAGTTTAAACGCGGCACAAAAGAGTGCGCTGTTGGAACGGCGAGCTTTGAAATTTACGATCGCGGCTGCGAATCCTTTGCTTGCGGAGAAATTAGCAACACCAAGCGGACAAACCACTCAATTAGGGACTTATAACAATCGACCAGAGGTGGCGCCGCTAACACCCAAGATTGAAAAAGGTAGGCGATTTTCTTTTTTAGTAGCTTTTTACTTGCATTTTTATTGAAAGACCTTTAGGAATTATATTTCTTTAAAAATAATTGTTTGATAAAACCTGAATTAGCATTAGTTATTTTGATTTTCGAAGCTTCCTTCCCCGAAAGAAAACTGAGTATATCCTTTTTTTGTTCAATGTAAAAGTTGGCGGCTTGAGATATTCCTGAGTAGGAATTTATTTAACTTTGTAGTTTGATTTTTGTTTATTTATCGGACGAGGTTTAGGCTTGCGGCCGTTGCGGGTACCAAGGATCTTAGTTTTGAATTTCCAGTTATACGTTTTTCCATTGATTTTTGGGCTGTTTATGCAAACATTTTAAGTTTGTTGGAAATAGTAGTTCCATATTACCTTTAACGGAAGTTAGAAATAGGAAAAAAAAAACGAAAGAAGGGCCTTCATCGTTTGTTTAAAAAGAATTGTTTGATAATACTTGAAATAGTAATGGTTTTATTAATTATTTCTATATTTTCAAAACTTCCTTCGACGGAAAAAACTAAATGCTTATCCCATTTATTATTGTTTAACGTAAAAATTGGCGGCTTGAACTCGAGATATTCTTGAGTATCCGAGAACCAACTATTTAAGTCTGTAATTGTTCGATTTTTGTTTATTTATTGGACGAGGTCCAGGCTTGCGGGTACCAAGAATCGTAATTTAGTGCTTGTGAATTTCCAATTATACGTTTTTCTATTAACTTCTGTACTGTTTATGCAAGAAATTAAGTTTGGTTGAACCAGTAGCTCTTCCCTAGAAATAGAAAAAGACGAAAGCAGGCCCAGTAAACCATTGGTTGTACGAGCATTCCTTTAAAATCTTAAGAATCAGGTTATTCAACCAGGACAAACGAATTTACAGTTACTTCAAAGAAAATTTCTACCTATTTTATTCTTAGAATTAGATTTGATTGGAATGTATTCTTTGTAGGTTGTCCTGTTGTCAAAATAATTCGCAATTGAAATGTCAGTCACGTATATTTGTTTGTATGTCTTTTGTGACCGTTCAGTCTATGAAGTTTTAGGTGTTACTTCAGGAGTTGCTGAAATTTCAGTTTTCTCTCGAAGGCAGATTTACTTTGCTGTAAGTTGTTACTTTAATGAATCTGAAAAGCTCAAAGTTTTCAAGCTTTGAAGGAAAACAGATTGTACATATATTTTCGTAGTTTTTTAGTAACCCTGAAACTCTTGTTATGCAATTTAACAAATTGTATGAATTTTCTTTTGTGGAGATTTTTCTTGGAACTTGTGACTCTTAATTAGAATTTACTAGGTTTAAACTCAAACAGCAAACAAGTCTCAGACAAAATATCCTTACCGTATTTCATCTAAGATTTCTTCTGCTCGATTTATAAAATAATCCAACTAAAATATAGTTACATAATTAATGGCGGATAATTAAACTGAAATGAACATTTTCCGGTCTCATTAAAGAAACACACCAGGGGATATAATAAAGAACGAGAAATGAATGAACGAAAGTAAAACGTATGTAAGTAAGAAGGAGACGGTAGAACCCTATAAATGGCAGTAACAATTATAAGAAGACAGGTTGATAATTGTGAATACCGCGAACCTGTCGAATGCACCGGTGGATCACGACAAGACTAACTTATTCTGCACTGGGTGTCCTTCGACTTAATTACAAGTTCGATGCCCACTGCCCGAGTTAAAAGAACATACATAACTGTCCTAACAACCCCACTGTGAGTGGCTAGTTTGTAACTGTAGAAATCCCCACTAGTTTTTAGGTATTATCTGGAAAATCAGGTTGTTGGTTTTTGCAAAAACAGCAGACGGATTTCTTGAAACACGTTGGTATTTTGAAAATAAATAAAATTGCTTTGAATTAATTTTTAATTAATTTGGCTAATAGTTCTGTTCAAGGGGTTTAAGAGTCGAATTAATAAGCCTTGTGTTTGAAGATTGAGATCATTTAAAACGTATGAAACTGCCTAGAATTCAAAACAATGAACTTTTTACACCCAATTACTTGGTCATAAACAAAAACATAGGTATTATTTCTCAAATAATTACGAAGTGAATTAAAACCGAAGCTAATTGTTTACGGTTCTGCTAGTATTGTGATAACAAGACACGAAGTGACACGTATCTTTCATAGAATGAAGGAAATTTTCATCGTTCTAAGTTTGTTTTTAAATATTTTCGTTTTAAATGAGGCACTTCTTCAAGACGGTCCTTGTATCGATAAAGAAGCCACAAGATGCACGTGTAAACCTGGTTACAGGCTTAGATGTAAAACCGAACTGCCTCCTTGTTATCCAAAGTGTAAACTATCACCTATTTCCATTACGATATGTTATGCAGCGGCTGTTAAGGAACTTAGAGAGTTACAACCTACTTGTTATGACAAATAATTAATTATTGTTTAATAACAAAATAGACCATGTTGTCGAACCAAATAAATGTAAATGTTATCTAATTGTTGTTTTTTACTTTGTGTGAAAATTTTGCTGATACTTTTGGTTTCGTGCCCAAATAAAGAAATCTTCGAGGGACAAAAATATAAACATTAGGAAAACTGGGTTTTTCGTGAGGGTGTTTTTAATTGCTTGTTGGACATTAAAAAAATTGGACTTTTCAAAATCTTCTGATTGAAGAACGTTGATAAGTCTTTCTCGCATTCGCATGTTGTGTAGAAAAATGATTTTAATATCATTATTTGCAAAAATCATAGACAGCTTTGTATAATAAAATTGCCACTTTTGGGCGTTTAAAACGGAATTTCTTCGATTCCAGCAAAATAAAAACAGGATTTAACCACGAAAATGTTAAAGAAGGAGGACTGTTAAAAGAAAAATCATTGAGATGCCAATCCTTTTATTTACATATTTTATTCAGCCGTGCAATTTATGTAACACTTTTCAAACGATAAACCATCAAACATTAATCTATAACGAACGCATATTAAGACGACAATTTTGTTCTAGCCGATCTTGCCGATTCTAACCTGCTTATATTCTCTGACACTTATTTCAGGCACGTGGTGTACAAAAAATATGATATAGCACATCCATATAAATACCTTAATAAAACGCTTCTTCATAACTTTTCTTTGTAAATTATTGGAAGTATTAGTTTTTGTTATTTTGTTTTTGTATTTTCTTTGTGTTTGTGGTTGAATTGAATTTATTATTGCTTGATTAATTTTTATGTGTTCCGATAAAATTTTTAGTTTTTAGCACGAAATGAGCTTTTATAGTTTGATAATTGGATAAGCAAATTGCCGTTTAATGTTTTAGTATTTTATTGATGGAAAAAATCGTTTGAAACTTAAATTTTTTAGTATTTGAAGTTAAAAGGTTTTTGTTTTTAATAGGCTGAAAAATACAAAGAAAGCTGTTAAGTTTTGTATCTTTGTTGATTAATCAAATCCTACAAATTATTTTAGCGAAGTAACCGTATCACCTGATATGATATATGAAACGACCTTTACGTGTTTATTACTAAACGATTTGAATGATTTAAATTTTGAGAAATCTAATCTTTTAAAGAGTTAGAAGATAATCAAAGCCCTAAATAATTTGAAAAATATTTGTGAGCAAATGTAAAACTAAAGCCACCAAATCTAAGTCTGCGAAATGTGTGCAAAACGTATGTTTAGAAATATGCCATCTACAAAATATCAGTGCTGAATCCAGGACGTTTCGTCAACAATTACTCTGTTGTAGTACCTGTCATCGCCATTTTTGTACATTTGTTAAAAATAGTGGTGTTGTTAGACATGCCATGAATTAACCACCGTAAACTCACGATCGTGTTGGAAAGTGAAATACATAGACAATCTGAGCGATTAATTATTTACATGGATTCATTGTATACCTTACACGTTCTGAAAATTAAAAAAAAAAAACATGCAAAAACGATTTTATATTTAATTATAGTTGTTGGAATCTTTATAACTTCTACACATTTTTATTTTTTCACTTAAATACTTGTGTTTATGCCACAGAATTAAAATGTTATAACCTGGTGATCTACAATTGCAGAAGGCTTTTTTGAATTAATTTCCTTACATTTTTTTAAATTAATGTAACGAATCAACCCTTGCCATGATAATTTTATAAACAATGTTTTTAGGATATTCATTTTACTTAGAATTATTGCTCTTTGTTAAGAAAATTGTTTGGCTGTATTTCCAAAGTTAAAGCATATATTTTAATCAGCAACAGCCGCCCGAAATTGCAAGTTTTTTGGGACACTCGTTATAATCAGTTACAAAATATTGTACGTTCACAAAAACGTAGAGAGGTTGGGTATTTAGAAAACAGCAAACTATTTCTTATCCATGAGCAAATCTGTTTTTGTTTGAGCATAGTACAAACTAACTTTAAAATATTAGTTTAATTTCACAAAACTTTTCAGAAACTTATAATACTTACATATCAATTTTTATCTATAGTTGCATAATGATTACAATTTGTTGTAATTACCAGTCTAAACTATCACGTGATATATTTTAAAATTTTATTTAAAAGTATTATTAATTATTATTATCCTAGTCTTCTTCCACAATTAGGTTTCGATTTACCATATCTGCTACTTAGCCTCTGAAAGCACACGGGAGTTTTCAAAGGAGGCATCCGACAAAGTGGATAACATTTAGCTGTCAAAATTTTACACTGCAAATTAGCCCCATTTCCACAACGACACCTGGCAATTTGGGTTCGATAACATGTTCCATAACTGTAATGTAGTGCATCAACATGGATTATATTACAAAATAGGATTGACATAACTACGAAATGTTCATATTTAATTTTCATTATATTAGCGAATTGTTAGTTAGTCTTATATGATGATGATGTGTTGGATATTAATTTGATATACGAAACACAAAGGGAACAATAATCAATTTGATTGTAAAAACTAATTGTGATTTGGTTTTATTAAAATGCTATTTAGCTTTTGGTTGTTAACTGTTGCAATATTAGAAAATAATTGTGCTGTATAATAACTATTGCAGCACAAATTTAATTATTATTTTCGTAGAACTAATATGGTTTTATTGCATTTTAGTTGTTATTTGAAGTATTATTTTCCCATTTTGAGTGGATGGGACGCATAAACCGTCATTTAAACGATTTTTTAGACCATAGTTGGCCTTGTTACGGTGCCATAATTTACTTAAATTAAAATGAGTATAAAGATAAGTTATTCAAACAAAAGTTATATTTTGAAATAGCCATAAAATGCACACAAAGTTAAAGCAACGGAGGGGTTTATATGCCCGCCATATTTCTTCTTTATAGTATGAACAACATTCTGCAGTAAATCTGATTGTATATCTGCAATTTGTCATGGAGTTAAATTTTGTAGCTTGTGGATAGTCGTAGGATTACCTAAAAAAATGTATTCATTAAGGTGGTCCCAAAGGCATCAGTTTGCTGGATTGAGATCAGGGGAACGCTCTGGCTAACCGTTAAGGTAGTTCGAAAAACTTCTTTAAACAGCAGTTATGGAGGGAACAAAAAAAAATAACTTTAAAGCTTTTTTACAAACTTGTTACAATGGCAATCAAAACTATCCACGAACAAACCCCATTTTAATGTTTATTTTTGAAATTGAAATACCAAAAAATCTGTCTGGCATTATAAATTAATTTCAAAGATATTTCTGGCATTTCTTTAATTGTAAGGTGTGACACACCATTTAACGGCATAGTTGTAACGAAACACCGTAAAATAAGCGTGTGACCTAATCCGCCCTAAGAAGAGGCACAAGTGCAAGGGATGTTTACAAAGAATAAGTAGAAACTTCCCGACACATGTTCCTAGTTAGAACTCCATAATGCCATCCATTATGCCCTTCATTAGTTAAGGGTGAAATCACATGTTCGACACACATCACGCTCACTTTTATGGCAAATTACATAAAAAAGCTATATTTCATATTTAAGGGTGCATAAACCCGTCAAGTATCGAATTTAGGGTGTTGTGCCCGTGTTGTATGTGTGTAAAGTTTTATCGTATTCCGAAGTGTCAGACCTATACGGTTTATTTTAGTGGGATATATTTAGTATTTAGTGCCTGTAAAATTCTACGTTTATTAGGTTCGTATTTGTAGTATCATTTTTATGGCCGTTCAGGAAGCTACTTTGAAATGAAACAGTGTAAGATTAGTATTCATCTCTTAACCATATGTGACAGAACTGCGTAATTTCAAAAATTAAACCTTTTTACGAGACGATAACGACAAATATGAGATAATAATAAAATAAACCTATTTATGGTTGGTGATTATTTCTAGCAGACTAAACAGATATCTGCTTACATCTTCTTATATTTTAAGGAAGGAATTATAAAAGTTGTCTGAAATCCCAAAAACTAACTTGAAAAATAAACGAACGAAAGCTTCGGTTAATTATAAATATTGTTCCTTTATATTTAATTGCAAGGCGAAATAAGGATTGTTATCAACGAGCGTTTTGGAATTAATAACATTGAGTTAACTCAACTATGTTTTAGGATCTTAATATTATTTCGTTTTCTTTTTGCGTTGCGCTTACAGATATTTGTAATGCAAACAAACTTAAATAAAATAACAAAAAGAAAATCAAAATACTTAATAAACGAAAAGCAAATTTGTTAAAGAATTAAATACATTTATGATACTTTTCCTTCGCCACCGATTGCTAAAAATAGAAACAATTGGAACGCTAATTTATCGTCATTTTTAAAACTGGTGGCGAAATACCCAAAAAAGTACTAACATATCAAACTCGCCACAACGAACTTACAGAAAATATAAGAAAAACTATTATAATGCCTCAAATTACGTCAAATCAGCGTTAAAAATGGCGTTGTTTGACCAGCTTGAACTAACATTTTTGTTTGCACGTTTGAAAGCCATAAACGCCAATAAATTTATTTTGTACAAAGGCACAAAGGAGGCTTAATTGGCAAAGAGAAGTAGAAGAACAAAGTGAAGGCTTGTAAAGAAGAACAAAAACAATAAGCTTAGAGAAAACCGAAGGAAATTGATCCTTTTCTGGGATATTGAAAGCGATTAATAAGGATTTTGGAGATTTTTAAGTTATGTGAAGCTACAATAAACAATTAGTGAGAATATGAATAATATTATTTAATTTAATTCGTCTTTGCAGCGATACAAAAATCGAAAGGTGCATTGAATCAAACAAGGAAGTCCTGAATTTGCACAGTAGTATGGTAAAAGGATTTAATAAATCATAAAAACTTAGAAATTGAACTAAATTATTGAAAAATTAAAAATCCTTTAGAATTTTCGCGAAGGTCACTAAGGGCTTTGTATAACTAAATGATCTAAACTTATGTCTTGAAAGGCAAATATTGACACAAACGAAATGGCTGTTTCAATTTAAAAACTTTTGGTTCTGTAAAACCATGACGAAGATCAGCAAGGACTTTGGAGAAGGAGAATGGAATTAATTTAAGAATGAAAACAAAAAATATGTTTCAGGATTACGACGAAGATAAGCTAGGCTCATAAAATCAGTTGCATAATAAGCTAAAAAAGGACTTTGTTGTTCAGTGGGGAGCACTACATAGATGAAAACTAGCAATTCTTCCTTAAGATCAGGACTACACGACGATTTAATTTAATTTGTCTTTGTTACGATGCAAAAATTGAAAAGTGCATTGAATCAAGTCTTGAAATTGAGAGTATATTAAGTACCATAAAGCAGCAAAGACTTTAATCATTAAACAGAAAAAATAAAATAATTGGATTTTTTAAATTATATGTTCTAATGCAACGATAGATAACAAGCATGCAAGCATGAAATTAACAAAAAAGTTTGGATTTTTCAGGATTACGACACAAATAATACATAAATATAAAATCAGTTATAAATGAAGCTGCTTTATTTATCTTACACAGAAATTGCGTTTCGTCCTTAAGATTAAACATTAGAATAACTCAGAGTCCTGTCCTGCAGTATACAGAACAGGAGCCTGGAATTAATTCAAGAATGCGAACAAAAAAAAGATAGTTTTCGGAATTATGACGAAGATAAGCTGTTATAGAATCAGTTATATAAGAATTTGAAAAAGTCTTTGTTTTACTGGAGACCACTACACATAAGGTAAATTTCAATTACTCTTTAAAATTAAATTTCAGGACCACTAGAGTCCTGTTATGGAGTGATCTGAAAAGCAGAATGGAATTAATTCAAGAATGAAATAAAAAAATATACATTTTTCAGGATTACGGTTAAGATAAACTAAGATTAATCAAATTTCAGGACCACTCGAGTTCTGTCATGTTGTGAGCTGAAAATAAGAATAATGTTAATTTACGAATGAAAACAAAAGAAATATTTTTCAGGATTACAACGAAGATAGGCCAGGATCATAAAATCAGTTGCATTTACAAAACTCCATCTTCAATTTTCTCAGAATTTCTCGGAATTCGATCAGAATTGTAATATTTTGGTTTGAAGATAATGCCTGCTTCTTGACCTCAAAATTCAATTTAGAGGAATGAAATCTCGAATTAAGACTCTGTTCCAAAAGTTAAGACTTACAAATCTGAATTACAAAATTTCTGTTTCAGTTCTTTTGGTTTCAAAATTTCACCAAATTAGAATGCAGAATTTAAATGTGAATTCGAGGCTTCAAGCTTTAATTGTAAAATTTGCAATCTTCTCAAATCCAAATTTCCAATTTGAAGATAGACATTTTTCAATTAGGATTCAATATTCGAGTGGAATTCCAAATCTTAGACTTGAATGTAGTTTTAATTTAAATTAGACTTAGCACACCCAAATTCTGTGGCGCGAAGTTGATGTCTGGTTCTTGGATTCAAATTTAAATTTCGAGGATTAAAACTTCGAATCAAGACTCGGTATTCGAATGTGGATCTTAAGGTTTAAGTCTTAAATCTGAATCATAAAATTCCTGTTCCGCTTCTCTCAGATTCAAAATTTCAACTTGAAGTTTAATATCCCAATTCACAATTTAAATGTGAATTCGAGACTTTTAGATTTAAATGTAAAACTGCAATCTTCTCAACTCGAAATTTTCTATTAGTATTAATATTCGAATGGAATTTCAAGTCTTAAACTTGAATTAAATATTAATTTAAATTAGACTTACCAAACCCAAAATCTGGTTCGTTGATTCAAAGTTCAGTTTGGAAGATTGATATCTCGAATTAGGGCTCGGTATTCCAATGCGGATTCTAAGGTGCAAGTATTAAATTTGAATTAAAAATTTTTAACATGCAAACTTCAAGATTCTTTCAGATTCAAAATTTCATTTTTAGTAGTAAAAGGTGGAATTAGAACTCAGTATTCCAACACAAATTCCAAGCTTCAAGTTTTAATTGTAAACATTTTCCCAGATTCTAACTTTGATTTGAAATTTAAATATCAAGTCAGGGTATTTGATATTGAAAAATGGATTCGAAGATTTAAGTCTTAATTTATATTACGAAAATTAGCCCCCAGTTTTTTGACTTGTGCTAGAATCTTTATGCTTTTATCAGTAAAAAGTTTTACAATTTTTGACACTAATTTGTGAACAAGTCAAATAAGCTTGTCGATACAGATTTGCACGAAAATGTAGATTTTGAATCTCAAATTTGAATTGAAAACATTGGACCTAAACTAAACGAATTTAAAAAGTTTTAGGGCATGTATAATAATTGGTCGTGTAGAACAAGACTAAAATCTAATATCTGGATCGGGTGAAGACTGGATTAAAAAGTTTAATCTTGGATCTAGCTTAGCTTAGTTATTAAATTCAAAGTTGAATTTAAGCCCACTATTTTGGTTACGTCCCAGTTGTGCTGTTCTGCATTCAAATTTTTGGATTTGTATTCTAAATTTAGATCCAAAAGTTATTCAGAAGCAAATTTTGACCTTTAAAGGCTTAGTAAGTTTCGATAACAACAAAAATGTGAAAATAGCATGTTGCAATGCTACCTGAAAGTTTAATTGTTTGGATTGTTGTACAAGGTTAATCCAAAGCTACAATTAATAGAAGAGAACTAAACTGTGGTTTTGGTGGAGATCACCACGTACAGACGGTAAATTGCAATTCGCCCATTTTAAGAATCATTTTATGGAGTGTGCTGAAAATAAGAATGGAATTAATTCAAAAATGAAAACAAAAACAACGACTTTTAAGATAGCAAAATTAAAGGAGACAACAGTTCGAATTAAAGAAAACTCGAGTTCTGAAACAAAGTGAACTGAAAAACCGTAAAAACACTTAACAAAAGAACAAAACAACAGGGGCACCCTAATAAATACATGCACGTATAAGGATAGTAAATGTAAAAGGTGCAAAAAGTAGTTAATTCAACTGAAAAGTGAGAAGCTAATTTAACAGAAACAAATTGAATCCTTCGGGATTACGTAGAAGGATTTCAAAATTGAACACAAGGGACTCCAAACTTAGCTGATTTAGTAAAGATCATCAAAGAAGCCAAGCATTTAAATTAAAGGACTCGAGTCCTGAAAAGAAGTGAGTTGTTGGCCACTAAACTGAAAAGCTGTAAAAAGTAATTAATTTAACTTAAAGCGAGAAATTAAATTAAGGAAAAAATTTATTGTTCAGGATTACACTCAAGATTAAAATTAAACTTAGGGAACTCTAAACTGATTTAGTGGGGATGATATTAAGATTAAAGGACAACAGTTTAAGTTAAGGGAAAATTGGAATCCTGAAATGACAACTCACTTGAAAAGCCATAAAAATGGTTAATTTAACAAAATAACAAAAAGTAACAAAACACAGCTTGAAAGTCCTTCATGATCACAACGAAGGACTAAGATTATAAAATATCTGCACATATCAGAATAGTAAATTAACCAGGTTTTTGTAGTACAGTGAAAAACAAAATGCCTTCGATTTCTATGATATTAAAGTAAAGGAAGTTTAAATCCTGAAATAAGTTAGTGTCTAAACCGACAGGATTATGTCGAGGATTTCTCCTTTGGAAATCTTTAAAATTTCTTCTTAAACTAGACAGAAATCAGGGTTCGAATCCTTGACGAAGTAAACTTTTTCTACACACAGATTTCCCAAAATTTATTTTGACTCTTCCTTCGTTTACACTTTTCGTTGTGTGCTACTGATAGTAAAGTTTTATTTTCTCTGTGGTGAGATTATGGCATCTGATTTCGTAGATCTCTCTTTGCGAATAGAAATGAACCGTTAAGAATTCGTTAATAATTGCAATCATCTGTAGTTTTAATTATACTCATCTAACTTACCTTACAATGGCTCCAAGTTTAAAAACTCGGCCACAGCTACAATTCGAACCTGTGACCTCTTGTTTACCAACTGGACATCTAATCGACCGAGCCATCGACATTAATTATTAATATTATAGTGAAGATTAAATTAAAAAAGTTATGAATGTTCAGTATGTGTTAAAAGATTAAGCCAAAATTGATTGATTTTTATAGAACTTACAATTTATTGCAGTTTTTCTACCTTAAAGTTTAGCAAGCAAGTAATCCAACGTATGCACCGCACCGCACCCCGTAAGGATCCAGCAATTTGCTTGATGTTTCTTATAGTCCCGTAAACTTTTAAAGGATTTAAGTAAAGTATTGCCTGCTTTTATCAAGTTGGTAGACTGATCCTTTTTACTTGAATTTAGTTCGGTTTAATTTTTACTCTTTTTGCTTAGAGCTTCTGATATCTAAATTTATTGGTTGAATTTTTAAATATTTGGGGTAGGTTACCCAGAACTTTTGTTGAATTAATGAATAATAAAAGTTCCTTTTTTGTTTGCTAATGTATTGTTTACATATGAATTCAAATTTTGGTTCGATATTGTTGGAAACTTTCTAATTATGTTTCTGCAACCCGTCCTAATTCTGAAAAAAATAAAACTGAACGAACGTTTGTTAGTGAAATATGAATATTTATATGAATTTATTTGAATCAAAATGATTTAGGTTAAATCTTTACATTTTCGGAATTAAATATGTGACTGATGTTTTGAGTGAAATTTTTATAATTCTTCAAAATTAAAGCGTTTATTTTCTGACTAATTCTGGTTTCAGAACTATTTTGTTTTATTGAGAAATTATGAACCTTCCAGTTTATGAAACCTTCTTGGGGATTTAACAAATAGTTTTGGAACCTTTTTGTTAATTTTTTAATAATTGGCAATACGTTTTTATGGTTTAAATTTTTTTCTTGTTTTTCTTTCCACTGCCTTACTTTTAGGCAGTTTTAAGTGTAAAATAAGCTTTTAGTCATTTTATACTCATAACTTAGCGAAAATATAACACTTTTATATGTACCGAAAATGTTACGGGCGGCGCCTCCACCATTTTCCTGGAGTTAAACAGTATAAACAACTGTTTGGGATTCTTTTCCCGTTTCACACTTTATTTATTTATTATTATTTATCAAACAAGCAAAATATTCAAGAAGAAATACATAAAATACAGAAAACAAACAAAAATCACATGAATTTAAAAGAGACCTCTGCATTTGTATAACATGCTACATGCTTTCACCACAAGCATTTAAGGAATTAAAAAAAAGGGTTGACAATTTTTTGTTCTTTAATGTAATGATATTCCTAGAGGCACTCTAAAGCAGTCCCGGGCATTGCACGATTAAGGCACTTGGTACATATTTTACTTAGTATTTTAATTACGTTGTCTAGTTGTCTTCATCGTACGAATTTAAAGCACTTTAAACTACGAAAATCTTTGTTCTTTAATTTTGAGGCATTCTTAAGGACAGTTTGAGGCAGTCCCAAACCTGAAGTAATTCAAAGCATTGGTAATTTAAGATAGTGAAACTAACTGATTTTTTAGAAAATATAATTATAATTAATAACTGTAGCTTTTAACTAGCGAATTGAGTCCTTATTAGGGTGAAATCCAAAGAGTTGGCCACGATCGAATTTTGGAAATAGAAGATTGTCATATTCTTCTGTAATGCCTTAGAAGGCCCTTAAAATTGTTTCATCTTCCCTAAAACTAATACCTGTTCGGAGTATAAGCGTGATTACCTCAAATCCGGAAAAAGAAAATTAGAAACTGATGCAGATTGCCTGAGAAATTACCTCGAACTGCCTTCTAATACCTTAAACTACCTTGTAATGGCCCGAATTTTCTTAGCTTCAGGATTTTACAGAATTGCCTTAAATTGCCTTTGCCCTATTAAGACAATAAAAAGGATCGCCTAAGCGGTTAACCGTTCAAAAATGGATCATACTTAAGATTTTGAGCTGGAAACCCTTTGCCCTATAATATCAATGTTAGGTTGTATTTTCCCTAACCTGCTGTACACTTTTTTTGGTATATTTATTTTGGAAATTTCACACAGACCATGGTAATAACATTAACATATCTAAAAACGAACATCTTTCCAGTTTTTGAAGCATTTCTTGCTTTATTTGTTAATGTTGGGGCCAAGTGTTTAGTTTATTGATATATTCCTTCATTCTTAGATTCGAATGTCTGCAAACCGTCTTGTGGATTTGACACAAGTTTTTGAATGTTAGCTAGTTAGTTAGTTAGTTTTTATTTAATTTACTTGCTACACAGCCTTAAATAGAGTTTGGTTAACTAATCATGTACTACATGTATGAACTTAATTTATTATTTTATCTAATCTACTTTAACGTTGTGCTTCCTTTCTTCTTTGTCTCACTGTCCTCGTCCATTCCAGCCCCCTCCCATCCTACTATCGTCATCCCCTCACTTATGTCTCTTAACCTGCTGCAACTATAAATCATATGTTCTATTGTCTTTTCGCTTTCACTACACACCCTACTATTTCTTTCTTTCTCCTTCAGCTACCATTTGCTTCACCTGTTCTGAATCTCGCTATCATTTGAACGCATTCTTTTCCATATCTTTTTGTCAAATATGTTGGCATATCTACTGTCTTTATGTGTTTATATACTGGATTTCTTGTGCTTTGTTCTATTTTTTGAAATTGTTCTTGTAGTTGTATTTCTTCATCTCTGCTTGTCACTTCTTTCCTTGTGTGTATACTTACCTTCTTCTTTTTTCTTTCTATTTCTTGTGTACTGAAGTCGTTCCTGTTGTAATATTTTTTCTTCCCATTTCAATCTTCTGTTCTCTGTTCTCTTTTTTGACTGGTTCACTAAGAGAAGTGAACACTAAGATATCTTTTTATTACGGAAAAGGACAGCTTAGGACAAGTAATGAGGATTAACTTTGAAATCTGCAACTTAAGAAAACTAAAAATTCTTAGGTTTTTGAGTTTCGAAAGAAATTACAAACGGTTTTAAAAAAATTGGAAAGCGCTCTGATGTTCTTCGACAATTAGATTTAACTGCTGCAAAGAAATTTAAAAATTCTAAAATTTTTGAGTTTTTAAGAAACATTTTTAGGAACAGTTTCTTGATCTTAAAAACTGAAAAGAACTCTGCCTTTTTACATGAATTTCCGTTGAAAAATAGATATTTGTAGACAATAAGTATAATTAACTTAAAAATTTGTAACTCGTGGAATTCTAAAAAAAGAAGTCCGAAAGAAAATTTTGAGAAACGGTTTTATAATCCTCAAAATTGGAAATAACTCTGATTTTTACAGTGATTTTTGTTGTAAAAATAGGTAAAAGTTTTATTTCTTTATAAGCCTGTTGTTATTAAAATATAATTTTTAAATAATGCTGGCGGTAAAAGTCGGATATTTAAAAAGTCTTCGAAATTTTAGACAAATTTAAGCTTCATAATAAAAAAGGGTCTTAATTTGTCAAATTCTTTGTTATTTTAGTGCCAAAATAAACCATTAATTTAAAACTTGAAACCTAACTTCTTCTTCTCCTATATTTCTATATTTTGAGAATGAAGTGTTCTAAATTACTAGTAGACAAAAAAGGCATTTACTCTTAAAACAGAAAGGTTTGATTGTAAGACTGGAAATGGAGATTTGTTAGTTAGTATGTAGTTCTTGTATTATTAGCATTTAGTTAATTCCCAACTCGAAAATTGCTTTAAAACGTGTAAGTTTGGTAATATTTAAAAATTGTGTTACTTTTTCGATATTTGCAGACCTGAAACTTGAATTGTCGACTTTTTTTATATTCTTTGATATTCGTGATCTTTCTCCTTTTTTCTTATTTTTGATTGCGTTCTTTCTTATTCTTACTTATTTCTTGCTTTTTCCTTCTTTCTTCTTCCGTCCATTCCTTAATTCTTTGGTCCCTTTTTCCTTATTTCTTTCTATTTTTCTGTCTTTTTTTTCTTTTATATTTTTCTATTTCTTTCTTGCTTTCTTTTTACTTCTTTCTTCCTACGTTCATCTCTGTTTTCTTCTTCATTCTGGTTTCGTTATTTCTTTCAGTGATTTCCTTTCTGTTGCTTCCTTTTATTTTTCTAGAAAATTAAAACCTCAGAGCTAACATTCATTTGAACAAAATTTTTTTGTTATTTTCAGAGACTGAACTCGTCATATTTTCTTCTTTCTTTCATCCCTGTTTCCCTTTTTCATTCTTATTCCGTCATTAATTTCTGTAATTTCCTTCCTCTACCTTGGTTCTATTTTTCCTGAAAATAAACCCATCATAGCTAATGCTATCATTTAAATGAACATTTTGTGTTATTTTCAGAGACTGAACTCATCATATTTTGTTTGGCACAAGATTTATTCTTTTCTTAAATTTGATGTTCAGGCCTTCTCGTTATAACCTTTTTATTAATTTTCATGTTAGAAGTGTTTGCTTCGTTCCTTTTTATATGAATTTTGATTGCTTAAGTTTTTTAAATAGATTTTTTGTTTCTTGTTCCATGTATTCCTCTGCGTTCGTTCTTTCTTTCTTCCTTTATTCCTTCTGTCTTTCTTGCCTTCTCCCTTTCCTGCTTTCTTCCTACTTTCGCCCTTGCTTTCTTCTTCAGTCTTATTTCGTTATTAATTTCTGTAATTTCCTTTCTCTAACTTGGTTTTATTTTTTCTGAAAATAAACACGTTTGAACGAACATTTTTTGTTATCTCCAGAGACTGAACTCATCATATTTCCTTTGGCACAAGATTTATTTTTTTCTTAAATTTTCAGGCCCTCTCGCTATAATTTTCATGTTTCAAGTGTGTGCTTCGTTCCTTTTTAAATAAATTGTCCTGTATTTTCTCTCGTGGTTCTTTTTCCACATTTTTATTTTATTTTCTAAATTTCGTGCTTAAATCACTTGATTTTTCATAGTTTATCTGCTGCATTTCTTTCTCTGTAATATCGAAATTCAAATTTATTAGTCGGTTGTTAATAATCTTATATGTTTTCAGTTGCTGGACTCGTAACTGGAGTTTTAAAACGCATTCGATTTAGTAATATTTGAACATTTTTTATACAAGAAGAAAACATTTTTTAGTTTTTATTTGTTTATTTGTTGAGCAAGATCTAGGTTTGCGGGTGCCAGGTATCTTCACGCTTTTATTATTGCTTTAGGCAGGCTGGTTTTAGAATGCTTGCTATTCCTATTCCTATTTGAGTTTGAATATTCTTGAAATAATTCCGTCCAAATTCTTTCTGTTTATAAACAAAAACGGAGCTGTTTTTATTTATACTTCTTGTTAGGTAATATTTTCTCCTAGTTTTCACATGTAATTAATATAATTCCTCGTCATTTCGTTAACTTAAAAACTCAAAAAAGAAGTTAAATGCTTGGTTACAGAAAGGAGCTCGATGTTTTTAATCATTTTACAAGTAGGTTGAACAATTCGTGGATCTAAATTGTACCTTGTTGTGTTTCAAAGAAAAAAAAACTAAATTCATCAAGTTCCACTTCACGGTTGGACACCCTTAAGCGATTATACATCCGCATAGTTGACCGTGCTAACAGCGGCTGTTAACATCACATTGTAATTTAAAGGATCGTTTACTATTACAATTTTATACTGATTTTAGGTATATATTCGTAGGTGTATGCAAATTTATTACATAATTTATAGGTAACAGGCCATTGTTATACTGATTCTAACATTGTTTACAGACTTTATGTATCGGATTTCCGTTGATTTATTAATTTCCTTTTTTGTTATTATTATTGTTAAGTTTACCTGCGGGGAAAAATTGAATCGTTTCGTGTTTTTGGGTAAGGCGGTGGTGGGTTTTACTAACTTCCTGTGCGTAAATTTCATTGAAGGACGTGTCGTTTTCAGAAATTGCCGGGTAATAATAATAATAACATACAACTGTCCTAGATGTGGTTACAACTCATTAAGCAGCCTGGCTATTATATATACTTTTAATTACTCACCCCAGATGCTTAAGTTTAATAGCATTAAAAAAATTCTAACCCTATTTGTCAGCTCTGCAGGCATGGAAGGGTTAAATTTAATTAGGAGGGCCCAACCTTCGACATAATTAGATTCAAGCAGGTCACACACGTAGAAAATATGATCTGCCGCAAGAAATTTCCCGGATTTTTTCATTCGCCTCCTCCTTTAAGTTAAATGCTTCCGTGACATTTAACCATTTAGTCGTAAATTATTAGTTTCGTTTTTGAATATTGAATGTACAAAACAACGATAGCATTTCCCACGCCATAATTCACCGGTGATTGCTAAATGCAATTAATAAACATAACATTATTCGTTGAATTCAATAGTAATTATCAATTTGGAGCATGTCTTGTTGCTAAATCGCGGCGATGTAATTGCAGGGTCCAATAAGCAACAAATTTAACTCTTTGCAATAATGGAATGCGTAGTACCTGTATTTTGTTAAGTTCCTAATACAGGTTTCCTTTTGTTTCTTGTTTCGAATGGGTGTCGTTGTAAACCTCAGCCTTAATGGAAAAAAAGGTGAAATATTTCACAGGCCTGTTTTGACTTCAAATTTTATTACGGAAAATTTCATAAGGCTTTGTTTTGATAAAATTACCAAATAGTTTTGGTTGTGTAATTCGGTTTTTCGTAGCCAGTTGTTAAACATCTGCATACTCGTAATAAATACAATGAAAGCGAGTATTTACATTAAAAGTACACTTGAGAAATGGGCCAGAACCACTTAATACAGGGTTGGATTAAGGTATTGTTCAATGAGCATTAAATTTGCTTACTAATTTAGGTAACCTTGAATGAAAATAAGTAGGAATTTGAAGTTTCTTCAGATTTTTTGTTAGATTTAAAAAAGGATTCCGGAGCAAAATGTATATAAGTTGAAATGAAACGGTAGTATTAATATCGTCCTTAAAATACGAACATAAGAAACTTGCAAAACTTGAAGCTCAAGCAAACTTTTGTAACTTTCTTTGCTAAAGTGCTTTCGAGCAGTTTTTTAATTCCGTCGAATTTCCAGACAGCTGTAAAAATAGATATTTTATTCCGGTTCTTAATAATTTAAAAACAGAAACAACAGTCAAAATTCGAATGTTTAAGCCAAACACCAAAAGTGTCTGAAATTCCTAATTAACGACAACAAAAAAATAACACTTGTTGTATCCTAATAATTTGAAATTTGAAGAGTAAGTTTGCGATTTCTTATATTTTTAGAACGTCGGTGTCTTCCAAATATGGTAGAAAAGAGTCGTGGCATTTTGCAATAAAAACAGCAAGTGTGTCGCGAATTATAAATTAGGTGTATAGGAAATTTATTTATTAAACGAAATAAGTTAATGAATAAATTAACATTTTGATTCAAACGTGGATGTAAAATATGAATACCTATCGAAAATTTCCACACATTTCTTAGTGAATGGAAACCATAATTTAAATTTATTATAATTATATTGCTTTCATTTACTCTTTTGACTCTTCTTTTTCCTTTGTTCTACTTATTTCCTTTCTGTTTCTTATTTCTTCGATGTTTTTGTGCTTTGTTTGGTTTTTTTCCTTCGTTCTTTTTGTTATTTTTTCTCGTATTTGCCTTCTTTTCTCCTTCTTTATTTAGTCCCTCTTCTTTCTTCCTAATTTATTTGTTTCTTCTTTCTTTCTCCTTTCTTCCTTCTTTATATTTCTTTTCTCCCTGCCTCTCTTTCTTTCTGCCTTTCTTTATTTCTTCCTTTCGTTCTCATTTTCTTCGGTTTCCTTTCTCTTACTTCGTTGGTTTTATCTATTTTTCTTGAAAATAAACACGTCAAAGCTAAGACTACAATTATAACGAAAAATCTTGGTTAGACAGGCTAAAGTAATTATTATTTTTAAATATAATTATTCCTTTTTAATTTGATTTTGAGACATTTTCTTTAATAGGCTTTCCATATTAATCTTTATGTTTCAAGGGTTCTTTTCTTCGTTTCAGCTTCTTATAATTAAATTCTTGTGATTTCCTTTCTTTACATCCATTATTTCTTGAAGCTTTGAGATTGAATATGTTGGTTTGCCATGTTTTTTTCTGTTGGTTTCCTTCTTCGTTGACATTAGTTTTCCAAGCTTTAATAATTTGCTGCTGAAAGCTGAATCTTCAGTGCTTCATTGGGTGACTTTTAGTTCATCGACAAAAAGTAAATATTTTCGATTCAGTCAGGGTTAGAATGCATTGGTACTTGTTTTGGCTAAAGAATATTTTAACATTGAATGTTTGTATTAAGTTAATATTAAACTTATTTTTGAAATATTTTGAGTAATTAGGTTAGGTTAGGTTTAGTTTGGTTTGATTTGGTATGATTTGGGTTTGGTTTTTTTTTTTTGGTTAGGATAGGTTAGGTTAGGCTAGGCTAAGTTAGGCTAGGTTAGGTTAGGTTAGGTTAGGCTAGGCTAGGCTAGGCTAAGCTAGGCTAGGCTAAGCTAGGCTAAGCTAGGCTAGGCAAGGCTAGGCAAGCTTTCCAAAGAAAAACGTGGCCCATTTGTAAGGGGTGGTACGATCGGCGGCACTACACATAACATCTGCGTTCAGAACACTGTCAGCAGCTGCAGCAGGAGTATTAGCTAGCATTCCACCAGTTCATGTAATTATAAAAGAAAGGCAAAGAAATCACACAGAAAAGGCGCCAGGCGCCAAAAAAATAAATAGAGATACCTTATTTCAAAATTGGCAAAAGATATGGGAAGAAGGAAAAACAGGGAATTTCTCTATGGGTAAACAGAAGGCATGGAAATATGGATTATTACTTAACACAGGCATTAACCGGACATGGAAGTTTTGAGTCCCTCTTTTATAAGATAAGGGAAAAAAACAGCCCGAACTGCGAGTGATGCACTACGCGAGAGGAAGATCATGCGGCACATTTTCTTTGCGAAGCTTGGAGCAATGATAGAAGAGCGCTGGAAGGAAAAATAAGAAGATACCTGGAAGAATCGAATATAATAGAGATCATGCTAGAGGACGAAGAGAAATGGAAGGAGGTTGCCAGACTTATAACATCTACACTCAGAAGAAAAGCAGAAAGAGAGAGGGAAATGGAAAAAAGGAAGAGATAAGGCGAAAAATAAGACGGTGAGGATACAAGACCGAAAAATGCCGCCAGCCTAGGATCCCAGGACATAATAAATAATACATAGAGATGTAGTAGTGCTACTGTAAGTAATATTAATATGATTTGAGGTTAATAATATTCTGAACAACGTTTAATTAATTGTGTTTAATAAAGTTACAAATAAAGAACAACTTGACTAAATACACGTCACACACAGGAAGTAATTATTTTTTTTTAAATTAACATTGCTTGGTTACTCAAACTAAATGTAGACAACACTAAACATTTAAAAGTCACTACTGAAATTGTTTTGTTATCCAACACTTCCTCCCAAAACAGAGTTCTGTGTAACACCAAGCATGCTACGACACTTCAAAAACGTAATTCGTTTTTTTAGAACACTAATAAAGTCTGTCACTTTGGTAATGTCATTACCAGCCACCAATCCGTCATCGACATATACCGTAACAATTATTTTGCAGTTTTCAGTTTTTTATTAAACAAACATCAGTCTGCAGGACTCTGCTTAAACCGTTTGTCAAGCATAAAGTCCACTAGTCGTTTATTCCAACAACGGGGTTACGGGGTGCCTGCTTGAGACCGTATATACTTTTCTTAAGCCTGCACACTCGTCCCGTACCATCATTAAAACCTTGGAATTCAGATTTCACATCGAACTGAACGAAATGCAGTTCCTCAGCTGCTGCTACGCTCAAAATTGTGCGTAGTATCAAAACGTGCTACGGGGCTGAACGTTTCTTGAAAATCGACTCCAGCTTGCTGCGAATATCCCTTCGCAACCAACCTCGCCTTGTAGCGATCAGTAGTTCCATTTGGTTTCATCTTCACCTTGAAGACCCAGCGGTTCCCAATAATTTTCTTGCCAACTGGCTGATCTACGAGGTCCCAGGTTTGGTTTTCTTTTAAAGAGGTTAGCTCTTCGTGCATTGCTTTATGCCATTCTGCCGATTTATTGGAGTTCATTGCTGTAATATAAGAGATTGGATTTAAACACTCTGCAAGCAACACATAATCGTTCAAATAGTCAGGCTTCCTGACTTCTCTACGCATTCGCCCTGCTGCACCAGTTTGTTTCATGTCAGCTGTGATCGCTTCCTCCACAACTGCATTCGGTATCACTTCTTGGTTCTGAACTTCCTCCGCAGTTCGAGTTTTATCTGCTTCATTTCGCTGTTTAGGGTCAACCAGCGGTATAGCAGATTCGATTTGCTTTGCTTCTATTTCTTTCTTGCGGACAACTTCCTCCACAGATTCACCAACTTGTTCCAATTCCTTAGTTGTTGACATCAGACGGGGCATCTTTTTTATCACTTCTTCCCCTTTAAAAATTATGTCCCGGCTTAAGATCACCTTGTTATTTTCTGGGAGCCATACACGGTAACCGCCCTTTTCTCCACAGTAACCAACAACATGACCAGCAACGCTCTTTTTATCGAACTTTCTTCGCTGTTGCTTCGGAATATGTACAAAACATTGGGTACCAAATATTCTTAAATGGTTTAAATCGCTGCTGTCTTTATTACACCATAGGTTAAACGGTGTCTTCGTTTTCACTGGCGTTGGTCCTGTCCGATTTAGTGTGTATGCAGCTGTATTTACGGCTTCTGCCCAGAGCTTAATTGGTAAGCTTTTTGCATGTATCATACTGCGTGCACTTTCCACTAAAGTTCTATTTTCCCGTTCGGCACTACCATTTTGTTCAGGTGTATATGGCATTATTATACGTAAATTGATGCCTTTCGTATTGAGAATGGCCCTTACGTTTGAATTATCGAACTCTTTACCGCCATCGCATAACAGTTCTTTTACAGTGTGACCAGCTGTACTTGCTTCGTTGAGGTATGTCCGTAAACATTCCGCTACTTCAGACTTTGCCTTCAAGAAAAACACTCTACGAAATTTTGAATAATCATCTTTAAAGCATACGAAGTACCTGGCACCTCCTACAGAATTTTCCTGCATAGGCCCGCATACATCTGCATGCACCAGTTCACCTGTCACTGTTGGTTTCTGTGTTCGTACTCTAAAGCTTGCTCGATGTTGCTTACCATAGACACAACCATTACAAAATTCTTCATCAACTTGCACGTTAACTTCAGGACCTTTTAAGAACTGCTTTACATGATTCTTACTCTGATGACAAAGTCGTTCATGCCACAGCTGCAGCGTGTCTGAAGTCGAAGCAACATATACACTTGCAAGAGGTTTTGATTTGCATACCCTCATGTTTAATTCATAAACACCTTTACCTGTCTTTCTGCCACATAACCGCACCGTATTGTTTTTTACGAATACACAGTCTGTAGTACTAGCTTTAAATTCAAAACCTTGGTCTATTGTTTGTCCAACAGAAAACAATTTTTTTCTTATTTTAGGCACGTACCATACATTTTTTAAATGGTTCTGTATCCATTCATTATAAATACGCATTTCTACATTTATAATTCCCTGTCCATAGGCATAAATAATATCATTATTACCTATCTGTACCGGCTTCGGTATAACGAAACGTTCATACGTCACAAAGTACTCTTTGTTTCGCGTCATATGCGTAGACGCACCCGAATCGGCGATCCACTTTTCGTCATTTCCGGTTACGTCCTCATTACTCGACGTACCCACGAAAGCTTCTCCTACAGCAGCACCACCTTTTGACTTTTTCATTTCACTCGAAACGTCCCCTTGCGATCTCTTGTTGCAATCTCTGGCAAAATGGCCAACTTTATGACACTTAAAACACTTATATATGCGTCGTTCTTTATTCGTTTTAGCGCCTACGTCTTTATTACCAGATTTGACCACTAACGCATTACAATCGCCAGACTTCTCAGGTAGCCGCATCTCGATTAATCTGAGCCTCTCCGTCAACTTGTTTATTGTTCGATCTTCCAGTGGAATCGACTCCCACACACTTTTGAATTCGAAATATTCTGCTGGCAGCGTTGACATTATACGACTCATGAGGAGTAAATCTGGAAGTTCAGATTTTACTAAACATTTTAGCTCATCATTTAATTCACTGAAGTTGCGTTGAAGACGTGCAATATGAGTTGCGATGTCTTCAGATGAGTCCTTCGCACACGTGAAAAACTGCTCCATGAGCCTATCCACTCTTTGGCCCGAGCTTTGCTCATAAACGGATATTAATTTTTCCCACGTGGCCCTTGCTGTCTCACACGTAGCAACTAAGTCAACATTGGCATCATTCATGCTACTCACTAGGATCAACTGTGCCAATGCGTCATCTCTTTTAAAAGCCTTTAATTCAGCTTCATTCGCTTTACGAGTAGCCTCTGAAACTTCTGCACCTTCTTCCGGCGTCGGCTTCACAGGGCGAGTTCGCCCACCATTAACGACCTCGTGCACATCTTTGTGTTGAAGGAGCAACTGAATTTGTTTCCGCCATTTAGTCCAATTACTGGCACCTTCCAGTTTATCTAATTGCCCTTTAAAATCCATCGCGTCTCCCGTCGATATTGAAATTGAAAACGATGCAGATCGCAGATTTTTCGTAACACGTGCCTCGCCACACTTTTTTGTTACACACACAAAAGAAAAACGTGTTCAAATATAGAACTCCACAGTTATAGACGGCCTGGGCCCATAACCTAATATGATTTGAGGTTAATAATATTCTGAACAACGTTTAATTAATTGTGTTTAATAAAGTTACAAATAAAGAACAACTTGACTAAATACACGTCACACACAGGAAGTAATTATTTTTTTTTAAATTAACATTGCTTGGTTACTCAAACTAAATGTAGACAACACTAAACATTTAAAAGTCACTACTGAAATTGTTTTGTTATCCAACAAATATGAATATTTATTGTAATTATTGTTAAAACGTAATAATGAATATGTCAACAATAAAGAGAAGTTAACAAAAAAAAAGTTAGGTAGGCTAGGTTGGGTTAGGTTAGGTTAGGCTAGGCTAGGTTGGGTTAGGTTAGCTTAAGTTAAGTTAAACTAAGTTAGGTTAGGTTTGGTTTGGTTTTTGAGCTTAGTTCAGTCTGATGGAATTGGACATTTTAATTCATTGACAAATGGTAAATATTTTGCAATTTTTTGATGAACTTTATTCAAGACAGAATGCATCGGAGCATGCTTTGGCTGAAAGATATACGAGTATAACTAATATCAAAGTTATATCTTACGTATTTGGAGTTATTAGGAAGTTAAAGTTATAGGATAGGATAGGACTATTTAGGTTGGGTTGGATTGGATTCAATTTGGTTTGGTTCAGTTCGGTTAGATTAGATTAGGTTAGGATTAGGTTTCTAATAAGGATAGTGGCGAATAGCACAAATAACAATTTTTTGTTGATGAGATGCTGACAATTTTATTATTTTTTTTACTTGCTTTTGCATGTTGTCAACTTCAGACCTGTGCATTCTTATTCTTAATAATAATAATAATAATAATAATAATAATAATATTTTTATTGCCATGGGTAAACATAGGAATACATTGGCATTGTCAAAAAGAAATAATATATACAATATACAGTTGAACGCACAACAGATTAAAAAGAAGATCTAACTTAATAGCTGTAACAACAAATGTTTGGCTACGTTCGATCTTCCAGGAATTCCTGGACTGAGTAGTAGGCTTTATTTATTAAATACGTACGCAATTTATTTTTGAATAAAGAAATCGTAGTGTAATTTTTAATATTTATGGGAACTGAATTATATATCTTAACGCAATTATAAAATACTCCTCTTTCATACCTGGTAGTTTTGTGATAAGGAATACTTAAGTTGCTGGCACCTCTGGTATTCATGTGGTTGTAAATGTCATGATTTTTGACAAATTGATTTAAATTTTTTCTAGTATAAACTGCCACAGTATAGATGTATAAGCAAGGTAGTGTTAAAATATTAATTTCCTTAAATTTAGCTTGGCAAGAGGCATTGTAAGGTAAACTGAGCATGGTTCTAATGAATCTTTTTTGTGCGACAAAAACTTTTTTGGTATCTACAGAGTTATACCAAAATATAATGCTATACTGCAGCACGCTTTGGACAGTGGCATAATAATAGGTTTTAAGATTTGATCAGCGGCTAAAACAATATCTGTTGATAAGGTTGTCAATTGCTTTCTAGAAAAGAGACAGGAAGTGTCATCTGCATATTGAGTCAGTAAAGGACAACTGATGTTGTGGAATAGGTCATTGACGTAAATTAAAAAAAGAACTGGCCCCAAGATAGACCCTTGCGGTACTCCCTGAGAAATACGAGTGGGTTTGGAATAAGTTTCCAGTATTATATTTTGAGTATTTATTGATGTAGCCGATACGATTTGAGATCTATTATTGAGATAGGATTTAAAGAGTTCAAGACTCCTTCCCCGTATGCCATAGTTTTCCAATTTCGTAAAGAGAGTGTTGTGATCTAAGCGATCGAAGGCTTTGGACAGGTCAAAGAATATTCCCGAAACAAAGTTCTTTTGGTCAAGTTGTTCAATTATATAACATAAGCTGTTACTAAGGGCGTCAATAGTGGACTTCCCGGGAAGAAAACCGAACTGGCTAACAGACATAAGGTTATTTACAGTCATAAAGGAAACTATCCTACCCTGAATTATTTTTTCATAAATTTTCGAGAAGGCGGGCATCAAAGAAATAGGCCTTAGATTATTTAAATCATTAGTTTTATCCTTTTTTGGGATAGGAATTATTTTTGCGGTTTTTAGCCGATCGGGAAAGATTCCAGTTTGAAGACTTTCGTTTATCATATTAGCTAAAGGATAAGAAATATTATTAATTATTTCTTTTATCAGAACTAAAGGAATGTCATCAATACCAGATGAAAATTTGTTGGGAAATTTAGAAACTATTTTTTTGACTTCGTCCTCATCTGTGGGGAAGAAAAAGAAATTGAAAGGTTTTGAATGCATACTAACATCAGTCAAAGTAGTTCTACGTTTACGGTTATCTTGAAGCGACGCAAAATGTTCACTCATAATTTCTACTACTTCATTCGGATTGGTAATAATCATATTATTACGATTCACATATAGAGGGGTAGTCTCTTTGTTCTTGTTGAGCATACAGTTTAATAGGGCCCAAGTACCCTCAAATTTTTATACACATCAATTCCATCATGAAAATGTGTAAATGATAGTCAAAGCTAATTTATTACTTGAAATTGCCATTTATTTAAATCAAGAGGCATAATAAAGGAAATACATACATATTTGTATAAGTATTCGCTAATTATATTTTTTAGTTTTGGCTGCTATTGTAACCATTTTCTTGGTGAATTTGCAAATAATGCTTTCTTCTGAATTTTAAAGCGTTCATTAACTGCTACGTTTACAAATGGTTTGACTTGAACTACCAGTGCGAATTGGTCTTAGTTGGTGATTAACGACATACGACATCACAAGCGGATATTTTCCTAACAGCTAGCCAGTGCGTTTCCCTGATCTCATCAGGAAGAGCTATTTTTAATAAAAAGGTTTTTGCAACGACTACCGATGAAATTTCAGTTTCACTAGGAATTGCGCATATTCGACTGGGCTAATTGCAAAATGTCGTTCCCAATATAAAATAATTGTTGCTTGGTAAAGAGCAATTTAAGGTGAATTAAATAAACAACCCTTTTTTTATTTTCTGTGCAGTTTAATTTTGAAAAAGTTATATCAAATTCAAAATATAACTTTCTTTTGAAGGTATGTTTATTTCCTGAAAACCATTTTTAGAATTTTAAAATTGCAAATTCAGAATACATAATTCAAAGTTAAATATTCAGAAAAAATTTCAAGTTGGCGTTTATGTAGGTGCATTTTGTCATTCTACGGAATTGGAGGTTGGCAGAGAAAGTTACCAGTTTTTTATATTTGGAAGTATCAGTAATTGCCAATTTATTCCTAAATTTGTCTTGTAAAATACTCCAGTTAGTATCGTTTATCATTCTTCCTATGCATTTGGGAGTAAGTCACGGTCATACTAAGCAACTGCACCATTACTATGCATACTTGCAAAGTTTTTCTCTCAGCTCGCAGATAGTATGTTAATAATAAAATAACACATGCAATAAGTAAAATAATTATATTAGTGTGTCGTTTTAATTAATAAATTAGCCGGTAAATTAAATTGAGTAGACAACACGTATACGCACTATGTGCAGTGATTGTAGCACGTATAAAGCAGGTCAGGGCTACTCGTGCGAGAGTTGCGTCAGTTTCACTTCTACTTAAGGAAGTCGAGAAAGGGAAATCCTATTTACAGGAGCGTGGCCGTGGCAAGTGCGAATCTCTTCACCGCAGATGGTTGACGGTTCTAATAGGTGGATCATAACTAGTTTAATGGGACTCGCCATTTTTGGCCATTTCCTACAAATTGCTACATAAGGGACACACTAGGGTGTGGTTTTAACTTGATGCTTATGGTTTAAGAGGATGAAGTTTGTTTGCTCAACTTGTTTTCTTTAATTCTAACTTGGATAATTGTAGTTGGAGAAATCTTCTCATGAAATTATTTTGGTGGATTCACCTTCGGATATTAAATTTTCTTATATAGTTTCACAAATAGTTTCCTCTTTTGTTTCTTTTCCTGGCATTCGAAAAATTAAAAAACGCAGTGATAAGAAATCGAAAGAAAGAATTCCGGAGTAACAAATACTTGGGTGGATGGTTATGGGAATTTCTTATCAGTCGAAATAATTCAGTGATTAAACTGAAATTCTAAAAAGAAATTGTTAATATTTTTATCAGCTTTCGTTTTCCTATTTTTATGGAAAGTAAGTCACTTTTAAAGCTTTGTAAGAGAGGAAAAGCAAATCGAAAAAATGCAACTTTTCATGAAATCCTTAGCTGCCTGAAACAATCTGAACTAGTTTCAGTATTTGAAGGCCTCCTGGACGTAAATTGGGATAATATCAGCTTTTTCATTCATGATTTACTCCTCGTTTTCATGTGCAGTTTTTGGCTTAACTGAAGTAAAATCATTATTTGAGTGTTTAAGATTAAAAAAATGTTTTTTTGCTTACATAGTCTTAACTTTTCATAGTTTAGCATAAAATTTCTGTTTGGTTTAATTCAAAAAATTTGGTTGTTACCATTTTGCTGCTACTCATTTTTGGGGTTAAAATATACCCGAATTTTGAATAATTTTGATGCAAATGTCACTTGGAAGCTCTTCTATTCGATAGTTTTAAACCTAAAAATTCTTAATCAAGCCTTTAATTTCAAAGATTTAGTTTAAGGCATCTAAAAACAAAATCATGCATGATTTTTCGAAATTAATTACAGTTGATTGTAAATAGAATAAATAATAAGATTTAATAGAGGTTTTCAAACATGAAGATTACATTTTTAGCTTCTGTTTAACGAAATTTCCAAGGAATTATATTCATTTACATACCAATACGTATTTTTTAAATACAGCTCATTTATACTTTTTAAAATATTTAAAAGAATTATGGGAGTTTTAGCAAAAATTGATTCAAAATAAGTAAGTTTGGACCAACGTTTCCGGTTATGTAAGCATCTTCCGCGCTCGATTTAATATTAATAAAAAAAATTATTTGTTTATTATTATTAAACGTCTCTGACAATAATACTAATAATAATTAAAACTACATGATAAATAAATCATTACAAATATTAAATTTAACTCCGATGCTTGTATAAACCGAAATGTTGGTCTCAAAATTACATTAAAATTTGAATCCACAGACTCACGCAAATATTTAAATAATATAAGTGTTACAAAAAAGCATGTTTTTATTTTTAATTTGGGACACCAACCACTTTGGTATTACCTCAGGATTTGAACCCGTGTGACTTGGTCGCGAAGCAGGCCTGCAGCAGGCCACAGAGCTCCCTAAAAATTCTTTTAAAATAGAAAATTACCAAAGTAAACTTTGCATAATTTGAATTCTAGTTTGGCTGAACGTGTAGGTGTGAACTACATCAGGTGTATAAACATAAATATTATCACAGGAACTAAAACTGCTTGTAGGTAAACTATTGTTGATACGTTGATACGCTTAACTGAAAATAGATGGAATTTTTAACAATCTTTATACTTAAATACTGAAGAATGGCTATCAAAATTGTTAGGATTCGGTTTTATTTTCGATTTTTGTCTGTTTCAAACTGGTTTGTAAGTTTCAGAAAAGTAAGGTTATTTAGGTATTTTATTATTTAAAAATATGCCGCTTGTGAAAAATTTCTTAAGACTCACAGTGTAAGCTATTTCTGGCACTGCTGATTCAATAAGTTGCAATGGCCGGTGATATTTGGTTGCATTTAAGGGAAACAGAGGTTATCCTGATAGATGCACGCGAGGGTGAACTTGTCACCCTAGGGAAGTAAGCTGTTAAACAGCTTAGTTTTAATAGATTAATTTAGTGAATTTTCAATATTTTAATGCCGATTTATATTGACAGTGAAAAAATATTGTAGCAGGGATTCTTAATACGTTCGCAACAGGTATAAATAGGGACGAAGTAAATCTACTTACGCTTAAAAGAATTAAGTAAATTTCCTCACTTCGGCAATTTTTGGCCAACCAAGTAAATCTTACTGCCCTTGTGATATAAATAGCATTTTAGAAAACAATGCCCATGTTGTACCAAACTGAAAATTTTAAGAGCTTTCTGATTTATTTATCACGAAGGACACCTGGAATAATCCTCAAATTTATTTATTACACCGATGTCTCGTAACGGCATCAATATGTACCTACTTAGCTTCGAATTTTGTTAGTTGGATACGTTCTTTGAGAAGCCTTGAATTAAACTATTTTATTGGATACTTAAACATTCCTTTATAAATTAAATTTTTAAGGACTCTTTTAGGGGAAACATTTGGAATCCATCCTAATTAAAGTACATAAATTAATAAAATAAGAACAAGCTTTACTCTAAACTGTCTAAACACGGATTTTTATGAGTCTAAAATAATATTGACTTAAAGAGAGATAGACAACCCTGAATTATTTTTAAATAAGGGACTTTTCAGGAAATCGAGTAGGTAGTATCTGTTAAAAATTGCAGTGAAGGAAATTTCACCTTGAAGTTGTAATTTATTTTATTTTTAGGTCTGGAAAGCTCGTAAAGCGTACCTTTGTAAAATTGAGCATGTGAAAATTTCATTCGCTGGTTTTTCATTATAAATTTCAGACAAATAAATTTTTTATGTTTTGTTAAATCGAATTTTCTAAAATAATTTGGAAATATTGTAAGATTTTGAAACGTTGAGCTGAAAATTTTCAGGCAACTCCTCCACCTAACCTAACTAGGAAATTCACGGAATAGGTCGATAAATCAGTGTTATATCCTTCGAAAGACCGCAACATATCCCTTTATATCGCTCTTCCTTCTTGTGTGAATGATTGATTAGCATTTATACCCATTTAAATGCACTCGAGCCACTTTCACGTCGTGTCGGTTATACGAACGCTTTTCACGACCGCTTGCTTGTTAACAACGTGCTAAAAATTACATAACCCGCAAAACACTCTTTTTTGTAAAAGAAAGCCTCATTTTGAATGCGTAAACCTTTCTCATAACGCATAATAATCGTACGATTTACGTCTACGTGCCCTAAGGTGATAATTAGCAAAATATTTCCTAATTCCGAGCATCCTTGTGCTTAATAAGCAAGATAAATAAAGTGCAAGCGTTAAATAGTTCGCAAATACTAAAACGTTCCCTATCATTTTGTGCAATTCATGAAAGTAGGTGCTAAGTAATTGTTTATAGCCCACTTTGTCAATTTATTTATTGTATTATACTAGGCATGGCACTTATAAATGCAGGTCATGTTCATTTTACATTGTAAAGATCATTTATACAAAATTGTCGCCGTATGTTAATTTCGTATCAGGTCGGTTGGTGGTGGAAATCGGGTTAGTATTTTTAAACCTGGATTTATCAAGGTCCCGAAAAATATTAACACCTTTAAAGTGGGTAAATATCTTTGAACGAGACAGATTTTCTTAGATTGAACTAATTAAAACCATATGTCGTGCAAGTTTTTATTCGTTCGTTCAGTATACTTTCATAAAATTCAGGAATTATCAACAGTATTTTTAGGATGAATACAAAAGTATTCTTGATTTAGACATATAAATTTTATGTAATTTTTTTATTAGGCATTGTTTGTTGAATCAACAATTCTGTGGTTCGACTACAAATACAGACGAGATTATTGTTTGCCATAATTTGACTGAGTATTCCAATTTTTGTTAAATTTTTATCATTGTTGGTTCATGTTTCGAATTGAAACAATATACAGGGTGATCGTCTTGACGAATCTGAGTGTTTTCCAAAGAAATTGTTGGCCTTTAAACCTCGTCTAAATTATTTTGTTAAAAAAATACTTAGGCTTTAAACGACTTTTAAAGAATCTGCATATAAAATCCTCAATTTAATTAAAAAATAATAATTTTGGTAGGCTTTCATTTATGTTCCCAACTAATCATTATTGGGACAAACAACAGTTCTTATTAATTAATTGACCCAACTGTAAAAGATATTTTATTTATGCTTGCGTTAATTGAAATGTCATATCACTGTATAAATATTAAACTATAGACATCAGTTTAACTTTTAAGTAATTGGCAATTTTTTTCGAAATGTAAACAGTTTTAAGGTCGTTTCACCAGTCCTACAAATATTCACCAAAATCAAACATTGATTAATTAAACACGTGCCCCAGATGCCAAAGTCTGGGATTTGCAGACTGCTTTTATTCCATTTTTGTTGTTTAAGGCGTACCATAAACGCACAGGACATCAAGTAGGCTTTCACATATTTATTTTATTAATGTTAACAATTCTTATTTTGGTTAAAAAAAAACTCCTCATTTTTAATCGTTTTCGCTACAAGTTGCTAAATATTAGAAGTCAAACAAACAAAATGAAACTATTACTAAACATGTAGAGAATCCTCTTATTATTATCATCAACGTGTTTTGTAGAAAATCAAATCATCTCGGTGAATTTCCCTCATTTAGTTGGTTTATTAATAATTGTATTTGGCTTAAGAAAATTAATTTGCCAATATGTTTAATGTTAAACATATCCTGTTACTCCTTTGTGTTTGCGTTGTTGCAGTTTACATAAGTAAATGTGAGTACACATAACAATGTGTGTTAATGAAATTTGTAATTTAATAGGGAGGGTTGTGGATTTCCGTGCTGTGGTTTACAAGCAACACGCGTCAACAGGCGGAACCTGTATTTACACCGTGTTAATTACCTTTTGATTATTTATTGAAAGTTTTCTGGTAACCAGAGTTGCTACAATTCTTTAGGTTTTTTGGGATTTGTATTTACATAATTAATGTAAATCTGGGAAACTTATAAACAGCAAAAAATTAGAGCTTTTTGAAAATGTTTTTTGACTATTTAAATAAATAGGGGTTTGGTAGAAAATTAAAAATATGCTTTCAGTCTTTTATTGTTTAAGTAAGCACAGAAAAATTATAAATGCTGTAGAGTTAGAAACCGTTTGAAACGTTTGACTTTATTTTTGATTATTTAATTCAGTCCAAATTAAATAGGATAAAAAGTTTAAAATAAGTTTTGAATATAAATTTTGAAAAGTTCAGAATTTCGAAGCTTTCTGCCTGGAAAGGCATTCTGATTCAATTAACTGTTTACTGGTCATATGAGGAATTGCTGCTATCGACGTTTTTCAAAGCGTAATAATTTATTTCTACAGAAGTTGGCTTAATAAACTGTGCTCATCCTTCACATTTTTCAGGCTTGAGACTGGTAGTAAACAATAATTAGTGTCATGTTAAAAAAGTGATAGTAGTATTACAAAAAAATGTTGTTAAAAAAAGGTACAGAACTTACAGAAATTGTTCAAATGTTCCTCCATTAACTTCTATACAAACAACACAAACACAAACACAGAACTGTCTTTCAGAGCTGCTGCAGCATTCCGAATTCCATTGAAACGTTCGATGAATGCACTTTTGAAGCGAATGAACTGGGGTCTTATCAGAATGAATCAGAAGGATGTTTGATAAATTTAAGCTCCAGTGACCACCAACCAATTTTTGCATTGATCTTTCTAATTTTTTTCTGACGTTACCGTTTACTTGCGACACATGGTTTATTGAGAAAAGTTGTTCTATTTGATATGCTCTGCCTAACCTTAAAATTAACGACAATACTTTTGAATCACCCTGTATGTACGGTAAGGTTGTGTTGTTATTATTATAATGTGCAAGATGTAAATACAAAAGAACTGCCGTTGTCTTGATACAGTAAAATCAAGCAGACCAACGTTAAACACATTGCAGTTGGTGTCTACCTTATTTTTATTATATTAGTTATTAAAATATTATTATGTATTAGCCCACATATCCCTATACAGGGCAAAGGCTCTTTCTCCCTCATCCTTTGTAATTTTTTCAAATTTTCTCTCACTTTTTGTGAGGGGTTTTGGTCTACTCTCCCATAGTGACCGGTCCTCGTGCGAGAGAGCTGCCGTGTTAACGGAGCAATCGGGACACCCATCCCAGCACTGACCGGAGAGAATGCGGGTACCTAGCTACCGCAACTCCGGACCTTTTTAAAATATAGCAAAGCAAAATTTTCAGTCAACTTTTAAAAACCTGAAATAGGAATTATTAATGAAACGTTCACCTTTTTATACTGTTTATACTTGTTAATGTTATTCTTGTAACAGTTATTCGCTTGAAGAATATTGTATTTAGGGAGTTGCAGATTTTAGGGTTTAATTAATTCGGCAATAACTTGTGCATGCCATGTTTTAGAAATATCTTGAAGCAGAAATTTACTGATATTTTGAAACTTGTGCTCGGTTATTCTGAATGAAGATTAGAATCAAAACAACTGTGTTCTTAGGTACAATGATCACATTTAAAAATTTTAAGAAGTCCTAACCCTCCATGTTGCTGGCCATCTCTCGCAAAGTGTCAGCATTCCCTTTAAAATTCCGTAGTACCGCTTAAATCGTGTATAAATATAGCATATCCTTTGAATTTTGCTTTCAACTGTAAATTGATTTCAACCATGCTGCGCTTATATTATCTACCTATCAAATTCTAAACTTGGTTTAAACCCGCAATATACTCGGCTTTTTGGTTTAAGCCATGCTTAAATTTTAATTAAGTTTTATGTAAATAGTCTTTAGGGCCTGTTTTCCACATCCTGACAAGTTAATTTTAACCATATTTTCTATAGAAATAATTATTTTATCATCAAAGGTTGCCAAAGAAAATAATTGCAATTTATTTGCAACACCATGCTTGAACTTACTTACATACGAGGGTTGTCTTTTTAGTGTTGCGTATAGCCATAAAAGCAAACGGTAGATCGATTTAAAGTGCTTTATTGCTTTTCAAAGTATTGTCCACAAAGATTGATACACTTTTGCATTCGTTCAAACCAAATGTTAAAGCAGTTATTCCAGTCATATGTTCGGACAGTCAAAATCGTCATTTTGAAGGCATCGACTGCTTCTTCCGGCGACTGGAATCGTTGATCACGCAGTCCATTCTTGATCCTTGGGAATGTAAAAAAATCGTTGGGGCCTAGCTCGGGGCGAGCCGCCTTTTGTTCTTCAGTTAAAAGATGCGGGATCCAACGGGAAACTAACTTTCTCACACCCAATTCATCTTGCAGGATTTTTTGGATTGAGGTCTTTGAAATGCCCAAGAATGTCTCAATCTCGCGATATGTCGATCTTGCGTGATCAGTTGGCTCACAGCATCGATATTTTTCTGGGCGACTGCTGTCCTTGGATCGTCGCCGAGACTGGTGCGTCCACGATAGAATTCGCAGTACCAGCGGGAAATTGTCGATTGATATGGTGCTTCATCACCAAAAACAGAAACCAACTCGGCGAGACATTGTTGTTGAGATAATCTTCTCCGCAAGTTGTAAAAAATTATTGTGCGAAAATTTTCTCTGCTCAATTCCGTTTTGTCGGGCGACTTTTAAACAACTTTAAACATTCACTCTGGCTAAATCTTGATAAAACTTTATAATTAGGTTAACTTAATATTGAGGTTAATTTTGACTGCTAACGTTTCATTGGTGACGCCCTGTATGCGGCTATATGCAAAACTAAAAAGACAACCCTCGTATAAAACTGCAAAAATCGCATCTTTCTTTCACTGCTAAGTCCTTGTGAACTACGACTGTTTAAATATTGGGAATATAATTTTTTATAAATTAGGACCAGTAATAACTGGTACTTGTGACATTCATTTCTAGGATGGTGGGAGAGCTTTTCCGATTTTATTGATTTAACAAAAGAGGAGAAACTTAACATAATTATCATACAAATTATGTAGTGGTTTAATCGTATCTACATCAAGTTTTAACAATTTTCTTCTTCGCAATTTTTCTCTTTTCCATCTTATTCTTCTTCTGTTGGTATTTCATTTTCTTCTTTTTGACCCTTTTATTGTTTTTTCTTATGCTTTCACTTTCTTTTGCTGGTTCTTCATCGTCCTTTACAAATTACAATTGGTTCATCTCCTTCTTTGCTTTCGCCTTTTTCTTCGTTTTTGTGGGTCTCCTCTTAGTTTTCTCCTTCTACCCCTTCGTCTCCATCGTCTTCTTCTTCTGCTGGTTTTGTTTGTCTTTTTATTTTCCTATTCCTTCTTAGTCTTCTTGTGATATAGCTAATCTTATGAAGTAATGCTTGAACCTGTGATGCTGCTGCTTTAAAAAGCTAAACGAATTTAATTGATTTCTTTCCTTCTACTTTAGAAGAATTCAGCAACGTTGGTGCTTTATAACATTTGGTACCAAGCAAAATATTCTTTGCTTTCTTAGTTTTTATTACTTACAAAATTTCTTGTTCTTTTTTGTTTAATCTTTCTGATATTTAATTACGCAAAATCAACTTAATCAACTTAAGTTTCGTTCGTAAGGTTTCATCCGGATATTTTAACTGGATCGAATTTGCTGTAGTTGTCGATATTGTTCGATACAGAATCACCAAAAGAAGGTTCCGCTTGTTAACAATCTCGTCAATGAAAACATTTTCACAAGTTTCCGAGATATTAATTCTGTTAAAGCTAGGTTTGGTTGGCTATATAACCATTGCAAACTGTACCATAAATTAGTACCAGTCAGCAACGTAAACTACAGACTCTTTGATTTCACTTGCCTTCGAAAATTTAGATGTTAATTTTCACTTTTTGTTCTATCTATCTATTAGCGAATTATACAGGACATGCTGCTTCTCGGTTTCTAGAAAGTAATGTAAATAACATTTGTATAATATAACATCTAATCATAAATATAACAATTAATACCTAATATAATAATTTAAAATTGCGGTAGAAACATACACATGGTTGGTATAACTGTTATATAACGTTCAGATAGGTTAAATAACAATTGTATGTATGACAATAATGCTTTTTTGGGACTATGCATCTACTAACTTTTTGTTCTATCAAAGTAAATATTGAAAGTGCATCAGTATTAACCAGAGAATCAAAATTATTCTGTAGTACAGTATTTTTCAGGATTTGGGTTGTGACGTCAACGCACTGTTTATAAATTCACAATCCAACTATACTTCATCTCTTTCTAAACTAGGTTTTCATTACCTACTGCGCACGAACGCGTGTCTACCCATACAGTTTTTGGGCGGGGCAAGTTGACGTCACAACCCAAATGCTAGATGAAAACTACTGTAGTTGGCTTGTTTTAAATATCTAAATGGTCAATGTATAAACGTCTACTGCTTTCACTTGCAGCAGAATGTTAGATTTAAAGATTGCTAGCCGATTCTACCAAAACATGAAAAGTAGAGGCTCTTATACAGATTCCTGTGACACGCCATAAACCTTTGAGAGTATCATACGTAACAATATTCGTAGGTATTCCGCCACCAGTTGCTCAGAATCAGAAATCAATTCGAATTACTTCCATTTTTGTAAAATGGGCATAAACTTTATTAGAAGTCCTGTTTGCATTTAAGTAAATAAATGTTTGCTTGATTATTAATTTTACCATTGAACTTTGTTATGACATATTCTCATTTAAAATAAGAGTGAATGTTGTAAGGGGTTAGTAATAAAATATAGGTAATAAAAATTTAAATGTAAATGGATTCAAAGATTCTTCTTTGTATTAAGTCATTTAAAAGTGAATCCTTACAAATTAAATTTCTAATTCTTTTTTATATGTATTTCTCTCCTTTAAGACTTTTTCGAAACCTTTCTTGTTTTATTCTCGATGTGGTTTTTGGGGGTTTTCAACGTTTTCCTTTTTGCCCTTTTTTTATATTCTTAAAGAAAAATGAAACCTTTTGACACTTTATTAACCTTTTTTAACTTTATTAAAGCAACACCATCACTTCAAGTTTCCCCTGCTCTACCGATTATTTTACCTTTGTAAATCTAGAGTCTCAAGTCTTATGTTCAGGAAGTTTATTATGGCAAATAGCTGCCGGTAAAGCTTACCGAAAAATCAAGTACGCAGAAATTTAATTAGATTTTTAACGTTTTAAGTGTCTAATCACTTTTTTTGCTTATACAAGCTTTAGGCCCGAAATTCGCGATCTGAAGCCTTATGGTAATTAACTTTTCACATGTAGTTCTCCCTTTGATAAAACTTTAAGTATTTTCAACTGGCGTACGTGAAATTTTACACAAAGCACAAATTAGATCCTTTTGGATGTCGGCTTTTAGTTTGAAGCTTCCCAAAAGGCTTTTTTGGACTAAAATAAATTGCGTGACGCTAATGAAGAGATTATCGGGAGTTGAAAATATTAATCCGTACAAACAGGATTTTCAATTTGGATGTCCTGTTGATTTCTTATGTATAAAAATAGCAAATAGAAGGCCTAGAAGGGCATTTTAACACCCCATGATTTTTCATGCGAAATCTGTTTGCTAGTCACACACGAAACATCTGCGTTATGCTTTTGCTAAAAGCCGCTTCAACCCCATTCTTAACATCCCTTAGTGCAAATGTCACGAACTAACACTGTTTCTCTATTATGAATATTTTGTTTTTTAAAAGGCATTTTAATGTTTCCGAGAACCCCTGTTTTGAAATCATTTTTTTAGTGCCAAGAGGAAATATAAATATTATGCCGAGTGTCGTCGCGCATGTGTTCAGTACTGTTTTCAAAGATATGTTAATGTTTTCTTTAACTAACGGATGTATTTTTCAACTTCTACTGCGAAAACAGTTTTTATTTTCGTATACGACTTTGTTGCCATCTTTATGTTCCGTACGAGATGTTTTTTGTGCCTCTTGTATTGATAATGCAACAACTCAAATTTACCATACAGTGTACGAAGAGAGCAAGTTCAAAATTGTAGGGAAGATTTACGATCGTGGTTTGAATTAAATCTTTTAAACACCCACGTTGTTGAATTTTACAGACGGAATTACAAAGTTGTATCTGGACGCTTAATGCTGAAATTTCCCATTAATCATTAGAGAAGCTGGCTATAACGCAAGAATTATCTCGCCCCCTTAATTTTCTATTCTGTATTGTTTATCTTGGTAAAATTATTGCTGTTAGTTTTAACAAGCGTTGTTGTGAATGCGGAATTTATGTACTGGTTTAGTTTATGTTTCATATTCAGTATAACACGTGTAGAACAAACACAAAAGTTTAAAACAAAAGTAAAGGAATGTGCAATACTTATGATTTAGGGAAAAAAGCAAAATGGCAACGCAGCACCAGCATTCTTAAGTTTGTTAGGTTAGGAGTTGTAATTATCTGGGGCTTGTGGTTACGCATTTCTTTTATGTATTTTTGATATTTTCTGAAGGCCTATTGTGACAAGATTTTTGATATTTTTACTTTTTTGTATACTTCTGTGTGCCTTTTTAAAATAATTAGGAAAAATTATTATTTTTTAATTAATTTTGGATGTTTTATGGGTTTTAAAAGAAGCATAAACTCAGCTCTTAAAAAGCTAACCTAAAAGTAAGAACTTAAAACTCGAAGCTTAGCCTTTCTCTTTATAAATAATTTTAATAATATATTTCCTTAGCATAGTTCTAAAACTGAATTTTTTGAATGTTAGTTATTTATTTCTTGTTGTATTATTTTTTAGTAATGTTGTTGTGGCCACTTTTTTGTGTACTTTTCACAATAACTAGCATAATTATTTTTTCAAATTGATATTCCATGAGTTTTAGATGAATTTTTAAAGAACTTAAAACTCGAAGCTGGACCTTGTGGATACTTTTAATATATTTCCTTAACATACCTAAATGTTAAAACATGTTCTGATAATTTCTAACATTTTCTTTCTGTTGTTTCAGGTACGTACAAAACCCATTCAAAACGTTTTCGAAGTGAAAGTAAAGCTGTAATTCTGGTAAGGAATTGAATTAATGTTCTTTTTAAACCCGGCTTTTTTTCTATACGATTTAAAGCACTGCCTTGCCACGAGAGTACTTTTCATATAAGACGTTGGAAAATTGAAACATAAATATTTAAAAACTGTTAATGAAGTTACCAGCCGAAATGTACCACCTACCGAATTCTCTAAAAATGATTGGGCCTCTTAGGAAATCAACTTCTGAATTTTCAAGCGTTTATGTTATTTATATTATCGGTTCCTAAGGATTAATTTTAATATTTATTTATAGAAGGGAGATATTTTAATATTTAAAATTTCACCTTGGGCATATGTTTCGTGATATTAAAGGAAAATGCGGTGGACGTTTTAGTTATATTTAATCTAAAGTCTCTATTTTGAAATTGTATTGAAATTTTGTTTTTCTCTTTAAACTGTTTCTGAAATGTAATAAGTTTTTATTTTTCCATTGAATGGCCGTCTAAAAAACTTATTAAATAATTTTTAACGCATTAACGTAGGTACGTAGGTATTGATTTTTATTCCCTTTGGGGAATTCAAAATTTTAATAAAAGTGTATAATAAATATTAAGAAACATTAATTCGTCGAATCTGTTTTCTTTGAATTTTAAGGAATTTGGAATTTTTGTTGTTGTTTGTAAAAACATGAAAAAGTGCCTTTGGTTTTAATACCTTCCCTGCTATGTCATAGTTCCTAATTTTTAATCAAAATATATGACCTTTCCTTTAGATGGTTGAGGTTAAACTCCAAGGAATAGAAATCAGACTTTAGATTTTTTAGTTACTAATTTTAGGGATGTTTCGTTGGTTATTTTATTTAAGATACTTCACACTACGAAGCACTTTAAAATTATGTTGTGTTAAATCCATGATTGTTGTATCCTTATTTAGTGGGGATTTTAATTCTCTTTCGTTTTCTTTGGCTCCTCCTCCATTTTGTTCGTATTCTCCTCCTTGGTGTCCTCATCCTTCTCTTCCACTTTTTGTTCCTTCTTTCTTCTTGGTCTCCTCTTTCGTCTTCTACTTCAGTTCTTCTTTGCCCTTTTTCTTGTTTTTTCCTGTCGTTAGAGTTTCCATCTCTTGATATTCTGACTGATCTCTCATTAAATTGTAAACCAGAACAAATTTACGATTTTCAAGGTTTGGCAGGATTCCGTACTCCTTCGTTGTTCATTTTGTCTATACTGATTTTAACTTTTCTTTTTTTTTACCGCTTTGTTGATACCTTTATTACTTTCAACTTTACATAGGTAATAAGTACGTTTGTATTGTTTTAACTTCTTATTTTCGTTCGCTGATAAAAAATAAAATAGCTTTCGTTATCTAAAAGCAAGTAACCTTTTAACATTTACCCAGTTTTGATGAAGTTTTTGTTTAAATTCGCCTCCCTTTTTTAATGGCCAAAATTAAGCAAAGTCAACAGTAAAAGCCTTTAAATGTGTGGGTTGAATATTTAAGTAATTATTTTTTTGTTGTTTCTCGATAAAGAACATCTCTGATTTTCACGAAATGGGGTATGGGGTATCGCAAAATTTATTTGGTGATTTTTTAAAATTTCTATTTAGCAAAGCTTGCTCTCAAAATTTAAATGGAGGGCTTCACTCATATCCTAATTATAGTAGCTGACAATATGGCAAATTAATTAATTGCAAGTTTGTAAATCAAATCCAGCCAAAACAAGACAGAAATGTTAAAAATCGCCCGATTGATTTTGCTTGGAAGTTTCCGAAATGATTAAGATTCTGAAACCTTTTTGGAAGAACTGTTGGCAGATCCTTGACATCCGCAGCCCTATGTTAACCCAATAAATAAATAAATAATAAGTAATTAGTTTAAAGGTCCAATTTTAAGCAGTTTCACTTTTTATTCTATTCAAAATAAAAATGCATGCTGTTTCAAATTCATTTTTTAAAATATCCTCGCTTTGTAGAGTTCGTAAGATTGATTGAAACCCTTTCGGTGAATATTTTTCCAGCTAGAACATTCTAAAACTGATAATTATCATTTTGAATAATGTTTATAATTAAATTTTCAAAGTAAATTTTGTTTAAAAACATAGATGGAAACGAATAAGTTGTTGGAACATTTTTCTACCATAAATTTGTTTCTTGTTCGTTTGTTTTTTGTCCGAGTTTGAAAAACCAAAATTATGTTTTTCATAGTTCGGTTTCATGAAATACTTTGATTGAACAATTTTGAAGTCCTGCCGAAGTGGCCGAGTGGTTAAGGCATGCTCGGATGCTCTACGGGTGGCCCTACCCAGTCACTGGCGGTTGTCGAAGGCGTGGTGCTTACCACATTACCCCGTACGTATAGTGTGTGAGACAACCTATGTATAAAGAGCGACTTGGGAGACCTTAACCCTCTACATTGCCTGCCATGCTCCCTCGCGGGGCGTTAGTGCCGATACCTTTATCTTTAATTGTGAAGTCCTTAAATTCCCCTGAATTTGAAATAAACATTGTGCTTGCCCGTCTTCAATTATGATTTCAATTATGATTTTCTAATAAAAGAAATAAATGTTAACAATATTATCCGTTAGACAACGGTCTTTCTTTTGACCTTAAAAAAATCTAAAATAAAAAAAAGAAAATTTTGCCCATTGTCTTCAAGTCTTCGAATATTAATTGTAAATTTGGAATTTAGAAAGTTCTTGTAAGATATTTCAATTTCTCTTATCTCACCAGAAGTACAGCCTAAGGTCTGAGTTAATGGAATATTAAATAATCCCTGTAAAACCACAACAAACTATTAAAAACATGTTAAACACAATATAAGTTATTAAAATGGTTTTAATAGCTTATTGTGGTTTTCAGGGTTTAGTAGTGCTCAATTTAACCGTCTTCCTAGGATTTTCGTTTGTTACACCTGTGTGTAACAGAACTCTTAATTTGCATTCAAGCTTTTCCAGGTTTTCTTGTGTATTCTAATATTTACTAACTTTGCATCAATTGAAACTATTCGATCCTAATTGTTTTGAAATACTGTTTGCCTATCTGATATGTAAAGAAATCGTTTGAGATCGTAATATAACATGTGATCAAAAAATAATGAAAGCAAATCTGGCCATACTGCTTATTCAGAAGTGAATCCTCAAGTTTGAAGTTCAATCTTTGGCAATTAAAAAGGCATTTATTTGCACTTCCAAAGTTAAACTTTGGAGCAAGGATTATTGCTTCCATTTTTGAAGCTTAGCCCCAAAAACTAGTTTGTGTTTTGTACTTACCTTTGGGTTTTTGTATTTGATATTTCGATTTATTTTCTTCTCATTTTTGAAAGTTATTAGCTTGTTGGAACAAAGGCAATAATTGGAATATGATTATTTAAATGTAAGGTCTCTCCACATTTTCTTCGGCTTTTTAACAAATTTCTGGAGTGGTTTTAACATCTCATCTATTAAGCATTTAACTTTACTCCAAGGTCAGTTTTTCTATTTTCTAATAAACTTATCTTTCAGTTAGGTATTTTCCTTATAAATGCTTTTTATAGCAGAAATTTGCCAAACATTTATTTCCGGTTTTTTAATGTAGTGGAAAACTCCCCAACCCTTAAAATCTTCAACATGTAACATCCTGAAACGCATCCTCAAATTAAAACTTATTTAATCGGAATTGTAATCTTCCATGAAACATGAAACCTTTAAAGACAGTAAAAGAGTTCCTTTAGAAAAAAATGTATTCAAACTTAACCTCGAGCATATTGAAGGGCATGTAAGGTTTCGCGTGTGTAGGAGCGTAGGTCAGGTGTCACAAAGCGTATTGCATTTTCTTCCTTTATTGGAAATTTTTGTACATAAAAAGATACTTTCTTATTCCCTTCTGTTTATATAAGGCGTTTATATTTCACGTTATTTAAATATATAGAGGTTAACAAAACAAGGTCGGCCATCACTAATTCCTAATTAAGTTTAAAAATATTTTCACCCACACTTGTCCCCGCTTTAGAATCCTTTTTTAGCAGCGAATTTACATTAATTATTTAAATATTACTTTCGCTCGATGTTTTAATGGGAATTGACGATGATAATATTTGTAGAAGGCATTGCCAGACGTTTTAATTAGTTTTAAATAAATTATCGTATTAATGGGGCTTTAAATCACAGATTGCAATAATTAGCAAGGTTTAATTGCAGTTCCTATTATGACGCAGTGGTACATCTGATAAAAACCTTGCGAAAATATTTCCTAATATCTTAATCTCGGCCGACCTTTATAATGTTAATTTTTTTTGGCAGTATAATTATTTTAACTGTGGCATAACACGTACTAAATGCAAATGAACGCTTTAATATCGCACTCTTATTAATTTTTGATTGTTTCAACATTGTAATTAACTATCTATTATGAATGAGAATGAGTAATTTTCGATTCCGCCGCATATGTTCGCGATTGGTTTTTGTTGAAACGAATGACTTTAATTATGCAGTTATACTAGTAAATGAGGCAGGAAAGAATTAAAAACTAATGCAGATGAACTTTGGAGATTGAAAATATTAAATCGCATCCGCTTATGTTGAAATTTAAAAGAGAATACAAATACGCGAGTGTTTTAAATAAATTTCGTTACTTAAGCGTTTTGGCATTTAGGAACTTCAATAAAAAGAGTCGAGGAAGGTGTAATAGCCCGGCGGACGACACTGCATTGCACAACTCAGGTGTTAACCTCGTGCTAAATAACGCTTTCTCTGTTTTTTTTTGTGCTTAAAACATTACCCGCGCTGTGTGCAAAATATATTATCAATGTATGACGTGTTTGTCTTAAAATTGCAAAATTTTATTTAAATTAATTGCTTTTATTCGCAACGTATTAATTATAAGTTCCATATACTTATAATGCGAATAAATGAATGGCAGGCTTTTATTATCATGGGTTTCTATTTGAAAATTGGACAGCTAGTTATCTACTTCGTGATTATACCGAGGGAAATAATGATAGAATTCATAGGTGTGTTTTTAATGGTGTATTAAGTTCACAGCTGTAATAAATCATTCCTTTATTATTGGATGTATAGTTTGAATTTTAGGCACTGATGATGATAAAATAAATTTGTATTAGCATAAGAATTATCTAAACCCATATTCGAGTATTCCCCAAAGCTAACTTTATAAGTAAAACAATTATTTTTATTTAGTCAGAGTTTTTCAATTATTAAAAAATGTGATTTTTTGAGTATTTGCCATCTTAAAGTAGAAATTGCTTTGGAAAATCAAACAATTTATGAAACTAAGTTTATGTAGGTACATGTACAGGTTATTTTGAAAATTTCAGGTTTCATTCTAATAACCTAGTGCATTTTTCTTAAGAAATATTTCAGTGAGTTAGTTGTGATATAGATTGGTCGTTCAGTACTTTAGAAAACATTTGAATATCAGTCTAAGCTGGCCCTTAAAATTTTTAATAAAATTATGTCCCAATTTCTGACTCCTTGAATATCTAAAGTACCTAAATTTTTGGTTTCTGCGAAAAATTTATGCTCAAATAATTATGATTGTGGTAATAAAATAGATACATTCATTTGATTTCAGATGATCTCAGATATTTTTATTTATAAACAGACAGTCTAAGGTTACGTTTTTAACGAGGTTCTTATCTGTTCAGTTTTGTTTGAGACCAAAACATAAGCAAAATTTGTTATTTTTTAATTACATTCGTATTTCCATATTTTTTTTTGAAAATGCTTCCTGTTATTTTCTTTTCTGAATAAATGTCTGTTATTGATATTTTTTCTTCACATTTTTTTTTCTTAGCTTTCTGCCAGATTTTGACGAGTCTTCAAATATATTTAGAAATATTCGTACCATTTATTTATTTTTTTTCCTATGGACTACGAAAGTTATTCAAACCAGTGCAGTGTATACATTTTTTACTTCTTGTTAAGAAAATCTCAAGTAATATTATTAATATTATTTTATTGAAGAGAACGATAGAAGACATTTGTATATACCTTTTTAAAATTATATTCTTCAAATAAGCCCTTTTTCAGAATCTAATATATTTTTTACTTTTTAAAATTCTTTCAGGGTATATGTAGTACATATATTTAAATTATTTATTAAAAAGGATTGCGAACGTTGTGAAAGAATAAAAGTTGTTACGAATTTTAATTTGTGTTTTTCTTTCTTGCTAATAATTTGAAACATGATTGTTAATATAAATAACATTAAATGTAAACTAAATTACAAATTTTAAAATAGGTATTTAAATTATATAACACTTTCAATTGTTAGAACTCCAACTTTAATTATTATTAGTACTCTTCAAGATTCGTGAGTTTCCTGTTTTATTGCCAGAATTAAGTTCTTTATAAAGGTTTACTTTGAAGCAGTTGAAACGGAGTTTTTAAGTATCTAAATAAATTGAGAATTATTAAGGTTCATAAGGAGATATTTCAGCATAAAATTTTTAGCTTTGAAACTAATCATCTGTTTTCGTTCTTTTTCTTACACCTAAAATCTAAAAATTTCGATCGGTTTGGTTTCATATTTTATACTTAGAACCGGCCTTTCAATCTCCAAATAAATTTATCCTCCTATTATTTTCTATGGCAACCTTTGTTAATACAATTGTTTCCATAGAAAATATTTGCCAAATAGCTTATTAGGAGATTTATTAGGCGATTGAAAGACCGGCCCTTACAAGAAAACGTTTTCATTAAGTAAAGAGCCTACTCTGCATTTGCAAATCTTTTATTTTAAATAGTTCATAAATGAGCTCAGAATAATTTCTTCTTCTTCTTTCACTATTCCTTCTGCCCTTTCAGGCGTCGGATTGTGGGTCCAGCCCTCCTTTCACCCAATTCTTCCACGCTTTCCTATCCCCTGCTAGACTATTCATCTCTGTTAATGCTTTCCCCTTTGATCTCCCTAAGTCCTCTATCTGGTCCAGCCTGTTCTTCTTGGTCTACCTCTTCTTCCTCTTATCGGTTTACCCATTTCCATTATTCTTTTTGTTAAACCTCCTCTATTCATCCTTGTAATATGTCCGTACCAATTTAGCTGTTTTCTCTTTTTTCCAGTACTGGTGGTTGTTGGGTAGTCTCCCTTATGTGCTCGTTCCTCACGTGTTCCCATTTGGTTATTCCCATGATCTTCCATAGCATTTATTTTCCCTTTGTGCTTTTTGTGCAATGCCCAATTCTCTGCTGCGTAGGTAATTGTGTGTAGCGTTATTGTATTGTGGATTTTTAGTTTAACATCCATTTCGATTCCCTTGTGGCCTAACACCGTTTTATTCAGCGAATAGTATACTCTCGTTGATTTGTTTGCTCTGTTGGTTAGTTCTGCATCGATTTTACCGTCACTTGTTAGTATTGTCCCCAGATATTCATAGGTTGTTACTCTTTCTAGTGGTGAGTTCTTGCATATAATCTTTGTGTTCCTGTTGATTCCTTGGGTTTCATTGATTATCATCACTTTTGTTTTATTTTTGTTAATTTCCATCTTCATGTTTTCTATTCCATTGGTCGAGGTGTCTAGTAGTTTCTGCATTTTTCCTCTAGAGTTGGCTACTAATACCACATCGTCAGAATAATTTCCAAAATTCTTTTCTTTCCTTTTCAACTGTGCCAGTTAAAACTTTAAGTGGAAATAACAAATTAAAGTTCAAAAGTATGTGTTGTTGAAGCCCAATACCTTCAAGATGAAATAAATAAAATCGTAATAAATTATCTTTCAGGAATAAATTATTTGACGAAGCTTAGAAGTAATACTTGAGGTGATATATCTGAATATCTATAAAATGCGTTGAAAAATATTAACCCCTAATATCTGTTTTTGGCTAGAATAGATTAATCTTCTTAGTTAAAATAAACGAAAATTTAATAGTAAAATTCAATATTTATCGATTTTCCTTTGCTTATTTTACGAATTAAAAATGTTTAATTAATTTGAAAATTAAAGTGTATTAATAAATATACCGAATTTTTTTCTTTAGTTTCGTGATGTTTCATTATTATTTCATGAAGAAAGCACAATTAAAATCTTTGTTTAAAATCACTTATCTTTGCATTAATTTTGACTTTTAATTTAAAGTTGGAGTTCTGTTAGAATCAGGTCTGGATTACCATCATAATTAGAAGACTTTGCTTTTTGTTACTTTTTATTCAAAATCATATTAATATAAATTATTTAATTTCCTAAAAATAAATAAAGGATTTTCTAAAAAATATTGAGGACCTTTTTTCGCTAACATAAATATGAAATACAACTATGTTTCAGCCTGCCAAGGGCTTCTTTTGGTTGTTTATGCTGCTGAACCGATATTCACGAGCTACCAAGGTCGGTTTAACCTGCTACTTAGGCTGAAGTATGGCTAAAGGAGTTGTTACTGCAAAACGAATTAAAAGAAAAACTAATAATAGGTGGCAAATTAAAATCTAATCGGACTAGATATTAATGGCCAAAAATCATTATTTAGTACAGAGTTTCTTATCAAAATAATAAACACCTTGGCAAAATGTATTATCGAACGTTTAGTTTTATTTTCATGCATGATTTGTTGTCAAATTCAAAATCAGAGTTAAAACTATGCTACAATCAAATTTTGATTTCTAAAATTAATTGTTGGGGATAAATCTATGAGCTTTTCGAAGCGATGAAATCGTAGAAAATTAGGTTTTTTAATTGCCTAAACTGTAATGATAAAATTGAGCTATTAATGTTCTTCAAAATTCGACCTACACGGAAAGAAAGAGTCTGTAAGATCAATATTATTTCAGAAACAATAATTTTTCAAAATTTACATATAATCGTGGAAGTGGTTTAAATTTGATTGATTGAATTAATTATTTTTCAGTTTTTAATGTCTTTCAAAATCCGACCTACAAGGAAAGAGTTTTCATCAAAGAATCTGCTTTGTTCGCTTTATGAATTTTTCAGAAGCGTCTTTTGTGCTATTTCGAAAAGGTATTTGTGTGGTTACTCTTATTATTAAATAAATTAAGGATTTTTATATGAAACAACACATTTGCTCTGTCAGAATCAGTATTTCGGAAAAGGTTTAACTTAAAGCCTTAATTGTTCCAAAATATCGCCCCAAAATTTATAAAAATATCCGAATTTAAAATTGTTTTTCGCCTTTCTCTTCCTTCGTGCATTTTAAATCAGTTCCAAATTTCGGTTCGTTTTAAATACACCAAACTGCCATTAAAATACATGAAAATATTAATATTCGGAATTGTTTAACCGATAAATGTTTACATAAATATATATATCAAATTAATTTAAGTTCACTTGTTTCCGTGGTCTCAAATTATATTTGAATACGAAAACCCCATTTCCTAACGAAAACCACAATGGCACGTAAATTAACGTAACAACTCGACCATATTATATCTACATGAAAATATAGATGAACGAACAATTCCGTTTCAGTTAGCCGTTTAACTAAATTTTACATTAACGTGCCACGAATTATCGGTTGCTGGAATTATTCACCTTAACGAGCTCAGTTTGTGTCCTGTTTAAATTTTAATATGGAGATTAATTAATGACGGGATGGATAGATATTCTTCAAGGTTTTTTTGAAGAAACGATTTATTTTTTATAAATCTGATACTCAAACGTCTGATTTGAGAAGGTTCAGATTCGTATCATTTTTGTGAAAATTACTTAAATACGGTTGTGAAATACGTATTCGTTTTTCAGAGCTTTTCTATTTAAAAAAATCTGATTATCCTCTTCCGGAAACATTGTTCTTGAAGCTTGTTTTAATTTGGTGATATTAAAAACCAACAGAATTTTGTAAAAAGTTGTTTGGAAAGTAAGCTCCAGAATGAATTTTCAAACAGCATAGCAACCCATTGTTGACACTGTTTCATAATGCTGAATTGTCATAGAAAATCACTATTCGAACACCTAAATTTAGTTCGGATATCCATTAGGAAGTACATACAAGTATCCTTGACACGTGCCAAACAAATGTCTTTGACGCTTTGTATTAAGCTTGGTAACTAGTTCAACAAAGTAAATTTCTTACAGGCTAAAGCTTTCCTCGGACGCTGCTTAAAGCTTTTTTGAAAGTATTTGATTCTTTAATAAATTAACCAACACTATGAAGGCTTATTTTGAGAGAATTTATTTGAGGCAAATTCTTGAAATTGAAGAAAAGCTCTTGAGTTTGGGTTTAATAAAGCTTTTAGGTTTCACATGAGGAAGTATTAATTCTGGTTCGAAAACTGTATCGAAGTTTTTTATTTTCTTCGTTGAAATATTTTTGGAAATTTAGTGTTTGTGGAGCGCAGCTCAGACAAGGCTTTTGGTTTTGGAAACAGCATGGTTTTTTGGTTCAAAAATGAAACTTTTACTCTTGTTAGCGATTTTCGTATACTCCAACTTCGTTATTTTAGTTCGAAAATTGAAGAAAGGTTAGTTAATCGCTATAAAGTCTATTTACTTAAAAATATTATTTCTGCGAGAATAGAGGTCTGAAAGAGCTTTTGAAGAGTATAAACGTAATACATATTCATTTACAAGCCTGTATTCTTAAAAATCACTGGCTTTTTTCCTTGAAAACCATTTTTAGGTAATAAATTGATTAAATAACATTATGATTGTAATCAAAAGTTTGGCTTTGAGTGAAGGTTAAAAATTGTATTATTAAATCACTTTTCTTTCATGTTGTCTTTTTCTTTCTCATTCTCTGTTTAACTTCAACTTAAACTTTTAACTCTTCGTTTGATTAAATCATTTCTCAAATTAATAAAATTACGTCGAATCAAAAATTAAGGGTTTGTTCTTGAACTTTTGTACTCTAATATTTTCTTTGCATTTACGATTATAAGCCACGTGCCACGAAAAATTTCCTAAGCCATTAGAAAAACAGTACTTTGTTGTTAGTTCTACTAAAATATTAACCTGCGTACGTAAAAAAGTAAAATCCTGTAAAGCCAAAACTGGGAAGCTTAAAATAAATTCTAGAGAACGTGAACTACAAGGGATCAATAATATTTAACGCGTGCGGAAGTTCAAGGGCGGCCGAGGAACTCCAGGAAATACCTCGGTTATTGGATTTCTATTTCAATAACCGAGGGATCGGGGCTGTAAAGAAATATTTTTAACTTTTGTTGCCTGGCTGTATCCGAACTGAATTTCGTTATGTCGAAAGCTTTCAAGCTTTTATTATAGGTTTGTATCGAGGAAATACGTCGTATGTTCCGCTTAGTATTTTTATACTTTATTTGTTCTATAAAATAGAACGATTTTCAGGGTGAAAACCTTACGTTTAATTATTACAACTGAAAATGTTGTTTGAACAAACATAAAAGGCACGGCTGTTATCTGTTTGAAAAATGTCAATTTTGTGAAAGTTGGGCGTTACTAAGGAAGCAATCCAGCCTCGCTCCCCCAGCCTACACCCACTTTTCCCCAAGTTTATCGCTCCCATTACATGAAAGTAAAGGTCGTTTTACTGGATCTAAATTATGTAGACTAAAACCTGTTTGAAAATCCTTTTATTTTCAGCTTTTCCTATAGATTTTTCGTAATTTAATTTTTGACAAGCTCTATCAATTTTCCTAAGTAAAAATTTAGTTTGAATTTTAAAAAATTCTGTAGTTTGGGTAAGAAATTAACTATTCATTTCGAATTGAATTCTTTATGAAACTGATTCTTTTCTAAGTTATTTTAAAGAGGTTTACGTATTTATCATTAAATAATCCAGAATATTTAGGGAAAAGGATGAAACCTACAGGGTGTTTTCGGAAAATATCAGAATATCCAATACATTCTTTAATGGTGGAAAGGGTTGTAAGTAACCTTCGTACCCTTAACCAAAGAAAAGGTTTGCCCCCAATTTGAATTTTGAGAAAACTCCTTCATTCTTCAAGGAAAGAAACGGTTGTATGATGTTCTATTCCTTTCTAGAAAACCTCCCCAAAACGTAATTTTTTATTATTATTACCGAAGGTCAGTGGTTCAAACCCTAGTAGAGGTGATATTTCTTTTATTTTATATTTTTAGAAAATTTTTGAAAATAAGAATGAATTCTGCTTCATTTTTAAACGTTTATAGGGGGTAGACAAAGAAACTCACAGTTGGTATTTTATGTATTTTGAAACAGGAGTTGGGGTGGGTTTATACATTCTAGGGATTATACGTTACCTGTTTTGTAATGGTATTCAGCCTGAAAATCACCAAAGATTTTTCTGAAATTTCAGAAATCCCTGAACTTCTTCTGTATTGATTTTCATTCTAGAGCATATAAACAATAAGCTAAGAAATTTTACACAAGTTGCTATATTTTACGTAGGTGAAACCATTGATATTTGTTTATTTGTGCTTTTAGAATGTCTATTTAGGTTATTCTAAAGCTCGAAATCTGCAAGAAATATCTAAAGAGCGTTTCTTTTTGTGTATACACAAAGCAGCCGGACTCGATAACTTCATTAAAAATGGCCCTTGCAAGGTGTGGCCATTAAATACCGTGACTTAGGCTAAATCACTTTTCTTATTTGTATATTTTAACTTTTACATGTTTCCCCCTTGGATGTAGTGCTTTCTGCACTAACACATTATACATTCATATTTTCCACTGCTCACAACAGTGCTGGAAATCAATTTCTCATTTTTCGTCAGTCCCTTCAGCACTGTGTTTTTCTTGTAATGTCGAAAACCGACTCTAAGTACGCTCTTTTGAGCACTTTGGGAATCAAGTAAAAGCCGAATGGAGCCTAATTTGCGCGATATGGAGGATGGAAATGTAATATTTTTTTATGAGGTTGAATGGGGAGACCCATTGTCTTGGTGAAAGATGAAGGCATTCTTCAAAAACCCTGGTCTGTTTGTGCGAATTCGTTCGCTTAATAATGTGTCTAAAACGTGGTTTTGGTTTATTTTGGTACCAAATGTTCCAACACTACACCCTTCATGTCAAAGAAGACCATCGAAGTAGTCTTAAATTGCCTTCCTCTTTACATTCTTAGTGAGGACGGTGTTTTCCAATTTAGGTATTGTTTCTGAATCGTACTGAGCGATCCTTTTTAAAAAATGTTCTAAAACTGCACCCTTCATATCAAAGAAGACCATCGATATGGTCTTAAACTTGGACTTGCTTTGCCTTCCTTTTTACATTCTTAGTGAGAATGGTATTTTCCAATCTATGGTTCTTTGTTTCTGAATCCTACTGGGCGATTCTTTCTAAAAGATTTAGTTTCTCAATTTCTGCCAAGGCAGGTTCGTTCAAATTTTCTTTTGTCTTTAGTCAAAAGTAAGAAGTTTTTGGCACTACTTCCACACAAAGCTTTCTGATGTTTAGATGAAAAATTTTCTTTCTTTATTGATACTTATTAATGACGATCTTTTCGAACTGTTTCTTTAATTTTATACACATCTCCATCTGTTCTTGAAGTGCGAAGGAGGATCAGACCTTTTGACTTTGTTAAGATCTTCTTAATCTTATCTACATCTTTTGTACCATCCCAAAACACGGGTAGGAGATAAACATATTTTTCTTCGGCTCCTTTTAACGTTTCCTCGCATTCCATTACTTATTTACTAATTTCGCCAAAAACGTCAACTTTTTTGTTGCCCAACTAGTTCTACAAATGAAGAAGCTACGGAGTTGCAATTTTTAGGGTATCTTAAGACGAGTTTAAGATGCGATAAACTTGGACGCCATTTTAATGTGTCACCATCCGTATGTCCTGTGGAAGTTTAGTCTCATTATTTAATAGTCACATCTCGTATTTTTCCATAAATGTAATCTTTTGATAACCTGATAAACGAATTGCCCCATTACCAGATTGTTTTTGGCTTAGCACTTTATAGATCTAAGTATAAACCAAGAACTCTTTTACAAATCAGAACTTAACTTGGTTAAATTGAGCTATATTTTTTGTATCACGTTGGTAGAAAGAGGGACGAGATTATACGTTGTAGGAATTCTACGTTATAGAATTTATACTGCAACTGACACTAAATATTTTACCCCAATTTCGGATACTTGTACTTTCCTGTTTGTTATCATATCAGCTTGCAAGATACAAATTTCGGTACTTTCTGTTTACTATGTACATAGGTAAAAACAGGAATATTTATTTATTTATTTTTAGGACGTTTAATTAGGGCCTGCTTACCCCAATAAATAATAATTATCCAAAACACCTCCCTTTTTAAATGTGCACCAATTTTTCAAGCTCGTAAAATTCGTTAAATACAGGAGAAAATTTGATTATTGCATTTATTTTCCAGAAAATACTATCTCTTCGTTAAGTTCGCCTATAATAATTTAGCTTCTTTTCCAGTGCATTAAAGACTTATCAGATACATTATTATTGTTATTATTATTAGCATGTACATCCCTATATAGGGCAAAGGCCTCCTTCTTTTTCCTTTATTCTTTGCACTGTTTCAAATCTACTCACTTTGTTAGTGAGGGGTTTTGGCCTACTCTTCCATAGTGAGATCAGATACATATCAAGCTCATACTAAGCTTAAAACTGATATGAGTCACATTGAGTTTACTTTTGTGGCAAAAGAATGGATAGACTTATACATTGTAGGAATTACACGTCCCACGAGTATTCTATTAGAATGAAGTTTGAAATATTTTTCTTGAATTTGGGAAATAATAAGTTCCATTATTACTTTGATATTAACCATGTTGATTTTAGTGAAATTATTAAATAAAAGGAAATATTGCGATTGCCCTCTAAACAGTATTCCCTTACTTGTGTTGTTAGTTGTTTATACTGTGCCAATTTCTTTTTATTAAACTAAATAATTTATATCGTAACACTTATTTACTCTAATTTATGAACACTAAGATTAATAGAACTAAACCTTAATGTTTAGTTATATCATTAATATGTATTCTAATCGCTTGAATCGCATAATATTCGCTGCTTAAGGCTTCTCATTGAATTCATTGATTGACTGCTCTTGCTGGAATGCACTTTTGTATGTGCGGCCGCTGCTCATTCTCGAACACGGTAGAAGCTTGGATATTCTACGGTCGCTATTCGTAACATGCCTCGTAGCAACATAAATCTTGTATGCTTATGATGCCTGATTAGGGTCTTTTAGCCTGTAAAACTGGAAATACACAACGGTTATCGAAGGAACTCTTTTGCGTATATATAAATTAGTCAGTCTCGGAAATTTGATTGATTGACGCACTTAACAACAAACCAAATTGCATTTCTTCGTCATAAAATCGTTGAGTGTCGTAAGTTGGTCAAACTTATGTCACTATTGTGGCATTCAACTTCACTGTGCGAGTATATTGCTTAATTTACTAAATTGTAAACTGACTAACTAAATTCGCAAATGGTATTGTGGTTTACCGCATTACAATGTGTGTGGTATCTCGGGGTTTACCACCTGCGGTGTAGCTTAACATTATATTTAACTATAAAATAAATTGCAACGCAATGACAAAATAATATCATACCCGTGTTTCTCATATGTCGATATAACAGTTAGTTTATCACCCGCTTAAATCTTAACTTTAAATTGTCTCCAATCACTCATACGGTTTTTCCAAACCGTAGACCATTTTAATTTTTATAACCCATTTATTTATTAACTTACGACTGTCTTTGTGCCAAGCCTTTAACATATGGCTTGCATACTTTCATTTGGGCGTAAATTAGTGATTTTTTGAAACTTCTCCCCTCTTGTGTCAAGCAACAAAAATTAAAACTTGAAACAAATTAGTAATAAAAAAATAGTATGTACAATCTAACTTCTGTTTACGTTTTACTTAAAATTTCGCGTGAGCGATTGTTTGTTTGATTACTAACGTGACTGATAATCCTTCTAAAACAACGACAGTCTGCGTGTAACACGTCAGTTTGTTTAAAAGGTAAAATAAGTCTCTGGGTCAAAACTCGAATATTAAATTGGGTTTCGTCAATATTTACGGTTTTCCCCAATAAAATATTATGTACAAATAGAAATTATTGAAAAATCAAATCTGTTTGACAATATCACGCTTATTTCCGTGAATTCATTTTCAATGCCATTCTGTTTCCCGTATATTTTTCCGAATATTGAAAAGTTGAAAGCGTTCTTTCCTTTACGTCTGCAATATTAAAATTTCTTCACTTCTTTTGTATGATGTAAATTTGTTCATATTTAACTGTGAGTTTTTTTATCTGGCTTGTTTGATACGAAATTATACTCAAATTTATTCCCCCCCCCCCCCATTTAAAAATTGCAACATTATGTCATCTTTTTTTGATGTTTGATGCAAAATAAATACAGAAAGTTTGCTTTTACTCGTACCTTTTTCTATTACTTCGTGTAACAGTTTGCCTTTCGTATGACGATTGCCTTATATTATACGATTATACCTTTTCAGTGCCGTCTTGTAGTAAATTAACCTAGGAAATATCGTTATTTTAGTTTGAAAGCACTAATCGGCTGTAGAAATTCGTTACTGTGCGATTATTAAGGGAAGGCAACGCCGTGTTATTTTCAACAATTTGCATAGCTAAATAGTTTCAACTTTCAGTTGGGTTATGAAAATCTTTCTCTGCAATCACCGCATAGATTTTCTGAAGTAACTTCTATTTCAGAATACAATTAAAGTGTCAAAACTTGTAATAATTCGTGCCAAAGGAAAGAAATTTTCATTTTTTGTTATTTAAAGATGAAGTTGCACTGTAGATATTATATCTGTTCCGTTCCGAAGTGTTGTGATTAAATACTGAAACTTAATTAAGGCGGCTGAAGAAAACACCTGAAAAACGTAGCAGTACCTAATAAACAAATAACGAAGTTACGTGTACGTTTTGGTTATCAATGTTGTGGCTTTTCAGGGTTTTGAACTGTTTTGATCAAACCCGTACTTGATCTGAGGTTTAACTAAAACTGGATTAGATGTAAAGTATTTCCTTTAAAGTAGGGTTGGACACCACGGTTAATCCTTAGGAACAAAAAATTGTCTTCTTTTTCTCTTTGTTCTTAAGACTGCTTGGACTTCCCCAAAGATACCTTTTCAGAAATTCGCAATTATTTATTCCATTTTGAATTATTTTTAATTACGAAAATTCGGTATATATTTTTCTGTATATATAATTTTCAAAATTTATTGAAATAGGTACGTTATCAGTATTTTGCCCCAAACGAGTGAATCTTAAACATTTAGGGCGGGTTGCATAAACATGAATTAACAGCTTCGTCAAATTAATCATTCATCAAAATGAACAAAATGTATAATACCGAAATTTGTTATAAACTATTCTGAACTGCTTTAGAACGCCTTAAACTGCCAAGATTCGCCTCAATCTGGCAATCTCCAGAATAGCCTCAGTACTTGTCCTAAGGAGCTTCCAAGCTGTTTTTTCTTTTCATAACAAAAAGATAGTTTCGTGTTCACTTCTCTTAGTGAACCATTCAAAAACTTGTGCGAAATCCACAAGAAGGTCTACAGACATTCTAGTTTTCTTTTTGGCAAATCTAAGAATGAAGAATATCAATAAACTAAACATTTGGCACCGACATTAACAAATTTTGGCAAAACTTGACTCAAAACTATCAATAAAGCAAAGAATCCTTCACAAACTGGAAAGATGTTTGTTTTCAGATATGTTATTAGTACTTATTACCATGGTTTCTGTGTGAAATTTACAAAATAAATATACCAAAAAAAAGTGTACAGCAGGTTAGGGAAAATACAACCCAACATTGATATTATGATGCTCCATTTTTGAAAGATTTCATCAAACGGTTAACCGCTTAGGCGGTCCTTTTTATTATCTTAATAGAGCAAAGGCAATTCTGTGGCAAACTCTTTGGCTTTCACCCTAATAAGGACTAATTTCACTAGTTAAAAGCTACATTTATTAATTATATTTTCTAAAAAATCAATTAGTTTCACTATCTTAAACTAGCTTCGAATTGACAGCGCCTACCAATGCTTTGAATTACTTCCGGTTTGGGACTGCCTCAAACTGCCTTTAAGAATACTTCAAAATTAAAGAACAAAGATTTTCGTAGTTTAAAGTGCGATGAAGACAACGTAATTAAAATAGTAAGTAGAATCGTGCAATTCCCGGAACTGCTTTAGAGTGCCTCTAGGACTATTACGACATTAAAGAACAAAAGATTGTCAACCCCCTTTTTTAAATTCCTTAAATGCTTGTGGTGAAAGCATGTTATACACAGGCTTTGAGCATTCCCAGAGGCCTCTTTTAAATTCATTTGATTTTTGTTTGTTTTCTGTATTTTATGTATTTCTTCTTGAATATTTTGCTTGTTTAATGGTTGGAGATTTAAAAAAGAAGAATAGTGAAACGAAAAAGGAATCCCAATCAGTCGTTTATACTGTTTAACTGCAGCAAAATGGTGGAGGCCTCGCGTCGCCCGAAACATTTTCGGTACATATAAAAATGTTATATTTTTGCTAAGTTATGAGTATAAAATGATTAAAAGAGTATTTTACACTTAAAACTACCTAAAAGTAAGGCAGTGAAAATAAAAACACGAAACAATTCAAACTATAATCGTTTACCACCATATACATAATGAAGTCGTTATGATACTGGTTTGTAATACTACATATTTCCAAGTATTTGTGAAAAATGGTGGAGGCGCCGGGCGAAACAGTTCAAAATCTTTAGAGATCTGCATTTCTGCTAGATAATTGCGTTTATAAAATAAGAAAAAAATCATTTTGGACTTTAAAATGTCTAAAAGTGCGCTGAGAAGAAAAACATATGAAAAACTTCAAACCAAAATCGATTGGCGCACCCCGCATCCATTGTTATTATTTATTTCGGAAGAAAATATGGTGAAAGTACTGGGCGAAACGAAACGTTTCAGTTATTGTTACTTATCTGTTGTTAGATAAAATTAGAAAATAGTAAGAAATTATTGGCCTAAAAGTGGGGTAAAAGGGAAAAAATTCAAACCATACTGGATTAAAGCCTTGTATAATTCCTTAGTCAGAAAATGTCTTGTATTTTTGGTTTAGCATGACAAAATATTTTTTTTTCTTCTGGCGACTAAAACAAAGGATAAATCTGCGAGTTAAACCCTAAATTAGTCCTGTCTAATGGTTCAGCGCTTCCTTCGCGCAAATTTCTTTCTGTTCAAGTAAAATTAACATTTTAATTATCCTTAGGCGTTAAAAATAGCAAAACAACTGAAACGGGTTTCACATTTTAAAATTATTAGGTAACACAACATTCTTTTAAGATTAAAAAAAAAAAATTATTAGTTTTGATAAAACTAAAGACATTAAACTTGATAAACTCCAAATTTTCCATCGGTATTTCCTAGTTTTTCGTCGAATGACATTTCCTCCCTTTTCTTGAAAACAGATGTGTTCTATTTTTTTCAAATATTCGAAGCCAGTATCGAGTATTTATAAACTGGGACTGTTTCTAAGTCATGCGAATTTATTTTCATGTGTGACATTGAAGTAACATATACGGCGTTTATGTCCTCATTCTTAGCTTAGTAAAAATTCTGTTCACAGCCAAATATGTAAAAAAGTGGGCGATTCTTGTCTTGTTTCCAAGACAAGTGTTTTTACGGTGGTCAGTCGATGTTGTGAACGATTATTACGAACATAATCAGAGATTTAATAAACTACGTTTATAAAGAGAGTTTAGACGGGTTATAGGTTAATCGCCGTTACGAGAAACAGCAAATTTAAAGCGTTTAGCGTATATTTCAGCACCGTGGGTAGAGGAACCGACATTAACAGTCCGATCAGACTTCCGTTGCTCGCCGATCCTTGACCGCATAATCTCAATTGCAAATAACGCTTTCCCCTTCTTTTTCCTACTGCAACGAGAGTGAATTCGCTGGATATTCCTTTCGTTTTGTTTATTTATTATTGTAATTTGGCTGCACTGATGTAATTTTACAATGTACTTATTTATTAGTCCGTAATTTTTCCTCCTTGGAATACCAACAGGCAAGGGCAAATTTCCAGGATATAAATTACCACCTACCATTGCTTTTCTGACCTTAGTTAACCAACATCATCATGACCGTCATCAGAACAATATAAAATTTAACTTCTTTATTTGTTTATTACGTATGAATATGTCAACGTCTCAGGCTTCATTTCAATTCTCACACGTTCTAAATATTGGAAACACTTTGGAAAAAATCAGACGGGCACCAAAAGATTAATTATTTAACTTCCAGTGAATTATAAAAACACATAATGATCCTGAATTTTAGATTTGGTTTGTTATAGGTTATGAGGAGGCAGTCACCTTTGATATTAGTACAAGTTTTTGTGTCGATTCTAAGAGTTTAATGGTTAATTAAACATTGAAATAATTACGCACTTAAGTTTAATAATAAACGGCAGAATCCTTAATGTTCCAGTGAGAGTTTTAGGTAAGGAAGCCCTATTGAAAGTTAAGCTTGTTCAACCCTTTTATTTTGTTGATCAGGTATGAGGAGTTGGGTTACTGGGAAGACTTGTTTATTTGACTCTAAAATTAATGTCGGTGGTATTTTTGCGTTTGATTTATTATGAATAAAATTTAATCTTTACAATTAATTTGGGGATTTAACAGATGATTTTGATTACGATAGCAAAAGCTTCTTATCTGCTTGTTTGATAAGTAGTATGACCAAAAAGTCTTCTTTTTCTGTCTTATAAAATGCCTTTGATAGGTTCAAATTAGGCCAGGAGGTTCCAAACATGTGAAAAATAAGGCCCAAACAAATATTTAAAAATCACCCTTCTGATTTACTAGGTTTTGTGTTGCTCTAGCCTGGCTTTTTATGTCTCTTAAATTACCAAAATTTTAGCGTTTCTACAAGAAATTTAAGTGTACACTACGTAACACTTAATGAAAGTAACAACGAAACCGTTAGTGATTGAATTAATTGAGGAAAGAAATTGTGATTTTTTCACATCCTCTTGGGTTCTATAAACCAACGTTTGGGAACCTGTTAAAATAATTCCTTTGCTTAATTTTAATTAAAGACTTTTCCTCAATTCTGCTTACATAAAAATTAAAAGAAAAGGTTTTCAGAACAAGTTAAAGTTTTTAAATTAACTACTAAAATTGCTATTAATTTCTTCTGTTTTTATGTTTAAATGCTAGTTTAAACTTACATGAAAAATTAAACTGTAAAACCCTGACCCACAGTTGTTTCAAAGGAATTGCCTTTGTTATTATGTAATTTAAATAAATGATTCAAATCGGACTGATAACTTTACAAATTTAAATTATAGCGTTTTTAAAAAGCCCTGCTTGTAGAATTTAACTTTAATTAGAATTTAAATAACTTTCAATATTTAAAATTCCTTGACATTTCGTAAAACACACAAATGGGAATATTTAGTTAATAAAAAGCTACTTCAAAAGTTTAATTAATTAGCCTGAGAATCTGTGGATTTTTCTTAAAACGTCCAACACAAATTTTAAAAAATCAGTAATGCAAACTCACTGATTTTTTTGGAAAGATTTAAAAAAAGTAAAAATAGCAGAAAACTCAAAATAGTTACTTGTGTATCTGAATATAAAAAATATCGAAAATAAAACAAGGAAGAATGGAAATAAGCTAAATAAATTCAGAAAAATCTGATGCAAAATTCAAAGTGCGTCACATAATAAGGAAAAACAAGTCTTTATATAGAACCACACAAATATCCCCAACATACTTAGAATTCCTAATACGATTGCTACAATAATTAACCTGAATATTTTTGTAAACAGGACTATTTTCCTTTCTTTGTACACAACAACATTTAAATATCCTTCCCTCTTTTTATTATTGAATCCCGCAGTTAAAATTAATCCGGTGTTTTCTTGATTATAATTTCGGATATTTTCTTTACGTATTACTACTAAAAATAGACAAGATTAACCGAATTGTGATAATCTATTTAGAAACGGAACAAACAAAGCAGTTAGGCAAACATTCTACTCGTTTTATTTTAACAAGTAACATCCCCTTTAAGAGAAAACTTTCGATAGCTCGTTCAAGTCAGAAGCAAGTTATTTATTGGAAACGATGTGGAAAAGATCTGATAATGAAGTGTTTGTCCGATTTTGAACGTAGTTATTATTATACATGTATCCGATATATTTGCCGTTCCGTTTATGAAAGTATTTAACCATCAATCGGATTCATTAAAACAATAAAAAACGCTGTTTAATGTATTCTCGAATAAAAGCACTTATTATTTAGTGATTTTCTATAATTACATCGATTTTATAAACTGTTATAATTACAGTCTAATGAACTCATTAGGTTGACTTTGAAAACTATCCGTTTTAGGAGTGGAACTGTTTAATCATTCAAGGGATTAATATGTAGTGTTATTGGAGTGCTGTTTAATTTTTTAAGGTAAAAGATGGGCGGATTAAAATTTTAAATTGGTCAATGCCTTTCAATGTCCTTGGACAGGTCTTATAATTGAGAAGGAACGGTTTTTTGGACGACTTATTTTGTAGCTATTTGCGGAAAATCCTGCCTGTTTTCTTTGTTTTTGTATCGTAATTTCCTTATTATTTTGAGTTACTTGTACAAAGCTTGCGTTTTTTTGCTTTGATTTGGGTGTTTCGCCAGTTTAATTAAATAAAAGAACTTTTAAAAAACTTTAAATTTACTTTTTATTTAAGCGTATTTTTAAATCTTTTATTTTCGATCAATGATCTTTGAATTTTTGGTAAAACGAATTACACAATTTTTTAATTCGTGTATTTTCTGTAAACTTGTTGGAGGGTTTCACCTTTAAAACACACTAATGAGGTCTTCGATAATTTTTAACCTTTTTGCTGCTTTTTATTATCTTGTATTTAACACTGTTTTGTATGAAGTCTTTGCTTCCGTATAATTCTTGCTGCTTAATGAATTAATTAATTAACGATAAATTACCGTAAATGAAAAACATCTTATTTTCTCAACTAAGTATTTAAATAAATTTATGGTAATTTTTCCGATTTAGCGGAGGAACTGCCGAAATATGTATTTGGTTTGGATACGCTGCTTTACAAAGTTATCCAAAGTTCAAAGTTGTTCTTGCTCGCTGCTTTTTATTGAAATCACTCCAGCAGTCCTTTGGTTATTTCGGAGTCTCCCACCTTGGCTGTGCTTCAAGTATTCTCGTTTTTCACATATTTCTGAATTTTTTCTCTTGTAATCTCGAGATTTACCAATATTTGATATATATTTATTATGTATTTTTTTTTATAGATCCTACTCTAAATTTTGTTAAAAGGTTGGAGAAGAAATCTTAGTAGTATTTATAGGAAAGCCTCTATAGAAATTTATTTATAATTAACAAAAAATAAAAAGGAGAAAACTGTTTAACTCTTTGTCATTAATTAACTCAACTGTAATTTACTTTTCAGAAGTATTTGTATTGTTAGAAATTGTGAATTTATATAAATTAACGTTGTTTAACATTTGCTTTTATATTCATACATTTTGGATTAAATCTGGATTTGAAGGAAATTTATGTGAAAAGTTGAGCCTTTGTGGACTTCTGGCTTTGCTTTGTTCTATTGACTTTCCACTTTCCTATAAATTTTGCTTGGATTTTGATTCTTTTTGAAACCATCCACGCATTCGTCTACCGTTTTATGTTTTCCACTCTATTTCCTGGTTTATCATTTAAAAATAATTTTTTTTCTAGTTTATTATTTCCACATTTGTAATGATTGTATTACAAATACTTAGTATTTCATTTAAAGTGTTTTTTATTTAACTTTAAAAAAATCATTGTTCATTGCTAAGCAACATGGGTATTTTAAACTAATGGGCGCATTCAGGGACGCTCAGCGGCTGATGCGCTAAGTTAGCAAAGTCCCTGAACAGACACGCTGTGAAAAAGCTCATAGTAAGCCGCTGAGAAATTCGCTCAGCGTATAATTTGTTAGCTGACTTTGTCAGCGGTGTCAAAAAAAGGAGCGGGAAACACACAAACTTAATAATTTGCATAAAAACATATTAATTAGGGTGAGCTGGTACACATAGTCCATAATTTGAAGATCATTAGCCATAATTTCTTTAATTTTTGCATTTTGCATAATAGTGAAAGTAACACCTAACCTTACAAAACAAATAACAAACTGTCAAAACAGCTTACTATCAGACGTTTCATTCAGGGAAATACCGTTTGCTGTAATTTAGCATAAGCTGACTAAATTACCGCTTAGCTAAGCAGCTGAGCGTCCCTGAATGCGCCCATTGTTATTAACTATTCTTTAATCTGCTGAAAACTAATGTATTTTTTAATTTTTGACAAAGTTTTTAAAAACGGGCCGATTTGCCTTTATTTGAATCCAATTAATGCCAGTTGTAATAAGTTTCAGTGCAATACAATTAGAAAATCCACATTTTTGTTTCTACTTATTAATATAATATACAGTTTCAATAAAGCCCAATTATTTTCCACGTGTTTAAGGTTGCTTTAAAGATCATCAACCATAATCCAAATTAGTATTCCAAAGGATCGTCAAAAACGTAATAATATTTTTAAAGGATTTTTATTTATTACTACAAAATCGTATCAGAAAAAATTTAACTGTTTTATTTTTACTGCTTGTTTTCAAAAATGTATTAAACGTAAAAAAAGCAAACTTTTTGGAAGTTAAAAAAGTTATAAATTCGGAACAATTGTATTGTATTGGTATTTTTATATAGGTACATACAAATTTTAGGCTGGACTGGGATTTCAATTTAAGGCCGATAACAACAGATTATCGTCCAAGATGTAAAAAGAAGAAAAAGTTGTTTCAAAATGTCAAAATTATTTTAATTTTTTGCGGGGACATTCTGTAGCTAAGTTAACAAAATTAATTGTAATTGTTAAATCTAGGGCCGTATTAGTGATGAAGCAGAAGAAGCGATCGCGTCTTGCGTAAATTTTTAAGGGTAAAAACAACCAACATTCGCCATAGAATATTTTATTTTATTTCGTTCCACAAGAGAAAGGCACAAAAAACTTGTATTTGTAAAAAATTGGATTGGGGAGCGATTTCCCTTCTAATGGCAACCTCCCTTAATTCGGCTCTGATTAAATCTAGAAATAATCTGAAGAAGTAAAATATATAGAGTTTGAGGCGGGCAGAAATTTTATAAACTATTTTCTCAACGAATTTTGTTAATTCTTTTTAAATCTCAACGAAGAAATTACTTAGAAAAACAGAGTTAAATCGAATTTAAGAAACTATGCAGGATTTTATTAAATTATTTATGATATTATTATCGTGTACAGGCAACAATAAAATTCTGATAAACACGTGTGTTAGGCTTGCATATTTTGATACTTCATTTAAAATAGAACCAATAGCATTTAACAAAATTATAAGAGTTGTTGGAAGTGCATTCTTTTTCTGTTATTCAGCACGACGATATCACAATTTCCATATGTATTTGATAACAGCAGGATATCACTTAATGTTGGTCGCAGCTTCCAGGTTTTTGAGTGCGTAATTTGTTAATTGTATGATTGTATAATGGATCGTTTTAGTATTATCCTACATAAAATAATCCATAATCCATAATGCCGAGCTATTGCGACTATTTTATAAGTCCTTGGATCGCGGTTGCTGTGGATGTTACATAGATCCTAAACATTATATTCTTCTTGCAGCCTTTTTAATTACAATCCACTCACCTTTAAAGGATGCCAAGTAAACATCAATGACATAAAAATAATAAAAGTATATAATTTCAGAGATAACTTAAATTCCACAGCAACCGCTAGCCAAAGGCTTTTTGATGATACTATAGTTTTCCAAAATCGCCGTTACTAGGAGGCGTTCAATTTTTATATTTTAAGCTTGTGTTACACCATTAGTCAGTTTGACAAATTAGACTGATGAGTCTGGATTAATGACGTTGTATGGCGTCATTCATGTTGTTCAAACTTTTTGATTTTAGAGACCGCTTGCATATTCCTTCAGATGAGTTGGTGCAGTGTCGGTTCTGACCAATAAAAGATATTGATTTGAAAGATATAGAAGCGCAAAAGTGTCAAAAAGCTTGCTACAACAAATATTTAGAAAATATTTAGCACTAAATTTTTCAGTCTGCACATAACCTAATTGGCCTTGGCTTTCAAAAGTATACAAAACAGCAAAACCAAAATGCACGCACAAATCTTGATTAATGTATAAATGACATGTATTTTTTACTTGTTATTGATATTTTGTTCAAAATGGGACCAATAATTTTTTATTGATAAATTGTTTATTTACAAGCTACTCTACATGGAGTATTAAGTAAATGTGATGACAGGGCATAATCATTGAAAGGAGTAGTAATCCTTTCAGATTAGGGTGCTCTAAGATCGCAAGGCCAGCTTCTCTTTAATCTTCTTGTAGGTGGTTGGACATCGGACAGTTGTTGGATAAGTTCAGTGTTGTGTCCTTGGAGTCTGTCTTGGTAGTTTTGGGCAAATTATGTATCTCGTCATAAACAAATGGGATGCCGAGGTCCTCATGAATGGACCAATAATTAAATAATTGTTTATTATAACAATTCCCACCACTTAAGGCTGGCATTTACACCATGAAATATACCTCATTTTAAGCACATTTTGTTCCAGTTTTTTAGACTCATTTTTTAAGCAGGAACGGCAGAGCATTTTTTTTTGTAATTATCCATGTCTTTTCTATCTATTGATGGAAAGATTTTTTTTAATTTCTAAAAACCAACTTTACAGTATTAAAAAATCTAAAGCTCTATTTTACTTCAAAATTTTCAAATAGTTTTTACAAAAATATTAATATCGAAAAAATCTCTCTATCAGTAGATAGACACAACCACTCTCTTTCTAACGCCACAAGAATTTTTTTTTTAAATGCAAATTATTCCAGAAAAACTGGAAATAAACTTCTAGAAAAATCGGTGTAAATGACCCATTTACGCTACACTAGACTAGGCAACACAAACAGCACAGTCACAACGGCTTTACGCTTTAAATCCGAACTTTCCGCAAACTTGACAAGGAGATTACAATTTAAATACACAGAAAATCGTAATTTTGTTTGTGCCATATCTTTTACAGCCATACCACAAATAACTATGTAAATATGCAAATTTTCAAATATGAATCTTACGCAATTCTTGACCTCTAACCTCAACTCGTTTTTGACGTTCTGGTAAACGCGCCTTCTTAGTTTATTAGTTGTATGTATGAATGAATGAATGAATGAATGAATGAATGATGGGTGAGCACTCGTTTTAATATTATCCTACATAAAGTAATCTAAAGCCGTAAGGTTTGGTGACCAAGATGGCCATAATACTGAGCTATTGCGACCAATCGATGTACCATTTTATGCAGCGTACAAATAGTTACACACTTGTTGGGAAAGTCGTCTTACTCTTGATTCTTACACTTTATAAGCTTGTGTTGTGCCAGGAGTGAGTTTGACAAATTACACTGATCAGTCTGGATTGATGACGTTTGATCAAACTATTTTATTTTAGAGACCTGTATTTTTCTTCGAGCGATATGCTGCAGTGTTGGTTCTGATTAGTAAATTTATTTGAAAGCTGTAGAAGTACTGTCAAGAAACTTACGACAACAGATATTCAGAAAATATTTAGCACCATATTTTCAACCTGCACAGAAACTTGACTTCCCAAAGCATGCAAAACAGATGAAACCAAAATGTACACAACCAACCTTGATAAGATGTACAATGTACAATTATTTCTTTATTGATATTTTGTTCAAAATCTAATAAACTATCACTGTCTATTACAGAGGTTAATCAAATGTCATTTTGTTATTTTTGTGGGTAGTTCAATGTGATTTTGAAACATCCTGTATTTTAACAACTGAGCAATGTTTAGAAACGAAGCATTCGGTACTTTTAAAATGTTTGAAAGCGTCTGAAATGACAGATAGAAAAATGTTAAAAACTTAATGTGCTGCATCTTGCATAAATAGTTAATGTTAATAAAAGTAATAAAATTCGGCCTTCGAAAGTTTACCTGATTAAAATCACCAATTTTTAATTTGAATCAAGAAAAATCGTGTTGAATTTAACATAACTGATTACAAGTAAATGACAGTGAAAAGAATTAGTGACGAAATTTTACAACCTTCCTTATTTCTTGAGATCGTGATTTTTAGCTGTGGTGGTGAAGTTAACAATGGTAGCTTTTAGTTCTTTAATGGCAATTGAAATATTTAACGTTTCTTCTTATTTTGATTTGCATAAATTAATTCCAATTTTCTTAAAAAAATTTAATTGTATTAACCAGTGTTCACGGAAATACAATTTCCTTGTATTGCTTTGCATATAAAACTCCAAGTTATTTTGTCATCGATCTGATTTGCATAATCTGTTTTAGTCATAAGTCAAACATACCCTTTTTCTGCGGTTTGTTATAAAAACAGCAATTAGTGTCTTAAACAGTTCACGTATGATTCGGTGTCATATGCGGAGATTTGCTACGTAAGAACCCACCTACAGGTAGTTATCCCGATTAAAATCGGTTTAACGGTGTCTTTATATGAATCACCTAATCCGAAGTACTTAACAACAACAACCTGTATTACGGCAGCACGTAATATGGCAATACGATTACAATGTAGGTGCATGCGTAATGGTCTTATGCAATATTGCGGATTTCGGAGTCGGCTTTCACTTTGACCTGCATGAGGCCCTCCGGCCTCCCGAGAGTTCTTTTCAGAGATGAAACATATATGTTGATATTGTATGGAAATGAGCCATTTCGTGTACCGCAATTCTTTTTGTTTAGACAATGTGTAATCCTTTCTATTTGAATATCGATGCAATTGATATTTACTAATGGTTTTGATTGCTTAATTATACTTTCATTGTTGTTATATTAAAAATTAACATTAATTACGTGGTACACTTACCCTTTTTCCATTCTGCTTGGTGTTAGTCATAAATCTAGTTTTATATTTTGTTTATTTCGAATTGTTAATGCGGATTAAACACGACCTGTTCGATTTCTAGGTTGAACGGTGCGATAACAATTTTGTTGTAAATATAAAGCCGTTCATCAATAGGACGTAGGTACGTTTGTGAAATTGTGAAGACGAATTAACAATACGAAATTTAATCAATTTAAACCCGTTAGTAACAAATTGATAAATAAATAATTTAACACTTGTAGGTTGTAGCAATTTTTTAGATCAGCAGACTGGAATTAGAACTTAATCAAATATTTAATATCTGCCTTAAAATACTAAATAAATTAACAATTACGTTTTGAGTGTATGCTGAACGTTTTAAATAAATTTTCTATTCCCATGAGGTTAATTATTGACCTTAATTCATACATAAAGTTTAATGAAAATTATCGGATATTTACTATAAATAACTTCATTCATTTTTTGGAATTCCATGGCAACTTGTAGAAAATGGCAATCTAAAATTATTGGCTGTTTTTAATGGTTCAGTTAACAAGCTCAGGCAGTCAAAAATAGCGTATCCGTGGCTTCCTAATTTATAAATCGGATGTGTAGGTGGTGATTAATTCAAAGCACCGTTTTCAATGGACATTTGCTTTATCACATATTAATATTCGCGCGCAGCAAGTCATTTTAGCATTGTTACTTTCATCTTATCCTTATTTGACTAGTTTTTCAGATATTCTCACGAGTCGTTTTCAGGGATGGCCTGAATTGTCATGAAACAATAATGATAAAAAGAAGTTTTAGATTTTTATTTAAAATTCGAAAAATAACAATATAAATGAAAACATCAGTAATCAAATAGGTTCACGTCAGTTTAACGGTTTTAAATTTGGAAAACACTGCCTAAAGTTTAATTATCTATTGGAAATAAATTATTTTAGTAAATTAAATTAAACAACACAATTATTACAAAAACTGGTCGAAACTGCAATAAAATAAAGAAAATCGAAAAATCGTGATTTTTTATTTTTTTAAATCAGCAGTTTTTCCAATCCTGGTCGTTTTGTAGGTCTTTCAACTGCAGCGTTTAAGATGTTATTCATCTTGCTTTTTCTCCACGAAATGTAGCTAAAGAGCAGTTCGTTGTAGATTTTTCTCAAATTAGCCAATTATTACGCTCGTCGCGTTCAAGCACTGTTGCCACCAAATTAAGCATATTGCCCATTTGGGATTTTGCCAAGTTTTAGTAAGATGGTTAAGATGTTGTAACATTCTGCATGCTAAACTTCAAGCTCTCTTCTTTTTCAGCTTGTTTCCTTTGAATTTATTTGTTGCAATCATTTGTGGAGTATTTGTAACGGAAACAATAAGACCGTGCTGGTTTTTGTTATTTAAGTAAAAATTTGTCAAAAATATTTAGCAATTAATTAAGAATCATGTTTAGTGATAAAAAAATCCGGCGTATTTTTGTTTAAAAAATTCTGTTGAATATTAATGTTCATAAACTTCCTTAAAAGGTTCGAGTTCAATCAATGTGAAACATATTTCCAGCATAAAATTTGGACAAAACTGCGCTTTTCTAGGACTAATATGATCTTCAGGTACAGGTTAATTGCTTGTAGATTTCTTGTTAGGTAAAACAGTTGATTAATTAGTCGATTTTCCAAGGGAACTATTTGTCTTTTACGTACAATTAACTGGGCATTCTTACAAAATTCCAAGTTTCCGGTTAACTGTAGCGACTACTAAAAATATCATGTTTTTATTGAATTTAAAGGTAGTCTACAAGCCAAAGGAAGCAACAGTCCCTGATAGTAAGGCAGCCAACTCCAGCTTTTCTTGCTATCGAAAAGGGTTAGATTGCTCGGTGTACATTTTAATAATTAGATGAAACCTTAGATATTGTTCGTCAGGTTTAAGAATGCATGTGTGACGTCAGCAGCACTGACCAATCACAGAAGGAACAGTTGAAATATTGCTGTTTACAAAATTTAATAATCAAAGTGGTCTACTGTTTTACAAAACTAACTTTTGATGCCTATGTTATACGAATCGGAAAAACTCTTTGCCTGGTATTTAAAATCACGATTTTCTTTTGATTCATAACGACATTTATTTCAGTATCAAGAAAGACGTGCGTAAAATCAAAAATATAATAATTAAATAATGCAATACATCAATCGTGGGAATCTTGCGAATATTACTACTAAGAGTAATAAGTAACAACAGATTACGTTCAAGTAACGACATGTTTGATAGACAGTTATCAAAGAGGTTGGCCCGCAAGGGTTCCAAATATGTATGTCGCTTGTCGTTGATTGATCGATACTCATGCAATCTCTAATCTGATGGAGTGTATATGCTTTTCAAAAAATTACCCGTGCTATAAGGGCTCCTAAAACAAATTATCTAAAAATTCACATTTTTGTCTCTTTCAAACTCGAACGAAAAGTCACTTTTTGCTTCCTTACAACTTGACATGCATAATTTATATTTGGCCTTATAAAAAGATTAAACTCAGTACTTTCCATTAAATTCTAGTAATTAAATTACGTATGTTGGGTGTAACCACACGATTTTTTTGGACCTGTGTACCAGTTAGATGTTCTGAATTACCTCATCTCGTTATTCGTTTATCTGAAAGTGAAAACTAGAAGTGGACGTTTGGAAATTTTAACAATAATTAGTTCTGTTATATAAAAAGCAAGTAATATAACATTAAATAAAATTGTGTCAGTGTAAATTTTACGCATGAGGTAAACAAATCGCCCTATGACACATGGCGACCCTGTACCACTGCGCTGCTTACCTTACGACGTCGCGTTGTGTTCCACTTTTACCGGATGTACGCACCCAGTGCTCAAATAGTTTTTGTTTTTAATCCAAGACACGATTCGGTTGCATAAGGATGCACTAAATAATTTTTTAATTATTATTTATTATCGCTGTTATACCATCACTTTAATTATAACCGAGCGTAAATAAATAATAATTACTCAATTCTGACGGGAAAATCAACAGAATATTTGGTGATTTATGGGGTTAAGTTTAAATTGATGTTAGTAAAGTGCGCTTACTCGGTCGGTTAAAAGGCAAAATTGGGACAATCTGGCAGTGGAATAATTAAACTTTTCCAAGAGTTCAAAATTGGGGCAGTTGGATGTTTAATTATCTAAGAACTACTTACTATTATGGGCAAAATTACATCCTTTCGTTTAGTAATTATAAACTTGTTTTTGTGGGAAATACCATTGCACTTTAACAAAGTAAAATAAAGGGAGTTTGTTAATTATTTTAATTTGGAAAAATGTAAATGGAGTTTTCTGTAATAGAAGGTGGCTTTTAAAGAAAGTAAATACTGTAATCAGTACAGAGGTTGAACTGAACCCAAAGCAAAATAGAACCTCTTCCGTTTTACGGTTAATATTGCAACGCTTAACGTGACTGGGTGTAACCTTCACAAAATATGCAGAAACTGTTTATGGATAAATTTAATGACATTTAAATTTGATGAACTACTGTGGTTTCAGTCTTCTGGGCTTCCACCAATTTACTGTAGATATTGCTGTATTTTCTGATTTCCTCCTTAATCGAGGGTATCCACAGTTCACTTGGCATTACCTTCGTATCAATTCAATGTTGCTATGATGCTCCCCAAAGCTGCAATCCATATGTCATTATAGGTTTTCTAATTGCCCCAAATATCAAAAATTGATAACAGGAATTGTCTGCCAATCATCCAGTACATTCTGCTTTCTTTAGTGAAGGTATGGTATTGCCATGTCAATCTTTTATCAAGGTGCATACTTAAATATTTTGCACGCTCTGGATGCTTCACTTGCTTTGTAATTTAGTATTATTGGTGGCAGTCGCATCTATTTATAGTGAATGTACCGTTCTCAGTATCTATGTCTTTAGCTTCTTTCGTGTTTTATTTTTGAATGTGTAGGTTTATCGTAGCATTTACGAGGATTGCACTGAATGAAACAAAAATTGTGCCAACAGCAAAGATTATAACAGTGGTTAACACAATTTCGGTAGCCCTACCATGCTTCCCTTGTGGTACTCCATACACGACAGGTTTTAAGTTATTTAATGCATTCTATGGCTATGACTTTATGATCTCTTAGCAATTATGAGTAATGTTTTTCAAGCTTTATTACATCCTTTGTTGCAAATTGTATCGAATGTTTGGCTTTTGTAAATAAACATCACGAGACAGTACAGTTTTCTTTCCAGTTCGCTAATTTTACTTACTGTTCTGATCTATTCAATAATATCTGAAGTTAAATCAATAACGAGTAGTCAATTTCGCGTTCTTCTGTTATTTTCATATATCAATTTATTCAAATTATTTTTTCAGGAAGCCAAAAAGTCCAACAATTTAAATTTTTCTGTGACTATTTGCTTAAAAGCAGCTGAATTTAAATTCAGAATCACTCGTTTATGTATTTTTATTCATCCTTCAAGTACATACAATTTCGATGAAAATAAGTAAATATAATTATGTTTTAGGATTGTTTAACAACCATAACTTAGGCGAATGTTGGTACCTTACTTAAATTTTAATAATTTAATTGGTTATTGCTCAGAAGGAATAAAAGGATGACTTCTCGATTGGTATTCTAATTATTTGTTTATTTAATGTTTAAAGTTTCTGAGTATATCTTTTACAGATTTTATTTATTTATTGGGTTTTTGCAGACTTGTGAATAAAATAATTAGTTACAATAATATTTAATATTTTTATATAAAACTAAAATAATTTTCAAATTTATAATAAATAACGCACCATTTTAAATGATGTATAAATGGTATAAACCCAATTTTTACGTAGAAATAATCCGCAGGAAGGGCTGGCGAAACTTAACTGACCCGTAGAATTTCTAACCCGGATTATTAAGTGACCGCAGGACTTAACTAGAATGGCTTGTCATGGTAACCAGCTTTTCATATAACCTGAACTCCTTTTCATTTTACGAGCGTCCTGAGTCCATTTTAGTACCGTGTTACATATGTTAACCAAAAGACCCATTGTGCTTTATGTACAAACATAAAGATATATAAACATGAAAGTGAAACATTTACGTAATATTCGAAAAATCTTCTAAGCATGAAATAAGCTCACTGGAAAAATATTTTGTTTTATTTAGTTATTTTGTTTACTTATTTAAGGCATTCAAATGTCGACGGTTCTTATGTTTAATTTCATAACATTACATGCATAAAATATTTTAAAAAAATTCTGTCGAAAGTATTCATGTAACCTTCTAGTTTGTTAGTTGTAACTTTAAATTATGGCTGGAATATTAAGTAATTAAATAATTACGCATAGGAAGTTCAGTACATTGACTATTAATCAAATTGAAACAGACATGAGAATGTGTCTTTTCATCTTTAATATTTCAGATATCCTCTGAATTAGCTTCTAAACAGAACAAACAATTTTCCAAATTGTACAGATTTTGTAGTTCTAGCCGGTATAACACTTGTTTTCTGGAGTTTTAGACTGAAATTATTCCTAGAAAACCAACAGATTTCTGTAGAAACTAAACAGGGTCCTGAGTGAACCGGCCCCTTGGAAATATATCGTTCTTCGCCTAAACGTAACATCTGAAATTATTAGACATCATAACATTTGGTAAATCTCTTGGGAAAGAATTCTTTGGCCCTTTTAAGGATTTTTTTGTTCTAGTTTAAAGTGGGTCTTCAGTGTCAGCAAGTGTAAAAACCCTGAATTAAAATTTGGTAGTTTTTCATTAACAAAAGAAGACTTAAGAAAACCCTGGTCGTTTTAGTATTTTTTTTTATTGAATCCTTGCTTTGACTTTCTCTTTTTCAAAAAAAAAAAAAAAAAATTGTATTAAGAATTATTTGCCGAGTTCAAAATTATAAAAAATTCTTCTCATTCAACACTCGTTGATCTTCCAGGATTTATTTGTACCAATTTTAAAATAAAAAATATTTTTCGAAACTGATAAAGTCAAGTCAGACCATAATTTTATTTCCCCTATCCTGTTTTTCCCACCGGGTGTATAGAAACATGTGTGAATTTTGCCTTGTGCTTCAGACCTCAACTTACGAGGTCAAAAATACACAACTCATCATGATCTTTGTGCTGAAACGTGCACCGCCTTCACGCTTAAGGAATTTTAAACATTTTAATGGATTTCTTTGGTTACTTTTTTGGTGATCTCTTTAACACAGGTGCACCTGTTTAAAAAATTTCAATCGTTTTTAGGACGGTGACAAACTTCTGTAGATTTAAGCTTTTCACCCCTTGTTTCTCTTGTAAAATTTAGCTTTCAAATTGTATTAATTACGATTTTCAGATTTTTTTAGTAATTTCAGGATTTTTCCCTTGTTTGTAAACCTAAAACCTTATGGTTAAAAAACGACATACTAGGAGCAAAATACCAGTATAACTAATTATCCTTAAGTCTATTTTCAAATTGCAATAATTGACGTAAAAATAAAAACCGACGAAAATGTTACAAGATTACAAAAAATTTGACTTCCTGTATTTTACGTATTTAAAAAGTCCTGCATTTCCGTTTTCTGCCATAAAAATGTTAATTACAGTCAATTAAAATCTCCTAAACAACTTGGTCACTAAAATTGTTGTATTTCTGGTATATCAACCGGTAGAAAAATTGGGATCAAGGTTGGCCTTGATTAATGCATAATTTACCATATTTGTCATTAACCTCAAACATTCGACTTTAATTACCGATAATAAAATGCTGGTATATTTCGTTGTCATTTTTGTTCCGAAAAATTTTGGAGGATTTTGTTTAACTTTCAGTTTCGGTTTCAGAAATCTAAATTTACAATTTTACACAACCTTAAACTAATTCTTCCTCCCGTACGAAGGTAAGGTTGTGTAAATAAAGTCGAAGATTAGTTTAGTTACTTGCATTCGTGTTGCACATGACAGTTATTTAATGAAGTCACTAAAGTATTTTTACAGTGGCGCTGAAAGAAATTTCGTTTGCTCGCTCTAAATATTTTACGTTATGGGTTCTGTTTATAATTTATTCAGAGCCTTTTTTCCGCAAAAACGAGAAGCAACCGCATAAATACGAATAATTTATGGGTAATAAGGTAATATTGCGTACACACCTAGTAATTTGGGTGTTGTCCAATCTCAAGCTACATCTGGGTCAGTTTGAATGTCAGTTGCAATTATTTGCAATTATAACATTTTATTGTCGTTCTGTAAAATTTTATGTTTTGTCTCTTGAGAGAAAAGAAAACAGAATTGCAGTAGGATACGGTTATGCAATACTTTAGCACATTATTTAAATTTCGAATGAGGTTAGGAATTATTTATTTATCATTTAGCATTAGAAGTTATAATGCTGGGTCAAATTTACTGAAAAGGCTTATAAATTTCTAATTAGAGTAGGCCGTGACTTCTGATAGACAGTTGACTGACATAACCAAACCTAACCTCAAATCTGACAACGATTTGTTTCATGTTGACAGTTGTAGCTTGCCCTTTAGTGCTATGTTACAAAAATCACGGTCCTAATTATACATTTATTTAAGCCTGCCATAGAATAGCATATTTATTTGTTTACAAATCAAAGCTTAAACCTAACCTCAAACCTAACAAATGACAGTTTTGTAGCTTGCCCTTCGGTGATACCAACTTTATAACAAAAATCACGGCCTACTCTAAATATAAACCTTTTTGATCTCACTTTAGCATCGCATTTTTGCAAACTCAACTTAAACATGGCTGCATTTCTAGCTAAATTTATTGTCCGGTTTATTCTTTAAAGACTATTAATGTTCCTGAAATAATTAACGTTGCCTGTTGCTCAAGAAAAATAAAAAACGGAGTTATTCGTCGCTTTAAGAATACGATTCCGGTCATTTACTCCTAGGACATTTCTTTCGGACATTTTGTTCCTGGAAATTTTATCTCTTGAGAACGAACCACTTGAAAATGTTCCCGGACGAAATGTTCCTAAACCCGAGAATGTTATTGGGACTATCTACGTGTCACAGCTAACTGAGTTCTCTTTACACTTTTCTTCTAACATACTTCCTGCATACCTAAAACGAGAATGTTCCATTTTGAATTGTTGAGAAGGTCTCAATTTAATTTTTTTTTTAGTTTGGATCTCTTACATCAGATTCCAATTTTACATTAAATTAGTTTAAATGTAGATTGTTTATAATATGTGAATTTGGAGCTTTTTTTTAGAGCTAAAATTGAAATAATTGTCTGAGCCCTTTAACATCATGCTTTACTAAACTGATTTTTCCAAGCCCATTTAAACGGAGAAATCCAAAAAAATACCGGATTTTATCCCGTCTTATGTTTCCTCTAACCCCTTAAAAAGAAGACACTTCACTGTATAATTATTACCATTAGATGTATGTAATAATTAATTCAAGCCCCATAATTTCCTAATAAATCTTTAATAAAAATTACCAAGATAAACATTTTTACTTGAACTTGAAGTGTCCGTAATTAAGGAGAAAAGAAATTAAGTTCAAATAGAAAATTATCTTCTTATAAAAGGTGCTCTTTTTCCCATGTTATATTAATTTATAATAAACAAAACAAAGTAAATTATTTAAAGATCCGTCTTTTTTTATGTACGTAAAAGGCTGTAAAAATAAAAACATCAAAGTTTTCCGCTGCATTAAAAATTTAAAACGGGGTTTTACGGTTTTCTTTTTACTGGTTAGAGGTATAAATTAGAAAGCAAGGATTTTGTATTTACTTGTAGAGAATTGGGTTTCAAGTATTTTCTTTTTAGATTTAATTTGGGTTGATTTTGGTGTTAATAACTTAATGTGAAGGTAGTTTGAAGGTTTTTGTTTCGCTCCAAAAGCTTTATGATTGCTAGGATTTATTAGGTTGATTACACGTGCCTACCCCGAAGATTAAAAACTAAGCCAGTGCATTAATGCTTCACCAACGAAGTTTGGTTCAGTATTTATTATGTTGAATAAGCAGTTTCTTATTTTATTGAATTCATTCAAAATAATTTTCTGAATTATTTTCAGATTTTTTTTTGTTAATGATTTTATTAGAAGCAGAAGTTTCTACGATTATAGGATTGGCCTAGACTTTGGTAAAGAGAAGCATTTTTTATCTTCTGATAAAGCTTTTAAAGATTCTCCCCCATATTTTTGTAAAATAAACTAGCGAAAATCTCTTTACAAGTTAAGATTTATGTAGAAGTAGATTTCGACAATTTAAAGAAGTTGCATGTTGGAATTGTAAGCCTTAGTTTAGACGTTTTACTGCAAAGGTCAAAGTAGAAATCCAAAAGCCTAGAATCAGATTTTAACCCCGAAAGTAAAGGAAATAGCCGCAATGAAGATGAGCAAATTAGAAATGTTTCCTTTGCTGATTTCGGAAGTAGGAGTAGATAATTGCTTGATACTGAAAATACCCGATTAAGATTTCAGTATTTGCAAGGTGTTATTTTTAATCCTGCTGTGCAGAAAAATTCGCAAGGAATAATTCCTTAAAATAACTTAATTTTGGCATTTCTGGCCCGAATCTTTAGTGCGCTAATTTTGACCATAAAAGCATTCTTTAATTGTAATTTAAATGAAATACTTGTAAAGGACAATTAAGAAAAATAACCGCAAGTTTCTTTTGGGGAAAAAATTAAAACAACCAAAGTTTGAGTTCCTGAATGAATTTCCCTTTTATATTCGTTTTTAGTCTCTGCGCATGGAAAATTCCAAGGGGTAGCAAAGAGGGGGGAACGTAGCGAGTTCATTGAAATCTGTTAAACTCAGGAACTCCTACAGTGTCCTTGGGGGAAAGCGGCGAATTTTCACTGAAACGTTCAGAAATTAATTTCTTTGATTATTCTATCGTTTTAATACTTCTGCGTTTGTTATTGAAATTTTACATTTTTTATTATGTATTTTTGCGTATATAATCGGATACCCATTTACTGAAATAAACCAATAAACCCCTGAAATCACCGATTTTTTAAACATGGGAGTTTGATAAATGTTTTGGTTGGTTAAAAAATCGAGAGGTTATTGAATTTCCAGAAAGGCTTCTTTATTTTCAAACGATTTCTAAGGTTACGAACGCACTGAAATAATGACCTTGGTCCGAAAATAATCGGAAGGATCACAACAGGATAACGTGGGAGAGAATGGTATTAATTAAAAAACTTTTTCAGCCGTCGTATAAAATACATCCTTGAAGATTTTACTTATCCTTAGCTCATCTTTCTTGAAATTTTCGCCTTTTAATAGCGTGGGGTTTAAAAATACCCCTAAAAAGTTTTTGAATATTTCGTAGATCAAAGAAAAAAGTGTCCTTGTAATAAGATTTATCCTGAAGGAGCGTTTAAAAGAAATCCTGTAACTTCCTTGCCCACCTTTTATGTACGTTCCAGAGCTTCCCACTACGTGTAGATTAGGTTATAATGCGTTAACCTATGCGTGCTTGGGTCGGGGTGACCTTGTGATATCGAACGCGCCGGGACGCCGGTTGCCAGGACGACGCTCCGACCCGCCAAAGCTAAAGCACTGACCCACCTGTCTTCCTTCCCCAGCTTTGATTGATGTTACCAGCTAGGTCACCAGACGCCCTTACACCTCTCATCCTAAACGTGTAATTTGTTGGGTGTCGTTTTCACTGGGAAAACTTTCACTTTCCCTTAGAAATATTGGGAAGTTGTAATTATTTTTATACGGGTACGTGAACTCCTAACCATGATTAAGTTATCTGATACGTCAGGAATGGAACCCTTGTTCGACTTCTTTTCTTTAATTCCCCTTTCTATAAATTTGTCGTAACGTGACCCAAGCCGGTATCTTACCGCAATTTTGCCTGAAAACGCGCACATTTCCACGGGACCGTTATAAATTTCACAAAAAGAAGGATTATTGATGTGTACAAGGAGCTACTTTACTTTATCAAGGGGAATAAATAAACGACGAACTCTCTTTTATAGCGCTCTGCAAATTCATTACATTACATTCTTGTTTGCGATAAACAACGCTGAAGCAACAGATTTCGTTAAGGTACATCACGAAATTTATTCCCCCTTTTTCAGGATGTGATGTTCCCGAAGTAATAATTTCCCAGCTGAAATTTTTTACAATGGGTTTTCAGAATTATTAAGGATCACGATGTTGAATAATTCACCGAAATTCACGTTAAGGGTTTCAGTTTAAGCACGAAGATTTCTGACTTTGGAATTTGATCAGGTTTCCATGGAAGCAGCAACATCAAAGACCTTTTGATTGTTATAATTGAATAGAAGATCCATCCTTTCCTGTTCAAACGTGAGAATGTGGTAGAGACGGAAATCAGGAATGCTTTGTTAATTGTCTTTAAGCTGTTCCTGTTGTCTGGGAGTTCACTTTGTAAAAAGAACGTTTAAAAACATGCTTGTATTTGCGGGATACATAATAAAGTCCTGAAAATTTCAGTTCCTGTATTTTTCTGTAATTTTTCTCAGAACAAAAACAAACTGAAGGAACAGATTGAAAATACATCAAGAAATCTAACGTAAAATATTGAAAAGCTTGTTTCTTTGTTCTTGGCCACTGTCTTCTAGCAAGCCTTACCTTAAGGTCCATTTTCTTTATTAGTAAAGACAAGTTCTCGTTTTCGTAATGAAATTATAAGGTTCCTTTAACAACGATTATTTTTGACCTTTGCAATTCGGCCATATTTTAATTTACGAAGAAGCAACATTTTTCTGAATTTCTTTTAATGTTTTAAGGAGGGAAGGGAAAATTCTTGGGCAAATAACTTATAACTTTCTGGCAATATTAGGAGGAAGAGGAAGGTTTTTGCAAAATCATAAACGAAAAAGGGCTCTTCCTCAGCTACATGTTTAATTTAACAAAAGCAACAGCTTTTTTTAAAGATTTTGTGAGGGAAGATTTTTACAGAAAAACTCAAAGATAAAGAACCCTTTTTTCACTTTGAAACTCTTAACTTGAACTACATTTTAATTTATAAAAAATCATTGTTTAAGACTATTATAATGTACTAGGGTAGGAGGAAGATTTTTGAAAAAAGAAAAAATGGCCTTTTTTCAGTTTTAACTTTTAAACTCAGCTACATATTGTAATGTTACATATTTTATAAACTTATTTTTAATTAGGATAGAATTAATAAAAAAAAATGTTATGAGTTATAAAATAATTAAGTTTTATACAGATTTAAAAATTTAATTAAGAAAAAATGTAAATAAATAATAAGTTAGCTAGAAGGATCTAGTTTGATAATAATAATTTATAATTGAAAATATTTAAATCAGTTGATATTGAAAATCAAGTAAACGAATGTGGATAAAATTAACCAGGACAACAAGAATTTTTAAGAGAATAATAACAGATGAATATTATTATGAAAAAAGACATATTTTTTTTAATTTTGAAAGAGTAAAGCTTTAAAGATAAAGCAAAACTAATAAATGATGTGAATTATCTATATTAAATTTATATAGAATATTTAAGTTCGGGTTAATGGATTAAATAAAATTAAAAAATATTATCATAACTGAAAGTAAGTGATAAAAGATTTGGATAGTGAAATTTATAATGAATTTATGGAAGATTAATTAAAGAATTTTGAATATAATTTATATGTAATTGGACTGAAAGAATTTTGAAGATTTGTTCTGGATATGAAAACTGGGAACATTATAAAAAGAAGTGATATCTTGTGGAGTCAACGAACGTGAGTGACTTTATTTATAATAAATGTAGATCTTGTTTAGCTAAGGTATATAGGGAAGAATTGATATTGTTTAATTTTCAATCAATAATTTTATTAATAAATCCGTATAACACATTTTTGAGTTAACTTTATTAATACAAAATAACAAAATTAATTCAGAATTTATAGAAACACCAAATTAAGAACCTCTTCAACACCTAACAAATATTGAGCTAGCCGGTGCATAAATAAATAAAATTCTGTCGGGGTAAGTAAATTTAATTTAAAATTAATTTTAAAAGCTAAAAGAATATCCGTAATAGCATTTATTGGCACCACAACGTGGAACATTATAGCATTTAATGGCGCCACGACGTGGAACATTATAGCAATATATTCTTAATTTAGAAAATAATACAAATATTAAAAACTTTCTTGTAATATTTTAGGTACAATACAAAGAAAAATATTCATTTTTCACTTTTGATCTCTGAAACTCAGTTACATTTTTAAATTGGCAAAAAAGCAAAATGTTGTACGCCTTTTTGTTATCCTTCAAGAAGAGGGAAAATTTTACCTCTTAAATTCAGCTACATTTTTCATTCAAACAAAAACCGATTTTTTTTTTGGGAAATTGGACAAACAGAAAAAGCAAACATCTTGCTTTTAATTTAGAAAAAGCAAACTTTTTAAGACTTTTTTGTAATATTTACAAAAACCTATGATTTTTATTTAATCCAAATTCTACCAAGTCTGTTACTATCAAGCAAGAACTTAATAAACAAACAGTCATACATATTCATTAACTCATACAAACCGTGTATAAAGTGAAAAGTACAGGGTTCGTCAGTGAAGCGGGAAAATTTAAAACTCCTGTATCTACATAAGTTTTTATTTTAACATTAATGTTTTTACAGTTTTCTGTTAAGTTAGACTTGCCATTTTATTTTTTAAAAATAACGCTTGACAGGTGGGCAGCATTACGATCTACGCACTCTTGTAGTCTTACATGAGAAACCGTTGCATAGTCCGAAGGTGACAGTATGGTGTGCACTTTCATCATCTGGCATTATTGGACCATTCTTTTTTCAAGACGATCGAGGAAACGCTACAACCGTTACTGTAGTTCGGTACACAAACATGGTCACAACATTTTCGAGGCAAGAACTGGTTCGATTTCCACAGATTACGTGGTTCCAGCAAGACGGTGCTACCAGCTACCAGTCATACTGCTCGTGTGTCTATTGCTGCTTTAGGGGAACTCTTTCCGAACCATATCATATCCAAGAATGTAGATATTGTTTGGCCGGCTAGATCTCCTGATTTGTCCGCATGCGACTTTTTTCTTTGGCGTTGGCTCAAGAGCAAGGTGTATGTCGAGCGACCGCTAACGTTACCGGAACTAAAACTAAAAATTCAAGAAGAAGTTGCAGGTATTACACCGGAAATGTTACGACGAGTAATGGAAAATTTTCGAATAAGACTATAAGAGTGCGTAGATCGTAATGGTGCCCACCTGTCAAGCGTTATTTTTAAAAAATGAAATGGCAAGTCTAACTTAACAGAAAACTGTAAAAACATTAATATTAAAATAAAAACTTATGTAGATACAGGAGCTTTAAATTTTCCCGCTTCACTGACGAACCCTGTACATGGAAAAGTTTAAACAGAAATCGTGCAAAGTTTGAAAGGTCAGGGATACTTTCGTTTTAGAATAAAACAACCCTGCTGTATGCGGGCATAATAACCGAATGAATGTATAATCACAAGGACCTGTAATCTCGGGCCTTAATATAAACTCGCAAGTTCTACATTGCCTTAAAGTTTTAGGAAGTAAAAGCGTGCCTTTTCATTAAACTTATTAAAGTTTTGGTCTTTTAACATCAAAATGCACTTCCTTATTTAAATAACAGGGGCTTTGTATATGATTTTCTTAAGGAAAATGTAAAATCCGTGTCAAAGGAATACCTGTGACTTATTTTTTAAATATGTCTGTTGGTTTTAAACAATTTTCGGACATAAACATTCTAATTCAGAGATACAGAAAATTGTTTTGCCATGAAAATTTAAACAAATCCTTGATTTTGAGCTTTTAATGGGGAACTTTATTCATTTTCTAGTTATTTCCAAGATTCTTGTTTGATTTTCTAACAAAAATTGCCAAATCTCAGTGAGCTTTGATTTCGATTCATTGTCGAATTCAAACCGCCAACTACATTATTTAAATGTAAAGCATGGTTGAACTCAATTAGAAGTAATAACTTTTTCATGTTTTTCAACAAATTTTATAATTATACGTTGAGAACAGACCATGAAATCATTTTTGAAGTTTTGCTTTTTATGTTTTTCCTGGAACTTACTCCGAGAAAGTTCTTTCAACAGGTCGTCAATAAATTATTCTCAAGGCAACATCCTTCCCTAGTTAACCTAAAGGCAAGTTCAATTTTTAATGTTTTTTTAATAATTGATTGAAAACGTACGGAATACATACCGTTTTAAGGTGTAAGTGAAGTTTTTTTATTTAAAGTTGATCACTATTAAAAAGCTTCTTAATTTTGTTGATTTTTGGCCGTTGCTGGGATTTTTGAAATTCCTTTCATGCCAGATTTAATGTTCAAAATGGCCTTTAAAAAATTTTCGTAAAATCGGATTCAAATTGAAAGCATCAATGCCTTTAAACTTGTAAAATCTTCTATGGAAACTCAAAAGCCTTGACATACGTTTTCGAATATCTATTTTACGTGCGATTACAAAGGCTTAAATTAACTTAAGAAAAAACCCAATCACCTGAAAATGAATTTTCCACAGCTTGTTTAGACTAGTTAAAACCAGTTACTAACAAATGCTAAATTTAGAAACGAATAACGAACCAGTTAATTTTTTGCAAAGCTTATCTTCAGGTGAACTTTGCACTGACGTAATCCATTTTCAGGGGTAATCGATTTCGGTTTTCGCCTCATGTCTGGCAGGCAATTAAAACACTACTGTTAGTTATAGTTTGTAGTTCCCATATAAAGATAATTCTGTCGCGTCTGAAGGGATTGTAAACATGCTTTATTAAAGGCTTGATTAGATTTTCTGAACGAATCTACGTTGTTTTACGTCACACTAAGAAATACCACTACAAATTTATTATTATATTTAAACGATTAAAATAATTTAAACATGTCGAATTTAGGAAACTAACAAGACAAGAAAACAAGAGTTTTCACAATGCTTTCCACTTAAGTTACTTCCTCACATTTATGTGTCCCTGAACCTTTTCCCAAATAAAAATTCAAGTTATTTTTAAAGGTATTGTTAAACTTCACGAGAATTTGCCAGTTTTCATAAAAAGTAATGTTATTTCCTTCCATCCAGTTTTGAAAGAGTATTTTTCAATCAATATTATCAGCATGTAGAATATTTTAAAGATCGTACAACCCGAAACTTTGCTATTAACAATTAACAAGCATGCTAGAAAATTATTTACATAGAAACTTTACGTAGTTAAACTACTTCTGAATTAAAGTAAATGTTAGTTGTGTAGAGAATTACCTATAGATATTAATGTTTTCCTAAATTTAACAAGTTATTAGGTTATAGTCTGGGCCTTGTGTACCTATTGTTATTAATTTCTAATTTTTTTATTGGAACATTTTGCTTTGAATTATACATGTTGATTGTTAAAAACTTGGAGGTAGTTTGTATTATACGAGTATAACTAATGTTCCGTTTTCTTTACAGGTAAGCTGAAATGAATTCCTTTGGTAGGCTTGTAATGGTGAGTTGTTAAATATTTGTTCTTATTTGAAGCTATTTTTGTCCCTTATTTATTGAAAACATCAGAAATTTACCACTCTGCTACTTACTTAATCATTACCTTGAGTAAAACACAGATTTCCCCAAAAGAGGGCAATCGAAAAAAAAAAACCATATTAAAAGCTTAAATGGTTTAATAATTCTGATTAAGATAAATATTAAACATAGGTAAATTGGTAAAAACAGTGATGACCAAACGTAGATCTTTTTGAAAGAATAAATATTTACTGAAGCTCCTAAAGCTACTTTTAAAAACGCTGAAACTCTGTAAGAATACTCGGTAAGTTTTAATTAAATATAAATATTTTATTTTGTTGATTTCCTTTCCTCTTTGATAATATTCATCAGTCTCTTTTTAACAAATCTTGCAGGTACTTGGGACGTTAATAAAACTTAAAGGTGTCGGTTATTGTTACATTTTATCGGTTTGTTTTTGGTGACTACGTAATCAGACAACCGAGTTTTCAAAATTACTAAAGAAATTGAGGTTTGGAGCTACTTTCGTGTGCTCTCGGCGCCTCCACCATAATACGGCGTTCTTCAGCAGTTTTACGAAAAATATTTTATCTATGGCGCCTCCACCAAAGTAGTTCTATATTATGTTTTCTTATTTATTTGTTTTTCATGCATTTTTCATGTTATTTTTTGATTATTTTAGATTTAGTGCTTCCGCATTTTTTGTTAATCATTTTTCGTATGTTCAGCAGCACATCCACCAAAGCGTTCTGTTTTTTCGTCGTTGTTGTATGTTTTTGTTTTTCTTTGGCTCTTCCACCAGAGTAGTCTCCCTTTTTGTTTTATTTTTATTTTTTCCACCTATTCTCGGGTATTTCTGCCTAATTTTTTCCCATTCTTAAGTTGTCTTAGGTACACAAAAGTGTATCTCCCGCGCCTCCATTAAAATCATTCAATTTTTTTATTTGTTTTTCATGTGTTTGCTAACGCCTCCGCCAAAATATGTTTCGTTCTTTTTACGGTTATTTTTGATTTTGTTTGTATTTCCTGCTCTTCCACCAAATATTTCTATTTGTGTCTCCTTTTTATTTGTCTTCCGTAGTGTCTACTAACGTCTTCACCAAAATATTTTTCATTTCTTTCACGGTTACTTTTGATTTTGCTTGTATTTCCTGCGCTTCCACCAAAATAGTTCAATTTTTCTATCTTATTATTTGCTTTTCGTTTGTTCTCTGGTTCCTCCACTAAAATTATTTTCATTCTTATGTTATCTTTATCTAGCCCTTTCTGAAAGGACTAGTTCCATTTTTTATTAGTTATTTTAAGTGTTTGTGTGTCCCCAGTGTTCCACCAAACTCATTCTATTTTTGGTTCTGTATATAATTTGTTTTACGTCTATTTTCTGGGGCTTCCACCAAAACGGTTGTCGTAGTTTTGTTGGGTATTTTAGATTCTCGTGTTTTCCCTGACACTTCCACTAAAATTGTTCTCGTTTCTTTGTTTGCTATTTTAAGTTTTTTGTGTTCTCTGGTGCTTCTACAAAAGTCGTTTATATTGTTTTCTTTGTCACTCTAGGTTTCCGTTTTCTTTTTGGCGCCTCTGCCAAAGCAGTTCCACTTTTTGTTTTATTCTATTTTAAGGTTCTGACTGTCCCACCCACTAAAACCTTTTTCATTCTTTTCTTGATTATTTTAAGTTTTTGCATTACTACCGCGCCTCCACCAAAATCATTTCTTTGTGTCACTTTTTTTGTTGTTAAGTTTTCGTGTGTGTTTCTTTTTTATTTCTTTTTTGTGTGTTTACTAACGCCTCCACCAAAATATTTTTCATTAATTTCACTCTTATCTTATATATTGCGCTTCCACCAAAAATACTTCACTGAAATTATTTTAGGTTTGCATATGTTTTCTAACCCTTCCACAAAGTGTTTGTGTGTCCCCAGTGTTGCACCAAACGCATTCATTTTTTGTTTTATTTCTATTTTCTGACGTTTCTACAAAGCTGTTTGTCATAGTTTTGTTGGGTGTTTTAGATACTCATGTGTTCCCTGACACATCCACTAAAATTGTTCTCGCTTCTTTGTTGTTTTAAGTTCTGTCGTGTTCTTTAGCGCCTCCACAAGAGTAGTTTTTATTATTTTCTTTGTTATTTTAGGATTCCTTCGGGTGTTCTCTGACTGTTCCGTCAAAACCTTTTTCATTCTTTTCTTGGTTATTTTAAGTGTATGCGCTGCTCTCTGCGCCTCCACCAAAGTAGTTCCATTTTTGTGTCTCTTTTTGTTGTTAAGTTTACGTGTGTTTCCGGCGTTGCACCAATTTGGTTCTTTTTTATTTCTTCTCTGTGTGTTTGCAGACTAGCTTTTCATTTCTTCTCTGGCGCATCCACTAAAATTATCTTTTTTATGTATTCCGTGTCCTCTGCCAAATTCATTTCATATTTTTTAATTGGTCTTCATCTATTCTTTGGTACTCCCTCCAAAGTATTTTTCATTCTTTTCTTGATTCTTTTCAATTTTCGTGGGTTTCCCAACGCCTCCACCAAAATTCGCGTTCTTCACTTAAATCATTTTCGTTTTTTATTCGTCATTCTAATAACTTGCATCAAAGTTTTATTTTTTGTTATTTTAAGTTTTTTTTATGTGCACAGAATACAGCTCCTCAACCAAAGTCGTTCCATTTTTGTTTTTTATTTGTCTTTCGGGGCCTCCACCAATACGTTTCTCATACTTTACTTGGTTATTTTAGCTTTTCATGTGTTCCCCAACACAACCTTCAAACGCTTCCTCCAAAATTTAAGTCTCTGGTGTCTCCACCACAATCATTTTATTATTTTTTTTGTCGTTTTGGGCCTTTGTTTTGTTCTAGTGTCTTCTTCACCAAAACGGTTTGAATTTCCTCGGCGCATCCACCAAAGTTTTTCTTTTTTCTATTTTTTTTTCTTTCTTTTGTGAGCTAGTTTTCGAACGACATGACCAGATTTATTCGTAATTATTCTAATATAAAAACAAATTCCTAATTCTTCACTTTTTTATTTTCTATTTAAATTTTTTATCTCCTTGTTTTTAAATCATTCGTAATTCATTTGTTAAGCTTGTATTTTTGAAATGCTGTGTTGCGACGTTAAATTTAAAAATTACAAGTTTAGAACTAAATTTAATTTGTAAAACTTGCCCCAATGTTAGACGAAATAAAACAAAAATGTAAAATTACGAGAGATGTCAGGAAAAGAAGACAAAAGTTAATTATATCGTGCTCCGCTTTTGGATGTATCTTTCTTTACGAAATGTCACCTTTAATATCGCTTGCTTACTGAAGTGCCAGAAGCATATATCCCATGCGATATTAAATTTGAAGCAAGGTTGGACGTGATAAACATTCATTAAATATTGTTCTTTTCACCTTTTCGTTTTTTTAAGCTCCTCACGTATGTGGATGTTCATCCGATTAACGTAAAATAATTTACGAGTTGTTGATATCATTTGGAGCTTTTGAAAAGCTCCCGCAATCAAAAACTATTGAAACTTGACGTTATTTTAAGGTTAATTCTCATTAGAACATCGTATACTATATATGGAACTTAATTTGAATGTCCACGTGAAGCTTAGTTTGAGAATTTTGAATCAGACCTGTTAATTCAGGTACATTGTTCCTTAGTTCATAAATATTTAATAGGGACGCGTATGGGCGCCATGCCGCATTGGCAGTAGTTAGGGGCGTCTGCGTCCTCGACCTTGTCTCCGACCTACCCCAACTGTTACCCCGACACCGACGCTGCAGACGCTTTAGGTTTTTGCTCCATTCCAAGGTTACGCTTCGAGACTGTTTAATGTGATAAATGGTAAAAGGCGCAGACTGAAACAGCTCAACTTTGTAACGAGGCGTATTACTTGCCGAGAAAAACGTCGAGAGGTAATCTATACCTTTGCCAGACGTATAAAATATGATAGTTTTCACCCTTTCGGTAATACCCTTCATTATATGAAAATTTTAGAACGTTTAATTTATTGTTGCGAACTAATCTGCCGGCTTGTGACGTATGGAGTTTCTTTTAAATAGGATAATAGGGCGTCGGATTTCCCTCGGGCTGGTTTTAAATCGATAGTTAAGTTATACATAATAAATCAAGCGTGCAATTTCGGTCGAAGAAGCGTTCTGGGGATCTTTTTTTTGTACAAATAACCTGAATTATTTTCGGATTATCTCAATGTCCCGGCGGTTTTTAGTAGTTTGCAGACTTTCATGAGTCACGTGAATATGTATATTCCCGGATTTTTCGGGTGGCTCAGTGACCTTCACAATTTTTGTCAAATGCCTAAACTTATGTTTGTTTTCTAAGGCAACATTAGTTTGAATACAACTTCATTAAGGGTTTGTGATCTTGAATTACACCTTTCGTTATTTTTCTTTTCATTTTCTTTTTTATTTGTCTTTTTCGTTTTGTTTTTCTTTTTCTTTATCTCTTTCTTTTTTCGTTTTATTTTTCTTTCTTTTTTTCGTTCTTCTTTTTCTTTTCCTTTTCTTTTTGTTTTCATTTTTTCCTTTTTCTTTTCTTTCTATTTATTTTTACTCTCTTTCTTTTTGTTCTACTATACCATAGTTAACCGTCAGTAATTATTAAGACTGTCTTTTTGCTTCAATTAAGTTTCTTACAACATCGTCTTTTGTCATAGTGAATGTTTTTAAATCGATTTTAATTTTACAATGCTTTTTTGGTGGCGTAGTGGATTAGGTATTTGTTTTGCAAGCATGAGAACACAGGTTCGATTCTCAGTCGCGGCTCAATTTTTAAATCTGAAACGACCGACATCCTATTAGGTAGAGCAGGTGTAGCACTCTCAACAGTTAATTTAAAAAAAATTAATTGATGCATTGAATAGTGGGCAAAGTAAACTGAAACCATACTCTTATACAGTAGGGCAGTGGTCTCAAACTGGCGGCCCGCGGGCCGCATCCGGCCCTCGGGGCAATTTTACACGGCCCGCGAATACATTTCAATTATGTATTTGTTGTAAATACGGTGCTTATAGTTTTAGAGACATAAAGATATGACTGAGCTTACGTGCGCGACTGCTACTGAAGGAAAAAGACATATAATGAATAGGTTGGGGCTTTATCTTTGTCATTGTATGCTGCTTGTATGCCAGGTCATGTGACTGTGGTAAGGTGGGCGAACTTTCCCCGTCGGTACAATCAAACTTATTATAAACACCAGGTTAAAGGGGTGGTATCCATACATTAGGGGTAAGTACGGTGCAATATATTGAAGTGATATTTAATTTGGATACCTATAATTAAAGGTTATGTTATTTTTGAGTTAATTAACGAAAGTATTATTTTGCAAAGATTGGTAATGCAGATTTTTAAAATTATAAAAGATTGTAATATAATTATAAGATAGCTAGATTAAATTTAAGTTATTATAGTGATCATTGTTAGTAAATAATTAGCTAAATTAGTAGTCTTAGAAACGTAAAATGAGTTACTTTAGAAACCTTGTAAATAGTCTTTATAGTGAAAAACAAATGTGAGTTAAAAATCCAGGATACAGAAAAACAATTTTATAATTCAGTTGATATTTTGCAATCGAAGGGGTAACAACAAAATTAAGTTGAAAGAATAAATATTGAATAAATAATCAACTATAAATACAATTAATAAGATAAAGAACCAGTATTAAATAAAAAGATAGTGAATTTGAAGAAAAAATAAGTGAAGACTGAACTTCAAGCAGAAGCAGTTCAAGAAAAAGCAGTTCGAGCAAAAGCAGTTCAAGAAAAAGCAGTTCGAGTAAAAGCAATTCGAGCGGGGGCAACTTCAAGTAGGAGCGAGTCAAGCAGAGGCAGATTGGAATTTTGATTTTTAGGGATAAAGAATTTTTTGGAAAAGAAGAGGAAGTTAAGAGTAGATAGTAAGTTTATAAAAATAATTTTAAGATAATCTTAAGTAGGGCTGATAGGGAAAACAAGATAATAAAAGAAATCTGCATTATAAAATTTGGGTAAATTTTTTTATTTTGGGTAATTAATTTAAATTAAAATAAATTTGAACAAACAACGAACCTACCTAACAACCTTGAGGTAAGATCTCTGTAAGTAAATTAAAATTAAAGAGCAAAGTAAATTATTTTTCAAAATTGTCCTATCCAACGTAATCTAAGCCGAGATACCCTTTCTTGTCTAAATAATTCTTCCTAATAATATTTTTCCTGGTTTATCGTTGATGTGGTCACATTTTTGATCCTATTTGTTGTCTGTAGTTTATAATTTTTAATTTTAATTCATGATGTTATCTTGTTTTTCAGCTACAATTTGTGTTTTTATTATGCTTTCCACGTTTATATTTTCTGTTGCATAGCTTTCTCATCTTCGGTTTAATCTATACATATCTTCGTTTTCACCTTCATCAACTCTTACCTTTCCCGATTATGTGTCTCCATGTTTCTTTATCTCTTTCCCAATCTTTCACATTTTCTCCTTGTTTGCTTTTTATTGCCATTTTTATTCATCCCTTTTCTTTCATCGTATATCTCCCACTTGATCTTTCTTTTGTTTGCTTTTTACTTTTACTTTGAATTCCACCCTTTTCCCCTTCATACTTTCTCAGTCTCTTTCCTTCCCAATTATTTGTCTTTGTGTATTTCCAAATTTCTTTGCCTTTGCTTTCCAAATTTTTTTTTTGTTGCTCTTTGAATTGCTTTTCTCGTTTTTTTTCAATTTCTTTATGTATGTTTACCTATCTCTTTTTCTGTTCTACCTTCTACCAAATTCTCTATCTGTTTCATCTCGTCTTTTTTGCTTTTTATCTCACATTGTTTCCATTTTCTCTTCATCCGCCTATGCTATGTTTAGCCAAGCATTCGGACGTTTTTAAATTGATATACATACAAGGTTAAAATTTACCCTTGCTGTTCATTAAATACCAATTTAGACAATAGTTGGAATAAAATTAACCAGAAAGCTGTGTATTTAAGAATTGGAATCGAAATATGTATTCGTTAGACACGTTATTACTATATGATTTAATAAAAATATCAGGGATAAGAAATGCTGAAACGAAAAAGGAGAAGAAGAGAAAATACAAGCAAAAAAAGTAGAAAGGAAACAGAATGGTGAAAAACAATTCTGCAAAAGCTTGATTTTCTTATTGTGTTTTTATTCTTGTTTGTTTTTTCTCCTTCTCATTTTTCTTATTGTTCTTCCTTTTCTACTTCTGCTTCTTTGGTTTTGGGACTTCTTCTTTTTCATCTTTCTTTCTGTTATCCTTCTGTTTCTTCCCTTTTTTTATTCTTCTTCTGCTAAATTTTCGTCGTCCCCTCCTGTGTTCTCGTTTGCTTCCGCTTTAAACGTAATACATTTCTTCGTGAATTAAGAGCTTTTAACATGTATAGCCTTTGTGATTATTCTTTTGTTTTAAGTTGTAATATTACGGAATGCCTATGGGTGATCAATTTGTGCTTTGAGTATGCTTTCTACTTTTGCCTAGCTGAAATTCCTTCTTTCTAATATGAACACAAAGGGAGCGAATAAAAAGTAGCCGAAGCCTTTCAAAATAAACACTTTGTCTGATGTTAAGTCAACTCAAATATTTAAGCAATACGTGCAAGTTCATTTTCAGATACAGAAAATCACTTAACAAGTCTTTGTGTCATTTGTTCGCTTAAATTAAAAAAAGGAAGTACCTGAAGGAATCCGCAAACCTATATTTTGCAGATAAGTAAAAATTCGTAAAATTCAATTCGTAAGGCTTTAAACAAACTATTTTACACGGCAAAAACAGTAAAATTTAAATCAACAAAAAAAAACTAGCTTTACCGACGTTACAGCCTTGTAACTTTCTTCAAGGATTCATTTAGAAATTTTAACGATAAAAAACTTCGACCCTTTTAATTGGATTCTTAAAATCTTAGTATAAAAAGCAGCTTAATAAAATCAAGCGATTTCTTTATCATTACCCTTGCAGTGAACTCAGATTTTTAAGGGATTAACATAATCGATTATATCAGTTTAAATTGAAGTGCCTTCCAAACTAAAAGCCGTGGATACCCCAACGTATCAACCTATCAAAGAGTAGAGTATGATCAAAATCGTTTGATAAATTTAACCCAAGAGTCCTACCTACTTAATTCCCACTTGGTTTAGTTTAATTTCCAGTTTTATTAAAATTCCCGTGGAGAAGTAAATGTTGTATAAATTATCAACGAAACTTCAAAAATATGACCTTCAACTACGTTTAATTTACTGGTTTAAACCTGATGTGTTTAAAAGCGTCGTCACGTTATTAAGTGTTATTTACCTTTTACCCCTTCGATTATTCGGAGATTGAAAAATTTACGTCTTTAAGAATTGTATTGTATTTCTGTGTATTCTTTTATCCTATTAACGTCAAACGAATTAAATGAAAGAGGATATTTTGAGGTATACATAAATAATTCCCATCGATATAATTTAATAATGTAAATCGGTTGTTATGATGGATGTCACACTTATAAAGCTATCTCTTTTTTGTTTTTCATGTACCGGATAGTTCGTTACAAGGTCGCTTTCATAATTATAGGGAAAAAAGTTCTTGGTTTATGAAGATACTTTTATTGAAGGTATTGAAGAAAATTATAAGGCATGGGATTATTTATCCGGAAACGTTTAAAAGTAGAATTTATGGAAGACATGATAAGCCAAAATTGTTAATGAATTATTAATTTGCTCGTGGATGAGATTAAATCGTTGTTTTTTATTTGTTTTGTTGCTTTTTTTGGTCCCAACCTCTCCCTTTTTTCGTCCTTCTCTCCCTTCCTCTCTAACATGCTCCCCATTTCTCTTTTTCCGGTAATTCTTGTTGTATCTCTTTTACATCTTTCGCTCCTTTTCAATATTTCGTTATGATATCCCGATTCTCTTCTTTTCCGCCTCGTTTTAGTGTTCTCTTGATCACATATTTCTTCTTTTCTCTGTTTCAATGTTTTTATCTCTTATTTTTCTCTGTATAATTCCTCCTCTCTCTTTTTGATTTTCTTTTAAATTGTCATACCGTTCCCTCCTCTCTTAGTTCTATCCTTGTATTTCTTATTTTGCCAGATTTCTTGTTTAATTGGTATATTTCTTCCTTTCCCTTACCGATTATTTTTTTGTATTTGTGCATCTCTTTGCCATCCTTCTCCTATTTCACCTTGTATTTGGCCTTACTTCCTTTTTCTTCTCGAAGTGTTCTTTTCCCTCTAATTTCCTTGTCCTTTCTTTTTTATACTCTATCCTTCTCTGTCTCAGGCTTTTCCCTTTCCTCTCATTTCTTTCCATGTATTGTCTTATACAGGGGATTTTTCTTTTTAGTATACATATCCCCTATGTATACTTTTAAAATAAACGCAATATGTAGGCAACCAACTATACACTGAACGTCACGTCACGTGGTGCGTAAAGGTTATGTTTCATATTTGTAAATAAAAAATAAATTAAAATTAGCGGAATATCAAAATAATTTTAATTCAACGATTATTCTAAGACATAAAATATCAACAATACAAAACAGAAAGGAAAATAAAAACAACAACAGTTAAAGACTAATTTTTTGACATTAACTTAATTTGATGATTTAAAAAATTAGCATGCACTGGCAAAAATCATCAAATTAAGTTAATGTCAAAAAATAAGTCTTTAACTGTTGCTGTTTTTATTTTCCTTTCTGTTTTGTATTGTTGATATTTTATGTTTTAGAATAATCGTTGAATTAAAATTATTTTGATATTTCACTAATTTTGATTTATTTTTTATTTACAAACATAACCTTTATGCACCACGTGACGTGACGTTTAGTGTATAGTTGGTTGCCTATATATTAGGTTTATTTTAAAAGTATACATAGGGGATATGTATACTAAAAATAAAAATTCCCTGTATATTTTTAGTTGCCTAGCTTTCTCGTCTTGGCCTTCATCCATATATTTTTTCGTTTTCATGTTCATCCACTCTTATTTTTGCCGATTATTTGTTTTTGTGTTTCTTTCCTTATCTTTCACTTTTTCTTCTTTTTCGCTTTTTATTCCCATTTTTCTTCATCTTTTTCTGTTTCCGATGTTCTTTTTCTTTTTGTCTTCTGCAGACCAACTTATATATCCCGTTTTCTTTTTCGCTCTTCAGTTTGTTTTTTACTTTTAATTTGAATTCAACCCTTTTCCCCTTCATTTTTTCTCAATCCCTCTCCTTCCTAATGATTTTTCTTTGGATGTTTTCAAATTTTTCTCTAGTTTTTCTATTCCTTTTCAAACCTTTTTACTTTTTTCAATTTGTATCTTTCTTTCCATTTGTTCCCGAGTTCTCACTCATTTTTTCCAATTTCTCCCTGTATGTTTACCTCTCCCTTTTTTTGTTCTACCAAATTCTCTATCTCCATTCTCCTCTATTTTTTATTTTTTCTTGTTCCCTTTTTTCTCTTCCTTTGCCTATTATGCTATGTTTAACCAAGCAATGGAACATTTTTTTAAAGTTAAAATAGAAGTTAAACTTTGCCCTTGCTGTTCATTAAATACCAAATTAGGTGAAGACTTCGAATAAAATTAACCATAAAGCTGTATCCTATTTAAGGATTGGAATCGAAATTTTTTTTAGTTTATTTATTGTCAGCATGCTCCATTATAACGATAACATTACATGTTTTACTAAGAATTAAACTAACTTATTTCTTTTTAACCGTACTAATTAAACCAGTGTTTATACGCGTCTGGAAAACCTGGAATACCTGGAAAAGTCAGGGAATTTTGTTTTTCTGGAAAAATCAGGGAAAAGTCAGGGAAAATCATAAATTTTCGATAATTTTCTTTTATTGTACAGGTACACGATAATTCTGTAATGTTTATGTTAAAATCATCGTACTAATTTATGCATACCTAAATAATGCCAGTAATTAACGTTAAAGTCATATAATTACATGTTGCATGCAGCACCACTACGCATATATGTCACTAGATTCAGGCAGGACATGAACCTGGACATTTGGAAAAAATATCTGGAAAACCTGGAAGAGTCGGGGAATTTTGGATTCCAAAATCCGTATAAACCATGATTAAACTTAACAATACTACCGTCTTAGACTATACATATTACATAACCACATCGTACCTTATGGTGATTCATTAGCTATATTATTTTACTATGTTATTCTTTGTATTAAAGGTCGATTAAGGTTTGTAATTGCTGTCATTTTCAGAAATTTTCGATTAAATGGTAAAATTTCACATTTGTTTCGAAGCCTATCCCTCGGAGATTTGACTTTTGTGTAAATAACTTCGGATGAACGAATGTTTTTATTTATTCAACGTGCTTGAAAGTTGTCGTAGCGGTTAATTATCAGAGAAAAAATTAAGAAATTTACATTTACAAATGCCTAAATATCTTCTACTAAAAAGGATAGATTGTGTTTATTCTTAAAGGCAATCCCGAATGATGGTAATTGAAATATTCTTCTTCTTTATTGTAAACCTAGCTTTACTAATCCAGATCCTCTCCTATTGTTCATCGAGTTCTCTTGCGCCTCGCCTCTTTTAATGTACATATGATTGCTCAAACTCCAGAGTTGAAGCATAGGAGCTCCATGAAGGCTTGCCATCTGGTTCTGCTTTGTGCAATGTGCTTGTCTTCTAGTCATGTCTTTCCCATCATTTTTATTTACTTGTAGACTGCTTGACTTCATGTAATTTTAGCTTGCCATGCTTGTGGCTTTCTTGAGAGTTCCATTCTAACGTCTTCCGGGTTGAGACTATGTCATTGTTAAGAAAAAACAAGTCAACGTTTCGCCCGCTTTTTTAAGGGGCTTCATCAGGAGGAAAAATGGGCACTAAAAAAGAACGGTTACTCAACGTGTCAATCATGCCAGATGTGGAACTTCGCTGCTGGCTTAGTTGACAAGTTGAATTACTGTATCCTGCCTTTTCTCGCTAAAGGAGTTTCGCCTCTTTCTCAACAATAAGAAGGTCCCAACCCGGAAAACACTCTTTTAACACTGATACTAATCGTGCAAGTCTTTGAATTAATTTCTTGCATTCTAACACCTTTTTCACGTCTTCTTAGTGAGTATCCTAACCATAAACGTTTTCGTTTCCTGATTTCTCTATTAATGGTGTTTGTTTGGTCTTTCGCCATAGTTCTTCACAAGTGATAAATTTATTGCAACGAATTTACACCATGCTTCGCAAGAACCTATTCAGGAATACTTGTAATTTGTCCTCGATGACAGCAATGTTTTTCCACGTTTTACTGTCATAAAAAGTACTGATTTGGCATTGGTGTTAAAGACTCAAATTTTGTTGTTTACAGTTAGTAGTGGGCTGTCCTAAACGTTTTTCAACATTGCGAATGCTATCCTTATTTTCTTTATTTTGTGTTCAATATCTTCTTCGGTACCCTCGTTCGTTGCATAGTAAGCATGCTAAGTAGTAAAATTCTGACACACTTCCACTTGGTTCCAACTCTCATTGATTTAGTTTTTGTTACATTAATTTCAAGACCGAGTGCTTTAGTGTATTCAACAAAGAGATTTATTTTTGTTTGCTTATCTCTGTGTGTATTAGACAAAAGACATATGTATATCATCGGCATAGTCTAGGCTAGGTCGTATAGATAGTTCTAAAGCTCCTGTCCTCTGGAAGTTAATATCAAAAAGAAGTGGCGAAAATGGGCAGCCTTGTTTAACGCCTTTTAAAATATATCGGTATTACCTTTCCCTTTGTGCCGCACTTAACTTTTTTAATTTTTATGAAGTGCTTTAATCGTGTTAAATAATTTTGGGGGCACTCCAGTAAGATCTAGTATTTTCCAAAAGGCTAAATGGTTTAATAAGTCGAAGTCTATAAACGTCATATACAAAGGAATTCTCCATTTTATAGATTGTTCTATATTGATACGTAACGTGTTAATGTGGTCCCCGCATGACATGTTTGGTCTAAATCCGGCTTGTTCGGATTGGAGAGTTGTTAGTCCATCATTAATTATCAGGACGGCAACTGGACAAATCGACCTTTTTTGGCAGTTCAATGATGACCCCCGTTTTTCCATTCGGTGGAGATTACTTTGTATTCCCATATTTCTTTAGGCATGATGTACAAAATTACAGTTGTTGTACCGGTGTCTGCTTCAAGGAACTCGACTAGTTTTGTTCTAGCCGTTTTGATTGGTTATAACTGAGAGAGTTGATGTTAATTTTTAGTTTAAGCTGTCGCCTTCCTTCAACATGTATTGCTTCAATTTGTGTGCTAAGAATACTGGAAAGTATTCTACTCATCTCTGAATTTGTTCTTCATCTGAAGTGATCATTTCCCTGTTTCATTCCTTAGTGATCTGTTGCTGTTGTATGTCTTGTTTGCTTGTGTTTGGTTATACAATATACTTCCTTGGGGGTTTTCTTTTGTACTGCTTCTTGTACCTGTTGGGTTAGCGTGTCAGTCCAGCGTCTCTTGTCTATTCTAGCGAATCTTTTCGTTCTTGTATTAATTTTTGTTTTGTCTTGAATTTGTGTCATTTCATTTCGTTTGATATACTCGTAATTTGTAGTTTTCACAGGTGCTAGAAGTTGCTGTCCGGTTTTATGAAGTGTATCTGTTTATTTCCACTTGCGCTTTGATTTCCTTCATTCCTTACTCTCACATTACGTTTTCTACAGTAGGATCTGGGTGCTTATCTCTTACTTGTTTTCTGAACGCTCGAAGTATGAATTTCAAGTTGTTGCTTGTTACTTGCTGCTTCTGAGTCTTGTGTACTTCTTAGGTGGTATTCGTAGTTTGATCTGTAGTTCCTACTCCTATAAGCAGGTGGTGAACGGTTGCCAGATCTGCTTCTCTTGTTGCTTACATCACGTAATGAGTGTCTCCACTTTTTGTTTGTATTTATGTGGTCAATTCGATTTTGTATTTGTTGATCTTGTGAATGTCTTTATGGGAGAATATTGAACCACCAATATACATATCCTAATCCATTTATATTCCGATTTCCCAAGCCCATTATTGTTTCAAAATCTGTGTCGTTTTGATCTATGTTTGCGTTCCCAACAACAATAAACGTGTCTCCTCGTTTGTGTGTCCATGTTCCAGTGAATAATCTTCAAGAGTAGAAGGCTTAGTTTGTGCATAACACTTATCATAGTAAGATTTCTTGCTTTAGTTGCGAATTTTACTTGAATGACCCTGTCTGATATTGGCGTCCAATCTATTAAATATTTTCTTGTTCCCGTAGGTATTAGGATCCCGACTCCATTTATTCTGTTCTTCTGAGGGATCTGAGTATATGCCTTGGCCTTATCCCTCGCCTTATCCCTGCAAAGCTGCATTTTTGGATATCACTAAATCAGTTCAACTTGCTTTATTTACTCTGAAAAATGCCTTGGAAAGGCTTGTCGGTATAATTTTGATGCACTCTGTATGTTGCAATAGGTTATGAAGTATAATTTTATGCGATGCACAGTCGAACGCTTTTTGTATATCGTACAAAATAATAACAGTAAAAGACCTTTCTTCAAAACCTTTCTCCGCTAATTCCGCAAGGTGGTTCATGGTTTATAGTTTCCTTCCACTTCTTCTTGTTCGTTGCCTTCTCCTTCCATCCAGTTATGTTTGTCTTCTTATATCCTCTTCTACTTCGTTCTTTCATCACTCTCTTGATCTTGCTTTCTCTTTTTCGTTGCTGTGTTGCTGAATAATTGTTTATTTGGTAGTCTTTCTTCTTCCATTCTGTTTAAGTGTCGCACTATCGAAATCTATGCCTTTCACAAAATGCCTTAAATACATTTGCTTTTTTACTTATAATACTGTTAATTAATTGTGTTCTTTCATTGCCTAAATCGAAATATGTATTCGCAGAAGACATGTTACATATTACTATTAATAATTATTTAAATATTAAGTATAAGAAATGCTGAAACGAAAAAGGAGAGAAAAGAGAATATACAAGCAGAAAAGAGAAAAAATCAAACAAAACAAAGAAAAAAATTCTGCAAAAGCTTGAAAATCTTTTCTCAGTTATGTTTCTCTTCTGCGTTTTTCTTCTTGTATTTTTTTTTATTGTCATTTGTTTCTTCTTCTTCTCTTCTTTTCTGTTTCCGCCTTTTTGGTTTTGGCACTTATTCTTTTCCTTCCTCCTTCCTCTCCTCTCCTTTTTTCTTCTTTCTTTTTCTGGCATTATGTTCTTTCCCTTTCTTTTCCTTCTCGTTCAGTTCACCTTCTTCTTTCCGTTTTCCTATACTTTTTTAACGTTCTCCTTTTTGTATTTCCCCTTTTTTCTTCCTATTTTCTCTTTTGCTTTAAACTTAATATATCTATTCATGAACGAAGAGCTTTTAACATGTACATCTGTTTTCGCTTCTGTGTGTCCAATTAACCTAACATTATTAAGGTCGTTATTTTCCCAACCAGAATGTCGTGGTACAAAGTTAAATAGGTAAATCAAAAGATGCTTCAGCTAATAAATATATCACCGGGAAAATAAGGCCAATTTCATTTTTTCAACTAGTAATTATTTTTTTCTAGCTATGATAATAACAAAATCTATTCTAATGAAGTCTGATTTGTGTTTGTGTTTTTCCAAGCAATTTTGAGCCGAACTTGAAAAATTGCCTTGTTTATTACGGTTTGTTTTGAGTTCGTGGAGGATCATTGATTTGTTTTGCACTTAATACAGCTTCCTTCTCTTGCAGTTGTTTACATCGTAACCTTCGTAGGTCCATGATTCGTAAATTTCCATTATGAACGCTGAAAATATTCGACGATCGAAAATAAACCCTTTCAGATCGTATTTCAAAACAAAGTGCTTTCGAAGAAATAATTATGGAAACGGGCTATTTACACTTAGAGAGAATTGTGATTGATTTCTATACGAACAGGTTACAAAAGAAAAATTTGCCAAATATCGTTTTCTATTAGCTTTTAAAAACGAAATGTTCCACAAACAAAAAGGGCTTTCAAAGAAAACTGACATTTTTCATCTAACTTTCACTTTTACTTCCTTTTATGCTTTAGTTTCTCTGATGGTAAAACGCCTGTAGACATAACTGTTAAAAACATATACGTTAACATGTTCCAGTCACATTTCGTTTCAACTGCCGCTATGTAATTTAATATCAAAAGAGGTAGTTTTAGTTTCTGTTACTTCTTTGCTGGAGGAAAGTTTTGGATTATTGTTTGTGACAATCACAAACGTTTGCTTGAAGTGAATTCTTTAGGGTAGTTTTTTGTAACTTCGACCGACCTTACGCATTAAAAATCTCACTCAACTACAGAGCGTTTCATTGGGTGTACAATAATATTATAGAAAATTAATTTTGGTACGAATGAAGTGATTGAGTATTTGGTCATTTTTGTATAAGAGTCCTTACAAAGCACTGCCAAAAGCTTAGAATAGAAAAGCTGGCCGAGTGCCAGAGGAAACAAACAAAGAATATATTGGAAGACTTTCGAGGCCATGAAAAGCGAAAGGAAAATCAATGAAAGCTCGACTTCTTTCGTAATGGTTGGCATTCAGTCTTTAGAATGGCGAAGACTAATTTTGCTGTTTATTTTGTTTTTTTCCCCATCTCAACGCAGTGCGTGCTTTCCTACTAATCTACGTCTCTCTTGTAAGCAGATGTATGAATAGTTTTAGGGAACAAGGCAGTTACTAGAGTTACCCGTATTCTTAGCTTTAATAGTCCCAAATTTTCTGCTTTATTCCTTTCAAATTCCGAGTTTTCTACTTTTCATCTTTGCTAAAAGCTCTGGCACTGATAGAAGAGGATTGCGGAGCTTCTCTTTCTATCGTACTAGGAAAGAGCTGCTTTATTAGTTGAAGAAGAAATTCTTTACAGGCTTTATATGAAATACGTGAGGTAATGCAAGGAATTTCCTTGAATCGTGGGCGTATAAACACAAGCGTTTAGATTTCTCCCCTTTTGGTAGGTACTTTATTTCTTAAAACGCATGAATTTCTGAAGAAATTACAAAATTTGGAGGAATCAAATTTATTGAGCATAAAAGAAACACCATCAAAAAGCAAGTAGGCTTTGGATGTTGTTGCAATTCAATTAGTTCCTTCTGTGATATGGTTTCGATTTCACCAATTCAAATCACGTTTCAGTAGATATTTAAACGAGACAAATGGTTTATCCGATAAGAAGCCAGTTTGCTGCTCTATCTGAACAGTTAAAATATTTACAGAAACGTGGACAGAGTACACATGGCACGCAATTCCCTCAGATGTTGTTTCCTTGTGTCGCCTTTAAGGGGTTCATAAAATAGAGAACTTTTGTCTTTTCCTTAAAATATTTTCATTATAAAAAATTGATACACGGCAGAAACCTAACTAAGATCTTGCGTTCTTTCTCATTTGATGACATTATCAGGTAGTTCCTATGAGAATTTAACATTCAAAGCGGCACTGGAATGATGTTTTAACAAATTAATTGAATTTAACAAGTCAGCTACTAATTTTGGAGTTTGGAATTTAATTGTTTTTGACACTGAATTTCCATTTGAGTAGCAGCTAACACATTCAGGAATAGAATAGATTATGCGACTTTACGGCCAAGGCTCGTGGCTTACCTTATAGAATATTTAATTATATCCGGATATGAATAATCTGTGAGATTACGCACGTGTTGAATGATAAGACGGGGACGTATTTTAATATGAATTTTTTATTTTATTGGTTTTAATTTGCTCGTTGTATATTCACGCGTCGAATATTTATAAGCTCCGAGTTTTTTTAAATACAGGGTGGTTGAAATATTAAGTTTTATGCTTTGAAAATATCCGTGAAAGAAGAGAATTCTAAATTCGAAAGACTTACATTTATCGAAGAGTGGCCGAATTTCCTTTAAATTTTCATTCAAAATTTGTTATTTATCACAAATTGATTTTCCCTGGAAAAATAATTTGGTAACAGTAAGGTTTGCAGCCCAATATAAACACGGTTAAGAAATAATTACCCTTGGTGACGCCACAATTTCCAATCAGAACACCCCGTTTTCAGTGTGGTTAGGAATTAATTTTAATAAGCAATTTAATTGAAGGTTAGTGAACCGGGGTTAAATGCTTCACGCAATATGGAGTGGAACATGCAATTAGCATTTTTATTGTTCTGTAAATAATCGATATTGTTTTAAATTTTGCTGTGGTAACAGCATTACTTTTGGTTTTTTGGTCACAAAAATACTTCTTTATTAGTACCAAGGGTCTAATTTATTTCGCTTAAAAATGATCGATGTTTAAGTTTCAACTTAGCCAGTTGAGATTCGATAATTGCTTTGATATTCCGGGCTCTTATTCGCCTGGCTGTTTTAAATAAAGTCCTTTAAGAATAAACGTTAATAATAATGCACATACAGGGCCATTTTATTTAATGTAACAAAATTACAGTGAAGTACGATGCCTGCCTTCATTTAATATACATTTATTCAGAACGAAATGGTTACCTTGAACTTCTGTTCTAAAATGTGGAACTTTCCGCGCGCCAGACGCCAGTCATCGATTTTCCAGTTTTCCCTTTCATTATTCCCCTCACTCATATTCACCCCTCATTTCCGCGCTATTTACCCACCAACAAATGTTAACGTCTAGTCAAATTATGGATTACCGATTATTTAGAACTGCTTTATTATCTCGCCTTATAATTACATGCTGTACTTCAACTTCCTGCCATGTTTTAAGCTTAAAAGCTTCAGGCTACGTACAGGATAATCCTAAACTCGAGTTTAGAATTTTGCAATTGTTGAGATGGTTTTATAATTGGTTAGATTATATTATGAATTGTTTAATATCAGCCTAAACAACAACGGAAGATTTCGGGATAGATAGAGTTTTATGTGCTTTTCCCTGTTTCCGGCGCCAGTTTTAGGGCGCCATAAGTATAATTTATGAGGGCAAAAAGACGCTTCCGCCTCGAAAATGTCCTTCCTTGTATTGAAGCTACAATATCAGTGAAAATTTGGCACCGAGAAGTGTTCGTTTTCCACTTTTTAGCCTTTTTTAAGGAAGTCTAACATTTATTTATTTATTTAATGAAATCTGCTAGGAGACTCCCTAGTTCTAATTATTTCAGAAATGAATGCCAAATATTTCTCACCTAAAAGAAGATAAATTAGGTTTTCGTGGAAAATCAAATTTAATAATACAAACTGAAATAAATTTGGTTTGGCGTAAGGTTAAATCATTAAATGTTTCAGTATTTTCAATTCGGATTCCGATTCCTAATTTAATTTAACAAAAAAAATTGATTAAAGAATTTTAAAAATAGAATACTCGTGCCAAATGTTGGCGCATTAATAACTGAAATTTAAATGAAAGAAGGGTGTCAAATAATTGGAAGGAAGCTTTTCTATCATTCATTCATAACAAAGGACGGGAAGATCGATAATGGAATTTTAAACGAAGTTTCACGACTTAAAAAAAAGGTACAAAAGTGAAAATATTTAAAAATTCAATTCGTTTTTTAGGACGGTTTTCTTTTTATTGATCTTCTGGTATTTTAAGAAATACATTAGGTTTTAAGAGCACTTTAACTGCTGAAAAATTGCTGAATCTATCCTGAAGCGTAACTGAAAAAAGTTTTATTAAAGTGTGAAGTTTGAAGAACCGATTTTGAAAATTATAAAAATAGAATCCTGTTTTAGTGTAAACAAGAGTAATTGGAACTTTGTTACGTCAGTCAGTGAAGTATATTTTCACCGATTTATCACAAATTTGGTTTTAATTTACATTGATATAAAAACTTCCAAAATATCCAACAATAAAACCAACGCGTAAAATTTAAGTTTGGATATTCACTTAGAGCACGTTGATTTTTACATTGTTTCACCGTGAATTTGAATTTCATATAAAATAAGCAGTATACACATTCAAAATTGAACATATCGAAGATAAATATTTGTTTTTGCTGGCGGATGAATTATGAGGCAAACATACAGCAACAGATCCTGCAGTATCGATAACGAAAAAATAGCAAACTTGAAAAAAATTCCTAAGTGTAAAAATCAAAATATTGCTCTTTCCTTTGTTCTATTTTCTAATCGTATTTTATAATCAGGAAAAAATAGCTTGTGGGTTCTTGAATAGAGTAATATTTTATTAGTAGCATGTTCTGTTTATTAAGCAAAGCATGTACGTTTCTATGAATATCGAAGTTTTTAATTGAAAACAAGCAGACGGGCAAAAAACGTTTTCAATTTGTCTGTATATTAAATTAGCGACAAAGTACATACAGACGCTTGTCATAGCTACACGGGGATATTGAATTATCTGAAAACGATGCCGGAATAAATGGTGGGAGTTTTAACAAATTGGGAACGAATGGTATAATAAAAAGGACAACGAATAAATGAGCAGGGAAGTGTTAATCACTTAGCCATCGAGACAGCTTACTTTTAGTTTTCAATAAAAATTCTCGAAATAACAGGTTATTTTATTAATAAAAAATTATTTGTGATTACTGAAAGTTCAATCATTTTAGTAATTATTTAATCTGAAAAATTCGTGCATTTGGTTTTTGAAAATACGTTTTCTTTTAAACATTTTTGTTGGCAAATATCATAAAGAATAATTTGTAAATCATAGCAACAGCTGATTGGATGATTGTAATTTTTCAAATGTTGAATTTAAAAGATTTAATATATTCGGACTATTTTATGTCGCAAACTGCTTAAAATAGCACTGCTAGCCTTGAATCTAATCCTTTTATCCCGTTTTTGCTTCTCACTAACACACATTTTGTACTTGCAAACATTAAACAGCCTTTGAAGTTGCCTACATAAACATTTTAAAGAGGGATCTAAATACAAGTTAGTCCTGTAAGAGGAATCACTGCTGAAATTTTGATACTTTTCAGGAAAAGCTCAGGGGAATTAGCAACTGATGGCGTTTAAAAATTCCTTTTCGCCATAAAATTTTAACCAAAAAAGTGACGTCGACTTTCAGCGTCTTTTGAGTGCAAGTTATTTTTTATCTTTTAAACTTTAAAGTTACTTCTCGTTGACATTTCAGAGATTTAAGTTAAATTTTTGTTAAAACTAGCTTAGAACAAGGCGTAAGTTTTTTTAGTTTAGTTGCTTTAATTTAAACCAGTTTAAGCTAAGTTTTAACTTAAAGATGAAGAGAAATATTGGCTCGTATTGGACTTAATCATAATCCAAGGTAACTTAAACTAAGCTTCAGCTATTAGAATTCCATCCTTAAATGTAAGCATGCTTTAAACCTAAAATTAAAGAGGTTTGAAGTTAATTTAATAAACCTACGATTGTTTGCTTTAATTTAAAGTGAATTTACATTTAAAGCGAGATTAAAACATGTGAGTAATTTTTAATCATTATTAAAGTATTATTCAAATGAATAGAGTATAAAGGTCAGATAATTCTCAATATTTCAATTTTTCGAATATTTAGGCTTCGTATATTAACAATGAATCCATAAAGTTCGAAATTTTTATTATCCTGTAAATAATGTAATTTTATTTTTCGACAAACAAAATTCGTCAAAAATAAACAATACAGCTTTTTAAACATTTCCGTATTTAGGGTAAGAAGGGGAAGTATGACGTTTTTGTTTATACTAAAGTACCTACCCTTAAGCTTGTTTAACTAAACCCCTGGGAAAAAGTTAGTATTTAGTAAGTTTAAGTAAAAGCTTAACTTAAACTAAGACTTAAGTACGTCGCACCCAGGCTTAAGTTCTAGTTTAAACCGAATTAAGTTAAACCCTAAAAGATATGCGATATAAAGAGTCTAAACTGATGGAATCATTCAGACCATACTCATAGCTATAAAATTATTAAGAAAGCTAACTGATTGTCTTTTATAATATAAAGTTTAGAATATGTAAACTGATCGGTAGGTACAAGTATTTCATTATTCAAAAGAGAAAAAGTCATCAAGTTTCACATCAATTGCCTGCTAGCATACAATAGGATAGACAATAAATCAAAATTCAGGAACTTGCTGCGATGAATAGGGCTAACAAAGGGTAGACATGTTATAAATACGTAGATGGATGAATTTTGCTTCAATGACTGTTGTTGAAGTCACGTGAAATCCATAACTGGAGAGGAGGGGGTTAATTCGTGCTAATATACTTACAAACAATTCTAGCTTTACTTGAACTGAAAAATAAACTTTATTTTAATTGAAGAAGTGCCAATTTTCATCGTTATTTCAAATGTTTTCGTACTACCTTTTCAGTAGTATGGAAATCTTGGCAATTTGAAGGGACGAACTTAGCATTTTAATAAATCAAAAAATCCTTAGTAATAAATTCTTTATTCTTTAAATTTTTTTAATTTTCTTTAAAATTAAAAAAGGCATCTTCAATTAACCTTTTGCCTGTAAAGGAGGGCCAGATAACATATTTATATTCAGTTCTTGATTTACTTTAGCCCTAACAGCTCGGAAGAACCTTTGTCATTAAATTCTTTTTTCTTTGTCAATTGAGACTTCTTAGTTTATTTAATTAAATTTAATTAATTAAACTTAAATAATATTTATTTCAAGCCCAATTTACTTATGTCATAGTTTTAATGTACGGAATTACAAAACGAAAAGGTTTTTAAAATCCGAAGTTATAAAAGACAACATAAAAAGAGAAGACAGACTGTCGAAAGAAAATCTAATTACGTAGAGCAATTCCGAGCTTTAGAAAGAGAAAAGTAGTTGGACAGTAAATCAAATTCCCAGTGTGAATGTTAGGAAGGATATACAAATCTGAGAAGGAAATAAAAATATTGCTTTTTTGAAGACGGCGACAGTTGGGAAATAATTTTCTTTTTGCCTTTGGGTTCGGTGAGAGCTTTGGTTATTAAAGAAACATAGAAAAGGAGCATAGCTTTCTGTTTTTATTTTATATTCATTTGATTTGCATTTTTATAAATTATTAATGTTGTCATGTAACGAATCTAAAATACTGAATCAGGCGATTTAATAAAACAAACTTACGGCATTGGGTGACAGGCGGAAAAATATGTTTAAAATGACATTTAGAAATATTCTAATATTAACGATTTATTTAGGGGTTTTATGTTTTCCAGGTATTTCTTTTTCAAATTTTTGGGTAAATAGTAAATCGAAGTATATTCCATATTGCTAGCAAGTTTTCTTATTCTTTCCTATTCCTATTCTTTCCTATAAATGTGGTTATAATGTTGAATCTGTTCGTATTTTCGATCTTGTTTTAATCATTTTGATAATGTCTGCCCAAGTCTTTAGCCATTTAATTTAATCTAACCTAACAAGGTTGATTCAGCATCCGTCTGACCACTGAGATTAAGACTGGCCTGGGTTCAAATCCTAGGGCCGAAAACACCCGATCGCTTCCGTTGGAAGGCAATGGCAAACCAGCGAGGTATTTCCGCCTAGTAAATCTGCTCTTCCGTGGTTTAGAACCCACGTCAAGCTGTAGGTCCCCTGTGTCTGTAGGCTACTTAACAGGCACACTACAGACATAGGGAGAAAAGATTGTCAACGCCCTGTAAAGGACACACCACTTCGAGAAGAAGAGAACCTAACAAGGTTCGCAGTCCAGTTATTCTAAAATTAAATCAAGCCACGGCTGGAATTGAATCCTATGTCCCATTCGTTGCAAGGCACACTCTCAATTTACTTAAGCACCCTCTTTAGTTTTTGGTAATTCGGTAATTATTTGTGAAAAGACCCTTTGGCTTGAGCAGCCGAGGAGGACGCACGTGTTTGCGAGTGTTCAAGACGACGAAGGCGGGACTCAACTACAGTGTCGTTTGGAAGCACTTGTACCGGACACACACATGTGATTCCGCGACAGGATTACAGGGGGAGTTGGAGCATTTACCTGTGCAAAACTAGCATTGTAGAGGTAGTTTAGCCTAGCATAGACCGAATAATTTGGTGCATCCAAATTAGGCGTACATAATAATTATAACACGAATTATAGTAAATGTAAACAAATTGTAACCAGCGCTCATTTCCGTCGAACACGCGTCGCCACAGTATACTGGTACTCAGCCGATACCCTTCCAAGAATTTGCGGAGCCTACCACTCGGTAGAAAAGCAATAACGGGATGGCATCGCAAGAGCTATAAATTACATTTACAGGGGCAACAACTGAATCTATGGCTGGTATTTACAATATTTAAATATTATGATTATGAGGTAATACGCAAATAGGAAATAGAAACCAAATAAGACTAGCACTTAGCATTGCAAAAGTTTTGTAATGAGCAGTAGACGCAAGCGATTTGTACATACACATGGATCAAAAGTAGGGTTCATAGTAAGGAAACCTCGGACTTCAGAAGGAGAATCGCAAATTGTGTGAGGAGGGCCAAGAGGAAACGCAACTGTAGCAGGAAGAAAATATCAAAGAATTTGCTCCCAAAGACGATCATCTGGATCATAGCTTCGGCGCGCCTTACAAATCGACGTCTACACAGAAGATTTGGGAACGGAAGGATTCTGGGGAGGGATACGACTCCGTCCTCGCAAATTAAGAAAGGACTCAACGAGTTCATAAGGAACAGGAAATAGGCTCAAAACGAACACGAAGCAGAGAAGTGGGAAAAACCCTTCAGAGAAATACAATCGCATCCACTAGAGTCAAGAGTCCGGGAAACATACAAACACATCAAGAAACTGAGGAGAGCTGACATACCACAACAAGTTTGGGAAGAATGGGCAAGAAACAAAACTATGATGAACAGGAAAATAAACCGCATACGTATATAGGAAGAAGACATAAATATCAAGAATAATGCAGAACAGCGAAGGAACAAATATCATAATAATAATAACAATAAAAATAAAGAATACGTATACCTCTGAAGTACAACGAAAATAAGAATATTAATAATGATAATAATAATGATTAGACTAAGCTAGCATAAAGTAACATGTAACACAACAAGCATGCTAAGACGTTTCATATTATAGACGTAGGAAATTAGCGGTAATCAGTACTAGAAATACTATTAGTATAAGATGACAAAACATGTTTAACCATTTTGGTCATATATTCAACCCCCATTGGATATGTGATCTACTAACTACCTTGCACTGTAGAAGCGGCTAGCCTCACAGACATGTTAACGTTATACAGTGCTCCCAAGCCCCACGTATCATAACAAATCCTTTCACACCCTGTTGGCCTGGCGTAATCCAGGATTGATCCACGGGTATCTGCTCCATGTCAATTGATGATGATGATGATGAATGAAATTCCTTTGTGAAAAGAACCCTTCTGTACCATTAAATTATTACTTTAAGCAAGAATTTCTGCCATTTGTGATTTTTTGTTTCATAAATGTATGTAAGAATAAACACAAACGTGATATATTAATATGGTTTGATAGCATGTTAGTATAAATATTGAATTATTGTACTTTGGTCAGAAACGAGCAACTGTTTGCCATTTATTATTCAGTGGGAATAGTCATAAACAAATGAATGACGAAACTATCCTAAATCCTAGCATGCATGTTGTTCAGAAAAAACTGATAACTCCAGCTGTTCGAATACTAACAGGTAGTCATTCTTAAATTCAGCAAACAAAGAATTATTAATGTTTTTCACAGCGTATTATTTAAGTAGATACAGTTTGACTAAAACTGTTCAAAATAAATTCCAAAAAGCAATTGTATTTTATTTTATAAAACCTACTTCCAAAGCGTCCTTGATGTAAATCTTCAATATTAGAAATCCTTGGGCGCTTAGTTACACTTTCAATATACACACAAGGATATAAAAATTTGGTATATTAGAATGCTCTTTACATTTTCAGAAATTTGTATTCGTTTCTAAACTCTGAATTTTTGTAACTTTTTATGAAAAGATCAGTTTAACCACACAAATAAGCAAATCTATTTTTTCATAAATTTCTTATTTCCAGAGTAAATTCTAAATACGACCTTGATACTTCAACAAAGCAAGGATGACATTACAAATTTGTTCCGTAATTAGTCTCAACTGATTAGAGCTTACAGTTGAAAGCACTTAAGTTATACAGAATCCTTTTTAAACAAGTTTTATAACTCTTGTAAATTCGTTTAGGAGCCGATACGTTTTCGAATCGTCTTGCTAGACTACCCTTTTAATTAATTCTTGTTTGTAGATTCGGTTTAAATAAATACTTAAAAGCGAATCAAGTTAAATGTAAATATTATGTCTGTTCATTTATCTTCTAAAAAGTTTATATAACTTCTTGTTTTGTAATGAAAAGTCTGGCAGATTTCATTAAAACCCATTTATGAACGTTGTGAAGTCGAGCAAAATTCTGTAAAATTCGCTGAAAAGCCCGTGGAGTTGGTTTTATCAAAGAAACGGACTGCCTGTGGGTGAAAACGATGTGACCTAAACCATGCAGATTTTACAGACTCGTCTTGGAAATGTAACGTGAACTCCTAAACGTTTTAGCAGATGTTGTTTGTACTTCGTAATCTACATAATACCACCACTTTCGGCTTTATTATTTTATGTACAAAGGCGCACTAAATACCCTGTATAAAGCAAACTATACATAATAATAACACAATTATTTGAAAATGTCGTACTTTCGTACATATTCTCCTATTGTATATAAGACAAACATTGTGAAATTTCAGATAATTTAACCGTAAAATATTCCGCTGAAATTGAGATTTGAATTATAAATTTAGAAATCGTGGAATACAAGGTGCAGGGATTAAATTTGAACTTTCATGCTTTTCTAATTTTCTAATTATTTTACTTAACCGCTAAAGATTATACTTGGAAGGTTTATTTTTTAAGGCTGATATTCGATAACTACAGGAAAATTAAGCACTTTCAGGCTAAATAAACAAAATTAATTTGTCATTTACATTACCCCGAAAACTTAATCGTGGCACCTCGTATATACTACTGTCAGTCCAGAAACTTACTTACTGCACCCTGTATATATAATTTTTTTTAAATTGGATTTTCAATAAATTTGTTGAATTAAGTAAAAGTAGGAATTTCATTATCGTTCATTTAATAGAATTTGCATCGTCTAATTTTCCTCTCAATTTTAACAAATTAAAATTTAATTTTGCTGCCTTTCAATATCACGTGCAGGAAATTTACTTTTGTGAAACGACAGGTTAATCTGAGAACATTTTAGAGACAAAACTGTGCTGTATTCAATTCTGAACTTTGTTATCTCTTCTGTTTAACCTTAAAGAATTTTCCGGAATTTTCTTTATTTTTCGTGTTAGTTTGACAAGGTTTCTTCATGTTTGAATTTTCGTTTAATTATTGATCGTTGGATCAGAAACTAAAGTTTGTACTTTAAAACTTCTTTAAATAAAATACGTAAATGTGGGCAGCAGAAAATTATTTTAATTCATCGACAGAAACGTTTCAAAACGAAATCAACTAATTAGTACCAAGTTTTAACGACTTCACCTTAAATATTTGAAAATTGTCGGGCGCAATGAAAGTAAATGTAAACTGCTTACTTCTACAAAGAGCATCAAAAGTATTTTAAGGTTCAAATTAAAGATGGTTTGGTATCCCAGAATAAATTAAATTGGTAAAAAATAATTAATTGAAACATTTAGCAATTCTTAGCATTTATTAATGGATTTTCTCCATCGTAAATGCAGATATGTTGTTGTGTAAATATAATGCTCAATTTATACAGGGTGTATCAGAATTCGACCAACAAATGTTTAAGGTTGACAGAGTGTACCACAGAGAACAACTTTAGTAACGTTCAAAAACCCAAAATAACAACGCCTGAAACCTTAAAAGACGTCCGCGCAAACGCTTTAAAAAACCTGTCATTCATATTTTAAGCATGGTAAATGTGCTATCTTATCTTTTGGTATTGTTAATTCTTTTATGAATATGTTTTAAAAATATTTTAAAGAACTAAACGCAATTGATAATCGGACAGAATTCGTGGTATAACTAAGATGAAGTTCGATAAACTACTGTTAAAAATGACAGTAATGCAACTTAAAACTCTTTTTCTCACACTAATATCTTATACTGTTTCTATGGTGCATAAGAGCTCACTTGTTATGTTTCCTTTAAAATACGCTTTCTCTATAAAATACGTCGTCAATGACAACGTATTTTATAGGCCTTTAAATACGTCGTTGCTTAGCAATCTTCGCATTTTGTGTATTATGACGCGTTCAAATAATAATTTATTAAAATTTCTAATAATATATTAGTGAAAGAAAATGTCTGATATTAGTGTTAGAAAAAATCTTGAAGACAACTCGTGTTTTATAGTTTAAAAATCTCGGTCTATTAAATCCTCGGCTCACTTCGTTCGCTCGGATTTAAACTACGACCTCGATTTTTAAACCTTCTATAAAACACTTGTTGTCTTAATAGCTATAAAAGGCAGAATCATGGCCTACTGAGAATTAAATTGGTGTAAATAGAGTGTAGTAAATTTAATGCAGTTGTTGAACAGATTTGTTATATTTTCTAATATTTAAGATAACTTTTAACTTTTAACCACTTGTTCTTTCCTTCTTTCTGTCAGTCTTCCTTTTCTCCTTCCTCCCTTCCTTTCTTTCTTTTTCCTCTCGTTCTTTTTTGGTCTTTCTTTCAGCTTCGCCTCGTTAAATCCATTATATGTGGGTTAAAATTATTCAAAAAATGAATGTAAAAAATGCCACAGCAAATAAATCAAAAGTTCATTCACAATTCACCAAAGAAAATCTTAAAGTTAATTTAATAAACCTACGATTTTTTGCTTTGATTTGAAATAAATTTACTGTCAAAGCAAATCTGGGCAAAAGCTCGAAAATGTCAGTAATTTTTAATAATAATTATTAAAGGCCCATTCAAATAAATAAAGTACAAAGGTCAGGTAGTCTGGCATTTAATTTTACAATATTTATATTTTAACAAAGTAAATCCATACAATTCGAACCTTTTATGTGTTATTTTAGCTACTGACAAACAAAATATTCGCCCAGAATAAACAGAAAATCCGGCTTTCTAAATATTTCCGCATTCAATATTGATTAAAAAGGGGGGGACGTATGGAGTTTAATCAAAAATAATCTTGTAATTTTAGAGGCAAAATGAATTTTAGCGTAAACAATAAATGTTCTTCCGTTGTTATTTTCGTAAACTCAATTTTATTTCAACGTTAAATTTTATTGACATTACCGCGTTGTTTTGTTTTCCTTGTATTAAATATTAGGTCGTTTTTCTATTTCTGGACGTTTTCGGTTTGAAAATATCTTAACGAAAAATCGAAGCTGTAACAATTTTTTTTTATTCGCCCATTTAGATAGCCAAGTCTTTTTCTTAATAAACTTTATTAGGGCTTCCTTTTTAATTGGTTAAGACACCCTTCTAAAGTTGAATTTTCATTATTTGGGTTACATTAACATGTTGGAATTCTGAAAATGTCTTCAAAATTTAACCTTTGACCTTTCTAAATGTTGGGATATTCAGACTACAGGTAGGACTCTCCCCCAATTTTCAGTTATACAAAACTTGACTTCTAAAGTGCAATCTTTTCTTGTGAAAGGAAACTCAAAATTCTCGTCATTTTACTAACATTCGGTTTTTTATTTTTACTACAAAACCTCCAGTTGATTTTTTTACTTAAAAATCTGGCTTCATCTTTTAAATTCTTGTAAGCCACTCTTCATTTTTTTATATTTTTAAAAAATTCATGCTTATTTTTAGCGTTGAAAACGAGGCAGAATCTTGAATGTAATTTTAGTAATCGGAATACATATCTAAACCGAGTTGTTGAAGCTCAAATTCGTCTAAATTTAGGTTTTTTTTTTGTTTACCCTCGAAAGAATTTTACTTCCAGAAGGTTTCACTATATATTTCATGTTTATTGTTGCTGTAGATCTTATTTAAACAAACCCTGAGTGATTTAAAATTTTTTTTATCACGGTTTGCCATGTAAATCTTAGTTTATATCTCAAATTCGAACCAATCCAAAGCACTGTTTTTGTTTTTCATAGAAGGACTTGATAAAAACTTAAAATTCGGATACTCAATTAACGTTATAATTACAACGTTATATTTTCGGTATGCCTATCTAGCTTTCTCCACATTGTTTTCCACGTTTTTCAGACGGTGATCGTAGGCCGCCGAGGTCTTTTCTATCTAAATCTCTCTTATTTTGTTCGCCTTTAGCAAATGCTGGCTCTGATTTACGTTAACGCTTTGTGTGATAGCTTTGTTTGTTTCCTCGTTTGTTTTGTGCAAGGCTTTGGCTTTCATCTTTTGGTTAATTTTATGTTGAACTCGGGATCTCGACGCAATCAGAACCGTAGACTTTGACCTTGTTAAAAAAAAATGTCGATGACATCCTCAGATTTATTATTCGATCTTATTCTAACGACGTTGTTGGAAGATCTTTTTAAGATTTCCGAGTTTGTTTCATTCCTTTGAGGGTACTTTTTTGTAGATGTTTGAATTTCAAGGGGATTAACTTACGTTTATATTTCTTGCTGTATTTAAAATAATTAAATTAACAAAAACAAATTAGATTTGAAGTTTTCTAACGAGTTCCTTTAAGATCTGCTACCACCACCTAATATTTTCTTTATTAACTTTTGTTAACACAAATGTTTCGGTAACATATAGGTATTTACGAAATATGAGGCTTACTACTTATTAGAATATGGAAAAACCCCTAAAAATTAGAAATAATGACTTGATACTTCATTCGGGGAGGAGCAAATGCTGTCCAAATAACGTTTGCTTTCTGTTTTCAAAGTAAATTAAGTAAGATTCAGAACATACGGAACGATTCGCTGTTTGATTATTATTTGGATAATAGTTGACCATGCTTTTAGTTGGTAACGAAAATTGAGTATGTTTACTTTCAGGAGGTGTAAATAATGCTTTGGTGTTAACTGCCAAATATTGTTGTTTTAATTTACTGATAAAATTATGTAGGTTCTCGATTTTGCCCAATTAATAAACAAACCAATGAACACCTACATTGTTACATGCTTTGTCGACATGCTGGAACTGGCAACGCTGATATAGATACAAAAAATGACTACATAAACGTGTCCTGCTATAGTCTGAAAAGATTGTGAATGCTTTATAATGTATGTTCATTAAAAAAAAAACTCGCAGCAATCCCTGGAAATGATTTTCATATGTAACATACAGCCTAAGGCATACTTAAAACAAATTTTCAAAGCACTCTAGAGTTTTTTTTTTAATGAACATACTTTACAATGTATTAATAAGTGTAGGTCTCGAGTTGCGGTAGCTAGGTGCCCCATTCCCGCGCGATCGGGAGGGTTAAGCATCGGTGTCTCCGGTCAATCCTAGGATGGGTGGCCCGATTGCTGCATTAGCGCGGTGCTTCTCTCCCGCGACCCGCGAGAAACGGTCGCTATGGGAAAATAGACTAAAGTGCCTCACAAAAAGTGAGAAGATTTGTAAAACTTACAACGAATGAGAGCCTTTGCCCTGTGTAAGGATGTGTGGGCTAATGATAATTAATTAGTATAATTATTTACGATTTTTTGTCTAAGCTTGTTTTATATAAATCTGTATTAACGATTCCGATATATGTAGCTATACATACATATGGACATATTTGTATTTTATATTTACTTAGGTACTGTTTATGTATAATAAGAAGTGTTAAAAATTAAAATTATTTCTAAGAAAGACAAATTAAGAATTTATAAGACATTAATAAGACCAGTAGCAATGTATGGGGCGGAAGCTATGACAATGGCCAAGAAAGAAGAAGAAAAATTAAGAATGATGGAAAGAAGAATTTGCAGAACAATACTAGGACTAGTTACAGAAAATGAGTACAGAATAAGAATGAACCATGAGATAGCACAGGAGTTAGAAGAAGATATCGTAAAGAAAATAAAGCAGCAGAGGGTTAAATGGCTTGGACATGTGATGAGGACAGAACAACAAGAAATGACGAATAATAGTGAATTGGATACCAGCTGAAAAGAGAAAAAAAGGAAGATCAAAGTTGAGATGGCTGGATGAAGTAAACCAAGACCTACGAAATACAGGAATCAAAAATATAGATGAAAAAGTCAGGGACAGAAAACTACGGAATAAAATAAGCAAACAAATTGAATAAAGACCGGACAGGGACTCATCCACCTCAAAAGATCTAGAAAGCTTCTAAGAAGCTGCGAAACCCCAACTTGGGGTGTCAAGCCATACATACTGCTTATGCTATTGTTTTTCGTTATTATTATTATCATTATATGTATTCATTTGAAGATGCTTCTGACACGAATAAAGAAAGAACTGATTCTGATTAATATACCATGGTGATACTAATACGAGCGTCCTTCGACGTGTAAGGTTAGCCTTCGGCCCAGTGTATGGGCAAAGAGGGCTCAAAGAACTTTCTAACGACCAAATGCGAAGACCAAACCAATATATAATCCTTCAGGTCTGTATGGTTTTGGGCTTTTAGGGCTACTTTCTTTTTTGTTATCGGTTTCCAATTTCTGTATGTCAGTTCTTCTCTTTAATTTTTGCAGATCTTCCTGTAGCTCCTCATTCTCGATTTTTTTTATTTTTGTGCCATTGGCATCCTTTTTACGACCACTAGTTTTCTTGAATCTTCCTGGTTCCTGGAAGTTTCCAGCAAACTTAATTTACTTGCTTCGACTTCAACTATAATGCTATCGTCACAATCTAGTTTTATTATTTTCTTATTTATACTTCTATTCTTTCAAAACCTTCTGAACATTGCATAGTTAGCTTCTATGGTTGGATGTTTACTCGTTGTTGTACCTTTGCTGTCGTTCTTTGGCTTGTATAGATTATCATTGCTCTTATTAGTATCTTTCAAACTCTGGTCTTTGTTTTACCTGACACATTTTTGTTAACGAATTTAGAGGCACAGCTTATCTGCTTCGCCTCTTTCGACGAGTAAGGTTAGCCTTCGTCCCGGCATACGTGCGAAGAGGGCTCATAGAACTCATAGTTATGAGCTAATAATTTTTTCCCTTATTTTTACCAATATTGTCTGTTATCATCAGAAACAAACCCTTTCATTTTTTCACACACGAATTTTCCAAGCAAATCTATTCTTATGATTTTATTCACAAGTTTGGTATTTAGTCCAGTCATTAGGTACTTTTTTGGTGCAAAAGGTTGAGGAGTTTTGAAATTTGGCTGGAGTGTAGACTTGGGGGCCCTAAGTATGACGTTAAGTTTGCGACCTCGAGGGACCGCCGCTCGCGCCGCCATCTTGAAGAAATGGTGGCCAAAGGCGGTTTTTAGCATATAACTCCATTCTTGTAGGTTTTAGAGAAAAAGTTTTTTATTGAAAGTTGTAGAGGATAAAATTTGCTACAAAATTACTTCTATACATTTTTTTCGTCAGACTTTTTATTTACCAATTATCCGCCAATTAGCGTACCTAAAATAGTTTCATGCAATAAAGACGTTATTGCATGAAACTATTTTAGTAATATCTAATAAAACCGGATGCTTCTATTAACTCGTTTCGACAAAATCCATGAGGTAGAGTTGAGCGGCGCGTTTTTTTTTAACGTGGTATCCCTTGTAGGCCTAGTCCCCACTCCAAACTTACACGCGTACTTTCTGTCGTTTTGCACTACGCGATGTCCCTGGTTTACTATGTTCACTATCACTATCTTTAGAATCTTGTTCATCTCCCGTCTCCTCCAACGTATCAAGGACGTCATCAGCATCGTATGGGTCTTCGAGGTCGGAATCCGCTATTAAATTGTTAATGTTTTCGCATTCTGTCCCATTACAATAGAGACACAGCACCGAGTACTTTAAACCCGTTTTCCGACATCCACACGCTCCTGCACAGCCTTTTTTACATTTACAGGATATCGATTTTAAATCGATTTAAATGGTGTCGGGGGCTGCTTCTGACGTAGCGCGAACAGCATCGAGCCCATACCTCGTTTTCTACCAGCCATATTGCTCAGGATCTTTTCCATTGCCATACCACATCGCGACTTGGTGGTACGTTCGCAGACAATGCTGCCTCGCAGCATCACTTGTGGTTGGCAGGGACGCGAGATTAAATTTGTTCTTGGACACACACTTCACAAAATTTTTGTAGCGAAGGGAATCCAATGTGTCCTTTGCAGACGATCCGTTGTACAGTGCCAATAAAAACGCTTCACCAGCTGCAGCGAGAGCATCCGTATCTGCTTCTAGGTCCTGGAAGATTGCTATAGTGTCAAGCAACGCATCGTTTTTATCCAGGAGACTGAGGTACTTTAATTTTCCTTGGTTAAAGAGAGCAGAGGTGGTGTCACAACCACTGATTGCATGTAAGAACAAAATGTTCTTTGCAACAGTTTCCTTATTTTTCAGGCTCCGCGTCGAATAAAGCGTTTCCGCAATTTTTCCCCTCGCCGGTTTCAGCAAAAAAATATTTGCATTATTTCTCGCCTTTGCAGTTAAAAGAACCACCAAATCTATATCTTCTCCGACAACGAAAACACACGTAAACGACGACGACATGTCGATGGCTGTCTGAGTGATAAGAATTAACATGGAAATGAGATTCCTTTTGTTGGTATCGCTCTCCAAGAATCGTTCTTGCAAAACAGATGGAATCATCTCTTCATCGAATATTACATCAGTGGATAAATGTGCTCTGGAGCATCGATATCTTTCTGCGCTTTTTGTATTCCGGTCAGCTGCGTTTACTGGATAACCGTCAAAGACTATAACTGCGTTAGGGCCATAGTACCTTTTGACATATTGCACATGCAAATTGTTCCGTACGAATCATTGCGATGCCATACCACTCGATGCCAGAGGCGGATTTATAATATTTTGGGCTCTAGGCGCCAATTTCTTTTGGTGCCCCCTCCTCTATAAAATTATAATCATAATAGTACTTTTTTGCACTCCCGGGCGGAAAGTGACTACTTTACCTTCGCGAAGAAGGGCGTAAAGTAAATTATTGCAGACCTCGGGCGCACTTTACGCCCGTGACAAATTAATTTAAAATATCACAAAACTAAGTAGATTACCTTAGTTACAAAACAATTTTTATAAAATCACTCTTGCCGTGAATGCGTCAATTTGACATTTTTAAAAATGCTATTAGAAACATTTTATTATAAATCAAAAAATTTAAATAAAATCTCCGTCCGTGCAAAAAATATTGTATGTACCACAGGTGTAATAAGCGACTTTAGCCCTTGGCGTGTTATAACCCTCGGCTAAAGCTTCGTGTTATAATATTCACGCCGCGGACTAAAATCGCTTTCCTTACGCCCTTGATACATAAATAACTATTAAGTATACCTACTTATGATAAGTAATAAAAAGAAAAAACTGGAAAATAAATTTGTTATAACTTTTCACTAAACAAAACATTAATCGTAAAACAAAACATTGATCATTAAAAATCAAACATTTATAATAAATAGCAACCATATCTAAAATTGTAGAAATCTCACTAGTTGTCATTTATTTTTAGTATAGTTTGTCAATTCATCATGGCAAAATACACGCTTCAACAACGTTTGGTTATTATCCAAAAATATGTTTTTGAAGATGCAAATTGAGATGCAGTAACAGTGAATGGGGAGCGTTATCGATCAATATTAACGGATTTTTTGTGGCCAAAATTGAATGAACTTAATTTGCAAGACATGTTTTTCCAACAAGATGGTGCAACACCACATATTGCCAATGCGACTATGGAGTTATTGAGAGAAAAGTTTGGTGAGTCTGTAATCTCCAGAAATGGAACTGTTAATTGGCCTCCAAGAAGTTATGGACTTCTTCTTGTGGGGTTATTTAAAGTCGTTGGTCTATGCCAACAAACCTCGAACTAATGAAATTACACCCGATTTATTGCAAAAAGTTACCAAAAATTGGGTTCATCGAATTCGATCCTGCAAACGAAACCGAGGTGGGCATTTCAATAATGTGTTATTCAAATAAGTTGTATTATAAAATAAAGAAAAAGTTTTGCATTTGTCTCAAATATTTTGTATTTTATTTAATTTTAGAAACATATCGTCCCTATTGGGAAACCCTTTATCTAAATTTTTAATTTCAGTTAGAGCTTTTTTGATATTATTAAAACCAATTCTGAGTGCAAGAACTGCATCAGCTCGTGCTGACCATCTAGTGTACTATGTAGCTAAGATATCTATGTAATGTAAATGTAACAACATTGCACTAATGCAATGCAGATAGATGGATTATACTTCAACAATTATTATAGTCATAACTCATAAACATTTTACCAAAATATATATTTTATTTTTCATATTTATATTTATTTTGGCGCCTCGTTTGGTGCCCCCTTCGAAGTGGTGCCCTAGGCGCGCGCCTAGTGCGCCTATGGGTAAATCCGCCACTGCTCGATGCAACAAAAAGCCGCCATCTAGTACATGCAAGCTGTTATCCAGTTGTACAGGCTGGTCTACTGGAGAAAATGCCTTGAACAGTGACGATTTCGTTCCCTTTCGCATACCATCTTCATTAAATAGTGATAGGGGAAATGGGGAGAGTTCAAATTTGAAATAAGCTTTCAATTCATCGTCGCTCTTTTTGGCAATACAGATTCTTTGAAACAATAACAGGGGATTGATGGCAATAGGAATATTAGCGACTTTGACACTGCTTTTAGCTGCTGCCAAGGAACGCACCGTATCTTTACGCGGGAATTGTACCGCATCAAAATTATTGCCCACAATCTTCGCGATAGCCGTAGCACCTATTTCTTGTGCCATGTGGCAATTTAATGTTTCATCGCCAACGACGCCACTGCTGATGGAGAGCAAACTGTTAACTTGCGGAAACGGATTATGTTGCGACAGCCATTCTGCAATCTTTTTCGCATCATTCTGGTCACGTTGTATACGCGTCGGCCGCATATCCACATGCTGGTAGATAATTGGTAAAAAGTAGGGTGCAAATGCCGCTTTTCTGAGATTTAAAAAAAACGTCCTATTTCTCGGCCCTGTAACTCGGAAAGTATTAGTCTGACGAAAAAAATGTATATGAGTAATTTTGTAGAAAATTTTATCCTCTCCAACTTTTAATAAAAAAATAATTCTCTAAAACCTACAAGAATGGATTTATATGCTAAAAACTGCCTTTGGTCACCATTTCTTCAAGACGGCAGCGCGAGCGGCGGTCCCTCGAGGTCGCAAACTTAGCGTCATACTTAGGGCCCCCAAGTCTACACTCCTGCCAAGTTTCAAAACTCCTCAACCTTTTGCACCAAAACACCTTTTTTATGTCTCTAATGACTGGACTAATTCTATTTATTATGTTTTCCCTTGCTTCCTTACTGTTTTATACTTTTCCGGGTATTTCGCAACCGTTTGACTTTTTGTTCTTAGTAATATTGCTATATCGTCCTACATTTGTGGGTTTATTAAAGTTTTTGATTTGGGTTAAGCCTACGTTCTGTCTCTCTTATAATTTTTCTGAAGAAATATTGAGAAATTTGGGCCAACGGACCGGACCATTTTACCTTGGATCTTTTGCGACGTTAAACCTTTCTCACGTTTGCTATGCATCTTCACTATGCTTGTTTATTTATTTTCCAGCTTTAGTGTGTACTATCATTGGCAGTAAATATGGGACAACTCTTATGCTTTATTTTTACGTTTTTATTAAGTATGAAACACTCTGTGTTTTACAGAATTATCTTTATGTAATGCAAAAACTGATTTACAATATACGTAATAGAATTGGTTCTCCACCCACCTTTTAGTTTTGGTAACAGTGTTCCCTAAGCACGGTGTTGTTAGATATGTTGCAAATGTTTTGCCTCTCATAATACCAATTTTTCCGTTTTTTGGATAACAAAAAATCTACCAAGTTCTCGCATTTTTATAGATAGGTACCTATTTACCTTATAGTTTATCGTACGTAAGGTCATTCATGGTTATTTTATTATTTTATTATAGCAATTATAATATTAAACGCATTTTCTTTGTCTGCAGCTAACCAATTTTTCAAAACGCTACCTCTTAGCAAATTTTACTTTTTTTTAGAAATTCTTTGCTTTCTTTTTCATTCGTGTTATACTCACTACTACCTGATTTGTTGAAATCAATTCATCTTTGAAAGTGGAAGCCTTTTTCACCTGAAAATTTAAAGACTAACTCACCAGTGCATTTAATGAGGAAATAAAAACAAAAGAAAATTTGACAGCATTCTGTATTTAGAGTTATTAATAATCGATTAAAAAAATTGCTAAACACTGAAGAGAGGATGTTTGTGAAATTTATGTAATTTGTTGATTAAAAAAATGTAGTAATCCCCTTTCTACGAGTAGGTATATAAATAAAGGTTGTTCTTCTTAATCTTTTTTTTTAATTAGAAAGCAAGTCTGTCGTCTGGGGGTGTGAAAATATATAAATATGTACAGGGTGCGAATCACCGCCGGGGAAGCCAGGGATTTCCCTGGCTGTGCTTATATTTCCCCCCCCCTGTAAAATAAAAATCGTACCCCTGCCGGGGATGAATATTTCTCTGTCTGGGTAAATGTATAACATTAAAATATGTATAAAAAAATTGTGGAATAGTATCCCCCCCTGTAAAAGTTGTATGATTCGCACCCTGAATATGTAAAGGGAAACATTTTTTGAGCATTTCTTTTTCCCTTACACAGGGTTGTGAGAAAAGCCATTTGACCATGCACTAAGTGAACCTGGAGCTAATTTAGGATGAGCAATGTGTATACTGTAGACATTAATCCATTAATGTTAATGTTATGATTCATAAATCTTTAGACATTTATTCCCACTAATATTATAACTTATAACAAATCTGTAGGTATGTAAGTAGGTACTTTTTGCATTGGCAGTAAGGATTTAATCGCAATTTCTAACCACAAAAATGTTAAATACGTAGCCTTTATGAGAAGAATTCAGACAGGCGTAAGTTTAGTTTGCTTCCGTAGAATTGCTAGAATTTCATGGCCAAGCCTTAATAAACAAACAGTGGGTTTCTTTGTTTTGCCTGTGATTTTTTTTTCATAACTTTTTGTTATACGTTTGTGTATTTCTCCTTCTGATTCTGGCAAAATATTACTTTGAACTTCTAAATAAATAGTAATGAGAATTAAAAACTAAATTTACTGCGGAGAGTGGGTGCATCTGCATTGAATTTACTTAAAGTATAAGCATTGTTTAAATATAAGCTAATAACAACAATTTTTTGTTATTTAAAGGTTATGCGGTGCAAAAGGTCATTAGAGGGTGTGAATTAGTTCAGCAAAAATACCTTTTTACCTTCTAGCTAGTTTCCTTAATACATTTTGTCAATACAATTGTTACTGTAGAAAACGCTTACCAAATAACTTATTAAGAAGCCCTAAACATAAACCCTTTATAATATAATATATATAATAATAATCATTGAAGTTCGTAAAACTTACCTTTTACTGGGTAATCTTTAAAATATTAATAGCTTACAGAACACCTTACTCAATTACAAATATTACTCTAGAAACTGAAATAAGAATCTAGTAATAATATTCAAATGTTATCATGAAGTTTGGGGGTGGCAATAAATCATGTAGTGACGTATATCAGAGAAGATGCTACCGATGTAAAAGCCATTAAAGTATTCCATCACGATGTAGTACGAAGATATATTACAAAACCTTAAAAGTGTAAAATAGAGTACATTAACTTACATACAATTTTATAATGTTGGATTTGGTTCTTATTTACGTAGCTTTAGCTGAGTGGTATTGCTTCAAAGAGTTTGAAAAAGATGTACCATAATTTTGTAAAAAAACTCGAAGGTTTGGCAAAAGAAAAGCATATTCATAAAGCAATGGGATTTAGTCGTTTAGCTTTTGATTGTCTTTTGAAAGGTTTGTTGATCAACTTCCAAAAGTTTTCTTGCCTACTGAATTTTGAAACCACTCGTCGATTGTTGTGTTTTGATTTAATCAGTACGAATCGATCTTATTCGGTGTTACTACTGTGAAGGTAGTCGTATTAAGCGGGCGTTTTCCTAACACCTGGCTAGCGTGTTCTCATAATCTGAATCGAATTGACTTTAAAATCACGTAAAGATCCAAGTAATTTTACGACTCGAAGAACTGAATATTTCAATTTCATAATCAGATTTACTACAAAATGCTATTCATTCACAGCGTATAAGAAAAATTGTTGCTTGTTGAAGAGCAACATAGGAAACATAATGCACGTATAAACTGAGTTAAATAAATTCCAGTGCTTTACGAATACCTTTGCTTTTTTGCGTATGTTTCAATTTTAACTTTTTTTAACTAATTACGTGCAAAATTGGCGAATGACTTCCATTGAATTTTTTTAATTAATCCCTGACTGAGACTACTTGATCACTAAGGTGCTTTGGTCAAGTTAAGTTGGTAATCACGGCCGAGAATGAACCCAATGTGACCACTTATACTAACCCTCTTCTCAACCCATGCTCTTCCACTACAATATTAATTCACATCAAACGATTGGGGAAAGAAATGTAAGTGAAAATTTTAGAATTTGTTAACTCACGGCTAATTCCTTTTTTATCCGTAAATATCAGGTTTCTTATTAGCATATAACAAATAACAATCTTGTTACAAATCGAAAATTATCTACAAAAGCATAGAAACTGTGACAAAAGCCCTGTTATTTTCAAACATGGCTCGAATTTAATACTAAACAAACAAACAATCGCCTTTTATAAGCTTGTTAACAATTTGCAATCGATGATAATACATTTTTTTATTAGATTCATTCTAATAGTTTCCTGCTGAATCTAACAAAATTACATTTTTGTTAGTAGTTTTAGAAAATGAAATTGTTATGATGGGAAATACAGTATAACAAAACATGGCAATAAGCTCTTTGTTTCAATATTTGTGCTTCCGTCAAATGACATTTGATAAACTATTCAGTTTTTAGTTTTCCCCAAACCTTCATCATATTCATGACTAAACTCCAAAGCTGAATATTTGTTGAAAACCGTCTGGTATTCCAATTTCAGCAATTGTCTCTGTATTTTCATTTCTTTGTATTCGTTAAAAGCTCCGCTAATAATTTCTGCTTTGTACAAATGCAATTTGTTGTCTGAATATCACAGACTGTAGGCAATATTTTGTACATAAAAGATAATTCACAAAAATATATTACAAGGTAGAAAAACCTGTCGAATGATGGTATAACACATACATATTTGTGTTTGTTTCTTGCCGGACTTTACACATAATATCGGAATCAGAAATGAACCATGTCAAGGTACACGGGCTGACGTACGCATTTCCATACCTGCTGACTAAATAATGCCTGCGTGTCATACATTTTTATCAGATTATTTAGGTCGAATTAGTACTTTAGTAAAATTATGTGGTGTATTTATTACATGCAGCTTTCCGATTACGGCAATTACATAAATTTATCTTCTGGTTTACTTGTTTTAAAACCCTTCCTTTCTATTTTATTGACAATTTCATATAAATTATATTATTGGTAAATTGCAGAATTCATTTTAATTTTAATGCTACAATTTAAGATTTGGCACGAGCTACTGGTATTGTTAAATTTGACACTGAAATATTTGCTTTTTCGTTTTTTCTTAAGTTTGTTGAATAATTCTAGCCAAACAATTGCTCCTTGATTTTTTAGAGAATATTGCGGCATACATAAAAGACCTTTTGTACAAAGTTTTGAAAATCGAATTTTTACGTTTTGCAATTTCAAACACTAGATTCTCTTGCGGTTGTGTTATTAATTTTATATGGCAATGATATAAAACAAAACTCTGAAACTGCTTGCTGTATTAGGAATAGTCTCATGATTTTCTGTTTTAAATTTGTGGTTTAAGTGATTTTATTTTCTAACTATAGGATTAACTGCCAATTTTATTAATTATTTATTTTGTTTCAGGTGAGTGTTACCTATACAATTCATGTGGGGTTGAGAATTGCCCTGGAGATATTGGGTTTTGCTGTAAGTACTTTTTTATTAGTCGGATTTTTGTTTACTGTAATAACAAAAATAGTCAAATTCTTAACATTTACAAAAAAATAGGAAGAACTCTTATTTGAAATTGACTTTGAGTAACAACAGTTTATCTGTTTTAAATCATCCAATTAACGAATGCTAAGGAACGATAAGTTGTTAATTTCCTATTATTTTAAATAAAAGTCTTCGTCTTTTGTAAGTGACCCTTCTAGATTGCCATGAATCACAGGAAAAATAATTATTTTTAGGGTTCTAAAAAAGAACCTGTCAGTTCAAATCAAAGCCCTAATTTCGTATTTTAGCTTGAAGAAAAAATAAAATTTAATCTAAATCTCAACTTTGAGCTTTAAAACGGTGTTCTAAAACTTTCTGTTTGAAGAATCGCCCGAAAACCGTTCGTGTTTTGTAAGTTGGCCTTTCTGGATTACTGTGTAATAGAAAATAATTATTTTTGGGCTCGGAAGAAGAACCCCCGCCTTTCAATCGATGCCCTTACGGTGTAATTTCGAATTCTATTTAAAATTGTTAACATTTCTTGATTTCTGAAGGGGCCGCCCTAAAACACTTCACGTTTTATAAGTGACCCTTCTGCATCTAAGGAAGAATCTGCGAGCTCCAATCGAAGCCCTTATGAAGTATGTAATTTCGTACTTTGGTTAAAATACTTAGGGTTCGCTGTGAAGAAAAACAAATTTAAATTTGAATTCTGACTTTTAAAATTTGTATTCGAACAATCACCCGAAGACCCTGTACTTTTCTAGGCTGCCCTTCAGTTACGGCGTAACAGAAAAAAGTAATATTTTTTGATTCTGAAGAACAACCTGCGATTTCCAATCAATACTTTCAACATTTTCGATTTTAAAATAATTACAGTTTTACTAAAAGAAAAAATAACTTCTGAGTTTTACAACCCTTTTCTGAAATTTTTATGTGAAGAACGGCTGGCCTTCCGGATTATGGCGTAACAGGAAAAATAATTATTTTTGGGTTCGTAGGGGCAGCCTGGGTAGCTCAGTCAGATAAGGGCCTGCTAGCTAGCCGGCTGACACAGGTTCGATTTCAGCTGTGGCCATAGTATTATGGAGCCGATTTGGGTCGAATTCATTAGTTATGGGTTAGGTTTAAGGTGTGTTGGGGATGAAATCTGGTTGGCGCATGATGCAAGTCCAAAAATGGACCCATCACCCCCACTGCACACCGGCAAGTGTGAATGAGCCTCGACACTGCATTGCGGTAGAAGAGGAAATGGATTTGAAGTTTAAATCTAAATCTCAACTCTGAATAAGGTTTTCTGAAGCTTCTCTTCTGATGAATTGTTCAAAAACCGTTCGTGTTTTGTAAGTTGGCCTTTCTAGATTACGATTTAAGAGAAAACATGAATATGTTTGGTTTCAGAGAAAAAATAATCAACATTTACTTAATAATAAAATAAAATAACAACTTGACCAATGAAATTTATATTTGAAAGAATCCCTGAAAATACTTCCTATTTTTTAAATGGCCCTTCTGGATTACATTATTTCTGGGTTCTAAAGAAGAATATGCAAGCTGTAATCAAAGCTCTTATGGAGTAATTTCGTACTTTGGTTTAGCTTTACATTGAAGAAAAACTAAAATTCGAATTTAAATATGAACTCTGATTTTGAAATTTTGTATTTGAAGAATCACCCGAAAACCCTTTGTGTTTTCTAGGCGGCCCTTCTAGATTACGGTGTAGCAGGAAAAGTCAATATTTTTGCGTTCTAAAGCAAAACCTGTGACTTCCAGACTCCAGTCACACAGTATGGGTACTGTGTATTTTCGAATTCTGGCTAAAATAATTAAAGTTTAGCTTGAAGAAAAAATTATTTTAATTCTAAACTTGAATTCTGTTGTCCTTTTGAAGAACCGCCGAAAATACTTCGTGTTTTATAAGTGGCCTTCTGGATTACTGTAATTGTAACAGAAAAATATATCGTTTTTGGGTTCTAAAGAAGAATCTGTGAGATTAAATGTATGCCCTTTCAGAGTAATTTCGCAAGTTGATTTAAAAAAAAAACTAAAGTTTAAATCAAAATCTTAACTTCGAGTCCGGTTTCTGAAGTTTCTATCTAAGGATTCATCAGCAAACGGGTCGTGTTTTGTAAATTGGTCCTTCTAGACTACGGTTTAACAGTAAAAAAATAATATTTTTGGATTCTTCAAATCGATGCTTTGCGGATGTTATCTTGTATTTTGGTTAAAATAATCAGCATTTACCTTGAAGAAAAAATAAAGTTTAAATCAAAATTTGACCTCTGAGTTTTATAAACGTTTTTTGACATTTCTGTTTGAAAAATCATTTGGAAATTTCACAATTTTCTTTAAGATTGTGAGTCACCCTAACGTACGTGGCAAATTGTTAAGATTTTCCAGAAAACGAAATTAGTGATTCTCCTGATGTTTCCCCTGAACGATTTTAATACCACACAGAAATCCAGTAAAGATATTTTATTATTATTATTATTATTATATCCATTAGGGACAGATGGTCTCTCTGGGAAACCCTCCTTCGCTCACCCCGGGGGTAGGACAGAACCTAGCACCCGATCACTCACGTTGGAGGGTTCCCAGATCTCCTACAGGCTCTACCAACTTCAGGTCGGGTGACTCATCATACCTGGCATCACCTGTAGGGCCCTTCCACGTGCTCGCATCCCAAACTCTGGTGATGTGCGAGCACGGATTACACCACCTCGTGCGCCATCGCGATGTGGAGGGAGCCAAGAAGTACTGCTTTTTGTATTCTGCAGGTCAGGGAGGCCGAAACTGACCTGCATTCCGGGATGGAGCTCAGGATACGTTCGTATAACACGCTGGTGAAGATTTTATACAGCGTGTTGAGGCAGGTAATTGGCCTGTAGTTTTGGGGTCTGGACAAATCCCCCGATTTCGGGATCAGCACAGTTCTGCCCTCCCCCAGCCACTCTGGGATCGTTGCGTGACCCGAGATAAATTCAGTAAACACCCTTGCGAGATGAGGGTGCACGGACGGGAAGGATTTCCACCAGAAATTATTAATGGCGTCAATTATTATTATTATTATTATTATTATTATTATTATTTTACCATATTTGCCGTTCCTAATCAGAAAACACTTTCAATTCTGAGATTTCAGTTTGATTACAAAAATTAGCAACAGGATATTTCAACGAATTGATAACACAATGTCATTTCACCTATCGATTAACCATTTTTGAAAAAGCCTTATCTACACCTGTAATGTTTTGTTTATCATCATGTCCTTGCAGTTCTTATCCTGTTTTGAAAATTTACCTGAAAGTTTATCAATGCTAATTGAAGGTTTGTTGATTATTAGGTTTTTCTGAGTTGTACGAACCTAACAATGCATTACATTGTGCTAAATTAAGAATATGCATTTAACTATTAATAAATAATTTACAACTTTCATTATTTCTAACGTAAAAGCGTACTTAATATGATTGTTTAACTAACAATCCGGAAAATATAAATTAATAAAATCGTGGATTTCAACCTAAACCCAAATGTTATTTTATTACATTATTAAATGTATTTCCTTCACAATTATTTAGAATTTTTTTATAAATACAAATTAAGTATGTACTTTGAAAATATACTCCATGTGCCTTTGATTTAGTGTTTTTGATATTCGGCTTTTTACGCTGCTCAGAAAATTTAAATAATAAACAAATAAACAACATGTGAGTAAAACCATATTTAGGCAGGTGAAAACCTTCAGCGTATATTTTTGCTTGGTATCTCAGTATTAATCCAAGTGTTAAATTTTAAACAAAACTCGAATTCAAAACTTTAGGGTAGATGTTTTTGTAGACGTAATATTATTCGATGTAGAATAATTCGCTTTAGGCAATTTAACAACGGAACGCAGACATAAACATGAATTAAGTAGAATAAGTATTACATGTAACCCTGTAACGCTCAAACTAACAAACGCTAAAAAACAGTGTTATTTATTGAAAACATAAGGAAGTTTGGACAATTTTGGTTTTGCATATTTATGTTATATTGTTGTAAATTCGTGTATTTTATTATTTTTAACGATGCTTACATAAAATTATGCTAAAACAACTTGCGAAAGGAATTTTTTACCGTAACAATGAATTTAATGGATGAATATTTACTTTGGTACAAAGTAAATGTTACAGATTTGTTAATTTATTATGTTGACGATGATTACGAAATAGGCAAATAGGAAAATCGTTTTGCTCTTTTGTGTAAATCTCCAATTTTCCTAACTTTTTTGAAAAATAATAAAACAAAAATTAATTTGTCTTCAGCTTTCAGTGCTCACCTACGGCTTGTGCTAAAATTATCTTGCTCGTTTCATAATGAATCACTTTACGTACTTGTTATCTATAATATTTTAATTTTTAGAAATGCAACTCTCAAGTTTTTATTTGGATTTGGGATTTTTTAATTTTGTTTCAAATTTGGTTGATTTTGAAAATCCCGAAGAATTGCATAATTCGAATCTACTTGAACTTGAAGTTTACTTAATATTTGTCATAGGAATAATCGTGTTGCTAACTTGAAACATACTTCAAATTTCTCATTTTTTGCAAATTTACGGAATTTTTTAAGAGATAGCGGAAATGAAAAATTTTCAAAAAACGTAGGCAGGTTTAAACTCGTCCTTAGTCCTAACCTGTTATATTTTCATTTGTTCGATTTTTGTCCGATGCCTTCTATTTAAATCTTGTTTTTAAGTCGGACAAAACCTGCATTCCCTAATAAATAACTAAATTACGCAACAATCCTGCAATCTAAATGAAAATAAATCCCGGGCAAGTTACCGCTGCTCGGAAATTAAAATTTTGTTTACCAGGGAAAGGGGAAAATACCCTTTGACCTTCATCATCCAGACAACACTTTAAAATGCGCATAGACGAGCAAAAAATTCTTGCCAGAAAATCCAAATCCCTGGCAACCCTTACTACTCCACCCACACCTTTCTGAAAGTTGCGGCGCATCGAAATCCACTAATACGATTTATCGTCCAGCCTTCTCTTTCTTGTTGCAGTTTTATTCGATTATTTTTTATAGTTTGACTGTCATAAATTAGTTGAGCCGTAGAGGTACTTCAAGTTAACAGTAGGTGAAAGCTTCTCGCTTCGCTTGAGCTTTCAGCCGGAGACGTTGTCTGAAACAATTAATTGTACTTAGATGCAACAGTTTTCAAATAGGATCCTCCCACAGTCATATGACGAAGTTTTTCAGTACCTGCATGCGTGGGGATGACATGAAATGTCCGGACGCGTCGGTTGTTAGGGTAACGCATTGAGTTGCTACGCGTCTGTGACGTCAACAGACGCTGCTCAAGGCGCGTCGCTGTATCCCGGGTCAGGGTTGTCTGCCAAACAAACTAGCATTTATCATGCTAAATTCAATTATGATCAATTTGCCATATACCTCAGACAAAGTTTGGTTAAGCTAAAAGTCAACCACCAAAAGTTTGGCGAGGTAAATTAACAACGTCGCCCGAAATTTGTTGATATTTAGTTACAGCACAGTTTATGGCTCAGGTGACAGTTATAATTACTTTAACGGTCATAATTGGGACAAAAAATAGTTTCGAAGTTTCTTGGGCGTTGATTATCAACTTCAGAGCGACAGTTTTCAATTTTGATCACTTTCAGAAGTTATTTTGGAGGACAAGCGTCGAAAATACTTTTACGTCCGACAGCTTTAAACGGTAATAATATAAAACTAAAATGGCATCAATAATCAATAGTTACGAGTTTTCAGCCTGAAAAGCGAAGGATTTTCACTGGATTCTCAGAGTCCAACCGCCTTCGTTTCGTTTCCCTTCCAGCTTTACTTGCTGACTTTTTATATATCTGTGTTCCAAAATGTTGTAGTTGATCAAAGTAAAACCAAAGTAGATCAAAGCAGTAATTACTCTGCTAGACTCGTTTTTGTTTACGAAGCTTTTTTTGCGATTTATTAAAGTAAATGTTTCAGACATGACCTACCTGTTTGTAGAAGTATATACGCGTTTTCTTTGCTTTATTTTTGCCCTCTCGCATTTCTTTCTTTGTTGGTTTCCTTCAAGTTTAATACAAAATATCGGAAAAGGTGTCTTTCTTTGTTTCGTAAGATGTTTACCTGGCGGTAGATATGCTTTTTTATTTTTTTTTGTTATTAATAGCGAGTGCGCTGAAAATATGCAAAAAGCTGTTGTTTTGAACTGCGGACTTTTTGATAAAGGCAAAATGGCGAAAGTGGCGTAAACACGTTCGGTACGTAGGTGTTCGTAGAATTTAACTGTAAATGATGTTATACCTATGCATTTCTGTTTTTAAGCACAAAGTTCTTTGGACGTGAAAATAACAAGCTATTCGTGTAGGGAGGTTCTCGTTCTGTTCTTTTTTAATTAGATTAAGCCAAAGAAATGCTGGAGCTCGACCTTTTTAGGCGCATTACCAGACAATTATTGTAAATGTAAAAAAAAAACTTAACAAAAAAAAGTTCGACCAACAAACTTAAATAAAATGTAAAAAGCATAACTACAGCCACATGGTCGCTTACTTTGAGATTTTTCAAGGGCTTCATTTGACACCTTTGGCGTCGCAATTTTAGATTTAGAACCTGCGTCTTGTTTACATAAGTAATCAACGAAGATAAGCGCTAAGGGTTTATTGTACTCCAAGCAGTGGCGCATTATCCATTAGGCGCTACAGGCGCCCGCCTGGGGCCCCGAGATTTAGGGGCCCCAAAATTTAATTGAAAATTAACTGTATACTTTAGTTATACTTAATAAGAGAATATTCTAAAAATAAATAACAAATTTTCACCAAGAATATGTAAATACAAAGTATTCATTTGGGGCAAACTATTTAAATTACCTAATTTACGAGTGTATACAGGGCCGTCTTAACAAATTTGAGCATCCTGGGCTAAAAAAAAAAAATGGCGCCTTCATCATATTGGATTCAACAATAATTATTAAATAATGCCTATAATTAACGCCCCCGGTACTGAGTACAGGAGCTTTATTCTTGAAATCATTTGCTTATTTCATACATTGTTATTGATTTTCATAGAAATATCTAAAATTTTTGTTAAAGTTTAACGAAGTTTCAAATTAAATAAAAAATCAAACTCAGTTCTTCAGCGCCCATGGCTATAGCCCAATGGATCAGCACAAAATCATTAACATTTTGGAAACTAAACGAGATAGGTATAGGGAATGTTAATACAGTTCGATGCAGAATTTTTTTGTGCATCAGATTGTTAAATAATATACAGGCTGTTCCATTTGAAAAAAACGACTTTTGTAAGTTTGAAGTCGGTCTAAAATGGCAATGCATTTTGAACGTCCTGTATATCGTGGGAATATTAATCTTTCGTAAATACATCACTAGAGCCATAACATGACTGCAACCAAACATTTTTTTTGAAAGATCAATATTTGTGGATACAGTGAATTTTTTACTGGTGACCAGTAAAACGATAAATTTTAGGGGAAAAAATTATAACTTGCTAACGCCGCCACCAATGCCTACAAAATTATAGGGTCAGATAGAGGACTTAGTGCTGCATGGAATTCAGTAAAAATACATAGGGTGTTCTATTTAAAAAAAATTAAATTTTTGCTTACTACGCATTTGTGACGCACCCTGTATATTAGAAAATAATTTTAGGCGATGTGTCCTGTATAGCCATAAAACTTTTGTATATAAGATTTTTTTGTATCTCTTCAAATAAAAGAGTAATCGAAGAATGACACACTAAATGGACACGCTGTATATGTGTATATATAATATTTTTGCTTTTGCTTTTGTTCATTATATTATACGTGCATATTATTATAAGTGCATAAAATAAGTGCCTACTAAAAATGTCTCTGTTTTACTGATTTTTTTATCCCCACTTTTAAAAGGGCCTCAAATTAAAGTAGCGCTTGGGGCCTCTGAATGCCATAATGCGCCACTGACTCCAAGGATTTTTCAATAAGGTTCTTGTGTACTAGGAGATGGTCATTCGTACCGTACCCTGTTCTAAAGCCAACCTGTTCTCTTGTCTGGTAGGCATCTAGTTTATTACATAGTCTTTTAGTAATCATTTTAGTAAAGAGCTTATATATGTGTAACAGGAGACTTATGGGTCGATAGTTCCGTATATTCGTTATGTCACTTTTTTTGTATAATAATATTGATTGAGATATGCTGATGACCTGGTCCTCATATCCGATCGACTGGATGATGTCATCAAAATGTTAAAAGATCTGAACGAAGTGTCAAAGAAAGTAGGACTCAAAATAAATTACTCCAAAATCCAAATAATGACAAATCTCGTGCTCGGCGAGGGCATATACATAGATCGTATCAGAGTGGAGGAAACTACATCTTTCAAATACCTTGGACATAAGATTTCCATCGGCAAAGACAATCAAACCCACCAAATGCATATACATAGATCGTATCAGAGTGGAGGAAACTACATCTTTCAAATACCTTGGACATAAGATTTCCATCGGCAAAGACAATCAAACCCACGAAATCCTTCGAAGAATAGGCCTTACATGGGCTGCCTACGGGAATCTCAAATATGTGTTTAAGACAGACCTGCCAATTTGTCTGAAGAAAAAGGTCTTCAACCAGTGTGTCATCCCAGTCCTTACCTACGGCGCGGAAACTCTAACACTGACTAAACGGACAACTAAGAAAATACGGTACGGGTTACATAACTAGCGATGGAACGATCAATGCTAGGAATCTCTCTCAAGGATCACATACCCAACACAGAAATACGCAGAAGAACCAGAGTTATAGATGCCGTGGAGAGAATAGCTGTACTAAAATGGAACTACCGACAAACAGATGGACAAGAAGAATTCTTGAATGGAGGCTTAGATCGGAAGCTTTCAGGAACAGAGGACGTCCCCCCACCAGATGGACCGACGACTTAAAACGCATTAACACCAACTGGATGCAGACAGCACAAGACCGAATACAGTGGAAGCTGTTACTCGAGGCTTACGTCCAGCAGTGGACTTCGATAAGCTGAATGATGATGATGATGATGTCATTTATCATATTTCTTAAATATTATTTGGACAAGCATGCGAATCGATTTAGAAGAATCTACCCCATAAGACAAGGAAAAAGAAAGAACATACATTGTTCATTTGTGGCTAGTCTCCTGAGTGCTGTTCTGTCTTTACCTCCGTTTTTTACTATTTTCTCTATCGCTTCTTCCTACTATACCCCCCGGGTCTTCCTTTCCTTCTTGTGCCGCATGACTGTGCTTTCTAGCGCTTCATTCTTAAAACATGCCTAAGCTGTTTCACTTGTTAAAAGTCTTTATTAATGGTTTTAGTTGCAATTCATCTCTGTACTGGTGTTTCGACCCCTGTCTCTACGTCTTTTTTCTTTCAGTCTTCTAAGGCTAAGGTATTTCATTTCAGAAGCTGCTGCTTTTATACAGGATTACTGGTAATTCGATACATTCCTTTGGAGATGTGATGGGACAGGAGCTAAGAAACAAATTAAACCTAACATACATTATGCAAAAATAAAAAAATAATTTCTGAGAAAAACGAATAGGTAATTTTCGTAGCTGATTTTTAAAAATTATTTTTAATAAGTTTTTATTTAAAATTTTCACATGATCTAAATGTTTCCGGATATTTTCCATTCGAAACGGATGACCATAGAGTGGGACAAGTAACCCAGTCAAAAAGTTCAGAAAATGTCAAGTAGATTTTTTAAAAATTATCTACTTTTTTGAGAAAAACACAAAAATTGAAATATCTCAAAAACTATTGAGTTTTGCACAATGTATGTTAGGGTTAAATTTGTTTCTTAGCGCCTGTCCCATCACATCTCCAAAGGAATGTATCGAATTACCAGTAACCCTGTATATTTGCATCTTGACATTCTTACTTACTTCCGTCTTTGTGATTATTATTTTTCTGACCGGAAGTACACTTTGTTTGTTTTATTTTGCAGTTAAGCAGTTTTTGTTGTATTCTTCCATCGTTGGTAATTATTTACTTACTTACTTAATTGTATGCATATCTACCGTTACATGTAAATTGGCTAATTAAAACATCAAAAAATTCATAGTTGGTCTTAATAATTATGTTCTTCGTCCACTATTTATTTTTCTTTTTTAATGTCATCATTTCTTTGTAATTCTTCTGTTTTTATATTTACTGCTCGCTGTAGATATCTTCAATTCTTTACTGGAAGTATACCACTAATATACACACAACTTGTAGCTTTCAGTTTTGGATCTGTGTCTTAGGTTGTCTTGTTTGTTCTCTTTATTATATGTATAATCATATTATAAAGAAACTATCCCCTTGTTTTCCTCGATCTATTTTAAACATGTGTGAGCTTACTCCATTTATTTTTACTATTACTTTGGTACCTTTCAGAAGGTTTTTGACTGCATTTGTCAAATTATTTGCTCCTAATTCTTCCAAAGCTTTCGACTTGGAAATATGTTGCTAGAATTCTTAAAGAAAAACCAGTATTTCAAAGATGTGTCAAAGTACACAGATACTCTGATACATCCTTATAGTGACGCATAATAGTCAGATTTTAACAAACTCTTTTTAAACACGTTTAACACGTTTTTTAAAGTTATCGATTTTTTAGAATTTATTTTCGGGTGAACATATTTTTTTTAATGGCAACCCATATTTTTTATTACCTAATTAAATAGACCTTCCTCTTCTGATGCGACCTGTAAAAGCCAGGGTGCGGCCCATACGAAAATTTGGTTCAAAGAAAAATTAATTCAAACCGCCAAACAGTGCCCTAAACGTAAAATAAATTCTTCTAACATTTTGATAAAGTAAAGGAGGGCGGATGAACCAAATTCTTATGTAATACTGAAATATACAAAGTTAAAAAAGAGCCTGCTTGGCCAGAACTTGGGCTGAGTGTGACCGGCAAAATAAAGAAAGAAATCTTCAGTTTTTATGGGGTATTTATTACGAATATTTAACTGGCCATTCTTTGTGGCCTCGTCTGTCAATCCATCGATTCGAAATAATTTAAATGCTGCCCAGATCATTAGAATTGAAGATTAGAAGATTAGAAGAATGCATTCCACAAGAAATTCACTGTACCCCCCCCCCCCCCCCCCGAATTTAGTAAAATTGCAGTTTGAACAAAATTTAGTTTTCCTTCGTTTATTATATTTTTTTACTTAGAGAGGCACTTAAAACAACATACCTATTCTCTCCTAAAAAATATATATTCTCTCTCCTGCTACGGTCTTCAACCTTTTGGTTGGACTTCATTGCCCAAAGTTTTTTTTTAGGTAATCATTTGTGTTTTTTCCGAAAACAAATTTGGTACATTTTATTTGAATTTATGCCCATTTATGGGCTATTTTAATTGGAGAAAATTTAATTATTTGTAAATGAAAGAAACCTAAAACAAAGTGCCCTTAGAAAACAACATTCAAATATCCAGATTTCGGAATCAATTGATATAAGATTTTCAATGTTTTATTATTTATTACATTTGAAAAAAGCCACAAGCCTTTTGTTCAAAAAATAATGATACCATTAGACATGAGACCTTTAGGATTCTGTAGTTTTCGATAATTTCCATCCACCTTTCACCCTAAGAAACGCAGATTTCTTAAAATTTGCAATTAACATTAATCTCATAGTGGAAGGAAAGTACCTTCCAATAATTTTAGCTTTCTGTTCTCTTCTCATGGATATTTGCTTTAGCCCTAGCAGTCATCAAGGATTCAATTTTAGAAATCACCCCCACCCTCATAGTTTCCAACCTGAAAACCTTATAGACTTTCAGTTTCATAAAATCTTTAACTAATAATAACCTTTCAGTATTAATTAATACTTTTACTTTAACGTTATTCCTGAATGAAGCAACTAAGTTAATTGGAGATTCTCTTAACAAAAAGGAAAGGACTTTGTTTTACAGGGTAATATTGCGAGTTCCATTTCGAAATTAAACTGGAGCTTTATCAAGTCGCTTTGATGCCTTTACTGTCTGGAAGACTGAGTTATTTCGTCTCAAAGGATATTAATTTTATTTATGCTGTTCCAAACATTCCATTTTGAAATTCCATACTTTATCGTTCCTTATATTTATAACATTGATAGACATTTACCTTGAATTTTTTTAATTTAAACATGATTTCGTGCTAACGTTGATCCTTGGAACAATCCCGAAAGAAAAAGTTGGAACAAATTGTCCCTTTTGGAAAAAGTTGTAACACTTTTTGTGTAGCTTTTTACTGTCAATTCATAACACTTTTCAAATCATACGCGTAACGCACGGGTTTTTCTAAATTCCTCAGTTAATTTAACACGAACGTGAACACATATTAAACGCTTTTTAATAAGACGCAACAAATTCTTTAAACTAAGCTACAGAAAATGAGTACGTCACGTAGAATTGAAAGAGAAACACTTTGGTTATTTTATATGCAGCGTTTGAAGCTTTTCCCTCAAGTTCAACTTTCTGCACTAAACAGTCTGATAACTAGGTTGAGTGCCGCAAAGAAAAGTAAATTGCTGCACGGAAGCGTTTTAGTTCTGCATCTTTACTTCGCATCATAGGTTTTTTTATGGGCAAACTTGCACGCTTATGTGTTACATTCTCATATATTCATTTCCATTTCATATTTAAGTGAACGTGAAACCTAGAATTTTTAATAAGTTGATGTTTACTTCTTTCTTTAATAAATTAAGCAGTATTTTCATTGGAATCTGAGATTTTATTTTGTTTTTGTCGTAAAATACTTTTTAAATGATTTTGGCAAATTAACACTGAAGTGTATCTTAAATTAGATTTACTTTGTTCTGAAGTACCTATTTGAAATATTAAGATTTTTTTTAGTACCTAATTAATTTCAGGAGTTTAATTCAGTTTTTATTAAAAGAAAATTAATCAAGTTGAATTTAAGGTTTGCTGGCAAATTTTATTAGTAAGCAATAATTAATTTGAAAAATTGCCTTTAATTAAAGTACTTTGTTAATTAAGAAACTAACGTAGTAAAATGAAGATTAATCGATTTGTTTTAGGGGAATAGCGTTTTGTAAAGGAATAAAGCATGTTAAACAATGAACAAATATTGAATAAGAATTACAAATAATTGACTTAATTAGATTTAATTATATCATTTCTTTATACTTATATCCGAGCTTTCGAAGTATATCCTTTTCTTTTTGTGTCTGTTTTGATGGGTAAAAATTGATCGACATTAATTTTCTCTTCCACCCTCCTTTCTTTTCTACCGTTCTTGGGACTTTTATAATTTTTGGTTTAAATGTATTAAACCAATCTTCTTAACTTAATTAATTGCTTTTCTATCATATCTCGTCTGTATTACTTCTCTTCCTTTCCACTTGCTTTTTTTTATTCTTTCTATACCTTGTCTGCTAATATTTGGCTTCCCCAGTTGATTCCTTTTATTATTTTTACTTCGTCATTTTGTTCTTTCTGGACGTTTAATTTTATGCTTATTATTCTTGAATTTATAACTCATTTTCGTATTTGTTTTCGCGAATAAAAATTAATCGACATTAATTTTCTTTCCCACCTCCTTTCTCTTCTACGGATCTTTTATAATTTTTATTTTAAATGAATTAAACAACTTATCTCTATCTTCTTAACTTATTTCTTTGCTTTTCTATCATATCTCGCCTGTATTTCTCCTCTTCCTTTCTCTCTTTTATTTATTCTTTCTATATTTTTTCTGCTAATATTTGGCTTCTCCTGTTGGTTTCTCTTATCATTTTCATTTCGTCATTTTTCAATTCAACCCATGACAACCACTACTCAACCCAAACAGCCTTACATTGAAAGGTAGAAAGGCTAAGTAAGTAAGTAGTTCAATCTATATCTTCTTGACTTATTTTTAGTACTGTTCTGCCATATCTCGCCTGTATTTCTTCTCTTCCTTTCTCCTTTTCTCTTTTACTTTTTCTGTATATTTACTATTCGTCTTTGGTCACTGCTTTTTCACGTCCTTCTTACTTCTTCGTTTTAATATTGATCTCGGCGTTTTTATTGTTTCAGAATTGATAAGATCTTCGCCTGATTTTTGTTTCAGATTTTCTCTTTGAACTTCTTTAGGCTAATTGGTATGTGAAAAATTTCCCACTTGGGTGGGTGAAATTTTCTTTTTGGGTGTTACGTATGTCATCATCAGCTTTTGGAACCAAGGTGACTTACAATACAACAATCATTATTTGACAGTGCTTCTCAACCCTTTTCTTTTGCGTCACTTCTTCCTTCCGATTTGTTTATCTGTGTTACAAGTTTAAAAAAAAATTGTATGATTTTGTTGTTTCATAAATATTTTTCCTTTAATTTCCAGTTTGCTTACATCCCTTTTAGACATTTCGCCCACCGAAGGTTCAGAATCACTGTCTTACAGATTTAGATATTTTTGAAAATTTCATTAGGTTAGATTCTTATTTCTTGATTTATAGAATTTCTGACATTTTTTCAATATTTATACGTATGTATTTAGAATGGGCCTTATAATCTTAGACAAAATTTAGAAACAAATAAAACAGTAAATTGAGGGTCTTCAACTCTTAATGGCGTAGAAATTTCCTGCAGGCTACAAAGGTTTGATTATGTTAGTTAGGATGGTCCTGTGTGGGTGCCTTATTCATATTCAACAAAAGCTTAAATAAATTTGAAAAATATGTCGGAACATGACGGATGTGCTACATATTCAAAAAGCAGTTACTGAAATTGATCCTTCCTCCTTGTTTTCTTTTTTCTTATTTCCTTATGTGTCTTCTTCGCCTCCTCTTTTCTCTTGTTTCTTTTCTTCTTCGTCTTTTTTCTAGTGATACTTGCCTCCTCCTCCTTCAGAGCAAGCAGCTCTTCCCTTCTTCGTCACTCCTTTCTGTACCTTTTTTCCTTCTTTCTTTGTTCTTCTCTTTTCCTTCTTCTTTCTTTCTTGTCCTTTCCTTATTCTTCTTCTTCTTCTTATTCGTTGTTGCTCCTTATTTTTACAATGTTCTTCTTAAATTTGCTTCTATTATACATCTCCTTCTCGCTAAGTTCTTTCCAGTGTTCATTGTTTGATGATATCTCGGCCCTTTTAAGCTTCTGATATTGTTCATTATTGTTCATTAGCAGTCGTCTTTGGTTTAGATGTACTCGTATACCTTTTCGTCGATTCTCTACTCGTCTTTGCATTATATTCTTCTGTTTCTGGTAAACTAGAGTATTGTTTTCAATTGTTATTTTACTCTTGAGATTGCTACTTCTTCAACGTCTTTCCTGTCAGTTCCGTTCCGTTAGGTATTAATTGCGTCACTTTATCACTGCTTTTGTTATTAACTCTGTTTGAGTGGTATATATCAGTCGGAATGAATATACTAATTATGATAATGAATGTGAGATGTCTACTATAACAAACATTCAAACAAAAATAAAATGACCAAGAAATAGTTCTTTACAAAATTGCTCGACAGTATTACACAATGACATTCAACCATAGTTTCGACTGTTTCGAGATTATTAACCATCTTCAGGTGTACGTAGTCAATCAACACTGTGCGGTAATTTTTTACTTTTGCAATAGGTGGCCACCGAACTACAAACTTAGGGGCACAATGGACCAAAAACACATCTTGGATTTTGTTCTTATACTCTATCTGGACAGTATTAATACTAATAATGCACATTGTACCTTTATGCAAGATGGGGCTCCGTGCCACGCCGCAAAATCTATAAAAACATGTCTTCTTGAATATAACATTCCCGTTCTTCCTTGGTGTGGCAATTCGCCAGACTTGTATACCATTGAGAACTGTTAGACTTGACTTAAAAGTAAAGTATATACGACTAGAAAGAAGAACAGAATCATATATGTATGGCCCTGAAATTAAGACTATGGCAAGAAAATGTATAGCATATCTAACAGAATCAAGCAAGTTATTAATTGTTTTCCCAGTAAATTGATAGTTAATAGTTGAAACTAAATAAATAATAAGTAATAATTATGTTCTAAAATAAAAATAATATTGAAAATTACAAAAGTTTCTAATTCGATGGCCACCTACTGTATATTCATATTCTTTAATTTGTTGGCTCAGTTTAGAACAAGTTTTCCTGTGGCTTCTTTTTGTAATGTTTAGAACTTTCGTTTATTAATTATAAAATCTAACATTCTTGATGTGTACTCGTTAATTCGCCATTTGTTTTGGTTTTCCTTTGGTTTTAGCATTACTATTTGTTATTCAAACCCTGAACTTCCGCTTTCGTTAATCTTTGTCCGAGACATAATCTTTAACCTACTGTGTTTCTTCGTTTTCAATTTCTAGCCCTTTTTGATTGTCTTCAATTCTTTTGTGTTTTGACTATTTTGTGAATTCACCTGCCGTTAGTTGTAATTCATCAAATTTGTTAGTAGTAAATAAGCGTACAGCAATCGTTTATATATCGTAAGTTATTCGAGTGTTAGTTATATTTAAAGCTCTTCTTAATTAAACTTTTTTGGAGTTTGATTTTTTATTCACATCAACATTTTGGCCATTTTGTCTGAACTGTCTGAATTCGAAGACTTCCACGGTCAGTGTTAGTGTTAACAGAACGACTTCCGGGTTGAAACCTATCCTGAAATTCTAAATAACAGGATTTATATGTTGACGGTTCAATGTGCTCTTCAAGAGTTTTTAGCTAAAATATTACATTCATTTAGTTTTGTTTATTCGGTTTTCGTTGAAGTTTAACAATACCTTCAATGTAGTTAATCTACAAAGGACATTAATTGGAAGGTTGTAATCTGTGTTTTCTGTCTTAATTTGAGGTATTTGTAGATTGCCTAGAGTTACGTTGATTATTTCAGAACTTCATTTGCCAGTTAATCAAAGTCAAGTTTCTATTCATAACAGTCGAAATTATAGTGAGAAGTTCAAATTAGTGCTATTTAAGCGTGGTTACACAGTTAAAACGATGGATATAACTTGGCACCAATTCTTCTTAAAAAACATTACTAAACAAACATGAACCGTAAAAATGCAGTAAACATGTAATTAGACGAGTTTAGGAGTTTTCCTTGGGAAACCTGAAAATCGCTCAAATTTTTTTTGGTTTCGGCAAAGGCTTGCTTTAATACTAATACTAATGAAAGTAGTATTCAAACGATGGAAAACAGTAATTGGAGTATCTTTGTTCTAAAAACAAATTTATGTCCATTAATGTAATCAACCCAATCAATTAATAAAAAATCAGCAAATAAACCAATTATAGCCACTGTAAAAAAATTGTTGCTATCAATCCTTTATTAAAAAACTACAAACAAACAAAGCTCTGTTTAACTTATTAAGTAATGGAATGTTGACACGTTTTTGGCACCGTTAAATTAGGCAAATTTTCAACTACGCCAATATTTGCCCCAAAAAAATTCGGTTTCGCAGTCGGTTTATTTCTAAATCACATATCCGCAACTCTCTTAACACGAACTCTCGGCGGGTGACCGTAGATTCTACATCCCGACCGACCTATTTCAAAAGAAATCCGTCCTGTTACTCATTTATCATTGGCTTATAATGCCGGGATGGATTCACCTAATTATTAAAAGTTATAAATGAGCCGAAGATCAGTAGGTTAAGGTCGTTCGTTTTAGTATTTGTGTATAAGAAGAAAATATTTTTGTAAAGCTAGAACGTCGACATGACTGATCATCAGAGCGTGACAGTTGCATTCGCGCAAAAATCAGCTCAAGTACATGGTTAAGGTTTATCAGATCTAAAATATAGGTTGACTTTACGTAAAAATAGTAGGTGTTTTACATTGAAATTTCTATTGACATTTTTTTTGGAAAGACGCGTCCTTTGAATTACATATTTTTCTGGCTTTTCTGTACTGGATTTATAATTTTATAAGCATTAATTTCGAATGGAAAATCATTGATTAAGATTAAGTTCGAAAACGATTGAAATTTTATGTTCTTGTTATTTGACAATTTTTTAACAATTGAAGAATATCCAGATTTGGGAAATCACTTTAACAATGTCCTCCGCAGCTGCATTTTTTTATACCAAACAATTCCATTCTGTCAAATTATTGTTACCTAAGCAAGAAATAATGGATAGAAACTAAACAGACTTCGGCACTTCTTATTGATTTATTATAAATTTATTTCTGACCTTTCCTAAGAATAAATTAATCCTCTTGTTTTTCGTTAAATCTTTGATTTTCCTTGTACTTCAAGAATGCTGCTTTTCAAGCCAGATTGCTTAAAAAAGACGGAGAGTTGGCTCAGATGTCCTTAAAGTTTCCTAAAGTACCTTAGAATGCTTTAAACCACCTCATCATCAGAATTTATAGGATTGCCTTAGGCTGACCCATTAATTAATAGGCAAACATCTCCCACAATTCCTTCACAACACATTACAGAAATTAACAGAACTTTCTTTCTGTATTTGAATGAGCGCCAAATTTTCAGAAAGCGAATCGCGTTTTCTTCGATAACATCCCCAAAACCGCAGATACTTCGGAATTTTTCCAAATAGTTCTGAAATTCGCTAGAAAAATTACAAGAACGTTTCAGTAACCTTGCAGAATATCTTACAGGACTCACAGATATCTAGTTTCTGGTTTGTTTCCTTTTGTTAAAACTAGTATTTTAATGGTAGTGTTGTTGTTGAAATTTAATGCATCAGTGATCAACTCCTCCTATAAATGTTCCTGCAAAATATTTGATTTATGACCTGTGTTGTTTTTAAATACCAAGCTAAGTTTATTGTAAATCTAATTGCCGTTTCATAACCATAAAAAATGTATACCAAAAAACTTCTTGGCCATTTTGAGTTTTTCAAATAGAAAAAATCTCTTTCAGGATTTAGTTATTTGTGGTAAGTTAGTACAGATATTCCGTCTCAATTTTAGGCTCCAGCCTGAAATTTCGCACGTGCACAAGATAACTGTTAATTCATGAATTAGTAAATAAATGCTTAAGTTTTACAAAACAGATACAAACAATAAAACCAGTTTAAACTTGATTGCTAACTCAATTTTTCTTGAATTCGTAATTTCTTTGAAAATAATAGATTTTAAGGGTTTTTCAGGCATTTATTAGATTTCAAAACTCCAAAGATGTGAGTTCTTATGAAATAATAATTTAGTTCCAATATTCTGATTTAATTTCAGCTTGCAGCCTGAAATTTCGTACGTATTTAAGATTAATGTTACGTAAACATTGTTGAGTTTACAAATATATTTAAATAAAAAATATAAACATAAATAACTACTAAGACCAGTTTCGTTCCAAACTGTTTAGTTTTTCATAAATTTCATAATGGTTTCAAAAGGTTTATAGTTAGTCCTAATAGAATGAATAGGAATATTGACTGTTATTACAAAAGAAAAACTTGCTAGAATAGAGATTTAAGAATAGTAAAACCATTCCAAACAAAGGGTTAGTTAACAACTAGAATAATATATAATCGTTTTATAAGAACAGATTTTAAAGCTATTTCAAGAATATTTAAAATTTTGAAATGATGATTTGGGTTCGTAGGAAGTAATAATTCGTGGTAATTTCAGCTTACAGCCTGAAATTTTTGATGTGTTTAAGATTAGTGTTAGTGTTAAATTGAAAAGTATTATTACATTTCTAAAAAGAAAGAAGAAAAACAACTTTAACTCCAAAAAGCTATTTAACAACTGATTAGTTTTTCGTAAACTTGTAATTGTTTTAGCAGCAACGAATTTTTGGAAGATTATTCAGGTATTTTAAAATTTTGTAACTGAAAATATTTGGGCCCTTTAAGTAGCAACAAATCGTGGTAATTCAATTCCAATATTCTGTATTAATTTCAGTGTCTATCCTTAAATTTCTTACATATTATTATTTAAGGTTATTTATATACAGATTAGTGTTAGATAAACTCGCTGTAATTGTCAAATAATTACAAAAAAGGAAATTTAATAACAGTAAAACATTTAATAATTGAACAATTTTTCCTAAATTTGTAGTCGTTTTAGAAAGCAATGTAGTTTTGGATAAATTTTGGGGATTTTTAAAATTCTGAAAAATAAACAAATATTTTTGGAAATTATAGACATTTTTGAGAATTTTATATGGACAGTTCCAGTATACTATAGTTCCACTAATTGAATTTATTTTTTTAATACGCTTGTAAAAAAAATATTTTTTTTTTAAATAATAACACAATAACATATGTACTTACAAACCTTGGGAAGTAATGTTTAAGGGTTTGGCATGATGTTTAAGCTTATCTGATTTGCATGGAGAGTTAGGAATCGTATGGAGTACATTAACTTTTTCATGTACGGTTTCTTGGTAGTTTTTTCCTTTTAATTATGTAACAGGTTCACTAGTTAATACAATATAGAACAATTCGACTTTGTATTACATATATTAAATATCGCCGGAGTGGCCGCGCGGGCGGTCTCGGGGTCAAACCCGACTCGTATACTCGGTAGTTGGCCTACCCCAGGGGCGGACTGGCCATGTGGAGGATGCGGAAATTTCCTCACGGGCCGGTCCGATTATGGGCCGGTTTGACAAAAAATCTAAATTATTAAAATTATTTTATAGCGCCATTCACACCAGCTTCACATATTACAAATTCAAAAACGCGAAAAACCGTCGTTACCGATCTCAGTAGTCGAGATAACAACACTCTGTAGCGGGTGTCAACGAAACCTGGGGTACTCCCATAAATTTCTTATTTTTTAAGACATCAAAATGAAATTTGGTATATGTATATACTCTTTAAATTGCATTTACTGACATAGGAAACAAGTTTCTGTCACTTCCGGTTTCGCCGGAATTGACATCAACTTCGTTATTTTAAATGAAACACCCTGTATATTTATACATCTTTGGAATCTCCATTCAATTTTACGTATGATAGTATCAAGTCCGAAATATTTTGATGACTTACGCAAAATGAAAGTCAAGGTGCCCCAACACTCGAGACAAATTGTTTTAGAACTTTAACTATTTTAGTTGCTGTATTAGAATAACCTAAAGTTGGCAAAAATGCTTTTTCGAGAATAACTCTATTTTTTCAAATAGCACTAGGGTGAGACACTAGGATATTAAAAACGAGCGTTTTTCAAGGATTTTATTGATACCAATAACGCGGGATTAATATGAAAATTTAATTCGGAATAACACTCTCCGTTAAAAAAAAAAACGTATTTTGGACATTTAAATCTAGACACTGGATTTCAAAACAAGTGAAACAAATGAAATGCACAAAAAAGTGACAAACTTGCTACAGTTGAAGTACTAAAATAATTTGTTTTGGGTGTCGTAGCACCCCAACTGCGCAGGTCATGGCATCTACTACTTTGTCATCAAAATGTTTCAAACTTGATATACCATACGTAGAATGAAATGGAAATTCCAAAAATGTATAAATATACAGGTTGTTCATTTAAAATAACAAAATTGAGGGTAATTCCGGCGAAATCGGAAGTGACAGAAACGTGTGTTCTATGTCAAAAAATACTATTTAAAGAGTATATTGCTTATACCAAATTTCATTTTGATATCTTAAAATATAATTTAAAAAATAGGGGTGTCCCAGGTTTCATTAACACCCGGTATACTTAGTTGCTCAAAAAAGCAATCTTTTAAAAGAAAATCTTCCTTTATAAAAATATTTTTATTTATGTACTAATGTATTAATTTATTGCAATATTATTTATTTACTTTTTTTGCAAAGAAATGTCTGTTTTTGTTAATTTTTGAGTAACCTTTTTTTTGTTAAAAAAAATGTTTCAATGCTTATTTATGTGTTTGTATGTATTAAATGTAAAATAAAATGATTTTAATTTTCTATTATCCCAAGAGTAATTTATTTTTTATTTATTGACATTTTCATAAAAAAAGGATGGCCGGTTGAAAAATTTTCCGCATATAAAATTCCGACCCAGTCCGCCCCTGGCCTACCCAGTTGCTGAAAATAATTGGAAACCGAAACACAGTGGTGGAGTATGGACGGTTGTTGAAGACGTGGTGCTTAGCACACCACGCTGTACGTTTAACGTACGAAATAACCGATGTATGAAAAGCAACTTAGGCGGCCTTAACCCTCAATGTTGCCAGCCTTTACCTTTATTATATTAAATATGTTAAATGTAAATATTTCGAATTTAATTTAAAAATTCTAAACACTTACACGCCGTTTCCATATATTCACCATAAGAGTAATATTAGAAAATCTTTTCAAAGTACTAACTTTGCTAACAGAAGGAATTTTGCAAAACCACCATGCTAGTGTTTCATTCAACACAAGAAATCTTTAGATTTCAGTCAGTTATTCCTTGTCAAAGAATTGTTTAGTCTTTGGTAATTTTTTTAATTTTTTATGTGGTAACACTTGAACCTCCAATAAATAAAAAAAAAACACAAATATGAAATTCTGTTGTTAATTTTTGGTAAGAATTAGCTTTGGATTTTTACACAAAAGTTGCAATTTTCTCTAAATGCGGCAAATCACAATAAATTAATAATAAATGAATACTTTTAAAAACACCTTCACTTTTAGTTAATTTCAAATAACTACTCTCTTCAGATAAATAATTACAACTGAGTTTTTGCAATTTGTAGCTTTTTATTCAGAGAATACAACTTAGATTATCTTAAAAGAAGCAGAAACACCACAGGAAATAGAACTGTCGGGCGCTTTGTAAATTTAATTAAAGTTACTCATACTGCTTATCCCATTATCCTTAGCTTAAAAAATATCCTTACATTAAGCAATTTGTTTTATTTTACTCGTGTTTTCTGTTACGTTCAAACCATACATATGCAGCGCCCTCAAATAAAATTGTTACCTTCGTAATCGTTCGTAGAAGTATATTTAACCTTTTTTTTTCTTTAATCAAAATTTAGGTTATGTTTATTTTGAACTCTTAATCTTGATATAAAGCGTTTTATAATATGTGATTACGAAAAATCAGATGGAGGCTCATATGACTGGTGCATTGGAGCTACTGAATTAACAATGTTAGCTTGGTTTTTGCGAAAGTAAAACGATTAGACAATGAATGAATTTTTTATTTACTGTCCAGAGCAAAACTGAGGTTTATTTATTAATTTTTCTTTCAGTATTTGATTTAGCAACAAGCGTCATTCGACATGTTTTCCAGTAACCATTTTCACGAAATAAGTTTATTGAAATTTCAACTGACATACCTGACATTAAACAATCAACCATATGACTTATTAAAATTTTTGGAACGCATGTTATAAAACTTCTAACAATTTTCTGTTTCTCATTTTTCTACTTTTTATTCAGAGACAGCTACTGATTAATGAATTCCTTATTCGAACAAGTTTGTTGGAATTTAACTGATAATACTTGTGACTCGCCTGTTTTAGTCCACTGATTGAATTTTTTTTTTGGAACACATGTTATCCAACTTGCTATACCTTACCGATTTTCAATATACTGATTTCTATTTATAGATAATGATATAACGATTGAAGAAACATATTTTTTATGTCACCTAATTTTCTTAATTTTCATAACATGAATAAAGGTTTTAGAAATATTTTAAGGATTCGCATCCTTGGGTTTAACTATGTGTAGAGGTGATGTTTTTTTCCATGTAAAAAATTCTCATAATTTAAATAAATCAGCATCCTTCGAACTAGATGTTTCAAATCAAAGCCTTACTTGCGTTACCTAAGTTGACGAAGGATGCACTGCTTCAAAAATATTTAAAATTTACAATCCTTCGGAGTGAGTAGCGTAAGTTGACCTTCGAATTTCTTTTTATACAGACCCACCCATCTATCTTTATCTTATCACAAATTACGGCTCGGTTTTTAAAAATTCTACTCCTACGCTATAATTACTTTACATGGAAAACAGTCAAAGTTAAAAACACAACAAGAAGATATTATGGAAAGAACGCCCTGGCGTTCATTCTTTAATGTTATTCTTAGAATTTTTCAGTTTTGAGCCGCTCACGAAATTCAGAGCAAATTAAAGAAATTTTGCAGACCAGGTTAAAGCTTAAAAAAACATTACTAGTGAGAAGGATAAATCGTAGATTTGGCAACGTGGGGTTCGTAAATCTGGCTTTTTCTGGAGGAAGGTTTAGTTGAAATGTTCTCATAAAAGCTGGGCCAAAGTTTTAACATAATTAATAATAATAATAATGACGATGATCAACAGGGCCAAAGTAAAATCAAAAAATGTTTAAAGGAATTTAAATCTAAAATCCATAAATATTAAAACGCTAAGTATTCGTCTTTACATCGCAACAATTCTGTAATAATTACGTTATTTACTTACATTTTGAATAAAAAATTTTAATTTAAATCCGTGAGACTTAACTTACTTATGGGAAAGTTATTCACAAAGCAAGTTCATCCCTTCTGTTAAGTAGCATTTAGTTACACTTTTCATCTTTGTTGCACACATTTTAAATAAATTTATTTTATTTGTAATTACGTGTTTTAAAACACAAAGAGAACAAGAAACCCAGACAGAAGGAAAACCACATACCGTAAAATAATTCTAGTGCTGTAATTATTTGCTTCCGTTTGTGTCTACAGCAAGTCTTTTTTAATTTTTAACTTTTATCAAGTTCTTGAAATTACAGTATAAGTTTTACTATTTTTATAAGTGATGTGTTAATTTCAAGTTTGATTTAATTAAGAATAATTTATAAGTCCAATTTTGGGCCAAATACTCATTTAACTAAACTTTATGATAAACAAATACTAAAATTGTTTAAGCATAAACAAAAACCCAAATTTAGTCTGAAACTAAGTGATTTTTTAAAATAGTTTATTTGTGTAATTTAAGTTAAGCTTTAACGATTTTTTTAAGTTGGTATAACGTAGTAAAAACCAATAATGGGCAATTAATTAGATGAGTAGGAAGTGTATCCTTTTGTTTGTTTAAAAATATATTAATATCAGTAACAGTTATCTTTATTATTAAATGGAATGCGGAAGGATCGTTTCAGTTGAACTGTTTTTATTGTAATTATAAGAATTTTATTTTAATTGAAACCTTGATTCTTCGGAGCAGCTAAAACATATCGCATTTAATAATTTTGTTGTAAGTAATTAACTTTGTTTGATAATGACGAAGACATTTTTTTGACCTTGGCAGTATCGAGTAAATCTGGTTGGTTTCAGAAATGCCGAATATTTATTTCATTCGTTTATTTATTTTAACAGGCACAAGATTACTAAACTATCCCTTCAACTATCAAATACAGTTAGTTAACTTCATATTAAGCATAGGTAAAATACAAAATTGAGGATTAAAACATTAACTTTTTTCTTTATTACAGTTATCTCGGCTATTTTCTCCTATAAAATTATAAGTTTGTTCTACTGGTACGACAAAATCGAACTAAATTGTTCTACGGTCTAATGATAGGTTATTTATATAAAAAAATTAACCAACAGTCAATATTTTGAGTTCTATGTCCTCTTTTACTGGCGTCATTCTATCGTGCAGGCTAAGTACGTACAAGATTAAACTATTGATTATGGGAACATCACGTAATTAAAAGGACGTGTTTTAATTATAACGGGGCGAAACTTATTTTCGGTATTTATTTTAGCATCACTGATAAGGAATTTGTTCAATTACTTTTTTCTATTGTGTATGATATGGAATTAGTTATGAATATTTTTAAATCGTTTGGGAAGCACATTTAAATAATTAAACTTCGTGTAGAAAGCTACAATTCTCAAGTTCATTTTTTGTGTTTTTTTTTTACTTTATTCATTGTTGTCTTTTTATTTATTTTTTCCGTAAATCGTTCTTCCTTTGTTTCGTCTGCATTTTCTTTCCTTTTTTCCTTTGTTTTCGCTTGCTTTCTTTGTTTATTATTCTGCATCTGCATACCTGCCTACCTACCTCAAAATTCTTTCATTTTTACTTCCTTTACTATCTGCCTTCTTTCCTTTTCGCACTTTGACCTTTGTCTACCTGTCTTCCTAGCTTCGTTCCTTCTTTCTTACCTGGAATATCTTTCGGCCTTGGTTATTTCTTTCTTTCCAGACTTTTTTGTTTAGATATCATCTTTATCTTTTCTTTGCTTATTTTGTTATTGCCTGGCTTCTTTTCTTTTCAGTCATTCTTTGTTTTCGTGGTTAATATTCTTCTATCAATTTGTTAATAAAGATATCCCCCATTTTTTCTTTAAGACCATCTGTTCTTTACTTTCTATCTTTGCTTATTTTTTATTAATATGTGCTTACCTAGCCCACCCTGCTAGCTTCATTTCTTCCTTCTTGCTGCATTCCTTGTTTCCTTCCTTTCTTTCGACCCTCCTTCGTATCGTAATTATTATCAAGTTTTGGTCTTGACTACTTCACCGCACATTTTGTTAAATTTCTACGAATTGCATTAGAATGCTTCAAATTACCTTGAATTTTCTGAACGGTCTCGAAATATTTCACTCCCGGAATATCTAAGGCTATCTCAAATTACCCCAAGTATGCCTCTAAACTGTCCCATTTAGACACAATAGCCGGTCGTAGTACGCAACCCCTTGCTTGTTCCCTAATATTGCTCAAGTTTTTGAGATTATTTTCTAAATCTATTCTTTCAGAAATATATAATTAAAGCTTCGTGGACCAAAATAAAAATTTGGAGACTATTGCAAACTCGCATTTTTTTTTAAATAAAAAATAACCATCAAGTCAGTACCCAAAACTGCATTTAAATTAGTTATAAATACGAACAAAATGTTTCGAAATGAAAGTAAAATTCAAAATCAAAACAATACTAACAATAATTATTATATGAAATAAAATCCTGAAACAAAATCGGAACATCCTGGTGCTTTTAGTAAACAACATAAATAAATAAAAACAGCAAGAAATGCAAAACATTGTAGATATTTCATCTTCTATTTTAAAAGCAAAAAAGGGAAGTAAAGCTGCAAATAATGTTTGAAAAAAATTGGCGTAAGTGATATTTTACTCGTACACCAAAGAAAATCACTTGAAAACCACACAAAAACATAATAAATTACAATGGCAATATTAAATAAATCTACAGAACGAGAAATAGCTACACTTTTAGACACTTTGTTGATGTTAACTCAGTTAACTGTCGATTTCAAAATTAAAACAGGTCTTTTTTCCTTTGCTTATTCTTTATTATTATGTGTCTACTTAGCCTACACCGCTAGCTCCATTTCTTCCCTCATGCAGCATACCTTGCTTCCTTCCCCTTCTTTCTACCCTGCTTCTCATCTCCCTTCCTATCTCTTTTCCTTCTTTAATTTTTTTATTTCTCTGGGTATATATTTTTGTGCATTTCTTTCTGTTTTTCATTGCTTCTTTGTTTTTTCTTTCGGCCTTTTTAAATCCATTTGTCGATATCAATTTACTCGTTTTGCTTTCTCTCTCTTTCTCAGTTAAGTCTGCTATATATCGTGTCAATAATGAACAACCACTTTCTTCACGTTGGTTTTTTGTGTTTATGATTATCCAACTTGTCTTTTGCTTTGCTTCTAAGGTCTTCAATATTACCAAGGTCATCAATTTTCGCCCATATGTCCTCATTTCCCATTCGTTAAACCATGCCATCTATTTTTGATGCCTCACCTAATCATGAGCTTCTTGTCTTGTCTTCTGTGGTTATGCCGACCATTTTCCATTTCGTGGCGCTTCACGTACAGAATTTTTCATCTAGCATTTGGGTTGTGACGTCAGCTTGCCCCGCCCAAAAACTGTATGGGTAGACACGCGTTCGTGCGCAGTATGTAATGAAAACCTAGTTTAGAAAGAGATGGATTGTGAATTTATAAACACCGCGTTGACGTCACAACCCAAATCCTAGGTGAAAAATACTGTAGTACTCGTTCTTTTAAAAATGGGTTAGTTAAAGGCTTAAATTCCTCATCTTTACAGTAAGTACAAGAAGTATGTGTTCGTTAATAATTTGTGGATCAAGTTTTATTCGAATATTTATTTTTATTGGATGCAGTGGTATAGAAAGCAGGAGGACAACAAGAATTAGTGCTCCTCTAAAATTTCGAACTTAGTGACTCCGTACATAATCCAGGAGAAAATTGGAATGCCATAGAAATTGCAGCAAGTTTAGACTTGCTCTTCTAACCTGAAATGTTTTCTCAATTGTCAAAAAAGTTGATATAAACAAACTCGTTCGTACGTGATTATGTCCACAAAATTGGTCCTTTTATTTTATAGCATTGACGACGTATTCGAAATGTGTATATCGCCCTTTAGAACTGTAGAATTGAATCTCTCTGTTATTAAATTAATCATTTCGCAGCCTAGCACATACATAAGTAACTAGTCTACTCCACTGACTATGTACCTGAACTTATGTACATAAGCTATGCATTCCAGTTTAATTCGTCTACCCAATTGTGCTTTTCGATTTTCTTTTTAGGGCCTTATTTCCCGTCCGAACTATTCTATCTTCTTTATTTCAATGTAATTGATTTTAGATTGAGTATTGTGGTAAATTTCGTCCGCCTGTTGTCTTATTTTACCGAGTTTCGGGTTCCCTCATTAATTACAAATCGTTGTTTTTCTAGTACTTCTTTGTTTTGTTACTTATTCTTTCGTTCTTCTTTTTCTTTAGATAGGTATACATCACATCTGTGCTGATTAATGTTTTCGTTGCAGAAGATTTATTATGTTTTTGTAAGGTATTGGAATGATTCACTTTGATGCAAAGCATAATTTTTAGCAGATTTCCAAAACATTTTTCCTCTTTTAACTTTGACATCAAACCAGCAAAATGATTAAAATTGTTCGCTATGTGTTTTGTTAATGTGTCGATATTTCTTTTTCGAAGATTTTGAAGGCTTTGTACAGATTTATTTAATAGTTCCTTTATAATTTACGACTTTTTTGTCACTATTTTCAGAAACACTTACTTTTCCAACTATTTTCGGAAATCTGGTTACTTTAACAACTTTTTCGTGTTGAACAACAGTATGCTTTAATTTAAAGCGGAAGCATTTTGAAATACGCATATTAAGAAATCAAATATTCGGCTTAGTTACTTACCGTATTTTATAGTACCTTTATTACATATTACTTTTAGTTATGGTTCATATATTTAATAACGGTCAATATAAGGCTTTTTCTTTTTGGTTTATATTGAGTTGTAGTCAGTGTAAGCGAGAGCGCATCATATCAAATAGGAAGTAGGAGTATGGGTTTGGTTAGTCTTCGTTAATAAATAAAAACTGCAAACGGGGCAGTCAACGAAGTTCTGGTTTTATTAAAACCAATTTGCGATAGTCTAAATAAGCAGAGTAGGCATTGTGTAAGAATTTTTGCTGCATTTTTGTTGTGAAACAATCGTGTTAATTCTATTTGTTCAATATTGATTAATTTTCAGTATTAGTTCGGTTTTGTAGTTTAAGGGGAATTTTACTGGGGGTGCTAAATCTCAGTTTATTTACGTTTTATAAAACCATAAGTTTTATCTCGTTCTTATTTGTCTGGTGTGTTTACCGTATTGATTTTTAGATTCATTTTAATGTTGTCTAAAAATGGGAAAAGTACATTACATAAATGCCTGTAAACTGTAAACATTTACTTAAAAGGACGTATTTCCAAAAAGGTGACCAGTATTCTCGGGGTTTATATCCAACTAATTTAATTACAATAGTTGCAAAGGCATTACCTTTTTCTGTTGACTTTGATAAAGTAAGTGAACAATGACAGCTTTTGCATATAATATTTCAAATAATAATTATCAGTAGTAGGTATTCTGTTTTAATTTTTAATTTAATTTTTATTTCGAAATATTCTGTTCGCATTTATAACTACATAGTTCAATGCTACTTTTGGATACTGACTATTGCTGGTTATTTTGTATAAAAAAGAAAATCCAAGTTTACAACTTCAAATTTTTGTTTTGATTTACCAACCAATTTTATATTTCTGAAAGCTTTAGTCCTGAAATTAGAAAACAATCTCAAAAATTTCAGAAATATTAGGACACAAGCAAGGGGTTGCGTTCTACGACAGGCTTTTGTGTCTAAATGGGGCAGTTTAGAGGCATTCTTAGGGGTAATTTGGGGCAGCCTTTTAGACATTCTGAGAGTGAGAAAGGTATTCCAGACCGTACAGTAAAGTCGAGGTAATTCGAAGCATTGTAATGCAACTCGTAGAAATTTATGAAAATGTACAATAGAAATTTTCAATCGTTCTAAAGAAGTCTGATTAATATTTGATAATAATTATTGCGCATTTCCAAGTGCTCGACACAGTTTTAGGGGCGTTTCAAAGCAGTGTAAGAGAAAAACCGCCTTTTTGTCAATTTGTAGCCAACCCTCGGTATTTAGAAAATAACAAATTAATCTCAACAAACTTACAGATTCAAATAATAACAGGGGAATGGAAATAAAAATTTCATTAACTTACTTTTTAACAATATGTAGAACAATCAATTAAAAAAATTGCCTGTTCTATGGTAGAATTATTTCAAAAAGTACATTAAAAACTATTTTCAGTTTTTCAATGAAATAATGTAATTTTAACGAAATAATGCTTGTCTTTCAGTAATTTTAAGCTCTTCTCTTTAAGGTTAAAATTGTCACTCGGTAACTATGTAAAAATTGTTCAATTTTCTAAAATCAGTAATTTTGGAGTTCTCTTCACATTTTTGGAAGTTTGCCTTTACCCTTTATCTCTTTACCACCAGTTTTTATTATTATTATTTTATTCTTTAAACGTCTTTGTGTGTTTAACACCAATTTGAGTTAACATTACTGTTGGTTTTGCCTTGTTCATAATCATAAGGAATTTTTTCCCATTTCTGTCAATAATCTTGGGATTATTACTTTTCTAGGCATTTATAAAGCTACAGATAGGGAAATAATTTGAAAAATTTGACGCTTAAAAACTAAAATATAGATGTTTTAGTTTAATTTCAACCATAAATTAAAGGAATCATAAACATCAAAATCACTTTAAAAACTGGCATTATAGGGATTTACTCTTTTGGGGAAATATTTTTAAAGCTCAGGATTTTCATGATTCGTTAAAATACATTAAAAAATCCTAATCATTCTTAGCAAAATTGGAGGCTGAAGAAATTTGTTCATTAAATGCTCTTGTTTTTTTAATTTCGATGAAATTGTTAAACATAAAGGAGATATTAATTCGATCGTTCATTTACAACCTAAATTTTCCTCTAACACAATGTAATTCGCAGAATTGATACGCAGCTTGTGCAACGAAGTGAAATTTTGACATGCAAAACCCTCTTATATAATTCCAAATTGTACAATATTTCACTTTGATAATATAATCAGTATAAATGAGGAAAAACTGAAAATATTAAAAACACGTGTATATTTTTAATATTTTTTCCATGCCATATGTAGGTGATTAACCTTTATCGATTAAAATCTAATCTTTTAAAAACTAATATTTCCTCATTTGGATTTTTGTTTAAATTTTCCTCAAGATACTACTGGGGAGTACTGGGGAACAATTTAGTATCAGCGTTATCTGAATTAATTTGAAGTTGTGTAACAGTGTGCTTTAACAATTTTTATATTTTTAACAAAAATAAGGAAAAATTGTATTTAACCGAAATCAAATATTTTTAATTAAATCGATGTGGTAATTTTCTTTTTTCTTGTTCCAGGTGAGTTAAATCTATCGATAAGCCAATCCCTCATACGTGAAATTTATGTAGGTAGGTCTTTAACATTTAATTGATTTTTATTGTAATTTAACAATCCGAATGTCCCAACTTGTTTTCTTTAATCTACCCATAAAGTGAGGTTACTCCAAACCTACTTAGATTTTGGTTTTTTACATTATTCGTTGATATTCCAACCTTTAATGTTTGAAATGGCTTGAAAATCAAAATGTTTACGTTCAAATTGTTGATCGTTCCTGAGGCGTTCAATCTGCAAACAGAAAATTGAGAAGATGCAAAGGCAAGATTGTCGAATTATTGAATTTATTAATGCTCGAAACAAGATTTAATTGGCTTACTTTTGTAATTTAATACAATCATCATTACATACATTTTTTTTTCAATATCAATTTTCATTTAATAGTGGGGTTTGATTCTGAACTTAACGAAAATCAAGGAAGGAAAAATTTAAACTTTTCTACCTAATTTACATCGTTATTTCCGACTCGTGTAGGAGTACTTTCAATATCACGTTGCTTTTTCAAATCTGAAAGAGAAAATTCACGTAGCTACACGTACGCCTATGTAATTTTCTTATTTTCCAAGTTGCAGTTCAATTAAATGCTCAGGAAATTGCAATTCTTCTTAAGGAAATTAGTTTCCTGTAAATAAAACTAATTTATTATCTCTTTTTACTCGACAACTTCACGTCTAAAAACGGCAAAGAAGCGTTATGTAAATACGTGGCAACCTCTTTAAAATTTTATGTATGTAATCGTAAAATGGGGTATGAGTAGTTTTTGGTTTAGAATTTCCCATGGAGGTTCTTTGAACGTAAACACGTTCCAGCAGTCAGATACGATGCGGTTGGCTGCTGCTCTCAACTTCCTCCTTCGATAACATGCCAACCACCACTAAACTTCCGGCTATGCCTTGTATGTCTGCATATATTTATGACAGACTTTTATTGTTGTGTGTGTTATGACAAATCATCGACGGTTATCGTCTGCTTCCCTTGTTTCCTACTTTGTAACGCTTAAAAATAACACTTCTATTCATGCAGGATTTTTTAGTGACGTTTGTTATGCAGGATGAACCAAACTCGGTGAGGATGTATCCCTGATAGATTCCTGCTGTTATTTGAATTAATTGAATGTTTAATTAAGGAAGGTGTACTTGGAATTTACAAGTGCGTTAACACTTCTTTGGTTTGCCTCTAACGAGAAGTGGCTTTGAGTTTTAAGATTTTTGTCTTCAATTTTAAAGGTTCAAATTTAATTATTAACTAACTTAAATCACCAACTACGAAAGCTAACACTCTCGAAAAGGTGGAATATCTCCAAATTTTGTAGGTCTACTTTTGACCTAAAAATAATAATGTTTTGCCTTAAAATATGCTTGGCCACAGTTGTATTTTTAATTCTTATACCCAACAATTGAAATGCCCTGTATCTACGTAACATTTTTCTCTAAAGATACTAACTCTTACAGTGAAAATATTTACTTTTGAATGGTTTTATAATAACTGTTCTCACCAATAAAAATTATTTACACCACATACTGTTAGCAAAATGAACCCACGAATTCACAATTAATAACAATTTTTAATGGACATAAATATGCAATAAAAGTTCCAAATATAGCTTTGCTCTATTCTTGGTTTTTGTCAGTATTTAACTAAGCTTTGTTTCCAGAAAACTTTGTTTAGTATTTTTCCGCTTGGATAACGTCTTATACAATACATAGCTTTGTAGGCACTTAATTTAAATTTAAAGCCTGAATTTTCTAAAATAAATACGCCGTAGGGTTATTATAAAAATGTTTGCTTTTAAGAATAATTTAAGTTTAATTTTTAACCATGCTTTGTTTTTAGATTATTGTAATAAATTATTCAGGACTTTATTTGCGATATTTTGTAAACAATTTCGCGGACGAAGTATGAATAACTAATAAGATGGAATATTTCAAAATGAATTCTTTAAATAATACAAATTTAAATGAAAGCCTAAAGAATTGAGTTAGCTGAAAAATTAATCATTGTTCTTGGGGTTTGTTTATAATCAGTGGTTTTCGCGCTACTCTTATAAATATGTAGCTGACAATTATTATTTTTCCGAAATAAAACTTCAGTGCTTTTCCTAGAAATTCGATTTGATAGGCACGGAAAATCGAATGTCAGTGATTCAAATCCCTACGAAAGCAATACTTTTTCATACATTAAAATGCAATATTTTCATAGCAGAAATCGGTCTTTTTTTTTTAGAAAATTTAGAAACAATTTTCTTGAGGATTGTTTTTATAATAAGAACCGATTTGTTTTTAGAAACTATCGAGTGTTGTTAACAAAAATCGATTTTCTTGAGAAATTTTGGATACTTTATTGGGCAAAAAAATAGATTACAAAGTTGAGGTTGTATTGTTATGGGACAAAATTGGACAGATATTTTTACTTTTACAAAACGAAATTTTATTTGTAAGCAGCGCCCGCCTGGATTATTAATTTCAACTCTGCCAAAATAGTAAACTTCTTATTAGTGTGCAGACATGAATGTAGTATGTTAGGTTCGATACAGATTACTAATAAGAGTTAACAAAGAATTTTTTGTAACTCAGTGTTGGAACGAGGCGCCGCAATTTCCTTCAAAATAGGCCAACGTAAAAGCGAAAATATTATGAATCTAGATCTTACGATGTTTGTATTGTAATCCTAAATCCTACGATATTTTCTTTATAAAATAAGAAGTTTTAGCAGCAGGAGATAGGTACTTTTGTTTGATGCATTCGTTCTGACTACAATTTTAAACCAAAATTTTAATTAAACAGATCAACCTTTGGTTTTGAAAGTATTACTTACTGCTTTGTGTTGATGTCCGAATTGCAATAAATTCTTGTTTAGGTTACAATTCAATCCTTAAATATTGATTTTTTCTGTTTTGAAAAAATTGGCATTTTCGTTGCTCCTTACAAATGAATATTTTTAATTTAAAAGAAGAACACCAATTGCTTCACAACTACTTAATAAAATGATTGTCACCACTTGAACGCTTCGTTTTTCACAACTCTGTACCGATTACTTTCTCACCTCATTAATATATTATTTTCAGATTTTACTGAACGGAACTTTTAATGGAAACTTAGCTTTTTGTTGGTTTTTGATAGTAAAAACTTTCTGATGTTGTAAATGCATTTATTATTATAAACTTTCTCTATAGTAAATCACATGTTGGGCTTATCACGATTTACCAAGCAGTACTTAGAGGGAAATGGTTGTCGACGGCATTGTTTATTATTGTTTTGCTTTAAATAAATTTTAATAGGAATATAATAAATCTTTACATGTTTGTATTTAAGGCACAAGAAATAAATTGGTGACCGATCCCTAATAACTAAGCCCTTCTGTGTTAATTTTCAATTTTCTTAAGTTTTACCTCCATTATTGTTGTTTACACTTGCATTATGTTGTTAATTGTATTTTAAATATACTAGGGATTATAAAAATAATTTACTTAGAGCGGACCATCAAACCGTGTAATGTAATGCCAAAAAAATGTGACTTCAGCTGCTCTTTTCAAGTGGTCAGGGGTCAGAGTGATTTACGACGAATAGTAAATACTTTAGGGGGTGGTAGTATGGGCTAATTTGAGTAAAATAGTTCATATGTCCAATTCGTCCAATATGTCCAAGAGCTACACACACTTATGCCGACAGAGTTAGAAGGTGTATTGAAGTCGGTGGTGGTATTTTTGAGCATTTGCTTTAAACTGTTGTTGTTTTGTTTTGTTATGTTGTAAATAAATGCAATAAATAAGTGATTTGTCTTCCCTTAATTCGTCTAATGATACCGATAATGGGTAACATTAAAACAGCTACATATCCGTAATTATTGAGAATTTTACATCAAGAGCTACACACACTTATGCCGACAGAGTTAGAAGGTGTATTGAAGTCGGCGGTGGTATTTTTGAGCATTTACTTTAAACTGTTGTTGTTTTGTTTCATTATGGTGTAAATAAATGCAATAAATAAGTGATTTGTCTTTCCTTAATTCGTTTAATGATACCGATAATGGGTAACATTAAAACAGCTACATATCCGTAATTATTGAGAATTGGACATATTTATGTTTATATGAACTTTGTTACACAAAATAGTCCATACTACCACTCCCTAAAATATTTACTATTCGTCGTAAATCACCCTGTATACTTCAAAATTGGAAGTCTGTAAAATTTAATCTAAAGGGGTGATATATCAACGATCAAAATTTCACGCTCAGGCTAAAATGTATGGCATTGTGAATTCCCCCTCATCCTTGAATGCAACCATAGCGTGACATTTTGAGGTTTTCCAATTTCCATGCTTACTGGCTTGTTTTTTACGTTTCTGTTGAACTTGTAGTAATTAAAATAGCTCCTTACTGTGCATTCTACGGTTAGCTATTTTAATCTTGTGAAACTTGTTAACCTAACCTAACCTAACTTCTAATTGTCAAAATAATGGTTGCATTCCATGATGTGGGAGCTTCGAAAAAGCTTTAGTTTTTCAAATTGTGACAAGACTTGTCATGGATCAGAATTTTTCCTTGGTTGAGACTTTATCAATTATCAGTGTTGAATCCAGAATTTTTCCAACAAAAACTAGGAAAGATAATGATGAATAAACATCGTAACATTTGTAATTATTTACTAAATAGTATATTATATACCCAGGTACTAAAGTACATCATTTTATCCTGAGAGATTGAATGCACTTTAGTCCTATGGTATATACGCTATTTTTCGCACTCCCGTATCATATGGAACCATAATAATGTAAAATAAGAATTAATCTTAGAATATTGACAATACAAATTTCACGAAAACTGTTGTTTAAATTCACCATAGTAACACTGTTTTTCTAAATACAATTGTAACTAGGTTGTAGCAGTTGTTAAATAAATTATAAAAATATGGTATGTTACTATGTTGTTATGGAAACATCTTGTTTATTTTTACTTTAGTCGCTAGGGATTTTGTATCATTTTTAATCCCTCTGCGGCTGAAATTGAACTTAAGTCCCTGAAATGAGGGATTAGATTAGCTTTTTATTCTCGGGAGTGCGAAAACGTATATCGTTGTGAATCCTCCCGCATCGTTGAATGTATATAGCATGGCATTTTTTTGTTTAGTATTATTCATTTAACGTTTGATTCTGAAACAGCTGTTTCCCATACATTTTACGATTTTAATTATTTTAATCGCAAAACTTCGATGTAAAACATGAAATAATATCTTCAGCGAAACCTTGTTAACCTAACCTAACCTCAAGTTAACAAAATGGTTGCATTCCATGATGCGGAAGAATTAACAATAAAATAATAGCTTCGGAAAAGCTTTAGGGTGGGTTGCACAAACATGAGCATTCATTAAAGTGAATTTAAAATGCATATGGCAGAAAACACACTAGTAAACAAACAATTGTGCTCTTTAATCATTGGTTAATTTAACAAAAGCTTTGTGCAACCCCTTGGTTTTTCAAGGCTCCTCATGGTTCAGAATTTTCCCTTGGTTGAGATTTTATCAGTGTTGATTTTAGAATTTTTTCAACTAGGGGAAATCAAAAACTAGGAATTGATTATGAATAAACATCATAAAATTTGTAATTATTTACTAAAACTCCGATAATTTTAATTTTCCAGTACCAGGGGGCGTTTATAAAATATAAACGATATAAAAATAGGAGAAATGTATTAAAATTACCCCAAAAACTCACCTTATTTATTATAGCAATCGCAACCTGCTCTGTTTTTATTTTGTCAATTATGTCGTTAATCATTTACATACTTCGATTCTTTATGCACGCATTAAATGTTTATATTAGTGAATATTAGGTTTTGCTTTAAAATATGTGCCAGAAATTTTGAGATTAATTACTCAGGGGAAGAGGGGAATTTCACACTTAGGTCTCTTAGTCGTCCTATAGGTTATAACATTTCTAAGAGCCGAGGTTTCAGCGTTAAAAAAAAGATAGTATAAAAACACTATGTTGTGGTTTTTAGGGGAGCTTCAGCCCCCCCTAAGCTTCTCCCGTGGGTGCGCCAATTCTGTTCAGATATTTTGCAATTTTGCAGAAGGTATCCTGTTCGTAAGATTCTGAAGAGGTTGTTTCATCGATAATGTTCGATGAGATATTTGTGTTCACATAGTGCTTTTAGGATTCCCTTTCAAAAACTGAAAATTTTAAAATATTCTGGTTTTCCCTGCCAAGAAAACTTCCACGGGTGGATTTTCAAATATTGTAAGATGAAAATGATTTTACAGGAAAGCATAATTCCTATAAATATAAAGCTTTCTGACTGTCAAAATTACGTGTCAAATTTCGATTATAAATCAACTATGTTAATTAAATCTGCATCTAATAAGCCTGTTAAGAATCACCGTGAAAAAAGCAAGAACAAAGGAGAGGAAAAACAAAGTGAAGGAACTTAATTAAAACCACTCGATTTGACGTGCTACTAAATTGTAAACCCTCAGGAGTCCGTAGACCCCAAAAGGTAACGCACTTGCTTTAAAACGTTAACTACGAATGTCGGAAACAAGTGTAACATTGTTCTAGTATGCAAAAATCTTAAGTAACCGTAAAACAATCATGATGTATCAGAGATAAAGCCCATTTTTTACGAGCACACCAAACACGGTTGCTTCTCCTTAACAGCGTGTCCAAAACAATTTACATAAAACCTGTAACGATTAGATAATCCGTTAAAATTAATAAAAATGAAATCATCGCAAGGTTTCGTACCCGTATTGGATTAACACTACAAGTCCATATAAATATGGCAAGCTTCCGCTATAAAACGGTTGGTGGGAGTCTTTGTCCAGCGTTCAAGGCCACGTGAGTTTAACGTTGACCCCGGAGATCTGTGGGGAGATATCCACTAGCGGAAGACGTCTCCTCCACGGGCTGTCGCTCGCTCTGCGGCACAGACGTGTCCTGCATTATCCAGCAGCCCCATTGTCATCATTATACACTCTTCTAAACTCGCTGATATATAAGTGCTGCTGCATTTTACCGTTGCTCCATCATTAGATTGCAGCTTCACGTTCGTATCCATGCCGACGTCTGTGCAAGTTTTTTCTGGGCTTGTTTCATGAATTTCAAAATTGCCCGTATATAATAGAAGACAACATGCAATGACCTCAAATGATGGATGGCTGGATAGTTTGAATGGATATAACAGTTGGGATATAAACTGCTACAAAGATGAAACGTTTTCGTTTTCTTTCATCCTTTTAATGGCACTAAAAAAGTAATTTTCAACTTGTAGTTTTGTTGTATGACAATAGCAGATCAAAACAGGTGTTTAATTGTGTTGGTTATTGTATTTCTTCGCAGTTACGCTTGCACTCGATGTTAAGTACATCAATTTAACTTTAGCATGTTTGTAAGAAACACCTTTACTTTTGCAAGATAAAACATTTTATTGCACAAAAAACTTTAGTTGTACTTGAGAACAAATTTATGCTTTGAGCATACGCTTAAAACATACTAAAGTCTTAACTTATTCATGGCATATTTTAAAAAAAGTGTTAACGAAATTCAGCTTGTAATATTTATTTTCCATTAAGTAAAATTCTAGTCTTATGTTCCGAATACAAAAGATTGATGTACATTTAAATATGTGTAAAATTATAGCCAAAACCACTTTTAGACTTTGAGTACTAGGACTCGTTGTCTCTGCAATATTTATCTGTTTACCACAGTTTAATTCATATTTTGAGATACTCATTTTCTTAAATTCTTAAAGAAAGAAAAAAGAAGGCTCGGAATATTAGCTTTCATACTAGTTTTTCCTGAAATTTTGATTAATTTTGGTTTCATTTTTAGGTTAAAAGGTAAAAACAATTACGTTTTGTTTTTTCCAAAATTTTTATTTTTGTACTACATCAAAATTCAGTTATAGAGGTGTGATATGCACTTTAATGCTGATTATACACCAAAATCTGGCAATTTCTATAGTAAATTTTTCATCCTCTAACCGAAATAGTGCTGTAAATATTTCAAAATTATTTTTGAAAATAGCGTTCCTAAGATTCTTCGCCCTTTAATTTATGCCATTTTCGCGGTTACAGCAAATTTCAGCTGTTTTCGGATATATTTCTTTAGGCATTTCCAGCATGAAACCCTTTCTGAAAGTCTAAAACGTTCCCTTACTTTTCTGATTTCGGAAGCCTTCCAGAACTGAATTTATTTTTCTTTCAAAATATTTGAACTTTGAAATTATTTTTAAAGGAAAAATTTATATATTTTCGAAAAGCTTTACCATCTACGAAATCGTTTTCAAAAAGAAATTTGAAATTATATTCAAAGGAACAATTTACATTTTTTTTTCAGAAAACTTCCATTTTTGAAATCGCTTTTAAAAAGAAATTGTCACTCAAAAAATTCTCCAAATTTAAATTATCTCTAAAAGAACTCTTTTTCAAAAAACGAAAAAACTTCCATTTTTGAAAACATGTTCAAAGCCAAATTTATTCATTCAACAAATTCTCCAATTTAAAACAATTTCCAAAAGAAAGATGGAATTTCAAAAACTTACAAACAATATGTTTCCTTCAAAAGAGCAATTATTTTTTCTTTTGTAATTTTAAAATCTTCAAAAAAGAATTAAATGTATTTTTCAGTCAAGAAATTTTCCTACTTAAAATTTATTCCATATTTATTTTTCAAATACTTTTCCATTTTCGATTTTTTTTTTCATTTAAAAATTTCTCCAATTTTAAAATAATTTCCAAACAAAAACCGGAATTTCGAAATCTTTTCCAAAAAACAATTATTTTTCCTTCAAAACATTTTCTAATTTCCAAATCCTCAAAAAAATAGATATCCTTTCTTCGGGAAATTTTCCAACTTAAGATTTATTTCTAAAAGAAAAATTTTTCTGTTGTCGAAATCCTTTCCTTAGGAAAAATTAAAATAGTTTCCTAAACGGATTTTGTAATTTTTTTCCAAGAGGATTTATTTTTGCTTCAAAATATTTTCCAACTAAAATTATTTCCAAAAGAACAATTATTTTTATTACCAATCTTGAAATCATGCATTTTTGTTTCAAAAACTTTTTCAGTTTAAAATTTATTTCTGAAAGAAAAGTTTACAGTTTTCTTTTCAAAAATTCCTAAAATTTCAGAACGCAAACAACTTCTTTTAGAAACTTCTGGAATTTCGAAATCTTTCCCCTAAAAACATTTTCCAACTTTGCAATGGTTTCGAAAACAAAAATATTTTTAATTCTAAGTCTTTTCCAAAATCGAGTTTATTCGTCTTTCAAGAAATTAAAAAACTATATTTCCAAAAGAAATTTTTACAGTCTCTGATTTCTTATAGTAACTTCACCTGAAAGCTTGAAGGCTCGAACCAATACTTTATATCCAGGCAATTCAAATCCAATTTACCCTAGAATTATTACATCATTAATTTTAAATTATTTGTTAGTTAACTAAATCTGGACATACACAATCTAACTCCTTTTTAATGGTGAATTTCAGTTGTTATCCTGAATTTGAGTTAAAAGTATAAATATTTCCACCGATGCTTTTGTCAGGTAGTGGTTACGCTTGAACTTACCTTTGTTTGAACATTTTTGTTACATAAAAGGCATCATTGTTCTGTAACATTTGGCGGGCGAGGCACTCTTTGTTCTCCGTTTTGGAAATTCCTATTTCAGTAACCGGCTACTAAAGTCCATATTTTTCTTTGTGGGTTTTCTATTTTTATTTCAAGCCATTCAAATAACTAGAACCTAATCATTTTCAAAATCGTTTCTCTGTTTTTTTTTATTTTGTTAGGTTGGACTCTCTGGATAAAATTCAAATTCGCAAAATTTAGAGAAAGTTTTACAGTTCTAAAAAATAACTAAAGAACAATTTTATCCACATTAAAATGCATTACACGTACATCCTTTCAGAAATAAGCCCTTAATTATTAGCAATTAAAACAAACAATCATAATTAAACCTAAAAGAAAAGCCAACCTTCCTTTAACATGTAAACACAACGCTACCTTTCGGTTTCTCCTCCATAAGTTCCTGTAATTTTCTCATGTATGTTTTTTGCAGAAACGCTAAATGATAGATTCTCACCACTTAATGAGGGTTTCGTTTTTCACTAGTCTGTACGGATTACTTTCTCACCTCATTAACATACTGTTTTCAGAATTGCAACTTTTTGTCGGTTTTTGTATTTAAAACTTTCTGATATTCTAAATGCATTTATTATTATAAACTTTCTCTATAGTAAATCACATGTTGAGCTTATCATGATGTAGAAGGCAGTACTTAGAGGGAAATGGTTATTGGGCTGCATTAATTTATTGTTTTGTTGTAAATAAACTTTAATAAGAATAACTATTTAGACCTTTGTATGAAGTCGGATTTAAAACATGTTTGGGAAATATATTGGTGGCCGGTTCCATTCTGTGTTTTTATTTCTCTTATGTTTTATCTCGATTACTGTTGTTTATACTTGCCTTAGGAGTTAAGCGTGTCTTCTAAATATACATTTCAAAATTTTAAGTGCGTAAAATGGAAATATTTGTAAGAAAAAATGTAGCAATTTCACCTAGTCTAAAGCGTTGTGAACTCTCCCACACCGTTGAATGCAACCGTCAGAGTGACATTTGATGGTTATGTCCTCCAATTTTCAGGATTGCTGGCTGATATTTTACATTTCAACTCAACGTTTAGTGATTAAAGCAGTTCTTTGCCATGCATTCTTCACCTTTAACTATTTTAATCGCTTAACTTTGATGTAAAACATGAAATTTCACGAAAACTTGACAACCTAAGCTTAAATAATGACGGTTGCATTCAGTGATGCTGGAGGACTACATCTTCAAAAGCAGCCTACTAATAATATTTAGTTGGTCGTTTGGTATTGTAGAATTATAAAAGGGTTTCAGCAAACTTCTGGAAACTAAATTAAATAAAATAGAAATATTTCTATTGATGATCGATTTATTTATTTATTTATTTCTAGTAATTGTCATTTTCTGTAAGTGAAATATAATTTTAAATCCGTGAATTTCCATAACATCCGCTAAAAAACGAAGAGCTTACTGAAAGGCGAATTTCTTAGGGTAATCTCGCCTTAAAAATAAAATCGGGTTTTCCAACTTTAAATTTGAAATAAAACCTTTTGCTTATCACTCCTTACAGTTACTCATAAATAACAAATTAATTTAAAGAAATTTTTCTTGCTAAATATGAAAAGGCCACTTGGGTTTGTAAACACAGTTGTTTACCAATGATTTTGCTTCATTTTTATTTAAATCTGCCCTCCGGTATTGCACGAATTTTGTCACAACATCAACCCTTGAGCAATTAGTCGCTTCACTTATCCACTTAAGAAATTAGACAGTCGAGATTTGGTTTTAGCCATAATTAAATTGAGGTCAGTCAACACCTTCTGTAAACTCCGCGGTAAACGTTGCCTGGTTGTTTGTATAGTAAATACGGTTTTCCTCTTTGCATGTAAAGACATTTTCCTTGTATAAATAGTTATGTCTTGCGTAAATTTTGTTGATTTATGGGTTGATATTCCTGTCTGGCTTTTTATACAATAATTTCGCTTTGATTTCATTTATTACTGCTTTAAATTTCCGTTTTGGGGATCAATCGTTTATTTATTTACCACCCCTTTGGCAGAGAAAGATTTTACAATAAAATATTCTAATTTGCTTGAACAAGTTATGAATTATGCCATTCACCAACACGATGATAAATCACAATATAAATAAAATTCCCCATTCTCAAAGCTTAAAACAATTCATATATTTCCGCATTAGACTGATTTCATAACAAAAATGCAAACATAAAATGTTATGGAGCAGCGTATATCTAATAAAGATGCATGTATATTGATACGTATTGTTATTGCAATTGCCCTCTTCAAACAACTGTAATTATTATACACAAACTGAGTCTGGTGCAATGATTTATAGACTTCGCTTCATGCATTACTAACTAACAACACAATCAAACCATGTGCAAATTAGATTAAAGGAGATAATATATTCGAATTAAATGCCATCGTTTGCATGCGCTTTCTGCACTGCAATTAATATGATATTCTTAATTGCACAAGTGCAGTTTATGATATGCTAACTAAAACTAACGGTTTTTGTAATCACTTTTAATATGTAAGATGTTTCAATTAACATCTTATTATTGGATGGATTTGCCGAAGAGAATTTATTTAGAAAACCCTTTGTATCGTCTAAATTGGCACATATTTACATCTTTCAAGGTGCAGCTTAGATTGTTATATCAAAGATTAGAAAATAGTCTTTTGGTAGTAGACAGTTCGAGTTCAGCATGTAAAAAATGGGTTTAACTTAAAATAACACATCAATTTAGATGGATATCTTGAAAAGTTTTTATATTCGTTGGATGCTAGTATGATTGAATCATATCTCATATTTCTATATCTAAATTCAAAAGAAATTAATAAGCCTCCTTGATGTTTCTTCTAATTTGCTACAAGGAAGGTGTTCTTGCTTTTCTTCCAGCATTTCATGAGGACACCCAGTTTTAGTGGTTGATATTCGCAAAAAACAAAGAGAAGCATGCTACGAATTATATGGAATGAATATCATACCAACAATTCTTCAGAAAATTCGCGTTGATATGGATCTTCTTTGTTTTGACATTATATACAGCTTTATACAGGCCTTTCAGGGCTTGGTTACTTCTTTCCATTTCCTCCCGTCTTTCGCTTTCTCTCTCCAATTTCGTATGTCCTTTTCTCTCAGATCCGCTTCTCCCCATCTTTTCCTAGATCTTCCCCTTCTCCTTTTGTAGGTTGCTCTCTTCCATGCCAATACCTTCGCTATTCTTCCATTGTCCATTCTGTCTATATGACGTAACCACTGCAGCCTTCTTGATGATACCACTTCATTTATCTGGTGTCCTTCATAAACCTCATATATCTTTGAACATATTAATTTCAGTTAAAGGCGCCGACTACGTGGGGACACCGAAATTTGGTAGCCGAAGCAAAGACCTTTATATAATTAAGGGCAACTATTTTGCATATTAAGATGCCCCCAAAAGTTAAATAACTGGTTTGTTTGACTAAAAAAATTCCAATCTAAGAAAAAAATGTTATTTAACTGTGCCCCAATAAGGATCCTGAAAACTCGGTGCTTATGATTGCAATGAAAGCAAGCAACATAGTAAACCTCATCATTCAAGGAATGTTCGATGGAAACCGGCAAAGAAGGTAATCATTCTCGTTCAAGTATTAGGTGGATATATCATCCAAAATGGTCAAAAGCTTAAGCAAACTACTATATTGTACTGGAAGGCTCAAGAGATAGGGAGACGCTGCCAAACATAATAAATACCTAAAGACAGTAGGAAAAAGAAAAGAAAATTACCAACAAATTAAAAGTGGACAGCGCCTTTGTTGCCCTTCTCTTTTTTACCGAAATTTTGGTTATTGTCTTTTCCGTTCCTTTCTGAATGATGCTAGTTGGATAGGCCATCTATAAGGTGTTTATTATTTTGTATGTTGCGATATTTACTCTCAATTGGATTTGATTAAATAACTGTTTAATCTGTTCTCTTTTACCATTCTAGGTGTCGAGACTTAATTTCATAATATCAGACAAATGTATTAATAGATCTAAATATTTTAGTTCTCTTATTTAATGTTGGTTGCCCATATGCCCATACGCACCCAACGGGGCTTGCATATACTCCCGTCCCGCATAATAAAGAAACCTTAGCTTCATCTGATATAGTATATTCGCTACCACATTGGGACTGGAGTTTATGCATAGGGTACCGGAAACTCGCTAAAATAAATAAATATTATGCGTTACAGTATTAATATTAACAATGCCGTATGTTCAGAATCGCTGGAACAAGCTCTGTAATCTCTAAACTCTTGAGTCATACGGTGTGGCTTCAAGCGGACTTGTCCTTGAATCCCAGTGTGGTAGCGAATATACTATAACAGAGTTGCTACTTGCTACTGCGCTCCCACTTTAGCAACACCTACAGAGATATCGAGTTCGATTTACGGCTCAGGTCGGTGAGTTTTTTAAAAAGCCCAGATTTCACCCAATTAAAAACAAACAACACCTAAGTTAAATTGCTGTTAACAATTTCATTGGTTTTCTTATTGGATTGGTGCTTAAGGCACCCATAGAATATTCTGCGTAGGCTATCTTCTCTAACAACAAGGATTCTTGATTATTGGCTACGCATTTATTTGGCCTTTGATATCAGTAAAATTGCATATTAATCATGGAAAAGTACGGAATAGAGTCAATGGTTTACAGCATGCCATTAAATACAACACTACAAACAGCACTAACTAAGATTTTGCTTATGATAAAGGCTCTTCACCATAGCACGTACAACTTCAGTTTCCCTCCGAATTACGAGGGCAAACTATCCGCCTAGGAACGTGCTGTCCCATTAGGTTACCAGGATTTTTCCTCATGGATTTTATTTATTTGGCAAAGGTAGTCGGATGAGTTTAGAGCATTACAAAAGTCATTGTCCATAAACTCCTAATCTGCATGAAAACTGAAATGAACTGCATTAGGGCGTTTAGGCTGTTTTAAAAAAATATCCCGATCGGGCATTCGCAGCTCCCTTTGGGTACTACCACTTTCTAAGAACAATACCAGGTATTGAAATGAATTGAACGCTTAGGTAATTTTGAACGAATTTTACGTACCAAACGTATATACGTGCCAAAGAAAAGGCGATGATGAAGATAAACTTATCCCAGAGGAAATTCTTCCAAGATCTTTTCATGCGAAATACCCAAATAAACAATTCAGCTGGACCTACGAATCAATCACGGATAACCCAAGGTCTCTGCAAAACTGCTGAAATCACTAGAAGATCTTTGCAGCGAGTGCTCTGTGAAGCAACATTTCTAAACACTTCAGCAGAAAATTTTGGCATGATAATAAGATTGATACTAAGACTGCTTGTACACATTAAAGTCCAAACTTTAAAGAAAGCACGTTTCTGATAAATATATCTTACAGAACTATACAAACGGTTGTTCTTAAAGAAGTGAAGTATTTTACAACATTTGATTCCATACAGTAAATTCATAAACGTTCTTCACTTACAAAAAAATCCAACATATCTGGGCGAAACCCAATGATCGAAATTTGCTGGAATACCAATAAAACCTTATTCACTGATTATATACTAATAAGAATAATAATAAATAATAACAATAATGGCCTTTTTTGGGCACCGCGTGAACAAAAAGTACGGTCAGTATAAATCAAAACTGATCAAATATTGGAATATATTCGTTGCACCTGTATGGCTATGGCTTCCACAAGGATAAATTCAGATTAGTCTTGTGCCCAGCAATTAGATAAAGTTAAATATACGGAACCATATTATTACAGGTTTTCCTGTAGTAAGCTTATGGCATGTAAATTACCTATACCGTAGGAGCCATGGATACTGGCTAGCCTTGCCCATTGAAGGAAAAGAAGACATTAGAAAGACTTCTGCTTTTTCTCACAACTTGGCGAAGAAAATATCGTTAGGTGGCTTTTCTCAGTCATCTGACAAAAACTCACCCCAGCCAACCTTTTCAATAAGTGACCCATTCAGAATGGGACATATTTACCATTAGATGAAGTTATAATAATTCAGACTTTTTCAACCTTTTTCTACAAAGGATGGTTATGGAAAGCCGATTCAATTTCAAATTTGTTATTCGGCGATGATTACATAGTGCTTAAGGCTCGGCTAGCGAATTATTCAGAATTATAGGAATGTTGACCGAAGGCATTCTTCTTATAGTTCTAATCCAACACCCTGCGACTTTTAATTATTATCAAATCTTAAAAATGTTAAAGGAAAGCAAATTGCATTCGAACTTTATTGCAGGTCTTGCAAAAGGTTTTTCTCTGATAAAAGTGAATCTATAGCCGTGAATGAAAATAGAGTCTTTATTCGTCCATCTCTCTTTCTTTATAGCCAAGTAGACTACTTACTTTTACTTATTAGGTAAAAACAATCCAAGATATTTTCTGTACTAGTCGGTTAAACAAGCATGGGCAAAATAAAGGGCTTCAAATATTTTCTAACAAAAGTACAACCGACGTGAGATTGCTTTCGTACACCGGTCTTTCTTTGTCTTTTCTCCACAGAAATTTCAACTCGTTCTTTAATAAACACATTTAGAATTCTAACAATTAATACCTTATAAAAATGTAAACAAAAAAACATAAACCTTCAAACTCAAACTAAAACAACTTCAGCGCCTTAAATTAGACTTAACTTCTTAAAATATTCATTAAATAACCTACGCAATTCAGTTTGAAAGGTAATAATTTATTTCTAGATTGTTTTGCGTCTGATTTGATGTTCATAATTACCTCTTGTATAGCTTTCCTTATTTAAAGTTTTATTATGATTTAAACACTCTCAGTTGAGGTTATATTTTTAATTTTCATCATTTCTGTTTATTTTTTCTAATATAATTTTTTTCTTAATAGGATCATTGCCATAAAGTAAATAAAAAAGTAAATTCTTATAAGTTTTCAGAATTTTAAAAATAATAATTCATTGCCCAAAATTATTTTCGTAACACTCGTCGTTCTTTACGTACGTACACACTCCAAATAACGTCAAATAGACATAATGAGAAGTACGGTTGGTAACTTCCACAGTCTAGCTTTTTTATTTCAATGCCAAACGAATGTAAAAATAAACGAGTAAAAATACCAACTAACTATAACTAAGGTGTTAAGGAAATAAAAAATTACGAACCATGCCAAATTGTTTGTTAATTTGTTGATTTGTGAAAATTCTTTGGTTTTAGATTTAAAAAACCCCTCTCAGTAGCAAATTCTTACAATTTGGGGCTTGACTCTTGATGATTAACCAAAGTCTAGAAATTTAAAGCATGGCCTGAATGTCTTTTAGAAAACACATTTTTCATAGATTAAGTCATCTCTTCCTGTCAACAATGCTTAAAATAAGCAGTTTATATAAAGTATGACAAAATAAAAATAACAAACTTTCTGAAAATAAGATTTTTCGTTAGTTCCTTATTACTATAAATAAAACGTGAACATGGTACGAAACGTCAGAGAAAAAATTTCTTACGTGAAATCGAATGATAAATTTTTTTTTTCCAAGATTCATGTTCGCATATACATACATACATGAAAGGACAACGTACCTCCTACTAATATACTGTCGTAAACAGATTATTTTACCTTGTTTTGTACGTAACAGCACTAGGAAGAGGAAGCATAAAATGTTATTTTAAGTTATCGATTACGCAGGCAAAAAAATAACTTTGGGAGATTTTTGACAGTCGGCCAACCCGTGCTTGTTTGTGTTGATTTCAAATTTAAAAGTCTGGGTAACGTTTGTTGTTTTAAAGTGAAAATCACGAGCTTTGTTCTTGATTAGCCGTTTGCACTTTGGTAATTTGCGGTAGAAATTTACTTACGTGAATATTTGCAACCAAGTAAATAATAATTATTTATGCACCAAGGGAGGTAAATAGCATTTACCTGTTAAAGACGAAACTGAGATGGTCAGGGGTTCCCGAATTGAATTTTAGATTTTTCCTATTAAACATTTAAATAATTCTATGACTAGGAAACTAGCGGTAATACTAGAAATAGTGCTAGTTGTTTAACCATCTCGGTCATATTTTATTCAACTCCCATTGAATATATGATCTACTAACTAACTACCTTGCATTGTAGAAACGGTGTCTAGCGGCTAGCGTCACAGGCATGAACGTTATACAGTGCTCCCAATCCCCACCTATCATAACAAATCCCTCCACACCCTATTAGCATGGGGTGGGTCTGGCGTAATCCAGGATTGGTCCACAGGAATCTGCTCCATGTCAATAATTGAGGATGATGATAATGATCATAGTTTGACTTCGATTATCACTAGACTAGATAATAACTTAATTTACGGTCCGAGGGGGGTAACTTCACGTGTACTCGCCAGCTGTCTTGATAATCAATAATCAATCTATAAAATCAATTTACCTTCCTCAAATATCGAATTTAAGAAAATAATAATTTAAACTTTCAATTATGAATTAAAACTTCTTATTTAATGTAAGAAATAATGATTGAACTTCACATTTGGAGATCGTAACTTGAATCTGATTTAGGATTTTAAGGTCGAGTGTTAATGAAATGAATCCTTATGAAAATAAAGTGTTAATAAAATCGCCAGGCGAAGATGAAATAAGATTTACGTATTTTTTAATTAATAACAGAACATTGACAGGTGGGCAAGCTAAGATTATATCATAAATTGAAGCAGTTAATACAGTTTTGCATTTTAATTGAATGACTGAAAAATTATATTTGTGATTGGCTGAAACTATGCTAAAGGAAATGAGTTGCCCATTCTTGTATATTTAAAAAAATCAAAAAGTGTAATAATCGCTTTGTTTTTAAGCCATAAAATTAAGATAATTTTTTATCAGTAACTCATGTACCTAACTTTGGGGCAGTTACGTTCCGGATTAACTAACCCAAAAATACGAAGTAAATATTGAATTCTGACTTAACTGTTCTGATTATAAAATCGACCATTTATCATATTTTTTACCTGTCCGTTGTGGTATAAATTTCCACCAACGTTCTGTAGGAAGCAATAAAAAAACCACCTACCCGAATGGTTATTTAGTAAAAACATAATACAGTTATCTCAGTTATTTGAATATGTGTAACGAATTTCATCCGATAAATTTAGCATAATTTCTAATAAAGTTTTATTTGTTTCAGGTAAGGTCGCAGAACGGCTGTTTTAAAGTGTAGGATGAGTAAGTCTTTAATTGTGTAGTCTAAAATTAGTCTTGAACTAAATTACATGCATCGTCATAATGCATGCTGATGACTCTTATATTTGTAACTGTCTGACAAAATAGTTACAATCGAAACCGCTTTCCGGCTGGACGAAGTGCAGGGTTCGCAGACATTCGCGTCATTATAGTATGATTAAGGATAAATTCTACATACGTCGTCTTTTAACTCCTTTTCTTCCAGCACATACCATTTTCTGTACCAACAAAGCTCTACGAACGCCTGTAACTTAATTTTTTGTTTTTCGCTGCACGAAACACGTTTGAGGTGTTTATCTTACAAAAAATTGTCATTTTAGATAAAGTCCTGATTAAAACTAGGAGATAATATAATATCAACCCTGTAAAATAATAAATTTAAACACAGTTCTATTGCGCATTCATAAGCTTTGTAGCCCATAGTAACACCATTCAGTCCGTATAAACAAGACTTTCCTTGATTAAATCTGTCTTGTCAAATAAAAATCACTCTAAAGTTTGTAGTTATAATTCAGAACAGCAATTTTTCCAGTTAGATTCTGCAATTTAAGTGAAAGTAGTTGTAACAAGTCTCACTTGCCACTTGGGAAAATAGTATTGTTTATATAACCTAGCATTTAACGAGTGATAAAATAACAGGTTCCTTAATACCAACACAATAAGCTAAGGATGGGCTGCTTTAATGTACATACATCGTGAATGTTTAATGGATTATACATACAAAGCCATCAAATAAAAGCATAGTCTTTACAAGCAGAATCAATCTGCACCGCTTTGTATCAGGTATTATACACTGCTCACTTTTTGTTTGGACAATAGTTGGCCATGATTTCAGTTTATTAGGTTGGTAACAAAACTTAAGGCGGTCGATAGTTTTGCATGACACAGTTAATTACAAAAATTTGCGAGTTTAAACTTGGAAACAGGGAGAAACTTTGGTTCTCCTTCTTCTTTTTCTTTTTAGTATTATTATTGTTATTAGGCCATCGATCGGCCAGTATAGGTCGTATGGTACATTTTTAGATTCTAACTTTAGGTTCATGTCTCAAGAATTTATTGTACCAAATGGTGCTATTAAGATGTGTAAATAATTTATTAATTTAATATCTATTTTCGTAAGTGGTGGCGAAATACCACAAAAAGTATAAATAGATAATCAATCTCTCTCTCTCTCTCTCTACGTCAATCCTTGGTTGGTCGGCAGCTTTCCATTTTAATTTGTCACGAGGAGTTTTCTTTTTATTACGTGCTTCATAAACTCGAAACAGAGACGGGGTCTTCCTCTGGCCTTCTTACCATTTATTAAGCTTTCGATAATGGTTAGTTTATCTATCTATATCACCTTTGTTATGGAAAAATCAGGTTCTTAATAAACAAGTTTTCGGACATTAAACTAACTGAAGTTATGGCCAACTATTGGCCAAATCAGAAGTGAACAATATATGAATATATTGTGTCGTTTCTAACGATTTAACTTGGCAGCTACGTTAACTAATCGTAAACTAATAACATACTTAACCCTACGTTTTGTCTACGCCTTGTGACTGTTCCTATATTTTTAAGGGATGTAGTGATAATATAAAAACGGAGTATTTATTACTTAAGACGTTTGACGTAATGAAAACTGCAGACATCATATAAATCAATCAAATTACAGATGAGAGTGATGAGACATCAGCAAGCATGCAGCTCATTTAAAATTTTTAGATTTTTAAGATAAATTACCGTTAAAAATTATTTCTCACTATTTAAACAAACCAAAAGTTCCTGAAATAAAACACTGCAGTTAAATCTTGATCGTCATAGTTTAAAATTTTTGACTCTGTTAATATTGTATTTTATAAAAATAACTTTGTATGGATAGCAAAATAACTTAATTAATTTAAATTGTGGATTTTTGATTTTGAGGTTATTGTTTAAGTGCAAAATAAACCACAAAATAACGATTATTAAGTTCTTTCCCTTGTATTTTCCCATGGGCACCCAAAACTAAACGAAGAAATTTTCAAATTTCTTGAAATAAGACATATACGTATTATCTTATGTTTCAAGATGCCAATAAGAAGTTGAAAAGAATTGAAAAATTATATTTTCTTTCAGTAGTTTCTTGTAGTAAGAGGTGTTCAATCTTTTAATAGTATCGGCAAAGCTAACTTAATACTACCTGTAAAGGTAAAGGTATCGGCACTAATGCCCCGCGAGGAAGCATGGACGGCAACATGGAGGGTTAGACCTCCTAAGTCGCTTCTCATACCCCGCGGTAAGCACCACGCTTTCTACAACCGCCTACCTTCTCTATTCCACCACTGTGTTTCGGTGGATAGGCCACCCGCCTAGCATCCGACTAGGGTTTGACTTCGAGACCGTCCGCGTTGTAGTGGCGAATGTCTTAACGTCTTAACCACTCGGCGATAACTAATACCTGGATGAATATAAAAGTTGATTAATTAATTCTGAGACTTTCATGGGGTAACTAAGCTCTTTGTACTTGTTGTCTTGATTCATTTTTCTAGAAGAACTGCCATTAATTATCTTCTAGAAGTGGTGTGCCATTTACAGGGCGTTGCCGATCTTCTCTCCATATGTCTGTGGTATGCGTGTCAAGTAGCCTACAGACATAGGGGACCTACAGCTTAACGTGGGCTTCGAGCCACGGAAGTGCTTGCACTTCTACTCCAGAGAGGACTTCCTAGACAGAAATACCTCGTTGATTTGCCATTGCCTCACGAGAGAAGCGGTCGGGTGTTTTCGGTGTATGTGTGACCCTGAGCATCGAGCCCGGGCCATCTCGGTGATCAGCCGCACGCTGAACCTATTGAGCCACGACTGCGACCATTAAATTATGCACCGTTTTAAATTTTCCTACTCTCTAAACAATGAAAGAGAGGCAGAGTTATTTCTTATTTCTGTCTCCCTGAGCTTGAAAATCTACAACCTTTAACTTGATTTATTTAAAGACCCAGAAATACTAAATATATAACCATGAAGAGAAACAACAACAACATAGAAGCAAATTAATTAACAATATTTTTTAAATTTTGTTTATTTATTTATTTGCTTATTTATCATCTGTGCAGGCAAACTTCCAATCGTGATAGATGCATGATAAATTATATAAATAATATAATACATCAGACAAGACCAAGATATCTACAATATAAAAAAAAAGATAATGATAAAATAAAAGAAAAACAAAAAGAGAGATTATTAGGTACCTCGATAATCAAAATCAAAAATTGACGATAAACATACGACGAATTTGCTTTGTCCCATAGCATAATAGGATAAATATACCTACTAATTGCAAATACCAACAAAAAAAATCAAACTTATTTTCATATTTTTTTAAATTTTATTTACCTCCCGATAGATTTTCTCATATTTTGAATGCCTTTCTCACTTGCTTTCTCGATAGTATCCGTCTACGTTTTCACTTTCTGAAAATTCTTAAATTTATTTATCCAAGAAAATAATATCATCTCTTCTTAATTTCCATATTGCTGCATATTTTTCTTATTTAATTTGGACATGATGGCTTGATAAGGTCGTAGAATAGCCTTATTTTATTTATTTACTTGTAACGATAGTTAAGTACTTACATACCAAGGGCGGTAAGCGAGAGTAAATCACATTAATTTTATTGTATCCACTTAAATTGTTGCCTCTCTAGAGAGGTAAATCATTCCCTACTCCCATTGCAGCTAATAAACGAATTATCAGCTTAACCCTTTATTTATTTATTTATTTATTTAACAATAATTACGTACATAGCAAGTGTAAGTCACATAATTTCCACTGCTGGCAAGCTACCATTAAAAATTAAAATACAGGTACAGTGTAATTTTAAATGATTGAGGACAATTTGAATTGAACGTCACAGTTTTTAGTGTACATATTTCATATTTTGAATTTGGCTAAACTGGATCACTCGGTAACTTTCGCTGTCAAGTAATAGGAGCAACTCGCTAACTATTAGTTGTTTAATTATTAATATAATATTAACCATACCTATTCGAGCACGTCAAACGTATTGCATATTGCCAACATAACAGTAATTCAAAATTGTCCTCAATCATTTAAAATCACACTGTAGTTTGTAACATAATAATTGAACATTAATTATTAGTTAATTAAGTCAACAAAAATATAAGCAACAGCTATTTATGTTTAAGCTGTTACCTCCCTACGGAGGTAAATAACTTTTTCGTCAAACCTACTGCGAAAATATGTCATTGTGTCATTGTTTTGTTGACGGTAAGTGACAGTTTACATTCAACTACTGGTTACCATGGGCAGCGGGTTGTAATATTCTTCATTAAGTTCCTAGGGCAAAAAAGTAAATTGTCTACAAAACACCTTTATTTACAAACATTTTATCTACGTTACATTAATTACAACTTATTTATATTAAATGTAAATGAACAATTAGAACAGTTAGAAACTTGAACAAGAGGATTAAGTTCCTTTTTTGAATCTAAGTTTATATTTTCGGTAATATCAACATTTTCAATTTGTATATGTTCTTGATTTTCTTTGGTGCTAGGAACAATTACGCGGCTATCTTTCATTTCGTCTTCATTATTGAATTGCATCACTGAAGTTGAAGATGTGGATGCACATTCTTCATACTTATTCTGATTATATAAAATTCTACTGGCAATTTCTAATTTATTTGTCATTGAATCTGCAACATAACTTTCTGCCACTGTTGTGGATTTCCATCCACCGTAGCTCTTTAAACCAAGAACGTCAATTCCCGTATCAGCCAAAAAAGTTGCTGACGTTCTTCTAAACGAGTGCCCAGTATAAGTTTCAGGATTTTTCAGTTTTAAAAATTCTGCTATTAGAGCAGGAATTTTTGCAAATGTGTTTTTACCTACTGGTTGATTCACACATTTTCCTGAACAATATTTCAGAAAAAATCGCCGATTTTCACTATTTCTTGGCCTGCAACTTATATATTTCCTAATTAAATCAACAAAATTTATGCGCTGTTCTTCTCGGTTAATGATCGTAAAAGTACGTTGCACTCCATTTTTAGTATCTGATATTGTTACTATTATTACAGAATTTTTATCTTCAACATTATCAGTTGTCATCTTACATAATTCGTCTTTTCTACAGGCCCCAGAAATTCCCATTATCATAACGACCTAGAACAGATAAATAACTTAATAACTGAGTTAAATGAAATAATCTGTTACTGTAGGTACCTTTATTAACAAATGTGTAATGTCAGGCGCTTCAATAAGCAATTTGTTCATATCGTCTCGATTAAATATACTACTCTTTTTGGGTTTATATCCATCATTTTTACGCTTTAAAAACGCGTTTAGTTTTGGATATTTGGAAATATCTTCATTGTCATTGATAAAAATGGTACTTTTTAACATTGAGTATTCGCTCCATAAACTGCTTGGAGATTTTAATTTTGTAGATCTATTTAAGAAATACGCCAGCAGCACTTTTTCTGTAATCACATCTGATTTCTTCTCATGGCACCAATTTTTGAAAATGTTATATGTTTCCATATACCGTTGTTGCGATTTAACCGGTAATAAATTGTGGGATGCTGCATTTGCAGCCTCTTCTATTTCTTGAGACATGTTTTTAGAATCACAAATTGTGCACAAATCCAACTGACACACGCGTTTGAAATTTTTTTGAAATAAATATGTTTTATTTTCTTTTGTTGTCAAGGATACCTAATCTAAATCACAGCAACCTTTATTAATTATTGGTATGACAGCTATGCATAATAAATGAAAAATACTTAATTTTATTTTTCTAACACTAATATCTTATACTGTTTCTATGGTGCATAAGAGCACACTTGTTATGTTTCCTTTAAAATACGCTTTCTCTATAAAATACGTCGTCAATAACAACGTATTTTATAGGCCTTTAAATACGTCGTTGCCTAGCAATCTGCGCATTTTGTGCATTATGACGCGTGTCAAATAATAATTTATTAAAATTTCTAATAATATATCAGTGAAAAAAATGTCTGATATTAGTGTTAGAAAAAATCTTGAAGACAACTCGTGTTTTATAGTTTAAAAATCTCGGTCTATCAAATCCTCGGCTCACTTCGTTCGCTCGGATTTGAACTACGACCTTGATTTTTAAACCTTCTATAAAACACTTGTTGTCTTAATAGCTATTATTTTAAAATGATATATAAGGTTTGACGAAAAATCTCATATGCACCTCGAGTCGTACAGTGCAATTTTTGGTCTCGAATGCTTGCAACACCTCGGCCCTTCGGGCCTTGGCGTTGCAAATTGCATTCTCGCCCAAAAAACTGCACCTACGACTCTTGGTACATAAATAACTATTATTCCATAACAGCTAATGCTATTATCAACTCTCTCAGATCCGTCAACGTAAGTGCAGTGTATCAAATCGTCAATAGAAACAACTATTTGCAATAACGGGATTATAGCAATTTTTAGAAAGTTCAATGTGAATTCTTTTTGCAGCTTTATGATCGTTATTGTGCAAAGGAGGTGGTCATTAATCTTTATCTAAAAATATTTGTTGTAGCGTGGTCGATGTAATAATTTTTCCAGCAGATTTTCTCTTCATTTAATAAACTACGCAGCGAATTTTACATCGGTAACTTTTAATAATCTTTGAAATATTTCAAAAACCACAGTAGCTAATTAAAACTTTCGTAAAACTTTCCAACTATAAACTTAAGTAGGTATCAAAGAAATACTGCAGTTTGTTCTATTTAAAAGTAATAAACCCATATATCGCAAGGTCCCAATGATTATTAAAAATCTTTTAACCAAGTTTATGTCAAAATTTTAATACGTGGTCTTAAATGCATCGTCAGGGGCCCTAAGGCTTTTCTTTATCAAAATTTTCCTTTGTTACTAAAAATCAAAAGGGCTCCTTCACGTGCCAAAAACTTACTTTTCCCTATTAAAAAGGAATCACCTTCACCCAAGGCAAAGTTTCTAATTAATGCCTGACAAAATAATATTCTAAAGTGCGGTTTTAAATAAATAAAATTCGTTCTAGGGAAAATAACAAGTTATTTTCATATTCTTGTTTATGCTCAAATAAAAGACATGACTAAACGCTACCCTCCTTTGTGTTGTTTTACTTCCTAAGGGTATATCACTGTGTTTTAGACTTTACATTTACGAATGAGAAAAATACCTTGGCATTTTCATAAAACCTCCATTTTCCTTCTGCCTGAAATGAATATTTTGTGTTTTATTCTGGGATACTTAAATTACGTAAGTGTTTTTCTTTTGCTTTTTGTTGCAATTAGTTAAAATTTTTTGGATCTTCCTGTAGAAGTTTGCTATTTTAAATTAAAATTATTGATTGGGCGCTGCCACCATTTGCTTCACAGGCGACTAAGTTTCTTTGGTATTTCTGTCAGTGGTGCCAGGTTTTGTGATTTTGAGTGAGGTCTCATGATTTGGCTTCCGAGACTTTTTTTGGCAACAATGGACTGAAACACTGAAAATTGTCAATATTACGTGCCCAACATTTGGCAAGATAAAATTATCTTTAATTTAAATAAATATTTTTATTTATTCAAAGCCCATCTTTCATATCTATTTTGAATTTGTGCTTTTTAATCAAAAATGTCTTTCAAGGCATAACCAGGCCTTGCAAACAAAAAAATGAGCTCAGAATTTTTAAAATTTCTTGATCTTTTTCTCATGATTTTTTTAGACCTGGAAACGTGTCTATTTAATCTAGAAATGTCTTCAAATTCATTATAGAAACGTCTTTTTTGATCACTTCTGAAACCATAAAAAACAAGCATATTTTATTATTTTAATCATTTTCATCTATGTGCAAGCTGGTGTTCTGTCTTTCTTTTTAGTACCAGTTTATTGTTTCCGTCTTTATCTTAGACACCCAACATTTCTTTCTGCTTTTGGTCTGTTATGATATATCGTTTCCAATACACTTTCATAATTATTTGTAATATAAAGAAGCTACATTTTGAAATTTTATAACTTTTTAAAAATCAAAGGATAAACAAAGAAGTTTATCACTGGTATACACTTCATTGTTTGAAAAGTTTCAGTTTCAAAATGGTTTTAATTTTACCCATTATTTAAAATAATAACCACAATAATTGTTACCTTCCTCCCAACAGAATTTCTCATATAATTTTTAATTCTCCTTGACCTATAACAAAATTCTCATATTTCCCCAAAACCTAAACGTTTTTATTAACCTCGGATGCCATTTCAACTTTCCGGCACACAAAGGCTAATAATAAAAGGCAGATTAATTTCGCGTTAAAATTCAAAGAGTTAAAATGTACAACATTTTACAGATTCCAGGTTTTAAGGGGAAATGTTATTCCATTAAACATAATGAAACAAATTCGGTTTATTTTCCTGTTTCCTGCAAGTGACAGCCTAGTTTGGCTTTATAATAATCCTTGTATATAGGTATAATCATTTTGTTGAAATTAATCCTGTTTCATAACGAATTACATACGTAAAGCTTTAATTTTGACGTGTAAAACTTCACTTTTAATTTCCTTTGTATTTTATGTAATTAAATTTCGCTTGGGGGTTTTTAATTACCCGTTCACTCCTACGTCTGAATAACTACAAAAGAATTTTTCGGATTTTAATTTTATTAATATAACTTAACATTTAAAAAAATTAGAATGACTAGATAAGGCAAAAGGCAAAAACAGAAGGCGTCACGAATGAGTAACAGAATGTAAGTTGAGATGGGCAGGACACATAGCAAGCCATGATACAACAAACATATAAGACAATGTTAGGAGGATTACATGCAACAAATAGGCAAGAAGAGCAATGAAGTGGAGACCCAGACCCATCAAAAGGAAAATAAGAAAGGCCGCTCAGATGGAAAAGTGACTTGGCTGGAGTAACAGGGAAAAAACTGTCATAAAGAGAAGGAAATTTGGGTAGTCTTTGTGCAGTACTGGATAGAAGAAGAAAGAAGACCATCACAGTTATTGTTTGTTGTTATATTGTGCGAAGTAATGTCATCTCATCTTTACATGACGCCTTAACTTCTAGCAAGATGAGACGAAAAACCTTTCCTTTAGATCGAAAGGGCAAATTAAAAATAAAAATCCGCAACCTTTTCGTGAAATTAGTTTAAATATCCTCAAATTTAAATCCAGGTGTTTGTAATCTGTACAGAGATTTAAAGCAAAAAGTGGGCGAAGTGCACACGAACCTATTCAAAAAATTGGGGATTTTTCAATGTGAGTCACATATATTTAAGCAAAACCTTTTTTAAGCCTCAGCCAAATTTTTTTACCCTTTCCCAAAACTAGCAAACCCTTCCTTCCAAATTTTTGCCAAGATTTAGAGTGAAAATAATTAAAAAGTTGGTGTTGACATATTAATATAAGGTAGTAAGAACGAACAAGTAGGTTTTTAGGTTAAAAGCTCAGTAAAGCGTACCTATCATTTATAACAAGTGTTATATAGTGTTAGTATCTGGTATGCAGTTCAGCCTTGAAAGCGTTCGCTGCACTTGCACTTCCCGCGATTCCCCTCCGCGCTCTCTCGTACGTAGATCTTGGCTCCATCCGCAAATCGCGAAAAATAACACGCGAGCCTCTGCTCCTACAGTAACAGTTGTATTTAAGGCACTACGGCAGTAGCTGAATTTACATGGAGGATATTTCGGGAATTGCCATTCGTTTACTTAATTCTATTTTTAATTTCCGGTACACTTTGATATATGATTATTGCAAGCGTGTTTGCTCCCTTTTCCTGTGTCCATTTTAGTACGTTTTTTATTATTTTGTTGTGCAGCACATTTGTTGCGGGATTTTTAATTCGATTTTTCTTGAAAAATAACGTACACACTGTGCCAAGTTTAAGAAACTAGAAGAACTGTTTTTACTTTCATTATTTTAATACTTTAGAAAAGCTTTACATTTTCAAGTCAAAGTAGGGCATGTTAGGGGGGTCCATTTCGTTGGTGTAAACAAGGTTTTTTTAGTTATAAACCGACCTTATCAATTTTAAGCTTCACATCAGAATTAGCATTAACCAGTCTGACTTTGTATTTAAGATTATGTAAATTAAATTATCTTCCAAGAAATTAATCAAAGAATAAATAACAAAAACTCAGTTTAATTTCATAAAATAACTCTGCATGTTACTGACAAAAGATATTTTATTGCACCAAAATTTGGCAATAAAACACCATACTTCTACATAACCTTGAATTAGGTAAATGACTGCCAACAACAAGCTGTCCAGTTTTGGTTACCAACCTAAGAAGCAAAAATCATAGCGAACTGCTGTCCAAATAAGGAATGAACAATGTATATAGTACTCCTAAACAAGTATAATTAGTATTTTCTTTTACTAAAATTTAAAAAGCACACACATAAATCTAACTCTTATTATTTTATTTATTTTATCTTTGTCCTTACTGAGCTAAAAACATTTTATGTGGAAATTTATTTACTAAGTTAAATACCTCACAGGTTTTCTAGCTTCTCCGAAATTGTTTCTCATATTGGGGAGTAATTGAAAGGATTTATATTTAATTTAACGAACTTTGCTGATGCAAAACAATGACGCTAAAATGCGCGAAAGTATCAATGCTGTTTAAACAAATTTGCTGAAAAACCCATTTACAAAATTAACTAAATTGTTAATAACAAGCCCTTTGTTGCCATCATTAAAACAAAGCTCTAATTCCGTACAAATGTTTTCTATAAAATGTATCCATTCCTCAGAGCCTTAGAATGCCCTTGTGTGTTTGCCTTGAGCTTAATATCAGTACATTTTCGAAGATAGAGAATCATTGCTGCTACAAAGTTCTACAGACTGCCTTCGAAGACTTCGAACCCCCCCCCCCCCCAATCTTCAAATATCTTTTCTTAAATTTCTCCAAATTTCCTTAAGCTTGCCTTAGATTTCCTTAGAACTTCTTTAGAATGCCCCAAATTGTCTCAAAATGCTCAGAAGTCTCGAAGTAGACGACCATTATTAATAAATATTGGTTAGGCTGCATTAAAACAAATAAAAATTGACACAAACTTTTCCACGTTTTCCTAAACTGCTTTACTTCAAAATATTCTAAATTGCTTCGATATCAGAAATTCGAAACTGCCTCGCGAAAATACATATTACTCAGCTGTCTTACAAACTGTACCAAATTTTATAAAGTTCTCCAAATTAGCTTAAGCTACCTTAGATTTGCCCAAGCTGGTCCAAACTTCTTTAAAATTATAAGAACTTCTCCAAATTTTCCTAAAATGACTCAGATTTTTTAAGTTGACCTGAACAGCTTTAGAACTCCTTAGGCAGCATCAAAATGTTTTGAATTGCTTCAATCTCAGAATATACTGAAGTGCCATTAATGCATATTCGCCAAGTTGCCTAAGAAAAAATGAAAATTGTCACAAACTGTTTCAGACTTACAGATTTTCTTAAAATGCTTCAGATTTTCTTAACTTGAACTTCTTTAAAATTCCTCAGATTTTTAATTGCTTCATTCTCAGAATATCCTGGACTATCATAATTTTAAATATGGGAGGATATTGACCAAGCTACCTTAAAAAATGAAAATTGCCACAGCTTTTTCCAAATTTTCTTAAATTGAACTTTTTAAAGTGCCTCAAAATACGTTAAAATACTTTGAATTTTCTCATACCCCGAATATGATGTTGGTCCAACTGTCTTGAAAAAATAAAATAAACGAAATTGCCACAAACTGTCATAGATTTTTTTAGACTATCTGGGATTTTCTACCTCAGGATATCTTAAATTGTAACAAACTGTTTTAAGACGTTTCAAAGGAATACTGCAAAGTGCCTCAATTCGCCACAATCGTTTTTACTAAATATTAACCAGCTGCCTTGCAAACAAAAATAAATAAATAACTGACAATAACCCAAGAATGTCCTAGACTTTCTTAAACTGCCTTGTATTTTCTTAAGTTTCTCCACACATCATAACTTACAATACGTCATATGCTTTTGGGGTACATCCACCCTTTCCTCTGATGTTCTTATTCCACAAAAACGAATTATAAGGTGTATTGCTAAACTTTCTAGCACCCATAGTTGTAGACCATTATTTAATTCGCCTTTTTCTCTATTTACGAGTATATCTGAACTCTGTATTTATGTGTTTAAAAATAATCATTTACATTAAACAAAGATTTTCATAATAACTTTTCGTAATTATCTTATTACTCGAAATTCACCTAACACACTTTAATACTTTGCCTGTTACAATTAAAGAATGCACTGTTTTAACACAATTCAAAAGTCGTCTGAAGACAATTCTTGTTGAAAAATGCTTATATTACATTAATTAATTATTTTTAAATGAATGTTTTGAAATTCTAATGTTGTGACGAACTTCTTTTTATATTGTTTATGTTGATTTATTTTTTCTTTCTCACTATTGTAATTTGTATATTGACTAATCCTACACAACAACTGTCATGTCATAAGGATAATAAACAGTTATTATTATTATTATTATCATCCAATGCTTCAAAGTGCCCTGTGCTGCATCGACTTCAAAATACGTATTAACGATTGCTCATCGAAAATATACATATACCCAAGTATTGGCCAGGCCGACTTAAAAAAGGAAAATTATCGCAGATTGTCCTAGATTTCCTCAAGTTGGGTTGAATTTTTGTAAAATGCCTCGCACACTGTTACCAAATCCCTCAAGCTCAGAATATCTACATATATGAATGCTTCTGAAATGTTGTGATAAAATAAATAACGAATGTTGCTGAATTCTTCCGAAAATTTCCAGAAACATCGGTAAAACCCCAAGAATATCTCAAAATTTTCCAAAAACAAATTCTGAAATTCGCCAAGAATGTTAAAAACATAAAATTAGTACTTAATCCCCAAATTTTCTGAAAATTTTGCAGGAATGTTTAAAATATTCAGTTTTGATTGTTTGCTATTTAGAACCAACATTTTAGAATTGTTAGGTTTTATTGATTATATTTTAATAAATAATAATAATTCTGTTATTATTATTAATGTATTTTAATTACATCTAAAATATATTTTCGTAGATTATTATAGATGCAAACCGTGTTGTCCATAATATATACAAAACAAACCAAAGCGCAAAGTCACCCAAATTGGGTTGTCTTCGTATCTTGTTGATTTATACTTAATAATTTTAAAAATCCCAAGGGGGAAATTCTAAGTTCTACTATTTTACCAAATTTTGAAAAACTTTTTAAATATTCTGTGAATATTTGTTGTGGTGAGTTGCTTAATATATCTTAATTTATTATTAGGCATTGAAATATCTAGAAAAATTAGAAAATGGCTTTTTTACATTTCTTTAAATATTTCAATTGGTTCGTAGTGAACAGAACGAACTTAAATGAGGATATCACTTGGATTAAAGCATGATTCTACATTTTTTGATCAGTGTATTTAAAAACTTTAAGCTGCTTAATATAAAAAAAAATGCCGTGGAATGTAATTTTATATTTACATGTATGTATTATAAATTATTTGTTATGGTTGACACTTTTCTTGTTTTATTTGCTGCTTTTATGTACTAAATGTATTCGACCAGTCCCTGATTTGTCCTCTTTGGTTATTCACAGAAAATAATTAAATTATAAAGCATATTCGTTATTGTTGTTTTTGTCTGTCTGAACAAATAATAAAAGGTTTCGCTAATTATTTATAAAAAAACCAATGCACAGTAAAATTAACACTTTATTGATAGGTGTTAGACTTTGATTTTTACCAAATTTATTAATGAAAACCGCCGGACGTCACTCATTGGATGAGAACAGCTTAAAAATATTTACAAGTTATTATTTTATTCAGCATTGTTTATTTTTGTATTCTCTTTCTTAATTTTTTTATGGAATTGTTTGTTACTAGCTTTACTTTGTTCATTATTTTCTATTTATACAAAAATATTTATCAATTTTATAAACAATAAGTCTGTAATGTTTATATAATCTAATATAGTAATACAATTTTAATTCTGATCTAATTGTAAACTCATTAAAGCCGAGTTTTAAATACTGCGTACCACAATAAAACTGATATAATTTTAATTAATAAAACAATTAGTTTTGTAATAGTATATGAATCCTAAAATCAGCACCAGAAGGTTATAAAAATAAAACAATAAATAAGTAGCTCTCTATTTCAATTACTTTATATGAATTTATGCTTAAAATGAAGCATTCATCTTGGTAATAATATTTGAAACACTAAGATAATTTTGAAAAGGACTAAAATCTACAAATTCAAAATATACTTATAGAAATCTGAAAATAATTATCTTACGGGATTTCCTTAATTTCTTTGTATTACAATCGAACAAAAAATCATGATCTAATATCTGAGTTTTTGTTTTTTAAAATTGACAATATCTTTATCGCATTTATAGCTAATTTTTGTGCGTTTTAGATTACCATCCTTCCAATTGTTCGTTCAAAATTGTCAGTATTTTGAAATAGTTTAAGATTAATTGAGGTTTTTTATGGCAAAATTTCTTGAAAATTGTGATAAACTAAACCAGCTTTTAAGCACGAAAAATTGGAAAATTTTGGTAATTTCAACTATAGTTCATGATCAATTTTTTGATTAGGTTTAAAAAATACAACGAAAACTAGTAGATGCAAGTTTTATCGTTCAAAGGCTTCCTACTAAGTGGCTACTTCTGATGTCCAAGTACGTGAACAGGATAAAAGTCATAGTACAAGATATCAAATTAATTGATTTTATCACAAGAACTTCAAAAGTCAAAACGTTTCCAAAATCTTCCGTTGTTTGTTCGCTTATTTTTCTCCCATTATACTAGCCCAGATATCCCCCGTCGAGTAAGGATTATCTATCCAGTTAAAATATAAAATTAATCTAAAATAACATATCCGCTTTTTGTGAGCGCCACTTATAAAACAATTATAAACAAATAACCCTTTTTGTTCTCTCCCATGTATGCGGACAGCTGTGAATTATTTATAACTATGCCAGGAGTTGTCTCGTGTCACATGTGTTCATATTTATTTAGAATAACATAAACACGTGCACTGCCCCCTGCATTGAATATTAGATGTCACAAAAATACAGGCATTTGTAGTTCTTTGGTGATGTTTTGATAAAAACTGAAGAATGAAGAAATGGCTTGATGGAACACGTGGATATAAATATCATTACAAATCTGGCGAATGATTTTATATGGAAGGAAATTTTAAATCTTTGGTTGTGTTGATAAGTGATAACCAAAAAAATTTTTTTGTACAATTTAACATCAAATTAAATTGGATTATTAAATATTATTGATACAAAAGAATGCCTTCCGTCTAAGGTAGAAAGCCATGAGGAGGATAAGTAAAGTAAGAAAATAATTAATATAAAGAAAAGAAAAGAATTAATGCATGTTTCGGTATTATTTTTGGATTATTTTATGCGGTGTTTCAATTATTGTATCAAGAGTAAAATTTTGCAAGAAATCAATAACCAAGATTTCCCGTTTGTTACATATTTTATGAAAAATACTGTATATCTAAAAACCTTTATCTTTCGGTGTGAGATTATTGCAAGTTGAGTATCCTCCACATTTTTTCCTTTTTTTTTTACATTCTTTATGGGTCGAAGTAACATGTTACCCTCTTGACCTTTGAGGCTAGCTTCACCTCTTCGTCCAGTGTTCTGAGCTTTTCTCTTATTCTTTTCTTCTTTTTCCAAATTTTCTAGCTTCCTACACTGTTTTAACTAATTTGCCTTTCTTTATCCTTTAAGTTTTCATGCAAACTATTTATATTTTCTGTTGTACTGATTGATTTCTCTATTTTCATTACTCTCCATGTGCTGTTTTTTCGTATATCCAATCGAAAGCTTTTTCCAAGTCAATGTTGTGTATTATTACCTGTTGTTTTTTAAACCACTCGTTTTTATAATTCTCAATTATAGTTTTCTTTTTCTGTCTCAATCTTTTTTTTTTCGTGTCGCTTCCCCTTTATCATTCAATACCCCTTCCTATAAGTCTTTTCTATGGTCTCCTGCGATTCTATTTTTCTATTGCGCTTCTTAATGTAATTCTTCTATAAGTTCCAGCCTTTAATATCTCCTTTTGTGCCCCATGTAAATTTTACAACTTAGCGATTGTTAAAATAATTCTTATATTTTACAGAGATTCTTGCGGAAATACGACAATTTTAGAATCATATCAAAACATGTTTTTGTATTATTTTTGAGATTATTTTAGAATCCTGCTTGCTTACTTTTATAATACCTGAAAATTTTTACGTTTCGGTGTAAAATTGTAAGTTGAGGTTTTATGGTATCCTTCACACTTCTTTCCATTGCTTCCCTTCTTTTATGTTTTGAGGAATCTCTTTCGACGCTAACTTCACCTCTTTTCCAGTTTTCCAAGCCTTCCTCTTTACTTCAATTTCCCAACTTTCTAGCTTTTTACATTCTTAACTAATTTTTCTTCTTTTTATTTTTATTGTATTGATTAATTCTTCTATTTTTATGACTTTCAATATGGCGTTTCTTTCTAGCCTATCAAAAGCCTTTTCAAGGTTAATAAAGCTTCAATGCATTTACCTATTCGATGGTAAAATCTCATGTTCTTCTGTCGGTTACTAAACCATTCGTTTTTAAAGTTCTCAACTATGTTCTTCTTTTTCTCTCCCAAATTTTCGTCATTTCCTCTTCATGGCTTTTTGCCATTCGTCTCTAACATTCAATACCCCTTCCTGCAAGTCTTTTTCTTGGCTTCCTACGATTCTTTCTTTCTATTGCGCTTCTTAATGTCCTTCTTCTATAAGTTTCAACCTGTAACATCTCTTGATGTGCAAAAAGGCGCGATAATTCCTATTTTTGGAGTAACTAAAATAACTCTTGTATTTTACAAAGATTTTTGCAACTACATACGTTTTCAGGTAAAACCTAAACATGGCATTCCTAATGGTTGGATTATCATAATAATTGTTAGCTTTGACGGTAAACATTTCTAAGAATGCATTAGAAATAAGATACAGTCTTTGCGCAGTCAGTTAGTGCCAATCCGCTTAACAAGCAACGTGAAAAAATGGAAATAACAGTACATATTACATTTTTTAACGTTGTGAATTTAACAATAAAGAAAATAGTTATTAGACACTTCTGTCCCTCCAATATTTTGAAAGCTTTTTCCTATGATTTAAACTGTATATGAGGTGAGATTTGTTTTATTTAGGTATTTTATAATTTCGCATACGTTTTCACGATGGCCAGATTTTGGTTTTCGTTTGGAGTTCTTTTGTTTTATCAATTTCGGTTTGTTCCGTTCCTTCAGGTTCGATTTCTATTTCTTCCTGGCGTTCTTTTAAAAGCTATTTGAAATATTCTTTGCTTCTTATCAGCATTTCGTTTCCTGTTCATCTTTTACATATTTAGTTTTTTTGTGATTTTTACATTTGTTGCTCGGCAAAACTTTTAAAGTTTTTATGTGGTCAACTTCTGTTCAGATTCTGTTCCTGCAGCTTATTTGCTTTGTTTTTCTTCTCCATATATTTGTCATAGTTTTCTGTATGTATTTCTGTTACTCGAATAACTATTGGAAAATCAGTTGAAAAATCTGTGATGATGTTTGGAACTTGTTTGTTTGTATCTTGTTTCAAAAATTATCAATTTTGCAATTTTAGCAACGTTTTTAGAATATTATTGTAAATGTATATCTATAAACAGTAGTAGGAGTATTTATTTATTTTAAATTTTAACATTCTGTCAAGCTTATTTGATTTAGATGATCATAAAATATTGTTTCATTAGGAATTGTTGATGTATTACTCATAATGGCTGTTTAAACTCCAATTCAGTTTTGCTTTTTCTTCTTCTTCTCGTCCTATAGCTCCATAAGCAGCAAAGGGGACGACCCTCGTGCGTAGTTTGGCGACAGGATAACTAGTCCTGTGCAGTTTTACTTTTTAAAATAAAATAATTGCAAATTGTAAATAAAAATTAGTATTAGTGAAGAATTTTGCTTTTAATGTTGAAACCGGTTATTTCTTTATTTCATAATTTTCAGTCAATAATAAACAAATGTATGTTATTTCAGAAAGTAAACAATTAAATAAATTGAAGAAATGCCAAGTCTTCTTTCTAATTTGATGGTTTCCTTAATTTGTATAGTATTCTAACTTCTAACCCTATTTTAAGAGGAGTTCATCTCTTTAGTAAGCAATTCTTCTAAATTTAAGTTGGTTAAGTAATTTTTGTATTTCTAATAAATTTTATTTTGTTCCAGGTAAGCAGCAGAATTTCAAATAAATTTCAAACATGTAAATTGGGTTCTATCAGCATCGGCGTAAAAGGTAAAATTAAGTTTATTTCATATGAAAATTGGTTTAAGAAATATTCCCGAAATAATTCATAGAAACAATTAAAATAGTTTCCTAGGATTTTGACGTATAATTTCGAAAATGTTCTATTTAAAATGTGTAGGAACCATGAGCTTAATCATACTGTTGTATTTCAATCAGTCATTCTTTCGTCTGTACTTTTTTCCTTTTATTCTTTGTTTTTCACTTGCTTTCTTTGTACCTTCTACCTACCTTAATCTTCTTTCATTTTTACTTCCTTCTTTGCTATCTACCTCCCTTCCTTCCTTTCTGCCCACCTATCTGCCTTCCTTCCTTTCCGCACTTTGTCCTTTGTCTACTTGCCGTTCTAGCTCCTTTCCTTCTTTTTTCATGCTTGTCTTTCTTGGTGTCTTCCTTTCTTCCTTCCTACCTGCATTTTTCCTATCTTCATTCCTATCTGGAATCTCCTTCTGCTTCGTTTATTTCTTTCTTTCTTTCCATACGTTTTTTGTTTTCGTCTTTAATTCTCTTCTATCAATCAGTTTATAGGTATAGATATCATCTACTTCACTTTTTCTTTGCTTATTTTGTTATTACCTGGCTTTTTCCTTTTCAGCCATTCTTTGTTGTCGACGTTAATATTCTTCTATCAATTTGTTGATACTAGATATCCTCCATTTTTCCTTTAAAACTATCTATTTTTTACTTTTTTCTTTGCTTATTTTTTATTGTTATGTGCCTACCTAGCCCACCCTGCTACCTTCATTTATTCCTTCTTGCTGCATTCCTTGTTCCCTTCCTTTCTTTCGGCCTTCCGTCCAATTAATAATTAGAATGACTATCAAGTTTGGCCTGACTACTTCAGAAAGATGGAAAGTTCCTGTTACACATTTTAATTCCCACAATACTTTTAACAAAAATGATTGAAAATGGTTTTGTTCAAACCCCTTACATAAAGAATTTTCAAACTCAGTGAAGATAATTGTACATTAAAAGACATTTGCATTTAAATATCCTAAATATTTTCTAAAAGGATAAGAAAGAACAATTCAATTAGGTGTACGAACAAAAGCTGATTCGCAATTTAGAAGTTCTAAAGGCAGAAGAAGTTTAATTATTTATCAGCCCTCAACTAATTTTCGAAATTCAAAAATACAGAAAGGTACCGTTTAGTTGTTGCCAACAATATTCTGCTTAAAATAATTGATGGCTTAGTTTAAATTCAGAATTTGGGGAATCGAGTCTTTATAAAGCAGATGACATTGTCTTTGATTTTGACGTTAGTTGTTAAATGGAGAGCTTTTGTCTTGTTAATGTTAGCTTACTGTTTGTTTTTGTTAAACATTTCACTTCTCAGAGTTTTATCTTTCTGCTTTAGATCAGTTTTTACGAATTTCAATAATTTTTTCACATTGTTCTCGTACTTTTTGTAGCATTTACATTCCACTGAAAATAATTTTGAAAATCGCACTGTTTCAAGCATTCAAAAATTCCTTTGTTAACATTTTTTTAAAGTGTTTCTTTTATTTAGTAGTAAACTGCGTAGTCATACTTTTGCCTTTTGCTTGAAATTTGTGATAATTTTTTAATAAAGCTTGTTCAGAGTAACGATCTTAAATATCAAATGAGTAGAACACCACTCTTTTAATTATGTGTTTTTGAACGTACTGACCCCACGGTTCAAATTCTACAGAGACACATTTTTAAAATGTGTTAAAAGGTTCTGTAAATTGATTCACATGCATTAAAAACGTTTTATTGTACTTCTCAAATTTTCAACTTCATGCAAGTAAACAGCATTTTATTATTAACACTTTTAGGAACCTTTTCAACATTCGAACACGATTTTAATGTTGTTTACAAATGTTAACATCAGCTCGGTACATTTTAGTTCTGAGTAACGGTATTTATGCTATAAGTTCATTTTATTTGCCAAACGTTTCAGGTGTGTTTTTATTTAGAAACAAATGTTAAAAGATCGGTTAATCAAAACACATCATCCAAAAGCAAAGACATTCAAAATAAAGGTGGTTAAAAAAGCGAAATGAGAAAGTTAATATGACCTCTCCCTATTTATCAACGAAACTTTTTACGAAGTTGGCAACATATGATAAGTATCTAAATTTGTACGATAAGTTTTCACTATGAAAACAAAAATATGTAAAAAGTCGACTGACGTTTTAAGTGTTTCGACCTCAGTTATATAAACGCTAAGAAACACACAGTAAATGTACTAATTTAGCCCGATTTCCTGTATGGGTCGTCGCAATACTTAATACACGTACGTCAAGAAAAGTAGAATACTTCGAACATCTCTAATAATAGAAGTATGTGTCGAAGTTAGCTTTATAAACGTTCGTATAAAATATTCGCGAGCTTTTTTTATGGCACGTGTTTTTGTTATATTACAATCCAGTGGACCGAGATACCCTTTGGTCGTTTTTCTACCCCTTAATCCCCGAGATGTCATAAACACACGAGCCCCAAGATTGTAATTTAAAAGCTAATTTATACGTACCAAAAGTACATGTGAGACTTCATCTAATATCAGGGTCTGTTCTGTTTTGCAATTCTTCGTTTAGGTAAAATTAGGCAGATTTGATGAGTTTTCTGATTCTTTCACAAATAAAAAAGATATAATACAACTGTTTGAAAATTTACTTATGTACAGTGCAGTATTTCTATTTTTAATTATCGAAATATGAACAATCATCTTAAATTATTAAGGAGCCTTCTTAGATTAGGTTAGAAAAATGCAGTTTTGCCTCTGCTGCAGTTCAGAAATAATTTAATTACAATTTTTTAGTTATTTCGTTGAGTATTTCGTCAGTAATTGTTCAAATTTAAAAATTAAACACGTATCCAAATATTACAAAGTTGATAATCAAAAATATAAGAAAAATGTTGCGTTTTGGTGTTGTTGGTCTTTTTACAAAGCGAATAAATGAATGAAGATTTTTATTGTATAGCAAAAGAAACAAGTTTTGTATGATAAAACTAGAAAAAGGTATTAAAGGCACAAAGCATATCTTGAAATTTGATCACGTTTTACTTAATTTCCATCGCACTAAAAACCTACCCGAAATTGAACACCAAGAACGAAATTAAACGATGACAAGGGAAAGGAACATCATAGTGTCCGTATACAAAAAAGGAGAAACTACACAAACAGCGACAGTTATTGAGAAATAATATGCTTGGCATCAGTCAACTATCATGCAATGTTTCTGGCATCAGGCAGATTCAGAGTAAATTCTACAATATTAACGAAAGGCTAGGTAACACAATATAACATAAATTATAAGGACAGGAAAACAAACGGATTAACACATGTATCTATCAAGAGCAGTAACGGAGAAATTGATAAAGAGAAATAGAAGAATTTGGCTGAGTACCACGGAAACTCCTAGAGAAAGAACTGAAACACTTAATTAATATTCCCAAACTTTACAAAATGCATAAAAATAATACAAAACACTGTCAAGCTGAATGGACAAATAGCAAAAGATTTTGAGATAGATAAGGGGGAGAAGCATGGGGACGGTTTGAACCTACTACTTTCCATACGTGGATAGTAATCTAAAGCTGTTAAATGCAAACCATTTCAACAGCGAACGTCCTAGCAAAAAACCTATTCTTTAGATATAATACTGTCAATTGCGGAAGAACCGCAGATATGTTTTACTTTAATTGTCTTGCCTTCAATGTTATTTATGAAGCTAAGTTGTATATACAAATTATAACTTAACCTAAAGGCTGTTTAGGGGAGTAGCCCCTCTTTAGCGTGTGACTATTCTAAGGCGAATTAAGATAATATGTACAAAATAAATTGGAGTAACAATTGAGGAATTAGGGGCCCTAGTTTGGCCAATACTATCTTTTAAGGCTAATGGAAATTCTTCGAGCAGCTGCTCCAGGTCCTCGGGAAAGTTTGGTGCGTCTACGACATGGTCCGCAGGGAGATGGCATAACTTCTTTGGGTTCATCCAGTGGGTAGATGGGGGATCTGTTAAACTGAATGGACAAATAGCAAAAGCTTTTAAAATAATTGCGGGGGTGAAGCATGTATAGTACCTAAGAAACAAGAAAAATAAAACCCAGATAACATACCACAACTTAAACCCATTTATGACCCAAGACTTACTATGTGCAAACGACAGATAATGGCTGAAAATTGAAGAAAATTCGAACATAAGATCTAGAGAAATTAAAAGGTAGAGGGAGGATAAATATCGAAAAACCAAAATATTACACGCTACAAGAGAGCCATTACAATTTATGAAGCGTATTAGATATTAAATATTTAACTTTGGAGCGGAAGGTCACTGGTTCAAATCGCTGCGGAGGTGATATTTTTCTATGTAGAAAGATTGTATAATTCTTTTAAAAAAATACCTAAAGAATCTAAAAAGAAAAAGGTGGCAATAGGATGCCTTGAATTAAGTGGAAAGACGAAGAAATAACAAGGAAGAAAAAAGAGCATCAAAAATAATGGCTTACTGCAAAGATAGGAAAAGAGAAAAAAATGAGAAGAAACAAATGAGAAAATTAGGTTCTAAAATGACCTAAATTACAGAAATACAAGAAGTGCTGAACGTTTACAAACATGTAAAGAGAAAAAATGAAGAGTGCTGTACAAAATATTCAAACCCTTCGTACGGATATGTCATTTAAAATATGATTTTCTTTTAACAAAGTTTATGAAAGAATATTAAAACTAAAAATACCCAAATTAAAATTAACAACTTGTGAACTTCGGCTTACAGAAAATGACAAGGAAAATAAATGAAACCAACCATATTTCCGAAACCCTTTTTATCATCATCATCATCATCAATTGACATGGAGCAGATCCCCGTGGACCAATCCTAATAAATAAATTTAGGGCCTTTTGTAGCCAACTATTCAAAATTTAACTTGAAAAAAAATACTAGAACGACACAATGTCACTAACAAAATTTAAACCAAGTTCAAATTCAAAGCAAAAAATCGTGAATATTAAATCAATAATAAACTAACTACATATGTATACAGATTATTCAGGATAATCCGCTCTTTGGCTAAAAAAAGTTCCGTTTTTAAGCAAAGAAGACGTTTTCAAAACCGGCCAAAAAAATGATCACTAAAAATCATCGAATTTTAAGATTAAAGGGCTGTTTCAAGACAAATAAAAATTTAAATAATTTAAAAAAATTCTTTTCAGCAAAAAAGGACAAGTTTTTCATAGGAAAAGTCGAAAATAAAGTCTAAGCGCAAATAAAACCCAAATAAATTCCCCTCTTTCAACCATACAAATTGAAAAAAAAAGCTTGTTTTTCAGAGACATCATATTTGACAATTTTTGCTAACATTTTTCGTTGGAAGATAAAAACGAAACATAAAAGTAGTATAGTTATCACTGTTATCAGTTATCATCTTAGATTGAAATTTTAACACGGTTAGGAACTGGCTGGTTCAGGAAAACGCAACAAATTTTTTTATTCAGTTTTCACGTGTTTATAAAAAGTCACTTGTAGTAGTTATAGCACCTACCTCAACAGCTGAAATACGAGTAGATTAATCAAACCAGATATTTATAAACTTAGAATACCATCTTTTTATTGATTAGAATTGATTAGAACAAATAGTAAATGGTGCATTTTCTATGAAAAATGAGTTAGTAGAATTAAATGGAAATGTTCCTACAGTAGGAAAATTCATTACTGAATAACTTTAATTTTTTTCAGATTTTTTCAATTTACGTGGTTTAAAGGGTGAAATTTACTTGGATTTTTATAGTTTGTCCTAGGACTTCATCTTCAACTTTTCCTATGGAAAACTCGTCATTTTTTAGTATTTGCAGTGTTTAACTGGTCCTTTTATTTCAGAATTTTGTGACCATAAAATTGTTCTGAAAAACTCCTTTTTTAAATTTTACAGTTTACATTTGTTTGGAAATTTAAATTTAAATTAATTAAAATTTAATGCTCTTTAGTGATCATAAAAAACATGCACTTTTGACTTAAAGTCTTATGGTTTTTGACCAATTTTCAAAACAAACCCTTTTTGGTTTAAATTTTATATTTTTTTGCCTTTTTTATTAAAATCTAATGTTTTTGTAGAGGTAAAAAATACATTGTAATTGAAAGTGAAAATCTTATTAACCTTCATACTCAGTCAATGACAGGGAATCGTCTTCCCTGCAATTACAAAAACGATGGTCGTAGAAAAATGTTGTAGATTTGCCAAAGGACAAGAAGTTTAAAACAGGATTAAGTAATAATAGGAGTCAACGTTAGAACCAATTTTTAGTATTGTCATAATTTTAAATGTTTTATTTTAAACCAGCTGTGCATCTAAAGAAAAAATTCGATTAATCAAAACGACATCTTCTTCGGTTTTTAAAAAGTTATAAACTTATAAATATAGTTACTTTATTATTGTTTATAGAAAGTTTTAAGGATTTATTTTGTTGGGGAAATACCTACTTTTAATGTATTCACTCCTTTTGGGAAGATGTAAATAAACTTTGAAAATTATGAATTTCTTCCGTAAGGATTTGAACCAGTGACCTTCGGTTCTGTAGCTTAATTGGTAGAGCATTGGCGCGTAAAGGTGAAGGTCAGTGGTTCTCGTTACGATGGGGTAAAATCTTGTATATAGATTTTTTAGAATTTGTTGAAATTCGTTTTAAATCATGGTAAAAATTTTCATCCTTTAACAGTTGTGACCATTACTCTTTAATTGTGTTTCAAGAAAAAATTTAATAAAATCACCAATTACGCTATACCTCTTTAAGTACTTGTTACATCACTGCCTGGTGGCTTATCGTACATAAAAATGTGATGAAAAATCAACAGATTTAGCCGTCAGAATATTAAATTACAAACCAAAAATGTTTAAGTTTTTTTTTTCTTGCTTGATCTGCATTTCGTGAATCTTTACTTCAAAGAATACTTAACCAAGCAAGTACAATACGTATAACAATAAAGAAAAAATCAAAGATGAAGAAGTGCTAAGTAAGCATCCGATTCAAAAACCAACTAAGAAAATAAATAATAAATAAAACTAGCAATGATTTTATTTAGCTTACTACTTAAATAACTGAAGCAAAATCCTGTAAAACAAAGTTTCAGAACCTATTATATCAGACTATTATTTCATAATTTAACAAAACATATTTTCGGGCTAGGATAACCAGAAAAGTTTCTCCTTTTGCTTTTATTGCTACCCTGGGATTTATTCAGAAAGTAGGAAATATCTAAAACTTAATCAACAACAATGTACTACCTTAATTAACACCTTGTTATAACTCAATCTGTCAGGATGTTCTGCTACAATCGACATCTTTTAATCGATATATTAGGAATAATTTCTATTATTTCTAAAAAGAAAACAACCCTTAATAGGGAATTCTTAGGGCTAGTTTAAAATAGCCGGCATATCTAAGCAAAAGCCTTAATAGGGAATTCTTAGGGCTAGTTTAAAATAGCCGGCATATCTAAGGCTATTCGAAATAATTCGTGAGAATTCGAGGCATTCTAAGGCAGTTCGGAGTAATTTAAGGCAACCTGTGGCAGTCAGCAATTTTTCATCTTCTCGAAGCATATTTGGTTGTAATTGTCGTGTATTTTCAGGAAGCTATTCTTGGGAAGTTTTAAGGCGGTGTAAGAAAAAGAGCGGTTTTGACTCTTATGAAGCAATAGTAATCTCGGGTTTATTCAAAAATCGAAATTTAATTCCTTACTGCATGATATTCCTGAAAAGCTTAACCTATGTTCACTTTAGCGAGCATTAGTTGTTGATTATAACAAGTTTCACTTCAGAAGCCATTTACCAGTTTTTATTTGCTTGTCCGCTATTAATTTATGTATTAAACTTCTAAATTTATAACTAAATCTTCGTAAAATAAAAAAAAATCTCACTTTATAAACACCCTAAGGATACGTCTGGATAATAAATCATAAAATGGGAAGCACGAAAAAATGCGGAACGTAAATAGTTAATTATTTTAATAATATTAATTATATCAGGTTTTCACCTCGAGAGTAGGATGATATTAAATATATGGATTGCTGGAACCAATTAGGATGCGGCTATCTTTAACGGAAATTAATACTCGGGAAGATGATTGATACCCGCCTACTGCAAATACACTAATCTCCTGATAAATGACCTGGCACTTTTCATTTCTATTGCTCTCTTCCTAATAACGTTCGGCGTATTCGGCGAGGCAGTTTCAAGGATTTTTTTTGTTTTTTGTTAACTGTTAAGCTTCATTTTTGGAACACTTGTAATATTTTACGAAGAAAATTATTTTTAGCAAGCTAATGGATTAGGTAACAAGCGTTTCAAAAGTTTTGGAATCTTGTTGGTGATGGAAAATAGGTCTTAACTTGATTCACATATCATTCTCAAAAATCTTAAATACTGAACAGATTAAACGTATGACTAAGTTGCACACATTTTCCTACGCGAATTACATTCAAACACACGGAAATTAGCAAAATTAGCTCCTACCTACGCTTGTTACTTCCAGTTTAATGGGCATAAATTTTAGTATTCATTACAATTCGGCACTGAATTACAAATTAATGAAAAATCGTTCAATATTGTGATTTAGTTGGTGTAGATTATCTGATCTGGGACGGTTCAGCAAATAAAGTAATATTGTCAAGTTGTATGTTTTCCATCATTTTACAAATATTAAACGTAAATTTACAACTTAAATAAATGATTAAAACATCTGTATGTTTCCAATTGGCAAAGGCTGCTTAGTTGCTTTCAGATATTGCTAGAATTATACAAAAATGTATACAAATGAAGATTATTTGGCTCCCTTCAAACTTTAATATACTCAGCCCAGTTCTGTTTAGATAGGGCATTTTATATTTTCATAAAATCTAAAAATATACAAATAAAACTGTGAGCGCCTCCCAGTGACGTAGCGGACGAGTGTCTGCTTCACAATCGAGAAGTCTCGGGTTCGGATCTAATCATGAGCAGACCTCGGTCTGGAGCGTGGTTGGCATTCGAATCCGTGTACGTTAAGTAGGATTAAGTTTAGAAGGCCAATGATCGTAGCAAACGCCGATAATCTTAATTAAAAAAAAGAGAAAACCTGAGCTTTTGTAACTTCTCGTTCTGGCTCACATGTTTTTTTATAATAAAGAGTGACCAGTTATTAATAAAAAAGTGATCATTATTATAAACAACCTTATCACACTCGAATGTTTTCCTGGGTCGTGTTTTTGCAGAAATCATTGATATTTGAAGAGGTGGCGTAAGTGATGTGTAACTATCTTTGTATGTACGTAATACTATTTTAAATAAATAAGGAAACGTGTACGATATTGTTTTCTTTAGTTTGCTTGGTCTGCTGTTTGTATAGTCATGCCATATTTGCATTTTTCTGATTTGCTACTGATTCGCGATTATTAATATTTGAAAACCAACTAAAATTGCTTCTTTTGCAGCGATTAAATACTGTTTAACATACGTTGTTGTTGATAATGAATAAATGAGTTGAATAACTGCGATTTTCTTTGGGTTTATGACGTACATTCTTGTATATTATTAAAATTTAGATTTTGTTATCAATTTATTTGAGTTTGTATAGTAAGAATAAGAACTCACCAGGAAGTGAGAGCAGAGAATCTGTTGATTTAGTAAGGCAAGCGTTTTGGGTGAATTCGGTTGGAAGGACACCAAATCTCGCTTCCTAGCATTTTATGTTTGATTAAATTACCACCATTGCCAAGCTAAAAAAATGTATGCTTCGTTATTAAGGCAAAAAAAATTGTTATTCATTAACGTTTTCCATTACTGCAACTGTATTAGAAACAAGTGTGTACACTCAACAGCTTCTTCACCCCTTTCCTACCATTTAAGTGATTTAAGGTGTGGTTTCTATTATTAAGTAGATTGGAATTTGCTAGGTTCAAAATGCATCAAATTTTCAAACTCCACACAACCAAACTTATGGAAAACGACCATTTCTAAGAAGATTCTGGGCCAGCCTTGTATTATTAGAGAACCTGTTGTCCCTGGACACTTATTAATGCAGGAGTTTAAACAACTGAAGTCCAAGACCAGGAAATAATAAAAAAATGTTTTTACTTTGTTATCTTTACGTTTTAGGCACCTCGATACGTATATTTGTATAGCTCTCTCTAATAAGCCAAAAATTCCGAATATTCTTGTTGATTATAACACCATACGCACCACCCTCAACACCGAAAGGTATAAGAGGTTAACGATTACATACATACATACATACATACTTCCTATTAAAGGGGATGGATGGCTTTGAATTTACGTTCCGTTGGAAAGGCAAAATTCTTATTCTCTTAGCCTTTTTTGCTGTTTTATCGTTTGTGACGTGATTGAAATCTGTCTGATTAAGAATTATCATCATCTTTTTCTTCTACATGCCATGGCCCTAAGTCCATTGTTTTACTGCGTTTTGTATGATTATCAATTTCGGCATTTTCGATACCTGCTAATCGTTCTCCATTCTTTCCAAATTTTTGTGTCGTTTTTATTTGTATTCCTTTACCTTATTTTGTATCATCTAATATCAGTATTTTCGTTTTAATTCGACGAGACTGATGGTCTAATGTTTTGCAAAAATTTGGTTTCAGATGTTGTTATTCTATCTTCATCGTTTTTGGTCGTTGCCAACACTCACTGTTGTATATGTAAAATTTGGCGTGGCTGAGTAAGAAATTATTCTTGTTACTAAACATAGCAGGATGTTAGAATGTTTTGTAATTCTTTGTATAGCTTTGCAGTTGTGATGGAATATAAGACTTGGTAATATGACTTGCCGAAACATTCGAATTGCTCCATTTTTTTTAAAGACAAACAATATTTAAACCGTTTGTTTTACTCAAACAACAATAGATTTTTTGAAATCTTAAATAAGCTTCATCTAACCGAGCAAGCAAGCAATTTACCTTTAATTTTCTATCTGTAATATCATTAATAACAATAACATTCAAGGCGGTCGTGGCTCAGTTGGTTCAGCGTGCGTCTGACCACTGAGATGGCCCGGGTTCGATTCCCAGGGCCACATACACAGCCAAAACACCCGACCGCTTCCCTCGGAAGGCAATGGCTACTCTGCCTAGTAAGTCCTCCCTGGAGTAGAAGTGCAAGCACTTCCGTGGGTCGGACCGTTAACACGCATACCGCAGGCATATGGAGAGAGGATCGGCAACGCCCTGTAAAGGGCATGCCACTCCAAGAAGAATAACATTAGAAAATTCATTATTTGTTTTGTCCAAACAAAGGTAAACGTTCTTTTTGATATTTTTGAAAGCACTTATCATATTATAACGACTTTAACGTCGAAGTCATCAATAAATCTTCTGTATCTTCGTCTTCTTTAAGCAGACATAAATTTAACGGTAGAATTCGGAATATGGAAACTGAATTATTGAAGGCCTTGCTATTCGGTCTTACCATTTTTATTCAGTTTTCTTCGTATTTTACATTCTAAGAACCAATCAAAATGATAACATTTTCCATATTCAGTTTCTCAATAGGAGTGTATTGGACAACATGATACAGGGTTTCGCCTCTGGCTTGGTTGACGAATTATCGTGGACTTCTTCCTTTTGCTAAAATAGTTTCGCCTCTGACGTGGTTAACACGTTAAGTTACCGTGCTCTTTTAGTGATCCCCTTTTCCTCCTGAAGAAGCCCCTTTTAACACAAGAAACTCGGTTGCTTAATCATTAATAATATTTCCTTTTGTTCTGACAATTTTTAAAAAGGTAATATACTTTTTTATCTTGATTTCGACAAAAGTTTCTGCCAAATTGAAATTTATGTTGCTTGGCTATATGCTATGTTTGATTTTAATTAATCATTGACATTGGTCGGAATGCTTCTAGTTTGTATATACTGGCTTAGTTTATAAGCTTCGAATTTTAGATTAAAATTTTAGGCATAGTCGAGGTTTAAATCTATGTGCTTTGATTGCGATGCTGACACTTAATCTCTACGGTCGACAAATCTTTTAACCTTTTAACCAAATCAAATCATGAAGAAAATTCGTCCAACATATTTCTCAAATCTTTCCTTTGGATTCATTTTTATTTCTGAAGGCATTTAATTACAATTCGAAATTGACAGTACAAATACTGCAGAAAAACTGTTCTTCAAATTGAAACAGGCCAAATCCAACCTAAATTTCAAGTTAATAGTTTTCTCAATTGGTTCATTCTGAAACATCTTTGTAGTTCAGTTAAATTGAAACAAATTTTCCACAGTTAAACTACTTATTCGATTTTCTAAACTTAGCAATTTACGTTTTAGGCGTTTCCATCTTTTTTTTATAATTACATTTATAGTTTTGTTATTATTGACGTATCAGCTTTGATTATAAAAAAAAAACTCATAATAATCTTGGACTCTATTTTTTAATTTATTTTATTTTATTTATATATCTTCGGCACGTCTGAGTATAATAAAAGTCCAGTATTATTATTAATCACGCTTCATTTCTTCACCACCCTCGTATAAATCTAAAAAAACTGTCCCATTAGTCTTCCTTAGAACTTTTTTTTGTGTAAGTTGTCATCTAAATAAATGATTTTCCATAATTTGAATTAATTTTCAAGTCAGTGAGCCTGTACCTGTGGGTTTATTTACTCGGGTGTTCTTGGCAGAAAATGTATCGGTTTATGTAAATTTCAATAATTACGTAGTTATACGACACAAAAATCTAAGGATCGTTTAAATTCTTTAGAAGCAAGAACGACCATATAAGAATACGTCACGTCCTACAAACCTTTTCTGTTCCTAACCTGGCATTTTGCAAACATTTATCTTACTTCCTTTAACGTTTTGCGGCTATCTTAATAAAATATTTACACTGAACTTTTATAAAACGATATTTTCGGGCAATAATTAGGAAATTGCTATTAAGTAATGGAGTAAAGTTTAAAATTAAACCGATAACGAAAAGGAACACGATAAACTATAATATTCACCGTATTTTTATTAGCGGGTTGAACTTTGTTCCTAATTTCAATTTCGCGGCACCAAATTTAAATTTGCGATGTCGAAATTTGCCTTAAACAAAACACGTATCGCGAATTATCTAAAAAAATTTACAAAGTTTTTTTCCTAATCTTAATCTGTACGCTTTAAGTCGTATAGATGTCTGGTTATAATTAATTTTGGAAGTTCAAGGTGACATCTTAAAAATACAATATGGTTATCTAATTTGTATAATAAACAAATAAATTAGTTGTACGTCTAATACGGGAAGAGAAAGATCTTTGTACGCAATTGAACGAGAAGTGTGATTAATTCCACGAATCTTGTCTGGGCGTTTATTTTAAAATGCTACTGGAAATTATTTGTATATATTTTTAGTTAAGTAGTTTGGATTTTGTGAATGCTTACTTTTATTTCTTTGAGGATTGTCCGTGTATAAATGGTTGTAAAAATAAATAAAAGAATAGCATTTGGTTAAATTCCTTTAAAAAAAACAGGCGGATAATAATTCATAATAGAATTAACAAAAGTTATATAAGTAAGGAGACGTTAAACTCTTAATGGGTTGGATTAAGTATTAAAATTTTGTTTTTTGTTTATTATGGTTGTTTATTTGTTGAGTGGAATAACTAGTTTTCCGAAATTTGAGAATTTCCAATATTAAATTTAATTATTTAATATTTTTGGTGATGGTTAAATTCGAATTTTGCATCGCCCTTGGCAGCAACACCTTGTGCATTTCTGGCTTAACACTTTGGAAACGAATTGTAATCAGAATTCATATTTTTTAAATAATTTTATTTTTTAAAAGGAAATGTTGCATCATCAGTTTTAGTTGCATAAAATGTACTAAAATATGATTTGCTGAGTTCGCCCATTTTATTATTACGTTCATAAAATTCAGATATAAATCTTATCAAATATAAAAACCTCTTTAAATATTCTTAAAAGGTTATCGACTGAATTAGCAATTAATTTCGAGGTTTTGTTGTCAACAGTTATTATCAAGCGAAAGTCAAGGTGATTCCTAAAATATCCATTAGATTACCTTTGTTTGTAGGAAGTCAAAGCACGGTGACAATTTTATGAAAATTTAAAATTACCGGTTGTTGAATTAATTATTTTAATGTTAGTTTTCAACTGAATTAATTAAAACAAGAAAATTATTGATTTAAGAGCCGGTCTTTCCACGTCCTAGTAAATCTACTTAAAACAAATATTTTCCAAAGAATAATTGTTTTAACAAAGGTTTTCAGAGAAAATAGCTGGAAAATAAATTTGTTAGAACGTGGAAGGTGGCCTTAAATATTCATGAACCGCTTAATATAGTTATTATTTTTTTAAATAAGATTTTCGAAATAAATACATTTTTAAGTAAAAGTCAAATCCAAAATGTAAATTTCCTTACATTCATTGGAAATATCCGCATTAAACCGGAAACTTCAAGTTTGAACAGAAACTTTAAATCAAACACTTCTAACTAACATTTTTCTTTATGAAGTAATTAACTTAATAACTAACATTTGATCATGCAAATTCCTGAATTTATGTCGTTGGAGTGTACATTTATGTAAATCGATGGTTTGTGTTCTGCTCGGACGTTGAAGTCTCCCCGTGCAGAAGCAGCTTACACTTAACACAACTTGAATTTATGATTGATTTTTGTTATTTCTACAACTTCCTTGGCGTGCTTTTACTTAAACAAAAGCATATTCTATTAAATATTATCGTTAGAATTATAGTAAACAATGAGAATAAATTAATAGTGATTAGATTAGATTAAAACTTGGAGAAAGCGAACACAACAAAGGAAGCTCAAAAAGGGTATTTTTTGTTTAAATATGAACGATGCAAAAAGTAAAAAAGATATGCATGTTTTGTAGCATGTTTTGAAATAACAAGACTTCAAGGGCACATTAAAATTAATTAATATTATTAAGGTTTTAAGAATGTCGATTAATATAATCAATGTAATCTTCTTACTGAAACTAGTTAAGTGTTTAATTAAAACGGTCAGTTGCTTATAGTTTAGTAACTCGCTCTACTTTTGTAATTATGCTGTGTCATAGGAAAGGTCCAAATAATCTAAATGTTTAACAGTATAAAAACTTGAAGTGAAATTTAACTGAATGCCGTGCGTTTTATAGGAAAAAATTAGAGCTTTCTGTAAATGGAAGGCAAATGTTCGGCTACTGATACCGTATTAAAAAATGAAAATGACAAAGAATTAATTTTTTGATATTCAAAAACATGCAGAATTCGAATATCAACACCAGAAAAATTGAAATTCAACTCAGAAAATGTTCTAATTCAGACTTACAACTCCAATTTTCCGCCAAGAACAGAATGCTTCATAGTTTGGAAATACATATTTAAAAATCGAAGTATAAAACTTGAAAGCTTGCACTCTAATTTCTGAATTTGGGTTTGGAAACGTGAAATTCCAACTGTCGAAGTGAAACTTGAAATTTCAATTTTCTGCGAAGTGCAACGCACGCAATATTAGAAAATTGTCAAAATCGAATTATAAAACTCAAAATTCGGATTACCTGCTAGAAATTTAAAAAACTCCTAAGATCAAAAAAAAAATCAAAAATCTATTCCCAAAACTAAAAACATTGAATCCATATGAATTTTAATTCAGAACTCTGAAATTCCATAATTTTCGAATTTTAACTGGAATTTCTTAAACTGTTAAACTTGGAAAATATTTAAAATTCTGTTCTCAGAACTGAAAAACGCCAATCTAAGAATTTGGATTGAGAGGTAAGAAGGCCTAAAAAAAATTTTCAATTCAATTTAGTTCAATTTATTTAATTGACTGAAAACCCGATTTTTTTTGTTAATTAATTTAAAAATACTAAATTCGAATCACAACACTAGAAACATTGAATTTGGAGTCAAAATCCCGAAATTTAAAAATTTTAAATTCAAACCAGATATTCCAATTTTCTACCAAGGACAGAACTCATTAATTTAGAAAATACACAAAAATGAATCTTTTAATGTTTAAACTTGGATCCAAAAACACGAAATTCCAAAATTTTGTGAAGCAAAACTCCAACTTTTCTGCTAAGAATAATTCATAATTGAAATTTTCTGCTAGAAATAAGAAACTCATAGATTCCCAAAACTAAAAACATTGGATCCATAAAATACATAAATTTTAATTCTTCAATTTAAAATTCAAAAATTGTCGAATTCAAACCGGACATATCTGTCGAGAAAGGGAATTTTTCCACAACTAAAAAGAATTAAACCCTGATTTATGAATTTCTGATTTCAGGCTGGAAAAACAGATCTGTTAACAGGAATCATATTTGCAGAACTCTTAAAATTAGAAAATATTCAAAATTTGAATCATAAAATTGAGAAAATTCAATTCATGAAATCTTTCAATTTCAATTTTTGATTTAAAAATCTGAAGTTCCAATTCCAAAAATCGATATTTTTTCAAAATTCAAACTATTAAACTCAAAAAATGAATCCATGAATCTCCGAACTTCGATTCTCAAACACGAAATTCCCAAATTTCTAACGAAACTCCAAACTCAATTTTGCTCAGAAATTATTAAAATTCTATTAACTGAGCTGCAAATGTAAAGCCCACGAACTTTGTAATTCGAATTTATAAATCTAAAATTCTAAATTCCAATTCCGAAATTTGAAATTTGTCAGGTATAAAAATTATAAAACACTAGAAAAATCGAATTTGGATACGAAATCTCGAAATTCAAAACTCAAAATTCTAATTTTCTGCTAAGAATAGACCTGAGTCAAGAAATATAGAAAAATCCAACCTCAAAGCTGAACTTTTTAATTTTAAAACTTTTAAACTTGTATCAAAAATACGGAATTCAAACATTTTCGAAACAAAACTCCAAATTTCAATTTTCTACTAAAAGTAAAGCGCATAAGATCAAAAAATATTCAAAATTCGATTTCCAAGACTAAAAAACTATTGAATCCAGAAATTTTAACTCTTCAATTTGAAATTCCAAAATTTTCGAATTCAAACTGGTAATACACATTTGTTGCCAAGAAAAGAAATTGTTAAACTCGAAAAACATTAAAAATTCAATTTCCACCACTAAAAACAATAAACCCTGATTTATGGATTTCTGAAATTTTTGAATTCAGACTAGAAAACCGAGTATTTAATAGGGAATTATACTTGCAGAACTCTTAAAATTTGAAATCGGAAATTCCAATTCCAAAGCGCGAAATTCGATTTTTTTCAAAATTTAAACTATAAAACTAAAAATAATAAATTCATGTGAATCTCTGAAGTTTGATTCCGAAACACATTTTTTAACGAAAATCTAAATTCAAACGTTTTCCTCTAAAAGTAGTAAAATTCTATTAATCAAGCTGAAAATGTTAAACCCACGAACTTTTGAAATTTGGATTCACAAATTTGAAATTCTAAATTTCGCCAGATATAAAATTTAAAAATTTAGAAAATATTGATAGCTCTAATTATCAAGTGAAAAAATTAAATAAAATCAAATTCTTTTTTCGAGTCAAAGGCAAAGATTTTAATTGTGAAATTGAAACGTTAAAAAGCTGTTTTGGGCTCCGAGTTTGAGAATTTCTAGCTTACGGTTGCCCATCCGAAATTTTAATCGTTTCATTTCAAATTCAAAAATACTAACCGGGGTTGAATTTTGAATCAGAAACTAATACATATGTACTTATATTTCAATATTTCATGTTTCTGTGAAATCGGTTGTTTTGAGCAATTTTTGCATGTACAATATTGTTTCCCAAATTTACATAGAAGTAAAGAAATTACAAGTTTCGTTTGATTTTAATGAAACTAGGAAGAGTATTAGTTAAAACTTCTAGGTCTGGATTTTTACTTTTTTTCCATTTCAACTCTTTTATAAGACTTCATTACGTACAAAAAATCGAATTATTTATAAAACGTCATGATACACACGTCCGATATTTGCGTAAAATTCGAAAAAAAAATTCATTCAAAATCATTGAAGTGGATTAATCCGCCGGATTTCATTTTTTCGTGTATTTTTTTTTAAGATTTGTGATTAAATCTTGGTTAGAGGATATGATATGAGGCCTCGGGTTTTAAAAATAAATCAGAATTTCCAATTCTTCAACAGTTAATCAAGTCCACATACAATATTAATTATTCGAGCACAAATTGGACATTCAAAACTCGAATCCGGATTTGAAGTTCGAATCTTACCTTATTAGACATTCAAATCTCAATCGATTGAAATCTTAGATTTAGATACAGATTTCATTGAAAACATTGGCGCTAAAAAGCTAAAATTAATATTCAGTTGCAATTTTGTACAAGTTTCGATATTCGCACATTGATGTGATATTCAAAAGTCAAACGGATTTGAAGAATATCAAAAAAAGATTAAAATCTTATATTGAGATACGAATTTGATTGACAACGCTGGCTAGCAATTTAATATTCATTAATTTGATTAAAGCTTGATCTTAGACAAAACAAGACATGATTTGAAATCTTTTAATTCTGTGTATTTCTTTAAACTTTTTACGTGTAATCAATTTCAAGGTAACATGTGATCGACAAAACTTCATTTGGTTTTGAAAACGTATACAATTGTGAACCATCCCCCTCTCGTTGAATGCAACCGTCAGAATGACATTTTAAGATGTTTTATTTATTTTTTTTTAATTTCACATCGAAATTTCGCGATTCAAAAAGTAATTAATATAAATAAACTATTTTAATGGCTAATCTTCGACGTGCAATTTGAACAATACATAAGCATATGGCGAAAATTTAATAACATAACCACAAAATGTCATTCATTCAAATGGATGCATTCAACGATGCGGGAGGGTCACAGTGATGTATTTTCATATTTGCTTTGTTTTACATTAAATTTACAAATTTTGTGCACAAAATGTATCGTATTTAAAGCGCCTATACTGCACCAAATATTTGTCCTACATTCAAAAGTAATCAATTCTTATCAGTAACCCCTTGAAAATACCAATCTTTAGTATTGTATTATAATGTTGAACTCTTTTTGTGGCAGAAATTGCAAAAAATTTGTTATCGTAGTCCTTTTTCGTTTAGATATTACTTTAAACTTACTAAAACAATCTGGTTTGAGATTATCTGCTCTTATCCAACCAATAGAAATTTTCCTACGGCTCAAAAACACAATTTACAATGCGCATAACGGAAGAATTACAATTAATTATTACTTATATTTTATCTTGTTTGTGTTCTGTTTAAGCACCAATCCTATTTATAAACCCTATCAGTTGGTGTAGTAAATTTAGTTTTAGAAAATCAAAGTACTTGTATGTAGTAAATAGAGTCGACTTTTATTATACATACATAACTGAAAGGAATGTGTTTGATTAGATTGTTTTGCAAAGTATTTAAATGCTAATACTTTGTAGAAATTAACCAAAACTTGGAGGTTTTTTTTGTTGCGCTGATTGTCATATTTATAATTAATTGCTTATTAATCTGCACTCGTCTGTTATTAATTTATAATTTATGACCAAGTTATAATTACCACAATAATTAGGTGTGTAAGTTTCCGTAAACAAATCAACTATTCACTCCATTCAGTTATTTTCTTTATTATTGATTTAATTAATGGGGGACTATTGTAAAAATATTCAATCACGAACAATAACACCTTTATGTTTATTTTTCGGCGTGTGTTCGTTTCTTGTATATAAAAGACTTAGGAAAACATATGGTTTGGCCTTGATTTTTAAAGAATAATAAAACTTTCTTACTAAGTTTTACACTAAAAAACTGCATGGAAACAGTGAAAGTTTTGTATATGAGAAAAAGAATTGCAAAAGTGTGGTGCTTTTTATACGTGGAAGAAAAATGGGGTAATTTTTTCATTCTTAAATATGAACAATTAACTTTATATTTGTATGGAATTTAAAAAATTTAAAGAAGAATTTAATTTTATTTTCAAAGGTTTAAGGAAACTATTTTTAATATTTGTAAATTAAAAGTTTTGGTTTTATTGTTAGTTCAACCCGTCAATTCAATGAAACGCAAACTCAATTAATTTGATCGAAAGGAGTCTTAAAATCATTTAAAATAATTTTCGGGCAATTAAAGTTAAAATCTAACAATCTTTAACTGGGAAATGGCGTTCTAGAAAATTCTCGTGTAATTAATTATTGATAAGGTTTTTCTAGTGCTGTTTGAAGTAGAAGGCGTGTGGACAATTTAGGTGCAGTGTTAATTGTAAGTGGTATTGCAAAATATGTAATCTTGAATTTCTACGCAGTAGTAAATCCAAAAGTACCTTAAAGTTATAATTTTAGCAAAAATATTGCGATTTTTAGGTTTCTTCAAGTATTTTTTGTAATTATCTATGTATTTGTTTATAAAAAAATGAGTTCAAATTACATATGAATTGCATATTTTACTTGATTAGCTACTTTTCTAGTGAATTTTGGAAAAATCTCTTTAAATTCAGTAATAAATTCAGTAAAAATATATCTTCAAAGGTGTAAATTCTTAATAATCTGCTTTTCAAAAAGTTTTGTTTTCTTTCTCAGTTTTTATTTAGTTGAAATCTCATTTGTAATGGGGTTTCTAATTTTTCTCTTATTTTTGTTCATAATGTAATTCATTCCTTCAACTTAGTAAATTAAGTCTAATAATTTGCCCAATCACATCGTGTTCTACGTTTATTTATAATTTTACTATTACTGTAGAGATTCGAACCACTGGCTTTAAATTCAGTACAAATATATTCTCACATGTGTATGTTCTTAATGATTTAATCTTCAAAAAACTAATTCATTAATTTTATTTTTTTTTTTCAGTTTTTCTTTAAATTTCAGTTGTAATAAGTTTTCTAATTCTCTTCTGTTTGCCCTCTTTTTCGGTTTGTAATTTAACTCCTATTTTAACCTGATCTACATGCTTTAAATTAAGCCTAACAATTCATTGGCCTGATCACGTCGTAGTCTACGTTTATTTATAATTTAACTATTTGTTTATGATTTCACAAGGTAAAAATAACCTGTTCACACTTTATTCATCCTGGTGGTAGGCCAAGATCATTTGATATATTTTTGCTGTATAGATTGAGCTTTAAAGTTTCAGAAGTGAAGTTACAGTTACACTTTTTGTTATGTAAATCCAGGTTTTAAAGCTTTAGAATTAAGGTTAGGTGATACTTATGCCGTAATTCTTGTATTGATAGATTACAAAAGGTTTAAATTTATTTCCAATTTTTAATTGGCAATAGATTTTTAAGTTTATTGTAATAGTTTCTTACAACCATGTTCACTCAGGGTAAAAATGCACAAGTCTAAATGTAGCTGGAAATATTTAAAAATATTTGAAGAGGTTAAATCTTAAAATGTACCAATACTCAAGACAAGGCATTTTAACCTGGTAAAATCATTTGCAATTTTTTTGCTGTGTAAATCGAGGTTTTCGAGCTTTAGAATTGAGGTTAGGTGATACTTACGCCATAATTCTTTTATTGATAGATTACAAAAAATTACTTTTATTTCCAATTTTTAATTGGCAATAGATTTTTAAGTTTATATTCAACAATGTTCACTCGGGATAAAAATGCGCAAGTCTAAATGTAGCTGCGCCTATCTGAAAATACATCTTAAAATTCTTTAAAAAACATCTTAAAAATTAAACAGTCACGTACGGATATTCATAATAGTTTAATCACTTCACACTTGATTTAACCTAGAATAGGTCAAGACCATTTGCAATCATTTTCTGGGTAAATTAAGCCTTTAAAGCATCACAAATGACACTATTTAATGAAACACTTACGACATAATATGTGTATAGATAGATTAAAAAGAATACACTTTTATTTTCCATTTTTAAGTGTCAATAAATTTAATGTTTATGATATGAGTTTTTTACAAATATCTTCATTCAGAGTAAAAATGGACAGGCCTGAATGTCGCTGCGAATATCTAAAAATCTTTAAAAGTGCATTTTAGAAACATTCAAAAAATATCGTAAAACTTAAGCTGTAAAGTATGAGTACCCATGGTAATGTAAGCTATAGAGACTTCAATTAAGCTGAGGTAGGGCAAGATAATTAATATATTGATAGATCATAAAGGAATGATTATCTTCGGGCTTTGAATATTATCCATAGATGTTTAACACTTCATTCAGTAAGCAAAATAAAAAAACGTTAAACTGTTGTGGGCTAAGATCATTTGTTATTTTTCCTGCGTAAATCGAGCTTTTAAAGCTTCAGAAATGACGTTAGTTATTGACACACATCATAAAAGATTGGTTCTTTTCAGGCTTTGGATATTATCCATAGATATTTAATGGTCTTTTACAGCCATGTTCATTCAAAGTACAAAATGCACAGGTCTGAATGTAGCTGCGAATATCTAAAAACCTTTGAAAAATATCTTAAAAATCACTAAAAAATATCTTAAAAATTAAACTGTTACACGATATTTTAATTCATACACACTTAATTTAACCTGGGGTAAGTCAAGATCGTTTGATATTTTTTGCAGTGTAAATCGAACTTTTTCAAAGATTTGTATATGACGTTAGTCTCGGGATCAAATCCGAGTCGGATGGTCAGCGAGTGACCTACCCAGTCAATGAAAATAATTGGGAACCGAAGTGGTGGAGTAGGGAAGGTAGACGATTGTCGAAGGCTTGATGCTTACCACATCACCCGTGCGTATAGCGTGCGAGACAACCGGGCAGGAAAGCAACTTAGGAGGAGGCCTTAACCCTCAATGTTGCCGGCCATGTTCCCTCGCGGGGCGTTAGTGCCGATACCTTTTACTTTATATGGCATTAGTTAATAAGGCTCTTTTAACATTATTTTATTAATACAAAGGACTGATCTTTCGTCTCCAAATATCGATAGATGTTTTACAACTGTTTTAAAACCTTCTTTACATGGTGTTAAAACGCACAGGCAAGTCATGAATGACATGAATGTATCTGCAAGTATGTACTAAACTTTGTTGTACGAATGTTGCCTTCGATATAAGCAAATTTAAAATATTTTTAGATTTTTAGAAAATTTCAGGGAAGCTTTCGAATGTGAGAAGTCAGCTTTCAGTAATAATCATCGGCTTGACCTTTTTTTGTGTGAATCCGTTTTTTGCTGTGCGAACTCTCCTTTTGGCTTAAGACTTATCTGTTTACCTCTAAGACTTCTAACTTCAATTTAAAAAGAAATACATAGAAAGTTTCTTAACATCCTGGCTAATCACAATGAAACATTGCAACGTTGCATTGGTAAATATTAGAAAATAAAATCAAAAATGATAAAGTGTGAATGGATTATTCAATACGTGCCAATTTTCTACAATTTTTTTTGTTTGGCATTCTAAAAGAAAATCAACAATCTTAATAAATAACACTCGACGTACTATTTACTAAGTAGGTACTTGACCCGCTTATGTTGCAAGTTGCAGATAGTACCGGGAATTCAAAGATTCAGAAAACTTACTCGTACGTTTTTTTTATAAAATACAAACATTACTGCACCGATGATTACGAAAGAGAATAAATAATTGTGAATTGTCAATGATAATTCCTGGCATAATTGTGAAACTTATTTATTTGTTTTGTAGTAGTGTAAGTAAACGATTTGTCGGTACTTTTTAATCAGTAAAGGAATTTTAGAAGCGTGCGAAATATATGGCAAGCCTTGCTTATCGCATATTTCACTGGCACGTGTCGCCTTTTTTAAATTGAAATTGCTCGTAAATTAAGTACCTATCTTTTCTATGTTAAACCGGTGTGTTATTTGGTTTCAGAATTTGTTGTTGCAGGAAATTGCTGCAATCTTAGCTGTGCGTACGATAACATTTTTACATTAATAAAGCAAATACGGATTTTTGCAACTTCGGGGACAAACGTACGTAGCCAATTGGATGCGCGGCTTATTAACTTTAAATATTTATTATACCAAATGTTTTTACCTGAAATCAATTTTATTTCTTACGATTTTTCTTAGATTCATTTCCGTATATAAAAATGCAAAAGTTTATTTAAAAGCCCAATTTTACAAGCCCGAAATCTTCGTAATAATAGGTGGATTAATGGAATGCTTAAATAATTAACCTCGCACTTAGGGTGATGATTGAGGGTTACGGTAGAATCGTTGATTGACAAGTTCATTGCCATTGTCATGTTCATTTTATATGAAGTAGTCGTCGAATAAAGTCCGTAAAACGCTAACATACATCATGTCGGGCACTCACTTGATTTGTAGGACAGCTGTAATTGGAATTCGGTGTAACTTTCCTCCCTAGGCAATTATTCGTTTTTCGAAAAAATGCCTTCGTAACCCAAAACATGTTAGGCCTACCATTAATTAAAAGTGGAACATTAAAATCATATGACCTACTTTTTGTTGCAATTTCAAATCAACGAATTTTCAAATTTATAAACTGGGGAGTTTCAGTATTTTCAAGTTTCCATTGATTAAAAACGATATTGACCCGGTTCTTCATAAAACGTTAAATATACGAAGCGTAAAGCGTAACGTAAGCGTAGTACGAGTAAACTTGACTTCTAAATCTAATTTCTATTTATTTATGCTAGCTAAAGTGCATTAATAACACGCCTACTTCCTGGTGAAGATTTTACTACATACTATACACGCACAAGTTTCACTTATAGAAGAAAGCGCTACTTAAATACGCTTCTAATGAAAGTGCACCAGCACTACGCACGAATGATTCCGCTTCTATTTTAAACATTTTATAAATGATGGGAGTTTTCTTTGTAGTTTCATTTTATGGCACCATTTTTGTGTTGATAATTCATTTTATTATTTTTTATTTTGTTCTTAGTTTACGTGCTTTTTTGGTGATCGTAAAGAAGGAGTTCGGACTTTTATCCTTGTCGATTTGAAGATTTAATTATTATTTAAGCTTGGCTTTACAATTTATTCAAACAAAGTTATCGGGCCAATAATACCAAGCTATCCAGTTAAAAACTTAAGGAGTTTCAATAGAAGGCTTAACTAACAAGCCCTCACCAATTAAATTACTGTCAAATAATTCTAATGATAGTTTCTCCTGCAGATCTAAATTATGAGTCATAATTTTAGATTCTGAAGGATTCACTACTCCTTTAGAGGACACATTTCTAATGAATTGTGAATCATATATTTTACTAAAAATCTGAAAAACAATACAGAACAACAAGTAAACTGAACTTATTCTATTTTATGAGTGGTTTTCAGAAACAAACGAATATTTTAATCTTTTAAGTGGATTTTACTCATTTTTTGAAAGGTTGGATTATCTATGAAATTATTTAATTAGTTTGTTTTGCATTTGCCCAAGTATCCGTCTAGTTATTAAATAATCCTAAAAAAATTCGTTTTTTAAAACTAATTTGAAATCCTTTTGAAATTCAAAGAGCGTTAAAAATTAAATTGGAAGCACAACAGAACAAGCAAAACACGTAAATATTTAAGCAATGGAATCAATGGGTACCATAAGCACACAGGATATATCATATCAAGCATTATACAGAAATTTCTTGAATACCTAATAAATAATCACAACAAACTAAAGTGATGATTTATAAAACTATTTCTACTATTTGGTTAATTTATGGAGGAGAGAACTGGGCCTTAATCAAGGCCCCAAACTGCAGTCAACTGAACTGAAATGTTTAAAAAAAAGTTCTAGAAGAGCCCAGAATTCGCAACTAAAATCCAGAATGAAAATACATCTTATCCTGGACATAATTTTTCAATATCAAAGTTTTTAGGTAAACATAAGTTTTCTATAGGAAATAATTTCGAAATTAAGAAGGAAAAATTTTTGTTTGGAAATAATTTTGATCAAAAATTAGAAAATTAGATAAAAATAAATCAGTTTTTAGAAAATATCTTTAAATCAGAAAATTACTCTTATAAAAGTTTTCGAACTGAAAACCAGAGGCAGCTCGTATCCAATGTTTTTGGATGTCTGCATTAAAAAGAAATAATAATAATAATACACAGGGAAAACAAAATAAAATATTTTGCCGATTACATTGATCGCCAATATGTTGTCCTTATATAATATGTATACTTATGAAAGTGTCTTTTATAAGCTTTTACTTGACTACTGCTTATACTTTCAATATTTAATTCCGGTTGTAGTTAGTAAGTAAATTCACGAATTAGTCAGTCAAAATACTAGCTTTAATTTTGACTTCGTGCCCCATCGTAATGCAGCGATGTCTATCGAACAAGCAGATTTTCGAGCGTAGCACGAGCACAACAAAAGACAGCTGTTTCGTCAATGGTGCATACCGGCCTTATATTAAAACATTCATTTGGTTGGCTGGCTCAACAATTTCCATAAGTTTAACATTAAAAACGCGCGATGATTGGCTGTGAATTATTCTATTTTATTAATAGATAATTTATTGTTTTAATTATAATCTTATTTTTGGTGGTTCTGCAGCTCTGCAGTTCTTAAAGGCGAGCCGCTCGTCCCTGCTGAAAACGCTTTTGTGAAAAATAAATAAGATTTAAGAAATAACTTATTTTTTGGAAAATATCCCTTTCGAAATTTTGCCGGAAATAAATTGTGCTTACTCTTGAAAATATTGTTTTAAGGAAATGTTGAAAATAGCATTCGCTTGGAAATGCTTTTAAAATTGGAAAACATTTTAAAAGAATATCAATTTTCATTTTGGAAAATATAAAAAAAAATAATTTTCTTATGATAAGAGATTTAGAAATTAATACGCTTTTGACGAAAATAGATTTAGCTTAGCAACCAATTTCGAAGAAGAAATTCGAAAGAAAACCAAATTAATTTCTTTTTGAAAAGCACTTTGAAATTTCACAATTAAACAAGAATCCGTTTGGAAAATATTTTGAAATTACATAATAGTTTAAAAAAAATTCAGTTTTCCTTCGAAAAGGTTTTGAAAATTTAAACATGAAGATATGGACGCCCAACAAAAGTAAACAAGTTTAAAAGACACAGGAAGCAAATCCTAATTATCAAAATAGCTCAAGAAAGCCTAGAAAAACAAGCGATGGAGGTGTTGAGGAAATATTACAAGAAAGGGAAACATGATAGAATTGGCAAGCAACGTGATAGTTGACAGGAACGAAGATGCAGAGCAACTTCTTAAACAATAACTAACAAGGGGAAGTAATAACCTAGATACTTCGGGTACAGGAAAACCAGGCTAGTAAATCGAAAGGAAAAGGAACATCAAATAAGTCAAATTCCCCAATCTGGAAGCACAGGCGGGTTCAAATGTTCAAAGCATTTTATTTCGTAAGCTATACTTGTGAAATTTAATAAAAAAATTACGGAATTTTTCGTAAAACTCTTGAGAGCTTTTGTGAAAAACTGAGAATTGTAAACTGGTCCAGAAAATCAACTGAAATTGTTTAAAATATTCCTAAAGGTAACTCATAAAAATACGTACTTCGTTTGATGCTTCTCTCGTTTATTTGATTTACTAAAATTAATTAAGCAGGAATTTAGGTTGTCGTAACTTGTTATGTCTTTGAACAATACTAAAAAATAAATCTAAAGTTTAAACAAAACTTAAAGACTATAGTCGTTTACTAACTATAGTAAATGTCCAGTGTTTGTTTGTATGCAAGTTGGCCATGCTTTGTTTTTCCTGAAAACTCCGGATTTTCTGGAATATACACGGGATTCTGTTGAAAGAGTTTAAAATATACTTCGTTTGCTTCATTTTTGTTTAAGATAGCTTATTTTTCAAATAAAATTATATAAATTAAAATTCATTGAGCAACATCTTAAGTGCCACATTTTCAACTACTAGTTTTTAATGACATTGAATGACATTTAAGAATACGAATAAGTTTAAGAACAACAAAAGTACTCAAATTGTGTAGAACCCATTTACGACTTCTTGGCTCTGAGTTGGCCATGTTGTATTTTTTAAGGAGGTAGGTTTAATGTATTACTTTATTAATTTCTGTAATGTTGCAAAATTACAAAAAATTATCAGTTTCATCTTACTCAAATTCATTCTCGCCTAATTGAAAGTTTTTGCCATTTAAAAGTATTATCTGGTGGCTCGGCTACATTAGTAACACTGTTTTTTGTTGTTATTTATTATTCCATATTTGAAATAATAAAACATTTATTCATGGTCGATCTTATTACACCCGGAAGAGATTAGTTAAATATTCAAACAGAACGATAAATCGGTAAGATCGCGTTCAACCATTTACCCAAAAAGATGATAAATGGATTATACACAAGTTAAAGGCAAAATCAGTACGCAACGAAAATGATTTATTGGTCAAACGAGCACATCCAAACCTATTTCTGAAGAGTATTGTCGGTATATTGCAATCAATGTTGTTCGCTGTTGGTTATTTAAGAACATGACAAACACTTAAAAATAAACTAAAAACATTATAAATAAACAATTTTTACCTCTTGTCTTGTACGTTATAAACGCTTTTTTGTGTACACATCGCTAAATAAAATGAAAGCGAGCACCGGAGCGCAAAAAAGCCGCAACAAATTGGCACGATAAAAATAGGTGTACACGATTGGGCCTAAAGCTACCAACCACTCACCTGTATGGCAGTCTGTTTTTACCCTTTTAAAACCCCGTGAAAGATTGCTACCAAATACAATGACCACGGGCGTATTTAGGTGCCTGTTAATACCCCTCCAATACGTAATCTTTTTAAAAAATAATGATGCTGTACCACCGAAAAATGTCAGTTTTATGAACGTTAACAATGCGTTGTTAATTTTCGTGATTTTATTTTTTTATGAGTGTGAATAACCAAGTACTTTTGTTGTTGTTGTTACGCAGGAACGGGGGTTAAACTAATTTTTATATTATTACAAATGTTTTCGAAATTTGAACAAATTACAAATTCTGTTGAATAAATAATAATTTCCTTGAACTTTTCGGGCGGAGAATTCGTAAATTTCAGTTTTGGCCTAGTTTTCTTTTAATTCTCTGTGCTTTTGATGCTTTTATATAATTTAAACTTTCTTTGTAGATAAACACCAAGTATACATTTTTCTTAACTTGATGTAATGACTGCTAAAGGTCGTTAGCAATCTCTTTTTTTACTTACTTAACAGGATTTGCTCCTCAGTTACTTCGTATCTAAAAATCTAGCTACGACTGACATTCAAATCGTTGTCCTTTTGAGCGTAAAACATACATCTAACACGTCTAACCCACTGGATGACCAAAAACCAAAACACTTGAAGAAATGTAGGTACAATTTTAACCAAAACTGACAAACAAACATTATAAATAAATAATTCGGCAGCAAAATGTTCAAATGAATTTTGAAAAATCTGCAAAGAGAAAACCTCCACAGGGATTTGAATCCAAAGATCGGTGGTTCAAATCTCTTTCGACGGAGTAAAATTTTAAAACCCAATCTCTAAAATTCCAAATAGTTGACTTGAGGTTGAAGCATGAGAGTTACGACGTATAAGGAATGAGTATGAAATAGTGACATTTGAGACTTAAACAGGTTCTGGTTTTAAGCTTGAAGTTAGACATTAAAACTTAAGGATTAGGGTTTGAGGTTTTAAACTTCAAGCTTAAGACTTGATCATAAAAAATTTGGGGATTATAATTAAGATTGAGGCTTCAGCCACAAGAACCGGTAGATGATGGTGGGTTGAAATTTGAGAAAAAAAGCTTGAGACTAAATGAGAGAGGTTTGCACTTACATTTGAAGTAATTTGAGGTTTTATGGCTGGAATTTATTTTTGCGAATGCAAGGTAGTTTGAAGAACTGGTGAAAACTGAAGGTTGAGGTTTGAATTATATGCCAAAGGTTTGAGAATTTAGGCTAAAACATTGCGATTTGAGGTTGTAGTTTCAGATTTCGTAGAGAGAGGACTAGAGTTAACGTTTAGAGGTTGAGGTTATTTTTGAAAATTAAGGCTAAGAGCTAAAAGTTTCGCGCTTGAGATGGAAATTTTGAGGTTTGAGACTTGAAGTGTTTGATTTGAAGCTTGGAAGTTTAAGGTTTAAAAGTTAAAGATTGAGGTTTAAAGCTTTAAACTTCAGGCTTGAGAGTTGCGCTTGAGAATTAAAATTAATATTAGAAGCTTGATGGATAAGAACCGGTGAAAAATTGAAGTCTGAAGAAACTAAGGTTTAAGATTAAATGACGGAGATTGGAGAATTGAGACTAAAACGTTGAGGCTTGAGGTTGTAATTTCATATTTCAAAGAGATAGGATTGAAGTTAAAGCTTTCTAGTTTGAGCTTGAAACATAAGGTTTGTTTGAGGTATGAGACTAAAGGGTAAATGCGTGATAATTGAGACTAAAACATTGAGGTTGAGACTGAGAGTACAGTTTTTTAAAATGAAAGGATTTAAGGTAACCTTTTGGGGTTACAGGACTAAAAATTGATGTTTAAAAACTAAAGGTAAAATCAAGTTTACGGATTGGAGGTTGGAGGTTATTATTATTAGTAGTGTGAGGCTAGGCAGGTTAGAATTTATTGACGTATTTAAATTGAGGGCAAATAGCTAAGATATTTCAAGTTTGAGCGATGGAATTTAATATTTCAGACTTGAAGTTTAAAAGTTACGGTCTGAAGATTAATATTAGAATTTGAGGCTTAAGATATGAGAACCGCTAATAGATATTGGAGGTTTGAAATTTGAAAACTGGTATGTGACTAAATCTGGCGCATTAAGGTTTGAGGTTGAGGTTATAAGTTTCGAAGATAAAGGACTTAAGCTAACAGTTTGGTGGTAGAAAACTGAAAATTGACGTTTGAGAAGTAAAGGTAAAAGCTAAGAGGTTTAAGGATTAAGGTTGGAGGTTTGAGGCATTTTGTATTAAGTATTAAAACTGTGGGGTTAGGTAGGTTAGAATGTTTTTAAATTAAAGTTAAAAATTTGAAAGATTTCAAGTTTGAGGAATGCCATTTAAGATTTAAGATTGGAAGTTTGTAATTTGAAGCTTGAAGTTTGGGAGTTGTGTTGTATCTTGAAATTTGAGGTTTAACTTTAAAGCTTTTGTATTACTGCCTGATGATACGACCAGTGATAAATTTTGTAGGATTGCGGTTTTTTAAGTTTGAAAATTGAGATATGAAACTAAAGGTTAAATGCTGAAAAACTGAGGCTTAAGCATTCAGGGTTGTGGGTGAAGTTACAGGTTGCGAAGATAGTCTTTCGGGCTATTCTTCAAATCATTTTCGCCAAAATATTTCAATTATTAACATTTATAATTGGTTGAATAAATCTTTAATCTACGAAAATCTTTTTGTATGCTGTTTTTCTAATTTGCGTTAGCTTTTGATCTTGTAATCATAATTTTTAATTAAAGTGATTTCATCGTGGTTCCGGTATTACGATCTGCTGAAGCCAAGCGTCGGAGTTGCAAGAAAATATGAACTTGTTATTAAAGTCATTACTGCTACTTTTTATTAAATCTCGTTATTTGCTTCGCGTCTTACATCAGCGTACATATTTAATAATCAATTTATTATTAAGGATTGCCGTATCTTTACAAATAATAAAAAACGTGAAAACCTCACTAATTTAAATATTTTGTTATGTTTAGATGAATTTGCAATTTTGGTTACTGCGCACGTTTTTAATGTTAGAAAAAAAATTTTAAAATAAGTAAATTGTTGCCAAACGCGTTGGAGGATTTAGCATGTAAGTACGAATTACCGAGTAGTGTTGATTTACAAGTTTAATGAAAGATGACTAAATCATATTTGACCTTTTTGTGTTTGTTTTACGTACTTAAGTGCTTGAAGTTATCCGATTAATGCCATTTTCAAAGATTATACATTAATAAATAACATTTTTAAAAATAAAATTTTTATTTTTTAAAAATTAAAAATGGGGATAATTATTCCGATATAAAATTCAAAAATTCCAAAACAGGAATTTTAAAATAAACCCATAGTTGACACGGCCTCGATGTGTTTTACAACTTCTGAATTGATTATTAAATATCGAGTTTTCAGTGTACGATTTTAAAATTACAAATGAAATTGTGTGACAATTTTAAGGGGTGAAAAATGTAGCTTTTGGTTCAGCTCTGCTTAATATTAATTTGTTTTTATAGGAAATCGTTTAAATCATCTTCTGTTTTTTTGAATTTTCAGAATTATTCCGACAGCACAAAATTGTTTTCAGTCATACTAAATATCAAGTGTAAATACGTAATTTTAGTCCAAATTATTCAACGTTCTACTTTCTTCAGTTTTATTGTTTTTCCTTCCTTTTTTAGAGTGCATATTTAAAGTCTGGAGTCAAACGTTTTTATTTTATTTTAATGAATTAGGAAAATTAAAAGTCTTTTTTCAAAAGAGCGAATCCTTACACATTTCATTTCTAAACCGTTTTTATGTTTTTATTGCCAACTGATAAAGTCAAAGTTCAAAAATGTATGAACTTAAAGTAACATAATCCTCTTTAATCATGATAATAATGGTGCATCCTGTACTTAACTTATTTAGCAAATAATCGAATTTTTTCCTATCGATTTCCTGTTGGTGAAAACTTTAATCTTAGTTAGATAATCGAATTTTAACAGATCTACATCTGACAGAAGGCATTGCTGTACATAGTTTTGATGTAGTGATCCATCTTTTGTACCTATGTAATAACAGTTAGATTTGTACAGTTATACATGGTGCAGTCAAAAAGTAAACCAGAATTATTCGACATGTTGGTGGCTCTTATATATTTCGTAAAAAAAAACAGATGTTTGACAGGAAACCTTTCGGACGGATATTTTTTTTCAAAAATTTCTACTGAAGTTGCTGAGATGCATGCTTGAAACTTGAAAGGAAACGTTTTGGATTTATCAAGACTTCAGAATACTTCTTAAAACTTGATAAGTTCCTTATCTTGAAAATACACGAAATCAAAAGCAAAAACATTCTTCTCCTTTGAGCTGCTTTTTTACTGACGTTGCTCTCATTTTTTTCATTAATTAATTTTTAAGTCGTAGAAGCATACAAGGTTTAACCTGAAGAATGATTTTTAGCCATCAAAACTTGTATTTTTGTGAAGTAAAGAATCAAACCACAAACGTTGTATTGTGAATGATTTTCAACTAAGATAAATTATTATTCACGTAAAAACTTTATAAAACACGTATTTGTTCATAACTAAAACACAAGTAACGAAACTTTAATTTTTCAAAGATCTGTTTTTATGTACTTTATGTTTAAACCAACTCTTTTAATCGGACAAAACGTATCGATTAATGGTTTTAAGGATATTTTATTTATTGTTTTGTACAGCACTTGCTTTAAATTAGCTAAATTATTTATGCATATTGACTTGTTTCCTTTTGTGTTTGTCACTTGTTGTGAACTTAATTTAAACTAACAATAGAATGTTTCCCGATATTACTAATTATTTATTAGTTCACGTTTGTGGATAACGAGAACAGTGTGAACCAATGAATAAAAGCAAAGCTTGGAGCACAGTGAATCAAAAAAGCAAATCACAGAGCTTAAAGATTCTGCGTGGTATTTTTGAGCTTCCAAAATTTTGTTAAAGTCCTGTTTCGTGGTTTAGTCGACATAAATTTTTTCGATGTTGTCTGTCTTTGAAAATTAAACTAAGAATGCACTTTTAAATGTTTGAAATTCATCTGCTTTTGAACCAATCTTTGGCTTGTAAGGCTGAATTCTTACCTTCGTCTTCTCGTTCTTTGTCTTTTCTTTCTTCTTCATGTTTTTACTTCTCCATTTCTTCCTGTTTTTTACTTCTTTCCTTTTCCTTTTTATTTGTTTTCCCAACTCTTTCGTCTTCTTTCTTTGTCAACTGTTTTCCACCTTGGACCTTGCTATTGTTTTCCGACTGTTTTGATTTTCAGCAACCTGAAACGAAATAATCCTGCTATTTTTTAAGGTCATTGTGTCATCTACGTATAAAAGAGAAACTCAGAAGAAAGAAGATTGAATAAATATATTTTTGTAGGCCTCAGATTTAACCAATAATTACAGTAGATTGTTTTCGTTAAAGGGTTAAATTACTGAAATAGAACGACCTAAACAGACAGCAAAATTGTTGAATTATCACGAAGCGTAGGCGAATATAATTAATCGATTTCACTTATTGCTTTCGTTTGCCTGTTAAGAAAGAATGCCATACCAAACTGTCGAACTAATACCTTCAAACATAAAAAAGGCGTAGAATGGCAAATATTTTAAAGTAAGAATAATTTGTCTCTAATTTTGTAGAATCTGTCAATAACCTGAATAAATAAGTAAGTAATATTTATTTATTTGTTTATTTATGTATACACGCATCTCTCGTCTGAAACCGTTGGAAACGAGTGCAGTTTTTGATTTCTAGAAAAAGAAGTGCATTAAACAATCTACTAAGAAAGAAGTGTGAAAATAAAAAAATAAATAATTTTAAATTTTTTGGTGTGCTATTATTTTTGAAAATTACGAAAAACAATTCTCAAATTCAACTCAAAAACGAACAGAAATTATGAGTAAATTCACAACAATGATTTTCTAAAATTTAGTTTGATAATATTTTTTCTTAAAACTTTCACTGTATTTTTTAAAACTTCGATAGAATTTTTGATGCAACTATGAGTAAATCGATAGCTACCAAAACAATCGAGGTTTAATGACGAATATTTTAACGCAATTTCCGTAACGAATTACGTGTACTTTTCACAAATCAAAGTTCAAACTCCTATAATTATGTATCTTGAATATAATACGATTTGTAAATAAGCAGGTTGGCTTATCAGATCACGTTTTCTTTAATTACCGTAATTGACGCCTTCCTTTTTATGAAATCCTGAAATTGTTTTGTTTGAAGATTAAGGATTGATTAATAATTATTTATATTAAAAACAATATTTCTGAATACAAAAAATTGTTTTATTTACAAAAGTAGGTCTAAAGCTTTGAAAATATCAATTAATTTAAAGAAATTCAATTGACATTTAGGGAGTTAATTATTTCTCTGCCATTTTTACAATTTTTTAAAGAATTTGGGTGGATAACTCCTAAAAAAGGACGAAATAAATGTATTTTTTAAACGTAATGTGAGTTCATAGGCTGTAATTTTTAATTTAATTACAAAGAAATCTTTATAAACAACTTGTTTTTTTAACAATTTGGGAACTGTATTTTTAATAAAAAGTAAAGTTAAATAAGCATGTTAACTCACCTTTAAATCAGACTTTGAGACTGATAGTCATTATGGATGTTTCTGTTTAGTATATTTACAAATTGCGATAAACGAATACACCATAAATGTATACAAAACAAACTATGTACGTCAATAACACAGCCTCCTACACTCTTAACAAAATGGCAATAATCAGATAGGTATGCTTAAATATGCAGCTATCAAAAATAATAATAAATTATTATTATTAAAATTATCAGGGATTACTCTGACGATCAGATTATCGAAAAGGTGATTTTTAGTTCCTCAACGAAAGGTGACTCGACTGATTTGTTTATTGATACTTTGCTAATACATAATATGATTAACCGAGTAAAGTTCCTCATTGTTTTGTTTTTGTTGATTCTCCCATGAAATTTACTTACGAAACTTTGTGTTTATTATTTTGGTTGTTAATTGTAAAACTCGATTCCCAGGGAAGCTTTGTGGTAATAATTATTATTACTTTAATAAAAACAAATCAATAAATGATTTAACTTTGACGTAGTTTCTTTTTCAAGTACTTAATTTTATGTTGTACTAATTTTTTTTTATTTTGTTGCAGGTAAGACTTTAACCTTAAAAGGGTTAAGAGATCCTTGGAATCCACAAGCCTGGATCTCGCCTACCTAAATAAACAAACAAGTAAACTCGAAAAGAAGAATCGAGTGAGTACTGCAAGAAACGACGAGTGTTTAAAAAAACATTGCGTTTTCAATATCGTAATTTAAAATCTGCTTTTATTTTTGGAATTAAAAAAGTAAATTGAAAATAGTCGTTAAGACTGGCATCTCATTAAACTTTATTGAGATAGGTTAAGTCCAAACCCAATTAAATTAATTTAAATCAGATTAAGGTAGGGCATTACGCAAACTACAATAAGCTTGTTTGTTTTGTTAGATATTTTAAAAGGTTTCAGAAACTAAAAGATAAAATTGCCCTCTTATCAGTTAACAGAATGGTTTCCTCATTTTTTACAGTTTAAAGTATAGGAAATTTACTTTGTAATTTAAACAAATCATGAACGCCTCAGCCTTTTTATACAGCCTGTTTAAACACCTTTTTTATTTTTTATTTAAATAACGTATGATTTTTTCGACTTGCCACCAACAGTTTCATACTCGTCCAGTTTTACATTTACCCTCGTCAAGTTTATTTACGGTCAAGTTCCACAAGGGCAGCTCAAGAAAATTGAATTTTAAGTTGTACGAACGTTTTAATACAAGTTTAGGAGATTGATATGTAAATTTTTGTGTAGTTTTTTTAAGAAAAATCCATTTCTGAAGCGATTGTTTCACCAGGATAATTTCTTTGGAAAACACACGTTTTTATTTTATTAAAATATTATTGACTGTGTATTAGAAACTGTCCTTGTGTCGTGTTTAAACTCGAATTGGACCCAGTGGTTTAATTCAATGGAACCCTCAAGAACCCTGGAAACCACGAAAAATATTTAAAACGTGAGACTTCTTCGGCGTTTTTGTGGTTTTCAGCGTTCTTCAGCCTTCCATGAAGTTTGTAAAACTTTGGCGTAATTCTAAATCCTGGTTTTCAGGCTTAAATTTCAAGCGCACATCTTGTTTTTTACCCGAATTTTTCCATAATTAATCTTCGATTTTGCGCAAGAAGTTTGTTTTGATCCTGTTTGTTTATTCAGTGTTCTTATCTAAGGTATCTAAGTGCGATTTTAAAAGAAATTGACAACATTAGATTGATTTGGCTCCTTCCCAGTATTTATCTAAGTTTGTTTTCCTAGCTGATTATAATTTTTAACTTGAATAAACAATAGAAATTTCAAATTGTGATTTTAATTAGGAAATTGCGTCACTGATTACAAATTTGGGTTGGGTAACCAAAAATGCGTAAGCCGATAAGCAACAATCGATGATTATTATTATAAAATATGCCGTTTTTTCTGTACGCATTGTAATAACAGGATTTGTTTTATTATTTTTTAATTAAACGTTAATATTTTCATTTCAACGCCCACGCTGGTTTCTGGTTTTCCTTAAAGAACAAATTTAATTTATAAAAAGTCGAATGCTAATAATTTTATTTATAAATAATTCATGAAACTGGTTTGGGCCAGCCATAATGTCTATGAATTCAGCTTCTATTTTCTCAAATATTCGTGTGGAGATTTTACCATTCATACTTGATTAATAATATAATTGTTGTAAAACGAGTTTTCTGACTAATTTAATGGAAGAAAAATAAAAAAGTACGCCTTCTTTATCTTATATAACAAAAGTTTTTAATTTCTGGTAAATTTACTGGGAAGAGGGCTCTGCATTGCGATCATCTCACACAGGTTTCTAATCGCTAATCGTTAATTAAGTTTAGGTTATATTAGACGTATGACTGCTAAATCCGTGCGATGATACTAAAAATAAATTATGTTGCATAAGGGTTTCCATAAACAAACAAATCTCTGCAAGTTATTTATTAACAATTTCAGGCAATTTCTGCTTATGACGTAGGACTAATTCGTACTCATTGACCTCAAAATCAATCGATTGGTATCTCTGATAATACAATTGTTTGTTGTGTATAGGAAGAGAAGGAAATTGACCTGTTTCTCAGTCATTCTAAGAATTGTCTGAATCAGTGCAAAGGTCAAAATCACTGTGTTTAAAAATAATATGTTTGTATATTTACTTATACGAAAGCAGCTGTGGTGAAATGCTGCAATTTGAAGCAGGCATAGAAAGAAGCAAATAATATTTTCAAACCATTAAATACAAAATTTTTATGAAATAATGTAGGTAATATAACAACTATTACAATTTGATTGGACGAGCGATACACAAGGAATAACAAAAACAGGAACTCATTCTGATGTCACTATTAAAATCATTACTTTTCCACTATTATAGCTTTTGTTTTATTTTTAAAATGATTGATTAAGGTACTAATTTTGATGTTGTTTTAGAAGCAGTTGCAGGTCGTTTTCCATTTTTATTTTTAGTAAAAAATTCAATGATATTTATTATATATTTCATTTATTTAAATACTAGCTAAAAATACTAAATTTCAGTACATTCCCACATTTTGTATTGCTTTACAAAAATGAACTTTTTTTAAGATAACCTACAGGATAAAACGTATTTTGATAGTTAGATTTTACTGAAGGTTTGCAGTAGTTTTAGCTTTACAAGGGGTTTTTAATATGTCAAAACTATTTTTAATGTTATTTTTAAATCGAAATATAAAAATTCGGTTTGGAAAAAATATCACCTCTGCGAGGATTTTAATCACTGGCCTTCGTACATTATGTATTTCATAATTCGTTAAAATACATTAAAAGTATTTCCTTAAAACTTGAATTTCTAATGTATCACATTTTTTTAGTGTTTTTCATTGTCTTCTTTTCATATTATTTTGTTGCTTTTGCATTTGCATTGTTTCTTGTTCTTCTGCTCTTTTTAGCCTTTCTCATCTTGTTCTCGCTTTTTAACATCTAATCCTCTTCTTTTGCTTTTTCATTTCCTTGTTTCTTACTCTTTTTCTTCTTACTTTTTTTTCATTGTCACCATTGTCTTCTTCTACTCTTCTTCGTGCCTTCTTTTTCTCGTAAGCTTTTTCTCCTTTTCGTATCTGTTCTTCTCTTTCATCCCTTTTTGATCCTCTGTGCCAAGGCTTTTTCCGTTCTTATAGCTTTTCTTATCCTCCCGTCGATTGTACCACTTTTGTCATTGGTGCCGTTACTTATTCTTTTCCGTGTATTTGTTATTCTCTTTTGTGTACTTTTCTTATTCTTTGACTCATATCTACTCCTAAGTTTTGTTATTTTTATTTTCATGCCTAATCTGCTTCTATTTTCGGAGCTTTTCTTATTCTTTCTATTTTATCTCCGTCATTCGCTCTTTTTCTTGTTCTTCCCCTTATATCTGTTCTGATTCAGAATTTATCGTATTCTCCTCTTCGTACTCGGCACACTTTTTTTATTGGCTTCTACTTCTATCTGTTCGTTTTTCTCTTTCGTACATTTTTCTTATTCTCTTTCTCATACCTGTTATTCTTTTTCGTACATTATCTTATCCTTCTCCTCGTACTTAGTTTTCTCTGTTTATGTAGCTTTTCTTATTCTCCTCCAAATCTTTTCGTGTTCTAGTTCGTCCGTTCTTGGTTTTCGCCGTGTTATTTACATAGATCCTTCTCTTATCCTCTTTTTCCTATTAGTTTTTCGGTTTCGTACATTTTTCATATTCTCTTCTTCGTAGGCGTTCTTTTTAGGTCCTTTTCTGATTATCTTTTCGGATCTATTCTTCCGTTTCGTACATTTTCCATTGTACTTTTCTCATATATGTATGCCATTCTTTCTTGTATTCTTCCCCTCGTGTTTAATCTTCTTCTGTTATCTTACCTGTTCATCTTCTCTTCCGCCCATTTTCTCTTTTGTAGTTCTTATCTTCAATGAACCTGTTTCTATTTTCTATTTCGTTATTTTTATTTTTTGTGTGCTTCTCTTTTTTCTCGGAGTTTTCGTTTGTATTACGTGAAAATGCGATTGCTGATATATTTGCCTCTTTTAGAATTTTTATCGTTGCTTTGTCTTCGTTTCTGAGTTGACTTAGTTATCGGTACATAATATGTTTCATTGTTCTTCTAATATTGAACTAAAACACTGCTTGTTCAGTTCACCAGTTCACCAACTAACGTACTGACCATCATATTAGTAGTAAACTGTCTGATATGAAAGTAATTCTTTAAATGTATTTATAATCTTATTTGTGTTTTGTTATGTTTTCTTTCCTTTTAGAGGAAATTTTTAAACAAGTTATTGAAACATACAGTTTTTTCTATAACGCTGCTTAAGAACATTATAAATTACGAAGCCATAGGACATTTATCAAAATTTTGCAGATGTAAATTTCTGCATCAGTTTTGGGGCTAAATAAATCTGAAGGCTTCGTATAAGAAGTAAATTGTCAGCTATATTACGAAAACGTATTGCATAGCAACAGAGAAGAAAGTGTTAATTTGACAGTTAGGAAATCATGAGGGCGAAGTCCGAGGGATTTTCTATCAAATTGACACGTTTGAATCTTTATTTGGTGCCCTTATTTTCGTGGCCATTCCTGCTGTTAGGTTATTTTCGATCTTTGTTCTTGGCAATTTTAAATTAAGGTAGATTAGTGTAGAAGGCGTTTCTGAAAAACTTCAGGTGAAAATTCTATTGGCTTGATTTGTACTTGGTGCCTTCCCAAGTCATAGCATAATTTGGAGACGGGCCTGCTGATCCAAAGCCAAAGGAAATTACGTTACCTAAGTCCATTCAATGTTCAAAAACGTATACAAATAAAGATTTTTCTTGTGTTCGTGTGGGGTAAAGCTTGTGACCGCGAATTTTTTCGCGTTTCCGTGCGGTGCGTAACATATCCGCATGGCTCCTGGGCATCATCCCGATTCAGATAAAGTAAATCAACGCCCACACGGAAGCAGTTTGTTTACAACAATTTAACATTAGAAACATTAGCCAATGCTAATATCTAAGCAGGGAATACATAACCTAACCCAACTAAGCACATCGCGCATGCAGGCACACAGCAATGAAAGTGAAGTGGAAGCCCCGAGCGGCGGCGATTCAGACCGACGCCAGCACTGGTATCTGAGTCAGTAGGCCAGAAAACGTGCGTCGGTCTTTCGGTGTGCTAGTACATAGGACTCGCTCTGCTTGTGAGGACGTGTAACTAGGCCCATTGTGACATAAATCACGTTGCCCATCGAGATCCCTTCGTTAACCTATTAACACGTCGTTATTAGCGCGCGAATACCACAGCATTGTGTACAGTTTTAAGTTAACTTTTTGTGATTTTCACCCCGACTTCCGACTTTTCTGTGACTAAAACAATGAGTAAAGAGAATAATCGTTCTGTAGATTAAGTGCGTGCGTTATGATCCTTCAGCATATACAACATTTAGACCCCCGCACGATGTTACTGCCAGGATATACCACCGTAGGGCCAACCTCACCATCGAGGAGCCGAACACCCGAATCACCAAAAGCAAATCGCGATGAAAGAGACAGTACCACAGACAACGACTGTGTGCCACTAGATTTAAGTGTTAACGGCGGCCGGTTAAGTCCGGCACTCCGGGATTCCGGTACCGAAAGCGATGATTCCGGAGGACGCTGTTCCCCGGAAGGAGGAGATTGTAAAGCTTACAAGAAAAGTCTGATGAGAAGATATTGTAAGTCACTTTTCAGTGTCGATTTTTGTGTTTTATTCTTATCGTCCGAGCGTAGAGGTTAAAATGATTATTAATTAAATTGCATGGGCCACTTTGCTTGTTCTTATCTTTGAACGAACGGTCGGCAGACTCGACGTAAAAAAGTTAAAATTCTGACGAAATACATTTTTAATTCGAATTAAGTAATTCTTCCCATAAGTCGTCATCGTATCATTTGGTTTTGTTCATCAGACTGTTAAAATTACCAAAAAGCAGATTCACTTTGTAGTTTCATACACGTCACGAATTTTTTAAGCCGAAATTTTTGTCAATCAAAGATCCGTCTTTCGGTCCTGTAAAAATAAAACGAGTTCATTACTCGTTGTACGGTGAAAATTAAACATGATGAAGCCAGTGATCAGGAAACATTGGCTTCGATTAAATCGTGTTAACCACGGCGTTTCTAATTTTCGCGTTGCTGCTGCGAGCGAAGCGCGGGTGCGTGACCTCTTCAGGGTCACCAATGATCGACCATCCCGCGACAATCCGGACTCGCATCCGCTTACTAAAGGTTACTAATTCCATAGCTGTTTTTATTACTCGCTACTTCCTTTGATAGCTACATTTAATTGTGTTCGCAGTCGTTGTTTTTATTTTTATAACACACTTTGCATTGTTAATTATGGATAAACCGAATGCTTTCCAGATAATTAACGCATTTTCCCGAAATGAACAACAGGCGAAAACTCCCACATGCGTTTTTACCCACCTTAAAATACACACCATTTTTAAAAATAATATCTTATTGGAGATTTAATAATAAATCTCAGTAGGCAGCATTTGGTTTTTTAAAAGCGAAAAATCGAAGACATCTGGCAGTGAAAGAAAGTTGAAGTAATTACTTAATAGGTTTGCTTCAGATTTTTCAAGAACGAATTCTTAATTGGATGACTCGATATTCAAGTAACTTTCGGCTCTGATTTCTTAGGTTTAAAAGTAGAAATTTATATCTGATTCAAAACCCTTTCCTTATGGAAAAAGGGGTGAATTTCAATAATTACAAATTAGACCTTTTAAGAATTAAATTGGTGGACTGGTGGAGCATTGGCCCGTAAAGCTGAAGGTCAGTGGTTCAAATCCATGCAGAGGTGATATTTTTCTATAATTCGTCGACATATAAAATGTATTTTTCAGTTTGCATTCAGCTGGTAAACAAAAATCTAGAATTACAATTTTAAGGGCAATTTTAGAAGGCATCAAACCAAAACCTTTGAATATTTCATTAACATTTTAGTCGAAAAATCGAGAAAACCGCACAAACCTAATATAAAGAGGGATTCATATTTTTGCAATGAAGTAGGCCACAATAATCCGGCAGATTCGCCTATTGTTTTTCAGAATTGTTCATTAGCGGTTGTACTCAAAAAACCTTGGTTATTTTTTAAATTTCTTGTAATACGCAACGTAGCAACGACTCAATAACACCAACCATTATTAACTTATTAATTCTTTACTTGGCTAAATCTTCAACGTTTGCCAATTTACAAACAAAAACCAAGGCCTCCTCCTCCGTGGCTAAAAGTACTTCTACCCCAACATTAATAAAATCAAAAAAAAAGTTTCTTAAAACACTACTTAAATATTCCTAATTCTGAATTTTTGTACGTGAAAAATCAGTACACAGTACACCAATTAATCAATGAATCTTGAATAATAAACCAAAGACATCCAGATTAGTTCAAACATTCAAATACCACAGCTTCCCCGATATTTATTTTTGAACTCCTCGTAAAACACCATAGCTAGCTAGTATTAGTTCAATTCATAATTGATACTATTTATGTAATAAATTAAAGATAATTTCGTTGCATAAATAGTCGATTAATTAATCTTAATTTTGCTTTATCACGTATTAACAAAATCCCACTGTGGTTACTGACCATCTCGCCGAATAGAAAAAAATCGAAGTATTCCCAGAATTACTTAATTAAAAAATTATTGTTTACATTTCGGTGATAAGAATAAATTAATTAATATACTTAATGCATTTGTGATATTGGGGGTTTATCTATTTTTTTGTAATAATTACCGAGTTTGAATTATTGAAATTATGTTTTGTCTTCATTATTATTAATTAAACTAAGTGAAAATGTTTGTAGGTTTTTTTTTAATAACCTCTGAGAAAATCGAGTTCAAGCTTCGTTTAACAACAATAAACCACCTCGGGTGGCTAAAATTTATTCTTAAAAAAATCTGAAAGGCTCTGAGTAAACGTAAATGAATAGTAAAATAAATTAAAAATAAATCCTTGTTTCTGCTAAATCACTTCTTATAAAGGACTCGGCTGTTATCTACGCGATTGCTTTATTGAACCGAATTTTATGGCTTTAAAATTGCGAATTTATGCCAATACACGCTATTATACCACAGGAAATTGTTTACAGCTATTTATTCATAGCTCGATTCGTAGTAAATAAGGAAATGTCCCGATTTTAACGTAATCGACCTAAATTCGTCTAAAAAAGGCTACCAAACTAACCACTTGCGCGTAATTTATTTAAAATTAAGCTGAGTTTAAAGCAAAACAATAACCAAAGATTTAAACTGAACTTTACGTGAATGATGGGATTAAAATAATTTATTTCGACTTAGAAAATAACCCTGATTTGTTTGTTCTCAAATGACTAAATTGTGCCTCATTTCCCAAGTCCTGAAGTCGAAAATTTCCATCTTAATTTCATGTTAAAAAGCAAGGAAACAACGGTTCATCCTTAGGTTAACAAAAATTAGCATTCCTTATAAAAGGATACGATTATTAAAGTATTGCACAGATAATTAAAGTTGGAAACAGTGATATTTATCAATTTACAAGAAGGTTAAAAGAATAGGAAACGGAAAATGTTTACTTATAATTGAATGGCAGGTTATTGCGAAGTATTTGTTCGTTGCATAATTTAAAAGGTATTTTTGTGTAGAATTCGCTTTTTTCGCCGAGGTTTTAGCTTGAAATATCTTTAGCAAAACAAGATGTTCAAATCGGATATTTTCTTTAAAAACACATTTAGTAACTTTCCAAACATAAAAAAAGTGTGTCATTGCGATTTTGCGACTTTTAGTTATTTGTTTCCTTTTGCTCTTTTATCCCTTTAGTTTTCCACCGAAGTTACGCGTGTGATTTGTTTAGTTATTGATGTTTAAAAACTTGGCACAATTACGAAGTAAAAGTCATTATTTTGGTATTTGTAACGCTAAGTCGGTTCTTTTAGTTCCAGTTTCGATGTTTTTAGTAACGCGGAAGGATAAACATTCGATTAAAGTTGGCCGTTTCGTCGTTTTACTGTTTTATTTTTATATTCGTAGCTAACGAAAGTAATAGTAAGGCAATTAACATAGTTTTCTGCGAATGTGCAGTTTCACTAGTGTGAAAATGTAGGCCGCATTTTCCGTTCTAAATATACATGCATCTCGTGAGGTTTTACTCTTTATATTCATTTCTTTATAAACAAATCATCTTATAATTGGATTTTTTAATTTTTTATGAAAATATTGCCTGAATTTATTTTATTAATGATTTTTTGTTTTAAAACTTTAATTTAAATAAAAAAAATTTGGAAAACAACATATCGATTGCATGTCTTTAGAAAAACAAGGTGTCACACCTTCCTACATTTATTTATGCCCAGGGTCTGTTCGTTTATTATTAGGTTCCTGAAATTTAAAAGTAATTTTTAGGATTCTGTGATGAAATTCTTGCAAAAATTTTGAACTCATAAGTTTTATTGGCACGTGTAAAGGACAAGTTTGTGTACGTTTCATATTTTAGTTTATTGAAATTTTGTGTTTTGAAGAATTGTTAAGGCTCTCCAGCTTCCTAAAGGTTTTGTTTACAGCCTTCAGTATCAAGAATTAAAACAGTCAAAATTAATAAATAATTTTGAAAACTGCCCAGATCAACCAAAATAATTTTTTAAAAATTATTTTAAAGAGGTTAAAATATAGTAGAATGACAAAAACATTCTAAATTCTCACCTTAACATTTAATTATTGTTATTAAATGTTTTATAGTGTAATAAAACATCTAATTTGATTTATAAAAGCTTTTGCTAATATGCTAAAATGTAGATTCGTACATGTCCTTGCATTTACGAGTATGTTTTATGGTTTCGCCACTTATTTCCTGCTTCTTTTTTTTTGTCTGCAGCTGATAACGTTTGCATTGGGTTTAATTAATTTTATACCAAATTTATCAGGAGCTTCAAGGAAAATCCGCATAGTTTTGGTGAAAATCCGTTGTAATTAGTTGAAGCTCAAACTTAGCCAATTTTTGAATATTTTTTTGGATATTAATAAGCATTCCTGTGGTGTTAAAAACACATCCAAATCACAAACAGCAAAATTAATTAAAGCATTCCAATAAATACATTTAGAAAATTATGAATTAAACAACTTTCTTCAAACTTCCAGTTTACGCAGTCAACCAATCACCGAGTGAAACTTTTTATTTTTTACCATAAACGCGTTGTTCCAAATTGTTTTGACCTATTTATTAGAACCGTTATTTTTCTACGGTTTATCTTGGGGGTACAGTCTAGTATTACAGGTAGCAAAAATTCGATGCACCCAAAAACCCAGACAACCTGCCGCTTTACTTAATTTTTGAGAGGGCGGCATCGTTTATCGGTTATTTTTGCGGGGTTAAAATTTTTTGTGCCTTAATTTTTGCTTGGAATCTTCGTTTTTAAAGGTTTAGGTAGCAAACTGTATTTTTTGTTTGGCTTTTTTACCTTAAAGGGAGATTATAAAACCCTTCGAAGACACCAGGTAGATCTATCACAAAATTTTGATGCGATGGCCACGGGGTGTAAAAATTAATTAGTTAATTAATCAAGGGTGGTGTAATTGAATGAATAATTACGTATTTAAATAAACAGTTGTAGAATGTGTCGAGCGAGCTTGCAGAAATATCGAAGGAAAAGCCGAATCATTAAATTTATTAAAAGTACGACGGAAGTGTCATAAATAAGCTGTAAAAGTATTAATTACCGAACATGTTATTTATGTCTCTTCCTGTAATTTTACTATTGTTTGATCGTAAAAAAATGTATACTGTTTACCTCACTAAGAACCTTGAATACTGAAATTTTAAATTACATTAAGCTTCCTTTTGGCTTTCCATTTTTAAGGAAGGATTACACGTTGTAAATTATTATTTTACTTGTTGTAAATTCCCATTTTACCTGTTATAAATTTACCTTTCTACGTTGTAAATTCATCTTTTCCACGTTGTAAAATCCTAATTAAAATCAAAATTGATATAAAAGTTATCGCATGTGTGAAAAATGCCCAAATATTTTAAGTGCGTGCTTTTTATTACTTTGTTACCTGCAAATTACTTCAAAATTATCGCGATGAAATTTTAATTCGGCGGAAAATCGTGACCTAAATTGTTTAAAGTAGGTGTTTTAATCGAATATATGAAGTTGTCTGTTATTATTATTTAGGTAACATACAGTAAGACAGTTAAGTGTTCGATTACAAACATTGTACATTCCATAAACACCAAACCAATTTATAGCAATTCGATATCAGTGATACTACTTAACCAAAACCTAAAATTGAACAGGCAGGTTGCTAAGGTTACGCCACATTTCACATTGAATTGGGGAATGTTGTAGTTTAATATTGGAAGTCATTTTCACTTAGTTGGATTTAACTTTCATTAAATTCCCAGATTGAGTAGAATAAGCGAGCTGCTTTGTGAAATAACGCTTTTCAGGTGCACAAGTTGCAAAACTTTGTTTTTTTACTCATTATTTATAAAAACAGCTTAGGCATGGCTTTATTAACAATTTAAATATTCTCAGCTGGTTCCAATTATTGAAAGCTCTTTTGTCTTCAAACGTACCCCAAAAACCTACAGTTTTTTTTCCGCCCCTTGCAAATCGTTAACATATAAAATATGTAAATAAAGCTTCAGTTTAAAATTAAATTTTTTTCTTATCAAATTTTGAAATGGTCAATTCGACGAACATTTTTCATTCATTAGAAGTCCGGTTTTTCAAGTTAATCGCATAATAAAACACCGTTTTGAGGCCCCTTTGGATTTTAAGGATTATTTGTTTTCGTGCTGAATCAGTAAGATCAACGATCTAATTGTTTTATCTGCTGAGATAATTTGGAATTCCCTAATTATCATTTGCTTTTAATTCCGCCTTTCGTTTACCTTTGTAACCCAACGTTCGTGAGCTGAATCGTTTTGTTTTACTAGTCTAGCCTCCTTAGTAATCAAACCGAACTTTTTTAGTTTTTCTAGTTTAATTTATTTGCCTAATAAATAAACAGGCAATATTTTGAAATACACTGACCGGCAAAGAAAACCGGCCACCTTGAAATATTTCACAAAAACACTTAAACGTTCATTAATTTAACTAAGGATTGGCATTAGGTTGAAGAACCATTCATTGTTGATACGGCATGCACAAATTAGCTAAGAAAATAAGACAAATAAACTCAGAAATAAATTTAATTTGAAAAAAAAGAAACAGTGAAAAATCGATTTTCTTTTAATTGCAAAAAAAATAAAGGTGGCTGTTTTTAATGGACCTTCTGGTAAATTATTATTAGCCTGTATGTCCTCCTCGAGCCTGAATTACGTCATTCAACCGTGATTTACGGTAACATGTTAATGCTGTTGAGAAGAGAATCTCGCCTGTTAACATTAAAACTAGGGGTATTTTGGAATGGAACAAGCATCTTAAAACATTGATAACTAAGAAAAATCAGCTTAGCTCTTTATTTAGTTATAAAATATGCGGTTAAGGGAACCCTTTATAAAATATTTCAGGGTGGCCGGATTTTTTTGCCGGTCAGTGTAGAATAAATTTGTAAGGAGTGGGCCATGATTTTTTGTTACATGTTGGTAACAACGAAAAACTGTCAACATGGCAAACGTCAGCTGGCAAGTTTGAGGTTAGGTTTGTGGCCAAGCTAATAGAACAACAGAGCAGTTGAACTTAAGATGCGCCTATCAGGAACAGAAATCACAGCCTATTCTGCCCAAACATTTTTATTTCTTTAGAAGTATTAAAAGTACAATAATTAACATTTCCGTTCAGATACTGTTATAAAACGATTTTTAGTATTAAAAAATTGAAAATATTCTCTTTTCCAAACGTTAAGTAATATTCCTTCCAATGCACTTTAATAAAATTTGTTTCATATATGGTAGTATGAAAGTATAAAACTTGTAGATAAGAAGTTACTATGCATTACAGTATTGTTAATTAGTTACCCTTTGACCGTTGTAATCGGTTAGAATTTTTTTACTGCCTAAGCCGGAAATATACATTTCATTGGACTTGTTGCCTATTTAAGCTTGACAGATGTTGATTGTTCAAAGAAGATAATGGATATTACATATCATTGAGTAAAACACTGTACGTGTGGAACAAATACCCGATTAGGCACAAGTTTACTTTTGGATTAGGTATTTGATTAATGCTTTCGGGCTTTAAGCGTAGTTAAACCGAGTTATCGTAGAGTAACCAAGAAATTCGTTTTGTTATTTGTTTAATTCGTGTAACATACCGAGTTATATAATCGTTACCTGTTGTGATTTACATATTTTATTGTTTAATCTAGTAGGCTGGCTTATCAAAAGGAACACTAATTCCTATTTGGGGTTTTCCTAAAACTGAAATAATTCGCATTCCTTGATAACGAACTTATCAATGTGCTTGTGCTCATCCCATACACGATACACGAATTTACTATCAGTATTGATTTCCCGTTCTGATTATTTCTTCAGATAATTGTTCTATAGAATTATCTATCCTACTGTAAATATTGCTTTTTTATCATCCAGATATCCACGTGTTTCTGTTCTAAGTATATATAATCAGGCGATTGTATTATTTGCTTCCAGTTTACCATACCTAATGGGCTGGTCTTTTTTAGATTTCACGATAATACCATTTCTAACGTTTAACTCTTTTATAAACAGAACCCAGACTTTCATGCTTTCACTCTGAAATAAGGGTTTTAGAAAGGGACCGCCGCCCTGCTGTGAGTACAGATATCCTTCTCAGACCTTACCCTTGGCCGGTTTCCGCACCGTAGTACCCACCCCCATTTCTAAAGAGTAGGTCAGGGTCGGAACTTAAATTGATGCTTTCAAATTGAACGTTGCATCTCTTTCTTTTCTTTGAGAGTTAACACGGGACGATATTAAAGCTGATACTTTTTTATATTAATCCACTTTTGTTTATTAAAACACAAACAACACCTTTAAAATTTAAGCATGATATTGGCTTTTGATTAAATTGCCATGGTAACCGTTTGGAGTTTAGCATGCAGAACGTAACTGGAAAATAATTGAAATTTCGGTAATATGTTTTATCCTATTCAGGTTTCATAGAAAAGTTTGGGAAATTAAAAAATTCTGTGGTGGGTTTGTACTCGTGGTAATTATGTGCGAACACCCAAACTGCCCTTTGTTAAAAGTTGGCATTGGTTAAAATTTAGTGAAAGTTAAGACATCAATCAACTTCACCCTGTAGATTATTTCTTCCGAGAGGATTACAACCGGAACATATTTTGCTAATTGTTTTCGCCCCAAGGTTTTTCTACAAATTAATGCATAAAGGTCCTTAAAAAATAAAAAACGTTAAGACTATCGGCGATGAGCTTTTAAAGAACTTGGTTGTTTTCAGAAAACAGTAAAATACCAAGCCTGATTGAAACAATAAATAACGAGGTGTTGCTTATCGAGTGGCAGTAATTTTATATTAAATTTACTTTTATGGAAAACAAAGAATTTTAATATTTTACGAAAATTGAACATGTTACGTAATAATTACATATATACCAAGCTAACCAATTAACATACAAGAAAATCTTCCACTCTTTTTTAAGTTCCACACCGTTGACGATACGGTAGAAATAAATAAAATTTTCGAGTAGAACTAACCACACAAATAACATTATTATGCTGTTATGGAGCCATTGTCCCATCGTTTTCTGGTTAGATTTGTCAGACGCAAGGTCACTATTATAGTTAACCAGAAGTAGATTGTACATCGAATTATACGTACATAGATATGTTCAACATACTAGAGTAAACAGAATGTTAAGAGACATTTCCGGATATTCAAGCTGAACTCCCCCACCTGAATACTAACGTGTTATAATCACTACCTGTAGAATGTTCGTATGGTGTTAAAATTCGTCGTCCATGACGGAGGTCTTCATTCTTTTCGTGGGTTTTTATCCGGCATATGCGGGTTCGGCACAACGAGTTTTTGATTTGTTTATTGGCGGACATATTTTACGTCAGTTTGATTTTTTTTTTATTTATCTTGGACAAGCTTTTACTTTTGTTACGGATAAAAAAAAGGTTAAAAGATAAATAAGATACCAAATGATTTCTTCTGATTTAAATGATTTTTTTCGGAAATTTTTGCTTTGCTTAAAGGTAAAAGGAAATACTGAAACCCCCATTTTGTTAGCCCAAGAAGTAAAAAAATCAGCATTGACCTCTACTTTTCCTAGAATGAACCAACATACGAATTACAATTAGGATCTTCCAGAAAGGAACAAGGTTAAAAAGGTTAAATGTGGGATTTTTATGAGAATATTAAGCTTGTTAGGAATGTTTTAATGGTTAGTTAATATGACGATATTACCTGTTTCTTATGTAAATTTGTACAAAAGTCTAAATCCCACATTTGTAACAATGCGTTTCAGATTGAAGTGAATCCAAAAATCCTTAGGTCCTTGACTCCCAGGATAAGTTTACGTAGAAGAATGTGGAGTAAATCGTAAACATTAATCATTTTAGTGCAACATATATCATAACAAACCATACGAATAAACGGTGACACAGATATATCTAGCAAAAAGGCTACGCTGCCTTGTGGTGTCAGCAATAATAGCAGGAAGGTTTCGAGTTTCAGACTATTTGGCGCGTGACTGTATTCAGTTAAAAAACCCTTGATTAATGCGGAACTCTAGTGGTGGCTTTGGATTACAATGGTCTTAGCTAAACTTGAAACCGTCAGAATCAGCTAAAATACCATGGACAAGGGCTTCTTTGTTGATATTAATCAACACACACATGACCCAACCTGAGCTTTGCTGGTGGAAAACTTGTATGAAACTGATAAAATTGTGGTGTAACGTTGGCAAATCCGGAAACACTTCACCCCTGCGCAATTTTCTCGGAAAGAAGGAAAACAAAGTTATTTTTTTCAGCCTTTGATACAAGAAAATATCGCAAATAAATGTGTTCCAAATCAAACAAAATCCGTTGATAGTATATTTACTCAAAGAAAATATCGTAAACAGATTGTTATTATAACAAAGTTCACCTTGCATAGAACAAACATTGCTATCGGTATGATCTTATTGATTTCCTGTTTCGATAATGCAGGAAAACCAAATCAAAATATTAACAAATAGTCCCGTAATTAACTTCGGCCCCCCTTAAACGCCTTTACTGGTAATAAGAAATAAATTACACCCAAGTAGAACGTTGTTTGTGTCGTGTTACTAAAATTTTACTATCCATAGCCGGTTTATAATCATCCACCCAACCCTAAAGTAGGTCATAAAATGCGAGATAACCGTCCGTTCGTCATAACGGTACACCCTCATGGAATGCAGGACCACCCCCATAAAATAACAGTACAGAAAAAAAGAGCCGTTTCTCTTTTACTGTCCCATAAAAGCAGTAGGTATGTGCACTTATTTTCCAGAAAAGGGGGACACTTTTTATATGTCATCTGTTGAACATTTACTAAGCCCTTTATTAATTAATATACGCAGGTATGGGAATTTTTTTTAGGATTAGAAAGCTTTGTAAAATGATTTGTTTTGGACACGCACGAATGATGTTCATGGATTGTCTCGTGTATCGTAATTGGTTCTAATCACGCAATATTTAATATGGGTATAGATTTAGATATATTTCCTGTATATACAATTTTGAAAAGGTTGTTTTGGTTTTGAGGAACCTTCAGCGAAAACTTTGGTTTCTTGTGATTAGGTGTTAATGCCATTTTAATTGACGTGGTGTTAGGTAAGATCATGATGTTCAAAAAACTGTCCCTAATTGGCTTTTATTCCCGGCGCCTCCACCAAAAGTGCCCAGCTTTACTCGACCAGTAGTTATAATTATGCGACATTCAACTACCGTCGAATCAAAACTGTTGAACTAGCTCCTTCCTGTGTTGCTATGTATCAGATCGATTAATCAATTTTTGCGCTATACGGAAGCGAAAGCCGCGCCCAAAGTTCTTCCCGAAACATCCATAATTATTCGGCATTATCTTAAAAAGTCCCGCCGAAATTCCACGCGTTGAAATTCACCCCCTAAAATCCGTAGAGCTAGGCACTATCGCCCTTTACTACGTTATGTAATTTTTCGGTAGTCTTGCAAAATTCCCCTTTAAATTCCTTGTTCGTGGAATGGCACATTCAGTCTCATATTGCACCGTTCATGGGCGCCGTGACGTCACAAATCGATGTGCTGCGCAATGACGTCACGAACTCGCGAGCGCGAGTTTACGAAAGTGAGAGTGGTCGCGACGCGAATACTCTCGTTTTCTCATTCTTCTCTTTGGTTTTAACTTTGCAGCCTACGCCCGTTTGCAGCTTTGGTTTATGTCCGTAATATTTCTGACATATTGTTCCTCATTTTTCTCAATACACCGTTCCATTACGTTACGGATGATTCAAGTTTTTTTGTAACGTAATAAACTTTCTCACGCAGAAACGAACCCGAAAGAAATGTGTTTCGTTTTATTGTATCGTGCAGGAATGGTCTTTATTTGAGTTGGAAAATCTTACGGACCCTTCACTACCACGACGACGACAGGGTTGGCAAAAGTCCATCACTTTAAATAGATCTCGACATTCCGACGTTATTGGAAAGCTATTCCATAAACGGTCGTTATTAAGCTTGATAAACCGTAACGTTAACCGTGAAAGTAACTATAATAATATTTTATGAGTTTAGAATCGCACACAGGAATTTTTTAATGTTACTCGAAATTAAAGACCAAACTTATACATACTTTAATTTCTTTTTATTTTTTGAAAAATTGTGGCTAGTTTTTGTGATGCTAACAAGGAAACAAGTTTTATACCTTTTCAAAGATTGTATGTTTTTTAATCTTTATTGCAGTGGCGTCATTCGTAATGAAGTTATCTGTGGCAACTGTTTTGGCATTGATTGGTGGGATGTTCTACCCAAATAAAGCCAAAATTCACTTGGAAATTATGGTATCTTTATTATTGGTGATCCTTTTCGAATAACGTTAACGATGTACGACGATCTTAACGTTTCTACTACTTCCTTTTGGTTTTTAAAGTCGTAACATAACGCAACGTTCACTTATCGTTTTTAAATCCATTTCCTCTTCTACTGCAATGCAGTGTCGAAGCTCATTCACACTTGCTGGTGTGCAGTGGAGGTGATGGGTCCATTTTTGCACTTGCATCACATGCCAACCAGCTTTTATCCTCAACACGAATTCGACTCAAATCAGCTCCAGCTGGAATCCAGGCTGCCTGTTATCACTTATTTACGAAAACCTAAACCTCGTAAAGAAACCAAAACATACTGTCTTTCAACAATTTGAAGTAAAATACCACTCGTAAATTTTAAACATAACACACATCGTAAACCGATAACGTAATGCCATACTGTAAATCGTTAACGTAACACCATACTGTAAAACGGAACATAACCATAACGTCAATGTAATTAATAAAATAACAGTTCGCAGTGAATGATTGACAGAGCTCAGTAAATTCAATTTTTTCACAATCTCACGTTTTTATTTGTTCAAACATTTCTAAATCTATCAACAATTTGTTAGTCGATCAAATCTTTCCCTTGGGGCCGAATAAAAACCTGAAATTAACGAGAGGATTGGTTGATATTTCGTAACTCGTCTACTTCAACAACATTGAGTCATAATTAGTTAAAATCCATAAAGTTTGGAAAAATCACGGTTACTTCCATTACTATGCGAGTTGTATTAACCTTGATATACTTTTTTGACAGTGATGCAATTAAAACTCATTACTATGTAGAACGGTAATCCGTGATGTCATTTTATTTTTTTAATGTCAAATATTAGCATAAACTTACGTTTTAAAATACGTATTTATTTTTTATTTAAGTTTAGGTTATTTAATTCGTAATTTCCTCAGCTTCTTCTGGAACTTTATTTTAACCCTATAAGTTTTTAAACGAGCGCAGAGAAAAGTTGGAAGTTCCGAGTGGTTTTTTTTTCAACAAAGTTTTTTATAATTCTAAGCAAAGTTTAAACAAACCCTAAACTTCCAGAACAAGATTTAAAACTCTTTGGGGAAGTTTGGGGGAATTTTAAAGTTCATTAACTACACGGATAATAAAATCCGGAAGCGGCTAGTTCTTAAGGGATTATTTACTTACAATAAATTTATCGATCACCGTATACCAAAAGATTATTTATTTAAAACAAAATGCCTTTTTCATTTAGGAGAATCTTTTTTTAATTGTTTAAATCTCGTTTTTGAAGTGCTTAAAATTATAAAAATTTAATTAAAATCCTTAAGTTAAGTCCTCTGCAACAATAAATTATTACTCGGCCCATTAATCACAGAACAAGTGCGTTGTAGGAACACTTTTAGCAATGAGTTGATATTTAAACGTATTGCAAAAATCACGGTGTGTATTTCAAAACGATATCTAATTAAGGAAGTATGGGTTTAAATCTTTTATAGCTGTAAAAACCCCGGCAATTAGTTTTGAAGAGCTCGAACTCTTGTAGTGGGCCGATGTCGAAAAGTACTTATTAGGAAGAAATTGCCTATTAAAAAAAACGTTGCTTATTAAGAAAAAAAATTCTGCAACCAAGGTACCCTAACAGGCACGTATTCATCAATAATTAACAGAAACGTATGTGTCCTCTAAATTTTCAAAGATTGTCTTATATCCGGGAGAATGTCTGTCTGTAATACACGAGGTGAATCTAAATTATATTTGATTTAAATAATTGTATTCAAAAATTAACATGTTTTTTGTGTTTTATTAGACTAAAAAAGCTTTGCCAAGGAGCCATGCCTTACCAAAGCCTACTCTGATTTCAGTCAGTTTTGTCAAGCGTATTTGTTAATTTAATAATTGCAGTGATTCGTTTTTATCGAATTCTTAAGTAAAATTGGTAGAAGAAGGCGTAGAGATCCGATCGACCTCGCACATCCGTATTGGGATGATAAAAACGTATCGATAATACAATTGCCCGAATAACGTTATCTGCGCCAAACAGGCTCACACGTCTAACTTAATTTCGTACAATTTGATGTTCCTGTATTTTACAGGTAACGCCCTTGACCCACACGTCTATTTTCTTTATCGAAGTTATTTCGTTATCTTCACCGAATTTTGTTATACTTATCTCTTTTTTAAGTACGACCTGTAAACATATAAATAAGCAAACAAAAATCGCAGACGTCTTTCGAAACATTCGGGATTTAATTAACTACTGCAGTGATTAAGTTTTAATTTGTGTTGCAAGGAATGCGGGGATTTTTAGGTCGTTCACTGAAGTGGAATGATAACCAAAATTAACAACTAAATAACAAAAACCTGATTCGCCAATTTCCGCGTATGTAGGTGGCTAGCTAATATTTACACGGTTTTCTAAAGCAACAACTTGCATAACATATTTGCGGACATGAACTTAGCTGAATCTGAACAGTGCTAATTGAAAATTGCAATTGTGCATATAAAAACCCTAATTTGCTTTATGAACACGTTTCGATTTGCTTAATGGTGCGTAATAAGTGCGTACGTCTGACAAAATCGTTATGTGCAAAATGCACGAACGTATATGCAAACTGACCTTAATATTTTTAAATTGCATTAAGTACTCGTGTGTCTGTCTCTGGTTAAAAAATACGCTGTGACCCAAATACAAGTCTGGGTTTTACGGCCGCCCGCGATTCTTGTGCAATATGAACAAGATTATTCGCAACTTTTCCTTTTTGTATGTTGGCAGCTTGGCACGCCTTATTTTTATTTATGTTCTTGATGTAATACGTAAAAATTAAATCATTCCATTGGCATTAGATACGTGGACCTAGTATTTGACACAGATTTTCGCGAAAAACTAGGAACTGCCCGCTTTTGTTAATATCCTCATTTTTTAACATTTTAACATCAAAACATTTTTGTATTTTTAGAAACGATTTCCTCGTTCTTAATTTATTCTTTCGATCGTGGAACGCCAGTAACTATTTTGACTTCGAAACCAAAATAATTAAGATTTTGGAACCTGGTTAATTATTTTAAGGAGCTTTCACAATTAACAAAAACTTGAGGTCATTTCCGACTAATGCAGGTTGCAGAAAGGTTAAAAGAGCAATTTACGTCAGAAAATGGGCGGATATTTAATCGTACAAATTTTGAATTAATTTCCTGGTGGTCTAAGAATTACAGCACCCGTCTCGCGTCTAAAAGACACATGTTCAAATCCCGCTTGCATTTGGGTTAACAAACCCAAAGCCACAAACGGAATAAAAACAGGACTTGTTTTAGTAATTTTTTACAATTCAAAGCGCTTTTCGTAAAATTCCACGTGCGTGTGTTATAAAACACGAAGTCGTAGGTTGTTTAATAATGGTAAATTTACCATTTAGCGTAAATGTTCAATTCTGCCATGAAAATAAATGTTTCCTCTATTTCATCATCATTTAACGTCGAAGTCGGGCTAGTATGAAAGACCGGATAAAAAAAGGTTAAAAACAGGAAGCCACTTTTATTAGGATACAAATTATATTGAAGTTGTTAATTCACACTAGTTCTTGTTGATACCATGAAATACGTAATAAGAATTCCAATCATAAATACGTAAACAAAAGGTCGGATTAATATTTCTTGTTGAAAAGTTGCCAAAAGGAGTCGTCACAGTTTATCTAAAAATAGGTTCAAGTTACGTACAACTTCCGTAAGGTTTCCTTAAACAAACCCACGAAGTTATCTAATTGTGCAGTTGTACCTATCAAACTATAATCTTTACAAACGGCCAATTCGTACAATTTACAAAACGCCGGAAATAGACGTGTTAAATGATACATTGAAACAATTGAACAAAATGGCGGGCGGAAATGATGATGGACGTAACCTTCGTGTGTCACTTTCACTCAAGACATTTTGGCAACACCGGCGTTCATCTAGTTGAGGTCGGTTCTTTACTATTACAAGAAAATAATAGAGTTTAGTTGACCTAAATGCGTGGTAATGAACATTCTTCTTACTTTATTGTACGTGTAATCTCGCTCTCTATTAATTTAAAAGTGAAATGTGAAGCGCTACTTAATTCAGGTTATTCAATTCTACTAACGAAAATCATCAGATTATTATAGTATTTTAAGGTATTTTGAAGCTTAGTGGTAAAATAATTTTAAAAAAAGGTTTAAGTCAAATCCAAAATTTACAAAACCAAAAAACAATAAGTAGGTTAGATATCCAATTTCGTTTTAATGAAGTGTGGTTTTTTCGTACACTGAGAGTGAATGGAACCATTACAATCAAATCATACAAAAACATTCAGTTACGCAATTTCCGCGATCGAGAACGTTAAGGTGCTTAGTACATGATGGAAAACCTAGAAATAATTGAAATTGAATGATGTTGTACTTTCCTGTATTCTTCTTTTTTGTTACTAACAGCTTGGATATTTTTGGGTTTGAATGGCTAAAAGTTATTCTCTGCAGAATTTTAAATTTTTTTCTGAGCTTATTCAAAAATTTAACAAAAACAAACAAAAAATAATGAAGGATTTTTGATCAATTTGACAATGAAAAGAGGTTGGCAATCCTGTTCCTAAAAATGGCCTCAATTCTGCAACTGCATATTTTAACGCCACTTAATCGATTTAAAAATACATTAAGGAATTTCCTACTTCGATAAGCATTATCACAGCATATTTTTATGTGGCTTACTTCCCAATCTTTGTTTACTGTCCTTTCTGCAAATATTTTGGCTTAAAAATTCCACCAGGAAATCCGATTAAATTTAAAGAACTCAAAATTTATTGTTTTTTTTTTCTTTGGTATTCCAGTAATAACCGAAATTTCACTTCTTGGGAATAAAGTATTAAAATACACTCAGATTGTTGTATTTCATAATTCAAGTATTAAATCAAAAAAATTAAGCAGAAATTAATTTTTGATGCTTGAGTAGGAACGAAAACTTTACTCAATAATTTAATTCTATGCCTTATTTATGATTTAACAAATCTTTACTTGTTTTTATTATAGCATGACGTGTTGCACCATAAAACTAGACAACTGGAAATTTTCTATTAAATTGCTAAAACATCAGAATTTTTTTATGGCAAACGGTATTAATAATTGTATCAATCGATTACTAGCTTTATTATATTAAAGTACGTGCAATTGCGTGTTTATTATTTAACGGAGTCGTTATATTCTTGGAAGCTGTTATAATTTTCCATTAATGAAAAGTGGTTTATTATTGGATCAGTCCGAAAGTAGGACGTATGGGTGGGAATTGGAATATTTTTATATACTGGATGTACTCAATAAATTCTGGAACTACGAATGATTTTTATTGTTCCTGGAATTTTTTTTAGTTCACAACGGTTGTTGAACCAAAATCGCAACTTTTTTCAGAAGTTTCAAATTAATTAGTTAAGTCACAAACTTTCAATTATAATCGAAAATAAGGCGCCATTCAAAAAGTAAATCAAGAAATTAGCGATACATTAATCACTTGGAATATTATCACTATGACATGCGTACGTGATGCACTAAGTGAATTAATAAAGAATACTTCGATAATCGTATCGATGAATAAGAAAGAAAGCTTGTTGTTAGTCAGATGCGTATTAACAGTGCTATTTAGGTAGAATGTTATCAACGGCGCCAATTTATTAAAAATTCCAGGAATTTGGTTGGTTCTTGTTTTTTTTTTTAATTAAAGAAATTTTCCTGGAATTCGTCTTAACAGCCCAAAAGCATAACTATTTTGAGTAGTTCAACCTACGAAACGTCAAGGAAAACCTGAAAGATTATTTCCGAATCTATCAATGAAAATCTTACATAACCATCAGGCAGTAGAGTATTTTTTCGTAAAACATACCCGAAATTACGGTAGGTTTTCATTTAAAATCCATGTACCTGCCATATTACGACAGAGTATGTGATAATAGTTGCCGAATACGCGGTGTGATGTCATGTTAGCAGCCGGTTCCGAGTGTAGTGTTGAAATGGGGTATGTAGGTCGACCGTGTCCACAATCTTCACTCGAACACTATCACGTTCGTTTTGCTTTTATGAGATTTCAGATGTAGTGAAATGATCATCTGAACTTGTTTATATTAAGTTTTACTTTTTTAAATAATTTCTACCTTTCCATTTCTGAAGAAAGCTTCCGAATAAGAAAAAGTAATTGACGTATTTAGTATGTCCTTTTTTTTATCAATAATACAAGGTTAAAACTGCAGCCGTTTCAATGACCGAATAAACTATTTAATCTATTATTGTGGTCATGAAGTAATCTGATAAATATCTGCATGGTTTGCATGGCAACGTATCACAAACTCTTAGAAATGTAGGAATTTTGGAAAAGTTTCTAGGTCACCTTTTCATCACTCGTGTTGTATTAGGAAGAAGATCAAGTTATTAACAATTCATTAATAAATCAAGCTAGCCATGATATTTAAAACGAAAATATTGGACGTCCTGAAAGGTGATTCTTTTGTTTCGTAACTACCAATGATCAATGCAGACTTTTAATTAATTAATTCACGGCACACTTATGCTTCAAACATCAAATAAATGGCAACGTTTTGTAAACATACATCAAAAGTGAAAACTTTCAAGCAGTGTAGCATTGTTAATCAGTGTAATTACGAGCAGTTGTATTGAATTGCCTGTAATCGCGGCCCATATTTAATTAAAAAATGCATTCAGATACGTTCAGACGACCTTATAAATCAAAATCAACCTCTTTCAAACAGTAGGAAATAAATTGGTGAGCTTCGAGTGTGTAATTTCAAAAATTACCGAATTAATAACCGTAACCAACACACCAGGAAAAGTCTATAATCGAAAAATTTAAGGTTAGCTGTTCCTGCCATAGCATTAGATTTAATTAGGCGCGTGTCGTTTGTTAATTCGTTTATTTTTACTGTTTACATTTAAAAAAATAAATTTCGTAATGCTTATTTACTTAAAAAAAAAAAAATTTATCAAAGAACGTGCGTACGAAGATTACAAGATAAGTTTAAGATCGAGTTTGAGCCAGTCCACCTTGTACTACAAAATAAATAACGTAAAATGGCTCTTCAGAATTCCATCAGTTAGAAACTGAACGATTAATAAATGTCTTCGAAATTTAAACTTCGAGTTGCAGTGGCATGCAGACCGCTCATATAGAGGTATTTAGAACGGAAGTATTGTGGGTTTGGTCTTTTCCTTTATGTTAGTTGTGTTTAGGTTCTTATAAATATACTTTTTCGATATTTTAAATTGTAAAAATAGTTCGTGTGGAAGCACTTTTATTGAATCATTTTATAAATAAAGCTTGAATATTTGCAAGAGTTTGAATTACAATTGTTTTTGCATATTTTGTCTCTCTTTTACTCTTTTTTTCATACATAACTTTCATTTTCTCTTTGCTTCTGCCTTTCTGTCATTTTTTTTGTTCTTTCGTAGTCTTTCTTCCTTTGTACTCTAAGCAAAGTCCTTAATTCATTTTATTTTTATCAATTGTCCCATTTTCCGTTGCTTTCCTTGATTTTTTGCTATGAAACTCAACAAGAGATTATTTTCACACACAAGAAAATTCTTACAAATCTCGTGTCTTTGTTTTTTAAAAAGCACCTAAAAAGCCATTTTCACTTACATACCTGACATACTTTTTTCTTTCTTTCATATAAATAAGATTCACTTAAATACTAGTTTTTTACAATTTTTCCCAATTAAACCGTGGAAGAAAAAAATAATGCAAGCATGTGAAACGAAGACTGCACGAGATAGTATTAGAGAGGTAGTGAATTTTTATGTATGCAAGATTCTGTGCCGTTTTCTAACTAACATTCTCAAGAAATTTATGTCAACTTTCCATGTGTTAACTTGTAATTTCTATTTGTCGGTGCTTCCTCTGGCTACTTTTATATTAATTTTTTTACGTTTAGATATCGCTTCCTGCCCTTGATATTACACACATTTGACGTTCTCATTTTAATTAGAATGTTTATTAACGTGTTTATAATAAGGTTCTCGTGTTTACACGTCGATTTAGAGGCTGTTTTTATTGCTTCTTTGTGTGAGTTTCGATATATCAGATTCTTTTGAATATTTTTCACTTGAAAACCCCCGCGCTTTTGTGTTTCAGTAGAAGAATAAAATATTTTGAAAATCCTTATTGGAAATAATTCACGGTTTAGTCATATTTTCTAATTACACTGACGCAAATTACCATATCGTAAGCGAAATAATAGGAATATTCCATGTTTGTTTCTTTCAATGCACGAATGATTCTTAGATTATGTTCTAGGTATTAGTTGAATAGACAAGTAGGTGGTTGACAATCCAATAATTACGAGCGTTTTCAAAAAGCGTTGGGTGTTTTCTGTTTATTATGCACGCTCCATTAATTCAGATGTGGGATAATTGAAGAAATCTTCCCGATCGGTGTTTGTAAATTGCTTTAAGGGCTCATCAACTGATGAGGTGAAATGAAAAATCGATTTCCGGATAATTATAAGCTTGACGCAACCAAAGATAAAATCGGAAGCTTTTTTAATGGTTTTCATTTCTTTCATGTCACGTATTTTACGTAGATAGATGTTCTGTAAACGACAAGTGGGATTGGTTTTTCTTCGGCTTGTTTATCAAAGATTATGTTAGTTTGAATCGGGCTAATAATTCTAAGAAGAAGATATTAGCCGCCGAGTATTGAACCATTAATTTACGACAATTAAAATTTGCCTATAAAAAGTGGGCGATTTAAAAATAAAATTTGTTTGTAAATTTGACGTGTATTGTTTGATTTTTATTAATTGATTTTAAATTCGTTTTACGTTGTTATTCCTTGTAGGTTTCCACAAAACATTGTTGCTTATTTTCTGGTAAAAAATAACATTTTTTTTTAATTACAATGTAAAATCAAACAAATTTCTTGGTAGGAGTGCGTGGCCAGATATTTAATTTTTTAAGTTATAACTTATATGCAACCTTTAAAATTATTCAAGAATTAAAAGTGAATGGTGGCCGACTTCATATTCAGTCACAACGAATTTTACGTGTGGCATTCACTTACTACGAATACTAGCAGTGACACTTCTTTAAATAAGAATCTCCAAGCAGGCCAACCGTGATTCCATTCGATAAATTCCACGAGAGTTATACTACGGTGTGTTCGAGTCAAAGAGGATCCTTTCTTGCGAAAGATGTTCACGAAATTTTAGTTGCTTAATAACCCTATTGAGTATACGCAATCTTTTTGTAAATTTCTCCCAACAATTTTAAACAATTTAACAAATCTTTTTGTTAAAGGCCAGGTCAGGTGAATTTTGTTTGACTGTTTTGGAAAATTTTCTTTGTCAATAATTTAGGGGTTAAAGTTTCAGCATTTATTCGGTTTTTTATGACATCAATTTTGGTGTTAAAAACAAATGACAATTTAAAATTTTGCTTAGAATTTGTACGACGATGTTTTCCTATTTTTCTTGCTTATACAAACAGTGTTAAAACTGTTATTTTTGGCACTTGTTATATATTTTTGGTTTGTTTATCACAATACATAGGTGTGAAGGTGTGATACTCTAAATATGAATGTTGTAATTTGGTCTTAGTATATTGAAGCCAACCACGAAGCCCAATTTTACCAACAGTTCCACGAAATCATCCTGTTTTCGTATATTAAATTACACTTTTTCAATAAAATTTCAGCCCAGGGTAATAATATATTTTTAAACATCCTTTGTCCGTTGGCTCAAAAATTCTAAGAAAACTTATCCCAATTACTCAACACCTTTTCAAAAATTTCCAAGGACTTTGTCATAGTTCCTTTAAATATTATTTTTCGTCTAAACATAAAAGAGCCCCCACATTTTGGCGGTATTTCGGAGGTGTGTGTTACGCCACTGCCGTGTACCTTGAAAAGGATTAGGTCAAAAGGACGGTCGGTAACCCATATAGTCCATGCCAAATAGATCATCCTTATTTGCTATAATATATTAAAAAGCCTGCCAAGACTTTTCCGTATAACAATTCAGGATTTTTATAGTTTTTTTCTTCTTATAGTCAGCTCTTAATAACATATTTGATATGTAGAAACGTGTTTGAATAAAGATTAATAAATTATAGAAAAGAAAGAAAAAAGAAACAAAAAATAGTTAGAAATTAGTTAGAACATCAGTTGGCAAGGATATCCAGACAGACGTACAAAGAGGAGTTTAGCTATCTAGAAATTTGTTGAACCCTAAATTTTGAACGAAAATAAAAAGGTAACCCACGTGAAGTGGAATTTATTACCTAAACCCTGAAAAGAGCATTTGCCAGAAAACTATTATTAAGCAAAATTGATTCTAATCTGGCTCGTTTTCAAAATCATCCTGACAATTTCATATTTATTTCAATTACATCAGTAATTTGTCTATGTCTAAATCGTCATAAATATAAACTGAAACAGGACTAGTTTCTCAAAAAACTCGAAAATAGGACTCTAAATAAAAATATTAAAAAGAACTCACAATTTCCTTGACAATTGTTTAATTTTGTTTTGTACAAATTTTACCAGCAAAATAAAATGGTCTAAGTTTCTTAGTATAGTAACATAATAATAAAGTGAAGAATGTCCTTCTGGTTTCTGTGTTTTCTCTTATAATAAATTCTGAAACAAAAGGTTCTCCTTTTTGTCTCTCTGCCTCTCCCTTTCATATTGCCTCAGATTGCCTTAAATAGCATGCATTCTTGAAGAAGCGTAAAAATTTTAAAGACAATCTGAGGCAGTAGTAAATACCATCCAGACTGTCCAAAAAACTATAAATTTCCCAAAATTGCCAGGAAACTGTTTCGCTGTTTAACTCCTCTCAACTAAATAGCCTCAAAAACGATGGAGATTGCTTCAGATTTTTCTAAACTGCCTCAAATTGCCCAAAACCCCAACTATGCCATTATGGAACAAAACATTGCCTCAGTGGTTAACTCTTCCCATTCCAGCTATTAAAAATATTAGAAAATTGCTAAAGGCTGACCCAGAATTCCTTAATCTGTTTTAGGCTGCCTCAAATTGCTCAAAATGTCTTAGGCTGTTCCTCCTCACTTAGACTGACTCAAAAACGATTGAAATTATTACTCTAAAGTGCCTTAGGATACCTCTTTCTTATTTAGGCTACCTCGAAAACAATTATAATTCTTACAGGCTTCTCTAAATTTCCCTAACCTGCCGCAGAATACCTCAAATTGTTCAAAATGCCCCAAACTGCCCCATCTCTCATTTAGGCTATCTCAGAAACGATTGAAATTTCCACGGGCTTCCTCAAATCCCCCTAAACTGACCCAGAGTACCTCAAACTATTCAAAATGCTTCAAACTGTTTGTTTAAGGAACAAAAGATTGCCTGAAACTTTCGAAATTCCTAAAGGCTGCCTAAGATTTCCTTTTAAACTGCCTTAGACTGCCCCCAAACTGCATCTAAATGTCCCAGCGACTCCATTAAGGAAAGAAGAAAGGAATGACCACATCAGTGATTGACCCCTTGGCTCGAAGGCTTCTTTACGAAGTTTGCATTTGTATTATCGCAATTGGTTAATTGCAATCAGTAGCATACTTATTTGTAAAAAGGACAGCTGCATTTTGCCGTGAAGATCCTTCAGTCTTTAGTAGAAAGTTTCAAAAAAAAATTTGAAATAAATATGGTGGAAGAGTGTCCGCCCATTTCATTCATTGGGAGTTCTGGCGGTATAACTAAGATTCAGTTGAGCCTTCCTTGTTTGCTCGCCTAAATTCATTTGTACTGTTTTTCTTAATAGTCTATTTTTAACCTCTGCCCCCGTGCTTGAACTTTTGCAGATGGTCCCTCGATATCTGCCAGTTAAAAAAACACCACATGTCGCATTCCTTTATTTCCGCTAACTGCTGAAAGAACCTACCGCAAAAAGTTTTCAGGCGTCGCCGTAACAAAACACTTCAATTTCGATGTATTTCGGTGGCGTTTGCTTCAGGAAGCAAAAGCGCACGGATTCCGGAATGTGCATATTCCGGAATGGTATAATAATGCAAACTAGAATAATTGTAGAGAACAAATGACCTGTCAGCAATGAACCACAGAACGCTTTCGCTTTCAGCAGACATAGAAGCTCGGGGGTGAGTGGGTCGATACGGCTAGACGCTCGCCTAGCAGCAGCGTCGTCCTTCCGCAAGGTTCAACGCCGCGGCGCACCGGCCGGCTCTGCCCACCCGCCCACACCCTATTTGCTTATGCAGCTATGTGTGGCGCAGTAGACTATGCACCGCCACCGCCGTCTGGCGTTCTAATTTATTTTTCATGCTTATTGCCAGTTGTTATCTGTACAGCCGAAACGACGGTGAATTTTTCAACTTTTTCTGCGACCATTAAGCAGGAAAAAAAAATTGACGGAGCTGCGACGATTCTTTGTTCCTGCAACACTGCACCGTTGGAAAAAAAGCGGGACATTAACGGAATTTGCATAGAAATTGGATTAGATTAGCTTGTGTTATCTGTTAAGTTGTTAATACACTTCATGCATATAATTAGGGGCGAGTTTATGGTTTGCAGTCGGTTGCAACAAAAAATTCTTGCATTTTAAGAAGTCCCTGCTGAAGGTTCAAACTTTTAAAGAAAGTAATAAAACAACTTTAAATTTTTAATGATTAGGAAACGCTTTTTTGCCTCCTTCAAAACTACTTTTTAAGAAATGGGCGTCCAAGAGTTGACCTTTAAGCCAGACAGGCGTTTGTTTCTGTCTGTCGAAGAGTGAAATTTTGGGGATAATTTACATTTATTGAAGTTTTGGGATTTGAAAACATATTTTAGCTTAACTCGAAAGGTTAACTTTTAAGGCAGTCTTTTGTATATTAATAGGTCAGCTTGGAGGCATTCTTAGGGGGCAGTTTTGAGGCATCCTAGATAATTTTTCAAAACAATCCGTTAATAGCTATTTTCTACTAAGTCTTCTGACTTTCTAACTTCTAACAGTAAATTGAATACTGAAGTTTTGCCATATAAGAACATCTTAAGCTTCATCCGAAGAGTTGGCTTTCATGACCATTTTGTGTCTCGATGAAATAGTTTGGGTCCATTTTTAGGCACAGTTTGAAACAGTTGGAGACAATTTATGGATGTCTCAGGCAGTCTGGCAATAGTTCATTTCTGTAGAGGGACTACAATTGTATTTCGTTCTTTCGAAGTTTTCAAAAAGATACTTTTGTTTCTTATTGGATAGTTAGAAGCAGTTTAAGAGTATCTCAGGCAGTCTTCTTCCTCATCTTTTTGGAGGTAGTTTTCTAATAAAAGTGTTGTACTTTTGTCAGTTGAGGAATGGAATCTTCGGGGTAGTTTTTCAAAGCTTAATTCGAGAGTTTAGCCGCTCAAGTAGTTCATTGTTCCGTAACAAGTCTGTTTAAATATATGGTTAAAGGCAGTTTGATGCGAACTGGGAAGTTAAAGCACTTTCAAGAACCATTCAAAGCAGTTTTGTCTGTAAAATTATGTTCAGCCTTTAGTGGAAATTTCTCATAGGCAGGCGCAGACATAAAAGTTGTGGAAAGGACAGCAGCTTTTTATAATAATATTTTAATATTTACATACATTTATGTTATTATATTAGAATACGGTTTATCATTAAGTTAGAATTGTACCAGTTTAAAGGCCCATAAAAATCACAAAAAGGTAGATAAATTTGCTTTTTTCTTATTTTAACAATTACACAATTAATTGCTGAATGCATTTCCCCAAAACTATCATGATAATATCTTTGAATTTCAAAACTAGATTCTTAACAATAATGGGTTTTCTCTAATCTTAACAGTAAGGAAATTAGACCTAGCCTAAGCGGTTGGCTGCGTTTGACTGACGATGCACAATAACCCCTGAATCATGGAGTGCGGATTAATGCTCTTCAGTCTTAAATAGTCTAGTTTTTTTTTCTAACTTAACGTTAATAGTAATAATAATAATAATAAGAAAACTTCGTCGTTAATTCTTAAAGAGGTGTCTGAAAACCTTAAACCTTAAAACCCTTAACAATCAAATCAATTGCTAATTAACAAAGCAACATTTCTAAACAAGTTTCATTCTTGTATTGGTCGAAAATCCCCTCTTAAACAGTCGAATATGGCCGAAGATTTTTGATTAATCTGCTTTTGGTTTAATAAAGCCAATTTCCTCGGCCTTCTAACAATAATATCCGGTCCTGTTTGCGGTTAAGTTTCCGTTCCCTATTCCAACACCAAAATCCATTTGTAACCCCCACGTTGATATAAGGATTCCAATTGCAAACTTGTCTTCTTCCTGTTCGTGAGACCCGAAACCAACAAGTGAGAAAATGGAATCCTTTTCATTTATCTTCTCAAAACACATTCGAGTGGTTGGTTAACTACGAAATTAACCTCCCCTTTTACAAGCTTGTTTAAAATCTTAATTTGCTTGTTATTTTGTTTTTGTTTTTTAAACTAATTTATATTTTCAAAAGTAGTTGTGTTCTGAAAACTAATTTGTTTTGAAAATTTATCAGAATTAGAAATAAAATCACGGTTGTCCTTGCTTACTTTTAAAACTGTGGTAGCCAGTGGTTGACATTTAAGCGTAGGTGGATTAAGTTTAATATAAGAACAGGTTGGTCCTGACTCGAGTTTACTGTAATTACCGCTATATCCATTTTCGCTAGTTGTGTTCGATAGCCTATTGTGTGGGTGGATATTGAAGAGGCCTTTTCGAAGTGGGCTTAAATCGTTTATCGATATATTTGAATCATTTAAGTTCCGAGTTTTGGATTTGTACAAATAAAGGTTCAAATTTCATGATTTTATTGATTTTCCAATATAGAAATTTTGTTTAAAAATTTAATAATGTGTAAAACCCAAACGCCTAAGATCAGGTTTATCGTTGTTGCTTATAAAATACGCAGAAATTACAAATATCTCCGATGTATTTACAAAAAGAAAAAACAAAATATTTTCGACGGTTCTAAAAAAAGAAATTTCTTATCAGTTGGCTCTATGTAAGATCATGGAATTTATTAGTATTATTATTATTATAAATGCAGACAACATATTATATTATTATTGCAAATACTTAGAAGATTAAATTTTAACATCCGAACAAATCCAGAATTTTTATTTAAACGTAGAAGTTGTACCTAATTAACCTGTCATAAACATTTTTCTTATTTTAAAATGCTAAACTATGAGCTTTATTTTTAAATTAATTAATAATTGCATATTTTTCTTGTTGAATTTTGGCATTTCATTTCGAAATTATTCGCAACTTTTTCGTAATCATCCCCGAAAAATGAACGAAGTTAATGGAATGCCAATTTTGAAATTCCCCAGTTTGATTCTCAGCAGGCAGCAGAAATTTCTACTGACATAATTTCGTTCTGAATAGCTGACGAATGTCTGTTGCATAATTTCATTTATAACTTTTAGCGGCTCCAAAAGGGCCTTGCTTTCTTTCTTAATTTTCACCTTTCGCCTGTTTTAGTGGTGCTTCCTTCCTTCACTAAAGTTCGAAGAATTATTCTTATCGCCCTAGATAACATTTTAACTAAAGCAATATTTCCCTAAACAACGATGACATTGATGATATCTATCTGCCGAAGTTTTGTTAGAGACACAAAAAATAAACACATATAATTAAAGTGGGGGATTTAGGGTTGTTCTGGTTCACAGAATCATCTACGTTGCCAATGTCAATGGCCATGTAAATCATAGCAAATCATAGATATGTCTTTTAAAATCGCTTATCACGTGTATTTTGATCGAATGTTGTTGAATTGATAAGTTTTTTACTCGTCTTTTTACCCAAAATATTTTCTTTCTGCACGTATTTTTTCGAGTATGTGTTATGTAAAACTTGTACAGTAAGATAACCTTCACTAATTTATTAGTAGAATATACGTAATTATCCGTGTTGTTGCGTACTGTTTCTTGTTTATAAAATTTCCCAGAAACTTAAACTTTGGTAGAGTCATTGACTTCTTAATTTACTTTTTGTATGTTTGCGTAATTATCATCAAAATATGCAAAAAATCAAGGTCTCCCAGATACAATGAATGATAAAATTTAAAATTGTAATCACCATGTGCAAAACACAGCACAAACAGATACTAAAAATACAGGCTGGGGATTCGGTTTCTCATCTAAGAATTTTACCATTTATCCGATAAGAAAAGTTTTCTGTTATTTTGTCTCTAAACTTCGAGGATTATTAATTTGTTTGCTAGTTTGTGAAATTTACTTCGTAGCTACGTAAACAACCTTAACCTCAATACAGCGTTTAAATGGCAGTGACAGTCTGACAGAACTTTGCCAACGTAAACACGGTAACATTTTTTATGGCTTATGTAGACACAGGAAAATGTTGCCTTTGTTATAACTAACTAAATTCTATGCATACATAATACGCCCCAATTAAATTCCATTATTATTACTCTGTGTATTTTACTTTTGACTACGAAATTATAATTATTTTAGACTCCTCTAATATCAAAAGGCTTGCGGAAAAGTTGGAAATTCACCGATTTGTAGTAGGCCGTGGAATTATCTTTTAAGGATGTAAGGTGCACAATATTTGAAACTGAAACTAAAAAAAATTGGAGGAAGCCGTAGGTACAAATTCAACAAAAAAAATGTATTTCTGTAATAATTGAAACTAATTCGGATCTAAAAATAGCATCATCCTTATAAAACCTTTGATATTTTTGTCCTTATAGGGTCGTTTCCGAGTTCAAATCCTGTAAGGAAACGACCCTGAAATTTTCCAGATTTGCTTTTATTCCCTTTTCTCGAAGATTGAGTGAAGCCCACGTAATATTATCGATCTGCCTGTCAGGTTAAAACCCCTTTCGTAATTAAATTTTAGTAGCTACCTCGTTGAAGAAAACGAAGGAAAATTAATAAAATTGTTTTCTTGGGCCGGGAGGAAAATTCGCCCTTGGATATAAGTGCAATGCACCGACGGTAATTACGACACGGTGTAGTTTCCGCATTGTGTGTCAATTGGTTTAGTTACGACCTACTATTTTATTGATTGTGATGCATGAATTCCAACAATTGGTTTTTTTGATGATAGGTTTGTGGCTTCCTTTAATTATGCGAAACCAAAAGTTTTTCTAATACAATTAGCCTTCAGAAAACACAAATTGGAAAAATTAAGGAGGTAAATGGTCACAGAAGTTCAAATAGTGTCGGATTTCTTTTGCTTTTATCATGAATTGCATGGGCTTCTTTGCTTTTTGTAAACTGAAACCTTTTGATTCTTCTAATTTTGGCCTGGAAAATTACTAGGAAATTGCTACAAAGCGAAAATGCGGGAAAAATTGTTGATAAAACACTTACAACAACCCTTTTAGCATTCTGTACCAGTCTGCTTTTTTTTAATAATGGGCACCAGGAGTTTGCCCATTTCTTCAGTATTTTGACGATTTATCAATGAATACGTCGTTAAAAGAAATCTAAAATGAATTGAATGAAAAGATGTTAAGAAGTAGGAAGTCATTGTTTCAATGACATCTGTGCATACATAATTTGGCAAGTATTAAAACCAAATTTTACTGAGAATTTTGTCCAATTAAAATGTTTAATAAAACTACGGTTGTTTCGTAACCCAGGAAATTTTTCCGTTATTAGCGAGTCTGAACGAAACATGCCTGCTAAGCTGGCTAAAAATAAATCTCAATTGTCCAACAGGTAAACATTCAGTTTTGTTTATTTATTTAATTAAAACATCGTAAATAACCATCGGTTGTTGTCCAAATATTTGCATTTCCTTCGGAGGAAAAGTCTGAACAACCCTTTGTATTGGTCTAATTTTTATTAACTTGCTTGAAAGTTTAGGAGTTCTAGTTAGAACAAATTAGTTATTGATATTATTATTATAAAAGCCAACCCTGCTGCCTAAAAGAAAAATAGAAAAGGAGCCGAGCCTTGGCGGGCCTCCCAAGCATTTCGCCCTTGAATTTCAGTGCAATGTACCGACTATAATTACATCATAGTTATGTAGTTTCCGCATTGTGTTTATTGGTTTATTACATCTGTCTATTTTGCTAGTTTAATTTAAACCTGCACTGTTCTATTTACGTACATAGTTTTTGATAACTAAATCTTCTTAATTCTTGAATCACAATGGCTAAGTTGATATTTTCGATATTTATTTAATTATTTAAAGATTCCATAGATAGCTTGAAAAAAATACAACGTTTTTATTATTTCGTAATAGTTTTTATATTTATGAATGCCTCACTAAAACACAGTTCTTAATAGCGTAACGTTCCTTTCATGGATTTGTTCATGACTAGAATAACTGAATTAAGCACAGAGGTTTGAAGCCTATCCTTTTAAAGACGTTATATTGAAGTTTTATTTATAATTATCTACCACTTCAAAAGGTAACATCATTTCTGCCTAATCATCTTTGCCTATAAATAAAGTAGTTCAAAACAACAACAGAAAATACCAACGCTTTGTTTTTTGTAATGATTTTTAGAAATTTTTAATAATTTTTGTTTTTATTGTCATGAAATATATTTTTGTGGTTAAAGAGGCCGAGAAGTTGAATGTTTAATGTGCTAATTTCGACTGAGCTTTGGGGTCAATCGTGGCTTGGGCCAGACCCACCATATGCCGATAGGTGTCTGAATTTTGTAACGATAGGTAGGAGTAGAAATATTAAAAAAATCCTAGAGCCTGCCCATGCGAATTTAATACGAATTCCCTAAACCTTAAAGCAAGTAAGCTGCTGCCATCTATTATCTACTTATCAATACAAAATCTAGCGATTGCTTTCATGTAAGCTGTTTTTCGCACACACCAACCAAGCATTCCAATCTAATCTAAAAACTCAAATTTTTCCAAAACTCTGGCGAAATAGGAAATAAATCAAATTAATTTATAATACATAATTACGAAATGGTTGTATCACAAATTAGAAAGACGTCCGAGTTTGTTAATTAAATTTATAGAGTTCTAACGACGGAGCGTTCCAGGAAGTTTGCCAAAGTCTTTTTTCATATATTGACGAAAAATTATTTTAAACCGTGTGATTCTAAACACGACGTTATATTGGACTGTCCGCACTTGACCCGCAATACACGTGCTGTTCTAGTTGCCAAAATAATTAATCTTTTTAGTTTGATGTTATTTAACCAACGAATTCCATCCATCCTTCTGTCTGTTTTCGGTGACTGTAAAGTCTGCTAAAAATTTAGGCTCGGTGTATTTGATTTGAACTGTATCGGACTTGGAAATCTCCGCAAAATCGCAACTATTTCAACAAATAAATAGAAGATAAAACCGACGAGTGATAAGAAATTTTCTTATGTTAGTAAAAGTGAACACACAAGCACTGAAAATACATCGATACAACAAAGTATGTCAGTGGAACAGTCTAACTCTACGTATCGTAAAACCGATACGCACCTGGCGTTTCCTGCATATTTTCATATTTTTGCGAAAAAAAAATCAATTTAAATCCTTTCGGTTTCGAATCCTTTCGCGTCTCTTTAATTCGACATTTACCTCCCAACTTTATAAACAATGACACCCGTTGGAAATATGTCGGAGGTTTCGTGTACGTATATGAAAAAAATTTTGCAACCTGGCTTTAAAAAAACAAGTCCTTTTAAAGGAAGTTGATTATATTTTACGAACCGGCCGTTACATAAGAAAACTCGAAGTAACCGGCTATTTAGGTTAAGGCCGGCTACTATAAAAAATAAATACTAGTACGCCATATCTGTTACATAAGTGCAAATATATTTTAATATATTTACAAGAACAATTATTGAACGTTTACGCATATTAATTTGTTTAATTAATGTTTCAATAATGTGAGATATTTGCTGCCTTTAATATAAAATTAAATTAAATAAATTCCCATATTCAGGACAAAATAATTCAAGGAAGTTGCAAAAGAAATTTATAATTTTATAAACAAAAACGAAAGAGTGAAGGGAACCCGTGAAAGTTTCACTTAAAAAGCTTGTTAATACAAGAGTGGAGAGAATGTAGGATTTATTATTTAAATGTTTCGTGGGTAATTCATCCTGTTAACTTTACGGTTTCTAGAATATTATGCAAATATATTCGTCGGATCTTAAATCCCTCTTATTTTGGTGTATCGAATGAGCGGATACTAATTTGATTGTGTTTTTTTACGTTTAAAAAGAATTCCGTGAGGTATTCCGACTTGCCTTGACACAAAAATTACAGCCGGTAATGCTAAATACGACCCATTTCTATTAATTTTAAATTTAATTCGGCGAAAAATCATTTTTATCTCTACCAGGGATCGAATTTTTATGTGAATTAACAAAGGGTAGATTAAAGTTTGTATATTCTTGTAGGTGAAACACTTCAAATGCCGGACGGGTCTCCAACTCGTAGTTTGCGAGAATCATATTGCACGTTTGCAACGAAGGAGAACAGAGGTAAACTGATCCAAATTTTCATTTTTTATGTATTATTTGACGCATTCTTACTGAAAATCGAACGATTCACGATTAACCAAGAATGTAATTTCCGATTACCCAACACTGCTTTTAAAAGAAAGAACCAAAAAATGTCAAAAGTTGCTCAAGAAAGTGAGAATGTTTTGATCGGTTTCTCTATGGTAACCTATTTTTGTAAATTTTCTCATGTTGATAAGACTTCGTTGTTAAAACATCGCAGGCTGCTTACTACCTGTAATATGCTTATTAACATTTGCGTCAACTGTCTTGTATTAAAAAAAAACAAACTTAAGAAACGAATCCTACACAATAAACTTTCGCAGAGTTGCATTATGTGGGTTAATATCACATTATGATGAAACGTTAATTCTTGAAATGACATTTAAGTGCCTTTGGATGGTTACAGTTTAAAAAATACTATTAAAAATAAACCTTTAAGCGCGCAGATAATTAATTTTGAAGTCGGTTTTAAAAATTAATGGGTTTTCTGGCCGGCAAGACTATTTCAAAATTTGGGTGATTTCTAATATCCCCAAGAAGCTGTAAGTATTTTAAGATTAAATAAGCTACCACACAAAAATAGCTAAATTAAGCAAATAATAATAATAATTCCTCGCCAATTAATTAGTACAAAAAACAGCTTATTTTGGTCCACGAATATGGAAAAGTATAAATTTCCCTTTTACCAGTCATGATTAAAAAAGTGATAAATGTAGTATTTCGCAATGATAGACGTTTTGAGGTTACGCGGATCGTTTAATTAATGCACTTGGACAAATTGTAATGCATTGAATAAAACCAAAGATTGTGTAATCACAGTGCATTTACTGCGTAACCTGCAGCGGATTCAATCGGTTGTTATTAGTTAGTTTGTCTATGAATCTCATTTGGGTCAAGGGAACTTTCCCTTCCGGCCGGATTATACTTTTCTTAACTAGCTAACGACGGCGCTATCTGTCGGAAACTTGATCTGACATTATTATATAGTTTTTGTTGTATATCGTGCTTTGTTTAGTTTCGATAATTATATCCGCTTTCCTTCTTTTTTTCCTAACAGCATTCGTTTTAACTGCATTTAACTTTTACTACACGACGTAAAACGCAGATAATCGATCGGGTTCGGTTTTTTCGTTAAATATTCAATAATAAATAATGAAGAAAGCCTAGAAGAAAGAACTTTCTTATTTAAATTGCGGAAGTTATAAATTTTTTTTGTGTCAGTGTACTTTTCAAGGCATTAATGAACGGCTTTTGAGTATTCACCTATTTCGTTAAAAATTTCAAAGTTAATTTGTACTTGCAAAATTCAAACAAAAAGTATTCGAATGCAAATTTTACAAATCCCACAGATTAAATTTAAATTTAACAATAAAATTTTTAATCCTTCCTTATTACTTCCTTAATTATATGTAAATAAATAAAAACCTTGATTTGTACGTATTGAAGAGGGTCGAGGACGTTTGAACACGACCTACTGGACGTAAAGGACAATTGATTGCCTGAACAAACGGAAACGTCTGGAAATGTTTGCTTATTTAAATGCTTCCTTGAAAGTAAAAATTTGCATAATTCGTTCTTACAACTCAATTTAGGCGGTTCTGCCCCATCTTAAAAAATATTTTAAGCTCGCTGGGCCATTTCGATCAGAAATTTTGATAAAGCAATGCATTGAAAATATCGTATGATCAAATAGTCCTTGGGTCGCGGTTGCTGTGGATAGTGTGGATGTCACATTTTATGCATCCTAAACATTTTATATTCTTTTTGAAACTTTTTTAATTACAGTTTACTTACTTACTTTTAAAGGATGCCAAGTAAACGTCAATGACATATGACATAAAAATAATAAAAGTATGTAATTGCAGAGATTACTTAAATTCCACAGCAACCGCGATCCAACGACTCTTTGATCATACTACAGAAAGGTTTAAGATTAAATAAGTAAGTAAATAATTGCGTTTAAAACTGTGTTCCTTTAACGCATCAGTGGATTTGTATTTGCTGAAAATAGAAGGGCTTGAACGCGACTAATTGGATTCAAGATTCAAATAGTTAAACTTCATAATAAACTGCATCTGCAACTTAAAAATGTGTTTTTTTGCATTATGACAAAAAAAGTGGACTTTTTTTATCAAAAAATCATAAAGAAAGCAACACTTTTTTTATTTACATTTTGCATTAAGTAAGTATGCTTTAAATAAAATATTGTAGATTGTCAGTTTGACAACTGTCAATTCTCAAATCCTTTTTATCCTGTTTTGAGGGATTTAAAATGTAAAAATGCAAAAAAATATTGTGTACAACTCGTATGAAAGCATCTTTTTTTCACTCGTTTGATTGATGCACTCCGGCTTCGCCGTTGTGCATCAAACTTCAAACTCATGAAAAAAAGTATTGCTTTCATTACTAGTTGTACAAATAACTATTGAGATGTAAACGCCAAAATGTGTGGCTACTTCAAACTCTGTAATTTAATCTAGCCTTTTCTAAACTTAATTTAAGCCCAGAAGAACGTTTGGGCACAACCAATTGGTTGTTTGGACAAACCGAAATAATTAGAGCAAACACTTTTACTTTTACGAAATTTTATTTATTCGGTGTTCTAACTCTAGTCTGTTTTGAGCTAACCTAAAAAAATACCCCAAGTAATGGATGATTGGTTTCGATGTTACGATTGAAAATTTTGATTAAACAATGACTTTTATATCCTGCATTGAATCTCTGAACGATAGAAAAGTTTGGAATAATTCAGTAAATATGTTTTTTTGTATCTCAAACTGTTCAAGACTTATACATAGCAACTGAGTTGTATTTACTGAAGAAGGCTGAAAGGCTTGAACAGCTTTGCAACAAACTGCATTTGCATTTAAAGTACATTGATTTGAAAGCTAAAATATGAGATTACCTCAGAAATTGTAGTTTAACCTAATCTTTTTATAGACCTTTTATGAACTTTGAATTTACAAGAACGCTTGGAGACGACCAATTGAATTCTAAGAACAATTGGCCGTCTTGAGAAACTGTTATCCTAAAGTAAAACAGGCTGGGTTACAAGTAAAGTTAATTTTTAATCTTATCCGATGTTCTAGCCTGTTTCGAGTTAAGGTGGATTTACGTTGGACGATATTTTATAATTCTCGTCCGATGTGTCCGAGACGAGACTATCCGATGCGTCCGATAAACAGCAAATTGTATTTACGCTGGCCGATATTTTTCTGTCCGATTCCGTTCCGACAAATTCCATCAGTTCAAATGACAAGTGACAGTTAAGGAAATACATGTGTAATTTCTTTAATAATTTTATGTTAAGTGTTAAAATTAATAGCTAGATTTATTGGGAGCGCAATATACGTGATTTACGTTTAACAACTTATTATTATCATTGCTAGTTTGTACAGGTAACAATATACCTATTGTCTGTGAGGATCTTTGTTCTATTTAGTAGATTTTGTTTATTAATATATTTATTATAACATATTTGCGTGTTAAATATGAGAAAAGAATGCTCTAAAATATATGAACCTCTGAAATGAAAGTATATTGTGTTCTGTAGTATGTATGTTTTCAAAATTAGGATGCTGTACATTTCCAGAAACATTTTTTAAACTCCATCAGCGTATTATCACATTTGCATTTTAGATATATCGAAATGAATTTATTATATATGCCGAGAAGACGGAAGCTCGCATGGCTTTTGGCTTTTCGAAGGCGACTTAGAACGCGCTTTATAACAGAGAGCAATAGAATAGTTGGAAAGACATATTTGACAAAACGGAAAAGGCTGTTGAGATGTTTTATTATTGCGAAACATAGAAGGGTATACCAAACCACCTTAAGGGCAAAGAAAAGATGGCCTGTGCGTCCTATTTTTAAGAACAGGCAAACTCATGGTGCATGGTACGCCATAATAATCGGTTTCGAATACATACAATTCCGAGTACGAAATCTAATAACACTTGCGTACGTTACGAGGGATGAATTTCTTGTGAGAAATAAATGTCAATTCTGCAATTCGTAATGTATGTTTAACTGAAAGTGATAACTTAAAAATTTTTACTTAGAGCGGCCTCTTATAAAAAGATTAATATAATATTTATTTTTTGAAATAATGAAAGAAGGTATACGACAAAATAACTTTTATTCGACCCTTCAAGAATTACAAATGCTTTGATAGTCAATAAAATCTTTAAATAGACTATTACTTATTTTGAAGTTATTGGCACTTTTTGTTAGGCACTAGATCAAAGAGGCCATACAACTGGTCCACTACAGCCGATTCACCTTTCTGGGTACTGTTTGCTAAGGTACTCCCGAAGCGCAAATGAGAAATGTGCTAAGGCACCATCGTGCACGAACACTAATTCCCGTCTGGTGTTCCCAGCGGAACCTAACATAAAACTGCCAACCTCTTCAAAATGGGTCGTTTGTGGACCCGATGTATTAAGATTTCTGCACTCCTTTTGGTTCATACTACTTCCTCTGGAAATTTGTTACCCTTAATTTTTACCATCCCGTATTATTGCTATAATTTTACAACTAAATTCTTTCGACAAATAATCTAGAGATTTATTTCAGGCAGTCCATGCCCGTTAGATAATTTTAATTTATTAAAAGTTCTCGTCTGGGTATGCTAATGGCAATAAGATTCGACTCGTTTCTGTTTGCACGCCTAAAAACTTCGCGCTTAGATGCACGCGCATCAGAATCTCGGACGGTACAACCGAGACAAACGATAAAAAGTTTGCCAGGAACAAACTTTTATTTTCGGACGATGCGTCCGAGAATATCGGACCCATCGTCGTTTCTGATTGGCTGCAACGATTTTTTATCGTATCGGACAGTCTCGTCTCGGACACATCGGACGAGAATTTTAAAATATCGTCCAACGTAAATCCACCTTTAGCCTAAAAATTATCGTGAGCCTTCAACGATTTCTACGATTGCAAATTTTGATGAAACACTCACTTCTCAACCGTTATCGAATTGCGATTAGTTATAAGTATAAGTAAGTAAGCAACTTTGTGGCATTTAAAATTGTTTAAACCTTGCAGATCGAGTGCTTGGTATTTATTAAAGGTTTGAAATATTCGTAATTTCATCTAGCTTCCTCTGAAATGAAACTCCCAGTCGGTTTCTATTTAAATAAAAAAATATGCAGTTTATAAGAACGCTTGGACGCGAGCAACTAGACATAACGGCCAATTGAACGTTTGAACGTATCTGAAAATAATACAATACGTAGCTTACATCAAGGATAAATGCGGAATAAGTTTAGAATTTTTTGATACAAGCTAGCTTAAGCAAACTGGTTAAGCTTAAGACTAAAATTCCAAGTTCAAAAATCTTGAGATTTCATTTCTCTTGATAAGATTTTTAACGGATTTTAAATGTGTTTTACACATTCAACAAACGAAGGGTACATAATTTAATTTTTTCCTTAAACACGGATAAAGTGTGAAATATAACAGTAATAAAAGCTCATAATTTTTAAGCGTTTTTTAACAGTTCGTAGATATGGGCTTAATTTAAATAAAAGTATTAACATTGCATGTTTAACTAGGAGAGTAAGCTCGTTCTGAACTTGCGTGCGAATACTTCATCTATCATTGGTTAAATCTTGTTAAATTTAGGTAAAAATCGAGTTTTTTTTTGCTTTTTACTTGTACGAAGGGTAAATAGCCATTTTGGTGCTGTCGAGCTTCTTATTAAATTCCAATTTAGTTTAAATTCAAAAATTAAAAAATACCAAAGGAAAATGTTGCAATGGCGATAAATAATCGAAAAAATTGCCAAATTCCCCAAAAATAGACCAATTATAATTTTTACAGTGATTTAAAACTTAATTAAAAGATAATTAAATGGCAAAGTCTGCTTTTATCTAAACCGAAAGGTTATTAAACGGAAAGTGCTTAATTACTCAGTTTTACATTTTCTAATCTCATGTGTGGTATTGTTTTCAAATGGTGGTTAAAGTAGGAAGCGTAGGTAACTAATTAAATATTTTTATTGCAGTAGACAACAGTGAAATGGGTTATGGTCCCTTAAGGGGTTCAGAATCTCCACCACCCACGAAACACCACAGACCAGAAAGTTCCAGTTCAAGGGCGCTTTTACATGGTATTCTCTCAGGGCAACATCCCGGATTACATCCAGCACACGCTCTTATCACTGCACATCGTACTTCTGCCTATACAACGACTACAACTGGTAATAAAATATTCAGTTGTGACCTTTTTACATTTACCCTTTTTTTACATGCAGTTTAACATTTAAAAACATTCCGTATGCATTCTGAATTAATCGTTAATCCAGTACAATTACAAACAGGGAATCTCGGTCAAGGCTACTAAAGTTAAAAATTTTAAATTATTTATTTATTACACTCAAGGTTCTTCATTGAAGTAATACTTTACAAGTAAACGGTGTCTTGTTTTCTTTTTAGTCAAGGGAGAAGCGAATGGAATGGCTTTTTAAAATTCTTGGGGTATTCCTTTTGTTTCTTTGTAAGCGATTTTAATTAATTTTGATGAAATCTTTCCATTTTTCGGTTTTCTTCAAAAAGTTCAGTTCTTAATCCTCGTAGAAGTAAGCTTCCGAAAGGTTATTTTGCAGTGTTTGAGGATATTCGCCTCAAAAAATTGGGCTTTACTCTCGAATTTTGATCAAAATAAGCATGTTTTTCTCCCAAAAGAGAACACGTGCGAACATGCAGGATTATATAACCCATGTCCCCTTTTAATGTCCAGATGGCGAAATTTGGTTTTCATTTTCAACAAACAGCATTAAATCCGAGCCAGTATTAGTTCTGCAATTCTATACGCTCTTCAGTCCTGTCGAAAAAGAGCGACATTGTGCATTTCTGGTTGTTGTCCAGAGAAGGGTTAGAATATTTACAGCAAATACAATAAAAGGGAATTACGAGAACTTGCAGCTGCAGTATTAAATCATATTGCATACTGCAGAGTTGCATATTTTCATGTTTGTCCGAGCGTTAGGGTGGGTTTTACCCCATTCTCGAGTATTTGAACTCTTTACAAACACCCGCATGCAAGGGTTAAAGCAAAAATACATATTTTTGTTAACCTTTCACAAACTGACGGTTTCTCATAAGCGTGATTTATTGGTTCGGATACAACTGCTTAACGTTGCTCAATTATTGACTTTTACTTCAAGTAAATGGTTTACTTTTATTTTCGAGGTATTTACTAACCCTTTCCTTAAGAAATTCCAAGGATAGAATGTGGCCAATGCGAAATTTCTTTAAAAAATTGGTTCTTGATTTACCAAATGGCTGTCTTTCGTTTGTTTTTGTTAAGCAAGGACTTTAAACATCATCTTTTCGTGTAAGTGGCCGAAGGGTGAGTTGATCCATGCAATATTATTTTATATACATTTGGTATTGTTCTTTGCGTTTTCAGATCATCTCCTGATATAATTTTTGGTTTGGTCTTTTATTTTTTGATCAAGAAGGGCCAATTGCATAGCACACAGAAGAAAATGTTCGGTTAAAATCAATTTGAATTCTACAGATTTGAGCCTAAAATACCCTGAAAATTCCTGCAACAAATTTAAAACCTAATATTTTTAAAAATGATCAAACAAATAAATAACAGACGTATGTTATCAACCACCTAACATTTTTGTGAATTGTCAAAACACTAAAGAATTTTAGGTTTTTGGTTATAACAAAATTGCTAATAATTTTTTTGAGATTTGGCATAAGTAAACTGAGGATTTAATCATCAAAATGGCTTACTAAAATTGACAATGCTTTTCTTGAAGTTATCAGAATTATGATTTAAATTATAAAGGAAATAATGCAATATCTTGATTACAAACGTTTAATAAATAATAGTTTTATATTTCGTTGTTGGGTTTTACGCCACCACAACGAAATATAAAATGCAAAACTGGCCACAACAATCCTTTAGAAAATAAATAATAGTTTATTATATCTGATCGATCTGTTCATAGAGGGCGAATTGCCATTATCGTAACCTAAATAGTTTCCCGAACATTGTTTTTATTACAAAACTGAAGTTTAAATGACTAAAAAAACCCTTTGGATCTTTGGATTTAAGGTTTTGGTCTATTCTGATGAATTGGTTAGACCTATCTCAAAATTACCGATTAACCATAAATGAAAGAACTCATTTCTTTCAGTTCTGATTAATATCCTCAATTTTGAGACAGAATAATTGAGGAAAGGCAAAGTTTATTAAATACTTGGGAGCAGTCCTTTTATGTATGTTTAGCCTATTTTGCCTAACAGAAAATCTGACCCTGAATTAAAACATGAATGTGAACCGTTAGTCTGTTAATTTTGATAAGCCATGTTTTGAAGTTCCAAAGTATCCCAAGAAAATAAAATTAAAGTTTGTGGTTTTACAACGTTTTATAAACAAATTTTCTAAAAGGTTACCATTTAGGAAATTCGTTGCAGTTTGGTATCCCAGAAATTTAAAAATGGGTAACCATACCGACTATCAAGGCCAATCTAAAGCTTTAAATATTTAATTTTTGTTTGGGGTTTATTCAAGGTGCATGTGAATGCTCATAACGGACGGTTTTCGTAATCCTTTTCCTTGCAGACGGATATCCTATTTCAAAGTTCCTCCTTTAAAAGGTTTTTAATTTAATTTTTGTAAAGCGAGTGGTCAATCTTGCTGCTACTGACCATAGCTTGACCAACGACTGTTCGCCTAGTATTTTCCCACACGAGGATTATGTTAAACGGTAGAACTATCTACCTTTTATAGGTAAGGGTTCTAGTAAAGTACCGCATCTTTTTCGTCTTGAACCGGACATAGTGGTCAGTTTCATACTGACCAGTTGTTAGATGGAAGAATTCCGACAGGTTTAGCCCTTCCTTTCTTTCGGATATGTATAAGTGGTCACTAATTCCTGTAGAAAACTTGTTTTCATATTACATTATGCTATTTTTGCCGGTACATATAAATAATATCTTTACTGTGGATTTAATACCAGAAAAGGAAGTAAAACGCCAACGGTCACTCAGGTTGGATTTAGAATTTCAGCGCGTGAAAGAGCCCTTGCGTTCTTAATCTCCATAGGTGTTAAAGGGGGTATTCATTACATTATTTTGATTAGAGTGGTACATTTTATTGTGTAAATATCTCCCATTACAATTTATCAGCCCTATCTCGTGATGAATCCTTTGTACGGGTGTTTGTAATGATAATAACGTTTCAAATAGAAGACCGTGCCATCATCTACCTGGCTTCGGCACCTTTCTTAATACGTTAAACCAGATACATGCCGACTTTTCACACATGATTCCCCAAAGATCCCATTGTAATGGTCGTTTCATCCGCTTGAGCCTAATGCCTAGTATTTCTTCCCCGGAAAGATAAGGGTTTTTTACTTTATCATCAAAGGTCATTAATATCCGAGGATTAGTATTATTATAAATTTGGGTGCTGGTCATCCAGTTTGTTCTCGGAGCAACCCATTAGTCACGCATGCATTGCACCCCTCAACCGGCAGTAAATAAACAACACACCCCTGGCATGTGCAACCCGTTCCTTTGTGTTCGCGAACCTGTTTCCGAGTCGCTTTAATTCCGCGAGCCGATGTCCGGTTCATCCCTTAATGTCCGGCGTGACCTGCTGACCTCGCTGCCCATTAATCATATCTATTATACAGGACGGGGTCACAAAAGGGTCAATCTACAGTCGTCCGGTTTATACGTAGCCCTTTCTACCCCTTAAATAATTTTAAAAACTTGAACTGGCTCGCTGTACGATTCCCGATTATGTCGTTACCTACGATGACCGTTGGATAGTTTGATGGCCGGCATTATTGCGATTTGCAGGATGTGAAAGGATACTACGTGAGAACTTGGGGTTTTTGATGGTCACTTCTTTAGTTTCTTTACGTGACAGTGTCGCCTGGACTGTCCTCAATTTGCATTTTTATTTGCAACTGAAAGTTTTGATTTATTTGCCCTCGCATTTTTTTGGGGGTTTGTTTTTAACGCTTTTTCGTTGGCGATTTTTAATCGTTACCCTTCTACATATTTCCTTTGAAACGAATCCATTGTTTATCGATTTTTTTAATAAAATTTTTGTAGATATAGAAATCGTTTCACAAAGAAATTTTGCCCCACAGTTTTTAGAAAAATCATGAATAATGCCATCAAGTGTATTTAGAAGCTGATAATCAGATGATGAGCAATTTTTATCAACATTTTTAGGACCCACCTTATATAAATACTTTTATCAAAAACCTGAATTTAGATAGGCAAAAAATTTCAGAATTTGGAGAAAAGATAATTAACTCACCTGTTCATTTCCGTTAATAAAGGTTTTATTTATCTTTCGTGCCTTTTCTTGGTTTTTTAACCAGAACTTTGCCAAGTTTGAAATTAAGACGAACGTTTTTGCAAGGAGTGCTTTGCATATTAATTGTAATTGGATGAACGAGTTAAGCTTGATTTTAAATTTATTTTCTAGGGTCAACTTGCTCTTTATTAACTCAAAACTGCAAATATAAATCTTAAGCTTAAGAAAATATTCCATGTTTTTTGTTGCTTTTGTTTGTTATTGTAAGTAACTTGTAGATCAGGTTTGGATTTAATGGAGATTTTTTTGGTACATTTTGAGCAAATATAGTCGTAATTGTTTTTGAATAATTCGATGGTATTTTTGTAAATTTGACAAGTGTGCTGGTACGATTTATTGTGTGGAAAATTTTACTAAGCAACCGTTGGAAGTGCATAATTTAATAAAAGGAATTCAAAGCATTCAAACCTGAATTGTCGATGAGGTCCCAAAAATGGCAACAAAAAAGAATAGAAAAGGGCAAATTTATCTATTTTTTTGCCCCCGAAAAGGGCCCCAAAACTTGCTTGTACTTGAAGCCAGCCCTGGTATTGAATTAATAAAATTATGATACCACAAGTGCGACGTTTTTTTTAAAGAGTACGATTTATTAGATTTACACGTTGCTTATAATATATGTATCAGGCAACTCTGACTAACAACTATAATAATAGAAAATCAATCCAAAACTGAAACGTTTTAGTGCGTTAAATAAAATTTTGAAAACTTCGGAAGAAACCCCTTTGAATTGTTATTGTGATTTGCCTGACTTTTTTCAAAATTGTTTCAAATAAATGATAAAACAAATCAAATAAATTCCCCTAATTATTTTATTACAGAAACATATTTAATGGTGTTCCACAGGGGTCAATCAGGGGACCGTTATTGTTTTGAATCTATGCTATTATCTTGTAAATATCATTTTGTTTTTCTGTTTTTGAGGTTAAAACAGTTTATTATGTTCTTTTAAGTAAATAAATTACAGACATTCTTTAGTATTAATTAAGTTATTGTTATTGTGATTATTATTGTATATTAAAAAACTAGGTCGTTAAGGGAGCAGGTTTTCTACTTCCAGGTTCACTGCCACCAAGTCCCGCAGATTCGGGCGTTTCAGACGTTGACAGTTCTTCCAGCGGTCACGCGTCTACGGACGAACTGAAATCACGTTTGCAACCACCAGGTCTAGGACCACATTCACCACTGGGTTTTCCACCAAATCAGCAGTTCCTTACCCCTTATCATTACCACCCGCCTGGCCACGGACACCCTCATAGAGGGCACATGCCGCACCAGCCACCGTACCCGCATCGACCACAATGTGAGTAGTTTCATTGTTCTTTTTTTGTTTGTTTGCACGAACGTGGGGTTGAGTACATATTTCACGTAACCCTTTTTATTTATTTATTTTTTTCGTTGTGTAAAAATCTACATCGGCATTAATACTATTACTTGTGCGTTTGAAGCCTGTTTGACCCAACAAAAGAAGTAAATTGGATTAAACAAATAAGTAATAACAATCGGTAAACCAAAACAAATTCAGTTGCTATCTGTTTTTTTTAAAATCCCTCCATTACGTATGTTGTATTCTCATTTGGGGTCGAGGTCGCATTACAAATAATATAACACAGAACGTCCTTAGAGGTGAGCGTATATTTAGTTATAGTAACCAACATGAACATGTTTTGAAACGCTTCCCATTTACAGTAAATTCAACAAAACAACCAGATAAAACCAGTCTTCGTTTTTATAATCAGGAATTAACTTTTGCCATAATTAAAAGATAGTCGAAAACTTGCAACCATCATTTTTTTACGATTAGGTTTTATCTTTCTCGATATTAAACAATTTTAATACTTTTTTTTGCTGTAATTAATTTTAAAACTTCCTTCATGTGCCTTCCACATGGTAACGTATTTTAAATTTAGGTTTTTTCGGCACGTCCTGAAATATTCCGCTTGTTTGTCTGACCTGCCCTAAATTTTAAATGTTGTGAAATGCCAAGAAATGTGGAAGTAGGAGTTTATTTGCTTTATATTTAGACACTCGGTACTTGCCTCTTTTTTGAAAATAAATATGTTTGTATGCGACTACATTGTTTTCCAAGGGATTGATATATGGATCACCTTGTTTTTCTAAATAGACGTTAGAAAAACGTAGAAAAATATTTGCTAACGCGGATTTGCGTCAACGAAACGGTAAATTTCAGAACTGTTGTCGTGTGCAACAGATGCAATTCAAAAGAAATGTTAGAAGCGTCTTATCAAGTTATTTTCAGGTTGGGTTTTTAATGTTTAAATAAATTTCAAAGCTAAACCGTGCTTTAGCATGATATGTTTTAATGCGTGCTTACAACAAATAAATATCCAAGCAGACCGAATTATTACTAGATTTCCAGGGGACGAGGATTTAATTTTTAAAGTTCTGGAAATTTTCTAATTGAAAACACTCAATGAAATTCCAAAATTATTCGAGTCTCCTTGCCCTTTTCATTGTTTTAAAGTGAAAATATTTCTTCTTTCTTTCTTTTTTACCCTGTTGTACCTTTTTACTGTGTTGAGGGTGCTGGGCACACCGAGCCGCGGAGTAGTCCTGCTGTCCCACTCTGCTGTAATGTCGGTTTAAAGTGAAAATATTAAAAATTAAAAAATTCGGAAAACAATTTCGTAGTTAAAAAACATTTAAGCATTGAAGTTTCATTTAAAAATAAGAACATTTGCAAAATCCACAATTAAATCAGCAACAAAAAATTTAATTAAATAGGAATGATCGTGGTTTGGTTGTGCAAAAAGAATCACAAAGTGGAAAATTTCAGAGTAGTTTACATTGATAGTGGGCAGTGATTTGTTGAAAAAATCGGTGCTTCTGCCAATCGATCCTAAAATAATACAAACACGTCGCCTATTAGATTATTTTGGGACTTGGACAGGGTATACAAATTTTAGTGTTTTTGACCTGAGGGTAGAATTTTTGTTATTTTAAATTCTAAACGTGGGCGTAACGCAATTAACGGATACATTAAAACCGTCCATTGAATATTAATTTTTAATAAAAAAAAATTCAAATTCGACCACCACTGAATATTTTTTTATAGGAACAAAAAAATCTTCGTGTTATTACGCAAGCTGATAAGGTAACCTTGATTTTTTTTATCAGAGCTGATAAAAATAATATTTCGCTAACTTTTCGTATGTTATTAGGTTATTTTTATGGGAAGATAAATAAAAGTACAGACGAATTTTTAATACCAACTAACCTTCGTTGACATTATTAAATTAAATTGTTCATAAATGTATTGTAAATTTTGATAACGTGGCATTTAAGTGTGCTACAGTTTTACGTGCGATTACACCAAGTTGTTGCCAATGGTGTTATTACGTAAACCCTGACCTCTCCCAATGTCAAAAGCCTGTTATTCTAGCCAAAATAGAACCACGTTACCACCACTTTCGGTTTCGTTATATGGCGACAACCCACACTACGTCTTTACAATTAACGGTCAACTTTGAATATTTGCCAGCCTATTTCCTATATTTTGAAAATAGCCAAACGTTCGACTTAATCCAAGTATATATGCATATATGGAAATACGGAATTGGAACCTAAAGTTTTCCACCCTAAAACTAGCTAGATTATTTATTTTGGCAATAAATAACATATATTTAAGAGTTAACGCTTCCTTTAGTTGAGAAAACTGGCAAGATTTCAGTTTCAGTCCGAAATTTATCAACTAAAATTGCTTTGTCATTTTAGTGGGGTGATTCGGGTTACCTTAGACATATTTCCAAGAATAATCCTCTGCCTTTTTAGAAATTTGACCAACTTTAGAACAGGAATTGTCATACTGAATTTATGCAAATGCCCTCTTTTAATCGCATATTTTTGGGGCGCATCCAGGTTTTACCTTTGTAATTTCTCAAAATCAACCGTGCATAAAATAACGAAGGTAAAACCAATTTTTCAAGCCCTGAACAGGTAAAATACAACATTATAATTCGACCAGAACCTAAGTGACACAAACGTTCGTTGGTTGGGGTCAGTATATTTAAAATACGCCATTCTTAACTGCAATCAATCAATATTAAACGACCTATTTTTAAATTTAAAATATTCGAATAATTATTAAACCTTTTGGTTCTGTTTTTTAAATTAAAAGAAATTGTTTACTCGAATTAATCAGTTGCATCGAATCCTCAAATATAAGATTATGGGGCAACCTTTCCGGTATAAATATGTATTTGTCCTGTTTGTATCTCAAATGTACGGTGCATTGTGCCCTTTATTACAAACAGCATGGAAACGTTTTTTTCATGAACAAGGTCAGTGCTAAAATTTGAGTCAGAGTTATATCGGGCAGAAACCAACATAATTTTGCTTTCCGTCAATTATCGAATCAAATTACTTTCAGCTTCTGCTGTAACAACTAACAACATCTGCAAATGAAAGCGTACACAATATAATTAGAGTTAAATAGTTACTAAGTTAATTATTTGTCTGAAAGTTGTCTGATTAGATTTCATCCGTTATAGCAGTACATTTAACTTTCGTATCTTTTTTATCTGGAATAAACAAAGAAAAATAAAAAACGAATTTAAAGATAAGTGGGCCTTGCATCTTGATTCAAGTGTTTTTCGTTAGTAGGTTTTTAAAACAATTCGTTTTTGTTTTCAAAGCCTACTTTTTCGGAACAATTGATTCAATGGAAGCGAATCTTGGTTTTAAGGCCTGCTTCCTTTTTTCCCCCAATTTTCGTCGATAATACGAAGATGTTTAATTTAACAGATCGTAATTATCGCCTCGAATAACGATAATAATTAATTAGTGCAATTAAATGGTTTTATCTGCATTAAAGATTCGAAATTGAACGTCAAAGCGCCTGATAAATGTAGTTTCGTTTTTTCCTTTATGTGCAAAATGTAAATATTCTAATCTCTGGAAATGTTTATAATTCGGCTGAGGATAATTATAAATTGTTTATTTTTTAAGGTTGGAAATTTATATAAACGTTATCTAGAGTTTTGTTGCTCCTTTAACTCCTTTTATTAAAATTTTAATGTAAAGACTGGCGACTTGTTGACGTCAACCTCAGACTCGGTTGAGGCCCACTAAGTTGGGCTAGGTTAGCATCATTTGAATTGCGCATCACTTGATTAACAAACACTGCCAAAACAGCAGCATGAATAACAAAATTAAATTTACAAGTGCATTAACACTTTCCGTTGTTTACAGCCGTGCAGTTGTTTTTTTATTATTATGACGAAGAAAAAACTAGACTTTTAACATAATTTGTAATTCCACTTAACGACGTACGAAGTATAAAAAGCTAAAAATTAGAAATACAAATAGTCTGGTTAGTTTAAAAATAATTTCGTCTGACACTGGCTAGAATTATGGTTTCAATGGCCGTGTAACATTGGCACGGACAACACCTACACATTTCCCTACTGTTTGAAATTTTTATAAGGATTTTTTTAGATTTCTAAATTCCTTCTGCATGATTGCAGATATCTACGAATAGCGAGTACGGCGTCTAAATTATAGACCTACTTAAATCATTAAAGCGATTTATTATTTCCACAAATTGTTTGTAAAAATCCAAGCTCGATTTGGGTTTCTTTACAACAAAACTATACGAATATTAAGGATTAATTTACAAACAAATAACAATTCTTATCAGCCAATTTATTCCCCCATTATTGCAGTTTTTTTTATCAAACAACCTTGTATTTTTGATATTCCTGTTGCATAGACGCACTGATAACTATCAATATGCACATTCCTCTGCTGGCAACGTTTATCAGGAAATTATCTCCCTAATTAATTTTTTCAAAATAAATTAGCAACAATTTTAATCGAAAATTTGGCGAAGGACGTCAAAAAGCCGATTAACTCAAAATAAATATCCATGCACTAATTGAATATTTTTTTTAATTTGTTTTATAAAAAAATTAACTGCAATCTGGTGTGTCGTAATTGTCACATTTTGATACTGTGATGTCGTTTAAAGGTCAATTGCATATAAAATTGTTTGGACAGACAACCCTGACCTTACCCACTGAGGTGAGTTGGTTGCTCAAGTGCTTAAACGGTGCTGTTAGGTTATTTTCCAGTCTAAAAAAGATATCAATTGAATCCATATTCTAAGAACAATCACTTGAATGACATCCAAGATCAAAACTAATCGAAGCTTTTTAATTATTTTTAAGTAAAATAATCTTAATGAATGATTCGACTTTGTAAGGAGTTATTGGAAGATTTTTAACTGAGTTAATTCGGATTGTAAATTATAATATTTTATGGGTAATTTAGATAAAGATAGGAAATAAAATATACTTAAAAAGAAGTTCGCTTTCGAGCTTTCCTTGGATAACTAATAATTTATTTAGGAACTCACACCCTTAATTATCCTTTTCTCAGTTTTACGGTTTTCTAGATATTCGGTTAGTATTTTTAAAATTCCATGAAAATTTAATCAATTCATACCGTATGAATAATGTAAAGTAAAACAAACAGAATGACGTTAATGAAAATCAATATACCTATCACTTTGGTTTTGTGTTGTTAAATCTTCGATTATGTAAAAAAAAGTATTATCAAACTCATGACCGTTCTTCGTGTTTTTGTTTTAAATAACAAAAGTTAAGTATTACTAAAGCTAAAATTGGAATAAAGATTTACGTTGATTTTGCCGCCTTTTTTTTAAGATTTATCCATGTTTAAGTATCAAACTTCTTTGTTAAATTGTTTCCAAAATAATTTACACACCTCCACAAAGTGGGTCGTACGAAAGCAGCAACACTATTTATAAATCCACAATTCTACCCATTTGTTACATAACAATTAGCGATAATTTAAAAAATGAAAACTAGTGTTTGTTATTTATACTTCGATTTTTGTTTTTTCTTTGCGATAGGCGATGACTTTAATAAACATTACGTATCTTTCCATTATTAAATTGTACGCAAAAATAAAATCATGCAACGTGTATTGAAATTTCGTAGAACGATTCGTGTTTTGCATAAGTGCGATCAAGGGTGAGTCAGGTTGAAATATGCAATGCGTATTTTCGCTTTTCCAGTATAAGGAAATCGTTTCGCAGAAGGTGGCTGTTTAAATTAATTTCCGTGGATCCAAGGCTAAACGCAAGTTTACACTTCAGTTGCTTAGTAACGTCTGCCGACTTCCGGCATGATTATATCCGCTAAACCTAAAAATAACCCTACGCCAGTAACTGCTTAAACAGATTATCTGCCCGGTAATCGAAACTGTTCGTATACAATACACACAAAAACCTTTTGAAAGACGTATTTAGACGGTATTTTAATTTTTTGGAGGGGGAAAATTAGATTTCTTTCGAATTTTATAAGCTGAGATGGCAAAGATTTAAGGAGAACACAGAAAAATCGACAGAACCAAGTGAAGAGACTAATCAATTGTCAACGGCTTTGAAAAAGATATAAACAAACGAAACAAAACAATCGCCATTAAAATCTTAGGTAGGGGTCCCTCATGGCCCCATACTAGGCCCACTTTTGTTTACAAACCATGCTCTTCGCATTTTTTTGAACGAAAATAATTCAGTCTAATACTTTCAGAATAAATGGTGGAATAGAATAAGTTCCGGCGTAATTTTGAACTCGATTAATTATTAACATTATTGTTATATATTTAGACTCGTCCGGGCATAATTTTCCAATACATTAAATATAAAGACATAATTATTTCACAACGAAATTAACGTTCATTACCGCCACCAAAACCCTTTATTAAGTAGCCTCAATTAATTCCCAAACAAAATCATTCAATGATTCCGATGGTTATCGAATTCTGGGCAACTTTCGGTCTAACGCAGTCTAACGTAGCTTTTTTTATAGAATCGAAGGCAATCCCGTAAAAATCTCGTTTCGTGTAATAGGTAATCGTCAGAAAGTTGCAATCGATTTTAAAAATAGTTCCAGATACCTCATCGCATCGATTTTCGTGTTTAAAAGATACGTAAGAGGTGATTCCAGCTTGTGAAAATTAAATTGCTCGGGACGTGCTATCGGTTCATCGCCATTCTTCCACTCTACAACTTTAATACAATCATTGTTATTGTATTATCGTTTATCGACGTTTCTATGGCTTAAATAAAAAGAGGAATCTGGAAAGTTGCTTTAAAAGATTTTTTTTTATCGTCTGGGGAGTTTGTGTAAATTTTTTGTGTAATTGTTTTTAATTTTATATGCGGAGAATTAGTGCCAAGTGAACTTTGATATTTCTCATGTGGAACAATACAAAGTGCCTGTGTTTTAGGCACAAACGAAACTAACCCCCCAGGTTTGCGTCGGGTTTACCCACTTTAGTCCTTCGAAAATACCTGCAGGATCGGCCGGCTGTTAAAATAATACATTGAATAGTTTTAGGGTGTTGTTTTAGTTTTGTATAATTAATTTCTTGAAATTCTGGTTTTTGAATTTACCTACTGGTACAAATTGCTGGTAAATCCACTTTCGTCGAATATTTTTGGTTAAAAAAAAATTGTCAGAAGGATTTTCATTTAATAACCCTTTGGGTTTCAAAATTCGAAAATTTAGGTCAGTATTTTATTTGTAACCGTTTAAATTTTAACTTCCGTTGCTGCTTCCTTATAATTTGTGAAAGAAAGTTGCAATTACTAATTTTATATTCAGCGAAGAAGAGAAATTTCAACCAAACACATGGTTTGTCATTCGTTAGCGAAAGTATTAGGAATTAATAAGTAAATTTCTTAGAAAAATTTTGATGAGACTCTCTCGTCTTTTATTATGATTTATTTCGGTGTTTTCTTTTTGAATGCTTGTTGTTGTTTAATATATTAATTTTTTTATAATTGAGATAATTTCAGTTAAGTTTTCTGAAACAGAAATTTTAAGAATATTCGAATGGTTGATTTCTTATGTACGTCTGTCGACTAGTTTTTACGAGTCTAACTACCAAATATTGAAGAAATAACATAGTAGACACCTGTTTTTTGAGGAATTCGTGTTTGAAGTCTTTGTTAAACCAATTTCGCGATGCTTTTTACCAAGCTGCAATTTACCCTAATTTGAGCTAAGTTTTTTCTTTTTTTTTCATTCTGTAATTTTACATCTTAACTCGGTTTCAACAAACCAAAAGTTTTTGTGTTTTGGTGAGAGTTGTGAAGGGCCTTTTTAAGGTTAATAATTTAATTTTGCTTTATTCCACGGAGAAGCAACACATAATTTATTTGAGCCCCAAGCTTGTTAAAAGCCCACTGATTTGAACAGTTTAAACTGAACGAAAATTTCATCCATTTTTGAATCAGCTTCTCTGATTTTCCTTTTGCAGCAAAAATATGGCGAACGAATTTTATTTAAAACCAAAAGAATTATGGCCCATTAGGAAATCACTTCCTTTTTTAATAACAGATTTCGAAAAAATTTTAACAGTCTGGAGATAACCCGAAATATCCTTTGCTTATAATGCTTATTTAGTTTTATGTATTTTTAAGTAGGTATATGTTTACAGGAAACCCATTAAAAATAGAAATTATAATCTCGGTTGTTATCACCAAGGTATTTTTCATATATTAAAACCTGAAGTAAAATATGGAATACAGTGAGATAGGTCGGATCCGTAATGTAACATGTAATAACTACATTATTGCCATGTGCGATAAAATTCAGATAAAATTGTTTAACATATATTAAAAAAAACAACGACCATACAAAGATAAAAGGCCAGTAATAAACATGAATTATTTATGATATTTGCACAGTGCAAAGAATTGTTATCTAATTTCGTTATAAATTTAATTCATCCGTGTGTTAAAGTTAATAAAGAAGATTTACAAAATTCCTGTGTCCGAAGAACTTGTTTGTTTGTTATAAAAGCTAAACAAACACGCCTGCTTGTGTAGAAATACCGGACCGAACACCAGACTTGGACGTGTAAATAGAGAACTGACCTATCCTAGACACTCCGTGATGTTGCATCTAGCTGTTCTAACCACTATAAAAGCTAACTCTGGGCCACTAGTTTAATGTTACACTGCAACAACACGATACTAAGTTATGAATGGCGCATCTAACTTACTACCAAGCATTCATTCTTACTACGCGTTCGACCATTCAAAGTCACTTTTGCTATTTTACACATTTTTCTTAAAATGATATTATTGTTTACTTTTTATTCGACGCGAAGAGAGTTGCTGGCCGAAATATTACTTTCTAATGAGAAAATGATGTCCTACTTAACGGAAGATACAGAAAGTTAGTAGTAACAAGGAAATGTGATAGTTTGTTGTAAACATCAGCTATAAAAATCAGGCCAAAACGCGATGTTTATTTAATGAGCTTTTCAAAATCCTTTGTACTGATTGGATTTTATCTAATCATTCGATATGGGCATAGACAGAACATAATACCAAGAACGGTTTTTATTTTGTTTTGGTCTTCGTAGTTTACCTAAGTCAACTTTTGGAGTATTTTGATCAAAGTGAGCCTTACGAAAGATTAGTTCCTTGAATTCAATCCATTTTTTTATCATTTTATTAACAGACAATAATTAAACAGCAAGAGAATGGGGGGCTTTGGTCTGTTACGTGGCTAAAAGCGCCCTCTAGCCGCTAGTTTCGGAATAACAAAGTTACTAGTAAGACTTGGACTGTTGAAGTGAAGTTGTAAGAGGCAAAATAAAAAAATAGCAAAGCTAGTCGTTAGCATATTTTGTATAATGGTTCACAGCAACCCACAAATTAACCCAAAAATACGCCTACTTGGCACCTTTTAGGACACTTTGATTGTCACATGCATTTCGAGTGTTGGTATAAATTGGACAAGGCTCGTTCTTGTTCATATTACCCGAGTTTAATTACCTTGGGTAGAGCGTTAAAACAGTGCTGAAAGAGGGAAGGATAGTTTGGTTCGTCACTTGGATAGACAAATCAGCCCCACCTGGCGGGCATATTTACAAACAATTTACATCACCTGCTATTTTTTAATATTTACGCAACAACTTTATAAAAAGTACTGTCGCAGTTTGTCAGAATTACAACAAAAATAAAGACTGTTCTTTTAGATATTTTCCAAAAAGTCGTTAAAGACACCAATATATCACCAGTATCAAAAAGAAAAACAACGTGAATGTGAAGATGGCGTTTGAAACATCAGAAATCTTCCGAAGTTAACGACCGATAAAATATTAGAATAAATCAATCTCCGGCTGGTGTTGCTAATAAAAGTGCAAATATATAATGTTTACATCAGCATGAAGGACAGGTAATGTTTGCATTGCCGAATGTCTCACCATCATACTTTTGTAAAAACAATGTGGTAAAAATTGTACATTTTTAAACGTCTGACACACAATGTAACTTTCCATAGCTTCATTGGATAATCGCAAAAATCGGTAGTAAATTTACAAGTAGTGTATATTATATTTTTAAATGGTTTAGTGATATGATTGTATATTATTTAAATTATTGAAAATGGTATAATTATATTGATTTATTATCAACAGTCGTCAGCGTAGGCATTTAGTAAATAAAAATCACTTATTGAACTCCTTATCTTGTTTATATGCGTTTATTTTTAAAATTGTATTGTAAAATGAAATGCCATGAGGAAATCATAATGTTTATGAAGAGTGGGTAGCACGCTCGCTTTGTTTTTAAAGCTAGGAAGAGATTTTATCTGATTTTCTGACGCCCGTGAAAATATTTAAGGTGACTCACGTACATATTTACCCAAAAAACGTTAAAACTTGGATTCCGATTATTATATACAAAGCTTTATTACTCTGTGAAAAATCAAACCCACTTTTAGTTTATTTCGGTGAATTTTAAGAATTAAAGTTGGGCAGAATTTGAAACAAAACATCAACAGAAGGAAGGACGGCAATAACCTATTGTGTACAAGTAAATTTAATATGACGTAGACTGTTCGTTATAAAGAGGTTCATTATAAAAGAACAGCTTCAGTAGAATGGCGTCACTTGATACCGCCATTTTGTTTTTAATTAGGTCAATCAATTTAATCGATTGCGCAATCAAGGTCGAATTAATGGGATTAGCGGTTCAATTCGCGGAATTTTAGGTCGATTTAATTGGATTAACGGTTTAATTAGATCATTTCGCGGAATTTTAGGTCGATTTAATGGGATTAGCGGTTTAATTAGATCAATTCGCGGTTTTAATTAGGTCAATTAAAAGTTCGATTAAAATCTCAATTAAAATCGGCGGTTTAATTAGGTCGATTAAAATCTCGATTAAAAACGGCGGCCATCTTGGATTTAATCAAATTAATCAATCAAATTTAATTAGATCGAATAAAAGTTGGATTAAATCTTCGATTAAAAGCGGCGGCCATCTTGGAATTAAACCAGGTATTATAACTAGACCAATAACGTTAGCGGTTATCAATCTATCTCACTCTCACACTGTACAAATGGGGCGTGGCCAGGAACCGGCGGGGGCTGCGTCTGAGAGCAATAAGGGTCATATTGAATTAATCTTTAATCAAAGTTATCAATTTAATCAGGTGTACGGCGGATTCGGTATCAATCCGCTGATTAAATAAATATGCATAATGCATCACGAAAAAGCACGGTTTAATTAGATCAATCAGCGGTTTATCCCAAAATCTAAAAAAGAAACGCAGGTCTTGACCTGTCTGTTTACACCTGTCAATCAAAGCTTAAAATTTCGTAAATGACGTCAGGGATTATTGCGAACAATAGGTACCTCTCATCGTCCTACGAAATGTTTTTAATTCAGGCTGCAAAGTTTAAAAGGATATATCATTTGTAAACACAAAAGAAATACAGCTATAAAATTATTCATTTTATTTGCAAAATCGCGCTCACTCCAAAAAGGGCAGAGGATTGACAATTTATGAAATTAAAATATTAATCAGAATATAATTAAAATGTTGATTAATAAGATAACAATGCTTTTTAAGTAATAAACGTGTTTTCATAATTAAATAAAAATAAGTCATAAGTGTGGCAGAGTTCCATATCCAGTAGGAAGTGTAATGCGATCCACCTGGAACCGCACCATATCTCGTGCAAAGAAATTTTCGTTACTTTGAAGTTTGAGCGCCGACATCCCGATTCGATCCGAAGGCATGGCGACGGTTTTAACATATTGAATGTTAGTGCATTCTGTAAAGCAAAGGTAATTTTTAACATATACATATAATTAAGAAGACACATATTTTTAAGAACTTTACGATATTTCCTATAAATTAAATACAGTTAGTCATCAGCATTTTGGTAACGTGTTTATTATCAATAGTTTTTTCCCACGCTAAAATGATAAAACAGAATTTCGAATAAAAGAACGCTTAGGGAAATTCGATTTTTAAAATAAAAATTTAAAACATGATTTTAGATAATTTTTTGAATAAAAGTATACGGTATTCCGTCAGGGCTTAATATCAATTGTTTCTTTCATTTTTCTTTGTGGAGATTAATATCAAGAATTTGCCGTTATTAAAAATATTAGAAGTATGAGAAGGGGAATTAAATAGACTAAATCGAGATTAGCGATAAAATCTACGGTACTTCTCGTATATTCGCTATTATTTTCGGTTTATTCCTGGTAAACCTTCAATTTATAATATTTGTTATTATAAAAAATATAAATTAATTTCTGAATATAAAATTGAAGATATGGACCAAATCTAAGTTATTATTATTTCTTTCACTTATTTAATATTTAATTATGTATTTTCATTTTTAGATATATTTTATTCCCACTGACGAAGAACTTTAACGTTCGAAACGTTTGAAAAATATAAAATTTTTTCAAAAGAAATAAAACCTTTTTTTATTTCTGAATAATTGGACTACAATGATCTCTTCCACTTTTGTATAAATTAATTTCATTATAAACTTACTCTTTTTAATGTAGATTCCCCTAAAGTAATTGGAAGATGTAGCCCTCGCTCTACGAGATATGTTCATATAAAGTGCGAACTTCAGGTCTATCGTTGGTAACGTCTTCTAATAACATCTTAAGACAAATTGTGTAATCAGCCTTAAGAATATCTACTATCGTTAAGAAACCCATATTTGAACAAATTTAGTATGCCAGAAATTGATAGATTCGTAAAGTACACCTTGAATGTTTTAACACTAAAACCACTAAAACGTATGCCAAGCGAAGGCAACACAGGGACGTTTTCTGACTAGTTAGTTCGACATCCTAATTATATACGTACGGGTATTTTGTTAAGAATGAGTCAAACCCATTGTCATTACTATTATCTTTCCCATTGTCTTGTTTCAGTAAGTTTCAACTTGTAGCTTTCCTGTATTTTACGAAAAATGCAATAAACATCTGCAAACCTCAGCTAAAACCTTTCACAGGGCTCAAGTTTGACCTTCACAATTGAAATTTAAGTACAGTTTATTTCATAAAATTTAAAACAAAAAGACATTATTAACTTTTAGCATTAAAAATAAAACTGTTTTTCTAAAAATCTTGGGCACAAGAGAAAGCATACATTTAAAAATTTAAATCTGTTATTGTCGACGTAAAAATATTTATAAAACAAAACTGTGGGTACGTTATTTAATAAATTTTGAATAACAGAACGTTTTGCAAATTTAATTTTAAATTAATCGTGCTGTTAAACCCGACTATCATTTTCTGTTGGTAATGTTTGTCTCAAAAAATATCATTTGTAAACACAAAATAATTAATTAATGATTTTCTTACACGTAAATTAATTTGCCTTTTAAGGAATTCAGATATTCAAGAAAAATAACTGCCTAACATATTTAGCTTTTAAAAATTCCACGTTATTGTAAAGAGTCCGTTTAAAAATTCAACGTTGTGAAGACAGAAAAACATATTCGACGCAATACTAATTTGGAAGTGTTATTTTTTTAATAACTATGAAAAATATTATCTGTAAACGCAAAAGAAATACATCTATAAAATTATTCATTTATCGACAAAATAATAAATAAATTAGTACTTTTACTGACATGGAGGTATCGCTAATTATTATAACATCGGACTGCAGCGTACACAAATCAATTTACTCAAAGGATCCCCGTCACTTTCACTAAGAAAACTCTGAATACTATAGCTACTTGGAGGTTCGAACACACATTCTTAGTCATTATTATAATATATCTCTCGTACAATAGGGGTATTCATATTTTTTAACGAAACCGAATAAAAAAAATTGTTGCAGATACAGGTTACAGCTAAAATGAAGAGGTGAACTTTACCAGCCAGGTATAATATGTACACTTCAAATACGTCAGCTTTCTTTTGAAAACTAGCCTTTCACATTGGTTAATAACAATGTCAATTTTTTAAACAGCTCAAATAACAAAGTTTTATACGAAAATGACGGATGGTTTGTGTTTCACATACCAGCCGGGAATTACGTGAATATTGAAGATGTTATTACGTGGACGCCACAGACGACGAAAACAGTGGACTAGCTAAAAGCCGATCGTTCACGAGTAAGAGTAAACAAGTTGAATTAATGGGTCATGTTCATGCAGATTTGTTTAATCAAGAGAAATTTCTTATTATTTCTGATTTTATCATATTCCGGATTTTTTAAAATGCAGACTGCAACGCTGTTCGTTGTTTCAATGGCTGAACTTGTTATTGAAGTTTAAATTTACTCTTTTGCAGGGCTAGGGTCTGTTTTCATTGTTCCCTGATAAAGTTAAATTCCGTATATCTACAATTGAATCAGTAAAAGGTACGAAGATAAATCTCTAAAATACGATGGCAAGAGATTGTAGGATCAATGCTCTACATATCGCATTAAAACACAGATGAGCCTTAATATTTTATTGACGAAGATACAAATGTTCCTGAAACCATTTCGTTAATTAAACAAACAAGAACGACTGGACAGGCTAACTTGCTAACAAGTTTTTCAAAATCTAGGAATAAATATTTTATGGATCGCCTTTTAAAGAAAGTATTTAGTTTGTGTCCACTTATATTCTGTAAAATAAGTGATTTCACTCTTCAGAAATTTCAAAAGCAGATTTTTAAATGTATTCGTTTTTTTTTTATAATTTGATATATAAATATCTACAATCACAGTGGAAATAAAAAATCGTTAAACACGTGTAACCATCCTATTTTAGTATTCATAATAACATTGATTTATTTTCAGTCGAAAAGAATTCACACACTTTAAAAAAAAATCCCATGACTCACAGAAACCTTAAAGAACTAAACGCAAATAATAAATGTTTAGTTTTAAGCTAAATAGATGTCAACACAAAATGCTTGTACTAATAACATTGAACAATAGGTACAACATGACTCATTGTTCTTGAGTCCCTTACTACAAAATAGTTTAAATCTTCAGTTTTTAGTATTGTTTAGACGTTGAGTGAAAGAAAACTGTTCTATGCCTTTTAAAGAAATTTTTTAGTTTGTGTTCACTTATATTCTGTAAAATAAGTGATTTCACTCTTCAGAAGCTTCAATAGCAAATTTTTAAATGTATAAATTAATCCACCTAAAATGTATTCGTTTTTTATAATTTGATATATAAATATCTACAATCACAGTGGAAATAAAAAAATCGTTAAACACCTGCAACCATCTTATTTTAGCATTCATAATAACATTGGATTTATTTTCAACGAAGATCTTTTCGTAGTGAACAATGAATAATTTATGTCAAAATGTTAAGTCTTAAATTAAGTGAGCCAAAACAATTTTATTTCTAAAATATTTGAATGAATAGCTTAATTATTTTTACTGACGAAAAAGTTAAACGAGTACTCCACAGGTCTCAAAGATATGGTGATGACTTTAACTTAACTCTATTTGATTGTCCTGCAGTGACAGATGTTCGTTTGCCATTTTTTATTTTAATTCTTAGTTCACATGTTAAATACCTTTAACGGATGTTCACCAAGCGGCCAGATCTTTAGATAACCGACCATCCCAGGCTTCTGCTTTTTATGACGTAAGTTACAGTTTGTTTGTATACACCGAGTAATTTTTCAGAATATCTTCGACGAAATCGTTGGCCATATGATAACCGGTGTAGCGCCATCGGGCCGAGAAAGTTCTACAGAGTAACGCTATGTTATGTGATTTTTGTTAATTTTATAAACTACAAGCATCAGAGTTCCAGGAAGAAAATTAAGACCTCACAGCGTGAATTGAGAAACAAATCAAAGATTTTTTCTACAGTTGAAAAGCCACCAAACATTTTTAATAGCGGTTTCAAAACAAAACATTTGATTTTTTGTTAATTTATAAATTACAACTGCTTTTAAATTTTCTTTTTTGATTTGAAAAACAAATCAAAGAATTTTTCTGCGACTGAAAAGTTACAAAAAAAAAATTAATAGTTTATTCAAGCAAAACATTCGGTGATTTAAATTGTTATATGATTTTTTTTTTGTTAATTTTATAAATTACGATTGCTTTTGTAATCTTGATTTGAAAAAACATAATGGATGTTACTATGATTTATTTTATTCAAGTTGGTTAAAGATTTTATAAATTACAATTGCTTAATATTTTTTTATTTTAAATAATGTACAAACTAAAGAGAAATTTGAAAGATGGCGTTTCGTTTTAGTTTTTGATAAATTTAAACATGTAAATTGTAAAGTATTGGAAAATAAAGTATGTTCATTAAAAAAAAAAAGCTCTAGAGTGCCTTGAAAATTTGTTTTAAGTATGTCTTAGGCTGTATGTTACATATGAAAATCATTTCCAGCAAACTGTAGCATTATTTTATTCGGACATACTGGTAGGTATTCCCAAAGATATATTTGAACATGTAAAACAAGAATCTCGATCAGGCCAATACATTTTTTAAAATGTAATAACCCAAATGAAGCTGCACATTTAAAGATTATTTGAAATCAGCAGTTATAAATAAAAAAAAGAAAGAAATCAGTACCAAAGCTAGATGATTATCAATTTGAACTTGTCAGATTCTAATATTGAAAAATTGTTTGGAATACCGGACGATACAATTTATTATACAACCAAATCAGGAATTAATATTCAAAATAAGTAAATTGATAGACACAAGTGATTTGTGTGTACCTATATTCAAATTTTGTAAAAGAACCAGTAATAGATTTGTAGTAAATTCGTTGAATAAGGTACTTACACAAAATCAGCTAGTGTTATCCTTTTTATAGATACATAATATTGAACTGTTTGATAAATTAACTCTTACCTTTGAAGTAGAAGTACGTAGGGGAAAATGTAAATAACGTTAGCGTTATGATTGATTTCAATAAATTTGATGATCTGAGTCACGTATTGGGAGATATGGTTTCAGGGCAGCCGAATTCATTGACACAAGCGGTTTCGGTAAAAATCGCCTTAATCACAAGTTATTGTGCTGGTACATACCGGGTGGTGCATTGTCTCACGCACCATAGGGATTTCAATGTAAAATGAATTTGAAAGGCTTAATTCAAAGAAAGGGTAAAGAATCTACAAGAATTTAAAATTGAAATTAAAGAGTAAATCAAATGATCGTATTATAGTTTATTATGATAAAGCTGTAGCGTCATTTTTATTCGGACATATTACTTGTAGCTATTCCCGAAAATATTTTTGAACATGTAAAACAAGAATCTCATTCAGACCAATACATTTTTTTTTTTAAATGTAATAACCCAAATGAAGCTGTACATTTAAAGATTATTTGAAATCAGCAGTTATAAATAAAAAAAAGTGAATACCAAAGCTGGACGATTATCAATAATAAATTGAGAAATTAAACAGCACTTTCAAAACTTACCTCAAAGCGTACTCTGGGAAATACCAAACTACCGCGGCCCCCATCAAGACTTTAACTAAACTCAGTCTAGGATTTCATCCCCACCTTGAAAATTCAACTTCTTTTATTTTCAAGTTATTTGTTAATCAGCTGTTCAGATTTTAATAGACGATTCCAATCAAATCAATTTAATTAGTCCAGTCAATTTAATTAGTTCAGTCATTTTAATCAAGGCTAGGTTAGCTTAACATGTTACGTAAATAAACTATTAAAATAGGTAAATTCAAATCTTGGCCATTTGTTACAGGTATGAAGACATTTTAGGTTAGGCTCGGTTAGGTTAGCTTATTTCAAGGTAGGTTAGGTTAGCTCATTTCAATCTAAGTTAGGTTAGGTTAGGTTAGCTTATTTCAAGTTAGGTTAGGTTAGATGATTTTAATCTAGGTTAGGTTAGTTTAAATAAAACGTTAAAAAACTAACCTAACCTAGATTAAAATCATCTAACCTAACCTAACTTGAAATAAGCTAACCTAACCTAACCTAACTTAGATTGAAATGAGCTAACCTAACCTACCTTGAAATAAGCTAACCTAACCGAGCCTAACCTAAAATGTCTTCATACCTGTAACAAATGGCCAAGATTTGAATTTACCTATTTTAATAGTTTATTTACGTAACATGTTAAGCTAACCTAGCCTTGATTAAAATGACTGAACTAATTAAATTGACTGGACTAATTAAATTGATTTGATTGGAATCGTCTATTAAAATCTGAACAGCTGATTAACAAATAACTTGAAAATAAAAGAAGTTGAATTTTCAAGGTGGGGATGAAATCCTAGACTGAGTTTAGTTAAAGTCTTGATGGGGGCCGCGGTAGTTTGGTATTTCCCAGAGTACGCTTTGAGGTAAGTTTTGAAAGTGCTGTTTAATTTCTCAATTTATTATTGATAATCGTCCAGCTTTGGTATTCACTTTTTTTTATTTATAACTGCTGATTTCAAATAATCTTTAAATGTACAGCTTCATTTGGGTTATTACATTTAAAAAAAAAAATGTATTGGTCTGAATGAGATTCTTGTTTTACATGTTCAAAAATATTTTCGGGAATAGCTACAAGTAATATGTCCGAATAAAAATGACGCTACAGCTTTATCATAATAAACTATAATACGATCATTTGATTTACTCTTTAATTTCAATTTTAAATTCTTGTAGATTCTTTACCCTTTCTTTGAATTAAGCCTTTCAAATTCATTTTACATTGAAATCCCTATGGTGCGTGAGACAATGCACCACCCGGTATGTACCAGCACAATAACTTGTGATTAAGGCGATTTTTACCGAAACCGCTTGTGTCAATGAATTCGGCTGCCCTGAAACCATATCTCCCAATACGTGACTCAGATCATCAAATTTATTGAAATCAATCATAACGCTAACGTTATTTACATTTTCCCCTACGTACTTCTACTTCAAAGGTAAGAGTTAATTTATCAAACAGTTCAATATTATGTATCTATAAAAAGGATAACACTAGCTGATTTTGTGTAAGTACCTTATTCAACGAATTTACTACAAATCTATTACTGGTTCTTTTACAAAATTTGAATATAGGTACACACAAATCACTTGTGTCTATCAATTTACTTATTTTGAATATTGATTCCTGATTTGGTTGTATAATAAATTGTATCGTCCGGTATTCCAAACAATTTTTCAATATTAGAATCTGACAAGTTCAAATTGATAATCATCTAGCTTTGGTACTGATTTCTTTCTTTTTTTTATTTATAACTGCTGATTTCAAATAATCTTTAAATGTGCAGCTTCATTTGGGTTATTACATTTTAAAAAATGTATTGGCCTGATCGAGATTCTTGTTTTACATGTTCAAATATATCTTTGGGAATACCTACCAGTATGTCCGAATAAAATAATGCTACAGTTTGCTGGAAATGATTTTCATATGTAACATACAGCCTAAGACATACTTAAAACAAATTTTCAAGGCACTCTAGAGCTTTTTTTTTTTAATGAACATACTTTATTTTCCAATACTTTACAATTTACATGTTTAAATTTATCAAAAACTAAAACGAAACGCCATCTTTCAAATTTCTCTTTAGTTTGTACATTATTTAAAATAAAAAAATATTAAGCAATTGTAATTTATAAAATCTTTAACCAACTTGAATAAAATAAATCATAGTAACATCCATTATGTTTTTTCAAATCAAGATTACAAAAGCAATCGTAATTTATAAAATTAACAAAAAAAAAATCATATAACAATTTAAATCACCGAATGTTTTGCTTGAATAAACTATTAATTTTTTTTTGTAACTTTTCAGTCGCAGAAAAATTCTTTGATTTGTTTTTCAAATCAAAAAAGAAAATTTAAAAGCAGTTGTAATTTATAAATTAACAAAAAATCAAATGTTTTGTTTTGAAACCGCTATTAAAAATGTTTGGTGGCTTTTCAACTGTAGAAAAAATCTTTGATTTGTTTCTCAATTCACGCTGTGAGGTCTTAATTTTCTTCCTGGAACTCTGATGCTTGTAGTTTATAAAATTAACAAAAATCACATAACATAGCGTTACTCTGTAGAACTTTCTCGGCCCGATGGCGCTACACCGGTTATCATATGGCCAACGATTTCGTCGAAGATATTCTGAAAAATTACTCGGTGTATACAAACAAACTGTAACTTACGTCATAAAAAGCAGAAGCCTGGGATGGTCGGTTATCTAAAGATCTGGCCGCTTGGTGAACATCCGTTAAAGGTATTTAACATGTGAACTAAGAATTAAAATAAAAAATGGCAAACGAACATCTGTCACTGCAGGACAATCAAATAGAGTTAAGTTAAAGTCATCACCATATCTTTGAGACCTGTGGAGTACTCGTTTAACTTTTTCGTCAGTAAAAATAATTAAGCTATTCATTCAAATATTTTAGAAATAAAATTGTTTTGGCTCACTTAATTTAAGACTTAACATTTTGACATAAATTATTCATTGTTCACTACGAAAAGATCTTCGTTGAAAATAAATCCAATGTTATTATGAATGCTAAAATAAGATGGTTGCAGGTGTTTAACGATTTTTTTATTTCCACTGTGATTGTAGATATTTATATATCAAATTATAAAAAACGAATACATTTTAGGTGGATTAATTTATACATTTAAAAATTTGCTATTGAAGCTTCTGAAGAGTGAAATCACTTATTTTACAGAATATAAGTGAACACAAACTAAAAAATTTCTTTAAAAGGCATAGAACAGTTTTCTTTCACTCAACGTCTAAACAATACTAAAAACTGAAGATTTAAACTATTTTGTAGTAAGGGACTCAAGAACAATGAGTCATGTTGTACCTATTGTTCAATGTTATTAGTACAAGCATTTTGTGTTGACATCTATTTAGCTTAAAACTAAACATTTATTATTTGCGTTTAGTTCTTTAAGGTTTCTGTGAGTCATGGGATTTTTTTTTAAAGTGTGTGAATTCTTTTCGACTGAAAATAAATCAATGTTATTATGAATACTAAAATAGGATGGTTACACGTGTTTAACGATTTTTTATTTCCACTGTGATTGTAGATATTTATATATCAAATTATAAAAAAAAAACGAATACATTTAAAAATCTGCTTTTGAAATTTCTGAAGAGTGAAATCACTTATTTTACAGAATATAAGTGGACACAAACTAAATACTTTCTTTAAAAGGCGATCCATAAAATATTTATTCCTAGATTTTGAAAAACTTGTTAGCAAGTTAGCCTGTCCAGTCGTTCTTGTTTGTTTAATTAACGAAATGGTTTCAGGAACATTTGTATCTTCGTCAATAAAATATTAAGGCTCATCTGTGTTTTAATGCGATATGTAGAGCATTGATCCTACAATCTCTTGCCATCGTATTTTAGAGATTTATCTTCGTACCTTTTACTGATTCAATTGTAGATATACGGAATTTAACTTTATCAGGGAACAATGAAAACAGACCCTAGCCCTGCAAAAGAGTAAATTTAAACTTCAATAACAAGTTCAGCCATTGAAACAACGAACAGCGTTGCAGTCTGCATTTTAAAAAATCCGGAATATGATAAAATCAGAAATAATAAGAAATTTCTCTTGATTAAACAAATCTGCATGAACATGACCCATTAATTCAACTTGTTTACTCTTACTCGTGAACGATCGGCTTTTAGCTAGTCCACTGTTTTCGTCGTCTGTGGCGTCCACGTAATAACATCTTCAATATTCACGTAATTCCCGGCTGGTATGTGAAACACAAACCATCCGTCATTTTCGTATAAAACTTTGTTATTTGAGCTGTTTAAAAAATTGACATTGTTATTAACCAATGTGAAAGGCTAGTTTTCAAAAGAAAGCTGACGTATTTGAAGTGTACATATTATACCTGGCTGGTAAAGTTCACCTCTTCATTTTAGCTGTAACCTGTATCTGCAACAATTTTTTTTATTCGGTTTCGTTAAAAAATATGAATACCCCTATTGTACGAGAGATATATTATAATAATGACTAAGAATGTGTGTTCGAACCTCCAAGTAGCTATAGTATTCAGAGTTTTCTTAGTGAAAGTGACGGGGATCCTTTGAGTAAATTGATTTGTGTACGCTGCAGTCCGATGTTATAATAATTAGCGATACCTCCATGTCAGTAAAAGTACTAATTTATTTATTATTTTGTCGATAAATGAATAATTTTATAGATGTATTTCTTTTGCGTTTACAGATAATATTTTTCATAGTTATTAAAAAAATAACACTTCCAAATTAGTATTGCGTCGAATATGTTTTTCTGTCTTCACAACGTTGAATTTTTAAACGGACTCTTTACAATAACGTGGAATTTTTAAAAGCTAAATATGTTAGGCAGTTATTTTTCTTGAATATCTGAATTCCTTAAAAGGCAAATTAATTTACGTGTAAGAAAATCATTAATTAATTATTTTGTGTTTACAAATGATATTTTTTGAGACAAACATTACCAACAGAAAATGATAGTCGGGTTTAACAGCACGATTAATTTAAAATTAAATTTGCAAAACGTTCTGTTATTCAAAATTTATTAAATAACGTACCCACAGTTTTGTTTTATAAATATTTTTACGTCGACAATAACAGATTTAAATTTTTAAATGTATGCTTTCTCTTGTGCCCAAGATTTTTAGAAAAACAGTTTTATTTTTAATGCTAAAAGTTAATAATGTCTTTTTGTTTTAAATTTTATGAAATAAACTGTACTTAAATTTCAATTGTGAAGGTCAAACTTGAGCCCTGTGAAAGGTTTTAGCTGAGGTTTGCAGATGTTTATTGCATTTTTCGTAAAATACAGGAAAGCTACAAGTTGAAACTTACTGAAACAAGACAATGGGAAAGATAATAGTAATGACAATGGGTTTGACTCATTCTTAACAAAATACCCGTACGTATATAATTAGGATGTCGAACTAACTAGTCAGAAAACGTCCCTGTGTTGCCTTCGCTTGGCATACGTTTTAGTGGTTTTAGTGTTAAAACATTCAAGGTGTACTTTACGAATCTATCAATTTCTGGCATACTAAATTTGTTCAAATATGGGTTTCTTAACGATAGTAGATATTCTTAAGGCTGATTACACAATTTGTCTTAAGATGTTATTAGAAGACGTTACCAACGATAGACCTGAAGTTCGCACTTTATATGAACATATCTCGTAGAGCGAGGGCTACATCTTCCAATTACTTTAGGGGAATCTACATTAAAAAGAGTAAGTTTATAATGAAATTAATTTATACAAAAGTGGAAGAGATCATTGTAGTCCAATTATTCAGAAATAAAAAAAGGTTTTATTTCTTTTGAAAAAATTTTATATTTTTCAAACGTTTCGAACGTTAAAGTTCTTCGTCAGTGGGAATAAAATATATCTAAAAATGAAAATACATAATTAAATATTAAATAAGTGAAAGAAATAATAATAACTTAGATTTGGTCCATATCTTCAATTTTATATTCAGAAATTAATTTATATTTTTTATAATAACAAATATTATAAATTGAAGGTTTACCAGGAATAAACCGAAAATAATAGCGAATATACGAGAAGTACCGTAGATTTTATCGCTAATCTCGATTTAGTCTATTTAATTCCCCTTCTCATACTTCTAATATTTTTAATAACGGCAAATTCTTGATATTAATCTCCACAAAGAAAAATGAAAGAAACAATTGATATTAAGCCCTGACGGAATACCGTATACTTTTATTCAAAAAATTATCTAAAATCATGTTTTAAATTTTTATTTTAAAAATCGAATTTCCCTAAGCGTTCTTTTATTCGAAATTCTGTTTTATCATTTTAGCGTGGGAAAAAACTATTGATAATAAACACGTTACCAAAATGCTGATGACTAACTGTATTTAATTTATAGGAAATATCGTAAAGTTCTTAAAAATATGTGTCTTCTTAATTATATGTATATGTTAAAAATTACCTTTGCTTTACAGAATGCACTAACATTCAATATGTTAAAACCGTCGCCATGCCTTCGGATCGAATCGGGATGTCGGCGCTCAAACTTCAAAGTAACGAAAATTTCTTTGCACGAGATATGGTGCGGTTCCAGGTGGATCGCATTACACTTCCTACTGGATATGGAACTCTGCCACACTTATGACTTATTTTTATTTAATTATGAAAACACGTTTATTACTTAAAAAGCATTGTTATCTTATTAATCAACATTTTAATTATATTCTGATTAATATTTTAATTTCATAAATTGTCAATCCTCTGCCCTTTTTGGAGTGAGCGCGATTTTGCAAATAAAATGAATAATTTTATAGCTGTATTTCTTTTGTGTTTACAAATGATATATCCTTTTAAACTTTGCAGCCTGAATTAAAAACATTTCGTAGGACGATGAGAGGTACCTATTGTTCGCAATAATCCCTGACGTCATTTACGAAATTTTAAGCTTTGATTGACAGGTGTAAACAGACAGGTCAAGACCTGCGTTTCTTTTTTAGATTTTGGGATAAACCGCTGATTGATCTAATTAAACCGTGCTTTTTCGTGATGCATTATGCATATTTATTTAATCAGCGGATTGATACCGAATCCGCCGTACACCTGATTAAATTGATAACTTTGATTAAAGATTAATTCAATATGACCCTTATTGCTCTCAGACGCAGCCCCCGCCGGTTCCTGGCCACGCCCCATTTGTACAGTGTGAGAGTGAGATAGATTGATAACCGCTAACGTTATTGGTCTAGTTATAATACCTGGTTTAATTCCAAGATGGCCGCCGCTTTTAATCGAAGATTTAATCCAACTTTTATTCGATCTAATTAAATTTGATTGATTAATTTGATTAAATCCAAGATGGCCGCCGTTTTTAATCGAGATTTTAATCGACCTAATTAAACCGCCGATTTTAATTGAGATTTTAATCGAACTTTTAATTGACCTAATTAAAACCGCGAATTGATCTAATTAAACCGCTAATCCCATTAAATCGACCTAAAATTCCGCGAAATGATCTAATTAAACCGTTAATCCAATTAAATCGACCTAAAATTCCGCGAATTGAACCGCTAATCCCATTAATTCGACCTTGATTGCGCAATCGATTAAATTGATTGACCTAATTAAAAACAAAATGGCGGTATCAAGTGACGCCATTCTACTAGCTTCCATGTTTTAAAATTAAATATTTAAATCAAGTGTGAAATATGTTACCAACGGCACTTTCACATTTTTATCAGTATAACAATTAATATTTAATTACATTAATAACCTATTTTTTTTGGTAAAGATGTCTGGTCAGAATATCCTTGTTGCACAAATTCAATATCAGGTTATTATTTTATTACTTTTGATTGCAGCCATAATCACGAATGACGTGACCGGGATCAGTAATTAAAAACAGTTTTTTAATAATTATGTCCCTAAATGCATTGATTATCGTCTATATCAGTGCATAAGGCCATCTTAATTGCTTAACCTAATTATCTCAATTACAAAATTGCAGGCGTCTTTAATATGTTTCTGATATTTGTTACTAAAATATACGTGGACGATTCCAACTTTTTGTTTAAATAAATAATTTAATTAACGTGCTGATACGGCCACTAATCAATTCTCAAAGCCATATTTGATTTAATTAATTTGTTAAGACTGAAATTTTCAAGACAAAAAACAAATTTTATTAATAAAACGTAAAAAATTAATATCATGAAATTTCTTCTTAAGTAATCTGTTTACTTAAAAAGTAAAAGAAAAATTCTAAACTCTGTTGTAATAATAAAGATTTTATTTAAATGAAAATTACATTAATTGAATAATTATTATTGTATTAATTAAACGATTTCATTGAAGCATCAAGAGATCAATATTATATAATTAGTACTTAATTAATTGTTTTTTAACTTTAATGTAACCTCAATTAATTGATTTGGAATAAACAGTTATTGTAATCAATTTTTTATTAAAAAAATGTTGTAAACATAGCTTTTGTCTACGATATTGCATTATTGCGGAATGTATGGCGCCCCGTGTTTTCATTTTTCACTTGTCCGAAGTGAGGTGTTGCAATTTGTTGTTAAAAGTTTAAAATAAACTATAATAACAATAAACGAAGACTTACATTATTGAAATTTTAACGGTTAAGTTTTTTAATAATTCACTTAAAGCACAAGGAAATGTCTTACGAACAATATAAAAAAGGCAAATTTTTCATTAGTTCAAACTTCAGATATGCAATTCTTTTGTATTTTAAATTATTTCCGTACTTCTTCTTCATAACATCAGTATTGATTTCATACATAAATTTTAATTTTCTCCCCGAAGAACATTTTTTTTACATCAAGACATCCGAATGAATTATTTAAAATAAATGTTTTATTCAAAGCAAGAACCGTTCTAAAGCCTTTTCTTTCATTTCGTTCAAAAAAAAAAAAAACTCCATCTACGGATGTTGCTTGCTAGTCTAATTCGGGTTTAATTTCAAATTAGTTTGTGTGCCTCTAATGCGTAATATAAATAATAATTTAATAAAGATAAGAGGAACATATACATTCATTATTCCCACTGCCGTTTTGAAGAAAAAAAAATATATAAAGTGTTGCAATGTTTTTTGTTAGTTTATTAATTATAATTCTATTGTCTTAAGCTTCTGGAACGTTAAAAATAACTTGCTAGGCGTAAATCTTAAATATAACAATTAGATCGTTAATAATTTTACGGTGTGGTTTTCAATTGGCACATTTACTTACATTTAACTATGAGGAAATGGCTTTAAGAGTCACCTAATTAACAATACCTTCTGTAAACTCAACGATAGAAAGACTAGGGCGAACGCATGATTTTTTTAATAAAAATGAACATTTTAGGAATTCTAAAAGACAACTGAAATGAACTTACTTATTGTATGATGCATGAAAAACCTTTAAAACCGGAAAATTAAAAGCGTTTTTGCAAGGTTAAAAAATCGAGTTAATAACGAACGATTTTGCCATTCTTAAAAATCAAAAGGCTTATTTCCACAATTCAACTTCTATTTATTCTTAAAATCGTTTGAAAAAAAAGAAACAACGTTAAATAATATTCATAGTAAAAAATCCTTTGAAGACAATTAATTAATAAGAATTTTTGAAAGGTTTCTCAACAAGTTTGATTGAAGAATTTTCTAAAGGTTAAAGCATCTCCTGGATTTTCCCGGGATAGGTCAGAGATTGATTGCAAATGTATATGGACAATTACCTAAAAAAACAATTGTCTCCACAACCATGTACAAAGCCCATATCAAAGAGTTTAGAATGAATTTTCATGAGTTTTCAATTTTCAGTTTTGTTTATCTTCTTCTTCGTAGTGCCATATCCTTTTCAGGACGTTGGCGAGGGGGATCAAAGCCACATTTTAAACGACTTGACGTAGTAAACTTTGTTATATCCCCCCTTATACTAGGGAAATGTGTTCTCTGCAGTGGTTTCCCGTTGCCTTCTGCAGATTTGGTTTATAATACATTGTATTGTATTTATTGTATTATTGGTGTGTTAATTCGATTAAAACTTCTAAAAATATGTATTCAAGCTGTTTAGTTGGAGGAATTGCCGGATATTCCGTATCATACGTGAATTTTCCGAAAACTTGAAAACTGCTACAAACACCGAAAAGTAACCTCAATTTCAAAGTAAAAATCACCAAACAAGATGATCACATTTGGTTTGAAATTATTTTTCAGAACAATTAATAACCATTTTCACAACTTTTTGTTATAAATTTTAATAGAAATATTGAAAAGTGGAAAAGCTTTGGTTTCTCTTGGATTTCTTCGGAGTTTGGGCGACTCCAAAATCCAGACATTAGGGTTAAGGTTGCTAAGAAGCTGAAAAACCGTTCCAACAATTTATTATATTTGATCGAAATAGGTTTTCAGGACAGTTTTTCAGTTTTCACAAGTTGTTTAGAAAATTGCAGATATCTTCAAATTCATTTTACTTTAACAAAAACTCAAAAAATGCCCAAAAATTGCATTGAAATTGTTCAGTGAGTGAAGTTTTTGGCACCCGGATTTTTTCGGTATTACTCGAATTTTCCACAAGAGTCCGGTGATTCCTGATTACCAGATATTTTAAGAAAATATAGCAAACCCTTAAAATATGTAATAATATGTAGATCCTAACATCTATGTAGAAAATCCAAACAAAAAACATTGGAATTAGTTTGAATTAATTTTTCAGGAAAAATTTTTAAATTTCAGAATATCTTTAAAAAGCTGCAATTATTTTGTTGTTGTTGTGTGTTAAATCAACAAAAACTCGTAACATTTTCATAAATTTCAGTTGAACGATTTAGTAGGTGCATTTTCCGAAGTTTTTGGTATCTCCCGGATTTTTCCGGAGTCACCCGGAATTTTTCAGTAAAATCCGGGAGACTCCAGAAAAGCCAGATTTTGTTGTAAAATGTCAAAAATGATTGAAAACGCCGAAAATTACTTTTGGTATCTATGAAAAACCTTTTTAAGGGTAGAAATATTTTTTATGAAAATCACATTTTTAAGTTTAAAATTTTGTTCTGTTCGGTTATAGCGTTGCATCAGCGTGTATTCGAAGTTAGATTCTATAAATTTATGGTATGTACAAAGAATTGTTAAGTGTTCTTTTACAGCAAAAAAAGGAAATAAATTATTTCAACCGGAATTTTGAATTCGAGACGACGGAAATTCGGGTCGGGTATTAATTCAGTCTGATGCATATTAAAAAAGCAAGCTGTCTGGGTGAAATTAAAACGAGTGGGCACGTGTTGGTGTCGGAAATGCAGGCAAAATTTAAGTATCGCATAACAGGCAATAGCCAGAAGAGAGCCGGGGCACAGGCAAACAAGCAATCGAGCAGAAGCAACGCGACCGTATGTAAATTGCATGTGTACGTCTAGCAGGAGCTCGGAGCTGCGACGACGCTGTCGGCCTCGGTCACTGGTTCATCGACTCCGCGACTTTCCGCGAGCTGAAGGTCACCGCGCCACTCTCGATTTCCTCCAACCCGGCTCCTTCCGCTCCTCGTTTTTGCAAACCCTCAAACCTAGTGTTGTTCCATAGCTATTGTTTACATTTTCTGTACTGTAATTACAAGCATGACGTAAACAGCATCCGCGACATTGTATTATTTTCGAATTTTGACCGCATACCTTGCACTCTTTTACTTTGTCAGGTTTTATCAGAAACGTCGCGTTTTTATGCAAAATCGATATGGTAATTAGCGATTTTTATCGCTTGGATTTAATTATTATGCTGCAGTAGACTTAAACGCGAAATAAAAAACGGTTCATGCAAAATTCATGGTTTTCGTTTCCTGAAAAACATCCGACTTGATGATGACGATGATTCAGTAGTTATGTTATGCCAAAAACGCCGACCAAACAACCAAAACCGCAATCAGGTGACGCCTATTAACACATCTTCCATAAATTAACCTCTAAAAAGTCTAGGAAAACATAGTTCAGTTTTTGTTGTTGTCCATTTTTTAGACCAAGCGACCAACGGCCTTTTTTGTGTCGTTTGTTGTCCCGAAATCGTGATGATGCAAATGTGTACTTTTCTTCAGCAAAAACTAACCTTGAATTTGTGTTTTGCGAATTCTTGGGTAATTTTTCCATATAACGTTTTGTGATTGTACGAAAGGGTTTCAGATAAGTATGTATGCTCAAAGATGGTTCGTTGTTCGTTGAAATGTTGGGCTCGTTTCAATTTCCTGTCAAGCTTATTTGGTGCATAATTTCCTGGAAGCTGTTGAAAGGACAAAAACAAATCAATTGAGACTTTTTACGGGAATTATGCCGAGCCAAACGAATGTTTACCAGTTTATTCGTTGCTCCTTCAGTTTTCCTGAAATTCCGTATTTTTGTTATTTTCAGAAATTTCCATGAAAGGCATTATATTAATTTTTATATACAAACAGTGCAGATTAAAGATCAAAGGTGGTTAGTTTTCAGTAATTTTATAATCCTGGTAGTTTACATGGAACAAAACCGTTTCAAACAGTTTTGTTGCAATTAAAAATTCGATTCAGAGGGGATCAAGAACGTCAGAGATTAGCTTTTACTTCATTCAACGTTGGTTTTCATTTAAACAACATATCAAAATAACATTTTCTATTGTCTGATTTTTACATTTATTCTAATTCGCATAATTTTTGCCAAGTAGAGGAAATCTTGCTGCCTTTGCAGTCACATTCAATCAAGTTTTGCCTCAATTGTCTTGCCAGTTGTTGCAAATAATATTTTTCCCAAAGCAACCAGGAAATCTAAGCAATCCATGGTGATCCGAGACTTGCTTTTGTTTACGAATGTTGTAAGCTTCTGTCCTGTCACTGGGCATTTGTTTCTTCTTATTGTTTACCGAGGTGACAGTTGCTTTTGTTTTTGTTTTAAGTCATGGCAAGGGTAGATCTGTCAATTTGTTCAATAATCCTTCTATTTCGGAATTATTTTTCCTGTGTATTTGTTGATTACTTTTCAGGGATTCGATTGGACTTGCACAAAAATCAATTAATAAAAATCTTAATGAATTTTCAAAGCCAAAAAACGCTGCTTATAGAAATTATCTACCCCTTTTCTTTTCCCTTTTTCTGACAATCTTTCTTGGAGCTTCTAAAGATGTAAATAACCGTCGCAATTTTTGGATTGGCTGCGCTCGTGTTGCGTGGGATTTTGAAGCGTTACACACCACACATGAAAAATCAGGAAACCAAGACTGCCATTTATCTTGCTGACGTTATCTGCGTTTAAAGTCTATAATAGTGGTAGCTCATCTCATGATGCACACCTAAAGATATTAAATGGCGTTACCAAATTTATAAATCGACCTGGAGGCGGTTTATTTTCGATTTTTTCTTCGGTTAAGTTCAGTTAACTTTCGACTGAGGCTTTTCGTTGCAGAAGTTAACTGAAATTTATCAAACGTTACACTTTGTTATTAATTAATGTTTTAATGATGGTTACAATGGTGTACTTGGTATTCTTGCGTCGAAGCGTTAAGCGATAACCTTTAAATCCCGTTTTATTATAAAAGAATCGAAAGAACAAGTTCGTCTAGTTCCGATATGTCCGTCCATATAGATTAAACTTGTCATTTAAAAAATACGATTATATTTGTTCATTATAGTATGCTGCACTTTCAACAGTAATTTCCCTGTTTATTATGCTATCTTCAGATAACAAACAATACTTTCTTTGATTCTTCTCAATTGCAGATTACAAGTTATTCATAAATGTATGTTTATGGGTAAATTACAAACGTTATTTAATTTGTTGTTCCATTCATTTCGAACCATTGTTATGTGGAGCAGGTTTTAAAATAACCAATTTGAAAACGAAACCATTATTTTACGACGTTTTAAACAAACAAAGGAAATTCAAGTCCAAGTTTACCTCATTAGCTTATGTCAAAAATAAAATCGGCACTTTTACTTTTTATTTGCAATAAAACTCGTTCGCATTTGGCAAGAGCTGCATTGGTGGAATTGCAGGGAGCTATTTTTATTGCACTCTCGATTTCCTACCGGATTCATTGTAGACACGGCCACGGATTGGCTGCTGCTCTTTCTTTCTACTTCAATACTAACTTATTGCATTTACTATGCAATTCAGAGACGTAGACTGAGGGGAAACGAAAACAAATAACTTTTTACCGCTTTGTAAATCATTGTTAACTTTTCCAATTCAGCAGTTTTAACGTTTTTTGCGATTTTACTGGAAGAAAGGAAGAAGGAAATGTAGCTTTAGTTGCAATAAAAAGAACCAGTCGGAGGTTTCTTTTGGTGTAAATTGCGATTTCCTCCTAAAAGTTTATAATAAAATCGTTCTCTCAACTTGCAATAAAAATTAACAAGAGGATAATTTAACTTATATTGGGGTTCATGAATAGTTAACTGAAAACAAAGTGAGGTTATTTATTTGACAGCTGTCAAATGAAATGACCATAAGTAAGTTTCTGATCATTAATTCATTAGTTAGGTTATGTATGTACTTAAGTACTTAAAGCATGCGCAATACTTATACATAAACAAAAGAATAAAAATGCGCCACATTTAAATTGAAAGTATAGCTCGCAGTGCATTACGGTGCATTAATTTCATTTAAAAACCCTGTTAATGTGTTTTTACGATCAAAAAAGTAAGAATGTTGTCGTTTTCACTTAATGATTTCCGGAAGAGCTGTAGAGCGCTAACTTTTATACAAAATAACAATTGATACAGTGTGGAAAGTAACTTAATCTTATTTGGTTTAAATAAAAAAAAGCGACATAATGTGCAATAATTTTTACTTTCATAAACGTTCTTAGTTCTTAAAGTAAAGTGGGTCATGGTTTCCAAAAAAATAACTGCATTTTACATCCGTTTCTTGAACTAATGCCCTATTTTAATAAGATTCAAGATTAATTCGCTCGAAAAAATCCTAGTAAACCTTGAATGTCTACGTAATAAAAATTTGGGTTGTTTATTTAACAAATGTAAAAGTAATTAACCTTTAGTCCGAAAGTTAACAGTTTTTAAAACAATACACCTTGGAACCATTAGCGGAAATTTACACAAATGTTAAAATTTGCAAAATAAACAGTTCGTTTTATTGATGGGTCCCTCCGATTTTGCCCGGTGCACGCCAGTGAATAGGACCTTGAATCGGACGGTCACCCCAGTGCCCAGCCGCAGCCCCCGCCTATCTTCATCAGTAGACAGCCGCTCGGTGCACTTGCGTTGCAGTGATATAATTACAGCAACTGCACATGCGCTCGTGGCCTTCATCGCGACTTGCACTTGTTACGTGCACCACACTGTAATTTTTTTTCTTCTTTTTGTTTTGATAATGTGGCCGGAAATCATTGATTGCATATGAATTGCTATTATGTATTCCTGCGCTACTTGACGGTGCATGTTGCAAATAACCCCTAAGGATATGACTGAGCTCGCTGCAAATCTTATTTCACAAATGAGATGTCGATACAAGCGACAGTTTTAGGACAAAGTTTTAAACTTTGCCTTATTAGGATTTTCTCATTACTTTACATCGATAAGGTTAATTTTATACTGGCAAGTTTAGGGAAATGCACTGTGAAGATCAATTACATACATTTAGATGACCCTTGATTGTACCACAGTAATAGAACAAAATGATTAGAATATTACACCATTTAGGAAGACTAGCACAATTGGACCCGACCACTCGTCCCTCAGGCATTCGCATATCAGGACAATTGGACACGAATCGTTCTTATCGTTCAAAACTATACTAGATTTTGGGTTTAATGATTCATTCCAGTATATTGATTTCTTAAAGTTTACTATAGCTTTTGAAGTACCTATCGCTGAAAATAATATAGGCGAAAACAACTGGACGCAACCATAAAGACATTCAAAATTAATTTGCTATTTAACTTTTAAAAATACAATATTTTCTGTTAGGCGCTCTTAAATTCCTTAGTTTGCTATGATTTTCCATCTATTAAACATATATGTAGTAGGAAAGTTGGACCATGCCATTTAACTCTGAAAATATCAGGTCAATTGCATATAAAAAAACGTCACTTGTCGTTTTTCAGAATTCTAATATTCGCTGCTAATAATTCATTCAAGTATTACTGTTTCTTTAAGTACGCTGAAGTTTACCAACCACGTGATTAAGACATTCATACACGCATACACCAGAACTTACGTTTCACCCTTCAAATTTTTCTGCAGAATTATTCCATTTCAATGGGTATATTTTTTTAAGTAAAATTATTGAAGTAGGACAGGTGAACGCGAGCACGCAAATACCAGAAATGTTGAACACGAAAAAATTAGTCCTTCAGATCACTCAAAATTGTAATCCTCTACTAACTAATTCAAGTATCAAACTTCTTCCAGTTTTAAAGTTTACTGGAATTTGCCAATCATTGAAGAAAATAATAGGACGGTTGGGCGCGAACATTTATTTCTAGGCCGTTCGAATATCAAACTTCGCTGCTCATCTTTCAAAATTTCAACAGTTTTTACTACTTAATTCATTCGAGTACGTTCCGTTGGTTAAAATGTCCGGTCTGCCATTTTTCTCGATTATTGAAGAAAACAGCAGGACAGCTAGTCGCGACCGCTTAACCCCAAGCCATTCAAACATCAAAATGGACACGAACGAATTTGCATCTTTCAATATTGCCGAATAATTTATTTCTTTAAATCCCGATATAGTTTGCCGTCCATTAAAAAATTAATAAGACAGTTGAATACGGCCACTTGGCTTTAAGACAAACACCGGGGTATTTGTATACGAAAAATGTTCAGAACTGTAATATTTTTTACTGAATAATTCGTTCATGTGTTCAAATTTCAAAATTCGCAGAAGTTCCACAAGCAAGAAAATAGGACAGTTGGACGCGAACATTTGACCTTAAACCATTCGGACGTCAGAACTATTGGACACGAAATTAATTTTTTGAAATTTCCGTATTAACTCTAAGCCTTTATTCGTTGCAGAAAATAACATTTAATTTTACCATTGAAAATACACCAAATAAAAATAAGCCATTCCTAAGTTTAATTTAGTTTCAGGAAGTGAATTTCTTTAGAAAGTAATTAAAAGAAAACCATTGCATTTTCGTTTTTGTATTTTTGCGAATAAAAATTAATTGTGCTTTTTTAAATGTCTGTTCGGTTTAGCAGTGTTTTTAATAAAAATGGAACTGTTGGATATCTGAATGATATCTTAAACTGATCTCTCCGGAAATTAAACCAGTTACTTGTCAAGTATTGGCGGTTTAGAGGGGACGGCTTCCTATATTTTTGTATCCCACTTTTTCATTTTAATTAACATTTAAAATTTATTTCCTGCAGTGGAAATTGAGTACTCATTTGCGCCAATTGGGAATTTAAATTCATTTTGTTTTTCTTTTCCCAAACCGTACACGACAGTTTGCGCATTGTTTTTTCTAAAATAAAAGTCGCAAATTAAATTTTAAATGATTAGTATTTTCGGTAATAATTGTAATCCTTTAATATAAGAAGTGAAAATTAAAAACGTTCTACTTATGCATCAAGTTGTAAACTTATCCCCTCCTGAAATGAGATAAGTTAATGTTTCCTTAATTGTGTCTGTCTAACCGGAAAGTCCGTCGATAGAGAAGCCATTAGTATTTAAATATTTAGATAGTGCGATGAGTTTAAAAGTGTTTTACAAATTATGTCAGTTTCGCTAACCCATAAACACCATTATGGTGACTTGTTAAGCACGGCTCTTTCAGATTCATCTCGGTTATTATATGCAGACATAACGGCGCTACCACGTTACTCTCACCAACAATGAAAGTTTATCACGGTGCAGTGAAAACAAGGCCTTCGTTAGAAACCGCAGAAATGCGTTAGAAAACTGCTTATTTCGTGCAAAACGTATTACAGTGCCCGCCTATATAATAATCTCTCATTAAAATTCTAAGAACTTTTACAAAGATTCTTCTTATTTATTTTCATTACTTATTTCCTTCGCTATATTTAAGTTTTATAGGTTTTTTGTTAAGTTTACGAGTCAGTTTATCCCGTCAATAAAATAAGAACACGACAGACGGTCATAACGGAGTTTTTTTGCCCTGCATAAGTCCGTAGTTTTGCTATGTTTGTTTTGTTAGCCATCCTTCTTAGGTAGGAGCGGTTAAGTCAAAACAAGGGGGCGATGCACCCATGACATTGTCGCGGTGTTGATCCAGGTATAATTTACCACCTCCCCATTTAACTCATTATACATCGACTCTTTATTATTTTTTTCCTTACCGTTTGGAATAACCCGTAAACCTACATAATTCCATTTAAATTTTTGTTGTACCTCTGTTTTGTTTCATTCATGTTTGATTTTGTCGAAACTGTGGAATATTTAATTAATTTTTTATTTGGTCTGCATCCTGCATTCCTTTTTGACCTAATCTCAGTTTGCATTAATTAAAGATTTCTTGGACGAGATGGAAACAGACCGAATACAACGAGATGTTACGTCATGTCCAAGAAATTGGGTTACCATGTCCTTTCCCTTTTCGTTTTAAGTTCATAATTTGACTTCCAACTTTTTCAATTTGATTGTTGAACCATTGTACTTGCATCTTCATCCTTGTTACTTGGCCGTTTTTCCAAACCCTTTGCAATTAGCAACAACTCACTTAAGCTTAAGATTATGAAATGGATTATCTGATTATACGAGTAAATTGTCTCTCCAGATACATGATTTTGATTTAACCCCCGCTTTTGAAACGATCAGAAATAGGTTCTTCAGTATATAAAATATCAATTGATTTTTTTTTAATTCCAATTTTGGATCAAATGGCAATCGGACTTAACAGGACTTCGTGTGTATGAAATATCGAATAAATGGTGTAGACAGGCACTTAATTTAATCAATTAGATGTTGGCGAGGTAAAGGTAACGTTTGATATAGCCTGCTCTGAATAGATTTGCTCCTAACAGATGTAAACAGGCGATCATCCCTTGTTGTGAACACTCGGATAAAGGACAAAGGTTCGAAGGTAAAACCATGGTTTTGGTGAACTTTACCCTTACACACAATTAATTTAAATTGATACCCTTCTTAAGGGCGATCTTCAATCAAAGTTTAAAATATACAAAATTGTAGAAAAAATGGGAAGCATCTCCCTCCTCCAACCGTCAAACTATGCGATGATTATATCTCGCGAAAGCGAAACTGCTCTCATGAAAAGTTTGTGTACCTCGCAGTACGGACGAGCAGTAGAATGCAGCACGATGCATCTATTTTCGCGATGCAAGGACAGTGTCGGTTGAAGGTTAGCACGTCATTTCCTGGTCAATGTTCTCTGCAGGGCCGCTCCGCCCGCGTCCTCCGCCGCCAGACAGAACAACACCGCTAAGCTTGCGTTAGACCAATACACTTATTTATGACATTGTGGTTGAGTTCTTCGTTCTCGTGTGGAAATTACATACATTATTAAAATTTGTCACCGTTTAAAAAAACAAACTTATTGAATAATCTCCAAATGTTTGGCCAGGCATTGGATTGTCTGGGTTAAACATTTGCGGAAGAAACTTCAAGATAAACAAACATTTTTTTTTGTATATTTTCCATTGATTTGATGATTAGTTTGGATTTATTTCCGAATAAGACGGGACTTAAAAATAAACTTAGACTTAGATGAAGTTAAGATTTGGTTATTTGCCAATCATTTGGAACTCTTGCAACTTAGATACGGTGGCAAAGCATTGCGCCATCTGTTAGCCTAGTTGTATATTAAAGCCGATAAGAAAGGGGAAGTCCCCACCAATTTTACAAAATTTTTAAAAAACGTCTAAGCAAATTCCAATTTTGTTTTTGCGTTTCTATAAAAGAATGATTAAAGTGCGTTAATAAAATGGTTCAACCTTTATCAAATGAGTTTACTAGTATTACAGAAAAAAAAATCTTCACATGAGAACAAATTCTGTACCTGTCCTACTTCCCTATTGTTAAAATGTAGGTCAGGTTGAGGGCGGGTCTTGTAGTTACTATAGCCTAGGGGCTCTCAACAGGGTGCAGGTAAAGAAAGGGCTCACGTTACCGGAAACCAATTATGTTAAAAGGGGATTAACGTATGTGGCACCAGGTAGCCACCACAGAAATTTAAATTTTTCTTTATTGTTCTACGACGATTATGTAATTTTCGAATTTAGGTCCTTTAAATAGGACAGTTTTTATTATAAAGTTTGGGTTATTAAATTTGTTTGTAAACAGGTGTAAAGGGTTCTTTTACTACTTGGTTGTGGGAAGATATTCGTGGGTGTCTTATTTTAAAAATTCTGTTGGAAACACTATTTTTAACACGTAGGAAATGGATTCGTTTTTTAAATACATACAAAATACGTAAATCCAAAGATGATAACTCAGTTTTTATCTTCATTTATTTTTAGAATTTGTAGGCTGGATGGGGGTTTAAAAAAAAATTAATTTTCCTGACGTCATAAAATATTAAAGAATCAACTCAAAGTTTTTCTCTCCACGTGTTAAGGTTATCTTATTGTTACCTGCTGGCCAATTTCTTAGAGTATTTTTTTCTCCCATACGTTTTTAATAATAAGCCAAGGTTAAGGTTGGCTTTTCAGATGTTTGTTTACACGAGTTTTGTATTGATTCTTGTGTATATAGGGCAGCATTTAAAACATTTTTGATGAAATCATTTCCTACCTTAAGTTTTTGCTTTGGAAATAATGCATTTGATAGCAACTATTTGTTTATAAAAATTCGCCGGTTTTCAAGAAAATTTGAACATTTCAAAATGATTAATTTTAAGTAGTTAAAAAAAAATTAAAATTATTTTATGTTTACCTTTTAGAACGAGACGAATTTTTTAAATTTTACTTTTCATTGTTTCAGTGCCTGACAGCTACAGCAGCTACATATCATCACTCCAGCAACAACATCAAGCTCAGCAAAACTCTCATTTACAAAATTACCATCACAATAGTATCCATTCTCCGTTCACAGCACCGTCTGCACCGTCACCACCAAGAGGACATGCCATCCCAACATCAGTAATACAGGCAGCTACCTCCAGTGTAAACGATGAGCTCTCTTACATGTTAGATCTCGGTTTTCCACCTAGAAAACTCAAGAAGGTTAAAAAGCCGAAGCCCGGCGAACCTGGTTCGGTGAAACGAAAGAGTCGAGAAGGTTCTACGACATATTTGTGGGAATTTTTGCTCAAATTATTACAAGATCGCGAATACTGCCCAAGATATATAAAATGGACTAATAGAGAGAAGGGAGTTTTTAAACTTGTCGATTCTAAAGCTGTTTCTCGGTTATGGGGTTTGCATAAGAATAAACCCGATATGAATTACGAGACTATGGGTCGAGCGTTAAGGTACTATTATCAAAGAGGTATTCTTGCCAAGGTCGACGGACAGAGATTGGTTTACCAGTTCGTGGATGTTCCGAAAGATATTGTTGAAATCGATTGTACGGGTGCGTGACCTCCTATTATAACCATAAACCTGGCATAATAAGCCTTGGTCAGTGAAATTTACACTGTTTTGATAGTACAACAAAATTAAAAATTTTATTTGAAAATATTTACAAGTAGAGTTTTAAGAAGCAGCAATGTTTATATAATATCGAACTTGTTTTATTTATTAGATACACATGACAAATTTTTGTACTAATATGTTTAAAAAAAAAAAGATTTAAATACGCTCGAAATCATCAGGGACCTATATATAAGAAATAACTCCTCATTAATCAAGATCGCAATTATCAGTTTTACTCTGAACATTTTTCCTTCGTTGTAGACCAGTCTCTTCCATCAAATAAATTGAACGACAATATGTTATAGTAATACATTGGAACAAAACCTAAGCTATATAATTATATATTTATGATCAGAAAATTAAGTTTAAAAAGCCTTGGCAGCAGACGGATAGAGTAGAGAAAAAGTACATGTTACGAGAAAAGGTTGTGGTTGTTTATATTTGTATAAAATGAATTATAAAGAGTATCTTATTCAAAAGTAATGTATTAAGATAAAAGTACAATATAAACACGAATTTTATTATTACCTACAAATTAAATTAATGGAATGTTAGATCTTATACACGTGATTTTAAATAACCAACGCCCTTAAGTAAATTTGTACGAACGGAAATCTGTGTTCACCGTTTTTTAAATTTTTACGAAAGTACAAGTGTGGGCAACTAACATGTGTCATAAGATTTAAGCGTTAAATTTAGAAGAAGCGTTATCTTATGTGTCACTTTTGTTCGGTTTTAAAGCAGATATAGTAATTATATAAATAAAGTAAAGTGATGGGTGCTTATGATGTTTCAACAACAATAATAAACGACATTTAGGCCTTTGGTTGTTAATTAAATTCAAATTTTATCGATAAGTAAAGTTTTTATATGTATACATTTGTAATTTCTGATACAAAACGAGAGTGACAAGAAAATAGTAAATTTCCTTCGGCTTAGGTTAGGGTACGGTAAGTCAATAAATGATGTGACGGAATTGTGATAAGAGATGTGGTACTTTTTAAGAAGTTTGATACGTTGTTACCTAGAATGTAAAAGTAAGATGGTCAAGGTGCTGTTAAGAGGAATCGTTGGAGACTGTGAGGTGCCTGCTAATTTTAAAGTCTTGCTAAATTGTTTGTCAAGCCCGATTATTACGTTAAAATAATGTCAGTATGTAAGCTCTCTTCGTGTAATGATTAATTTTGAATTGAGTTGTTTTTGGCTCGATGTAGATACATAAAAGCTGCCTTTTTGTGAAATGATCTCGGATGTACACATACTCAAAACTTTAGATTACAAAATGTAAATATTATCAGTGTACTTAAGTACATGTTGGGTCATTTAATAAATCGTTCTCCCAGCAAGTTTTGCGAGTTGTGTTATAGGTGTACATTCTGTATAGTATTTATTCTGTTTCAAAATGTCCCTTCTAAATTTGTTTTCTTTCTTGTAAATTTTTTCTCGTTCAACTGTTGTAACATTCTGTGATTATATGTTTAGTTCCCTTTTGTAAAATTTCTAAATTCAGTGTTAGTTTTATAAATGTAGCTAGGTGTAATTAACATTGTACCTAACGTCAATTGTGTCTTGCAAGTTACATATTCAACTCAGTGCAAAAGATTCAGGATAAATCAATTAATATAGGGAACCAATGTGTGTATTTTGAACAAAACCCAGGTTACAAACTCAGTGACGGAATATACAAAACTGTATCTTTATATGTATGGTACGCACAACAAACAAAATAGTTTTCAAAATTTTTACGTCCAATCACTTGTGATAATTGTCAGAAATGCATGAGGATGTAGTATGTAGGTAATTGTAAAATTATATGATTGTTATACATGTTACGAAGTTAAATTTTGTTTGTTGTTTTAACAGAAATGTATGTTCACTATTTTCTTCAGCTGTAATTTAGTTTCCCAGTTAACAGAGTATATAGTAAAGTAATCAAACTCAGCTGGTATAAATGAAAACACAGTATATTTACAGTTATCCTCTGAATATATTTTAAAATTAGAAATTGTTGAATTAATTGGTGATATTCTCAAATAGCCTCATGAGTTGTAAATATAGAATTACTATCTCCTATAATAGAGATCACCGTAATATTAACAAAATATGTTTAATTAATTCATAGTTTGTAATTTGTATAGTTTTATTTAGCGTAAGTCATGGTACTTTTATTATATAGTTTATTGTAATATTTTGTCTTTATAAAAATATAAATAAATGATTATAAGTTACTTTCGAGGGTGTATTTATTTCTAATTACCTCCCACACCAGAATATTTTGTGCTTTACATTACCTTATTAACCGGTATTTGATCAATTTTGTAAACGATAATGTTTTCTTCTTAAAAAACGATGCATCAATCACATAACCTGCAGAGTCGGGTAGAATTGTGCCTTGTGCCCATAAAACTGCACATATTTCTATAACAAATGTGAAATTGCATAAAAACACAACCATTAAACTTAAATAATAGTTAAACACTAAATAATGAAATGTTTTAAAATTTGCAGTGACAGATTTTACTTCTAAAATCACAGTGCAAAAGAACTTCAAAGTGTCAAAAGTAGTTCAATTGTTACCGGTGGTAGTAGTTCAAATGTTTTAAGGCGTTGCCGGTTTTTTGCGATTCAAATTACGGCCATACAGAATGGTTATTACAATTCTCTTTAAATGTTATTTTGTGTCTGTGTTTTACAGTGTGTAGTGTAAAATATAAGCAGATTCTTTGTACAACTATATTAATTCAATAATTAGTGGTGGAGCAGTGGTAGAGCGTCAGGCATGGTGACCATTCATTGTCGTTGGGCACCTAATTAACGATGCTCTCCACCAAATACAGACCTAGGTATATTACTAGACTGTGGTTCTACTCTAGTGCTCTAGTCGTATAGTTATGTAACCATTTATAAGTACAACAAAAACTTTAACATTCACTGCACAAATGCGCCTATACATTATGAAACTAGTTATACAAGGGTCAAATCAACCTTTTTTGAGCCACTGTAATTCCGTTCTGTAGACTCATTTTTTGGCGCATGCGCGCATGCGATATGTGATTTATAAAAGTTTCAATCAGTGCTTGAACACGGTTCACGTGTTTTCTGCAGATCACATATTTATGTGTAGGTTACATTTGCATATGTGTTTTTAAACAATTACAGGTTAGTCATTAATTACCAAACGCTATTTGTAATAATTATTGTGTTGTGTATTACAACAGGAAATTTTATAGAAAATGTCTGAAATAAATTCCAAGGCTAACCTCGAATATGATTTCAATGGGTGCGGGCCGTCGTACGGAAACTTTTAACCGCATGCGCCAAAAAAAGAGTCCACAGAACGGCATTACAGTGGCTCGAAACATGTTGATTTGACCCTTGTATAACTGGTTTCATACACGCGTAGGCGCATTTGTGCAATGATGTGCATATATCTGTTGTATAATTTCTTCTTAGGTATAAGACTGTAGTAAAACTGTAAAACTATTAATAGTTAATAGGCATATACTTGATGGTTTTACATGGATGTTTTACAGCATACAGCCATACACGTAAATATTTGCGGTTTAGATTATAATACTACCCTACAAAATTGGATCGCAATGCCTAACAATCGAAGTATAAACTACTAGCATATCTTAGGGTTTTGGTAAATTCTATTTTCCTTCACAGCTCGCATCATCCTATATGGATTGAGAAAGACAAAGATGCAAGTTCCTACCTTTACCGTGTTAAATCCTGTTTTTTAAAAAGTTCGAAAAACTTGAATCGTTACAAGCCGACTAATTATTTACCACCGGTTATGTAACCCATATACTCAATTCCAAAGGCTGAGTGCACCTTAGAGTGCAAAAACGATTATTTTTAATATGGCGGGTGATGGGAATCGAACCCACAACCTTTGGTTTTACAGCCCAATGCTAAAACCTCTGACCTACGCTTCACATTGATTAATTTATGATCACACAAGTACCCATGTTTCCAGTTGAATACTACTTTAAAAAAATTTAGAAAACCTACCTCAAATGCGCTGCAAGGCAATTGTTACTGTCACTAGTTGTGTAATTCGTACACTAAATCCCATCTTCCAAATCTGCGTGCTCCTTGTGTCCAAAAAATGCTAAGTTAGTATGGCAGGTATTGGGAATCGAACCCACAACCTTTAGCTTCATAATTTATCTGATCTTTTTTTCCTCATTTGTCTTGGCTGTATCTACAGTGTGTCTCACTTTAGACGGCCCCACCCCAGAATTTTTTTTATATATTATCGATTTAAAAAATTTCTTTTTTCTGATTATACCCCTCACTAAATTGTACTTTTAGGGTATGTTACATTCTACTACGATTTAAAATAAACAGCAAAATTGAAGAAGTCGTATTAGGGATTTTTTAAATCGATAATATATAAAAAAAATACTGGGGTGGTGCCGTCTAAAGTGAGGCACACTGTATAGAGCATCTGCGACTAACATCACAAACTCATGGAATTTCAAATTTTATACATCACTTTCAAGGTTCATTTGATCTACCGGACAAAATTCATACAGGATTTTAGTTGGGTAGATAATTACACAGCATTTAAGATTCATAAAAATTTATTTATAGGAAATCTTTTATTTACACTAACGGCACAAAATTCTAACCTAATTTTAATTAAAAATTCTAACCTTACCTTACAAATATATCAAGATTCAAACATGATTTTAAAATAAACAAAATAAAACCGTAACCTAAATCAAAATTAACCTTTGACGTCTAAAACTTCTAATATTTAACAAATTATTTGTGTTTATAATAAATTTTTTCTAACACTAATATCTTATACTGTTTCTATGGTGCATAAGAGCTCACTTATGTTGCCTTTAAAATACGTTTTCTCTATAAAATACGTCGTCAATGACAACGTATTTTATAGGCCTTTAAAATACGCTTTTCTCTATAACATACGTCGTTGCCTAGCAATCTTCGCATTTTGTGTATTGTAACGCGTCTCAAATAATAATTTATTAAAATTTCTCATAATATATTAGTGAAAGATATTAGTGTTAGAAAAAATCTTGAAGACAACTCGTGTTTTATAGTTTAAAAATCTCGGTCTATCAAATCCTCGGTTCACTTCGTTCGCTCGGATTTGAACTACGACCTTGATTTTTAAACCTTCTATAAAACACTTGTTGTCTTAATAGCTATTAACGCCCAAGGTTTTAGACGTTCTAAAATTAATTTTAAAATTTATTCTAAACATTAAAAAACAACTTTATATTCGAAATCTATTTTCAGTATTTAAAAAGTAAATTTCGAATACTGAAGAGTAATTTTGGATGTCTAAAATAACAATTTTAGAGCCAAATGCATCAAAATAGCGAATGTTAAGTGCAATATTCAACATTATGACGCATTAAGACTTCTAACGCTTAGGATAGAAAAAAAACCAAAAACAGTTTTATTCAAAATACACACTTGAAAGTAAATAAACAATATATACATGAAGTCTTCTTTTCTTCACGAGCAGCTGAGGAAGATGGACCAACTTAAGATTAAACAATTGGATTGAATTGGTTACAACGTTTTAATAATAAATAAATTTGAAATTAAAAATCTTACGTAGAATTGAGAAACAAAAAATAAAACAAAGATATTACAAAGAGTTTTGCAGCAATTCAACTTAAAAATATTAAAGTTGAAAATTTAGACATTATTTTAATTTTTAGAATAATTTTAAAAAATGATGGATCTCCTTGATTAAATGTGACGATCTGTACATAATTTTCTACGTAAATTTTACCAAAATCAAATTATTTACTATCTCAGAGATGAACTGAATGCGATTCCTTGAGCAAACGATCATAGTAAATTCAGGAAAATTATTTTACGTAAACATTTTATTAATGAAAGTGTTTAATCGGTGTACTTTTTAAACAGCTTTGAATTCTCCAACAAAATCACCAAAAAATTGGCAAAATTTGCAGATTTAATTTTAATTCACATAATTTACATAAGTTAACTTGTAAAGAATTTGATATTGTATATATTTTGTACAAAAATGTTTATTCAAAAACACTTAACTAGTGACTACCTACTTTCGAAGATTTATTTAATTGGCTATTATACGTGTAACAATAGACATTATTTAATAAATTTTAAAATCTTAACCAATTCTAATTTAAAAAATATTCCAAGCCGAATCAAAAATGAAATGTATACTTAGCAAATAAACAACATTTATCAACTTGGTCATTTGTTAATTTAAATCTGGCATTCCAATCCACGTAATCAATCAAGATGGAAAGGCCAAAAGACCAAAAATTAAAAATAGACAAACAAATGTGGAAATGAAACAAAGAAATGGATAAACTGGAAATACAACAAACCGAAAATTACAAACAAACAAGTGAGTGAGTTGCTACAACCTGAAGAGAAAGAATAGATAACAACAATATCAGATGAAAATTAACCAATCGATGTAAACGACAAAATAAACAACGACCAATTGAGAAAAAAAAACTGCACGAAGCAATAAGGAAACCAAAAGTGGAAAATCGGCAGGACACGATATGGAAGATATGGAACACAAGTAAAATTCCAAAAGACTAGGAATTAAGAAAAATATTACCGCTTTATAAAACATGAGATTAAATTGTCAGAATTATAGAGGAATTAGTTTGATTAGTACAGCCCGTAAGCCTTATGAACATAAACTAAGAAAAGGTGTCGAAGAACAATTAATTAATTCACAGAGTGGGTTTAGAAAGGGCCAAGGGTCAAGCCTAAAATACATGATATTTATAGATATAGATAGGGCATTCGACCGAGTACCAAGAAATATGGTTTGAAATAGCCTAACAAGAAGAGGAGTAGAACGAAAATTAATTAATGCTATTAAAAGTGTATGCAAGAATAATAGAAATTATGTTAGAAGAAAACACGCGCGAATTAAGACAGAGAGGAGTCCTAAGTTCATTGTTGTTCATCACATTTATGGATGATTTTATAGCTGAGACCAGATGACCAGATCAAGAATGAGCGAGTTACAGATAGGATTTAAAAACATGGAAAAGATAAGCATAACAGACAGGGCCGTTCCTGGCGGGGGTGCAGCACGTGCACTCGCACGGGGCAGCAGAAATTCGGGGGCGGCATTTTTCCACATCAAATTTTATAAATTCTAAAAAAAAATTAAATTCCTTGTAAAAGCCAAACTCTAAACTACATTTTAGATAGTAGTAAGTTAAATTTAAAATTAAAAGTAGTAGTTAAGTCAAAATGTAGACGTATCATTCATACCGAATAGATGAATTTGCATCCAAAAATTTCGTTTTACTTTAGCTTTATTATTAATCACGTAAAATTAATGTAACATTTTTTTTAATTTATATAATTGTTTGGTCAATACTTTTTATTTTATTCGTTTTATTTGTGTTAATTTTTAGTTAAGAGCTAACAGTGATTTTTATTAACGATTTGTTGGTAATAAATTGCAAAAAAGTGAATGTTTTATTCTTATTTGCATTTTTTAAATTTTGTTAAATATTTAAATATAATGCTACTAAATTTACGACTTTATTTTATAAACGACATAAGGGGGCGACAATTTTATCTTTTGCACGGAGCGGCAAAAATCGCAGGAACGGCCCTTATAACAGAATGCACGTTCGCAGCAAGTGAGATGGGATTACAGGGAAACTCTTGATAAATACACCGTGAAAATAAATTACAGAAAAACTACGGCCACGTAATAGCAAAAAAAATAGAAATAAATATAGAAGTCCAAAATAATAAAAATAGAACAGGCAGTCGAATTTGTATATTTGGGAGTTACAATAAATAAGGAAGGAAGACACGAAAGTGAAACAAAAAAAGAATAGATAATACAACAAAATTGTACTACTCAATAGCGAACACCTTTATAACTAAAAAAGAAATCTCAACGAAATCAAAAATTACAGTTTACAAAACTATGTATCAACCGACCTTAACTTTTGGTAGTGAATCCTGGATCTTATCAAAAAAAAAAAGAAAATAAATTGCAAACCATGGAAATGAAGTACTTAAGAAGAGTGAGGGGGTCACAAGAAGGGACAAGATAAGGAGTCAAACAATACGAAATGATTTAGAAGTTGAAACGCTTACTAGAAAAGCAAAGCAGAAGAACTACAGTGGTTGAGGCATCTCGAAAGAATGGGCAACGATAGACAAGTTAAAAGAATATGGGAGGCAAGAATTACAGCTAGAATAACTAGAGGAAGGCCACAAAAAAACATGAAACCAAACAATGGAAGAAATACTACAACAAAGAGATGTAACTTGACAGAACAAGAATTCGTTCGTGCTAAAGAAGAAGACGTTTAGTTTAGATAATAAGTTCAGTTAATCATGAAGTATCGAATATGTTAGTTGTAATATTTGTAAATTTGTAAATGTACTAAAATACCTTTACACCCTACGGGTAGGAAAGGTTTCTGAAGTAAAATGTGCAATCTTTAATACTACTAACCTAAAAATAATCGAATTATTTGTCACCAATTAAGCCAATTAAGGATTTGAAGTTACATTTTGGCATTTGGCAAATTAACTTCTTACAGTTATGAAAAAAAAAAAAATCAAAGCAATGAAGCATTCAAAAACTACAAAAATAACGAAGGAACTAAGTAAAAGCAGACTTTGATCGTGTTAAGGAAAGCGAATTCAGTTACCTTTGTTGTAACCGTAGTCATCTTGACGTCCTTTTCTTGTACGTTCTCCTTGCAGATTTTTGTAGAAGTTGTCCTGGTATAATTCGTGTGCTCTAACAGCTAGCTACACCTTAGTAATCGCAACATTCACACAGTTACCTAAATTTACAAAATTAGGAAAGATAATTCGCTCTTTAGCCTTGTTTGCTTCTGCTGTATAGTATTTACTTTGAATTAATTATTTCTACCTAAAGCTAAATAGTTCATACCTGAGATTCTTTTCAGGATTTTAAAACAACGTGCACAGCCAATATATAATGTTTTTGAAGCCAATATTAAAAAGGGTGTTAAGCCAAACACTTAATTTAGGATATGAAATTATAAGTTGCATATTTAAGAAGAAAATGAGTACATTTAATGTCTCAATTTGTTACGATGCGACTGCAGATGATTACAAATAAGTAGGTACTACCGCTCCTTTTTTTAATTGTGCCCCCCGCCGCCCCTGGGTTAACCAGGATCTTCACTAATTTTTATATTATATTTCTATTTATAAAACATTTAAACATAAACAAGTAATTACATACATTTAAAGAATTGGACAAATTTCTATGAAAATAAAAAGTAACGTTAGTACCGCCCTAACAAAAAATCTTTTCAAAGTAGAAATGTTTATTTTCCTTTTATTCACACTTATAACTATTGCAATAATGTAAGACCTTAGACTAAAAATTCATCTTAACTACGCAGTCATTTAAATGCAGTTCCTAAATTTGTATAGAGTGTGATCGATCACGTCATGTATTCACCACTCACCTTTGACTTACAACATCCAGCGACGTCTCTGAAGACACCCGCCTTCCGACGATAGAAATTTGAACATAATCGTAACTTTCATTTTCAATAAAATTTAGACTTTTCTATAAATATATTATTTCAAAACCATTGTTAAGAGACCACTCTTAAAACATTACAAAGAGTAGTACTAATTATGTGCTGCAGAAAGTTTCCCAAAAGCAAATTGTAGAAAATCTTCTTGGAAACAATATCCAATTCTCTAAAATAATTTGAAAAATAACCCTAAATTACTATTAGCAATAACTACCTTGCTTTTAAATATGTTCCCTTTAAAGATTTACAGAAGTTAATTAATTCGGTAATTCTGCTATATTAATTAGAATATTTGTTGAATATGTTTTTAGCTAATTAGATTTTAATATCTAAACAGTTAGCCACTGGCTTGCACTAAGAAGGACGAAGCATAAGAAACATAATTTTGTCTGGTTTCAATATTATATATCACTTTCTTCTTATAAAATGTAATTTTGAAAAACCAATGTTTCACAAAAATTGATCCTCAGACACTTGCTATTCTATCATTTAAGCCGTTTTCCTAAACACTTTATATAAAAACGAATTCCAAAATTCAACAATTTTGAAGTTAATTTAATATTTCAGCTTGCCTTTAAAAACACGAAAACTAAGCTACTATTGTTTTTTCACTTGCACAACTACTTTAAACGAAAAATGTAACACCTAACATAAACTTTATTACAAGTTTTCCTAATAAACACGGAACTACACTTAGTAATTCGTTTCTATATTCCACTCTTTCCTCGAATGGCCTCTAATCTGGCTTAATCAGATTAAGAAAGTGACTAGACAAAAGCAAAAGTGATTCTCCCCAACTCAAGTGAATCTCTTGCCTAATTAGCAGAAACTAACGAGATACTGACCAACTAGGGCCTTTGCTCCCGTTATACACCACTAATAAACAGAAACAAAATCTCGGGTAGCAAAGATGTGCGTCGTAATATCGTGGAGTATGAGGGTCGTCAACCCCATGAAAGGACGGTTACTGTACCCCGACTTCCAGAATTATCGCCGACCATAGATGCATATCCTAAACCTGTACCTATAGTTCTCGGGCAAAAAAAGGAGGAGCATAGAAGGGATAGGAGTGCATAATTAACAGAGGCTAACCAGATACTGACCAATTAAGGCCTTTGCTCCCGTTATATACTGTTAATAAACTAAAACGAACTCCGATCGTACATAGATGGGTGAGGCAGCGGCTTACCCCAATCAAATCCGGTCCAACAGTGGCGACTTCCTCAAGCCAAGAGTGTCTTTGGTACCAAACGCTTTGCCCCGTCCAACTCACCAATCCCAGAAGGACCATTGTTGGAACGCGTAAGCAGCCTAAACACCCGCGGTCGGATATAAAAATACCCAACTAGATATAATAAATATATCAAGTGCGGTGTGGCATACTTCGCCGGGTGCTAACCGCGGTAACCCCACCTAACGGACAACCAAGATGAGCCAACTTTACCCCAAACATAGATGCACAACCAGACCACAGTTTCTAGTTCTCGAGCGAGAGGATAGATGGTAAAGGATCGCGAGGGAAATGATGAGATTACTTAATATGGGGGAGAAACCTGAATTGACATTAGAACCTAAATTTTAAAACAAAATGAGACCATACGAAGACTACAACGAGAACGAGAAACGATTATGCAGATTAAAATAACTTAAAATCGTCTCAACACCAACTGATATTAATGAGAAATATATAAAAAATTGCAACTAAACGAGTATTTGTCAGTTTGAATTTTGTAAAAGCAAGTTGAAAAATTAGTTAACGCCAAATAGGTTAGGTTAAGTAATTTAAAAAGAAAATCGTGAAAGAATTGCATTTGAAAATATGGAAATATAATTAATAAGTAGGTAATTGAGTGTTTAGAAAAACTTACTTAATTTAGATACTTAAAATTTCAAAAAATTATAATTTTATTGTAACAATTTAAAGAGGCAAGAATTAGGAGAATAGAATTCTATTTTATAAAATTACGACTTTGAAAAATATTGAGATTTACACGTATTGATATTATTTGTTATGTTATGAAATTACATGTATGTAAATTTAACACAGCGTTTTACTAAAATATCGTATATATAGAAAATTTGCCATTTCGAAACCTGCATAGAATCACAACTTTTGTGAAATAATTACGCAATTTATAATTTTGAATACCTGTAAAAGAACAATTATTCTTCTAGGTATGATCGATCACACTTTGTACATTAACCATCTGCAGTTTTTGCATCCTATTTACCTATTGTAATTACACACACACCAGTGGCGGCTCGTGGCTTGAAATTATGGGGGTGCTGCAGCTTTCGAAATATACTTACATACCAGTAACGATCCTTGATATTTTTAAGGCGCCTTTTATTTTATTTAAGGTGCCTTAAATAAAACAAAACAAATCGAAATTTTACTCAATTTATAAAAAAAATAAGCTTACTGGAAAATGAAATAAAAAGAATTTTTATTTAAATATAAAATCCATTCTGCGATTTTTAACTTCACAAAATTTTTCGATCACCTGTTAACACTGGAGCAGCCTTGACCGTATTCGCAGTGATGTTGCAATCAAGTTGGAAATACGAACTATTTATTATTTAATATTCCTGTTTATATTACACATACCGTCGCCCAAGACGTCCTTGCACAATGATGACATCACCTAGTTTTTTCGTGGTATTCAGACGTATTATTGTTTTTGTTGGATCGGATGTCCAAGAGCTCAACGGCATGATGCATTAATGCTGAGATGCTGCCCAGATAAGCAGCGTTCGGACTACTTTTACCATGTATTATTAAAACAAACAAATCGCGGCGAAACGTGCACCGAATGTACTACGTTTCTGACACTGCTACATTTCTCAGCGCTCTGAATGGAATCTACAGCTTCGGTTTAAATAATTCCTTTTAAAAGCGGTTTAATTAATTAAATTTATGTAATAATTATGCAAAATATTGAATGATTGTTATATTATTGATATTTTCAAGTACAAATTTAATAGGTAATTAATTTCCGTACTTTGTTCTGGGGGTGCTGCAGTGTCGCAGCGCTTATGGACCAGCCGCCACTGACACACACACACCCTATCAATTTACAAAATTAAGAGAAAGCTAATCTAAAAGATATTCCATTTGTTAAGTAAACTTCGGCCTGAATTCTGTGGAAAAAGGAAAAACAGATAAAATTATGATAATTTTTATTTTCTTGTAGTTTACTCAACGTAGAACAAATAATAATTATGTTTTATTGCTCAGTGTCTATTTCACTTTAATCAAATATTACTTTACAGTTTCTCAAACTGTCTGAAAATAAATATGTTTGTAGGCAATTTACTAGGTTGGAAATGGCCATACAGGAAAGGAAAATGTGATGGACCAACATGGATTAGCAGTTGTGAACGAAAACGGAGAAAAGTTTATTGATTTTTCTAAGACAAATGGCCTAGTTAATAGTTAATTGGCGGTATATTTTTCAAACATAAGAGAGTTCTTAAGAACCCGAGTTTCCGTCACACGTGTTCATCACCCGATGAACACTATAAGAACCAAATTGACTCCTTAATGATCGAAGTAAAATGGAAAAATTCGTTACGGGATGTAAGAGCGATGAGGGGTGCCGACACAGCCTTCAACCACCACCTCGTAAAAGCAATAATAAGAATGAGAGATAAGCTAACAACATAGAATAACAAAAACATACCAGCAAGATCTAAATTTAACCTCGCAAAACTAAACAATATCGAAGAGGACAAAAAAAAATATATTCTGTATAGGAGTATTCGATCACCTTAGAAATCCTCCCGTAGAGAATGTATGGCAAGTGTATAAAACGGCAATTAACAAGAGAGACCATGGATATAAAACCATAAAGCTCGTGTTACAATAAACACAATCGAAGGAAGGCAAAAATAAAAAATAAAATTATTAAACACGAGGTACAAAAATGATGAAAGAATTACAGTAAAATTATTGGAACAAAAATAAGAGGTACCTTAAAGACAAACGAACAAACATGGAAAATTTAATGGAGGAAGCAGAAGAAGCAGCTCACAACAAAGATATGAAAATCCTATATAAGATAACTAAACAAACAAATCCAGATCAAGACTTAAAGGGGGAAATTACGAAGTATATAAAACAGACGGAGAAGTAATGGAAATATACTGACAAAATATTTTACAGAGATCTACAAAGTAAAAGAAATCAAGGAAGAAATAAATAACAATATGGTAACCCAAGAACTTGACATAAGTAAGAAAAGCTCGCAGCAAAGGGCGAAATAGAAGAAACGCCTAAACAAATAAAAAATTTAAAAACACCACGCATAGACGAAATAGGAATCGAATTGCTAAAAATAGATAAGGAGAGCACAATAGAAATATTGTACATACTAGTAAACAAGGCTTAATCCGCAGAATGGATCCCAGATGATCGGACACAGGGCATACTAATAAAGATACCAAAGAAGGGCGACCTAACTTGATGCGAAAACTTTAGACCCATAATGCTTTCATCAACAGCAAGTAAAAATTATGACCACATTAATTTTGAAGAGAATGAAATCTGCCATAGCCATTAAGCTAAGGGATTTATGGAAGGGCGTTCGTGCATAGATCTGTAGTCTGTAACCAAGGGTAATAGAACAAATAATAGAAAAGGGACAAGCCAAATGTGTTAACTGTAACAAGGCATTCGACTCGGTTTCAAGAAATGTAAAAAATACTGAAGTAATATGGTCTACCTGACAAAAATACATAAGAACACTCAAACTAATGTGTGACAACTTCTCCGCAAGAGTCGAACATTCAATGAAACTATCACAAGAAATCTATATAAAAAGTTGCATTCTATCCCAATACCTTTCTTTATTATTATCGACAGGTCGTGGAGAAACTCGCGTTCCCACAGTTGAATACTTTATAAAGAAAATTAACCAAAAATTTTATCGTAACATACATCAGCATAGTGGCGCAGTGTTTTACAATGTTGGCAACAAATCATTGCATATCAAACTTAACTACCTGACCTTTTAAATAGTGATAGTGAGCAGTGCTAAAAGACAAGGTCTAAGAGACCCATTAACGATTTAGACGTCAAAATATCATCGAGTTCTGCCATGAAATAGCATAAGCAGGTACTGAACTGGCGTAACCTACATTAAATATACAAAAGGGTCGTGCGAAATACAGAGGATAACAAATCCCAAATAAATTGGAGCATTTTCAGCAAACTGGATGACTTGGAGAGTTTGCAAATGATATGTGCTTGCCCACACCGAATAAAAAGCTAATGTAAGGAAAGTTAAACAAGTTAAAACCTAGAAGCAGAAAAGGTTGGCTTAACAATAAATGGGAACAAGACAAGAATTCTCTCAAATGCAAATAAAGAAGAACCAACGATAACACTCGGGGACTTAGACATCAAGAAAGTGGACTATTTAGGTAATTCGATAGATACCAACGGCGGCGCATAAAAAATATATCCAGAAGAATAGCCTTAGCACAAACAACATTTGATATGCTAAACAAAACATAGAGATCAAAAAACATTCTGATCAAAACAAAACTCCGTCTATGCAATATAACCATTAGAAGTTTGCTACTTTATGGGGCAGAAACATGGGTTAGAAACAAACAAAACATTAAGAAACTTCAAACCTTCGTTAATAAATGCCTTAGATACATACATCGAATAAATTTGCCCGAATAAATATCAAGTCGACATCTGTGGGAAATTTCAAATGAGGAAAAGATCGAAACCACAATTAGAAGAAAGAAATGCGACAGGATAGAACATACACTTAGAGAACCATATAACAAGATAGCAAAACAAGCATTAGAATTTAACGCACAAGGAAAGCGAAGAATAGGTAGACCGAAAGATACCTGCCGAAAGACCTACAATTACAAAATCTATCACGGAGCAAAGCCAAATGCATAGCACAGGACATGAAAAAATGGAAGAAATTTGTTCAGAAAAGAGCAATAGAAACGAACTCAACCCATGGTGGGCAGGACTAGCAACTCTGCCATCCACTTTGCTTTTGAAACGCCCCCTCTGGTGCCATTTGCTTCTTAAGGAACTACAGGAGTAAGAAGAAGAAGTAGGGAACTTATAAGGTCTTGGTTAAGACAGTTACTTCTCATTCATTCGCACCACTTCTAATAAAACTAATGGATAAAAATGTGTTCTTACCTGATACCTATGTTGAAATGTTCTCAATCCGCAGTCTTTTGTTGGTCCAGGGCCATCCACGGTGATCGATATTCTCCTTCTTTCATCTGCTCCAATGTCACAACCCCCATCATCCTCGTTCCTCAAATATCCTCTTGCTGTTTGAGACACGGCTTGGTTCTCAGCCCATTATAAATTTGTTCGTATTTGCAGGTTTATATCAATGCTGTAACAGTTACGGTATATACAATCATGAACTGTATTATTGATGAACTTTAGTTCATCCTTTTCAATGCATGAAATCCAAATGTTATAGACCAAATAGTAAGATTTTTTTCAATTCTTTCACATTAATTAAAAACGAAGTTTAAATTTCCAAAATTAGAAGAATTTAGATTATTAGGAACTTACGAATCACCCCAGTAATAAAAATATTCACTTAACTTTCTACTAAGTTCAGAATATTGTTACAGGTAAATCCGTCTCCATCATTGCTACATTTCCTACGTTACATAATTTATTAGAATGACATGTTAAACAATGAATGATACTAAAAACAGCCGACCATATGTATCTTATGAAACCTCTTATCAAATATTCCAATTTTTGTCTGCGACTGGTATTTCGGATAAGTAGGTACAAGAGACCTGCTGATACGCAACTAATAACTAATTATGGAAAAAAATCACCGAAAATGCTTAACTAGAAAAAATAGTTTTAAAATATTTCGAGGCGGTTTTTGGTTTATTATTCTACAATTTACCCATTTTTTATGTTTCATAAATAAAGAATTTATTACCTATTATAATCTAATAAATCCTACCATCTTTATTTGCACAAACTATTAAAATTCAATAGTCTTAGATGAATTGTGTATATTAAACTAATGAATATACTCAAATAAAAATATGAAGCTGGGGTACTTCCTTGGGACTAATTATATAACGCTAATGATACTAATAAAAGTAAAATCAGGAAATAACAAATAATTCAACAAAATAATATAAGTGACAAAAAGTGTCAAGTGGAGAGAATAAAATGACTTACAACTTACAATAAAAGGCTTATAATTTTTAAAAGAAAACAGGGAGTCCTAAATAAAATGCTATTAAACAATAACTTGCATAATTTAATAACCCTTACCATTTCGATGCACTCAAATGTCACTATAATTTAACGATAATTTATAAATTTACTTTGACGATGTTGCACTGAGTTCTGCACATTTCAACGTTCAATATTAAAAGAGCGAGAATGTTACAAATTATCAGAAAGCCAGTTTTATGAAAGGTTTGAACTCGTTTTGGGCAGAGATGATAACGAATAAATATTTGTTAAACGGCCTTGTATTCATGTTTTATCAAAAAGTTGCATGTCCTCTACGTTGAAAAAATGTTTCCTTGTATTTAAAATTGCATTTTACTGTTTTATAATTCAAAATGTTTCAGTTTCAGAATGTAATTTGTGTTCGCCAAACCTGAATTTTGATTTAAAATACTTTGAAATTTCCCAATTTATTTATTTATAACGTAACACAAATTTTTAAGTTTGCTGAAATATTTCTAATGTATTCCTTAACAAAAACCAACAAAATACCAATAATGAAAGGATCTTCGTCCTAATTAAGGCTGTTTTTGAATTATTTCCAAACGATTCTTAGTCTTAAAAGTATTTAAATTTAAAAAATGTAGAAAAATATTTGTAGGTCTGTGACGAGAACGGATATTTTTTAATTTTTATATTTTACCTTCCATTTAGTATAATATTTTAGTCGCCCTATTAATTAACAACATTTTAGTTCATTTTGACCATGTTTTAACAAAAACATTATAACTTTCTTTATTTAGGATAAAAAATTTGAACATTTTTTCGAAATAACCACTTCAGCATTTGAATTGAACATTTGAACATGGAAATAGGTTTTTTAAATTTGAAATCGATAAACCTTGCAAAGTTTTTAAAAAGGAGGAACATTATTGTTTCAATTTCTGTAGGATTTGTTATTCGATTTTTGAAAGTGAAAACTGGAACTTGGAAATTAATTGTTTACCTCGTTCTTTAATTTCAAAAATCCTTCTCTTGGAAATGTGATTTAAATAGATATTTTTGAAATTAGTTTTTGCAGGATTCTCAAATTCAGCCTTGCCCTTTTTCATACTCATATACCCTGCGATGCATTATTCCAGATATCTTCCTTGGTGACCCTTGTTTGCCCTTGGACTTAGCTTGACATTTTAGAAAAATTGCAGAATTTTTATTTGCCACCTTAGAAAATAAGAACTGATTAAGATTTCCGATTTCAGTTTTAAAATCTTTAAGGTAGAAACTTTAGAAAGCCCTTTTTTAAGCTAAGCAAAAAACCCTAACATTTTGAAATACTAAATTAAAGATATAAACATCAGATTTTTAATTTATTCAAAACGTAAAGTTTTAAAACTTCAAGTTATGGAATTTCAGTTATCAAATTTTTAAAATAGTGAATTTAGTCTCAAAACGTGAATTTTTAGAATTAATTCTAGGACTAAGTTTAATGCCAAGAACACCCTCACTAATAAGTGAATAGATTTTAGAAGGTGCAAAGCCAAAGAATAAAAGAAAAGGGGAGGCCTTTGCCTATAACAATAATAACATTATCACGGACTGTGCCTCTAATTTATCAAGATGTTTTCAGTTAAAAAAAGTAATATGTAGTAAAATTTATTTTAGAACGGAAATGAATTTACAGTATTTCCATTTCCATACTACGACTTTTCTACTACTGCCGAACTTACGTAATTTGTGATAAAATCATGTACCTACTTTCTTTTTTACCAATAAACATCAGGAGTCTTTAATTAAATTGTGTTTTCTACAACAACAAAAAAAGTAAAGGAAATAAAAGGAAGTTTTTGAAAAAATGGTTAATGGTTAGGATTTATTTAAGTTTTTATTTGTTGACGTAATGTTTAAAATACGTTTTACCTTCAACACCGTTAAACCTAAGGGATACCCATTGTAGTACATTCAAATAACCCGCCACTTTTTCGTATAATTCGCCACAGGTTCGCCAGGGTGCAGCAGCATATAAAATGGCTGTCGTGTTGCCAACATATACGTATTAGAAATATACCGCTGATACTACCTTCTCTGCGTGCTCGACATCAGAGTGCAAACATATTTGTTTCTATCTCAACTTGTCCCCTTTTTCAACACAACGAGCATGCGCACATTTAAAAAGGGTGCAAACTGAGATAGAGCTATCTGAGCTATCATGGAGCTATCAATATTGCTGTCTCTCTTTGCTGAGCATGCCCACCGCTCATTGTCAGAATACAGCATTAGCCGTATATTTCTAATACGTATATGGTTGCCAACGATTAGTTAGGAGTTGGGAGTTTTCATTTCTTAAAGGTTTAATGTTCTGTGGTTACTAGTTAGCAAACGCTGTTTAATGTATTTGTGACTTGACAGGAAATTGTATAAAAATGTCTGAAATAAATTCAAAGGTTAACCTCGAATATGATTTCGATTTGGATATCGTCGAAGAAGAAATCAAACTTGAACCCTACTTGCACGATATAAAAAGTGAATTCGGTAATGATATCCTTTACAAAGCCGAACAAAAACATAACCTCAATGAAACTAATACTAATATTAGCCAAAACTCTGGACGGAATACGAGGGAGGAAATGATAGAGAGTAGAGCACTTGAAGTGGACAAAATAAAAGTTGAAACAACTGATACAATTAATCCTGTTGACGAGAATTTGAATTTCATCAAAGAAGAAATCAAACTTGAACCCTACTTGGACGATATAAAAAGTGAATGCGGTGGTGATATGCTTTACAATGCCGAACAAAAGCATAACTTCAGTGAAACTAACACTAATATTAGCCAAAACTCAGGACAGAATACTGAGGAAAAAATCGCAATTATAGAGAGTAGTGCACACGAAGTGGAAAAAATAAAAGTTGAAACAACTGATACAGTTAATCCCTTTGACGTGCATGACCAAAATAAAAATAAAGGGAAAAGCTTTACATGTGACGTTTGTCAATTTAGAGCGACTCGTAGATCCAAACTTCAAACTCATAAAAATATGCATTTAATAAAAAAGCTACTCCTATTTATTTGTAATGTATGTGAATATAGGACAACTTCTAAAAGCAATTTTAAAAGACATTTCTATATTCATACTGGAGATAAACCGTTCGCCTGTAAATTATGTGAATACAGGACTGTAACTAAAAGTAAGCTGAAATTGCATATGAGTATTCATACTGGAGAAAAACCGTTTGCTTGTAAATTATGTGAATATAGGAGTGTAACTAAAAGCAATCTGAAACTACATATGAACACTCATACTGGAGATAAACCGTTCGTCTGTAAATTATGTGAATACAGGAGTGCAACTAAAAGCAATCTGAAACAACATATGAACACTCATACTGGAAATAAACTGTTCGCCTGTAAATTATGTGAATATAGGAGTGTAACTAAAGGTAATCTGAAATTCCATATGAGCACCCATACTGGAGAAAAACCGTTCACCTGTAATTTATGTGAATACAGGGGTGTAACTAAAAGCAGACTGAAATTCCATATGACAATTCATACGGCAGATAAATCATTCGCCTGTAAATTATGTGAATACAGGGGTGTAACTAAATTCGCTCTAAAACGACATATGAGCACTCATACTGGAGATAAACCGTTCGCCTGTAAATTATGTGATTACAGGAGTGTAAATAAAATCGATCTGAAACGACATATGAACACTCATACTGGAGATAAACCGCTTGCCTACAACCTACAATTTATGTGAATAGAGGAGTGTAAATAAAGATAATCTGAAATTACATACAAAAGAGCATTTAAAATTAAGATAACTGTATTTTTTTTGTGTTACACTAGTTACAGCCGTGGCTAAGTTTTTAGGGCGTCCTGTAAAGAATGTTTCGACAGCTTTTTACTACGATAAATATGGGCAGCAGATGAAGAATTTGCATGTATCTGGACTAGTTTTTCTTAAATATTTATTTAAATTTAAATAAATAAATATAAGAATCTTTAGAAAATACTTCATTTATTTTTCAACCTTTAAATCCCTTTCTAGCTAATAAACTTACAATTAAGATGCATGAAACATGTGATTTTATAAGGTGCTGATAAACGATTGATTTGCACATTTCTTAGTAGCAACGAATCTCCAAAGGTTAAAATTATACGAACCTAAAGTTAATAAAGTAAACTTCGTAGCTTCAAAATATAGTGTATGTTTTAAACATTTTTAAGTGGAAAATTTTAAAGCGAGTTAAAAGTCGCATTACGTAGTTTTCCTGTTTCAGTTTTTTTTTTAATTTCTTTATCTCTGTGTGTATCATAAAATACCTTTACGTATTCAACGTATCCACATTTAGATAAAACTGTGTTTTAGTAATTGTGATGGAAAATTATATTTGTGACTTTCTCGTAAATTGGAAATAACTTTACTTTCACATAATTTAAAATTATCACTATTTATATCACGAGAGCATAGAAAATAATCGAAAATACTTTGACGAATTACGGAACGTATTGTCAAGAAACAACACGAGTCGCGTAGCGACGAGTGATGTTTTGCGATGATACGTCGAGCAAGGAGGCAAAGTATTTGATTATTTGCGACTGCTCGAGTGGTATACAATTAGATTATATAATGAATAAAAATAACAAAACTGAATTTTATGTGTAAGTGACGTTTGTTGATAAACAATGTAAATATGGTTGCTACGGAAAAAATTCAAAAAATACTCATAGTTTACATTGTTTAGGACCAGCCGAAACACCAAAGTGATTATACCACATCGTCAAGGGTATATTCACTTATCAATAAGTAGTAACCAAGCAAAACGCTTGATGTTGATTGGTTAATTATATTATGAATTATATAATCACCTTTATCGTGCAATACACAACAAAATTAATTTTGTAGGAGACCTCTTAACCCTCTATGTTGCCCGTCACATTTCCTTACAAAGTGTAAATGCCGATACCTTTACCTTGATTTTTCGCTGCAGCTAGAACTTGCCTTACATTAGTAGTACATATATGTAGTTTCCTTTTTGAATTGATTTCTATAATAATGATAAGTTAAATTTCTAATATTTTTAACAAATTACCGAACTCCTGGAAAATATTAAACAACAGATGTTTTGATAAATGAATACATGACAGATTTTTAATAAAGTTTCAATACTTAGAGGGGCACGTCCGTCGTCCATAGTTACTTTGGGTAGAGGGCGCTACCGTCAATGTCGTTCTACAGTATTGCTGCTGCATAACTATTTTAGCCATGATCAAATTTGAAGTTTCTTTATGCCAAAATAAATTTTATTTTCCGTCAGTTATCAATATTGTGAATTCCGAGGTGACTCACATTACCTGTAGTTACGCACTTTCTTATACGACGCCACTGGGAAAGCATCACAAAGCATTTGGCTATTGTTTAGATGCCGAACGCACGAACTTTATCTGCGCCACCCGAAGCAATCTTTCACCGTCCGTGCTGTATATACCTAATTACGTAATTACTATGAATAGTAAGTAATGTTGAATATTTTAATGAGGAGAGGGTATTTATTGTCAAAACATTTTATACTGGCGTCAGTTGTCGCACAGTTCATGATTTAGAAAACTTCAAATTATCATGGCTGATCTGCTTTTTGTGAATAAAATGCAAATTATTTATTTAAGTTTTTAAGCTATTTCTTTCTTAACCTTTCCGTACCCGTGCGGGGTATTTTACATACCCCAGTGCAGTTTTTTTACTATAACTTTTTAATAACTTTGTTAATCGAATTGAGCCTTTATGTATTCCTCGGTAGATAAATGTTCATCTGAATGGTAAAATATCAGTCAAAATAAAATATTATGTTAGCAAAGAATAAAAATATAATCTTCAAATTCTAGGTATTCCCCGCGATATAAAATATCTTTATAATTCTAAAATTTGATTTAAAAAAGTTAATTGTTGGGGGCTTTAACACAATTAATTTTTGTCTGTATAATAATTATTTTTTGAAATATTTTACCCGTTTATGACAAAATCCGGATGAAACTAGTTCGTGCAGCTGCGCACAAGTTGAGTCGTGTAAAAGCGCACAATTACCTCATTAATTTTAATTTTAATTTGTATTTTTCAATAAACTTTTGTGTTACAAGAACTAAATTATACTAATTTTATGATAAATGGCAATAACAAAGCCAAAATAAGTCATAGGAACGAAAAAACACTGGGGTATCTGAAATACCCCGCATTGGTTCTAAAGGAAGATTTGGAGCACGGGTACGGGAAGGTTAAACAAGTAACAAATTCAAGCAAAGTAGATTACTAACAAACAACAAAATTTCAAGGCAAGTAAAACGAATAGCATCTGCCCATATTTTGTCAGCAAATAAGCGTCCTTCCTACCTTTATGCTTCCCAAATCAACAATCACAACCACCAAAAGTTTAGGTGGAACAGGACTGCCTGATTAGCAGAGGCTAAACGATATGATGCCCTACCTTACGCTTTCCACATTATATACTGCTAACAAATAGAAATAAAGTCCGACCTTGCATAGATATACAGGGTGTCCGCAAAAAGGAGGTCAATCCGTTAACCACGTATTCCTGGAGCAAAAATAATATGACTTTTATAATGCCATTTTTGTTTTTTTTATATTTTTTATTTTAGTATTAGAAACTTATGAGATTACCGTAAACCGCGTATCAAGGACCAGTACTTTTCAAGTTCTCTCTAAAACGAACGATTTTATCAAAATTTGATAAGAGACAAAAAATAATCCAAAATGCATGATTATCTCAAAAAAAATAGCTTGGAAGTCACTGGCGTAGGTACTAAAAAACAGGGGAGGTCAGTGGGTACTGCACCCCCCGTATTTTGATTATTTGACCGTTGTTTTCGTTTTTCTTTTCTCAAAAGATGTGACTATTTATGTTGAAGCTCTGTACCAAATTTGAAATTGATAGCTTATTAAATACTTCATTTATTAAAAATAATCAGTTTTAAATTTCAAACTTTAACGCCCTGTACATCGCACGTGTGGATCTAAAATGAAAAATGGCATTATAAAAGTCATATTATTTTTGCTCAAGGAATATGTGGTTAACGGATTGACCTCCTTTTTGCGGACACCCTGTAGATGGGCGAGGAGAAAGTGTTTCATTCCAAATAAAATTCACTCTGACAGTGGCGACTTCCTCGCGCCTCTGCCCCGTCCAACTCACCAACCTCAAAGAGACCATTGTTGGAATGCGTGTAGTGCGGGATGCATTTTTCGCCAGGTGCTGACCGCGCTATCACCACCTAACGGACAAGCAACGTAAGACCCTTTACACCAAACATAGGTGCACACCCAAACCAGTTTCTTAGTTCTCGAACGAGAGGATAAAGGACCATTAGGGAAATGATGAGATTACTTGAACTGCCTTTTCTCTTTTCATATATTTGTAAATTTACACCAACAATTAGCAATATCTTTTTAGTTATCGGCAAAGAAACTTTATGATGATGTAATATTTAAAATCTTCAAAAAGAAATCAAGAAATATATTTGCATAACAATACGTATACAAGTATACATTAGAAAATATATATTTTATGTATAATAAACTTTGTAATATTTAATTTATGCACATTACAACTATTTACAATTTATTTTTACTTAGGTACTCTTAAAAAGTAGATGCCTCAATACTTTTGGTTCCTATAAAATTACTAATTCAAAACTATAATTACGTATTTTACAATAAAAGAATTTTTTATTTTATATTTGGGTATGACGCTTTTTCCTAAAAAGGTCCATAATTCGAGATGACGGTTTCTTCTGATCATTATTAGTTTGCATTGATGTTGGTCGCATCATCGATGAATTCCAGTCTGATTTTGGTACGCTCGGTTCACCATATCCACCTAAAAATTGTAAATTTAAGCAACGACTGACGCAGTTGTTAAATTACAACATCGCATGCATTGTTGCAAAAAGCGAAAAGTAAGAGAAAATCTCTCTCAGCTAAAATCCAACACCACAGAAAGCAACCAAATTAATCGCAACACTGTAACGTACATCTATTAAAAGTTAAACGTTATTAATAACACCTGTATTATTACAATGATTATCAAGTAACACATTAAAGAAGAAATGTTCTGTTTGTGTTTACAATCAGACTAACCATGGAGATCTCCGGAGGATTCTAACGTATGATGACGACGTACTGGATAGTTGTTATTTGGTGGTTCACTCATAGGTAACGGTGGCGGACTTTCTCCTAATTAGTACATATAGAAAAACATAAGCACATATTAAACGATACACTTCAATTTTTACACATACTCGTTGCATTACTAGGAAGTTAGAAGTTTTATTTTTTTTTAAATTAGTAGTTAATCAGATAAATTGCATAAACATACACAGTTTGTTAAACAGACAATTAGACTAAGTTCCCAATTTTTTAAAAATACTTAAAATTAAACTACAAAGATAAGTAGCAATAAGGCCAATTAAATAATACAAATAATTATGCAAATTTCTGAAAGTTTTTTATTAAATAACTTTAAAATTTTAACGAAATGGAAATTTATGTGAAAGTAACGGATGTTTTACCTGTCATTGTATGTCTCCATGGTTGCTGATGGGAAGTACCATTTTGAAATTGTGGGTCGTGCCTCAGAACTACGGTATCGGAAATATCAGGACTTGACGTTCTGCTTGATTGGGAACTGACATCAAATTCGTGTGGATCCTGCGTATTAAAACTTAGGTTAAAAAAAACAATATGAAAAAATTTGACTTGTATAAAATAATGCTCAATATATTAATTTGGTGTTCACTTGAAAGCAAGATCTAGCTTGCTTTGGAATTAGTGGGAACTCAAACAGCTCGACTGCTTCAATCGCCCAAGAAATTCAAGAAGCGAAAAAAAGTAAAACGTATTGGACCCAACAACTGCCGGCTGCCAATCCTTGTGTACCTCCTAACAAGACGATTAATAGCAAATGGGATAATTTTTTTGAAAAATGATAAATTTCCGTATAGTCCAGTCAAATGGTGTTCAAAAAGGGCTTGAAGTGGAAAGTTCTGGTGTAATTGTTTTTAGTGGCTTACTTTATGTTTTTTGGGGTGCTGAACACGAATCTGAAGTTGTCCAACAAAATTTTTTTCGGCAAATATGAGAAATCGTCAAAAAGCCACTAAAAATCACAGGTTTTTTTTGTTTTTGGCTTATAACTTGCAAAGTAAGCTTTTTACGCAAAAGGTAATTCTATATTAAAATAAAGACGATAAAATTACCTACAAGTCATGTTCGTATCATTTTTTTGTATGACATATGGTTTTCGCGCAATGGGGCGTTGAAAATCCGGTGAAAATCAGAAATTTTCGGAAAATGGCAAAAACACATTTTTTTACAGTCTTAAAGTAAGCATTTCAAAGTAAGCATTTGCTAACGTACCTACTTATTATTCTCCCGCACTTCCACGCTAGCGGACATTTCTTATATGCGTAATGCCGTCACCTGTACCTACAAGACATGCACAGCTTGAAAGACAAAATGAACGCTGAGGTGAAAAGTTCACGGGTGGCGGGTTCACTGTTCGAAGGACCAGCAAATTCTGGAGCTGAACATGGACAGATATGACCATTGAACAGTCCCTCATGAGGATAATGAAAATTGCTGGGGGGCTGACTCATGGTCGCGGGGTCAGCGAAGGTATCCTCTGTAGATGGACAAAAGGAATTAGTTCCATCCAAAATATTTATTTGGTGTTGTAGGAGACAGCAGCATTAACTGTCACATGGCCAAGGAGATTGGTCTCCTCGCAACTGATAGAATTGTGGGTGGTGATTTTCAAAATGTTAAATTGTACAGGAAAGACAGAGTTTTGCCACTTGCTACGATGAACAATGCAATCAAAATACATGATGAAACTATCCCCATCAATCCGACGAATATTTTTCACAGAATCACGATTGCTAAACAATTTGATGAAGAACTTGAAGAGTTTCTAAAATACGAATTGTGCCCGTATCCATTGCCTCTTTTCGACGACTGTGGTATGCGAAAAGGAACGCAGTCTGCTTTATACAAAGCATTTACACCAACTGAGCAGGCAATTCTCCAAGGGTGTGTGTATGTCATAGGTGGAGGATATTTTGTGCATAGAGTCGTGTGGAGCAGGGGTTAATCATTTTCATCAATTTGTGAAAGTTACGTTTCATTTGTTAAGTCCAAGTACAAGGACAGTGCCGTAGTTGTGTTCGATGGTTACCCTGAAGAAGAAAGTTGCAGAGGTACTAACTATACTGAGCGAGTGGTGAAGACATTTAAATAGTGTATAAGAACTGAAACGTGGTATAAGTATTATGCATCTGTTTTCCCTTCGATAAGGTTCGACCCTTCTCGGGGCAGTGCTTAAGTAAGGGCCGAGGCTTGCGAAAGCATCTTGGGTCCTCCTTTTCTGGTACCAGTGCTCTTAGGAAAGTCTCTAAAAAAATGTGTTTTTTGCTATTTTCCAAAAATTACTAATTTTCGCGGATTTTTCAACGCCCCATTGCGCGGAAACCATATGTCATACAAAAAAATAATACGGACATGAATTGTAGGTAATTTTCTCGTCTTTATTTTAATATAGGATCACCTTTTGCGTAAAAAGCTTACTTTGCAAGTTATAAGCCAAAAACAAAAAAAAACTGTGATTTATAGTGTTTTTTGGATGATTTCTCATATTTGCCGAAAATAATTTTGTTGGACAACTTCAGATTCATGTTCAGCACCCCAAAAAACATAAAGTAAGCCACTAAAAACATTTACACCAGAACTTTCCACCTCAAACTACCATTTGATTGGACTAGTATGCAACGTCACGTTATTTTGTATAAAAAATTTATGTTGTGAGCACGCACATACAAGTGAAGCCAGTAGTGGCACCTACAAAATAGAACCAAAATCAGTTAGGCGCGCCAAAATTTTAGGTAACATAACCTTTTTATCACAAACCTAACCTATAAGTTCTGCCACTTGAAATAAATACACAATGAATGTGAAGTAATTATAATTAAAATGAATTCTATAAATTTAGTCATAACAGCTGTAGCGGCTGCAGTCAACATCATGATGATTGCCTTGATTATTAAAAAAAAAGATAAAACTAGAACTAAAAAAAAAAACAGAAGCATGTGTGGTCTAAAAAGTGATTAGAACGTCAAAATTGTAATAAAGGAGTTCTGAATCTCTTACATAAAGCATTGCGAACGGAGGATATAACCTCACAATTCACAATTTGTTTACGTGGTAAAACAAAACCACGACGCAGTTTAGTGCGCAGATTTCGTACAGAAATAACCCAGTTGGACACTTAACGTCACATTTAATATTTTAGACATTTGCTTCAATACATAAATTATTGATAACAAAAAGATATTTTTATTTAGTTACATAAGAATAATAGATTTCCGTTATCAATAATATAATTTGTGTATTATTTTCAACAAATATTAAATCTGAGGTTAAGTGTCCGGCAATATGATTAAATGCATAAATTTAAACGAATGCCTGTTATTTACAACAAATAGCAACCATAATATATATGGAAATACAAACCTTATGCACTTCAAGATTAATCAGTTGTTGGCTTGGTGGTAATTTAGCTCTGAATGTTATTTTATTCACCCAGTCCAACATATCGGCTTCGCAACTACATGAAAACAGGAACTCGGATCCATCAGACGTAATTAACCTGAACGTATACTTTCTCTTATTATAATCATCTGCGACTGTACATAAGGCATTATGGATTCCAACTGGTGAGGCGATTGCCTTACTAGCAGCAAAATCGTCTCTGTTTTTAAAGAAACACAGTAATTGCCCACATAACACCGAGTAATAATTTTTCCAAGCTCTGTTTTGAGCTCGTTTTGCTCCAGCCGTTAAAACTTGCTTACGTTCCAAGAATGCTTGTATTTCTACTGGTGGTAACTCGTTATCTGCAACTGTAAAAAACGTGTTCTCGTTACTATCCTATTTTATAAAACAAAGTATTTTATTTTACCTGTAGATTTATTCTTAAAAGAGCCAGCTCTTCTGCGGGTAGTAAATGAAGGTGTTTTCTTAACAGGTTTACTAATAGCATTCACTTTCATACTTTCAGCTCGTTTTACGCTAGAATCTGAACCTCGACGAATTCTATCTCCGAACATATGGGCAACGGAATTGGATTTGGTTAAAGATGAGGTAGGTGCAACAGAATTTTTTGTGTTGTCAGGATACGCAGCCCCATTCACACGTCCTTCGGGTATTTCGTGAGGTCTGTCCTTTTGTTCTTCAAGTCTTCGCTGTTCGGTAATACGTTGCACTTCCATACGTTTCCGCTGTGCTAAACGTTCTTGCTCTAAACGTTCACGTTCTGCCTGTTTAGCTCTTGCTTCGTCTTCGCGTTGACGAGCAAATGCTTCTTCTACCAGCGTAATACGTCGAAGAGCTATGAATTTTTCTTCTTGGGCTTCTACGGTTTTTTCAAAATCATCGTGTTTTCTTAATAATTCTTCAACTTGTAAAATACTATCGCCGAAATGTGCATCTCTTAGTGGACCTTCTCGTACCATAATCCAATTTTCTAACAAGTTTGCTTCGCGTTTAAATAGTTGGACATCTAAGTTCTGTTCATAAATAATGGTTCTTTGCTGCCATGTGTGGTTCAAAAAGCCCATTCTGTGTTGTAATACATTAATTCTGTCGCCAATTTCTTGAGATAAAAAGTGTCCGTCACGTATTAAATTATGTCCTGTATTATAAAATTGTTTAATGACATCCGCACGTGCGTCGATTTCAACTTTGTGTTCCTTATGATGTTCGATTAATATCTCCGCAGCGGTGACGTCTTGAGGGAGATCGGGTGCTGTAACTTTCGCCAACATTTCATTTATCCATGCCCTAGAAACAGATTTTTTAAATTATCGATGCCACAACCCGCATAAAAAAACTTACATTAAATCTTCATATTGATCAAAGTACGCTTGAAGTTGTTCTGCTTGTTGTAGATTTTCCCTTCTTTGTTGCGCTTTCGCTTGTAGTTCTTGCCAAGCCGTCAAAGTATCCTCTCTTTTTACCTCAATGTGTTCTTCAGCATCCGGAAACAATTCACTCAACCTGTGAGCTTCCTGTGCAACAGCTTCGACTTGTTCTTTAACAGCAAGTAATTCATTTTGAAATCCGGCATGTTTGCGCACCAAAGCCTGAATGCTTTCTAAATCTTGATCGTAGGTATCAATTGCTAACGTTGCTTCTTTTTCTACTATCCATGAAATAGTTTCATCGGCTGTACGGTCGAATATGTGAACCTGTTTAGCACCTGCGAGTGCTTCATGTCGTGCCTGAGCTAATTCCATCAGGTCTTCCCATTGATCTTTCACTTCCGATACTTTCTGTTCGATTTTAGTTTTGTGACCATTTTGAGCGGCTATTAATTTGCTTCCGTTGTCAATGCAGTTTTGTACTCTTAATTCGCTGTTATTAAGACTAGCCAAAAATGTTTCGAAAGCTTGAATAAGTAATTCAACGTGTTCTACATCCGTTCCATAATCTTCTGATGCTGCTTTAGCCTGTTGGTCATTCATCCATTCTTGCATTTCACTACATTCCCTAACAAAGGCGAAGTATGTTAAAGCTTCTGAAAGACGATTTTCTCTTTCTTGGGCTAAGTTTCGTATTTCTTCATATTTGGATTCAATGTATTGCTGAAAAATATACTCATATAAAACACCGTTTTATACGAACAAATCTAACTTACTTGTTTCATTTGGACGTTATCAGAATCAAAATGTTGCCTTTCCGCAATATTATCCGCAAGCATTGCTAAGTGATTTACAGTCGATTTAAAAGCTTCAATTTCACAACTTAGGGCTTCTAATTTACGTTGTAAGGTCTGCGTTGAATCTTCATCTTTTCCAACTTCACTTGAAGCTAACAACGGTTGTTTGTCACCTAACCAAGCTTCGGCTTCGGCTGCTTCAGTGTAGAACTAAAATAAACAATTAATAATAAAAGATAACTGATTGTGTGAACGTAAACATTGTGTCTGTTCCATAAACAGTGCTGAAAGTGTTTCTTTCATAAAAGACTTAACACAACAGAGGAATAAATTAGAACAGAAAAAACATAAAGTAGAACTGCAAGAGACGAAAGAGGTTAACCAATCAGTGTTGATTAGGCAAACTTCACTTGCACGAAATCACTACATGTTCCCCCACGAACGGCAATAATTCAAATTTAAAAGAAAAGCATAAATGACTGATAATAAATTATTGGAACGAAGAAGGCCAGAGAGTACAGGATTTATAAAAGATTTTGTAATTGAAAAGAAAATGGAGGAACAAGGAATACAAGAAATAAATAATAAGTGGACACATTTCAAGAAAAGCACAATAATATCGAGGTAGTACAACAAACACAAATATGATGACCTTTAAATACCTAGGAGTGATGGTAAATGGGAGAAATGAAAGGAGTATAGAGATAGAGAATCGAATAAAAGCAGGGAACAGAACCTTTTGGAGTTACCAAAATTAATAAAGGATAAAAATCTAAGCCACAGAAAAGGCTCAACGAATCAGGTGGCTAGGACATGTGATGCGAAAGGAGGAGACCCAGAACAAAGTGGATAAAAGAAGTAAAAGATTTAAGAAATATGGGGATAGAGGACTGGAAGCCAATAGTTAAAGATAGGAAACGATGGGGAGCCATAATAAACAAGGCAAAAACCCACACCAACCTATAAGAAGATAAAATTTAGGACCTACAGGGATTAATCCACCCTAAGAGGCAGATCAATAATACGTCAAAACAGAGTCTGGCAGATTCCCAGAGGAATAACAAGACATATCACAAAGAAATTTAAGCAGCAATAGTTTAGCTTACCGAGAATCCACAGAGCTGCAATCAGACCAGAAACAATGCGCATTACCAACAAAGAAAGAAAATTACTAAGAAGAATACTGGAAACAAGAACAGCCAATGAAGGAAAACAAAGAATCCTAATGAACCAAGAAATGGAAGAAATAATGGAAGGGAAAGATATCGTGAAGGTCATTAAAGCGAACAGAATAAGATGGTTTCGTCACATATAAAGAAGAAATACTGGAAAGCTAATAAGAAGAATTACGAGCTGGCGACCAATGGAGGACAGACCAAGAGGAAGACTAATCACACAAAAACCTTTAAGCAGAACAACAGCAAGGAAATACGGAGTGATTCACCGTAAAGAAGAATCAGAAGAGTTCCAAGCAATGACTACCAGTCCAACAGGAGTGCCAAGGCCAATACAATACAATACATGTGTTTTGTAGCATATTCCCCACTATTAATCAGGTAAGTGGAATCCTGGAAATATTAGAAATAGTAATAATAGTAAAAATATAATAAAAGACCAATTCTTGGGAAATCCAGCAGTAAGGTGAAAAAGGGATTTTGGTGGGTTTCTCCAGATAGGCCATGTGTAACCGGAAGAAAGATAGGAAGACTGGAGAGCCAGGAGAAAAATATTGGAAGAAATAATTTAATAATCAAAATTTGAAACAAGAAATAAAAGTTTTCCTACAGAGAAAAATAGGAGTGAGAACTGATACAGAAGTTTTTAAAGTAGGAAAACAGGAGCCAAGACTGATTGTAGTGAAATTCAGAAATTTTGAGGAAAAAATAGAGGTTTTAAAAATCAAAAGCCGAAATCATTTCACCAACAGATTTATTTGAGCAGCAACCTAACTCTTGATGAACAGAAAGTGCCAGTTGCCATAAAAAAGGTAGCAACAATGGAAAAGTAAATGCAAGAAAACATGTGGAGGGGCTAAGATTGATTTGGATGACTATAAAATTAATACAGCAACTACCAGAAATAAATAAATAAAGGAATCCAGAAACACTACAAAAACGTACAAACAGGAAATTGAAAACCAATTTGGATATAATACTGTAAATGAGGAGTTGAAACAGAATGAAAAGTAATACAGCAAACAATAAAACATGCAGCAAAAATGGAGCTGAATATAAAAATCAAAGAAAAAGGAAAACCCTGGTTTGATAAAGAATGTAAAAACGCTTCAGAATTACGAAGAAATGCCAAAATAAGGATGTTAAAACAAGAAACTTCTGAAAATAAAAAAAAAATTATGGAAATAAGAAGAGTAAAAAGCGTGTGCAGAAACAAAAAATTGAACCATCAACTTTTTCACTGTTTGTGTAGCCGATGTTCATTTTTCTTGCACAAAACACTAACGGTTTCTTAGTTAAATAAGAACCACAACACCTTTGTCACTATTAAAACTTCTATCTGACTTATGACAGATGTTTACAGGTATAAACAATAGAATATCACAGCTGACTGTTATAATTTTGTTTTTACATTCTTAGGCATAATTTAAAGGCAATCCCCTACTTATTATACATCATTATAACGTGAAATTTATTTAGAACCATATTCCGCAAAAATATACAGGGTGTTTCATTTAAAAAAACCAAGTTAAATATTTTTCCGGAAAATTAGTAGGCCATGGAAAAAAATTGTTTGCGCCATTTTATAGAACAAGTTCTGTTAGACAAGTCTTATATTTAACTTTTTCTTGTATCTTTAATATTTCAGCAGATATAAGCTGGACAATGAAAAACCAACCACCCTGTATAGATTTGAGATAAGTATTTTAAAAAGAATTTAAAAAGGTGTAAATGAAAAAGAAATACGGAGGACAAATACAGAAACAGCAAAAGTACATCATTAAATAGAACTGGCTATGAAGGTTAGAACATGCTAGCAGAATGAAGGAAGAGAGAATCTCAAAACAACTTATGACAGTGTATGAAGGAAGATAACTGGAAAGTGCTAGCAGAAAATAGAAAGGTTTATCTTGGGCCTTAAAAGTAGTGTTATCTTAGATATATACAATAATAAAAGATTATTTCAGAACACTAACCATTTGTGACTCCAATGCATCTTGTAATCGCAACCGTCTAATGCTGGCTACATCACGGATGTGAGTAAGTCTGGTCTTTAGTGTTTTTGCTTTTTCTTCAATTACACCCGCATCGTTATGCCCTGATCTTGTTAAATGTGCTGCACGGGATACTAAAGCAGCTACTACGGGTTCTCTTGAGAGCAGTTCTGCTTCCAGTGCTTGGTGTTTCTTCTGCAAGCTTTGAACTGCTGTTAAACTCCTACCTGTAAAAACAAATGCACTTTAGAAACCGTAAGAAATAATTTGATAGACACAAACCTAAATCTGAAGAAGCAGCCAAGGGCTCTCGTTCAGCCAACCACTGCAGTTCATCATCAATGTCCCTTGTAAATTGATGGAGCATCGACGAGGCTTCTAAAAGGTCCCTTCTCGCTTGCATTGGTTCATGAAGTTGATGAAACCGTGTAATGGCATTTTGTGCCCTTTCTTGGAGTTCTTCGCTCATGAAATGTCCGTTCTTCATGAACTGTTCAGCAGCCTCATTTATAGACTCACAATTTTCAGTATGTTGATGAACATCATTTTCCAATACTGCGTGGCGTTTAAGCAAGTTATTAACCGTAGCAAGATCTTTTCCATAATCTTTGGATTGCAATTGGTTTTCGACTTCATCCAACCATGATAAAAATTCATCCAACGATCTATCAAAAAGAAGAGCTTGATAAGCATCAGCGAGACGGTCACGTTTCAGTTGCGAAAGTTCTTGTAAATGTTTCCAGTCGTTCTCCAAATCGTCAATTCTCGTTTGTATTTCTTCGGATGCGAAGTGTTCAGCGGAGTTTAAATATAGACCTTCATCTATTACCGCCTGTACACGATTACGATTGGCTAAAATTTCAGCATCGAAAGTACTGTGCTTCTGTATTTTACTCTGTAAGTTGCTTGGATCGCGATAATTCTCATCACTAGCTATTTGTATTTTTTGTGTAAACCAACTTTCAACGTCGTATATGTTTCTTCTAAATTCGTACAATGCCTGGGATTCTTTTAGCTTTTGTTTACGTATCTTTGCGGAATTTAACAACCGATCCCTTCTGTCTAAGATCGCCTGCAATCTGTTCTTCACCTGCTGATTATCGTAACGATTATCCGCTAAAATACCTTCGGCTACTTTCTGCAGATCATTAACTCGATTCATTTGTTGATTTAGCATTTTCTCAAAGTCTTCGTGTTTCCTAATCAGTGTTTCGACAGCTCTTTGACTTTCACCCAAATCATCATTGTTTAAGAAGGCCTCCTTAGAAGCAAACCATGTATCTAATTGATCGGCTTGTTCTTTAAATTCTTGAAGTTGATATTCGTGTGTTAAATCTTGCTTGTGTTTCTTCCAGCTGTCATTCAACATTTGTTGTAGCTTTCCAAGCTCTTGAAGAGCTTCCTCGATCTCTGGATCGTCGCCTTTCAAACTCTTACCGAAATCACGAACAAACACAAACGTTTCTTGCCGTCCATCTATTTCGGCTTTCTTCTCATTGTGAAGCTCTAACAAAGCTTCTGCTTCCGCTACGCTTGCAGGTTTATTTCGACTTTCCATCCATTTCACTGTTTCATTCACCCACAGCTCTAAATCCTTCAAATCGGACAAGAATTTCTGCTTTGTAAACGCTCCGTCCAAAAGGGCACGTCGCTTATCTTTAGAAACCAAAAGTTTATTCCAATCTTGCTGTAACTCTTCAATTTTGTCTGCAATGTGTTCAGCACTATCAGGGTATTTCTGGCATAATTTGTACGCATCCTTATCGTGACCATCCAATTTAATCTTTACTGCTGTCATTTCTCGCTCTAATGTTTCCTGTTTACGTTGTAAAGCTTCGACACCACCCAAAGTTCTACTTACATCTTCATTTTCCATTGCAATTGCCTTTTCACTTATTCTTTGGGATGTATCGGCAATATCTCTATTAAACGAATGAACTTCCAAAGCGCCCGCTAATTTATCACGATACTGACTCAAAGCGCCTTGTAAATTTTGCCATTTTGTTATAAAATCATTTCTTCTCGGTTGTACGCCTGAATGCCCCTGTCGTACGAGCTTATCGGCCAATGAATTTATGTTTCTGATTCTCGTATCGTCGACTCGCATATCACTATCAACATCGTCGAGTTTCCTCTGTAAAGCTTGGCAATGTTCGTAATCTCTTCCAGTGTCACTCGCCTGTACCATAACTTCTTTATCTCTAATCCACGCTTCCATCTTATCCAATTGGTTGTTAAATTCTAAGATGTCTTGGGCTTCCTCTAAACCTTTTCCTCGCAAATTGACTTCATAAACAAGTTTCCTCCAGGCATTTTCAAGATCTGTTAGCTGCTGTTTAATATCAATAGCCGCTTTATGTCGTTTTGCAATTAAAGTTTGCCCTTTTTCTATGATTTCTTTCATTCTGCTTTCATTTGCTGCGACTTCAGCTTGGAACGCTTGATGTTTCTGCAACTCCTTAATCTTATCCTCCAAGTTACTAACTTCACCGGTTTTAACTTCAGCTTGCAATTTCTTTTGTTTCTCTGCAATCCAAGCTTGCGCATCTGCAACGTCTCTTATAAACTGAGCGTAAAGAAGGGCATTTTCAAGTTGGTGTCGTTTCTGTACACAAAGCTGCCTTAAATGTAAACGTTTCTGTTGGACGTCGGCAACGCTACTAGCAATTTGTGGGCTTTCAAAGTGTTTCTGCATTATTAGTTTATCAGCGGATTTTAATAAATGTTCGATTCGTTCTTCTTGGGAATTGAAAAGCTTTTCGAAAGCATCGTGTTTCTTCAACTGACTAGCTACTTCGTCCACCGTCTCACCAAAATCTGTGTTCGCTAAATTAAAGAATTAGTTACTGAAATGTAAATAATGAGTGTTACGTTACCTAAAGCAGCCTCTTGGGTATTGCAAATGTTTTCGATTTGTTTGGTTTCGCGAAGGAAGAATAGTAAGTCGATGAGCTGATCCAAATGGATTTTCTTTACCTGCCATGCTGTGTGAAGTTTATCACGTTCTTGGAAGAGTGCAGCGCAACGTTCCACCGCCTCGGGAGCTGCATAATGACCTAAGCAATGTTTTTATTTAAGAAACTTCCATTTAAATTACAATTTAAATTACAAACCTGTTTGTTCCATTGCGGTACTCATATCAGCAACAGCTTGGAAGCTTTCTTCACGAGCTTCGATTTCACCTTTTAAAGCTTCATGTTCCACCTTTAAAGCTTGAGCTCTTGCAACTGTTCGTACATTTTCATCTGCGTTCATAGCCATACGAAGTCCAGAAGACCAGCTGGTTAAATCTCTGGCTTGCGAAAGGAATTTTTGTAAATCAACGCTGGCTTGAAGCTGGTCACGTCGTAAATCTGCTCGTTCTTTAAGACCCTGCCAAGCTGTTACTACTAACTCTTGTTTTTGTTGAATTTGAACTTTGTTGCTAGGATACGAAATTTGCAATCTGACTCCGTCATCTACTAACACTTGCAGCTGAGCTTCAAGCGCTACTAATTCATTTTCGAAAGCTTCCTGTCTGCGTAGAAGCGCTAAGGCGGAATTTAAATCTCGACCTAATTCCGTTCCTAATGCTGCATTCTTTTCGTGAATTCTCGACAATGCGTCTGCTACGTCTCTATGGAAACGATGAATTTCACCTGCTGCATGAAGGCGACGGTCTCGGTTTTCTATTTGTTCACGCAGTTTTTGCCATTTTTCACTGTTAAAATATTAGACTTTTTAGACTTGTAGATAAAAAAGTTAAAATGCTAGTTTGATGATCAATTTTGATTAAATAAGACTTTGTACAGTAATATAAAATTAGGTGCAATAAAAAAAAAATGTTTGCATTAATTTAGAAACATTTGTTAAAACATACAACAAACAAATAATAAACGAGCAATTAATACGTTACCATATAACAGCGTGACGAGCTTCTACTTGTTTTACGGCTTCCGATTGTTCAGGGTTTCTAAAACAGTTAGTACCACAACCTACATGCAAACTCAAAAATAAAGAATATAGCACTAAAGAACAGACGATTAAACAACATCCTTTTACACTTAGAATTTCAGTGCAATAAATAATACATGGTGAAATTTAGCGTGATTAAAATAAAAAATTAATAAATATAGTAAGTACTTGTGTTAGTTAATCTGATAAATTAAACTGGTTGTGTACTGACAATTAACAAAAAACAAAAAAACAAACGAACAAACAAAAAAGGTGAACAAAGGAGCATCTAACAATAATTGATGGTTCACTTTTTTAGAATTGTATATGTCCTATATTGTCTATGCAATCTCTGTGTTAACAAAAGTTTTTCTGTTTATTTATTCTTTCTTTCTTTCTTTTCCTTTTACCCTCTTATACCTTTACAGTGTCGAGAGGGTCGAACACACCGAGCCGCAGAGTGGTCACCCCTTCAAGTTCTGACCAAGCAGGGGACGTATTCTCGAAGTCGCTCGAAATATGTCGCATGCAAAAATTGTCGAGTGACTGAATTCGAGTGCAGTATGAATTTGCTATTCTCGAACGGTGCTCGAATTGCAGGTCGTGCACGCCTTAAAAATACGCATGTCGTAGCGCGAAGCACATAAAAATCGCCAACATGCAAGTGTTACAGCAGAATTTCTTGACACGTGAGCGTTTTCGGTTTAAACTGTAGAAACGTTAAATGGCGTGTTAAATATTATTTTTAAATCATATTTCTTCTAAGCTTCCTTAAACATAGGGTTTTGCACTATAATCCTCAACGTGCAGCTAAAATAATAAATGCTTGCGTTGTGTTGCATAATATGTGTATTGCCGATAATATGCAGTTTGAGCCAGAAGATGGAGATGAAAATATTGATTTAGGTATAATAGAACATAATGTTATAAATAACATGCAGGAAGAATTACTGGGATGTGTTCAACCTGAATTAGCTGCTGATAGGCAGTTCAGACACCGAATTGCAAATCGCTATTTTTAATTTTCTAAATAGTTTTTAGTTATACTTTTATATGATAACTTTCTTCACTTGTTGTCCAAATAACTATCAATCAATAGATTTGTGTGTCACTAACATGACAATAAAACATTGTGTAAGAGTCGCATACGACTTCGTTCGAGCGAACTTCGAGAATACGTCCCCAGATCTTTGCTTAACTTTCTATATTGCAGTACTAGGTGCCCTCCCACTGTGCCGTACTGCCAGCCTCTGTTTATTTATTAAATAGGTACATTAATAGTTAGGTTGAGTTTAACACACAAAGAAGAATTTAAAATAATGTAAACTACTGTTCTTTTCAAATCCTGCTAAGTGTGTCTGCAAAGACTATACATTTGTACAAGCATTGAATAAGAGGATATAGAAGGCCTATGCCATAAGTAATTTCGACTCCCCAAATTTAGTCTCCGCTAAAAAGCAACGCAGTGGACACCACACAAACTAATTAAAGTTTCAAAAACAAATATAGGGTTTTGAACATCTAATACGGTGTTCATTACATTCTTGAAACCATTGATGATATTTGGCATTTACTGAATCAACAACATTTGTGAGCTGAGTATATGAAAAATTTTGAAAATTGTTGTAAAATATGTGAAGAGTGCAAGTAGAAACTTTTAATACAAGTTTGCTAGGTTTTAATAACTATTTTATGCTACCAGGTTGTCCATAATCACAAAATAATATTAAAAGTTTGTGTTGGTCTCTAACAGTTTAGAAGTATCGACCAATGCATTTTGACAGTTCTCACAATTGTTATTTTGAATATTGTTTAATAAAAACTAAAGGTTTGCTCGAAGGACCGTACTAAATATGTAAATAGCTTCGACTCACCTTGAATATGTTTCCTGGTTTGGCCCAATGCTATTCTTCTAATTTGTATTCTAAATTATCTTGTTATCTTCTAAAATTCTAAAGTGTTCTTTCCAATAATCTTCGACCAACTAATCTGTTTTATATTTCTAATGTTCTTCAAAAAAACCCAACTTGTTTATATTCTAATGTCTCGTTTCTAATCAATAAAAAATGGTTTCCCAAGAAACCAAAGCTTGTCGAAGCAATGCGACTTATAAACTAAAAATGAATATTCAAACGCCAAAGGGAATTTAAACGCGTACACTGCATAGATTTTATTTTCTAAAACAATTCAAACTAAATTAATAAAAAACCTATTATTAAAAACGGAACATGCCGCCCACCAAAATACAACGTAATGTATTTTAAAAACAATTTAAGAAGGTACTGGACAAAGTTTAACTAAAGGTCTTTTAACAACGCCATTCTTAGTGCGTACTGTTGCCACACGACAAATATTGTCAGAACCTAAATGTAATTTTACGATTCTACCCAATGGCCAATTTAGAGGGGAAGAAGTTTCATTTTTTATCAGAACTAAGGTGCCTGGAACTATTTGATTGCAAGGTGGTTTTATCCACTTATTTCTCTGTTGAAGAGTATGCAAATACTCATTATGCCATCGTTTCCAGAAATCTTGATGTAAACGCTGTAAAAATTGCCAACGGTCTAATCTACTAATATTTAAATGCGTAACATCTTGATCAGGAATGGTAGCAAGAGGTTCCAAAGTTAAGAAATTGTCAGGATGTAAATGTTCGTGGTGAAAAGAGTCTAATGAAACTAAAGTAGACAAAGACATCATTTTTTTCTCTTCTAAAGGTACGGTTGACTCTTCTAATTTCTCAAACGAACAATTGGTATTAGGCCAACAATTGTAAGGTAATAATAGCCAAGGAGGACCGGGACCCGTCCACCAAAACGAATGTCGCTTTAATTCAAATGGAAGAAGACCACGAGATGCACAATCAGGTGGATTATCATCAGAACGAAAACCATAAAGTTCACATGATGATAAATTATTACTAAATAAACGAGGACTAATTATAATTTCTGAAATGGAAGGCAGTTGTTCTATATATTGGGTCCAATGATTTAAAATGTGTTGAGGGGATTTATCCCCAAAAGGAAGAGAAACGACATATCGTCCTGTAGCGTTTCTAAAGTGTGTTTTTGAAAAACGGCTTTTGCAAAGCAGATCTTGAGGAGAAGTTTTAATAACTTGAGGTAATTCTTCTAATTCTGAAAATCTGTTTATAGCAGAATCTAAAGATTTATCTAAAGACGTTAAAAATGAACTAACACTTGACGATTCTCGGCTACTAACCTTTCCCATAAGAATCCAACCAAAAATTGTATTAATAGCTACAGGTTCATTAGGGTTACCTTTCAAATGGCCAGAAGTTAATATCGATGCGAAAACATCTGCACCTAGTAAAAGGTCAACTTGAGAAGGAGTATTAAAATTAGGATCAGCAAGTTTAAGATTTGCAATATGCTCCCATTTTTGTATTGGGATGTAACAAGTTGGCATCTCGGAACATATTTGAGAAATGACCAGTGTTTCAATTGAAATTGCTGGAGTGGAGTGACCACAAGGGCGGATAGAGCAATGTATTGAGCCACTAGATGTAATTGAAGATGAGTTGCCTAAACCTTGGATTGCAATTTTTGAATTTCGTTTAATAAATCCAAGACGTTGGGCGCAGCTTTCTGTAATAAAATTTGCTTGACTGGCACTATCCAACAATATTCTAATTTTTGTAGGGGTTCCCTTGGAATCAATAATATCCACTATAGCCGTAGAGAGTAAAACCATGGAAACATTAAATACCGTGTTTGTCAAAGCACTTAAATTATTTGACTGAAGTGTCAAATCTTGTTTGGGTTTTATTGCATCATCTAAATAATTATTTGGAGCGCAAATTGCAGAGTTTATCCGTTGATTAAAATGCAATAGTGTATGGTGTCTATACCCACAAGTTTTACAACCGACATAAGATTGACAAAATTTAGAACGGTGAGATGATCGTAAACAGTTAATACACAACCCTTTTTTCTTTACCATCAAATATCTATCGTTTGGTGATTTTTCTAAGAACAAGGAGCAGTTCGAAATGAAATGGTTTGAATTACAAAGAGCACACGAAGTAGTAACAACGAAGGATGCTGCAAAGCTTGGTTTATTTTTCGAAAAATGGGAGGAATTATTCTGTGTACCCTTTTCAGTTTTGTGTAATAGTGGTTTGCTAATTATTTCTAAATGGGAATTAGCAACCGATTCTAAAGCTTTGCAGTGCTGGGTGAGGAAATCTTTTAAATTGTCAAAGGTAGGTATCTCTACAGAGCTATATTGCATTTCAAAACGTTTAGCAGTTCCAAAATCTAATTTTTGAAGTAAAATATTGAATAGAATGAAATCCCAGTGTTCTACAGGGAATCCTAAAAGTTCTAAGCCTGACAGGTTTTCACAAAAGGTGTCTAATAGGTTTCTAAGCAATTTTGGCGATTCCGTCTGTAACTTTGGAAGCTTATTGATATCATTCCAATAATTAGTTGCTAATAAACGTTTATTTTGATATCTGTCATTCAAGGCTTTGTATGCAATGACATAATTAGCATCTGTTAAAGGAATAGTTTTTAAGAGTAGCAATGGCTCACTCGAAAGGGATGTTATTAAGTAATGAAATTTTTCAATATTTGACAATGAGCTGTTATAATGAATTAGCGTGTTAAATAAATCTATAAAAGTAGGCCAATCTTTAACATTTCCATTGAAATTTGGAATTTTAATTTTAGGTAATTTGACGTTTGAATGTCTGTTGGCAAGTTGCTCACTATTACTATTATTGTCCACTTTACAATCAAACAGCTCATATTGAATGGATTTAATTTCGTAGTAAGCATTATCGAAATCTATTCTGAATATGTCTTCCCCTTCTAAATCTGGTGTTTTAGCTGTAGCTAAAGCTGACACTACCTTCAAATGAATGCTCTGAAATTCATTCTTTATATCCTCAATGCAACTGCAGCGCATTCTAAATTGAAGCAAAACTGCACAATCATGTTTGGCATTTCTTGCTATTGATAACAATTCCTTCACACGATTGATAGAAATAGTACGCGTGGCACGAAGATGAACTAATTGATTCGACATATCTAATTTGAAAATTAATACTAACTGACAACTATAAATGAGTTTTGTTTCAAAAACTAAAAATGAACGAAACTAAATATTATAATTTGAAACTAAAACCCAAGCAGTGTATTAACAGGCCTCAAATCCGGCTCGAATTGGACCAAAAAATGTTTAATAAAAACTAAAGGTTTGCTCGAAGGACCGTACTAAATATGTAAATAGCTTCGACTCACCTTGAATATGTTTCCTGGTTTGGCCCAATGCTATTCTTCTAATTTGTATTCTAAATTATCTTGTTATCTTCTAAAATTCTAAAGTGTTCTTTCCAATAATCTTCGACCAACTAATCTGTTTTATATTTCTAATGTTCTTCAAAAAAACCCAACTTGTTTATATTCTAATGTCTCGTTTCTAATCAATAAAAAATGGTTTCCCAAGAAACCAAAGCTTGTCGAAGCAATGCGACTTATAAACTAAAAATGAATATTCAAACGCCAAAGGGAATTTAAACGCGTACACTGCATAGATTTTATTTTCTAAAACAATTCAAACTAAATTAATAAAAAACCTATTATTAAAAACGGAACAAATATTATGTAACAAATAACCACAAAAATAAGTAATAGAACAAGATTCAACTGTAGCCTGTTTAAAATATACATTTTTTGTAATATTTTCTTCTTGGGAAAAAATATGTTGATAATTGTTGACTGAAGTAATCTAGGTTGGTAGAAACGAAATGTAACTAAGTAGTTGTAACATTCTGTTTTGCATTGTTGTTGTTGTTCATGTATACATGCGTTAAGTGTAACTGAATAAAAGTCTATTAAATAAGCACTCGTTTTATCTACAAACACTGAGACTCAACAATAATTTATTTTTGGCAATGCTCTAAGTGGTTTAGATGATATGTCAATGTTGTACATCTTAACATCTTGTCGCAATACAACTTTATTATTGATATAATGTTTTGATTAAGTAACGTGTCTCGAACACTTTTCATTAAATGAGGAGGATCAAATATTGCAAAATTGATCTTTATACACAAAAGAGGGCGTTAACCATGTTTAAATTCTCCCGTGTTATTCAAACCGGACATAGAGGGTGTGCACAAACTGCCCATCCCTTACAGTTGCAAAAATTCAATAACAACTCGCAAGAAGGGTACTAGTTTGTACCTTTAGTGTAAATTAAAATAAATCTCATAAGAAAAACTCTCAAGAATCTCATTATTCTCAACAGAGGGTTTGTCTTGATTATATGCAACAGCATGAACTTTAAAACCTAAATCAAATAATGCATCGAGGCACTCTAGAAGCAGTTTAGGTAAGTAATCTGCTTTCGTACTTATGCTTGATATGTAGTAGCCCACAGGAACTTTCCAGTTGTCAAATAAACCATGTACCATAAATACCAATGATTGTGTTGCTATGGAAGAAGAACTACCAGGAGTCCCCAAATCTTGATATCCTTCTATTACATCCCATATTTTATCAAGATCAAGAGATTCTTTTTATTACACATTTCATTGGATGAGACAACACATTCTTTTTCACGTGCTGTCATTGTTTTCTTCATCAAATACATTTTAAATTCCGATTTCTGACAAATGACTTTCAGCCATCTTTTAACTGTACTTATTGCCGGTAAATTAAAATGCATACACAATATTTTGGTCGATTTCATTCCACGCTTTCACTACTGGTTTTTAAGAGACTCCTCCGATTTATGGAGCTTAGCACAAGTCATTGCCTCAAGAAACCCCAGATGGCGTAGTCAAATGGATTCAAGTCGGGTGAGTATGGGGGCCACTCTTGATGACTGATAAAGTCTGGAAAATGTGCTCTGCAGAAGCCTTGAGTCGAGTTTGCTAGATTAGCCGCTGCTGAATCCAGCTGAAATGTCCATTGTTGATCAGGATAAATTTGTTGGGCCCACGGAATCACTACGGTGAAGTAATTGTTGGTGTTAATTTTTATGCCGTTTTCGATGAAAATCAGGTCAATTTTGCCTGCATACGACGCACCAGCCCAAACCATGACTTCTGTAGACTTTTGGGTGCGTGAAACGACACGAACTTTTCCGTCAGCTTCAAAAGAACCACGAGCAAGTACTCTGTTGTTTTGAACATTGTAGGCCTGTCCAATGGTGAAAAATTTTTCATCGGTGAAGAGGGTCCTTCTGTGAAATTGATCACCATGTCTATGCAACGATTGTCGGCAGCGTTGCAAGCGCATTTAACACTTTGTACTGTTGAGGTGCTGGTGCAGCATCAAAGACTTGAGTATAAGCTCTCTCTTGATGACATTGCAGACGCTGGACTCACATAATTCCACTTTCCTTGGCAATTTTTCTCATTGATCGCCGAAAATTGTGTCTAATTCGTTCACGAATGATTTTGCGGTTGGTAGGAGTGTTGGCAGTGCGCGCTCGTACACTTTATGGACAGTCTTTAATTGCTTTGGACACCACAGATTTTTTGACATTGAGAAAACGAACGATCTCGATTTGACGCTTTGCAGCCAGGACTAGCACTGTTTGACATGAAAGTTTCTAATGAAACTTGTAACGCTTGTTTAGCTATATTATTTTTCTTTAATTTGTATGTCCCTGTTCGGTGCTTTCTTAGAAGCTGATTTTGTAGTAAAAGTTTGCATTTCAATTGTGTCTTTCTTGGTATATCTGTGATTCTTCTTTTCACAGGCGTATGTAATAAGCTGCTAATCTCTACAGCAGATTTAACATCAGGAGAACTATCAAAACATGATGCAGATAGACACTTGTGCTCAAATTTTACGTAGGTGCCTTCTAGCTCTTTCTGCATGAATATTTTGGTGTAAGTACTCAAAAAGTGCTTGGGCTTTTAGGAGTAAAAACGACTTGAAAATGACTTGAAATTGCATCATTATTATTAATCGATGTGTTTGATTGATAAAGCATTTGTCTTCAAAGTGTTTTTCATACAGGAACTTGTTTTTCAATTTGCTAGTTGAAAGACCTGTTGTCAGTAGCGGCAACAATAGTGGTGCCTGGGTGCATTATACATATTGAACTGATATAAATTTGGAATAAAACACTTTTAGGATGCAAGGTTTAAATATTCAATTATTATACAATTTAGTGTTACAAGTCCAACTTTTGTCTTTGTTTTGTAAAATATCTTCATAATTATGAATGTAGATTAGTTTTTAACTTTCTTTGTGTAGAATGACAGTAGGAGGCAGCACTGAGTGCTAGCATGTCCAAACTTCTTGCAACCCAAAACCCAGAGTTAAAATTTGTTAAGTTAAATCCTACATACGTTGGCCTTCTATACCTTTTTATTCAATGGTACAATTCAGTTCATAAAATAGCCAGAAATTGTTGGACCGAACAGTTTTTTTATACGATGTGTTGGTACCTCACCCTTCGTTTCTGTTTGATATGTAGAGTAATCATAACAGAAATGAATGTTAATTTAAATAACAGCAACCATTAGCAACTGAATGCATACAGTAATACCAATATTATGTACTCTAATTATCTAACACAAGTTGTATTATGTGGTGAAATTTTGAAATGGTGATATAGAAAGTAATTGAATATGTAACAAGTTATTTTGAAAGATTGTGATTTTAGGTACAAAAAACCAATCACCAAAGTGTTATGTACACCTCAGGTGCGTATTAATAAAACTATCAAGTGTGATTTTTTAAAAACTTACTCAAGTTGCAATTGTTTCCTTTCAATATCGGTGGTGTAAGGGCTTTCGTTTACTATTAATTTTTGTGCCAGATCTTCGCACTGGTTAAATCGCTCACTTCCGGCTTCCACACGGTGTTTAAAGTCATCAAACTTAGCTTGCAATATCTATAAATTATACATTTGTTAAATAAGCTCAAAGTTACGCAGTGAAGGATAATTACCAATAAATGTTCGTAATCCTGTCCGTAATCCTCAGAAGCAGCATGTTGTTGTTGTTCGGCTATCCAACGCTCAAGATCACCGGATTCTAGGAAGTATTCATGACGGAAAAGAGATTCCATCAACCTGTGTTGACGACCAGCTGCTCGACGTTGTAAGGAACGCACTAAATGTTCCAAAGTTGCTTGACGTTCTCCGATGGCTTTGGATTCTGGGTGACCAGAAGTAATAAGAGCTTGAGCACCACGACCCATTTCTGCTATGATACTGTTGTATGTATCTAATTCTAATTCGAGTACCTATAAAACAAACAAAATATGTTAATTTTGTGTTGTAAACGTTAATACTTATTACTGTATTTAAGGTTACCTTATGTTTGGTAAGCAATTTTGTAGCAGAATCTCTATCACGCCCGTAATCGGTGCTGGATAGCACATCGCTTTTTTCGTTTAACCAAGATTCGACTTCATTGGCATCAAAGAAGAACTGCTGCGCTTTCAAAGATAATTCCAATTTCTGAGTTCTCTTCGAAGCGCCATCGTTTAAGTCCGCCCAAGCTTCACGAAGTGTATCGCACAATTCTTCTACCTACATACCATGCGTTTTTATTTAATAATTGTTATATGCAAGTGATATAAAAACAACAGTTATTCACCGGTGGCAAAATACCCACCAAAACGTTAAAACGTTTTAAGTTAATATTTTCATCACAATACAATAATTCGAATTTGAAGGTAAAGTTAAAAAAGCATGCAAAATATCACGACGAAACACACAATTCTTACCAACTTCCACAAACATCACAGCTGATGCTAACTATAGAAAATTAAATTTTTAGAAAATCCTTCAACAATAGCTAGTAATTTTACTAACCTTTTTCTTTTCAGGGTGATTCTGATCCACCAAATTTTGTCCGGCATCTAACACTTTATCAATTACAGGTTGATGGCCTGAAATTTCAGCCTCCATTTTCTTATGCTTTTTATAAAACGTCTGCGCCTCATACAAATTCTGTCCTAAGGTATCGGAACATACTAGAGGAAGACGTTCCTTTATCCATTGTAATTCGTTATCCAACTCAAATGCGAACTTATGATGTTTAAGAGCTTCCGCAAGTGCTTCTCTTCGTAAACGTATTGGTTCGTCTAAGTTTTTAAGACGTTTTTGTGCATCGAGAGCGTTGTTACGCACAGTTTCAGAATTGAAGTGTCCGTCGTGCGTCATTTCTTCGCTCTGTCCCACCAACTCATCGATACGTACGGTGCATGTTGTTATTTCACTTTCCAAAAGTTCATGGCGTTTTAGTAAGTCTCTACATGAACGCAAATCGGTGCCTACTTGTGTAGTTTTTAAATGTCCCTCGATTTCATCCAATTTATTATGAACGTCTTCCAATGAATTATTATACTCGTGTTGGGTAACCGCCTGACGTAATCGACGGCCCTTGTCTAAAGAGATACCAACCAAGTGCTTCCATTCGTCATTCAATTCATGTAGAGTTCTGGCTACGTCTTCCTTTCTATAACTATCTTGGGCAATGAGCGCTTGTCCCAATTTATTTATGGTTCTCAATTGGCCTTCGTTGGCACGCAATTCTCGCTCAAACGCTTCGTGTTTTTGCAATTTACGTTCCAAATTGTTAAGATCACGGTAACTTTCGTCAGATGCGGTTTTTAATTTTTCTGCTAACCACGTTCTAAGATCGTTAACTTCAGCACAAAATTCTTGATAGTTCTTCGATGCCTCTAAAGCGTGCGTACGAGCTAGACATAAATCTCTTACTGCTTGCCTTCTTTGTAATACTTGATTTCTTTTATCGTCAATTCTGAAAAAATAAAATTGTAGGATTTTACTTTTAACATTGATAATTCTACGCCGCAACTATCAGGTTAGATTAGAAAAGTGTGGTTATGTTACGAATTATGTACAAATATCTATTAAATATTATATTGCTAATCTACAGGTTAACCTCGTAAGTAAGATTAAAGTTTAAACATATACATATCTCCACCATACCGTTTAGTATTATAAGTGTGATTGAGTGATTGTACTGCCCAAAAAGTGTAAGTTAACGGAAGTAAATCTAACCTAACTTTTTTGTAATATTTACGTTATATTGTTGTGTGAATTAGGCATAACTGAATAATGACAAATTAAAAAATATCATGTTTTGATTTATTAAAACTCAGTATGGGATAATGCATTTGTGTGAAGAGCAATATACATGCGCAACTCACGATTACTGATGGCAGTATCGGGCTTGTGCTTTTACTACAAAGTAATACCTTCTTTCTCTCTGTTGGCTACAAATTCCACTTATTGCAAAGATACTTATTTAATATGCAATATAGTATTTTTGTACTAAATACTTGAGTTATAAAAGTGAGGTTATGTTATGAAAAAGGTTGCGACCAGAAAAAAATGTTATGTCTTATGTGGTTATGTAAGTATATGGTATTGAGGCAGACTTTAATGTACGTAAACTAGAACAAACTGAAAAAGAAATGAAGAAGTACAGACTGGCAATGTTGGTATTAAGCGAGGCAAGATGGAAAGGAACGAAAGTTAAAAACTAGAAATACTAATGTAACCATTTACTCCGGTAAAATAGAAGAAGAAAGAAGAAATACATGGAAGTAGAGTAGCAATATTGATATCAGCAGAAATTGAAAGCTTGCTTCTAGAATAAAATGGAAAGAGGTCTCGGATCGTATAATCTGTTAGATTTAAAGCTAAGTTTTATAATAAAATCATTACCTATAAGTGTCTATGCACCAACAAATGATAACCCAGAAGCAAAGAAAGATAAATTTTATGAGCAATTACGAGGAATATTTGAAGAATTACAATCTAAATATAAAAGAGATATCAAAATAATTTTAGGCGACATAAATGCAAAAATTGGAAACGATAATGTGGGAAGAGAGATGGTAATGGGAAAAAAAGAAGTAGGGAATAAATAATTGATATGGTTATTGGAGGCAGCTTATTCAAGCATAAAACTAATTCATAAACTAACATGGAAAGCCCCGGGAAAAAATATAAGAAACCAAATTGACCATATACTCATTGAAAAGAAATTGCAGAAGTGGTTACAAGATGTAAGTAGCATGAGGGGTGCTGAGGTTGGTACAGATAAAATTATAGTTCAACGCACATATGTACAAAGGACTGCACAGGAGATACTATAATATGCAAAGGCTGAAAAATGAAGAAACTAGAAAACGAACTGAGAAATAGAACTGAAAATCTTAGCATAGAGACTCTAGGAGTTAAAGAAACATGGCGAACACACAAAAGAGCATTGTGCGAAATAGCAAATATGGTGCTAGGTAGAAGAAAGAAAAATCAACCAAAATGGATCACCCAGGAAACAGAGAACTAGATGGTATAAGATAGAAAATGTTACAAAATCAAGGAACAAAAAGAGAAAGGGGACTAACAAATATCGAACAGCAAAACGAAGAGTTTAATAAACAAGAAATCAGAGACGCACTAAAATAGTTAAAAAATAGAAAAGCAACTGGTAGTGATTGCATTGTTGCTGAGCTGTTAAAAGCAGATATAGATAGAACGACAGAATTATTACATGATTTCATGAGGAAGTTATACCAGAGCAATGGTCAGAAGGAATTATAATAAAACTACCGAATAAAGGAAATTTGAAAAACTGTAATAACTGGAGGCTGATAACCCTGCTATGTGTAGCTTCAAAGATAATGACAAGAATTATCCTTAACAACCACCAAAATAAGATACCGAAGAAGAGTAGTGGGAAAGACTAGAAGAGATGGGGTTAGAAACAAAAGTATAAGAGAAGAGCTGCAACAAGACCCCATAGGACCTGGAAAGAAAACAACTACAATGGTATGGCCACATGATCCAAATGGGAGATGACAGATACCCAAAGAAGATATTTGAAATGAGATGTGAGGGTCAAAGACCAAGAGGAAGACCCTGAATAGGATCGGAGGAAAAGAGAAGAAAGAGAAAGACTTGGCAACAAGTAGGAACCCTAGCTAGGGGCAGAAGAGAATACAAAAGATGGCTCAATACCCCAACACCGTGAGGTAACTGGGAGAAGAGAAAGTAAGTAAGTAAATAAGAATGAAAGATGCAATTGACCAAAAATGAAGATAGAATAGAACACGAGGGAAATTTATCAGATTAGATAATGGTTTCTAGTCACCAACGCTTTTCTTAACTGTCATTGATTGGCTGTTGATGACGTTTGTTTACTAACGGAAACAAGACATCATATGGAAAAGAAGATTAAATCACTGGCTGAAAATGTAAGACAAATAGGACTAAACATAAATACCGAAATGGTGAAAATAAATGTCGAAAAAAATGCTAAACAATAAACAAGTGGAAATAGTGAAGGAATTTTGTTACTTAGGCAGTGTGCTAGAAGAAATTAGAGGATGCAGTCAGGACATAACAACTAGAATAAGAAAAAGCCTAGAAAGTAGAAAGCTTTTAGGACAATGAAGAATGTATGGTCATCAAATGTTTTAAGTAAAAATACAAAAATATGAGTCTTTAACAGTATTATAAAAATCATTCTGTTGTATGTATGGAAAATACTGCCAATACATTGGCCGGATAGAATTACTAATGATGAGTTATGGGGAAGAACCAAACAGGAGCCGGTTACTGCAACAATTAAAAAACGTAAATGAGGATAGATCGGGCATGTTTTAAGACAACCAAACAAAAGTGTAACCAAATAAGTGTTGGATTACAAAACCCCAGGAAAAAGGAAGAAAGGTCGCCCAACTGAAACGTGGAAAAGAAGTATTATGTATAAAAAAAGTGTGATAAAAGAAACATGACTTGGAGCGAAATTAAAGCAAATGCGAATGACAGAAATAAATGGAGAAAACTAGTGTCAAGTGTAGTGAGTTAATAATTACTATAATTAGCATGAACAAATTAGTAAGTTAAAAATTTAATCACTGTGCAGAACTAACCACTTCATGAACAGCTACAAGAAACGTCTTATGATACCCTAATGTTCCCTTAGGAACAAACAGGACGTCCATACAGGGAGAATAATAATAGCTGACCGTGCCGCTTCCTTAAAAAATGACCATAGTAACAATGTGCCGCTTCATATGTATGTAAGCATGGACTGTACCTACATTCGCGTCTATTTTGACATTTTGTTTGTCGTTTTAGGTTAAGCGGTTAAGCCCATTGTATTGAGCTAAATGGTAAATTATCCCATAACAATAAACAATAATTGCAATTATTAAGCTTAGATGCTTTAACACGAGAAAAGGCGAAAAATTAAACTAGCAAGGCAATCATCAAAATGCGAAGCTAATATCACACTGAACCGCAAGACGCGTATAATCAAAGTGGAAGTAAAGATTGGCAGTACCTGCCATGGAAAGTAGTTTTTTTCGGTCAGCCTTTTCTGTTCTCCCTGTACATACACTGAGAGCTTGTGTTATGCCCGGTTTCCATCAAGCGGACAAACAAAAACAAAACACGAACTGTCCATTTGATACAAAACTTGGACAGTTTTGTTTCTCGCAAACTTAAACAGTTATGTTTTGATAGGACTCTTATTTATACCAAACGAACAAAATTTGGTTTCTGTTTTGTCTATGTTTTAGTTCAGTTTACACTAAAAGGACAGAGTCGAGGTTTCATATTCATGAATACAAGTAAAAAAAAACGAAAATTTATTTAATGGGTATATCGTATTATTTGTCAAAGAAAAAGAAAAATCACCATCGATATTGGGGAAAACCTTCGTTACAACAGAGAAGTTCTTAGATCTTAAAGAAGATGATGTCGGCTTGAATAGTGAATTAAGATCTAGTTTAAAAAAAAACGGAAGTCGATTGTGTAAATTTGTCGTGTTTAATCGGTCCAATCAGTAACAAAAATACCAACTACAGGAATTGCATTGCGACACAACAGCAACTTATTAAAGCAGTGTTAAAACAAATTTCAAACACATGTTTACACCAAAAGAACAAAAGTCCGGAAACTGTTGGGATTCTTTGAAGTTTACCAATACTCGTCGAGACACTGTCAGAGTTTGTAAAAACTGTACCAAGGAGTCCTGGGACTGTTCGATTTTTGTTTGCAAACTGTTACAAACAAATCGAGTCCGTGTTTTGTTTTTGTTTGTCCAATTGGTAGAAGCCCGGCATTAGAAAATAAAAGAGATATGAATAGCTGAATAAAAATGAATACCTTACCCTTGACTATCGTAATGTTTCTCAGCGATAAGAGCGTCGGCGCCATCACTAAATGCATTCAAACGATCATCTTGTGCATTTAATGTACTAACAAATGCTCGGTGTTGTTTTAGAAGTGCTTCTACTCCATCTAATGATTCCTGTAAGATTCAATTAATTATACATCATTTTAATAGTACAAGAAATGTTTTCTACTACAAATTTTTGTTTTATTTTAGATTCATTTGGTAGTACATAAATAAACTTTATCATTACCCCTAAACCATTAAATTCCAAGAAGGCTTGATGACTTGAAGTAGCGGCATCAATATTATCTGCTTCTTTATTAAACATCTGTAGCTGAAGACACTGATCTAACCATTTCTGTTTTTCATTCCAACCTCTTGCTATAGCTGCCTTTTCAGCATTTAATCTGTCGACTTTTTCAGACACATCGGTAAGGGCAGGGTTAGATTTTAATAACTTTTGTCCTAAATTTGTTACTTCTCTGAATCTGCAAAATTTAAAAACGTACAATCCGGTAATTAATTAAATATCGCGGTTACTAACTCATCCTCATGTGCCTTCATTTCCTGCTGCAAGTCCTTATGATTCTTCAACAAATTCTGAGCAGTTTGCACATCTCTAGCTGTTGTATCGGCATTCAGTTGTTCCTTTACATTGAAAACCCAAGCAAGAAGGGCTTTGGCACTATTATCGAAAATTTGGTGACCAACGGCGTTTTCAAGCCGATTTCTACGTTCCACCGCTTTATCTTTAACCTTCTGCCATAAGTCCTTGATTTCACCTTCCCTTTGTGTAACGTTATCACGCTCGTGTGGATAACCATTTTTAACAGAATTAGCTAATAATTTAACCCTGTTAACTTTCTCTTCGACGGGGGCAAGTTCACGTTCTAGATTGTGGTGACGTCTCTGCAGTGCCTGGACTGTTTTAAGATCGGGGCCTAATTCTGCTGTATCAAGCTGCGTCATTTTCTCTAACATCCAGTCTCGGGCTTCGTCGCAAGTTCGTTGGAAAAGTTCTACACTGCTGGCACCTACAATATTTTAATATTAATGTTGTGAACCACCTTTGGTGGTGACTTCTTTTGTAACGTGGATGCTGTATGAGTCACCAGATATTCAACAAAAGTTAGCTTACCTTCAAGATTACGTTCCTTTTCGGCTTTTAATTTATTTAATCGTTGCCAGGCTGCATGGACATGCCTATGACGAGCACGAACTTTATCAATCTGGGAATGATTTTGCTTTTCAAATTCGTTTACTTCAGCATCGAGCGCATCTATTCGTTTATTACTTGCCGATAAATCTGTTAGGAATTTCTGAAAAAGCACAAAATATATTCTTTTAAATTAAATAACCAAAAGGTGATGCATACCTCAAACTTCCGTTTGGCTTGTTCCACATTATCGGTATCATCATCAGTAGCCAAGAATTTCTCTTTATCTTTTATCCATCTTTCAAAGTCATCACATTCTTTGTAGAATCTAAATAGGCGAATGGCATCTTCTAACAAAGCATGGCGATACGCCGCTAATTCCTGTAATTTCTCGTAAGTATCGTTAATTTTTTTCTGTCGTTTTGGGATATTATCATTATCGTCGATTTTCCGTTTAATCTGTTTATTACTAGGTTTAGCGACTTTTACAGGTACATTTTGTTTCACCATCTTCGTCTTCTTTACTTTTTGTACACTCTTTACTTTCTCCGGCCTGCGAACTTGAATTTGCATAACACGTGGTTCAATTTCCACCAAGTAATTCGCAGGTGCGAAACCATCTGATCCGTCAGCTCGCCTTACACTCCACCAATCAGGATTACTCTTATTTAGTAAAAACATTACCTCTCCCTTACTCATATTAAAACCGTGACCTGTGTAGGGGTAAAGCCCTCGAACTTGAGGAACTTTTCGTTCTTCTGTGTGTGTTTTGTGTTCTACTTTTTCAACAGATTCTTCTTCCCAAACTTCTACGGGAACCATTCTGTAATAAAATTATATTGCTAGTGTTAGTTAATATGAAAAACAAATGAAGTTTACCTGACTTCCTGGGCCCATTCTTCAGCCGGTTCAGAAATTTCAGGTTCAGCCGTTAGATCAAGATTCGAAATACCAGCTGCTATTAATCTCTCGGCTTGACTATTTAAGCTTTGTATGTCTCCTTTGTATGCGTTTAATTCTCCCTGTAAATCTTTATGTCTCTGTAGACGTGCCTGCGCACTCGGTTCATCGGATCCATAATCCGTAGAAGCTAAAATCGAAGATTTTTCGTTAAGCCACGAATCAGCCTCGTTGGCATCTGCATAAAACTGATAAGCTTCGGCAGCGTCTTGAAGCTGTTTAGCACGTTCGTTTACTAGTTTCTCCAACTTATCCCATTCTTGATTGGTGTTATTCATTCGTTGTTGAATTTCCGCCGAGCGTGGATGTTTTTCTTGAATTAATTGTTTACCGATGTTTGCTGTAAGGTAAAATAAGTCAGATTAAAATTATACTGAAATGAGGTTTTACGCACCGAGTTGGTCGAACTTATTCTTCCTGCTTTTAATTTCATCCTGAAGCGATTTATGTTTTTGTTGAAGGCTAAGGACACCTCGCAGATCTTTGGCGGAAATTTCAGCCTGGCATATGCGTTGCTTCTCTATCAACCATGCCTCTTCGTCTTCTTGATCTTGCAAAAATTGGTAAAAGTTACGAGCGTCTTCGAGTAAAACTTTACGTTTTGCACTGCATTCCTGTAAATACCCATAAAACTTAATGTTTCTCTTTTAAAATATTTTTAATTTATACTGCATGAACATTATCATTAATAAATAGTGATGATAATAATAATAGCAAAACACAAACCTGTAATTCTTTATAACCCTCAGCTAGTTCCGCTAATTTATTTCTCAAAATCTGTTCTTCTTTAGGATTTTGCGAAGCAGCTTGTTCTCCTAATCGCTTCAATCTTCTTTCGGTTTCACCTAGCGAAGTTACTTGCAATTCCTGTAACGCATGTTTGTGTAAAAGTTCTTCGACGGCGAACAAATGAATTCCGGTGTCTACTGAAAGTAGATCCACTTTTAATTGATGTATACCCGAAAGGGTGCTGTCTATTTCTCGTAACAAAGACATAACATTTCCCATGCTATTCAAGTTAATTTTATGTTTATCTAATAATTTTAGTAAATCTTGCCATTTTTGCAATATTTCACTCTCTCTGGCTGTAACACGTTCGGAATTACGATAGTTTTCTTTAACAAGTTCCTCGCACATTTGAGATAAATCGTGAAACCTCTCTTCTCTTGCCAGGATGTCTGCAGAAATGGCTTCGTGTTTTTTAACGGTGGCATCGACTTGTGCCAAGTTTGAGCCGTATCGAGGATCAGATAAAACTTGTATCATTTCCTTTAAATAGCCTTCACGTAGAATACTTTTACGTTCAAATTTATAATTCAACTGTTCTAAACGTTCTTGTCTTCGTAATTCGCTGCGCAGGGCAACTTCTCGACTGTGTTCCGCTTTTTCCAGTTTTTCCCAAGTACGTTCGATGTCTTGTACGAGTTTTCCATCAACCGGTATAAAAGCAGGTTGTCGTAATTCTTTCAGCTGGGTGTTTATTTGAAAGTACAAGGCTTCGATTTCACTTCGTTCTTTGTATTTCGGTGGTTTTTCTAGTGTTCTGTAGTGGCCGAAAGCAAGCAAAAGACTCTGGATTCCTTCCAAAGAATTTGGAAAAGAACGGTTTTCTAATTCTATAATTGTCTTTCTAATCCATTCTAATAAAGTTGTAGTAAGTTTATCGTAGGTTAATTTCATTTTATCAGCTTCTACCATTTGGTTTATTATCTACAAAATTTTGAATAATAATAAATTGGATTAACAGATTAATAGTGTCCGACCAAAACTAAGTTTTGAAGCCGTAACCGAAACCGAATTTCGGCTATCATCCGAGTTTCGGCCGAAACTGAAACTTATGAATTTTATATTAATTTGACTAATGTTTTACATAGAAGTTGGAAAACAATTACTCGTACTTGTTGTAAATACAGGAAAACACATAGTTTAATTCCAATCATTTATTTTGTATTGTTTCAGTAGTCATGTGGCTTCTTTTTAATTGACTAAATTAAATTTCAACATGAAATTAACGATAAGTGTACGCAATTATTCTTTTATACATATTATTCCATTATAACTTAGACTTATACTAACTTATTATTTGAAACATAACCTTTCAGTATATTTGCTAACGTATTATACTCACTTAAAATAAAAAAAGGAAGAAAGAAAGAAAATAATAAAATCTCTTTACTGACACTTATAATAAATTTAAAATTATTTAAAACGAAAACAAAAATTTTAATCAAGAACTGAATGACTACAAAAGCAAATGTATTAATAATTAATTTTATAGTTAGTCGGCCGAGTATTCCCAAGGACGAGCCGAGACGTAACGACCGAACTTCGTTACATCTCGCTCGGGTCGGGCGCCTTTAAACAAGATAGTTTCGGTTGGGCCGAAGATTCGGCTACTTTTTGGCCGAAACCGAAACTCAAGCCGAAACTCGTATTTTAGGCCGAAACTGGCAGATCAATGGGAAAAATACCAACCTTTGCAATTCGTCTACCGCTTTTTACTTCATTTTTCATTCGTGCGAATGTATGGTAGTACGAAGCAACGTATGTCATAATACTCTTTTCGTCAGGTCTAGTATTATCGACATCTTCAGCGTCTAAAAGTGAGGGTATTCCAAGTTCGTTATTGGCAACATCAAATGCGTGGTTCAAGTTGTCTATGTGTTTAAGTGGTTGCAAGCTGTTATAATCGAACAAATCAGGGCGATGTGCATGTATAAGGGCATTAAAACCTAAACCACTGCGCCAAGATTGTGTAAAATCAGTAATGTTAACGTTTGCGTAACCATTCGTTTTACGTTGCGCCCATAACAATAAAGCATCTTTGGCCGATTTCTTTTCTGAACTTTCATTTTCTTCGTCCTAGTAAAATAATTTTATTTTTAAATACTGGAAGTTTTAAAAAATTTGCGAGTCAAGGGCTAAACTGCTAATAAAATTATGAACACCGGAATTCTATGTGAAGTTGATGAAAACACTACAAGAAATTTCATTCGGAATTCCATAGCGGTTTACCCCTCGGTTTATGCTTAATTACAGTCTTAAATTAATTGTATGTACTCACCACGTCAATTTCAATTTCTTGAATTTGAAATCTTAAAATAATTGTCCAAATTAAACCTAATATTAATCTGGGATTTCCATCCACAATGTCTTCAGCACCTATACTCTCAAGACGCACCTTCGTGTGTAAAAATGCCAAACTCTTGTTGACATTTTCAACTTTATGTACCCGCATTTTTCCATTGTTTGGTTTACCTAGCTTCTCTCCTGATATAATTTCTAATAATTTTAAAAGTTTTCTTCCATCCCCTAGATCTTGGAATAGATCTTCCACTTCCATCCGCGCCTGCAAAACAAAAGAGCTTTGTTATTGTTTGATTATTTATTGAGTGGGATGTAGGCTTGTGGGTGCCAAGTATCTTAAGTGAACGTTCAATTGTTTTGGTTATTTAGCATGACTTTAATAGAATTTTTCAGCATCCTGAAGTTTTACATTCCTGGTACTTTGTGCATTACACATATTATTGATCTAGATTGGGAACCTAACTCAAAATGTTTAGCTTACGAGGGAAGTACAGGGTGGATCGTTTTCAGAGGGATTCCAGGCTATCTCCTTAACTATTACAACGTACATAAAAAATAATAAAAGTGTCTCAGGACAAATTTTCAAGGCAAATTTAATGATGCAAAGCGAATCTTTCTTTGTGTAACTGGGGTTGCACAAACATGATTTAACAGCTTCGTCAAATTATAAAGAACACATTAGTAAACAAAAAATGATGCCTTTTTGTCAACTTTGATCGCTCGTTAACAAAACAAAAGCTTTGCTGATTGATGTTTTTGTTAGGGCCCATGTGTCCGCACCACATGTCATGACCGAAGAACGCACTGGTTGAAAACTTTGGTCTTCAAGTGTTGAGAGAAGTTGGATTTAAAAACTGACCTAAGTTTGCCGAAAGCTGCCCATCCCAATTCGATTCATTTCGAGATCTTTTCAGCCTGAATGTCTCTTGTGAAGGAGATCAGATCAAAGGTATATGTATTCTATTCATCGACAACCTCTATCGTGTCACCATTCATTCATTTGTATTGCCGTAATGTCCTGCATATTGGACATAATTTTAATTTTGGATATGTTCATTTTTAGTCCAATTGTTTCAGAGGTATCTTTCAGTTCTATCATCATTGTCTTAAGTTGTCCCACATTGGCTGCTAGTATAACAATATGATTGGCAAACCTTAAGTGCGACATGTATTCTCTGTTTATATTAATTCTCAATGTCTCCCATCTAAGCGTTTTAAATACATCTTCCAGGCAGTTAGTAAAAAGCTTGGGTGAGATCTTATCCCTCTATCTGATTCCGTGCATCATTTTTACTGGTTCCGACTCCTCATGTGCTTTTACTTTTAAGATGGTATGGTCGTATAAGACCTTAATCAATTTAATGTATCGGTTATCGATTCGGCAACATTTTGTCAAAAATATATGCTTATTTTTAAAACAAATTACATATCAACCAATTTTTCCAATAGTTAAGAATGTTAGTCTTGAATTACAATTATCAAGCAACCCAAGTTTATCTGTTCGGAACGCACCTTTTGTTTTTAACTTTACATATGTGAAGTACATAAGTTCATAAGAAAACTTATTAAGGTGGGAGAGAAAGATACTGCGGAGAATATTTGGAGGGAGAAAAACAGAAGAGGGGTACGAAAGGAGAAAAAACGCGGAAATATATGAGCTATATAAAGAACAAAATATTGTACAAACTGTAGGGGAAAGAAGACTGCAATGGTTAGGACATTTAGAAAGGATGACAGAAAGTAGAACGGTTAAGAATATTGCATGGAAAGAACCTGATTATAAGAAAAAAAAGGGAAGGCCAAGAAGGAGATGGAGACAGGCGGTATTAGAAGATGTGGAGACATTGAATATAAGGAATTGGAGGACAGTGGCAAAAGACAGAAAGAGTCTAATAAAGCTGAGGGCCTAAAGGCCTGTTAAAGCTTATATATATACCGGGTGTCAACGAAACCTGGGGCACCCCCATAAGTTCTTTATTTTTAAAGATATCAAAATGAAATTTGGTATATGTAATATACTCTTTAAATGGCATTTGTTGACATAGGAAACAAGTTTCTGTCACTTCCGGTTTTGCCGGAATTGACATCAACTTTGTTATTTTAAATGAAACACCCTGTATATTTATACATTTTTGGAATTTCCATTTCATTCTACGTATGCTATATCAAGTTTGAAACATTTTGATGGCAAAGTAAATACTTGCAGAAGAGTTTATTTGTTAATCTAGGATGCCACGACCTGCATAAAATGGAAGTCAGAGTGCTACAACACCCAAAACAAATTATTTTAGCACTTCAACTGTAGCAAGCAAGTTCATCAATTTTTTTGTGCATTTCATATGTTTCACTTGTTTTGAAACCCAGTGTCTAGATTTAAATATCTAAAATACGTTTTTTTTTAACCTTTACCAAGCGTGCCGCCGAAGAAATGAGTGAATTGTTGTTCTTTTATAATTTATAGCATGCTAAGAGGGATAGTATAACGCTGCGATTGTAATTGTACTTATCAAATGTTCAACTACAACACTTATTATAGTCTGAATGTGCTCATGCTGATATTTGTTTAACCCATGATGATGTCTTATGGAGTTTTTAATAATAATGGTTGAGTCACCCTGTGTCGTTCCATTTGAGTGTTTTGTGTCATAGACTGTGAATTTTAATTTACATTCTTAAATATTGGGAAATTGGTTGATATGTAATTTGTTATTTAAAATATGTGTATTAAACCAGGTATTTTCACGTACTTTTACATAAGTAAGCTGCATAACTAAATATAGATACTGTTGAGTTTGATGGGACGGCTTTTTATTCATTTTTGTTTATTTTACACGGGTTGCTTGGTGATTATGTGCAATTACAATTTGTAAATATTAGAAAATTGGTTGACGTTTAATTCGCTATTTAAAATAAACTAATTAGCAAATCAAAAATCCAATTTCACCACTAAATTCTACACAAAAAAGTACTCCAAAGACGTTTCTACTTTTTGTTACTATCTCTATTCAGTGGCGGATCCAGACAATTTTCTCGGAGGGGGCATTAGGTTTATGTAGGGACGTAAGAAAATAAAACGTAGAAATAAATTTTATTTTAAGACATTTTTAATTTAATTTGAATATTTATAGGTACAGGGTGTATCTCAAACATGTAGCCAAAGTTTACAGGCGTCTTGTAGACGTCAAAATAAGACTTTTTTTTTATAACAACAAATTAATAAAAAAACCAATTAGGGTAGGCTGTGAAATTGAATTATGTATTTTGAATTTGTACTTTAGCCACATCCACAGAATGACATTTCAGTTTCAATTTAAGGTTATAAACTTTGTTTACAATAAAAATTTCAAATTACAAACGTTATAAAATGTCATTCTGTGGATGTGGCTAAAGTACCAATTCAAAATAATTCAATTTCACAGCCTATCCTAATTGGTTTTTTTATTGATCTGTCCGAAAGTAATAGGGCAGAATTAAGTACAGTCTTTTGTTTTCCGATCACTGTCAATTTAAAATTGCGTATCTCGTTTTGAGTGACTCTTGTGTGCTATTTTGCTGAATTTTGTGAGAAAAATGAGGTTCATTCCACAGGAAATGGCTGATATTCATTTTACTTATGGACGCGCGGATGGAAACGCAAGCCTAGCTTTTGGAAATAAAAAGTAAAGTAATAAAAAAATGTGGTATTTCTTGAACTATTCGAAGTCCTCTAGCTCGGAGGGGGTGCATTTTCGGACATATGTTTATATAAAAAAGAGTCTTATTTTGACGTCTCCAAGACGCCTGTAAAGTTTGACTGCATGTTTTAGATACACCCTGTATAAAATTAAAATTAAACTAGGTACATATAATAAACTTTTAAAGAATGAAACAAAATTATATTCAGGATTTCACTTACAAAATAAATAAGTACTTCTAATAAATATTGACAAAACAAGAGAAAAAGAAATTCATATTCAAAACATAAATTCTCGGAGGGGGCAATTGCCCCCTGTGCCCCCCGCTGGATCCGCCACTGTCTCTATTAACAAACAAGTTATAATTCCAAAAAGAAATTTTCACTTGTAGTTCGAAAACAAAAGACCATTTTGAATTTCAGTTTGCACAATTAAAAGTCTCGAAAATTTGGACTGAGACACCTTTATTACTTCTTACGTACATGTAATAATTAAGGAGATAGCTTGAAATCCTTTCGAAAATGGTCCATCTTGTACAATAATTATACCATTAAAGTTAGCAGCTTTCTTATTATTATTATTACTTTTTTGAAATTCCAGTATGGCCCTAGTTCAGAATTTAAAGGTTTTAAATAGTTACAGCTCGAACTTAAAGATACATTGTAATTGAAAAGCAAAACTGTTACTACATACTTTAAATTACGAATGCTTCAACGTAGAAAACCTTAGTTCCTTTAATATTCTTTCTACAAAATCTTTTATAGACTTTACAAGGTTAAATATGTTTTTAGAATAAATCAAGATTGAAACCTCTTAGAAATGACATAATCGTCTGGAGATGTTATCATTAAATAAAATGACAGTTTCTTACATTGGAAAATGCGAAGAAATAAAAACAATAGATCTACATGAATGCAGATGAATTAGTTAGATATCAATCATTTCCAGGAAAATGTTCCCATGAAAGTTGTTCTACATTCAGCTTGTTTTCACTTTAATTAATTATAATTATGGGAAAAATACAAGCATTTAAATACAAAATCAGAAGCAAAAGTTTGTCCAATCTACACCAGTTTTACAGCGCATAAGCTTTAACAATCTAATCTTGATTTAAATTTTGTTTTGAACAAATTCATTTTATCTGATGTTCTAATACGTTGTAACATTGTAAGTGACTAAATCGCATACCTTACATAATTAAACGAACAAGAGAGAGAACCATTTTTACAAATTCATTAATAGGTAAATATTTATTCTACTGCCTAATAATTAACCGTCATAGAAACCAGTTATTTTTTAATACATAACAGTATTATAACAACAAACATTTAAATGTCCATCCGACAGTCGATATTTGCATTAAATAACCAACAAGCCGATTAAAAGAAGGCACATTTCACAGATAGTTGAGGAAGTGAAAGAAATACTGGGTTATCCCGCATTAAACATTACATCGGTAATAAATTAAGTCAAATGAGACATGTTGAAGTGATATTGTATACATAATTTTATATAAATGGTGCGGTTTTTTGAATTTCTAACGGTAATCAATTTTAAATAATAATCTATAATACTTTAACATTAACAAACGTAAAGGAAGTTCTTAACCGGCTCGTTGTATTACTTCCTTAAACCATGAATACATTAACTGTAAGTTATACTTTTCTCTATAATTATTTATAATTTGTATAATGACATAGTATGTTATTTACTTAAAGCATAATTTTATCAACGCTCTGAAATTAGAAAATTTTTCTGTCACAGAGCGCATTTGAATTAGCAAAACCAAACATTTGCTTACAAAAGGTGTTGATGCTTACCTTCTGAAGAAAAGAATTCATCCATTTGGTAAAAGTCTTCTTCTGAATATGAAGACGTTCCTCTTGCAGGAACCGAATACGGCCCTGCTCGAATTTTTGCACTTCATCTCGTTGCGTCATGTTGGCTCTGGATGAATTTTCCAATTGTTGCTTTGGTTCATGCTGTACACGACCCCCTGAAATAAAACATTTCTTTTAGTTTTAAATGAAAGTCTAATTTAGAATAATCGTTAAAAAAAGGGCCAAAGAAAACGTGATCAGAAACAGTATTCAATTATTTACGCAAATGGTGCAAGTTGACGGTTATCTCCAACACTCATTGTTATCTTGAACTAACATGCAAAATAAACAAGATAATAAGAAAAGAGGGTAACAACGCATACCATTATAATTATATTTAGTTCTCTAAACTTTGCTAAACATTGTTTAAATTAATAGTATGTAGGGTAAAGTTCGTTATACAATAAAAAATTGAGGGGTTTGGATTGTCATTAATAATTTTTTAGGTTTTTTGAGCAACTATCACTGTGAAATCGTTAAGTATTTTATATGTATATTAGTGCCAAAAAATAGGGTCAAACATGTAACGAATGCCATCTCCAACACCGATACTGATCACTATTTGGTAATTGCAAAAATCAAGATAGGACAATCAAGAAGAAGAGATAAAAACAAATGTAAGGACTGCAATGGTTGAAGACAAATGCATAGGGTGATAAGCCGGCATACAACGCTGCAAGAAATAGGGCTAACAACATATGCAAACAGAAAAGAGAAGACTGGGCGAATAAAAGAATAGCGGAAAACGAAAAGGATAACACGTATGTACCAAACAATTAGAGGAATGACGTATAAGGCGGAAATAAAAGTCGGAAGGAAGAATCACGTACGGAGAAGAATATTTTCGGGGATTATTAAGTGATTCAGATGCAGGCGACTGTCTAAGAGTCTAAGACATGAAGAAGATATCATTACAGGCCAAGATGATGAAGAGCAGCAGACAAATGCGCCAACATTGGAAAAATTTCAAGAGGCAATAAACAGAACAAGCAATAGGACAGCAGGGAGATGTAGTATAGAATCAGAGCTTCTAAAGTATGGAGGAAGTAAGTTACATCAACAAATACACCTTCTAATACGAGGGATATGGAAACAAGAAACGATGCCCAAAGAGTGGAAGAAGGAAATAATTATACCAATCTTCTAAAAGGGAGACAAAAAAATTATAAGAATATTATAGATGGGTAACAATGTTAAACACAACATACAAAATCTTCGCAAGCATCCTTACATCCTCAATAGAATTAAAAAAAATTGCAGAACAAATCATTGGTGACTACCAACAAGGATTTAGGCCTGGACGATCAACAATTAACACAATACACATTATGGAGCAAATACAGGAAAAAGCAAAAGAATACGGACTGGATATAAGTATGATACTAATACGGAAAATTTTGCAACAATGCAACTCAGTCGGTAACATGCGCAGACGATTTAACAGTAATGGGAACAACAACGGGACAGTTACAGAGGAAGGTGTTAAGTATAGTAAAAGAGACAGAAAAGTACGGTTTAAAAATTAACGAAAGGAATACAAAATTTATGAAACTGGGTAAGGCAGCAGCAACAAAAGAGGCTGTATGGAAGGTAGGAAATTACGCACTTAAGATTATGAAATCCTTGAGAACGACAATAACAGCAGCCAATCAAGACAGGGCAAAGAACAGAACACAAAAAGCAAATATGGCTTATTACGTGAATAAAAGCCCCTTAAAGAGCAAAAAACTAACAAAGGCAACCAAAGTCAAAATAAGTATAGAGGAGGGAATGAGAAAGCAGGAACGGAAAATATTAAAAACTATACTCGGACCAGTAAGAACTGACGAAACGGAATACAGAATAAGAACAAGCAATGAAATAGAAGAAGAAATAAAAGGTGAAGATGTACGTTTTGTAAAGGTCCAAAGACTGAAATGGCTAGGTCACATAATAAAGAGGCCACGATAAAACTAATATCGGAATGGATAACACAATAAAAATGGCAGATCAAAGAACAGGTGGTGGGATGAAGTAATGGAAGACGTAAAAGTGCTAAGAATTACAAACTGGAGCGCTCAAAATTGCCGAGGAGGCCAAATCAGGTAAGAGGATATAACGAAAAGGGCATAGAGGGTTGATCCACCTCAGACATGGATCAGAACCTTCAGGAGAAGGGGCTATAATCCACAGTACTGGAAAGCTTGAAGAAATTCAAAAATGTTTGGTACAATTGTTGAGACTTGCATTTATGTACCTTTAATTGTGAGCATTGTGAAATGCTTGCTCCACTTTAATTCTAAAAGTCTCTATATTAACCTGAATGGTTTTTGCTCGAATTATGGCACTGATTTATTGGTGGAGGGTTTAAACCATTTGAGTGCAGTGGAAATGGTTTTAAATTTTGCACTCAAAACACAACTGAGCGGAGTAGAGCTAACTGACAAGTGATTGTAGATTGTACATAACATTATGCTTACCATATCATTCTGTACACATTGTATGTGAGTCATGACAGATACTGAATCGATTTATGAGGCCCTACCCCCTACATTGCCAGTTATACTCGCGTGTGGGGTGCTGTTAGGATCAATTTATCTTTATAGCATTGATTGTCTTGGTCATATAGGTTACCTAACCTAAACTTAACTAATTGTTTACATCTAAGATGGGATTTTGAATTCCGTATGAGTTGGTTGCAAAGCAGCCTTTCAAGCTGCTGTGCCACTGAACCTTCCGACATTACTGATTTTATACACTGAAAGCCAAAAAAAGTGGCAACCCCATATATTTTAATGTATAAGAGCAACGATGCGTGCGGCATCAGCACTAGTTAATAAATAATGCCTTTATTTATAACACTCATATCAACAAAATTTGACAAAAATTAAGAAGCGCGTTTTAAATTCACACTTCTAAGAAAATCGACTGTAAGCTGCATGTACTAAAGGGTGGCCACTTTTTTTGGCTTTCAGTGTATATCGTTTGACTTTTTCTTCATGGCCTAAGTCTAGGTTGATGGCCTGTTATTAACTCGTAAATATAAGATAATATAATTCTGCTAACCTACTGAAATTCTACCAAATTCAAAGGGCTTCTACCTTTGGTAAGGATCTCAAGCGTACCAAACAGGTTAACAAAAGACCTACAGCTTTCTTGATATCAGAAATAAGATGCATCTTCAGATTTTTTCCTAATTTAAAAAATTGTATAATTCAGAACCTAATTATCCATATAAAAGAAGATAACTTTTGAGTAAGTTTTTTAACAAACTGATTTCTAAAAAAATGTGTTTGATTTTGCTATGATTTTCATTGCGAGATACTAAGGAAAGGGACCTTTAACTATAATATCCTTGGTCCCATTTTAGTGGTAATCCATCCCTGAACAATTCATGTATTTGAAAAAAGGACGTCTTTTACATAACTTTAACATCCAACATTGGCAAAACCTATAGGTTGTTTGATTTTCAAACGAATTTAATATGATGCAATAAAAATCAGCCAATGCGCGTCATTAACCAAAGTAATGACGTCATATCTTAGTATGTTTATGGTAGGTTTTAATCGATTGATGAAGTACCAACACTGAAAACAACCCTCTAAGCAGCTGTAGTTATTAGATGTTAAGCAGTAAAAAAGGGAGTAAAGTTGAGAGTTAAATTCGTCTGAAAATCGTCGTAATGTCCATATGCAAACATGATACGATAATGCAAATGCTAAATTAATAAATGTTCCTCTTACTCATAATACTTTCTTTATATCTAGAATATCCACATTTGCTTTAAGTGTAGGGCACGGTTTAGGGTGATACTAAAATCATCTTAAATATGATATTGACACTCATGTTTGTGTCAACAAAACGTCTTTCGGGTCGTTGAGACGGATGAACTCAACGTTTCGTCCCCCTTTTTAAGGGGCTGCTTCAGGCACGGTAACTCAATGTGTCAACCACGCCAGAGGCGAAACTCTTTTATCAAGAGGCAGAAGGGTAACGGTAACTCAACTTGTCAACCAAGTCAGAGGCGAAACCCTTCTTTCCACTCATGTTTGGTTGATTTCCTGACTATTATAGGAAACGTAATAATTTAAAATCTTGGCCAACTGTGGACCAAACAGACACTAAATAGAGTATACAATCTTCCACGTTACCAGTAATCAACAGAAAGAAGAATAAATCAGAGACCAAAACCTTTAAGTATGCTAACTATAATGCAATTGAGGCCCTCATTTCGATATTAATTAAAGTTCTGAAGTTTACAACTCCACAAAAGAATTTTAGTATCTAAAAAAAATAACATCTGGAAGATCGATTTGTTAGCAACAATCACTTCAAAGAAGTTTTCCCGAAAATCATAAATTTTCCCATCTGAAGCATGTGTCTGCTGTTTTTCACCCTGTATATTATACATCAAAAGAGCAAAGTTGTTTTTCTAAAAGAGTGCTCGAATAAACATGCTGCAATACGATTTGAATGCTTTAGGGACATGTAAAGCGTGTTGCTTGCATTTAGGCGTTCATACTGCCAACTTCTGTTAAAAGTTCAAGCTTTCAAATTTTAGTTGATATAACTGATGATTCATCAAAAATATTAAAAACGCCCTAATTTGCCTTAAACTATTTTTTTTTTAAATTAATTCGAAATATTAGCATACCACCTACGTTTAAATTAATTAAAAATTTGATTAGAAAAATTTGTAACAATCTAAATCTGGGCTAGTTTCCTACTATTTTTAATATTTTTTAATCTAAAAAACACAAATTTAAAATCAACTGAATAACCTAAGAAATAAATAACATTATATGATAAGCTTGTTTAAAACTTGGTTTTCCTTTCGCCGCCGACATGTATTTTTGAAAAGTTTAAATTAAATCTTACAAGCAAGCTTCAATTAAATCATGCATATTTTATGTGATTACTAAAATAAAATAATGACAATCAGGAAATAAATACCACTAAAAAACAATCATACATTCAGCATGTAAATTTAATTTATTTCTGTTTTTAACATATTTTATCCAATAATTTCATCATCGTCAGATGTAAATGCGAAGTACATACTTTATTAAAGCCGCCGACGTCCTCGATCACATTCCAACGAAGGTTTTTACAGATAATAACACATTTATTTTTGCAGATGACGTTTGTACGTACATAGATATCGATTTATCAAAGGTAATTTTATTTAATTCCAGGCATTATATTCTTTATCAATCGATCATAAATACACAACTTCTTTACTTGTTATTTTGTGCCAACTTTTTTTATGAACGGCATAAAATAGGAATGCACTTTTACTTTCATTTCCTCATTGTTCAGCGGTCTAAATGAAAGAATTCACATTCACTACTGTGAAGATTATAATTCTAATTTGATGCAATAATACTGAATAATAGTTAGTAGATTGAATAAGGTTTTAAAATACTTCTGAATATGAATTATGAATTAAGTAATGTAATCAGTTTGGTACGTGATAAAAATACAATGCCTACTGTAAATGTAACAGAAATATATTTAATCTACGAGTACGTGATAAATTTCCTAAAATAAAAGAACAATAACATTACGAAAAGGAACCTTCAGAGTTAAACTCATTAAAATTAAATTAAATGAAAATGAAAACGACAATTTTTTAAGGTAAAAATACTGGCCTACTTGCATCTTAGCTAGTTTTTACTTAGTAGGTTTTGATGTTTTTCCTTCAAGTTGCAGTCATTTTACAAATATTTTTAATATTACTGCAGTTTTAAGGGCGTCTGTACAAAATTTCTTCCAGCGAGTTTCTAATTCTTCGATTTTCTTTTATTCACAATGGAACGACCTTAACGACGTAGAGACCAAGCGATACGGGTCAGAGTAATAAACTCGGTTGATGGTTACCCGTACCCTAGCCTAGATTTATTAGTTTATTACCACCCCAAAGTCTCGCTTGAAGAAAATGCAGTTTTATAATAAACTTTTATTTACGAAACAACCAACATTTTTATTAATAAAACTTTGCGCAAACGCCTCAACAGAACTTAAAATCGCCAGTAATTCACAAAATATTCAAACACTGACGATGTTTATAATCCTACCACTTCGTTTAACATATAGTCCTACCACATGGTTTTAGTAGCGTTGTTATTTAAATTGTAATTAAAAATTCCTGGTATTTGTAGTCGTGGACAAAGTATAGTATACGACTCGATATAATGGCTACTATTACCTCGGATAATTTAATTTAAACATTATCCTCGGTAATAATAGCATTTATTACAGCATCGTGTATACTGTATAACAGGGATTCTCAAACCTTTTTAAATTTGTACCACATAAATAAAAATAAAAAATCAAGTACCACCATAAAAGCATTTCCCGATTTTCGGAAGAACATCCGCATCCGAAAATTCACATAAAACTGCAATAACATTTATTTGTTCCTTTTATTTGATTCGCCAAGCTAAATTCTTGCAACAGTCTACTCGTTACAATATCAAAATACATTTTTCTGGACATTTATTTAAATATTTTGTGTAAAAATTGTACCACCAAAAATAACGTATATGTAGTACCATTAGTGGTACATGTACCATAGTTTGAAAAACGATGCTGTATAATATTAGAAACGTAACCACAGCAACTTGTACGTCAGCTGTCACATTTGACATAAAAATTTCCACTTTTTAATTTCGGCTAGGTTGGTCTAGCCATCAACAAAAAATTTCCGAGAAGTTTGAACGTTGCCGTGGTAACTATGCCCAATATTACGTTTCTACGGTTTTGTCGAAAGGGTATACTGCTTTTTAGAGTTGAGCATTTAAGCAAAATGGAGAGATAAAGAGGGTCGACTGACTGTATGACAAAAATCTTCGAAAGGTTTATCAAAATTTATGGTTCATCTTTCATTTAAAGAACGAATCAACAGAAAAAAATCAATCACATGAAATTTATGATAGTTTCCCAAAACTTCCAGAAGTCATAAATGAAGTAGATTAAATAAGTGACATTTGGGCTTAAGTTCTCCTTTAAACATGACACGGTTCAAATTCGGAACTATTCTTCTTCGAAGTTGCTGGTTTTCTCTCCATATGCCTGTGGTGTGCATCTGTGCATGTCAAACGGCCTACAGATATAGGAGACCTACAGTTTTACGCGGGCTCTGAACCATGGAAGTACTTGCACTTCTACTCCAGAGAAGACTTACTAGGCAGAATACCTCTGTAGTTTGCCATTGCCTTCCGATGAAAGTGGTCAGGACTATATCACACAAAAATGGTGTAATGTACGGTAACTTTTCCGTAATTCGGCCTACTCAACCAGTCGATACCCGTGCGTTTTTGGTATTAGCCGATTACTGATAATTACTTGTAGAATTATCGCCGGAGAGGCCCAGTGGTTAAGGCATTCGACTACAGCGCGGATGAAGTCAAATCCGAGTCGGATGCTCAGCTAGAGACCTACCCAGTCACTGAAAATAATGGCGAACCGAAACACAATGGTGGAGTAGGAAAGCTAGCCACGTAGCCAGTTGTCGAAGGCGTGATGCTTGCCACATCACCTCGCAGGCATAACGTGCGAGACAACCGGGTATGTCAACGATTTTTAGGAGGCCTTCCATGTTGTCGGTCATACTTCCTCGCGGAGTGTGAGTGCCAATACCTTTACTTGTAGAATTGAAATACCAAAGAAGTAGGCCAGCAATGGAAGCAGTAAAAGATATTTGCAGGTTTTTGAAATTCGTACAGATTAATATTAGATAATATACAAAACATATTTAAAAAACGATAGAGTAATTAAAAGAATTACAATACAGACCACATGGTAAAAGAGGATTGGGTAGACTTAAAACAAGATGGAAAGACAAAAGACGTAACAGGCCTAGTCCTCAAACGGTATGATGACGATGATAATGATAACAAATTTTAGGGAAGAAAAAGTTTCCGCCTGAAAACAAACCCTGAAGATTCACGACTGTTGGATAACAAATAAGTCAAAGAGTGCAATAGTATCAGACAAACCTACACTAAGTAAAATTTAAAAAATACGAAAACCAAGAATAAAACGAGGGTGGGCGAGGAATACGAAAACAACTGTAGACCAGGAGGGAAAGCAAGAGAAGTTAAAGAAAGCAAACGCGACAAAGCATTCAATTAGAGCGAAGAGGAACATAGGCAAGTAGAAGAAGAAAAAGAACAAGCAACAAAATAATGAGAATTGAAACAAATATAACGAGGACAGTCATATGTATATAAAAAGGGAAGAAAAACTAAGAGAAGGAAAAAAATAGAATTTAAAAGATTTAATACAAGACATATAAATAAAAATCGATCTTCAGTTCTTCAGCAACCAGAAAGACTATTACATAAGGTTTTAAAAAATTAGTAAAAAGTAAAACAACGGATGTAAAAAGGAAGAATGGGGCCATTCAATATAAACAAACAAATGCACCTTTTCAGCAATCTCTAAAATACCTATGAGGATCCCCTTTTTCAAAATCTTTCCGAACACAAATTTTTATAATAAAAACTATCATTAGGACCATTTAGGTAATATAAAATTTAATATCAATACTTCCTGTTGTTAACTCGGAGACTTGTTCGTTATTATTACAAAAGTGCTTGGTGTTCAATTGCTTGACATATCATTAATATCATTATAGATTATCCAGGAAAAACATTAAACGGCAGATGTTTACTATACATATAATTAATAAACGATTAAAAAGTAGAATAAACCGTGGATAGCAACTAGCTGATATTACCTACAGATGTGTAACGATTTTTACCTTACGTTTTCAATAATTTTACTAAAACTTACGCAACTGAAATCATGCAAGCCTCAATATATTCTTCTAAATTATGTAATCGTCCGATTACCATTTCCAATCACCTTGAAACATCCGAAGTGAAACCGAAGAAACATTTTTTTCGAAATTTTGATAAACAGGAAATTGCAAAGACGTTTGATTAATATTAAGTGAAATATTTGCAAATTTCTTCGAAAAATGACTTATCCTAAAGTTCCGCAATACAGATAAAATAAAAACAAAAGCATACAATACTTGGAATAATTGCAGTACTTAGAATTATTAAAGTCTACCCACATAAATAAACAAATGCAATACTTCATGTGTGGCACAATACAAAATAATCTGTTCAGTCACGGTCAACAACTGCAGTTCCACATTAATTTGTTTTAAACTGTGCGGAAGACACAAACACATGTATAGAATGTTCATTAATATTTAATCATTTACAAGTTTAGCAATAAGTCTGGCGGTTACATACATATTTGCATGTCACCTTGGATTGAGACATTCCAGAACGATGCCTTTATTTTTTGCTAAAGCGTAGAATTCATTTAACCCACGCACAGGAATGGGATTTGATTTCGTAAAAAAATTTAAAAGGCAATAACTAAAAAATTATTCAAATAAATTGAGTCATTTCAAAGGTAATTTATAGGCAATAATTTAATAAAAATTTAATGGTCGGGGCTTTATATGAAAATCCATAAATTATAAAATCATAAAATGCCGATAAAAAGGATTTACCTAAACTTAAGAAATAATAATAAAAATGCAAGCTTTCGTCTTCTCTTATCTCGAGTGTATGTGCATTTATGATTTTATTGCATGTGTTTACGGATAAGATACAATTTAAAAATGCCACCGTAACGATTTTGCAAGATTACAATTAAAAACAGGCGTTTGATTAGATAATCAGTTATTAAGGTTATTAAGTAGCTGTAAAATGGTTACAGTTGTAAGAGCATTATCAAACCAATTTCTAAGTATTTTGCTTTCAACTTTCAGTTTTTATTTTATTATGATAACACGTCAGCACTGTCTTGCGTATTTTTTACATTTACATAGTTCCAAAAACAGGAAAAAAGAAAAGAAAATCGCTCATAGCCAAACTATTGTAATTTATCTATAGTGAATTCGTTTATAGCGAATACCTCAGCATTATCTTGCGTATTTTCACGTTTAAGTATTCCCAAAAAGGGAGAAAAAGAAAACGAATCATTTATAACCAAACTTCTGTTGTGACTGGTCTGTAACGAATTCGTTTAAAATGAACATCTCAAAATACCGACATAAATTCGCTTTAAATATTCTAAACTTTACTTTCTCTTTTTGTTGTTAAAACTGCCATTACAAACAAATAAACTATAACAGAAAGTAAATTTAGCAGTCTAGGAAAATGCATGCAACATGTCTGGAAAAAACACACTGCACAATAACTACTAAATTTACATAATTATCTTGTTTGCGATTGTTCGAAAATGACACAAAGCAAATTAAATTACGTAATATCTATCGTCCCACATACCATAACGTCTGTTGGACATGTTAAAATCTTGAGAATTCACTCGTACATCTATGGAATAATAACATAACCGCACAGTCAGTTAAAATAAACTCGAAATGCATTACCGATTTTAGTTGTAAAACATTATCTTTTAGTAGTCTTATCGAAAAAGATAACGAAATTCCATATTTTTCCTTATTCGACGCTACCAATCAAAATCATGTTGTTGAACTTTTCAGTCCTATAATTAAATTTGCGAAATTCCTTTAGAATTAACACCAGAAAATGTGGGCGTCGTTTCGAGTCAAATAATTTAATGTAAGCATTGGTACGGGACGTGTACAGAATTTTAAAAAGCTCACTTACTAGAAATGATGCATGAAGTGCACACCTACATGTATTTACAGATAAATTTAACTGATAAAAGTAACGGAATTTTGCTAATTATTTTATTTGGTCTAAACGTAACGTATTTTGAGCAGAAATTTGCTTGTCAAATTTATTTAAGACGATCGGAGGGCGAATTTATATTTATAAAAATTAGAAAATAATTAAATTTAACCAGTGTCTCTAAAAAAAGGCAGATATTGCCAAACTTTGGCAAATTAAAATAAACAACATGCAAAATTGGTTTAGTGGGAGATTGTTCAATTTATTTAGGACGATTAAAGGGCGAATTTATATTCACAAAAATAAATAAAATATGTATAACCAGCGTCTCCTCAAAAAAGCAGAACATTATGAAGCTTTGCTATATTAAAATAAAAAACTGTATACAAGATCATTCGTCGTCAACTCTGAAAGCTTGAAATATTCAAAATTGGTTTAGCCTGGGATTTTTCGAATTCCGAACTGTACAGAAAATGTAGATCAAATAAAAAATGATTAATATTGGATAATCAAATAAATTTGCATTTAGGACAGGAGTTGAAAATCCAATATTTCTGTAATTAAATTTTATAGTTTCAGTAAACACAATCGAGAGGTCAACCTATTGGAAAAAGTTGTCCATTTTGCAGTATAATTTACTGAAATTTTTGATTTGGAAAGCACCATACTTTTATCTACCTATTAACGAGCTAAAACTGGTGCTTGTTACTTTAAATTTTTCGTTAATTTTATGTAACCATTTCTTTGGAAAAACATTTTATAAAAACAAGGGTATACTGAAAAATATCACATGGAGCACGTTATTATACCAGAATATTTGAAAAAATTTTAATTAATACTTCAAGTTTTGACCAATATTCAAATTTAATAATGCTGATCTACAAAATATGGAAAAATTTTCCTGCAACACGCAACAAAACCATTTTATTAAATGGTGAAGTTTGGCACTGTTTTTTTAATTTATGACAAAAATGTTGATCAAAAGATCATGTAGCACATGGCAACACAAGATATTGCATTTAAAATACGACAGTACCAAAAGAACTGTAAAGAAGAAGCCAATCCAAGGAGAACGGAGCCTGTGGTCTGGTTTAGTATCGAACGTCAACCAATAGCCCGTTAAAACCACAAAAATTAATCAATACAAACAAATACGTATATCGACTAAGTTACTATCCTCAATATTAAGATTTCTTGACAAAGTTGGCTGGGATATTCTCTTCGCCTAATTATAAAAGTGAAGTTGGCCGAGACAGTATTCCTGAAGATATGCTCTTTACCAATTCCATTAGAGATAAATCTAACGAGATTCTCAGTAAACAAATTCAGTCAAAAAAAAGCAAAAAATCAATTTTTGAATGGATTTAGAGAACAAGGCTGATACTCAGAAGAATGAAGCGAATTTTTTTTGTTTCAAGTAAGTTGGCAAGAGGTAAGGTATAATTACGAAAGTGGAGATAAATGTAAATCTTGGCAATTGCAAGGCAAACATCAAATACTTCTCGTATGATCTCCTCTGTTGCATATTTCAACTTTTCCAACTTCATAATAGTATTTTATGTATCTAGGACGAAAAGTAAGTCTTTAAGGTATGAGCAAGTTGTTTACGGCCGAGGCGGGTAGCCGGAGCCGTAATTACTTGCGAGTACCTTAAAGACACTTTTCGTCTGAGGTACATACATAATTTTATGTCATACTGTTTCTAAAGTTGTTAAATTATTAAAAGAAATCTCCAGCAATTTGTAGCAATATTAGTTTTACAGCTATTAAGACAACAAGTGTTTTATAGAAGGTTTAAAAATCAAGGTCGTAGTTCAAATCCGAGCGAACGAAGTGAGCCGAGGATTTGATAGACCGAGATTTTTAAACTATAAAACACATTTTTTTTATCATAGCCTACTACGCGAATAAAGAAAAAATGTATTTTATTCCCGCTCTTCTTCAAGAAAACCGTACATGTGACACATCATTGAAAAGAGAAAAAAGAGCTGAGTTTAGTTACGACAAAATTCAATATGGCGTCCATATGAAAATCAAAAGTAGTTGTTCATAGAATAGAAACAAAGCATCATAAATATAAGCATATGGTACCACCCGATTCTCCGTAAAAAAGTGCCTTCACAATGTACAAGTCTTGAAACTAATAACTTAATACTTTCCGAGATATTTTGGAAAACAGAAAACTCCAAATTTGGGTTTTTTCAAGATATCTCGAAAACGATCAAAGTTGGCTGTGATTTCTCAACGGATACGAAATGAGCATTAAAATTCCTAAAACTTTCCCTATTTAACCAACTTTGTAGCTTTTATAGTTTCCGAGATCGTAATGGTGGGGATTGAATTTGGGACAGACTGTATAGTTAGGAGAAGAATAAGAAAGACAACAAAGAAATATAAGAAAAACAAGAAAATGAAGAAAAAAGAGACCAAAAAGAAGGGAAAAGGAAAGAAAAAGAAGTGAAAGAAAAGAACAGGAAGAAGGAACAATAGAAGAAAGGATAAGGAAAAAGAAAAGAGAACGCAAAACGAGAAGAAAAAGAAAGATAGATAGATCAATTATTCATCATCATCATGTTTCACTTTATACGAAATTTATTTAATCACAAGATATACATATTAAAAGAACCCTACGATAAGCAATTTCATCTTCATTTTTTCAGAAAATACCTTAAATAAATACAAGAAACAGGTGAACATTTCCAAAATGATAAGCACACATAAGTCACACAAAGTATAAAGGTGAATGATTAGGATTAGATAATCTTCCTTATTTAACTTTGTACACAAATTACTCATTAACATTTATTTATTTTAGAAAATTACATCTTTTCAAGCAAAAATAATTACTAATATTAGCAAGATAACACTTAATTTGTACGTGTCATGTTCCAAAATTTAATAATTGAATAATACGACAACGTATTTCTTTAGGAGCAATTAATAAAAATGATATAAAAAATTTCTGAATCATATTTTCTATTGTTAATATTGCTGTCTGACGATGAAAATTATACTTTAAGTAGCTCGGCGGGGATAAAAAACCTATCCATGTTTTTTGCTTTTGCGTAACAGGTTCATTACACGCAAACTATAAAACTAGCTTGTACTTTGGCGTTAATAATCTAATTTTATCTAAAGGTTTCAAACACTTGTAAGGTAAGAATGTTGTAGGAATTTTAAACTACGGTTTAATTACTTATTTTTTTTCTCCTATTTGTTTGGAAGAGGGTACTCTGAAAATTTTTAAATTCCACTTTTATGATATAACTGCATAATATGTCAAAATTAATTAATTAATACGTAACGGCCACATTTCTTGGTTAATTTTCTAAATTGTTTTAAGAGGACAGTCGCGTTAATCAGAAAATTTTTATTCTTTCTTTCTGTGTCATATCCTTTTCTAAGGACGTTGGCAATTACACCGTCAAAACCATATACAGGTCGTACACTACCACTTGACGAGCTAGGTTAAGTTAGCCCGTTACAGAGACAATTACGTTGAATTATGTATTTGTAGCCATTGTAAAACATAGTCAAAGGAATTTAGAACGTTTAAATGGCTTAAAAGTCCATCGAACCTACCAAAGGTACCTCGCTAAGTGATCTTTACTATATTAGTTTAGAGACATTTATAGCAATGGTGGATAAAAGGTTTTGCCCATTTGGAATTAAACGCCTCTTGTTTTCTTAACACAAAATAAATTCAGAAACCCGAAGCCCTGTTAATCCGAAAGTTTCGATAATCCAAACTGGAGCTCCATATAACATTGAATGCAATAAACCCGCTTATCCCAGTTGAAGAATAATTTACTCATACGCCAGTCAATCCTTAGTTTAGGATTGCACATATATGTAAACTTAAGGCGATGCAGCTTCTTCTTTACACAATGTGGGAAAAGAAGATCCTGTTAGACTAGTAGAAAAGTTTTGGATTATGATTACGGTATAGGTCAGCGGTTCTCGACCTATTAACCCTTGGGACCCACTCAAATAATCATAAACTTCTTTCAACCCACTTAGAATCACACCACGAAAATATTAAGAAAGCACAATAACTTTTGAGTCGCAACCGACAGGTTGAGAAGCCTTGGTACAGGGGATGATCAGTTTTAATCAACAAGGAAAATATTTTAAAAGAACATGAGAGAAGTGGAAGAAAATTTTGGTGTCCAGTTGGTCCAACATATTATGTCAATACAGTGGGTCGACGTGGATCATAAAATGGTGCCAAATGAAGACGAAGAGAATGCAGGAAAAGATGAAGGCCAACCTCTGTTTATAGAAAAACTAAATATAGTAATGTTATGACTTTATGAGATTTAATATATGCTTAAAAGAATAAACCAACATAAAATGAATTGAATAAAAGTATTGATGTGAATTTCAAAGGAATATGAAACTTAGCAATGGTTCCCAGTAATCCGAAAGTATTGATTGTTCAAATTTTAACCGAGTCGAACTAATGAATCTACAGGGTGATTTTATTATTTGGTGACAAACTCATACAGGGGCTTCGGCGAGTATTTGATTGCAAAAAAAATAACAAATATGTTCGACTCCTAATCTTTACGAGTTAGAAGACGTTGAAATAGGTAACTGTATTTTCTATGCAAACACTACATTGATTTTGTATTAAAATTTAAAAAAAATGTTTTATTTTGTACTTTCTGGACTGCTTCCTAAAATAGGTTTAGAAAGAGAAAATAAACATTTTTTCAACAATTTCGTTCGTTTACTAATAACAATAATGAACTTTCGCAAAGGCTTTCTCAAGGGAATTGAGGAAGTTTTAGATTAAGACATTATTGAGCAGTTTGAAATCTGCTAAAACTACCTTTGGCTCAAATTAATGAAGCCAATAGGAATTATCTAATCATCTGGTGCAATTAAAAAAAATTGCATTAAAAGTGACCGTTTTAAAAACATTTATGTATCTTTTAAATTTTGACTTACAATGTCTCTATCTATCTATTATTTTAGTTTTTTGGTGCTAGTTTGGTTTGGTTTGAGAATTAGCTACAGTTATTGGCAGTTTTTAACGAGGAGGTTCTAAATAAGGAGGACTGTAAAAACATAAAAATATGGAGACATTAATTGGCCAACAAGATCGCCAGATTTAACACGTAACACCAGCTGACTTCTTCTTCTCAAGAAATCAATAGTATTCCTGACTAGTTGCTAGTGCGAATTATGGAAAATTTTAAAAATCGTTTGGGGCAGTGTTTAGCAGCCAATGGTAGTCATTCATCTGATGTTATTTTTAAGGTTTAAAATTGCATAATGTAACGTTTTTAAATATCGCAGAGTTATTTCATTTTACCCTTTAATTATGTTTTTACAGCCTCATGAAAATAGGTCATACCTGTTGGAGAACCCTGTATCTTCCTCATTTTATGTTTCCGTTGTTTTTAATAGCTTTGTTCTTCTCACAGTCACGAAAGCATATTAATTTACATATCAAATAGCGGCTGAAACAGAGGTGACTTATCTATCAAAATTTCATCGTAAAAAGAAAATACATAATACTTCTTAAACGCTTCCTTAAATTGGTATAGGTAACGTCGGGCATTTTTATAAGAATTTTGTTTAATGACAATGATTGTTTTCGCCAGCATGTGGCTGCATGCGAACTACTGATTGATGCCTTTAAAGTTAGCTCACATATATTTACTTTAAAATCGTCAAAAATTGTCACAGTTTAATAACAAGACGTATGGTAATTTTGACCATGGATTCTGAAGAAGGCAAACATTTTCAACATCTGTATGTTTAAGTAATAAATAAATAATACTTGTACGTCAGCATAATTTTTATTTTTGAGATAGGGTTTAAGTCTTATGCGTTAGTTAGCACTTGCACAGCTATACTAAACGAAAATGCCTATTTGGAAGACGTAGGTAACAAAATATCTGCACTTGACTACAGGTTAAAATTTACTAAGATATAGGCAGCAACTAAGAGATCAAAAATAGGAAAAAACAATAATACGAAAAGAAAAATTCTAGATATATTAAACAACATCCATCCATGTCTTTTGAGGATTTTTTACGTTGACTTCCAGGACATTTATTGAAATTCCCTGATTTTTAAGGTTTTCAAAGTTTTCCGAGAGAGTACGAATAGTGTTGAAGCCAAACAAAAATTTTGATACAATTCTTTTTAATTTGTCCTTTAAATTCGGGAATTAAATTTATCACTTGCCCTTTCCCAAAGTATTTATTTTAGAAACACTCGTGGTTTCTTATACAAATAACAGTATTCAGTATAAATGCAAAAATTAACGATACTAAAAAAAAAGTGAATAGGTCATGTCTGAACTGAATATTTTTAAGTATTTTTAGCATACTTTCGTATTAATTCAATATTAGTTACATAAATAACAGTTTTTAAATTTCGTAGCTACAACAAATGTAATTTACTACATAAATATTCTAATCTCAGTAAAAGTTCAGTTATCCGGATCGCGATTAACCGAAATGCCGTATTATCAGGAACAAAATTAAAAATATTTTGAACATCCGCAATATTTGAAATACATTACGTCTTTATTTTTGAGAATAACAAATGATCGAAAATAATTGTGGCATAGGCTAAAACCTTGATATGGAATAAGTATGCACTTCTTATCATTTTTTTGTAATAAATAATTAGTTTAAAAAAAACTCCGTATTGACCGAAATTTCATATATCCGAAATGCCTCCAGCCCACATTATTTCAGTTAATCGAGCTCCTACTGTACTCTTAAAGGCCTCAGCATCAATCCCTTGGGCTAATTATATCAATAATACAGAAATATGGGGTATTTTATTTTGAAATCCCGTAACTATTAACTATTAAATCTGTCTTTTCGAAAATATAAGAAGGTAAAAATTGCCTTAAACTGCCTTAGAATTTCTCAAAACTACCTCGGAATAACCGAAGTGCTTCATTCTTACAATTGAAAATGAGGAATAAAAAACTGTCGACAATTCGTCACTTTTCATTTTTTTCTTATTATTTCGGAATGCTCTTAAGAATGCTTCGACTTTCTTATGTCTTTGCGAAAATATACGAATTTTATAATTAGAGTCGGCCAAGCATGTGGAACAATGCTTCAAACTGCCCCAACCTTTAATATCCAACGCTGTTCCAGAACTGCCCTTATTAAGAATTGTTAAGTTGCCAATTTCTCGGTATTTGTAGTTAATCTTCTTGAGCAATGCCGAATAATTTATTCTAAATGCTTTATATAATATTTTATATAAATACGATCGACAAAATTTTATCTTTAGTAGCCACGTCTTCGAAAATACAATTGCGAGTCCTCCTTGATCGCTGAATGCAACCACCATAATGACGTTTTGAGGTCGTCATTAGGTTGTGGCAAATATTGGTTTATTCCCTACTTTTCAAATAGAATTTTAATGATAAAAGTAGGTAGGTAAAAGTCGACAAAAAAAGGCAAAGAACCGTTTAAATTGTTAAGCTTGGATGGAAATTTCAGAAAATAAATAAACGTCCATTAAAATGTCACTCATGGTGGGTGCATTCAGCAATTAGAGGCATTTGTTTTAAAATAAATCACCTAATTAACCTATTTAAACAGTAAATTTTAAAACTTCTTACACAAAGTCGCCCTTTATGTTCCAAATCAGCTATTCCCAACCTGTGGTACGCAATGGATTTACAGGCGGTACGCGAAAGATATACTATTTTTGAAATATTATATTTAAATAATTTATTCAAATAACGTAAAACTGGTACAAAAAAAAACTATTTCTCCATTAAAGTGATTATTGCCTTTGTCATATTTTTTATTTACCTACCTATTTATTTTCATTAATTTTGATATCGAAATTTTTTATAAAGGGTGGTGGGATACGGAGATATTGTGATAATATTTAGGTGGTAGGCGGAACCCACAAGGTTGAGAACCGCTGCTCTAAACGACTCTGGCATAAAATATCAATTAATAACTAACATAATTTTAAAGTTTTTAAATAAATATGCTTTGTTTTAATATAAGATCTTAGTCTTAGACAAATGTGTAACACTATTTGTGTTTTTAATTTGAAATAAATATTATTATTATTCACAATACAATAACATATCCACTTATTCGAAAGGATGGCTGGCTTACTAGAAGAAATATTTTATTGATCGTAGGGTAGCGAAATTCCTTCTATTAAAAAAAAAATAATTATCTCCACAAAATGTGCGGATATCCAAATTTAATAATTTTTTGTACAAAACCGTTTCTCAGAAGTAGTGATGGGCGAATTCGAATGAAAAAAATCGGATCATTCGATTGTCGTCGGTATTCGAAATGTTTCGATTGTTGTCGTCAAATCATTCGAATGATTTTTCATTCGGAAACTCTGAAACGAATGACGAATGAAAAATCATTCGAATGATTTTTCATTCGAAATAAAAATCATTCGAATGATTTTTCATTCGGAAACTCTGAAACGAATGACGAATGAAATGTCATTCGAATGATTATTCATTCGGAATCGCGGAAACGAATAGCGAATGAAATATCATTCGAATGATTTTTCATTCGGAATCTCGGAAACGAATAGCGAATGACGAATGCGAATGCGAATGAATTCACATTAATATCGAGTTATTTTTGTACGGCATTGACGACGCGTGGGCGGTTTGTCGCCGTTGCAAGTCATGCATCAGACAAAGACAAAGATAAAGTTTTATGCCTATAACTGCACATCGCATTACTTTTCCTAGAATTACTTAATTACTTTCATTTTGAAAGGTTTCGTTTGTTAAGTTCAGTATTAGATTGCGCATGGGCTATTTTGAATGAATTCTTTCAATAATAACAAAACCCCCCGTCTTGAGTAAGAAACTACATTGAGCTATTAAACAAAATAAAATAAGTCAACATTTTAATTTGTAATGTCAGCGTAACTGCACATAATAATATAAATGTAAATAATTGTAACTAAATATTTAATAAAATATATATAATGTAAAGCTAAATTACAAACATGAACTAAATTTGAGAAACAATAAAAAGAAAAAGATATAAAATGTAAAATATTAACGTTGAATTTTTTCGAATGACGAATGCAACATCCACATATAGTTATTTTTGTACGGCATTAACGACGCCTGGGACGTGCGGGTTGTCGCTGTCGCAAGGCAAGCGTCAGACAAAGATAAAGTAATATACATAACTGCACCCCGTATTACTCTAATTTTGAAAAGTTTCTTTTATTATAAGCGCAGTGTGAGTTTGCGCATTCAACTCGAGTGATCGCCCGATTAATAACTCGCATTGCGAATTACGAATGATCATTCGAATGATTTTTCATTCGGAAACTTTGAAACGAATGACGAATGAAAAATCATTCGAATGATTTTTAATTCGAGTGAAATATCATTCGAATGATTTTTCATTCGGAAACTGAAACGAATGACGAATGAAAAATCATTCGAATGATTTTTAATTCGAGTGAAAAATCATTCGAATGATCATTCGATTGTTGAAATTATCCGATTGCCGATTATTCGATTCTCAAAATCATTCGATTGTGCCCATCACTACTCAGAAGGTACAAATGCTTTATCCAAAACTATTCGAGGTTAAATACAGATACCGTTCTAATCAAGAGCATTCTAATTACGTACCATTTTAATAACCACGTCGAATGTGTGTGTACGTTTCTGTACTCGTATTAAACTGTATTAATAACTCTGATAGATTATACGCTAATTAAATAGCCACCACATACATACATGCCTAATTGCCCTACTAAAAATCACGACTAGGAAGTACGAACCGTTACCGGAGCAATTATTTCGAATAATCTATTATTAAAATAAAAATCCATGTGAACCGATTACATTTGAACTTAATTGAATTTAATATGATTAAGGACTTTGTGCAATTTCAACTGTCTCGATATATAAATCATAGTTAATTGTTATTCTGTTTAATTAAAATTATTACCTACTTAATTCTTCTGGTATGAAAAGGACTAATTATGTTAAAATAAAGGTTAATTTTCAATGTTAATACAGCTTTTTGAATCTGTAAATTGCTGGTTTCTAAATTGCGTAATTGATTTGATCGTTACAAAAATTACAAGTAAATGTATACAGTGTGGTTTTAAAGTGTTTAACTTTAAATACAGAGGATACATTTTTTCACAAAGGTTATTGAAACGTAACATTACCGAGTAACATTTACATAGCACAACTGGTTCCTTTAACAAAAACAACTTCGTTGGGTTAGTAGAACCCATGTTATGTAAGATATTACAGCTTGCAACTTCGGAATACAGTTATAATGTGGTTTCAAATTAACAGCAATTCATGTTAATGAAATTCAACAGTTACGCATATGCTACAATGGTTCGAAGAATTTTAATTAAATTAATAGATCGCCGATCGTTACGATTATTTTCCGTAAGATAAATAGAAAAGCATCTCGACCTTTTTACGCTTAATAAGAAATCAACCACAAAACCTACAAATTAAGAATGCGGGTTAGCACTTCGAAGAGTAAATTAATACGTGAAAGAATTGGCAGGGTATGAAAAACATCGAAACGTGTAACCACCCACTCCTGTTTTTAGCACGGGGCATTCGGACATGTCACAGTCTATACACACATAGATTTTGCTATAGAATTACATCACGGTGTGACATCACCTTCCGTACATTGTGCAAAAACATCGCAAATACTTTTGCGAGCTAGAAAAACCATGATTAATTTTTCTTCACGGAATTTTTGCAACGAACAAAGATAGTAAGTCGGTTGATCTTCCAAGGAAATTTGTTACGGATAATTAGTCGTTATAAAAAGGTACTTCCTGCTTGCTGATAGTCCCACGCAACAATGCTCAGTGTTTGAATAAATAGAACAGAAGCTGTGTTGTTGTTCTATATTCGTTTATAATTAGAGCGTTACTATTAATCAGTTTTAAATTATATACAGATACACCTACTATTTATCTGTGCTTTAGAATACGCCCGTTAGGTTTTTCATGTAAATAATATTCTGAGAGTTTGCAGCAGTTTTGAGAAATTAGAAAATGTCCAGCCTTGGTCCTTTGCATTGCTGGTCACGTTCGTTTGAGGCATGCACAGGCTTACTAATAATAGTCTATTTTTACAGTTTTAATAACGAATCGATAATACTCCAATATTTTTGATAAAATTTGAGATCCTTGGCAGCCGCAAGCCTAGATCTTGCCCAATAAACAAACAATGGAGAAAACTAAGACAACCCACAAATTATGCGCATTTAAACAGTAATTTAGGTCAGATTGGATTATCTTAAACTATACAAATCGAAAAAATATTTGGGTTACTCTTAACTTGAACTACGTGAAATTCTTTGATAATTTTGTCACATCAGATTGGCTTTTCTTATGTACAAATCAGGAAAATATTCGGTGTAATCTTGTTTTACTTTCTGAAGTTTATGATAAAATATGGAAACAAAATAAAGAGATAAGATTAACATTCGGGTTTTCCAAACTGGATCATTTCTAAAAACGATTTAGTTTGTTTGACAATTGTTAAAACAATTAACAAAACACTGGTGAAATGTAAAAGATGTTAAGTCAAAGTGTAAAACGTAATCGAACTACATAATATATTGAATAAACTTGCTTTTAATACTAAATGTTAAAACAACAACGCTCTCTGTAATGGTTTGTAAATATACTGAACTATTTTAAAAAACAGAATTTATCTTATCAACTCATCTGCCATATGTTGTTTATAATGCAGAAATGCAATAACGAAATTAAATCGTTGCCTTTAAATGTTCAAATATTCAATAATTGAGCTTAAAGAAATCCATTCTTTCATTTTAGCACAATAGTAAAAACAAATATTTTAATTATTTTTGTTAAACGCATTAGAGCGAGTATTTGTATTAATGAAGATTGGCTTGATTTAAATGGACGGATTTAGTTTTTTTATTTAAAATTTACATACAAATGAACACAACATAAAAACAGAAAATGATATGAAAACATTAATAATTGAGTAAATTCACAGACGGTCAGCTGTTCTGTGTTTGTAAAAATGAATTATTTATTGGAAAAATTACTTTAAAAACTCAAATTAAACAACATAATTATTACAAAAACTGGCCAAAAATGCAATAGAAAAAAATCAAGATTTATTTGATTTTTTAAATGTCATTGATTTTTGATTTTTGAGTTTTTAAAGTTTAAAGTGTTTTTTTCCGACCCTGGTTTTAATTATTTGTTATTAAGGAAGTCTGTCTCCCTCTAACGTGCTTTAAAAATTGTATATTTGTTTGCATTTATCATTTTCTAAAATTAAAAGAGTGGGTGGGTCTCAAACAAAACAAGAAAATTAAATATCATTTTACGTGGAACTATGAACTGATTTCATCTTTGATGCAACACGCATCTGTTTTGCACTAAATTATACTTCAAATAGGGACCATAGACTTGTTGAAGAGTTCAACTTAAGTTCTCCAGTTAATATAAAGATCCACGAGCCGCCACTGAATAAAAATAGCAAACAGGAAGTTAGTAGAAGACAAATAGATAAACCTATCACTGTAAAATTAACAGATCAATAAAAACACGAATATATAGACGGGCTGTTGTTTAAATGCAACAAGCAGTGGTTCAAATCCATACGGGGATCATATTTTTCTATATATGGAATTTTCATGATTTCCCCAAGAAGCAAATACTCAAACAAAAATTTTCTAAAAGTATATAAGAATTGAACAACTGCATCACAGATAACATGCTGGACAATAAGAAGATTGATAAACTACATCAAACAAAAACTAAAAAACGCCTAACAAAGAAACAATAAAGTCAGTACGAATAGAAATAACTCAAGACAATAAAGAAGCGATACTATAGAAATACATATGTACCTACGTAGAATTTGAAATATAAATAATCAGTGTTTGAAACCTGGCGGAATATCAACAAAATGAAACGATACAAAAGTAGCTTCGATATTTAAAAAATTAAATAAGAAAGATATAGCCCAATATTTATTGCTTTATTACACAAAAAAAAAAACAAATTTTAGAGTCATTTATATACTTGTTACACTAATAAAAATGTTTATGTAGACGACTATGTATGTATGTATGTATATGTATATATAGGTATAGTACTAATATTGGTTCATTTTCTGTACAGTGGACATCTCTGTATAGCGATATTTTTGCTCCACTAGGGTTATCGTGCTATTAGAAGAAGAAGTGTTCGCCATATTAAAAGCTTAAAAACGGACGTCGAGACAGTGGGATTAACTATAAATATAAAGAAATTGAATGCCATGTTGATCAATCAAATGCTTCAAAAAACAAATATTAAAATAAATCTAACAACTTTAAGAGACAGTTACATTTCTGTCAAAATTATAGTCAGTTTACCTAGAAAAAAATAACATTTTAATAACCAAATGAAATTCAGCTGAAACTTTTGGGAACCAAAACACTGTAGTGGCGTATGGAAGGTCGAAGACGTGGATCTTACCACGCCACCCCGTACGTATAACGTGCGAAACAACCGAGGTATGAACAGCGGCTTAGAAGGCCTTAACCCTTTACCTTTACTAAGGTACCGGGAGGTAATAAGGCCCGGCAGATAATAAGGCTCAAGACAAATTTTGAACAGAAAAATGCATTTATAATTAATCACTTAGGCGCCATCTACCAAACAAGGATAGCATCAGTAATGATAGCAATGTAAAGAAATTTCCATGTTATAGCCACATGGTGTACTGTGAAACATTAGGTTGTGTTGAAGCATTGCGTTATAAGAAAATCGTCATTTTGGTAAGTGATTGAACTTGTTTTCAAAAAAATTTCATAAATATTTTGTCCAATTCAGTTACGAAATGTCAACATTCCGACATTGATTTTAGTTGTGAAAAGTGGTTCATTTTGTAACTAGTTACAAAATATGCTCCCATTTTGTAACTAGTTACAAAAAGATGATTTTAGTTGCGAAAAGTGGTTCATTTTGTAACTAGTTACAGAATATGCTCCCATTTTATCACTCGCATTTTATCACGACGACCCAACTCCTTTTTTAAGAAGATGTGGCATTTACATTTTGTTATCTGAATTGGATAAAATCTTGTATGAAACACGTTGCAAAACATGTCTTTTTATCACATGGCGTGTTGTTCATCTCGGCTTCGCCTCGACGAACAATTTCACGCCTGGTGACAAAAAGTCCATCATTTTGCAACTCGTTGCATAAATAGCTATTAACATATTTCGCGTTGTTTTTTTCTGAACCTTAAATGGAATAAACGTTCACGCAACAGGTAATATAGCCCGGACCTTAATTTCTGTAGAATCGTGTAATAAGGCCCGGGCTTTAATTTCTGTACGAGCAATACATACCAATTATAAGTTATTTCAGAGAAGATGGGTAAAAAAAATATAGGATTAAGGGGAAATTGGGATAAAGATATGATGAGAGAAGCGTTAGGTCTAATCAAAAAAGGAAAATCTCAGCGGTACGTCGAAGATAAATGTGGCATACCAAGAAGAACTTTGAGGAATCACATAAAATCTCAATGTGCAGAGAGAAAATTGGCAGAAGAACAATTTTGACCAAAGAAGGAGAAACTGATTTAGAGAGTAAAATTATTAGATTTGCCAGCAAAGCTTTGCCACTTACGCCAAAATCATTGAGAATGTCAGTGTTTAGATATGTTGAGCAACACAATATTAAACATTGCTTCAATAAAGAAACACAGCTTGCTGGTAAGGAGTGGTTAAGAACTTTTTTAAAGAACCACCCTAAAATTTCTAAATAGGTAGGTAGGTTTCAAATAATGAATCCTGCGAGAGCCCAAAACCCAAAAGTTAAATCGCCATATTGTCGATTACCATTTTAAAACATTAAGAGAATTACTAGAGCGCACCGGATTAAAAAACAAAGCTTCAAAAATCTTATTTAGCTGCTAGAGAGGCAAAACGGGTGTACTTAATTTCCCATGAACACGCCGAAAATGCCACCATCGTCGCATGTGCTAAAGCTCTTGGTCAGGTTATTCCCTCCTTCAATTCTATTCAAGGGAAAACGAATGAAACCGACTTATTCAGATGGTTTGCCTACTGGGTCAAAAGTTATGATGACTCCCAAAGGAAGTATGACCATAGAAACATTTAATAAGTGGCTTGATCATTTTATAGAGTACAGGGTGGTCCAAATTGGACACTTTTGATAGGAAACACCAATTTCTAGAGGAGCTAGAAAAAAACTAACCTACATGTTACGAGCTCGATTTTTGTGAAAAAGTGAATGCCGAAAACCGCACATCGATATCTTGAACTGTTTAGAAGATATAGGGTGGTTTTCAATTTTGTACATTTTTGACCCACCCCCCGTAACTTATTTATTTATGAATATTTTTTGTTTCTGTAAAAACATTCTTAAGGCACTTTTTTTAAAGGAATTCAATGGTGTCCCAAGTTTTTTTGTAAAAAGAATGGTTTTGAAGCTATGACATAAACTTGTATTTTTTCTTATTGCTGTTTCTAAAATAGTATAAGATGAATTTTGTTAATCTGGAGTGCCATGTTGAACAATAAAACGAAATAAACTTACAGCTGTTATAAAATAAATGTTTAAAAAGGAAAGTAGCAAGTATTTTATATATTTAGAAGAAGAATATGCAAAAATATATAGGGTAGTCCATAAGAAAAAATACAAGTTTATGTCATATCTTCAAAACCATTCTTTTTACAAAAAAACTTGGGACACCATTGGATTCCCTTAAAAAAAGTGCCTTAAGAATGTTTTTACAGAAACAAAAAATATTCATAAATAAATAAGTTACGGGGGTGGGTCAAAAATGCACAAAATTGAAAACCACCCTATATCTCCTAAACAGTTCAAGATATGGATGTGCGGTTTTCGGCATTCACTTTCTCACAAAAATCGAGCTCGTAACATGTAGGTTAGTTTTTTTCTAGCTCCTCTAGAAATTGGTGTTTCCTATCAAAAGTGTCCAATTTGGACCACCTTGTACATGTCGCCCTGTCCACCTGTGATTTTAGTTTTTGATGGAGCAAAATGTCACTTAGATATTACTATTGCCGAAAAAGCAGAAAATCAGAGGACCCACTTGTATTGCCTGCCTAGTACGACGACCCATGAATTGCAGCCAATGGATAAAGCCGTTATTAGGGTATAGGAGCGTATTGGGATGACAAATTAATGAAATACTGGGACAAACATCCTACTCGAGATTTAAATAGGGAGAGATTTTCTGAAGCTTTTACACCCACATGGGAAAAAACAATGACGATTGCAAACATTACTTACTAGCGGTTTCCGAGCTACGGGCAGTTGCGCTTACCATAAAGATATTCTCCCATTTGAGGCATTTGCTCCTAGTCTGCCAACTGAGTGCCCTAACCCTAATAATGAATTTTACGACGGGATACTTGCAGAGACTGATTCCGAATACGATTCAGATGATCACATTCCATTAGCTGTAGTGCGTCAAAAGTTATTGAAAACTGCGGAAAACTCTTTTTCCGAAGTGTTAGGTACCAACACCAAATTTAGTCAAGAAGAAGTCTGCATCGAGACGTAAGGCTAAAAATTACAAAGCTGTGGAAGTCAAACGGTCTGTTTTTCACCAGTAACTTCCAAAACTGCCTCTTCCTCTTCCTCCATAGCAAATTGTGAGCCTCAACCGTCTTCCTCCACGACAGAAGAGAAATGGGAATGTGTAATTTGTTACACGGAGTACGTAGCTGATATGAGAAAATGCGTTACATGTGGATATTGGGTCCATGATGAGTGTGTGGGTCTAACTGCTGATGGTACAGATGATTTTTTGTGTCCAGACTGTATGCCATAGACTGAATTTAGATTTTATTAAATCATCTAATGTTTCTAAGAATTTTTGTTAAGTTATTTTAACGATTTATTGTTATTAATAATGTGGGCTTTATTATCTGCAGTGACAGATTTTAAGGCCCAACGGAATACTTTGACTTAAGACATATTTTGACATTTTGTTTGTTATTTGTTTGCGTTTGTACTATTTTGCATTATAGTAAATGTCCCGTTTTGTAATTTGGTATTATTAAAGTTTTGAAAAACGTATTTTTATCGGCCGAAAAAATATTGTGTATCACACGCCTAGAAACTGCTTTGCAAGTACTCGTACTTGCAAAGTGACAGTTTCTAGCCTTGTGATACAAATAACTATTCTGGGCGTGACAATGAGAGGGCGGAGTCAGTTCGGTTCAGCGCCACCAATCAAAAATCCTAATTTTACTTTCATGCCTAGGCACGCAAAGAAGCATTTTCCAGACGATTTATGCGCATGAAAATTGAGTGTTTCTAGACGGAGGCCGGAAAAACAAATTTTCTCAAAATTAAACAGTGGGTTTCATTTAAAAAACGTAAATTGAATGTAATTTCGATAATGAAACGAACACCTTGTACATTACAAATATATTGATTATAGCTTGCTTTTTGTTTGAATTTTTGTTGCGATACTTTACTGTCTAACAAATATTTAGTATTCCGATAGTTTTGAATAACCCAGAACATAATATCTTAAGAATGACAACCGCCAATGTTATAAACATTTGACAATTTGTGATGTTAGAATATACAAGTTCCATAGCCTACCCTAAGCTGTTATTTTATGGCCATACTTTATTATTAAGTGTATGTCTTAATGGAGGAAGTGAAGCCCTTTAAAACTCATATTGAAACTGCAAGCGAATGGAAATTAACAATAACAGCAATTACGTGGTTCTTCCAATTTACATTTGATGAATATGCACGAGTTGCATTTAAAGGATACACATTTATCTGATGTCATCAACTAAATTTATAACATTAGAAAAGGTGTTGCAAGAACAGAGAAGCTCAAGGATTAATCACAGGATTTATTTTGGCAATTTCCTAGACACAATACATACATGGATACTTAGCAAGTCTCATCGTTTTCATGTTCTAGAATCTAGACAAAGCTTTATCTTTTACATTTTTAGCACTGCAGAAATTTAAAAAACATTAGAAGTATGCAAATCAAGGGGTATTTATGATTTTTTTGGTTCAGTTTAATTGAAGTTCTGGAATCTAGAATAATAAAGCTAACCTAAAAAGATAAAAAGTTCTGCCTCTCCATTTAGACAAGAGTTAGCAAGGATGACAATTTGACAACCAGTAACTGTATCAATTGTCAAATTTTAGGTTATATACACGGTGCTTTGTTGCCAAATGTTGCTTAGTTAACTAAATACAAAACGGTTACAAAACTCATCAAATTTTCCCGAAACAAATATTTATATTGGCCCTGCCTTTACAATAAAATATAAAATAATTTCAGAATCTTGGCCCATATAATTAATACAAAATACATTAATTCAATGGAATCTTTTATTGACGTTTCCATCAACATTAGCTGATCATCTTCAGAATAACTGCAGAACTGTTTAATCCGTTGAAATAACCCCAATATTATAATAATGCATGTGGAGGTATTAAGATTCATTCAAATTCATTAAAAATAAAGACATTTACGATTCATTGAGAGACCGCTACTTGAAAAAATATCTCGTAACGTTGGAACATATAAGCTTTAATAATTTCTGCGAAATTTTACTCAATGTGGCAAACATATACAGCGTCACCGTTAAAGTCCGCATCATATGGGAAATTTTTTTATTATTTAGTTTACGCAAATTTAGATTTCATGAACAGTTTTTGCTTTAAAAATAATGCAAAATGACGTTGACGATTTTTTTTATCGATCGGCTATACCTGTCAAATTCGACATATTTTCAAAAAAATTTCAAAAGGTTAGGTTATTTTACAAATTTCGAAAAATGTTAAATGCAAAAGTTGTTTGTTCTTCAGTTTTCTATCCACCTACCAAATTTGAATTTTGGTTTCAAATTCAATAAAGTATTCTATTCCATTCTATTCATTAAATAAAATAAAATAAAATAAAATAAAAATAACGAACGGTTTTGATTTTGTCGTAAAATATTACCGTAAGATGAAAAGAGACAGATTTATAACATTTTATTTACACCATAACTGTTTCTCTAACATGGCTGATAAGCAACATCAGACGAATAAATTATCCAAAATGATTTCATTAAATTAATTTATAGAAACTTTGAAGATTACCAATAAAAGCTTGCTGTATTAATTTTTCTGGAATTTTAATAAAGTATAAAATTCTGTAAGACAATCTGCTTTCAGAAACGGTTTTAGCGATAGCTTTGTCAATTGATAAGCCCCTTTGTGCAAACAACATAAAAACAAAAGCTAAAAAGAACGCAACAGAAAAATTAATCAATGATATAAATTCACTTTGTTGTTCATCTAGATTTCAAATTTGTTTAATTAAACTTTATGTTGTTCACACTATTAAAGTGTATGATTTGATTAGATAGTTGGGAATTCTAACAGATGTGGATATAAGATTCTTTTCATATTGCCAATAAATTAAGTCGGTTACGATTAGATAAACGGCTGAGAAATCAAAAACATGAAAGTTCATTTTCAATCTTGCTCGTAACGTTTTCAAATATAGTAACCACTCGAAATTTTCAATTATTATTGCATTCCCAAAGCAGCACTTATCTTTCTATCAGCGGCTAAAACCTAAACCCAAAACAATTTATTTTTAAACAATTTCAATTCGTGCCAAAATTAACATTTCCATATTTGTAAACCCCATTTTACTCATTTAAATTGTTTTAAACAACCACATCCAACAAATTACGTATATTGACGCCGATTACACAATGCAAGTAATGTTCACGCTTTGATTGTTTATAAAAATAGAATGCCGACTACATAATATTTACTTTTCTCAAATTATTTATGTAATACCTTGAGTATAAGAATGCACAAAAAAAACTTTCGATTATTTATTTATGGCAATGAACTAACATTGCAGCAAATTTAAATGTTAAATCGTATATTAACTAGGTTAATTAATAGTTTTCAGAAATTTTCTAAATAGCAATATATTAACCATCCACAAATGGGAAAAGGGTCAAAGGTGAAATTCTTATAGAAGGCGTTGGTTTTTGTTAATAACTACACAAGAATCACGATCTCCATGTTATAGAATGTATCTGGAATATTCGCACATACATAAAATCATGGAAAAGAGAGATTATCAACGGCGTGCTTCAGGGCCGCTATAAATTATATTTAAAAACATTGTGTGTAGATAGTGTATTTATACAGGGTGTACATTTAACCGAGTCACCACAGGTACTATCCTTAGAAGAACTTTTTATTGTTCAATTATTTGAAATATAAAGGGCGTAAAAAAAATGTCAAATATTTTTTTTATTTAGGATAAAATGAGCTGGGCCTTTTCTATATTTATTCGCATTTTTTTTATAGAGCTAATGATTAAAAACTTTCAAATGTTACTTAAAGGAAGTCTTGAAATTTATCTGCGTAACAGTTATTAAAAAAAATTAATAATTTTAGTTAGACACCGATTAGTTTCAAAACATGATAAATCATTATATTTTGAAATTTGATTTATTAAAATAAGCCAAAGAATTTGATACACAGATGTATGTTTAGTTGCCTGCTTGATAAATAAAATATGCATTCAGAACTAATCTAATCGTAAATATCAATTATCATTTTTAAAACTTTTACAAAAATACGAATTTTCTGTGAACAGAAAAATTATAATTGCAAATTTTTAACAAAATCGCCAGAGATTTTTTGAGTTTTTTTTTTTAATATGAGTTCACAGGAATATGGAATGATTGTTAATCCAAAAATAAAAACAACAGTAATTATAAATTCTTAAGTATAAAATTGAATATAAAAATAAAAGAGCAATACAAAATCGAATTAAAAAAGTTAAACAAAAAGATTTGCGAAATAACACAAAAATAATTTTAAAACAAACACTGCAAATCACTAACAATAACAAGCTTTGGTTACCAATATTTTGTGATGAAAGCAGCTTATGATAATGCTAATTGAATTACTTGCCCACAGTCTGACGTCAAAAAAATGTGATTGTTTTCCTACAAACAATAAAAAATATAAATTTCTGTTTTAATTTTAAACAGCAACAGAATTCGCAAAGACCTCAAATCGATTGTACCATTTTACTTATTAAACATTTTAATGCTCGCAAAACGCCTTGAAATTGTTCTAACAGTGAAGCTTATTAGTAAAAAAATTCATATAAAAAAACTTTTAATTTATATAAAAATTGATCTCCGAGGATGAAATTAAAGCAGTTTACCAAAATTTAATGTGAAAAATTTAGCAAAGCTGTAATGTGGTAATGATTAATATAACCCAAGCAGCTTTGTTTTGTTGGTTTTGAAACACAATTTTTGTAGATATGTTTCTCTTCATATTTTATAAGGTCAGAGTATTACTTGGCATTTCAATGTTTCTTGTCTAATTTCAGTTTGTAACTGTTAATTTTCTCTTTCTTTATCTTTGATTGGTTAAGATCTACTGTAATGATGTAACGGTGAATGTTGGCTTGTACACTTCTTTCTAGTACTTTACTATCTCTAACTGTATGTTTTGGACATTGAAAAGCGCGAAGCCCTCCAAAAAAACAACAAGGTAGTGGCCAGAAAAAATAAATGAGCAGTAAAGGATAAGGAAAGTCAAGTGGAAAATTTACCTAGCAACTAAAACGCAAAACTAATACAAATACGTACATTTGTAACAAGATAAAAGGAGAAAACAAAAACAATGATTGCCTTCGGAAATAAAATTAAAGAATCAAGTTGCCGTAATTTTTTCTTCATCATCATCATCAATCGACATGGAGCAGATCCTCGTGGATCAATCCTGGATTACGACAGGCCCACCCCATGCCAACAAGGAGCACTGCATAACGTTAACATGCCTGTGACGCTAGCCGCTAGACACCGCTTCTGCAGTGCAAGGTAGTTAGTAAGTCACATATTCATGTATTCGTATTCGTAAAGCAAAATGATTCACTGAATTCAGTTTAAATGTTGAATGTGTTGTTCTCGAATAAAGAACAATCTTTCTTCTTAACTGTGAACAGCAATTCGCAGTAAACCTAGTTGTATACTGCAATTTGTTGTTAAATTGAAATTATCAGCTCTTTGATAGTCGTAGGTAGGTTTACTGAGGAAAGTTTGTTCTTTATAAGACAGCTCTAAAATCACAAATCTGCCTGATTGAGATCAGCGAAACGCTTTGGTTAAATGTTAGGGAAATGTGTGCTATCATACGAGTACCAAACATGTATTCACAGTAACATGCAATTAATCGGATACGAACTGGTACAGTCTAAACAATTTTTCAAGCGCAATTCAAAAATTCAACAAGCAAGAAAACAACCTTTTTGAAATTTTGTTAACAAACCTATTACATATCATAATAATAAAAACTAGAAAATGTCTTTGACGAAAAGCCTCCATTATTTTATGAACATAAATGTGCTTTTCAAGCAATATAAATGAACCAGAACAAAGAATCATATAAAGAATAAAAATGGAAATACTCTTAAACCCCTTGAAAGAGTATTTAGAAATAGAAAACTTGAAAAATTATTTCAAAAACTCACAAAAAGAAGCCCAAATAGAATAAGATCCGTAATAAAATCAATACAGGAAAAGACGAATTAACTATAAGAAGTCTTGGTGGGAAAAACAGCGAGATGCGATGAGATCAAATCAAAAATGGTGATATGGGTGAAATACACAAAATAAATAAAGTCACAAGAACCGATGGACGTTTGGCACATATAAATAATAACTTGCAACAATTTTCTAAACTAGGTCAAGATATAAAATAGATCAAGCCATAAAACTTTTTTTCAAAAAAAAGGTATGAACGTTCTCATATTTTCAAAATAAAATAAGAAAAAAATATATATTTATGTTTTGTAGATCTATCAAAAATTAATGATAGGCTGAACATATTTGGAAAATATTAGACGAAAAGAAAATAGGTACCTCGCTAATTAAAGGGTATATGTATAAAGGGTTTTTCAATAGTCACGCTCGATCTTTGACAACTGCGCACGACCAACCCGAGAGTGACACAGCTGTAATAACGTCTCGACATTTAATCATGGAATGCTACACGATTTAACAACACGTGGAAATTGTTAAAATGTATCATCAAAATCAGTGCTCCGTTCGCCAAACGTTCCGTGCGCTACGTCGAATTTATGTCTCCACGGCCGTCCTGCAGAATCCACAATTCGCCGTCTAATGAATAAGTTGGAAACAACCGGGTCATTGGTAAACCACATAATGCACATCAATGAAACGCAAGATCGATTGAAAATATTACTGCCGTCCGCGACAGTGTATGTGAGAACCCAAGATAGTTCATTCCGCGCCGTGCGCAAGCACTTGGCATTTCTCCGACATCAACTTGGCGAATTATGCGTCGGGACTTAGGTTTTCACCCGTATAAAATGCAATAAACCCTAGAACTGAAGCCCAACGACCATAGACAGCGCCGTGTATTCACTACTGAGCTCTAGAGCAGATGCTAGCTGATCCTGCGAGAAATCCTGGGCGAAAAATCATCTTTAGTGACAGGCTCATTTCTGGTTGAGTGGATTCGTGAACAAACAAAATTGTCGTATTTGGAGCGACAAAAACCCACGGGAGATTCATTAGGTTCCACTCCATTCCGAAAAAGTCACTGTTTGGTGTGGATTTTGATCCGGCGGAATCATCGGTCTAAATTTTTTCGAAAATGCGGAAGGGGCCGCACTCACTGTCAACGGCGATCGATAACGGGCGATGATAACCAATTTTCTTTGGCCCAGATTGGATGGTATGGTATGGATCTCACAAAAATACGGTTTCAACAAGATGGCGCGACGTGCCATACTGCACGCGATACACTGAATTTATTAGATGAGAAGTTCGAAGGCTTCGTTATATCGCGAGGTGGCGACATCAACTGGCCACTCAGATCCTGTGATTTAACGCCATTGGATTTTTTTGTGGGGCTGTGTAAAATCTCTGGTCTATGTCGACAAACCACAGACGATTGCCATCCTAAAGACCAACATCAGTCGCGTCATTAGTGAAATTGAGCCACTTTTATGAGAGAATGTCATTGAAAATTGGATCACCAGGAGTCGAGCCAGCCAGAGAAGCAATTTTATTTAATTTCAAAGATCAGGCGCTAAAAATGGAAAACCCTTTAGTTACAATACCCGGAAGAGTTACGTAATAGCTATTTATGCAACGAGTTGCAAAATGATGGACTTTTTATCACCAGGCGTGAAATTGTTCGTCGAGGCGAAGCCGAGATGAACAACACGCCATGTGATAAAAAGACATGTTTTGCAACGTGTTTCATACAAGATTTTATCCAATTCAGATAACAAAATGTAAATGCCACAATGCTTCTTAAAAAAGGAGTTGGGTCATCGTGATAAAATGGGAGTGATAAAATGGGAGCATATTTTGTAACTAGTTACAAAATGAACCACTTTTCGCAACTCAAGTCATCTTTTTGTAACTAGTTACAAAATGGGAGCATATTTTGTAACTAGTTACAAAATGAACCACTTTTCACAACTAAAATCAATGTCGAAATGTTAACATTTCGTAACTGAATTGGATAAAAACTATTATAATGTAAGATAGCAGATAGACAACATTAGCAGACTTATGTTCTTCTCATTCCTCCTTAACAAATTGGGTTGTGTTGTTCAAGGAGGACAGAAAAGGCGCTAGAAAACATCAGAGAGCTAGAAGGCCCATTCCTTTGCCAACAACAAAAAATATTACATCGATGGTAGGCTATTTAATTCAATCAATGAATTCGTCTAAGTAAATATTACAGACTTTGGACAACACATTTGAAAGCATTTGTCACGCTATTGTGGTATTATTGTGAACGAATTGGCCATTTGAAATTTATCAGCAAAATGGACAACCAAATTCCTGAATGCAGATTAAAAGCGAAAGAGGGTAACGATAACCTACTGGATCTACAACCAGTTTGAATATAGTTTTTTCAGAATGGGCTGTTACGATGGGTTCACGCAGAAAGTAAAAAACTGAAAAACGCTACTGATTTTCCTCAGTCCAAGCAGTCCACCGGCAAGCTTCGCCTTGGTGCTGTGAGATGAGGATGAGATAATTTTTGCCGATTATTTGCAGCAAGGAGAATCGATAATGAGAGGATGTTACTGTTCTTGCTTAACAAAACTTAGGAGTCGCAACTGTGTAAACACTTTGAAAGGTTTCTAAATTTTGGCGGCATAATTCACCTGTTTAGAAGCCACACGCCCTGTCAAAAACAACGAAATCGGCTATAAAATCCTGCAACCGTCCACCATATTTATTGATCATAATTCATAAATCTACTGAGCAGAACGGTGTATAAGTAAGTATTTATAAGTAAAGTGAAAATTCGATAATCTTTATTTTTTTGCTCACAAATATTAAACACTACTATTTTAAAATAATCAGTTTATTATTACTCATTACAATCATACTTATTCTACATACTTGCTACAACTACGAAGTTTGCCCTTCAATGTCTAAATCCACACTCCACACTGTTTGTTCAGTTAAACAAACACAGGGAAAACCTCATGGCGGACAAATGTGAGTTCCAAGGAGGATTAAATGTGAGTGATTACCTGTTTTTATACAACTTAAGAAAGTCTTTTAAAGTGAAGAAGATTTACGTTAAAAGGAATGGTGATCGATGCGCCAGGGACCAAATTTTCAGACCTAACAAGTGAATTGCATTCAAAAGCGTTAGTTATTTCATCCACATTCTGTTAGATTTATAGAGTGGCATTACGATTATATTATCGTAATAACCACCTACGACATGGTAATTATGACCATCCCACAGAAAAGTGCTAATATACAACGGCGGTCCGCTATTAAAGGTTTCGTTTCGTTATCGTTAACCTCTTATATCTTTCGGTGTCGAGGCCGCTGCGTTAACGTATGAGATTTTTATGCGTGCAATGCACAACCCGGCCCGCAGATATTAAAGGTACAGGTTTAAATTATATGAACACATTGCAAGTTCAAGAAACACTTCATACTGTGGTTTATTTTTGCACGTAGTAGCCGTTAGCATTTAGAAATTCAACCCATAGTATAATGGGTTTCAACATTGCTTTACGATAGTATTCCCTTACAAGGTACATGAAATACTGCACAACTGCGGTTTGCAATGGATTTTGGTCTTCAAATCATTTTCCTGACAAAACTGTATAAATCTCAAAACGATGGAAATTCTGAATGATGCAGCACAACCATACATTTCAGACCAGGCTAGTTGGAAAAGCGAAAGTGGAAAGTTCTGTTTCATCTATCCATCCAACATTCCACATTTAGCCTCATCAGATTTCTATTTCTTTGGGCCATTCAAGTAGGAAACAAATTTTAGTACCAAATCATACTGCAAACAACAGTTTGGATAGGAACACTATCGTAAGAAAAAGTTTAAAGCAAAACGATGGATTTAATTTCTAAATGCTAATGGCGACTAAGTGGAAAAATAAACATTATACATATTATGTAGTGTACCTTGCAATAAACGTGTTCATTGTAATTTAGACCTGTGCTACCTTTTTATATCAGATCACCCCCGTATTAGAGCACAACGTATCATGGAAAGGCGGGGGCTGGGACTAGTCTTCCGACAAAAATATGGAATACAGACCGAACAAATTGCTAAACGGAATGTTGCATGAAACATGAAACCTTTGGAGGTTTTATGCAATCGATACCCAGAACGTCGATGAAAAATTTTTAAAAACCACCAAAAAGATGGGTATACGACATCAGGAAAACAGCTGGAATTAAGTGGTAGCAGCAGGCAAATGAAAGGGCCAATGGAAGAAAATAAGGGAGGCCTTTGCCTAGCAATGGGCAAAATAACACTTTATTTCTAAGTTATGCCAGATGTTCCTCAGTAACTCCTTCTTGCGAATCAAACATAGCAAAAAGCATGCAGAACGCCGAATTGCAGTACAAGAAACGAGATTTCATTTAATCAAGCATAAACCAAACTACATAAACTTAGAAATGATTTAGAGAAAATCCCAGAGTGCAGCCATTGACAAAAAACACGAAGACGCACAATTAAGATCGATGGGATATCTCTATCCGATGGAAGAGCTAAGATTGTCAAAAAACTCTACGAAGCATTAATTGGAAATAATCGCTAAAGAGGCAAAGCAACAAAATAGATAAACCAAAAACGTATTGGAGAAAGCGACAAGGAAAAGGTGAATGAATTTGGACGAGACTAAACGACCTACTAGATGCCGAAAAGCATGCTATATATGGAAAAAAATATCTCACCCTTATCTCTAACGGATACATGAGACCTTCAGGTAAGTGGGTAAATAAAGCAGTCAAAAACTGTGTTAACTAAAAATGTACCAAAGACAATGTATTTTGATTACCTCCATTCTTACAACCCAAGTATTTCTGTCCAAACGGTAAGTTCCTTTTCAATTTCAGGTAAAATTCGTTGTGAATGATGGTTTAGGCTCCACAAAAATCTTACATTCCAATTAAAGCATCAACACATTTCGTAAAAACTAGTACATTTCTACGATTAACAAAGCAATACGTACTTCAATGGCTACCCCACCCTCACTCAGGGGCGGTCCCAGTTAAAAATTTTGGAGGGGGTCAAAAATGAAAAAGTGTAGAGGCGAAATTGTTTTTCCAAAAAAAGAGGGGAAAAAGATTTTAAGCACGTGACCCCTTAAATTAACGCTAATTGTCTAGGCTACTTGCTATTAAATTCAACACCTTAAGTAAATTATTGTTACTAAAATGTTAATTATAATAAAAGGCGAAAGAATAATGTATAAAACACAAAACTAAGCTTGTATTTATTATTTAAAACTTAATAATAGTGGAGTTGGATGTTGATAAATTGATATAAAGTTATAAACAAATTGAGCCATATTCATAAACAGTGTTTAAAGTTAGATGTTACTAATTGCTATAGCAACATATATTAAATATATTGGTTTAGTAGCTACTAAGCCCCTACTAACTTTAAATACTGTTTATGAATATGGCCCATTATGTTTAAACAGGGCAAAAATTGCAGACCAGACGCAATATTGTTTATTGAAAGCAAAATGACGTGACACACGGCTTAGGTGTCAAACTGTCAAATGCCATGTAAGCAGTCACCATGCAAAATAGTAGATGGCAGCACAAAAAGTTGTTTTGTATGCCTATTGTAATGTAGAAAGAAACTTTTTATAGTAGAAGGAAACTTTTTATAAAATTTAAAAAAATAAAGATATTTTTAATAAAATATTTTTTTTGAGACCGCCCCTGCCCCTACTCATAACTTTCAAAATGATTGGGTTCATGTTCTTTATAATAAACATTTCTCACACTGATTAACTACTTGCGGGCAATTTACAAGCACCTTCCTTAGAGAAATTAACTCAAACTAAAAATTTATATTAATATTTATTTAAAATAAACATTTATCCCGCGATTTCCCACAAGCATACCACCACATTTTATCCCATTTATATTTATACCAGAGGTTAGCGCTGCAACATTGCATCAATAAATTACACTTTAAGATGTAATCCGTGACACCTAAACGCGGCTAATAATTAATAGGTAATGCACATGATGTATATCCATTTGGCGCTATAATGCACGACAAAGGAGCCCACACGAATCCTCACTGAAAATGGTAAACACGGCACCCACTTGCAACGGTGCATAAAAGGTACCTACCCATAGACGCGTACACCCGCGTTTATTAAAATTAAAACGCTCCTGACCTGACGACCTAGCAAAAACATAATAAGGCAAATTCACCAAATCAAGAACTACTGCCTACTCATCCTTGATGCAATTTTATAGTTTTATAGCTTGAATGCAATGTAGGTTATATTGGTTAAGGAAATCTGTGGGATTTAAAAGGACGCTCCTTAAAACCCAACCACATTTTTGGATAGTTTTGTTAACGTCTATATTTGCATATCTTTTAATAAAAATTGCGACTTTTACTAATTTAAATTAGGGAATTTTTATGGTGCAATTAAATTTTTAAACTAATTACATTCACCTCACTTGGGCCAATTTAATAAGGTGAACGTTAAAAGTAAAATTTAGAACATTTATACCGCAAATTTTGGCCAATTAAATTAATTTCGTGGTTTTTAGGTTTCAGACAAAACAAACTTAGACGAAAATGAAGAAATTATGACAATTCTTGGAATTTAATTGGCTGGAACTCCTTGGACGAATTAATGATTCTGTTATTACACATAATTTAATAACTTAATACAATAACGAGGAAGTTTTTAAATTGCTACATTTTCTATTATTTGTTTTTCAGAAAGAAGAAGGAAACATTACGTAAGGAAATCATTTATTAAATTTAAGATTCTGAATGCAACATTTCATGCTTACACGATTAACTATATTAATATTAAAATGACATTAAACTAAAGATTGTCTCCAATCTTTAAATATATTTAAATAGGTAATACAACATGTCGTTGTTAAGGTACAAAGTGAGAAGGAGCAAAGAGCTGAAGGGTTTCATGAATTGGCCCAGTTTAATTATGAAACCATCTCACGATGATATATAGTGTAAATTGAGCCATTGAAGTTTCAAAAATTAAAGTTATGTATTCTGAGATTTATGGTTTTATCTGCTACATTTCTGTTATGTAATTAATTTCAGCCTTTGAATTTTTTGTACTTTGAAATTTCGACCAAGGTGGTTTCAGAATTCGACACCTTCAAAAATTTTTGAACAGTGTCAATTAGGTTAATAGTTTCAAAATTAGGTTAAGTATTTTGACATATATGATCGACATTTTCTAGTAATTTCTCCCTTACAATGATCTTTAATATTTTTATTTCAGGTTGTCTGACATGCGATGAGAGCAGAAAACTCCTGAACAGCCTTTGGTAAAGATAGAAGTGTTAGAAAATTTCCGAAGGACAACTTAACACAAAATATGACTCACTAAGTGCCAAAAACTGGCGAATGGATTATGTAAACAAATAAATTTAAAAAATAAATAAATAAAAAGCCTATAGCTAATCCAATTAAAAAATATGTATCTTAAAAATAAAATCAATAATGTCTCTGTGACTCAAATGTTGGTAGTTCAAATCCCGATCTAGTGAGATGATACTTAATTGGATGTATATAATTAAGGTTAAGTTGTTTGTTTAATTTATAAAAGAAAAATGTTATTTGCCAAATATAAGTAATGCAGATTTTAAATTATTAAAAATTGTAATATAATTTTAAGATAGCTAGATTAGATTTAAGTTATGTGAAAATGTAAATAAGTTATTGTTATAATGTTTGTTAGTAATAATTAGCTAAATTGGTAGTGATAGAAATGTAAAATAAGTTACTATTAGAAACCTTGTAAATAGTTGTTATAGTGAAAAACAATTTAGATAAAAATATCTTGGATACAGAAAAAAACAATTTAATAAATAATTGATATTTTTGCATTCAAAGGGGCAACAGCCAGATAGGTTTGCTCGTCCCAAAACAATAAATATCAAACGAATATTAAAATTTAAATAAAGTTAACGATTATTAGAATCAGCATTAAATCAAAAGGAAGTGAAATAGAAGAAAATTCAATTGAAAATTGAACTTCAAGTAGAAGCACTTAAAAACAGAGGCAATTCAAGTAGAGGCATTTCAAAACAGAGGCAATTCAAGGAGAGACAATTCAACCACAGGCAATTCAAGCAGAGGCAAATTGGATTTTGGTGTTGAGATAAAGAAATTTTGGAAAAGAAGGGGAATTCAAGTGTAAATAGTGAGTGTAAATACCGTAATTATAAGATAGGTTTAAGGCAGGGTTGATAGGAAAAAACGATAATAAAAAAAAAATCTGCATTATAAGTATTTGAGTAATTTTATTTGTATTTGGGTAAAAATATACTTAGAAAGATAACAAACAAGGAACCTAATTAACGACCTGAGATAAGAGCAATGCAAACAATTAAGTAAAATTAAAGAGCAAAGCAAGGGATAATTGTAAATATTGAATGTGGGCTTAATAATAAATAAATTAAATTTAAATAAAATCTTTTAAAAGAGCAAGACCATATCACTAGATAATATTTTTCTATGGATTTTTTAAATTATTCAATACAAAGAATATTTAATCTAATTATTCAAAAACATAACAAAAGCATTTTGGTATCAAATTTTCAAAAAAACCCTTTTTATTAATAATATTCAAAAACCCAAGTTAGATCATCGAATGTTAATTATTACACATTTTTCATTATTCATTAAAATCAATTCGCTACACGTTATTTTTAAAAATTTTTAACTTCAGGAAAATCCAGTCCGCAAAGCGACTTTTAAATCATTATAATATAGCAGTAATTTATCGAACTTATAAAACAATAGTCAGCAGTTAAGTGCATAGAACGCCATTAAAAAAGAATAAGGGATTTCCGCTACCGCAAGAACTGTAGCAGTTTATAAAACCTATAATATTTGAATTTTTTCAATGGAAAAAAGGAAATAATTGCGTTCTGTATTTAAGCACGAAGTTTCGCAGTTTTTGCCATTGTTAGAGGTCGTTAGGTAATTTCGTAATAAGTTATATCCTGTGTTATTTTTCTGTTTGATTTTTATTTCATGTGCCATTTTTGTTTACTTCACTGTTAAATACCTAAATACTTTTGAAAACTGAGCATAGATTTCTATTCAAATAAAAACAAGCAACCTTAAAAGCAGATCAAATTAATAAATAATGAAATTTTAACGAAAATATATTGATTGAGTAGTGGTGATGTCTGGGGTACGAATAAGAGTTTTTACTGAAAGGTACTCTCAAACAACTAAATAAATATATTTACACAAAGTTTGCAATAATTTATAGTTCCTGACAAGTGACAACGAGCGGGTTTTCTGTAACACGTTTTATATCAGTTTCAACAGGAAACTGCTCCTTTTCTAAACAAATGTCTATAAGCGCGTAGGAAACGTCAGAGCCATGGAGGTAAATAATTACTAGTAGGGGCCGGCCCCCTCAAAAAAAAATATATAAATGGAATTAAGGGTATTTTACAGCAAAGTAAAGATGCCCTTATAAATTTGTAAAATAATATAAAAACAAAGAAAATATAAATATGTAATAAACAATTGATGGTAAAGAAAATTCCATAAAGATTAAATGATAATCAAAACAAAAATTGAATTTTAAAGGAAAATCAAATTCAAATTTGCACAATTTTAAGCGAAGGACAAAAGGAAAAGCTGATGATTAAATAAAAGTGTAAACTGCAAGATGCTCATTGAAGAAAAGAGGAATTAAATAAAAACATCAAAAAGGAAAATTTGGAAAAAATTATTGTTAAAGAGAAAATGCTTTCATATCTTGTGTAAAATGTAAAATAAAGACGGTAGAAATGGAAAGAAAGAAAACGGGAGAAATCCAACAAATGATTCGGCAAAATGCACAAGGAAAGTGAAAATACTTAAAGAGGAAACCGAGTAAGTCGATTCAAGCCAGTTTGGTATCAAACTTTTTCACGAAGAATAGAGAGGAATGAGAAACGAAATATTTAACGGACGTAATAAATTATGGAGATTTGGTGAAACTAAGGCCGGTCGTCCTTTGGATGCGTTTTCGTCCGAATTGCCTTCGTCAGAAATCGGACGAAAAAGGGCGAATCATCCCGTTTCAGTGAAACGTATTGAAGGTCGTACAGTGTGGCCGAAATTATTCGTGCGAATACGGACGAAAACATACGATGAGCGATCTTCCGAAAAAAATGGGATTTGTTCGCAATTGTTCTGAAGATAGTGTGACATCTGCCCGCGCCCGGAGCATCATACCGTTCCAACGAAGGAATTATATCGACACCGTTGCCATCGCCGACGTCTTTTACACGAACACTGATTCCTCCAGAGAGTCACTTTATTTTAACGAATTAATATCAACACCACTACTTCCTTCTCCAATTACTTTGATAAATATAGAGTCCTTCACGCTAGTCAAATGGAAGAAGAGAAGACGTCTCCTCTCAACAGCCACGTCTATTCAAAACTATATTTCTGAATTCGGAGTATCAAACAATTTATCTCTTTTTTTGTATTCTTACTAATAAACTTTAATGATGTTGCAACTACTGTAGATATTTATAACTTACCTAAGAGTCACAGGCAATCGTTCTGCTGGTGAAATGGTTTCACGGAAATTAGACATCTTTTCTATGATTTCTCTTATGGCATCTCAAATATATTTAAACGTATCCTGATTCATGCGATAGTAATCAAAAAACTTTTTGTCGTTGTTCTTTAAATCATTATACAGGTTTTTGAAAAATCAGTGTAAAAGACTGCAGGTACATAACAGTACTCATCAAAATAAGAAAGAAAGATCCTATGAGCATGGGTCCGAAAACGCCCAGTTTCCGAGATACAGGGTGTTAATCATGCCACTCAACAACTACACCTCCTGACTTGAACATGTTAGACTTTTTTGCTTGGGGTTACCTAAAAAGTTTGGTGTATGCTGAACCGGTCAACAACATCGGCAAACTGCAGCAGCGCATAGAACACTGCTGTAATAGAATAAAAATACAGCCAGGGATATTTGAAAGAGTAAGGAATTCTTTTATAAGGAGATGTAGATCCTGTGTAGAAATTGAAGAAAGGCACTTTGAACACTTACTTTAGTGAAACAATAAAATGTACTACCATACCATTTCAAAGTTATAAAAAAATATATAGTTGTCTAGTTGAATAATCAACACCCTGTATCTCGAAAACCAAGCGTTTTCGGACCCATGTCCATATGAGCTTTCTTTCTTATTTTGATGAGTACTGTATGTACCTGCAGTCCTGTATAAATGATGAAATTATCCGAATTCTTTTCGTTTTGCTAATATGTCATTAACCCAACACTTTTTTCTTTTTAACTTTAATCGCCGTCTAACAATATAAGTGAATATAACTATTTTCCGAAAGATAATCATCCATTCTTAAACTATTTATATATGCTGGTTTGACAAATCACTGACTGATTCATATCATACAGAAACTTGTCTAGTGGACGATACCACATATACGAAATCTGATGAAATTATTCGTCCGATTTCTGACGAAGCAATTCGGACGAAAACGCATCCAAAGGACGACCGGCCTAAATCTGAAGATATTAGGTCGGAAATGAATAAAAAAAAGTAGAATAAGACGGAAACTAATAAAAAAAGAAAGATTAATTTTCAGAGGCCAAAAAAATAATATTTGGCTATGTAATTAATGTCAAGTTGATATTTTACCAAAAAGTATTAAAAAATCAAAAGAAATGGTAAACAGAAAAACATCGATATTTACAAATAAATAGACAGGTATAGTGAAAAAATTGAAACAAAAAAAGATTTATTTATTTAATGGGGGATATCTAGGCTTGCGGGTGCCAGATATTTCAATGCGCACCAACTGCTATGGTTATTAGTTATTCTTATTGGCAATACATACCCAACTAGAATTTTGCCGAACTCAAGGGATTTTGGAAGGATTTTTTATATGCCAGACAAATTGGATTGAGACTTAAGGTTTTACGTATCCGAAGGGCGGCATACTTTCAGACATTATTCCGCATTAAAAATCTTACCGACCTGGACCGGGAATCGAACTCGAGATCTCTGGTTTACAAAGCAAGTACGCTAACCTTGACGCCATTGCGGCCGACAAAAGAAATGTTGAAAGTGAAAAACTGATAGAACACTGTGCCATTTGTAAAATCAAATGCCACAATGCACGGCAAAACAAGCAAGAATAGAAAAACATCAAGAACGCATAGTAGAAGAAACCAGAATCGAAAAATATAATAAACGACCCAAAACAATGGAAATATGTATCTATAATAGGTACGTTGGGTTAGAAAAAATCACAACAGAATGGAACTTCAAACTAGAATGGAACAGGGCATTTTAATTTTGTAAGACTATAATACCATGTTATGGTTTTAGGGTTCTTCAGCCTTCTACTGAATCAAACCATATCCTCCAATGTAGGTTTAATCAACGAAGAGTTTTTAAAGTACGATGGAAGAAAAGGTGGGTGCTATTCTTCCACCGTACTTAAAAAATTTTAAAAACGATTTAGAAATTAGGGGGAGAAAATGTGCCAACAGTATGGAATGAGTAACATTATTCCATTAATACATAAAATAAACATAAAAAGGTATGTCAGATCTATTGAAGAATAGATATATTATCAACAAGCTACAGATTATTCTGAAGATTAAAAAAGGAAAAAATGGGAGGAGAGCATAACATTTGCAGATCTAAACAACACGTGCCATAGCATACCAAAAACTGAATTATGGAACGCGATGGAGAAAAGTATGATTACAATAAAATGTAAACTAATGAAGACAAAATTTATGATAATAGTAAGACAATCGCAAACAATTAATACTCCTGAAATTAGAAGGCGATTCAATCGAACAAGTACATCAATATTGATTGATTAACTATGGAATTGAGATGGTACGCAATCATTTCTCGAAATATCCTCTAAAACAGGGAACTCTATCCTGAATTAAGAATGAGGATTAAATCTGTTGTCATTCTATTAGTACTAATGTACGGAGGACATAGTTGATGACCTAAGCTATCAGAAGAAAATAGAAGCATTTGAAATGTTAAGGGTTGTTTTCACCATTAGGACAAATGATGCATGTCCTACAGGCCATAGTAAATGATAGGCCAAAAATTAACTAAGTTTCTTCTGACTTTCTGTAAAGTGTGGTCCAAGTTCAATAATGATAATCTGTTAACTGTAACATAATATTTTAAACTGAAAACTCTTTAGCAACATTTAAATATAAAAATAACCCTTTCTTCCTGCCAGGCCATTGAAACTAATGATCTACACACCATGAAAAGGTAAAAACATCGCCGACTATAGGAGAAGATTGAGAATCTCTTGGTTGGACAAAATAATAAATGAAGAGCTATTGAAGCCCATGAAAAAAGATAATATCCTGAACACAATCAAGAATAAAACTACAATACTTCAGACATACTATGTAATGTAAAGAGAAAAATACATCACAAGAGAAAGAACAAGGCAAAATCCAATGAGAATGTAGCCTGGGAAAAAATGAATCTCTTGGTTGAAGAACTTACGAGAATGTGGCATTGCAACACAGAGTCCCTGTTTAGGGGGGCTGACAAAGTTAAAATTGTCAGGAGGTTTGACAACCCACAACGAGGAGAAGAACTGTGAAGAAGAACGTAACTAAAGAAAAAAACTATCAAAATATGGAGCCTATATCGGGAAAGAAAATAAATTAAATAAAACAATAACATTTTGTAATCAATCGTACTCTTCAGCGCCCATAGACGCCAAGCAAACGTTAGAAGGTGGAATGAAGGGGACATCCAAATGAAACAAAATCTACACTCATCTATGTTAGAGATGACCATCTTATTTTAATACAAGAATAGAAAATATTACCAACATAGAAAGCAAGTTAAAAGAAGGATTAAAAGAAAACCTATACGTAACATTTAACAGAACGAGATAGAGTTTTGCACACAGCAAGTATTTTGGCACAATAATATCAAATATGATGTCAGGATGGCGCAGTGGTAGACGTTACGTTAGCCCTTGGTTGGAATCCCCTGCTGGGCAGGATTTTCTTGCAGTCTCGAGGTCGGTTTCGAGTCCTGGTGATCATTCGTCGTTGGGCACCAATTTAACGACGCTCTCCTTCGAATACATGCCTAAAAGGTAGAGTAACAAGACCCTATACGTACACACACTTACACTATATACATGGTGCAGTATGTAGGATGTAGGTATTAAACCCGCAGAGTCGGGCCGTATTGTGCATTGCACCCGTAAAGACCACATACACTAACGCATAAGCCTCGATTCCGAAAGGTAAAAGAGGTTACAGATACAGACAGACAACATCAAATATAGGTAAAACAAAAGACGATGATGGAGAAGACAGATCAATAACAAATAGACATTTTTAACACAGTCAGGGGGTATAAAGACTTATGGAGAATTGTTGCTTGCGACAAACAAAATAACAGACAATACAAGGTCCATGAAGTTGCACTACATAACACGAAGTGTGCAGTATGCATCTGAAGGTAAAATAAGAACCGAAGTGATCTTGAACTTACAGACAAACAAAGAGAGTGAAAAACAAATAGTATCTTGGTATGCCTCACCTTCAGAGCTTGAATGAAGAAATGTTTCAGAAGCCGGTTATAAAAAAACGCAAAAAGGTTAACCAATAATTAAAACTTGCATCCATAACATAATCACAAAAATTTCCTAGAAAAGAAAACTGAAATTGAAAAGATAATATAGTTTTAAGGGTTGAAAATTACAAATCTAAGGAGGACAAGGTTAGAGAGCTAAAAGGTAAGAAGCGGACGAGAAGTAGGTGAAAAGAGAGGGCGGAGTAGGGTGAAACGAAATGGAGGAAGTTAAAGAAGAAAGAGGAGAGACAGTACAAAGAAACGAGGAGAAAAAGGGACGAAAGGAGAGAGGAAAAGAGAGAGTGAAAGATAAAGAAACAGAGACTTAAAAAATTACATAAAGGGAACAAAATTGCGGACGAGAAAAAAATAGCAAAAATTAATAAAACCTACAAAACAACAAGGCAAAGTAAGATAGTTAGACAAACACCGAGGAAAAAGAATGAAGAAGGAAATGAACACTATCGAGAAATCTGTTTAAAGTGTGGTTATGCACATACTGGCTCCCGCTAATTACAAGAAATTCCTACGTCCTTGTATCTCCAAGAAACAGATATTAGTTTTCTGTGGGTTGTACGACAAAATTATAGTTGCATATTCATCAAAATGTTACATATTTCTAAGTACAGCTTACTCCCTGTAACCTTTTTTCTAAAAATCACGGACTGTTACATGAATATGTAAAAAGTTCAAATATAAATTTAATTAAATAATATATCAACTAGAACTTTGTAATTACTGAACCGAAGTATATAATTAAATTTAAATTGAGAAATTAGTGTGGAATTATTAAAATTATGCTATAAAATTAAATATAGGATATCCTAAAACCTAAATTAATTGATTTTCTATTATTTAAATTGTCGGCTTTAATTAGGGTTGGTGTTAAAATTAAAACGAAAGCAATGCATTTTTGCGATTTGTTGGGAGTTTAATTTCATAATTAATAAATTAAACGGTTCAGTTAGAAATGTCTTAAGCCTAACAAAATGAATTCAAAAATTTCCAAGATAACATCAAATGCGGAGCCTTTAAAAGAGGAAAAATTCAGGTTTTATGTACGACGCGTAAATAAACGCCTAAACTAACCAGTTTAAAAATTAGCACCAATTATCCTCACAATTAACATGCACTAAAACAGGAATTAATTAAAACATACCTCTAGTTTAATATCCTTCTAGTTCCCTTTAACGAACAGCAATACGTCAAAGATGGCGGTAGTCCCTGAAAAACAAAACGAACTAATCAGTTACAATTTTAATTTTTCGTCACTAGGTTCAAAGATTTATTATTTAACAGCCAACCATTAAGAGTAACGGTAGTAAAGACGTTAACGTTGTTTATTGCACATTTCTTTGCGTAGAAAGTTCAAAGAAAAACCATTCGGCGGCAATTTTAATTGCAAATATTTTTATGTAAATCCCTAATAAAACTGATAAGGGAATAACATATGCAACGATAACATTATTATCGTGTAATAAAGCCGTACAAGTCTGGTAAACAATGCCCTCATAACCAGAAATATGTTTTTAACTTTTCCGTTACTATTTTCAGCAGTAATTAATTAACCTAGACAGGCTCGAATTTTTAAAATCGGGGCAGATTTTTCTTCAGATAAATCGCTAATTAATTAAACTGGACTGAACTAACTAACCGGTACGGGTTGTGCAAAACATCAGTAAGCTTTGAAGTTAATCTATTATGGTTCTTAATGTTAAGGCATTTAACTGCCATAAATTACTAGAATTCTTGATACGATAGTTGCACAATGAAAATAAGTATGTGTAAGTTATGCACACACCTGATATAAAATTAACGAGCTTACGTAATCCACTTGTGTAAATGTAATTTTATTCAGGGTTATTTTATTGTACTTCACTTGTTTTTTTTTTCAATGTGTTTCGCATCTCACGTATCTGTTTATCTGCGTATATGACAGATGTTATACATCGTGGAAGAATCTTGTCAAAGAATGAAAGGACAGCATGTGCTGCTAACCAAATGGGGCGAACAAAGCAGCCCATGTGCGTGTTTTAAAAAAAATTAAGAAATGTGGGGGAGAGCAATACGAGAGAAAATAAACAACGCCAGCTACCCAAACATTAAAAGCAGCTGAACAATTCCAGGTGTTGTATTTCCGGGGCGATTTGGGCACCCACTAAATTTCAAATTTTTTAAGAAATCTTAGCAGGCTTAAAACAGCATGTCGAATATAACCAAAATTGATTTTAAAAATAAATTTCTAATGAATTAAGAAAATTCCACTATTTTTTACACCAGAAACTGTAACTAAAATAAAAATAAATAAAACAAAACCCTTCCCTGAAGTTTTTGAATAAATAGAATTTAAAACGTAAACTTGAAATATTAAAACCAAATTTTTGAGGTTGAATTACGAAAAATGATACTGAAATTGAACTTCTAACCCTAAAATGGAAAATTATATAATCTAAAATTGATCTCCAAAACAACGGCCAAACAAACTGTTCTAAGTAATAAAATCAGAGATTTTCCTAATTTTCGAATAATCCCAACAATCTTTTAAAATTAAATCTCGCTTGATTCCTGCTGCAGATTAAAAATGAAATAATTTTCAAAAATTACCTGGCTAGTAAAGTCGAACCAGTGCTACTAAAAATATTAACCAAAACAATCAATAAAATCAAAATTATTATTAATTGTTAAATATAAGCATGAAAATTGCAATTAATTACTGGCAACGTTTTAATTATCAGTTCAATCTTTCACAGGTGAGTTAAATATCGTTTCCTATTAAAATAAAATTTAACAAAAATCTAACATGTCAAGAATTTCAAAATGTTAGACGTAAAACCAATTTAATTTAACATCGATATTTCTAGAAACCAAACTCAAATCGAGATCGGAAATATCAACTCCTCTAATGCTAAAGTTAAATCGTCCATTATAATTTTAAATTGAATTGAATTGATGAAAGATATAGAAATTTTCAGTACTTTGAAATTTAACTTTTGGGGCTAAACTTGAATTTTATAATTTAGCCTGAAACTGTTTAAAGCAACACGCTGAAATTAAATTAAATCTGAATGTCTACATAAATAAAAATAACAATTTCAACCACTGCGAGTTACGAGAACATTTCAATAAAATGCAAACTACAAATTTCAGGAAATTTTAAAAATGTTAAAAAGACTTTAGTTTTATAAACTGATATTTACTATTTAAAACAAATTGAAACATCTACCAAGGAAAACTAAATACATATAATTTTAATATTAAAAATGAGACAGAAAATTAAAAAAAGAGGTTAATATCGTCACAACTTTAGCTGCAATTTGTGACTTAAAACCAAACTACTACTTTTGAGACTGAAAACTGAAACAGCAAACTCAAAATCGGTCCTGAAATATTGATTAATTCTAAAATTCCTAACGCAAACCTGTTAATTGTAGTCGATTTTTGAGCAAATATCCACAATTAATCTTTAACGGGAAAATTCAAATAACTACAAGGAAAATGCAAACATTTTAAGGGCTTGTTTTAAGTTCTTATTTCTGGCGTAGCCAAATACAAATTGAAACTAAAATTTAGATAAAATAAAATGTTATCATTTGAAATAGTAAACCCTGAGAAAATTATAACCTTAAAATTCAACCTCTAAAAATACCATTTTTAATAAACTAATAAGTAAAATGAAAGCTGTAAATTTCTAGAAATCTAAATGGGTAATAAGAACACTTAAATTGTATACCCTAATATTTACTGGTAAAAGCAAATTAGAACATTTAACAACTTTAGCGGATACTTTTGACCTGCAATCAAAATGAACCAATAAACTCCTTGTTTCTGAAATAATTGGCGAATTCCTAGAGTAAATCCAATAATTGTAGTCTGATGTTTAAAAAATATCGCACAACTACCTACACAATTAATATTTTATAGAAAAATTAAGAGTAACTTATTTAAAAAAAAAAATGCAAAACGCCAACAGCAAAATCAAGGATTAAACAGCAAACTACAATTTTATGGCGAGTTTTAAAAATTAAATTAAAAAAAAATTGGATTTATGCAACCTAGAACTTTTCAAAAATTTAAATAAATAATAAAACTCGTATCACTAAAATTGTAAGTTGTGAGGAAATTTCAACCTTAAAATTCAGTTTCAAAAACTAGCATTTTTAATCAGCTACTGACTAAAATGAAAATTGTAATTTCTGGAAAATTTATAAAGGTTAATAACAAACACTTCAGTTTTATATTCCAATGTTTACAGTTTAAAGCAAACAGTTTCAGTACGAGATTAAATATGGAATGAATACGTATTTTTGGTTTTGAGGACTAAACTTGGAATTTATTATGTAACCTGGGACTTTTCAGCCTGAAAATTCAAATGAAATAAATAATAGCAAATCACTGAATGTATAAGCTCATCTTTGAAACTTATTCATAAATAATTAAGCTCAAAAGTGAGACGAATTTATTTTTTATTAAAATCAAGTTTCAGCTCTTTTTACACTCTAAACTGCAACTAAACTTAGTTATTATAATCAAATCAGTCAAAATGTTAAGGTCAATGTGAAAGTTTTAGGTCTAAATTTGAAAAGTCCAAATAGAATATATGTACAATACGTAATTACAAATTCAAGAATTTGGTTCAGAATAGTATATTAAAATACAAGTTGCAGAAGGCATGTATTCAAGCACGAATTTGAAATTCCGAAACGAGCCGCATAGCGGTGAGTTGAGGAACAAATGAGTGCTTGAAAGACCTTCTGCAACGAGTATTTTATACTATTTTTTCTATTTTGCCGCTTTATACCATTTTATAAATTAAAAAATAAAAATTTTAAATCTAGGGAATTTTGCGGTGGTTGGTGACGTTTATGTTGGCGTAATTTTAGGTTAGAAAATTTATTGCCGGACAAGTCCCAGATCCCAGTATGAAAAAGAATTTTTGACGTATGTCAGTTGACAGTTCAACGCTACCAACATCAATACAGTAAATTTTACTAGTATATTTTAGCACTCCAACGACTTATTTTAACACTCAAATGACGTCATTTGGGTGCTAGAATGGAGTTATTTTAGCACCCAAATAGAAAAATTCAATTTTGAAATTAAAAAGGAATTTCATGTCCAAAAAGAAAAACATTTTATGGTAATAATAATCTATTAGGGCAATAAACGCAATTTTTAATATTAATTAATATTAAAAAATTAATTTTTAGTACTAAATTTCTAAACCGGAACTAAACGTCCGCATCACAATTAAGGGAATACTGCCACGGTAAATTATGGATATTTTGAAAATTTTTAAATTTAATTAATAAATCACTTAACACAAAATGTCAACCTGAAGCCGACCATCAATGTAAAAACTTGAAATTAATTTTCAAAAATCTTCATCAAATACGAGTATAATTATTAGAAATTTTCAGTTTAGTGGCAAGTTCCCCCCCCCCCTCCAAATGGCAAGGTTTTTTGCTACAATAAGTTTCATTTTTAAGGGGCAGAAGTCTGCTTTAAACGTCCACTGCGTGTTTTGATCCTTGGCACCCACAAGCTAAGATTTTGCCCAATAAATACAAAAAAAGGTTTTTTTAATTTTCGGTTTAATGTAACTATAATTTTGTCTCTTTACATTATTTCGGAAGAAGCTCGATGGCGCAGTGAGTGGTAAGAGCGCTGGGCTCCTAGCTAGGAGTCTTGGGTTCGAATCGCACGCAGTGGTAAGGATTTTTGCAAAGAATTCCGCACTGTTCGAGGTCGGTACTTGAGCGAGTGAAGCCATTTAATCATTTGGTTACAGTTAACTATTCTGTCTGCAAAGTGGTCGCCTTCGACGCCTTCAGACAGTGTTGTGTTCCAAGTTGAGGAAATAAATGCAATTTAATTGTAAACTGTTTATTAGAAATCGAACTGTGCATATGATTCTACTCTCTAAACAAAATGTGTCTACTTTTATAAATAGGCAATTTTATTGCGTTTTAAAAAGGTATGAAAATGCTTTATTCGCTTATACAAAAGCATAAAAATTACAAAACTAACTTTGGATTTTCAAAAATAATTTAAAAGTTTAAATAACACCATTACCGCTGAAGTTAACCAATTTAAAATAGACCAATAAGAAAGCATGTACGATGAAAAATAGGCTTCTAAAATTTGTTTTTACTAAACTTACGAACCAATAACTTATCTATCACACAGGCACCACACTAAAATTTACCAAATACTTCACTTTTTAACTACTAAGTAACATACAAAGTTCAACTATGATTAATTATCTTTTAAATAAAGTTATAAATCATCAGATTTTAAGCAGACGTTTCTAATCTATGTGGAATACTTTTCATCTACGAACGCACTACATCTCTTATCTGTTTTTCGTAACTATTTTTTTTGTAATATTATAACACATCAAACATTTAAATAGCTTTAATGAAAGAATCTTAAGAAACTTAAGTGGTATGTTTTGAGTATATTTGACAATTAACACGAATTAACATTCTTCAGATTAGAAACTAATCCCATTTAACACTTGTAGCGTTAGGCTGTAGGTTCAAGGTTTAATTAAAATTTTAAAAAATATCAGAGATAAATGCCCGAACAATTTATTCCATCCTAATAAAACGGTCGTCACTTCCACCACATACAACAGAAATTCATATTGGTGACATTACACATCCGTTAATTAGAACGGAAATACACCTGTTTCAGTGGTTCTCTTTGCCCTTCAAAACAGATTGCATCCACGTTATTGACCGGACGTACGACTTTCGACAAATTTTATTAGAATTTTCACTTTTAAAAATTTCACTCACCACTACGCACAGGATGTGATATCCAAACTAAGAATTCTTGAGTCACTGCTTAAAAGTCTAAAAAGGATCTAACGGAATTATTACACAAGTTTAACCGACGAGAGCAAATGACTAACGACGCTTTTAAACTGATGACTGATAATCTCTGTAAAAAAAAGTTTTAAGTAAGTGATATCTCTAACGAAATCAAGTCATTCTAACGTTTCGTGGTTTTTTGTTCACAGCCGAAAGTGTTGGGAGCTTTCTGTTATTGCGTAATTTACTGTTCTATTTATGAACCTCCAACATTATTATAATTATGTTAATTTTTAAAAATTTGTATATATAAAAATACCACCACAAGGATTTACACCAAAGGAGTGAATCCTTAAAAGTTCGATATCTTCAAACTATTTTGCTGTACACTGGGATCAATAAAATTTCAGCTCAAGTAGGCCTTGATTTCGAAAACATGTCATTATGAATCTTCCAATAAGGTTATGTTATTAAATTTTCGTGAAGGTTGGTTTATATTTTTAGGTTTCAAATCGAATTTTCATTAGTAAAATGGTTGAAAGTTGGCAAAGAACCGTTTTAATGACTAAATTTTAATGCGAATAACAAAACAATTAAGCAACATCCATGGGAATTGGTTAACCTAACCACAAAATGTCATTGTGACCATTCCTGAGGGTTCGCAACGACATATTATGTATTAGAAAGCATGGCTTACTAAGCTTTATGCGCTGGCAGTAAGCTAAGAATGATTATTTTAAGGAAAAATTGTTAAATAAGGAGGAAATGCTAGAAATTTACGAATTTTAAGGCGTTAAGATATGAACTTTTCTTAGCCTAAGCCCCTAAGCTTATTATGTATATTAGTACTTATAACTAAACTAACATGTAATATATTAAAATAGCATGTTATGTAGAGATGCCCAAACAAATTCTATTTAATCGCTGGTAATATATTAGAATGGTTTGAAAGGAAAAAGATCATTTTTCTAACACTAATATCTTATACTGTTTCTATGGTACATAAGAGCTCACTTGTTATGTTGCCTTTAAAATACGCTTTTCTCTATAAAATACGTCGTCAATGACAACGTATTTTATACGCCTTTAAAATACGCTTTTCTCTATAAAATACGTCGTTGCCTAGCAATCTTCGCATTTTATGTATTGTGACGCGTCTCAAATAATAATTTATTAAAATTTGTAATAATATATTAGTGAAAGATATTAGTGTTAGAAAAAATCTTGAAGACAACTCGTGTTTTATAGTTTAAAAATCTCGGTCTATCAAATCCTCGGCTCACTTCGTTCGCTCGGATTTGAACTACGACCTTGATTTTTAAACCTTCTATAAAGCACTTGTTGTCTTAATAGCTATAAATTAGCAAGACGTATTTTCAAAAATATTGCCTAAAGAATTTTTTTATTATTTTTTTCGTACTCAGGGATTATCCCGAAACAGTGTGCCAGAGTTTATTTTTGAAACAACTTGTACATTATTCGTAACGAGAATAATCTGTGAAAATATTACTGACGAGTTAGAAATCAAATTCTTTGGAGAATATTTTTATACACATATTTTCAAAATTCAATGATATTCAATAATTTTTACGATTAGATTCATAATTACTACGAATTTAAGTTTGATTTTAAATCGAAATGCTTTCATTCTGTTCTTTCACGTTTTCATGGCGTTTGGCTTATATTTTCAAGTTTCAAATCGAAACTTGGTGATTACAATGGCCAAAAATGGACAAAGAATTGTTTTGATTGCTAGCTTTCAAGTAAACAAAAAAAAAATAGCCATCATCATTAAAATTCTTGAACCTAACTTCAAAATATCTTTCACGACAGTTGTATTTAACCGTTCGAGAGGATTCACAATGACATCTGCATTCAAACGCATGGTATGGCAAGTTAAAAATTATTCTGTGGGGAATAGTTCAATTCGGAAGAAAATCCAACATTAACTTAACATCTTTTTAAGACATTAAAATTTCTTGCTCTTCCTACGGGGTTAAATGTTTGAGGGATTATTAGTTTAAATAGCAAGAAATGTCAGAAGTTTACGAAAATATCCTTTTTGGACATAATGAATTTGAAATTGAGCGGTTTTTAGGACTTCCGTCTTCTAACGGGGTCAAAATTGTTCCTTAATATTTGTCGTATTATATTTTCCTTTTTATGCTTTCAAACTTGCCACAACAAACATTTAGAACATATTTAAAGAAACATTATTGCCAATAATTTTCTAAGCTTTTTAATTAATTCGAATTTTAGTTTCATTTTCAATCGAAAACCTGAAGTTTAAACATCCTAATATTCCTTAAAATACGACATAATTAAATTTTGAATACAAATAATCAAATCACACTTTATTTCTCACGATAATAGGTTGTACAACAAATCGTTAAATACAATTGCTATAGTCATACACAAAATTATGGTATGTAGCACAAGTAGTCTAGTCGGTCAGGTTCGGCCCATTTCACAATCCCAGTAATCAGCAACGGAATAAAAGCGCTTAGTTATAAACAATAAAAATTACTTTAATTTTTGTTTAACAGCCCACCAGTGTTGTTATCATTAATAATATTAGACACATTGTTGAAGATTTTGGCACCTATTTTGTTTGATTACTTACACGAAATATTAATTTTATAAAAAGATACATACAAAGCCCAACATTGACGAGTGTGATAGGCTTTGATTGTTGAAAACAGACGGCTGTAAAATAAATACATGAATTTCAACGTACAAACTTAAATTAGTAAATACAGTATACTCCGTTTTTTACGTGCTCGGTTATAGTGCATATATTATTTGTATAAACTTTGTAGTTTGACTGATTCAGGTTCCAATAAAAAATCGGTTGCGGCATATTTATTACTTTCATCAATAATTCGTCCATTTTCTATATTTCAATAAAAAAAAATAATTTTTTGTTGTAACATATCTTCGGTTATAACGTTCACTTTTTTTGTATCGTGCGGATACGTTATAACTGAAGTCTCAACCGCGTTTCTCTACAACAGTCAGTGATTCCCAAACTTATTTTTCCGTGGAACCCTTGCCATATGTGCAAACATTATAATCTTAACTGGGGATTAAAAAATAAAAATTACCTACAAATAATTTATTCAACCATATACGTATGATGCACAAGAGATACAATAAATAATTATACAAAATTTAAATTATGTATATAGGTACAAAATACAAATTGTGCAAAAAAAATACAAAATTAAATAATTATACAAAAGCTTTATTAAATAAAAGATTAATGACAAGAATATAGTTGTCTTTTAGACTTCAATATTCTCTGAAAATTTGACTCACGGAACCCCACTTTGGAAACCACTGCTTTACAGGATTGGGTCCTAATTCACACCCATTGTGCACCGTAACATTTTTTTGGCAACGATAACATTATGGCTTAAAGTATGTACCGTATAATTTAAAAAATCGGGCTTTAGCCATGAAGTGCAAATCAATGCCTCTTAAACTGACATATTTATTGCTTAATTCAAATGTTATTAATTAGTCAATTTCAGGCACCACTCTTACGCCGCGTGCTCACTGAAACTAAATAATGAATGCTGAGCCTGAATAAACAATTTCACTACAGTAATTCACGCTTTCAACATATACCAAAGTTGATTACTGAATATACGAGCCTTAATAAAAGGCTTATGTTTTATTTTCAGAGTCACACCTGATTGCGATTCTTTTTTGATCATACAATAGAATCAGACCACAGACATAATCCATTAACAAGTCGAGGTTCAAAGTGGGCATAATACATATGAATTAAATGAGTAACATCAACACCATTTTAAATTATTAAACAGGCAAGAGATACAAAATAATTTTGAAACTAGGTCATTTGCAATTAAGAGTTTCATTGATATACATACATACACCCAGAACTTTACGTTTTCGCAAAGGAAATAAATTCATTGGAAACAACTAAATTGAATTTCGTGAGTGTTTTTTGAACTGCATAAAATCCAATAAGTTGGGTTTTTCTTTTGACGAGAAATACAACGACCTCTGACTAATACAGGCAATAATTAGACAAGATAAAATGTTTTACATTATTTTTCAATGCAATTCAGAACAATAACAGAAGTGTTGTTTGTTTTAGGTAGTAAATTTAATAACATCTGGAGAGGTTTCTGTTACAGTATTTAAGTACTGAATAAAGAGCATGGAACCTACCACAGATCCTTGAGGGACCCCACATTGAACTCAGCCGAATTTATGATTATGTGATAAATCAGCAAGACATTGTGCACATTCTAAGAATGTATAAATCTAAGAAAAGGAAAGGGGTCTATTAATAAAATATCATAATTAACGCAATCAAATGCACGATTGAAATAACACAATACACCAATAGGAGCCCCATCATCGTCAATATATTGAATTAAATTCTTATAAAACTCGTTAATCGTTGCTGTAATGAATCTAGTTGGTCGAAAACTACGTTGAGTTTGATAATGTTGTCGTAGGTCGCAGGACAGGACATTGGGAAGCGAATTCCCAGAACACTTTGGAATTTTCTACCATATTCTAAAATAAGCAGCAGCCGCATTTATAAAAATGCCTCTCGGGTACTGGCAAGAGCGGGAAGTCGATAACTCAAAAAAAAGGTGTAAGTTTTTAAGGTTTTAAGATAAATACTGACAAACAAACATTTAATGTAAACAAAGTAGTGAATACATTTATGGTAATTATTTAGTTTAATAAAAAGAATTTCACGTAACCCAGTACCAAAATGGTTACGTGTTATTTTTGTTTTAAAGCGTTATCAATTTTAACAAAAAACTCTGCAAAGCGTAATAAGGCCATAATTAACCAATATCCCCTGAGTATTTTCTTGAACACCCAATTTTTACTTTAGCATGGCTAAGCAGTAAAAGATTAATTTTTTTAGAATGGAAGAAGGAATGTTACATGTTCATTAATTCTACGATTATTAATAGTTTAATAATTTGTAAGTTGCTACAATTTTGACGAGATGCAAAATTTTAATACATAATTACCAGGTTTATCACCTTTACTTTGACACTACAAAACACAATCTGAAAATTCTCCAGGCATAATAACCAAAACATGTCAACCTGAAAACGTATCGCGTGCATTTAATACAACGATTTCCGGCGAGAAGCACAGGTTTTCCGGTTCCTGTGCATTCCATGCGATCCAATAATATTCTTGCACTTGTGCAAACCACAAGAAGCAGCACAACTGTCCTCCTTTCGAACCGCATTTTGCAAAGAATTAACAGTCTGTTAACTTGCAACGCAATGAAAGTTCTGTGAGACTGAGAATCATTATACTTGCTCGAGTTCACATGTGATCATTTTTATTTTTCCAAAGATTTTATACACAGATTGCTCCTGCTGTTGCCGTAACGTAATATTATATATCTCTTGAAAAGAAAACGAAACCATATGTAATGTAATTAATACGAAGGTGAACTGAGGCATTTAAACGGAATATAAAAATTTCAAACTAAGTATTAAACGTTAAATTTATGGGGAAGTCGTTGGACAATAATTTCTATGTGATTAATTGATGCTTAATAAATGAATAAATGGAAAAGGAATCAGTGCTCGGCGTGTCAATCATGATGAGATTTATTTGATTTGATTTTAATGGAAAGTCTTAACGATTAAGATACATTTTCAGCAAATAAGAGTCTTTAAATATGTAATTATTTATAAATTAAATGTATTAAACATTCAATAGTCCATAAATATTTACTTACAAAACAAATCTAGAAGATAATTGTATTTGCAATTTTCTAACGTAAATTTTATTATATTTGAAATGTAATTCAAAATTGTTGGAAGTTTTTGAGCAGCCAAAAAGTAGGCAAAAGAAAAGCCCTACATCTTTAACAATTTGATCTTTTGGATTAATTTTTAATGAGTTTATAATTATCGAAAATTCTGTACATACTAAAAACAAACCTCTGTAGGCCAGTGGTTCAAATCCTTGCAGAGGTTATAGTTTTTTGTCTTTTGAAAATGTTAAAAATCATGACTAAGAAATAATTGTCAAGGCAAAATGTATAAGCAGTACTTGTACGGTATAGAAGAAATTCCAATTAAAATTTTGGCGGTTTCGATTTTTCTTTTTTGATAATTTCAACATAACCAACATTTACAAAATTCAAATAAAAATTCATTCATTCATTTTGGCAATTTTAATTTTTATAGCTCTTACAACTTGTAACTTAAAAGTTATAAAACAAAGTGTTTTTAACGACCTAAGGAGTAATAAAAAATTTTCCATCTTTTTAACCGCTGATCGTTGTCTAACATCGCTCAATGCCATCTGCTAAAAAACACTAACCTTCAAGAAGCTACGAACTATTAACTTTTTGAAAAACAGTAGCGTTCGATTAATAACAGCTAAGGTACAAAATTTAAATAGGAATTACAAAATGTAATATTCTTTTACGTGTTTTTTTTGTCTCTCATTTTATTAATAAAACACTTAAATATTGCAAAAAATGTATGTAAATTTGTATTTCTTTAGCTTTATACCACAAATTAGAAATAATTAATACTAAACTAAAAATAACTGATTGCAAAAGTAGTTTTCAGGCAAAATACTTCGAACAATGATTAGATACTTTCACATTTTAGTCTTTTGGTTTAAAAATAATAATAATAAAATTTATTGGATTTTCAGTTTAATTTTGCAGTTTCTAAACTAACATTACCATTTTCATTTTTAACCTTGTGTTATGCCATTTCTATATAAAAATCTGAAATTTATATCTGAATTCCTAAATGAATCCCTGAGTAATCAAATTAAACTTGGAATTTACGATATACATTTGTTCTAAATGGAAGTTGCAAGGTTAGGTTTAACATTTTACGATTTTTATTTTTAAATAAGTTTTTGAATGGTATTATTGCGATTGTTTTGACATTGCATTTTAATTATTATTAAATTGGTTGTTGTACGTACCTACCGAAAATACTTACAAACAAATATAAATAAATAGACAGAATTCAGAATTAAAATTGGGAACATGAATTATTTATTAATTTCGAATTTAAACTCAAATTAATAAAAACATAAAAAGGCAAAAAACTTTATTTTTTTTTTAAGTTTTAGCCTTCTAGTTGTATATGAAGATTTTCTTTAATTTTTTTTCTTTATAAATTTAATTTAAGTTGGCGACTTCCAAATGGTTTTGAGAAGTTAACGAATACTCATGCACCTCTTCCTTTTTAGAAACAAAAGAAAATAAGGAGATGCAACAATAATTAGCGAATATTTAGAGCAAAATTTGCAACTTATTGTCTTCGTTAAATAGGACGAAATAATTTAAGTTAAAACAATAGAATTATAATGGTTTGCTTAACTAAGTCTTAAAAATAACAGTTTCTTTTAAACAATAAGACAGCGCTAAAGCAACGTTAATTTTACGAAGATTTTTAATAATAATTAAAGCCTATTATTTACCTTAATTGTCGTATTTTAAGACACTTTTTGTTGGTAACTGGATTTTATGGGTCTAGGACACTTCGCCCAAAGTCCATAACGCCCACAACCAGATTTCGCCCACAACGCCCACAAGCATGCCCACTTCGCCCATATTCTCTAGAGCAGTGGTTCTCAACCTTTTTGTGACCGCGACACCCTTAAATATAGGTTTTTATGCTGCGACACCCTAACCCTAATGTCTAATTGTAATCACAATATATGTGCAAAATATTAAGTAAATTAAAACTTGTTTGCTCTTAAATAACTTTAATATTCTTCAAAAATAAAAATACTTGCATACTTAAACACAAACAAAAATTTTTTGCAAATACAAAAAGATCTCAATTAAAAGTTTCTCGGTCAGCATTAGTGTGACACCTGTGCTTGATGAGTTGAACATAATTTTTCTATTTGAGGACGTACATGTGATAAACTTACACGCATTTCGCTGTCGACGTCAGTTAGTCGTGCTCTGTATTTTGATTTGATTTGCTTCATAGTTGAAAATGCCATCTCGCAGAGGTAAGATGTTGCAAATGGAAGCAGAATATCCAAGGCTTTTTCTGAGATCTAAGGGTAGTCATTCTTCAACGATATCCAAAATTTTGATATATCAGCATCCAAACATTTGGGCTTTAGTGCTGTGTTAGAATGAATATCCACAAGTTCTTCTTTTTCACGTGCAGTTAAAGTAGAAGCATTATTAATATTAATTTCTCCAGACTTGTCAAAGGGCGATACTACCCATGCCATTTCAATAGTAGCAACTGAAGGAAAATATTTTTTTAAACCGTCTTGAAGTACAGTCAGGTGATTTACTATTGTTCGTCTGAGCTGAACTACTTCTGATTGTTTGAGGTCTGATGTAGATTTTGTGGTAAATGCAAAGTATGATAAATCTCCACGTTCAACTGCTGATCTCCAAAGATCCAGTTTTTTTTAAACCATTCATTTTATCATTTGCAGATATTATATTTTCATTGCGCCCCTGCATACTCGTATCTAGTGAATTCAGTTTTTCAAAAATATCAGCAAGATATGCTAATTTGGCTTTCCACGTAGTGCAACTAAGCATCTCCAAGAATTCAGGTTTTTCTGTTCCAAAAAATAATTTCATTTCTTCCTGGAGCTGCAAAACACGATGCAATATTTTTCCTCTTGATAGCTAGCGAATCTCTGAATGCAATAATAATGTTTTATATTCAGTTCCCATTTCCGCGCTCAGCTTTTCAAATAAACGAGATTTTACAGGACGGGTCTTAATAAAATTAATCATTGCAACAACATTAGAAAAAACCTCGTTTAACAAGCCACCCTCTACGCTTTTCACCATGAGAGCTTGTCTGTGCAAGAAGCAATGGGTAGTAACTATTCTAGGATTTTCTTTTTTCTCTAAAGCTATGAAGCCTTTAATGCGGCCTGTTATAGCAGCTGCTCCGTTTGTACATATGGAACAACAATACTGCCATGTTAGATTTTTTTGTTGTAAGTACGTGTTGACCACAGAAAAAATATCCGCACCAGTAGTGGTAGTCGTAAGTTCCCGGCAAAATAATATTTGTTCAATAATATCGGTCCCATCTACAAATCGAACAAATGATATTAATTGAGATCTACCACTCACGTCGGTGCTTTCATCGAGTTGCAGCGCGAACTTTTTACACTTCCGTAACATTTCACAAACTCTATCCTCAATATTTACAGGCATTTCTTGAATCCTTCTTTTCACAGTATCATTCGACAATGCAATTTTAGACACTTCTTCAACCACACTTAAATACACGGCCATGGATGAGACGCGACACCCCTGATTTGCTTTCGCGACACACCAGGGTGTCGCGACACCCCGGTTGAGAATCACTGCTCTAGAGGGACACAACGCCCAAAATGACCATATCGCCCACTTTTGAAAGAGGCCATAAAGCCCAAAAGGTCCACAACGCCCACATTCTCTAGAGGGACACAACGCCCAACTTGACCACAACGCCCAATTTAATTCCAGATTCGTGTGAAGTCGTTTCCTTATCTAATAATCAAAATCTAGATATTATTTTAATTGTAACTCGATCGTGTCCACATCGCCCACATAGTCGACAGGGACACAACGCCCAAAATCTTTAGAGGTACACAACGCCAAAAATCTTTAGAGGGACACAACGCCCAACACCTCTAGAGGGACACAACGCCCAAATAAATTAGCAGGGACATATCGCTTGATAAAAAATGCATGTAAGTAATAATCAGGAAAAAGGATGACAACACTTAACACAGGTATACTGGTACATCTGTATATTTGTTTTTAATTGTATACTACATACTCTTACATAGGACTCTATAGCTATCCTGTCTAAAGGACATACCGAATAATTAATTGTATGACCCCATTCTGGATCAGGTATTTGGTTTTCTGCATCTAAATTGGACATCGTGTCTCTACACTCGTCACAAAATCCAAAATGCTTACATGGCATCAAAACAGTTGTGGGGAGTTGTTCCTTGTAAATAATGCACAGGGCTGAATTAGGCCGTGTTTGCACTTCATTTTGTGCCGCTTCTGGTGCTCTTATGTCTACATCTGGGACTTCTGATGAATCTTCGCTTTCTTCAATAAGCAGATCTAAAATGTATCGTCAACTTATGTTTGTATATTACGTTTTGATGAATATAAACTTATTATAGCTTTATTTCCGCAACTACAGTCACAGATTTATGTACATAAATGAATAGTATCACAGCAATGCATGCAATTTCATCAAACTGGAAAACTAATTCAGTAAAGTAGATTGTTAAAATACTCACTACCAATCTGTAATTCAATGGGTACATTTTCTGGCAATGTTCCCAAGAGTGGTTGTTCTTCTCCATTCGGAATATAAAGGTTCCAAGCGGATTACGTCAACTTTGAATCATAAGGAAAACAACTCTTTCAACCACGCTTAAGCAAAGCTGCCTTATTCTTTGGTTTAAGCTGACTAACCCAAGGCAGTTTCTACGCTATACAATTTTGTTTGTTTAAGAACTAAATGGTACCTGCCAGTCAAAATGATTAAAAGATAGTAAGCAGTTCTACGTAATTCTTAAGAATCTTAAGTTTGTCTGTGTACAAACACACAATAGGTACCTCTTTGCAATCACAAAAAATCTAATCGAATTAGCTCCATATATTATTACAGAATGAAAAATAATGCACTTTTTAACACTGTAAAGGAAAGGTTACCTACGCTCATTAAAACAAATGTGTAATACCTACAACTACAGAATAGTAAAAACCCTCCATAAAATATAAGGTTGTCTTTGGGAGAAGTAAATTAAAAACTAAGTATAAAAACCGTATTTTAATTTATTAATTGAGCTTTTTCAATTTTTTTTTTGGCATTGTGCCCCTGTCGAATGAAGCACTCATAAAATAGACTTGCCGCCATTTTTAGTGACCTGCATTTTATTTTCTAACTCTGTCTGTAACATCAGCCACTTTACAAACGTTTGTCACGGACTTTTGGAAAGGTAAAGCCTGATAGAATGTTGTTTGGCAGTATGAACACACCAGACGTTATGGACACATTAAATATTGGGCGTTGTGTCCCTCTAGAGATTGTGGGCGTTGTGTCCCCGTCGAACTGTTGGGCGATATGTCCCTGCTAATTTATTTGGACGTTGTGTCCCTCTAGAGGTGTTGGGCATTATGTGGATACGATCGAGTTACAATTAAAATAATATCTAGATTTTGATTATTAGATAAGGAAACGAGTTCACACGAATCTGGAATTAAATTGGGCGTTGTGGTCAAGTTGGGCGTTGTGTCCCTCTAGAGAATGTGGGCGTTGTGGACCTTTTGGGCTTTATGGCCTCTTTCAAAAGTGGGCGATATGGTCATTTTGGGCGTTGTTTCCCTCTAGAGAATGTGGGCGAAGTGGGCATGCTTGTGGGCGTTGTGGGCGAAATCTGGTTGTGGGCGTTATGGACTTTGGGCGAAGTGTCCAGGCCCCGATTTTATTTTTTAATAAAAAAAACTCGAAATTTTCTAGTATTATTTCAATCATGTCTTGAAAAAGTATTGAATTTTTATTGATTTATTTCTCCAATATACCCATCGTACTTTTTTGGATGTCTTTCCGAATAACCAATATTATTTTTAGATTAAAAATCTTTCGAGTTTTCTAGTATTTTTGCGATAAAAAAAGTGAAGGTAGATAGTACAATACATTGTGTAAAAATTTTGAATTTTTGTTAATTTCTTCGATAATCATCGTGTTCCATACGAGAGTTTGCTTTTCGTTAAAAATCGTTTAAAATCGTTTGAGTTTTCTATTACATTTAGAATTTAAAAAAATCTTATTTTTTTTTTATTTCGATAGAAATCCTTGGAATTTCTTATTAATTTGAAGATGAAATCTTTAGTGTCCGACCGAAGATCAGTTTGTCAGCCGAAGCCGAAGCCGATGTTCGGCTATCGCCGTCACCTTCGGCCAAAGCCGAAGGCGCAATCAGACTTAGAACACTTCCTGCAAATTAGTGTAAATAAATTAAATACTCTAAATAGCATTAAAAAAAATTCATTTTTTCCAATGATAAACTTAATTTCATTTTTCTTTATTTATTGAAATACATAAACATAATAAAATGATTAAAATGAATAATATTGTACATTGTACGTAATATTTCGTTCGTTTGCGTGAATCGCTCGGCTGGATGTAACCTTCGGCTTCGGTCAAACCTTCGGCACTTTTTTCGCCGAAGCCGAATGTGCTTTTTGTGGCCGAAGGTGGCCGAAGCTGAAGCCGAAGCCTCGGTCGGACGCTAGAAATCTTGTAAACATTTCGAACTTATAATCATTAAATCGCCATATATTTTAGGATTTTCTTGCAGATAACTAGGTTTATTTTCATAACAATCCGTTGTTAAGTTTTCTGGTAAAGGTAAATTTGAGAAAATATCCAACTTTTTAAAATTGTAGGTATGTACTTTCTGGAATTTTTGCTAAAAATCAGATTTAATTTTTGGATAAAAATCTTTCGAATTTTCTTCCTATCCCTGTTATTTTTAATATTAAACAGCGTTGCAATCTTGTAAAAATTTTAGATTTTTATTAATTTATTTTTCGAATATAATCATCATATCGCTAGCTTTTATTTTGGATAAAAATCATTAAAAAGTCTTCTATTATTTGTTGATCAAAGTAGAAGGTAAATTTTATATAATCATACTTTTTGTATTTCTCGAGGTATTTCTTTACTAAGAACCAGATTTCATTTTTAAATTGATTCTATTTTTCGATAAAAGTCTTTTGGGTCATCTATTTTTTATTTCTAATTCTTCACTGATAAGGTCTTATTTTTGATAAAAATCCTTCGGGGTGTCTTTTATTTTTACAAGATACTTACATCCATAAAAAAATATTCGTTTTTTAATTATCTTTCTCGTATATTCAGTTTCTTTTTCTTTTGATTTTTTTACTGATAACCAGATTTTATTTTTCGATGACAATTCTTCGAGTTCCTTATTATTTTTCGGATAGAAGGATGCAAATCTTGTAACATTTTTGAATTTTGAATATTTTACAATTTCTTTTATTTCTTTGTTGATAACTAGATTCCATTTTTTGATAAAAACTCTTCCATTTTTCTGTTATTTTTCCCATGAAAATGGAAGGTAAATTTTACAAAATATTCAATTTTTATTAATTTATTTTTCTAATATATCCAGCGTATCATCGTACTGTTTGTAATTTATTAGAAATATTCAAGATATCGGTATAGGTTTTTGGATTTCTTTGCTAATAACCAGAATTTATTCGTAGATAAAACATCTTTACGAGCAAAAAAAAAGGTAAACCTTAACAAATATTGAATTTTATTAAATTATTTTTCCAAATCATTCATAATAGTCATATTTATTGGATAATAATAATTTATTTCGCTCTGTAGCTACAGTATATGCAGAAAGAATAAGTCACAGATTAAATCAACAATAATATGTAATAGCAACACAATACAAAATATAATAACAATAACAAATATAATATTCCTAAAGTGAAAGTCACTGTAAATATTCATTTAAAGAGTAATCGCAATTTTCATATAAATATTGTTTCAGATGGATTTTAAATTTACCTCCATGAATCTGTTAAATCTGTTTAATATGCTCTGGTGTCTTAATAAGAATTACATCTAGTTACCTTTGAAATTTGTTTGCATGGAAACTTTTATGTGCCACTACTTTGACATTGGTGTTGCATTATCCAGAGCTGTCATTTGTTAATTGTAAAACTAAAAAGTAAACTAATTCACTTCAAATAGTTTTAATTCATACAACACAAGATGTACACTGTGCAAGAAAACATTTTTATGGTTGAGGCATACTTTCGATTACGACAGTAGCATAATAGCAGTGCGCGAAAGCAGCACATTTTATTTTACATGCGAAATTCAAAGCATACTAGATGTATTTCATTTTAAGACACTTTGTATATCTTTATGTATGTTACAGCCGGCGATTTTTCAAACAATGAGTATTCATACTGATAGACGGTAGATGATAGATAGATACTACATGTATACATGGCATTTAATTTATATAGTAATTTGTTATCTTTCACCCATAGACAACATTTGTAAATCATTAATGATGTAAAAGTTAATATTTTGTTGTTTTTAAAAGTAGACCTAAGAGATTTCTTTGCTTTTTTGATAAAATTCTTACGAATGTCAATCAAAGCCGAAGGTAGATTTTGAACGATTATTTTATTTATTTTTGCAGAGAACTTTTTAAATTTTTCTTACCACTATCTACTGCTTGAAGGGTAAAAACGCTTGGTTTTCTGTTATTTTTACAACCAAGGAACACTGTAAAAATATTATTTTTTCAATGTATTCATTACAATTTTTTGAAATTTTATCAGGTATTCGATAAAAATCTTACAAAAATCTTTAATTATTTTTACAATCAAACAAAATTGATTTTACTTTTTTACACAGAATTATTCCAGAAAAAAGTGCACCGCTTTTTAAACTTTCTTACCGCTTATTTCTTGAAGGATAAAACCGAACTAAAAGTAAAATTTCTTTTAACAAAACAAAACGCCTCTGTTAAATAGCACAAATCAATTAAAGCTTGTAAAAACATTTCTACATTAATTAATAAGACTGCAAAGAAACCTTACTGGTGAAGGCTCTTCGGCTTTGTTAATAATCACATTAGCAGAACAAAACCAATTCTTTCATTTTGCACGAGAGTAACTTTCCTAATAATTATAGCTAATAATACAATTATTCACGGCTACCATTCCCACTGCATTTATTGATTTGCGTCCAGTATTTTAATAACAAGTTTTAAATGCCAAATCGTTTAAAAGAAATTAAGTTTTTTGTCGCTAGGCATGTAATCAATGGCTTCTTATTATAAGCAAACATTAAATCAGCCACAATTATCGCCTTCAGCCCTACGCAGTTTTCTTGGGAAATACTGTTTTACATTATTAATAAATAAGTTGCGGTTTAAAGAAAGAATGCACTGTTATTTCAATGAAGTACCGTAGAATTCCCGAGTTCTTTTATATCTACGATTTTTACTTTTTTGACCTATAAAAGGCCTAATCTAACATTGCAGAAGTATAATTTTACATTACAACCTCACAAAATCAAAACCAATTCTAATTTACTATGATACTACGATTTTTTAATATATAAAAATAAATAAATAAATATGCAAAAAATAAGTACTAACCGAACCTTAAATCAAACGACATTCAAATAAACACAAATCCCGAAGATCTCGCTTATTTCGTTTCGTTAAGTGAACGCAAGGTCTACCTGAGCTTCTTTTATAGTTTTCTTTACATTCTTTTCAAGAATTACGTAGCCATGTTTACAGTGCATAACAATCCAATTCTTACACACGTAACCAAAATGGAATGTTACCTTGCAATATGTAATTTTAAGTTTCGCTATTCCTTTTCCTATCACGTGACCGGTCATTAAATCTCCTGTTTTGCTACAGCGTTACACAAGGGAAATTAATAAATCTGAAAACTTTTGATTGTTATCCTAAATATCGTTGGATATAGAAGTGGTTTTTACATTTTAAGTAATATTAATGGGGCTTTATATCTTTGACTAAATCTAAATGTTTAAGCTTGTTTTTCATATTTTTTAGGTTTGTAATGATTTTGTTTCCTCCAGCAAATTTACACTTTCGTTTTAACAGAGCCATCAAGTAAAATTCTTCACCTAAACAACAATACTTAAAAAGTTAACGCTATTTCTGAACTTGTTTACAATAGTTTTTCATTTATTAATATCCTAAATAATAAATTATTGTGGATTAGCACATTTGAGCTTTATTTTTAATTAATTTTCAAAATCATAAAAAAAATAATTTATTAACAATCTAAAGAAGGCATTAAAGATCATTCACATTGCCTTCGATAAAGTTCGTAACCTCGTAACGTTTTTGGTGTAAACTAAACAATTAGAATTCACAACAACATAAAAGAAAGGAAATCTACAAACTTTCAGTTTGAGTAAAAGTATTTCGCATGTAAATTTAAACAGTTGTTATTTTCATGAAAAACGTGCTACACATTTAAAATTTCCAACCTGCAGCCTTTCCATAATGTTCACAAAAACGTTTTCTTACAAGTCTGACCTTCCTATTTAAAAAAAAAAAACGCCAAATTCCACAGCTACCTTAGCGAATAATAAATAAGGAATATTAATGAGCTGAGATTCAAAGGCGAAGTTGTGACATTTTCAGCTAACCTACAACCATTACTAAAACCTCGCCCAAACATTAAACTAATAACGTACCTAAAGGGAAAAATTTGTTTTTAATTTCAGGTATGCTCTTGCCTTGCAGTTATAAAAAAATATTCCAAGTGATGATTGATGGTAAAACAGGAATTAATAATTAGTAATAGAGCAAAGGCAATTTTCGAAATTATACTGTTTTAAATACAGGACGTGAAGGTTAAAGGTAAGTAAACCAGTTGAGGAACTTGTTTTTTAAGTAGTTTGAATTTTAATCCTTCATTATAGTGCTAGACATACTAGACATACCCATATTTACATGTTATGGTATAACTTATATTCTCGTACTATTAAATTTTTATTAAAATGCACAAGTGAGCAAGGTCGGCGAAATGTACGTTTATGTGGACCAGACGTGACACAACATTCCTATGGTTTTTACTGCAACATTTTTATTATGGAAAAAATGAAAAACAGGGCGAAACTGATAAGGTTTTAATTTACCATTTAAATGAAATCTTTAAAAACCCATTGTTATTATTTATCGTTACAAAGTACAATGCAAATTCAGCAAAGTTCCAGGGAAAAACAACACATTAAGGTTTAATATTTTTACATATTAATAAAATACATAATTTTACATATAATAATTTAGTTTACTGTGTTGTTTGTTTGTCATCATTTAAATAATTAACTCATTAACTCATAATTAAAAATGTAATAAATTTTATATGCATAGCTCTAAGTCTGTAGTTGGGGATAAACAAAGTTTTTAACGTGTTTGTTAGCATTCCTTATCGTATGTAATAAACAGAAAACTTTACTATTTTATTTCAGATAAGAAACGGGACTGCTTGTAAATTTTGAAATATTTCTTCAACTGCACAGGGTTTATGCAAAATTACTCGAATAATATTTTTTAAACCGTCAAGAATTGCAACAAAATTTTCAAACGAAAGTCTCTTCGATTTAAGCAAGTTTCCATCAAAGGTGTTCGTTTTATTATTGAACTTACTTTTTTAAGATGCATATTTCTGGAATTTTGGAAATTAAATCCAATTTTAAGAAACTTTTGTATGTATAATTTTTGGAGAAAACCCTTTATTTTCGAGTTAGAAATGATTATTCAAGGTTAGTTTCAGACTCCCCAAGTATTGACAGAGCCTCAAACAGAGCTCCAAATAAATGTCAGTTGTGGGATTTGTTATTTTGGGGATCAATCATTATTAATAAATTTTAAATAGAAAATAATGTCATTTTCATTAAGGTGATTGTAAATTCCACTATAATAAAAAAATAACAGTAATTTTGTCAATTGATTAATTAGTTTTTTGTTATAGTTTATCATTTTCTTACTTTTGTTAATTAACTGGTTGAATTAAACGCTCTGCATGTGGGGTAACATTCTTACTTTATAGTTTATACTAATTTTGAATAATTGCTGGTAACTCGAAAATAAAGGATTTTCTCACAAAATGTTCCGTTAATTTTGGATAATCCTGTATACTCAATTTGCATGTTGATTAACCCCAGCTGGGCCATTTTCTCTTTCGCTTTTTAATGCTAAATTTTGCAAAATAATGCCAATATTTAGATCTTTGCTACACCTTTTGCTGAATTTTCAAATTTACCTTTTAATCCAAAGATACAAGCAGTTTTTAGGGACCCAGTGAAAAAATTATTTTGGATAACAACATCAAAACGTCAAGTGTTTAAGAAATGGAAATCAAATCAGGGCATTTTATATAAACTCCTTAACAAGCGTATAGATGTGCCTGATATCAAGTATTTAGGAAGTCCAAAACACAACTTACAAAGTAAAAATTGTTCAATCAATTAGAACAAGAATTTATATACAGTATTATGAACTTAATGTCAGCGGCGGCCCGTCTGCTGATGCAGGTGAAGCGCTGGTTCACCTATATTTTAAATGTTTTTTTTTTAATCCGAAATCATTTTAATTGTTCTCATTTTGTTTAATTCAGTTGATATAGAAAAGAATTCTAATTTATGTATTTTATGCTCGACGCACAGTACGTACAGAAAGCCCCTGCAGGTTATACCGCAATACATATTGTAGACCACAAGCGTTCAACTGAAGCAGGTTCGCTTCTACAGGAATACTGCGTCAATTTTCGTATGTTTGCATATGAGCCGTTAATATGGCAACGGCAAGCTTACAAATTAATTTCTACGGAGAAGTGGAATAGATCAAAGACCTGCGGCAGTCGCAACCTGCCTTCTGGTTCAGGTGTTACATATGTATTTTGGTTTGTTCTTCGTTTTATTGGGCAGACCACGCGAATTTTTATACAATGTCCACATTAAGCGATCCAGTATGTATTTTATTAGAAACGCCATTTGCAAGGTGGAATTGACGTTTTTTTGGTAAGTGGATTTGATTTTAATATTTATTATTACCCCTAATTTCTTTAAAATTGCGATTAATACACCTTTAAAGAATAATTCCAAAATATATATTTTTAGCTTTATATTAAGCGAACCCGGATTCCATCAAAATTTCAAGTTGGAAAATAGTGAATGACCTTGAACTTTAAAACCCCCGGGGGCTGCCCCCGCAGCTCGACCCCCAAAGGGGTGAGGGGGGACCTAATAATCTGCTTCACCCATTCCTCGTCACGGGCCACCACTGCTTAATGTATACTCAATTCATGAACCTTTCAATTAAATTAATATAGGCTGTAATTTTGTCAAATTAATGTTAGCTTTTCGAGAGAATCGCCTATTGTTAAGTGTGGCTCGTTAGAATTCTCCGGCTAACTAACAATGCCGGTTCGGTCGAGAACCATCACCTTAAAATTGATACAGTGTGATTTTTACAATTTCAACAGATTGATACGAGGAAAAGTCCAGGTAGTTTTTTGTTCTTCGGCAAGGCAGCTCGAAGGCATTCTTGCAGGCAGTTGAAGACAGTTTTGGACTTTTTGAGGCTGAAACAGATTAAGGGATTTGGAAGCAGTCCAGTATTAAGCGCATTCTGAAATAGTCTCGACTATTTAGTATTTTGAGGCAGTTTGAAGAAACATGATGCACGCTTATCAAAATTTTAAGTCTCTTTTAGGCAATTAAGCCTATATTTAGTACCAATAAAAGAAGTTCTGGCAATATTAAAGGCACTCTGATGCAATAAATACAAGAAGAAGGCAGTATTTTGTCTCTTAAGACAAAAGACTGACCAACCCCTCGGAAAGTCAGTTTAAGAGGGTACTTATAATTTAGTTTTCTTTGTTTTATATCCCATTCCTTTTATTCGTCTTCTCCTTTTCTTCTTTCGTGTTTTTCTTTTTCTCTATCTTTTTTAGTATCTTTCGCCATCTTTGTTATGAAATTATCAACGTCTTCGTGCATCTATTTCCTTAATTAATTATTCAGGCTTATTTCTTTGTATTTTCAGTTTAAGCTCTTTGGTACGTTTTGCTGAATTCTTTTCTAAATTCATTTTCCTTGACTTTTTTATCTGTGGTTCTTCTACGATAAATTCACATTAACGATCTGACTAACTTCTATCTTTTTTCCCTTCTTCCTTTTGTTTAGCATTTATTCTCGGTTTTTTCGTTTTATTTTGTTCATTTTTATATTGTTCCATTTTTACCATAGAAATGTTCTCCATTCTCGTTACTTTTTCTTTTGTCGTTTTATCTGGGCTATTTAGTTTGGTATGATTTTGCGTTTGCATTTTTTATCCATTTTTCTCCGTCTTTGCCCCTTTTATTTTTTATTCCACCCTTCATTTATATTTAGTATTTTCTTCTATTATTTACTAGAACTTTTCTTTTTCTTCTGCCGTACTTCTTCTTTCTGATTAGAGATGGAAATAAAATAAGTCAATTTTTTTTTAATTACATTAATTTATATGGTCTTTTATCCATACTTGGCTATTCATTTTCTTCTTTTCAGCGGAAAGTCAATAATATTTATTCAACTTTTCAGCATTCTGTTTAATACTTTTTCTGTTTGTTTAGTTCTTCTTCGCATTACCCGCTATTCTTTCTCCTTCTTTGTTCTTTATTATTTATTGATATGTAAAATACACTTCTAAATTGATTTATTACTCAATCCTTTTCTGCTGCTTTTGTTAAGATTTGTCTTCTCGTTTTTTTTTTCGCTTATTAGATAGTTTTCTTTTATTATTTTTACGGAACAGCAAACAGCAGTGGAAATTTCTCGCAAAGTTCATAAAAACTTGGTATAAACTAAAGGATGGAATAATTCCTCCTTGTATTTTTCATTGATTCGCTATGGGTTTACTTCGCGACCTCTTATACCCCATATTTTATATCTTTCAGCAGCTGCAACATACGATCATATATCTATAATTGTGGTTTATCGGATCAAGAAAAATTAGTATTTGAGGGGGGGGGGGCAAGATTATTGGTTACGGAAGGGAGGCTGTTGTTATTACAAATCGCCTGTTTTTCTATGTAAAACACCCTTGATATGATTTATTGCTTAATCATCTTCTGCTTTTGTAATACTTCTTTTCGATCTTCTCATTTTTATTACTTACTTCGCCTCTTTGTTTTCTTCAATTTATTTTTTTATCTTTGGCTTTTTAGATCCTTTCTTCTTTTACTTTTCCCAACTTTATATCTGATTTGACACAAAATATAAATGGGCGAAGTTGATGATGTTATCTAATAGTATTTTATGGGACATCTTCCTCGATCTTAATTTCCATTTCTTATTGTAACACCTGTTTTTGAGTATTTTTAACTTGTTTTTCTGTTGTTCATACCTAATATTTTAAAACAAGTATTATATTTCTTGCTATGTTACGGAAAATTAATATTCTGAGATTTGATCATTGTTTAGAGAGGCTCCCATAATTGCAGTGATTCCTACGCCTCTGGTGAAAACTATCTATTAAGTAAATCCTTACATATTTAATTTCTAAAATCAAGTAATCAATGTAAATAAACCAAATGATTCATGAAGAACGTTTGATTACAGATTTACTGTTCCTAATTTAGACTTTTCGCAGTCAAATAGAACAAAAAATACTCAAGTTTTTCAAATATCCACTGAACACTAGTAATTAGTTTTACATAATTCTTGTCCAGAAATTTCTTTTCCTTTTTCCCTCTTATACCTTTACAGTGCCGAGGGGGCCCAACACACCGAGTCGCAGAGTGGTCACCCATTCAAGTTCTGAGTTCAAAATCCTAAATCATCATCATCATCATCATCATCAATTGACATGGAGCAGATCCTCGTGGATCAATCCTGGATTACGCTTTAGAAAATTATTATGTAATCCTTAGTTTCTATAACTGAAAGAATATGTAGCAAATTATAACTTCCTTGTAATTGTATTAAGTAACTCTCTATAATATGGGAATAATTAATTCGTTCGAAGAGTTTCATATGGGATTATATTGTTGGAACTCCTGGAAAACTACCTTATCTATTTTAGCCAAATTTGGGGTTTCTGGAAATTTAAAATTTATAAAAGCCCAGTTTATATTTCGTCCGGCCATTTACAAATTTTTTTAAAACAAAAAAAAATTAAATTTCTTCCTGCGCCATTTAAGCGCCATATCTGACATAATTCTTATTATTCAGTAGCAAATTTGAGTAAATTGATATTATTTAGAACTTCTGATTTAAACCAAAAAAAAGTTATAGCAACCGGTTAAACTAACAGTTTCCCCATTTATAAATTAATATTTCATTCCAGTTCTTGACCAGACAGTTATTTAATTTCCTTTTGTTCGACCCGCTTGTTTGTGAAGCTCTTGTACGAGTTTCCTCATACTTTCACGTAATGCAAAGTAGTTTCTACCTTCAGTGATTCATTCACAGCATTTACAATTTGCATTGTTTCTATTATGTTCTGCTAGACGTGTGTCTTTATGTTTTTCTAAGTAGATAAATTAGAATTTCCTTCTTTAAATTTAGTTTGTTTTAACCTCAAACTTAAATAATGTATTTAGCCCTACAATTTCGTTGATAAACTGGGTAATCAACTAATTGTTTAATGTATGTAAAGCCTCTGGCGAATTAACAGGTTATAAACTAATAAGCCTTAATGCTGTTTGTATTGTTACAAATACAACTTTCGAATAAACAAACGTGTAAAAAAATCAAGATCTAATAACAGGTTGAGTATGTTTAGTATTCGAGTTGTATATGCAAATCGAAGTTATACACGTCGATTTACGTATGGAATGAATCGACCCGATTTCGAAATACTTTTTATTTTCTCCGTTAACTACTTAAATACGCATGTTTTATCTAATTTTTGTTGTTTGCACTGCAAATTAAGTTATTAATACGTGGTAGGTTAGCTAGATCATAGTAGGTTTTGATAGGGGGATGTTTGGGTTTGTTGTCTACATGAAAAGCCTGAGATGCAACCACAAGCTTTCATGCGAAAACCAAGAAAATGTTACCAATGCAAACTTCTTATATTTTGCTTACTTTATACTTAAGAGTATTTTTGAATATTTCTGTTGGTTGGCATGAAACGAGATTTTAATCAGAGCTTCTAATGTAAATAAAGTTTCAAGGAAAAATTAAGAATCATTAAAAAATAAATGCTCGTTTGGCTTCTGACTAGAATAACACTTAAAAGCAGAAAATGAAAACGTGAATAACTTAGTTCTAATCTAAATTCGAGAAGCACGCAAATATCGTTTTAAATTTCCATACATTTATATCTGTCACGTCCATTAGAAGACGGTCACTTTTAACATCATATAAAATTCGTCACATTAAGTTTACAATCCGTAAATAATAAATTTGAATACATAACGACGTGATATTGCTACCAGTCTAACTCAGTTTTAAGATGTCTTGATTTTATCAACGATGACACATACAACGTTTTATAAAGATGGTTTTAATCTACTAATAAATCTTACATCTAAGTTTACGGTTATTTCTTAGAATTTATGTTGATTAAATCTAAAATTTTATAATTTTTGTAGATGGAAAAATTCCAATATTCGGACGTATTAACAACTTAAAATCCATTACAAGTCGGTAAATATTTGTAGTTAAAATTAATTTACTTTTATGCAAATCGTTAACAGCCATAAAATCTAAGTAGGCTTCAAATTAAACACTGGCTCACAGTCTAATTTATTTTAAACCAAATGCATCGCGTAACGTAGCATTCGCTAATCGAGACTTCCCATAGACTTGTTGACCATCCGCTCTTGCCTGGACGCATTTTTATACAGCGGCCGCTCTTAATCTAGAATACAGCAGAAACTTCCAGGGATCAATGAATTTCTCATTTAAACTAAACTTAAAAGTTTAAAGATAGAGGACGTTCCGAATGACCCTGAGAATTTTCTAGGAATTGAATTTTAAATAGAATTCTGATAAAACCATCAACGCACAATTGCCACAAATTATTCATAGATGCAAAAAATCCATATCAAATCTCCGATTACTCTAACAAGAAACGCTCATACTTCTGTAACGAATTTAAAACGCAATTACACGTGTAATTACATTAGCTGATTTAATTACAGCAATTAAAGCTATCCAGTTAACCAGGTTAGGAAGTTATTGCAAATTGCGAAAGATTACCAGCATTTCTGCATATTAAAAATGTTGACGCAGCGCAGCGTTCAAATATTTACACTTTTGATTAATTTAAAATAAAAAGCGAAATAAAAAGGCATTCTCACACGCAAATTAATTAACCAAACATATTTAATTGCCGTTACTAATTACGGTGTTAATTATAATTTTCTAAATCTAATTAAATTAACATTCAAATATCCGTTTAATGACGGTTAAATTTGGCGCCATAATGATATATTTAGGTTAGCTACTTGTTACCGTTGACAAATTAGTGTTCTTTACAAATGTAGAAACTTGTGTAAGATATGAATAATGATTAAGGTTATTTTAACAATTGTGTACAGTATGTTTTATGGTATGCACCTCGATAAGTAAAGGCGTGGTTGTCGTAATACAAAACAAGATTGAGTTTATTTATACATTTCGATAGAAGGAAATTTATTTTTGATTTTAATAATTGTAAAACCGCCCACTCAATATAAATCTGAATTGTGATATTATACAAACCGTTACAAGTTTATTATGTATGGATCGTAAATTTTACATCGATGGGAGTGTAAAATAAAGAGAATTACCCTTTCTAACCTTTTCTAAGAGTTTTGTTCCTAAATTGGAATGTCAAGGGCCTTCCTCCAACTTCCCACATGTGAAAAGCAAATAAATTTATTTTTAATCATTTCATTTAATCACAATTTACTAAAGTACACCACAAAGTCAGATTTAATCCGGCAAAATGCTCTTCTTAAGGTGATCGAAAATCAAAGATGTTACTTATTTCGAGTTTTTAAAGAAAATAAAATAATATTAGGGTCGAATCGACTACAACTGCAAGATAACACCTTAAACGGCTTAAACCAATAACTTTTAAAAATGAACTCAGCACGAATGTAAAGGAAAAGAATAAAACAATTTAAAAGACAGACAAAATAAACATAAATATTTAAAGAATACCAAGGAATAAAATGGAAAATTGTACAAGAATGTACGATAACAAAGATGAACATGGAGTTCTTTTTGGTATAAAATGAGCCACAGTCGTCTAACAAACTTGGCTATGTAAATGGAGCTTTGATGAGGAAATAAAAAACACAGATAATAACAATTTTTAAAAAGGTCGTCACGGAAAAAATGGAGAATTTGACAATACAACACAAATTCGAGTAGTTACGCATTATTTACGTCTGTTTTGTCATCAAGAATGTCAGGATTTTTGTTGTCAGTTATGGTTTTTAGATGTGTATAGTTAGTTATAGCTTATATCACATGGGACGTAAGTGTAAAATATTCTGTCAACCATGAAAGATTACAAACTGCACGTAGCAACCATACCTGATATTTACAATCGTATTATTATTATTTTTTAAATGAGGTTACAATTTATCATTGATCCTTATCTCTGTTTTAATCGAATAACAAAAAGAAGAAGAAATTTTTTGGAAGATTTTTCATTCTAACAACAGAAAATCATACTGCTCACTTCTCATTAATTAGCAGAATGCCAAACTTATAAAATGTGCTAGTAATATTCGTAAAACAAGCTGAAAAATGACTTTAAAATGGCACTAATAAGACTATACAATATTGATCTTACTTCTGACATAAACCGCCTCAAAAAAAAAATTAAATAAATACCTTTCATCACAATAATTTGCATTGATTACTACATTAACTTATCAAAAAACATAACAGTTACCTAATGATTTGAATGCAAAGTAATTGTTACTTCCTTAGGGTGGTAAAATCGCGCTTACTGTCACCATGACTAATAAACAAAGGGGAAAATCGATCTACGTCTCTGAAATATGACCAAATGGGTCATGGTGGGAAAAAATAATTTGTCATATTGTTAATGCCACTCAGTAAGTAACTGCCGAGGAATTAACCACCGAGGCAGTCTTTGGTTATTTAATCGAGTAGTTTTAATGATGATAACTTAAAGAAGGATGACGCAGTCCATGATAAATTTTGATCATCTTGAGGCAATCTAGTAAAGCATACTTGAATAATTTTCAACATAATAATTTAACATTAATTATCACTACATTAATTTATCAAACGTATAAGCAACCGTTACTCTCACAATTGGATTGCAAAATAGCTTGTTACTTCCCTAGGGTGATAAATTCGCACTTACTGTCACGATAACGGACAAACATCTACAATTTGTTCCTGAAATATGACCAACTGTGACTTAGTGAGAAAAAAATTGCAATATTGTCAATGTTATTCAGTAACTGCCAAAGAATTTATCACCGAGGCAGTCTTTGGTTGTTTAATAGAGTAGTTTGAGGCAGATTAGGGCATTCTCCGAACAATTTGGGACATTTCAAAGCATTCTAAGATACCTTAAGGCAATACGATGTACTCTGTGGCAAACTTTAATCATTTTGAGGCAATTTAAATATATTTCTAAAGAAGCATTCGTGCGAAAATCGAGACAGTTTTAAGCATATTTACAGGCAGAGTCCAAAAGGGCGGCAATCTTTTGCAATCATGACCAACTTTTCAGGTTGCTGATTTGTTATACAATCTAAAGCGCAGTATTTTAAAACAATAACGAATACTTTTTGACTTAAAAGTTTCTAAAAATAATATTGTAGAGAATAATTGAGAATATGGGAATCTTATGAGATTTTTATTTTGATAGTTTTACCCTAGGTAAGACCTAGTACCCTTCTTGGATGTTAGTTGTTAGTGGACTGTGTCGTTTTTTGCAACTGTAAATGATGTGTGGTTTTGTGCACATCCTCTATGTCCGGTTTGATTAAGGCGGTAGATTTTAAACGTAGTTAACAAATATCAAGTGCAGTAAAAACTTATAAAATACTTTTTATTATATTTTTCTTCCAACCTTTTAAAGCAGCCATATTTAGAAGTCTAAAAGAATTGAATGATTATTCAGCGTTAATAAAAAATACTGTTTCAAGTGACAATGTAACTGTTGTGACTCTTTTGACGATTAATTGGCATAACCTAAAACCTGATACGTTAATTCTGTAAAAAAGTCAATTACTAGGTTTATGTAATGAGTGATGAGGATTCAAATAGGTAAAATATACGTCTTAGTGCAGAAAAGGCCACAAAAATAAAGTAAATTCAACATCAATTTAAATTTCCAGGCGAAAGTGCTACGCATGATAGTGACTGCGCCTTGGTTCGTGGCCAACACGGTTATCCAAAGGGACCTCCAAATTCTAATGGTTAAAAAGAAGAAATCGGACGATACAGTTTACAGTATAGTACTCGATTCCATGCCCACCCTAACGATGTGAATCTTCTAAACCAGCACCAGTCCATAATTAATAGAAGGTTACAATGGCACCTGCCCAATGATCTGCCTATCAGATTCTAATGTGTTTAAGTTAGTTTTAGTTTTTAAGGTTTAGTATTGTAACACGCCAGCTGTCAGGCGGGCCGTGAATCATTTCGCGCGCGTATGCGTCAGCTGTTCCAGACTGTTCCATGACTCATCGTAGCGGAACTGTTCCGGATTGAATTCTAGAAGGCCGCTTGGTATATTTAAAGCGCGATTTCGTGAGCAAACACTGATTTAATAAAATCAATTGAAACTGTTTGTAACGCAGAATGAAGAAAAAACCAGAAGAAAAGAAGAGAAATTAAATCAACAAGAAGGAAGAAAGCCAACAGAACATAAAAATCTAAAATGCAGAAAATTTCGGAAACTAACCGAGGATAGAAATGGAAAAAGGAAAATAATCTGTAATAATTCAATAAAGAAGTAGGGTTTATAACAGAAATAATTGCATCAAAAAATATTTGTTGTTTGTTTGTTTGTTTGAAAAATTTGCTGTTTGTAATAAAAATTGTGTATTTTGATTAGTATTAAGTAAAAAAATGTAAGTTTCTTTTTAAGGGAACAGAAAAACTATCAAATTCTATAGTTGATACCCATTTTTTGCCTATGAAAAATCGAATTATAAATGCTGAACCGAATTGAATTTATTTATGCTAAATGTGTAACTTGTTTATATTCCTGATTTAAAAAAATACAAGCGCTTGGATATCTACTTCTAAAAAATAATATAAATCATCAAAATACGACCAATCAGTGGTAAAAGAAAAAGTAAAATTATTTAACAAAACGAGTTGCGATGCTTTATGCATTCTTTGCTACAATTAAAGAAAATCCAATTTGCAGTTCCTTGAGAGATTTGCTGAAGATGCTCGACTAAAATATTTAAATGGCATACCAAGTTGCTTTTTACAGAATTTTTGCCCTTTAAGCAGTTAAATTTAATAACTTCTTGAAGACCGTAAGAATTTTTTATACGAGTGATTCAATTCTTTCCTATGGCATTAATTAGATTTACTGAATTCGCCGATCTTTGGATCTAATCTAGCGATTTGCAATTTCATGGTTGCTATTTTGCTTTTATAAGCACAAGGTGAACGAATACTTGGACAAAATTTGAATAAAAATTGCTGCAAGCAATCTTTGCCATTAGGTAAGATAATTGACTCTTAGTTTTTTTGTAACAAGGCCAAATGCCGTCGTTTTTATTTTTTTATTACTATTCTTATTTTAAAAATGACTACGAAGGAGAAGCAGAAAATTAAAATACTTTACAAAAATCTGAGTAGGAAATGCCATCATAACAAACCCATTTAGATTTCTAGAAATATCTATCTTGCTGTTTTATAATTTTTATTATCGAAACTAATAACTCAAACTGATAACTACAATTAAAATCCTTTGCGTAAATAAATATGGAATAATCTCCAAGTCATAAAATAGTCCATAAATGATTTTTATTAGACTTTATTAATCTCTTCGACATAAAAAAAATCTAGGACACGAACATTGCCTTATATTATTATATTTAAAAGAATTTTCTTATCAGTACAATAATTATTTAATTTATAGGAAATATTTGCGCCATTATTTGATGATTCGACACATGAATTTCGATCCGGCTTTGATGAAAAATTAATTTTAATACTTTTTATTTAAAATTTTAGTTTACAGATAAAACTGTTTAATTAAATTGTAGACAAAAATTAACTGGTAATTAATTTACGATAATCTTTAATCGAGCGTTTTACGACCACATTTTAGATTATTAGTAAGTTACTGTTTTTTTTACAGTACGTTTTAGATCATTTATAAATGCTATGTAGGCCCATAAAGAAACAGCAAAGTGCATCGTAAAATCATTTCAATTACCGGATATTACAAATTAATGGGCATGAATCTCGTGGCAATTAAATTAAATCGGCAACACGTAACCAAAGTACTTTAATAGTGCATATCTAAACTATTAGAAACGACAATAGTAGAGTGCATCAATATCCTTTTTGTGACTTCCGTGGGGGTTTTGTTGTTACAAGCTGAATTATATATAAAATAGAAGCTTATGTACTGAGGTTTCAAAATCCCAAGGCCGTCAAAAATCGTCCGGTTCAAAAGGGCATTAAACTTAAAAAACGAGTTAGATAGATGATCATCAAGAAGAAGAAATTACAAAATTTTTGGTATATTGTTGACCAAAAGTTTTGTACAACAAATATTTTTTTTAATGTTCCCAAAATGGTCCGTGATTAAAGTTAACCTTAGTCGCTTATGAGAGAATAGAATAGAACAAAACTTTAAACCGCAATATCTCAGTTTCAAATGGTTAAAAATCTAATTCATTTTACACAATTTTTCGTTTCCATCGCGATATCTCCAAAACAAAGGCTCTAATCAAAATTATCCATTCTTCAGAAAAGTTTGTCCTCTCCTTTGAGCTCATACTAGTATCAGATTTAAAATTTTATAAATTACAATAAAGAAGTTATATAATTAAGTACAATGCAATGTAAATTTTCGGCGATCCGTTTTGAATCGTCACTACGCGTCCCCACTCCAGTGAATCATTTTTTATTTCGCTCTTTCCCGTAGCTCCGTTGCGCTCCGATCCATTGCATGAGTTCATGTTCATGCCCTTTTAAACTTCATCTTCGGTATTATTTGGTTGTTTATTATTGTGAAGAGCAAATAAATTTAAAACAGCACTAAGAAATTTAATTTGTAAGTACATTTTTTATTCTAAAAAGTAGGCAAATTAAAGTGGAGGTTTGAAGCTTGCAAAAATTTAGCCGACATGGAAAATACAGACAGTACAAGTACGTCAAGTTCTGAAAGTGAACTTGAATCGTTGACAACATTTAAAAGGAAACGCCGACCAATTTGCATAATATGTAAACAAGAGTCTTTAAATGTTACTGAAACATCGCCCCGTACTTTCGTGAAATGTGCAGAAATTAGAGAAAGCATAACAAAAATATATGAATCCGATATACATAAAATAATTACCGATATTAAAAGCGGGCAATGGAAAAATCTGTTTTGGCATAAATCATGTTATTTAAGTTACACAAGCAAAAGAAATATTGAAGTTTTTAGAAATAGATTTAAAAAACAAGAGCAGTATTTAGAAGCTGGCCTACAACCGCCTCCTCTCGTAGGTAGAACTCTACGAAAAGCAATTTTTGATATAACTAAATGTGTAATTTGTCAAAAACTGTCTCGTACAAAACGATTATCTCAAGTTATGTCGATGAATATTAATAACAAAATTAAGAAAATTTCAACTGTAAATGCAAACGTAGTAAAAAGAATAGGATGCAATGATTTTATAGCAATGGAAGTGAAGTATCATACAAGTTGTTTAATTACTGAGTTAAGAAAAGTTAAAAAATCGTCATCCCAAGTACCAACATTTAAAATCGACGTGAAAGAGGATAAAGTTCTACAAGATATTGTAAATCTTATAGATAAAGGTATTTCAAAAGGAAAGGCTTTTGCTCTGACATCTATATACAAGAAGTACAATGAATTAGAAGGAATTAAATCCAAACGTGCCTTCAGAGATGCTTTAAAGGGTCACTTTGGAGAAAAAATTGACATTGTCAAATCAAAAAAATCGAATGAATCATCAGTTATTATACCCCAATTTGCAAAATCCGAAACGGTGCATGATTATATTGAATCTACGTCATTTTTCGAATCGTTGTTTACTGGTAATTCAGAGTTATCACAAATTCACAAACTGTGTAGCGATATTCGTGAAGAAATTGATAGAATACCCGATTTCGTAGAATATAAAGACCTAAACATCACAAAATATAAAAATTATATACCACAAAGTCTATTTTGGATATTAAACTTAATTATTGGGGGAGATGATGATAACATCGCCTTATTGAATATTTGTCAGGACATTATTTATAACCGCTTTAAAGGGCAAAAGTTAACACCTAAGCATATAGGTTTGGGAATCATGGTTCATCAAGAAACCAGATCAAAAAAATTAATAGAAGCCTTACATTCATGTGGCCATTGCATTTCTTATAAAGATGTTTTGAGACTTAGAAAGACCATTGCCCAGGAAGAGATTTTAAAATACGTGCAAAATGACAACTGCTACATACCACGACAGCTTGTTGAAAATCGATTTGTTCATTTCGCTGCTGATAACTGATAACATCGATATCTTGGAGGAAACACTAGATAAATCCCCCACCTTTCATGGGACACAAACTTCAACTTTATTAAAAATGTTGCCATATAATGTAAAGCTCAATATCCCTCAAGATTTCCATCTATTGCGCAAAATAAATTATAATAAGGCAAATAAACCGTTTCCACAAATAACGAATAAAAATAGTATTGTACATGAAGATAGAATTGAAAATTTCATAAAATCTTATAATCTGTCATGGATTCTTTGTAGAACTGCTGGAGGTGAAACAAATCGAGAATTACGAGGAGAAGTAGTAATTGTTCCACAGTGGTCTGGTTTCGGAAATTGATACATCAAGACGATGCACACGTTACGACTTACGCTTACCTTCCTCTTTTACCTTGTGTTGCTTCTGAGTACGACACTGTGTGGACAACCATGCTCAAATGTGATCATATAGCCAAGAAATTAAATATAATTTACACTGTGATAACATTCGATCAAGCTATTTATTTTAAAGCCAAAGAAATTCAATGGCTGAAATTGGAAGAATGTTCACATTTTATAATACGACTCGGTGGATTTCACATAATGTTAAACTTTTTAAAAGTGATAGGACAACATATGTCCAATTCGGGGTTAAATGATGTATGGTTGGAGTCTAACGTATATGGAGAGGCAACTGTGCCAGGTATTATGAACGGAAAAAAGTGGAATAAGGGTATAAGAGCACACAAAATAACATATGAAAGCCTTTTGAGAATTTTAATACCCATGTTTGAAAAATGGTTAGCCTTGCTCGAAAACAAGGGGAGAGGTTAATTTCAATTGACATTTGGGTAAAACATATTTAAAATAGGCACCTGAATGCATAGCAATTGTTTTTATTATTAACCAGTAGTCAATAATAAAAAAATTATTGACCACTAGGAGAGAAATTCATCTTCTGCAATAATGACATCTTCTAATGCTAGTAGTGAAAAAAAGTAATTATATTTCTTTATCACATCTAGGTTGAGCTATTATATTGTATAAAGATTAAAGATAGATCTGTTATATATGTATTATAAATATATACTCGCATTTCTATGAGTAGCTATCATATTATGTACTTAATAATAATAATACATCGTATCTGTATGCTGGTTAAGATGTGTGGAAGCGCAACGGAGCTATGGGAAAAAGCGAAATAAAAGATGATTCACTGCAGTGGGGACGCGTACTGACGACTCAAAGCGGATCGCCGAAAATTTACATTGCATTGCACTTAAATATATAACTTTTTTATTGTATTTTATAAAATTTTAAATCCGGTACTAGTATAATCTCAAAGAAGAGGACAAACTTTTCCGAAGAATGAAAAATTTTGATTAGAGCCTTTGTTTTGCAGATATCGCGATGGAAACGAAAAAATTGGGTAAAATGAATTAGATTTTTAACCATTTGAAACTGAGATATTGCGGTTTAAAGTTTTGTTCTATTCTATTCTCTCATAAGCGACTAAGGTTAACTTTAATCACGGACCATTTTGGGAGCATTAAAAAAAATATTTGCTGTACAAAACTTGTGGTCAACAATACACCAAAAATTTTGTAATTTCTTCTTCTTGATGATCATCTATTTAACTCGTTTTTTAAGTTTAATGCCCTTTTGAACCGGACGATTTTTGACGGCCTTGGGATTTTGAAACCTCAGTACATAAGCTTCTATTTTATATATAATTCAGCTTGTAACAACAAAACCCCCACGGAACTTATTTTTATGCATATATGTGAGCGCCGAGCACTCTACTACAATAATTCAACCAATAAAGCAATTACTGATGATTCACAATCGAACTTACAAATCGAACAAACAAAATTCTGAACCAAAAAACTCGTTCAAAAAGGGGAAAGAAATATCTGCAATTAGTTGAAGGTTAGGAGATGGTCCCAAAATTACACAACAAATAGCTTGTTATGCAACTACACAACAGGTGATAAATTGACTCCTTACAAGGTAAGCACCAGTTCTGGTAGGTTGTGGTCGCAAAAATGGGTCATTATACCTGATATGCAACTTTACTAAATTATTATATTAACCTTAATTGACGTTACTTTTTATATAAGTTGGTACATGCTGTATATTTAAATAAAACCAACTCTGAAAAGCCGAACTAACGTGTTTCACCTCACCCTAAACGCAGTTTCAACACCAAACATGGCATGCTTTACGAGTATTTAATAATTAAGCCGATTATTAATTTATGTTGTCGATTTGAACGTTTATCACTTGCAGATGGGTTAATTTAAGTTTGTGTGATAAATATAAATTAGTTAGAACGTACTTTTATTAATTCATAGCCTAGTAAATGATCCACGTTATTACTTAATATTACAGGACTTAATTGCTTGTCCATCAATTAACAAGTAAGCAGATTGCCTGAACTAAATTAATTGAGATTATTCTTAAGTGCAGTAAAAAATCAGAAAATTTTAACAAATACTTCTCTAATTACTTCTTTCGTTATATTTTTAACAAATCACAGATATAATAGCTGTTCAACTAACCAATTGAATTTGTCCAATTTTGCTCTTGATAAACAAATATAAAACATATTTTTGTACTACGATGATATTGAATTGAATACCCTAAATAATATTCTTAGATAAGTACTTTCTAAATTTGATTTAATAAGAGTATAATGCATTGCTTAATAATTTTGGAAAAAGAAGAGTTGTAAAAGTAAAGCAGCAAAATTTAGATAATTCTAAATTCTTCCTTAACCTCTGGTTTATTTGTTTCTACGAAATTGGAAAATAGACTTTAAGATTCTCTGTGATGTAGTAACATAACCAGAGCCAGAGACGTTCTAGATTTTAAAAAAGCTAAACCGATTTTGATCAAATCTGCGACTTACGTGAAATTTAATAAATTTAAAACCGATAACAAGTTCTTTAAATTAAGTTAAACTGTCGCTCAAAGACGACTTTCTAGCAAATCTGAAGAGATGGTTAAAGTTAGATATTAAGGACAAAGATCACTTTTTCTTTTACGATAAGTTGGCTTGTCTCATAAAGACTAAACAAACCAGCAACCTGCAAGAGAATGCCCTAAATTCTCTTACATTTTGTAGAGACTACCTTAGAGAGTTTCAAATTGCCGTCTCAGGCTCAGAGCGCTTTGGAAATTACTTCGAAATGCCAACTTCACAAAGTTCAGGAATGCTTCTGCCTTACCTCAACTTAAGAGCTCGGATGATTATTTAAAATGCCTTCGCCTTAGGGTTTCTGATTGCCTTTGAAAGCCTCCAACCTCAGAGCTTTGAGGATTGTTTCGAAATGCCTTCAATTTCAGCAAAGTTCAGGAATGTCTATAGCTTCCCGTAACTTCAAAGCTTTGAAGATTATTTCCATGATTTCAACTTTAAAAAGCCACTAGTTTTCTTCAAATTCAAAGCTTTGAGGATTGCTTCGAAATGCCTTCATGCTGTAAAGTGTTTCTTGCCTTGGAAAGCCTCCACACCCTTCAACCTCAGAGCTTTAAGGATTGTTTTGAAATACCTTCAACTTCAGAAAGTTCAGGAATGCCTCTAGCTTGCATCAACTTCAGAGCTTTGAAGATTACTTCGAAATGCCTTCATGTTTTAGAGTTTAGAGTGTTTAATTGCCTTGGAAAGTCCCAAAAGCTTCAACCTCAGAGCTTTGATGGCTATTTCGGAATGCTTTGTAATACTCAGAAAGTTCAGGGACGCCTATGACTTGTCACAATCTCACAACTTTCATGACAACTTAAAAATGCCTTCAACTTCAGAAACTTCAGGAATGCCTCTAGTTTGCCTCAACTTCAGAGCTTTGAAGATTACTTCGAAATGCCTTCATGTTTTAGAGTTTAGAGTGTTTAATTGCCTTGGAAAGCCCCAAAAGCTTCAACCTCAGAGCTTTGATGGCTATTTCGGAATGCTTTGTAATACTCAGAAAGTTCAGGAATGCCTGTGTCTTGTCACAACCTCACAACTTTCAGGACTACTTAAAAATGCCTTCAACTTCAGAAACTTCAGGAATAGCTATAGTCTGCCTCATTGACAAAAATAAGACTGCCTCGGACATCGACGCTTTTCACAAATCCACCAAAACAACACCGAATAATATTCCTATCCGTACTGTAAATCCGCAAAGACAGCTGCAAAATTGTAAAAATAAGACAGTAAAATTGGAGGTTTTTGATATATTTAACACAATCAAATTAAAAGGTATTCCACGTTTCAAAAACCTCTGGACCGATTTTAATAAAAACTCAGAAAGTTCGGATGTTTGAGCAAATCCTTTAAAAATGAAAGTCCTCAGATTTGTTTTCTAATAAATTTAACTTTTATAATCTAAGATTAGAATAGAAACTACACCTGGAAAAACTATTATTTTGGATTTTATACTCAATAATTTGACTCTTAATCCTTGTATTTTAAAGTTATTAGGTTTGAAAAGTATATTACTTACGAAGAATTGAGATTCCACGTTTTAAAAATCCTTATTTTTCCAAAGTAGAAAACTTTAGCTCTAGAATTAATATATTGACTTTAATAAACGAAATTATAAGTATTTTTTTCTAAAACCAAAAATTCGATTACTTTATCCTTTATTAAAATGATTTCTTGACAATTCTGATGCCGAAAAACCGATTAAAACAGTAATTCAGAATTGTTAACGTTTTAAAGGTACATATTTTTTAAATAAATTATGATTCAGTTTATTTACAACTTTCAAGGCTTGGTCTTATATGAAAAAGTTGATTTTTGAAACATTTTACAGCCGATATTTTAGTACAGACTAAACAGAAATTTTAGCTTCAACTTTGATCAAGCTTTGATAAATCTACATAAAGCAGTATTAAAACAAATTTTTAGAAAAATAAATGTGGAATTACGTTGTAGTTTTTTAATTATAAAAAAAAATATCAATTAATTTTTCTTATTTAAAAGCCACTTTTAACTCACAAATTTAGGGGTTGAATAAGGTTAGATATTATTATATTCTTTTGTTCTGTCCTTGGGATGTCTTTAAAATTGCCTCGTCTTTTCTAGGAATCAGGCAAAGTACTTCAAAAAAACAGAAACTTGTAATAAATTGGCCCAGAGTTTTTAAACTTCCCAGAAATTGCCTCAGAATGACCAAAACTACCTCAACTTCAAAACATTCAAGACTACCTCAGGATTTTCTTCGTTCTCCTATTGTCAAAATGTCCAGAAAAACTTGGGAATGTCCTGCTTCTATCTCAGAAATTGTAGAAAAACCTAAGACTTTCAGTAAGAATTTTTTGGGGCTGCCGCTATATCAAACCAAAGGGTGCCTCATCAATTAACCTTATGAACTATTTCATCAAAATAACACCAAACAATACCCATACATGTACCGTAACTACTTTATCAGTAGCCAACGTTGTAAAAATACAATGACAGTAGTTTCGGAAATTTTTAGATAAATAAGCAAATTATAAAAGTTTCCCTCGTACAACTTTGCTCTTAAAAATACCAAGAAATCTTAAAATAATCTTGATATACCTAGTGAAGTTGCTTGTTATTAAAAAAAATAAAATTCTCAACACTTAAGATGTAAAGAAATTTCTTCTTCTTTAAACATATTATTCCATTCTGATTTGCTGGTTTATTATTTATCGGGCGTCACTGCGGGTACTAGTTAGCTCTTGTTATTATAACATGAGATCAAATAAAATTATAAATACGAATATGCCGTACTTTTTCTTACAAGTTGGCAAAATTTTAATTTTCAGATATATTTGCCTGTCTTGCTAACCTCAAATATGTGGATTGTTTTTCTACAATGTAACAATTCTAATAGTAAATTTGTTTGTTTCCAGGTTATACATTCTTTAATTACCAGCTGAACTTGCTATCAACAACTAAATTTGAAAAACGGAACTTCTGCCATAGATAACCTTAATTATGCTGGCACTAAAGAACAAAGACGAATCCATTAATTTTGTAATTTTCTATGCAACCGACAGAACCGTTATTTATATGCATAAACTGCAGTTAAGCATGGGAAACCACAGTGTAAAAAGTTTGTTTGGTAATTAAAATTTTATGACGAGCTAACATGGATTTATGACAAGCACGTCAAAACATAAAACCATGTTTTTAAAGAGCAAACCCAGGTATTTTTTAAAAAGTTGCAATAAAATATTGTGTTATTTTTAAAACAACGGTAGACATTAATCAAAACCCCTTTGTTTTTTAGTTGACCTTTTCAAAATGCATATTTTTACATTTAGGAAGCAACTGGCATTTGGTTGAGGATTTTTTAACCCCTTTTGTTATAAAGTTCAAACGTTTCATCTCAAAATCCTTTCGATGTTAAAAAGTTAAGTTTAATTTCACTATTAAGATATTTATTTTTCAAATTTAGCTAAAAGAAAAAGTGAAGTTATTAAAATACGTAATTTTTCGAAGTTTTGCCAATTTTGTATTAATTTCTTTTATAAATTCCCTTTTGCAATCTAGCAAGTAGCATTTATAAGATGACATAATACTTCACTTTCAATTCGTATAATTTCGACTAATTTTTAAATAATTCATTTACGGCCTATTAACACGTTGCAATCTTACACAATTTCCTTAAAATTGGCAAATTTCGCTGTTTATTACTAATTTTAATTATTATTTATGAAATGTTAAATTTCGTATGTGCCGAGTTTTAATTTTCCATTCGCAATATTCTGTTGGTATTAAATTTATCAAAGCTGCAGGATTAACCAACCTAAACGAACATAAAATAATTAATTTAAATTGTTTTTAAAAATTAGAATTTCTATTTTGATTTCTTAATAATAAACAAAAATACACCCAGCCTCGACACCGAAATGTATAAAAGGTTACAGATAATACATACAAAAATATACCCAAAATATAAATCTTAACAATTTGGCCTAAATACTTTGCTTCTGTAAACAAATTTTTTATAAGTACTAATTGGCATTTTCAAAGAATATAAAGTACCATCCACATCAATTATGCAGACTTTTTTAAAATGTTAATTCTTTGGATACCGTTAAATGGTCTTCAAGATTAAAAATGCTTTTTCTCAAAGGATTGCGATACTTCCTCGTGCTATCTGATTTAGTTAAAGAACGATGAATGATAAATAATTACTCAACGTTGGCGAGTAATTGATGACTAATCCTAAAATCTAACTACGCGCCGTCATCCTGCTGCAATTAATCAGAGTGCAGAAAACCGTTAAGTATCCTCCTTGATTTTTATTAAATAGGTATGCGAATATTATTCATGTTACTTCCTATTTTCTAAATTTTGCAAGTTTTTAATTATTTATACAGTTGAAGCCCTATTATTTCATGTGTGATTATTATCTTAAGCCATTTCTCAATTTCGTTAAGAATTATTAATTAAATATAATAAATTGTAAAGCCGATAAAAAAACTGAGTGGTTTAAGCTTATGGACTTAATAATAACAATCAAAATTTAGATTAATAAAACAAAGAAACAAGTTCAACAGCAGAAAAATTCATCACGATTGCTAAGGTTAATTGCAGAATTAAATTCTTAAGCAGACAATCAAAGTCCTTTCCTTTAAAGTTCAGAGAGCATGATGGGAGAATTACGCAAATGTTTAAGCAAAGGAATATTGTAACCTACTTTTATTAATTATTGAACTGATCAAGGCAAAACCGTTATTTTAATCATCCTTTAGTTGACGACTTCCTTTCTAAAGAAAAACGAAAGAAAACTTTTACTTGGAAAATTGTGAGGTTACTGTAAGTTAATTAATTTGTAAAAAACTAACACGAAATTTTAAATCAACCAAGGGAAATAGCTTGTTGCAACAAATGACATATTCGAAATTTTGTGTTTCTACGTAATTGCTGTGTAATATAAAAGAAATCCAATTCAACTGAAAATTGTTAAGATTACTGCATAATAGTGAATGGTTTTCAGTCTTAGTTTCAATAGAAAGCAAAATCCAATAACGTTAAATCAATTTTATTCAAGCAATAAACCACCTGTTTTCGATCTGATAAAATATAACAATTTCACTGAAACACATCTGTTGCTTCGAGTATTACATTAAAAGCAATATGAAGTCATAAAATTATTTTAAACAAATGACAAGTTATAATAAAAAATGTAGCAGTTTAAAAGAACCCATGATAAAAATTAATAAAAATGTTCTCCTTAATTAGCATCATGCATTGACCTCAAAATTTAAATTTATCTACATAAATGGTGATGTCAACTATTTCGACTAAATTTCGCGAAACATTTCGTTTCGCTGCACACATATGAATGTTAATTAGTCTACAAATGTAGCACAGATTAACATTACTGACCGCTTAAAAAGTGCAACTTTTTCCTAAATTCGGAGCTACTTATGTATATGCCAGAGGCCACTCTAAATAGTTTACGACTTTCTAGCGATTTACCATTAGAATATTATTTAAAATTCAAAGTAGTTGTATAATCGATTATACAATTTTCATACGACGTAATTCAAAAGCAAAAATTAAAAATAAACATTCTCTTAACATTTTGTTTTTATTGAAATGCATGTAGAAAGTGCGTTTTCAAGTAAAAGTTTTATTTTAAATCAAATGAATCAACAAGCGTTGTGCGATGTATAAATAATAAGAAAGACATAAATACTCTTTTTAAAAGGTATTTATGCAGCAGCCAGTTTAAAAAACGTGATTTGTGGTCTAAATTCGACTATTTAATAGAATGAAGGACTTCGAAAGGTGAACATGATACAGCATACCTGATTGGATGAATGAATTAATCATTATTAAAAAAAGAAAACTGGTCGATAAATAAACACTTGTCCGTTTTCATTCAACAACGGATACGTTTTCCGATGTAAAATCATTCATAAGGTTTGTAAAAATAATAAACCGTACCCTTTGGCATTATAGTTATTTATTTAGAGAACCGAAAATTTTTGGTTATAAAATCAAGTAAAATCACAAACATTCTACATTTCGTCAAGTCTATGGTGTACAAGAACTATGTTGTTTATAAAATTTGTTATCAATTTGCGGGCCTAGTATGCCTGTTGTTATTATTATTATTACTATTATAATTAGAAAATTTCAAACCCTAAAAGCGACGGGGTTTTATTAAGTATACGAAAATATAGTAGAAATCAAAATATAATATTAACAAATTAATTAAACCTCGCATGTCTTATGAGCTAATCTGAAACGTTCCAGGAAGAATTATTCCATGAGATTGGATAATTTCAATTTATGCAATTTAAAACTGGTGACATATCAATATGACAGATTTACATTAACGGTGTTAATTAGTTCAAGATTAAACCTACACTGCATTACCTTATTGGACATGTCTAATGAGATTAATACACTTATTTATCGAGTTAGAAACAAATATAAACCAGTACACACGATCAAACTCTCGTACAAAACTTTTTTTAATATGGTGCATTGGCAGCCTTTTCTGAAGACCGCGGGGCATGTTAGGGTGATTTCGTTGGTGTACACAAGGTTAATTCAAAATTAACGAAAACCAAAGTGGCAAGTAATAAGCTACGTGACGTGGAAGAATTTGAGCACGTTAACTTAAATATCATAGGCATTGCTAAAACAACAAGAAATAACGAGTAATGTGTAAAATAAAACTTTGAATATGTACGTAGAGGTTTTCTAAAAAACGAGTGATTTGTGCCTTCTATATGAACACGTACAAGTAAAAAGCTCGATAAAATTGTTTATTCTTTTCAAATTGACCTAACAGAGGCACTAAGCAAGCTCAACAACTTAAACATTGAAACTGGAGACTTTAACGCAGAAACTTAAGCTACCAAAGAAAAATTAAGAAAGTAAGGTGTAAGCAACGAAGAGAAAAACTTACAGATGTGATGAATATTCTCTGTTACAAAAACGTCTTCCGGGTTGGGACCATATCATTATTGAGAAAGAACTCAACGCTTCGCCCACTTTCTTGGGGCTTTATCAGGATGAAAAAGGGGGCACTCAAAGAGCATGGTAACTCAACGTGTCAACCACGCCAGAGGTGAAACTTCTTTGGCAAGAGGAAGAAGAGCAAGCTAACTCAACTTTTAAGCCAAGCCATCGGCGAAACTCTTCAACAATGACACGGTCTCAACCCGGAAGAGGTTCTTTTAACACTGACACTGACCGTCGAAGTCTTTGAATTCATTATGAATACTCTCTTCAAAAAATAGACTGCATTTGGAACTTTGAAGACATCACAGTTTCAGGAAGTTCTAGACTATCTACATAGAAGGACTCGAACTATCGAGAAACCTACATCAATTTGAAGAAACTAAGGAACATAGCGAAGAGTTAAAAGAAGAAACGGGCAGCAAAAAGGTGTCCAAAAGAAGAAGTAAATACTGTGTGAACTAACTAAAAGTAATAAAATAACGTGTTGAGGTATATCAAACAAACCTTGATGATGTCAAGGTTAGCTTGCTTGCCTTTAAAAAAAATGTGACGGGTTTGACTCCCGATTCAGGTCGACGAAATCTGTAATGCAGAAAAAATCTAAACTTTTTACGTATTTTAGATACGAGATAAAACCCCTTGCCATTGCGATGTTCGGCACGACAAAGATCCCTTCCAGGATTGGAAGTCCTTTGGGATCAAACAATTAACTGATATAAATGAAAATTAATTTTAAAAAAATCAGAAGTACTGCGAAATTTACAGAAATCAACAAAAAATAAATAAAATATTAAGAAACAAAACAAGAAGAATAAAGGCGGAAATACAAAAGTATTTTAGGTCAACACAATGTGTATCAAGGATAGTATTTCTAAACGAAAACGAGCACGAAGAACGCCGGAATAAGCACAAACTAAAAACAGTCGTCTCTATAGTTCGAAGTTGCACAAAATCTAAGAAGGAAGTTATCCAAAATATTCAGAAAATCTACCACAAACTGAAAGCTCAAAAATAGAAAAAGTTTGACATACATACAATAATACATAAAGATGCAATACTAATCCTAATAATTAACAAAAAACATTGAACTGCTCTTTCAGAGACTCCCAAAATCTGAAACGACGCTCAACTGTACAAGAAAGAGAATAAAACTGACTTAAAAACTCATCGACGGTTCTCTTGTTATCATGATTTTATAAACTTACCTGAAAGTCAATCACACAAGCAAACGGGCTTCTACAAAGGTTATAGTGCATCAGGGTATCTGACTATAACATTTGCAAAAAAAAAAAAACTGGTCGATTTCATATCTTCAAGAAGGGAACTGTAATTTTTGCAAAAAGTTTCACAGTGCGGAGAAACCAGAATTCCATTCCAAAAATGTTATGTTGGACCAAAATCGTGACTTTTTAAAGTAAGCTAATATGTTCTAATTACCTATGTTTGTAGGAGTCTAATAGTGATAAATTTCATCCCTTTCCATCGAAATTTACCACTCTTCACTTGTTCTTCGAATATCTCCAATTTTTGGAATGCTCGAAATAATATAACTAAATACGACTCTTTTGGTCTTTAAAGAAGCATACGTGTTTAACTCAATTTGGTTTTCGATAAAACAAACACCAACAAAATCATTTAGTACGCACTTTTGGAGGGAAATATACGAAAGGTTGGAAATTCTTGGAATGCCAGTAATAATATAACTAAATACGACCCTTTTGGTCTTTAAAAAAGCATACGTGTGTAACTCACTTTGTTTTTCGATAAAACCAACACCAAAAAAACAATATGTTACACACTTTTGGAGTGAAATATACGAAAGGTTGGAAAACTGTTAGGAAATCCTCTAAATGCATGACTAATAATAATGACTAAATATAAGAATGAATCACTTTTAATGACTAATAATGATTGATTATTAAAAAATGGCTATTTATCATCCCTGTGTCTTTCTTTTCCTTCGACATCTATCGATTACGAAAAAGAGCTCAACACTATGAGTAATCAAAATATATAATTAAAGAATAAATTTAAGATATACACAACACGCATAGAATAATATCCAGAAGGGTGATGTTATTATCCAGAAGTTAACAGCTATGGAGGTATATAGTTATATACTATAAAATCTTGGGACAATTTAAATAAAAACAATGTATTATCGGAAGCATCATCCAACATTAGTTCAAATAACCTTTAATTGCATTGGCTTTTAGGGATGACTTTAGATTACCTTGGAAAACCAAGAGGACAAGAATGCTTGCCTTCCAAAGGAAACAAGTGGAAATGGGGCGGGTAAGCTTTGGCATAAATTTCAGAACAAAATAATGCAAAAATGTCTAAAAGACTGCGTTTTTGATCAGTGTAAACTTATAGCAAATATCTTTTTTCCACGATCCGTCAATTTGACATGTTTACTGATTTAATTATGACAATAGTAAGTTATGCTTACAAATTACTGATCGGTAAGCATTCACTTACCGATCGGGAGGCGGTAAGTAATAAAATATGAAAATTTGAGTGTTTTTTGTCATTTTAGATAGTGGGTTTTTTTGATAATTTTACAGTTATCGCACAATTATTGTCACTTTGACATGAACAAATTTAGATTCATTTAATTTGGTTATTGCATGGATCATGCTTGGCTTACAAACCAAAGGTTTTGGGTTAACACTGGGCGCAGCCTTAAACGAGGGAAAAATGTGAAACTTTCTTCTCTTATGGATAGAAACACCCTGTCAATGTATGTGATATTTGATAAGATAAAGATACCCTTCTTTGGTTTTTGCCAAAATTCTAATTGCAATGGTAGGTAACGCCAAATAACTACCTACAGCAGTTGAAACGCGTTGAGATCCCTGCCATCCATAAGCCTAGGTTTTGTTCAATAAACAAACAAACAAACAATAAACAGTTGGCAAACGTAGACCTTTACAAAAACCATAGATGACAAATATCCAAAGGCAGAGAGCAATGGAAAAATGTATGCTAATTTTGCTATCAACAGTGGATGATCAAAAGACGAAAGAAGGAACTTAATTATTCGGCAATGGAGAACATGGCTACGACAACAGCAACAGGGACCATAGGATTGTGGATGAAAAACAAAAGTCCACGAGCATTGCCAGTTCTACTTAATTCATTATGTTCCAATTATTGTTTACTGAAATTAATTAAACGAATTAACAAATACTTATGCGTAATAGTTTTTTAAATATACGATTTTGGTTGCCGGTTTTTATGGTTTTATCGGTTCGAATGCTGTCCGAAAACTTTGTGATTCAAATGATAAACGATATTTTAAAATCCCGACACTGTTGAATCTATTGTCATTTAAAAAGACAAACTTGGTGGTCTATTTTATGTAAATTTTTTAACGAAAAATTAAAATACGTAACTAAAAACATTTGGCAGCCAAACACCAACCACATTATTTAAAATTGAAGTTGTTCAATTATTACCAACACAATGAAGTATAACAATTGCCTAAAATACTGAGCAAACATTGTATAAAATTAATCTTGTAAGTGTAAAACTTTTATATTTACTATTAAGTACGATAATACTGGACCGGTTCCACAAACATGATTTAAGAGCTTCGTCAAATTAGTCATCCAATTCAAATTAATATTCATGTGGTACATAACAACTCATTGGCAAACAAAAAGTGGTGCTCCTTTGTCAACCTTGATCGTTCATTATTAACTTAATAGAAGTTTTGTGCAACCTACCCTAACTCTTTTAATGTATTTTAACTAATTATACAGGATGGCCCACTGAAAACAGTAAACGCAAGTTTTAGCCACTTAACATCAATTTTGCGAAAAACGCTCGAACACGTCAATTTTAGTATCAAGGGGGACATCTGAACTGATTAGTATTATTTACTCAACTTCAACCCTAAGATGGGAGTGAATTGCACCCCAAAAATTTTAAATAGAAGAGGCTGTCAAACGTTACACAGTTCTAAAGACCTTTCGATTCTCTTTTCAACGGTCTCTTTATTTTTCAAATCCGATCATTAATTTCAGAAAAAATTACATTTAAATTTTTATCTAGGAGGCTTAACAGTTGAACGTAGCAAACAAAAGCACTTCACCTGACAAGTTGTTGGTAATAAGCAAGTACTTCGTGAGTTTGTCAGCATTTAAATTGATAATTTTAAGTGGCCAAAACTTGCGTTTACTGTTTTCAGTGGGCCACTATGTATAAAATTTGTATGTAGAAAATTCCTTAACCTGTAGTAGTATGATCAAAAAGTCTTACGATAGCGGTTGCTATGGAATTTAAGTTATCTATAACAGCCACAGCAACCGCGATCCAAGGACTTTTTGATCATACGATACATTAAAAGAGTCTTCTAACAATAATCTAATAAATTTAAATTACAAAAGCTAGAGCAGCGGATATTGCAGCACTTGGGAGTATAATTTATTTTTGGCCCGTTAAAAAAATTATATTCAATTAAAATAATTTCAACAGCTCCGTGCGAATGGAAATATTGGGGCAAACTAAATTTGCATGTGTTCCTAACGAGTGCATTATCAATTATCAATTGTGTATAAAAGCATTCAGGTCATAAATTAGTTTTTTGTAGCCGACAAGCAAATTTCTTTATTGAAATTAACGAGGGGCGTAATCCTCTATGCACATTTGTTAATCATTATATTTATCAACAGAACACACATAGAAAGAGACTGGCTGGCACATTTTCATTGGCGAATTGCATTGCTACATATTACTACACCGATTTAAATAAATTAAAACTTTTACTGATTTAATTAATACGTTTAAACGAGAGGCTGCATAATTGGGTCGCAAAATACTCATCCTTGATTTTTAAATTAATTAATAGAACCTTAGAAAGCAGTTCTTTAAATATATTCCTGTAAATTATATGCAGTTTCCTGCGTTATCCTATTTTTTAATTACCTAACTTGCAGATTTTAACTTTTTTCTAGAGGTCGTACACAACCACTTGGCTAGATTAAGAGAATTTAGGGACATCATACTAGTTTTGTAATTCAAATCGTCAAGTGGTAGGTACGACCTATATCTACTTTGATTTAAATATAAGCATAATTATAAATATGTATATAAGAATAAACATATAAAATGCATCAACTTTTCCTTGTAATATTTTTTATTTAAAGGATTATTATTGTCCAGTATACTGTTTATTTATTGCCATATCTACAAGGACAATTTTATATCGAACACGTCACTCAAAAAAGATTAACAGTGTTACAGTGCGCCTTGACTTTTGAAATAATACAACGATTGACATGGCATTGTTTTTTAATTTGTTAATAATCTATTGTTTACTGATACAACGCAGTTTAAATTGATTCGTTCGAAAATATAGTTATTTATAAATAAAATTCCAACGCTCTACAAATTTTCAAATATTTGTTTTCTAAAATTATTTATACGTAATCGCTAGATAAATAAAAACTCCAAAAGATTGAAAGAAAATATTTGGTACAAAGAAAAGTTGGCTTAGAAACTAAAAGAAATCCTTGGACGAACGAACAACACAGCTTTATCTTGTTTTCTTAATCTCAAAAAGTAATCAAATACGTATATTAATTCAAAATAACAACGTTTTAACGCAAGTAAGTATAGCAAAACCCCTCATATAGATCCGGAATTTCGATTTAAAGATCTAAAATCCAATCGTACAGTTTATACGAAACTCAATTCAAAACTGAAAATATTTGATTTCATTCTAATCTGATTTCCTAAACCATTTTTGTACTATCACGATCTGAAACATTCAGTCATTGATGGAATTCAAATAAAAAACTTAGTGATTTGAAGAGACGAATCACAAATATGGATTTAAAATTTAAAATCTGAATACTCGTTCTAAATTCAACGAACAAAGTAAAATAAATCCGCATTATAAACATTTAATTTGACTTCATCTTGGATTCTGCTTTGGCTATTTCTGTTCTAAATTTGAGCATAGACAATCTAAAGCTTGAAATCAAAATTATGACTTGAAACCAAAAACTAAATTTGTATGCGATTTTCGAATTCTACAGAATTTCCTAGGTCATCTTATCTTTTTGATTTTACTTACAAGTTGATCTAAGTATCAAAAATTTGACAGGTTCAAATTGTAATATGCGATTTGAAAAGATTAATAATTATAAGTAAGGATTTCAAATTCAACGAATAAAATAAAATAAATTTAAATCCTCAGTCCAATTTTACCTTAAACGACCATTTTGGATTAATATACCGCCATTGTTCTACAGTGTTTTTCTTTTGCTTTTCCTCTTTTGTCAATTGCGTTTCCCTGTTTAGCAAATGACTTTCCAGATTATGAAACGTCAAAGTTATGTTGCAAATGACATTCCCTATTTGTCAAATCTCTTTCCGTTTTTAGATAATGCTTTTCCCACTTTTTTTAAAAAGTAGGTATGTAATAAAAAAAAACTGGGAAAAGCATTATCTAAAAACGGAAAGAGATTTGACAAATAGGGAATGTCATTTGCAACATAATTTTGACGTTTCATAATCTGGAAAGTCATTTGCTAAACAGGGAAACGCAATTGACAAAAGAGGAAAAGCAAAAGAAAAACACTGTAAATTTAAAACTACAGTCCGGAGCTAATAAACTAGCGTAAACTTGAAATCAAAATTACGATTTGAACCCAAAAACTGGATTTGAATGCAGATCTCGGGTTAGTTAGAATTTCTTAAGCCATTTTTATGATATTATAATCTGATCTAAAATGCAAAATTTTGACGGATTTGAAGAGACAGGGAAACAGGGATTTGAAATTCAACATTGAAATGCAGCTTTTAAATCCAAAATAACTTCAAATTATCAGTCTCAAACCATCATTTTAGACTAAAATTGAGCCATTGGTCTAAACTTAAAATTTCGGACCAAAACTAATAATAAACTAGCTGAAGTTTAAAATCAAAATTACGATTCTAATCCCATAGCGGATTTTAAAATTATTTAAAACACTTTTACTTCTACACATTTTAAGCTAAAATTTTTGGGATAATTGAATCCGATTTTGGACCTATCTGAAACTCGAATTAGATTTAGAAGAGGATTTCGACAGTTTCAAATTATTTCAAAAGCTAAGTTTTACACCATGAATTTCTAAGCTAGAAAAGGTCAACGTAAAACCTTTATAATTTAACCAAATTCTGATCTTATCTAAAATACTAAAATTTGAATTTCCTTTAAGGCTTTCAGCTTGTTCTATACCGATTAAGTTTCAGTTTAATAATACATCTCGACGTTTTGTTAGGATTATAATTTCAAATCTTTGGTTTCATAAGCCTTCTATTCATCCTTTGTTAAGATTCTATTTTCAAATCTAAAATTGGAAGATATCAATCTGGAAACTAACTTGAATATAAAAATTTGAATTTAAATTTAAAATCGAGTTATCAATTAAGGGATGGTAGATTTGAATTTGAAGATTGAATTCCGAGAAGCAAATGTTAATAATTGTAAAATCTTGCCACCTTCCGTGTATCATTTAAAAGGACATTTCTCTGTTTTTTAAATGCCAAAAGTGAGAGAAACTGATGTGTTAAACTTGAATAAGATCCGGCAATATTGGATCTTCGGTTCGCCATAAAAATAATTGCATTTATTTGAATGTATAAGAATAACGGTACTAATGTTCCGCGAATCCGTACTGCAAGATGAAACTCGGAAAGTTCAATCAGGTAAGAGCTAAGTTCGAAAAAAGATGCAGGCCTCGTATTTATATAAATACGCGGAACTTGAAACGGAACTTCGCGTTTATAAAAACAGGTATTCTATAAATATTTTTATACGATTTGTTTCAAGTTCATGAACACTCTTCAAATGACCAGGAAATACATAACGAAACTTCTCTATTTTGAGAATTCTCGATTCTATTAGAAAACCAAATTGGTTATTACAATATAAACCTGCATCACCTACTATTACAACCAACGCCGTAGATTAATAGTTGATGGTACGTGATAAAACTGGAACTGGGACGAATGAATCATTTCACAGAGGAAGAAGAAGCCGTACTAGTCTGCAGCAATAAGGTAATTCCATCGGAATGGAGTTAATGCGGCTGCTGAAGCCGTCCAAGACGTTAACGGGGAGCGGGACGTTAAGTTACAACGGGACGACCGGCACTCATCAGGTCAACGAGCAAGAATGCGTGGTTTGGGGTCGACTTATCCTGTTCGTCTGCACGATAATAACGGGGTTCCATTTCAGAACACCCTAACCATCTAGTTTTAACCATGTATTAAGTCTAAGTCATATCTTAACTTTTTAAAATGCAAAGGGAAATTGTATTCTTTTTCGTCGACCGTGACTAATTCTACCGTTTACCAACCGAAATACTGGCTTTAAACCGAAACCAATTTTTTTGGGGGAGTTAGTTTCTTATAACTTCAAAAATCCAATAACACTCCTGATAATAAGAATGCGATTAACTTAGGACTTTAATGGGGTTTTGAGCTAACCTTAGACGAGCAGTTGGTCAAGGTCGAATCTCTTAGGGATAAAATACTGCCTTTCTCTTAAGCTACCTTAAAATGCCCTTAAGACTGCCTTCACTTTTTTCGACAATATAAAAAAGGAAAAAACTATTCGGACTGTTTTGGATTTCCGTAATATTCACCCAAACTTCCTTAAAATGCTTTGAAATGTCTCAACTTCAAAGTGTTCGGGATTACCTTATTAAAGAAAAAAAAGATTGCTTTGGTTGTCAACTTTTCATGCTATTCTTATCAATCAGACTACAATATCTGATACTGCATTTTTAAATCCCAAGGGATTGATTGAGGTTAACAACCACAGATTAAATATTGTCTTTTTCTACTGTCTAGAAAGAAATGCCCTTACGACAACCTAAATTACCGCAAATTTAGGAAATATGTATATAAATATAAAATTTGCAACAAGTTGTTTCAAAATTTCTTAAACTTTCTCGAAATTCCTTAAAAAGTCTCAGCCTCAAAATGTTTACGATTGATTTAATCTGTTAACCTAAGCTACTGCATTAAACGTAATGCAGTCTGTCTCAGTGGTCAGTTTTCCATGCTAATCACATCAATCCGACTGCAACATGGAATAGTGCCTTCTAAGTCTCAAAAAGTTGGACATGACCGACACTCAGAAACAAAAACTTGCCTTTCTCTCGTACAACATTAAAATAAATACCCATATCTCAGTCTCTTCAATGCTATTTTCTGGAAAATGTAAAAACATCAAAACTTGTGTGAAATACCTTAAAGAATCTAAGCCTCAGAATGCCAAGGATTGCTTCAGTAATCAATTTGTCAGACTATGCGTATGAATCAGATAGGAACTTGAATATCCTGAAGGGTTGACCGTGATTGATTTCTGCTTTCTTGAAGATATGAAGGACGCAAAATGCTATAGATTTCCTTAAACAATCCCTAATTTCTTTAGAATTGCCTTAACCTCAGAACTCCTCAAACTACCTAATCCTCAAAAAGCCCTTGGCCTACTTTAAATTACCTCAGTATCTGTCACCTATGAACATCGAATATTTCATTTTAAATTTTTCACTGCAATTGAGACTACCTTTTTCAGACGATCACAGATTTTCTTAAATAACACCTAATTTCCTCAGAATGTTTCATTATCATGCCTATGACTGCTTTAAACTGCCTCAGCAGTCAATTCCTCAAGCTAATCGTATCAATCAGGCAGACATAATTTTAGTATCCCAAGGGACTGCCTGGTTCTTTACGAAATTTTGTTACACTCTATTTCCGAATTTTTAACATTTTCAGCAACTTCCTAAGAATGCCTGGAATGATTACTGGGCCTCAAAATGTTAACACTGTTTAATTTAAAAAAATACTGTCTCAGTGTCGACTTCTCAATGTAGTCTAATAGTATCAATCTGCTAGAAACATCGGAAAAATATTACATATTTCCAAAAATTATTTTGACTGAAAAGATAGATCTTTCGGAATACCCTTAATATTGCCGCAACCTCCTAAAGACATCAATAAGACTTAAAAAAAGCTTTAATCTATTTCAGAATTCCTTGAATTTCCTCTACTTTCCCTTAACATGCCTCAAACTGTTCAATTATTCCGGAAAGATCCAGACTGCCTCAACTTTAGAACGTCAAAAACTACCTTAAATTACCTCTAAGAGACTATTTCATTTTAAAATCCCGAAGATTGATTGACGGAATTTCAAAAACTTAAAAGAGATTAGTTTTTCTTTCATAATCTCCGGGAATACCCTTAATATTGCCTCAACCTCCTTTAGTCTGGCTTATTGGAAACATGAAGAAAATTTAAAAAATGCTTTAGTGTAATTCAGAATTCCTTAAACTGTCTTGTACTTTTCCTTCACATGCCTCAAATTGCTCAACTATCCCGAAAGGACTCAAACTATCTCAACCTCAAAAGACTGCCTTAAACCACCTCTAAATTGCCCCGTTAAGAAACAAAGCACTATTGCATTTTAAAATCTCAAAGATTCAAAGGCTCGTCTTTCTTTCATAACCTCTCGGAATGCCATTAACATTGCCTCAATCTCCACAAGCCTGCATTATTGTTTTGGGCTAACTCAAAATTACTTAAACTGCCTCGTATTTTACCTTAACATGGCTGAAGCTACTCTAGAAGGACTCAAACTAAGCTCTACCTCGGAATGCCTTAAACCTACCTCTAAATTGCCCCATTAAAAACTATTTTATTCAAAAATCCCGAAGACTGGCCATGACTTAATTTCAGAGACTAAAAAAGGCTCGACTTTCATAATCTTCCAGAGTACCCTTAGCAGTGCTTCAACCTCCGTAAGACTGCCTTATTCGAGACATTAAACAAATTTCGTATTTTTACTTAACATGACTCAAACTGTTCAACTTTTCCAGAAAAATCCCAAGTGCCTCAACCTTAGAATGTTAAAGACTGTCTTAAACCACCTATAATTGCCCCTTTAAGAAACAAGATACTGCTTTACTGAAACATGAGAAAATAATAAAAAATCACTCAGCATTCCTTGAAGGTCCTTTAACATACCTCAAACTCCCCTGGAAAGACCCAAATTGTGTCCACTTCAGAATGTCAGACTGCCTTGAACTTCTAAATTGCCCTATTAATAAACCAAAAGTCTGATCACATGTGAATTTCAAAAGATTGCCATTTTCTTATGTTGCCCCAAAATTGCTTTTAAGACAGCTTCGATTGCCTTAAGAATACCTTTTCGAACTTCTGCACAGTTTATTCTGAAATCTTCCAGGGGTTTGGGCACAGGTGAATTTAAGGAATAAAAGACTGCCTCAAAGTGCCCTTAAGGCAACTTGGACGTCCTTAGGAATGCCTTTTCAAAATTAGAATGATTATTAAATATTGGTCGGGCTACTTCTCAGAATTCAGTCTTAATTTTGGAAGGGTTGGGCACGAGTGAAGTTGAGAGATCAAAGACTATCTCAAAAAGGCCCTTAAGGCGGCTTGCAATTCCTCAAGAAGGTTATTTTGAAAGCATTCTCTAACAATGATTAAATATAGGCCGCAATGCTTCATTTTTAAATCTCGAAGGGTTAGAGGTAGTACATTTTCTCATGGACCGTGAAATGCGCAGAGCGGGAAAAGAGATTGCTAAAGAAAAAAAAAGACCAATATACTTAAAAGTGAAACCTGAAAACATGGAACTATCGTCGGCGGCAAATTTAAAATAGCGTTTAGAAGCCCCAAGGTCAAGCTACACTTCGCTTTTGTCGTTTATGATTAGAATATTTTAGAACTTTAGAAGTGCATGAAATTTAGTTACAAATGCAATCTGTTAGGTCAGAATAATTTAAATTTTTTTCTAACAACGAACGAAGTTGAACGATAAAAGACTTTAACCTTACTCTAGAACAGTGTTTCTCAAAGTGGGTTTCGCGGAACCCTAGGGTTCCATCAGTACTTGCTAAGGGTTCCGCGCAAAGTTCCGCAAAATACAAAAACATATTTTTGTTCCCGTATTGTAACGAAATCTCCCGGACTAATGTACGGTCGTGACGTCAGATTCTGGAATACATTGATATGTGAATTCACGGCGGTCGTGGATTGTTATTGTTGAAAATAGTTCGATGACGGTATACAGGGTGTATCGAAAATCGCGCATAATATGTATATCACGCGATTCTACGTCAAAATCCAAGCAAAAAACTTCAGTATCAATTTGCTGTTAACTCTTTATATTTAGTTATGGAGTTATTATCAGCCTTTAGTCGTATTCTGGTTTGCTTGTCGTGTCATATTTTTATGAAATAATGATTTTTAGCTGTAGTTTAATCAACAAATGAAATAACTAATCTGTAATTGTACTCAATATACCCTTTGTTTAATTAGAATTTCCATCCGAAGTTTGAAATTTTTGCAGTACTTGTGCTTTTCATAAATGTTGCAACAATGTACAATGCAATTATATTAAATCAAGCGGGTTGCTATTGGTGATATCGCAGGTGACGTAGTATGACTGACCACACAGTGTTGCTAAGTTTACAAGACTTTAATTAACAATTCTTCAAAAACTACACGTTTTGGCCTAAAACAGTTATACAATTTTTTGTCCAGTTTTTAACGCAGAATCGCGTGGTGCAAATATTATGCGCCATTTAGGATACACCCTGTATAAAGACGGTCTGGCGGCACTGTGGGATATAGTCGATACGAGTAAGTGCAGTGAAGTAAAAACAAATTAATAGATAGTTCAATTGTTTATAGTTAGTAGTTTTTCGGTCCGGTTCCACGCAACTTACATTTACAAAAAAGTGTTCCACGTGAAAAAAAGTTTGAGAAACACTGCTCTAGAACGCCTTTTTGAAAATATGTTATACCTAATCGTTAATATGCAAATACCAAAAGAACGGAAAATCATTACAGACCAGGGTATGTTTGATTTAAATCAAGTGATTTAAATCGTTGATTTAAATCGCGATTTAAATCACATGATTTATTTTAAAAAAATCATGATTTAAATCAAGGTAAGTGATTTTCAGTTTATGGTTCTTGGTTTAAACTTTAAGGTCGCCAAAAGTACCGCCTTCAAGATGTTTTGTATTGGGAATTACCGCAATATAGGATTACACCCAAACAAGCTAACCAAAGCATTATTCACTTTTGATTACTCAAAAATTCTGAGAAAAGTACATTATTAACTCTTAAGAGAGTTTACAAAACGTGACATATTTAAAGTTAAAAGTTAAATATTTTGGAACTTATTCCATAAACTAACCGTTTGAGTAAAAAATCTATTTAAATCAAAAAAATCGATTTCTTTGATTTTTTTTTAAATAAATCGATTTTTTTCATACCCTGTTACAGACTACTTCAGATGTCCTTAAACTGCACCGAAGTGTCATAAATGCCTTGAAATGCCCCTGAGAATGTTCCAGTACCACACCATTAAGTAACAAAAGTCTGACTTTTTAGTGGCCAAGCCCTGATATTTTTTGTACAACATGCAAAGGTAAAGCTTTTAACGTGCTAATCGAGAAAAAGACAAAATTAATACGATGATCTGGACAAAACTCCAAAGAAAGTGCGAGTCTGTTCTCCAATCACGCAAAAAATTACAATGTTCGCATTTTGCATGATTTCCAAAAATATATTTCTCTTGAACGGAGCCTTACAGTGCCATAAATTGCATAAAATTAGCAACAACGAACTTCCTGCGCAAGACTACAAAATTAAGCTTTTACCACAGAATAAACTCTTAACAGAAGCGACAAAGTGCAGAGTGTGGAGTGGTCGAAATAAGGGGAGCGGGGTGAACTCGAACCCGCCCACTAGCAACTAAAATTTCCTATTTTGCTATGTATTTAAGTGCAGCGCCAAAGAGTTCGGGTGTTATTTATTCAAAATATTGTTTCAATAAAACATAAATACGCGGAAATGAGTGGCAAAAAAGGTGGTAATTGGTGTTCAGCGGTAATTTGCAAAAATAATTCAAAAAGTAATCGAGATATTAGTTTCTTTAGATTTCCTAAAGATAAAAGCAGGCAAAACGTTTATATTCTTTATTTGAAGTAATATTAATTTATGATAATATTATTTTTAGATCAAAGCGGTGGGTAGTAGTAGTACTAAGTAGAAGGCAGGATTTAATGAATAAAAATTACATTTACCTTTACAATAATTGTAAATTATGTAGCGTTCATTTTGAAAGTATAATGTTCACTAGTTCTGAAAAGAAAAGATTGCTGGAAAACGCAGAACCTACGATCTTTAATATTTCTAACCCCCCTGCACGGAAAACTTTGAAAAGAAAAGCCCCCACAAGAATAATTAAGGAAAGTGTAAAATCTGTAAGAATTAACGAGAAGGAGGATCGTATTGATTTTGCTAGTCCCGGGCCCAGTTCGTCAAAAGGCAAATTAGTATAAATTTCTATAATGTCAGTTTCTGTAAGTTTATGTAGTTTACACCATAATTGAGCTTGAATTTCTGCTGCCTGCTCTATTCTTACCCACCCTGTGATATTTATTGCTTTACCTTTGCAGCAACGGAACGGATAAAATGCATTCGGCACAAACGGCCAGAGATAGTTTATGATTTTATGACGTCGGTTTTGCAAACTTCTATAAAAACCATCTAATTGTTATGACACAGACATTCCGGTTTCCTTTATTTTGTCGCCGTAACCACAGAATAAGAGTTTATTCTGTGCCGTAACAGCTTTTAAAGTATTGTATGGGAAATAAACCTCCCTAAAGGATATACCTAAGCGTTTTATTTCCTTAATATTATTAGCATTTTATACAAGCAAGAAATATGCAGATGCATCGTTTACACTTTACACAATAAGGTTTATTAGGTGCCTATAAAGATACGGCGTCTGTGGTGCAGTGCATTGGCATTTTGCTAGTTTACTTGCTGGACCCATCTAGCTCCGCCCAGTGCCAGCAACGTTAACTTCAAAGTGCCGCACAGTCTTGTCGCTTCTGTTAAGAGTTTATTCTGTGCTTTTACTAAAATATAATTTACCACATTTTTAAGAGCTATTCCCTTCAGACAAAGCACATTCTCATCTTCAGTTGAAACCAAAATGAAGACATTTTCTACGCAAGGATGCGGGCGGCTCTTTTAGCACAGTAAACCCTTCCAAGAAGGTTGTATGGTGCTTTTAGCATTGCCCAAGACTTCCAAGTAAAACTTGAATAGTTTTTGAAAGGCACCTTTTACATACAAGGAGCCAAATTTTAGATATACAAAGGGCATTTACGAAGGATTGAGGAGAATAACCTCGTCAGACAGTTCGTTTCTCTTATTTAATTGTTCACATCTGGCCTGCACATTTTACGGTTTCAACCTTTTCTATGGCATAGAAAGTTAGGAAGTGTACATTTCGGTTTAACCGCTTAATAACTTCAAGTTATTATAGAAGAAAAAACTACCATCTTTGTCTTATTAATAAAGCGATTCTGTTCATATTAACTCAAATAAATTTTGTTCAGAGAACTGAATTTGCACTGAATTCACAAAACACGTTTAAACTTTCGACTATTTTGAAAGGAAATATTAGCGTAGCTCTATCTGAAACAGTTTAGGTTTCATACGAAGTTTACACATTTTTTTAATTAATTAAACAAGGTAGGGATTAAAGGTAGGTACATTACACAAATTTTCACAAAGTTTTGTTCCTATGCTTTGAATCCAAATTATTGGCAATAACAAAAAGTATTTGTTTATTTTTGGGCAAGGAATCGATTTTCAAGATAATTAATGTTTAGACACGACAGATGCATAAGATAGAAGACTCACTGTCAAACCGTTTATGAAATATTTACATACATGAAACATTCGCCTCTGGCTAGCTGACATCATGTCGCAACCATAAAAGGTTACGTTGTTTGCAGTATGCATTGTTACAAAACTAATCACAAGTATTTTAAAAAATACCATAGCAGTTTTAAATGATATTATAAAACGTTAAATACGAACGTTACCTAACAATCAATACGAAGAGCATTTGCTATTTTTAGATGTTAACACATGCACTATTTAATGCAAGAATTTGCTAATGATCGAATAAAAAGTTGCACTTTGCATTGGTCTATCGAATATGGACAAATTAATTTGTTTAAATGCTGAAATCAATTAATTTGGAAATATTTTACTTTTTAAATAATGCAAATGAAAATTCCAATAAGTGTTCAAAAAACCATTTATTGTATTTTCAACTAATCAAAATGCAGTTTTTTCTTGGCCAGTTGGTTTAAATAAACAATTGAATTCCTAGCCAAATTTAAATAATTTTGAGTTTGAAGCTAATTTAAATGTTAAGGAATTTTAATATCGATTTTTTTACAGAACTTTGCTTGAAAGCAATTCTATAAAGCAAAATCCACAGCCCATCGAGGTCTTCTCTTTATTAAATTATTTTCAGTTGCTAAACAAAATCTTGTGGATCATTCATAACTAATTTAATTAGTGATATAAGCATGAATAATTCTAAGCCTACAAAAGCAGCTTTGTTCTTTTAAAAATTCCAGTAAAAATCAAACCTTATTTTAAATTAGAAACATCGCCAAATACGAGTGCATCTCGTCTTTCGAATTTAAATGCACGACACAACTAACATACAAAAAGATAAATTTCGTTCACCTTATTCGGAATTAACAAATTAGAAAGAACTCGCAATAAGCCAAATTTAAATTATCATAATAAATTCTACAAACACAAAAGACAAACAAACAACTTGCTAACGTATAAATGTTTAATTTTGTTGTGTACTCTTTTCAAGTTGACTGAATCGAATAATGAGGTAAATACACTTTTGGTAAACAAGGAGGAAACTATTTGTAAAAACGAAGCACGAAAATGAAATTCTGTTTAGCTTCTAGAATAAATTCTCTTTTTATATTTTTCTTGTTTAAAATAGCTTTTGGGAGCCCTTATTATTATTTTATTATTAAAAATGTATCTTTTGAAAAATTGTTATTGCATAATCCAAGGTAAGTGTTATTAAAAACGTTTAAAAAAATCTTCGTTCTTACTTTTACAATTGTTTATGAACATCGTGGGATTTTAAAACCTTTGTCGTTATTTTGCTAATGTATTAATTCCAAGAATCAGCAATTGACAAACACATTCATGTCATAATCAAACGTCCATCGAACTTGATACGAAGACCGATGGCCAGCTATCTAATATCACGTAATACTTCCAAGAATTGCTTTAATATCATTCAAGCTTTTCGGCATTTAAATAAGTGAAAATCTAACCAGACAATAATTCACGCCATGTTATTCATCTGGAATTTTCCATAAAGATAAGATTTTTTTTAACAAATCCTACGGAAATTTTGTACTCACAAAGAATTGTTTGATTTTTTGTAGAATATTCAATGATTACTTTATGTACAAAAGATATAAAATTTCAAGTAGGCTAGTTAATAACAAATCAGAATCAAAAATCAACCGTTCGTGCACAGCCAACTACAACTTCCAGTAACCTTAAAGCAGCTTTTTGTCTTACTTTGTAAATCAAATTTAAACAAACAAAAAACTAATCTTTTTTTTCAAGTCTACGCCGATTATGAACAAACAGAAAGCGCCCATAAAACCACACCTTTTGTTATTCATAGAGTTCATTCACAGTTTAACTGCTTTCGTCCTACACTGAAAAATTTAGCAACTTCATAGGCTGCATTTAATTAACTGAAACGTCTTCAATAAGCTCTTTAATTACCCCATGCGGGTCTTTGATATGTTTAACAAGTCGGTTGCGAACCTCAAACTGCAACAACACCTCGTGATTAGAAAGAAACATGCAAATTGTTACAAAAACTGGGTTTATCGTAACTGCTATAACACGAAAGAGTATCAGGTAAAAAAATTCTTGTGGTAAGGCACTTTTTTTTTTTTTAATAAAACAGGTTATAACATAACAGGGTAATTAACATTCTTAAGATGGCTGTATAGACTGTCTAATGGGTCGATATAGATAAACAATAGAGATTCGTTTCCACATTGAGTCGCATAAATAAGTACTAACAACATATTGTTTTCTGCGTTCTTATTCACAAGGTTGTATTTTTTTTTTTTAATCGAAGCCTGTAAATTCTTATTAGAATCGCATACATAACAATTTGCCTATTTCACACAAAACGTAATTAGAATGCGACTTTTAAATCTGGTTTTAGATCACATTTTGACATTTGGACAAGTTACTTAATCTAAAAAAAAAATTAAAGTGTGTCAGGAATGCAGATTCAAAACGCAAATTTTATTTTATTTTCGAATGTGAGAGTTTATGAATTATTCAAAATTCGCCAAAATACGAAACGAAACAATTCTATTATCGTTTTTAACTGCAGTTTACATTAGCCAAAGCAACTATATAATAAATAAATCCAAATAAATATTAATTTATGTATTATGTCACAGATAAAACTACCTTTTTTCAAGCAAAAACCGACGATGGTTATCTAACAAATTCAACATGTTACAAGAAAATTCTTAAAATAAATGTTAGATTTATCTCACATTTTTTTTGTGTGTGAAGTTAGAAGGCCATACTGCTTTTACTAAGTACCCAGTAAATTTTAAAAGTAGCGGTTCATTAATAGCGGACCCATAATTTTTATCGTTTTGCTTTAAAAAACCAGAGAAAATATTTGAAATTTACAGTTCTACTAATTTCGATACATACCGTTAAACCTACTTTCCCCTACTTTAATTAGTTTTAAGTCTGACAACCCAAAATGTACTTGAGATAAAATCTCCTTTAAGTAAAATTTTAATATTTAATTCTTACAACAGATACGAAGATAACTATCTAAAAATATTGTCAGATAAAGAAACTTCAAGGATCATTTAACTTACAGCTTCCGTGTCTTTAGTTTGACTAGCTTTTTAAAATTTAAAAAATATTCTTGGGGGAATGTCTAAATTCTTCTGAATTGGTTTAATTTTATTAGTTCTCGAAATTAAAGTAGGCCACGGATTAAAATACACACTTTTCCGTACAATACATAAAAAACTATTTATGCAAATTTCCAAGTGTAATGAAATAATAAACCAAACCGGTTATTTAAATAAAAATGCACAAATTCAGTTTGACTATGGGAGTTTTCCTTAAAAAAAGAGGACGGGAAATAAGAAAAAAAGGTTTGTCTTAATAACGACCATTCCGAAAATTCTACAATTTAAAGCAAATTTCTGCCATTTTTATATAAAATTTGGAAAAAATTAAGATAACCGAAGTTAAATGGTTTAAACCTTGCAGGCTTAGTATTTTTCTATAGGCAAATTTTGCAAAATTCATTCGAATTTATTAAATGAGTGAATTCTTTGACCTTTAAAGCTAAATTTAGTATAAACATTAAATAAACAAGCAGTCCAATTAATACGAATAATGTTCCAAAAAAATGATACAGAGATGATAAATAAAACTAATTAAATAATGTCAGCCAAACATAGCTGAACTGTCAACATCTGAAATTCAAAAATTAATAACATGGAATATTAAAACGACTACAGTAAATCAGCACAACGGAAGAATGTCAATGCCAACTGAAAAGTTTTGCATTAAATAATAAATAGTAATGATAGTGAACGTACTGAAAAAAATAGTAAAATACAATGTCAAACGTACAAACAACCATAAATAACAATGTTGATCAACTGAACGGGTAACTAATGATTTACAGTAAAAAAGAGTTCACTGCATTAATTATATTTGTATCCTATGATACATAAAGATCCATAAGTCAACATAAAATAACGATCACACCGAGTCAAAAAGGCGTAATGTTGCCATAGACTGCTCCTATATTTCCTTAAAATGACCAATCTGCCTTGTAATGGCCTCGAACATCCAAAAATGTCGGAACTTCAGTATGTTTAGTGCTCTTCAACCTTAGAAATGTCCGACAATATTGTCTCAAAACTATTCCTAACTGAATACTTCTAGAGTGCCTTACTAAAGAAAAAGGTGTAATGTTACTAGATTTTCTTAAGATGGCTTCAACTGCCTTGTAATACCCTAAACTGTATAAACCCCAAAATAAGTATTTAAGGCTTCCGTAACCTAAGGAATATCCAACATTGCTTCAAGGTATTTCGAAAAGAATAGTTCTGGATTGCTCTACTACAAAAAGGCGTAATGTTGCTATAGACCGCCCTAGATTTCCTTCGAATGACCACAACTGCCTTAAAATACCTCAGAATACCCCAAACTGTCTCAGCCACTAAACGTTAGGGCTGTCCCAACCCTAGAGAATGTCCAGCATTACCTCAACCTGTTTCTAAAAGAATATTTCTGGACTGCGGTACAAGAAAAAGGTGTAACTATGCTATACAGTATACATTGTCCCTATATTTTCTTAGAACAATTCCCAAATGCCTTAAAATGCCTCGGAAAACTGTCTCAACCACTGAATGTTTGGGGCTGTCTCAATCCTAGAAAATGTCGAGCATTGTCTCAAACTATTCCTAAAAGAATAGTTCTGGACAGCCCCACGAGAAAAAACGTATTGTTGCTATATACTTTCCTTAGAAAAACTCCCAAGCGCCTTACAATACCTTGAAATCGGAGCATTTCAAGGTATTGTCTAACATACTTAACTCAAAATGTTTAAGATTAGCTCAACCCAGAAATGTCTCAACTCTTTCTAAAAAATATTTCTGTCTTTTTACAAAAAAGCATGATGTCACATTATACCTAGATTGCCTTAAAATGGCATCAGCTGCCTTATAATGCCCCAAACTGTCTCAACCTCAGAATATTTTGGACTTCATTAACCCTAGAAATGTTCAGCATTGCATCAAATTATTCCTAAAAGAATATTTCTGGGCTGTTTTACTACAAAAAAATGTAATGTCGATATAAAGTGCTCAAATTTCCTTATAGAATAACTCACAACTAGTGCCGGGAAAAAATATCGATATATCGAATAACGATATCGGAATGATAAAATATCGATATATCGATACTTATCGATATATCGATACTTATCGATATATCGATATATATTGATACTTGTCGATATTTATCGATATATCGATATTTATCGATATATCGGTTTTATCGATATTTTTTTGATATCGATATTTTTGATAACTTTTTTAATATCGCCCAGCCCTAGTTGCGAGTAGTACCCGGAAAAAATATCGATATATCGATACTTATCGATATATCGAATAACGATATCGGAATGATAAAATATCGATATGTCGATACGTATAGATATATCGATACATATCGATATATCGATACATCGATACATATCGATACTTATCGATATTTATCGATATATCGGTTTTATCGATATTTTTTTGATATCGATATTTTCGATAACTTTTTTAATATCGCCCAGCCCTACTCACAACTGTCTTTTTTACAATGCCTCGGAATATCTCAAACTGTCTTAACCACTGAATGTTTAGGACTACCTTAACCCTAAAAATGCCCAGTATTGTCTTACACTGTTCCTAAAAGAATACTTTTGAACTGTCCTACTAGAAAAAAACGTAATGTTGTTATAAACCGTTCCCAAATTTACCTAAAACGACTTCCAATTGCCTTACAATGCATCGAAACACCCCGAACTGTCGCAGCCTCGGAATTTTCGGGATTGCCTCAGTTTCACAATAATCAGATTGGCACAAACTTTCTCTGAGGGCTACCTCAACCCTAGAGAATGTTGAACATTGCCTCAATCTATCCCTAAAAGAATAGTTCTGGAGTGCCCTACGCCCTACTACACAAAGGCGTAATGTTGCTATAGACAGGGGTCGCCAAACTTCTGTGACCGTCAACCCCTTCATGAGTTTTTTGACTTTTTATCGACCCCCTCTATTTTACTATTACGTACTTAATTATATTATGACAAGCAAAAAATACGCTTACGAGAGTTTTAAGATTGTTTATTTTATAGTTACTCAATTCTTCAACATAGAGAAGTTTAGTTCGTGAATGAATAACGATTGAATTATAAATATGTATGTTAATGAATTTTACAACATTGAACATAGAATACCTGTAACCTGTAAGTATAAGTAAATAAGCAACTGCGCAGGTGTTGCAATCTCGTTTCCGCCGTGCCGGCCACGCGGGAACCACCGACATCCATTTATTGGTAAATACGTCATTTTGGCCTACTTGATTGGCCTCCGTAACTATTTTCATGACCTTGCTCCATCTTGCAGGTCCTCTTCATGTCACTGTTCCCACGATTCACTCTTAATTGCGTTGACATTCAGGATGGAGGTAATCCAAGTTAACCAAATTAAATATTACCCGTACAATGATGTCTCATATTTTTCTATCAACCCCCAATCGACCTCTGAGCCCGAATCGAGCCCTAACAATGTTAAAGGATGTACAGCATTGCCTCAAACTATTTCTAAAAGAATATTTTTTGACTGTCCTACTACAAAACGACGTAATTTTGTTATACTGTCCCTAGATTGCCTTAAAATTGCTTCAGCTGCCATATAGTACCCCAAACTGCCTCAATCTCAGAATATTTAAGACTGCCTCAACCCTAGAAATGTCCGGCATTGCCTCAAAGTATTCTTAAAAGATTATTTCTGGACTACAAAAAGATGTGATGTGGATATAAATGCCCTGAACTGTCTCAACCTTAGAATGTTTAGGGTTACCTCAGCCCTAAATATTTTCAATATTGCCTCTGGCTATTTTTAAAAGAACATTTTTGGTCTGGTCTATTAGAAAAATGCATAATATTTCTACAGACTGCACCACATTCCCTCAGAATGACTCCAAACTGCCTTAAAATGCCTCGAAATGCGCCAAATTGTTTCAGCCTCAGAATTTTAAGGACTGCCGCAACCTCACAAAGTTTAGGTTGACACAAACTTTCCTTAAGAATATCTCTGGAGTGGCCTACGATAAAAACGTGTAATGTTGCTATAGATTGCCCTAGATTTTTCTTCGAACTAGCTCAACTTCTTAGAATGCCCAGGAGTGTCTAGAATCGTCCCAGGTTAAATTTTTTTAGGACTATCTCAACGTTATAAAATGTCCAGCATTACCTATTACCTTATTAAGGCCCAAAAACTGCCCTAATGGCCAATTAAATCAAAGCCTAGTAAATCGAATGAATTAGAAGTAAACTCTTGTCTGCACTTCAAACCGATAGCTAAAAAGACGTTCGTTTTTGGTAAACAAAATATTTATTGTAAACTAACATCAAATTCAAAATTTAGATATTTTAAGTTATAAGAAAATTAAAATGTTTAAAGTAGATCACAGACGAGAAAAATAGGCTACAAATCGACAGTGTTTTTTTTTTTTGTTAGACATCAAAGTTGTAAAGTCAATGTTCAAATCCTTACAGAGGTGATATCTTTCTATACGAAAATTAAAAATAATTTTTAAGTATACTTTTATACATTAGTTTCCTCTACCTACACTTTATGTGTACATTCCTTTAACATCTGCAACTTTACGAATCTGCATTCTCGTTATGACTGAAGATTAAATAAATAAATACTGCATAAATATCCTTCCTAAACCATATGCTTCACAAATTTACATATGCATACAGAGATTGCTATCAACCAGTTTTTAATAACGTGCCTTCTTCCTGTTTTGTAATTTGTATTTGTTAATTTGTAAGTTAAATGCATACGCATACGAAATGTTTATGAATTTATAATCAGTTATTTCAATTACGATTTACTCTTCTACATATACTATAGTTTGCTATGGACTTAAAATTGTTTGAAGTTCTACTATTATGGGGAGTTTTTAAAATGTAACGAAACTCAATTAATCGAACATTCAATTGAATAAAAAATTCAACTAAACCTAAACTAAAACATAGATTTATACAAATAGAATTTACTAAGGACCATTTGTATCATTAATTTAAAATTTACTTGTTATGATTTCTGCTTTTTGGTTTACAATGGTTGATTCAATTTTAGTTGGCGGAATTTTATAAGAAAGACATAAGAGAATTACGAAAGCCTAGAAGGGCCATAATCTGTTTTTCGTACAATTTTTGTACTCGGAATCTAGATTTTTAAATTCATTACATGGTTACCCCCCCCCCCCCCCGCCCGCCCCTAACTTAAATTCGGGAGCTCAACTTTTTTTAAAACCTCAAATTTCTGAGATTTAAAAATAGGATCTTGAGTTTAAAAGTCGGGATCCCAAGTTTAGAAATCAGAATTTATATGAAAAAAGCTGCATTGTAAATCTTCTGCACTTTCATGAGCAACAGATTGTGTTAAATACACTATGAACAGCTTTAAAGACTTAACCGCGGCAGTAAACGCCGGTAAGCTTAATTAAAAAAATATTGGTTTTTCCATATTGTACTAAACCTTAATTCTTAAATAGGAGAGAGAGAGAGAGAGAAAGGCCGGTTCTAAGTAGAACTTGCAAGATAATTTAATAATAATTATTATTATTTACGTTCTTTTGCAGTATTTTCTGAGAATTCTAATTCTATTAGTCTGTTTAAAGAAAAAGCAGAGTTTTGCTATTGCAGTTTAGCAACTTTACTTAAGTTATTAAATAAATTTTGTTTAAACAAGACAACAAGAGCCTCGATAGATTCTCAAGGGTATAAAAAAATCAAAAAAGGACCGAGTAATGGGCATAACGAACACCCTTATAAACTGTTGGATTTTTTAAAATGTTAAAGTAAAAACTGTAACTAGGACCTTGTATACATTCAAACAGGAAAACCTAGAAAAACGCAACTTTTTAAACTTAAATACAATTCCAAATTATCACAAAAAAAACAAAAATATTTCAGAGCAGTTAAAAATATGTAAGACGAAAAATTCGAAAGTTAACCTTGAATCAGAACTTTGTTTATAACAAAAATGTGCAATAATGTTCCAACTTTGTCCTTGAAAATGTTTTGAAAAAGCACGGTGATCGCATTGTCCAATTATATAGGCGCTAAAACGGTGGACGATATCAAAAAAACTGAAACCTCTAATTCCAGCCGATATACCCAATGCTTTATTATCTGCCTGAAAAGATTTAAAGGCGATCAAGACATTAAATATATCGATTTCAGGAGTCTGAAAAGTAACTTCTAAAATGTTCCATTACATGTTTGAAGATTTATATACTTTTTTTCACTGAATACAGTTGAAGTATAAACTTTCTTTTTCCTTATTTGCGATTTCCTTGGAAGTATCTACCATTGGAAACTCTTCTTTTTACGATTTAAATAAAGAAATCTACTGTTCAGTTCTGATTTAAACCGTGATTTCTATGATTTAAAACCTTTCTGTGCCTCCTTTTGCAGAAGAAAAGTTGAATAGGTAAATATCCAAGAACCTCTGGTTAAACAATAAACTCTTGGAAGAATTATAAAGAAATGTTTTACCTTAGTTACTGAATACCTTTTCAGTAATCCGATACATCAGAAAGGACACTTGGAAAGGCCACATTTAAAATAAAAATGTTTAAAGACCTAGCTTGAATTGCTCTACTATAAAGGTCAGTTACAAGGCTTACTTAAATCTGTACCAATTTAAATTTTTAAATGACCGTTATTTCCTGTAAGCAAGCATTTCTTTCTACTGGTACAGATACTTCAAGTATTATCATTTAAAATTTCGGGTAGTTTTTCGGAATTTAAAGGAAATCTGACCAAGCCCAGTTATCCAAAATTTGTACTTCCTTTTGATTTTGTAAATCAGTATCATTGATTGGGTTTTCTACATTCCATCGAAAAACCTTTTTTAATTCTAATTTACACCAAGATAGGCCTTCAATCGTGATTTGATTTTATACCAGCTCCCGCTAAGTACCTCACGACACCATAAACTCATGGGTTCCTTGAAAGGAACAACGTCGTAACATTTAACAGCAAGATTAACCGGCAAAACTAGGTAACATCCTAGGACAATATTAAAATTAGAAGATCAAGAGATTATAGTATGCAGCTTGCAGTCATAATAAATGAAAATCGACAAATAAAACAAACATGAGAGAAAACCAGGGCACACTTGGATGCGAAGTCGTTGACCTATACACATGAACCAACGTCATACGTCTGCAAAACTACCAATTACGGGTTAAATTTGAAAGAGGCCGGGTTGGGCCTGTTTGGTCCATGTCCTTGGTTCTTGTGTATCTTTACATAATAACATACGAGCCCTGACTCGACATGCCCTACCTTTATTACAGAGTACAGACTCAACACAGACTACTTTAATGTGCTGACATACAAGAAACAAGAATTTGCCGCGCCTACTTTGTTTTCTCGATGTTTTTCACATGCCCGGTGAAATATTGTTACCTGTTGTTATTACGAATTAAACAAAAAAATGATAAAAGGCCTGATACCTTGCGACATCCACAAACCTCAACTGTTACCAAGATATAACTTTTTGAAAGTAAGAAATATAGACAAAACACAACTATTCTAACAAGCTGCTAAAACTTTTTGGAGGTTTTTAAGATCCAAAGACCGTTTTTTAAATTGTTCCGCTTGATTACGTTCGGATTGTTATATTAATTTTCGTACAAAAACGGCTGTAGTAAAAAAAGCTGAAACACGTACCTTTGCTTAATTTGCGTTATTCGATAGAAATCCAACAATAATTCACTGTCACGTACACAGAATTGTTATTACAAGTAAAAAATTAAATTAATTAATTAATGTACACTCAAAATGTTTCATAACAAACTACATTTACCACTGCGAAAACGAATACATTACCGCATCATTACAAGACCGCGTCTTTTCTATCCACGCTTGCCTTGAATCCTGCAGGTGGCTGTGATCACGTTCTACCAACACAACAAAATAAAAAACAAAGCCGAACTGGTACTTTTTAATTTTAAAAGTTGCATCACTGAATAACCTATTTCTTAGTGAATTTACTGTTTACGTATGTAGTACATCAAAAAATAATAACTTAGGAAATTGTTTTAAATAAATCCAGTTCAAAATGATGAACCCTACTTCAGTGTTTGGCATACAAAGTACAGCGGGAGCTGTACCCGTTCGAAATGAGAAAGGTAAAATATGGAAAGTACTAACCTAAACCAATTACAACAAATCATTATTTCAGGTGAACTGTCTATGCAAAAGGTAAAAGTACACAGATACGTATCAGGAAAACGTCCAGATTATGCTCAAGACCAACGATCTGATTCTGAAAGCGAAGACGATGACTTCCTCGATAAGCGTAATCATCCTCATGCAAGGCTTCCAAGTCCGGAAGTTCAGCACAGCGATGATGACATGAACGATCCACGATTACGGAGACTTAAAATCAGAGAAACCGATACAGAAATACGACCAGAACGTAGGAGACATGTTCACGAACCGGAAGTCTTACAAGCTACTGATGATGAAGAAGATGAACAAATAAATCTTCCTGGTAATTTAATCAGCTTGTAACTTGCAGTTAGTTTACAGTTGTATTTTCGCAGAACCAAAGCATACGTTAGAGGCCCCAGATGATGACGAATCAGAAGCAGAATTAAGTGACACCGAGCTTGAAAAACGTCGTTCACTTTTAAAGCAGCGTGTTGTCAGTAAACAAGAAGAACAGGAGTTTTTGGCTAAAGAAGAAGAAAAGTCAGATTCGGAATCGTCAGAAAGTTCCGAATATGAAGAATATACCGATTCAGAGGAAGAAACTGGTAAGTATCAAGGCTTCAAAGGTTATTAAATAAATATTTCCAAATATTGTAGGACCAAGATTGAAGCCTGTTTTTGTGCGAAAACGCGATCGTATCACAATATTGGAAAAAGAAAAGGAAGCGCAACGTCAGAAACAATTGGAACAAGAAGCTATTAAACAAGCCGAAGAGCGACGTAGACAAACGTTGCGCATGGTTGAAGAATCAATACGAAAAGATCAGCAGGTGAAAAATAAAGATGACAATGAACCAAATCTAAATGATGTATGTACCGATGACGAATACGACGAAGTCGAATACGAAGCATGGAAATTGCGCGAATTGAAGCGAATCAAACGAGATCGTGAAGAAAGAGAAGCGTAAGTATACGTCGAATTTTACCCATGTAACATTCTTAACACTGGATACTTTTTAGAATTGAGAAGGAACGCCTTGAAATTGATAGAATGAGGAACTTAACGGAAGAAGAACGTCGCCTTGAAATGCGTCTAAATCCAAAACAAGTGTTGAATAAGGCCGTGAAGGGCAAATATAAGTTCTTACAGAAATATTACCACAGAGGTGCTTTCTATTTGGATAAAGAAGACGATGTCCTCAAACGAGATTTCTCGCAAGCTACTTTGGACGATCACTTTGATAAAACTATTTTGCCTAAGGTCATGCAAGTTAAGAACTTCGGCAGATCTGGTCGTACCAAATATACACATTTAGTTGATCAAGATACTACACAGTTTGATTCACCGTGGGTGGGCGAAACTGCTCAGAATTTGAAATTCCATACTTCACAAGCAGGAGGTGTTCGACAAGTCTTCGATCGGCCATCTTTAAAAAAGAGAAAGCCACAACAATAAGTACTATTAATATCAATTATTATTTGTAGATATTGATATGATTAAGCAAGTTTTTAATGATTTATAAAGTATATAAAAATTGCAAGATAAATAGATTTAGTAATAGTAAACGCTTCGTTCTTTAAAATTCCCTTGCACGTACCTTATATAAAGTTTCTTTAGGTATATTTCTTGGCTACGGTTTGTTTTTGTATCATCTATCCGACTGAAGTGTTTGAGGCTCAAAACTGAAGTATCCGTAACTCAAGGTATTATTTTTAAAGTGGTCGAATTTAAAGAATTGTGTAAACTGACACTGAGGTTTTAATGTAATAAATTTATTTAATAAACTTCAAACGAATTAGGTATTGTACTTCAGCTGTTTGATGATCTTTGTTTCCTATATTTTTATGCTTTTATGAACGACGAATACTCGTGTGTGAATCTATACAATACCTAATTTTTTGAATAGTACATTCATGCAACAAAACAAAAACCATGAACATTATAACATGAAAATTGACAAAAATTAATTACTGCTTTGATAATAGACGCAAAGCAATTTTTGCTGCAGCTTTTTTAGCGAAAAACTTGTTTTCCCCGAATCCATAAACAATTTTTACTTCACCATTCAGTACAAATTCAAGACCCACCATCGTCGCTCCATTGTCGATAATTACCGGTTTACTGCAGTAAAAAAAATAACAAATTAGTGTATTAAAAAAATATTGAAAAGTAAACTTACTGATACTTCGGTTGTGCATCTACCGCTTCGTGAATAAGCCGTATTGCATTTTTTGGAATGTTCTGCGAAAACACCTCAATTTCCTTATGCATAATATTATAAAATACGTTCCAAACTACTTGAAAATTCATTCCACAGTCAAAAAATATAGCTGCAGCTAACGCTTCAAAAACATCGCCTAAAACCTGTAGCAAATTTTCAGTTTAGAACCGCAGCTTGCTTTACCTAAACTTACCTTGGGTACATCAATTTGTTCGGCCAAATACAAATCGTTTTCTTCAAACAAAATCATAACTTCATCGTCGATGACAAAATCTTTCGATTCTTGAAACTGAACAAATTCGTCGATGTATTGCAATAATTTCTCGTTTGAAAACAGTATGAATTTGTGAAAACCACATCTTACGGTGAAACTAGCAAATGTAATGTTATTCACTAAGGCCGATCGTAAATCCGTTAGTTGACCGGGATTTAAATGTTCGTAAGTCTCGTAAATGTGGCAGGTTATCAAAAGATCCAAAATGGCATCTCCCAAAAATTCCAGTTTCTGATAATTGCTTGTTAGGCGATTAAATGTGTATGATGAATGGGTTAAAGCTTGTAATAAATAGGCACGATTTGTAAAATGGTAACCCAGTCGTTCTTCAATTTTTTGCCATGATGAAATGTGACAGTCGATGTTATTACTGGTTACGTTTGGTAGTAAAAGTGGATTTGTTGGTGTTATATTTACAAGATTTGCTATATTTTCGGACAGCGGAATAATATTTAACCATTCCAATAACTTTAAACCTGCTTCAAATCCACACGACTGGAAATAAATCCCTAAGAGTGCTTCTACGCTATCAGCGATGGTTTTATGCGTCACTATTTGAATTTTTAAAGCGGGAAACATTGATTCAAGAGTAACTTCTTCATCTTGCTCTGGGATGTTCTTATGATCCGTACATTGTCCATTAATTTTTGTTCTTAAAATATTACTAATTGTTTCTTTGGAATGTACCAAATTAAGCAAGGAATTTGCCATGAACCCTTGTTCTTTCAATTTATCACTGTAGTGTTTCGAAACGGAAAAGCATGGAGGTTTCCCATCAAACGATTGAGCAGAATTGTTTAAATATCCAACTAACTGTTTGGTAACTCCAGCGTAATACAAGTTTTTATTGCTAATTAAACGTCCTTTGAAAACAGATGCTTTGCCTTCGTTATAGTGTGGATATTTAAGTACAATAAATAGCGAAATGCTCAATTTTAAAAATGAGTCTCCCAGAGTCTCCAGTCTTTCAAAGTTTACTATATCGCTACATTTTGCCGCCGTTAGCGCACGGAACACGTTTACTAATTCAGGACCTCTGCTGTTATTTTTCCGTACAAGTAAATGGATACAGTTATTTGATAAATTTTTTAAATCTTTTTTTATAGTCTTGGTAGAGGTATCTCTTTTCTCCACTGTTTTACTAATAAGAACATGCGACACAGAGTAATCGCAGAAATCTATATCCATAAAAGCAACGCGCAAATTAGGTTCCCTATCGTCTCGTTTATCCTTCGTCATCCACGGAAACTGCATGCAAATCATTTCGTTTAGAGCATCCAAAGTAAGCTGCATTGCAGCAAGTGGAGATGGATGTGTGTTACCGTCCGATTCAGGTTTTGTTACTTTCTGCGACTTTATTTTCTGTGCTTCGCCGCTTTTGAAATTTACGATCGATCTGTCCAAAACCAAAGGTTGCCAACTTTCGCCTTGTTTTAGATTAATGACACCTAAGCCAGTTTCTGCTGTAATTTTTCGTCGTAACTCTTCAATTTGCAAAAAAGAAATTATCCTATGTAAAATACTCGGTAGAAGTTGCGCTTGAACCCATAAATCCGCAGGAAAGTTTTGTATAATACAATACTCGGGTAATACGTATTCGTCTAAATTTTCAGTTTTATATTCTTTATTCACTTTCATTTCTTCGGTGATAGGTTTCAAATGATTTATTTGTTTTGATAAAGCTCTAACTACAAGTATTGTTTGTTTAACGCATGATGTATTTCTGAAACTTGTCGAACAGTCTTCTGAGGCAAACGTTGAATTTGGGCTCGCAGTCTTCGCACAGGTACTCGTGACTAAATATTTCTAAAATATAAACAAATTTATTGATACAACAGTTTAATTAAACATAATAAGTAATGAAAATTAAAGTAGGTATTGGCTTGGCAATAGAAACAACATTTATTAAAAAAAAATTATTGTAGTAAACAGTACTATAGACAAGTCTGTAGGTAATCAACAAGAACATGGTTATTAATAATTTAGTGTTAATATGTAGGTATATAATACTATGGATTATATTATAAATTAGTAAAATGTGAAACATGTATTGTCTATTTATATATTTTAGTATTTATATATTTGAATTTTTTTTCAATTTTATATGTTATAGGATGAATTGTATTATTTTATATTATGTGAAAAATAAATTCCTTATTTTTATATAATGTTCTACAGTTTAACTAGTTATTTGGCAGCATCTAGGCTTGTGGATCCCAAGCATCTCAATCTCCAGTAAAATAAATAGGTGCAATAAAAGTGAATTCTCTGAAAACAATTTACAACAAATATTTTCAATTTTGAAAATAACAAGTAGGTACCCAGTAAAAAATAAAAAAGAATTTTGTGCTTCTGCCTAGAAATGATGCTGAGTATGAAATACACTACATACATTGCTCTGGCAGAAGAACCGATTAGCCAAGCAAGCATGGAGATCAAACCCATATGGATGCCATTACTGAGCGAAGAACTAAGACGCAACAAACTACCAGCTGCGCAAACATCTACAGCGCAGCCTGCGCAATGGAACTACTGCGCATGCGCTACGGAAAAGGTGTAACTTGAATATATGTTAAATAACAATAATATTCGGACAACTCCATAGCTCAGTGGTTAACGAACGTGCTTAGAAGTCCACATCCGGGAAAAATATGTCTTTCCCAAGACCAATCCGCCCTTCTCAGGGCGATCCATGCCTGAAGACGAGGGCAGATCCAGTCCCCGAAACGTCGCATTCCATCAATGCAACAGAGTGTGTGAAAAGCCCAATTAACATGTCTAATAGAAATCCACACTCGCAAACATTTAGAGAATACTTAAACATCCGGCGGGCCCGATGTTAATAAACTGTTCAGAGAGCTTGAGAATAGCAGAAACAAGCTCGCGCAGGAAGAAAACCTTCTAACCGTCCGGTGCAAATACCGGGAAAAGAAGGTAATCTGCTAATCCCGTAAGGTTTACGCCTGAAGGCTCCAGTTACGAGTCATCGCTCCGCCGAAATAATGCATAGAGCAAGTGAGGCACTGTTAAGAGAACGAATTAACCACCATCGGTTCTCGAAACAGAAATGCCAGACAGAATGTGATTAGGTAGGTGATTACCTTACATACTAAATCAAAGACAAGGTGACCGAAGAAGATTACGCTAGGATGGACCAAAGACAAATACAAAGAGGTTCAGAAACAGAAACTTGACAAGCTGATAAGGAACAACAACACACCATCAGCTAACAAATACATAAAGAACGCATTAGTGAACTTGTCCAGCAAAGAACTGAAACCGAAAAATCAGTTCTAGACAACGGCCTAAACTACGCGGTGGCACCTATGTAGGTATATTGCGAAGGTAAACATAATTACTGCAGTGGAAGAAACAGCTAACAAACTAGAACCTGAAGAAGTGAAAGAGTACAGGTGAAGAGCCAGAACAGTCCTGGATACAAGAACACCGGCGAGAAACAACCTTACCAGGGAGGAGCTACGGGCGCTAAAAACCCTAAAGAACGACAGCTCCATCAAGATACTCCCCGCAGACAAAGGCAATGCAACTGTGGTAATAAAAACGGATACTTAACAACAGTAAGATCCAAGCATTGTTGGATGCTGGTGAATACAAGCCTCTCACCAAAGACCCAACTGAAACAATAGAACGACGAATATACCAAACGCAATACAAACATAAAGAGGAGTTCACAGACCAAAGGAGAAGAAAACTAACTCCTCACTACAGCAAACCACCTCATCTACAAGGAGGACATACCTCTTAGACCAATTGCGAGCTGAGGAATTCTCCATGCCACGAATTAGCTAGATTCCTACCGAATATAATAACACCTCTGGCTGGAAGAACACCGTCAACAGTAGAGAACACTGAACACTTTGTGAGAACAATCACTAATGTCAAACTAGACCACGAAGACATACTGGTAAGCTTCGATATAGTCAATCTGTTCACAAACGTACCAACGGATGAACCTCTGAGTACAGTCCGAAAAAGGCTGGAGGAAGACCCCGCTCTAGAAGAACGTACCACGCTAAGGGTAGACACGATAATAGAGTTGCTCACTATATGTGTAAAGACCACATACTTCCAACTGGACAACAAATTCTACCAGCAATGGGTTCGCCACTTTCGATAATAATAAATAACATCTTCATGGAGGAATTCGAGCAGGAAGTCATATCTCAATCTCCGGAGAAACCGAAGTTGTGGCTAACGTATGTTGACGACACTTTCGTAATATGACCACAAGGGACTCAGAAACTTGACACCTTTTTCTCCACTCTCTCAATAACCACGCACCTTCGATAAAGTTCACAATGGAGTTGGAATGGAATAAACAACTACCGTTCCTGGACGTCCTAGTCGAAAGAGAGGGGGACGGATTCCGGACCAACGTGTATAGGAAGGCTACCAACACACGTAGATATCCCCACTACGACCTTCATATTATAGTTCTAAATGAAATGTCAAAAGTCCCCATCTATCGGTGTTCGGCTAAAAATTTACGCGGGGTCAAACATCATCAAAAACGATTTTTAGGAATATCTTGCTAACGGTTAGTTTTATTGTAAAAATAGTTATTATCGAATTTATAGCTCATGCAATTTTCCAGAAGAAAGATTCAATTACTTTTTTCATAGGCGTGACCGTTATCGAGATATTGCGATATCAAGAATTGAAACTGTCATATTTTTAAAGAAATGCATTCCTTTCCACACCACCTTCGAGGTAGAGTACTCGGGGCGGTTTTTTATAATGTGGTATCCCTAGTAAGCCTAATATGGGATGAAGATTTCAGGCATTGGGGAGCTTCGTTGGTGGATGTTCTCCAAGCACGAGACGCAAAGTGAAAATCTGCCTCCTACAAAAGCGCCACTATCTCCTTTTATTCGTAGAGCACATTACCAGGTTATAGAATGGCGTCTTGCTGACCAGCAGCACCCTAATCTACCAACACCTTCTGATTACGGATGGGAAATGCAAGATAATTACTATGTTCCTGTTTTTGTACGCTTCCTTGTGCACCTAAAACCATTTTAAAACGGTGTTCATGTGTAAAAGGAAAATGTGCTGTATCCTATAAATGTAAATCCCAAAACATTTTATGCACTGAGCTTTGTATGTGTGGAGGCGATGAAGACATTTTGATATCGATGACCTTTCAGATGAAGAATATTAAGCTGAAAATATTTTACGTGCTATAAGTAGAACATTACAATTAATTCAATAAAAATATTGAAATAAATATTAATTTCTTAACTAGTTGTTATTTGCAACCTAAAAATCCTTTAAAACCAAAAATTAAAAATTGGCTAATACACTTTTTAACTGGCAATAACTGATAACAGGTTGATTATACCACAAAAACTTTTAGAACCTTTTTTGTTAAAAATTTTATTTAGAACAAAAAAGATTCAGTACAAAATATTGATAGGATGACCCTATCAAGAGTTATAATCGAGAACTTCCGATGATGTTTGGGGTGGCCGTCATCTTGGATATATGACGTCATATAGGTCGTCTGCCACAAATTCAAGCAAAGCACTTGATAAGGTATGATTATGGAGGGCATAAGGAATGTATTACAATTGGTCCCACAATTTCATCATCAAATTTCCCACGGGATGTGTTATGCCCCCTGACTATACATTACAATTCTGGTTTCGCCCCTGCACTGTAGCAATATATCGGATATCAAATGTTGATATTTTTGATATATCAATATATCGAAATATCGTTCATTCTTAATAATCATACAGTTTTTCAGCTTAACAGTTTTTAAACCACTATTTTTTACTAACGAAATTTAAAATATGAGTAAGCTAAGCTGCCTGTGATACAGGCTCTCAAATCGTTGCACCACTGAACCCCTTAAATTAAACATTTTTTTCTAAAGTAATGCTGTAAGATGAGAGCTTTCTTTGTGTCTAATACGCACAAGTTCAAATTGCAATGGCGACATGGAAATTTCCACGTGTTATCAAGTTGTGTTAGTTAGGTAGACCATATTAGCATAATAGTTCTACAAAAAAATTTGACATGATTGCTTACCTTATCTTTAATTCCATAAGAAGTAGCTATTATTTTTCCCAAATAATTTTCCACTGATAATCTAGGATTTGTTACATTATTGGATGTTAACTTTTTTTTCAAATGCTTAGGCGAATTAGCAATATCAATATCAATTTCACAAGTATTTCCCACTTTCCACATAGGTACCACAAGTAATATTTCCGCATCATCATCGTTGTTAAATGTTAAGTAATGTTTTACTAAATCCAGTATTTCTTGATATATGAAACAATGGAAAGCTTTAAGATTGATGATTTCCGTAGTGTTTAATGTAACAAGTCTTTGATTAACTTTAAAGTGAACAGTTACTTCTCCTGCAGTTGTGTAGATTGGAAATTTAAATAACTGCGGCAATGCTTGAGCAGTTAAAATACCGTAACAACGTTGCGAAGTATAATTTCTATGTAGCATAAACTGATGAGCATTGGCAGTTTCTGGTGAAAACATTGGAGTTAATTCTATGAAATGTAAATAGGCGATTTTATGTGGTTTTATTTGTCCTCTACACACATCGGCAACCTAAAACATAGTCACAAAATTCTAAAATCCAACAAATTCGATTAAAACTTACTTTTCGAAAGTACATCTTTCGTGTTTTTAAGTTTCCAGCATCACATTCTTCCTGCTCAGGCCAGTGTTTAAAGAAAATCATTTTATCTTTGTCTATTATGTCGTGGCGTTTTGGTAGAAAATTATTATCCAGTTCGCCTATTTCATACAATCGTTCGCATGCCATTAAAGCGGCTGCCCCTTTGGCAAACTTTTTGGTTTTCATATGTGGCCCCTTTAACACAAAAAATATTTAAATTATCATTTAAAGCAAGTTCCACATTGTTTATGTGGTATTTAATTGATACTGAGAACCACGAACACTGAGAACAAAGATTCTTTTAAGGATGTATGAATTTTGTTGGTTCCAATACAAAAGAGTTTTTGAGTACTATATCAACAAGCTTCTGGTTCAAAGTTACAAGTTAATCGAAATATAAGTACCTCAATTGGTTCCAAAATCGGGCAAATAGTAGGAAGTTGAATAATAACTTTATACAAAGAACCATCACAATCTTCTGTTTCTTCTAAGTACCAGTTAGGAGAGTAAGATGTATATTTGTCGGATGGCAGTGATAAACAGTACTGACGCAAAATTTCAACTGCTGAAACTAAATTAATTTTTGTTTGAGAGGGCTCACTACTACGGCACACCCTTATTTTATATTCACCACATGGTTCGTGAAAGTCTTCGTTAACCAGTAACTCACATTTGTCTTTTTTGAAGTCAGTAAGGTGCTAAAAGAAGAAAAAACAATGTATATTATACATAATAGGTACATATAGGCAGTGTTTGAATTTTTTTACTGCACAATTCACATGGTTAGCCTTAAATAATATGCAAGAACATTGGCCATTTTAAACTTCAGTTCGAGTTTAAGTTTCACAGAGTAAAGACGCAAATACCACTCAGTGATAAAAGCGAGTGGGGTAAGTGCAAGGTCGCAAGGCCAGATTGGTGTCTTAATTTTTAACTTTAAATACTAACATCGACAACTCATGCAATGCAGTGCAGGATCTCAGGTAAACACAAAGGGCAATTTCATGCAACCAATGCCTTTTAATGTGTCACCCAATTACAGCATACTCATATTATTAAGTTTACTTCTAGGCCTATTTTTTGCTTTCTGTATGTAGTTGTTGTAACATTTTGTTTAGGTTGTTTCTACTTCCACCAAATATGACGACGTCATCTGCGAAACGAAGATTCGCTAGCAGTCAACCTTTTATATTAATGCCATGTTTGTCCCACTTTAGTTTACAGAACATGCATTCTAATGCGCAATTAAACAAAGCAGGTGATATTCTATTCTGAATTTAATTCTTGCTGAGCCCCCATTTGTAGATGCTTCTAATTACTGTAGTTATGGATTTTCTGTTCTTCAAGTGCCTTCCAAATTCCTGCATGTTTGAGAGAATCGAATGCTTTGGAGTAGTCCATAAATGCTGCGCGGATGTTGATGTTGTATTGTGTCGCTTTTTCAGTAATCTGGCTTGTAGATTGTAGGTGATCAATTATCGAGTAGTTCTTTCAGAATCCTGTTTGTTCCATAGGCTCATTGGAATGAAGTTGTTAATATATTCTTCTGTAAATTATTGATGAGAATATTTTATAGACTGTAATTTTCTACCTTTTCTTTGTCACCTTTCTTGAATTGTAAAATTATTGTGGACGTTTTCCAGTTGTTAGGGATTATTTCTTGTTGTAGTATTCTACTGTAAATAATGTATAGGAGTGGTGTGATCCATTGGGCTCCTTGTCTTAAGTGTTCATTGGATTTATGAGTAGTATTGTCTTCTCCAGGTGTTTTACCAGATTTTAAGTATCTTATTTCTTCTTCACGTTCGTCGATTGAAATTTCGTTTATTTAAAAACTTATCATGAACCAAAATAAAAAATTATCTTGACATTCAGAATATAACAAACTATAAACAAAAATTGAAACTCATTTGTGATAAACTTGAAAACTTGAATGATTTGAGCGTCCAACAATTGAATAATTCATAAGGCTGCGGAACCAAACAACACAACAGGAAATCAAAGAAACAATTACCAACTGAATTGATAGATTTAATCAAAATAATCAAACCTGAAAAATAAACATTTAAATTTACTATCAAAAATTGAATACTGCGAACTTAATAAGTTAGCAAAAAAGAAAATCCGCACAGAGATTATGAAAAACCAAGAAATGTTTATAGAAGAGACTATCCAAAACTCAGGCTCAACAAAGAAAATAGGAAAGAACTGTCTGCCGGCAAAGAATGGATTAAAATATTAAAAGATGACAACAATGAAACATTAAAAAGTTGTAATTGCTGCTTAGTTGAATAAAACGCAATACTAAAATATCATAGTTTATTTAGAATAATGAACGCTAAAATGCCGAAGCTCCTTACAATTGAAACTACCTCAACTTTACAAGCCAGATGCGAGAAAGGGTGCAATAACCCTTGATACCGTTACTTGTATTAGGCAAGCACTGTTATGTCGCCACAAAGTAGACCTCAAATAATTGAATTAGCAACTAACCGTACTCAAGCAACAAACAAAATGAATACAAACCAGACACTCCTAATATTGATAGAGAAGACATCGAGATAAACGAAAAAAGAAAATGATTAAGAAAACAAAAAATAATTATTTCGCTGAATACAGTAATGGGTTAATTCCCTCAGAGGACACCGAACATTCCCTCTGGACTCTACCAGTCAACTCAATAGACCAAAACAGCAAGTACCTCTCTGATTCGCAACAAAGATGTAACATGGGCACGTACTGATATGAATAAAGGGAAATTATTTGCCACTCACCTCCAAGAAGTATTTCAAACATTACCTGCAGAAGGTGAACTACATCAAGACTATGAAGAATTACTTAACAGCCCCTTTCCAGCTTTCATCACCTATCAAATCATTCTCTTTTGCAGAAGTGGAGTGCTAGAAAAACAAATCGCAAAAATCTCCACTGGATGTATACTGAAGGTACTGTCTCCCAAAGCCACTACGTTGGTTACGCTGATCTTCAATAATATCCAGTTCAGTGGAAATTTCCCCAGGTGATAGGTACTTATTTAAAAATCTGACAAGCCAATCAATAAGCCTGCATCATACAGACCCATCATCTGTTACCACTGTTATTCAAACTTCTTGAAAAGCTTACTCCCATTCTCAAAGACCAGAAGCTCAAGAAGCTGATACCTGATAATCAGTTTGGATTCAGGAATCAACATTCCACCATAGTACAGGTACACAGAGTAGTAGATAACATCAATATAGTTTATGAAAACAAAAGCTACTGCACAGCTGTTTTCGTAGACATTAGCCAGACCTTCAACAAGGTCTGACATGAGGGCATGTTATTTAAATTAAGGTGGGTCATTCTACATCCTTACTACTTGATTATTAAATCGCACCTTGAAATAGGTGCTTTCAAGTAAAATTTGGAGAAGCGATTTCAGACCTCTACCCCATTAAATCCAGAATCCCGCAAGGAAGCGTTTTAGGGACAGTCCTGTATGTTTTATATACAGCCGACGTTCTTATGAATCCCAATAATACGATTGCAACAGATGCTGATGATACAGCAATCCTCGCAACACACCATGACCCTGTTGAAGCTGCACGAAACATACAACAAAATTTAAATGATGTACGTGGTTGGTTCAAAAAATGGTGCTTAAAAATTAAGAAGTAACTGCAAATTACTTTCACCAAACATAGAGGCACTGTCCCTGAAGTTAGCATGGATGGCAAGCAACTGTGTAAAATACTTTGGTATCTGGACAAAGGCACAAAGGCTGAACTTGGAGAACCCACATCTGGACAAGAAGGAAAGAACTGAACCTTAAACTGAAGAATTACTACAGCTGACCGAAACAAACAAGAGAGCTGAGGAGGCGTGGCGAGCGCTGCAGTTGTTTTCAGCGTACATTCAGGTTAAAAAGGATTTCGGAGGCAGTTCTAACTATATAAGAAAATAAGATCGTGGAGTTAAAATAAATGATTGATAATTTGATAAAATATGGAATGATCTATTGTAAAACGAATTATTATGAAATAGAAATACAGCTGTCAAGTACGATACAAATTTGACAACTCGTAATTTTGATTGTGGATGTACCGAACTAAGTATTCTTGTGTGATTGGTTGAATGTCTTGCCGCTTAAAATATTTTAAATAAAATTCTTGTAGTTCGCATATTTTCCGACTCTCATGTTTGCTTCGGCGCGCTGTATTGTTATTAGGCCACAACTCTAAACTTTCACTTGCCAACAAACTACTTGTTTATTAGGCCGCAACTCTAAACTTTCACTTGCCAACAAACTACTTGTTTACAAAAGTGTGCTAAAACCGATATGGAGCTATGGCATCCAGTTGTGAGGTACCGCTTTACACTCTAATATCGAAATACTGGAATATTACCAGTCGAAGACTCTCCGCATTATCACTAATGCACCCCTACAATGTTCCGAACAAAGAAATCCTAAAAGACCTGAAAATGAAGACAGTGAAAAAAGAGATAGTTAAGTGTAGTACAAAATATTTCCAGTAATTAGAAACGCACCCTAATCCATTAGCCTTGAGCTTGCTCGACGACAGTGACCAAGTGTGCAAACTCAAACATTTTAAACCGCTAGATCTTCCGTCTCGCTATTAACTAGTTAGAAGTTAAGTATCAAATGTAAATTATCTGTATAAGTAAAATTACAATAAGGATTTTTACACTCTCGCATATAATTAACCATGCTACATTAGCAATGCCCATTACTAATGTAGCAGATTGTAAATAAATGTATTGCCAGTAAAAAAAAGTTTCCAGCCTTACTCCACAGTGTTCCACATAGGTATACCTATATTAAAATACAAAAATTTGTGTACTTACTTTGTTTAATTTATCTTCGACTTGTTGATACATTTCGTACGTATTCTTAAATTTTGTATATTCATTCGTACTGACGATCAGGTAATAAAAAGAATTCTTATGCCTTGCTCTTCCTTTTGACTGTATATATGAACGATAATTTACAGGTGTATCGAAATTGACTACTAAGGTACAAGTTGGTACATCAACTCCTTCTTCTAGGACGTTCGAAGCTACCAGCAAATTAATCTCTTTATGTAAAAACTGACTTAAGATGTTCTTGTAAGTTTTCTGGGTATAAAAATGTAATGTGGGACAATTTTGCGAATTTATGCTATTGCCCAGGATAAAATTGGGACGAAGGTATTCAAATTTGGAATCTGATAATTTCAGAAACATAAGAATATGATATAATAGTTTGGCCGTAAAACGTCTTTTCACAAATACAATCCCACATAAGGCTTCCTTGCAATTGCTTTGGTATTCTTGTAATACATCTAATAAGCTAAGCACCTTTGGAGATGAAAATTTATACAAACAGGCACTTTCATTATAATCTCCCATTTCATTTTCAAATAGTTTTTTTACAATATGAAACGTTGTTATAACAGCATCTAAAATGGTACAAACTTTTGGATTCCGACAGTTTTTTTTTATTATTTCTAGTTGTTCGGTGCGCACTACAACCGCTATTCTTCCTCCAAACACACCTAGCATTTGTATCTGAATAATGGTATCTTTAATTAATTTAATAACTCCGTTGAGTCCTTTTTCTGTTATCATTAAATTCGGAGGTATTTTCGATGAATTACTTTTAGATGAATCTGATACATCGTTGTTCCCATTTAATTTGAACATTTGCAGTACTGGAATGGTATCTTGTAAATACGCTATGGTATTTGTAATAACAGCACTTGTCTTTTGCTCTGTAAATGTTTTCAGAACTTCTTTAGGATTTGTTGAAAATCTACACAAAACCATAAAAGAAATAGTTAGTCGAATTAATGAAACAATAATATAGGTACTTAAAACTAATAAAAATGAAGTAAGAGATCCAGTTTGTAATTCCACATCACACAAAATAATGCATTTTGAGTATCTGTGGTATACAAATGCTGTTCAGAAAAAAATGAATTAGAGTGAGCTTTGATATAGTATTCTTGGAATTGTAGGTACTTTACTCAAAATGTACAATAACACACAACTGTTTTTTATTTCTTTCTCCGACTGTAAATAAATAAATAAAAGTCAGGCATCGTCAATATCTACTTTAAGCAAGTATTGCCGAAGTTTAAGTGTACTTCAGTCACAATGTGATAGCGAAAATACTTCATTAATGATGGCAACACTGATATATAAAAGACAGTTGTCAAAATTATTAAAAGTTGAATTAAACTCCGCCATAGCCGGTCCCAAGCCCGGGTGAGAAAGGAGGAGGGTTTGTAGATGAGGCTAGCTACCTGTATGCAGTAAAAGTATACAGCTCACAGCACCAAATATGACAACCCTTGTGAAGAAACGGAATAGAGTACTGGAATTGGACTAAACACTACACTTCTGGACAAAATTTAAACAAATAATATGGATCCAAGACATAAAAAGAGTCTCGGAATAGGACTGATGAAAATGGAAAAACGAAAGAAAAAGGAATGGCGGAAGAATATCATCAGATGTATGTGCTGGAATATAATGACGTAGAACAGAAAACAACAGGAAGATAAACGAACTGGCTGAAACAAAAAGAACAGGGAAACGAACAATGAAGTATCGGAATTAGACATTCATATACAGCAGACTTCAAAAATTAGAAAAAGCTTAGTTAGACGTAGGCATACTTATAAATTATAAATAATAAATTTGAATAAACCACCAAACGGACAAATTATGTTAGTGAAAATATCGTAATGGTAACGATGAACCTAGACAAGGAAAAAAACATGTTATCAGTATATATGCCCCGGATGTAAATAAACCCACAGTTGAGATCGAAATGTTCTATGAAAGGCTACAATCAACGATTGGCACTATCCCTAAGGTCCAAAAATTCTAATAATGGGAGAAGTCCTTATACACTAACAAATTATCCGAGGAAATAAAATGTAAATACAATTAAATATAACGGTGCAGAAGATCACGACAGCGTGAAAGGATGGAAGAAGATATCATCCAATATTAATGAAGCAGCATATGAAACCAAGAGGAAACTTAATTTAAATGCAAAGAATAACAAGCCCTGTTTTACAGAAGACGTAAAGAGACTAGCTCAGGTAAAAAGATCGGCATACTTACAATATATTAATAATAGATGGAACACTATTAAACGCACACAACACAACTGACATAGACTACATCAATAGTCTTCCTGAAAGAGAGCCGTGGGTACAACTGGACAATCCTCTAACAACCAAAAAGGTAGAGGGTGCTATCGCCCAACTGAAGAATGGAAAATCGCCTGGCAATGATGGACTTCCTCCGGAGTTTTTAAAGAAGGTGGGAACCCCTTACATGCAAAAATGTACGCTTTCATGTACCAAATGTGGAGCATGGAAATAATACCTAAAGAATCCACAATATATACTCTATACAGGGAATTTTTCTTTTTAGTATACATATCCCCTATGCATACTTTTAAAATAAACGCAATATGTAGGCAACCAACTATACACTGAACGTCATGTCACGTGGTGCGTAAAGGTTATGTTTCATGTTTGTAAATAATAAAAAATAAATTAAAATTAGTGGAATATCAAAATAATTTTTTTCTAACACTAATATCTTATACTGTTTGTATGGTGCATAAGAGCTCACTTGTTATGTTGCCTTTAAAATACGTTTTCTCTATAAAATACGTTGTCATTGACAACGTATTTTATAGGCCTTTAAAATACGCTTTTCTCTATAAAATACGTCGTTGCCTAGCAATCTTCACATTTTGTGTATTGTGACGCATCTCAAATAATAATTTATTAAAATTTCTAATAATATATTAGTGAAAGATATTATTAGTGTTAGAAAAAATCTTGAAGACATCTCGTGTTTTATAGTTTAAAAATCTCGGTCTATCAAATCCTCGGCTCACTTCGTTCGCTCGAATTTGAACTACGACCTTAATTTTTAAACCTTCTATAAAACACTTGTTGTCTTAATAGCTATAATTCAACGATTATTCTAAAACATAAAATATCAACAATACAAAACAGAAAGAAAAATAAAAACAACAACAGTTAAAGAATAATTTTTTGACATTAACTTAATTTGATGATTTAAAAAATTAGCATGCTGTGGCAAAAATCATCAAATTAAGTTAATGTTAAAAAAACTGTTGCTGTTTTTATTTTCCTTTCTGTTTTGTATTGTTGATATTTTATGTTTTAGAATAATCGATGAATTAAAATTATTTTGATATTCCACTAATTTTTTATTTACAAACATGAAACATAACCTTTACGCACCACGTGACGTGACGTTTAGTGTATAGTTGGTTGCCTACATATTGCGTTTATTTTAAAAGTATACATAGGGGATATGTATACTAAAAAGAAAAATTCTCTGTATAAAGACAAGGGAAGCATGTACAATTGGGGACTTTAATAATGTCGCGGATATAGATCGCAACAGGGTCTGAGTATAGGCAACATACAATGCGGCTGTAGTAAGCTACGACATACCTACTTTAAAGTATCAAATACCTGCAATTTTAAATAAAATCTCCGTTCGTGCAAAAAATATTGTATGTACCACAGGCGTAATAAGCGACTTTGGCCTTTGGCGTGTTATAACCCTCGGCTAAAGCTTCGGGTTATATTATTCACGCCGCAGGCCAAAATCGCCTTCTTTACGCCCTTGATACATAAATAACTATTATTTACTAGTGAGTTAATAGTAATTTACGATACTAGTAATGTTATGAAGCATTTTACATTACGAGAGAAAAGCTTGAAAGAACGAGCGACGAAGAAGCGAGTTCTTTTAATTTTCGAGTAATGTAACCAGCTAATAACGTTACGCGTCTCACAGAATTTTAAATCACTATGCAATAAATAAACAGTTACTTATCCTAGCTGTTGCTATGGAGTTAATGATGACAGTTTAAAACGTCAAAATTATGTCATATTTTATTTTGTCAAAATTAAATTCATAATGGTTATTTCATCAAAATTGAATAAAATATTGTATAAACCACGTGAGCTAAGACTGTTTATTCACTCGAAGAAATTAACTCGCTCGCCCTTACAAGCTCGTGAGCTAAACTTCTTCTCATGAATGAACGGTATCTTAGCTCTCTTGGTGTATAAATATCTATTATCCGCAAACGTCAAAAAAGTAACAACTTATGTGTCTTTATTGACAAGGTAAAAGTGTCACTTTATCGGATTAGGCACATAAAGTACGCAAATTGCGTAAATCTCTTGTTTGCATGCAGTTCGGAATATCGCAGTTAGGAAAGATCACGATTGAGCATGTGTTGTGCGATAGTATCTGTAAACTCGATAGTAAGAAATCTTTTGGGACAATTTACAGTATCATTCTGAATATCTGCATATTTCGAACAATACATTCAAATGACGCCCATCACTATGATGCACTGTCAACTGTGATATTCCAGTCAAACCTTGCTATAATTTTTTTTTCCGAAGCTCACAGTATATTTAAAAAGTATTTGCAAATAATCAACGGTTATGAACTGTCTTTACAAAACATACTTTAATTTTGTACTTACTCCCTAATGCGCTGCATTTCAATTGTAGCAATTGTACTACGTAATGTTGCTTCTAACGTTTCAATTTCGTTTACAATTTTATGAGGTGTGCAATTTTTATTAACTAAAGTGGCTGTTAAACCAACAATTCTAGGTGGCTCCTGTAACTGTTCAAAATTTGTCATTAACTGTCTCATTGGATGGTTATTAACAGCTCGGTGACATTCATCAAATATAAGTAGGTTGATATCGTTTAAACCTACAAAAGTGTTAAATACAAAAAAGGCTTTAATTATTTACGTTACTTACTTATAATCGACACCTGCAAAATATTCACAAGAGTTTTAGGAGTCATCACCAAAATCTGATATTTATCCAGTTCGTGTTTCCACAAAGCTTTCTTTTTGGCACTGATGTTTTTTTTACCACCATACGCTAATACATCGAATGGAGTAAGACGTTGCAGATACTGAGATTGTTGATTTACCAATGCGTGAGTGTTCACTAACATTATGCTTATCTTTCCACCTTGGCTGATGGGTCTTAAAATTAAAAACATAGGAACGGAAAAATTTAAATTAAAGTAAAATTACTTCTCTAAAGGTCCAGCCATTTGTTTTAACACCATAACTGCTATGAACGTTTTACCAGTACCTGTCGGTAAATAAATAATGGTATTTTGCTTTAACGCTGTTTTAACGAGATTAATCTGATAATCGCGTGCTTGAATAATTTCATCCATGGTATTTTGCATTGCGTTAGGTAAAGTTAGAACAGTTTAATCAGTAATACCTGTAATATAGAGTAAATTAAAACTACAGTTATAGGCACACAGTATTACGGATTGGGGCCGAATTTACAAATGGAACACATTTGATCATTCAACTGAATAGTTAATACGTTCACTGAAGATTAGTTTTGTTATTAATTTTTACCGTGAACAATAGTAAGTCAATTTCACCAAGTATATGCAATTCTTTGCACAGAAATCGAACACGCATTGATTCATTTTCGACAGTGAACTTATTAAACTTTTGAAACTAATTAAATATCGAGTAATCTGTGGAACTAATATTTAATATTGATTATTACACTAAGTGCCGTTTCACATGGAGCATATGTTCAGCACTGATCGTCAGCGCTGACCATGGGAGCCATTTCCATATGCGACTTACGCCTTTTCACATGCATATCGTATGGTCAGCAACCGACAAGTCGCTGTTGCCATTCTTGCTGATTATGGGGATGTTCATTTGACAATGTATCGACGTAATAGAATATATGCACATTTGATTTTCTATTGTGCAAATTAATATTTCCGCATCTATTTTATAATTCATGGCGGTGGTCCAGTATATTATCTACTAGAGCTAGACGGTCACGTGTTTACTAGAACAGGGCAAATCCGACAACTAGGCGAGATGGTACGAAACGGACCATCAGTTCTCATGTGAAGCTACTCATTATAAACAACGGCCCGTGCGCGTGCTGACAATACGACGACGCAAGGGCTCGACGTATGGCCGTCGTACCAAATCACGCGGACGGATCATACGCGCTTCATGTGAAATTACTCATTTAAACACATGGCGCTTGGTTATACGTCCTGACGATCCGTCCGTATCATACGCTCCATGTGAAACGGCACTAAGTAGCTCGTTTATTTGTTGAACAAGATCTAAGCTTTGGTGTCTGTCATGCCGAACATCCTGTCAATACGGGATTTACTGTTTCATTTTGTTTTTGAGAGGACAACTTTCACATTTTCTCCGCAGTGAAAATGTTACCAATCTTGAACGAAAATCTAGTCTGAAACCTGCAGTTTGATAATCATGACACAATTTAGGTCGGCAACTCGGTTGTTGTTAGCATGCTTAATAAATAAAACAATAGACAAACAGGCTTAAAATTTTGACCGTTCTAAACTTATTAAAAATCTATTCAGTCTAACAAAGATACCTACATAATTACAAGTGTTTAGTGTTTACTATACTTAAGTAAGCAATGTACATTGTATACTTACCACTTGTTAAAAATTTACAAAAGATACTCAGAATCTTTTAATTTATTTAGAACGGTAGATTCCACCAAAAAGGTTGAAATGCTTAGAACTTGCCTACAACAAATAATTTGCTTTGGTCAAAAGCATTATCACAAACAAAATTTTTTGACTTAAAATAATTCACCAAACACTAACAATAAATTTAGATAAAAATTTTGATGTTTCTTAATTGTTTAAATAAGAATTAAGCTAACTAGATTTTTAAAAATTAAGAGAATACTTGGAGCAACAAAATTTTGAATGCATTCGTGTTTAATTCTACAATTCAATTGATAATCATTCACTAAAAACAGTTCCATCATGAGGCAGACTATCAGTTGGTTGGATTTGTTCGAATAGGATAACAAAATAGGTATTGGCACAAAATGTTGCCTACTTTGCAAAGTTTATAAACTGCATACCAGAACAATAAAGCAGGATTTACTACATAGGAAATCATCAGAAATGATTCTTGGGGTACCCATATTTTTTAAATTATATTATCAAAATAACGGAATATTCTCTTAAAACTGCATTATTTATTTTCGCTATTCCATTTGTTTAATTTAAATTGTTTTGAAACCTAAGTTTCTTTTCTTTCCTTTTACCTTTACAGTGACAAGGGGGCCGGGCACACCGAGCTGCAGAGTTGTCACCCATTCAACTTCTGACCAAGTAGATCTTTGCTTAACTTTTTATATCGCAGTACTACGTGCGGAGCCATACTGCCAGCCCGAAATCTGGATTTAAATGTCTAAAATGCAATTTTTCTGAATGGAGCGAGTTATTGCAAATTAAATTTTCAGATTAACCTTAGAATACTAATATGATTTAGGCCAAACACTAGCTTTCGTCTCATTATAATTCGCTATAATGATCTCCAATTCTTTAGCACCTTTATGAAGGGTTGATAATACCAACTTATTCTTCTTTGGCATAAATGACAACATGGTTTTACGTCTGTCTGGCTTTTTGTTTTTTGTTTCTTTGCGTTTAGCAACTCTTGCGATATTTCCCTTTTGTTTTTTGGCAGCATACCTAAGATAGTTAAATTTTATGGGCTTTAAGGAGATCATTGGCCATGCCTACGAAAGTAAACCAGGGTAATCCGACTGCTTTTCTCCGAAGGCAATGACAAACCACCGAGGTATTTCTGCCTAGTAAGTCTTCTCTGGAGTAGAAGTGCAAGTGGTTCGGAGCCCATGTAAAACTTACTTACTTACTTCTTCGGCGTTACAACTCTATGTGGGTTTTAGCCTCCTTAACGATACTTTTCCATTTTGTTCGGTTTCCTACTATCGTCTTCCAGTTCCCAATCTTCATTGTTGTGATGTCCTTTTGTACCGAGTCTCTCCATCTTTCATGGGGTCTGCCTCTTCATCTGCCATATCCAGGGCCCCATCTCAGGATTGTTTTGACCATCCTGCTCGGCTCCATTCTCGAAATATGGCCAAACCAGCTTTGATAAAGCAAACTGCATCCGCACCTTTTGTCTATTTCGTAGTTATATCTTCTACGGAGTGCACCGTCGAGATCCCCCCCCATAGATTCTTCTTAATATTTTTCTTTCTGCACTTCTAAGTTTATTTTGGTGACTTGTTAACGACCATAAGTTATAACAGGTCTTATCATAGATTTATATATTTTAAGTTTCGTGTTGTGGCTGAGGATATTGGAGTGCATGAGGTATTTGTAATGATAATAGGCTCTGTTTCCTGCCTGGGTTCTTCTAGATATTTCCTCGTCTAAGCAATTTTTAGAATTTATTTACGCCCCAGATGTATAAATTCGTCCACCTTTTCGATGGTGTATCTGTCAATTTTCAGGGTCTGTTTTGACATATGTAAGTATTTGGTTTTTTCTTCATGAATTAATAGTCCGAATTCTGCTGTGTGTTTTTCTAAAGCGTTGAATGTAGGTAAGTACTTTTTAAGCATTCTAGGGTTCTGCTGGTAATCACCAAATCGTCTGCGTATGCTTATTATCTGAACCGTCTTTGTACTGACTGTTCCGCTGATGTTGATTTTCCTGATTATTGTCTCTAGTACAATGTTAAATACAAGTGTTGATAACGCGTCCCCCTGTTTTACTCCCTCGTTAATTGCGAAGGGTTCAGTTGTCCCATGTTGTGTTAGTACCTTCCCTTTTGTACTATATAACGTTGTCATTGTCAGCCTTATTAGTTTTTCTGGAATTTTTAAAGTTTCCATGCACTGTGATATCTTGTTTCTTTTGATTTTATCGAACTCCTGCTTGAAGTCGATAAAAAGGTTATGTATGTAGGTTAATGTTGTGCTCATAACATTTTTCGAAGGTTTGTCGCATTATGAATATACCATCTGTTGTAGATCTGCATATTTTATTATTCGATTATACCGGGTGGTGCATTGCATCACATACCATAGGGATTTCAATGGTAAATTTTTAATTTGTAAATATTTGCTTCCCCAATTACTTTAGACCAAAAGTGCAAATATGTTTTTTGTAGAGAAAAAAATGCCCCATCCAATGATGCTATTTTGCAGTTTTTCAATTTTTCCGTAACAGAAAAACTGTGGAAATTAATTCTTGTACTTTGATAAAAATTACTGATGCCTTGGAATTACTGAAACAGTCTGGCTTGTCAGTTAGTTAGGTACACTTGTTAAAATTGTCACATAAAATAATTTTTTCGCCCTCCGGCTAGAAACACTCAATTTTCATGCGTATAAATCGTCTGGAAAATGCTATTTTCAAGCCTCGGCCTGAAAGTAAAATTAGGATTTTTGATTGGTGGCGCTGAACCGAACTGACTCCGCCCTCTCATTGCTACGCCCATTGTCACGCCCAGAAAAATAAATTCCCTAGAAAAATAAATTCTCTAACGTCAAATATTTGAATAAAAAATGATTTTTTATAATTAACGTATTTTTATCGGCCGAAAAAATATTGTGTATCACACGCCTAGAAACTGCTTTGCAAGTACTCGTACTTGCAAAGTGACAGTTTCTAGCCTTGTGATACAAGATACAAATAACTATTTTTGCACAAGCGGGAGTAGAAATCAGTTTCTCTGCTGTCAAAATCGTGACAGAAGTGGAGCATTTTCTCCCTAGGGAGTTAATCAGTTTCTCTGCTGTCAAAATCGTGACAGAAGTGGAACATTTTCTCCCTAGGGGGTTTATATTTGCCAAAGTTTTATTTTTAAAATTTTTAATGAATTTTCAGGTTTTTGTGGTTCTGCTTGTGCAAAAAATAGTATAAGTATACACCTCAGGAGAGAATGCTATTTTTCCCTCGGTGCTTTTTAGCCTTCGGGCTCCACCCTCGGGCTATAAATTGCACCTCATGAAAAATCATGCATTTCTCTCCCTCTATGTATAATATACTATTATTTTCTGTTGAGTTTGTTTTAAAAAGTAGCTCCACCCCTCTATTTCAAAAATTTCATGGCATCAGTGATTTTTGTCAAAGTGCACAAATTAATCCCCACAGTTTTTTTGTTACACGAAACTCAAAAATTGTGTAAAATAGCATCATTGGATGGGGTATTTTATTCTCTACAAAAAACTCAATTACACTTTTGGTTTAAAATAATTAGGGAAGCAAATATTTACATATTAAAAAATTACCATTGAAATTCCTATGGTGCGTGAGGCAATGCACCACCCGGTATATCATGCAGGAAAACACTTGGTAAGGAACACTAAGCATTATACCTCGGTAGTTCTCATATAGTTCTTTGTATCCTTTTTTAAATACTGGAATGATTTGACCATTGTTCCAATCTTCTGGCATTTTTTCCTCAGCCCATACACATTTTATCAGTTCAAACAGTTGGTAATGTAGTTCTTCGCCCCTGCTTTTTATTAGTTCGTTTACTATCTCGTCCTGTCCAGGAGCTTTGTTGTTTTTAAGTTTGTTAATAGGCTACTTGCATAATTTTTAGATTTGGTTGTAATCTCTTTAAAAAATATTGTTTTATTATTGTTCAAAATATTTCTGCTAATTAATTGTTATTAACTTAGTTATAAACAAAAGAAATTTAAATTAGAATTAGACCGCTTAAAACACATTCACGCAAGCGCGGCTTGATGACGTCATTTTATCGTTGGCAGTTCCATCGTCTGCATTTATTACCCATTTACCTGCATCAGCTGTACCATTTTGTTAAGTCGTTGGGGTTGTTCTTCTAGTGTTTATTTTTTTTATCGGCGGTTTTCTTATTTTATACAAGCAGGCCATTTCAGGACTAAACAACCTAGCGTTTTTTGCTTTCCTTTACGAGTTCTATTAAAACATCCCAGTTTATTGTTTGTGTACTTTAAACAACAAGAAAATTGTGACAACTGAGAAGGATCACGCCGAACTGCTTTTATTCATAATTTTCTTCTTGTTGGTTCGTACGGAACGTAGAAAAACAGTTTTTCGGGAGCCTTGCACGCTGTATTTGTACAACCAGGTACTATACACCACTTCGGAATTAACTCATTCGCGGCCATGACAAACAACGAAGACGCGCAAAAGAAAACACAAACGCGCAGGGTGGTTTAGTCCTGAAGAGGACTGTTTTTTGAATATAATAAGCAACACTATGAGGAAACAATAAACAAACAAGAACACGGACTGAAAAATATGAACGAAGCAAATGTCAATTTCTCGGCCCTATGTCCCACCCACTATAAGATGACGTCAGCATGTTGCGCATGTCCGAATGTGTTTTTCCTGCATATTTAAATTTATAGGCATTTTGATTTTAATTATACGCGGTGTATGTGACCTTCTTTGATATAAAAAAAAATCTTTAGACTTATTTTAAATGTATGTTTCATATTTTATGGTATGTACACCGCAAATGGCGCCTGCGTCCTTGCTAATTGCGTCTTGGCTAAATGAAGTGGATAGGCCTTATATGCAATATTAATTCAGCGGGCCTTGATTTTCATAATCAAACTATCATAAAGTAACGTATTTTTATAAATTTTGCACGTTTTGCAGAAGGTATTAAATATTTTTTCTCAGAAGGTTTGCTGCAATGTTGCAAACATAAGCATTTTCATAAATTGTTCTCCCAAATGTATTTCTGAGCATTTTTGAAAATCAGTTAAAAAGCACGGGCGAAACCGCGAAACATAAATACTTTGTGTCGCCAAGAGTTGCGATAACATTCAAAATTAAATATTGTAACAGTTCTTGGTGTCAACATTCAACTGTCATCCGCGCCATCTTACCGCAATTGTTGGAACTAGTATGCGATATTTTCAAAGAATACAGTGAGTGGAGACACCATATGTTAATAACATCACCGTCTTACCGTAAACACCCGGTATGTAAAAGGATCATCTTCTCCTCTCCTTCCTATCAAAATGTAAACAATTTATTAAAAACACAAAATGCTCACAACTCATAAAGCACACTAAAATGTTCACGAAATTGTTGCATCAGACATTTGTTTTGCATTCAGATCTTTTTTCATCACCGACAATAGTAAAACTGCAAATAATGCCATTAGTGAGAATAGCTGTTGTAGACAAAGGAGTTGTGTAATTTTGGGCCGTATTCTGATCTCATGTTTAAATTTAACGTCATGTTTAATTACCATGGCAACATCGCGTATCTCTGTTATACACATATAAAATTATATAAAGCTATATCGTTTTATGTTTACGCTAAACACGACTTTAGTTAGAGACAACTTTAAACATAAGATCAGAATACGGCCCATATTGTGTTTATAATATTCGTCAAAACAAATTGTAAAAAATGATGTACTACCGAAATAAGATCTTTTGCTTTACCTTTAATTCCTGGTACAAAACGAATGATGTTTCTTTTTACCGTTCTTTCTTTATTTCTCCAGAGAAAACTTTTTTCATTTCTAAATCCTCTTCAGCATCATATTCTGTATCTGTAACCTCTTTTACCTTTCAGTGTTGTGGCTGTTTTAGCGTATGTGGCTTTTTGCGGGTTGTGCTTGTCTCTGCGAGTTACATGGTTGGTGCGCCGTACCTACATCACACAATATTTTAAATCAGAACGGTAACTCTCTGTCGGCGCTTTTGATCTCAGTAGGTTCAATTCTTGTGACCTTGAACGTTCTGGTGGTGTGCAAAATGATGCGAAATTTAAAATGTAGAATGGCGGGAAATTTAAAAATCAGGACGGTGGAAGGTAATTTCTAAGTGAAGGCTATACTGTTAGTACATTTTTTGAAAATTATTGAAAAATGGGAAGGGGGAGTAAAACGGGCACGTAGTGTCTTCAGACAACAAGTGTAAGTAACCAATAGCACTGTTAAAAAAAGAGAAATAAAATGTGACAATTAAGCAATACTAACTATTAACAAAACGATTTTATAAGGTACATAACAAAAATATTAAACAGTTATACCTATATGTTATTGATGAAAAAAACATACTAAACATATAATACCTAATTCATATAAGTTCAATTTACAGGTGTTGTATATTTATTAACTCTTTATTTTTGCCTTTACGAGATTCTAGATCTCTATTAGTAAATTTTAAAGCGGCATATATTCCAAATCTAACAAAAAGAGATAAAAGAAAATCCTTTTGGGAAATTATTACAGTGAAAGCTCTCATAAGCGGACACTGACGGTTCCAATTTTTTTGTCCGCTTATGGGATCTGTCCGCTTATTAGCTCAAATAAAAAAAATTACAACATTATAAATAAACAACAAACTTTTTAGGTATAAATTAAAATTTCAATTTGTAGAAAATGATACTACCGCGGGGAATCGAACCACCGACCAAGGATAAACGCTCCCACGCTCTAACCATTGAGCTACGGCAGCCGTTCCTCGGGATAGCGTCAATTCTCTACACTAACAATTGAAATAGTTGCTTTGAAATCTATTGCACGGTCGCCTTTTTTAAATTAAAGAGCCGCATAGCGGATTCACAATAACTATTCGCGACAAACATAGACTTCTTCTCGATGATGAAAATCAAACATCAGAAAATATTCATAACAGTACACTCACACTCTCGGAAGTTGAACTTGCCAACGAAAATTTAAATTAAAATTTCAATTTGTAGAAAATGATACTACCGCGGGGAATCGAACCACCGACCAAGGATAAACGCTCCCACGCTCTAACCATTGAGCTACGGCAGCCGTTCCTCGGGATAGCGTCAATTCTCTACACTAACAATTGAAATAGTTGCTTTGAAATCTATTGCACGGTCGCATTTTTAAATTAAAGAGCCGCATAGCGGATTCACAATAACTATTCGCGACAAACATAGACTTCTTCTCGATGATGAAAATCAAACATCAGAAAATATTCATAACAGTACACTCACACTCTCGGAAGTTGAACTTGCCAACGAAAATTTAAATTAAAATTTCAATTTGTAGAAAATGATACTACCGCGGGGAATCGAACCACCGACCAAGGATAAACGCTCCCACGCTCTAACCATTGAGCTACGGCAGCCGTTCCTCGGGATAGCGTCAATTCTCTACACTAACAATTGAAATAGTTGCTTTGAAATCTATTGCACGGTCGCATTTTTAAATTAAAGAGCCGCATAGCGGATTCACAATAACTATTCGCGACAAACATAGACTTCTTCTCGATGATGAAAATCAAACATCAGAAAATATTCATAACAGTACACTCACACTCTCGGAAGTTGAACTTGCCAACGAAAATTTAAATTAAAATTTCAATTTGTAGAAAATGATACTACCGCGGGGAATCGAACCACCGACCAAGGATAAACGCTCCCACGCTCTAACCATTGAGCTACGGCAGCCGTTCCTCGGGATAGCGTCAATTCTCTACACTAACAATTGAAATAGTTGCTTTGAAATCTATTGCACGGTCGCCTTTTTTAAATTAAAGAGCCGCATAGCGGATTCACAATAACTATTCGCGACAAACATAGACTTCTTCTCGATGATGAAAATCAAACATCAGAAAATATTCATAACAGTACACTCACACTCTCGGAAGTTGAACTTGCCAACGAAAATTTAAATTAAAATTTCAATTTGTAGAAAATGATACTACCGCGGGGAATCGAACCACCGACCAAGGATAAACGCTCCCACGCTCTAACCATTGAGCTACGGCAGCCGTTCCTCGGGATAGCGTCAATTCTCTACACTAACAATTGAAATAGTTGCTTTGAAATCTATTGCACGGTCGCATTTTTAAATTAAAGAGCCGCATAGCGGATTCACAATAACTATTCGCGACAAACATAGACTTCTTCTCGATGATGAAAATCAAACATCAGAAAATATTCATAACAGTACACTCACACTCTCGGAAGTTGAACTTGCCAACGAAAATTTAAATTAAAATTTCAATTTGTAGAAAATGATACTACCGCGGGGAATCGAACCACCGACCAAGGATAAACGCTCCCACGCTCTAACCATTGAGCTACGGCAGCCGTTCCTCGGGATAGCGTCAATTCTCTACACTAACAATTGAAATAGTTGCTTTGAAATCTATTGCACGGTCGCATTTTTAAATTAAAGAGCCGCATAGCGGATTCACAATAACTATTCGCGACAAACATAGACTTCTTCTCGATGATGAAAATCAAACATCAGAAAATATTCATAACAGTACACTCACACTCTCGGAAGTTGAACTTGCCAACGAAAATTTAAATTAAAATTTCAATTTGTAGAAAATGATACTACCGCGGGGAATCGAACCACCGACCAAGGATAAACGCTCCCACGCTCTAACCATTGAGCTACGGCAGCCGTTCCTCGGGATAGCGTCAATTCTCTACACTAACAATTGAAATAGTTGCTTTGAAATCTATTGCACGGTCGCATTTTTAAATTAAAGAGCCGCATAGCGGATTCACAATAACTATTCGCGACAAACATAGACTTCTTCTCGATGATGAAAATCAAACATCAGAAAATATTCATAACAGTACACTCACACTCTCGGAAGTTGAACTTGCCAACGAAAATTTAAATTAAAATTTCAATTGTTAGTGTAGAGAATTGACGCTATCCCGAGGAACGGCTGCCGTAGCTCAATGGTTAGAGCGTGGGAGCGTTTATCCTTGGTCGGTGGTTCGATTCCCCGCGGTAGTATCATTTTCTACAAATTGAAATTTTAATTTAAATTTTCGTTGGCAAGTTCAACTTCCGAGAGTGTGAGTGTACTGTTATGAATATTTTCTGATGTTTGATTTTCATCATCGAGAAGAAGTCTATGTTTGTCGCGAATAGTTATTGTGAATCCGCTATGCGGCTCTTTAATTTAAAAATGCGACCGTGCAATAGATTTCAAAGCAACTATTTCAATTGTTAGTGTAGAGAATTGACGCTATCCCGAGGAACGGCTGCCGTAGCTCAATGGTTAGAGCGTGGGAGCGTTTATCCTTGGTCGGTGGTTCGATTCCCCGCGGTAGTATCATTTTCTACAAATTGAAATTTTAATTTAAATTTTCGTTGGCAAGTTCAACTTCCGAGAGTGTGAGTGTACTGTTATGAACTTTTTAGGTATGTTTCATTTTTTTAAAATTGAAAAATACTTCAGGAAAGTTTACATACAGGGTTTGTCAAAAAGTACGGATCATATGGGACTTTTTTTATTAAAGTATTTATTTAAAAAAATTAATACGGCACGGCGTTGGTTTGTGCTTGTCTAAGGAGGTCAAATGACATTCTGTATCTGTCAAATTTGACACTTTTTGAAAAAGATCTTCAGAACTGGCCTTATTTATGATTTGTTCGAAAGATTTCATTTGGAAAAGTTGTTCAGAATGGCATTTTGCGTCGGTATGAAAATTTTCAGCTAAAAATTCGGATTTTTTGAAAATGATGATTCAATTTCGAATAAAAACAACTTTGGATCAACGATGCCGTGAATTTTCAAAAGAAAAATAGTTTTTTGCAAACAGTATTTTTTCAAGAAAGTCCAGGTAGGCAATTATTCATCGAAATAAGTTGATTCCACACGTTTCACAACGAGATACAAAGGGGAATCCCCCGCATCAATTTTACACTGCGAAGAAATACCACAGCTCTCGATTTTGTGTCTATTTTTGTTTTTATTTTGGTAACTTTTAAAATGACAAAACAGATTTCCTGGACTTAGGTTAGGTTTCTGATTTGCAAAATCTTCACTTACATTGCATGAGTGCTTCTCTAGGCATTTTTATATTAGATTCCCAGATAGATAGGTACACTAAGGAGTTTTGTTATGGAAGATCTAAATTTCTATAGCCGGTTTCCTAAATTTTCAGTTCCAAACTACGAACGGAGTTTGAATTTATATGAATTAATATTTTATCAAAGTCTTCAGTACACTTTGCTTCCTCCGTATGTTGAAAATAATTTAAACAAAATAGTTTTTTAAAAGATCTTTTAAACTGAACTGATGTCTGATTAGTACAATGCCGCTTTGGGTTCTTAATACATATACCAAAAAAGTTCAAAGCATACCCTTCGGGGTCTTTTGGAAAACGAAATAAACGTTTTTCTTAGGCGTATTGTTTAAACACTTAGGTACAGGGTACAGCACACCATGTTCATGATAATATTATACAAATAGCTAAATAATGTAATTATAAATAATATATAAATTTGGTAACCCTGACAGTTGTACGTGCATTCGACCGAACAGTAATTTAAAACAAAAAAACAAGTGTGCCTCAGGTGTTGTCGACATCCTGTATAGAGGTACCATGTTATACAGAAAGATCACATATATGTATTAATGAATTTATTTAATTAAAAAATATATATGCCAAGTTTTAATGACGTATACTTTATTTTAACAATTTTTTTATGTACAATTTTTTAACGTCATTAAAACTTGTGCAAATAACATTCTACAATTTATTACACTTTATTTATATTTATCACAACAATAAATAAAGCATAATAAACGTTTGTATTAATTACGATTAACATAAGGTTTACGATAACATTTTGATTTACTATCATAATAATTAATATACAATTCGAAAATATTTCCTAGAACTTAAAAAATCACAAATCGCTTAAGAATTGCAAACTTATTAGGATTAATATTTATAAACAAACGCATAAAACAAGAACAAATATGATTTAATCAACTCTACAGTCGTGAAAAATAATAAACTACAAATTCCCAATATATGACTATAAAAATAATATTATTGTCTTAAATAAAACTAGTAGAAAACTTTATAAAAATCTTATATGAAAATCGTTTGGTGCAATTAATTATGTAATAAGCGTAGAGCAATTTTCGCGGCTGCCTTTTTAGCTAACCCCTTATTTTCTCCGAAACCATACACTCGTTTTCTTGCTCCATTTAACATAAAATCAAGGCCTACCATTGTACCTCCAGTATCAATATCTACTGATTTTCTGAAAGGAGAAAGGCATTTATTTAAGAGCTTCTTAATTGTAATGTTTGTTAGTTTTGGCTTAAGAGTCTTGACTGAGCCTTATAGTTTAGATGTTTACCTAATCACAAACTATAGAGTTTTACTGAGCACCGAACCAGAGAGTTAAACTGAATTAAACCAAAGAGATTTTCTGAGCTTCGAACTTTAACACCTTTACTGAACTTTAGAGATTTACTGAACCTCAAATCGTAGTACTAAACCTCGAACATTTATGTTTTATTGAGCTTCATGCTATGCATGTAATCTAAAAAACAATCTGGGTTTGATACCAACTTGGCAAATTTAGAACCATTTTAACAACACCAAACATTTAATCTCAATGAGTGAAGGTTTTAGTCTTCGAATATTTTTCAGGCCCCAAGTTTGGGCTTAATCCTGAATTTTAACTGTTTTCCAAATCATTAAACAGGTACTGAGCATTGCAATTACATCAAATTCAACATCAAGCCTTTTCCAAGCTTGACAAGCGTTTGACTCAATATTAATTTAACAAATCTTAGGTTCGGATTTGCTCAAAGCTAAAGTCAAGTCGGTGTAAGTTTAAGCTTCAAAATTTCTGTATCAGTTGAAAGCTAGTTTACAATGCTCGGGTGCAATGGAGGTGATGGCCTTCTCCTAAACTTGCACTTCCATAACTAACAAATTTGACCTAAAGCGGCCTCACAACAACAAACCACTCTTATTACCAGAATTGAATCGCTATCCATGGATTAAATAACTGACCAAATTACTCAGGTTACCTAATTATTTCATGATATATGTACTTACTGATATTCTGGATGTGCTCCGACAGTTTCGTAAAGAAGTCGTATAGCATTTTTAGGAACTTTATTACGGAATAATTCGATCTCTTTCCACATTATACGATAAAATACATCCCAAACAACTTGGAGATTCATTCCACTATCTAAGAAGACGGCACCAGCTAGAGCTTCAAAGACATCTCCTAAAACCTAAAAATACGTTGTTTTTTCTTTCACTCAGGGCGTTCTACATTAAGCGTCTTATAATGCCAGTTGTATTTGTATATCAGTTATTTAAAAAAGTTCTGTATCCCTGCGCCCTCTATTAATTCATTATGTACTATTATGGACAACATTAATGACGCAGATGGAAAAACCAGTGTCTGTACATTTAGGCAACACACGATATAGCCGTATCTAACTAGGACTAACGTTTGTTAACATGGCAAGCATTTGTTGAACATTCAACGATATTACCTATCTCAAATAAAAGAGGAGAGTCCAAATTGAAATGCAGGGTATTTTGAATTGTTTATGGACGAGTCAAGATTTGTTCTAGCGGGGAATGACGGTCGAGTACGGGTCTGGCGAAGGACTGGTGGTAGTTATTCACAATGGCGCTGTTACGGCACGAAGATACATTGATGAAATTGGGTTAAAATTTCATATTAATGCATGATAATGCTAGACCTCAAGCTGCCCACATTGTTACTGATTACCTTCAAGAGCAAAATATTCCCACTTTGGATTGGCCAGCATGCGATCCCGATCTGAACCCGATAGAACATGTATGGGACTATCTAGGACAGGGGTCGGCAACGAGGTGCCCGCAAAGCAATTTTGAAGTGCCCGCCGTTCAAATATCTAAATTCTAAATCTTAGATATTTGAACAACAATGTGTCCGTAAATTGTACATATTAGAGAAAGGAAAAAAAAAAAAAAATGACTTATTTTTTGAGTAGTGTATATAAATGAACTACTCCGCCTGCACTACGGGTGGATGGATTGAGTAGTTTATCGATACTGTTGCCGGTCCCAAGCCTGGGTAAAGGAGGAGGGTTGTGGCATCAGGAGTTAGCACCCTGGCTCACGCAAAAACAGTAAATTGGGAAATACTAAACGTCAAAATATAGTATGAAAAATTAGAAGAAAAAGAAATATACCTGGGTGGAAATCCACACCTGCGGAGAAGGGAGCCCCATTAAATACGGGGGGAGGGGCATACTATGTTAAAACAAATTGTAAACCTAAGCTTGAATCTCAGCCAAAGAAAGAAACATAAAAACAGACCACTATGGTATGACTGGCAAGAATGGAATCTTAGGCCGAGAGAAACTCCTTAATATAAGTAATATATACATAAATGGGGAGCAATGGTGTACACTAACTTAGTTTCCAATGTAACTTTGCTATATTCCCTTTTGAAACTCCCCAACTGGTATATGTTATTACTACAGATTTTTAGATTTACTACTTTTATATTCTTATTGCATCTGAAGAGAGGCAGGTGGTTATTTTTAAAGTTCACAAAAAGCGGTCAATTTAAAGCTTATGTAAAACACCTTTCTCTGTTTCAACACAAGAATGATGCCAGAGTGAGCTTCATTCTTAAATGATGTTTGGTGACACTTTATTTTTACGAATTGGTCAGTCAGCTGCATTAGATAATATACAAAACAAGGCCCTCTGAATTAATATTACATATAAGGCCTGCCCACTTTATTTAGCCAAGACGCAATTACAAAGGACGATGGCGCCATTTGCTGTGAATACAGATAAAATCATAAACAAAAAGGTTAGTTGACCTTTTAACCTTGATGAATTAGGTATGAGAAAGGTTTGTCTCCGTACTTATTCAGTATTGCCACAATATAACACGGGCCAAACTTGGAGGAACTAATTTTACTAAAAAGTTACTAAACTCGCCTAGTAATATGGCTGACTTTTGGGATCAACTTTTGGTAGTGGGGAGCATAGGCAGGCTCAGTCCACGGTCACTAAAGTAAACGGTTGACTTGTAACGCTTGACCAATAAGAGCTTGGAGTATGTTGACGTCACAAGAATCCTGAAGTATATAGTCCCCGTGCAATGGAACTAACAAAGATGCACAGCTAGGCTATATCAGGAGAAAGAGAGAGTGCGGTTTACACAGTTTAATCCAAACACATAAATGTTGGAAAATATTTTTAGTTTTAATGACAACTTTGCTTAATTACTACGGTTCTCTGTAGTACTATACCTAAAATTCTGTTTTATCAATTCAATGGCATCGACTGCAATAACAAACAAGTTTTGAAATGTGCAAAAACATTAAATACGAACTTAATAGCAAGTGTGTATAGCTATACACATGTGATTTTACGAAAATCTAGATAACGGTGGAATATTTCTGACTTTATCGAGGAAGTTATTGTATTAACAGTGTGAAATTGAAAAAGGCCAGCATTTAACTGTATTTTTTTTTCAATTAAATTTATTTAATAAGGAATGCGTAAATACTCTGAATATGACTGAATATTTTTTATTTTTAATAGTTTTGTCTTCGAATAACAAAAACCTATTGTATTTACTAAACTTTTGATCTGATAAATCCTACAAATGTATAAAATAATTAGTTTAACTGTAATAGTAAACAATTCAATTTAGTTTTCAATAGTAAACTTTTAAATTGTAAATTTCACTATAAGCAATAGTTTCTGTCGAAAGTCAAAGTCGTTCATTGGAATTTTTCTTAAAATTTATGTCTTTAAAACCAGTCATTTTCTTTATGCAATTGAAGGTGCCAGTGCAGCTGAAGAAGCTGTATAGGGTCAGAATGGTATTTCTTGTAGTAGCAGTGATACGGAAGATTTTTTTTATATTGAGATTCCCGGAGTAGCTACATATATACAAAATTTGTCACATTTTTAAGAGATAAATCAAAATATCTTTCTTGTCTATTTAATTATCCACTAGTTAAATCTCTCTTTATAAGATTCAATACAAATGTGTGCTCTTTTGCACCTACTGAATGCATTTATTAACGGAGCAACATTTGGTAATACTGCACCGTCTACTTAAATAAACATAAAGATATGCTCCTACTTTGTAGATTTTTTGTAGTTTTTAAGTAGGTATTACACAATAATATAATGGAGTGATTTAAGCTGATGTAATTCATATAAGAAATATTTCTGATACGGTCTATATCTCTTGTTTAATAGCTGAACTTCCCCAACTATAATTTAATTGCTATTTGTTAGAACAAAGTGTTTGTTAGCATTTTTAAAGGCTAGGCTATGAAGTCCAAAATTTAATATTTAATGTACAGTTAATTCACCAATTCAAAAATTGAATTAATTGTTTGTAATATATTACACATATTGATACTTTAATAAGTAATTAGTTCAGAACATCGGTAATATTACTGCCAACGGCATTTTTAAAGTTTTCTTACAAGTAAAGTATAACAGTTTGCTTTCATTCATATTAAAATAGTTTTCCCTATTATAACATGCATATTTTGTTGAATCAGAATACACATTGTAATTTATAATACCTTATTCGTATACCTCAAAAGGAAAAGAATGAGAAAGTCCAATATTAAAAATAACAATGTTCAATACTTATTGCACAAAACACAAAAACTTAATAATTTGTTAAATAGTAATTAATTCAGAAATAAGGGGGTTTAAAAAATTCTTCCATATATATCCCTGTCACAGACAATTTCCTGTTTAAATAAAATAAATATTTTTCTCAGAAAGTAAACCCCGCTTTAAAAATTTTGTAAAGGATATTCTTGCCATATTTAACATTAATTTACAAATAAGTAGAAAAATATTAAAAACTTGAGCCCTGTTCCTAAAGTGTCGTGTATATTTTGGGATGTATTTTTGTAATTACATCTCCCATAAAGTAATGCATGTTAATTATCAAAACATTTGCGTATACTGTACTATATAAATAACTAATATCAGTAATATCCTATAAAAATGTTTTAAAATGTCGTTTGGATTGTTATGCGCATAATTTCCAAACATTTCCGTAAGAAAGCTCTGTTATTACTGACCGCGAGCTCTGTACACAGGATTCTTGTGACGTCACTGCTTACGTATTTACCACCACTCCTTCAGAGTTACCAGACAACCGTTTACTTTAGTGACCGTGGGCTCAGTCTATATTATTTTTAGGTTTGTGATGCTAGGTAACAAAAACGTCAAATGTCTAACTTGTGTCAATTGACAAAGCAATGTCACCAATATAACTATTCTACCATGAGATCGAAAAAAAGATGATTCTGAGCAGGCCTTGACTAGTACAACACGATTGGTTACACTGGTTCTAGAATGCCTATGAATTATAATGTGACAGTGACATTTCAAATGTAAGTCAGTTTTGCAATCTTGTTTCCAGAATTATTTAAGTTTATCGTTGTAATACTAGTGAAGGATCACATTTTGAACACCTACTCTAACATGTATTCATCTTAGTTTTCAGTTTGTTCCCTAAATAAATACTGTTTTGTGTTTTAATTTATTTGACATTGATTAACCTCTAACCTACTGCCACATTTTGAAATCAGTCTTGCCAATCGTGTTGTACTAGTCAAGGCCTGCTCAGAATCATCTTTTTTTCGATCTCATGGTACTAAAATGCCCCCAACTGGAAATAAATTTTATAATAAAAAAATATAAATAAATAATGGAAAAGAAAACAGTATACAACACTCATTACAGAAGACTCATCTGTACGGCTAGTTGCCGCTATGAGGCTCATGCCCCAATTTCAGATTCGAGGGTGAAAATATTGCCTTTTTTAACTTGTGTTTTAATATACTACTAGATAATGATTTATGATTAATTATACAGCTAGATTTTTAAATCTAGGTATATGGTTATTATATTTTCCGTATGGTGGTGCCTTCACAAAAACAGAACCAACAAATACAACTGGTCATATAAGATGCTTCGTTCTTATTAATATAAGTGTAGTTAATAAAATTAACATAAAAAAATACCTTAGGAACATCAACATGTTCTGCCATATATAAATCGTCTTCCTCTAATAATATGAGAACTTCGTCGTTGATGGCGTAATTTTTCGTTTCTTGATATTGGACAAAATTGTCGATATATTCTAATAATTTGTTGTTAGAAAATAGTAAAAATTTGTGAAAACCACATCTTACAGTAAAACCTGCAAATGTTATATTGTTAACCAACGCCGAGCGTAAGTCCGTAAGTTGGCCGGGATTTAAATTTCCGCAAGTCTCGTAAATATGGCACGTTATTAAGAAGTCTAAAATGGCATCTCCTAAAAACTCCAATGTTTGATAACAATTTGTAATTCGATTAGGAGTGTATGATGAATGTGTTAAGGCTTGCAGTAGGTATGCGTGATTATTAAATTTATAATGTAACGTTTCTTCGATTCTTTTCCATGCAGGTATATGAAAAGTAATATTTTCCATAGTTATATTTGCTGCCAATATGGGATTTGGTGGTTTCATATGTAAAAGATTTTTAATATTTTCTTTCTCTGGCATAATTCTCAACCATTCCAATATAGTTAATCCGCCAATGAATCCACACGATTGGAAGTAAACGCCAAGAATGGCTTCTATACTATCGGCAATAGTTTTATCAGAAACAGTTTGTAATTCCATGAATGCATACATAGAATCATAAGCACTTTCGTCTCTTTCCTCTTCTAACTGTTCGTTGTATTCTTGTATTTTTTGATAATTTTGCAGCTCTAATAATCCAGAGACTTGTTCTTCTTTGGAAAAAGTGAATTTAAAGAGGGAACTTGCAGGTAATTCTTTTGCATTTACTTTATCAGTAAGTTCTTTTGGTACGTGAAAATTCGGTGGCTTCCATTCAAAAGTTGGTGAAAAATCAGAAATTTTTAAATAGCCTCCTAATTTTTTGGCAAGTCCGATATAATATAAATTTTTATTACTTATTAGCTGACCTTTAAAAGCGGTTGCTTTTCCTTCATCATACTGAGGATATTTTAGTATAATAAACAGCGAAACGCTTAGTTTTAGGAACGAATCTCCTAATGTTTCTAGCCTTTCAAAGTTCGCTATATCATTGCACTTTGCTGTTAAAAACGTTTTATAGAATTCCGATAGTTCAGGTCCCCGATGATTTGTTTTAGGTTTTAACAGATCAATGTCTCTTTTGATAAAATCCTTATTAAAAGTTATTGCTGGAAAATCTGTTCTATTTATTACTTCATTCTTTTTCATTCGTTGGTCGATGGATACCTTTTGAGAAATAAAATTTTCATAATATTGTATATCCATAAGCGTTACATCTAAATGACGTTCTATATCTATCGGTTCTTCCTTTTCTGGCCATGGAAACTGTGCTTCTAATTTTTTGGAATTGAAATCCTGAATAAGCTGTTGTATTGCAGTTTTTGGCAATGTGACAATGGCATCATCAGGTTCGTCGATTGCCATTTTTTGAGATTTTATTTTTGGGGGTTCTTCCATAGTAACCGTAAGCATATGTTCGTCATGCATTAAGGGTGCCCATTTACCTCCTTCAGGCAAATCGGCAATACCTAATCTTGATTCTATTGCAATTTTCTTACGTAGCTCCTCTGCCTGTAGTAAAGTAACAATTCGATGTAAAATACTTGGCAATAACGTAGCTTGAATCCATAAAGCCGCTGGAAATTCTTGTTTGACGCATAGTTCCGGTATTAAATGCTCTTCTAATTCTTCGTACGATTTTTCTTTATTTCTCTTATTAGTTCCGCTTTGACGAGGTTTTAAACAATTCATCCTTTTAGATAATCCTTTGACGAAAAGAAGCGGTTGCGTGGGATTTATTACGTTGGTGTGGTATTTTTCGTTAATGTAACTTGCATACGAGTTAAAATCTTCTGATGGGAAATCACTGAATGCATTCATACCTGTACAAACATTGACCACCAGATATTGCTAAAAAGAGATTTGGAAGGTTAGTGGCACATTTTAACATGGCGACCAACTGCTCCGATCTGATTGTAACTGTTACGGTAGGTACACATATTTAAATGTAGCCTTGGGTAAGTTGTTTAATCTTAATGTGCCTGCATATATTGTTCAGCGCACTTTAGTGAGTTGTTCAATTGAACGAGTAGTTAAAAGGGAGCTGCGCAAGTCGTCGTATATGTTTATAACAAGTATATACGGCATTGTGTGTTACACATACAGCATGCAGAAAACAAAACTTTGCAAACAGTGAATTACATTTAAGACGCAAAACCATAACCGCTGCACTAAACAACGAAGAAGGTGCAATTATTACCAATATAAATGATAAACTAAAAAGGTGGAAAAGGTATGTAGGAGTACTATTTTAGAGCAGTACAAATGCAACGCCAGAAACTCCAGTGAACAATGATGTTGATCAATGTTCTGATATAACACAAGGTGAGGTGGTTTGAGCGATTCAATCAATGAAAAACGAGAAAGCCATTGGGCTAGATAAGATACATGTAAAGAGAGCTATTGAAATATTTAGAAGGTAGTAGTTTAAAGTACTATGGAAAGAAGAAAAAATGTACATAAGGAGACATGGATTAGTCCAGATCAATAAACCAAAAACCAGATAGACCATGTAATAACTCAAAAAATTCATGCAGCCAAAGTAAAAAACATAAGAACCTTCAGAGGTGCAGACGTAAGTTCACCTAATTGTAATAGGAAAAATCAAACAAAACCTAGCAAATAACAGGAAAATAACGTCACCAGCAAACAGATGGAATACAGAAGCATTAAGAGAAGAAAAAGTAAGACAAGAGTTTAAAACAAACACTAGAACGATGGCCAATCAACAAAAACTAGCAGAAGGAATAGAAGAAGAATGGAAAACAATACAAGAAATAATATCAAAGAGTGCAAGAAAGTTAGGGAAAAAAAGTGCAAAAAAACAAAAGGAATGGTTCGACGAAGAATGTAAGAAAGCAGTGGAAATAAGAAAAAATAGGCAAATAGAAATGCTAAAAACAAGATCTATAGAAACGAAAGAGAAGTACAGAGAAGCAAGAAATAAAGCACAAGAAATTTGCAGAAGGAAAAAAAGAGAAGCAAAAGAAGAACAAATAAAAGGAATAGTAAAAGATTTCCAAAACAAAAACGCAAGAGCCATGTACAGAAATATAAAAACAGAAAAGAAAGGCTTCCAGCCACGGACACTCACCTTAAAAGATGAAGAATGGATATGGATGAAAAAGAAATGGTGGAACTGTGGGTCGACTATTTTAAAAGAATACTAACAGAAAATGAAGGAAGTATTGAGGAACCAACCCGGAAAAGACAACAAAAAGAAAACACAATACCAGAACCAACCTTTGAAGAGTTCTTGGAAGCAATTGCGAATCAAAGAAACAATAAAAGTCCAGGTGTAGATAAGATGGAGATAGAACTCATCAAATACGCAGACGAGGTAATACTAGAAAGAGTCTACAAGCTGCTAATAGGGATATGGAGAAAAAAAGAAATGCCAGAAGATTGGACAAAAGCGCTAATTTGTCCAATCTTCAAAAAAGGCAGCAGAAATCTAACAAGCAATTATAGACCAATAGCCCTACTGAACGTACTCTACAAAACTCTAGCACAATTAATCAACTGAAAGAAGAAACAGAAAGTAAAATAGGCAAATATCAGGCAGGCTTCAGAAGAGGAAAATCGGTAATTGACCAAACATTCATCATAAAACAAAGCCACGAAAAGTGCAGTAAAAAAAATGATTCATGCTCTCTTCATTGACTTCCGGCAGGCATACGACAAGATTAAAAGAAAAGCAATATACGACGCATTAAGAGAACTGGGGATTTCAAATGAACTCATAGACCTGATCCACATGACACTTAAAAAGAAGACAACAAATATGGTAACCTTCAAAGGCCAACAATCCGGAGAATTCAATAGTAATACGGGATTAAAGCAAGGAGATCCCCTCTCCGCAACGATATTCAATGTGGTGTTGGAGGAAGTGATGAGAAGAAGTAACATAAATCTAAAATACAATATAATAAACGGGCCATACCAGGTTCTGGCATACGCAGATGACCTGGCACTGTTGGCTAGAACCAAGGAAGAACTCAAGAGAATCACAAAAGCAGTAGAAGAAGCAGCAGGGAGATCAGGACTAACCATAAATGAAGAGAAATCGAATTATATGGTGTTGGGAAATAGAAAACAGGATGAAACACAAACTCTGTCAGTCAAAACAAACAATGGAAACAAAACATACAATTTCAAATTAGTAAATAAGGTAGTGTACTTAGGCTGGGAAGTAAACAGCGAAGGAAATCACGGAAATGAAATCAAGAAAAGACTAACAATGGGCGCAAGATGCGCAGGTGCGCTCCTAAGCCTACTGAAAAATAAAAACATTTCAAGAGAAGCACAGTTTAGAGTGTATACAACAGTAATCAGACCGATGGCCACCTTCGGAAGTGAAACGTGGGTAATCACAAAAGAAACGGAAAACAAATTGGAAACCTGGGAAAGACGAGTTCTACGCAGTATACTAGGTGGAGTAAGGGAAGGAAACAGATGGAGAAGAAGAACGAACGCTGAAATAAAGGAAATGTATAAAAGCCCAAGTATTTCCATCATAGTGAGACAAAACAGACTTAGATGGCTAGGCCACTTAGAAAGAATGAGTGAAGAGGAAAATGTCAAAAGCGTTCTAAACAAGGAAGAAATAGAAAAGGCAGACCCAAGCTATCCTGGTGGGACGATGTACAAAGGGATATCGAAACTTACGAGCTCACAAACTGGAAAGAAAAGTCAAAAGATAGGAAGAGATGGAAGAAAGAAATAGAAGTCATAGGCCTCAGGCCTGGAGTGCTGTGATATATATAGTAGTTTAAAAGTGTTAACTGACTTATTCAATGTAATAATCAGTCACATATACTCAGAGGAGTTCTTTAACAAAGCTCTAGAGGGTGAGTCGGCAGACCTAAAGGTTAATGGCAAATTCCCTACTACAAAAGAATATTCCCAAGAAAAGGGAATTTCTCCGATAACTGGCAACATTGCAGCATACGTGTAACATTGGCGTAGGCGCGTAGCCTATCCGTCTGATACCGGCTACCCTACCCTTGAGATTTAGTGCTAGGGAGTTAGAAACACTTATGAAAAATCATTTGGCTAGTTATGGGCTAGTGAGCACAGCTCAAATAAAAGCATAAATAAATGCAATTTCTTTGTTTCTTTTATTTTTGCTTGTGGTGTGCCGCGGAATACTGAGAATGGTTTAGGTATGCAGAGGTTGAGAAAAGGTTGCAGAGCACTGATGTAGACGACACAATAATAATAACAGATAACATGGATCATCTGCAGAGGCTGCTTCCTAAGGTAAATGAAAAAAGTGAAGAATTCGGACTCAGTATAAACCTTAGTAAAATTTAAACATAAAAATGGATATCACAATAGATAACTACAAAATCAAATAGGTCACTAATTACTAAAGCTAGGAAAGTTAGGCAAAATTCCTTTTGCAATAAGTGCATAAATTTAAGGCAGGTCTATATTAAAGTTCGTTTTAAGGTTTACGCAACCTAAAAATTTAATTTTTATTTTGCCCTTTTTGCCTTTTTGGTGGGTTTTCAGTGATTTTGCTTAGTTAAATAATTTTTTCGATTAAATTGCCTTTTTCAGCGAATACAATTGTACCACTTGAATTTTTCCTTGGTTGCATGATTCCTTTATAAAAATTTAATTAAGAAATCCCAAAAATTTTAAGAACTTGGCTACGATAAAGAAACTGTAGTTTTTAATTCTAAATCTCAATTCTCAACAACAAAGTACAATATAATTTTGAAAGGTTCCCTTGTTATCTGCTGAGATAGGCTTTAAACTTTAATCCTTCTGGGAATGGTATAATGCGACAAAGACTTACATTTGTTCTCGGAATTTGAAACAAAAATAGTAATAAACCACTCTTAGGGTCAATGGGCCAAATTAGATTCTCATTTAATGACCGATGGAGATGTTCTTATTTGTCAAGAGTGTGAGAAAAATGTAAGTATTCATTAGAATTGCTTAATTTTATTAATTAGTACATTAGACAATTGCATTATGCGTACGCATTTTCTTGCAGATTAATGCAACCAAAAGATTTCACGTAACGCAACATCTTCAAACGGCGCCGGCGTTGCATACTGCTAATGTGAAACACAAAAATACAAAACAATTATTAATAAAAAATTCATTTGAAGTATGAACTTCTAAAATTGGACCTGCGAAGTCTACCCTTTCATTTGAACTTTGTGAAACGCTTGTAGCAGCGAATATCCCATTTTACAAACTAAAAAATAAAAAATTGTAGAACTTTTTAAAAAAGTACACAAACCAAATAATTAGGGGAAGCCTACTTGCATTTGTGTTATGAATTGAGCATTGAAACTATTCACAGTGAAATTGGGAATAATTTTATATGGGCTTCTATAGATGAAACGACTGATCGCCAGGGTCATTATATGGCAAATTTTATTCATCAAACCGTTGCAAAATTTTTTAATGGTAGCATGCGTTAATAATACCCCAATAAAGCAGCCGATGAACAAGTTTTGCTGCCCCATACATGATTAAAGCAGCAAAGGCCCTACAAATATTCTACACAAAGCTGATGCATGTAACTTGTGTCACACGCACATGGACTACATCATGTATATGAGACAATTCGTGAAGAATTTTTCATGGTAAATAAATTAATATCTTCGACAAAAAAGGTGTTTTTAAAAGCTCCGATACGTGTGGCCACCTACAAAGACAAACTCACCGGAATTCCCTTACTACCCGAACCGATTATTACTAGATGGGGGACATGGATAGCTGCTTGTGATTTTTATACCACCAATTTTAAAACTCTTAAAGAAGTAGTCTGTTCCTTTGATTCTTCAAATTCCAGTGCTATTTCTAAATCACTAGCTTTCAATGACAACAAGGTGTTACAAGAGTTGACATACATAACAACACATTTTTCTTGGTTACCAGAAAAAATTACGAAGCTAGAAGCAATTGACTTACTCTTTTAGAATCACTGGAAATCGTAAAAACTGCAACGATTCTTACCGAAAAGGCGTCAGGACCAATAGGAAAAAAAATAAGTGAGAAGCTTAACACTGTGTTAGCAAAAAATCCATCGCTAGCCACACTGCGCAAAATTTCTGAAATTCACGAAGGAATTTCCACATCACCTGAAGAAAATCTTTCAGTAGAACTATCCCCAGAACAGCTCAGTTGCCTAAAATATGCTCCCATAACGTCATGTGACGTAGAAAGATCATTTTCAAATTATAAACAAATTCTTACTGACAAAAGAACTTGTTTGAGTTCAGAAATTTTGGAAAAATTACTTGTAACTAGTTGGCAAAACAATAAAAATGTATGATTTGTTTAAATAAGTGCCTATATAAATAGATTAAGTAATGTTTAACATATACTAGTCTCGGGAAAGCGATTTTTTAAAGCTTTTTTAAGTTCCATTAGTTTTTTTTGCCTTTTTGGTACTTTACTTTGCCTAACTTTTCTAGCTTTACTAATTACAAATACCTTACAACATAGGGACAACAAAACTGAAACCATCGGAAAGAAATTCTAACCAGAATAGAACAAGCAAGATCAGCCTTTATTAAGATGAAAGTCTTGTTCAAATCTCCCGGCATAGATTTACCACATAGGTTTACTTGATGTTACATCTTCTCAATTCTATTATATGGTGTAGAAAGCTGGACCTTAACACAAGAAATAACAAAAAGACTGGAAGCTTTTGAATACTGGATTTACAGGTGTCTACTATGCATCTCAAGATAACCAATAAATTAATCGTATGAATAAAGATCTCGTACTGATGTTTACAATAAAGAAAAGAATGGTATAATTAGGGCATATAACTTGAGGCCCAAAATAACACCTATTACAATTAATTATTGAGGGTAAGATACAAGGAAAAAGAAGCATGGGAAGACGAAGAGTATCCTGACTCAAAAATTACGTGACTGGTTAAAGATGTCATCGGTAGAGTTACTCCATGCCAGTCTCAAAAGTAAAAGTAGCTATGATGATATGTAACAAAGTAAATTCTAGATTTATGTATTAAACTTTTTAGGAATGTTTTCATTATTTTTCAATTTTTTGTAGGCAGCATATTATTTAAATTAATTAACCAGGTGACTCCTTTTGCTTGAAAACAAATCCCATTGAAAGACATCAATTTCGTTAAGTTTATAGTCTTATTATTTGCATATTCTCTTATAGGTCCTTCACGGTCCGTAGCACCAAGGACTAAGTAAGTAAGTAAGTAACCTACCAACACTAATAATAAATACTTATACCTACACGTTCACTGTGATGTAACACAGCACAGTATCCCTGTTATAGATACGTAACTAATTTAACAAATCGTTCAAAAGGAAACAGTTTTACACGCACTGTACAATATGGCAAGTTGTTCAATTTGAACGACTCGTTCATGAACGACCCATCATTGTGCAGACAATTCATGAATTCCAATATTATTGGAAGTTAAATAACAATCAGATCACAGTGGTTGGTTTGCATGTATGAATAACATTTGTAACATTCTAACAATTTCATAAACTTATACAAAATGAATGTCATATGAGACGGTGCTAGAAACAAAATGGGTAAATAAAATGGAAGTAGAAGCAGGATTAAATTTCTGGGAGGCTTTTGCTAGCACCAATATGGATGAGCATCAATTGATTGCATAAAAAAGATAATAACAAAACAATTATGATTAATAATACTACAAAAATCAAACATACCTTATCATCTGAACGATACCATGGAGTAACTATTTTACCTAAGTAATTTTCTTCGGTGACTTCAATTCTTAACTTCTCTTGATCGTTAGGTTCAGCTTTCTGATCCAATAGTTCCTTATTGTTGTGGACAACATCAAAATCAATATCACAACTACCATTAATTTTTTGTATAGGCACTACAAGAAGACCGTCTGTGTTTGCGTCGTTATTAAATATTAAAAACGGCTTCAGCAGTTTAAGCACATCCGAAAATATTATATGATGGAAGTATCGCAGTTCTAATATTTGTTCTGCTGTTAAAGTAACAGTTTTCTGATTAACTTTGAAATCTACGCCTATTTCTCCCATTGAAATAAATACAGAAAAATGACAAATTTCTGGAAGAGCATCCGAAGAAAGTATACCAAAACATAGTTCTGAAGTGTAAAGTTGATGAATTGTCGTTTGACTTGATGTGTTACAAATAAATTGCGGTGTTAATTCTATAATATGTAAGTACAGCATTTTGTCGGGTAGTATCGAATTTTTGATTACGTGTGGTATCTAAAATGAAATTTGTGTTGAGTATTATACAGCCACTATTAACAAAAACGTTGTTGCAGCAGTTTTAAAAAAATATAAAAAGCCTGTGAAAGGTTTTGATCCTGTAGTAAAAATCTGACACCTTCATTAAATAAAACATAAAACAGTAGGTAGGCCCTCTGTCAATACAACTGTCCAAAGTAATTCAGTGAAAAATATTGTAATGTAGTGGATTCCTTAAACATTGGAGTAAAGCATTTCTTTAAGAAATGAATTACTAAGTTAAATAAATTAATATTTGAGTATGACTGATATCGCAGGTTACGCAATAATTATTATTATAAGAAGAAATTAAATGTGTTTATCAACTAGACATGCACCTGCATAAATATGTGTCATGCGAACATCTGGTTAGGTTCTAAATCATCGCAATGTCTTACGATATTTGCAGATAAGCAACGGTGATTAATGCACACCTGCATTGCAACTGCACTTAAATAACAAGAACGACCATGACTAATGTTTATGTAACGCAATACTTAATGATAAATTGTATAAACAGTTTGAACAGATGTTACGACTCTGGGCAGTATAAATACATGGACTCTCCCATAGTAAAATTAGTCTCTTACCAAGAGTCTCACTACGATGACTGATTTGTATTCAGACGAGAGACCCTTTGCCAGGTTGGTTTGTAAAGATGTGTTATTCATGTAAGTAGATAGTAATGTTAAGGTTTTGTATCTTGTCTTAAGTCCATCAGACTTAGAACTTGTTAAGTGTTTTGGATTTCATATTTGTAGACCAGTTTAAATAATGTTTGTATGTAAACTTATAACAATATATTTGATGTTAGTTTAACCGTGTACTTTAATAATACCTCTTGCATAAGCAAAGCTTTTTAACACTCGTAATGAAGTTGCTATAAGACTCTACCATCTTAATCAATAAATCCAAAAAGGCACTTTGTTACAATATTGCGCTGGAAATTTTAAGCACTGTTTGTTTTTGTTGGACGCAACTTCAAAACATTCTTTAATAATAATCTAACACAAATTTTATCGCTGTATACAGTGTTGCCAAAATTTAACGCTTGACAGTTTTTTCGTGCTAAAAGCATAGGATACTGTAGATCCAGCCAATGACAAAACAGTTCTGAGTAACTGTGTTTATATTGGGGCAAATTATAAAATATTGTAGTTAGGTAGTACCACCTGTGAATGATTCCACTAGTTACAATAAATTGTGTAAAAGTGAGAACTCAGATGGAACAGATTGCCCAAGATTGTGCATTATCATCCATGAGACCGTCGATTGTATTTTTGAAATACAGTATCGAATTACAAAGCTTTGAAGATAAAATGGAGGTACTGAGGAACAAGAATAAATGGCCACCAGATAAACTTATAGACAACATTAAAGCATTAATAAAAAAGAGGGAAGAATTAAAAAATAAACAACATTTCAACAATCAATTTAAAATAAAATTTTGTGAGATTAATAAATTGGTAAAAAGAAAAATACGGGACGATGTAAGAAACTTTGAGGAATTAATAATTCACGAGATCTTAGACAACACTGGATCCATAAAGAAAAACAAAAGAGACCTAACTACAGGAAAAGATTGGATATGTCATTTAGAAAACAAAAATGGAGAACAAATAAAAAGAGAAAGGAAATATTATCAGAAGCAACAAACTTCTATAAAAAGAAGAGGGAAACAGTTGTCAAACCTGCATTTTGCTGATGACGTCGTTATTATGTCGAGAAGTAGAGAAGAACTTGTTATTATGGTAGAACAACTCATTGATGAAAGCAGAAAAATAAAGTAATAGGAGGAGTCGAAGAAGTGTTATATTTAGGTCAATCAATATCTTTTAATGACAATAATGGAAAAGAAATCAGCCGTAGAATTGCAATTGCATGGAAAAAAATCTGAGGTCTAAAAACAATCTGGAAACGTAAGGGTAGTTTACGTTTAAAGAAAAGTGTTTCAAACATGTGTCATACCTTGTTTAATTTATGGTGCCCAAACATGAACAACAAAGGAAATTCAAGAAGAAATCCCACAAGTAACGCAAAATAAAATGGAGAGAAGTATCATCCTAAAAATACGGCCCAAGGACAGAGTAAAAATAATAATAATAAGAAGAAAATTAGGAATCACAAGTATACTAACAAAATATAAACGATTAAAGTAGAACTGGGCTGGGCATCTAGCCAGAATTAACGATCGCCGATGGTGTAAGCTAATTACAGAATGGATTCCAATGAATGGAAGACATAACCTAACAGATAGGGTGTAATTGGAAAGACAAAGCACAGGATCGAAAATGGTGGATCAAAGAGGGGGAGACCTTTGTCCGACAAAGGAATTCATAGGCTATTATTATTATAATGAGGAACAAGACCAAGAACTACATATAGCCTTTATTGATTTAAAGAAAGCATATGACAATGTTCCACGAAATAAATTAATACATACATTAAAATCAATCGGAACCAGCAATTACTTAATAAGAATTGTCATCGAGCTGTATGAGAACAACATCGCATACGTAAAGCAGGGTCGGTTTTTGTCAGAACCTATTTATACTACTAAGGGCCTTAGACAAAGGTGCAGCTTATCCCCGCCCTTATTCAATATTTATCTAGAAGTAATATTAAGAAAATGGAAGTCTTGTCAGGGAATGGGGTTATCCATCAATAATGCCCACCTTTTCGCTTTGAGCTTCGCAGACGATCAGGCAATAATAGCACAGGACTCATTTGATTTGGAGTTCATGTTGAGAAGGTTGCACTCGGAATACATAGAAAACTAGAGCTGAGACTTTACAAAACAATACTTAGACCAGTACTGATATGAATACTGTCACAAAGAGCGGAAGCGGCCATAAATGCATTTGAACGGAAGATATATCAAGGAGAACGACCAGTGGGGAAGTACATATAAGCAGGAGATATATCAACTGTTTAAGGAAGCGAATGCTGCAACCTCCATCAAACAACAGAGACTTAAATGGGTTGGACAAGTTCAACGAATGAACAAATCAAGAACAGTAAAGAAGATATTCCAAGGAAAACCTGAAGGCACACGACCAGTAGGAAGACCAGACCACTTGCAAAATTTTCTTTATATCATAATCTCTTCTTTTAATTTACTTTGCGCTTGCTATATTTATCTTGGTCACTGTTAGTTGTTCTTGGTGGGTCATACACTCCTGTTCCGCAGCCATTTATACATTATTTTTGTATGCACCAATTTCGATGTTTTAATGGAAAATAAATGCTGCCAGTTTAATTTCTTAGGTTATGTGCACTTCTAATTCACTAATTAACTCTGTAATTTTAATTTCGTTCGCTTCTATACACTATTTTACACCATAAAACTGTGTGTCGGAGCCGACGTATGCCTGTTATCGTGACGTCACAAAGTTTCTTAATACAAAACAAAATAAGTTACGTTTTCTACTCGTTTAATAAATTGAGGTTATGTTTAAGCTTCAAAAAATACAGAGCGCTTATGTAATCTTTTGATCACAACAACGGTGTGGGGTTATTATTTTAGAAAACTCTGTCTTGATATGTTAAAAACAAAGGCCGATCAGAAAAAGTTATTATTTACTTAAAATTTAATTCCAGGCACGAATTTTTCTTCTTCTAGTGTCAATCATCATTTAATAAGTAATATGCTAATATGTATTTCACATTAGGCAGTCTGGGCAGCTCAGTCAGGTAAGTGTCTGCTAGCTAGCCGGCTGACAAGGGTTCGATTTCAGCGGTGGCCATAGTATTATGAAGCCGATTTGGGTCGAATTCGTTTGTTAAGGCGTAGATTTAAGGTGTATGAATGTGTTGTAGATGAATCACCTCCATTGCACACCAGCAAGTGTGAATGAGCCTCGACACTGCATCGCGGTAGAAGAGGAAATGGATTATGTATGTATGTATTTCACATTAACTATATTGTTTTATGTTTCCAATACATCAAAATTTTCATACAATGCCACAATTACCGATGAAGAGGGGATGCTGGAGTTGTTTGGGTTAAGCATTCCAGAATTGACAAAATCAAAATTGGCAACCCTATACCACAGCTACCTGAACAGTTTATTGATACATTAAACCTAACTAATCGTTTTTATATTTTTTTAGGCTACTGCAAGAACGTTTTATTTCAAATAAACTATGGGCCGGTTGCACAAAGCTTTTGTTAAATTAACGAATGATTAAAGTTGGTAAAATAGCATCATTTTTTGTTTATTAATGTATTATTTGCCATGTGCATTAATTTTGATTCGATTTTGTTCACTTTGACGAATGATTAATTTGACCAAGCAGTTAAATCATGTGTGTGCAACCCGCCCTATGTTTGTTATTTAAATAACTTACCTGTTTTGGATGCACTCTCCTTTTTTTCGTATTTCCAGCATTTCTTTCTTTTACTTCTGGCCAATGATTAAAAAAATAACTAATATCTTCATCTACTACATCATGACGTTTTGGTAATAATTTATCGTCTAATTCAGCTAACTTATGCAGCAACTCGCATGCCTTCAAAGCAGCTGCCCGTTTTGCACATTTTTTCGTTCTCATATACACTCCCTACGATTGAAAAATTAGAAATAATTTCGATTAGCTGACGAGTCTTATTTACTTCAACTGGTTTCTGAAGTGGGGAAACGGTCGGTAGTTCTATAACGACTCTAGACAAACAGTCACTTTCAATTATTGTTTCTTCCAAATACCAGTTAGGCAAATAAACAGTATATTTGTCCGAAGGTAAAGTTGCACAATAACGACATAAAAGTGAGATTGCAGATACCAAATTCACTTGGGCTGAGCCAGGGCCATCAACGTAATATGGTGGCAATTCATGTTCATCATATAGTTCTTTCTCAATTTGTTTGTCCGATGGTGCATCTCTATTTTCATTTTGGCCCACAAGAAACTACAATAAATGTTAATACATTAAAAAGAAAACACAAATGAGTATAGTTGTTACTTACAATATTTAATATTTCTTCAACCTTCTGATAAATGTGATATTTTTTGTCAAAAGCAGCAGCATCTTCAGCTTCAATCATCATATAATAAAAACTACTTTTATGCCTTGCTCGGCCTTTCGACTGAATATAAGCACGATAATTATTAGGTTTATCAAAATTTACTACCAACGTGCAAGTTGGTATATCAACTCCTTCTTCTAAGACATTCGAAGCTACCAGTAAATTAATTTCTTTATTTTGAAATTGGTTTAGCACTTTTCTATGCATTTTTGCAGTATACAATCCTTCACGGGTATCACTATAAGGATTAGTATTCAATCCCACAACGAAATTAGGGCAGAGTCCTTCAAACTCTGCATCTGCCTCTTTTAAGCGTAACAACACGTTATAAAGAACTTTAGCTGTAAAACGTCTTTGTACAAATACAATTCCGCATAGAGATTCCTCAGAATTGATGTGATATTCTTTTAAGATCTTCAGTAAAACGAGCACTTGATCCGAAGAGAAATTATAAATTTGATCTTTTTTATTATAGTTTTTCATTTCATCGTCCAACATCTTTTTTACAATAATAAACGTTGTCATCACCGCATCTAATATAGTCACCAATTTTTGATCCTGACAACGTTTCTTAATTCGTTCTAGTTGTATGATATGTGCGATCACTGCTAATTTACCTCCGTATGAACCAAAAATACCGATGTGTATTATGGCATCGTTAACTAAATTAATTAAATCTTTTAAACCTTTTTCTGCTTCCAATGGTTTTAAGTGTGCTTTAGGTGGAGATATTTGTTTCGTTTCTTGTTCGATTAGTGACAACATTTTAATTATATTTTCTAAATATTCCTTTGCACAGAGATCAATGTGAGTTAACTCATGTGTCCTAAATATTCTTATAACTTCTGTTGGGTTTGTTGAAAATCTACAAAGGGTCATACGAAAAATTAGTATGTTAATACAGTTTATCAAAATTTATTTAATAATTTATTGTTGTTGTAAAAACAACTCCAAGAAGAAGATTTTGGGATAAATGATATCTAAGTTGCATTTCCTTCTTGTGTATTAAACTTAAAACTTACATAAATTTTAGTTACATCGCTGTTATTATATCTAAATATTCTCTGAATATGTTTGACTGATGACAGTATGCTGCCTCTTTTTAGTGGTATTATTGTTTTAGAATTATTCCTGAATAAACTAACGTGCATACAATAGCAACTCTTTTCATATTGTTATTTGTAGACATCTTATATTCAGCGCACTTTTACAATAGTGGTCTATATTAATTCTAACATGCCACTCAATACCCTCGAAAATTTCAACGTTCAACAGTACATGCCAAACGCTGTTAAAAAATGGCATTTTTCACACATACACACGCACAATGTCGTTTGGCGTTTTTACCTGCGTTCAAAACTGTGAGATCAAGTGTGTGTGTATATGGGCAACGCTATAATTTCATAATTTGGAAAGCCACCTGCAATCCTCCAGGAAAGAACGTGGCTTTCATTTGTGCAGTTAAAAATGTGTCTATGGCTAGCTAAATGTCAAACGTCTTGTCAACTGTGAAATATAGCTCTGCAATGTAACTCAAATTTTGGGTGTTGCGAGCTCAGTTTCACAAAAAAAAAACAAACTAGGTTCATAGTTAGGCGATTAAAATTAGTATTAGTGACACATAGACAAATCAAGATACAAAAGCAGCTGAACGTAAGTAAATTTTATTTACACAACTAGACTTGGAGCGCAGCGTTTAAGATAAGAGGCACTCACGGCCGGTACCAGTCAATAGACAGGACCGCACTTAGGGGAATTGATCAACTAAAAAGTAAAAATTAAATAAATGGAATAAATCTAAAAGTTATAAGGAAATAAATTACAGCGCTACAATCTGAATAATAAATACCGATTTACTGATAAAGGCAGGTTTCACGACGGGTTGACTGGAATCCTGTCTTTTACACGGTTGTCGGTAGAATACGTTGATAATAACAAAAACGAACAGATTAAACCTAAACAAGCGAACTCAAAAGAACACAAAGAAATGGGGAAAGGAAGTAACCAATATGACAAATTACTGCAGATGGAAGACGTAGTGATGCCGCGAGACGAGATCGAGACGAGAGTAGGCTTACTCGATTTTTTTCTCGATTCAACCTATTCAGTACAGATCATTTTGTGGTAATATGGTCGGAGGCCGATGTCAGTTATTTTGAACGTTAAAAGTACGCCACACTTGCGTGCACGGTAGCATTCGGAACTATACTAGTAGGTACGTTACTCTGATGTGATTATCGTTTATTGCATGTGGTATTACCTTTTTTTTCTTGAAAAACGTTCACAAGATTTTTTCCACATCGTTTCTTTATTGCAATCTGGATATTTTTGACTATACTCGCTAACTACTTGAATTATGTATTGTCTTTGATCTTCATCTAATGTAAGTCTGTTATTATAATCAGTCGCTAATTTAATGGCACGTTCAGCCAAATCATTCACCACCTTTAATTGCTGTAATATTGCTTTGGCTTCTCGATAATGTTCATCTGATATCTATTTGTAAGATATAATAATTTCAATGCATTCACCGTCAATTGAATACTGCGTGCGCTAATACATCAAAGTAACGTACTAGTATAGTTCCGAATGCTACAGTGCACGCCAGTGTGGCGTACTTTTAACGTTCAAAATAACTAACATCGGCCTCCGACCATATTACCATATAATGATCTGTAATGAACATGTTGAATCGAGAAAAAAACGTTCATCATGAAGTGTGAATTATTTGTCTCACTAACATTCGGCTAAATAAACTTCAGCTTCGCCACATCAAGTATCACTTTTACTCCTAATAACATAATCTACTATTATTTTATTTTGTTGTCAAGGATACCTAATCTAAAAGAAGGGTGGAAGCTACAAATCCGAATGTGGATTTTCCATACATAAATAAGTATTTGCTTCTGCTTCTGAGTTCTAAGCTGAATGTTATATGTTTACTTTCGTATATGCATCATAAATCTTCACGTATTGTCGCCACAGTAATCATGCAAATTGCTATAAATAATAATAATAGACAAAAAATTGCGTACTTAGGTATTAGGTGTCGTTTCTTAAATGAAAAACACTGTGTTTTCCACAAAAACGAAAATGTATGTTTGTTTTCTTAAAATGTGTATTAAAGAAATAGTAGTTTTGTAAATTGTAATTCGAGACTCTCGAAAAGTCGAGAAATCTCGACTCGAGGTCGAGACGAGAGTAAGGCAAGTCTCGATCTCGTCTCGAAAAGTCGAGACGAGAGTGAGTCCAAGTCTCGTCTCGAAATTCGAGACGAGATCGAGACGAGAATCGAGAGTCTCGATCTCGACCGGCATCACTAAGAAGACGTGAAGGATATCAAAGGACGGAAAACAATAAGCGAATTAATGGAACTCGTAAAAGAATTAAAAAATGAAAATCAAGATTTAAAAGGGACATTGAACGAATTGGAAAAACGAATGATGGAAATGGAAAATAAGGCAGATGAGAGGAATGAAAGTATACAGAAAAAATGTATATGGCAAGACCAAGAAAAAAGGCAAAATAATGTCATTATAAAAGGATTACAAAACAACGGATACTACAATGAACCAAGATGTAAAAAGAATGATTGAGAGAGATCTACAGATCAAAACTGACATTAATGTTGGGGAATTTCCAAGTTATGAAGACTTTGGCCGTCTAGCTGGCAGCACTAGTCTTTTTTCGTTTCAAAATAATTTATTTCTACAGAGAGATCGTAAATGGTTCTCGAAATATTATCGAAAATGTAACAACAAACCAGAATAGATGGAAGAAGATACACAGTTTTATAAGAGCGATAATGAGTGCCAATGAGAAGGAAGAGCGTGAGAGCCAGACGTAGACAAGATAAAAGTATAATGAATAGACTGCCAGGAGGCATCCGATGAGATGTCATTAATGATGGTACCAAATGCCAGAGAACGTGGCGAAAAAGATGGGTTTTAGTGAGTAAGAGTCTCACACGCCAGCACATACGGGTGTGCTGGTGTCCATGAGGATTTCCCATCAATAAAAAAAAAAGTATGAACTGAGCAAGACAGCCAAAGATTTAAGAAGTTCAGAAAAGATAGTTAAAGAAATCTCTAGACAAATTAGTAAAAACAAAAAACTAGAAGAGGAAATCCGGGATATTAACCCAATCCCGGATAAAATTTGTAGGGTTCAAGAAACAAATAAGGGGCACGACGCAGGAGCATACAAATGGTATGGAATAGGAACATGGAATATAAGAAGTTTAAATGGGAAAGAATATGAAGTGATACAAGAAATTGAAAGTAGAAATACTGGCTATCACAGAGAAAAAAGAAAGGATCAGGAGAAATGATTATAGAGGATTATGGTATAATATATAGCGGAGTAGAAATGGATAGAAGAGCTGAAGCAGGTTGTATACTAAGCCCAAATTATATGAAGAAATTAGTCGAATGGAAAGCAATAAATAAAAGAATAATGAGAGTAACAATGAGAAAATGGAATTAATAATAGTATATGGACCAGGGGAAAACGATACGAAGGATGAAAAAGGCCAATTTTGGAATGAGTTACAAATGGTGTATGACGAAGTTAATAACCCTGTTATAATTACTGGAGAAATCAATGCGAGAATAGGTAACGACGCTAAAGGAAAACAAGGAGTGATGGGTATACATGGTGAAAATGCAATAAACAGGAATGACTTTTGTATACAAAACTCCTTCTCCCAATATAAGCACTGTCATAAATATAGGAGAGAAGAACCAGGAAGAAGCGAGAAATCAATAATCGACTACGTCATTACAGAGAAAGCAAATAGAAGCAGCATACAGGATGTAAGAGTATAATATAGAAGAGCAGAGTTATCAACAGATCATTACCTGCTAGTAGCAAAAATGAAAAATAACGAAGGGAAAACATTGTGATGTGACAGTAGGAGAAATTAAACAAAAAGAAACAAAAACCATTTTAAGACATACAAATTACAAGAACAGCAGATAAGAGACAAGTACGCAGAATGCATAACTGAGGAGATCCAGTGTGCAGAAGAAGAGCTACAACATGCGACGCTAGAAGGAAAATGGTAAAAATTTAAAGAAATTATATACAAGGCCGGCTCTAAAGCATGCGGGGTAGCAATAACCAGAGGATCTAAGAAAAGAACGAGTTGGTGGAATGAAGATATTAAAAATATTATCAGAAGAAAAAAGACTGCATGGAAAGAATATTTTTAAAGAAAACAGATAGTAAAAGAGGAGGTTAATAGCTAAAATAGCAAAGGCAAAGGAATGGGAGGATTTTGGCAAAAAATTATTTTATAAAGCCTTAAAGAATATGAAAAACAAAGAAAGACAAAACAAAATGCGGCAAATTAGACATAGAAGGAAAGATAATCAACGAAGATAATAAAATAATGCACAGATGGAAGGAGTACTTTCAGGATATATTGCATGGTGTGGATATAGAAGAGAATGAAATAGAAACAGGACCACAGGCATACATTTTATTTTTATTAAATGATAGCATAGAATTTGAAAGTAAAAAAAGCTGTAGGAAAGCTGAAGAATGGCAAAGCAGCAGGAATAGACAGGATGAAAGCAGAGTGCATGAGTGAAGAAGGATTTGAGCTATTACATAAAATTGCTAATAAAGCATGGAATATATTAACAGTCCTAAAAGAGTGGAGAATTTCAGCCATAGTGCGATAGTGCCAATTTATAAAAAGGGAAATCCAAGGGAATGTACTAATTACCGAGGAGTATCACTGCTCTGCACAGCTTGTAAAGTAAACAAGATAATTTTAGAAGATAAACTCCATGGGGCGCAGAGTGGATTTAGACCTGGACATTGTATTCTAGACCATATATTTACAATTAGAAATACAATAGAAAAATTTCTACCACATAATACAGAAATATATATTTGTATATGTGTTGTATCGACCTGGAGAAGGCATTTGACATGGTGACAAGGCAAAACATATAGAACACTTTGGAGAGCAAGAGGACCGATAGAAGCAATAAAATCACTGTATAAAAAAAAAACAGATAACATAATTAAAACAAGCAACAGGGAGACTGATAAATTCCGAACTACACAGGGGGTTAGACAAGGAGGCAACCTCAGCTCATTACTGTTCATCATATTTATGGATGGAATAATAAAAAATGTTAGCAGTTGAACTAAGAAAATGATTGTTGGATATAACAGATTGAAGGCCGTGGAAGTGGGTGACTGTGTGTTTGCGGATGATGTAATAGTAATGGCAAATACAGAGAAAAATCTACAATTTAACGTGGACATATGGAGTAAAGAACTGGAAGATAAAGGAATGATAATCGACATCAACAAGACGAAATCAGTAGGGATAACAAAGGACAAAGAGCGAAAAATAAGCCTACGAATCAACAATCAGACAGTGCAGCAAGTAGGAAATAAAAAATATTTAGGATCAGTTATAGACAATACTGGAAAACTGGATGAAGAAATCAACAACAGATTAGCGGCAACGTCGAAAATGTTCAATAGCATTAAGAGGCTTCATCAATAAAAAGGAAATAAGTAATAAAACAAAAATGACAGTATACCAAACCATATATCTACCGACATTACTTTATGGTTGCAAATCGTGGGTATTGATCGAAAAGCTGTACAAGAAAATTCAGGTTGCAGAAATGAAATATTTAAGACGAGCAGCAAAAGTAACGATAATGGACAAAATAAAAAATGATAACATAAGAGAACCACTGAACATAGAAAGCACCATGGAGGCCCAATTACGGTGGTGGGGATATATGAAAAGACTAAACGAAAAAAGACAGGTTAGACACGTATGGGAAGCGACGATAACAGGGAAAAGAAGGAGAGGTAGACCTCGCAAGACATGGGATAAAGAAGTGGCAGAAGCAACAAAGAATAGAGGAATATTGTGGAAGCAGGCAGAGACATTAGCAAGAGATAGAAAGACTTGGAGAAAAATGGCGAAATAAAGTCAGTAGGGAAATGAAACAATTAGTCATAATAATGAAATATTTAGTTTTAACAATGTAATATTTAGTTATGATTACCCTCTACACTTAACAGTAGAAGAAGGACAGATTATATATATCTGTCAACTATTTTACCAAAATTTCCCTTGTCAAGTATTTTTATAAAAAGAAAATGAAATAAATACTGTAAATGGAAACCGAAACAGAGAAAATAGTATACAACACTCGTCACAGAAGGCAATTCCAGTATGGAACGTGGCTCATGTCCAAATTTCGGACTCGTGTACGAAGAGCTAGCCTTCTGTAACTTGTGTTTTAATATACTACTCAAACTTATTGTTAAGTTTAAGCCTTAATATTCATCTTCGAATAGGCATCATGCATAATATTCAAACAATTTACCCTATGACATGTCTAAGATCATCGACTGTAGCCACTTTGCTATGAAATGTAGTTTCTAACGATCTAACTTCATCCATTACTTGTCCAGGTGTACAATTTTTATTAAGCAATGTTGCAGTTAACCCAATAACACGAGGCGCTTCTGACAATCCTTTGAAATTCATCATAATTTGTCTCATGGCGTGGTCGTTGACAGCACGGTGACATTCATCAAATATTATTAAATTAACATCGTTTAAACCTGTATATTTAAAATAGTTTAAGTAAAAACAAGTTTCGTTTGTTATTTAACTTACTCAGTATTGATGACCCTACTATATTCAATAAAATTTGGGCAGTCATTACGAGAACTTGATTCTTTTCGAATTCCCTCTTCCACATTGCTTCATTCCATGAATCTACGTTCATTTCACCACTATATGCTCCTATACTAAAATGAGTGCAGCTTTTTAAGACTTTAGTTTGTTGATCTACTAAAGCAACGGTATTAACTAACATTACGCTGAGTTTTCCACCTTCGCTATAGGGTCTAAAAAAATTCCAAACGATAATAAACATGTGTACGTACACCTTATTTTACCTACGTACTTCTCAAGTAGCCCACCCAAATGTTTTAGTATCATCACAGCAATTAATGTCTTTCCGGTTCCCGTTGGTAAATATATTATTGTATTTTCTTTTATGGCTATTTGCATAAGTTTCATTTGATAATCTCGTGGTTGGAAATCGAAATCATCTTCTTCTGTGTCACCTTGAGCCATTTTTCTGGTTGATAAGAGAAATACGAATGTTATTAAAATTTTCTGAAAGAGGTTATGTTAGCAAACAAACTTATTGAAGTATTTTATATCCTTAGTAGCAAAATTAACAAAATACTAAGCAATCTGTATGCACACTTTGGGCGTGAACTACACCTGTTATCGATATTTTCTTCCTGCACGTAGGGGATTCCCAGAAACTTTAAACTTTCACTTAGTAACAGTAATAACTTTGGGATTACCTTTTATTAGCATTTTTTTCCGACAGCACAATTTGTCTTTGAAAGTATTACTTAAAATTACAAAAGAGGCAAGTTGATTTCATCATACTTATATTACACTTACGAAAATTACGGGATCTACGTACTGCCGGAGGGAGATGCAAACTATATATAAAAACACTTCAGTGGAATATTTATATATTACATACAATCGTACGTATTTACATAAAAGTGCAAGTGCATACTGGTTGCAATGTTGCAATATCTACGCATGTGCTATGCCCTATGTAAAAGGACCCTGTAACAGGGCCGGGCTTACTTCCATAAAAGCAACATTTAAACAACCTGGGCATTTAATAAAGTTGTAGGTATAATAAGTGGGTGTAACATTTGTTTCAATATTTTATTTAGAAACGAGTTATTCATATTAAACGTTTTGTAATGTGATTTATATTTATAGCAATTTTACTGTATTGCCCTACTGCTAACTGCTACCGTAACGGTCTAAGAGACACAGTTTTTCATCCCCCACCCCAACCTCTTCACACGCAAGTCACACACGCGACATTTGTTTCTAACCTTAAATTTTGGCCTATATGAAAGTGTATTAAATAACAAAGTTGTGCATATATTATTTCGATAAAATGGATTTGAAAAAAACACCTGATATTATTTACAATCAATTATCAACCCTATTGCATTCGTACATTTCTGAAGACCAACTTAATTCCGCTATTAATGAGATACAAGACTTATCTTTACTACAAATTGCACTCAAGTTAAAGCTAAGTTTAATAGTTCAAAACAAGCATGTACCTATTTATTTTCCTGTAAGTAGGATCTTGGATCAAATATCAATTGGAAATATTGAGGAGGTTTGCCATACCGTATACGATGCTTTAAAAGTGCAAAATAATGAAGAACAATATGTTGTTTTATTAGAGTTTTTAAATCAAAATTTAATGAATAATGAAGAAAGTAGTTTAATTAAAATTTTAAGATTATTACGGCTTGCAATTACACTTTGTGAGTCTGGACGTTTCCAAAGAGCATTTAAAAAGTTTTCTGTTGATAATAATTTACATAATAGTATATGTAAGTTGTTAAGTAACGATTCCAAAATGGTCATACATTTTGTGAGTGTTTTTATACTGTCTCAATATTTAAAAATCGATGATAGTTCAAGTACGTCATCCCTTCTTCAAAATATTTGGAAAAACACTTTGAAAACCAAGAATTTAGATATATTATGTACGATAACTGAATTTTTTCTAGGGTGTAGTAACAGCCAATTTTATTCTCTTTCATTAGTAAATCAGGAACAATTCTGGCTATTTTTACAAGATTGCGTTAATATTAATAATAGTACTGTTCAGAAGCAAGCGTTATATCTGTTAAAATGGGCTAGACACTCGTTAAGAGATAGAGACAGTTTTGAAACGCAAACAAAAGTAGTATTTTGGGATGCGCATTGCAAAAAAGAAATGGAAATCGCCTGGCAAAATCTATTCATGTTATTCGAAATCTCGAGAGAAAAACAGTTGCATCTCATCGAACCCGCATACCAGCTGTTACCTTCGATAAAAATTTTACATTCTTCTTGGCTAATCTGTATTTATAAAATCTTACTTATTCATCCTCACAGTGCTGTAGCTGCCCATTCGATTAGTGATCTGCTAAACTGCGAGTGGTATGACGACGTTGACAGTTTTAAAACGGCGGTGAAAAATCTTTTACCAGCGTTAAACAAAATCGAGTATGTACAAAAAGAAATTTGGAATAAACTTCATGAATTTAATAAGAAATTGCACAACGAAAGGTTTTTAATTTTATTAAAAGAGAGTACGATTATTTCATGGATACCCACTTTGTGTTACAAGTTTTACTCAAGCATTTTCCGTCAAGCACGTACAATGATAATTCCTACGGATTTGATTCAGGCTACTTTACGAAATACTGAGAGACTACCACATAAATTTATTAGACATAAGTGTATGGAACTGATTGTAAATTTCGTAAACCGTACGTTTTTATCCCGTAACAATTTTCACTTCACAGATTACGTTGCTTTATGCTGTTTATACTCTGACGAATACTTGCAGCCCCAAAAACTGCCAAATATTGCATTTAACGCACATACTTCAAGTGTAAAAGAAGTAATCAAATCATGGATTTTAAATAAAAACGTTAACTTGAAAGAAGTGCAAGTAATACTTAATGTTCTTGGATTATCATTAGTTGATGATGAGTTTATAAAAAATCACATGTTCCAACCCTTTTTGCAAGGGAAATTTGCAACAGAAGTATCGGATACACTTTGCGTGTTTTTATATTCGAAAGGTTTTGAATTTAATGTGGTATGGTATGTACAGGAAAGGTTGAGTAAATTAAAACCTGATGATGAAGTGGCCGTTGAAAATATTATAAAATTGTTAATTAAGAAAGAAGATTGCGCACAGCTCTTAGATTTATTTAAAATGGGCTTAAATATTCTTTTAAGTGAAGAAAGTAACTTGCAGCAAGTAGAAGCGGCATTTGCGGTCGTTGATACTTCGTATCAAAATTCGGCAACCTTTGCTTTAAACGCAGTAGGAGGCGTTGTAGAAAAATGGAAAGCAAAACTGCTTGAAGACTGTAGGCAATGCAATAATCATATTTGTGCATCGTTTTTAAGTTTGTACTGCAAAAAAGAATTGCATCAATATAACGCTTGTGATCAATCTATTTCATTGGATAAATTATCAGAGATAATTGCATTTTTTGAAAGAATGATGGACACACAAAGTTACGACATTGTACCTGAGATATTTTTGCAGTTACGATATATACTGCAACTGAACGAAGGCAGAGACGTTATATTTGGTTTCATTGATGTGTGTCTTCGGAAATTAATCGAATTAAAAAGAGCTGATGTTTTTAAACCAGCGGTGGAAAATTTCATAGGAAGTATATTTGCTAATACTAAAATCTGTGAAAAGGATTATAACGATGAACATGTTTTACAAAAGTGTGTAAACATCGCATGGGTTTTACTTGCATTAGCTAAATCGTATGATGATGTTGCGTCCAGTTTGGCAACTAATTTGCATCATTTGGCGAAGTATAATGTTAACGCAGCGAGTAAATTTATTCCGATTGTTGTTGAGTTATTGCTTTTTGGAGATGTGTTAAAAAAAGAGCAACGGTGAGTTAAAGAAAATTATGCGCAAGCGCAATCGACTAACGATGAAGTTTTAGGGCCGAATACGTTGTTTGTCAGGAGATTGGCTTGAATGGAAATACAGCAATAGATGAGAATAAGTTAGTAAGTTTAATTATGTCAGTATTTATGAAGTACATTTTGTTCTTTTTAGTCCTGTTTTACGGAAATTATCGGTTCGTGGACGAAGCGTAAATATTATCCAATTGCTTTTAAATAATAACTGTACTTCAAAGGAAGGTCGAACAATACGAGCTGATGAACTGACTTCATTGCTAATAGATAAATATTTGGTTTATTTTGATAAACGATATTTTGCAGATTCGCAAGTAAGTAAACATATCAAAAAATGCTATCGAATTTTGTTATTAATGAATAAGGCATTTAGGATCAAAACCGGACATGTTATATTTTTAAGAAAATCACGTTTTATCCATAATTACTAATACTATTCTGTCCTATACAAACCTTCAAAAATAAATGAAACATTACACAGTTATGTAATTTACAGGTTTTACTTACCCCTCACATTTTTTCAGGCTTGAAAGAATTGTTGTTAGTAAAGAGGAACAGAAGTTACAGAAGATGTTCAAATGTTCCTCCATTAACTTCTACACAAACACATACAACACAAACACAAACTGTCTTTCAGAGCTGCTGCAGCATTCTGAGGAGCTTCCCCGTAAATTAAAATTTTTGTATTATCTTTTTAATTTTTTTCTGAGCTTACTGTTTACTTGCGACACATTGACATATTGAGAAAAGTTGTTCTATTTAATATGCTCTACCTAGCCTTAAAATTAATGACAATACTTTTGAATCACTCTGTAGAAGAAAGGTCAATGATAGGCAATGGGCATAAGATTACAAGACAGAAATACTAACAAGTGGATACGGAGCAAAACCAGAGTGGATGATTTAACAGAACGTATAGCAAAATTAAAATGGTATTGGGCCGGACACCTGGCAAGAAGGGACGACGGAAGGTGGTGGCGAAAGGCATCAGTATGACAACCTAGGACACAAAAGAGAAATCATGGGAGACCCCAAGTGAAAGAATGACATAGTAAAAACAGAAGGAATTCGATGGATGGGAGCTGCTGTGAGCGGCACAGCATGGTGGCGGCAAGGGAAGGCGTACATCCAGAAATTGATATAAAGCACTGATGATGTTTTCGTATGACTGTCGAAAAAATCTTGTATTATCTAAAATTGGCTTGAAAATGAAAGTCTAAAGGGCGCCAATGAAATTGCAATTGTAGTGTACGATTGTATAAAAAGAAATGAAAATGTTATGGAAGGTATCGGATGATTCTACAGGTCAAAATAAGAACTGCATTATCTTAACAATGGCACAATGCGTGGTTGCATGAAGCTCCAAAAACTATTCGGGAAGTGCAGATAATATTCCCCATAATAGATCATTCATTTATGCTTCCTAATCGGGTATTTGGGTTTTTAGAAAGGAAATTAAAGAAAGAGGATAGGTACTGTGATTACGCCTGAAGAATATCACAACTTGTTTGTGGAGCATGGTACCTTACTATTAATTGGTAGAGACTGAAGTTAAAAATTGGAAGTTCTTAGGGGATCTGCGAAATTGTACTTTAAAATTTCCCAAATAAAACGATTGATACCACAAAAAAATAATAAAGGGGACATAAAAGTAAAAGAAGAACTTCACTATAGAAGTTTTATTTTTAATGCATTGACTGTGCTGAAAAAAGGAAAACGATTCTCAGATATATGACCCTGGGACAGTGGTGGCTCGTGACTTTAGGAATGGGCGAAGCAGATTATTAGGTCCCCACTCTCCCCATTGGGGCAGGGGCAGCCCCCCGATTGTGCGCCGCAGGAGAAATTTTTTTCAAAGTTCAAGGTCATTCGTTTTAAAATTTTGATGGAGCCAGGGTTCGCTTAATGTAAAACTAAAAATATATATTTTAGAATTATTCTAAAGGTGTATTAAGATCAATTTTAAAGAAATTAGGGGTAATAATAAACATTAAAATCAAATCCACTTACCAAAAAACGTGAAAAAATAATTCACTACTCCAGATCGTTTGATGAGAACATTGTATAAAAATTAGGTGGTCCGCCCGTTAAAATGAACAACAAACCAAAATATGTAACACCGAAACCAGAAGGCAGGTTGCGCCTGACGCAGGTCTTGAATCTCTTTAACTTCTTCGTACAAATTCATTTACAAGTGTGCCGTTGCCATGGCAACGGCGCGTTTGCAAACATACGAAAATTTACGCAGAATTCCTGTATAAGCGAACCTGCTTCAGTTGAACGATGTCTGCGCGCCAGGCGTAAAAATACATAAATTAGAATTCTTTTCTATATCAACTGAAAAAAAAAAATTAAAAATACCATGTTCTGTGGTGCGACATATAGCTACTAACAATTAGGAATGGAAGTAGCTTCCTGTTGGTGCACCAGGGAAAAACAAGAAACTTGAAAATGCTCTTTTGAAGTTGCACTTTGGATTAGAATGCAGAATTCAAGACTATGATTTTACGTTGATCTTACTTACTATCTTGTAGAGTTCCGCAGTTTCAAGGTTCCTTCATCTTCATAATTTTATAAAAATAAATAATATATATATATATAATCATTGACCTTTCTACCCTAAGGTGTAAGGTAAAATAAATAATATGATTTTGCAAATCTAGACGTTTTATTAACCTCTCAGGTGCAAAAGTGGACAAGTTCAAGATTTAGTTTGAAAACCTGACATGTCCAACATTGTTCACTCAAACAATCTGTTTTTCTATGAAAATGAAGAAAATGCATTCCAGTCAGTAATTCTCTACGAATAAAAAGAATAAGGTATTATGGTGCATAACTACAAGTGCAACGGAAATACGTCACCCACGCCATATTGAAACACCAACCGGCACGAATTTTTATTGGTCTGTTTGTTTACGTTTTTATATTTGACAGTTGACGTATTTAGTGTTCTCAGCCAATGAGCTTCTAAAATCCGCCATATTGATACACCATCTAAATTGCATACTGTTGGTGTTATGCTACTTCCTGTCTTTTTTTATTCATAGGTAATTCTATAATTTTTTATAGAATTTTTGACGAAGTATCACATTTTCCAAGTTGAAGGTAAAGGCGTAACAGGTTTTAACAATTTACTCGAAATGAGGCAACCGTGACATGTACGGTTTTGATCTTATACTCCTCAAATAAAAATATGTGCTACAAAATGGTTGTAATTTCTGTATATTAATTGCTTAAATATAATTTATAAATATTTCTCTGGATATTTCAGATTCACCTGCAAAAACTACGAATACTTCAGGCATTTTTAGTGGTACATAATTACATCAAAGCGCAAAAGCAGCCACTAATAGATCTTCTTTTGAATTCTCTCTGTTCTGAAAGTCATCAGATTAGTATAAGATTTCTTATCATTTGGTTACTTGTTAGATTGCTCTATGACAATGACGAATGCCTGACTATAGTGACCCAAAGAATGGAGTCGACAAGTAAGGTTCACTCTTCGACTATTATTGCTTTTATACCCATTTTATACCACGTCGCTTTGTTGAAGAATGATGAATCATTCTTTAATAATTTACTTAAAATAATGCTTCCTTGGACTATGGGTGCCCATTTTAACTTACGTCTTTATGCTCAGGTAAGTAGGTTGTTTTTAACCGAGCTGAAAGTCAAAGTTGCTCATTAAAAAGGGACGAATGATGGAATCTTCAACTAATCGCTAATTTTTAAAAGTGTGCATCATTGTTTAAGACACTGCAAGGAAGACTAGGCAAAATGGTTTAGTCTGTGGCGCACCTTTGGTTTTCGACTCGGTAAAAGGCGATTACAGATTTTTTACAAATTCTCATTCAACAACTTGACACATTAATTGATTTCAAGAAGCTGTTTATTTTCGTTTCAGGAAGGTATCGTAAAATTGTACGACGCAATACAAAAGCGAAGTTATTCAAAAACATGCGAAGACTTCAAAACAATTGTTGCTTCCATAACCGATGTTCTAGACAAAACGGAAAGACGAATCGATGAAGTAGATCGATACATATTTGATGTTTTTCATCCACAAGATCATTATAATTTACAAACGATTTACTTTGATATTCCATGCATTACGAATGTAACCAACGATGAATATGAAAACATACCAAATATACCAGAATTCAACGTTTGTAATAAAATTAAATCAAGGAAACAGTTAATAAATACATTTAAAGAATCCTCTAAGCTGGCATTACAAACGAATTTAATTCAGAAAAAGATAACGCCGCTCGCTAATATTTTTGAAGAGAATATTAATCGTAACACAGGGGAACTTATAGTCGTCGCAAGTTTAATTAACAAAGCGCCGAATTTAGGAGGACTCAGTAGAACCTGTGAAATTTTCGGCGTTAAACAGTTGGTAATAAGTACTGCGAATGTTATTAAAAATCTTGAGTTTCAAAGTGTTAGTATGTCGTCTGAAAATTGGGTTGACATCGCAGAAAGAAAAGTCGATGATTTGCAGTCGTATTTATTAGGTATGAAAGAAAATGGTTATTCTATAATTGGAGCAGAACAGACTTCAAACAGCGTTAAATTAAATACATTCCAGTTTCCTAAGAAGTGCATACTTTTACTAGGGTATGATTTATATTACTGTGCGGAAGTTGACCATAAAAATAATGTGTGCTTTTTGATGTTTTAGTAATGAAAAAGAAGGCATTCCACCAAATTTACTATCGTTAATCGATACCTGTGTTGAAATCCCTCAGTTTGGTGTTGTACGATCGTTAAATGTGCACGTTGCAGCTGCTACTTTTATATGGGAGTATACCAAACAACACATCGTTTGATTATTATGTAAAATTATTTTTATACTGTTGCTAATAAAAAAATACTTTGTTAATAATAGATTCATTTTACTTGTTATCATAACTGATTTTTAATTCAATGAAATAAATCTTTGAGTTATAAATTAATAATAAAATAACATACATTACAGTTCACATACGCTAACGCACCAGCCTCAACACCGAAAGGTATAAGAGGTTAACGATTACATACATACATACATACAGTTCAATAGTTTGGAATTAGCAGTTGATTAGACCAGATAAACATTGCACATTGAAATGGAGAAGGCCGTAGGATAACTAACTTAATATCTAAATCAAGCTGTATAAAACTTGTTATAGTTCTCATATTTCTGAAAGGCCGTTATCAGTGGCGGCTCGTGTATAGGGGTCTTAGGGGCCGGGCCCCACCTATATTTGTATAACTAGCCCAACAATTGTAGTTTTAAAAAATATGTTTCTTGTAATTATTAATTTTTGATCTATTTCCAACACGTTTTACTGTATAATAAAAAATTACCGCGCGCAAAGCTTATCTTGAGGCCCGTTTAGTCCGGCCCGTCGCTGCGTTTGTATGTATTTACGCGCGCGCGATTCTTTCATTGCCTTATTATTTTTTCCTCGTTGTTGATCTGTTTTATTGTTTTTAGTGTGTTTACTTATTGTTGGTTTTTGTTAGAATTTATTTTAAAGTTTAAATTTTTATTACGTCCATAAACGATACATTTTATCTATGAACAAAATCGATAGTTTATCGGAATAACGGTTCTCGTTATTAAGTCTAGAAGAATAAAAAAATTAAGTTTTTTTTGTCCCCTGGCCCCACCTGTTTGTATTGTTACCAGCCGCTACTGGCCGTTTTAATGATGGGTAATTATTGGATATCCTCTGACATGACTCGCTTAATACTTTAGCTGTGGAATACGCCTATAGGCGTCCGCGCATGCCCAATTGAGTATGCGCGGGCCGCCTTACTGCGTCCTACAAGCGTTTGCTTTAAATACAAAATAGCACACTTCACTGTACAGTATTTTTCATCTAGCATTTGGGTTGACGTCAACTTACCCCGTCCAAAAATTGTCTGTTTAGACACGCATTCGTGCGCAGTAGGTAATGAAAACCTAGTTTAGAAAGAGATGAAGTATAGAGTATAGTTGGACTGTGAATTTATCAACGCACTGTTGATAAATTCACAATCCAACTGACGACACAACCCAAATCCTAGGTGAAAAATACTGTAATTTAAAGATAGCATGTTCTACCCTAGTGCTAGCTTTGTCTGTCAGTAATGCCAACATAAAAGTGTGAATATCACTATATGATATATGATTCCCTTATATAGTCATTTTTCAACTTCTTTTGTTGGAGTATTGACGCAGGAACATAACCAATTCAAAGTTTAAATGTCATACCAACATAATATTGCCTCCAAGTTATTAATTTTCAATTTCTTATATTGCAAGACTTTAGTAACTTATAGAAAACGATAGCACTGGGGTAGAACTTTTCTCTCGCTTGTTTCAAGGTCAAATTTACAGTGAAGTGTGCTATTGTCAGTAGCTCTGCCGCAGTAACGTTTGAGTGTCATTGTTTTTGTTACGCACACACTTTTAGTTGCCACGTGGTTTGTTTCGTTCGCGATTATTTTGTGTTACACTGGTTACACTGACTTTGAATCATGAATGAAAGTGACGATGTTGTAGCCGGCCCTTCTGGCGTTGGAAAGCCTAAACGAGTAGTTACAAATGTTATATCACATTTACACATCCGCGCCCGTGTTTCGCCTCGTGACTCGCCTATACAGACAATTTCTGAATACGTTTAGCATTATTAAAAGAGGTAAATAATATTAACATTTGTGAAATTACTTTCAGAAAAAAAAACGTCATTTTTATTTACCTGAATTCTGGTTACTAACCACATAACCTACTAACTGACATTCTGTTAAATTACTAATATATTGCTGTAGCAAGTTGTGCCCATATACGTATTAGAAATATACCGCTGATACTACCTTCTCAGCGTGGTCGACATCAGAGTGCAAAGATATTTGTTTCTATCTCAACTTGTCCCCTTTTTCAACACAACGAGCATGCGCACATTTAAAAAGGGTGCAAAATGAGATAGAGCTATCTGAGCTATCATGGAGCTATCAATATTGCTGTCTCTCTTTGCTGACCATGCCCACCGCTCATTGTCAGAATACAGCATTAGCCGTATATTTCTAATACGTATATGGTTGTGCCAATCAATTTCCAACTAAAAGAGTTTCTTGATCCCTCTGTATTTAACGTATCACATATAGGAAAGAATTAAATAATTATATTCTGTTAATAAGTTAACATACAATATCTGCAACATACTTGTGTGAATGTTTGTTTAAATAATTATAAACTCACTACATTTGCTTATTAATGCGATCTTGCAATATCCGAAAAGAAATTAAGAATATCATCGATGGTAAATTCCAAAGTAATTAAAGATCCTGGATAACACTGTTGAATGAGATCTTCAAGCATTTTATATTGTCTAATGAATTCCTCTTGCATCGCCCGCCATACAACTTGTAAAAGATTACCTTCTTCTGAAAGATGTTTTTCTACCTTTTTGTAAAGCGCTTCTATTCCCTTTTTTACCTGTACAAAATATAATTAATAAGAGGTTTTTGTTAGTTAGTTTTAAATATATTTACAGCGCTTCCTGGATATTGATTAATAACTTTCCGAAGTTCCTGCTTACTGAAAGCTAATTGATAACTAACTTCCGATGCTTTCACTCCGCTTGCAACTCTAGCTTGTACGCCGTCAAAGAAAATCTACAAATTGTGCTTTAATGCATGTTTATGAGTCGAAGCAAGAAATATGTGACTTACGTTTAACTTCTCAAGCGGTCTACCGAAGTATTGCGTCACATATGCAGCGAGTGCATCGTTATATTTTTGTTTAGCTTCCTTCCGCTGGGAATCCAAAACGGATACTTTTAACTGTGATAATAACGAATACAAATAGTGATAATTTTCTAAAAGAATAAATCGTGAGTCTCGAACTATTTAAAATCAAAGGTTATTCTTACCCATTTTTATTACTTGCGGAGGTGTTTTATGATCTGCTGAATGTGCGGCAATATACTCGAGCATGGTATCGATCAGTCTTGTATACCACTTTTCTAAATCGGCACGTCGATCGCTTTTTAATAATACATCCGCATATCGAGCAAATTCTTCTAAGTTGAAAACGTACGGTAAAATACCACACTTGGAACGTCTTGATAGCCGACATTCTTTAATTGAATCAACTTGCGTTTGCATAAAACGATCTAATGAGCGTTTTATATGTACCAAAATTGATGCGAATGTATTGCTCAAGAAAGAACTCTGGGCTGACATTACGTGCTGATTTAAATGGACCAAGACATACATGCAATAACTGAAAATATAAACAATATTTTCGAATATTCATAAGTTTTGTTTTTATAATTCTATTTTAAAATAGCAAAAAATCGGCTATAGGAAAATTACTATTGAGGGAACAGAATACATCTGGAGTGACAACATAAAAGGTCTTACGAGTCGTGCAAAAAACTAAAAAGACGTAAATACTGGACCGATTAAAGGGAAACCAATACAGCAAAGAACATGAATAATGACTTTTGGGACGCGGAAAGGAAGTACAAAAAAACAAGAAAACAAGTGTGAACATTTCGGGAAATTCAAAAGACAAAATCAAAATAGGAACATGGAATGTAAGGGGAATAAATGCGAAATAAAATGAATTGCTACAGAAATTCAAAGAAAGGAATTTGTGGTTACTAGCAATTACGTAGACGAAGAAGAAAGGCAAAGGAACTGGACATGTGCTTTTATATGGTGGGGTTGACACAAATGAAAGGGCAAAAGGAGGCATAGGCTGTCTGCTTCAAAAAAAGTGGCTGACCATATTACAAAATTGGATCTTTGTATCAGAAAGATTGATGGTGGTTAATCTGAAACTCTCAAACAATAAAAATATATGCATAATAGTAGCATATGGTCCCAATGAAAATGAGAGGGGAGATATTGATACATTTTGTGATTAACCACAGTTAGAAATAGAGACTGCAAAAGGTGAAACTATAATTTTAGGAGACTTAGATGCAAGGGATGGCTGCGATACTGAAAAATACGACGGAGTAGTAGGAAAACACAGGGAAGCGGTGCTAAGTAACAATGGTGTCAAATTCATAGAGATTTGCATGGTAAAAGATTTGTTAGTAGCTAATAAATTTTATATCCATTAGTACACCAAAACTGAACCAAGCAGGGGTGAAAGATCAATAACTGATTGTATTGTGGTAAAGCCGAATAGGCAAAATATTAAGTAAAGTTAAAATGACTTAAATCTACTTCAAATTAACAGTAAATTCATTTAAGTACAAGTTAATGTGACGTCAGACACGGGCAAATATTAAGCAAAACCAAAATGAATTGAATCCCATGCGAATGTACTAAAATCAAAATCTAATCTCATACAAAACAAGTAACGCTAAAAACGAATTAAATTCATTTGCATACAACAAGATGATGTCACGTCTCGGGCGTTGACTGCAAGACGCGACACGTGTGCGCCAAGGTTTGATTCTTTCATACTCGTAATGGAATTAACAAAGAATACAATCGACGCCCACACATATTTTACCTAAATTTTGTAAAGCGTGCGAATTGCTGATTGAGCAATATTTTAAGCAGGTCAAAGAGTTTGGTTCTCACGGATTGTTCAATAAGTGGGAGTCGAGTTTCCGAATACATATAAGGAACTCACATGTCATCTAAGAGACAGTTTTTAAACTCGATCCGTCAGCGTCGCAACATGGGCCTTACAGTCAGAGAATTAGTGTAACCAAAGATGTTAGCCATATTGTAAGATAATTTTGTTTATTAAGACTTATAGCGAATTCCGCTGGGCTCAGTTTTACACTGCACTGGTGTGCACTCGCACGGTGCGAGTGTACACTGTCACATGACCCACACTACAACAGTTCTGAAAATTACCCGCGCAATATTTAAATTTAAATCTTCTAATGAAAAAACCAATCAGAAATTCCAGTTGAAAACAAATTTTAAATGTGAATGCAAAAGAAGACTGACTTAAATCGTTTTTCTCTTAGGATTAACAATTGCAGTCGTCTTAATTTCAATAAATAAGTAATTTTTACTTCACTGTACGATTGAATCATACTTAAATAATCTTTTATTTTTGGCCTATCTTGCTTTTCACTTTGCAAAGCCAGCGCATATAGTTTTATTTCGTCATTTTCATCGCTGGAGCTATCTAAAAACTCCATAACGGCAAGAGCGGTTGCCATAGCATTATTATTTTTCATTTTTAGGCAAATATATTTAATTAAACAACACCTTCTTTAAACACAACCTCAAATCTGACAATTTTTAAAAGATGAAATAGATTATGTACGCACAAAAACAAACAAACTATCACGTGATTTCAGCTACACCGACCCTTACAGCCAGTGTAAACCAGACGCACTGAGTGCAGGCAATTTTCAGAATGGAACGTCTACACCGGTGTAGTGCGACGTCTACACCGGTGTAGTGCGACGCCTACACTACACCAGTGTACACCAGTGCAACCGAGTGCAGTGAATGGAATTCGCTATTAGAATAGTAAGTAACTTTAGTGTAAAACAACTAAGTTCTTTTAAGAACTTGATGGTGTTCAGAATTAATAAGAACTTGTTATATTTTTAGTTATTGTTTGTAAGGATGTATTTGTTTGGGATGTAACAGTAGTTAACAAGTTGTTTGAAAGTAACAGTGAATTGAATTGGAATCATAATTGTAAACTTTGATAATGTTAAAGCCCCTCAATTAAATATACGAATGTTAGTTAAAGGATATTTTGTTTTAATCACCTCTCACAATTAGCCAAGGAAAAGATTCAAAGTGACGTTAACGGTTAAGACTCTACCGAATGTATTGAAGCTACCTCAATTATTGTAGTTCCTTATTTACATTGAACTAAGAAAACCGTTACGCCACAGTATCATTGTGGGAAGGAAAAATGCAACCATAAGAACAGGGTGGTTTGAAGTGGATAAAGTAACAGCAACCACAGGAAGAACGGTACCAATAGAAAAAAATAAGAGGATACTTACTCGTAGGTAAGGAAGTACAAAGTGTTTTCCATGAAAAACTACATGAAGAGTTAAATAAATTAAACATTGATATGGAAGAAGAGCAAGAGGAAAGTCTGCAGTAAAAGTAGAGTAATCAAGGCAAAAACAAACATCTTGGTGGTAACAGGAAGTCAAAAGTAAAATAATAACTAAAAAGCATGGAAACAATATTTATGTAGCAAACAGGAAGAGGAAGCGTTAGTAATCCAGAAGAAGCAACTCTATCAAAAATGGCTGAATACCCGACGACAAGATAGAGATCAATTATTAGAAAAAAAAAGAACAACAAGAAGGACAATAACCGTAGCAAAGAGAGAAATGTGGGACAAAAAATGTATGTAAATCAATACATATTTAGGTTGAAAAAAATGTTCGGAATCATGGAAGTTCATAAAAAAACGTGAGGACAAATGGAAAGAATAGAGCAAATATCCAAATTATACCAACAAAGAAATGGACAGAAGGAATTCCGGTGGAATTAATCAAACAAGTTGTTTGGACAGCTTGCCTGATGTATGAACCAATACCTAAATGGTGCTCCTGTGCCTGAAAAATGGAAAGAGGCATAGATGTATAGGGGAATTGTGCCCAAAATGACATAGCAGGGTAAAATGACACACCAAGTGTTTTGAATAACCTATTGAAATAGAGATGTTGCTAGGTATATTAAACTGTGCAAAAACATATTGGAAGTTGGCAGTATTGAGATACAGCGTGAGAAATTGTGCTTAAAGGTTTTATGTGTATTTTAAAGTAAGTTTGCTTTTAAGAAATTATATTAGCATTTGTTGTAAGTACTCTATTGTCGATAGTATACATAATTTCTGTAAAACCAAATTTGGAGCAGCATTTAGTAAGATTATTGAATGTTTTTGTGCAAAGTTTTGTGAAGTTACCATCACCTAAAATAATTTATGGCATGTGAAACCCGATGCACCTACAAAGGGAAAAATGGCATACTACTAGTGTCCGACCGAAGCTTCGGCTTCGGCCACCTTCGGCGAAAAAAGGGCCGAAGCCGAAGGTCACATCCAGCCGAGCGATTCACGCATCGAACGAAATATTACGTACAATGTACAATATTATTCATTTTATTGTGTTTATGTATTTCAATAAATAAAGAAAACTAAAATTAAGTTTATTATTGGAAAAAATAAAAATTTTTTTATGCTATTTAGAGTATTTAATTTACTTACACTAATTTACAGTAAAGTGTTCTAAGTCTGGTTGCACCTTCAGCTTTGGCCGAAGGTGACGGCGATAGCGATAGTAAGATCTAAGCCGGGCGAAGTGTGAATTAGATACCAGGAATGCCAAGCATGGGCACACTGTGACTGTGCCGGGGTTTCCAGAAAATTAAAGAACTATGCATGTGAACTCTGTACATAGATTTCTATTATTTAATAAATATTGCGTTGGTATTTAACTAACATGTATTTTCTATTTTAAATTAAAAATTTAGTTACCTTGTTTGGGCAAAAAGATACAGTTATGTTGTTTTGCCCAGTGTATCAGGGCAAAATGAATTTTTGTGCAATAAATAATTATAAGTTTCAAGAATTCCTTTGTTAATGTGATAGATGAAAAGGGCAATGTATGATCTGATAACTATTTTTGCAGAGTAAGCAATATATTGAGGTGATATTGTTTTAATTGAATTTGGATAAAGAGAATGAACACCTTTTGAAAGTATGAAAATTTAGTGTAAATAAAATTGTAAATAGTTATAAGTTAGAAAATGAATATTGTAAATAAGTAGGATAGAATCTAGATAGTAATTTTGTAAATATGTCATAAAATAGTATATTGTGTTATTAGGAGTAAAAGTGTCATTTTGTGTGCCGAGCATGACGTTTGAACGACGAGCGCTAGCGAGTCGGACATTCATGCGAGGCACACAAAATCACTTTTACTCCAAATAACACATGTTATTTTTTCTTCAAACGCATAAATTAAAAGCAATTCAGCAAGAAAATTTAAAAAGTCAAAAATGAACGTCATACCAGCTGTCGTTGCTTTGTTATAAAAAATAAAAATTACGAGTTGCCATTGGCTCATTAAGTGTCACTTTTACTCCTAGGAGTAAAAGTGAATGTTTATGTCACTTTTACTCCTAGGAGTAAAAGTGAATGTTTAACTGTGTGTATCCAAGGACACAAAGTCGTGTTTTTCTGACGTTTGAAGAAAAATAATTTTGTAGAGTGTTAAAATTTAAGAAACTAGGGTAACAAATAAAAAACAAACAGTGGAATATTAATTTTGGTAAACGAAAGTTGTTTTTTTTTTGAAAATTATCAAAAAACTTCATTAATTACCATAAAATAATATTTTAAAAGCAGATTAAAAATATAATTAGTTAAAATACTGTATGAAGAAAGTTGTTGTTATATGAAAATATAATTTTGGATTTTTTAAAAATAAAAAAATCTTATGAAATATAATTTATTTCTGAAGAAGCTTTATAAATTTGGATATTGGTGACGAATTAATTTAATAAAAAAGGGAAAGCTTGTTGTTGGTTGGAGGATAAGGCAGATTTTGGGTGGAGTTGGAGTCAAAAGGGGAAAGTGTATTGTTTGAAAGAAGTTAGAGCAGCGCTTGGTGAATTGGAAGTCGAGGCAGGAAGTGTTGTTTTGTTCAAGTTGTTTAAGTGAAAAAGGTAATTTATATTTTAAATTTTAGAAAATTGTTTAGTTTGTTATTAGAATTATTTATTGTTATTTCTTTGTAAAAATTTATCATAATTTTGAAAGGTGTTATATTTTAAAAATTTTATTTCAAAATTTTTATAAATTTTGAAATTCGTCAAAGGGAACCCTTTAAAGACCTTGATTTAGGAGATTCTGGAAGAAATTAATTAAATCTTATTATTGAGCTAGCCGGAAGAATAATTAAAAAAATTGTATGTAATTCTTTTAAGTGGAAGAGCATAACAATAAATGGCGCCCAACGTGGTTGCTTTGTCACATCAATTATCTTAATAATAATTGGCACCAGAAACCTGGGGCTTTGAAAAGTGGTTATTTATATAATTAATGAGGCTATTTTAAATTTGACATTTATAAATTAAATAATTTGACAATCCAAAGTAGAACGTCAAATTATTTTAATAATAATTGATGCCAGAAAAGTGAGGTTTAATATTAGTTGTTATTAATAATTTTGAAGGAGTTATAAAACTTGGTAGGGTAAAGATTAGTTTAATAAATTATTAACAGAAAACAGAAGTAATAAAAATTTGGTAGGGTCATTCACAGTTTTGAATAAAAGTTATTTAGTAATTGAAATAATACAGATTTGAATCAATAAAGAAAAGTATAACGAATTTAATTGTAGAAGATATTTCCATAAATATTGAATTGTTTCATAATAAATGTCAGTTTGAAGTTTATTAAATTTGACAAATTGATAAAATTGACAAACTTGATTGTTCATTGTTTTGTGTGAAATTTTTGCTTAAATATTGAAATAATAAAATCCAAGAAACGAGATACAGATATTTTGACAAAGTTTAGAAATTGATAATATGAGTGAGGGCAGAAGAAATTTAAGAAGTTCTAGGAAAGACAAAGAACAGGAAATGGAACAACAAGAGGAGGAAAATAAAATGGAGGTAGTTGAAGTTGAAGAGGAGCATGAAAATGCAGGTGAACAGTTAGAAGAAGAACCTCGAAGTGTTGGTGATCAATTACAAGTTCAAACTTCTCAAATTATTACAAATCCAGCTCAATTTGATGGGAATTTCATGCAAATGATGATGCAACATTTAGAAGAGACCAAGAAACAGTTAAGTGGATTGGATAATAAGTTAAGTAAATTAGATGAAATGAAAGAAGATATCAAAGAAGATAACAAGAAACGAGATGAAGATACCAAGAAACGAGATGAAGATACCAAGAAACGAGATGAAAGATTAGAGAAGCAGTTCAATGAAATGAAAGAAGATTCAAAGAAGCGACATGAAGAGTTGAAAGAAGAAATTCAACAAAATAACAGACAATTTGAAGAATTTAAAGAAGAGAATAGACAACAGAAACAAGAAGTTAATAAGCAATTTAATGAATTGAAAGAAGAATTGGTGAAAAATAAACAAGAATTATGCAAAGAAATTAAAGAAATATTTAAAAATGTTAAACATGAGGAAGAAGAGGTTATTTTAGAATATGAAGAAATAATTAAAGAATATGAAGGCGTGGAAGATGAAATAGAAGTTCAGGAAAATATTAATAATGTTAATAATCCTGAAGTTATTGAATTAAATAAAAATAAAATGTACATAAATGATGTGCAAGAAGAAATTAAAATTACAGAAGATTATCTTGATATGCAAGATGAAATAATAATGGATGAAAATGTTAAACTAATAAAGGAGGGTGAAAAAGAAAATTCAGGGATAATCAAAGATGGTATTCCAAAGAATTATGTAAGGATAAATAAGAAGAATTTAATTAAACAAAATATTAAACAATTTATCAAAACTGGAAAATTAAAATATGAAATGAAATTGACTAAACAGATTAAAAAGAGATTTTCAAAACTAAATAAAGCTAAAATGGTTAAGAATAAATTGAATAATAATCGTATGAAAAATGGTAATAAAATACAAAGAAACTCATTGAATTATCAATTTCAAAAATCAATTAATAATGAATATAAGAAAAATGATAATTTGCATTCAAATAAGATAAATAGGTTTTTAAAATTTAAAAATAGGTATTTTAATTCAAACGAATTCAATAAATACAGTTTTAAAACTAATTCGAAATTGCGTATAAAAGAACTAAAAGGTCCACCAGAATTTTAAAATGTGTTATAATTTAGTATACTTGTAAAAATGTTAATTGTTAATTGTTTATTGTTAAATATTATTTACTTGCTTCAAACGAAAAATTTTAATTGAAATTTATTTAAATGATTAGTTAAATTTTAAAATTTAAAACTGCAATTTGTTTGATAATTAATTGAAATTAATACATGAGAAATTCCTCTAATTTTTCATATATCAATGTTATATCGATTTGAAAATTAAAAAAAAATTAAGATAGAAACATTATGTCAAATGTCAAACGTCAAATTTATTAAAAGTCAAAAATGACTAAAATGTAAATAATGACAGATCTAAAGAAAAGTCAAAATTTAACTTAACCTGATTTTATATGTTAAAATGACAAATAGGGTTGTTAACTTAACGAAATTAAAATTGAAAAAATGTGTTTGAAAACAAAAATTTCACAAAAACAAGGTAGGGTTTTGAGGTGATATTGTTTTAATTGAATTTGGATAAAGAGAATGAACACCTTTTGAAAGTATGAAAATTTAGTGTAAATAAAATTGTAAATAGTTATAAGTTAGAAAATGAATATTGTAAATAAGTAGGATAGAATCTAGATAGTATGTATGTAAATATGTCATAAAAATAATTTTGTAGAGTGTTAAAATTTAAGAAACTAGGGTAACAAATAAAAAACAAACAGTGGAATATTAATTTTGGTAAACGAAAGTTGTTTTTTTTTTGAAAATTATCAAAAAACTTCATTAATTACCATAAAATAATATTTTAAAAGCAGATTAAAAATATAATTAGTTAAAATACTGTATGAAGAAAGTTGTTGTTATATGAAAATATAATTTTGGATTTTTTAAAAATAAAAAAATCTTATGAAATATAATTTATTTCTGAAGAAGCTTTATAAATTTGGATATTGGTGACGAATTAATTTAATAAAAAGGGGAAAGCTTGTTGTTGGTTGGAGGATAAGGCAGATTTTGGGTGGAGTTGGAGTCAAAAGGGGAAAGTGTATTGTTTGAAAGAAGTTAGAGCAGCGCTTGGTGAATTGGAAGTCGAGGCAGGAAGTGTTGTTTTGTTCAAGTTGTTTAAGTGAAAAAGGTAATTTATATTTTAAATTTTAGAAAATTGTTTAGTTTGTTATTAGAATTATTTATTGTTATTTCTTTGTAAAAGTTTATCATAATTTGAAAGGTGTTATATTTTTTTAAAATTTTATCTTGGTGAATTTTTATAAATTTTGAAATTCGTCAAAGGGAACCTTTTAAAGACCTTGATTTAGGAGATTCTGAAAGAAATTAATTAAATCTTATTATTGAGCTAGCCGGAAGAATAATTAAAAATTGTATGTAATTCTTTTAAGTGAAAGAGCATAACAATATTTACATCGAAAAATAAATTCAAACAAAATGTATGTCATTTTAGGCACAATTCCCCTATCATCTATATATAAAAATTACAGAGGTATAACAGTGACCAGCACCCTAAGCCGTTTATATGGAAGGATTATCCGAAATCAAATTGAAAATTAGTATAGAGATAGGAAGAAGTACAATCTGCCTTTCGAGCTGGAAGATCGTGCACTGATAACATCTTCGTTCTAAAACAAATGATAGAAAAAAGATCAAACACTAACCAAGAAACTTACCTCATGTTCATAGATCTCCAGAAAGCCTATGATACAGTTCCCATGAAGAAGCTGTGGAAAGTCTTACAAGAAACCAATATTAGCCACACGATAATAAGAGCTCTTAAAAACCTGTACGAAGTAGTGATGGGAGAATTCGGATGGAAAAAATCGGATCATTCGATTGTCCTCGGTATTTGGAATGTTTCGATTGTTGTCGTCAAATTCGAATGATTTATAATTCGGAAACATGGAAACGAATGGCGAATGACAAATGCGAGTGAATTCCTATCCACATCGAGTTATTTTTGTACCACGACTGGCACTTGCGGGTCGTCGCTGTTGCAAGGCAAGCGTTAGACAAAGATATATAACTGCACACTGTATTACTTTAATTTTGAAAGGTTTCGTTTGTAAGCATTCCGAATGATCATTCGATTGTTGAAATTATCCGACTGCTGATTATTCGATTCTCAAAATCATTCAATAGTGCCCATCACTTGTATGAAGGTTCAACATCAAGAATAAAGATTGGTAATGTGAATGGGAATTGGCTATAGTAGTGCTATTATCATAGAGGAATCTCCCTATTAAGTATACCAAGTAAGGTTTATGAAAGAATCTTGGAGTGCAGACTAAGAACTGAAATAGAACAATCGTTAGAAGACGAACAATGTGAGTTTAGAGGAGGTAGGGGAACTCATTATCCAATATTCATAAGCAGGCAGACGATGGAGAGAGTTTTGGGCGGTGAACGAACCTCTTTATATGGTATTTTTAGATTTAAAGCAAGCTTTTGGCAGACTACCATGAGACAAGATCTGGGAAGTACTGGGTTCGCCAAAATGACGTGACACGTTTCAGAATGCTACAACATGATGTTTTATGCCTTGGTGAAATTATATCATGCCATTTGTCATTTAGTAAAATTGAATCAGTGGTTAGGCAAACACCATGCTTTTGTCATTGGGGCATCTTTCAAGAACGAGTCCATAATTACGGTTCAACGCTTATTTAGACGCCATTTTAATCTAAGGTGTCACGATGCTGTGATTTCCAGATATGGCGATATCCCTTGGCCAGCCAGATCGCCAGATCTGACAGTTTGCGACTTTTTTTTATGCGAGTACTACCCCAAAAGCAAAGTTTTTACGACTCGCATTCAAAACATTCAGGAATTAAAACATCGAATTCGAGAAGAGATTGCAGCCATTCCAAGAGGTATGCTCAATTTTCGTTCACGATTAAATAAGGCCGTCAATTGAAAGATGCAATTTTTCACAAATAAATGGCATAATTTGTACTATAATATTAATAAAACATAATTGGTATACCTACCAGTTTACATTGTAGTTATAGCGTTTTGAAAAGTGTCACGTCATTTTGGCGAACCCCTTACTTTGGAAAAGAAATATCAGTCAACCACTAATGCAAGTGATAATAAGTTTTTATCACACAACAAGAGATATAGTAAAAACAGGAAATTTGTAGTCCACCAAATTCGAGACAGGTAAAGGAGGTATCCTCAGTTCTTTACTATTTATAATAGTTTTGGATGATGTTATGAAGGCTTGCAGGTTGAAAATGAGGAAAGACCAAATAGGTTACAGAAATTTAGAACCGCTATATATCGGAGGGCTAGCATGTGCTGACGATTTACTATTAATGGGACAAACGCAAGCAGCATTGCAACATGATTTAGACACTTGGGATGAAGATTTAACAACTCCAAGACAAAAGTTATGGTAATATCGAAACAGACAACACAAGTTAGGCTAACAATTGCAGAAGAAGTGTTAGAACAAGTCCAAAGTTCCAGGTATTTGGGTGCAAATGTTGAGAGTAACGGTGAAATCAGTGGAGAACTGAATGCTAGAACTGGTGCAACTGACAGGTTGTTCTAAGCTCTAAGCAAGACTGTTATGAGAAATAAAACTATCACCAGAAACGTATAGTAGCAAATCATGGGTGCTGAATGCAGAAATCGAGATCGAATCCTGAATGTAGAGATTAGGAGACGTCCTGATGTGAAACCTATACACACATCAAATCCAGTCAACTGGCTTACTAAAAGAGTGTGGGAGTGTAAAAGCAGTTGAAGGAATCAGAGGTAGGCTTAAACAAACACGGAACGAGTCGCTGAGAAAGGTGGTGCTGAGTAGAGGTGCCAAGAAACAGGAAGAAATGGAGGAAGTTCCACTAGACACATGACTCCATTAACCCCGATACCTATTGATGGTACAATGGGGCAGGATTAAGTAAAAGTAAGTAATTCCATTTTAAAATAGCTAAGAAAACCTTGCTGAAGATCTTGGCGACAGTTTGCTTTGCTATACATAGGGTTAGGCAATGATATGGAATATATTCAAGTTGCCAAGGCGTGAATCTTATTAGTTAAGTTCATAGAACTGTTATGGATGGGCTAATAAATAAATTACAAAAATATTCGTAATACAAATTAAAATACTTACAAACTATCTTGCTTTTCAATATGGCTAATAAAACTAAGAAGTTCCTCTTCAAGGCATGAAAATAAATTACCCATGATATTACGAACGTCTTCGTTTATTTGTTTTTCCACTTTTCGGTGGGGTAATACGGCTGTATCCGTTTCAACTCCATCTAAAGTGGTCAGGGTATTTTTTGAACTAGGACTAAGGACATCCAGCTGTAATATTAATATTTATTAAATTTTATTTTATATTTAATTATGAGTTCATTTACCTGGAAGAAAGCTACACAAAACTGCTGTTCCTGTAAACAAATCGGTTCTAGTTGCGATAATACTTGTTCTAAAGTTGATTCGTAACGATTACGTTCCACTGCCGTAGTTTCCAAAGCCCACTGTTCTCGATCTAAACCTAATAAAGCTGTGCTTCGAATGGGAGATGCAACTTGTCCCGTGGCTTTAAATAAACAGCTATTAAATTAATTGGCATAACTAAACCGTTACAAAACCTACGTGCAATTCTTTCTTTTGCAATTTCAAATAAGTTTCGTATATCACGGTCGTACAGTTTGCCTAATGAATCCGTATATACTTTACGAAGTCCATCGTATGCTTTGCGGTCCATAACCTGGAAGGCAACTTTTATAATTTCTACTGATTACTGAATAGTTGTATTTTACCTTAATCCAGTGCATTAGTTCAGCATACATGCTTAATTCTTTATGAACAGCGTTATGTTGTGGTAAAACCAATCCGTCCGTTGTTTTTTCCGATTCTCCCTTGTGGTTTCCATAATGTATAAAAAGATTATTAAGCTGTCTACATATACTGCGTGAAAATTTATCCTTGTATTTTTCAAAGCGTTTTCTCTGTTCTTGAACGGCAGCCATTCGAAGTAAAGCCGGATCTAACTGAGAGTTCATAGCATCTCTCAATGCGTTGCCTGCTTCAATCGCCGATTTTAAACCTTGATTATTTGTTAAATCGGCATCATCAAGGATTTCCTGGTATTTACGTGGCAAATCTAACTGTTTCTATTAAAAAAAAATAACCAAAAAATAGAGTTCAGTCTGAAATCTTAGACTGGGTTAACTTACAACAATATTTTCAAGTTCTTGTAGTAAACCTAAGTTATTATGGTTGGCTATTCCGATCATCGAATTTTTCTTTTCCATTTTCTCCATTGCGTCTCTAATGTGTCGTAGAATTTCATCATACGCATCTAATCGTTGTTCAATTTTATCAGCTTCGGTGATTGCCGTCTCTAACTGGTCCATTAATGTGTCAACTTGCGATTCTGAAGCTAATACACATTGTACGTTTTCTCCATCAAGTAAAGACAAATCTCTAGCTAATACTTCCATAAAAGCTTCAGCGTTGCTGATTGCAAATTCGCAATCAGTCATCAACCTGTTTAAAATAGTTTTGAATAATTAAATAATATATTCTCAGAAAAATTGTACAAAAACAAGAAAAGATAAAATAAGGAATGAAGTCTTCAGAGAAAACTTAAATGTGAAACCGGTTAGAAAAATAATAAAAGAAAGGATAGGACATATGCATAGAATGTTAGACGAAAGCCTAACGGAAAAAGTAGTCGAAACAAGAGCGCTGGGGAAAAACAGGAGAGGCAGACCAAGATAAAAGTGGAAGGAGGTAGGTAAAAGAAGCAGTTGAGGAAAAAGGGATAAGATGGAAGAATATAAGAAATGCAGTGCAAGATAGTAAAACTTGGTGGGAGATGTACAAGAAATAAACGGTAGAAAGATCTAGGATTACGTAAGTAAATATTATACAATGCATATAACACAAACCGATTTAAATCTTCTTGTTCTTTATCAGTGATTGCTTGGAAATCTTCGGATAGATCATTATCAAGCGCTAATAATGGCGACGTCACATATTTATTTTCCGGTGTCATTACATCTTCAATCGTCCATGATTTTGGTACATTTTTAAAAATCGGCTTATTCTTCAGTATATGTTTAGAACATTGCTTAAAAAGTGTTATAATAAGCAATTGCCTTTCCTGTGTACTCGAAGCAGCCCAACGATATACTTTATCCATATGTAAATCAAACTCATTGGTATCGGCACCTTCATTTTTACCATCGACAACTTTAAGTTCAGCTAAAGCCCATGTACATTTCTTTTTGTAAGTCTTATCCGATTGCTTGATTTGCACAATCGAAATGTTCACAGGTGGACTAGTCGAACTAACGATACAAAGAAATGACGACTTCTTCTTTTTGAATAGTTTCCCTACGTGACAAATCGATAACACTCTTTCTTCGTTGGGTTGAAACACCTCTTGTTGAAGTGTATGACGTATTGTTGTCATGTTTGAATCTTTTGTACTTCTATATTATTATTAAAATTGCAGTTTACTATGGTATTATTACTAACACCATATAGGTTATATTGTAAACTTCAGATGTGTCATTTTGATTAATTGAGTAAAGTGCAATTACTGCAAAAGTGTAAGTAATTCAGGCACGTATTAGGTATTATCTGAATATTTTATTTTGACTGAATATCATTCAATATGGAGTTTGTTGTTAAATGTTTTATGAGCTTTATCTACATGTAGAAAGTCTTTATCTTTCAATTAAGATAAGCCATACCGCTAATTTTACTTTTATTATTTTTGTTATAAAATTAAAATTATAATAATTTTTACGCAAACTGTTAAGTTACCGTAAAACGTATTAGTAAACGCAGTCAACTTTTTTTTTTGTAATCAAAAATTGTTTACAACGGACTGCCAACATAACTTATAAACAAGGATAAAATTGAGTTGCAAATAACAAGTTATTCAAGTTTAACGTGTATTAATTCTGACTAATTATTTAATGTTATTTAAAATCGATTTACGACAAGGTTATTTATTATTTATATTATTTATAACCTAATATTTTGCGTACTATTTTTACATATTTATTATTGGTACTATTGCTAGCACTGTTGCCACGATAGAATCGCGAGCTCGCACAAATTACAGAAATTAGTGTCATCAGCGTTGACAGATGCCGACAAGAGATCGTACCAGTAAAAGAAATTCGCGTTTAACATATTTAAAGCAGTCTTAACCATGGTAAGTTGAACAAGTTCTCATCCACAGGTGGTTTCAGTGCCCCCGTCGATAACACCTATTTTTCAATTAAGTTACGAACTGTTTTGGTGGGCGTATTTTGTTTCCTTTATCAAATAACCTCTTATTATCAACAATAGGATAGTATTAAATTAATAAATGATTATTCTGTTACAGACAGAGAGAGGAACACCAGAAGAGGGAAATAGCGTTCCTCTTACTGACAACAGTTTAATTGTCGATATTTCCGATGCATTAAGTGAAAAAGATAAGGTGAAGTTTACGGTACATACACGTACAACGTTAAAGGTTTTCCAGAAATCTGAATTTTTGGTTGTACGTCAACATGAAGAATTTATTTGGTTACACGATCGTTACGAAGAAAGTCCACTATATGCAGGATATATTGTAATAACATTTCGTTGTGGTGCGAAATAGATTGAATGAAATGATATTTTTGTAATGCAGATTCCGCCCCCACCACCTAGACCAAATTTCGATGCCTCCCGTGAAAAATTACAAAGATTAGGCGAAGGCGAAGGTACTATGACAAAAGAAGAGTTTAATAAAATGAAACAGGAATTGGAAGCGTACGTATTTATGTATCTATTTAAACTTCATTCAAGGTTTAAATTTCTGTTTCCTAAGCCATTAATTTTGTATGTTTTGCTACATACTTTTGACCCCAGATTTGGATATTAAACACGGTTTATTGGTGCATGGGTGATAACATTATTTGATCTGTCAAATATGCAGGAGATTAAAAATATTCCAAGATTAATATATGCCATTTGTAACAACATTCATTTCATATGCTGATTAAGTGTTATTTATTTTGCTCTTTATTGAACTGTTTAATTAATTTCAGCCGATGATTGTATAAATTTAATTGTAGAGAGTATTTAGCAACGTTTAAGAAGACAGTAGCGATGCATGAAGTCTTCCTGACTCGTTTGGCCAGTCATGCGGTGTTTCGTGATGATAACCACCTGCATGTGTTCCTTGAATTCGACCAAGACCTATGTGCCCGTCCCAAAGGTCGATTACAACAATTGGGTGGTATCGTTAAATCTTTAGGTAGCACAACTGACCAATATTATTTGGGTGCTACTGTTAGAGATGTTAATGATTTCTTCGAACAACAAATGAATTCAATCGCTGAATATCACGGTCATCTTAAGGAGGCTACTACACGCACAGATAAGACGACCGAGAAACATAAAGGTACAAATCTCTACAAACTCAGGCAATAGCATTAATATATAACTACATTTATTTATAGAAGTAGCAGATAGTTATATCAAAATATCAACAGGACTTTTACAGTTGGCAAATATAGATTCAGGTCCGCTTAATAAATTCTTAGCAAAAGTTTCCGATTATTTTGAAAGAGCTAGAGTAAGTTCGGTTTAAAGCAAATGTGTGTTTTTTACGTACAACGAATCTTGCAGAAAATAGAAAGTAGAGTGGCCAGTGATCAAGATCTGAAATTAGCAGATACATTGAGGTATTACATGAGGGATAGCCAAGCAGCCAAGGCGTTGCTGGTTAGACGTTTACGGTGTTTATCCAATTACGAAGCTGCTAATAGAGCTTTGGAGAAAGCGAGGCATAAAAACAAAGACATTCACGCAGTGAGTATTTGAACACCTTAAGGTAGACGTGTTTCTATTAATATCCAATTCTTTTATGCTTTCACTTTATAAAAGGCACCTGAAGTTCAAGAGGTAAAGCACATTGTTCTAAATGTTTTGAGAAATGAAAAATTGATTTGATTCTGTGTGCACGAGCACTGATGTTTATGTGCTGTAATTCGTTTGTTTGCTGTGGATTTTTCATTTCTCAAAGTGCATATGAATTAGGATAGGTTTTATTAGTGTGTTTGTTTAATAGGCGGAAGCCGCTCAAACCTCTGCATGTGAACAGTTCGAATCGATATCAACACAAGCAAAAGAAGAACTTCTAGATTTTAAAACTAGGAGATTACATGCATTCAGAAAAAGGTAAAACGTGCGAATTATTTCACCGCCTGCATTATTTATCAAACAAAATATTTTTGCAGTTTAATAGAATTAGCAGAATTAGAAATCAAACACGCACGCACTCAACAAGAATTAATACGTAAATCTTTACAAGGTTTACAAGAGCTTCTCTAATGATGGCAGTGATATTTTTCTACATAAATTTTTTTTCATGTTTTGATTATACATTCCTGTTTTATCAGATTTTTATCATTAAGGAATGTTTATATAAGCTCTATTATTATTGTAAAATGTACTGGTTAAATGTATAAAAATATATATGGTATATACAGTTTTATTTAGTCTTGTTTATGTAATTAAAAATTTCCAATGAATTTAATAATAGATCTACAGCTTTCTTCTTTTTTTCTCGCGATACAACTTTGTTGATTGCTCACAGATGGCGCTCTAAATCTTAATTCAAATCGTTTTGGAATGCTTTTGAATCTGAAGTCATAATTTCTGTTTGAAATATGTATTTTTTATGAATTATGGCCGATAACACTGTGCAACAAATTTTACCTTTTTGTTTGTTTATGGGATTTTTTTTTACATTTTTCTATTTAAAGGCATCAGTTTCAAGTTGTGTTTGATAATTAAGTTTCAGTCTGCTAGGTTTTCGATTTTAGAACTTACGTTCTAACTCTGAACTTTGTATGGATCAAATTTTAGCATCGAACTTATCAGGTTCAAAAATTAAAATGTGACGAAAATTAATAAAGAGAAACAAAGGACTTTAATACAAAAAATAAAGAAACCTAAAAAACATCATTTATTAAAATGATTTTGATTATAAATGAACATTAGATCTATTTTTTCTTTTATAAATTGATTTGCGTTCTCGTAGTAAGCCCCATACATAGTCTCCCATCATTGCCGAGTTCCATTTCCCTTCATAACATTTTTCCATCACCTGAATGTCTTGATGAAATCTTTCACCATGTTTTTCACTCACGGCACCCAAATTTTCACGAAAAAAATTCAAATGAGAGTGCAAAAATGCACTTTAAGGGTAGAGATCCCATTTTTTGAAAAGAAAAAACCGGGACACAATAAATTTTGTAGATTTAAGGGTTAAGAGAAATACATTTTATTCGTTAACATTATGTATTTTAAAATAAAAAAATTAAATAATACGAGAATGCAAGAATACGAAATGAACAATTCAAAACTAGGTTATATCACATACCAGTGGCGGCTCGTGAGTTTTTAGAGGTAAGGGCTGCAGCAAAAATAACTCTAAATTAATGAGAAAATCTTACTTTAATTTTATTTAGGTAATTATACAACGATAAACTAAACACACGGTTTACGTGTTTATTAGAAGTAACAAAAGTGTAATATGTACATAATTATGTAGTAATTTTGTAATTGTATAGCAACTTGTTTGCTAAATATACGTTTATATTATTATTATTATTACCACTACGCAAACACATCATGCGTAACTGTTTTAACCATTTTCTCCTACCAGCGGCAAATGACTATAATTGAGCGCCAGTTTAGGCTGCTCCAATGCCACCTAAATCTTGAAGCTTTAAACTATAATCTACTCGATTTCGGCACATTATTCGGTATGTTCCGCTCGAAAGCTTTGAATTCATGTATTATGATGTGCGCGGTCTTTTCGGAAGCGATTTAATTTATGTCTAAGTTGAAAATATAATGTAATGCTGTTTCAATTAATATATGTCTTGTATAACAATTTTGTTTATGTAAATAAAAAGTAATTTCGGAAATTACTTTTTATTTTTGATTATTGCTAATAACTTTTGTAAAATTTAGGTCAGAGCTGCCCTATTATATACTAGCCGCCACTGTCACATACCCTGTAGGGATATAAAAACAATTTAGCGCTTGACGCGTGAAGTTTAGTTCGCACAGCGTGTGATATCCGACGATCTGAAATGTTTCTCATTGGTTGAAAGAAAATGATCTATCGTGACGCGTTAATATTCAAAAACATGCCAACCAATGAAAATGAGAAACATTTCGGATTAATTTAGAATGTGGAAGTAATATGTTCAGTAGAGAAAATTTAAATAAAGTACATTATTTAATTTTACTTGAATAACCATACGAAAATTTCAATTTGTAGAAAAATGATACCACCGCGGGGAATCGAACCACCGACCTTAGGTTAAACGCACCAACGCTTTTACCTTTGAGCTACATTGGTGCGTTTAACCTAAGGTCGGTGGTTCGATTCCCCGCGGTGGTATCATTTTTCTACAAATTGAAATTTTCGTATGGTTATTCAAGTAAAATTAAATAATGTACGTTATTTAAATTTTCTCTACTGAACATATTACTTCCACACTCTAAATTCAACATATTCAGTAAACAACCAAAATAACATTTCGGATTAAGTTTGAGACAAAAGAATGCTAAAAATTTACGGCCGACCAGACGAACGAAATAGAGCCGTGGTTGCAATTAGTTAAACCTACAGTTGGGCGACTGTAAATGTTAATATTTTTATATTCTAAAATATCCGGGACATTTAGCGTCCCGAACATAACAAATCGGGACGCCGGGACAGAAGTAATAAAGCCGGGATCCCTATTTAAGGGACATCCTGCATCCCATATTTTTGAAACTCTGTAGCAAACACGTTCTTGGTAGTTTTCACTCCTTTTATTACCGAGAAAACCCTCCACTACTTTCCGAAAACTTGTCCAAGCTTGTTTTTCTGTAGCATTCATTTGTGACTTCAAATCTCTGGAAGCAAATATTTCTTTGATTTGAGGACCCGTGAAAATCCCAAACTGTTTGGCCAGTCCTAATTTTAAATGAAGTGGTGGCAATAGAATTTTTTCTTTGGAAACAAGAGGAGGATTGAGGATATTTTGTTCATATCTCAGCGGCCATTCACGTTTTACATAGTGTTCTTTATCAGCTCGACTATCCCAAAGCCATAAAAAACATGAATATTTAGTGTAACCTCTCTGAAGTCCAAGAAAAAAGCCCAATATTTTGCAATCGCCACAGACATCTCATTTATGTAGATTATACTGGATCCTTTCCAATAAGATCTACGTTCTTATATTCATCTTTCATATTAATGGAATGGGCAACTGGAATAGAAGGGAAGGGAACTTATTTTCATTATGCAGGAGAACTGCTTTTAAACTCTCCGTAGCGCTGTCAATAAAAAGACGCCATTCATCAGGCTTGTGAGTGAGACTCATTTCCTCAAACAGGGCCATAAACGTCAGTGCAATAGCATAAAACACCACCCACAGCAAAAAAAGTCGAAAAGTCTTGATGTTTTTTTCGATAAACAGAAGTTCTACACTCTTTATCTAGTAAATTCTACTGCTTTAGACGTGAACCCAACAATTCGGCCTTTTCTTTTGTCAAACCCAGATCTCTTACCAGATCGTTCAAATCAGTTTGATTTATAAAATGAGGTTCATCAGCTGGCTTAAACGATTCATCTTTATTTTCCGACTCAACAACTTCCTCTGACGAAAAATGTTGAGAAAAGGTTGTGGTTTGGTGGATTCTGCAATTGGTGGCAACGGAATGGGCAAATCATCGGTATTTGGGACTGGAGAACTTGTTGAAGGAAGATCTGGATATGTGATTTTTGCTCGATCTGACGGCATTTTGTAGCATGATAAATCGACAAAGCAAAAATAGCAATCATTTCAATGGTTGGTGGGCTCTCTCCATATTCTCGGACTTCTAAATGGCATTTTTCTATTTGATCCACGACAACATGCTTCTAAATTTGAACGGCAACTACCACATGAGACATGAGGAGCCTATTTAACGTTCTGATTTGAAACGGGCATTCCAAAATATGCTTCATACGCAGCTGTAAATTTGGTTTCAGATACAATTCGATGTTTAACTTGTTTAGGGGCAATGTAAAACTCGCACATATAACAGAAGAAATCATTTGAATATTTACAGTTCGATCTTGAAGTCATTTTTTCGTAAATCTGATGATACAGTAACCAACAAACTTCAATTGAATGAAAATACGAAAATACAATAGTTTTGACAGCAGCACAAAACAAACGCTATAGGTTCGATGCAGTAGGTACATGGCCTACTACTAATAGTGATAGTGCAGAAAAATATACATAAACAAATCCTTTGTTGCACAGTTGCATAGTGTAATTTTAAACTCGAATTAGGGATTTAAATATGAATACCGGATAAGTGGATTAAAATCGTGCATTGTGAATCAAAACTTCACTTTTCGAATACGGTACTTATACAATACAGGATTTAATTTCAAGTTTGACACTTTGAGTGCTCAGTTTCAGGTCAGAATGAGTGTTCGAATTTGTCTCCTTGATTTCGAATCTCGAATACGAATTTGCAAATTTTAAAATCAAATGTTTATTTAGTCTTTTGAATACTGAGACAGCTTTATTAATGTGTAATTTCAGTGGCGGTTGCTCCATAAGGCCGCGCGGCCGCGCGCCCCTCCTAAGAAATGCCAAGGAACACACAATTTTTTTCTAAATTATTAATATTTATTTTACATACATTCTATGACTAAGTTCAAATTTCAACAAAAAATTCAACTCTATCCAAACATCCGCTCCCATCTCTAATTGTCCGTCCTCGTTGAGATCTCTAATTATCCGCGTCCTCAACCAACGGCCGCGGAAAATCTGCGGCCTTTAACAAACATTATACATTGCCGCCGAACGACTCCGGAGACTAGCCGATAATAGCCGATTGTATAAGTTACAGCAGGCCGCGATTTTAGCGCGGCCTGCTGTAACTTATTGTTGGAGCAATGAATCTTCTTTCATTTAATCGGTGCATCGCAAAGATTCGTACTCGTCTACTCGTAGCTATTCAAATCCTGTTATTTTATTAAGAAACGTTTTACAGAATTATTTCATAATAAATGCAATTAGTAGATATATTTTTTACTGCAAGAAATAAAAAATAACTAGTGAGCCTTTTAGAACTTTAAATTTGTAACAAAAGGATGGTTTTCTTTCAGTTACATGAAATTGTTGGTTTCAATTTGTATATCATTACAATATTCGGTGTTCAAGAACATTTAGAAGAAAAATATCATATTATGAAAATATAGGTATTTTAAAAAAAAACAAACTAAAATATGTACGATTGCTTAGATAACTAAAAATATTTACAATTTTATTTACAGTCGATTTAAAATATCTAAAAAAGTGGGTAAAGAAGGATATATTCAAATCTAAATATTGTTTGGGTTTCAGCTTCGATAAATTACGCAATAACCGTCATGCAGTCTAATATTTGTTATGACTGAGAATGAAGTAATCGATACCTAATTATTTTGAAAGCAATTATTATTAGAACTCGTGAAAGGCCGAGTAAAACTACCTAGAATGATAATAGTAACTAATCACTAGAAGTACCGAATACATTTATTTGCGGTTATAATATTTACTTAAATGTGCCAATTTTCAGATTGTATTTATGTAAATTGGTTCGGAAAATAAAGAGACAAATTTTCCCGTAACTTTTGGTAGGTTATTTGGTGTTTGACTTCTGGTGAGCCCCTCCAAACTCAAACCCCACGGCACGCCACTGTGTAATTTATTGAATAATAAAGACTAAGCAACTAAGTAAATGATAATTTTTCGAAATAGACTCGGTGGTGGTTCATTGACACTTAAATTGCCGAGTTTCAAAATTAACAAATCAAACAAGGTCAAGGTGTATTATACGAGTATAAATTAAAAAGGTGAAGCAAAAACGAATTAAAGAAAACGCAATAATTTATATTATTACAATAGCTGTGTTAATTATACCTATGTCGAGAAATAGGAAATGTATGCCAGAATCTGTATCAAAGGTCGAGCATTTAGGAATTTGTAGGTTGTAAATGTTTTATAATTACGTTGTCCATTTCTAACGTGTAAATTTATGCAAACATTGCAGCTGTAGGTCCTTGCAATTCTCAACTAAATCGTTTTTATGTAATTTTAAATTTTATTTTGACCCATTAACTCGTTAACTTTAGTAAATGACATTTTAATCATAAAGTGTTGAATGTTTATTCGTAGAAGTTGAAAGGTAAAGTACTGAATGTAAATGGATTATTATTTTAATAATAAGAAAAGATTAAAATTATTTTTTTAATCATTATGATACGTAACCATTGAGTAATTTTAGAAACCTTCAATTTCCGGTTATTCTGGAGATAAGTCTTTCCGTTTGCGTCAAGCAGTCTGTGCTGTTTAAAACGAGCAATATTAGAAATATTTCGTGTAGAAACTAATACAATACTCACGTTAATATTAATTTGCAGTTTCCAGTTAAACTAATTATTTTTTACAAGGAAGTTAGGGGAAATACCTTTCTAGGTTTTTGGTTTTTGAAAAGTTTAAACTATTTCCACTTTTTATATTTGTCCCAGCAAGTTCAGAGAGCCTAAAGAAATTATAAGAATTTAAAATTGTAAAAATTAAGATAAAGGACTAAGGACTCTAGACTTATTAGAAATGGAATGGGAGCCTGATTAATCCTGTAAAACCATAAACTGTATTAAAACTAAATAGGTACGTACTTCGGTTAGTATGATACCTTACTCAGAAAAAGGGATGATTTTCCTGACAAAGTTGGTTTGAGTAAAAGTCTCTGAAGATGTTTTCTTTGTTGAAGTACCTATATTACTTCACCACCAGAAATTATAAGGTAATCTCCCTGCTAGGGAGGAATACTAATTACTGCGCAGTGACTGTACCAGATCTTCTGATCTACTGATCCTGGGCCTCGCGCTCTGGGCTGAGGCAAGCGAAGTAACTCAACCACAGACCTTCAAAAGCTAGGTTCCAACAGCTGCTTAGGTTTAGCAGGAAGCACCTCAGGTTAGTCACAGGTTTCCTCACAGGGTATGGCATCTTAAAAAGACATCTGCATTTGATGGGCCTCTCCGGGGACCCAAGTTGCAGATTCTGCAACGAAGCTGAATAAACCTCTTTTCATCTCCTTCTGCGATGCCCTAGCCCTAGACTGAGGCATCGACTATTTGGTGCCGGTCTTCCAAAGCCTGATGATATACGCTAGCGCCTTTACGGACAAATCTTTGGGCTAGGTACCGGTCTGAATGAAGACATCACTTAATTCACCGCTTAGTGCTGCTACTTCGCTTCACCGAATCAGAAAAAGTTAGAAAATAAAATCATTCTTTTATTATAATAAAATGATACAAAAACTTTTTTTTCCACAAAAAATTACTATTTCTTTGAATAAAAATTTGTATTTAAGATTTCCCGTTTATTTTAATTAACTTCATTAAATAAAATAATTTGAAAAAATTAAAAATTAAATTAAATTAAATAATAGTTTGCATTACTGTTTTCAAATTTTCTGAACGACCTGTATAACCTATAATATGATAGTGGTTGCTGTCGAATTTAAAAGTTATCTCTGAAGTTATTTACTTTATTGTTTGTTTTTTTATAGTTGATTATTGTTTATATGTTTAAAAAAAATCGACATCTTAATAACCAAACCAAACTCAGTTGAAATTACAACTAAAAATTGGAAAGGATTTTTTTTAACAGTTTTAATTACAATCTGTTCACTTTTGTAAGGTGTTAAGTAAATGTCAGTGGGAAAAATAAAAGTAAATAATACATATCAGAGATTACTTAAATTCCCTAACAACCACTGTCCAAGAAAGTTGACAAGTGTAAGGTACTCCTTCCAGGGACACACTGTATATCAAATGTTAAAAATTTGATATGTTCCAAAAAATCTAGAATGCTGTGTCTTTATTTAGTAATCTAAAACGTGACTGAAGAATGTAGAAAAATCCAAATTGTGAATGTAATTGGCAAATAATAAACCATCCAAGGTTCCACCGTTTATTTTTAGTTAAGTTTTGGGGGTAATTTTATGATTGTGTTAACAGATTATCTGTTCTAATTATGATTCTGATACAAAAGTATTTAAGATTGACAATTAATAAATATGATACACGCAAAATATGCTGTAAAGTAATAAAATTGCGATAACTTTCTGCGTTTATAAACTACGAAATTCATAAAGTACCACTGACGCAGTTAATGTTTTTCTCATTAAAAAAATAAATCATAAAGTGTTAATAAAACAACTTAAGAGGAAACTACGCGTGGTTTATTTTCATTTAGTTTGTCACATTTTTACCATCGTAACTGGAATTGGTTAGTATATTTAATTTACACATGTTGTAATAAAAAAAAAAGAAAAAACCGTATAATTACATAACTGATTTAAACTATTTGTTATTTAATTTGCATGCGAACGTAAATTAAATCCAAAGCCGTGGATTGCATTTATTTCTGACCTTTTCAAGGTAATATCTCGGGTCATTGTTTTCAGTGGTAGCTCCGTAGCGCGTATTATTACATCTTTAAACCACGAACGCGAACGTTTTAAAAATTATCTTTTTAATCCTTTTTGTAGTAGGTAACATCAAAGAGTTCTGCATTTAAGGTGAAGAAGTGTAAGCTATATTTAGAACGACGTTTATATTTATAGACGAACGTGAGATGCGTGCGTGTATTTCATTAAGTTAGTTTTACCTTCTATAATCCGATTATTTATTGTTGTTATTTTGGTTCTTATGCAATGATTTGTAAATAATATTACGAGAAAAACAATGTTGAGCCGTTTTTATGAATTTACTGACTGACATTGACTTATTAATGAAACCGCGATGACTAACGAGTATAAAACCAAGCAACGAATTATTTCTAGAAAAAAACACACTTTCGCCTGCTGTAATATCTTAATTATATTTCATCAGCCACATATCCCAAATTTTTTTAGGCAATGTCTGCAGCACGTTAATTCGATGTCAATTGAATAATCCATTTTAGATGAATACGTATTGTATGCTAATGTTTGTAATTGTCAATTTTCGGATTTAATTAAAATTTGGTTTATTTTTAGATTTTTACGTTGAAAACTTGTTAAAAAAAGAGGAAAATTCGTGTTTAATATTTTGAAAGTGACGAGATAAGATTAAATATGTTTTTACAATTAAAATACTGTGTACACGAAATTCTGTTGCTAAAATAAATGAATAAATTTGGACAACCAAAACTTCCTTCGTTCCTTTTTTCTGTGCAAGTAAAACGTTTAAGTAAAAATTCGAAACTTTTATTTTGACCACAATTATTATTGTAAGTTGTAAGAGCTTATTTTCTTTAATTTCTGAATGTTTTCGCATTTTTTTATTTCAAACGTCAGATTTCTAATTTTATACAAAGTCTTTGTTAATATTCAAAAAAAAATTGATTTATTTTTAGGTGAAAAGTTTGTTAAAAAATATACAGCAATTCGTATTTAATATTCTGAAAGTAACCAAATGTGTTTTTACAATATTAAAACACTGTGTATAAAAAATTGTGCTACTAAATCGACTGAATAAATTAGGTAACCAAAACTTCCTTCGCTCATTTTTTGTACGAGTTGAATATTTAAAGTAAAAATTCAATAAGTATTTAATTTTGTCCACAATTATTCTTAGAAGAGTTTAAATATTTTTTTATTACTAATTTTTTCCTATTTTTGTATTTCAAATGTCAAGTACAGGGTGGATCATTTTGGATGGTCTTAAATAGGAAGTAGCCTTATTGTCGGAGATAGACAAAAACTGATAATCCAGGGCTCTTTTTTGATGTTGATTCAAGTTCCGAAGACAGAATTCCGCTATCTTTTGTTATTTTTTAGTTATAGGCCCAAATCCAAAATTTGGCGATTTTAAAAACTTCAACTAACTCTTTCGTTTTTGAATGATTTGATGATAAAGGTAAAACCATTCTGGAGGCACTTTTTCAAGTAGAATACAACAGTTAGCTTTCTTTCTTCCTTCCTTATTCTTCATCCTTATGCATTTCAGCGTCGAATTCTTTCCATGCCTTTTTGTCCCTTGCGAGTGCTTTCATTTCTGTCAGATTTATGCTCTTTTGAATTATTTCTTCAATTCTTTTGGTGCCATGTTTTCCTGGGTCTTCCTCTCTTCTTTCTGCCTCCTGTTCTTGCATATCTGACCCCATCCTCATTATATGGACATACCAGTTTAATTGTGTCTTCTTCAGCTTTGTCAGAATTAGTTTTTGTCCTAATTGTCCTCTTATTTCCTCGTTCCTCACTCTATTCCACTTAGTCTTTCCTGCGACTTTCGGTAGGAATTTTATCTCCATTTCATTTATTTTACTTTCTTGTTGTAACTGTAACGCCCATGATTCATTGGTATAGAGTGCAGGTATGGCGAACCTATGGCACGCGTGCCATAGGTGGCACGTATGAAAATTTTGCTGGCACGCGAAGGTCTGACACTATTATAATTATTGTTCGAGTAATTAAAAATAGAAATATACATCTCTCGTGAAATTTATAGGGAGTTATTCAAACATAATTGCTAAAGACGGAAAACCATTTTAGTGATGGAGAATATATTAAAGGAGCATGGTTAAAATGTGCATTCTTTGAAGATTTTGAAAATAAAAAATAAAGAATAAAGAATATGCCTTCGGCTAGAAACACGGTGAAAGAGTCTTCACCGGCAAAAACTACATAATTATAAAATCTTCTGGTTTAATTTCTCTCTGTCTTGATGAGAGTAGTGATATAACTGGATCAGCTCGTTCATCAATTTTTATTAGTTATTGCATTGAAAATAATATTGTAACGTTTTTAACACGTTTATTTAAAACTTCGGCCCGTGTTGTGAATTATTTATTAACAAATTTAAACAATTTAACAATTAACACGAAACAACAGCTTAAACACTAAAAAACACGATACTAATATTAATCCGAAACACTAACTAATTTATTTATACAGTCTATTTAATTATATTCACGCACTTCTATTATTCTCGCATATTTATATTAACCGAGCACTCGATGCGACACGTTGGTATCTCGCTGGTAGGCTCTCGGTAGTAGACTACTAACCCGTTCGCCCAAGGGAATGCGCCTTTATACCCTGTGGGCTTGCAATCCAGTAAGTTCGACGCTCTTCTCGATAACTCGCGGTAGACCTGGAATTTATATTGGCGGATGACGCATACGATCTCGCACCTGCCCTCCGCGAATGCTGACGCGTCTCATGACAATATCAAAGAAGAATTGACCAGTATAACATCATTAGCAATAACATCAAAAGGTATAAGTACTTGCAATGCTGTTGTAAATGTACTCGCTAAAAAATAAATAGATCTTTTTAAAACTGTACCAGTAACTACGACAATTTCTAGAACTATTAAATGCGGTAAACTTGGTGCACCATGGTTTACTTATGTGCAACGACGTCCAATGGTTAAGCCATGAAAAATTTCTTCAAAGTTTAGTATTTAGTTTAATATCTACTTATTAAGTTTATGTTTTTTTGTTAATTTTTAAATGAAATAATTAATTTTTTATTATTTTTTTTCTCCTATAAAAACTATTTGGCACGTGGGCAACTGGATAAATATTATTTGTAAATTTGTGGCACGGGAACATACAAAGGTTCGCCACCACTGGTATAGAGTATAGTGGGTATTGCCACCAGATTATATGCTCTCAGCTTAGGTTCTTGTTCTGTTTCCTCTTTTCACAATACCTACTAATTGATTGCATAGTATATTCTGTTTGTTATTTCTGTATTAATCTTTCCGTCATTCTCCGTCATTCGATATAGCACTTCCTAGCTACTCGTATGTGGTTATCGTTTCTAAACTTCTGTCTTTTTGCATCTTATATCTGTAAATCTGTCAGTCATATTTTCATTTATTGCCATAACTTTGTTCTTGTTTATGTTTATTTTCATTATCATTTTCTCAATTTCTTCTAGCCATAGGTCGCGGTCATGGCTCAGTTGGATCAGTGTGCGTCTGACCACTAAGATGGTCTGGGTTCGATTCCCAGGGCCACACTTACACCGAAAACACTCGATCCCTCGGAAGGCAATGGCAAACACCGAGGTATTTCTGCCTGGTAAGTTTTTTCTGGAGTAGAAGTGCAAGTACTTTCGTGGTTTGGAGCCCACGTTAAGCTGTAGGTCCCTTATGTCGTCTGTAGGTCACTTGACACGCACACCACAGGCATATGGAGAGTCGACGGCAACGCCCAGTAAATGGCACACCACTCGAAGAAGAAGATAGGTTGACAAGCTGCTGTATCTTTTCATGTGTCTGCAATAAATTAGTACTATATCATCAGCATATAATAAGCTATGCACCAGTGGTGTAGTCGTAAATTAAGCAGTACCGGAACTTTTATTAAATTGAAAGAAGATCGCGCTGTTTTAAGGAGGTATTTTACATTTTTTTCATATTTATTTCTTGTAAAAAACTAAGCAGTGCCGGAACGAAAAGCTTAAAGAAATATTTTTGTAATGACTGTAACTTAAATGAAGATTAAGATTTTTATTATTAAAAGGTATAGAGTTCGTGTTTTGTTAATTAAACTGTTTTTCTTTTCTGCTTTCTAAGAGGTCCAAATAAGGAGACTCGTGGTCCAATTTGGGAAACCGGTATCCTAAATTGAACTTTCGTACATTGTTTTTTTTTTTTGTAAAATAAAGTGTTTGAATCAATTTGTGGTCGTTTCTAATATTTGTTTTTAATTAATTGAGAGCCATACTATAACATAACCACAACGGATATTAATTTTCTTTTTTTGTTTTCAAATAAAAAAATAAAATTGAAAAGTGGTCCAAATTAGGCGACTTTACCCTATTATGAACAGAAGTGGACTTAGTCCATTCCCTTGCTTAATCCCCTTTTCCAATTTGAATATTTCTGATTTCTCACCCTTTATTTGAACTACATCTCCGACTCTTTCGTAGATACTCTTAATAACTTCAATCAATGGTTTAGGTAAATACTTCCAGTAGTTTTAGGCATCACTATATATTTCAGCTCAGTCGATTGTTTCAAATGCTGATTTCAGATTTCGATAGTTCTTTCAATTTTTCGTATTATACTTATGTTAGTATTGCATTGCCTATTTTTTTAAAATTCAGCCAGTCACCCTTCAACTTATTTTCCATTGCCTCTCTTAGTCTATTTTCTACAATCTGTGCATATATTTTAAAGACAAACATATTGGTTTATAATTGTCACAACTAGACTGATCCCCTTTTTTGTGTATCGGAATTATAACATTGATTCCCCAATTGTTATCCTCCTTCTCCTCCATACTGGCATATTTCCCATATCCATTCTACAACTCTCCTTCCACCCCATTTAATCATATCTGATTCGACATTGTTCTCTTCGTATGCCTTTTCTACTTTGATCCTATTTATAGGTTCCTCTATTTCTATACTATTCAATTCTTCTCTCTCTCTTCTTGGTTTGCATCACTCTCTTGGTTTATTTCTGAATCTTGCTCTTGTCGAAATTTTTCCGTATAGTAACTCTCTCCATGTTTCCACTACTTCTGTCATACTAGTAACGTAGTGGTTTTTACCAAAAGTAATATTAAAAGTTAGTAAAAATAAGTTAATTAAATTTAGATAGAATTATTTAACCAGCTACGCCACGTGGGGTTTGCTTTGCTGCGAGAGGTTTTATATTTAAAGTCTGATTCAACTAACATAACATATATTGTCCGCGAACTTTGATTAGGTTTTACAAATATTATTTAAAGTTAAAGTCACGAGTAAACACTTAGACAATTTTAGAGATACGTTCCAAGTACTTTATAATCATCAAAGTTAATAAAATGAAACAAAGGGTTTGATTAAACTATTAGCAAGTCTTACTATGAATTGAATTACATTTAAGTTAAATACAGAGAAATAGTCTTACATACAAATCGTAGGAAACACCACTAGTACGAAGGAACCTGACGTCTTAAGGTCATGACTGTTTGACGGATGCACTGACCATGAAGAGCTCCTATATGAGCAATACCTTATATAGGACATCAGCTCCCCACCTTGTACTGATATTACATGCATTGAACGTGATGTTTCAGCATTTTAGAAAATGCTGTCTCAGTTTATATGCAGCTGCAAGATATTATGTTTCAGTTTTATGGTCACACAAGTGCATCTCGCTCATGTAATGACCCTAGATAACACGTCATATCAACGCGCGTGGCATAACATGATGCATACTAGAACGCCGCTTTATCGCAATAGTCTTTAATTGTAATTGATTATATTTGTCTTTAATTGCTCTTATTATTTTCTTCGTTCTTCCTTCTAGTGCCCTTGTCCTGTTTTTTCTATTTTTTTACATATGTTTCATTCAATTCCTCTCCTCTACTTCGTTTTGCTTCTTTAATTTTTGCTTTCACCATGTTTCCTCTTCGGATATATTCTTCCCTGCCTCTCTCCAGTTTTTTATTCATATATTTGTTTCACGCCTTCTTCTTATTCTTCATCTTTAGCTTCACTTGACTGTTACACCACGATATTATTTTTATGTAGTTATTTATTTTTGTCTTCCCATATACTACTTTAGCCGTACTGATTACTATTTCTTTAAATTTCTCCTACTTTTCCTCCAGTGCCAATTCTTTAATGCTACTCTCAATCCTATTGAATTGTTCTTCAAGTGTTTTTTGCTATTGATGCCTAAACTCCTTGTCTGCCAATCTTTCAATAGATATTCTGCTATATATCTTTCTTGTTTCTTTCATAGGTTTAATTATAGTTGTCTCTGCTATCAATAATTTGTGCAGGGATCCCTGCGTTTTCTTCTTCGCTCTCTGGCTTAGTTCTTGTGTATATACCTACTATATAGTCTACAATACTCTTAATGCTACGACTTTGTACTTCAAAAGTATCAATTTTTGATACCAAAAAGTATTTCCTATTAGTAGATCATTTTCTTGGCAGAATTGTAGCATATTCCTTCCACTTCTATTAATTTCTGTTTCTCCATATTCGCCCACACATCCCATTCCTATTTCCCTATCGTTTCCAATTCTCGAACTCCAATCTCCCATTATAATTATTTTCTCGTGCTCGTCTCTTATTCCATCAGATGGTGTGGAAATAAATGCATTATTATTATTTTGTAAGTTTTTATATTTTAAAAATTACTCCTATAAGATAAAGTATCGAGAAAAGGTATTGGTACTGCATTTAGTCCCTATAAAGTATATATGTTTTTGGAAAGCAGAAGAAATATGCGACTTAATGATACCATACCAGCTTTACGTCATTATTTTTAAAATATGAAAATTAGAAGATATCCAAATTGACTATCGTATTCTAAAAAGTGCATGGAAAATGTTTTTACCGTTTTTTGATGTCTGCAAAACGAAAGGAGTTAGTTGGTTTTGGAAATGGCCAAATTTTGGCCTATAATTAAAAAATAACATAAGATAGCAGGGTTCTGTTTTTAGAACTTGAATCAGCATCAAAAAGAGTCCATTAAGGCCACTTCCCACTTAAAATCATCCAAAATGGTCTACCCTGTACATCATTTGTAATTTTATTTCAATTTTGTTAGTATTTAAATAAAAATTAATTAATTTTTACGTTGAAAATTTGTTAAAAAATTTACAGCAATTCTTATTTAATATTCTGAATACGAATGATAATTTGCAAAAACCATTATGGAGTTTTGCTTGATATTTATATATTTTTTATTCAATGAGTTGCGGGAATTGTGCCTATTTTCTTTGCTTATTACGTTTTATTCTTTTATTAGTTATTATTGTTATTACTTTTTAAATTTAGAACTGCAATTAGCTAATTACATAAAGTTTAGAATGTAATTAACAGCAAAATAAGTTACAAAAAATCGAATATAAAACATTCAAAATAAAACAGAAACGCTGGAAAGACCAGCTTTTTAATCTATGAGATCGGAACAAACCAAAAGGTTTAACCCCTGACGCCGATGATGAAATAAAACAGTTGAAGTACGAAATTTTTATTCTTTATTAAGATATTTTAATAGTTAAAAGTTAGAAATTAATTCTGAAGGAACTAACAGTTTTATTTATGTTGCAGACTTGCCAAAAGCCTTTGGGTCTTAGGTTTGGAGTTTTTTGGTTTTCTATTTTGATACGTTCAACCGGTTATTTTACAATTGTGTTAGGTATATATTTATGGATTTGTTTCTTGGTTTTAAAGCCTCATGGTGGATTTTAAAATATTAATAGCCAGCGCTACAAATTAACCTGTTAATAAATAACCACATAAATAAATATAAAATAAAAATTAGTAATCAAAATAAAAAAATATAAACAAATAAATATAGATAACCAAAAATTTTGATTCTTTTTTCGTAAATTTAATATTTAAATTAAAAACTCAAAAATTTTCAGAAATAAATTATGGCATTCGAAAAGATTAAATACGGTTTCCTATTTTTCTACTTTAAACGTCAGGAACATAATCTGTAATTTTATATAAAGTTTTTACTTCAGTTCTTGCATGTTACGTAACTAAAAATTGTAAATATATCTGTTATCAAGGACTGAAAGCTTTCAGTATGCTGAGAACGTAAAATAATGAGTATTTTGTTGTAGATGGCATAAATACGATTAAAACCACAATTAGTTCGAATTAAATTCACATATTCATCTTATTGTGATTTAGGTAGGCAATTTTGACCCGGTTTAGTTACACACCCATATTTAAATATATTTATTGCCCATGACCGGTGCATTTCTAATATTCAGTGCGTTCGTACTTGAATATAAACAACCAAATATTTATATGTAAATAATTAACGTATTTCAATTTTGTTTTGGAGTTTATTCGTCCAGGCGTAATGTTTTTATTCCTTTGAGATTTAATCCCTGATTTATGCATTTCAATGCCTTTGGTCTTTGGTTAATGTTGCCCATCTGATAAGAAATGAATTTGTTTTTAGAGGTTGACAATAATTTGATTCAATGAAGGTTTTGCTTCTGAAGGTAAACTCATTTAAATTACATTTTTGCCAAGGTGAAGTTCTAGCTTCTTGTTATTATGTTATTTTGATAGTTGATAAATCTTTTATATTTACAGGGTGTCCCATAACTTATGGGCCATAGAACAACTGGAAATAATAGACATAAAAATAGGTATTTTGAGCCAAATTTGCCTAAGTAAAATGTTACAGGTTAAAGAGATACAGAGGGGGTTGAAAGTGAAAGTTAATTAACACCCTGTATCTCTTTAACCTGTAACATTTTACTTAGGCAAATTTGGCCCAAAATACCTATTTTTATGTCTATTATCTCCAGTTGCTCTATGGCCCATAAGTTATGGGACACCCTGTATATATTTTATGATAAACATTAACGGACCAGCCTCGACACCGAAAGATATGAGAGGTTACCGATATACATACATAATTAATTATAATTCTAATTTTTGAATTATTTAAAAATGAAGAAAGATTTGCCTCCGAAACGTTACGTGAGTTATTAGTTTATTAATTGCATTATATTTTAGCAACTGGTGCCGTGGTGAGAGTATAGGATGGTGTGCCAACTTGGGCACGCAAGTTCGTCTGGCACTGCGCACGACGTCATCTTGGGAGTCAAAACGCCGTGCGACCTATGGAAGCGGCATGACCACAGGGCTGTTATTTGTTACAAGTGGTTACAAGAAGTACCTTTCCTCGTGTTTACAATTTTTAGGTAACTTATTTTTTGAAATTGGCCGTGTCATTTTATAACATGCCTTCGTGTGCAGTGTACGGATGTAATAATTACTCCAAAAAGACAAAAGGTTCTAATATAAAATACTATAGCTTCCCCAGTAACGATAGTTTGCGTGAAATAACTCCGGAACTAGACGATGTTTTAAAAAGAATGGAAAAGCCAACATTTTCTGAAATTATTTCTAGTGAAGGTTTAAAATATCTAGCTGGTTATATTGCTTATCGATTCCAGACAAAATACAGCAATTATAATTTAGGTATAGCTACAAGAAAAATGGATAATACAAAAACTCCAGACTGGATCCAATTTTTATCTAGGGGTCATCTTATGTATCCCAGTGATGAATTACTTCGCGCAACACAAATTTTAAATAAAGAATTTTTGTCTTTTCATAAAACTTCTCTTTCGAAAGAAACCATGATATTTACAAAAGGTGCCGATTTAACAATATCAAAATTACCACCGGGAATGAATTTACCATTCGAGGTTGTTCTTTGTTTAGCACGAACTAGAACTTATATTAGGCTAAGAGAAATAAACAGAAAGATCAGTTTTGAAAATTGCAAAAAAAGATGTCCAAGTTCACTAACACACGAACAAAAATTACGCCTAATAACACAAAATAAACGTTATAACAATAATATACATTTTTCGTATTTTTTTATATTACTATTTCGTAAATAAACATTAATTTACAAGATATTAATTTTGTGTATTTAATTTCAATGGTTATATTGTAGATAGTGGGTCCTTCCCGACATCCCGGAAAATTAGCTGCTTTTTATAATTCCGATTCCCGGGATTCAAGTATTAAATCCCGGGACGAGACTATAAAGCCGACATCGACAAAATCAGAACGTTTTTTTTAAATTTCTGGCACAATCGTCACAAAAGAACGCGTTGGTCTATCTGATAATTCTGTTGATCTTCTGCGTTTTTGAAAATCAACAAGACGTATAAATTAAATATTTATTTCCTGTTTTTTTTACTTAATTAAAAAAATGAATTTATTTTTGCTCAATGTTTTCTTAAAGAAGGATGTTTTTTGTTTTTTTTTTTTAATTTTTTAAATAATGAAATAATAAATATGTTTTAGTATTCTTTCAATAAAAATAATTAAATCGCTCTATAATATCTAAGGTTTAATATTAAAATAAAATTTCCCGGGATTTTACGAACTTTCAATCCCGATTCTTGGGATTGAAAAAATCTTCGGGAACAGCACCCACTAATTGCAGACTATTTAATTGTCTTCCAGCAATAATTGTGATTGTTCAATGTGCGCATTTGTTGAAATCGTAAACAAAATAAGATAGATTAATGCAAAAGTCGATTTTATAGACAATAACGTTCTAAGTACCTGTAGCTCTTGGCTAGTTTCCAAGCGCTTTATTGCCAAGGTGACGTCACAGATGCAAAAGAAATACACATAGACGTGCGCGTTGGCACACCATCCTATACTCCCACCACGACTGGTGCCTAAAACTCAACTAAGAAATATAAAATCTTTGATAATTGATGATTTTTTAATTTTTGATTTATTTATTTACTTTAAAAATAATCAACTCAAATAAGATAAGTACAGTGTTTTGGTAGCTTTCGAATTTGAAACAAAGAATTAGATTCAATGTTATATGCCCAACTGGATACATTTGGAGGATTTTAGTTTTTGGCTGACAAAAAAGGAGAAATTATGAATGTCGCCACAAGGATCGCGAAAAATGAACATCAAAAAAGGATATTGTCAAGCAAAGATCTGAGGATCTGAACAGAAAACTAAGAAAGTCAAGAATAATAAAGCAACGGGTGAATACAACAAAGTCGAAGACGCAATTAAGATCGAAGAGACACGTTCTTGATGAAAAAAAAAAACAAATCCCTTTTTGAGCTTTGTTGAAGAACGTAATTGCTATATTACAAGTACTTAAAAAGATGGGACATGTCTGGAAATTATTTACAAAATTTTAACAAATCAAAGTGATTTTGGAACCAACAATCATTTTTGGCCAAATACAACATGCTCTCCAATTGCATTTTGTAGATTACCATGTACAATACAAAAGATTTGTAACTTCCGCCACAATTTTTAAAAATATCTCCACCCCTCAATAATATCAACCTCATTCTTTTACTTCATTATTACAAAGATTTGTGTTTTCCTTCACGGGATGTATAGGAGATAGGAGTGGGAATTGAACTTATTATTTTGTGTTTAGCCTAAGTGGTTTTAAATTTGAACAACACGTATGCCTAAGAGAAAGTCAACACAACTTAACGCGATCAGAAGAAGTTGCAGCATCTTGTTCGGGACCAATTTTTGGCCTAGTAGGCAGGTTAATTATCAAGAATTTTATTTATCAGGCAAGTTAATTCCCTAAGAGATTCGCTTCCTTTTACCCCAAGGGATGGATTAGATCGTTGTTATTGACTTAAAACAAAGATAGAATTTTTGAGAGCATTCTATAATAAATCCCCTTACCGTCGAAATGTTTAGGTGCTCGTGGATCTGTAAGTTGCGGATGAACGACGGAGCGTCGACTGCCATCCTCAGAACTTTGTTCTGGATGACCTGAAGCTTTTGCATGTGGGTACGCGCCGCGCAGCCCCAAATTGTTGCCGCGTAGGTAATTGTCGGTCGGATGATTGCCATGTAGAGCCTCACCTTGTTGTCAAGGTTTAGCTGGCTACGACGGTTGATAATGCCATATACAATGAGGCGACGACCGCCTTGGCTCGGTTGGTGCAGCGTAACGTGGGGCCCATGTGAACTTAGGGTTCAGGGCAACGCCCAAGTACTTCTCTGTTCTACATGGAATCTGCGCATCAAGGGAGCCAACGTGGTCCTTGGTGACCTGGAAAGGTCCCGCATGTAGGTATAGCGAACCCTGGGGCACGCCCGCAGTGATGCTTCCCATTCACAACCTGATGTCGTTCAGTTTGATGCGAAACGGTTTGCCTTCAGATATGATCCGATCAGCTTAACTAGTGCCAGGGAGTATCCTCTCTTCAACATCTAGTGCCGTAGTCCTTGGTGGCAGATTTTGTCGAACGCCTTTGAAACGTTGAGGAACACCCCAGCCGTCGACTGTCTCTTGTTGAAGTCCTCCGTTAGTTGTTCGGCGATACAAAGGATTTAGTGTACGGTGCTATGACCGGCGTGGAAACTAAACTTAGAAGACACTGTTCTCTTCTGTTATTTCCTAAAGTCTGGAGAGGGTTACAGCCTCGGTCAGCTTATGTACCGTCAACAAGAGGCTAATCGGTCGATAGCTTTGAGGAAGGTGGTATTTTGGTCGGGTTTCAGTAGAACGATCCCTGGGTTGCGTTAATCAACCCTGTGATTGCGATGATGGTCTTCTGGGGAAGTTGCTTGAGGGCTCTGTTGTTGACCCGCAGGGCCCGGGGGCTTTCTTGGTGTTGCAGGCGCAATACGTTCACCGAGCTCTTCTGGTTCCAGGACGTCGAAATCTTGTTGCCGAAGCCTACGCCGCACCATTCTGATGATGCGACCTATATGATCGACGTCTACGTCACGATAATCGGGGCTCCACCGCCGCTCCGTGTACAGCACCCAGTTCTCGCCGTGAATCGGGGGATGGGCGCCGGGCAATTTCTCAGTACCTTCGCTAGTTTTCATAGAGAGTTGTCTTCTGTGCCTAGCGAGAGAAGCTTGTTCTCCCAGGATTCATTTCTGTGGATCCTCAGTGCTGTTTGGACCTCAACAGTAAGTCTGTTTTCCCTCTTGTCGGTGATCGGGGTTCAGGGTTTGTTGACACATTTTCTTCGTGCGATTCTCTTCTCGGATAAGCTCCCTGAGGTCCTCTAGGATGAAAATTCTTCGTTCATGAGCTTGAATGCACGAAGTGTGATGCTTGGCGGACCGCTCGAGGTCGTCTATTCTGCGAATCAGTCGGAGTCTGCCGATAGATTGCCTGAGGTCACCCAAGTGTAGAAGCACGGGATTGTGATCTAAACTCAGCTTGTTCAGCACCGTCAGTTGGTGTCTTTGAGCACAACGACGCGACGTCGTACCGACCTACCGACGCCGACGGCGGCGTAGTGGGTTGGGACCGCTAACTACGATTTGGCACCTTGCTGTTCCAGGAGGGGTGCTTGGCATTCAAGTTGTCCGCGATAATCGTGGGGTTGTTTTGAATCCAGCAACAACTCAAGGTCTGGCGGGAATAGGGCCCGATTTAGGGGGTTGTAAGTTGCCACAAAACGTATGGGTCCATCTCTCTTCGCCAGGACGCGAATCACGGTCGCTTCGACATGTACTAGGTCCGGAGATGAAAGTACGTGATCGATAGAGCTCTGAACGTGGATGGCCGTGCCAGGGTGTAGTTTGCTAGTCTTGATTCGTCTCCGGCGCGGAGGTGGGTTTTGTTCACCATAACGACGTTCACAAGTCGTGTCGTTGAATAAACTCCAGGAGTTCTAGCTACTTGTCCACGAGTCTGTTGGCGTTCCAGAATGCCATCTGTAGGGAGGTGTCTATCCATGGTGGGCGAATAGACTGCTGATCTCTTGGGCATATCTTAGGAGGACTGTAAAGGGGTTCTTCGCATCACCGATGGCGCTGAGGATCTTCTTGGCGACGAAAGTCAATCTGTATCGAAGTCTATCCTGGAACAAAATTTAAAAATAGAATTTAAGTCGAAGCCTGAGGTAGCTGAGGTCGGGTTGGGCTGACCTGCCAAAGGTTAATGTTGGGGGTTGGGAGGAGAGACGTAAGTAGAGGATGTAGGTGTGGGAGCTGGACGTGGGGATGATTTCACGACGCCCTCGGAATTATTTTTGCCGGCGGCGACGGCGGTGTAACTTCCCACACGGGGAGCGGTCGAAGGTTTAGGGTAGGCACTTGGCGGGAATCTCCCTGGACTTCTGGCACTCGCTAGTGTGGTGATCGGCCGCGCACTTTACGCACTTAGGTGTGCGGCGTGACAACCTCGTTAAGAGTGCCCGAACTTCTGCCCTGTTCCGTCCTCACGTAGAGGGACAGAATGGTCTTTAGCTGGAAGATCTCCTTAACCTTATCTTATTTTGGTTAAGTTGACCAGAATGGGAGGTATGGGGATCCTCTCCCGACCACGGTGCATTCTGGCCACCGACAGCACAGGGAATCCCTGAACTTCTAAATACTTTTTGACGTGGGCTGGGTCAATGGGCTCGGCAATGCCTCGGAGGATCACATTTCAGAGGCTTCTTTTCCACCAGGGCATAGGTGTGAAAGGGTTGACAGGCATTGGTTGGGAAAGCGGTAATACTGCGGAAGTCGTCGACTGATGAGGGGGTGATACTAATTCGGTCGTCGATGTAGTTACGGCGCTTAAGCGCCCCGGAAAAAGCAACTCAATTATCCTTGCTGCGAAGAATAACGGGCGGAATGTGGTGAGTTTTCACGGTAGGGTCGGGATTTGTTGTAGAATCGTCGAGGTCTACATCAGAAGGCAGAGGGGAGAACCTTTTGAAGGTTGGTTGGTAAGTTATTCTGGAATTTAGGTACGACTTGTCATTGAATGTGTGCTTTTTTGTATCTGGATCACTAAAAGACTCTAAAATTATTACTTAACAAACGCTTATAATGACTAGTTTGGTACAAAACTGGAATTTATCTATCACTCAGCATGACTGATAAATAGAAAAGTTCCAAAATAGGCATTTTTTCCTTGTCACGGCCTACTCCAAATATTTTTGTGATTAAACACTCTCCATGATGCATCAAAAGATTAGGTCTTGTATTACACCGTCTTACTTATGTAATTGCTTTAGATTTTGGTAACTTTTCAAAAATTTTGAAAAAGTTAATATGAAACTGCTGTGTTAGTTTCGAGAATACCCTATATGTGTTATTCTTATTTTCTAAAATCTGTTAGTAGGTAGAGAAGTCCTCCATTCAAACAATCAAGAATTCAGGAGACCCTCATCATTTTAATAACTAAACGAATAATTTGAAGTATTTATAACAGTTTTTAAAACGTGCAGATAAATATCAAACGGAGCTTGTTTACCAATGCAGCAGATTTAAATTCTGTAAGTTACTGTTACTTTTATAAATGTATTGCCAAGATTAATGACCTTTAATATTAAGAATTCTGGTTCTGTTATCAACTTCTGCATAACAAACATACTAATAAGTCATAAGCCGGTTAATTTTTTTTTCAAACACATATATTCAGCAAAACATTGATTGCATATACTCCTAATTAATGAATTTCTTCCGATTTTTTTTGTTAGAGGGCGGGATATAAATTATGTAATTAAATTCAGTTTTGCATACTCGAAAAATCGTGGAAAAATTCGAAATGTTAAACAAGGCTAATAAGATGTAGTTCAAGTGGTGATAAATAAATTATGATAATCCATTTAAAGTTCTTTGGCCAAAGGTCTACAACTCATCGTACCGATTTCCGCATCGTTTTATGTGCAAACATGTACTTACTAACAACTAGTTTTAAAAATAATCTGGTTATACAGATGTTTCAGCAACTTTCTCCGTGTCTTTTTTAAGCGAAGTCACAAGAATTTGTATTAAAAAAATCTCGTCTGGCCCTGAAGCTGTCGATTTATTACTTAGTAAGATTTCTGGAATTTTTTGTGGTTTTTTGTTTTCAACGCTGTATTATTATCATTAATGCATAACAATTACTTTTGTAAAAAGAAAAAAGGCGAATTTTATACTTGGAGGAGATTAATGGCTATTGAAAAATTAATTAAACGACTGTCATATCGTGAATAATTATGTGATAATATTTAGTTAGAGTATGAAAAATTATTAAATTACATAGTAAAAGGATTAACAGTCCATTTATATTTTTTTAGCGGTTTAAGTTAAAGGAGAATGCAGCTGCAGCAGGATGATTAAACATTAATGGCTGATGCAATTTCTGTAAACATTACAGGATATGGCCATTCTCAATTTGTGATGTAAATTACAGGAATTGTTCTCAATTTTTCTACGAGGTCAGACGTTAATGGGGAATTGTACGTTAGTGTATTTTTTGCAAACGAATTAAGCGGTAAGCGGTTACGGTTAATTAAACGGGATTACCGCTGTAAAATCCCTGGAGTGTAAAACCGATTTTATGTGTACGAAGATGACCGACAGATGGCTAAAACTATGGAGGCGTCCAATCGTTATTGCATCAGAGCATATCTTTAACTTTTGTAAGTAAAACATCAAAGGAATGATATATTGTTTTATAATGAGGTCGAATCGAATCTTTTCTAATTAAATGCAATCTTAATAAAAATAATAACGTTTTATGCAATCTTAAATTCACTTAGCATTTACATTTTCTTTACTTTAGTCTTTGATAACTACCTATATTTTTAATTTTTTTAGAATACGGAAAAATTGCGCAAAAAAATTATTATTAACTGTAATTCCACCATGGTTAAAACGGCACCAAATAATGTACAATCCAAAATTTGTTTTTTAATCCATAGTTAACTTAGAATTGCAAATATATTTACAAATTTCAAAAACATTATTTTATAAACGTTCAAAGGTGGTCCAGTTGTTTTTACCTACAGTGTAAATATTGCCATGAAAATATTCAACATAAAAGAAAGGAAACTATAATTATTGAAAATGTTAAAGTGTGAGATTTAATTTTTAATTTAGGGCCTGTTTTTACCCATTCACACGCCTTTCCCCCAACAAAAACCAATCTGGAAACACTTACGTACTTTAAAAATAATTAGAAACAACTTTCAGGAAAGTCATTGTTTATAGTTTTAGTAACGTAAACATAAACTGTATGAGAGCTTTAGAGTTAATAAGTTTAACGTCACCGTTTTTCCTTTTTACATTTACGTAGGTATATTTATATAGGAAAAAATATATTTATTAAAAGAAATGTGTTCATTTAAAAAACACATGAAACTATTTGCTAAAATATCGCTTACTTAATTAAATTATTAGCAAAGTAATAAGTTCTTACATAACAAATCAATTTTTCTGTTCAAGATTAGTTGAAATCATGGGAAATGCCAAATTAATTTAGCCAAAAATTCGTATCTTGATTAACAAATTAAAAAGCGAAATTTTAATATTGGTTTTAACCTACAACATAGATTTATACGAGGAAAGGGCCTGTTTACACCTACGGAACTAGCTCCCTAACGTGGCCTACTGTTATGTAAAACGTTTTATATATTAATAGCTTTAGGTACGATACTTGAATTTTTAATATCTAGATGTTGCCACGGTAAACATTCCTTCTAGGGGTGGAAAGATTTTGGCTTTAGCAAAAATCTAGTCGGATAGTGCTAAAGTCCATAGAAGTCGAAATGCGTTTAGATTTCTGTAAACCTAGACCTCATTCAATAAATAAATAAATAAACAAACAAATCTAGAATATTCCTAGTAATTTGCTAACAAATTTATAAGTATGAAGTTTTCAGATTCTTGCAGGATAATTTGTATTGTTTTAAGGAAGTCGTAGAGCCAAAAGTAATAAATAGCGTTGGAAATATAATTGCTTATTGATAATTTGTTATAAAATTAATAAAATTATTGGCTTTGTTTATTCTGTTTCTTACATGAAGCTTCTTTTAATGTTTACTTTAGGCATTTTCATTCATCTTTTAAATGCATGTCTGAGTTTTCTGTTGGTGAACTCCACGGTTAATGTCAGTGTTAAAAGAACGTTTTCCGGGTTGGGACCGCGTCCTCGTTGAGAAAGAAGAACTCAAAGTTTTGCCAACTTTCTTAAGGGGCTACATCAGGAGGAAAAAGGGGGCACTAAAAGAGCACAGTAACCTAATGTATGAACCACGCCGGCGGCGAAATTCTTTTACTAAGAGGAAGAAGGGCACGGTAATTCAACTTGTCAAGCAAGCCAGAGGCGAAACCCTTCTCTTGATGTTCGACAACAAAGACAGAGAATAACATTGCCTTCCTTTAGACTTCAGATGGGAAGGCAAAACTTATAGAAAATAAATGTTTAATTCACATCAAAGATGTACGTATTTTCAAAAGTTAACAAATATTTTTAAGTTAATCAAGTTCGTTGGTCCCTCTTAACTTTGGGTTAAAAACAAGAATGTTTTGTTATTTTTTGACTTTATTGTTTTTTTACTAATTGACTTGGAAGCTGTTGGATTTGAAATCATAATTTTGTCTTAAAGTCGTCTAATTTAGTTCTGTTGATCTTTTTCAAATTTATTTTATTTATCCCATCCGGCCTAGCAACTAACCTAATTATTAGTTATTCACCTTAGGGATCATACATCAAATTTATCTGTTACTGTTTGAGGCGCAATGGTTCTGGACAGCCATTTTTTAACATCGATGGGGACCAACCTGACAAAAATAACGTGTATTGCTTTTTTAATTTTTTTATGAATGTTATTGCCCTCACGAATTTTCTGGAATTTGTTCTTTTTTATTTTTACATAAAAGCGTCTACCGCCTTTCTTCGTTTTGCTAAAATTTGTATGTAAATCATGGTTTCTATATCTCCATTTTGTTTGGTTCAAATTGCCGAAGTGGCTGAGTGGTTAAGGCATTCGACTATAGTATGAACGGCCTCGGGGTCAAACCCGAGTTGGATGCTCGGCTGGTGGCCTATCCAGTCACTGAAAATAATTAGGAATTGAAAAACAGTGGTGGAGTAGGGAAGGTAGGCAGCTGTCGTAGGCTTCACTCCGTACGCATAGCCGGGTATGAAAGCGACTTAAGAGGCCTTAACCCATCATGGTGCCGGACATTCTTCCTTGCACAGTGTAAGTGCTGATATCTTACCTTTTCTATGGCCCAAGATTAAACGACTGGCTTGCTAATAACTGAAATTACCTCGAAGCATGAGTTCCTTGAGTCCTCTTACCACAGACACTGGGCAAAGAAGGTTGACTTTACCCGTTGAAGGAGAAGAAAGGTTTTCCTTCTTGGTTGTTTATTTTCAGTTGTCCATATATCCAAATACGAAAAATAAGTATATATCTTCATCACTTTACCTAAGAAAAATAATGGCTAACGATTTGCAGAGTATTTTGATCTGTTAAGTTTCTCTTATTTTAGTAAGTATACCCTGTTCGTTTGTTTCTGTCCTCGTACAAATCGAGTAGGTTGTATTCCAGGTAAGGTTATGGAACTCTACTAATAATAATAATAACATTCCTCATCATCATTATTACCATCCTTAATGCATGCTTTGAACTGTCTACAATGTCGAAATTTTTAAGAAGCAGGATCCGTTTATTGATATAATTTTTCTAATTGTTTTCACCTTGCGTTTATTAAAGTAAGAATCGTTCCACGCAGACTTGAAATATAATTACAGATAGATGATAAATCCATTAGTAGAATTGGTAGTGATTAGCATGAAATCGAAAAAGCATTTTGCTGTTTAAGGATTTTCCCTGTTGTTATATTGTTAAACTTACCTACTGTCTAGGAACTCGTTTGTTTTAAATTATTTATTGCGGAAAAGCACAACAAAGAGGTGCTGCTAATGCGATTTGTTCTTCCGCATAAATTAAAATATGTACTCGTACCTATTGTCTTGTGGAGAATATACTAGAAATGAGGCCAAGTAGAGGAAGTGTTGGCACTGGTGTGCATATACCGATTGGCCTTGCAGAAAAGCTCTTAATGCCACATTATTCTAGTTACTTTACTTCAAAATAATTACAAAATTTTTCCGGAACCTCTAAGATATGAATATTAGATAGGTTTCTCCCATTTTCTTTGTTTGACCAATGTTTAGGTTAAAGGCCTGTTATTAACTCGTAATCCCAATCCCATAGTTTAATTTCAAGAATTAAAATACCAAAACTTAGGAGTGCCTCGTAATCTAAGGTTAACCTTACTCATTGAAGATGGAGAAAAAATCTGACCAAAGTATTACCAGGGAGACGGTTAATAGTAGGTATGTTAGTTCTTTACTAATATTAAGACAAGAACTAAGGTGTGTTTTCCTGTTTTGTTAATTTTGAAAAGTACCTATCTGATAACGTTAAGTAGAAGTACGAACAGCTTTTAGGAAGAAAATCGATTCTAAATAATTAAAATGAGCAAATTCCTTTGACAGATTTGTAAAGGGCATAATCTTCCGGAGCAATTAAAGAAATAGGCTACCAATAGATGGAACACAGCCAGGATGGTTGCCCAAGATATGGGCATAAAGTTGGGATTCACCCTCTACAAATAATCAAAGAACTATACAAATACACTGAATAGTCAAGACTGGATCCAGTGATAAGATTTTGTTGTGTATTTACTAAAAATCCGATACTGAAGGGGTGGTCAATAAACGTTCGCACGGTGTTGCATCTGGTACTTGTCCAGAAAACTAATAAATTTCATAAGTGGGTTGTTTGAATTCCTTTGCAATTTGACACTTTACTAGAAAGCATGCGTGTCGGTTTGTTTACATACTGGGCGGCGTATCTAATAATTTAGAAAAGGGACGGTGGTTTCAGTGCTTAAGTCCGAGAATTTATGCTATTGGTGTTTTTTGTTTCCCCATGAAATCATTACTTTCTTGCCACATAATTGCCCAAAGAAACACCCCTAATGTCATGCTTTGAATAAAAGGATATACATTAAAATATCATCCCTGAAAAATAAAATAAAATTAGTAACGCCCAGCTGGTCATTACAGTACTATGGTAAATCGCAAGGATTTACCATAAATTCTGTTGGGAACCTTGTCGGTCTCCCTATTAACAATCGATGCCGTAAAAGTTAACGCTATTTCGTATAGAAAGCTTTGAAAAAATCCAAATCACCTGGTTGTCGATATCTTGAATGAAACTTGAGATGCCTGCATGAGACTTCGACTTGGTATATTCGACTAGTCGTGCCTCCTTTAAAAAATTACCTACGGGTATTCTACAAATTGTGCATCATCTTATATATTTTCCTAAGTAGCAAAGGCAAACTAATGCACATTTTTCTGTTTCGTTGCAATTTGCCATTGTTTGCTAACTTGATTACGTTAAAACAAAGGCCAAATATGGAGCATCACCAGAAAGAAGTGGCAGAGGACAAAATATCAATTTTAATAATAAAATAAACCCCTTTTGAAATGAGTACGACCAAGTACGAAGGGCCAGGATTCTAACAGAAAGATGAGATGCAATAAGGAAATTGGGGGAATAAAAAATGCTGTAGAAAAGTTGTAGGTGCCGAAAAGATCAACTGGAGTCATTGTACCAAAACAGAAGTCAAATGGGAGAAAGATGAAAGAAGAAAAGGCAAACAGTAAGGCAAAAATATGCTTTTAAAGGGAAGAGAATATGTCAATTTTTGCGATTAAATTTAATTATTTGCAGTCACTTAGCCTGACCGAAACAACAACATTCTCATTAAAAAAGTGAATAAACAATAAACTTCACTTTTAGTTCTAAATAATTTAGAAATAATTTTCTGTTTACTTATTGTAATTGCTACCTCGTGTTTTATATAAAAACTCAGAAAAGTGTCTGTGTATAAGGAAGAAGGAAATAACCTATCAAAAAGGAAAAACGAGCTTAATAACAAAAGTCTGTTAATGACGTACCTAAATATAAATATTTGCACACTTGTAATAGCAGTTTGGAATGACGAAATTACATCAATTTTGTCAGAATTCCCATAGCTTATTAGGAAATTATTAAATACATTTCCAGAAAATTCTGCTGCAAACTATAACAAGCTTGCATCAGAAACCGTTAGATATTTGTAATTGTTTGTTGCTGAATTTATTTTTTGGTGGTCGGTGTTCCGTTAAAAATATGTAAATTATGTTGTAATACCAAATGATTCCGGATTGTACTTGACATTGTATGGACTTGAGGAATAGGAAGGAAAAGTTTAAAGGAACTGCAAGAAAAAGTTTAGTAGTTCTGAATTAAAAATAACAGAGAATGTTTATTTCTGCTATTATTTAGAATTCACTCGTCTACTTGTGATTTCATAGCTTTCGCAGAAATTGTTAGGTCGCGGGTTGTTTAATTAATAGGGTAGCAATCGTAATTTGTATTTTTGTTTATGTGCTGTTGATACCAATGAATGATATGTATGGGCTCTTCTAGAGCACCATTTTGTTGATATCTGTAATATTATGTCAGATTTGAACATTTTCCAAGCTAAATTATTTTGAATTTCGTCTTTTCTGAAATTTGGAGCTTAACAGATAATTTAAATTTGAAAGTAAAACGTAGGTACAAGGGCGTATTTTTATGTTATCCACCTAGTCATGAAAAACTCCCTTCAATACTTATACACTTCTTCCATCTTTTTGCCAATTGTCCCATACCCGCAGAAAAATATTCCTTCGGCAACTCTGCAAAATAGAGTTCAACATCTTCTTTGAGTGCTTCATCAGATGCAAAACGCTTTCCTCAGAGATGCTTTTTAAAGTTTTTAAATAGAAAGAAGTCTGACGGAGCTAGATCAAGGCTATAAGGTGGATACCTTAACTCTATGAACCCACAGCCATAGATTATCTGCTTGTTTGCCTTATGAACCATGTTTCACCTTAATTTCACTCATTTTATCAAGAAGTAAACCTCCTCAAATCTTTGTCAACCGCACAAATTAAAAACAACTTAGCACATGTATTACTAAATGTTACAGCTATTTTTTAGTAATTGGTTTGCCATCGTCGCTTGTTTGTTTCGTGGCTAGGTAGATAACATAAAGATGCATAGCTTTAATGTTTTAAACCTTCGATTCAGGTTAAACGATCAAATTAAAACATATTTAAAATAATTAACCTGATGTAATTGAACATTAACATACATAAGTTAACATTTTAAACTATTAAAAAAAAGAAATTAAGATGTAAATTATAATTAACCGATGGTTTAATTAAGTTGCGTCAGATTTTATAAGAAATTATAACTTGTCTATGTTTTACTACTGTTCTACTATCATATACCTACTCCTAATAAATTAGAGACGTAGAAACCTCATCCAATACAACGACGTGTAAATTTAAACATTAATGATAATTATAAACTTGTAAGGAACTTAAATGGTTATAATTAATTCATTTATTTGCATAATAAATATGCGTATCTCAAAGGAATGCTATAATCAATATGCATATCTAAATAACGCAGATAAGTGTTTTGGATTTATTTTATTTTTTTGGGTTTAAATTTAACAGATTCAGAATCAAAAAGCTGTCTAAAGGAATTTTGTAAATATGTTGTTGTGACATTTACACACATTGAACATTTATAGTAGTAATAGCCTAAAGCAGGGAGGAATTGCAGACGATGCTAAACGAACTCCAGAAGGAATCCGGAAAGATAGGACTAGAGATCCTGTATATATGTTACGGGCAATGTGGGAAATCGGGCAGTGTTCACAATGCCCGGGCAATGTGGATAATGTACTTAGTATAACACTTTTATTTTTTTTAAAAACTTACCTTACTCTACCTCTAACCTCCAGTCAATGCCTCTGCCAAAACAGTAGAGGTGTTTATTGGAGGTTAGAGGTACAGAAAGAGCAGTTTTTTTTTTTAAATAAAAGTACATTATCCACATTGCCCGGGCATTGTGAACACTGCCCGGATTTCCCACATTGCCCGTGACATATATAAAGATAAGAGTTGGGAAAATGTCGTGATACAGTTTGATTGGTTTGGATCAATTTTTGCATGGACTACTTAATTAAAATGCATTTACTTGAAAGCTGTTAAAATTGACACTTTTGATGTTTATTAATAAAGGGGTAAATACGACAAAAGGACTGGCTACAGCGCAAGAAATTGTAATAATAGAGCTGAAATAAAGGAAAATAGTGTTAATCTGTTCAAATAAATCTTGTGTTAAAATATTTGCGGTTTTTATATTTGACTGGTTAAGTGACACTGTGATGACAATTAAAATGACGTTTGTGTTGATCACGTGTTTGGATCAAAAATTGCTGTCAAAATAGTCTCATTTTCCCAATTCTTATTCTAATATATACAGGGTCTCTAGATAGGACTAGAAATGAATATGGATAAGACCAAAGTCTGCACAAACGACAAAAACAACCAAGAAGATGTGATAGTAGCCGATAAAGTTATAGAAAAAATAGAAAATTACATACAGGGAATTTTTCTTTTTAGTATAGGTACATATCTCCTATGTATACTTTTAAAATAAACGTATTGTTTTACCCTATATGTAGGCAACCAACTACGCACTAAACTTTAAATTTTAATTTTTTAAGGAACAAATAGCATGCTATGGCAAAAATTATTAAATTAATTTAATGGCAAAAAATTAGTCTTTAACTGTTGCCGTTTTTATTTTCATTTCTATTTTGTGTTGTTGATATTTTATGTTTGAGAATAATCGTCGAATTAAAATTAATTTGATATTCTACTAATTTTAATTTATTTACAAACATAACCTTTACACACCACAAAAAATAAAAACTAATGTCCCTAAATTCACAGCCACCGTGACGTTTAGTGTATAGTAGGTTGCCTACTTATATCGTTTATTTTAAAAGTATACATAGGGGATATGTATACTAAAAAGAAAAATTACCTGTATATCTGGGACAAGTACTTGTAATGACAGGAGAAAATCAAACAGCGGAAACGGAGAGAAGAATTAAATTATCCTGGGCAGCGTATGGAAAAGTAAGAGATATTATGGCAGCGAACATTCCATTACACTTAAAAACAAAAATATACAATGAATGTATACTGTCAGTGACGACATATGCCTGTGAAACTTGGACCTTCACCCAGAAAAACATAAACAAGCTACGTGTTCACCAACGAGCAGTTGAGCGCCGAATATTAAATATATCCCTGAGAGACCACAAAACTAACAGGTGGATCAGACATAAGACCAAGGTGGACGATATTATCCAACGAATAACCACCCTTAAATGGAACTGGGCGGGACACGCCGCAAGGAAGCAAGAGGGATGGTGCACCAAAGTCATCAAATGGCGGCCCTGGGGGAACACTGGAATAGAGGTAGGCCACTCCAACGTTGGGCAGACGATATCAAAAAACATGCAGGAATGCTATGGTATAGAAAAGCAGAAGACCGAAACGAATGGCGCAATATGAGAGAGGCCTATACTCGAAAATGGGTAGAAGAGGGCTCATAAAGAAAGAAAGAAGAAGAACATTTATACTGCATTTATTTACACACATATTCAAATTTACACAACACTGACATCCCGATTACACAATACGAATTATAGTTATACAAAATATAAGATTTCAATCAATTTTTCTCTATAAATTGTGATGTAGTGGCTTGTTGATTTATTGTTAATAATTAATAGAAATAAGTTACTTTAATTTAGGTAGAGTCTTTGGCCAACTGCATCACTTGATATAGTGCTTAGCTCTTTGCGAGAGGTTATTATTTAAAGTCGGTTTCAACTAACACAACATATATTAATAAACGTTAAGTTTTACAGACATTCTTCAAAGTTAAAAGTACAGAAGTACATGAATAAACACTTTGGTCAGTTTAAAGGTAAAGTCCAATTATATAAAAATAAACAAAGTACGCAAAAGAATTAAAATGGTTTGCCTGAACATGTTACAAGTCTGAACATTAAATTAAATATAAAAAGACCCCATCGAGCTGGAGATGTCGCTTCTTCAATGCGGGTGAAATAACTATGGTTCTACCCTAAAGCGAGCTGACTATTTATACGTTTGTTGGTTCCCTTCCTTGGGAACCAACGTGCCTTATCTTGAAATAAGTGCTTAGTTATCATCTTATCATATTTCAGTTACAGTACGTGACTTTTTTATACATTCCTTAAGATGCAACTCGTGGGAATATTTTAAAACTTACATTCATTCACGTTTTCTCGGCACGTGGATCTTGTCTGTTACAATAACCCCTGATATCACATATCAACTTGCGACGCGTGTTAGAATTAATTTCAATATCTTTAGATCTTGTTTGATCTGTAATTAATTTGTCATTTTGATACAGAAAGACTCAACGTTTCGCCCACTTTTTTAAGGGACTTCTTCAAGAGGAAAGAGAGCACTAAAAGAGCACAGTACCTAACTCAACGTGCCAACCGCGCCAGAGGCGAAACTCTTTTAGCAAGAGGCAGAAGGGCAACGGTAACTCAACTTGTTAACCAAGCCAGAGGCGAAACCCTTCTGAAGAGAAACAGAAAAGGCAGCGACTTTATACCGGCTGTAATCGGCCAAGTGTATCTGATTGTGACGACGATTGGTCACGGGTGGAGGGAGCGGAAGTAATGATAGCGGACTTCCAAATATCGGATAGATAATAACCAAGTTATTAGGGGTCTTGATGATTTCAATGGCCTCACGGCTTTTTCTGTTGAAAAAATAAGGGGCATTAGCAATGATCGAAGATTTTTCAAACAATATTTTATGATCAGTGTGCAGTGTCGTGATGATGTTCAGCAACCGCTGAATGTGAAAAAGATCTGATTTCAAGCAACGTTTGTGTTCACAGATACGTGTGCGTACTGAGCGGCCAATGTTCTAGATGCCTCTTGATGACAACAACAAGGGTTGAGGCTTATCTTTTACTGAAGGGAGTATCTGTGACACTTTTGGAGGAGGTTTGAAGATGGGTTTGATGTTATGTTTTTTGAGAATCCTTCCTATGTGATCCGTAACTTGGCGAAGGTAGGGTAAGAAAGCAGTAGCCTGGGGTCTACAGGTATTTTGAGGATTTTTAGGGTTTTCGGGGTGTAGTTGTTTTTGGATGACCTTTCTAACATCGCTTTTGTTATACCCATTCTTGATGAGATTTTCTTGGATGTGGGCTAACTCGACATGAGGACTGTTGGAAATGAGAATGGAAGGAAGGAGAGAAAGAGGAGATTTCTGCTTAAATACGAAGATAGCACCAAAAAAGCTCAAGGAAGAGGAAACATGCTGAAGAAGTTAGGTTATTGGAAAGACAAAGAGATAAATAACTACAGGAGATTGTTAGAGCACCTAACGCTTAAGTGCATAAATGGGAAAGTGAAAGAAGAAGAAGCATGGGGAAAACAATAAGAAGAAAAAGGAGAAGAGGTACAAGAAGAAAAAGAAATCGAACAGAAGGAAGCGGAAGAAGGGAAAAAAATGAACAGAAAAATGAATAGAAAAAGTACAACAATATAGCAAACCTTTATTTACAGTATTCTATTTTTCAAGGCCATAAAGACGCCACACTTATTAATCACGCATTAATCCTGTAATTAAGTAAAAAAAAAACTATAAAAACGATTAAATATTTACCTCGTCTTTAAACGTGCAGCTTTTTCATTCATTGGATTATTTACATGTTTGCTCATGTAAATATGTTTTGATCTCAATCGCAGAAACTTTTAAATATTTATTTGTAATATGCTAATTGTTCATATATCAAACGTATATTTAATATAATCTTGAAATACATGAATCAGCTGTACATAGAAGCCTTTTGAAGTTTTATGTTATGTTTGTTTAAAATTTTTTTTCGTTTCAGTTCCTTATTAATTAATTACTAAAGAAATCAACAGAACATTAAGAAATTAAAAAATTTTTGGTTTAATAAAAATTAAAAATTGCAATTTCTCCGAATATAAACGTTATGGGTGCTGCACGGATGTTTTTGTTTGTTACTGGTCCTTGGTGTTTTAATGACTTTGTTTTGCATGTTTTGCTCTGGTTTTAGACTGCCTCGAATGTTTGGTAGGGGTTCTTAGCCTAATTCTGCATTCAACTAATTCACCTTAACGAAAAAGTTCGCCTTGGACAAGGTTAAGAGTTATTTGATGTTAGAGATTGCTTAAAAACAAAAGCTATTGTTTTGCATTGGTAATCTTAAATTATTGGTTTGGTTCAGCATCTTATACGAGTAAAATAAAATGATTGATGTCCATACTACTCGAAATGGGAATGGTGATAAATAATAGAATGTATAACAATAATTAATAAACACGAAGTCAGTTCCCACAAATGTATTTAATCTTAGATCTTAGCTACTCATTAACGCTTTCGTACCGACTCCGGTACATCATCAGATGATACATATTGTTATTATTTCCCTTTTATCTTCCAGTATTTTGTATCATCTGATGATGTACCGGAGTCGGTACGAAAACGTTAATGAGTAGCTAAGATCTAAGATTAAATACATTTGTGGGAACTGACTTCGTGTTTATTAATTATTGTTATACATTCTATTATTTATCTTATACGAGTATATATTTTAACACAAGAGCTTCGATACAAATTTCCAGGATTATTCTTTCGATAGCAATCATCTATTTGTTTATTGTATTTATTTATTTATTTTTATTTTATTTACGTTATGGAGATGGGATCAGGGATCAGTTCACTTTTGAATTCCCTTGTATGTGGTTTTCGGTTTCTACCGAAGTAAATTTCTTGGAAACGTACCTATACCTGATGATCCAAATATTACGAAACTATTGTCGTATTCTGCCGACTGCTGCTCAGTGGTTCATCGAAAACCATTGTGGGTGACTTTGTTTTTAATGTTCGTTGAAGTTAATTCATGCAGGTTGCAAGCAAGCTGTTTGTAATTCTCTGTACTTTTTTGCGTTTATTTATGTTTATATAGGGCATTTCCTAATTCTTGAGCGAAAAATAAGGTTCCTTTTTGATATAGATTTGTATCTTAAAATGCCTCCCTGAAGAGTTAGGCCTCTTCAAAAATGGAGTAAATATATCGCTTGTAATTGTTTTAAATTTGGAGAAAGACAGAAAAATGAAAATCAATGCACGTTTTTTACTAACAGGAAGGCCCCTTAAGAATATTTTCTTCGTCCACCCGTGTTCTTACAAGAAATGCGACGGAATTTATACATTTAAAAATAATACGCAAGTCCACCGGTGGCAAGGCTCCACGTAAGCAGCTGGCGACGAAGGCGGCGTCAAGAACCCCACAGATACATACTTTTAACAAATTTCAAAAGAACCTACAATATTCAGAAACTAATTCTTCTTTGGAATTTATAGTTACGGGAACGAAACTAAAAGAGCTGCATTTTGATAAATAATAAAAATTTTGATGTAGGTATTACAAATAAACCAACTGCCAGATGAAGATTGCGTAGTCCTAGAAATTAAATACAAAAGTTTAAAATTTTATGCAATCAGCATGTACTTTGACTGCACAAGAGAAATTCAGACAGATTTACGAAAGTTAGATAACACATTAAATTTAATTAAAGATGGGCCAGGCTGTTTGATATGATATGATAGATAGTAACGCAAGGTCAGAGCTATGGCATGATACATTAACCAATATGAGAGGTAGAAAACTTGCGGATTTTATAATAACGAAGGGTTTGTACTTGATAATTGATAACAAAGATATACCTATTTTTATGACAGGCAGGGGAAGAAGTTGGATAGATTTAATAATTGCTAATGGAAAGATGATATACATAGTGCATGACTGGGATTGCGGAAGTGAGGAGAGTGGCTCAGATCACGCTCTAATAACATTCACACTAGAAGAAAAAGAGTCTGAGGCAAACTCAACATTATTCGAACAAGCTTGATTTATAGTTATCGAAAGTAATATTGAATTATTTGAGCGATGCATATAGGAAGAGTTTACGACAGCAATTCTGAAAAGCAATGCATTTGGAGATTTAAATACAATGGATAAAGAACTGTATAAAAGAATAAAACAAGTAACAGACTGGGAACAGTTTATGAAAAAGTTTCGGGATATATTAGTTACAGCGTGCAAAAGATCATTCAGGTTGTCAAAAGCAAGGAAGAACTGTTCCATAGTGGACCCCTGAACTAACAATTAAAAGGAAAAAAGTGAACACTTTACGAAGAAGGTTCCAGAGAACGAAAAATGATGAATTATTGAAAGAAGAAAGGAAAACAGCGTATCTGAAGAAAAAACAGGAATACTTACGAGCTTACGACAATTAGGAAAAGAAAAATTCAACTGCAATCTTACTAACGTTCGAACCCATGGAACATGGTCTATAAAATAGCATCTGGAAAACTCAAAAAAAGTTCCACATTAACAACATTACGTAAAGAAGATACGTCTACAGTGAATCTAAAAGACACATTAAAATGCATGATGCAGCAATTTTTACCAGAGGACACACAAGAAGATGAACAAGAAATTCATAGAAGCATAAGAAGAAAAATAGAAGAAGACATTAATACTTATAATGACAAAAAATTTACAAGTCAATAAGTAACAGGAGCAATAAAGCATATGAACACAAAAAATCTCCAGGGGAGGATGGAATTGGAAGTAGTATTTACTTAAGATTAACTTACCTGTTTCCAAAGATGCTAACAAGAATCTAGAATGAATGTCTTAAAAGATCAATATTTACAAGAATATGGAAACAATCCATCATAATACCTATTATCAAACTCGGTAAGGAACACAAGGACGAGCCATCTAAATATCGCCCAATTAGTTTATTGAACGTGGGAGGAAAATATTAGAAAAGCTACTTATAACACCTATAACTCACTACATATTCTCGAACCAGTTGTTACACAGTGGGTAATATGGGTTCAGGCCGCAGAGAAGCACGGTTGACGCGATTATGGAAGTCAAAAACTTTGTAGCAAATGGTTTAAATAAGAAAAATGAAATAATCATGATAAGCCTAGATGTAAAAGGCGCATTCGATGCCTGCTATATTAGTTTCACTGAAATAATATAGATGCCCAAAAAATTTGTACCAATTAAGCATTGACTATTTTAGACAGAGGAAGGCAAGATTACAAACCAACACCGAATATGTGGAAAAAAACGTAACTAAGGGATGTCCGTAAGGTTCTTGCTGTAGGCCCAGATTTTGGAATGTGCAATGCTCTTTATTATTAAATATAAATTACGCAAAAAGTACAAAGATCGTAGCATTTGCAGATGACGTCTTAATAATGGTACAAGGAAGAACAGCCAAATAGTCTGAAAACTATGCAACTATACAAATATGGAAATGGAGAAAGTGGCTTACGTATGTTGTGATTCATATTGAAGCTAGTGACTAAATTGTTTTTTCTATGGACGATTTACCACTCCGTCGCAAAACTCTCAACCTCGAGAACTAGATAATTTCTGCTCAGGATTTACTTCCTTCCCTTGACAGATTGTCTTTCTGAACTTAGGTCCTCCCTGTTGTTGATTTTTCTCCCTTCTTATCTATTGAGACCTTTGTTTTCATCTGCTTTAAAAGCTTTTTACGAGACTCGTACTGTGAACTGCGACATTTAAAATAGCTAAGGGTTTTCGACAAAGCTACTCCTTGCCACCTACTTTGTTTAAAGTGTATTTAAATTACGCCCTTCAACAATGGGGAAATAAATGTTATGCTGTGGGAATCTCATTAATTGATTAAACGTGCTTATACAAATATTCTCCACCTTGCTGATGACCAAATCGCAATCGCTCAAGATAACGAAGATTTGAAATACATGCGCTGAAAATTAATAGAAGAGTACAACTGGGGTCTTATTATAAATTTTACTAAAACGAATTATATGTGGGTGGAGAGACCTTCACACTGCTACTATTAAATGATGGCCATGTTATAAAGTTTTGTGATGACTATCTAATAACAAGCCTAACCAGCTCAGGAGGAACCTACAAGGAAATGGAGATAAGAATGACAAAACAGACGTATTTCCAAAATAAGACAAAGCAAATCTATAACTCAATCTTAAAAGGTTTGGAATTACTGAAGAAGATGGCAAGTGGGAACCGTAAGCCGTTGAAAAACACTGTTAAACAGAATTATATAAATAATATATTGATTATTACTAAGTTAATTAAATGCAGGCATTAGCTGTGCTTTCGAAGCATTGAAATGGACTGCAGGGAGTAAACACGCATAGGACGTGCCGGCGAAGTTATTTAAGGTGTTGTGGGTTTTTGATATTTATTATATTCCTGCGATAGAAAAATGGTGCTAACGCAATCACAAAAAGATGATGTGGGCGATGTTGTCGAAACCGCAATAAAAAAGTTACTAAGCAGTCAAGATTTCTTAAGAAGTATGGCAAAAGCTGTAACTGAGATGGTGCAACAAAATTTACAACAAACATTTGATAAGTACAATAATAATTTGCAAGAATTAGAAATAAAAGTAGAATCTTTATCTGTCGACAACAAGCAGCTTGCAGAGGATAATAAACTACTATCCATGGAATTGGATGCTTTACAACAATACTTAAGGAGAAACATATTGCGGATTTTTGGTATAAAAGAAATTAGAAATGAAAATACAGAAAATGTTGTGCTGAAAGTATTTAAAGATAAATTAGGCATAGAAGTGGTTGGAACGGCTATAGACAGAAGCCACCGTGTCGGCAAACTGCTAGAAGGGAGAAACAGACAAATTATTGTAAAATTGGTCAGATATCAAGATCGGGATTTGGTTTTTAAAAGGAAGCGGCATAGTAATAACAGATGATCTTACAAAGAAGAGGATCATTTTACTAAAGAAGGCACAAGAAAAAATAAACAAAAAAAGTGTGTGGAGCATAGATGGAAACATATGGATCTCGAAGGATAATCGGAAACGCAAAATATTCGCAGAGCAAGATTTAAACGAAGTGTGAATAATTTCTACGGCACGGCTAGGTATGGTTGTTCAGGTTTATTTGATAAAATTTCTTTGCTAAACAAATTGTTCAGTTTTGTTATTTTAAGTTCACAAAAATTTTTTCATTTTATTATTTCAGTTCTGTTAAGTGCATTCTTATAGTCTTATAGTTTTTTGTTTTTAATTATCTCTGATGGTCCTAAATGTTATAGAGGAACTAGATCATTATAATAACCAGGGCAGCACCGTGTTAATAGATGGCTGTAATCCAAATTTTGTTAGGGAGGATGAGTTTAAAATAATTCATTTTAATATTAGGAGTATAAAGAAAAATCTTAATGAAGCAATTACATTTCTAGAGAGTTTACAGACGACATTTCAACTAATAATTTTTACAGAATGTTGGCAAGTGAGTGATACGGGTAGTTGCAGCATTGATGGATATGATTTATTTTATGACGGCGCAAATTTTAATCAGAATGATGGTTGTTTTGTATACATTAAAAGCTCAATAGTAGTGCAAAGTTATGAAATTACTAAATATCGTGAAGTTTCTTTTACTAAAATAAATTTTATGATAAATAAATTAAAGTTTAATGTAATTTGTACTTACAGACCTCCATCGACTGATAAAGTAATATTTCTGGAAGACTTACAGCAAATATTGCTACAAAGCAAAAATTATGACGTCTCATTTTTTATTGGAGACGTGAATATTGATGTTTTGGACCAATATTCAATAGATGCTGGTAGTTATTTGAATATTCTGAGCGAGTTTGGTTATGTCCAGGGAATAAATGGTGTCACACGTAAATTGTCTAGAACGTGCATTGACCATATTTTTTATCAAGGTTCCAAATAGATTTATTACGCAAAGTTTTATATGTGACAGTGATATAACTGACCATTTTCCGGTGGGATTTATAGTAAAAAGCTTGCATGAAGGCCACAGAAAGCCTGGTACCTGTTATAAATCAAATGTAAACTACAACGTGTTACAGAAAAATTTGAGTGGGGAAAATTGGGATTGTCTGCAAGACATCACAGATATAAATTCGGAAACTGATCTTTTTATTGAAAAGTTACAAAATTATACATATAAGACATTCTACACAAAGAAATTCATATAAAGTTGAAGCCTTGGATTACCCAAGAATTGGTAAAATCGATTAGAACGCGAGATAAAATACGTAAAGCATCAGAGCGCTCTCCAGAGGATGAGAATCTAAAATTGACTTATAAACGTTATAGGAATTTTGTAACTAATCTAATTCGAATAACTAAAAATAATTATTATAAAAATAAAATAATCACAGCAGACAAGAACCCCAAGAAAATATGGTCTGTAATAAAAGAGGTAAAAGGTACGGAGGTTACAGATGTAAATAAATCAATTCCAAATGAAATTAACGTGTCTGGTGAAGTCATTAGAGAGCAACAAAACATTGCAGATTGTTTTAACGGACACTTTACGGAGATAGGTGTAAAAATGGCAAATGACATTAAAGCTAGAACGGATGCAGTGCTGAATAACACTCCCATCCGTAATTATCATATTCTAAATTCGATTTTTTTTGGAACCGGTGGGAGATAAAGAATTATCTAAATATATTGATGATTTAAGAATAAATAAATCAGCAGGCTATGATAACATATCGCCTAAAATAATAAAAAATTGTAAGAATTACTTACTAATGCCTTTACTAAAAGTATATAATTATATATTGTCCTTTTCTGTTATTCCGTGTTCTTTTAAGCAATCTGTAGTAGTTCCATTATTTAAAGCAGAAACAGGAAGGATTTAAATCACTACAGGCCAATATCACTAATAACAGTTTTTGCTAAAATTATGGAAAAAGTAATATCACGAAGATTAAAAGATCATCTCAACCATCATTCCATATTGTCTGAAAACCAGTATGGTTTTAGACAAAATATGTCCACCGAAAGCGCTATATACAGTTAACAAATTTGTTATACAGTTCTCTAGACAAAAATAAAAAATCTATAGCGGTATTTATGGAGTTAGCGAAGGCTTTTGACACGGTATCGCATATGATATTACTTGACAAGCTGGAAATGTGCGGTGTTAGAGGTGATGCATTATCTCTGTTTCAAAATTATTTAAAGGACAGAAGGTAGTGTGTCAGAATTGGAAATGCAGTGAGTGAACATAAAGCAGTAGAAATAGGAGTTCCACAGGGAACTATTTTAGGACCTTCCCTTTTTCTCATATATATAAATGATTTACTGCTTCTAAAAAACATCAATGTAATTTCCTATGCTGATGACACTGTTATTATCTTCGAAAACACCACTTGGGATGCGGTGTTAGAAGCAACTGTATAAGCATTCTCGTTGACAAAAAGAATGCTTCCCCAGTTTAATCCAATCGTTATTCACGTTGCGGGGTGTCTCAGAAGAATATGTTCCTGTGGATCGGTTATAGAAAATGCAGATTCTGTACGATATTTGGGTATAATTGTGGATCGGTATTTGAAATGGGACCTGCAAATTTTGCAGACTACCAATAGACTGCGTAAGTTAGTTTGTCTGTGTTATTCGTTACGGGATGTTCTAAATAACCATTTGATAAAAGCTGCGTATCATTCATTTATTGAATCTGTCATTTCATACGGAATTATTGGATGGGGGGGTGCATATGCGAGTAATTTGCTTCCTTTGCAACTGACACAGAAATGTTTGTTGAAAATACTACACAATAGACCTAAACGTTTCCCATCTCAGGAAATTTTTGATTTGGTACAGGTACTAGGTACTAGATGTCAGGCAGTTATACCTACGAAATATTCTGTGCTTTATGTTCAAAAATCCTAAACTTAAAATCCTTACAGATCATGCGCACAAGACCAGAGGTGTAACCAACTCAATTTTAATATGTGTCAGAACTTACAAAACTCTATGTCAACACGGTCCATATTATGTTGGTATCAAACTGTTCAATCTCTTGCCATATTTTATAAGACGCATTAACTCGCTTCAGATGTTCAAAAAACACATAACAAATTGGATTCGTGGTAATATGAACTGTATTCGAGATTGTATCACATGGCTGTAATTACCTGCTAGTAATTAATAATTATATATTTCTAGAATGCAAAGAGATGTTGTTATATAAGCTCTTTTTCCCATTTTTATTTTTATTTTTCATTTTTATATTTATTTTATTTTTTATATTTTGTTTTTGTAAATTAATAACTGTTCTGAATATACTAGTTCTAAATTGTAATTAAGTTATTGTTAATATAGCACACACGAGTAGTTCAATACGCACGTGCTTTATATTATTTCATGTTTCATGGCTATCACGATTTATTAAATTTTTGTTAATTTGCTTTTGTATTTTGTGTTTGAACGAAGTGAAATAAAATTATTATTATGATTATTAGTTATTATTACCTTAGGGAGGTACATTCAGACTATAAATAATTGTAAAATCTACCAATCTCCTTTACTGTCATATACTAGTAAGTGAAACTTACCTTATGCGCAGTGAAAAAATAGTTTTAAATGGGCCAATAAGTGTTTAAAATTAAAAACAATTATTAAATGACACAACCAGTTTTAAAGGTGTGTACATCTTTAATTTTCTTTGGATGAAATCTATATGTATAATAATCACAACTGTTGTTTGTTTTGGATTTCCACGCGGTCTTAAATGTTCTTCATTTACAGATGGTATAAAAATTCAGGAAGATCCTTGTATCTTTCAGTAGCAACTTTGATCTTATTCAATATCATAATGTTAATTTCATATTTTTAACAAGAATTTACAGATCAAGGATTTCACTGAACAGCTGACAACGTATCTCCAATCGTAAAACCTCTTGATTACGATTATAAATATATTTTTGAATACAAATCAGATGCGAAAATGAAAAGATGACCCGTTTTCAGCAGGTTTAAAATACTACAATGTGACAAATTAAATTGCGCTCAAAATAAAATTTACAAATAATAAAGATGTCACCGAACGCAGCAATTGTTTAAAGAATTTCAGTTTTAACAAACTGATTTGTAGACAAGTCTAAATATAAAGAAAATGCTTAAATATAAAGGGAGTTACGTAAGTTGTAATAAAATAGTTTCGTCAGTTATTATTTTTAACATACAAAGTTGTGATAACCATGCGATGGTTACTAAAATAAAAATAAATTGAAATCAGTCCAGATGAAAATCTTGATAGTCTAAAGTCTAAAGCATAGATATGTTTATTTCTTTTGTAAGTTCGTACGGGTTTCCAAAAGGGCTGAAGGGATTTCAAAATTAACCTTGTTAAATGTTACTTAGATTTATTCATTTAGTAATTTCTTCCTAAAACTAAGCCGATGATTTGCAACTTAAACAATTGCTAAATTTTTCTCAAAGTGATAACCTTGGCAATTTAATAGGGTAAGGGTTTATCAAGTAATTTTATGGAGTATTTTTAATAAATATGCCCCAATTTCCATTGAATTATTGCCAACTTCAAATGATTTCGAAACTGTTTTTGTTACGAAGATTTCAATAAATTTTTAATGCGCGATTAATTGGCTTTCCAAGTCTTATTGTTCTTTGGAATTTTCAGAACTAATTAGAACATCTTTGAAAAGCCTTTCAAGGGCCTGACCTTGGCCTAAATTCGAACGTATGTCCTTTTAATTCCAAAACGAGGCTGTGCAGTCAGACGTTTTTACCATTTAACCATACCCTTTTTCCGTTTAAAACTTTAATTTAACTTTGTAACCTGTCGTTTTTGCCCAGATATTATTTACATTATTCAGAAGAATTTCTTAAAATCATTGAATCCGGATAAAACTCAGTTTCTGATACGCGTATCAACACAAATTGTCCCCGTGTTATTTACAAAATTTGTTTATAAACAAATTAGACCAAATATGAAGAGTTGATTAAACTCAATATCTGAACAAAATATATCGAAACCAATATACATACAAGCGCGATTGCTTAATTAAACAGTTTCTTAAAATATCTCGGAGGATATTTAAAAAAAAATAATTACAGATGCAGAAGTAGAAAGTTCTATTATGGAAAATTTTTAAATAATTTAGATTATTTTATCGAAGTTATCAACAGTTTATGTAATAAAATTAACTCATTACTGACGAAATTAAAACGATTTTTGCTTTTTTTCTATTTTGTTATTAGTCACGTAGGTTTACCATAAATTATTGCGGGAAAAATAAAAATAAAGTGGAAAAACTTGATTGAAAATAGCTGCACGGTTGATGTACGCTTGGTGATTTTGCAAAATTAAGTTCGATTCATAAAGTCGTTTATTTGTAAAATGTTTGAAATATTGTTATGTAATTTGAATAATATTTTGATTAAAAGGTTGCACAAAATCTGAAGAAAATTCGCCAAAAACCCAACCAAAAATTGTTATTCCGCAAGACTTTTATTAATGTAACTAAAGTAAAACGAAATAATTTTTTTAAAGTATAAAGTGCATAAAAGAAGGAAAAAACAAATAAATGGAACAAGGACGTGTTTATTTCCAAGTTCGAAGCACGTGATATTTTCTGATGTTCATGACAAAGGTCTTGAAGATAACTTTTCTATACAAATTGCGAAATCTACAGTCTCCAAGTCTGATTACATACAATAACGATATGATTTTGATTCAAATTCGGAATTTTCTTCTTTTAACTTCAGGCTATAAGACGAACTAGGTAGTTAAGGCAATTATTAGTATAACTCTTCTGAAGTCTTAAGTAAAGGTAAATATCCGGCGTAGTATAATCTGGTGCTTGGGTATGTCCAGATTGACGTAAGCGTTTGAAAGCCATTTACGTCATAATGTTTATTTTATTACAATGGCCTGATTTTAAGATGATTTGATTGGATTTTTAATAGTCTTTTAAAATCACATCTCAAAATTAGGTAATTACTTAACATCTACTTTTCCAGTAAATTTAGTTCGTATATAATCCACAATAATCATCAATATATGTTTGATATAAATCAGTGATGTAAATAAAACTTGTTCAGGGACGCATAATTTTATAAACAAATATTTTACGGTGGATCCATTACTCAGCACGCAAATTGTTTTTAACGCTAATTTAAACGATCAACATAAAATAACAGTTATTAACTGCGCCTTTTAAGTTAAAAGGAAAAAAGTACCCGATTTTCAAGCGTATGTTACAATATTTTTATAAGAATTTCATCTTAGTTACTTTGAACCATTAATCATTTAAAAAAATTATTTCATCTAAGTAAAATATTTTTTCCAATGCTAAACAGAAGCCAAGCCAATTATTAAAGATAAATTCCGCCAATAAATAGTTAAATGCAATTACTGTTTTTCTTGTAAAACAAAGTTCAGAAACATTTACTGCAAATATATCAATTAGATGACTTAAATTTAGTTTGTTTTATGCATGTTATTGAAAATGGTATAATCAAGAGTGGAAATTTTCTTCTAAAATGGGAAATTCGATAAGTTTTAAAAGAATGACTTTTAGGGAATTTTTAATTCTGAAACCACCAAAGTACGCCGAGGAAAATTTCCTTCGTTTTAAATTTTAAATTTACACTTTGATAGATTTTTTTCATTTATTATTTACGTAAATGTACTTACAAATGAAAGTTTTAAAGTTTAAATGCGACAGATAATTTTAATTCTTACGATAAGAAAGTAAAAAAGGAAAACATTGGACTTTATGCGCTCCGAATAAAAAGGTCAGTTGCATTATTGCAAATGAAAGTAATTTTTATGCGCTTACAACTTTTTGGTTTGAATACAACAGATCTACATATCGATTTTTTAGTAAACAAAACCGTAAAATTCTTTATTTATTGATTTACTTAAAGAATGATTTTCCTGTGTAACTGAATTAAAACTTCAGTCTTGGTTCTTTTAGACTTTTCAGTTGATTAAGTAGCCGTAATCATTTTAATAGAAAAAATAACTGCCAGAATTGTGGTTTCCTGCAAATTTCTATGTAGAAAATCTTTATTGCAAAGCACCACACTGAAAAGACTAAATTTAATATCCAATCCATCTGTTCAGAGGACAGGCTCACACGTCTTCAAGCAAAATTAGAGAATATAAAATGGAATAATCTGGGACTGAGCGAGCTAAAAAGGATGGGAAAAGAAATACTACGACTCAAATCGGGTAATTTGTTATACTATAAAGGTGAAATAGACAACAATAGTAATGAAGTTAGTATGCTTATACACAAGATATTGGCTGATCAAATAACTTTTATAGTAGGAATATCATCAAGAATTCTGCACGTAACATTCCAAATATCAAGAAGGTACAGGCTGAAGATTATTCAAGTTTACGCCCCGACAGCACCATACACGAAAGATGACATTGAAGAGATCTATCGCAATGATAGAGCTTGGTAAATTTCATAGAAGAACATCAGTTAAAAATAGTGAACTCCTTCGTTCGTAAAAAAACACACCCAAAATGGACATGGCAAAGATCGGACAGGAGAAAAATGAACGAAATAGATTTAATTATCACAAACAGACGTAACAATGTTAAATACGTTCGATCACCGGATGGATAGAGCAAGGCTAACAATAAATACAAAATTAGAAGAAAAGTAATTGACAATAGAAGCAAAACAATAAATTTCATTGTACTGAAGGAATACGAAGAACCTTTTGAAATTAAAACTGGAGTCCGGCAGGGAGGTGGGCTCTTACCCATCTCATTCAACTGTGTATTAGAAAAGATAATCCGAGAATGGAAAACCCTACCGGCTACAGGCCTTAGAGGCATAAACAGGAAAGTTCAAATAAATACTAAAGTGGGTTGTTTGGCCTGCGCAGATGATATAGCCATTCAAACAGACTCCGTGGAAACAACAATGGCCCAAAGCAAAACCGTCCAATCCATAGCCGTCGAGACCGACCTTCAGTTATCTTACAAGAAAACAGTTTTCATGATCAAGGACATATCAGCACCAGAATACTTTTTACCCAACAACAAGATCCAAAAAGTCAAAGAGGTTAAATACCTAGCGGAGAGGATCAGTCAAGATCTCAAAAATGACAAGGCATGAGAGGAAAGGGCCAGGAAAATGGATATAGCCTACAGCCTAGGCAAGAAGGTTTACAAAAAAATCCATATCAATCAATGCAAAACTGGGGCACTATATCACAGTAAATAAAACCGAAGTTCTTTATGCGGTAGAAATCCTAACCATCAAAGAAGCAAAACTGTTACAGAAACTAGAGGTCACGGAAAGAACCATCCTGAGAAAGATACTAGGTCCAAGGAATATAAACGGAGAAAGATACCACAGATCAAACGAGGAACTATACCTTAAAGAATTTTATAGCCACTTAGAAAGAATGGAAGAATGACGACTAACCAGCATCAACCACAGAGCCAACTCGCATAAAGAAAACATCGGTTTGGTACAAAGAGGTCAAACAAGATCTTGTAATCTTGTTACATTCAACATCCCCGAAACACAAATATATGACAGAAAAGTTTTCCGAAAAGTGATACAAGAAGGCCCACAAATCAAGTTTAAGAAAGGGTTAAGACGAAAGAGACCAGAAGAAACTAAACAACGACAAGTATGAAAGAGATATGGGCTAGGAAGAAAGCTCTCAAGAGTGCACAAACAGCCTCAACAACTTAAGCTGCAAATCAGTTTGATTAAATTTCGTAGTCCATAGTTGGCTCATCTGAAAAAAATACAAGATCCTAACGGAAACATACTCAATATCAAATACCCTTAAGCAATAGAACAATTTGCACTTCGTTTCGACTCAAAAGAAGGTGATACATAAGAAAGATAAAAACATTAGGAAGATTAAGAGATAATCATAAACGAAATGCGAGTATTATCATAAATAAAGAATAATAGATGAGCAGAAGAAGACGGTATAACAGTAGGCATGATAAAATGTGACGCCAAGAATTATCAACGGTTATAAAAGAATTTTGAAATTGGAAAGAAATCCCAATTCCATCTGGCAATGGACTCTTACAGATTGAAGAAAAGAGAATGAGAAGATGAAGAATAAGAAAAGTCGTCTTAGACTTAATTTATTCCAATATTAAACGTTATGGTTTATTTTACTTTTCCTACTTTTACTAATATTGTGATATTAATATCAATGAAGCAATTTGTTTTGGTACAGCAATCCAAATTTTATAGAGCAGAATTATATTTATTCAATAACATTCCATGAAATTAACCAAATTACCCTTAGTATGACGTTCGAAAACGAGTCCATGGATCAGCAAACAGATATTAACAAATTAAACAACATATAACAAAGGAACCGACCGACTTTACGAAGGATGTACTTAAAAATGCGCAAAGGGAAAAAAGACAAAGCAAGATGTTAGAAGAAACAAATAAACTAATAAACTAGTACGAACAAGAAATAGCAAAAAACTAAATATGACAGAAAAAGAAATTACAGCAATACACAAAGAAATTAGAAGAAGAGTACGAAAAGATGTGAAAGAATATAATAAAAGAACGGCCCAAGAAACAATTAAAAACAACAAAGGTCCGAAAATATTTAGAAAAAAAAATAGGCTAAGGTAGAACTCTTAATAAAAGTAGTGGAAAAGAGGTAAATAGAGTGGTATGGACATGTGGTCAAAATGAGGAGTCGACAAAAAAATCTAGAAGAGAGACACGACGGAATGAGACCCAGAGGCAAACCAAGTGAAACATGGGAGAATAATGTAGAAAGGAACGCAACGGAACTAAGGAAGAACTTAACCCTTTGTATCCCAGACATCCAAATGTTTGAAATTTTTTTGTCAATCTTGGATATTTTGCTAAATAGTGCTCCAGGATTACATATATTGCATTATAATCAAATTTCGAACCTCCACCCCCCTTTTGGGGGGAGGTGGATTGTTAAGTACCGTCAGAACTTCATTTTGCAGTCCTTTGCAAAGATAGTGGGAAATTGTTTACCCCATCACCTATCATTTATTGATCATTAAATACATAAAAATAACTCATGAATGCACAAAATCATTAATTACATACTGTGATATTCAGAAAGGCAATTCTTCTTCTCATTATAATAGCACATGAAAACACCGCAAGCTGTACATTTCGAATGTGGCCTTGACCGTATAGCTTTCGACGAACAGTTCTCGCATCTTCCTCTTTCCATCACAAAAGTAACCCAGTGGGAGCCACGATTTCCCAACCGAATGCCATCTGGAATAGTGTAACTGTACTTTCTTCTCTTATAAATCTGTGTCGACTCACGCGAGTTACTGCTGGCTCGCTTTTTTGGTCGTAGTTTGTTCATTATGGCCATAGCAATGGATCTTCTAAAATCCAATAACGTCATTTGGTCTTCCTCGGATTCGTGGTACAGAATAAATGTACGTTTTTGATATATGATCAATTGCATAATAGCATCGCAACTGATCTGCTTGATCTACAGCCCCCATGTATTTGTTGTAGTCCGCAACGGTTATTGGATATTCCACTTGAACTTTAGACCCATCGTTTTGTTTCCTGCTTACAGTGGTTACTTCGGTTCCATAAAAATTGGAGCAAAAATGTACGCATTTATTGTCCTTCCATTTGAAGAAGCTGGTGTCTAAATTTGAAAGACACCTCGTTTCATGTCTTTATCATTTTATCAAATTCTTAGGACAATGCATTTTGTTATAACGAATTGTTCCGCAAGCTGGTAAAAAATTATCGAAATAGATAATTCTGCTTTTTCCCCATTCTCATTCAGTCAAACTAAGGACGACTCTTTCTCCTAAGCCATAGTCTTGATATTTTTCTTCAAGTTCCGTATTCTTACCTTGATAGACGTCGACCTTCTTCACGTATGCTTTCTGATCCGCAAGATACCACAGTTTATAAAATCGCTTGATCGATTTCATGGGATTGTACTGTTTCAAAGACGACCGTCATTTGAAAATTATCATGGACTCGTCAACAGCTAGTTCCCTCGTTTCGTGGTACAAATTACAAAATTGTTTATTGAGTGGCAAAAGTGGCCTCACTTTAAACAACTTGTCCTTATTGTCTTTCGGTATGGCACTATTATCGTTGACACGCAGGTGAGATAGAATTTCTTGGAAGCGGTTACGGGTCATGGCCTGGATAACTAATGGAATTCCAAGATCTGGTGCAGTGCTCCAGTAGTGTTTATAGCTTGGCAAACAGTGATAACTCATAAACATATTTATTCCATCTTCTTTTGGATCTAGGTTTTTAACTTTCTGTGTCGCATACAAGTTACTTTGAAAAGTAATTTCTTTCACAGCCGAAACCAAAACTGTGAGAAAATAGTCAGTTGATGTGGTGCAAGTCAGAAAAGAATTCCCAATTAGTCCACTTGGGAAGTCGTAATTTGGAACCGATGTAAGTTTCTCCTTTTTTTCCACTTTCTGTCAATTTCTGATTGAATTTTTTTAGTATTTTTCACAGGAACTGCTCTTCATCCTCATCGTCAGTAATGTCATTTAGAATTTCTATATTTCGCACCCTTGCGACACTTGCATCACCGTCACAAAGAAAATCTTTAGTTGCAGGATGAAGTTGTATTTCAAATCTTTCGTCATCGTAGCTCTTCAAGTTCGATCAAAACCCTTTCGGCCTCCGCTAATAATTCTTCGTCGGTAAGCGGTTTTGTCCAATATTCCTTTTCCCCGCTCATTTTCTGCAACAACAGTTCAACTAAGCACTCCCTAAGCACTGATGGTACTTCTCAGTGTCACAAATACTTTCGCCAATAAAACAGTGAAAATCGAAATTTACTTATAACTAACTTTATACTATATTAATAACGCATAAATTGCACTTACCTAATTCAAAGAAACTAACAGCAGTCGTACATGCACATATACGCAAAAAACACCAATTCAGTAAACGACACTATAATAACCACCCTCACACAACAAACGTCAACACAATACAGCTGATATTTCACTAACAGGACTACCAACCTAAAACCACTTCCAACGCTAAACTTGTGGAAGTGTACTCCAAAGTACCGTCAGGTCTAAAATCACACCAGTCACGTATATTATAAATATGAGGCAAATAAAATGATCGGTACCTAGAAGTACCGTCGGGACACAAAGGGTTTTAAAAGAAGTGCGAACGCTAGCAGCCGACTTTGTCCATTACCAAAAGCGGATAAAAGGAAATAGGGATCGGAGAAGAAGAAGAAATGATACTAGAAAAGTATGGAGAAGTATGAGAATGAGAATCACAAAATTCTATTAGAACTTAAGAAATAGGAAATTCGAGATTTTAAATAAACACAGTCGTAAGTATAGGGAAAAACAATTGAATACAGCAGGTACAGAAATGGTTGGAAGCTAAGTTTGGTTAAAAGAAAGGGAGTGAGTGAAAAAACAGAGGAAGAAAAAGATAACAACCGAACGTGCAAGTACGATAGGCAACAGAAGGAAGTTAAGAAACATGCAGAAAGGGGTGGCTTATGAAGAAAAAACACCCCAGATGAGTAATTTAGGACATCGTAATGCCTTCCACCAAAGCGAAAGAAGCGAAGAATATGAAGAAGAAAAATGTTCACTAAAGTGTTGCCCCATTTTTAAATACTTTCCCAATTTTTTATTTTTCAATCAACAGCAAAATCTTTGTTTAATTTTTAGGGATCTTAAACGTAAAGATACTGGGAATATTTCTGACAACGAAGAAATATAACTGTTTAAATTAATGTATTAATTGAACTTCATTGTATTTTTTAGAACAAACGTTATCAATAAATATCAAATTTTTACGTCAGTACACAAAATATGCAGCCAAAAAATAAACAAAAAACTAAGTAATTTAAACCATGTCCATATGTCCATGTCTTAACAGGAGTACAAGCGCATATTTAGTTTAATGATATACGTAGTAAAATTCCATAAAATAACGAACAAAAGGTTAGGATATTGAAATGAGTCGATTTATTTATATCTTGGAAATTGGAAAAGGTTGGCTACTTTAATTAAGTAGTTATAGCCAAGAATTTTCTGTCAGTTATATAAGAATATTAAAAACCTGATTGTGTTTTATTTTTTGAGATTAACTTCGTAATTTCGTCATCAATTTAAAATTATTACTGGAAACTCCGGATATAAAGTGAAATTATATTTTAAAAATATAAATAAATGTATGGCTGACGAAGTAATTAGTTACGAAATTCATTCGCTACCTCATTATTTACAAAAACAGGTAGATATTCAGATGGTCAAAGATGTCATTTATTAACTTGTCGATCAAGGAAATAAACATTTAGTTGAACGATTATTAAATTCAATATTTTAACGTTTGATTACTTTCCTTAAGAGTTCCTGTTAAAGTCAAACAAAACAAAAAAGTTTTTGAAAGTTTTCAAGGATATTAGTTCGAGAATTGACAGCCTCTTCGTATGTTACCAAAGCCTCTCGGATTTTACCGGTATATTTCGGCAAATTCCGAAAGCACTCGGTATTTCCCGGATTACTTAACAAAATCATTATCGAAAGAACTATTTGGACATTTTTAAGGAAATATTTCTAAGAATCAGGACCTAATTTAGTAAAAATTATGTTACTATTAAAATTATATAAAAGCAGTGACCTAGAAAACTCTAAAAGGTAATTATGAAAATAAATTAATTAAGCAATTTTTTCTGGAAATTAAAAAGAAACTTAATAAAACGGGTTAACAAAAGGCTGTGATGTATTTCAATGAATTTGGTGTATAGAAAAATAGTGCCTTTTAATTTGATTTCCAAGGCTTAATTACTTATGATGTTGCTCACCGATTATAACATTTAAAGTTATGGATTTACATAATTTCCAACTTCACTTAAGCAATTTAAATATTGTCAACTGTTAAAGTAGTTAATAAGCATCGAAAGGAATTAAACAGTAAACATATTTACTATAAAATTCCTTAAATATGCTTACCACACTTTTTAATTATTGTGGTATTCTTATAAATACTACAATTACGAACAATTTCTCGTATGATAATTATAACTTATTTTCTTTAAATATACGTATAATAACCGACAATGTAGAACGCTTAAGTTAATCAGCATAAATAACGCACCTTTACAAATATTTTTGATGCACAATTGTTAACTGAAACTTGTAGAACAATAAATATGATATGATTGCGCTGTTTTATAAAAAAAAATAAAATTGCACATCTAATTAAAATACCTGTCTGAAATATTTATATGTTAAAAATGCAAAATAGGTTTTACAATGACACAGCAAATTCTTATATTTATATAAGAACGAATATTATGGGATAACCGAATATATTTACTTTGCTGTTAACTATCACACATCTACATCATGCTGGATTTATTCTATTTTTTTTGATTTTTGAAAAGCCAATCTGAAGTTTGTGAATTTCTAGTTTGATCTTTATAAATCAACAAAAGCCAGACATTTCCAGGCAAATCTCAAAAATTATACTTATAATTGAATTTTTAAACATAGATTATTAAAGTTACATACATTCCGTATGTACAATAAGTTTTAAAACCAATAAATGTTCGCTATTTAAATAAATTAGGTATTCTGTCGACTTAGGAATATTTTGTTTGACATACATAAAACCACAGCAATTTACATCTCGTGCAGTACATTAACGTAATGTTCTAATGTGTGCAATAAAATAGGAAAATAAGTTTATTTACGCCTTGTTTATAGATGTTTCGTGTTTTTTATGTTTAGTATATACGAGATCTAAACTTGTTGGGGACAATTTTAATACTAAGATGATTTATCTGGAAATAAAAATATTGTAAAGAGAGTTGGTAATTAATTTAAAAGATGGGAAATTAAGACCAACAAAATGCTTTAATTTTTTCTTTTACACACCCTTCACTTTTTATTTGGACGATAGTTGGCCATGATTCTTATTTATTATGTTGACAGTGAAGAGTGGACATCCTGTGCGGTGCTATGCGATCCACCACATTTTACACGCACAAAAGGTCTGGTACAGCAAGTTTTTATATGACCAAACAGTTGGCATCTTATATATTTATTGCATTACACTGTTCTGTCTTCTAGGAGATTCTTTTGCACTACACTATGTTGTGGAGTGCGAACGTATTTATTATTAACAGCTGGTTTTAGTCAACAAAAAACACGTTCAATGGCGTTTTATTCTTTCTATGTAGTACATTGATAATATTTCTAACCTTGTGTCTCAGAGTTGTGAGTACTTTTTTGATGTTTTGAGTTTATAAGATAATATTAAGGATACAGGCAAATTATAGGAGGGTATAAGGACAGATGCCCCAGTTCGGCAGCTCCTAAGATAGGCACCGGAACGTAGACGGGTTTATTATTATTATTATTCGTTTCTTTAACACGGTAGATAACCGGATTATTATTTTTATTATTGTTGTTGTTGTCTGAAGGTTTTCTTAGTATAAGGGGGGTATAATAAAGTTTCTTATCCCCCATACCCACCTTTTTGGGAGACATGATACTGAACGAAGAAGAAAAGAAGAAGAAGAAGAAGAAGAAGAAGAAGAAGAAGAAGAAGAAGAAGAAGAAGAAGAAGAAGAAGAAGAAGAAGAAGAAGAAGAAGAAGAAAAAAAGAAGAAGAAGAAGAAGCAGGCTGATTGTTAGGATTTCACCCTGGGTTTAAAAGGTTTATTGTGCCCTTCATTTATATACCTGATTCAAATTAAAGAAGTTCAGTTCGATTATTCCGTATCCCACTTCTGTTTCCCAAAGAATTTGAAGTTATATTTTGGGCGTCTTTTGATTCCGTCAGATGTGTAGATGTTCCTTTAAGCCGTAATTTTTGGTGAAGATCATTATTGTTTTGAGCATTTTCTTTGTTTTTGTTTTTAGAATAATATTCGATGTTTTCTCATCCCTCGACAAGTGGTTATGAAATACAATGTGATTTTTAAAAAACTCAATTGCAGCAGGCCGTATTCTGTCTTAATAACCTTAGAACTGTCTGTATGAGCAGGCCGTATTCTGACTTCTAAGGTTATTAAGTCAGAATACGGCAATTGAGTTTTTAAAAAATCACATTGTATATGAAATGATCTGGGGGACTTAACCAGTATTCATGGTGTTTGCTTGATAGTCAGTTGTGGATTTGCTTCTTGTAAGCAATTCAGCAATCCAGTTCTACATCCAACAATACTTTAGCGAGGATATTTATCTTTTCTGGTTCCCTTATAAAGCATATGTTGTTCGGCCCCACAGTTTTGTCAATTGCCTGTGGCATTTTAACACTAGAATGGAAGTGATAGAAGATCAGTACTTTTAGCTCGGCTGCCGCTGGAAGCTTTCTGCATCAGTAACTATGGGGATAGCTATAATTTTTTCTTAGAACATCGTCATATAATGTCCCAGGGTTATGTTAATTTCATTATTTAATCTCTTTAGAGATGCCTAGTTTGCTTTTTTATTGTGCTCTATTTGTGAACCATTTAGTTTGGAGCAGGCTTTTTTGCCCTTCCAGTCTTCCCAATGTGGCATTCTAACCTCGAAGGGAACACGAGCGAGATAAAGATGTTAAGGTTATTTTTTTTATCAGCATGAATTTTCGGAATTTTTGGATATTTTTGTCACGTTCATTTGCAAATTTATTTTTTGATGAAACGTATAAAAGTTTACATTGCACCGAGAAAATTCTAAATAGGTAAACACATAGACTAAACATTTAACATTCTTTAACTCGGCACCTTTTCGTTCTCTTTGAAATTTCTCATATGACCGAGTAATTAAATTAATAAATTGTTATTTTATTGCGTAATTCTGTTATATATGTACAATTTTAGATATGTATAACAGATGTTTATTGCCCAGTTACGAGTAATTTAACACTCATGTTTTGTGTTTGATATGGTTGTGGTTACTAACATCTTTATGCTTAGATTTAGGGCCTTTTGTATCATCTATCTTTACAATTTTAAGCTTAATTTAGACTAAAAGTTTTCTTGTTACGGATGCGTTGGTATGCCATTTTTTGGTGCAAATTGTACTTAAAAAAATTTTTAATAAAAATTTTGCTGGTTTTGTATGACAATTTTTTATTAATTTATATGTTTATATGAACTCAGACTTTTTGTTTTCTTTCATAAGTTAGAATTATATAATACAACAAAATTATTATCGACAAATCACCAATAGGGCGCAGAAGTATAGGTCGTCCAAGAAAAAGATGGTCTGACACCCTAAGTTAGCGGGGACGAAGAAAGAAACAGGCATTGCCTAATATAGACGGCGGAAGAAGAAGAAGAAGAACAAAATTGCTATGGTTTCCCTGTAAAAATTTAATTGGAGTGTCTTTGTTAAAACTAGCACAGTACATAATCAAAGTTCAAAGGTTTGTACTCACTTAAAAATTAAAAAGTGACAAATAAACGAAAAAAAATGGCCCATTTTTCGACAGCTGACAGTCGGTTTTGTAAAGAAATTGATTTGTATTGTGACCAACGTTTTGATTTTTAGATCGTAAGTCAATCATATGATTGACTGTACAGGAACAGATAAAGATTTAAAATTTTATAAAAGGTTAAGACTTTATTCTTGAACCTTAAGAGATTAAGAAGTTATGATCTCTTAAATGCTCACAATTTAAATTTGTACGATCTTTTGCGTTCCATGTTGATGTGGTGTATATTTTTTGAAGTGATTTAATTAAATACGAGTTCTGTTCCCATAATATTTAAAACATTTTTTGTTGGATTTTTCAAAAAGTAAAATGCAGTGAAGTCATAGAACTAATATGATTGGGCATTTTTTGCATGACACAATCAGTTTTGCGCTGTATAAGTCATTTAAGGTTAACAAAATCACGCATTTATCTAAAGACATTGAAAATAAATAGGAAATAATCACTTCTTGTAAAAGTGACAGCTAATTATGATAACATCTTTTGTAACAAAGAACGTGCGACAAGTTTTACCTTCATCTAAGTTTGGTAAGGCAAGGGAAACATTTCTGGAGATTTCTTTATATTTATTATGTCGACGAAATTAAAATTATAGGGTTTCTTTGCTTACTTTCATTTTAATCTATAATAAAATTTCTAGATAATTCCAAAGGGAAAAGTTGCAGAAGAAATTCACTAGCCTTAAAAAGTAAAAAAATCATAGGGTTTAAGTTGACTTAGGATTTGAACTGATCCACATTTACCTTTCCAGTTTATAATGTAGAACCTGGCTTCACATATACGTTTTTGTTTGCACAGAGAGCATCAGAAATCTACGACAAACTTTTAAAAATAAGCCTCGGGTTGCAAGCTTAGATAATGATGCCAAAGGCGTCTAAAGAAGTTCTTAAAAACGTCTTACGACGTACAACACAGAAAGTCCTCGATTTATTTGGATTAGCGGTTGCATTTAGTCATATTGGTCATTATCGAATGTTAAAAGCCCTGTCAAACTACAAAAAGTAATTAACACAAACCAATACGTATTTCGGCAAGTAAGTCAGTGTTAAGCTTTTTTGGCAATGTTAATTGGAGCCAGTCAGTTCGCCAAACCGCCAGAGGTTTGGTCAAGAGCATATCTTTAGGAGTTCTGTCTTAACCAACTCTACTTTTATAATTGGGTAATGAGATTACCGAATGCCGAAATATGTGTTTGTTTGTATTAATTAATATTTTTTTGGTTTTACAGGGCTTCTGACGTTCAGTACTAAACAAGACCACAAGCTCCGTTCCTTGGATTAATGCTGGCCATTAAAAGCTTTCAATTTCTCGCTGTAATCGTTTGGTAGCTTGATCTATCATCGTGTTTAAATCCAACGTTGCCGAGCCGTATTAAGGGACGAAGACAAAGTTCTTTGAGAAAGGCAAAGGTTGTTTCCAGAAGAGAAGTTGGCTATAGCTTAGTTCAACATGGGCGTAAATAAGATCCTGGTGATTATATTATGGTTTAGATATAGATAATCATTAGATTTCAACCATCGCATATCTCGACTACATAGGCCTGGTAGCATCCAGGGGCAGGTTAGTAACTTAGACCCAAGTCTACGGTCAAGAGACCGTAGGGGTATTTTGATAATTTAGGTTTTAACCCTGCAGTGAAAAACTTGTTTTAAGCTTTATTAAATACAAAATCAGAGCCGTTTAAGCATGGGTTTAGATCCTAAGATCCGGCCTTGGTAGTATCCTTAAATATAGTAATCCAAGATACTTTTATAAGGGTTAAAAAGCAGTAACCAGCATGGAAGTGGCATTCAATACCCAGAGGAGTATACCACTTCTTTGGCGCGGGAAGGAAACACGAATGGAATCAAGGTTTTTTCTTCTCTTCTTCTTATTGTCTCTCATTTCAGGATCCATGATGGGCTTCTTTTCGCTTGGAATTGTGCGGTTAAGGTATGGAAGTAATGAGTACCATTGTTCGAAAGCAAGGCCCGTTGGACAAGATCTGAGACGGGAGCTAGTACGCGCCCCAGGTGTGTTACCCTTTACAGTTTTTTACTGTGATCGTCTAGTTTTCACTAAGATTATCTTTGCCCTCAACCCTTATTGGTTAACTGAAAACCTTACCCTTTACTTAGATAACTGACTATTTAGTCAGAGGACCCTTAATGTTGTTGTGATTCGTTGATTTAGAGTAGCTCACCTTATAATACAAGAAATAAGTACTCCATCAAGTTTAATACGTATATTATAAAGTCATATTTACAAATATTTACAAATTTAAATTCAGTAAATAAACATAGTAAATAACATCAAACTAGGCAAGTCAAATATGGGCAGTGTCTTTGAATCATTATATCCGTTTCGCTTTATGATTTTGATGAAATCAAGGTGGCCTGAGTGCGGTGATTTGAGCACAAGAAATTATATTGTTAGTCTCTATGTAGGTTACTCAAACGATTGATACAAAATCGATCTTGAGCGAGATTGATACTAAAATCAATCGTAAGCGACCGGAGCCAAAGGTGGTATAATAACCAACCTTTAAAGTTTGAGGAGGGTGCAATTTCCCTCCATTGAGTACGTACGCTATGTACGACTCTAAAAGTAAGGTGAGTGAGCGTTCTACCCCTCAAATACGAGCATATGCGCTATGCACAACTTAAAATGTACGAAAACACTGGGTACCTCGTATTTGTAAGGGATGTTTACTCTTTTTGTTGATTGAGAATATGTTCAAGACATATCTCAGTAGTCAAAATTGTCGTATGATTGTAATTAATTGTGATCAGCACCTACAACAGGGCAACCCTAATGTAATGTTGACAAAGTCTAATTTTGATTGTGATAAATAAAATAGAATGGCTAATTTGATCAATACACGCAACTGGAAAAGCAATGCTTTACAGCGCAACGGTGTACGTATGATGAAGAATTTTACATTAGATACACGGATTAGTGTACTAATATGTAGCTATTTCAGACCACTATACTGGGTAGACTGAATAGTCAAGACTAGATCCTGTAGTATAATTTGGTCGCGTATTTACAGTGAAAATCCGTGGTACAAAGAGGGTTGCAATTAAACATTCCTACGGGTGTGCAGACAGAGCTCTAAACACTTTTGCTCTTTCCAAAAATTCCCCACAAAATGCTAAAAAAATGGCAGCCAAGTTCTGTACTACCGCAAACTCCAAAGAAAGGATTGATTGTCTCAGGAAAAAACTTGTAAAGGATGTGGTTGCAGCCTATGCACCTGGCATTTATCCCAAAACTAACAAATTGTATGAGTGGGTTCTTATCAAACGTTCCCATGGGCGTGCAGCTGGCACTTGTCCAAACTAATATATCTCACAGTTAAGAGTCTACTTCAAAATTCTAATATTATGATCTGTTGTAAATTCTTTTGCAAGTTGACACTTTATTAGTAGGCGGCACACTTGGGTGTCGGTCCGTCTCAATACCGGCGTGACTTAACTTAGAAAGGGACGGTTTTTTTCCAGTGCTTATGTCCGAAAATTTATAATATCGCTGTTCTTAGTTTTCAAATGAAATTAATACTTTCTTGCCACCTAACTGCCCAAAAGACCCCTAACGTTATGCTTTGAATAAAAGGAAATACATTACAAAGCACCTTTGAGGCTCCATTAGAGCCCTCACATTATGAAAAAATCTTTCTCATTTCCAGGATATATGGATCATGTTTGAATCCTAGGAAAATTTACCACGGGAAAACTCGAGGTGCTGTCCAGACCAGCCAGGCGAACGAACTGATCGTCGTGGTCTAGGCTACCGAAAGGCAACGGTTCTTTATTCCCATGTGGACTTCAGGCATGACGGCGTTGGTGTTTCCACTCTGAAGGCCCTCATTTCAAGTTTCAAGATCCCTTCTTTAGGCCAGCTCAACCAGCTTCCTAACCTTCGTTGGGTGGGGAAGATCACCATTAAGCTTGGGATGTTAACAGCCTCAGGTGCTAAGAATTGTCAGAAACCTTGTATAAGACCATTGTCATAGATGGATGGGAGGAGCTGCATAAATCGGCCAGCAACTACGTATCACTATGTTGGGTTCGCCAAGATATCAGGACGAGTTTATGTGCAGTTCATGTTAGAAGCAATTTCTTCTCAACTCAAGCTCATTCAGGGCTACCAATGAAGTCGTGGAGGTAGGATGAGAGATGAAAAGGTATGGTGCCCTATGTAATTATTTATCTGGTGATTTGCTTAAGAAAGGATGGGATGGGGAACAAAAGTTAAAACTTGGACTCTTGGACTATCGAATCGATTTCGAAAGCCTCATATAATAGCTAGGAAAGAAAACAGAGAAACATTGATGGCCAGGTCGTTGATGCTTAACCTCTCTTCAGTAACAACCTGAGTAGAAAAGGAAGTAAAAGGATTGCATCTTGGTTACAGTGTCCAAAGTGGAATATCTCAATGATCCCTTGTATAATCTCCTGGCCCGGAATTTTCTGCAATGGGTCGGTGCATTTTTAGCTGAAGTGACTTGGTTTACCTTACTTGATTCTAGTAATGTTTGTACATTCCAGGTTCCTATGTATTTCCGCTTTTTCGTTTCTAATTCCTGCATTGTTTGAGTTTTTTCTTTGTTTTGTTTCTTTTCTTGTAATGTCGTTGTTCCTTTTTCTTTGCATTTTGTCATCTGTGGTTCAGTCCGATTTGCTGTTTTTACTAGTTTTTTGGATTATCTAATTGTAATTTTGTATTTGTGGCATTTTTTAATGTCTTGTTTTGATCTCCTTACTTTATATGTGGTGCTAATAGGCTCTGGGTTCAATATTTGTTCTTATTTTTGATTGTTCCTCTCGTAATTGTCTCTTTTACATAGTTTTCATTCTCTTCATCTATCGATCGTCCTCTTTTTTGTCTTCTCTATCTTTTCCATTCACCATCCTATTTTTTTCTTTCTGTTCCTCTAGTTTTTTAATTTTCCATTCTTCTTCATAAATAACTAACTTGTCTTTAATTATAGTTGCTCTTTCTCCTTTTGTTCTGGTTTCTATCATATATGGCATTAACTCTTTCCTTAGCTCTCTTGTGTTTTACGACAAAAAATAGAAAAATTGAAATCTTGAAATATAAATAGAAAAATTAAAAGGGACAGAAATTTGGATTAAGGAAGATATGGATAAAAAAACAAGAAGTTACCGAATATGTACAGATAAATAAGATTAGTAAAGCTCAATAGACGGAATATTTTAAATCTTTGTATAACAACGAAGACATAAGCAGCAATCAAGAACAACAACAAACAGAAGGAACTGATGAAAACGGAAAGAAGAAATAATTAAATGAATAGCAAAACTAAAAAATAAAAAGCCTCCAGGACCAGACAATATTACCAATGAACTATTACAATATGGAGGAGATAATCTCATAAATAAAATCAAAAAATTATTTAACTGTATACTTGCAAATAAGATATCCCCAAAATAATGGAAATCAAGTCTAACGATCCCTATCTTTAAGAAAGGTGATAAAAGAAACCCCGGGAATTACAGGGGAATCACATTGTTATATTCCACACAGAAACTCTCTACAGAAGCAATACTAGACAAAATAGAGCCATACCTAGACATTAGTGAGGAACAGTAAGGTTTCTGACAAAACCGTCCCACATTACATGCCATCTTCATAGTTCAGCAAATCATTGAAAAGGCCATAGAATTTGGTAAACTAGCGTTTATGTGTTTTGTCGATTTGACAAAGGCGTTTGATCGAGTAAATTTGGACGACGTACTGAACATATTACAACAACAAGGCGTGCCTAAAGATATAAGACAAATAATCAAAGACATTAACACAAATACAGAAACCAAAACAAAAGTAGATGGCGAACTAACAGACCCGCTGAAGTTACCGGTATCAGACAAGGAGACTCCCTTAGTCTCGTATTATTCTAACTAATAATGGACACAATCATCCAAAGTGTTAAGTGTAAACCAGGATATCATTTGGGAGATAGAAAAATTAACATCGTATGTTACGCAGATGATGCAGTCCTTATTGCAGAAAATACTGCACCAGTTTGTAATAATGCTCAAAAGACATAATATTATGATAGTCTCGACCGAAAAATCAAAAGCATTGAGAATTGCAAAAAAACCTATACGGTGCAAGCTGGAAATAGAACGCAAAATACTAGAGCAGGTTATGTCATTTAAATATTTAGGCATAAATATTTCGAGCGAAAGAAACTTCTACAAAGAAGTAAAGCCTTAAACACTTACGGGAGTTCATGTGGAGGAATAAATATTTGAATATCGAGGGGAAGGTCAAAATTTATAAAACCATGGTAAGACCATTATTAACATATGGAACGCAGTGCCGTGCCGAAACCAGCAAAACAAAATAACTGCTCCGAACATCAGAAATGAATGCACTAAGAGCGATAGCTGACAAAACACTGCTGGACAGGATACCAAACCACGACATAAGAGACACATGCGTAGTAACTGACATCACAAAGCTTGTACAAAAAAAGAAAAGAATGGAACAACCATGTAGAGAGAGCAGAGCATAACCGTCTAATCAAAATAACTCGAGATCTACGACCAACCAGAAAACGTCTTCCAAAAGATGGGTAGCGAGTTGCCAATCGTCATCTGTAGAGATGGGAAGAAGAACAGAGAACAGGAAATTAATGCCTTTATAAAAGTACAAGAAGAAGAATTAAAACAGCATTGCGTTATATTTTCAACTTAGACGTTAATTAAATCGCTTCCGAAAACACCACGCATCATCATAATACAATAAATACAAAGCTTCCGATTATAGTTTAAAGCATTAACATTTACGTTTCCACCGTGCTGCCGAGAGTATAGCACGGTTAGTTAGTTACTCGCCGGTGTTTAGAGAGACTATGTTAGATTTTATACTTCGCAATAATACCGAAGATACCTTTGAAGAAGTTACCAAACTTTTACGAATTTTAGTTACAACACCAATGTCCAGTGCCAAAGCAGAACTTTAATATTACAAGGGTCGCATATTGACTGGAGTAGACACCAACATCACGATGTTGCATCATTAACGTAATCAAGTACCATAAATGCAGAGGATGAGAAGACCAAAGAGTGTTAAGAGCCCCACTATGTACTTGCGAACTAAAATTTGCCCAAAATATCGCAGAGTTTAAATAATTAGGACTGAGATAGGAGCTAGGACCTGCGCCGAAAGGCTTTTGATACAAAATGGCATCAACAATACCACATCTTATGGCTTGATTCTAAATGTAAAAAATCTTTAGATAAAGACAAATGCGAAGTTACTTATTTCAAGGGGTTTTTAAATGAAATCATTTGACGCCTTCAGCGTCGTTATCTATTACTCTACGTTTATGATCAGGGGTTTAATAACAAAAGTTCCTTCTCGTATCATTGACCCTTTATGAGTTTAATTCTCATACACAATATATAAAACAATAATAAACCTATCACATTCTAATGTTGAAGCAATATCGTTTGTTCTGCCGTGATTTATTAGTTTGTTTATTACACTCAGCACTCAGAATTTTATGGGTTTCTTTGCTGGAAGAACGCATTTTTTGAATACAGAAGCTAAAGATTATTGAAAGTAGGTTATTACCACAGTCTCAAATAGGGTTGATATGGCCCATTTTAAACACATTAAACAATAATTAGAAAACCTCGAATGTAGTTATATAGAAGGTTACTGATTTTTTGAAGTTCCTGTAAAATAGTTTTATCTTCGATTAATTTGTGTCTTGTTCTTAGTCTGTTTGTCGTCAAACTTAAAGTGTGTCAGCTGTACCTGTTTGATGTAGGAGCTGCTGGATCACCTGGCCTAAGTTTACTTATTTGTGAAGTTAGAACAATTTTTTGTAGTGATTTCGTACCAAATTCTTTTAACTATAGTTTTTGTACGACCTGCTGCATCTCCTAACTAAATTTGCTTATTTAGTTCTAGTTCTAAGGACAATTTGATTATTTAAAATAAGTAAGAATCAAAGAACGGTAACAGCAGAATGAAAGTCTTCAGACTTATGTTTTTGTAATTTTTTGTTATACTTATACATAAGTTTGAAGTAAAGGAGAAGGAATGTTTACAGGACCTAATAAATGAAGAAAAGTCTAGTTAACAAATTGTCCAAATGATTAGTATTTAGCCTTCCTTCCAATTCTGTACAAACGTTTTGATAACTCGAAATGTATTAAATTTGCATTTGACGTTAATTTATTTTAAAAAATGTCTTTCTAGCCAATCAGTTAAAAAAATACAGATTTACAGCTACATTCAAGCCTATGTACTCTAATTTTGAACCAAGTTTATTAAGAATACTGAAATAGATTTTGCTTGGGGCTATAAATTGTATTATTAACTTTTCACATATTAACTTGTTAATGGACATTGATGAAAATTTTATTTTAGTAGTAGTAGTTTAAGGAATGGGTCATTAAATACTCAGACGGATCTATTTAATAATCGATAACCTATGCCTTCGCATCGATTTTTAAATCAATTGCATTTAACCTACGAGAAAAACTCTTAATTAAAACAACACCAAAGAAAAGTTAAAAAACTCTATTAATTAACTGAAGTTAGAAGTTACTGATAGTGATGATAACCAATGCTTATCAATAGTTAATTTGATACAAAGTTGCCAAATATCCACATAAAACTTTTTTATCAAAAGGTTGTATGGGTTAGGAGGGCAAAAATTGTTGCCATTAAGGTCAAGATAGCGAATAAAGTCTTGAAAATAAATATAAAAAAATTGTGAAGCATGATTAAGGAAAAGAAGGGGAAACCGCTACTGTAGATATAGACAATCTTTATATGGAGGCCCCCGTCAGTTCACAATTTCATTGAGTTGCGGCCGCGAGTAAGAACCAACGATAGTGACAGTGATTTCTTACCGTTAACTTTGTTATTTGACTGTTACATTTTGATTACACTTAAGGTAGGATTAATCATATAATATCCTTCATTAACATTAATAAGATGTGGCAAGTTAGATTGTTTTTTAATATTCTGCTTTAAAGAAATCCTTGTGTGAAAATTCAGAAGAAAACTTTTTTATAATTCAAAATGTTCACTCCAAACTCTAAAATATTAGTAGCAACTCGGGTATTATTTAATTTCAAATTGTTTATTGTATATGCAACAAACAAGCTGCAGAACAACTTAGAAATATTTTAGTTAAATATGCATATAGATTTATTAATATTCTTTAAAGAAAATAATTACTTTGCATATTTAAGCAGCATAACAAATCGCGGCAAAAGTTTAATTTTTGAGCAAGTAAACTGAGTATATTTTAAAAATGTTTGCGGTGTATCTGGCGGATATTCGCGAAGATAAACTACACGTGTTAGAGGAGGATCTCGGTTTAATTACTTGTTTTTATTTGATTAATTTGCGTCTCATTTATTACATTAAAAATGGTTGAAATTTAGTGCTAAATTTGGAGTATTCGTTTAAAGTTTTATTTCAAAGCGGTCTGCGGTTATAATTGAGCACAACTGATTTTTCTTATTAATCTCGAAGATTCCCTGAATTTTACGTACATTTAAAAGTTTGCATTTACTTTCCGTTAGTCATGGAATGGCATTCCTAAATTAATTCAGAATTGCATATAAATTTTTTTTATTTTTAGAAGAATTATTTTTAACTAATTTTGAGGAATTTCTCGTACAAGCAAGTTTTGCAAATTAACGACTTAGTTTTTTAATTTTAGTTATTTAGTTTAAGATGTTTGTAGGTTGAGCTGAATAATTAATCTCTGAACATAAATTGAATGTAAATTTTTGTGTTAGGTTAGTTTCAAAAATTTGACAAAATTACTAATTCTAAAGAAATGACAGGCATGCCCTACTGGACAACAAATTCCTGTTTTCTAAAATTATGCAAGAATAAATATTGAAAAGAGACTAATGCCGTTTTTCATCTTGGCAATGACTTTTTATGCCAAGTGAAAACCAGTGTCAAGGTTTCTACAGTTTTTATGCCAAAAAATTGCAAAAAAATTACAGTTGCTACGGAGCACATTTTTACTCACTGCCAATGCAATTTTTTGCATAAACTACAAAAATATAAAACTAGGCTAACTGCAAAGAAAATCTATTTTCGTAACTTAAAGAAGTACCAAATACAATTTTTTTAACGGTACAATAAGTATACTGTAAACTCCAAATGTTGAATTTTAAATGATGTAAAGGAGATTAGCAGACAATTTATTACGGTAATAAAGAGGAACTCGTTTTAAAAGCTTGTTTAGCTTCTAAAAAACATCGGGATTAAAATTATGTATAGATGTTGTAGTTCCGAAATTAAAGCGATTACGTTCGTTTTCTGTGATCATAGTCGACTGAATTTCTAAGGTCAAGGACAATGCTTAAAATCAGGTCTTTACGTTACTGTTTGATATAAATTTAGTATTCCTCTTTTGAAATGCAGATTTTATATTGAAAAGGTTCGATTATTAAAATAATTATTGTAAATACTAACATTAAATTATAAACAAATAAATAATATAAAAACGATTATAGTGAATTCCTTCGAGCAGTCCTGTTCGGATTTAAAATAAAATGTTTTTATGACGGTGCCTAATTTTCATATAAATAAAAACAATCGTTTTTTGTTGTTCGAATATTAATTTAATGTTTCAGCCTGATAAATTGGAATGACAGGTTAATTCAATAAAGGAACGAAAATTCCAAATTTATTTATTTTTAAGTAAAAAATGAATTAAAAATTCAAGGATAACCACCTTATCATTTGTTCCAGTTGATTAGTAAATTCAATTTTGATTTGAATTTTTAATTGTAGTCAGGCAAAACTACACAGCGACAAAGGATTAATTATCTGCGAGCGAATTCTTATTGTTAAAACTGCTGATTTTAGGCAACCAATGAACAAGCCATGCAATCTCGATTTGCTTTACACCAAGATTTATTTAATCACTGCATTTTTAAATTAAAAAGGGTATTAGACAGTTCACTGGGAGCCCTGCATTTTTTTTTTAAATTGAAGAATAAAACTAAATTTAAGTCCTTTTAAGTTTATAAGAATTCTAGGCTAAACTATACAATATGCAAGAAAGCAGAAATTTAACAAAAATTGTTTCAAAATGAAAAAAAGGACAAAATAACGTTTTTACTTTCTATTTATTTAAATTTCTGTTAACTGTCTGATGTTAATTCGGCATGAGATAACTGTATATTGAGTACGCAAACCGAAGCCTACGCATAAATTACGAAGGAATGTCGAAACCTTTTCCGCAAACATCGATAATAAAACAACAATGTAAACCGCCAAAACCACCCGAGAAAAAGTTCATAATAAACATGTTTGTTAAATACGAAGCTACGTAGATTACTTGGTCAAGTCCATGGCTGGCTGTTTGCTCGATTAGTCTTCCTGGCAACTGTTAAGCTTGTAAAAAAATCGGAAATGACGTAAGAAGGAAACTAAGTCAAGGCGGTTAATTATTTAAGTAAAAAGCGAATTTGCTAAATTAAAAAAATTCCGGACCGGATTGAAGCAAATAAAATTCATAATATTATTCAAGGTTGTTCAACTTCATGAATGATAAAATAACAATCAAATTGTAATAGATAAATGCAAAATTTTGCTGATTTGCTTTTGCCTTTGCTTTGATTGTTTTTAAGACCAGATGGTATTGCAAAATTATGTATGGAAAGGAGAATTTGCACAACCTCGGAAGAAAAGTTGCGGAAGCTTAATTTATAAATATTTCACAAAGGAAATGAAGAATGTTTATTTTAAATTTCGCTTGTAATTTTCAATTGTGCTAATATTTTTGGAAATAAGAAACTTTGGTTTCCTAATCAGGGAAAAAACTTAAATTTAAGTAGCCAAAGGAAACAATTTTGAAACTCTCCATGTCCTGCTAAGCAATTTTGATTAAAAATTTTCCCAGCCTAATCACTGGGTCAAACTCTGTGCAAATATTACATAAACAAAGCAATAAAATTTTGTTATAATTGCAAATATTAGCATAAATTAAACTCCAGGGGTTGACCATCGAAGTTATTACTTGGCCTCCTCTCATGCATTCATTCGCCAACTAAAATGTGAGAGGCCGTAGAATGTTAGGCCGTGATTTCAAAGTTATTCCCTAATTAGGAGTAGGCGCTAAATAGAATAACTGTTCTGTATGCAAAATTTATTTTTAGAAAAAAAAAACTTGGCCATGATTCCTCATTTCACAATTAACATTGAAGTTTTGCGTCAAACTGATTAATTTTTTTCTAATTACTATTCTTAACTGTTACTGTTTAAGGAAGCTTTGTTCAATGTAAAAGCAAAATAGTCTTCCATAAAAGTGCTAAGTTTTATATCTTAAATAGTATTCAAAGAATTTGTTTGTCAACACAAGTCTAGAAATCTGCGCACCAAGATAGGCATTGGTAACCATAAAAAGAAATAAATCAGCAGTCATTGATTATAAACTAATTAATATTCTCATTATGCCTTATTAGGTGAATAGCTAAGGTGCATATTTAGTCGTAGTTAATTATATAGTCTGTCTACAATAACACGTTTTAGTTTTAAACATAGATATATGTATGTACAGATAGTAAATAAGTCTACGGTAACGTGTCTGGCATTTGGATCATTGAATAAGTAATTGATGAAAAAAATCGCGAATCATTCGATGTATTTAACATAACCGGTACTTACGAACTCGTGTTCGTTTTAGCATAGAGTGACCGTGAACAAGTGCAACTTGGTCACCATTTTCACACACCCACCTTGGCCCCCGTCAGGGCCTCAGGTGATCAGTTGTTAATATTTTCATTTTTAAATTTCAGGGTGCGATCTGTAATTCGAAATGTCTCCAAATGGAGTATCCACTGGAAATGATGGTGGATACCTACCTCTATCAACATCACCACCACCACAACAGTCACCAACTACCAACAACGAAGAAGCAAAAGAAGAAACTTCACCCCAAGAAGACAGCAAAGTATCACCAGCTTCACAACAAGAAGAAAAAGCTTCGGTTTCATCGGGGGAACAATCAGATAACGAAGGATTAGTGGTTCCTCCCGATGGTGGATGGGGATGGGTGGTTGTTGGTGGTTCCTTTGCATGCAACATGATAGTCGATGGCATTATTTTCGCGTTCGGAATGTTCCTAGATGACATATCACAAACATTTAACGTATCTACCGCTTATGTTGCGTTGATTGGTTCGTTATTATCAGGATTTTACTTGATGGTAGGACCTTTCACCAGCGCTTTAGCGAATCGTTATGGTTTTCGATTGGTTGCTATTATGGGTAGCATCTTGGCTGCCATTGCATTCACTTTATCGTATTTTGCAACCAGCGTTATGTTCCTCTGCATCACATATGGAATCATTGGAGGTAATTAATTTTTCTTTATTATAGAACTACTGAACCATTTAAGCATCTAGTTATAAAAAGGTATTCATATTTCAAGTTAGGAAGAATAAGCTTGACTATGGTTAGTGAATTATAAAGAAACAATCTGTTTGGCGACTGCAAGCTATTTAAGAGTGCGGCTTTGATCTTATACAATTAATTTGTTTATACTCTTTCTACAAAGTAAGAACTGGAAGGAAGAGAAAGATATAGAAAGGCAGTTAGAGAGATGGAAAAATAGACCGACAGGTAGACAGACAAATAGATAACATAACAGAAAGACAGATATGGATAGCCAGAAAGAGAGAAAGGCACAAATAGTCAGAGAGGAAGAGAGAAGGGCATACTGACGGACAGACAGACAAGTAGATTGGCCGAAAGACAGACAAAGAGATAAACTGACAGGCAGACCGAAAGACAGAGAGAGATAAAAAGGCAGAAAGCCATAAAGAGAGACAGACAGAAAGCTAGACAGGCAGATAACAGAAAGATGGACAGACAGATATACAGACAGAGAGACAGGTCTACAGTTAAACAGAAAAAGCAGCCTCCATAAACCATCTTAATTATTATTTTGTTTAATGGGCAATTTCGTAATTCAAAAGAGATTGGAATGTTACAAGCAGCTTTCCATAAATGATAATAAAAAAATAATTTTACAACCGATATTCAAATACATAACAGTTATTTTAATATAAACATTTTTAATCGTCGGTAGTTATTTTTGTTACTGTAGTAAACAAGTTATTATCTTTAAACGGTCGATTAATATTAACAGTAACGTTTTGTTAAAATGGAGCAGTTCATTGGTACCCAAAGCGTACTTTGATATTTTATTCTTATGATAGAAGATAAAATCGTCCCGAAATTTTAGTCGAACATATTTCTATCCTCTTTTATTGACGTTTTACTTAATTCGAGCAGTTAAAATAACAACTAACACTGCAGAAAATACGAAATATGCTCTACAGAAGAATTTTTCCAAGAAGATAAAAATAATTCCAGCTTGCAGTTATGATTAGTACCAATAAGTAAAACAACAGGAAATTTTATAATCATCAAGATTTCAAAAGAATGTAGCAATAAAACATACAAACGAATAAATAAATGTACAAACAAATTTATGTGCGCATTTAAAAGGAAAACAAATTTTACATAACTATAATTCTCTAAAACAATTATGCAAAATACTACGATCTGTTGCACTTACTACGTTTTAAAAATTGCTTCATATGGCATACAAACATGTTGGGTTGAATTTCAATTAATATGAATCTGTTTTGACAAACATTAATCTTAAGCAACGAGAATAAAATCCTGGGTTATTAACAGAAAAACTAAAATAATATTGTTTTTCAATTTGACATTGGGGAAGAATAAAAATGATGAAACTTAAAATTTCCACTTCGCTGGTTGAAAAACAAAATTTTCTGTTTCCACTTTGTGCCTGCAAATTTATTATACAAATTGTTTGTTCATGAGAACACTACAGTCTGAAAACATTGGTTTGAATATTAATTTGTTTTTAGAGACAAGACATTAATTCCTAGTAAAAAGAAGATTTCTGTGAAAAACATCGACATCGAGGAGGGAAAACAAGAAGCTTGACGATACTAAAGAAACATAAACATAAGTTCTGATTGTGGAGTCTGACACTTACTTTTAGTGAATACTTCATGTCAGTGAACTAGTAAAACAATGATTTGAAGCTATGCTCAGAATACGTTCTTATTCTTTGAACTGATTATAGATACAAGAAAGAAACATAAATTAAACATTGAAAAACATTAAAAGTTCCTCGTCACAGCATTAAAATGGCCAAAATTAATACAATTTGTGTTTCACGACTTATATTATAAATTGTTAATTTTAAACAAAAATACAAAACTTCGAATTTAAAACATTAACCTTTACAGTAAGTCAGTAAATGAAAAACATAATTTGGTTAAGACGTACGTCTGCTTATATTGATAGACTTTTAAATTCAAAACATTTTAATTCAAGTTCGATAACAACTTTTTATGAATACATTCTACGTCAGTAAACTTGTAAATTTAGGATTTGTAGCTAATTTCAACTGAATTAATTATAACCAGAAAGAATCAACTAAACATAAAGAAAGCAGCTCTAAAAGAAACTTCTAAATTTTCGTCCACCGAAAGTTGTCAAAAACACTTTTATTTTGCGTTTACAGATTTATGTTATATTTTAAATTGTCACTAAAAATGCACAGATTTGAATTTATTGACAATAAAGAAAAATAAAGTAGAAGAAATAAAAACCGTGAGTCGTCTAGAATTTTATTCTGTTTATTTATAAGGGGGTTAAACCTATAATTTACTGTGGATATTTTGTAGCAGTAGAGATTTGCAGCTATATTTAGATATGTGCAATGTGCATTCCTAAGCTAAATGTAATATAGATTAGAAAATAACGAACACAACTTATTAACTTAAAGAATACTAAAATTTCCTTGAATGAATATTTGTACTCAGTATTTTGTAATTTTCCTTATGTTACAAACTGTTCCTTCCAAACATTCGTTTAAGTTTGAATTTAAAGATAGTTATCAACGAATTTCACGTTGCACAGTAAATAAAGAGCTCGAGTCTGAAATTCTGGTCTGCTTATTTTGGCTAATTTTCAAACCCGAAATACTTTAGTTTTAAGCTGAATTCAAATTCTTATTGGAATAATTAGAAATTGATGGAAAATAACACTAATATAAATTTAAAGATATTAAAACAGTTTGGTAACAGCACTACAAAAACCTGACTTTTATTGGCAACTGTTTTATTTTTAAAATATGGATGTCTGAACATCTATCTATAATACTGTTTATCTTGAACTAGAATGCAGGAGTCTCCTTTAAGGACATTAAAGAAGTATTCACAATACCAAACGAATATAAATTAAATTAAACTGATTCTAAACTTTCCTAAACGCAACGCTTTTAAAATATTTCTATTTGTGTTACAAACTATTAATTCTAAATAAAAATGCAAATATGCGAATTTAAAAACATTAAAGAAATTTTGAGTTATCAAAAAGTGAATCAGTTAAGATTCTGATCTGCCTATTTTGATTGTTTTCCAAACTGGAACCTTTTGTTAAAAGATACTTTAGCTTGGAAGTTCATAAAGTAAAGATTTGCAAAATCAATTTATTCTTATGCGTGATTATAAATAAAATACTAACATAAACACAAAATTAAAAAAATATCAAACTTCGAAGTCTGAACCCGAAGATTATAAGAAATGAACACAAATTAAAAATTTAGAAAATGTTAAGCTTTCGTTTTAGCTGTATTAAAAAGCTTGGCTTGCTAAATATTTTTAAAACATTTTCTTTCTGTCTATAGATTTAAATCCAAGCGTCTGAATTTAGAGACATTAAAAAAGTGTTGACACATTGTACAGTAAATAAAGAATACGACCCACCTAAGTTTCTAGTCTGCTCATTTGGCAGATTTAAAAATTTAAAATATTTTTTGAGTTTAAGTTTGACAGCAACATTTTATGCATACATTTAGTACTTCAGTATGTGTAGTTAAATTCAGATTTGTGTATCCTTATTCTGAACTGATTATAGACAGTTAATAAATATTTCTTTGAAGCACCAAGAATCTTAAATTTTATTAAATTTAAATCAGTCAGTATTTTTTTGTATTTTACTTTATGTATTTAATTTTATCTAAGTGAATGAGAGAGAAAGAGAGAACAGAAAGTGGAAAAAAGAGGAGAGGAAAAGAGGCAAAAGAAAGAGAAAGATGAACGAGAAAGATAAAAATGTAAGATGAAAGAGAAAGATGAGAAAGAAAGGGGGAAGAGAAATTGGAAAGAAAGAGAGGAAAGGGAAAGAGAAATAGAAAAAAGAAAGATGAAAGAGAAAGAGAAAAAGGAAACACAAACGGAAAATAAAGATATAAAAACCCTGCATCTACGAACAATAAAAATAAAGTGTTATCAAAACAATACAAGAAAAATCACATGCATGAAAAAAATCTGTTTTCAAAAATTTTTAAATTTATCGATTTCTAAACGATGTTAATTTCTTTAATGCATATCACAGCTTATTTATTGGTTGTTACAGGAATCGGCTTTGGTTTCATATACGTCCCGGCTGTGATAACAGTAGGATTTTACTTCGAGAAATGGAGAGCTTTAGCAACAGGAATCGGTGTATGCGGTTCCGGTATTGGAACATTCATTTTTGCACCTCTCTGTGCTATAATGATCAACAATTTCGGCTGGAGATATACATTTTTGTGCCAAGCTGTTATTATCCTTTTGTGTGCCCTTTTCGGTGCCACATTTAGGTATGTATATGGGCATTAAACTTCCCAAAAGAACGAATCCTTACAAATTTAATTTCTTAGTATTTTTTGTTGTTGTTGTTGTTGTTGTTGTTGTTGTTGTTGTTGTTATTTATGAATTTGGTACTAAAAAGTTCATTTATTTTGAAGTTTAGCTAGTTAAACTTATCGCTAAACAACTTTTTCCTGCCTCTTTTGCTGCTTAAACAAATCAACTTATGTTACATTAAATTTCAGACCCCTAAAACCAACAAAACTAAAAGATCTGAAAGTAAAAGAAGATCCTGAAAAACCCACGCTTGTAATGGATAGCAGCAAACTTAATCCAGTCACAAAACAAAATATGGAAATTGCGTTGAGGCACATGAAAGCCAATTCGACCAATTCAATCAACGAAAACCAATCGACCATTCCTCGTATGTTAGGTGTTAACAACAACGCTGATTATCCTACAGCAGCGGAGGTATGCAGCGGTGATAGTAATAAAGTCTACCACACCGTCAGTAACCCTCAAAACCAAAGAATTGCTCAGATTTATTCCCAAGAAAAGCGACGAAGCGTTCCTTTGATTAACAACGAAGATATTGCAAAGAATTCTGAAAATGTTAGCGGTACTACTCCTCTTTTGGAAGAAGATGATTCACATCCGACTATTGTTGGTAAAAGAAGGCATACGATTACGGAAAGAGGACCCCGAAGCACTTCGGAATGTGAAGATGCAAGAAGTCGTAAAGGAACTTTAACGACGCTGGATGTAAACAGACCTTTGTATCGTGATGATATTTTCTTTGGGGCAAGTTTAACACGTCTACCTCAGTATACATCTCAGAGCTCCCTTGCTTACAATCTCTCAGTTGTACGTCCTCCTACTAAAAACGATGTCGAAGAAGAAACGAAAAAGGAATGCAGGTTATGCCCAGAATCTGTTAGAAGGCCTTTGGCAACCATGTTGGATGTAAGCCTATTGAAATCGATCTCTTTTCTGGTTTTGGCCGTCAGTGGTGCTTTAACTATGATGGGCTTTTACGTTCCCTTTATGTACATGAAAGACAGAGCGATAATGAGTGGAATGGGCAACGATAAAGCCGTCTGGCTGATATCAACCATAGGAATCGCCAATACAATCGGAAGGGTGGCAAGTGGACTGTTTAGTTCGTTGCCAGAAGTCAACGTTCTATTGGTTAACAATGTTGCTCTTAGTATTGGCGGCATAGCAACAATGTTGAGTGGTTTATCACTAACTGACGAGTATCAATTTACGTACGCTGCTATTTTCGGGTTATCTATATGTAAGTAATAATAACTTTATTATTTTACTTTATATTTACTTGTTTACATTTTTAGCTTGCTTCGCATCGCTGAGGTCAATCCTCGTGGTGGAATTGTTAGGACTGGAAAATTTAACAAACGCGTTTGGTTTACTTTTACTTTTCCAAGGCATCGCCGCCTGTGTAGGAGCACCTATGGCTGGTGAATTCTATAACGCGACAGGAAGTTACGATTATTCGTTTTATCTATCCGGAGGCCTTATTTTAGTATCGGCAGTGTTATGTTATCCTCTTAATGTGATTAACAGATGGGAAAAATGTAAACTCGGCATCGAAACAGAGAAGTCAGTAGCTATTTAAATTGTTAGATTTAATTAAGAACAAGAAATTAATGGTGCTAAAATTAAACGTTTCAAGTTTATGTTCCTATTTTTTGCTGTTGTTTGACGTTGTAACAGAATAAATTAACTTTTAATTCCGGTACCTCTTTAGGAACAATTGTAAGACTGATTTAGCAATTAAGGATACCTAATACAAGTATTTTTAATTTGTCAGACATTTCTCAATGTTCATCTTTTAAAAATAAAGTATACATCGTAATACTTGTTTTAAGCAGCTTTATATGTACGCTGAGCGTATTTTTTATACATATATTAACATTCCGTACGATTTTGTACTTTTATAATTTGTTAATATTAAGTACCAATTAATACATATCATAGGTTTAATGTCACTGTATATTTTAGATAGTGATTGTAAAATGCCAAATGTAATATATTAAATCGTTTTTACAGTTTCAAGTAGTTTCATATCATCATTTGATGCAATTGATGGAATAGTTTGATTTTTATTTTTTGGCCAACGCGAATGTGTAAAACACATTGATTAATTAAATAAAAAATTGATTGGGCAATCTTCATTTATGTAATAGTTTTTCTTCTTTACTTTTCTTAATGAAAAGCACGATAGTTCAAAAAGTTTTAGTAAAATTAAACTGAGCAGCTCGTATTTCAACTTAGAAATATAGAGGGTGTTTCAAAATTGTACGACACAAATACAAGGGCTTCGCCTAGAGCATAAAATAAGAAAAAAAACCTATTAAAGATGTGCTCGAAAATCATCCACGTCAAAGGTAACCTTGATCAAAGAATTAATGATTGTTATTTTTATTTAAAACGCTTATGATTTAATAGGCTGGTATTTTAGGCGTCTCAAAATTGCAAGGCACTGTTCTAGAAACGCGTTTTATTATTAGAGTATTATTCATTCTGGGTGTGGTTATCACCCAGCTTATTGTGCCCAAAAAAGTAATTTACTCCATCAGACCTGTATCACTAAAGAAATTAATTACTGTTGATGGGTGCAATCTCCATTTCATTCGATTTTGCACAATGAAACCCGAAGTGTTTGAATCGTTTAGCTCCGAGGGCTGGACATTCACATAGGACGTATAGGTACACGTATAGTGCTGTCTCTTCATCTTCTTTTCACATCCTGCAAGTTGGATCATTAAAAATATGCATTATGTTAAGATGTTTCCTAAGGTTATAGCGCCCTGTTAATAGTCCTGTTATACCATATATCAAACCTTATCTTTCGAGTCACCAACACGGATTTGTACCCAAAAAAATCTACCACTACAAATTTATTGGAATTCTCAAATGATGTGCTCTCAAAATTGCAATGTAAAAAACAAGTAGACGTTATATATACAGACTTTCGAAAAGCTTTTGACACCGTGGACCATGACATATTGTTAAAAAAGTTAAATAATTGTGGATGTGGACCAACCTTGCAATTTATTAGTACTTATCTTCAATTCAGAAAGTTTTATGTAAGATTTGGGGGTAACACGTCTGGAAAATATACAGCAAACTCAGGTGTACCCCAGGGCTCTAATCTAGGACCCTTACTCTTCTTAATCTTTATAAATGACATACCATTAGTCTGTAAATATTCTAAGGTTCTTCTATTTGCCGATGACTTAAAACTTTATAAAGTCGTTGAGAGCAATACAGACTTTCTATATTTACAAGAAGATGCTCAAGCAATATATAATTGGAGCATTGACACCAAATTGTATCTAAATACTGCGAAATGCGTCACTATGAGCTGTGTATCTGGACGTTCGCCTACTATAAATAACTATATGTTGGGCAACACTGTGTTGAAACGAGTGGAAGTGATTAAAGATCTAGGCGTAACCTATGACACAACTCTAAATTTCAATCGGCATATAGATAATGTTGTAGCAAAAGCTCAACAAAGATTAGGATTTGTGTTAAGAAATTCGTTAAAATTTAATAATTTAAAAACTATAACCAAACTGTATCAAACTCTCGTTAGACCTTTATTAGAATATGTATCACCTATCTGGAATCCAATATTCATATATCAAATTGAAAAAATCGAAAGAGTTCAAAAACGTCTTCTAAGATTTTTATACTTTAAAAAATATGGAACATATCCAGATTTTCGAACGGTTCGCTCACAAGATCTTAAGAGAGAATTTAACTACTTGAGCTTAGCGGAGCGTCGAAAGTTTGGACTTGCAATTCTATGTTATAAAATCTGGAATGGTTGTATGGACAGCTCTGAGTTGCTTGGTTCATTACAAATAAAAGTTCCACCAAGATCCATACGTTCTTCTGTCATGTTCCATATTCCAATGCAAATACGAAGTACCTTGTCTCCCCCCATTGTTCCTATGCTGCGATTTATGAACGAGTTATTAAATATCTTAGATTTGGACCTATCAATGTCACTGAATAGGTATAAACTAATTATATTTGACTACTTAATTAATTGATAACAACTAGTAATTACGTAAATAAATTTAAAACAAGTGGTTTGGTGAGCAGCTTTCACAGTTACAAAATTTAATTATGGTATGATAACTTCATTTTACTTTCAGTGTTATTATCAATATAATAGTAATAATTATTATAGTCATTATCATTGTTATTAATATTGTTACCATTGTTATTACTGTAGTTATTATTAATACACCGTTTATGATATACTGATTGTCATAAGAATGCTATATTATCTAAATTGTTTAATTTTACTATTGTTCTGTAAAAAGGGCACTGTCCCTGTTGAACGATTAAATAAATAAATAAATAAAATAAATAAATAAATACACCTTAATTGTTTTCTTGCTGGAAGGGCATTATCGCACGAGAGTGCCTGTGTCCCTGTATCTGCTCTCAGTAGGTTTTATGTTTTTATTTCAATAGGTTCCTAATAATCCCTTTTGCAGTTAGATAACGAACCCCGCAAGTAGGCTCAGCACCTATTAACCATTGCTCAAAGCCTGATCCCGCTAGTTGGTCAGTTTTTTCATTGGCTTCGTAGCCTTGGTATCCTGGGACCTATTCTAAGCAAACTTTGTTGCGATGGGCCAGTGTCACCAGTGTTTCTGTACAATTGCACTTTGGAGTATATCTCAACAAGGATTTTAAGGCCGCTTGGCTGGTTGGTTAAGATGTAGATTTCCTTCCCACCATACTTTGTGGGCATATCGTTATGGCTATTATTTCAGCTTGGAAGATTGAGGTGAGCTGACCCAGGTTTCCACTAATGCCGTTCTCTGTTCTTGCCTCAAACACTCCTGCTCCTGAGCTGTGTTCTGTTTTTAAACCATCTGTATACCATTCAGATCCTTGCATCCTTGCCTTTGGATCAGCTTCCGTTTTCGTTCTTTGTTGCCCTTTTCAGGTATTTTTATCCTGAAAGGTTTTCTGAAGTCCCAAACAGTCGATTTTATAAGATTTCATATTAAGAATGCGTTTTTCCATTTCGTTGAAAATTTTAGTCTATATGCAGCTGCCAATGCCTGAGATTCCACCACTAAGTGAAGTGGGGCAGTTATCCCTACGAAGGCAAGCCTTTGTAGTTTATATAATTTGTTAATTACCACTTTGTTTCTATTTTTGTGCCACCAGAAGATAGAGGCATATGTGATTTTTGGTATAATCACCCTCATGCATACCCATAAAACCATATTTGGTTTCAAACCCAAGTTTTGCGTATCTAGGATGACTCAAATATTTGACTTCATTTCCCCTTGGTATTGGCTGTTCGCTGATTTGTATTTCCTTCAAATCTTGGAGGTTTCTTCTAAGTGTGAATGGAATAACCGAAGAATCAAATTTGATATAACTCCCCTGCATTTCTCGTTTAAGAATATCGTCGGCATAACTTTGCGCATATACCCTTCTCGCATTCAATTCAGCGAGAAGGTCGTCAATTACTAGGCTTCTAAGGAGAGGCGAAAGCACTACCCCCTGAGGACACCTCCTGGTGAAGATAGCCTTCTTGGTTGTATCTCCAAGGACTATTATTATTTTCCTGTTTTTCAGCGTTTCTTTAACCTATCTTGTTAAAGATTGGTGAACACCACGCTCATCCAGTGCTCTTGAGTTAAAGGAGGTATTGTCTAAAGCACCTTCTATATCTAGGAAAGCTCCCGGAGGAATCTCTTGGTTATGAAATTGGTTCCGATGTAGAGGGAAGTCCCTCAGAATATCGTCCCTGATATGCATATCAATCGCCTTTTCCAAGATTTTGAAAAGAAATGACGCCAAACTAATAGGTCTGAAAGCCTAATAATATGCCTCCGTTTTTAGAAAATGCAGTGAATGGAGTCAGGAATAGAGTTTTAAAATGTATTGAATCCGGTGGTGGGCATTTTAATCATCTTTTATAAGGAATTGAATTTTATGTGTAAAATGTAAATAAAGCTTTTAGTTTATAACTTCAATTTACTTTGCTGTTTTATTGTTCATGTATGAGTAATAAGTAAAGACATACTGTGTTACTTGTTTTCTCAAGCCATAGCCAATTCCAAACGTACTAGTTTTTGAACACCCTTTATTTAGTTGCTGGCTACAAAAATGTGAATACAGTATTTTTCACCTAGGATTTGGGTTGTGACGTCAATGCGCTGTTTATAAATTTACATTCCAGCTATACTTCATCTTTTTCTAAACTAGGTGGTAATTACCTACTGCGCACGAACGCGTGTCTACCCATACAATTTTTGGGCGGGGCAAGTCACAACCGAAATGCTAGATGAAAAATACTGTACTAACGTGTTTGTTTATAACATTCTACATAACAACCAGTAACCAGTAATCCAGGCAAGCTGATTCTGTGCTTGTTTGTTTGTGTTATTGGGGCAAATTTTGTCAAACGTAAGGGATTTCTACCTTTGGAAAGGATCTTCATTGTGCCAAACATCGTATTGATATGGGACCTACGGTTTTAGCGCATATTCGAAAAAGGTTATACTTTCGGATATTTTTCCGTAAAAACCTCACCGACCGCGACCCCTGGACTGGGAATCGAATCGATCGAGATCTCTGGTTTATAAAACAAGTGTGTCAACTTTAGCGCCTTCCAGGTGGGCGATTCGGTGCTTTATTATTATTATCATTATTATTACTATATATCAATGACAAATTTAGGGTTTGCAATAACTTTTGCTTTGGTGGTTAAATACTTACCTTATAAAGGCTACTGTAACAAATTACGAAAAAGTGAAAGATCCTTTCATACTGAATAAGTGAAGGTGTGTGCTGAAGAATTATAAGGGGAAGGTATGTTGCTTAATTGGCAACGTCTAAGCTGAGGATTTACATACATGAATTTATCTAGATCACAGGCTTTGTATGTTTCGTCTTCAGTGATTCTGAAATTATCAATTACCTATTATCATTTTTTTAGTTATGACTGCTACGTCAAAAATGCAATAAATCACATGAGCACTGTATATGACAGGTTACGTCTTAATTAATCTAACCTACATAATTTTAAGCGATTATGTCATTTTAAATGGTGTAAAATATTTAGAGTTAAACCAAAATAAAAGAAACAATGGCAAATGAAAGATTATACGGAATGAACAGGCCCTTCTCTGAAATCCCAGATGTAACTTCCTCAAATCTAATGAGAAGAAATATAGTCACGGCCCAAAAATCAGAACATGCTGGCCCAGTTGAAATTATTGATACTTTAGTAGTTGTTCCACCCGACGGAGGTTGGGGATGGATAATCGTAATAGTTGCGTTCTTCTCCAACTTTGTAGCAGATGGAACGATGTACACATTCGGTGTATTTTTAGAAGAGATTGCTACATCTATTGGTTGTACAAAAACTGAAATAGCCCTCGCCAATTCTCTTATGACTGGATTTTATTTTCTTACCGGTAATTTTCTTTAGCGTGGCCTTAAATATTCATAGTACAATTTGATTACTTTATAGGTCCCATTATTGGAGCGTTAATAAATAAGTACGGAATAAGACCGATTGCTATACTGGGTGGCGTTATTGCTAGCGTCTCGATTATAATAACATCTTTTTGTACGACACTTTATTCGCTCATTTTTGTTTATGGTGTAACCGGAGGTACCGGTTTCGGCATGCTGTATCTAACATCAACCATAGTTGTAGGTTTTTACTTCGAAAGATGGCGGGCCTTAGCTCAATCCATATCTTGTTGTGGATCTTCTTTGGGGATAATCGCTTTTCCTCCAATTTTTACGATTTTATTAAAAGAGTATTACTGGAGGGAGAAATTTCGAATTTTAGCAGTATTTGTTTTAACAGTCGCCATATTGTTTTTATTATATCGTCCTTTACGTCCGATTAGAGTTGTAGCGTTAGAAGATGAAGGGGGTGCATTTTTTGACCGACCTTCTGTTTACATGCCCGATGCAAAAGGAAGTGGAGTAAGTGGAGTAAAAAGTAATGTATCCAAGTATCATAATATCGCATTTCCAACAACTGCTGATATTCATAAACGATCCATGATCGCTATAAGGGAAGCGCGAAGAATATCCACTGCTTCTGTGGTTACAACAACAAGTAAAGCTTCTACAAGTGCGCCAAGAGCGAGCGTTGGGCTATCTAAACCCAGTATTAAGAGTATTAAGTCTAAAATTTCGAACTTGTCTGGAACGAAAACGTCAGCTGAAATATTACGAACTGTGTATGAAGAAGAAGAACGCGTAGACGGTAAATGCAAGCGTTTTTGTAAGAGGTGTTATTGTTGTCACGAACCGGAACACATAACGGCTGCGAGACCTTTATATAGGGATGACATTTTCTATGGTGGATCCATAGCAACTCTTCCAGAATACGTAAAATCTATTCAGAGCCCATACATGTTGCATCCTTCATATGAAGTGAGTTTAAAATAGTGACGATGCCGATAGAGTTCATTATAAATTTTTGTTTTAGAAAGCGTCAGTTGATTACCATTTATCAGTAACACGAACAGCAACTCAAAGAGATTACGAAGAAGATTTTCTAACATGTGTTTGTTGCCCCGAAGCAATAAAAAGAAGTTTAGCAACGATGTTAGATTTAAGTGTTTTAAAGTCACCGTCCTTTTTATTGTTATCTTTAAGTGGATTATTCTCCACGCTTGGTCTATTTACCCCGTTCCTGTTTATAGCAGACAGAGCGAAAGATAACGGAATGGATGCTCACCTTTCCTTTAGTTTAATATCTACTTTAGGAATTTCAAATACGGTTGGAAGAATATTAAGTGGTATTTTGTCCTCGATTCCAAACGTAAAAGCGCTTATGATATCGTACATTAGTATAACCATATGCGGTCTAGTAACTCTCATGTCTTCGGTTTCATTTACCAATTTTTGGCAGTTCGGATTTGCTTCTATTTACGGTTTAACTGTGGGTGAGTTATCTTAACATCCTTTGAAAGAAATGTAACAATTTCTACGATTTCAGCTTGTGTTGCGTCTTTACGCCCTATTGTAGTGGTGGATATGGTGGGACTTGAAAAATTGACAAACGCATTCGGAATATCGCTCGTATTTCAGGGACTAGCATGTCTTGCAGGCATTCCTCTTTCTGGTTATTTAAGAGACGTAACTGGTAACTACGAATTATCATTTTACTTTGCGGGAGGTGTTTTACTCATCAGCGCGATTTTGCTTATGCCTATCAAACGGATATCTATGTGGGAAAAGAGAAAGCAAACACAAAGGGACGCAGAGCAGGCTGCCCAGCTGAAAATGAACAACCCTAAATAATAGTTAGTTTTTTGTGTAATAATTTTAAGTAAACCATTTTATTTGATAATGTAAATAACCTAATAAATGTCCTTTTTATTTGATTTGATTTTATTAGAGCTACTGGATAACCTATTTGTAGAAAATTTAATGAGAAGTCCATATTTGAATCCAAATTTTTGTAATTTTTGATGTTTTGATGTTAATTTTTAATAATTAGCTCAAATTCGAGCATAAGATTTCGCCTTCAAGTTTGAGTTTTAACTTTTAACGGAAGACTGACTTTGTTTCAATTGGGATCTGGGATCTATGTTCAATCAACTGAATATAAAACAGTTGCAAAAAATTCAAAAGGTGAATACACCAATCCCATCATTCGGAAGACCTGAAGAGGAGGTTTTTAATGTTGACATAAAAACCATGTTTTCTAAAGATCTTGTCAATATTTTCACTTTACGAAGACTAGTGCAACAAAAGAATACGACATGCTAGTTTCTGAAACGCACTTAACTGAGGGAACTTACTTAAAAATTCCTGACTATTTAGTATCTCACAGGAATCATCCAGCTGGCCACTGCGCGAGGAGGAACCACTGCAATAATCAAAAACTCAATTCAGCATCATAAAATGAACAATTTCCTTTAAGCTATCAATAAGACAATATAGAAAATTTAATCGGCTTTGTTTCTTTTGATTGCTTATTTCCTTTTCAGATACTAGAGAGATATCGCAAGTACAACGCTAAATTTAGCGTACAACGTTATTTTCGTGCAATCGGACGAATGCGCATACGTATACATTTAGCGTACGCTAAATAAATAACCGCGGTCCGGTATTTTCATAAAATAGTGGAGGGTTTTTGCGTACGTTAATTTGAGCGGTGAGGCTATGTTACCGTGTTTATATACAAGTAATTTTATGCGTTGAGGTTAGGTTCGGAAACTTTAGCGTACTGTAAAATAGCGGCGTGCGATAACTCTAAAATGTTAATTTACCGTAAAAATAAAATAGCGTATAATATCACGTGATTTTAGCGTTAACGGAAATTTAACGTAGTACTTGCGATAACTCTCTAACAGTGAAACAGGAATAATTTGAAGACATTTATAGCACTCCAGTGAACTTTAATGTTTGGGCATACAGGCATCCAAACAATCAGAATTACTTAAAACTTAAGAAAAAAACTTGAAAAGCCTAAGCACGGAACAACCAACGTATTGCCCATCCGGCAGGAATTAACTGCTTGATAGTGGGCTATTACATTATAAAAGCTACTCCTTAATATTTCGCTGTTGTAAAATCATGTTTTGATCTATCTTCAGATCATTCCCCACTTTTTACCACCACAAAAGCGATAACCAAACAAAAATAAGTTCTAGAATGCGCGCGGAAAGCAATTTTTCCACACGCAAATAAAAATGTCAGATTTAGCAGAAATATTTAAATTTTTTTATGGAAATGTGGTTGTAGAAAAAATAGCGTGTAATATATGTGTTGAAAGCTTGTTTTTGCCACACTAATGTCACTCCAGCACTCACTATCGTTCGTGCTGCAAACTTCACATTCGTGTGGCAAACATAAGCTTTCAACACTTTTATTACAATATATTATCTCCTACAAACGTTTAGGAATTTAACATTCCCGCACGCAAATTGAGTGCGGGAAGCGATCAATTCCCGCACTAGTGCGGAAATGTGAATAATCAGAAAGTAGAGGCAGTATTCATGTTTTTTCTAACTTTGTTTAACATGTTACTCATAGCAAGCATTCTTACTAGATTATTACTTTAAAAAGAAATGTTCAAATATTAATAAAAATTAACACTGGTAGATCAAACTTAAGTAATTTTGGAATATTTTAAAATAAAAGAAACTTTTGCTACTATAAAGTGGCACTCAATACAGTCAGTTTTGGTTTGATATTCGGTTTTGCCCGACTCTCCGATACTCATACCAGGATTAGGTACTGTTGTTGGTATTTACTATTATTAATGGCCATAATTCCCTAAATGGAATCATTGGCGCCCTTAAGTGCTCTACGATCTGTATTGGCGGATCACTGCCTTGCTTCACTTACATCAGTTTATGTGATTTGACTCCTAACACGATCTTCTCCCACTCGGTCCTATTTCTACCCTTCTTCTTCCAATCTCTCACGTCCATATTTTTCAAATCTTCCATTACTTCATCTCTTCGTCTATTTTTTGGTTTCCCTTTCGGTCTCTTCTGTTCTGGTTTCCATTTCTGTTATTGATCGAATCATTCTGTCTTCGTTAGCTCTTATTAGGTGTCCTAGCCATCTTATACTTTGTGATTTTATTTCTCTGAGTATGTTTTCACCTTTTACATCTTCTTCTAATTTGCTGTTCAATTTAACTCTGTATTCATTTTCATTAATTTTTACTTTTCTTTGTTAGCTTAATTGTTTCCGCTGCGTAAATAACTGCTGGCCTTATTAACACTTTGTAAATTCGAATTTTTGTTTTTTTCGTTATTTTTCGATCGTTCAGTAATGGTTTATAGATATTGAGCAATTTATATCCGCGTTGAATTCTTTCCTTCATATCCTGTTCTTTTTTGTTGCTGTTATTTATCTCTGTCCCTAAGTATCTGATTGTCTGTACTACTTCATATTTATGTTTATCAATTTTCCACTCCGTTTGTCCTCCTTCTTTTTCTTTTTTACAGCATGCACTTCGTTTACTCTTCATTTATCTCCAGCCCTCTCTTTCAATAGTTTGAATATTTTCCTGTAGAGCACTTTTACTTCGTGATATAACTACTAAATCATCGGCGTATGCCAAAAGTTGCATTTCTTTGTTGTTTATTGTACCGTTGTGATTTGCTTTCCTTGTTATATTTTCAATTATAATATTGAAGAGTGTTGGCGATAATGCGTTGCCTTCTCTTACGCCTATATTTTTGTTCCAAAGTAGTCTGTTTCGATGTTATCTATTTTCACCGTTGTCTCAGATCTATGCATTGTCATTTGGGTTAACCTTATTAGTTTCTGTGGTATGTGTAAGTTTAGCATGTCCTTTATTAGTTGTGTTCTATTAATTTGGTCGAATGCCGTGCGAAAGTCTATAAATGCGATATTTAATTCGATGTTATATTCATACGCTTTTTCGATTATTTGATTTATTATATGTATAGCATCTACTGTTGATCTGCGTGGTCGAAACCCACATTGATAATCCCCAATTTGATGTTCTGTATATTTTTGTAGACATTTTTGTAATACAGTTGTGAAAACCTTATATGTTGTATTTAATAACGTAATCCCTCTATAGTTATTACATATTTCCTGGTCGCCTTTCTAAACGATAAGTATTGAAAATATTTCTTCCATATATCATTTATTATTTTTGTTGCATCATATTGCGTTTGGCCTTGATCATTTTTTATTCCTCTTCTTTTAATTGTGTTAGTTCTTCTCGTCTTCTTGATGTTCTTAAACAGTTCTCTAGTGTTATTTTGTCTACTGCTGTTTTCTATTTCTTCCAATTTTTGCTCTAACCATTCTTTTTTCTTTCTTTTAAATATTGCGTCTTCTGCTTTTTTATTTCTCTTGTAGTTTTCTTTGCCTTCTTCCTTCCCAGATTTTATCCACATTATTCTAGCTTGTCTTTTTATGTTTAGTTCTTCATAACATTGTTCGTCAAACCAGTCTTTGTTTTGTGTGGGTCTTCTATATCCAATTGTTCTTGTCGCTGCAACATTTAATGTTCGCATCCTCACAGTGCTGCTGTAACCCAACGGCTCCTTGAGCAATTTCAATGGGATATTTTCGATCATCCGGCATACACTCCCGACCTAGTGCCGAGTGACTTGCATGTTTTCCCTGAACTGAAGAAGTGGCTACGAGGGCAGCACTTCCAGAATAACGAGGAGCTTCAAGACAACGTCACGGCTCATTTTAATTCATTGTCGGCAACATTTTATGCAGAGGGTATTGGAAAGCTTGTCCACAGGTACGACAAATGCCTCCATCTCCAAGGTGATTATGTCGAAAAGTAACCATAAGTGTACTTAACTTTTAGTAATAAAATTAATGTTTTATATGCACTTATCTTTTTTTATGGCCCATCGGAGGTTGAAAAAAAAACGGCCCTCGTATTTGCATCATTTTTCCTCGCCTTAATAGTGTCCTCGTGTTCCATGTGGCTATTTTTATTGTATTTTTTGCCTTTTTTATTTTATTTCATTTGAATTTTGCTTAACTCCTGGTTATTTATTCTTCTTATGTTGTTATCATTGAGTGTGTTATCTTGTTCGTTATTATCCTTTGTATTTTTGTTCAAGGTCCATTTTTGCGCCTGGGTCGTTGTCGTTGCTATGTTGATTGCCGTATTGCTAACTAGTTTTTTTGGATTACTTCTGTATTCATTTTGAGCAGTAACCCCTTATTCTCGTTCGATCATTCGTACTCTCGGCCATCTACCCACAGCTTTTTATATGATATTTTTTACTTGCTTTCCGGCGCTTCTTTCTTGCTTTGCTCTCATTCTAGTTTGTGTTTGCATTTCCATTTCTTGTTTAGTTAAATCATTTTCGATGTATAGCCGTTTGTTTCCTAATTTATGTTTGTGTTTAATTATTTCGACCTTTTCTTCGTTGTTCTCCAGTTTTACTTTTATTACATTTTGCTCTGGAATTTTTCCTATTTTGTAAGCTTTTTTATCATTCCCTCCTTCAATTTCCTAATCTCCTCAGTTTGCTTTCTTAGTTCCTTTTTAATTGTTTTTCAATTCTATTATTACTTTTTTCAATCTCTTGACTAAAACTCTTCATCGTTGCTTTCTACTGTCTTTCTGATAAGTTACTCAATTTTTTTCTCTTTTGGATCCATGCTTAGGTACTTCTTTCTTGTTTTCGATAGTTTCCATTAGTGTGTTCGTGCTGGGATCCGGAATGTCTTGTTGTTGTGTTAAATGTGGTGAAGTTCTTGCAGTTTGTCTACTCTTTTGAAATACTAAATCAGTTTCTTCACAATCTTGTTCTGACGATTTTCCTCGTTTCCTTTTTAAGAATTCCTTCAATGCTCCTGTGCTATTTATTCTTTCTCTTTTCTCTGTTTGATTGCTCATTGATTAGTTAAATTTTCCTTGTAAATTAATAATTTTAGGCACTCCTTGTGAACTTTAACCCGCGGTTGCGTCGTTTTTGGTGTCACCAGACCTTATCAATCCGTTGCTTTCCCTATTTGACCGTTTTTCTATCTGCCATAGTTTCCGAGATTCCCATAGTAAAAATCGAAAAAAACCCACCCTGTATAGGCGAATTTGTATATCTAATATTGCTTTCTTAAAATGTTTTTGAAATTATTGCACACATGGATTGATATTTATTATTATTAGTTTTCTTTATACAATCTCTATCACTATCATAAGTAATATCATCACATCCTAGATAATTAAAGTGCGAGACTTGTTCTAAGAGTTTATTGTTAAGAACTATTATTTTTGTTCTGGTTATCTCTTTGGCCCAGTGTGCCATCACTTTCGTTATTTTCATTCCTTTTGGCTATATGCTGCCATTCTCGGGATATTTGGTCAATATCCTCGAATATGTTTAAAAGGGACATCTTCTATTTATGTTTTCAATTTGTGTTCCTTCAGCTTGTGTTATTATTTAACGGCATATGGGAAAACTCGAATTTTCCATGATTTTTTTCTATTTACAAAATCAAAAGCTTTTTCAAGGTAGTAGAACGCTAGGTGGGTATGGAGGTTAAATTATTTCATTTTTTCGATGAGTTGCTGCAGTGTAAATACGTTCTTGGTGGATTGGTCTTTACGGATTTCGCTTTGGTCTTCGACTTGTCTGAAGTTGTCTGCTAATTATATTTGCATATATTTTATAATATGCATTTAAAATGCCTACCTACTTCTATAATTTTTGCAGTTGTCTCTACTGTCTTTCTTGTGAATCGGCTGGATTATGCTAAGATTCCAACCTGTTGGCGTATTTACGTGTTACCAACAATTGTTAAATATATTAGACTATTACAGTCTATATTTGAGAGGTAATCATCCATATTTGTATAATTCCATACTCAAGCCATCGGTTCCTGCGGCTTTCTTGTGTTTGCACTTCTTTAGGGCCTCATTTAGTTTTGGGACCAACATTACCTCGTCTATTTTTTCTCTTTCGTATCTTCGTCGGTCTAGAGGTCTTTGTAGTATTTCAGCCACTCTTCTTCTGTGGTATTATTTATTTTTGCACTGTGCTTTTCTTTGGAGGTAAGATGTTTTATCACTTTGAATACGTTGGTCGTACACACCGTTTTCTAACTCGCTAACAAATTTTTCCCAGCTTTCTCGATGTGCTTCTTGAATTTCTGTTTTTGCTGTATGTCTTTACATATTCTATTCTCCATAAATTTTCGCATTGTCTTTGTTTTAAATCCATTTCTTTATTATTTTTAATCTTTCACTTAAGACTTCTTCTATCGTCTTTGTTAGGGCTTGTTGTATATTTTCATGTTCCGTTTCAATATCTTCACTTGTATCCTGTTGAAGAAAATATTAGTTTATTTTATTTTTGGAATTGTTGCCTTTTGCTGAGGTGTTACAACAGATCTGTTTTACACTTAAAGTCTTTATCTTTTGTGCATTTTGGTTACGGTTTTTTGAAGATTCTTGTTCTTATTATAAATACAAAAATAATGATCAGTGTATAACACAGCCCCTCTATACACCTAATTATCTTACACATCCTTGGAAAGTTTTGATTTACTATGATTAATGTATAGGTGATCTTCTGTCGCTTTGGGTCCGAGTGCATTTGTTGATTCATTTCTTCTCAAAGAAGGTGTTTGTTATTTTGGGTTTGTTTTAGATCCATAAATCAATTAAGTGTTGCCCGTTTGTATTCAGTGTTCTTTCTGCATATTTTCCTACTACTTTATCTAGAGGCTCATTGCTCATTCTAGCATTTAGGTTGCCTGCTCTGATTATCTCGTCACGTTTGTTTATTTTATTAATAACTTTCTGAAGAACTCTATACAATTTCTTAGATTTTTCCTTCTTTAGGAGCATACCCTCCACAGATAGTAGTGAATCCATGTGCTGTTTTGATTCTCAGTGTTGCTATTTTGTTATTTTCAAAAGTGTAACTTTTAATAATGTGACCTAATCGCCTACAATTTTTGCTTTCAACTTTCCTGGTGCTCCAGTATAAATCGTTAACAGTTGTTAATTTATTTTGTTCCTTTTATTTTCTTTTTTGTTGTAGATATAATAGCGATATTTATTTGTCCTTTCATTAGCTCTTGTTCTATTTGTTCTTTTGTTGGCAAGTTTCCGACATTCCATGTCGCTATTACAATTAAGTTCTTCTTGTTTCTTTTTTAATGTTCCAATTTTGTTTCCTTTTTCGTTTGCATGAGTTGTCATCGTTTGAGCCGTCCTTATTGGTGAAATTTTTAGTTAATTTTTTTTTTTACATGGGGGGTTACTACCTCAATCGTAAAATCCTTCTTTTTTACCCAGGCTTGGAACCGGCAGCGCCACTAATCACCTACTCAATTCATCTATCAGTGACGCAGGCGGAGTTTTTACAAATTGTTAGACAGATTTTAACAAACACCCATTATAATACCATGCTAAAACTACGCAGTACAGCGAAAAAGGTTAAACTATGGGATAACTAACCACAGGAAACCCCTTAGTAAGACTGGTTGTAGAAGGTATTTTTAAAGGCTTTTGTTAGAAAGAGGAAGTATACTTAATAAAAATAATTTCAATCTACCAATTAAGCTTCTGAAAGCGCCATTTGTCTACAGAAAATCTTGAAATGCTTGACAATTTTTGTGTGCTAAGCAGATACAAATCTAGATTTTTTAAGATTCTGCCTATAAGGGACAAACCTCAAAGTAAATGAATTCGTAACAGCCTAAAACTGCGTTATTTACATTTAGGCTAAATCTAAATAACGCAGTTTTAGGCTGTTACGATATCGTTCTAGGAGTACTGCAAGGTTGAATATTGAGACTTCTGTTATATATGATATAAACCGTTGATATTCCACCTGTGTATTACATCAATAATATTTCTACAACAAAGGTGATATAAAACAAAAATTCAATCTTTGTCTTAATAAATAATTAAAATACAAAGCTGTGGGCGCAAGCTTGTTTAAAGTCTAAAACTTTAATTCCCGAGAACTTTGAGTTTCTAAAATTTTATTCAGCAATTTCTGTTCTGCAGATTCGAATTTTGTCTGATTCGATATATCAGTTTTTAATATTTGAAATCTTGAAAACGTTAATTTAACAGATAAACTGCTTACTTGATTGATAAAAAGATAAACCAGCATGTTTTATAACTTGTGTACTCTAATCATTAAGATTTATTTCTTTAAGTTTCATTACGAGCATTTCATCTGAAAATTATTTCGAAAACATATAAATATTTTATGTTTAAAGGCAGCACTTATTGTCTTAGTTGAACCATCTGAATGTCTTTATAATTCACGTGTGATTTTTCAAAATACTTGAAATCATTCTCTCAGTAGTAAATTAGTGGAAGCGATTTGTCAAAATTTCATTCATGAAATGAACAATATAGATGCCTGCTTTGATAGGTGGCCTATATACGTAAACGTACTAGTTTCTGTTGATGCCGAATTCGCTACAGCGCCGCGCCGCTATTGATCGACGCTTTTACTGCCTGTGAAGAGGACATTGATTGTTGTGAGTGGCACTGTGAATATGGAAAGGCTAGATAACGGTGACTATGAATATCCTAGAAATGAAGCTCCCCCAACACAACCCGGTGCTGCACGTCCTATGGTCGACCCTGAAGCTGTCGGAGAGGTCGATCCAACCAGGTACACACAAAAAATACTTTTCCGATTCCAGACGGATTCATATGGTTACACAATCAGATTAATTAATTGCCTTATTTATTGCAAGTAGATGCCAAGTTAACTTTTTCCAAAAAGTCCAAACAGTAATCACAGAATACTAACTAATTAGTCGCGATTTACTTTTGTTTACGATAAATACTTATAGAACAGATGATAAGCGTTTTTGACCCCATAAAAATATTCCAGATACCCTCAACCTAAGGAATCAACGCACAAAATCCGAGGGAAGTCGGATATCTTAGAATTAATATTCGGTTCTGTAGACCAAGAATTATTAGTGGTGAAAAGTTTTTACTTCTTTTTCTATTCGGCTTTTGGTTCGCTTTTTCCTTTGATGGGAGTCTATTTCAAGCAAATGGGAATGAACGCGAGTCAGTGTGGTTTCCTAATAGGATCCCGTCCATTTGTGGAATTTTTAGCTGCCCCCTTTTGGGGTAGCCTTGCAGATCGTTGGCAAAAAGGAAAAATGCTTTTACTGGCGTCTCTGGCCGCATGGATTATTTTCACAGTACCTCTCGGCTTCATCCAACCTCCCGCAACATCTTGTATAGAAATTAAAAATAAGACAGCTTATATTAAGACGTTTGAAAGACCAGAAACAATTAACAAAAGATCCGCCGACTACGAACCTCAATGGTACCTACATAACAACGAAGACGTTTCCGAAAGAATAACGTAAGATCGTCGGGATATCCTTTGTTACTTTAAATAATGATGTAATTTTCAGCCTTTCCCGATCGATACGATCAAGTGTTCCCTCTGTTAATGCGGGTCAGTCTCCAAGAAATGTAGATTTTGCAAAAAATTACGAGCCAATGAAGCACGACAGTTGGGTTCAACCAATTATTTCTTCCATAGTATACAAGGTTCAAGACATTCAGAAAGCATTCTTCCTCTTACTGCTCTTAGTTATAATCGGAGAATTTTTCAGCGCACCTGCCATTACACTTGCAGATTCGGCCGTTATAACATTATTAGGGGAAGATGCGGACCGATATGGACATCAAAGAATGTTTGGATCTTTGGGGTGGGGTCTCGCTATGTTTTTCGTCGGTATCGCCTTGGATCATTCGACAGCTTTCCCCGATCACCCGTGTGGACCAGAACAGAAGGAAAAGAACTACACGATATGTTTCGCTACTTTTTCCGTACTAATGGGAGCCGCTTTAATTACGGCCACTCAAATTAATTTCAAGTACGAAGAGGTTGTCGAAGAAGCTCCAGCTAAAAAGGATGAACAATCGACTATGACTTACGAGGATAAAATGCAAGCTCAGCTTGCGGAACAACTTCAACTGCCGTCTTTAGCAGATACGAGGGCATCCGTGAACCCACAACCTATGCCGGAAGAAAAGGTAATAAATAAGAAGGTTAAAGGATTTTCAGTTGATAATGTGTTTTCAGACGAAAATGTTTGCTCAAACCACGCGTGAAATCCCTGAATGGGTGACGGTGCTTAAGCAATTTAAGAACCTGAAGTGCGCATCGTTTCTGTTTGTTGCTTGGTTTATGGGATTTGGAATTGGTCTTATCTTTACTTTCCTATTCTGGCATCTTCAGGATTACGATGGATCGCCTACGCTTTTTGGTGTAGCTTCGGTGATTAACCATATATCAGAAATATTTGCTTATTTCTTCAGCTTTCGGTTAATTTGCCAAATCGGGCATGTTAAAGTGCTCTGCCTTGGATTGGTTGGTAATACCTTGCGGTTCTTGTATATTTCCTGGTTGCATAGCCCTTGGTGGGTGTTACCCTTCGAATTTATGCAGGTAAATTCTGGAATTTATTTGGTACTTCCAGGTATTTTGGATTTGTGTTTTAGGGGATAACTCACGCAGCCGTATGGGCAGCTTGTTGCTCCTACATAGCCCATAATACACCACAACAACTACGATCGTCTGCTCAAGGTGTCCTGCAGGGTATTCACCATGGTTTAGGTCGTGGTTGCGGTGCCGTTATTGGTGGAATATTCGTGAATTCTTTTGGGTCTACAGCAACCTTCCGAGGTTATGGTATAACCTGCATAGTGGTATTGTGTGCGTTCATTTTCATCAATTTCTACCGACAAGACCAAGGTTTCGTGCGAGATATTCCCGCCACGGAAGACCCCAGGCAGGTGGCTGAAGAAACCTCCCATTTAGCACCACACGGCGTACCCAGCAATCCCATACCTAGGGCCCTTTCTAGTGCAAGATTAAACGAACTTGCACAGCAGGATGGATATGGTGCTACCTATCAAACCGGAGCTGGTGGTACTTTAGATATTCCTGGTGCACCTGCGAATCCTTTTCTTCAAAGTAACCAACAGTACTCTAATTATCAGGTAAGTTAGATGTATCGATGGTTTATTTTTAGGGTGACGAATATTATGTCTGCCCAATTTATTTAGCAACCCCTTGCTGGTTATGAATAGACACCATATATTGTGAATTTTACAGAAATAGCATGGGTGGGTGGCCTTGAACTTTACGGAAATAGTATAGGTGGGCGGCCTCCTTTTTTGTTTTGGTTTAAACGAGAGAGGTGGATTAAACGTTTTTTAAATTCCCAAATTGTAAAGATCTTTTTTTTATACTACTGCTTGTTATTTTACCTCAGTTTTCACAACTTGAATATCTTGGTTTGTAGAAGGTATCATTTATAAGTTTCTTTTTATAGCATAATCCCGAGTGATCCTTTCGTAATACATTTTTTACAAGTATTGGGGATCTTTGGGAGTCCTTTTTATTCTGTAGAGGGTTTCTTCTGGAAAAATAAGGCGATCTGGTTTTGACAAGCATTCGCAGCGAAATGCTTTGAGCTAATTTCTTTTATATTCTGTAGTTCGAGTGGTTTACTGTGAGGGATTTCTTTGACGTTTGAGAGGGTTTTTATCCTTAGAAGTGCTATAAAATCTACTCTTAGTTGATTTTAATTTGTACATCATTTTAAATTGGTTTTCATTGACTGTCCTTTTTAATTTTGTTTTATTTAGCGACAATTTTTCCTTGACTTTGCCAATTGGAAGAATTTATTTCGCAAACTAATTAATTTAAAATTAATTTTCGGTTTTGTTTGGTCCTGAATTTCCTTTTGTACTTTTATACTCATGTTTTTATGTTTTTATTGCCTTTCTCTTGTATTATTCTACCGGAGGAAAGTGTAATTTTCATTCAGATTTCCCTTCTTTTTTATTTTTAATTATGTTAAGATTTTGTAATTCCTCGTCTTTCGTATTTCTTCTTCTTCTTTCTTTGATACAATTTTCAAAGCAAGTCTGTCAATTTAAAGTAATTCGAAATTTTTCGACCTTGTTTTCTATTTTTCACTTAAATTATTCCTATCTTTGTTCTTCACTTACGTGTTTCATGATCTTCCATTATTAAAACAATTTAACTAATTCATCTCAGTTTGTATTAGTTTCGAACAATTTTTGGTGGAAATATAAGTGAACTCAGAACGTATAATTACAACAAGCAGTTAAGAATTGAATTTCTTAATCCAGGCAAAATTTAAAAAGTAGAACTACACCAAAGTACGTTTTAATTAATTTTAAAGAAAAGAATGCCTACACCAAAGATTGATCAGCAAATCAAAGGCTATTTCAAGGGTTTTAATTCACAATTATCTGTAATAATTTCAGATGCAATCTAAAGGAGTACCAATGAGATGTGGAATGGTCCCATCACCATTTACGACTTTAGAAACTCAACAACCATTAACAACTGCAAATACGAGTTATGCCTGGTAAACAAGCAGATATAAAATGTATTCATATTTATATGACAAATCATCTAGCATTGACGGGCTTGTCTTTCTAAAATTATTTTTAAACTATGTATATTTAGTATGTGAGCGAGCAAGGGATCCTAATTAATGCACGAATGAACTGATAAACGTACAAGTAACAAAATTTTAAATGTTACAACTAACCACCAAAATATAATTATTTTTAAAAATTCAAATATATTTATTAGTCGTAGTGGTATAAAAAGGTAACTTATAATGAACTTTAAAAAAGTGTTTTCGATTAAATTTAAGCAATGTATAAAATTAAATTTTAAACGTTAAATTACGGCGGTTCTGTTGTTGAAAACCGCCAGTACAGAAAATACAAAATTGATCTTGACTTCTTAAGCAATGAATTTCGTGGGCTGTATATTAAATTACATAAAAAGGCACTTCTAAAATTTCTAATTTTAAAACTTCAGTGGAAGGAGTTTCAAATTGCAAACGCTAAGGAACAAGAAGCTCGTCTTTTTCATTTGTATGTCGGAGGTGATACTGTGAAGAATTAGTTTAGTTAGAATTCGAATTTATAAAATAGTTAGGGTCACTTTAATTCTAAGGATTAAGTGAGATTAAGTTAGAATCGGTTCAGATCTGTGTATTTAATCCATAAAATGTTTTTATAGCCTATAATTAACAGGGCGTATCCCTAATTAAAGATGATATTTATTACATGTGTAGCTTTAAATTTGTATTTACGAATATTAAACGTGGCACACCCACTAGTAATGCACAGCTATTAACTGAAAATCTTAAAAATATAATTAGTAATTGATTTTTTTGTCGAGAAATTTTGCTTAATCAGATATAATTTGAATAGAATACGCTTGATAACAACATAACCAGCTTCGCTGAAACACTAAGTAGATATTCGTACTTACATGTTGGTGTTTGAACTTTGACGTTGTTAATCGTAAATCGGTGATAAACTAAAAGAAATTTGGTTTGAGACCAATCTAAAATTTGTATTCGCGTGAGCTTTTAAAATTTAGAGATTAGGTGACTTTCTAATTAATGTTTTTATTTATTAAATTTAAGTATGGGGAGCTCGGTTTCATTTTAAAATTATGTGATATTTCCTAAAATAATTATGAGATTCGTTAAGTTCCTCTCTTAGCAGGGTTTGACAAAGAACGTAGACGATTCGTAACGGACGAAGTGGATTATTATTTAAATTCCATAATCGTTCTTTTAATAAAAAAAATTGAGTTTATATTAATTTGTAAAATGCAGGATGTGGATCGAGAATATTCAAATCCAAATCTAAATTCAACTAGTTAAAACAGGATTTTGGGTTTCAAACTTCAGCCTTGAATTCTAATGTTTGAACTTTGCATTAGAATCAAAATGAATGCCCTGCATAAAATTCAAATATGTTTTTTTCAAAGTCGGGAAGCAGTGATTTCAGATTTGACTTTAGAGCCTTAACTAAGAAACTTCTGCACATGGAATTTTAGAGTACAGCCTCACATCTTGAGATTTACGAATCGAAGTGCTCGATTGGGCCTTGTAATTTGTTAGATTCGACATCGGAAGTCTATTTGAAATTTCAGTCTGATATCGAAGTTTAAAAGTTTTAGAATCGACTCGAGTTCTGTATACGAAGCTGGGGATTAAAACTTGTTTTAGTAGGATACGAATCCTTGTGATAATCAAATTTCGATTCAGCTTTAAAATCTAAGTTTAAATTTTGATTCGAAATGCTAATTCGTATTTGAGCACCTGAAACCTTATTTAATATTAACTTTGGGGTTAGAGATAAAAAATTCTGTAGAATCTGAAATCCGAAAGCTTAAAAATTAATTCTTGGAATTGGAAATTGAATATGAAAACTGAAGTTTGGATTATAATTTGGGTTTTAGAATTCAAAACTGGATTATGAAAGCCAGAATTTTTATTAAAAGTAGCTCGACAATCCACGCTTGGATTAAAATTTGGTTTTCAAAATTAAAAAGGCGAATATAAAAGCTTCAATTTGGATTCGATTTTAGGATTAAAAACTGACCAGCTAGAGCTTGAACTAAAATTGTATCTGAAAATTAAAAACTTGTATCTCCAAATTGGATTATAAAATTTGATATTTAAAATTCCAAAATTAAAGCACAAGTTAGAATTAAAAAAGTTCTTAAAATTTAGATTTTTAATATAAAAATGTAATTACAGATCAGCCCACAAAATTAAAAATTCGAAAACTACCAATTTTTATTAAAATTTGCTTCTGAAAGTTGGAAATTCGGATATAAATGCTGACCCTCCAAATTGATTTTCAGTAATCAGAATCTAAAAATAAAGATTCAAATTTGTATAAATCTTCGATTTCTAATATAAAACTTCAAATTTTGAAAGCTTCGATTAAAATTCTATTTTTGGAATTCAAAACTCGGATATGAAGCTCAAATTTTGGATTAAAATTAGTATTTCATTATTTAAATTTCATGTCAAAGCTAACAATTGGATTAAAACTGAAACAGGAACGTTTAAAGGTGGATAACAATCCAAATTTAAGAGTGGAGTCTCAAATTTGGATTAACATTCACTATTGATGTTCGTAAAAGCCGAAATTAGGACTAAAATTAGATTTTCGAAATTCATATTCGAATATAAAAACTCGAAAGAATTTCCCAATTTTTATTAAAATTTGCTTCTGAAAGTTTAAAATTCGGATATAAATTAGGGCTGTTGATTCGAGCCGGATAAAACGGATATCCGGATAATTTTCACGTAGATATCCGGATAATTAGCATTTAAAAATATCAAAAATGGAAGCAATCGGATATCCGTGAGAGACAGAATATCCGGATAAACTGTATAACTCGGATAAAAAAATTATCCGAATAAAGAATTATCCGGATAAAAGAATTTATCGCTGAATACGCAATACTAAATTTATAAATTGCAATGAGATTGTTTATTTTATTAAGAGTTTTTAGTTGGCGACTGCTGACTAAACACTAACACAGCAGTCAATACATAACAGAAATAAATAACGAGAATTCACATCAAATATATGATGTAATTTAATGCGGTATGTGATAAGAATTACTAAGAATAGAATTAATGATTTCTAAAGATTTCTTTTAAACTGCTTACAGAATATTTTGTAGGCAAGTTATGTAGGAGATTAGTTTCTGCAAGCTATATTTTAATATTTTAAAAAGTTTGCATAATACATTTTTAGAGCAGCAACAGACCTTTTTTAGTATTTTCAATATTTTCATATCATTTTCAGCTTTCTAGTTAATTGATAATAGATTTAAAAGTAATCTGATACTTCAAAATATCCGGATACTTTAAATTTTCCGGATACTGGAAATTTTCCGGATACTGTAAATTATCCGGATATTATAACTATTCGGATATTTCTAATTATCCGGATAAACAATTAGTTTGATAACCGAATTCGGAAATTTCGGATGACTCGGATAAAAGTTCATATCCGGATATCCGGATAATTTTTTTTCTTTTCAACAGCCTTAATATAAATGCTGACCTGTAAATCTAAATTGATTTTCAGTAATAATAATCTAATAATAAAGATTCAAATTTGTATAAATCTTCGATTTCTAATATAAAACTTCAAATTTTGAAAGCTTAGATTAAAATTCTATTTTTGGTATTCAAAACTCGGATATGAAGCTCAAATTTAGGATTAAAATTAGTATTTCATTATTTAAATTTCATGTCAAAGCTAACAATTGGATTAAAACTGAAACAGGAACGTTTAAAGGTGGATAACAATCCAAATTTAAGTGTGGAGCCTCAAATTTGGATTAACATTCACTATTGATGTTCCTAAGCCGAAATTAGGACTAAAATTAGATTTTCGAAATTCATATTCGAATATAAAAACTCGAAATAATTTCCGCATTTAAAAATCTGAAGTTGGAAACTCAAATCTTGATTAAAATTCAAGATTCGAAACTGAAAGCTCAAATGTGGATTTAATGCAGTTTTCAAAATTCAAAAGCTCGAATTTGGATTAAAATTCAAAACTTTAAGTATAAAAGTTTCATTTTAAAAATTAGTTTTCGTGTATATAAAAATGTAAAACCTCAAATTTGAAATAAAATAAGGTTCTCTGGATTTAAAAACCAAATACAAAACATCAACTTTTATGTAAATTATGTAAAAGTGCTTAAATTTTCAGTATTCAATACTTAGATGTAAGGACTTAAATATTCGGTTTGTAAAGATTAAGACTTGAATATAAAATATCAAGTTTGAACTTGAATATGACAGAAAGTCTGACTTGGAATAAAATTTCACTTTTATAATTAAAATCCTGGATATTAAAGTCCAAATTTTGGATTAAAATTCAGCTCTCAGGATTCAGGACAACTTGAAACTACAATAATTACAATTTAAATTAATATTCGTTACTGATGGTCTTAAGCTTAAATTAGGTTTTCAAACTCTAAAACCCGCAAGCTTTAAATTAGAAAAAATTAAATCTGAAGATGAAAACTCAAATCTGGTTTAAACTGCTTCTTCCACAATTTAAGATTCGACTCAAAGCTCAAATTTTGACTAAATTCTGTTTTTATATTTAAAAATTAAATATAAGAAATATGATCTATGTATAACATTTGATTTAAAGTTTGGTTCTGTTGATCTAAAGTTCCAAACTAAAACTAAATTTAAATGTTCAATATGAAAGCTCGGATTGGAATTAAATTTCACAGTTCATAACTTGAACATGATAGCTCAGACGAGGAACGGAAATAGTACTTATAATCCAAATCTTGAATTTTGATGATTTTTCGGTTCTTTTATTTCCAAATTCGGATTAGGAATGAAATTAGGTTATAGAGTTAAATACTCGAATTTGGAAACTCAAATTGAATTAAGATTTAGTATTCAAATTTTAAAATTCGAATATGAAGGCTTAAGTCCAGGTTTAACTTTCGGTCTTAATTCAAAGCCCAAAGAGGAGAACTCATATCTGAATTCATGGAAATTATAGACTCTAATTCGAAAGCCCAAATTTTTAGAATTCAAATCGAATACAAAAAAAATATGAAAGTTCAAATTTGAGTTAACATTTGGTATTCACGATTCAAATCTCAAATATTGATTTTTAGAATTCAAAACTCGAGCTTCAAAGCCCGAATTGAGATTAAAATTAAGTTTCAGAATTACAAATTCGTGTTTGAAAGCTCAACACAATCAAAATTTAGCATTCAAACTTCGGACATGAACGCAAAAATATAAACTCAAATGGGGATTAATCAAAATTAAAGGCTCAAATTTCAACCAAACTTGGCTTTTGGAATTCATAACGAATACAAAAAAATATTAAAGCTCAAATTAGAATTGAAATTTGGCATTCACTATTAAATTCGAATTTGGATTAAATCTACATTTCTGGGATTCAAAACTAGATCGTGAAAGCCCGAATTTAGATAACTAAAATTCAGAATTAAATGTTTGAGTTTGGATTAAGATTTACTACTCAAAATGTAAAATTCAAACTGGAAAGATTAATTCCTCGATTTTAGAATTAATAAAAATCCAAGGTTCGAATCCGAAAGCTCAAATTTGAATTAATATTCGACTTTTAGAATTGAAATCAAATAAGAAAATACGAAAGCTCAAATTTGAATTTGGATTTTCAGGATTCGAAGATCCATAGTGAAAGTCCGAATTTGGATCAAAGCTATTAGGTTTCAGAATAAAAGGTTCGAATTTAAAAGTTTAAAAATCTACTCAAAATTATTACTCCGAATTTAAAGTTCGAGACATTTCGGTTTTTAGAATCAAACAATGCAAAAATGGGAATTCAAGTCTGGATTAGTCAAAATTAAAGGCTCGAATCCGAAAGCTCATTAAAATTGGGTATTCATGACTTAAAATTCAAATTTCAAGATTCAAAACTCCTACAATAAAGCTTGAATTTAAATTAAAATTTGGTTTTAGATACGAAAGCTTAAAATTAGATTAAAATTCGAAACTCAGATCTTGATTTCGTATTAAAGGTAGTCGAATCTTAGTGAAGATATAAAGCTCCGGTTAACAATTAGACATTTTTTTGCATTTTCAGCATCTGAAATTCAAACTTAAAAGTTCATGTTTTCGGCTTAAAATTAAAAACTTAGGTCTAGAATTATGGCTTGAATTTTATAAAACTTTGTATTTCTACCAAATATTTGAATATAATGGATTTGGGCATAAAGTTTCTAAATTATCCTAAGCTTTAAACAATGTACAAGCTTTAGACAAATCGAACATTAGAAGAACACTGTTGCATTTTAATGCATTTGTAAGAAATGATATGGCAAAAATATTAATCAAATGACCGAGTTCCCCAACATATGCTTAAAATATTTAAAAGTTAAACAAAAACTAATTAAATTAAAAATTTAAGCAAACTTCAGCTTCAAGTGTAATACAGCTCACGATTGGTAATAAACGCTGTGGTTATCTCTAGATGTTCTATGTGTATTTAGATAAAAAGGTTTCCTTTGATATAATTAAGCCGTAAAACAATATTCCACCTTATCGAGGATTTTAATCAGCATCTACCTCGAAAGCAATTGAAACATTCGACTAGTATTTTAATGTTACAAATGCTGATCGCCTAAATTACTAATTTTGGTCGAAAGTCGAATATTTCGATTAAATATAATATAAATATATGTAATGTAAAACTTATTTATGCTATTTTTAAGTTGAGCTGTAGATATGTAATTGTTGATTTCAGCTGTAGATAGGAGTTTTATTTGAGGTGTAGATAGATTTTGTTTGTGAATAGATATTATTATATTAGTGTTTTGTATAATAACTTAATCATCAATGATTTTTGAAGAACTGTAAACGTAAAATAAGCACTAGGTTCTCTCACGTTTCTTAATAGACTGAAATTTAGTTATTTGTGAATTTCAAGGAAGTATACGTTGAATTTAGTGAGTAAACTTTAAGCCTTCTGTGACTTTCAAGAGGTTAAAAGATCTGTAAAAATAGTTAATTTCTAACTTAATTAAGGAAATGATGAAGAATTGGAAAGGTAAGTATGCTTCTTTGAATGACTTTTAACAATTTGTTAATGTGATGTTTAGAATTTATTTGTCGTTGAAAATAATGGAGCACTATGATTGTAAGAATCGTTAATGTATGTAAACAAATTGATGTTAATTGCGCTTGTTATTTATTACCTTTTGTTAATAAGCAAAGTTTATTCATCGACTGAAAAATATATGTTTTTAATTCTGTCCAATTCTTGTTTTATAAATTAGGTTAGCTAGTTAATCTAAGGAGCTGAATGTAAAAAAATCTGGGCTACAGTTTTACTTCTGTTGTACTAACTGAAAATTCATGAAAACAACATGGAAGGAAAATCGTACGTTCAGTTCTTCTACATTCGGCTGTATATATAAAAAAAATATCGGGATTTACTTTTGCGCATTAAAACCCACTTTTTAAAAATTCACGTATATTTTATTATTTTAAAGGTAAAAATAAATCCCGGTAAAAACGCAACTAAGTGACATCCTTAGTCGATACATATCTCACAAAATACTAAGCAGTTGTTGTTTCGCAATTGCCTGTATTATAAATGAAAAGCACCATGTATTTATGTGTTAAAATAGAGATGCACTAAAAATGTGTTACTTATATTAAATTCTTTTATTTCATAAATCATTCCTTGTTAACGTTACTTAACGAACACACACACTGAAACGATGTCATTTAGTATAGTTTGCACTGTTAGGGTTGAATTAGGGTTACAGTTTTGAACACGAGACTAACAACACGTTTACTAAAATACTCTGAGGTTTACAAAAGAGGACACCCAGAATAATTAAGGTAGAGAAGAGTCAGTCAGGGGACAATGGGATTACTGCAAGAAGAGGAATTGAATAACCAGTACACCATTTTATTATTTGTTTTATTTGTGATCAAGTTACACAAGTTTTCATCGAGTTTAGGTCTCAATTTTAAAGTTGGCCTAGCAAAAAACGCATTTTAGGAACATATTATTCTGATCGTTAACGCTTAAGACTTAAAAAATGTTATTAACTCTTCAAATTTATTTCGATTTCTTCAAAGAGCAGAAGGAGATCCAAACGAGTATCAAAATTTAAATTAAATTTAGATATTCATGATTCACAACTTGAACATGAAAGCTCGAGTTTGAATAAAAACTCAAGAACTCAAATCCGGATCAAACGCAGGTTTTATACACCACAAAAAACAAATTTGATTCGAGTTTTTAGATAAAAATTTTAGAACCTTACAAAAGAAAAGCTTTATACTTTTACTTACACAAAGATAACCCAAAAGCAAGCGTAGAAAAAGATTACGTTTTACTGATATCAAAAAAAGGGGGAAATTACATAAATGATGCAACGTTTATTTTGTGATTTCTAACAGTGTGAGATAAACGATCAGAATAAGAAAACTATTGAATTCGCTATCAATAACACACTATTTCTGATAAAAGGTTAACGTGTTTGTTAAATTAACAATTTAACCAATGTCTTAATAAAATCACGAACACTTCCTACTAGCAAAGAACTACATAAATATAACTTTGCTATTTACTTATATTATATAGCCTTCGACAAGATTTTGCCAAAGGTGACGCGTTTTATGAGTTCGATAATTATTAGCTGAATATAAAATTTCCAGAAAGTAATTGGTGCTTATTTATTTTTAATTATTTTAATTGCAGTGTTTCGAAAAAAGTAACATTCAGTTAAAACATGAAATGAAATGAATACGTAAAAGCCGATAGTCAATTTTTGAATATATGTTATCACTTATTTATTTATTTGCGTATTTCTGTAAGTGAAGTTCTTTCGTTCTTTAGCACTCACTTCACCACCAAAATACATAAATTAGGAATAATTAGACACGTCAGAATGGTAAAGTTTGAAATCTGTTAGTATTCATGAATAGAATAATTTTCTGTAGGTATAGTTCATTTGTTTTGCTGCACCCATATGTTTTACCATAGATTAAATAATAGAATAGATACGCAACGGTACCTTTTTATATGTAACCCGAAAAAAATTCTGACATAGAGATGGCAGCACCTTGGCCATCTCTGATCGAGAATGTTTTTTAACCATCCTAGAATAAAACCGATATATCAATAATCCTAACATATCAACAACATTTGATCAAACAAAATACGTACGTTATTTAATAACCGTGCATTAGTCGTATTGATATTAATGCCATGCAAATTCAAGCGTGTTTATAAAATAAGCACGTATAGATATTATTGTATTTATGGATGAAGTTATTTGTCCCACTTATTTACTGACTTCGTTTTTTGCTAAACAGCAAATTTGTAGTATAATTATGTGTTAAAAGATTTAACATTTGGAATAAAAATAAAAATATGTATGAATATTTAACAATTACAAAAAATACGCAGTTACGTTGCACAAAATTTCGTTAAATAAAACTAGCGAGTTCAAAAAAAATTTTAAATACCTAAGGCCTGGCAATGTAAAACAAAAATAATGTCTACTGCAAAATTTAGAATTATTGTTTTTGCAATAATTTTACTGACATTTGCAAAACGGAATTATGGCAATAACACAGTGATGACGGTTAATAAACTATAAATCTTGCAATAGGCAATAGACATTATTTTTGTTTCTCCTGGCCAACCCTTATCTAATTTTTTTAACTCACGGTTTGGCAAAGGATCTTGGAACAGCTGGGTTAAAATTTTAACCTAAGCTCAACAGAACGAATCTAAACCCTAAAGTCGGCAATCGTATACATCTATACATGAATACATGTTTTTGGTTTTTGAAGGAAAAAACGTATTTATGAAGTTGACAATTACGAACCATATTTGCCCGTACATTACCTTACATTTTCGTCGAATTTACTTGCATTTTCTTTACATGTGCTATTGCAATAAGGCCAATTCAATTCACAATAATACAGGGTGAGTTTTTTTTTTATTTTAAGCATTGGGATCTCGGAAACCATAAGACATTGAGATTCGGTTAAATGAGGAAAGAGTTGTCGTTTTAAGAGCTTATGCAAGATATGCTTTGTTTTTTGAAAAAAATCCACAGTTTACTAGCTATGAGCAAAAAAGCAATTAGCAATGTTTCTTTAAAGTGTTCTAAAATCGTTAATATTTTAGAGATACAGAAATATTATAAGAACAAAAATTGTAGATATTTTTCCGCTTAATAACATACATTTATTAATTTCCATTCTGCTTTTATAATTTTCGAGTTATAGCGCAAACTTACATTTTTTTAAATAGCAGTCATAGTTGGCTTTGACATTTTTAAAAATGACAAATGCTTCTCTTTTTAACGATAAAGGTTTGCTAATTGCTATACTTTGATAAATAAACGCGATGCAGGAATTTTTGTATTATTGAGAGGTAAATAAACAAAGTTTGCCGTGGAAAACAATAAACAAACAAAGTACTGTTGCTCATTGTTTTAGTTGAAATTTGGCAGTTCTGTAACTTCTACAATTAAATTAAAGATGTTTTCTAATCGCGAAAAACTTAATATGGTCGAATGTTTTATTTTTTGTAATAAAAATAGAAAATAGTGTTCTTGCTGCCGAACGGTACCAACAATTTTATGAAAATTGACGTCAACCATCTCTACCGACGTTCAACAATTTATTTATACCGAAATCTGAGGCAGTTTGGTTCCTTTTCGAAACCAAAGAGGGATGAAGGCGTTATTAACGAGGATATTCAAATAAATGTAAGAAAGCACCTAAACCAACTGTTTCCAAATTCTTGGATAGGTAGGAACGGGCCGGTCCTTTGGTCACCAAGATCGCCAGATCTTTCAATTTTGAATTTCTTTCTTTTCGCTGTTCTAAAAGATTTAGTTTATCAGCGAACTTATGCGACAAAAGAAGAACTACGTGATGCTGTGGTATGTGCTTTTCGCAATTTAGATGGTAGGAAAATAAGGAAAGCTGTAAATTCTATTGTGAAAAGATGCCCCTTGTGTGTAAATAATAATGGTGGACATTTTGAACATTTGCCGAGATAGATTAATTTTTTTACATGTAATTACTTCAAAGTAGAAATTTAAATGTAATAATTCGTAGTTTCTTTGCGTTGTTGTTCTATTTGAGGCCCTAAAGTTTTTAGGTGAAACATTATAATAAACTAAGTAATTACTTTAAGAGGAAAAAAATGTTTTCCATGGCAGACTCTGTTTTTGCTACTCTCAATATTACAAATAGTCCTGTATCGTGTTTATTTGTCAAAGTAAGTACAGCGAACCTTATATCACTGCAAACAGAAAAAAATGCACTTTTTAAAAATGTCGAAGCCAACTATGACTGCCCTTTAAAAAAACGAAAGTTTGTATTACAACTCAAAAACCGTAAAATCGAGAAGGAAATTAGTATGTTCATCATATTAAGCATAAAAATGTCTAAAACTTTCATTCGTGTCATTTTGTTGTATTCCTAATAATAACGATTCTACAACATTTAAATGAAAAATCACTAAATCTGTTATTCGCTCATATCTAGGAAACTGGATTTTTTTTCAAAAAACAAAAGCATATCTTGCATAAGCTCATAAAACGACAACTCTTTCCTCATTTAACCGAATCTCTATGTCTTATGGTTTCCGAGATCCCAATGCTTAAAAAAAAAAAAAAACTCACCCTGTATGTAGAATGCAGAAACAGCTATACCGGGTGTGGCCTGACATGTGAGACATAGGTGAAATGCTTGGGAAATTGAACATATTTATGTCAAAGTCGAAATTTTAATTTTAATTTTATGCTGTAATTTCAGAAGTTTTCGGGATATTCACACGAAAATTGGTGAAACTACCTTTTTTGGGACGGGAATAATCCGAATAATAATCCGTTCTCAATTTTAATGCAGCTCTTAAAATAATGTTATTTTTGCTACACCTAATACCTTAAAAATACTTCAGCTTTTTTGTAGCTAAAGTTAGGGCAGATTAAGTATTTTTAAGGTATTAGGTGTAGGACAAATAACGTTATTTTAATAGCCGCATTAAAATTGAGAACGGATTATTATTTCCCGCCCCAAAAAAGGTAGCTTCGCCAATTTTTATATGAATATTACGAAAACTTTAGAAATTACAGAAGAAAGTTAAAATAAAAATGTCGACTTTGACACCCTGTACCTCCCTAAATATTAACTTTTGGACTAAGGTAATTTTAGGTAAATCGTAATATTTTGGCCTCAGGAATCTACTGTTGGTCTGTGACGCATTACTTATGGACCACCCTGTATAGAGCCCCCAAAGAGAACATAATGTATGACCCAATATACGTTCTTTTTTTAATACTGTTATTTTTACCTTTAAAAAATTGTTTTAGGGGCCCCGGGCCCCTCATTGAAAAAGGCCGGCCCTGCGTCTGACAATTTAAATAAAAGTACAAGAGATATAATCATTCTTTGGGTATTTTATGCATATTTTTGAAGTTTAACTTTTTAGAATTTAATTATTAATCGCTTACTCATGTGTATTAAAATTAATGCTGTAAGCTGTAAGCTGACCAAAAGTTTCAATTTGTATACATATGCTCAACCAGTCGATTATTACGTGATCTGTTCGGGTTTAACTCTATTACTATTTTGTGTGTATATTTACTAAACGTTTACAAACATTATGGAATGGTATTTCGGTGTATCACGCTACAATTAAGAGGTATACGTCTAAATGGAAATAATAGCGTCCGTGCGGGGTAAAGTGAATGCAGTGAAGTTCCTTGAGTTTATGACAAATAGTTCAAAAATATTTTGGGGCAGCACCGGTCGAGGTTACCGTTCGTCACCTCCTTAGCCCCCTTGTCTAAGTAGACACGGGTTACACTTTCGCCGGTAACGTGGGATCTCTATTTATATTATTTCCTCTATGGTTTTACTAAAATATATAGGTACATATCAAGAAGAATTGCAACAGTCCGTTGTCAATTTCAGAATTTTTGTTATTTTTTACTAACAAAAATTGTCGACTACAATAAGCTAAATAAGAATCTAAATGATAAATTATTACATCACAGATACGCTAACTTTAACCTATTAATTAATCTACTGCAGCAGGAAGCAGACAATGCTACAACTATAATTAAAAGAAAATATATACATTCTATCCAAGAAGGATGGTATACGAAAGAAGTACATTTGGTAATAAAAGAAAGAGACAAAGCATATAAAGCATTTAAAAGAAATCCACTCCAAACAAATCTGCATTCAAAGTTCAAAAACCTGCAAAAAAGAGTAAAAAACATGATAAAAAATAAAAAACAACAATATATGTATACAGAAACAATTTGAAAATAGTGAAGGTTCTCTGCATAAGCAATTGGCAGTCATAAATAGTATTATAATACCTAACAAACATAAAGAACATGAAATAAAAATGATATAAGGAGAAAACAACGAAGAAATAACTGACAGTAAATTAATTGCTAACTATTTTAATGAATATTTTATAAATATTTCTCAAAACTTGAAATGTGTCCAGAGTAATAACCAAAGCTTATCTTCTGAGTCAGTCATAACATCCATGTATGTATCTGTCACGGTCAATGTGGGAAATCCGGGCAGTGTTCACAATGCCCGGGCAATGTGGATAATGTACTTTTATTTAAAAAAAAACTGTTCTTTCTCTACCTCTAACCTCCAATAAACACCTCTACTGTTTTGGCAGAGGCATTTACTGGAGGTTAGAGGTAGAGTAAGGTAAGTTTAAAAAAAAAAGTGTTGTACTAAGTACCTACATTATCCATATTGCCTGGGCATTGTGAACACTGCCCGGATTTCCCACATTGCCCGTAACATATCTACCAAAAACTACCACAGAAGAGATAAAAAAAGTTATAAGTAGCCTTAAAAACAATGCATCGCCTGATCAAGATTATATTAGGACAAAATTAATAAAAAACCTGAAAGACACTATAGCACCACTTATACCACAAATAATAAACAACCACTTGAAGGAAGGTACATTTCCGGATGAACTAAAAAAGCAAGAGTTACAATTATTCACAAATCAGGATCAAAATATCAACCAAGTAATTATAGACCGATATCTGTCCTCTCAGTACTAGCGAAGATTTTCGAAATGGTTTTAAAATCAAGATTGTTATCTTACCTGCAAAGTATACAATTCTTCAATAACTCTCAAAATGGATTTTTAACAAAAAAAAGTACACAAACAGCAATTACCACCTTGATGGAATTTATATATAATGAAACTGATAACGGACGCACAGTGATGGCCTGTTTCTTGGATCTTCAAAAGGCCTTTGATGTTGTGGATCACAATATTCTGATAAATAGACTGAAAAGCATTGGGATAGTGGGTAAACCTTTAAACATCTTCAAAAACTATCTTAAACATAGAACCCAGTATACAACTGTAAATGATGCCAAGAGTAGCAGTGGGGTAATCATCAGTGTGGTGCCACAAGGAAGTAATTTAGGGCATATTTTATTCTTAATTTACGTAAACCAATTGACGCACATCAAATTAAATGGAAACTTAACACTCTTTGCCGATGACACTGCTCTTTTCTATTCGGGCCCAATCCAGTCAATATATAGTGAAGCTCAGCAAGACCTCGACACCATCATAATGTGGTCTAAGCAAAAAAACATCAAGCTTAATGATCATAAATGCAACTATGTAATAATCAGTAAGGAAAAATCGGTAAATCAGAGCCTCAAGATTAACAACATTGTGTTAAAAGAAGTGACTAGTGCTAAATACCTTGGGCTGGTCTTGGACAACCAACTACTTTTTAATCAACACATTGAAGCCACTCAGAGAAAAATAAATAAAGTAATGTATCCACTGTACCACTCAGCTAAGTGTTTTAATCAAGAAACAAGATACAAAATATATTATGCCTATGTCTACTCCGTTCTGACTTATTTGAGTGCGTTTTGGGGCCAAGCCAGAAAGCGGGACATCGACGAACTCCAAGTAACACAAAATAAACTCTTAAAACTGTTATTTTGCAAACCTAGGCGTCACAACACTGATGAACTATTTATATAATAAACTTAAGTTGTTAAAAGTCTATGACATAATTAAGCTAGACAGTGTAAAACTAGTGCACAAAATTAAAAATAATCTGTTGGAAACTGATATTAGACTGATGCAAAGCTGCAATATTCATTATTATAACGCCCGATCAAACCAAAACTTTTATATTTTACCAAGTGCCAAAAATATCGGAAGAAAAAAAATTACATCAACGTCTGTGCAATGTTACAATGAACTTCCGAATTTGATTAAATGTTTAAATCTTGCAAACTTCAATAAGGCTGTAAGAAATTACTTATTAAATAGGGGCAATCAATAATAATTTATTAATTTATTATTATGAGTAAAAATGTTGCAACTATTATTATATTATTTATTATATTGTATTATACAATTTATATTAAGCAATAACGAATATATATTATATATTATACTTTATTTGTTATCTATGTATACGCTACACCAAATTTATTTAAGCCTGTTATAAACATAGTATGTTTTTTTTTTGGGTTAAAAAAAAACAAAAGTGTCAGATAACTGGAGCTTTCTATGGCTATAGTTCCTTCGTTCTGCAGTACTCACGTCCTTTAATAAAATATAGTATATACTTCAAGAAGAACTACAAATGAACAAAATTAATAAGTAAGGTTCGTTGTCAATTTCAGAACTTTTGTTATTAGCGGCCTTTACACGGGAAGTTTTAACCGCGCGAATTTAGAAAAGTCCGTTCAATCGCGCGCGCATAACCCTTCGTATAATTATGATTTTTAAGACAGGTTTGAACGAGTGATCAGTGGCGCGATTGCAGCGAAGAAAGCGCGTGAAGTTAATTTTTCTAGCGAATTTTCGTTTCGCGTGCGCAATTTTGGTAAGTATAAATAAATATAATTTTATTTTTTTTATATGTATAGGCATAACATTTCTTAGTGAAGCTCTCTACTCTAATATGAATCGCTATACGAACGCCGAGATGACTGATATGCATTTTATATATGGACTTGCCAATTGGAATTCGTTAGAGGCTAGTAACAACGGTAGAATTGGAAGAAAATGTGCTAAACGTGGTAAAGGATGATCCCAGGTACTTCTACCAGAAAAATGGCAAATGCGTTCAATGTGTCAGTAATAGGACTGTGTGGAAAATTTTGAAGCAGTAGTGCTTGTATCCATACCATATTCAGAGCGTTCAGGCACTTAATCCTGCTGATTTTCCTCCACGTATTGCATTTTGTCAATGGCTTCTGCATATCTGCATACATTGGTTCAAATCCCTCAACTACTGGCGCTGATTCTTTTTACCGATGATGCAAATTTCTCCAGAAATGCAATTAGGAACTTCCATAATAACCTTGTGTGGGCTGATGAAAACCCACATGCGGTAGGTACTTGAAGATCGTTTCCAACATCAATTTTCATTAAACATTTTGGTTGGAATTGTAGGTGACTGGCTAATTGGACCGGTATTTCTACCGGGAATACTTACCGCTGAGGTGTATCGAAATTTTTTGGAATAATCACTACCTGGGTTTCTAGAGGATGTACCTACCATTGACAACGAGAAATGTAATGTGGTTCATGCACGATAGCGCACCAACACATTTTAGTGTGGTTGCTCGTGAGTTTTTAAACGCAAAATATGAAGATCGTCGGATTGGACGAGGTGGACCTCACTTATGGCCAGCCTTGAATCCCTTGGATTTTTTCCTATGGAGCCATTTGAAGACATTAGTTTACACTATTCCAGTGGAAAATGAAAAACATTTGAGAAATAGGATAATTGATAGGTGTGATGCAATAAGAAACAACCCTGGTGTTCGGCAGTCAATGAGGAGAAGATTGGATGCATGCATCCTAGCTGGTGGTAGTCATTTTCAGCAGTTTTTGTAATTAAGAATCTTGAAAGTAATAAAGTACTGTTTCTTTTCGAAAAGCTTTTATCGCCCTGTATCTTCGCAACAAAGCGTCTTTCCGAAAATCATTCAATGGCACAAAAACACAAAACAGCCCAAGCAATAACCCCGTTAATTTTTGCTGCGTGTAAACACCCTATATATTATTTATCTAAAAATAGAAAACTAACCGATAGTTTTTTTTTTTGGCATCGTTAAACCTGCTGCAATTATTGCAAGAACATAACGATTTTGTAAAAAAATCTAACATTTTATTTAATCTTGATGTTTCTTGATAAGTAAAAGTGTGTAAATTTCACAAATTCTACGCGCCAAGCCGATCGCGAGCGATTGAATACAGTTTTGCATTTACACGGGCACTTTTGCTCGCGCGATAAATGTTTACACATTCTTAACCGCACGACCGAGCAAGACGTAAATTTTCAAGTTTTTCGGCGCGGCGGTTTTACGCGTCCAAATTTGCGCGCGTTCATTCGCACGCATTATCGCGCGTCCCTAATAACGCGGGTAATCTCTCCCGTGTAAAGGCCGCTATTATGTATTAACAGAAGCTTTAGGTAGGTATAGTTCATTCGTTCATCTACAGCTTTTATTAAAACACAGACATATCAAGAAAAATTACAAAACAACAAAATTAATGAGTAACAGTTCGTTTATTAATAGAAGAATTATCAGATAACTGGAGCTTTCTGTAGGTATAGTTTATTCGTTCTGCAACAGTCAGAACTTATCATTAAAACATATAAAGTAAAGTTCTTTTGCTTTATAGAACTCACATTTTTAACACCAGGCCACAAAAATTAATAAGAGGTATAATACCACAAAATTAACCAGTAAAGTACTTATGAATTGATCACATCCATCTCAGAAGTTCGGGATATTAACCATAAATAAAAGAAGTTCTTTGGTAATGTTTGAAATTTTGTTCGTTGTGCAGAATCAACATTGTTTATTAAAACATACTCATCAAGATAACTACAAATGAATAAAATTATTATCTACATATGTACGTAAAAGTCTGTTGCTAATTTCAGAATTTTTGTTATAATTTATTAACATAATTGGAGCTTTTTATAGGTATAGTTCATTCGTTCTGCAGCAGCCACATTTTCCACTAAATCCTATGCACATCATGAAAACCTACAAAAGAACAAAATTAATAAGTAAAGGTCCGTTGCTAACTTCAGAACTTTATTAGTATTTATTAACAGAAAAATCACCACATAACTGGAGCTTTCTATAGGTATAGCTTATTCGTTCTGAAGTAGCCACATCTTCTACTAAATCATATGCACACCAAGAAAAACGACAAAAGAACATAATTAATAAGTAAATGTCTGTTACCAATTTCGCAGTTTTTGTTATCTTAAAAATTAAAAGAATTATTTCACAACGGACACTTTCTGTATAGTTCATTCGTTTTGCCGAAGTAGAACCCACATATTTTATAAAAACATAACTATACACATGAAGAAAACTATAAAAGAACAACATTAATAAGTTAATGTGCATTCTAAGTTCAGAAATTTCGTTAGCATTTATTAACAAAAGAATTATTACCTTACCGGAGTTTTGTGTAGATATAGGTTAGTCGTTATGCAGCACCCAGTCCATTAGGGGAATTGTGCCCAAAATGACATAGCAGGGCAAAACGACACACCAAGTGTTTCGATTAATCTATTGAAATTGAGATGTTGCTAAGTATATTAAACTGTGCAAAAACATATTGGAGGTTGGCAGTCTTGAGATAAAGCATAAAAAATTGTGCTTAAAAGTTTTATGTAAATTTTAAGGTAAGTTTGCTTTTAAGAAATTATATTAGCAATTGTTGTAAGTACTCTATTGTCGATGTTATACATAATTTCTGTAAAACCAACTTTGGAGCAGCATTTAGTATGATTAATGAATGTTTTTGTGCAAAGTTTTGTGAAGTTACCATCACCTAAAATAATTTATGGCATGTAAAACCCGATGTATCTACAAAAAGCAACATGGCATACTACATATTGTTTTTAGAATGTATGTGATCATCTAAGCCGGGCGAAGTGTGAATTAGATGCCAGGAATGCCAAGCATGGGCACACTGTGACTGTGCCGGGGTTTCCAGAAAATTAAAGAACTATACATGTGAACTCTGTGCATAGATTTCTGTTTTTTTTTATAAATATTGCGTTTTTATTTAGCTAACGTGTATTTTTTATTTTGTATTAAACATTTATAGAGACTTCTTCTTTTGAAACAAATATTACAGTTTATATTTCAATTGCAATTGAGAATCTTTGAGAGGAAGGTGATGAGGTCAATACTAGGAGGTAAAAAAAAATTAGAGATGGCTTATACAGAAGGAGAACAAACAATGAAATCTTGGAAGAAAATAAAGAAGAAGACATAGTGAGAGCAATCAAGGCACAAAGGCTAAGTTGGTATGGACATGTCGTGAGAACAGAAGAGCATCGAGCGATAAAGAAACTGATGATTTGGAGGCCCTTGGGAAATCGTCTTAGAGGACAAATAAAGTTAAGATGGATAGACCAAGTGATAAGTGAGATAAGAGTGATGGGAGTGAAGGGCTGGGGTGAGACAGTTAAGGACAGAAAAAGTGGAAAGCTATAGTGAAGAGTGCCAAACAACATCAAAACTTGTAATCATAGATTTAAGGCTGTTGGGTACATAAAAAATTTTGTAATTTTTAGCAAAATATTTTTATGGACCACCAACAATTAGCAGTAACATCCGAAAATATACTAATTTATATTAGAAAAAAGTAAATGATTTTTTGGCACTTCAAATTCATAATATCCCAAGCATAAAATACGTAAAAATCGAAAGGATGAATTTATATTTTCCTACAAATTAGGGGTGGTAAACCTGCGACGAGAGTAAAAGGGAGGTGGTAGGTAAACTGAAGAGGTGAATACCTAGTACAACTAGCTCCCCGTAACGGATTTATTTTGATTGAACAGGTACCAAACAGCCTTAAGTGAAATAGGGAGTAATCCAACCTAACAAATGGATTGGTAGAGCTTGTTAAAGGCGGTTATGATTCCCGAAGGAAATTTATACCTAAAATAATAATAATTTCAGTTACATGTATGCCTTTCCTATTTTAAATTAAACATTTAGTTACCTTGTTTGGGCAAAAAGATACATCTATGTCGTTTTGTATATTATCATAACTGGAGTTTCCTGTAGGTGTTATTCGTTTTGCAGCACTCACATCTTTTTGACATTAACACATCACGTACCAGTTATATATCTTGTTAAAAAAATAAACATCAAGAAAAGCTACAAAAGAATAAAATTAATAAATCTGTTGCTAATTCTAGAAATTTTATCATTTATTAACAGAAGAATTTTCACATAGCTGGAGCTTTCTGTAAGTGAAGTTCATTTGTTCTGAAGCAACCAAGCCTTTACTAAAACAAATACACATCTAAAAGAACCATAAGAAAAAGCAAAATTGATAAACTCAGAAACTATGATGGTTTTTTATTAAGAGCCAAATTATCAGCTTTCTATAGGTACGGTTCAGTCGCTCTTCAGCAGCTTGTTAGACCTTAATAACAAGAAATTTAAATTTTGCAATTTTGGTCTCAGGAAAATTTCTTGGGACGGTTAGCAGATTGCTGTAAGGTGCACTATCTATTGCGTAGATGTGGTGTTCACCTCAGGACCTAATAGTTGATCCTGCCAAGGCCGAGCTCATAATCTTCATCAGAAAAATATTATTGGAAGTCTTTGTGGAACCAATAACATTAGCCCCAGCTTTGCGACTTTTAAGCACAATTTCTGGTTTTAACCATAGACACCAAGCTTGTCTGGAATAATCACACAGCCAGATAGATAAAGAGGGCCACGACCACATTTTGGACATGCCGCCAGACATTTGTTATCACATAGGGTCTGTCCCCTCAAGTGTTGTTGTGGATTTACACTACGGTGATGGTTCACGGGTGTAATTCCAAGGCTACACTTGCGGGCAGTTCTTACCCTGTTGCATAGGCTAACAAGAACTGCTGCCACGGGCACTGGTCGCAACACGTTTTGGCGACTTTGGAAGCTCTTCTTTACCTAATACCCCTTCTTCATACAACTGAGGTGGAGGCACGAAAGTCAGTCTACAGGCTGTTTACCAGTGGCCTTTAAAAGTGCGATGGGAGGCTAAAAGGATTCTGTCTCGTTTGATAAGAGTCTAACCTACTGCTTAGTGTTTGCAAAGATATAATATATTCCTGCTAAATACTTCTTCACACCAGAAATTATGAGGTAACTATCGCTGCTAAGGAGAAATGATCATTACTACTCAAGGACCGCGTCAGATCTTCTGATCTACTGTGGTTCATGGATTGCAAAAAGGTGCAGGCCTCGGTGCTAGCATTTACGGCGACAAAACTAGAATGAGATTATCTCTCGGACTAGACAATTTTTCTACCGTTTTCCAGGCTAATGCCTATCTTAATCTGTGCCCAAGAAAACTTCGCCAGAGGCTAGCGTAACAGACATATTTAAATATGCTTTGACAGTCAAATAGCGCTCAAAGCCTTGAGTTCTATAAAAATCAAATCAAAACTGATCACGAGATGTCTACGGGCCGTAAAGAAGCTCGACAATCACAATAACGTTCTAGGCAACAATGAGGTCGATTGCCTAGCCAGGGAAAGTTTCTTAGAACCCTTTCTAGGTGCTGAACCGGCTTTAGGTCTAACTAAAGTAAATGTTCTGCAAATAAGTAATTAGAATTAGAGACTGGACTCACTTTCAGTTCATCTCATACTGGGATTCGTGCTCTGGGCTGAGGCAAGCGAAGCAACTCATCCGTAGACCTTCAAAAGCTAGGTCCCAATAACTTAGGCTTAGCAGCACCTCAGAATAATCAGAAAGATTTCTGACAGGGCATGGCCTCTTTAAAAGACCTACATTTGTTGGGTTTTTCCGAGGACTCAAGTTGGAGATTTTGCAACGAGGTAGAAGAAACCTCTTTTCATTTCCTTTTACGATGCCCTAGACTTCTACTGGTGCATCGCCAATTTGTTGCCAGCCTTCTAGAGCCTGATGATATGTGGACTGCCTCTATGGACAAGATTCTGGCCTTTGGACTAGGTGTCGGTCTATATGAAGGCATACCTTAATTCGCGGCGAATGCACAATGGGTCTACAGTTTGAGTGCCGATTAGTTACAAGCCAATTTAAACTGTAAGGAATTGGACTGGGATTATCAAAGCTCATCGAATTTTTTGGTTTTTGGGGAGATCTTCGAGTCGTATTTATTTTGTCGATCGGATAGGTATTTCTACGGTTAAAACGTCCGAGTCATTGATGCTTAAGTTGAATATTTCTAATGGCTTTCGTTTACGTTAATGTTTACTTGAAGTTACATCCATCTGTGTCTGTAGGCTACTTGATACGAACAGTACAAACATATGGAGAGAAGATCGGCAACGCCCTTTAAAGGGCACGCCACTACAAGAAGAAAAAGAAGACATTAGACGAATGACGGGAAATCTCAAAATTGCGTCCAGAATTTTTTATTTTGATATTCGTCAAAGAAGTGAATCCTTAAAAATTTAATTTCTACCTTGAATACACAAAAGGATTTGGCAACCGTAACTCAGTGGCATACAACCAAACTTAAAAAAATTGATCCGCGCAATGTAGGTTCAGAAAAAATATATAGTGGGATAATGGGTGTAGTAATATACCAATAAGTCAAGCGATCTTCACAATTTTTTTACATAAAGTGGATTGTGATTTCAGGTCAATACGTTGGCCGTAGATACATACCTCATACGTTCCTAAAAATAAGATATTTAACTGTGGTGTTATACTATGTGATCAACAAAATTTCACTTTTGTTGGATAGATATCCTTTCCAAATGTCATTATGAATCCTCCACATCGTTAAATATATCTTACTCACTGATATTTTGAGGTTATGTTATGGAATTTACTACACGTTGGCTTATTTATTACCTTTGTATGTCCATATTTAGGGATTAAAGCATATCAAACTGGGTAATTAACAGCAGATGGCCGTTTTAAGTACTTTGATGGGCAAAACCATCGCCTGCCGAATAGCAAAAATGGCCATTATGCAAATTTTTGCCCCTGCTTGCTCGTGGCGCTAGTTATCCATCTTTTACAGCTGTCATCTGGCTTTAATTTTTGGTGGTTTATGACAAGCACGGGAGCACGGGTTATTGGATGTTTAATATTTAGTCCAGGAAGTGTATTACAATATAAATTTCAATTTTAGATAGGTTTCCAGCACGTTATGAGCCTATTAAAAATTAAATAAATAAAAGTGTAAGAAGGGTGCAGATACTTACTACTTTTCCTCGGCATGAACCACTGTGATACTACTTATCCACAAAGAGTATGTATTTAACTTTGTTACGTGGAAACTCACGATAGGACTTGAATTATGGCAAGGAGGGATTTAACAAGACATTTTTCGAAAGTAATTTTTGTTGAATAACCAACAATTAACAAATTTAAATTAGAAATACAGCTAAAAGGATAACTAGCGCCACGGACAAAATTTGAACTAGTCGATTAACTGTCAAATAACCCTATTCGGCAGGCTTTATAAACCCCGTTTTGAATCAACGTAGGCGACGGGCAAAACGAATAAATCAGCATCCGCAAAAACCCAAAAGTCTAACCTTAAAATTTCATTATGACAGTTGATCGTATTCAACAATGACAAACTGTTTGGAAAGCAAGGCCTGCTAGTTTTGAAATTTTGTTGATCGCATGGTACATTCAACTAATAAATACTATAAGCATGGCTTACTAGAATTGAAATTTTGTTGATCGCACAATACATTCAGGTAATAAATAATTAAACAATTTAAATTACGCATAATCTACGACGAACATTTTTTAAATAATTATCAATTTTAAAAAGGTGTAATTATCACGTGTAAAACCACCGTGAATACGAATTAAGTGAATGTTTGTTTATGTCTATAAACAAAGGCATTTTCTGTTATTTGCAATATTTAAATTTAGTAGTGAAATATAATACAAAATGCAATTAGTTTTGCTGCATTCCTAAGAGATAAACAATGATAATCAATTATGATAATTTTTGCTTTTGTATTTTAAATAAAACAGATCAGACATCTTTTAAACTAATGTTAAATTCAAGTTTAAGGTTTTTATGGGTAAAATTTTACAATTCGTTGTATACAAATTTAGAAAATTTAGGAAAAAATTCAGTTGATTCAGAGGTAGTAATTTAAGTAATTAAAAAAAAAAATTGGTTTGCAGTTTTTTGTTTTAAAAGCTGCGGAAAAACCTTTAAAATTAAATGAACAACAAATTTAGCAAGTTAATAAATTATCAAACTGCTGGATGATAAGGTAATAAAGAGAAGGTTTTCTGGGACAACCACAAAAAACTAAACATTAATTGAGTTTAGACTTTAAGTTGTTTGTAATTCATATAATTTACTAACAATTTTAGCAAGTGATTTTAAACAAAACACAACATTTATAAAATGTTGAAGAAGGTAGTCAAACCAGGTAGGTAAAACGTTTTCTTTTTCTTCTTATGGATTCACTTTTCATTCCATAATTAATCAAAAACCTAAAACAGAAATTTATTAAACAAGATAAATCTAAACTATTGCTGTTAGAAATGACACAATAATAAGTTTTATATTTATTTATTTATTTCAAATAACGTCATTGATATGCAGTACAATTAATATATTTTATAAATTCCATTTTAATTGATCACGTTCGTTTGGTAATCCTTTATTTACACACAAATTAATCTTTGGCATAAAATTAACGCTTACACTTAATTAAATAACAACAAGCAGCGAATTTTTGGCAGTTTCTAATCTTTGGTATTGACATCTGTAAATAAAACAGCAATCCACTAATTCTAAGACGTTTGTAACACTAGAAATTGTTGATATGACACAGTTATAAAGACTTCATAAAAGACGTATTTACACTACGATTTTTACAATAAAATATTGCACAACCTTTGCTTAATTTATTACGTATAGAATATTTAAAAAACGAAGTGATTGTACTTTAAGCAAAATGGTTTCAGGACCGGTTTATGAATTTTTCAGGTTTACTAACCTATTAGAAAATTTGGCACATTTATGATTATCTACAGGTTATAAAGCGGGGACACAGTGATATTTTAATAGTTTAAAATTTACAACATTAAAGAAGAGGATTTTAGGTTGAGAACTGAAAATTGTTTGGTGTTACTACGCACACTAAAAATGCATAGAAAATTCAAAGACGCGCAAACATGCAAGCCACAGAAAAATAGAATATTTGTGTTTATTGTCTTATCTACGGTGTTGCTTGCTAGAAGTTGAAGGATCACCGCAACTATTTGCAAGTTTGCAGGAAGACGAAGAGTACCTACAAGTCTAAAAAGAATGCGAGACTAATTTAGGAAAATGGCTGAAAAATGTTCGAAAAGTGAGAAAAAGGAAGTTTTGTGTATATTAGTTTAACACCGAAAGAAATAAAGCCTTAGTTTAAACATTTTAACAGCAGTGTTTCCACGTTCATTAGGATGGTTTTACTGGACAGGTTGTTTTAAGTATGCTGAAAACAATTTATAAAGGTACAGTGCTTGCCATTATTCACCTGAAATGCTACAAATACCTACAATATTCTATGTTAGAACTGTGGTTCTAAGCAAAATCAGGAAATTCCTGGTTATACACCGGCCTTGCTGTTCTTTTTTATTCAACTTAAAATTTTTTCTTTTAAACATGTATCTACATTTAATGTCACAGCAATTGAACACCTGAAAACGTTGGGTTTGGTGTAGCTTTCTAAATTGTTTGGGCAATTCCAAAACAACCTGTGTAACCCTTTCGTCTGTTCTGGCACCATTTTTGTTTGATTGTGAAGTATCAGGAATTCCAAAAGATGAAATTACTGAGTTTTTATTGAACCACCAACCGGTTCTGATTAACATTTACACGATCAATATTTATTATTTTACCCGTTTTGCTTTGGTCGTGTTTGACTTGGTTCCCTTAGAGTCTTAGAGAGTTAATAGTTTAGAACGTTTTCAAATTCTTAATCATAAATTCTGGCTTTTGCCCTACGCTCCTTATTAGGTGTTAACGGAAAAACCTAATAGAAACGCAGTAATTATATAGAAGGATCAGCATGATTTGGCAATTTTATTGTAATCTTCTTAACTTGGCAGTTATCTGCTTCGCAACAGTCTCGTTCGGTGATTCTTGGAACGGCAACATGGGAAGGTGAATAAGTTTCCATAAGACTTCTAGGATTTAGAAGAACTTGCAACAGTTCAACTCCAGTCTGACAAGAGAGCGTTCGTTTTTGTGGAATTTCCTTAATATGCCTGTCGATTTCCTTGCAGCTGCAATTACTATCCCTCCAACTGTTAACTGAGCTTTTTTCAGATAGGGCTGACGAAACCCTACAACCAATATGACATCTAATATTTTTACTTGTAGTAAATAGGGCGCGATTATTTTTTTCCGGTCGAAATATAATTATGTAGATTTTAGGAACGAATAAAAAAATCCACGTAACCATCGCACTGAAAGTTACGCACATACACATTGTGATTACTTTCGAGTCACTACCGAAATAAATCGGTCCAAACGCTATCCAAATAACGCAAGTCGTGTACATAGCGAAACCTATGAATTTAGCTTCGTTAAAGTTCTCGGGAACGTTCCTCGTTTTAACAGCGTAAACCGTGCACAAAAGGATTAAAACGAAATCGAATGCCAAAGGAACAACCACTCCTTCGGGTGTCGCATTGCATTCAAGAACAGTTCTTGTCGTAAAGTACGTGTGCGTGCTGTCCGGAGTTTGATAAATCAACATTCCAATTGCGATGAACACTTCAATTCCTATAAGAAAACAAGTTATTAGTACTTGAGCTGTGGCGGACATAAATAATGGTTTTCTCGTCGGAAATCTCTTCTTTGACCCGGCTAAAATTCTAGCGATTCTATTCGTCTTTGTCAGCAGAGCAGCGTAGATCATCGCAAAACTTAATCCTGGAACGAAACGGTTTAGGGTGCACGTTATTCTCGTAGGCTCTGCTAGAAGGGCAAAAATTGAAGCGTGCGATATCATCATTCCAACTAGGATAGTGTAGGAAAGTTCTTTAGTGGAAGACTTTACGACGGGTGTGTTGCTGTACTTGACGAACACGGCGAACGCGAATAAAGTGGTCAGAAAACCTAATGAGGCGAAAAATATTGCGACCATCGCCTGAGGTTCAAACCACTGCACGTATTCAATTGGCAAAAGGACGCAAACTGAAAACAATCGTTTATTTTAGTACGTAGGATTTAAAGGGTGCGTGATTTCATTTTCTTACCCGTTTGATTCTCATCTGGAACGCTTCCTTGTGGACATTTTTGACAACTTTGATGATCCGACGACTCGTCAAGAATATCTCCGAATGGACATCTTACACATACCCAACAACAGCGTTTATCTTTTCCACCTTGTTGCACGTTCTGGTAACAAAAAAATAGCATTCTTGTAATAAGTGATAATCATAATATAACTGAAACAATAAATGACACGTATTAGCTTATTACATAAATACAAAGCGTTTCCAAAATTAATTCAGAATTTCTTTTAAAATTCAGTGTTAAAATTCGATTCATGAAAATTCTGCAAAGAATTTCTCATTCTTCACGTACATTCATTACCAGAAAGTTAAAAATTCTGTCATTTTTATTTATAAATATTTTTTAATGAATCCAAGCTAAATTGGAAAATATCAGGATTATTCTTTCTGAGAAATTTTCTTTCCCTGGCGAATTGCATTGAGATGGTTGCTAATTGAGTTTTCTTTTACAACATTTCTCTTAAAACTTAATAAAGACCTGCCTCTTGTAAACATATGATTGTCAAAAGGTTGTTAATTTCTAGGTATTACCTTAAAGAACAATTTTTCAGGATTAACACTACGAAAAAATATTAGGTTGCAACTGTTTGTCATTCATAAATATTTTGAAAAAAAATTCTTTTTAAGCAGTTTTCTCTTCCAAGGACAGCACTAAGATACCATTTTCTTTTTCAAAATTCTTTTTAATATTCAGCAAACAACTTCTACACGTGAAAATAATGTTTGTAAAAATATTTTTAACGCCCCGAATTCCCCTTAAATGAAAGAACTTTTCAAGAAGTAAGGAATGCTAGAAAGAGAAAATGTGATAATTTAAATGTTTGTATTTTTCAGATATAAACATTTATAAGGAAAAAGACAGATTTAAAAATTCAGAATTGTTCTTTCTCAGGGGTTTTACCTTCCTGGCAAACTGCGTTGAGATGCTTGCTAATTTAATTTTCTTCCATTTGTAAAAACATCGATTGTAGAAATGTCGTTAATTTATACGTATTTCCTTAAATAGAAGAATTTTTAGAGATTATTACCGAGAAAAAAGTGTTAGGTTCCAACTGTTTTTGCCTTTGTCATTTATAAGTATTTTGAAAAAATGTCAAAATTGTTTCTTTTTAATCATTTTTAAGGACACCACTAGGAAACTAGGCATCTTGGGTTCGATTCCTGAGACCGGCGATATCCTCGCCGGAATTTAGAAGGTCGTACGCTTCCCCGTGATTCGGAGGGCACGTTAAGCCGGCGGTCCCGGTTATCATACTAACACCTTTGATAACCGTTAACCTCGCAACACTGCGGGTCGGTCTTCTTCACCTCTCTCGAAGAGGGCTTACAGAACTCGTTCTTACGAGTTTCTAACAGGCCATCGGCCTAGGCTTCGGCCATAAGAGGAAGAAGAAGAAAAATCACATTGTACGACAGATCACCAAAAGCTGCGAGTGCAGCCTCCACGGGCCTAGGCCGATTAATGCCGAGAATCGGGGGCAGCAGCGAAGCAAAGAGGAGAACCCTACCGACAGTAACTGAATCCATAATGTTGTATGCCGCGCCAATCTGGGTGGGCGTCTGAAAGCTCAAAAATACAAAACCGTTCTGGACCGAGCGTAGCGCAAAATGGCCCTACGAACAGCCAGAGGCTATAGGACAGTATCTACTGAGGCTGTCTGAGTACTGGCAAGGATAATTCCAATCCAACTGCTGACAGAAGAAAGGATTGAAGGGCAAGGCAAAAATAAAAACCAGAAGAAAGCCATCCGGAAAGAAACTGTAGACAAATGGCAGGGACTCTGGGAGAGGAGCGAGAAGGATGTATGGATACACGAATTAATCTCTGACTTAAGGCCATGGTACTTCAGAGAGCACGGAGAAATACAGTACTATCTTACACAATGTTTTACTTCACACTACAGTTTTTAATCATACCCGAAAAGGATTGGCAAAATAGACGAAGAGACCTGAATCTACTGTCAGCATGCGAAGGATGACGCTACACATGCTATTTTTGAATACTCAAAATGGGAGGATCTAAGAAGAAGAATACTAGGCAACGAAATATCGCCTCAAAGCATGGTTGGCGAAATGCTGCAGAGCGACTTGAAGTGGAACATTATTACAGACATGATAGTAAAGATTATAAAGGCGAAAGAACACGCCGAAGAACCTGAGGACTGGAAAAAAAACGTATAAGAAAGACTAGAGAGTAGAGACTAAGATGGCGACTAAAAGACCGTCAATCATACGAAGTAATTTGAGAAACGGTGCCGTATCATTGATTAGGATGAGGAGGTGTTTTAGCTGGTATACAGTGACTTGAGTCAAAGGAGTTCAGCACTCCTGGGTGGGGGAAGAACCATACGCCTGGGGATAGTCCATAAAGGATTTGACCTCCTGCCAAAAAACAGATCACCAAATGCAGAATAATGGGGATGAAAAATAAAGTAAAATTTTCCTTACTCCAATAACAACCATGAAATATCCAACTCCTAAAGTTCTATTGAAAATCATTTCATGCAGATGTAAAAAAGAATATGGTTGAGCATGAGGATGTACGAAGGTGGATTTAAAGTGCTCTGTTATACATATTGTAACGAAGTGAGTTAGGGCCGGCCGTATAATAAAATAAGTTAAATAAATATAAGTTAATTAAATAATTTAGGTAGAGTCTTTGACCCATCTTCGTTACGTGAGGTTTACTTAGCTGTTGCGAGAGGATTACATTGAAAGGCCAATTATTCAACTAACATAACATCTATATTGTTCAAACATTATTTGTATTACAAGAACCACGTGGACACTTAGACAATTGTGGAAGACAAGTTTCGATTACTAACACAAAAGGAACGGGTCGAAGTACTAAGTCCAAAACTATGAAACATTCTAAGGGATAAGTTACGAGTACAGATAAACAAGCATAATTAATAAAATGGGCAGAGTATTACATCCGAACTATTAGCAAGTACTATTTACAGGTTAACTTAAATAGAAATAATAATGTTACATGCACATGTTCACTGGGGAACCCATTTTGTATACTGCAGCTTCACCGACGGAACTAACTTGAGGTGCCTCAGTGCTTGGGCCTCAATCTGCCTACTCCCAAACACCTTAACTAACTAACTAACTAACTTGGGAAGTCTGGGTGCTTAGGTCTCAATCTGCCTACTCCTTCACACTCAGACTTCATTAACCCTACGTCAAATAAGCTAACCTATTTATACCCAAAATGAGCCCCCTCTTTTCTTACAATAAAGCAGATGGCATGCAGGTGGTTTGTTAATAGGCAGGTGTCCGACTGTGATTCATACCAGCCGTACAATCTGCAGTTGTCCGACCGTGATTCATATCAGTTGTACAATCTTTTCAATATGTTGACGAAATATCTCAACACATGTGCAAGCTAGAAGGTCACTTTCTTACAATATGTGCTTTTTGTGCTCCCAGAAGTACTCTCAAACTTTGATGATGAAGACGAGGAAACTCTTGAAATCAATGAATTTCTCATCATCGAAATAGAGAGATGATGAAAATATGACCTAAGAAAATGAGAAGAATTCTCAGGACGAACCAATCGATTCCAATCAACCGGGCCCATCTAGGAGATCGACAAGACATTGTGGATTAGACTTACTGGGTAAACCACATTAAAAAAGAAAATGCGCCTTTTACTCTACCTCTATGGTGCGGAAAAGCGTAAAAGTGAAATATTCTGACAAATTGGAAAAATACTCCATTTTATCTCTTTGTATCTCGGAAAATGTTGGTTATAGAGAATTGTATGCTCTACATTTTTCGTGTATCTCGTACCAAGAACGAGATATTAGCGAAAAAGTGATTTTTTTCGAATATGGCGGTGCGAACAGCAACGTCTCAACATCGAAAACTCAGAATATTAATTGGTATGCCAAACTTAAGAAATATGCTAAGTATAAACTTACCTTGGTAAGACTCTTTTTATATTTCTATTGACTGGACCAACTTTCAGATTGTTTAAGATGCCCAACTTTATAAAAGAAATTTTCGTATTTCTGTGAAAATAATTTGAATTTATCTGCAGCAACTGATACGCAGGCAACATTTTTATCTTAGTGCTAAGGTTCAACACTTGATGATTCCATAGAACTATTGTATTAGTTTCTTATTAAGACTTGCTTTTCTGTTGAACAGTATCACTTGGCTATGCATACCTGTTGAGCAGCAACTACTGTGAAACTATGTTCGTGTACTGTCGGCTAACACCGTTCAGTAGACTTGGGGTTTTCTCAATTTTTAATTTTTATTCTTATCAAGCATTTACACCATTAATTTAAAATATTTGATCAAACTTTACTGCTGATCTTTGTAAATTTAAGGGTCCTAGTTCATAAATTATTCTAAAAATACGAGTATTCATTTGTAAGAACACATGGACTTCTACTTTTCATTTTCTGAATATGCTTCACGTACTTACAGGACACAATCTGCATTTAATCCAGTTGGAAACTGCATTACGGCATTTAATTAAATGTCTAACCCAACGTTTAAATGTAGTTAAATAAGATAAATATGTCTCTGTGTGGTAGATTGCACGTTCCTCTGTTTTCTTACAAAATATTGAATATCCCCGAAGTACATTTGCATAAGACCTGGTAGTTACCATTTCAAAGGTGTGATACAAAGATCAAATAAAAGGAGGAATTCTGATAAGCCTTTTATTCTGTTTGTTTAAATATGAAACCTACAAGAGGTTTGATTGGCAGCGCTCTGCTCTGCGTTTCTTGAATACGAAAGTGGTCTCATCTTTTTACTTTGTTCCTTCCTTTTCTTTTCTTAGGTATTTTTAAAGTCCCTTTGATTAAAATACAGAAGTAATTAGATTTAGCAAACATCACATTTTAATGCGTTTTTTCTAATTTACTGTTTTTCCTTAAAATTGATTAAATGACATCTAACTACAACAAAGATTGGTTAATTGCGACTTTAATATCCGTTTAATAACAAATAGCGACACAAAATAGCAAGATTCAACTGGGAATAATTACATAAAGGCAATACCGGTACGTAATTAACATAATTAGTTTAAAACTTTGAGCATCGCATTCAAATCGAAACTATGACCGTTAGTTTCATAAACCTGACCAACAATTTCACTCACGTATCCCTATTGAATTTACTATAAGTTAGGAGACCAAATTACGAAGTTTGAAAATTATATTTGGGATTGACTGCTTTGCCCTGAGCGTGTTACTAAATATATACAACGTATGAAACAAGTGGGTCTGCTCGTATGTAAACAGTCGTTTTCAAACGGCTTTGAAGTCAAATATTTTAGTTATGTCAAATAGTTATCTTACCTTGTAATGTCCACTCGGGCATGGAGATGAGCAAACAGATTTTACTGAAGTATTTGGTCCAAATTGCATGTCCGATATCCATGTGAGCGTTCTGTTATTCCATATTCCAACTTGTACGTAATCGTATTTTCCATCTCCTATATTTTGGTAATTTATAATGTCGTATCTGCCAGGTGGATCGCCGTTTTCATCAAATTCGACTATTTCTTCCTCGTACATGAAGGATACGTTCATTAAATAATTCTGCAAATTTAATTTCTTAAGATTGGCGTATTAAGACTGAAAAGAAACGTATCCAGGATTCGAAACTTTTAAGCTTCAAATTTGAATCTCTGGATTTCCATTCTCAAGATTTCAAATTCATAATTCGAATTACTAAGATCTAAGATCAAATGTGAGATGAGCGTCTTAGAAGTTAGACCTAGAAAGGCGAATCTTGAAATTCTTATCAACAATCAGAGCAATTCTGAAATTCGAGTTTAAGATGCGATATAATTTCGCAACAAAACAAGAGAATCATTAAAAAACACTTTTAACCAATTCTTTTGCCTTTCTCCTCAAAAATTAGGATTTAAAATTTCAAATTGGAATTTCAGATATATGAAAATACTGCGAGTATTCGTAGATCATTTGAAGAAATTTAAATCTTTGAATTTCAACGTAAAACTCAAATATTCGAATTTAAACTCAGGATTCGAATTCGTTAGTTCGTATTCTAGGTTTGAATACTCATAATCACTAAACCTTGGAATATGTGCCTTAAGATTCGAATTATAAACTCTCAAACCCAGTTTTTTCGAATTTTTCAGTTCGCAGTTTAATATCCGACAGTAGTTTTAAATTTAAAATTTAAAATTTAATTAAACATAGCAAAGTCCAATTTTTCGGTTTCGATTCAAAGAGTTTAAACTTGAAATGCGTATTGTAAATCGGAAAGACGCAGTTCGAACCCTTAAATGTTAAGTTATTTGAATTCAGATTGAATTAGTGTTCAACAATTCTAAAGGTTTGAATGTCAAAACTGCAAAACTGAAAAGATTTGAATGTCAAAACTGAAAAGATTCGAATGTGGACGCAGAACTCAAATATTTAAATCCAAACTCGGATTTCGTTCGCATTCTAGATTTAAATCTTTCAAAAGCTTGAAACTGTTGAAGTTTAGACCTTAAAAATCGATTCTTAAATTCCAATTTGAAATTTTTGAATTTTTAATTAGCACAACTCGAACAAAGGTGTTGTAAATTTTGTGTACAGGTATTTGGTTTCAAATGAGTAAAGCCTTGAATATAAAAAAATCTTGAGCAGATCAAAATTAGATTGTCAAAAGTTCATGATTTAAATATTCGAATTCAGACTTATGTTTCGAATTCTCGAGCCCAGGTTCATAATAAGAATAAGGAATTGGTACACATTTCAAGATTCGAATTCTGAAATTCGAACTTAAGACTCGATTAATTTATGTTTACGGAACATGAATCTTTAATACCTAAGTGAAATTAATATAAATTCGGTTAAATTCTATAAATTATATTGTTCGAACATTTTCACGATTATAGCCTTGAAGCTTCAAAAGCTTGAAGTTCAAGTTTAATTTTGATATGTACCTACAGTAGCTAACTACTTTAAGACTTTAGACAAGGAAATTGAATTTTGAAATGCATACCATAATTCGAATTCAGAAGTTTTAATTTAATATTCGATCATAAAATCTCCATACGAACAATGTGAATCTTTAATACGCCATTGGTATTCATTCTTCTATTATTCCAATTCCTATATGTACGGTTATAGATTTAGAATTTCAGGATTAGAATCTCACAGTTAAAAGATTCAAATGTGGACGCAGAACTCAAATATTTAAAGCCTAAATCTTATTTCAATTTTTTTCTTTCGCATTCTAGATTTAAATCCTTAAAAGCTCTTTCAGAATTCGAAGCTTAAAGTCCAAACCTTAACAATCGAGTTTTAAATTCGAATTTGAAAATGTTCGAATCTTTAATTCGCGCAAGCGTTGTAAATTTTGTGTAAAGATCTTTGGTTTCAATGTTAAATATTAAAAAGGAACCTCAAACTTATAAAAATAAGAATCTCCGAATTCATAATTAAAATATTCGAGATGAGCACAAGTCCTTGATCAGATCAGGTAGAGTCGTAGAATGTTGAAGTTTTAACTTAATATTCGATCACAGATTCTGCATGCGAACTATGTGAATTTCTAATATGCGATTTATCTTCAGATCTTCTAGATTTATATAAACAATCTGTCAATTTAGATTTCAATTTTAGGATTTGAGCCCCAAAGTTAAAAAGATTCAACGCTCCAAACTGGGATTTCAATGGTCAGCTTGAAGAACAAAAACCTCGAATTTTGAGTATAAACAGATTTTAAAATTCCAGAAAAACAAATCACTGAATTCGCGATTTAAATATTCTAGTTCTTGAGTACAGATTCATATTTAGATCAGCGAACTGAATATTGATATTCATACCAACATTGGAGTTATGAATTTACGAAATATCCAAATTTTAAATTCAGAAATTTTCAACATTCGAATTTTCAAATTACATAAAATATTTCTATAACTTGTGTTTAACATTCGTATTTTTGAATTTAAAATGATTAACAAGTGGCAAGTATTTCTAATTTCCTGTTGGAAGTCTTTGAATTTAAGTTTGACTTGCAGGTTATAAATCATTGCTTAAAGATTCTTATATTTTAATTATGATTCTGTTAAGACCTGAATTAAGCAATTCAATTTGCATTTACATCGAAAAGGTTCGAGTTCTTGAGTTTGAATTTTCGAATTCTAATTTGTAGTTGTTTTTCCAATTTCGTGTTCAAAGCCATGCCTTTAAATGAGTAGAATCTGAAATATGAAAAGAACCAAACTTCTAAAAGTGCGAATCTCTGAATATGTAATTTAAATATTGGAAGAGATATTTATAATTCGAACTCTTGAAATGCATACCAAGATATATACTCGAGCTTGTATACGAAATAGGAATCTTTTATAAACAATTAATCGTTTTAAGATTGTGTTAAAATCTATGACTTTAGGTTTGAGTTTCAGGTTATATGTTATGGTTCGAAGTTTCGCAGGTTTCGACTCTCAAATATCCGCATCTGGAATTTGACTTGAATACTGGAATACACATCTTAAAATTTGAGTTTTTTACTTTGAATTTAAAACTTTTCCAATCCTTGATTCGTATTTTCAAATTTACAAAGTTTTCAAATCTGGAATCTGAGAAGGTTCGAATCGGCTTGAATGTTACAAAAATCGAGTTTTTAACTGCGACTTTGAGGGTTTTAGAAACTTTAGTTGGTAGTTTTAATTAAATAAACGTCTAAACGATTGTTATGAATTTCACATGCAATTCTTTGATTTAAAATTTGAATTTCAGATTATAAAAATTGCAGTTTAAAGATTCTCATGATTCGAATTTGGAATCAGAAAAATCGAATTTCAAAATTTGATAAAAAAGCCTTGGAATAAAAACTAAGCTTGAGTTTTTGACCGTAAATTTGAAGGTTTTCGAACTTCCAATTATAAGTTTCAAATTCCCTAAAAATGCTAGAATTTTGTGTTAAAATCTTTGACTGCAAATTTTAATTTCAGGCTATAAATTACACTCCAAAAGTTTTCAGGATTTGACTTTTAAATCTGAAGGAATTTAAATATCCTAATTCGATTTAGATTTTGGAATACACATCTAAAAGTTCGTGTTTTAAATTTTGAACTTGTCAACTTTCAATTTATAGTTTCAAATTTTTAAAGAGTTTTGTAATTCGATGAATCTCACGATTTGAATTTCTACACTGAAAAGATTCGAATCTCCAAATTAGACTCGAATTTTGGCACTAACAATAAATTAAAAAAATTATTGCTAGTTCGTAGTATGGAATTCGTGAGGTTTTTGAATTTTATGTTTAACTTTTGAGTTCAAATTTGAATTTCAAGTTATAAATTATAGTTTGAAAAGTACTTGAATTTAAAATGTTTCGAACCCTTAATTCGTAGTGCCAGAGAGAAAGTTTTCGAATCTCGTGTTTAGTCCTTTGATTTGATATAAGATTTTCAAATTTAGAATCTATGCTTCAAAACTTCGAACCTGACAGTCGAATTTTTTAGGACAAACTGGGGTCAAAGTTCAATTCCTCTCTTAACAAAAATTCGAATTTTTACGTTCTTAGATTTAGGTTGAAAGTCGACCAACAGCCCTAAAGTAATTATGGGAAGGTACTTACCTTAAAGAGGGATCCATTAAATGGAAGAAGTTTTTCACATACTCCTAAATATCTTTCACCACAGATGTCTTGGTGCATATTGTGCAAAGCATAAGCAAACGTATACACCGCCTTTATTACGAAACTTAATTTCGGATCCTGTCTGTAATTTTGCTTTAATTGTTCTTCACCTAAAAGCAAAACAAAGATAAACTTAACAAACTATTTTTAAATATTTTTCTAAAACTTTTAAAAAGTTTAACTTTTAAAATATAAATTTTATTACATATAAAAGACAAGAAAATCATTTAAATGATGCGTAAATCAGTGTGGAGGAAATGTTTTCCTGTATCCAATTTTTTTGGAACTATGCAATTCAAATTCATTAGAAATATATTCTCAAAGAAACGAATGTTTAGCATTTTAAAAACCTCTAAGAATGTATTTAATGCAAACTTACACAATAAAATAAAAATATAGTCGAATTAATTTCTCAAGAAGAATGCGCAAAAGAATTATTTCTTAATGTGCAAATTTATTGCGCGAGGGTTTTTGAATAAGGAAACACTCGAATATCAGCTAAAATTTTATTAATAAATTTCGCGTTAAATTAGACTCCATTTAATACGTTGTATGACGCCTTCTGACAGTGATATAGGGTGCTTTTGTCTCGCCGTTTCTGGAACTAAATATTCGATATAATCCCTAAATTTAACATTATGAATGCTTCATAAGGAAGAAAATACTGCAGAAACGTTGTAGTTATACATCTCATTAACCTAACTAAATTGACTGAACGTGTATTGTGGTTAATTAAAATAATTTTGCTTTCAGAAATAGAAAGCAAGATGTATGGTACCCTAATTAATCGTGTTTTAGGAAATTATTAGTCTGACGAAGATGAAGTATTATGCCTAATTAACAAATGTCTGATTAGTTAACATGCGATGTAAATTGATACAATAAAAATTACAAAAAAGCTAGATAAGAGCGCATTAATTTATATATTTGTATTTATAACACTTTCTTTCCTTTTCGCTTTTATAAAAGTTGCCAATATCTTAAAATTATCGAGAACTTAATTAATAGGCGGATATAAAGTTAAACATTCGAAATTCCTATTTTACGGTCTTAAAGGTACAGCACCTTAACCAAATTACAAAGCCCTTTTCATTCAATCACAAAAGAATCTTGAGAAAAATTTTAATGATTTTGGCTTGAGATTCGTTTGTGATTCCAACGGTATTACGAACTCTTTTGGGGTACCTTCAAGTCAAGATTACGGATTAAACGCATTAGGAATTTGCGAAGCTAGATGATAGATAAAACGTAATTTTTGCATAAAGTTCAAAGGGAATGTGGTTCGTGTCAGATTCAGCAGTGTTAGAAAATCGAGTGTTGTCTAACATAAGTACTTATAAAATAGCTCACATCACTAAGATTGTTATTTAAAATTTTTCAAGGCGTTATCTTTACCAAAACAGCTATTTTTTGAGAATATTGTTATTTTTAAAATAAAAACATGAATAAGACTTCAGACCAATACCCAATTCCGAATTATTACACAACACAACCTTTGGTTATCCAACGACATGCCCACTCGATCATGGATGGTATAAAAGTAAATTTAGATAGCTTTTTTACACTCTTGAACATATACATCTGAACAGACACCATCTTTTAGGCTAAATGACACTAGAAACAGAGTCTAAGGATCTAAAGAAGCGTCCTCAATGGAAACCCTAATATTCACAATCAGGATACCATCAACAGGTGGGTCCAGACCATCACGGCTGTAATAACCGAAGTTCTTCAGTTCACCACGAAATTCCTTATGATTAAAACGATCTGCGATTCTCAGACTATCTTAGGGAACAAATAAAGGAAAACTGGTTCTTATACAGGTAAGCACCAGAAATTTAATCGCCCGCCAAGCAAGATATGTTCAAGAACACCATAAGAATGAATGAATTTTTAAATGAAATGTATGCGAAAACTACACCGATATGTCTGTTATAAGAATCCAATGCGTCCATCTACGATGTAATAAACATTTTGCAAAAACTTCACTCTCCATCAAATCCAGGACACGGGCCGAAAACGGAATGTTGAACGTGTTACCAAATCACCTCACGCAGGACATCCTACCCGACAATCAATCCGCTGGCTTCCCTCCACTTGAAAAGGGTTTATAAGCAGAACCTTTTGACCGGAGAAACCAGTTCCTTCGTCAAACTCAACCCTGGTGCTTAGGAGTAGGCAGACTGAGACCTAAGCATTCAGAGTCCTCCTGGTTGCTTAGGAGTAAGCAGATTGAGACCTAAGCAGCCAGACTCGTCTTGGTATTCAGGAGTAGGCAGATTGAGGCCTGAATACCAATTCCTACGAGGCGCGCCGGTTGACGTCCGTCGTCCCCGTCGCCGTCCCAACTCCCAGGTCTACGCATCCAGACTCGCCTTGGTATTCAGGAGTAGGCAGATTGAGGTCTGAATAGCAATTCCTACGAGGCACGCCGGTTGACGTCCGTCGTCCCCGTCGCCGTTCCAACTCCCACGTTTGACGTCCGTCAACGTATCCTCTGCCACGTATCCGTGAGCAGCCCTTCTTTACATCCTTACCTATTGTTATATTGTGTAAACCAACCTGTATATATTGTGTACACAATTAAATATATATCTTGTGCTACGTTTCGTATCTTTCTGTCTGGAAACAGCGCCTGCACGCTGTTCCCTTGTACCACCTGCAACGCCCGAGGTAACAAACGGAAAACAGATTTTGTCTTTGAAGCTTGGTCAATTATTTCACCAGCAGAACGTCATAGTACGGTTTTACAACAAAAACAATGTGAAGTTCCAGAATTTGATAAAATCGCCTACTCTGACTTGAAAAATACAACTAAAAGGATCTTGGAATTAAAACCGAGACATTTTCAACTGTATGATTGCTCACTAATACTTTCCAGAAGTGTGGAAGAGAAAATAAAAATGCTCCTGAAACTGACAAAATATTTGACGTCGGTGTCGGTTGAAATATTTAAGCGCATTTTCCTACCCAGGATACATCCACGCTTGGACATCGTCCTCACCAGTTCGGTTTCAAGGCACTCGATCACTTTACCGAATAATAAAAATAATATGGTTAGTGGATGCAGTGTCGGAGACTTACAACAGGGGGAAAACATCAGTAGATGTTTCTCTGGACACTCAAAAGGCCTTCGCCTGTGTAAAAGATCTCATAATTACTGATCAAGCCAGCGAAAACACAACAAATTTCATTAGGAAGATCATCAAGAATGCTGTCTATCCGTTGTGTCAATCCAATTACATAAACGACTCTTCAGGAATCAGGTGGACTATGCCTTATATCTTAACCATATATTGTACTTATCTCGTTCCAGAGTGTTCCACGGTACGATCAATGGGAAATGAAGTTAAACCAAGAGAAGCCATTGTCTTCTCCAAGAAGTAGATTAGCAGGTTCCAGGTAAACCACTGCATGATACCTGATTTCCTTAACAATTACATAAATGATAATCTGTTCAGGGACATGCTGGACGGCCCATCATCTGCTAATGATATTTAAAGTATAGCGCGCTAGGATCACTGAAAAATGTGTTAAAGCTAGAAAAGACGCAAGTCATCGCTTATTTTAAGAAAACCAATAACTAGGTATACCACTACTTGATATCCTGAGGTAACTCCTTTAGGTATCCAGAGATCACGTTAAGATCATGGCCAAAACCGGTCTGCAGCAATTACATAAACGACAATCCCTTCAGGAATGAGGTGGATGGCCCCTGATATGCTAACAATATTTTTGTACTTATGCCGTTCCAAAGTGTACAATCAATGTAAAATTTAGTTAAACCAAGAGAAGGCGGAAGCCATGGTCTTTTCCAAGAAGTAAACTAGCAACCTTCAGGTAAACGACTACGTGATATCCTGGAGCAACTCTTTCAAGTATCCAGGCTTCATGTTAAACAGTTAGCATGCAATAATTATGTCTCGAAGATCGTAGTCAAGGCCAGAAACGTAAATCATTATACAATTATACCAAGCCCATAGACGACTTGCTCGACCTTTTACAAAGCATATATCAAGTGATCCAATTTAAAATCATCTTTACTGACCCATGGAAGTGAAAGCTGTATTTTAGCTTGGTTCATGAGATGTTGGTAAAATACAACACCCAAATCTAGATACCTTAATTTTTATCAGTTGTAATTAGTACCTAATAGTGGGACATGCGTGCCGACTATTTTTAACGGTTTTCTTTAGAAAAATTAGTGAATAAATAAACGAAAAGTGGGTTTAGTGCATAAGAAGAGGGTACAGGCGACGAAGGCAGGACTACACAGTCGATTAGAAAATCCGAGCACCTGTACAGGATATACACTTTCACCTGTGAATTCGTCGGAGAATTGCAACATAAAGCTAAGTCACTGTAGCATTGCTTTTATTTAACAATAGAGAGGTAGCATAGACCGAATAATAATAATTGTCTATCTTATTAGTGCAGTAATTACATATAACGCAAATTATTGTGAATGCAATCAGTTGCAAGCAGCTTTACCATTTGGGTTGGGACCGTTAGCACAGCACATTGTGGGGCTGCCAGGTACCTGACCGGCACCCTTCCAAGAATTTGCGAACCCGAAACATCCTGTCGGTAGAAAATAAATTAGGGAATAGCAGCTATAAATGTTTATAGGGACAATTGATCAATGTGAGAAAAGCGTGTATTTATAAAATTTAAAATACAAAGTGTCTAAAAATGAAATACATCCAGTGTGTTGTGAAACAATGTAGTGGCATATAAATGTTTACATGCAAACAAATTTCAAAGGTAACTGGATGTATTTCTTCTTAGACCCCCGGCATAGTTAGGAGGTAATACAAAATTAAGAAATAGAAACCAAATAAGAACAGCATCTAGTTCTACAAAAATTCTGTAATAGGCAATAAGCGCATGCGATTTGTACAGGGTGGGTATAATCATCTGTGATCCCGGTAGCCATGGAATTAGCTACATAGAAATGATGACTAGCACTATATTTCAATATAGCAATGGCAGTTGTGACAATACAAATGACGTTTGTAGGTTAGGTTACGTAGTTGAATTCCTCAATTTTATTAAGCGCTGATAATTCCAAAGGTAATGTGATAACAAATATTTATGGCCACCCGGTACAAATGCATAGTCCAAAAGTAGGGTTCATAATTAGGAAGTAAAGCATAAATACAAGAAATCAACGTAAACGGCAAGAAATCATAAGCAACAGGATGGAACGAGAAACATCACTCACCATAAAATTCAAGAAATGAAAATAGCAGGTGACGGGAACTGTCTACTTACAGCAATAACGAATCAATTAACAGAAGGTAGAAGAAACAAAGGAGAACTCAAGAAAGAAACTCTGGATTTAAGAAGTAAAATCGCAAATTATGTGAGGGAAACCAAGAAGAAATGCAACTGCAGCTGGAAGACAATATCAAAGACTCGGCCGCGCTTTGCCAATCGACGCCTATATAGAAGACTTGGGAACAGAAGAATTCTGGAGGGAGATACGAATCCACACTCGCAAAGTAAGGAAGGTTCAAGAAACACGAAGCAGAAAAGCGGGAAAAAATTCTTCAGAGAAATGCAACCGCCAGAGTCAAAAATCCGAGAAACGTACAAATACATCAAGAAACAGAGGAGATCCACCGCATTTAGAAGAGAATACCACAACAAACTTGGGAAGAACGGGAAAAAAACAAAATTATAATGAAGAGGAAAATAAACCGCATATATATCAAGAGAAAACGCAGACAACGAGGAAATAGAAGTAGAAGAAGAAGGCATAAATATCGACGAAAAATGCAGAACAGCGAAGGAACCAAACCTATCACAACAAATCCGTTCACACCCTATTGGCATGGAGTGGGCCTGGCGTAATCCAGGATTGATCCACGGGGATCTGCTCCATGTCAAGTGATGATGATGATGATGTAATTAGTACCTAATAGTTAAGACATAAAGTATTTTTCACTTAGGATTTGGGTTGTGACGTCAACGCGCTGTTGATAAATTCACAATCCAACTGTACTTCATCTCTTTCTAAACAAGGTTTTCATTACCTACTGCGCACGAACGCGTGACTATTCTTACAGTTTTTGGGCGGGGCAAGTTGACGTCACAACCCAAATGCTTCATGAAAAATACTGTAAATTTTAATTCCATGACTCACTGAGGATGACTTTAGATTGGCTCGTTTAATGTAAGGTCAGTACTAAGTCTAAGATGATTAGATCGAATTTCTAATCGAAGGCAAATATATTTAAACCTAAAGCGGTTTAGTCTATCATCCAACGAATGATTACTGGGACTTCGTGGTTCATTTGGGGAAAAAAACATCAGAGGTGATCTGGGAAACACCATCGTCAGACAACACGTAGCAAGACTAGGCAAGGACACGTATGTGGTCCTAAATTAGTCTGATATCCTCTACCTATGAAATATGGACACAACACAACAACGGTGAACTAAAAAGACCCAGAAGGATTCTAGATGTCAAAGGGGTCTTCTACTTACTTGCCTAAATAAGTATTTGGCCTTAACAGATATCTGTTTTTTACAAGCTTTTCAGCGTTCCTTGAATTAGACTACACATATATGCTTTGTTTTAAGTTTAATTTAATACCAGCGTAGTATGTCAAAATCATACCATTATATGGATGTGAATCATGAACAATGAAGAAAAGGCAAATAAAAAAATCCAGATCTGCTCCAGAAAAATTATGAAAATTTACTGGCCTAACACAATCACAAATAAAAAGCTTTGAGCGAAAACACTACAAAAACCAATACAAATAACGATATTAAGAAGAAAGTGGAAACTGGTACACATTGAGAAAACAATACGAGTTTTGGATTACACCATAATACGAAAAAGGACAAAGAGTGGGTTGCACAAACATGATTTAACAGCTTCGTCAAATTAATCATTCGTCAAAGTGAACAAAATCGAATCAAAATTCGAATGCATATGGCAAATAAATAACACATTAGTAAATAAAAAATGATGCTCTTTGATCATTCGTTAGTTGCAATCGGCCCAAAGGGTCGCATTCTAGGAACATGAAAAAGAGAAGTATTGGCAGGGTATACTGACATTAATTTGAGATCGAGTGAAGTGCTTTGCAAAAATTAAAGAACAGTATAATGAAGTATGATAGTATTTGCAGAAGAATGAAGGAGAAGATGGAGAAGAATAAGAGAAAATTAGGCTAGCTAATAGCTTGGCTATAAGTAAGCTAATGAAACGTCGTAAAAACGCCCTTCTTCGCCAGGAAGAAAAAGGATTAATATTAATAATATCAAAATCATATTATTTATTAATTTATTGCTTGGGCGAGATCTAGGCTTGCGGGTGTCAGGAGTCTCAATGCGCATCAGTGGCTATGGTTATTAACACCCGACTGGAATTTTGCCGAACCGAAGGGATTTCCATCCCTGGAAGGAATCGTTCTCATGTCAAACATCGTATTGGCCTTCGATTTTACCTAGTATCCGAAATTACTTTTTCCGATTGGAAGATCTTGATGACCTGGGCCGGGAATCCAAGAGACTCCCTGTTTGCAAGGCTAACTTTAACGCTATCGAGATAGGTATGAATGTTGCTATAGTAGTCTAACAGTGTTGTAAATGCCTTACACTTTACACATCTGTTGTAATATAAATAAAATATTTGCAGAATTTGTGGATTTTACACATTGAACCAACCCTCTTAGAACGAAGTTATGAAAACAGAGAGAATACCGAAAATAAAGCCATTGACGGTTCTGAAATAACCGTGAATTAAATGAGGTTGAATATTAAACATCCTTATCATTCATAAATTTAAGTAGAACTCTTAAACAGCTTCTTTATCATTGAAGCTTTCTTCTAAAGGTATGTTTTCATTGCAAACAAGTCGGCGACAAATTCACAAACATGTATGAGATTTGTACAGCATATTTGTTTCCGATTTGTTTAACACAATTGTATTTACGTATTGAGAATGTATGATACAAACAAACCTTCTGTTTACATTAACAACTTGTCTATCGTGAACTAATATGGATTCCAGTGAAGGGTTCTTATTTGTGTGCGCAGCAGGGAATTATTTAATTTTTCATAGCAATACTAATAAAATATGCAAAAAAAGAATAAACGAAGATGGTGGAGCAGAAACTTTTTATACAAAAGAAACAGTCATTATTTGCATATATTGCAACACGTTAACCAAAGTAAAATAAACAGAAATTCTGCACTACCACTGTCACCATTTTATAACCCCCAACAATAAAATAAATAGTAAACAAAGCTCAAACAGCGCTACTACGACTGCGCGGACTTTCAGATATGTATGTGTTTTCCATTCGCACGGGAACCTGAGATTTGTATAAAACATGTCCTATACATCAACAAAATAGTCGCATACTTTTCAATGTCTCCAACTTGTATTGTACAAATCCGACAAACTTGTATAATACATGTATGAGACATGTATTTTCGCGACATATCTGCAATGAAAACGTACCTTAATGTGATTTAATTTTTATTCGTTCAATAACCTTCGTTATTGTTATCATGAAAATAAATTTTGGTTAAGTTTAATGTAATTCTTGTAACGGTAGTTGTTTTAAATTTTCAAAGAATATAATACTGCTGGTAATTTTAAATTTCTGTCTGTAAATTAAAAAGATATACCCGGACTTATAATATACAGTCGGGTATACTTTCCAGTGGGAGAAAATTTATACCAAAAATAACAGAAAAATTCGCTTACGTTCCGCAAGATACGCAGATCTGATATGCGTAAGAAATATGATTTCATGATATTCAGGAATGCTTTCTGAAAACACAGAGATGGCATTCGTAATAGGCTAGCTTTCGTTATATTGACTTAGAAAGTTTCGGTTTACCTCTTTTGTAAAGTCTATGGAGAGAACCCCAGCAGAGTTGAATATTACGAACAGTTTTCATATAAGTATGAGTCAATTCAAACAACTATTTTATATTCGAATATCTTGTTTACTTACAACGTGTTTGGTATCTTAACTCTTTAGAGGTTATCTAGGTTTTATAGCTAACAAAGTTTCTTGATTGAGAATAAAATAAGTTAAATACTTCAGAACGTATTTCGGAAAGTTTGTTTTCATTGAAAAATTATTATATAATGAAACTTAAATTAATTGAGCGATTATAAATTTGGTAAAACTTTTGTTCAGCTTAAGATTTCAAGAGAAGTAATTACTTAATTCCAGACTTATAAAGAAAGTATAAAAAAGGACCCGGAATTCTTTCTAACGATAATTTATAGCGTGAAGATCGAGAAAATAAATTAATAAAAATAAAAGTCTAAAATTTTCATAAAAATTTAAAAAGATTTCATAAGTGTCGTAGTTGTCAAAATGTTTAATTTAGTGCTGTGCAATATTGCTTGTAAAGACGTCGCACTCTTTAGATTTTCTAAAGGGTGTACTTTTCAACTCAGTGTTGCCTAGGCGTGATATTCATATCACTTGGAGACACTGAAATATTCGTTTATATACAACTTAATAATTTTTAAAGCAGATTTAAATTAAGGAGAACCCTGTAAAGCTATAATAATTAAATAATATTAAAATTGTTTTGGGAAAAATAGTCATTTTTTTCACGAAAAACGTTAAATCGTTTAAAATTTTAAAATTTGGGTTGTCGACATTCGGTTCTCCGGAATTTGACTCAAATGAGAGTACCTTTTTTATTTTGCTTAAAACTACCCTACATTGTTTTGAGAAATCTTTTCCAGAATTCGTACGTCCAAACTAAAAATTAAGTTCATCCACAATGGGGGATAGCTGAGTGATAGTTTATAGTCTTCAAATTCTTCAAATTACTAGAAGACAACAAATTCTAGTTTTATACAACACAAGGCTTCAAAGTCCAAATTTTAGTTTCAACTTATGATATTTGGTCTAGCTTTTATTTTTAAGGTGGGTATTTCAATACAAGTTTAAGCTGAAATTTAGCGTAAGTTAACTTAATTATGAAGTAAGTGTATTGGTGCTATAGTTAAGCATTTAAGTCAAACTTTAAGTCGGGTCAGGTTAAAGAATAACATAAACCTACACTCAAAATAACTTCAAAATGTGTACACACCAATTGCGTCTTTAAACTCTAATCTTATCTTCCGATCTTAGGTTTTCAAATTCTCAGTTCTGGCATTCCTTTTTGGAGACGGTAATCCAGTGCAGACTTAAACTGAAGCTTAGTTTAGGTCGTTTAACTACCCACGGCTTACATAGGTTCAACTAGCTTGTAGTTTAAGCCGGATTTAACTAAGCCCTAACTTAACATATGGGCCCTTAAGCCTGTTTGACATGGTGAAAAATTTACCGGAAAATTTTTCAAATTGCATTTTTCATCATTGCATACGGAAAAAACAGGTGAAAGAATTTCCGCTAAATTTTGCAGCAAAATCTTTAGAACATGTTATAAAAATTACAAATTGACATGTAAGATGTGCGCGAAATTGTGCGCAGAAACGTAAAAATAATTTTTACCGGGCGTGTCTGAAGTTGCACGAACCCGCGAAAGACAAAACGTCAAAAATGTAAATAAAGTAGTAAACAGGGGTACCATTGCTACTACTATTACAACAATAAAATAACTAAATTCTTGCGTCAATACGCAGGCGTGAGTGATAAATTTACCGCAAAAAATTGCTGCAGTTGCAAACAGGAAAATGTAAAAATCCTAAAAAATTGCATTAAAAATTGTCTGTTAAAAAATGCATAAAATTTTGCGGTAAATTTGTCACGGGCTTTTAGCAATTTCAGTTGTGGTACAGAAATGTTCAAAATTAGGTTTTTGTATAGCGGGATTCAAAATTTGTATTCTACTTTGGTGCTGAGTGAAATTCAGTCTCGTTCTTTGGTTTACTCTGGCCTTTAACAGCAGAAATTTAAATTAGCGCTTTCCTCTAAGTCTTCCTTTTAAATGACTTTTAACCACTTGCTGAAATCTTTTCGTAAACTGTGATTCAAATTTTCAGTTGTTAACTTCAGAACTTCAGTTTCCCTTGGCAACTTTCAACTTTGGGTTTTCATCAGACATATTATGTTTCCAAAAATACATTACATCTTTCTTTACTGAAAACATATAAGCTTCAGTTTTAAAAATTTTGGGTATTTATATCCCTCTTTTAGACTATATGTGATTTCAGCTGGAAAAATAAATTTCTCCTTTAGCTATAGAAATTAAAAGTGGAATCTTATTAGGCTTGGATTTTAATTTCTTTACGTTTCAGACTTATAACTTTTATTTCGTGTTTACGATCTTCTAGTCTGCTTATTGTAGTTTAAAATTAACGAAAACTTTGGATAATTCGTCCTCAAAGCTCAGGAATGAGTTTTAATTCTGCGTTAGCCCAGATCTAACCTCCAATTTCTGGCAACAGGAGATTTTCGGTAGACATTTTATTCAAGCCTAAGTAGAAGCTTAGGTTAAGCTAGCTTAAAGGACGGTTTAAGCCAACAAGTGCTACACTTAGGAGCTTTAGTTAATTTTTCGTTAAAACCTGCGTTGAAATACTGGTTCTTAACATCCTTCGATTTAAAAACTTAATATTTCATCTTTTTTCACGGGAAACCATTTCTAAAGAGCGCGTCCTTCGAATGTCGGAAGCCCTGGAAACAGGATTGCTGTCAATATTCACAATAAGCAACCTTGGACCAAAAGTTGGGGGTTGGGCTAACTCCTTAGACTTCGTAAAAAATTCATAAATCCAGTTAAAATGCCAAAAGCCAAGACTCGGAGGCAGTCGGAGGGATGTACCGGTAAACGATGTAAGCAACGGAAAATGACAATGTACTTTGGAACATGGAATGCCAGAGCGATAGTAAATAAGAAAATTGAAATAATAAAAGAAATAGAAAAACAAAGAGAATGCAATTTATAGGAAATGGAAACATCTATGGAGTGGAGTAGAGAGAGAAAAAGCGAGCAAAAATGGAGTTTCAATTGCGATTCAAAAAAATACAAAAGATCAGTATAACATATCGATATAGAGACAAAAGGATGCTTACCGTCAGAAACCACATGCGCAGAAATTAAGAATAAATTTTATGAAAAACTATCTGAACAATTACAATTGATGGAGGAGGTATTCGTAATTGGAGATATCAGTGGAAGGATTAGAAAGAAGCAGCACTACAAATCGGACCAGTACAGAGAATAACAAACAATAACAATGGTGGAAGACAAAACTGTGTAATCAATACGAACTATAGATTACAAATAAATTTTTTCCACATAAAGACATCCGTAGCTGTACGTGGACAAATGGAAACGAAAGATGCATATAAAGGTTCGAGAAATGTCTCTGCGAATACACTTAGCAGCTCTATCAGCATGTTACGTTTAAGTGGTGCCCTTGATTGAAGTCGCAATAGACTCTAGCCAAAGAGAAAGTACGAAAGGCGTCTAAAAACTGGAAGGTAGCATTCCTAGACATAGAAGGAGCATTTGACAACACATCTTTCAGAACAATAACAACAGCCCTACAAGATCGTGAGCTAGAGGAAACATGCTGCAGGCGGATATACTGCATGCTGAGAGGAAGGGTAACCTACACATCACTGCTGGATGAAACTGTAGCAGTTCGGGTGGCAGGAGGGTGTAAACTGGGGGGAGTTTTCTCTCCCCTGCTATGGAACCTTATCATGGACGAACACCTGCAAGAGGTCAGCAGCAAAGGGTATTCTCCCTTAGGATACACAGATGATCTCGTCATAGTAGCAGAAGGGAAATTTGACAACATAGCCAGGGAGCGTATGCAACAGGCCCTAAATGTTGTATCTAGGTCAGACCCGAGAAAGCCACCATAATACCTTTTACAGGAAGAAAAAACCTAGAGGGTCTGAGACCTCTATTTCTTTGTGGCAAAGAAACCGTTCTGTCAGAGGAGGTAAAGTATCTGGGTATTATATTGGAATCCAAACTAACCTGGAACCAACATATTGGCAAAATTATCAGAAAAGCGGAAACTACGCTAGAAATAGTTAGATGAACGTACGATAAATCTTGGGGTCTTAAACCAGGAATGGTACATTGGCTATACACCAGAGTGGTCAGACCAGCTATTAAGTACGCGGCCTTAGTGTGGTGGCCTAAGGTCAAGCAAGAATCCATCAAACTAAGACTAAGCAAGATACAAAGGCTTGCTTGTCTTGGAATAACAGGGACAATGAGAATGACGCCCACTGTTGATATAGAAACTTTCTAGGCCTTCCTCCTCTACATATAGTAATATAGGAGGAGGCAAGATTCGGAATCAATAGATTACAAAGTTCACCGTACAACCCCCGCTTAGGTACAGAACACACTAGTATAGTAGTTGGTAGCATACAGAGCCCTCTACTTGAAATAGGGTGGACTATATGACTCCCAAATACCGTGCAGGCTCACTCTTCGAGGTGGTAATTAAGGACCGAGATGAGTGGAAAGATCCCAAAGAGGACATTCCTCCTGGAAGTCTAATCTGGTACGTACACGGACGGTTCCAAGACTGAGACGGGTGCCGGATCAGGACTCTACGGCGAAAACCAAAAGTAAGGCTCAGATTTTCATGGGGTAAACATGCCTCCGTCTTTCAAGTGGAAATATACGCGATTTTACAATGTGCTCGGGAAAAGAATCGGAGGGCTTATAAACATAAGCGGATCTACATAATGTTATAGAGCCAGGCGGGTTTGAAGGCTCTCTCGAGTAGCAAGACTTCTTCCAGACTGGTATGGGAATGCCTAGAGGAACCCAATGACTTGGTAGAACAGAACGTCGTGAGACTGTTCTGGGTAGCAGGTCATTGTGGCATAGACGGTGATGAAAGAGCCGACGAATTAGCAAGGCATAGATCGACTAAAGCTTACCTTGGCTCAGAACCAGCCTTAGAAATTTCAAGAAGTGCCATTCGAGGATATGTAAGTGACCGGATTGGCACTCAACATGAAAGATACTGGACCAACAGGCCAGAACAAAACCATAGCAAGGCATTTATAAACACACCCTGCAAGAAGCGAGCTGTTGAACTACTTCTCATGGCAGTACCGTATCTAGGCAATTTTACGCCCTGGGAAAACTTGACTCCTTGCGCCCCCCGTCACTCCGAATCTTAGTTATTTCTTATCCAAAATTTTTGTATTATAAGTATTGCAGGATTATCTGAAAAAAACATGTACGAAAGAGTCTGAAATTGCGCCCCCTCTGAACCCTGCTCTAGATACGGTACTGTCTCATGGGTAGGACACAACTCATCAGGGTTGTCACAGGTCTACTAACAAAACATGCAACTGTTAAACAACCTGTGGAAGATCAGTAAATAAAATGGAGACCTTACTTGTAAACTCTGCAAAAAGGAAACAGAGACCAGCAACACACATTTTATGTGCTTGTAATGCGCTGATGGGCGAATGGGTGTGACCTACAAAACAGGGTATGCACAATAAGGCTTTCAGGCTGCAGTGCTTCCCGGAGTCATAAACAGACGGGCCCTTATACCTCATAAAAAAAGGTAGCATACCCCGACAGAAAAGCCTGGTCCTCCAAGACTGGAGGTTGGGATTGGGTCAGCGGCTCATCTACCGTAAAAAAATTAAAACGCCGAAAATACCAATAATCAGCCATGAAAACAGGAGAGAAACAAATTATTATGAAATATTAGAAGAAATTTAAAAATAGGATCTTGATGTAATAGTATTGTCTGAAACGAAAAAAGAAAAACGTAAGTGAGGACATGGATAGCTGTCTCCACTTGTAGTCAGGTCTTTTGTGAAAAGCTTTCTATTGTATTAAATAGCAATAGGAACGGTCAAGACATTATCATAGCTGGTGACCTAAATGGAAGAGTCAAAGGTCAAGAAAAGAATGAAGTAGTCAGAAGAAGTTAAAAGAATAAAGATTGTTAGAATGGTGTAAGTAGTAACTATGAATTAAAACTCAGGACCCTCGATAGGACAATAATATTATTGTAGAATTCATTGTAGAGTGAAGAGAGGTGCCAACTGTGGATTCGACCTAAGGTCCATTAACTGATTCGGCAACCATCTTTTTAGTTTCTAAAATAGTATATCCCTTAATACCTTAACAAAATCCAAAAAAAAAGAAAACAGTTTAACAAACGATCAGCACTACCACAGCACCAACGGAACGGTATAAATTATATTTAATACATCAGCAAAGCAGCCCTACGAAAGAAGACCTCAGGAAATATTAATGAAGAATACGAAAATATTATAAATAAAATAGCAGGGCAAACACTAGGTCAATATAAAAACGCTAAAAAATAACAAACTTACACAGAACGTGAAGAAATTAATCGAAGAAAATATAGAGCGTATAAAAATCCCCGAATCAAAGATTGGATTAAAAACATCAAGAATATAAAACCAAAAAAAAGAGAATTAAGAAGTAGTCCAGTCAATGAGTGCTCAAAAGAGGGGTGTAGAGTGCATGAAGTATGCGAGAGTTTTTGACTTCAGGGCTTTGTTAGGAGTAGTTAGTAGGTAAACATACTAAAAGTCCCCGCCCCTGGGGGTGAGCATAAGGTGGTGGGGGGGGAGAAGATCCCATTTTTGGGTTTTTCGATTATATCTCGGAAACGGTGGACTCTAGAAAAAATATGTTCTAAATAAATATGAAAGCTAATTAAATTTCCTATAAAATGGTTGCTATACATATTTGTCAAACTTTCAACGGTTTTCGAGATATACGTTATTGAAAATCCATTCACAACCATTCACAAATATCAAACTGACACGTAAAGATCGCGCACTTCCTCTTTCCTCAATGAATTCGACAATCAAGATTGATAATGAAAACATTGTCGTGGATCCATTCTTGCTTTTTCAGCGAATCTCGATTACCAAGAAATCGGAGGAAGAATGCAATATGAATTGGCTCCCTACCCCCTGGCTTTCTTCGACGAAAGTGGAATGAGAAAGTGCAAAAAGTCAGCACTGTACACACTGTTTAAGGAAATTGATAAGGACGTTGATTTAAGTACCTTTGAATTTGTTGTTGATGGGGGATTCCTAGTCCACAAAGTTGTTTGACAAAAAGAGACAACTGTATCAACCATTTGTGATGGTTACGTTAAATTTCTGAACACCCATTATTATGGACGAGGTTGTACAGTGGTTTTTGATGGGTACACTGACACAACAGAGAGCACAAAAGCAGCTGAACAGAGTCGTCGATATCGGCTCAGGAGATGTGTGGACATCAATATCAGTTTGGAAAGTGAAATGAAAGTCAAACAAGAGGATTTCCTTTCCAACTTTCATAATAAGAGTCAGCTGATAAATCTGCTGATGACGCAGCTGCAGAAAAATGGGATCAATACGCTCCAAGCTTCAGCTGATGCTGACATTGATATTGTGAAGACAGCTATCAACAGATCGCAAAATTCCTCAGTAGCTGTTATTGGAGAGGACGTCGACTTGGCTGTTCTCCTGGTAGCCAAAACCCCAACTGATCGTGACATTCTGCTGGTAAAACCTGGAAGAGGAAAGGTCAAGAGTATTGTATATTCCTCACAACAGCTGCAGCAGGAGTTGAAAATGAAGGACAACGCCCATTTTTTATTCTTACATGCATTCACAGGCTGCGACTCAACATCCGCAGCGTATCGCAAGAGTAAAGAGGGGTTTGTCAAAATGTACCAGAAGTCCAAAATCATACAACATGCAGCTGAGGTATTTTCCAGCGGTTCTTCTTCCCCTGACTCCATCAAGACAGCTGGGGTAATGAGTTCTCTCTCATGGTATGGTGCTCCAGCCACAGAAAAATCCCTCAACGGGTTCCGCTACAAATCATTTATAAAGGCAGCTGCAAACATGAAGCCTAATCTCTCGACTCTCCCTCCACCTGAAGCAGCTGTTCAGCAGCATGCATTCCGGACGTACCACCAAGTACACCTGTTGTTAGGGGAGGAACCTAATGGCGGGGCGCCGAATTGGGGTTGGGAGAGGAGGAATGACCAACTAATTCCGAAACTCTCAGAGTTGGATGCTGCTCCTGACGAAATCTTGAAGATGATTTTTTGCCGATGCACGAAAGGATGCGACAGTGGCAGGTGTGGTTGTAGAAAAGCATCTTTAAACTGCTCTGTCGCATGCCCGAATTGCAAGGGCAGTTGCAACAACGGAGTCGAAATAATAATTCATGAAGAAGGTAAAATAAATAATAAAATTAATAATAATAAAATAAATATAAAATATATTTTATTCTATATATTTATTTCTATTTTATATAAGTAGGTGACGACGAAGACATCGATGACGAAGATGAATGCTTCGATGACGAACCTTGAATGCTTATTTTTTCATTATATCATAAATTTTTTTAATTATTATTAGTCCATGTAAATACTTTCATTATTATGTATGATTCGTAATAATTTAATAAAACTTATAATTATAAAAAAATGTTGAACTTTTGATCCAGTTGAAAATAAAGTAGCAAAAGTATATATAAAATTGAAGTAAATTTAATGCTCTACAACTTTGTGTTTAACAATTTTTCTGAGAAACGGTCGTGGGAGGCACTAGAAGCAAATGTTTGACAAAAAGTGAGGTAAAAATGATTTTTTTCGAAAATTATCGATTTTCAATAACGTATATCTCGAAAACCGTTGGAAGTTTGACAAATATGTATAGAGGCAATTTTATAGGAAATTTAATTAGCTTTCATTTTTATTTAGAACATATTTTTTCTAGAGTCCACCGTTTCCGAGATATAATCGAAAAACCCCAAGATGGGATCTTCTCCCCCCGCTCCCACCTTATGCTCACCTCGCAGGGGCGGGGACTTTTAGTATGTTTACCTACTAACTAATCCTAACAAAGCCCTGAAGTCAAAAACTCTCGCATATTTCATGCACTCTACAATATATTTATTGACTGGACTAAAGGGCAATAAAAACGGAAAAGAACATGTTTTGGGAACAAACATGTAATCAAATTCATTTCCGAACAAGTTTATATTGTACATTGTGTATAGTAATTAATTTATATTATCTCCTCTCTTAAGATGAGAATGATACAGTTATGTATGATTGATTGGTCGATTAGCGAGTTCAAATAACCAAATTAATGTACAAATGGTTTAATGAAGACACTGAATTTTAAAAAGGAATTCCAAAGACTAGAATTTATTATTAATTTGAGGAATATTACTAAAGAGTACTTACAACCGTAATTCGAACTAATGTAACTTTCACAGTCACAGAGTATTTGTATTGTTCTTATTAATCTCATAAAAGTTTATTTTGTATTTTGAATCAGAATGTAGTATTAGGCAAATCTTAGTTTTAATGAAAGTTTTCCACTGAAACTTTCTAATTGTTGAATTCTGCTTTAGTATTTACGAAATATTAATTTCATGCTTAACATGATGCTGACATTTACTATCTGTTTGTCTTTCAAAACCTAAAACCTGGGTAAATATTAATATCTTTGTGTTTCAACAATAACATTTTCAAGAAAAAATCTCATTACTTTTTAGGTGTTTTACAACTTCATTTAATGGACTTATCATAACGTCGAATAAGTTTAATAGTTTTTTTTTTAAACGAACAAGGATAATTACTTTAAACACACATCTGGATAGCTTTCTGCATTTTACTTAATTTAAAATAATAAATTTATTCTACACAAAAGAGATTTCTTTTTCGAGTTTCGGCACAACCTTAAAGGCACAGAAAGTACAGTAACTGTAACATTTTTAATTAGTAGGAACTGCTTTTTCACTTATTTTGTACGTCTGAAAACTCGTCCCTTTAATTTGTTATTTATAGGATCCTGTTCCTACAGTACAGAGTGCATTTCAGTAAAACCACTCAACAGACCTAAAGACGTAAAGTAAAAGAGAATAGGCGTAGCTGTGCGTTAATGCCTTCCATAAAAACAAAATTATTTTATGAATTTTTAATGACGAATTTACCAGATACGGTGAGTTTTAGTACTCACTCTAAGTATTAATTTATGATGTGTTAATTTATTCCTAACAATTAGGGGGTTTAAGGTTTTAAAAAAATTAAGCTTGAGGATGTGGGTTATTAATGAATTAATTTCGGGTCAGATATGTTTGCTTATTCGATTTTTGTTGTGATATTTTGGTATAAATTATGTCAAGCCAATCTAAAAAGACAGATAAATAGGAAGTAAGAGAAAGAGAGAGAGCAAGCTTTCTTCCATAATTAATTTTCACTTCCTACTTTTCCAGTAAATAGTTTTATAAAAACTTGCACATAAGCAACTAAAAATCTGCGAGATAAAACCACCTTTTAAAACAACGGATTTTCCCGAAAGAGCTTTTAGTGTAACTAAAAAAATATTAAATAAAACTGAAGGTAGTGGCGCCAAGCACAAACCTTGTTTAATCCTGTTTTGTCAGAATTCACCCCTGTCACTGTCGTTTTACATTTAACTTTCTGTCAGAAATAATTTCCTTTCCAATAATAACAAATGCTTTTTTTTATTTTTAGGAATGTCCATCTTTCGAATTGATTTTTATCCCTCTATACTTACAATTCACAGAAGGTTCTACTTTTAGTGAATTCATTAGTTGTCCACTTACCGGTGCAAAGGCGATGGTTTGGGTTAAAATTTAAAGCGGACGAGTTTGTCACTGTGGATTTTGCGGACTCTAGAACTGAGGTGTTTAAAGTGCACGTGAATCGGGTTTCCCATAATTCTTTAAACCAAGGATTACGACTGTTGGTGGCTGGTCTTAGAGACAAGTAATACGGATCAAAATCATAAACGTAGGGAGAGTGTATCCTTATGGAAATTCCACCCCATGCTTCTGGTTCGTAATCTGTTGTGACGTCTCCTCTATCGGCCCAACCATCACTGAAAAAGAAAAAAACTTTAAATAAAAACGCTTAAAATATATATTTTTCAAATAAAAGATGATTTATTAATTTAACTGATATGGATTTTCGGACGGTAAAACAATGATTAAAAAATTTGAGCTCTAAACTTCCCTACACAATCTTATCACATATCTATCTCAAGATTATATATTAAACTGAAGATCTTCAGGTCAATTTAGAAAATCTTAAAGTTGTATAATTTTAAAAGAGTGGCTTCCTAAAACAAATTGAAAACAGGGTTGAAAATTGAACTGCCAAGAATATATTCAAATTTGAAACTCAGTTGATATGGGCTGAATTTCCTAGGAAAAATTATAAACTCTCCGACCCCTAAATTTAATTTTTCCATTCGAATTTCGAAAATCCACTTAAAAATTAATCCTGAGGAAGAACTTAGATTTTTCAAATTCAAATCTTTTTTAAATAAAAGACGATTAACATAATTTGATAACTGATTTAAATCTTTACTTTTCCCTTTAAATTGAGGCCAATTTTGCAAACGGCTTTTTAAGATAACATTTTGTTTAAAGTATAACAATTAGAAATATCTGATGTTAATAGTATAAAATTTGGATTATTCAAACTTTTAGCTTAGAATTATACTTTCTGGCTTTAAAACAAGGTTGTTTGAAAGAAAAAAAACCATTGAGATTCACATATACAGTGTGGTGATAAAGTAAGGAACAAAATTCATAATTGCGTTATTTAATGTTTTCAAGCAAAACGCTTGGACAGGTCGATTTTATTTTTTAATTAGCCACCTTATGACATAAAAATTTTACTTATGACGTCATATATTTTTGCACAATGACGTCATCATTAGTTTTTTTAAATGACAGCCCCAATTTTTTTTTGCTGGTTTTTATAGATGGTCCAACTACTTAAATGATGCTGTAAAAAAATTGTTTTGTTTTTGTTTTTGTTTTTGAGAAAATAACACACTTTAAAAAATAAAAATTTATCTTTAATGAAAAAAAAAATTATTACACCCAACAAACAAACAAAATTTAGAGCAAATGTTCAAATTGTTCTCCACCAACCATTTGGCACTGAATTTTGTTTGTTTTTTGGGTGTAATAATAAGTTTTTTCCATTAAAGATAAATTTTTATTTTTTAAAGTGTGTTATCTTCTCAAAAAAATTGTTATGTAAGGGACCAATTTTTTTACGTCTCCATTTAAGTAGTAAGAAGGTCTATGAAAAACAGCAGAAAAAAATTGGGGTTGTCATTTAAAAAAACCAATGATGACGTCATTGTGCAAAAATTCATGACGTCATAAGTAAAAGTTTTATGTCATAAGGTGGCTAATTAAAAAATAAAATTGACCTGTCCGAGCGTTTTGCTTGAAAACATTAAATAACGCAATTATGAATTTTGTTCCTTACTTTATCACCACACTGTATGTATAGGTATATATCAAGAAATGATGACAGCTTTAAATCCCAATTCGAACTATGAATTTCAAACCAAATATGAATGAGTTCTGGTTTCGATTTTCAACTCTCATTTTTAATACAAAGTACGGCTGTAATAGAAACGGAATTTAATATTCGAAACTTTGCAGCTTAATTTTCGAAATCTTATAGGTTAAAATTTGAATCTTTATAAGTAAGTTTCGATTTTCTACTGCCAATAAAACAAGAGTCTAATTTCGAATTTATATTCAAAATTTAAATCTCGTTAGGAATCTGAATATTGAATCCAAATTTCAACCTTAGAATTTCAAATATTATACAAAGTAAAAACGCTCATTGAATTCGAATATAATCTAATATTGAAATGCTTGCAAGGAAAATTCGAACTCAGGTATATAATAGTGCAATTACAGAGCCGATGGGACCAGAGCTTCTCCCTACCTAAGATTGCTGTACGTAGTTAACAACTACATCATATTCGAGGTAGCCCTGTCAAAGCAGAATACAGTGAATCTAGACCAACAAAGGTCGATAAAAAATCCCACCAGCGATAGGTTGGTACCCTGCCTGGCGGACAACTCGAAATCTCAAAAACAGCTGCGGAACCTCGGATAAATCTACTGATGAACAGAGAAAATAGACAATGGTTAAGAGAATTATGTATCATAAATAAGTCCAAGTAACAAATACTTTCTTCAGGAAGAAGTATATTAACAAGTTTACGTGGTAAGCTCGTGGTCATCGAGCACTAATAGACTACATCTTAGCAAATAACAAAATAGCAGCAATAGTTACAGATACACACGTTTATAGAGGACGAATAGAGAAATAGAGAAAACACAAAATCCCGACAGGCAATTCAAAGCTTATCTTTTGCAAGGTAAAGCTATACGAGTGTTATTCCAGAACAGAATGAGTACTGCATTATTAACAAAGCCAACGATTAATAATGTAGAAGAAGAATGGGATAACAACAACTGAGTATTAAGAATAGCTTATGAAGCCTTAGGAGATCAAAGACTTTCCACAAGAAAAAATGATCTCGAATATAGAACACGGTTAAAGACATATAGCCTATTTATGAAAAATATCTACAAAATACAACAGAAGAGTCGGAAAAAAATTACAAAATCAAAAGGCATTAATACGCAGAGCACAAAGAGATAGTTTTATAAGCAGTGTCGAAAGAGATGAATGTGGTAGATAGGATTTTGCTTACAAGCTCATGAGGACCTTAAATAAACATTTATGGACAAAGAACGAATCACAAATAGAAGAGGAATTACATAAGGAAGAAGTACCTGATATGAGTGACCTAATAGGCTTAGAAGAAGTGGAAGAAGCCTTAAAGAAAACCAAAAACAAAAAACCTCCAGGAACGGAAGAAACGCTAAACGGTAAACTAATAAAACATCAATTTCTACATATTTTGAACCTATGCTGGGTGCAACAAACTATCCCCAAAGAGTGGCTTACGGAAATGTCACGCCGATATTCAAAGATAAAGATCGAAAACTCCAAAACTGAAATCGATTAATTAGAGGAGAGTGACTAAATATGGAATAGTATCCCTAATATGGAATACCTTCATTTCTCCAACACAAAGAGTTCAAGACGTAATACAGGACCATCTTCTATCTTATTCTCTCACTTTAGTATCAAGCACGTTCGATCTCGTTAGTCGGATGGAAGCCATCGCTTTGTTTTGTCTGAGCTCGAAAATGTTTTAGGTTACGTCAAATTCAGGTGTTTCTCATTAATTATTTGGTAATAAGCTAATAACATTGTACTTATACAATGTGATTTTTTAAAAACTCAATTGCAGCAGGGCGTATTCTGACTTAATACAGACAGTTCTAAGGTTATTAAGACAGAATACGGCCTGATGCAATTGAGTTTTTAAAAAATCACATTGTATGTTTACTTTGTTATATGCATGTTTATTCTTATATTCTCTCGACATTTTATTGTTTATGTGTTGTTATTTGTAGAACTACGACCACAAGTTTTAACCAGTATGAAATTCCAAATATGGACAGTCATTAGGGGTTCAATTATGGTATATTTGGGTGCCAATACGTAGGAGCTGTTTATACCGTGAGTTCACAAAGTCTTTACATAAAGGTTGGCCATGAGACACAAAAATAATGTCAATTGCAAGATTTAGAATTTATTAACTGCCATCATTGTGTTGCTGGCATAATACTGTTGTGCAAATTTCAATAAAATTGTAAAAACAAAGATTCTAAATCTTGCAGTAGACATTACTCTTGTGTCTCATGGCCAACCCTTATGTAAAAACTTTTTGAACTCACGGTATTCATTTTTTAGAATGTCGTCTTCACACTCAAAAAAGAAACGAAAAGATTGGGATGAAGAGAAGATGTCTGAAGCTATAAAAATGGTACCAGAAAAAAATGGGTTATTTAAAAGCAGCGAAGTATTTTGAAGTAGGGGAGAGTGGGGCGAATGTGGACACGGGGTACATGTGGACACTGACTGTTTTTCCGATTCTACTAACTTGAAATGATCTAGCTAGGTACTCACCAAAAGATTGGCCTACCTATTTCTATGTATCATGCAAAATTGCATATGACTAAGATACAAGCTGTCAGTTTTATTTAGTGAATTGTGTTTTCGAAACGAACAAGTAAGTTTTTGAGTTTTCTTATTATAATGTTTCTTTTTGCTATTAATGCTTTTAAATAAATTTAATACGGCACTTATTCATGCATATATATCATAATATTTTTACATAATTATAAAATAATATTAAGTTTACGTTTTCTTTGAAACAAATATTGTAAACTACTTTGCCAGGTTATGGGGCACATATGGACAGTCCACTTCTACCCCATGCAAAAATGGGGCACATATGGACATTTTTGCATGTGGTAGAAGTGGACTGCCCATATTTAACGTTTCCTGTAGATTTGACTCAATACAATGTGCATTAATGTGTACTTATTTAATTATTTAATATCTGTGCCCGATGTTAATTTTTCTGTCTATTATGAACGTTTATTTGTCTTCTGTTTTTTAATAAGTTTGTAATTTGTTTAATTTTGTGCAATATATAGGTTTTCATAATAAAATTATTGCTTATTTATTTATATATTCATCAAAAACCTATATTAAGTATTTTGTCCAAATGTGCCCCAGCATATGTCCATATGTACCCCAGTATCGGGGTACATGTGGACAAATGCACTTTTTTAAAAAAAGCTAATTATACGAGTTTAAGTGTTGTAATATTAAAAATAAACTGAACCAAATTAATGAGGAATGACTAAAGTTTCCAAGTAAATTTACAAAACATTTTTAAATGTTAAAGTTGAAAAAGTTACAAGAGGTTAAAAAAACAAGTCCACATGTGCCCCACTCTCCCCTACCTACCCAGAACGACTTTGTTTCGTCTTTGCCAGAAAAGTAAACTATCATCAGCTGAAGCAGCAGTTAGCACGTTAAGGTGTGTATAGACGAGCGCGTCGAACCTGTAATACAACGTTACATGTAATGCGCGGAGGAACTTTTGGTTCACTACGAACACGCGCTGCGCATCCAAACTTCGCCGACATGAAACGTAAAAGTACGACTTTAGATGGAACATCCTTCTGTAACAGAATGTGAACCTTCTCGTGGATCTTCACCTTCCATTCCTGATAGTAGCAGTCTGGGTCTTGCAACTCCATACGAGATAAGTCCTGTACCAGCAAAAAAGAGTAAAACATCTAATAAGGGGGAGGAAAGCTGCCGTGGCAGCAATTTTAACTTCTTTGCCGTATAAAAGAATCTGACAGAAAACAGTAAAAAGACTATTGAGGAAACGGAAAGTAACTAAGAAACAGTGTAAGAATAAAACTGAAAGCAAAAACAAAGGAAACCTACGAAAGAAGAAGAACAAGAAAACAATCGATGATCCTACAGACTCTGACGAAAACGAAGTTATGTTTGATACAGACAGTAAACCTGATGTTGCAATACGACAAAAACCTCCTAAATCTGCGGACGCAAAATGTATGTTCTGTCGACGACTTTTCTCTGCAGACACTCAAGGAGAAATGTGGGTCAAGTGTCTAATGTGTGGGCTTTGGGCACATAATGACTGTGCTGGTGCAGAGTTTGATACCTGAATTTGTGATTTTTGCAAATAGATTAAACTCTTTATATTTTTATTTTAACTTTTACCAAAGTTCTCTGACGTCTTAGAATATTAAGAGTGTTGTGCCTTATTCTGGTAGTCGATATTTGGGTATCTATTCCATATTCCTTATTAAGTTTTTGATTTTTCTAGAATTTTAATTCTGTTAATAAGTAATTAAAACATAAGACTTACTAAGGCAAGCGAAAATGTATGACTGATTACCAGTAAATATCTTTAATTTGTACTATGACTAATTTAGTTTTTTTTATTCAAAAAACAAAATGGTATTCCATATTTGGTAACTTTCCATAACAAGAATTTAGCTCTGATTATTACTTAGATAACTAGAAATACACTTTACTTTTTTTAGCTCATATATCTATCAAGAATTTGTCTGAAATTCAAAATTTAAATTTAAATTTAGCTTTCGACTAGCTGGCTTAGTATTAGTACCAGAAGATTTTAATCTGAATTAAGATCCAAAAATTTGATTCGTAAATCGTGATTCGAATGTTCGTACTTTATGGATTTGAATCTCTTGAATAATGGGAACTTTAGCACTAGATGTACAGAAATTCGACTTTAAATTTAAAGACAGAAGGAAATATTTAACCTGAATTAGTTTTTTCGATCAAAATTTTAGTTTAAACTTCCTATTCCCGTAAATATTGGAATTTTATGTATTAGAAGCTCAATTCAATGTGATTCCTAATAAAACTTCACTTTTACTGCAAATTCGCCGTTGAAATGCTACGAAATAAATTGCTTTTTAGTTGGACAATTTAAAGTTCGAAATCTAGCGGTGTTGTTTTCCCAATTTATTATTTGTAGTTCAGTTTTAAAAATTATATGTGTTTATCGGACCTTCACATTAAAAGCTTTAAACTTCTTTAAATAATCTTAGCTTTGTTATCAAATTACAACGAGTAATCTAAATTTTATAAGTAAATCTCAGCATTGTGCGTATTTTGGTTAATCTAGGTCTAAAGTTCTACAACTACATATTGGAAACGTCAAATATTAAATCAGATTTGAAAAAAGACTTTAAACTTTGAACTGGCAATTAAAGATTCACATATTTTGAGTAAAAAAACTAAGCGTTAATCTTGAATCGAGGATCCAAATTGAGTTTTCCATAAGTCTTAAATTTCGATTTCAAAATCTGAATCTTAACTACGGATTTAATTTTTTAAATTTGAAAATTTGTCGAATTAAAATATATTTTAATTTTCAGGACTCGAATTTCGTATTTAAATTTGAATTTGAATTTGTAGAATCAAAAACATTTTTAAATTTCGAATTCTACGTATTTAGTTCTAAATAACCTGCTTCTCTTTGAGAATTTAAATTTTAATTTGATGTATAAAATTCGACAGTTTTTATATTTTGAATTTGAATCCTAAATGTCTTATCTTAACTTTGAGAACGTTAGTCGTAAGTTTAGGCTCAAAAATGTTAACTGTAAGTTTGGATCTGAATTTTCATAATTTTAATCTTTTCAGGTATTATGTTAGGTAAGAATTGTAGATGTTCTAAGTTTGAGTAATGTTGTAATGTAATCTTAAATGTCTATTGAAACTTTTTGTTTTAAGTCCGAATTTGTGAATTTGGAACATTTTCACATTTTAAATTTGAATGCTAAACCTTAAGAACTTGAATATAAAAGTTGGACCAAAATATTTCAATTTGTAAACTTTTAAACTTTTCTCTGCCTAATTTTGAGGGCTTGAGACTTAAATAATATTTTCAGTTTTTAAGTTTGGATAGTAAATATCCTAACTTCAAGGACTTGAGTCTTAGATTTACACCTAAAAATATAAGCCTTAGTCCATGAAGGACAATTTTAAAATTGGCCTAAAAATTTTGATTTTAAATGTATAACCTTAAACCTTTTTAGATTTTGAGTTTGAATCCTAAATATTACAACCTAAACTTCGAAGGCTTATCTTAAATGAAAACCCAAAGAATATCACAATATTAGTTTTATGTTTATATTAGAATTTTTAAAATTCGGAATTTTTTAGATTCTGAATTCGAATAACCACTAAACATTCTAACTTTGAGACTTGAATCTTAAAGTTGACCTTAAAAATGTTAATTTTAAACTTGAGTTTATAAATTGCGAACATTTTCAGATTTTTAGTTTGAATCCCAAATATCATTTCCAAATTTCGAAGACAGCTAAAAAGTTCAGTTTTAAGTCTGGACTTGTAAATCTTGGACCTTTTCAGGTTTTGAATTTGAGTTCTAAAAATTCCATATTAACTTCAAGGTCTCCAATCTTAAGTTTATACTCCAAAATTTTAAGTTTGAGTGTAAATCCTAAATATCATATCCTAAACTTCGAAGAAGTTTGATTTCTACTTGAATTTCTAAAATTCGGAACCTTTCAGAATTTGAATTTCAATACTAAACATAATATTTAGAACTTGAATCTTAAAACTGAGTTAAAAGTCTGAATTTGTAAATTTTGAACCTTTTTAGGTTTTGAATTTGAATTATAAAAATCCCATCTTCAAGGTCTCCAATCAACTTACAATTATTCATTTTAACTTTTAAGGTCCTAAGAGTAGATACAGATTCGAATCCTAAACATTATCGATGTTTGTCGTTCCTGTTAAAATAAAAATTATTAATAAAGTTTGCAAATTTTTCAGTAGGTGTGAACTGTTTGATAATTTCCAGTGTAGGAATAAACAAGATAATTGGTGCGAAACTAATGTTTATTGCAAAATTACAAGCGATGTAGTCAACAAAACACATTTATAAATATTGATGAAGCAAGTTAAGTTATTTACCTATTATGTAGGCTAATTTAAGGCTTCTGCAAAATTATTTATCACCACTGAAAATATCCTTCCTAGAAAGGATAAGTTGGTAATTGCCCGTATGACAGAAAAACAGATTTTCACCGTAATCTAAATAAAAATACGCCTCCAAAAAGGTTTCAGTTATTTATTTACATTTTCTACCAGGCATTTGTCAGTAATTAGCTAATTAGGTTTAAAGGGAACCTTATTATTGATTCAGTACAACAAACAGGAATTTATTAGATTTAGCCAAACATCAATATATTCTCTAAATTATCTCCTTTCCAATTTTACTACCAACTTAATGTAATAATAACAATAACAAAGATTAGCTTATAATACAATTTTTAGCAGCAAATTTAATTATAAAATAAAAACTCGTCAATTTCCGTATGTGTAGCGCACGAGAAAGAATAATATTATACACCTTTACGAGTGACAGCAGCATCATAAAATCCACCTGATTCAGCTTCTGTTTTATTTAAATGAACGTCGTATGCATACTAATGAAACAGGTTAGCAAACAACGGTTAAAAAATAAAAGTGTTAAATTTAAAATATGGATCATATTTTCAGGTTTCCATGGTTTTATTAGGTTTTCTTTATGCGAGACTGTTGAAAAACCATTTCTGTGATTTATATTGTTTTTCCTAATAAGGAGTACCTACAACGTTCAGAATGCGTTGCAGTTTGTTTCAATGGTTGATTGTGCGTATAATTTAGGCTATAGTTCTATTCTTTAACTTAAAGACAAATTGAGGAACTACAGAAGTGAGAGTGAGAGGGGGAACGAATGAAAAAAAAAGAATGGCAGGTAGAAGTTTATCAGTTGAATTTGAAACAATCTGATTAGCATCGCGGCAGACGGGGCGTGACGCCTTCAGCGATAGAAAAAATAAAAAACTATGGACCTGTTAATTTGATTCTCAGAAACAAAGAAGCCCCAACTTTCTTTAACCTTTCCTTGGTCGTTACTTTTTGCTCCTCGAAAACTTATATGCACATTAATCCTAGAGGGAAGGAGAACATTAAAACACCTGCACCTTGAGGTGGAAAACACAGAAATTAAGGTCGTCAAAAATCTCAAATATTTGGGGGTAGAATAGAACGTGATTAGGATAGCGAAGAAGACAGAACAAACAGCGTCTGCTCTTGCTAGGCTAATACGGAACACATGGAGCTTAAGAGCCAGTAGAAGAAGAGTGCTCTCATCAATGGCAACCTCCGATCTGGTACACCGCACTAGAAAAGGAAAGTATAAAAAAATAATAGAAAAAGTACAGAAAAAATTCAGCTCCGCCTATAGAACGACCTCGACCATGACGCTGCAGGTGATCGCGGGAGGATATGCTCTTGGAGAGAAGTGATAGATATTTCACCCATACGAGGAAACAGGATACCAGAAAAAACACACTGGACAAATGGCAAGACCAATGGAGCAACGCGATAGAAAAAGCAAGGTGGACTAGGACATTGATCCCCAATATCGAACCATCGGTTAATCGCAAACACGGAGAGGTCGACGATTACCTCACAGTCATGGCAGGACCCGGCAGCTTTAACATAAATATCTAGCCAGAATGAAAATACAGGATGAAGAAAGATGTGCGTACTGCGAGGCAGAAGACGACGTCGAACATACAGTGTTCTACTGTCCTAGATGAAGGGCACAAAGAGGGAAAATTCAAGTGACAATGAATAAGACCCCAACGGTCCGAAAGCTAGTCCCACACATATTGGACATGGAGGAGAAATGGAGAGGAATACAAAAAGCACTCCATATTATAATTAAAACAAAAGAGGAAGAAGAACGACAGAGACAGAGACAGAATAGAGCAAGAAATTCCAAAGGTATGCTGACGCAGTTCCGGGAAGGCCTCTACGTTCTACGTTATCCACGAGGAGAGGTTTTAGTGGGTATACCTAACCCTAGAGAGTAGGGTATCCCCCCCCCCGAAGAGAGGGGCGCCTATGAAAGGTTTCCCCACATCGAGCTAATCTATGCCACTGATTGACGATATACAGCACTGCAGCTCTCTTCTAAAGTTTCGGTCAAAACAAAAGTCTTCAAAAATGTCAGAAAGGTGTTATCAGCGTCAAATTCGCTAGAGGGTGTCTTTCAAGAAGGATTCCGTTGTTTAATTTATATTATTTTATTTATTTATTGGGTGAGCTCTAGGTTTACGAGTGTCAGAGATTTTTACGTGCCTTAACTGCTATGGTTATTTGCACTACCTAACTTGAATTTTGCCGAACGCAAGAAGTTTCCACCCGCTGAAGGGATCTTTATCGTGCCAAACATCGTATTTCTATTCAGATATTTTTGTATTAACAACCTCAGCGATTTGGAGCGGGAATTGAATCTCTGATTTGCAAGATTTACATTGTTTGTTGCAACAAAAATTTGAGATGGTAAGATGCTACATGGTCAAGCCACGTAAACCATGTTCAGCAATAACTAAGAACACATTAAAATATATTTTGGCTAGGTTTTAGTTTGACGATAAATATCTGTATATTTGTAATAAAAATAAAGAGGAAGTGAGAAGAAAGGGAAAATCGGTATGTGAGATGAATTGTCTAGCAATAGATAGAAAGGCCTGTAGGAAATGCGTACAGGAAGACATGAAACCCAATCCGACGTCTGAAAAGGCATAAGGAAAAGAAGAAAAAGAACAGAAGTAATTAAAAAAATATATAAAGTTTGAACTATATGAAATATGATAAAGACTTGTTCGATAAGCTTCTAAGGCAGTGGGAATAAGCTTTAAATATCTGTTGCACCAACATAACGTAGTTCATGCAGTGGATAAGCATGCTCCGACTAAAACTTTCCCTTGTGTTCAGTAAATGACAGGTGTTAAGCTAAATCCCGTGATTGTTGCTCACCACAGTCGTTTGTTACTCTATTGCCAGTTGTCAGACAGTATTGTATACGCGTCTACAAGAAAATAAAATCGATAGAAGAACGACAAAAACTTAATAATTGTGTAGTGTTCCAACAGCAAAGAATACAAATTCAATTACATGCATGAAACTCGATGAAAAACCACTTCAACAAATAAGTAGATAGTACTTCAACAAAAGCATCTTCGGGATTTGGGCATTGTGAGGTAGAAGAACGTTTTACTTATTTTGGCAAAGGCTTCCACGACAACTATAAGGGAACGGTAAGTCTATATGTCAACCAGAGATGAAACTATTTTAGAAACAAAACCAAACTTGTTATATCTCTAGATGAAACTCTTTGAGAAAATGGGCGAAACGACGACCTCTTCTACCTCAACAATGACATGGTCGAAACCTACAATATATTCATTTGACTATGACTCACATCATTAAAAGGTGAAGGGTATATTCAGTCATATTAAAGGGTTCTATGTTTTTTCTTTCTCTCTCTTAATCTACTTACCACAGTACGTATTTATGATTCTAAATGCTTTCAATACTTTGCTAGGGCGAGAAAGTCATTCGAGCCCTGCTGCTATCGTCGAATTGGAATTTTTTCAAATTATCACCTAATAAATAAGACGGTGTTGTAGAGGATGGTCAAAAGGAGAGTAGGTTTTTTCTCATTAAAAGGAGAAAGAGACTCTGCTCTTACTTTAGGCAGCGTAAAATATAAGGACAAATAGCAGGCAAAAGCTAATTTGCATGAAGACGCATTTTATTGTGAAAAACTACAATAATAAATTGTAAAGACCTACTGTTTGATTGATTTGTTGATACTACTCGATTGATAATACATTGATATTGGTAAAGATTTAGTTTTATTTCTTTTTTGAATAAGTACTGATAATTGTTAACGGTTAACTTAAAAACTGAGTAAATTTGGAGAGGGGGATGAGTGGCTGGCTCAGCCACATTTACTTACAGTTTGCTGAGTGGAGGCAGCTCTTCCTGGCCAATAGGTGTTATTACTTTGTAAATATTACATTACAGTTAATAGATTATTATTATTATTTACTATAATAGGTATTATAATAAAATAAAGTAATTATCATTATTCGACTTGGACCACACTTTACAGAAAGTTAGGAGAAACGTAGTTAATTTTTTCCTGTCATTTGCAATGGCATAGATGGCGATCAGATACCTAAACTGTCGTAAAACAGCAAACTACGATCTTATAACTGTCAAGATACTGAAGAAGCTGCCAAGAACAGCAATACCATTTATTTAACTATATTACGGTAAATCGACAGGCCTATCAGCTAAAATTTGTCCAAGTTTCGATGATTCCGAAACCTGGGAAACCACCCACGACACAGCATCATATCGTCTTATTAGCTTACTGCCTCTGCTACCAAAGTTACTAGAAAAATTAATACTTAAGAGAGTACATGAAGACCTCATCTTAGAAAACTGTACACCAAATCATCAGGTTGGTTTTACTCGTAGATACGATCCTACTGCAATACAATCATAATCTTAAAAAAAGCACTTGAGGAAACAAAATTCTGTTGGGCTGTGTTCTTTGATGCTAAGTAAGTCTTCGATAAGGAGTGGCACAGGGGGTTATTCTACAAGATAGAAACAGTTTTTCCACATCAATACTACCCGTTAATTAGATCATATTAATGTGACCATTACTTCTAATATAAGTTAAGATCTGAAATGAAGTATCTGACTACAAGAGGATCTATTCTGGAGTCATGCCATGCCATGCGATACAGCAGACTCATACTAATAAAAACTATCAAATGTTAGAAGAGATTGCACCGTTACGTGTAATTATCAACAAGTCATTTTATAGACATATCTTCTTCTTCTTCTTCTTCTTCTTCTTATGGCCGAAGCCTAGGCCGATGGCCTGTTATACACTCGTAAGGACGAGTTCTGTGAGCCCTCTTAGCACGTATGCTGGGCAGGAGGCTAACTTAACCCATCGAGAGAGGTGAAGAAGACCGACCCGCATTTTATAGACATATGATTAGCTTATAGAATATATTGTATAAATACACTGATTGCTAATGAATGTATTAAGCAAAAAAATCAATAGTTGGCTATATATAGAATTTTGTGAGCGAGTAAGATGCATTGGCGTTTGGCCAATATGCAACCAAATCTTCGCACCGTTCTATTTTTCTCGACTTGTAGAACAGTAGGTCTATGACAACGCAATGTCATCTGGTACAATAAAATCGCTTCCAAAGGTGGAAATTTCCGGTTCTACAAAATTCTAGTCAGATAATGCCAGTAACCACGGCTGTTAACGCGCGTTGGGATCCTTGGTACTTCTGGAAGCCTAGATTTCGCCCAATAAAGAAGTATTTATATCGAAGCAAAGATTTTTGCATCTACTTCTCAATCAGCTTGTACAAAGGCGGCGTGAAAACTTCCGTGAGCCACCAAGATATGAATCCTGCTGCTTTTTTTTATTACTTAGAGCTGGTTATTGAAAAGAGTCCTTGCACTGTGTAAGATGCCTATTGTAGCATCCAGAATTCCGTATGTTTAATGAAGTCCCGGATTTGTTTGGAGTCTACTGACCTTTTGTCTTCTTGGTTTAGTTGCCTTGACCAAGACGCTATATCTTCAGTCGGAAAAAGCCTCGCAGGTGAAGAGGGGATAAACTAACTACAGTACAGTAAACTACATATTACTTAAACTGATTAATAAAGTGGTATGGATTAAGATGACCAGCAATGGTTACCGGAGAAATAACATCTGAGAAGAAGGTATTCATTATAAATGATTTTCATTTCAGAGCTAAACTAGTAAAAATAGAAGTCTAGTAGAAACGAATAGGTTATTTATCGGTTTTCTAAGATTTCTTATGGCGAGGATCTGTTCGAATTGTTAAAAATGAAACGAATTAAACTTGCAATCTACTACGCCACGAAGGCCCCTGTTTAATTTAATATATTATTAAATATTCAAATTGTATTTAAATTTAAACTATTGTTAAAGAACATATCTTTTAGTAGAATGTCTACGAATTTTTGTAAACTAAAAAAATACAAGGAATGGGTTTTTAATAAGTCTTTTAAGCACCAAAAACGGTTATGCTTAGTAGCTTAGTTCCACACATTAATTAATCGGTTTTGCCTATTTATTCAAATCGATAATAGGTTCAGCTAGTAATTAAAGCAATTAACGATCGAACTAACTTCATTATTCGTTGCTGCTTCTTAGATAACATTTCCTGTTTGGGAGTTCTTATCAACTTCTTTAAACTGCACTATTTCATCGTTTTCCGGTTTCGTCGAATATTCGCTACGTATTTAACAACTGAAATCAATGATGCAAATTTGCTTCAGATAACTAGTATACAAGGTACGAAACGAAACGTGATTATTACGGCAAAATTAACTTTGTTTAATATAATATGGAATTAATTAATGGAACAAAGTTGGTTTTAAATATAACTCTTCATAGTTTAGTTATTTTGGTGAATATTTCGGAGAGGCTACTGTTAAGAATACAAATCGGACTGGTTCCCTCATTAACGAGTTTGTTATTCTTTGTGCGTTATATGGGTCAAATACTGACACACGGTAAAAAAGTTTCTCGACTATCACCCTTACATTTTAAATGGTTGTCCTTAAAATGGACGTGTGCTCTGTTTATCGAGTTGTAAAGTAATTAAATTTTACGTAGGTTGTTTTTAGAATTAATTTTTAGTTAAAATTACTGGTATGTGATAGTTTCATATATTACGAGTATAGAAATTTAAAAAAATACACTTTTTGTAGTTTATTTGGGGTTATAATATCTCGTTTTCTGTTTGGAACACCAGATTCAAGTAAGTTAAGATACATTTTTTCAATTATTAATTCCTAAATTTTAGTTTCTCTATAAATTTATGAATTTAATGTTTAATAATCTTTATGTTATTACCAAGGTAATTTAAAAGATCCTCTGAGTTTCTTCCGATTTTACTTGGTACGAACTACCAGCTCTTGTCTCTCTTGTCCTAATGATCAAGTTCACATATTTTCGAGACCTGACTTCGACAGCCTGAAAATCAGATTTATTTAATTTTACAACTTTGATTGCGTTTATCTATCGATAACGACTGTGCTGGCAATTTGCAAAAACCATTAAGTGTTATAAATGGTAGGATTCGACTTTTTTAATATACTGTACCTACACATAAAATTTTTGACTCGTTAAAAGGTGACCTCTATAAACTAGAATCATATCGAATAAACAAAATACCAAGTATAAAAATGAGAGTTAAAAGAAATTCAATAACAAAACTATGGCTATCTTTCATCTGGTGAACCAACCTAAAGGTCTAACGACCCAAGTCATCTACCAGATCTATTTGACCATGTAGCTCTGAGTGGCATAGCGAACACTAAAGTAGAATCCAACTATGATTTCTTCTGATCATACTCCAGTCATTATAACTATCAGTTCAACAATCATCAAAAAGGACCCCCCCTCCCCCTAAAATACTGCACCAAACGTACTGATGACCACTTTAAAAGTTACCTTGAAGAAGAGATTAATCTTAGCATCAGAGTAAAAGGCGCTTATGATCTTGATGAAGCAACGCAGTATCTGATTACGGCAATACATGATAAGCCACACCCAATACAACAGTCACACCATCTGCATTAAACAACATTTCCAGCTATATACGAGAACATGGGCAAGGAAAAATGGCAAAGGACTAGAGACAGAGAGGACAAAATGCTAATGCTAATGTAGTGAAAACTTCATGCCGTACATTACAAAAGTTTCACCTGATGAAAACTCTATATAGAAAGCAACAAGCAAATTCAAGGGGCCAATTGTAATGAATCCTCCTATCAGAAAACCCGCCGGTAACTGGGCCAGAGTGGATGCAAATTCGCCGAACATCTTGATAACGTCTTCAAAACGCCACAATCACAAGATACTAACGATGATAGTGAAATTGAATTCTTCCTTGATACTTCGTGTCAAATGTTACTTGCTACCAATCAAGCCTATCTTACCAGCAGAAGCTTCCCAGCAAATTAAACTAACAAATATACGTAAAGTTCCTGGATACGACCGAATAGTAGGCGAAGTATCATCATAGGACAGCTATACTTAATATTAACTACTACAATATATTTATAATAGGACAAATTATAATGATTACTAAGCCTGAAATATCACCTACTCAACCATAATCTTATATTACAATAAGCATTTTGCTTCTACCTTCCTAAGTGCTTGAAACACGAATCAAAGACCTAAACCAGTTCGGATTTTGGGAAAGTTATTCAACTATAAAACAAAGCCACCGAATCATCACGCACATAATGAAAAGCCTAGTGGATAAAAGTGCAGCTTTCCTAGACATACACATACATATTACATACTGACCTGTTATACAAACTCAAAACGCACCTTCCAAGCCAGCTGTACCTAGTGATCCTGTATATATTAGGATAAGAGTTGGGAAAATGAGACTATTTTGACAGCAATTTTTGATCCAAACATGTGATCAACACAAACGTCATTTTAATTGTCATCACAGTGTCACTTAACCAGTCAAATATAAAAACCGCAAATATTTTAACACAAGATTTATTTGAACAGATTAACATTATTTTCCTTTATTTCAGCTCTATTATTACAATTTCTGGAGCTGAAGCCAATCATTTTGTCGTATTTGACCCTTTATTAATAAACATCAAAATTGTCAATTTTAACAGATTTCAAGTAAATGCATTTTAATTAAGTAGTCCATGCAAAAATTGATCCAAACCAATCAAACTGTATCACGGCGTTTTCCCAACTCTTATCTTTATATATACAGGATCTCTAGCTGTACCTAGTGGTCAATTCATATCTAATAGACAGAACTTATCAAATTAAAATGAATAATAAGTATAGTATCAGACTACCTCCAAATCACCTCTGGGGTGTATTAGGTGCACTGCTGTACCTGATCTACACTTTGGATACACTGAGCACACATAATACGGTACTTGACACATTCACCGACGACACGGCCATTCTGCCAGCCAATAAATCACCTAATGTAGCAGAAGAACATCTTCAAAGGCATCTAAATTCTGGTTTTACAAATGGAAAATCACAGTTAATATAGAAAAATCTGCATCAGTACTTCACCACCAGACCATTAGACGTATTGAATGACGGCAAACCAAAATCAACAACACTCCAGTCCCAATGAAAACTGAGGTTAAATACCTTGGAATGTATCTCGGCCAAAAACTAACTTCGAGTACGCGCATTAAAGCTAAAGAGAAACAATTAGACCTATAACTTAAACAAATAAACTGGCCTATTGGAAGATGCTCATTGCTCACCTGTCAAACAAGACTTATATACAAAGCAATACTTAAGCTCATATGGACCTATGGGATCAAGTTATGGGGTTCTGTCAAAGCATCTCACACTAAAATACTGAGACAGAGATTCCAATCTAAGACCCTCTGAACATTGGCCAACGCCCCCTGGTATGTTGCCAATGAAACCTTTCATCATGATATGATAGTTCCGTAACTAGCTAGTAAAATCAAGAGATTTTTGACAGCATATAATAACAATGTATCAGAGCACATCTCAATGGCCACTAGATATAGTATTTTTAAACCAACCACGACTGATGTAACGTGAAACCTTTCTGCTACTTTAAAGAAGAAACTGTATACATAGTCCATCCCCTAATTGTAAAATCTTCTTACTCTACAGCTTTCTTTCTTTGACTAAAACAATATTTACTACTTACTTAATAAAATTCACCCTTAGTTGCCATGATACGTGTAATTTGAGTTGCATAATTTAAATGCTCCGCCAGACAGTTTATATGCGCCACCATGTGTATATGAAAACCAATTAATCAATCTACATTTTTATTTTTTAAGCCTTATTTTTGTTAGTGATCTTTTAAGAATTTCGGGAATAATTTTGATAAAAAAATTATTAGTAAATTAAATATTTACTAAACCGTTGAACATTCTACTACCATTTCACAAGACAAAAGTGTAATAAACGAATTACTGAAAAACATCCTTAAATATTTAATGTTACATATGAAAGACCATTGGTCAGTATTCTCTCACATTGAAAGCTTCTCTAACTAAAGTCGTGTTTAAAATAAACATACAACGGCACAAATTAAACTTTAACATTAACATTAAATTTTACTGAAAATATGAACTACTGGGTTTAGAAAAAGTAAAAGTGTAAAAAATATACAGAAAAGGGACAACCATTTAATTTGTGCACATAAGGAACTCCGCCTGTGGCTGTGGTCGGATGGATTGAGTAGTTCGGCTACAGTCACTGCCGGTCCCAAACTCGGGCAAAGGAGGAGGGTTGTGGCGTTTGGACTAACAATCCAACCCACGTAAAAAACAACATATAAAAGCAGAATCAAAAAGTCGTTAAAAGTAAACAGTCACCGGGTGGCAATCCACACTTCCCAAGGAAGGAGCCCCACGGAATACAAGGGATGCAGTTCTGCGTATACAAATGTTAAGAACTTCAGCAAAGCTCAGAAAACGACAGATAATGATAGCCACATGGAACGTACAGGGCATAAATACAAAACAGACAGAGGAAATGATAGACATAGAGAGCATGAAATTAAACATAGTTATATTGACTGAAATGAAAAAGAAGGGAAAGGGAGAAGAATATATGGAGTGGAGTGCCAAAAAGTGAAAGGGCTCATGGGAAGAAATAGATGAATGGTTAATAAAAATAACGATTAAGATTTTAGACAAACAATCACAATAATTGGAGTATATGAAATTAATGGCGATGCAAAATTAGAGATGAAAAACAAATTTTTTGACAAACTAGATACTATATTGGAAACTATCAACAAAACACATGAAGTGATATTGATCGGCGATGTAAACTGTAGAGTCGGAAGTGAAGGAAATGTTTCAGTAATAGGACAATATGAAGAAGAAACTAACAATGATAATGGGGACGGCTGATTGAGTTATGTAAAGAACAAAAATATATGATTGCAAACACCTTCTTCAAACGTAGGGACATACATAAATATACCTGGGAGCAGCCTAGCAGGAACTTAAAATAAATCATAGATCTGATATTAGTTAAACAAGAACGAAGGTTAATTGTTCTTCAAACGTAGGGACATACATAAATATACCTGGGAGCAGCCTAGCAGGAACTTAAAATAAATCATAGATCTGATATTAGTTAAACAAGAACGCAGGTTAATTGTAAAAGACGTGAGAGTATACAGGAAGCCAGAATATGGATCAGATTACCACATGGTGGTAGGTAAATTTATTGGGAATGATAGTTCAAAGAATAAAGATGAAATATACATACATAATGAACATATAACAAGAAATAAGCCAATACAACTACAAAACAGAACTATCAGAATAGAATAAAAACGTTGTACCCAGTACAGCTTGAAGGAAAACTAGATTTAAAAATGCAAGGCTCCCCCACACAAATATATAATCACATGATAAACTCAATTCACGCAGAAGCCAACGAAGCACTAGGAACAGTAAATAAGAAAAACTCTCAATCTATGGACCTAAGTGAAAAGCTAGAAGAAATGATGAAAAGTAAAAAACAGGCATATCACATTTGGCTAAGTAACAGAACAACAGAAACACGAGAAAGTTGTAACAGATGGAAAAGGTTAGTGAAAAGAGAAGTGAAAGAAGAACAAAATGAAAAATGGAACAACTTATGCTAACACATTGATAGTACCCTGGGATATGGTGGATCTATTCTATATCAGAAGCATGGAGAACTATAAGAAATATTCGAAATAACACGAGAATAAAACGAACAAGTCACTGATAACACCAGACAAATGGATAGACCACTATAAGAGGTTACTACAATAGCAACGAGAACAAAACCAAAAAAAAAAAGAAACAACACGGTACACACCAGACATTCAAACAGAAAATGTTAAAAAATCCATAAAGAAATCAAAAAACAACAAGGCACCAGGGCCAGGAGGCATTAAAATAGAGCTACTAAAATATGGAGGAGAAAAATAATACATCTCCCAACGAAAATCTTCCAAATAATAGAGAAAGGCGAGAAAATCTACAGAGGCCTAAGTGTTATCCCGTCGATGGCAAGATTATTTGGCAGAGTTGTAAAAGATAAAATACAACAAAATATGAAAGAAGTAGCTGAAGAGCAAAGTGGCTTTCGATCCAATAGATCATGTTTAGATAATATATTCTCACTCAGACAATTAATAGAAAAAAATAAAGTTAACATTATACAATAGACTTACAGAAAGCATACGATAATGTATAGTCTATACATTTTCACTGTACGTAATGTTATTACTCAAGCTAAGCCATGTAAAACTGATATAATCCGCTTAAACGCCCTGTACCATAATAGGTATTTCCACCAGTTCAACTTAATATTACAAGTTAAGTTTCTTGTCAAATATGAAATATTCTTAAGTTTTAAGAAGATTACGTACAGTAAAAATGTATAGACTATACCTAGATCCGAAATATGGCCACCTATGAGAAGATTGGAGATAAAAGAAAAATGGATAGTGGTGAAACAATTATTATATGTATACATACAACCGGGAAAATAAAAATAGAAAATAGATTTACACAGAATTTTGAAATAACGAAGGGATTAAAACAAGGATGTACACTATCGCCACATATATTGACAGCATGGCTGAAAGCTGGAACCACAAATGTGAAATAAAAGAAATTACTATCGACAAAGAACTAAAACATCTACTTTTTTCAGACGATCAAATAATATTTGCAAAAAACAAAGAAAATATGACATAAATGATGAAACACTAAAAACTGAATTAATGGACTATGGACTGAACATAAATATGAATAAGACAGAATACACGTGTATCGGCGGGGAACAACAAGATATACAGACTGGAGATGAGACCATTCGATACTGCCAAAACTATAAATATCTGAGATCAATTATATCGGCGAATGATACAATAGAGGTAGATGTAAACAACAGAATTAGACAAGCGGAACCAGCAACCAGAGCATTGCATGGAGTATTATGGAATAAAATCATAAGAAAAGAAACCAAAAGGAATATATTCCATAGTATAATAGGAAATATTGTTTTGTCTGGCGGAGAAGCCTGGCCAATCACAGATAGATTAAGAGATAAATTAAGAGCAGTAGAACTGGACTTTTGTAGACGATATTTACAAATAACGAATAGAGATAGATGGAGAACAGGAGATATATGGAGAGAAATGGGAATAACTTCGTCTGTTACTAGAAAGCTAGAAAACAGAACACTACGGTGGTACGGCCACCTGGAAAGAATACAGGAACATAGATGGCCAAAAACTATATTCCAGTGGTCACCAAGAGGGAAAAGAAGAAGAGGTCGCCCAGCATATAAATGGAAAACACATATTAAGAAGATCATGGTTGAAAGAGATCTTCAACAAGGAGACTGGGAGGACCGGGAAAAATGGAGGCTGAAGACGACAAACCCGTAAAGGGAAAAAGTCATAAAAAAGGAGAAGGCATAAGGAAACTTAAAAATTACATCATTTTGAAAATAAATGAGAAAAAAAAAGAAAATAAGAAAATTACAGGAAAGACAAAGGTCGAATGAGAAAAGGAACAAAAAAACTAGTACAAAAAGGAAAAGGCCAAAAAAAGAGAAGTATGAAGAAGTTGAGAAGAAAAAACTAGGAGGGATATAAAGCGAGAGGGAAATTTTGAAAAAGAAAGTAAGAAAGGCAGAACGAAAGAAAAAAGATAAAAGGTAAGAAAAAGAAAAACAAAGGAAAGAAAGAAAGAAAGGCAAAAACAAAGGATGAAAAAAAAAGAAAGACAGAAAAAAAAGAAAGAGAAAGAGCTTAAGAAAAGGGATGAGCTGCAGTAGTTGCGGCAGAAAAGAAATAACAGAGAATGAATGGCAAAGAGAAAAGAAAAAGAAAATATTTATCCAACATTTATTAAAACGCAGGTAGTAAAAAATAATTAATCAATAAATATGAGTAACAACCATTTCAAGTAGTTTGGAAAGAACTATCTACAAATACACCTGAAGACAATATCATATTCAACCAATAAACACAACATAATACATGGCTTGTTTCTGGAAAACGAAACGTATTATAATTCAAGCGTAAAGTAGACGTACTTGATATGAATTTTGCATAAGACAGAAGTTCGTAGCAGCATCACGTATTGCATGGTAAACTACGAGTGTTACAAAGAAAAGCGACAGTGGGCTACAGGACACGTTACATAAAATATAAATTCAATACAAAGCGAGCTTTTGCGTCTTAGCGAGGGCTTTCATTTCATTTCATTGGATTTACATAACAGTTTTTTAAAACCGTGATGGTAATTATTTTTTCATTTATTTTCTTGTTACATTACATTCTAGCATGTATGAAGGACACTTTAGGATGAAAAACCAGGCATATTCGTAGAGTAAGTCAATGGAATTAAAACTTTATAAAACTGATGCATTCAAAAAACATGTTTGCATTAAAAGGTTTTATTTGCATTAATTTAAAAATAAAATTTGTAAGTACGTTAGCAGGTCACGAATTATGTTTTTTTGTTTATTTCAAGGGTAACTTGATGAATTTTCATTAAACTGGCGATTCACTTTAATAACAAGCAAGTAAAATTGACTTACAACATTTGGTGGAGGTGCCGGGGTTGAATTTCGATGCACAAAAACAAACAAAAGATTCTTATTTTGTTTTAATTTATTTTTCAAATTTAAGTTTAATACTTGGCGATATGATTTTGGACCAAAGTCTTCCCGCAGAAAATTCGTTTATAAAATCAACATTCTTTAAACCATTATCTTGATATATTTGCTGAAAACTTGATTTTATGGCGCGTAAGGCAAATGGCGTTTTCAAGGGGATGTAACATTTTCTAACAATAAAGAAACAAAACTCGGCCATTAAAATTATAAATTTATTTGCTTGGATATAATTTTTATTTATGTTTATGTTTCTTATCTTTCTTTATTAATTTATTTAAAAGGCTGTTCGTTCTGAAGACAACATGTTAAAAAAAGTAGACTTTAAGTCTCAAGAGGTTTCGTCCTCCAACAAAAACAAAATAAGCATCCAATAAATGAAACGTCTTATAATAAATGCTGGTCATAAAAAGCAGGAAAATTTCTAAATTTCTCAACTTCAGTATTACTAAAAACAATTTCCAGATATCAAAACAAAGGAAGAAAATAGCACCCTTAGAATTCCTGGGTTTTAACGTCAAGAATATTCATTTTAATAGAATTTAGCGTAACTGCCTTTATCCTTGACTGCCTTTCATAATATTCATTTTATTATTTTATTGATAATCGACGTTCCTCTGCGAATAAGATTGACACAATTCAATTCAACTCCAGTTCTGAGTACCTCTGCGGTCTTTTCATATTAAAAGATAGTTCTAATAAAGTCGCTTTGCTTTTATTGAAAGCTTGATGTATGTGGCAGACAAAAAGTTTTATTTATAAAATATCTGAGACCTGAGAGATATTTTTGTTATTTTTTAAAAATCAAACCTGAAGTGTCAACTAAGCACATTTCAGATTTTATTTGAATGAAAACTTATTTTTGCGAGTTATTTTGAAATAGTTGCAGTATTGTTTTAAGAAAAATAGGGAAAGTGGAAAATAGTAAGAATATTTTTAAGCAAAGTTGAAATGGTTTTCTGGTGCCAATGAAGTATTTACCTAAAATCATGTGCTCCTGAAGAATATACAAAAAAGGTTCTTATAATTTGTTGAAAACTACCCCAAAATAATTTTGTAGTAAATATTTTATTCAATTTTGTGATTTTTGAAAATTTAAAATAGTTTTTGTTTTTAAAAAACTAAAAAATTTTTCTAGCGGAGTACATGAAGTAAAGGCCTTCAAATTGCGTTTCATTTTTAGCTTTTTCAATTTTATAACTTAGTACGTTTTTGTTCTACTTAAATCAGGCTCACCAGATTTGCTAAATTAATCTCACACAAAAAATATTTTCGGTATTTTTATATAAGTTTTTTCCCAAATCTTTGTACAGTTCCGTTGTAATTTAAAAAACCTTACTTTTAGAATATTTTCAGAAATTCCTTGAATTTCTAAACCATATTTTAAATTATCGATCTGAATGACATTCATCGTTAAATATTCCAATAAGTAATCTAAAATGTATTGCCAAATATATTTAGAAATTATTTCTTCAAAATTTTGATCAAATAATTTCTTTAATAATAATTTCTAACCTAGGTAATCGGTTACGCAAATTTTGGGCTTTATTTTTTTATATACAGGGTGTCTCAAAATTGACGCCCGTGCTTCTGGGATTTGATTCAGGGGGTTAAAAGAAATCGAAAATGAAGAGTGTAAAATTTTCGGATTGTCATTTGTTATCACATGAATACATAAATAGTCCGACTCGCTAGCGCTCCTCATTCAAACGTCATGCTCGGCACACAAAATGACACTTTTACTCCTAATAACACAATATACTATTGTGTCCCAAGACATTTTGGCAATACATTCCGTTTTCTTCATTTCAGTACTTTTTGAATTCTGAACATTTACCAATGATCTGTTTTTATTAAAAATGTTCGGCGAAAATTTGTTAAGCAGTCTATAATTTAAGTAAATTCTAGATTTAGTTGTGTGCAGGATTTTGGAAACTTTGGGATTTGACAGATTTCAAGTTTATCAACGATGTCCTAATTTTGTTAAAAATACTCTGATTTCTTTTGGCTAATTCTGTAAAGAATCCTGTATCCTTCATCCTTAAATTATGCACATTTTAGACTTAAATTTGTGTCAGATTCTGAAATTCTTTAAGTTTTCAGAAATTTTTAAAGAACTTTTGTTAATTCGTTCGATTTTTGGAAACATTCCATGGTATTTATTCTGACGAATTAGAACGTTTTGTGAATTAAACTCGGTTAAACAAATTTTAGATTTTGTTTTATGCAGAACTCCTAAATGTTTGCGTTATTGTTTGATAATTCATCCGGTTTATTAAATATTTCAGTGTTTTCTGCATTCTCAACAGATTGTTTTGAATTCGAAATGTTTGCAGTTTCATATTCTACTTTTATTAAAACTGTTTCGAAAAATGTTGTAAACTAATCTATAATTTAAGTACATTGTATATTTTAGTTTTTTGATAATTCCAGGGCTAAAATAGCTACAGCTTAGGGCAGGGGTGCCCAGACTTATACTATCGACGATCTACCATAAAAGTATTAGGCGGCAAACGATCGACTAGGTAGGGAACAAATACAAACTTTAGATATTCGAGTCGAAAGTTGCCGCGTGTTCTAGGCACTTCGTAACGGAAATGTGCATTAAATTATTTACGCGATGGACTTGAAACTTTTTGCGATCGACTGTTCGATCGCGATCGACTGTTTGAACATCCCTGGTTTAGGGCCTCGCAATCTGCCGGGGCCTCAAATAAAAATACATTATCTTTCTTAAAAACAGACTCAGATACTACACTAGTTGGGAATCAAATGTCAAAGCAGTCTCTGCCATAAATGTGAGTTATAAGTTATAAGCCAATCATAGATGCTCTGAGACTCTAAGTCGCATTTATGATGATGAGAATGAAAAGGGAGTTAGAAGCTCTGGTACTCTTCTGGAAAACATGGAGGAACTAGAGTTTGTTTTTATGCTACATTTATAGAATAATTTGCTGCCAGAGTTTCACAAAACAGTATGGCTCTCCAGGATCCAAATATTGATATTGCACTTACCACATGTACAAATCTGTACAAATCACTTTCTCACTCTCACTATGTTAAAACCATTCGAGAAAATTTTGATGATTTTAAAGAAGAAGTTAAATCTAGATTGCCTGGTGTAGAATATAAGTCTGCAGTAAAAAGAAAGAGGACGAGAAAAAAGCAAGCCAATGATGGAGCTGCACCTGATGCCGATGAACAGCTTTCTCCAAGAGACAAATTTCGAGTGAAATCCTTCATTCATATCATAGACATCCTTGAGGAAAATTTAACGAGGAGAGCAACAGTCTACAATTATTATGTTGCAAATAAATTTTAGTTGATTTAGAAGTTTCAGAGGTACAGCTACGAAAAGCAGTAGGTACGTTAATAAAAGAGTATCTACACGATATTGATATTAATCTCACGAGTGAACTGAGGTACTTCCATGAGTATGTCAAGGAGAATTATCCTGAAAAATAACATTTTCAGCAGAAAGATTTGTATCAAATCATCTTTCAAGACAAGATTGAGTTAGTTTTCCCTAATGTGGAAGCAATATTAGGACTATTCCTGTGTTTAATGGTAACAAATTGTTCAGGAGAAAGGTCATTTTCACAGCTAAAGAGAATAAAAAATGAACTGAGAGCAACTATATCTCAAGAAAAATTGCCTGCACTTAGCATCATGTATACAAAATATTGTTGCATTATTAATTATGTTGTTATATTAATTTAATTTTTACCTTTTATTTTCCTATTTTAATTTAAAACTTTCTATTCTATGAGCCTTATTTGTCGTTTTAAAACCCTTTAATTATATAGTAATTATTTCTGTGATTTTGGAAACACATCCATTATTATTTTTTTAATAAAAATTAAAAAACAATATATTTTCATATATTAAAAAGGCGTATATATTTTAAATTTTTCTGAAACCAGCTGATGTAATTTAAAACAGTAGGGGGCTTCTGGGTTTTGTATAGCTTAGGGCCTCAGCAAGTCGAAATCCGACCCTGGATAATTCGTTTGATTAGTTGAAGATTTCAGCGATTTATCAAAGGTTTTTCTTCTTTTCTCGGAGACGTTTCGGATTTCAGATGTTTCAAATTTATCGATGAAGTTCTGATTTTACAAAAAGTATTTCGAGAAATTTTGTTAACTAATCTAGAATGTATTTAAGTAAATTTTAGACTGAGAATAAACGATTTATCAAAGGGTTTTCTTCTTATCTCGGATACCTTTGGGATTTCACAGATTTCGAGTTTAATAATGGTGTCCTGATTTTATAAAAAAAATAATCTAAGATTTGTTAATTTTAAGTAAATTGTACATTGAGTTTTGTGTAGGATTTATAATTTTACAGGTTCTTTTTTTTGCAATTAACATTTCTATGATTTAGCCAAGGTTTTCCTTCTTATCTCAAAGGCCTTTATGATTTCATACATTTCGAATTTACCAATTGGGACTTAATTTTGTTAAAAATACTCTGAGAAAGTCTTTTGGGTAATACTGAAAAGGTATTTGTATCGTAATTTAAACAAATTGTAGACTTTAATTTTATGTAAAATTCTAAAATTTTCAGACAATTTTGTATAATATTTTTAGTATGATATATTGGATTTTTGGAAACATTCAGTCGTCTTCCTATTTATTCTGGTAATGTTTTGATTTTAAGATAAACGTTTACGAATTGTATTTATCTTTAATAAGGATATCAGCAAATTTCTCGGCCACTACTAGACATTCATTCCGTATTTGTCATTTATATCTTTTAGTAGGAATATTCAGTAATTCCTCGATTCTGTTAGAAGGTTGCCGTTGATTTTGGAGGTGTTTTTGAAAATGTTTAGGTTTTAGTTTTTTGTGATTTCGAAAAATGTTACAGGTTTTTTTTTATAATATAATATTTTTTGATGTCAAGCTTTTTTGACTTCTGTCGGGGACTAAATTTAACATTTAAGCATTTTATCGTTATATTTACCAAAAATGGGTTTATAAAACAACAATCTTTTAAGAAAATTTCTTAGAAAATATTGGATTAAAAATGTCGTAAGATTTCGCGAAACTTATTCATTTTAGAGGTTTTCGGCATAATATATGACGTTTGCGATTAGCAAAACTTTGTTGAGTGCTGTGATATTTGGGATTTCATCTATCTAGTTTCCAAAGATCATTTCTAAAATATTTAAAATGTTTCTTGTGTATTTCTTGTTTCCAAAACATTTACATACGAATTTTAGATTCTTTGATAATATTAGGATGTTTAAAAGTACTTCCTAATTTTGTAAAAATCGAGATTAAACGCCTCGAAATTGTATCTGCATTGCGCATACTTTTTTTAAAATTTGCAAGTAACATTACAAGCTGTTCTAATTAGAACATTGGGTAAATGGTTTGATAACAATAACGTATGACTTGTATTGGGCGTTGTCCTTTGAAAATGCACCTCAGTTTAAACTGTTATGTATTGCGCATACTTTATTTATTTATTTGTTTATTTATTGGGTTACATTTAAGTCTGCGGATGCCAAGAATTTGAAATTATTTTTGTAAAGAAAAAGTAGAGCCTGCTGAGCATTAAATAGGATGTGAATAGATAAATAAACTTAGCCCTTCGTCCTCAGTAAGACGAGAAAGGGTTTAATACCGTGTAATATCCGCTTCCGTCAGATTGTTCAAAGGACAACACCTTTGTTTTGTGTGTCCTACGGATATAGAAACCTTAAGCAAGAACTAAAGCGTTCCTGTGCTTTTAAGCTTCGCTCAAAGGCGTGTTCAAGTTATAGCCACGCATTAAACAAAGGAACACTTTAGCTTAAGTTTTACTTAGAATTATCCTAATTTATTCTTAGATTTATTATAATAATTTACAAAATAAACTTCTTGTTTTGCCGTTTTGTATTTTATACCTACATATGTCGAACGTGTATTAAAGCATTTCTCGGAGTTTTCACCAAAGCAAGAGAAAAACTCCTACATAAGAAGAAAAGCGTCTTACCTACCTGCCAATAAATATGAAGTGATTACTCATGTTCAGTCTTCGAGTGGCCATCAGAAGTCCACGGACCGTAAGACCTTCGCAAAAACACACGACAACACGAGCATTAAGGTCTTGTCGAAGGTTTAAGATGACTTTATCAAAAACTTCAGCTGGAGCGTTACTAAGTACGGAATCTTCACGAGCAATGCAGACATCCGCTTCCTCGGCTAACTCTCGAAAAGCTTGAATACCGGATTGACCGTAATTCTCTGGAAAAAAGGGAAACAGAAAATTGATTTATTAAAATGAAAGCATTACAAGGGGAAATGAGAAGAATAAAATACTTTTTCTATAAAGCCTACGAGCCTTATTTATAATGGTAAAAAGTAGGTACGTTTAAACTGCTCTGTTTATTTATTGTGCGAAATCCAAGCCAGCGAGTACCAAGTATCAATTAATATTTATTAATATAAGCTTAGAACAGACTTAATTCTGATTACATATGCAAATTTCAATGAGCTTGGTGTTAGTTCACGCACCTAATACGTATGTATATCTTGAGAGTTCAAACTGTTTTGTATAAACAAGATTACCTAATTAGAATAATATGTGCCAACAAACAAAAGCAAATTCAACCCCTAAACTGCGGGTTTCCAAGTTATATACTTAATGTTAACCACCGAGCAACTATTTTGTGGTTTCAAACAGTTTGCTTGGTTTACGCGTGTCTCCAAATCGTAAGACAAGAGATTTTCATTTGAAAAGGGGCTGTGAGATTTACTAGGAGATATCTAAAGACATTTCCGGAAATGATGCGCGTATAACTGCAGTAAAAATGGAATTTAGTGGCGGTTCAACTCAGGAAATTGTATTGTTAGGATAATAATTTGAAATAAGGACTGTTAACAGATTCATAAAAGGATTTTTTTTACTTTCCTTTTACAGTCGGTTAGTTGGATGGAACATTTATTGAAAATTCACAATGCCCATTTTCTAATCTCATATTTATAGTTTTGTCTGTGAATTTAAAGTAAACATAAAACAATATAACTTTATGTAAGTTTAAATGTGTGAAACATGGTAATTAAAAATGATGTTAAGTTTAAACGTGAGGTGAGAATACCGACAAATGTGTCTGTTTAATTAAAATATATGGTGAGTTTATAATTGATTAATAATAATGTTAGATTTCTAATCAACGGAATGAACTTCTGTAAGTTCCCATAAGGACGAAAATATAAAAAATACGATGAGATAAGCAGAAGTTTGGGTCAACAGAAAACCTAACTTAATGCAATCATAGGCAATTTAAACGCCAAAACTAGTAAGAAATAACATTCAAAATATGTATGAAATGCCTTTTATAAGCCTCAAGAATCTTTTAAACATATTTTAGTTCTGTTATCATCGGTAATATTCTCAGGTTTTATTTTTGTTTCTGCGATGCTGTCTGTTTTCATGTTTACGTCTGTTTCTTTTCTGCTTTTTTTGTTCACTGTTTAGTTTTTAGTTATATTGCATATTTTGTGATCTCCAGCACAACTTTGAGGTGCAGAGGGACACAAATCAGACAGCAGATTAAATAATGTAACACTTGCTTTACTGCATTGAACAATAATAACCACAAAAAAACACTCACAGTGACAAATAATTATTAACTGCATAGGGCCAGCATATATGGTGATATACTAAAAGCGATATCTCCCTTTTCTTTTGGCAAATATGTATCTGTCTCTCATACTGAAATTGTTGCTATTCTGGCCTGTGCACAAGAAAACCTCCACAGGGGCTACACGAACAAATACATTTTTTTTCTGATAGTAAAGCTGCTTTGAGAGCTTTTGACTCTTATAGTGGTTCTGCAGTAGGTACTACAGATCAATAAATAGCCTTACTGCTACAAATTGGGTTAAATTGCTAGAGGTACCAGGCCATAGCAACATAGAGGGCAACGAACAGATAGTTGTTCTGGCTACGAGGGACTCTTAAGCCATAACAACATAGAGGGCAACAAACAGATAGATGTTCTGGCTACGAAGGACTCTGAAGAGCCTCTCTTTGTCCCAGAACGGGTATTAGATCTGTCTTATACAACTGCTAAATTTAAAATCAGAGAATGGGTCCACTCCCAGTTCGGACCGGGACAGGTCCCAAATTGAGGAACTGTCTTCCAAAATCACTGAACACTTAGACCAAATGAACCGGAATAATTTAATTTTTTTCTAATATTCCACTTGATTTACAATATGTTGCATTCGATGCAATAAGTAAATGTTTTGTTAATAATAACAAAAAATACATGTAGGAAGATACCCAGTGGTGTTTTCCTTTCTGAGTATAAGTATATTTAATAATTACATACGATAAGGGACCCTATATCAACTTAAAATCTAGAAGGTAAATCATACAGAGTGTGGCGGTTAAGTCTACGTCTGGTGAGTGGTTGGGCCATGAGATTTTGAGCAAGTCTGTTTGGATGACAACCAAGACGAGTAGCACAGTTAACACAATACCTTTTTACATCTTCCTTAATCGTTGACATCTTTAGGTCATGTGCAATAATATTGTTGGGGATAAACCAAGAAGTATTGACCTTCATCAGAGTATTTTGGACTGGAATATTTCGATATTTGAATTGGAAGCTGATGCCCATATTCTGTACTATTTATTTGTTTGCATTGGTTTACTGTGCCTTTAACAGTTTGTGTAAAAATATCGGTTGTTGTACCATTTATGAGGGACTGAGCCATGTTGAACACATCTACTTGATGTTTGGTTGTCTCCATGAGTAACTTCCTCCTGTTGTTTCTGATTAGGTCACAATCGTATAACAAGTGTTCGAGTGTTTTCGCCATTCTGTGGTTACATGGGCAAATTGGTGAGTCTATTATTTTGAATTTATACAGGTAAGTACTGGTAAAATTGTGACCTGTTATCAATTTATTGTGTTGTATAAAAATCAGGTTTATGTCTCTTGTCTCAGTTCTGGGCTTCATAAATTGTTTTGGAGCAGTTCTTTGCATTTTTTTCCGGTCTTGCGTTGTTTATACCTTTCATTTCATATCGCTATGTGTTTTTGTTTAACTACCATCTTTAGATGACTTAATGGAGCTTCATCATACATCGGTGATTCCCCCTTTGCTGCAGCTTGTTTTGCTAGATTGTCTGCTTCTTCGTTTCCTTCGAATCCGGCGTGTGATTTGATCCACAAACAATTTGTTGTTTTGTTATCGTTGCAAATTTTAACATGTATTTGAAGAATTTGCTGTATTAAAGGGTTAAGCGAAGCTACTCATCCCGATATTATGATTCCATAAGTCTATACTGGTTTAAGAATTGCTTTGTATACCAACAACTTATTGTTTACTAACAATCGTGAGGGGTTGAAAAGGGAGGTGGTAACTGGCATAGGTGTTAATTCACCCGAAGAGGTCCGCCTGTCCCTAGAGGTAGCTGGCGGGCTTTGCACTATCGCCCATCACTACCTAAGACTCCTGGATGTTGCCTTTCGCGTGCGGTCCTAGTGTTTGCATTCTTCTCATGGTAACCCTGTCGAAACCAAACTCAGCGGATCTAGACCGAAAAGGCTCAACTCAACCAACTGGGTTCGATTAATCTGGGTGCCCGGTCACAGTAATATTCCTGGCAACGTGCAAGCCGACCGCTTGGATAAAGAGGGCTCTCTAAAGCAAGCATTCAGCAACCAATTAGAGACTGGACTCACTCTCAGTTCATCTCATACTGGGCTTCGCATTATTGGCTGAGACAAGCGAAGCTACTCATCCACAGACCTTCTACTTAAAGCCAGGTCCGAACAGCTTCTTAGGTTCAGTAGGATAGTCATAGGCCTCCTTACGGGCCTTGGCCTCGTTAAAAGACACTTGCATCTGATTGACCTCTCCTAAGACCCAGATTGCAAATTCTGTAACGAAGCAGATGAAACCTCCCTTCATCTCCTTTTATGATTCCCCAGACTACTTCTTCTGAGACATCGACTACTTGGAGCCGGTCTTTTAAAGCCCGACAATACACGAAGCGCCTCTATGGACAAGATCCTGGCCTTTGGACTAGGTGCCGGTCTGTATGAAGGCATCCCTTAATTTGGGACGGATGAACAATGGGCCTATGGCCTGAGTGCTGCTATTGCGCACCGCCGAAGAAGAAGACAATTGTGATTTGTGACCGATTAGCCAGTACATGTTACAGAGTTTGAGACCTACACCTAATTAATTTTTTTGGCGAAAATGTGCTTTTTCACGTCAATCTTCTGTCTAAATACATTCTGAGATATTCGGCTTCGTCCCGCTGTGGTATCTGTTGATTGTTGAAATTAACTGGGAACAGTTGCATTTTCGACTTGCAAAGGTAACATGAACAGATTTCAGTTCAGTTGTTTTGATTTGCCACTTCCTAAACCAAGGTTAGATATTATTACGATTAATTTGCTGTGATGCGAAATGTGGATCTTCGTGGTAAGTAAGCACGTTGTATTATCAGCAAAGGTTGAAGTAGTGGCATTACCATTTCTGGTTAGGTCAGCAGTGTAGATGAGTTAGTACAAAAGAGGACCCAGAACACTGCCCTGGAAAATACCGGAGGTGATAGGGTGGAATGATGCCTGTACATCATGAAATTTAATAAGGAAGTGACATCTTGGAGGTAATATTTAAAATTTAGAAAAGATGTAATGAAAACACGACTGATATCCAAATAAACTTAAGAGAATCATAACAACATTCAAATAAAACAGTAGTTCATTTCGACATATTTTTTCCGTATCTTATTTTTTAGTTTTAAATAGTTTAGCCAGCAGTTACCGAAAATGAACATTCTACAAAATATGAAAATTAGTTAAATATTGGAAAATCAACAGTAGCGTTAAAAAACATAAAGATCAATAATATAAGCTTTATCATAAATCAACATAATTAAGATAAGTGTTTATTGTTTGGTTAAAGCCGAAGAACCTGGTGGACAAATGTTTTTTTATAGATCAGCATTTCCAAATAGCAAACAATCCGCCCGCATACATGAATGCTGAACGTTGAATAGAAAATCCCCCCATTCAGTCCCTTCAGGCAAATTGACCCTTAGTTCCACAGGGTTGTTAATTACGTCAGTAAATTAAACGACTTATGCAGTTTTAGAATTCGAATTGGTGTCCCAGTTTAATATATAAATTCAATCATTGAAATTGGGTGAGGTTTTGGAAAATGCCTCTTTTAAAGCATATTTACGGGGCAAATAATTCTGGATTGCAGAAAATAGGCGAAGTTTATCTAAATTTAGTAGTTTTTTTTACTTTTATATTTTCTGGTGAATTTAAATAATGCAGGCTTATCAATTTAAACGAAGCTTTTAACGGCAATTTTAAGTAAATCTTTTAATAATAATTAAAAAAATACAAATAAAACCCCTATTTAGAGTAAATCAAAATATAAATATAAATAATTCAAAATACACCGAAACTTCAGATATTCGATTTTTAGATGATTAATTGCAGAACGGTAGAGACCTTGGGGAAAGGAAAAATCCTTGCATGGACATAAGAACGATAAAGAGGAAATTGATGGTTTAAAGTGGTACGATGAACAGAGCACGAATAAATGAAAGCATATACAAGAGGTGCATCTGCATATCAAAATATTTTTTTAAAGTTGAAAAAATTCAAACGGAGATTGAAACATAAATTTATCCATTACATCCTTTACATTGTGTACTAAAAATTAAATAAATTAAGAATAATTTAAAAACTCAAAAAATTAAACTTTAAGAAGAAAAAAGCAAACTGTTTAAAATCGTAGAAAGATAATGATTTCAGCTCCTTTCTTGCAAATAAAATTGGCATTTAATCTTTCAAACATTATTTTTCAAATTCTCACAGTTCTTGTGTCTTATCTAAAATATTTTATTTAAAAACAAAGCATCCACACAGATAGAATTTCATTACATTGGAAATCCACTTCCCTCCTATTTACTTATTCATGCGCGTGTTAGATATAGGAAGTGGTTTACTACATCCGAAATTTGGCCTGTTACGTTTTACTTACTAATTCAACAGTCATATCGGTTGTAACCGCAAAATTACGAAGCTGTTTAAATATACAAAACGTTTAAAGTTTGATTCAAGCTTTTGGGATTAATTGCAAACTTCAGCTGATTAGAAATAGTTTTAGAGTAGTCGAAAGGAAGTTTACTTAAGTTGACCTTAAAGTAAATTTCGGAGTTAAAAATGTAATTAATAGTAATAATAATGTAATTAGTTAATAGAAACAGTGGCGTACCTACGGGAGGGCTAGGGAGGTAAGTCTGCCCCCCCCCGCCTTCTTCCTTTTGGCGGCTTCGGCGCCGTGCATTTTTTTGATATTTTATTTTTTAATTCAACCACAATAAAAAGTATAGTTATTCTTATTACATAATCCTATAGACGTGATAAAATCAAAATGGCGCAGTCAGCAAGATCTTTATATTCCTTATAACATAACAACCGAGCACCCACATTGTATTTATTTTATTTTTTACCGCCCTGATTAATAATGTCTGCATTCATTATAAATATTCTTAAATATTGGCGGTGTGGCCGCTTTAATTTTCTATACAAATAAATAATTATCTAGAAACCTGCCGATGCCGTCGCAATGGTGGGCGTCGGCAGCGGTAACTTTTGTCCTTTGTCATCATATCGTCTTTCCCGGTAATATTTATAAAAAATAACATTATTTATGATTTACGTCGCGGCGGCAAAGAACCCCTTTTATGTGCAACTCCGTCAAAATGCAAACGTAATGTATAAAAAATTAAAAAGAATAGAGCAGTGTTCTGTTTTTCATTTCGACAATTTTCAGTTTGATTTTGTAGAGTAAAGATTTGCTTATATTATGTTCCGTGCTTAAAACGTATTTTAAATTGTTTTAACTGAACTAGAACTACTATATTTAAAAAAACAAAAAAAAACGTTGTTCGAGTGCAAAAAATAGACAAAAAACGCGCTCCTAAAATGAGCCCTAACTAAAATTTTCGCCTGTCATTTTTTTCCTATAATATTTAAGGGTCCTAAGGCGCCTTCAAGACATATTGCCCCCTCCGCCTCCCAAAGCTAGGTACGCCACTGAATAGAAAAGAATAACATAGAAGAAAACGCAAGATCTTCATCTTAAAATACGCTTTTGAAAGTACTGTATCACCTGTTTATACAAAAAACAGAGTTTATTAAAGTTTCCAGCGTTATAGCTTGACCATTTACTGAAATAAGCTTATTGGTTTCTTTTGCCTCCTTTTTGAAGAATACGTTTCTACACAAGTGTATCTGAATTCGAGTGGTAAGGTTTTATAAATAATTAAGAATACTAAGGGGGAATAACTTTTGTTCGTAAACGCAGCGGCATGTTTACGCATAAGCGCACTAGGCGCGCGCCTAGGGCCCCCGATTTTTAGGGGCCCCAAATTTATAAAAATATGTTATTTCCGCATCTTTTAAACACAGGGATTTGTTTTGACTGTTGAATACTATGTATGTATGTGTGTATAGCCGAAGAAACTTAACATCCGTTGTTTTCTAACAAAAGTTAAGTAGTATCTAAAATCTGTAGATCTACAGATAAATCCGCAGGGTTGGCAACGCTGAGTAATTTCTGCTTCGAAGTGACGTCATGTGGGGGAACAAAACGAATTTTCGTTCCAGTGTAGCCAACCCTACCGAAATTTCGGTAAATCTATCGATTTTGACTTCATCTGCCATTTTGGATACATTTCTACCGATTTTTTAAAAAGTTTATTAAATAACCTTCAAAAGATTCTGCCTTGCTTATCTTGACATCACCAAATGCACCTGACTCGGAACAAAATTTTATTTATCAAAATGCATTGCCTGGAGAGTGTTTTAAGATTCAACTCTTAAATTATGACCAGTACGTGCCGATTACACAAACACTTTTTCGTAATGATATCGGATAAAATCTATCTTTCAGCGTTGGCAAGTTTCAGAAGTCGCCAATTTCAATTTTATCTTTCTAATGAATTCCTATTTAGTAACTATACAGGGTGATCACTTGGCAAACTCATCATAAGGATTTCAGTGCTAATTTGTTAAAGTACAATAATTATTGTCTCCCCTAATCATTTTAGAGCTAAATTCTTGTTATATTCCGACGGAGAAAAAATCCTGTATGCATTTGTATTATTGTTTATAAAGTTTTATCATCCGGGACTGAAAAAATCAAGAAAATTATCACTTATAATCTCGCAAGAGCATTAATTCTTTCCGGACATGAATTAATGCTCGAGTGTAGATTCGGTAAGAAAATCGTAATATCGCCACTAAAAGCAATAATAATTCAGTACATATTTAAATTTTAGAAACGTAACCATAGGAACTTGTATGTCAACTGTCATATTTGACTTTCCACTTATTAATTTCGCCTACGTTGGTCTAGCTATAAACAAAAAATTTCCAAGAAATTTGACGTTGCCCTGGCAACTATGCTCAATATTACGTTTCTATTGGTCGTTAATTAGTGTCGTACGATTTTCAATGCTATTTTTGCAAAGGTCACTAATACCATGGAATTACCGAAACAAGTGTGTATTAATAATGGATTAATAATGGCTAGCCATGATGACAATTAGGTTGTATGTATATTTTTCCCTTTTCAGCCAGTTTATTGATATTTTTTCTTTGATATGCCATAAATATTATAAAAAAAAAGTAAAAGAAAAAGTTAGGGTGTGCATGACACTTAGCCCCAAACGCCAACGCATCAGACTTAAATAAATTTTTTAGTTGCTCTTCCTTGAATTTTATAAAAACGAAAATAATCATTACAGAACTTGGTAAAAACTTAAATTTTTCTCAGCATAAATTTGTCTGCTGAAAATATTCGAAATCTACCGAAAAATTGAAGAGAAATCTACCGAAACTAGAAAATATTAGATGGCAACACTGTTTCGTTCACAACTCAGCATACCGGTGTATGTGTCGTGCCCTGTCCATAGGTATTTAGTTTTGATACAAAATTGAAATGTGAGATTAGGGCCCCAAAACCACACTGCGCCTAGGGGCCTCAAGTGGTATAAACGCGCCACTGCGTAAACGCCGTGCATGAAATGTAATTTAACGATGCTAGGATTGTCAAAAGATGTTGTTTGAGAAGGTTGTAAAGTAGGCAACGAACTGCAGTAAAACAAATGTCTAAATAATTTAAGATATAGTATAAGCAAAAAATTCTATCATTTAAATAATTGTTCTAGCCACCTTCCGGTAGGTTAAAACGTTTCCAAGGCCTTCACTCCATCTTAAGCTTCTGTCCTTGGGTTTATTTATCAAATTTTCTTCCTTTCGTGGCTTCCATAACCTTTGAAACTTTGTCGGTTCAGATACACACTGTATAAACACCTTGTTCTTCACTAAAAGAAGAAATTGAAAATTCAGGCACATCCGATTAAAAAATTGAGTGGGTACGAAGTAGAAACAGATAACTTTATGGTAGGTCAGGAATGTACGTATCAATTTACCAACAAGTGAAATATCAATATCTTTAGGCTTTGATTTTGGTTTAATATATTGCCCAGGATGGGCAATTTTTCCGTGGGTCTTGGCCCACCCTTCTCTTCTCGCCCTTAATAGGGTGTTGCCGGTCTTCTCTCCATATGTCTGTAGTGAGCGTGGCAAGGAATCTACAGACAGGGGACCTTCAGCTTTACGTGGGCTGTGGATCACGGAAGTGCTTGAATTTATACTCCAGAGAGGGCTTACTGGGCAGAAATACCTCGATGGCCCCTGCTTCTTCATAATCATGTATTTGTAAAAGTTGCGAGCTCATTAAAAATATATAATTTAAAAATTTAGCAGGAGGTTCTTAGACGAAATTTGCCAGCAGTTTGAAAATATTTGAAGCCAAAAAGCCTTTCGGCTTGATAAGGTTTAAAGTTTGAAGTTTTTCTGTATATGTGTGTAGCATTTTATTGTATTATCTGTAACCTCTTATACCTGTCAATATCGAGGCTGGTGCGTTAACGTATGAGGCTCTACGTGTGCAATGCCCGTCGCTGTGGGTTACGAAGTTGGTGCGCCGTTTATACCTACATACTACACCCAGTGTAGAGTGTAATCTGTACGTATGTGTAAGATCTTGTTACTCTACCTCCTAGGCTTGTATTTGGAGGAGAGCGTCATTAATTAGGTGCCCAACGACGAATAGCCGCCAGGCGGATTCGAACCAAGGATTAGCGCAACGCTAGCCTGACGCTCTATCACTGCGCCAACCTGGCTATTTGGCTTGTATTTATTAGGAGTACAACAATAATTTATAAAGCTGGTGACATTCATGATTGGAATGGAAGGTACTTTCACATTTAAAAATTAGTATTTTATTTACGTATATAAAAATAAAATGAGATATTTTAGAAATAGTGCCGGGAATCTAGGATCATAAAGGGAAATTCTAAGACGAGGAGCCGTATCAGTATGTCCACACTAATACCTTAAATCACTTTTATTTACAAACTTTTTCGTAAAATCTTGTAGCAAATACTTGTTGCGTTTTTGTCACTCATCTGTATAATATGAATGAGAGAATTTGTCGTCGGAACTAATTCATATGCTTTTATAATTGAAGATAGTTACGAATGTATATTTAAGAGTTAAAAACTAAATTGTAAACTAAGAAATGTAGAAATGTAAAAATAAGTTCTGTCCAAGAGTTCGGGCTGCGAACGAGATCGAAATTAAGTTTTGTTGAATCGAATCGCCCCGTTACAGGCTTTCTCTTTATATTTTTACTCGCTTCAAATATTAGTACGTACCTATTATTTGAATGTAATTTAAAAATTATTTATGATTATGATTCCAAAGTTGAAGTTGAAATAATATCGAAAACTAAAATAGCACACCTCGTTGTTTTCAACGAGTTGCACCTGAGTGCTCAATGAATTTATATTTATAAAAGGTAAAGTGAAATTCAAAATTCAACAACTAACTTTTGCAATTTTGTATTACTGTTGTTACAAAGCTTCGCGCTCGGTTTAGTTGTTAATCGTTTAGTTATTAATACGTAAATTAAACATTGATCGGATTTGTTGATATTGTGGCACTGTCGTATAACCAATGACAAAACCGCCACTGATTGAATAAATTACGGCAAAAATACCAATTTCTGTAGCATGCTAGTTTACTCAATTTATCGAATGTATTCCTGCTGCAGTAACCCTTTTGACACAACCACTTTGAAAGCTTAGGAAAGGCATAAAAGAAAACCAAGAAAACAAGATGCCGTATAAAACTAAGAAGGCGAAGCTTTACTCCCCATAATAATATATTGTGTGGACACAGTATATTTGCGAACTTCGATACGCGCTACTTCAAAATCCGTTTGACAAAAAATAAACAAAAAAATTTATTACTTTTCCCTTTTACTTTCTTTCAATATAACCCGATATTTTTGAAATTTCAACTGAGTTGATAAAATTTTGACAATTAAATACATTAGGTATGCACATACATAAAAATAAAATTACCAAAACTACTCAAAGGAAAAGAATTGAATTGGTAGTTAAGAAAAAGTTTTATATTGCCTTCACAATATAACTCTGAAAGAGAGGCCCTTCAGAAGAAAAAAAAAAATAAACAAGGACCTCCTAAAGGGAAACTTCGTTAGACGCTTCTTATAAGATCAAACTTGATCGTTCTCCCAGCAGGAGTCGAATTTAAGGGCCTAATTTTTGTAGAGCGGTTTAACTTGTCAGAAAAGATGAATTTATGTTTATGTTATAATTAGGAAGCAGATGCTTTAAACACAAACTTGTAACTATCTGTAATGTTTTCAAGACTGTCCCGGTAGGGAGTTTGAAGCATGTTACTTAAACTTTGTAACTTAATAACAAACAATTTCGATAAAACGTTTGTTTGTTTTAAAATGATGAAAATTGGAAAATACAGGTTTTTTTAATTTTTCGGGAGCATTTTCTGTTGAAACTTAGCCAAATCTAAAACTAAAATATTTCTTCCGCCTTAACATTGTTTAATATTTTCATAAAATAAAGGGCAACTTTAAGAAACTGACATTCAAAGGTCAGTGCAAATGAACAAACTTAAAAGCAATTAATTAAAGGCAACTTCCAAAACTTTTATTAATATTCGCTTCGTGTAAATTATTACTGGTTCTCCTTCCTAAATTATTTAGGACAGTATTTTATAGCTCCATAAAGCTGTTGAGAGGAGTTTATGTAAAATTCTCTGGATAAATATTATTAAACAGAATATCATTACAACATTTATAAAATATGAGATGCCGTTGAAAAGCAAAATTTTCTTATTATAAATTATAACAATTAATGAAAGGGCTTACGCATGGAATAAATTTATATAGCCGGAATTTTTATAAGGTATTTTCGATCTCTTTCGATTACAGTGTGTCAAGATTTTATTTTATTTCGTTGTTACTGTTTTATTTATTGGGCAAGATCTAACACTATGGTTGTCAAAGATCTCAACGAACATAGACTGCTTTGATTATTGAGCACTGCCTGATTGAAATGTTTCTGAACTCAAAGGGCTTTAACAAAGGATCATCTACCACCCCTATAAAGTGTAGGTGGTTCTTGAGTTGGTTTACTAGCACTACTTATACCTTCAGGGTTGAAATTGTTTTGAAAGTGGGTGTTAGGACAGAACGTAATTAACATCATTTGGAAGAACATGCTGAATGTATCAATATAATAAAGAAATTTAAATTCGCCTTTTCCTTTGTATTTGAAACATTACCTAAAATATTGAGCAACAGCTCCAACAAGCTGATAGCATCCTATATTTGAGCCAACTACTGCCCTGAGTTTCTTACTAAGTATTGGACCACCTTTGTCTTGTAATTTACTTTTCAAGTCTACAATGTCCGTTCTTTATATGTTCTCTCTCCTCTAGCCCATCTCTTTTCGTTTCAAGATTTCTATCTGTTCGCTAAATTTATTCTGTAAGGCTTTGGAGGATTCCATGACTGGGGAAGGTAGAGAAAAACATAGGAAGATTTCCATAGATATAGTGGGCGTAGCTGTTATCAGCTCTCTATCGATAAACCTGTTGCCCTTTGTAAGTTGGAAAGTTTGTTTGCAACCGTCACATTCCTAGTTCTGTGGCGTAATACCAAGGTTGCGTAGGTTACCACGCCAATATGCCCAGAGACTCAATTTAAAGTCATCCTCAGTGACCTATGAAATTAAAGATCATCTAGATTTATGTGATTATTACTTGTTTTGTATTTTGTTAACATTTCCTGGTTCGAGCTAAAACAAGACTTTTAATTTCATGGGTCACTAAAGATAACTTTAAAGTATATCCCCTGGTAGTTACACCCAGAAAACTATTCTTGGTTTCAATCATCACGTACAGTTGTGGACAGAAAAAAATAGGACAGTGTTTTTTTTCTAGTTTAAAATGGCCCCTGTGTTGTAATTTGATTGCAAGTCAATGTGACAAATATCATAATTATAAAGCCAAAATCAAGTAACTAAATTTTATAGAATAAAGTTTACTTGATTTTTCGAGTTGTCCTATTTTTTTCTGTCCACAACTGGTTGTGGACAGAAAAAAACTCGAAAAATCAAGTAAACTTTATTCTATAAAATTTAGTTACTTGTCCTATTTTTTTCTGTCCACAACTGGTTGTGGACAGAAAAAAATAGGACAACTCGAAAAATCAAGTAAACTTTATTCTATAAAATTTAGTTACTTGATTTTGGCTTTATAATTATGATATTTGTCACATTGACTTGCAATCAAATTACAACACAGGGGCCGTTTTAAACTAGAAAAAAAACACTGTCCTATTTTTTTCTGTCCACAACTGTACGTAGACATTCTAAACGATTTCTTCTACATACAAGTTGGAACTCAATTTGATGTCAAGACCGACTCCGAACTATTTACTTCTGAACACATTTGTGTTTACTGCCCATACGTCTTATGCCTCTTAACAGCCAGATTCCGTTTTCGACAAAAAGTTATAATAATTGTCATTCATAGACTGACACTATAGTAATTTGTATAACAAGTGTTGAAAGTACAGTTTTGCAGAACGAAAATGAAGGTTGCAGCCTGAGACGAAGTCGAAGGCTGCATTCATTTGAGTTTTGCAAAACACTTTCAACAAGTGTTATTACACACTATTTTTTCTACTCCTACAGAAGAAAGACATTTAATTCACTATTTAATATTTTAAAACAAATTTTATAATTTTTGTGGAATATTAAGTATGCTCATGAAAACTATGGTCACTATGGAAATAAGTCCGTTGCTATGAAAATAAACATATCACAAATATAAACAAACCATACAGTTAACCGGCGCCATTTTGAAAGTGTGTTGCAAAGTACTTTGCAACACACTTTTGGATTTTGTCGCACAGTTTCGAGAAACAATTGCTTTCAGCATTAAAAATCATGTGGAAAGATCAACTTTCAATAGTAGGAGTAGAAAAAATAAGATATTTCTCTGTCATCGTCTAACAATCTTAATAGCCTGGTACCTCAAAGTAGATACAGTAGTAATATACTTTCCATAAGGATAGTATATATTTACTTTTCTGTTGGAGTTTCCAGAAATACAGAGAAGTCCACCTACCATCAGGTTTTACACCAGAGCCTTCCTTGTGAAGAACCTTTGATGCTAGAGAAGTAATAATCCTTTTGCTTTTCGAGTGAAAAGAAGTACAAGCTAGAACAATGGTTACGTATTAGTCTAGCTTAACTGATGGTCTGCTGTAGCCTAATTCCTTTTTAAAATTTATTTAACACACTGAGAAGAAATGGACGTTTGATACTACAGACAGACCTATAGCACTTTATTGTCTCTTGTGACCATTTCGTACGACCATTGCGTTATTGTAGTCTTCTCCAGTATATAGCTTAGCTCACTAATTCTTCTGCATAGTTTCATCAACAACTTTCTTGATTTCCTGCTTACTCACCGTTTTTTTAGTTGATTCGTAGGAATTGTTATCAAAGACACCTTCTACGTCTAGAAAAGATTTAATTTCGACTTCCTAATAGCTCGAGGGTTTGTTTATTCTGTAAGAAAATCCAAGTAGGTCATTTCGTGTAATTTTTATTTTTTGCTAGGCATATTTGCGCCGCTACTGCTGAGTTACCTTGATTAAATCACCTGTTGCAGAAAGGTTAGTGGAGATCAGCTTCGTTTCTGCCTATTGTTTTTTCCCTGATCGATTTCACAGTAGAAAGGGTTCGATCAGAGAAGGATTTAGTAAGAACGGTAGAAAGATTTTCCAAACTTTTAATTAACACTTAATAATATTAATATTAATAGATTGAATCAGGTAACACGTGGTTTAATAGTTACCAGTGGAGTTAGTTATGTTGTACACTCTACCAGATAGAGCAGCAAGGAATAACTAATTTGAGGGTAGCAGGGTGGCATCTTGATAGGCAACAAGTTGAGTGGTGTTGCAGTACTTACAACTGCAAACGCGGCAAATACAAAAAAAAAATAGTATAACAGTAGTAAACATCGTCCATAATGCATATACGCTATCTACTAACTTTTCCACCGTCTTCAAGAAAAATAACGTTAGCCTCATACATACGTCTAAACAATTTCGATGGCAGTTAAGTTCCCATCTTGGTTTTGATTTAACGGTTTCTTTAACTTCTTTTCAGCTATACGAAGAGCTAAGCGAGTAAGCGGGTTCTAAATGAGACACAATAGCGAATGATAGGGCTACGTCTCCGAATTTCTGTTAAAGCCAAGTTAGAATTAGTCCATCAATTCCTGCATACTTGCATGCTTTAAAAAATGGAACCGCTCATTATCATACTTTCTGTATCAATTAGTTTTTTGCTTGTTCCGCCCCTCAAGTTTCTTTTTGTTAGCATGTCATTCATTGTAATCGATCTGGGTTTTTAGCAATTAACTTCAAATTTACCTGAAGCACAACTTCTAGAGTTAGCCTCTCAGTTGTGGTAGGACCTCCTCTGAGTTTTTTTTGTTTTCTTCTAACAAAACGTCCTTATATAGTCTAATCCATTTTTGGACTTCCGTTTCTTCACACTACTCCTAGGTGGGCATAGGGCCTTTAAGTAGGGTTTCCAACGATCCCATTGGGCAAATAACTATTTGATATGATTCCAAGTTTTTCGGTATTTTTAAACTCTTTGAGGACTGCTATTCGCCATATAATAGCTGAGCGGCCTCTTCGCCTTTGCTCCTGTGGGTTACATTCTAATTTGGTTCGCTTCGTAGAACATATCCAAATTTGCATTTTCTATTCTTTATTTCAATTGTAATCTTCTTCTGTCCTGCCCTTGTAAGTAACTCTGTGTTTCTGATGTACTCTGACCAATTTATGTAAAGTATTTTTCTGTGTGAACAAATACTTGCAGTTTTCTTTCACTTTCTTGGTTATGTTTCCACAATTCGCATGCGTATAGTAAGGCTATTTTAACGTTCATGTTAAATATTCTTAATTTTGCCTATCTGGTAATCTATGATGATTTTCAAATCTCCCATAACATACCAAACGTTTGGTTTGCTTTTGGAGTTCGGTGTTCTATCGTAAGTCCGGTGTCGAGCCCCCTTTACTACTGCCCAAATAATAAAAACTGTATCCATCTTTTATCGGTTCATTATTGACAACAAAATGATTAACATTGTTTATACCCCTGGGCATTGACTTGGTTTTATTTATTTATATTGATTTTGCGATTTGTACCAACCTATTTAAATTAGATTGCATATCCTTGTCCATGTCCTTAGCGTTGATAATGAGGCATATATTATCTGCATAATTCATCTTCTACGCTTCTAGTACGGTCCAGTCCAGTACATTGCGTATCACCTAGTTTAATGTAAAGTTGAACAGAAGTAGAGAAAGCCCACAGCCTTGTTTTACTGCACTCTTTAATAGTAATTTGTAATACAAGTGTTGAAAGCTTGCGTTTGCCACACGAATGTGAAGTTTGCAGCACGAACGATAGTGAGTGCTGCAGTCACATGAGAGTGGCAAATACAAGCTTTTAACACATGTATTACACACTATTTTTTCTACAACCACATTTCCATAAAAAAATTTAAATATTTCTGCAAAATCAAATCTGACATTCATCAAATGTCAGATTTGACATTTTGATTTCGGTGCGGCAAAATTATACTTTGCCGCACCGAAAATCATGCATGTGCGTGCGGAAAGTAAATTTTCCGCACGCTAATTTCACTTGTTCGGCAAACACTCATTTTCAATACTCGTATCTATGGAGACGAAGTCTGAAAATCCCACTTTCCATGGTGGGAGTAGAAAAATTAAATTTGCCTGTGACTCTGTCTTCTACAGCACTCTACATATTTATTTTAGAAAATATACCACGTAGGTTCAGGACTGTCCATATAGCATTATGGTTTAGACTGCCAAGGGCCTGTTTAAAATCCACAAAGATAAGATAAAGAAGATTTTGAAATTCAGAAGACTATGATTAACCTCAGTGTATTTATGTGATCCACATACTATCTGTTTAGACAAAATTGTTAATTCTTTTTTCCATGTTTGGGGCATTTTGACTAGTCCAGACGTTGGTCAGCATAGGTAGTAAGGTTAGGCTAATAGATTGACTTTCTGTTTTCAAAAGGTCCGCTGGAATATTATCAGAACCCACAGCTTTCTTATTTTTATGCTTATGGATTGCTGCTTCTAGCTCTTGCATTGATGAACTTTGAGTGCTAATGTAGAGTTCCCTATACTTCAATTTTTTCTCCATCATTGTTTTTACCCCGAGTATTTTAGCAAATCTTGCAGTAGTGGTTAGGAACTGCCCATTGTTAGATTTTAGAGGTTGACTGTCATTGAATTTTTTATTTGCTACTTGTTTAATGATACGATACATTTCTCTCAGGTTATTAGCAAAAGCTGCTAGTTCAGCTTGTTTGGAAAGAGTAGCCACCCACATTCATTAATTTGTCTTTACGAACACTGCGTTAACTTGTTTATTAATAGTTTGCGTACGCTTCCCATGACGTCTTCTCTCCATCCATTTCGTGTTCTAGCATTATTGGCTTTGTTCTTCATTTCTTTTCTCGATTTTATTTTGTCCCAAGTATCTTTGGTAATGTATTCTTTCGTATAGGATTCCTTCGTTCCTAGTTTTTCTTTCGCCACTGAAATTATAACTTGGTTGATGTTGTCCCAACCATAGCCCACATTTTCATCGCTTAGTGTTTCTACGTTATTTAGTTTTTTCCTTAGAGATTGTTGATACTTATTGATACCAATTCATAAGCTTGTTTAAGTTTTTCTAGATTAACGACGAGCTAAGTTTGAAGTTGCTCTTATTTTCGATATTTTTAGTCTTATAACTCCAATTAAAAAGTGATGATTTGTTGCTGCATCAGCTCCACGGAGGCTTTGTACTTTTTCCAGACATTAACCGGATAGGCGTTTTGGCCCGGTTAAAAATTCTACACACTTCTGTTCCCAAAAAGTGCATAATTCCACTAAAGTGTCACTCCGCTTTTTTCTTTCTTCTCACATAAAGAGCAATTTATAGTGATGATAGGCCAATACGGTCTGCTTAAAAAAAGCACATAAGATTTGGCAATGGAAAATGCAAATAATGTCTACTGCAAGCATTAGAATGCATTTACTTCTAACTCATCATTGCTGAATGTAACTACCATACCAACTTAACTGAAAAATTATAAGCTGATATTGTAATTGTATAGATAAAGTCTAAAGCTTGTAGTTGTTTAATTTCATTAAACATAATTTTTACTTTAAATAATATTAGTTTACATTAATTGTAATTGCAAATACTTTAGCTGCACATTAGTAGGTCACAGCGTGTGTAGTATATTTCAAAACGCATAACTGCAAATCTGCAGTTTTGCACTTCTTTATTTCGTAAATAACCAAAGGTTGTTAAAATTTTACTTTAGTATAGTAAATTCAGCATGATTTTTGTATAAATACAACGAACTGTGATAATAAAGATTAGTATTAAAACCAATTAATACTCGTTACTTGCTAGTGCCATTTCCAGGTCTTTATTTACTGATACGTGAGACCGCATATCGTGGCACTAGCTTTCCTAGATTCACCCTCAACATTTGGTCTTTCGAGCCGGAAGGGGTCATTCGATTTCAAGAAGAATTAATTAATCTATTGAAATCGAGGGTTTCACTCTAAGAAAATAGTCTGCCAACGATGAAGAACTGCTGAAAACAATCCCAGAAGAATGAAGGGACCAAAGCCCTACTGAAATTACCGATAAGCAAATCTCTAGGTGTACATTGGTGTCCTTCTGACGACACTTCAAAGTACAACCTTCAAGCAAAGAGTTAACCAAGAGAGCAATACTGTCTGACATTGCAAAACTCTTTGATCTATTAGGATCTATTAGGATGGTTTCCTAGATTCACCCTCAACAGTAGTAGACACAATTCTTATTTTCCATGGCCATGCCTTTTGTATTTTTTTTGACCATGAATATAGTAGTATATTATTTATTAGTACTACTTGCTGTCTTACATCTATTAGTATATTAGTTCAGCACTGTCTTAAGTAGTAGGGGAAGAAGGGGGAATGGCGTGCATAGGGGGAATGGCGTACATCATTTTTTCACGATTTTAAGTGATGCGGGACTTGACTGGTTAGTGGCATACTCTAGCTACAGTATCTGTAAAGTCTCTCATAGCACCATCGTGGCGACTGACTAAGCGTGGTGCATGTTTAAGTTGTTAACGTATTTCTTCCTATATTCTTCTAACAACAGCTCTCAGTACAAACTAAGGTAAGTGCTAATAACTTATTGTTATGCCAGTGATTTTGCAATATTAGGTAAAGCGTAGTATTATTTTTAAAATAAAAGCAGAAAGGCTACCAAATCTCGAATGGTTTAAAAGCAGCGAGTTATAAACACCGGTATGGCAGACTGGGGCAATGGCGCACAATGCGCACCATTGCCCCAGTAAATCTTTTTCATCGTTAATGTTTCTCTTTTACAGTTAGCACAATACCGGGTTGTATTTAGTTCAATTTTATGAATAACAATTTAATGTCAATCTCCTAAATTAAGACAATTCTATGAAATTTTACAGATGGTTAGAAACAGACATAGGGAAGTGGAGCCAGAAAACTATGGAAAAGACTGTAAAAAGCTGTAAATGATGGCAGGAAGCAAAGAAAGACAGCCAGAGCTTTTGGAATTCCTTTATCAACACCTAGGGACAGGCTTAAGTCAGGCCCTGACAATGTACGGGATTGCCCCAGTGTATGGGGTAATGCCGTACTTTGCAAGTGTTTGGTTTTCTAATTATAACTCAGTAATGAAAGTTCTAAAAGACAAATCTATATGTTATAGTTTTATACATGACTAATTAATGATTATTTTCTGTAAAAATGGTATAAAAATATATTTTAAGTACTCAGTAATATTGTTCTTCCTTAAGTGCACGCCATTTCCCCACTCTCCCCTAACCAAACAGCTTTCAATCATTGAACTTTGAATTCCTACCACACGTCATATTCTGCACAAGGAATCGGATATATCTACGAACCGACAAGGATTTTTTCTGAAAAGTGTTCTTCAACTAATAGCTAATAACTTAATAGCAAAAGCGTGAAAATTGATACCAATAACTTAGTTCCTTCTTAATATAACGAAGGTATTCCAGTTTACGACTGCCAACTCTATTTCTATCGTGAATTACGTGTATAACCATAAAGTTAAGCCCGAAACGACAGGTCTTCTTTACACAAAAAAATGTTTTTTAACACGGCTCACTGCAGTGTTAAAAAAGTCCTGAGTGCATTATCAATAAGTACTAAACTTATAAACCACCTAAATTTCCTTCGTATCAAATGTGAACAATGTGCGTGTGTTGTTCGCGTTCAATTGAAATTTTCACAGTTACAAAAATCAAATATTCCCTCCTAAGAAAAATGTTCATACTGCTAATCTATGAAATATAAAATAACGTACAGCTGCAATGCCGCTGATATTTGCTGTCAATATTCATCTTTTCCATATCATTACATTTCATGGTAGACCTTCCTCATTTCATTGCAAATTCTTTACATGTTGACATATGTAACGTAAATTTGATAAACCCTCCACTTTTCTTTATCTACTCAGGATAAACTTATTGCTAAGATATATAAAAGAGAAAACGAGAGATCAACAATTCATACTTAAACTGTAGGCGAATAAGCATTTTGAAAATTTCTGAAAACTGTTAGGTCAAGCAAACTTGAGAAAATGTATAGTTTAGTTTTGACGAATTAAAAGAAATCGGCATTTATTAGGTAAAGAAAATATTCAGCTTTAAATCTGACTGCATGCAAGTTAGATAAGTTACCATAATGGCCTTCGAAACCCACAACAGTTTACAGCAAGCTTTAAATAAAGTACAAGGCTATACTGTTTAATTTTAAACTGTTAGCATTGACGTCTAAAAGCCTGAAAGTGTATGGCATGGCCTATAGAAAATAAGCTGATTTGTCTGTTTATTTATAGGCTTGTGGGTACCATGGATCTCTACTTTTTCATATTAAAATCATAGCCAACTAAACTCCAATAAAGATGTAATGCACTATAATCAAATCACAAATAAATAAGTCAGTAATAAAATAATGGCCAAGCTATTTTATTTCAATTTGCAGTGATTAACTCCTAATTTAATTTATTCAAACAAACTCGCTGAGTTTGTCTGATAATAATTAACAAAAAGAATCATTTCCGATAATTCAAATTTAAATTCAGCTTCGTTACTTTTCCACAACATGCCTTTTCAAATCATTAAATAAGTAAATACACCATCGCTTCAAATTTAAAATCTTGAACTAATTAACGTAGATTAATTATCGATTTTGTGTTTCACTTCGTGTTAACGTAGATACGTAGACTATTCGTGACGGTTGCAGGCAGAATATTAAAAAAGTTAAACCCATTTTACTTCAATTACTTTACTTGACAATCTCCGAATTATTTCCGGGTTGTTCAACCTTAGGTGTGTTTCATTGTTTATATTTTGATTTTAGAGATAAGAGTTATGAAATGTAGGTACTTTCGAAAATTAAGCAAAGTGATTAAAATTCCCAAATGATCGACGTTGGTATCGATTTTCAAAATTTTCTGTTGATTTCCAAAATCAAGTAGGATTACTTTCAGTTTTTCTTTTAGGTTGTTGATAATGCTTTTCAATATACAAAAACTTCGCTGGAAGTATTTCCTACTGTCAATTTTGTAGCCATCTGATTTACTTATTGTTTATCGTAATAACAGATTGTAATAGTTATTTTCATAACAAGTGCGGGAAGATAGCGATTCCTAAACGAATGCAGGACGCTACAGAAACGAGCGAAGTCCAAAAAAATATTTACAAAAACAGAATATAGAAAATATATATTTTAATAAAAAGTTTGGTACAGAAGCTGAAACCTTCAAATGGAACTGTTTCTTTCAAAACTCAAACTTAATTTATTTATATAATATATAAGCTTATTTCCTGCGTATTTCCATCGATTATTTTAATAAAAATGAGAAGGAAAAACTAAGAAAAAAACCAAAAAATGCTCTCTATTTCATTCTTATCGTCATGAAACGTAAATATGAAAAAGCAAGCAAACAAAAGAAAAATGTAAATGTAAAAAAAAACATAAATATATCAAAATAAGAAATCTCTAAGAAATGGTATTTGTATTTCTCAAACAATAGTTGCCTATTTAAGTTGCAATCAACATTATTTCCAGCAAAGCTTCGTTTGCAAAATGAAACTTCGGTTTACGTCACCAATTTTTGAAATATTACTCGATACATTTAAGTTTTCCAGATAACGAAAATCATTTTAACTTCCTTAAAAGTCTCTTACCACCCTCATTTCTAATTATTGGTACGTCAGGCAGTATCGGTGATGACTGGGCGCATTTATAATTCTATGAAATTTAGCAAAGGGTAAAACTGACACAGATTTTAATGAGATAAGACAGGTGGTGACTAAGGAAGTGCTTAAGAGGGTCCGTTTTAAAAATTTCACGTTAAAATCCACTCCTAAAAGATGGAATCCTTGATTTAGTTATTCCTTTCTAGGTCAAATCCTAAAGCACATTTTCGTGAATATTCAAGAACTTTAAGCCAATTATTTCACGAATAACAACTAATTCTGAAATCCGAAATAAATTCGGTTCAGTTTCATTATAAAAACGGATTAAACCTGATGATCCAAGCCTAATTCCTGTAACAAATAGATAGTAATGACATTAATGTCAAAGATCGAACTAATTTACATGTCACGGGTTAGGAAGCAGCTCATGTGTTGGTTAGAAATAGTACAGCTAACGTGAAAGCTAAAAGCTGATGATGGATGATGTAGCGCAATTTAAATCACCAGCTGAACGCTGTCGCCCTATAAAACAGAAGTTAGAGATGATGCCAGATTTTGTATCTGTAACAACATCAATTCGATTCCCTCGACTAATTTAAAATCACCAAAGGACGGGTTTTATGGTATTTGCATGCTCAAACACAATGCGGAATATTATTTTTTTAATCAAAAAAGCTTTATAAAGGGACCGAAAAATGTGTCGAAGAGTAAATTTAAAATACGATCTCAAAATTTGAGACACGGAATAAGGATTCGAGACTCTATTTAAAGCCAGATTCGAGGAATTCGTACTTCATGATTTGATTCCTATAGACTTCGAACTAATTCCAAATTTTGTAGGCAAAATAATTTGCAATCTTCAGCTCTTGATTAGGAGGCTCATAATAAAGATTTACGTTTGTAATCATAAGATTCAAAGTTTTAACTCAGACCCAAAACTAGCAACCGTATTCGATTTCTTCAGTGAAGTATCTGTGAATTCGGTATTGAAATCTAGGTAAATAAATACAGCAAATCTAGGAATTCGATATTAAAATCTTGTTATGTGAGGTACAACATTTAAATTTTTGATTCGATATTGAAAGTCTGTCACAGTGACACACAAACTTTGGACCTGTAAATTTAATACTGACCTACGAAACTGATATTGAAATTGAAGCTCAAAGAACGTCTAAATTCGATACGCTCAGTGAACCACAAAATTCACGTCTGTGAATTCGATACGGAAATTCTCTCTTGATAAAACATAAACTTCAAATCTACGATGTAAATTCTGCTTCAATGGAGTGAGCAATTCGAATCTACAAATTCGATATTGAAATCTAAGCTTCGGAAATTTGCAATTTCGGCATTAAAATCTTATATCAGTAGAGCTTAAAGCTCAAATCTGCGAGCTAGAAACTATGTCTCAGTGAAACGTAAAACTGGAATTCTTGGAGTTAATTACTAAAATTCCGTTGCAGTGAGGTGATTCGAATTGTATGAATCTGTGAATATTGAATACCCATAGAATCTGCAAATTCCAAATTAAACCATGTAGAATGTAAATAGTGAATGAATTCGATATAGAAATTTTGGGTCAATAAAGTACAAACTTTGAATCTGCATATTCACCTGGAAGATGTTTATTCGATATGGAAAATATATCTCAGTGAAACATAAACTTCGAATTTGAACATTAAATCATAATTCTGCTTAAGTAGAACGCGTAATTCGGTTCTATGAATTCGAATCTAACCAAAAGGAATGTGCAAGTTTGATTATAAATTCTGCCCTAGTGCAACATAACATTTATAAATAAATGCGAATTGGACATGAAAATTCTGTGTCAATAAAACCAAATATTCGTATTTTGGAAATTAAATATCGAATTCGACATTGTAAGCTAAGCTCAGGAAATTTCTAAATTCGATACAAAAATCCTATATCAGTAAAACATAAAACTCAAACCTGTAAATCATCGAAAGTGGCAATTATGCCTCAGTGAAGCGTATAATTCTATTCTTGGAATTAAATACTGAAGTTATACTGATGTACGGCATAAAATCCAAATATGTTAATTTAATAGCTCAAAGCTCAAAGAATCTTCAAATTCTAAATTAAAACCATGTTTCAGTGAAAAATAAAATGCAGTTAGTACATTTTTTTTAGTATAAATTTTGTCTTACTACAGTATAAATAAAATAAAATTTATTTCAGCGAAATATAAATATCTAACCTGCAAATTTTATTTCAGTGAAGCGTACAATTGAGATCTGCGAATTAAAATCCTGTCTCTGTGAGGTACAAAACTAAACGTTTCTAATTCGATATAGAAAACCTGTCTCAGTGAAGCATAATCTTCGAATTGGGGCATTAAATATTGAAATTCTGCTTCAGTGGAAAGCAATATTCGAATCTATGATTCCAATATTAAAATCTAATTGAATTAAATTTGCTAATTAAGATCCTATGGGAAATCTGTTTCGATATAAACTTCGAGTATGATAATTAAATATTAAAATTTCGGCGATGCGTTCAATTCGGACCTATGAATTCGATATTGCAATATAAGCTCAGGAAATCTGCAAATTCTATATTAAATTCCTGTCTCAGTAAAGTGCAAAATTCAACCTATCGAATTCAATAAGAAAATTCTGTCTCAGTGAATCAGTGAACTTTGAATCTTAGAATTAAATACTCGAATTCTGTTTTAGCCCCATCGTACAATTTCAATTTACGAAATTGAAATTACAAGTTAAGCTAGGGAAATCTACACATTCGAAATTAAGCATAAAATTCAAATCTCAGAATTCGAGAAAAACTTCAAACTTTTGAATTAAATATTAGAAACAATGAAACGAACATTTCATACAATTCCAATCTGGGAATTTGATATTGAAATCTACTACTCAGTGAAGTATGAAATTAATGTTAAGATTTCAATAATCTAGTAAACTTAACTTTTATATAAAGCAATCAAGTAGTGAATAAGTTCAGTTGTTAAAGTATATTATTAAATTAATGTCATATTAATTTACATATCAAATATTTTGCTTGGTCAAATAAACTATACCTATTTCATTCAAATTCTTTAATAGGTTATGGGGCCCAGTATTTTGGACGTTTTAATGTTGTAAGTACGTTACGGACATTGTCTTTTGCAAGTCTGGTAATAGTAATAAGTATCTACGAACATTAAAAGTGAATCACTAATATGGAGGGTGATAGACCAAAAATTGAAAAACTGCGTGGGGAAGACAACTGGCAGCAATGGCAATTTGTTATGCATATCTTATTGGATAGTGAAAATCTTCTAGATATCTGCGATGGAACGCTGAAGATGCCCAAAGAAGAAGAGAAGAATTATGAGAAAAATATGGCAATATGGAAGAAATCAGACAAAACAGCAAAAAGAGTTATTGTAACAAGTGTTGAATCAAAACCCTTACAATTTTTGATTAACTGTGAAGGAGCATATGAAATGTGGATGAAATTACATAGCATCTATGACATGAAAAGTGAGGAAAATGTGCTTATGATCCAGAAACAATTTTTTGATTTTAAATGGAATCCAGAAGGAAATATCTCACAACATATTTCAAAAATAGAAACATTAGCAAATAAATTAAAGAAACTTAATGCTGGTGTACCGGATTCAATGGTTATGGCGCGGGTGTTATCAACTTTGCCTGCAAAGTTCAATCATTTTCATAGTGCTTGGGATTCAACAGATTCAGCAAAAAGAACTCTTGAAAATTTGACAACACGGCTGTTAACTGAAGAACTTCGTTTAGAAAAACAAGAAAATGTAGATGAAGCTGAAGTAACGGCACTTTTTTCGAAGACAAAATTGAATAATAAGGAGAATAGAAAATTTGACAGAAGAGAGCAAAAATTTGAAAGAAGAAAAATAATTCGTTGTTTTACTTGTGGTAAAACGGGCCATGTTCGTAAAGATTGTTCTGGTTGTTTTGTGTGTGGTTCTAAAGGGCACATACAAAAGAATTGTCCAAATAGGAAGAATATAGTCAAGGAACAAGAAAAGTCAATGAGTATGAAGCAAGCATTTGTTGGCACTGCTAATGAAGTTAGTAGTGAAGACTGGCTGATTGATTCTGGCGCAAGTGACCATATATGTCATAATCAAGAATGGTTCAGTTATTTTCAAAAATTTGAAATGCCAGCTGTCATTCGTGTAGCAAATGGGGATCAGGTAGAAGTCCTAGGTAAAGGAAATATTGAAATTTTGACATTTGCTGAGGAAAGATGGTTGCCAGGTACTTTGTATGATGTGCTGTATGTTCCCAAAATCAAGCAGAATTTGTTTTCTGTGAAAGCTGCAGCATCAAAAGATGTGGACTTCATAGTAAGAAGTAAAGGGCAGCATTGTTCTTTTTCAAAAAATTGTAAGGTAATTGCAATGGGAGTCGAAGCTGGTAAGCTCTTTAAGATTTTTTTAAAAAGTAGTTTTACCTTCATCTGTTTGTACAACATTGAATTGTAAGTTTTTACAATTGTGGCATGAACGTCTTCATCAAAATAAGAAACATGTTAAATCCGTTTTAAAGAAATTTAAAATTGATGCTAATGACGACGGAGAATTTTGTGATGGATGTGCTTATGGCAAGAGTCACAAATTGAGTTTTGGTACACGAATAAATCGAACTAGCAAATCCAGAGAACTAATTCACAGTGATGTATGTGAACCAATAAATGTTGAAGAAGGAGCAGCTGGAGGTAGTGTTGCAGGAGAAGCACATGGAATTGATGATGAAGGAGCAGTAGCGGGAGGCGAAACTGCAGGAAGAGCAGCTGGAATTAGTGATGAAAGAGTAACGGCTGAAGGTGTTGGTGCAGGAGAAACACTTGGAATTGGCGATGAAAGAGGAGCAGCTGGAACTGGTGGTGCAGAAGAAGCCCCTGGAATTGGCGATGAAGAAAGCACGAATGAAGATGAAGAAAGAAGTGAATATGAAGAGAAAAGAGAACTACGAGATAGATCAAAAATAAACAAACCTGATTATTTTGGTAAATGGGCAGCAATGCTTTCTTATCATGAAGCAGATACAGAAATATATATGAAACAACCGGAGGGATTTTCAGATGGTACAACTCAAGTTTGCAAATTACAGAAAAGTTTGTATGGATTGAAACAGGTTCCGAGATGTTGGAATAAATATTTTATAAACTTTTTGACAAGGTATAACATAAAAGAAAGTTATGCTGATCCTTGTTTGTATGTCTGTTTGAAAAATGGTTTGAAACTTATTGTATTACTGTATGTTGATGATGACTTGGTTGTTGCATCCAATGAAGACGATGTTAAAGATTTTTTGCAAAATTTACAGAAGGAATTTAAGGCTAGAATAACAGAGCATGTGACAAGTTATTTGGGTATTGAAATTCATCAGAAACCAGATAAGTCAATCTTAATTAATCAAGCTGCTTATTGTCGGAAAATTCTTCAAAAATTTAGTATGATTGAATCAAATGCAGTTTGCACTCCAATTGAAAAAGGATGGACATGTCACAGTTCGGATATCATTGAAAGCACAATTCCTTATCGTGAAACAGTTGGTGATTTAATATATTTTGTAATTAAATGTAATTGATTAGTTTACAGAAAGTTAAGTTTAAGGGAGAGTGTTAAGATTTCAATAATCTAGTAAACTTAACTTTTATATAAAGCAATCAAGTAGTGAATAAGTTCAGTTGTTAAAGTATATTATTAAATTAATGTCATATTAATTTACATATCAAATATTTTGCTTGGTCAAATAAACTATACCTATTTCATTCAAATTCTTTAATAATTAAAATCTACGAATTTAAAGTTCTTCCTCAGTTAAATATAATGTTCGAATCTGGGAATAAAGTATTAGGATTTTACTTCAGGAAAGCGTATAATTCGAATCTGCGAATTCCACATTTTAACCTAAACTCTTGTAGAGTCTCTGAGTTTATTCGAAAGTCAAATCATGTCTCAGTGAAGCATTGGCTTCAAATCTTCTAGTCTAAGAAACTATAATAAAATCAATCAGAAAAAATAAGGGTCAGTTGGTTGGATATATTTTGCGATGTAGAAGATTACTGCTCACCAAAATAGAAGGAAAAATGAAAAATTGTGCAAAAGATGTCTGATGCAGAACATACAAAGGAATGAAAAGAATGACTCGGGAAATATTAAAATGGAAAGTTGCTAGAAATCGGTCCGAATATTGATAACTTCAAAAGGAAGAAGGAAAGAGAGAAAGGGAGAGACAATCGTCTCAGTGAAACGTAAAATTTATATTTCCGAATTTGATATTGATATGGATTCCGTGTGATTTAAGCTTAGTTTTCGTTTTTCTCTTATGTTGAAGCCTAAGCCAAATGCCTGTTAATAACTCAAGTATGAATTCTGTGAGCCCTATTTGCACGTATGCCGGGCAGGAGGCTAACTTTACCCAGCGAGAGACGTGAAGAAGGTCGATTGCAAGGTTAACGGTTATCAAAGGTGTTAGTGTGAAGACCGGGACTGCCCTTCAAAGCACGAAGAAACGTATGACCTTTTAAAATTCCGGCGGGGGTATCGGGAATCGAACCCGAGATGCCTGCTTGAGAGACCTAGGCTTTTTATACGTGGCTATCCCCTCCTCTTTTACAAAATTACAAAATTCAGATCTATGGATTCGATGTGCTAATTTATGCTCAATACATCTGCAAATTCGTCACTAAACGGCTGTCTTACTAGCGTAGCAAAATCGCATACATCAATTAACATTCGAATCTTGCCTTAACAAGAATATCATTCGAATCTGCAACTGCGATATTACGAGTAGAAACCAATCTCAGTGAAGCTTAAAATTTGTATTGGTTCCTGTGTCAAATACCTCATTAAATTCGAAGCTTCAAGCTTAGTACAACCAGCCCAGTACAGTAAAAATTCAAATTTGTAATTGGAATTCTGTCTCAATTAGATGTTAAGTATGAGGTTCCGATTCGAATTCGATTGATATTTCTAACAACAGAAAAATTTGCACAAAACGGCACTTCTAAGGAATAGCAAAACAACTTAAACGTGAAGTTCAGAAAGTCATCTTAATATACTATGAGTTGTAGAACAAATCCGCAAATAATAAAATATTTGTTATTAGTGTTATTACGTACAATATATTGTTATACTCTTAGTTCTTCAAAATTATCGCATATAATTTTTAAATTTTAAATTTTCGGCTCAATTTGTATTAAATTTTTAATCAATTTTAGAAAATCTCTCAATCCAGGGTGGTTAAAGGGATCGCATTTATGAATTTTAAAATTTTATAACAATTCATAAAGTAAATTTTTTTAAAACCACCCTCAAAATTATGCAAAAACTTTAACAATAATCAATAACAATTCTAATATCTAAACAAACAGTTCTTTTTTTTTAATTAACAAATTCAGTAACTACCTTTTTACAATCCACGCGAACAACACACCTCCGGCTTTCTATCTAAAGTTCACCAGCTTCTTACTTAGTTTTCCTTTATATAACACCCCGAAACAAGCCAATTCCAAATTTTATTAAACAGCTTACCCAATTTCTTTTAATAATCCAAACTTATAATTATTTTTCCAAGTAAGTATTTTATTTGATTCCATATTTTATATTTCACATTACAATTTTATTTAATATTATCAATCTTCCATTTACGTTTTATCAAATTATAGATAGTTTATTTCTTTTTTAAAAATTATATTTTTAGGAAAATAAATTATTTTTAAGCTTTGGTTTTCAATAACGCAATTTCTTTCATTTATCCCAACCTTCTTCTATTTATTTATATTTATTCTCCTTGGTTATACAATTTTATTTAAAAACTAACACTCTATAAATTTGATTATGACAAATATTATTTTAAAATTAATTATCTATATATCCTAATCTACTTATACAGGGTGACAATAATCTACCTGTGTTGTATGGGTAACTTTGTTATTATAGAAGTTAGAGAGTCGGCTAAATTAGCAAAGTTGGGCAGAATTTCAAGACAAATTAGATGCCGGTTTGACATTTGACATACACTTTCAACTTTTTCAAATATTTCGAAAAAACTAAAAACATGCGATTTTTTAAATGTTTTATAATTCCATAACCACCTATTCTAAAACCAAAGTGAAATATGTTTCTTGTAGATATTTTTACGTAGAATTATAAAAAAATATCTACAAAGTCATAGCACTCTCGATTTTTGAGATATAAGCCAAACTTATGTTTTTTTAAATGGCAACCATAGTAGGCTATGGATTCATTAAAGAGCTTATTTTTTGCTGATTTCAAAAATGTATAGGTTGTCATATCTGTTTCCGTTAATTTTCTCAGAATTTGCAAAAAACTGAAGTTAGTGATCATAATTAATAATTAGCTGCATAGTATAACAAGAGTGCTTTGGAATTGGAAAACAACAACACAAATTTAATTGTCAAAGTTAGTCCTGTTTTGCTGATAATTACGGATGTGAATGTGTTAAGTAGTTCTGTTAAAGTTACTAAAAAAATGGCTTACTCGTGGGAAGAAAGAAATGATATGTTATTTTGCTATTACAATTTATTGTAATCGTGATGCGGATGCAGCTTCTGAATTGTATCTGCAAACATACATGGAAAGAAGGCAGCCGGATAAAAGGATTTTTTCAAAACTTGAATTCAATTTAAAACGGTATGGATCATTTTGTAAAGCAAAAGAAGCTAAGAAAAATATTAATGAAGGAGCAGAGATGCGTGTTTTGGCATACAATACTTTTAAACCAACTGCATCTGTGCGAGAAATTGGACTTGAGTGTAATGTATCCAGAGAACAAGCAAGAACAATTTTGAAACAAAATAATTTTTGTGCAGCCGGACGCGAAGTGGTCATTTCGCGTACGCAATACAGGACGCGAAATCCGATTTCGCGGCCTTACCCTTAGTAACGGCCGCGAAATATTTTAACGGCCGTTACCCTTAGTAACGGCCGCGAAATACAATTTCGCGGCCGTTACTAAGGGTAACGGCCGTTAAAATATTTCGCGGCCGTTACTAAGGGTAAGGCCGCGAAATATGAATATGTCAGTTTTTTTATGTATTTTTTACGGCTGCACAAAAAATGTTGTGTATACTTCGGCCTCGAAATTCTTTAGCGCCCTCGAGATTGTCTTGCCTCGGCCGCAAGCGGCCTCGGCGACAATTTTTCTCTCGGTACGCTAAAATGGAATTTCGCGGCCTTAGCATACAAATAACTATTAAAACCTTATCATGTTATAAACACATTGTATCCAACAGGTTTAGAAAGAAGATTCAATTATGCTATGTGGTTTGTTGAAGAAAGTGAAAGAAAAGTCTTTTCTCAATCAATTCTATTTACGGTTGAAGCCAAATTTACAAATAATGGTTTATTTAATAGAAAAAATCATATTTACTGGGCAAGGGAAAATCCACACATAACGGTTGAAAGGCGAGAGCAATACGTTTTTTCTATTAACGTTTGGTGCGGCATTCTTGGAACAAAACTTTTTGGTCCTTATTTTTATGAGGAAAATCTAAATTCAGAGAGGTATTTGCTATTTTTACGTAATCAATTCGAAGAAATGTTGGATGATCTTCCATTAAATTTTATACAAAATTTGAATTACTTCCAACACGATGGAACACCTGCTCACAATGCTCACATTGTGTCACACTATTTATTGGAAAGATTTCCTAATTGGATAGGTACCAGAGGTCCTACTGCGTGGCCTCCCAGGTCTCCGGACTTAACTCCCCTAGATTTTTTTTATGGGGAACTATTAAACACAAAGTGTACAAAGAAAGGCCTCATAACATTGATGACCTGAAAATAAAAATAAGAAGAGCTCTAGCCGAAATTAGACATAATACATTAAATAACTTGCAACGTGAAATATTAAAACGATGTCAGTTATGTGTTCAGGAAAATGGTGGTCACTTTGCAGTATTATTATAATCATTAATTTATTTTTATAGTTAAGTACATACATTTATTATTTAGTTCTGTTATCCATAATGATAGTTACTAAGTACCTATTTTATTTGTTATTTATTTAATTAAAAACATTTGATAATTGTTTTTGATGATGAGTTACTAAACAAGAGACAACGACAAAATTCCAAGGCATTCTTAGTTCATGGTTATTATTTATCAGTTTTTTGCAAATTCTAAGAAAATTAACGGAAACAGATATGACAACCTATACATTTTTGAAATCAGCAAAAAATAAGCTCTTTAATGAATCCATAGCCCACTATGGTTGCCATTTAAAAAAACGTAAGTTTGGCTTATATCTCAAAAATCGAGAGTGCTATGGCTTTGTAGATATTTTTTTATAATTCTACGTAAAAATTTCTACAAGAAACATATTTCACTTTGGTTTTAGAATAGGTGGTTATGGAATTATAAAACATTTAAAAAATCGCATGTTTTTAGTTTTTTCGAAATATTTGAAAAAGTTGAAAGTGTATGTCAAATGTCAAACCGGCATCTAATTTGTCTTGAAATTCTGCCCAACTTTGCTAATTTAGCCGACTCTCTAACTTCTATAATAACAAAGTTACCCATACAACACAGGTAGATTATTGTCACCCTGTATACAACACTAATTTTAATTAACAACTATTTATTTACATTCTAACATTAAATTTGCATTATTTTAAAAAGGTTTTTACTTATTTACAATATTCCAATTAAAATCACAACTCACCGTCTTAAGAGATCATCTAAAATATCATATCAATATTAAAGGACAGACTACATGATCTTGCTTAAATTTACAAAAAATATTTTACAAAAAAGTTCTGTAAGCGAAAGAAGAGTTTAATAATTTACAGCGTGAAAACTTGGCAAGTTTAAAATATTAAAAACGTTGGAACTCTTTCAGATTAAAAAGAAAACTCCCAATAAAGTAATACAAATGATCAAAAGCACTCTGTAAAATTATTGTACATTTCGATAAACACATCCTTCTACATATTGCTTTTGGTTCTTCTGTTTCTCAAATAAGACCACGTAAATTTATTACGCGATTTTATTTCCCAGTTGGAAAATACCTCAACTCGTAGGTTTTTATATAAAATTGATCATTTTTCAAAAACTTACAGCTTACTAATAGTATTTGGTATACTTTCAATTTCTTTATAAACCTCATTTAATTGTATGTAAAATTTCGCCTCTGACTTTTCAGCCAACGATGAACACCCATTTTATTATTTAACAAAAAAAATTAACAAAAGAAAAAAGAAGAATCTTTAGTATGTCTTGGCCTTAATTACTACTGTTTTTAATTTTCTTTCCGTTTGTACTTATCTACCGTTTTTGTTCTTGACTGATGTTTTATCTTTTCCACCCGAACTAAGCGTTTATTTTCTAGCTAAGAATCTTAATTTAAAAGATGCCTTTTCATTGGTTGAAACTGAAACTCCGAAAGAAGTAAACTTGATTAAAAAAGTTTAGCAATAACTATTCGAACTACAACTGACGAATAAATCTTTTCTACTTAACCAAGAACCGAAGAAATGTAGAAAAAAAAATAGTTTTAAATTAAAGAACGTTTAATTAACCTTTTTCGAAGTAGTTTCATCAACTTCTTTAGCGTCTGAAACAACAAAAAACAATCTGCATTTTTTTGGGAAAATTCTTAAATACTTGTCAATATTTACTGGCTTGCGAATGTTTAATTTTATCCAAAACTATTTAAAGTCGGACAAACCCTTTCAAATGCTTTATGGCAAAGGTTTTATAAGTATCATGGAGATATATGCACATATTTGGATACGCAAAATACATTATGAATATGCTGCATCATAAGTTTTTACGAGTACATATTTTATTATTTTGAGACTAGAAAAAGCATACTAAATTTACAAGTTTCGCTTTTTTAGAAATTCACTATGATAATTGATTATATCATTGTCATTTTTTATGCATTCGGCAAGCTCTAAAACATCTTCAGGGTTGCTTTTTGTTGTTAAAGCAGAAGATTGAACCATTTCTTAGTGTTATTTCCTCAACTGCTTTTTATTTAGCTGTTTAGTTGTACCACTCAAAACGTACCCTTTTAATAAAAAAAAAATCTTCAGCCAATGTAAATGTATTACTTATAAGCCAATCGATACTCCCAAGGTTATAACTCATATATGCAAGAAGCACACTCGACCAGTCATTATATATGAAACAGCCAGTGAGAGGTCTCAGGCTGAGATTTTGTATTTCATGTCTTTCTCATTTTCCATCAAACATGTTTAAAAGGAAAAAATAAACACGCCACTGGCGCCGAATATGGAAGAACCTTCCTTTGCAACCTGTAAATTTTTGTAAATGCAGAATCCCTATGGAATTAATAGGTACTATGAAACAAATATCCAAGGGATTTTATTTAAACTTCTGGCTGATGCGAATATTTTAATTGGAGAGAAAAAAAAAACTCAGAAAATATCGATGTTGTAAAAAAAGTGTTAAATTAAGGTTTAAACGCATGGTTAGATTTTCTCTGATATTTTCTTAAGCAAAGAAAATTTTCTGCATAAATTACCAATATTTCAGAATTTATTCCGAAATAAAAAAAATATTCTCTTTTTCTTCCCCCCCCCTCTCTCTCTCTCTCTCTGTACATTTCTCTCTGTAGCAACCCAAAAAATAGCTGGAAAACCACAACACAATCCTGTCCTGAACAGCAAAGTTTCCTGATGAAGAAAAGGTTTGAAGTTTTGCCTATTACTTAGATAACTCTTTAACCACTCCTAGGCAAATAATAGAGAAAGAAGAACCGAAACCAATCAAAACTCTGAAGTGGCTCTTTCAAACGAATCTGCCAATAAAACAAAGCATGTACAAATTCGAGTACCTACTTTGAAAGTTTAGAAACTGGGTTTAAAAGGTTCCTAGAATGAGTGTTAGACCGGGGCGCCCCGAAAATACCAACCCAAAATATAGCTTTCCTATCATAGCAGACATTCCTGCACCCCAATTTAAAAATTTCTTCCCCGATCAAACTTTCCTAATATAAAATTAATTTTACATTATTTAGTAAACTGATTTTCGCATTTGTAAACATATATAGATATCTATTTTGTATGTTATTTTTAGGATCTGAAGTTTCAGCTAAAGAAACTTCAGGAACTCAAGTTGCCTTCCTGAAAAATATTGAAGAGTATCTGTTAAAATGTGATTGGTTGATAAGCGTCAATCATATTTCTCCTTTCGTTTTGAAAGCAATTTTATGTTTAAATTATGAGCTTTTAAAAGCTTTCAGCAAGTTAACAACAAGCAGAAATTTTAGGTATCTAATGTTTACAATCAGTGATTGAAACTTTGATGTCGGTATGTACATTTTTAAACAGCAAAAGTTGCCAGCAGTAAACTTAAAAACAAGGTTTCGGCAAATTTGAATGCAACTTTTAGGTTTCAGTTATCTTGAAATTTTAAGCTTTCTATCTATGTAATAAAAAAAAATTAAAAAATATTAACCTTCTGAAACTGAGAGGTTGTTAACTACGAGATTGTTCGCTGTTTTTAGGAGAACTTTTTCAGAAAACAAACTAAATCATTTTTTAAACTTGCGAAAGAAACCTTCAGAATTCTGAAATTACCAAAAATTTAATTCCAAATATTGGTTGGAAATGAACATAAAAATATTCAAGAAAAATGTCAGCCCTGCAGAGAAACAGGGTTTCTTTTATTTACTGTGAAAGTTGTAATTTTAAGGACTAGCTAGAGCTGCAGCTGTAAAACCGCCACAAAAAATTTATACCAATTAAAAACCGGAAAAGACTTTCAAAACGAAGTTTTCAAGAAGGACACTTGACTTTCTGTTCTGTTCTGAGGTTTCTGTTCATTCGTCAATTTAAAAGTGAGTTTGCAGATATTAATAGGTTCTAATTTCGGAATCTTTCAGAAAATTTAGCTTAAAATCCAACATTTTTCAGTTTTCATATCTTTAGATTGGTTAAAAACAAGAAAAAACTATTTTAAAAATAGGCAGACGTTTTTCAAACCAAAATATTACCCGAAGGATTGAAAACTTTAAGCGAACGCTTTCAAGTGTAAAGGTTAACTTCCTAGCTAACAAAAATGATGAATATATTTAGTTAAAATATAATTTTAGAAAACTTAAAAATTCTTCGGAAATTTTCTCAACAAAATCTGAGCTTTTTCAGATTAAAATATCCTTAGGCTGTTAGAAAAAACAAGAGAAATCGGCTGATTTCTCTGGAGTAAAACTTTTTAGTCAAAAAAATTATTGATATTTTTATTTAAAAACGGCTTCCTTAAGCATACTTAAATAATCTGATATTTTCAGGCTAAATGTTCTTAGATTTCCTGAACAACTAGGAACTTTCGGGTGATTCATTAATACTTACCTTCTTAGTGAACAAAAATTTTATTTAGCAATAAGTTTAAAGTATTTTTGGAAGTTTAAGGTCCCTTATAAATATCGATTACCTAAAAATATGGCGAAATTCAGGAGCAAAATGTTTGATTCTTGGCTAATACAAATTGTAATTTTTTTAATTTAAAAGCCGAGATTAAAAAAATTTTGGAAATTTTAGGAGTTTCCTCGAACACAGGTTGAGCTTTTTCAGGCTCAATGAGTTTCGCTTTCCTAAAAAGATCTAACCGAGGTCGGTTTAGCTCAAATTTTGAAATCCGGTCTCCACCTCTAATACAAACTTCAATAACATTCAAAAATGATTAAATTTATTCAAATGAAAGTTATATTTGGAAGTTATCGGTTTCTACAACTTTTGTTTTGAAACTTGAGTATAAGGAAACTTTCAAGTTTCTAAAAATTCAAAATATTTTAACAGGTTTCCTGTAAAACTCCGTTCACAATTGCTTGTTGGGGAACAGCATGGTAATCGTATACAACACTGAATCATATAAACACTATTGCTGCGTGTTTTCATTTTATGAGAATTTTGTATCTCAAAAAAGTCGTGGAAATGTCAAATACATAAGTAACTTTTGAATAGCTTAACATATAACTGGAAAATATGTCTATCCTTCAACGAAGGTCAATCATGTCATGGTAAGAGGAAAGGAGAAGTCTGACCAAATCAATATTTACTAAAAGCATTTGGGCATCAACTTAATTCGTGGTGTAATAGCTCGAAAATTGTACATATACATATACGACATGGTATCGGAGAATTCCCAAGCCTAGCCGTTTTTTTTTCTTATCCTTTTAATCTTACATCATTCTTCTAATGTTCTCCAGATTCTTTACGGCTTTTTGAGGTTTTCTAGGTTGCCATGGCCCGGAAGTTACATATGCAGATATGATTAAAACTATGAAGAGCCAGGTTGAGCTGGACGAAGTAAATGTAAATAAAATTCGTAAAATAGGAAAGGGGAAGATTCAGATTAGGCAAAACGAGAGATGCAACGTCTAGTTTTAAGCAATCGCTTACAAACCAGCTCAAGAACTTAGCCGAGATAAAGACTAAGCAAAGAAATTAAACACTACTACTAATGGACATAGATAAAACAACGTCCGAAGAAGAGATTAGAGCGGTCATCGAAAAAGAGATAAACCAGAAAATAACGAGCGAAGTCACTATAAGGATAGCGGCAAAAACAAATAATAGAGGTATGAATCCAGTCTTCATTGCACTACCAAGAGAAATAGCGAGTAAACTACTAGTGAAGCGTAAAATAGGAGAGGGTTGGCATAGATAGAGGATAAAAGACCTCCTCACTTCACCGAGATGCTATAGATGCCACAAAGTGGGACACATACCCAGAGAATGTAAAGATAAAGGTGAAATACTGGAAGTATGCCGTAACTGTGGCAAGCAGGGTCACAAGATGCGGGAATATGAGAAACAAAGGACGTGTTACCTTTGTAAAATAGTCGGACCCAAGGCAGAGTCCATGAAATTTCCAGAATACAATAAACTGGTACAGGAAGAGAGGAAAAAGGGTGCGAGACCGACTAAGCAATGAAGATTCTACAAGTAAACATAGATAGAGGGAAGGCAGCAATGGACCTCCTCAGGCAGACATGCCTAGAGGAAAATATAGATGTTGGGATCATCCAGGCACCAGTATATGGCCAGGGATAGCGGCAACTGGATCCTTGATGTCAGGGAAGATGCCGCAACATACTTGCCACACAAAGAGAAAAAAATACGCTGTACAAATAGCGGTGAGGGCTTTGTATGGGTAGAATTAGACCAAATAATAATATACTCATGCTATATGTCGCCCGCGAAAGAGATCGACGAGTTTGAGAGGTTTCTTGTGGCATTAAGAAGAGACACAAGAGTCAAGAAAAAAGAAATACTTACAGGGGGAGCCCTAAATACCAAAGCCCATGGCTGGGGCTCGTCCATAGAGAATGAGGAAGGGGGATTGCTGGCAGAATGGATAAGCGGGGAAGACTTTTGTACCATGAACCAGGGTGACATACCAACAATTAAAAACGCAAATGGGTCCACCGGTCCACATATATAGATCTCACAATATGCACCCAGGGCCTGGGGAGGTCAACCAGAGATTGGTTAGTTAGCCCAGAAGGAAATTTAAGCTCACACAAAAACATCTATGTTTCTGTAACTCAAAGTACCAGAACAGACCTGGAATATAAGGAAAGTGCCAAAAGAAGGGGATGGTACTACGATATCAATAAAAAAGAACGAGTTATTGAGGGTATAGAGAGGATAAGAAGGAGAGATAGTTACAACAAGAGCGCAGAAGGCCTACAGAATCTGGTAATACAGATTTGCGACGAAGTGTATAAGAGAAGAGGGAAGCCAAAAAGAAAAAGGGGGGTGTATTGTTGGAATGCCGATATAGCCGAACGAAGAAGAAGCTGCCTACGCGTAAAAAGGGAATTGACCAAGGTGGCGACGAGGAACAAAAAAGAAACAAAAATAGCCAAACGAGAAGCATGGAAAACTACGTGCGAAGAGATTGATATCGACCCATGGGGCTTCCGATATCAAATCGTAACGAGGAAAGTAGGGATTAAAAACCCGGGAAATGACGACAACAGAACAACGGAAAATAGCTGAAAAACTGTTTCCAAAGCACAAAGTACATACCTGGCATCCCATAGAATACGCACAAGAAGAGGTGCCACAATGCACCGAAGAGGAGATAACAAAATCAGTTAAAATAATAAAGACCAAAAAAGCACCGGGTCCAGAGGTAATTAAACTTATAGAACTAAAAAATCCAGACATTTTTAGGGAAACTTTTAACATATTATTAAAAAACGGAAAATTCCCCAGTATATGGAAGGAACCTCAGTTAATATTGTTGAAAAGGCCCCGAAGAAATGGAACAGACAGGTCATACAGACCGCTATGCCTCCTTAATGCTCTGGCAAGCTTTACGAGCAGGTAATAAATAAGGGACTTACGGAGGACCTACAGAAAAAGGGAGGATTAGCTGAAAATCATTACGGTTTACGGATTACTACGACCATCCCAGATAAAATATCAGCGATGAAGTCAAATATATTGAGAAGAGCAAGTATCCGAAAACGATCATGCTGTGGGTGGCCATCAGCACGAAAGGGATATCAAAACCCCAGTTCTTTCAGTCCGGTATGTCTGAGCGGTATCAACAGTTTTGCCTTCCCAAAGTGGTCCAACTTATCTCACAACATCATCAGAACGACGACGTGATGTTCTGACCGGATTTAGTCTCATGCCACTATGCCAAAACAAGTATAGACGAAATGCACCGTTTGACGATACCGTATGTGTCTAAAGACCAAAACCCTTCCAACGTTCCCAAGCTTCGACCGATTGAAGATTTCTGGGCGTACGCCCATAACTATCGGCCCAAAACAATCGCAAATTTACGAGCAAAAGTGAAGAGAGAGCTGAAGAATATTCCAACATCTTTCTTTTCTACCGCCATAGCGCAGTACTCCTCACGATATTCAACAGATGAAGCATGGATATGAGTTGCTGGGATCTGTCTACACATTCCTCTGGGTATTAGAAGGGAACGCAAATGAAATAATAGAGACAATATTTTTTTAAAACCTAATCCGAGAACATCCCAATAGCACCTGGTATAAGGACAAACGATAATAATTCATTGTTAAAGTGAAAGAATTTTTTGATACCCACTGGATATAAATCTAAATTTTCGGTGCAAAATCTACTATTTAAAGGCATTGTCAACTTATGAAAACTCGTTTCTTTTTATTTTGTAATTTGATTGAGTAAACTGAGTATTGCACCTGTGCAAAATTTTACGGCCGAATTTTAATTCGTTATCGTGTTATGGGAGCTAAAAGTTTAAGATATGACGACACGAATGTCCGTTGCCAGTAAGAGCGGAATGCCGAGTCGACTAATAATACTAATAACCCGGCAACGCGGGTGTTGTGTTTGTTTAGTAGCCTCAGGAGGCCGACATTCGTGACGTCACGAAATTAATTCTCTCTACCCTTATTGTGGTTATTATCAAAGATATTGAAATTCTACCACTGCGGGTAGTTTTACGAGTATTTTAACTAACGTATGTTGATGTTTACTAAATATGTTGCATAAGTTGACAATGCCTTTAACCAAAACATTAGCCAACCAGTAGAAATCTATCCTACGATCAAAAAAGATCGAGATCACGTGTGGCTCTGAAAATAAAATATTAAGTCTTTTTATTAAGACTCGTGTATTCTGTAATCGAATTTTGAAGTATATCGGAAACGGCAAGAACTTGCAGTGAAAATGTTTACTCGGACTCAAAGAGCATTGATTGTTGTATCCTAGTTTCAAATAGCAAGCGACGTGAAAATAGAACCTGGAACTACTACTCTTTTATAATATCCCGTAATTTTAATTAACTGCTTAATAACATTTATAGGAAGCTCAGTTAAGCAATAACTAAAGCCAATTTAAAAGGCATAACTCCCCGATTTCGATCTTTTTTGATCGTACGGTATGCACATATTGGAATTCAATTACGAGTCACATTATTTGATACTTTAGGTCAATAGATTAGACATTTAAACAAGAATGGGCGAAACAGCTGCAATAGAATTAAAAGCATTTTTTATTATAAAAGATGATATAAAAGATAAAATAAACTCCAGAGCAAAGATACTCGTTTCATTTAAAAAAATGTGGTTAACTGAACTCTATGACTTTCTTGATGTTTTTCAGGCTTAATTAATTAAAGGAAAATCAAAGACATTAATTATTATTTTATTTTTAATAAACGAAAGTTTTTTAACGTCTGGAGATCTTTTGTGAGCGGCCATACAAAGCTATTTTAATTAATTCAAGCCGCTGTTCCCTGTTGCTTATAATAGCAAAAGTTCAGTAATTTCTGACATTTTCAAGATTGTTATTAATTCGTATTACTTCACCTTATTTTTAAAGGAAACCAGTATGTATCAACGTATTCTCAAAAAATCTAAACCTCATCACTAAATAATAAATAACTCTGATTTTAAAATTTAATGGTAAAATCAAACGAAAGAAACAATTTTTGAAATTTAATTAATTTTATATTTAGGTTAAGCACTGCAAAAAGGTGACTCAGAAGACATTTCTAAACTAGCCTTTTAAATTAAGTGTAGAAACTGTATTGTAATTTGTTTATTATTTGAGAAACACGAGCAAAACTTACTGTTGCTTTGAATAGAAATTCTTATAAAAATTCCAGACTGAAGAACATCCATCTCTCAAATTTACGTCGTTTATTAACATTATTGACCGGTATTTTCCGGAATTTAAGCGTTCACTTCGAATTTCAAATGCTTGGATCTATACTGTAAGAAGAGTTTCTTGCTTAGACTGATCTACGCGAATAGTAATTACATACCCTAAATTATGATGTTTATTCACATCGTAAAAATCAAAATTAGCTGTTATTCTGATAAACAAAACTTTTATCTTTAGTTACCGAAGATTTTGAATCCTAATACTGGAAAATACCAGGCAATCGCTTTGTTTTCTGCATTTTTGATATCAGAGAATAATATTTTATTTACTTGTTGCTAAGTATTATACATAAACAAATACAATACATAATCGTGTAAAATTTCGCTTATTTTCACACCGTTATTCCTTTTGTTATCTTTTCAACAGTTTAACTCAGGCAAACTATTCTATAATTCTATTTGCTAACGTCAACAATTCAGACCTAATCCCTTGTGTACTCCGTCTAGGGAAAATACATAGCAAAAGGATACCCCGTATTCCGAGAATATAAACATGAACTTCTTTCTGCGTACTATAATACGTAATGCGAAAGTTCCTTCAGGTAAATAAATTTACTACGACTTATAATGCGAAATTAACGAAAACAAATGTATACGAAGAGAAAGAAGGGAAACATCATTACCAAGGTTCTTTGTTTATCTGATACACCGCAATTTTTAATTTACGTTCGAAAGCTGATTAATTTTATGCAAAAACGTGGCCTGAAAATAATTTTGAAGTCGAATATTACGTAAAGAGAGAAAGCATAGAGAAAATAAATTGGACGTTTCGTTATAAAATGTTACGAGAAGAGACTGAAAGGTATTTCAGGCACTGTTACATTAATTAGGACGACCACATGCAAAGCTATTGATTCAGATGTCTCAACCACCTATGTTTTAAAAAGCACTGAAAACGTTGGAAATTTTCTTACTTAATTAAAAGTCAAGTAAAACTGAGATAAAATGAAATTACGAGCTTTTAAAAAGCTGTCATTAAAAGGACATGATATTTTAAGCTTGTTACATATTTTTTTGAAATCAAAGTTGATCGTGAGTTAAAGGTTTAATTAATTAATGCAGGTAAATTCCAGTCCTGCTCTTCTGTTGGATTACTTACTTAATCTTAATCCCCTTTTCCATTAGATTTAATAAAATAGAAACTAATTTTTTAAAGATTAAAATGTTATGGATTCACGCTTTTGAGGAAGAAAGGATTTTTAAGGACAGTGGTTCAAATCTATGCGGAGGCAATACTTGGTTTATCTACAGAATTCTTATAAATCATATTATTATGTATTTAATTAATTCAAAAGGCACATTTCATTGAGAGATTCCCAAAAATTTTTAATAAAGAAAACAAATTGATAGCAAAAAATTAAAGAAAATAAGTTTTCTTTGGCTTTTCAACCACTAATTTTTAAACTTAAATTAGTCTTAAATTAATTTTCGGAGACCTACAAACTGAATAACAAACCATAAATTAGGTTCCAACATATTTAATGAAACCTAAAAAGCAAAGCACCCCACAAAGATCAAAACTTTATTGGGCAATCTGGAACGTTTAATTTTTTCCTTCATTTGGTTTAGCCTCGCTATTCTGCATAATATCCAAACGAATCCCTTCAATTTCCTAAATTAAGCATAAATAAAATCAACGTTACTAGAAATGTGGAAAACTAGTAAATCCGTTGAAAATCTTGCTTTTTATACAGAAAGACTTTGCATAATGTTAACAATCATTTTATGTAATTAGAAAACACAACGATGAACTTTCAACAGTATGAACAATCCTATTAATTAAACATAATCCTATTAACCAACAAAACCTAAAATATGCGAAAATTTTCCAGTTTGTTTTCATCAAAGGCCTTTGTTAAAAGTTTTGTAAAATAACTCGCATTGATGTAACTTGATGTAAAACCACAACACGTTTGAATCTATAAATTTTAAAAAGTTTGTTGGGAAATACTATTTTCTTCTTGTCATGTTAACAACATGAACATTGAACAGATCGAATGTACATGTAGTACAATGATTCTATTACTGCTGTCGTTCGCACTGACCAACATTTTACGTGAAGTCGTTCAGATGAGTATCGGTTCCACTTTAAAATACAAAAATAACAAACCGAATAAGCATGAAGGGTTAAAACAAATTGTGATTTATTATTAAAGGCTGCATAGTATTCATATTGAAACTTTATTTTTACTACATGTGAAAACATATAAAGGCAAACTCAATATTTTTAAAGTTTTCATGTGAAAATCAACAGTTTTCAAAAAGTAGGTTTTATTCATCATTTTAAAGGGTTGGGTGCTGTTCTAAAAATTAAAACGATTACAGTTTTCTGTGCCTTCTCAGAATGATTCGAAATATTCCAATACTTAACAATAACTAAATATTTACGGGTACATTTGGTATTTTTTACATATGCAATAGTAAATTCGGTTTAAAACTGCAAAATCCAGCAAAAATCTTTAAAATCACCAATTACTCCAAGAATTTTATAGTTTTATTTAGCGAAAAATATTATATTTGCTTAGTTGTTTTCATTCTTTCTTTATAGAAACAACTATCAATCAAAAGTTGTGAAATAAAAATACTCTCCAAACTTATATAAAAACAAATGATAAACTAACTTTTGCTTAAGAAAACAAATAAAAATTTTTTTAACTTTTCCTTGATTTATAAATCAAGAAATGATTAATTAAAAGAAGGAAATTACAGTTCTTGCTAGTTCTTAAAAATCAAGAAATAAGACGGGCAAATTCAAAAATTAAAGCTAGAAGCCCTAAACAACATGGATTCTTGCTTGGGAGATCAGTAGTTACGAACCTCCATCCATGTGTTGACCAATGGACTAAAGCTGTTGATCGCAACGAACCGGTGATAATGTGATATGCCTCGATTTCAGTAGAGCATTCGACAAAGTTCCTCATCAAAGGCTTAGTTACAAGTCACAACATTTTGGAGTTCGAGGAAGACTTCTGTCTTGGATCCAAGATTTTCTCTCCAATCGCTGCAGTAGGGTAGGGGTCGATGGTCAACTGTCAGCTAAGTTCCATGTCAAAAGTGGAGTGCCACAAGGCTCTGTTTTAGGGCCCCTGCTTTTTAACGTATTTATTTGTGATCTGGCACATAACTTCGTTACCAGTGTTTCGCTTTTTGCCGATGACACCAAGTTTTTTGCTAATCCAATTACTGACAAAGACGAATTGGTTGCTGACATTAAGGTAGTTGGATCATGAGAGCAATGCCATCTATTGATTCTGCTAGGTATCGCAACAGCTGATGGTTTTCAAATCACGAACTGTGTGAAAACTGATGCCAGTATAAAATGTTTAACAATAAATACCCTCTCCTCATTAAAATGTTCAACATTACTATTCATCGTGATTAAGTAGATACGTGAATTGATAACTGACGGAAAATGAAATTTATTTTGACTTGAAGAAACTTCAAATTTGATCATGGCTGGTCTGCTTTTTGTGAATAAAATGCAAATTATTTATTGCAGTTTTTAGGCTATTTCTTTCTTAAATAAGCAAAAAATTCAAGTAAAGTAGTACCAAATTAAGCGTAATTTTTTTGTCTTTCGATTCATACCACTATCAATCTTATCAACTCAAACGGGGAGCAGAAATCTGCATATGTACGATTTCCCATGCTATTTCCCTATGTTCGCCCCTTAAGTCAAACACCCGGTATCTTTGAAACCAGATGGTCATGCATGTTTTTTTTAACTAGTTTTTTTCCCAGATCTTCATTTATATTCACCCAGTTTTTAGTCAAAAGCTTATGGGTTTTCGTGATTCTAGTGGTAATTATGTAGATGATTTCTTGAGTTTCCTTATACTCGCCATGTTAAATCTTCCAAATTTGGAGTACAATAACTCCGATCGGAAATGGTCAAGTTGGCTGAAATTTTGGATTTACATCTAGCAATACTTAATCTAGCTGTACACCAAAAATTATTAAAATCTTATGGATTTTACTTCACGCTCCAACTACCATAAGTCAATTGAAAATTGGCGTTTGCAGTGGTGTTTACCACTCGATGAAGATAAGTGTACCGTTCTACGGTTCTACATATTGGTTCTAAAAATCCTAAAAATGTATATATTGTAATAAAGTGGGTTATATTCAAGAATAATGTAAAACATTGCCATAAGAAATGTATTAAATAAGTTAGCGTTTGGGTGTGTCAGATATAACAAGTTTCGCAATCCTTACATTGTAGGGATCATTAAATATGTTTACTAACTAAAGATGCACCTGCATAAATATGTGTCATTCGAATATCTGGTCATGTCGTGAAATAATATCAATATGCTACAATGTTGCAGTAAGTTCGTATTTACTAATGTGACACCTGCAACAAATAACGTGCTCCATTCGTGGAACACCATGACTCATGTTTGTACAAAGTAAGAATTAATGCGAAATGATGTAACACGAAACAGTTGGCTTAGGCAGCTGTTGAAAATGTGAGAAAGAAGAGGCAAATCTTGGGAGTATAAATATAGCCGGCTTTCATATAGAGTTTCAGTTCGTTGGTGGAGCCTGATTGCGATATTTGGGAGTAGGCAGATTGAGACCCAAATGACAGACTCTAACAGGACCATCCCTTGCAGTAAACCAAGGGTTGGATTAAATGTGGTTTCTAACGTTGTCGCCAAGATGTGTGCCTTTCTAAAGATGTTCATGTAAGATTAGTGTTTATTATTATTAGAATAAATTGATGCTATTGTTTTGTACGCCGTATTGGATCCTTCAGACCCAGATCATGTTATGTCGTTGGATTCCGTTTGTTGAACAGTTGAATTGTGTTTGTAAATAATGTTTTACCAATATATCTGATGTTAGTCGATTCAGTATTTTAATATAACCTCCCGCAACAGCTAAGACACTCGTAATGAAGTTAGGCTCAAAGTCTCTACCATCATAATCAAATATAAAAACATAGGCGGCCTTAACCCACTATATTGCCAAAAGCCGCTTCGTTACAATATGCTTAACAACAATCCTATATCTTCAGTGTCTCACCAAAAAGACCTCGGAATTATTATAACAAGCGACTTAAAATGGGACCTTCACATTGGAAACGCGATTAACAAAGTTAATTCTATCATTTACATGACATCGACTGCATTTAAAAATATGTCACCAGTTCTTCTATCGAAAATTTATAACTACATTCGTCCTTTACTAGAATATGCCGCTCCTGTTTGCAATCCTTATTTCGCTAAAGACATTCACGCACTAGAACAAGTTCAGAGACGGGTAACTCGTCTGTGTCCATCCATTCGCAACTTACCATATGAAAAGCGATTAAGTATTTTAGGGCTAACCACACTGTGCGATAGAAGGCTGCGGGGTGATCTAATAGAAAAAAATTCTAAATGGATATTACTCGGTTGATATTGACTTATTTGTGATTAACTGTGATGAGAGACTGTGCGTTCATTGTTGCAAACTAGTGCGCGATAAATTTCGAAAGTTGTGCCGTCAATATTTCCGACCTAACAGAGTGTTTTTAGTGTTGAATAGTTTAAACTGTAGTATTGTGACTTGTTCATCAGTTGCTGCGTTTAAAAATGCCTATGATAATTCAGTTACTTGTTAGTTTTTTTTTGTTTTTGCTCCTTTTTGTATTCAAGGGATATTTCTGAAACTGTTTCATTTTTATTTAACTGTATGTATATTTTTCTATTTTGTTTTATGTCACGGATTATCTTGTATTTCAGTCAATCGGCTATGCCGCCTACTGTATTTCTTTAATAATAATAATAATAATATCCATTAAAACCTTTTGAAATTGTAGGTACTAAAATTTAGACTTAACATCTTTATGGAATCCGCAAGTCTATTACTGGATCTTGCATTCGAGAATTTAGTTACGTGTGTTAGTTTATTTGCTGGGCAAGATCTATACCTTTTCAACTTCAAATTGAGACTAATCATTTTCAAATTGAGAATAAACACGTTCAAATTGGGACAAAATAATCTGAAATCGATTAAACACATTCAAATTGAGAACTAACACAATCAAATTGAGAATAAACATATTCAAATTGAGAATAAACACATTCAAATTGAGACAAAACAAGCTGAAGTCAGATTGTTTTGTCTCAATTTGAATGTGTTTATTCTCAATTTGAATATGTTTATTCTCAATTCGATTATGTTAAATCTCAATTTGAATGTGTTTAATTGATTTCAGATTGTTTTGTCTCAATTTGAATATGTTTATTCTCAATTTGAAGATGATTAGTCTCAACTTGAAGTTGAAAAGGTATAGACTTGCAGCTGCCAAGGATCTCAACGTACCTCGTTTACTGCTGTTGTAATTGACACTAGGTACCTAATTAGAATTTGTAGAATCGTAGGACTCCCAGCCCTCTTAGGACTCTTTATGCTATCATGGTTTTCCCTCTTTGTCTGTCCAAAATAGGAAAAAGCGTCAGATAAGGATCCGAAATTTACAAGGCAAGTATGGTAGCCTCAATGACATCGAGGTTAATGATGGACGATACTAAGGCTGTCTTGTAAAACAGAAGGTTTTATGTTCGATCCTGTCCAAAGTCAAATGATATTTTTAACCCGAAAAAAATTGAAACTTCGGTTCTGCGATACAAGAAACCTTAAAACAGCTTCTCTGCCAATATCCTTCCAGACGTGAATTTGGCAAAATCCTAGTCGGGTAATGTTAATTAACCAAAACAGTCGACAGTGCGTTGAGATCCTTGGCAAGTTTCGATCTCCAGCAATAGATAAACAAACAGCTTCTATGGCTGCGCCATTCAATAAAACTATTACATTCATTTACTTTAAAAATGCTTTGACAAAATTTAAGAATTTTAAACAAGTAGGCGGAATCTAAAGGTTGATGCTTTCTAATGATGTCAACATATTGTGTTGGTGTTAATATTATTTTTAAACTACTTATCGTATACCCTCATCGCCAGTAACCAGTTTAAGTACTCAAGAACCTATTTGAATAATCACTTTTTTAAAAACTGATCGTAGTTAAAGATATCGTTGGCATCTATAGGTAAAGGTATCGGTACTAACGCTTCAGGAAGGGGCGTGGTCAGGAACATGGAGAGTTAAGATATACTTCTTGAATGAAAAACATATAGCTGGAGTACTCGGAATTTAGTAGTCGTCTAGGTGTTAGGTGTGTAAAGAATATACAAGACATGGAGGACAACATCGTAGAATACCCACATTTGAAAGGAATAATCGATTAATTTCAGTAATCGCGCTTTGCCAACATTTCGTAGCAACAAGACGTATACAAAATTAGCACAATGAAGTTTGATGAGTATCAGCAAGTGGCCAAACTGTTACAAGAAAGCTGAAGAGATTAAGAGCAAGGCTAAGAAAAATTGAAGCTGAGCAGTTGTTAGCAATGCCGTTGTTAGCAAATTCGGTTCCATTAATTGGATGAATCAAGGTCTTCCCCACCATTGTTTGATGAGCGTATTAATGTATGGTGCCTGCGGAAAAGCGATAATCTTCAGAGAAATACAATTCCAACTACATATTTTAAAAGCTTCGTTTATGAATTTCCCCGGAATCTCTCACAATTTGCATATACGTAGAATTAATGGAATTGGATAAGAATTCCGTGACAGCAAACAGATATCTGGCAAGATGTTTCATTGGGTACAATTTTGCATGAGAATTCCAGACTTCATCTAGCTGGGGCAGTGTCAATACCCTAATGATGCCAAAATTAAAAAATATTTTGAATTGATCAATCTATAGTCCTGATCTCAACATAATTGGACATGAACAAGGGACATGCTTAGAGGGCAAATTAGTTAAAGAGCAATCGCACGCGCTTCATATAAAGATCTTGGCTGGTATTAACAAATTTTTTATAGGAAAAACAACTCATTAGCCTCAATTTTTCGCTTTCCTGCAAGTTAAATAAGAGATTATTCACGATCTTTAGATAAAATTAATCTTAAAGAAACTGTGAGCGATGTGAGACCAGGTTCAAACCAGCTAATCAATGAAAACCATGCTAGTTATCAGTATTTTCGTGCCGCGGTAAAACTTGTTAGTTGCATAATATTGAACATAAACATCATGTAGCGTCACACAAATCCTTCCTTGATCCCAAGTAAAAAAGCAGGAAATTTACTCGCACAAGTAGGCGCTCCTACTCCTACTCCTTACTTCCAATTCCATCACCAACACACTAGACACTACAGGGGCCCTATTAAACCCCGGGGCCTTTTTTTCTTATGCCAAGTACAAAAAAGGAAAAACATTACCTTCAAATTTCCACAACATTCTTACTTTAACCAATAACCAACTACCAATACAGGAAATTATATAGGAAGCACAATACAGTCCGCAGCCCCTTTTCCCAATGCCAAATATAAAAAATCGGAAACGTCCTCTTGGAATTACTTTATCTTCGCAATTCTTTGACTCCCAACTTCATCAACTACTAACAAGATAAAAGGTAGTGTAAAAATCTTTTTCATGTTTGATTCCAACCATGACAAAACCGTTTCCTTAAATTACCTTACTTTCACAATTTGCTTACTTCCAATTTCATCGTCAACCACATCACAAGCAGCAGTGTAAATGCGTGGAAACGCCTTTTCTTGATACCAAGTACTAGCAAAATAAAATCTACTCTTCGAATCATTAAACCTCCATGTACTCCTTATTACTTCCTACACCATCACCTACACCCCGGGCATGGATATGCGACAAGAGGCGTACTATACTAAATTAAACTTTCTTTTTACACAAACAGATTAGTTACAACTAGTCTTCCTTTAGAGGTATGCGCTTGCGCCTCTCGGAGCCCCACAGAACCACTCTTTCGGAGCGTGTCGCATTAACGTCTGCACGCCACCTTCTAGGTCTTCAAAGTTTACGAATTGTCTGCGCAGGGGTTTCTTCAAGGCTCCGAACAGACGATAGTCAATAGGAGCCAATGAGGAGGAGTACATTGGGTGTTGTAAAACCTGTAACCCTATCTTGGCAATGGTGGCAGTCGTTTCCCGATGCCGTTGTTTTGTTTCGACCATTCCTCTAGCCGCTTCTCTAAAATTTCGCAACGTAATGTGCTGTTAATGGTGGTCCCCGGCTCCAATCAGTCAACAAGGGCGGATAATGTCCTCCGCATCCGATCATGTACTGACAGGGACTGGAGAAATCCGCAGTGATGTAATGTAATGATTTTTTTACCTACTTTTGCTACCAAGTGAAAGACCATTGTACCAACTACCGGTAACTCCCATGACCAGCTAAATGGCAGACCATGGGTTGTGGGAAATTCGAAAACATAATTGAATATGGTACCCCTTCGTCTACAAAATTAAATAGTTTCAACATCTAAACATTTAAATATTCTGAACTGATATAGTAATTTTAGGTTCCCCACAATCGAATTAGTATCAAACAGTTCTGTATTCAGCGTAATCTGTAACCACAGACATAGTTTGTAAGCCTCTAGTTCTTCTTCTGAAGGTGGTATGCCTTTTTTTACCGTCTTCTCTACATATGTCTGTAGTATTAGTATCAAGTAGTCTACAGTGGATTCCGAACCACGGAAGTGCTTGTACTTCTATTCAGAGAAGACTTACTAAGCAGAAATACCTCATCTCGGTGGTTATTGTCTTTCGATGGAAGCAAGCTGAACGAACTGAGCCACGACGGGTGGTGCTTAAAATGATATAATAACAAACACCACTCGTTACAAAAACTGTTATTAATTAACAAGTTGTTAAAATTTTGCCAAAAGTAATAATACGAAATACAGGTCATTATTTTGTGACTTTTAGAAATAAGTTAAGTAAAAAACAAAATACTCGCAAACATTTGGAAACATAAGCCCAAAATGTTGCACTGGCTAATACGGGAGGATTTACAATGAATATGCATTTCTGGATGCATGACTTACTACAAGTGAAATCATGTTGATCAGATGTTATTAATTACAATAATGATTGTGGACCTTGACAGTCTATAGGACTATCAAAGTCCCTTGGGCGTAGCAAAATTATGATCAAATGTGTAGTACTAACAACCACAGCAGTCCACGCACGTTGTAATTCTTCGCTATGATTTAGGATCTCCATCCAATAAATAAACAAAAAGTAATGATTGGACATAATTACCAACTACTTCGTTTGCGTTTTATTTAAAAATTCAGTCGCAAAAAGTATGCTTTTGCAGATTTGACGGCCATATTACATACAAATTATTAGGCATTCATTTACAAATTTTAATGAAAATATGCTGAAGATTTAATTTACAGAAGTCTAGATTTTACTTCATATCAAACGTAAGAGATTCCACACGATTAAAGTACAATTTTCTATTCATAATAAATACATACATTGATATCAGAACTTCCGTGCTTAACCGAACCTCTAACAAAAATAAGGACTTAAAAAGTTTGTATACTTCAGAAATGTAGGTCATCTAATGAAAGGTTAGAAGAAACTAGAAAACAAAATGCACTCGTGCGGAAAGACCTATTTGAAAAAAAAATCTTAAGGACAATGCCGCAAATAAAGGATATAAAAGTTCAGAGAATGTTTTTTGTAGTTACCTATCTATTATTATTATTGATGATCCTTTTTATCTACGATTTTGTTTTCCTTTGAAAGTCAATCCGAACCCTTTGTAATTTTATTACGTTTTGGATGTCTTTTGAAGTTTCTAGGACATTATGAAGGTTTAATTTGTAAAGTAGTAAAAGTATTTTTGAAAATGGACAAAGGTGACCTGTTCCAATTCAACTACTTAGAGCTAAACAGGAGTATAAAAATAACTAAATTTAGATGGCTTTGGGTGGATGGATGTTTTTAATGTTGCTAATTTCCGGTTAGTGTCATAGCCGATTTAATGCCCGTAATTTCATCCTATTTACTGAAAAGTGTAAATTTTGTTGAGGTCTTTATATATTTAATTAATTTAATCAATTTTTGTTAAACATAAATGCAAAAGCAAGAGGATCAATCCACAACCGTTTTGGACAAGAAAATGCAACAATTTTGTATGTGTAATTAGGAGTTGTTCTTGTGTAAGTTTAACTTTTTCACAGAACTTTTCAAAAACTGAAGCTACGAATCTTGAAAAAACGGCACGTTGTCGACGTAATCACATTACTAACTAATATCGCTTTACCAAACTAAAAAAATATTTAGTTGACACAATCTTTGATTTTTATGTAGCTATAAATAATAAATTAATAAACAAAAATAATTGTAAATCAAAAAATATTAATAAATAATGGTTAGTGCTGATCTTGAAAGCCCTAAATAAATTATAAATAAATAATATTTCACCCCAACAGATGTTTAACGCAGGTCAAATCTGTTAAAATGTTTCCCTTTTCAGACTTCTACAAAATTAATGAAAACTTAATTTCACTTACCGTCGGTGTTTACAGCAGAAATGTAGGTCCAACCATGATAGCGAACAATATCCAACATCACTTGAGCTTGGTAGTAGTCCGAGGGTACAACTCTTTGAAAATAATTAAATCTGCTTTTATCTGATAAATCTCTAGAAGTGGTCGAGTACCCAACTTGGGGAATATGAAAAAGTTGCAGCAGATTTTGAACTTGAAGCGCTACAGAGCTGGACCCAGGTCCTATTACTCCTATTAAAGGACCTCTGACCTCGATCGCCTCGACGTCGGTCCTTAATTGAGTTTCCGGCACATTAGGACAAGCGTTAACAGGAGCCGACGAAGGTGTGATTGAATCCCTTATTAATTCGATACTTTGTTGGAGTGCAACCGGTGCATACCAACATTCGTCGCGTATTTCTAAACCCAAAGTTAGATTCGGCAATAGATACGGATCGTTATTTATTTTATCGAGCGTATGCAAAGTTATTTCTATTCTTTGGATGCCGTATAATTCTCGAATTCTTCCACATTCGATGCCTTGACTAGATTTTTTCTGTTTTGTAGGTGGCTGGTGATGTATCGGAAACAACAGCCCGATTATAAAATCTCCATTTCTGAAGATGTACGTGCCCTTTTCCTCTCCTGAGAATTCTAAGGAGCTAAACATAAGGATTAGCATAATGGTTGTCATTTTCAAATTCGCAGACATTTTGTTGCGAGCTTATCAGTTTTTTCTCATTGGTGAAAACATCTGGTTCCTTCATTTTTATTTCACTCTGGTTCTGTAAAAAAGGAAAAGAAATAGGTCATTTAAACAATTTTAAGAATAAACGTTTCTGAATATTTTAACACGTTAAAAGCAAACACTTGTATTTTTGTTCAGACTTGTTCTTAGGGAGAACACAGGAGTTTTCATTTTTAAATAGGTACGTAGAAAATACGATACAATATTCTGAACAAAAAGGTGGAAAGTAAGATTATAGAATACGAGAAGTGCAGTTTAGCAAATTTACAGCAACAGTCAAAACTTGATGTATGTCATATAAAATTAAAGCAAAGCAGATTTTAACCGCTTGTATGCACATTCAATATCATTTGTCATGAAAATGGATTTATGTTGTACGTCATAAATCTAAATTATGAATCAGTAATTACTCAAATATCCGATTTATGTATAGTGTGGAGACCTGTCAATGTCCACGCCACTGACCCCGAAGTGGAGTAATTCTATTATATATTATATTATATGTTGTGCGTTATTATATATGTATTAGTCATAAGGTTTATCTAACATCTTAGCAAACAGTTGTGGATTATTATTCTTTAGTAAGTTGTGCTGAGCGGTTCGGCAGTAACGTGTAACTAAAGTACAGTGAATGTGAAATAAATGCTTTGGGATTATACCAGTTGTTTTAGTGACATACTAGGTTACCACAATTGGCGACGAGGTAAATATTAGTGTATTTTTACATATATTTTTTTTGCAAACAATTATTAAAGAAGAGAATAGAAATAAAGCTAAGAAAATACATAGTAAAATAAAGCCATCCTGTTGTAGGAACAATCAGTTAAAGGGGGTGGATTAAATTCTACCAAGTTGCGGAGTGGATTAAATTCTACTATCAGAGCCGATTGAATTCGGCTGAGACCATTGTCATGGGTGGATTCAATTCTACCAAAGATCGAGTGGGTGGATTAAATTCCACCGGACAACAGAAAAATCTCGTAGGTGAGAAAAAAATTAAAATAATTGACAGTAAAGTTACTTATTATCTGTTCACTGACCTCGCGGACACTAGATTTATGTTGGCATGCACTGAACAATTGGTACAGATAATTTGCTCTGTAATGTTGTTATTTCTGGTTACTATATGATTGGAGGGAAATTTGAAATCTGACATTTAAACAAATTAATTAATTATAAAATAAAAATTTTCATGCAATGTAACCTAAATGTTGAACCATGAATTTTACCGAAAGAGGACACAAGGCAATTTATCTATGTTAAGAAGAATTAAAAACTGCATATGGAACTATTTATGAAAGTTTTGATTTTGATATCTGTCAACATGACAGCATAACCCAACATTTCAGGGAACTAAATATCTCACTAAATTTTAAAAACATGCAGTGCTGTCAATTCAATAACAAAAAAATGCACCAGATATTTCAATTTGGTGCTTTTCCTGGTTGTGAATAGATAATAGTTAATTTATTTCTAAAGTATTTAACAACGTGGTCAAGGAGTTTGTAAAATGGACCAATCGTCAATTAAACATTTTGCGTGTGACTCCATAGACAGGGCCTTATTAGCCGTTGAATGGAGAAAATGGGTGCGATCAGTTAAATTATATTTGGATGCCGAAGAGATCACAGATGTTGTGAAGAGGAAAAACAAATTATTGCATCTCGGAGGCCCACAGTTACAGGAAATAGCATTTGGATTACCAGGGGCTGTTGTAGACTACAATCCCGAAACTAAAAACGACGTATTCAAAATCCTAGTTGATACGCTTGATAACCATTTTTCACCACAACAGAATTCCTGTTTTGAAAGACATGTTTTCCGAAATATGAAACCTGAAGAGGGGGAAAGTTTAAACAAATTCCTCATAAGGTGCAGGTCACAGGCGAATAAATGTTTTTTTTTGGGAACACTGAACAAGAAGCTCGAGAAATAAACATCAAGGATAAGTTAATTGACATGTGGGCACCAATTGACCTAAAAAGAAAACTTTTGGAGAAAGAACTACCGGTGAATGAAGTTATAGAACAGTGCCAAATATTTGAACAAACACAGAACCAGAACAACATCATGCAAAAGAAGGACACCTCTCAATGTGGAGAAGCTGGACTGCAAGTCAACCGTATTGAAAATTTTAGAAAACGCAAGCATTGGGAAACCAAAAGCTACACAGAGTGTTCTCGATGCGGCAATAACCATAATCCTGCAGAATTGAGAAGTTGTCCGGCCATCAGTACCAAATGTCACCAGTGTGGTCGCATGGGACATTTTGCCAGACGATGCAGGACCAGGGAAAGCAACCGCCCTAATCCTCAGAGCACACCGAACTATCGACCTAATTACAAACCAACAAACGTAAAAAGAATCAATCACATCGAGGAAGCAAATAACGATGACTCACCTTCAATTAGCGGCATTAGTAGTTTCGAATGTTTCAAAGCGGGAAACTCTAACGACGGTCTAATTCAGGTTAAAATAGGTGGTACCGCTATAGATATGCTAATTGACTCAGGAGCTTCTTGTAATGTAATCTGCGGGCAAGACTGGCAAACGCTTAAAAGGAACAATGCAGCCATAATGGATATTCAGCGAGACGTGACAAGTAGCATACAACCCTATGCTTCCAAGGAGCCAATAAACACCGAATGTAAATTCACAGCACCTGTTTGTGTAGCAAAACGTCAAGAACTCATTGAATCGTTTATGGTAGTGGAAAATGGAACAATATCCCTACTGGGTAAACAAACAGCAACTTCTCTAGGAGTCTTGAAACTGGGATTAACTGAAGAAATATATCAAGTAAGGAAAACTACTCAGTTCCCAAAACTTCCCGGCATCAAGGTGAGGCTCATAATCAACCCAAAGATAAAACCCGTACAGCAACCCGTGCGAAGAATGGAATTGCTGTGGAAACTAAAGTAGAGGAGAAACTAAACGAAGCACTTGCCACCGACATCATCGAGAGGGATGAGGGATTCAGTCCATGGATTTCGCCGATGGTAATAGTTTTCAAACCGGACAATGATATTAGAATCTGTATCGATATGAGGCGGGCTAACGAAGCCATACTGAGGGAGAACTTCCCACTACCAACTTTTGATAGCTTCATGACTAAATTGAGGGGAGCCCGATATTTTTCACGCTTAGACTTAGCTAGCGCCTACCATCAGTTAGAACTGGCGGAGGAAAGTCGACCTATCACAACGTTTATAACGCTCAAAGGACTGTTCCGATATAAACGCTTGATGTTCGGTATAAACTCAGCTCCAGAAATTTTCCAACGGATATTTCAGACTATCCTCGCTCCATGCAAAAACTGCCTCAATTACATAGATGACGTCATTGTATATGGAACAACTGAAGCAGAACACGATGAATATTTACGCAACGTACTGGAAGTACTAAAAAAACATAACGTTCTACTTAATGAGAAGAAATGTCACTTTAAGACAAATCACTTGGAGTTTCTGGGACACATATTGACATCGTCGGGAATAAAACCTGATCCAAAGAAAGTCGAAGTGATTCGTAACTTTCGTGCACCTGCAAATAAAGAAGAAGTGAGGAGCTTTTTAGGACTCGCGACGTACTTGGGAAAATTTATACCTGATCTTGGAAATCTCACTGAACCGCTTCGATCCCTTATAAGAGATGAAGTAAAATTCAAATGGGGACCAAATGAACAGGAGAAGTTTGAAAACCTCAAAGAGGAGCTGGGTAGGTTGCCCACTCTGGCGTTCTTTGACTTGGAGCTACGCACACAATTAGTCGCTGACGCAAGTCCAGTTGCTTAAGGAGCAGTCTTGCTGCAGTTTAATCAGGAGAACCAACCTTTTGTTATTTCTTTCGCAAGTAAGAGTCTTACGGCGGTGGAACGGCGGTATACACAAACGGAGAAAGAAAGTCTAGCGCTAGTGTGGGCTGTTGAGAGGTTCTACTATTACCTGGCGGGGATGTCATTCGAATTAGTAACTGACCACAAGCCGCTAGAGGCTATATTCAAGCCTACATCAAAACCGCCCGCAAGATTAGAAAGATGGCTATTGAGACTCCAAGCTTTCAGATTCAAGATCTTATACAATGTCGAAGAATATCCCTTTTTTTTCTTTTTAATCACAAAAAAAAATTAACATAAACTAGACTAAGGGTTAATTTAATTATTAAGCTTAAATATAGGTTAGGGATGATTTCTACTGTAACAAAGGAGAGAATAGAACAGCCATATTTAAAGAATGTATGAAATCGTATAGTCCGGGTAGCAAGATCAACAATAGGAAAACGGTCGCTTGGAAGACCAATGAGAAGATGGTTAAATTATGAAAGTTAAAAAACCAACCATTTAGAGTAAATCTTAAAGGTTAAGGTACTAAAATTCCAAATATCTATCAATGACAATGCATATGCTAAAAGAATTGCAGACTAAAAAATAATAAAAAAGAATAATGACAGAAGAAAAGTTAAAAAGAGAACTGGAAACGAGATATCACCAAATCAAACATACAAAATAAGTAACATAATACAGACATATTAGAAGACTATCAACCGGACAGGACACCGAAGAAAATATTAGAATAGCAAAAGAGCAAAAGAGAGACGGAAGAGAGAAAGGGTTCAGAATAAACTGGATGAAAAAACATACGAACATACTAAAAAGAAAGCAAATGCCGAAACAGGCCTGGACAAACAAAAAAGAAGAAGAAACGAAGAAACTTAAAGGGAAACAGAAAATGTCAATCCTGAAAATCGCAGAGAAACGGATAGAGAAGAAAGACGGGGAAAGGGAAAGAAGAAAGAGAGATAAGAAAGGAAGGATAGAGAGGGGAAGAGACGGAAAACGAGGGTGGAAAGGTGGTCAACAGAAGTTTCTTATGTTATATTAATATTAGAAATTATTATTAACAAAAGCAAATATTTAACTCCACATATTCTAGTGTATAATAATTTCGAGAAAAATAATAAAAATTGTGCAAAAATTCTGCCATACGATATAAAGAATGATAGAATTTAATAACCGTATAAAAACAACTTAATGTAAATGTTTACCCTCTTCAAAGAAAGAAGCTACATTTAATAAATTTAATAAACAAATGTTAATGTCAAGCAAATTCTGTATTCTTATGTAATACGTTTGGTTTTCAATAAATGTCTGTTGCAATACGTTAAGTATAAACCTACGAAATCTAATAAAACATCCCCAGGTTGGTATTCGATTTCTGTATGTTTTATGAAAAGCTTTTCTAAAGTCTACATTTAGTTTTTATATGTTCGCGATGTTTCGTACAGAAATATTCAAATATTACCTTACGGCAGTTTGTATGGTTTCGGATTAAATAAGCGTTTTGATGCAAATTCCACATTATACGAGTTAAGGATAAAAATCGAAACTGGGGGTTTCAAGTTACTTTTGTGATAAATCGCTATACATTTTGCTGTAGATTCAAACAAAAATTTAGACGTATTATAAATAAATAAAACTGGCCGATTTTAAGCTGAACGTGTTCTCAAAGTCTTTGTTGCATTTTTAAATTAATAACGTGGGCCTTCGTTATGCTTCAGCTTAACCTTAATCATCAGATTATTGTTCTAAATAAAAATCCAAACAGTTTAATTAATCAAAATATTTTGTTTGTCATTCATGATAAATCCAGCAAAGTAATTTTGTGCTTAATTATGCAAAGAAACAAAAAACATTTAGCTTCAGGAAAAGTTAACAATACATAAAGAAATTAATATAAAAATCCAAAAATTTTTTACTTATCCTAACAATAAGTTTATCTCACATAAAAATAATTTTAATAAAACCGTAGTTATTCGAGTGGTCTATTAAGAACTGAAGCAACAGGTGGATTCTTCCTTCGATTAATTTATTTCGGTAATAAGTCGTTACTACCCTGCTTGATATTAAACTTTGGTTGATTTAATTAGTTGGGTAAACTTCTAGAAAATAAATGATTTTCTAACCAATCGAATAATATATAGATATTTATGAGTTCAATTTATTTATAAAAAAACCGATTTACTTTTTTAGTCTTAAAAGGTATTCAAAAATGCTTTTTTTTAAATTAATATTACCTAAATTGTTACATATTTATACTTTGAAATCCTTAAAATCTTATTAGCAATAAACTCTCCGTACAATCCGTGCCAATTCTGATTTTTATATCTTCGAAAACCAATAATTCCCTGAATATATTCTGGTTATTTGCATTTTAAATCCTTAAAAGTACGTAAATAACTTCATGCAATAACTACAGCCAACATCAATTTAAACTGCATAGAAATGATGTTTACAGAAACGTAGCAAGTTTTATTGAAGTTGCAGTTTTATAAAAGGGAACAAGAGCTCTTATCAACCAGGTACACAATGCATAATTGTAACTTTACATCGGAAATCTTCGGATTATTTCTTTTTATTCTGACGTAATTTTATAACGTAAATGAAGATTCTAAAATAAATATTGAACAGAACTTTACGCGATTTTTGAGCTTTTTACATCTAAGCAAATTTTTTAGGGTCATTTTTATAATTCTGCTGTCTCAAAATTTGAGGTTATTACAAATCAATAACTACAACCTGTGGATAATAAAAATTATTTCCAAGATTGATTTATTACAAACAAAACCTCGGAATTTTAGTCTATAAGATAATGCCATACAAAAACATTTTGTATTTAGAATGCGCCTCGTAGTAATTTTCCTGCAATTGTTTATGCATGTAAATATATTCAGAGCTAAATTGCAGTTCATAACTTTTTCTATTAACAAAAAATAAATAAAAAACATGACAAAGCGCAACGGCAAAGTCAGCGTCGTAAATTTAAACGAAGCAGTTAATAATATCACAGAAAATTCCACAAGATCAAAAGAAGACTTCACAGCAAAAAAAAGCCTCGCTTCACAAACACTTCGCAGATAAGCTCACAATCAAGTCAACAAAAACCACACAAAGCTCATTATGATTTGCACAAAGCAAACACACAATCAGTTTGAAGTTTATAATAAAAAAATTCAAATATACAAACAACTTTACATGCTTCTAAAGGACTCGAAGGAGAATGGAAAATAACGCGTAATTTGTTGAATACCTAATGAAATTATTATAAATTCAATAATATTTTCGCCGGGTTGTTCCTGAAATATTCTTTACAATAACTAAATGTTTTTTTAGTTCCAACAAAATTCGTCGAAAATTAAATCACCTTCCTCAGTATTAAAAAAAGTATTTACAAGTGCCAATACAACGATACAATTTATAAGTTAAAAGGATTCTTAAGGAAAGGAAATTAGGAAAGTTTAAATCATTAAACAGATCCCATTTATCTAGATTTATATGTTTTTGAAAGCTTTCGTCGCCCGAACAGCTCTATCTTTCTTGTTTTTCTGTTTTCTTTCCCGTTCTTTCTTTCTCCCCGTTTCTCTTTCCCTCTCTTCCTCTCTCTCTCCCTCCTACGCTCAGTCTCTTTCTCTTTCTATCTCGTCCGCATATAAAAGAATCACACATAAGTCAAAGTGCAATTATTGGAAAAATTATGAAAATGCAGCAAAATCTCAAACAAAATACAAGTATTTGCTTTAACTTTAAATGTTTCACTTAAAACCTGCCAATAAATAAAGTGTGAGATGAGAACTTGTACTGTAAAATTAGGAAACAAAGGATAATTGGAATAGATTAACTCCACTCTTTGAAATAAATAAATTAATCAAGTCTTTAATTCAGTACACGAATGTCAGAACGGAACTTAATTTAATAATCGTCCTACCTTATTTGATGTACGACCAAGTTTAGTTACAAATTAAATTTGTTATGAGGGATTAGTGTGGCATTTTCTCTCTAACAAAATGGATTTATTACGAAATGAGGTATTAAATGAGATTTGCGATACAGACGTAAGTAATAACACTCTGTGATTTGGGTTATAGGTTCTTTGTTGAATTTACATTTATATTTAACAACTGATAGCTTTTTGATTTCTAAGTTTTCAAGTAGAAAATTTGTTCGTAGACTTTATACGTCAAACATCTATCTATCGAAGTAGTTTCTTTTTGTTAAAATAACAAAGACATCTTGCGGGAGGGGATCAACTCATCCTAAGGAGATAAAAATATAGCATCCTGAAAAATGGGTATATATGTGAGGAAAATCACAGTGTAAACAGCTTCCTCTTATACTTGTTCTTTACAGGAAGAAGAGGGTGAAAAAGATGAAAAACTAGAAGAAGCAAATAAAGAAAAAAACTAATGACGAAGAAGAAGAAGGCTAAAAGAAGGAGAACAGGACGATACATAACTCGAAGAGCAAGAGGAACTATTGCTGTCACAGAAGATTTAAAAATTAATAAAATCACTGAAAAATAACGAAGGTTTGAGAACTGCCAGCAAGACAAAAGAACTCATTTATTCGAGCTATAAAGATATAAAATTGTTAAAGACTGTCCCAAATTTCCTTAAGCTTCTTTCAACTACCTACCTACTTTCCTATTTTAAGGTTGCCCGCACTAACTAACAAAAGTCGGGCCAGCCAGTGAGTAAGACCCAATGTACAGTTGTGGACAGAAAAAAATAGGACAGTGTTTTTTTTCTAGTTTAAAATGGCCCCTTTGTTGTAATTTGATTGCAAGTCAATGTGACAAATGTCATAATTATAAAGCCAAAATCAAGTAACTAAATTTTATAGAATAAAGTTCACTTGATTTTTCGAGTTGTCCTATTTTTTTCTGTCCACAACTGTACATAAGGTAATTAAAAAAACATACATATACGGTACCGTCCAAATTAATTGGGACAAATAGGATATAATAACGAAACAAAAGCAATCCTTATAAAATACATTTATTTACCATGTTTCAATAATTGATATAACCTCCTTTTGCACAGATTACCTGCCCTACGCTCTTAGATATTAATGTACCTAAACCACACTTTGATTACATTTTCTATCATTTCAATTTTTGTTGCGCAGTCCATCTTTATTATGCAAAAATCGATCTACAGTAAATCAAAACTTGTCCCACTTAATTTGTACAATACTATAATTTTTTTATAGTACGTATATTATTAATGGCGTAAAAGTGTGACAACTGATGAGGAAAATTAAGAGTCCTGGAAAAGTAAAGCAAACGGATAAATAAGCAAGAAAAGTTACGTAAGGGGAGGAAGATATAGGTAGTAAATTGAAAAACGAGAATTATGTTAGTATATAAAAACAGAGACTTTTGAGTAAAAAATATTTCTGGTAGCCGATAAAAATAATAAAACGGTGAAAAGAAAATACAATATCTTGCAAGAAGAATAGAAGGGAATGGAAAGTAAGATTGGGCGTTGGAAGATGCAAATGATAAAACACCATAAATAGATGGATAGCTTAAGTAAACAAAAAAAAAAACATATGCCAAAAGACTGGGCAGGGTGGTATGCTCAAATTACAAAGAGGGAAATACTTTGAAATGCAAAAAACTGTCAAGCAATTTAACTGTTAAGGGTAAAGGGCAATCTGGAAAATAGTTTCATCAGTAAAAGTAAAGATTTAATAACAGTTACTGCTCGTTTGCGCAGTGGCAAGAGCGCTGGGCTCCTAGCTAGGATTCTTGAGTTCGAATCTCACGCAGTGGCAACGATTTTTATAAAGAATTACCCACTGTTTGGGGTACTTGAGCGAATGAAGCCATTTAATCGTTTGGTTACAAATAACGATTCTGTCTGCGGAGCGGTCTACTTCAGATAGTAACAAGACACATACACTATACACTTAATACATGGTCACAAACTCTGCAGAATACAACCGGAAACCACTGCACTGAACAAAGTTCACGACATCAAGTCTTTTAAAAATGTGGCTATGACCCCCTTGCCAACGTCCTTAAGAGTAAAGCACAGAAAGAAGATTATTTTGATAAAAATTGAACAACATAAAACAAATATATTTAGATAATTAAAATAATCTTAATACATAATTGAGAGTTATGCTTTAAGGATGAATATTTTTGTATTATTTATTTTTATCCGTTTACGTTTAAATACAATTTAGCTTTTGGGCCAATGTTTTTTTTTAATTACTGAAGATATACTCCACTTTTTCTTTCACAAATTCAATGTTTTCCTCTTAGTAACAAAAGATAAAAATGAAGTTTATTCTACATTAAAACAAACGAAGGAAAAAAGTCAGACAAAAAAATGGAAAATGTTAATTTTATGAAGGCGAGAATTAAATTGGATCGCGCAAATACTAAAGAAACCAGAAACCAAATAATAAAATATAAAAGAAAAACAGAATTTCAACTTCATTAAAAATAATGACGGCAGAGAGTATTACATGTAATAAAAAAAATTACACTATTAAAATATTATGAAAAACTGGTAGGTAAATCTAGCCTTAGCATTTGCAAATAGGTGTAGGTTTTAACCAAAATTAATCAGAAAAACGTTGAGCTATTGAAAAATAGAAAAGCTCTTTAGAAACCTGGACATAGTAAGAAATTAATATTATTTGTGAAAAAAGTTAAAATTAAATTTAAATTGCATTATTCTGCGTTTTGCTAGCTTATTAAGAGTGATAACGTTTAATAGGCAAAAACTAGCAAAATTATATTCATAAGAGAAAACAGTAGGAACTTATAATAATAAACTATGAGGATTTAATATGGGCCCAAAAAAGTCCGAATATTCTTTTTTATGGATGAAACAATACTTCTCGACAGTACTTTAAGACTTCTGACATCTGACATTACCCCATAACTACCTCAACAGATAAAATAAAAACCATGGCACTATTTAAGGTGCTCATCGGCTGTAAGTTAGTAATCGAAAGTGAACCAATACATCAGGTGATTTAATTGCTTGGAGTATCATGCAATAACGCAACAGTTGCTAAAAGATCCAGTATATGTGTTTTAAAACAACTGCTAAATGGTTTCAGATTACACGCATAAAAGTATTTAAAGATAAATAAATCAAGAAATCTATAAACAAGAGAAAAAAAATCTAAAAGGGCAAATTAGAAGTGTTAAATATGAGATTCAAAAATATGACTAGAAGTTCAGAAAAAGGTAAGAAATAACAAACATTAGACAATTCAATAAAAAGCGTGAATGTAACCCAAACACAGTTATCTAATATGAAGCAACAATTAGATCATCTATTTAAAAATTAGAAAGAATATGTGAAAATTAATTTTTAATTAAAAATTTTAACATTTTAACTTAAAATCGCTTGGGACACATACGCATAGTATTACTAAACTAATCTTCTTGAGTCAGGCAAATGCCTGACAAGCAAATCCGAAAACAAGGCCGAATTTTCTGTAATTGGGGCAAACAATAAAAGAACAAAGAATTTAATATTTATTATTTGATACCCTGAAAACGACAAAACCAGGTTCAGTAGCCAGTGAAAAAGTATTTGTTATTTCAGGCATTTTTGTATCTAGAATAAGAATGGAACAAGATGAGGTTATCCTTCAGTTGACATTATATATTTTCTGAAACTAGGTATTGCCTGAAAAAAAAAATCTAAATGACTGAAAGTTTATAATTTACGTGTCTCACGGGTTTTAGTGAATTTACTTTTTTATTTGTATTTTTTTTTTAATTTACAACCAACAGCAAGTACAAACAACAAAACAACCTAAATTGCCCTTTTACAAAAAAAGAGAACACAAATGAAGTTCTATCAGCAACTGTTAAGAAAGTAAACATGAATCTGTAAATCTTCAAAACTTATCGAACAGATACACAAAAATGTACCAATAAAAGGTAAATTACGAAACTATAAGAAATTTCCACCAAGGACCTAAGTACGAAGAAGATATTCAGAGATGCAAAGATTGCTTAAGAAGTTACAGATTTCTTCGAATGAAGAATGAAATAATATAACATAAAATAAAGAGAACCGATAATAGTAGGTAAGCCAAAAATAAATCTAGAAGATCATCTAATAGCAAAGCACAAGTTGGTAGTTCTTGATTTTAAGTTCTAACATACACCGTTTACAATCATATAATCATATAAACAAAGGTACACAACTAAAATGCGTTAGGCGAATTTAAATTTCGAGTATGTAATAAGTTCATAATAATAACATGAAACTGAAAAACGAACCGATTACCATTAAAATAAGAAACTACATCACTAACATTAATGGGAGGAATGAAAGCATATCCCAGGAAATTAAACATAAAATATTAACTGGAGTGCCGAGTACTAAATATCTGAAACTGATTATAGACAATTCCATATCGCTTAGTAATCATATCAATTATATAGAGAATAAAATTAATGCTGCCAATGTTGAATTAAACAGGGACTCCTTTATGTGTAACATGGTAATTAAATATGCTATTTATAACGCATATGTATATTCTATTCACGTGTTATATATTTATCATTATCAGGCTTGAGGGCCAAGCTACGAATATCGTAGAATTACAAATTGTTTTAAATAAATTATTACAAATCGTATCCAATAACAATAAGCCTTATAGAACAAGTACACAAAACTTCTACAGTGATCTAAACCTAGGCGACATGGAGTTTTAAAAATGCTTAATCTGAAATTTGTGTTTACAACACGTGTTAATTGCATTAAGCACTGTGTACATAATTACATCAGACATAATCGGTAGTAACATAATCAAGCTTGTATTATATAGTTCAATGAACTTCTCTAACAGCTATTAAACAATTCATTTATTACGCATATTAAACAAATCGGTATAAATGTTTTTAGCAAATACATACAATTTATTTTAACTTCTATAATTGGAATACTATCAGACTATCACTAATTGAACATAGTGGACCATTTGATGAATTTGGCCCTAGACGTTTTACTTTTTACATAGGTGTAATAATTAAGGAGATAACTTGAAACCCTTCGAAAGCTGACCACCCGGTACACTGAAAACGAAAAATATTGCAAAGCACATGACCACTAATTTCATTTAATTCGGAAAGTATGGTTTTAAAGTAGGTATTGTCAGTCAGCTCCGAGGTGCTCTCAACTTATTAGTTTAAAAACATGTCATTTTATCAGTGGCATTCGTAGTATTGTAGCGGAAATAAGTTTATGAATTAATTAAGGCAATATAATAAGAATTTAAAAAAGGCATTACATCTTTGAACGGTTTCAAATGAAGAAATTGAATTTGTAGCGGTAAACTTCCTGGAGAAACTCGTACTATTATTAAAACATATATCAAATATTCAGTTTTTTATAATGAATTCGATGAGTTCCATGGTCAGTATCAGTGTTCGAAGAATTTTTAGTGCAGATAATGAAATCTAGTGTTACGTCAATGACAATAACGTTTATGAGTCTTTGTCATTTTACAGTATTGCCAATTATGCAAGATGTATTGCCTATACGGAATTTCTATTTGCTCACACTGTACGTGACACTGTTTTTTGTGATCTAATTAAGGCTTAGGTATAGATGCTTAAAAAGATTTACAAACAAATTTTCAGGTCGATTGTTACTATAAAAACGAAACAAGGATCGATACACTATTTAACACAACCGAGATAAACGGAGCGGATAGCTACGTGTAAAAGGCCTCAGACCCTCACGTAGGTGTCTCGGGTTCGACTCCCGAGACGGGCGATATTCCAAACCCGAATTTTAGACGGTCGTACGCCGAGTTTCCTGCTTCGGAGGGCACGTTAATAAGCCGGCGAACCCGGTCATCATAACATCTTTGATAACGGTTAACCTCACAACACTGCAGATCGATCTTCTTCGCCTCTTTCGAGGGTTAAGATTAGCCCCCTGTCCGGTCTATGTGCAGTACTTAGGAGTTAGTAACAGGTTATTGGCCTAACTTCGATCGTAAGAGGAAGAAGAAGAAGCAAACAGCAAAAATACAAACAAGTTTATAAAACACGAGAAAATACTGGAGTGAGTAAATTGATAGAGCAAGCAATGAAAAAATAAGCAAAATAATGAAATAATGAAAGTTGTAGAGATTCCGAAGCCGAGGAAGCCAAATAGCTGGAAGTCAGTCACAGACTTTGTACCATAACTGGATGAAAAAAACAATATAGTGCGCCTATCATACGAAAATGGAAGAAGATGAAGAAGATGATTAAGAAAAAAGAATAACAAAGTAAGGAAGAAAACGTGTCAAATTAAAGAAGATGAGGTAGACGAAAGAAGAAATGAATTAGATTCAGATTTGAAAAATAGTTTTAACGAAGCGAATATTCAAAGCTAAACAAAAATGGGAAATTACCAAACGGTCTGGAGAAGTCCACCAAGCCTTTGAGATCTCAAACATATTCATCATAATAAAATTTCTATGAGTATGTTTCTTCAAATACAGCTAATTCGGATTGTGTTATATTCAAATACGGTTAATATATAACACCAACAATGAAATCATCGATCCTCATTTCGAAAGATTCGATCCGATTTTTCAGTTACAGTATAATATTTATTAATTATTATTTATAAGAAAAATACAAGGGCGTATTTTTAATCTACCTAACCATGAAAAAAAAATACGTATCACATTAACACTTTCTACGTAACTCTCTTCAACACTTATCCCATCTTTTTTACAATTGTCCCATGCCCTCAAAAAAATCCTTTGACAACTCTGCAAAATATTGTGCTTTGTTTGCTTCATCAGACGCAAAACGCTTTCCCCTGAAATGCTTTTTGAAGTTTATTAACTTCAACGTCCCAGAAAACTGTTGCTATCAGTTTCTTTTCCGCAAAATGTGTTTTGGCATTTTTTGGAGGTGAAGAGACCAAAATTTAACTCGAAAATAAGATGGTGCATCTTCGCCATACACAGCACCCATTCTTTCATCAATAATTCTTGGGCTATTACCTTCTTTTGTCAGGAACTTTATGACACTGCGCGTTTCACCTTAATTTCACTCATGTTATCAAGCAGTAAACCTTCCCAAATCTATATAAACCGCACAAATCGAACACGACTTAACATAAGTACGTCTAAAATGTTACAGCTATTTTTTAATAGGTTTGACATCGTCACTTTTTGTTTCATTGCTAGGTAGATAATATAAAAATACGCCGTCGTACGAATAGGTAGTAGAAAACAAATTACAACTGAAATTATAAATAATAAAGTCATAGAAACTACCTCCCAACGGATTAAAATAACAACAACGAAAACAGGCCATGAGAAAAAAATACAACTCGCTATAGAAAGATGTAAGTGGCTTGGTTTGCAAGTTCTTCCTTTTGCTAAAAGAGTATCGCCTCTGACGTGGCGCACACATTGAATTACCGTGCTCTTTTAGTACTAGCCTTTTTCCTCCTGAGAAAGACCCTTAAAAAAGTGGACGAAACGTTGAATTCTTCTTTCTCAACAATGACACGGTTAATACTAATACCGTTTTTTGGGATAGGAAATCATACTACAGAACCATAGTTTCATTTCCCATAATAAATGAATCGCCCATTTCTCTAATACGTCTTCTTCTTCTCGATGCCTTCTCCTATCGGAGGTTGGCGACAACTATGTTGAAAGCTTCTCTGTCTTCTGCTATTCTGAATAGCTCGTGTGTATTCATCCCGGTCCAATTCTTGATGTTCCGTAACCATGACATCCGTTTTCTTCCCACTCCACGTCGTAGCACCTCCACGTTTGTCACTCTGTCAGTCCACGGAATTTTGAGCATTCTCCTGAAGGTCCACATTTCGAACCCCTCTAGCTTTTTTATTGAACTAGCTTTCAGGGTCCACGTTTCTGCGCCATACAATAGAACTGAATAAACGTAACATTTTACCATGCGATATCTCAGTTTCAAACTAAGATTTCTATCCGTAAAGAATCTTCTCTTTTTGATATATATTTCTCTTGCATATTCTATTCTGGTTTTAATTTCTGTCTCTAGACCTAACTCTTCTGTTATCCAGCATCCAAGATAATAATACGTAACAGAGTGCTAAAAATTCAATACCACATTCCACATGTCGTTGTTTTTGAACAACACTTAAAGGTTTTGGGAACCATCTTCCACTCACTTTGTTCAAACTAAGATGATCGTATAAAATTTTTGAAAGTTTACACTTCACTAGTAATTTTTCTAGTTTTTCAGTTGCTTTAGCAACTCTTCTTGCTCCAGCAATTGTTACCAAAATAAGTGTGTGTTTCTGCAGGTCTGCCTTGATAAGGATCATCTTCAACCGAATCTCTCCCTAAACCAAACTGTTTAGCGGTTTAGCCTATTCTTTAAATGCGAAATACGATGGGGAAGACTCGCCGTACATAGCCTCTAAGCCTAAACTCTTATAATTGCATAATTGATACCGGGCTTTCGCCTTCTTTCATCAAAATTTAGAAACCCCACGATACTCAAATTTAGACATCTTCAAATATTGAGTAACAATACTTCTATCTGCGATGCTAGCTAGAGTGCTAGCGATGCTAGATACCCAAATTTTTAACTGCAGTGAAACAAAACTTAAGGTGGAAGGTTGACGGAGTTATACCTATCAATTCTTGTTCTAATAACATATTCAAACCGGAAACTTTTGGCCGTTACCACGTACGAGTATATCGATCTCTTTGAAGAATAGCAAGCATTAGAGCCACTGCTATATTACATAAAGAAACAAAACCAGGACAATTAAATCGTGGAGTTTAACAAGGCAACTGTAAGTCTCCCAAACTAACAGAAATGAAAGTCGTTTAGGTTAAAAGATTTTTAAGGGGATACGCATTTGGACTTAACCAGGGCTCCAAAAATATTATAGAAGCGAAAATTGGACTGCACAATATGCATATCTCATATGCACAAATTAACAATTACACAAAGAGTAACTGAACGTTAAATGCTAAAAATCTCATTGCTAGATAGAAAACTAAAATGTGGAAAACGAAGGTAGCAGATATAGAAAAAAATTGCGAATCTAAAAGGACACTTAGCTAGAGCAAATAAAATCAGACGTACAAAACTACACCCCAACGGCGACCTTGGGATTACAAGAGGAACAGAGGAAGTTTGCCTAATAACTAGTAACTACAATGGCATAATACAAAAAAATGCCCAGTTAAAATAAATACAAGAAGCACAAACAGAAGCTAATGGAAGTCAATCAAGGACGCCTTCGTCCATGTACAGTAGACCAAAATGGTCTAATTATTAGAAGAAGAATTATCTATAAATAACGTTTAAGTTAGTTCTTTAAACCAGAATTGATTGTAAGAACAATTTTTACATTCAAACTTGTTAAATATTTTTTTAAGTTAGAAAAGCCAGGAAATAGGTTTTCAAAACACGACTTACTATTTAAAAACCTATGCAAATGTAACGTAGGTTTCACTCAGTTTCAAAATATTCCCTTTGAAAAAGAGGGTGCAGCTGACGTTTGAATACGAGTATTCCCACTAAACAGTAATACCGATATACGTGAAAACGTAGAACAACGTGAAATAAAACGTCAATTTATTGGACTTTAAATGTGTATTAAAGCTCTGGGTTCCAACATAAAATTACTCTCATATAAATATACAACTTCGAATCAATTTCATTGGTTATTGCTTTGTCCGGTGTAAAATTATACGACGTTTTCAGATAAGTTACCATTACCGGGCATTTTATCTAACCAAAGGGTATCCTTCGTCCAGCAGTAATTTATAGTATAAAGAATAGATTTAGCGAGCTTGTATAAAAGAGGAAAGGGATCCTTATTGAATGCTTTATGTACTCACAAAGCCGGAAAACAACTCAATCGTTCAACGTTTGTATTTGAACACCTTTATATTAAACGCAACTAAAACTAATAAATTACCAAGCAGAACTAGAAACAAACGTAATGCTGAAAACTATTTGTAATTTTGAATTTACATTTCAGGAAAGTTTCCACGATGCCGTTCATTTAAAGTGAAATGGTGGGAATATTACAAAACATCACGAAACTTTCAGGCAAACCTCTGAATATAAAATGAAATCTACACCTTTAAAGATTGCAGGATACCAAGCAAATGCCATTTAAAAGTCCGAAGTCTGGGTAACACTTAGCTGTATAAGTAAATATTCAAAAGGGAAGTCGCTATAGTTTGTGTAAAATTTATGAGAGTTTCTGATTTTGCACACTTAACGCTTTTCAAGTTTAACTTTCAAGACTGCTGAAACTTCTGCAAAAATATTTAAGAAGAAAGATTCTCTTAAATGGGGTAGTCCAAGAAGGTAAATTTTGAATACTCAACTAAATCTGTTTAGGATTTAACAGCAAAACTTGAGTAACATAAGCAAATAAATTTGTTTAGGATTTAGCAGCAAAACTTATGTTAAGAAGGATTAATTAGATGGAAAGCATTCAAAATCCTCAAAGGATTTTGCTTTATGCAAACACCTCTGCAAATGGGTTCAAAAAATTAGATGAACCAATCGAAAAACCGAATTCTTAATAACAATAAATCTGGTTATATTTCGCCCTTAAAAAAGTAAAGCTAAATCCTAAAAGTAAGTAAATCTTCCGAAGCGTATTATAAGAAAATTAGGGTTTACCAGGTATTAACTAAGATAAATTCATTTATAACTAATTCCAGGATATGGCTTAACCTTAATTATCCCTTCGTGGTGGCTAAAACAAAATAAGTTCCAAACAAATGTTCGCCCTGCATCTCTAAACAAAGGATTCTAATTTAAATACACAACGAATTGAGAAGTTTTTGCATTTCCGGCAAACGTATTAAGTTCGTTTTCTCTCATCTACCTTGAATAAAAAATTCCTTTCTGTGATCGAGAGATTTTATTGGACTTCAATGTACTTCATTTTTATTTAAATTAATAAATCAATATAAAAATAAATTAAAATTTTCAATGATTCTGTGCAAAACAAAATAAATTGAAATTATTCAAGAAAGAATAAAGTCGTCAGAGAAAATAGTTTAAACTGAAAAGGAATTCACAATCCCCAAACGAATTTAACCTCTTTAACTTGCAAGTCTTTTATACAACTCTATTAGCCACAGAACTGCAATAAATGATCGATGTTTCGATATTAATCATCTGTCATTAATTTATAACATAATCCTGTTGCCATTTTATGTTTAATGATGTTTGGGATTCTGTCAAAATTCGTTCATTTCACAAACAAGTGTAGCAAGGTAATTTATGTATGCTATCAATTTCAGAAAATCCTGTTGTAAAAATCGTAAATCACCAAATATCCCACATAAAAATCCAAGCTTTTTAATAATTCGCAACTACTCGGCTACGAAAGAGTTACTCTAAAAAGTTTGTAAACAGCTTTGGTATTAATTTTTAAACTTTCTTAGTTCAAAAATAAAATCAATTAAACCCAGAAGTAAATATATCTATCATTTAAAAAATGAAGGATAAAATTAAAAACCAAAACCTATTTACTGGAACAACTCAAACAGCAAAGCCGAAGTTTCGCAAGTAATTTGTAATTCAAAAACAAATATTTCAAAACAGAAAGCTTTGGCAAAATAAATAAATAATGTAATTATTGAAGTGAAAACCAAAACCTGTTTATTGAAACAGCTCAACTAGAAAAGTGTTATTTTGAAATAGTATTAAATTTCTCCATTTTTAGACCAAAATCAAATGTTTCAAAACACAAAGCTTAAATAACATAAATTTAAGAGGCAAAGCATTTAAATAGAAAACAAAAAGCTGTTTATTGAAACAACTCGCCCAGAAAAGTTTTAGCTTGAAGAATTTATAAAATAATTTTAGTGAATATTAAATTTCACCAGTTTTAGATCAAAAATGAATACATCAAATGCTTTGATAAAAAAAATAACAGATGAAATAGAAACTGAAACTGAAACTTGTTTACTGGAACAATCCAGTCAGAAAAGTGTTAATTTGGAAAATTCATAAAACAATTTTAGTATCAAATTTCACAAATAAAAATTTCCCAACACAACGCTTTGATAAAATAAAGAAATGTATAATTGTAAAAGATAAAAGATTAAAATAGAAACCAAAATCTCTTCACTGGAACAACTCAATTATACAGTGACCGGCAAACAGTTCGCAACATATGGGAAAAATATTTATTATTGGAGTATCAAAAAAACGTTTTTGGGGAATCGGTTCTGTATGTCCGGTAACCTAAAAATCGAATTTGAGATATGTCACATGACCACTGGTACGGCGGCAAATTTAAAAAAATTACCTTGAAGTCGTAAAAAGTCGGGTTAGATGACAAAATATCGAAGAAAATTATTTGAAAAAGTTGTTTAGAATTTAATTTTAGGCCTGTATGCTAAATTTCAAGAATTTATTTAAAAAAGTTGAAAATCGCAATTTTTCGGGAATATTTTTTTATTTCGTTACAAATATCCAATTTTTTCCTATTAAATAGCTTGATTGAAGTGAAACCTATGTATACCTGGATAACAGTAGAAGAACTTTCTCGTTTTTTGCATAATTGACAGACCTAAATCTAAAAATTAGGTTTTCGCTAGGACACTCGCTGTTGCAATGGTTTGTATCTAACAGCTGTAGAAAACTTTTACGAATATTTTTCTGCTAGAACACATGTAAAAGCTCAATTTTCTTGATTATGGTGAAAGTTCATCAATTTTTAAAACAAAGAAGAATAAAATAGCCATTAAACTAAAAACCACCTTTCTTGCATAATTTTTCTTTTTATTTTTCTTTTTGTAATTATTCAGGGAGGTTTATTCACAGTTAGCGGTGAAACTTGATTATTACCGAGAAAATATGACTCTTCTAAGTGCTCCAGAATAAAAATATTTCTAAAATTTTGAAACAGCTTTTAGATACAAACTATTGCAACAGTGAGCGTCTGAGCGAAAACCTCTTTTTTAGATTTAGGTCTGTCAATTATGGAAAAATCGAGAAAGTTCTTCCACTGTTATCGAGGTACATAGGTTTCACTTCAATCAAGCTATTTAAATGGAAAAAATTGAGTATTTGTAAAGAAATAAAACAATATTCGCGAAAAATTGCGATTTTCAACTTTTTTAAATAAATGCTTGAAAGTTTGCATATGGGCTTAAAATTCAATTCTAAGCAACTTTTTCAAAACATTTTCTTCGATATTTTGTCATCTAACCCGACTTTTTACGACTTTTCCGTGATTTTTTTAAATTTGCCGCCGTACCAGTGGTCATGTGATATACCTCAAATTCGATTTTTAGGTTACCGGACATGCAGAACCGATCCCCCCAAAAAGTTTTTTCGATACTCCAATAACAAAAAATTTACCCATATGTTGCGAACTTTTTGCCGGTCACTGTATACATATAAGACAGTTTTAGTAATAAACTTTACAATTTATTTAGTTCCAAAACAAATATCTTAAGACAAAAAGCTTTGATAAAATAAATAAATGTTTAATTTTAAAAGATAAAGAATTAAATTAAAAACCAAAACCTGTTTATTGGAACAACTCAACCTGAGTATTATCTTTAATAGTAAATTTCATAAGTTCTTAGTTCAAAACTAAATATTTCTAAACAGAGCTTCGACAAAGCAAAAACAAATAAAGTATGCAATTTTAAAAAGTAAGGCTTGAAATTAGAAACCCGAAACGAGGGAAAACACAAAACTAGAAAGTTCTTTAACGATATTATCAAAAGAAAACAACCAAGCTCAAAGTAGGTCAGGTTTACATGACAAGAGAGCAAATTAAGGAAACATTTTTTAATAAAGTAATACCAAAGTTTATGACAATTCGTGTGATTTCTTTTACGTATTTGCTGTTCTTGTAAAACTCGATAAATCCGAATTTAAAATTAATTGGGTATTAATAAATGTAAAAAATTAAATTAGTGATAAGCGTTATCGCTGATTATTTCCTGTTAGACAGAAGTTAATAAGAAACTCAATTTTAATATAAGAAAGGCCTTCAGATTAATTAGATGTTGCAAACATAATTCATATTCTATTCTTCTATAGGTAGGCCTTTATATTATCTATGTATTAATGCACACAATGGAATAAAAATAATAAATATATTAAAAATATTGGAGGTGGGGATTCACTCATCCAGACTTACATACCTTGGGTTGCTCTTCTATCTAATGCAGACGTAAAATAACAGAAAAAGTAACTTAATGTAAAGAAGCAGGCAGATCGTTGATGATATGCAACAAACCTGCAGCACAGGATTAAGACTTTTTTAATTTGCGATTTAGACCTAGAGTTAATTTATTTTTAAACCTCATATTTCAATTATGAAGGTCACTCCTAATAATTTGTTATACAGATATGAAGGTGTACCTATGAGCAGTGCAAAATGCACTCTCATTTTCTCCATATTCAGTCACTTCTTCAACTTTGTTAGATATTCTGTCTTTTCTACTTAAATTCTATATAAAACAAATGCAAGCATTTTAATTTTTTTTTTTGTATTTTTAATGATAAATATTTGTTTATGCAAGGTCCATACAGGATATCACAATAGTTGAAAATGCCATAGAAATTATTAACTTTGGTATTTAGGAAAATATCTGCGGTATAAGGTATGAAAAACAGTGGACCAAGTATCGATCCTTGAGGTATACCTTTATTTAAAGTAATGTATTTTATTCCCGCTCTCCTTCAAAAACTCCGTACGTGTGACACATCGTTGAAAAGAGAAAAAAGAGCCGAGTTTAGTTACGACAAAATTCAATATGGCGTCCATATGAAAATCAAAAGTAGTTGTTCATAGAATAGAAACAAAGCGTCATAAATATAAACATATTGTACCACCCGATTCTCCGTGAAAAAGTGCCTTCACAATGTACAAGTCTTGAAACTAATAACTTAATACTTTCCGAGATATTTTCGAAAACAAAAAACTCCAAATTTCGGTTTTTCCGGGATATCTCGAAAACGGTCAAAGTTGGCTGTGATTTCTCCACGGATATAAAATGAGCATTAAAATTCCTAAAACTTTCCCTATTTATCCAACTTTGTAGCTTTTATAGTTTGCGAGATCCTAATGGAGGGGATTGAATCTGGAACACACTGTATATGAAAGGTTTTCGAAATGAAAAATAATTTATTTAAGTTAATTTAACACTGTGTATTTTAAAAGCTGTAATGCCTTTGCAAGTATCACTTAAATTTTATTTAAAAAAAGTGAAATTTCAGATATAAACCAAAGAAAAATTCAAATTTTGAAATTTAAATTTCTGATTTCTTGATTTCTGGCAAAAAAGAGGAAATTTAAATTTGCATAATTTTCCCTAAGGACTGAAAATTTAATGAAGATAACATTTTTAAATTTAGGTTTGTTAATACAAAACGTGAAACCAAAATTTGGCTTCAAAAATAAAATTTTGAATTTGAAACGCCTTTTTCTAATTTACAATTTAATGTAAATTTGCAAGTTTATCTTTAATACAGTTTTAATAAATAAACGACTCAGCGAACGACTGAATGAACATTAAAAATTTGTACCTACATTATTTATACACAAATGAAACCCTAATAATTAAAACAAATACCTGGAATTTCCTAAATTAAAAATAATGTAGTTAAGTTAATTTAACATTTTGTATTTTTAAATGTTGCAAGACTATCACTTAAATTGTATAAAAATAAAGAAATTACATTTCTGGATATTCTGGATATGCGGAAACAAATTCAGAGTTCACCCCATTTATAGGATATCAAATAAAAATTAAATAAAATTGTAGGGATTTTTCAAAAATTATTGCTAAAAATATTTTAGAAATAAAACAGGAAAAAGAGCAAATTTTGAAATTAAAATTTCTAATTTCTAACAAAAATTAAAAGAAATTTTAAATTTCCATGATTTTTTTACTTCCTTAAGGATTGAAAAGTTTGATTGAAGGATAACATTTTACAAATTAGGTCGATTAATTCAAAAATGAAACTAAAACCTAAGCTTAAAAATTTCTCCGTAAGCATAATTAAAGTTGAGTTACACCAGGAAAAAAAGTCCACAAAATCAATGCCTAAATGTCCGTAATATTAAAATAATTTAAAACGATTTTTAAAACTTATGTGAGTAGCCAAATAATTGTCTTATCTTTGCACGGTTTCATAAAAGGCAGGTTTTTGGGCTGCACGTGTTACCTTGAATAGTTTTAGGCCGATATCAGGCAGGCATAGGAATTTGGCGAGTTGAATCTTGTATATTAAAAAAGCGAATCCAAACCATACAAAGAGAAAGAGAAAATGACTTACGAAACAAATCTGGGCCTTTTTAATGCGATTTTACTGCTAAAATATACTTTAAATTCTAAATAATTAAATTAGTACCTATTGGATTTTGGGTCGGGATTTCGATTAAACTTAGCTTAATTGTTGTATATTGCTTAATCAATTTTGAATAATTGTAATTTTTGTGCCTAAACGTTGTATGAAATTTATTAATATTTAACATTTAAAATTTTTAAATTGCATAATTTTAATACTTATACATATATGTTTTAGAGAGGCATCTAAATTTATTTACGAAAATATTTATAAACAAATTCAACAAAGATGTCCCAAAAATATAAACGTTCCAATTTGAAAGTTTCTTACCATGATGTCTCAAATTGCAGCACTAAAACACTTAAGTTTAAATTAAAAGCGTAAAACATTATTATTAATTTTAAAAAATTTAAACTGGCATTGTTACTCCATTAATGGAAATCACGTTGCGAACTTGAATGAAATCGAAGGTTACTGTAATGAAAGAAAAACAATCGAAATAGAGCTATAGCAGATGAACACCTGGGCTGTGATTAAGGGTAGTGGGGGCGATAAGACGCTCGGACATACATACAACTCGCGATAAATTCGTCAATTTTCGTTTTAATGATATTAACGAATAATTTAGAAGAAAATTTTGATGTATTAAATTTTAAATCTTTGTATTTTAAGGTTTTATTATACGATTTGCTATTATTTATTATATTGAAATAAATTTCCAAAACAACACAAATTATATAAAATGAGGTAAAAGTATATTTAACAGGAAAATTATTAAAAATTTTCAAAGTAGATATTTATTATTATTCAAATCTGAACTGTTTGAAGTGCAAAATGACAGACTCCGAGAACATTCAAATTTCAAATTATTTATTAAATCCAAATGGACCTGCCAATTAAAAAATTTAAGACGTGTGAAATAATTAAGGTCATCGAAACTGAAATAAATCTGAAGATGTCCAAGCAACTAAGTTAATGATATTTAATTGGACTATTTAATTTCTGTTTCTGTTGTATAAATAATCTTTAGTTAAGTTGAGTTCGTGGCGGACATCGTTTTGAGCGAGCTTCAACTGTTTCACTAATTTCAAGGAGTTTTTCGTTCAGAAAACGCGATTTCTTCAAAGTTATAATTACAGGGCGACACTAGTACTCCCAAGTACCAAAGTAATAATAGATTGGCGCTAATTATAATAGAACTCGTGAAATAAGTGATTAAATGAACTACATAAAGGTGTGCTACTGGAAGCAAAAAGAAGAAAGCCTGAAGAAAAAGCGAAAACCAACAGGAAAAGACCCAACCACACTCGCGAGAAGGAGGAAGTTCGAATGGTGATATCTGGCGCACCTGTAATTTACTGCAAAAGCATATTATGTCGAATCAAGGCACACACCTAAGTCTTAGTCTTAAGTAGTATCTAGGTCAAGCATGGGAAACCTTTCCTAGTTCTGGGGCCAAATTATCATTCTATCTCCGAGTCAAGGGCCGGACCAAATTTTAAAATAAAATAAATAATATAAAATAAATTAATATTAAATGAATTAAAACAAGTTGCTACTTCTTATTTCATTTATTTATAATATAATGCTCTGGTATAAAGCTCTGCGTTGTCAGGTGCCTTAAATGATATGTTAAAGCCCTGATTATTGGTTTCATAAAATTGCTATTTAGCTATTTCGCGTCTGAGATGAATTAGGGACGGATCAAAAGGAGTAGAAGGCCGGGGTTGCCAATATGTGATCTAGGTTGTTTAGATTCGCGTAGATTGAACTAGAGTCGAATGATGGTGATTGTGCATCTTCTATTTCCATTCAAGTCAGGTATATGTAGTGATTATAACGCAGATTAGATACAGACGACAAAGACTTCAAGACTGGGAGACCCGGAATATTCCTTTTGCAAAAAGGGTATACCAAGGGAAGTGAATTTATTTATAGAGTCGGTTGACACAACGAGGGAAGTGAACGACACCTAGCTAATTAATATTATATTAAAGATATGTACATAGTAAAAGTTAATTAATCACGAATGGTAAGTAGTAATTGTAAAGCCAGTAATTTTAGAATAAAAGTAATATGCGCATCTGGCTTTTGTACATGTATATGTATAAGATAATAAGCCAGAGTTATAGTTAAAATCTAAGTTTAACATCATGCCTAGACAACACGATTCAAGAAATGCCACCATATAAAGCGGCGTTTCTCAGCGGAAGATTATGGAGGATCATTTGTTTTGTCTCCAGAAGAATTTGAGATAAACGATGGAGAGCAGGAGAAAGAACTAACCCGGGACCTCGCCAAAGCACTCGACACAGTCCCGCATACAGCTCTTATAGTTTCTATAGCGTACGTCATTATTGGTCTTACGACTGCTTTGTAAATCTTTACTTTTAATTCTTTCCGCAGGAATTTGTTGTACCATATAGTTTCATTCAGGCATGCGGAGACCTTTGCCGCTTTGTTTGTTTGGTGTACCACTTCTCTTGATAGTATTCCGTTGCTAATTATTTGCACCCCTAAGTATGTGAAAGACAATTTGCTCAATAACTTTTTCCATGTGTTCTAACTTGCATCGTAGCGGTTCTTTGTTTATTGTAAGTACTTTCGTCTTTGATGTCGATATGTTTAGGTCGAGGTTTTTACATGCTTTGGAGAATTCGAACAGCAGTCTCTGCAGGTCATCTTCATTATCTGCGACTAGTTCCGCATCGTCTGCATAACTCATTATTTGTAATTCATTTCTTCCTATTCTGTATCCTTTTTTTTAAATCGACATACAATGGGTGAAAACTTAAACTTCGGGCACTGGAATAAGAAATAGAGCAATCGGATATACCAGAACAGACTTGGAAAGAATGGGCAAGAACAAAAAATTATGATAATTAGGGAAATAAACCGCATATACGACTCAAGAGAACAATCAGATAACGAGGAAATAGAAGTAGAGGAAGAGTATATAAATATCGAAGAAAAATGCAGAAAAACAGCGAAAATACAAATATAAAAATAATAATAAAATAACAATAAAAATAATGAAACCAGAATGTACCAGTGTAGTACAATGAAAATAATAATTTAAATAATGGTAACAATAACGATTAGACTAAAAGAAGCAAAAAGTAACATGTAACATGCCAGGCATGTCTGTGCTAAGGCGTTTCATATCATAGAGCTTAAATGCCTTAGTATAATCTAAAAGCAATAAAACGAAATTTCCATTGTCAAGTTTTTAACTATATAATTCGAAATGTTTACTACTATGGTTGTACTGATTTTTTTTCTAAAGCCGGATTGGTTGGGAGGTAGAATACTACGAGCCAAAATATAATCGGTTGTCTGCCACGCAACAACTTTTTCTAAAATATTTGGCAGAACTGGAGCACAGATTCGCCTTAAATCTTTAAAACTCTCGGGATTTTCTATTTTAGCTAAAAGGACGAATTACACTGTTTTCCCAGAAGTAACCGACTGACTTGTAGTTAGTGAATAATTGACAATATGTATGTATAAGAATTTTATCAATTTTAGAGAAATACAAGTAGGCTATCTACTGTATTTGATTTAATATTACGAGGTATTTTATCAATAGCATTATCATTAACTTTTAAAAGATAAGGTGATCAATTATGTCAAAAACATTAGAATAATTAAATAAATAAACAGGTTATTTTGATCAGTTGGTAAAACTATGTCACTTGTAATTTTCAACATAGCAGTGCAGTAAGTTACATAACTATATCAATATGTTTTCGGAGTTGTCGCTTAAAGCCCTTACAATTACCTCTTTGCTAAGTTGGGTAAAATACTGAAACTAGCTGTAACGGTAGCACGAGAGCTTGCTTCAAAATAGAGTTGCTTAGAGATAATTAATCAAAGATGTTGCTAGTGAGAAGCTGAAAAAGGCACCTAAATGCTTAATAATTAAAATGCCTTAACTGTTGTTACCTGACGTTTTAGTCTTAATCGAAAAAAAATTTTAAACTTCATTTTTATTAGTAACTCTAAAATTCTCTAGAGTATTTGTGACCAATTCCCTAAAATTGGTAGTAACTTAGCACATATACAGTGACCGGTAAAAAGTTCATATGGGAAAAATTGTTGGAGTATCGTAAAAACTTTTCTGGGGATCGATTTTGAATGTCCGATAACCTAATAATAATAATAATAATGATAATAATAGTATTTATTAAGGCCAAACAGTTATATACCAAACCAGGACGCACATAATATTATATAAACTTTGCATGCACTAATGAATACAAATAACTAATATATGTAATAAAAAACATTTTGCACTAATTACACATAATAAACTCTAAACTCTATAATATATATATTTAGAAAAACACAAAGCATTGAAATATTTGTGTTACTTTTACAACAATAAAAGACATTTTAATAATCGAGTTTGACATATGTCACGCGACCACTGGTATAACAGCAAATTTTAAAGATAATTACTATGAAATCGTAAAAAAAGTGGAACTAAATAACAAGATATCACAGAAAATTATTTGAAAAAGTTGCTTAGAATTTAATTATAGGCCTGGCCGATATGTAGAGTTTCAAGCATTTATTTGAAAAAATTGAAAATCGTAATTTCTCAAATATTTTAGAAATATTTAACATTTTCCTATTAATTGACTTGATTGAAGTAAAGTCTATGTATTTGGTGACACTGCAAGCACTTCCTTATTTTTTCTACAATTGACAGCACTAAAAAAAAATGTTTTTCACTAGAACGCTCTCAGTTACAATGGTTTATATCTAACAACTGTATCAATATTTTTATGTTAGAGCATTTGGAAAAGATAACTTTTTGCAACTTCATAGTGACTTTTTATAATTTGTCGCCATACTAGTGACTTTTTGACGATCACTGTATAGGGTAAATCAGGGACAGACGAGGCACGTTTTTAAAAAAAATTACATAAACGTGTGTGGTGGTTCGAGTGTGAAGAAACAGTGAAATGCTAGTTAGGGAACTAATATATTTACGAAATAAACATACAAAATAAACTATATTTAAGTTGTATTTTCTAAAACAAAACAAAACTAACATACTCCATGGGCGAGACGACGCATCAAGTATGGGATGGATGGCTTATGGAAACTTATTCTTTAACTTGCTAACAAGAAGCAAAGTCCCAACTTACGACATCAACTTTTTTTCCACAGTTAATGCAGTAGTTCTTGTAGCCTGTGCAAGAATCATGAAGCCATATGCATTTAATCCAGTCTACTGTAGACATCGTTTTTCCCTAGTGCTCCAATCAACCGACACATTCATTTTCATCGACGATTTCTTCATCGCCTGAATCGTTAACTGAGAAGTAATCGTCACTTTCTGATGATGAAGTAGATTTCCGCTGAACTATGCGTCGTTTTGTAGAGTCGACAGCGTTAGTCCTAACACTGCTTGAAGCATGTTGAGTTTTAATTAAGTTTGATGTTATTTTTAATGCTGGTTCAGTAGCAAGAAGTTGTTAGTGTAAGTGAAGTAAGCAACACGTTTTTGATTTTAAGAATATATATTTACACTTTAGCAATTATAAATTATCAGCAAGAAAAGCAACACCTTTCGTAGCGTGCTACAAACAGGGAACTGACGCGGGTGGTCTTCCCTTTACCCTCCAAGGGTTGCAAAAAGTAGCCCATGCGCAAACAAACTTACTTAGCTGGGGCTACTTTGAATGCAAATATTGTAAACAAGAAAATATCGTTAACAAAGCAATTGCCCTTTTTGAAGTTTGCTCTTGTTGTTTTGTTATTTTCCTTGCAGCTACTGTTTCTTTCTGCTTACGCTTTTCTTTCTTGTCTGCGATGTAATTAGCATCGGTTAAATTCTGAGCAGACTGCTTTCTTCTTTTAGGATTATTGCAAGTTGTGACAGCTGGAACAGAAGAAATATTGTCTAAAATTTTTGAGGATGTCAATTCCATTGCGGATAATCCAAGTTTTGAAGAACCAGCAGGCGCTGATTTATTAATTTCAGGTTCCTTTCCAGAGTTATTATCTTGCACACTATCAGAACTGTCGATGGGAATAGCCAAGGGCTTTAAAGGATAAATGCCTGCTAAACGGAAACCAGAGGCTCCAGTTTCAGGAGTGACTGCGCGTGACCAGGCGTTAGTAAGAAGATTGCCAAAATAGCGACGCTCAATTTTTTTTATTCGGGTTAGCTCTAACAAATTCATCGCAAGCACTTTTAAAGTACGTTTTCAGCGACTTAAAAATGAGTGGTCGAGAGGTTGCAGAAAGTGTGTAGTATTACTTGGTACGCAAAGTAATACGATGTTATGTGCAGCTGCTGTCTCCAGCATATTGTATGAATTCATATGAGATCCATGTCCGTCCAGAATTAAAAGGTGTTTTCCTGCAGGTTTCCTGGGTATAAAATGATTTTCTAGCCAATCAATAAACAACTCTTCACTAATATAAGCTGATTCTCTTCGCATTTTGATAACTGCTCCAGGGGGCATATTTTCTTCCCAGATCTACGGTTTATTCACACCTTTAAAAATGCAGTACGGTGGTAGAAAGTTACCCTCCCCGTTACAGCACGCTAGTATTGTGATGGTTTCACCCCTTTCTTGAGCGTTTATAACATGGACATCTTTACTTTCTTTGGCTGCAATTGCTCTACCAGGGTCGTTATTTTTAACTGTAGTCCACTTTCGTCCATATTAAAAATATTCCTGGTTTGTTCAACAAATCACTCTCTGTTAATATTCTTGTCAGGAATTCAAAATATTTTTCCACTTCATCTATATTCATTCCTTTAGCCCTGGCTAAAGAAACGCCTTCAACTTTGCGAACAGACAAGCTTTTATTTCTCCTTAAAAATAGATGCAGCCAATCATTGCCAGCCATTTTATTGTCATCGTTAAATCGCCCAGTTAATCCCATTGATTTGGCCAAATTATACCTATGCCAAAATCCGAACTGTGTGTAGTAGGTGCAAATCCAGACGACTGTAATTTTTTAATATGTTGCATAATTTCTTTTCTCCACGACCATTTGTGAATGTAATAATTCCGAAATCATTTTTAATAATAGAAAGTAAATATTCTCACTCTTGAGATAGAATATTTATTCTGAAACACTTGCGTCTTATGTGTTTTGCATGTATTTTCATTCTATAACAAGTGACAGAATGAATATTCCATAATTATGCTCAACTAAATACATAGATTGCCATGGGTTTCAAAACTGTCAGTGTCAGATGTAAAAGTTGTTTTGAGACAAGTTTTAATTTAAATTAAAAAAAATTATTATTAATACAATGTAATATAAATAATTGTTTCAATAAATAACATGTTTTGTTCAGATTTAATTGTTTTTGATTCATACTTTCCGGTCGTGGAGAAAATACAGTCTGTTACTCGGTTAGAATGAAAATTCGATCTACTCGTGGTTCCTCACGCTCGCTATCGCTCGCGTTCGGAATCTTCCACTCGTATCGAATTTTCATTCTAACCTTGTTACAGAATATACTATTCTGCATCTTCTCCTAGAAAAGATTTCCCACCCATACTTCCTTTCACAATTTTTTTCTTTTCTAGCCGAGCTCTCAAAGTACGTTCAAGGATACTGTTTTAATAGCTGCTTGTCTTATTGGTATCTTGCGCAATGTTACAGCATCCACTGCTTTAAGAAGATCTTCCTGCTTCCACTGTCCTCTACTACTTTTTCTTGGTCCATAGAATTTCGTCATTTTTATCTAGGAAAATATATTATCATTTAATTACCTGCGTCATCTCTCCCAAACCAGCACGCGTCATCTATCCCAAAACCAAGGGACATACGCAGCTATTTACAACGCATTCATTAGTGTAAACAACACTAAAACGAACGCGAACATACACTAACCTAACCTATGTTTCAAAACAACTACAGTATTTTTCATCTAGCATTTGGGTTGACGTCAACTTGCCCCGTCCAAAAACTGTCTGTTTAGACACGCATTCGTGCGCAGTAGGTAATGAAAACCTAGTTTAGAAAGAGATGAAGTATAGAGTATAGTTGGACGACACAACCCAAATCCTAGGTGAAAAATACCGTAGCATATTTTCTCCCGGTCGCTGCTTTTTTCCCATATTATCACTTTATTTATCTATATTTTACTAAATTTGAACGGTGCAGCGTCCCACCCGCTGCTTCATCCACCCTTGTTTTACCATATATAATCGACATTTACTTGCTAAATAACCGACATTGCTACCTTTTTAGGCAAAAATAGCAGATTTTAAGTCCCTTTTCCTCAAAATAAAATATTTTATAAGACAGACAAAAAGAAGAAAGATCTGATCCATCAAAAACAACTCAATGGAAAGTATTTCGTTATGGAACGAATAAGCGAATTTCAGGACAAACTGTTTTCTTTCCTTGAGGGATCTAAAAATCCTGAATTTCGACAGAATTAGTCTCCAAAGATGCGTTACTTTGATTTAAAAAAAATGGTCTAAAAACAGGTGTTGCATTATTTTTCTTCGATTATGAAAAAATTCTTTATTTTTAGATTAAATGCCTAAAAACGTGTTTTTTTGCCTAACAACTAGCAGTATAAGTAATTAAGTTTATACTGTCACTAAAATATACGTTAATTTTGTTACAATTCAGTAAATTCTTAGGTAACTCATGTTTTATTTTTTTAAACATATTTCACGATTTTACTTAATTCTTTCCAAAGCATTTTAACTGGTGTTGGATTTAGCATTAGAATGTGCTTTCTTCCCTCGTTTTATATTTGCAGTTTTGGTCTGGTCTATAGGAAAGCTAATGACTGGGATCTTTTTGATTTTTTCAAGACACCTAATGCCTAGTCCCATCTACGCATAACTTCTTTGAAAACGTCTGTTAACCAATGAGCCTAAATTTTAGTAATCTTAGAGGAAACAAATAGCGCATGAAGGTCAAGGAGAATAGATTATTGGATTATTAAAAGATATACACAAGTTATGTACAATTTTTAAAAATAATTTAACCTTAAAATTACAAGAACTAAGAAGCAAAACAGCTGCTTTCAAAACCAACCTAACCTTCATTAGATAAGAAGAATGTTTGTTTCGAAATATTGACAGTTTTTTAACGTCAAAGGCGGGCTTCTTCTAACCTCAAGCTAACAAGTTAACATTTATAAAATTTAAATAAATTAAAGTGTGTAAAATGATAAGCATTTCAATAAAAGTCTACGCTTATGTTAAATAAAAACTGTAGTTTAAAAAACTAAAAATAACCAAAACGTCAGAAATTTCCACAAAATGGCATTTGAAACCTAAGCCAATGGCCTGTAGCCTATTAGGAACCCGCGAGTTTTTAAGCCCTTTTAGCACATATGCTGAAAAGAAAGCTTAGCCTAACCCATTAACGGAGGCAAAGTAACAAGCAATTTTTGATTTTTCGCCACGTGCTTCAAACGTGAACTTACCAAAAACAGACTGCAGGTTTAACCTCCAAGCTGAATAAATTTGAAGAAGCTTTCAGTTGCTTAAACAAAAGAGGCCCGGATTCGTGAGAAAGATAAGCTTTATTTAATTTGAACTTATCAGTTACTTGTACTAATTTATTTGCAAAGTCTAATCAAATACATTATTTCAAACCTGAAATTCCATTGTTAAAACACTGAATGTACAATAACTTCATATCAGCACTTCGATCGCACAATCACAGCAGTTCAAAGAACACCGTATTGCCATTAAAAATATTCACAGTCATCAAATTTTATCACTTTTTACCTGGTATTAACATAATCTCGAGTTTTTCACACAGTTTGCATATTGCAAACTAAAATAACAGACATTCGCGTTACATACGAAACAATTTGTATCATGTTTCTGAATACATATTTAAGCTAACAGCTGGATGTACATATATCTCAATTTATAAAGTTACTCATCATATGTGCGATTAAACGGTGACCTTTAACATCATCAAGCGGCCCACAAAAATATTAACGCAAGAATTTAGCATAAAAATGAAACTTGACCTAATTAACGATTTAAGTATAATTCATTAATTATCCAAGAATTATTCCTGACTATTATGAAAATTAATTGCCGGAATTCGTGCTCAAACCTTAACACTTTCCTAAACCATTAATATAGTACGCAAAGCACGATCAACCGCACATTCTAAGCATTCTAAGCTCGGGATGAGTTTACCACAAGCTCAGTTAGGTTACAGGAATGGGTTGTTAATTAGTTTTCTACTGTATAATTATTACAAAAAGCGCGTTAACGTCTCAACTAAAAATCTAAAATTTCCTAAGTTAATACTGCAGCTGAATTGCTGAACGTATTTAGCTTGAATTTCCAAGGTTTTCATTAAATTAATTTAACAGAAATCACGTTCGGTAAATATAAACGCTCAATTAGTACACCGATATGAAAGGAAAAGCATTAGAAATTGTATTTCTACGTTTATAGTTGACATGCCGAATATATTCGACCTTTTCTGAGCTTCTGAATCGAAATATTCAAGTAAATCAAACCAATTAGCGACGAATGAAGTCTGTTTCTAGATGGTTTTTCAGATCGTTAAAAAGCAGTAGTTTTGAAATTATATCAGTGCCTAAAGAATTAAGGATGCTGAAACTGTAAATACGTTCAATTGGAAAGCAGTTTTAAAATTCTGATCAGAGTCGATGAATAATAAAAATAAGTTACATACAATTCGATCAATAAAATTAAGTAAGCCATACTTTGATTTAGGTTTTTACGTTTTACATTGATATTTAGCAATAAAAAGTGAACAGTAAATGGTAAACAGCGGTGATAATCATTAAAATTGGGTGTGGAACATGAAAAAAGAATACACAAGTTTTGGATAATGCGGGTAGTTCTCAATAGAATATACAATTAAACTACAGATCTAACATTGAAAATTTTTTGTTTTAGTCACTGTTTGATTTGTTATAAAATTCACCTTAATAAAATAAAACCCAAATAAATAAATACATAAATAAATAAATATAAAATTGAAGGCAAATAATGGCGAAATGTGTTTAGAATGTGCAAAACGTTAACATTTTTGACATTTTCCCAAACAAAATAAAATATTTCGATTAGTCACAGTCATAACTCTAATTTCTTTTTCGTATACCTCTAAGCTTCAGTTTTATTTGATTCGACGTCATTCTACCTAATATTTTCCCTCAAATGATTATTTTTCAAGAAATAACTGAAACAGCAGAAGCTTTGCCAAAACAAAATAAGCAAGTTCATATAAAAAATTAAGTTAAGTTAGCTTAGTTTTTAGATTTAAGGTTAGTCGTTATTCTGAGGTCACAAAGGTCTAAAAAACCTACTTCTTACACGAAGAGAGCTACTGGGCATAATTTGCTAAATGTATACTTACAGATCGCAAATAAAGTGGGATATTTAAAAAAAATATATATATAAAGAAAGAAGATTACAAAAAGATAGAAGATAGAAAAGGAAGCCAAAAGTAAGAAAATAGTAACAGATATAAGTACATAAGAAAAGCGACTAAACGGATTTTAAAAGAAAATAAGATCAAGCAAACATCATGAAAGCAGACAAAGCTACAAAAAAGAAACGAGAAGGTCGTTAGAAGAAAAAAAGTCCAAGCAGACAGAGATACAAAAATAATCTGAAAGATTAACAAAAAACTCATTAGAAGAAAGGAAGACATAATGAAAATAGGCAGAGGTATAAAAAAAGTCTCGGATAATGAACAAAAAACTTATTAGAAGAAAGGAAAGCCAAGCAGACATAATGAAAATAGGCATAGGTATAAAAAATAGCCTGAAAGAACGAATCAAAATTTATTGGAAGAAAGAAAAGCCAAGTAGACAGAATAAAGAAGCAGAGGTAGAATAGGAGTGGAGAAAGAGGAAACCGTAGTTCATTAGAAGAAAGGTAGTCCAAGCTGACAGAGCTACAAAAATAACCTGAAAGATTAACCAAAAACTCGTTGGAAGAAATAAATACAAGCAAACAATAAAAACAGACAGGGATATAAAAGTCTGGATGAATGAACCAAATATTTATTAGAAGAGTGGAAAGCCATGCAGACAGAATAAAAGTAGGCAGAAATACAAAAAGATTAACTAAAAGAAAGGAAGACCACGCAAACAGAGTGAAAATAGGCTCAGATATAGAACACAATAAACTTACAGGTTATTAGAAGCAAGAAAAGTTCAACAAGTTAAATAAAAAAAAATATGCAGAATAACAAAAAGAAACGGAAAGTATGAACAAAAGTGAAATATTAACTAGAAGGTTGGCAAAAGAAACAAAAATGAAAACAGACTGAAGTATTAAAAAAACAATTAAAAACAATGAACCTAAACGTTTTTAGAAGAGAGGAAAGCCCATCAAACAGAATAAATATTAGGCAGAATAACAAAAAGAGACGAGAATGATGAACCAAAAGGACATTAGAAGAAAGAAAGACAACGCAAACAGAATGAAAGCAGGCAAAGGTACATAAAGAAAACGAAAAGGTCATTAGAAAATGGAAAGTCCAAGCTAAAAGAATTATAAAAGCAGGTGGAAATATATAAACAGCATCGAAGAACCGACTTGAAGTCATTAGAAGAAAGAATGCAAAAACAAATAGAATAAAAATAGGCAGAGATTCAAAAACAGGCTCGAAGAATAAACTAGAAAGTTGTTAGAAAAAAGAAAAATCAAGCAAACGGACTAAAAGCCGGAAAATCGTCGATATTAGAGCTTGAGAGGATAAACGCTAGATAGTTAGACGAAAAAGGACCAAGCAAACAGAATAAAAGCAGGCCGATGTATACAAAAAGCAGAAGGATATCCCTCAAAACCGTTAGACAAAAGTAAGGTACATATCAGCCTGGAAAGATAAACCAAAAGGACCTTACAAGATGCAAAGACTAGCAAGTACAAATACAGAAAGCAAGATCAAGCTTACAAATAAAAGCAAGCAGAATTACCAAAAGAGCATAAAAATACTAACGAGAATGTGGAAAGAAAACCAAACGTACGTAACGAAACCAAATAGAAATATAAAAGGGGCCTGAAAGGATAAAACAAGAATTCGTTAGAAGAGAGAAACTCTCAACAAACAGAATGACAACTCGTTGAGATACAAAATGAGCTTGGGAAGATAAGCCAGTATGCCATTAAAAGCAAGAAAGGCCGAGTAAACAGAATAAAAACAGGCAGGGGTAAAAAGTAGCTTTAAACGATAACCAGAAGGTCCTAAGCTAAAGCGAAAACTAAACAAACGGTATGGAAGCAGGCAGAAAGATAACCAGAAGGACATTACAAGAAACAAAGACCAGGCAAATATAATTCAATCTGGCAGAAATATAAAAGGAAAAATGGCCAGAAAAATGTTAGAAAAGCAGAAGGATAAACAAACAGAATAAAAGCAGGCAGAGATATCACAAGAAATGAAAGGGTCAACCAGATTGTGGTCAGAAGAAACGGGGCCCAAGCATACAGAACGAAACCAGACAAAAATATAAATGAATCAGGAGCTAATTAAAAGAGAGTAACACTAAGCAAATGGAATTCAAGCAGGCAGAGGTATAACGTAATATTCGAAGGATAATTAGAAGGCCATTTCGGAAACAAAGGGCAAACAAACAAAATGCAAGCCGGCGTAGGTATAAAGAGAATCTGGAAGAACAAATTACAAGACTATAAGGAGTCACGAAGACCAACCAAATAGAATGAAAATAGACAGAGATATAAAAGAAAGAAAAAAAAGACCGAACAAACAAAATAATAGCACACAGAGGTACAAAAGGACCCTAGAAGAATAACTAATATGTAATAAAACAAGAAGCAAGGCGAAGTACATAGAATGAAAGCAATCCTAGGCACAAGAAAGCTTAGAATGATAAGCCGAAGATCGGTAAAAGAAAGAAAGGCCAAGCATGCAGAATGAAATGATATTTCAGAAAACCGCAAGAAGACAAGAAAACCAATCAAATAAAATGAAAATAAGCAGAAGTACGAAAGAGCCGGAAAAGTGAACCAAAAGGTCGTTAGAACATGCGAAGACTAAACAAGCAGAATTCATACCGGCAAAAGTACAAAAAGAACTTGTACGGTTATCAGAAGGCCTTTGGAATAACTCAAAACCAAGCAAACAAATAAAACCAAGCCGAGGTTCCAATAGAGCATGAAAGGATTAACCAGAAGGTGGTAGATAAGAAAGAAGACCAAGGTGGTAAAAAGAAAAGAAAACTAAACATACAGAAAGAAACCAGAAAGAAATCTGAAAGAACCTGAACGCATGAAGCAGGGGCTAGTTAGAGAGGAGGAACACGAAGCAAATGGAATGAAAGCAGGAAAACATACATAGAGAGTTTGGAAAGCTAACCCAGAAAGTTGTCAGTAGAAAGAAAGGCTAAGTAAATAGAATCAAACCGGAGGGTCGGTCATTACAAGAAACGAAAGACAAGCAAACATAATTCCAACAGATAGAAATACAAAAGGCAGAAGGGAACACAAGGAAGTTAGAAGAGTAGAAAAACAAACTAAAAGCAGGCGAAGGTAGCAAAAAAGCAGGAAAGGATTAGCCAGAAGGTATTAAGATGACAGAAATACCAAGCGTGGAGAACGAAACCAGACGGAAACATAGAGTGAAATATAAGAGCCTGAAGAGTTGAGGCAAATGCTTGTTGGAGATGTTACAACGAAAGCAAGGATAGAATTATAGCAGACAGAAGTACCAAAAGAAGCCTGGAAACAGTTAATCAGAAGGTGGTACGGCGCAAAAAAGCGTAAAGAATGAAACCAGATAGAAATGTAAAAAGAGCAAGAACGGCTGAAGCAGGAGATCGTTATAAGAGAGAAACACTACAAAAAGGCTTGCAACGATTAACCAGATTACTACAAACGAAGGGCAAGCAAAGCAATAAAAGCAGGCAGAAGTATAAAAAGAGCCTGGAAAATAATTAAAAGGCCGTTAGAGGAATGAAGTCCAAGGAAACAACAAAAACAAGCAGAGATACCAAAAGAGTGTGAAAAAGTTAACCAGAAGATGATGGTACAAAGTAAAAGAGGGAAATGAAACCAGATAGAAATATAAGAAGAACCTGAAAAGTTGAACCAGAAAATCGTTATAAGAGACAAGCAAGGCTTAGAAAGATTAACTAGAAGGTCATTACAAGAAACGCAGAAAAGCAAACAGAATGCAAGAAGGCAGAGGAATAAAAAAAGCCTGAAAGAACGAATTAGAAGGTCGCTGGAAAAAAGAAGATGAAACGAACAGGGTATAAAAACAGCTTAAAAGAGGTCGCGACAAACAAAAATGAAGTGTGCAGAAAAATTGAAGATAAACTCCGGGATTGTAGGTCGATTTAGGTATGAAAAATTTTTCCAAAAAAAAACAAAAAATATTATAATTATTTAAACAGACAGTTTAGTTTAAGAATATTTAGATTAAATTAAGATTATTTAATATTTTTACTTTCGTTTCTCCTCCAGCTTATACATCGAACCTTTGAAGAACACGTTGTCAAAGACAATTTATAATTTATTAATCATCTCAGAAGTTAACATAAGGGTAACTCAATTTACAGTGAATTACCACAATATGGCTTTTCGGTCATTAATCAGATGCTTGTGTTTAGTGTTTGAGAGTCATTGCTCTCATCTTATTTGTAGTTTACCTAAACTAAAATTCCAATTGAAATTTCTAAAAAAGAAGCAAATGTTTAATTAATATAAATTAATATAATAAATGCAAAATTTAACAATAAATTAATTTTTATGTTAGTAATTAGCTGTAAAAGGTATATCCACAAATAATTTTAAAAAATATGCCTTTCTTATTTGTATAGGCCTTTTGTGCTATTTACATAAAAAGAAAAAAAGAACATTTGAACAGTTGCGCTTATAAAAGTAGAGTAAATTATTCTGAATCACATAAAACTGAATTAAACAAACACTGATGTTAAATATAGCACATAATACGCGTACTACAATTTTAAATCAATTCCTGATGAATTACCCTCAGGTTTGAAATATGTCATTTGAATAACTGGGTAACCTATTTATTTGACCAATATTTGAATTCAATATCGTGCCATTCACAACCAGCTCTTTGCATAGGTGATGTATTATTTATGGCTTACATTCGAGTTTTTTAGTGAATAATAATTAAATTAATCATACAAATTAATAATTTTGTTGACAAATGAGCGATTTTTTTTTTATTTATTAAAGTTAAGCCAGATCAACATACAAAATGTTATACCTGACTGAGTTAAGGTAAATTATATCTCATGTTTTAATATTTTGGATTGATGTGGAGGTATATAACTCCTCGAGAGATACACTGTGTTGTCTCGGTATTAATCTTCGTGGTGGATGACTTGTCAGTTGTTGTCTTCCGGGAATAGATCTTGGGGTAGTTGCCTCTTTAATCTGGTATGAATATTTTTACGGCCTAAGTGTTGAATACTGGTGTTGTTTATGGTTCTAAGTTTTGACAGAAAATTAGTGGTAAGTTTGTGGATAACCTTATCAATTGTTTCCATTTTCAGTTCATGATGTATTTGTCGAAAAGTCTGTAAAGTTCGTTCTTGAAGTGGTGCACCAAACTGGGCAAGCGTACGTGACGATTGGTCTTAAAAGGGTTTTGTACAGAAGTAAACAGCATGGGGTGGAGTAGCACTTCTTATTAAAAAACACTTATCATGCAGCACACCTGTTGAAATATTTACGGCAAGCCTTCAAACGATCGCGATAACCATAGCTCCCCAAAGTTTACAACCAATCAGAATAATGAGTGCTTCCAAACAACCTCGGCAATCTCTTTCAGAAAAAGATATAATCAATTTATTTAATCCTAATGAAACCACTCTTCTCATTTGTGATCTAAACTGCAAAAATACTGTATGGGGATGTCGAGTAAGCAACCCTAATGGAAAAAGACTGAATGATTTTGCCGCGAGACACCAGTTGCAAATTGAGGCTCCCAAGGATTATACCTACTTTCCTTACCTTACCTTCCTTCCAAGAACCAGTCATTCTTGATATCATAGTAACTAAAAACTTTAGAAACCCAGTTCAGCAAGAAGTAATATGAGAACTCGATTCTGACCACCTGCCAATAATCGTATCCTTTACTACAAATTCCACAAATAAACCCACACTACCTAAATTAATACAGAGCCACGTTAACTGGGATAGATTTCAGGAAAAACTCGATAGCACCCTATTAAATCCATCACATATTAAAAATAAGCAGGATATCGACGACAACATTGAAAAGTTTACAAACCTCATAACTGAAGCGGTCCACGCCACAACCAAACCTACTTCTAACCTAAGAAAACCAAATCCTGACATCCCACCTCGATTTATCCTAGAATTAATCAAACAAAAGAGCAAACTGCGACGGGACTGGCTTAAAAGCAGAGATTCCCACGTAAAAAATCAACTAAATAATATATCGCACAAAATAAGATGGGAAATTGATTGAATTACAAGGTACAAAAAATACATTGGCAATATCGAATCTAACGATCAAGATCTTTGGAAAGTCACCAAGCACATAACTAGACAGACTGAAATAATACCAACACTCGCTACAGCTGATAATACCTCATACAGCAGCGATGACGAAAAATCCAATCTCTTTGCAACACATCTAAGGCAAACATTCACTCCAATAATCTTCAATTCAAATAGAAATTTCTCAAGATCTATCACAACTTATAACAAAACCCACTTACCAATCATAGATGACTTTAATGATCCAACTTCACCAAACGAAATAACCGGTTATATAAAAACCCTGGCACTAATGAAGTCCCCAGGGTATGATCTGATAAACAACGTAATCTTAAAAAACCTTACCAGGAAGGCAGTAGCCTTCTTAGCCACAGTATTCAATGCATGCCTAAGACAAGGATACTTCCCGGCGTCATGGAAACATGCACACATCATTGTCTTTCACAAACAGGGGAAGCCCAAAACGAATGCAGTAGTTATCGTCCAATAAGTTTACTACCGGCACTATCTAAACTTCTAGAAAAATTAATAAATCATAGGCTAAATGCGTCATTGGAAAACAACTCAATAATACCGGATTTTCAGTTTGGATTTACAAAAGATCTTACCACGGTACTTCAACTGAAAAGAGTAACAGAGATTATCGAAAAAGGCTACGAAAACAAGCAATTTACTGTTGCGGTGTTTTTGGACATAACTCAAGCCTTCGACAAGGTGTGAATTGAAGGTCTAGTCTATAAAATATTACACTTAAATCTGCCACACTACATCCAGTCAATACTAATTTCATTCTTGGAGAACAGAACGTTTGCAGTACGCATTAATGCAACATTGTCAACAAAAGAAAACATTAGCGCTGGCGTACCTCAAGGAAGCGTGCTCGGTCCCACCCTATTTAATATATACATCCACGATATTCCCGCACCTGATTCCTGTAAACTAGCCCAATTTGCTGATGATACAATAATGAAAACACAGCATACCAACCTCACTGCGACAATAACACAACTTAAACTGGCAACTAATCTACTCAGCAGATGGTTCACAAAATGGTGCATTTCGCTAAACTATTTACTTTAAAGCGCATCAAGGAGCATTCAAACATTCAAATGAGCGATTGATTTCATAGCAAAGAAGTAAATTTGAACGACGAAATATTAAACGCTTTAAAAATGATTGCTTAGTTTCCTATAAGGCAAAGTAATACCTAAATCAATGTTGCTTTCAGGTCCACTTTACAAGCAGAGGATAACCCACCAAACCTACGAGATTAAACACCAAACTCAGTAAATATAATTATGTTTCCTCTTGGTAATTTGACCAGTGGCGGCTGGTCCATAAACGCTGCGACACTGCAGCACCCCCAGAACAAAATATGGAAATTAATTACCTATTAAATTTGTACTTGAAAATATCAATAATATAACAATCATTCAATATTTTGCATAATTATTACATAAATTTAATTAATTAAACCGCTTTTAAAGGGAATTATTTTAACCGAAGCTGTAGATTCCATTCAGAGACGCTGCGAAATGTACGTACATCGCGTTGAAGCAAGTTCCGCGGAGTTCAGAGACGCTGCGAAATTAATAGTGTCCAAAACTCTCTGCAAGTTCCGCGCAGGCTTGTTTGTTCTATAACACACGATAATAAGCAGCGCGACGCTGCTGGTCTGTACAGTGTACAGCGTCATCATTGTTCGCCAGGAATTTGTAAGCATATAATAACGGGCCCGAAATCTGCTGTCTTAGCAGCGTCAGCTTATTTGTGATTTAATTTGTATGTTTTTATTCAGAGAGAATTAATCTTTCATATAGGTACGTAGGATAATATTCTGTTTTTTTTTCTAACATTTAAATATTTGTTACAGAAAAATACAATTAAATATGTAATAAATATTATTTTAAATACGTTATGATGGGTGACATGGGTGTTACTGTTGAGTGTTGAATATGTTAAAAAAATTACATTTTCCCAATTGTCACTGCCTGAAAAAATTGAAATAAAAAGTAAAGGTCGATGTACTCCAGATGTTATTATTTTATTCTAGAAAAGAATTTCACAACTTTAATGGCTTACTTGCATTATTAAATCTATTAACTGAAGAAAATGTGTCAAGGGTTTTTACTGAAACAATCAAACTTATAAAAATATTAATTACAATTCCTATGACTACAGCAGAACCGGAAAGATGTTTTTCAACTTTAAAAAGGATAAAATCATTTTTAAGAAATAATATGAAGCAAGAACGATTAACTGCTCTGTCGATGATTTCCATTGAAAAAAGCATGATTTCAAAAATAAAAAATTTTAATGAAAAGGTGATCAAAAAATTTTGTGAAGCTAAAAATCGCAGAATGGATTTTATATTTAAATAAGAATTCTTTTTATTTCGTTTAATTCGTTTTATTTCCTGTAAGCTTATTTTTTTATAAATTGAGTAGTTGAGTACAATTTCGATTTGTTTTGTTTTATTTAAAATGCACCTTAAAAATATCAGGGATCGTTACTGGTATGTAAGTATATTTTGAAAGCTGCAGCACCCCCATTATTTCAAGCCACGAGCCGCCACTGAATTTGACGGTGATATATTTAATTTAAAATTACTCATAAAACTTGATTCTACTTGTATATTTCTATTTAAGAGTAATTCTAACAAGAACATTTAACAACATAGCATCCTCGTAACGTAGAATTAAACATCTTGAAAAATAGGCTGTTCATATTTGAACCAAAAATATAATACATTTAAATCATGGCCTACGGTAGTAAATGCATTATACATGCGATTACTGTCACCTGTTTTAGCATACCTAACACTAATAAAACAGTCTACTTATGTTGCAATGATATCTATAATTTCGATTTGATGGTACTCCAGGATGCTCACATTTCATGAACCACCCTGTATAAGCATGTAATTCAAACAATTAATTATAACAAGAAATATACAAAGAGCCACTGAAACTCCTTCAGTTTTGTTGTAGAAACCACTGCTTTCCCTAAAATTAAAATTTTTCAGGTACAAAGTTTGTTTGTGACATATCAGAGATATTTTTACGTAGATGAAAGCTTTTCAGAGGAATGTCGATGGGAAAAGTATGTCACAACGAACTCGGAATCTAGAATACACGCAAACGTGACGTTTTATTCGTACATAAACACATTTCAAGAGCTTTTCGTTCTTCTGTATAGCTACTGCGGTAATATAAGACTTCAACCGTTTAAATTTTAATTATTCAGGGAACGGGCGCGTGTAACATGAAAAACATGTTATGCTTTTGAATCTTCTCTTGTGATTTATATTTTGCGAACACGAATGGTTAGGTATGATGTATTACTTTTCAAATTTTAATGTAATTAATGGAAAGCGTAGCTACGCTTACTTCAATCGAAAAAAAAATCCAAATGTATCGAATTCAATGTTTGTCAAAGGAAGCCTTCATATAAATTCGTAAATTTCGTCGAATATAAATGCTATAAAATAACATAAATTTAATATGAATACAGTGCTTCCGCTAATTTATCTTAGACATGGTGTTTTTAAATTATACCAACAAACATCATTTTGTAGACCAAATTAAAACATTCTGACCTAATTTGCCTATTTATTTCCTAAAATGCACTTCTGTGAAGATGCGTCCACTCAAAGTTTGCTTTAAAATTTCAAGATAAACGTGGCTAGTTTGAGCAATTATTGTAAAATTAAACCTTTGTTTTTTTATTTACAGTAAATCCGGATTTGACGATTTCCTTTACTTTTCACAAAAATAAATCTAATATAAACAGCAAATAAATAGGAAATATTAAAAAACGATGAAGTAGCAACATTGAAAGTGTTGGCTGAATGTAAACGTTATAATAAAATATTACAAAACAGTATTTGAAAATTTTAGAAAGAAAGAATAATTTTTCCTAGTTTGATGATGGATTTATTTGGGAAAAAACGAACAAAGAAAGATAAAAGAAAAACCTCTCAGCAATTTATAGGTACAGCGATGAAGAAAGCTACAGAGATTATCAGCTGATGAACAAAATACTATACAAATCAGAGAAAAGGATGTTATATAAAAATAAAACATAGACCATATAGGATGAATATAATTAAGGAAAAAAGGTATGTATCAAGAAATAAGACAAGAAAAGAATGGGTTTAAGGCGCAATGTAATACAATAATATTGGACGTTAGCGAACGCCAAATATCGCAGATCTAATATCTTATAAGATAATTAATTAACCGAAGAAGATAATTCGGGCAGTGAATTTTGAGGAATTAGAAGAATCGCTCAGATAACGATGGTAGTTGAAGTGAGAAAAGTAGGTAGAACAAAATATAACAGCAATTTGTACAAAGAGATCACAGATACGCTAAACACCCCAACCATACTTTTGCTCTTAATTATAAGAAGTTATTAATATAGGTTGTTTAGGAATGAAAAATCACTTTTATACATTTATTAGTTTTATTTTAACATTGAATTGAATTTATAACAGCACTGGCAAAAATGCACTGCTGCTCTGACAGCTTCTGACAGTTACTGACAGCTACTGTCTTTTAGCTTGCTTGGGTTTTTGTTCTCTTTATTTTTTCGGAGATGGAAAGGGAAACAAGTAAATTGATCCCTTATATTATAAATCTTAACATTTTCCCCCGCCTTGAAATGCTCCACTTTCAACAAATGAACTAAGTGAACTACAAAATTATTAATACTAACACAAGAAAGATATTAAAACTAAATGTCAAAAGAGTCTATGCATTAAATATTTAATCTACTGGTAATGCACATAATTTCGCCACTGCCCTTTTATAGGTTCCAGTGCCCGTTTTCACACTAACAACGCGAACTACACTGTCTCCTCCGGGATAAGTTTCAATAACACGTACCAGCTTCCATTTTAAAGGAGGAACTCCCTCTTCACTAATTAAGACCATTGTCCCTTCAATGATTGCTGGTTGATCGTTGTTTTTCCACTTTGTTCGCTTTTGTAGTTCGCCTATATATTCCTTTGACCAACGATTCCAGAAATGTTGAACTAATCGTTGGCAGTGCTGAAAGCGGGATAGTCTGGACTCCTTTATGGTCGTCAAATCTTGATCCGGTAAGCTAAGAAAGCTCCTTCCAATTAAGAAGTGAGCAGGGGTAAGTGGATTCAAGTCATTTGGATCTGAGGATAGCGGAGTAAGCGGGCGAGAATTTACTACTGCCTCTATTTGAATTAAAACACTATTTAATTCTTCAAAAGTTAGCATGGCATTACCAATAACTCGTTTCAAATCCGACTCTAGCGTAGCACCAACATCTTTCTTTGATGCTACAGCCAAACTGCGAATAAACTTTTTAAATTCTGCATCGGCGCCTACGAAGTTTTTCGCATTATCTGAAAATATTTTTGCGGGTTTTCCCCTTCTAGCTACAAAACGCCTCATAGCAGCTATGAAGGCTTCTGTAGTTAAATCCGAAACTAGTTCTATGTGAATTGCTTTGACCGCAAAGCAAATAAAGATACATATGTAAGCTTTCACGGATTTGCAGCCTAGACCCTTGCGAATCTTTATAGTAATAGGGCCACAATAATCAACGCCACATATGCTGAAAGGAAAAGTGGGAGTAACGCGGTCCTTTGGTAAGGAACCCATTAATTGCTCGGTACACCGTGGTTTTGCGCGAAAACATGTCACACAGTTACGCACAACTGACTTAACTACGTTACGCCCTGAAATAGGCCAATACATTTCCCTAATTCCCGCTAATAATGCTTGAGGCCCTGAATGTAACATTCTTACATGTTCATATTGTACTATTAGTTTTGTTAGTTCGTGTTTCGGAGGTAACAAATACGGATGTCGTTTGTTCTGGGAGAACTCTGAATTGCTCAGTCTTCCGCCTACCCTGATTATTCCCTTATCGTCTAAAAACAGGTCTAATGCTAATAATCTACTCTTAGAATTAACCCTCTTGTTTTTATTTAAATCGCTAATTTCCCTAGCAAATGTTTCGGATTGTGCTACTTTAACAAAAGTTTCTAATGAATTTTGTAATTCTTCTGTGGATAAGTTAGCCAACCTTCTGTCACGTTTTGGACAAGATGCGTTATACTTAAATCTCAGACAGTAAGCTACACATCTCTGAAGTTTGCTAAGTCTCAAAGCATTTAACTCATTCTGAAATAATTGATACCACTGCGTGTGAAGCTTTGCGGGTATTGACTCATCCCACGATAGTTTGTATTGCCAAAGTTGCTGCATTAAATTTTGATTTTTAACTAATCTGCGCTCTAACGAATAAAATCGCTTTATTGCAGAATCAGACGAGCCCCCTAATTTTTCGGTAGACTCCTTTGACGGAATCGCGACTACAAATCGACCATCTGCTTGTCGGGTGGTATACTGTTCAAAATGTTGTTCGCACAACTTTTCTTCCTGCGAAAATACACTTCTCTTGGGACATTCCTCTATATTCCGAAAGGCAATCAATTGATTATGTAATTCTTGATCATAGGAGGACGTTTTAGTAAGATTACAAACTACTTTATTATTTCCCTGAACGGTAGGGTGAAGCGGCCCGCCTAATACCCACCCTAATGTAGTTTTTTGAAGTACGAGGTTACTTTTATTCAAATTTATTTGGCCAATACATAACAAACTATAAAAAAGTTCAGCTCCTACCAACAAGTCAATCTTTTCTGCTTTGTTCAATGTCTTATCGGCTAGCTGTATATTTGATGGAATGTTTAATTTGGCGAGCTCAAATGCTGAATTCGGAATATTTCCAGTTATTTGGGGGACTACTATGCAAGAAACTTTGTACTGACAATTTTTGAATAAAGAATGGAACTCTATTTCCACACTGTGTGACATATTTGTGGCAATATGATTTATGCCAATAACATTCAGATTAATTTTGTTTTTATATAATTTCAGCTTATCAACCAACTCCTCAGTTATAAAATTTGATTGACTTCCGCAATCAAGCAATGCCCTACATTGATGAAAATCTTTCCCTTCGCCCCTTACTTTTACAATTGCAGTTGATAATAATATTTGTGAATAGTGGTTGATTATATGATTGGAAACGATAGATGTAGCGGTTGGTTCCTCTGAAGTAGGCTCTAAAACTTGAATGCTACTTGTCACATTTTCAGTGGTATTTTGTTCTGAAGAGCTTTGTCTACCTGAACCGTTCATATGTAATAATATGTTGTGCTTTCTTTTGCAGATCTTGCAGTTGTGCGACTTACAATCCCTAACTTGATGAGAGTATCTCAAACAATTGAAACAAAGTTTTTTGCCTTTAACCTCACTGATTCGTGAAGCTACCGAAAGTGCTTTAAATTCCTCGCATTGGTAAATACTATGCCCTTTCCTACAAAATGCGCATGATAGTTGCTTACGACTATCAAGGTTGGTTGATACTAAAGAATTTGAAAAGCAACCTTGTGGTTTTTGAGTATTTTGTTTATTCTTTGTTTCTGAATTGTAAACATTCAGAGTTTCAAGCATTTCACATTTACCCTTTAAAAATACCTTTAAGGTTTCCATGGTAGGAAATTCCTCCTCTATTTTACCTATATATGACTCCCATTCTCTTTTACTTAGGGGATCAATTTTATTTGTTACTAAATAAATTAGGAGGGTGTCCCAATGTTCAACCGGTTGGCCTAATGTTTTCAGGGATCGCACGTGTTTAAAAAAGTCATCATGTAGTTGTCTTAACAAGATACACGATTCCTTTGTTAGGGAAGGTAAATTAAACAAAGATTTTATATGGCTATGTACAATTAATCTCTTATTGTTATACCGTTCAAGTAATGAGTTCCAAGCAACCGCATAATTACTGTCACATATTTCCAGGGATTGAATTATCTGACCTGCTTCACCTTTCAATGAAGCCCTTAAATAATGAAATTTTTGTACATCTCCAATGGCTTGATTATTGTCGATCAACGAATTAAAAATATCTCTAAATTCCAGCCAATTCTCAACATTTCCCGAAAACGTGGGCAGGTTAATGGTTGGTAATTTTATTTTGTTTTGTTGAACAGAAGATTCGAAGCTGCTGTTACAAATCTGTGCAGAGTTTGCTTGAGCAGAACCGGTTTTATTAATAATAGTTCGCGCTACTCCTAAATTCTGAAAATACAAAGTTTCGAAATTTTCTCTTTCCTTTAAATTTCCAGCTATTTCATCGGCTCTTGATTCGGTAGAGTCGATTTCATATTGAATTACATTGAATTCCTCTAACAAAGGTTGAACTGCGGACACACGAATTTCTAACTGCGACAGTACAGTACTGTCAGGATTCGATAAATTTGATATCGAATCTAAATAATTTTGAAATCGAGTTAATTGCCCTTTGATAATGCCACGTTTTTTAACCAAACTACTTAAGTTTTCCATCGTTTTGACTTAACAAAGGAAACAAATAATGCAAACGCAAAGAATTTCAAAAAACAAAGAGAGGCAGGTACCAATACAAGAGATAGCCCACTTACTTTCTCAGAAAGACACTTTTTCAACGATGCACCAAACCTTGTTCGGGAATCCCTTCAGGCAAATTCAACAGAATAGTGGTGACGATCCTGGCAAATTCTACTCAATACTTCTCAATATTTTCACCTTCTTCTAAGATTTCCTGTATTTTCTGAAGAAAATCGACGTGCTGTTGTGGTAGGCAGGCCACGGATTTTCCACTTCGTATCAGATTTCCTGTATTTTCTGAAGAAAATCGACGTGCTGTTGTGGTAGGCAGGCCACGGATTTTCCACTTCGTATCCCGTATAATGTTATTTCGACGGTAGAATTAATTTTGACTACCGGAAATTCACTTATTACTGGTCAAAAATCTGATGTGCTGGGTCGTTATTTCGACAGTAGAATTATTTGACTACCGGAAATGAACTCACTCTCTCTCTCCAAAAATCTGCCGTGCTGTTTTGTTATTTCGACGGTAGAATTGTTTGACTACCGGAAATTAACTCACTCCCTCCAAAAATCTGCAGTGCTGTTTCGTTATTTCGACGGTACAATTGTTTGACTACCGGAAATTAACTCACTCTCTCCAAAAATCTGCAGTGTCTCTCCAAAAATCTGCAGTGCTGGTTCTCTCCAAAAACTCTTCAATTTACTTATCTGGCTGTTAATCCGGCTCGAAGGACCATGTTTAGGAATGAAAAATCACTTTTATACATTTATTAGTTTTATTTTAACATTGAATTGAATTTATAACAGCACTGGCAAAAATGCACTGCTGCTCTGACAGCTTCTGACAGTTACTGACAGCTACTGTCTTTTAGCTTGCTTGGGTTTTTGTTCTCTTTATTTTTTCGGAGATGGAAAGGGAAACAAGTAAATTGATCCCTTATATTATAAATCTTAACATAGGTAAATAAGGTATCATTCGGGTAATGATGAAAGAATGTCATCCTCATTAAATGATCAACCCATCTTATTCCCTGCACTTTTACGACATCAGTTACGTCTGATTCGTCAAAAAATGTCTTTATTTCTTAATTTTATTGTATTTCTCAGTTATCGTTCTTTTTGCCTCCGAAAACATTTGTGTCGCCACTAGTCTTGTTACTGTTTTATACTGCTAAGTATTTCCATTCATTCTGCCCGTATATTACCACCCCTTTCAATTTTGTATTTGTATTTCATTCTGGTGGATCTTCCTAATCATAGCTGTTTTCTAAATTTTCTTACACTTCGTCAAGCTCGTTCTGGATTTGGTTAGTAAGTTCTCTTTGATATAGTTCTTAAAAATATTCTGCCTAGCACTCCATTATTTCTTCCATTGCCCTCTATACCAACGTTTATAAAACCGTTATGCCACATTAATTAGAAAAAGAAGAAACAAGCAAATGTCTGCATCGAGAGAGATAGTATGTGGGAAAAAAGGAACATCAACGTTATTTTATTCCACCCCGGAGAGATGGGGTGGCTGGCCGTTATAGTGGAGCAGAACCCCTCTTCAGCCACGGAGAACGGGATATATACCGTGAGTTCAAAAAGATTTTACATAAGGGTTGGCCATGAGACACAAAAGTAATGTCTACTGCAAGGTTTAAAACCTTTGTTTGTACAATTTTATTGAAATTTGCACAACAGTATTATGCCAGCAGCACAATGATGACAGTTAATAAATACTAAATCTTGCAATTGACATTATTTTTATGTCTCATTGCCAACCCTTATGTTAAGACTTTTTGAACTCACGGTATAAGTACATAATATGAGGATGGGTTAAACTAAGATGTGGATAAACTAGGATGAAAGACACCTCAGAGATGGTTAACTCTGTTAAATCAGGGAAACCACACAAAAACCTGATTCTTGGCAGTCGGCCGTGGGATTCAAACTCACGACCTCCCGAGTGCTTCGTGCCGTGCATTCACCGAATACACTTGGCCACGGAGCTCGGTGATAACATGTGGAAGATAAGCAATAGAAAATTGAAATAAGAAAATTTGATTCATTGGGGTATTAAAAGGGATTCACATTAGGGTATTTAGGCTCAATTAATTTTGTGCTTGAAAAGACTGTGAGACGGACAAATAAAATTTGCTCTTCGGCGGTCTACGTAAACTATTTACATCTGCTGATAGGGTCGTCTTAACATGCAGCAAGAAAGAAGCGCGAATGCGAATATTTTAATATTTATGAAAATAGTGTAAAAACAGTATAGTTGAAATCCATAGGAACAACAAGAAAGTACAGAGGTTCAAAGAAATAAATAAAACGCAAACCCTAAGGATTTCGACGTAAAAGCTGAAATTGTTAGCATCTGTTTTTAGAAGGACTAACTACTGATAGATACAAACACAATAAGTAAAAAACAGAATGTATTGCACAAATGGGGCATACAGGGCTATAGCAGAATTCAATATTACTAACTGTGAAACAGTTCCGGTTGTCACAACAATAAATTAACACTTAGAATCGCTCTTCTTCTCCTTCACAAGGTAAGGTCAGCAGCCCCTATATAGGATACGTGCAGAGACGGTCCATAATTACGAGTTATTAACAGGCCATTGGTAAGAAGAAGAAACATCTCACAAGTTAAATGAAGATAAGAAGAAATATGCCATTTGATACTCTACGTATTTGGACACACAGTATAACACTAAGGACCAACAGACACTAGCTATATTTAAAAATAAAACTTTAAAGAAAATGTATAGGCTAGGACGTTAACATACAATAGAACATAAGTACGGAGAAAAGTAAGGCGTGCACCGCACGTAACAATAATAATAGACTTTTGATGTTTTGATACTATAAATATTGTCCGATCAAGGCATTTACGTAATACTGCTCTTGTACTATGGGAAGAAAGAAAAAAGTTCTATTCGACTCGCAACCATCAAAGCAAAGACTAGCCACGAGCACGATTCTTAAATAATATAAGAAGAGATATTAAAAATAATATTAGCCCCATTTAATAGGCGTTTATTATCCCACTTTAGACTAATAATTTATAACCGGTTAACATACGTATTAATAAAGTTAACGTAGTCAACACTATTCAATCTATGTTATACTTTAACTCTATCAAGTAATCAAGTAGAATGTGCGGAGCAGTCTTTGTAAATTATTTTCATTCTCCGCTATTACAACGGTGTAGTAGCTCTCCTTTATCTAGTCTGTATCCTCTACCCGCTTGATTCGCGCCTTCGATTATTCGGTCTATAACTACTCGTATTTCAATTAGGAGTTATTTATTTTGTTAAGAAGTTGTTTGCCAAGATGTGGATTTTCGTGTTTGTATTAACTTTCTGGATTATTTTTAGTATATCCGTATCAAAACTCATACTAAGAGTGGCTGAAATGAAAAGTCCTCGCACTCTAACAGAAAATCAGCTGGAAGGTTTATCAACAAATGACGACATACGGAGAAAATGCGAATAGTAAGAATCGCACGAGACGATAAATCCAATTCACGTCGACCTTCAGGAAGACCACCTAAAAGATGGGCAGACTTCATCAACTCGAGACAACTGATTTTAAACAGGCTACTAGTAGCTGAAGAAGAAGAAGAAGCACTATTTATTACTGCATATTATGCACGCGCATTTATTTAGATTTAAAGTTTCGTTTGCAAGTTTAATTGGTGCTGGAAGGGTTTGGATATTATCATTCTTATTCCTCTTTGTAGTTTGTTTAATAATACTAGGAACTGGGTTTTCGGTAGTTTCTTCATCTGTTGATCAATTTCGTTTTTTATTTTTATCATGAATGTACCGTTTTTCTCCATTCTTTTGCCATTCACGATAGTAGAGTTATTTTTTAGTAGGTACTGCATGTATCTTAGTTTCTCGTAGTTGCTTAACATTGGGCTGAAGTATTTTTCTTTCTTCTAAGTCGCTTATAAATAGTTTATCATCCACAAAGTAGTGGGTTCCTTTTAGGAATTTACATAATTAACTATTTCAGTCAGTTTACAAATCCTACTACAAAGGAATAATAGCCAAAGTTCAAGTAAATCTCGCACCATCCAAGGTAAATGAAGTAAGACTAGTCAAGTCCATAAACCTCCTTCTAGAGAACTGGCCAGCGAGGAGGATATGGGAGATCTTCCTCCTTGCGTATTTAAATTAATAATCCACCAATGAATCAAATTTCTGAAGACCCTAAGCAAAATAATCATGCCAAAAAGAAAAATACTTATGTATATATAGCGACATTACAAAGCGAAGAAAGATTGAACTAAGAAACTGCAACAAGATTCTTTGAGAAACGTAATGGCAGCAAACTGGTTTCAACGGGCACAAAATAAATCTCAATGGAAATGCGCAGGAGAGGCCTTTGCAATACTTAGGGCTAGTACTGAGTTGCATAACAATAATTTAAGGGCTTCGACAAATTATCCATGCGCCAAGATCGAATTAAAATTTAAACTTAAAAAACATAATAACGATGCTGTTTGATCATACGTTAAGTTTACTAATGTTTTTTGCGACCCACCTTACTGGAAAGCAAAACTAACTAGTAATGCAAGTGTTGGGAATCGAACCCACAACCTCTAGTTTTCTAGTTTATTAGTTCATTCCCAGTACTATACTAATGTAACCAACAGTTGCAGTAACAAAAAACATAATACATAAAACATCATATTAAAATTAACATCAATAAAAAAATAAAAGATTAATGTCAATAGAACATGTTAACTTTAAATTTGTAAGATTAAGATTACAGCTGTTGTAAATATTAAACCTACAGAGCAGTGTAATTGGTCAAATTATAACAAATTGATTATAGACTGGTTTAGTTTGAAGATAAACTGCACTGCTGATTGATTTCTTCGTTCTTCACAGTCTAATATGTGGTATCTGTCTGCTGGGTTGTCAAAGAGGTGGCATATGCAGCTATCTAATGGGTGATGGAAGTATGTTTTGGTACATAAGAAGTGATGGTAACCATGTAAAGTTACACAAGTTATAAAATGACGTTGTTTTCATTTAGGACCTTTCCAGACTTGTGACGTGAATGCTGGTCCATTTTTAGATCTGTCAACTTTATATTCTTTTCCTCTCTAATTTCCTTATGTTGAGCAACTACAGGGGGATTCAGGTCTTGAAATTTGTCTATAATTTCTTTCACCGTACTGTTCACATCTACCAAGTGGGAAGTGAATGTAGTAGATGCACTCTTTAGTAGTCCAAGTTCTTGAAAAATCTGGTTTTAATTTTGCCTAGCTGCATACGGTGTTGAGTGTTTAGCAGTGAACATATGGATTTAAAACCGTACGTTACTGCAGGCCATATTGTATGTTGTATAACTTAATTGCAGTACTCAATTTTAGATTTTGTAATTGTTTTAAAGATCCGATTACTTGAGCCATTTTCTTGCTTTTTGTGTGGATGTTCTTCGTTAGAGTCAACGTTGGCTGAAGTGTGATACCTAGATCCTCGTACTCATTAATAAAATCAGTTTGCTGATTGCCAATGGGAATTACCATCCTTTCTTTCATATTTACCTCCTCTTCTAAATTTCTAAATTTGATCCTTTACTTTTTGCAGGAGTAATATTCAACTTATTTACTTCACACCAGGAATTCAGACTATTCAAGGTTGTCTGAAGCTGATTAAGATCTTTTGAGAATATGACGAAGTCATCGGCATACATTAAGTAGCCTGTTTTTGGCCTTTTTATGGTGTCTAGTAGGTTTTGCACAAGCGCAACAAATAGGGTTGGACTCAGGAAGTCTCCCTGAAGTACCCCACGTTCCTGGGTTATCAAGTTGGATGTCTCTTTCCCATTATCTATTTTGATAAAATTTGTGTTTAACATTTCACGTATTAAGTTATATATCTTTCCTCTGATGCCTAATCTTATGAGCTTATCACGGGGTCGATAAATACAGCGTATAGTACCCCACCTGGTGCTGATGTGGCAGTCCTTATTTCGTTAATGGCATCCTCGCAGCTTCTGTTTGTACGGAAACCGTATTGTTCTGGAGGGAGATAATTTACTACACTAATGAGCTCCGATAAAGGTTTTCAAGATCGGGTTAGGTGAAAGACATTTTTTTCATTTGCTCATAGCAAGACGCCACGCGAATACGATGAAGAATAATTCTTCTATTTTGTAGGTCAATGGTCTGTTATTACCCATAATATTAATATTCTGAGGGAAGGCTAATCTTCCTCGTCGAACAAAATGAAGAATATTTAGCCAAATTCTTATGAGGCTACTAAACAGCTACAAAAAGTGTGATAATACAGAGATAGTCAGTATCTTTAATCATTTTTAGTTTTAGAAGAAACCGAAATTTGAAACATATTTATATCAATGTTTGGAGTTGCAACAACAGAAAAGCAAATTTTGGTTTTGAGTTATGGAAGCAAATCAAAATTTAGAAAGAGTACAATAGGGGTTATGAGGTTATCGAATTTGGTGTTTTTTTTATTTCATGAGGATCTCCCTTATGTAAAAAGTGTTTCTTTAGCCCTGTGACATTGTACAACACATAATTATTGTATATCTTTGATTCTATTTTTTCTACAGCTTACGTTCAGGTTGTTAAAACTAATTTTAACCAAAAAGGGAACAAGTCGAGAAAATCCTATTTTCACATTTTACCACTTTGTTTTGTATTGTATCTAAAATTATTATTAGTAAATTAGTTAGAATGAGCGTACTTTTTATGAATCTATTAAATATAAACTCACCCTTTCTCCATGTCTGATTTATTAGCTTGAATTTTAATCAACATCCACAGACTTACCTGAAACAAAAAAGAAAAATTAATATTAAATCTAAATTTCTAGTATGTCCAGTTTTGTGTAATAACATATTTATTCAGTTTCAGTTGGTAAATTTATGTTTAAAGAAACAAACATACCCAATACCCATTACGAACTGTAACCTTAAATATACAAGTTGGAGCTTCTAAAATCAACAATGATTCTTAAGATTTGCCGCAGAATAATACTCTTTGCTTTTACGGCAAATATTTAAATATTTAAGCGTTCTTCAGAACTAATTTCCAAATAGCAGCATTAATTATAAATAAAAATTAGAAGTAATTAAAATTCATATTTCGAAAAGGCCCCTGTTAAATATTTATGTTACAGTGTTTGCTTATAGAAATAACAAATTGAAATTTATAAAACAACCATGAAAACAAAACCGCGAGAGACAAACGGAAAGTGAAATTCGCCGCTTCAATAAATCAGATATAAAATTATTTTCTCATTTTCCATTTGACATATTAACAAACACGTTTGTTAAATAAATTAAAACAGATGAATGCAAATGCCGTATTATTGCCCTGAAAATTTCTCTTGTCCTTTAATAGATATTAATAAAGGACACTGTTTTTTGTTAATTATTTAGCAAAAAAAGGAATAAAATAAATAAAAATATATAATAAAATGGTTATTGGCAAGCTATGAATATTCATAAGGACTCGCAATAAATTCGTTTCAAATTTATAAAAGGATATCTGCAATTTAAATAATAATAAAAACAGAATGCCGAATGTCTTCGAAGGGCTTTGCTTCTGGGTTTTGTTCTAATGGAACTCAATTGCGTATCGTTTCATTTCAACCTGTGTAAGACTTGTGGAACTTTCAGATTTCAGCTACAAAAGGGCACTTAACTTGTCGCATATTGCCGTAAACCTTCTACACACAACGTGATACATATTTTTTTATGATCGATTCAAATACACTTTTGAAAAAAAAATTTTAATGCATCATGGAATAGAAAGCTTCCACCAAATAGGGTCAGATTCTTTAGTTCTTTGTAGTTTTAATATACAGAAGTATTCGTTTCAGAACACAAATGTAAACGAAATTAATATCATTTCATACCACAAAATGCCTTTCTAAATCATTTAACAGCAACAATGTTGTAATTATTCATTTCTAGTAAATACGTTCATATTAGCCCAGTTTTCCACTCGAGAAATCTTGTTGTTTTATGAAGCAAATTAATTTTCGCCCTTCTAAGTTTTCAGCGGCGAAAATTACGTTTAGTAAATAATTACAAAGGGTTGTTGTTAATTTGAGGACATTGAGTGATGAATATTTCAGATCTTTAAAAAAGAAAGCAAGTACGCACATATACAATGCACTAATGGCCTAAAAGCACTATCGTGTTAACATCTAAAAAAAATTGTGACGATTTTAGTTAGTACTTGAAATTGTAAACCTACACAATTTAAAGTAAAGCAAGGGTGATTTTTATTGTTTTATTAAACTAATCATGAAGTTATTCATGTAAATAAGAACAGGACGAATTTAAACTTCTCAGTCTCAGTATTTATTACAGTCGAAATCCCTTTAATTTAATTAAATTTGAAAGATTTTGAATTTAACTTAAAATATATAGGAGTTTTTAAATTTTCTTTGTCAGTATTTGTTCAACAATTGCTAAAAATAAAAGTTGAAACTAAGTGTTAAAAAGAATATTTAAAGCTCAACGTATCTGTCTTTGACAATTAATCAACAATAAATCGTCCGAAGAAGAAAACCTAAAATTTTAAACCAATAAAATTGTTCTTTTGTTACTTCAATTTTCCGGGAAGTTCTCTTTTAGAATTTAGAGAATAGTTAAAACCTGATACGTTATAAAAAGGAATTAACAAACCATAGGGGAGCAAAAGGTTATTGTAAATTTTGCTTTTGTTTTCAGAGTAAATATGAATTGTTCACTTAAACAATTGGCTTATTTGCTTAAACGTTTAATCACTCCTAATGAAAATGCTGAAAATACGAAAAACCATAAAACAAACAAGAGGAAAAAATTAATATGCAATGCAACTCTGCATTCTGTAATTAACAGGCTTCCTTTGATTAAGATCACGTCTACGATAGCTTCGTGTTGTTTGCCGATAACGTTCAAAATAATTGCCGCAAATTTCAAATGAGCACGGATCCGAAGGTATAAAATCAGGCCATATCCAAAAAATGTGTCTGCCTGTCTCTGTCTGTCTTTCGTTTTTTGAGACAAACTTTTTTGTAACAAATATTGAAATAAGTGAAAGGCTATAAATTTATTCTATGACTGGGAAACAAGCGGAAAATATAGGCAGAGAATATCGGCAAGGAAAGAAGAAACAGGAATAAAAGATCACAAGTTTAATATAGAAGAACTAAAACGGCCTGAGCAATTAACCAAGAATGATGAGAGTACTATAGAAGAAGAATGAGACGAAATAAAGCCAATAATAATAACTACAGCCTCAGAAATATTAAGGAAGGGGATATCTGAAAGACGAAACAAAAAATGGTATGATGCAGAGTGTCAGAAAGCAATACAGGAAAGAAATGAGACGAGAATAAAGGTGATAGAAGCAAAGAGCATATTCGGAAGAAGGGAACTTGACGAACGAAGGCTAATAGCAATGGAAGAAATGGGTCAAATCAATCGGAGTAGAGAATTTTACAAAAAAATAGGGGCACAAAAGATAAGAAAGAATACCAGCCAAGAGTAACGCTTTGTAAGGATGCAGAAGGAAGTTTTACAGGCGTTAAACAAACTATTATGGAGAGATGGAGAGAATATTTCGAGGAATTGTTAAACCCAAATGAAGAAAGAGTAACCCAGAAAGGCGCACAGAACAGGGGCAGCAAAAAATACACAGAAAGAAAAATAACAAATCCCCCGGAGAAGACAGTATAGCAGAAGAAATGTTGAAGTATGGGGAGAAAGAAATGGAAAATAATAGAGAATAGAATAGAGAACATTTTGCAAAGAAGGAAATGCCAGAAAAGTGGAGTGTAGCTATAATTTACACCTTCCATAAAAATAGCGATAACACTATATATCAGAACTTCAGGTAAATAGCGTTGTTAAACGTAGAATACAAGATCTAAGTACAATGATAGCTGAAAGACTAAGGCCAATAATGAAAAAGGAGGTGGGAGATTACCAGAATGGTTTTAGAAAAAACTAGAACAGAACTATCAGTTTAAGGTCGATTTATACTACTTATTTATAGATTTCAGTCAGGCATATGACACAGTTGTATATAACATTAGAAGAACTAAATGTATCACAAAAATTAATAAATAATAAGGATGTGTCTAAAGGACACACGAGTGAGGGTACATGAAACGATATCAAAATTCCAGAGCCAAAGAGAGTTGCGACAAGGGGATCCATTATCAACGGTGTTGTTTAACATGGTGTTGGAGTGGATAGTATGGAGAAACTATCCTAAACAAAAGAACACAAACCCTAGCATACGCTGCTGATATCGTTATAATATCTAGAAAGGAGGTAGACATGATAGAAACATTCCAACACATGCAGGAGGCAGCAAAAGTTACGGGGCTCAACTATAACAAATCAAAGGTCATGATAACAATTAAAAAAAAGTGATAGGACAACGAGATCTAGAGGTAAAGCAAAATAGTTACATCGCAAAATGAGAGTTCAGTGTACATTGTGGCAAGAATCACAGCTGGTAGCAGATGCTACTATGCATTGCAGAAGGTGTTTAAAACAAAAGACGTTTCGTTAAACTCCAAATTAAAAATACATAGAACAGTTGTAAGACCAACGGTACTGTAAAGTTCAAAAGCATAGACACTCAATAAAAATGAAAAGCGCCAGTCGAATATTTGGAAAGAAAGATCCTGAGGAAAATTCTCGGATCACTAAACAAAGGTGGGGAATGGAGAAATAAATACAACTTCCAACTCAGGGAGAGATATAATAAACCAAGTTTAGTGAGTGAAATAAAAGGTAACAGGATAGGGTGGTTGGGGCATATAGAGAGGATGGACACAACAAGAAGTAGTAAAACAATCTGCAAGGGGGCTTTCGAAGGAAGAAGATCTAAAGGTAGATCGGGCTGCGCTAACAAGGTGGAGAATGACCTGAGGATGGCAGGAGTCATGAATTGGAGAAGATTAACAACTGTTAGAAAGGAATGAAAAAAAATCAGTGGATTAGGTGAAGCAGAGGCGATACCAGGCACAGCAGTAAGTAACCTATAGGTAAGTTATATTTTATGTAAGAGTCTGTATAGATCTCCATTAATTGCTATTGAGATTCATTAATGAAACATTAATAATAAAAGGGTATAATTTGTATGTTTATGTGTTTCACTATTAAACGAGCTGAAGGTACGATTCTTGTTTCTAAGCAGAGAATTCCAAGTTTTAGTTTTATTAACGTTAAAACGTTTTTCTAGTAAACAGAATTCAAATAAAAAGTGAAACTGGCATGTTTAAAATAGAATGAAACACAACTTAATTTTTGGTAGATGTTTTGTTAAAATTTTAAAAACAAACAATGTGTTTTTATTTGAGGGTTAGTTCAACAATAAATTCTCCGAAGAAGATCATCAAATTGCACTTTTGTTACTTTGATTTTTCGTGCTGTTATCTTTTACAAAGAGAAAATCTGATAACAAATTATAGAAAGGAATTAACAAACTCCTATTGGGGACAAACGGTTGCTGTAAATTTTGCTTTTGTTTTCGGAGTAAATATGAATTATATTCACTTAAACAACTGGCTTATTTACTTAAACGTTTAAACACTCATTGTTACTCATTGTTATAATGAAAATGCCGAAAATGCGTAAAACCATAAGCAAGAGAGAAAAATTAATATGAAATTAAATCACTTTGCATTTTGTAACTAACAGACTTTCCTTTATTCAAACATAACTAATGCTAAATAAAGGGAAACATAAATTTAGTTACAAATGTCTGTTAATTTGATAATCATATTCGAATACTTTGTAAACAAATTTATAAAATTTTCAGATTTTATAAAATAAAGATAAAGCAAAGTATAACCAGAAATTTTTGCGGTAGTAACTCAGTATTGCTTTGAAACAAAAACTATTTTCGAACAATTGATAGAAATGTGAAATGTAATTTTTGGACGTTTATACACACCGTAAATATAATTTTAAAAAAATAAGAGAATGGCCTACCTGCGTTCAATAAAATCGCAGCTCTAGTGAACCATGCTTCTGAAATTCTGTCATGTTTTCAAGCAGATTGGTTTCTTTTATTTTCTTTATTCAACATGTGTCAACGGCCTTAAGTAGGATTCCAAATACGACTAATAACGTTAAATACTACCCATTGTGACTTTTTTCATGATTCATTAAATGATATTAAACATAAATATTATTAAAAGTTGTCATTTCTGTTTTTTTTTTTAATACAAATCTTATTGTAGTTTAAGTTCCAGATACTTGTAAATTGGAATGTATCCGTTTGTATCTGAAATATATTGAGATGATATTAATTGGTGTTTAGGAATTTATTGTTGATGAAATAAAAATTAATTAATTATTTAATGCGGATTTAGTTATATAAAAAAAATGTAATATAAAAATTTAGATAGCTAGGTTATTTATTAAGTGTTGAAAATGTAGACATTATTATTGTTATACCTACTCGTAAAATATGAATAGCTAAATGGGGTTGCTACAGAAAAGTTAAGTATAAAAAAAAACAATTTTTCAATAAAGAATTTTCGAAAAACCAGGGAAACAAAAAAACGAGATTCGAAATAAATAGACAGTAAAAAATAATTATGTGAGAGAAAGTAAAAATCTTCCAGACGAAAATAAATATTATTAAATTAAAATTTTAATAACATTTGAAGTTGAATAATTCTATTTGTCTTCCATCATAATAATTGGGGAAGAATTTAAACTGGATAAAATTCGACTGAACATAAGTTTTGATACTACATTTGAATTGGATACTAATATAACTTGAATAAATAATAAACTCGAATTGAAAATGGTTCAGTGCTGAGGATTGGTTAGTGGAAATCACGTAGTCAGACTGGAATTGAAATTGGTTCAATGCTAAGGATTGGTTATTGGTAATCCGTTTGGAATTGAAAATGGTTCAATGCCAAGGATTGGTTATTGGTAATCCGTTTCAAATTGGAAATATTTATATGTTGGGGGCTGTTGGCCGTAGAAAACAAATTGAATTTCCAATGTAACTGTGAGTGTAAGATTAGTACAGATACGTTAGTAGGGAAAGAATCATTAAATTGTAATAAATCCGTATTAATGAAGTTGATTAAGATTTATTTTAAATTATAATTGAAAATAAAGATTAGATCTTGAATAAAAGAAAAAGAAAAGTAAGAACCTCAGTTACTACCCTTAAGAGTATCTATTAAAATAAAATTGTAAAATCATAACAATATATTATTATATTATTATTATATTTTTATTATGTTATTATTATATTATTATTACTATTATACTTTACTTACTTAATCCATCCTCATCTACCTCACGGTGTAGAGGTTATTATTATTATATTCTTCATTTTCACGTTATCGTTTGCTGATTAAAAGAATTAAAAATTAGGCCTGTCGAGATCCGAAAATACCTAAAAGGTTAAAAAATAATTGAATCTTTAAGATCAAATTCAAAGAAACAACTTTCAATGAAGTCAGAACCATAATTAAAAAACAGTTAAATGATGATTATTTATTTCTAAAGATAGCGAATCGGTTAAACGAACAAGGTTTTTTTTTATGACAAATTCAATAGTATAAACGATTTTTAATATACGAGGTGCAGTTAAAAAGGTATTGGGTAAAAACTAAAAAATTATTTTTTCTATTATCCTAGGAAGTTCATTTATTTTTAAATTTAGAAAAATGTGCACCAAATACCTACTTTTTAAATATTTTTTATGTGGAATAAGATAGGTTGCATGATTTATTTATAACTGTTATCATTTTCGAGTAACTGGCCAAAGTTGTATTTTTTTAAATTAAATTCAGAAGCTTTAATTTCAACTTGGAACGTACTATCGATTCAAGTCAAAGAATATTCAAACTTAGTAAAAGAATTAAAAATTTTATTTTCAAAATAAACTTAAATTTTCTTTCGGTATAAATACAAAATTTTTAATTTCGGCCTGAAACGTGCTCGAAATGGGAGCCATCAGTTCAAGTTAATAACCCAGGAAACGTTTCGAAATCCTACCGACTGCGCCATGTAATATTCTTTATTAATTAAAACACACTTTTAATTAGTAATTATTATATTTGAACATTTAGTTATATGACAGTGTTGTACATAGATCTTGTAGTCTAGGTAATCTATCTTTTGTTACACAACCTTATCTATTTTTACTAATTAATAACTTAAGTCATATGCTACAAAAACAATGTTTTTAATTCAATCTCAAAAGTTTGAATGTAAGCTCATGCTTTTTAAATTTCATAAAATTTGGGCCAAATTTTTATTTCAAGATTCTTCGTTTGGTATTTTCAATTTCGATTTTCTGATTTAATTTTTCTAAAACATTCAACTTCTGTTTTGAATTCATCTCAGAAGTTTAAAGTCGATGCCATAATTTATTCTAAATTCTAGAAAACTGGGCTCAAGTTTGAATTTCAAGATTGCTCGCTCAGTATTTTGAATTTCAGATTTGATTTTGGAAATTTAAACTGAAACATAAATTTTCTTTAACAGTAAATTTAGAAGTTCTAAGTTCGGTTTGAAACGTGCTAGAAATTAAGATTGTCCAAACTAAGTAAAAAAATTCTGTATTTTGAATTCGTTCTCAATATTGTGAATTCAAATCCATAATTTATTGTTAATTTTATAAAACTAGCGTCAAGTGTGGATCTCAGGATTCTTCACTGGGTATTTTGAATTTCGATTTTCAGGTTCAGTTTTCGAATCGACTCACTGAAAATTATAATCGATGAAGTTCAGCTTTAAATATGTTTTAATTGACATTTTACACAATAGTTTGGATATCAGTTTCAAATATGCGCCAGAAATTAAAACTGCTGATTGGAGTCAAAATCCTAGGCAACTCTGTAAAAAAGTCAAAATTGAATTTTAAATTCAATCGCTAAAGTCCATATTTATTTTAAATTCCATAAAATTGGTATCGAGTATAGGTTTCAAAATCCAAATTTGATTATTGAATTGGAAAAACTTCATTTTATTTGGCAATTATAAGTAGTTTGGATTTTCTTTGGATCTATATAAGGATTCAATTTGTAATGATATTTAGAAATTAGATTTGGTGGTATAATCTGAACGAAAAAATATCGAGAGAACATTTAAAAATCTGCTGAGATTTTGGATTGAATCTAAAAATTCTAATTCCATTTTATAATTTTAATCCCGTTATCTCTTATCACATTTGTATACCTTTAAATTCAGTTGCAGATATAATTTTTAGAATTTGGAGATTTGAATTCAGTTTAAATTGAACTGGAAAATTGTAGACCACAACTGATTTATTGGATCCAGAACAAGTAAATAACCTCAGCTTTAAAATTTAATCATCGAACTTTTAGCAAAATAAGAGCAAAAATCTTCGATCATAATACGCCAACAGACAATATAATGTATAGAATTCGAAAAGTCATAAAAGACTCCAACTTCCTTTAATTTCCCTATTTTATTACTATTGCTGGAGCTATTAAATTTAAATCCGCCGGCTGCAACTCTCAACAGACAATATTTCATGAAATTCCCATTCGTTCGATATTTAGTTACGAAGTAATTTAATTTCTGATAACCTGAAACGTAGGAAGGTGTGGTTTATTGATGTAATGTACTTTAGGGCTTTATCACGCTTGTCACATTATTGTTTACCGTCGGTAATCTCGAAAGTTCAGAGTATGTGTAACTAACTTAACAACTACCGGCTATCTATATAATAATAATATGCAGCAGACTAATCACTGTTAAAATATAGCAGTTACTTACCCTAAAGAGAGCTAGGTAAACAAAATAAGATACCGAAAATAATGACACCATAAATTTCGGAAACTTTCTAATAAACCTCGCACACTTGTTATCTAAACTGTATATCGGTGAACTTGATTAAGTTTCAAGGGAAACATCTTTAGAAGAAATTTCGGCTATAATTAATTTTCTTACTCGGAGATTGCTTCGATTTTGTGCTTGAAGTCGAATTGATTATTTCGTTGATTTTTTACCTCCAATCAAACATATTTTCATAGATTTCCTTTGTTAACTAAACTAAATAATACAAGAGAGAATCAGAGCAAGCCAAAAGATAAGAAAAGATTCGGCATTTCTATATTTTTGTTTTGACTGAAAATGACTAAAGTAAAGGAAGTGGAAGGATAAGTAAAAGGCTAATCAACATTCGGAAACAAAAGACGGCTCAAACTCAAGCTACGTAAACAATTTTCCGTTCCAAATCCTATACATACCTAATTTTCAGTGATCTTTGAAGTTGTTTACAGGTTCATAGTTCTAATTTAAATCAGCACGTCATGTTAGGAGACTGCATAAACATAAAAGCGACTTAGGACAAAAATTACATTTCGAATCTCATCAAGAAAGCTTAACAGGTTAATAAGGCGAGCTTTTCTGTTACTTCAAGAGTACAAATGCAATTTTTTAACTAAATCAGCGAACTATTTTTAGATATTACGCTTAATTTTTTTTACGTCAGCTGTTATTACACATCACTAGAGCTAGGATAGTTAGGCAATTGCCTTTTTTAATAAATGGAAGGATAAAATGCAGACCCAATTTTAAATCCGTTTTAGAATGCGTGCAATTCAAAAATGCAAATTTTATTTTGCCTTTTTTGCCCTTTTTTGCGTCTTTTTTAGGATTCTGCCTTTTTTGAAGAATTTCCTATTCTTCTTGCCTTTTGGTGCCTTTTATAGTATATTAAATTAAAATTTTAAGAAATTTAGTTCTTAAGCAATTTTTCTAAGAAAATTGCACATTTTAAATTTCTGAAATAAATTGTATAAAGTATTATTCCCAAGCACTTAAAGGTAGAGGTTTAGTGGGTTTTACCCTTTATTTTTCTTGAGATTAATTTTAATGAGGGGACCAGTATTGTCAGGAGAAAGTTTTCTACTGAATCAGCCAGTTTGTCACAATTTTCGAAAGTGTTATACAGGGTGCTTAAAAAATGGCGAAACAACGCTATACCAGACTATTCAGGGACACCCCCTGAGTACTACAAAAATGTTTAAAAAAATTCTATCTCGTGTGATTCCTTGAAGATATGGAGGTTATAAGATCGGAATTTAACATTTTTATTATTAACCAATTCTGAATATTTCAACAATTTTTGTAGTGAAAGACATATTTAAAATAATGTTCAACAATAATATTTATTGAAAATCAATAAATAGTACCTTTATACGAAGTTCTATTTTTCATGTTTTGCACAAAAATCATCATAAAACATAAAACTTCATGTAAAGGTATTATTTATTGATTTTAAATAAATATTATTGTTGAACATTATTTTAAATATGTCTTTCACTACAAAAATTGTTGAAATATTCAGAATTGGTTAATAATAAAAATGTTAAATTCCGATCTTATAACCTCCATATCTTCAAGGAATCACGAGATAGAATTTTTTTAACATTTTTCTAGTACTCAGGGTGTGTCCCTGAATAGTCTGGTATAGCGTTGTTTCGCCATTTTTTAAGCACCCTGTATATATGATATTTTGCTGTTGCTTTTTCCCCCTGAGTTAAACGCCGTTTCTTTTAATTTTGCCTTTTTTTCATTTTTGCCTTTTTGTACTTTATTTTCGCCTTTTTAGTGCTTTTTTAAATCTTTTGTTTTGCCTTTTTGTCTGCCTTTTTCGAGACTTTATTTTGCCTAACTATCCTAGCTTTACACATCACATTACCTAATTATCAGTGATTTAATCAAAATTGCAACTTGAATAACTCTTTAGAAGGAAATGTTCGTTTAGTTTTTGAAATATTAAATGCTTTAAAAATTCATTAAATGTTTTGGTTTTAATTAAAATAATTATTTTTACTGTAAAGTAAGGATATTTTCATTTACTGGATGCTTGATATGATTTTAACGCTTTTCTTGAAGTTTTAATAGATACTACAAATACAATGGTTTAGGTCTTTTAACTATGCAGTCAATAAAATTTCACTTCATTATGAATTGTTGAATGGAATCGTCATAATGACATTGTGTGGTTAGGCTATCACGTTTTTGAAGATAGTGTAAATTTCACACTAGAATCGAGTGCTTGAAACACTTCTTTTGCTGTTTACTGTTTATTTTTAAAAAGACTGTCAAACCAAGCCGAATCAGATTCGAATATAATATATGCTATGATAAAATTCGAATCTCTAACCTGGATCGAAACGATCCCTGTCGTATGCGTAAATCAAAAACCGAAATCAAAAATACGAATTTTTGAATTTAAACTGGAGATTCACCGATTAAATCCGACCTCTGGATTCGAATCTTAAAGCATGATTTCACGAAGAATTGGTTAGATCCATTTCAGAATAATATGAAAAGACTCATTTAGAATTCTGGTTTAAAATTAACTATCGGAAATTTGTTTCCGAGGTTAATTCGAAAATTAGAATTTCGAATTTGAAATTGTAAATTCAAATCTTATAAATAATAATAATTTATTGGTGCTGCATAATGCAATATAGTATAGTATGTTCATTGAAAAAAAAAACTCAAGTGGGAAATTTGAATAATTTACGTCGGTGACAAGGGTAAAACACCTTTAATTTATATGTTTAATAAAAGTTTGATTGTATTTAAAAGATAAAACTAAACATGAAATTTCGTTATATTATGGCAGAGTTTGTGTTTTTGTTTTATATTTTTGGCTGATAGTCACTAACAAAAATAATTTCTTTTTCTAAATCACTATTAAACCCCTTTGATATACTCGTACAAGCAATCAGTTCAAGAAATTGAAAATTGAATAATAATTAATTTATTAAAATAAGTACCACCAAAAAATTTTAAAACAAATCTATGTGCTTACGTTAGCCTGTAGTATTGTTTTAACTATATACTATTAATTTTTAAGTAAACTAACTATAGCTGATTACAACAAAAAATGCAAATAAAATTTGCAGAATTTCTTAAAATTTGCGTTATTACTTCTAAACCTTTTGTAAGCGAAGTGTATTTAAAAAGAAAGAGCATAGGATTTAGCAGTGTTTTAGTGAAAAAAAAAATAATGTGACGTTACTACTTCTTCTTATTCTCCTTCTTTTTAGCGAAATAACCCTATGTGGTTTGTCTTGCTTCATGATCTTTTGCCACATTTTTCTGTCTATTTTCGAAAGGATTGTTGTGGCGAGTTTGACATTTTATATTTCTTTTGTTGAGATTTATTTATCCCAATAAAAGAAATATAAAACTCCAAATTATGTTTATTGTCTTTGAGTTTCATTTCGTTAATGTTAGCTACTATCGGTCAAAAATCATCATCATCTTAGTCGTCAGTCTTACGACTGATTTGAATGCCTTATACTAGAGAAATGTGTTCTCATGAAAATAAAAGTGAAAATTGGTGTAACGTAGCGAAACTGCATAGGTATTTAGGTTTATCTTTTATTTATTACATTGTTTTATATTTTGAAAAATAAACAAATACTCTTGTCTTCAATTTGAATTTTTCTGCTAAACTATGAATCCTACTGCAATTGTATTAAGTATAATCTACGTGTTAAAAGAAGTAAAGATTATTATGAAGAACAAAATTTTCCGAGAAGTCGATAATAAAAGTTTCCCAATCTCTTCAATTTAATATTGATAGCATGTTAGCATGAAATAAACCAACGTAAGCCTTGCCTAACACATCATGTTAAACAAACGAATTAAATCCCACGTAATTATGTCACGTGATTTTGCAATCCCGTATTAGTTTGCAATTTTTAAGTCATTTTAAATCATTGTTAAGATTTTTCAGTACGGTCCTGTCCTCTAAGTTTGATTCCGTGTTAATTATTTTATTTCTGCTTCAGTTTAATTTCATCTAGTCTAGAGGACACAAAAGGTTAAGCCTGATGTGGCACGTTCTTCCCTTGCAGTTCTACGAATTCTTACAGTCATTTCTATGTGTTTCATTTTTATAAGAGGTCCCTTTGTTCAAAATCACAAGGTGACCTAATTTCACGCGTATGTTTCAGTATTCTTTCAACTTCTTCTTCCACTCCCCGCTTCAGTGCGTGGCAACATCTTCGCCATATCGGACGTCTTCTAAAACGCGTGCGAATTTATCGTTTGCCACTGGGGTCCTTACAATTACCGGAAAGGCTTCCATTACCGGTGATTTCCTCGTGGAGAAAGAAACGCCATTATAATTCCGGAAAAAATAGACTTGTGTGAGAAGTTTAGTGACAGTGTTGTGGAGTGCCATTCTACACAATTTCCTCGTGGAGGAATTCTGAAAATTCCATTGCTATTGGATTTATCGTCGTTTTGTATCAGTCTTAGAAGAAAGTACCTTTTAGCTCGTCCAGTCTCACGTCACTCCCTAGCTTATCGTTTAAGTCGTCAGGTAAAGCCATTCTCTTTATGCTGCTCCTGCTTCCTTCGTCTTATGTTTGTGTTTTAACGTCAGTTTAATTTCTACGATTGCCTCTTGCCGACAGGCCGTCATCAGCGTTCTTTGAGTTTGAAGTTAATAAGTACCGCCCCTTTGTATTTAATATTTTGGTGTTTTTAAAGTAACGTAACGATTTCATTTGTGCTCTTCAAGTAAAGACTTTTAGTGTTCAGATTGTAGTTTGAGTCAAGTTTAAGATATTATCTTGTACTGTGTTGCATGTGTGAAATTATTTGGTGCTTATTGAACTTGTTAATGTATTATTATTTGTGTCTTCCTATCTTTGTTTGGAATTAAGGGGCTTAGCTTGTGAATATTTTTACCGAACAGAACGTAAATATAGCACACTCAATTCTCATTCCCTTAAAGTAAGTATTGTTTTTATGATTTGTCCTTAACGTAATATTTTTGACTGTCTTTTGTGTAATTTCTTGTATTCAATTTTGTGCTCTTTTGATTCATTAAAATATTTCATTCTCAATTCAGTTTGGTCTTGTTATTTGCGTTCAATCCTCCCGAACATTATTTGTTTTGCAGTGTTTGTTAAAGATTTATGTGAAAAGTGTTAGTCTGTCTACAAGTTCGAGCATTGCAGTTAAGTAAAGTCAATTTATCTTGCGCGGGGTGCAGCTTCGACGACCCCTTTCTCCGAGCCCTTGGGAATCTTCCATGATGGGTTTCCTTCTTTTAGATCTTTGAGTGATTTTAATATCATAGTGGCGCCCTAGCTATCGTTACGACTATCCCCTTTTGAAGGGTTACTAGGTGTTATTAAGTGCCTTTTCAGCGTTTCGAACCACCCATCTTCACTGCAGTCTAGCCGAGTGCATCCCGGATTCGACATCCCCTATTTAATGTCGTAGTGCAGAATAGGCACGTGACAATTATTATTAAAAAACTTTAACAATAAACTGCCGATATGTTTCTCTCATGTCAACATAAGACTAAGGAATTTCCCAATATTATTATTATTACTATTGCTACACTTATTATTATTATTATTATTATTTTTACTATACTTTTTTGAGGTAAAGATTAATAACTTAACCAAATTGTTGCAAAGTAGTTCTCAAAGTGACAAACTTTTAACTAGGCCACAGTCAACTATGGCTTCCATTAAAATAAACTGTTTATGTTTAAATTTAAATTTATTTGTCACTTCCAATATACCAATTTAAGCTTAGAATTAAAATTTTAAAATACCTAGCCAATAATCTTGAAATACAAACTCCGACCAAGACGGAGATGGTTCTATTCACGAAAAAGAGGAAGGTTGTAGTCCAAAGGACATCAAGAGTCTTCCGAATTTCCCTAACCTTTACCGATGAAGTCAAGTACCTGGGAATTATACTTGACAAAATGCTGAACTGGGGAAGACATATAAAGGTTAAAATCGAAAAAGCAAGTATGACATTTTGGCAGTGCCGTCGTGCAATGTACCGTCACCGAAGGCTGCCCTATGGTTGTACACAGCTGTAATTCGACCAATGCTATGTTAAGGTGCACTGGTCTGGTGGCCCAGGATCAGACAAGTTACTGCAGCAACCGAGATCTCACACGTACAAAGACTGGCGTGTATGAATATAACGGCGGCCATGCGTCCCACCCCAACTGCTGCTCTGGACCTTCCACCGCTGGATCTCCATGTGGAGAAAATGGCACTAAAGTCTGCTGTCAGACGGCGGGTGAAGAGACTGTGGAAGGATACAGGTGCTGGGAGATCCCGAGAGAGGCAGTCCTTCGGACGCCCCTTCTAGAAACAAGAATGGACTCTCCTCCACCCATCTACACATTTAGGAAGCACTTTAGAATCTATCTGAATTCTGAAGAAGCAACCGAGCCAAACAGGTATATCCATCATCACTGATGGATCCATAACTTCAGAAGGTATAGGGGCAGACATCTTCTCAGATGACCTAGACCTCCAAGAAAGCACATCATTAGGCACTTTCGCCACAGTCTTTCAAGGGGAGACTGTAGCCATAATGCAGGGTGCAAGCGCAATTCTTGAGCGCAGAATCAAGAACAAGACCACCAGAATTGCAAGCGACAGCAGAGCTGCTCTGTTACCAATAAACAATTACCAAGTTGTATCAGAGATAATACTCCAATGTTGCAGCACTCTGTCACTATTGACAATGTCCTAGAACTCGTCTGGGTCAAAACACATTCTGGACTATATGGTAACGAGCACACACTCCCAACATCCCCAACTGCGTCCAATACCTTAATCGACCAGGATTGGTTAACATAAACAAATACCACCATGCAAGGATGACAATTAAGTCCCTCATTGAAGATGACAAACTTTTGTAGACAACTGCCAAGAGGCAAACTACAATTTGTTGTAGGAACATTGTCAGGACACTGTAAACTAAATAAGCACTTGCACAGTATGGGACTTGTCGTGGTTGCAACTTAGAAGACGAGTCATCAGAGCACATTCTGTGCGAATTCCCTGCACTCCCTCCAATCTCTGCCAAGTATCCTCAGGTTCATCTAAAGGTTAGGATGGCTCGAGTGATGCGCCTAAGATCAGGATGTTGTAACGGAGGTAGCACAATGGTCTAAACGCAGAATCCAAAACAAACTAACACATTTCAATCTAAAATCAAATTTGAAATTATTTTTACTTGAACCGCCAGTATATTCCAAACTGAAATTAAACCTCCTGAATTTACCTAGAAACTACATTTAATTTATAATTTAATAGAATTTAAATCCAAAAACCAAATTTTAAAATACCTGCCGAAGAATTTGCAAATTCGATACTTCAAAGCCTTTTAGTGGAATTTAAAATAAATTATGAACTGGGTTTAAGCTGTTGTGATTGAATTCAAAATACTGATTTTTTTATTTTTTACTGAGTTTCAAATTTTTGCTCAGGATTTGATTTGAATCGACGGTTCTATTTTAAATTGAACTTCAAACTTTGTGTGATAGTTTCATCTAAAAAAAATTAATTCAAATCAATTATAATTTTCAATTTGCAGATTTGAGCTTCGAAAAAGAAATTTGAAAATAAGATTGTTATACACATACCCTGGGAAGAATCCAAATCCCCACATAATGCTAATTTTAAATATCTTAGAATAAATATAGTTTGAATCAAATATTTGGGGTTGAATTAAGAGTTTTAAATTTATTATTGGGTTTGAAATTTTTGTTTTGGTTTTGGTTTGAATTGACAGTTCAAATAAACTTTTAGCATGTTTCAAACTGAAAACAAAAGTCCAAAATTTATTGCCAAAGAAAATTAAAATTCATATTTAAATCTATTATTATTCTTCTTCTTCTTCTTCTTCTTCTCGGTGTCCTCCTTTTACCCATAGAGCGTTGGCGTTTTTGTTCATTTTTCTTCTATCCACTTTTTCCAACCTTTCCGGTCTCTCGCCATTTGTTTCATCTGTTGTATTGTTTTTCCCTTTTCCTTTCCTATTTCTACCACTTGTTCCAACCATCCTTTTCTAGGTCTCCCTTTCCTTCTTTTTCCATAACTTTTGACTTCTATTACTCTTTTCTCTATTCTATCTTCTCCCATTCTTAAAACATGTCCGTACCAATTTAGTTTTCTTTTATTTATTTTTGTTTCGATGTCTTCCTGCTTTAGTTCCTTCCTTATATTTTCGCTTCTGCATCTATCCATTTTTGTTTTTCCCGCTATTTTTCTTAGCTGTTTCATTTCTGCCGCGTTTATTTTGCTTCTCTGTTTTTCGTTTATTACCCAGGTCTCACTCGCGTATATTAAGGTAGGTACCGTTATTGCGTTGTATATTTGTATTTTCGTGTTCTGTTCTATTTCTGCTTTTCCCAGGACTGTTTTATTTAGGGCGTAGTATATTCTTGTTGCCTTCTTGGCCCTGCTTGCAATTTCAGTGTCGATTTTTCCGTCGCTCGTTATTACTGTCCCTAGATATTCTTGTGTTGTAACTTTTTCTAATTCTTCCCCTTTACACGTCAGCTTATTTCCATATTCCTCTGCTTGTTGTGTTTGTGTGTTGCATATTTTCATGTATTTACATTTCTTTATATTTATTTCTAATCTTGCTTTCTCGATCTCCTCCACCCATATGTTTATTAATTTTTGCATTTTTCTTTGGTTTTCCGCTACTAGTATTATGTCATCTACATATATCATTACCTCTGTTTTAATCGGTCTTAGGTTGTTGTATCCGATGATCATTTGTAGGTGTTTCGATCTTTGCTTGGCATTTTTAGTTATTTTGTCCATTATAAGTATAAACAGTAGTGGGCTGAGGCTGTCACCTTGTTTGATTCCTCTTTCCATTCTTATTTGCGTTGATCGTTTGCCATATATTTGTACTCTTGCCCTTGTATTTTCATACATATTCTTTGTTATTTCTATTGGCTTTTTTGGGATGTTAAGATCTTTCATTGTTTCCCATAAAATTTTTCGATTTACTCTATCGAACGCTGCCTTAAGGTCTATGAAGGTTATATACATTTCTTCCCCTTTTTCGTTTTTCTTCTCTATAATTTGTCTTAGTACGAATATGTTGTCTACTGTTTGTCTTTTTTGTCTGAATGCCGATTGCTCGTCCTCCAGTTTTCCCTCCACTACTGCTCTCATTTTCTTTTCTATTATTCTTGTATATACCTTGTATACTACCGAGGAGAGGCATATATCCCTGTAGTTTTGGCAATTGAATTCATCTCCTTTCTTGTGGATTGGCATCAGCAGGTTCTCTTCCCATTCTTCCGGTATTTTATTCGATTTCCATGCCAGTCTCATGATTTTTAGAAGCCATTTCTTTCCTAATTCCCCTAGCCACTTAATCATCTCCGGCTCTATTCTATCTGGTCCGCTTGCTTTCCCTGTCCTTATTTTGTCTATTGCCTCCTCCAATTCATCCAGTTGTATTTCTTCTAATGTGTTATCATGTTCCGTTATTTGGTTTTGTGTCCTATTTCTCTGTATAGTCAGTCTGTTCTTCTTCTTGTTCCGCTTCATCATTTTCTTTTCCATATTTTTCCTCGTAGTATTCTTCCCATATGTTTATTACTTCCTGTGGTTGTGATTTTATATGATTTCTTTTATCTCTCAGGCCTCTTATCTCTTTTCTTTTTCCGCCCCTTATTGATCTAATTTTGTAAATTTAAATGTATTAATTGAGGTTTAATTTAAGTTATTAGTAAATTAAATCTGAAATGGGAATTTAATATACCCAGCGAAGAAGGCCTGTTTTATCGAATTTATACCATATTATTAATCTGGTTATTAAATTATATAATTAGATTTCAACTTTTGAGATTGAATTTAAAAAAATATTTTGAAAATGTAGCATTTGACATGGCAAATAAACAGCTATAATTTCTAGCACGTATCAAACCGAAATTGAAAGCCCTAAATTCCAAAGGAAAATTAAATTTGAATTCAATTTGTGCGGATTTAGATTCGAAGAAACTGAAAATTAAAATTCGAAATAACAAAGATTGCTTTACTACTGAATTTTTTAAAAGTGAATTGTTTGCCCAGTTTTAAAAAAAGGCGTGTGTTAAAAAAAGTCTGTATGTTTGTTTTTAAATCTGCAACTTGAACCTTGAACCTCACACTTAGAATTTATTTATGAAATTTGAAATGAACTCCTGGAATAAGACTCAGACTTTTGTTTCAAGGATTCTCGCAAAAAACACATTTTGCTTGAAAATTATTACGTAAAGTTCAAGCCTTAAAAATATGAAATTTGAATAAATACTATATCTTAAACATAAATAACTCTAAAAACATTAATTTAACACGTGACTAAAGTACACGTGATTCGAATATCACACTGAGACCTTATGCTTTGTCCGTTTAAAATACAATGTTCTACTAACTCCAATGACGTCTGCGTGTTGTATAACGCTCTTAGCTGGTGATGTTTCAAATAAATTAACCCTAATATGTTATTTCCAGTAGTTGTTATTTTTGTTATGAAAACAACACTCGCTAAAAATTTGTTTCATCATTTTTCATGATAATTTTTTACTTAGTAACTGGAAAAAAGAGATTCTGGCTGTAAATAAGATTAATATATTTAAAACGAAAGAACAAAACAAAAAATTTAACCTTAAAAAATTTTAAATTTTATCTTTGTCCTCTGAGGCTCAAAAACCAGGCCTTTATGAGCAATAATTCAGAAACACAGAAAACAGAAAATTCCGATCCCAACATACAAAAAAAAGGCAAATCTAAATTCTAAAAGTTAAACAATGAAATGTGATGCTTTTTTCGGGGTATTTCGCCACCAGTTGTTGAAACTACCTAAACAATGAAAGCCTAACAGCAACAAATTTTTGGAAAACGAGCACAAATTTAATTAGAATTAATATTCAGCGATTTAATTAATATGAAATAAAAGCCTCGAACCATACTCCCAGTGGAATTCAAAATAAACCAAAACTTTAACAACGTACTATAATGTTTGTCTGCATTTAAAATTAATGAGGGGAACAGCTGTTATCAAATAACCTAATTAAAATGGAAAAAATTCTCAGAACGAGAACAACATGCACGAGTATAAATTATTTATATTTTTTGTTTGTTTACATGCCTATTTGCTTTTGTAATTTGGTGGTATATTTTCATTGAATTTGGATTAAAATATTTTGCTAAATTAATACAACTGGAAATATAATTTTTGAGTAAATAATAATCTCAAATTTTTATCATGAAATTTTAAGTCCTGTTGTTTTAATATTTTTTTCTGAAAACTGTAGCTTGCTTCAGTAACGTTCAGTATTTGATACAAATGTTTACCTTTCATCAGTATGCATTAAACATGGTGCATTCGTCTCTTTAAAGTAAGCTACTTCCTCGTTTTTGTATATATTTTTGTTTCATTTTATTATAAGTATTTTGAGCATATCTCAACAGATAATTTTTCCAACAAGTTTTTCCACGTTCACGCCGTACCTCCTGACTGTAGTCGTAATAGACTATAGCTAACAGAGAAGGGTGAAAGGTGAGTTTCCGGCGCCTTAAAACCGGTGCGCTTCGGCTAAGGGAGACTACCCCAACAAAAAAATCAGGAAAGTCAAGAGGCCTAGAGATGGCAGCCCCATCACTTGAATTATTCAGCTACAGATTGGTACCCTGTGCTGGAGAAACTTAAAAATAGTTACTCGAAATTTTCACAAAGTAATGCTGGATGGATATACACAAGGACGAACAAGGCGCGAATAGGATAAACGATTTGGTATAAATGATAGAATTAAAGTAGCCACTTGGAACGTAAGGGGATTATGAACTAAAGAAACGGAAAGCGGTCATAACGGAAACTAAAAAGAAACTGAAAGGAACAAAAGACGACTACACTATGGTTTACAGCGGAGTGCCACAAAATAAACATGCATGCTGCGGGGTGGCAATACTGGTAAATAACAAATGGAAAACAAAATAAAGAGTTACACGTACACAAACGAAAGAATAATGACAATAAGATTCAAAATCGCCAGAGGCCACTTGAACATCATAGGGGTATACGCACCGGAAGATGGAAGAAGGAAAGAGATTTTACGACAAATTGCAAGAAACACTTAACAAAATTAATAAGACAGATCACGTTTTAATGTGTGGTGACTTAAACGCCCGAGTGGGAAATCTCACCATACCCGGGGTGGTGGGAACTTTTGAAGAAGAACGAATGAACGATAACGGAGAAGAGCTTAGACAATCTGCTACATTTAACAACTTAAAGGTGACTAATACATTTTTCTGGAAAAGGGGCATACACAAGTACACATGGAGTGCAAGAGGTCATAGGTCCATTATAGACTACATAATTGCAAACGATAAGTTGAAAACTTTAGTCCAAGATGTGAGGGTATAGAGAGGTACCTAGCGATATATGTATACTCAGACCATTACTTAGTAGCATCTACAATAAGAGCATTAGCAAGATGGAGAAAACCAAAAACAAAAAAGAAAACTTCAACTGAAGAAGCGTTTAAAGTATATCTACTTCAAGAAGAAAGTGTCAAAAACCTATATAGAAACAGAATAAATGAACACTTAGCAATAATGCCATACAAACAACGATATCGACGAAGAATGGGAAAACATAAAAATCAGCATAGAAAAAGCAGCAAATGAAGCGATAGGAAAGAAGAAGAAAATACGAAATAAAAAAGGTTTAAGAATATGGAATAAAGAATTACAGACCGCCGTAGACGAAATACAGAAGGCATATATAAAGCTCCTACAGAAAAATACGCCAGAAGCAAAGGAACAATACACACAAAAGAGAAACTATGCTAAACAACTCATAAGAACAAGCCCACCAAGAATCTTGGAAAAAATTTATTGCTGACATCGAACAACATGACATATATGAAAGGCAAACACTAGCATACAAAGCCATGAGACAATTGATCAAACGGAGAAAGATACAGGGTGATTCAAAAGTATTGTCATTAATTTTAAGGGTAGGTAGAGCATATCAAGTAGAACAACTTTTCCCAATAAACCATGTGTCGCAAATAAACAGCAAACTTAGAAAAAAATTAAAAATATCAACACAAAAATTATTTGGTGGTCCCTAAAATTTAAATTTATCAAACGCCCTTGTTGTTGATATTGATACAGACCAGCTATGTACGTAAGTAGGCTAATACGTTCATTATTGGCTTTCAGAGTGCATTCATCGAACGTTTTAATGGAAGGTCAACCTTTTAACAACTGAATTAATTGATGTTACTGTACTTAATTTTGTTTGGTTTGTGTTGTGTGTGTATTTGTGTTTGTGTGGGAGTTAATGGAGGAACATTTGAAAATTTCTCTTTATTTACAACAATTTTTTCTATATCACTTTTTAAATCTTATAATAATTGTTTACTGCCAGTCTCAAGCCAAAAAAACGCGAGAGGAAAGTGAAACCTGTAAATTATATAATTATGTTATGTTTTATTTATTTTTACAAGGACAAATTTCTATTTCAGGCTTTTTAAATGCATATTCGCCAGCGGTTCTCAAAAGTGTATAACAAAATTTAAAATAAACGAAAATCGCGATAAGAATATACCCATTTAATTTAATGACAATGCTTTTGAATCACCCTGTATAGCGAAATTAAATATAATAAAGAGGAGCAATGGATTAAACACTATCACGAGTTATTTATTTATTTATTTATTTAAGTATGACAACCTACAGCATCACTGACAATTACAGGCTATCTCTAACATAAATAAGAACTTAATACACAATTATGTCAGCCCCCCAACCACTGAACACCTTTGAACGCTCTAAAGGGACCATTATATCTGGTGAATAAGGGTCTCGACATCCTAAGCTACCACCGAGAAAGCTGAAAAGCAGGCCATATCCCACTGGGGACGAAGCGCCGATAGAAGAAGAAGAATACACAATTATAGGACAAACATTCAATAAAATAAAAATAAAATAAATGCATAGGTAATAAATACACAATAAAGCAAATTCAGCAACAGCAAACAATTATTATAATGTAAAATAAATTAAAAATATACTTGCTAGACAACAAAAACAAGAAAATCAAAATAATATAAAATGTGAAGTAAATTAAAAAAAAATTTTTTAATAGAAAGCAAGATAAAGAAAACAAGAGAGTATGTTTATATATAATATAATAATAATTCTAGAAAAACACCAAGCTCTATAATTGTTTTTTGAATCGATTGAAATTTGACACAAATAAGTCAATTTGACACACATAAAGAATAAAGGAGAATGTATAAGTAGATTTGTTCTAGATCTAGGCAGATAAAATGTTTGAGAAACTCTAGAGCTGTTCTTTGGAATATGAAATTGTAAATAATTTAGAATATCGAAATTAACTTCAACTAAATTATGAATTAGTTTATATAGGAAGCACAGAAATATATTGTTTCTACGTTTTTCGAACGATAACATATTAAGGTGAGTTAATAAGGATGTGTATGTGCCAGTTTGTTTATATATTAAATATCGTACAAATCGTTTATGTATTGTACAAACAAGAGGAAAATAATGTTACAGCTAGTGATAACAATGAACCCTAAACGGAAGTTGACGAGATTACGATAAATGAACTGCAAAACACCCTAAAAGATATAAAAAATAAAAAAGCTGCGGGGATAGATGGGTTAAATATAGAGTTATTTAAATATGCAGACACTCTCTGTCATCTTAGATTTTTACACCTTATAAATGAATGTTGGAAGAGATGTAAAATTCCAAACTCGTGGCAAACAGCAGAAGTTATCTCTCTTTTCAGAAAAGGCAACAGGAGCGACTGCAAAAACTATAGAAACATTAGCCTGGTGAACGCCGCTTATAAAATTTACTCAAAAATTCTAAACATTCGACTAAAAGTTATAACTGAAACACTTTTACAAGAAGAACAAAACGGCTTTCGACAAGGGCGCTCAGGCAACGATAATATCTTTATAGTGAAAAGGCTGATAGAAAAACGTAGCCAGTTTAACCGTGGCTTTCATCGATTTTGAAAAAGCCTAAGATCGAGTCGATCGAAATAAGCTCTGAATGATAATGACCGACAATGACTACCCACCTCACCTCACAAAGGCAACTAAAAGCTTATATCAAGAGACAAAAATAGTAATAAACACAGGGAACAAGAAACAAATGAGATAGAGATTAACCAGGGAGTGAGGCAAGGATACAGCCTGTCACCTACGCTCTTCAATATATACTTAGATAGCATCGTTAGAAATTGGAAATCAGATGCACACCCAGGAGTCCAACTAGACCGATATACTTACCTGTACACATTGCTATTTGCTGATGATCAAGAAAACGAAGATAAACTACAATTGGCAATACATCGGTTAAACCAGATGTGTATAGAATATAATCTTACAATATCCCTGCAAAAGACGAAAGTTATGGCCTTTCCGGGCAAATATCCCATTTGATCTAAGATAATCCTTGACAATAAATCAATAGAGCAAATATCAAATTTCAAATATTTAGGCTGCGACATAAGTTACGACAACGACAATGATATTAACGACAAGATACATAAATTTCAGTGGAACAATAAATCGTTCATTAAAAAACAAAACCCGAAAAGACACACAGATTAAATTTTACAAAACTATGGCTACACCGTTACTCATGTATGGAAGTGAAAGTTGGATAAACACTAAAAAAGACGACAGCAGAATACAGGCAGCGGAAATGAGGTTTTTAAGAAGAGTAAATGGCTGCACAAGAAGAGATCTAATAAGGAACGAAGATATACTCAACGAACTAAACATATACGCGATAAATGAAAGGATAGCTGATTACAAAGAAAAGTGGAGATAACACGTGAATAGAATGGAAAATGGAAGAATAACTAAGAAGATCCTATACTATTATCCCAGAGACAAGAGATATGATGGCCGGCCAAGAAAACCGAACAGGAAGAAGAAGAAGAAGTTAGTTTAACAAAAGCCCAAAGTTCTTCGAAATGTAAATGAAACAAACCTGAAGCTAATTTTAATTATTAAACAAATTTCATTGGCACTTACTTTGTATTTTAATTCAGAAAATTTAAAACACACTTGAAATAAAGAGAGATAATTTTGTTTTTTCAATTCTCCGACAGTTTTTTCTAAATCTTATTAAACAAGAAAAAGACCTCAACTTGACGGTTTTGCAATTTTATCAAATTATTACAGACTTTTATAAACTCATTCAAAAAGATAAATTTCCAACGCCCAAAATACAACCTAAACGTTTAAACTTCAACCTAAATTAATACAAGTTGCATACCTTAAGCTTTACGAGGTAAAATAATCTTAATTTAAGATTTAAAGTGACTCTCAAGAGAGTCGTAATAATTAAATCAAAACATAAATGCTTTATCAGACAAGAATTGGGTTACAAGTGTAAAATTCAGACCATTAAACTCCGACTAAATCCAGATACCCCGGTTAAAACCGTTGTTCAGACCTGAAAATTCAACTCCAAGTAAGGACGCAACCGTGTTACCTGAATAATTCAGCCGTATGGTCAGGGTTTAACTGAAATACTTTACAAAATTTAATTATTCAATTCCGATATTGGCCGGACACGTAAAACTTAAAACTTACCCTTTGCAAGTCTACTTAATTAATAATTCGAGCGTCGGATTAATTATCTATACTCCCTTTTTTAGGGGATTTAATAAGCGTCCATTATAAAAGGATTTTTCTTTAGATATGAATGTTTGTACGGTTTAACATTTTTTAAGTGCTCTCCTGTGGAATATAAAATTTAGACTATTCAAATGTAAACGGAATTTTAACAACGGGCAGGAGTTGGAATGTGCTTATAAATTTTAAGTAAAAAGAGTTAGGTGTGTGTTACGAACTCTGAAAAGCTGAAATATAAAGATAATCCGAACGTACAAGTTTTAATGGAGAAACTTTTTATAAATTTTAATCAAAACACTTTGATTTTACTGCAGAATTCGTAGAATGACATAAAAAGCACTTACGCATAAGAAAAGTCCAACAACCACAAACAAGTAGTACCTGTGTAGAAAATAAAACATCTCCTAAAATTCACCAAGAAAAACAGCATAACCATCGTTCTGCACTTTAAAACAACCACAAAAGTAAATAAATCTAAACTCAGTGGTCAACAAATCACTCGCGTTGAATTCACAACTGCACAAAAAGGTTTCAGTGGTTATTTTGTAACATTTTCAAAAAATCTGTTTATTATCCTCCGATAACGATTCATTGTAATTGACACTTTCCCAAAACTATTAATACGCGAATGATGGCAGCTATCGGGAACAGAAATGCGAATCTGTGCCCAGAATTACATGCATTACCGCTATTTTCACGTCAACAAAACCATTTAGGACGAGCACCAGGATAATGGCATCGAGTTATCAAGCTCGTGTTTTTATCAGTTATTAATCATTACTCTGTTAAAATAAGCTCGCTGTTCTAAATAAGTACAACAACATGCAGTTTTCGAAGTTATTTATTGGGTTAATCCGTCATTTTGCTCCAATTTTTAATGACCAGGAGTATTTTTAGAGCAGTATGTTAAAGCTAAAATTGTAATATTTTGCACTTTAAAGCCCTCAAACTTTTTAATTTATAGAATATCTAAAAATATGGGCTCAAAGAAATCTTTTCGAACTCAGAATATAAAACAATTGTTGTAAAAAATACATAAGTAGTAATTACAGTTATACATTGACAGCCAGTATTTCAGTGCAAGCTTAATAAGGTACTTAGTTCAAGCCGACTTAAACTATGGATTAAGCTCAAAAAATACGTCCCTGTGAGTCAGTATTTCAATGCAAGTTTAAGCTAAAGCTTAGCTAAAGGCGTAGGTTTAGCTTAAGCCCTAACTTAAGCCTGTCCTGAAATACCGACCCTTAAGACCTAGTTGCAGTAAACTAAAGTTGAGCTTCTTCTTAAACCGGAACTCAAATATCGGCTCTGAAGGCTGGTGTTGCAATCGTCGCTTAGGGTAACAGTTAGCTAAGCTCCATTTGTCAAATTTTACATGTATTTCTTTTTAAATTAATATAAGATCAAATATATTCGGACACTTAAGCTACCCTTATCTGACCCATTAAAATTACTTAAGCTTAAGCTATAAATTAAGTACCTAAATGCTGCGTATTGAAATATGCGCTTTGGCTTAACCTTAGCTTAGAACTTAAGTGTGAACTAAAACACCGGCCCTAAAAGAGTCGGTATTCAAATACAGGTTTAAACTAAAGCTTAGCTAAGGGTGCCCTAAACTAGGGCTTAAGTGTAGCAAAGTTTGGCTTAAGCCCTAATTTAAGTCTACTTACCTTACGGTTCAACTCAAGCCTGTACTAACATACCGGCCCTAAATGTTGGAATTTTAGTACTAAAGCTTAACTTCAGGCGCTTTAAATTGAGTGGGGGGATTAAATGAAAAAATGTTGGATTTACATAAGTCTTAGTTTAAGCCGGCTTAAGGTAATTTTTAACTTAACCCGTGCTAGAACATCCGGTCTAAGTATCCCTCGAGAGAATTTAAAATGTTATGGAACTTTTGAAAGTAAGAGGCAATTTAAAGTCCAGAAGAAGAATAAGGGCTAGTTGCACAAGCATGATTTAGCGAATTAATCATTCATCAAAATAATATACAAATACTGCATTAGAAAACAAACAACAACTTTAATCGTTCGTTAATTTATCAAAAGGTTTGTGCAACTCACTCGCAGTGTCCTTTTTCTTCAAAAAGTGAAAATTTAAATTTTTAATTTTAGCAATTTCAGTCGACGTTTATTTATTAAGTTACTCAATGCACTCGCAGTCTATATAGACCACAGTTGGGCATGTTACAGAGACAGCTCCGTTGGTATGTAAAAATCGTTTTCTCCAAAGGTGTGAAATCTTAGAAATTTAATTTGCAACACTTTATCTCGCCAATAAAAAAATATTTTAAATTACTTTTAAGCTACAATAACTAAATGCAACCTCAATACAACCACAACTACAGATACTTTCAACATATCATGAAGCTGCCCTTTGAAACGAAATCGAATGTGATACAGATGAGCCTTGAGCCTTGATGGGACTCAGCCAGCTGAATATTGAACAAAAGGGGCTTTTAGATATGGCCTAAAGCTCAAAAACTTCGGGATGTACACAGGTCTGCACTTGCACTCAATGACAAAGCTCTGAGAAAATCTTGAAAGTATATCTGAGAAAATTTTTGCGAAAAGATTGACGAATTACACCCAGAAATGTGTGTCCAAGAAATCTTACTAGTGGGACACTCAGACCGTGTCGGAATACTTAATAATAATGGTAAATTTTCAGAAAATTCCAAAGAAAGTACGCAGGTTTTGAAGATGAAAAATTAACCCTACAAAAGCTATCAATCGTCCTCCAAAATTGGGAAAATGCCTTCCACCAACCATAAATAAATTGGGTGAATATAAACTTGAATTTAAGAGTTCCCACTTTCGGCAGAACTTGCTTAGAATTTTATAGAATTATATCAGCCAAAATCTCACCTGCAAATCTCAGAAGGGACTCATTCAAGCTAGTTCAGCAGATTTGGGAAGCTTAAAGGCAAAAATGATCCATGTGATATAAGATCGTTATAAAAACTTATTATCAAGCACGCTTTTCTAAAATTGCAAACAAAAATTGATAAGCTACATAACCTTTGAAAACATACCTATCTAGGTTGGACGCGAGCTGTACGCTTATACCCACTAGCAGTGATCAAAGCATTACGAGACCTGCTAGCTAACCTGTAGGTAAAAAGAAAACCAAAACTAAGAGTCCTTAAGCTGCCATATGCAATATAGTTTAAACCAATAGATGAGGTTAGTCATCAAAATTGTGAAATTAGTTTCACCACAGTCCATTTACAGATATTCCATCTTAAATATGGGCACTGACTACCTTCTATATGAATATTATTTTGATAAACCATTCCCTGTGAGATATGATCGCAATGACTGGGCCCAAGCAACCCCACTCTACCTAAGAACTAACACTACTATGGTATACACATGGATCCCACACAACTCAGGATACAGGGGGATAATGCAATCCACAAAGCAGAGTATAAGACTCGGGTACGCATTCTCATTCATAGTCAAGTAGCCCTAAAAGCGCTGTTCTCGCCTCAAATTTGTTACAAACTAACGAGGGAATGCTTATCTCAATTGGCAATCTTATGTGAGAAGAACAAATTCAGTGAAAACAGTAATCAGTTAAAATTCGGTGTAAATAATTGGTTGCACGAACAGGCGGGATACATCGGAATACTTAAGCTCGTTTCACGCTACGAAAAATATTTAGCCTTGAGTGGTGACTATCTAGAAAAATAAATTAATGTTCATAATGTATAAAAATTAAATATACATAGTCAACTGGTTAAATAATTTGTGTTTAAAAGCAAAACGGGTATTACATTCTGGATCATCCTCGTATATATGAACCGGAAGCTAAATGAATAGGTAGGCAGTAGCATTCTAGAACCTAGGCATCTTCATCAACCTTCTTCCAAGTAGAAATTCATGCAACACATTTATGCACAAGCAGTGCATTAACAGAAGCTTGCATGGAGTTGTATTATTTTTTGTCCACGACTACTCAACAATCTGTCAATTATTATTCATGTGTTTGGTCAAGGATAATGCTATCCATTATTAACTGCCAGCAGTGAATAATCTTTCTCGGTGTCATTGTAACCATCACTGTTTATGGTGTATAATGCCCACTCGCAAATGTTTATAATTCTACCACTTCGTTTAATATATAGTCCTACCACATGGTTTTAGTAGCGTTGTTATTTAAATTGTAATTAAAAATTCTTAGTATTTGTAGTCGTGGACAAAGTATAGTATACGACTCGCTATAATACCTCGGATAATTGCAAAACTCGCTCTCTCCGCTCGCTCGTAGTGCAAACATTATTTTCGGTAATAATAGCATTCATTATAGTAACGTGCATAATATACCATTTTAGATGCCCAAAGCTGTTTCAATAGCTATGATATGTAACATTTTTTATTCTAAAATAACCTACCTACCAATAAAGCAACTGACTCGAACCAACTTTAATGTGGGTACCAGCCATGAAAAAATTTGAGGAAATGAAATAGTCGATGCCCTTATACGAGTACAATGAAATAATTAAAGGCGCGTAATGGGAAACGTACAAAAATTGGGTATAAACCAACAAATCTTATTACGGAAACTATTCTGGTTAATATCAAACAAAAAAGTCTATGAAATGTTAGTCAAGAATGCTAAAGGGTTTCTCAAACTCAAAAAAACTATGACCAAAAACAGCCATTACCTTCTGAAATCCCATTTGAAAATGATTGTGATCCTAACATTTTTTAGAACACCTGAGAAAATAGGAAACGTGGTTCCTACGAAAATTACAGATTATGCTAAAAATCTAAAAATTCTGAGCAGGATTTCAACAAGATAATTTTAAATTGAAGTAAGAATAGATTCTTGACGATCAAATGACCATACATACAGGGAATTTTGCTTTTTAGTATACATATCCCCTATGTATACTTTTAAAATAAACGCAATATGTAGGCAACCAACTATACACTATAAACGTCACGTCACGTGGTGCGCAAAGGTTATGTTTCATGTTTGGAAATAAATATAAATCAAAATTAGTGGAATATCAAAATAATTTTAATTCAACGATAATTCTAAAACATAAAATATCAACAATACGAAACAGAAAGGAAAATAAAAGCAGCAACACTTAAAGAGTAATTTTATGCCATTAACTTAATTTGATGATTTTTGCCACAGCATGCTAATTTTTTAAAGGTAAGTAATAAAATATGAAAATTTGAGTGTTTTTTGTCATTTTAGATAGTGGGATTTTTAGATAATTTTACAGTTATCACACAATTATTGTCACTTTGACATGAACAAATTTAGATTCATTTAATTTGGTTATTGCATGGATCATGCAAAAATTGTAATAAGCATCACGGGCGTAGGTGCTACCGGTCTCCGGTAAAAACCTCCGCTACGCGTCGGTCTCCACACATTTACCCTCGACGGGTAAAACGCACCTACCGCCCTTGATACTTAAATAACTAAAAATCACAACTACTCATTTTCCAGACAAGGAGTCAACAGTAGATAATATCCGTACTGGGAATACCTGTTTATTCGAAACAAGGACAACAATAAACATTTGCAAACTTAACAAACATCACAATTTTACTAACAAATATTTCCTGACTTTCCTCGCTGAAAGTAATGCTCAATACCAATAAAATATGGCAATACTACTAGTAACTAGTACCATCAAGCACGTTAAAACTTAAACTACCCCAACGAATACTTCAAAACTTTTAAACGTGAATATTCTTACCTCAATGTAACTAGATTTGCAAAATATAAAAAATATATTCCTTAAACTTAACAAGTGTAATAACCGAAGAACTTGGACCTTTTGGAATGTTAATGATATTACTAATTATCTCCAGCAAGACCTCACTAGATGCTATTATGCAAATTTAACAAGAAAACTTCGTGAAACTGAACAAAAACGTTAGAGTAAACTAGACAAAAGTGTTTTGTTCTATTAAGGTAACACCTTCATTTACAAATTTCATATTCTCTTTGTCCGTAAACACTTGAATGGCTTGCAAATTTTATTTTAGTTGTTCTCATACGAGTTTGAAAGTATAACAAGCACCGTTTTATTATACATAATATTCCTCTTGAATGTCTATGCACCAGAAAGTTCTTCCATACGAAACAAATGTTTAGGTTAAATTATTCTAAGAACAATGTTTTTTAAATGTACAAAATACGGGGATATTTAAGGTGTTTATACTTTTAAAAAATGCCAAAAATTACGACTTTTATATCGACTTTCATCTTCAAAACTAAATCGCCTTTGTGAAGAGTTATAGTACATAAATATATAAATATTAGCAACTATCAGGAAGATTACCCTCCCAAGAAAATTAGATACAGAAAGTTTCAAATTGTAGAAAAATGATACCACCGCGGGGAATCGAACCACCGACATAAGGTTAAACGCACCAATGCTTTCACCATTGAGCTACTACGGAGGCTGGTCCTCGAGAAAGCGTCAAACTTCTACACATGAAACTGATAATTGACGTCGTAGTGCGAGATAAGCACGTGACAAATTAACAATTCTTTCATCGATAGATTTGAAATAAATAAATAAATAAATAAGCAAATAAATAAATATATAAATAAGGAAAGAAACTCAACACAACATGCAAAACAGTTGACTACTCTGACTAAAGCAAAATTTTGTCTATTTTTATCATTAAATCTATAATTTTCTTAATCCTTCACACTTACCTAACCTCACAGGTGTAAGTTTAAATCCGTAAAAGAAGGAAAACATGATAAACGTATATCAGTTAACTATTTCATAGAAGTTTAGGGATTAAAAATATTTTTTCTTAGTCTAAACCCGCTTAAAACAAAAATGGGACATAAAATAAAACAAAAAATGTGGAATGAGGACAAACAGACTCAAAAGAAAAAAATTCAGAAACATTAAAAAGGTATAAAGGTAACCCAGCGAAACCAGAAATCAATTACTTTGCAACCTTGTTAGATATAGAATTAAACGCTCTTCTCTATAATCCCAGATTAAGATACCCACGAGTATTATACCTACTTCTTAGCATCATAAAGGAGTAACAAAGCATCGGAAAGTCTGGATTGACAAACGCTTCCAAAATACAAGCTCCGAAACTTCAAAAACTTGTATACGTAAAAAGAGACAAGCAAAACTCAAAATCCTGAAACTTTTGGAACATACTTATTTAAGGATCTGAACACGTGGCCCTTTAATTGCAAAACAGATATTCAATCCACTAACGTATTATGAGACCTCCTTTCATTTCGTAAAGTCGGATTATCTTAATTCTGTTCTACATTTACCAGTAAAAAGATTAGTTTTGTACAAAATTATCAGCTACAAGTCCTCTTTTACAGCAGTTCTTGTAAAAGTCTCATTTTCTAAGAACTGCTGTTTGTTGTTAGAGAAACTGCGGTCTGTGCCCCCAAGTTAAAAAAGTTTCGAAATTCTTAGCCTTTTTCTTAAAGTTTAAGAATTTGATAATTAAAGAAATACAAATTGTCATGGGACAGCAATAAAATTTTGTGAAAATCAACTTTGTATTTCTTTAATTATCGTATTATGGATTTTCATCAAGTAAAAGTCGATTCAATCAATTATTTAAGAATTTGAATAAACACAGGGAATTTTATTTCTATTAAAATTAGTGCCTATTTTATTTTAAACGCATGCAAATAAATATGTTTCTTGTTTTTGGAGAAACTTATTTATTATAAATTATTTAGATATCAAAATGAAACTTCTTTCCAAGTACAGAGAAAGCCGTATACAAAGATTGAGCTTCATAAATTCGCGTCTACTCAAGACTGCTTTCACTTCGATAGCAGGTGGCTGAATTCAAGCAAATTCTTAGATTCAAAATTTACTGTTCATATCGAAGAGTGACAGATATGATCAGCTGAAAGACGAAAAATAGTTTCAGAAGTGAGCTCCTTTGACGGATATTACAGCTTCAGGCGAAGATAGAACAATTCTTAAGTTGATAAGCCAGCTGGGGTGATTTTTTGAGTAAATTTCATGGAAGGTGCTCCCTTTTACTATAAAATAAGTGCACACAAAGCTTTGGGTTCCGTATTACCGTGCCCTATTTAAGCGTTATTAAAATCAAAACTCGAACTTCTATAGAAATAGATCGAAATTGTTTAACCTATTACTTTCGAAACTAGTATTCTATTCTATTTTATTTGATGTAATTCGTTAGAATTTTAACGGTTTTATGATGCTTATAAAAGCCAGTCGTTTTTATATGTAATTAAGGATTTTTCTGGATTATTTCATAGAACATTTTGTATAACATTATTGGGAAATAATTGTTGAAAACAGAAACCTATTTTGTTAAATTTTGATAAAAACTTAATTGCCCATTTCAATCAGATTAATCACGAAAAACATTGCTTTGTGAGTAGCTAAAAATATAAATGGAAATGAAAAACCATAACGAACATCATATTTCGTTCGTATCTTAAGAACAAAAGCTCATAACCTTATTTTCAGTTTGTCAAGCAATTCCATCTGCAACATTTTTCCTCTGCTAAGTTTACACCTCATTTAGCTTCTTAAGGAAAGGTTTAGCGTTTATAACAACAGTTTACTTTATTATCTTCATCTATCTTTACTTGTTGAGCAACTTATGAAACACTTTTGTCTCTGCAAATGTATTTTGTTGTAAAAAGAGGGCAAACTCGTAGTAAATCTAGTGGAAATATCCACCATTATGAAGTAATAATTTTATAACTTCAGTTGGTGAAATTTGTTTATTTGTTTTTCATAAAATTATTTAAAATACCCAAGATCGATGTATACCATATAAAAATGTTAGTATTTTTTAAGATTTTATTTAAAGATGTTGGCTTGCTTTTTTACTTTTAAACTCAATTATCAAAGCAGCAAATTCAACTTTAAAAAATCCAAATAATAATTGCACGACTAACGTACATATGTCTAAACTCAAATTAGCTTTCCAAATCGTCCAAAGTAATTTGAAAATAAGAAATTCCAAACTACGCTTTTCGTAATAATTTCAGCCCAAAACACGTTAATTCGAAAAAATATATGTAATAAAATACAGCTTTTACGATAAGTGTAAGCTTATTTAATTTGAGCAGTAGAAAATATGCAGCGAAGTGACAACGACGGTAATTTTATGCCAGGAAAGGGACTCGACTGAATTCTACACTGCACGGAAAAGTACTCGGAATTGCCTGTCGGTAATAGAAAGCAATAAAAATGAAATAAATTCAGTAAAGCGTAATGGTAATAAAAACTTCAAAAAGATATTCTTCCAATTTCAGATTTTAATAGAAGGAAATGTAGGAGGTTGCCTGGTAATAAAAAACCTCTAAAACTGTAAAACTACATACGTAAAATTACATGAAAACCATGAACTATTTGAATGAGGTTCACTAAAATAAATACTCAAGGTAATACTTAAATCGGAGCCAAATTTAGTTGTAAGTTCGCAAAATACAAAAAAAGATAACACATTTAATGCAAGAATTTGTACAAGTTGTAAGTGTAAGCGAATAGTAGATTTAAATCTAATTGCTCAAACAGGTAATAACAGAAATAATGAATTCGAGGACTTCCACGGTCGGTGCCCAAAAAGTGGACAAAACGTTGAGTTCTTCTATCTCAACCATGACGACGTTCTGTTAATAATAATAATAATAATAACAGAAATGCCTGCAAAAAATAGGCAACCTCAGATTGATAAGCATTCAAACTTTTCGAAAAGGTAATCTTTAGGATAAATCAATAAAACAATAACGAAGTTTAAAAAGTCGCTTTTCAATATATTTTAATAGATGAACCGTAAGTAAAGTAAATTTAATTTCCTTGCGATTTATAGAATAACATTTTCAATAAATGTATTCCAAAAGACAAATTCCTTCAAACATTTTTACCTAACAGTCTGTACACTGTGTTTCTAGTTACATAAATTTCTGGATTAACCTAGATTTCTAAAATTTATTTTACAGATAACAATGCTTACGGTGTTTCTTTACATGACGCCTGAAATACTAATATCCCTGTGAAACTGCAAACATTCAAGTTTTCTATAAATGTTGCTGAATTTTAAATGGGAGAATTACTGACTCAGCTTCATTGATTTAAGGAAAATCTGGGATTAATTGTTATAAGTTTAAAAAGCTGCTGTGTTGACTAAAGAAAGGAAAGAACAAGGGTTGAAATTTATTACAGCTGTAAGCTTTAAAAATCAAACAATATTTTTAAACATTTCTAACAAATTAGTACCAAATTATGTATTATATTTGAGTATACAAGCAACAATAGATACAAATAAAGATAATCTACAAAACCATGCAGAAAAAAGAAAAGAGGTAACAAAACATAGATAAGAAGAAAGTAAAATATTGTACATATTTTTTTTTCAAAAACAAAGAGCTGATAGACGATAACAAGTTAAATTAAGTTTTGTAGAGATAAAAATAACGAATGTTTAACAGAGGAGCGGATAATTTAGAAGAATTCTAAATAACGTGACCAGGTTATCATACAGGCTAAAACAATTTTGCGAGGGAATAAGCAATTGTAAAAACATTAAAACAAAACAAAATGGAGAAGTGACTGGTCGAGAACAGGTAAAAAAATATATAAACATCTAAACCTGCAAAAGAAGAAAAGATGTCTGCAAAAGTATGTAAAGAAGGTAGAAGATATTTAGTGTAAGAATGTAAATTTGCAAAAGCAACACATCGTCGATGTGTTATTTAAACTTATAACAATAGAGACCCAGAGTCTCTTAAGTTGACACTTTACTTGCTCATTACTAGCTTATAAGACATAGTATAGTCAGATTTATTATATATAAAAAAGCAGTGTATTGCATAGTATGTTGCAGATCCAGCTATAATAAATAAACATAAAAGACCCAGAGTCTATTCTTCTTTTCCATTTTTTTTCTAATTGAAGTCTAAGTCATAGTTTATTATGACATATAAATGCAAATCCTGAACATAAATTAAGCATATATTATTTTTCCACATCGAAAAGTCTTCGACGAAGATGGACAATGATTAAACTTTTGAAGAGCATTAGACTTAAATTATTCCAACCATATACCGTGCGTCCACGAGACTACACACCATGGCGCTGGAGTGATGCTAGTTTATTTTAAAGATCTACTCTTCCGGTGGCAATTGATAGTCAAACAAATAATACACAAAAATCAAAAACAACAAAAATAAATAATTTATCAATTTCGCAGCCAAACAAATTACAACTGGAGTATTCAAATTAAATGTTCAAATAAGTTTCCATTTACTGCCATACAGTATCCTAACCTATCATAAAAATTACATCTAACATTATCTAACAATCGGGGACTAATATTAAAACACACTTCGGTAATTTTATCTTTAAGAGAATCTAAATTAGGATGAGCTCAGGAAGAGTAAACTTTAGATTTTAAGTAAGGCCATAAGAAAAAATCGTTCGGAGCCAAATCAGGGGGCCGAGGGGGCCAACCAATTGCACCTCCACGTCCAATCCAGGTTTCATGAAAGGTATTGTTTAGAAATTCTTTAACTACTGCTGAATTGTGAGCGACTCAGCCATCGTGTTGGTACCATATCGGTCGCTCATCTCCAAGCATTGTACCATGAGATCGAAAAAAAATGATTCAGAGCAGGCCTTGACTAGTACAACACGATTGGCTACACTGGTTCCAGAATGCCTATGAATTATAATGTGACAGTGACACTTCAAATGTAAGTCAGTTTTGCAATCTTGTTTCCAGAATTATTTAAGTTTATCGTTGTAATACTAGTAAAGGATCACATTTTGAACACCTACTCTAACATGTATTCATCTTAGTTTTCAGTTTGTTGCCTAAATAAATACTGTTTTGTGTTTTAATTTATTTGACATTTATTAACCTCTGACCTACTGCCAGATTTTGAAATCAGTCTTGCCAATCGTGTTGTACTAGTCAAGGCCTGCTCAGAATCATCTTTTTTTCGATCTCATGGTATTTTCAATTGCAGGACAAATAGTTTCAGTTAAAAGTTCTAAGTAAGTCTCTCCAGTCAACGTCCCGTTAATAAAATAAGGTCTAATTACAACGTTATTTAATATTCCACACCAAACATTAACCTTCTGAGGATATTGTGTGTGTGTTTTTACAATTAAATGAGGATTGTCGGTACTCCAATATCGAAAATATTGAGAATGTGGTTGATTATTTAAAGTAAACGTACATTATTCAGTAAAGCACACTCTTTCTAGAAAATCAGGTTCATTGTTGCATTTACCCATCATAATTTGACAAAATGCAGATCTGTTTTCGGAATCTCCCTCCCGCAGTTCTTGATGAGGCTGATATTTATACGATTTAAATGTATGTTTCTTTAATATTTTATGTACGTAACTTTCACTTAACCCATTTTCTGCACTTAATTGCCGCACTGATATGTTGGGATTAGCACGAATAGCTGCCATTATATCAATTTCACGATCATAAACCGCAGGATTAATGATATCAGGTGCTACAAATCTTGAGTAAACATTACCAATATTTTCAAATCTGCTTCCAACAGTAGTGTGTGCAGGACGAGGTCTGTTGGGATATGTCGTTGCAAATCGTCTACACGTTTCCCTGTAACTGTTTCCTGTTTCCTTGAACTTTTTCTTCCACAGTGTAAATATTCATGACGATTTTAGTATAAATTCAAATAGGACTTGATTTGTTTCAAACCATAGTTGAATGCCACTTAATCATTTATTGCCATAGAAAAATAAATATAATAGGGTTTGTTGTTAAGCTGTTTTCTTAAAAGCAAGAGCTGATCTTTGGGATAAATTAACGTTGCTCTGATTCCATGGTGCGAAACCCTGTGGACACGGGGTATATAAACCAAATTTAAAATGAGCAACTTGTTGAAACAGATGATGTGGATATAGAAAATAGCTACTCATTGCACATATAAGTACTACATAGACAAATAACAACTATACGCTGTAAGAAAGGCCAATCAAAAAATAAATAAACAAAAAAACAAGACTAATCTGCAGTTTATGCTAAAGAGATTTAGACTTTCACAAGAGTGAATGCCATGTTTAAAAAAAATAATCGGCATCAGATTACCTAAAAATAGGACAGTTGGAAAAACTTACATCTAAAGGATGGAAACAGGTAACGGTCTAGGACATTTAACCGCGGCCACTTCGGCGCGGCGGTTTAGACGCGGCCGTTTCGGCGCAAACATTCTTGGACGCAGGGACACTACGACATAGGGACAAAATGTCGCAGTAAACTTGGGCGCGAGGAATTAGACCGCAGAAACTTTAGGCCGTCGGGACATTAAGCCGCAAAGTTTCGGAACGTTCTGATTTTTAACATAAAACCAAACCTTAAACGTTCAACATCTGTTTTCAAAAATTACGGTTTCTTTTAGTAGTGACATATTTATGCATCCCTGGAAAAAGGCTACCGCTTACACTTTTGTATTAGTTATTTCGTCTCTTATGCATTTGTATATATGACAACTCAACTATTTAAAGACCGATTAAATACAAAATCAATATTAGTTAGTGGATTTTTTATGAAAAACTTGATTACAATCGAAAAGCAGAACATCATATACCTGCAATAAGAGTTTAGTTTCAAAAAATGGATTCTTCAAGAAACATAGACTTATACTTCTTTATATTAATTTTTACATAGAAAGGTATTTGAGTAAAATATAAAAAAGGGCGAATGAATATATATCTCTAAAAGAGTTAATCCCGAATGCCATTCAAAGTATTTCAACACTATTTATCCTTTTACGGCCGCATTTATTTTTATTTACTGTCATGGTTTTGTTTTCTATTTGAGAATAGTCTCCATTGTAACGTTTATTCCGAAGCTAAACTTCGGTAGGTAGTTTTGTCCCTTTTTGAACTGACTGCCTACTATGGGTATAGGACCTTTTAAGTAATTTTGTTTCTATCTTACATTCAAAATCATGCTGCTATGTTTATTTCCGTCTTACGAACATAGTTAAATTTGTGACATTTGGTGAAAATGGTTGATAAATATGGCTCACATTACAATTTCACTACAGGTCTTTTTAACGATATATGAAAATATGCCTAAAATTACTCTTAATATTTTTAATTCGGAAGTTGTTACGTAATAATAAATTAACGTTTACATATTTAATTTAGTATTATGTAATAGTTATTTATCTACTCTCATTTCGTAATATCAATATTTCGAAACGAAAAATCGTGTTGTAATGAACTATATTACCGCACTAGTATCGTAATAACTTTTGACATAAAAATGACAGATTGACAAGAGAATTCATAGTTATTTTACTTGTTATAAACATTTATTATGCACTTTTTACGATTTTTACGATATGAATATAGTACAAAGCTTTATCTACTTGCATGAAATTATCAAAAAATATGAAATATTTGCCAATAATTAATTACCTTATGCAAAAGTTGACTGTTCCAATTTTCATTCAAACTGACAGCAACCAACACCAAATAAACAAAAAATCAAGCCTTAACGTATTAGATTTCAATGAAAATTGGAACAGTCAACTTTTGCATCAGGCAATTATTGATAAATATTTAATTTTTTTGCTAATTTTATGAAAGTAGATAAAGCTTTGTACGATATTCATATCGTAACCTCGTATTACGATCCTCAATAGATTTGTCAAACTCGACCTGCGGTCTCGTTTGACAAACTTTCCATCTCGCATCGTAATACGAGTTGTTACGATACTCATATCGTAAATAACTATTACGTAACTCGGTTACGTAAAAATCTTTACATCATCCTATAACGTTATCATGGTAATAACTCCTTAGCAACGAGTTATGTTATGATACATTTAACAGCACTAGTGCTGTAAAGTTTATAACGTGCTGTTATGGCTGTTTTACGTTACTATTTATGAATTGTCATTGAACTGTCATTGAACTGTCACTGAAAATAATTTTTTATTTTTTGAAAAAAATTATTATAGGATGATGTAAACCGTGTTACGACACGCGTAACGTTATTTGCTGTTACATTACTCGAGATTTAAAAGAACTCGCTCCTTCGTCGCTCGTTCTTTCAAACTTTTCTCTCGTAATGTAAAATGCTTCATAACGTTACTAGTATCGTAAATTACTATTACAACACTCGATTAGGTAAAAAGTGACGTTTCATAACGTCAAAAGGTTAGGTAAAATTCAACTTTTCAAAACGGAATTAGATAAATCCAATTTATTATGCACTTTCAACTATTCTGACTATTTAATTTTTTATTTAAATTTCTAGTTTTAAATCGTTTATTGTAAGTATAGGGTATCCTAAGCTATACAGATAAATGAAACAAATAAAAATTCACCACTAGAAATTCATATTAAAATTCAAATAAATAGAATTCATTTAATTTTAGAAAGTACTTACAGAGAAAATAAACTGTATTCTACAGAAAATTTTTGAAAAAGTTTCATTGTAATTAATAACATTTTTTCTTACAATTATTTCCTAATTACAAGATTAATAGACCTCAATAAGGACTTTAATAATTTAAATATACAGCTACATATTTCATTCTGTATAGGTAATTTCATTTATATTTTACAGCGTATCTAAAGAAAGGTCAGTTGTTAAAATAACATAACTGTATGCGTCTTATAGTGTCTCTGCGCCATAATTTCGTTGCGTCCTACTGTTTCGCGTCTTAATGTCTCGGCGCCCTTTTGCCCTGCGTCTTAGTGTACCTGCGTCCAAGTAGGTCTGCGCCTAAACGGCCGCGACAAAACGCCCGCGCCGAAGTGGCCGCGGTTAAACGTCCCGCTCCGAACAGGTAACACAAAAAGAATAAGAAAAAGTATTATTTTAAGATTTCAAACAAAAATATAGTAACATAGCAAGAGAAGAAAATTGGTTAGTGAAGACAGTTTGGAACATAGGACAAATCGAGAACAAACCAAGAGGATAACAAAAACATTTCATGAAACAGTAATTTTTGAAGCAAATGCGGCGATAAGATTGAGAAAGTGGTAAAAAATCTGATGGAGCAGCATTTCAACTCTCAACAATCCAAGATTTTTAGCTGTTCATCGTTTTAGTAATTGTTAACCTTAGTTATACTTCTTCAACCTAATGTAAAACGCTTCCAGCATGTAAAAACTCCCAACATTTACTAACTTCACAAACTTCTGCATTCTTGCTCTGAATGAACGTTACTAAAAATTCTTAAAACTCAAACTCCTCCTGTCCTTGTAAATGTTAAGATTATCAATAAAATAAGAGTATAAAAACTATTTAAATTTTTACTTCGGCCATGTTATTAAGCAAACTGAAGGAAGTCTTCCACGGACTGTAATTTGTTACAACATTTTTTAAATCCACCTAACACTATTTCACACAGAAACGATATTTTAAACAAAATATATGCAAAAAATGAATCCAGCCTCAGGCAAACCATTTTAATAAAGCAAAATAAAAGTTATGATACAACCAAACCCTCATATTTCATAACGATAACGCTTATATTAATTTTTGGCGGTAGATAAAATAACCCCATATGTTTGTAAACTTCAGTTTTTTTTTCTTTTTTAAACGCTCGTTCAAAATTCAGGCACAATTTTCCACGATAAAAAATTGATAAATTGTGAATTAAAACACTTCATAATTTGTTTAAACGCAAATAAAAATTTATACTGAAAATTCATAATAATCGCCCTATTTTAATACAGTAACCGAAAGCTCACACATCATCAATTTTCGTTTACACATCGGTTTCAAAACTTATCGTTAAACAGCACGATCCACTTGCACAATTCAACCGAACACGAACACACCTATTTAACGAAAAAGGATGAGCATCCCATAGGTGTCAAATTTTAACACTCGATGAAGCCTAAAATGAAATAGTTTCGGAAATCTTTTACATGCCATTAATTCTCATTTATAAAAATTAGGGATAGAAAAGCCGATCCTAATCCATTCAGTTCTGAAAAATCGATACACCGAATTAATTATATTTCATTTTTCTTTCTTATTTACGAATTTTTATAAAAGATTAATGATACTGTTTACAAAACGTCTAACTAAATTTATTCATACGTATTAAAGAGGAATTTTTAGGTAAAAACGTCAGAAATAGGAGAAAATCGGATCGAAACGCAATTATATAGAGTGCTATTGCACAATTAGACATTAGGACGTTGGTGATTTCGTTAGGTTTTTCTAATTTATCAAGATGTCCTTTCAGCGTTCTGAAATATCGTTGAACATATCAGATAAATTCGCGATTGTAATTCGAATTGCACAACTGACATTCTGGATTTATAAAAATGACGCAAACGTCGCAAATAAAAACGGGAATTGTTTGCACATATAAGAAAGTTAAGTCATTAAAAGCTTTTCAGAACCACAGGAAGTCTATTAAGCTTTTGTATTTGAAGAAAAATGACATAATAAATCAAAAATTTAGCAACGTAAGCGTAACGAAGGATCATTTTTCATAGACGATCACAATAATTAATCGACCGTATTTAACGGATTATTTTTATTTTTTCTGACACAAATTAGATGAGAAAAATGCTTTGCTATTATTGCGGAAAAATTTTGCTTTCACTTAAATAAACTGAGTAAAATACCTGCACTATTTAACAAACACTCTGTGTTTCTGCATATTATCAAATCTATCAATTGTTTTCAATTAGGACAATAAAAATTAATATAGTTAGTATATTTTTGTCAAAGTTTAACGTTTTTTTTTTATTTAAACAAGAGCTTCAAGTTCCGATCTTCTTTCCTTTTTTTCAAAATTTTTGTTGATCCCTCCGAGACAACCTTTTCGACCTGGTTGTCTTTGAGCTATTAAAAACTGCCTATCCCCCAGTTTAATTCTTTCCAGGGCATCAGAATGGGCCATATCAAATAAATTATCTAAATTTGCCACGAATTTTGCTTCTTTCTGTCGCAAAATCTCTTTAGTTTTTTTGGAATTCTTCTGCAAGTTTCTCCATTCCTCATACAAATTTAATAATTTCTGAGTGCAATGTTGAACGACTCTTGTTGGCATTCTTGCTTTTTCCCAAAAAATTACCACTTCACGCACTGCTAAACTTGCACTTTCACGAGCACTAAGTTTAACCTTTCTCATATTATAAAAAAATACTGAAAGTACTTGCTTATTAGATGGGAGTTTTGAACCAAGTATTTGATTTTCCACTATTCCAATCAAATAATTTTTTTCCAGGCCTCGCGACCCGACCATTTCGTCGAGAGTACAAACTTAAAACTGTAAAATACTTTCATTGAACAATGAAAATACGACTACACACAACAATTGCTCCCAGCGCAACCAAAGACAAGAACAAGAGCGCAACTGCGGTGTTTTGTTCTTCTGGCGTTTGACGTGTAATGAGCTGCCAGGGTCACCGAGTCACACACATTTTAGGGAATTTTTATGAGCCAAAGGGTATAAATAACTGACGTTACATATATTTTTGTCATATTTACGTTTTAAATGAACCTAAATATAGTATTTGAAAAAGTTTACATAATCCGCTACTTTAAGGAAAAAACACTGTTTTTTTAAAATTGAAGCCCTTGTCGGCACGGGAAGGAATTAAGTTATGAAGTTCAATTTTTTTATGTGTTGTTCTTATTCAAAATGTAAACTTTCTAGGGGGTGAGACCTACTAAATTCAAGAAAGTAAAATATCATGTATAAATAAGGAACACCCTACTCTAGGCCTATATTCCAAGGAAGACTTCATTAATTTGATGCCTAAGATTTGGTACCAACCCCCATTCTACACATTATTCATGCTTGTACTTATTACTTGTCCATATGTAGATGGGCTAAGCCTAATCCCGAGACAATCAGAGCATTCGAGTTGGTGACTTGCAGGGCTCCATCTGCTATTGGTACAAACTTACAAGCCTTGTGGATGGAAAATAATTATTTTAGTATACATGGTGCGCTTGTGTCAAAAATAATGGAGTGAATAGATGAGCATGAATCACAGTAGTGTGGATAGCAGAGTTTCCACATCATGAGTTCGAGCACAAATATGAGTAATGTGGGCGTGTCGTAATGCAAGCTTGGCACTTTACTTCAGCACCACAGTGACCTAATTTTTTAAAATTAATACCTTAATTTTTAATTGTTTAATATACGAAGAAACAATATGTAGGTAGGGGAGAAGTGGGATGAAAGGGACATTTTCAAAGAAGTAGTAATTTAAAACAGTTTTAATGGTCAAATCAAAACTTAAAATAACACATATCACTATCTTGATCAAACACAATAACAACATAAGATTACTCTTTAGAATCTTTGAAAATAGGAAAAAAACTTAGAATTAAAAAATAACTTGGTTTGTCCCTTTCAAAACTGTACATGCATTGAAAGGGACACTAGTGTTCTTGAAAGGGACATCTTACAATAATCCAACAAACTTATTTAAATCAATATCAAAATAATAAAAAGATGAAGCTCTTTTGCTACCACTGTTGTTATGAGGCTGGGGTAACTTCACTACGACATCATGCTTGGACACATCTGCTACATCAGCTGGCTCAGAATAGATGAAACCATTAGTTTTATTTGATTTTTTTAAAAAGCTAATATTAAATTCATTTTTGTCTAAAATTTTCAAAACAATGCCAACGGCATGATTAATAGCCTTTTTGGAACATAATTTAACTAATACATGGTCATTGACATTTATTTCTGTCTGTGTCAGTTATGTCTTCATCACTGTAAACCTTAGGACCTACACTCGCATCACTGTCTGCATTTCTAAATTTTCCTCACTGCTGCTACTGCTGGTCTCCATGAGCTTCCTTTTTACAGATTTTTTTTGTTTAATATTTGAATTCCTTTGTTTTCAGCTCTTTTTATTTACTCCTGTTCTACAATGTCTTTTTCTCCGGTATCAGTCAATATTTTTGTCGATCCTTTTTTCCTCCCTCTTGCCTTCTGTTTCCTTGGTGGGGCCTTAGGATATGGTCTAACTTCTTCTACAGAAAGACAACTAGTAGACGGTTCATCGTCATCAACCTTGTTGTCTATTTGTGTACCATCTGGTGTAGTATTAGGGATCTCCTATTCTATATCAATATCGTTATCTGGACGATCTGTTACATATGAGGTAAGGAAATCATCGTCACCGAAGTTGTTTGAATTTAAAGGATATATACCAGACTTCCTGAAACTTGCAAATTGTGGAAGCTGATAAATTGTCACGGTCTGACCTGGATGTGATAACATCCATAACTTCTTTTTATCCTATAACTGTAAAACAATCCCGCTTGTGAATTTTGTGTTTTCTAATTAATCTTTTGCAGTCACCTAAACTGTTCCAATAAAGTTTACACAAAAAGAAGCAAAATAATAGTGGGGCAGCAAGAAAAGGTGCAAAAAATAAAAGAATAATCTAGAAAGAAAGGAAGAAAACAAGTAATAAGTAACATAACTAACACTGTAAACTGTTCGAATTTTAGTTAGAAGGGGTGAGATTTGGCCGGCAGTATGACAGAGTGGGAGTGCACGTAATACTGCAGTATAGAAAGTTCTGCTTGGTTAGAACTTGAATGGGTGACCACTCTGCGGCTCGGTGTGTTCGGCCTCCTCGACACTGTAAAGGTATAAAAGGGTAAAAGGAAAAGAAAGAAAGAGATGAGGTTTTAAACTGAGTTAAGTTAATTTCTTCGTTTTGCGATAATGCAAAAATCAGAGACCGGTCTATAGTAATAATAATAATTCTCCAAATTTTCTTATAAAGAAGCAAAAGAAACTAACTGTGGAAGCTATTAAGAAAGGTTAGATATGGATCTGCAAAACAAAATACAAAGTGAAAACACATAGATGATGAATACATGTGGATATAACAACCACTTCAGATGGCATTACAACAGGTGAACAAGAAAGGCAGAACTTCCTCCATAAAGAATGTAAAGGGGTAGGGAATAAAATACATACAGCGTAGTTGGAAAAGCTAAATAACAGGGCGATGGAGAGGAAAATAAACTATGAAAATATTGAAGCAATAAAAGTGAAGAAGATATGTAGAAATAAAAAGCATAGGCAGAACATGAAGAACAGTTGAGAAATAAGGGACATCAAAAGAGACTATATCGTAAAAATAAAAAAAGGATATGAGTCAAGTATTTACTATAACCCTGAAGGAAGAAGATCCCGGACTGGAGGAATAATCTCTGTTATTTTTTATTGAACTGGATTTTATGAAAAGGAGCCTGCAAGATAGCAAGATGGGCTATATACAAAAGAACAATAAATGGAAATTAAGTCGTCACTAACAAATAATTTAGAGAACAAGACCCTAAGGTAGTGTGGATATGTGAACAGGGTAGCACAAAAATCGATAGCCAAAGAGAATTTTGGACTGGTGCTCACCATAAAAAGGAAAAGCAGACCTTCAACGAAACAGCCGTGAAGGCCAGAAATGTAAGGAAAGAAATTTAAATGGCCGAAAGTAGTGGAAGCTAAAAACGATCAGTCTGTAATTAAAACAGGTGGGATAAAAACCCAAAATGATCTATCAGTAAGTAACGTTTCACATAGACGGATATCATTTAGACGGTAATGATATCATTAACAGTTTCTACAGTCTAATTATTTTTTTAATAGAGAATGAATCCATTCTATTTTGTGAAAATTGGAAGAGAAGACTGGCGAACATGATTGAAAATAAATTGGGACAAGACGAAAGGACACCTCGAGTTACGCTGAACATATATGGAAAGACATCGATGAAAATGCTACAACGTAAAGTAATATAGATTTTCCTAAATACATTCGGAAACACTAGATCACTGACAACACCGAAAGCCTAAAGGAAGAAAAGAGAAAACTGAAACTAACAGAAGAAAGAAGGAAATTGTTACGATCAAATATAGCAGCAACTACGAACAAGGTCAGGGTAATAAATCAAGACATCTAACGAGCATGTAAAAAAGATGGAAATGCATATTTACTAGAGTACGAAAGGAGAGCAGATAGTAAATAATGAGGCACTATTTGGCAAAGTAAAATACCTTTCTAGAGAATTTAAACCCAAGACTAAAGAAACTTAGAAATATATAGGAAAGTTATCAATGGCATACCTGGGATTATTGAAGTTTGGCAGAAGAATATAGATAACATCCCATGAAAAATACTAAAAAACATTAGACAGGAAACAAGCTGGCACACATGAAATGACAGCGAAGACATCTCGATAAACCAGTAACTACGTAACGCTATATGGAGGAGCGGATAGCAACGTGTAAAAGGCTTTGATCTCTCACATATCTCGGGTTCGATTCCCGAGACTGGCGATATCACCCCGAAAATTTAGAGGTCGTACGCCTCTCCGTGTTTCGGTGCACGTTAAGCCGACGGTCGTGGTTGCCATACTAACACCTATGACAACCATCAACCTCGCACTACTGCAGTCCGATCTTTTCTCCCTATTCGATGGGGAAGATTAGCCTCCTTCCCAGAATTCGTGCAAGGAGGGCTCACAGAACTCGTATTAATGAGTTAATGACAGACCATTGGTCTAGGCTTCGGCCAAAAGAGATAGAAGAAAGAGATATAACGACTGCTCTACTGCTGCATATACATAGGTAAGGTACTACTCTGGAACATCAATAAAATAATCACCTCAAATGCTTGATGAACAAACCGGTTTTGTATCAGGTAAAATTGCCAACAAACCAATTTAATCGAATACCTGACATGGAAAAGATTAGAAAGTTCAATAACAACGTACTTGCATGCACTTAAAACAAATCCTTTGACTATATCCTATGGGACAACCTCTAGTCTACTTTAATTCAAATATCTGCATATCTTGTCAAGCCCATTCGTGGGGAAAGTAAACAATAAGTTCTCAGGTTAAAAGTGTATTATATCTCCCTTGTTACTTAATGAGTATAAGATCTGATAAAAGAAAACCCCAACCTACACTTCCGCCAATGCTGAAAGGCGAGCATCTGTATGGATTCAGATGATTAACGTAAGTAAGAACCGAATAATGCCAGCATACACACAAAGGTGTAAAGTCACCCTCTGACCCTGGCGAGGAGGAGGAGAAGTCAGCTCTGAAGGTACACGAGCATATTATAACGCAATGGCTAACGATGTAAGTATGGAAAACAAGTAAAAACTACTTTATTATTTCTTAAGATAATTATTGGATATTAATGGTTGGAATACAGCCCCTAGTTCTCAGTGGACCTTAAATAGTCAAAGGTTGCTAAAAATCTCTGCAAGAAAAATATAAAAATTGCATCATGGAACATAAGAAGGCCAATTAGTCGAAAAAAGTCCTAGAAAACCTCATTTAGATTATGGGATCTAGCACAATACTAGGAAGAGCATGCCAAGCGTGTCGTCAACCTCAATCGAGATAAAAAAGAGTTACTTTAAGATATTTTAAGGAGATACAAAATTAACCATGAACACCCTTGGTTACACCAGAAAAAGCTATGACCTAATATTCAACAAGGCAAAATTAAAGGTGAGGGTGGTTAGTCGAAGAGAAGATGTAAATCACAATGAAATAACTAGCTAGATTTAAAGTAGTTGCAAGCTTCAACTACCTAAAGGCTATGGGAGAGTGGGAAGGGCAAGGTCACTCATTAGAATGAGGTTTCACGAGTTCGTCCAAGTCGCATAGGACGGAAATGTTTGGAAAATGAAGATGTAGAAGCAGCAACTTTATCAACACCTTAAAAAAGTAAACGAATTAAAAAATAAAGGTAAAGATAAACCGAACTACAATAATATGCGGTGTTGAAGTATTGATCATAAATAAGAAATCCAAAACAAGCATTGAAACATGAAAAAGGGGAGATTAGAAGGGAAGAAGGAAAACGGAAAAGGCCATAGAAGATTGAACAAGGAAGTTATGAAGAAGGAATGAGCAAATTTATTTAGTTGATAAAAACGGAATAACAATGAAAAAGGTTGCCAAGCTGGTGTTAGAAGAAAGCTGAAGTACTGAAAAAACAGAAGATATACCAAAAGCGGTGGCTGAAAACGGCAGCAACAGAGCTAACGAATATATACAACTGGTCAAGGAAAACGCGAATTAGGAAAAATCTTAGACAACAGGACATCAAAGTGGTTTCAAAATCTCCAACCAGACGTTTTCAAGTTTACAAAGTGATGAGCTCTAAATAACTAAACAAGCCTTTAATGTTTTCAACAATAAATTAATAATAAAATAAACTGATTTCGTCTGTTTGCTTACTTATTTGTTGACATCTACACTTTCTGATGCCAAGGATCTGAACGCCTGTATAAGTGTATATTATGCAATCGTCATTTTCATACCCGGCCGCGCCCAGAATCGAACCGAAAATCTTTGGTTTACTATGCAACTGGACTCCGCGATATCACCGAGGACTTCAGAAAACTCATTAATTATTATTATGATTTATTAATTTAAAATTTTAAAGTTTGTTTACAACAAAAAGAGGTTACTAACTTGATAATAACATCACTACTCATCACATCAACATGTGTCCCTCGTGTGTTAAATAATCTACTCGTTATAATTAGTTATGATATACGGATATATTTTTATTAAGCCAAAAAGAGCTGCACGCCATAAATAAATGAGCAAAAATAAATTTAGCCACTGAAAATACTTTCAGTTATAACGAATTACATTGTTCCTTTGAATCTTTGAATTTACATACATATTCAATAATTTAAATTAAGTGCCTAATTAGTTCAAATGGCTTAAGTAAGAATGAAATATAAACTGTTTGGCAATAAAAACACTTCAAAATGTACATACATAAAACCTGTATTCTCAAACTACTAACTGCAGTTAAAACGAATTAAACACGTGAAAATCCAGATTCATTAAAGTAACAATTACGACAAGGATATAATTTAGAATAATTGGTTACATGGGAATAAAAGTTGGTTTTATCAGTAATTAAAGCTTTGACAAGATCGATTAAAACGTGAGCAGAAAATGCAGAAGATAAATAACCACATAAAAATTCCTGTTAGGGATGGGCCATTATATTATATCTACAAATATTTATTATTTTAAACTGACATTTGTAGGACTTTAAAGGATTCGCTTGAAACATTTACTTAAAAAAATTTTTAGAAAGAAAAAACTGGAAAATTTTGTTATTTAATTGTTTTTCAGTTAGTTAATTTCTTTGTCTAAGAAATTATTAAGTAGCACCCGAACCAACACAATAACTAAATATAGTCGTAAATGTGTTTTAATTTTTAAAAGGGTCCGTTGATACCCACTCTTCATTTAGAATTCATTACTTTTAGTTAAGTTGTAATTGACTGTCTGGATTTACGAATTTACGATTTTCAATTTTAATATCTAATAAATGGTAGTTTTGTAGAGAGACCGATACTTAATTTGCCTTTGCTAAATAGTCAAATATATTCAAATAATGGATTTAACTTCAAGTACGACGTAATTCAGTTATTTTTCCTATAATTTTGGGAATTCTTTTTAGTTGCTAATTGGCTTTTGGTTTTTATAAAAACAAAATACTTGCACATGAATCAAAATGAAAATACAAACAAACGTGCCTTGCATATTTTACAACTACCGAAATACTACACAAAATAAAAATAAATGGAAATCTACATTTGGGTGTTCTGTTTAAATTCCTTTGAATATCGTTTTTAATCTAAATTTCAAATACAGGTAGGTAAAATAAATTGTTTATTTATTATTAGTATTATATGTATTACAGAATACCTGTAAATCCAGGCGCAAACCCAAGGAAGGGGGGAATTCCTCTTCGAGAGAGAAAATTTAGGATAAAGAATATTTTAGTTATGAATTAGAAACATTTTGTACGCCGGAATTCTATTTACACAGAAATCTTTGCCTTTAGTATTCGGATTTCTTATTAAATATCTCAAATTTCACTTATGTTGTTTTAATTAAGAGAATGATTGATTATATACGTTTCAACTAAATGTATTGAAGCATGAAATGACATGAAATTACCTAAAATGCATTTGGTGTTACTCGAATGTAAAATTAAAAACCATTGATATTAGTAGATTAGTCCAATCGAAAGAATTTAAAATTTTAGGAAAACACGTGGAATTTCATAGAATAACCTGAAATTCCATAACTTTCCATACGAGTTCGTTTTAGGAGAACTCATCAAATTTAATGCTAAGAAATTACTTGAAATTTTTTGAAATCTAAGTCCAAAATTGCAGTTACCCAAAATACGTAGAATTTTCTGATAATTCATTGATATTAAGCAACGAAATTGTATCATCCACAGAACAGAAGTTTTTAAAATTGCAGGAAATCACGTAGAATTTCCTGGAACTCCATAAAATTACCTAGAAATTCGTTTTAGCAGAATTCATAACATGTCATTCTAGAAATTCCCGAAAATTTCCTGAAATTTAGTGAAATTAGTGAATTACTTAAAATTCCCTGGAAATTCATTGATATTAGGGGAGGAAATTGTAGCTTTCAATCGCAAGAAAATTATTGAAATTTTTTAAAATTTTATAGAATTTCATGGAACTACCTGGAATTCCGTAAAATTATTTAGGAATTAATTTAAGTTAAATTCATAACATGTAACTCTAAGAAATATCCTAAACGATGTTGCATAAAATCGCCTGAAATTCATTGATTACTCAAAATGTATAGAATTTTTCTGAAAATTCGTTAGTATTAAGGAAAATTGTGGTAGAAAACTGAATTCCCTAAAATTCCCAAGCGATTCGTTTTCAAGAAAAAAAGATTACTTTATGCAAATTAATTTACAGAAATTTACTGAAAATTCGTTTATATTAGGGGACAAAAAACAACTGAAAAATTCATTGGAAATTTTGGGAATTTTCAGAATTCACGTAGAATTTCGTGGAATTACCTAAAATTCGTCTAAGAATTCATTTTTACTAAAAGAAAGTACAAGAATTCCTTGAAATTACTTGGAATTCCATAAAATTTCTTTTACTCGTATATTTCAGGATAACCCGCAAAAAATTAAATTACTTAGAAGTCCGTGTAAATTCCTTGGAATTCATTTTGTACCAAGGAATTACAATTGATCAACATTCATTGAAATTGCCGAGAGACACCTAAAACTCTATATCTGCAATATTCTAGGTAGAATTCTCTCTACATCAAAGAAATTTCATTATGAAATAAACTGAAATTCATTGGAACATCTTAGAACTTTTTAGATTAAAAAGAACATGTATAACGATCCGTTTTGCCTATAACGAGCAACTCAACAAAATTCCTTGGAATAGCCTAACATTTAACACCATGTCAAGCAATTCTTCAAATTACAACAAATTAATTCAAAATTACCCGAAACAACGATTCTCTGGGAATTTCTTTGTATTACCAAACTACAGTTTTAAAACATCGAAAAATTACGTATGACAATTATCAAGAATTGCTTGAAGTTGTGTAGGAATTACTTTATACTAAAAGGGATTATAGCATGCAACTGAAAGAAACTCTTTAGAAATTTTAAATTTGGGGAAGGTTCATGCAATTACATTACTTGATATTCATTTAAAATTACTTGAAATTACAGGGAATATACTGGGAACTTGTTATATTAAGAAGTGAAAATGGTAATTCACAACTGAAAAGAATTTTAGAATATTGTGAAATTGCCTGCAATTTTTTAATTTTTTTTATGAGTAGATATGTTTATATTAACACAATATTCGGAATGTAACTGAAAAAATTCTTTTGTATTTCGTGGATTTTGTGAAGTGATATAAAGTTCCATACGTAAAATTACCTTCAGTAAAAACTATTTAAATTGTTGCGGAATTCTTTTTCAGCTGAAGAAAAGTTCTTGAAAATATTTTGAATTATGGAAGATTGCGAAGGATTTAATGCAATTGCCTAGTATTTCGTGAAATACCATGTAACTGAGATTTCATGGAATCTTAGAGAATTTAGGAAAAACTACCTACATAGAAATTCGTTTGGAATTACCTAAACTAACATGAAATTCTCTGGGAATAATTCATCTATACCAAAGGAAAATAAGCTGGTGGAATCCGTTAGAAGCAAGACAAATTCCAAATAAAACCAAGTGAAATTTATTACAATGATCTAAAAATTTATACAATCACGGAATTGGGTGGAACAATTCCTTGGAATTCTACTTTTGTTATACAGGGTTAGGCAGAAAGGACGGACGTTTTTTAAAACGTCGCAAAATTGATACTTTTTGCTTAAGAAAAAAATTATTGACAGATTTAAATTCGTAATGACCTAGCATTTGACAAAATCAAGTATGGAAAACAACATCTTGCATGTGGTGTCCGTTATCATTAATGCATTTCTGAAGGCGTTCTACGAAGTTTGCAAAGACTCTTTCCAACATCGCTCTGTCAATTTGGGCGACTTCTACGCGAATAGCTTCTTTCAGTTCTTCCAATGTGCGGGGGAAAAATACGGGCCGATTACGACAGTTTTGCTTACAGCGCACCAAACCGTTACTTTGGGGCTGTGCAGCGGTCTTTCGTGCAGTTCTCTCGGATTTTCCCCAAGCTCGATTGTCCACGACCCCATGACCTCAACTGACAGTTGTTTACTCAAAATGCTACTAGCCTTTTCAAAAACGTCCGTCCTCTCTGCCTAACCCTGTGGCAGTAAATGAAATTCACTGGAATGTCTTACATGTCATAAAATTTATAAAATTTTTGAGATTCCCTCGGAATTACGATGGCGTATTTTGATGTTGTCTACCTAGCCATGAAACAAAAAAACAACAATATCAAACCAATTATTAAACAATAGATGTGACATATAGAAATACACGTGCTAAATTTTATGTTTAATTTGTGCGGTTTATAAAGGTTTGGGAAGGTTTATTTCTTGATAAAATGAATGAAATTAAGGTGGAACATCGCAGTGTCATAAAGTTCTTGACAAGAGAAGGCAATTGCCCAAAAATTATTTATGAAAGAATGGTTGCTGCGTCTGGGAAAGATGCACCATGTTATTTTCGAATTAAATTTTGGTCTAAACTCTATTGATGGGGTAGAGAATCAATTAACGATGACCCAAAGTCCGGACGACACGTGGAAGCTCTAACTGAAGAGATGGTGCGAAAAGTCGAAAATTTGGTACTGCATTTAAAGGTCTCTATTATTTCCAATAAAGTCAGTATATCCGAAACAAATGTCCTGAAAATTTTGCATGACGATTTGGGTATGAACAAGATGTCCGCACGGTGGATTCCCAGATTGCTTACAGCTGAGCAAAAACTGTTGAGAAAAGAAATTTCTCAGGAAAATTTGGACACATTGGAGAATTATTACCGGGGATGAGACTTGGGTACATCACTAGGACTCTCCCACTAAATATGAATCCATGCAGTGGGCTCATAAGGGCTCTCCACCAACAAAAAAAGCCAAAACACAATTTTCAGGACAAAACAACTTCTACACTACCGACCACGAGGAAAAAGAATTCACATGAGACCGGAACAAACCACAATGGTTTAAACCTGGAAGATGATGATGAAGATGACAATTTTCTAAAAAAAAAAAACTAATGGCAGCAGTTATCTGGGATGCTGAAGGAGTCTTGCTCCATATTTACAAAAGAAACTTGTTGCTGCACGACAATTGTCGGGTTGATAAGGCAAACAAAGTCCAGCAGATAATCAATGACTGTGGGTTCATAGAGTTAAGGCATCCTCCTTACAGCCTTGACCTACCTCCATCAGACTTCTTTCTATTCAAAAAAGTATCTCAGGGAAAAGCGTTCTGCATCTGCTCAAGCACTCAAAGAAGCTGTTGCGCAATGTTTTGCAGAGTTGCCGAAGGAATGTTTTTCTGAGGGTATGGGACAATTGGGAAAAAGATGGAATAAGTGTATAAGTGTTGAAGGGAATTACGTAGGACAATAAAGGGTTGTTAATGTGATACCTACGTGTTTTTCTTTTCATGGCTAGGTAAATAACATAAAAATACGTCCTTTTATCTACAAAATAGTTTCTGCTAACAAATATGAGATGTAAAATTATACCAAGAAAAATTTGTATAATGTGCAATTCTTCTAAATCCTATAATAATTTCAAAAAAAAATACATAAAAATTCCGTGGCATTTCTTTAAAATTCGTTTATGCAGGGGATAAACATCAGAGGAATTATGATTTAGAAGGGTTGGAAGGTTTATTTCTCGTGGAATTTCATAGAATTGCATTTATATTGGAGGGAAGCCTCAAATAAAATATGATACGTAAATGCATGAAATTCGATTAAATATTGGTTCGGTGAATTCTTTAACTCAGAATCTATCTACAAGCAACAAAGCTTTTCTAATAAATTCTAATACTAATACTCTCTTTTTAGCTTCTATTGTTCCTGTCGAGTTACTAAATATCATTTCTACGGTTGTTTTTGAAAGTTCTTGTGGAGTTGATGGTGTGCCCTGTTCTTTGTTATCTAAAATAAGTGACTTAATCGCCGAACCTTTGACTGCTCTTGTAAACCTATCCTTCATTGAAGATGTCTTTCCATCAGTCTTAAAAAAGGCCGTTGTTATTCCTGTCCATAAAAAGGGTGACAAGGCTCGTGTATCTAATTACAGAGCAATAAGTTTACTCCCCGCTTTTTCTAACATTTTTGAAAAGGCCTTTAGGCTATCGAATTTCTTCCATAAACATAATCTCGTATCTTGTAACCAGTTTAGTTTCAGAAAGGGTATGGCGACTCGTGATGCTGTGTTAGCTCTTTATAAACATATTATTGATAACTTTGAACGAAAGAAAGAAACTGCTACAATTTTTTTCCACTTACGTCGTGCTTTTGACACAGTCGATTATAAGTTGCTTTTAGTAAAACTTGAAAAGTATAGAGTTAGAGGATCTTCTTTTGAATGAATCAAGTCATATTTAAGCAATCGATGCCAAGCAGTTAAACTCGCTGATCTAAGAGGTACTTACATGTCGCAGTTTTATCCAGTTACTACCGGGGTACCTCAGGGAAGCATCCTGGGGCCCCTTCTGTTTATTCTTTTTATTAATGACATCATTAATCAGATATTTGCAATATACATATGTAGACTTTTGGAATAAAATAAAATTATTAAAATCATTATTATAAATTTATGTGGAAGATTCTATGAAACTGTTGCTATAAGTGAAATTTAATGTACAAATCTTGATAAAAATTATACTTTGAGACTCTTATCTCCAAAATGTATTTTTTTTTAATGATTAAATAAAGCTCATAATGCATTTTCAAAATTGGTGGTAAATTTCAAACTATTTTAAGAAAATCAGTTACAATGTCTGTGAAAAAGAAAAACAATAATTAACGTACCTCACTGAAAATTAGATAGATTACACTATTTCGCAAATTTTCCTAAATTATAAATGCTAGTTTCAATTATATAACCTATGTAAACTGGGAGTTCCTTTTGAGAGGGCAGGGAGATGAAGTTAGGTATTATCAAAATTCATTAAAATCATCAAAATTATTTTTGTAATGAAAATTCGAATATTTCTATTTAAATTTTTAACCAATCTCGTTTATATTCTTTGGGGAAATTATGAAAACCTATAATTTTTAGTGTTTGGAATTACAAAATGTATGGAATTGGAATAATCTTTTTTATGGGTTTAAAACGTGACTTTTAAAACCAATACTGATCTGAGGTGTATTCAACAAGTAGGCTACTTTTTCCTTTCTAAATTTTTGAAGTCTTCAAAAGTAGATTTTACACCCTTACAGTCCGATTCTTAAAAATACAAGCATTAAGCACTACATAAAAAAATCTTGATCCTGATTATTTGGATATCATAGCATATCATTTAAAAATCAAAAAGCAAGAAATAGTAAATAATAAATTGCTTTAAAAAGTAATAAATTCAAGAATTTTTACATTCTGCGACAAACATTTTCATAAAATTTTCTGTCGGGTAAAGCTACAAGAAAAAATAATAACGAGAGAAAAGTAAAAGAACTGTTAATATTCACCTATTTATATCAAGCATTTATTAAAAGATCGTTCACTTCAGCACGAGGAATAATTAACCCGTCGTTCATTTTTTAAAAAGTACGAGTAATAACTCCTTTAATTTCGTTTTTAATTTTACTCGAGGCTTTCTTTAGATCAGCATTATTTACATAAAGGCTTATTGGTGAATATTTTTAATATAACTTCTAATTTAATTTTTTTGCCGTAACTATCTGTATGAAAATTTAATAACTGTTTCGGTTTCCACTTTAATAAATACAAGAATAACATCTACATAAATTTAATCGGTAACAACAAATATTAACACCGCAGAAATTTTAAATAAAATAGCCGAAAGGTTATCAGCTCATCGAATAAACAAACATATCGAACTGCCTGTCAAAGGTAATATTAAAACCCTGATGCTGTAAACTCATAAATCTGCTTTATGTTTCAAAGTGTAAATTCGGATTATTACTCTCTCGTTAATAATGTACATTAACAACCTTTCACGTTACCAAACACGCGGATAATCGAAATCAAAAATACTATGTAGATACTTCTCCTTTAAAATGATATTTCATGCATTTTTAAAACACTAGCAACAGTCTAGTATTTAAGTACCTATGGCCAAGTATAAATTATTTTTAAGAGATAATAAAACGTTCTTTAAGTGTGATAAAATCACGAAACATTTTTCATTAAATTGTTGTGCGCCAAAACCTTTGCGCAAGGAAAAAGGGAAAATTCATTATTCTTCAAAATTTAAACATATTACAAAATATTAAAATTATAACCTGAATTGTTATAAGCAGCGGTCGATTTAAGTTCGAAGTTTTTGGAAGAATTTAAACAAGGTTTGAATTTTATTTAAAAGTTAAACTGTGAAAAATTGTTTTTTTGATCAGCCAACTTAACTCTTACAAATGTAATGTTCAGCTAAAATATGTCAAATAAATAAAAAAATTCGGCCCAAGTTCGTAATTCCAAAATCCAAACATTCTCCCAGAAAATCAAAACGAATAATGACAAACGGCCACGGCTTTACCCCGTCGAAATAAAAAGACAAAGGGTCACATTTTTTATTCGACGATACGTAGATGTCAGTCGTTGAATTCAAGTCTTTTAGCAGGAAAAGAATCCGATAAACGAAGGATTTATATGAAGCTCTTTGAAAACAAATCTCTCTTCAGAACTTTATAGGTGCAAAATATCCCGATGCCGTTGAAATGCTAGCTTTATTAAAAGGCGAAAAACTTCGGAGAGTATCTGATACTTCACGATGAAAAGCGGTTTGAAAAATACTTAACTGGGAAGATAAATTGTATATAAAAGCATTCAGAAACGTACGGGGATGTTAACACTCAAAGTTTAGAAGTTCTGTTAGGAGTTTACACACGAAATTACAATTACAGGTAAAGTTTAACACGTAATGTCAAACAATAAAGAAAACTATAAGAACAAACTACACTTAATTAAATTTTATTGCACATCAACTGGCTTAAGGAGATGCTTTCCGAATGAAAAGGATTCTTAATGTGCGTGGTGTTTAGAAAGGGAAAGGAATAAAAGTAAAATTGTAGATCGTTTTCCGCGACTACAAAAAATAAATATGCATTGCAACGCTCATACTTTCAATATAAAAGAAATAAGGGTTCGTTTCAATATTTAACTTAAAAATAAAAGTCTTAAATTTCTACATAAAAGCCAATGGCAAAATGAATTCCATATTACAATTTTAGTATCTTTTCTCGTTTAATATAGTACAGTTTCGTGTATTATATTTACAAGATCTCAAAAACTCGAAAAACGTTACATAAATTTTCATTTAGTTGCAATAATTAATTATTTATCTGTTTGGAAAATCGTTTCAGTTTTAGATAACGACAGCCCCGACCTTTCCCACTGAGTGTATTATTTATTTCACAGGACGAAAGAAAAGTGATATTTTGATCATCCGAGAATGTTGTGTTACGAAGTACCTTAGAAGTTCTCATATAAAACGTTGGAAAAAACTTGGCATAATTAACTTTAAAAACAATGCTTCAGAGCTATGCCTTTAAAAATACATTACAGCAATTTAAACAATATGATACTAATATCAAAACAAATTATACAGATCTACACTCCCACAGAATCATACAAGAATTTTACAAACTAAAATACGTAGAAAGACCCAACTACAGAACCTTCCAAATAAATCACTGTATTGGGAGATTTTAACGCCAAGAAAGCGAACGTAAAATGTCAAAGGTGAAAATGACAAATTGTATATATCCGGATGCTTTAATAACAGCGAATGGAAGAAAATAAATATAAAGACGTAGAAACGAAATTAGTAAAAAAATGAAAAGAACAATGCGAGCTTTAACTGTAAGATTTAAATTGCGAACACACATCACAGCAATATTATGATGCACAATTGAATGAAATGGAAGCTACGTGGAATTCCATGCAAATTTTTCGGAATTTGGGAATCAAGGGAAATTATGATGAACTGACTGTTATAACTTATAACTGGGTAGGTATTGTTAAAGATATTTATTCTATTCGAAATGTTGAAATGTACAACACTTAATTACGAATTGTGTTTGGATTGATTATAAAATTAGACTTGACATACTTATTGATAGATACTATTATTTTTGTTTTTCATGGCACTAATAATTCATAATACTGACTTTATTTCCTTATATTGCACCTAGAATTCGTTTGTATCAACATAAATTATGATGTGCAATTGAATGCATTGGAATTAAATTTCGAGAAAGCACGTAAGATTTTACCTTGAATTCCTAGAGATTTCCTACAAATTCATTTTACCAGAACGTTTGCCGTGCACCTCAATAAAATTCGTTCAAATTACGGAGCATTAAATTAAATTTCGTAGAAGGACATTTTTTTACCATTTACCTATCACTTATTAACAGAAATGCCTGCAACTCCCTAGAAATTCGCTTATATTAACAAACACTGTAATAGAAAAAGCAGAAGGTAAAAGATGGGTTTTTAAAACCCCAAAAAGAGTTTCAGAAATTATTTTAAACCCTTGAAATTCCATAGAAATTTGTTTATACCTGAAAAGAATATGGTATGCAACCGAGAAAAGTCCTTGGAATTTCCTGGGATATAATGAAGTTACATGAAATTAACTAAAATTCGTTTAACTTAACATTATGCGGCGAAATACCATGGAATTCTTCGGGGCATTAATTTATATTAAGAAGTTACGCAAAATACGTAGAATTGCCTGAAACATCGGTAAAATTTAATAAATAAAAGCGTTACATTGAAGTAATAGTCAAAAACGGAAGGTGTAATGTGTAATCTAAAAGTGAAGATTTACAAGATTTGATAAAACCGATGTCGTATAGGTACAGAAGTGAGAAGTGGGCATGGATAATTAAGCAAATCATACAAGAGTGTGGGAAAGGAAAATCTTAGAAAACGTTTACGAAAGCAGAAAGCCCTAGAAGAAAAGGCAATAAAAACAATTAACTAGTCTACCGGCAAGCAGCAGTAATTAGTGACTTCATAAAAGCCATATAGGGCGGAAATAACAAGCAAAAACTACTACTACTAAAGACACGGCTCTAAAAATAAAAGTAAATATCGGATAAAAGAGATGCAACATGAAAAATTTGGAATAATCCAAGTTTAGCTCATACATAGTAGAAACTACCTCCAATACTCATACATACAAAAAAAAGAAGATCTTTTTAATGCCTTATAATTAAACAATTCGAATGAAGTTATCAGAGGCATATGCCTTTAAACAAAAAACCTAATTAATATTGATTGGGGGAAAAACTAAAAGAAAAGAAATTGGTGAAATATTTTTACGAATGTGAACAGATTTACTCGGCAAAGACAAATGAAAGACAAAAAAATTCGCAGGCGTAGATAAAACCAAACAATAGTAATTTTTCTACTCCTACTATTGAAAGTTGATCTTTCCACATGATTTTTAATGCTGAAAGCAATTGTTTGTCGAAACTGTGCGACAAAATCCAAAAGTGTGTTGCAATAGTTATTTACGATATGAGTATCGTAACAACTCGTATTACGATGCGAGATGGAAAGTTTGTCAAACGAGACCGCAGGTCGAGTTTGACAAATCCATTGAGGATCGTAATACGAGGTTACGATATGAATATCGTACAAAGCTTTATCTACTTTCATAAAATTAGCAAAAAAATTAAATATTTATCAATAATTGCCTGATGCAAAAGTTGACTGTTCCAATTTTCATTGAAATCTAATACGTTAAGGCTTGATTTTTTGTTTATTTGGTGTTGGTTGCTGTCAGTTTGAATGAAAATTGGAACAGTCAACTTTTGCATAAGGTAATTAATTATTGGCAAATATTTCATATTTTTTGATAATTTCATGCAAGTAGATAAAGCTTTGTACTATATTCATATCGTAAAAATCGTAAAAAGTGCATAATAAATGTTTATAACAAGTAAAATAACTATGAATTCTCTTGTCAATCTGTCATTTTTATGTCAAAAGTTATTACGATACTAGTGCGGTAATATAGTTCATTACAACACGATTTTTCGTTTCGAAATATTGATATTACGAAATGAAAGTAGATAAAGTACTTTGCAACACACTTTCAAAATGGTGCCGGTTAACTGTATGGTTTGTTTATATTTGTGATATGTTTATTTTCATAGCAACGGACTTATTTCCATAGTGACCATAGTTTCCATGAGCATACTTAATATTCCACAAAAAATTATAAAATTTGCTTTAAAATATTAAATAGTGAATTAAATGTCTTTCTTCTGTAGGAGTAGAAAAAATAGTGTGTAATAACACTTGTTGAAAGTGTTTTGCAAAACTCAAATGAATGCAGCCTTCGACTTCGTCTCAGGCTGCAACCTTCATTTTCGTTCTGCAAAACTGTACTTTCAACACTTGTTATACAAATTACTATTGTAATACAAGTGTTGAAAGCTTGCGTTTGCCACACGAATGTGAAGTTTGCAGCACGAACGATAGTGAGTGCTGCAGTCACATGAGAGTGGCAAATACAAGCTTTTAACACATGTATTACACATTATTTTTTCTACAACCACATTTCCATAAAAAAATTTAAATATTTCTGCAAAATCAAATCTGACATTCATCAAATGTCATTTATGACATTTTGATTTCGGTGCGGCAAAATTATACTTTGCCGCACCGAAAATCATGCATGTGCGTGCGGAAAGTAAATTTTCCGCACGCTAATTTCACTTGTTCGGCAAACACCCATTTTCAATACTCGTATCTATGGAGACGAAGTCTGAAAATCCCACTTTCCAGGGTGGGAGTAGAAAAATAAATTTTTTCTGAAATCGTCAAGAAAGCTTGTCATGACAGAACTCAAGTTGGTCATGAAAGTGTCACTTTACAAGACTAGTCACTTTCATGATTTTTACAAGACTCATCTGTCACTTTACAAGACTCATCTGTCATTTTTAGACTGCAATTGAATTAGAAATCGTCACTTATCTTATGAAACGTTTATTTAATATAATTAAAAACACTAACAATGAAATACAACAAATTATTAATTGGTATTAGAACTATTAAAATGAAAATTAATGTTAATGCTGCCGACACTAGTATTATGCACATTAGAAAAGTTTATTCCAGGTATATAATTCAAAGCATTATTATTTCTGTTTTCTGTTGCGTTAGCTATGTTTGACAACACTACTTTTTCGTTGACATCCATGTTAGGAATATTAACATTGTCAGCTACAGCAGTCTGATCAAATGCACTTGTTGAAGGAATTTCACTCGCGCTATTTTCCGTGAATGCACCTTGACCTTGCTGTATCTTTTTGGCAATTTTTCTTTTATTTTCTAATGATTCGGCTACATAGCCCTCCGCTACTCCTGTAGAAGACCATCCGCCGTGTCTTTTAAGGTCTTCTATGCCACTTCCACCATCAATCAACAAAGTTGCTGATGTTCTCCTCAAGGCATGGCCCGTATATTCCGCTGCATTTTGTAAATGAAGAAAACCAGCTATTTTAGCAGGTATCTTTCCGAAGGTATGAATTCCTACAGCCTGAATACTGCATTTACCTTGTCTATATGAAACAAATAAACGCCGGTGTGGTGTATGAGCAGGGCGAAGTGCTAGGTATTTTCTATATAAGGCAATATTTCCGGGTTCGCCAACATCGTCCAAAATTAAAAATCGTCTTCGTTTGTGAGTTTTCGAATCTGGAATGTTCACAATGAGAGTATCATTCTTGTCTTCAATGTCATCTAGAGTCATCTTCGTCAACTCATCGCAACGGCATGCTCCGGCTAGTCCAAAAATTAATACAACCTGAAAATATAAGCCGCCAATTTAGATTATTTTATAATTTATTTATTAAAACTACTTACTTTTAACAATAGGAAGTCGTGATCGGGAGCTTTTCGAAGAAACTCGTTTATCTCATTTCTTGAAAATACTCGGGACTTTTTTGCTTCATATCCTACCGATTTTCTTTTCAGATATGATTTTAACTTTAAATAATTTGCGATATTGATGTTTTCTTTAATTAACAGCACGGCTCTAAGCATTGAATAAATACTCCAGAGGCTTGAAGACTTGTAAATTTTACTTTCTCCAGCAAAAAAAGCCAGCATCACTTCTTCCGTAACTTGATTAACTTTTTTGTTATTACACCAGCTTTTGAACTTTGCATATTGTTTCTCATATCTTTCTTTGGACTTATCCGGAAGCAATTCTTCCACTGCAGCAGCAGCTTCTTCAATTATTCCAGTGGGAAGAGTGTTTTCCATATTATAAAGCACTTTACAACTGTTTACAACACAAATTGTGACGCTTAAAAAATTTGTTGACAATTCATTGTCATGGATATCAACTTCTCATACGACTCTGATGTTGATATATTTTTTCAGTTTAAATCTATTTTTAGTTTTTAGAAAAACGATTTCAGAAAAAATATAATACATCACTGGTCATGAAAGTGTCTCTGCTTGACTCGGAGGCTTTAAAGAGATACTCGGACGCTACGCGTCCTCGTACTCTTCAATAAGCCTCCTCTTCTGCAAAGTTTCACTTTCATGACTTGTAATGTAATATACTATTATCGTATCATTGATTATTAAGTCAACTTTATATTACACTTTTATTAGTAATTATACATAACATATAATAGCATAGCAACTCCAACTTCATAATTCGTTAGTTACATACTATTTGTGTACTGTTGCCAATGATACGATAAAGCTTGAAATATAACTCGAATATTATGCGATTTAAACCGACTCGGACGTTGCGTGGTTGACTCGGCTAGCGCCTCGTCACCTAGCAACGTCCTCGTCTATTATAAATCGCATAATATTCTTGTTATATTAATAGCTATAAAAGGGTACTACAATAACAAAATAGATGCAGTAATAGAATACAAGGTGTGTACAAGAAGTTTAGTACCAACTTCGAAAAAACTGTGAGTTAAAAACCAAATAAACAAGGAAATAAGAAAAGCACCACAAAAATTACAAGACACCCCAAAGCAACTTGCACAGATCTCAACCTTTGACACATAAAAAAAAGTTCAATGTTTTGGATTTATATATGCAAAATTAAATTAAGCTAGCATGGAGCGTTGTAAGTCCCGGAAAGGGAATTTTCATTAATGCTTTTATCTCAATTATCTTGATTTTCAATAGAAGTTAGAAGCGAGATGACAAATAGATGGACCCCCAGAGTGAAACTATATTTTAAACACGTAAGTGAGGCTATTGTCAATATTTTTTTTCTACTCCCACCATGGAAAGTGAGATTTTCAGACTTCGTCTCCATAGATACGAGTATTGAAAATGAGTGTTTGCCGAACAAGTGAAATTAGCGTGCGGAAAATTTACTTTCCGCACGCACATGCATGATTTTCGATGCGGCAAAGTATAATTTTGCCGCACCGAAATCAAAATGTCATAATGACATTTTATGAATGTCAGATTTGATTTTGCAGAAATATTTAAATTTTTTTATGGAAATGTGGTTGTAGAAAAAATAGTGTGTAATACATGTGTTAAAAGCTTTTATTTGCCACTCTCATGTGACTGCAGCACTCACTATCGTTCGTGCTGCAAACTTCACATTCGTGTGGCAAACGCAAGCTTTCAACACTTGTATTACAAATTACTATTACAGAATTGGTATTATTTTACATTCCATTTTTTAATATTATGTACTTTGTTTAATATTTTATGTTAGTTTTGCGTGTTCCTGTTTCCTCTGTAAATTCCGATCATATTTGTACAGGACTATCTTGATTTATCAATAAACAACTAATTTTTTTTTTTCAAATTAAACCTATGGTTTATTTACATGGTTGAAAAGAGAAAAGAAAATCATTTCAATTGGGCCACAACCAGTACAATTTCTATTTTAAAAAAAATACAACTTTGGTCAATTCCACGAAATTGATAAAAGTTATCAAAAAATTATGTAATCTACCTTATTCTACGTAAAAAATTATTGTGTTGTATTATGTTCTCTAGGTCAAAATAAACAAAAAAAGTTCAGATAAACATTTGTCTTAAATTGATTTATTTTCTCAGTAATAAATCAATTTGGGCATATGTTTATCTGAACATTTTTGTTTGTTTTGGATTAGAGAACACGTTCCTAGAATAGTGGCGTGCAATTTTGAAACATCTTGTACTTGGAGTGATGTTAAAACAAACTTCAACAATTTTGTTTCTTAAAGACTCTAAGGTTTCATGGGGTGGTCTGTATAAACCTTGTTAGATAAGTATGGTCATAAGTCATTACAGGGCCGTAACTAGAGCTTTTGTCAGGGGGAGCAAACTCGTATTTGCCGCCCCCACCATAGGCGCCGGATTTTGAAAATTTTCATTTTAAGGGTATACTTAGGGGGGGGGTCTGGGAGTACCCCCCAGGTAGAAAGAGGGGCTCGCCCCCCCCCCGAAAAAATTTGAAAAATTTGAGTTTAAATCCACAGTTTTAACGCTCCCAATTGACTATATTTTTGCCACTGATTATCTAATTTAAGCTCCGGAAAACATAAAAAATAACGCATAAAATTAAAATCATTCTTATTGAGAAACGGAAAAAACAGTAACTATGTATAATATACAATATACAAATATACATTGTATATAATAAAAATTTACATTACTTGAAACATATTGCGCCTCATACTGGTTCGTGAAATAAATTCGTTGGCGATATTGTTTAAATTCAGTTCGCTGGTTTCTTCTCTATGTATGTTTTTCGTTTCTTCAAAATATGCCGCCCCCTAAAAATTTGCCGCTGGGGGCACGTGCCCCCCCTGCCCCCCCCCCTAGTTACGGCCCTGACTGTCATAAGAAATAGGTAGTTACTTGGAGGCAAATCCGGAGAATAAGGAGCCCAAGATATCTGACCACCTCTTCCAATCCAACTTTCTGGAAAAGCTAGATCTAGCAAAGCACAAATCGTATGAGCATAATGAGAGCCGTCATTTTGGGTTAAAGTTAACGCCTGCAAATATATCAATTTCATTTGCTTCGTTTGGGTTTTGCACATGTCGCCTAGTTGGTTGGTTATTGACACTTCCAGTGTCCCAGTTTCTTCAAATAAGCAAACAATTGTTAAAATTATTGTAGGATTGGGTATCTTGATATAAAGCAACAAATAAAGCGTTTGGGTAACTCTCACCACTATAAACCCACTTAATAATTTGCACTTTTTCGGCACTTGTGTAAATACTTGTATCTGTAGAATAGATTCTTCGCCAACTGACAGAAATATAACAAGATTAACAATTTGTCGTTTTGTTGCTGTCAAAATTGACAAATATAAAAAATAAACAATGAAATAATCGCCTGTCGCAATGACAGATGCCTTCAGTATTTCTAACTCTTTCTGGCGTTAACTAAACCCAATAACAGGCGTTGAGCACTGAATCCATACACATTCTAAAGGTATCCCGGATCCTTTCTATAAAAATAAATTGGTGTTTCACTATGTTGCGTCTTACCGTGGACACCCGGTATACGACTTTTCAGGCCAAAGCAGGCTATGATTTAAATCTATTATGTTGGCATTAAATTTAGTTAGTATTTTAATAGCCTACAACGTGTTCTTATTAGAATTACTCTTAAGTAGAAATACAGAATCAAGTCTTCTGAGTAATTTTAATTTAAATAAATAAGCGACAAATTGCCGACAGGCAATATAATTCTCTGGTATCGCCAAGATTCGAATTAAAAAGTGTTTCGAAAATTTCAAAACAATAAATAGAACATCAAGGAATAGCGTACAACTGGCAACACTGGTTCTGGCGTCATACATAACCTCAATGTGACTTTTACTGGCAAAACCTACGAATAAAAAAAAGAGGAAGGAGCATAACACCACCAGTAAGCAATTTAGATGATGTATCAATATGGCGGATTTTAGAAAGCCATTGGCTGCGAACGCTAAATACATCAACTGGCAAAGACAAAAACGTAAACATACAGTTAGTCTACCAATAAAAATTCGTGCCAGTTAGTCATATTATGGTGTTTCAATATGGCGGTGTGAGGTATTTCCGTTGCACTTGTAGCTATGCACCATAATACCTTAGTCTCCTTCCTCTTTCTTTTTATTCGTAGGGTAAAACAGTTTTGTTCACACCAACGATACTGTCTCCCTAACATGGCGTACCTTGGTCTACAAACGTCGTGAATACGTTATACACAAAATCATCATGGGTTTGTTAAAAATAGCTATACAACTGTAGTACTGCTACTTTAGACAACTTAATAATAAACTGAATAAGAAATATTCCAAATTTTATAACAGTTAGTAAGTACTTTAGTGTTTGAAGTTTTGTTTATTCATTGCTTAGAAATTTGCATAATTATTATTATTAAATTAGTTTGAAACTGCGTAAAACTTCGAATTTTGTAAGAAAAATGAATTTCAAAAAATAGGTTCGGTAACTTTTAAAACTAAATATTTAGAATAAAAGTCATCACAGCAAGCATTAAAAATAGAAACTATCGCAAATTTTAACACATAAATCTTCCTAAATTTACTAACTTTGCATCCAATTACAGCTTCAATACTTTTGTATAAACACGTTGATTTAGAAATTCATATATTCAATTTATTTTACAGTCGAAAATAAGATTTTAATTATTCATAACTTTTCCGAATATAACTCAGTTTGATGTAACTTTTAAAACAACGCACATCATTTTTGATAGTGCCAAACTTTAGATATACCATTCTGAATAGCCAAAAAATAAGTACAAAATATGGCATTGTTTAAGAACAAAACCACAAATTGTACGCATTCGCTTTGAATGTAAACACATATGATCAAAATAACAAGAAAATACATCAAAGAATTTCTGTTCAGATAAAAATTTCAAACTTAACGCCCGAAGTGATTTGCATCTTTAACAACCACAAACTAAAGGGAAAGTCTGATGGATACGAATTTCTTCTAATACAGCTACGTTGTGTTTAGTTTATAACAAGAGGGATTATTTATCATACAGGGTGCTGATGTTAATGTTATGTTTAAGTACTGACATTAATCTTTCACATTCCTCAAATACTTTCAAGTACAGTCTGATTTTAAAAGCTGATAAATAAATAAAAATACCTAAAACCCAGCCTTACCTTATTAATTCTCAAAAAAATACCTTCGTTTTTTTTAAACCGCGGATTAAATCTTTGAAATAAATGAAAATCTTCATTTTCCAATAACTTAATTTCGAAAGAGCAAAAATTAAATATTCTGAAACAAATGCTAAACATTACTATTTTTACTAACACCTTCCAGAATGCTAAAATTTCCGGAAATAAAAGCCACAAATAATTACCTAAATTTAATATCAGAAACATTTAGAAAGAAAAAAGGTTAGAAATGGTCCATTTAGTACTATAAAGAGCTTAAAAGAATTAAATTAAGTGCATATTTCAACGTAAACAAATCTCATCTGAAAGCTCTTAGTGTAAATCCAGTAACATAAAAAAAAGCAAAACAAAGGGGAGTATTTTAAATACGTTCCCATTAGGTAAAGCCACAATTGATGAGTCTATCATTGAATAAAATATTTGTAAATGGATATCTACCCGTTCTATTTGAAAGGAACAAAGATGTAACGTTCATTTTTTTTTGTTCTTTTATTAACAAAACGAAAAATGATATCGAGTTTACAGAACTGTTACTGAAACTAGCAATTTATTTCCAAAACAAAGGTTCAAAACAGTTGCAGTATAAATTTATTACAAATAAAAAAACTTTCTTTAAATAAAACTGCTTATTTAAATAATTATGGTTTTCACTACAACTTCAACCAATTTCAAAACAAAAATGTTCCTAGTTCCTTGCTATAAATAAATTATAGAATTATCAAAAAATTATTTCGGAAAAATGTCACATTTAGCCCCCACATTCATATACGTAATAATTTAAAATAAAGTCTTATCAAACTATGCCCCTTTTAATCGATAACATTTCTAATCCAAACATAACTCATAATAAAAATAATTAAAAAGGCTTTTCTGGCAACGAAATGCTGAAATATTTTTGGCATTCCTAACAAAGAAGCGTTTATTAAAATCCTTAATTACGACGTTAAAAAGAAAACAAAACCCAAAACTGCTGAAAACTTCACCAACTTATTTGGTTCATACTATTGATGAGTTTTTACTCGTTAATATCTTAATTAAAAAAATAATAATCATATTAGTACATAACCTGCCTCAAAAAGGAGCTTATTATCCCACTGAGACCACCATACAGAAAATCAATAACCCGAAACTATAAGACGACAATAAATCCTTCACTTTTTGATTAAAGACCTAAGATAATCCTAGATTTTTCTTACTGATTACTTTTAGAACTCGCAGAAGAGCAATTAATTTAATATCTACGTACTCCCAGCACTCGTAAAAGAATTTACTTCTCACTGATAATGTTACCCACTAAATCTTTTATAGATGTTTAAGAAGTTAGGGTATTAAAAGTAGAAATCCTAATCTTGGGAAGTTTTCACGGTTTTAGGTTAATCATCAAGTGCGAACTAATGTAACTGAAAAATAAAAACTGCAGAATAACACAAGTACTTAAAGTGGCCGATTATGAAACGAGCAAGAGGCGAACCATAGGCGAGTTCTATAATCATACTTTACATACATGTTGCGTATATTATTCTACGTATTCACGACCCTTAAAAAAAATAAATATGGACTGAAAAATTACTAATATTATGTAGATATAAATAAGCCGGGAAATCAAGCATTTTTCAAGTTATTTATCATAGAAATGAAGTCAAAAGGTGTAAAGTAACTTCGGAGTTTCCATTATCGAATAAAGTAGAACTTTACAGACTGTTTGGAAAGCCTACTTTACTCACGGTTGTAGATAATAATTATCTATAATACAAGTGAGTAAAGTGAAACTTGTTTTGTTCGAACAGAAAGAAAACCGGGGAGATCAGAAAAACACACTTTAGTCATGTGTTCTATATAACATTTTATCAACAACAATAAGAATATGTACAGCTTTCAAAAATAGGTATACTTCAAAAACAAAAAAATAACAAAACCGAGAAATTGCTGAATATCATAGTAACGTAATACAAAGTAAATAAACAATCGGTTTTGTTTTTGATTTATTAGTGGTTTGTTGAATTTTCTCTGGAAAATACTATGGAAAATAGTGAACAAAGTTATTTTCATTGTATGCCACCGAACGTTTTGGAGACTGCCAATGATGCTGTATTAAGTTTATTTTCTATAAAAATTCGAAAAGATATACATCATCAATATGATAAATTCCAACAGTGATGTGCAAACAAAAGAATTAAAAACATGAAAACGTCCTCCTAGCTTATTTTTGTAACGAATTTTATGGTTCCATTATTCAGTGCTTAAATCCACTCTTATAGTATAAAATAACATTGGTATTAGCAAATTTGCTAAATTGAAGGTAACTTATTTCTAAAAAGGAAAAATAAAGGCTATCGGCCCTAAGAAGTCGAAAGTATTCAGTAGGGAGGAAGTTATGCCATTCATTATGGATGCTCCAGACGATAAGTTGCTTTTCATGAAGGTTCCCCTTATTATTTAAATTTTTGGGAGTTAGTAAAAATGCGTAGTGATGATCTTCACGACGTTGGTTTTTGTATTGACTATTTCTCTTCCTGATACGAAGACAAAAATACGGAGTACTTGTACGGTTACTGGAACAGCTACTGTTAATATTTTTGAAGCAAATATGTTAGTCTAGACGTCTAGACCGTCTTCCTGCGACCACCGTGTAATGGAAAATTCACGAAACAACTAAATACAATAGGAAAAGTATCGGAAAAGATAGCCTTATTCTTGAATTTACTAAATTCCAAAGGTTGATTATATTTAAGAGAACTTCAGTAATATTATTTGCAGTTTCTGGAAGTGATATAACAACAATTAAACGTCGTGGTGGATGAAGGTGTTGTTCTACCGCTAAAGGCTACATAGAAAATTCGATTAAACAAAAAGTGATGATAGCAAAACGAGTGTTGATTGATACAATAATACAGCCTAGTGAATCTGGTACGAATCAACAACAAAGCAGATTTTCTAAATCTGTTGAAGAGGAAACAACTCAGCCTGACACGTTTCTCGTAAACCAGGAGGACAAGCGTGCAACAGCATTTTCGGAAATAAATATTAATAGTGTCAGTTGTGCTTGAGTTTACCCAATTTAAGTTAGTGAAGAAATGCTCACAAGTGAATGAAGTTTTAATTTACTCATTCGTAGGAGGGAATAAAATCTATCTTTATCTTCGTTCTACTTCGTTTACTAAACGAATTAATAGTGTTAGCGGATTTGGATTTGACTATAGACCATTTTCAAAACTTGTAAAATAATACTATGCCTTAGAATAACAAACATCAGTTATGAATTGTTCCTTATTAGTTTACTCGTTTGTTTGCAGCGCGGTTCACTGTAACCTGAATTTTTTTTAAAGTGTTTAATTACTTATTATACTTTTTAAATCTTTATATTCGCATGCAGCATTTATTTTCAATTAAGTTAGTATTTTTATCGAAATATGTAAATTCTATATATACAAAAATATCACCTCCGCAGGGATTCGAACCACTGACCTTGGTCACTGCTCTACCATTGAGCTACAGAGGCAATCCACTGAAGATGCGATATTCGTCTACATATAGTAATCAAAAATTCAATTTATAAATAAGTTAGTATATGATACTCCATGTAATAAGGTACACAAATCTGTCTGGAGAATTTCAATAAATAAGTAACTAAATATTGCAAAAAAAAATAATTTCTATACGAACATTCGTAAATAAAATTCCGTAAAACAACCCTAAAATTGTATCTAATGAACCTGGATCCAAAGAATGAAAACTCAAAGAAATCTCTTAACATCAAACATGTTTAAAGTTTTGTTTGACATGTTGAATCACTAAACCTGTCCAGTTCTAAAACTTTATTTAGTTTAGAAACGGAGCTAGATTGTTCCCCGAAACGTTTTTAATAGCAAACGTTTTTGTCAAATAATTTTATTCGTAGTAACATACATTTATAAATAAATAGTTTTGTAAATGAATCTAAACCAGTTCTAATTTTATGAACCTAGGGTGAAATTTATCTTTTCAAAATTATTGCTGCTATCAATTGTCATTTTAATAGTTATTTATGTACCAAGAGTCGTAGGTGCAGTTTTTTGGGCGAGAATGCAATTTGCAACGCCAAGGCCCGAAGGGCCGAGGTGTTGCAAGCATTCGAGACCAAAAATTGCACTGTACGACTAGAGGTGCATATGAGATTTTTCGTCAAACCTTATATGTGTGTGTGTAATCGTTAACCTCTTATACCTTTCGGTGTTGAGGCTGGTGCGTTAGCGTATGTGGTCTTACGCGTGAAATGCACAATCCGGCCCGCATGCGAGTCACGTGATTGGTGCGCCGTTTTTTGCCTACATACAGCACCATGTGTATAGTGTATGTGTGTGTAAATATAGAACCTTGTTACTCTACCTCGTAGGTCGGTATTCGGAGGAGAGCATCGTTAATTAGGTGCCCAACGACGAATGGTCACCAGGGCTCGATACCGAACTCCGGGAAAACTTGCACCCAGCGAGATTCGAACCGGGGACTAGCGCAACGCTAGCCTGACGCTCTTACCACTGCGCCACCCTGGCACGTCAAACCTTATATATCATTTTAAAATAAATAAAATTAAGTATTTTTCATTTATGATGCATAGCTGTCATACCAATAATTAATAAAGGTTGCTGTGATTTAGATTAGGTATCCTTGACAACAAAAGAAAATAAAACATATTTATTTCAAAAAAATTTCAAACGCGTGTGTCAGTTGAATTTGTGCACAATTTGTGATTCTAAAAACATGTCTCAAGAAATAGAAGAGGCTGCAAATGCAGCATCCCACAATTTATTACCGGTTAAATCGCAACAACGGTATATGGAAACATATAACATTTTCAAAAATTGGATCTACAAAATTAAAATCTCCAAGCAGTTTATGGAGCGAATACTCAATGTTAAAAAGTACCATTTTTATAATAATAATATAATATAATAATAATAATAATTTTATTAATTCCGTAAAAGACTACAGTTATTGTAGTATTGGAAATAGTCAGTTAAAATACATAAAGCGTAAATTACAAACAATTAATTACAACTAACATCACTACAATAGCATTACAACAATTAAAGCGGATGTAAGTTTGTACACATTAAATATTCGTTGGTAGAATAAAAACTGAACTGCAGGAGCATATTTTTTACTAAACCCTTAAATGTACTTAATCGAGTGATAGATTTTATAGAGTCAGGTAATTTATTGTATAACTTGATAGAGTTGATGAAAGGACCCTTGGAAGATAAGGACAATCTGTGCTGTGGCACCATGTAATTCAAGTTTGGCCTTAAGCTGTAGTTCTCCAAAGTAGCTCTCTTATTCTCATAGTTACCTTCATTGGCTTTTACATGGCAAACACTATAAAAGATATACAGAGAAGGAAGGGTCAGAATACCCAATTTTTTAAACAATTCGCGACAAGAATGATATCTGTTAAGCGACAGCATGGTCCTGATAATTCTTTTTTGTAAAACAAATATATTTGACGCATAAGTACTGTTACCCCAGCACAGAATGCCATATATTAGATGGGATTGTACGTGAGCATGATAATAGGTTATTAAAATATTTAAGGAAACAGAACTTTTGAGTTGCCAAATTACAAAACATGCTTTACTAAGTTTACTTAAGACATGTTTAACATGAATTGACCAAGATAACTTGGAGTCGACATACAGTCCAAGAAATTTCACATAATCATTAATCTTTAAAGATTTGCCGTCAATTTTTATTAAAACACTTTCCTCTAAATCCTTTGTAGAAAAACCCATCATATCGGTCTTGAGCATATTCAAGATTAAACCATTATTTTCGCAGTAGCTTGCCATATCAGATACTGAACCATTCCCTATCTGACTTAATTCATTGAAACTAGAAGCTGAAAAAGAAACTGACGTGTCATCAGCAAACAAGGATACCTGACCTCCTTTCACATTATATACTAGGTCATTAATAAATAGAATGAACAAAAGGGGTCCTAAAATGCTCCCTTGTGGAACTCCAGTTGCAACCGAACGTAACTTCGAACCGTAGGTTACCCCTTTAAAGGATATATTTACCATTTGACAACGAACTGCCAGATAAGACTCAATCCATTTTAATGGTGTCCCACGCACACCATATTTATCAAGTTTCGTCAATAAGATACTATGATTTACAGTATCGAATGCTCGACTCAGATCAAAAAACAAAGTTATAGTTTTGTTTCTTTTTTCCAGGTTCTCTAATGCATACTTGTAAAGTGCCAAGACGGCATCCTGGGTGGAAACACCTTTCTGAAAACCAAATTGATTTTCAGAAAGCAATTTAGAATTGAGACAAAACTTCTGCAGCCTAACAAAGAAGGCTTTCTCGTATACTTTGGAGAAAACAGATAATAAGCTAACTGGCCTATAATTACTTAATAGTGTTCTTTCACCTTTCTTGTATACCGGGATAACTATCGCTTTTTTCAGTTTAGCGGGAAATATGCCTTCAACAAAGGAATTATTTATAAGGTTTGCTAAAGGCTCCGCTATAAACTCATGAACATGTGACAACAAGGAACATGGAACACCATCAAACCCAGATGAATCCTTAGTTGCAACTGACTTAATAATAACTTTAATCTCCTCGGACGTAACTGGAGTCAAAAACAGTGTTTTCATATTAGTTGTTATATTACATGCCTTGTTTACATCCAACACCTCAGGAACTATGTTCTTAACAGAGTCAACAAAAAAATTATTAAAATGTTGAGCTATATCAATCGGATCGTTCAGCTCCTTACCATTTTCCGTTACAAAAGATTTTGGCAAACCACTCCGATCTGAATTTGTGCATTGCTTAATAATCTGCCACGCAGTTTTAGATTTGTTAGAAGAATTTAACATTTTGAAATCAAAGTAATGTTTTTTGGCAAGATCAATTTTGTGTCGATGTCGCTTTTTCCGTTCGTAATAAGCTACAAGTAGATTTTGATTCTTAGTGAACCTACAAATTTTATGTAGTTCCCTGAGAAGGATCCCTTCATCAATAATTTCGCGAGTTATGTAAGGCTTTTTAGTTACAGGTTTATTATTCTTAACACGTTGTAAAGGAAACGCAAAATTAATATAAGACTGAAACAATTATCAATGACAATGAAGATATTTCCAAATATCCAAAACTAAAAGCGTTTTTAAAGCGTAAAAATGATGGATATAAAGATATAAACCCAAAAAGAGTAGTATATTTAGTCGAGACGATATGAACAAATTCCTTATTGAAGCGCCTGACATTACACATTTGTTAATGAAGGTACAGTAACAGATTATTTCATTTAACTCAGTTATTAAGTTATTTATCTGTTCTAGGTCGTTATGATAATGGGAATTTCTGGGGCCTGTAGAAAAGACGAATTATGTAAGATGACAACTGATAATGTTGAAGATAAAAATTCTGTAATAATAGTAACAATATCAGATACTAAAAATGGAGTGCAACGTACTTTTACGATCATTAACCGAGAAGAACAGCGCATAAATTTTGTTGATTTAATTAGGAAATATATAAGTTGCAGGCCAAGAAATAGTGAAAATCGGCGATTTTTTCTGAAATATTGTTCAGGAAAATGTGTGAATCAACCAGTAGGTAAAAACACATTTGCAAAAATTCCTGCTCTAATAGCAGAATTTTTAAAACTGAAAAATCCTGAAACTTATACTGGGCACTCGTTTAGAAGAACGTCAGCAACTTTTTTGGCTGATACGAGAATTGACATTCTTGGCTTAAAGAGGCACGGTGGCTGGAAATCCACAACAGTGGCAGAAAGTTATGTTGCAGATTCAATGACAAATAAATTAGAAATTGCCAGTAGAATTTTATATAATCAGAATAAGTATGAAGAATCTGCATCCACATCTTCAACTTCAGTCATGCAATTCAATAATGAAGACGAAATGAAAGATAGCCGCGTAATTGTTCCTAGCACCAAAGAAAATCAAGAACATATACAAATTGAAAATGTTGATATTACCGAAAACATAAACTTAAATTCAAAAAAGGAACTTAATTCTCTTGTTCAAGTTTCTAACTGTTCTAATTGTTCATTTACATTTAATATAAATAAGTTGTAATTAATGTAACGTAGATAAAATGTTTGTAAATAAAGGTGTTTTGTAGACAATTTACTTTTTTGCCCTAGGAACTTAATGAAGAATATTACAACCCGCTACCCATGGTAACCAGTAGTTGAATGTAAACTGTCACTTACCGTCAACAAAACAATGACACAATGACATATTTTCGCAGTAGGTTTGACGAAAATGAATTAAAAGATGAACACCTTTTGTCTAAATATTGGAATACAAAGTCGTAAACAAAGAAAGCAATTCTTTTTCTCGGTCGTAGCTTCATGCTGAAGCGTCATGACACTTCTTATTTAGTTAGTTATTGCGTGCACATGATCTATTATATTTCGCCATTGCTCTCTGTTTTCTACTGTATGAATGGTTTGATCTAATGTTAGGTCTGATTTGCTTTTAATGTTATCGACCCAACGTATTGGCGATCTACCTCTGCGACGTTTTCCAGGAGCATCACCCTGTATTACCAATCTCTCCAGGTCTTTCTGACGTCTCGCTATATACCGAAAGTATGATAAGATTCCTTTATCAATAGCTGTTGATAGGCGTTCCTTAAGTTCTTCAAGAATGGACGCATTGATTCTGCTGGCAGTCCACGGGATTCTTAAGACTACGCCAGACATACATTTCTAAGGCATCTATAATATAGCACGGGTGAATAGAAAAAAACCTATACTTTTTAAATATGTTATGAAAACATATGGTTACCATTTAAATAAACAAAGTTGGTTGCCATAGCAACCAAACAAAAAAAGATACTAACAAAATCATCATTGTACGCGCTGCAATTAGCCCAAAAACTTTCGTATGGAACTTTTTCTTGCAACTCTTTAAATTAAAGAGTTACAAGCAATATTATAATGAACACACTCTGTATAACTGTGCTGTAAGGTGTATTAGATGCGTCGGAACTCCCATTTCTTGTGAACATGCCATACTTCAAGTCTATAGAGTCAAACGCTTTAGTGTATTAGTCAACAAGACTATGTATAGCAGTATACAAAATTCCCGCGATTTTTCAATTATGTGACGGATATTTAATACGAGTTCACGTATACATCGCCGCTTGACAAATCCCGATTGTTTCTTAGTAGACCCATTTTTATGTAGAGGGATAATTATTGACTCCGTCCAGTCAGCAGGCCATTCACAAGTTGTCCAAATCTTATTACAGATGGAGTGTAGTTATACCTTTTTCATCCATGAGAGATACAGCATCTATTAGAATGTCATCTATACCTATAGCTTTGTTTGCATTGACACGTTGGAGGGTTGCTTGAACTTGTTTCCATACGTTTATTGCTTTCTTTATATCTGTAATTGTGTTGCCATCTCATACCCCATGAACGAGAGTGAAATTGTCTTGTTAATATTTTAATTTTTTGTAATAGATCCTTCGACTGATAGGTGCTGGCATGTGTTTCCATTTCCTTGTATATGTTGTTAAAGTAATGTTTTTATCTCTTCTTGATGAGCGTTGTATCTCTTTATTTAGTATGGTAATATTGTCTCTCTCTTGCTGGTAATACTCAACCTAAAAAATTACCCGAGCTACAAAAAAACCTTAAAGTATGTGTTGATTTTATTAATCAAATATATACTAAATTACTATTGATCTGAAAATCCATAATCTATTTCGATATCTGAGGTTAGAAACTAACCAGAAATGATGAGAAGTATTAGGGAAAAAAAGAAAGCTTAATAGTATACAACAAAGCAAATAACACCAAAATCAAGGAATTTAAAATTAAAGATGGCATCCAAAAAGGCGGGAAGAACAAATCGAACGAATAATAAGGTAAAACACGTACTTTAACCTCCGAACAGGCAATGGAAATAAAATGGGATTAAGAGATTCACTACAAAAAACCTGTACAGCTCCGAAAGTAGCCCTTATAGAAATCTAGTAAGAATAATGACGAAGATAACCATGTAAACTCGAAAGAAATGCCTAAACTTAATCAATATGACCATCAGAGAAGCGAAAACAAACAAATCTGCTGGCAAAAACAGAATGTTACCAAACTCGAAAAAAGAGAAAACCCATTGTCCACTTTCTAAAAATATTACACCATAAATGCCAACAAGAAAAAACAACACCAAAATAATGAAGAAACGTGGGAATTACACATACGCTATGTGTACTAATAGAGAAAAATAATTAATACAATTCGATCCAAAAGTAAGTGGGAAAGGCTACTCCTTGAACACACTGTATATAAAAGGACGCATTTTATTTAAATTTATAAAGTCTCGCCTCACTTTAACACTCCGTTCAATGCCTTGCAATAAGACAGAATAAAAGCTAATTTGAGACTTCCAAATAAGGAATTTAAAAAATGTCAAGTTTGTAATTAAAAAAGAGAAATCGAGAGAGAATCGAGGGGCTCAAGAGGGTGTTATTATTTTTTTTAAATCTGCAATTTATGTTTTAGTAAATTATTTTCTAAAAAGTAGGTAGTTACTTCAAAAATAATTAAAGTTAAATTAGAAATTTAAACAATTCTTACCATAATCTGAATCAATACAGTACACAATTATTAAACCTATAATTAAACTATACACTGTTCACTTTTCATTTAGACAATTAAAGGCCATGGTTTCGGTTTATTCTGTTGGTAATAAAATTTGGCGAATTTCCAGTCCAGCAGACCAGACCACGCTTTATTACCAAATAATTATTACTTAGTTAATACTGTTTTTAAGAATAAACAGGGTATTGTAAAATCAATGAAAATCCTAACAAAATATATACAATTTGCAAATCTGGTTCTGTCGTTACATAACATTGAAATTAATTCAAGGTGACCTTTACTAACAAAATTTGTTTCCCAAAGGTCTTATCACCGAATTAAACTGCTCTCTACACAAAATTTACTGTGGCATAAAACTTATAAATGGTTCAGGTTATTAAAAAAAAATTTATTCTGAAACTGCCATACTGTTTTAATAAACCTAAAAGATAATAAAACGAACAACACCATTATCGGCGTAAAGCAAGTTTGTTCGTCGACCACAATTTCTAGTTTTGATTATCATAAAAATGGACTTGACAAATTTTTGAAAGTCGTTTTCTTGCTTAATTTTTTGAATGTTTGATTTTTAAGGTTCTGTTTAAATTTTAGATAATGAATTTCTGTACTCTGAGCATAGAGAAATATACCAGGTGATTCACGTAAGACGCGTCCCTTAGCTTAAAAGCTTCAAATGCAACCCACCATACGAGGATTAACATAGATCAAGATCATTTATAAAATTTTAAGTTGGGTTGCCTATTCCAGTTGTTAAGGGGCGCGCTTTACGTGAATCACCCGGTATAAGACATGTTTATATAGAATTTTTATAATTCCTTGGTGTTTTCCCAAATAGTCTAGGGGCCTGGGGTATGCGTGTTGGAAAGTGTGCGTCTACGGATTTTCTCTTCGGATTACGTTAACAAGGTTGTTAGAGATGCTTTTTATCTTGGTCACATGATCTGTAGCTCGTCAGTTTTTTTCAAAATGGCCGCCAAACATTCAGGGTGGGGAAAAAGTCACGCAATATCACTATAACTCTTTTATTGTCGACTTTTAGAAAAAATATTTTTAACAAAAGTTGTTAGATGGTAAGTACTCCATATACTTGTGGCCTTGAATTTGTCTTACGTCATCACGTGTAAGTACAGGGGCATGCAACTTTACTTTTTTAAATGGGAGGCCCAGTATATTTTTAAATTTTCGGATGCAGAATAAAACACTACCTTCGGAAATATTAGCATAATTCTTTATATCAAAAATGTAAAAATATACTGGGTGTCCCATTTAAAAAAGTAAAGTTGCATGCCACTGTACTTACACCTGATGAGGTAAGACAAATTCAAGGCCACAGGTATATGGAGTACTTACCATCTAACAGCTTTTGTTAAAAATATTTTTTCTAAAAGCCGACAATAAAAGAGTTATACTGATATTGCGTTACTTTTTCCTCGCCCTGTATACCCTTTTTAATGCATTATATTAAAGTAAAAGAAGGTAATTTATGTCGAATACTATCATGTTTTGTATCAAATTAAAACCCTAGGTATTGCTAATTACTTTAGCGTGTTAGTTACCTATGTAAATTGATATGCATATACATTGGTTTACAGGCTTATATTATCGGATAGGTATCATAAAACAAAACATTTTGAAGTTTAAGCTTTTCCACACAAAACACGATGGAAGGAATTCAATTAGAACGTTCTCCTGTGAAAAGAGGAAGACTAGATTTGTCATTGTCATTGTGCATAATCTGCTGCTGTGAAAAACGTGGGAAAAAGACACATGGAAGATTTGGTTCGCGAATTGGAGAAGGAGCTAGAAGTAGAGAGCTTGAAAATTCCACCTTCTACATCTCTTATAACCACAACAGTCTTCGATTTTATGTTACATGCACGTGCAGTAGGTTCATATCTATATCAAAAACCTCTGCTAGGGTTGATATTGTATTTGATGTCTACAGAGACGGTAGCATTAAATCAGCGGAAAGAATTCGGAGAGCTACTACATATCCGATAGAGACAACCATTCACGGTGCAAGTAGTCCATTTCCAAAAGATATGAAAGCATTTTGGGCTTCATCCAATAACAAGCATAGACTACAAGAGTTCTTCGTGCAGTATTTTCTGGTATCAGGGTCAGGCATATATAACATCGGCAATATAACTTTTTATTTTGGGGGTATTGGAAAATGTGGAGAGAAAACCGTATCATTTTCACAAGGTCAACAAAGTGATGTTCCAAACTTAATATCAGCACTTGAAGAAGCTGACGAGAGAATAATTCTACATGTTTATCATGCCATTCTCCATTCACAGGTTAAAAGAGTTGTTGTGGCAAGCTCCGACACAGATACATTTGTATTAGCAATGTATCATTACTTTAACACATTTAAAGCTGAAGGACTAGAAGAATTCTGGGTTCTATGTGGAGTGGGAACCACGTCACGTGCTGCGTGCTGTGCCAATACACAAATTTGATTGTGAAATTCCCTGTATATGAAAATATTATAAATTCATAATTTATGTTAATGTTCACTTGAATTAGTTTTCTGTACTTTATTATTAATATTTTCCGAGATGTTTCAATTGTGTTATTAATATGACTTGAGTTATTACGAATTGCAGCATCTTTACTTAGTATATTCTATATAGGCCTAATAAGCATAATAAGCAGAAAATATAATTAACCTATTACATAACTAACACGCTAAAGTACTAAGTACTCCATATAGTCCATATACCTGTGGCCTTGAATTTGTCTTACGTCATCACGTGTAAGTACAGGGGCATGCAACTTTACTTTTTTAAATGGGACACCCAGTATATTTTTACATTTTTAATATAAAAAATTGTGTTAATATTTCTGAAGGTAGTTTTTTATTCTGCATCCGAAAATTTAAAAATATACTGGGCGTCCCATTTAAAAAAGTAAAGTTGCATGTCCCTGTACTTACATGTGATGACGTAAGACAAATTCAAGGCCACAGGTATATGGAGTACTTACCATCTAACAACTTTTGTTAAAAATATTTTTTCTAAAAGTCGACAATAAAAGAGTTATAGTGATATTGCGTGACTTTTTCCCCACCCTGAATGTTTGGCGGCCATTTTGCAAAAAACTGACGAGCTACAGATCATGTGACCAAGATAAAAAGCATCTCCAACAACCTTGTTAACATAATCCGAAGAGAAAATCCGTAGACGCACACTTTCCAACACGCATACCCCAGGCCCCTGCACTAAAAAGAGAGAATTCTTAAAAAGTTAATCTAAAAATTTTTAATCGAAATGTTTAACAATTGAACGGACATTTAGTAATTTATTTAGCAAACCTACTTTGATAATAATTACAAATCATGTGATTGTCAAAGAAAGAGACATTTAAAACCCATAATCAAGAGACGTCCAAAATCTGCACTTAAAATCGATATACATATTATTGATGTATATTTTTATTATTTCTACGTAATAAAATTCAAAATTATTGTAAGTTATATTTGGTTTGAAGAATATTTAATTAAAAATCAATGGGTAAACAATGGGGCCTTGTCTTGTTTACTGACTTTTTTAATCGCTCAATTACCGTATTTAAAAACTGTTTTAACTTTACCAGTTTGAATCTATCTTATTCGATATTACTATGAATGCACGTTCGATAATCGTATGATAAACGGATATTTTACTAACACTTGGCCAGCACGTTCTCCTCATCTTAATTTGGCAAATTTTCAGCTTTTTTAAAAATTGTTTTAAATAGTCCCACAACTAGCAGAGAGATGAAAATTTCAGTTCCATAACACATTTCAGATATTCAGTCAGATTTATGCAAAAACGTTATTAACTATATAGAAGACAGATTATTGCTTATTGAAGAGTAACGTGGTTTGTACATCCAACAATTAAACTGAATTAAACTCAATTACTTCAATAATACGAATTTTTTGAAAACATTAGGAATATATTTTGAATAACCTTACACCTTAAGTTTAGCAAAATTCTACAGCAAAAGTATGTTTATTTAAAATAACTAACAAAGGAACATAAAAATAAGCATTTAATAAATGTCACTTTCAAACAGTAAAACGATAATTGTAAAAAACAAAAAGAAAGCACGAAGAAGGGTCTTGTTGGAGTTTTTGAAAAGTTAAGCTAATACACTTTAATACCACAGGTAAATACTGGATCTTAAACGTGGGATTAAGTTGGCCGCCAAAATAAAGCTACATCCACCAATTCCGTCAAACCATTATACACAGGATTTTGTCATTAATACTGGGTAGCTCACTCGGTTAGTAATTGAAGTTCTACGGACGAGTATAACTTAGTTACTAAAGTGGATGACTCTGTGACCGTGCGTTAGTGTTCAAATGTCTCTTTAATGATAAAGTGCTTGGCACTTGGTACTATCCTACTTCTTTTCTAACTGAACTTCCAGACTTGCAAGAATCATTAAAAACTACTTTAGGGAATTAAGGGATCTTTATTTTCTAATTGGGGCTATTTTTGTTGCCGTTTTGTAAATGGTTTCGAATTATTTTGACTTGAAAATAAATGGGAGAAGCGTGTGTTCTTAATCAACTTTCAGGATTGTGTCGGGTGTTTTCGATTTATTTTGTAGGCAGATTCTTTAACAAAGATTGAATGAAGGACTGTATATCATTTTTTTTTGTTTAATTTGTCCTCGCTATGTGGTTGTCCCAGCTCTTAGGAAACCCTTTTCAACAAAGAAGCGTTCTTTTCACGATCATTTTTACCCATCTTATATTTTTCAAAGGATAAAATATATCAAGCGGGCCAATTTAAAGTCGACTTCTCAATGATCCACGAAATTGTTTAAAAGTCATGTCTTACTTGATAACAACAAATTCACATTAATGTACTGAGATTTGTGAAACATGACTTTAAATTCCTAGAATCCAAGAATTTAAAGTTGATAACCTGATAATTATTTACCTACATACCAAGGTAGGTAAGCCAGAATAAGTCACTTACTTATCTCTCATGATATGTAAAATATTCATTAAAAATTCGAAGAATTTTTAGCGTAACAATCTGACACAAATTGTCACTAAATTAATTGCTTCAAGGTAAAATAAACCTATTTGACCTCGTGGTTAACCCTTCGCGACAAGATAAATGTTACTTTTAACCATTTGTATAAGTAATACCCTTTTAGCCCGATGATTTTGCAATCAATTTGTCTATGCTAAAATTATTAGAAGTTGGTCATATACATATGCAAATTAAGTGCTATAAGCAGGTTGCTGTGATATACAGCAATAGAGCAAAACTAAAGCAGCCGTTTAAACCCTTTCTGCATTCTCTGAATATCTTTAATTAACCAAATAGCGCCAGAGATTTTAACAATTTAAAGCTATCAACGTATGAATCATCTCTTGAATTTTAAGTTACTTATAAACAATGCAAAACAAGAGAGGCCCAGAGACTGATCCTTGAGAGACCCCAAATAATGAAATAAAAGATGCATGGGTGCCAATGTTATATTATTATCACACGTTTCATACTTCTAGAGGGTGCAACAATAAAACTTGTAATATATGTAATGTGGAATAATAGCTTCCCTGATTTCAACTTCAGGACTTCTTCACTTTTCTTCTTACTTCGCTGAGACCTATGAAATCCCATTTAATATCTTTTAGTTGTTCTTCTAGCAGTGCTATTTTGTCTTCGCAATGTAGTGATCTTACGTTTAGAGTACAGACGTTCATCTTCACAGAGCCTTTGCTCTTAGGTTTGGGGTTGAGCGAATTTTTGCCCCCCCCCCCCCAGAATCCATAGGGCAGACCGACTGGTCGGTGTGGGATTGTGGATTTCGAATCCTACCCACTTGGGGTCTCTGCATTTTTAAATTCGCCATTTATTTTCAATATACGTACTCAGTTAATAAAATAGTGCCAGACATTTTACCAATTTAAAGACGTCATCACATAAAAACCGTCGTGAATTCCATATGTTATTTCTGAGTAATATAAAATAACAGAGGCCCATAGAGCAATCCTTGAGAAACTTCAAATAACTAAACAAAAATGCATGGATGCCAACAATATATTGTATTCTCGCACGTTTCACATTTTTGAATGATATAACATTAAAGGTTTTTACATTTCCTGGAACTATGTTTAAAAATTGGTAATTTAAAATCATAAAATAAGTTTCCCTTCGGTTGGTGTTCTGAAAGTTTAAACCTTTTAATAAAATAATAAAGTTGCGTGTTAGCTCGTTGTATTGTTGCAGGAATCGTCTCCGGCAAACGTATTAGAATAACAAACGTCCAGAATACCCTGGAAGTTTCTACTGTATTCGAGAATAAAGTGGCGCTCACATATAAAAAACTGCGGCCAGTCAACAAGAAAAAACCTTAAAAGCCGACTGATTTTATAATCTTTATTTTTATGTTACAAGTAGTTATTATAGAGTATAAAGTTTGCAATACTAGAGAATTTAGCGCGGCTAGTGAATTATTTCTAAATGCAGCCACAGAGCAGTAGAGCAAAGTATTAGTCTGGCATAGATGAATGTATTGAATAAATTCGTTATATTGTAAACAAAGGTGAATGTAAAAATATTAACCGAAGTCTGAAATGCATTCAATTTGTTCAATTCACTCGCATGCGCGGTTGGTATGACGTCAGTTATTAAGGTTAATGGACTAACAAGGCACGTGTATGCTCATCTTACAGAATGCAAGCTAAAGCACGTATATGAAGTGCAATGTACTGAAACTTGACACCTCATACGTGCTTCTATGCAATTCTGCACTTTCCACGCGCGTAAGATAAGATACTGAATATTGGAAGAAGGGAGTCAATTTCCTGTATAAATACCAAGCGAAAATACATTAGAGGCATGGTTGTGTCCGAACCATCAAAGCAATAGTATGTACGAGAGAATTGACACCATTCAAGATGATGTTCCAGTAAATACATGTAAGACTGTTTTATGTTAACTTAAACTGTAATTCAGGACTTGTAAAATATTTGTGTGAATTATTTAAATTCTTGTTATGGACTTAGTCGTTTTAAATGTAATCAGGACTTGTAATAATTTGTATCAATTTACTTTGAATTGGGACTTGAAAAAATTTATATTATTTGGTAACACTAAGGCACAAAAAATATGAAATACATGATGTTAGTTAAATTTGACTTGAATAAAAACCTCTCGTAAAAAGCCAAGCAATATTCAAGTGGCGACGTTGGTCAAAGACTCTACCTAAATTATTAAAGTAACTTATTTATATTAATTTCTAACAATAAACCGACCCCCGACTTTGCCAAAATATTTCAACATAAAGCAATAGTTTAAACCCTTTCTGCACCGTTAACAACTTAAGCTACACATGAAAACCGTCCTGGATTTATTAAGTTATTTATAAATAATGCAAAACAACCGAGACCCAGAGATTGGTCCTCGAGAAACTCCAAAGAATGATACAAAAACTGCAAGGGTACCGACGGCATAATCACACGTTTCAGATTTCTGGAGGGTAAGTTAGTATAACGATAAAAATTATAGCATTTTTAATGCGAATGCCCAAAAATCGTTTATATTTTCTAATCCATAGAAATCCACTCAAAGCAGTGCTTTTAGTTGCAGTTTTGAAAGATTCAACTTCTAATAAAATAATGCAGCCTTTTATTTCTTGATATTGCAGCAACAAACGTCATTGGGAAGCGATACGAATAGTGAGCGCCCAGAATACCACGGAAGTGTCTACCATATTCGAAAATAAGTGGCGACTGCATATAAAAAAGGGTGTCTTGGCAAGAGTGGAGAGTCGCCAAGAAAATTCCTTAAGAGCCCGATGATTTTATAATCTTTACATTGATGTCAAAAGCATTATGCATATTAAAGAATTAAATGCTGTAAGTCTTGAATAATAGAGCTCAAAAACTGAGAAGAGGACTACAAAAACTCAAAAAAGAATCAACAAATTCCTACTTGCAGAATTTGACACCTGACGAAGAAATGGACTACTAACTTTGGAAAGCAACCAGCAGGATCAGAAAACCAATTACATCCATACCACAGATATTCATGGGCCAGAGATTATAAGCAGAAAGCTGATCTGTTTGCAGAACATCTAGCTTATATCTTTACGCCCAATCAAACACAAGTAGAAAATTTACTGCCTGAATCGAACAACCAAATTTCCGAAAACATCACCCTAGCCACTCCGAAAGAAATAGCAGAGGAGATCAAAACAAACCTTAGCCCGAAAAAAGCACCAGGTTACGATCTAAATACTGGTCAAATACTAAAACAACTGCCTAGGAAAGGTATAGTCATGCTGACTTACCACTTCAATGCAGCTTACAGACTAAAACGTGTCCCTAGCTGTTGAAAAGTTGCAGAGGTAATCATGCTGCCAAAACCAGGGAAACCGCTTAATGAAATAAAGTCGTATGGGCCAATTTCCCTCTTATATATAGCTTCAAAACTATTTGAAATGCTTTTACTTAAGAGACTACGACCTCTTATAGAAAATAATCAACTAATCCCGAATTACCAATTTGGCTTTAGACAGAAGCACTCAACAATTGATCAAGTGCATCGTATCACTGACATTGTTGAACAAGCATTAGAGGAAAAACAAGTCTGCTCTGCAGTCTTCTTAGATGTGGCCCAAGCCTTTGACAAAGTTTGGCACAAAGGGTTAATCCACTAATTGAACAAAACGCTTCCGAAACAATATATAGAAATCTTAAGATCTTATATAGCTGATAGACTTTTTAGAATCAAGCAGGAAGAAGAAATAAGAGCAGGCATACCTCAAGGAAGTGTCCTTGGCCCTGTTCTTTATCTATACTATACCGATATTATAGTAGACTGGACCAAGAAATGGAGGATCAAGCTCGATGAACTTAAATCCATCCATATCAACTTTACCAACAAAAAATTAGTAGAACCAGTTCTGCTAAATATCAACGATACAATTATTGTACCCTATGAAATGAATGCCAATATCTCGGCATGACATTAGATGCGAAGCTGAGATAGAAAACGCATGTGAAGAAGAAAAGAGCTGAGCTTGGTCTGAAATATAAACAACATTATTGGCTTCATGGCAGAAACGTCAAGTTGTCAATGCACAATAAATTACTGATCTACAATCAGATCCTGAAACCGGTGTGGCTATACGGCATCCAGCTATGGAGTTGCGCCAATGATACTAACATTAAGTCAATACAGACATTTCAAAACAAGTGTTGCACAACATAGTATATGCTCCGTGGTATGTTCGTAACTCAGATATTCATCGAGATCTTGGTATTCCAACAGTTAAGTTTAAAAGAAATCAAAAGGTTTGCCGGTAAGCATGAAGCCAGGTTACACATCCATGTTAATGCAAAGGCTCTTCGACTACTGGACAATCAAGACCATGTCCGAAGACACAAGAGAACCAAACCATCCGATCTTGTGTAGTGTGTTGTGTGTAAAAGCAGAGCACAGTGTGGGAGTGAAATGTAAATAATTACTAAAAGAATCTAAAGAACATCAGTTGATGGACTTTAGGTGATAAGTGCTTAGTTTAATATGTATTAGATAAAAATTAACGGCTAGCCTTTTAGACTAGTTTTAATAGCTACCTAAACACCAAAAAATTCTGTAATTAAATTGTATCTAAATACATATAACCGCAGAGCAGTAGAACAAATAATTAGCCTTAAACGAATATATTGTATAAATTCGTTATTTATAAATAAAGCAAAACAACAGAGGCCCAGAGACTGATCCTTGAGTAACTCCAAATAATGAAACAAAAATGCTAATGATGCATTATAATCGCTTGTTTCAGATTTCTTAAAGTTTGTAACATTTTCTGGACTATGTTTAAAAAATTTTAGTCAATAATATCGCTTTTATAATACAGGGAAATGCATTCAAGAAAGTTCCTTCAATTAGTTCTGAAAGTTTAAACTTCGAATAAAATAAAAATCTTTACTCCCTTCATACTGTAGCAAGAATCCTCAGTGTAAGCATGTTACGAATAGCGAACGCCCAGAACACCCTGGAAATCTATCGTGTTCGTGAATAACCAGCAACCGCATATAAAAGTGCGTCCTGGCAAGAACGAACAGTCAATAAGAGCCCACTGATTTTATAATCATGTTTAAGTTAATATATTGGATAAATTCGTTAGATTTCATGCCGATCATTTTAACCCTTTCTGCCCTGTTACGACTTAAAGTCTACTACTAAACAACACTTAAAAACCTTCCTAAATTTATGAAGTTATTGATAAGTAATACTAAACAACAGAGGCTCAGAGACAGATCAAAGAATGCTACAAAATAAAATGATTGGATGCCAACAACATGTTACACGTTTCGGATTTCTGGATGATATATACCTAATTAAAGTGTGCATCATTTTCTGGGACTATGTTCAAAAACATTTAATCCAAAATCCAAAGAAACCTTTTATAACCACAGAAACCCATTGAGTTGCAGTTCTGGAAGTTTAAACTTCTAATAAAATTGTAGCAGAAATCGTCTTCGGGAATAAATGTTACGAATACCGAGCGCCCAGAGCGCCCTGAAAGTTTCCACTTTACTTCAGAAAAAGCGACGAACACACATATAAAAATAGCAAAAAGTCCACGAGAGGTCTCAAGCAGCGAATATAAAATTACTCAACGGGTGTGATTTAATATAAATAAACATTCCGCGTAAATAAATTAGACTGAGTTAGTATTACAGTTCTGTTAATATTAGGGTTCCTAAATTAGCAAATAAGTAATTATTTAGTTCAGTAAAAGTAGCAGTAAAATTAGAATATGTTATATTTGCACAAATAAAACTACTAATAACAAATATTTAACAAGTGTTCCTTTAACTTAGTGTATAAATATTTGTAATGAAAATTAAAAAACAAATTCAGATAAAAGAATAAACAGATATGATGTTTAAAAGCAGGATCAACTAAAACACTTAAACAAATTAAGATGTAAGTCGAATTGAAATTCTTAGAATTAGATTCTTTTTAGGAAGACAGTTTATTAAAGTCTTGGTATAAAAGCGACGTTGCAGATAAGAATAGTCCATAAATGCTTTATGGTGCCTTCACCACATCAAGGTAGTTCCTGGCAAAGTGCGGTTTACAGCATATTGGTCAACCACAATACTGAATATGAGGATGAGATTAAACGTAAAACATAAAATCTGGTCCTTTATACAGAACGAATTTCATGTTCATTAACGTACGTTGTGTAAACTACATAAAGATCGACAATTTTTTATAATTAATTACTTGAATTAAAATATTTAACAATAATCATTAATTTTAAAACTTTATATCGAGAAGAAATTGCCAAAGAGTAATATCATGGAAATATTAATATAATACATATATAGTTGAAATAAACTCTGTTAGAAATAATTAATCCCAAATTTAATAAATTACGAAGAATCTTCGCTGTACTTTCCACACTTGCTACTTACTTAGGACTTAAGGTCCTAAAATTACTCGTTTATTTGCTGTGCTATTGCTTAAGAACTTTTGCGATGTAAAATAAACAAAAGGTAAAATTTCAATAACTCAGATAGGTTTTATTGAGTTAAGCCATAATCTTTGTATTTGTTATTACAAACATTCAGCGTTGTACTTCCCCAACTTGCACAAATATGAAATGTAATAATTTCATACAGCAAATAATTAATGAGCGGCTCCGTCCTAAACAAATTTGTATATAAAATATAACTCAATTAACCATCGTACCACAGAATGTTCTAAAACAAGCAGAAACAAACAAATTTTGTATTTTCAGTTAATTTAATTCGTACAAATTTTAAATAAATACCTATATTATAAAACGGCTTGCTTTACTTCCAAATGCCTGTTAAAATATGTTTTAAATGATTCACTTGTTGCTTTGAAACAAAACTGTTTTAAAATACTTAATATGTATTATATGTACTAATATTTTCCTGAAATGTACAACGCTTGATTGAAGCAGAAACTCTGAAATTCTTAAACATCTTTCCATCAAGTAAAATTAAAAGCAAACATGTAAATGCTTAGCTTGCGTAATTTCTAAAATGCCTACGAATTGATATTCGACGTTTTAACGTAATTATTATTACTTTCCATTACTTAATTATGTATGCCAACCTTTTAACTGAGAATATTGTTTGTTCTAAATTAATTCAAAAGTTGCGTAAATATTAAACCAATAAGATTCACTGAGGAGTTTCTTATAATGAGCTTTTAAACATGTAAGAAATTTGAATACTGATAGCGATCAACATTGTTGAGAGAAAATTGGCTTCAGTGAAGTAATAAATTTTAAATATTAATAAATAGAAACACAGAATTTCAGATAGTTATGATAAAAAATTCTCAGAAAAAAATTAGAACCCTTAGAACTTAAACAAGTTGAATTATTTGTGAAAGGTGTCTTAGCCCCGGGTGAAATTCTAAACAAAGATATTTTTACAGAATCGACTTAAAATAATTCGATTGGATTAAAACATTCCAGAGTTCCAATAAACTACGAGTATATTCCCTCTTTTATTAAAACATTTTTCTCTGAATAATTTTGTTATTGTTCTGTGTACTGACAGAAATATAAGTTTGCAGATTCCATGCATCTCAAACGGGTATCTTACGATCTTGTTATGGCATTTAACCAAGTGCGGATTTTCTTCAGAATGTTTATAATTTTTTGAAAAAACTTTCTAGTATGTAATGAATACGTTTTACCATATAAAAATAAAAAGGTAAAAAGGTCTAACTAAATATAACAAATTATGTTATGGCAAGCAGGCCGTCTAAAAATGAAATCCGAGATGATAAAGATATTAAAGATTTTAAAGGTCCAGAGATTAACAGCGAGCACTTCATAGTGCAAACGCATACAAAGACAGACAAGAGAAAAAAGGAAAGAGGGAAATGAAAAGAAATGCCTCAAAAGGCCAAGAATGTACAAACTAAATGACAAAGCAGTAACACACCAGTTCCAAGAGATAATAGAAGCAAGAATAAGGATAAAACAAATGGCTAACCACTATTGAAAATGAATCTACATTTAACTGGAAAATGTTTACCTGTTTTTTTTTACGTGAGCATCGGAGCCCATATAATCGTGGTTATGGCATTTAAGTGAAGAATTTCTTTAAAAAACTGCCAAGAGAGAAGTAATATGACGTAATTAAGAATATGGTAAAAATTACATAAATACCTTTTTCTTCAAAGAATTTGACGAAAAAAGACTAGCCAAAATTATTCAAAGCCCAGAAGTAAATGTAGAACTTGACAATAGCAACACTAAGATTAAATGCTTCTTATGCTATATCTCCTCTATATTCTGTAAATAATCAAAGATTGGATAGATATGGGTCATTTCTAAATTCATAAGGCAAACTTCAATTTAAGTATTCCCAGAAAAATGATGTCGGTATATCAACTACAGCAGAATTAAATCAAGACTTGGAAAGTGAAGATGCAAAATTGACATGCCATAAGGTAGAAATAAAACACATTATATTCCAAAACTGAATGAAACAATAATACAGATAATAAAAGTTATTTAAAAGTTACTCGAAATTAAAAAACGATAAAAGACTAATAGTAAAAAAATCATCTTTGTACACCTTTTTTCTTCAAATCGAGTCATAGTTATAAATAGAACCCAAAATAAGATGAAAACAAAGCTGTTTTACGTTAAACCAAATAATGTAAACGAATTCGATGACTTCCACGGTCAATGTCTGTGTCAAAAGAACGTTCTCCAGGTTGGTACCGTGTCATTGTTGAGAAAGGAGAACTCAACGTTTCGCTCACTTTGTTAAAGGGCTTCATCAGGAGAAAAAAGGGGCACTAAAAGAGCACGGTAACTCAACGTGCGAACCACGCCACAGGCTAAATTCTTTTACCAAAAGCAAGAAAGGCACGGAAGCTCGTCAACCAAGCCAGATGCGAAGCCCTTCGAGAAAGCAGCGGATTTATACCGGTTGTAACCGTTCAAGCGTATCAAACCAAGATCTGTCTAACAGATGATAACTAGCATCACGATTCAATTGTTACGGGTCTTGATGATTTCAGTAGCCTCATGGGTTTTCCTGTTGCAAAAATGAGGAGAATTGGCAATGATCGATGATTTTTCAAACAAGATCTTATGATCAGTGTCGTAAAGATTTTAGCAACAGCCGAGTGTAAGAGAAGACCTGATTTCAAGCAACGTTTGTATTCACAGATACGTGTGTGTAGAACTGAACGACCAGTTTCTCCAACAGACACTAAACCACAAGAACAAGGGATGCTGTAGATTTCTCTTGATGACAGAACAGATCATCAGAACACTTATACACTCTAAGCTACTGTCTTCTTGCCTTGCATTTGCCAACTTACTGAACGCATAGGTAGGACTCAAAAAACAAAACGTTCTTTTTTCTCAACAGTGACACAATGATTTTTCTCTGTTTTGACATTAGAAAATCATTATTCTAACACGCTTTTTGATGCTAGAATGAGCTTCATTCTTAAACGATTTTTGGTGAAATTTTGTTTTCAGAAATTGATGATACTGTATTAAATAATACATAAAATACCTAGGCAACCGTTCAATGCTTAGCAACAAAAACGTCAAATGTCAAACTTCTCTCAAGTATCAAGCAAAAATCGCTGTTACCAACCTAACTATTTTACCTAAATTTCCCCAACTTGAAATTTTCAAGTATTTTTATAAAAATAAACATAAATAAATAATGTAAATGGAAGCGGAAACACAGAAAATAGTATAAAATACTCGTTACAGAAGGCAATTCAAGCACTCGTCCGTTCGGTCACTCGCCGCTACGCGACTCACGTCCAAATTTCAGACTCGTACGCGAAAGGGTTGCCTTCTGTAACTTGTATTTTAATATACTATGTGTTCAATAAGTAGCTGAATTAAAGTAGGCGGTGCATAGTAATATTTATGTCGATTATAGAATTTTCTAAAGTGACATTATTTGAGCGTATGATGCAATTTTGGATTTCCAAGGCTTGCTCTAATTCAGCTACTTATTGAACACATAGTACTATTAACGGTCTTCTAATACACACAGAAAACAACTCATTTAAGATCAAAAGGAGTGATCGCCTAAATACCGAAACATACCTACGTTCCAAAAATATAACACTAGGTTAAAATTAATCCTTTTTTTGTAATTCAGTTCATAATTTTTATTGCCTTTTTTAAACGTTAACCGAAATAATAATTACTAATGTTACATACTTTGTTTAGCTAAAATAAAAGTAAAAATGTTTAATTAAGAGAAGATTTTATAAAATGTGGGTTCAAAGTCAAAAAAGTCTAAGTTACGAAATACCTGAAAATACTGCCGAAATTCATGGAAATACGTATTCTCTGGAAGTGCATGGAAGCACACGGAAATACTTCTAGTTTACTACTAAATAAATATATCAAAAAATGGAACCAGTGTAAAAATGTTTAAGGGTTGTTTAATCCCTCAATATACATGTATGTGTAATGACAGAGAACATGAATATAGAACAAGTGCGAGAACTTCTTAAAACACTTATATATTATACTTATACATGCATGTATATGCAGCGAAAACGAACAAGAAAGGAACGAAGCATCATGGCGACCCAAAGAAATTAAAGGTACCTAACATAAGAGACGAAAATTATGAATAAACCAGAATTTTAAAGTAAAAAACGCAGTTAGAAAAATACTATCACTTAAATCAAACGCTATTATACAAGACATTTAAAAACTGTAGAACTGGAAACCAATCACAGCAGAACACGAAAGAAACTAAAAATAGAAATGGCAAACTAATAGACAAAGAAACAGATGGAAAAGTGGAAAGAATACTTCCATAACTTTTAAACACAAATTATTTTAACGAAAATAGGAAATAATAGGTCAATCGAGAACAAATATAACAAAGAGGTGATAAATACTATACAATGAATGGGAAAACAGCTGGATTCGACCAAATATCAACAGAGACGATAAAAACATAGTCCAAACTTCTCAGCAAAAATATCCAACAAAGCTTGGAATGAAGAGAAAATACCAATAACCTCCAAGACGCGAGATAAAACAAACTGTACCCAAATACGTAACATATTAACCATGGTTTCTAAAGTGTATAAAAGAATTTAGAACAACATAAGAGATAAAATGGAAGATACGCAGAATGGATTTAGGAAGGTCAGGAACACACAAGATTATTAAATTAAGATAATTAATTTCACAATAACGTAACTAATTTAAATAACAGGGGCAAACCAATAGAAATCATCTGATTTTAATACATCTAAAAAAGGCTTCAAAATGAAGGCAAATATCTGAAAAATTACGAAAAGCAATCATAACCCTTTAATGAAGGCTGACAACTTCCGTGTAGTTAGATCTTCATAGACATGTCGAACAGGACGAAAAATCAATTAAGGAAGAAGAAACATAACCCCACACATAAATATTTATTTCCACTTTGAAGAATTAATTTCCAAGCCTTCCCCAACCAGAGTCAAGGTTAAGCCTACGCGTCATCCATTGTTTTCAGGGTACTGCTACTGAAGCTGAAAAACTCGACGTTTCGCTCACTTTCGTAAAGAACATAGTAACTCAATGTTTTAACATGCCAAGGAGCCAAAGAGGAAACTCTAGGAAGTACGACAATTCAACATATCAGTCATCGCAAAGAAAAACTCTTCTTGATCAGCAGTGGTTTTCAACATACATATCATTATTGAACTAAAAGAACTTGAAACTTCACCCGTTTTAGTAAGGACTTCCTCAGAAGCAAAAGACTAAACAACACAGTAACTCGACGTGACAACCACGCCAAAGGCAACACCCTTTTACAAGCAAAGAAGAAGCCGGTGATAACTCAACATGTCAAGGACACTAAAAGCAAAACCTTTATAAAGGAAAGATGGAAACGCAAAACGACGCTCATTTAACCTCTTTAAGAACCTTAATTACATTCTTTCTACGCTCGTATTTGAAACCAGCCTGAATTGTAGATAATTTTAAGTTCAAGTATTTCCGTTTAAAATGAAACAAAACAAACAAGTGATTGATTAACTAGAAGCCGATCATTTCCTAATATCACTTTACATAAAACGGTCAGGATTCAACAAATAAACTAAACAGATGAAGCGATCGATTTACTAAATCACCTCGTTTTACAAGCAAATGCATATAAGCCGTGAAATTCCTTTTTTTCTATTTAGTCCCCGCATAATGTATTACTTTTGATAAAGCCGCGAGAATTACGTGCTACAAACGTTTGATTAAACTGTTACACAAAATTATATTTAAATATAGAAATTGTACCTGCAAGTTAATTACTTATCTAAAAGAAACCAAAAAGAAAATTACCAATCCAAAAATGTATACTTACTGTAAAAAATCAACTTATATTATAAATAATAACAACAAACTCTAAAACTGGAACATTCCCAGTTTAATTCGATATTAAAATATCCTTGTAACATATTGAAAATTCGAAATAATAAACTTTTGCGGTTTTCGGCATTTAATTGCTTTAAAATAAAAACTGGAAACTAAATTTAGGTCTGCTTTAGTTACCCTGAAAACTTAATAACAATTAACTTGCTTTTCGTATTGTTAAAATCTATTAATTTAGGAGATTACAAACGGTTCTGATTTGCATTCAAATCGATTAATTGTTAATTGGTTGAAATTCATTTAATTGTAATCAAGGCTTTAAACACTAAATTAAATCTAAATACGTACATAACAGTTGGAATCTTTTACAAAAACTTCTACAATTTTTAAGCCAACATAATTGTTAAATTAATAAAAGAATATATAAAAAAAAAAACGTGTTAACATTTATTTCACTTTGGTGGGGCGCCGGGCGTAAGCTAAATCTTGATGATTTCATCAACAAGATATTATTTTTATTCAGAAGAAACTGTACAGAAACCTAATCAACGTTATAGAGTCCCAGTAATATATCAAAATCAAATACGAATAATGGAAGACTTCACTGATAATATTTTGGTGTATGAAAAAGCAGAAACAAACAGGGAAAGGGGAGAAGAAGGAAACAGAAAATCTTTCACTGAGAATAACAACTTAGTTACCAAAACACGTACTTGGTTTTAAATCATCGCTGTAATTTGGTTGTGGGAAAACTTTAAGATGAATTTATTATAAGCAGCAAAAATGACCAGCCAAAAAGGGCAGAACTAAGAAGAATAAAAAACAGACCGTAAGACGTACAAAAAAGACCAAGAAGAAAATTTTCTCCTTCAGTTTTCCTTGCAAAAAGAAATTTTTCACATTCCATTGGTTTAGAAAAGGAAAACAGTTGAAGAAACCAAAAGGTTTCAAATTACAAGGGCAACCAAAAGCTGTTCTATGAGGTATTAAAACCTAAGACAAGATAAGAACAGTTGCCTGAAATAACACGAAGACATAGAAGAGAACTTAATAATTCGGGTCAAAAATATCGTGAGAAGGGTAGAGGCAACCTTATATGGAATTACTTGAAGGAACAAAACAAAAAAGGGGAGGTGTGGAAGCAGAACAGAACGAAATAGAAAAAAGGAGACGATAAGGAATATGAAATCAGAGAAGCTCAAAGATGCAACGAGCAAAGTCAAATTGGGAAAAGGTTGTAAATGACAGAATTACAGAAAGGAAGACAAACAACAAATGCTAAAAAGCGTAGAAAGGCAAAAGAATACCTTTAGACCATAAAATAGCAATCATTCCTCCAACTTCTAAGAAGGATACAGTAGAAAATGTAAAAATTACAGAGCAATACCTTTGCTCAGTGTACATAGAAAAATATATGAAAGAATATTGAAAAATATGTTGCAAAGCAAGTAGAGCCCCTTTTGCAAGATTTTCAGTGAAAGTTCACATCAGGAAGGAGCACCTCGTACTTTAATCTTCGACAAATGATGGAGAAAACATGAATGTACATATGTCCAAAAGGTACCCAAATACAAAAACTTGAAGCAGAATGAGAAGTATATACAGTTTATTCAAAATATAATGGAAGGACAACAACGTGTCAAAATTATACCAAAGAAATTTGGAAGTGAAACAGAGTGGCCCAAATGGTTCGTTCCCTGGTGCAGAATGGAAATCCCTGATACCACTAAGAAAATATGGCAGGCCAAATTCAGTCTAACAAGACTTAGAGGGCAATCGAAAACCTTTTAGAGTGAGATAGAAAATAAGGTGCTGTAAGCAATGGAAACTGTCGTGAAACTACATCAAGACACAGCCAACTGTGGTCATACCTTGCCATCAATAGTAATAGTAATAATAATAATAAAACAATAGCATTTCTAGAGACTAACCAACAAAACCGAGAAAAAAATAGTAATATTAATAATAATAATAATAATAATAATAGTAATAATAAGAGACCTCAGTCTAAGCAAGTAACTAAGTAAATGATGTGGTTTTATAGGATTATTTATTTCATTGAATCAAACTACCATCTTCGTTTTCGGTTGAAGACAGAAATCCATATGAAAATTTGCTGTTAATTCAGCATTTTGAATTTTTGGAAAATCAAAACTTATATAATTTTGTTGGAGGCGCCGAGAGTAACACAAAAAGGACTTCAACAACCCACATACCTTTGAACCTCTTCGATATTAATTTTAATTTGAAAAAAAAAAGGTAAAAATAAGGTTCAACAATTCGTTTAGTCGAAGTGACGTCTTTTAGAAAACATAAACAAATAGTTAAAACCTACATTTCCAGCAACGAATTCCTTTCAGAATAGTTAAGTCACTTAGACACAGCAACCCTATATCTTACAAAAGTAAATTTAGAATGTCACAAGTTTCATGCCATGTATTGTAGAACTACAGCACAAAAAATTCAATTAACTGAATATCGCAGTATGCCCCAACATAAATAAAGCATTACGATGAATACCGAAAAGTATTTCAGAAACAAGCTATTACACTACTGGTAATTAAATTTCCTTAGTAATTTATTACAGTTATGTTTCAAACTACAGGACAAGCAGAAATTTAGTGTTCGTACGTTGACATACAACCACTTTAATTAATGATTAGTTCACTGTTATTTCACTATCTGATTATTAATCCTCTTATTCAAGCTTTAACTTCTTTAACTGAAAATTCTACATTGTTTATTTATATATCCTGGAGTTAAAATAAACTTTCAATAAATGTTACTTATAATTTAAAATGTTAATCCTTCAAAGGATTTTCTTAAGAATAACGTGTTTGTCAAAAATCTGTTGTTTTTTTAATTAAACCAAGTAAAAACGGCAAAAAAACTTGGTTAAAATATTAACAAAAAATCTTATGTGTTTATTTATTAAAAGTAATTGCATTTCTTTTATACTATGATAGGGTTTTCGTAAACCTCGTTCTTTATGAAAGTGTTAATAAATAAATAAGTTGAGAATTTTTGATTTTTATAAATTTCAATACAACTTGGGGCCCAATTTTCCACCAAATTGAAATAATTCTGATGGAACAAAGAAGAGACACTATTGACAAAGAAAGACGGCCAAATTATACAATGGGGAAAATATTTCCAGGAACTCCTAGACCAACCTAACGAGAAAATGACCTGAGCAGCCGAGGAGGACCCAAGTGCTTGCGAGCGATCTCTGGCAGTTAAATGGTTTTGAGAGTTTCCCTTAGAAAACGAGGTTTTATTTAGAAAAATAAATCGTATAACCAGCACGCGAGAGCTACCGGGGCAATAGCAAAGCTCTGGTAATTAGAATATGGCGAATAAATAAATTAAAAGCGTTTAGTGCAAGTGGGGTAGCGGGAAGAAGGGGGAATAAGGCGGCGAAGGCTACTCAACCACGAGACCACACGTGGAATTAGAGCATACACTTGCGCGAAGCTAAGTGATATCATGACTGTGGCATTACTAACATACTTAGTAGCATTTTTGCAATAGATAGATAGGTAGTTTAGCCTAACATAGACCATATAATAATAATTGTATAGCTTAGTAGTGCATCCAAATTAAAGGTACACAATTACAATGCGGTGCAGTAAATGCAATAAACTGTAGACGGCTTGCGTTGCCACTGGAGTTCGTGTTGCGTCCACTGACCGCGCGCAGGTAGTCGCAGGCAAGTAATTCCCAGAATTGACGGAACCGAAGCCTTAAACTTCGGTAGAAAGAAAAGAACGGGACAGCAGCCCAAGGGCCATAAACTATATTTACAGACCCGGCTGCCACAAACAAACAAGAGGATAAAAGCAACCGTGCGGGGCAAGAGAAGCGACAGCAATAAGAATAGCATATAGGACTTCAATAACCGGTTCGAAAAACCATTACGATAGCGTAGAAACGGTAGAAGAAAATGATAATCAAAGAAGAGACTCGTAGAACGGAAACTGGAACGCAGATATACATAGAAAAGCAGCTAACAAGAATACAACCGGGGCGATACGACTTGTCCCAACAAACACAACCATCTTACAGGCAAATAAAAGTGCCAATTTCAACATAAATGGAGATAGCCTCGTGGTACGTAAGAGAAGCGCGAAGACCAGAAAAGCTTGAAGAAATAGACAGAGTATTAAACCAAAAGAAAGTTACCATAGCATGCTTGCAAGAAACATACATGACGACCGGGAAGGCAGACACCATGAACTACAGATGGTACCTCAGCGAAGGGAAAAATGAACAAACAAGAAGAGGTTCTAGTTACATTGTTACATAGAAAAGGCGTAACGGTTACAGCTCATCAAGAAATCTCCGAAGATTTTTGCTCAGTGACAGTGGAAATAAAATGTCGGAAGTATACCAGGAATAGGAAACAAGGAAAATGATCAGAAGAACGCCAACGATAATAGTAGGGGACTGCAATGCACATATAAGTATCTAAGATCTTACGGAAGAAGACAAAAAGTTAATAGGACCATAACTGAGGCACAGAAAATGCAACGCAAACGTATCACACCGAAGTACTTTGCACATCTCTTCCAACTCGACATCCAAAACACCTAGAGCAAGTCGAATTCCGTTAGAACAACATGGGAAAAGGGAGAACATCAAGCACAACTGGATCACTTATTAGGGAAATGGGAACAACAGACCACGAAGTACAATTGAAAATAAAAATAGTAATAATGATTAGACTAAGCTAGCATAAAGTAACATCTAACAGAGCAGGCATGTCTGCGCTAAGGCGTTTCATAAGTAGACCTAGGAAATTAGAGGTAATACTAGAAATACTGTTAGTATAAGATGATAAAACATGTTTAACCATCTCAGTCATATATCCAACTCCCATTGAATATGTGATCTACTAACTACCTTGCACTATAGAAGCGGTGTCCTACGGTTGGCGTTACAGGCATGTTAACGTTATACAATGCTCCTAATTCCCACCTATCATAACAAATCCCTGCACACCCTATTGGCATGGGGTGGGCCTGGCGTAATCCAGGATTGAACCACGGGGATCTGCTCCATGTCAATTAATGATGATTATGATAATGATGATGATGATAATGATGATAATGATGATAATGATGATAATGATGATAATGATGATAATGATGATAATGATGATAATGATGATGATGATGATGATGAACTCCTAGACCAGCCTAACGAATCAGAAATGAAAATACAAGATGATGAAGAACCACACATGGCGCTATTAGAAAAAATAAAAATCCTCCAACACTATCAGAAGTAAGATTAACTATTAGCAAACAAAAGTGGTAAGACTCTAGGAATAGACAGCATCCCATCAGAACTTCTCAAGGGATAAACTGAAATGACAATAGACAGTGCTTTTTTTGTCATAGAACGCACCGGAACGGCGTTCCGGCACATTTTTCGATGGATTTTCCAAGTTTTAAAAGTAACTTTTGAAAATTTGATGTTTGGCCCACGTGGACTTGACTCGCCCTGTCAATTAGGTGATTAGGTGACATTTGGAGAAGTGGGAATTAGAAACTTGTCAATCAGACTGCAACTAAATGAAAGAGAAATGATTCGTGGATTCCGTGAATATATTCTCAGACATATCCAGAAAAATTGTTGCATTTGATACGGACTCTGAATGCGGGTTTTCGCAGATGAATCTAATTGCCACCTCAACAAGAGCTTCGTTGAGAACTAAGACACTTTCAGCACATTTGTTCATCAAACTTGTTGGACCACCTCTGAGATTTTTCGATCCTTCAAAGTACGTTGATCTGTGGTTACTCAGAGGACGAAATTCGACTATAGATACTACCAGCAAGGAAAGGAGTCGAGAAGATTTGTCGGTTGAGAATTGGGCAAAACTTTGGAATTTACTATGAACATTTGCCTTAAACACAATCAATTAAATTTATGTTAAGAACTGATTATATAATTTTTTTAATAAAAAGATTAACAAGATGTGGGTTCCGGCACCTTTTTTTTACAAAAAAGGACTGACAATAGATATAATAGGTGAATGTTCGTGTGATCCAACCACCGAGAAAAGATTAAATGCTTTTAAAACGTACTTATACAGACGAATGCTACGTATCTCATGGATACAAAGAATAACCAATGACGAAATTATAATTCGAATGAGTAAACAGAGAGAACTTCTGGGCACCATCAAAGAAAGAAAAACACAATACATAGCACATGTGATGAGGGGCGGACGATACGAACTACTCAGACTTATTATAGAGGGACAAATACAGGGACGACGATCAGTCGGAAGACGTGAAAATCTATGGTTAAAAGATCTGAGAAGATGGTTCGGATGCTCACGCAGAGATTTTCCGAGCTGCTGTTTCGAAAACCAGCCATTTAGATCGTCAACTTTCGATAGGATAAGGCGGCATAAGAAGAAGAAGAACACAATACCAACTGTAAGAACTGGAGAGGTATAACCCTACTCTCAGTCCCAAATAAAATACTATATAGAATAAGAACTCAAATTGAGAAACACCTACGGAAAGAACAGGCAAAGTTTCGTAGTAATAGATACTGCATTGATCAAATAAACACGCTCTGCAGTATTATAGAGCAATGCTGGAAATACTTACAGAACGAATCTCTATTTAGTACTTATTGGTTTTGAAAAGGCGTTTGGCCTAGTAAGATGGGAGAGATTATGGCACCTAATACAGAAATGGGTAATACCCGAGAAAGTAGCAGAGCTTATTAAACGGTCATAGGAAGGATGCCAGGTTGTACACGAGAACAAAATATCAAAGCCAATACAAGCAACGACAGGAGTAAAACAAGATTGCATTTTATCCCTCTTCTATTCCTAATCCTTACGGGCTAACTAATCAAACAAGTTGTACAAAGAGGAAGAAGAGGAATCAACTGGGGCCTCACAGAACAGCTTGAAGACTTCTACTTCAACAATCAAATTTAACAAGAGCTCAATACTTTAGAAGAAGAAGAAGAAGAAGAAGGATGAACCTTTGGCCTAATAATCAACTGCCAAAAAACAAAGTTAAGAAGAATTAATAACAACAATTCTAGTAAATTCCACATGGAAAACATAGACATAGAAGAGGTTGAAGAATTTACATACTTGGGGAGTAAAGTAACAAGAACAGGCGGGGCAGAGGAAGGTGTGAATACACGACTACGTAAAGTAAAGGCAACAGAAATATTAATAGCAACTAAACTCAAAATTTTCAGAAGTAATATAAGACCTGACCTCCTGTATGACAACTAAACCTGAAAAATCACTAAGGCCATCCTAAGAATACTTCAGACCTTTATTAACAGATGTCTCATGAAACTTTTTTTAATCTTTTGGCCTAACATCATCACCAATGAAGAGCTGTATCAGTGAGCAGATGAGAGGTCCATAAACTATTAAATTAAAAAAAAATAGAGGTGAACTGGACACACTCTCAGGAAGGATGCCTCAGCTTTAGAAAAACAAACATTAAACTGGAATCCACAAGCTAAACGCAAAAAAGGAAGACCTAAGATGAGCTGGGGAAGAACAATCGAGGCACAAATAAAAGCAACCGGTAGCTCATTAAATGAAGTCAAAGTATTAGCCAAAAACAGAGTAACAGGAATTATATCACTTAACTCATAAATTTTTTAATACAGCTTGGGCCCCAATTTTCATTCAGATTAAAATAATTATGATTGATTTCCAAAATGCGATTAATTTCTTTTGTCTTTCTGGAAATCTCTTCAAAATAACTTAAAAGCTTTCAAGAAAGGTCAGAATTAACAAGTTTTTTAATTATTACATTGCATTTTCACCAAAATTAAACAACTATTATTTAAATGTTGTTTGTGGAGAAATACTTATAATACCCGCACGCCATATTTCTTCCAACAAATAAATAAAACGAATAAACAACATACGAAATACCTGCACTACATTCTCAGGAAAATAATTAAAATTTTCCTCTGGTTTCTTCTGCAATTCAAATTATACGAGGTATTTTTTCTGACTATCTTTCACTATAAATGTTTAGATTTCGAGGTGATTTCGGAACATGTTAGTTGAATACGAAATTTCAGCATTTTCTGGTTTTTTACTAATAAAAAGTTCAAGATTTGTTTAGTTTCGTCTTAAATTTTCATTTTGGAAACTATATTAATTTTCGCAATATTAAAAAATTAAATTACACTTTAAAATAACTAAAAAGTTTCTAGTTTATCAGGAACCAATCTTAGTTAATGGATTAAGAATAATTCTGCATTGCCTTAATCAAAAGTATAACAAATAATTATAGTGCACAAACAGCCAAAGTGCCCAAAGTGAACAATTTATCCTCAGAAATCAAACAAATTATACAGGGTGCCTCTAAATTGTACCCACAAACACCTACAAGATATTTTTCAGACAAAATTAGTGCATTTTGATCTGACTTACCTATATTCAAAAATGCACCTCTGCGGAGATACAACCAACCAAAGTTTGCTCTAAAATTTAAAGAAAATTTATTATTGCCAAAAGTATAAAAGTTATGAAGAAAGGGCCACTTCAGTAATTTAAAAAACGGGTCATTTTGGTAAAAGACTAAAAATATCGCTTGACTGAAAGGATGTTTCTGGAGGAGTAAAACGCCTTGAAAAATTTTTGTATGTAAACTTTCATAAGAAAACGTTTTGTCTCTTGCAATTTTTTGATAAATCCTACGACCTACGACATTAATAATAATTCAAGTAAATAAGCAAAAACTGGTAGTGAAAAGTGCTATCGTTAAAAAAATTAATCAAACTGTCACATTCTAATTTACTATTAATAAACCAAAGAACGTCGGTGTTATTTTAAACAAAACATACATCAAAAATGTTTAATGTATATAATGATAATGTCGGTATAATTTAGAGACAACCTGTATACCAGTAAATAAGGATTCAAAAACAGACAAGCGTGCAATCAAATCACAATTTACCAATTTTAGATTTAAAAAAAACTAAAGAACGTGAGTTTTAATGAGCAAAATTAACGTTTAAAGGTGCAAAAAATCAATATCAATAAACAATTTATTTATAAGAAAGAAAACGGAAAATTGCATAGTAAGTGATTGAAACAATAATTAAACAGCAAACCTTAATTAAAAGCAGAAGAGAACCCGTAAGTAAAAGAAACATCAATATTGTTATCTGATTGTTATCTATAAGAAAGGAAAAAAGTAGAAAATTTTATACAAAGTACTTAATTGGAAAAATCAAACAACAAACGTTAATTGAAAGTACAAAAGAAATCCTAAATAAAAGGAAAACCAATATTCTCTGAATATTATTTATCTTAAGCGTGTTTTGACATTTCTATTTTTTAAGGGTATTTCGCAAATTAAAAATTAAATTTAGTCTTTAAATCGTAAAAATAGGAATTCTAAACGGATAACGTAATATTTCGGAGAAAGTGATATCTTCGTTTTTAAACAGCAATTGGTGGCGAAATATTCCTAAAATACGAAAAAAATGCAATATATCTAATTTTAAACAGAAATAGATAACTAAAAATATTCTAAATAAACAAAACAGAAATAAATAAATATCAAAAAACCGATGACTTGATTGAGAGGGATATGAAACGAGCAGAATAAAAATGGTTAACAGAAAACTAGTTATAGGGAATTTAATATGTTTAAGAAGTTGAAAGAAATAACCGGTAACCATATAAGAAAATTTCCATGTGCTCTTAGGGATGATGAAGATAACATAATAATAGAAAACTCACAACTTAAGAAAACTTCGAAGTAATACATCACTCAACTTATTGACGACAACCAAGCTGAAAGTGAGTAGAAAACTACCTAAAAGAAGGCCCAGTGGCCCAGAAGGATTACAAATCCTAAAATCGGAAGTTAAATAAATAATACGAGTATAAAATACCAAAAAATGGTAAAGTTCTTGGACTGGAGAAGTTCTAAACTTGATCAACGATACGAAAAGTAAATAAGTAAAAGTACTATTTGACAGTGGGAAATTTCCTGAATACTAGTTGAGGTTAGTGTTAATTCAAAGCCATTTAAAAGTAATTTAAGAGTGTATAATAAACCGAAAGAATTATACTTTAGAATTATGTTATAGATTATATAAAACAGGTGAACTGTTGCAACCACTAAATTTCTAAAAATATATATATTTCATGGTTTGCATTTTTCGTGGGTATTTCGCCACCAACTGCTAAAAATTGAAAATTAGGTAAGTAAATTACACTACTAAAACAGTTTCGAAAGCAAATATATCTCCGTTTTCAAACAAAATAAAATGCTTTAAAAACTTTAAAAACTATAAACTAGTGGCACAATCCCCGCGAAAAATGATAAAAGTATTTTCACAACTTGGCCATTTTTAGTGCAAGACTTCATTGACAAAGTTTGCCTGGAATTAGTATTTGAAGACCTTCTCTTAACAAAATTATAGCAGTACAGTTAGCTGAAACAGAACTCGGAAGAGCTCTTTTATCAATTCATCAAAAAGAGGAAGAATTATCTTCAAAAACTAACTCCCGCAACTTTGACTTTCCACTGAGAATTAGCAACTTAGTGGTCGAAGTACGCATTTGATTCTCTTTGATATTTTTCGTGGACGTTCCATTCATTCAAACCACAAGGTGCTTTTTAGGTTTGCTACAAAGCAATCTTCCATACAAACCAAAATAAGGGAGAGAGGGCAAGAATGGGAAAAGAAAGGGATGGTCATGCAAAAGTTGAGTATAAGAAAATAACCATTAACGAAAGAGATTATGTATGGAATACGAAGGAGGAAGAATTTATACTTAAAACTGCATTAAAAATGTTACCAACAGATAACAACCCTAGCAAAAGAAAAGAAGAGGAATAATAAATAAATTAGTATAGGTTTAAATAATTCAAAAAAAATAAAAAGAAAGCAGATGAACATAACACAAATTAATAAGAAAAGGTTATTAAAGCACCTTATAATTAGTACTCCAGAAACCAACGTTGTTAAATACTGGAATTAGAAGGATACCTGTTTTGGGATAGCGGATGAGACGAACATAAGCTAGGAGTAGGCTTAGTTAAAAAAGATAAGTGATGATTAAAGCAGAGATGCATTCAAAATAAAACTTGCAGAAACAGTGGGGCAAATCAAAAAGATAGGTGAACAGCGGCAGATGAGCTAGAAACGACAAAGGTCAATAGTTAAGCGAAAAATGCAATGAATCTTGGAAAAAAAAGAAAAGCAAAATAAACAAATACACGTTAAAAGAAGGGACCCAGAAAAGCAGATAAAGACCAAATTGAGAAGATAGAAAAAATTAAGGAGCAACAGCACACATGAACTGAAAAGATATAAGGAGGTTAAGAACAACAGAAAAGGCTAACAAGAACAACAATGTTCAGAAATAAAAATAAGGAACTCATAACTGGCAATAAGGAGAAAGAGAGACTATAGATTAACTACTGTAAGCAACTGCTAACCGACAGCACTGAAAGGAACGAAGAAATGCAGAAAGAATACAACGGGGTATAGAGAAACCATCCTCCACAATTTTAATGAGAGTTCCGTAAAACTACAACCACTACAACAGTTGTCAGAGCCAACCAGAAACAATTTAGCAACTTCACAGCGGAAACCGATACAATGGGGCTGTATTATGTCTCCCATCTTCTTCAACATCTGTACAGAACAGAGCAATAAGCAAATAGCTCGAAGACTGGGAACGAAATGATTCCGTCAGTAGAAGGATTTGGCAGTCCCAAATATTTCGACGACACACTCATTTCACTCTGATTACTAGTGTTCAGGAGTTAAAAACCATTACAGAAAACAAAAAAGTCAAGTTAATGAGTACGAAATCTTGTACAGCCTGAAAATAAACAGAGATAAAAAGAAAGTAATCACCAACTGACAGACAGACTTGCTAATATGAAGAAAATCATTAGGTTTGAAAGCACTGAAAAGTTCATCTACCAGAAACTCGCTCCGATAAAATAAAAAGTAGAACACCCATACCTAGGACAATTACTATGAAACTCACCAAAATATAGCTACAACTTGCCAAAACCCATCTTGCCCTCTGAAAGACCTACGCGTACACCATCATACTCTGTAAGACCTAGAGTCCTATACCATCAAACTGGGAGAAAAACATCAAATGATCGAGAGTTTTCAGATGTGGAACCTCAGAATATCTTGAATATCTTATCACCGCACCAACACCTATGTGGAAGAGCTGAACCTTTCTGAACTATTCTCCTGGACATACGAATACAGCAATACAGCTTGTGAAGCCTGTACGACAAGACAGCTCAGTGGTGGGGCAGGCTAAAAGTCCACTTTTCCACCAGTTTACAGAAGGTTCGACTCTCGTCGATGATATGAGAAATTTCTACGAGTTTCCTGTTAGTTAAAATTAGGTTAATATATAATGCCATCAACTAACTTAAAAACGCACATAACAGAAGCCAATACAACAGTATATCATCTCGCTCATTATCTTTGACATCTACACAAAACTTGTAATCAATAAACTGGTTGAAGACCTAGAAAGAAAAATTTTCGGCAGTGGGAAAATCAACCTACAATAAACTCATTATAAACGCTAACATGCAGAAGTTGAAGAACCTCACATTAGACAGCAGGGAAATCGACCGATACCAAAAATACCAAGCTACATGCAACCGGCCAAAACTCTTATCACCCCCCTTGGTAACTTATGCAGCCAAGGCCTGAGCTATCAACCAATCACCGAACAAATGAGCGGACCATCTGCAGGCCCTACAGATAGGAAAAATAGAGCATGTCCAGTGGCGGCTCGTCTATAGAGGTCTTAGGGGCCTGGCCCCACCTATATTTTATAATTACTGTAGTTTTAAAAAATATGTTTCTTGTAATTATTATTTTTGATCTATTTCCAACACGTTTTATTGCTTAATAAAAACATTACTGCAGTATTTGGTTCCAATATTGTATAATGCGACTTAGTACGGTCTTTGATGCCAGCCGTGTATTTTGTATGTGTAGAGCACGGGGCAAGTATGAGGCGCGTGCACTACCAATCGTGTTTGCTTACCGGGCGCAAAGCTTATTTTGGGGCCCATTCAGTCTGGCCCGTCATTGCGTTAGTATGTAAATAGCGCGCCTTATTAGTTTTTCCTCGTTGTTGATCTGTTTTATTGTTTTTAGTGTGTTTAATTATAATTGTTGTCGTTTTTTGTTATAATTTATTTTAAAGTTTAAATTTTTATTACGTTCATAAACGATACATTTTAACTATGAACAAAATCGATAGTTTATCGGAAAAACGTTTCTCGTTATTAAGTCTAGAAGAATAAAAAAAATTAAGTTGTTTTTGTCCCCTGGCCCCACCTGTTTTTATTGTCACCGGCCGCCACTGAGCATGTCCTACCAAATACTAACTACCTTTCTTGTGACTTTCTCTGAAATGCGGTCTAAGTGGAGTAATGATAATGATTAGGTGCTTGATTTCCTTTAAGCAAGCTAATGACCTACAGGCCAGGAAAATGTATAAAGATCGCTAAGCCCCTAACGAGACAAAGGCGAAGTTGCAAACACGGCAGGACTAACTCAAGGGAACTGCATATACAACATTACCACGCCATGTCATGGGCAAATGATTAAAGACAAAGAAAGAGACCATTTCCTACAAACTCCTAATAAATAATTTGAATAAAGGGAGTAATAAAGGGAGCTTAAAAACGAATGACAAAATAAATTACCAGCAGCATCATCAATTGACATGGAGCAGATCGCCGTGGATCAATCCTGGATTACACCAGGCCCACCCCATGCCAATAAGGTGTGAAGGGATTTGTTATGATAGGTGAGGATTGGGAGCACTGTATAATGTTAACAAACGAATACATATAAACAGATTCACTGACAATAAATGGTGCAATGGTTACATTTGTAAATATTAAATATATGAGTTGCTGGATAAACAAGGAACTGTGCGGTTGTCGAAGGCTTAGTGCTTACCACGCCTAGCGTGCGAGACAACAGGGTATAGAAAACTACTTGGGAGGCCTTAATCCTCCATATTGCCAATCATACTTTCTTGTGGAATGTAAATGTCGATACTTTATACTAAGTCATTTGTAACTCTCTTTAAAAATAACACTTTTTAAAAGCATCGTCTGGACAATGCTATTATACAAAAAGAAGAATGAATAGACTTTAAGAAGTTTGAAATTTGAGCATACTGAAAATCCCCTGTAGGGTAGAATAATCAACATTAAAATACTAAGAAAAATAGGGAAGGAAAAAGAATTAATCAGAAACAGTCAGAAAAACGCGTATTTTGGGTACATTTTCTGAAGAAACAAATTACAAAAAATGATTAAAGGAACAAAGCACGAGAACGGTAGTTAGAAAATTACTATCAATCAATATTCGTTAACTGAACCAAAATAACTACAGAACGACTGTTTAGAACAGTAAAGGACAGAGATTAATTCAAACAAGTGGCCAACCTTTGAACATGACGGAAACAAGCTCGTACAAAAAGACGAAAAAATTAAAATTTATGAAAGGGTACATATTTAAACTCCAGTAAACAAACTACAACAATTAAAGTTAGTGTTATACATGTATTAATGAAATCATGTTTGGTGATCTTATCGGGCAAGAAAATAAAAACCATTCATTGAGCATCGACGTTTCGGCACTTCTTTGCACTTCCTCAGTTCGTGAATTGTTTTATTTCCTTGTCTAATAAGACTACACTCAATTACATTAATTTATATTTTCTGAATTTTTGCGACGCGTTTCTTAGCATTTTTTTACTTTCATAATTTATAGCTGCTTCTACTTTAGCAATAAACAAAACTTCTCAAAACAATGTGCAAAGCAAAAATCATAAACAACATTATTCTCCTAGTCTTTTGAATTAAAGATAAACTGCTCTTCCAAGCAACCAACAAAAGTCGTTGCGCAAAAAGCTGATAACTGATAACACTTTCCCCAAGGTAGTTAGGCTCAAGAACTATTTCAACCTCAATTTAGATAAGGCAAACTATTAAAGATGATACTCGGAATATTTTAAAAATAAATTTCATGGTCATAAATCTTGTTTTTGTACCTAAAGTAAAGTTCTGAAAAAGTTCGAAAACTTTTTTAAGTGAACTGTAATAAAGATTCTTGGTAAAAGCTCTTGTGATTCGTGATTAGTAAACAATTGCGAAGGTCTTAAGTCGTGTTCTCTTCATCTCTTCTACTTTGTTAAAATTCTGAAGTTTTCAAATCTGCTCTGATACAATTAAAAATGCAAGTGTGTTGTATATCTTAAGCTTATTTCATAACGGTGTGATCGGTTGTTAAGGAAAAGAACCAAGCTTTTGTTATTGTTATGATTCTTCAATTCCACGTGGTTTAAAAATTTTAAACTTATCAAAGACGCATACAACCAGTTGCATATTAATTCGCTGATTTAATTAATTAAACTCAAAAACCCACAGTATATTAAATTATCAAGCTGTAGTTAATTATTCAATAAGTTAAACTTAACTTACCTCTGGTAATCATGAACACGATAGTGTGGGAGTTTTCTTTCACAATCAAACCCCAACGGCGCTTGTTTAAAACTGAGCTTTCCGCGCCGCTTAAATTTCCAGATACTAAACAACTTGCGCGCCGACGCTTTCCTCTTCCTTTTCCGCATATTCCTTGATAAAATTTCATATCTGGAAAAAAGGATAATTGCTAATTAGTTCGCTAATGCAATTTTACGAAATGCTAATTCTTAAAAGTTCCGTTAATTACTCTTAATAGGTACATTTCCTCGTTCGAAACAAACAGGACGACGCGTTTTCATTTTTTAAGTTTTAAAAGAAAAAATTGAGGCTACGACATCTGTCGTGTCCCATTTAAAAGATTCGATAAGAAGATACAGAAATCACTTGTTAAATATGCAAGGGAAAATAAAGCCACTTGAATTCATTGGTAATTTAGTAGCTTTAAGGAATCATTCATAAGTTATTAAGTCGTTTCGGTTTAAGATTACTTACTATCTTGCTTGTTAAAAGCGTTGAATTAATGTTTTCAAAAATCGGCTCCAACTTTACTAAAATGTCAAGAATCCAAGTAGTGGACGATTAATTAATTTTGCTTTAAATTATTTATTTTGAATAAATCGGCAATCTATTCTTCCATCGCAATTTAGATAAACCAAAGAATCCAAAGAAATGAGGTACATATTAGCTGCTCTCCCAAACGTTTCCAATTAAAACAGATGCTTTAAACGAGCATAAATTATATAGATTTTCCGTGCTTATTTAACTTCTACAGTTTCATTACATGAATAGAATAACATAAATACAGAGAAACACTAACATAGTCACTTATCTACCAACCTTTCCATTTTAACTACCTTAATCGGAATTATCTAACGTTATTTTGAATAATTAATTTCGATGTAATCCCAACCAGTCCCAAAATTCCACATACAGTTTCGATAGTCTTAGTTAAATTTATAAGGTTACGCAGAAACGCGGAACAAGGTTAAATATTCGAAACAATGGAGGGGTTCCTGATATTAGGAAAAGCTCAAATAGGCACGCACTACTTTGTATGTATGTGGGGTTGTTATTAAAAGCAAGATTATACATACTGAATAGATGATAATCATGTTGCATATTAATATAGCAAGAAATGCGAAATTTCTCAAATATTAAGTTAAACAATTCGAGATTGCGGAAGAAAAGTATTTCAGAGATAATTGTTTATTTTTTCAGATAATTAAAATAAAAATTTTTAAAGCCGTGTTTTACCCGAAGAACGCCCATACAACTGTATAAATTATCTGCAAATTAGGTAGGTATATTAATTTTTTCCTGGATATCTGCCACAAGAAAAAATAATAAAAAGTTCTGCAAGTCAAGTATTCAGTCTTACTACTGCTTAATTCATAATTTCAAACTTAAATCAGTTTTATTGAAAGTAATACAACGGTTCCAAGTTTTTTATTAAATGAACGAAATGTTCATGTTAATTGAATTTAGCGCGTTTCATTTAAAATTCTAGTTACTTTTCAATTTAACACTAGCTTAATGTTGGTGGCCCTAACAACCTGCGCTAATGTTGATTTTTAAGGTTATGTGTACAAGTTTTACATCAAAATAAAAAATTATTTTACATTTTTAACTAATACCACCACAAATATGTAAGACTAACCAATACCATTGAAAATATGTACACAAATAAACAGCAAAAATGTTTTGGCACACACTAAGCCTATTGTGCATCCTCTTAAATTTAACCAAATCCGACAATGGTGTCGATAACTCCTCAAGTTTTAATCCACTTGGTCCCTTAGTAAAATGCTCGTTCTTATCATGGGAATTCATGGACTGTGAGGATCCAGTTGATCACAAAGGTAACAAGACAGCAAAAGAAGAATTAGGTTACGGATGTGTGAAGTTCGGTGGAATGTGGTACGATGATGTCGAAAGGACTAAAGTGTCGTGTACCATGCTGGAAAAAATTGAATGTCACGGCAATAGGACGTTTTTAAAAGAAGGGGTGCCTTGTATAAAATATTCCGAACAGTATTTTACGACGACGTTGTTGTACAGTATACTGCTGGGCTTTTTGGGGATGGATAGGTTTTGTTTAGGGCAAACGGGGACTGCCGTGGGGAAGCTTTTAACTTTAGGGGGAGTAGGAATTTGGTGGATCGTAGATATTGTTTTACTTATTACTAATAATTTAACACCAGAGGATGGAAGTAATTGGAACATTTATGTGTGAAACTACTTTTTAAGCGTACTAGTGTAAGAAATATTTAAAATTTACATAAGTAATTTATATACATCAATGTATTTAAGAAGGTTAATAAAAAGTAAATTTGTGACAGTTTTTACTTTCAGTCATCGTTTTTATAATTATAATGGGTAACGAACAGATTCGATTGTTAATATATGTATGTATGTAATCGTTAACCTCTTATACCTTTCGGTGTTGAGGCTGGTGCGTTAGCGTATGTGGTCTTACGCGTGAAATGCACAATCCGGCCCGCATGCGAGTCACGTGATAATTTGAAATAATTGATTGACATATTAAAAATCATTTGAAGTTCTGAAACTGTAAGCAATTAACGTAGCTGAATAACAACTACATAGAAAATCAACTGAATCATCCATGCGATTTTATAATGCAACATTCATCCTTACATGCTCTGTACTCAACACACACGAATAATACTGAAAACGGGATAAAGAAGTAGAAATTCCTGCATTTTACTTCAAAAGAAACGAACCAAAAGCACATTCTCGGACGCTTTCGCTAAGTAACTATCAAATTCGCATGCTTTATTCAAAGTCTGATACCTGCACACGATTTTCTATTTCTACCAATAAAAACGAAGGATTCAAGGAAACATGTTGGCGGTATTATCAAGTTTAGCTCAAAAATTGTGTAATAAACAACTAGTAAATTCAAAATTTACATCAACCTTTACATATATAAATGCAAGAGAGTTATAGGAAATCTTAGCCAATAATTTAAATTCATTTCCGGGAGCTGAGAAAGCTTGGAAGCAGTGGTGAAAGGTATTTTATAAAGCTTTCTTTTTATTTACTTAGTACTTGCTGCATAACATAGCATGGCATGATTTCCATTCAAAAACTAAGTCTAAAAGCACTCACATTATACAACATGGTGGTATGAGGGGAGGTGAACAAGCATCTTCTGATATACTTTCAAAAAACCAATGAAGGCATTTTAAAAATTATATCTAATATTGAAGTAGAAGGATACAGATATGTTCAAGAATCTAAAGTTGCACTATGTATGTATTTTGAACTGTTAAAAGTTCATGTTTCAGTACAGATTTGAGCAAAAGTTTACTAGACTTAAATAGGTAGGTATACAGGTTGCTCGTAAGTGGTACCAAAGAGCAGTATAACTGCTCTTTGGTGGTACGTAGTTTAAGTTCCAGAATAAATTAAACTTCTGCCAAAGAGAATAAGTCTTTATATAATATTCTTTGCTTCTGCTTAAATTTGTATTGAAATATTAAACCTAATTTTAAAAGACTACCTACTTTTAGCATTTAAAAAACACTGAAATCATTGTGCTTTAACATTGCATTATAGTAATAAAGTTAATATTATTTAAAAACTTCTTTTTAACAAAACTATGCATCCATATGCGCATAACAAATTTACAGGAAAGAGAAACAGCAGCGGATGGTAAACTATTCATCGCCTATTAAAGATAGGTAATTAAATTTTTATTTTTTGAAGCAAATTTACTTTTATTAATCAAATTTATATGAATGTAACAGACATTTATGTAATTTATTTCCCACAACAAAATTATTAGTAAGCAGACATGCAGTAGGAACGTATTAGCCTACTCTCAAAGAAGCTGTATCCAGTAAAGATATTCGAAGTTAGTCGTCTTATCACACACTACAGGTACAATAACAATAAAGTTTAATGAAAAAGATTTTTATTTTTTATAACAACTGGTAATTACGTCAAGATGCTTTTTATCTTTATTTACACTTTTGTTGTTTCAATAGATTTACAAACAACTAAATAGAAGTAAAGGTGACTATATCATTTATACATTTATCGTCGACTAGCCACTAGCATCATAATGCTATCATTATTATAGAGAAAATCGTGCATAATATTATACTTTATGTTCGACTGCATTTGCAACACTAGAAAAGCACACTAAGTTATACCGAATTTTTATATAGGAAAATAAAAAAATAATTTATCCAATTCAGTTACGAAATGTCAACATTTCGATATTGATTTTAGTTGTGAAAAGTGGTTCATTTTGTAACTAGTTACAAAATATGCTCCCATTTTGTAACTAGTTACAAAAAGATGATTTGAGTTGCAAAAAGTGGTTCATTTTGTAACTAGTTACAAAATATGCTCCCATTTTATCACGATGACCCAACTCCTTTTTTAAGAAGATGTGGCATTTACATTTTGTTATCTGAATTGGATAAAATCTTTTTATAAGATATCCAGTTCCTCTAGAGCAGTCGAACCTAAAGCTTTGTACCTATGTAATTCGTATCTACATAAATAAACTTTATAGACACGCCTTTTTGTTAGACTCGCTCGCTCGTCCATAAACACCGGCTCGTCCAATAAAGTTCTATATTATGTACTACTTACATAATAGTTATTTATGTTATAAGTACAAAATATAGGACTTTTTTGGACGAGCCGCGTTTTATGACCGAGCAAGCGAGGCAAATAAACAAGACTAGTCTAAAAGTCCGTTTTTGTACGAGTAACACACATAATTTTATGTTCGACTGCCCTGAAATGATATTTCCTTCTTAAAATAATGACGTTTAATTTAACATGACAGTTTGATATGACTTTGTTACTATGACTACCTACCTATAAAGTTTAAAAGGTACTAGTCCAATAAAGTGGGTCTTTATGGACGACAAACGCTGTCAAAAATGACATCTTTTTAAAACAGTCGAACATAAATAGCTATTATGGCACTGTGCCATAAAGTTGTTATAACAACGGAATAAACGTTACTTAACAACCACATCAGTCGTTATAGTAACAAATACTATTTTGTGACAAATACGTCATAATTTTATATAACCTGAATAATTAATTATTATTTTAGCAAAAAAAATTAAATTAAATTTCTTATACATAAATAATTGTAATGCTAGTCGACGATAAAATAGTATATGAAATTCGTTTATAATTCAGTATTATGGCATTCATGCCATAATACTATACATTATAAACTAATTTCATAATAGGTATACTATTATGTATAGGTAAATAGATAAAATAATTGACTACTAACACAAGTTAACTGTTAAAAATACGTAAAAGACAATCTATAGCTGTTCAACGTTTAAGCAACAGTATGGAAGCAACAGATGATTTGGCAACAATTATCCAAAGAAAAATAAGTATCAAAAAGAAATATTATCAAGAATAAATTGAAGCATTAAAGAAACCAACAGAAGCAATTAACAAAATTGCATATGCGATTGAGAAGTTAGCACAAAAATAAATTAATTTTTAATTTTTATATACATATTTTCGTTAGAAATAATTCGTATTTTATTGTTGAGTAGAAATTGGAATTATCAATATTGATTTGCGATTCAATGGACTGCTTGTCATTATCACTGATTATACCCAAAAATACATCGTCAACTTCTTCGGTTTGAAATTCTGATTGAGGTACATTGTTGTTTCTTCTGTTGGTATATTTGTTATGAATTTTGTTTTTGTGTTGTTCATTTCAAGTCCTATTTTTCCCGATTCTTCATGTAGTTGTTCAAGCATCTCGGTGAACTCTTACCCGTTCTTTGCAAATATCTAGTTTTCTAGGTATTCGCCTTGGATGTTTATACCTTTTCCTTGACAATTCAGTTCCTTGAAAACATCTTTGAGAACCAAGGTAAATAGTTTTTGTGAGAAAATGTCACCTTGTCGATCATCACCTCTTTTAGTTTTGATTTTGTTTGTGGTCTCATGTACTTTTACTGTGATGTTCGGTAGATGTTATCTATGAGATTTATACAGGGTGAGTCATAATGGGCGGAACAAATTTTACCAGTATGTAGGACAGACTTTTTTAAGTAAAAAAGTTCCTATAAACCTATGTCCTAATCCGCACAGTTGAGGAACTACAAGAAGTCAAAGTTTTTCTTTTTAACATTAAATTCAAAAGGTAATATCAAGTAGTTTGCGGTCATTCATTGTTTTGCTGAGATTTTTACCTCTGGGGACATATGAAACAGTTAGTACACAATGCTGAAATTGACACACGTGAAACAACTGCATCAGAGGATTTTTAACGCGGCCAATAAAATTCGCAACAATGTTCAAGTAGCTAGAGTGTACGATTCCCTTATTTGTAGAGCTCGTGCTTGTATTACAGCTCAAGGAACACAGTTTGAACAGTTTTTGTAATATTGCGATTTAATTAAATATTTTTTGTACAGTTTATCCAATGTTTTAACAGTTTTCACAGTTGCCGTTATTATTAAATATTTGTGTTTATTACAAAACTTTGACTTCTTGTAGCTTCACAACTATGTAGTTTAGGACAAAGGTTTATAGGAACTTTTTTACTTAAAAACGCCTCTCCTACATACTGGTAAAATTTGTTCCACCCATTATGACTCACCCTGTATATCTTTGGTCTATTCTGGAATGAGGTAGTAGTCCTGGTATACAAGAAGGATGATCCTACTGTCCTCGAAAACTATTGTCGGATTAGTCTTCTATCTCAGATTTATACGTTATTCATCAGAATTATAACAAACAGATTAGACCACAAGTTCGACACATACCAGCCAAAAGAACAGGCCGGATTCCGTAGCCACTTTAGCACTACTGAGCACCTCCATACAGTAAAACAGCTATTAGAAAAAATGTCTGAATACAACATTCCGATATGAACTGAGCTACCTGGCTTCCCCGACAGCACAATCACTGTTAACAGTCGGGTAAGATTGTTCGCGCATCAAACAAATGGTGACAACTTTGAACAATTTTTATAATTTTTTTCTTCATATCTCCGTCATTTTGCAACTTTTATATAGGCTATTTTTGGTGAAATGATTTATTTTTAAGAGTTCTACAACCTGTTAAAATAAATGCCTCAACTTTGAAAACACCCTGTATTATATGATTATCTTATAACTAGAACATTTAGTTCTTCAAAATTTGGAGGAAAATAAACTAACTGACTAAAAATATTAAGACTGTTCCACATATCTGCAATTTCCTGTACCACCCTAGATACTGAAGATTGACTAACACCCAAGAAAATATTTGAACTCGTTTGGTAGCTTTCTGTTGCAAAGAAATTTAACGCAACCAAAACCTGTGAAACAAATACTAAAGTGTGTAAATCTATTTCTACATTTGTTTCGACGCTAAGAGCAAATGTCTTGGAAGGTGCTGGAATGTACTCTAACTCAATTAGATAATGTGTTTTTGTCAATTGAAATAAGGAAATGAAATGCTTATGAGAAAGTTTGCTTATCAGTTGGTACGTGAAATTCTTCTGAATCGTCTTTGAGCATTTCTTCTTCTTCAACAATCATGAATTATTGTTAGCTCATCTATTTTGATAACAAAATGCAAAAAGGCTGAACGAAAAGTATGCGAATTTAAATGTATCGATTCTTGAGAGTACGGTTTTAAAAATTCTATGCGATAAGTCGTTAGCCTATATTCTTTTGTTTATGAATGGTTCGAGAATCAGGTCTCTGATTTTTAAACAGTAGTGCAAGTCGCAAGATCAGGAGAATTGACATGTTCATTGATTTATGGCAATACTAGATTATGCCTACAAAACACCTACGAGATTTTCTTGCGACTTTACCCTTAGCTATCAAAGATTTTGTGCTCCAGAGAATCTTGGAAGGATACAAACCAGTGAATGTTGCGGGCACTTGCCGTTACACTTATTCATCAATATGCATCCAATAATCATTATGAATTCGTCAAAACATTTATAACCAAATACTTCTTTAAATCACCTTTTTACTTGTATGTGGGTTCATACAATAAATAAGGATTCTCAAAAATATGTAGCTGGGGAGACCACAAATATTTCAATGTTACAACATAATTTGTAATAATAACAGATCAAGTTAATAATAGAATAATGAACATCTTGTAGAGAATCTTTTATTTACCAACAATCTGTTGACATTATGCGGAATAAAATATAAAATTATAACCTACACAGTTTAAGCAGAGTTGGAATTTGGTCCACGACGACGGCCAAAAGTAGCTACAACATTAACAAATCGTCTGTTGTATTGGATACGTCTTTTGGCTCTGCCTGTCTTCTTCTTTTTCTTTTCTTGCTTTTCTACTTTTGGGGTCTGACCTTTTACCTTACCTAAAAAATTAATACAATCATTATTTGAACAAAAAAACACTCAATTATATTTTAACGAACTTTCTTATACGATAAATGGCATCAAGAAGTAGTCGGACTAAAACTAACTTAATGCAAACCTAGCTAACAGCATTCATATCTCAGTGGCTTGTGACAATTCTTTATGACAGCGATGAGATTTGAACCCTATTTGAACTGCTGGCTAAGCAGACTGTTGATCTGCTCCACCAACATGCCCCCGTATTTTATGTTTAAATAAATGTTTGCAACTACCTTGAATAGTTATAAAAAAAACATATAACTACCTCAAACAGTCCATTTATTATAGCAAGTCTTTAGGAGGGTCCTTGCTTAATACCACAAAAGACCCGCTGGTGCTTGCACAGACTTAACCTACTTAATTTTAATGATATTGACTAAATGATTTCTTATTGGAATACTCTTTAACAACTTAGCTACTAAAACCACCCTCCAACAAAACATAACTAATCTTGTATATCCTCGAGGCATATAACTTTTAAGGTTGATTCAGACTGATGTGGATTGGTAATACATAATACACTTTCCACCAGACATGTTGATGGCAAATTACTTCTTGTAATCTTTGACACAATTTCTAGCTAAATTAATTTAGGTATGTCTCCAATGATAAAATATTATAAAATTCTCTATGTATACTCGGAGATATGCCTAATTTTAACACTGCACTGGAGTCTGTAATTTCACTCTAAACAAACGCTTTGCTTTTGCCGAACCAAACTGATTTTGCTAAACCGGCACCAAACGGAAATCGTTGGCTAACCGGTGTTGCACCACATTCACAACGTTGGTAATATGAATAATCATATCTAAAAGCCTAGAATCATTCCATATGTGGCACTGCACCAGTTCTACAAGCAGATGACAGCCGCCAGCCTAAATCAACCTTTATTCGTTTATACATTTTAAAAGTTTAGAATAAAAAATGTAAGCACAAACCAAAACCTTACTTTATTATGAAACCAATAGGTTACTTAATTACATTCAATGAGTCAGGTTTCACAACTTTCCATAATGAGAAATGCGACGACCTTGATTATTACAGAATAAAATATGTTAACGAAAAACCTGACATGTATTCTACGAAATCTTAATAAAAATCAACAAGAACTTACCAGCACGAGCCAAAGAACCATGTACTTTACCACCAAGTAAACCCACAGTCAATTCAAGATCTGTCGATTCAAAAGCAGATGCTAAACAATCATCGGCAATTGGACTACCTTCGGCATATAAGCTGATTTCACTGGGGTTCAACTGCTCTAGTGCTGCAATACGGTCCTACAAACCACAGTATTTTTTCCATCTAACCTTCAAAACAAATCAAACAGCCTTACCTTCAATTGGGCAACAGTTTCTGTGCCCTGACATTCTAGCAGGTGCGTTGACTGTCCACGAATTTGTAACTGCATTTTGAATGCTTATCTCTGAAAAAAATCAGGGTTAACTATTGCGCCATGTTTGCACACGCATTAAACACGTGTTTATGAAAATTAAGCTACTTATCATTAAAGACTTTAATTATTCGTAGAAAAATATAACACACTGAATATTATAATATATTTTGTTGAATTAGAACTTAAAAATCTTTATATTTACTAATAAAATAAAATTTTAATAAGCATATTACCTCCGCTACACGCCTGGAGATTTGACAGAAGAATTTTGTCAACCGGATTACGAAGTACCACTACTCAAAGGTTAGGCATAAAAATCCCCATGTATTAATGCGGGAAATTCAAAAACTTATTTGAACTTGCTCCAAAACACGAAATATTTAAAAACCAAACAATTTTCCGGCATTTATTATTTATTAATAAAATATTTCTTATGCTAACATAAATTATTTTGTGATATTAAAATTACTTATTTCCAATTTGAATATTAAAATTAAAACTAAATAAAAACGATTTATTTAAAAAATAATTTATTTACAGTATTTAATCAGTACCTTCCGTAAAATGTAATTAACCTCTAAAACATATACGCTCTAGACAATCATTTCTTAACGAATACATACAAAAGTTAAAATTATAAATAAATAATGACGTACACAGTACTCACATTCTAGAGAACAAATAACTTTTAAAATTAGTCCATACACAACAACCAATATCAATTTTAAATTAATATTTTGATTATTACAATAATACCTGATTGTCCCTAAGCTATATATTTTATAATTTGATGCATTTTACAAAAGCTTAGACTTTAAACTAATTTATTTTAAAAACAATAACATGGAAAAATTATGTTAAGTTATTAACGTAACTAGGTAATTAATTACACGATTGCGTACCTTAAAATCTTTGTTGGAAGTTTTGTTGCTGTTGCTGATTGTTGTTACCATACATCATTTGCTGTTGATGGAATTCCTGTTGCTGTTGTGAAGTAATCGGCACAACCTACAAAACACACACATAACTTTCAAAGCTAGTTACTTAGAAAAAAATCTTACTTGTGGATTAACTTGTCCAGGGTGAGTAGCAACCAATCTAGCTCGCTTTGCAGGGTTACCATGATTATCCGCAGTGCTCGGTTGTTGCGACTGTTGTTGCTGTTGCTGAGCTTGTTGTTGCGATTGCTGTGTTTGTTGCTGTTGCGTCTGTGTTTGCCTTTTATTTTCAGCCTTTTCTTCCTGATCATCGTCTGTTAAAAATTCGCGTTTCGGATAAGGAATCGGACAACCTAAAAGCAACAATCGTTTAGCATTCACTACTCACTCCCATCAACATAAACCAAAAATTACCTGCAAAAACGTCTTGCGTAGGTAACGGATCTTCACTAAAATAAGCGTCTTGCATAGCTTGCTCTGATGTTATACGTTTGTTAGGATCCATCAATAATAATCGTTGCAATAAATGAAACGCTTTACTGTCAGGTTTGATTTTATGACGATCCATGTATTTAACTAATGAACAATTTACGTAACTAAAACACGAATTATTAAATAGAGGTAGAAACATTTTGTAAAAATTTACTTCGATTTTTTGAAGTCTTTTAATAATGTGGGATGCTCGGGCATTTTTCGAATATCCTCCCAGTCTTTTTCATGAGGAAATCCCATTACATTAAAAATACGATCTAATTGATCGTGGTGATAAGGATTACTCGTTTTAATATCCTCCTGCCGACAGTGAAAGATTGGTTCTGATGTTAAAAGTTCCGCGAAGATACACCCAATTGCCCAAATATCTGAAATATTTTGCTTTATCAATATAAAGTTTCATAATTAAAATCTAATTAATATGTTATAACTCCGTTATACCAGTCCCGAGCCTGGGGTCCCATCAAACAAGAGATGGGGAAGGAAGAGAAACCTTGTTAAAAATAGGATTCATCTGTGATCATTGTATTCAATGGTCTCAAAACATCGAGAGCAGAGGAACCAAATATAGGGAGGTCTGATCTCTCAAGCCAAGGAAGTCAATCAGTCTAAGAGAAGAAAACCCGAATTCAAATTACCTGGCCCTGCAGGTTGTAGGTTGGGACTATGAACCTGTACTCCGTTTCCTGTAAAAATCTTTTAACCACAAATTTCCCCAAAGTAGCCTCGGACACCGATGGATCAAATGGTAAACGGAAATTGGCACGGAAACGGACTCTGAGAATAGCTACATGGAATATTGAAGAAATAGCAACGAAAAAGGAGGAAGTATTTAAAGAACTGGAAACACATAATATGGACGTCTTAGCATTAACTGAAACAAAGAAAGGGGAAGGGACAGAAGAAAAAAATAGATGCATACATATCGCTACCTTGGAACAAAAGTGACACAAGTTCAAAAACTTAATTTAGAGAAAAAACACTTCAAAGATTGTGTGAAACTAAAATGTAGAATTCTGGCCATTGGTAAACAAGAATGGTAAGCAACTATGCGAGTAAAAAGTATGAACTATAAACAGTGGCGTACCGACGGGGGGGGGCTAGGGGGGGTAGTTTGCCCCCCCCGCCTTCTTCCTTTTAGCGGCTTCGGCGCCGTGCATTTTTTTATAATTTATTTTTTAATTCAACCGAAATAAAAAATATAATTATTCGTATTACATAATTCTATAGGCGTGATAAAATCAAAATGGCACAGTGAGCAAGATCTATATCTATATCTATATCTATATTCCTTATAACAACCGAGCCCCCACATTGTATTTATTTTATTTTTTACAGCCCTGATAAATAATGTCCGCATTCATTTTAAATATTCTTAAATAGTGGCGATGTGGCCGCTTTAATTTTCTATATAAAGAAATAATTATCTAGAAACCTGCCGATACCGTCGCACTGGTGGGTGTCGGCAGCGGTAATTTTTGTCCTTTGTCATCATATCGTCTTTCCCGGTAATATTTATAAAAAAGTACATTATTAACGATTTACGTCGCGGCGGCAAAGAACCCCTTTTATGTGCAACTGTATTTTTAAAAGAACCACCGATCGGTCAAAATGCAAACATAATGTATAAAAAATTAAAAAGAATAGAGCAGTGTTCTGTTTTGCATTTCGACAATTTGCAGTTTTATTTTGTAGAGTAAAGATTTGCTTATATTATGTTCCGTGCTTAAAACGTATTTTAAATTGTTTTAACTGAACTAGAACTACTATATTTCAAAAAAACAAAAAAAAAAACGTTGTTCAAGTGCAATAAAAAAGACAAAAAAACGCGCTACTAAAATTAGCCCAAACCAAATTGTTTTTCCTATAATATCTAAGGGTCCTTAAGGCGCCTTCAAGAAACATTGCCCCCCCCCCCCGCCTCTCAACGATAGGTACGCCACTGAGTCTATAAACTATGTTAAGACCAAATAGTTTAGATTCTCCGTGAATTTGAACCATTTACAAATAAATTTTGTTTTTTTATTTGGAGTTGTGCCAGTCTTGTTAAAAACATAAGATGGTTTTTGTAAATAAATTAATGCACAATATTATACTGAATATTTACTCACTGCATGATCTATCGGGAAGCACTCGTAGCCAAAAAAATATCACCAGATTTAAATGCTGTGCTTTGAGATGCTATCAAAATTATTAACTACATAATAAAAAGCCGCGCCCTTAACATTTTTTAAGGGAGAAATGTATAGTTCACCTCAAATGGCGCCACCGTTGTTTCTAAATGCGTCTTGGCTAAATAAAGTGATAAGGCCTTAATATGTAATATTTAATTTAGCTGGCCTTGGCTTTATAAACTCCGTTTTTAATCAACGCAGGCGACATTAGTTCTCATAGTAAATCTTGTAAATCCGTAGAAGGCGCCATCGTGATTTCTAATCAAGGCCAACAGTTCCGCGTTTTTTACACTTTATCAAATTTACAGTTTGCGCTCTATCAAAGTTGTCAGTCATAATGACATTAGTATTATTTATAATTTTCACATTAAGGCCTGGCCACTTTATTTAGTCAAAACGCAATTAGAAAAGACGATGGCGCCATTTGCGGTATATAGTTCACCTCAAATGGCGCCATCGTCCTTTCTAATTGCGTCTTGACTAAATAAAGTGGCCAGGCCTTAATATGCAATATTTAATTCAGCGGGTCTTGGCCTTATAAGGGACGAAGTTCTTATTAATACAGTTGGCCTTGTTCTAATTGCGTCTTGGCTAAATAAAGTGAGCAGGCCACAGACAAGTAAACAAGGAAGACCACTCAAAGCTAAAGATAAAATAGGAAGCAGTAACGATCTCAGCGCGCTCATAGCACCTGGGTGAACTAATAGTTATAAGCGGGAGAATTTAAATAGTAGAGAGTTATCGCAAGTACTACATTAAATTTCCGCTGATGTTATACGCTATTTTATTTTTACGGTAAATGACATTTTAGAGTTATCGCATGCCGCTATTTTACCGTACGCTAAAGTTTCCGAACATAACCTGAAATTGTTTATAAACACGGCAACATAACCTTACCACTCAAAATAACGTACGCAAAGACCCTCCGCTATTTCATGAAAATACCGGACCGCGGTTATTTCTTTAGCGTACGCTAAATGTAGACGCATGCGCATTCTTCCGATTGTACGAAAATAAGTACTTCAGGGAATATGACGGATTAAACCCCGTAGTCCACATAGGCGCGCTGCTATCGACGATATTCCGGTTTTGTGCTATTCTTTGATTAGTCTTCCTTGTTTAATGGTCTCTGGGGCAGGCCTTTATGTGTAATATTTAATTTAGCTGGCCTTGGTTTAGTTATGTATAGTATATTTCACTCTTAAAAAACCACCACCTGTTGAATTATGTTGGCAAAATTAAAATTAAAAAGGGTTGGCATTATCATTTGTCAGATTTGAATTAATTTTCAAATTCAATTTGTTTAACTTTTGTGGAAAAATGGGACATAAGAAACGCAATTTATTAGATCGAAAGATGAAAAATGCGTTAGTCAAATGCTTTGAAGAGTCAAAATATTTGGCACCACACTTAAGTGATGGACAGATTCACGAAAAATTAGAGTATATTTTTTCGGTAAATACAAATCATGTTCTTTTATTTACAATATTTACAATTTCCGAAAATAATCCCGATGTATACATGGAAATTGACGAAGTCGAAGATACGGATTAATTCCAAACAGTTTATTTTCCCTTCAGTGATTGCTTTATATAGGTAGACCTTAAAGTGTGGCGCTTCAGTTCTTACACTGCCCGTCTCTGTGATCTTAAAGGTTTGTTTAAAAGAACTAGAATTATTTCTTTAACTTACTATTTTACAGCACTCCAAGATGAAGCAAAATTGACCGTATAATGATATTATTTAATACTAGTTACAAATTCTAATGTACAACGTGCTCCGGTAACGAAAGGTCATAGCTGGTCATAGCGAAAGATGACAGAACAAATTAATAACACCATAATTGATCATAACCTCTAAAAGTCAAGCTGAAATATTTTTCACTAAACATTGTTGCCGGTTGTATTTCTAAGGAATAATGCGACGTTGGTGGTTTTTTAAAAATGAAATCGAGTATACAGTAAAATTAGCTACTACGCTTTCAACTGTCAACCTCAAAATTAAATTCTGCTGTCAAGCTGACATTTCGTTGATGTTTGATTTCTTTAATTTTGAATGATCATTTGGGTTTTGGTTGTTTTAATTTATTTTGGGGCGTATTTAATAACTAATAAAGCATCCTTCAGGCATTTTAATACACATGAACTAATTTCAGTAGTTCACTTGGATTCTGTGTTGTTGCAAGAGTTTCAATTTAATTTCTTTGCTAAAGCGCCATCTCATGGCCGCCGCAAGAAAAGTGGTCGGAGTTTTTCTAGCCACTCTTTATATATCTATACAGCGCGTACAAGCTTCCGTAACTTTATTCCTTGGACAATAATAAGGCGAAAAAGCCACCAGATGCTTCCTCAACTCGTGCGAAGCCTTCAAAGTTCAAAATTGGCAACGCGAAAAGGAAGCCGTTTTTGCAAAATTCTCTTACTTTATGCATAGATTAAGTAATAACGGCAACAATTTAGTATCGTTTATCATTTAAAAGTACCAAAAAAAAATACTAGTTTTCATAATTTCGATTCACAGAACTCTTCCAAATGTGTTTGCTTGTATCAAAAATACGTTTGGCAATATTGCAAATTAAAATTAAATTATCTTGTTATTAATGTTTTATTTTTGTTTTTGCTTTAACTAATAATCGATGAGTTGGCTGATGGCTGAGTTTGAAAATGCAAGGTTGTCAAATTTAAATTTCTTAAATTGTTATTCGGACCGCAAAGAGTGGAGGAAGTGGACTTCATATCTGACACCCTATAAGAGGGTAAAAGGATTTGAAGAAGAAGAAGAAGAAGAAGAAATTGTTATTCTTGGGATTAACTCAGCATCTACCAATCTTATTTTTGTTCAAGGAATAAAGTTACGCAGAACTTGTACGCGAGTTTTTACACACCCTGTATACAAAAACATGTTATCTGAAAAGTTTTATTAACTTCAGGTCAGGGATAAAAATTAAACGGAACAATCAAAGGCCCAATTAAAATCGAACAATAAACAACAGGAAAGTTTCAAATGAAATAAATTCGACGGTCAGACTAATGTTTTATATTTTAACCATAAATTACTTGGAGGTGCTAATTGTTATTGTGTTATTACAATGAAAACTTTAAAATGAAATCACGCTAACGTTAAAAGACTATCAATGTTTATCTTTAACATTAGAATGTTTATGAAAAAAACTTTTAACGGTAATTATTAGCAATTTTCACTTGTTTCCCGATAAAAGTGTTAATATGCAACAATTAATAACAAAACTATGTTCGTACCAGTCAGTAACTTTTAAAATTAACTACCATTTAAAACTACAGATAAATTATCATTAACTTTTAGCAATGAGTTTTAATTATTTAAAAGCAAGCAGTAATAAAAACGATTAATGTTTTAAACAGCATAAAATATTTACTACGTAAGAATAATTAATTAATTTGTTTGCCAATCTTAAAACACTTAATACAAAACAACAACCAATTATAATTTTTATCAAATAAAATCGATGGTTTAGGATTTTTGAGCCAAAAAATTTTTTGTATCATATAAAAGCATGCATGTTTCCTTTCCTATCTAGTGAGTTCTGAATTAAATTTATCACTTGCATACCCAGCATGTTTCCTGTTGTTAAGTTAGCCTTGAGAAACATTAATATAAATATGTCAAAACTGTTACAAGTTAATGTTTAGAATTAATGTAAAACGCAGTAGGTTAAAACTGAATATATGAATGAATTTATATTTATAATATTAAAGAAAAATGTTAGCCGGTAGACACTTAGTATGCTCCGTGCGAAAATATTCAATTGTGCTTCACGGAATGCAAAAACATCAAGTTGTTCCTGACATTATTGATATGGTTCCGCCAGAATTAGCGGAAGTTGTATATCCTAATGGTTTAAGAGTAACAATTGGAGGAGAACTAAAACCTCATCAAGTGAAAGATGCTCCTGTTATTAGATGGCGAGCAAATTATGGCGCATATTATACGCTTTGTCTAACAGATCCAGATGCACCAAGTCGAATAAAACCGATATATCGAGAATGGCACCATTGGTTAGTTGGTAACATACCAGGTAATTCCATATCACAAGGTGAAACTTTAACGGAATACGTTGGAGCTGGACCACCAAAAGGAAGTGGTTTACATCGATACGTTTTCTTAATATTTAAACAAAGAGGCAAATTGGATTTTAATGAAATACACCTAAATAATACAACGGCTGACAAACGTAAAAACTTTTCTATTAGAAACTTTGCAACTAAATATAAGCTTGGAACACCTGTTGCGGGGAATTTTTTCCATGCTCAATGGGATGATTATGTGCCTATTTTGTATACACAATTAAAAATGAAAGTGTAATTAATGACATTGTAATAATTAAGTTTTGCTAATAAATGAATAAGCTTTATTAAATAACCTTTATTTAAAATAGAACAAAATAAGGGCAGCTTACCAATAGCTTTAGTATAATGCCGAGCTCCCAGTAACAGTTCTGGTGCTCTGTACCAGAATGTAACCACAACAGGATCTAAATCGGCTAAAGGCTTCAATGGTGCATTAAACAATCTCGCAAATCCCATGTCTGCTATTTTTACTCGTCCACGTTCAGGTCCCTCACCCATAACCAGAATATTAGCGGGTTTAAGATCCCTGTGAAGAACCCAATTGGAATGCAAATAATGTATCCCGTCTAATATTTGATATAAAAGCGATTTGACCATCCCTTTAGGTACCATTACAGGTTTCTTATTTGCTTTAGCAGCTCTGTGAAACTTAATTATGTGCCACAAATCATGTTCTGCAAAATCAAACAGCAACCATACTTTTCGATCGTTATGTGAGAGAAAGACGCGAATTAAATTTATCACATTTGGATGTTTCAGTTCACGAAGTAACTGAAAGAATATTGCACACGTTTTTTATAGCAATACACCGGAAAGTTCGTACACTTACTGCAATTTCTCTACAAGCTGACATGGATAATCCTGTGCCTTCGATTTGCTTAAGAGCATAATCTCGACTATCCGATCCGTCTTTCCGCCTGCCTTTATATACGTGTCCGTAAGTTCCCCGACCAACTTTACATCCTTCGTATTCGAACAAGTCCTCCACCTTTACCCTCTCAGTCTGCGTCTTCATTTTAAATTCGTAATCCATCATCAGTGCAGTCATATTATGCATATACCCAACAACAGGTGGATTTCTGTAATAGAAATCCAAAATATCTACTTCACCTATGAGAAAACATTTCGCTGTGTTTTAATTTTAATATATTTTAAAAATTTTATTTACTAATTTTCAAAAGATAAACATTACAATCATACAGCATAAACAAACCTCCATTGATTATTTTGAGTCAACATCACTACTGCCAACAAAAAAACAATTCATAACCCTAAATAATTAACAAAAATGTTATCATAAAAATTGCAAATAATTAGTCTTTGTGCAGAAATTAAACAGTTTTATTTTACTCCACGAAACACATATCATCAAAACTACTTTTTAAATGCACTGTTTGGGAGAATGCAGCAATATTTCATACAGCAAAATGCAATTGATCATCCAATACTAACCACATGCAAAAAATCAGTGGCGTACGCACTTGTATCTACTAGGCGGGGGTGAGGGGGGGAATACAAAACTTTGTAAGAACCGTTCATCCATTCCTTTTTTATTTGCAACTGAATTTAAAATTTATAAGTATAACCTTAGCCCTTAGCAAAACCTTTATATATATAAACAAAATATAATTTATCAATTGCGTTATTTATTTCTATGTTTTGATTTATTTATATAAAATGTGCAAGTAGGTCAAGAAATTATAAAAATTGTAATATTCTGTTGTGGTCATAATAGCTATTTATGTAACAAGGACATAAAATAGAACTTTATTGGACGAGTCGCTGTTTATGGACGAGCGAGCTTGCGAGCGAGTCTAATAAATAAGACGAGTCTATAAAGTTTGTTTATGTACGAGTTACATACAAAGCTTTATGTTCGACTGCTCTAGAGGAGCTGGATATCTTCTAAAAATTATTTTTTATTTTCGTATATAAAAATGAGTGTGCTTTTCTAGTGTTGCAAATGTCAAAGATTGTTTAAATACGATTTAATAATTTATTATCTTTATACAAAGAAATTGATACTTTAAAAAGTGTAGAAGAGTTGGCAGCAAGTGGCAAAGAATAAATATGTTAATTTAATTGTTTAAATTTGTTATTTCATGTAAATAAAAAATTCCATTTTGGTGACAGTGACAGTTCTGTCCAATAAAATAAAGTAAAAGTACTAGTCCAATAAAGTGACACATTATGGACACTAAATGCATCCATAAATCTAGTCATTATGAGACAGTCGAACATAAATATTTTTATATGCCGGCGTATCATAATGACAACTTTATGTCATTGTTTTTGAGTGACGTAAGGCAGTTCATTATAGTCCAAGGACCATAATGAATCCATTATGGGCCAAGGACCATAATGAATCCATTATGGTACTCAATTTAAAAACTACTAAATTCAAAAAGTACTCTTACACGACATTTTCTGCAATTTTCTTCAAATTCGAAGGTAAACTTTCATTAGAATCACTCATTTTCTTAAATTTTACTACAAATTCAATTTGAAAATTGTGAAATTGCAAATTAATTTTAACAGCGCTTTCTACTTGACAGCAGTGTTTGACAGTAAATAAAGCGCGGCTTGCTTACTATTTTTTATAATAATAACTGAATGCACCTGTCGTTTCAAAAATACTATTTTAAATCTTTAAAAATATACATACTGGTGCCAGCATATAAAATTTTGTATGTAATTCGGATCCTAAACGATCATTATGGTACACGCCGTGTTATCGGGCGAGGCACGGCTAGTACCATAATGATCGTCATTATGATCCTTATTACATAAATAACTATTATGTCCGACTGCATCATAATCACTTGATTATGGATGCATTTAGTGTCCATAATGTGTCACTTTATTGGACTAGTACTTTTACTTTATACTTTATTGGACTCATCTGTCACTGTCACAAAATGGAATTTTTTATTTACATGAAATAACAAATTCAAACAATTTAATTAACATATTTATTATTTGGCACTTGCTGCCAACTCTTCTACACTTTCTAAAGTATCAATTTCTTTGGTATAAAGATAATAAATTATGAAATCGTATTTAAACAATTTTTGACATTTGCAACACTAGAAAAGCACACTAAGTTATACCGAATTTTTATATAGGGAAATAAAAAAATAATTTTAGAAGATATTTAGTTCCTCTAGAGCAGTCGAACATAAAGCTTTGTATGTAACTCGTACATAAACGAACTTTATGGACTCGCCTCATTTATTAGACTCGCTCGCAAGCTCGCTCGTCCATAAACAGCGACTCGTCCAATAAAGTTCTACTTTATGTCCTTGTTACATAAATAGCTATTAATTATGCAATAAATCTTAGTCATTTCAAATTTTAATTAATCCATTCAGGACCAAAACTTAAAGCCTGAATGTAACTCATTAGTCATTAGGGAAGAAGTCAAGAAGTTTCAAATACGTACGAAAAAGGGGGCACAAAGGTATTAAAAGTAAAAAAGGTGTAGTCGTGATGTCATATTTGGTTCATATTTTTGTGTGTGCTATCTACATCCCACCTCTTGCTGCACAAGATGTCTATCAACTCCATCTTGATAAACTAAAAGATATTTGTATCTCGGCCAATCGTGAAAACCATTTTTTAATTTGTGGTGATTACAATTTAGGGGAAATAATGTGGAATTATAATGATCGTGAGGAGGCTGTTCAATATCAGAATGCATCATCCGTAACATCTCGTCTTTTGATAGATACGCTTTCGTTCTGTAATCTACATCAATGCAATCTTGTACCAAATGCAAATAAGAAAATTTTGGATTTAGTGTTGTCTAACAATTTTGTAAACGTTGATTCCTGTACGGAATTTTGTTTAACAGCTGTGGATATGCATCATCCACCTCTAGAATTTTCTTATTTGGATATCACATTACTAACTCCAATGACTTCCATCAATTATATGAAATATTCTTTTAATAATGTAAATTATAACGACTTAGCTAATAAGCTTGCTGTTGTAAACTGGTCACTCGAACTAAACACTCTTGATGTTAATGAAGCGGTAGACAGATTCTATAATATAATTTACAAGTCTATCGATAAATACGTGCCGCGTCGAAAAGATTGTAAACGTAGATTCCCTGTATGGTTTAGTACTGAACTAATTCAGCTCATTAGAAATAAAGCGAAACTTAGAAAGCGTTATAAGAAGTTTGGATACATTTTGGATTATCGGAGACTTTCAGAACTGAGGAAGGAAATTAAGTTAAAAAGTAAAGTATGCTTTAAAAGTTACATATGCGATACTGAAAGGAATATTAAAACGGACCCAAAAAAATTCTGGTCGTATGTAAAATCAAATTCATTTTCTCACGACATGCCGAATTTCGTTCAGTTAAATGAGCGTACTGCTTCCGATCCTCAGAGCATATGCAATTTGTTTAGTAATTATTTTGCTTCTGTATTTGAACCTGCAGATAACGCTAAACTATCTAATTATTGTGAATCAATGATACCTTTGAACAATTTATCGTCACTAAAATTTACACAAACTGATATCGAGAGCCGGTTGTTAAAGTTAGATTGCAAAAAATCATGTGGACCTGATGGGTTGAGTCCTATATTCATTAAAAGGTGTGCAAACGTACTGGCATATCCGCTAAGTTTAATTTTTAACAAATCTCTAGAAAGAGGCATTTTTCCTAACATGTGGAAGTTAGCACATATCACTCCAATATATAAAACCGGTAATAAATCCCATGTAAATAACTACAGACCAATATCTAAATTATCAATTTTCGGTAAGTGTTTTGAGGCATTAGTTAACGAACTCTTATTGCAAAACATAGTAACTGTCATTTCCGAACATCAACACGGTTTCTTACCTAAAAGATCGACGGCTACCAACCTTCTATGTTTTGTAAATTATCTTGCAGATGGTTTTAATAAAAAAGAGCAGATTGACGCGGTATACACCGACTTTTCTAAAGCCTTTGATAAAGTTAATCATAATATTCTAATTCAAAAATTGTCTCACTTTAACATACTTGTTCCGTTATTATGTTGGTTTGAGTCATATTTAACTGGAAGACGTCAACAAGTGGTAATTCATGGTTTTAAATCTGAGTATAAAAATGTTACATCGGGTGTACCGCAAGGATCTCATTTAGGCCCTACTTTATTTTTAATTTTTATAAACGATTTGTGTAGTAAATTTTCATGTAACTATTTATTATACGCTGATGATTTAAAGATATATTACAAAATTAACTCTTTTTCGGATGTTGATCGAGGTAAAATACAGTGCAGTAACTATAGGGAGAGACTACAAATTTTAAATATGACAACTTTAGAAAAGCGAAGAATATTAATTGATTTTTATTGTTTTTATAAATTGATAAACAATCTTTATAATTGTAGTCATCATTAAGCTTGGTGTATTTCAATGTGCCCCAACGTGACCTGAGAAACTTTTTAGTATTCCGTCCTATAAGCTCTCGAATAAACGTGTTTTATTTCTCTCCATTCGCTAGAATTCCTCGAAACTTTAACAGGTACATAAACGATGTCGACTGCTTCTTCTTATCGTTTCAAAAATTTAAAGCATTATGTAATGTCAAAATTTCTATGTAGATTTGCGTTAATCACTGGTTATATTTTCTTCCTTAGTTCTGTAAGTATTCAGGTAATCTCTTCCGACTTCTATTATTTATGGATGGTCTCAATACAATGGTTTCTATTATTTATATGTAAATAAGTATGTAAAAAAAAAAAAAATATGTAAAAAAGTAGTAACTGTAATGTAATTATTATTTTTTTTGTAAATAATCTCTTCCGACTTCTATCATCTATATGTAAAACTGTAGTAATTTATTGTAATGTAACTATTATTTTTTAATTTTGTATTAAAATTTCATTTGTTATTGGTCCGTCTGTAAATGGGCTTTTATGTCTGTTGATGGGCCATGTTTTTGTCAATTAAATAAAAATAAAATACTCATAGACTCATACCCTCACTTTATGTAAAAGGACACATGTTAATCATGATATCTTCTACTTTTTCTTAACCCTTATACCGTTAAGGTGTCATGATATCAATAAATAATTTTTGTCAGCCTGTTTGACTGAAGTTCGATTCAATAAGCCATTAGGTATTACAGTTGTACAAGAAATTCTTTGAGCTTTGTTTATTCATATGCTAGGCAAAAAGCTAACTTTACCCCTCAAAGAGAAAAAAAAGTCGATCTACAATTACAACAACAAAGTGTGCTCTCTGAAGCACAAAGGAAGAATAAACTTGAGATGGTTGTATATGAAATTAAGCTGTTTTATGCACAGCAGCACAGCTATCACTCACTCTTCAATCAATAGTTTAGGAGTTAATAGGATAGCAGGAAATTAATAGTATTTTTCTAACAAAGGCATCACTTTTTTGACAACTTATATAGCTATTTTTTTTATTGAACTGCTTATTTATCCATGAAACTCTTCGTAGTGGGTGCTCCACTACTGTGCTAATTTACTTATTACTGTACTGAGCATATTTAATATTGTACTGTTTTGATTAATTAATTGGTTGAACTCATTTAAGAATACTGGAAGTTGCTCCGCCATGTTTGGAGGGTTTTGATTTTGAGTAATTGCTTGAGAATATGTAGGCCGGCCATTAGCTGCAAACTGAGCTTGTGGGTGGTTTGCGCTTATTGATGGGAACTGAGTATTGATTATAGTCATTTATGTTTCGGTTTGGATGAGACACATTGTGACGTGGCTGATTAGTTGTTTTCCCTTTAATTTATAAGGCGAATATGTACGTATAAATTTAATTGTAGTAATCATGTGCAAGGTTTCTTCTTCTTCTTATTTTGACAGTGTGAAGCAGCAATACACTCGGGCCTTAGGCCCATTGTGCATCTGCCATGAAGTAAAGGATGCCTCCATATACATACCAGCACCTAGCCCAAAGACTATGATCTTCTCTGAGGTATAAGTATAAGTATCGACACTAACAAGGGAGCAAGAGAGTATTGCCGACAACATGGAGGTGCTCCATATATTATTGGGCTCTAGAAGACCAGCCCCAAACAGGCAATGCTTTAGTAGAAGTAGTTTAGGGTATTGCAAAACTAGATGAAGAGAGGCTTCTTTTGCTGCTGCAGAATCTGCAACTTGTACGAGTGAGTCCAGTTTGCTTTAGGTAAACTGAGAGCCAATTCAGGGCCTAGAAAAGGTTTCAAGAAGCTCTCCCTGGCCAGGTGATTGGCCTCCTCGTTGTCTAGAATATTATATTACTGTGTCCAGACACCCAGATTACATAGTTGAACCCAGTTGAGCCAAGCTTTTCCAGGGCCCGTTGACATTCCATGACCAGGGAAGGGATAATCTCATTCCAGGTTTGTCGCCATAAATGAAGCCTGCATCTGCTTTCGATCGGTCTGTGAACCACAGCAGATCAAAAGATTTGACGTGATTACTGAGAAGTAATGAACGTTCATCCCTAGCAGATAAACAAAACAGAATCTGAATGAGACCCTTCAGCCTCCCATCGCCTTTCTAAAGGCCGCTGCAAATAGCCTGTAGGACAATTTTCATGCTTCCGCTTTATTTGCAACATATGACCAGTCCTCGTGATAGCAGAACATGCTAGCCTCTGGAATCGGGTGTGTAGCCTTGCAGTTATAGGCCACCACACCAATAAAACATAGGTGATAACTGGTCTAATCACTGTAGTGTAGATGTACATCAACACTTAAAGGGGTGATACCAAAGATACGACAGCATGCCCAAAAGGTGGCTGTGGTCCTCTTTATCTGTCTGACTATGTGATTGTTCCATGCAAGCTTAGTGTGTAGGGTTAGACCGCGGTACTTTACTGTGCCTGAGGGTTGCAAAACTGACCAAATTATTATTGGTTCCACAAAAGCTTCCAATTTTCTTTTTCTAGTGAAGATTACAAGCTCGACCTTGGCAGGATTAATGCAGCACTAAGCTGAACCACCTCTGCGCAACAAATAGTACGCCTTGCAGCAATCTGATAAGTGTGCCAGGAAGTTTCCCTGACCAAAATTGCAAGATCATCTGCAAATATCCACCGGCTTCCAGTTTCACAAGAACTCCATAGAGGATAAGACACCACAGCAGCGGTAATAGAGCAACACTCTGAAGGCAACCTCGTGTCACTGAGGCCCTCACTGTGACACTTCCAAGCAACCCTAAAATTTCTCATTCCGATCCATCTCATGACGGTAGTGTCAATGCTATGATTGATGGTAGTGTGGGCAGGGTTCCCTTATGTTGATAGCAAGCAATCTTACAATTTAAACCAACGCGTCTTTGTTTTAGTTGCTTAGAACTCAACATAATTATTATTTTGACTTTTGTATATTCACATTTTGTAACTGCATTTTCCGATATAATAAAAACGTGTTACTGACATATTTTTGGTCGTAAATTGAAATTGATCTCGTCATTAACCCGCCCACTCACGATTTCACCTTATATATCAATATTCATACCTACTAACAATGGAGAACGACCTAACTTAAAAAAGCTGCGAGTTTTCGGCTGTAAGGCTTATTTGAATACACCAAAGGCTCTGATCGGAGGAAAGTTTGACTCCAGGATGAATAGGTGCTACATGGTCGGGTATTGTAACAACGGATACAGGCTCTGGTCAACTGAGGAAAGGAAAATCTACTCAGGAAGAGATATCATCTTTGATGAAAACTCAAACACTCTGGACTTCTGTCAATACAGGGACAACTCTGGAAATACTGAAGAAGGAGGAGTGGAACAACAGAGTCAAAAACAGGAAAAACGTTCGGTGAGTTCGGAATACGACAGTGCTGAAGAGCTCAAGGAATCCGACGAACCACCATTGACAGAAAAACTGGAAACGGATCAGGAACAAATTCAACGAAGTACAAGGAAAAATACAAAACCAAGTTATCTACAAGATTATGTTGTTCTGGCACTGAATGCAGAAACATATGTAAACAACGTACCCGAGACCTATGAAGACATTGCCAATCGAGAAGATGCAACCGAGTGGTATAAGGCAGTGAAATCGGAAATCTCAGCTCTTGAATATAATCAGACTTGGACCTTAACCAAACTACCTCCAGGAAGAAAAGCCATCAACAATCGGTGGGTTTTTAAACTAAAGCAAGGCGAAGATGGAAATATTAGTCAATATAAAGCTAGGCTGGTGATAAAAGGATGTGCTCAGAAGAAAGGATTCGACTACGGCGAAGTCTACGCACCAGTTGCCAGAATGACAACGTTGAGAACCCTACTGGAAATTATAAACAATGAAGATCTTATTACTAGGCAGATGGACGTCAAAAACGCTTTCTTGCATGGAAACCTGGAAGAGGAGATTTATATGAAGCAACCGAAAGGATTCATGGAAGATTCAAGTCTAGTCTGTAAATTGAGTACGGCTGAGTTTACGGCTTAAAACAAGCTCCTCGAGCATGGAACGCCAAGTGTGACGGTTACGTCAAAAGTATTAAACTATCTCAGTCACAGTACGATCGATGTTTGTACTTCTACAAAACCGAAAATTCAAAACTATATCTGCTTTTGTACGTGGATGATATTCTGATGGCAAGCGACGACAAGAATCTTCTTTTATCATTCAAGAAGAAGCTCGAAGCAGAATTCCAGATGAAAGATCTCGGAGAACTGCGGAATTGCTTGGGGATAAAGATTGAGAAAACAGAATGCGGTATAACGTTGAGTCAACCAAACTACATGAAGAACCTGCTTAGAAGATTCAACATGGAAAATTGCAATGGCAGCAGTACACCTATGGAAGTGAAGCCTCCAACGGACGTACAATCAAAATCCATCATCGAAACCAAACCCTATAGAGAATTAGTGGGTTGTCTGATGTACGTTATGAGGACAACAAGACCGGATCTCAGCACCTCTGTAAACTTTTACAGTAGGTATCAGAGCAATGCAACCGAAGCACAATGGACCGGACTAAAACGTATTCTTAGATACATTCGAGAAACTGAGGACTACTGTTTGTTCTATCCCAAGAACCAATTCGCCCCATTGGTCCGCTACGCAGACTCAGATTGGGCAGGAGATACAGATCGTAAGTCAACATCAGGATTTGTTTTTGAAGTTCTAGGTTCACTAGTTAGCTGGATGACCAAGAAACAGCCGACCGTTTCGTTATCCTCAACGGAAGCGGAATATATGACATTGGCTAATGCTGCAACCGAGTTTATTTGGTTGAGAGGACTCCTGAGAGAAGTTGGGTTCAACTTCGAGAAGCCTGTGGTCATCTACGAGAATAATCAATCCTATATCCACCTTCTCAAAAGATGGGAGCATCGCAGGCTCAAGCATGTACATGTAGATGTAAAATACAATTTCGTGCGAGACCTTCACAACTCACATGAAATAGAAGTCAAGCACATACCTTCAGCGAACCAGAAGGCCGACATTCTCACCAAAGGACTGACACGAACAAATTTTGAAAGATTGAGATTTTATTTAGGAATAATGAAATGTATTTAACTAAAATTGTTAGATTGAGGAGGAGTGTTGATAGCAAGCAATCTTACAATTTAAATTAACGCGCCATTGTTTTAGTTGCTTAGAACTCAACATAATTATCATTTTGACTTTTGTATATTCATATTTTGTAACTGCATTTTCCGATATAATAAAAACGTGTTACTGACATATTTTTGGTCGTAAATTGAAATTGATCTCGTCATTAACTCGCCCACTCACGATTTTATCTTATATATACCTCATACCTACTAACAATTCAGATATGCACATAAAGCTAGAGTAAAGTTCGCACTTGCTGAGCCGTACAAACTCTCAAGTTCCATAAACATTTTGTCTAAAGTACCTAATACGAATAAAGGATGTTTAAAAAATACACTGGATTATATACTTTTTATGTTTGAAGATACATACTTATGTATATTTGGATCAAAAACAAATACGTTACAACTAAAGATAGACAGCTATTGCAAACTAAATAATAGAATATGCCTAGAACTGTAACATTTATACAATAAACGTCACTTTTTGACATATTAAATGATTTTTTTCCATTTCCGGTTGCACTGGAAGTGAATATTTGATTTTCAAATAGAACACCCTATATATTAATGCATTTTTGAATTCTGCATCATTTCTGAATCCAATGATACCACATAAATGTCACTTACTTATTCAGTCTTGAATATTTATTTTAATTTAATTTTTAGTTTTCTATTTAAGTGCGCCATGAATGTTCCGATTTATTCTAATTGAGCCGTGTAATACTAGAAAAATCGAAATCCCGTCGAAAATACTAAATTATGTGATTTATGAGCAAATAAAGTTCGTCCAAATGGTTTTTGGGACAAAACACAATCTTTTCAAATGTAACTATATTGGTACCGTGGTACCATTTTATTTCTAGTATTAATAAGGAATTTATTCATGTGCCTTGTTAAAATCTGCGATAAATACAATCAAAATTACAGCTAAGAGGAAATGAGAAAATACAATTTTGCTCCAATTATAAGGTAAGAAGTAAATAATGTGGCTTTGAAAAAGTGACGTTCATTAAGTGTATAGGATGTTCCAAATTTCAACCATTTATCTTGAAAACTAAAGGAAAAAAGGGGGAGTGTACCATGATCTTGTTACACCCGGTATTGGTGCAAACCTTTTCTCAGATAAATACTTAAAAATAAAGTACATACATATTATTCTTTAATTAAAACCAGTATACGTGCAATATACAATAACAACAAATTATCATTGGCAGCCCCAAACACCATTTATGCTACATAATTCATATAGAACCAAACTAATGAAAATCATTACAATACTAAATCCAAGTTGATGAACTGTAATGTTTTTAGAGTGAGTATTCTCATGGCAAGAAAAAATTCTGTAAAAAAAAAATGTATTAATAAAGAAATCCAGCAAAAACTTTCGATCAATTACCTCAGAATTAAAATCGTAGAAACATTTATACACTTCGTAAGCTGCTTTGCATTTATCGTTACCTTTTTCTGAAATATATCGCAAGTTTAATGTAAGACGTTCAAGCAATTACTGCCTCATTTTATGTGAAAAATATTACCTAACAAGTTTCTACAACGTTCAACTGCATTTTTAGTAAATTCTGCTAAATTCGGTGGTAAATTTGCTAGCTGGCTGCGAAGACTTTCCTCGTTAATTTTTCCATCTTTTACCTGTAATATTACAATGTACATATTAATATATAGTTATTATGCATTATTTGGTAGGTAGGTAACTGAAACTTTAATATTTTAAGTTTTATTATTACCTAGCTGTTGCACATGTTTTAAGGAAATTTATTGCGGATTTCTATTCTAATCATTAAGTAAAGCCTAATTCTATTGTGCAATTGATATTTAAGGAATGTAATCAAGGATTTGTTATTGTAAAACAAGGTAAAGGTATCAGCAAGAATGCCTCTTGAGAGAAACATGGAGTCGCTTACATATCCAGTTGTCTCGCATACTATATGTACGAGGTGGTGTGGCAAGCACCATGCCTTCAACAACTACCTTCCCTACTCCGCTACTGTGTTTCGGTTCTCAATTATGTATTTTCAATGACCCCCGCCGAGCATCTGATTCAGTTTTGACCCCGAGACCGTCTACGCTGTAGTCGAATGCCTTAACCACTCAGCCACTACAGTTCTGGTATTGTAAACTTTAGTAATTATGTACTTACTATTTGTCCTGTTCGTAAAACACACTCCATATAGCACTAAAAAATATACCAAAAATAAAATTTAAATAATGCCCGACAATTATAAATTAAACTTTACCATAAGAGCCGCATCTTCAGTAAATTGACCTTGATGCATTGCTTCCAACTGAGCTACAAAATCACAATTCTTTTATTTCAAATCTTAAAAAAGTATTTGACTCACCATTTGTTACTTTCATTTTTGGTTGACAAACATTTCGTATCATCTTTAAAGCATTTTTAAGCTGTGCTTCAGTCATCTACAAAAATAATTCTAAAATGTACAGTATTTACATGTTTTTGTAATCCTTACCGCACACTTTATATCTTGAATTATTAAAGTGGCAAATATACAGATGACAATAAATTTCTTCATTTTGATAAACACACAAAACTTGTAGGTATAAATTTTTTGAAGCTCATCCTTTTATATCAGTTTGTTATATTATTAATTTCAAGGAAATTATTCATCACTATAATTACCAAAACCAAGAACGGCAGATGAAATTTTTCCGTAATAATTTCGGGTTCAAAATCCTGAATAATTAATTTAATTTGATATTTTGATTTTTAAGCATCAAGAGCCATAATAATCAATTAACCAGCAGAAAAAGTGAGAGGACATTATAATCTGAAAATTATACAGGGTGTATCAGAAATAAGTACATTAAATTCCCTCAGTAATAGAGCTACATTTCTTAATAACGTTTATTTGTATACTTTTTAGATTTTGTGATAAAATTAGTTAAAGATTTATCACAAATTTCATTACCCGCCAATGGAAATCAAAGTTACAATCTTGGTCGCCATAGTAAATCAACTTTCTTAAAAATTAAGCTTAGCAGTATTTAATTATTTTGAAAATACATATAAACAACTCGTTATTTTAAGGTGGGGGGGGGGATCAAAATGCAAAATGTGAGATTTAAAAAATAAAAATAATAATAAGAAAGTTCTTGACGAGTTCCACCACTGAAAAAATTTAATGTATCTACTTATTTCTGATACACCCTGTATATACCATATGATTATTATTTAAATTACTATTTACAGAAATGTAATCCTGTTATTAACAGAAGTACCTCCTGTTAAATAACAGCTGATAATATGTTAACAACAGGTTACATCTCTGTGGTGGCATTCACTGAAATTGTTATCTAATAAATTCTTTAAACGCTAAATAAGTAGTAGCTGATTGTACCTGCTGTTTATTTTTAGCCGTTGGTTATTCGAATAAAAGTCAATGCATTTTAAAATAGGTACTTTCAAAATGTTTCTTGAAATTTCTTACTCACAAAAACTGTGTGTGTTCTCAATAAATATGTGTTAAAATTCGTCAATTTTTTAATTGTTTAACTTTATGCACAGATTAGGATTTGAACTTACCTGATAAGACTGCCTTTCTGTTGCAGTTTCCTTACATTAAAAATTGCTTGTAATAAACCACTTTTTAAATCTGCCAACTAATGAAGTAGTGTAGGGGAATAAATTCCTTTATAACGTGCTTCATTTTTACAAAATTGGTGCGCCGCTTATACCTACATACTGCACCATGCGTAGAGTGTAATGTGTATGTATAAGACCTTGTTACTCTACCCCCTAGGCCTGTATTCGGAGGAGAGCATCGTTAATTATGTGCCAAACGACGAATGTTCAGCAGGTGGATTGGAACCTAGGACAAGCGCAACGCTAGCCTGACGCTCTACCACTACGCCACCCTGGCTATTAAAACTATTTTATATGTTACTTAAAATCAAAGAACAATTCAACGTTTCGCCTTTCTTAGTTAAGGGGCTTCATGGACAGTAACAAAGCACCAGCCAGAGGCAAAACTCTTTTAGCATAGGAAAAAGCGCATGGTAACTTAATTTGTTAACCAAGTCAGAGGCGAAACCCTTCTAAGAATAATGATATACGGTTCCAACCTGGAAGACGTTCTTGTAACACTGGCAATGACCGTGGAATGTTTCAAATTCAATTAAATGATTATATTTAATTTTGTAATTTTACACATAACTGGCAGTACGGCACAGTGGGAGTGCATGTAATACTGACATTTAGAAAGTTAAGCAACAGCCTGAACGAGAATGGGTGGACCACTCTGCAGCTCGGTGTGCCCGGTCCCCTCGAGACACTGTAAAGGTATAAGAGGGTAAAAGAGAAAGAAGAAGAATTTTACACATAGGTAGTCATTATAATGTCTGTGATTATCAATCAAATTATGACAGTCTATATTACGAAAGTAATTAAGAAGAGGATTGGAATTAGGAAATACCAGCATACCAGAAACAGACATAGAAAAATTTATACAAGAAAAATTACATCCATAATTGGTAAACAAGGGGAAAGACAGGTAGTAGTACCACAAAACCTTGAAATTATGAAGAACAAAGCGAAATTAGGGGTAAATAAAATTTATATATAGCGACTTAATGAAAGAAGAGCTGACGATACAAACAGCCATAAGAAGAATAGCAAGGAAAGAGCATACAAGTGAGGCACAGAAAACTAAAAATCAATGATGCACAGTACGAATGGTCGGAAGAAGATGGAGGAAGCCTAAAGCCAAAAAAAGAAGAAGACCCAAACTCAAAAACTAAGGACGGAGCAAGAGGAAGGGAGCAAGGTAACGAAAGATAATGGTAATGAATAGGGAAGTGAATAGGAACAGAAACACAAAACAAAGATAAACACAATACAAGAAAAAACAGCAAACGAAAAGGGAAATCCACAAGGAATAGGAAAGAAATAGAGAGTAAGCACATGGAATGTCACAGGATTACACTACGAAGGAGCGTTAAAACAGTCGGAAAGACAATGTAAACAATATCGCATTGATTTTCTTGCGATCCAAGAAACTACCTAATTTGAAAGATAAGACAGAAATAGAGCTAGAGGATTACATTTTTATGAATGGAGGAGCATTACAACAGACAGGTTTCTTACTAGCGAAATCGACATTGGTTAGTTTGATGCATTTCAAAGCAAGAAACGAGATTAGCTATGTAAGATTAAAAGGGATCAAAAGGAATTTTAGCATAGTAAATATAGATTCCCTTACAAAGGAGGTGGAGGAGGAGATCAAGGAGAGTTTTTACGAAGAAATAGCGCGAATTTATGATGGACTACCGAAATACGATGTCAAAATTCTGATCGGGGATTTTAATGCGAGAATTGGCCAGGAAACTTATTACAAACCAGTATTAGGACCGGACAACAAGTGACAATGTGCAAAGACTAATTAATCTCGCGATTGAAAAAGAGCTAAGAATAATGTCTACCTTTAAGATAAATAAAGAGATATATAAAGGTACCTGGCAGCTGGCAGCACTCCAATGGGAGAATAGTCAACCACGTGCTAATAAAGGCAAAACACCAAAAGATAGTAATGGACATTAAAAGCCGCAGAGGTGCGGAAATAATCCAACCATTTCCTCGTGAAAGCAGTAATAAAAATGGAGGTAGACCACAATCCACTAACTAATAGAAGAGAGCGAAGGAAATTACAAATGGATTTGTTAAGAGACGAGAAGACAGGAAGAAGTTATGAAGAGTATTTAGACGAAGAATTAAAAGAAACCACAACTTCAGATGGAGTGGAAAAAGACTGCACAACAATCAAAAAATTAGTAAAGAAGTCAGCAGAAAAGAACTTGCAACAAATGCCAAAAAGCAGAAATCCTTGGTTTGATAAAGAAATGATGAGGAAAAAAAGGTAAAATGCTAAACTACAATTCCGAGGAAAACAGAAAATTTCAAGGAAAACAGAAGGGAAGTAAAGAAATTATATAGACGCCAGAAACGAAACGTGTTTAATAAACTAATACAGGATATGGAAAAGAATTTTAGCAATAGGAATATGAGAATGTTTTACAAAGAACTTAAGAACCAGTAATAGTAGATTCTGTAACAAGGTTAGAATGAAAATTCGATACGAGTGGAAGATTCCGAACGCGAGCGTCAGCGGCGTGAGGAACCACGAGTAGATCGAATTTTCATTCTAACCGAGTAACAGACTGTATTTTCTCCACGACCGGAAAGTATGAATCAAAAACAATTAAATCTGAACAAAACAAGTTATTTATTGAAACAATTATATTACATTGTATTAATATTTATATTTACATCTGACACTGACAGTTTTAAAATCCATGGCAATCTATGTATTTCGTTGAGCATAATTATGGAATATTCATTCTGTCACTTGTTATAGAATGAAAATACATGCAAAACACATAAGAAGCAAGTGTTTCAGAATAAATATTCTATCTCAAGAGTGAGAATTTTTACTTTCTATTATTAAAAATGATTTCGGAATTATTACATTCACAAATGGTCGTGGAGAAAAAGAATTACCAATCCAGACAGCTGACTTTTAAAGACAAAGAAGGAGACATAATAGCTGGTGAGGAACGTATAGCACAAAGATGGAAAAAGCACTATTAGGAAATAATAGCCACGACAGAAGCGGAAAAGATGGAAGAAGAGAAGGAAGTTCCTATATCAGAAAATGATAACAATAAACCGACGAGAGAAGAACTTAGGAGACTAGTAAAGAAACTTAAAAACAACAAAAGCCCTGGAACGGATGAAGTGGAAGCAGAACTGTTGAAGCACAGTGGAAGGACCTTTGAAACGAAAATGTTAGAACTATTGATACAGATATGGGCAACATGTAAAATGCCGTCAGAATGGAGAGAAGCCCAGATAATCCCAATATATAAGAAGGGAGACAAACAAGAGTGCACAAATTACAGACCAGTCTCATTATTAAATGTAGCCTATAAGTAATAGACACAGAAAGCAAGGTGAGAATCAATGGCATAACTTCAGGAAAATTCAAAGTGCAGAAAGGTCTATGACAGGGAGACCCCATGTCCCCGATGCTCTTTAACGTTGCATTAGAATGTATTGTAAGAAAGAGCAAAATGAAAACAAACAACAATATACTTAATGGCCCGAGTCAGGTGCTAGCATATGCTGATGGCCTCACAATCCTGACAAGAACTAAAAATAATGTTCGAGGACTGGAAGAAGTGAGAATTTTTGAACTGAAGATTAACGAGAAAATCACCAAGTACATGATCCTCAACACAAAAAATCCAATCAATGGTGCACTGAACATGAGTGTAAAGAACAGAGGCATTATGAGACCGAAAGGGTATCATCTTTCACCTACTTAGGAGCGGAAATAACCAGCAATGGGAATGAAACTGTAGAGATTCAAAAAAGGATGACGGCAGGAATGCAAACGTGTGCAATATTAAGCTCAGTGTTAAATAAAAAAGTAGTATCAATGGCAGTGAAAGTGTGCATTTACAAAACTGTTGTAAAACCAGTAGTTATGTACGGGAGTGAGACGTGGACTTGGAACGGAAAGTGTTATGGAAAATCTATGAAGGGGTAAAGGAAGCAGAGGGGTGGAGAAGTAGAACCAACAAGGAAGTCTATGTACTAGAGGTGTGTCGGTCGTGAACGATTCGTTCAAAAAGAACGAATCAGTACACTGAATAGAATGAATCGAGTCCTTACTATCAAGTGAATCGATTCACTAATTCACTCAACTCGGCATTGAAGTCCGCGGACTGCGGAGCCGCCGTACTTTAAAATGAATCAATTCACTCGACTCGGTATCAAAGCCAGCGGAACCATCGGGTATTAATTCTTGTCAAAAGATTCAGCATTCAATTCGTTCGAGTTTCGAGTTCTACGTAAAATTGACCAGTAAATCGGATTCGTTGGTGTAAAATTTGACAATGCGGTGGTTCTCCGTCTTAAAAGTAGATTCAAAATTTAATGTAAAATGGCAAATAAGTAAATCAGTAATTATAATTCTCTTTTGGCGTTGATTATTTAAATTAATTATTTATGTTTGGCAAATCATGCGTGAAACGTACATTTATGCCAGCGGTACGAAATACAACGGAGCGCTCGCTGTACAAAAATAAATCATATCTTTTATAACAATAAAGCTATGCAAGTAATTCTTCCACTAAAAACTTCTTCATTCTTTTCTACCCATTTCATACGATATAATTACCCATCTATGTGAAATAGTTTAAAAAATACCTCGATGATGAAATTTCGGCTACGCGTTTCGCGTACGCTTAATTTAATTAATTTATGTAGCATTTGTTAACAACAATTTTGACATAATTGTGGCAGCATCTGAAGCTAGAAAGAATAAACTATCCAATGGTTTAAAAATCATTGAGATATATTTACAAATAAGCTTGTATATACGATGTAAACATAAAATTATTCAATTTTACATTCCTGACCTGAGTATTGAATACGAATGCCGGTACATTTACCGTTGCTTCGGTGCGGTCTTTGTTAATAACAAAAATAAATCATATCTTTTATAACCATAAAGCAATGCAAGTAATTCTTTCACTAAAAGCTTCTTCATTCTTTTCTACCCATTTCATACGATATAATTACCTATCTATGTGAAATAGTTTAAAAAATACCCCGATGTTGAAATTTCGACTACGCGTTTCGCGTACGCTTAGTTTAAATAATTTATGTAGCATTTGTTAACAACAATTTTGAGATAATTGTGGCAGCACCTGAATCTAGAAAGAATAAGCTTTCCAATAGTTTTAAAATCATTGAGATATATTTACAAATAAGCTTGTATATGCGATGTAAACATAAAATTATTCAATTTTAGATTTCTGAGTATTCAATACTGCTTCCTTTGTTAGTCCACGTTAGTCTAAACAAAACGCGTGAATGAGTGAACCATTTAAGAACGAATCTTTGTGAACGAATCACTTGGAATGAATGATCCAAATGAATTGATTCACCAAAAAGAATCGAACTTCCCACCTCTACTATGTACTGTACAAAGACGCTCCCATTATCCAGACCCTGAAACAATGGTCATTGATTAGGACATATAGCGAGGATGGAGCAGACCAGAGTACCCAAGACGATCCTCAAAGGGGAACTTGAGGGGAGGACCAGAAGAGGAAGACACCCAAAAAATGGTTGGAATGAGTCACTCAAGATTTGACAGAAATGGATATCGCAGACAAATGGGAAATTTTGACAAGGGACAGAAGTGGATGGAAGAATTGCTGAATTTATAAAGTATGGAGGTAAAGAATTAGTATGGGAGACAGAAAGTTTGCCACCAACATGGAAAGAAGCCATAATTGTGCCACTCTATAAAAGTGGGGGAAAAAAACAGAATGTGGCAATCACAGAGGAATCGCCTTACTAGATACAACAGTTGTGTTATTGCGACTTGCCAACATGTTCGGCAAGCGTGGCGTTTCAATTACCATTATTCCTTCTAAAACCCCATGCACATGTCAAATTTTTATAACATCAAAACAACTAGAAGAAGCCTATATCCAGCATTGGATGAACAAAGGCTGAAAAAGAAGAAAAAAAACAAAGCAATTTTGTAACTATCTAATTTAAAAGTAAAATCGATGAACGACATCAAGTATACTGGTCCATCACTATATTGTCCTTGAACATTCAACTGTCAGTTTGACATTTAAAAATCATTTGGTTTAAGTTAAACAATTTTTGTGAAAATATAATTATTTTATTGAAAAATATATCCCAATTCACTATAAGTATATCACAAAATTTTAATAACAAAAATGCTTTTATATTACAATTTGAATTGTTGTAGTTCGTTGTTATTTTAACATGATACTTATTTTGTAAGTCTTTAACTTTACCCCATTTATGTAATTTTAATCTGGAAAGCATTGTTGAAAAATGTAGGTATGTAAAATATATTATTTCGTTAAGTACCTACATCATTAAACTAAGCAGCCACTGGACATGAAGACTGTTATTGGGTGCAATTGCAATCAGCTGGAGTAACACAAGCTTAAGCGAAGATTTTGGTGTTCACTAGTCGCTATTTTTTATTGCAAAACCTGTTCATTCAAGAGTGGAACATCATGTTGGTATTGTGATATCACAAATGCTTATAAAGTCTGTAATAGGAATACGTTTGATTTTTCTTTAGCAGAGATTCAGACAATTTTTTTGGAGTTACTGCATTTTTGAATTTGTAGGCAAGCATCAAAATCAACAAATTTGGTTAAGAAAAACAAATTACGAAATTGCAACGAAAAGCAAAAGAAAGCAAATTGATATAAGTACACAAACTTCAGACAAGTTGTATTTTAATTAAAAGTAGTCTTAAAGACCAATATTTATTACTAATTTGTTGAAGAATAAAATATACAGTAGGTAATAATGAAGTATGGTGCACAGGTACTATTTCTAAATAAGGCTATTTGGCAACGAATATTGCATTTTGTGGGTCCTGAGCAAAATTTATTGATACAAATACAAGAAATAAAGCTAACAAGATATTTTTATAAAAGCGATCAACATGTATCTTCTTAATAATGCCCTAAAATCTATCATAATAAAAATAGCTACTCTGGTAATATAAAAAAATTATCTCGATCACTTTGGGTATAATTAAAAAGAAACACGTTTATCGTCTTCGAAGGTAAATAGGACGAATACATACTTGTGCAGTGTCCTAAATAATAGGTAGCTACTAATTATTAATTGTCCGAACGGTATATTTACATATTTCCTACTTAAAACGATACATATTTGAACATTAATGGCTAGTTCGCACTTGAATTGACTATCTTAGCTCACAATACTGTCACATCACATCACATCACTGAACACTCTGAATGAAATCACTTTTATCTTCCTTGTAAAACAACATGCATATTTATTAATTAGAATTAAAATGATGATCTTAAACATAATGTTAAAAATCACGCTTAAAATGCAAAAATACCTAAAAAAAAAACTTTAAAATAATAAAATGTAACGGAAATATACATTTTTTTAAAAACAAAATTAAAATAATTAATGGTTTCAGTTCACAATAATTCAATGGATTAATTGTCATTAAGAACAATTCTTTCTCTGAAAAAAGTATCGCATTTATAAAACGGACTCGAGCTGTTTAATTTCCTTTTCACCAGGGCTTGATGCCGTTTCAATGATTTCTGGAATAGCCTTACGATTGCTCGCAATAATAATTGGACCGTCTTCCTCTTCTTCATCTTCGTCAATCGGTGTTAAAGCATCGTCACCCAGTATAGGTGGCTCTTCGATTGAATTCCTTTTTAAGCAAGGTGCAATGAAGCTTGTAATTGCAGAAATTCCAAATAAGGCAGCTGCTACGTAAAATGGAAGCGAATATGACTGCGTAGCATCATAGATTGCACCTGCTAAAGGCGAACCAACAATTGTAGCAGCACCACGGAATAGAATTAGTAATCCGAAAGCGTTTGTAAGTTTATCTAATCCTAGGAGATCCACGAGAATAATGGATGTTAGTGAAATGTATCCAGCTGGAAAAATTACAAAAACAGGTAGATTTGCAACAAATAAAATATTGGAAGAATTCGTTAGTATAATTTAGTGAAAATACTTACAAATGGCTAATCCAAAGAAAATAGCCATAGCCATGTAAGCACCGTACGTATGACAGAATGGAGTTAATGCCACTGCTATCGTCGACACAACCAGGCAAATATTGTTGACAAATAGTGCATTAACTTGTGGGAAGTCTGCGAAGTAGCCGCAAGCAATACGTCCCACCGTGTTGGTTATACCAATAATTGAAAGTAGAAAGGATGCCTGACTTGATTCAATTCCCTGTTAAAAACAACGTCAATGATTAATCCAAAACAAACAGAAGAAAAACATCAAACTTACATCATTTTTCGCACAATCGACTAAGTACACAAACGGAACGTAAAGTCCAGCCATTCCAAATAAATTTGAAACGGCTATGAGCATGAAGACGGGATCCTTCAATAAACTAAGATCCATCATTTGCGACAAGGCTGATTTGAAACTTTCTGGCAGTACAAGGCAAGGACACATGTCGTATGCTGTAATTGTAATAAATATACACCTTAATATTAGTAATTGGCCCATTCTTACAGTCACCCTTTTCGGCATCGCTCATTTCAGTTCGACTAGGACGAGGTATACTCATAACGCTTTGACGGTAATTTGTTAAAGACTTCTGGGACTGATATTCAGGAAGATGAATCACTGATCCTGAATAAAAGATGTCCTTTCTTGATAACGGACGAACCATCTGAGACTTCTCACGAGCCAATGATATTTTTGAATTAGTAAAATTCATGCTTTCTGTATCACCCTGGAAATAATTAAGTAAATTAAACTTGAGGGAAATACTGTTAGTTAAATTACTACCTATTTTAATAAATTCAATACATTTAATCATATTATTACTGTTAAGAGGCCTAATATAATCAGTTTTTCATGGTTTGTAGTCGAGAAATCCCCGCTTATAATAATAAAACAATGATAATAAAGGTTTTGGATGACACATAAGTTCTTTTCCACTCCTTATGCTATTTTTGACTAGCATTTAAATGTAAAATTTCAATGGCTTTTTCAAGCCAAATAATAAAGCTTTCAAAGTCAGACGCCAAAGACAAACCGGAGCCATTTACTTTACATATGATAATCGTTAAGAATTTAACGACTCATTAAGTAATCCCTATGTTTACTATAAAATTTAATAAAAATATGAAAACATCAACTGGGATAGATTCAAGTTCAAGAAATACATAAATAACCGAGCAGTCTAAATTTAAACCACCACCTTGCATCGAAAAATGGGTTTCCTCGCTCGTAAAGCCTTCAAGCTTTAATGAATTAACTTATATCTGGATCGAAAATGAATGAATCAAAAGGAATTTATAATTTTAAATAGTGAAATTCTGACGTAGAACAACCTTACAAAGAACATATGTTTCAAAGGCAAATATATCAAAGGTGCATTCCAATTGGAGGGTTTCCAAATTGTGAAACTGGTATTATTTTAACGGCACTATTCTCACTGTACCAGGTGGTATTTTCTACACCCACTATTTCTGAGAAATTAGTCTGTAACCTCCTTGTTTTAATTAAGTGACTTGCTGATTTCTTGAGTTTTAACTTGACACTTCGGAAGAGTGTCGAGGTGCCTCCGATTATCTTAATATGAAACCCTTTTCAATAAATTTTTTGTGATTTATTAGGCTGTTCTATACATTCCAGATTTGTATCTTACTTTTTCATGAACTCATTGGTCTACGAAACAGTACAGTACAGGAGGAGGGAATTAATATTACAAAGGACGACAAGGAGGAGGACTATGACGAGGAGGGCAATGATAAGAAGAATGATCACGATAACGAGGAGGACGAAGGCGAAGAGGACAATGACAAGGAGGTCGATGACAAGATTCAGAGATCCGAATTACTGAACTGGTAATTAACTAACTCATTTCAACATTCAAATTCAAAAACCGGGTCCAAATTTACGAATATGTTCTTCAGTCTGAAAATCCGAAAATCGAACTTCCAAGACTGAAAATTCGAACTTGCTCTGAAGATACGAAATAAACATTAATCTCCAAGAATCAGCCCTCCAGCTTAGAACCTTGAATCTGGAGTTGAGAATTGATTTCTGTTATAGCAGAAAAAATTTGAGAATTTGAGCTTGATTTCTTCAAAGTGAAAACTGCGAAATCGGCCGTAAATTCCTAATGATTCGGATTTTAAATTCAGGATTTACGCTCGACATTCGAATATGAAATGAAGATACAAGTTGAAGATCCACTTTTACTAAGTTAGTCTATGCTTTTACGGTTCAAAAGTCGACAATACATATTTGAAAATCGATTCCAGTTTTAGTAGGATTTTTTTTCTTGATGATGATGATTCGAAAAAGTGCTAACTTTGGATTCGAATTCGGATTTAATTAATTTGTTTCTTAAAAAATCTAAGTTGATTAAGTCAAAATTCGCGATTTATTCAGACCAAGAAATCGAAATTCCAAGATTTAAGACTTGAAATTCGAATCTGCTTCAAAGATATGAATTGTGCGCTCACTTAAAGTTCTACACTCGAATTCACCTAAAGACTTGGAAGTTTATAAGTTGTTTAGTAGGGATTCAAATCAATTTAGATTTGAATTCAGATTTATTTAAATAATTCGTTTCTTCTTCAAAATTCAAGAGTTCGTTAAGTCAAAATTCACGATTCTTTCAGTCCGAGAAATTTCAAGATTTAAAACTCAAAATTCGAATCTGTTTCAAAAATACGAAATGTACACCCACTTTTAGGTTTCCAAAGTCGAATTCACCTCAAGAATCGGAGTTCATAATTGATTGTTGTTTCAGTAGGGATTTGAATCTTATTCAGAAAATTTCGAATATTTTTCAGATCCTCCAGATTAGAACCTTGAACTCGAATTTAGAATCAATTGCTGATTTACTTGGCGGGGTTTCTAATTTTATTAAAAAAATGCTAACTTTCGATTCGATTTCGGAAGTAGGTAATGAATTCGTTTCTTTCAAAATTTAAGTTGGTTAAGTCAAAATTCCCAATTCCTTCGATCTGAAAAATCGAAATTCCAAGATTGAAGAATCGAAATTCAGATCTGCTTTTGAGATTCTAAAAAACTAGTTTCGGTAGGAACTCGAATCTTATTCGGAAAAATTCGAATATTTTTCGGATCCTCCAGATCAGAAGCTTGAATACTTAGTAATTTTCTAATTTTATTCGAATACTTTACATTCAAATTCGGATTTAATCAATTCGCTTCTTTCAAAATTTAAGTTGAATAAGACAAAATTCACGATTTCTTCGGTCCAAGAAATCGAAATTCCAAGATTGAAGACTCCAAATTCAAATCTATTTCAAAGATACGAAATCAAATATTTTTCAGATCTTCCAGATTATAAGTTTGAACTCGAATTTTGAATCGATTCATGTTTTACTTTACTTAATTTTATTCGAAAAAAATGCTGACTTTAGATTCGAATTCAGATTTATTAAATTCGTTTGTTTCAAAATTTAAGTTGATTAAGTTAAAATTCTCGATTTCTCAGGTTTAAGAAATCGAAATTTCTAGATTCAAGACTCAAAATTCGAATTTGCTTCAAAGACACGAAATGTAAACTCACTTTTAAGATTTTAAACTCGAATTCACCTCAAAAATTGGAGTTCATAATCGACTGTTTTTCAGTGTAAATTTAAATCTTTTTCCGAGAAATTCGAATCTGTTTCAGATCCTCTAAATCAGAATTGATTCTTGTCTTACCTCTTAACATAGTTTCTAATCTTATTCTAAAAAATGCCAACTTTAGATTTAAATTAGGTTTTAATGAATTCGTTTGTCTCAAAATTTAAGTTTGATTAAGTCAAAATTCGCGATTTTTACGGTCTAAGACTAAGATATCGAAATTCCAAGATTCAAGACTCGAAATTAAAATCTGCTTCAAATACTAAAAATGTAGATACACCTCTAAGATTTTGAACTTAAATTAATCTCAAAAACCGGAGTTCATAATAGATTATTGCTTCAATAAGAATTCGAAGCTTATACGGAAAAATTCAAATATTTTTCAGATCCTCCAGATTAGAAGCTTGAACTCGTATTTTGAATCGATCCGTTTTACTTAACAGGGTTTTCTAATCTTATTCGAAAAAATGCAAACTTTAGATTCGAATTCGGATTTAATCAATTCGTTCCTTTCAAAATTTAAGATGATTACGTCAAAATTTTTCGGTCTAAGAAATCGAAATTCCAAGTGTTCAGACTCGCAATTCCAATCTGCTTCAAATATACGAAATGTGGACCCACTTTTGAGATTCTAAAAAAACTCAAATCAGCCTCTCCAGAATGGGATTTGATAATCAATTTTTGTTTCAGTAGGGATTCGAATCGTTTGGCATCTTGCATTACTTTTTGAATGGCAATTTATCGACGGTAACAGTTGAACGCTTAATAACGGTTACACTTAAGCCATGGTCTAAACTGCATTAGGCTAAGCTATCGCTTAAAACTAAAATACTGGCCCTTTGGGCTTCATCTCCCTCGAATTTTTAATTACTTGCAGAAAACTAAATAAGTTTATATAAGACTTAAGCTAAACCCAGTGACACTTAAACCATAGTTCAAGACGCCTTCAGCTAAACTCTAGCTTAAACCTTAACTGAAACACTGACCCTTTGTGTCTCATCTAGCTTGAATTTTTAATGCCCTGTAGCAAATCCAAAAATGCCTCTTTTTTCTGTTAATGGTGCAATGGTACTTCTGATGTTCCAATGCAAATATTTTTTTGTGAAAAAGGAGGACGAAGACGGGGATGACGGTGACCAGATGGACGATAATGGGGAGGACAGTGACGAAGGGGATGAAAAGGAGAACAAAGATGAGAATGGCGATTGCGAGGACAGTGACGAAGGAGATGATAACAAGGGGGATGATGATGAGGAGTATAATAACGAAAGGGACAACGATGAGAAAGGTGATTATGAGGACGAGGACGATTAGTAGTAGAGGAGTAAGTCAGCATCATCTCATAACACTATATGGGTGGATTTTCTTGCATCTTTGAAGGGTGAGGTTAACCTCCTGCCGAGTACAGCACAGTGAAAATAAGTCGCAAGAAATTTCTACAAGTTTGACCTAAGCTTCAACCGAAGGAGACGAAGAAAAAGAAGAGTCCAAATTGCTAAAATCATTTCGAGTACACGGACAAACAAGTAAATAAATAAAATAAACAAACAAATAAATGATGTTAAAGGCATTGTCAACTTATGAAAAGTCGTTTTTTTTTAATTTTGTAATTTGATTAAGTAAACTGAGTATTGCGCCTGTGCAATATTTTACGGCCGAATTTTAATTCGTTACCCTGTTATGGGAGCTAAAAGTTTAAGATATGACGTTACGAATGTCGGTTGCCAGTAAGAGCGGAATGCCGAGTCGACTAATAATACTAATAACCCGACAACGCGGGTGTTGTGTTTGTTTAGTAGCCTCAGGAGACCGACATTCGTGACGTCACGTATCGGGGAAATGAATTCTCTCTACCCGTTTATTGTGGTTATTATCAAAGATATTGAAATTCTACCACTGCGGGTAGTTTCACGAGTATTTTAACTAACGTACTTCGATATTTACTAAATATGTTGCATAAGTTGACAATGCCTTTAAACATGTGCCTATCACACGTGAAGAATCAGTTACAATAAGGCAAATTAAAATTTGACCATAAAATTACGCGTGCGTCATGGAAAGATACATTTTCGAAGTTTTTTCTACTTTACGAAAATACGCCTGGTTTATTTTTTTAAATAAGCGTTTACAATAAATTTCTATTTTGCACCAAACAAATCATAATTCAATTATTTGAAAAACCACCAAAATTCAAAATATTTAGGATCAATAAATTTAGCTTTAATTGCAACTTATCTCTTGAGGATTGTGTAGTTTTTGTGAACGCTGGTTCGTTGCAGTGTTGCCATCTTGAGGGATACATATATCCCGATTCGAGGGATTTTTGAAGCCCGCAGGAGGCAAAAGGACATTCACCTTATTTGGAGGGATTTTTTAAAACTGTACATTAAATCAATTAAAAATTAAATAATATTATTTTGTAATTCATTTCGAATTCGAGTTGTCACCTTCCAACTGATTTTATCACACTTGAATGGATATAATTGATATATTATTACATTATTATATACATATATTATTACATCTGGTTTTTATAACTTTAATTAACTTCAAGAGTTTTGCAATTGGTGCAATAAAGTTTCTTTCGAAAGACTGAAAAGTCACAAAGGCTTTACTTTGCTAATGATCCTGTAAAAGTATTAGAAAGTGGAACATTCATTAGGGCCATAAAAATCAAAGTTTCATGGGAATAGGGATAGCATATTTTGTAAAGTTTGTTCTGTTCAGCCTTATAAGATTTTCGAGATTGAGCGGTCAATTAATATTTAGCAAGTTGCTCTCTAGGGAATTTGTGTTTTAAAATGAAAGATTCGCCATTTTGAACACCCATTGTCGATTGTTATTGATTGTTTCCGACGTGTCATTTGCTGGTCATTTCTGTTGGTTAAGTTAGGTTTTCACTTTAAAATAAGAAATTCCGCTATTTATAGATACTTATGAGAGCTGTAAATTATTTTGGTGTATACAGGCTGACTGACAAAAAACGCCCCAAGCCATAGCGCCGCTATTTATAGTGCGATTTTGATGAACAAAAAAATAAGTCAAATGACTCCTCAAATACTACGAGGAGGCACTAATATTTTTTTTTAACTTCAACTCTAACAATAGCGACTGCCAATTTTTTTTTAATGGTAACATATATTTTTTTAAATTGTTTCTGATAGAGATTTCTTTTCTGAATTCAGTGATGTACAACAAGTTGACTTTCGCGCAAAATTAGTTAGGAAAAATAATAAATGCTCCGCCGAGAAGAAATTGATCTTTTCGTGAAATTTGCAATTGGGCCATTGAATGTGGCAGTAAATGTCTTTGAATTAAGTCTCCGATACCTTCACACAGCAAGTGATTTTTATTCATCATATTCAAAATGTTATAGAATAATGCTTTATCGAAAACTTTTTTCTAACTAATTTTGCGCGAAAGTCAACTTGTTGTGCATCACTGAATTTAGAAAATAAATCTATCAGAAACAATTAAAAAAAATATGTCACCATTTAAAAAAAAATTGACAGTCGCTGTTGTTAGAGTTGAAGTTTAAAAAAAAATTGTTAGTGCCTCATCGTGGTAGTTGAGGAGTCATTTCATTTATTTTTTTGTTCATCAACATCGGACTATAAATAGCAGCGGTATGGCGTGGGGCGTTTTTTGTCAGTCAGCCTGTATAGTGCGTAAATAAACTATTATCGTAGATAATAAGAGATGTAAATAGTGTCATAGATTAGGTTAGTTTAGTTAGTGCCACTGGCAACCGGAAACGAAAATCCGCCATATGCAATACCCATTGCGGTCCACAATTTGTCTTGCATATGCTTCTTCCTGGGTTTTTTATATTCAAAGTCTTCATCGGATTTGGAACCTCAACCACAAAGGTTGTAAAGTTTTCCAGGAAGCTTGGCTTGAAAATTTTAAGGGAATGCGTTTGGATGAAATGTTGCTTCAAATTAAAAGCGCAAAAAATTTTAATGATGAAAGTATGTTTCCTAATTTGGGAAAACTTGCCAGTATTATATTAATGTTGCCTCACTGAAATGCCCAGGCAGAAAGAATTTTTGCGATGGGAAGGATATTCAAAATAACAAAACGAAGGCGAATTCGAGGGGAAACATTAAATGCAAAGTGTATTATTCGTTATTCGTAATGCCTCGCAACAAGATAAAAAAAAAACATGCGTTGATTATCCTATACCAGAGGAATTACTAAAAAAACGTACAAATAAAGATATTTTATATTATGTAATTTGGACTTTGATGTTCTTTGATATGTACTAAAAATTTTTAATTAAGTGTGTTTTATATTTCTATAAGAAGTTGGTTTGACTAGATTCCGACTTTTTTCTATTTTATTACAGTATTTACACTTATCACAATAAAAGAATAAACATCTAAAAAACAAATATCAAATTTAAATCATTCGTACCTGGCGGGATTTTTAAAGAAAATAAGGGATATTTCATGGCTGCGAGTGGGACAATTTGTTATACTCAGGCGGCAACACTGCGTTCGTTGTAATATTATTTGCAGGACCGGCCTGTGGTGCTTTATTAGAGCTCACATGAGACGCCGGGAATACATAAATAAATGCACGGAATTGAAATTAAATAAACGTATATTAAACTTTAAACGGTTGTATTGATTACAATAACTTAAAAACGAATAGAAATATATAAAACGTGGACCAGCACAAACTTGACTTACGTTACTAGTTGAAACTTGCATGTTGCTTCTACGGTGGTTGGTACAAGACAGATTTCGCCAAGCGGGTGGCTTAAGTAAAGATAAATAACGCAGCCAACCTTGGTAACGTAGGGGTAGCCAACTTACCAGGGTAAAAGATTACTAGTTACTAGTTTAACATTATCAATAATAAAAAAAGCTTTACATTTATGTTAAGTTTTGGACTTCAAATTCTTACAATTTTTGGGTAAAAACTGTTACTTAATTAAATCAGCTAAAATTACATCTTAAATAACAAAACTTTTAAAAACGATTTGAAACTGCTTCAATATTAAAACTCGGGGAATTTTCCAAATAAAGATTTGAGTAAAATATGAAAGTTCATTGTACTTTCCTCGTAAATATTTTTAACGAGGCAAATGTAGCTGTTACGAGTACGTAACAAATGGAATTTTTTAAATATTCGTTTTTGCTTTCAAGGTTCGAGTATTTGAAATTGCTAGAATTGCCCAGCCTTTTTCCCTTTTTCTGTATTTTTTGTTCAAAGTTTTGGGAAATTCAACAAAAGCATTGCAAACAATTCAGTAAAAGTATGGTTTAAACAAACAGTGCTAGTTACTTGAAATGGGAAAAATCAGTGTAAAACATGACAAATCAAGCTTTACGTTTAAATATTGTTTAAATGTTTGTTGTGGTTAGCTTCTTGGGATTTTATTATTTTAATATAAGAAGGCCCTTTTCCCCTTTTGTTTGGATTCATTTTTAGTTTTAAAAATTTGTCAGAGTTTTAATTTAAGAAACTAGAAATGCCTTTTCCTGTAAAAATGGCAGATTTCGAAAATTTACTCGAACTTTCGATTTCTTAATAATTTTAAACAGCATTTTCAGAACCAAAACAAAAGCTTCTGAAACGCTGGGTTTTATTTTAATCAACTTATTAAACTTTTTTGATTTTCTAACTGTTGCGAGCACAGCCAAAACGAATCAATCAACTCCCTCTGAGGATTTGATCCTGCGAAGGGGATTTTTCATGTATTAAAAGTAAACTTCATTTTTCCAATAAGGCGAAATAGACCAATACATAAATTCCAAAACCATTCAATGGATGTTAAAAAGGAAGATGAATTCAAGAAGATATTGAGATGAAGAAAGTCTTACTACTAAAAACATTTCCTGTGCACGTAATTTGGGAAATCTAAAAGAACAACTAAAAAGTGCTTTTACAGCCAGAAGACTTCCTATTCAAAACAGTCTCATTTCATTTGCAATAAACACAAAACACTTGAACACTTTCGTGCGGAATTCCCATGTTCTTCTTTTCCGTAAACAACACGCAAACTTATTTGTTAAAACTTCTGGCTATTAAGTCAATCCAAAGCAAAACACTTCAATTAAAAATTACTCGGAAAATTTCTTTTGCTTGGAAATGCAACCAAATAAAGACATAAATTAGCGAGTTAATCGATTTGGAAATGATTACCAGCCAAAATTTACACCAATATCGTTCGATATAAAACAGAAGATCTAAAGATAAATAACAGAAACCGAGACAGATCTTGGCACCGAACCAAATGGGGCGTTACATACTAAAATGACAGTAATCACCACAACAAAGAAAGCAACCTTGGAAAATTCACCGAATAGGTTTAATCGATAGGGAAACCACAACATGCTCCAGGCATTTCGGTCAAAACACATCAAGTCATCATCAGAAGATACCTGATACGTGATACTCTTTCATCTCGCATGTCAAAAGTGCTCCTCTTCAGTCTGTGGATTTTCTAGAAAACATACGAAGATCCAAAGTTTATTTATCTTTAGAAAGTGATACATACAAATAATCGAACCAACGACTTTTAAATATGAAACTTGGCACAGTTTAAAACCTTGGCAATATGGATTTTTAAAAGCACTCCTAAATTTTGGGAATAAAAATGATTTATCGTCCGATTACTTCTTTTTGAAAATACTGGGGTTATTAAAGGGAATAAAACGAACAAAAGGGAAGAAGTAAAAATGGGGCAATTTTTCATAATTATTACACAATAATATTCGAGCGCTTTTATGCGAAGGAATTAATTTTAGTAAAGAAGTACGGGGTGAATTCCAGATTGGGTGAACAACATAAAATGAAGGCTCGCCGAAGAAAAAAGTTGAGGAATTTTATGTAATATTAATATTAATATGGCCAGTCTTTTATTACAAATTTTATACGTGAATGAAAATCTAAAAATAGTTGGGAAATTTACTGTCGGCCAATTTTATTTTTAAAGCAGAACACGTGTGAAATTCGTACAAAATCATTTAGAAGTATGTATTGTGTATTTTATATCAATAATAGTGGAATCTAGTAAACATAGGTATTTATAAAAAACTTACGCTTTTATTCAACTTATTATTAAAAGCGTTGACCAAGACTGATCACCTCATTTTCCATTTAAAAAATTTAAAAGCGAAAATAAAGATTACCATGTAAAGCTTTCAGTGTAATTAAATGTATGAAATGAGAAAACCTTAATAAAAATAGAATGCCATCGTCATTGTCAGGAAAAATATTTTAAATTACTGAATCGATGGGTTGGTTTATTATTTTTTATAAAGAAATATTTGCCTTGGGATATTAGATTGGTTTTGTAAGGAAATTCTAAAATTCAAGCAAGGTAATATTATGTTTAAACCATTTTTCATAAGCTAAAACAAGATGCCAGTTCTGTTAATCAAACCTTAAAACCAAGTTCGAGATTTTAATGTTGGGAACGATTCGAGTTTCAGGTCGCAAAAGTGGACTTCCGTTTCGTATCTTCAGGGCATAATCGAATTTTATATTCTGAAGAACAAAATCGCAAATTTTGATTAATCAATCTGAATCTTAGCAAAACAGGAATCGATACTGAAGTCCGAGTTTAAGATTCTAATCTTGCGGACAGATTCGAATTTCGAATCTCAAATGTGGATTACCATTTCATATCTTCAGTTCAGATTCGAAATAGGATTTTCAAACTGAAGGACAGCATCGAGGATTTTTACTCGATTTCTTAATTTGAATTCTTAGCAAAACAAGAAATCAGAGTTTAAGAATTTAATCTTAGTTTTGGATCTCAAAAGTGAATTTCCATTCCGTATATTCAGTTCAGATTCGAAGTTTGAATTTAAAGTTCGAATTAGGATTTTCAAACAGGTCAACATCGTGAATTTGTACTCAATTTTTCTTTGAATCCTTAGCAAAACAGGAATTCATGCTTAATCTCGAGGACGGATTCGAATTTCGAATCTCAAAAGTGGATTTCCAATTCATATCTTCAGTTCCGATTCGAATTTTGAGACTTAAATTCTGATTTTTAAAGTTTGAATTTGGAATTTTCCAACTGGAGGTCAGCAATCTCAAATTTGAACTCAATTTCTCGAGCTGAATTTTGAAGGAAATAAGTTAATCTAATAGGAAATCGAATATAACCTTTGCATCCTTCTACTTTAGATTTGAATACTACTAAAACAAAAATCAATTCACAAATCTTAAAAGATTCGAAAGACACCAGTTAATTAAGCGCAAATTCGAATGACTGAATATTTCTGAATAATATTCAAATCCTACTAAAACAGGAATCGATTCTCAAATTTGAGTTCATAAATACGGACTCGAGTTTTAAATCTAAATTAGTATCTTCAATTAAGATTCAAATTTTGAGTTTTAGACCCTGAATTTAAAGTTCGAATTTAGAATTTTCAAGCTGGAGGACAGCAATCTTAAATTGTAACTCACTTTTCGAGCTGGATTTCGAAGCGAACAAGTTAACCTTATCTGAAATCGAATCTAACTATAGCATTTCTTTAAAGGTAGATGATAAATGCTACTACAACAAGAATCAATTCACAAATTCGAATACACGATCAAAAGAAAAGAGCTAACCAAGTCCGAATTCGAATCTAATATTCAAATTTTACTAAAACAGGAATTGATTCTGAAATTCGAGATCAAAATTCGAATCATAAATACGGACTCGAGTTGCAAATCCTGAAAGTGGGCCCACGTTTAGTATCTTCAATTTAGATTCGAATTTGGAGTACAAATCTTGGATCTAGAAATTTCGAGTTTTCGGAACGATATCGCGAATTTACATTCAATTTCGGACTTTTAACTTTGAAAGAAATTAGTTAATCACACCCAAAGTCGAAATTAACGTTAGCATTTTCTGAATAAAACCATGCAAATACATGATTTAGAAACTTCAAAGTAAGTTCGAATTTCGAGTTTCAAATCTTAGAATTTCGATTTCCTGGAACTGAAGGAATCGGAGCTTAATCAAATTAAACTTTGAAAGAAACAAATTAATTAAATCCAAATTAGCCTTTTTCCTAATAAGATTCGAATCCGTGCCCCGAGTTCAAGCTTATAATCTGGAGGGCGGATTCGGGTTTCAAATCGTGAAATTTGGATTTTCAATTCAGATTCACATGAATTCTGAACTTAAACCTCGAATTTCAAGGTTTCAAACTGAAAAGCAGCTGGAGTTTTGGAAGAGAATGACTTAATTAAGTCTAAATTCGGATGCTAATGCTAGCATTTATCCGAATAAGATTCGAATGTCTAGTAAAATAGAACTCTATTCTCGAATGTGAGTTGAAGATTCTAATCTCGAGTGCATATTCGAGTGAAAAGTGGATCTTTTCAAAGTAGATTCGAATATTAAGTTTTGAATCCTAGATTTAAAGTTCAAATTTTAAAGTTTTCAGACTGAAGGGCAGAATCGCGAATTTAGACCCGATTTTGAAACGAGTTACTCAATTGTGATTTCAATAAATCAAATCCTTTGCTAAAACAGAAATCGATTCTTCTTTTCTGAAATCGGATTGGAAACTCGAGTTAAAAATTCGAATTATAAATGTGGATTCAGGTTTGAAATCTTGGAAGTATATCATTTCTTATTTTCAGTCAAGGATCGGAATTTCAAAGATCCGAATCTCGAACCTCATTCATCAACTAATATTCGAACATTAAATTCAAGCTCGCAGATTCGAAATCGAGTCCAAATTCCTGTTGCTGCCCTTATATTTGAAAATCAGAAATTTATTTTTTATATTCAGGATTTAGAATTCGAATCGGTAGTTACGATTAGCGTCTTGAATTCGAATTAGAGAATCGATTATTGTTTTCCTGTTGTAGTACGTTTGGATTTTAATTTGGAAAAATGTTAACATTAGGTTCGATTTCAGATTGGATTAACTCGTTTGTTTTAAAGTTTGAATTAAGAATTCAGTCTCATTTTCGATATTACCCTTCAGCTTAAGAACTCGAAATTGAAACGCGAATATGGAAATCAATTTAAGTTTCAGCTTCTAAATTCAAGTTGATTAAGTTAAAATTCGCGGTTCCGTTGGTCTAAGACTCTAAGAAATCAAAATTCCAAGATTCAAGACTCCCAATTTGAATCTGCTTCAAGATACGAAATGTAGACCACTTTTGAGATTCTAAGCTCGAATCCACCTCAAGAATAGGATTTGATAATCGATTCTTGTTTCAGTAAAAAATAGTTAATCAACCCATTAATTCAGTAATAATTAAAAGTATTTTTACTGACAATGTCGGCAGAATTCTGCTTTTATTAAGGTTTTTTTCACTTCATACGTTTCTTCTTCATCCTAAGAGTGGCATACCCTTTACAGGGCGTTGCCGATCCTCATACGTTTAAGTTTAATTACCCTAAAAGCGTTTTACACTGTAATCACTTTTAAATTCAAATGTGAAACGTCGAACCTTGAACATTAATCAACCTTAAATTTGATCTCGGAAATTCAAGTATCGATATTTATTCAAACATTAAATTCACGCTCGAAGATATGCAACTCAAATATCAATCAATATTCGAACCTTTTTAACTTTAGGCTCGAAAATTCAAAAACCAATTAATATTCAAGCTTAAATTCAAACTTGAAGAGTCGAAGGTCGCATCTGGATTTGAAGAAACGAATCTCGACCACTCGACGACTCTGAAGGGTTCGACCTATGAAGGCAGAAGTGTACTTAAAAATATTCCAGAAATCGTTGACATATGGTTTTGAATATTTTTTAACTGGTCCAAAAGAACAGAAACGAAGTTTTACAGTTAAATACGTAAGAAGTCCTTCAAATTTGATTGTGCAATAGTAAACCATGAAAAACGAAGAATCAAAGGCATAAAGAATGATTTAAGAAACAAACAGTAACTTACCTGATCGTCAGCATTATTATTTCTGCTGCCAAGAAAAGATGAGTTGGACGTTCGTAAGTTGGAACTCTTACGTAGTTCACCATTGGAATTCATGGTACCTCTAGATGAGGAACGAATGGGATTAAGCGTAGGTTTATACCGTTCGCTTAATGAAGTTTTACGTATACGATCAAAGAATGGCACCGAACCATTTTTGGGAAGTCCTTGAACGTGTGTGGTGAATGCAGGCTGACTTGCATTACGTGGCATACCTTTCCCTCCGGTAAACTCGTTGCTATTTTCGTTGGCGGAATCCTTTCGCACCCTTCCGCCTTCCTGACCCTTTAATACGTCAATTCTGGGATTCTTAGCGAGATTCGCTTTTAATTCAGCGGTGCTTCCGCCGCTAGAACCTCCTGAACTATCATTATGATCAGGTACTCTTCCTTCGGCGATGGTTGGTAGGGTAGGAACGGTCGGTAAGGGTGTAATTGGCGTTCCTGGTGCTAACTGATCCAAGTTTAAGCTCGAATGTACCCCTGGATCGACGTTAACGTGTTGTTTCATACGTTTTTCCATCGTACCATCGGGAAGTTGTACCATGAAATAGGAACCACCTATGCTACCACGCTCCATTTGGAATCGACGTTCTTCCGCCATTCGTTGCAGGAGTGGTTTTACATTGGATCCCTTTGGGTACTCTAACGGTCTCATAAGTGCACCGAAAACTACGCAGTTCAATATCAAACCAGCGAGGATGATATTTGCACCTTTCCAACCGTACGCCTGCAGCAACATGGTGGCTAATGGAGCAAACGCAAACGTACCAACACCAGAACCACATACGGCTATACCCGTGGCTAAAGAACGTTTGGTTTCGAAATAGTAACCTACACAAACAACAGCAGGGAGGTAAATTAAACCAAAACCGAAACCACCCATAACGCCGTACGTTATCATCAAAGTATTAACGGTAGGACTAAACGTGGAAAGTACAAATGCCGTCGTTGATATTAAACTACCCGCTATACAGACACTTCGACATCCGAATTTATTTGTGAGTGCGCTTACGAGGGGTCCAGCACTTAAGTACATTCCCGATAATAACGAACCAACCCATGCCGTTCTACCAGCAGGTTCCCCATAATATTTAACGAATTCCCCTAAAAATACTCCGAAAGTATAAGCGATACCATCGACGATCATGTTACACATGAACGAAGCAAAAACGATAACCCAACCGTAACCCCCGTCCGGGGGCGGTGGAATGTCGTGATAATCGCAGTAAGAAAGGGCATCTTCATCTACTGTGTCACCTTCCTGTTCTGCTGTTAACCTCGCCGCTTCTTCACATGCCACTTCACTGTCCGTCTGTAACAAAGAAATTCGTAATTAGTATGACATCATAGCGTTGTAAACATGTGTAAAACACGTGTTGAAACCACACAACCGTAACTAGTACGCCAGCCAGTTCTATTTTGTTGGGATTTTACAATAGCATATCTAATTGTCGATTTACTACAGACACTACTAGCCAACCGAGATATATAGTATTTCCGTTTAATGGATTACTTCAACGTCCTATGTGATGAATAATACAGCTGAATACGTTAGCTTTCATTAAAAGACCGAAAGGGCGACTTTAACGAGCTTAGTTTGCCCCTCATTTTGAAGCTTCCTCAAAGGAAACTGTACACACGTTTGGAAACAACCTAATACGAATTTTATGACTGAAAAGGATTCAAGTTGGCTTTGACGAAGTTATGTCGTTAAATGGTAAACAACTGAACGTTCAGTTACAATAATCAAGGATCTTTCCAAAGCTTCTTATTTAATCAGGTATTTTCAATGACTGGCAAAGGAAACTTTATTTAAAGCACGATGAACTAAATAAAATCAAGGCCATGCATTAGTAATATAACCTTCGAACTGTAGCAAACGAACTGAAACCCTCTGGTTTGCGTTTCGAATTTTTTTCGAAGGTTTTTAAGAATGTAACATTTTTATAACTTTTTAATATTTATTTCTTTGTTTATGTTAACCCTTACTAATCTTATCGTGGGTTTGTAATTGTTTAGTCACAAATCTACCCCATTTTTTAAACCCGAGCTGCAAGAGGATAAAAGCCTTCTCAACATTTAAAAAATCGCGAAGAAATCAGAAGAAATATCAAAAATCTAACCTAACCTAACCTTCAATTCAGATTCGAATTTCAAGTATCAACCTTATATTTAAAGTTCGAATTTGAGTTCTTAAACTGAAGGATAGCATCGCGGGTTTGGATTCGCTTTCTCAATTTGAATTTTGAAACAAAATACTGAATTGTGAATTCAATAAGTTGAATCTTTTGCCACAATAGAAATCAATTCTTCGGAAGTTTCAAATCATGAAACTTCATACTCATTCTGTATCTTTACTTCAGATTCAATTTTGAAGTGTTCAGTTCTGAATTTGAAATTCGAATTTTCAAGCTTGAAGTCAGTATCACTATCCACAACCTAATTTTCTTATACTGAAGTATAGCATGACGAATTTGGATTCGATTTTTGAATTTGAATTTTAAAATTAGCTAATTCAATAATTCGGATCTTTTGCTAAAACAAAAATCACCCCCGTTTCAAAAACGATTCTGAAATTCGAGTTCAAAATTCGAATGTTCAGTATGGAGTCGAGTTTCTAACTATGGAAATGCATCCCCATTTCAGATTTACAGTTTAATCAATTTTCGAATTTTCAAACTGCAGAGCAGCATTGTGAATTTTGAGATAATTTCCGAATTAAAATCTTGAAACGAATTACTCGCTTGTTAATTCAATAAATCGAATCAAATTCGAGTTTTAATTCTTGAAAGTAAAGTCTGAAGTTCGATTTCTCGGACAGAATTACGAATTTACAATCGATTTCTCAAATTGAACTTTGAAAAAAAAAACGAATTAATAAAGTCCACGAATTCAAAGAATGTAATTTTTTTAAACTATAATATTCAAATTATACTAAAACAAATCGAATCCAAATTTGAATTTTCAAGTCAATGGCGCGAATTTAGACTTAATTTTGAAATTTAAACTTCAAAAGACACAGATTAATTAAACCCAAATTTGGATTTAACGTTAGTATTTTCTAACTCTATTAAAACGTAAGTCGATTCGGAAATCCGAATTTAAGGTTTGTAATATTAAAGATAGATTCGAATGTCGAAAGTGAATTCCCATTTCGTATCTTTAGAATAGATTTGAATTTCCAATCCTGAATCATGGATTTAAAATTCGAATTTCGAGTCTTCAGATTGATGAATTTTAGACTCGATTTTACAGTTTAGAATCAGGTCCGAATTTGAATCTAATATTAAATTCTTACTGATTCTAATGTATATTAAAATAGATATTCAACTTCCAAATACAAATTCAAGATTTTAATTTCGAGTATGGGATTCAAGTCACGAATCTTGAAAGTGAAACTTCGTTTCATATCTTTAGATCAGACTCGAATTTCGAGTTTCGAATCTGATCTAAAGATATGAAACGAATTTCGAGTCCGAGAATTGAAGTTTAAATGTCGGACGAAGAACAACACACATCGAAATGAGTTATTCAGTTGTGAATCCAATAGATCTTTTTTACTAAACCTCCGAAATCAATTCGGTTCAAAATTCGACTTATGAATACAGATTCGAGATTCAAATCTTGAAAGTGAATCCCAGTTTCGTATCTTCAATTAAGATTTGAATTTCAAGTCTTGAATCCTATGCTTAAAGTCCTAACTTCGAGTTTTTGTATTGAAGGGTAGAATGATCAATCTGGACTCGCTTTTGCAATAAATAGTTTGAAAGAAAACTCGAATTTCGAGGTTAATCTTGAATTTGCACTTAATTTCGCATTTTAAATTCTTGAAAGAAACAAGTCCGAATCTAACGTTAACACGTTTCCAAATAGGATTCAAACCCGAACTAAAAACTCTCAAATCCGAGTTTAAGATTCTAGTCTCGAAAACGGATTCAACGGTCAAATCTCGAAAGTGGTTTCGAATGCCAACTAAAACAAAATTAAGTACTCAAATCCGTATTCAAGATTGCAATTTGGGCGGCGGATTCGAGTTTTGAGTTCATTTTACGTATTTTCAAAGCAGGTTCGAATGTTGCATCCTGAGAATTGAAATTCGATTTTTTTTTAAATTTGAACTTTGAAATAAACTAAAATTCAATTCTTTAATTAATTTATTGAAAATCAAAAGTCTGTTCTTTATTCTACGCTTGTTTGAAAAACAGATTTTGGTTTTATTAAAATCAGTAATAAATGATCTTTTGTTTTCTCAACACAACTTCAGTTTTTAGTCTTCCTTTCTTTTAGCATGAGTTGGTGAGGTGTAAAATAGGTTTTCTTAAATTAAACTTTTGCATAAATTTTGGTCTGCGAAAGCAGGATTTTATTTGAATTCTTAATTGGATGCACGTTAATTGATTACATGCACGTTAAAACGGTATTAATTAAACAAAGCGTGGTAAATTGATTTTAACAACAAACAAAGCGGGTAATCCCAAGTTCAGCAATATTACAAGCGATTTAACTGCAATTGTTCGCTTGAATTATATGTTAACATGGATTATTAATTAAATCGTGCAACGAATAGCATTGAAATGCTAATTAATATCATTAATTTATTAAGTTGTATTGATTCGGATGATATGTTGAGTCCTGTGGATTAATTATAAATGTCGTTAAATTTTCTGGGTTTTTTAATTTGCTGCATAAAATGTGGAACTCTTCAAATTACAAGTTAAAATTGCTGTTGATTCTTGCAGTTTTATTTTTTCTGATTCCTAGATTTTTCCTTTTTTATACTTAATTTAATTGTAATAAACGGTTACTACAAAGAACCTTTTTGAATAGAAATAAATGTTTTTTATAAGATTCAAATAACGATTCCAATGCGATTTTGTTGCAAAAACATGGAAGAATTTGACAGTCAAGATTTACAAATTCACGAAAAGTTTAAAACGATAAATTAGTGAGGATTAAAAAACTTCGTTTGAAGGTTCGTATTAAAACGGTGTCTGAAATTTGAACCTCTAGTCCAAACTTCAAGACTCGGATACGAGGACCAACTTTCAAAATTCACAATTCGTTCTCAAAGTTAGACCTTGAATACGCATTTGAGAGTTGATTGTTGTTTTGGTCGAAATTCTAATTTCAAACTCAAGTTCGGACTTAATTAACTCGTTTCTAAATCCAGATTGAGAAATTCAGCCTAAATTTGCGATCTTCAACTTCAGTCTGCGAATTCTAAATTCGAACTTCAAATTAACTTAAGATTTATAATCCGAGTCTGCTTTGAAAATAAAAAATGGAAATCTACTACAAACTACAAAGTTCGACACTCACATACGTACTCGAAATTTTCAATTAGGATTTGAACTGATTCTTGATTCAGAAAATCGCTAAAGTTAGATTCGAATTCGGACTTGAATAATCCGTTTCTTTTAAAAGTTCAAATTGAGAAATGGAGTTGAAATTCGCGATATTTTTCTTCAGTCTGAGATCTCGAAATTCGAAATTCAAACCCAAGTTTCAAATTCGACATTCTAGAGCTGATTGGTATTCAAACATCTGGAGCAAATTCAAACACTTCAAATTTTCGATTCAGATTCGAGATTCGAACCTTTTAGCCTCAATTCACGATTCAAATATTGACCAATTCGAGATTCAAATCGTGGCATCCACCTTCAAATGTATTAAATATTAGAATTAATTCCGATTTTAAACTAAATTGGAATGTATTTTCCCTCTACTAATGGATATTTGAATCCGAAATACAAGTGTAGGATTTCAGCGAACATTTTAATTTTAGTTTGTTTCAAAGTTCAAATTGAGAAATCGTATTAAAATTAGATACTTTGTCTTCCAGTCAAAATTCAAACTTCACTTCCAGGATTCAGGGCTCAAAATTCGATTCTGAATCGAAAATATGAAATAAGGATACATAAAGCACTTTTTTTTTTTGGTATTCGAAGTTCAAATCTGTCCTCCAGATTACAACCTTGAACTCAGAATTGAGTGTTGAATTCTGTTTTAGTTGGGATTCCAATTTTTTTCGAAAAAATACGAACTTTAAATTCGAATTTGGGTTTAATCGAGTTTCAAGATTTAAGAGATGATTTCTTGTTCGAATCTTATTTGGAAAAATACCAACATTAGATTCGAATTGGGACTTGATTAGCTTTTTTTATTTTAAATTTCAAATTCAGAAATCGTGTCTAAATTTGTGATGTTAATTTCAATCTGGCAATCCGAGATTCAAACTACAATCCAGGAAATTCGAACCTGTTTGGAAGACACGTAAAGGTTATTCATTTTGTTTAATATTCGAGGTTCGAATCAGTTCTCCAGATTACAATGTTGAACTCTGTTTTAGTTAGGATTCGAATCTTATTCGAAAAATGCTAACTTTAAATACAATTTTTTTTCTTCTTCAAAGTTTGAATCGATTAAACCTAAATTCGGGATTCTTATAGTCTAAAAAAATCGAAAATCCAAGACTTGAAATCAAAACTGGTTCAAAGACACGAAATATTAACAAAGTTTTAAGATTCGACAGCCAAACCCGTTCTCAAAATCAGAATCTTAAACTCGAAGAGTTGTCTTATGCTTCAGTTGGGATTCGAAGTGTTGACGTTAGATTCTAACTTAGTCTTAAATAACTCGCTTGTTCCAAAACTTGCAAAATCATGTGTAAGTTCAGGATATTATCCTTTAGTTTGAGAACTCGAAGTTCGAGCTTTCTTTCAAAATTCAGACTGAAAATAAATCCAGATTGACGATTCCGTCCTTCAGTACGAAAACTTGAAATTCGGACTTTAAATCCAGGATTCAAGACTCAAAATCTTAATTGAAGATGCGAAACGGGGATTCACTTTCAAGATATGAATCTCGAATCTGTATTCATAATTCGAAATTTGAACCGAATTGATTTCAGAAGTTTAGTAAAAGATAACTATTGGATTCACAACTAAATAACTCGTTTCGATGCGTGTGTTGTCCTTCGCCCGACATTTGAACTTCAATTCCAGGATTCGAAACTCGAAATTCGAGTCTGATCTAAAGATATGAAACGAAGTTCCACTTTCAAGATTCGAGACTTGAATCCCGTACTCGAAATTAAAATCTTGAATTCGTATTTGAAAGTTGAATATCTATTTAATATAGATTAGAATTTAATATTAGATTCAAATTCGGACCTGATTAACTAATTCCTTTCCAAAATCCAAACTGTGAAATCGAGTCTAAAATTCACTATACTTCTCCCCAGTCTGAGGACTCTAAATTCGAACTTTAAATACAGGATTCAATATTGAAAAGTCTAATCCGTTCTAAAAATACGAAATGGGACTTTCGACATTTGAATCTCGAATCTATCCTCAATATTAGAACCTTAAACTCGGATTTCAGAATCGTCTTACGTTTTAATACGGTTCGAGTATTATTCGAAAATACCAACGTTATATCCGAATTCGGATTTGATTAGTCTGTTTCTTTTGAAGTTTAAATTGCAAAATTAAGTCTAAATTCGAGATACTCCATCCTGAAGATTTCAAACTTGAGATTCATTATTGTACTAAAATTGGAATACTATTTAAAAAATATAAAGGTAGATTCGAATTGAGAAACCGAATTTAAATGCGCCATTCTACCCTTCAATTCCTTTTATTGAATTCGCAGTTGAGTAACTCTTTTCGAGACTCAAATTCAGAATTAAGTCCAAATTCGCTATACTGCCCTGCAATTTAACAATTCGAAATTCAACTTCAGTCAAATAAAAATAATGACTAATTTTACACCCCATCAATTCAGACTGAAAAAGAACGGAGACTGAAAACTGACTTCTTTTAAGAAAAAAAATTCTTTGATTATTAACTTAAATAAAAACAGTTGGATTTTGCAAAAAAGCATACAATAAACAACAGAAAATAAATAGGTATTACTTGTCGTTCTTTCATCATTGTTTTCAGGATTTTCGATTTTAAAATATTAGTTCTAATATTTTCAATTCATTATTTAATTATTCCCTTTCACACTCTGAACTGCAACGCAGTTACAACAAAAAAATAAACTAAACAAACTCCTTTTTTTTCAAGCCAGACAGACATATTTAAGTGCTTGTTAAAACAAAAATCTGTTAGTTATTAAAGCAGATAATAAGTTACGAAAGCTTTTGTGTAAAACAGATCCATCAGTTCAATTATTCAAGCAGATATACCTTCACAATAAAATTATGTAATAGGATTGCTTTAATAATAACAAGGAGCAGTAAACAAGATAGGCATGGCGTCATCCTCGACATTACACGTGACCATACCACGTGCAAGCACTTACAGCATTACCTTATTTATGCCAACCATATTAACCCATAAACAAAGACAAAAGGCTATTCAATATACCGATAAGATCTGATATTGTGATTAGTTTGTTGATTATTACGGTTATCTAAGGTTTAAATCTGTTGAGTGTTTGCTGGAAAATGAAGATCCACTTCTGAATAATTTTTATTTCAAGGTCTCTTTTGGATCGTACCTGTCCACATTTCTTTTTGCCGTTTTAAAACAAAGTTTTGTATAAGCTTTACTGAAAACATTCGTATCGCAACAATAAAAAAATAATTATAAAACGTACATTTTTATTATAGAATCTGCGTATTTTCCAGGTACTAAACTGCAGTAAAACTGTTTTCTAAGGCCTATATTTTGCAACTGCAGAAACAACAATGCTCTGCCATCAATAAATTATTGAAAGATACTCGCTGCATAAATTAAAAACGCGGTAAACATCAACATAATATATTAGTCGTGTTAAGAAATAAATATATAAATAATAACCTATTAGTAATTAATTAAACCAGAAAATTACGATTTGTAAATTATTTAAATTTTCTACATACATAACTGTGATTTTCCAAAATTCAGTAAAATATTTTTCAAAGAGTACTCAAAAAATTCAGTGTTATTTTTAACAATCAGTTTACATTTCGATGAAAGTATTGTTTTTTTTTTATGGACAATTTATAAACTATTACAAAAGCGAATAATTCTTTTCATGATTTCCAACAAACTGAAACCTCGTTCATTTGAATTATTATTGAAGGGAGTTCTCATAAAAGTCGTTTAATTATTTTAATTTTATGATTTTAATATTAATTTTGCAATAAATTAAATTTCCATCCCCAATAAAGTATTCCACCTTAAATAAAATGTGTTCATGGCTAATTACATACTATTTCAAAAATTAATTACTTTTATAAAAGTGAATAAACACTTCTGTTTGAGATTTCTGAAAAACTGAAAATCAAATCTTTTTCATTAGAATTATTCAGGAAATTTCTCAAAGCAAATCTTTTAAAAATATTAAAATATCGGTTTCTTTATGTTTTCATTTTTTTCCGGTTTCTTTATGTTTCATTTTTTCCCCAAAATTTTCTGAGATTTCTAGTATAGGTACTTATAAGTATAATAATAACTCATCAGTAATTAAACAAAGAGAAACTCATTTTTTTTTAATTTTTTACACCTACAACATTCCAAAATTTTTCACATTTAACATTTAACAAAATCCTTTGAAATTTTCAATGTAATTTCCACTACAAAGAAAGTTATCTTTAAATAAAATGTGTTTCGTGTCCTTTTGAAATTTCCGAAAAACTGAACAACAAATCCTTTTTATACAAGAGAATTCCCACAGGAAGTCTTAAAAATATTAAAATATTGGATGTTTTTTTAATGCTAATTGTTATCAATTTTTTTTTATGATTTTCTATGACTTTCAAGCAAAAATGCCTGAGTAAACCTAAAAATCTTTTCAGTTTATTTACAACTGCAATGTTTTAAAATATTCAGAATTTTCAAATACTTTGCAATAACTTTAATCTCCAGCTCAAAAAAGTATTCCACTTTATTTTTTTATGGCTAAGTAGTCTAAGTGCAATTTATAAAAATTAAATATTTAATAAAATCCTTCCCGGAATGTTCAATATTATTTTTTCAAGTTTTAATTTGCAGCCCAAGGAAAATATTCAGCTTTAAATAAAATGTTTTTTTATGAGCAAAAAGTATAATTTATAAAAATTAGTTACTTTTACAAAAAAGAAACAAAAACTTATTTTCGAGATTCCTGGAAAACCGAGAAACTTTCTCATTACCCTTATTCAAGGAAGTTTACACAGAACGTCGTGTAAAACATAAAAATTGGGAATTGTTTTTATAAATTGCTAATTCTCGCCTGTTTTCCTTTTTTCCATAAAATTTTCTGAGACTTTTAGCAAAAGTATTTGAGCAAATATAGAAATCGTTTTTAAAAAAATAATAACTCTTCGGTGATTAAACAAAAAAACAATCAAATTTTTTAAATTTTCTTCGCATCTGCAACATTTCAGAAAATCCTTTGAAACCTTCAGAATTTTCAGTGTAATTTTTGAACTCATTTTCCTTAACTAATTAACTAACTTCCAGGACAAAAAAACTGTATTTTATGGCCGATTTCGATACGTAAAAATTAAATATTCTTACGACAGCGAACACACTTCTTTTATAGATCTCTAAATAACTACAAACAAAGTCTTTTCAGAAGAATTATTCAGGAAAGTTTTCAAAAGCAGCCGTTCAAATATATTAAAATATAGAAGTACTTATTTCTATAAAGTGCTAATTCTCATCTGTATTCCTTTTTAATTTTCTGAGACTTTCAATAAAAGTACTCCAGTAATTTAAAGGTCGTTATTAACTTGGATGGGTGACCCCTCGACACTGTAAAGGTGTAATAGAAGGTAAAAGGAGAAGAAACAAAGAATTAATAATAACTCATCGGTGACTAAGCAACGAAAAACTCATTTTCTTTTTTAATTTGTTTCACAACTGCAATATTTTAATATTTTTCAAATATTTAGTAATAAAATCTTTTAAAATTTTCAGAATTTAATTTACAGTTTAAAATCCATTTTAAATATTTTTTTTACAACTACTAATTAAAATTTATAAAAATTAATTACTCCTGCAACAGCGAATAAAAACGTTATTCAAGATTTTTGGAAAACTGAAAATCAAATCTTTTTTCCGAAAGAAAATCGCTTAAAAGATATTAAAAGTGAAACTGTTTTTATAACGTGGAAATTCTAATCTGTTTTTACATTTTCTGAGAATTCCACCTGTATAAGTAATTAAGTACTTAAGCAAATCCAAAAGTCGTTTTTCTCAAACAAATAATTAAATTAAACAAGGAACAACACTTTTTTAATTTTCTTTACAACTGCAAGGTTTTAAAATATTCATAATTTTCAGATATACTTTGCAATAATTTCCACTCCAAAGAAATTATTCCACCTAAATAAACTGGCTAAATACAATTTGTAAAAATTAATTATTCTCACAAAAGGGAATAAAAAATTTTGGAAATTTCTGGAAAACAATGCTTTCTCGTTAGATTTATTTAAGAAAATTCTCAGAAATTGTTTAAAATGTATAAAAATATGAAATTATTTTTATAAAGTCGGTCTCTTGTTTTTTAATTTTTTTCCAAAATTTTCAGAATTTAATTTGCATTTCAAACTTTAAATAACATGTTTTTATGGTTAATTAGAATTTATAAAAATTAATTACTCTTACAAAATCATCGAGATCGAGATTTCTGAAAAACTGAAAAAAAAATCTTTTCCATTAGAATTACTCAGAAGAGTTTTTTACATTCACCCGTTTAAAGAATATTAAAATATAGGATTGTTTTTTTAGGAAGTCCCAATTCTCATCTGTTTACTGTCTTTTCAAATATCTCGAGACTTTCATCGAACGTATTTGAGTAAACCTAAAGTCGTATTTCGTTCTGAAACAAAAAATTTAATAAATAAATGTTTTAAATTTTTTCACAATCAACACTTAATAAAATCCGTTGAAATTTTCAGAACTTTCGGTATCTACGTTTTAAATACCATACTTTTGCAAATTTTTAATTTCCATTCAAAAGACAACATTCCACTTTAAATAAAATGTTTCGGTGTGACCGGCCCCCTCGATACTGTAAAGGTATAAGAGAGTAAAAGAAAAAGAATAAAATGTGTTTATGTATTTTATAAAAATTAATTGTAAAAGCAACTAAACACTCCTTTTCGCGATTTGTAGAAACCTGAAAACAAAGTACTCGAGTAAATCTAAAAGTTGTTTTTCTAAAATAAAAATAACATTGAATAAATAATACCCCGTCAGGAAAAGCCTTTTTTTATTTTCTCTGTAACATTCCCTGTAACTGTAACATTTTGATATTTTCCAAAATTCAGTAAAATCCGTTTGAAATTTTCAAAACTTTTAACGTTACGCTTGCAATATTTTTAATTTGCAATCCAAGGAAAGTGTCCAACTTTAAATATAATATTTTTATGGCTAATTGCAATTTATAAAAATTAATTACCCTTACAAAGGGGAATCAAAACTTTTTTCAAGGTTTATGGAAAACAGAAGAATAAAGCCTCTTGATTAGAATAAATTATTCAGGAAAGTTCTCACAGGACGCCGTTTGAAAAATATTAAAACATCGAATTATTTCTATAAAGTGCTACTTCTCATCTTTCTTTTTTTAAGTTTCTGAGAGTTACAACAAAAGTTGAGTAAACCTAAAAGTCGTTTTTCTAAAGCAAAAACAATTAAATAAACAAATAACAACTCTTTTTTTTGCAGAACTACATCAGAAAATTCTCCAAAACTTAAAAAAATCCTTTGAGGCAGTATTACTTTTACAATAATTTGGAATCCAAGGAAAGTATTCAACTTTAAATAAAATGCTTTTTATGTTGAAGTACAATTTATAAAAAATTAATTATTCTTACAAGTCAATAAAAATTTATTTTCGAGATTTCTGGAAACTAAATCAAATCAAATCAAATCATTTATTAATCCTTAGACCAGTACATAACAAGACAAGGTATAGGATAAGTCATACAATGTTATACAAACAGACAAATACATTTTTTGTCCTATCTTCTATACATATATAGAGTTCCGATAATGAATATAAACTCTTATTCGCTTTCTTTTTAAATGCACCGATTGTGGGGGTTAATTTAATTTCTTTTGGCAGTGCTCTGTAGAGTGATACGGCTGCCTATTCAGGGGCTTTCTCGTACGAAGATGTAGTATGAACTGAGACTGTTAACTCGCTTTTATTTCTGGTTTGATAATTGTGGAAATCGCGATTTTTTTAAAATCCTGAATATTATGCTTTATGTACATTACACATTTATAAACGTAGAGCGAATATAACGTCAATTTTTTTTTTGTTCTTAAATGTAGTTTTACATGTTTCAGAACAAAGCTTTCTGATTAGAATTAGTCAGAAAAATTCTGACAGAAAGTGGTTTAAAAGATATAAAAAATATTGTTGTTATTCTTTGACATTCCCTATAGGGCGTAAAGTGCTGTCAAACGGAAATAAATATTATTATTATTGGATTTTTTTATAAAGTGGGAATTCTCAGCTGTGTTCATTTTTTTCCAAAATTTTCCGAGACTTTCAGCGTAACAGAATGTAACGAGAAAAAACCCATTTTCCTTTCATTTTTTTTTAATAACTGCAACGTTTTTCCAAAAATAACGTTTTGTAAAACCCTTTAAAATTTTTGCAATAACTCTTTCCGAAATTTCTGGAAAACAAAGCTTTATCGTTAGAATTATTGAAGAAAGTTATTAGTTCTCACAGGAAGTCGTTTAAAATATATAAAAACATGGAATTGTTTTTATGAAATGCTGTTTTCATTTTTTCTCGAGGTGTTTCTAAAACAAAGCAGAATTTTCACCCTTTCTAAGTAAATTTAATAATCAAATCATAATGATAACAAATTTAATAGTTAAATAAATGAAAATGAAAAGTAAGGGTTTAGTTTGAGAAGTACAACAATCGCGAAGAATTTAATAAAAAATCAAAATTCTTGCTTATTAATCACTGTGTTTAAAATAGCTCAATTTTTTATAATATCCGACACATATTTCCACATATGATTTCAACATAATTAAAAGGTCGATTTCATATCGATCTGAATCAATAAAATCTAGGTAAACCAGTTTCAGTTGTATTAAAGTCACCTATAAGAGAACTTGACAAAAAGTTGTTTAAATAAATGAAACGTCCACTTTGATCGTACCCTGGCATCAAATTGCAACAGGTGTTTTAACAATTAACGTGCGTTTATGTCAAATTGCAGTCTTATATTTACTTGACAACTTGCCAGAAATTGTTAAACGCGCGTCCTACCTGCTGCTTTTTCGTCGTTCGGTCACCTATGAAAACACAAAACGAGACTTTTAAATTACACTTTTGCAAACGTTAAAAATAACTTTTGGCTTTTGTTAACCGAATAAAACAACGAAGTGGCGTGAATTTTTTATTGTTACTTCACGAAAGTTGTAAAAAGGTAAAAAGAAGTCATCAAAAATTTAAAGCAGTTTGAAGGATGGATGGTCAAACAAAACTGTAACTTGAAACAACACCGCAGTAAGAATATAAATTATTCTGTTGGTAGTTTATAAAATCCAAAACGACGAAATGTGCTTTTTACATTGTATGCTTTTTGCGAGGCTTTTTGCTTTACTTGTATTTACAGCATACTTCAGCAATCTGTATTATATATTAAACAGTTACAAAAAGCAGAGACTTGTCGAAATATGTATTTGGTTTTATAAGGCTGTCCATCGGTTCATTACACTGGACCAAAGGCTCCTTTATAGGTTTAATTGTGCATCATTAGCGTTTTGGCAGTGTTAGTATGAACAATAATAGGTAAATATACAGGGTGTCCTACGAAAACGCACTTCAAACAAAGCATCGCTTCATTCTCAATATATTTTACGTGTTGTTTTGGTGGGGCTGTTTGAAAACCAGGGCCTTCAGATACGTAAAAAAAAGAAAATGATCAATCTTTAGAAAAAGTCGGGGCGTCGATAAACTACAAGAACATTCTTCCAAAAAAATGTTTGACCCCTCCATTTTAAATACAACGTAAAATAGAGATTTAAATGTGCTTTTAAATAGAAAAGGAGCTGAAATTTGAATATTTGTAGTAGCAAACAAAAAACAGCCGTGAAGTTTATTTGGAGATTATTCAGTCAGCTGTGCCTGGCACCCTGGCCTGCACATTTTGGATCATTTTACAAATGGAAACAGTTTCAAAGAATACAGGGAATACAAAATCATTTTTGCTGTAGATAGATTATGGTTCGTTCACTTGGGTTAGCACATTTCAACTTAAAAATTTAAGGTATTATAGAGAATGCCGCCACGTAGCTCAGGTAGTTACCAGGATTTTCAGCAATGACATTGAAAATGGCAATAGACAATAAATATTTGTATTGCCACAGAAAATAAAACAAATATAATGTTTAATAAATTGAAGCTTTAGCTCGCTTTGGCCCTACGTAGTATCCTTTACTACACAGTTACGCCTTTAAATATCAAAATCTAAGATGGTTGTTTTCTTATAATAAGATCAAAAGCGGCCTGGATAACTCAATCCTCATGCTATGTGCCGGCTACCTAGCTAATTAACTAATCGACATGGGTTCGATTCCAACGGTAGCCAAAATGATGGAAGCGGGAATGTAAATGAAAGTTGGTGGATCATGATGCAAGTTAAGGAAGAACCTAGCAAGTGTAAAAAAACCTCCACATTATCTGGTGGTAACAGATAACTATAATAGAATACTGTAAAAGTAGTGGAGTTAATAGAAGATAGAAAAGTTTTGCTTTTACCACAAGAACAGTTAGTGTAAGCCAGTCAATTGTTTTAAAATGCCTGGGAACTGTAAATTTATGGACGAAGAAATATGGCCATGGTCGAAAATGAAAAACCACCCCACGCTAAAACTGTTTTATTATTAATTGCTCGCTACGTAGACGCATTTCTGTAGCAAATTATATTTAAAATGATTTTTAGAGCTTTGGCCACGAGAAGGTTTTCTTTGCTAAATCGAAGATGTGGTCCTTTAAGATGGTGCTACCCAATCAGATGCGTTTTTGCCAATGGAACAAATAGATCACTCACGTCCTACAAGTCATAGCAAATGACAGGCCAAAAATTAACTATGTTCCTTCTGTTCTGTGAAGCGTGGTCCACGCCCAATAATGATAATGAATCATTTTTACAGTACCCTTTTTAGCACCATCCAAATATAAAAATAACCCTTACGACCTTTCTTCCTGATAAGCCATTCAAACCTATAAGCCAGGAAAAAACATTGTTGTCTCACTTCTGACAAACTAAGGCCCTTTGGCGATTTATTTCTATGAAAAGTTATCTTGGACGTGATTTTCGACTAAGAAAATGGGAATTACGAAACACACCGAAGCAGGTTGTGAGAATACCATTTGAAATTCATAACTTCAAGCCGTAAACAACACTTTACTTATAGAACACAGAACCAACTTTGTCAAAAAGGCTTTCACTAAGGGTATTGCGCTTGCACATTCTGTGATTTAATAAAGATATTCAACGTTGGTGAGAGTAGACCTCTACAAACTTTCATATTAAGGCATGTTAGTTAAAATATGAGACCATATTTCTTCTCTTTATTCCTTTTTTGATAGGTGAAAGCTCCACAATATTAAAATATAGGACCGTCGTGGTAGACTTTCTTCACAAGAGGTGTCCAGGTAAACAATATACACAGAGAAGGTTTAACCTTTGACAATAAAATCAACCTAACCGTTTATCCAAAAATGTTAAATGCATTGAGGTACATAGATGAGCTTCCAACAGACCATTCAGTTCCTGGCATAAAGTGGCAAAAGAGGGTAAAAGTGCGGATGTTTTGTATTCAAAGAGCATCTAATTAAGTTAAACTGAGAATACTATATAAAACTATTACACAATCAGTAGCAACATACCGAACGATAAAAAAAATGAAAATTCGAAAAAGGAAGATCTTAAGAAGTATTTTTAAAGGCAAAATAATTAAGGACCACTGGTAAAGAAGAACAAACACGAAATAATGAAGATGTACCGGAAACCATACGTTGTGCAAGTAATCAAAGTTCAAAGGCTTCGTTGCCTTGGACATATACAAAAACTTTCCCATAGTAAGGCCATGAAGGAGGTGTTAAAACAGAATACAAGATGAAAGAAAAGAAATAACACCAACAAATATATGCACAGATACAGTAAAAAATATTATATAGGGCGATGATTTACAATAGGTAGTACTCTTATTATTATTATCGGAGATATTCAAAATCTGATCTCGAACTGCAAGGTTTATTATTAGCTGAGAAAATGTTTCGTTTTAGTAGATTATACTGCATGCATACTATGTATTCTATCTCACCAAGGCGATCCACAATTTGTGGTTTTGTTCAGCGTGTCACTAATGACCAGAGCGCGGAAAAATATGCATTTGCATGTAATTGTGCTTATATGCACAATAAAATTTTCTGGTTATCTATCCGAATCACATCGTAAGGATTCCATTTATGCAAATTTTATTTTGCATATTTATGCATATGTTGGGGGAATAGCGCATAAACGCATATCCATGCATATTTAACTGATTTCGAGCATCTTAATTGCATAATTCTGTCTCGCAGGTCACAATTAAAAAATTTTATTCATATTTTCGGTCTCGGAAATTTTGTTCGCAGGTCGCAATAAAAAAATTTTATTGCGACCTGCAAATTTATGTATACCACTAATTTGTATTTTTATGTTGAATACCTATTTTTGTGGTTTTGTATGAATATAGAAATTGAAATAAATATTTAAATTTCGTATGCGATTTTCGGTGCATATATGGTGTAAATTTTTAGGTAGTGACAGCATATATTTGTCTATAATTGCATATGAAGGAGCATATTTTGCTTAATTTTAACCGCATATAAAATGCATATTTCTCGATTTTATAGTGCATACTTTTCCGCGCTCTGCTAATGACCAACAAAAGTGTTAGATGTTAAAATGGAAACTTTCAAATAATAAAAAGCCAAATTAAAGACAGTCATCTTTGGCTACAAACTGTATCAATAACACATTACAGGAAGGAAGGAAGGTACCAAGATTACCAGAACAGACGAAATGGAGCCATACATTCAAATCACACGGTTTAACCGAAAAAAAGAGACAAAAAAATCTTGAAATTGTGGACTCTATTACGAGCACATTATTTACAGAAAGGGGGAGACCTGCCAAAAACACCAGAGCAGAAGAAATGGAGCTATACATTCGAATCAAACAGGTGTTACGGTCAATGTGGATAATGTACTTTTTTTTTAAACTGTTCTTCCTCTACCTCTAACCTGCAATAAACACCTCTACTGTTTTGGCAGAGGCATTTATTGGAGGTTAGAGGTAGAGGAAGAACAGTTTTTTAATTGCTATACCAAGTACATTATCCACATTGACCGGTCATTGTTAACACTGAACGGATTTACTACTTTGGCCGTAACATATACCTACATATTTTATATGAAACATCTAAGATATGCCGACAAACTTCTACAAGGCTGTTTTCAAACAAAATTAGAACATTTTGTCCTGATTTACCTATACAAAAATGCACCTATTGTTCTAAAATTTATAGAAAATTTATTATCTCCAGAAAAAGGTTTTTTTTGCCAAAAGACTAAAAATATCGTTCTGGGAGTTGGGGATAAAATTAACGGCTTGGAAAATTTTTGTGTGCAAGAATAATCTATATTCAACTGCAGCCAGTTTATGTAAAATTCCATGAGAAAACGTTTTGGTATGTTGCCATTTTTGGTTAAATCCAAGAGTATTCGAGTAAGTAAGCAAAAGCCAAACGGTAGTGAAAACGCTATCAGTAAAAATCTAATCAAATTGCTAGGTTCTAATTTACTGTTAATATACAAAATAACGTCAGTTTTATTTGAAACAAAACAGCCATGAAACACGATTAATTTTACAATAATTCCTCAAACTAACCACCTCTTTCTTTAAATTTTAGAGCAAATTTTGATTGGCCGTATCTCCTCAAAGGTGCATTTTTGGCTAGAGGTAAATTAGATCAAAATGCTCTAATTTTCGCTGAAAATGCCTTGAAGAATTTAGAGGACCCTATACATATATTTGAAAATAACTTCAATACACGCATTAAGTTTAGTTGGTGATATTTTACTTTATCAAAAAACTGTAGGTTGTTGAGGCGCCCTGTATATCTCTACATCTTTAGTAATTGTTTCTCTTGTTAAAATTTTAGATTTTATTGGCGTAATTGTTAATTATGTACCTACAATGTAATTTTTGAAATGCATTTTAGTTGTTTAGTATTTTGAAATATTTTATAATAATAAATAACTACATTTCATCAGAAGGTTGCATACAATTTTGCTAAATTCGATTAAAAGAAATGCAACAACTGTCGTCACATTTCTACGCACGAATCATCTTAAATCGACGTATGACAAAACCACAAACATAGCAACCATTGTTTAATTATAATCCCAAGATTATCTACCGAGTGAGTTTCAGAGTGCGGAAACGTCCATTTGGTATGTTTCAAGGTTAAACTGATAAATATTACACATAATAAAATTCTAGAAACCGAAATACATTAATTACTATGTCTGCATTATTTATTATAAGAAAATAACCAGTATGCACGATCTAACAAAAAAAAATCGTTCTAATTAACCGGCCACGAACAAGGCTTGGAACAATTTCAAGTTGTAAAAAAAATAATGCAAGTTTTACTACTTTCCAGTTTATAAAAGCGAGTTTAATATCTTTGCAAATGAACCGTGTAATGGATCATATGAGATGACGGCACGACAATGACAGTACGTCAACCGCTGTTTCATCAAATTAATCAACCGGAATGCGCTTATCTATTATAGCATTATTATCCATTTAACAGATGTGGAACAATTTAATAAAGAGCATTAAAGAGCACACACTACGTTTAGGATGGTTGTTTTTATAGTTTTTATTTTCTAGAACACAATAGTTAAGGCAGCACGCTTCAACTGAATGTCTTAAAAAGCTATTTTTATTTGTTTTATTTATTTATTTATTTCTTCATTTAGTGATTTGTGTTGTTTAAGAAATGCAAATCGAAAGCGCACTAAATTCATTTATATAGAAAAAATGCTCTAAATTGGATTATCAGCAAATAGAAGTTTCCTGTAATTAATTAAGAGCCACCCTGTATGAACCTAACTTTAGAATGAACTCCAGAAATTTAGAAGCTTCTTTGTTGTTAAAAACAGGTAATTTTTTCAGTTAAATTAATAATCAGTTAAATTTCCAATTTAAAATTTTAAAAATCTAAAACTTAAAAAAACGATTAAAATTACGGGACAAACCTCCCTACATACGCCCCTGATTTTTAACAGAATTAAGTCATTTTATTATTCAAAATGTTAAACTTTGATGTGCTCGTAATTATCCTGAAGATATAAAAGTTCAAATACACTGGGAACTGGGAACGAATGTAAAGTGCTAAATTTAAGCTTTTAAACGTTGAACTTGTATACACTATTAAAAAACCTAAATATATCCCCCACACCATTTTACAGCTTCCAGTTTTAACACCTTACAGTTAGCAAGTGACTCTGTAAACTATTTTGGAAAACTCTAGGATAACGAAAGATTAGTTTTATAAATTTATTAAAAAAATTTCTAAGATAATGTAAAAAATTAAATAAAAATGCAACTTTTATTTAAAAAGCAATTTTGGAAATTAAATTTTTATTTTTAAGATTTTATTTTTTATAAAAAGGATTTTACAGAAATTAACAATAAAAGAGATGACCATTAAGTTAGCTGCGAGTTCAAAGTTAATGTGTTATTCAGAATTTTCAGAATTGGATCAGAAACAAGGTTCTTACTAATTTTTCTGAGAACATAATTAAAATAACGTTTGCACTCTTCAACCTACAATTATCATGGTTTTTCTCTGTATTTCCAACAGAACCAGTTCCAAGATTCAAGATTTATACAAAACCCCCAGACTACATCCTTAAATTTTCAAAAAACTCCCAAAAGAGTTAACAGCCAGTTTGATTCGTAGTAAAATTTTCACCTAACAGCCCAAGTCAATAATTTTCATTGTTCGGTCTTGCCTCGTTCGATATTCCTCATACAAACACGAATATAAATTATTCATTTATAAACTTGGCTAATAATTATGGTTCAATAACAGATATTACGTTTAGAAAAAAATAATGGCAAAATGCACTTCCATTTTACTACATACTTTAGTTAGTATTGAATTACTGAATAAAGGAAAATTAAACAAAAGTAGTTTAAGTAACAAATCGATTGTAATTGCCCCCAATTTTCGGAGTCAATATAGTTTGTTTGAAAACTAAAATACGGGTCAACGTTTCAACGATTTATTTTGCTGCTTTACGAACACTTTTGTGTGTTTCTATGAAACTGTATTATTCATTTTTTTAGAAAAAAAAAAAATGAAGGAGTCACTGCTTTGGGGAATTTTTAACGTATTTTAATCGATGTGGAGAATTCTGTATAATAAAAAAAAACACATACGCCAATTTGAACCAATTACTGTTTCTTCTTATTTTCTTCAAGGACGATGATTATTTAAATTAAGGCCAACTTCTAATAAAGCTTTTTGGCAAAGGTTACAACAGAAAATAACTCAATGTTAAAACAACGGCCCTAACAAAAATTAATTAAAAGTCCACGCCTAGAAAATATTAAAAATTCAAAAAGTCCGAGTGTTTACATAAGCAAGGCAATCAATCTCATATATCTTAACGAGAAGTTCTTAAAAGCTATAATGTCTTATTACATAAGGAATCTAATTCCATCAATGAACAATTCTCGGGGCTATAAAATCTAATAGGTAAACATTACGAGATTGTGAAAAGATTTCGTCGAATGATTGATTTGATTGATATTGCAGAACGCTGGATTGAATTTCATAACGGGTATTTATTGAACCTTTTTCTCATTTCTTAGTTTCACTCTGAGTTGTTCTGCATTATGGATTGTTTCGACAGATCCTTTTAAAGCGTTGTTGATTTTTTCATTTTTGACAAATCTCGAATACTTCGAAATTAATATATTTTTATTAATTAATAAAAATTCCATACAGAGAAAAACCTTTGGAGCTTTTTGGGACGGTGCTCTACTAATTGGACCACAAAATCAAATCACTTAGGATTGGAACTTAAAAAATTAAGTTCATAAAATTTAGAAATTATTTCTACCTAAGGTTCGTTAAAAATAGGATGCAAAGGTTCGTGTTGGTGACATCAAAAGAATGTTCTCACTGCATAACAGATAAAGAAAACTAAGATCAGTTCTGAGAATTACCAGCCTGCCTCCTTAAAAAGCGCTGATTTTCTGAGATTTCGAAATTATTTCAAATTTGATATTAATTATTTATCAAAAACGGCACAGAAAATTGCAAACCTAAGATATGGCAACGCCAATTTGTCTAATAACACCTCAATAAATAAATGAAAGACTCAGAGCAAGACTTTCGTTAGTCTACTGAATTACATCAATCGCCAGTTGTACAAAACCATGGTTTCGCAGTAGTTGCTGCTCATCGAAACTGTTTCGTGACTGAGCAAGCATTCCAAGCTCTCTCAACGCTTTTTTACAGCAAATAAATGTTTTATATCTTCTTTACTTTTATATATGGGTTAGAAACGGTCGTCAATGATTCTCCATGGTTTTTTACTATTCAGTTACTGAATGCCGGAGATTGATTCGGCCTTCCACTACTCAGACCTTGGGCTAATCATGGCCGTGAAATTCTTTGCCAATGTCGTTCTTCAAGGTGGCTAAATACCTACGAATTCGGACAAGAAATGGTCATCCAAAACTCTTCTAATGTTTTCCTGCTGGATTCGAATTGACTCCCGACCGTGAAGAATTTTATACCAGTTCGATGGTGGGGTTCTTCAGGGCAATGACACCCAAGTCAACTTCGATAATTACATTGCTGACTAACCAAGGCGCCCCAATAATTCGGCGAAGAGCTATGGATTGAGCTACTTTCAATTGTGTGTCTTCATTTACTTCTGAATTTGGCCAAGAAATGGTCGTCCAGAATTATGGGTTTTTTCCACACTTGCTGGGATGGGATTGATTCCAGACCGTGAAGAATTCTTTGCCAATTCGACAGTGTGGTCCTTCGAGGTGGTGATGCCCAGGCCATGCTCAATTGTTATATTTCTGACAAACGCCCAGGTGACTAAACGAAGAGCTGTGGATTGGGCTACTTCCAGTTTTATATCTTCGTTTACTTCTCTGAAGTTGGTCAAAAAATGGTCGCCCAGAGCCCAGAATTCTTCTAGGTCTGGGATTGACTTCTTTAAAACTTCGCCAATGTAGCTCTTCAAGGTGATGATGCCCAGGTCGTTCCTATGGTCTCCTATGGACAAACTAGGGCATTCCACTCTATCACCAGAGGGTTATTGATTGGACTACTTCCATTTTTATATCTCCGTTTACGTCCTGGATAGCGTATAAGTATGATTTGAAACTGATCCATGACCTTAAGATTTTCTTCACTAATTTAACGATGGTGATGCAGTGATGGTCCCTAAAGTGATGATATTCAGGTTGTCCTTATGATCTAATTTCTGACAAACCAAAGTACCTCTGCGGTTCAGCGATAATTTAATAAGTGGGATGCTTCCTACTTGACTTTGCTTGTCTTGGATATTTATATATACCATCCAAATGGCTGAAGCGTATGTTATGATCTGATGTATGCCTGATTTTACCCAAACAGGAGTTGACCAAGTTTCAAGCCTTCGCCATGGTATTTTTAGTTAAATGTTAACTGATTATTGAACGTAATGCCAAAGTACTTGATAGAGTTGTTCTAGATCTAGATTATTACGTAGTGGTGGTCACTGATATGTTTCTCGTCGAACACAATCACTTCTGTTTTTCTAAGCTTTAGCTTGAGCCTCCATTGATCGTACCATGGCATCATATCTGTCAGTGTTCTCTGCAGTTTCCTGACTACGGCTGTGACACCTTGCAGCAGGCTATGTAGAGGACCGTCCACCTAGTACCTGCAGCAAATATCATTGATGTGGGTGTTGAAGAGCAGTGGAGATATGCAGCTTCCTTGGGGAACTTCTGTTTAGATCTAGATCGGTGCCGATACGCAGCCTTCTACTTGGATTTAAAACGTGTGACTTGTTGAATAGTCGTGAAGTAAATAGATCGGCACTCAACCGAAAGTCTTTTCGGCATCTAGGACAGCGGTGACTGTTGTTGTTCATTGTTGCCTCCACGACGAGTCCACCCATCGAATTATTTTTTACGTCTGTGTCTGTTTGACTTTGCCATCGCTTAAAGTAGAATTAACTGCGAAGTTTTAGATGTTCGTATAATTTCTGTTTCGTTGGATATAATAACAATGAATTCTCCCGTTTTCTCTCTGTTTGTTGCCTCCATGACCGAATTATTTTTTCTACTTTTCTGTCGGTTTGGCTATTTTGCCATCTCTAAAATTAGAATTAGCTGCCAAGTTTTGGCTATTTGTATGTTTTCTGTTTTATTGGATACAACAATAAATTCTCCTGTTGTTTTCTCCCTGCTTCCACGATGGAGTCCACCAACCGAATTATTTCTTCTTCTTCTCTCTTTTTTGGCTTATTTGTCATCTCTTAAAGTAGAATTAGCTACAAACTGTTGGCTGTTTGTATATTTTCAGCAACTTCTGGTAGCTTCTGAATATTCAGCAAAATTTAATTTAAAAGGAACAAACGGAGGTGTTAAAAAGAACTGAAGGAATAGGTCCATGGTGAGAGGCAATTATTACCCCCATCAAGTGCTTATGAAGAGCAAGTCAAAAGTACCTGTTTAGCTATTATAACGGCAATTAAGGCGATAACATTTATTAATCAATTTTACTTTTGTCACATTCAAGTGAAATTCAAGTTTTCTTCTTCTATTAAACACCTTCCTTTTTTTATAGCAAAATTCTCCAACAAAAGGCTACGAATATCTTTTCTCTTTTGATTTATAAATCATCAATTACTAATAGCAAAAGCCAACTGAAGTATTGGAAATAGAATGTATTAAATTTTGCGGAATAATTGTGGCTTAAAATTTTTTTCTTAGCATCCATTTTCCATTATAATTTGTAAAAAGCGCGAGATTTGAAGGCACTGGATTTTACGTTGAAGTGTGGCACATTAAACATGCTTACAGAGACAAACAACAGACGAGAATAAATTAATGAAAAACCGTACGCCACGTTGCTTCATAGACAAAAATTTCAAGTACCTACAAGGGTTGCGTCAACGGATTATTTCCTCCTAAATTAAAACTACATATAATAAGCTCTGAATTTGCATTAATGATACCATAAAGACTTTTGCCCCAAATTATTTTAAATTCACACATAAAATTTATATTTATTAATGTATAAAGGCGAAAACCTACACAGAATTATTGCAGAACTAATAAGGTAAAACAATTCCCAACTCCAAATTCTAGAGTCGGAGTTACAGTTACAAGTTCGAATTTTATTTTTATAATTTAAATTGTTTGGAAAATTTATTTAAACCATGTAATTAAAACAAATTAAGTTATGACTGAAAATATAATACGAAAAAGTTACCTTCAAACTGTTATGAATGAAGATTAATTTGAAACGCAAACGAGTTCCTGGATTTTATCCAGAACGGTTATAAAGAAGACCATGAAAGAACACATCGTTAAGATACGAAATTACCAAGAATAAAAATCAATTTACAATAATCCAAGGCGTTTCACCTAATGAATCTTAAAAAAAAATAAACAAAGAAAATCGATTAAACACAAAGTAAGCAGTTTAACGACCCCTTATGTTAATAATGACCAACATAATGAAATTAGAAGTTTTAATACGTTTGCATCAGCAGTTAGTTCACAAAGGTTAGAGGAAAAACTATTATCATGAAGTTTTAACGATAAGCACTATGATGCACCAAAGCCAACGTGCATTTCGTAAAGAATACAAAAGTATTACAGCTTCCTTTTTGATAAAGTTTGACGTATAAAATAACGAGTTCAAAGGTTACTGTACCGATTAAACAAAGCGGAAAAGATCAACTGAAGTTCGATAGTGAATTAAAATATTCGTGCACACGAAGTGCGCCATTTCTGAACTGATTGTGAATGGTTTACAAATATAAAGAAAATATTGCAGCATTTCAAGGCGACGCAATGTTTATTATTTACGATTAGAAGAGTATTATTAAAGTATTATTTTATTTTTACGGTGATTAAATTGTATATCTTTGTGTTTCAAAGGAAACCAACAAAGTTATTTTTAATTGGATGTGTAAATACCAGCTTGGAACGTTTAATAACGTTTTGAATTTCAATCAAGAATTAAATCATTTTCAAATAAATCTTAACCAAACATTTTTCAAAAATTTTCTGCGTTACTTGAGGTAAAAAAATATCAGATAAACGAAGACACTCAATCCGAATTTTAAAAATGTACTCTGACTCACCAACAAACATAGTTTAAAAGGCGTTTTATGTGCTTAATTTACAGCTTTTCCTTTAAGTAGTAAGAATTAATTTCTCAACGGTATTACATAAAAGCAACACGCATGTTGCACCAGTATAAAAACACCTACAGGAATGAAAACTGCTAGTTAATTAAATGTTTATGCAAATGCAACTGGCTAACATAGTTACGAATGTTTTTTTAGCTTTACCAAACTGCTGCAATGTTGAAACAGTTTTGAAATTTCGAATGAGAAACAAGAAAATTCCCAATAAGAATTTTCGTAGCCAACTTCCAAATTACGAATTTTTTGGATTTCACATACTTTTCGCAGTTTCCAATTATGAAAAACGCATTAAAGTTTCAAAATTTCCAAAATTTAACTTTAATCTGTAATCCAACAATTAAAATTTCACAGGACACAGTTTAAGTATTCAAAAATGAAATTTAATTTTAGCTTAAAACAAACTTTTGAATAAAATCAAATTTATTAATTAAACTTCTGAAACAGTTAAGGTATCTACTCAAATTAAAAGGAGAACTTGCTTTAACATTAATGTAAATTAAATCAATTTCCCCAAAAGTATATTAAAAAGATAAGAAAAACATACCCTAGGAACGTTATACATTCAAACAAACTCTATAAATGCACAAAACACGTACACTCGAATCGATTTCGTTTAGTTACAATCGAGAAACTGGTACATACTAACAAAAGTTTTCCAATACGTTAAAATAATATTGAATGAACTTGTCTGGCCCGAGTCAATTAAATTCAATCGTAAGAGCATCATCAGATGGCCTTAAATCTAAAATCTGATTCGTAGATGTACTCATTCCACCATAGTCTAACGTTTTAATAACTAATTCCACACCAAAGCTCTTGGAAACAATTTATTTTTAAAATTCTGTTAACCTTTCAAATATAGGCAACTCAAATTACAATGCAGTACAAAATTTTCAAAAATTGTAAATTCCAAAAACTCCAGCAAAACTGTTGAAGGTCACTCTTCGGTATTTTAATTTTAGTCCAGGAGATGTAAGCTAAGTTATAAAAACCCAAAATTACAAATATTACCCTAATCAAAACAAAAGAAAAAATTTGAATAGAAAAATTATAAACTTTTGCGAGTTCTAAGCATTTCGAACGAAAGTCCTTAGGCTGTTTTGATCAAACAAACAAGCAATTTGTGTTTCAGCTACTTTGTCGTAAAAACAGTTGAACTTTTAAAAGCATGGCCTACTTCTCCTTTTATAATTTCTTCCTTTTAAATATGATAATTCGACCTTCGATTGTTATAAAGTGAAAACGATTGTTTCTTTCCTTCGTAAACAAAAACACATTTTGGGTTGCAAATCAGTTATTTAAATACATTTTCAAAATTCAAATTCTCTTTTAAAGTAGAAACTTTCTGAATTCTCTTTCAAAATTAGAATTTTTCGAAGTTCTCTTTTAAACCATTAAATTCTCTTTTTCTTTCTTTCTTTTTCCCTCTTATACCTTTACAGTGTCGAGGGGGCCGACACACCGAGTCGCAGAGTGGTAACCCATCCAAGTTCTGACCAAGCAGGCTCTTGCTAAACTTTATATGTATACTTCAGTATTACGTGCACTCCCACCCTGCCGTACTACCGGTTAGAATTCTCTTTTAAAATTAAAGTTTTCAAAATTTGGTTACAAAAACTTTCTTGCAAAATTAAGACTTTTTCGAAATTGTCTTTCAAAATTAGAAGTTAGAAAATTTTAGTCAGTTTACAGAAAACATTTTTCAAGTAAATTTAATTAATGCAAAATTAGTCTGGCTTTTATTATTAATTTGTTATTTTCAATGACCAGAAAAAGCAGTTTAAAGATATTTACTATTTTTAATTTATTGAATATTGTTAAAAGTCTCTTTGAACTTTCAAGCTTCCATAAAACTTATTTAAAATTCATTGAAAATTCCTAGAATTTTGTCAAAGATTTTGCTAAACTTCTTTGAACTTCCTTGGAAATTCCTCTCATATTTCGTTAGAAATTCCGTGAACTCCCCTAAGATATATAATTCTTCCAAATTCTCTTTGCTTTAAATTAAGTTCGTCAGAACTCTCATACAAAGACTTTCTTTCAAAATTAAAATTCTTCAAAATTGCCTTTAAAAATTAGAAATTAGAAAATTTTAGTCTGTTTAAAGTACACAAAATGTTCTTAGTTTGTATTATAAATTTGTTATTTTCAATTAAAATTATACATATTTCCAAACTGGTTCTTCGGATAATTGAATATCTTACAGCTTTTTATAACTTTCTGAAACTTGAAATATTAGCAAAAGATTGAAATTTACGCCTAAAGTTAAAATGTGAAGTTTGAGTCAAAAATTAAAAGCCCTTTGAATTCCAGGAAAAATTACTTGACTTGATTGAAAAATCTGTCGAATTCGGTTAAAGTTGTCTTGAACTTCCTTCGAAATTCTTCCAACGTCAATCAAAACTATATAAACTTGGTAGAAAAATCCTCGAATTTTATCAGTTATAAAATTTCCTGAAAAATATTTGATCGAAAATTTATCGAATTTTGTTAAAGTTCTTTGAACTTCCTCAAAAATTCTTCTAAGTCAGACAAAATTATATAAACTTAATTGAAAATTGAAAGTTCTATGAACTCCTACAATTATAATTTTTCGGTCTTCTCTAGGGTTGTGCATTTGACCGGTCAACAAATTTTAGGTCAATTGACCAGTCAATTGACCGCTCATTTGACCATTTTAATTTTTTAAATTCACATTTTTTTCAATAAATTGTATAAGTTTAAGCAAGTCATAAGGTTAACAAGTATCATATTACCACCAACCCTTTTGTTTGGTGTTTATAAGTGCATATAATTAACAATTATTTCATTTTATACTCTCGGCAACTAAAATAATACTAATACCATATTTATTGACATGAAATGCAGGCATTTTTTAAATACCTTATTGTAGTAGTTAAGTATTTTCTGCAAAAATAAAAAAACCTGTTATTGATAGTGTAATTTAATATAAACAATTTTAATGCTAAAAGAGCTTTTGACAGTGAATTTGACCACACAGTTTTTGACCGTGGTCAAATTGACCAGTCAATTGACCGGTCAATTGACCAAGGCACAACCCTAGTCTTCTCGTTAAAAATAAAATGGGAGTTTTACTTTAAATTAGAAATTTTCAGATTTCTCCTAGAAAAACTTCATTTTGAATTACTATTCGCAATTACAAAATTTCAAAATAAAAAATTTTAATAATTTAAAAAAAATTCTAAAAGTCGAAAATAGCTTAGCTTTTGTTATAAATTTGTTATTTTTAATTACCAGAAGAACCTGGAAGATATTTATTATTTTAATTGAATATGCTTCAGCCTTTTATAATTTTTTGAAACTTGAAATTTTAGCAAAAGATCGAAATTTAGGCCGAAATTGACGTCAAAAATTGCTTGAATTTGATCGAAAATTTGTCGATGATTATTAAAAATTCTTTTGAATTTTCTTAAAAATTTCTCCATCAATCACAATTAATTAAATCTCATTGAAAATTCCTTCAATTTTGTTAGAAATTCTTTGAACTTGTCTAAAAAAACCTAGTTTATATTCATTTTAACTCATTTCTTTATTTAACTTATTTAACTTCATTAAAAACGCTTTAAACTAATTTCACTTGCAAAGTAGAATTTTTCGAAATTTCGTTTCAAAATTACAATTTTTCGAAATTCTCTTTTAAAATTAAAATTCTTGGGTGTTTTCTGTTAAACTACGAAATCACAGAATTCTCTTTCAAATGTTTCTGTCGAAATTAGAATTTTCCGAAATTCTCTTTTAAAATTAAAATTGTCTTTTAAATCAGGAATTCTCCGAATTTTTCTTTTTAGAATTTTTCGAAATTTTCTAGTAAAATTAAAATTTCCCCAAATTTTTTAAACTAGGAATTTCCAGAATTTTTTCAAATTTCTTCTTTCGAAAGTAGAATTTTTTGAAAATCGCTTTCAAAATTGTAATTTTTCGAACTGTTTCTGGATTTTGTTTTAAAATTAGAATTTCTCGAAATTCGGAATTTCTAAAAAAAAGCTTTCTCATAAAATTAGAATTTTTCCAGATTTTGTTTGAAAATCAGAATTTTCCGAAGTCTCTCTTAAAATTTAAATTTCCCGAACTATCTTTTAAATTAGGAATTTTCCCAATTTTGTTTAAAAATTAGAATTTCTAGAAATTTTCTTTTAAAATTAAAATTTTTGAGGTTTTCTTTTAAACTAGGAATTGCTAGAATTTCTTTCTTTCTCTTTTACCCTCTTATACCTTTACACTGTCGAGGGGGGCGGACACACCGAGCCGCAGAGTGGTCACCATTCCTGTTCAGCCAAGCAGGCCTCTGCTTTCAATAGTAGAATTTTTTTAAATTCGCTTTCAAAATTAAAATTTCTCGAAATGTTTTTTAAGTTTACAATTTTCTAGATTTTGTTTCAAAATTAGAATTCTTCGAAATTCTCTTCTAAATTAGGAATTTTCAGAATTCTATTAGAAAAAAATCCTTACAAAATTAGAATTTTCTATGCTTCGTTTCAATTTTCCGAAATTTCTCAAACTGTCTTTAAAATCAAGAATTTTCCGAATTTTGTTTCAAAATTAGAATTTTTAGAAATTTTCTGTTAAAATTAAAATTTTTGGAAATGTTCTTTTAAACCAGGAATTTCTACAATTTTCTTTCAAAAGTACAATTATTTAAAATTGGCTTTTAAGTTAGAAATCTTCCGAATTCCGTTTCAAAATTAAAATTTTTCGAAATTCTCTTCAAAATTAAGAATTTTCAGAACTCTCCTGGTAAAACTTGCAATATTACAATTTTTCCAAATTTTCTGAAACGCTGTTTTCTTTCTTTTTCCCTCCTGTATCATTAACGTATTAGTGTCGAGTGGGCTGACACCACAGAACATTGGATACACTGAGCCGAAGAGCGGTCACCCATCCAAGTTCTGCAGTAAGCAGGCTCTTGTATATTTCAGTATTACGTGCACTCGCACTCTGCCGTACTGCCTGCCGTGCCGGTGGAAATTAAAATTTCTCAAAGTTTTCCTTTAAATTAGGAATTTTAAGAATTTTATGTCAATATCGCAATTTTTCGAATTGTTCTTGCATAAATTTCTTTTCATATTTCATAATTCTTTTCCAAAATCAAAAAACATATCGTATTATTCGCTATAGTTTCTAAATAATGAAAGCCTAAGCAGGGATTTTCTTCAAACTTACGTTAATTTGTCTGAATTATTACAAGTTCTGCATATTAAAACTTCCAACTATTCTTATTCAATTCCATTATTCTTATGCAACAAAACTAAGTATATGCCATGGTCAAATTTAAAAACCTTGTACTTCAAAGTCTGTTATTATCTAAAACATCAATCGTAACCAACACTTCGGGGTCATTCTGAAGCACTGTCAATTTGGATTACGAGTACTAAAACAACGATTCTTATTTTAGTAGCAGAACGAGAGCAAACCTTTAAATCGTAGGCATTTAATATATCACACTTTACTTTCATTTTTTATTTTTGTTTTTCAATACGCGATTAACAAAACTTATACTTGCCGGAAACCAAACATTTGAAAGTTAAAAAATAAAGTCAGCAACCTTTCTATTACTAAATTGTGCAACTTTTTTAAATAGTGAAATTGTAAATCAAAATAGGTCACATTATGCAAATTTCCTCTAAAGGTTTTCGAATTATTTTAGTTGGATATATTTCATTTTGTATGGTCAAAAAAAATTATCTTTGGAATTTAAGAACATATTTTACTTTAAATGTCAGCATTCCAGATTAGATTAATTTTCAAATAACCAAAGAAATGGTTCCTTGAATGAGATAATTTAATACAAATAAATAAATAAATAAATAAAATACGTAAGTATAACATCTTGAAAACGTAATTTTAAGCCTCTCTCCAATTTCCGAAATTTTGAAAAATTAGAAAAAAATAAGTCAGTATGAACTTCAGCCTTCAGCACAGCAAAGTTTAATATTATTATTAAAAACAAAATAGAAATAACTGTAAAAACAATTCAGGTAAAGTAACGAAAATTACAAATGTATGAAATGCAATTTTAACACCGCATTTTATATTCGAATGCATCCATAATGTCCATGACACGATTTAGAACCGCTAACAAGATAATAAAATGTTTATGAGTTTCGTACGTAAAATTTAAATCGGAAAATACCGGACGCGAAATGGGATCAATACAAAATGAGATCACTCAAATTGCTTTTAAATGCATGTGGAGAAATTTGGTTCGTTCTGGTGCCAACCTGATTTAAAATTGGGCTAAAAAATCATTTTCGTAAAACGATTCGAAAAATACTAAGTAAGTAATTGAAGAGTATCCTTCAGTTATTTTTCTTTTTAAAATTCAGTTTTCAACTTTTGTTTGAAATTTTAAGTTCTGACTCAAACTTTTGCTGAAGTTTGAAAGTTCAATAACCTTTAATAAAACCTGATAAATTTCGAAACAAGTTCAAATAAATTTTACTGAAGTTCAAAGGATTTTTAACGAAGTTCAAAGGATTTTTAACGAAGTGCAAAGAAACTTTGACAAAATTTGAACAATTTTCCGGAAGTTCAAACAGTTCTTACTGAATTTCTAATAAACTGGAAAATTTATCAATCAAGATCGAATAATTTTTACTGAAATTCAAAACGTTTTCAGGGAAGTTCAAAGAATTATTAACAAAGTTCGAAGAAGTTTAAATAATTCTGACTAACATTCAAAAATTCAAAGCATCTTTAACAAAATTCGACAATAAAGTTCGAATAATTTTACTGAAGTATAAAGAATGTTTACAGAAGTTGAGATAATTTTTATTGAAGTTCAAAACGTTTTCGGGGAAGTTTAAAGAATTATTAATGATTATTCGATTAAGTTTCAATAAAGTTTACATAATTTTGACAGACTTTTAAAGAATTTCTATAAAAGTTCGAAGAATCTTCAACCAAATTCAACAAATTTTTAATATAAAGTTCAGACAGTTTTTACTAAATTTCAAAAGAGTTTCTAACAAACTTGAAAAATTATCAACCAAGTCCGAATAATTTTGTTGTTCGAAGAATGTTTAAAAAAGCTCAGATAATTACAGATACCGAAGTTGAAAAGGCTTTCGGGGAAGTTTAAAGATTTATTAACAGAATTCAAGTTACAATCAAGTTTACATAATTTTGAGAGGCGTCCGGAGAATTTCTATGCAAGTTCAAAGAATCTTTAACAAACTAAACAATTTTTAATGAAGTTTTTTAACAAACTCGAGAAATCATCAATCAAGTTCGACTAATTTTGTTGAAATTCCCAGAATTTTTAAGGAAGTTCAAATATTTTTTACTGAACTTCAAGGGGGTTTTAGGGGAGTTCAAAGAATTATTATTATTATTCTATTAAGTTTCAATCAAGTAAAATAATTTTGAATGGCGTTCAAAGAATTTCTATGAGAGTTTAAAGAATCTAACAAAATTCGACAACTTTTAATGAACTGCAAAGAGACTTTACTGAATTTCGAAGGAAGTTCAAAGAACCTTTAACAAATTTCAAAGTTTATTGAATTTCGAAGAGTTTCTAAACGAAATTTAAAGAATTTTTAACAAACTCGAAAAATTTACAATCAAGTTCAAAGAATGTTTCAAGGAAATTGATATGGGTAAGTTTAAAGATTTATTAAACAGTTTGAATGAAGTTTAAATAATTTTAACTAACGTTTGAAAATTTTCTAAGGTAATTCAAAGAATTCAAAAAAGTTCAAAAGGAACTTTAGAAAACTCAAACACTGAATTTAGTTTCTAAAAAAGTTCAAAGAATTTATAACAACTTAAAAAATTATCAATCAAGTTCGAAGAATTTTTAGTGAAGTTCAAAAGGCTTTTAGAGAAATTCAGAGAATAAGTAACAAAATTCAAGTTTAAATAATTCTGACTAACCTTCGACGATTTTCTATGAAAATTCAAAGAAGATTCGAGAATTTTTTAATGAAGTTCAAAAAGCTTTTTTCAGAGTTTCGGATACCTAGTTTCTAGCGAATAAAATTATGAAACAGGTTCAAGGAATTTTTATAAAGTTCAGAGAATGTTTAAGGATATTTAAAAAATAAATTACTGAAGTTCAAAGGGTATTTAGGGAAGTTCAACGAATTATTAAGTAAATTCTAGATATTTTTGACTGGAGTTCGAAGGATTTTCATGAAAGTCCAAAGAATTTTTAACAAAATTGCTGAAGTTCGATGATTTTTCTAAGGAAGTTTTAATAATTATTATTACTGAGGTTTAAAGGTTTAATTTTCAACTCAATTTCAATTTTCAAATTTTGTTTTAAATGTTTGCAGTGAAAATATCAGTTGCTTATTTGAATCAGTTTTCGATTCAATTTTTAATTTTTGACCCCAAATTTTGCTAAAATTTCCAAGTTTCAAAACGTTATAAAAGAAGCTGTAGCAAACACAATCAATTAAAATAATAAATATCATCAAATTAACTCATAAAATAACTAGTTTTTCTGGTAATCTTGAATAACAAAGTGTAATAATAAAAGCGAAGCTAATTACGTTTTTAAAATTTCGTGTTCTTTAAGCTGACAAAAATCAGAGAAAAGCACACCAGGATGTTATATTTTTTAATTTATCTACTCGTTCCGCACTGTTAAAATCATAACATCAACTTTTTTCAATGACACGAAGCATTAGTTATTTAATTAAGCGCAACAAAGTGTGAAAAAACAGTGATAAATGTACAATAAATTATTTATAATCTGCAATAACATATCGGAACGTTAATAATTTTACAATAAGGAGTTCTGCTTTTTTTTAATAATACCTCAAGCTCAGAAATTGAAGAATATTTCATCAAAAAATCCCTTGAAAATCTCATTTCTTTATTTACTTCATCACCACCAAGTCCTTCACTTTCAATCATAAAATATCAAAACCAAAATTAATATAAACCATCAGCAAGAGGAAAATAAATAAATTAATCTCATTATAAATATCAAAAATATTTTATGCAGATTATACTCGTAACAAGTACAAAAATTATTTATTTAAGAATAAATACGTTCCTGATAATTCTGGCTGTTGCATGCGTTTAAAAATAATACGGTCTATCTAATTGATATTATTTGTTGAACTACTTTTCACTTGGATGTTTTTGAATTTTGCTTTTTCTAAGTACTCGCTTCATAATGTTAATTAAATTTAATACTTTATATAACCTGTAATCCAATTTACACTGTTACGATAACGAATTTATTTATTTCAACAGAGATATTGCTATTTCATAATCGGAATTTTTTTGATATCAATCTTGATTTTTTTATCTTCTTTGAAACTCTGATAAGCGAATGTCTTTCTATATATAGAATTTTAATAATTTATTGATAAATGTTTCCCCAAGCGGAGCCAATTCATAAAAAACAAATGTTGGGTTGAAAGAGAGTTTTGGCGAACTTAAACGGATATTTATTTATAATTTATTCAGCAGACCTACTTTGATAACAATTACAAAACATGTGATTGTACCAGAATATTATTATCAAAAACAGAAACATTTAAAACCGATAACCAAGGGATGTACCCATTTCTTAGAAATTGATTAAACAAATTTTTATGATTTCACTTAATAAAAGTCAGAACATTAATTATTTGAATTTGATTTGCTTCAAAGAATAATTAAATAACAACTAAATTTAAGGATTCTTTCCATAAAGGAAATTACCAGCTCGAAAAAAATTAAAATCAAATTAAAACCAAGTCTTTCTTAGAGAATTTTTAATCGGTTATCAATTGCTGAGCTAAAAAATGGGTTTGACTTTAACAGCTCGAAACGATCATAGTCACGTATGAATGCACAACGCTTTCCTAACGCCTGATCAGTACGTTCACCTGATCTCAGTCCATCAGATTTTTGGCCTTGAACCTATCCTTAAAGAACAAGCTTTTCTAAGTAATTATACGATTATCGAAGTGCCCAAATTTAGTTACACAAGGAACAATCGATATTTCGTCAGATTTACCATGAAGTTCTGTTTATAACACAAGAAAAATAGTTGCTTGTACAAGAGCTAAATAAACTAAGCTTCACGAATACGAATGTGTGTAATTGACTTTTAAATTGTACCAACCTCAAAATGAAAATGAGAGAAGTCTAAGAAGCTTAAAAGCAAAATCTTCAGATTACCTAAATGATATTAAAAAAATCCCAAGATTAAAAACGTGAAATCATTGGCAGTTAGTTTAATTATTTATTCTCCCTAATAAAACCTGTAATCTGTCTGTTAAATTCAACATCCTAAAATCTTCCTAATGACTTGAAAAACACTTGTTATTCTTCCGTAAACAGAAATGTTATTTTTAATTCATACTTTTATTAAAACTGGGATTATTTTTAATTCAAAAATAAAGCTATAAACGTTAAGAGTATTAGAAATAAGCAGTAGGGCAGTATTAAATATAAACACTGTAATATGCTTTAATAATACTTTTTATTCTTAAAAAACTCATTTGTCGGAAGGTGCGTCTTTATTCTACAAAAGTGGTCACAAGACTGAAAACTAACACATATGTTTTGTATAAACGAAACACTTAAGGGTCAGCTAAGGGACCAAACAAAACCATAAATTAACCGGCGTATCGTATTACATGTGGTGAATTCATTTTTGCGTACAGCTGCACCATAAATTCCAACACGCCTCCTCAAAAATTAATCCAGAAAAAAAAATTAAAGTAAATAACATTTTAACAACTTAAGATATTCTGTACAAATCAACAAAAAAAACTTGACACACTTCCGACTATTTTGGGGTGAATTACAATGTACAATAGTCCAACATTTGTTGCAAAGGATTGAGGAAAAACCCAAAAAAAACTCAATCAGACCATCTCAACATCTTTAACATTATTTACATTATTTACATCATTTACATATTCCAGGCCCATTTCAGTTCTGAACTCCAGGAACGTAGTGGTCGGTAGCGGCTTCGTAAAAGCATCCGCCAGCTGTTTACCTGTAGGAATATATTTTAATTTTATTAGTTTCTTTTCAATTTGTTCTCGCGAGAAATGATATTTAATATCAATATGCTTTGATCTTTTGTGATCTGTTGGATTGTTTGCTATATTTATACAACCGTTATTATCTTCATAGATTGTGATCGGCTCTGTAATTTTGATTTTAATGCTTGTTGCTAATGAATTTAACCAAATTGCTTCCCTAACAGCTTCAAAAAGAGCCATATATTCAGCTTCCGTAGATGAAGCTGCTACAGATGTTTGCCTTCTTGTATTCCAGCAAATTGTACATCGATCAAACATTTTAAACAAATAACCTGTTGTACTTTTTCTGTCAATTTCATTACTTCCCCAATCAGAATCTACATAACCACTTAAAAGATATTCATAATCACCTCGAACATAAGTCAATTTAAGATTTAATGAACCTTTTACATATCTAAGTACCCTTTTTAGACATTGCCAAAGTTCTTTATTATTTTTGTTCGAGTATCTACTTAAAATATTAACTGCTGTGCATAAATCTGGTCTTGTACATAGCATAGCATACATTAAACATCCAATAAGATTCCGACAAGGAGCATCATATTTTTCATCGGAATTCAGAGCTACATAGTCTAATTTACTTGGAAGAGGTGTACTTATAGGATTACAATCATTCATTTTAAACTTACTTAAAACTGTTTTTAAGTATGCACTTTGATCTAAGGTTATTTTGTTATTGCTTTTGTGAATTTTGATTCCAAGAAAGAATTTAATTTCTTTCAAATCTACCATACAAAACTTCATCATTAAATAATTTTTGAAATTGATCATGGTTTCACTATTGGCAGTAGCAATTACAAGATCATCAACATACAATACGACATAAATATTTTTAGATACTTCTCCGCGATCTAAAATATAAATACAACGATCAACTGAAGAATTTTGAAAACCTTTCTCTTTTAAAACTTGTTCAAACATTTCAAACCAACATCTTGCTGCTTGTTTTAATCCATACAAAGCTTTATTCATTTTACACACTTGATTACTTTTACTTTTAATCCCCTCAGGAACTTTCATATAAATTTCCTCTTTCAATTTACCATTCAAAAAAGCAGTTTTCACATCCATATGATGAACTAAAAGATTAAACTGATTTGAAAAAGGCCAGAATAAATCTAAAGCTTGAAATTCTTGCAACTGGTGCAAAAGTTTCATTATAATCAACTAAATATTCCTGACTAAAACCTCGAGCGACAAGACGAGCTTTATATTTTGCTGGATTTCCATACTCGTCATTTTTAAGAGTAAATATCCATTTGCAATCAACAATATTTTTGTTATGGGGTTTTGATACTAAAGACCAGGTGTTATTTATTTCAAGAGAATCAAGTTCCTCTTTAATAGCTTGTTCCCACTTCACTCTATCGTGCCTATTTTGAATTTCCTGATACGAAGTAGGAATTGGATATACAGGGAATTCTGCACATAAAAGATAATTATCAGGGATATCGTCTTCATTATATGACGTACTAGGACGATCTTTAATTCTTTGGCTCCTTCTGGGTTCAGAAGGAATTGTTTCACTTACAGACCCCTTAGACCCACTTCCTAATTCGATCTTTTCATTCACCCTTTGCTTTGATATATTATTATCTGATTTCGCACCATCAGTTTTTTTAAAACCATCTGATTTATTACTATCAGATTTTTTTAACACATCTGATTTATTACTATCAGATTTCTTTAACACATCTGATTTATTACTATCAGATTTTTTTAGCACATCTGATTTATTACTATCAGATTTCTTTAACACATCTGATTTATTACTATCAGATTTTTCTAACACATCTGATTTATTATTATCAGATTTCTGAGACTGCACTACTGATTCTGAGTCAGCATTTTCATATCTGGAGTTTTCACAAGTAACCCCTTCAGACTTTACAACAGGTCTAGATACTAAGAAATTTAATTCATCTACAATAACATCTCTTACTGTACTAAACCTTTCAGTTTCTACATCCCACACTTTGTACCCATTTGATTCATACCCAACCAGTATAAATTTACGAGATTTTTCATCAAACTTTGTTTTTCTCGTTTTATTATGAACATAAACGGTAGAACCAAAAACCTTCAAATATTTAAATTTGGGCTTTTTATTATGCCACAATTCATAGGGTGTTTGTACCCTTTTTAGAGCTTTAGTAGGAGTTACATTGATTAAATAGGTAGCAGTAAGAACGGCTTCTCCCCAAAAAATCTTTTCTAAACCTGCACCGCTTATCATTGCACGGGCTTTTTCAGTTATTGTCCTATTCATTCGCTCCGCTACACCATTTAACTGTGGGGTTCTAGGAACTGTCAAATGATAACTAATGCCTTTTTGCACACAGAAGTCTTTAACCTCTTTGGACAAATATTCTCCTCCATTATCGCAATATAAATTTACTATTTTTAAATTAAAATGAACTTCACTTTTTGCAATATAGTCTTGAAAGACTGAAAATACGTCTGATTTATATGTAATCAGGTACGTTACCCAGTAGTGAGTATAATCATCAATAAAAGTGACAAAATAATTTTTATTGTCAATAGTTGAAGGAGTTATTGGACCACAAACATCGGAATGAATTATAAATAGTGGTCGTTTAACATAATTTTTATTTTTAACTCTAGCAAACGGTAGTCGCGCTTGTTTTCCTTTTATGCACGCTTCACATAAATCGTTATTTGGTATAACATTTTCAATTTGACCTATATCTTCAATCATCTGATTTGTTTTTAATTCTAAAAATTTTGTTTTTTCAATGTGACCTAACCGTTGATGCCACAGTTTATAAAGATCAGCTGCGGTATTATTAATTTGACCAACGGAGTTTACTATTCTCTGATTTATCGTAAAATCCACACCAATTAAATTATTCAAAGGCTTACCTTTCAAGATGAGCTTACCACCTTTGTTAATTTCGACGCCCCTTTCATTAAAAATAATTGTCATTCCCGCCTGTTGCATCCTAGGTACGGACAGCAAATTCTGCGGTACGTCTGGACAGTAAAGAACATCTTCCAGGACACCTGGAACGCCCATATTGCTGATGACATTTATATTTCCTTTCTTAGTTGCGGTTATGAAGACTTCCTTTTTGGCTACAGAAATTTGCAATGGCACTTTCATTTCAATGAAACTTGTAAAGATATCATCTCTATTAATGAGATGATCAGAAGCACCAGAATCCAAAAGAAATGTAACTTTATTTGGAGCTTCTTCATTATAACTGTAGTCTTCAACCATAAAAGCAAAACCAGAGTTGTCATGTTTTGAAGATGATGGCTTGTTTACTTGAATAGTTTGGACGGTTCTTTGCCTTCCTTCATTTTTATGCTGAAATCCGCGTTTATAATAATAACACTCTCTTTTCAGATGCCCTTTTCGCCCACAATGGTAGCACTTGAGCTTCCAATTAGCTGATTTCTTTTTGTATTGTTCATTTCGAAAATATGGTTGTTGAAAGTTATTTCTGTATGTCTTTTTAGTGTCAACATGAAGCACTTTAGCACTTGTATCCCGACTTTCTGTTTTCATAGATCTTCAAATATCAGAAAATGCTTTAGTAGGGCTGTATCACCATGTAATTTTAACCCTAGTAGTTTCTTCCGCAGGGCTAATTGGGTGGCAAGACTTTTCGTTCGTAAATCACATCCAAATTTGCGAAAATTTCTCTTACGGTACTTTCCGATTTTACAAAGCCAAGAAAAGAGTCTGATAAATATTCAACCAGGAGACTTTTCGCGATTTGTTCGGCTCGGTTCCATTCATCCGTCACAGGCTCTGGGCGCGGATCATCAACGACTTTTAGGACCGCAAGTTCCGCTAAGAACGCTCTTATTCGCACTTTCCACGCACTGTATCGTTCTCCGGTAAAAACTTGAATGTTTCTTTTTCTTTTTAAGCTTTCCATTGTTTGTCGTGATTCACAATTTAGAATTAACACTAGACACCTAAACACTACACCAAATCAACAATCAGTTCGTGGGCACAGAGTCTTAGTAAAATTGCACGTATTATTTTACAGCGTATTCGGAGTATAAAAAGCACGCGTACACTGGGCCCATAACCTATTAGAAATAAGCAGTAGGGCAGTATTAAATATAAACACTGTAATATGCTTTAATAATACTTTTTATTCTTAAAAAACTCATTTGTCGGAAGGTGCGTCTTTATTCTACAAAAGTGGTCACAAGACTGAAAACTAACACATATGTTTTGTATAAACGAAACACTTAAGGGTCAGCTAAGGGACCAAACAAAACCATAAATTAACCGGCGTATCGTATTACATGTGGTGAATTCATTTTTGCGTACAGCTGCACCATAAATTCCAACAAAGAGTAGGTCGTGTGCATATTTATAAATCTTGTTTTTATTTAAACATGTAAATATTTTTCCTGATCTGTTATAATCATTTTGTTACCAGGTCGTCAACAATAATTTAAGCACATTAAAATTACGAATTATTTTTCCTTTTAAAGACGACATTTGTTGTTTCTGCCATTTATTTATAAGTTAGTGCATGAAACTTGCCTGAATGGAAATAATTTTATGGAAACTTAACGCCTGTAAACAATGATGAAGTAAATTTGTAGACAAAGATTTAAAAAAAGTAAATATTACTTCAAAACAACATTCGATGTCTGGGAAGAAACAATTTTGTGGTCAAATAGACAAAAATAATAATAAAATTCCCTTCAGAACAAGGAGCTCCAACGTGTTGAACATTTTGCAATTGTTTACCAAACCTGCTTTCTTAAATATGCCGACTTATAGAAACTAGACACATTTTCGAAAGGATCAGTTAAATCCTTTCTAAGAAGGAAAAAATATTTATGTTAATTAACCTAATCGTTTTTAGACTTTTCAATATGTATTTTTTTTTTTTTTATATATAGATGAATATCTATTTAGAGAGTTCCCAGAAATTGTTTACCAAATCTTCTTAAATTTGTAAACTTTTATAGAAACTATAGACACATTTTCGAAGGGATTATTTAAATCCTTTCTAAGAAGCAAACAATATGGATATCTAATTACGGAATTCCCAAAAATTGTTTGCCAAGTTTTCCTTTGAAGGGTCTTAGTTGTTTCTTATTTAAAAAAATACCTTAATCTTTAAAAACCTCAAAAACCTCTCAAATGCGGATACTGCTTTACGGTGACCCTACGGTATCCGCAATTGGGAGGTTTTACTGTGTTTTTGAAATTTTATTTATAATAAACTCTCAGCTTCAGACGTAAGACGTAATGCCTGGGCAATTAACAATAAATCTATAGAAAAATAAATAACTATGTAAATGTTACTTATGAACCAGTAATTCCATCCTGCTATAAGTTTTAATGCTTTTAAAATTTATTTATAATAAACTAACAGCTTTAGAGACTCAGTGTCTAAGTGGAAACAATTTTGCACAAATAAAAATAAATAAATAAATTTTAGTTTAAAAGACTTTTATTTATAATAAATTTGCAGTTTTAACACTCAATACCTGAGAGAAACCAATAATTTTGTAGAAAAATAGCTACAACGCTAATTTCACTTTGAAACCAGAAACTCCATCTTGATGCAAGTTTGGATGTTTTAAAAATTTGTTTATGATAAACTCATAAGTTGAGACCCGAAACCTGAGAGGAAATAATTGTGTGGAAAAAATGAATAAATAAATTCGCTTCAGAATAAGGAGGAGCTCCGTCCTGTTGATCATTTTAATATTTTCTAAATACATTGCAGTAAATACAAAAACATTTGTGGCTCAATATTTCGCAAAACTTTGGGAAACTTCTATCATTTTAGAGAGTTTTATTTATAACAAATTTACAGTTTCAGGCTCAATGAGAAACCAATAATTTTGGGAAGACATAAAAACAATACAAATTTTACTTCGAAACCAGGAACTTCATTTTGCAGAGTTTTTAAAATCAGTTTATAATAATAAAATATAAAGAAAATCAAAACAAGGAACTACGTCGTGTTAAACATTTTAGGACAATATTTGCAAAACTTTGGAAAGCTTTTATTGTTGAAGTTTTATTTATCATAAATTTAGTTTTGGACTCAATTCACGCAACAAAACAATAATTTTCTAGAAAAAATGAACAACGTAAATTTAATTTCGAATACGGGAATTCCATCATCCTGAAAATTTTGATGTTTTTAGAATTTGTTTCTAACAAACTTACAACTTTAGAAACTCGATACCTCAGAGAAAACAATTTGGAAATAGTATTTTACATTACAAGCCACGTAATGGTTTTTACTGGCGATAAGAGGATATAACTGGCGAGCCGCCAGGCGAGCCAGTTACCTCTTTGAGCCAGTAAAAACTGTTACCTGGCGTGTATTGTATAGTATTTTATTTGTTACTCATTTGAAAACAAAATTAATAAAATAATAAATAAAAATTACTACTGTCATTTTTGCGCCAAAAAAATTAAGCCTTGCCTTGGAAGACAACACATATCGTTTATTCCAACGTAACTAACGTGTTAAATCAGCTGTTGATACGTAACTAACGTGTTTTTCTACACCTATTTAATTATATTGCAATTATTAGCATTTTTCTTGTGAAAAATAGTACCTATAATTCACTGCAGTGAATTATGGACTCATAATTCACTGCAGTGAATTATGATTTCGGCCAATCACAAATACAAATCCAAAAATCAATATTTCGCTAATCCAATCATATTTTAAATCGCCCGCGATCAACTCCTTCTGCGGCTGACAATCGACTCGCGTGACACGCCCAAGTGTGTTGTCATATTGCTTGTTTACAAAGTTATCAAATTTGACTAATTTGAATCTAATATATTTGTTTAATAGGTGTATAAAAAGTATCGTATTACATTCGCGATTATGGCCATTATTCGCTCAGATGATTTGTGCCACTCGCCTGACGGCTCGTGGGCTCAAACGTCATCTTCGTGAATAATGGCTGTCATAATCGCTCATATAATAATATACTATAAATCAGCTGTTTATTTTGCAAGTTAGTAGTTTGTAAAGATTAATTTTCAAAATGAATAGACAGCTTTGTAAAATGACGTTTACAAGTGAGTAACACAAAATATTTAAACAGTTTCTAAATACACAAACATTTTTAGTCCAGTATTTTGCAAAACTAGGATATGTTTTTATTGTTTTAGAGATTTTTATTTATAATAAATTCGTAGTTTCAGAGACGAACCTGGGAACCTGGGAGAAACTAATAATTTTGTGAAGAAATAAAGAACAATGCAAATCTCCTCACTTCCAAACCATCTTGCTGCATATTTTTAAAATCTTTGTAAACTCGCAACTTTAAAAACTAAACGCACCAAAGTAAACGATTCGGAAACAATTTTGTGAAAAAATAAAAATAAAACATTAATAAAGCATCAGGACAAAGCGCTCCGTCTCATGTTGGACACCTTAAAATCTTCAACTTTTATTTGTAGTAAATTCAAAAACATTATTATTTTAGAGATTTTATTTATAATAAAATCACTTCAAACTTCATGGGTTGATGAAAACGCCAAAAAAAGTAAACTACTTTTGTAAAAAAATTAAAAACTATCCAAATGTCACTTTTGAAGCAGAAACTTCATCTTGTTGAACATTTTCTTAGCCTCAAACTTTATTTGCAATAACACAAAAATAGTTTTAATACAATACTTCCAAAACTGAAAAAAGCATCCATTATTTTTAACAAAAATTTGTTTATAATAAATGCACAGCTTCAGGTTCAACATGTAAGAGTAAACAGTATTCATAAAAAAAAAACATGCAAATCTGGCAGCTCCAGAGGCTCCGTTTTGTTGAACATTTAATATTTTCAAAATTTACTTAGAATAAAGCCACAATATTTCAGTTTAATATCTGCAATGTGGTAGCAAGAATCGATTATTTTTAAATTATGTTTATAAAAAACTTTGAAATTAACGCCGTGTAGTAGGTTGTATTTCAAGACAAGGAGCTCCGTATTGTTAAACATTTAATACTTATTTCCAAAATTTAACTGCATTAATGCCATAACAATTCGTTTCAATATCGACAACATGGTAGCAAACATCGATTATTTTTAAATTTTAATTTATTTTAGTTTATAAGATACTGCAGAATCAATGCCATGCAAATCTTACATCAAAACAAGAAGACGTTTTGTCGCATTTAATATTTTCATAATTTTTTTTACTTCCGTAAATACTTTGACTTTTCGCAAATATGATTCAAACTTGATTTTTTTTCAAATACTCTTCAAAATTCACCAAGAATTAAACTGAAAATGCCACAACTTTGTTTTAATTCAAAATTTTTCGAATTTTTTTTAAACCTTTGAATTTTTTTTTGAAATCCAGCAAATACTATTCAGGCTTGATTTACAATTTTTGGAATTTCTTAAAACTGTCCTTAAAAACTCCTTGCACTTCAGCAAAAATTATTTGATAGTGATCGAAAATTGTTCAACTTCGATTTTAAACTTCCTCAAAAACTCGTTTAGCTACAGCAAAAATTATTTAAAATTTGTTCAGAATTCCTTTATTTTATAATAAATTCTAAAATCCTTTCTTCTTATGGAAGTGGCGTGCCCTTTACAGGGCGTTGCCGATCTTCTCTCCATATGTCTGTGGTGTGCGTGGCACTTCTACCCCAGAGAGGACTTACTAGGCAGAAATACCTCGGTGGTTTGCCTTCCGAGGGAAGCGGTCGGGTATTTTCGGTGTATATCTGACCCTGGAAATCGAACCCGGACCATCTCAATGGTCAACCGCACGCTGAACAAACTGAGCTACAACCGCGACCCTTCGAACTTTAGTAATTATTATCGAGACTTAATTGAATTGAATTTTTATTAAAAAATCATTAAACTTCCTTGAAAACTTTTTAAACTACAGTACTAAATATTTAAACATGATAGAAAATCCGTCGAATTTTATTAAAAATTCTATAGCTTCCTCAGAAGTCCTTTGAACTACACCAAAAATTATTTGAATGTTAATAAAGTTTAATTTTATAAAAACTCCTTTTAACATCCTTAAAAACCCTTCTTAAATTTTGTTAAGACGGAATTTCAGAACCAATGCCATGCAGATCTTACATCAGAACAAGGAGCTCCATTTTGTTGAACATTTAATATTTTCAAAACTTATTTAAAGTGAACATTGTAAATAGTTTTATAAAAATTTATTTCCAATAAATGAGTAGCTTTACGCTTTACGCCAGAAAGGAAACATTTCAAAGGACAAATAAGGAAAAACGCAAGTATCAATTCAGAACATCGAGCTCCGTCTTTTTGCACAATTTACTTTCAATCAACAAAAATGTTTCCTTTACTATTTTTAATTTATTGTTATACGAATACTAGAAAAATATGAAAAAGGGATGAATTAATGACAAACAAAAATGGAGCTACATCCTGTTGAAATCGTTCGTAAAAGCCTTCGATTATTTTTCTTCGGGAAAAAGGGAATTTAACCGGCCTTGATTACAAACTAACTCTGCATTTTTAAATAAGAACATTTGTACCACACACAAGATTTACATAAATTCTCATGACAGTATTAATCAACCAAATCAAACAATAATGGTTAGCAAAATCTATTAATAAACTACCAAGGCCTGATTTTAAACGCATTTCTCACATAAAAATGTTCAGAAATTTATCTACAAAACGTACTTACACTTATCATTGTTCTTATTTAAGAGCCATGAAAAAGGAGTTCCATTTTCGTCCCGTTTTATTCAAGAGTGGCACTTGAAACATGAATGAAAAGAAAAATGTGCCAATTAAAGAAAAAACAAGATAGATCATAGTTCAAGCACCTGTTATCGTATTTAGTTAAGCAATAAGCAATATTTTTTTTTATCTCGAGCAAGTATTATGTCGCCTTAGTTGTTTTAAATTGAAATTACTACGTTTGCAATGCGAGGTACTTAGTAACCAATAAGTTTACTACAAAATGCTGATAAAAACATTCACATGACTGTTTGTTAGATAAGTAAATAATATCCTTTGAAGTTCCTTTTTTGCCCAGAAAACCTAAATCAATTAATTAATGACTTGCAATTTGTATTCAGCATGTTTTCCTCTGTAAATTTGTTTGTGGAATGTTTCTTCTGGCGAATTTTAGAGTGAAATTAAAGGCACAAGAAATGCATTTTCGAACTTGTTTTTATTTGGTGCTGCAGGACATAAAACTTGAAGAAAGTGCACAGAGTAAGAATGAAAGCGACTTCATATATTTTAAGAAAAAGCACTTTTTTATTTTATTTGGTTTTGCAAATCCAAACTCCAGTTTAAAAACGAACAGCATTATCAGTACTTAAAAAACACATTTCTACAGCAATTTCGCAATGTAAGTATAAAACTATGTAGGTAGTAGGTACATTCATTGAAATGGCTTAAGGTTAATTTTTCTGTGTCCAATCGAACATTAAAACATTGTTATTAATTCCAAACTGCTTACCAATTTATTCACAATTCGCAGATTTATTACATTACATACAGAAAATTATCGACATAAATAAAGAACCAAGCAACAAATCCTTTTAACGTTTCTTTTTATTGTTTAAAACTTGGAACTTATTATTAAATTTTCTTGTAGATACCCGAAACCCAAAAGACGCGTACAAATAAATTTAAGAAAAAATAAATCCAGCTGACTTTTACCAATATTGTGGTTTTATACTTCCAATACCAGGAAATCAAATTAAAGGCAGATATTTCGATTATCTCGGACTTGATTTGGCCGAAGAACGTTACGAAAAGCACGTAAGCAATCTAGATAATTAAATATTAGGAGATCGGGCCCATTTAAACTGTCTCATAAAAACATATTTACAGTGATAAAAATCGCTTTTAGTATTAAATGAAGTTCAAATAGTGTTCGAAGAATTTTCGATAAAGTTCAAATAATTTTTGTTTGACGGGTTTGTAAAGAAGTTCAAAGAATTTTTAATAATATTCGAAAATGTATCAATCAATAGCTGTGACATTTAGAAGTACATGTGATAAGTTGTGTTTAATTTTTGCGGTTTATAGAGTTTTGGGAAGGTTTACTTCTTGATAAAATGAGTGAAATTAAGATGGAACATCGTAGTGTCACAAAATCAGAGTCCAGCAGATAATCAATGACTGTGGGTTCATAAAGCTTATAGCCTGACCTAGCTCCGTCAGACTTCTTTCTACTCAAAAACGTAAAAAAGCTTCTCCGGGGAAAGCGTTTTGCATCTGATGAAGCACTCAACTAAGCTGTTGAACAATATTTTGCGGAGTTGCCGAAGGATTTTTTCTGAGGGTATGGGACAATTGGAAAAAAGATGGAATAAGTGTTTGTGTTGAAGGGGGTTACGTAGAAAAATAAAAGGGTTGTTAATGTGATACCTGTTTTTTTCATGGCTAGGTAGATAACATCAAAATACCTCTCGTAATTTCTGTTGAAGTCAAATGGTTTTTGGGAAAGTTAGAGAATGTTTTAATGAAATGTTCAAGGAATTTTTAATAAATTTCAAATCTTTTTTTAATAAAGTTACAGTAAGTCTTGCTAACATTCAAAGGGTATTTAAAGACGTTAAAAGGAGTTTGTATAAAATCAAAGAACTTTATTGAAATTCAAATAATTTCTGATGAAGTTCTAAGTGCTTCTGAAAATGAAGAATTTTTAAGAAAATTCAGACAATTTTCCATCACGTTAAAATATTTGGTGCTGAAGTTTAAAGAGTTTTCTAGGAAGTTTAATGAGTTTTTAATAAAATTCAAAGGTTTTGCAATTAAGTCTCGATAATTCTTACTAAAATTCAAAGGGTTTTAGAATTTTTATGAAATAAAAGGATTGAGAACGAAATTTAAATAATTTTTGCTGTAGCTAAAAAGGTTTTTGGGGAAGTTTAAAATCAAAATTGAACAATTTTCAATCAAGGTGAAGTAATTGTTGCTGAAGTTTAAAGGGTTTGTAAAGACTTTTTTACAAAGTTCGAAAAAGTGTAAATCAAATTTGCCTAATATCTGCTGAATTTCGAAGAAATTTCAAAGGATTTTTTAAAATGTTCAAAAAATGTTCAATCAAAATTTGAATTAAAACAAAGTTGTGGAATTTTGAGTTTAATTCAAAAATTCTTGATGAACATAGGAGAGTTCTTGAAGAAGTTAGAAATTCGAAGAATTGTCAATTAAGTTGAAAAGAGTTCGAAAGGTTTTTGCGAAAGTTCGAAGAACTTCAATTCAGTTTGAATCACATTTGCGAAAATTCAAAGATTTTCAATCAAAATTTTAATTGTTAGTAGTTATAGTTTTTAAGAAAATTTTTCAACAATATTCGAAGAATTTTCGATTAAGTATAAATATTTGTTAATATACATACATAGTTCGAAAGAGTTTTGAGGACGTTCGTTTAGATAACCTTGACTGAAGTTCGAAAAGCTTTCAAGAAGTTCAAAACAATTTAAAAAAGAACAACAGGTTTAAATTATTTGCTGAAGTACGAGGAATTTTTAAGGAAGTTCAAATGGTTTTTAACAAAATTCGAATAATTTTCAATAAAAATTGAAATGATTGTTGGGTTTTCATGCAGCTCAAATAACAAATTTTCGGCTAAATTCAAGAGATTTTTAGTGAAATTCGAACAATTTTCAAAGTTTAAATTAAAATGATCTTTGCTGCAAGGCGACGACTTTTTAAGGAGGTCAAACAATCTCAACAAAGTTCATGGAATTTTTAATGTAATTCAAAAAATCATTAGTGAAGAATTTTTGACTAAATTCAAAAGATTTTTAACGAAATTCGAACAATTTTCAAAGTTTAAATGGTTTTTGCGACAAGTCAAAGACTTTTTACGGAGATCAAATAATCTCACCAAAGTTCATGGAATTATCAGTGCAATTCAAAAACCCACTGATAAAATTGGGGAATTTTTGACGAAATTCAAATGATTTTTAACATTTAAAGAATTTTCAAAGTTTAAATGATTTTTGTTGAAATTCTCACGAAGTTAAATAATTTTACAAAGTTGGTGGAATCTTCAACGAAATTCGCAAAATTCTAACTCTTGGTGAAGTTTGGAAAGTTTTTGAGGTGTTCAAATAATGTTAAACAAAATTTGAAGAATTTTCAATCAAAGTTTAAATAATTTTTGCTGAAATTCGAAGATTTTTTAAGGAGGTCAAATAGTCTCACCGAAGTTCGTGGAATTTGCAACGGAATTCAAAAAATGTTTGGTGAAATATGGAGAATTCTAGAGGGATTTTTAATAAAATTCGTAGGATTTTCAAACAAAGTTTAAGTAATCTTTGTTGAAATTCAAATATTTTCAATAAAGTTCATGGAATTCTTAATGCAATTCAGAAAATTCTTGTAGAATTTTTGAAGAAGTACAAATACATATATGAGATTCAACTAAAATTCGAAGAATTTTTAATCAAACTTTAAAATTTTTGCTGAAATTCAGACTTTTTAAGAAGCTCAAATAACATCAAAGTTTATGGCATTTTCAACAGAATTCTAAAATTTTTGTGGAAGTCTGGAGAGCTTTTGTGAAAGTTCGCAGAATTTTTAACCAATTCGAAAACTTTTCATTCGAACATTAAACGAGTTTTGCTGAAATTCAAAGACTCAAGTTTAAATAATATTTGCTAAAGTTTAGGAGCTTTTAAGGAAGTTTTATACAAATCTAAAAAAATGCAAATCTAGAGTAAATACCTAATACTTGATGGAGTTCGAGGGAAATTCATTTTCAATCAAAATTTGAATTAAAGGAAAGCTCGTGAAATTTCAAATGTGATTCAAAAAATTCTTGGTAAAGTTTGGTAAATGTTTGAAGAAGTTAAAGAGATCAAACAATCTCAATAAAATTCGTGGAATTTTCAATTCAATTCAGAAAATTCTTGGTGAAGTTTAGAGTTTTTGAGGAATTTTCAATCAACGCTTAAACGATTTTTGTTGGAGTTCAAAGGGTTTTCACAGAAGTCAAAAATAAAGGAATCTTCAACAAAATTTAAAGAACCCTCAAAGAGGTTCAAACAACAAAGTGCTTCAAAAAAATCTAAACTAACGTTCACGGAACTACCAATGAAATTCGAATAATTCTTGGTGACATTTTAGAATTTTTAAAGGAGTTTAGTAATTTTGTTTGAATCTGAGAAAGGTTTTAAAGACGCTCAAGAAATTTTAACAAAAAATGAAGAAAACACCACGTCATCCTTACTGAAGTTTCAAATGAAAATCAAAGAACTTGTAATAGTTTTTTAAACGTTCAATTAAGTTAAAAAAATTATTAGGTACTGAAGTTCGTACTTTTTAAGGAAGTTAAAAAAAATGTTTACTAAATTTTCAAAAAAAAGTTTAAAGATTTTTTTAAAAATTGGAAGTTTCAATGAAGTTCCAGTAACATTTACTAAACTTTGAAAAAAACTTGAGGCAATTAAAAAAGTTCCAAGAATTTTCAATGACATTCATAAAACTAATATTGAACTTTAAAAATTTATTAAGGAAGCTACAAGAATTTTAAACAAACAAAGAAATTAAAATAATTTTTAATGTAGTCCAATCAATTTTTAAGGAAGTTCTATTACGTCTAAAAATCATCCTAAAAATTCCATTCAAACTACATAATTACTCTGGTCTGGACAATTAACGGAAAATCTTAAAAATAAACATGCTTGTTTACTATAAAATTACTTTGGAATTCTTAAAACATTTTAAAACTACTAAACTGATCTACATAAATAAAAATGCACGAGGTCAACACTTTCAAAGGGAAGAAAACGCGCTACTACAAATTAATCATAAAATGCTCCGAGATTACAGGTTAATAATAAATAATTTGTTATCGATGCATCGTTAGTAATTTTTAAAACGTTTCTTCCGATTTTTTCATATATAAAATTCCGGTTTTCTTGAACGTTTTGAAGTCACTGAATGATTATTACCAAGGAATACCTATTATTGTTACAAGCTCTTTAATCACACTCACAAACAAAACTATGGCACAAAAAATGTACAAAATATATCATAAGTTCAAGGCCTGAAAGATGATAGAAGTTTCTTCAGTTCGTTGATTATTAACCAGCAAATAGCTAAATAACTACGGAACTTTACTTAATTAACGCTTGTGTAGTGGAGATAATACTTAAAATTAGACCTAATTTACTAAATTGACCAAAATTTAATCAAATATAGTACTTGTAGTTTGTCTAAACGAAAATTTATATATTATTTTGTTTACATGCTCATAGATTATTTAATAATTTATGGTAGTTCAGAAGTTAAAAAGTATAAGGAAAACTGTATATTGTTTACACAAATAAGCGATGCAAATTATAACAAAGTCTGGCTCAATTAGTAAAGAATCAAGGTTACTTCATGTTAAATCTCTGCAATTATTTAAGTGAGTTGATTAGAATACTGTTGTTGAAATGTTTTATGGATTCCACAAAACAAAGTTTAAAAGCCCCAAAATAAACCTTTTTATGTAAGATAAATGAATTTTCTTTTCGTCTTTGTAATTTTTTTTGGAAAAACAAACTGAAAAACTTAAATCTTAAATTTCCACGATGGAATCCGTAATCTAAATTACTAAATGGAATAACACGCTTTAACAAAACAACAAAATATTCTGGCTCTGGAAATATTTTAAATTACAAAGAATGTTTAAAAAATATTTATTTATATAGAGTGCTCGTTGATTAACAATTTAATTAAAATTTTTCATATTTTATTCTAACAGTTTTCCACTAATTTTATAAGTACATACATAGTTTTCTGTTCCCTTTGGGCTAATTAATTAATTTATGTCCTTGAATTTTTCTTTTTATTTTTACATAAACATCAATATTTATTTTAAATTCTGTTACAAACTCAGTGTTTTTTTTGTTTATTAATCATTCGTTTGCTAAAAAAATAGACCCACGTATAGTTTTTTTTGCTTTATATAAAGTTACTCAAAAGGAATTTTGGTAATCACCAAAACTTTTTGAAAGAATTTTATAAAGCACATTCAAATTCGTAAAGTAATGGGCTTTGTCCATTGATGAAAATTATTTTTCAGCTTGCTAACATGCTAAATCGCTCAATTGCTGGGTTTGATAATGGCTTTGACTTTACCAATAATTCGAATCAGTCTCATTCAATATTAATATAAAATCACGTTTAGCAGTCGTATTCTAAACAGGCATTTTTCTAACACACAGCCAGCACGTTCGCCTGATCTTAGTACCGTACATTTTTGGTTTGGGGCTTACGTAACGAACAAATCTTTTCTAAGCAATCTCACGACTACCGAAGATCTGAACATTTCGAATTCACAACAAACTGCAAAATTTTGTTTAGAATTCTTAGTTACCTTTATTATAATGACCCTAAATAACAACAATTATTAAAATTAAACATAATACGACTTAAAAATGGTTACGTAACACTCGACTCCAAATCTAAAATTTTCAATAATTGCCCTGATAATTACAGATGCTATCACGAAATATATCTGACAAACAACAATTATTAAAACGCACACAAGACAACCGTAATCTCGGCACTTAATAAATTTAATAATGTGCACGACAGATAATCTGGATAAAAAGTATAAGAAGATAAAGAAATTTTTTATTAATCTATCGATTGTATCCACGTAGACGTAATGCATTTTAGTAATTTTAGTTTAATTAACTGCAAGCAAGGTCAATACATTTATCTTCGGATGTCGAAATTATTCAAATTATGCATCTGACTGCAATTAATAGGTATAAAAATGTACTTAAAATGTTGCCATGGTGATTATCAATACACGTGATTAAGTACTTGATTTCTTAATGACTTCGATTTTAAGCTTGGTTTAAACCAGATTTGCCTTGGTTTTACCACTTTGTTGCTATGGTATTTTTGTGGCTCAAACCAACTTAAGTTTATATAAATTTGACCGACGTTCAAATGATTTCTAAATCAGTTCAAACGATTTTTAATAATATGCCACGAATTTTCAATCGAAGTACAAATTAAAGTTGTTGAAGTTCAAGCAGTTTTCAAGGAAAATCAAAGAGTTTTTAATGAAAGTACAAATAATTGTTGCTAAAGTTCAAACTTCAAGCAAGTTCAAAGAGTTTTTAACAAAATTCTCGAAGCTTTCAATTAAGTTAAATTATTTTTTGACGAAGGTCAAAGCGTTTTTAAGGAAGTTCAAAAGATTCTTGAATAAAATTCGAAGAAGTTCAAATAATTGTTGCTGAATGAAGTTCAACCAATTTTTAATCAAATTTGAAGAATTTTCCATCAAGTTCCAATAAGTGTTGCTGAAATTCGAAGGGTTTTTAAGGAAGTTCAAATGATTTTGAATAAAATTAAGAATTCTCAATCAAAATCCAAGCAACAGTTGTTGTTGAAGTTCAAAGGGTTTTCAAGGAACTTTAAAGAACTTTTAACACAAAAGGAAAAGTTTTTATCTTCAAATAATGTTTGCTGAAGTTCGAGGGGTTTTTACGGAAGTTCAAGCATTAAACAAAGTTCAACGTACAAATAATTATTGGCCAAGTTCAAATGGTTTTCAAGGAAATTTTTTAACAATCTACGAAGAATTTTCATCGTCAAATAATGTTTACTGAAGTTCTAGGGTTTTTTAGGAAAGCCCAAACGATTTTTTACAAAATTCGAAGACTTTTCAAAATATAAATAATTGTTGCTGAAAGTCAACCGGTTTTCAAGGAAATTTAAAGAATTTTTGACAAAATATAAGGATTTTCATCTCCAAATAATTTTTACTGAAGTTTCGAAGAGTTTTTAAGGAAGTAAATTCAAACGTTCTAAATACAATTCGATGCATTTTCAAAGTACAAATAAGTATTGCTTAACTTCAAGTAGCTTTCTTTTCAAGGAAGTTTAAAGAGTTTTTAACAAAATACCAATAATTTCAGAGGGGAAGTTCAGAGGGTTTTCAAAGAAATTCAAACGATTTTTAATAAAATTCGAAGAATTCTCAGTCAGGTTCAAATAATTGTTGCTGATGTTCAAAGGGTTTCTGAAGAAGTTCAAATGATTTTTAATAAAATCCGGGGAATTGTCATTCAAGTTCAAATAACTGTCGCTGAAGTTCAAAGGGTTTTTAAGGAAGTTTAAGATTGTTTAATAAAATTTGAAGAACTATCAATAAAATTACACATAATTTTTACTGAAGTTAGATGGGATTTCACGGAAGTTCAAAAAGTTTTTAACAGAATTGTAAAAATTTTCAATCAAGTTCAAATAATTGTTGCTGAACTTCAAAGGGTTTCTGAAGAAGTTCAAATGATTTTTAATAAAATCCGAGGAATTGTGATTCAAGTTCAAATAACTGTCGCTGAAGTTCAAAGGGTTTTTAAGGAAGTTTAAAATTGTTTAATAAAATTTGAAGAACTATCAATAAAATTACACATAATTTTTACTGAAGTTGGATGGGATTTCAAGGAAGTTCAAAAAGTTTTTAACAGAATTGTAAAAATTTTCAATCAAGTTCAAATAATTGTTGCTGAAGTTCAAGGGGCCTTTCTAAAAAATTTTGCAAAATTTCAGTCAAGTTGCAATATTTTTTGACGAAGTTCAAACGGTTTTTTCAAGAAGTCCGGACAATTTTTTAATAAAATCGAGGAATTTTCAATTAAGTTTAAATAATTGTCACTGAAGTTCAAAGGGTTTTTAAGAAAGTTCAAACGATTTTTAATAAAATTCGAAAAATTATCAATAAAGTTCAGATAATTGTTGCTGAACTTCTAGGGGTTTCTAGGGGTTTTTAAGGATCTTTAAAGGTGTCTAATAAAGCTTAAAGAACCAGCAATCATAATTGTTGCTAAACTTCAAAGGATGCTGAAGGAAGTTGAGAGATTTTTAACAAAATTCAAAGCATTTTCAATAAAAGTTCACATATTTTTGCTAAAGCTTACAGAAATTTCAAGGAAAGAGTTTTTTTAATAAAATTTTCAATCAAGTTAAAATGGTTCAAGGAAGTTCAAAGAGTTATTTAACAAAATTCGAAGCACTTTGAATCAAGTTAAAATACCTTTTTAAAGAGTTCTTAACAAAATTCTAAAAAGTTTCAATCAAGTTGAAATAATGTTTGCTGAAGTTCAAAGGGTTTCTAACGAAGTTCAACGAGTTTTTAACAAAAACAAAAATATGTTCATTTACAAAACTTGAAAAATTGTAAACCAAATGCAAGTAATATTTGCCGGAGTCCGAAGAAAATTCGAAGGAGTTTTAACAAAATTTTCAATAAAAATTGAAGTTTTTAGAGAAGTTCAAAAAGTTTTGAATTTTCAGTCAAATTACAAATACTTGTTATTGAAGTTCAAGTAACTTTTACTGAAATTCAAAGAATTTTTTAAGAAGTTCTGAGAATGTTTCGCTAAATTCAAAGAATTTCGTTCAAAACATGCTTAAAATTTAAGTAGGTTCTGTGCAAATGGGCTTCGCTTTTTACGTGAATTTCAAAAATTTATTTATGAAATAAACTCATCAACTTAAAAAACGGGTTACTTGTCCAAATTTTTAAAACTATTTTTAACAAAGCTAATGCCAAAATCAACAAATATGCTCTGAATTACGTCCAAAAGATTGTTGGGATTTAATTCTTATTCGTTTAATATTTTTTAAGCAAACTCTCAGTGGAAACATAAAAATCTGAAGAAGTACTAAAAGAAAAATAAGAAATAAGAAAAAGAAGGAAATTAGGAGGCAAAGTAGAAAGCCACCAAAAAAAGAAAAAAAAATAGAAAAATTAGAATGAAAAGGAAGTTCAAACGGTTTTTAAGGAAGAAATAATTGTTGCTACGTTCAAATGACGTTTCAAAAAAGTTAAGGAGTTTTTAACAAAATACGAATAATTTTCATCTTCAAATAATTTTTACCGACGCGACGTTCGAGGGGTTTTTAAGGAAGTTCAAACGATTTTTAATAGAATTCGAAAAATTTTCAAAGTACAAGTATAAGTTGTTGAAATTCAAATTGTGTTCAAGGAAGTTCAAAACGTTTCTGCTAAAATTCGGAGAGTTGAAGTTGAAAAAATTCTTGCTGAAGTTCGAAGAGTTTTTAAAGAATTCAAAGTCTTTCACAAAATTCGAAGAATTTTCATCAGGTTCAACTAATTTTTACTAAAGTTGTAAGAATTTCTAAAAAGTTCAAACGATTTAAAAAAAATCGAAGAAGTTTTATCAAGTTTAAACAATTTTTACAAAAATTCGAGGGATTTTTAAAGAAGTTTAAACAATTTTTAAGAAAATTCGAGATTTTTTAATCAAAACACAAATAATTGTTGCTTAAGTTGAATGGGATTTTAAAGAGTTTTTAACAAAATTCCAAGGATTTGCAACCAAGTTCAGATAATTTTTGCTGAAATTCAAAGGGTTTTTAAAAAAGGTCAGAGGGCTTTTAACAAAATTCCAAGAATTTACAATCAAGTTCAAATAATTTTTACTGAAGTTCCGACATTAACGACAAAATACATAAATTTGAAGCTATCTGTGGAACAATACATCGTTCATTAAAAAACAAAACCCGAAAAGACACAGATTAAATTTTACAAAATCATGGCTACACCGACTTATGTATGGAAGTGAAAGTTGGATAAACACTAAAAAAGACGACAACAGAATAGAGGCAGCGGAAATGAGGTTTTTAAGAGGAGATCTAACAAGGAACGAAGATATACGCAACGAACTAAACATATACGCTATAAATGAAAGGATAGCTGATTACAAAGAAAAACGGAGACAACACGTGAATAGAATGGAAAATGGAAGGATAACTAAGAAGATCCTATCATTCTATACTACTATCCAAGAGGTGGTCGTAAAGCTTTGTGAAAACGGAACAGGCGAACGCCTAATTCCTGTAGTGTAGAAGAAGAAGTTCGAGGGGATTTTAAGGAAGACCAAAAGACTTTCGTAAAATTCGAAATATCTTCAATCAAAGTACAAATAATTGTTACTGAATGTCAAAGGGTTTTCAAGAAAGTCAAGAAGTTTTAACAAATTCGGAGAACTTTCAATCCAATTCAGATAATTTTTACTAAAGTTTGAGGGGATTTTAAGGAAGTTCAAACGATTTTTAATAAAATTCGAAGAATTTTCAATCAAAGTATAAACAATTGTTGCTGAAATTCAAAAGATTTCCAAGAAAGTGAACGGGTTTTTAACAAATTCGGAGAATTTTCAATCAAGTTTTTAAGATTAATTTTAAGGAAGTCAGCCGAATTTTAATAAAATTCATTTTCAATGAGTTTAAGTTAAAGGGATTTTTAAAGAAGTTCATCGAGTTTTTAACCAATTCAGGGTGTTTTCCAGTAACTCGAAAAAATGTTTGCTGAAGTACAAAGGGTTTGTAAGGAAGTTACTTAAGACAATTTTAAATAAAATGAGGAGAATTGTCAATTAAGTTCCAATAATTTTTACTGCTGAAATTCAAAGTGTTTTTGAAGAAGTTGAAAGAGTTTTTAACAAAATTCCAACGATTTGCAATCAAATTGAAAAAATCTTTAATAGTGTTCAAAGGGTTTTTAACAGAATTCTAAGAATGTTCAATTAAAGTAACGGTAATTAATGAAGTTTAAGGGGTTTTCGGAGAAGTTCAAAAAGTTTTTAACAACATTCGAAGATTTTCAATCAAGTAGAAATACTTTTTGCTGAAGTTTTTAGGGGAGTTCGAGGATTATAATATTTGAAATGAAATGAAATAAAATTCGAAGATTTTTTAAACAAGTTTAAGTAAGTTTTGCTAAAGTTTAAAAAAGTTTTTACAAAATCAAGGAACTGTTGAAATTCAAATAATTTCTGGTGAAGCTTAAAGTGTTTCTAAAGAAGTTCTATCATGTTTAAATGTTTGATGCTGAAGTTTAAGGAGTTTTTAAGGAAGTTCAAGGAAATTTAAATAAAATTCAAAGATCTTTTAATTAAGTCTGAATAATTCTTACTAAAGCTGGAAGGGTTTTAGATTATTTTATAAAATTAAAGAATTCTGCTGTAGCTAAAAGTGTTTTTTGGGGAAGGTTAAAAATGTTTAAAAACTAAATCAAACAGATTTCAATCACGTTCAAGTAATTTTTGCTGAAGTTTTTTATAAAATTCGAAAAATTGTAAATCAAATGTAAATAATATTTGCTGAAGTTCGAAATTTCTAACAAAAATGTCAATATTTAAGTTTCTAAAGAAGTCCAAAGAGTCGAATTTTCAGTTAAAGTACAAATTAATAATTGTTGGTGAAGTTCAAATGATTTTCAAGGAAGTTCAAAGAGTTTTAAACAAAATTCAAAAAATTGCCATTCAATTTCAAGTTACTTTTACTGAAATTCAAATGATATTTTAAAACATTCAGAGAATATTTTAGTGAATTCAAAGAATTTAATAAAAAAAATTTAAGTAAGTTTTGTGAAAATGAGCTCCGGTTTTTTTACATGGTTTTCAAAAATGTACTTATGAATAAACTCATCAACTTAAAAAAACAGTTTACTTGTCCAAATTTTTAAAATTATTTTTAACAAAGCTAATGCCAAAGCTCTGAATTACGTCCAAAAGATTGGGGGTTTTATTCTTATTCGTTCAATTTTTATAAGCTAACTCTCAGTGAAAACATAAAAAGGAGAAGGGCAAAAAAAGAATTAGAAAAAAAAGGAAACCAAAAGTATTAACAACAAGGCAAAGAGCGCGAAAAAAAGGAGGCAAAGAAACAGAAAATGACCATCGAAGAAAGAAAAAGAATATTGTAATACGTTTTTCCCCTCCAACAAACGTTTTAATGCAAAAAGTCACATTCGAATTTAACTATCGTGTTACACGAATATCCTACAAAACGCTGAATGAATATCAGTTTTATAAGTTTTACGATTCACCACCAACTCAGCATCTTTTAATCTTTTTAATGGAAATTGCAGAGATAAGGTTTTATATCGTTTCAATTGGATTAAACGAAAACGCTTTTTCTAAAACTTATATAGCCATATCAGATTTTCCTTGCTGTGAAGGTCGCTTACACAGTAATCTTTAAAAAAGCTTCGGCTAGAATTTTATTTGCAGTTTCAGCAAGCCAACTTTGATTACTGGAATATTAAAATCTCGGTCCACACTTCTGAAGTAATTTTATTGATTTTGGCATTTTATCTATTTATTATTTAATTAAAAACTGCGAGGATTAATTGTGATCAGTAAACTAAAAATCTTTTATTAATTATCCAGACAGCAAAAGTTTTAATGATTCAGGAATCAACTCGTGAAAAATATTTTAAAACACGAATTCTGTGGTTCTCAAAACGAAACAAGAAAACAGAAATGTATACTTAAGAAAATAATAATGAATGTTTGGTTAGACTAAAATAATTACCCAAATTTGATTTGTTCTAACAATAGAAGATTGCTGCAAAATTAATAACAAAGGATGTAAGAACCTTACTTGACCTTTAAAATAAAACGATTATTTTGTAAAACAATGTTTGCATCTGACTAAAATAGACAAATTAATTATTTAAACACGAAAAAAATAGGTTCGATTTTTCTAGAAATTAAAGGACTGCAAAAGAATTAATTGCCTCATATTTTTATACTATTTTTGTAGAAGTTTTCACGTTAATTTTTCGTAAATTATTGATGGTCCCGTCCCATCTTCAAGATATTTAATTTCCTTTTTTTGTATTAAGTACTAAGCTTCCCTATCTATTTTTTTAAATATTTAAATACTTATTCGAAGTATTTAATACACCAATAATAAACACAATCTCCAAAATGTAAAACAAATTGAAGCAGCAACGATATTCAAACAAATCGCGCCATTTTCATTGTTAAAAAGAAACCTTTTGGGCTTGAAAGGATTGCTTTTAGAAGTCTCAAATTGGAACTGCAGGTTTAAAATATGGGGCAAACTGGTGCTACTCGTTTAAAAATTTATTCAAAACTTTGTTACCAGGGCCTGATAATCTATTGGTAACACAAGCTAAAGCCTAAGCCCTCGAGAAACTAAAAGCCCTTTAAATGTGAAACGTGTTTTGAAATTGAGTTCTGTTTTAATCCAAATCGTTATGCTTAAGCTCTACAGTTTAAGATTAAAATTAAAAAGGTTTTACATAAAGGTTTTTTAGTAATTAATTAATTACTTGAAAAAACAACGAAATTAATTGCTACAAAAAGTTGCAACAAAACAAACAAGAAAATAATTCAAAAAACAAAAGAAATAATTATTAAAAAATAATAAAATATTCTTTTTAATCGTTTTGGTTTTTTAAGCCTATTTTGGTGATAATCCGGTCCTGCTTTGTGCTTTTCTATCAGTATTTTAAAATCCCATTCATCCAAAAATCCCAAATTTAAAATCGATGTCTCGCAAATATTTCAGATATAAATTACTCTCTCCAACAGCTGATTACCCAGAAAGATAATAATTAATAAACATGATAATCGTTAAAATATCCATTAAAAAACCAAAGAAAAACAGAGAGTCGTACTTTCTTGTAAACATATTTGGGAATGTTTGTTAATTTTATTATTTTGTTTTGTAGCCGTTAAATTCGAAAACGGAAAGGTTAAGAAGTAAACATGCATGTTGCAGTATATATCGGAGATATTTTTTGTAATAAAGAAAAGATAAAACTGTGTCGTTTATAAACCGGTATCTGGCATAATTATCGCACAAAACTTTCATTTTAAATTTTTTGTTATAAAAACGGCGCCTTTAAAACGCCTACCCTGAACTGGATTTTATTATGAAATTATTGTGACAATAAAATTGAAGGCAACTTTCACGAAGTAACGAAAGTTCAAAGGAATAATAAGGTAAACTTGGAACGCGTCGCTTTGCATGATGTTCGTCGGCGTCGTTTACGGCCATGTTTACTACAATAATTTGTAGACAAAAGGATTAATTTGTTATTAGGTGGTTACAAAGAAAAAAAAACATACCCGGCTAACTCGTCTGCCCTGAGTTTTCGTCCCCGTTTTGGACATAATTCACAAAAAAAGTTTGACTAGAAATACACAAAATTCAAATAACGCGCGCTTAAATTGTTCGGTCTTTGTCCCACCAATGGGATTAGGTAGCACTATTTCGATGCCGATCGAACATCGCAGACACTTGAAAAGAGCACCCTGTTTCGATGAAATTCACAGCACTTAAAATTGTTGCAGTTTTAGTTATATACACCCATGTTTCACCTTCCACGTGGGTATATTACTTGCTGCAGCTCACAACTGCTCATAACTGCTGTTTGTCGTAAATATAAATTCACTAGATGGACGGGCGCTACCCATGACGTCATCAATGGCCCACGTTGTGTACCATTTCGATAAAGTCGTGGGCTCGCTTTGAAAATTCTCAAATTCGGGAATACTTTTGGTAATTAGTGCACTGACGTACGAATGAGACGTTTTAATCTACGCTAAATTCCGTTCGTTAATTTGCAATTCATTTAACGATACCATTTTATCTTAGCCTAACATTTTAGCACGAACTATTATATAAACAACAAATACGTGTAAATTAAAAATTAGCAGGGTGACGTAGAAATTATACGACATATATTTGTAAATTGATTTATAAGATTAGGAAAAAACCTGTACTTGCCACGGTGAATTTTATGATAATTAACTCTTACGTAAGACGTCGGTCACAATAAATTAAAGTAAAATTAGAAAAACAATTCCACAATTTTTTTAAGGTCGAAAAGGTTGCACAAGCAAATTAATTGCAAAAACGCCTTTTTACTAAGTATAACATTAAATGAAAGCACAAATAAACAAACAAACAAACAAACAAATCAAATCAAAGTGAAGTTGGTGAGGTTCTAAACAGTTGTGCCAACCTATAACTGCAACTTCAGGTGCATCATGCATTCGTTTGTCATTATTTTTGACTTTAAATTATTTACCCTTTGTCGGTTTTGACCTAAAGTTTACCAACTGTTGTAGATAATTCAATATATATTTTTATACTAAAACCTATTGTTAATATTTCACCCGTCAAATACGCCTTTTTAACCAATCAGCAGTCAGCAAAGAGCAAAGAATTGTAGCTAAATTCAGACTAAATCATTCCTGTTCTAAATGAAGCATATACATGGTAAGCCATAATAAACAAAGCAGGCACAATTTGATGTTCTTTTGTTTATTTCATACTTCAAAAATGCATTTTTAACCGATCAGCTATCATTTAGGAAGAGATTTACAGCTATTTCCAAACGTACGCAGTTATCCTTTTGTTTCTTTTTTACTTCGCAAATGTATTTTTAGCACATTGGCTTTACATTAGGCAGAGATTTACAGGTACGCATATTAAAATTATACTGAATGAAGTGTGCTTGGAAAGATTATATAACCAAAACGCGATGCTCTTTTGTTTATTTCATACTTCCGAAATGTCACGTTAGCCAATCGACTCTCAATCAGGCAAAAATTTAGAGCCAAATATTTTTAGATTTATGCATTTTTATTCTGATTCATGAATGAATTATACGTCAAAAGTCAGAATAAACATAACACGGTGCTCTTTTGCTTATTTCATACTTTGAAAATGTCTTTTTAGTCAATCAGTTATCAGCAAGAGCTAAATGTTTTGAAATGTATGAAATCTTATTGTGAATCATGAATGAATTATTTGTGAAAAGTTATAACAAACAAAATAAATGTAACACGATGCTCTTGTGTTTATTTCCCGCTTTGAAAATGTCTTTTTAGCACATCAGAAGGCAGAGATTTGTAGCTATGTTCAGGCTTGTGCTTTTGGTTTGAATAGAGTTTACACGAAACATCGTAATAAATGAAATGCGATGATCTTTTGTTTGTTCCATACTTCAAAAATATCCTTTTGGCCGACCAATTTGAAGGTAATTTCAAACTTATGCATTTTTATTCCGTACAAAGTACATTCAGCAAACAGTCATAAACAAAATTAATAAAACACGATGCTCTATTGTTTCTTTAATATTTCAAATATGTCTTTTAAACGAATCGCGGACCGGTAAGGCAGAGATTTGTAGCCAAATACTATCAAATTTGGGTCTTATTTTTCTGGAACTTAAACAAATTAATCGTCAAAAATCATAATAAATAAAATTGATGCTCTTTTGTTTATTTTATATTTCAGAATTGTTTTTTAATCAATCAACAAGCGTTGAGGAGAACATTTGTAGCCATTTTCAAATGTGTGCATTCTTATTACGTTATTACGACTGACGTATACAAAACAAATCCTAATAAACAAAATGAGCTAAACGCGATGTCTTTTTGTTTTTAAAATGTGTTTTTTGCCAATGAGTTCTGACCAAAACTTACATTCATTTTTTTCTTGAATGGAGTAGTGTACGTGAAACATCGTAGTAAATGAAACGCGATGCTTTTGGTGTTTTTGTCGTTGATTAGGTAATTCAGAAAACCCCTTTGAGTTTCTGTAAGAACCTCTATAAATCTGTTTATTTTTTTTTGAATGGTAATAGTTTTTCTGGAACTATGTAACTTTCAAAGGCAATTTATTACAAGTTTAACAACAGACAGCCAGGCTAGTTTTTATAGGTCTTTCAAACTAATTACGTTTTTATTACAGCACATTTTGTACTGTCATATTTAAGTGGAATGTCCAGTAAACACATATAAAATGACGAAATCGATACAAAATAATTCTTTGTTTAATTCCAACAAGAAAATTGTCAATACAGCACGGTAGAGCCCAGACGTGGTATTTCAGGGAAGCGTCATTATTCGGTGATGTCACAACAGGTGACTACAACTTTATTGATCTGGTAAAACCACATTACTAATACAAATCAGCTGATTTATCAAGAATCACAAACTATTGTTCGTTCAGTTTTATTTCAAGCATTGAGATATGATAGACGCCGAGAATGATTTATGTAACCTGGTTAATAAAAAATCAGGTTTTTAAACGTGTTTTTTTGCCAACCTAAATACACGAATTTAAAAAGGTATTGTTTTTTTTATTGGTTAGATTTAATTTTTTTTATTGTGAGAATATTGGAAAATATTTCTGGTGGTTTTTTTAAACACAGAAAACTAATTTATTTTCAGCCTGAAAAATAAAAACATATCGGTGGCCATGTAAATTCATTTTTAGGGCTGCACAGGTTTAAAAACTTCGAGAGTAATGTTTCACAGATTTTGTGAAACGATAACAACTTTACATAAAATGAAATCAATACGAAAAGGTGAAGGTTCAACAAAAATTAAGTGCTTTAGATTTGTTATGTATTCAGCAGGAAGCAATTCTGGAAACTATGAAAAAGAAACTCAAAGTAGAAAATAACGATTCGGATACGAAAACTGTCGTAGATGAAAGCTTTGTGATTCTTAATATGCAGTTATTGCAAAGCGTTTCCCTTACAACGTTTAATTCAAAAGAGCCCCAATTGTTAGTCATGCAACTGTTTGGACGTAGCAGAGAGGCATACAGTACCTACATTTAAATTAAAAAATTATAGCCACATCTTTAATTGCAAAACGAAGCCTTTATTCCACTGTCCTAGGTGCAGCATTAAGCATTCTCTGTTTTTATCTGTCTTTTAGCCTCTTATGTTAATGCACCAACCTCGACACCAAAAGCTACAAGAGGTTGACCGAATATCTTTTAGAATATATTGCAAACCATAAAAACAAGGAATTATTTAAATGTTATGATCACATGTTGTTTTGGAGAATATTTCAGATAATATTACTGCACAGCTTGTGATAGTAAACAATTTTTTTTAAGCAACAGATGAGCTCATTTATGCATAATGTTATCTAACTAAGTAAGAGACGGATTGCCATAAGAATCTTCATTCTTATCCATTTTAATTTTTAATTAATTAAGCTGACCCTAATTTTTACTTTCTTCATTAATATCAATGTAAGATTCAGAATCATGGAAGGACATAGCCACAGACATTGTAATAAGTAAATCCAAAAAAATACAAGAGCGAGTTTCGCAAAGCAGGCAACCCACCTAACACAAGCGTATTTCACAATAGCTAATTTGCAGGTATTTTTTAAAATCGCACCTGATGCTTATCACTTATCATAGCAAAAGCTTGCCGGTTTAATTTTTGCTGATTAGACGCCGGTTTTTCAAACATGTAATACACAGTTATGGATTAAGGTGTGACGTTATAGCTCACCAGATTTGATGACCTTCGCTGTAGGTCCTCATCAGGTTCGTCTTCATCTTCTCTGCTGATGGCAGGCCCCATGGCCCCTCAGGGGGCTCATTAACGAGGCCGGCCTGCAGGTGCACACCGTTCACGTCTTGAACGTCGAACACTACCCTGTTCACCGACGTTTACAGCTGCGTAGGACGTAAAGAGGTGGGGGTTAAAAAATTACAACGCTAAAGGGCGGTTGTTTTAATTTTTCACCCTTTACTTCATTCGTTAATTAATTACTTTTTGGTGATTAATTAGTTTCATGACAGTCTAATTACATTAATATAAATGATTCAATCATCAGCCTGACCTTTGCATTTTGAAAAATAAATATATAAAAATGATCAGAAGCAAAAGTACTATCTGGGCTGTTTTTTTCTTGTTTCCTTCGGGTTGGTTCGAGTCCCCTGCATCGCTTCCTAAAAAGATTATTGTGCTCCCCGTAGGTACAGTCTGACAGTACATGTGTTTCAGCATTTCAGGTGCAATTTCAGTTTCCTCCAAATGTTTTTGTCTGAGGCCTGTTAGGTCCTCGCAGTAGCATAAAGATTGGATTGGGGTTTCGTCCTCATCTTCACAGAACCTGCACAGTGGTGTTTCTGAGTGCCCCAGTCTGTGTAAGTGTTTATTCAGACAATAGAATCCAGTCAGGACTCTTGTTATATGCATAATTTTTTCTCCACTAAAACTGAGAAGTTTTTGGATGTGAGGCTCTCCTAAGAAGGCCTTAGCTTAGAGTGTCTTGCTTTGGGTTATTCTTCCCACATGCGTCGATGGTTTCTTCTTAGTCATCTATTGTTTTCAGTCTTAGCAGTGCTTAGCTTATATACGTTTTCATTGCCCACACAAGGTAAATTTTGTTGTGTTCGCCTAGTTGCACTAGTTTCCTGTAGCATTCCAGTACAACCTTTAAGTTGATCCGGTTGGCCATCAATGTTTTTAATGCTGCCTGGCTGTCTAATACAATACAGATCCGCTTGCCCCTGTAAACCTTCTGCATCGTCTCTTGAGCACAGGTAAGAATTGCGATGGCTTCGGTCTAAAATACTGTTGTATACCGTCACAGGTTTATGCTTATCGCATTTCCTGGTCCTGGATCGATATATTCCTAGACCTGTAACATTGTCTGTTTTGGATCCATTGATGTTCTAGATTTCCCCATTAATTTTGTTAAGGAATTCTTCTTCCTTTTCCCACTCTTCCCGTTCTGGTAGATGTGTTTTGAAAGGTTTTTTTAAACTCTGAATTCATATGTCGTGTAGAATTTTGGCTAATTATGTTAAAGATTTCTGTATGAAACTTTTGGTACGCAGAAAAGTTTTCATTTCCTTGTGTTTTTAGCCGATATGCCCCCATTCTGCCTCTACCTGTAAGTGTAGTGGTGAGAGATCTTGTAGGACTTCTAATGCAGCTGTCGGGGTTGTATTCGTTGCCCCCGTTATTCCTAGACAAGCTGTCCTTTGTATTTTATCCATTTTGGTTTTATTCATAGTGTTTTTGGCTTTGTGCCACCACAGCAACACACCGTGATTGTAGGTACAATCATTCTAGTGCAGTTGTCCCCAAACTTATTTTTCCGCGGAACCCTTATACATACAATATCTCACATACCGTAGAACCCTTGCCATATCTTCAAACATCAATTTTAACTGGACATTGGACGATGCACAAGAGACGCACTAAATAATTATACAACAACTTTATGAAATAAAAGATTAATAAGAAGGAAGTAGTTGTTTTTTAAACTTCAATATTCTCTGAAAATTTGACTCACGGAACCCCAAAATTATTTCCGCGGAACAAACTTTGGGAACCACTGCATTAGTGTATAACCAGTGAACTGTAGAACTAGAGGAAGTTGTAGCTCCCATGTTTTTCCAACCATGCTTCTGCAGGTCCAAAAGGCCCTGTCGCCTTTGTTAGTTATATGTTCAATGTGTGGCTTGAAAGTAGGCCTGGTGTCCAACAGAACACCTTTTTTTTAAGTCTTTGGCGGGTGCCGCGGGGCTAATCCACCAAGTGGTCTTTCTAAATACACCACCCCCCCTGGAATCAGTCATACCTCATACCATTACTTCAGGGAGCTGGTCGTTGTCTACTTTAAATATTCCGTCTATTATTTTCGTTTGGACAATCGTCTTGACCACATCCTCTATCATTTTCCAACTTTCTTCCCTCTCCATCATGGTCTGACAGAACACCTAAACACCTAACTTCCTTCACTTTTTGAATTGGTTTGCCATACAGCTTTAAATTCCCTTCTTGTGACTGCAAGAAGTGACTTTTTTCCGGATTGACTGTCAGTCTTTCCTTGTTGCACCATTTTTCCACGGCATTCGAGGCCAATTGCATCCTTTCATTTACCACACCAACGAATTTGCGTTGGGTGTACATGGTGATATCATCTGCGTGTCCTTGCGCATAAAACCCTTTCTTACCTAGTTCCCACAAAAGACCGTCCACCACATCAGGCACTATAGTGTACGAGGCAGTACACCCCCTGCGGACAGCGCCTAGTGGCCAACACCCATACGTTTAGAGAAGTACTTATCTTTCTGTTTCTAAGCATTTTTCCTATCCATCCGCATATCATGCGTTGCAGCTCGATGGAGGAGGTGTTATCGAAGGCACCCTCTTCTTCTTCTTCTTGTGGCGTGTAACCCTTGGCTCCCTTGGTGAGTTTTCACCTGCTAATAGCGTCCATGCATGCCACTCCAAGAAGAAGAATAGCTTCCATAGCCAGGCTTGGATAGGCAGAGTGACTGTCTCTGCGCTATAAAACGTTCCATGTTGCCATGTCCATGCCCTATATTTTCTGTTATCTTGAAGATATGGTAGATGTGAAATTAAAGACCCCTAGCCCTCGGACATCCTAATAACATCGCGGTCGGAAGGAACAAGAATTGGCCAAGTGAGACCAGATAGGAAACAGTAAAGAGAACGAAACTGCCCTCCAACTAAGGACAGTCCCAGCTATGGTAACTTGAGTCCCTGAGTCTACCGCTCTCCTCAGCCCTGTAAGGTTTCCGAGGTCCGCCAACTTGGAGGAGAGCGACGAGAGCGGTATTGGAAACAGGAGGGGCTATGTGACGCATGCCTAGCAGTCATGTGCAGCACTTCACTACCCTTTTAGACCCCCAAAGGCACCCTCTATATCTGGGAAAACACCTTTCCCAAAGTTTTTGAAGGCTAAGACGTTTTCTGCTTGGCTAGTTAATTCGTCCTTTATGTACCTGTCGATTTGTTTTTCCAATGGCTTTAAAATAAAGGACGTTAGACTTATAGGTCTATAAAATTTTGCCTAGGTTTAGGTAGTCTTCCCCTGTTTTGGTATAAAAATGACATTCACTTTTCTGCAGCTTCCTGGTAAATAATTCAAGGCCAGGCTCTTAAGACTCTTAACATAGTGCACAGTCGCGACAATAATTCTTCCCATGCCTGAGTTATCACAGCAAGGTATATCCCATCGCCGCCTGGTGCTTTATGAGGATTAAACGCGTTCTGCGAGTTTCCAATTTTCTTTTTAGCCCTGCTGAAAGATCATTCAATTGCAAAGCTTATTCCGTTTTCCTAATTTATAAGCTACCTGGAAAGTGCCTTTGGAGCATTACCTCCAAAGTCTCCTTTCCAGTGTATTTTTGGCTAAAGCCCTTTGAAATCGAGCACACTCAGGTGTGGTTTCCATCTCCCTGCAGTACTCCTTCCATGCGGCTCTTAGCTTTTTTCACTTCCTTATTATAATTTTTTTATATCCCAGTTGCCCAATATTCGTGCTCGACGTTGTTCGTTAATTCATTAATTTTTGTAGTTTTTTGGTGATTAATTTACGACAATCTAATTACATTAATATAAATGATTAAATGGTCAGTCTGACCTTTGCATTTTGAAAAGTAAATATGGTAAGGTTATTAGGACAACGATAAAATAAAAACAGCGGTGTTTCGGAAGCAAAAATATTATCTGGACTGTTTACTTTCACACGCTTTGCCGATATAAATAAATACGCCGTTTGTAAACATTGATTTAAATAGTTTATTTAATTTTGGTCAGTTTTGAATACTGCATTTGATTTTATTTTAGATTCGGAATAGAACAGGCCCGAAGGTACTACCTTGAGGAACACCTTGTGCAACTTTTGTCGCCATGAAATTGATTCTAAAAAATCAAGAACATCAAAACTAATAGAAGAGACTTTATCATTTTCAGAAATAATTTCAGCAGTCGGTGCCTTTAATGGATTTTTTTTAACAAAACATTAAGCTAAGAACGGAACAAAACAGAAGACACCTTTGTTAAATCTCAAACTGAACAAGCTCAATGAACTCGAAGGATGAATAACAACAAAGTAAGATTTACAAATAAATGATTAGTATTCCAGAAACCCCTTTTTATTGTGATTCATTTAAGCGTTTAAAGTTTAAACGATAAGCAAAACTAAACAAGTAGGTCGATTTGATTCAATACAATGGTACCTCTTAGTACCTAAAATACATATGTATACCACATTTATTCTGAAATTAAAACCACTTTAAATGCTGCGTTACCAAACCAGCAACCTTGAATGCTTAATAAGGCATGCATATATTAATTAAATGTACAACATAATAAGAAAGTGCTGAAGCTGGCGTCAATTTACATTGCACAAAGACAAAAATTTATTTTCGATAAGATTGTCAGGCAATTTTAAATAATCACAAATGTAAACTTCCCGTTAGAAACCGTGGGATATTAATTAAAGATAAAGGACCTTTGGTATTGCATGCTTATTCTTGTAAGTTTCATAGTTCAATCAAATTTCTTTGTTCTTTGGTTATTTTAAGTTTGTTGAGATAATAAAATTGAAATCACACTGTTAAAATTGTTTGATCTTTAATATAGCACTGTGTTTTATTTGCCGATTACAAGAACTAATCTTATTTGAATATAAAACTTATTTGCTGAACAATATATATTTATCAACAATTATAGTTGATAAGTAAGTAATATAAACAACAGCTTGTTGCATGCAATTAATCATAAATAATTTGAATGATTCATTAAACCAAAGGGGCTCAAGAACAATTTAATTTTTGCGAAATATTTGCTTTACAGCTGCACAAGTTAAATAGTAACGCATTTCAAAAGGAATTTCGAAAAAATCTCCACATTAAAAAGAAAAAATTCAGATAAACCTAAGAATCAAACAAACAAATTTTGGGTACTTCCCCTAACTTGGACTGTTCATTCCTTGCTAAATTAACTAACCGATTAATTTCTATATTATCGTGTAAAGTAAGTCTAAATAAAAATTAACTAGTAAATATTCAGAACGCACAAGGAAAGCTTTATAAGAACGAGTAGAATCGGCGCCTGCACAGGCGCCACCCTCCATACGAATTTGAACGCCTGGTGACGGTCATGGTCAATAGCTTATGGCGGGTCGATTTCCAACGTTGCGCATACGCAAAATTGCCGCATAATTACATAATTGTTCGTCTGTTGCATAACATAAATAATAAAGGATGACTTATTGCTATCTCCCTTTAAATTATAACGAATCAGAAAAGTTTTAAATTACTCTGGGATTTAAAGTAGGCTTGTATAATTTTTTTACTTTAATATTTGGCACCCCTGTCAACTGACATTAGAAAATACTAAATTCCAAAGACAATTTTTTCTGGGTTTTTAAATACAATTTTTTAGAATTTATTGTATAAATTTATACTATTTATTGTTCCAAAATGACTGTACCTTTTTGGACACTAGTCAGATTTCCACTGCTGTTTGGAGGATTTATGGTTTTTAGTACTTTGGCATTTCGATACAGGTATAATTATAATGAAAAAATTAATAAAATAACATTGTTTAAAAATTCTCCTTTTTTAGGAATTATTTTCTAACAGATATCAATATACAACGCGAAGCATTATATAAGTCAAAACCTGAAGATGTCACACTTATCGAAAATTATAAGAAAGAACAATTTAATATAAAATAATTGTATAACCTTAAAAATTGTTTTTGTACTTGGATGGATTTTATATAAATAGAAAGAAATTAATTTATAGTGAAACTGGTTTTAGCAGTTTAAGCAACCTGAAGTTAGCTCAGACTATTTAATGGTGATGCTGTCTCGAGTACAATTAACGGGAACCAAAATTTAAGCAAACCGCCGTACCACATTACTAATGTTCCATAATTAGCCGTTTAAATACAGACAGATCAATAAAAAAACCAATTAGGGTAGGCTGTGAAATTGAATTATTTTGAATTGGTACTTTAGCCACATCCACAGAATGACATTTCTGACATGAATTTAAGGTTATAAACTTTGTTTACGAGAAAAATGTCAAATTACAAACGTTATAAAATGTCATTCTGTGGATGTGGCTAAAGTACCAATTCAAAATAATTCAATTTCACAGCCTACCCTAATTGGTTTTTTTATTGATCTGTCTGTATATAAAAATATAAAATCGATCATTGTTGAACCCCTAGGTGTACGGTGTGTAGTCTCCATTCACTGCTTATCAAAGACAAATTCCTCCGGTTCTTTTTGTTTCTTCCCTAATAGTCTTGCTTTTTGTTGCGTTACGCCACGTTCCTCCATAATCTTCTTCGCGCTTTTGTTCCAAGTGTTAACTAGTTTTTCTCTCTTTCTCTTCTCTGGTATCCTTGCCTCCTATATTCTCTTCACCGGTCTGTCACATCCTCGGTCACATTTCATTCATTCTAAATGACCACACCATCTCAGCTGGTTCTTTTCGATATTCTTAACAACTGGTTCTATTTCCAACTGATTTCTTATTACTGTACTCCTTATCCTGTCTCTCTTTGTTATTCCTAGAACTCCTCTGAAGTATTTCATTTCCATACTCTGTATTTTGGCTTTCATTCTTTTACTGAGCACTCAACTTTCACAGCCATATATTAGGACTGGTCTAAATATATTAGGAGTCAAATGAAAACTGGTCAGATGCCAAAAAGATCCAGAGATGCAGCCATTCTGTGAGTCTTTTTTCCTCCGCCAGTTGATGTGGTTTGTAATAATGGCATGTATGGAAGCATAACTAATTCCCGCCAAAAGACGAATTTCTTACACTATGATCCGTTAATTTTCCCCGATAAAACCATTCACCCAAACAATAACATCAAGAATAATGTCCTGTGCGAGCATCGTCTTGCAGTGACACACGTCTCCCTCCGAATCTCTTATGCCACTCCAGCACGTGTTGTATTCACCGTACACAGTAGACATGCGACGATGAATTTCTCGTCCTCTAACTCCGTCAGCAGTCAAAAAGCGAACCACACCTCTCTCTTTTTCTTTACTCGCCTCCATCTGCACCTCCTTTCGAGCAGGTGCAAGAAATGCAAGTTAGTGTAACTGCACTCTAAGAAACGAACAGAAATAGTTCAAGTTAGTGCAACACTAATTTTTCAAACGAACGACTTTAGTGCCAAAATCATAAAAAGTGCTGCACTCATGCAACAAACGAACAAACCTATAGGCTCCCGTTAGTGTGTTTCGAGACACTATCGCCGGTTCAGATCACCGATTTTTTTTTTGAGGTTATAATAGTTGCTCTACCTTGTTTGTTTCCTTATTTTTAGCCGAGTTTCGTTCATTAGTAAACTTAAAGAAGCACTTAAAGCTTATCCTCACCATTAAACTTAAAGGCTCACATTTATATATTGTGATAATTTAAAAAATGTCCGATGGTAAGTCCTACAACTTGTTACCTATATCTAAAGTTTTCGTTTAATTACAAGTCAAACACTTCCTTTTCGATTCTAATGTTAAAGAATAATCTAAAATCATTTTATGTTCCAGAAGAAGTAATTAGAAGACGACTGGTAATAGATGGCGATGGCACAGGCGACGATCGTAGGTTAAACGTTCTTCTAAAAAATCTCATTAAATGGGCTAATTACACAGACGAATCGTCACCAGAACATCAGCAGTTATATGACCGTATGTTAGCCCAAATAAGTCAATGTGAATTTGCAGTAAGACGATCTCAGTTATTATCGAAAACGAATAAAAACCAACTTCAGAATTACCAAAAGCTACAAAAAAAACTTGAGAAACAAATTAGTGATGTTAAAAATACAATTGAAGTTAGTAAACAAAACTTAGCTCAAGCAAAAATACTGAAACAAAATCGAATGATGTACGATTTGTTAGCTCAAAGTATAAAGCAACAACCTGCTCGAAAAGATACCGATAAACGATTAGCCGATTTAAAATCCGAGCTTAATAATTTACACGATCAAAAGCGAAATTTGGAACAGAAATTGGAAATGCGACGCAAACAGTTTCACGTGTTGGTTTCTAGTGCTAATCAGTTACGTTCTATGTTGGAAGAGACAACGGAAGATGATGGTATGAACACATCGCTAGATGATATTGCCAACAGCCCTGGGCCTGAACCCATGTCTGAATAATATAATTTTCGTGTTTTTTTAGTTGTAGTTAGACTTTAGCAACTATCAAGTGATTTGTGAAATGTAAAATAAGTCGTATTGGATGTGTAAAAACACCTCCTTTTTTGTAATAAAAGTATTTTTGGTAGTATTTTGTATTATTAGTATAATAAGCAAACACAGTAGACACTAAAAACTCAATTTTTATAAATATTTAAAAATTATAACAGCAACACAAACAAAATAATTATCAGTAGTTTTGTGTACAACACAAAATATTTATTTATTTAAAGTCATATTTTATGAAAACAATTACAAGTTCCACAGTTTCACTTTACATACTTTCGGTACATTTCTAATTGTTAAAGATATTCTAGAAGTCCTTTTAAGAACTTGCCCGACACTAAATTTCTCACCACATTCATTTAAATTAACGCAATCTTCCATAATTACATCTTCCTCAATTTCGCTTATAGAATGTAAATACTTCATATACATATCGTCTTGCATTATTACCAGGCTACGCGGTTCTAATAATAAATTGCATACTTTGTCTCTATTATTGGCATCACAAAATTCTAGAATAGTATGTGACCCACAGTTTAAAGTTGTTATGGTTGGATAAAAGAGTGATCCGTCAGTATGCGGCATTATTCCTTGTCCCGGCAAGTATTCATTTATAAGTACGTGATTCGCAGGCTTGTCTCCAAACATTTTTAACTGGGATACTCTTTCCATATATGTTTCGAGCCAATCGGGTATTTTCTCAACGATCATACCGTTCTTATGCGGAACACCTCCGTAATCTTGTAGTCTTCGATTTGATAAACAGGTCCATTTTGGTTTCGGTACGCTGTGTACTTTATGTAAAATGTAAGACTCTTCCTCTTTCGTTATAAAATTAGGAATGTAATAAACAGTGGGTGGTGCACGTTGAACTGAATACTTCCCGATGTCATCCATAATGAACATAAAAGGTACGTACACAAATCACTTAAATATATTATTTTTCTTGTCGGTATTATTGGTTTAGGACTATATAATATCATTACAAAAGTCACACTCGTAATTTTCAAAATTGATGACAGATTATTATTAAGTTGTCAATAATATTGCCAACATCATAAAACAAAATAATTTATACAATACAGCAGCTAACTTCAGATAGTATGCTGATACTGGTTTTCTTTGACTTTGTTGTTCTAAAATTAAATTTCGTTCTGTTGAGAGGCGGTATAAAGACAATTAATTTATTAAATTATTCAAGAATTAGAGTGCCTAACTAACAATAATTGTTTAAATAAGTTTACATGCACTTGTACCACAAAGTGGGCTCATTGTGCAACGTTACTACCCTCACAGCATCCTGCCTGAGCCTGTATCACCCAAGCCATTGAATAAGAAGATTATCTTCTTATTCAATGCTCAAGCCAAACTACCCTTTCGGTGTACCTGAGGATGTCCGCAGGAGGTATGCTGTGAATTCGGGCTATGTCAAGCCAGAAAAGTCCCCTAACATGGTTCCTCTTATTGGAGCCAGGGCTGGACATTTATACATTAAATGTTCAACCGTTTCGTCCTCAATATTACACCCTCGACACATGGGACTGTAGACAGTCCCATTCTGTATGCTGACAAAGAGTCGCAGTTTTTTCCCAGCTAATTTCTGGAATAATTGACCTTGCATGACGACATTTGTCCATCTAACAAAGTGGCGGTTATGGATTCCTTGGATTATCATGATACCCCTGATCACATAACAATCAGATTCGCCAAGTTAGTGTAAAATCTGGCAGCATTTTTATGATTAGTTTGCATTCGGGGGCCAGGCGGCGCCACCATTGCACGGACAGACCATCATATATCTATTAACCACGTACATTGCTAGCAAAACTTCGCAATGCATACCATCACATTAGAATGCAGACATATATATGTCTGCACCTTTCTGCTGTGCCGGCCACATGAGGACGCCTCGTCGAGTTAGAAATCGCATGCGCACAACGGGTAATCTTCCAAAAGGGTCCCCGCGGGAAGAAAATCTTCAATTCCGCGGGGGACTGTGTGTTTCTACTCACTCACTACCCCCCCTCCCCGATGGTAAACGGGCACCACGGAACCACCTTAGCATTACTTCATTTCTCTCCTAATCTCTTGATATGGTTCACATTTTTTCTACGCTCTTCCATTTCTCCAGGTCTTGGGTGCATACTCAACGCCCGAATATTCAAAACCAGAATATTCAAAACCAGAATATGCATGCACAGAATCATTCAAACCCCGAATATTCTACAACAGAAAATAAATGCACAGAATCATTCAAATCCCGAATATTCAAAACCAGAATCGCTCATTGCACGAAAGCGCATCGACAGAATCGTGCATCACCAGAAAGCGCTTTGCCCGAATCATTCAAAAACCGAATAAGTGGGCGGAGCCAGTTTAGGCTACCTGTCGCTAGATGTCACTACGAAAGTTATGCATTGTCGATAATCTAGTGTGCTTTCATTTAGTTAAAAGAAAATGATGGTAGACATACGTCTTCATTCAACTGCAACTGTCAAAAATGACAGCTACATTAATAAATAAGAGAACGTAATTGTAGAAGTAGCTTCAAAAATGGTCCAAAAGAAAATGCCCCTACACTATTTAAAAGAAACCAGGGGAAACTCTTCTCGCACAGTTTACTTGAAAACAAACGTAGGACCGTGAAACCGTAAGTGTAGACAAATTTTTATAATTAACACTGAATTTTCATTATTTTAGTAAAGCAATCGTATTACAAGACTTGGAAAATCTACAACCTGGTACCGGTTCGAATGTGGAAACACTATCGCCCAGCCTTCACAAAGTTCATCGAGCGGTGTTGTAGAAGCAGAGAACTATTTTTTAAAACGAGAAGTAGAAGAGTTAAAAGCTAAACTGACAAATTTGACACTGTCCTTTTCATTTGATGCTATTAAGGATAATGATGCACTAATTGCCATGTACACAGGTTTGCCCGATAGATCGCTATTGATGTGCTTGTTTGATTCTTTAGAGCATATAAAGATTCGTTATTATGCTAAATGGGTAGTTGATAAAATTTCAAGACGAGATCAGGTGTTAATGACCCTCATGAAGTCAAGGTTGAATTTTCCAAATCGAGACCTAGCAGTTCGTTTTAACTGTTCTTGTTCAACTGTATCAAATGTAATTTTATCATGGGTTCATGTATTACATGCAGCACTTTTTATAAAGTTGATAAAAAATAATGTGCCTACTATATATACCACCATTCCTTATGACTGCGCAATTTTCCCCCGATGAAGTGCAACAAACTACAACAATTGCTAAAGCTCGCATTCATGCAGAGCGTGCAATTGAAAGGATAAAGCTGTACAAAATATTGAGCTTTATACCTGCTACTCTGCGCCCATTTTCATCGAAGGTGTTTCAAGTGTGTGCGTCTTTAACTACTTTACAATATCCGCTAATTAAAGAAGTAGAAGGTAACATGCGGAGCTGCGATTAGTTGTATATTTTATATTGAAAATTGTAATATTTTTAATGGAATTCCTTGTTTATTGATAAATAAATAAAAGAAATCAAATTTTGATAATTTTTTTATAAGAACATTGCTTAGGCAATATTTCTTAAGCAGAGGTGGGTGGTAAGTATTTGGAATAAATAGATGTTATTCAAATACATATTTAAAATTGAAATTGCCATTTTGCATTTTAAAACAGCTAAAACTAACTTACATTTTTTATTTAAAATCGAAATTTAAATTCAATTTAAAGCTAATTTATTTTTAAATTACAATAGATTTTCAAGAAATTAGGCAAGATTACCAATATCAGAAGGGTGCCATTCTAGTAACTGTGCACTTGTGATTTAATAGAAGCTTGAAAACACTCATAATGGTTACATTATTATCTAAAATTAAGTGTAAAAGGATTTAAGAAATCAATTTATTATTTACACTACTAATTACAATAAATTATGAAAGAAACATTTAGACGTAAATAAAAAATATTTTAATTATTTCATAATGCGATCCAAATTTTATTTATTAATAGCCAGTATTTCATACAACTTAATAACTATTCTGTGGTATGTTTGATAGTTGTTATTAAAATAAACCTAAATATAATTATAAATAATATATATATTGAGATGATATCGTTTTGATGGGATTTTGGAATTTTAATAGAGTGGGATATGGACGCCTTTTAAAATTATGGAAATTTATTGTTGATAAAATGTAAATAGTTAGGGTAAAATATCTAGTTAGTTAAGTTGTAAATATGTAATATAAAATAGTAGTATGTTAAAATTTAGAAACTAAGGCAATTTTAATGTAAATAAAATAGTTGAATAATATAATTTATCCAATTCAGTTACGAAATCGACATTGATTTTAGTTGTGAAAAGTGGTTCATTTTGTAACTAGTTACAAAATATGCTCCCATTTTGTAACTAGTTACAAAAAGATGATTTGAGTTGCGAAAAGTGGTTCATTTTGTAACTAGTTACAAAATATGCTCCCATTTTATCACTCCCATTTTATCACGATGACCCAACTCCTTTTTTAAGAAGATGTGGAATTTACATTTTGTTATCTGAATTGGATAAAATCTTGTATGAAACACGTTGCAAAACATGTCTTTTTATCACATGGCGTGTTGTTCATCTCGGCTTCGCCTCGACGAACAATTTCACGCCTGGTGATAAAAAGTCCATCATTTTGCAACTCGTTGCATAAATAGCTATTGTATACGAAAGTTTGGTTTTCAAATGATAAAATCAAAACTTATAGCGTTTTCCACGTCCGTGCACTAACTGCACTCAGTGCGCACTGACTGATTTCGGTATGTTCCACCTATGCACTGCTGGCAACTTGTTGCACTGCTGCATGTTCCACCTTATAAATTGAGTGCAGTTTTTTTGCACTCAGTGCACAAAAATTAGCACCGAGTCTTTTGACGGTGTTAAATCTAGTGCAATTAAAAAATGGCGCCCAAAGCAATTATTGCCGACGTTTTCTTATCGTCAGCATCAAGTAGTGATGAAGAATTCATTCCTGTGCTGCTAACTTTAGATAAATATAAAATTCCAAGTGTAAAGAACCTCATTGAAGAAGTAGTGTATAAATTTAATATATTAATTTAATAAAGTGTCATGTTCCACGTCAGCACTTTTTTAGTTTGAATGCACAACCGGTTGAGTGCTAGCTGTCACTCTATTGGTGCTGGTGCGCACTCGGTGCGACCTAAGTGCTTGGAGGTGGAAAACGCTATTAATTAATTGCAATTTAAAATAATTTAAAAACAAATTATAATTATAATTACTGTGAACCTGCATCAAGATTGTTATTGTTGTATAAAGAATATAATTTGGAATTAGATAATAAAATTTTATGAAATTGGATTTTATTTTGAAGAAAACAGTTGTAAATTTCGATAAATGGGAATATTGAATTGATAAAGAGGAAAAGTGTGTCTTTGGTTAGAAGTTAAGGCAGGTTTTGGATAATCTGGAGTCGAGGCAGGAGGTCAGGAAGTGTATTGTTAGAAGAAATTTGGCAGGACTTAATAATTTGAAGTTGAAGTAGTAAGTGTTCGTTCGTGTTATTATAAAAGGTACTTCTGTAAATTTGTTAAAAATTTTAGAATTTGTTATTGTTATTTGTTTGTAAAAATTTGCATAATTTTGAAAGGTATTTGAATTTCAACTTGGTGAAGTTTTAAAAGTTCATCAAGGCGACCTGAGATTGAGAGTTTCTAAAAATTTAACTAAATTATAATTAAAAATTGAGCTAGTTGGAAAATTAAAAATTGTATGCGATTCAGTTAAGTGGAAGATCATACCAATATATATATACACATAAAGGGTATGTATTATAAACAAATATTAGACACTAAATAATAGAAACTAAAATACTTGATCCCGTTAACGGGCAAAGGCCTCTCCATAACTACCCCATTTTTCTCTGTCTTTCGCTATAGTTCTCCACTCTGATCCCAGCATTTTCACGAAGTCCTCCTCCCATCTTTTTCGTGGTCTGCCTCTTGATCTGCCATAGTTCGGATATCATAGTGTAGATTTCGTAGCCCAACACCATTTAAGTTTCTAGCACTGGTATATTATGTTAGGTACGCCTAGTTTGTTTCTTATAGTTTCCTTTGTAACATGTTCTTTTTTTTTTATTCCAAGAATTTTTCTTAGCATGTTGTATTGTGCAGCTTCTAGTTTCTTTTGATCCGTATAGGTGGTCGCCCAAGTTTGAGCTCCATATGATAGTACAGGCATTACACAAGTTTTAAAAATCCGTCCCTTCAATTTGTTATTCCTTATTCCCGCCCAAATTCTTTGTAACGACCAAAATTTATTCCATCCTGTTGTTATTCTTTTATGTATTTCCTTACTTTGCATATTTCTAAAGGAAATAATTTGTCCTAGGTATGTGGCTTCTGGAACATATTGGAGTTTGTCGGATCCTACGTGCATGTCTCTCTCCTCCCTGTTTGTTAAGGCATATCTTTTCTTTCGATTTATTTTCAGTCCAACCTTCCCGCATTCTTGATTGAGTTGGTTTAACATATTTTCAAGTTCTTTGCTGGAGTTTCCGATAAGTAGAATATCATCAGCAAATCTGAGATTTGATAGTTTTTTCCTTTCACGTGTATTCCTCTGTTCGACCAGTTTAATTGTCTGAAAATCATTTCTAATGTTGCATTGAACAAATGAGGTGAGAGTGGATCACCCTGTCGAAGGCCTCGTTCAATCCTAAAGCACATTCCATTTCGTTCCATTTTGATCTTAGCTGTACTGTTCTTGTATATGATATTGATAAGTCGAACATATTTACTTGGCATGCCATGTTGTTGTAGAGCTTGTAGCATGGGCCTGTGTTCCAAAGAATCGAAGGCTTTTTCGAAGTCGACCATGGCGATGTACAGCGGTATATTAAATTCGTTTGATTTTTCTACGATTTGTGAAATAGTATGTAAGTGGTCTATTGTGGAGTATTTTTTATTAAACTTCTTTATTTGGGTTTGGTAAGTAAAGACTACAACGTAAGGATTAAACTCGTGTAATATTTTTATATGACAGACAGTACAAAAACTATCTTGTTTACACTTTTGTTTTTTACATGTTTACTACGCATAAGGATAATAGAATTATAATATTTAAACTTCAACATTTTTTCCGGAATTCTGCCTGTTCGTACGGTTGATTTATTTCCAATTGTACATGAATCCTTCTTAAAACGATAGAAGTGAACAGCTTGTAGATGCTAGAAGACAAACTTATTGGCCTATAATTTTGAATTTCACTTTTTTCTCCTTTTTTATGTAGAAGTATTATGTCGGATGTTCTCGATTGGTCGGGTATGTGTTCCTCTTCTAAGACAAATAACTTATATAGAGGCTGTATTAAATGTTCGCATCCTATTTTAAGCAGATCATTTGTTATTTTATCCTCTCCGGGTGCTTTGTCGTTTTTAAGGTGCTGTATGTTCCATCTTATTTCTGATTTTTAGATTTCCGGTGTATCTTCTTCGTGTATTTCTTGTTGTTCCAGATCGTTGAAGTCGTTTGCTCTCAACTGTGATGTGTACAGAGTTTTGTAGTAGCTAGTGGTAAATTTTAGAATTTCACCTCTATCTGTAATTTCTTTGTTGTCCTTTCCTTTTAGTTTAGTAATCCATGTTTTTCCTGGTGATAATGATTTATTTAGCTTTCTTGTTGATCCTGAACTTGTTAAAATTTCGTCTATCTCTGTTTCTTCGTATCTCCGAACATCTTTCCGAATTTCCCTTTTAACATATTTATTCCATTCACACCATTCAATTAGATTATTTCTGTTTTTTAGTTTATCTTTTCCAAGCTTTTCTCTCTTGTCAATTAATTCTCGTGTGTTTTCGGATAGTCTTTGCTTTTCTTTGTCGTTAACTTCTCTCGTATTTTTTATTATTGAGTGGAGATATTTTTCAAAGTAGTCGTACATTTCTTGTAGTGAACTGCTTTCCCAATTACTTAAGTTTAGTTCATCTAATCGCAGCTGCGGTCTAATTCTTCGGTGACTTGGTTTCTTGAGTTGTTTGTTAATCTTGTTATTAAAACTTCTTGCCCGTTCGTGTTTTTTATCTATATTGTATGTCATCCTTACAAGTCTATGGTCACCATCAAATTTCATTCTGTTTAAAACCTCCGTGTTTGAAACTGCATTCATATCACTAACTGTAATAAAGTCAATTTAGTTTTTTGTTCTTCCATTGGGTGCTAACCAAGTCCAACGTTTGCCTGATCTTCTTTTAAAATAAGTATTTGTAATTTTGAGATTATGTTGAAGGACATATTCAATTAATTTAGCACCACGTTCGTTCCTTTCACCGTAACCATATTTGCCTCTAATTCTATCCTCCCCATTGACAAATTGACCAATCTTTGAGTTGAAATCTCCCATTACTATCAAGGCGAATGGTTTCTTACAGTCATATATAGCTTCATCTAACAGGCTGTAGAATGTGTCCATCTCTTCTTCAGTTGCAGATTCAGTGGGGGCATAAATTTGGATGATGGCGATAGTTTTGTTGTTGTAGATCTGAAGTTTTAGTATGCATATTCTATGTGATATTTGTTTTAATTCCTTTACCATGGTAGCAAGTTCTTTTGAAATGTAAAAGCCACTACCAGATTGTCCATTATTATCAGAAGTAGGTATGATAGAATAGGCAGCCATTGGGTCTTTGTATAATTGTTTCCTTTTTCCTTCTTACTTCGGATATACCTATGATGTCCCATTTTATAAATTGTAGGGCTTGTTCTAATTCTAATAATCTTTCTAATGATCCTAATGATCTAACATTAAATGTACATATATTAAGGGTAATATTATTATGGAGGTGAAGGCCTGTAACTCCCTTGTTGGCCTGACTTCTAGGGAGCGGTTGTATTATGTTTTTATTATTTCTATTGTTTTTATAAGTAGGGTGGTGGTCTTTGTGGTTTAAACTAATTTGTTTTTTGGAGTTGAAGTTTGTTCATCTGGAAAGCCCATTAGGAGTGTCTGAACCATTCTTGTAGAGCCCTCCCGGTTGTCTTCAAGTTTTCGTTCTTTTGTTCTTCTTCTTTCTTGAATAACTTCTTGCTGGGCATCGGGAGGCGTGTCTTCTTTTGGTCTTTTTTCACCTGTTGGTAGGTTGTTTTTCATATTCTGAGATTGGCTTAATTCTTCCAGTGTATACGCTTCGTTGTTAACAATTAGTTTGTTGAGTCTGATTGTCGCTCTGTAACCCTTTTTTTTTTGGCGTCTAATAAGTATGGTATTAGTTTTTTTCTCGCTTCGAGACTATTCTTATCCAGGTCGTCACTAATTGCAATCATTGAGCCCTTCAGTTTTTTTGCATTTTTAAATATTTCGATTTTTTTCAACATTGTAGTAAGGCCTAATTTTATAGGACTTTTATTAAGGTTTTTACGGCTATTGATTCTATAAATAAAATCAATGTCATTTCTAGAAAAGTTCACATTTACATTACATTCACAATTAAGCTACGCCGAGGGTTTTATCATGTGCCAGAACTTTCATCATATGTTCAACCTTAGTTTATAATATTTTTGTAATGTTCTTAAAATTTGTACCTATTGTTTGATTTCATGTGACAGTTTTACTACTTTTCAATAAAATTTGCAAAAATAAATATTTATATAATCTATTACCTTATGAAAACACAATAATAAGCCAGCCATGCCTCCAATTTGTCACTTTGCCCCTAACAGGTGGGGCAAAGTAAAAAAAGTGCAGCCCTTAATTAAAAGACATTTTTGAGAAAAGATTTACGGAAGAGCAAAACTGTTTACACATGAATTGGAGGGTAAGTATTGGTAATCATGTTGGGAGAAGAAGCAGAATTTTAGTAATGAAAATAGAGCAGTGGGGATGGTTCAAAGATTAACCATTTCACTTTGCCCCGACTTCCCCTACCTATAAGTACCTATACGATGGATATAGCTAGAAGTTGGTTAAATATTCAATTTGTCTGTCTGCAAATGCAAACCTACAGTATCGGACATAAATAGAGCGACTCCGTAGGAACTTATAAAAAATACTCCCCCATATTTTAATTATTCAATATATTTTCAAACTTACATCTAATGTAATCTAATGTAAGTGATGATATATTCATAAACCTTATGGACGTTAAATAAGTGCACTAAATTTCACAAGTAGCTACTTATGTATTTGAATATGTGAGGTGCGACAAAAATAGGCGACTGTATAAAAATCTTATATTTATTTTTATAAAGTTAACCAGAATAACAATTTATGAAAGAAACTTAAATTAGACAAAGAGTAAACAATGTTACATATTTAATTTAATTAATAATTATTTATTATAGATTGCATTTGTCGTGGCATCGAATTAAGTAAATTATCGATGATTTTGTGGTTTATAGATTTCCATGCATCCGTTATAATTTTAAATAATTGCTTGGAATTATTATTATATCCTTGCAATATTTCTGTCAATGGTTTCCAACAGATTTTCAATTGTATAAAGATCAGGTGACTATTTGCGAGTTATAGACACATATTCAAATCGGCTCATTGCTCTTTTTTCATTCACCATTCTCACACGGTTAAAAATAGGACAACGCGGTTTTAAAATATGAATTCAGCATGAAATTCTCTTTCTTATTATGTATTACACGATTTTAGCGAATGATTATATTATATTTAATATTGGCACTTCGTGTCTTTAACTATTTATCTTCAAATATTAAAAAATTTAACTCTAATTGCTTATTTATTAAACGGTACAATGGTTTTATATTCAAGAAATATTTTAATATGTAGTTATTAAGTTCTCCATATTTTCCGACGACATGCCTGTACTGTACCTATTATCTAGCAATCTAGCTAGAATTAAGTTATTAAATATTTCACATAACATCGTATGTAATTATTGATGAAGCTGTCATTTTTGACAATTGAGAACGTATGTCTATTATTATTTTCATTTAAATAAATTAAAGTACACTAGAATATCGACAAAGCACATATTGAACTGACTTTCGTAGTGACATCTAGCGACCAGTAGCCTAAAGTGACCTCCGCTTGGCCTCGCCCACGTATTCGGTTTTTGAATGATTCGGGCGAAGCGCTTTCTGGTGATGCGCGATTCTGTCAATGCGCGATTCTGTATTTGAATATTCGGGATTTGAATGTTTCTGTGTATGAATATTCGGGATATGAATGTTTCTGTGTATGAATATTCTGGTTTTGAATATTCTACTTTTGAATATTCGGGTGTTGAATTATTCTGTGTATGCATATTCTGCTTTTGAATATTCTGGTTTTGAATATTCGGGCGTTGAAGACATTCCCCAGGTCTTCCATCATTTTCATCCACTATTAATCTTTATATGTAGGCTCAGTGTTTCTTCTTCTAGCACTTTCCATTCTTTTACTTGGTCAACTATCTTTTCAGATACTTGTGTTAGGTCTATGTATGATTCCTGTTCTCTCCTAGCAAAAGTAGGCTATCTTCCATCGTTGAGTATGACCATGTTTCCTGAGGCTATTACTTCTGCTAATATATTTCCCCTTCTGTTTTACTTTTTTGATCCCCAATTCGTATGATTTCGCATTGAAGTCCCCAGTTACAATTTTACCTTTTGTATTTGTAGCCATATCCTTGCACAGGTTCTAAATAAATTTTTGATGTACAACAACCATATCACAATTGGGTGTGATATAACAGCTGTAGATTCTTACTTTACCCAGCTCCACTCAAACAAAGCCATTACCTTTTCTCTTTTTTCTACAATATTTTTTTTCTACAAACACTACTAAAAACTGAATTTTTAACACGGCATACTGCAATTAAAAATGTAATATTAAATGGCAGCGTGTTAAAAGTAGATCACGTGGTTTACTTTTAACACTAGTATTAAAAGTATGCTGTCACAATGACAATTTTGGAGCAAATATTATTCAAAGATTGATTTTACCTACTAAATTGACAAATCTAACGTTGCCCTACTAGCAGCTTCTTCTATATCGACCGGAATTTCTTCACTTAGATTAGAACTCATCTTAAATTATTCTTTTTCACTTTTGACAAGCATATGTCAAACAATACATATGTAAGCTCAATTCTAAATTGTTTCGTAAATGTCACAGAGTACTAGATTTTTTAGGTAATCTTTGGAATCCCTAATAAGAGAGTTTAAAATGCTTTCAATGGCGTTTGTAGAAAAAATAGTGTATGATATTCGTGTTAAAAGTGATTTTATTTTGTTCGTGGGGTTGCTCAACTCGCTACGCTCGTTTCGCAATCTCCCCCACTCACAAAATAAAATCTCACTTTTAACACTTGTATCATAAATAGCTATTTTTCTTATACTTATCGCAGCGTCCCTGTTTTCGTCCACCCACGATTTATCACTTACTACATCAGTTTGTTTTACATTTTGTGCACTTACTAACACTATATAGGTACCATCGTGTTCAAAGAATACTGGTACAGCGAAATTTTGGCTGTTTAAATTTGGTTTGAAGCCACATAATCAATTGCGTTAGCAGGCTATAACCATGAAACATCAACGTGACAGTTCTATGAATGAAAAAATCTAAAAAACTTGTCAGTTTGACAAATACTTAACCTCTATTTGACATATCCGATTTACTCACAAAAGAAGTGTCTACATCAAATTTTGAGTTTTGGAAGTGTCTGCAGTAACACACTGTACCAGTATTCTTTGAACACGATGGTACGTTCCTAGCAGTGTTTATACGCGTCTGGAAAACCTGGAAAAGTCAGGCAATTTTGTTTCTCTGGAAGAATCAGGAAAAGTCAGGGAAAATCGCAAGTTTTCGATAATTTTCTGGAAAATATTCAATTCGCTCGTCATAGTACATATAAGACTACCTAATTCTTTTTGTACAGGTGTACACGATAATTCTGTAATGTTTATGTTAAAATCATCATACTAATTTATGCATGCCTAAATAATACCGGTAACTAACGTTAAAGTCATATAATTACATGCTACATGCAGCACCACTACGCATATACGTCACTAGTTCAGACAGGATATGAACCTGGAAATTTGAAAAAAGTATCTGGAAAACCTGAAAGAGTCAGGGAATTTTGGATTCAAAAATCCGTATAAACCATGCCTAGGTACCTACCACCTCTGATACTACCTTGTGATTGTTTAACGCCAATAAAGCGGTTCTACCATCACTAGCTATTCTTAGCGTTTTGTTCTGTATTTCTCGATCCAGAACTATGCTTGCACCCTGCATGATGCCGATGACTTCTGCTTGAAATACGGTAATGTGTTTATCTAAAGCAATACTTTGGTTAAGCTTCAGGTCTTCTGAGTCACCTGTCACCTCTCCATTTTTAGACCCATCGGTGTAGATGGATATATCAGGATGGGAAGCAGTTTCAGCGTCGATGAAGACGATGTATTGTTTCCCAAAGATAAAAGTGGGTTAGATGGAGTTCACTCTCGCTCCCAGAGGAGGTGCCCTTTGGACAGCCTCTTCTAGAATGTGTGAGTGTCTACCTCCACCCTTCCACCTTTATTCTTAGAGCCGCCCTTAAGGCCGGCGACACATTTGTGGCGCCGCCGCGCTACCTCTTCGCCTTTGTAACACACGGCTTTTTGTGTGAGGTGTCACATTTGTGGCACAGCCGCGGCTCGCCGCTCGTGGGTCGCAACATGTGGCAACTGTGTCGCGCCAAACGGCTGATGCGATTCGTTATTCCATAACGGATATGTTCATACCTGCGGCACAACCGCTACGCATATTGCAATATTCAGTCAATTAAGTATTTGGTTGGCTTCATACACGAAGTGTATCCGTACTTATAACAATTACAATGTTTCATATCGTAGAAGTGCGATTTTCTTCGTATCTGCCGATGCCTCGCAGCCTCGCCCTCGTTTTTTTTTTTGCCTATGAGGTTTTCTTCGATTTTATTTTTTAGTCATCTTTGATACAGGTCTTTAGTGCTCGGATTCTGCAGTGTTCCACATTTATTTCTTCCATAAATTCTGTACTTACTTTACGCGACAGTCGATACTTTAGCTTAGCCTTATCTTGCAAAGCGCTAATGTGTGGCCATTTTCTAAGTATCTCCTTAATTCTCCATACAAACAATGAAATTCCCCTGAAGTTAATCGCATTAATGTATTTAATGGGTGAACCCAGTATCTTTTTTGTTTCTGTTTTTCAAATATTATGTACCTATGCAACACATAGGTACAATTTCAGTACTCAGTTTTGGAGACGTACTGGTACGCCAACATCATATACCTACTCAAAACGTTTCAACGAAGTAAAAGTTTAAATACCTATAACATACATACATAAATAGAGAGAGAGAGAGACTCCGTCGCAAAAACAGTTATACTTAATGTGAACAAATGTAAAGTTTTAGTAAGTATATTGCCGGCCTCCGGCCTAAGGCCATCTCTTACCACGTGCAGGTCACAGATTCCACCAGTGGTGTTCAAACCAGTCTTTGCACATGTGTGAGTGCAGCTGCAGTGATGGCATGCCTGGCTCTGGGCCACCAAAAGCTCCATAACAGAATCTGCTCATTACGCGGCGACACTGCCAAAAGGCAACACATGTTCTTTCTATTTTGAGCTTAAGCTGTTTACCTCAGTTCAGTTTTTTTATCAAGGGTAACTCCTAAGTATTAGACTTCATTTGAGAAGGTCAGTGGGGTTTGGATAAGGGTTGGTGCCCTTAGGACACCTACTTTCCTTTTCTTTTTGAACAGAACCATCTCTGTCTTCGTTGGATTTATCGACAGAGGGTGGTCAGTTCACTATTCTTCTGTCAGTTTGAGTGTGCATTAAATTGCATAGTATGGTTTCAAACTTGCCATTCAGCAGGATGGATATGTCATCTACGTAACGTATGCTGTAGTAGCCAGCTTTATTGAGGCGGCGTATGAGGCTATTCAAGTATTCACCACTATGTTCCATAGTAGAAGCGACAAAACGCCACCTTGTGCACAGCCTCTACTTGCCAGCCTCCTAATTGTGGCATTTCCTACACTTGCATATTATATTTATTCTGAAGGTACTGTGCAATCCACCTCCTGATGGTATTATTAGCATCATAATCTTCTGGAGCTTTATCTATACTGTGAAAAGTTGTTTTATCGAAGGCAGCTTCTATGTCAATGAATACCCGTAGGGTAGACATTCTGTTGTCTAGCGATCTTTCGATCCAACTCGCAATTGAATTGAGTGTAGTGCGGGATGTGCGAATTCTGCTAATCCATCTGTGGTGTAACTATGTTGGTTGGGACGCAGTGGATGGGTTTTCCCAAATGTATTTGTCACATAACCTTCCCAGCGCCTTCAGAAGGTTAGGCTAATGGAACGAAATGATTTTGGTAGGTAACAGTCGCTACGTCCTGGTTTAGGGATTAAGGGCATCTTAACTTCTCTACAGTTATTTGGTATGCAACCAAAAGCGATACAACCTTTAAATATACGCACAAGGTGTTTAATCATCAAGTCCCGCCCCCAGTGAAGGAGGGCTATATAGACGCCAAACTAAAGGTTATTCGGAAATTTTAAATTACCGGCTACGGTAAAATAACCACTACCTACAAACAAATTAAATTTTTATGATGAATGACAGCCTGCAATTTAACTTGTAATAACCTCAATAATGTCATTGTTTAATAATAGCAAATGCTTGTCAGGTGCAACAAAGAATGTAAACAGTCTGTGATATAATTAAACTATTATTATAAAAACGCAATCATGTCACTTATAAATATCACAACCTTTAATAAACTATTACCGTTAAATATATGTAAGTTTACAAGACATTCAAAGTTACTACAAACGTTAATAAATAAGCGTTTTATTTCGACGAGTATTTGCTCTTATGAGATCAAAAATGAAAATACACCCCTATATATATTTGATCGGAACACCAAATATCTTCAACGAGAACGTGCAGCAGTTGCCGCCGACGCAAATCTGTATGATTACCTTAAAGATGAAATTGGATACAGATTAGCTGATCGTGTATTCGATATTAAAAGAAAGTTTAAACTAGCTGCTGATATAGGTATTAATTTGTATGTAGATTGCTTTGCTTTGACCTACCTATTAATTGTTGCTTTTTATATACAGCAGTACTTGCTACGTACAAATTGCTGTAAATTATTATAATAAAATACTTTAGTTTATTGTTGAAGCCATAAATAAAAGCCGGTAAAAAATCTGCATTTTTCCATAATAAAATGCTTCAATTTCATAAATGATAATTTCTAGGCTGCAGTCGTGGCTATGTAGCTAAACACATTACACCCGATTCTGTTGAAGAGTTAATTTTATGTGATATAAGCAAAGCTAATCTGGATACTATCAAAGTACACGAAGGCTTGAAAGTACGCAAACAAATCCTAGACGAAGAAAATATTCATGTTAGTATTATTTAGTTCCATAACTTTTGAATAATTCCACAAAATTTAAGCCTATAATCAAAACAAAATCGCATTTTAGAATTAATTTTTATTCTTTCAGTTTGAACCCGATTCATTAGATTTGGTAATTTCAAGTTTGAATTTACACTGGGTAAATGATTTACCAGGAGCCTTTAAAAGAATTTTAAATAGTTTAAAACAAGACGGAGTACTTTTAGCTGCAGTATTCGGAGGAGATACATTATATGAACTACGGTCTTCCCTACAATTAGCCGAACTTGAACGACGTGGTGGACTTTCACCGCATATATCACCTTTTACAGAGATAAGAGATATTGGTAGTTTATTAACCAGGGCTGGTTTTACTATGTTGACGATTGACACCGATGAAGTTGTTATATCATATCCTTCCATGTTTGAATTAATGTGGGATTTAAAAGGTAAAAATTTTTTTTTAAATTAAGGATTGACTGCCAAGGCCGTCCTACCTAACAGGCTTCAATCCTCAACGGATCGTTGAAATTTCTACATTGCCATTGGGGTTTGAACCTGTACAAGCTGATTGCGAAGCAGGTTCTCAGCGACCCCCCGTTATAAAATTTTTGCTTATGTAAACAACAGAATAAAGTAAAATCTTTTCAAGGAATGGGCGAAAGCAATGCCGCTGCAAACAGAGTAATACACTTACATCGTGAAACGCAATTTGCCGCAGCTGCTATTTATCAAGAAGAATATGGAAAATACGATCCAGAAACTGGGAAAACTACTGTACCTGCCACATTTCAGGTAATTTTCTACTGACGGTACAAGAAGACATCAGTTTATCTTACTCGAAATATTTTTTCAGATCATTAATATGTTAGGTTGGAAGCCACACCCTAAACAGCCAAAGCCTTTAGAAAGAGGAACAGGAGAGGTGTCGTTGAAAGATTTGTATAAATTAGATGAAATTATAAAAGAAGTAAAAAAGGTTAAAACAGATGATGAGAAAAATTAGTTATCTTTTTTTGTAATATTAAGTTTATGTATGTGAATGTTATTAATATGTTCAAACTATTTACTAATAAAAATATTTTCTTCTATTAAAGTCGCGTTTAATTTATGCTCCTGTTTGGGGTTCCCATTAGCTTTGAAACAACAAAAAAGTAAAGAGTAATGAGCACGTATTTTCAACGAAAAGATATATATATAAAGGAGCCTAGATCTCGCTAGATAAAGTAACTAATCAAATTGATCACAGGTCTGTATCCAATTGAATATGAGACCAAGTACCTAAGCCTAAACAGAAACGAAGGCAAAAATGACAAGCATACCAAGCAAATGCACTCTTAGAAATGAATAACCAAACCTTGTATTAAAAAAACACGGAGAGAACATACAGTGTGTCCCCGGATGGAGTTGACAATAGGTATGATTTACCAAAAATTTTCGAATTGGATTTTCATATTTTGGGATTAATCCCTGCTCGGTCTGAAACTTATTTTTAGTTTACTTTCGATTTTTTTAAATCAAGTAGGCCTTTACAGTTGAGCAAAAACTCTTTTTGTTTCAGGTAAAGTACCTTTTCCGTTCACAGTACGCCAATGTGTTACTAAGAAAAGTTGTTCAGAATGAAAAGTTATGGCGTTATGCAAATTTTCAGAATTTTTAATAAAGAATTACTTTCCGTCGTAAAATTAATAATAAAGATTTTTTTCCTATTGTCAATTTCTATTATCAAATCGTTCTGAAAATTTGCATAACGCCATAGCTTTTCATCCTGAACAACTTTTCTTAGTAACACATTGGCGTACTGTGAACGGAAACAGTACTTTACCTGAAACGAAATTTACAAATAATGAATTTTATCAAAGTAGGCCGATCGCTCTGAAAATTTGCATAACGCCATAACTTTTCATGCTGAACAACTTTTCTTAGTAACACATTGGCGTACTGTGAACGGAAAAGGTACTTTACCTGAAACGAAAAGAGTTTTTGCTCAACTGTAAAGGCCTACTTGATTTAAAAAAATCGAAAGTATACTAAAAATTATTATTAATCCCAAAATATGAAAATCCAATTCGAAAATTTTTGGTAAATCATACCTATTGTCAACTCCATCCGGGGACACACTGTATAAGCAAATCAAAGAGACAAAGAAAGTAGAAGACAAATGGGCTCAAATTAAGAAAGCAGTACAAACAACTGTCAAAGTACTCCAATGAATAAAAATAAAGAAGAAGAGCTAGTTTGATGAAAATGTAAGAAAAGTTAGAAAAAAAGAGAAGATATTAAGGAGAGCGACAGAAGAGAATGTTGAAGAATACAGAAAGCAAGAAAAATATGTAGAAGACAGAAAAGGCAACACAAAGAAAAATAACTTAGTGAAATAGAGCAGAGATATGCAAACAGAGAAATACGAAATTTCTACCAAGTAGTAAAGATAAAGAAGGGAACCTTATTGGAAATGAAGAGCAAATAATGGAAAGAATATTTTGATATATATATATAGCGAGTTTGTACAGCCTAGACTGGCCGTGTCTCGCATCCTATATGCCATAGATCCCTATCTTCCCATAGGTCCTCTGCTAATTCTCGCTTCTCCATTGCCTCTCTTACATCATCGTTCCACGTTCTAGGTGGGCGACCTCTTTTTTTTCTCTCCGGTGGATTCCATTCCCATATGAACTGTACGAGAACAGAAAAACGCAAGAGAAGTATCAAAGTGAGTGCAATTGAGGTTTTTAATAATCTACCAGATGAAGTGAAATGTGCTACAAATTATAATAATATTAATAAGTTTATGAGACAGGCAAAAAAACATATTAAACAATGTATGGTATAAAAAATAGCATAATGCGAACTAACCTAGGCTACGATGGGGAACTTACTCTAATACCAGTGATAACTGTCTGAGTGGCCCAGAGTAGTTCGGAAACCTCAGATCAGATCAGATATAAAACCAAAACTAATAACATGTCTATGAAATATCACATTTATCATCTGCATATTTATTTATTAGATATTTATTTATTACCTATATTCTAAGCGAAAGAAGACAGGATTTTCTTTACGAAAATTTAAAGACTGTAATTGTTAAATGCATGAATTCTGATGTGTAGTTTTAGGATTTTAATTCTTATTATATGTATTATTGTACGTAAATAACCTGAAATTGGTTTTTGTAGATTTGACTTAAGGTTTGTAAATAAATAAAAAAATAACAAATATCTTCTGTGGCCACCTGTGGTGTTGCATACGTCTCATATGTCCATACCAAATTAATCTCTTTCTCTCTATCTCTTCCATTACTGGTACTTCTATTTCCATTCTTCTTCTAATCTCTTCGTTTGTGATATGTTCCAGCCTACTCCCTCCACAGCTTCGTCTTAAATAGTCCATTTCGGTCGCCAACAACTTGTCTTTATTTCTTTTTGTGATTTCCCACGTTTCGGAAGCATATGTTAGGATGCTCTTCACCATAGTGTTATATATATTTATTTTTGTTTGTTTTCTTATATCTTTTGACCATAGTAAAGAGTTAAGCTTTTGAGTTACTTGCTTTGTCTGTGTTATTCTACTTTTTATTTCTTTTTGGCTGTTTCCTTCTTCCGATATCATTACTCCCAAATATTTATATTCCCTACATAATTTTATGCTCTTTCCTTCTATGTCTAGATCCCTTCCCTCCCCTCCTGCAACTAAGTACTTGGTCTTTTTAAAGTTTATTTTCAAACCCCATCTTTCGTAAGTTTGTGTCAGATTCCTCATCATGTAGTTGATGTCGTCTTCGTCTAATGCTACTACTATTTGGTCATCTGCAAATAGGAGGGAGTGGAAATAGTCATTTTCTATTTTTATACCCATTGGTTTACATTTTTCTTGCCATTCCTTTAGTACTTCATTTATGTATACTTTGAAGAGGGTAGGTGATAGGCAGCAGCCCTGACGCAATCCTTTGGTGATTTTGAAGCCTGGAGATACTTTATTTCCGATCTTTATCTTACTTTCCATTTCATCATACATATCTTTGACTGTGTCGATATATTTATTATTTATATTTGCTTTTTTTAACACCTCGAACATTTTTGATATAGGGACCGTATCATACGCTTTTTCTAGGTCGACAAATACAACATGTGTTTCTCTGCCTCTTATTTTTCTTTTTTCTATAGCCTGTCTTAGTGCAAAAATATTGTCTACGTATGATCTTCCTGCGGTGAATCCCGATTGCTCTTCTCCTATCTCTACTTCTTTCTCTATTCTTGTTTTTAGTATCTTCCCGTACAGTCTTCCGATTGAAGATAATACACTTATCCCTCGGTAGTTGTCGCAGTCCGTTTTTTTCCCTTTTTTGTAAATTGGACTGATATAAGCTACTTTCCATTCCTGGGGTACTTTATCCCCCTCTATTAGACATTTATTAAAGATTCCTACTAATATTTCCACGAGGCATTCGGGAGCTTTTTTTATTAGTTCAATCGGAATACTTCCTGGGCCTGCCGATTTTCCATTTTTCATGTGTTTCAAAGCTTCGTAAACCTCTTTTTTTGTAATGCTAGCTATTATTTCCCTTTCCTGTACTTGTCTCCTTTGATCTCCTTGTATCATTTGAAATTCATTTCTGTCTTCATTTAACATTTTTTCATAGTAGGTAATTCTTCCAGTCTTCCATTCGTATTAGTTGTATATTAGTACGATTTTGGCAATTTTGCTTCATGTTTTTTATTGTTTTCCATGCCCCTTGCGGTCTAGTGCCACCTATATAGCTCTCTACCTCGCTACATTTTTTATTCCAGGCGTCGTTCTTCGCTTTGACTACCACTCTCTTCACTTCTCTGTTGGTTCTGGCGTACTGTTTTCTGTCTTCTGGGTCTTGTCTCTTGTGTCGTGAGCCATATCTGATATAGTCTTCTTTTTTCCTTTATTAAGTTTTCTGTATTCTTATTCCACCAATATTTCGTCTTTTCCCCACCCTCTTGCTCCCCTAATGCTTCGTTGGCGGCTTCATGTATCACTTTCTTCATTTGGTTGTACCTGCCCTCTGCATTTCCACATATTTCTTCTGTAAATTTTGCAATTATTCTCATTTTATATAGGAATTGGATGGAGCCTTGTTGTAGTAATTCCAGTTTATAGTTTTTATTCTTTAGATTATCCGAGTAGTCGTTGTTTTCTTTTCCATTTTGTTTTCTAAACTTTAAGTACACTTTTCCTCTTACTAGTATGTGATCCGTGCCACATTCGGCACCTCTCATTGCTCGGACATCCGTTATTTCTAATTTTGATTTTTGCTTTTGTATTATGTAGTCAATTATAGACTTTAATTTGCGTGTCGGTTGTATCCATGTATATTTATGAATATCTCGATGTTGGAAGTACCCATTCATAACTTTTAATTCAAATCTGTGACATAGTTCGATTAGTCTTAGGCCATTTTCATTTACAATATTTTCTCCGAACTTCCCTATCACATTATCATCTTGTTCTGTTCCCGTCCTTGCATTTAAGTCTCCCATTAGGAGTATTTCTTTTCGGCATCCTAATATTGTTAAGGAGCGAGGCCAGTTTACTTTCAAAATCGTCCTTTATTGTAATATGTGTATCTGCTGCAATTACCACTATGTTGTGTCCCCAAATTTCTAATTCTAACTTCATTATCCTTTCATCTATTTCTTCCCAGTGTTTTATGTTTTTTTTGAACTTTTTCCTTATCACAATTGCCACCCCAGCTCTTCCTCTGTTTTCTTTCGGAACTCCGCTGTGGAACCATATGTATTCTCCACTTTCTTGATTTCCTGTTCCCTTTTTCTTTACTTCTGTAAGTGTTGCGATATCTATTTGGTATTTTTCTAGTTGTTCAAATACTTCATTTTGTTTGGTACCGATCCCCTGTACATTCCAAGTGCCCACATTCAGTGTCCTTTTTCTTTGCTTTTGTCGTCTATCATTTTTTCCGTCCGGGTTTTTCCGAGGCTGGCATTTAAGATTTATAGCTTTTAATTAAGGTTTTCCGTGAACGAGGTGCTGGCCCGTAGCACAACCCCCAACTTGGAGGACCAGGGGTTTTCTGTTGGGGTCTCCTTCCCTTAGCCGATGGTTCCAGTTTTAAGGCGCTGGAGGCTCGCCTTCACCCTATAACTTTCTGTTATAGGATTTGATTGGCAGGGCTGAGCGATGTTTGCTCAGGCGGTCATTTCCTAGCATTTATGGCATAGTCTATCGACATCGACATATTCCACTAGGACCATTACCAACCCAATATTTTGATGAAGCACTAAAAGGCCCCAGCATAGAGAGGAAGTAGAAGACCAAAGAATTATCGAATAACCGAATGAGCAAGTAAGCACACCAACAAAAGAAGAAGTGATTGAAAGCAAAATCTCCAGGGGAAAATGAGATACCTGCCAAGTTTACCAAATATAGTGGGGAGGAACTTCACAATCATATTTATAACCTAATTAAACACGCCAGGGAAGAGGAAGTAATGCCTAATGAGTGGAGAAATGCAGTGCTAATGTGCTAGTGTCAATACACAAGAAGGGGGACAAAATGGATTGTAGGAATTATAAGGCAATAGCTTTGCTAGACACTATGTAATGGCAAAACTAATAAAACAAAAATTAGAAGTCTATGCTGAAAGAGCGCTGGGGGAATACCAATGCGGTTTTAGGAAAAACCGATCTGTAATTGTTCAGATCTTTACAGTCAAGCAAATTGTATAAACTTGCTACGACCACAACACACATATTTATGTGGCATTCATAGATTTTAAAAGAGCATAAGACTCCATTAATAGGAAAAAGTTATACGATGACCTAGAAGCTCTAGAAATGCCTTCTTCTTCTTGTGGTACCATGGCCGTTTAACGGTCGTTGGTCATCAATAGAGACCGGATTTTGTAAAAATGTAGTAAAATCATTTCAGTAGAGCGGCACACTTAAGTAGCACTTTTAAAACAGTTATTTACTATTGCCGCTCTCCAGAAATTATAGTACTGTTTCCTAAAGAAGGATGGCAAAGTTCACCAATCATTATGGTGCAATATATGTATTTACAATAGGCGTGGCCAAGCTTTCTTTGAGTCACCAAACCAATCCGGTCTTTAGTCATCATGTTGGTTTATCAACAGCTGCTCGGAATTACCCCTGATTTTACCATCTATAATTAGGTGCAGCAGCTTGTACTTCTCGGGATGTTGCATAATGTGACAAAAATATTCCTGCTTTCAACGTTTGATGGTTTTAACTATTTCTAGGTCTTTATTCATTATATTAGGACGTTATTGTTACTAACTTTATCTACCCAGATATACCCACATCCCAAATGCATTTAGTCTTTTTATTATCGTTTCGGTAAGTGTCCATGCCTCCATACCATGGAGTGATACTGGAAAGACATAACAACGAACCATTCTTATTTTCAATTTTATGGTTAGATTGTGACTGCATAAGATTTCTCTATTCACATCTTTATATCAACCATTAGGTCCCATTGATCATTGATGTTACTACCAAGATATGAGAGTTTATTTACCTTCTCCAACCTTGTGCCTTTGATGGTAATACTGTTATTTGTAATGTTGGCTTGCTTACTAATGTATTTCGTCTTGTTAATGTTGTTAGGTTTTAGACCACATTATTCGCAAGTATTGTTTATTTTAGTCATCAGGTTCTGTAACTCTTCTGCACTGCTGATTAATATGAGTGTATCATCGGCATACCTAATATTGTTGATGTTTATGCCATTGACAACTATTCCTTCTGTTGCATTAGTTAGAGGTCCAAACACAAACACGGGGAACTCAGCAAGAATTACAGGAACACAAGACGTTTTACCATAGGTTAATTAATAACACGAAGAAAACCTATTACGACAAACAAATAAGGGAATCCAACAATAAAACCGAAACGGCCTGGAATATTGTCAATGAGCACGCAGTTGAACAACGAAATAGTAACAATTTGAGAATAAAACGTACTGATGGTAGGTACCCAAATCACGTCGTCGGCGAAACTGACAGAGTATTTCAATGAACACTTTATTAATGAAATTGAGAAGTTAGTTAAAGGACGACAACAGAAGATGACCAGAATAAAATTCGTTAAGATTGTAAATACTATGTACCTACTTATATCCTACAGAAGCAGTAGAAGTTTCTAGTATTGTAACGTACCGCTTTTTAATGCAAAGACTTTATTAACTAGTAAAAGTAATTTTACTTCAATAAAGCTGTTAAAAGCGTACGTTTGGCATACAGGCAAAGATAGGACGTGGGATTAGAAAGCGTACGTGACCACGCTAGCCCTTTCTACCACAGCAAATTAGACAAAGCTAACAAGCGAGGAAATTTGTATAAAAGCCAGATCGAAACCGAGACCAAGAACAGAGTCCACCGGGACCGCGGCGAGGTAGGTCCTACGCCAGGACTCAACCCAGAGTCCACCGAAGACCGACCGACCGAATTCATTTCAAATTTACCCCGAAACCTTTCCCCACAGCGGCGCTGGAAGCCCGCTAACATTCAGTCCTTCAGTGCAAGCGGAGCCGAGAGCACGATAACGCTAAATCCCGAAAGCAGGACTGTATGCCCACTAATTCTAAAACCCGACTTTAACCCCAAATTAACCCACCTGACAGCAAGGCTGTAAGTCCGCTAATTCCACAACCCGAATCGAGGACTCATTCGATAAATCAAATTCATCACTGCACCAGTAACGAATCACCGTAATAATCCAATTCTAATAAGAGGTTGTACTCACATTATTTACCAATAGCGTGGAGAACGTGAATCCTGCACAACCCCGCAGGTTATCGGGTGACAGCGAGAACAAAAGGATCACACACCGAGGACCGGCACGTAAGATTGCACCTTAATTATTGTTTACTCGTTTAGGTTTCGAAATAGAATCCGCACCGGCCGTTCACCGTCCAGTCTTTCAATCGTACTAGCAACCGATGCCGCGAGTAGGCCTGCGAAGTGAGATTCGCCCGCTCGACGTACCGTGAAGAGTGCAGATTGAATATTTACTAAATATTTACGTACCAGAATCGACTTTATAATTTCCGTTACCCGAAAGCAATTATTATTTCGAGTTATATTTATGTGTTAGTACCTAGGTAATAATAATTGTCTGTATTATATTTTATTTACCTGTATTTACCAGAATGACCTTATAATTAAATAAAGCATTAAACAATTTTTAACGAAACCTCTGTGTGGACTTAATTATAGTAACGAACTTGGCCCATCTTCGACGCAGCTACCTGGAGCAACTACAAACCCCATTTAGGGGGGTTACAAACGAAGCATCAGACAATTATGTAATTTACAGGTTTCACTTTCCTCTCGCATTTTTTCAAGCTTGAGACTGGCAGTAAACAATTATTGGCATGTTTAAAAAGTGATATAGAAAAAATAAAGAGAAACACGACTTACAGAAGATGTTCAAATGTTCCTCCATTAACTCCTACACAAACACAAACACAAATTAAGTACAATAATATCAATTACTTCAGTTCTTAAAAGGTTGACCTTCGATTAAAACGTTCGATGAATGCACTTTGAAAGCGAAGAATGAACTGACATCAACCTACTTACATACACAGCTGATCTCTCTATCAGTATCAACAACAAGGGCGTTTGATAAATTTAAATTCCAGTGACCACTCAAACAAATTTTGTGTTGATCTTTTTCATTTTTTCTGAGTTTACCGTTTATTTTTGACACATGGTTTATTGAGAAAAGTTGATCTATTTAATATGCTCTACCTACTCTTAAAATTAATGACAATACTTTTGAATCATCCTGTATAGTAATAGTCCTAGATGTATGTGTATCAAGAATTATAACAAACTGCCAGATAAAATACGGCAAAAAAATAAAGTAAAAAGGTATAAAAAGGCACTCAAGGAATTTCTTTTATCTGAATGTTTTTACGGTGTTAGCGATTATATGTAACTTTGAATCAATGTATCTGACGTTCTATGTACTCAATTGATAGACAATAACTATTATTATTAAACGTTTGATTGAATATTTCTTCAGAGTAGAGGTAGAGGAAATACAGGTTCAGCTAATAAACTTGGTCAAAATGACATTGGGACACTCCACAGCTAAGGTTAGAATAAACGGAAAACTATCTCAAAGCTTTGAAGTTCACAATCGGGTAAGACAAGGTGAACCTCCGTCAACAATATTATTCAATCTCTCACTCGAAAGAATTATCAGAGCCAGTGGTATAACAACTAAAGGATCAATGCTCAACAAGTCATCAATGTCTAGCCTATGCCGATGATGTGACTTTGTTAGCTAGGTAAGAAGCAGAGCTAAAAACCGCAATAAAGAGTTGGACAAACAAGCTATTACGAGTTTATAAAGCAGTGACAAGACAAACAGTTAATTATGCATGTCAGGCATGGATGCTTGACAAAAAAAGAACAAACCAGCTTGGAAGTATGGAAGCGAAAGATTCAGACGCATGTTTGGAGGGAAGAAAGTAGGTGATCAATGGGAAAGGCATACAAATGAGGAAGTAATGACTTTGTTCAATCAACCAAGCATCACTCAGGTTATAAAAGCACGAAGGATAAGGTGGCCGGTGCATCTAGATAAGACTTGAAATGAGAAGAATGTAATTAGGAGAGTAGGCCGTCCAAAACGTAAATGAATGGAAGTTGTTATGGAGGACTTGAAAGAAAAAGGAGAACCAAAGCCATGGATAGAAAACAGTGGAGGAAGATTGTACAGCAATGGGCCTAAAAGGCCTGTGAAGGCTTTTATATATATTGGGGTTCCTCTATATTAAATTCCGGAGGAAATCTAGCTTGTTTATCTTATTTAGTGTGCAAATAAACAATAATTTTGCATTAAACACTTGTAGAATTAAATTTACGTTCAATAGAAGAGCAACTGGCAACAGGAGAATTTTCGTTTATCACGAAGCTACCACAGCAAGCATCGACTACTCAATAATAATAAATAATGTAATAATAAAATAACTATATTTATCAACAAAATTGAAGTGTATATAATACTACTTACTGTACAAAATAAAAATTACTGTATCAATGAGGTTTCGGTACATGGCCATCCACATAGAAATTTCTAGTGGCTTGCGGTAACTGTACTTCTATGCCGTCTAAATCTTTTGTTAAAATAATTTGACATCCTAGGCGTGAATTTTCTTTTAAAAATGGTGCCATGTCTAATAAATCTTCTTCTTTTTCAGTAGCTTCCGATATTTTCTCGCCGTAATTGTCTTTAACATAAATGTGACACGTTGTACATGCTAGCGAAGCCTCGCAGGCTCCTTCCATTGGTATCTGATATCGGTGCGCTAAATATAAAGCATTATCACCTACTTTGCCTTTTACTGGGATACGTGTACCATCTTTTAAAACATATGTTATATTAACACTAAAAACGAGAACAAATTAATGGATGTATTGAACATTTGTTTGGCCTGTCTAATACTTACACTTCATCTTCTGATTTTGGATCTTGCCATTCGTATTCCCCATGCTGTAATCCTAAAAGTACATCAAACGATTAGCCTAAAATCAAATAATTTAAATTAAAATGTTAGTAAGTGAATTTACATTTCAAAATATGAATGATTAATCATATTTAAATATAAATATGCAAAGTTAGTGCTTCATTTCACGTATTGCTTAAGGCTCAAGTGAATTAATTCTCAGTACTAAAAAGACCTTGATGGATCTAGTACAAATAAATTAAAATGTTTTTGTATTGTATTTTCAAACAATTCGTCTTTATAATGTTAAAACAAATATTCGTACAAATGGTTAGTTATAAGAGATTTTCACCTACTTGCTGTTACATGCAGACATCTGTCATAAATTAATTTACTCCTAGAATTACGTACTGCTGAAGTAACTAAAAGTTGCACATTTTTGACTAATTTAAGTAACATTGTTAAAAATTTCCTGCTTCACACTTAGCATTGTTTTAGGTTATGTTGAATTGTTTTCAAATTTGAGGTTATGATGTGACACACATGTGACATACGCATAGTGTTTAGGATGTCAGCTGTGTGAATATTAAATTCACGGTATGTAATGAAATAAACTTATTTCCTTTTTGATTTTATGAAACTAATAGGTAAGTAAGTATGGATACTAACGTCCCGCGAGGGAGCATGTCTGGCAACGTGGGGAGTTAAGGCCTCCTCGGTTGTTTCGCAAGCTCTACGTACGGGGTGGTGTGGTAAGCACCACGCCTTCAGCAAATAGGTAATAAAATTAATACTAAAACACCCAGAATTTTAAAAACATTTATTAAAAATTATAAATTTCGGAAAGCAAACAAGCAAACCCGTACAGACTTTGGTTTGTAAAAGGGAACCGTGACTTGACTTCCTTTTTATAAATACAACACAAAAGTCCACTAGAAAATTTCTTGCTAGTTTCATATCCAAACTTTTGTATTTGTGCTGCTCAAATTACCCGAGAAAAACGAGAATGTGTTTACTGCTGACGTACAGCGCGGTGTAGTAAACACTTCCTGTCAAAATCCAAAATCAAAATATGGAGTAACTTTTGACAGTAGCGGTCAAATTATTTTTGATTTTCCAGATTTTGGTGGTGTTTTTATACCTAATTAGATTTTTTAAAATCTACAGCAAGATGGCTGTTTGGAGTTCGTTAAGGCCGATATTGTTTCGGCCTACAACAAATGCTATCAACACTGCCTGTAAGGAGGTTATGATTGTTACATAATGGTTTATGAATAAATATTTAACTCTTTTTAGTAGTAAAACGAAGCATGTCTGGAGATCACAGAGTGCTACCGTATCAACCTTCCCGTTGGCAGTGGCAAAAATTTAAGGATTATGCTCACCTTTATATTATGATCGGTGTAATTCCGTTACTTGCACTTGTTGCTGGTGTTAACGTTTTTGTCGGCCCCGCAACTCTTTCACAAATCCCTGATGGATATGAACCAAAACATTGGGAATATTATCGTGTAAATATACTACAATAATTTTCGAAGTCACACGTTTACATAATGTGTACCTGTTTTAACTTTACAGCACCCCATAACTCGCTTTCTCGTACGTTATATAGCAGCTAATCCTCAGCAAGATTATGAAAAATATTTACATCATATATTCGAGGAAGATGAAAAACGTAAAATAAGGTAGTAAATGGTTATATACGATAATAATGGCAAAATTTCAATAAAATTATTTTTAGAAAACTTGAAAGAGAAATAAAAGCAAAAATGGCAGAAAGGAACGATTATCAAGCTTATTATTATAGACCCATATTAGCTAAATATCACAGAATGTCGAGAGAAGCTGCAGATTATTTGGAAACAATTCGTGGAGATTAGACAACATTTTATGTTTAATGTAGTTATATGTAGTACTATTACAGTGTTAAATATATAAATATTTAGTTCGAAACGTGTTGTTACGACTATCCATATCCGAACATGAATTACCGCCAACTTTATTTTATCTGTGTAAATCTTGCTGCAAACAACTGGCACTGTTAAATACATATGTAAAGTGTTTAAAAAATAACTACCATTTCATTTCCCAAATTTTATGGCATTTTTAATATGCAGTAAACAATTTCAGATCAAACGATTTTTTCAATTTTTATGAAACTGGAAAAATAGAATGTCTTTGGAATAAATGAGTTTGTGTAGTTGGAAACTTAAACACAAAAGAAAACAACAACTTTGGTATTTTTATATTTATTGGGGATTCTCAAATATATTTAAACAAACAGGAGATTAATTACTAATATTAACACAGACTATCTATAAATGCATGTTTATTTCATAAAGTATAATTCAGTCTTAAATATTTACAAAATTAAATGAATTAAAGAATACAAAAAGAGTTACATTTAATCAACTTCTTCTATCTTAGGACCTTGACTGTTAAATCCACCAGTTGGCTGCCCACAGTTGCCTGGCATTCCTTGATTAGGTTGTCCAGAGCCTGCATATACTTTAGCCATAATTGGACTGCACACAGAAGTCAAGTGCTTCTGCTGATCTTCGTATTCTTCTTTTTCTGCCAACATATTGCTGTCCAACCATTTTAGGCAACTATCGCATGCACGTTCCAAGGTCGCCTTGTCTTCTGAGCTTAATTTATCCCCAGTATCACTTAATGCTTGTTTAACATTAAAGATATATCCTTCTAGTTGATTACGAGCCGCTATACGCAGCCTTTGTTTCTCATCTTCTTCTCGGTACTTTTCAGCATCGGCCACCATTCTGTCGATATCTTTTTGGGATAAGCGTCCTTTATCATTTTTAATGGTGATATTTTTGGTGTTTCCGGAACTTGTATCTTTTGCTGACACATTCAAGATGCCGTTGGCATCTAAATTGAATGTCACTTCGATCTTAGGAACACCGCGAGGTGCTGGTGGTATTCCTGTTAAGTCGAAAGTGCCAAGTAAATTATTGTCTTTAGTCATGGCTCTTTCTCCTTCGAAGACCTGGATGTTAACCGCTGGTTGATTATCTGCATAGGTGGTGAAGGTCTTCGCCTGTTTGCAGGGAATACGTGCATTGCGTTCGATCAGTTTAGTCATGACACCTCCAGCAGTTTCGATACCCATCGACAAAGGAGTCACATCCACCAGTAGGACATCTTGAATTTTTTCGCTGGTATCCCCGCTCAAGACAGCTGCTTGTACTGCTGCGCCGTAAGCGACTGCTTCATCTGGGTTGATAGAAAGATTCAGAGGTTTACCACAAAAGTAGTTCTGCAGCAAAGATTGAATTTTTGGAATGCGTGTAGATCCACCAACTAAGACCACATCATGGATGGAACCTTTATCCATTTTAGCATCCACGAGGGCTTTTTCTACCGGCTCAAGTGTGCCTCGGAACAAATCTGAACAAAGTTCTTCAAATCTAGCTCTGGAAATCTTCGTATAAAAGTCGATACCCTCGAACAAAGCATCTATTTCTATGGAAGCTTCGGTTCCAGACGACAAAGTGCGTTTTGCTCTTTCAGCTGCAGTTCTAAGTCGTCGCAGCGCTCTTGGATTGCCACGAATGTCTTTCTTGTATTTGCGTTTAAACTCTTCTGCAAAGTGGGTAACGAGTCTGTTGTCGAAGTCTTCTCCACCAAGATGAGTGTCTCCAGCGGTAGCCTTCACTTCAAAAAGGGAACCTTCATCGATGGTAAGAATGGAAACATCAAAGGTACCACCACCCAAGTCGAATATCAGCACGTTACGTTCCCCTTTTAGATTTTTATCCAGTCCATAAGCCAGAGCAGCTGCTGTCGGTTCATTAATAATTCTCAGCACGTTGAGTCCTGCAATTGCTCCAGCATCCTTTGTAGCTTGACGCTGAGAGTCGTTGAAATAAGCAGGAACCGTGATTACAGCATCCTTTACTGGTCCTCCCAAGTAAGCCTCTGCGGTTTCCTTCATCTTAGTAAGAACCATGGAACTAACCTCTTCAGGAGCAAACTTCTTCATTTCTCCTTTAAATTCGACCTGAATTTTAGGTTTATTGGCATCGCTGATTACTTTGAAGGGCCAATGTTTTATATCGTCCTGAGTTTTTGGATCATCGTACTTGCGACCAATAAGACGTTTGGCATCAAAGACTGTGTTGCTTGGATTCATTGCTACCTGGTTCTTCGCTGGATCTCCAATAAGACGTTCCGAATCCGTGAATGCCACATAACTTGGTGTGGTGCGATTTCCTTGGTCGTTGGCGATGATCTCCACTTTACCATTTTGCCACACACCTACACAAGAGTAGGTGGTGCCTAAGTCAATGCCGATTGCTGGTACTTTAACCATTATTGATTTTCTTGCGAGAATTAACACTTAACAATACACTGTTCACTTATTTGGTTCGTTTGATTAAGATTAAAATTATCGCTTGTACTGCGTTACCGTACTTAAAATTGCTTAAAATGAACTGAATTGGCGGCAGAACGATTTGCTTTTATATGAAAACCTTCGCTTCGCGAAAGTTCCCGACTACACCCCGAAACATTCGAGTACTATCCAGAAACATTTAGAATATTCCAGCATCTACGAGAATGTTCTAATTAGTACTCGAGCTATTCGATACGTATTCGGGAACTTTCGCGAAACGAAGAAGCAAATCATACCGGCGAAAAAAAGGATGACGTCACAAACTCATGGCGCGAGCGAATCGATTCCAAACAAAAATGAATACCATGTAAATTCACATAAGCGAAATTTTAAACCAGGCTCAAATAAAAATTATACATATTTTACGTATTTAGGATCAGTTTTAGTATAACAAACGTAAGTTTCCTACAGGACCAATTATCCGTATTCGTTCATATTTTTTAAATAATTGACGTTTAAAAAGGGTTCAGGTTAGGTTGTCCGGCGCGCGTTAAAACAACATTTGAAATTGTAATTTAAGTGTTTTTCAGCCTGGCCTTTGCTTCTTTTTTCTTCGCGTTTGTTACTCTTTGTTATTTGTTCCTCGTGTGTTTTCTGGTTGTTATTATTCTTCGTTTATTTATTTTTTTAAAACTACTACGGTTTCTTATATTGTATTTGAACGTGCAAGTATAAAAATGTTCTTCACTTTATGCATGATATGTTGAATTATTGTTTGTTATTATACCATGAGATCGAAAAAAAAAATGATTCTGAGCAGGCCTTGACTAGTACAACACGATTGGCTACACTGGTTCTAGAATGCCTATGAATTATAATGTGACAGTGACATTTCAAATGTAAGTCAGTCTTGCAATCTTGCTTCCAGAATTACTTAAGTTTATCGTTGTAATACTAGTGAAGGATCACATTTTGAACGCCTACTCTAACATGTATTCATCTTAGTTTTCAGTTTGTTCCCTAAATAAATACTGTTTTGTGTTTTAATTTATTTGACATTTATTAACCTCTAACCTACTGCCACATTTTGAAATCAGTCTTGCCAATCGTGTTGTACTAGTCAAGGCCTGCTCAGAATCATCTTTTTTTCGATCTCATGGTACAAGAGAGTTCACTGTAAATTGTTGCCTTCATCACTTTTACTCTTACTTATCAGTGTAATTATTATGGTTTTGTGCATTATTCTGGATTGTAAGCATTACAGTGAATAGCAGAAGTGCCAAATGTTTTGATTGCCGAAGGATCGTAGACTAGAAGGCAAACGGATTAAATTAATAAGGTATATTTTGTCGTTATACACAATTTATAAATTTGTAGCAATAATTACCTACTGTATCTAAATTTTAGCCGTGGAAAAGCAATTCCATTTCGAGCTACCAGATAAAAACATAAAAAGTGTTATTTATATTTAAGAATTTAAAAATTTGGAAGATTCAAATAAGTACTAAAGTCAAATTGTGAATAGATAGTTAGAAAACATAATTGATTTATATACTGATTTCTGTATAAAAAAATATCAAATAAAAAAGTAACTTTTATTTAATATTACAAAACTACTTGATTCTACATACAGGCCATACAGGGTGTCTATAAAATGCGTGGACATGGCTTAAGCACAGATTCGTGGGCGCAAAATAAGATGATTTAACTCCTTACCTACATCCAATTCATTTCGTTAAGACAGTATTCTGCTTCAAAGTTATTTGAAAACAAAAATTAATTTTTCTTATAACAACAAAACGCTTGGATCGATTTGGATGATATTTGGCATGACACTCCATTCGGGCATAAACATCTTTTGAGATGATAATGGTTATTATCAATGAACCACTTAGGCGCTGTAAGTGCAGAGCATGTCTTTTAGAGACCTTAGAGTACTGCAGCGCACGATAATTTGAATTTAACAGTATTTCCTATATAAAAATAAAGCAACTAAATACTAAATAAGTCCTTATTAAATAACCTTGACATAACTACAACTCAAAAACAAAAACCTATGAAGGTAACACAAAAATAAGTTAGTTAAATGTGCCGCATCTCTGATTCAAAGAATAAATTATTTGCTAAACGCAAAATTTAAACCGCTAATAGTGATAGAGGAATTATCTGGCAGGTTTAAGCGATATAATAATTTTTTCTTTAAATTGGAGCATACCCGTCTCGCTACAGCTCTTAGCAGGACGCGTGTTTTTCCTTAAAAATCGGGATATCCCACTAAAATCGGAACTGTAGAGTATTAATCTTCGGTGACTCTAGTCGTATAGTTATGTAACCATTTATACAACAAAAACTTTAATATTTCACTGCACAAATGCGCCTATACGTATATGAAACCAGTTATACAAGGGTCAAATCAACCTTTTTTGAGCCACTGTAATTCCGTTCTGTAGACTCATTTTTTGGCGCATGCGGTCAAACGATTTCGTGCGACGGCTCGTATCAACATAACCAAACAAAGACAATAAACTAAGTTTAATATTAAACTTAGTTTATTCTCCTTGATACCAAGCCCGTACCTATTTCTGCTTGCTGCTTATTCACGTGTTTTCTGCAGCTCACGTATTTGCAGACCGTGCAGGTTACATTTCCGTATGTGTTTTTGAACAATTACAGGTTAGTCATTAATTAACAAACGCTATTTGTAATAAGTAATGATTATTATGATTTGTATTACAACAGGAAATTCTATAGAAAATGTCTGAAATAAATTCCAAGGCTAACCTCGAACATGATTATGATTTGGATATTGTCAAAGAAGAAATCAAACTTGAACCCTTCTTGGACAATGTGGAAAGTGAACTTGGTGCGAATATCGCTTACAATTCAGAACAAAAACATAAGTTTAACGAAACTAAATTAGCCAAAACTTTGAACGGAATATTAACGAGGAAACTGGGGTTATAGAGCATGAAACGGACAAAATAAAAGTCGAACCAACTGATGAAGAGGATGAGCAAAATAAAGATAATGGGAAAAGTTTTGCCTATGAGGTTTGTGAATTTAAAAAGACTCTTAGATCCAATCTTCAAACTCGTAAAAATATCCATTTAATAAAAAAACCATTTATTTGTAATGTATGTGGATATAGGACTGCTTTTAAAATCATTTTTGAACGCCATTTGTGTACTCATATAGGAGAAAACCCATTTGTCTGCAAATTATGTGAATACAAGAGTGTAACTAAAAGGAATCTAAAATCGCATATGATTAAACACACAGGAGAAAAACTGTTTGCCTGCAATTTATGTGAACATATGAGTGCAACCAAATACCGTCTGGAAAAACATATGGGTATTCATACAGGAAAAGAACCATTTGCCTGCAATTTATGTGAATACAGGAGTGTAACTAAAGGCAATCTAAAAACGCATATGATTAAACATACAGGAGAAAAACCATTTGCCTGCAAATTATGTGAATACAGGAGTGTAACTAAAAGCCATCTAAAATCGCATGTGCTTAAACATACAGGAGAAAAACCATTTGCCTGCAAATTATGTGAATATAGGAGTATAACTAAGAGCAATCTAAAATCGCATATGATTAAACATACAGGAGAAAAACTGTTTGCCTGCAATTTATGTGAACATACAAGTGCAACCAAATACCGTCTAGAGAAACATATGAGTATTCATACAGGAAAAGAACCATTCGCCTGCAATTTATGTGAACATATGAGTGCTACCAAATACCTTCTGGAAAAACATATGGGTACTCACACAGGAAAAGAACCATTTGCCTGCAATTTATGTGAATACAGGAGTGTAACTAAAAGCAATCTAAAATCGCATATGATTAAACATACAGGAGAACAACTGTTTGCCTGCAATTTATGTGAACATACGAGTGCAACCAAATACCGTCTGGAAAAACATATGGGTATTCATACAGGAAAAGAACCATTTGCTTGCAATTTATGTGAACATACGAGTGCTACCAAATACCTTCTGGAAAAACATATGGGTATTCATACAGGAAAAGAACTATTTGCCTGCAGTTTATGTGAATACAGGACTGTAGTTAAAAGCAAGCTGAGATTGCATATGAGAACTCATACTGGAGAAAAACCGTTTGCTTGTAATTTATGTGAACACAGGAGTGCAATTAAAGCCAATCTGAAATTGCATATGAGTACTCATACTAGAGAAAAACCGCTTGCTTGTAATTTATGTGAATACAGGGCTGCAACTAAAAACAATCTGAAAGTGCATATGAGTACACATGCTGGAGAAAATTTGCCTGAAATTTATGTGAATATACAGGAATGTAAATAAAAACCATCTGAAATCGCATATGATTAAACATACAGGAGAAAAACAATTTGCCTGTAATTTATGTGACTATAAGAGTGCAACCAAATATGACATGAATATTCATGCGGGAGAAAAGCGCAACCAAAAGAACTTTCAAAAATCATCTGAAAAGCCATAGCATATTGATAATGCAGACAGAAACAGAGTTGGGAGAAAATTGTTCTTCTATTTGTGGAAGAAGATGCAACAGTTGAGGAAAAACATACAGGTAAGTCCTTTCAAAATATTGTGTTTTATTTTGTTTTAACTTTTATGCTGTATACAAAACAGAACGATATGAAGACAATGTCTTTATCCAAGATGGAACAAATTTAGACTTCCAGAGTTTATGGCATGGCATACCAAACTTAGAAGAGAAAAATTTGGATGAGAAAGCATTGAAGGTTGTTTTGAAAGGTACGTTGCTTCGTCCTGATGATATCGTTGCCCGTGCTTGCGTTATTATGGATTTGAAAGACATCGGCCTACTACAGACAGGTAAGTAAAATTAGGCTGCCAAAGAAACCTAAAAAGGATCAAATTTCCAAAAAGTACGTTTAAGTCCAAAATACTTTTTCCAGGTGACACTTTGATTAAGCACACAGTACTAATGTGGGATGATCGCCGTATTTCCCCATGGTAACCCACCTGGGTGGACTCATTTCACACGGTAAGCCGTCCTTTTTAAAAACTTGAATTTTGAATGAAGCTTTTGATGCTAAAATTGCTTCGAATGCTTAACTAAAATAAACACGCTCAGCGATCTTGATTTTATCATAAAGCCTAGCAAAGCAGTTATTAAAATCTATGTCCCATGGACAGTTAAATGAGCTTTAAAACCATTGAAAGGCCATTGACTCGAATATTCAACTTTAAAGCCACTGTAAATCATAAAAAAAGACTCCTTCTATATTTTGTTGGCATAAAGGTTTTTTTTACAAAACTAATAAGCATAGTTGCTATTCAGACTTATATTCAATAATGAGGCGAGCCCTGAGGCACGAAAAGAACATAGGTTTGAGTATTTTCAAAACTAAGTTCTTTCTTTGCTTTCTGAACCGCCTTATACGAGGGTTTTAAAAAATTCAACTGCAGTTGCTATTCGAACCTCTGTCCTTTTTATGATAAAGCAAGCTTTGAAGCGTGCCCTGGAATAATACATTCTACAGGGTGAATCCTAAACGGCGGATAATATTTGCACCACGCGATTCTGCGTTAAAAACTGGACCAAAAATTGTACAACTGTTTTAGGCCAAAACGTGTAGTTTTTGAAGAATTTTTAATTAAAGTTTTGTAAACTTAACAACACTGTGTGGTCAGTCATATTACGTCACCTGCCATATCACCAATAACAACCCACTTGATAATGTAATTGTATTGCACATCGTTGCAACATTTATGAAAAGCACAAGTACCTACTACAAAAATTTCAAACTTCGGATTTAAATTCTATTTAAACGAAGGGTATGTCGAGTACAATTACAGATTAGTTATTTCTTTTTCGCCCTCCGGCTAGAAACACTCAATTTTCATGCGTATAAATCGTCTGGAAAATGCTATTTTCAGGCCTAGGCCTGAAAGTAAAATTAGGATTTTTGATTGGTGGCGCTGAACCGAACTGACTCTGCCCTCTCATTGCTACGCCCATTGTCACGCCCAGAAAAATAAATTCTCTAACGTCAAATATTTGAATAAAAAATCATTTTTTATAATTAACGTATTTTTATCGGCCGAAAAAATATTGTGTATCACACGCCTAGAAACTGCTTTGCAAGTACTCGTACTTGCAAAGTGACAGTTTCTAGCCTTGTGATACAAATAACTATTGTTGATTAAACTACAGCTAAAAATCATTATTTCATAAAAATATGACACGACAAGCAAACCAAAATACGACTTAAGCCTGCCAATAACTCCTCATCTAAATTAACATTAAATTGGTATAAGACCTTATTGCTTTGTTCTTGATGCAGAATCACGTGGTGCGGATATTATCCGCCATTTAGGATTCACCCTGTATGTTTTTCCAACAACTTTAACATGCGAATAAGTAGCTTTTAAAATCTTTAACCGCTTAGCGCTCACGCCCGACTCGCACACAGGGCCTCAAGCCCATGCTGCCGTTAAAATTGCACGCGCCCGGGTGAAACTCGGGCCGCCGCACATTATTTATACCTGTGTTGGACTAGGGCTAATGCAAGGATATGTTGAAATTATTTTAGCTAGTGATCAGTAGGTGTCGCTAGAGGTTCTGTAATTTGCTGAATGTTTGGGAAATCTTGTATAGTCTAAGTAAGTTTTAAATGGCGGTTGGACGGGGTTTTGTTCTCTCGCCCTATGCAGTTTCGGATTTGGTTACAACAAGATAAAACGCATATCCGTGTCCCGCTCTGACTTGTGAAATTTGCCATGCGTTATATCTTGTTGTAACTGGGCCTGGGGCTCAACCTAACTTTCAGTTTGACATTAAGTACATTCACAAAAAAAGTTGATAGGTTCTGTACATAAAGTACACTCCAAAATTTTCATTTGACAGCGTAAACGTCACGGGAGTTAACTGGGTGATGTTATTAAGATGGTGTCTCCACTCCTTCAATTGTTTGTGAACTGTATTCTTTGACAAGTTGCGTACTAGTTCCAACAATTGCTGAAAGATGGCGCTAATGACAGTTGAATGTTGACACCAAGAAATGCCAAAATATTTAATTTTGAATGTTATCACAATTCTTGGCGACACAAAGTATTTATGTTTCGCCTGTGATTTTTACCTGATTTTCGAAAATGCCCAGAAAAACATTTGGGAGAACAATTTATGAAAATGTTTGTTTGCAGCATTGCAGCAAACCTTTTGCGAAAAAAAATCTATTTAATTCAAAGAAAAAATCAATTTGTTCTTAAAGCTGCAGCGTTTATATTATATTTATGTGTTTTTAATATCTTCTGCAAAAAGTGCAAAATTTATAAAAATACGTTACGTTATAATAGGTTATGATTATAAAATATCAAAGTTTATGCCGCCATCTAGCGGCCAATATCTAAACTAGTACGTACACTGTCAAACGATACAGTACAAAAGTTTTATATGAAAAATAGTGGGAGTAGGAACACCATATCTTAATAACATCACCGTTACCTGAATGGATAATATCTGCAGCATGTCCAAAGCACTCTTCTATCTATTCACAACTAGTAAAAGCACTAAACTGAAATATCTGGTGAATTTTTTTGTTATTGAATTGACAGCACTACATTATTTTAAAATTTAGGAGATATTTATTAGTTCCCTGAAATGTTGGGTTATGCTGTCATGTTGACAGATATCAAAATTTTTATAAATAGTTCCATATGCAGTTTTTAATTCTTCATAACATAGATAAATTGCCTTGTGTCCTCTTTCGGTAAAATTCATGGTTCAACATTTAGGTTACATTGCATGAAAATTTTTATTTTATAATTTGTTTAAATCTTTAAATGTCAGATTTCAAATTTCCCTCCAATCATATAGTAACCAGAAATAACAACATTACAAAGCAAATTTTCTGTGCCAAAAGGTACCAATTGTTCAGTGCATGGTAAGATAAGTCTAGTGGTCTAGTGTCCGCGAGGTCAGTGAACAGAATATAGATAAGAAATTTAGATGATATTGCTCTGCATATTTCTTGTGATCTTGATACAAAAAAACATACTTACTGAATTTAAATTTATCATTTTTTTTAAGGATGGCGGTGTATGATTTCAAAATTCCTTGTCCAAAAATTGTCAACGAGTATATGGAGCCAGCATTTAATTTAATGGAGATTTTTACATCATATTTGCCCAATACCCTACAAATACTGAATGTTATACCGATTTTATGATGATACCAATGCTAGAAGTAACAGCACAAGATCTAGAATCTCAACCAGCAAATAATGCAACAAAAAATACTTTATGGAAATACTTAGAAGAGAACAAACCAAGAAATTCGCAGTCTGTTGCTCTACACTATACTGGAGGTAATTCTATTCCTATAAGTTAAATTATATGTGTTTAATATTTATTTTCATTTTATAGGGAACACATGGTGCATTACTTTTAGTGTTGCGGTTTGTAATTGCGAATCCGTTTTTCTTAGGACAGAACTGGAGGAGCAGATCTCCAGTGAAATTTGTGGAGCAAATCATTTGAAGCTTTTAAAATATATTAAGTCCCATAATTGGTATATTGTCGTAGGCTTTTGACAATATACCAATCGGGAGATTATGGGAAGCCTTAGAACGGACCGGAATTAGTGTCACAATAATTAAAGCAATAAAAAATTTATATAAAGGATCCATATCCAAAATCAAAGTGGGAAAACAATTAAGTAAAGGCTTCGAAGTCACAAAAGGCTTAAGACAAGGCTGTTGTATTTCCCCAAGCCTATTTAAAATTTACATACAACAAGCACTTAAAACGTGGAAACAAAAATGTGCAGGAATGGGTATACCCATGGAAAATAACACAATTTACTCTTTACAATTTGCAGATGATCAAGTTATCCTGGCTCAAGACTACGACGACCTACAGTATATGACGAGAAAACTCGTAGAAGAGTATACGAAATGGGGGTTAGAATTAAATATGACCAAAACTAAATATATGAACATTGGTGGTATAAAGATAAACTTAGAACTAGAAAACAATGTAGAAATTGAAATTTGCCAGGAATATAAATATCTAGGGGTTAAAATTAAAGACGATGGAAGATTTGACGAAGAAATAAAAGAACGAAACATTCAAGGAAGACAAGCAATATCAAGAATGAACTCTGTACTGTGGGATAAAACAATCACCAAAAGGAAAAAGTCATACATATATAACACAATTGTAAGAAGTATTACAACGTACGGTTCTGAGGTATGGCAAATAAATGAAAAAAATAAAAGAAAACTGTTAGCAACAGAAATGGACTTCTGGCGAAGGTCAGCAAGAATTTCAAGATTAGAACATGTTCGAAATGAAAGAATACGAGAAAAAATGAAGGCCCCAACCACGATTATCGACAATATTAGAACCAGGCAATTAATATGGTTTGGACATGTGCAGCGAATGAACCAAGAAAGACTCCCAAAGAAAATAATAGAGTGGAAACCACCAGGAAGACGAAAAAGAGGAAGACCCAGACGTAGCTGGCGAGATGGAATAAACGAAGTGATAGAAGAAAGGAACTTAGAGCAAGGAATATGGAACGATAGAGATAGATGGAGACGGGAAATCGGAAGACGTCGTCAGACGTTATAAAACGATTAATATATATATATAAGCAGAGCTGGGCAAGTTACTTTAAAAAGTAGCTAGTTACTAACTACTAACTACTTCTTAAAACTGTAACTAAGTTACTAAGTAACTAAGTTACTTGAAACAAAAAGTAGCTTAACTACTAACTGCTTTTGTAGCTGTATTCATTTTAATAAGCTACTTTTTCAACTACTATGTAAAAACTGTTCCATATTAATATAATATAATAATAATATTAATAATAATATATTATAACATTATAATAACATTATATTTATAAGGTATTACGAATTACGATATTACGAGCATTTATTAAAGGACAACATTATACTTACACTTACAGATAAAGTAGGAAATGAAAATTACTAATACAAATTAATACATTTAACATTATTACAATACCTCTATACACTATACATTTTGGAATTCTAGGGTTACTTTGAAGCTTATGAACTACTTTCAAATACATAGATGGTAAAAATATTTTTATTGTTGTATTCTGTTTCCTTTAAGCAACACTAATTTTTGAAATAAATCATCCGAAAAAGTAATTGAATTACCAGTAGTTTAACTTTGAATACTTCATATAAAATTCACGAATACAAGCTACAGCTATCTTGATTTAAAAAGTAATTCGAATACAGTTACTTTTCACAGAAAAGTAGTTAAGTTAGTAACTAAGCTACTTTGTAGTTAACTACTGCCCAGCTCTGTATATAAGTCCCATAATTAAAATAAACTATGTTGTAAAGTTAAATGTTGATCTGAAAATATTGTGATATAGATATAGATAATAATCTAACTGGTAATTACAAGTATGGTATTATAGTCACAAGTACCTAATTATAATTTGATACTTAGGTTTTTAATTTTTGTATTTTGAATAAACAAGTTAGTCGAATGTTTATATTCTTTTAATTATGTATAAAATACCGAAAACCTCAGATCAGATCATCAAATATTCTTAGTTATTATATAAATGTTATACAATTACTATTTACTGTAAAACACTATTCAAATTTCTTTCGCATCTGTATTGAATTTTCCGTTAATAATAAATAAAAATATCAATAAAATGTGGTTGTTTTAAATGGTCGTAAAAGCTAAGTAGGTACAGTTAGCACTGAATCATGCTGTTTCGAAATCGATGAATATTGCATGTACCTCTACTTTCTTCTCATAGAATTCTGTTTGTAGCTCTTTAAGTGTGAATACTTGATCTATGGGCGATCGATTTTTCCGGAACCCGGCTTGATATTCTACATAATATATGCTTCCGTATGAGTCTGCAGCCTGTTTCTAATGTGAATTTTATAAACTACATCTACCAAAGCTATGCCTCTATAGTTCTTGCACAGGGTTTTGTCTCCCTTTTTATAGAGTGGAGTTAAGTATTAATTTCACTTTCTTACAGTTCAGCATGTTATTCCAATTATATATAAATATATGTTTTAGCACGAGAGGCCTTTAAGGCCCTTAGCTTTATTAATAATTTTCTTCCACTCTGTCCTTTGCTTAGTGAGTGTCTTCCAATTATCAACTTCCAGTTCTTTTAGATCTTCCTTCACATCTTGGAACCATTCTTTCTGTGGTCGTCCTCTTAAATTTCTTCCTTCCGGGGGCTTCTTTAAATACCTGTTTGGGGATTCTTATGTCCTAGTCATCTTAATCTTGCCTGTTTGATTATCCCTATTATTGTTGGCTCTTGGTACAACTCCTTATTTGTCCTCCTCCTCCCAACTTCTTCTTCCCAAATCCCTTTGAAAATCTGTTTTAATACTTTTCTTTCCCATATTAGTAATTTATTTATATATCTGCGATTTATTATCCATACTTGGCACCCGGTCGTATAATAGTTTTATAAATTCTAATTTTAACTGTTCGAGAAATGTTTTTACTTTTTATTACTTTCTTTAAAGACGCCTTACTTTTTATGCCTAACACTATTCTTCTATCAATTTCACTGTACAGTGAAATTGATAGAATGTTATTTCTATTAATAATTTCTGTGCCTAGATAGATGTACCATATGAACAAAAATTATTTAGATAAGGGATGGCCATGGTGAACAAAATCACTGCCTTTGATTGGTTCAGCTTGTTGTTGGTTCTACAAGATAGGTACGTTCAGAATTCCAAAGCCACCCTTTATCTAAATAATTTTTGTTCATATGGTAGTTATCTGTTTGTCTGAAATTGTATTGTTTCCCTATCAGGCTGCTATTCACTTTAAGATTCATCACCGTGGTTTTAGATGTAATGTAAATATTTTGTTTTTTCTTCGTTCACTTCTAGTCCATACGTTCTTGCTTCTTTTTCTATGCTTCAGAATATATTTTTTAGTTCTTCTTTTGTTCTAGAAATAATGATCAGATTGTCTGCATATGCCATCGTTTGGTAAGAATTTTTTAGGACATTATTATTTCTCCTAGTTCCGCTGTTCCTTATCACTCCCTCCAAGGTTATATTGAACAATGTTGTGGAGAGCGGGTCTCCTTGTCTCAGTCCCTTTGTAGCTTTAAATTTCTGTGAGGTTGCTCCTCCTATGTTTACTTCATTCCAGGTTTCTGCTAATGTCATTTTAACCAGTTCAATTGTCTTCTGGGATCTTTAATTCTTTCATTGTTGTTAGCAATTTTTTCCTCTTTAAACTATACACCGTGTTTCAAATTAACTCGGCACTATTACTATCTTTGTTATTACTGATTTTACAAAGTAGGTTAAGTTAGCAAACTAGTAGTGTTTTTAGCGCTGATTAATATGCAATTAATAAAAAACAATTGAATAACACATTTTCGAGGAAATTACAAATTTAATATTTTTGTTAATGGAACACCCTGTATATTTTTATTGTAAACGAAAGAGAAATGAATTCTCGACAAAAATTCTTATACACTCTTACATCAAAATACTTAAGATAAAGTAGATATTGACAATTGTATTATTTAATCAAGGTAGCCGTGACTTTCTAATACATCAATTATTTAACGGTTCAAAATTACATTAAATGTTCAAAAATACCACCATTTCCAACTACAAATAAACACAAGAAATGACAGTAACTTGATATAATAAATGAAGTGTATTCAGAAATCACGGCTACCTTGATTAAGTTCATAGTCGTCAATATCTACTTTATCTTAAGTATTTTGATGTAAGAGTGTATAAGAATTTTTATCGAGAACTCATTTCTCTTTCGTTTACAATAAAAATATACAGGGTGTTCCATTAACAAAAATATTAAATTTGTAATTTCCTCGAAAATGTGTTATTCAATTGTTTTTTTATTAATTGCATATTCATCAGCGCTAAAAACACTACTAGTTTGCTAATTTAACCTACTTTGTAAAATCAGTAATAACAAAGATAGTAATAGTGCCGAGTTAATTTGAAACACGGTGTATATCTCTGTTATCAGGGCTCGAAATGGAAATTTTAACGAAACGGAACGCATCTTGATCTTAACCAGGGGCAGAGGGGGGATCCGGGGGAGAAAAATTTTAAAAATTTGAGTTCAAATACACTGTTTAAGGCTTCCAATTGACTATATTTTTGCCACTGATTATCTAATTTAAGCTTCAGAAAACATAAAAGATAACGCATAAAATTAATGATTAGTATAGTCATACAAAAGATGAAACGGAAAAAATCTTAAAGCTTTATTATTATTAATTATCATTTATGATTGTTTGCGTTTCTGCCAAACATAGTTTTCTATTTTTTGCTTAAAAATTTTTGCAGGGGCTCGCTCAGTCGAATTTAGCAGATGTTCGAACGCCTGCAAAAAGGATTCTAAATGACCTTAATTAAAACCAACAGGTGCCCGAAAAAATATATAATTTAATTTTTTTAAATTAATATTTTTTAGTAGGTTTTATTATTAAATTATTAATTTATATTTGCGCGTTAGTAATTTTTTTAATTACGAACCGGAACGATATTCCCGCTCATTTTACGAGACGGAACGGTATTATTAATTGATTTCACGAATCGGAGCTGCGTTCTGGTCCATTTCGAGCCATGTCTGTTATACACATATAAAATTATATAAAGCTATATCGTTTTGTTTCCGCTAAACACGACTTTAGTTAAAGACAATTTTAAACATAAGATCAGAATACGGCCCATTATCTTTAAATAAAATTATATTTTCTAATGGGAATTGAATTATATGCATGATTATTCATATTCCAGAGTAATAACGATTACATTCGAAAATTTTGCAGATCCTGTCTTAGGCGACTGCTTTTCAGTGTTAAAGGAGTATAAGAATACTACGTGCCCATGGACCTGATAACATTCTATGTACTTTCCTTACAACTTTCTTAAGACCCAAGACACTGTTCATACATTTATAAATATAAAATTAAAACCAAAGACAAAATAATAGAAATTATTTATTATTCACTTATCCCTTAATAACATTTTATAAGAAATATGTTCGAGGTTTGCGGACAGAGAAGCGATTCAATTGACGTCTGCCTTGAATTCTCTTGGGTAATGGGAAACGAATCTTAGAATCGTGGAATTGTTTAACTTGTGGTCTTCTGCATGCTGAAGCTTTCACTTCTTCAACTTTAATGATCTAAAATTTTAAAATAAACATTAACCAAAGCAAATACACGCAATTTACAAATAATGTTACCTGAATTGAATGTGCTCGAGCACGATGACGAGCACCCATATCCCTGTAACACTGTGTAACAGCTCCAGATACACTCAAATCACGGTATTCCCTGTACATGTTGTGTGTACCTGAACGGGAATCATAACGCAACCAAATACCATAGTTCTTAATTCTTGAGGGGGTTTTTTCGGGGATTTCTCTTAACGAGACGATTTCTCCTGTCGATTTCTTGAACTTTTTAAGTTGTCGCAAGAAATACCAGAACCTAGATTTGGCTACGATACGATCAGGAGCAAAAATTCTCATTTTATATAAAGGAGTTGTTTTCTCCTTTTCAGTTGGGAGCTTACGCCCAATAACTTCGAACTCTTGCAACTGAAAAAATTACATTGCATTATTTGACAGAAAAGCGCATACAAACACGTGTAATACGAAATTGAGGTTACACTACGAAAAATACACTTTTCTTAGGTATTGTTTGAAAGACTACATATTTAAGTGAAAAGTTTTCTTTAATACGTATAAAAAAATTTAAGTTTATTTAGCTAATAGTACGAAAACATTAAAAATTCATTAACAAACCTCTCCTTTGGCTTTCATGGCTGCTACACTTTAAGAAAGGGAAACGGAACTTCACTTCGTATGTCAAATACCCAATGATTTGAAGTTAGCCGCATTATAACGGTTGGTAGTGTTATAGTACCGGCACGGGAATTTAATCAATTATTTCATTTTCTATTTGGGCTATTTTTAAATTTGTACTTTGGGAAATATGACTACCTATAAGTAGTAAGTAAATATAAATAGGTATAAAAAAATCAAACTTCCGTAAATATTGTTTTCAGTTATTTATTTATTAGAGAGCATCCTAGTAAAAAGAAAACAATACATTGAGATTATACAATTAACATCTTTAAAAAAACACATAAATATAAGTATTAAAGTTAAATATATATCTAAAATTACTGGAGATTACAAAACCTTCTAATATTTCCTAATTTGTTATCTTTAGTATTAATTCAAACACCTAAATATGTATAAAGATGAATGTACTTATTCGTGTTGTACTAAATTAACATGAAAAATGAACACATGAAACATTACGACAAACACAAATTGTTACGTACAAGGAATCTGTTAAATGTAAATAGTACGAATACACAAAATTTAAAAAAAGCTGGTAACAAATTAAAGCTATTATATTTCCAAAATTTAAAGATGGTTCAATATCTTAGTTATCTAATTATTATTTATTACTAATCAACACACACAAACTCAAGCAAAATTACGACATTTTACAAAATGAATTTGTACCGTTCGGTAAGTTACAAAAGTTTAAAGAAAGCATTTCGCTCTACACCTTTTTTTAACAGTTTCACATACATCTATTAAATATTTCATAGAATATATTCTATATAATATGTAAAAGTCTACAAATATATACGATCTTAGTTTAGCAGGACCATAACAAGAGATATATAGTTCGGCAGTGAATAAAAAAATTACACAAAGCGTACGAAATAGTTTTGGACACCAATAGGAGGGCAATCAAAATCACATGCGTTTGTGATCTTTTAAAATTGTTATAAAACTAGGTTTTTGTACTTCATAGTTCTAGTTTACTAGTTTTCTTTTTGCGATACACGCCCAACTGTGGTGTTTTCTAATGATTATCGAATTAGTTTAAAATCCACCCATTAATCAAAGTATGAACTCTGCTTAGATTCAACTTGTAACAGCGGTATTCTGTTAATTATGTTGGTTTGTAACTTTTAGGGGCCGATTAATTTCTGACGAATAGTCAAAGGTTAGTGTAACCTTAAAATGAATAAGAAACGCAGTTTTACAGATTGAAACGATCTTAGCTAAAAATTTCTTAAATAAAAGCAGCAGCTGTAGAGTGTAAAAGACTAGAATATACACTTTAATTTAGTCATGGGTGGCGCAATGTAACACTGTTTCACATACAAAAATAAAAACAGAGAGTATATATTCAAAAAGTATTGCTCGGAGGAATTCCAAATACATCGTGAAATTCATTTTGTGATATGATGTATCGATAAGACATCTATTATTTTGGCACAGAACAGTCTGAAGGTACATTAAAACTACTTTCATGCAACACACCTAGTATTTCCAATATCTGATACAATTGTTTTTTATGTATACCTACAAGGTTAAGTGCTTTTAACTATTTCTAACACCTGTCTACATTTACTGTTATTTGATCTTTACTTCTACTTCATGTTATTACCTAAAAACCAAATTAATTTGATTACGTACTTACATACGTACACTACAGATGTTTGAAGTAGCCACATTGTACAGTATTTCCTATATTTTGCAATTTAAATTGGTGATTATAATTAATTTATTGCTGTATGTAAAATATCGTTTAGTAAACCTGACACAAAATATGATTTAAATGAATTATTTTTTAACTTTGTATAGTATTGTTAAACAATCATTTTAACCTAACCAATGTTTTTAATCAGGTAACATAGATGTCACACAAACAATTTGCTTGGCGGATTAAGTTTGATCGAATTTCATATATGATTAAAATCGGCACATATAATTCGAAGCATGGCACATTTAACATTTTAATTAATTTAAAAACGTGAAAGAAATAGGACACTGAAATTTGTATATTTACGAAAATAGTCCGGAAAAATTATACACAAAAAGAGATTCTTAACATTCGTCTCTTGCTTTAAATGAGTAATAAAATTACAGATCGGCAGGAAATAATTCAGATTCTGCTACTGATTAATATTAAAATTTTTTCAGTTATGAAAATAAAATTGTGCAAGCTATTGTGCTAAACTATCAAATAAATGCTTACATACAAGAGTAATTTTGTTGGCATGGCATGGCAAAATTTAAGGGTCGAATGTATAAAGGTGGTATCTTGACATTTTTTCAAAAATTGGGTTATATCCCTGATCACATAACAATCAGATTCGCCAAGTTAGTGTAAAATCTGGCAGCATTTTTATGCTTAGTTTGCCTTCAGTGGCCAGGTGGCTCCACCATTACACGGGCAGACACGCGACTCGGGCCACCCTGAAGGGCCTGAAGTGCTTGATTTGTATACAAATACACTAAATATAGTAAAAAACTTGATGCAACTATTCTAAAGTCCATATCAGAAGGGTCAGGAGGTATTTGTTCAACATGTGCGAATATAGGTAAGTTTTATTTTATTGCCAATTTAGTCGAAGACCTTAAGTTATGGTTGTGGTTTTAGAAACAGGCTCTGATCAAAATGACGAGCAATATCTTGGTAGTTCAGATGACGAATATGTTCCCCATTTAAGTGGATATATCAAGCTCCAGTTTCGACCATATAGACTGTAGAAGAAATTGTACTTGGTAAAGAAACACTTACTGTACAATAATAAAGGCAAAGTAAGCCAAAGATGGTGCTATAGAAAAAAATACTAGAAAACGCAAATGAGATCCTGACTCTTGGTAACAAAGATCTGCAGTATTAGCGAGACAGAGAGCCGAAAAATATATGAGTCAAAAGGGTAAAGAGATGCCAGTAAAAAATTGAGTGAAGAACAACATTACTGTTTAAAAGTATGATCGTTAAACCTCCAGCACGAAAGCTGGCAACTGCAAGAAAACACAAAACAGCAACATTTTATTTCTATGTAAAAAAGCTTAGGTGTAAAAACAGTTGTATTCGGCAGGAATTAAAAGAGGGTTTATCTGCACCAAAGCCGAATGCAAGGGGAAAACAAGTCAGTAGACCAAATAAATTACATTATAAATCAGTAAATCACATAGGTACAAAGTTTTCCAGCAGAATCTTCACACTATTCACGAAACAATAATTCATTCAGAAAATACCTTTCCTCAATTTTGAATATCTCTAAAATGTATAAATTGTCATGTCTAATCAATATAAGGTTAAATACTGTACTCATTCAAAGATCTTTGCAACACACTTTAACCTTCCATTTGGTCAGCTGACAAGTGACACTTATAGTAAGTGTGATGCTGGGGTGTGACACTGACCATAGACTTACCAAGCGGCATTTTCTGCACAACGTTCAGAGAGAGAACATGCAAAGGCAAGTGTAAATATCTGCTATGTGACAGTTCGTTATTTATTAGTGGGCAAATTTCCTTTAAAATGCATTGTGAAATCGCCAAAGCGTCCTGTCCTTCAGGATTTAAAAAACTCCAAAATCTTTCATACACTTTTTCATAATGTTCATATTCGCTAAAGTAGTTTGAGTTGTTTCGGAAATATCTGTTGTGGCATCAGCAATTATGGCAACAAAGCAGCTGTGGAAATCTCACTTTTTATTTCTTCTTGACAAATCGCTAACATACAATCCAGCAGCTCATTTTGAATTGTCTTTGACGTGCCCTTAAAAACATTATCGCTTTCAACATGCTTCTAAATTGCTCTATCCACGCTGCACATTAAATCTATTAACTAGTGGTGTGCAGTGAGTTTTTTACTTGGGGAAGTGCTTCTGGTTTACTGATAAGTTCAAAAGGTGACTGCTTTTGGTATATATGTTACGGTCAATGTGGTAAATCTGGTCAGTGTAAACTATGACCGGTCAATGTAGATAATGTACTTGGTTTAGTAATTAAACAACTGTTCTTCCTCTACCTCTAACCTCCAATAAATGCCTCTGCCAAAACAGTAGAGGTGTTTATTGGTGGTTAGGGGTAGAGGGAGAACGGTTAAAAAAAAACAAAAGTACATTATCCACATTGACCGTAACATATACAACAGTATTATGGTGATTTATTTGTAATGAAGTTCTATTCTTCTATACACCTGAGCAAACCTGTCAATTACATCTTCATAAAACCTTGGAATTTGCGATAAGTCTTTAATACACTCCTTTTTATGGATAACACTGTTAAATTGGACAGTCTTTCTTCACCTGTTGAGTTTCTGATCACGGTCTTAATGCGTAGAAAAGCTACGTTCAACCAAAGCGTTTGTTGCTAAAACTAGTTGGCACAACTTAAACACTTCACTATAAGACTCTTCTAAACCAGTTTCTTTAAGAAAAAGCAGCATATTCAATGGTGTTTTCTGATTATTGACTTTTTGAGAATCATACAAAACATTTAATTGTGAACAAAACGACAGTGTCAAAGAAATTGGCATAATTCAGTTTTAGGCTATTAAAAGCTTCCTTTGGAAAACGAGATTTGCTGTAGCTGGTAAAATTACATAATTCAACAAATTTTAATTAATTAAAATTCTGAAACCTGACTCTCAGTTGTTGCATAATATTATCCAAAATTTCTAAGTATAATCGACGCTAAGAAGTTTCCGTATCATCCAAACTGTCGACCCTCATTTGTTTTCTTTGTGGTTCTATACTCAAATTTACTGTTTCATTCCAAAAATGTTGAAATTGTTCTCTTTTTTGAATTAATCGCTTCTCAAATGCATTGATATTTTGAACGCAGAAGCCAATATCATTTGATTTAGTTTGTAGAATATCAAATATCACTTTGGCATTTTGATTAGTCGCTTTCTGCATAATCAAATTTAACTGGTGCGCATAACGGTGCACAAAATAGGCATGTTTTTTGATTGAACTCCACTGGCAGCACCACTCGTAACATGTTCACCATCGTAAGTTTGAGTAATTAGTTTAGACGGCGAATTTAAACTTAATTTATCAAACTCATGTTCTATGCACTGCGTTAAACCCTTAATCGACTTATCAGTTACTCATTACATTCAGAAACCTCCAAAATCTCTCAGATATTTCCATATGGAAGTATCTTACTATCATAACCATTTGGCACTGGTTTGAAATATCAGTTGTCTCATCACTATTATTAATTTGCTCTTTAATTTCTTGACGACATACTGCAAGCATACATTCCAGGATATCATTTTGCACACTTTTAGATGTACCTTTGAAAACAGTTGCTTTATCTAATTGTTCTTTTAAAATTGCATCCAATTCTGATGAAAAATCTATTAACTCCAGCAAAATCCCACAGTTTTTAGAACCCTCCTAGTTCCAATTTTCCACAAAATTTAAAACAGTTTATAATTTTCTTTAAAATGTACCTATTTTTGGTTTGTTTTATAATATTTTTTCTGTTTCGGCATTATAATGACATCATTCTAGCACGCATTTTGATGCTTTAATGAGCTTCATTATTAAACGATTTTTGGTGATATTTTGTTTTCAGAAATTGGTGACACTGTATCAAATGATACACAAAATACCTAGACAACCATCCAGTTGCTAGGCAACAAAAACGTCAAATGTCAAACTTCCGTCAACTGTCAAACAAAACTCACTATTACCAACCTAACTATTTAACCCAATTTCCCCAACTCGAAATTGTTAGGTATTTTTATAAAAAGAAATAACGTAAATGGAAGCCAAAACAGAGAAAATAGTATAAAAAACTCGTTACAGAAGGCAATTCGAGCACTCGATATATCGAGGATAAATAATATTTTTTGCGAATAAGTATCTTCTAAAAATTGTATACCTTTTAGCTACTAAAAATTTTGTTGTTGCCAAAAGCCAAATAAATTTTACACAGAAAGCAATTTTTGTCACATGCCACCTTCATCCACTCGACCCTTCAATTATTAGTAAATAAAACAATTAATCTCATCGAGTATTACATCACCGAAAGATACTTAACGGCAGTTTTTCGTTAATTAAAAAATTTAAAAATAGTTTGCAGTCAATAAAATCAATATTGGCAAGAAACCGAATTGTAAATTAATAAAAATTATTCTTACAAAAATGAGACTTAGCTGGTTGTAGCAAACGACATTCAATTAATGTCAAAAGTTCTTAGCGTTTGTAATGGCGAGAATTACTGACACCGAATGCCAAAACAAGTGAGAAAATAAGTCCAATGAATTCGATTACAATAACAACAATTGCGACGATTAATAAAATCACAACGTTGTCACGGACGACTTGTACTACTTTACTGACACAGCCTTTATTATAAATAATATCGTAATTAATACCACTTCCCAAGTTGATATTCTCCGTATTTTTCTTGCACGTTTCTTCGTTTGTTCCTGTACGACAACAACTCTTTGGAATATTGAAGTGTTTTTCTTCCAGGCTAGCACCGACCAATATATTTTTGCTTTCGTTCCAGTCTGAAGGATATTCAGCACCGCAACATTCCAACTGAAATAAGTGAAAATGCAATATATTCTTGTTTTTTCTTTTATTAAAATACTTACACCTTGTTGTATGGTATCGAACGTTCTCTCCAGGCGTTTATCTTTATAATATTCTTCTTGGACTGTCGACTTAACGTTGAAACGAATCATGGCTTCAAGTTTATCGCTGTTGCAGTAAACCCAAATGGCTGATGCTATTTGTGCGACAACGATGATAAGAAGTATGCAGAAGAACTGTAATTAAAATGATTAACCGATTAATTCTGTTAGCTTTCGCCCATTCATTTATAATGTTATTTTTTTCTTATTCGCTCTTCACACTAGCTGAAATGCATTGACTGTTCTGGTCACTAACCTTCTAAATTCAATATTAGTTTAACCTAATAAGCTCAAATGTCTAAACTTATTAGAGTTGGATCCGAACCTCGATTTCTCAAAGCGAATGCATCTTGATTACCTCACTAACAAGTACTTCTATTTATTAAACTGAATTAACTTTACTTACCGAAATCAGCATGCACTGATTTTCTTTACATGATCCACAGCATCCCAAAAATGAGACCACAAGTAAAAGGAATCCACCTGCGAGTAGCATATACACAGAAATTGTGTAATTACTGTTATCTACTGCCATTGATACGTAAAAAGTGGGATCGACTAACATCCATATTGCTAATCCTACTATGCCAAGGCTTACAATCTGTAATTAATATTAAAAGTTAGAAAATCGAATATTTAATACAGTCCGTTTGTTCAGGACTGCAATTTCTACTTAACTCCTTAAGTTATTACAATGGGCAATAAAAGTATTATGAATAGTTAGAAGTAGCAAGTCCTGCCATAAACACCCTACCAGGCACGGCCTATTTTAATGTTTTATAAATGAATTCTTCTATTTTGAGGTAGCTGTAAACTTTTTCGAGTCCGGCCTAGTAGAGATGATTTATGATAGTTGTATTTAAACCTCGTAATCCACCACTAAGCTGTAAAATGCTTCCAGCAATTTTGCATGGGCCTCCGAATCAACTATACAAATTTAATATTTTCTAAAGAGTTGTGCCGAATTTGGCATTATTACCTGTAATTGACAATTGCATTTATTTGACATTCAATTGCATTATGGTAAATACTATAAATATCCATCTGACGTGTAAGGGTTGTTAAAGCGCAAGGTAAAGCCTTTAATAACCAAGGTGATCCCTATTACCACAGAGGCACAGACGATCGAACATTGGCGATATAACTGTAAAACTATAAATGCCAAAGGGGAAAAATGCTCTTGTGCCTAGGCCTTAAGGTAGTAGCCGCACCAAGGCACTTGAGTATGTGAGCTAATAACCCACCAACCCCTTAAATAAATAATATATTACTGAAACTAAACGAAACAGCTGGACGGATAAGCTGGCTTGAAAAGGAACACCCCAATTGAATACTGAAACATATACACTCCACGGAACTGAAAAATTACACCAAGCTGCAGCAGAGATGAAGAGATACGGATTGGATACACTGGGACTCAGCGAAGTCAGATGGTATGGATCTAAGGAAATAGAAACACCTAGTGGCTTGACATTCATATACTTAGGAAGACCAAATCAAGATGAACATTTACATGATGTATGTGCTATGCAGCCGCAAATGTAGAAGACACAGAAGACAAACTACATGCATAAAGGAATAAAATATCATCCTGGTAATGGGAGATCTGAATGCAAAAGTAGGCCAAGACAACACAGGCATTGAACAAATAATGGGTGAGCACGAGCTTGGTGAAAGGAATGACAATGGTAAACTCTTTATAGACTGGTACGTTTCCAATGCGATGGTGAGTTTTTCCCATAAAGACAAACAAAGCTTCGTGGGTACACCCAAATCAGAGAATACAAAACCGAGTACTTCGCTATACAGGTGATGGAGGAACTCGATACTAGATGTAAGTAAGGAATAAAAGAGGGACAGACAAATAGTGACCACTAATGGTAGCCAAGATTAGAATTAAAACTGTGGTAGGTAACAAGAAGTAGATTTGAACACTAAAGCAAAAGAAATTAACTAAAGAACTGAAGGATAAAACAATAAAGAAATACTTCTAGAAACCAAGAATGGGGTGACCTCAAAGAAGTTCAAACCGAAGAATATTAGACGAAAGCAGGAAATATATACACACATTTTAATATCTAATATTTGCTTCCCTAATTATTTTATACCAAAAGTGCAATTAAGTTTTTTGTAGAGAAAAAAATACTGCATCCATTGATTGATGCTACTTTACAGTGTTTTCGAAACTGTGGAAATTAATTTTTGCACTTTGCTAAAAATCAGTGATGCCTTGGAATTACTGAAACAAAAAACAATTGTTCTTTAGCTGTCAGAGTAACTTGTCAGCTGGCTATAGTTGTTAAAATGGTTACATAAAATAATTTTATTTCATGTTGAATTTCTTTCATAAAACATTTTCCTTGCCGTTAAATTGATTGAATTAATAGTTATTATGTACCACGGCCAAAAAGTGTCATTTTTAGTATTGAAATAAGCATCTACAATTTTTGTTTCACAAATTTCATGGCATCAGTGATTTTTGTTAAAATGTAGATTAGAGACCCTGTATATATTAAGATAACAGTTGGGAAAATGAGACTATTTTGACAGCAATTTTTGATCCAAACACGTGATCAACACAAACGTCATTTTAATTGTCATCCTGGTGTCAGTTAACCAGTCAAATATAAAAATTGCAAATATTTTAACACAAGATTTATTTGAACAGATTAACATTATTTTTATTTATTACAGTCTCTCATTGCATGGCTTTTACTCGACCATTTTATTCTTTGTTATTTTTTAATTTGGGTTTTAAGTTTGGAAATGTGTATCCTTAACCGAAAAATTATAAATCTAACTGCAAATTTGGATATAATGCCGCAACACTTATGTAGGTAGTTCAATTGAGTGAAACTCAGGATCAGAATTGATTGCAAATTTCATAATTCTTAATAAGTTAGTAGGTACCCTTGCTATTCATTAAATATTTCTACTGCGTTTTACTTAATTTTTTTGCATATATTTGCCACTGGTCTCCCACGAAATGATTTTGGCAGAATCTTGCATTTTTTGATAATGTTCGTCCAACGTTTTAAATCCATTTTGCCCGTTTCAGTGGGTTGACAGAAACGGCTTTAAAAATGTAACCACTTTCAGCTCTATTATTGCAATTTCTTACGCTGCAGCCAATCATTTTGTCGTATTTGACACTTTATGAATAAACCTTTTGATGACAATTTTAACGGATTTCAAGTAAATGCATTTTAATTAAGTAGTCCATGCAAAAATTGGTCCAAACCAATCAAACTGTATCACGGCATTTTCCCAACTCTAGATTTAATTTCCAGGGTTTTTCGGTCAAATAAAAATTCAAAAATTAAGCAAAATTGCATGAATGAATCCAGCATATATTCCTTTATAAAAAACTTGAACAAAACAGTCCAACAAGTTTTAGGGTTCAAGAATAGCAGGAGAAAACCTTTGATTATAGAAGGAATGAGGAAAAGAAACAAAAGCAAAAATGCCACATACTGAATTCAAGACCCACTATGAATGACAAAGAACATGAAGTGAAGTGAAGCGTAAGCGCAGATAAAAGAAAATGGATCAGTGAAATAGCTGAAGCAAATGCAAATGAAGGGAACATGAAAAAATAAAAATAACTAACACAACTATTCCAACAAATCGACCAATAAGAAACAAAGGAGGGATGGGACGCTACAGACAAATAAAGACAACCAAAAACACTTTGGATTTTCAAGAATTTCTAGACCAGCCTAACGAACCAGAAATTGTAATACAAGATGAAGAAGAACCACAAGTGGCACTATTAGAAAAATTAAAGACAGATCAGCCAACACAATTAGATGACGCTCCAGGAAAAGACAACATCCTAACAGAACTCCTTAAGGACGTTCGTATCGTATTGCAAGATATACTACATCCACTAATAGTGAAAATATGGGAGACTATGACAATACTTGCGGATTGGAAAAACGGCTTGCTAATCAGATACCAAAGAAAGGAGATAACCAACTGTACGCTACTCCCAGTCCAAGTAAAATACTATACCAAATGAAATCAGAAACCACACTGAGAAACACTAACGGAGAGAACAGGCAGGATTTCATAGCAAATAAACCCACTTCGCATTCTATAAAGCAATGTTCGAAATACATAATGAATCTTTATTTAGTATTTGTTGATTTTGAAAAAGCAACCTAGTACGATGGGACAGATTATGGTACATAATACAGTAATGGAGAATACTCGAGAAAATAGCAAACCTAATCAAACAGTCCTATGAAGATATCGAAAAGTATCGAAACCAATACAGGCAACGGCAGGAGTAAAACAGGTCTGCATTTTGTCCTCTCGTTTGTTCCTAATGCTTATGGACGAACTAATGAAACAAGTTATATGAAAAAGAAGAGAATCAACTGGGGCCTAACGGAACAGTTTGTAGGCCTTGACTTTGCAAACCATCTGCCTATTATCACATACTATAGTTAAATGCAACAAAAGCTATAAAGCTAAATAGCTTAGAAGAAGTTGGTTTAAGAATCAACTGCCAAAAAACAAAGTCAATAACAATTAACCCCAAAAATTGTAAGAAATTCCACCTAAATGATATGGACACAGAAGAGGTTATGAATTTACATATATGGGCAGTAAAATAACAGCAACAAGCCAGACAAAGAAAGATGTGAATGCGCCTTCTTGTATGGTAGAGAAACGTGGAAAATCACCAAGTCCATCCTAGAAAGATTTCAAACCTTTATTAACAGACAATTCTGGTAAATTTTTTAAATCTTTTGGCTCAAAGTCGTCACCAATGAAGAGCTGTGGCAGCGAGGATATGAGACGTCTAAAAGAAATGGAGGTGGATTGGATACACCCTCAACTTTAGAAAAATAAGCATTAAACTGGAATCTACACAAAATAGGATGATCCAAAATGCGTTGGAGAAGAACAGAAGACACAATAAAACCAGCTAGTAAGTAGCTCATGAAATTAAGTTAAAGTATTAGCCAAAAACAGAGTTCGTAGAAGCCCTATGCTCCGTGAGAGAGTAACAGGAATTAAGTCAAGAAGTCATAAGTGACCACCAGAATGTTGCTGGTAAAAACCAGAACAAATATTGAAGTTAATAAATACTGAACATAATAACGAATGGAAAGAGGAAGTCGGCCGAAGAAGAGGTGGTGAAAAGTCTACTTCATAAATATGTTGGAAACAGAAAACAAAAAGGTATTATTAGGAAAAGCTTACAGCAACGGGAAATGCATTACCCTCTGTTACTTCCTTAAAGGTCATAAATTTAAAGGTATTAAAAATAGATCTTAATTTAGATTACTCAGAACTCTTCAGTGGGTCACCGGTGATCTGTACAACCATAACAGTAAATAGAAATGATGTAATTAAATGCAAATTAACAACTCGTAATCCACAAGATGTTTTAAAATACCTCAATGACTGTAGTACAAAAATAATTTTCACAAAAAACAGGAAGGTTGTTCCATTTTTATATTCAAAATGAAGTTCATAATTACAAAAATCCCCTTAGAAATTTCATACTGTTTTCTGAAAGAGTAAAAAAAAATCCACAGACTTTAAATACAGAACAATGCAAATATAAATAAAAAGTTATCACAACTTAAATCGATTTATTTTTAAAAATACACAATGTTATCGTGTTATCAACTGCAATAATAGTTAATAATTTTACGATTTAAATGCATCTGTTTACTGTTCGGTAATCGATTGGGTAAGCATGTGTAATTGCACCAAATGCAACAACATGGCCTCTAAAACACAATACTTACGAAAAATAGGAAATTTATAAACACCATAAGGTATTTTATAAAACTGTAGCAACCACCTAGCCCCATTTTGAATGGTTATCACTTAATTATAAAATAAATCAGTGCACTGTATTAAATTCACAAAATACAACAATCGTCATAAATGGGCAATCCCACCTAATCCCACACAAACGTGATTCAAGTGTAGCGGGTAGGCGAGGGTAGGCGTGGAGGTATTCGTTTGTTTTCATTCGCAATCGTGTATGATCGGGTGTAGCGCCAAATGGAAATCCTTCATGAAAGCGAAAAGCTTAATTGACCGTTTAAAAATTGTGTCAAATCATTAGAAAAATACGGATTTAACTAGCAATAATAATATTAGTTAATTTATATTTTACTTAAATCACAGACGTTTTAAGACATTTTAGTTTAATTGTTTTACTGTGTCTCGTTTGTTTCGTGTGGTAGAACGCGTGTTTCTAGCATAAGCATTGTTGCGTACAGCGTTGTTTTGTTAACAAGATGGCTGGTATCAGGAAATTAAGTAGGCCAGCTATTGTAAATATTGTTATAATATCTTCAGCGCAGTTTAAACTCATAGCGACAGTGTTTAAATGGACCCTTACATAAACTAGATACAATTGGTTAAGTGTATTCGGTAATAGGAACAAGTGTCACTTTACCATATTAATATTTGTGCACCGATAAATTATGCTTCAGGTTATTAGTTTGAATTAGTGATGGCCTCGGATGAGGATAATTTTTGTGCGGAAAATAATCTACCTACATCAAAAATTGGGGGACTTATCGCCCGGGTTAATAAAATGTTAAAGAAACCAGTAATTGACTATGATCTCAATGAAGTATGTATTATAAACAAACATGAAAATAACCCCAAGTTATGTCATATTTGTTATTTATTTATTTGTAGACCTTGGATTCCTTTTTAAACCAACTTAACGAAAACCAACAGTATTTATCAAATGGAATTTTTAATATGCGATTCGCCGAAGCCGGGCTTTTCTTACAAAGCTCGGCTGCATTGTATAGCAAAAAGGTGGATATACTGTGGGATAATGCGTTGGAATATCAGATGCAGCTATGTTCGTATAATAAGTAAGTTGAGATGTGCATTTTTATTTATGGTACCAACTAAATTCGATTATTATTTTATGACATTTGATAAGAAACGATCGACACATTTCGTAACGTTATTTACTTTAGTAGGTCAGAAGAAAATACAGAAGAATCGATGGTACTTGCTCAGCGGATGAATAAAAGGCAAAGAAAAACACTTCTAGATCGAAATCGAAACAGTCATTTAAATGAAAACTTATCGAATATCGTGGATCGGTCATTGAAAGTTTTAGAGTGGGATGATCCAACGCTGTATTATGAAGAACTTAAAAGTCGATGGAAGACGTTGAATCCTAAAAGACGGATTAATAAATCTTCGGATTGTGAAATGGCGAGTAGTGAGATTTCGAGTAGTCAAGATTCATACATTCAACTACCAAATTCTCCAGCTTCAAGCGATCAAACACAAAGGGAGCAGTATAAAAGCTGCATATGTGATATTTATTTTCCTATTAACCTGAATGTCGATGATGCAGAAACTGGAGAAAAATTGGGTAATTATGGTGATATGTATTTAAACAGTGCTGTGCCTCTTTTAGAGGCTTATGAATACAATGATAATGCATCAATGTACATAGATAATATCGATGAATCGATAGATAATTATAGAAGCGATTCGTTACTGCAAACTTACTTGAAACAGCGGAGTTTAACTTATAAAATGTTATGGTCGCAGGAACTCGGAGATAATTTCGAAACATTTCGACAAGCACATCTACAACAAGTTTGTGGTGTGGAAGCGGATAATAATTTACTTGGTAACGAAGGTGATGCAATGACAAGTACAAAAGATTCCGTCGTGAATGTAACAAGGCTCCCTAACGAATTGATGGCAGAATACCTAAAACACAATGATCTTCATGTCAGAACTCTAATAAAAGATCTTGTGTCGCAAGAAAAACAATCCGAAGATGTTACAATAACACATCCGGTTGCTCATCCAATTAAAAAGGGTTCGGAACGAATTAGTAATGCTGATTCGATGTTTCACGAAGGATCATTTGTTGATGAGGAACCTGAACAAAGAGAGGTTTCTTCTTTGAGTCAGCGGAGTAATACTGATTCTGGAATTTTCTGCAGCGTAAATCAAAATATCGAAGCTGATTCTGGAATATTTTCTGCCAGTGAAGTACAAGATCCTAATCATACAGCAGTGGATTCGGGAATTTTCGGTCCTGTATCTGAGAATGGTGATGATGCAACGGGATGTGATGTTCAGGAAGATATACAATCTTCTGTTGCTGCTACTACAGACATACAACAGCAGGAATCTGTTGAAGAAAGTACGAATCCTAGTACAAACAATGAAGTTACAGAATTACCACCGTTTTTGCCAATGCACAGCATGTGCATCATAAAACCTAAAATACAAAAGGAAAGTCTTAAGGTATGTATGTGTGTCAACCTAAACTAACTCCTAACAGGATTCACATCTCGGTGGCTCATTCACACAACATTTTTATGTCAATGCTGAGATTTGAACCTGTGCAAGCCATTTACAAAAGCAGACCTTCCGTCTATGTTGTTGACGAGGCTGATTAAGAGTCTTGCTTCCCAGCTAATTTGAAGCATTTTTAGTGGTGTTTGTTTTTGAGAAACTCGCGCCAAATAATTTAAAATAAAAGCTATTATTATTTAGTAAATCCTTCAGTGCATGATGTCCCTATATGGTTAAAATAAACAATTAAATTGCTAATTTATAATAATTTAGTCATTGAAATAATCATTTTAGAGGCATCTTTAAGAATTAATTGCCGCTAAGTTTTTTAACATTTTTGCAAAAATACACATGAACGTTTATGTTGTATCATTTATAATTTTATAATATTCAAATCTGATAACTTGTGACTTATCTTGTAGGTGCCGAGGTATTATTTTTCTACATATACAGTTTTCATAATTCATTAAACACATTAAAAATATATTTTGACCCTTTTATACGTTTCCCATAAATACGAACTTTGGTGGTAGGGATAAAGGCCTTCATCCTTTATGATCTTGTGAACGGTGGTTTTTGATGCACCAACAACTCAAGAAAGGGTACGGATGCTAATACTTGGTTCTTCAGTTACCAGATCAAGAACCTCCTCTTCTAAGTTATTGTTTCTAACAGTTCTTGGTTGATCTCTATCCCAATTTTGAACAGGAAGGATATTTCCAGTTTCTTGAAGTCTGTGATTTGCAGCTCGAATTACTACGTGGCTTGGATGTCTTCTATTAGGAAAACGCTGAGCGTAAACCCTAGCAGTCTCATTGCAGATTCCTACACATTCCCCAAGGATCCAAATCATATCAACGTACTCGTTTATAGCATACACCATAATGATGGTCAAGAAAATCAAAAACACGAACTAAAGGTAAATTTAATACACAAATCAGTTCAAAATTGACTTACTTGACACACCTTTCAAAGCGTAAACAACAGAATTTCGAATTTTAAGAACATACAAAGATTCCATAACAAGAACCAACAGTTTCGAAGCAATACCATTACGACACAAGTGATACGTATTTCGGGCTACGTAACCATGTGCACATTTTTTCATCAGTGTTTTTTACACTTTGTGTCAGACTTTTATTACATAAAACAGAAAATCAAAATACATACCAACTGTGAATAATTGACAGGAAAATTGAAATTTCTATTGCAAAATATAAATTTTGTATACTTATTCTTATTAAAACATAATTATGTAATATGATGTACAGCAATAGAAAGATTGCCATGTAAACCAATGGTCATGGGTCTGATAAGATTTTTAGTGTGGCCTTTTTCGAAATAAGAGTTAAAATCGTTAAAGGCATTGGCAAGTTATTTCACGTATTGGTATTTTTTAATAATAATAATGATTAAAAAATTAGAATAAAAACTGCTTTTGTCGCATATTTTTATGACAACCGCTTGCTACGATACAGGCGGTCTAAAATTTGCCCAGTGACGTCAGATCCGACACAGAGTACCGAGTGTAATACCGGCGCATATACTGTATACTGTAAGCGAAACAGCCTACCCTTGCTGTTACATTGTGCAGTGGAGTGAATTTGTTTCGTTTTGTATTAAAGTGCGTTACAGTTTATGAAACTATAATTTAGTATGGGTATATGTTGTGTTTATGGCTGTACAAACAGCACAAATCGTAATAAAGGAATGCAGTTCCACAAGTTTCCCGATAAAAAGAAACGCGCTGCGAGGTACAAAGCGTGGGTAACGAAAGTTAATCGTCAAAAATTTATTCCAACTCGTCATTCATTGGTTTGCGGTGAACATTTTCTAGAAAACGATTATGAACAATCTTCCCTCTTGAAGAAACGATTATTGCCGAATTCCCGAAACCCTTCAATATTGAAAAAAGGTCCTGCCCCTTCTTTAAAATTACGTGGAAATAACCAAGAAATAAAATCACGACATCCGTCTACTTATTTAAAACTGAAAGAGAGGGCTGAAAGGTGCCAAATTATAGATGAAATTGAAAACAGTTGTAAGACGAATGATAATATGGAACCAAATTATGACATCGTTACTGTTGGCGAGTATATTCTAAACTGTTGTGATACAGAAATACAGTGCAACTTAGGTACAGAGACATATGAAAATGCGTTAAAAGAAAATGACATTGAAAAGTGTAATGTACCCAAACTATGCAGCAAAAAAATAGATGCTAGTGTTCAGTGCGAGTTAGGCAAAGAGGTATTTAGAAGATCTGAAAAAATACTTTTTAATGTAGAAAATGAGGGAGTTGATACATCATTTTCTATGTCTGATGCAGATCTATCCGATTCTACTGATTATGAGAGTGACCGTGAAGATATTCAGTGTAATACAAATTCTGAAAGCACCAGCGATCAGTATCTAATTCAATATGACCTACTTTTTCCCCTATTTCAGCGTTGTCAAACCTGTGGCGAGTTAAATATTTTTGTTTCAACCACTAACAAAGGTGCTACATTAATTATTAAAACGAAATGTAGCAATGCTCATAAAATTACCTGGAGGTCGCAGCAATTATACTCCAAGCAGTCAGTAGGCAATGTCAAACTGGCAGCTGCAATTTAGACTGTAGTGGAATAAGTTTCGCTTCTTTTGAAACTTTTGCGAACACTTTTAGAATGAAATTTCTATCTCATACAGCTTACTATAATATTGTTAATAAGTATATCGCACCTTCCATTAAACATACGTATCATGAAGAAAAATTATTGATGTTTGAACGCCTCAAGTCTTCCAATAATGAAAACACGTGGATATGTGGCGATGCCCAGTTTGATTCACCAGGATATTCTGCAAAATATGCCACGTATTTCATTATGAATTTACGCACGAACGAAATAATAGATTTTGAACTAGTGCAAAACGGACAAGTACAAGGTGAATTAGAAAAAGCTGCCTGCGAAAAAGTATTAAATCGTCTTGTCGAAGAAAAATTAAAAATCAGTTTGTTTCTGTCAGATAGGCATCGTGGGATTCGATTGTTGCTTAGAACGAAATTTGGTAATATTGATCATCAGTTTGACGTGTGGCACATGGCTAAAATTCTTGCAAAAAAATTGAAAGCTGAAGAAAAAAAAATCTAAGAGCATCGCTGTGTGGGAGTCTAGTATTATAAATCATTTATGGTGGGCAGCCCAAACCTGTAATGCCAATAAAGAGATTTTAGAAGAAAAATTTAAATCAGTTTTAAGCCACATTGCAAACATCCATGAGTGGCGGCAGGTTGACAGTAATAATTATAAACATGTATTTAAATGTGCCCATGCCCCACTTCCACCTGAAAAATTAAATAATACATTCTGGATAAACAAAAATTCTGCTGATTTTTACCGTCTGACAGAAATTTTGTGTAACAAAACTTTTTTAAACGATTTAAAACAAACAAATCACTACTGTCACACGGGGGGGTGTAGAATCTTACCATAATTTGAGGCTAAAATATACACCAAAAAGAATTCACTATACTTACGAAGGTATGAAAATCAGAAGTATGTTAGCCATTTTGGACCATAATAACAGTGTGCGTTATAACGACGAAAATGAAAAATCTCAAAGAAACGGTCAACGTTTTTCTAAATCATCAAGAAAATGGGTTTACGTTTCAGTACGCACAGCTTTTAATAATCTTGGCGATGTAGTTTAATAAATAAAGCTAGTTTAATGGTAATGGGAGAATTAAATATACCAGTTATTCAAGATACATGCCAGGAAATTCCTCAAAATATTGCAACGTTGCCTAGGTCACCCTTAGACGAAACACGAAAACTGCATTTTTCACGAATGCAGCATCAAGCATCGTCTTCACAGTAAACCGGCAATTGAATTAGTCATATTTTTATTTATTTAGTGTGTTTTAATCACGTCTGATGTAATAGAAACTAAATAATCATGCTCAAATAAGGTACATTGTGTATTTCGTATATATATTTTTTAATTATTGGCTTAAATAAATAAAATTACAAAACAATAATTGTTTTATCATTAATTTGCATTAGATGTATGATTTTACTATGTTAAAAATGTGTTTAAATACATACATACCGTAACTTTTAGAAAAACCCATTTCATTTTTACAGAATAAAATTGCATTAGAAAATTCCCCTCAGCAGGTAAAAATCCTTGATAAAGATTGTCGACTTCTGAGTATGTATCTCTGATTTTTGCTACGACACACGCTGGAACAACTCGTCTTTCATTTTTTCCTAATGGAACCCATGCATTCACCCAGTAAATAAACTGAGTATATGCGACGTGCCTCCAAACACGATTACTTTCGTCGCTCAACATTCGTCTTTTCACTGTATCCACTTTTAAGCACCTGTGATATTTGGCAGTATTTAAAGAATCAATGTTTAAAATTAAAAAATTAAATGATACGTGACATGTAATACAGTCGTCATTTCCTCGTAATACATCGAAGGCATGCGACTCACTACAGCAATAACACTCATTGTCGTTAGGCATCCGTGTGCAAAATGTGCATTTGCAGCATGTTATTATCTCTGTATTTGATCTCCCATCTCATTCAGCACTATAATTATTGTTATCTTCTTCATTTGTTGGCCTAACAGGTTCATACATATACGGTGATACACCAGCCATATTTTAAAAAATCTTGCTTTAAACTGTTCTATAAGATAACTATTATATTATAACTAAGTACGGCTACCTACCACATAATACAAAGCGCGTCTCATATCTCGGTGTCGGAGATGGCGTCACAGCTTCAACTTTAATGCTGTGTATCTTCTAAACGCCACAGCTTAGAGTGTTATAGCTCCACCCCTCTGTTTCAAAACTTTCATGGCATTAGTGATTTTTGTCAAAGTGCAAGAATTAATCCCCGCAGTTCTTCTGTTACACGAAACTCGAAAATTGTGTAGAATAGCATCAATCGATGCAGTATTTTTTTCTCTACAAAAAACTTAATTACACTTGTGGTCTAAAATAATTAGGGAAGCAAATAATTACATATTAAAAAATTACCATTGAAATCCCTATGGTGCGTGAGGCAACGCGCCACCCGGTATACAGGGTCCTGTAACAGTGCGTCGGGCTTTCCTAGCGCCCTTACCGTGAGAGATAGAAAAAAAAGTTTAAAGCATAAAATTATTAGTTCGAAGAGGTCTACGTCGCGAAATTATTTTTAATAATACAGAGTGTTCCACTTTTGCGCTATAATAAAAACATACATTTTTTTAAATACAACACCCTGTAACTTTTCATGTCTTCCGATGTCATTTTTTAACCTCTACATAACTGTCTACCCACTTTTGTATTTTGTGTCAGTGTTACCAACTTATTAATTTTTTTCCGAAAAATCTTTCATAAACAGACTTCACTTTAAAAATCATAAGCGACCTTGATTTTTGAAGTAGAGGGATAAATTTTAGCAATAATTGTAGTCCGGTTAAAGAGCAACATTTTGATATGAGAAAATGGGATTCAGTTGATACAGGGTGTTACAAAAGAAAATGCCAAACTTTCCAAACTTCAAAGTGACATAGCTCATTTTTTTCAAATGGAACCACCACTGTTTTATTTCGCGAATCGATAGCTTTTTTTATCCTCTTTAATTTTGTATTTAGATGTCCGATACCTAAACCCCGTAGTTTTAGAGATATTAAATACTTTTCACAAAAGTAACAATTTAATTACATTTTATGCACCGAAGTGGGCCGTGCTAATGCAAAAAACCAAAACAAAATGTAAGTAAGCCTCAATGTAACATTTTAGTAAATTTAGAATCAAAACGGATAATACATACTTATGTAATAAAATTAATTGTTTTATTCAAAAACTATGAAAAGTAACAAAATTTAAAATGCATAAAAGAAAAACGACTACAATAAATGTTCGAAATGTCTTCCATTTTCATTCAGGCACAAAACTTGATTTTTTTTGTGGGGATACGTGAAGGGAATTGTTTATAACGAACTACGGACAACACAAATAAATATGCAACAACGAATTGTTGACGCTTTTGCAAGTATTTCATCTGAAATGTTACGAAGAGTGCAAAGATCTTTTCAGCAGCGAATTGATTTGAGCCTGAATGAAAATGGAAGACATTTCGAACATTTATTGAAGTCGTTTTTCTTTTATGCATTTTGAATTTTGTTACTTTTCATAGTTTTTGAATAAAACAATTAATTTTATTACATAAGTATTATCCGTTTTGATTCTAAATTTACTAAAATGTTACATTGAGGCTTACTTACATTTTGTTTTGGTTTTTTGCATTAGCACGGCCTACTTCGGTGCATAAAATGTAATTAAATTGTTACTTTTGTGAAAAGTATTTAATATCTCTAAAACTACGGGGTTTGGGTATCGAACATCTAAATACAAAATTAAAGAGGATAAAAAAGCTATCGATTCGCGAAATAAAACAGTGTTGGTTCCATTTGAAAAAAATGAGCTATGTCACTTTGAAGTTTGGAAAGTTTGGCATTTTCTTTTGTAACACCCTGTATCAACTGAATCCCATTTTCTCATATCAAAATGTTGCTCTTTAACCGGACTACAATTATTGCTAAAATTTATCCCTCTACTTCAAAAATCAAGGTCGCTTATGATTTTTAAAGTGAAGTCTGTTTATGAAAGATTTTTCGGAAAAAAATTAATAAGTTGGTAACACTGACACAAAATACAAAAGTGGGTAGACAGTTATGTAGAGGTTAAAAAATGACATCGGAAGACATGAAAAGTTACAGGGTGTTGCATTTAAAAAAATGTATGTTTTTATTATAGCGCAAAAGTGGAACACTCTGTATTATTGAAAATAATTTCGCGACGTAGACCTCTTCGAACCAATAATTTTATGCTTTAAACTTTTTTTTCTATCTCTCACGGTAAGGGCGCTAGGAAAGCCCGACGCACTGTTGCAGGACCCTGTATATTATAGCATAATATAAATATGTAAATGCATGTGCAGGAAGTTCTTTGAGGTAAATTGTACATAATTCTCAAACAGTTCTTTTGTTGAATAAGTAAAGGTTCAAGCTGAGCCAAACAGCCCCACACTAAAGTAGCATATTTAAAATTTAGGTATATCATAGCATAATAGTAAGTTTTACAAACTGTCAAGTTACTACTAAAACGCAATTTTCTGAGGATATATTCCTGCCTACTTATTGCGTATTCCAATTGAAGTATTCGTTAATATAAATGCCTAGGCACTTTAAATTATCAACTCGATGCAATGATTTGTCATTTATTTTTACTTCTAAATTATCAAAATGGTTACAATTTTTTGTTTTAAAGTACATAACATGAGTTTTAGTATCGTTTAATAGTAATGCATTCAAAGAACACCACTGCTCTATTTTGCCAACTTCACTTGAGGTTAGCGTAATTAGGGAGTTTTCATTATTGCCAGACGTATCATCGGCATAAATGACTGCTTTTGACGATGAATGTAAAATATCTAATAAATCATTGTTGTATAAGCTAAAAAGAATTGGACCTAACACTGATCCTTGCGGCACACCTGTGTTTTTTTATTCATTAACTATGTATTTGCAATCTGTAATCATTACAATAAGCAAATTTGATGTACAGATGATGGTGGCATGGATTAACAGTTAGGGTGCAGTGACTTTAACCCTAAGTTCACTTAACACTACTTGTTTCTTTATCTACTTAATATCACATTAGCTACTTTAAAATCTATTAGGCAAGTCTTTGAATGTCCGCACTATTGTGTTGACTGCTGTATGCCATAGGTCCAGATTGGTTTAAATGCTGCGTTGTACACCAGTAGTTTATTGCGTAGGGATAATTTGGATTTCCTACCAAGTAGCCAGTAATGTTTGCTGAATTTTAAACCAAGCTGTTTTATTTTACTCAATATGTGCTTCCTCCATGTTAGGCCCTTGTCCAGATGCATGCCTAGGTATTTGACTTCTTTTAACTTGTGGTGGTAATGGTATGTTGTTCATGAATACTTCTGGTGAGTTTCCTCTGCATTTGGTAAAAGTGATGTGGAGAGATTTTGTAGCATTTCAGCTCCTACCACTGGATCTTTATGTCTGACCATGATGGCGAAGATGGCTGTAAATGATTGTTCATTAGTGGGCATATCAGCTGTATACAGGCTATATAAAAGAGGTCTGTTCGTTAGTGGGCATATCAGCTGTATACAGGCTATATAAAAGAGGTCCAAGTACACTGGCCTGAGGTACCCCAGATCTAATTGGATGTAGTTCCTTGAGATACTGATCATACTGCATTTGAAAATGTCTTTCCTCTAACTACGATTTCAGGATGATATAATAAGAGTGTGGGAGCGTACTTTTTAATTTAGAGAGGAAGCTTGACTATCGTCAAGATAGGCTACCGTGCAGTACAGTTTCTCTTCAAAGGACTGGTTAATATAATCGACTATTCGATGGGCTTGCTGTATTGGTGAATGTTCTTTTCTAAAGCCAAATTGATATTCTGGAATTAGATTAAAATCATCAATAACTGGCATAATTCTCTTTCCTGAGTTTAGTATCAAAATTACTTGAGCCACCTTCCACTGCACGGGGAAGTATCCTAATTGCAAGACTGTATTATAGAGATTAGTAAGCATGACTATGCCCTTACGAGGAAGTTCTTTGAGTAAATGACCTGTTACTAATGCCCGTACTTATAGACAAAACTCGATCTCGCCCTTGAGACCGCCTCAGCCAAGAACACCTCAAGTCGTGTGCTTTGCTTAGCCTGCTGTATATCTTATAATCGCGACTTCGTGAAATTTCGGCGGAATTCAGGAAAGCAGCGAGTAATCTAGGGTTTTTTGTTACTTTTGTTGTACCGCGCTGATATAAACGTCAAAGAATATATTTATATTTTAGTATTTATAACCTTTTGTACGTTTTGTTGTTGAGGCACGTGCGAATTGTTTGTCCTAAAAATTTCTTAAGTTCTTTCTTAAGTTTCGTAAGTTCTTAAATTAAGTGGTGTTTATTAAAGTGAAAGTTTCCAGGTATCTCAAGCATACTAATAACTGTATAAGGGGAGCAAATGGTAAACCACGATTGTTCACAGTCATAAAGCGGTCTGCTATTAGCGGTAAAATTGTATAAAGAACAGTATCTTTGCTAAATCTGTATCTATTACGAAATTTCAAATCTCCATAAAATTCGAGAGGGTTTTCGGCGTCACGTATATACCTTTATCTGCTGGCATGTCAAAATGACATCGTTATGTCATTGTATTTTAGTGAAGTAAGGAAGTTAATTATAATCCTAGAACCATAATGATAATGAAGTTCAAAACGCCCTAGTACCATAATGAAATTCAAAAAGTATTAAAGTTCAAAACGTCCTAGTATCATAATGAAATTCAAAAAGTACTATTACTTTAGCACAAGGAGTATATACTCCTTGCTTTAGCATGAATAAACTTTACTAAATTGATGACAGCAGATAACATTTTGTATGTAATTCGGATCATAAACGATCATTTATGGTAAATGCCGTGTTACCGGGCTCGGCTGACGCTTCCCCTCGATAATATTCACTGCTAACACCATAACGACCGTCATTATGATCCTTATTACATACATATCTTTTTTGACACTATTTCTGCATTTATGGCGTCTTCTACCATATCAAGGTACTCAAAAAACTCTTCACTTTCTTTGCGATCCATGATTTTCAAAATATATATTATTTTGATAACTTGTCACTACACAGCAAAACACGAAATGCGTAACGTCAAACAGTAAAGCACGCCTCAAGCCCGTCTCAAGGTAGGGTGTGACCAACCTTGAGTCAAGTACGCTCAAAGCAGGCTCGAAGTCGTTTTTACTTGGGAAGCAACGACTATAATAGCCATTTTGTTACTTGAGTAATGCTGAAGTTCAAGACCGAGCTGAGTATCGACTATAAGTATGGGCATAAGTCAAAGCCTGGGGCCTTTTTTGGGTTTAGATCATGTTTAATCGTAGTTTTCACTTCCTCAACAGTGAATAGCTTTGGCAATGGAGACATTTGATATGGTGCTTCTAAATACTTCTTTATGTCAGATTCTTCTTCGGGTATTATATCCGAAGGTAAAGATTGAAATACTTTTTCTAAATGTTTACCAAACACTTGCTTTCTCCATGTCCGTTCTTGCCCAGGTGTCATTTATTCTACGCATAGGAGGGATCAGTTGAGTTTGGTGTTTTATTCTTTTAGTTGCCGTCCATAGTGCGTAATTTGTATCTTTGGTAGGACTTAATTTTCAAGCTACTCCTGAAAGCTCTTATTCTTCAGTTCTTTAATTAGACCTTTATTATAACGCATTTTATCCGACGGATATCTCGTGTTTTGCCAAATTCTCCTTAGCCTTCTTTTTTCAGCAATTTTCTTTTTAATTGCTATTTGACAGCATTCTTTTTTCCTAATAGGCGGAATTTTGGGAGTTGCTTCCCAAGCGGACTCTTGAATGATTTGAATACTGCTGATTCTACTTCTTCGTTGATAATTAGTGGAATTTTCATATTTCATTTGTTATCCACTAGATATCTAAAATGACACCAATCTGATTTATTGTTAAATAATTTAGCTGGCTGTTCTTTTTCAATGATTGTAGCACTTATTGTAGCTAAAACCAGCGTATGATCAGAACTGAGATCTAGGCAGGATTCAATGTGCTGGTACCCTGGCGCTATACCCTTTGTTCAGTGGCGGCTCGCCAGGGTAGGCAAGATAGGCACCGCCTACCCTGCTCTTTGTATCGAAAAGAAAAAGAAAGATGTTTTGATAATTAATAAATAAATATATTATAATCAAATATTCAAAAACACTTTTTGCAATTTCGTTTTCTTGAATTTAATTCAGCTGCTACAGCGCAACCCCTGCTCAGCAAACCACCTGTAAAAGTAGCACGTATCTCTGGATAACTGAAAACCAAGCCGAGCTCGTAAGCAAGCAGCGGCATAGGCAGGCACTACTAGAGTTCGCCTGCATTTATCTGATTTATCATTAGTTTTCTACACGCGCTATGATTCTATCTCGTTTGCAGTTGCATTCTTTTGTGGGCACGTTTAGGAAAAATTATGCGAGGATTGGGCGACAGATTCATTCGCCTTCGAATAGTTTCGGGTATTTCGATCGCTTTAGCGAACCCACTCGACTTCCAAACATTAAGTCATTAAGTGTGTTACATGTTAAATTTACACGTGGGATTCCCTGCAATTTTGTCTACCTGTGAATCAGCTGCGATTGTATTGACTTGCTTCACCAGCGAATAAACCAGATAAGTCGTTTTTATTTTATCTGAATTTAATATTATGGATGTTTTGCATGATATAATATGTAGTTTGCTGGTCACGCCGTTTTCACGGCGAAGCAATTCTGAGCGTAGAGAAATTGTCGAACATGGCCGCCCCTTAGCAAGCGTATATATTTTATCTCCTGATAAAAAAAACGGTAAAACGTTTTCTCGTTCTTTTAACATTCTATATTATGAAACTCACAAGTGGCTTTGTGCAAGTTTTTATAAAAAGAAATTGTTTTGTTGGCCCTGTTTGTTATTGTCTATCCTAAAACAAAATGTGTGGGTTTGTCAGGGATATTCAGATCTTAAAAACCTACCAGCTAGTATTAAAAAACATGAATCGTCTAAAGATCACATAAATAATTTTTTGGGGTTGAAACGCATGGAAAAAAATGCGACTACGATTGAAGATGCTTTAAACGTGCAAGCAGGTTTATCAATAAAAATATATAACAAGGATGTAAGAAAAAATAGGGTTTTATTGTCGTATTTAATTGATGTAACTGTTACGTTGGCAAAACAAGAGCTTGCTTTCCGAGGGCATGATGAGACGAAAACATCTTTGAATAGTGGTAACTTTCGTGAAATATTTAATCTTACCATCAAACGTGATTTAGAAATTCGGGAACATATGAAAAAAATACAGGGCGTTTTTTCTGGATTGTCGAAGACGATACAGAATGATTTAATTGACTGTATAGCCGAGCACGTTATGGATACAATTCGAGAAGAAATCAATTCTTCGTGTTTTTTTGCAATTCTAGCAGATGATACCACCGACATCGTCGAAAAGTCACAGTGTGCTCTTTCAATAAGATTTGTTACTAAATCTGGCGAAATTAAACAAAGATTCTTAGGGTTTCATGATGTAAGTGAGAATAAAACAGCAGATGGTTTGTACACTGTCATCAGTAATATTCTTGCCCCATTTAATTACAAAATAAAACTGGTTGCACAGTGTTATGACGGGGCAAGTGTAATGGCAGGTCTTTTGAATGGCTTACAGATGAAAATTAAAAATAATGCTCCGAATGCCCTTTTCACACATTGTTGCGCCCATCGTTTGAATTTAGTGCTGCAAAATGGATCAAACTGTATTAAGGAATGTCGAATATTTTTTAAAACACTTACAGCTATACCGGGATGTTTTCATCAATCTTCAAAACGAACCGTTGTCCTTGATGCCGTTTTGGGAAAAAGAATTCCCACGGCTTGTGAGACTAGATGGACATCTAGATCCAAAATTTTACATGTTGTACATTCTGAATCGGAGCAACTTAAAAATGTCTTTTTAAAAATAATCGAAGATCCGTCCTCAGCAGGTGATTCCATCAATAGTGCTAGAGGTTATTTGAAACAATTAAATAACATGCAATTTGCTTTTTTGACAACGGTTTATAATGAAATATTTAATATTACAGATATTCTCTTCAAAATTTTGCAAACAAAATGTTTAGATGTGAATTACTGTCAAAAACAGATCAGTAGTGCTGTAACTCCAATAAAAAATTTGAGAACAGACAGCAAGTTTGATGAATTGTATATAACCAGTACTAGGAAATTAACAAACCATGAACAATCACCAAAAAGAATAAAATTATGCAACTTGGAAACTGAGACTGTAGCTTATAGAGCTTTGTATTTTAATATAATTGATAACATCCTAGGCCAATTAGAAATACGTTTTCAAGATTTCAGTCGCTTAGAATACTTTGCTTTAGCAGATTCTACCAAATTTGACTCTTTTAGTAAAAAATTTCCCCATGATTTAGTAAACATTTTACTAGAACAGTTTAAGATTATTTTGGTGAAACAACGTCTTATCAACGAATTAAGTGTAATTTATAATGACCAACAATTTAAAAATAATCTGAAGGTTGATCAAATATTAAAATTTTTTATCGAAAATGATTTGTTAGAAGTTTTCCCCGAAGCGTATAAGCTGTTTGTTTTAATTGCTACCATTCCAGTTACCACCTCTTCAGTTGAACGCAACTTCTCCTGTTTAAAAAGAATTTTAACCTATTTGCATAATTCTATGTCGCAAAACAGATTAACTTCGCTTGCATTACTGTCAATTGAAAAGGAACTGCTAATTAAATTATACAGTGAAGATGATTTTATGGACAAAAGTATTCGCTTTTGAAAGACAGAAGAATTAATCTGATTTATAAAACATAAGTAGTTGTAAAATATGTTCTGAATGTTAGTTGTTCAAAGGTTTTGACGGGCAGTCGACAGATTGTACTGCAAAACCTTTTTTCGTTTTTTAACATTTTTAATTGGTTTGAAAACGGAGATAGAGTTGCCTCCGAAGCGTTACTGTTACTGTTCTTCAGTGCCTACCCTGCCTGAAACGTCACGAGCCGCCACTGCCTTTGTTACAAAAAAATCCAATAAATCTGGGATTTTATTAATATCTGTTGACCAGGTAGGTTCATATGATGACAGATAATTTAAGTTTAGTTCTTGAATAACCTTTTGCAATACTCTTCCTCGTCCTGGTGCAGTTATACGAGAACCCCAGAGTATATTCTTGGCATTGAAGTCTCCACCCACTATAAACCTGTTGCCTAGGGATCGGAAATAATTGATAAAACCTTCTTTGTTAGTAGGGCGATTTGGCGGGCAGTATGCCGCTGAGAGTGCAAGTGGACCATGCCAATCTTCTTTTTCCACACTGGTTGCTTGTAGAAAGTTTTCCCTTAATTTAGGTTTTCTTGATGTTTAATGGTTTGTTTAATCAATATAGCTGCCCCTCCCATGGCATATTTTTCAGCATCTGGGTGTTCTGTGGTGCAAATATTGTAGTTTTGCACTTTAAAATGGGTTGTACTTGTTAAATGGGTTACTGAAACAAGTGGAATGTCGAGATTATGTTGTCTGAGAAACACTTCTACTTCTTGCTTATGATGTGAAAGTCCATTTTTATTTTTTAAGGAGTTCTTCTCCCAGGAGCCTGATCTGTGTTGTTAATTCATTAATGTTCATATATCTTTAAGCGAGGTCCACTCATCGACCGTTAGGCTAAAAATCTGGCATCGTCTTTCAACTGATCTAAACTATTTACTCGAATTTTATTGCAAATTTTATCCCCATACTCCATTATAATGTAGAAACTTTTTGACGGGGAAGCAAGACTCTTAATTAATCAAAGGATAATACTCGTAAGTGTCTAAGTTAATCTACTGTTCTTGTTACAGAGGAAAAAGGAAGTAAATCCGGAGGATAAAAAAAGGAAGCGAAGAAAAATTTCGTATCGTTGGCTTAAAACAACAATTACATCCTTACGAGAGTTTGAAAAATTCTTCTTGCAGCATTACGAGCCTGAATTTGGAGAAGGTAAGATTTGTAATTGATTTATTGTAACAAATAAAAATTATCTGGTGTTTTTAGCCGATGAAGATCGAGTTTTACCAGAAGACTATGATTCTGATGATGATACCAATTCAGTATATTCAGTTTTGGTTTTACCAGAGGATTTGAATGAAGAGATAGGAGATGTTGTTGTGGATTCAACAGAGATATCCACAAATGATGATGATCAACGCATTCAAGAGAAAAATAACGAAGTGGATCAAGAAAATGATTTTGACAGCATATTAAGAAATGACGAACATGATCAAGAAGTACCTGATAGCTCAGTTGCTCAAGCAGATGATTCTGCGAATGATTTAGAAGAAACTACATCCGATCGTGAAGAAGTACAACCAAATACTCTTGCTGGTATATTGAGAAAGAAAACAGTAGACACCGAAGGGTTGGAAAGATTGAAGACAGTAAATGAATGGAGAAAATTCATCGAACCCAAATTAGTAGATGCAGAAAAAAATTCGAAGTTCGATATTCACGAATATGGTACAAAAATTATGGATGCTATTCCTACGAATGAAAACTTGAATTTTAAAAATTTAGCTCAAGGAAAATCAGCATCGGAAGTCACGCGACTGTTCTTAGCATCGTTGCAGCTTGCCAATACTTATAACGTGGAACTTGTTGCACCTGCACAAGGGGAATTGGCTAACGATAAACTCGAATTAAAATTATTAACGAGAGAACGTTATCACGAGCATTTAATTGAATATGAAGCACCGTCAGAAAATTCATTCAGAGAAAGATTAGCTCGAATGCAGGCACTTCAACCTTCGACATCTTTCCAATCTACACCGCAAGCATCGTGTTCACACACTTTTAATCGTACCGCCAAAAGGCAAAGGTTGTCTTATATGTAATAAAGTACAAAGGGTTCATTTGTTTTGTAGCATAATTATTTTAAAAAACGTTTTATGTTTATATAAAATTACTTTTAAAATCTGCAAAAGAAAATAAATTTTTTACTTACATTCTAAGTTTTGTGTATTATTTTTTGATTTGGTATATAAAATACAAAGCATTTTTTTAAATATAAAAAATTAAAATTATATCTTGAATAATGGTAGCATATTTATAGAAGTAAAAACTGGATCCTCTAACGTTTTTAAATTGTAATTTGTGCTGGGTGAGACAGTTTGCAATTATAAAACGTCACAACATGCATCTGTTGATTTGGCCATTCAGCATGGATCTTATTAGAATTTTGTTGCATCCAAGGCATAGACAAGATCTGAAGCGCAGGGTGGTTAAGGCGATGCAGGGGTCAAACCCAAGTTGAATGCTCTGCAGGTGGCCTACTCAATCACTGAAAATATTAGAATTTTGTTGCATCCAAGGCATAGACAAGATCTGAAGCACAGGGTGGTTAAGGCGATGCAGGGGTCAAACCCAAGTTGAATGCTCTGCAGGTGGCCTACTCAATCACTGAAAATAATTAAGAAGCGAGACATAGTGGTGCAGTAGGGAAGGTAGGCACTTGTCGAAGGCATGGCATGGGTATGAAAAGCAAAATAGGAGGTGTTTCTTAGCTACATTCCATCGCTGAGTGTAAATACCAATGGGCCGTATTCTGATCTCATGTTTAAAGTTGTATGAGATCAGAATACCGCCCAATATCTTTAGTGCTATGTGGCCTGTCGTATTTTCTGAAACATTTTTCAGAAATGTTTGTACCATGGCACCTTCTGTTGATTTATCATATATGCCATATACAGGGTGATTCAAATTCGACCCTCACCATGGGGATCTCCCTTATGAGCAGAGTTAGAAGGAATGTTTAAATCCGGCAAAGCTGCTATTTTTTGTTCTCTTTAGGAATCCGCCGGTAAAATTGACTTGCGACAATTGACAATCGAAATATTTTGAAAAATCGAAAATAGTGGGATTTAGTTTTTTGCTTGTGGCGCTCTTATTTGAATTTATAATTAAACACTAAAAGCACATTTTCATAGCCATTGTTTCTCCTCTATCTGATGGTCTGGTTATAATTCCAATTCAATGATTGGGAAATTCCTGATGCAAATAAGTTGGCACATTTCTCGCATTATGAGCCGGTGCACCGTCTTGTTGCCACCATAATCTTTGGAGTTCATTTAATGGAACATCTTCTAAATAATCAGACACTTGTGTACGAAGAAGATTCAAAGTTCCCCATTCAAAGATTCTTCCTACATAAACGGTCCAATTAAGCGGTCACGCAGTATACCCATCCAGACATTAATTCCAAAACGATGTTGTGGTCTTCTTTCCCTATTCTGCCTTGGATTTTCGACTGACCAGTAATGCTCTGTATTACGATTAAATAAACCAGCATTTGTAAATTTTGATTCGTCTGACCAAATAATTTTGTCTAAAAAAACTGTTATCAGTATTACATTGTTGTAATAACCAATTACAAAAAAGTAAGCGCCTGTCCGTATCTCCAGGTTGTAAAGTATGACTGACATGAATCTTGTATGCTTTATAATTATTACGTTTTAAGTTTGCCATACATGGGTCTGCGGTAAATTTAATTCTAGAGCTATTTCACGTGTAGAGCTCGAAGGAGTGTTGTTTATCTAGAAGAACATATCTTAGGGAAAACATTTATAAAAAAATAGGGCTTTAGTATTACCATTTGTAAAATGTTAGGTTCATTATTATCCAAATTTCTGTTAGCACCAGCATTACGCGGTGCAGTAAACTGAGTAAACGATCCATATTCTGTTAAATTTCGATCAAGTTGGAGGAAAATAGTACGATGTGGTTGTTGCCTCTCTGGATACATTTTGAAATATGAGTTACTCGCTAATGTCGAATTTTGATTAGAAGAATAATAAACACTTAACATATCACGTTTTTCTTCATTAGTGTACGGCATTTTGATATCACTGACAGTAACAATTACACAAGTAAACAAAAGCGCCCTAACTAGATGCTCCATTGTTTTTAAACAATTCATGGCAGACATGATTTTAAGTTACCTACGCTTTTTTGAGAATTAAGCACTAAATTTAGAATATTTTCCCTACATATCCTATATCGTTGTAATCAGAGAAAAAGTGTGCATCTGAATTTGTAAAAAAACAAAATGGCCCCCATAAGAAATAAGAAAGTTGATGATGGCCTGCAAGAGTCGAAACGTGCTAATAAAATTATAACCAGGCCATCAGATAGAGGAGAAAAAATGGCTATGAAAATGTGTTTTTAGTTTTTAATTATAAACTCAAATAAGAGCGCCACAAGCAAAAAACTAAATCCCACTTTTTCGATTTATCAAAATATTTCGATTGTCAATTGTCGTAAGTCAATTTTGCCGGCGGATTCTTAAAGAGAACAAAAAAAAGCAACTTTGCCGAATTTAAACATTCCCTCTAACTCTGCTCATAAGGGAGATCCCCATAATCCCCATGGTGAGGGTCGAATTTGAATCACCCTGTATATACCGGGTGGTGCATTGCCTCACGCACCATAGGAATTTCAATGGTAATTTTTTAATATGTTAATATTTGCTTCCCTAATTATTTTAGGCCAAAAGGTGCCAAAAGTGTAATTAAGTTTTTTGTAGAAAAAAAATACTGCATCCAATGATGCTATTTTACACAAAAAATATATTTGCACTTTTGGTCTAAAGTAATTAGGGAAGCAAATATTTACAAATTAAAAATTTACCATTGAAATTCCTATAGTGCGTGAGGCAATGCACCACCCTGTATGTATCACACATTCCGTAAGGCATTTTGCTGTTATTAATATGGGAGACCGTAACACTCTATTATATATTTACTGATTTTCTAGATATTTGCTACATGATATTAACAATAAAAGGCTGTACATTCCTATCGGAATTGCAGCCGCCTATGGGCTCTGTAGACTAATGTAAGTGTTAGTGGTACGTCACTCCACTCCACTCTATAAACTCTATATGTCATTGCTTTACAGGTTGTTGCTTCTTTAACTATTTTTTCCACACTTTTCTGTGCTCTATCTTCTCCTTTCATTTTGTAATTCCCATGGTCCCATGTGCTGTACCATCTTATTCTTTTTGATTTCATTACTCTTAACTATATTTTTTAGTGGAATGCATATGTGGAACGAATGACAGAAGACTGTTTATCAAACATTCTTAAAACAGGAATTCCGATAGGGAAACGCCAACTGAGCAGACCACCTAAGCATTGGATTGAAAGTTGGGCTTTATTTTCACTCGGAGCGTCCTCTTGAAAGAGATATGTCAACGAAACAAACAGGGAAAGCCTACATAAAGTGAAAGAAGAAGAACTATATTTTCATTTTTTATTAGTAGGTAGGTACCTATATCTTCTTTTCTATTGACTTTAGGTGTAGAATAGTTTACAGATAAATTGAAGGCTATAAAATACTTATTATTAGTATGTATTATATGTTTTCTTAACATATTTAAAGAAGTAGGTTTTTTTCTATTCAGCCCTTAGATCATATATATTAACATGGATAGCACCATCCAGGTGTGTGAAGTTATACACGAGCTTCCATATACACGAGCTTTCGGGCATGCGCACAAAAACCAGGTTGCGTATTCTGAAAGCGAGATAGGGAAACCCATGTAAATGGCCGCCATGCGAAGTAAACAAAACGCCCCTTTTCATAATTCTTTAAATAATTCAAAATTTAAGCGACACAATTATTCGCCATCCACACTAAACTGTTCTACATAAAATTCTGCGCGTTTCCCAAGAAAAATCAAACGCTGCCATGCACGTAGAACTGAATAAATAATGTTTAAAGTACACGGGCATTCAAATGGGCGAGCTCGGCGCGCCATTCCTAAATTGTTCTAAAATATGCAAAAACCAAGCGTGTGAATGATTCTCGTTTCTGTTAAAAGATCGGCTATGCTGGTTTATAGTTTCAGTAAAAATTTCGTGTCAATTCCTGTTCTAATCATGCTAATAATGTTAAAAAGTAACTTCGAAGTACAAAATGTTAAGCTCGAACTCCGGCCATCTTGAATGTCGGCATTCCCGTTCAAGGTAATTGAATTTAGTCTAAGATATCTAAGTAGAACATTTCATTTTGCTGCATACCAACCGATTTCACATACTATTTTATAGTTTCATTCACAATTTTACATCAATTCTTGCTCTAATAATGCCACTAATGTGAAAAGCTCAATCGAAGTGAACTGCCAAGCCGGCCATCTTTGTATATGTAAAGCTATAGAGTAACATCGTTTATTGCGTTTGTGCCAGCGCCATCTTGTGTCGGTTATTGATTATACGGTCTTGTAGAAAGATGTAAATTTGCTATTGAACTAAAAAATTAGATACCTATAATAATATTATGTTATTTCGAAAGATGGCTGTAGTGAAAAAGATTTTAGTAATTTTAAAGAGGCTTATATTCAATATAATATGTTGGCACTATTGGCAGCACACCATTATAAACTTACGTAACCTCAGTTATATTTGTTTATGTTTATTTTAACCTAACTTTCGGTTTCGGAAATGAATTTACCAATGTTGATTGCGCTTTATAACAAAACCGTTATCTTTGTTGTTGTATAATAATTGTTTGTATTGTGTTTCAAGTCGAATAAAGTAAATTATGCATCTTGTTTAAACGAACGTACAGAGAAAATCAACAACAACAAATAATTTTGATAAATGTTTGTACGTTCGCCATTTAAAATGAAATTTGCCTAATATTATGCATAGGTAAACAGATTTTTTTAAACTTAAAATGGTAGAAAATAATAGATGTAGGAATATTATACTGCTCTTTGCTAATTAGATTCTAATCAGGCTAATCAGGTTAATTAAAGTTATGTAAACTTATAGCAACCTGCGATATCACCAATAGCAACCCGCTTGATTTAATATAATTTCATTGCACATCGTTGCAACATTTATGAAAAGCACCAGCACTGCAAAAATTTCAAACTTCGGATGGAAATTCTAAGTAAACCAGGGGTATGTTGAGTACAATTATAGATTAGTTATTTCTTTTGTTGATTAAACTACAGCTAAAAATCATTATTTCATAAAAATATCGCACAACAAGCAAACCGGAATACGACTTAAGGCTGCCAATAACTCCTCATCTAAGAAGTTAACATTAAATTGATAGAAGACTTTATTGCTTTGTTTTTGATGCAGAATCACATGGTGTGGATATTATCCTCCATTTAGGATTCACCCTGTATACTGTTTTAGCATGCTTCTTTAAAACTGAAAAAGCTGAGACTAATTAGAGATTTAACAAAAGAAAATTGATTTTTAAAACTTGTTCTTTTTTGTTTAGAAACAATCAAGGTCATAGATGCATATAGTATAGCACTTGATACAACCTGTTTTGAAAAGTACGTATTTAATTGAATCCAAAGTTAAACATCAATTTTTTTTTATTTCTTTTTTCAGGGACGGAATTCATTTAAACCGAAAAGGGTTAACAGCACTCCACAAACTTGTGTTACAATATTATTCCATTTAATCCTTCAAATGACCACGGCAGTGGACCTATGCAGAAATCCAACACTAAAGGTGCATTCAGACTCGGAAATTTTGTCCGGAAAGTTGACGGAGAAATTTAAACGAACCAATCAGGAAGTGTGTAGAATTTGAATCGTAAGAAGCGGTAAATTCTACACACCTCCTGATTGGTTCGTTTAAATTTCTCCGACAAAATTTCTGAGTCTGAATGCACCTTTAAACTTGTCCATATTTTCAACCAAAATGCTTCTAAATGCCCGCTGAAAGGGTGCACTTTGTTTGAATTGTTTGTTCACTTTTTTTGAATGTTTCCTATCTTTCACAACTCCAAGTTCCTTTCTAATCCCATCCTGGCAAGGAAAGCTTGGCACCTACTCGTTGGTCCTTGCTGTACAATAGTCACTGTATATTCGATACAGTTTCTATTGGCCAAGACCAAGCAAAAAAGAATCCAACTAACTTAAAATGTTTTTTTACTGCTATGTTGTTTTCGAAGGAATCCTTTATTTTGACAAACGACAAAAATTCACATGCAACACTTTGAAAAAAGACGAAATAATTAAAACTAGCAGCAAGAATCTACTCCAACAGATACAAAGTTAGTAATGTAATGGTAATCTCTATTGAAATTGTAGGTAATTAAGTTTGTTTTTTTTTTGTTTCATGACAACGACAGCTTTACAGTATATTTCCAAAGGCAGCAATCAGCATCAAAAGGCTCTGAAGACACCAAACTTTATTTATGCATATGTAATAGTAGTTTATTTTATTTAAAAAATTTTGAAATCAAAGGGATGTAGTTTCAATTGGAACAGCATGTGTGTTTTTTTTAGTAAGCTGAATAAATATAAATTGTAATTATACATACTTTGTTTTTTTAATTTAGAATTCTTCTCTTTATGTACTTAGCGTAGTTATTTGGTGACAAAGGCAAAAGTTAAATTTATGAGCTGCTATTTTGTGCCCTACAGTTAATATTGAAATCAAAGTTCACCTACTTATAAATACTTTAAAGCCGTTAACTTAGACATGACACCGTTTTCATCTATTTGCACATCCAATTCCAAGCAGAAACGGCAACGACCTTGTGTTCCACAGTAATCTGCGTCAAGCACCTACAAGAAGACACACCAACAAAGTTGCTATGAACTTATTATCACTATAAAGAACTTAAAACTATGGCGTATAGAAAATTAACCTCCTGGAGGTCACATTATTACCACTTATTTACCTTTACAAACGTATACCTTCCGATTATATAGCCTGATTAGAATCTATTAGCAAAGAGCAGTATAATATTCCTACATCTATTATTTTCTACCATTTTAAGTTTAAAAAAATCTGTTTACCTATACATAATATTAGGCAAATTTCATTTTAAATGGCGAACGTACAAACATTTATCAAAATTATTTGTTGTTGTTGATTTTCTCTGTACGTTCGTTTAAACAAGATGCATAATTTACTTTATTCGACTTGAAACACAATACAAACAATTATTATACAACAACAAAGATAACGGTTTTGTTATAAAGCGCAATCAACATTGGTAAATTCATTTCCGAAACCGAAAGTTAGGTTAAAATAAACATAAACAAATATAACTGAGGTTACGTAAGTTTATAATGGTGTGCTGCCAATAGTGCCAACATATTATATTGAATATAAGCCTCTTTAAAATTACTAAAATCTTTTTCACTACAGCCATCTTTCGAAATAACATAATATTATTATAGGTATCTAATTTTTTAGTTCAATAGCAAATTTACATCTTTCTACAAGACCGTATAATCAATAACCGACACAAGATGGCGCTGGCACAAACGCCGTAAACGATGTTACTCTATAGCTTTACATATACAAAGATGGCCGGCTTGGCAGTTCACTTCGATTGAGCTTTTCACATTAGTGGCATTATTAGAGCAAGAATTGATGTAAAATTGTGAATGAAACTATAAAATAGTATGTGAAATCGGTTGGTATGCAGCAAAATGAAATGTTCTACTTAGATATCTTAGACTAAATTCAATTACCTTGAACGGGAATGCCGACATTCAAGATGGCCGGAGTTCGAGCTTAACATTTTGTACTTCGAAGTTACTTTTTAACATTATTAGCATGATTAGAACAGGAATTGACACGAAATTTTTACTGAAACTATAAACCAGCATAGCCGATCTTTTAACAGAAACGAGAATCATTCACACGCTTGGTTTTTGCATATTTTAGAACAATTTAGGAATGGCGCGCCGAGCTCGCCCATTTGAATGCCCGTGTACTTTAAACATTATTTATTCAGTTCTACGTGCATGGCAGCGTTTGATTTTTCTTGGGAAACGCGCAGAATTTTATGTAGAACAGTTTAGTGTGGATGGCGAATAATTGTGTCGCTTAAATTTTGAATTATTTAAAGAATTATGAAAAGGGGCGTTTTGTTTACTTCGCATGGCGGCCATTTACATGGGTTTCCCTATCTCGCTTTCAGAATACGCAACCTGGTTTTTGTGCGCATGCCCGAAAGCTCGTGTATATGGAAGCTCGTGTATAACTTCACACACCTAAATATGCAACGAAATATGAAACTTTCAGTTTTAGGGCACTTAAAAACACAAATTAAAATATCTAATTATACTACTAGACGCAGTGTTACGTGATCTTGTCGATTATGCACCTTCTGTTTAAATTAACCAAAAATTTAGTTAAAAATAAATAAAAATCGTGTTTTATTGTTAACTTTCACTTTGGGAAAAGTTAAACAAACTAGAAATTCCCGTGCTGTACGTAATACTAAAATTATCGATGTAAATATGAAAAAATGCATAGAAAACATGTGCCGCATGCCTTTAGTTTTTATATTTACACCCAAATGAAAATAAAATGCATCTAAAAGTGACAAATATTTCAGTAAAACTTTAATAAGGTTGAAAGACAGTTTATTGTTTTGTTCTTATTCATAAAGGAACATCAAAATTATAATAAACAGAATAATATCAAACTTGACAAAAACATAAGAAACAAATCCTAATACACTTTATTCAACAATACAGTAAATATAATGATAAACAATTCTGTAAAAGGTATACATTCCCATGTATGTGTCAGGTTATGTTAATTAATGCAGTTAAATTTTTGAATTTACCTTCAGTTTTCACACTTTGTACGCATACTCACAACTGAGGTTCTCACAAGTGAGATAGAAGATTGAAATACTTTGATTTAGAAAGAGATAGTGCAAAAATAGCACGTCTGTGCTATGTTGGCTTCAGGTTTAAACGCTTGTAGTGCTATCCATGTTAATATATATGATCTAAGATTCAGCCCTTCTATTACATCGAACTTAAGAAAAAAAAAAAACAAAACAAAAACAAACAAACTCCGCCAAATACCTCGAAAAAATGAATAATACTTTGTTTTCATAGCATTTGTTTCTTTAGTTGTCAAATTTTCAAAACGTATCTAATCAAAGTTGATATCTAAATACTTGATATCATTTAAGTAACTGATTAATATTACTGCAAATCAGTCCACATTTTTTCGTAATGTGGCATTTATTAGTATTCAACGTACGATATAATAGCACAGGTGAATAGAAGAAAACCTCTACTTTTTAAATATATTAAGAAAACATATGGTTACTACCTAAATAAACAAAGTTGGTTGCCATAGCAACTAAACAAAAAAAGATACTAATAAAAAATATGTCATTGTATGCGCCGCAATTAGCCCAAAAACTTTCGTATGCAACTTTTTCTTGCAACTCTTCAAATTAAAAAGTTACAGGCAATATTAGCTACTTTTGACACACTCTGTATATTATATATTATAGGCTGAGCCGTCGCCTGCGTCGATTAAAAACGGAAACACCGTTTTGAATCAACGCAGGCGACGGGCTGAGCATAGTTAATAAATTTAAAAAAAAATGAATTGAATTTTTAAATTTTGTAATCCTTTTAAAAGCCAAGTTTGGTTGTTGAATACACATTTTTATTAAGCAAGTTTATATGGATTTCGTATTTCGTGTTATTTAAAATAAAAATTTTAGTGAAATGGAGTACATCTTTGACGAAAAGAAGACAGGTTTTAAATCTTATGATGGTTATGTGGCAATTATAGCCAACTAATAAGACATTACCAACATAGAACATGTTACGTGCATGTTACCAGATTTAAAAAGAAACGGTTGGTCCGTAAACTAACCTTAAATGATTGTTTTTAATTTGTGATCACTGTATTGATAAGACATTTTAAGACATATTTAATTGCTATTAATGCTCCAAATGACATGTTAGTGCATTCTCCACTAATTTTCTGTTAACAAACGTAAGTAGAAGCATAGTTTTTTATTATTTATACTATCGATTACATCAACCATACAGATATACCAAGAAACAATCGATATTTCTAACAAATAACAGGTTAATCACTCATTGTAAATTACAACTAAACAATACATTCTTATATACATTCATCATTTTTATTCTGCATATTTAAAATGGAAGGATACACAATGAACATAAATTATTTAGATTTAAACATACGTTTCAGATGTAAATCTATTACAAATGAACGTTTATGATATAGTTACGGGCATTTTAGATTTCCACTGAGGTGGCATAAGTTCATCGACTCTTCGATTTAAAAATGCAACGCGAGTGCTCATGTTATGCACCGTTTGTTCCATATGAGCTTGGCGTTTTAACTGTATTTGTGGATTTAATAATTCTACTTGTGTAACTCGATTTTCTATGTTCTGTAATTTCTGACGTACTGCGTCTAAATATGCATCTTGAAGATTTGCGTTAGATTTAGCTAAAATATTATTATATAATTGCTGTAAATTGCCGAATAATTACACTTACTTGCATGCTGTATTTTCGATACATCCATGATGAAATAGCTGAAAATGTAATGATATTATTAAACATTAGAATATAGTGTAAAATAATTACTTTTCTGAGGAATTTCCGCTTAATAAACTCATTAGCGGTACGAGAACGAAATCTTTATTTCGAAGTTTGATTACTTTATCTTCATTTTCTGATAATCCACACAGATTTCTTACTTCTTGTTTTAGAAAGCTGTATTCTAATTTTGGATTTATTTTAACTTGCTTGCTTTCTAAAATTGGTTTAGCTGAAAGTTTAAGGTGTGTTAACGATTGCATTCGTCATTATACTCGGAACTTACCTGTTTTATCAAATCTTCGGATTTTTAGATGAACTGTAACAGCACTGCACATCTTTAAAGTGTAGTAATAACACTAAACTGCAAAAAAATACGATAATTCCGTTTTGGTACAAAATTGTCAAACAGTTATAGTTTGGTTTAATGATTTTCCACAGCAAATTTTGTTTGGTTAGGTTAATTTGTGTATTAATTTAGTTTGTCATTCAATTTTCGTCTCTTTCACGCCTTTAGTTAAAGGTCCTTATCGTATTTATTGCACCAGAACAAAATTGATAAAAATAAAAATTCTGAAGTTAAAGCTATGTTTACACATGCGTGCGTGCGTGCTTGTTAAAATAAAGCCGTGTTTACACAACAACTGTACATGTATTGTCCTTTAACTCAATTCTTATTAGGAGCATAGGGGTCAGTGGCGGCTGGTCCATAAGCGCTGCGACACTACAGCACCCCCAGAACAATGTACGGAAATTAATTACCTATTAAATTTGTACTTCAAAATATCAATAATATAACAATCATTCAATATTTTGTATAATTATTACATAAATTTAATTAATTAAACCGCTTTTAAAAGGAATTATTTTAACCGAAGCTGTAGATTCCATTCAGAGCGCTGACAAATTTAGCAGTGTCCAAAACGTAGTACATTCGGTGCACGTTCCGCCGCGATTTGTTTGTTTTAATAATACATGGTAAAAGTAGTCCGAACGCTGCTATCTGGGCAGCCTGTCAGCATTATTGCATCATGCCGTTTAGCTCTTGGACATCCGATCCAACAAAAACAATAATACGTGCGAATACTACGAAAAAACTAGGTGATGTCATCATTGTGCAAGGACGTCTTGGGCGACGGTATGTGTAATATAAACAGGAATATTAAATAATAAATAGTTCGTATTTCCAACTTGATTGCAACATCACTGCGAAGACGGTCAAGGCTGCTCTAGGGTTAACAGGTGATCGAAAAATTTTGTGAAGCTAAAAATCGCAGAATGGATTTTATATTTAAATAAAAATTCTTTTTATTTCATTTGCCAGTAAGCTTATTTTTTTTATAAATTGAGTAAAATTTCGATTTGTTTTGTTTTATTTAAGGCACCTTAAATAAAATAAAAGGCACCTTAAAAATATCAAGGATCGTTACTGGTATGTAAGTATATTTCGAAAGCTGCAGCACCCCCATAATTTCAAGCCACGAGCCGCCACTGATAGGGGTTCCACAGTACTTTTCTAGCGGGTCCTGTGTCTCTTGCTAGCGCCTTTAATTCTCTCCATTCTTTGCCTGTTGTACTGGCTTCATTTGTTATCCTTCTTCGCTATGTAGTTTATGGGCTGCCTATTCTTCGTGAGTCCTGCGGGTTCCAGTACAGAGCTGTCTTGGTTATGTTGTTTTCCTCTGTACGGAGTGTGTGGCCAAGCCAATTTTCTCCATCTTATTTGTTTTTGTACTGGTTTTTCATCTGCAAGTTGCCACAGATCTGCGTTGGATATTATTTCAGGCCATCTAATATCTAGGATACATCTTAGGCATCTGTTTATCAAGGCCCGCTGAATTAAATATTGAATATTAAGGCCTGCCCACTTCATTTAGCCAAGACGCAATTTAGAAAGGACGATGGCGCCATTTGAGGTGAACTATACATTTGTCCCTGTTGTGGTCTTTGGCAGTGCCGGGCCAAGAAACTTTCAGGCCTGAGGCGCTTAATACTCTCGGGCCCTTGGATGAAAAAAACACGAAACACTGCTATTTGTCGTATTTAAAAAAAAAACGCAAAATTAAAGCAAAAAACATGTTTCATGAAACAAACGATTATAATAAAATTAAATCAAAAACTGTGAACATAACATAAAATTTGATAACATAACGAAAACTTCCTAACAAACACTAATATATTTCTTTCTTGACTTCTTGGAAGTAAAGTCTTGCATGATGTTGTCGCAGTCAATGCTGTCCATGCTTTCACTCTCTATGTATAACAAAGAAAGAGCATCCAGTTGACTTTGCCGCATGCTTGATCTTAAGTAACTTTTTACTCGTTTTAATGCAAGGATGTAAAATACAATTAAAAATTGCTAAATCTTGACTATCGTGTCCCGCGTTCCCGGGCCCCTGTGGGCGCCGGGCCCTGCGGCACGCGCCTTTTGTACCTCATGGATAATCCGGTACTGGTCTTTGGTACTTCTTTCTTGAATTTTTCTTCTTCTAGAAGTGGCGTGCTCTTTACAGGGTGTTGCTAATCTTCTCTTCATATGTCTGTGGTGTGCGTGTCAAGTAGCCTACAGACATAGGGGACCTACAGCTTAACGTGGACTTCGAACCGCAGAAGTGCCTTCTGAGGGAAGCGGTCGGGTATTTTCGGTTAATGTGTGACCCTGGTCAGCTGCACTCTGAAGTTTGTCTGCCATTTTTGAAACAACCTGTATATAGCTGTGAATGTGATAAACTTATTCTAAATATGATTTATTTTTACAGAACTTTTAGAGGGATTATGACCTCTTCTACAACTGGCGTATAAGAAGTTTCCTCCGTCCGTACAACTTCAGCGAAATCAAGGCGTTAAATGGCGTCTAAAAAGGAATCAGTTTCACAAAAAATAAGCGTCTCTCCTGGAAATTCCCGAAAATGTGTATTTTGCCAACAAAGTCAATCAGATGAAATTAATCTTGGTGGTCTGAAGTCTTCAAAAACGTTACGAGCACATTATTATTGTTTGTTACTTAGTGAAACGATTAAACAACTAGGGCAAGATAGTCAAGGAATATTGGGATTTATGCCAGGGGATATTATGAACGAATTACGTATATCAAAACGTAAGCAATGTTGTTACTGTAAGGAATTTGGAGCAAGTTTAGGTTGTCAACATATCGGCTGCAATCGAAAATTCCATTTACCTTGTGGACTGAAAAATAATGCTCAACTTAATTTTAACGATTTTTCATCAAAGTGTCATCGGCATCGTAAGGTAACTAATATCCCTGTGTATATAAAAAGGGCACTTAGTGAATATAATTGCGTGATTTGTCTCGAATATTTCGATGACGATGAAAATATTTCGAATATCATTTGGGCAGACTGTTGTAAATCCGATGTTGTTTTTCACATACAATGCATTAGAGAATTGGCACTTAATGCTGGTTACTTCACAAAATGTCCTGGGTGTAATAATAAGAGCGAATTTGTAAATTCAATAAAATCATTGGGAGTCTTCGTTCCCGAAAGGGATGCCTCTTGGGAACTGGAAAGAAATGCCTTCTCAGATTTACTTTACGTTCACGATAGGTGCGACGTAACGAATTGCATTTGTCCACAGGGAAGAAATTTCAAAGGAAAAGGACAGTGGAAATTGGTGTTGTGTAATTTGTGTGGTTCGTTTGGAATTCATACCGGTTGCTTTACGCCTGACATGATTGGGAATAAGATTATATGTGATGTTTGCAAAATTGAAGGTAATCATCCGAGAAACGATGGCATTCCTCAGATAAAAGCAGCCGAAATATCGAATTCTGTGACTATTCAAGAAGTAAAAGAGGAATTATCAGAACCAACCGAAACGCTTGAGCCACTTACAGATGATTCCAGTAATAATCAGCAAAATTTGTCGGAAAAGAAAAACATCGCAAGTACATCTGATGAGTATGAATTGGGAACCCAAACCTCGTATTTACCAGGACTATCGTCACCCAGAAAAAGGAAAAAGGCCGCAGAAGATGTAACAACAGAGTTGGAACAATGTGACCGTCGTAAGTATAAAAAATTTAAGAAATTCGATGATTCCCATGATTCTATAAAATGTGGTGATTCGGTAATTGTACTGCCTTCGAACGAAGGTACGTTGCTTAAAGATGACATAGCGAAATCGCCGAAACAACAAAAAATAAACATAAGCTCGTCAGCTAAACTCGATAATCTAATTAATTTTGTACAAGATGTAGTCGAAAACCACAATCATTCGAACCACAAAGCAATTGAGGGTTTTAAAGGAAATAACGATTGTGCTCTGGTAAGTGGCAAGAACCATTTAAATAAAGATGCGCCGTTTGAAGCCGATGACCAAGATAAGGAATCAAAGTTCGTAAGTATCGAAGGTTCACCAACTTATAAAATATCATTGGATACGAATAGTGAAATTGAATTCGTTAGTTGTCCGGACTTTAACGTAACAAAGCAAAATTGTTCTCATTCCTTAAAAAAAGAAGGAAACAGCAGTAAGGAAAATATGTTATTAGATGAAGTAAATAAATGTGTCAAAGCACCACATCAGAAAAAAGAAAATTATGAAAATAAAGCAAAGCACACTAATCTCAAATCACCGTGTAGCACCAGCGGGAATGGAACTCCAAGAATGTTACAAAATTCGCCCCAAATGCAGAAGAAATTCATGCCAGTATACAACTATGGCAGAAGGATAATTAAAATCAATTTCGGTAACAATGCTACTTATTATGCAAGAGTTCCTTTCCACTCTACGGCTGTAAGTTACAAATGGAATTTAAAACTGAAGCAACGTAGATAATTTTAATAAGCTTTTATGTTCTTTTAGCCAATTTTAGAATGTTATTTGTGACTATTACTGTTTTACATTTACAAAATTATATTTCTAATGTAACATTTGTATGATGTTTCGCTTAAGAAATGACACAATTTTTTAAATAGTTTTAGTTCATTTAAATCCATTGTTAGAATATCAATTGTACGAATATTTATTTTGCTTGTATTTTACCTGTAAAATGTGTTATACAGATTTTATTAATTTAAGTGTTTCATTATCAGAGACTGGAAAATATGCACCAAAAAATCAGAAAATTATTAAATCCCTATTCGCTAACTTTTTCTAAATCGAATAGAAATCGGAGTGTTTACAAATCAAAATGTTGAATTTTTATCATGACTGTAGATTCCAATAGTTTGTATTCGATTTCTATCGATTGCTGTTTACATAAATCCGACGACCTTGCTACCATAAGCAATAATGAGCTTTAACGACCACTTGACGTGAATCTGACCGGCGCATAAAACAAGTGGTTTAAGCGGAAAAATACAGGTTTGTAAGTGACTGACAATTGTTAAAGAGAAGTCAGTGCAGAGATTATCCATTTCTTGGAAAATTTTCATTCGTATTGCAAACATCTAAAAGAAGAATCGCCAAGAAAAATGCCAGCATTCATATTCATTGCCATTTATTTATTTTAATTCACAATTACCACAAAAACACCTCTTTAAAAACAAAACATGTGACAAACAACAGCGCTGCGCAGGCGCAACGCAATCTATCCGTCGACAGCAACTTCGTCGACTGAGTACATGTCGAGTTTGATTTCTATTGAAGCGGTTAGGGTTACTTCTACAATCGAAAAGTGACGGAGTTAGGGACTACCAACTAACAAGCACTTTTATTCGACCGACTCATCTCTATTTGATTTGAGTCATTTCTATTCGATTTGAAGTTAGAGAATATGGGTGAATATGCATAATTATTTGCAAAATTAAATTGTCATTAATCAATGATTTCGCCCATTAAATAACCAAACGAACGAACATTATTTATTATGCACTACTAACATGCGAAATAAAAATTCTTAACTGCTTATTTACTTTTTTTTATTATAACAAAAATCAAACATAATTAAACGTATATTGGTTTAAAGTTTAAACAATGACACGTAAAACTGTACAATATATGTAGACTTAATTACTACTTAAGAACTTAAGTAATCATTAAATTACATCAAGAGAATTATATGAATAAATAACAAAATATTTTTTAATATTTTCCATTGTTAAATTATGTCTGTGGTCATTAAACATGTGTTTGTACCAGTGGCGGCTCGTGGGTCAAAAAAATAGGTGAAGTGCTATTGTGGTAAATTAAAATAAAACTTTTTATTTGGACTTATCTAATTTTTGTACACCAAGTCAATCCTTCTGTCTTTTATGCCGGGTTTACATTTGCTAGTTGTTCGGCCGAGTAGAGTACTCGTGCCATTACTCGCATAGAAAAAGCATGTGTAAACAGCTATTTGCCAGTACTAGCACAGCTACTTGTCACTAGCAAGCTAACTCGGCCCTGGGTCTACTTTTTAGCACGAGTGAGCCACTGGCACTCAGAACTCCCCCGAGTTCATTCTGTTCTCTGCTCTGTGGCATGCCATTGATCTCTTGGGTATATAAATTATAGATATTAATTAATTTAAAATGTGCCGATGCAATGAAAGTAAAACTAGTGAATTCGTTTCGGTTAACTCAGAACACGAGTGTTCAGATTTGCTAATAATTTGGCCGTCGCGATATCCAATTTTTCACCCATATTCTTCTTCGCTTTCTTTGTTTTTGTTTTCTAGAATATTACTTAGTTCAGATGCTAACACATTGCTGATTGATTGCACAAAAACACTCATCACTTCTTTATCCATGGTTCCTACCTATTAATTTTCTAAAACATGAATGAAAACGCATGCTAGCGTACTAGCAACGTGTCAACTGAAAAAGCACTAAATTTGCTGGTACCAGTACTAGCAGATCGGTACTCGGCCGAATCAACTAGCAAATGTAAACCCGGCATTAGGGTAGCAAATTTGTTGGTAATATCTTCGTAAAATGGTTGGTTTTTAATTAACCCTAGTAAAAGTTCTTTTTGAATTGAAATATTCGCCAAAGAGGAGAGTCTATCGTGAGATATCGTATTCCTTAGGTATGTTTTTATCCGTTTAAGGCAAGAAAAAGTTCTTTCAACTGATGCACTTGTCAATGAAATGGTTAGTGGTTAGTATAAGGCAAAACAGTTTATAAGCTTCAGTAAACATTTCTTTATTCTCATTGAAATTTTTGAGTAATTCTTGTAGTGGTATAGTTCTATAATTTTCATTGGCATACAGAAGATGTAATTCGTTTGTTAGACGCTGATTTCTAGAAAATAATTTTCCATAAAATTGGCTTAAACTTTCAAAAGCTTTAGAGGGAAAACATAAATGATATTGTATATTGTTCAAATCTTGTTGTATCAGCCAGAGACACAAATTGTAACTTATCACAATCTTGAAACCTTACTTTCATTTCCATTGCCACGTGATCTCTAGTATTTCATAAAATAGAATTTTAAACTTTGTTTTAATTTCAGCACTTGTAAGATTAGCATATTCGCGCTTAGAAATGTCGATTTGCACCATTCCTTTTGCCTTTTCTAAAACTAATTTAAAAAATTGATCATTCCTTTTGTTTTTGAATATTTTATGTTTAAAAATACAGATTTATTGCAAAACAAATACACAAACAACAAACACCAAAACAAGACAGCAGTTTCAATTATTTGAAATCAGTTATAACCGACACGCGACGCGATGTGGATGTAGTGAAGTGGTCCGTCGATACAAAACTAAACACTTCACTCTAGCGATTCAAGATGTGTCAACGAACCGCTCGCAGGTGGTGATGACGTATGCGTTACTATGGCAAGGAGCAGAGTTAAAGCCAGTCAATTCCAACTCTTCCCTTCAAGCGCGTTCGTTTCATTCGAAAGCGGTGTAGACAGTGACAAACTAGGCTCGTGGTCAGTGGCGTATATTATGGTAAATAATATGCATTTATAATAAAAAAAATCCTCTCAAATTCTCCTCAAATTTTTGTAGGATTCACTCCTTTGGGGAACTACTTTAATAGATTTTTAACGAATTATGTAAATTCTATGTATAGAAAAATATCAGTTCCGCAGGGATTCGAGCCACTGACCTGCCTCTTTACACGCCAGTACTCTACCATAGCTTGAAATTACATTTTTAACCCTTAACCGCTCACATGAAATTTCTGTGCACTAACACTCACATGGCATCTGACAGACTACTACTCTAAAAGGCCCAAAAAACTGATTTTTTAAAAAACTCATTTTTATTTTTTATCCATCGTATTATACATCGTATATTTTTATAGCTAAGTAAAAACAACAATAAACTTTCTAAATTTTAATAAAAATATAAAAAAATTGTGTAAGTATTGCAACTAAAAGTTTTAATGTTGTTGAATGCATGTGTTGCACGTTGGTTTCGAGCATTGTAGACAGACGTCTGACAGAGTACTAAAAACCAGTTTAGCTTGATAATTTCTTTACAAATTATCGTTATCGCTAATACCTTCTAATTGATGTAGCATGTAGTTAATAAACAGGATGGAGATTAGCTAGTTTCAGTTACAAAAGTGCTTTATTTACAAAAATATTCATTACTTTATACCTCGCGTAGTCTGTCAGACACCACCTGAGCGGTTAAGGGTTAATATACAGGGTTACTGGTAATTCGATACATTCCTTTGGAGATGTGATGGGACAGGAGCTAAGAAACAAATTTAACCCTAACATACATTATGCAAAACTCAATAGTTTTTGAGATATTTCAATTTTTGTGTTTTTCTCAAAAAAGTATAGATCTTAATGTCTTTAAAGTTAATTTTTAAAAAATCTACTTGACATTTTCTGAACTTTTTGACTGGGTTACTTGTCCCACTCTATGGTCATCCGTTTCGAATGGAAAATATCCGGAAACATTTCGATCATGTGAAAATTTTAAATAAAAACTTATTAAAAATGATTTCTAAAAATCAGCTACGAAAATTACCTATTCGTTTTTCTCAGAAATTATTTTTTTATTTTGCATAATGTATGTTAGATTTAATTTGTTTCTTAGCTCCTGTCCCATCATATCTCCAAAGGAATGTATCGAATTACCAATAACCCTGTATACTAATAAATATTACACAATTCAACCAGGTTCCCCATCTGGGCAAGACTGGTTCTGGTGGCAGAGAAACCCCAGGAAGTTTTTTTTATATCTTTGCACTATAAGAGGTCCTTAACAAATACTTTTTTTACATTAGATTGTGGGAAATTTCTAACGTAACTAACTCAGCTATCCTATTTAAACCGTGCGCTAAATACGTACAGTGTATTAAATTAGGGGAAATATTTTTAAATTATCTGCAGATTTTATCATGTATAGTGCAGCATCGCTAACCATTAACAAGACTTTATTGGTTGGAACTCTATCGGGCAACTAAATATTAATTAACGAATCGTTAACAAGCCTAGCTACGGATACGTTGTTAGGTTTTTCTAACTCTTTGACGTTAACAAGAGGTTTGTTAGTAATTAAAACCCCTACAACTAAATGAGCAATGTAGCGCTCTTTTGTGTCTGTTGTTTCGTCTACTGAGATCCAGATAGGTTTATCCTTAATTTGTTCTTTAATGTTTTTAATAACGTCTAGATAATTTAAATGTACATGCTTTTTTCGTAACGCTGAAGGGCTGGGCACATTTTCAAAATTTTTTGAGAAATTGGATTATCCAGTTTATGAAGTGGAATGTTACAGGCTAAGAAAAGATTGCACAAGCCTTTTGAAAATGCGTCTTGTGTATTCGTTGCTGGACTAACGTATTTGGATTTTTCTTTTTAGTAGTATGGCCTGCAGTTGCTAAATGTTGGTCTATTTGGAACTTTTTATCGCAGGCAATCTGTGAGATATTAAAACTTATTATTTCCAAACAAGATAAATTCGTAAAATTAAAATGATTCAATAAGTATTTTTAGACCAAAGATATTTTCGACTTCAACTAAAAAAACACTGTTAATCGAACATTTTTAATTTACTGAGAAAGAAAATCTATCCACACCACGTGATTCTGCATCAAAAACAAAGCAATAAAGTCTTATACCAATTTAACGTTAACGAGGAGTTATTGGCCTTAAGTCGTATTCTGGTTTGCTTGTCGTGTCATATTTTTATGAAAAAATGAGTTTTAGCTGTAGTTTAATCAACAAAAGAAATAACTAATCTGTAATCGTACTCAACATACCCTTCGTTTAATTAGAATTTCCATCCGAAGTTTGAAATTTATGCAGTGCTGGTGTTTTTCAGAAATGTTGCAACGACGTACCCTGCAATTATAAAATCAAGCGGGTTGCGGGGTTACTATTGGTGATATTGCAGGTGACGTAATATGACTGACCACACAGTGCTGCTAAGTTTACAAAACTTTAATTAACAATTCTTCAAAAACTACACGTGTTGGCCTAAAACGGTTATATAATTTTTTGTCCAGTTTTTAACGCAGAATCGCGTCATGCAGATATTATCCGCCATTTAGGATTCACCCTGTGGCGAGCATCGTTTCTAAGGTTTCCTTTAGTTAGATGCTTTGAATATAAAACTACAGGAAGGAGGGTATCGTTTTAGTAGCCATACAAAAAGTGCGACGGAAGTCGCCATTTTGATAATCTATTTGTAGTCATAGTTTTGAGACTGACAGCTGACAAATAAAATGGTTAGTTGTGCTGTTTGTGGTTTTTCGAGAACAAAGACAAATAAAAATGTAGGAATAACTTTCCATAGGTAAGTATTTACCTTCATTTAGTGCAATTCCGTTTATTACGAATAATATTTAAGAACAATTCGATTTTATAATTTCAATGTCAAAGAAAGGTCACGAGTGAATATCATAGGCGTCACATACGTGTTTTATATAGATTAGCACTTTGCAAAATATCTAAAAAACTGTTTTAACTATCAGTAATATTGAAAAATACTTTTTAGATTCCCAAAAGATCCACACAGAAGAAAATTATGGATTGATTTCGTGAAAAAATTTGAGTGGATTCCAAAAAATACGAGTGTACTGTGTTCACAACATTTTACTGCAAATTGCTTTGACCGATCATCTCATCTAAAAGTAAGACTGCAAGTAACAGCCAATCCTACAATTAAAGTGGACCGATTAAAATACGTGAGTATAATTGAATTATTAACTTAGCAGCATCTCGCTGTCGAAACGTTTTATCTAATAAATAAATTTATAGAATATTACTCAAACAATTTTTAATTATTTAAAATATGAAAGCATCTTCTTTTCACTGATTTGTTTGATACACTGCGGCTTCGCCGTCGTGCATCAAACTTTAAATTCGTGAAAAAAAGTACATATTGCTTTAATTACTACTGGTTCAAATAACTACTGAAAGTTTCTTTAAAGTTTTATTATTATACATCACTATTGTAGGTAAAGACTTTCAATCCAATGCTAAAAAGAGCTGTCAACGGAATTACGGAGACTGGATCACCAAATGAATCACCAAAAATTCATGAAACTGATGATCGTCAATCTACAGTTTTCGGGCCATCTACTTCAGCGTACACCTTCTCATCTATTTCTACAGGTACGAAAGAATTGACACAGGACTCCCCTCGCAAAATACGTTTAAAGAGGACGATCGATGAATTGTGCCGGAAAGATATTTTGAAGAATGAGAAAATTCGAAGGCTGCAAAAGACTGCTTGGCGCCAAAATAAAAAAAATTCATCTATGAAAGCAATGACAGTTCAATTAAAAATGAAAAATTTGATGTTAGAAGAACATGAGAAGATACTTTTGGATCACTTTAGCGAAAATAAAGATATTATGCAAAGACTGTTTAAAAAAACACAAAAAAAAGGAGTAAATAAAATATATGAACAATCTGTAAGAGCTTTTGCCGTGACACTACACTTTTTTTCGCCTATATAAGCTTATAATTACGTGCGAAGCAAATTTTACAATTGTTTACCCCATCCAAAGACTTTGGCAAAATGGTATTCATCAATAAATGCGGAACCTGGATTCACTTCAGAGGCTGTGAACTTTCTAAAAGCAAAAGTAGCACATTCTACTAAAGACACTTTATTTTGTTCGCTGGTATTTGACGAAATTGCTATTCGGCAACATTTAGAACACATTGGTGGTAAATACTATGGTTATGTAGATTGTGGGAATGCTATTCATGGTGATAGTATGGAGGTGGCTAGGGAAGCTTTAGTATTTATGATAGTTTGTATAAATGAAGCGTGGAAACTGCCGATAGGCTACTTTTTTATATCAGGCATGAATAGTGAACAAAAGACTTCCTTGGTAAAACAAGCTCTAACATTATTAAAAGATATTAACATTGTTGTCACTAATATTACATTTGATGGGTGCGCTGCTAATTTCGGCATGTGCAATTTATTAGGATGTCGATCTAATAAGATGAATTTAAAAGTAGATTTTGTATTAGATAATACAAAATACTTGCTGTTACCAGATCCTGTGCATATGTTAAAATGGATTAGAAACTGTTTTGGAGAAAAGAAACAGCTTATAGATGTCCATGGAGATTTTATAGATTTCAATTTCTTAGTTAAATTAAATGATCTGCAAGAAAAAGAAGGGCTGCACTTGGGTACCAAACTCAGAAAACACCATATAAATTTTTTTAAGCAAAAAATGAAGGTAAAATTGGCGACTCAGCTTTTAAGTCGTTCAGTATCTGAAGCTCTTTTATATTGTAGAGATCAGTTAAATTTACATGACTTCAAACATTGTGGTCCTACTGCAAACTTTATATTATTAATTAATGACGCATTCGACATATTAAATTCCCGTAAAATTACAGATTTCGGTTTGAAGCAGGCAGCATGTTCTAATAATATTAATAATATCAAATCTTTTTTTTTAATTTTAAACATTATTTAATAAATTTAAAACATTGTGATGGGACACTCGTTTTAGATTCCCAAAGGAAAACCGGTTTCATCGGTATGATGATGGGCATTACAACTGTGTTGGAAATGTACGAACAACATGTTGCAAATGGGACATTACAATTCATTCCGACATACAAGTTAAACCAAGATCACTTGGAATTATTTTTTGGAACAATTAGATCTCAACAAGGGTATAACAATAATCCTACGAGCAGACAATTTACTGCAGCTTACAAAAAAATTTTAATACACGCAGAAGTAAGAAAAGATGGATGTGGTAATTGCATTCCCCAAGAGGTCATCAATATTCTTAATGTTGGTTCTAATAAAAAGCCTCCGGAGCAAATTATCAATGAATCTGTATTGCATCGTCCAGATTCATGCAATGAAAATGAAGATGACACAATTGTTCAATTTCTAAATGAACATAGTTATGCATTTCAGTGTGATTCTTTATCTCCATATAATTTGGAAGTTATAAAATACATTGCAGGTTTTGTGAGTTTTAAACTTGGACGTAAATTGAGATGTGAACACTGTATTTCACAATTATATGGAATTAAGGAAGATTTTTTGCAGTCACTAATTTCACATAAATCAAGGGGAGGTTTGAGTTATCCCAGTGCAGATGTAATAGATATTTGTATTCAATGCGAGAAATTTATTAGGCGAGAACAAATTAAAAATAAATGTAAAATTGATGCAAAATTGGGATGTATAAATGTTGTAAATATTTTTTTGCATCGGGATGTAGCTATTTCCAAATATGCCAATGCAGGATCTTACACCAATTGAAAACCACAACGTTTTATTAATTAAAAGCATTTGTAATACCTATTTTAATACTAGAATTAATTTTATTTGTAAAAATGTTATTAGTAATCAAGAAAATATTAGAAATATGTATACTAAGTTAATTTTGTTTAAAGGACAATAAAGATGTTATATATTTGCTATTATAATATGTTATTTCTTGCAGCTTCTAATTTTTGTTCGTTTATACTTTTACTACATTTTTTTGTCAGTTTACGTCTTTGAATATTTTATATTCAAAGGTTTACGTACCCCGTATTCATTCTAAAAGGTACGCCACTGACATACCGGAAACATTCCGCCGCCATTTGCATGATCTATCTTGGTCTCACGTATGTTTTGCATATCCTCCTTCCTGTAGTTTTATATTCAAAGGTTAGATGCTTGTTAGATGATAGTAATGTGGCGAGCATCGTTGCTAAGGTTTTGGCTTGGTGATAATTTTAATTGAATTTGACTTTTTGATATTTAAGCAATCAGTTCAGTTCGAATCTGTTAAATTTTATTTTGTATCAAAGCTTCAATAAAGTATTGTTTTATCAAGTAAGAAGCACGTACATTAATGATACCTACACACCCTGTATGCAAATATGCACTAAAAAAAACTAATGAAAAATCGCATTAACATGATGTGAAACGCATAGAAACAAAGATTCAAAAAGATATTCTATAAAATAGGAATATGCACTTTATATATTTGGCAGTCTCTGCTCATGAATTTCTTCCAGTACTAACCCACGTAGAGTCCATACTACAAAGTAACATTTATTTTTCTTACTTATTCTTAGCTGACCTTGAATTTAACCGGTGATTCTATTAATTTTATAACTAATTCGACAAATCTTGCTTTAAAACTACATATAATTTGCTAGCCCACTAGACATGACTTTTCAATTGTAGCCCTATAATCAAATTTTCCGAATAGATTCTTGTATTTTTATACGTAGTATAAATCTATAAATACTACTCTACAAAAGAAATCTAAATATATTACTTAAAAATGCAATACAATCAATGTTTTATTAATTTGATGTGCTTTGTAATATGCTCCCTGTACTTCCGAAGCCCCGCATTTTCTATCCTTTGTTTGCGAATTCAGACGACAAACTTCGACACGTATTCGGTCGGCAGTTTAAATGGAAGTGCACCCTCCTGTCTTTTTACTACGTGGGAAGGACATTTAATTTCAATGATGGTATTGTTTTCAACTAAACCGTCCGGAGAAGCAGCCAAGAAATTATGGCTTTCGTCTATAAATAAACCACATTCTACTACTTTGAAGTTGTAGTTTTCTTCCAATTCACGAATAGCGACAATTGCATGGTCTTCACTCCAACAGTCCAACGGGTAGTAGTGTTACCGAAAAATGTCGAGTAGATTAGTGTTTTTATCAAATTGCCGCAATGTGTGGTGTTTTTCATTTTACAAATTACACTAAAGTTTGATGCCGTTAGTTCTTTCTTGTTTTCATAATAAATTATTGCGTTGACCAATGGCGTCTTTTTAAATACGCACTATTTCTTCTTCTGTCTTTAGATGAGAAAAAAGAAAGCTATCTTGTGGTTTTTTTGAATTTTTTAATTTGGTTAAATTATAAAGGAGAAATATGGAAAATATGAAATATGAAAGTGTTACGTACTTATCAAAAACGTAATGTAATGGATCGGAATACGCTTTTTATTTGCATTAACTTTTTTTCTATCAGTGTAGATTAAGAAGTGATTAGCTCATTCGAATACAATGAAATCTCCATCTCATAACGGTTTTGTGATGGTCAAAAATATGCACGTCACAATTAATTTTTCATGTTCATAAATTTGTCATTTTTTCAACTTTCGTTGCTTTCTCGACGATTTCGTCGACATCCAGTACTGTGTGAACTAAACCTAAGCGTAAGTGTATAATGGCCTTTATGTATGCACTAAACCAAATGACAGTTGACAGTTGTATAATGTCAACATAACCTACATTTTACAAATCAATATATTTTTATTTATTAATCTAAACTAGCATGGAATTATTATAAATCGGCGATAATGTAAACAGTATATCCTTTTAAAAATGACTATCCCACCAAGAGTCTCAAAACTTGCCAATTCCAACGTAACTAGTTTTAAAAATTTCTTCATTGCCCTATTTATAATCCTCATAATATCGATAATAACAGCGTTTTTTGTGCAATCTTGGTCATTTAGTAACGATGGACCTAGAACTTATGAAAAAATAAACTTAAGAAACATACGTAATCTACCGGAGGTAAAAGTGAGTGATGAAGATTTCATTTCAAAGCCGCGTAACGCAAGATGCACGTATTGGGATTGTTTCAATATATATCGATGTGGTCGTACAGGCCATGATAGAATTGCAGTGTACGTGTATCCCCCTAAAAAGTATGTCGATGCGAAAGGAATACCTGCTGTTGGAATTATGTCGAAAGAATATTACATGATATTGGAAAGTATAATCGAATCTAAATATTACACTGCAAATCCTCAGGAAGCTTGCCTTTTTATTCCATCTATTGATACGTTGAATCAGGATAGAATTAGAATTAATGTCACTTCCAAAGCTTTACAATCTTTGCCTTAGTAAGTATTTTATTGTCTTTTGCTTAGATAATTAATTTCAAGACTGTTGGAAAATTAAAGAAACAGAAAGGGTAAATTATTCATAATTTCAGTTGGAACGATGGAGAGAATCATCTCTTTTTCAACATGATGTCAGGAATGGCACCGGATTTCTCAACAGTTTTAGAATTAAACATAGGAGATGCGATGATTGCTGGAGCTGGATTTAATGCGTATACTTACAGAGTTGGATTTGATGTTGCCATTCCAATTTATAGCCCTATAGCCAAATTAGCAGAAATAGAACAAATTCATAACACAAGGTACCTTTCGTTCTCTCTACTCATATTTCAAACACGTTTGTGTTGTGTCTTACATTTTTAATAAATTTCAGACCGTGGCTGGTAACGTCAACGCAAATAAGTATCGATTCCTATTTCTTAGACGAACTCCAAGACCTTCAATCCCATAATTCCGATTTATTAATATTAGACGCTTGCCAAGTTCATAATTACAGCAAACGTTGCGAATTCGGTTTACATAAACAACACGCATATCCAGACATTTTACAAAAGAGCACATTCTGTTTAATATTTAGAGGTGAACGTATGAGCCAGTTGGTTTTACTTGAAGCCATGGCTGCTAATTGCATTCCTGTGATAATAATGGATGGTGTTGTAATGCCTTTTAATAATGTATTAGATTGGAAACGTGCCGCTGTTTTTATTATGGAAGATTATTTAAACACATTGATGGACGTTTTAAAACGAATATCGGAAGATCGCATTCGAGAAATGCAGAAGCATATTAAATTTTTATACAATAGATATTTTTCAAGTATGAAGAGTATTGTTGAAACGGCTTTCGATATTGTTCAAGACCGTGTGTATCCACATTGGGGGAGGACGTATGATGATTGGAATCAACATCCTGATGATGTAAGTTATGATTGTTATCTTTAAGCCGCTTTCGATCTATGGTTTGAAAAGCTTTGCGCCTTGGGAATTAAAAGACTTGGCTTTGTGCGACTCATCTTAGATCGTCCCGTCTGTTGTCAGTAAAATTGAACTAATCGAAGCAAAGCAAGTGTGCCGAGGCTCGGCTTGTACATGCTCATGACGATTTCCTATTGAATGCACAACTTAAAAACAACAAAATATTTGCCGAACCTTTAAACTCGCCAAGCCATGCACCATGGCAAAGTAGCTTAAAATAATAAAATCATTAATCATACAAAAAACATTTCTTTCTTTCTTTCTTATTTATTTTTATATATTTAAGATGCAGATTGAGCATCAAACTTGGTGTAATCTTTTGTTTAGGTTGGTTTTGAATTAATAAAACACATTAAAACTGTTTGCAGAACGCTGCAAATCCGTTGTTTTTACCAATTACCGCACCACGGTCGCAGGGATTCACAGCCGCTGTGTTAACATACGATAGAGTCGAGAGTCTCTTTACGTTAATTGAGAAACTCGCTAAAGTTCCTAGTATGACGAAAATCATAGTAATTTGGAATAACCAAAAGAAAGCGCCTCCACCCCGTAAGTATTATTATTGCTTGAATACAAAATCGTGAAGTATTTTGTGATTATGTTAGTAGCTTAATAGTGTTTATGTTGAAATTTAAATACCTAGCTACAGTTGGGCCGCTGTAAGTTGGCAAGAACTTAAGATGCGCTGTAGCTGTCGAAGTGTGACGTTAGCTCTCTTCATTGGCGTAACTATTCGCAGCGTGTTGGGGTACAAATACCAATATGTAATTAGGACTAACAAAACATAATGAATAATTTTGTGACTGGAATTTTTGATAAATTTAGACAGTCATTGATTAAATACTACTTAGAAATTTGTTGCAATTGCGGCACTCATAAATCGCCTACGCCATTGCATTACTTTCAATACTTAAGCTTGCTATCGAAATCGCACGAAGTAAACATTCGGTATGTGCCAGGGCTCGCCAACTAACAGCGGCCGGCCAGTATTTAACTGCAGAATGGTGTATAAAATGAAGAGTTTTAGTTTCAGCATTTCCACATATACCAAAACCCGTGCGAGTAATTCGAACAAGAGCGAATAAGCTCTCAAATCGTTTTTATCCGTATGAAGAAATTGAAACGGAAGCCATATTAACAATAGATGATGATATCATTATGTTAACAGCTGACGAATTGGAATTTGGTTATGAAGTTTGGAGAGAATTTCCAGATAGGATTGTTGGTTAGTTGCGACACAGATTAGACGAACAGATATATTATTTCATTCTTAAAACTGTCATTATTTGCATTCAACAAAATGCAGATTGCGTTTGTATTTTGTTTTTCACAAAATTACTCGAATAGCAAACAAGTGAAATAACTGCTCTCTAATCTACAGTCTAATGTTGAATTGTCTGTACGATTTTCAATAAACAAATCTTTAGGTTTTCCGTCTCGCACCCATGTATGGGACAACATAACGATGAGCTGGAAATACGAATCGGAATGGACAAATGAAATTTCAATGGTTCTAACAGGTGCTGCTTTTCATCATAAATACTGGAGTTATTTGTATACTACCAGTATGCCAGCTGAAGTTAGGGATTGGGTGGATGAACATATGAATTGTGAAGATATTGCGATGAATTTCTTAGTTGCTAACGTAACTAATAAACCACCCATTAAGGTATAATTCTTGTTCAATAAATATACAGAGCGGGCAAAAGGTAACCCATTCGTGGACGGTGTTCATGAATTATTGAGATTTGACTGTTAAATGGTTGGTGTGAATTGACTAGATGAAGAACACTTGTGTTACATGTAACACTAATCGTAATTCCGTGAATTAAAGTTGAATATTTAGGAGCGTCGTGTATAGGGTCGAACATTTTCGAAGGCTATCTCCGTAACTATTACACCTACACAAAAAGTAATAAAGTCTGAGGCAAAATTTTTGTGACAAATTTAATGATGCAAACCGAAATTTAATATTGTCTTTTGTTTTCAAGTGACAAGCGAAAATTCTAATTTTTGGAAATCTTTTTCGGAGTTGTAACTTGTTTTTTTGTAGAGGTAGAAACAAAGAGTATGAACATCTTTAGGGCACTTGTTCATGTGGAATTTAATGGCGGAATTGGAATTTGTTTATTTTAAGTTTTGTTATAACATAAACTTGTGTTTTTTCAAGTTAGTTGGCTTTCACACCTTTAGATAAGGTCGCCTTTTGGACGTTAAAAAATATATGGTTTAACATCGCCAATTTTCTAATAACACAAAAAAATTTCAAATTGCATATAATCATCAAGCAACCCATGGGAAACAAAAGAAAAATTAATAAAAAACAAAATCAATGACTGTCCTGTCAAATTCAACAGTATTTATCTAATTATGTAGCTTATCTTATGTAAAAGTCAGTGGCGTCTCCTGACCAAAAAGTTCGGGTGTGCGCCGTGCGTTTCATTAATGACTCTTGACATTTGTAGACGGGGGCACGGAAAGTGTAAGATAAATTCCTAAGGGGGCCTTACAATTTTCAAATATTTTGCATTCAACCGTTTACAATGTTACTTCTGAACTATGTACACTGCGAGTTTTTTTTTTTTACGCAAACATGTGGAAAAGTCAGAAAAAAGTGACTTTTTAAATAATTTGGCCTGCTAAAAGTTCATTAGTAAATTATTAGTTATACTATAATAAACATATAATTTCAATAATTAATAAGAAACAATTGAACGCTGACAACTTGCTTTGTCGTAAAGAGATTGGACTTAAAATTAAAACTTACATTGCTATCACTTATATACAAATTCCAATCGCCGATTCTGTTCCAAAAATTTGTTTATAACAGAATCATAAAAGTTTTCTTTACTGCTTTGGAGTTCGATAAGAACACTTTTTTCAATTGACATTAAAGATAGTCCGGAAAGCCTTTCTTCTTGTTGGGTTGAACGATTGTATGTTTTTATCCTCTTCAGTGCCGAAAAAGATCTTTCTACGGACGCCGTAGTCGTTGGTATTGCTAGAATCAATACAGCTAGTTTATAAACTTCCTTAAGTCCCATATTAAGCTTACTACTGTACATAAAATCGACGATCTGATGTACACTCTTATTTTCAAACTCGGCAGACGAATAAATAACTGTTAGTTCATTTTTAAGTCTGATAAAATCAAAAACGTCTTTGTATAAGGTCTTGAGTTTATCGAATTCACTATCGGGAAACTTTGTTTTAAAAATTGGGAATTTATCACTGTGTAAAAGATTGAAATAACTAAGTGTTTCAATTGAAGAATATCGCGTATTAATTTGAGAACACACATTGTCTATAATTTCACAGAATAATCGACGAAATGTTAATGTTTTTGAGACAACAAAATCGTCAATCTTCTGCCTTTTTGCTGGACGAATATCTTCATCATGGTTTGTTGATGTTTGGTCATTTGCCGATTTGTAAATTTCCTCAAATGACTTGTCATTTTCACGCACTTCTTTAAAAATATTTAAAGTGTCAATCACTTTTTTACTGCAGTACAGAATGTCAAATGTTTTAGTTTGCAGAATATCATACAAAACATCTGTATGTGAAAAGATTTTTGCAAACAAACGCAGAAAAAAGATGGTTTCAAATTTTTCAAGGAAAGCTAAAAAACCTTGGAATTTTACATTGGAATCGTGGTCCCGGTCACCAGAGTTTTCAATACAATGCGAAAAGAATGCGTGCAGTTGAGATCTATATTCATGAACAGTATGAACTAGCCGGGAAGTGAAATTCCATCTTGTTGGAGCTACATTTGGTAGTTTTTTGTTTACGAAATCTTTTAACAAATCAGTTCGTTTTGTAGACTTACTAAAAAATGCTGCTAAGCCATTTAATGTTTGGAAAAATATTCTACACTGCTGAACATTGTTTAACGACTGTTGTAAAACCAGGTTCAAAATGGCATTCGGGTATTTTTCCAAAACTTTGGTTTTTAATCCATTTAAATTTCCCGACATGACAGATGCACCATCATATGTCTGCCCGATGAGTTTTTGACCTATTTTAAATAAATCTACGACACTTTCAACATGTCTAAATAAGCCCTCAGAAGTTCGGTCAGCACTTACATCAGTAAAATTGATGAATCTTTCGTAAGTCGAGCCCTGATATACATATCTAAATACTGTTGAAAGTTGGGATTTATTTATTATGTCGGTAGTTTCATCCAACATAATAGACACAAAATCAGCTGCATCAATTTGTTGTTTTATTTCGTCCATCATTATACTATTTACGGCCTTAATTAAATCATTTTGTATGACCGCAGATGTACCACGAAATATTGTTGACGTTTGCAAATGGTTATCTAATACGGGATCGAATTCTCGAGTGAATTCCAAATATTTTCGAAAATTTCCTTTATTTAAAGAGTCGGCCGACTCATCATGTCCTCGAAATGGCAATTCTTGTTTTCCCAAAAAACACGTTGCTTGAATTAACCGTTTTAAAATCTCTCGATTTTTTCTTACTTTTTCATTATGAATACGAATGTTGTCTCTTTTTTGCTCATCAAGTTGAACTTCAATTCGTTGTTTTCCAAATAACGTAACTTTTAGAAAACAATTGGCATGAGTTTGACTTCTTTCGTGTTTTTGCAGGGCTGCTGATAAATGATTTAAATCTGAGAAACCTTCATTATTCCAAACGTTTTTGGTAGAGTCTGTCTTAAATAGCAAACATGGCCAACAAAATAATTTATTTTTATTTGGACACCCTGCTAGCCAAATAATTTTTTCATACTGCGCGATAGAAAAATGTCTGGTGTAGTCGTTACAGCTAGTTTTCTTTACTGTATGTTTCATAACAAGATTCGGCAACGCTGGACAAGGACGTTTGCCTATTAATTGATTTTTTTCTTCAAAAGACCTAATTGAAAAAGGTTTTTCAAACAGTTGCTCTATAATTGTTTTTTCTGCCATTATAAGGTAAATACACGTTATATTTAATTTTTAAAAACACCCCACCGCGCACCACTTCAATAAAAAATTCAGAAATACTTACAAACAGTCACATATAAATTTACTGTGAGCGGATTTTAAACAGCTCAAAGAACCACTTGATCTAACGGGATTTGCAAGTAAAGTTTTAAACGCGAGGGTGGGGATTGCAATGTGCATCTTAACACTGAGGGTGTTCGAATTTCAGGAAGCACACCCTACCTCATTCGCAGTTGCTAGTAGTAGTTAGCGACGTATTCGGCGAAGCTGTAGAAGCCGGTACCTACTTCATTCAAAATTACTATTACTAAGGTCCAAAAAAATAACTAAGACTTTACTATTTACTTTTTTACATACAGGCTATTATTATTTTAGGGTGTGCGGCGCACACCTAGTTCATTAGGAGAAATCGCCACTGGTAAAAGTAAGTGTAAAGTGTAACTGCTTTGTCTGTTTATCATAAATTTGGGTCTGACGGTTTAAATGTACAGTTTAATACAATACTAAATTAAATATCAATAAATTTACTAATATTTAAGGTCTTTGTTTGGGATACTCTTGCATTGTTTTGTATTTCATTACTGGAATAAGTTGAATTTGCTGTTATGTCCCATTAAGCATTGGTTAAATGTTTTATGTTTGTATTTTGTGGTTTGTTAAAAGATCCAAAATTAATTAAATTATTCTCAAGTTTCTTATATATCTTCATATTTGGTTGGACACTTTCTGGATTGTAAAAATATAATTTCGTTGCAACATCGGGTGGCTCTTACTTTCATATAAAGTTAAAAACCAAACAAATAGTGTTGAATTTGACAGGTAGGTAACTAGTTTGTGTGTGTGATATTTTACTTGGATTTTATTTCTTTGTATTTTATGGGTTGCTTGATAATTGTAGTTCAGGGGTAACATTCTTAAATATTGGGAAATTGGTTGATATTTAATTCATCATTTAAAATAAGTATATTAAACCATTAACAATTAAACAACTTAAAATCATTCAAAGACACATTTCTTTATAAGCTACAGCTGGCAAACAAACTCAGACAAAACATAGAAGGAAGTGTGCAAAACATGTATCAAACACTGACAACAACCATACATGAAGCAGCTTTTGAAGTTCTAGGAGAGGAAAGAGCAAGATCAAGACAGTCAAAAGATTTCCGGTGGATGACAGAAACGAAGAAAGAGGAATGCTACAAAAAATGGCTGTCAACAAACAATGCAGAAGCCCATAAACAGTATGCGAGGATAAGACAAGAAGTAAAGAGGACAGTGAAGCTTGGGAAAACAAATGCCAAGAAATCGACCAGTTTATTAGAGGGACAAAGACTTTAATCATTTGTCAAAGTGAACAAAACCGAATCAAAATTCGAATACATATGTCAAATAACACATTAGTAAACAAAAACCGATCCTCTTTTATCATCTTTGATCATTCGTTAATTTAATGAAAGCTCTGTGCAACCGGCCGTAAGGAATTAAAATGAGAAAACAGTAATAAAATAAATATACAAAGATAAAAATCAACCGATGGCTAAGATATTATTCAGAAGTTCTCATGAAAGACAAAGAAGGTTATAAAAATATATAAACAGAAACAACAGTGAGAGAGAGGATATGTGAGATAACAGTAGAAGAAGTAAAACAATCACTCAGAAAAATGAAAAATGGTAAATCCTCAGTCCTGGAAGTGTTCCGGTAGAGCTGTTGAAGAATGCACTGGAAATCATGCTTAAAATGTTGGTTGATATATTCAACAAATGTCTAATACATGGAGAAGACCCACCAAAAGAGTGAAAATATTTAACAGCACCAGTGTAATAGCTACTAGTTCGGGGAAAAAATATACTTATCGATATATCGAATAACGATATCGGAATGATAAAATATCGATATATCGATACTTATCGATATATCGATACTTATCGATATATCGATACTTATCGATACTTATCGAGATATCGATATATATCGATACTTATCGATATTTATCGATATATCGATATTTATCGATATATCGATATATCGGTTTTATCGATATTTTTTTGATATCGGTATTTTCGATAACTTTTTTAATATTGCCCAGCCCTAATAGCTACTATTGGAAGACTGTATGACCACATAATAAAAGAAAGACTAGAAGAAACAATAAATATTGGGGAATAACAAAGTGGTACATGGAACACAGTGGGACGGTCATGTGTTGATAATATATTTACCATAAAGCAACTGATAAATAGAGGAAAACAAGGAATAGAGATAGAGTTTGGGTTTCGACTAGTTCCGGTCTAAAATACGAGTTTCAGTTTGAGTTTCGGTTTCGGTTAAAATCAGCCGAACCTTCGGCCCAACCGACGCCCGATCCTAGCGAGATGTAACAAAGTTCGTTTTTTACTTTAAATATAATATGTTAGCAAATATACTGAAAGGTTACGTTTCAAATAATAAGTTAATATAAAAATACAATTCAAGTTATAAAGGAATAATGTGTATAAAAGAATAATTATAATTATCGTTAATTTCATGTTGAAATTTGATTTACTCAATTAAAAAGTAGCGAAGCAATACAAAATAAATGATTAGAATAAAAGTATGTGTTTTTCCGTATTTAAAACAGGTAGGAGTAATTGTTTACTAACTTCTATGTAAAAAATTAGTTAAATTAATATAAAATTTATAAGTTTCGGTTTCGGCCAAAACTCGGATGAAAGCCGAAATTCGGTTTCGGTTGCGGCTTCAACTTACTTTCGGTCGGACACTAAATAGAGAGACTCACCTCATGTTCATCAACCTAGAAAAGGCGTATGATACAGTACCTATAAAAAACCACTCTTATTTTAGACAACAGCAACTTTAATTGACATTATGTGGTAGCAATGAAGAGTCTGTACAATAACTTACGAATTAGAGTAAAAGTAGGGAATCAGCTATCTCAACCAATTACACCAACTAAAGGCTTGAGACAAGGTTGCTGCCTATCATCAACCTTTTATAAAATATATATTAATGAGATTCTTAAAGAGTGGCAAAACAAATGTGGTGGTATGGGCATAGACATAGACGGAAGCTCGCTGCATACTTTACTATTTGTGGATTAGCAGATTACATGATGAGAAAACTCACAGAAGTATACAGCAAGGCCGGACCGAAAGTGAACTTAACAAAAACAAAATATATGGTAATTAATGGCGACGCAACAAATTTAGAAATAGATGGAGGGATCATCGAAGTCTGCAGAGAATATAAATATTTATTGGTGACAATTGGCAAAGAAGGGGCAAGCAAATGAGAAATAACAATTAGAGTAAGCCAAGCAAAACAAGCTATAAATAAATTGAACAGTATATAATAGTCAAAAAATATAAAATACAGAATATATCAGAGCAGACTGCTGTACAGAGCAAAAATTTGGAAAATAACACAACGAGATAGACAGAGACTGGAGGCTGTCGAAGTGCACTTTCTACGAAGGAGCTGCAGAGTGTCAAGGTTGGAAAGGGTACCAAATTAAGAGATAATTAGAAGAATACAGGTAAAGAGAAAAGTTACAGAAGATATGTAGGTAAGGTGATTGAAATGGTATGGCCATGTTAAAAGAATGGAGGACCAATGAAATTATTAAAATGGCAATCACCCTCAAGGAGAAAAAGTGGAAGACCACCGGAAGATTGGTTTAAACATAAAAAAGTTACAAGTTTACAAACAAATGAGTTATAACTCCGAAAAGAAATTGCGAAAATTCGATTTTTGCCTGGTTACTTGAAAACAATAGACGATAATTATGTTTCGGTTTGCACCACTAAATTTTATTCTAAAATTTTCCCTGAGACACCTTTATTACTATTTGCATAGGTATAGTTAAGGAGATGTGCATTTGTTTTATTTATTTCTTAAAAAAAACGTAACTTATGCCTAGTGATTACCTCCACAATGTTAATAAACGTGTGTTCTTCTCTAGTTAAACAAACTCTAACACATTGAATAAATAAACTTAAGTTGAAGAGCATATTAAGAACAAAATAAATTGCAGGTTGCACCCAGAAAGAAATTTAAATGCCCAGAATGCGTAAACAATGAAATGTTATCTGCCGACATGGGACATATGGTCGAGCGCTCTCAATGCGTGGACAGGTTTACCAAAGCATTTGGACGGATGCCGTTAAAATCAGTGGAGTTTCGAGCGGATCCCGTTTTGTACAAGGATGCATTTCCAGAGAAGCTTAAACGTTTTAATGATATTGGAAGTTTATAGTTTATTAAGTAGTAACTTTATTTATATTTGATGATTAATAGAAAGTTGTTGTAACTTTCGTTGTTGTGTTTTATATATTTTCTTGTATTGAAATTTTTTTTATATATTTTATATTTTTCTTTTTTTATACCCCCTAAAAAGTATAAAATAGGTCATGGTAAGGAAGTGATAGACCTGAGTTAATGTAGAAAACCTAATAAATTAAAATAATTAAAAGTGCTGTTTATTTAAAATCCTTTGTCTGTTCAATTAAAGTTTTTAGTTTAAGATGTGACCTTTTGCTTTCTAAATGCTTAATGCTTATTAGTGTATTAAAAATACGAGGAGGGTTCAAACTTAACCCGGAATTTTGCCGCTTGATAATACACCGGACAATCTAGAAGCCGTGTGTGCTGTTGTTATAGTTACAATTGTTTGTGTTTAGTACCTGCAGCTATGACGGAACAACCAGTTCATATTTCTGTTGTGCAGCGAATTATCATTAAACTTCGTAAGTCCAGGAAAATTAGACCAAAAAAAGGCAGGAAAGCTCGAAACCTCTAGTATTCTGCCTAGTAAAGTCCTCTCTGGAGTAGAAGTGCAAGCCCTTCCGTGGTTCGGAGCCCACGTTAAGCTGTAGGTCCCCTATGTCTGTAGGCTACTTGACACGCACACCACAGGCATATGGAGAGAGGATCGGCAACGCCCTTGTAAAGGGTAGCCACTCTAAGAAGAAGTATGGAGAAACTGAGTTTGTTCCAATTTCTAACTGGAGCTTCGACCACCAGGCCGAAGAAACCGCGAAATTTTCGCTATTTTTTCAGTTTTTTGCGTGAAACTCAAAAACGAAGCATTCTATTGAGAAAGTCGCTATTTAGTAAAATGTAGAGCATTAAATTGTGCGTCGAATGAATACCTCACTTTTGAATTTCGGTTGAATAATACACTTGGTATCATTCGTCAAATATCAAGTATTTTTTCCATTTTTTAGTAGAAAATGCAGTTTGTCGTTTTTCCACTGCTGATATCTCCAAAACGACCGGTCTTACACCAAAATGTGGTAGAACGAAAGTTGTAGAATTTAATTCTCTTTCAAATGCACTCTAAGTTTGTTTAAATCAGTTAAGTACCACTGTAGATAAGCGCATTTCTCCGCTGTGAGTCGTTTTGCGCAAAATGAACCGTTAGGGCCGGTTAGGGAATTAATACTTTTTTTCTTAGTTGTCGGTGTAAATTATTTAAATAAATAATAAGTATTGTATAAGAAACCACTCACGCGCGACGGTGAGTAAACTGAGTGTAAACAAAGGAGAATCAATAATTACATAATATAATCAACTCGCAACCACGTTTGTATCCCCCCCCCCACACACACAGGCTACTCAATTTTGACAAACAAGTGGTACGAATCGAAGAAGCTCGACAAACGAGAAGAACTGCTCCGTGTAGTAAAAGCGGCTGCCGCCACAAGTGTATCCTCTGAACAAGTATCCCTCACCAGATTTGTTTCTGGATAAAGTGGAAGATGACATTCCAGCTTTCCTGAAGCTGCTACTGAACAGCATTATAACGCCAAAAAAGCGGGATGACGGAATGAGAAACTTAACACTAAAGTCAACTCCATAGCACATGCAGTGATTGCAGCTACCAGGCCTAGATCATTTGTCTCTCCTATTCAGCTGGGGGCCGGAACATTCCTGTACAGGAGATATGGATCAGGAAATGTTCTGGAGCTGTTGTCAACTTTAGGGTTTTCTAGTTCCTACAGCGATGTCAGGCAGTTTGAGGTATCATGCCTGCAACAACCATTGCAGACTATATCTCACAACTCTGCATCCAGTTTGTATTTGACAATGCAGACGTGAACATGGAGACTATTGATGGGTACAACACATTTCATGCCATGGGGGGTATCCAGTGTATAACTCCAAAATTGTCAACTTCTTTGAGAAAACCAATTGATAAGTACGAAAGATTCCATCAGCTCCCACTCTCAAGGAATATGGAAACATTCCACTAGTTGCATTTCAAAAAACCCACCAGGGGGGACTATCCAACTTGACTGTACACGATGTTACTGACAATAGTATGGGAAGTTATTCCATTGCCGGACGATTTCCTGTGGATATACGGGAAATGGAAAGAGTTGCTCCGAGTCCCTGGATGGAATGGCTTCATGGAGAATTTGACGTCCAAAAAGAGTTTTCAACGCCTTACTCAAGAAGAATATAGGTAATCAATTTGTCGGACTGAAAAATACTGGAGTGAAATATAGTCTGACATGACCATTGCACAGACGCTAATGAGATCCATGAAGACTACTGATGGTGGTCTGACACTGAGGCAGCCGCACGCCAGCATTTTCTGAGGGCCTATTTACAAGTACAGATTTGGAGAAACAACCTCCTCAGTCCACTGCAGTGGGGCTGGAAGGCCTTCAATCATGATTTCTTCCCCATCGATACAGATAAACCGGCAGCACCAGAAGAGCTCCTGAACAACATCTCATGCACGTGTAGCAAAGGATGCCGTGCAGTATGCTCTTGCCGTAAAATTGGCATAAAATGCACGATAATTTGCACATAATTCAAAGGCCAAACGTGTACCAATTCTCTATCTGAGGACATCCTCCTTTCTGAGGTAAATATATTCTCTTATTTTTTAATCAAATTACAGTTAGTGATTTAAGTTCTCTGAAAGTCTAAGCTTAACACCCATGAAGTCAACTGAATTACTTAGTTTTTCGAGTGAGCTTACCTTGTAACAATCCGAAAATCCAAATATTTTATATACCTACCTATTCGGATTCTTCGCTATTACATGCTCCACCCTTTGTTCCCACCTATTTAAAAACACAATTCACTTAAGTCTTGCTACTATTCGTTTTGCACAGGTAAGCAGCTATGAGGAGAAAATTGATCTCATAGAAGACCGATTATTGTCACAACTTGAAGAGGAGGAGGAGGAGGAGGAAGCAGAAGAGGAAGGTTTAGAGGAAAAGCTGCCGCTACCCAAGCGGATGAGAACGAAGTGAACATGAACTAAATAATCAATTATTAACGATTAATTCCCTAACGGTTAATTTTGCGCAAAACGACTCACAACGGAGAAATGCGCGTATCTACAGTGATACTTAACTGATTTAAACAAACTTCGAGTCCATTTGAAAGAGAATTAAATTCTCTACAACCTTCGTTCTATCACATTTTAGTGTAAGACCGGTCGTTTTGGAGATATCAGCAGTGGAAAAACGACAAACTGCATTTCCTACAAAAAATGGAAAAAATACTTGTTATTTGAGGAACGATTTCAAGTATCTTATTCATTCGACGTATACTTTACTGCTCTACATTTTACTAAATATCGACTTTCTCAATAGCATGCTTCGTTTTTGAGTTTCGCGCGAAAAACTGAAAAAATAGCGAAAATTTCGCGGTTTCTTCGGCCTGGTGGTCGAAGCTCCAGTTAGAAATTGGAACAAACTCAGTTTCTCCATACTAGAGGTATGCTATATCGATTTAAAAAGTTTCCAGCTTTCCTCTAATTATTCGATAGCAAAATGCTAATTTTATTAGACTATTATTATTGAAGGGTTTTTTAAACTCAATACTGTGACGAAACCTGAGTACACCATTTTGTCCCAGAATCCAAAAAATCAAGCATGAAATGGAGACACAAAACTTCACCGAAGCCTAAAAGCGCGAAGATTATCGGGAACATAGTGACCACTATGTTTTGGGGGCAGAAGGGATTTTGTTTACAGAGTTTTTAGAAGATAGGCGTACTATTATATATAGGTCAGCTCTCCAGGCCTTTGAGGCCCAAGGCTTTGTTGGAGATAATTCTCCATCTCTTTCCCTTTCCATTTCCTGTAGGTCTTCTTCAATGCATGAGAGCCACGATTTCTTTGGTCTTCCTCTTCTGTTTCGTCCTTCAAGTTCTTTCGTCAGTATTTGTTTCGGAATTCTTTCGGGGCCCATTCCCGACACATGTCCTAACCATCGTAGACGTCGTTGTTTGACAATGTTTACTATGTTTCGTTCGTTGGACTTTCCTTGAATTTCTGTGTTTGTCCTTCTTCTCCACAGCCCATCCTCTCTTACTCTTACTCCTCCGAAAATTCTTCTTAGTATCTTTCTCTCAAGTATATGCAGTTTTTCCATGTCCTCTCATCTTAATACCCACGATTCACTAGCGAAAGTCACTGTTGGACGGATTATGGGTTTATATAGTTTCACTTTTACGGATCTGAGGCTTCTTTTGATATCAACACTTTACTTAAAGACGCTGCACTCCGAATACCTATTGTTATTCTCCATTCTATTTCACTTTTGTTATCACTGTTTGTTGTTATTTCGGTTCGCAGATATACTCTTTCAAATGCTAGCTCTGTTCGTGTTTCTTCATTTATTATCTTTAGGTCTTGTTGCAGGTGTTGGTTCATCTTTCCTGTTACCATGTATTTTGATTTTTCTTCGTTGATCTTTAAACCGAATTTTGCTGCTGTTGGTTCCAATTTCTTTATTAGATCTTTTAAACCCTCCCTCGTTCTTGTAATTAGGGTTAAATCGTCTACATATGCGAGGTTTTGGTAGGGAGCTTTTAGGATATTGTTGTCATGTTTAATTTTACTGTTTCGTAAGATTTTTTCTAAGACTAAATTAAATAGCGTTGATGACAAAGGATCTCCTTGTCTCAGTCCATTCGAGGTTGTAAATTTGTAAGATATTTCCTGTTGAATTTTTATTTGATTGCTGATTCCTTTTAGTGTCATCCCTAGAGCTCGTGGCATCTGTGCTCTTTTTACTTTATCATATGCTTGACAGCTTGACGGAAATCCAGAAATAGCATGTGTGTATATTCTTCCTTTTCTTGTATTTGACGAAGTGTAAAAATTTGGTGTATTACGGATTTGTTTTTCCGAAAACCACTTTGGTATTCTCTAGCACTTGTTCCGCTTTGCCTTTTAATCTGTTGTTGAGCAGTGTGAATAATAGTTTGTAGGTTACATTTAGTACTGATATGGGTCTATAGTTTTTACAGCTTAGGCGATCTCCCTTTTTATAGATTGGAGTAATTACTGCTTCACTCCAGCTCGTCGGCATTTTCTTATTTTCCCATACGGAAATAATTAATTTAAAAGTTTGTTCTGTGAGTTGTTTACCAGTTTACCTCCATGCTTTATGAGTTCGGTTTGTATGTCGTCAGTACAGGGGCTTTTGTTATTTTTCATTACTTGTAGTTTCTTTTCTACTTCGGTGAGTGAGGGAGGGTGTACTTCCCCTCTTCTTTGATTGTTGTTTTCTCTTATTTCTTCTTCTTCTGCTCCCTCCGCCTTGTCTGTTAGAACCCCTTTAAAATATTCTAGCCATCTTTCTAGTACTTTCTCTCCTCCAATTATTTCCTCCTTACTTCATCGACATATGGCTGGTACCTTTTTTTTTAATGTTTCCAACTTTCTTATAAAATAATCGCTATTCTTGCTTACTGTAAGTTTCCTCGATTTCTAGTTGGTAGGCCCGTTTTTTGTTTCTACACATACTTTTTCTTCTTATTTCCCTATAATTTTCTTGATTTTTCGGGGTTTCTTGTATTAGCTTTTTTCTTTAACTCTACGGCGTCTTCGTATTCTTTGTCAAACCATGGTTTTCCTTTTTCTTTATTTTCTGATTTCAATTCCTTTTGTGCTGCTTGTTTTATAGTCTGCTGTATTATTTTCCATTCGGCCTCTACCTCTTCCTTTACACTGCTGTTGTTGAGCTGTTTTTCAATTTCCTATTTGTACTTTTCTTTCGTGTGTTCTATTTTTAGCGTTTCCAGGTTCCATTTTTTCCTCTTCTGTCTACTTGTTTTATTCCCCTCTGGTAGTTGTTGTGTTAGGTTTACACGTACGAGAAAGTGATCGGAATCAATGTCTGCTCCTCTACAACTTTTTACGTCCGTTATGCAGGGCATAGCCTGTTTGGTTTTTCCGTCCGGGCTTCTCCACGTTCCCTTATGTATTTCTTTATGCTTTAAGTCTCCTAAAATAATTTTTATGTCGTACCTCGGAATTTTTTCATACTCAGTGTTTAATTCTTTATAGTATTTTCTTCGGTAGGAGCATGTTGTACATTAAGTATACTAATTTTTCTAATTTCTAATTTTCCCCTGAGTCTTAGGTATTACAATCTATCGTTTGCTTCTCTGAAATCTATCAGGGTATTTCTTATATTTTCCTTTATTAAAAACCCAGTTCCTAATTTATTTTTGTTTTCCCGACTGTTGAGGAAAGTATAATCTTCTATGCTCAACTGCTTGCCGAAAAAGTTAAGCCTGCATTTTGGATGAAAAGATGGAAACTTTCGGTTAGGAGTGTGGTTCTGCTCCACGACAATGCTCGCCTGCTCGCCGCCAATTTATTAGGAAAACTTTAGACAAATTACACTGGGAGACACTTCCACATCTTCCTTACAGTCCGGATTTGTTTCCTTGTGACTTGCATTTGTTTGGGCCACTCAAGGAAGCAATGGGTGGTAATCGATTTGAAGAGGACGAGAAGGTCAAAAATTTTGTGCAAAACTGGCTTGCCGCTTAGCCAAAAAACTTCTATAAAAAAGGGATTATGAAGCATTCCAAAGAGATGGCAAAAGTGTGTACAGTTGAAATGTAGGATAAATCATACTGTAAAGATCTTGTTTAAATAAAAAATTCCGGGTTAAATTCTATTGAGGTCTAAACTACTTAATTTTGGTTTTTAGTTAAAAAATATAGTAGATGTGATGAATAATTAGCAGATGCAGCGTAAATATTGCACTGAAAGCCGATCCTCCTAATGTTACCTATACATTTGGTGGAGGAGCCATGTTGTTTATATTTCATCGATTTATAAGTTAGTAGAAGTTAAAATAATAAATGAATTCTTGTCGAGTGTTGTTATTAAAATAATTATAAACCAAATTTAAAATTTTGCAAAATCAAGTGTTAAATTTATATATTTTTATAAACGAACTAAAAACTCAATATTTATGTTCTACAAATACCTTCAAAGTATAAAAATTTTCCAAAGCAGATGTCATAAACTTGCAAGAAGTACTTAGTGCTAAGAATTATCCTGTTTTATTTATATCCATCAAGTTTCAAACAAGTTGCAATTGATAGACAAAAAATCGATCAGATCAGTTGTGAGTCATATAAACAGGTTACAATTATTTATGCGACAAATAAAAGTAAACAATAGTAGTGAGTACTGGTTGTAGCAAGTCCTTTGACCGCTGGACATTGTTTAGTCCATACGTGGTCGTTGTTTCCCGCGAAAAAAGTAGTCTACGCCACCCGGTCACTACTATGGACAATTGTCCACATTAAGCTCGATCTTTTGTTAGTTCCTATTGTTAATTGGTTTATATACCAATATGTTTTATTTCGAAATAACTCTAAAAGGAAAACTGACTCAGTACGTGTACGGAATCGCGTTCGAAAACGGAAATGTCAGAAAACTACTATTTTATATTTAAAAATCATCCAAGTAGCTTATGGCGTAATTAAAAGCTGAATATCTAAGTGAACCAAAGGTTTGATGCTTTGGAAATTCACATTGAGAGCTCCAGTTGCAGTTTTGCAGAGATTAGTCAACCTTTTTATTAAAAAATTACCAAGAAATATTCAGTCAGAATGGCAAAGGATAGAAGGCCCCAATTGAAATATGCACGTAATTATTTTAAAAGTTTTAGTTGAAGTGCATTTGACAAAACTGTTGAAAACCCAGTTAGATTTTATAGATTTCCGCAATTTTTGGAACTATTAAAATTCAAAAATATCGAGGGTTTGAGCCTTTTCAGTACTAAATTTGATATCTGCATCGATTGAATTGCAGTCTGAATTCCAAACGTGAATATTTAAATCCAGACTTTAGGTCTAAATTTTTGGCTTTAAATTTTAGTCGAAATACGAATTTTAAAGTTTCAATCCAATGCTTCAATTCCTTTTTTTTCTAAATTAAAAATATAAAACCTCTAAAATTAAACTCAAATTTGGGACTTGATATTCAATAATATTCAGAATTGGAATTATCTAAATGCAAAAATATCGAACGTTTGAGCTTTTTCAACACTAAATTTGAAATCTGAATCGATCGAATTCCAGTCTGAATCCAAGACGTGCATATTCAAATTTAGACTTTAGATCTGACATTTTGGCGTTAACTTTCAGACAAAACTCGAATTTTAATCTTTCAATCCAACATTCGAATCCGATTTTTATAAATTAATAATAAAACCTCTGAAATTAAACTCAAATTTGGGACTTATTTAGTATTCAGTTTCATATGCAGAATTGGAAAATTAAAGTTCTGAGTTTAAATCTGGTTTGCACTCCGAATTTTGAATTCAAATTCGGAATTCCGAATTTTAAATTCAAATTCGGAGTTAGTTTTGGTGGAGATTTGAATAATAATAAGTTCTAATTTTCAAGTTTCATTTTCTAAATCATAAGTTGAGACTTAAACCTTTGAGTTCAGATTCGTGTTTTGAGTTGAATTCTGAATTGAGGACTCAAATTGTGCGTTTCATGTATGAATATAAATTTTCAAACAGTTTTTGTTTTATTGATTGCGTAGATGCGAAAGATTCCAAACTTTTGTTCAAAATCCAAATCTGTTTTCCCAGATTTGAGTTTCAAATCTATGAAATCAAACCCAATTCAGATTTATTCTTAATTGTAGTTCAAACTTAATTCGAATCGGCTTAAATCTGGGCTGAAGTTTGAAATTTAAATCCTACTTTAGTTAAGTTTGGGATATCAGTGGTAAAGATCGAAATTTGATTAACAACCCAAAACATTTCTTGGATTAAGATTCAATCAAAATGTTGTCTGGTTCATAAAGTAAATAATTTCGGATTCAAAGTATATTTTCTAATGTTTACTACAACTAACCAATACACGTTTCCTCCGTTAGTTTTTTAATTTTATCCAAGTAATTAATAGAGATAGATTCGAACAGGTTTAAAGATAATTAAAATGCTGTTAAAGAAAGACGTTGTAGTTGGCGTAATTGTCATCAATATGTAACAACATCTTGAAAAGTTGTGGTTCTTGCTTTGAACTCGGAGAAGTTCTCACAATAACAAAAGTAATAAAGTAGAGATTGTTTTCACATGCAAGCCGCATCTCCTGCAGAATCCTCTTTTATTGAAATAATGGGCAAGCGAACTCTCTCACAGTAGAGACAAGCAGTCTGGACTAGCTACACATCGATTCCTCTTATGGTCTTTCGAGTGGTGTAAGAAAAGTGTTGTTGCTTTTGCTATAGCTGCAAAACCTGGACGTTGGAAATAACTTTGAAAAATAATCGTAATCGTTAGATGAACGTAAATTTAAACGGGAGATCAGGATTTAGAACTAACTCTATGTTTTTAGAGTGTTTGAATGCTGTTTTAAATTTGTTTTTTTCAAATGTTTGGATTTCAAACAGAAAAATGAATTTACTTATTTGTTAGCTTGCAGATGCCAAGGATCACAACATTTTAATCGTATTTCTGTGTTGACAAATAATTATGAAAAATGTGAAAACTTGTCTTGATTTATATTTTCGAAAAACATAGAAATTCAACAAGTTTTGGCATGATAGCGATCAAAAATATTCAGAACGAAAGTGGCATGACTTCTTTCTTTACTGTTTAGACTTACTGCAGACTTGAAATTGATAAAACATTTTCATAATAAGTTGCAATAACGTTATTTGGTATGTAGTATGTTGTTATACAGAGATATCAGATATCAAATGATAATGGTTTCTTTCAACCCACTTTGAGACATTTTAAGTGAAAATTTGCTATAAATATTAATTACCAGTTTGCTAATTGTCTGAGTAAGGCGCCTTTATCGATACCTTGTATATAACTACAATCATTATTCAATTATTCATCTCTTTTATCCACATATTCGGCAGATTCCTGAGGATTACACCCTCATGGTGTAGTCAGAAACGTATTTCAAAACTTCCATTATAAATACCCTAGGCGCCCAGCAACTTTTGAGGTTCACATTATCGCTTGGGCTGTTCTCTGCATTTCTTCAGGCTAATCTTAAGATACCGGTTTTGGCCTTAACTAGAAGAGTATCTCGTACTCCTAGACATCTGCAGACTTCCGGGGTTTATATCCTCAGGATGTAGCTTGAAAATGCAGGAAAGTGGAGCGGCCATCTCGATTCCACAACACAGGGGATTATACTCTTAGAGTCACAGTCGCGGCTCAGTTGGTTTAGCGTGCGTTGACCACTGAGATGAAGACTGGCTCGGGTTCGATTTCTAGGACCACACATACACCGAATACACTCAACCGCTTCCCTCGGTAAGCAATAGCAAACCACCGAGGTATTCTGCCTAGTAAGTCTTCTCTGGAGTAGAAGTGCAAGCACTTCCATGGTTCGGAGCCCACAGGTCTCCAATATCTGTAGGCTACTTGACACGCACACTACAGATATATGGACAGAACGGCAACGCCCTGTAAAGGGTACGCCACTTCAAGAAGAAGACTACTCTTAGAGAGGCATCCCAATGTATTCACCATATGAGCTTACGGAGCCCATACTTCCAGCTTAATCAGAAGTGTACTCCGCATTTCTAAAAACAAGCAGATTCTTAGGTAAGTCACTATAAGGAACATATTCTTTCTCACTATAAATCTTCATCCTTCTTGGAGTTTGATTCTGGGCGACCATCTCATTCGTCCTCATGCCCATACCTCCAGGGTTTAAATAGGGCAACTAATTTGGAGCTTAAACTGAAGGATATTCTGTGTTCTTGAAAAGAGTCAGACTCATGGGAATCAAACGATTAGTAATGTATCTATAAATATTCACACCCTGAATGACCGATGGAATCCGAAGGCAACCCAACCTTAAATATCAACATTTCTTCGAGTTCATCTTTAATTGTAGAAATCCTGGGGGTTCTTACCGCCATGATATAGTTAGGACACTAAATCGGAGCTTAATCTGGAGGGATATCATATTTTTGGAAAGAAGCAGATTTCTGAAAGTGATATTCAAATATCAAACTTTTTCGAGTTCATTCCTGAATAACTATTGGAACCTTAGGATAGATATTTTCATGGTACAGCTAGTATACTAATCCGGAGCTTAGTCTGAAAAGAGCCTTCTGAAACCGATACCACAAACAACGTAATCCAAACTTCGAGTTCATTTCCAAACGACTATAGAAAGCCTAGGATTTATATATTCAGGGTGAAAGTAGGACATTAATTTGGAGTTTAAAGTAAATGGAAGCTAGTTTTCCTTAAAATATAAAGTCTTCGAAATCATACCAACATCAACGCATTCTAAGGCTTTTGCCGTAACTGTCCATCCTACTTTACATTCGTCTTTGAAAACCAGTGGATTTTTGGGACTCACACCACCAAGGTGTAGTTACGACCATAAGCTGAAGCTTAATCTGAAGGACAGTTCGTATTCCTAAAAATAGACATAGTTCTGAGAATTCTACCACTAACGAGGCACACTGATGCTTTCCATTTAAATCTCAGTCTTCCTTCAAATTCATTTTTGAACCATCACCGGAATTTTGGGGCTTATACTTGTACCTTCAGGGCACAGCTAAGATACTAATCTAGAGCTTAAGCTGAAGACGATCCCGCGTTCCTGAAATTAGGCAGATTTTTTCTTTCACCTTAAACCCTTGAATATCCATCTTTCTTCAAGTCCGTTTTTAAATGATCGGTGGAATCCTGGGGCTCATAGTTACAGGGAGAAACTAATATATTAACTTAGAGTTTAAACTGAAGACCATCCCATATTCCTGAAAATAAGCAAACTTTTGGAAACCATATTTCACACATGGCATCCCAACGCTTCCTTTTTAAATATTCGCCTTTTTTCAAGTTTGTTGTTAAACGAACAATGAAATCCTGAGGCTCACATCCCCAGAGTAAAATTAAGACACTAATCTGGAGTTTAGGTTGAAGACCATCCCGTTTTTCTTAAAATAGGTACACTTTTGGGAATCATATTACAAACAAGGCACACCAACGCTTGCACCTCCAATCCTTGAATATTCTTCTTTCTTCAAGTTCGTTTCTAAACGATTGGTGGAATCCTGGGGCTCATACTTCCAGGGCAAAACTATACCCTAACTAGAAGAATCCTTAGAGTCCTATCTGTAGGCTGTAGATAGTAGGTACGCTAATATATGTATAGCTTCAAGGGCATCCTGTATTCTTGAAAATAGGCAGACGTCAGGAGGTAATACCATTAAGAATATAATATCTCACTACAAATATCGATTTTGGTTTTGGTCTATTATTCTTTGTAGGTCTTCTTCTGAATCTACAATACAGTGTGGTTTGCAAACCTTATATCGCTTATAAGTAATTCTTCCATTAGTAACCATCTTTTACCTCTTCTAAATCTTCTTTGAATAGTTCTTCGGGGTACATATTGAAAAATACAGCAAACAGGACGAAACCTTGTCGCACACCTTATTTAATATTTATTTCTTCTAATAGTCCATTATCGACTCTTATTGTGATAAATTTGGGATCACTATTGTTTTGGGGAATAGCACTAAAAAAAATTAGAAGATGAAGCAGATGAGTCGGAAGAAGGAGAATAAGAATGAGGTAGATAAAGATGAGAAGGAGGGGGAGGAAGAGGGTAGAACGACGAGAATGAAAAGAAAAAGAAGCGATAAGGAGAGGAAGGGAAGAAGGAGAAAAGACTATGAGTGGTAGAGAAGGCGTAAGAGGAGGAGAATGAAGAGGAAGAGAAGCAGCTTAAGAAGGAGATGAAGAACGAATAAGAAATCACAGGATGACTGTAGGTACGACCTTCATTGTTGGTGCCTTAAATTAAAAAAATGTCAAGGAACTAATTAGATCCAGTTCTTTAGGATGTAACATCTTCCTATCTGCAACCCTTTCCAAAATCCTTAAAATACATTAAAAGAAACCAATCATTTTAAAAATATAAAGGTTAAATTAAAAAAGCAACAGCAAAGGTCAAAAGTAACTAAAAAAAATATGTTTAGGCACTGAATGGGAAAGAAACTGGATAAGGTAGAAAGAAAATATTTCCGTTAAAACCGATTATTGACATTAAAATCTTTAACAGTTAGAAATTACTTAATACGTATTTGGCAAATCTTGTTGAATTTCCAAGTCGGTGTATGCTTGGTACATGTCTCTTCAATAAATGTTACACCTCTACGTTTAAATAAATTATACATGCTTTTATTAAATGTCAACCTTTGTAAGAAATCCAGTTAAAAAAGACTTAATTGTATTAAAAATGACTTTGGTGATTTTTTATCGTTAGAATTAAAAGTTCGTCATGCAGAGGCGTTAGATCTTCCTCCACATTTAAGTAATGTTATTTTGAGGATGGCCATGAGCGTGTCGCGGCACTGTTTTATAAATTCGATATTTAATAAAACGGCAAGTATGAGTTATGAATTTTAATCAAGCGACCGAAGTCGATTATAGTGGAAAATGTACATAATTGCAAAATAGAAATGAGAACGTGCGCCATAAATATGGGTAACAATACATAACAAAACGGTTAATAGGTATCGCAATCACAGTACAAAGGAGTAGCACCGCGTAAATCTACTGCAAAAAAGTCAGCCCACGCTGAAATGACTTAAACAACCGATTAATTTACTCAATTTACATATTAACATCGTATAAATATCGCACGAGATGAAATGAAGCGCATTGGCCATGAAAGGATAAGAAGCATGTTCTCGCGTTGTTACCAAATGAGGCATCGGTGTGTGTGCTCCCGCATCTCGTCTCCCTGAGTTTTGTACATCAGTATTGACAGGTTTGTTTGCAGAACGGAATTTTATTAGTTTATTTCTTGTCAAGACTTCTGTGGTTTCTCTTGTCTTTAACTTCTGCTGCTATTCGTCTGATAAAAGTCGCGTTTCGTTTCCGAGTATCTATTGAAGACTTTAGTATATACAAATATGCGTAGAATATGTATAAATATTATAAAATGAGCATGTAATATGAATTTATCATTTTGTTACTTGACACTCTTGACAGGATTTTTGAGAATTTTGTTTCATTCGTATTTCTGCTGCAAATCGTCTGAAAAAAAGTGTCTTGGAAAATTCAAATATTTGCTAGATATTTCACCACCGTTTTCTAAAAATTAAAAATTAAAAAGGTGGCGAAATACTCACAAAAAGTAAAAATAAGTTTAGGGACTCGGGGAACTCACAACAACAAACGTTCAGGGAACGTTTCTTGCCATAATGCCATAATTGAATTTTTGTTAAATTTTCATCAAAAAATTCAAAACATATGCATCAGCTATGCATAAAAGTTCCTAAATTTGCATTTATAGTCCGAAGGAAATTTTATAAGTTGATTTCTTGCGTTTTGTTGCCTTGCATTTCTGTTGTTAGTCATTTAATAACAGTGTCTTGCCACAATTGGATTGTTGTTATCTTTCATCTAAAAATCGAAAATGTATGTATTAAATTTGCACATAGGTTTGTAGATATGCATTTATAATCCGAAGGAAATTTTATTAGTTAATTTCCGTACAGGATGTTTATGATTTTCGTTGACTTATGTTTCTGTTGTTATTCGCCTGATAAAAGCTTTCGGCTATACATATTTAAGTTTTTGTGTTAATTTCTTATGTAAAAACGTAAGTGACCGTATCAAATATGCATAAAACTTCTAACATATGCTAAATAATTTGAAGGAAATATATCGGTTTATTTCTTGACAGATTTCCTGCGTTTTCTCTAATTTGTTTGTTACAAATATGTAATAACAGCTACAATATCGTAGTCTCCACCAACGTTAGATAAATTTCCATATAATTTTTAAAATATATGCTAGAAGAATATTTTACAAATATGCCCTAAATAGAAACTTTCAATTTGAGGCACCTTTTCGTTTTGTTACTTGTTAGAAAATTTGTAACGTTGTTTCTATTGCTATTAATCTAAAAATTTAATAGTTTTGTAAATAACATGATGATGAATGAGGACATGCAGAAAAAAATAAAAAATATGCGTATCAATTCATTTTATTAACAAAACGTCTTCCGGATTTAGACCGTTGTTCTGTCTCAACAATGACACGGTCCCAATCCGGAAGACGTTTTGTTAATACTGACACTAACCGTGGAAGTCTTCGAATTCATTAATTTATTTTATCTTTTGTGTGTTATAATATCTGTCACGTTACTTTTATAGGTTTTTATATAAGACTATTGATTATTTTTGATGGTTCTGTATAATAATATAATACGAGAAAATGCAATAAATATACCGAACAATAAAAATATGCTTAAATATAAACTTCAGTTTAAACCATTTCTTTTTATTTTTTCAGAATGTCTGTAACATTATTTGTATTCTTTTTTATTCTTGGGACTTGATTATTGTATACAACATTATAGAATATGCATTAAATATGCTCGAAAAAACTATATCTTAAATATTAACTTTTAGTTTGAACCAATTATTTTATTCTGTTGTTTGTAAAATGTTTTGTCATATTACTTCTGTTACTCTTCTAAGATTTCTAATTATTTCAGACTGTTGTAAATAGAGGATTGTGAGGATATGCATCAAATAGGTTGAAAAAAAATATGCCTCGAATATAAGCTTTCAGTTTGAGACATTTTTTTTGTATTTTGCTGCTTGTTAAAAAAATTGTCACGTTGTTTTTATTGCTATTAGTATAAAAACATTGATTATTATACGTAGTTTTGCATACAAAATTATGAGAATATGCTGAAAAAATTAAAGAATATGCCTCAAAAAAAAACCATTCAGAATGAGCTATTGTTTTTATTTTGTTGCTCATTAGAATATTCATGATGTTATTTCTCTTGCTATTCTTCGAAGACTCTTGATTATTATAGATACTTTTGCATATAGCACTGTGAAAACATGCCGAATAATTAAAATACGTTAAATATAGTCTATATACAGTTTTAACCAAACTTTCTTATTTTGTTGCTGGTTAGGATATTTGGAACGTTTTCTTAGTTGCTTTCGACTTCAAGCTGTTTATTATTATAGATAGTTCAGTATACAGTTACACAATACCACATTGGATTAATATGCCGAAAAATTAAAAAGATATGTCTTAAAAGTAAACTTTCCATTTGAACTGTTTTTATTTTGTTGCTTGTTAGATTGTCAACGTTATTTAAGGCCATTGATTATTCTAGATGGTTCTGTATACAATACTGCGAGGATATGTATTAAATATGCCGAGAAATCAAAAATATGCCTTAAATATCAATTCTCAGTTCGAAACAATTTTTTTTATTTTGTAGCTTAGTCGAACGTGTTGTCATATTATTTTTTCAACTATTATTCGGAAATGACTGATTATTTTAGATTTCTGTGAATACAGTGCTGTGAGAACACTTTTTAAACATGCTAAAGATAAAAAAATATGCCTTAAATACAAATCCTCAGCTTGAAAATGTTTTTTATTCTGTTGTTCGGTAGAATGTTTTTTCGTATTATTTCTGTTACTATTTTTCCAAAACTCCTGATTATTTTAAATTGGTGTGTATACAGGGTCTGTGAGAATATGTATTAAATATACCGAAAAATAAAAATTATGCCTTAAATATAAACTCTCAGTTCAAGCCAATTTTTTTATTTTGTTGCTTGGTCGAATGTCTTTTCATATTATTTCTGTAACTATTATGCTGAAATGACTGATTATTTTAAATTGGTGTGTATATAGGGTCTGTGAGAATATACATTAAATATGTAGAAAAATAAAAAATATGCCTTCAATATAACAGTATGAACTAATTGTTTTTATTTCGTTACATGGTAGAATGCCTTGATATAATAATTCTGCTGCTGTTCTCCTAAAACTGCTGATTATTTTAGATTGTTATGAATACAGTACTGCGAAAAACTGCGTTAAATATACCGAAGAATAAAATATTATACATTAAATAGAAACTTTCAGTTTGAACCATGTTTTTTAATTTCGCTGCTGATTAGAATTATACCTCACATTATTTATAGTGCTATTCATCTAACAGATTATTGTATTGCATGGATGTTTATTTATACAGAATTGCGAGAATATGCAGTAAATATGCCGAAAAATTCGGAAATATATAATCTAAATGAACTATTGTTGGCTTACTTATTCCTAGAACTACAGTGTTGTTATTGCTTTATTATCGATTTTTTGTTGCAACACATGAAAATATTGGTTTTTGAACATTTTTTTTGGTTCCCAAGTTGTTTAAATATCTATAAAATGGAAACATATTTTTAAAGATTATCTTTGTGATTGAATGAGATTAAATAGGCATTAAATTTGTGTACATTTGTTTCATTTTCTTAGGGACAGTCCTTTTAAATTTGAAAATAAAAATTATTGTTAGGTATTTAACGTTAAAGGTTTTCAAAATTCATTTGTTCAAGGTATTTCCTTAAATTGTAGTGCAGCAATTGATTTTTTGTTTGCCTGATTTTTTGTATGTTTTGTCCTACTCTGGATTTAAATAAACTCTGTTTGACATTGTTTCAAAAATTTCGAATGTTGGTTGAATTCCTCAGAATTTTAAGGCCAAGATTTAAAGACTTAAAGTCCCAATAAAATATTTCTTGAAAATTTTTGCAATTAAGAAATCAAAACGTCCCAAACTGTTTTGGTTTTTATATTTCTTAAAGGGTTTTGAGCTTGGATAATCAATCATTTCAGTAAACCTAAAGCTTGTTGTTTGATCCAACTGTTCTTCCAATAACTCTGAAAACCTCAACAAACTATTACAAACCGACTATGTATTTTTAGTACGTTGCCACTGCCGAAATACGTATTGGGTTTTGGTTTTTATATATTTCCTTGTGACATTAAAGTTTGTTGAGTAATACATCACTCATTTTAAATTTTATTTTTTGCTACCCCAAGTATTCCAAATAGTTAGTAGTTAAATTATGTTTTTTTAATTTTAATATAGGTACTTTCGGTTCTTTTTTTGAATCTGAAGAAAAAATCAGTTTCAGTTGTGAATATCCCAAAAGATTCTTAAAATAAAAGGTGATCTAACGACAGATCGGATGATTCAAAAAATATATGAGGTGAAAGAATGTTAATTCTGTGAAAGTCAGGAAATTTCGAAGTTCGGATTTCTAAAATTGACTTTTTTGGAAGAATGCGTGGTTCGTATGTTAATTACTTTTTTAACTTTTTCCTTTAACAATTAGGATTATTTATTAAACTAGATTTTTTGTTATTTGATCCTAGTAAGACCAATTTGTTAATTTTTCTTTTTGTTTTATATAAATTCATCATCATGAAATCATTATTTTTAATTAAAATTTCAGAGATTAAGTTTTTAACTTCAGTGGTTCAATTCCTTGCGGAGGTGATTATTTCCTACATACAGAATTTTTATTATTTATTAAGACACAAGAAAATACATGTCTTACGTTTCCTACTTAGCTTATTTTATATTTTCTTCTTTGTAATTCGTATGTACTGCATTTCTTTAATTTAGTTTCTCGCTGTATTTATTGTTAAGTTAGGGTTTTAGCTTATGGTTTTCCTCTTTAACTTACTAAATACACGACTTTGATTATTTATGGAGCTTTTACCAGGTTTTGATTCAGTATTGTCTTGAATTTACAAATAAAAATAAATGGTCTAATTTAGGGGTGAATTTGTTTTTGCAACTCTTGTTTTCAAGTAGCTTTAACATGTCTTGTGCAGCTATGAATTATGCTCTCAACAAAATTTAAAAAAAATTTAATGACGCTACAGAAATACTGTATTTGAAAACCAAAACATTTTTAACTAAAGAGTTTAATTGGATGAATTTATATTTGTTTTTCTGCTTCTACAAATTCCTTTTTTAATTCCGACAGGTTATAACTTGTGTTTGAGCCTTACCTTTTCACGTAAACAAGGCAATTTTGTTTAATTTAAGTTCCTTTGGTATTGGTCAAAATATTTATTTTGCATTTTTAGTTTTGTTTTTCATCTAGTTTGTTTAATAAGATAGTTCTTATTTGTACATTGTCAAAAAACTGTTTTAAATTGTTATTAATTTCCAAAAATGTCGCTGCTTATTTAACGGTTTTAGTATTTTAAACGAATTTTGAACTTTTTCAAACTTGCTTTTAGGGCTGTTCTTATTTTTTCCTTTCATTAATTCTTTCATGCTTTTAAAGAACTGCATTTTTAAACTTAAAACGACTTCCAAAATATTTATTTTTGGTAGTTTCAAATTAAAATTCACGCATTTTATCAGAAAAAATGTATTGCCTTAAACAAACAAATACTTTCTACTGCATTTAAATAAACAAGTTTTATTATATTCGATAAAATTCTAAGGTCGTTCTGCGGATGCAAAACCATCACTAACCAGTTTTTAGTTTTCTAAAAGCATACTTTATTATTCAAAACTATACCAAATACCTTGTTCTTGTCAAAATGTGAGATATGAATGAATGAAGTTCTTCTTATTTGTATGCGTTTTACTCAATCGAAATACCAAAATTAATCCAGATTTGAATTTTAAATTAATATATAAATTTATATATGCAAACCATCGAAATTAACTATCAATAAATTATTTTGATTTGAAGTTTTCCTGAAATTTTATTATTATTTGTTATGTACGATTTTTTAAAACTGTGTTTTCCTAATTCTAACCGTATTTATTAAAGCATAAACTGTCGTTTATTTGAACAATTTATTTCGTATTTTAGTCATTTATAACTTCATTTTTAAACCTTCTAACCTTTCTTCTTCAGTTATAATTCAAAGACTATTCGTCCAACAGAATTTTGCAACAAAGTGTTGCCCAACATCTTCGCCCACTCTACATTTGCATTTTAGTAACTGCGACAAATTTTACTGCAACGGTATAAATGTGAACTTTTGGAAATAATAAAAAATGACGAGTAAATCAGGCCTTTTTGCGTAATTTAAACGCAGGAACTTTTAAACTCGGATGATGTTATAATTTAAAAAAAATATTTAACTTTAACTGGCGCCAAATTTATTTTATATACAAGATTGACATTTGCATGTGTGAAGGAGTGTTACAACATTGCATATTGTTTTCTATAACGACATTTACTGCAAAATCGTGGTCGAAAGAGGATTCGTCCTTGGATTATTATTCTGTTTATTTTAAAGTTACAGTTTTGAAGATCTGATAAGTTTTATTTTGCTAGATTTGAAATTAAAAATTGAAACGTTTCGGCCGATGTTTGCCTCCTTCGGGCTTACTACGTATTTTCCATTAAATAAACTAAGAGTTACTTTGTTACAGAATGAGTAAAATCAATAAATAAATTAAATGCCGATAAGAGTAACTGAATATTTAATGAATTTTTGAACGAAACAATAAATAATGGCAAGAACAGAGAACAATAAGAGTTATAATAAATGGTAAGTTTAAATCAGAATCCTGCCTCTAATATTTCTAAACCTCCAAGCAGCATACCCATTTGAAAATCTATTACCAGCGATATCAGCAAGGACTGTAGAAACTCCTTTTGTGGTAAATTGCAAGAACCGGCGGTGCGGTAGACGGCTTGGCTCCAACAATGGACTTACTAAATCAGTCTTCTAATTACCGACTAACGATCAATTTACCAGTATATTTATTTCTTTCAACATATAATACGTTAGATTTGAATCGCTACCTATTGAATTTCATCCTTGTACAATGCATTATAATTAGCTGAATACATCAATATTGTGTCAAAATAATTTAATCCTATTAGACTGATAAATTAATTTATATAAAACGGATTATCTTTACAAGGGAATTGATTTTATAGGATTCTAACTGATTTACAAATTAAATGTTTTTTGCTTACAGTTTTAATTATGAAGGAATGAGAATTTTCCAAGGTTCTTCATGAAAACATATTACTTCTCTTTGGTGATTGAAAAATAAAGTTAAATTGCGGAATATATATATTTTTTTATAAAGTAAAAACAACGCCAGTAATTAAGAAGGCCTTAAAACCAAGAATTTAATATCCCATTTTAGAAGAAAAGCAAGTTTTAATATGAAGTCCTTGCGCAGTAATTGTCAGTGTAAAAAACTCGAAAGTCGTTTAGGTCTAACCTTTAACAATTAAAACAACAATTTGATTTTATTGATTATTGTCGTTATTTCTTAAGAAGTATGGGTTAATTAACTAAAGAGTAAGTAAATTGAACTATTAGTGCGATCTTCTCTTAGAAATGTTAAAATTACGCATCCATAAATTTTTATCGATGCGAGAGGGTCACTGCTTTTTTAATTGTTGTTATTTTATTTTACAACGAGTGATCTTAGGAGGCTGTTTTTAATTAAACGTATACTCCTATTCGAATCACATCTAAATAATTTTCTTGATATAAGTAAAAGTTAGTCTAAATTAAAACGTGCGTTCTAAATGTGTTTATTTATAAATACGACGCCCTCTACAAAACTACCATAGCAGATAGCAGCGGTTATTCTGAAGCAGTAATTTTTACTTTCAAATTCAAATAAACCTTGATCTGTTTATTGTGGACGAAGGTCTTTTCTTTTCTTTTTCATCATTTTTGTTTTGTACCTATCTATGCCATCTCAATGGTGGTCTCCCAATCCCTCTTCTTCCTCGTTTCGGTCTCTAGTCTACCACTCTTATGTCTATTTTTATCTCTTGTTCTCACAATGTATCCAGTCCTGGTGTCGCAGTATAATTAATTGCCTTCTTTGATTCTATATTTCTTTAATAAGGAAAGCCTTATAAGGAACGACTAACTAAAAGTTAAGGAGAGACAACGTGACAACAGAAGAAGAATGGAAGAAATTAAAATCCTGCTGACTAGAAGGCACAAAGGAAGCTATTGGAACGAGAAAAGTTAATATAAAGACAACAAATACCAAAGCATGGTTCACGCCTGAAGTTACAGAACTGTCAGAAGAGAAGAGGAAAAGCTTTCCATCTTACACGAGCTCGTAAACACCAAAAGTATACAGGGAGTGTAAAAATTCGCGTGCAAGCTTCACGTGGCGTTGTTCCTCGAACAAAAATAAGACAAAAATCTTATTACAAAAAAACCCATAAAGGTTTCTTGAACATGCACAAAGTCTTCAAAGTTCAAAATTGGTTACAGTAAAGAGAGCTGCTTTTTCTAAATCAAGTTACTTGATGCACACATTAAACGATAATAAACATTAATTTATTATCATTTATCGTTTAAGGTAAGAAGAAACTAATAATTTTCAGAATTTTAAGTCACTTAATTTTTCTAAACGTTTTTACTTGCTCAAAAAAATCCCTCTTGCAACATTACAAATTAATAGTGATAGATTTTAGAGTGTTTTAATGCAATGACAGATAATAAATTCGTTATCTGTCATCATAATACTGAAGTGGTATTATTAATTATGAATAAGTATGGAGTTTACGTTTGCGGAATATGCCGATATGCCTGCTGAGTATTCCAGAAGATTTCCGAATCGTCGTCAACCTTCGAGACACGTATTTACGAGGTTAGATAAAAGATGAAGGGAAACTGGATGTGTAATACCAATAAGACAGGATGCAAGGCGACCATGAACTCGACGCACAGCTAATCACGAGCAAGCAATTCTAAATGCTGTCGCTGAAGATCCTCGCTGCAGTACTAGAGGGATTGCAAGATTACTTAACATTAACAGCAATAAGGCAGTTTATCAAGTTTGAAAAGATGATCACCAATATCCTTACAGGTTCTGTAAAGTACAGCCTTTGTTTCTTGGGGATTATTGGCAAACTGGTTATTGGCTAGAATACAAGAACAGCCCGACTTCCACAATAATATTCTGTATACGGATGAAGCAACATTCACTAGAGATGGAGTATTTAATAGCAACAATATACAACATAATAAACGACCATTTGGCCACTTGGCCAATAGTTTGACCACATGTCTTACCCAATAGATAAAATGCCAAAAGTTATCTACATTTTCTTAATGAAATACTTCTAGATTTGATTGAGGATATACCATTAGGTATTAGGCGCAATTTAATAAACCAGCTTGATGGTGCACCAGCCCACTACAGTCGTGAAGTCAGACGATGGTTAAATGACAATTACCATCAGCAGTGGATTGGTCGTGATGGTTTTATAGAATGGTCCCCAAGATCTGCAGATCTAAATATTTTGGATTCTTTTGCGTGGGGATTTATCAAAAACATAGTTTATCAAACGCCACTAAAAACCATTGGATAGTTAGAACAAAGAATTCGGCGGTTCAGCAAATTACACCTCAAATGTTGCAAAATGTTAAAAATTCCATTCCACTAAGGGCTGCTGCATGTACTGAAGAAAATGGCGGTCACTTCGAACATTTACTCTAGTATTAGTTATTGTATCACTGTAATTATTTCATTGCTTGTTCTAAATAGAGTAGTCTAATAAAAGATGAGTTGCTTGATGTTTGTGGTTATAAAATACAAGGTTGACAAGTTTACACTTCTTAAATTGTTATGCTGAATGCTGAGGAGTAACCGTGCGTCTACGAACTTTTTACAAAGGAATTTTTGTCTTATTCTTGTTCGAGGAACAACGCCACGTGAAGTTGCATGCAAATTTTTACACACCCTGTATAGACAATATCTGATCACCAGAAACAATGTTAATGCCAAAATAAACAAAATTAAAAGAGACTATTGGCTTAGATTTACGAATGACATGGGGTATGACTTACATGGGGCACAAAATAAAGTGTGAAGATTTCTGAAAAGCAGAAAAAAAAAACAATGAATGAGTACGTATAAACAAGGAAACTTACATTAGAACAATGGGAGGAATACTTCTATGAAGCTGAGACAAAAGACACAGATTTTAGCATAGAGGAAGAAGATGCAACTATAGAAGAATCTGAAGTAACTTCGATGGCTTCTCAATCCTTGGTGGGTTATGGCCTGCCCAATCGTTTATGCTCTGCACTATGCTGTGGATGATTAGTCCACGGCAATCTGAAGTAACAGAGGCTATAAAAAATTTAACAGAAAACAGAAAAATTCCTGGAGCTGACAACATACAGAGTGATTTTTTAAAAACTGAATTTCAGCAGGCCCTGGATAACCTTAGAACACACAATATCATCACAATCTTCAAAATAGGGCAAAAGACAAACCCTGAAAACTATAGGGATATAGGCTCTTTTGTACTCAACATTAAAACTATTTACAAACATACTCAGAGAAAACATACAATGAACAAAGAAGAACAACTTGGATTCCAGAAAAATAGATCAATTACGGATGCTATCTTCATTGTGAGGCAACTAAAAGAAAAAGCCCTAGAATTCAATAAACCTGCTTTTGTATCTTTTACAGATCTCACTAAATTTGACAAGGTTCAGTTGAGAGACGTTTTGAACATACTGAAAGAACACAGAACACCATATAAAATACTAAGAACAATAGACCAAATCACCAAATCAATACCAATTACAACCAGAATCAGAATAGCCCAAGAAAGGGCTAAGGAAATATTGACTCCTGGAGGAATAAGGCAGGGAGACAGTTTAAATCCATTCCTTTTTAACCTTGTAATGGACAAAGTAATAGAAGACGTGAAATCCTTAAGATTAAGGTGTGAATTGGGAGATAAAATGATCAGTACGGTTTGCTATACCTACAGATGACGCCACAATAATAGCCGAAGCTGAAGATGACATCCAGAGACAGTTATACATATTCTAACTGTCTGCTCGAAAATACAATATCTCTATATCCATAAGTAAAACAAAGTATATGACACTCTCTAGAGACCCTATAAAATGTATGTAAACTGGTAGTAGAGGATAGACCAGTGGGGCAGGTGACACAGTTTAAATATCTAGGTGTTCAATTATCTAGTTATAATACTCCAATAATATATAGCAGACCAAGTAAACAAAGCTGCTGTAATCTCAGGATGTTTAAGGCGCAACATGACGAAACAAATAAATGCTAATCGAAAACAAAATGAGAGACCTGTGACGACATACGGCATAGAAACAAGGACCGACACAATAAAAACTAAAAGCTAGGTGAGAAATGAAAATATTAAGAATAATATCAGGAAAAACTTTAAGAGACAGAATAAGAAACCAGGAAATAAGCGAAAAGTGTAGCATAGAGGATGTTATACGTTGGGGCAGGCAGAGGAGAAGATACTGGTTCGATCATGTGAAACGAATCGACCAAAACAGACTACCTTGTATAGTACTGGAAAGAAAAACGTCAAGTTCACATCCACCAGGAAGGCCATATAAGAGATGGAGAGATAGTTGGCAATCTATCTCCTAAAATTAAATCGGTATATAAATCGATCTCAAGATCTATAACAAAGAAGAAGAAGAAGATTCCATATTCAATTCTGTTCACAAAGTTTTCAATTCTGCTGTGTCTTTGGCCATCACCATAACTCATAACACCATCAGCATACGTAAGAAGATTTATGTATTTTTTATCGATGTGTATATCTTTTTCTTGCCAATTTAGGCTGTTCAGGATGTTTTCCAAGCATCGCAATTTACTTGCCTTATACATACATCGTGTTTAGTCCGAAGGGCAGTTGAACAGAATCTAACGTCTTTTATGGTCTACGAATGTTAATGATAAATTGATGTGTTGGTTGTACTTTTCGATGAGCAGTTTGTTCTTGAGACTGCCATTATACCATTCTTCATCCTTTTTTCAGTGCTCAATCTATTTCCTCTGGAGTTATTTCGGGGATGATTTGTAGTCCTACATCAATAATGTTTCATTTTCTATTAATTTCATCTCTATATCTTGTGTAAATAAAAAAATGGAGATGTTTTTTAAATAAAGGATGAAACACATAAATCATATGAAATGTCCAAATATTTTTATTCAAGATGGAAGAAGACATGTTCCGGTTAAGAATCTAAAACGATATCACACAAGTGACCTACTCTGCTACGTCGGCAAGCCATCACATTTTTACCAACATTTTTTCGTGAATTACGTTGTCCTTAAGCAGCTAAATCGCTTGAGGATTGTTAGCATATATTTTACTCTTCAAGAAACCCCATAAGAAGTCCGAAGGTGTCAAATCGCATGATCTAGGCGGCCAATTGATGTATTTTCCTCTAGAAACTATTCGGTTACCAAATCTCTCCCGCAAAAGATGGATTGTTGCGTTGACTATGAGAGGTAGCACCGTCCTGTTCAACTGTTCTCTTACGTCCATGCCTTCCAATTTACCCCATAAGAAGTTTGTCATCACTGCTTGCAATTCAGCAACACTAACACTAGCAGCTGCAACATTTTCTTGTAAAAGTAACTACGACTATAGGGTTTGCTTCTTTGATGTTGTATTGAACCACTTTCGTCAAATTTCATTAGGATATCTCGACTAGCTTTGACTGTTGGAGTATTTTGTACGAAATTTCCTACCATTTTCTGTAAAACTTTCGCCAACTTTATAATATTTTTTTACAATAAACACGCGTTGTTCAATCGTATAACGCTCCATATTTACTAACTGGAATGCCTCTACTTGCCATTTGTCAGCGCACTCTAGTAGTCCGAAAAATATAAATGGCGACAAATTTAAATTTTATTCCAATTTGATCACTCTTTAATAATCGCAAATTTGTAGTATAAGCATCTAATTACATCCAAATCTACTATTATCCTGGTGTGGAAATGGGGAAACCCCATTGACCTTATTTTAGGTTAATTGGAGAGCATCTTTAGAGTACCCTGTTGCCCTGGTCTTGCAGAAGCGGCTAAAGAATTGAATTTGTACTAGTTTCTGGCCTGTTTTGGTTTTTGTTACTTTTTTCTCGAATTCGATCTTGCACAAAGGAATACCAATATCGTGATGCAGCATTTGACTGGTTAAGTATCAAGAGGTATCAGCTAGTATTCGACGAATGTTTGATTTAAATCGTTGTACTTATAATGGAAATACTAGATTTGATAGCAGAAAACCCTCTGAACTCGATGCCATACGTCCAGATGGATTTCAATACCGTTTTGTATGGTAAATCTTTAAATTTTAGTGGTGACTAATCTTCTTTCAAATAATTAATAGGTAGTTTTTTTTTTGGATCAAGGTGTTCCCACCAGCTATGTCCAATTATAGAAAGAGGTTAACAATGGTTAACTAATACTAGATCGAACAGAGGAATGGAAATAACGAGTGGTCACTATCTACTAAAAGTGCAACAGAAAAAAGACGATAATCAAATATAATTATTAAAAGACAAAATATTCTTACACAAACTGAAACAAGAGAGGTACCGAGAAGAATAGTTGCGTACTTTAGTTTCATGAAGTGTTGACTTTTTGCACTTTCACTCCACATTTTTATGTTTTGTGTATATTTTTAATTTCCTTTTATTGCTTTCCTCTTTCTTCTATTACATCTTTCACGCCTTCCTTCTATGTTCTTCTTGGTCTATCTACTCTGTTTCTCCTTATGTCCTTGATTTAGATATATGTTGTGTTTCTTCCACAGTCTTATCTAGGTGTATTTTGAGTATTTTTTCTATTGTCAGTGTTACGCCTCTATATTTAACTCATACATTCTATCTGCATATATTTATGTACTTTCTTTTGCTTTAGATGTTTTACAGTATTATAAAATAATTTTTGGCTTTCGTTATATTCTCAAACCCTTTCTATGCTTCCTGTTTCGTACTTCCAAACTTCTCGCTAATTTTCTTTTTATGAATCTGCTTTATTCTTTTTTTTGTAAATAATTTTTTCATATATTTTCATCTTTTCAGTTTTTAAGTGTTTGATTTCTTCTTTATACCCTTTTCCATTTACTTCCTCCTAGCTGTTCATTTAGACGTAGTATTTGGTGACCTATTTTATTCTCTTTTTACAATATTTGTGTTTTGTTCCTTACTTGTTTCTTTCTAATTAACTCAATTTTTATTATGATTAAATGATAATCATTTGCCTAATTTGTTTTGGTAATTTTTATATTTATTCATAAATTGCAGTTACAACAATTTGGTTATGTAAATTTTTACGTTGATTTGCCACAACCTTATTAGGTATGGGTATACTTCAATGTGATAATGAAGACTTCCATGTCCAAAATCAGAGTTAAATTAGCGGCTTCCGGACTTGGAACGTGTCACTGTTGAGGTAGAATTCGACATTTCACCAATTTTCATAAGAGATTGCATCGAGAGCTAGATGAGGGCTAAAAGATTGTGATTATTCCACGTGTCAACCACGTCATAGTGAACCCCCCTTTTTTTTCTCGACTTTTTATGTGAATCTGAACAACTTCCAGGAGAACCTAGTTGTTCAAACTATTTTTTTAAATCGTGTCTGTGCTAAGAACACAGAAAATTTGCTTGGGTTTGTATGAGAGGCGCGTATTTTAATTATTTACTTTGTTTTTGTAAACAATTAGTGAAAAATAAACATGGATTTTACAACACATTGCATTGTCACAGGACTGTTTACACAGAAAATATTATTGTAAATTGTAATTACAGGGGCTGGAAAAATACTGACGTACGTGGCTCTGCTGTGTTTACTGAAATATGGAACTCGTAGAAGTATGTATGTCTCAAAAATATATGAAAATTTAAATGTACAGAAGTCTGCAGGGCCGGATCTAGAACGAAAGATTGGGTGGGCAAGATCTAAAAATGACGCCCCCCCTACGCTAAATATTATTAATAGGAATAATTGTAGACTGGCAATTTTAAAAAAAATGAACTTTGTACTTTATATTTTATGTATAAGAATACTCTATATTTCACAAAAATAAAATAGTACAATAAATAAATTAAATCTCGCTCTGATAATCAATATCAAAAAAACCTAAATAAAGAACATATTTTAATATAATTTCAGAACAAAAATAAATCACAGACTGCATAAGAATCATAAGAAGAATATAAAAAGCACTTGTGAGTTGTGACTTATGAAGTACTTGTGATTATGAAATACTAAATGGCAATGGCACTTTTCTTGCCTTTGCTTGAGCAAATCTCTTGATCGCTGTCGTATAATCTATTTTTGGAGCGATATGGCATTCAATCGACAACATAGAAAGTCCAACTGATTTTTCTTGAGACAAAGTTGATCTCAGATAGTTTTTAATCAATTTTAATTTGGAAAATGATCTTTCCCCACTCGCCACACTTATTGGCAATGTTAGTAACAATCTTAAAACTATTTATACGTTTGGGAATACGGAATAGACTATTCAAGTTCTGTTTAAAAATGTAATTTAATACCTCTTTCGGCGTCAAATCGTCATCTAGAAGTATGGTTAAAGACTGGAGTTCTGTATGTAACTCATCTGCATCAAAATCGCGATCAATTTTATCTTTATCGGTAAACATTAATTCTACATTTTTGCACTTATTTCTCAAAATTTTGGAGTCCATGGTACTAATATTTTTTATGTTAAATAAATATGAAAATGAATTTGTATGTTGATTTAGTGGAGTAAAACGATCCTGTAAGGAATTAATGCTGTGTCAAGTAAATTATAAAAAATTGAAATTTTAAATTTGTCACATGCGTCACGAATTGGTTCATCGGGGTGCTCACTGCTCATAATCTCATAATTAAATAATTGTTTTCTTCTTCGAACTCTTACTTCAATTGGAAAGCTTGCCTCAACTTCAATTTCTTCAGCTATAATATTAGCTTCTTCCAGGACACTGTCAAATCCTTCTAATCTATACTTTTGTGAAAAACACTATTCCGTGCGTAAATTAAAAGTATACAGTAATTGATAATTGAACTCTTAAAATAATATATAGTATACACTTCAGATAATTATTAATATATTAAGTAAGTCATAATTTTAAATAACTCAGCTCTAAAAATAATACGAGTATGTACATTAAATATTTGTCTAACTAAATTTTGTGAATTGCCGCCCCTTGCAAACTTTGGGGTGGGCTGTAGCCCACCTCGCCTACCCCTACATCCGGCCCTGGAAGTCTGGTTACCAAAGATATTACTTGATATCGTACAAAAGTAATGTAATGCGAGATTTATGCTGAAAGGTTTAACTTTAACTTTGTAAGTGTTGTGATTGAAAATCTGTATTCATGGAAGTTTCGGGCCTTCTGAAAGAACTTGGATATTAAGATGTAAAACGTTTTGTGAGGTCCTAATACTAAATGAAATGGTACGACACGAAAGTGAGGTAATTACTAAAATTCAACCTATAATGTGAAATGATAAGCATGGTTCTGTTATTGTGTTTACTGAAATTTGAAACTCGTAGAAGTCTGCCCGAAGAATATTTGAAGAGTTAAACGTAAACAAATCTGGTTATCCAAGTTGTTACTTGAAATGTTACAAAAGTAATTTTATGAAAGTAAAGCCTTCTTAGGGAAATTTGATAATTAGGTTGTAAACCATTTTGTTAGGCCACAATATTAAATGAAATGCTATGATGCGAAAGTGAAGTAATACCAAACTTAAACCTGTATGTGAAGTGATAAGTGATAAGCATGGTTCAGTTTCTGTGTTTACTGAAATTTGGAACTCGTAGAAGTCTGTCCCAAAAACGAACAATGATCTAAACGTAAATAAATCTGCTTACTAAAGATGTACAAAAGTAATTAACTTAATGCGAGATTTATGAAAGTTAAACTTGCATGGGTTGTGATAAGCATGCTCAAAACACTGTAATTTATGGAGGTTTTGAGCCTTTTTAAAGAAGTTTGATAATTAGGTTGCAAACCGTTTTGTTAGACCACAATATAAATAAAATAATTCTGTATGTAAAGGTAAAGTGATAAGCTTAGTTTAGTTTCTGTGTTTACCGAAATTTGGAACTCGAAGAAGTCTGACTCAAAAATAGGTATATATATATATATATATAAAGATTTAAACGTAACGAAATCTGCTGCCAAAAATATTACTTGAAACGGTAATAATATAAGGTGGTGCTTCTGAAAGTTAAACGTGCACGTTGCACCTGTTGTGATAAGCATGCTTAATAAATACTTATATTGTTTTTCGAGTAGGTAACAAATGACCGACTTCATTAGTTAAGTAGTTGTTTACAAATTGTCATTTGCAAATAAAAATAAGCCGTAAATATGCAAAGAACTACAAGATGTCCGTAAAAAGAAGTGGCATGAGTCCAACGCCTAAGCACCATGACGCATTCGGCAATTAATAAAAATGTAAAGCGTAATAACGGAGTGAACTTCCGGGCGGTTCAGTTAATGGCTTCCTGCAAGCCGCAGGAACGCGGTTTCGAACTTCAGCTACTCCGAATAGCGCACGCTTTTATGTTTATTTTATGTTTAAAATGGGCCCATTATTTTTAACTGGCCAACAATTCTACTTTGGAATTCCGCGTGTACGCATTGACGGACGTCTTTGACAGTTTGCTACTATCCGCGGAAGGAGGGATTTCAGTTCTCCTTAAATGGATATCATATCCTTATAAGGTAGCGCTCGTTTCTAAATAAGGCACTGGGCAGTCCTTAACGTGCGTGTTTACATCCCACCTCGTACTTTTGCGAGGCTCGTGTGCGGTTTTGGGGATAGAACTGGGGGCATTTTTTCGCAAAAACGGTGCATTTACCAAGAACACACGCACTCGTACGTCTTTTATCACCGAAAACTCGACGGTTTTAGATAAGAGTGTATTTGGAACTATTTCTAATTTGGCAAATTCAATTTTGAGATCTTAGGTCAAATTACGTATTTGGTTATTATCGGAAATATGTCCAAGTAGGAGGCGAAAGGCTCCGCATTGAAGTAGAAGAAAATAGCGAGAATAGCGAATGGATTTGATAAGAGTCTGCGCAGATGTTTAGTTTGCACCATTGCCGTTAGAGGCGCGCTCAGCGGCGCAGCAAGTCCGGCACTCCGGATTATTGTGCGCTCAGCTGTGTTTGTGTGTACACAAGGTGTGACGCAGTGCTAGTGTCTTCTTAAGCTGTCAAACTGTGGTGCACTATGGAACCTCCAGGCGGGAGAGACTCCCGATTTAACCTGGGTTATAGTATGAACCTTTTGAGTGGCGAAACGCCCCCGGAAATCTACGGCAACCCTAATCTCGGACGACCCTCGAGTAGTCTCCAGCAGTTGTCCCCCAGGCACACGATGGTGTCGAGTGCGTGCGGCACCCAGAGCCTTAAGGGACGGGACGTTTGTTACGACGAACGTGGCATGTCATCCCAGGGGTTAGGCCTGGACGCCTGTGGGGTGAACGAAGTATCGGACGATACTTACAGTGCGCTCCAGGCGAAGAAATCGCCCCCTAGCAATGGTAAGAAGACCAAAGGGAGAGTCAAGATTAAAATGGAATACATAGAAAATAAATTGCGGCGATACACTACGTTCTCAAAACGGAAGACTGGTATTATGAAGAAGGTGAGATAACCTCTTTACGTGATTTGCAGGTTTAAGATCGGCGCATGCACGTGAACATTTGCGCGCGCATCCTATCCGCCGACTATCCTTCAGACCGGGCATAAAAAATAACACAAGATATACATCTGCGAACAATAATTGAAATTTTCGATTGTTTACGATATGCATACACGTAACACCTACGTCATCGAATAATCACACTTGAAACTTCGTACTTGCGTCCCGGCTAAACCCCTAATGTTCACTTATTTATGTAAAATGGTCCAAGATAGTAACACGTGACTGAGATAATTATGGGCATAGGCATTGTGGTGCTGTTATAATGTAACGAGAGGCGCACAGTGCATACCGTATTTCAAAATATCGGCATATGTTCGCTTTTGACAGCACCTACTTCGATATTTTGTTTATAATTGCTACAGATGGTAACGATTTTTAGAAAGCCTCGCGAAATCTTTACTTCCGGCTTATCGGTCGACATGATCTCTTCTCTTGAGTTTCTTTTCATCCGTTAGGATGTTAGTCTACTTCGATTCTTAATTAATTTTAATTAAAACCAGTATGCTAGTTTATTCCCCTTTTATCACTTGCTTTATATTGAAAAACAATCGACAAAACGCTTCGTACGCGCATCTGTTTTTAAATTTTTAGTTGCCAAATTCCATACGATATCCTTTTAGTAAATTACATCCAGACTAAAAAAAAGGTAAACAGCTGCACGCATCAGTTTTCTAAAACAAAAATAATTGAATGCATTAGTTGTTTGAACCAAAAATAATCGAGTTTTTGAAGCAACAATAATTGAACGCGTTTTTTTTTTCGAATCAAAAACAATTGCTTTCCCGTTTTTTTGAAGCAGATGCATTTGAATTCATCAGTTGTTTGAAGTAAAAAAATGATTTTTCAATTTTTGTAAAACAATAACAATTGCACGTGTCAGTTTTTTAAGCAAAAACGGACGAATTCATCCGTTTATGAACCAAAAACAATTGAATTCTTAAGTTTTTAAAGCGAAACGCTTGAATTTATCAGTTGTCTGGAGTGAAAAATAATTCAAATTGCCAGTTTTTTGAAGCAACAACAATTGTAGACCTTGTTATTTAAATAAAAGCATTCGGAATTCATCAGTTTTTGAACGAAAAACAATTGAAACCCCAAGTTTTTGAAACAGAAACAGAATTCACCAGTTGTTTGAAGTATCAAGATAATTGAATTTGCCAGTTTTTTGAAGCAATAATGATGGAGTTCATTAGTTGTTTGAACTAAAAATAATTAGATTATCAAGTTTTTGAAGCAACAATAATTGCATACGTTATTGCTTTTAAACAAAAACATTTCAATTAATCGGTGTTTTGAACCAAAAACAATTGAACTTCCAAGTTTTTCAAGCAGAAACATTTGAATTCATCAGTTTGAAGCAAAAATAATTAAGCCTATCAGGATTCGCCAATTGTTTAAACCAAAAATAATTGAAATAGAAACAATTCAATTCAACAATTGTTTAAAGTAAAAAAAGCAGTTGAACTCCTTTAGTTTTACAAAGCCAAACAAGCAGCCACGTCAGTTTTTCGAAGCAAAAACAATTGCATTCACCAGTTGTTTGAAACAAAAACAATTTGTCAGTTGTTTTAAAAGCATTTGTTTTTCAAAATTTGAGGTGGAATAATTAGTTAAGTTATTAATTTAAAGGATTAACATAGCTAAACCTTTGCGAAATGCACCTGTTAAAAGGAAGTAGAACAAAACAAAGTTCTTTTTGCCAAGATTTAAAAATAAATTCCACATTTTACATAAAAAAGAAATGGAATAACCAGTTAATTCCTTGGTAAAAATAGATATTTCAGCTTTTGGAAATCGGTTTTTAACTACCGCTTCGCTTGTTAAATATTAGAATCACACTTTAAAAAACATGTAATCGCAGACAGCGCTGAGAAGGAAACTAGTTTTTAAAACAAAACGTAATCTAATGCTGCATAGTTTAAACAAACAAAAGCAAGCAAATTTAGATAGATAATTAAGCGCGGGAACAATTAGAAAATCTGAATTTATAATTTGTAATTTGTATATTTTGCCTTGGGTTGGGAGAAATTCGATTGTTACAAATTAAGTTTTAACTTTTGGTTTTTTTTTTAGATTTAAGGACCAGCTGTTAAGGTCATATGTCCTTTTGAAAATTTTACCGTGCCCTATGATTCGTATAAATTCCGACGAATTTTTTGTAGTTTGTTTTTCAATCCAAAAAGCTTTGAGAATCATGAGGCGGATTTTTGGGCCTTATTTTGGGCAAATTTCGAATTTCTGAATTTCAACTGTTTTTTAAAGGATCTTCATTTGTTAATAGGCTTGCTTACGCAACAGTATTTTCAAAACATTTGCGTAGCAACAGAAACAATTGCCTCAAAAACCCTAGCACAGGTTTTGTCACACCGTATTCCATAATAATTCTTATTAAAATCCTTATAATAATCCTTATTTATGCCCGATTATATTTTTATTCTGACGGTGTTAAAGTGTTAAAACAGCAGTATCATTGCTCGAACCAGAATTATTATGACAACATATTCCCACTCAAACTTGCTGGTTATTAATGATTATGTCTTTTAAACAGCAAGCGAAGTGTTTGTTACGTGAAATCTTATGCTTACAATTAGAATTTCAATTAGTAGTTATTTATATTGAAACGTACTGAAATTAAGTATTTAAAGTTTTGTTTTTGTTTACTTCTAAATTTGGAGAGACGAATTAATAATGATATGTTGATTAATTACACCTAAAACTTGAAAAACGGTGACGTCTATTTAATCTAGAATAAAGCTTTTTTTTTGCTGAGTTGGTGAAATCTATTGTTTTGGCATCGTTTTTAATTAACGTTTTGTTATCGTTACATAAGGTTCTTCCAGAGAAAATTACTTTATAAAAATGCCATAATTAAAAAAAAGAACCAAAAGGTTAAGTAGTATACGTAAGGCATTGGACATTCATCGATCACATTGTGGAAGTCTTGATTGCCATAGTAATAGGGTTGTTCTTAAACTTTTAAACGCAACTTTGACTTTACCAGTTGGAATCTGTTTTATGATATTTTATAAATGTTTGGCAATCGTATCATAAGCAAACGTTAACCTAACACTTGGTCAGCGCGCTCACCTGATCTTAATCCGGCAATTTTTTAGCTGTGGGGTTGCTCTTAAAGGATAAGTAATTAAGACTACTGAAGAGCTAAACATTTCAGTTTCTTAACAATGTAGACGTTTTAACTAGATTTAATATAAAATGTTCGTAGTATAGAAGAAAGATTGTTGCTTATAGAAGAGCAACATGGCAGGTATAAACAACATTTCAACTGAACTAAATAAAGCGTGTTATTTTTTACATATGCGAATACGGTTTTATTTTGTGTACCATTAAAGAGGCTCTTAATAATAATTAGATTAATTAGCTTCCATTTTCATTTGTTTATACGAGTATATTTATAAGAAACGATCGCGGCTCTTTTTCATCATTTTTTATAAAGAAAAGGTACAGTTCTAGTAAGGAACCTATCGTTGGTTGTGAAAGTTCTAACGATTAATGTTTGTTGCTTCCGAAAAAATTAAAAAAATTTGGCCAGTTTTAAAGCGACTTAAAAAATTGAAGTTTTTTTTTTTTGGTATTTTTGCTACGCCTTGGTTTCAAAATACTCGTAATTTTACCAAAAAAGTCGCTGTTTACTTTTGGTAAAACACGACCTGAAAATGAAACGTGGTATATTTGGGAAATTTGGAATTTTGGCTAATTTTTTACATGGTTTATTGATTTATAGGTTATAAATTTAGCTATTTCGTATTTGACTCTGAAATTCTGATTTTTTAGATTTTTTTTATTTTTATCGAAGCAATTTTTTGGTTTTTTATTTTTATTTTAAAGACTCAAAATTTGAAAATTTTGTGTGTAAAGATTAGGTTAGGTTATTTTTATTTCACACTGAGAAAAATGATATGAAAATAGTGAAATTGTTTTTGTTTATAATTTAGGAAATTTCAGTTTATTTAATATTTTTATTTGCTATAAATTGGATATTTTTTGATAGATAATTTCCAAAAATTTTGAAACTTTTCATAGTTTTATTAATGCAATTTTTTTGCTTTTTATTTCATTGTAATATTGGCTTGAACGTTTTCCGTTTAATTGAGAAAAATCTAGTGGAAATCGTCATTGTTTTTGAGAAAATTAAGAAACTAATTTTTTACGGTTTACAATTTGGGAAATTTGAAAATGTAATTCAACCCAAAGGTTAGTTTGGATTGTTTTTCAGCCAAGAAAAATGATATGAAAACCGTGAAATTGTTTTTAAACTTTAAATATCAAATTTCATATATTTAAATTCTTTAAAAATATCATTCACATGTTTTTCCAATTCAGAGAAGTAATTTATTAATTAATTTAAATCCTACTTTTTCATATTTTTATGGTCAAGAGTTTTAAACTGTAAACATAAAACGTAATAAATTTGAATGTCTGTAAAATTGAAATCAAAAAGTTGAAGTTCTAAGAAGTTTTCTTCATTGAGTTGTTTGCCTTTAGCCTACATTAATCGCATATTAAGATTAGTTTTAAGGAATTACCAATGACACTGTATAATTTTGTGTGTTTTTATACCTTAAGTAATTTAAATTCGAGCTATTTTTCGAGGTAAAGGATCTCCCTTCCTTTATACTGCCGACTGTCCATAATATTGCCTTGTCTTTCCTAAGAATCGTAGTATGTACCAGTTAGACAATATGTACCAGTTAGACAATATGTACCAAAAAGACAGTTCCAGTTTTCCTTAATCTTCATCGAACTGTTTTGTACTCGTATGCTTAAATGTCCCAAAACTGCGTCAGCCTTTAGACTTTTTAGAACTGTCCATAAGAATGCCTTGGGATTGCCCCATTAATAAACCAAAGACTGCTTCAGAGTGGTCAATCTGAAGAGATTTTCAGAACTAAAACTCCATAAACACCTTCGAAAATTCTTCAGAAACTTCATAGCTTGAGAAGGCATAAAACAAGTGTTACATTTAAAACCTTTCGAGCTTAAGCATCAGAACGTAAGAATGGTTCTGAACCGTCTTACTGACAAACCATAAACGTCTTCGAAAGTTCTTCTGAAACTTGAGGAGGCATAAAACAAATGTTACTTTTAAAATATTTCGAACTAAAGCACCTGAAATTTTCAAACTGAAATGTCCTAAACATCCTCAGCTTTGGAATTTGTCAAGGTTGTCTCAGACTGTCGTGTGAGAATAAGAATGGCTCTGGACTATACCTACTACTAATAAACGAAGGACTTCCTTAAAGTGGTCACGCTCTCGAGATTTTCAAATCCAAAATTCTAGAAAACTTTAAAGCTTCAAATTGCATAAAATGAGTGTTATTTTAGGAACATTTTCAGTTTAAAGATGACATGAGAAGTTTCAAAACTCAGATATCCAAAGCTGCCTTAGAATTGCTAAATTTGCTTCAGATTGCCCTGTAAGAATGCCTCTAAACTGGCCCATTAATCAACCCGGAACTCTTCTAATACAATAAACAAACAAGAAAGTTGTAGTTTCTATTTTGGGGTAGCTCAATTTTTTTTTAATTCCCCGAATTGTTTTAGAATGCCTTGAAATGCCCCAGCTACCTGTGGACTGCTCAATTAACAAACCAAAACCTGCCTTAAGACAGGTCAACCTCTTCAGATTTTCGAACCAGGACTATAGAAACAGCTTCGGAAACTTTAAACCTGAAAACGCGTACATATAACAAATGTTAATTTATTTTAAAACAGATTGCAAATTTTAAAGAAAACCAACATTTTACATTTTACATAAATAAATCATAGTTGGAGTTCGGACTTCGAAGCTACTAAATCTTAAAGAAATATTTTACAGATCCTTCATTCGAAGAAAACTAAGTTTAAAGTTGGTGAAATGTGAGATTAAAAGGCCAAGGTATAGGATTTTCAAGAATAAGTAAAAAGTAGTTTTACCTATAAGTGTGCCCTAAAAGTCTTGTAATTGACTCTTGCTATAAGGCGTTTTCTTTATAACTAAAAACAATTTTGGAATATATTTTAACTTAACTGTCTTTAACTTACAAAAATCCTTAAATGTGGGAAATTATTTTAACCACCATCAACCGCCCAGTATCTTAAAATTTTTTGACCACTCATTATTTGGAATAAATCGCACCAACGCAGCAGAAGTCATGTCAGAAGTTAAACTATGGTTTTTATTAAAATGAAGCAATTTCGCATCATTTAAATAATTATCTGCATTAACTAAAAGAAAATCGGCAAATATATCAAAGTATAATCGTTTTATTTCTTTTTAAAGACAGAATATCAAAACGGCATTCCATTGCGTTTCACTTGACAGCCAACAAATATCAAACTTCACTGATCTGATGTTAAATTAGATATACACACACACATACAAAGGAATATTTTACTTCTGTTATGTTATAAAACAATAATCTGAAGAGTTTTTTGAGCGTAAATGTTTTCTTTTTCTTTTGTATTGCTAAAGCAGCACGTAAAGTATTTGTTAAAGCACTAAGTTTTTTAAGGTTTCGGAAATGTTTTGAAATCGATTGATTTTTTCAAAAAATATTTTTAGAGGATTTTGTTATATCAGGATAATTACAGCAGTTTATTTTCAGTATGTTTTTGCCATTTTAAAATATTTAGAGGTATTTCGTTGCAATTATTAAATTTCCAAAATTAATTGCAAAATTATTAAAATTAAAACTTGAAGATTTGAAAGAGTCGAGCTTTTGTAGATGACGAAAAAATGAAAAACAAAGAAAAAAAAAAATAATAGAAAAAAATTGAACCAAGTAAGGCCCAAGCTTGGGTTTTAAAATTAATTTAATATTTAAAATTTAAAAAAATATATATGACGACCAAGATCCACGTTTAGGCCTTGTTTCCAAAATTACCGTTTTCAGTATTTTTATTTCTAACCCTTAAAATGCAGCAAGGATTTTTAATAAAAGTACATATTGGTAAAACTCAATTGAAAAAGTCAAAAAATTCTCAATTTTTGCATGTTAGCAGAGTAGAAGTCGTTTAATTTTGTAAAACCTCAAATGTTATCATTTTCAAGCGTATTATTTTTGCTAAAAATGATCAACTTAATAATAAAGATGTTCTCATTATTTAAAAACCCAGAAAGAATTTCACGTTGTTAAAGTACAAAGTACATAAAGATGGAATTTGACTTATTTTTTAATTACTTTAGGTTGTATTAACTTCTCTACAGCCCCGTCACACTTCCTCCCGTTTTATTTATTTAACGACTTAGTTCCTGAAACGTATCTGTTTTCTAAAAATTGTAACAATGAGATAATGAAATAATTACGTATGACTGCAGTAGCGTAGGATTACAAGGTTCGAATTATTTTATGACTGCATTTTTCTTTTTAGAGGAGATTGGTTACGACTTCAATTGGAAAAGAATTCAGTTTTTCTGTTAGCTTGAAATTTCTGCTGCAAAATTAAAGTTACTGCTAAAGCTAAAGCCAAAGAAGGTAGTTACTGTGAATATGGCTTGCAGGCAACATGGCGGGTTAAGGCCTTCTAAGTCACGCTTGTTTTTGGTTTAATTACAATTCAGCAGAGAGCAGAGGCGGCTTTGATGTTGTATGCAAATTGAACTAGTTATGTATGAACTTTTTTGTGTGAAAATGCCTTTTGATTTACCTATTTATTTGAAAAGCTTTGCAAGTGAAAAGATGTTCGTTTGCTTTTAATTAATTTTCTTGTGCCTCAGATTGAAGAAAAAATCTTTAATAATGCCAGTTTTTATTAAATAAAATTAATCTGTTAATATGAGCTGTCTTGTTTGTTTCCACCATGTTCTTAAGTTACAGACTGTGATAATGATAACAATAGCGCCGATAACAAAATAAAACTGTACTTATTGTAACATTTACATTGTTAGAATATACCAAAGTAGGTAAAATTTCTTAAATATTGTCTTCAGTGGGCGAAGTGTGTCGATAGTTCAATAAAAATTGTTAGATATTTAAATTTATAATTTCCTATATAAAATTTTTCATGTTTATGTCATGTTATGTTATATCAGTTCGTGTGGGTGTACAAGCGATCTTGTCGGTATTACAACGACAAATGTTTACTGAATGCTTTGGGCTGAAATTTTGTCAATTCGTTTGTTCCTACATTTTTTTTAATTTAATGGAAAATAATGATAATTTCTGCAGGAAGAAGGATATTAACTGAACGTTTAGAAAATTTATTTGAAGGTTTTATTAAAGTTGAAGTCGAAGAAAGGCGTTTATTGGAATTTATTATTAATTTTTTTTGTGCAAAAGTATAAGGCTATTCGAACGAAAGTTATACCTTGAAGCCATAGCTTTTATAAGAATTAAAGTGTATAAAACATTCCAAATGTTTTGAATAAGGGGAGGCCATGCTTTCCTTTTATTAAGTTGGTGGTCTAATAATTACATTTTTGGTGGTTATTGTGGATACTAATAATTAACAGAAATCATAACCTTTAAGTATAAGCATAGATCGGCATAGACTCTATGGTATAAGTATTAAGTATACAAAATATTTAGTCCGTTTACAATACTTTAACTGTAATTTTTTCAGTAATTTGGAATTTATATTACACAAAATAAAATGTAATTCAGTTCAAACGTTTAAATGTCGAATATGTTCGTCATGTACTTCAGTTTCTTTTCTGTAACTATTTCTTTTGTTAGATGCCAACCTGCTTGTGACCGCTTCATGGTACTTCCAAGCTGTTCCTGGTTTTCTAGTTCTTGACACATCTTTAAACCTGGGAAATGTGCCTCAATAACATTATCTCAAAGTTTTCTGCATCTGTCTTTATGTAACTTCCATCCGGCTTGCGGACTTTTCCTACTTCTACGTCTCCATCTTGTCGAAGTACTCTCATCAAGCGTGGTGTTTCTGGAAAGTCGTTATCTTTGCACAGAACTCTTCACGCCTTCCTCTTTGATGATCGTATGGTCTCCCTCCATCGCCTGGTCAATTCTGTTTTCAGCAGATGGTCTGTCTAGTCAGTTCTTTTAACTGGAAATGCTTCCTCAAAGGCTTTAGTTGTCTCAATTTCTAATATGTATCTACAATTTAGTTCTCGAGCTTCCCCAAATATACTTCTCAATCAGTCTTCCTTGGATTTCTCGTTAGTTTTTGTTCAAGTTTGTCTAGTTCCATAGTCATCGTTGTACGCCTATGGTCCGATGAAGACCCTTCTTCCATTACTCTCCAGTTATGTGTATCTGCTGCTATCTCCATATTGTATAAAGTAATGTCCAATACCTCTTGTCTGTTCCGTTATTTAATAGCTCTAACCTTGTTGCTACCAATCTGTTGCTACTCCATTAGCGTCTCCTTAGGTTTGTGTTTGTACCGCCCCAAGGCTCATGGTGCGCATTTGCGTAACACCCTGCAAGTAAAGAAAATACACTATTGCAGTACTCCACTAACCTTGCCACTTTATAGGAAGCAAGTTCTCACTATCGTATTGTAGGTAAATGGATGCAAACACCATTCGTCTTCTTCTTCCATGTTCTTGTACGTTTACTCTCACAACTATTACATTCCTTATAACTTTTACTGAATCTTTATTTATGCCGAGCAGAAAATACTGCTCTTTATGCTCTTTCCTACGATGTAGCACTTCTCTGTAGCCAATCCTGTATTCTATTTCTTCAGTTTACTGAGGGCTTTCTCAGATTCGTCCTGATTCATATTGATCCAGGTACTAATTTTAACAGGTTGGTGCGTGTCGGTCATTCTACTGCCCTTTAGGCTCCTTCCTACGATGTAGCACTTCTTTGTATCCAATCCTGTATTCTATTTCTTTAGTTTACTGAGGGCCCTCTCAGGTTCGTCCTGATTCATATTGATTCAGGTACTAATTTTAACAGATTGGGGTATGTCGGTCATTCTCTTAAGGGTTACCCCGTAACCCCCTCAAACTCAACTCAACAAAGATTGCCCTAGAACCGTAGCCTGATCTGCGTAGGTGATTAAAAACCACCCTTCTACTGACTACTCCTGAGTTCGTGAATCTAGGTGTAATGTTCCTAGTTTCATCGCATCCTCTATTGCCTTAATAAGTCTTTAATTGAACTTTTTAGAGAGCTCCTCGAATAAGGGCTCAGTAGCTATTACATCTACTTGAAGTGCTCTCTGAGTTGCCTCCTCCAGAAGTTCAGTCGTTTTCTGTTTCCTTAGGGGTGTCACCAGGAACTCTCTTTAATTTTCAGTTCTTCGGTGGTTGTAGGGCTACCCAAAAGAATCTGCTACTTCAGGATTGCTTTATAATAATTAAAAAAAAAAAGAATTGAGTTCGAGGGAATGTGCCAGCCATGCATTAGGAAAATCTGTGCTTGTGCTTATGTTACGATTGCCAAACGTGCATTATTATTAACACCTAACATGACTTATTTAAACTGGCAACCTAAAAAATAGCTTTGAACACTGTAATCGATGGCTCTGCACAGTTAAGCCCATGGTCAGAACTCGGACAGGTGACTCGATCCGGGGTCAGCTCATTAACGGCTCGGTGTGTTCTCCTCAACAAGCTATGGGTCTTAATGGCCTGCTAAAAGCTGAATAATAATAATTATCTATTAACATGTTGATCAAAACTAAAAATTATGATGGACAAACAAATATCAGTGCTTTACGGACACATTTTTTCACTCATCTTTGATCTTTTACAAAATGATGGGAATTTCAAGAAACAAACAAACAAGAAGAAGTTAAATTTGAGTTAATTTGCTTTAAATGCATTTAGAAATTTGAATTTTATCAAGGCAAAGGAAAACTTTTGCAAAGTAATCAAATTAACTTGCTGATTTTTTGTTATCAATAAAACGAAGAAAGGCAAGGCAATGAACATGTTAACTTTGATGCAAATTTGTCAGATAAAGATACTTATTTAAAATCTCTAGGTTTTCAAATAAATAATTAAAAGAAGTTCTATTTTTATTTTGGTTTATTTAAGGAAAACCACAAAAGTTCAGAAACCCTCAGAACAGCCCCAAAGAAGCTTTGTCGAGTTATTTATTAAATTATGAACTTTTTATTGGGGCCGTTGGTGTTATTTTCCAAACTGTTTTATTTTTTAAATTTTTTTCGAATTTCAGCAGCTTAATCAAGCTTTAATCTGCTTACAACAATTACGTCTTGCATTTTGCATTTACAGTTAGTTAAACTTGAAGACGTAAACCTTTAAACAAAACTATTTAAAAATCACAATATCGAAGCATTTAAGGTGGTTTATAATACTGTTAGTTCAACAAAAATTTTGAATTTTATTATAGGAGATTTCAGATAAGCAGCTTCCCAAATAACAAGCAAAACAGGAATTGTTCATTTGAGTAGGAGTGTTTACTATCTGATTTGTATAATCACCGAATGGCGCCCATGTAGTTTTTTGTAATTAATCAAGAATTTTTAAGAAAACAAGAAAACCGAATAAACAAATCAAGATATCATAAATATATTTAGAAAGTTTCTAAGGACACGCTGTAATATATTTTGTCAATATCAGTGTGATTGTTGTGTTAATTATACATAGCTATCGAGTTTTTGCATTATTTATTATATTTTTGTTGAGAAAATTTGGTTGTTTTGAAGTGTTTTTAGAAAATACAAGCTGTTGTTTCATTTGCTGTATTTCTTTCCAAGTCACACCTAACTTTGCAAGAATTTTAATCTCTAAAGTTATAAGATTTTACTTGGTTTATACCGACTGAAATTATGAATTAAGTTTGTCGTCTCAGATCTAGACTGTAAAATATTAACAATTTTAGTAAAGAAAATTCTAAAGATTTTTACTTGTTTTTGCGACGCACAGATGCTTGCGAAATTCTACTTAAGCAATTTGAAGTAAAATCTGTCGACGATTTTGTAAAATTATTATCCATCAGAACTTTATGTAAAACCTCTGAAAAATCGCAGATTTTGCAATAAAAACATTCGAATTTAAGAAATGGAATGTTATCCTTTTATTTCCTTGTTTTATTGAAATTAATTATTTACATAACAAGGGCGGTAAGTGAGAGTCTTATATTGTGTAGAATATTTTTCCCTGCCACTAAGAATATATTTTTTAGGTTAATCGTCACTAAGTCGATCATTTCACTTACTTACCTAGGGAGGTAAATTCGAGCTTTCCCATTCGCAAAATAAACCAACATTCAAATCAATCTACCTCATTTAAATATGGCAAATTACAAACAACAAATTAATAGTGGAAAATATTAGAACAGTTTGTTAACACAACAAAATTTATTGCAGCTTCGGGCCAATGTGCCTATTTTTAAACCGAAATTTAAATACGATTGGGCTTCAATCAATTCATATTGAAACGATAAACAATGCACCTAGATAACAAGATGCAAGAGCCCTGTAGATCAAAAACCCATCAGTTTGTTAATTAACTAATAATTAATATAAATTAAATAACCGTAATAATTATTCGAAAATATTAATCCAACCGAGAACTCTTAAAAAAGCTAATAGAAATGGTGCTGAGTTGTAGTAGTTTAAACAGGTTATTCATTTTTTATTTTTTTTATCTAGAGGCGATCACTTTTACTGATGTTATCGTGTATTTATTTTTTAAAATGACTTTTCACCGGTTTGTCTGTGAATATTTTAAATAAAAATTCTGACAAGCGTGTGAAGTGTGTTGATATTATTGATAAATGAAGATGTTAAAGATACGTAATGTAAGTTATTACTTTTTAGATGTTTTCCATTTGATTAGTTTTTACGTAATTTTTGCGAAAGTTCTTTAGGAACATTGTATTGTTTCCATGCTGCCTTATTATTATACTTCTAATTATTATTAGTTTTACAGTAAAAACGAAAGAAGTAGAGTTTCGACTTTAAGAACATTTTGAATGTTTTAAGTTATATCATAGTTTACAAAACTTTCTTCTTCTTCTTATTCTAGGACGTGGTCCTGTTAACTTCCAATGAGCTTTTTGTTTAGTTTTCTTGAGATGTATATATGTCCAACATTCTTGCCATCTTTTGGGCGGTCTTCCTGTAGGTCGTCTTGAGTTGGGTTTCCTTGTTAAAGATAAAACCTTTAATTTTTGGCTTGGCCTTTCCATGTGGAACTTCGAACTTTTTTGGAAGTAAAAATTTAAAACCAAGTCCTTGAGTTTTATGAAAGTTTTGAGAATCGTGAATAGAGTAGCATGTTTCAGTGACTTTCAGGAATGTTTGCAGCAAGAAAATTTAGAAATAAAATATTTTAGCAATGAGACTGTTGAAAACCATAGTTTGCACCGGTAAGCTTAGATTTCACTTAACCATAACCATTCAGTTCAAGTAGCTCCTGCAAATAATAAAAAGAAACCATTTACAGGAATTAGGGTATTCGTACTGGCAATTTAGAAGCTCAAAGTTTGCATCTGCAGGACCTAATCGTACCATAAATAAACAAATAACATTGTCGTTTTGATTTCAAACATCTATATTTTAGGAATTAAATTGAAAGTTCTCCGAGCTGAAAATTAAAATACATCAACGTCTGACTTCAAAATTATTTTTTAACAGATTAAATTGCAGTGCTGGTTAAACTTAAGTTTTAAAATACAAAGTTGCTTTTAAAATAATTCAAATCAAAATTAAAAGTTGTGTTTTCTAATATTAATATTACAATAGAATATAGGTTTTTCAGAAACAATTGATTTTAGAATTACAAATTGAAGCCCCTAGGATTACTAATTTTTTAAGTGTTTCATTATAAAATATCGAATAACTTTAAAATAGGCCGTGCAGCTTTTATTATTGTCTTTCTTTGAACTCAGTTAAAGCAGTTTATGCCCAACAATTCGATTAGATAGTTTGTAGGAATTCAAATATTTGATTGGAATATGTGAGGGCCAAAGTTGACACCACAAGCGTTAATTTATTCCAGAAGAATGAACTAACAAATATGTATAAAAAAATTGCAATTTTATTTCAGAATTGTGTATTTTAAGATTGAATTTGTTGAAATTTCTCAGGCGTGAAACGTTAAATACAATGAAATTTCGATTAAAAATTCTCTAACCTTAAGAAAATTTGTTAAGAAGTCCATTTTAAGGCAAAATTTAAATTTTAAATTAGATATAAAATATTCAAATTGAAGTTATAAAAATTGTTAGAAACTACGATTGCCTTACAACGTCCACAAACTGCCTCATCTTCGAAAATTTCAGGCCTGCCTCAAACTGCCCTCAGAACCAAAATAATCAAATTAACATATTAAAATTTGAGACTAAATTTCAGGCATAACAAATGTTAATTTTAAACAGATTTCGAATTAAGTTTTAAACCGAAATTAGAACGCGCTTGCTTCTTCAATGCCATCAATGCCATATATAACTTTGGATCTTAGAATATATAAAAAAGTTAAGATGGAAAAACCAAGCTTAATATAAGTAATTATTTAAAATTAAAAATGCCAAGGAACGATATTTTCAAGATTAAGTCGAAAACTGTGGTTTTGCGAAAGTAAAAATTAAACTTTAAAGTTAAATATCAAGTAAGTATGTAATACGAAATTTTCGGTCGATTTATCAATTTAGTAGACGTTACTAGCAACTTAAAGGCAAATGGTAATTTTGGAGCCACGTTTTAGGTTGTCAAAAGTTGCAATATCTAATACAAGAGATTTTCAGTTAATTGAACAACTTAGTGATCCTATTTAACAGTCTAAAATGAAATCCAATTTTGAAGTCTGTTGTAATTCTCGAAAGCCGAATGGAAGATTTTTTGGTGTAATATTGAAATTCCAATTTGAAAATTGATCTTCCAACACTAAACGTTAAAAAAATGTGTGTAAACGTCTTAAGCTGGAACATTTAAAATTTAAATTTTAGCTTAAAATCTTAAGAATTAAAATTCTAGTTTTCGGCGAAGTTTTGGGTTAAAATTTCAACCCCAGAAACTTCATGAGAAGGTACAAGCTTAAAGTTGGTGTTTTTATCTAAAATTAATTACCAAGGCATCAGATTTTGAAGACTGATAAAACATTGCGATTTTATGAAACTAAAAATTAAACTTTCAAAATTAAGTAAAAAAAAAACTGCAGTGTTATGCAAGTAAAAGGCTAATCTTTAAAGTTATATTTCAGAAAATATATAATTTTCATTCGGCTTAGCAATCCCAAACAATAACTTCCAAAATTCTAAATTCGAAGCCGAATTGTAGGTTCTTTAAAAGTTGCAGATACCAACATTTTTTAGTTGATTTATCGACATAAAAATCGCAATTACAGCTTAAAACTAAAGTCTAATTTTGAACCCAAGTTGTCAGTTTCAGAAGGTTGAATCGATCTGAAAATGGGACTTTAATGCTGAAATCCTGCGTGAAAATTAATTTTTCAATGTTTATCTCCAAAAATTTTAGGTAAAAACTTGATTTTGAAGCCGGGTTGTAGATTTTCCAAAGCTGCAGATATCAAATTCAGGATTTTCATTTGATTTATTAACTGAAATCGCAGTTAACAGCTTACGAATCAAATGGTAGAACCAGTTTATGGCTTTTAGAAAGTCCAATCGACGATTTAACCCCAAATAGTGCTTTAATACTAAGTTCCAAGGTGAAAATTTACGAGCTTAAAGCTTGAAAGTTAAAATGCATAAATTTAAAATCATTAGTTTTGGTTCAAAATGTACAAAATTGAAATTTTATTTTTAAGTCTAAGCGTTACATTTTTCAAGCAGGATTGAAGCCTAAACCCCAACTCCGATTTTCATTTAACTGTTAATTTCGTGGCTTTAAAATCAAAATTTCGTTTTGAAATTGAATTGAAAGTATTAAACTTTTCAAAATTGAAATTCTTTTCAGACTAAATATTTAATTTTTCAAACTAGACCGAAACCTAAACCAAAATTCGAGATTTTTAAAATAAAAGTATGGCTCCCAGTTTCATGACTTTGAAATCAACATTTCGTATTCTGAAATTAACTGAAATGGAAATATAAAATCTTCAATGTAGGACGCCGAAAATTAAAAAATTGAGATTCTAATTTTTGGCAGTAAATATAAATTTTTTAGAAATTAAAATATTTTTCAGGCTAAATTTTAAAGTTTTCAAACAACATTGAAACCTAAACCAAAACTGAAAAATTGCAAATTATAGGTTACGTTTGGCTCTGAAATCCATGGTTTTAAAATCAAAATTTCGTAATTTAGGATTAATTGGATCTGAAGCTTGAAACGTCGAAGGTTAAAAAAATTTAAATTCAAATGTTGGCCTGAAAAACGAAAAATTAAAATTCTTTTCAGCCCAAATTTAAAATTTTACAAACACGGCCAAAACCTAAACCAAAACTTGAAAATGTCAGAATTAAAGTTACATTTGGCTCTCAATTTTATGGCTTTAAAGTCGAAATTTCGTAATTTTGAAAATAATCGAAACCTAAATATAAAATAAAGAATCATAAACTTGAACGTTGGAAATTAAAAAACCAAAATTCGAAATTTTAAAATTTAGAATTCAACGACTCAGCCCAAATTTTACTCGAAGAAGGCAAAAATCTAAACCAAAATAACCGTTACATTAGGCTTACAACGTAAAGTTCTGTATTTTTAAAATTAATTGCTCGAAAAATTAATAACTAGTTAATGTGGATTAAAGGAGGATATTAAGATCAAGGTGGCTTTAAAAATCGGTTTTTATAATCGGATTTGAACTAATTTGATGTTTGAGGTTGAATTCCTTTCTTTGTTGGTAGTTTTATTATTAATAATAGTCAATTGACATGTTGGCATGAACGGAATTGTCTTTTTTCTGAGGTCTTTGCCAGATATAAGCTGAGTTGAGCTCAACTGAGTCAAGATGAGCAGAGACGAAATGAAATGAGGTTGATATTTATCGAGTTACAATTTGTTTTATTATTAAAATTAAAGTCATTTGTTTAACTGTTGGTTACACATATGTAAATTTGGATTTTTCTAAAAAATAATGAGTAATGCTGTATAAACGATAATAAATTACAAAATATAAATGCGTTCGATCGTTTTCTCCAGTTTGTGGAAGTATAACAGTGATCAATTTCCAGTTTATTCGACGAGACACCTACGAGATTTATTTATCCGGATTAATAAAGTATGTTAACACCTGTACAATCGAACAACGCTTTTATTATAAAACGAAAATTTATAGCATTCACGAACTTCTGAGATAAATTCAATATCTAATTGAACTCCTGTTTGCCGAACACCGAAATGGTAAAATTTATCAATTTTCTCCTCAATTCGGTGTGGAAGCGTAACGAATTCTAACTTAAAAAGAAAAACGTACAAAAGTAGCCGATATTAATTATTTCACATACGTTTCATGTAGACTCCACATTATAATATGCCCAGCAAGATCGGGTTCTTGACACCTCGGCGGATACCAGCGGGTACCTGTACCTCATCAGTGGAAGGAAAAGTGATGTGATGAGCCGTGACTAAGACAAATCAAACAACCGAACGGCCACATGTTCCTCTAATCAACTCGAATCTTTCAAAATGAGAATTATTTCATAGTTCGGTTTTCGGATTTAATTTGATCGGGTTGTTATTGTAAGGATTGGTTGCAGGAAATAAATAAATAAATAATCTAAGATGGGTAGTTATTTAGTAAAATTGTTGGGGTCATTGGTCCTAAACGAGATATTGCATGTTTGTTACGTAAGTTATAAGTCACATGGTTCGCCAAAATGAAATACCTACCATTATAATAGAAGATGTGTTAAGTGTCGATTACCTTTGATAAAGTCTTTGGAAAATTGAATTTTTTTATTCAAGTTCATACTTAATAGCTTCTTAAACTGTTGGGGAAGCTTGCTATTTTTTGAAGTTTTTTGTAAAGTTAGAAAGACAAAGTAAGAACTTTAAATGTTCACAAACAGAAATTGTTTATTAATTCCGTGCAACTGTACAATCTGTTTCTTGTAAATGAGTTTCTTTTTCTACCAGATGTTTCAAAATTAAGTAAAACTAAGCCCAAATTTAACAAATTTTGAAAGTTTTGAAACCATTATAGTCGAATTTTTAGATCTAATTTCGATCTTTGTATAAATCTTTGATTAACAAACCATCAAAAGTAAAATTTAAATTTGAAGCCAAATTGTATTTTTTTCTCAAAAGTAATTAAATAGATTCGATTTTGGTAATTTTAATCTTCTTCGTCTTCAGTATTTTAAAAATTAAAATTTTAATTCAAGGCTCAAGTTTTAACCTTTTCCAATAACAATTTTTAAAGCAATTGTTAAGCTTAAACGACGTGAACTTTAAAATACAAAATTTTAGTTTTTTCTTCAAAATTTTGAAAAAGTTTAAATTTTAATTTGAGACTTAAGCTTCAACATTTGTATTTAGGATTGATATCTAAACCCAAAGTCAGTTACGAACTTGCTGAGTTTACAATCAAAACTTCGTAATTTTAAAATCAGTTCAAAACCGAATTTAGTATACAAATTGACAAAGAACTGGATTTAAAACTGTGATTAGAAGTAAACAAATTTTTCAACCAGAATAAATGATATACAATTTAATTTTCAGGCATGAATTGAAGAACCAAAATGTACTACATTTTCTTCTAAACTCAAGCTATGCAAATATTAAGAAACCCAAAAAATGTTTAGGTGATTGATAGAATAGAAAATCTCATTTATTGTGGTAATTAATGTTGTGGGCTAAGTAAATACTTAAAACGTAGTTTCTTGAATGTTGGAGGCTTTTGATAAAGAAAGTTATAAACTGAATTAACAGATTGAGTGGGTAGTTGATGGCCAAATCAAATTCTTGGCCTTTTCATTAAAGTTTTAAATAAGCGAACTGAATTTGTAATTATTAACCACAGATTTTTACGATTTATTATTTTTTTGTACAGTCTGTGGAAAACTTATAGTTTTATTTTCTGTAGTGCTTTAGTAATATTAGCAATAATTGAAATCCTCCATTTTTATTCGTGTGAATATTTGCCTTTCTTCATTTGAAATTTTAAAAATAACAGAAAATAAACTTTAGAAGTGTACCATGAACTGAAAAGTGCTGAAAATACATATTCAACAATTAATACTTTATTGGGTGGCTTTGCCAGTTGTCCAATTTTTACTCATATTATCAAATATATTAAAGCCGCCGGTTAATTCAACATTTAACAAAGGTGGAACTCGGTTTTAATTAACTTTTGCCTTCGTAAAATTTCAAACGTTAAAAACAAAAGGTTTTAAAATCAGGGAGCTGAATATGTTTGAAGTAAAAACCTTACTTTTCTTTGATGAAATTAAATGTGATTTCAGCCTCGTGCAAATTAATTTTTGTAATTATAACAGTTCGGTCTTTTCAGTAGCAGCCTGTTTTAATTTATGATTTTGCACTTCGGAATTGTTCGTAATAAGATTTACAGATTTTTGTTGATTATAAGAGCTTGGCTGTTGTTTGAAATATTAAATTTAAACAATTTGGTCGTTTCAAATAGGTTTCCCTAAGTCGTTAATTTTTACAACGTTCTTAAATTTCTATTTGTATTTTAGCAGTGGCGTATTTAGTAATTTCGCATGGGGGGGGCCTGGGGTAGGTATATAAAGGGAGTTCAAAAATGTGTGCGGTCGAGTTGCCTTTGAAAATTTGTTCGATATTTAATCTTGATAACAATAGTACCTACTGAACATTTCCACTTTACATATTTCATTGATATACGTAGTGAAGGGGAAGGAATTAGGGAAAGAAGAACTTCTTGCTGGCGTTCGTCATATTTTTTTAAATCTGGCTGCTTAACTTCAATATTAAATAAGAAATAATAACTATATGTTAAGTCCAAGGGGGGAGCCCAGGCCCCCCGGGCCCCCCCCCATAAATACGCCACTGTATTTTAGCATATGGTTTTGCAGGGTTTTGTAATAATTTTGTTTAAATTAGAACCCCGGGGAGGTCATGTTTGGTGGTTTGAAAGTTTGATAACTTTTATCACTTGATTGTAAAAACTTTTCTTGGAAATATTTTAAAAGGAATCACATATTTGAGGCAATATTTTTAGGGTGAACATTTCAGTCAAAGCTTGATTTAATCGGCTTAAAGTAAGGCTTAAGTGCAATGAAGTCTAGCTAAAGCTTAAGCTCAATTTCACTGGACTTAAGCTTTATATTAAGAAGGTTTAAACCAGGCTAAAGTTGAAGCTTGCACTAAAATACCAGCCTTTAATGAATTTTTAAAAAATCTTCACATCAAAAAAATCACCTTCGCAGAGATTTCAACCAGCCTAATGAAAGAGTTTCAGTTCGTACCTGTTTGTAAAAAGTAAAAGACGAGATTTATAAAAGTTTAAAAAGAATAAACCCCAACTGCTTTTATGTTAATGAAGATATTAAGGTTTTGTTTGAACAATTTCCCCAGATGTCTTTATTTTTTCTTTTACAAAAGTGAACATGGCAAATGCTCGTAAAAGATTCGTAGAGGTTGTAAAAAAATTTAACTCTCAATTTGTGATTCTACAAGATTATAAAACATGATTCTCAGAATGTTGGTGCATATTTAAAGTAACTAACTCGCTTTACAAAATTTGTTGAATTTTTGCAAGATTTAAGAAATTTCTTCATTTTATTCGAAAGTATGATACGTTTGAGATTATCCATGGTCCTTTTAAACTATTTGATCCTCACTTTTTAATTTACAAAAGAGATGTGCTTAAAGAAAGCAGAAAGCAGTTTTAAAATGAATTTGGATTAATTTCAAATGGTAAACAAGAAGGGTGTGATAGACTCCTATTACACTTTAGTGGTAGAAATTTATTATTTCAAATTTAAATAATTACGGAGATCCTAACCTTTGTGTTTCCTTTCACATGTAAAAATTAAGAATTTTTAAAAGACAATTTCTCACATTTTTCTACAAAAATTTAATACCCAACAAGGACGATTTAAAAATGAACAAAAAGTCCCACTTTGGTGCAAACCAGCAAAATGTATTTAAAAACGAACAAAAAGTTCCACTTTGGCGCAAGAAAAAAGTGTTTAGATATTAATTTAAATAATTACAAAGGTCTTTTTTATGCTTTTCTTTTGCACGTGCCAAATAAAAATGTGCATAAAGTATCAGAATGCAGCATTAAAAATAAATTTGCAATAATTTTATATGTTTAATAAAAACGCATACAACAAGCGTGTTGGTTGTCATGTAAAGTTATAAAACAGTCATTTAAAGATTACGTCGAATCGTCATGTTATTTTTGAAATAATAATACAATGAACCACACTTATCGCTGGCTTACCACTATTGGAATTTCTACAGATAACATTACTGATTGTAAAATTGACTTTGTAATAATACATATAACTTCGAATTTGTGATACCATTTGTCACGTATTTAGAGTATGTTTGAGCCTTATGTAATATCTTTAATTACAATCTCCCAAATATATGTAATAATAATTCAACTTCGAATTTATAACATTTCTCACTTAAGATTACATGTGAGCCCTATACAATTGCTTTAATTTTCTGTTAGAGTATGATAACCAAGTTGTTCCGTAATCAAAATTATACCAAATAACATGCGACCAATAAAATTATGCTTCTGAAAACGTATGTCATTAATTATTTTATTAATAATAAAATTTTCAATTTATGATAAGATTTGCAATCTATTATTGGAGTTCTATAAATTCTAAGCAGCGTAGAAATTCATTTGCAGCAGACTTTGTGTCCTTCTTTAAGTCATGTCGTATGGCCGAAGATTTAACCTCACATTTAATATTTTTAATTTGACATTTGCTTTAAATAATACACAAATTATTGATAATGCAAGGTTATTATTCTTAGTTAATAATAAAATAAATTCAATAAATAAATTTTAATATTAATAAGTATAAGCATAATAACTTTCCATTATCGATAATTTGGAGCAAATGTCCAATTAATAATATTAAATGTGAGGTTAAGTCTTCGGTCATATGATTTATTACATGACATGACTTGAAGAATTCTAAAGCACACAAAGGTCACAAAGCCTACTATAAATGATTTTACTTTTGAACTCTTTATTATTTATATTACTTAATAACATGCAATTAATAAAATTTAAGTTGCGGAAGGTCATGTTTTCGAAAATTTATCAGTATTTGTGAATCATCCCGCATGCCTGAATGCAACCATAATGGTATTTAAAGTTATGTTAGTTCGCGTAGGATTTATATCAGATTTTAGTAATCAAAACAGTGGATATCTAAATGCAAAGAGGCATTTAACTAAACTTCAGTGTGCTGGAAATGAAAATAAATATGCAAAAATTCGACAACATAACCTCAAGATGTCATTGTGGCGGTTGCATTCAGCGATTCACAGTAACATACAAGAATGGTTTACCGAAACTGAAATTTTATTGATCACTTGATAGAAATAATTTTCCTTTTCTATAACCTCCTAGTCACTTTGGAAAGCTTTTGCTCCGAATGTTTGATTTTTAGTTTTTCGTGGAAACTTTATTGTTATGTAGATCCTTAAAGATATTTACTGAAAAATGAAAAAAATTGCATTACTTTGAAAACCGTAATAAAGCATTGATGTAGCTAAGTTGCCATTTTCAATGAACACTATTCTTGAGTTGAATGCTAAGAAATTCAAATGATAATTAAACCGTTTATGCCTGTTTCTTAAACCAAATATTAAAATCAATCATACGTACTAAACTAGACGTTCTGTTTTATTGTTGAAAGTTGAAATCTTAACATTCGTCAGTTTGTTAAAAAACGTAACGTAAAAGAACAATTGTATTTTATCAAAGCTCCTTAGTTCTCGAGTAAAAGTTACTTTATAAAGTCAGAATCGTGCACGCATATGTTATTAAGAAATTTTTAATTTGTGCTTATTGTGAATTTTATGCAACTTCTTGAACAGTACACCTATTGTAATTTTAGGGAAATGAAGGATAAAACCGATAAAACGTTCCTTTCCTTTGATTAATTATCATTACCGTTGATTATGTTTTATCTGTTTAATCCAAAATTGGTTAGAGCCTCGATTAGAACTATAAGTGAAGTTCTTTAATTCCATAGTTAATGAAGGTACAATCGTATGCCGATCAATAAGTATCCTGTAATTATTTCACAAGTATGTATGCGCCTGATTTTAATGAGGTGCAAATTTATAGCATTCTGAAGCTGAGTCGAAGTACCTTTTTATTATTGTATGTTTAGAAGTGATAGAAGTAGCGTTTCAGTGAAATTTTCTGGATAACTTTAAGGCCTTTAAACCTCAAATTGTGATTGTGAAATAATTTGAATTTTGAAAAGCCTTTTTAAACCCGAAATTGTTAGTTTGATATAGTACGAGTAAAATTGATTCTGAGATAATTAAATTAAATAGAAATTACATTTTTGTAGGAAATACTTTTAATGTATTTTAACGAATTGAAAAATCGATATACAGAAAAATAACACTTCTGCAAGGATTTGAACTGTTCGCGGCAATGTTCTACATATAGAATTTTCTAATTTGTTAAAATACATTAATAGTGTTATTGGTTGGGTTGTTGAATTGTTCAAAAACTATTTAAATATTCAAAACTCGGATTATTTTATTGGACTTGACTTCTCGATGGGGAGGCGTTTAATTAGTTTTTTAGTCTTCTACAAAACCATTAGTTTTAGGACAAATAATGCAGTTAACTATTTATAACCCCATTGATTTATTCTTTTTTTGTAATCGTTAAAATATTAAATCAGTATTGAGCGAGTGGTTGACCGCTGAGACAGGGCAGTCCAAGAGTATTTTTAAAGGCTGGTTAAGCCAGCCCTTGTCAGCTTAAGTTTGAGACAGTTTGTAATATTCAGAACATTGTAAGGCAGTCTATGGCACTTACCTAAAGTTTATGGAAATCTAGGGCAGTTGTTTTCGTCTTTTTGAGCTCGTCTGAGTATAGACTCAAATTAAAGAGCCCCAAAAGTCTTTGAAACGGTATTATAATAAGATTTCAAAATAGAGACATACTTATAAAAATTCATGATTTGGCCAAACGATTGACTATTGAGGCATGTTTTTGTTTGTTAAAGGGGCAGTTCAGAAGTATTCTTACAGGCCACTCTTAAGGCTTGAGTTTTAAAAATCATATGGTTGGGATAGTTTGGGACATTTCGGGGTATTCTGAGTTAGTTTGGAGAAGTCTAAGGAAATCTACAACAGTTTGTAACAATATTTTGGCTTTTTGAGGCAGTTTGGCGACGAGTGTGCTCAAAGTGCGTGCCTAAAAAATTCTTTTTTAGTAAAAAGTTTTCTAATAAATTATCAGACTTTTAGGATACGTATTATATAAAAATGTATACGTTGTTGTTGAAAATTTGACCATTGAGAAAGTGTTTTGTTTGTTAAGTGCGCAGTTTGGGGATATAGAAAATTTACATTGTGGCCTTTTTAAAGTAGTCTGACCATCGACTTAAACCAATGTGTTCCAAAAACGTTTAAAAAGATCTATAATAAGATTCCAAGATTTTTGAGACACAATTAACAATTGTTTGTAATAAGTGGAGTTTAGGTGCACTCTTTTGGACCACTCTGAGGAATTCTTGAATATTGTATGGCAGAGGTAATTTGGAGCATTTTGGGGCATTCTGTTGAAATTTAAGGAAATCTGGAACAGTCTGTAACAAGCTCTTGGCTTTTTGAGACAGTCCGGACGCAAATGCCCTGAAAGTGTCCAAAAATTTCTTTATTTCTCAATAAATGGCTAAGGCTTTGGGGCCCTTTTTATATTAAAATTTATAAACACTAACATTTGATCATTGATAAAGTGTTTGGTTTGTTAATTGAGCAACCCCGATGCATTCTTAGAGAGCAGTCTGGGGCAGTGTTTGGAAGTTATAAGACTGAGACATCCTGGGGCAGTTCGGGGAAGTTTATGGAAATCTGCAACAGCCTTGAACAATTTTTTGACTTTTTGAGGCAGTTTGACCATAGATAAAGTCAGCTTAAATTAAAACGAGTGTCCCAAGAGTATAAGAAAAATTCCTTTATTATCAAGTGTCATGTAATAAATTATTACGGCAAGAATTTGGGAACGTACGTTATATCATAAAAATTAATCAGATTTAATTGAATGCTTGATTACTGAGGCAGTCTTCTGTCGGTGTAGTTCAGAGGCATTCGTACCAGGACGTTTGAGGTAATTCCAAGATTGAGTCAGTTTAAAGTTTAAAAAAAAAAGTGGGACAGTTTATGACAAGTTTTTGCCTTTCTGAGACAATCTGACATATAGTTATCAATAATAATTATTCTTGAGAAAGTCCAGGCTCCCTCCACGGTATTTTCGTATATTTCGTAATCAAACCGTCGGTATTGAGCATGTTAATTGTGTATACAACTAAATTTATTAAACAACTGTAGAGAATAAAAGAGCTATGTTCCATAAAAAAATCTGGACGTCTAGCTGTTGTTTAAATGAGAAATTAAGCAAGTCTACGTTAATTTTTCTATTTTTATTTTGCCTTTTTATTTGAAACTGAAAGTATTTTTTTAATTTTAAACTTCGATTGGATTTTTTAGTTGTGATCTTTAATATATCTTATTAATCTGAAATCTAAAGGTAAACTGATGATATTTGAAACTGATTAAAAGCAAATCTTTCGAGAAACACATTTTTAACTTTAAATTAATTAAAATTAACTCTTTTCGACCAAAGCTTAAATGGTTTATTTATATTTATTTATATAGCAAGCCATATAATAAAGGAATAGCTTTTAAACTTAAACAATTATATTTTATTAACGAATTTACTTTTAGTGATTATTAATGTATGCACATGATTTTGAGCAGATTTTTTTTTATATAATTGAACAGAAAAATAATTCTGCCACGTAATAACAAACTGAGACTATTTTTTATTTGCGTTTTCCCTATTTTGTAGCATCATACTGCTTAAATTAGCCTAAACTTAAATACAGTTCTTACGAATTGAGTTTCAAGTAAACCTATCACAGTTTCATTGTTCTTAATCTTATTTTTTTTTAAAGTTAATAGCAGTTTAAGGTAAATGTGCGTAATTTTTATATTTTATAAGTTTCAATGATTTCCTTTCTTAACAGACAAAGGTTAGCATACGTATTTTTAATGGGTAAATTGACGAATTATTAAAACGATAATCATTAAAGAACTGTAAATTTTTCGAATATAAGAAAGCAGCTTTGCAAGATATTTAATAAAATATTTATAAAATGATGATGTTTTCGTTATTCTTTGGTTTGTTTACATTCTGTGAGCATTCTAAAAAAATGATTATTTTCGTTAGGCTTCGAAAATTTACTAAATAATCTTAAAGTCATATTTTACATAAGTACAAAGTAAGCAAAACGGTACATGTTTCATACTATTAATTAATTAGATTGAAATGAAGTCAGCACGTCTAAGAGATTTGAAATTCTGCGTCGAAGTTTTTTAAATTTTATACCATTTTTTGTCCACTGTCTAAATCCTAAAATTCGTGCGATAACAGAAATTTCCTTCTATTTGTGAAAAGGAAAGTCTGTAAACGTATCGATCTTTCCGGTATTCGATTTCTGCGTGGGCTAAATTTGTTAGCAATAGCATCGTCAGTGTAATTACATTTGACAGATAGTAGTATGCTTAGATAATAAATTGCACAATTAAAACACAATCATTAGTGAGATGAATGGATTCACCGGTTTTTGTATGGTTTTTTTGTTCCTTTTAAACGGCATAAAAATCCGAAAAATGTCGTCTTCAGATTGCTACCGGAAAATATTTATTCCTTAGACCTGTACGGTAGCAAAACACCGAAACAAGATCGTTAAGTTTTAAATCTTTTTTATACATTTCAGATGTATATACAATATGGTGAAATTTCCCGCTGCACTATCTAAAAACTGCATAATTAGGTGTTAATTGGTTTGAATCTCGGTTTTTGTTTTACTTTACGCTTCATTAAACTTGAAAGATCTGCTGGTTGATTAGAATTACTGGTTTTTTCGTGTGATTTATCCTTTGGAAATTTATTGATGCGGATGATTGCTTGGTGGTTTTGATAAAAACTCAAAATTGGACAATTCTGTTTATTTGGATTTTTAGTTGTTAACAGTTTTTATAGGCTGTTATGTGTGTTTGAGTGCATTTTTCTCTTTATCAATGGAGAGGATTTGCATTTTAAGATGGTTTTAAACTGATTACACCAGATTTTTATTGAAATTTATTGATACTTAATGTTGGGTTATAAATATACATATAAACAAAAACAGGTTTATGTTTTACGGTTATTGCTTGTTTGTATTGTTTTTTTTTAAGTTTTAATATTTAAAAAACTGTTTTTTTCATCTTCGGTCGCTGAAAATTAGATAGGTTGGAATTGCTTAGGTTATATTTAGAAATACCACCAAAATGTAAAAAATGTCGAACAATTCACCACAATAAACGTCCAGAAAACTTATTATTATATTAAGATAATTAGAAAATCAAAAATTGTAGGAAAAAAGAGTTCAGATTTTTAATTTTCAGATAATAATTTTTCTCAGATTTTCTACAGTTTTCAGAAGGAATGTGCAGTATTTTATATGTTGTGTAACAAGAAGGCTTTAATTGCCTGAACATTTGCGTTTCCTTTTTTACGTGTAGAAAATAAGAATCTCTAAAGAACATTTTCCCCACATTTTTCCACAAATATATTTAAAATACCTAACAATGTGCGAACCAGCAAACTGGATCTAAAAATAAATCAAAAAGTTCCGCTGATTGAAACGTATTTCGTTTTGCCCCCCATTATGCTGAGTTTTATTTTTCATGTTATGTGAGGTAAACGAAGGAAATCTAAAATCAGGGCGTCTAAAAAGTCTAACCGAACGATTCGGTATTCTCAACGGTATCTCATAGAGATCTCGTCGTTATGACAACCAATGCTGAAATTCGAACACGCTATGATAAACGGAAGTGGTTATTTCCTTATTTACTATCTGAAGAATGCAAAAACCCTACGTTTATATATTTCGTTCGATTTTCCTTGCTTGAGGGGGGTTTCTTTGATTTTTCTGCATTACGATTACGATTAAATTTTTGTCTTTATTTGGTATTTTATGATTTTTTCATGACTCATTATGAGTTTTTTTGCAGAACGTTTTAACGTTACGTTTCGTGTCGCTATTTTTTCATATTAAAATTTCTTGAAAATGTTTCCGAATCCTTCGAGGTATTTCAGTGAAGGTTTAACTTTAAACTTAGCGTAAGTAGGCTTAAATTAGGGTTTAAGCCAAGTCTCCCTACATTTGAGACTTAATGTAAGCCACCTTAAAAGCTAACTTTTGGTGTAAATCTGCACTGAAATTCTGATTTTTAAAACTTTAATCTTCAAAAATATGTATCGTAATAAAGTTATTTGTAACTTGTCTCGTCAATAGCCGAAAAATAATTGCATTATTTGATGGATTTCTCCAGAATTTGCTTTGATATGTGGTTATTAAAGTCCTTTTGGACTGGAAAAGCAAAATTGTGTTGATTTAAGGACAGAACACAAATTCAAAAATTAATAATCAAACTTTTGTTTTTCAATATCATTTAATAATTAAAAATACGGCTTAATTACTACATTTTAACAAGCTTCTACGTATAAAGTTATACACCGTTTTGTGGGCTTATTATTAAAATTTGAAACTCGGATGTAGCTAATTGCCATAAGGGCGTTTGAGATTTTGAACGTTGTTTAATATAAAATACGTTAATTTTCTGCGTTTTGAATTTTCAATATTAATAAGTAAAATTCTTCGTCAAATTTATTCAAAATATTTCCCGAACGGAGTGAATATTTCAAAATTTTAATGTTTAAAATATCTATATGGCATTTGCTTTGAATTTAACGAAAAGCTATGCTTTAATGCGTTTGGCAAAAACTTTTTTATTAGTAACATAATTACTTTATATGCTGCATTTCTCCTGTATTTATCCTTTTATCTGCTTAATAAAGTGTGCTTGGATTTTTAAAGCAAAATTTTGGAAATTTTGGGACAGAGAAAACATGATTTAAAGATTTAAATAAGTTTTAGCAAGTTACAAAATTTTTGCTTACATAGTTTTGCAGGCTTATTCTTGAAATTTAAAACTCGATGTAATTTTATTTCAAAATGGGCGAAATATTCTGTAAGTTAAAGAAACTGTTATAGCTAATCAGCGCAAAGGAAAACGCAGTGGATTTGTCGTCTTTGTTTCTCTAATTTTAGTAGTAAAATGTAAGAAATATTATTTGAATAGTGGGCAAAGTCTTAACATTAATAATTTGGACATAAAAATTATTATTTTAAAGATTAAATTATTAAGGATTCACTTCTTTGCCTGATATATTTTTAATCAATTTGAATTATTTTTCGAAAATCTGTGGATACATACAGACAGATTTTCCAAAAATTTTCTGAAATCCAGCGGCTGAAAATAAAAAGTGATATAAATGCAGCAACAATGGCGATTGCTTTTAGCCATAAAATTTAACAAAATGAGGCTTTTGGTAATCTGTTAATACTTGTTTTACAGTTGAAAGGAAATTGATTCAAATCTTGATAGTTGTTTGATTTCCAATAAAACCAAAGCGACGGCCAATTAATACTGTTAAGTAAATCAAATTAAACTAAAACGCTAATTCCCAAAACAGAAACCAAATTAATACTTCTGATATAACAGTAAAAAAATAAAAGCCTTCACACTCAGCGTATTTTTTTTAATTAATTTCAAAAGTTAGTAGATCTCAAAATAATTGCTTTTAGAATTAGTATATTTTAAAATAATTCTCATCTATATCAGGGTACAAATTATATATTTTTAGTAGTTATTCTAAAGGAACCTGCAGTACGGCAGAGTGGGAGCGCACGTAATACTGAAATATATAAAGTTAAGCAAGGGCCTGCTTGGCCAGAACTTGGATGTGTGACCACTCTGCGGCTCGGTGTGTCCGGCCCCCTCGACACTGTAAAGAGGGCAAAAAAAAAGAAAAGAGGATTGGTATTTTATTACAAATTTAGCACAAGTTTTGCTTCAAAATGGAAGCTAAACTCGTAAGGTCAGCATTGTAATAAAGGTTTAAGCTGAAGTTTAGTTTAAGGCAGCTTAAACTAGGGTTTAGGTGTAGTGAGGTTTTGACTTGAGGCCTTAATTAAGCCTACTTAAGCTTAAACTTACATCTGTACTGAAATACTGAAGTTAAATGCCATTTAGGCCGGATTTAACTTAACATGGTTTAAGTCACAAAATGTCGTAGCAGTACTGTGTAGCAACCAAAAATATTCCTTAGTTAAACTATTTTTTTTTAATATTAGGATTAGATGATGCATATGGCCTGTCTGTTTAATATTTATGCATAATGTATAGTAGTAATATTTAAATTTATGACAGAAAAGTTGTTATTAGCGAGCTCTTTGAGATTAATTTACTGGAATTTAAGTGTAGCGAGGCTTTGGCCCTTCGACTTAACCTCTTCACCGAATTCTTTTAATTTGGCTGGGTTAGCAACACAGGAACAACCAAACGCATTTTTGAGCTAAAACATTTTTAGAAATAGCGAAGAGAAAAAACTGAGGTTAACAAGCGTTTTGAGATTAGTTTACTGAAGCTTAACTGAGGCGAGCCCTAAATTAAGCGGACTTAAGCTTCGACTTAAGTTTATATTGAAATACCGAACCTAAATGACGTTTGGCTGAACTTATGTAAATTTTAAAATGGTTTAAGCCACGAAATGGCATAGCAACACAATGACAACCAAGAACATTTCTGAGCTATAGGCCGTCCGCAAACGATGCGAAGTAATAAATTAAACTGACAGCGGGAACTCATAGGCGTCGGTATTATGGCAAGCCAGGTAGCGGAAGGTAAGCGGATTACTACAAGGATTTTCTATTGTCATTTGCTACTTAAAACCATAAATTCTTAAAACTTAACATTGCCATTTCTTTTAATTTTGATTTACAACTTCGCATCGTTTGCGGACGGACTATAAAGCATTTTCAAAAATAGGAAAGGGAAAACAAGTTCGTTGAGATTAATTTATTGAAGCTTAAGCGAGACGAACCTAAATGCCATTTTCACCGAACTTTTAACGTGGTTTAAGCTACGAAATGGCATGAGAAATGGCCTTTTAAATTGTTTAAGCAATATTAAGGAAAGAACAAATGTGATATTAACAAGTTTTTTGAGTTTATTTTATTAGTCTAATTGCAGCGAGGCTTGGTTTAAGCCCTAAATTAAGTATACTTAAGCTTTGAATTGAACTTCTATTGAATTTACGGGGCCTAAACGCCATTTGCAACTAACTTACACAGCAACACTGACAACCACGTCTGAGTTAAAGTATTTCTAGAAATATTAGTATTAGACGGTGTAAATGGCCTTAGAAATTGTTAAGTAAGAATTGAAAAGACGTGTTTTTTGAGAGTAATTTACTGAACTTTAAGTGCAGCAAGACTGGGTTTAAGCCCTAAATTAAGCGGACTTAAGCTTCGGCTTGCATTTATTAAAATACCGAATGTAAATGCTATTTTTACTAAACTTACTTAATTTTTAACATGGTTTAAGCCACGAAATGTTACAGAAACATTGTGGCAATCACGAACATTCCATAGTTAAACTATTTGTAAAAATATTAGGATTAAACGGTGCAAATGGCGTTCGGTTGTTAAGCAACATTTGAATTTCGAAAAGAAATCCGATATTAGTGAACGTTTATAGATTAGTTTACTGAAGTTTAAGTTAAGCCCTCAATTAACTCTATATTGGACCTTAGTTAAATTTAACATGGTTTAAGCCACGAAACACCAGATAATTTCTGGTTAAATTTTTCTTCATAGTTTGGGGTTGGGTGGTGCAAAAGGCCTTAAATTTGAATAGGTTTTTAATTTAGGAAATAAAAATTAGTTCCTTGACATTCATTCAGTGTAATCTGGTAAATTTATTTTTGTTTAAGTTAAGGCTGTACGTGTTATTGCAATTTGCTTTAAAACTTCGGTTAGTGCAATGTAAAAGTCGAAAGAGGCTTCAGTTTTCTGGGAATTTTTCAAAAGTTTAATACGGACCTATTGAAATCCTTTTACATTTGAAACGGTAACAACTAACAAAGCAAAGGTATTTAATGTAGATGACTTGTCCGGTGTTGAAATACTGTACTTTTAAAGACCACATGTGAAAAGAAAATGCAATTCTTAAAGGATTGACAATAAGACTAAAAGCTTAATGTTTTGTTATCTTTTTAAAATCATAATCAGACCATTATTGCGATGGCCTTTTAAAGCTATAGTTGAAATGTAAAGGAATACAATGGCATATTAGTAGCTGTCAATTGTTAACACATTTTTTAACGTAACGGTTTCCAAATGTCAAGCCCGAAGGTACCATAGGTACATTATTTGATTTTATACCCGATTACGTAACGATGACGAGGTGTAATATTAATATATTGATTATTTCCTCTTAGATGTTTGTTTTACTTGAATTAGAAGAATGTTTTCTTTACAGGCGTACGAGTTATCAACGTTAACAGGAACACAAGTTATGCTTCTGGTAGCGTCAGAGACCGGCCATGTGTACACGTTTGCAACACGTAAGCTTCAACCGATGATAACGAGTGAGGCTGGCAAAGCTCTAATACAAACGTGTTTGAATTCTCCTGATCCACCGGTTGGTTCTTCTGCCGGAGACCAACGTATGTCGGCCACCGGCTTTGAAGAAACCGAGCTCACCTACAACATCAGCGACGAGGATTCGAAAGTAAGACAAATGGTGTATGGGTCGCCACATACACACGCACATGCACATTCGTTAGGGGGACAACCACATTATTCGCACCTAGAGCAAAGTCACTTGGGGTTAGGGGGTTCACCGCAACACGGTGGTTATTCACAAGCTTGTCCTAGTCCGTTGCCACCACCCCATCAAAGTTACGGTCACCCATCGCAACATCCCCATACGCATACGCACATGTCCCATTCGCACCCGCAACGATAGAAACTTTAGGTCTTAAAATAATTCTTTTTATTAAATTAACACTTTTGATACGTAATTTGTAGCGCTTTATTGCCAATGGATATTTGGCTCGCTCCCTGATGGGAGGATACGTGATGTAGGGGAACTTGGTTTTAAATAGGAGTCGGAGATAAAGAGAATTTAAGCGACGATTCCATGGAGGGACAGTTAATTATGGATTTGCAATTAGTAGCACATTACGGTTAATCCAATCGAGATGTTCGTACTCCTTTTCCTTGATTACATTAACCGTACTGTGCTTACTGCATGCTTAAGCGATTCAGTTGGTTCAAACTGAAACAGATGATGGGATCGACCATTAGCTACGTTTGTTGATCCCATAGTTTAACTTAATTTTGGAGAGATAATTTTGAATTTAAACTGTTAAAGAAATGTTATGCAAGTAAGCCCTGAAAGTGCTCGTGTAAGTTATTCACGAAACATACACGAGCAGAAACAATGAAAAATACGTCGAAAGTGAGTCAACTGATTCGTTTTTGCAAAGTACAGAATGAGTGATATAATATTAGCCATCGTTAAAAACGATAAGTTAATATCTGATAACTCCTTCTGTTTTTCTGGTAGTAAAAGAAAAAGAGGCTTTGACGTACTTTTAATCAGAACACTAACGAAAAGACTTATGTTGTAGAAATTTAAAAAAAATCATTCCGTCCAAATAAGAGAGTAATTCGTAGTTCATATTTTCTGCTTGTAACTTCACCTGAAATTAGCAGTCCGTGTACGCGAGAATCGTAATGCGGAACAGAATCTTGCACTCGACGCGTCGGAAGAACTCAGGCCTAATTTAAAAACTGAACGATGACCGACTTACTTGAATAATTCATCTAAAGTCAGACCTCACGCATTGGGACATGAGATTTATTTGGTTTCCCACCGTGCGTATTTGGTAACAGCTGTTCAAGAAGTCTCAGCAATTTGGGGAATCTTGGCGTGATTTCCAAAATCTTGTACCTGGATACGTGGTAAATTCCCCAACGGTATCGACTGTGTAAAGTAGGCGAATGTTTTTGATGAATTTATGGTACCATCTCATTGGTATTACTTCCGGTCTTACGGAAGCGGAAACCGACTTCGTGCCTTTGTTACTTTGTGGGTGAATTCATGTGGTGATTATTAGTAACGCCGTATGCAAAAATATTATATCACCTTTTCCCGAATTGTTATATTCATGGCGTTAATATTTTTACAATTTTATAAAAAAAATTACTGAATTTAACATTTAAGAAATGTGGCTTTACAAAAGGTGCTAATTTCAATTTTTAATATTACTTGACAATCTTTGACTACGTTGTGTGTGCGTGTATGTGACGATATTATTTGTTTTTGATGTTCTTAGCTATATATTTTCTGTTTCGTTGTTTTATTTTTGTAATTTTTAAGCCTTGCATGAATTTTATAGCTTAGTAGTTTGTGTCAGTGATGTTTTGTTTTGTATGAAAGCTCGAAAATTGCACTGATTGGTTCAAATATTTATGTTATTAAGCACATTAGAAGACGCCATACAATTTTTTTGTTTTTTCCGTAGGATTTTAATTTGGTAACCCAACAATATTAACCTTAATAGAAGCTGTCGCCGGTCAGTTCCAAATTTAAAGATTTGGAAAGCAGATTTCACTGATTACCAATACAAAATTGTAGTTTTATTTTTCAAAGTTTTATTTATTAACTCCTTACTAAGGCTCTTCTCAGAAAATCTAGAGATTTGGAAAGCAGATTTCACCGATTTAAAACTACCAAAATTTCAATTATTAATCGAAGCTATCGTCAGTTGGTTCAAGATTTAAAGATTAAGAAGGTAGATTTCACAGTTTACAAATAAAAAATGTTAGTTTTGTCTTTGGAAGTTTTGTTTATTAACTCAGTGTTTTTATCCTTAGTGATTGGAAGCTATCATCAGTCAGTCTCAAATTTAAAGATTGAGAAAGCAAATTTCATTGATTACGAAGAAGCTTGTTTTATTCTTCAAAGCCAAAATAAAAGACGTTATTAGCAGACAGTCCACAATTTAATGATTGAGAAAGTAGGTTTCACTGATTACAAATATCCTTGTAAGTTTCGTTTATTAACTCAGTATTTAAAGGAGGTTATTATTACTCAGTCCAAACTTAAAGATTAGGAAAACAGACTTCATTGATTACCAATACAAAATATTAGTTTTATCTTTCGCAGTTTTGTTTGTCAAGTCAATTTTATAGTGATTAAAGAATGATGGAAAAAACAAATTGCACTGATTATAATAAAATGTTTGCTTCGAATCTTCGTTCATTAATTCATTGAAGGAGGTCAGTCAGTCCAAAACCTTCGAAGCTTCGTTTGTTAAATCAATATTTAAATGAGGCTATCATATTTAAAGATGGGCAAAGCAGATTTCATCGGTTTAAAAATACAGAAAGTGAGTTTTATACATCCTCCAAAGTTATCCCAAAATTTAAAGGTTTAAAGCAAGTTTCTCTGATTACAAAAAAATTGTTGCTTTATCCTTCGAAGTAATTCGATAGTATAATCAACAAAGGAGATTATTATCAGGCAGTTCAAAATTTGAAGATTGAAAAAGCAAATTTCCTTGATCACAAAAAAATCCTTCGAATTTTCGTTTATTAATTTAATAAAAATTCATTAAAGAAGGTTATCTCAGTCAGTCTAAAATTTAAAGATTGAGAAATCAGAGTTTATTGATTACAAATATAAAATGGTAATTTTATCCTTCCGTTTGTTAAATTAATATTTAAAGAATGCTATTATCAGTTGGTCCAAAAGCACATCGATTTAAAAATATAAAATACTAGTTTTGTTTATTAATTCATTAAAGGATGTCATCATCAGTAAATCTAAAATTTAAAGATCGATAAATCAAATTTCACCAATTTATCCTCTGGAGTTTCGTTTATTAATTCATTAAATTATACTCATCAAAGAAAGTTACCATCAGTCAGTCCAAAATTTAAAGATTGATAAAACTAATTTCACTGATTACTAAAAATGTTTGCTTTATCTTTCGAATCTTTATTTATTATAATGGTTTAGATTGAAACAGTATATTTTACTGATTACAGCTACAAATTAATTGATTTATCCTTCAAATTTGTTTGTTAAATCAATATTGAAAGGAAGCCATCATTCGGTCCAAAATTTAAAAACTAAGAAAGCAAATTTTACTGCTTTCATATACAGGATGACCAGGATGTTAGTTTTATCCTCCGAAATATTGTTCGTTAAAACGAAAGATTGAAGGTTGGCAAAGCGGATTTCGCCGATTTAAGTATACAGAATGTTAGTTTTTTCTTCCACACTTTCGTTTATAAAGTCATCAAAGGAGGTTACAATCAGTCAAAATTATTTATTAATGAAAGATTTGGAAAGCAGATTTCACTGATTACAAATTTAAAAAAATATAGTTTTATCCTTAGAAGTTTCGTTTATTAACTCGGTATTTTTATCATTAAAGGAGGCTTCATTAGAAATCCAAAATCTAAAGCTTGAGAAAGCAGATTTCACTGAGTGCAAATAAAAATAAAAAGTTAGTTTTATCCTTCGAAGCTTCGTCTATTAACTCAATCTTTAATAAGGCTGTCATAGTCAATCCAAAACTTAGATTAGGAAAGGAGATTTCCGCGATTACAAATACAGAATATTAGTTTTATCTTTCATGGTTTCGTTTGTTATCTCACTTTTATTATCATTAAAGGAGGTCATTATCGGTCAGTCCAAACTTAAAGATTGATAAAGCAAATTGCATACAAATTGTTAGTTGTTAGTTCTTCGAAGTTTCGTTTGTTAAATCAACATTTAAAGTCCCAAATTTCGTTTGTTAATTCATTAAAGGAGGCCATCATCAGTCAGTTGAAAATTTAAACTTGTGTTTGTTAAAACAAAATTTAAAGGCTGACAAAACAGATTTCACCGGAATGTAAGTTTTATCCTCCAAACTCTCATTTATAAATTCATTAAAGGAGACCATCATGAAGCAGTCCAAAAGTTAATGATTGTGAATACAGATTTCAGTGATTACAAATACAAAATGTGAGCTTTAACCCAAAATTTTTTATTGTTTATTTAGTGTTATCCTTATAGAATCGTTTGTCAGTTCAAACTTCCAAATTAAGAAAGCAAATTAAGGACTTTGGTGTTTGACCAAAAAGCAAACTTAAGTTAGAGTTGGCCGTGAAATTTGTTTTGTTTCAGCCCTAATTCAGTTGTTCCATGGCTCATTTGATGTTACTGTTTTATGAATGATTTTTAAAGAAATTCGGGAGAAAAATTGGACATCTGCTGCTTAGATTCGTTTAGATTTTTTGTTTCACGTTTTCAAGTTCCAGAATTTTAATTTTTAGGTTATGTAAATCATGAACAAATGAAATTTAAGCCTTCCAGTCGTTAAAGTTTTGATCAACGATTGAGATTTTAATTAAGCTCCCTTTGAAAAATTTTGTAATCTGTATTTTTTCTTTAATTTGCCGTCATCGTTTCTTTGAAATTCCGTCAGATTTTTGCCATTCTTTTTAAGGTTATAAAAGTGTCCAGCACTGATTACAGTTCTTCCTTTTGAAAAAATAATGTTTACTTTTAAAAAATAAAAAGTAATTCAAGAGTGAGAAACGATTCAAATTTTAATTATGTCTAGTTAGAATTCAAAGTATGAAGTCCTTTTAATTTTAGTACTGGCACAATTATCAAAAGATTTTCACATACAGAAAGTGCCAAGCCGGTTATCTACAGTAGTTACAAGTAACATACATGACCTACTTGGACTGTTTTTGTGATTGAAGACGTTATTACAGTTAATAACATAATTTTAAGCGTTCCTAAACCATTTTTTTTTTATATAACCAAAAAATAATTGCGGTAGGACCTGCGAAGTCCTGGCACGATTTATTTTATTTGTGGCAGTAGCAGTTAACCTAGACAAAGAAACTGAGTAATGTGGAATTTGTTCTAAATTGCACGTTCTTTTCTTAAAACTACTGCACGTTATGAAATAAATGTGCGAGATTGCGAATAATGTTGGAATTCGGACAAAAATTTTAATATTTCTGATAATTAGTTTTTGGTTATTTTAAGGATTAAAACGGTGGCTCAAGTTTCGTTTTGTTATTTTTACATTTGGACAGGTTGATGTTTCTACTGCTTCTTCATAGATTAAAATCTTGAATTACAACTGACGACGGTGTTAAATTTTGTTTTAGTAAAATTTAAACATTTTTGCATAATTCCAATGAAGTTTGTTGGATTCTTCTTTAATTTATAAATTAATACCAGATGAGGTTTATTGTTTCAAATATTCTTTTTTTAATGGTTTGATAATCAAAGGAAGTCTGCTGACTAACAATTAAATAATTTTGAAGTCTCTGTCTATAATAAAAACCGGCGATAGTTATCTATTTTAATTTATTCTGTAGTGTTTAATGAGTCGATGTCTACATTTTGTATGAGCGTTGTTCTAATTTGCTTAAATTTGATGGTAAATGTCATACACCTACGAATTGTCATATAATGGGTTTTAAATAATTGATGGAGAAACGGTAAGAAAGAAAGAAAGGAGAGAACACATAGGCGAACTGACTCAACTCAGGGTATCACCGTTGAAGTTAACAAAATTTCTTCAACCGTTGACGTCACATAGGCACATCGTCCTCGCTTATTTTATTATATACAGCGTTAGTTTGCAATTTTTGGAATAATAACTAAACCTGCGTGATCTTTACGATTAAATCCTCGTTAGATTATGTTAGCCAAGGCAATTTCTACCCACCTGTTTTGTAGAGATCTTTACGAAATCTCGGTTTTATTGGCCAGGTAAAACTCGGGTGTCTCGTTGGTGTAGGAGTTTCCATCTGCGTTGGTGTTACATTTTATTTTTGGGTCATTGCCCCCTAAATTTCTAATTTGAACGGACATTTTTTTTTGTAAAAAAAGAACTAACTAACACGGGGTTAGATGAAATTAACGCACCTCTTGTAGTTAATATTTCATGTCGCTCGCTAAATTGTAAAAATATTCTCGGAAATATTTTTATTCCCCTATTATCTAGTATATTTTTAATTGGATCGTTATTTACACTTGTTAACAACGGTTAGAGGCTTTTTACACGGACATTAAGTATACTACAAGGTTACTTCGTACTTATTGTAATATAATTAATTAAACTATACACCGCACCTGTACAGTTTGCTTGTAAATACTAGTTTTAAATGTAAGGATAGTAAGAAGAAGAAGAAAGATTGCAAACTAACGCTGCGTTTTTAATCCATTGCAGAATGGAACCCCATGGATTTATGAACTATTTTTTAAAATGTACATACACTGTAGGCGTAAAAGTTACTAGTTTATTTTAATTAAATTAATTCTTGTACAAAGTTTTTAATTTTTAATTATTAATTTCATGTAAAGTATTAAATAATATTACATTCCGAGAACTTGGTTAGTTTCATGTCGAAACTAGTACTGGGTATGAGAACATTTAATTGGTGCGCTTTCGACGTTTTTACGTTGTATTCTGTTAAAAACAATTTTAAAAAGAAGCAGACACGAAAATTTATAAAAACACACAGTGCACCCTTCGAGTCGTTTAAGTAGTCCTTGTAGCTGTTATTTATTTAATTATGTTTAGACGTCGATATTTATAATTTGTTATTTATTTCACTGTTTTTTAAATGTCTTTTTTTAATTTGCACAAACTTATGGTTTCATTAGAATCAACACACTGTTTTACATTGTCCTATTGTATGGCAGGAGCTTTAATTGGTTTAAATGAAAGTTCGATATATGGACGTTGTATAAGTGTATTAATTTAGTTTTGCTTAGTTTGGCATTATTTCTTGTTGAATTTAACATGTTGTTTATAGAGCAATAGAAATATGGAAAAGCTGCAAGTCGTGACCATTTTCGAAATATGGTTATTTAAGGTAAATTATGTGAATTGTTATTTCTAATGTTGTCATTTAATCGAACCAAGTATGGATTTCAAAAATGGTCCCTTGCGTTTTTCTATTTATATTTGTATTTTTTTATTATTCGACCGTCCAGCTATACGATGCCAGTGCTCGATTCGATAAGGTTTCGATCGATAATTGTTCCGTACTTGTGATAATAAACATGTTTTTAATGATTATTTTTTATCCCTTCTTGTTTTATCATGTCGTTACTATGCCTTTTAATTAATTGGGTTTACCTCTTGCTTCTTATTGTATAAAACTGTAGTTGTAGTGGTTGTAGAATGCGCCACAATTTGATTTACCTAAACACACAAGTGAAAATCGCACACGAAACTTATAGTAAAGTGAATGATTAGAAAACAAACGAACAAACTTGTGAGTGAAAGTTTATTTTAAAAAAGTGCTTTACAAAAAGAAATTAAAAACAAGTTGTGTAATAATAATTTATTAAACTAAATATTAATTAATAAATTAATTTTTTCAACATACTTTAAAGCTAATCAGCTACGTTTCAAGAATATTACCATTACTGCTACTTTAAGCATTTGTCTGGACCGTAACGTTTCGACGTAAAAAACTTAAATCTATTTGGCACTAGCGAAGTAATTAATTACGAGCGTGTTTATTAATTAAAATTTAAATTTACGACTTAAACCTATCAATTTGGCTTAAGTATAGGACTTAAGCTATTAATTATTTAAAAAATAAACTACGACAGTTTTGAAATTTGACAGTAACATGACGTAAACAGTCACGTAACGTACCGTAATGTTAACTTAACAATAGGACAACGTGAACTTAACCTCAACGTAATTTGAACTTAAGAGTAACGTATTAGTAAATCTCGAAACGTTTAACAATATACAACTAGCAAATAGGCTTAGCACAACTAAATGGCACAACAGAAGCTCCTTATATTTATTTGTCAAATAATCGTAATTATCAGATCCTACGTGTTATCGGATTATAACAATCTTAGAAATCTAAAAAAAATATATAAAACTAATGAAAATACATTGCACATTTCCGTTAAATAAGTAGGCGGTGAGCTCTTACAAAAAAACTGTCAACAAACATATGTAAATATTAATGCTAAATTATTCGTAAATATTCTAAGGTTGGAGAAAAACACAAAGCCATTACGTACGTTTAATAATAAAATAAAACGAAAATTAAAACTGTAAAAAAATGGGAAGAGGTGGTACAGTTATGTCATACATTCAAATAAAAATCGGGCCCCATTTAAATCCACGCAAAATATTTCTTAATCAATTTTGAATCTTGGGTGATGACGTAAAGTAAGATTTCAGTGGGTCTGCGGCGGCGAAGTGAGTCCCTGAACCGGTCCTGCACTTGTCTGTCCACCCACGCCTGCAACAAAGAATACACATCAACTTGTTATTAGAGTGTCTCCCGCATAATTGCCATGCTACTGGAATTAACCGCGGTTTCATAATACATAACCTGATTATGACATTTTCATGTCTGGTATTATTACTAACTGGAAATGTCATGGAAACACCGTGCTTTATCATTTGGTATTTGTAACGTGGATTTTTGTAAAATAGAAAATTATAAGCGGGACGGGGGTAAAGCAATTATTTGCGTTTTATGGTAATTTTTATGATAGATCGTGCGTAGGGCGACGCTAATTTGCTTTTTTTTCGGGTAGTGGGCGGTCACTTCACTTTTACTTCTTAATTTAATGAGTTATTGTCGAAAATGGTATTGCATAACTAGCATGACTCATTTCTAGAGAAAAAGAAAAGACAGAGACATCCGCGTTTGGGGAGTATGCGAAAAAATTCTAAGATATACCCGCATTTTTTCCAAAATTTTTGAATATTGACTTTGGAAACGTCGGTGAAAATTTGAAATTTTTTGGTTTGTAGTGGTTTCCTTTCTGCGGCTGAAAAATGGGTGGAAATTCGTTGCTGTTGTAAACAAACAAACAATTATAATTTCCATTAATTGTTTAATTAAAGCATAGGAAATGCAAATGCAATTTAAAAGAATAAATGCTTCATATAATATAAATGTAACGATCAATTTCATTCGAGCAGTTGAAAATAATAACTGAAATAGGCAATTGATAAACAATTTTATGTATAAATTTTTACAGTAATACGATTACACCGCGTAACCTGATGTGATTATTAATATTGTCGTAAAAACACTTAAAAACGGTTTTATAATAACAATATAATTTAAAACTAAATATTAATTAATTATTATCCAATTTAAATCTGATTAATTTTAAATTAACACTAGTATGATTGAATTGAAGATTGACTGATTAATTAAACCCAAAATACGAGCTCACGTAACAATAACTAACCATTGCCAAGTGTGAATAATTAAATCTTGCAACGTTTATAAACATTAATTTCATAGGTTTCAATTTGGAATTTATTTCTTCGCGCTTGAATAACTCCTTTCCGAAGTATTACAATCTTGTGGACACAAAACAATCCAAGGGAAATTTTCACTTTGTATCTTCGACTTTTTCATAGCCAGAAATTAATTTTGCTAAATTTTAGAAAATTTGAATTTTTAGAATTCTGATATTTGCCCCTCCAAACTCATTTAAAAATATTTCCAAGTAGCTTTGGAAAATTAAGCCAGTGACTCTTCAGTAAACTTGATTTAATTCCCTAAGAAAACAAAAATCAAAACAATTCCTACAATCTTATAATTTATGACACGCCTGTCGTTTCTTATTATTACGGCCCTTGGGAATTTATTAATTATTAATGAACTTAATTAATATATTTTTCAATTAACCTCAGTAAATGTTTTAAGTTAGAAAAAACTTACGCAAAGTAGGTGTGACGCCGTAGTTATTTTACAAAGGAAACCCCATTCATTGTTTTATTGTCCCTTCAGACTGGCAAAAACATATATGGTATAATAATCCGCATATTTTTAGTGTTAATAATAATGACTAACTGCATAACGCAAGTGCAAATATTTTAATTTCTACGTGCCTAGATTCAATAAATATCGTGCCGATGTTATGAACTCATTAGATAGAGATAAGTTTAATTGGAAAAACATACCTACTGGATGAGGACGAGTTACTAGAACTAACTTTTTTATATACTTCGTAATACAGTTAGATGATAAATATGTTAGAATAATTTAATGTTAACGGGTAATGCTACTGAAATTTTTAGTTTTTATCAGAATTCTTTGGTGGCTCGTTGAACACACGTGAATTCTTTGCGTGAATGAGCAATTGAGTGATTATTAAGTATTATGTAATCTGTTTTGTTGGGGAAAAAAACCGTGGGAATCGAACGTGCAGAAGGAAACCCGTATTAAAAATATTCCATTTTTTTTATAAACAAATTGTGCCTCATCAAGTTTCGGACAACTTTCGCTGTGTTTTTAGTCCTTTTAATCTTATTTGTTCCAAGTTTACTACTTAATTTTGTTAGTTTTTCAAAACTTTTGGTAATCCGACACTTGGCTTTTTTTAAACAGTTTTGGAATTCTTGGAGTTCCATGTATTTTTTAAAAAATTAAGTTTTCATGCCTTTTAAACCTAATTATTACTTTGAAAATATTTAAAAAGGTCTAAGAAAGGTCAGAAGGTCCTCAAAGTCAAAATCAAGAACTTAGAATTTGTTGAAGTAGCTAATTCGAATTATTTTATTTTTTACGGCATTTTATGATTTTTATAAATTTCGTTCAAAAGATTAAGGGGATTTGAAGCTCCTTAAGCCAATTTTATACCCTAAAAAAATTTTAAAATTCCCACTTTGTAAACTCATAACTTTGGAAATCCAAAGTTTAACCTTAAAACATTTTGGAGTTTTGTCATTTCTGTAAATTTTATTAGAAAAATTAAGGGAGTTTAAAACAGTTACAGCCTAATTTTTACTTTAAGAAATTTTCATATTTTGAAAAATTCCAAACTCCAAAGGTCAAAATCTTCGATTTTATTTAAAAAATGACAGGAAAGTGTAGCTTATTAGACCTAATTTTCCCATAAGAAAGCCAAAAATTTAAGCCTTAAAAAACTTCAAAATTCAAAACGTCCCAAACTTGCAAGTTTTTGAAAACCAAAGAATTAAAAATTGTTTCAATATCTTAGAGTTTCATGAGTTTGGTAACTTTTATTGCAAAAATTATGGGGGTTTTAGGTTTCTTGGGCCCAATTTTGACCATACGAAATTGCTAAACATTTTCAAACTTGAACAAAAATTCAAAACTTTTTGAAAACTGAAGAATTATTCTTTTCAATACTTTGTAATTATGCGAGCTTTGTAAAAGTAGAGGGGTTTTAAGTTTCTTAGGCCCAATTTTTACCCAAAGAAATTGCTAAAAAATTTCAAACTCTAAAAATCTCAAATTCAAAACGTCTGAGAGTTGCAAGTTGTGAAAACCGACAAATTTTAAATCTTTCTAAATTACAAATTTCTGAGTTTCTATTATTCAAAAAAATTAAGCAGTTTTAGGGCCTTTTAGACTGAATTTTTGCAACAAGAAATTGCTCAAAAATTTCAAATTTTAAGAAAGCTCAATATTTAAAACACCAAAAATTTTGAACTTTTTGCAAACCGAAAAATGTAAGTTTTTTAATAAATTTTAGAATGTTCGAGTTTTGTAAATTTTAGTCAATTTTTTTGAAGCTTCTTAGGCCTAATTGTACCCCAAGAAATTACTAAAAAATTAGAAATTTCAAAGTCAAAACGTCAAAAACTTGTAATTTTTTGAAAACCGAAAAATGTTATATTTTTAAAAATATTTTAGACTTGTGAGTTTTCTGCATCAAAGAAACTAAGAGAGGATTGAGGCTTCTTAAACCTAATTTTGACCTTAAGAAATTCGAAAACGTTTTAATCTTAAAAATTTCAAAATTCAGAAACTTGGAACTTAAAATGGTTTGAAATCCAAGGAATACCTTTTAATTTTTTAAGCATTTTAGGACTTTACCAAGTTTCGTAAATTTTATTCAAACAATTAAGGGAGTTTGAGGCTTTTACCTTTTAATTTTTTAAGCATTTTAGGACTTTACCAAGTTTCGTAAATTTTATTCAAAAAATTAAGGGAGTTTGAGGCTTCTTAGGAACAGCTTTGAAAAATCTCAAAATTTCTGGAAAGTTTATCTATCGAATTCAGAAAAAACCCGATGAATTAGTGAAATCGTTTCGCATAAATTTATCAGGACAGATGTCTCAAATCACATTAAGAATATCAAATTACAGATTTACAAATATTAAATGTCTAAATTTGTTAAATTATGCACACTTTTCGTTTCACTTTGATTTAGATACACCGAGTGTGGTCCTGGGTGAAAACAAAATTTGAAACGCTCGTAAAAACGCTTCTGTTGTGTCGTTTTTAAATGAACCACTTTCTACCAAGTAATAAAAATAAATTAAAAAATTAAACAAATACATAAAATAATAGAAATCGTGATATATTCTTAGAAATTCTCTCACTGATCCTTGCATTATTGAGTCTTTTAAAGTAAGAAAATTTCCGATTCGAAATATCAAAGGTGACTTGAATAAAATTAAGAAGTAGGATTTTTTTAATTTTACATTGGTCTTGAAAACTTGAAATTTTGCAAATTTGGTTAAAAATATCGTGAATGTGGGCGCAACTACAAGGTTCGTGGGTACGCGTTTTCATCTATAAGTGGCACCTTTTGGGGTGTTAAGATTCTAAGAACGAGGTCAAGATGATGTATGTTTTAAATTATTGCGAAATTTTCTAACGGAAGATTTTTACATTTGATTGTTGTATTTAAATGTGAAAACGTGTTTTTTTAATGCATGATTTTCTTCCTGGTTTTAAGACGTAAAACATTAAATTAGCGATTTTTATAATTTTTCAATATGTAATCCGGAAGAGTTTTTCAATTGATTTTTACAGTACTTTCGGCAAGAAGTGTTGTTTTTATTTCATTTAAGCCATGGACTGGACCGGTCATGGCCTAACAAAGTTTAATATAACAGACTTTAATTTTTGAATAAGTTCAAAACCATACTTGATCATGACTGTTGTTTCTACGGATATGTGATGCAATAAGTTTTAAGTAGATTATCGTTTTATTTTAGGATACAAATTTATGTTTTTTAAAAGAAAATTTGGGTTTAGCAATACCTTTTTTGATTTTGTTAAGTGATTTCTATTCACATCAATCCGGATACTTGTTAGTCTATGACTATATTTTGGCAATTTTGAGTTACCTTGATTTTGAATTTTTTAAATTCAGGCATTAATTTTGTGGCTTTCAACACGTGTGAGTAGGTTACAAATTTCGAACTTTCTAAATTTGCTAGGTGACATCATGGTACAACTTTTGTCGCCCATATTTTTGTTTAATTTGTGAAATTTACGTTCTTTTTTGGTTTTTATGTTGACATTTTTATAATTTAGAAATTTCGCCTTTTCGCTGTTATTTCAAGTACGTCTTGTGAAATCCCAAATTTTGTACCAAAGTACTTTGAAATTTATCAATTTTGTGTAGATCAAACATTAACTTTATAAGATTGCATTTAAATCTGCGTCGTTTGGATTTTTTAAAATTTGAATGGCCTTTTTTAAAGCAGTTGAACTTCCAAGATTTTCAGTTTTTCATGATTATTGCAACAATTTTCAAAAGTTTCCAAATTTTGTCTGACCGAATTCTTGTAAAGTTTTTGCAGATGAAGATTAATCTGATTTACAAAAAATTGGGTAATGAAAATGCATTTTTGCTAATTTTTAGGACTGAATGAATATTACACAAAAAGACTTGTTTCGTCAAAACTTAGCCTTCTCTCGGCCGTTTGTTTTAAATTTGGTTTTAAAATAGGTTTTAACAAACGCAAACTCTACGAGCGTTTTGCTGCCAGATTTGTTCTGAATGCATCTTTATAGTATTAAAATATGGAACATCCTTGCGTAAGCACCGAGGTTTCAGGCATTATTGCATCACAAGAAAAAAATTCGCTTTGATATTTCAAAAAAATTAGCTTTTGATATTTGAAAAAAAAAAAATTAAAGTATGTTAATTACACTTTTGTGAAGTTTTAAAGGTGACTGAATTTTGATTTGATCTTTCCACGAAACAATTTTCAAGTAGGTATTTACGAAACCACGAAACAAAGAAACCGAAGAGTCATTTTAGTTGTTGAGCGACGTGCGTCGGCATTTTTTGAATTTTTCAAAATTTTAGTAGGAAATCACGCATTTGAATCAATTTGTGGGACATTCAGAAGCATTTTTAGTAGTATGAGATGCTGTTTGTTAATATTCGGAAACTGAAAATTAATTTTAGTTATCGAGCGGTTTATCTTAGAATTTTCCAATAGTTTTTCACAAATTTCATGGGGATTCGCGTATGTTAATTAGTTTGTGGAGTATTCAGAAGCATTTTTAAAATATTTTATTTGACATATTACGACTGACAAGACTGTAAAAAAATGGTTTGCGTTCATAAACTGAAAATTAATTTCAGCAGTCGGGCTGCTTAGTTTAAGTATTTTCTAAAAATTTTCAAGGGAATCCACGCGCAAAGAAAATTTCAAGAATATTTCAAAAGAATTTTTGACATTTTAAGAATTTTTTTATATGTTTTAAGACTAAGACAAAAGTCAAAATCATTGTTTTCAGAAACTGAAAATTAGTTTTTGTTACTTACGCTGGAGTTTATTGCTGTTTTTTGCAAGAAAAATCGCGTCGGTTAACTAATTTGCTGCAGAATGCCCACAAAGATTTTTAATATTTAAGATATCTTTCAAATGTTTTATGTGACAAAAATAAAAAATCAGAAATTGAAAGTTTTTGTTGCTTACGTTAGGACTCGAGGAAAATCGCGCAAGTTAAACAATTTGTAAAATTTGTTTATAATAATTGTTGTGGCATCTGCGACCACGCAAAATGCTTTGGTTAATTTCTATTAATAAATTGCTTTTGCGATTTAGCGCAATGGACATAGGTAGGCCTGAAGTCAGTCGTTTCTACCTAATTTTCTGAAAACTTTAACAACAAATTTAAACAAGAATTTAAACAAATGTTTAGATTTAATTAGTTAAAATCCGCGCCTCACAAAACATCCCAAACTGTATTTTAATAATTTTATTCTTTATTTTAATTAAAAATTTTATTCCTGGGTTTTCGAGTTTGATTTCTAAAAGTGGGCAGTGCGAATCAACACATTGTCGGAGATTGAAAGTAAAACCTTACATATGCGTAATGTTAGCTAAATAACAGTTACAAAACGCAAAAAAGCCCAAGTGTCGCCCATCAACCGTATAACAGTATTTAGAAACAACACTTTTAAAAGAAAACTGGTATTTGCGTTTAAGTGGAATTATAGTAATTATTAAAACGATAAAAATCCAGAAGATCATTGGTTTAATAGCGGGTGTGTGCTACGCCCGTCCGTTGTGTTAAACATAAATTTTTATGTTGCGTAATAAAACCTTAAGATTATTAAGATTATATGCTTTTCATTTTATTAAGTATTATAAACAAGTCGACCTGATGAATAATATTTTATTTCTTATTTTATTCCTTGAGGAATTGCCAAAGGCACTAATAAAAAGTGATTTATTTAGATGCATTTCTCTTGTGAAATCCGAGTATTCATTTAAAAAAAAATGGAAAGTGGTGAAATCAATCCTGGTTTTTCTGAACTTATCGAATTTGATTTGTTCGCCAACTAAAAATAAATTCGCCTTTATTGTAAATAAGAATTTAATACGCAAACGCAAATATCAGTTTTCTAAATCAATAAATAATAATAAGAAGAAGAAAGGAAGTTAAAAAAGTCCCTAATTAAATCGGCGTTAATTAAAAAATTGTCGTTAAATTGGTAGAATAAAACAAGCGAGATAATTAGTGCACACCCAAAATACCCTTAATATATTAAAAAGAACAAAACAAGGCATAGTAATGATTATCATAATGATCAAAATGAGATGGGATACCTTTGAAAATGTCCGTCGTGATTTTCGACATCAGCTCTGGCGCTGACCGAGTTGTAGTAGCGGAGAAGGGGGGCGTGAGGTCACACCTGTTCGCCTTTCGTACCCTCCTGGGGTCGACATTTACCCTTTGGGGGTGGCAGTTGTACAGAAGGTTTCTTTTAGCCCCATTTCACCTTCTAGATGGGTTGATTTCACCCCAGGGAATACGGAGGTGCACCAGGACGTCGTTTTTAGTCCAGGTGTCTCCGGGTCGATGGACGCAACCGCGCACTTGCTGTAATGGTGAATCACATGTGTTTGAATTTTTGAGCTTTTTTTACCATTTTTAGTTTGCGACAACCGATTTTTACGGGTGCTTTGCGAATTTATAATGTGAAATTTTAATAAAGGGCGGAATTTTTTCCGCTTGTTTGCGGAAAGCGTCGCTTGTTTGAGCGCCGGAATACGCGCGGATTTAATTTTACAAAATTTTGGAAATTTTTCAAAAATTCCACTTTTAGGATTTGCGCCAACTTAGGGGGACGGTTTTTATGGGGCCCCTTTGGGTACGAAAATTCAACTTAATTCGAACACCTGTTATTAAATAAACAATTTCCCTCCATAAATTTTTAAAAATTTCCGAAAAATATTCGCTTAAACTAACGTTAAGGACGATAATAATCCTTCCGAAGGGAAATTCAGATAAATTTCACTATCCAAACGGCAAAACAAAACGCGTGGGAGTTTTTCGAAAAACCACGATAAATTTGGTAAAGTCCTAAATTACGAGTAGTATGAAAATTCTTAATTCCGCCACGAATAAAAATAAAAAATCAAAAACTTACGTTTAGAGCGTCTTCAGGACATCTCGATTTTCTTATCGTCCTGGAAGGATTCGGTTCATCGAGCGTCGATTGTAAACTGTCGCGGGTATCCACTTAAGCCTTTGAGTCAGAGCCGGGCTGTTGCGACCGAAGCCGAACACGCACTTGCCCATACATGGGTGCCATTCCTTAAATGGTTCGAGTATTGTTGCAAACTACGGCTACTGGGCATGGGCCTACAAGTCGCTATTCAACAAAAAATAGAGACGCGGCACGTGCTATTGTATTCTGAAGCTCATTTTCGAAAGAATGATGATCGGAGTTTGCAATTATGCGTTTTGCCGACAGCCACGATTTTTTCGCCAACTTGATTATAATCTTTAATTCGAACCCTTGATATTTTAGAAAATTATCGGAGGTAGGCTTCGAATTCCACCGTAAAATCCGAGATGGTTTGCCGTTAAAACAGTGGACAACCTTAAGAGTGATTAAACATTTCCTGCTCAATTTTTATGTTAGAAGTAAAAGGCATCTTAGTTAACAAATTTATGAATGGTGAATTTTACGTGAAAGATTAGCCATTCATATTTTTGTAGAAGGACGCTGGTCAAGGTAATTCTGGCAAAACTAAAGCCAAGTTTGCGCAACGTTCAATAATATGATAATAAAGTCGGCAACACATAAAAACGGCAAGAAATCATCTCCTCAACCTCAACACATTCCTCAAGTGGAAAATCCCATTGTCCTTAACAATTCTCAAAAGTTAACCAGGATATTTTATGCTTTTGTCATAGTACAAGCAGAACACTTCGTAAAGATTTTCTTTTTATACGCGATTCACCAGAAAAATAACCGTGTAATAATAACCAAACAGCAACAAATATTTTGGGATGTAAAAAAACAATAAAAAGGTGTGCCTAAATTTTATGTATTTACGTGGGTTCTTTCAAGAACAGCCCCTTTCGCCGTAAAAGGTCATAAAACGTTAGTTTGGCTCTAACACCTCGATAACCAAATATATTTATTAACTAATAAGATGGATTTAAATGTTAGCACTTTTAGATTTTTACAACAAAACAGTTTTTGTTGTAGGAAATTAATTTACGAGTAAATTTCGGTGTCGGTTTTTGTATGTTACATGCTGGTTTTCCTTTTTAAAGCGTTATTCGGGCTTGTTTTATGCACTGTTTAGCAATGGAAATCTTTTGAGATAGTCGTGTAGGTTGTGGTAAAAAACAGCTTGGTAAAAATTCGAATGTACCTATTTACTGAGAGGTTTAAAAAATTCCGTTGTTTTTGTTTTTAGATTTCGGTACTTCCAATAAGGTTTTTATTTACGTATTTAAATGGATTTTTCGGGAAAATTTAGCTCCTTTAAGGTAGTTTCAAGCGATCAATTTGAAACTATTGGCTTTTGAGGCGAAGTTGATACCGTTTTAAACATGTAAAACCGTGCAAATCGCTAATTGTTGATTTCCAAAATTTAACTGCAACGGAATCTGTTGCCAAATTTACAATATTTTTGGATTATTTTAAAATTTGTTTGCAAATGAAACTTATTAAGATGATTATTTGAGGTAACAAGCTTATGTGAAATGTCTGAAAACACATGAAACTTCATAAACAAAAAGGCGTATTTTGTTGAATTTTTGCCTTTTCTCGAGATTTTCTTTCTGGTTCTATTGTCTGTCGTCAATACATAGTTTTTATACTTGTAAAAACTGATCTGAGGTGTTTTTTATTTGTGCGGTGACAAAGTTTACCTGGAATTTGATGTCAGATTTATTATGAATGCATTTTATTCGAATTCTTTATAATTTTTTGTAGACAAATATTAGAATCTCCTGTTTTTTTTGGTACCAAATTTATGCAGTTTCTCCGGAATTCTTGTTTAGAAATGTCCACAATTTTTTTATAAATGGCCGAGATACCGTGGCCTAATAATATCAAATAAAAGAGTTATTATAAACAAATATATTGTTTCGTTAAATGTTTGTTAAATGTCTTTCAAGCATTTTCGCGGTTTTATAACCGGTAATTCAAAATGTTCAAGCTTAATTAAAATTATTATATTTTTTTCGAATTTATTTTTGATTTTTAAGTTTGAATTGATATAATTTTATCTGCGTTCTGATGTCAGAATTATGCATTTTGAACATTGAACGTCATTTCGTAAGGTTTTAGGCATTGTTGTATGACAAAAAATTGCTTTCACTATTCAACTCATATGTCATCTGTCAAAATTCGACCAATCAAAATGCAAGATTTGACGTTTTTGAGCCAATCAAAACGAAATTTCACTAGTGATACGAAGCGACAATTTTGCGCACTCGTGATATTCACAGCAAGCACAAGGAACATTCGTGATGTTACAGCAAAAAAATAATCGACAATTCTTTGACCACTCGTGGTATTGTAAGTGATTATTAAAAAAAAATTAGTTTGTTGATAATATTTTAAAGGTAACTGAATGTTGAGTTGATCTTGAAATTGGTACGTACGAAACTATTAAACAAAGAAGCCAAAGAAACTTAAGAGTAATTTTAGCTGTTGGGTGCGATTTACGATAGCATTTTTTAAACATTTTTCAAAAATGTATCGATTTTGCAATATTCAGAAGAATTTTTGGCATTTTAGATATGTTATTTGACATACTACTCCTGAACAAAATTATAAAAAAAAAATGGTTTGCTGTCGTTTTTGAAAACTAATTCGAGTCGCTTTTGTCAGCATTGTTCGATTATTTTCCTAAAAATGTTTGAAGAAAACCACGTCTATCAGATTGTGGGGTGTTCAGATTTTTAAAAATATTTTAGAGGTTTATATTCAGTTTTGTGACATTCTACGACCAATCAAAATTAATAAATTCGGCTTTAGTGAATTACATAATAAATTGTGATTTTTTAAATTTAATTTAGCCAAATGACTGCAGACCCAGTAGGTACTGCACTGCGCGTTTATTGCGTTTATTGCGTTTATTTTTGAAAATTTCGTGCAACAACGATAAATGAAAATTTACACAAATGTTGCACAAGCTTGGAATGTTATTATGTTATGCTTAAATAGATTTTTTTCTTAAAATCTTAGCTCTTTAAAGTTTAAAGGTTTTTATTTAAGGCTTAGATGTTGTTCTGGGAAAATATGGATTTTTTTATTTTTCTGGAAATATTAGGTTTTTCAGGATTGCTTTTGATTTTCAGTCTTAAAAATATTCTAAAAACAAATTTAAGTGAAAATCAATCTTTTTTGTAGACTTTCCAGGTTTTCATTTTCACGCTTAAAAAGATTTATTTGTTGGGAATATATGAATGTTTTCTGGAACCCATAGGTTCTTAAAGACTTTTTTGGGTTTTCAGTTTTTGAAGTTTTTTTTTATAACAAATTTAAATGAAAATTCAGCAAATGTTTTTGTGTAGGCTTTGAAGGTCTTTATTTCCATTCTTAAATGAATTTTTTCCGGAGAATTTTGATTCCTTTAAGATTATTTTTACGATTTACAGTTTTTAAAAATCGTTTACAATAAACTTATTAATATATTTGAGACTCTGGTGGCTCATATTTTCACGATAAAATGGACGTTTTTCTGAAACTTCTTGAAGATTGCTTTTATGATTTTCAGTTTTGGAAAATTTCTTACAACAAAAATGAAAATTCAAACATTTTTGGCGGGATTTGAAGACTTTCATTTTTATACTTTAATAGATTTTTCTGGAAATTTTGGCTTTCTGAAGATAATTTTTTTGAATTAAATTTTTTGAAAAAGAAACAAACAAGTGAAAATACAACATATTTCTTGCAGGCTTTGAATGCTTATATTTTCATGCTTAAACGAATTTTTTTAAATGAAAATGTTAGCTCCTCAGGAGTTGTTTTTTCGAATTTAATTGTTGAAAGTTTCTTACAACAAAACGAAATTTCAAAACATTTTATTATCGACTTTGAAGGTTTTTATTCTTATATTTAAGTGATTTTTTTCATGAGACTTTTAGTTCCTTAAAAATGTTTTGTTTTAATTTTCAGCTTTTTAAAATCTTTTACAACAAATGTAATCAAAAACTCAACGCATTAAATTCATTCATTCATGCTTAAATGGATTTTTCTTGGGAATTTTAATTTTTACGTATTTAAGTTTTATAAAAATTGCTGAAACTTTTTGAAGTTGCAAATCAATTGGGAACTATTGACTTTCAAGTAGAATTTGATGTTGTTTGAAATGTGTAAAATGTGAATTGCTCATTGAAGGTAGAACACTTTCTCTTAATTTAGTGTAATGGCGGCAAGCCTTAGAGTAACCGTTTATAAAGAATTTTTAAAATTTCTTACAACAAAGTAAAACAAAAATTCGCAAATTTTGTATAAGTTTTGAAGGGCTCTATGTAGTTTTTTTTTAAATTTTGACTCTTTAATGATTGATTTTCTTAAAGTTTTTGAATGTTTAGTTTAATTTCAAGCTGGCTTTCGAGGAGAATTTGATGTCGTATTAAATCTTCGAAATCTTGCGGATTGCTAATTGAAAGCCCAGGATTTTCTTTCTTCGTTTTTCTTACTTATTGCATTCCATACTCGTTTACAAAAAATTGCGAGTCTTTAAACTATTTGTTGTGTAAGAAAAATATTAAATTTGAACCCGAAATGCATTTAATTTCTTTTATGATATTATACAATCTCAAAGAAAAGGTATATCTAAAAGAGTTTCCTATAATTAAAGGGTTAAAAAAATGCTGTTTAGTTTCTCTCAGCAAAGGATAGAAGACATAGCCCCAAGACTGTAAAATACATATAATGTCAGTTTAAAGCTTTCCTTGAAATATAGCTTAAATCTATTTTCTTCAGAGCTAAGGGTTGGTATTACAATGTAGATTTAAGATAAAACTTAACTTAAGGCAGCTTAAATTAGGGCATTGCGATGCTTGGTTTAAGTTCTCATTTAAACCTATTTAAACCGAAGCTTCAGGTTAAACTTCTACTATGTGTAAAATAAGCGGTTATCGAAACTTCAGAAATTAGCCAAATTTTAAATTTTCTAAAATTTGTTAAAATGGCTAGCTAGTTCGGATTTAAAGTTCCAAGCACGAATTTTAGTTGAAATAAAAACACTACGAAACATTACATTTACTTACAAGTTTTCTTTTAATTCCGAATGACTTAAAGTATTAAGTTCCTTTATTTTAAGTATAAATAAACTAAACTGAAAGGTATCGCAGTATTATTTTTAAAATTTTGTCGTTTAGCAGATTAACATTTTAATGTCTTAGCAAACGAAGATTTCAGAAGATATTCGAATAGTTGTTCGATTTCTTATGATATCTGCAATCTCGTAATCTGTTTTATTTGAGTTCTTTAAATCGTAAGAATTCTTCAAATTTTATGGATATTTACAAGGAACAAATTCGCCTGTTTTTTATTCCTAATTCAGCATTTTCAAATTTAAAGCAAATTCCATTGCTCATTTAAGTGTTTGTCGGTAATAAGTACATAGTTTACACCTTTAAAATTTATCATTTTAACATATGTTTTGTAAACACAGAAAGAAGGAATATTTAATTTCCTTGCATCTGTAGATTTGTAAAACCGATTAATATTTTAAAGGATTAAACGTTCCTTCCTTTTGGTAAATAAGAAATGAAACGGTAACACGCACCTTAACTAAATTAAGTAAAGCGTAAAAGCTTCATACAGTTTACTTTCAATAAATATCGATAATATCACGCCCTATCCACCTGCATTTCTGGTTTATTTTATTAATTACGCGGTTATTAATGTCACCCATTTATGTATTGAAGGCATTTCCGTATTGAACTTGGGAAAAAAAGTAAAAGTTAATATGGTTATTGGGGGTAATACTTTGATTAAATGAAACGATTTTTTGCTTATTATTACGAAATTGGGAGTTGGATGTCTTCATATAACTAATTATTTTTAAATATTCATTAAAGAGTCAGCACCAAAAAGGTACTTTAAGGGAATTTAATTTACAGGAAGGAAGTGAAAGTTAAAACTGAAATTTCAAAGTGTCTTACAAATTAAAGTGCGTGATGCCACAACTTTATTTAGAAGGTGCTTGTTTTGTTAATTACTGATGAAAGATAACTGGTTAGTTTTGTTTGGAATTAATTGCAGCGAAGCTGAAAATTCAATGTTTTTCTAAATTTCTTGACTAAAATGTGTTTTTTGGTTCCCGACTTGGAATTGGTGCCTTTGTTGTACATAGTTGAGCACATTTGTAAATTTAAAAATTTCATATTATTTACACCTAAAAAGTTCACAAAGTCTTGCAACTTTAGATAGGACTCCCCATTTAGTGAAGGCTGGGTGGCTTCGGGGAATTTCGGGCAATCCAAAACTATCCAATAATTTACAGAATTAGGATTCCTTGGGCAAATTAAAAGTATTTCGTTGTTTTTACAGTATTTTTTTATTTGCAGTTTTAATGACTCAACGAAACTTGAAAGTTTTTTATATTTTTTGGTATAATATTTGTGAAACCTACGAGCTAAATACCGTTAGTTTAGCTCAAAACCATTGTGTATTATGTTAAAAATCAAAAGAAGTCAGTTTTATCCGTTTTAAAGCTGGAAAGTGAATGATTTGCGACAATTTTTGATAAAAGATCATAGGTTTGGTTGAATTTATTTGTAGAGAAGCACAATTGTGCTTGAAAATGCTTTCTTTAATAATTTTACCACCTTTTGGGCTTATAAAAATTCGCAGAACTTTGAAAATTTAGATAAAACTGTTTATTTCATGAATGTTGTGCTTCTGGATAATTCCGAATATTTCCGGAAAAGGCCGAGCATGTTCGAGAAAATTTGGGAAACTCAAAAACTACCGAATAATGACAGGAATTCAGTTTGTTTAACAAAATATTTGTTTTCTCTTTAAAGTGTTTTATAAATATCAGTAGTTAGCCTTTAATACCAACGTAATTTGTATGATAATCGTACTGGTTGTAATGTTAAAGATTGAAAAAATAGCGTTTATGGGTGTTACAGAGTTAGAATAATCTGCGATGGTTTCTATTCAAACATAATAGGTTAGATGTTTCGGAATTATTTGTAGAGAAGAATTTGAAGTTTTTTTCTAGAATTCTGGGATATAAATAAAAGTATCCGTCTTTATGTTTAATAACACTTCCTTTAATAATTTGACATCATTTGGGTCGATAAAAATATAAAAAACTGTTGCTGATTCAGTGATTGTTCGGTTTTCGAAAGAGAACGAATATTTCCGGAAAAACCCGGGCGACTCCGGGAAAATTCAAGTAAAGACAATACTTAGCAAATAATATCAGAAATAATCCACAAAATTAAATATATGCTATTGTTGCACCATTTTAATGACTCAACGAAACTTAAAATATATCTTTTGTTGTTTGTTTTTTTTTATCATATTTTGATGAATATTTTAAGTTTGATTTTATTAACTGGAAAACATTGTAGGTTACATATAAATAATCATGCTGCTTGTTATACAAAAAATAAGAGGAGGTCAATGTTTATGGGTTTTGAAGTTTCTGTATACGAAAGAAAGATCCCGAATATTTCCGGAAAAGGCCGGACTAGTTCGGGAAAATTCGTGGAGCTCAATAACTGTTAAATAATACCCGAATGCGTTGAGGAAACTAAAAGTATTTTATTCTCCTCGAATAGTTTTAACTATTCAATAAAATGTAAAGATATTGTCTTCTTTAAGTTTATTATTATTATTATAAATAACAATTTCATAAATAATTGAAGTTTGGTTTTAACTCAAAAGTATTAAGAATAATCATGATGCTGCTTGTTATATTGAAAGTAGAAAGCCAGTGTTCGTGGGTTTTAAGGTATTAGAATGGTTTACGCTGGTTTCTGATGAAAGAACATTTTAGAATTATTTGCAGAGAAAATTTTGAAGGCTTTTCTGAAATACTTGGTTATAAAAATTGTGTCTTTTCAGCCATGTTTGTATTTGAAAATAATCTCTTTAAAAATATTACATATTTGGCTTGTAAAAATGCATAAAAGCTTGTAACTTTAGTTGGAACTGCTTATGCGGTGAATATTCGGTTTCCGGAAGATCTCGAATATTTTCGGAAAAATCCGAGCAGGTTCGGGAAAATTCGAAATATCGAATATCAGAATCTGTTCGGGAAATTAAAATTATTTCATTATCGCAGAGTTTTAATGGCTAAATAAAATTTTGCTTTCTTACATTTTTTAATAAGTATCTGTTTGGTTTTAATTCTAAAGCATTGTGGATTAAAGGATTAGCATGATTTGTGAGTATTTCTGATGAATGAAAAGCGTTTGGAATTATGTATAGAGAAAATTTTGAAAGTTTCCCCGAAAATTTTGGTTATAAAAATCTAGCATTTTTATTTTAGAATAATTTGTTTTTGTGTCTGAAAACACGTCCTTTAATAATTTTGCATAATTTGCGCCGATAAAAATATATGGAACCTTGCTTTTCGTGTGCAGTTTAGAAGTAGCTATGTTTGTGTTTGAAAATACTTTCGTTAAACGTTTTATTTACTTTTGCTCAAATATTCGTAGGTAAGTTTAAGTGGAACCGTTTGTATAGTGAATATCCGGTTTCCGAAAGATCCCGAACATTTCCGGAAAAGGCCGCGCGAGTTCCGAGAAACTAATAAAATTTAACAAAACGTAAAAATATTTGCTGTTTGTTTAAAGTTTACAAACTGTTTTTCTACATTCTAACGAAGTTTGGTTGTGTCTTTAAAATATTTCGAATGGTAATAATGCTGCTTGTTACTAGTATTAAAGATGAAAAAAGTCAGTTTTTTACAAGTTCCGAAATGTTAATATGAGTATCGCAGTTTTTGCGCTGCCACCAATTCACTGGAAACTCTTGAACTTGTAAGTGCATTAATGCATTTTTGAAAGTGAGTTCTTCCGTGTGTTTCTAGTAATGAAATATGTAAAAGATAGTAAAATGTCCGTGTTTAATACCGGACATTTAATACACATCGGTATCAGAGCGTAAGCATTTATAGTCATTAATATGCGGCAAAAGTAACTAAAGAGCTATAGCATATGTACGAACATGCGATGTACCTACACCTACGCGGTCGGCAGCAGATATATGCCTGCATATAATAAGTCAATATTTTTGCCAAGTAACTCGATAACAATATAATAGCCATTGTTCCATGTAATTGTGGGACAAGCGGCCATTACTTACGAAGAGCGCGACCCGACGGTGCGCCCGCCGATTACGATCGCTGCCAGATATATCCAGTGATATCCTCGAGATACTGCAGATTTTAACATTTCAGATAACATCATCTATTTATTGAACATAATTGTATTCTTGTTAACTTTGTTTAGGTTGCATCTTTTGAATTTTGTATATCTGATTTTTATCGTTATTCGATTATTTGTACAAATTACAACGAAATGCATAGCTTACAAGCAATAACTTCATTTTTCAAAATGGGAGGCCGCAGGAAACGTTAAACGGCGGCTTTTGCCTTTTTTATTTTTAGATTATTTCAGAAAATCGTGAGAAATTACTTTTATTTATTGTTCTTACTTGTAAAAGCGCCGTAGGAAAACTTAGGATGGAAGAAAGGAGGTTGTACTTTTAATTTAAATTAATTTAATTTTTAGTTTGGCCTTACATAATCGTCATAATCGAATGCCTCCTCTAAAGGAATTGCGGGCGATAACTTAGGATTCTTAAATTTTAGAAATTTCGGGTTTTTGTTACGATTTTTGGAGAATTCCATGAAAAGAAATATTTTCTGTTATTTTCAAGGCCAGGATGTTTAAAAGAAGGTAATTTGCAAATTGATTGAAAAAAATACCAGGCAAGACATAGATTTTATCTCGAATACTTCCTATAAAATCTGTCAAAATTAGAACCGTCGGAGTTCATAATAATTTGATTAAAACCTGAACCCCAAAGGCTTCGGAATTTTATTTTAATTTATAACACGTGGAAGGGTTTTTTTAAGCAAAAGTTCTAATAAACGTAATTATTTTCTGAATTGTAAATAAATTTAATTTTTAGAGTAATTGAGTAATCGCCTGTATATAAAAACATCCCTCATTTTGGACATTAGATTGGTATTCAATTTATTTGATAAACGAACGGCCTAGTTTACAACTGGAAAACTCCGATTCCCTGGTGAACCATAACCTTAAAATAAGTTGATCGTGATTTAATTTACAGATTAAATTCATAGCAGGAAAAGTCTTGTTTATACGAAGGAAACTTCCTACTATGGCCAGTTTGTATTGAGATTTATATTCCTAATAGAAACCGTAAGCAAATCTACCTTGTAAATTTTATATAATAATCAAACTTTCCTTTTATAATTTAGAAATTTTGAGTAATTTAATTGCATGTGTATAATACATCCACGACCTTTATACATCATAGTTGGCCATGATTTTTAAATCTTAACTTGGCGTTCAATTTGTTTGAAAATTGAAGGCCTTAGTTTTCAACTTGTAATGCTGCTTCTATCGCGATCCATAATCTTAAAAGGAATTGAACGCGATTTAATTTATAGAATAGATTTATAGCAGGAAAAGTCTTGTTTACACAACGAAACTTCCTAACATGGCCAGTTTATGTTAGAATTTTTATTCTGAATGAAAACCGTAAACAAATCTACTTTGTATAATTTATAACAAATCTCGTTTGTTGTAGATTTTGTTTAATAATACCACTCTTTGAGTATTTTAATTGTGTGTGCATAATACATCCACAATCTTTTTACATCATAGTTTGCCAAGATTTTTAAATATTAAGTTGGCGTTTAATTTGTTTGAAAATGGAACGGCGTAATTTCTGTTGCAAATCATAATTTTAAAAGCACTTGTAGATGATTTATTTAAGACCAACTTATAGCAGGAAAAGTCTTGTTTACACCAACGAAATTTCATACCCAGTCAATTAATGTAGCGATTTATATTCTGAACGGAAACTGTGAGCGAATCTATCTTAGCGATTTTGCTTCATATCAAACCTTTTTATAATTTCTAACTTCGAGTAATATAATCGTTTGACGTATACTACGTGATTTTAATTTGCTATGTTGGTATTATCTTTATTTCAAAGCTGACGAGCTTGTTTTCAAGCGATAATACGGATTCTATCGCGAACTATAACTTTAAAATCAGTTAAAGTAATTGGAAAAACGAATCTAGGACAGGAAAAGTCTTGTTCACACCAATAAAACTGTCCTGCCTGAAAATTTCAGTTATTGTAGTTTTTGCTTAATAAAAATAATAATTATTTTAATCTATTAAGTTATTCAATTTACTTGAAAATCGAACGGCTTAGTTTAGAACTAGCAGTACTTTTTCTTTATTGAGTGATAACGGTAACAATTGGACATGGTTTAATTGACAAAACGGATTTATAGCAGCAAAAGTCTTGTTCACACCAACTAAATACCCTAACCTGGCCAATTTATGTTAAGATTTTTGTGTTGAATGGAACGTCTAAACAAATCCATCTCATGGATTTTGTTTAACAATCAACTCGGTTTTTTAATAATTTGTAAACTCCGAGTTTAATTGCGTGTGCATGCTACATCCACGATATTTTTACATCATAGTGGGTCATGATTTTATTTAAGTATATTGGCATTGAATTTATTTGGAACTTAAAGGCCCAATTGATTTGACAATTCCGATTTCGTCGTGAATCATAAGCTTCAGTCAGTTAAAAGCGATATAACAGTATGACAGATTTATGGTAAGGAAAGCCTTACACCACAAAATTCTCCAACATGACCAGTTTATATTAAGATTTATGGTTCTAATTTATTGAGTTGGCATTTAATCCATACAGCAGGAACAGTCATGCTTATACCAACAAAATTCAACCACATCGCTAGTTTATATGTATTATGATTTGTGATTTTAATTTAATAAGTTAGTTCTATCGAAAAATCGAACAGCCCAGTTTATCACTGGCAATACTGATTCTGTTGTCAATCATCACCTCAAATCAGTTGAATGTGATTTCATTGATAAGACAGATTTATAGCAAGAAAAGTCTTGTTTACACCAACAAAACTTTCCAACAAATGCAGTTTGTGTTAAGATTTATGGCTTTAATTGGCATTCAAACTATTTTAAACTCAAACTGTTAAACTCAAACTGCTAAGTTCGCAACATGGCCTACTGCGGTTTAAAAAATTGTGAATGCATTATACATATCTCTCACAAAAATGTTATTGGTTTCAAATGAAATCGATTGAAGGGTGGCTTACACTTACAATTATGTCGGGTCAAACCATTCAATTCAAAGATTTTGAATTTTTCAGAGGAAGCCTTTTTAAATTTGTAAAAAAAATTGTACAGAAATGGCAATTTTTAGTACAAAGTGTACAATAAACTCGAAGTTCTTGCAGAATCTGCTGCCAAAGTTGTTTCGCTTCGTTGTTTGTCTTGAAGTAACAAACTTTTATCAAATAATGCTTTCCGTCGTCAACAGCTTCTTGTGTACTTTACTAAACAAACAGAAAATCAATAACTGACAATGAAAATTTTATCTGTACAAAATCTTATTTTAGTTGAACGTTAAGCGAGTCTGAAGTTATTGGAAAAAATCTAAATTTTTCTTTTGTTGAAGTTCAGAGTTTTCTTTGCTAATTCAACACCTTTTCCTCGATGTTTTCTTTATTTTACGTCAACTAAAACCATTGAACTATGTGAAATTAAGTAATTAATTAACTGAATACTTTCAACAATTTACTTCATTTCGCTATGTTTAAGCTGGCAACGCTCTGTAAAGGGCACGCCACTTCGAGAAGAAGCTGTGTAGGGAAATTCAATTCGAGTTGTAAAGACTGTAGAAAGAAACTTGCAGGTTATTTAAAACACTAAATGAATGGAAATTATTTGAATCAAAAATTTGGCATAACCCAGGAAATCTCTAGTTAAATTGGACTTTGAAAAAAATCTATATTTAAAAAACTCAGATTTGAACACCTGACTTCGGAGGTGAAGTGATTCAAATTCCCGTGGAGATATTTGCGTCCATCTTACATTTAATTATCATATATCTTGCATCTCATTTCTACATGTTAATTTGACATAAAGCTACACCCTTTTTATTTCAATCGTTTTCTGAACTTTAGTTGGAGGTAATTTTAAACATGGGTTTTGTTGTGTTATTCTCCCAATATCACGCCTGTTTCGTTACTGTCGGATATGTTTCAATTCACATATCAAATATTATAACCCGTGACGTTTTCTTAAAGTTTTCGCGGAAGTATCCCTTCTGCTTGATATCTGGACAATGCACACTAGAATGAACACGTTTTTCATTTCCGCATGTAGTATTCGAATATTCGCTACACGCAGCTTTGGTTCCTGATACGATACTGTTATTTTCCTCCTTTGCCTAACTGTACGAGTGATTTTCAATTACTTTGAAGTTATTGCATAATAAGCATGGGGACGCTCTTGAATTTAAATATCACAGAGGAAATTTTGAACATTTTTCGTTTGATTTTATTTAGACTTTATTTTTTTAATGTAAAAGATGGGGATTTGAATGTCACAGAGAAAATTTTGAATATTTTTGTTTGATGAATAAAGTATAAATACATAATTATATTTTACTTTATGGACCTCCAGGTTGTTATGTTAATTTTAGTTCTGAAGAAGCCCTTATTAGCGTTGAAACAGCAAATAAAAATAAATAAAAATTATAATTCTTTAATTTAATCATCTTAATATCAAGAAGTGGATTTTAGGACCCGCAATATAATAATTATTATAATTTAATATAATATTTTGGTCAGTATTTTTTCAAACTACCAACAGAAAATCCTTTGGGGAAGGAAGTCTGTTGAGTGTTTTGTTAGAGGAAGTCATAAAATTTTCTAGTATTTGAGCTTCAAGTAGACCTTCGTCTTTGGGTCGTTGTTGTTGTGGTGATTATTTGCCTTTAAATATTTTTGAGGGACTATAGTGAGAAAAAGTTTTAGTGGTCGGTGTATTTGCTGGGCGTTTTGTTAGAGAAAATTTGCCATTACCTGAGCCTTTATGAAGAGTTTTGTTCTTGCTGTTTTGCGCAGAATATACATTACATATGCAGAGTACTTATGTGCCCGTAAATATTGTTTAGGAACAGCAAACTTCGGTAGTTTTTAAAAATCTTTGTTGTCAGTTTACTTGTTGGTTGTTTTTTTGGAGCAAGTTTTTCATTATTTCAGCTTTAATTAAACTCATCGCTAGGCTGTGTTGTTCACTATGCGCAGAATATGCATCAAATATGCTTCAATTTTTTTTCAGGAACACAATAAACTTGCGCTGTTTGAATTTTTTTTGCCGTCAATTTCTTTGTTGATTGTTACAGAAATATCCTAAAATGCTATTATTTTTCTTGTTGCTTCTCTTCGTTTTATTTCAAGATATGCATTATGTGATATGTAGCAACAGCCACTAATATGTGTGATGTAATCATTTGCCAGAGAGATTGAAAGTTGTTCAAAACCTTAGTACTTTCAAAAGGGCCATAAAGAAAGTTTTAATAAACAAATGTTTTTATTCCTTGCTAGAATTTTATGAATGCAACGATGTATAGGAGTATGTTGTAGAAGTAGTAACTTTTTGTATCTTGTATGTTTGTTATTTTATAATAACCTTGACAATTCCGATGCTATGTGTAGTCTATGGATGTATTTAAAATTAAATTAAATTAAATATGCAGGGTAGATTCTTCATTTATGCCAAAGTTTCCTTTTTTCTGGTTTATTTGTTTTATTCGTTTTTTTTTTTTTGTCGGATGTGTATTAAATATCCAGCATAGACTCATCATTTGTCCCTGAATGTTTTTCAGCGACAGTAAATTTGTACAATTTGACACTTGAAAAGTCTTTGTTGTAAAGTTTTCGCCTTGCTGCCTTGATCGTTATGAACAGAATTATGCATTAAATATGCAGAGTGAACTCATGATTTACCCCTTAAATTTTTTCAGGGACACTAAACTTGTAAAGTTGGACATTTCACAATATTTGATATTTCGTTGTTGAGTGCTTTGTTAGGGAAAATCTCGAAATTTTCTATTACTGGAACTTTAAGCAAACGCTTTTCCTGGTACTTTATCTGTTATGAGCAGACTGTATATTAAATACTTGTGTAGTTTAATATTTTAACAGTTGTTTGTTACAAGTCTCTTTATTGGGCGTTTTGTTAGAAAAAATCCCGAATCTTTCTATTATTTGAACTCTTCCCTTTGGACTTTATTCATTATGAACATAATCTGCATTAAATATGCACAGCAAACTTATGATTTGCCTTTTACACTTTTTTCAGAAACAGTAATTTGTGTAATTTGGTAGGTATTTCAACAATTTTTGATTGTAAGATTCTTTAGTGGGTGTTTTGTTAGAGAAAATCCTGAAATTTTCTATTATTTGAACTTTTCTCTTTGGACTTCATTCGGTATGAACAGAATATGCATTAAATATTCAGAACAAACTCAACGATTTGTCCTTTACGTTTTTTCAAGGACAGTAATTTGTGTAGTTTGATATTTCAACAATTCTTTGTTGTGTGTTTTGTTAGAGAAAATCCTGAAATTTTCTATTATTTGAACTTTTCTCTTTGGACTTCATTCGGTATGAACAGAATATGCATTAAATATTCAGAACAAACTCAACGATTTGTCCTTTACGTTTTTTCAAGGACAGTAATTTGTGTAGTTTGATATTTCAACAATTCTTTGTTGTGTGTTTTGTTCGAGAAAATCCGGAAGTTTTCTATTATTTGAGCTCTTCTTTGTGGGCTTTATTTTTTATGAACATAATATACATTAAATATGAAGAGCAAATTCACGATTTGTCCTTCACAGTTTTCTCAAGGTGTAGTTTGACATTTCAACAATTTTTTGTTGTAAGTTTCTGTGTTGAGTATTTTGTTAGGAAAAATCCCGAAATTTTCTATTATTTGAACTCTTCCCTTTGGATTTTATTCATTATGAACATAATATGCATTAAATATGTAAAGCAAACTCACGATTTGCCCTTTACATTTTTCCCAAGGACAATAATTTGTGTAGTTTGACATTGCAACAATTTTTTGTTGTAAGTTTTTCGTTGGGTGTTTTGTTAAAGAACATCCTGAAACTTTTTATTAGTTGAACTCCTCCATCTGGACTTTATTCGTTATGAACATAATATGCATTAAATATGCAGAGCAAACTCACGATTTGCCCTTTTTTCAGGGACAGTAATTTGGTGTAGTTTAATATTTCAATAATTTTCTTTAATAAGTTTCTCTACCGGGTCGGTTGTTATAAGTTTCTTTATTGGGTGAAATTCCTGAAATTTTCTATTATTTCAACTCCTCCCTTTAGTCTTAATTTATTATGAACAGAATATGCATTAAATTTTCAGGGCCAGTAAAATTCTGTAATGTGATATTTCAATAATATTGTGTAATGAATTTCTTTGTGTTCTACTAATTTTCCATTATGTGAGTTTTACGTAAAGTTGTCTCCTTGCTGTTTTATTCATTTTTGATGGATATGTATTAAATATGCAGAGTAGACTCATAATAAATTCTCCCCTTACTATCGTTTTTGCAGGGCAGCAAACTTGTTTGACTTAAAAAAAAAAACCGTTGTTGCAAGTTTCTTTGTTCGGCGTTTGGCCGAGGAATATTCTGAAATTTTCCGTTATTTGAACGCTAAGTAAACTGTTCGCCATGCATGAAATATGCAGTGGAGACCCCCATAATTTGAGCTTAATTTCTTTAGGGGTATTTTGGAGTGTTTTATTAAAAGAAATCCCGATTTTTTTATTACTTAAGCTTTAAGTACAATTTACCTTGCCGTTTTATTCGTTTTCTTTTTACATATACATTAAATATACAAAGCAGGCCCTTATTTGTTATTTAAATTTTCTTAGTTATAGCAAAGTAGCTTCACATTTGAAAAATTTTTCGATCCCAGTTTCTTAATTGGTTGTTAAAGGAATACCTCGAAATTTTCCATTAATCGAGGTTTAATTAAACTCGTTGGTTACTGCTATATTCGTTATGTATGGTATATCGATTAAATATGCAGAGAAGTTCATCATTTGTTCCTTAAATTTGTTTGAGAGACAGTGAACTTCAGCAAACTTCTGCGTATTTAGGAAACACGAAAGTTTTGTTGAATATTGTCGCACAAGAAATTCACCAAACGATTCGGCCCACTACTAAAGAAAATAAACTAAGGAAATGATTTTCTTGTAAAAAATATAGAAAGTTGAATTTAAGCTATACTGATAAAATTTTAATGGAATTTTAGAAAACTGAAACTTTTTATGCCAAACATTTTCCCTTTTAAAGCATATTTTAAGAATATAAACATTTTGTAATAATAATTTGAGATTGTTGTAGAGTTAACATCTCAGACTTTTTATCTGTAATGAAAACTTCCGAGCCTATTAAAGTTCCAATTTCTGTCTAGAATTTAATAATTCTGCTTTGTTTATTGAAGTACACTCATGCGAATAGGCAAATCTAAATTGCTTTATTGACCTCCAACACCTACACACGTTTATTTATTATAGTTAGATTGTTTTTGCTGTCCACGAATACCGTCAATAATTTAGGTGTAAAACGAACGGTGTTGCAAAGCAAATTACTGATAGCACTTTCAGTCGTATAAAGTTGATGATATTCGTTGACAGTAAAATATTTCCAGCATTTCTTTAGAAAAACATCAATCTACCATAAAATTACACATATTAGTCGCTTTCAGGAAGCAAACCAGAAGCAAACCTGAAATTTTTAAAAACTTCCTCAAATATTCATTACACTTGTCAGAGTGTTAACGGTCCGTTGATTCCACCTGTTATTTTAATAAAGACATACGGAGTTTCGGGCATATATCCACGTAACCGGATTATTTTGTCTACAAATCAGTGTGCTATGATTAAAGATGTAAAAAATAAGGCGGTTTTTCCCGTATTTCGTACGAAATTTTTTACGTATCTGAAATTATTTCGAGTTCGTAATCATTTCTTTTGACTTTGATGCAAAACTTTAACACATTTGGGGTTGTTTCAACCCTTAAACATTTCAGATGTTAAAGAAGCGTGAGCTTGTGTTGACCCGGTATCGGTTCAGGTCAATACCCCACCTGATCAAAGGAGGACCGGCGCCAAAACACTTGACAGTAGATCTTCGAGTACATTTAGTGTAGCATAAATAATTGGTAAAATAAATACTTAACAGATTTATAATTATTATTCCGGAATCGGACGCGACATGTGTTCACAAATGTCTTACACTGAATTCGTGCGTAAAACAATCAAAGGAAAAACCACAGCATTTATCATGATTTATCAGTACTTTATGAGGCACCTTAAATATGCATCGAGGAACGGAAAACATGCATTTTTTATTCTTCGAAAAGTTTGCTTTGGTATACGGCATATCAATTACAATATGCTTAGCATGCGGCATATGTAGTAATATATGCATTTATAGGCGCCTAAAGTACATTTAGGACATGTTTGCTTGGGTGCTTTGGTTTCAAGAATTTTTGCGAAATAAGTAAGTTTGTCATCTCTGCTTTTGAACTCGGTTGCGGTTATTAACTTTAATATGTATTTGTGGGTAAGAAATTTAGTAGAAAAACAATTGCATTTTCTAAACAAATTAAATTTTGAATTGCAGGTTAGGGCATAATGGGAAGACAGCATATTTTGCCATTATTATTTCGTATAATTTGTGTTTTTTGGCTATCTGAGCTTTAACAGATTGTAAAATTCACCTGAGCAATTAAGAAATTCTGATTGTTTAAACAGAAATCAACATATTGCGAGAAGAAATTTATTTAAGATTGATGGAAAATTAGGCACGAAATTTTAAGCCTTGGTTGATAATCGGAGTTATGCACATGTTCAATTGATTAAGAAATAAGCCAGGTATATTTTTGCTGTATATTTTTTGTAATCTACAGTTAGATTTTTAATGCTTTTGTATGTCTAAATTTCTTAAAATAAATTTCAAAATTTAACAATTCAACGATAAACAACAAGTTGCAATTGTTTTGAACTCGAAGAATTAATTTAAAAAAATTAAAATTGGACTTCTATAAACACCTTTATAAAATCACTTAATACATTATGCAGACTTGTGTTGCCTGCTATTCAAAGATTAATAGCTGTAACACTTTAGCATCCCGATTAATCGGTAGATAATTTTAATTGTCGGTTAATAAGTTGAATGATTAATTAGTACAGCTTGGTGGAGTTCTGTGAAAGACCGATGTCGGTTTTGCATGGCAACTTCTAAATATATATGGCGAAAATCGATGATACGCTCATTTAAAACGACAGAGGACCATTGCTAAAATTAGACTTACGTTTTAGATTTTTATCGCGATTTTTAAAATTGAATAATATTAGTTTTGACGATGATGTGAAAATTATTGAAGGGTATTTTTGTTGCAATTAAATATGAAAAGCTGTTGATAAATCGTTTCCTTTGTTTGTTACTTGTTGATTTGTGTTTAATTGGTAAAGTTTGTTTGGATTCTAAGGGCACAATGGACGGTTTGAATTTGCCTGTGGAAAAATTCACGAAAATTCTGAAGTCTAAGAGTCGTTTCTGGATTTTCTGATTCTTACAAAATTAAGAAAAATATGGTGGATTAATTTTGATTTACATTTTTTCAGTATAAAAAACATGCAAAAATTGCAATAAACGTTGGATTTTTCTTGTTTTACTTTACTTAAATCACCGATTTACTTCCAGATTTTTTCAAGTTTCTAAGAATCCCCAAAAGAAAAAAAATCTTTAAGAATTGTGGCTAAAATGTAAGTCAAAAATATTTATAAATTTTTTCTTTAAATCTTGAGGTTTCTGGAAATCTTTTCTGAATTTTTGAAACCAACCAAACCAAAACCAAATCACAACTTTTTAAATAGTTTTTTTTTAAGAAATTTTATCTAACATGTTAATAAAGCAGGACTTTCGTTCTTGGGAATAATTTTCCAGTTTGCCTAAATCTACAATGTGTGCGTTAATTCTTGGGATTTCAGGAATTTTTATTTTGATTTGAATATTTGAAACAAACCAAAATTCTTTTTTTAAGAAAAATGCTGTCTGAAATTTTGTATTAATAAATCAAAACAATTTAGTTTCTTGGAATAATCTAGTTTGTTACTTAAGCATAGAATGATTCCAAGAATTTCTCTTTAATTCTTAAGATTTTTGGAAATTTATGAAACCTACAAAAAATTCGAATTTTAAGAAATTCTGGCCATAAAAGCAGTTTTTCCGTTGCTTAGAATAATGATACACCTTCTTATGTAAGTTTAGAATATTTTTGAAAATCTCTCGTTATTCTTCTGATTTCCGGAATTTTTTTCTCGAATTTTTGAAACAAATCAAGAAATCATTTTTTAATAAATACTGGATAAAATATTGTGTTAATATGTTAATAATAGAGGAACACTTTCGGTTCTTGGAATTATTTTCCATCCTGTTACTTAAGTTTAGAATATTTCCAAACATTTCCCATTAATTTTTGTGATTTAAGGAAATTCTTCAATTTTTTTTTTAAATTCTGGAAAAATTTGATGTTAATAATAAAGCAACACTTTGGGTTCTGACCGAAGTTTTGTGTTAATAAAAAAAAAAAAATAATTTCGTTTCTTGGAATAATAATCTACTTTTTTGTTTAAGTTTAGAACATTTATAAAAATTTCTCTTTAATTCTTGTGATTTGTGAAACGGTTTTCTGAATTTTTGAAGCAAAGCAAAAATTGCCCATTTTAAGAAATTCTGGTCAAACTTCGTTTCTCGGATGAATTGCAATTTGTTACTTTAGTCTAAAATATTTACCTAAAAATTTTTCGTTAATTCTTGTGATTTGTGGAATTTTGCTCTGGATTTTTAGGGAAACCAAAAAAATCATTTTTGGAAACCTTCTGGGCAAAATATTGTATTAATGAAGCATCATTTCGGATCTTTAAATATTTTAGCTTGTTACTTAAGTCTTAATATTGTCAATAATTTCTTGTTAAATCTTGTGATTTCTGTTCTTCGTTTTAAAGAAATTCTGGACAAAATTTTGTGTTAATAAAGAATTACTTTCATCGATTGTAATAACTTTCCAGCTTGTTACTTTAGTCTAAAATATTTCCATAAATTTCTTGCTAATTCTTGAGAATTTTGAATTTTTTTCTGGTTTTTTAAATAAATCAAAAATTCGCCTTTTAAAAAATTTCGCCCAACATTTTGTGTTAAAAATTCTTGAAATAGCGTTTTCGAAAATTTTTTGTTAATCCTTCGGATTTCTGGAAATTTTTCACGAATTTTTGAAATAAACCAAAATTCCGGTTAAAATTTTGTGTTAATAAAGCCGTATTTAAGTCTACAATATTTTTAATAATTTCACTTTAATTCTGGAGCTTTCTGGAAATTTCTTCTGAATGTTCGAAACAAACCTTCTGGCCAAAATTTTACGTTAATAAAGCAATATTTTCGTTGTTTGTTTCTTGGAATAATTTGGGTTGTTATGTAAGTCAAAAAAAGTTTTCAAAAAATTCCTCCTGCATTCTTTAGATTTTTCTGGATGTTTGAAACAAATCAAAGAAATTATAGTAAAAATCCGACTTTAATAAAACGGCATTTTCATTTATTGAAATAATTTTCCGGTTGTTAATTAAGTCAAAATATTTTTCCAAAAATTCCTGGTTAATGTCGGTAATTTTTCTTTGAATGTTTGAAGCAAACCAAAGAAAGTTTGGTCAAAAGTTTCTTGGGTTCTTAGGTTTAGTTCCTATATTTATAAAAGTTTCTCGTTAATTCTTACGATTTTTGGAAAATTTCTTCGAAAAAAACCAAAAATTCTCATTTTAAGAGATTCCGGCTAGAATTTTGATTTATACAGATATGAAAGTCTCGTTTCTTAGAAGAAGTTTCAAGCTCATTATTTAAGTTCAAAATACAAATTTTTCTTGATTTTTGGAAAATTTCAATGAATTTCTGAAACAAATCCAACCGTTTTTTGTTCCACATAAAAGAATTCCGCCACTCCAAAAAGGCAACTTAAGAAATGTGAAAACAATGTGACATTTACGCAAAAGTTATAGATTGAAGCATTTAATGAGACAACTAACAAAATATTTACGTAAAAAGTTATAAAAGGTTGTGTTGTGTCTTTCGTTTTCACATTTTTGCATTTTCAACTAAAATTTTATAGTTGCGTAGGTGTACGAATTTAATTCCAAACTGACAACTTTGAAAGTGCATTCTGTTTATTTATTGTTATTTGCAGAAGTTAATGCTTATGGAAATTCAGATTCGTTTTTTACGTAGCTTCACTACGTAAGCGAATATCTTGATGTAATTAATAGTTTGTGCAAATTTACAAAAGAAAGGAAGTATTTTGTTGAATTTTTTCTATAAAAATGTAAGAGTAAAAGTTGATTTTAGATCAGAATGCAGATTTGCGAAATTATGTAAAATTCGGTTTTGATTGTATTCTGTTATTTACAAGGAATTTTATTTACTTTCGTGTTAACAATTGGCTATAAAATTTCGAAATCTTGTATAAATCTGAACTTTGCCCTCTTGTTATGTTCGGACTCGTTAAATTGTCGGATGTAACTTACTAATATTTAACCTTAAATCGTTTTTGTATTTTTGTTGTAAATGCTTTTTAAATTCCAGTACGAGTTTGTTTCAGTGGTAAATCGGTTAATAAAGCCGCGGGTTTCCTTCTCTTAATTAACGTTCTTCGAGCCAATATTTTCAATAAATCGTTTTTGTCACCGTAAGTCCGCTTTCAGTTAACAAACCATTTTGGTTCGGGTCGGAATGTTTTAAAAGCGCATCGTTTATTATATATTCTATGGGAAGATACCAATTATTGTTATGATTGTTTCTCACTGTCACGTTGTTATATATTGAAAGGTTTACTTATTAAGCGTTTTTTGTCGTTGGGACGTGCTGGAACGAATTGTGGGCACTTTATTTATTTTGAATTCCTCAATTCTTTCGCCGCAAAAATGCGCTATAAAAATGCATTTGGACGTGTCTCGTGCACGACTTAGTTTTAGATTATCGTCGTTTAAAAAAATTATAGAAAATTTCTTTGTTGAGTATGAACAAAGACCATAAACGAGGTTGTAATTTTCGTATTTTATTAAGCCCGATTACAATTCAGGGAGCGATAAATATCTGACGAAGTCAAGAATACTTAACTATAAATAAGGCCAATAACAATTAATTTATGTAATTAGTAGTCTCAGTGCGCTTAGATCTCAGATTTACGTATGTGCCGCCATCGCATGCAATACCAAATTTGACAAAGACGGGTTTAGCAATTCCAATGGAAAATCGCAGACTGCGTGGCTTTGTTGCCTATTATAGTGTTATTGCATGAAGACCGCATCTGGCTTAGACCAAATGTGGAGATCGTAGAAAAACCACGTTATATCATGGAAATTGTACTCGCCGCAACAAGAATTCGACCTTCTTTTTTTGCAGTCTAAGTTCAAACTTCTTCACGTTAAAAGGTTTCTCAAATTTCCTTCTATACTTTCTGATATTGGTTCCCTGTTAACAACTCGTTGAAAGTCCATAAAATCAACAACCAAATAAGTAGTTTTCAAGAAAACCGATATAATTTCGAAAAATACTTTTCGAGTTGAACGAAATTTAAATTATCCATCCTTTATTATCCTTAAATTTTGGTTTGTAAATATAATAAATAAAAGGAATTCCCTTTTCCAAAACTTTATTCTAATTGGTGTGACATACAGGGTTATTCAAAATTAACGGAACACTTAAATACGTATTTTTTGAACCGTAAAGAATGGCAGAAAGTTTTTCAAACAAAAGTTTCTTGGGTTTAAGCAAGCTACCATCAAAACATTTTTGATGTACAATGTGTTCATTTTATTATCGAGACAGTATTAATCTTCCTTTTTTCAAACTGTATATTATTACATTCTTGGATTATACGGTTAATTTTAAGCAACTTTTGTAAGGATTGGCGGGAATTTGGCATTCGTAGGCTTTGAGGAATATTTTTCATTGCAAAATATTGGTGTTTGTTAAAGTATAAGCAAATTAAAAAATAAATTCTATTATTCTTCGTATTTTACGTGGAAAAAAATGTATTTTTTTGTTTATTATCCATAACAACTTTTTTGAATTTTTGTTAAGCAACTGCTTTTGCGTGATTTTTTATTAGGTAATCGTAAATCGAATTTTCAGTATAACGTAAATAACATGACAAAATCCAAATCGCTCTTTAATCTTTAAGCACAAACGACTACTCTAATTTATTTCAAAATTGCATGTCCTTTTGTAGGCATGCATACAAACGAATAAAGTATGTTTTATGTATGTTGTTTTCAAACAAATATATGTCGAAACAATGCTTACAAAGTTACATTTTTTACAGAAGTATAAGAACAACAACTAAAACTGCATATGAACTTAATGCCTCGTTAGTATTTTTACTTTTGTATCTATACATAAATCTGTATCGAGCAAAATGTTTTGAAAGAGGTTGCCGGTTCCGTCCCGTGTAGTAGTAGTTAGTAGCTCTAAATCAATATATTTCTTTAGAAATTCGTACAATTCTTACGCTGTGCTATTTATTTCTGCATTTATTTTGTTAACAAACATATACATTTCTCTTTTAAATAAGGGGGAGGCCTCTGGCTCGTTCGCCCTCGTGCAGCACGCCTTGCCAACCCGTTTAGCTGCGGCTCTTATTTATCAAAGTCAAATTATTCGATTTTTTCTTCTGTGTTTTTGAATAAAACTATTATTTCAACCACATATCTGAAACAGTTAATTATACAATAAAAGGGCACTAAAGGCCTAGAAGGCCCATGGCTTGGTTTATCGCTTTCTTCCATTCTTTCCTATTTCTAGTTGTATCTTCCCATCTTCTAATATTCAAGCAGCGTAAGTCCTCCTGTAATTTCTTCTTCCACTGGCTTGTGAGTCGGCCCCTTCGTCTCTTCCCACCAACTTCTGCCTTGTATATTTTACTGGGAGTTCTTTGGTTGTCTATTCTTATCAAATGGTCTAGCCATCTGAGCCTTTGTGCTTTCACTACACCAACTATGTTTGTCTCATCAAATAACTCGTATAATTCTTGATTTGTCTACACAATTTTTGGAGCATTCTTCGTTCCCGTACTTTTAGAATAAGTTGATCATACTTTCTTAACCCCCACACTTCACAAGCATAGAGCACTGTAGGCTGTATTATTGTTTTATAAATTCTAACTTTCATTGACCGCGGAAACGCTTTATTTGATAAGACAGTTTTTAACGCAGCTGCAGTTTTTGTATCCATTGCTATTCTTGCTTTGATTTCTATGCTTTCCTAGTTATCACTATCACCTAAATATGTAAAAGATTCCACCTCTTCGAAATTATATTCTATATTTGGATTTGGATTCAGTAATTTGGCTTGCTGATATGGTTGTTCATTCCATGTCATGTATTTCGTTTTCGCTTCGTTAACCTCAAGCCCTATGTCTTGTGCATTTTGCGTTTTCTTGATCTTGTTACAATTGTTATATCATCAGCGAATGCTAAGCACTGATGCCTTCGTTGGTAAATTTTCCCGTCTCTATTTATGTCTGCTTTACGTATTGCATATTCCAGTGCTAGATTAAACAGAATGGCTGACAATGGGTCGCCTTGTCTCAGACCTCTTTCAACCCTGAATGCTCTCGTCAAAGTTCAATTTACTCTAACCATGTTTTCCGTTTTTTGCAGAGCCATTATTATTAGATTAATTAGTTTTGCAGTTATCAAGATCCATGTGGGCTGCCAAAGAATTAAGTTGAAGGATGGTTTAATTATTTTGTAAAAAGCCCAAAATATGTAAATTTGTCGCTGTAGGTATTTATATAAAATAAAGCTTTTGGGGAAGACAATTTCTTTTATTTATTCATTACTTTCGAGTTCTTTATGCTGACTTAACTAAAAAAAATATTTATTTTCTAAACAATGTAATTTAATAGTTTAAAAGTTCCGCTATTGGGTTGGTTCTTCATGAATACAAAAATAACGTTGTAAATATCGCCTTCCAAAAACTTCAAACTGAATTTAAATCGAATATTTAAAGGAAGTTGAAGTAAACGGTTGCGAACCGACGAACTTCTTGATGTAGAACTTCCTAAGTTTTTTATGCAGCTGCAGATTTTCGCATGAACATCTAATTTTATTATTCGGTGAAAGTTTCTGCGCCGTTCTGCAGTAAACTTTTCGAAGTTAAATATACATACTCGGGGAAATACAAGCCTGAAGGCTTCACAAAAAGATATAACTTTGTAAAGGACTGATATCAGCATTATCAGGAACAATTATTCTCGCTCGTACATTTGAAATTCAGATTCTTTTCGTCGAAGTTTGCTAGTTAAAATAAATGCGTGGGCTTAAACAGAATATTCTTTGGCTCTTTTGATAAACCCAGAACAGAATAGGGATTTTTAGAACTTATGGCGTGTAAAAACGAAACCGGCGTATTGTAAGCTTCCTGTTTTAAATAGATTTAGTTCAGAATCCTACAAGTTCGTTAATTTTACCACATAAAACATTTGGGTTGTCTCACCCACATTTTAACTGCTTCCTTGTTTGAGAATCATGGGCTACTAAAAATCATGGACTACTTTTTTATATTACCGAATTAAATGAAAACTGTACTTTTGCGGTGATTTCGTATAATTTTCAAGTTTCTATATTAATTGTTTAACATTTTTTTTATTCTTACAAAGGCGTTTTAGAAAATATATTCAGCTTGTAGAGTTTGGGCGAAAGAATCCTTTTTGTAATATTTTGTAGTGTGCTCATTTCAAATTCAAAGTAGTAAACTAAAATTTTGCTTTATGTAGCCTGCCAAAACCGCTAAAAATGCCCGAATTATTTTTTATATACAAATTGGGGGTTATTTTGGCAAAAATTACATAACTTCCTTATACTTTGACTCTTGTTACGTAGGTAGTAAAAAAATAGAAATATTTCCTGTCTTTAGATGAGTTTGTTAATTTGAAATAAGGCAATATACTTTACTTTTATGAGGTTTAAAAATTCGACTACTTTTAAACCACTTATCCATCTAGTGAGTTTCTCCTGTCTTTTGCAGCTGTCACCATATTGTGTTAGCATTTTTATAGATTCGATCAGTTTAGCACCCTCTCTTCATAAAAACCAAACAAGGGGGTGCTTAAAGTGCAAGCCGAAAAGAATAATTTCAGTGGCCACCTTTGATATTCGAATGAGGTGTGTGTTTCGCAATTTTCTACTTTTCTTAGTCCTATTTTTGTTAGCAAAAGTTACCTATTTTTAGTGCGATATTTAGGTACATCGATCTAAGTTTGATCTGTAGAAAATGTATATAAAGTTTAGAAGTTTTAAAATATTATGGGATACAAAATAATTTTTATGGTCTTCTCGACACTTTTCTTCTCTTCTTGTTCTTATGTGTTCCTTCTTCTTAGGTATTTCTGTAGCCTGTAGCCACATTGGAGGAAAAGTTGCTTGTCGTTATTTTCCTTTTGCTTGTCGTTGTTGTTAAGTCTGACAAATGACATGACAGATGTTCTCCACCAAAACTTCTCATTTATTTTTGTTTTTGGTTGTATTCTTCATTTCGTTTCATGTTATATTCGTGTTTTCGTATTCTTCTGTATTCTTTAGATGTGGTCAGTCGTTTTCTGCCTTTTTTCCTTTTATTGTATTTTCTGTCGCTTATTTCATTGTATCGGACTTCGGTTTCAAGTGTGTCCCAGCCATTTTTGTCTTTTTCTTCTTATTGTTTTTCTAATGTTCTCTACCAACCGTAGTTCCTTGTTCATTATTTAATTTGTCCATTAAGTGTGTACTTAAAATTGTTCTTAAACAATTACATATATTTTTATTACTGTTTTCGTGTTGAATGTGCAACATTCGATGCCATAGAGCAACATACTTTTCTCATTCGAATTCCTGTATTCTCTCCATCTGTTAGCTATTCCTGATTCATATTTTAGTAGGTTCCCACCTTTGCCCCTAATCTCAAATTTAGTATTTTATGTTCTCTTTGTTATTTCGTCAATTATGCTGTACAGTTATTTTATCGTTTTTACTGGCTGTTTCTTCAGCTTTCTTTAAAATTTGTTTTTGTTTTTTCTCCTGTTCTTATATTCTTTTTTATTTATTAGTTAGTTCAGTTTGTTAAATTATGTTGGACAATTATTTTTTCTTCAGTCCTAGTCTTTGTTTGATTGTTTCTATCAATGCTATATTATCCACATATCTGCTGTGTAGTTAATTTTTTACTGTCGCCTATTTATTCAAGTTTCTTCTCTTATCGTTCTTGGTATTGTTTTTGCATATCTGTATACTGAAATTTTTCCCTTACTAACATATGCTCCATTTTTGCCCCTACTTCTCTCATTACCCTTACATCCATTAGTCTCTTCTTAAATTTCCTGTCTATAGTTGTGTGCTCAATTTGATTTTTTCCCCATCTGATTCCATCTCTGACACTTTATGTATTAGCTTGTGACTTAATAAACTACCTCTCACAATTAAGTTGTTTTCAGTACGGAAAACCAACAGTAAATTTCAATTTCCATTTACTTCATCCTTTCTTTGTTTTCCCATTAGATTTTCTTTTTCGCCATTGCCTTTCCCTGTTTTCGTATTCAAATCCCTCACTAGTATGTGTATGTTTCTTTTATATTTTTGTATTTGAGTATACGCTTTTTATAAATCTCCATAGAATGTTTCTTTCCTTTCTATCTCATCTATGTTTGTAGAAGAATACTTATACTTTTATTATTAATATGTTATTCCAATTGCGCTCTTATTGTTTCTTTTCCAAGTAATAATCTCACTCCCCGTTTGTGTCTCGTATTTTATTCTGCTTTTCCTTAAAATATAATTTTTTTTCTCAATCTCCTATCTTGTTTCGTTTATGTCTAGTATTTCAGTATTATATCTTTTTTATTTGCTTTGTTACTTGGTTCAATTTTTATGCTTCTATCATTGTTTTCGCATTGCAACACCATAAGTATACTATTTTTCTAACATCTAGGTCATTTACTTTTTCACCGCAATACCATACTCGTTCTTTCCTAATTTATCTCGATTGCCATCGGTTTTCGTATTCCTTCTTATGCGCAATTTTCCCAGCTTGTTTTAGTTTTGCTTCCGCATCTATCGTAGAAGAGCGACTTACGGTTCTTCTTTTCTTTCTGTTCTTTTCCTTTCTTCTAATATCATATTCTGGTATGTCATTGTATAAATCAGCGTTTTTCCACCCTTTTGAATACGCGACCCCTTTCCGGGTAAAAAAAATCTGGCGGCCCCCCAGGACCTTAATTAACTATGTCAGTGATTTCAAAGACGACTTATTTAATTTTCTTTCGATTGAGACCATACTGATTGAGAATTTAAGTGCAAGGTAGACGCAGGCCCTGTTTGGCTATTAAAATTAGCATTTCTCGCTGATACTTTTGACCACCTAAATATTTTAAACAAGAGTCTACAAGGGAGAGAAGAAAACATTCTAACGGCCAAGGATAAAATCAAAGGATTCATTGCAAAAATACATTTCACAAAAAATGATATACGAGTCTTTCCCTTGCGTTCAGAAGATTGTCGAAACGGGCCATTCCTTGGTAGTAAGTACTCACATTCCTTGCATGATGCTGAGCTTGCATAATTGGGAAGCGACATTATTAAGTTACTTTCCAGAACAAGTAGCTGAAGCTGGCAATAGGCAAAGATGGATGCTAAATCCCTTTTTGGATATGTCAGTACAACTGGCTGATCTTACCACAAAGATGAAAGAAAATCTTATAGATCTTGCTGCTGACGGCATGCTTAAAATGGAATTTAATTCGCAGAAGATCGATGTCTTTTCGATGAAGAGAAAACAAGAATATCCAGACCTGGCAAGGGAACTTTGAACTTATTAGTGCCATTCGCTACATCCTACCTATGTGAACTAACGTTCTCTTCAATGATGGACATAAAAACTAAGAAGAAAAATAGACTTCAATTAGAAAATGATTTGGTTATCTGCGTCGCAAAAATGGAACCACGATTTGAAGAATTATTAAAAAATAAACTGGCACAGCCTTCTCACTGAAATTATTGCATTTTCATTGTAGTGTAGTAGTGTAGTGTAGGTCCTACAACCCTTGTTTTTTACTTTTACCTTGCTTGCGACCGCGACCCCGCAAGCAAGGCTTTGCGACCCTCCTGGGGGTCGTGACCCACAGGTTGAAAAACACTGGTATAAATGACCAAATGGTCGTCGACGTATTGATTTTTCAAATTATGTTACTGAAAATGCTGCTGCACTAACTACCAATTTATTATAGACTAATTTGGCCCGCAGTCCTTTCTCTCTTGCAACCCTCCACGTATTTTACTGTTTCTTTCGACATTTTGGGGAAGATATAATTTTGACGGCGTCCCTCTGTAAATCGCCTCAACTTACATAATAAACCTTATGCTATATACAAGGTGTCGTAGCGAATTATGTATGTTACTGTTAGTAAGTTTTTTGCTATCTAAATGGTTAGACAATTTTTTAACAAGCTGTGAAGTGTCTTTCCACTTCTAACTACCATCAATCTCTATCAAACTTTTAAGCTTTCCATTTAAAAACTTCGGAATCTCCGATCAGCCATGTGCTTAATGTGTCCGAACCCTTTAAGTAATTTTACTTTAGTTCTACCTCTTTCTTGTGCATTGATGATTTTTCTGTTTTCTTCGTTTGTGATGTAATTTAATCGAGCGACTCTAGCACTTCATCTTAGGTAGTCGCATCCATTTTTTGTTTTATTTCATTGTTTATTGTCCAAACTCCAAACCTCACAGTTATAACATAACACCGTTTCCACCATATTATTCCAACATACAGGGTGATTCAAAAGTATTGTCATTAAATTAAATGGATATATGCTGACCTTAATAGAAGTACATTACAGCAAAAATTTAAAGCTTGTCGCGATTTTTTTTTAATTTTTAAAATTTTGTTACGCGCTTTTGAGAACCGCTGTCTAATTTGTATTTAAAAAGCCTGCGATAGAAATTTAATCCTCATTTTCACGTTCCTCACACCATTTTTGCAGGCTTGAGACTGGCAGTAAACAATTGGTGGCATGTTTAAAAAGTGAAATTAGAAAAAAATGTTAATAAAGAGGAACAGGACTTACAGAAGATGTTCGAATGTTTTTCAGAGCTGCTGCAGCATTGTGAAGAGCTTCCCCGTAAATTAAAATAACGTCAGTTAATTCGGTTGCTAAAAGGTTAGGCTGACCTTCCATTAAAACGTTCGATGAATGACTGATGTGCTGACCTACGTAACATACCTGGACTCCCTTATCAGCATGGACAAGAAAGGTGTTTGATAAATTTAGATTCCAGCGACCCCAAACCAATTTTTGTATTGACCTTTTTAATTTTTTTCTGAGCTTACCAATTCCGTTTTCGTTGCACCTAAACATTTGAAGTTTTTTTACTTATGTTAGACTTATATCTTTTGTTATTAAGTTTTGGAGTTTGGATTCTGAGTTAATGACTTAAGTATTCATGCTTTCTTTATATCAATCTCTAGTTCCAGTTCCTTATACAGTATATATAATCTTTGTACTATGAATTATGAATCTGCAAAATTGAATGTATAAATACACCAGTTACCTATATTCGTAAGCCCATCCCATTATTATAAAATACTTTCCACATATAAAATTATTTTTATTTAATTTTTTGGCATTTCCATGAGCTATCAGGTAACATTCAATATTGTATTGACTTTTGAGTGATTAAGGAATAACTGAGCTAGCAATAGAGGAGGTACTATTATTATTGTTATCACTAATAAGTACATCTAATAATATAACTACGGCTGTACTCGTATGTCGACATATTATACTGTATGTACAGCAAATACGTATTATTCTGTGACAACTTAATGAAGAGAATATCTTTAAAACAAACTCCAGTCAACCTTGTAAAGCAAGTTTTTCTAGTTGGCCAAAATACCTATTTGTTTTTTAACAATTTATTGTGGTATTAAATGTTTAGTAGCGTTTAATTGGACCAGTCATTGATATCAATTATGAACAATAAATGTCCCAGTATGGCAGTATAGCATTTTGTGGAACACCACTCTGTTGAAGTATCACCATTATAAAATATTATTTACTGACGATTATTTAAATAAGCTTGAACAACGTTACTGTTTAAATTGTGACAGTTATTTGCGCAAAGTTTTTTTATAAGTCTAAAAATATGCTCTTCTATACAGGGTGCCCGTTTTTCGACCTCAAGCATGGGGATCTCGGTTATTATAACAGATGCGAGATCGGTTAAATTAGGGCAAAGTTGCGCATTTTTATGGTGATCAATTATCTGAAAGAAAATTTGATCTGTCATTTTTAGTTTTTGAGTTATTGGAGAAAAATGGAAAATTGTGATTTTTGTTTTAATTTTTTTAAACGAAAACCAATAAAACTAGACATTTTTAACTAAGACATTGTGAAGGCACTTGTTTACAAGGAATCTGAATCTGGCATCGTGTTTTCCAAGGCATCCTAGATGCAAGAGTTACAACACTTAATTTTTTTTTTCTTATGGGCGCCATATTTGATTTTTGCATTTTCGAATAGAGCTCTTTTTTCTGATTACGACTATGTATCACATGATATGGTCAAGCTTTACATTTTGATTAGAAATTAAGAAAAATGTTTTTGCGAAGAATGCTTTGGAAACAACAACATCTACTTTTGTCTAACAAACAAATTTTTGACAATTCAATTAAATTTAGAGTTGCACGTTCACATTTCGTCCCAATTTACCTACAAAATTAAGTTTTAAATTAAGAACAGAATAAGGCAGAATTTTTGTATTTAAATTGGAACAAAATTAAAAATAATGCAACCGAATAGTGAAATTTAGTTGAATTGTCAAAAATTTGTTTGTTAGACAAAAGTAGATGTTGTTGTTTCCAAAGCATTCTTCGCAAAAACATTTTTCTTAATTTCTAATCAAAATGTAAAGCTTGACCATATCATGTGATACATAGTCGTAATCAGAAAAAAGAGCTCTATTCGAAAATGCAAAAATCAAATATGGCGCCCATAAGAAAAAAAAAATTAAGTGTTGTAACTCTTGTATCTAGGATGCCTTGGAAAACACGATGCCAGATTCAGATTCCTTGTAAAAAAGTGCCTTCACAATGTCTTAGTTAAAAATGTCTAGTTTTAGTGGTTTTCGTTTAAAAAAATTAAAACAAAAATCACAATTTTCCATTTTTCTCCAATAATTCAAAAACTAAAAATGACAGATCAAATTTTCTTTCAGATAATTGATCGCCATAAAAATGCGCAACTTTGCCCTAATTTAACCGATCTCGCATCTGTTATAATAACAGAGATCCCCATGCTTGAGGTCGAAAAACGGGCACCCTGTATACGAATTGCCTTATTCAAAAAGGTTTGTTATAAATATATTCCGTAAAACTCGAGACTGTATTAAACTTTACTGCCCTTTCCTAAAACCAAACTGACGTTTGAAGTGTTAAAACTATTTTTTTTATGATTTTATCTATTTCAAATATTTAAAAAAAAAAAAGAAATAGTTTTTAATAACAGCTTCGTGTTTGTGTATGAAATTAATTTGGTTATTTTTTCGTTAAAGGTTGAACATCAATTACTGCAATTTTTAAAAACGGTTTTTACCATACATTATTATTGGTCTAAATAATTTCTTTGTTGTTTTAGCTGAATTTGAAAAACGATGCACTTTTAATTTTAAGCTGATTGCTAAATGATTAGAGAAGGTGGTTTCGTGTGTGTTTATTTACAATATCCTAATTTGTATAAATGTTATCTAAATAAATAAGCAAATTTGTAACTGAAGAACTTTTCTTTTGTTCCAGGAGGAGAATAACATGTCACAGGAAGAATCAAGCGATAGCAGTGAAGACGAACTACCAGATTTGGGAAATGACGCAACCAAATTCGTACCACCAAATCTTTCTCCCCAAATATTCCCACCTAAAAGTCCAACATCCCCACGACCATCCCCACAGCAAGATCATCAACAAAAATCCTTGTCCTCGCAATCAGTATCATCAACGTCTTCCTTACCAACAAACAAACAAACAAGTCAATCATCGAGTAGTACTTCGCAACCACCCCCGATATTATCGGCACCCTTAGTTTATCAAACACCACAAGGTATGATGTATGCGACACCATCAAACGGGGGCGTTATCTTTAGTTTAGCACAGGGCGATGCAAATTCGGGACCGCCACATTTCATTACCATACCTTTGTCCGTCATGACAGCTAACGGTCAGGGAGAATTAGATTTGTCAAAGCGGAAGTGACTGTTGCTGAAAGTTCGGCACGTTTATTGGCTTCCGTTCGCTATCTTCCGTACGTGTATTTTATTTCTTATGTACGTGGTTTCCGTGTCTTATAATTTTGAAAAAGATCACGACCGTAGAAAAAGTACAGGTGGACAAGCTTACTGCTTAAACTAGGGACCAACTTCATGTAAGCACGATGCGATGATGTCTCTGTGAGACTTTAATACACGTAATTTTCAATTCAAACTTGCAAATTGCGAATTAAGGGCTGTCAAATTAATTTTTTCCTCTGTTTATTATGAATTTCGAAATGGACATTAATCACGCTTAATCCTTTCTTTGAATTTTAATCACGTCCGGTATACGATTAACTGTAAAACGTCTACAACCCACAGATTAATATTTTATTCTAGTTTTTAGTTTGCTGATGGATTTAAACTGTGCTCATTTACATTTTAGTTATATTTCATTTGTTTAGACACTTCATTATTTGCTTTTTGGTTTTAAATAATTTCCCGTCCTGGAATTGTTTAATTTTTGATTTGTGTTCGAACACGAAACGGATAAGTTATCATTTGTTACCTTTTAATGGCCAAAACTGGCTTTTGAACATTTTTATGTTATATTTGTAATATCATCCGAACGTTTGTTGTGGGAGTTTCTTGACATTTCATGCGTATTTTACCACCGTTAACATTTTTAATTTTTAGCAAATGCCTAGGAAACATAAAAATTATTTTTAATATTACATAGAAAACTATCACTGCAAAAAATCACTCAAATTTATTAAAAGCATTTTCTTTGAAAAAATGTAATTTCTAAAATGTATTTTTAAGCGTTGAACGTCGACAAATACATCAAATAACACTTATTTTTGTTTAATTATTGAAACGAAGAGTGGCATTTTCGAACATACATCCTTGAGAATTACAGTAAAAGGAAGAACATGCTAGGAATATTAATTTTAGTTAATTAATTGACTTCCACCGTGCTTATTACTGGCATTTCCTGCTAAACATAATTTTGACACTTAGATGAAAAATTTGAAACGGAAATACTCATATTTAAGACCTAAATAAACAGAAATTTAGTTTAAATCTGTTTTTAAATACTTATTCAAGGATTTTAGTTGAAGTTTTCGTAAAAATGATCACAAATAATTAATAAGAATAGAAAAAGTTTCCAAGTGAACATTTCCTACCTCGAAATCAAACTTTTAAAGCAGATTCTGCTCAGTAAATAAAAAATATTGAGGTTTTCGATGAATTAATAATACATGTTAGATTTATCGCATGAAAAGTTGTACCAACTTGATACGGAATCGTAACCAACTGTATTAATTGCCACTTGTTTTTACAAATTAGAGTAAAAAAGTTAAAAGCCCATGAAAACCAATGCTAATTTCAAAACCAAATTCAGCAAACTGAGTTGTCATCGTGGGTGAGATCGAAATACGTATTTGGTTAATAATTGGCCATTGACCTAGCCGTCGAGCAAATAGGACGAAAAATGAGATCTTTAAATTAGTTTTCTAAGTCTGAGGAACTTTTAAAACAAACACAAGATTGGTTCAAGTTTACTTTAAAACTCGTATTCCGGACTTTTAGAAAAGCTCCTAAAAAATAACACAAAGGGGTTGTAATTATAATGGTTGGCCATGAAAAGTGAGATATCGACTTCAATTTAGGCTTCAAGTTAATTCGTTTAAATAATTGCTCTTCATCTTTGTTCAGAACGTTTGGTAAAATACAGATTTCATGATTCCAAGTTAAAATTTAATTTAAAGCAGATATCGTCGATACTTACATAAATCGTTAAATAAGTTTTAGATTTTCTGCGTTGAAAATGTTCCGAACTTGATACCGAATTAAACATGAGACCGTGAAGCTTACGAATAATTTGTAATTATTGTCACGAATTAGAATAAGGAAAATTTAAAGTTCGTACTGTGATAAGTAAGTTGTCATACTTAGTGAAGTCGAAATACGTATTTGGTTAGTAACAGACGTTGATTTAAGCCTCGACCAACGAGAAGAGCAAAAATAAATATTTTCATAAACTTCTAAAAATCGTGAAAGTTAAACAGAAGTAAAGAGTAAACACGTATTTGAGGATCATCAGTGGGAACAAAATACGTATGTATTTGGGTGTTAAAAATAAGTCACTGGCTTGATCTTTAATCAAAAAGGATGAAGTAGTTATGTGGTTAGGAATCTTGAAACTTGAAAAAATCTAGAAAATTAAATTGGTATTTCGTCACCTAAGTTCTCATCCCCAGCCGGACCTAAATATTTATTCAGTTAATGACAGGCTCTTAGCCTAAAGAAATAGCTTTACAAAAGCGCACGTTTTTAAAAATGTTGTGGTTTTTGAGAATTTAGAAATGAAAAATCGTAAAAACCAAAGCTAATTTGAAAACCAAGTATTTCAGTAACTGAGTTGTCCTCTCCCCCATACGTCTTTGGCCACTAACAGGCCAAGGTTTCAAACAAAAGGATGAAGAAAATGGTTTTAAATTAGGTTTGTGCTTTTAGGAATTTTCTAAGTTGCAAAATCTTGAAAATCAACCTTAAATTTAAAAACTATGTAGGTAAATTGAAATATGTTAATACAGGCCTAGGTTTAGTTCAAAGAAGAAGAAGGTTTTTAAACTAGTTTTGTGGTTTTCAAAAATGTGAAAGTTGAAAACACTAAAACTAAAGTACGTAAAATACGTATTTTAGCAACTTGTCATCTTCAATACGTATTTGCCCAGTAACAGGCGATCGGTTTCGAATAAAAAGTGAGAAGAAGGGGGCTTGTGAATTTGGTTTGTGCTTGTAGGAATTTTAATAGTTTAAAAATCCTAAAAATCAAAACTAATTCACAAACTAAATGCGTGTTTCGGCAACTCTGTTAGACCAAAATACGTATTTGTTCTATAACGAGTCATTTATGTAGGCTTCGAATAAACGTTTTTAAATTGGTTTTGTATCGTAAATCTAAATCCTAAATTTGGTTTTTAGTTTTCACGAAAGTTCATCTTTCAGATTTCATGAAAACCAAAAGTTAATTTAAAAACTAAATTGGTATTTCGGCAACTAAACTTCGCTTCCTGTGGAACTAAAATTTGGTATATAAAAAGCCCAAAAAATTTAAAAAATACAGAAAATGTTAGAAAGTTCTGTTTTACAAAACTAAAAGAAAGAATAATGTTAAAGTTAGAAAAAATTTTATATTTTAAATACGTATTTCGGTAACTAAATTGTTATTCTACTTACGCATTACGCCAATAACAGGCCATGAGCCGAGGTTTCAAACAAAGCGGAGGAATTTTAAAAGTTGAAACGTCCTGAAAACCCAAGCAAATTTCAGAAGTGAGTATGTATTTCGGAAACTATGTTCTCATTTCCAGTGAGAGTAAAATACGTATTAAATTTATAACAGGCTCTTGTCCTAAAGCCTGAAAATAAAAAATTCTAAAAACCAAAGCTAATTTAAAACCAAATAAGTATTTCGTATTTTGGAAACTTAGTTGTTATCATCCATTCGTATTTGACCAATAACAGGTTATTGCCCGAGATTTAGCTTTAGATTCAAGATGAAGATGGTTTCCTAATTAATTTTTTGATTGAAGGAATTTTGAAAATTGAAAAAATCTTAAAACAGGTTGAAAAATTAAATGCGTATTTCGGCAACTAACTTGACAGCCTCCATACGTATTCGGCCAGTAAGGTTTGAATAAAAGGTAGAAGAAAATCACTAAAAAAACGTCATTTTCATGTCTTGTTGTAAAATATACTATTAAAGCAGGTTTTTGCCTTTAAAAATTGTTGTTGAAAATTCTGAAAATCAAAACTGATTTAAAAGTTAATTTCGGCGATCCAATTATATCAAAATACGTATTTGTTCATTAACAAGTCACTTATCCAGGCTTAGAATAAAGATAATGAAGAAGGTTTTTAAATTTTTAACACTAAAGTTTTTAGCTATTTGTTTTCAGGAATTTTTATCTTTCAAATTTCATGAAAACCGAAAGCAAGCTAATTTAAAAACCAAATGGGCATTTCAAGAACTGAGCTCCATTTCGACGTGAACTAAAGCATGTATTTGGTAAATGAAAGACCTAAAAGGGTTTAGAAAACATTTTAGAATCAAAAAATCAGAAAATAAAAAAAAAATGGGGAAAACGTTGTTTAGGCTTTCATCCTAAAAGAAGCAAAAGGCATAAGTTTTTATTTTTTTTAATTCATGAAAACCAAAAGCTAATTTAAAAACCAAATGGTATTTTGGGAAATCAGGTTCATGTCTATTGGAATCAAAATACGTATTTCGTCAATAAAAGGCCGAAAAAAAAATAAAAACTAATGGAAATTTTAGAAAGCAAGTTTTAATTTAGAAACTGAAAATTTAGAAAATGATTATAAATTTAGAAAAAAATCGGATATGTAAAAAATAATTTATATCAAATTCTTAGGAAGTACTCAACTAAAAATCAGAAATTACGATATTCTGTTTTTTTTTTTTAATTTAGAAGCTTTGATTTACTAACAAAAAAGGTGAATGATAACGTATCGTATTAAATCATTCTGAATCCCCTGTTTTTCAAGTTTAAATTTAATAATTTCATGCTTTTTATTGCTGGTGACATCATTGTAAGTATTGCACAAATAAACTGCATGTTTTAATTGTAGCTCTTCCTTGAATAGCAGCCATAGAAATTTAGTTATAATTAACGTAACAAGCTTCCTTCCTACGTTCGGGATTTCCAATGATTTTACTTTCTAGATTTGGTGGTAAGCGGTTAAAAAACTTTATTTTTAGCTTGTTTAATTTCTACGCGAACAATTCTGCCACCTTTTTACGAATTATTCCAAGCAACAACTGTTAAAAGTGACAGCCCTTATAATCGTTCCATTTTACGCACGTGGGCTTAATCACCTCTCCTTTATATTTAGTAAATATCCGAATTACATTTCGCAAATTCACCATATAAGCGGAATATGTCTATATGCTTACATGATTTTTAGCACATTAAATCTTAAAAACGTTTAAAAAAATTCTCAAAACGTATTTCCTAGTATTTCTTTCGGTTTTTGGCACGATTTTTTATTGATTTCGCACAACCTTGCCAAAATACATTTTGTCGTCTTTAAAAGTTTTATTTTTAAAAATCAACTAAGTACGAAACGTAAATGCTCTAAAATTGACAATAAATTTTGACCAAATTTTTTAAATGAAATTTGGTCGGTTATTATCGTAGGTGTACTTAATATTTAAATATTGTGTCGTTGTTATAGTTAGTAATTTTTCTTATTATTGCAACCAAATTTAGACTGACAAAATCTTTTGCTTGTGTTACATTTGTGCTAGTCATATTATGGTAGTTATTATTTTTTTTCCTTTTTTAAAAATCTTATTAGTTGATTTTGCACTTATTATTAGTGTTGTTGGTACTACAATTTTTTTCTATGTTTAGTATTTATTTATTATTATAAAAAAATTGTATAATTTCGGCCGTCCACAGAGGAGTTTGGCCTAATAAAAAATACGTAAAAAAATAGCTTTTAAATCCTAGGAACATTTCAGGAACGAAACTCGCAAACACTCAGATTAAAGAGTAATTAGTATTTAGTATTTTATAAGCAGATTAAGCAAGCAAACTCAGTTTTTAAACGCATATATCAAGTAGACTGTTGGAAAAAATATTGTTAATGCTAATAGCTTAGAAAACTTTTATACCTTTCAAAGTGTGAATGGTTTTTGTATACGATTAAATTGGGTATTAAGATCGACAATCTGTGGGCGTCTGAAGTAAATACCGGGTGATCCAGAAAAAAAGGAATTAGAGCAGGCCCTGATTACGCTGTTAAGGTTGGTAACATTGCTTCTCATTTTTTTAAATTTCATATCAATGGTAATCTGATTTATTACTTGAAAAATAAATTTGACATTTTATAACCTAAAATAAAAGCATTAGTGGGCGTAATTACATTTATGGTTATTAAATAAAGTAAAATTATTTATTTATTTATTTAGACTGCCTACAAACAGGTAATTACTTACTATTATTTAAAACACGGACAATAATATTGTTGCATGATTTTGACAGTTAACGTAACCTCTTCAATGGTCAATAGTGTCTCTGTTTACGCTCACGGTAGGCGAATCACGGGATACCAACTTTGGTAACTAGGTCACGGCCTGCTCTAATTCGTTTTTTTCTGGATCACCCGGTATGTGAATTTGATATGTTGTAATTGTATCTATCGTGTTGTAAGTACTATGATTTAAAATAGAGCTATGAAGTATTAGTAATCTTTTAATTAAAACAGAAATCATTCTGAAATGCATTTAAGATCATGATTTATTGTTAATGAAAAGACGTATTAAGGTACTTGTATAAGAGTGGAATTTTGCTGGTATGTTTGCCAGAAAATACATTTTGAAACGTGGATTGTCCCGTTTTGGAGGTATTTTGTATGAGAATTTTCATTACATTTCTTACACTGAAAAAGTCGATCATCGAGGCAGTCTTTTGTTTCTTAATGGGACAGTTTGAAGTAATCTGAGATTGGGCCAGTTCAAGGTATTTGGGACAGTTTAGGGAAAAGTGGAACAGTGCTATCTCTTGTGAGGCAGTTTGGTTGATATTTAGTAATAATGAGGGATTTTTTTGCAAAGGCATTCATGTCCAAGCAACTTTGTACGTGTCGAAGAAGTATGAGAAAAAGTCCCAAAGTTCAATCGTGACCAAACCTTCGCTTATATTGTTATATGCAAAGTGGTAATAATAATAACTAATAACGTTTGAAGTAAAAAAGTAGTCCTCAACTCCGTAATGTATGAATATAAACATTTTCTTTGCAAAATAAATTTAAATGTACATTGACCAATAACAATTTTTGGAAAAGTAAAAAGTAGAGTTGGCCAATTGGTTACGGCGAGTTGGTCGTGACTTGTACACCTCGTAGGTAATTCTGGCGTTTGGTTGATGTTTTTAAAAGAAGCCTTGAATGCTTAGGCTTAGGTGCTCTGTATAAACAACTTAGAGAACAGCGTACTGGTAGGTATTCAAACATCTGTCAATGCCAAAAAATCGAATGCTTTTTTTGTTTTGTATTATGAAAGCCTATCAAGCACTGGTATTGTAAATCACCTGAAAATACAGAGTTTGTAAAAATTCGCGTAAATAAAAATCCATGCCAAAACCAGAATATCTTTTAAGTCCAAGTGGAGGTAGGCAACTGTCTAAGGTGTCGAGTTGTCCTCAAGTTCGGCAGATTACAGCTGCATTAAATATTTTTCATAATTTTGGAATGCCCATAGTCTTGCTTTGAATTTTCATGTGAATATTTGCATATTATTATATTATATTGTTAAAAATAAAGTTTGCTTTATTGGTTAAAATTTATTTTTTGTTTATATGGTTGTTGTAAATATTGCCTGTTCTGCGAGTAAATTCTTGATGAAGATTAATGTTTATTACTATTACCACCAGGGCAGATACTTTAAAGGCCTTTGTGTATGAACACAATTTTGAGTACGAAAGAAGTTAAAGTACTCTTAGTAAGGTGCGTAACTAATTGGTTGTGGCAAGTTGGTCGCGACGTAAACGGACAATTCTAGAATCCAAGTAAAAGGGCCTCTGGAGTTCTCAAGTTTTTCTGAAAATTTAGATATTGGTTACAGTATACTTGAAGTCAAAATTTGCTATGGGTTGCTTTATTTCTTTGGGCTTGGTTCGGAGTCTTGCAAATGAAAAGGAAATGTGTTAGCATCACCATTTCTAGTGTTATTTGTATGGCAAAAGCCTGTCAAACTATAGTAGGTATTTAAAATTATATGAAGTGAGAAATTCATAAATAAGAAAGTAAAAATCTTTGTATGTCTGAGTAAAGCCAATTATGTATCTATGGCGAGTTGGCTTCGACTTTCTTCAAATCATAACTGTTTGTATGAGACAGCACATGTGTGTTTTGTTTATGATTTTCAGAGGTAACAAGGTTTGGATTCTGAATATTTTTATAAATTTAGACAGTCGTTACTGACTGAATAAAGCTGCTTCGTAGTTTAAGATTTGCCCTTTCTGCGTATGGTCTTTGTCCGTTGTATAAGTAAATTTTTCATAAAAGGTAAAAGGCTGTGTAATAAGGGACATTTGGAGTTGGCCAATTGGTTATTGAAAATTGAGCTGGACGTACACACGTTTGTAATTCTGAAAATTAAGTAACTTTTTTGAAGGATGCCTGAATTTCCAAAGTTTTGCTGAATGCTAAGACATTTGATACAATTAAACTTAAAGTCAAACCAGAAGATTTCCTATGGGCTTGGTACTAGTTGTGGCATTAAAAATGAAAATACCGAAGTTATTAAATTAAACTCTGTGTCAAGAACCAATGGGAAAATAAGAACATCCTATGTTTAAGTAGACAACCAGTTGTCTTTGGCCAACTGGCCTTGATTCTAGTGTTTCTGAATGTTTTATTCAATTGGTTGGTTAAAATAGCAAATTTTTCCCAATTTTGGAATTCTAATTTGGATTTCAAGAAAGAGGGAGAGGGGGCTAAAAGAGAAAAGGTGTGAGTTCCAAACATTCTGTAAATTTCAATTTGCCTTCAACGGATTAACCGTAGAGGTACGAGTGTCTATGGGGTATTGGTTTAGGTTTGTAGTTCTATCCTATTATGTCAGATTCAGTCTGCGTAGAAAGCACTCAATTTTTTGGCAAAGGACATATGTTTATTGTCAAATTTTATAAATTTATGACGAAGAAAGAGTGGGAGAGCAGACCGAAGAATGCCTGGAAAATGTTTACTCGACCTGATAAATGCCTTAGAAATGTGCTGCTTTTATTTATCAGATATCTATTGAATTACTACAGAATTATTAATTTATATACATACCTAAAGCTACCCAGTATGAAAAATTATGTGCCCTGTGTATTAATAGAGAATAACTGAATCATGAAGGAAAAACAATAGAATGTCCTCGTTGTGTGACTGCGTACACATGGGGAGGGAGATTGTTTGTGGCAGGCTTACAGGCCTTTAGCAGAGTATTTTTGATCTTGGAACCATGTGAAATCTTTTATAATGAATTTGAATTAATTTTTATTGTCTGTTATCGATTGATAATTACCACATTAAATTTTATCATAGTCTCTTATTTCGTGCAATTGAAACAGTAAAAAACTGACAAAAATCGAGTCTCAGTGTCTTGTTCTACGGTTGAAGTCTTCACTGTTGAAATAATTCAGGTTATGAAGAGGGGCGAAAACTGTTACTTATTATGCCATGAAGGCATTCACGATCCTATTAAATCAAACCAGGGCATGTTGAGTCGAAGGAATGTTTATGTCGAAAATACTCTGTTGCCAAACATGTATAACTTGTTAGTATTTATTACTTTAACTTGGATAATAAAATTGTGTTTTATATTGGTTCAATCTCACCTTAAAATTGTTTTAGTGGTATTTTCTTTTGAGAATACAGATTATTACAGATCAATATTTAAAAGATCTATTTATACTAACTAAACTGTCTCCCTAATAAAGCTTACTGCAGTCTAAAGAGGATGGATATCAATATCGTGATCATAATACGTGAGAATGTAAACCTGAGAATTAGAAAACCAATGTAATCATGAATTATCGTATAAAAAACGTTAAAAAAATACTGCTCACTGTATGCCCAAACACAAGTGTCCAGGGTTGTCCAGTTGGTTGTGGCAAGTTGTCCATGGTTCATAATCCTTCTCCTGCAAAGCAGAACTCAAATTCCTGAAGCTGCAACTAGTATTCCTCTTGCTGTTGCGTACTTGCCAAACTAAAATTTACTAATTAAATATAAAAATCTCACTCATATTTCAGATAATAATTTAAATAAATCAGTCATCTAATTGTATATAAAGCATTGGGTGCGAATGTTTAAATTTCAAGTCTGTGATTCTATTTCTGAACTTTCATACAACATGAACGTTAGAAGTATTAATTTTTGAGATAGTTCTATTTTAAATCATCGTCTAAGTATAACTAAAATAATTTAAGCGGTTTATAAGAAGAAAAAGAAAACAACAGTCATAAGAATTTTATTGTGTGCCTTTAATGAACTGAAATTGTTACATATCTCGCTGTTGCTTATCATTTATTAATAATTAAATTTCCTTAATTGAAGTAAGTAATATATGTAATTATAGAAGCGGATATATTGGAATGCTGGCAATAAATTACTGTACGGTTTAATTTAATGTGTTTATTACGATTTCGCACTTGCTTAAAAGTCGAAGCATTCCAATATATTTCGGTTCTGTTTGCTGTTTACGTACTGCCAATTATTGTTAGATATTCCTGCTCTTCAATTTTGTTGTAGTTACTTTTAGGCTGTAATATTTATATGAAAATATACACAATTGTATATACAAAAAATTAATTCTGCAGGATAGTATAATTTTGTAAGTGCTTTATTTATACATATATCACGTGCCATAACAGAAATAAATTGTATTATCGCTAGCTGTGTGTTCTTTTTTTCCTACGACGTTCTTAGGCTCTATTTTTCTACAGCTTCCACATTGGGTTTATTTTTAAATGAGACTAAAATAGTCAAACTGCAGCCGTCTGCTCCACTCTTGAATACGTTTGGAAATAGATTCTCTAACTCGAGCAAAACCATCCAACGCATTTATTCTCATTTGAAAAAACACAATTGTAAATCTACGTCGAATGAAAATCCGCCGATAATTAACAGTAACTTTTAGAAAGGTAACATGTAAAGGTAATTTATACACAAGGCGTGCGTCAATGATTAAAAGAACCTGCCGATGGTTTGTAATAAATACCAGAAGTGAATATAAAAGATTTTAAAACCCCATTTTAATATTCAAGAAGCAACGCTTTTTAACTCAGTGACTCACTTAATTTTGTCATTAAAATTAATATTCCGAAATATAAACCCTGGAATTATTTGCATACGAAACGTAAGATTAATTTGCTTTATATTCCGTTTTTTTTTTTGTTTTTTTCGAGTCTAATAGAAACCATTTAATATGCTTAATATAATTCGTTTAAGTATTTTTGTAATTGTTTTAATAGACATCCAAACATTTACCTTCTCATGATACTTATCTGGATCAATTTAGTTATTTGCATATTTAAGAGGATGGCTATTAAAATTTTTTCATCTTACATAATGATTAGCGGGTAATGATTGTGTATTCCGAAAACTGACATCTTTGCTTTGCATAGTTAAAACGGTTAAATCGCGTTTTTTTCCTTCGGTAAATCGCTTACCAATGCAGGGAACTTTTTGATGGATTAATTTTTTCAATTCAAAAGGCCCGAAATTAATAACAGTTGCTAATTTAAAAGAACTGCCAATCAAATGTAATGTTTAACTGTAGATTTCAACGGAAATTGAAATGTTTTAACACTTTCTTTTAAGTATGCTAAGGAAGGATGTTTAAATTTGTTTTTAATTACTCTAGATTCCGATATTTTTGTAAGTTGATTTGTATTTAATTAAATTCCTAAATAATATCGGTTTTAGTGGATTTAATCAGTGCTTTCAGAGAAAATACAGCTGATTTTTGGAAGGTGTTGGTCCTAATATAAATTCCAACAAAATTATTAATCAGCTTTCATTAAAAAATGTGATGTTGAGTGAAAGTTTTTGAAGTAATTAGCTAAATTTTGTGTGAAATATGTTAATGTATTTTGAAGTCCTTTTTGTTCTGACAGATTTTTTAGTAAATAAAAATTCCAAGGTAAGTATAAAACATAAGCAACAATTTTGAAAATGTCCTAGTTATCAGTTTTTTTTCCAGAAGAAGTTTGTGAAAATGCAAATTATTTACAACCTTCGAAGTTTATGAAAATTAATTTTGAAGTTAAAAATATTAGCAATAGTACATACGAGTAGAACTGAATTTTGCTACTTTGATTTTAAATAAATAATTCCATAAACAGTCCCTTTTTATTTTTTCCGCATTTTTATCGATGTTTTAAATTTTTTGGTGCATTTTCACGATCTTATTACCCCTTTTCCACTATAATTGGTCGAGTTGGAACTTCCAATTAGTAAAAATAATTTCTTCTATGGAGTTGTACACCGTTATGTTTATACCAAAATTTTCTTTATTTTTGGTATTTTCAAAGTATGTCACATTTCTGTTTTTGTTTAATACATTTAATGCTCGACGATACAGATACAGATAACAATATGACATCCTCCTTTTTGATTAATATTTGTAACTTTTTAAAGGTTTAAATTTTAAAAATGTTGTAGTAACTCCACTAATTAATAACCTTTGCTGGTTAATAACGTTCGCAAGTGGTATAATCTGCATAAAGAGTAAGAAATCCATTCTGTACAAAATTTCAAATACCGTTAAAGTAAGAATGGTGAACAGAAGAAGGCCAAAAAGGTTACCTTGCGGTATGCCTGTAAGAGTTGTTACAATTTGTTAAAGAAATTGTTTGTCTGGGTTATTTAGAGTTTATTAAGGTTTGGGTTCGATTTTCTGCAGATCGCAGTTGGCTCATGAATTCGACACCTTTCTAACTTATATATCAGTACATTGTGAGTTAAGGGGTTATTAACTAAATGATGTCTAATAAATAAATGGACTAATATTGTGCCTGCAAATTAGTTAGCTGCGAAATTTAGTTTTATTGAAGAATGCCCACAGATACGTAAATTACTTGAACTATGAAACCGAAACGAGTATAATTTGTTTTATATAGTTGAACAAACCTTAGAATGAGACACTCTGCAGATCGCATTATTAATTTTTAGATTGATGAGGGTGAACCTAAAAATTAAGTTGCGTTAATTTCGGGTAGGTCGTATGTATATTTACAAAAAAGGATTGGACCCAAGATGCCGCCCTGTGGGACGCCAGCGCTGATGGTTTTGGGTTCCGAAAGTCTTGAATTAACTTTGACGGCAAAAGTTCGGTTTTCCAGGAACGAAAATATGATTGCTTTGAAATATCTACAATGTGATTTTTTAAAAACTCAATTGTAGCAGGCCGTATTCTGATAGGGCCTGAAATACAAAACCAAACTTACCCTTCTTAACCCATGTGTTCCTGTTACGAAAAGTTCGTTTTCTAGTTCGACAAATTATCAATTTTGGACTGAAATACAAAGCCAAACTTACCCTTCCTAACTCATGTGTCCCTGTTACAAACAGTACTTTTTCGGGTATTAAAAATTATCAATTTTGGATTGAAATACAAAGCCAAACTTACCCTTCTTAACTCATGTGTTCCTGTTACAAACAGTTCATTTTCGAGTATGAAAGATTAATAATTTTGGGCTGAAATACAAAGCCAAACTTAACCTTCTTAACCCATGTGTTCCTATTACCAAAATTCGTTTTCGAGTTCGACACATTATTAATTTTGCACTGAAATAGAAAGCCAAACTTACCCTTCCTAACTCATGTGTCCCTGTTACAAACAGTACTTTTTCGGGTATTTAAAATTATCAATTTTGGATTGAAATACAAAGCCAAACTTACAGTGCTTAGCTCATGTGTTCCTATTACAAACATTTAGTTTTCGAGTGCGAAACATTATTAGTTTTAGAATGAAATACAAATCCCAACTTACCCTTCTTAACTCATGTGTTCCTGTTACAAACAGTTCATTTTCGAGTATTAAAAATTATTAAGTTTGGACTGAAATACAAAGTCAAAGTTACCCTTCTTAACTCAGGTGTTTCTATTACCAAAAGTTCGTTTTCGAGTTCGACAAATTATTAATTTTGGACTGAAATACAAAGCCAAACTTACCCTTTTTAACTCATGTGGTCCTGTTATAAACAGTTCATTTTCGAGTATGAAAAATTATTAATTTTGGACTGAAACACAAAGCCAAAGTTACCCTTCTTAACTCAGGTGTTTCTATTACCAAAAGTTCGTTTTCGAGTGCGACAGATTATTTATTTTGGACTGAAATACAAACCCAAAGTTAACTCATGTGTCCCGGTTGCAAATCGTTCATTTTCGAGTATAAAAAATTATTAATTTTGGACTGAAATACAAAGCCAAACTTACCCTTCTTAACTCATGTGCTCCTATTACCAAAAGTACGTTTTCGAGTGCGACAAATTATTAGTTTTGGACTGAAATACAGAGCCAAACTTACCCTTCTTAATTCATGTGTTGCGGTTGCAAATAGTTCATTTTAGAGTATAAAAAATTATTTATTTTGGACTGAAATACAAAGCCAAACTTACCCTTCTTAACTCATGTGTTCCTTTTACCAAAAGTAGGTTTTCGAGTGCGACAAATTATTAGTTTTGGACTGAAATACAAAGCCAAACTTACCCTTCTTAATTCATGTGTTCCTGTTACAAACAGATCCTTTTCGAGTATGAAAAATTATTTATTTTGGACTGAAATACACAGCCAAACTTACCCTTCCTAATTCATGTGCACCTGTTACAAGCAGTTCATTTTCGAGTATGAAAAATTATTAATTTTGGACTGAAACACAAAGCCAAAGTTACCCTTCTTAACTCAAGTGTTCCTATTACCAAAAGTTCGTTTTCGAGTGCGACAAATTATTATCAATTTTGGACTGAAATACAAAGTCAAACTTACCCTTCGTAACTCATGTATTCCTGTTACAAACAGTTCCTTTTCGAGTATGAAAAATTATTAATTTTGGACTGAAATACACAGCCAAACTTACCCTTCTTAATTCATGTGTTCCTGTTACAAACAGATCCTTTTCGAGTATGAAAAATTATTTATTTTGGACTGAAATACACAGCCAAACTTACCCTTCGTAACTCATGTATTCCTGTTACAAACAGTTCCTTTTCGAGTATGAAAAATTATTAATTTTGGACTGAAATACATATCCAAACTTACCCTTCTTAATTCATGTGTTCCTGTTACAAACAGATCCTTTTCGAGTATGAAAAATTATTTATTTTGGACTGAAATACACAGCCAAACTTACCCTTCCTAATTCTTGTGTACCTGTTACAAACAGTTCATTTTCGAGTATGAAAAATTATTAATTTTGGACTGAAACACAAAGCCAAAGTTACCCTTCTTAACTCAAGTGTTCCTATTACCAAAAGTTCGTTTTCGAGTGCGACAAATTATTATCAATTTTTGACTGAAATACAAAGCCAAACTTACCCTTCGTAACTCATGTATTCCTGTTACAAACAGTTCCTTTTCGAGTATGAAAAATTATTTATTTTGGACTGAAATACACAGCCAAACTTACCCTTCCTAAGTTATGTGTACCTGTTACAAACAGTTCATTTTCGAGTATGAAAAATTATTAATTTTGGACTGAAACACAAAGCCAAAGTTACCCTTCTTAACTCAAGTGTTCCTATTATCAAAAGTTCGTTTTCGAGTGCGACAAATTATTATCAATTTTGGACTGAAATACAAAGCCAAACTTACCCTTCGTAACTCATGTATTCCTGTTACAAACAGTTCCTTTTCGAGTATGAAAAATTATTAATTTTGGACTGAAACACAAATCCAAAGTTACCCTTCTTAACTCATGTGTTCCGGTTGCAAATAGTTCATTTTCGAGTATAAAAAATTATTAATTTTGGACTGAAATACAAAGCCAAACTTACCCTTCTTAACTCATGTGTTCCTATTACCAAAAGTACGCTTTCGAGTGCGACAAATTATTAGTTTTGGACTGAAATACAAAGCCAAACTTACCCTTCTTAGCTAATATGTTCCTGTTACAAACATTTAGTTTTCGAGTGCGAAACATTATCAGTTTTAGACAGAAACACAAAGCCCAAGTTACCCTTCAATACAGACAGTTCTAAGGTTATTAAGACAGAATACGGCCTGCTGCAATTGAGTTTTTAAAAATCACATTGTATATTTATATCTAGGATTTTCTTTCTCAAACCTCACTCTGTCGGAGGCCTGTGCGACACGTAGAAATATAGCTGCAGTACACATATACGTATATTGTTTGTTTTTAAAACCATGCTTGATAAGTTCGCTAATCCTTTGTAGTTGATGGTAAGTTGAATGGCCGTTTCGGAATCCAAACTGCAAAGTGGGCAGTATATTAAGGTTTTCAATAACTTCGGTAAGTCTTTTATGAATTACTTTTTCTAACAGTTTTGATAAAGAGGTCAAGAGGCTTATTAGTCTGTAGTTATTTATTCAGGCCTGGTTTTGCGAACATTAGTCTGTAGGCATGGTTCTATGACTGGGGAAAATACCCTAATCTCAAGCAGGAGTAATAAGTTGTGCTTAGATAAGCTAGAGCTTTTTTGGTTAAGTGCTGAAGGATTGCATTTGCATGAGGTCTTGGCCAGGATACTTCTTTGGTGAAAGTGTGTCTATGACGTTCTTAAGTTCTTCTTTGGCTCACTGTGTAGCCGTAACAGTATTATCGGTTCACGTAAAAATAAGGGAACTTCCAGATACATTAAATTATGTATTTTTTGCAAATAATAAAATATATTTTCTTAAATTGAGCTGGTGAGAAACTTAGTTTGATCAAAGTTTTAAAAGCTGCTTCTATTTGTAGAATTTTGATCAAAATGTTGCTGTTGCTTAATTATAAACAAATCAAAACATTTCGCAGGCATTGCTATTAGACCGTTAGAGAAGTTTTGGCCAAATTTTGATCAAAGTATCTGATGACGATTTTGATAGATTAAGGACCTCTTCTACTACAATTTTTTAAATTAATTACTAGAGAGAACTAAAAATGAATGCTTGTTTCTTTATTAGGCAAGCTGCGGTTGCCAAGTCCCTTAACAGGCTTCGATTGCAGCGGTCATTAGCACAACCGATTACAACTTGTGACACGAGCTAACACGTTAAAATTTATTTAAAAATTGGTATAAATTTATGCAACAGTATAAATATTAATCAGCGTACGTCTTCAGCTATGTCGGAGAAAGAAATGGCAAATTTAAATACAAAATTATCCTAATTTATTGTAATTATCAAATGTCGCTATTAGTCCAAGGCACTTAAACAACTTACGTTATTAGTATTTCCAAATTTTTATGTCCTCCTTCTAAACGTTAATAAACCTTGACTTAAATGTTATTTGTTTTAACACTCTGAAGTATATCACCATACATAGCTAAGCTGAAAGTATGTTGTAAAAAAATTTAGGCATGTAGAAGGATTACAGGTACCTAATACCTAGAATCTCGCAGTGAAATTATTGTATTGGATATACAGAATCATGATTAGATCCACGGTTCTGTTTATGACACCATGTATTCACGTTGTAATAAAGGCGGGTCATCTGTCCATATAGTCGAACAGCTATTGAAGACTTGGGTATACTACCAAACTTTAGTCACAATGATATATTCACTGTTCTAAGGAAGTAGTCCAGACAACGAACGCTCAATAGGGGGGTGTAGATGTGTAGAATGCATGGAGGGTGTCACAATTTTTGACTTAAGGACTTTGTTTGGAGTCGTTAGGAGGTAAACATACTAAAAGTCCCCGGACATAGGGGGTGAGCGGGGTGCATGGAGGGACCGAGAAGATCCCCTTTTTTGGTTTTTTGCTTATATTTTGTCCGGGGACTTTTAGTATGTTTACCTCCTAACGACTCCAAACAAAGCCCTAAAGTCAAAAATTGTGACACCCTCCATGCATTCTACAAACCCTTTATTGACTGGACTAAAGTCAATTCTTCCTACAACAGTATGCTCGAATTATGAGGGCCCAAAATAACCATTTTAAGCAGTATAGTGAGTAGATTGTTCTCTCACAATGCACCGATATGGTGTAGAAGGGGTTGGTGTTTATCTATATAGGACTAGGCCAACATAGTTTCTTGAGGATGTTCGCTGCATACTTTTGGAAAATCTAAAATTGTTTTGGATAAATTTAAGTATCAACCATGCTTACTCAAAGACCTTGGAAAACTCTAAAAAAGTTTCATCGTTATTGGGTAATTCTATAGGATATTTAGATATGACTAGAAACTATGAAACAGGCGCTCTGGAAAGAGAAGTGCGATGGAGCTCTTTCATCAGATCAAAACTAATCCCTGGGGTATTTATAAGGAAACAAAGGAACTCCGCAGTTTTAACCCAACTGCTAAACTTAAGTGGAAAACATGTTGGTTAAATTTTGATCACATTATTTGGTCTCGAGATACTGAACCCCAAAAATTCCTGTAAGCTTCAAATAAATGATGGGATAGGAGTATGGTTTTGAACGTTCGCCCTTGAAATAGATATATCAGTCATTATACTTTTTGCATTTCTTGATTTTGGTTGAGGCTTCTGAAACATCATGATGAATTCATCTTCAATGTCAATAATCATTCAAGAAATAGTTATGTTAGAAGTTTTTTCCAATCATAAAACATCTATCACCTATGATTCTATGGGGTTACATGTCTATGGAGGGAGCTGGTGGTATGCATATGATTTATGGAACGATGAATTATGCAAAATACAATAAGGTTTTGCAGGGCAAGGTACTATCTAGCGGAAAAAAAACTTTCTGGCGACTAGAAATTTATTTTTAAAGATGCCCATGCATCTTATTATTGATCAAAACTCGTCCAATCCTGGCTTTCTGAGAAACACGTTGATCGAATGGACTGGCCAGCACAATCTGAAGCTTCAAAACTTTCAAAACGCTTGATTAAATCATTGATGCATGCATTTCCGCAGAGGTATTGGAAAAATTGGGGGGTTGAATTTCAAAAAGGTCCAAATTGGTTGCTAAACACAAGGGCTGGCCAATAGAACTAAAATAAACGATGCTTTTGTCACTAACTGTTAAAATATGTCTTTTATATAACTATTTGAACTGTATTATTTTTGAAAATAAAAACTGTTCGGCTAATACGAACCCGCATAATATAAACTACCGATTATTACGTACTAAATCTGAGGATCCGATTTTAAACGTCATAACTCTCTAATTTTGTAAAGATAAGCAAATTCTTATACTGAACACCTTCTTCAAACTGCCTGCTAGACGCCTGTACACATGGCGAGCACCAAACGACAAAGAAAATAACATCTTCAGAAACCAAATAGACTTCATAATGATTAATGCAAAATTGCGAAATTCCATAATATCAGCCAAAGCATACTCAGGAGCCGATATCTCCTTGGATCGTACACAACAAATCAGACATGAACAAACTGCAAGATTAAGGATAAAGTTAAAACGGAAATCAATACTAAGATGGCAGATATACAGAAAAATCGATAAACGAAAAATGGGCGACTATAAAAGGCACTGTAACATCAACAACTAACGACAACTTAACAACGGAGACCAAATCAAAGGAAAAAGAATGGATGACTGACGACATATTAGATTTAATGGCAGTTAGCTGAAAGGTAAAAAACCGCAATGACAAGAAATACAAAGAATTAAACAAACTAATCAAAAACAAGACCAAAGAAGCAAAAACAAAATAGTTAAACGAACAATGTGCCGAAATATAAGAACTGGAAAGGAAACATCACTCCTTAAGTATCTAGAGGGAGGTAAAACAAACCGCAGGTATTAGCAAAAATACCAACAAAATACTCTTAACAGATCAAAATAGAAAGACAATATGGGGACCCGAAATGAGATTGAAAACCTGGGAAGAACATATCAAAGATGTATTCTCAGACGAACAGAGGAAAGAAATGACAATTATTGATAAAGCTGATGGGCCATGCATTACCAAACAGAAGTGCTGGCAGCAATACGACTCATGAAGAGTGGAAAATCTCCTGGCCCAAATGAGACCTATACCGAAATAATACAAGTAATAAATGATGACCACCTGGAACGTATAACTGATTTATTCAATCAAATATATAAGACAGAGGAGATTCCACAAGACTGGTTAACCTCCACCTTTATACCTATCCCCGAAAACAACAGAGTTAATAAATGCAGTTTGATGAGTAACATGTTTAAAATTTTCTTGAAGGACATACATGAAAGAATATATAGGAAAATAACTAGAAGAACACATTAGCAATACACAATTTGGGTTTAGGTGCGAATGAGGTACGAGAGATGCGCTATTTAGTGTACAAGTATTAATAAAGAGAGCTTCTGACGTAAGTAATGACGTATATGCATGTTTTGTAGATTTCGCTAGGGCTTTCGATACAGTTAGACATCAGAAACTTATAACAATTTTAGAAAAAATTGGCATTGACAAAGAAGAAAGACGAATCATAGCGAACCTATATTGGAACCAGAACGCATCAATTATTTAGAACAGAGAACTTAACATCATCACAGGGATGCATTTTGTCACCCTTGTCCTTCAATATACAGAAACATGTATACTCCAAGTTATTTAGAGAAGTCTTGGAAGAACTAGAGTGACTATTAACAACATCCGTTATGTTGACGGCTGTATCTTACTAGCGACAAACCCTGAAGATTAACAGATATTGATAGATCGAATAGTAACAATCAGCAAAGAATATCGTCTAGAACGAAACAACAAAAAAACTAAAATTATGATTATTAGTAAGCAGAACATCAATGCCGACTTCTATATAGAAGATAAAACCCTACAATGAGCCGAAAATATTAATTACCTCGGATGTCATCTAAATGAAAACTGGAATTGGATTGAAAAAGCAAGGAGTGCATTCTATCGCATGAAAAAATGTAGTCTCTCATTGGACATCAAAACCAGATTACGATTTTACGCTGCTATGTGTTCTCAATACTAACTATGGAGTCGAAGCCTGGACTCTTAAAGAAGACACCATGAAACGCTTGGAAGCATTTGAGTACTGGTATTACAGACGCATACTAAGAATTTCATGGATCCATCATGTGTCAAACGAAAGAGTATTACAAGGGAAAAGAAGTCCCCTAGAAGGTAAAAATAAGAAAAATTGCATATTTTGGACACGTAATGAGGAATGACACGTGTCGTTTTGGGCGACTCCGCATATAACGAACGTTTTCTTTGTGGGCTCATTATTCAATATTGTTTTTCATAAAACTATTGTGTTTAGGTTCATACTATTTAGTTTTTTGCCTGTTCACTGTTTACAAGCTTAGCGCACGTTATAATTTAAACGTCAACCGTTTCAATATCTAAGTAATTCTTTGTAAAAATTTTGTTAATAACAGTCAGAATTTACTTGAACGCAAGAGTATTTGCAGAATTTTTTTTATAGAAATCCGACGGAACTAATAGGTTAACAATATCTAATATATCCCTCTTTGTATTTAAAAAATTATAATTAAAATAACCACAAACAAAAGCATTACCTTCTAAAAGCAAAATTTCTAAGACATATTAAAAAGTTACAATCATTTGTCTTTGGCCAACTATATTCTGATTTACCTGCGCTCGTTCCAACACTTCACATTTTCTGTTACTGACAAATTGCGTAACAAAACCAATTTATAATAATGAAGTGACATAAAAAAAACGCGAAGAATATTTTATGTACGCTCAATAAATTTATCGCTACATAAAACATTCGCGTAAAAAGTAAGTGGATCGAGGTGAAAATGTAATAAAAACCTAGAAAATGTGTTCGGATACGTGTTAACTTTAAATTCATGAGCTCATATGGGTTTAATTAATTGAACGTTATTCGTATCTGTTCTGGTATTTCGGCTCATAATTTTACTCAAATTTACCCACAATTTTTGGACAACTGTAACTGCCATTTTTTACACAGTTCGAGCAACGGTAATTAATATTATTTTGTAATTAAACATAAATTTACCAAGAAATGGTGTTTAATTATGTAATTTGCTGTATTCAGGTGAAAACTCTTTTTTAAGTATTTGAATCCATATTTCTAAAATAAATTTAATGATTACAAAATAAAATGTTTAGTATCTATAAATATGAAAAGAATTAAGTGTGTGAAATCAACCTAACGATTGCTAAACGAAGAATTAAAGACCAGGAGATAATGTAGGCTTTGGTATGTGGTAAAGTAAAAAAAAAGTGCACGGCAAATTGCACGAAGGCTTTTTACCTTGCTTTTATTGTCTCTAATAGGAGCTATTATAGCAAATCTATTTAGAAATTAGTCCTCTTCAATGATATTGTCGTAAACAATAGAATAACACCTGCGCGGCATTGAAATATCGAAATGGAAACTAGAAATTTCCTTATACATTTTTTCTTCGGTGTTTTTATTCCTGCGGTTTAATGATAAATGTAAATGAGACATGTCCGTTTCAGTATCTGACTTTTGCAAACCTGATAATGACGAGAGTGCGTTCGTATTTAATGAAGTCGATCAGGAACGAGTAAATGAGCTGATTTAATATTAGACAAAAAATAATCCTGTAATTGCTACCCAATTTGGTGCAAACACCTTGCATATTTTATGCTTTTTTATAGCTTTCCTGTTATTTCATACCGCCTGTTTTTCTTCCTTTTTTTGTCATGTGAGCAAAAGTGAAAGTAAGATGATTTCAGGTGTACGAAGTTACATGCTTAATTATTAAATTAACAGAAAAAAAGGGAGGTACTAGCTGCTCATCGAATTTTATATTAAATTCGACACGAACAAATCGTTAATAGCACTGAATTCAAAGAAATAAAAATTATATGGCCATCAGAAGCTCACTGATGCGTACAGAATACCATTTCCATTTTGGTTTTGTTAAACACGCTTTATATGAATGACATCTTTATTTTGGCAGACGTGTCCAACCGTAGACATTTTCCCTAAAAGGTGGTGTGTATTGCGTTCGACATTTTTGAAACGCTTACTTCCTCAACTGGTTATTAAATCAGCAAAGTATGCAATTTTTCTTAAACTTACTAATTTAACGAGCTCGAGTTTATTTATAGCCGTGTCAGGAGATTGTCTCCTGTGTGGTTTTCGAAAGTAAGAAAGTTTGTTGGAAAATTGTTTTTCCAGTTTAATGGTGCGACTTTTATATTGCTAGGCCAACGCGTGAAAACATGCAGGGGGCTTTTACCATGCAACGAGCGCTTAGTCCAGGTTAGGAAATGGCTCTGCCGGAAGCTGACCATATTTGCTACCCGTACTGGGCACCGTCTATCACCAGCAGCACCTCAACATGATACAAGTTGTACTAATGGCTTTTTATTAAGAAACGAGAAGGGAGATATTATTTTGTATTCATTGCGATTGTTTTTTTTTATAATAATTGATTGACCCAGTTTTATGTTCCTCCTTTTTTGTGTGCCATTAAAAGGGGCCATTTTAATCTTTTTTAAAGGAAGTTATTTGTACCTACCAATAGATTATTTATAATGCAGTCACGATCTTTTCAGATCAGAGAACGTCCATGTTAGGGCGACAATTCTGATGGTTTGTGACTAAAGAAACAACGTAAATTGCCATCTTGATCCTGTTATTAAATTTGAGTAATGGTAACAAGTCTCATTTGACAAGAGGACATCTTCAACATTTATATCTAATATTTAACATCTGCTAAAATATCAGGCTCTTCAATATTCAGGTAAATTTAATATCAACATTATGAATTATGTGAAGGCCTACTTTGGTTTAAATACTTGCAAATGCACGATACTTTACGCTATGGATTTTGAGAGGACGTACGTTTTAAAAACTTATTGAATATTTAAAATTTTGGTCATTTTTTGAACGAAGAGTGTCTGTTAAAACAAGGAAGTCGAATATTTTTCAAGGTTTTTAAGGAAATTGAAAGAACAAAATCCCAGACATTTTCAATTACGTTCAAATAATAAGTAGCCGCTAAAATTCAATGGGCTTTAAGAAAGTTTCAAATTTTTTTAACAAAATTCTAAGGATTTTGATTGAAGTTCGAGTAATTTTTGCTGAAATTCGAAATCTTATGAAAGTTCAAGGAATTTTTAACAACATTCGGGAAATGTTCAATTACGTTAAAATAACATTTGCTGAAGTTCGAGTAGTTTTTGTTGAAGTTTAAAGAAATCTAAAGAATCGTTAACAAAGTATAATCTTTAAATAATTTTCAAAGAGTTTTCAAAGAAGTTTCAACAAAATTAGAAAAATTGTCAATCAAGTTCAAATAAGTTTTGCTGGAATTTCAATGAGAAGTAAGACGGGCTATTAGGGAAGTTTAAAAAATCGTTGACAAGGAAGGATTTCCAATCAATTTCAAATAATTTTTCATAAGTTTAAGGGTTTTAAGGAAGTTCTAAGAGTTTTTAACAAAATTCAAAAAATGTTCAGCTACGTTTAAGTGATATTTGCTGAAGTTGAAAGGGCTTTAAGAAAGGTTGAGTAATTTTGGTTGAAGTTTAACGATGTTTAAGGAATCATTAACAAGGTTCAAAAATTTCCAATCAACTACAAATAAGTTTATTGAGGTTCAAAGGGCTTTGAAGGAAGTTCAAAGAATTTTCAACAAAATTCTAACAGTTTTCAATCGATCTCGATTAATTTTTGATGAAGTTCTAGAGGTTGTTAAGGAAGATTAAAGAACCTTTAAAAAGGTTAAAAGAATTTCTAATCAATTTCAAATAATTTTTACTGAAAATAGAAGAGTTTTTAATGAGGTCAATGCATTTTTAATAAAATTTGAGGAATTTTTAGTATAAATAATTTTTACTGAAATTTTTACGAAAGGGCAATGCAGAAAGTTATAGAGAGGAGAATGCTCGAAATCAGTTTGACGGACAGAATACGCAATGTGGAGATAAAAAATACAACAAAAGTAACGAACATAATAGAAAGAGAAGCACACTTGAAGTGGAACTGGGCCAGATTGCCAGATAACCACAAATCAGATGGCCACATAGAGTTTTCTTTTGGAGACCAAGAATAACAATGCGAAGCAGAGGAAGGCCTCACAAGAGATGGCATGATGACATTCGGAAGATAATACGATGAGATCGGCACCAGAAAGCGCAAGACCGCCTGGCTTAGAAACAAGTAAGAGCGATCTATGTCCAGGAGCCAGGAGTGGACATCAATGGGTTGAGAAAGAAGAGACGAAATGCTTTTAAGGAAAAATCAAAGAATCCTCGACGAAGTTCAATAAATGTTATTGAAGTTCAATCATTTTCCAGCAAAGTTCACGACAATTTCATTAAAACTGAAATAATTCTTTCTGAAGTTTTCAGGAAATTCAGTAGCTTTCAAAAAGACCAAACGAGTTTTCTGAGTACAAACGATTGTTAGGGAAGTTCAAAGAATTTGCAATCCAGTTAAAATACGTTTTACTGAAGTTCAGATGGTTTTTTATGACAAAAAATTAAATAATTTTTGATGAAGTTAAAACAGTTTTAAGAAAAGTCGACGAATTTCATAAAAAAATTCAAGCAGGTTTTATTAATTTCTGCTAAGATTCGTGGCTTTTAAGGATGTTGAAAGCATTTTGATTGAACTTTGAAGAGCTGTCAGGGTTTCTAAGGAAGTTTAAGCTTCTTATTAACTATTTAGCTTTAAGAGTTTTTGAAGAAGCTGCAACACGAGAAATTGAAGTAATATTTAATGTAGTTCAACAATTTCTAATTACACCCAAAAGCCTTTCTAAAAATCCGAAACAAACTAAGAAAACTACGAAAAAGTAAATAATAAGCTAGTTTATCATAAAACTGCTTTAAAATTATTAAAACCATTAATCTACATAAAATCATAAAAGCGAAAACTTTTAATTTCGCAAATAAATAAGGATGGAAGGGGTTAACATTTTAATACGCACGTAACAGGCTCTTCATTTTTCAGATTAAATTTGTACTAAGACAATAAATTAAAATTATGGCCTACTGTCGCCTGAAAGGGTTGTAAGCACGTTATACTTCAAGCTATAGATTTTCAGAAAAGTAGTGAAAGTCCAATTTTTAAGATATGGATCTTTGAATTTTCTTAGTTAATTAAATAACTTTATATGTTTTCCGGAAAAGTGGATTTTTAAAGCTTTCCTATTTTATTACGACTTTTTCTTTAAGTATTCTAAGTGAAACTCAAACCTAAACCTTACCTCTTTGTATAATCTCTGGAGCTTTTCTAGATTGGACACCGAATTTTCGGTTTACGGACGTTTCGCCCCCGCTGTTTCGCCCCCGACCGTTTCGCCCCCGCCGTTTCGTCCCCAGCCGTATCGCCCCCTAACCGTTTCGCCCCCGTACCGTTTCGCCCCCCCAAGTTTTACCTCTAGCTTTAGCCAGCTTCAGTTGTTTCCAGTTGCACCACGAGGAGGTACCTTGCTGCTTCTACAAATATTCAATAAAACGAAAAATATTTGGAAATTGCGATCCACATGTTTCTTGAAAAGCGCGGTGCCATCCTTCCACGTCATTATTTGTGCGATGTTGGTCGTTAAGAGTGCGCTGATAAACATTTCAAAGCTGAGTTGGAAAATTTGGAATTTGACTTCCACGACGTAGTCTTCGACCAATATATACATCTTCGAAGTAATTGGCTATGGGTACAACCTCTTCAGGAAATCCTTCGCTTTCAACTAATTCGGCGAATGCATCGCTTACGTTATCTTCAGGAATAAATGCCAAAGCGGGAATCATTCTGATCCAACGAGCGAACTCGTGATCATTTTCGTATCGAGCTTTGAGACCTTCAGTTTGAACTTTTCTCCAGACGGATTGCGATAAATGAAAAAAACATCCCGTCTTTAAAATACCTGATTTTGAAAATCGTCAAGTTATTGATTACTTGCATGGGATTGCGTACAACTTTGGATTTTGAAATTATTCCGGTTGCACGTCGGAATATAGATGTTAAAAGATTTCTTTTTCTTTATACAGGGTGATTCAAAAGGTATGGTCCAAACTTGAGGGTGTGATTGGTGATGTTAAAATAAGTAAAAAATGCCAATAAACTCATGTCCGATTCGCAATTGTTTTCTAGTTATAACAACATTTAGGATAATTTATTATTAATAAAGAGCATATACAATTATAAGAAAAATTAAAAAGTATCACAACAAAAAATGTTCAAAATGTCCACCTAGTACTTGTATACAAAGTTGGCCACGCCGACGCACAGAATCTCGAACATTCCTCAACTGTTGAGGATGTTTTCGAATATCTTCAACAGCTTCATTTATCCTATTAACTAAATGGCCCCTGTCCTGAATTTCCGTTGCATAAACTTTTTCTTTTAATGCACCCCACAAGTAAAAATCTAGTGGATGTGAATTGTGCAACGGTGCCCCGTCATGCTGATACCACATGGATCTTCTCCCATATTCTGCTACAGGTGCACGGGCATTTCCGCTGCAATAACCATACACAAAATGCATTTCTGCACGTACAGAAAATGGCTCCATCATTACCACATTTATTGAAAACTATGCCAATTCAAGCTTGAAACGTCTTCTGCCATAAGGAATTAACATTTGTTTTACTTAGTTCCTTGATAACGTGATTTGGCAAAACACAGATAAAAACAAAGAAAACCTCTGTAACTAGAAAGCGGTTGGAAATAAGACATGTGTGTTTATTGGCATTTTTTACTTATTTTAACAACACCAATCACACCCTTAAGTTTGGACCATACCTTTTGAATCACCCTGTATGTATCTACTAAAAAACTCTAAAATTAAAACACAAACACCAAAAAACAAAAAAAAAAATAAAAATTAAAAAAAAACAAAAAAAACGGTTGCATAAATCCTACTAGCTACCTCCTCGTGGTGCAACTGGAAACAGCTGAAGCTGGCTAAAGCTAGAGGTAAAACTTGGGGGGCGAAACGGTTCGGGGGCGAAACGGTTAGGGGGCGATATGGCTGGGGACGAAACGGCGGGGGCGAAACGGTCGGGGGCGAAACGGCGGGGGCGAAACGTCCGTACCCCGAATTTTCACCATACTTCTGATAGCATGCGCTGCCTAAATAACATTCAAATAACTAATAAAAGCTTTAGGTTATTTTCATTAACTTGTACCTGATGATAGCTATCAACTTAACGTAAAAATATTAAATACATACTTGACAAGTGTAAGTATTTTTAATAATAATAATTTGTAATTTGTTACGAAAAGTGAGGGTGAAACTTTTGTAGAACAAATTTCAGAAATCTAATTGAATTTATAATAGCAGAGAATATAAGAAGGTTTACGTTAACGAAAGTTTTCGAATTTGATCTATAAACTTCAGTTGTTCAATCCAAGGCTTAAAAAATATATGAATGGGGTTCGACAAACCTTGACAATTATTATGTCTACAGGTTCGAATCGAACTATTCTATTCTTCTAAATTTTAAATTCTAAATTGTTATCTTCTAAAATTCTCTTTAAAAAGTCTTCAGCTTGTTTACAACTACATATTCTTCTAATATTCACTTTTCTTTTCTATATTAATCTTCAATCATAGTTTATTTATAGATCTTCTAAGGTTTTTATTTTATTTTTTTAATCACTAAAATTACCAAGAAACCAAAGGCTTGTCAATGCAATACATAAAAAAAAATAATTTTAATATTCAGTACCAAAGGGAGTTAATCTCGTACATTACCTAGATTCTTATCTTCTAAAAAGCAATCAAACTTAAAATAAATAAAAAAAAAAACTAGTTTAAGTTGCAACATCAGTACTATTTTATTAATTGTGTCCTACAAAATTATTGTGAAAGTTACTAAAATAGGCCCCAAATTGGGAAAATTCACCACATTTGATGTTTAAAATGACTGTAAATGCTTCGTTTTTTAAATTATAAAAATCATACATTCATAAATAAAAATAAAGATATTTTAGTTTTTCCTAGCATTGCGGGTCCAATTATTTTTTAAATAATGTATTTGGCTAAAATACGGTATTTTCTGTAGTCACTTTTGATAACTAATAATTCTGAAAAAGAAATAGATAGAAATACCGAGTGTGACCCCTTCAAACGGTTTCCTGATACTTATTTCATAGTAAACAGCTGAAAAGTTGGATTTATGAACGCCTGTGGACGGTGTCAAGAAGGGTCATTTGACCCCCTCTAGCGCCTTTGAATCCTTTAAGATAACTGCTATAAATTTATTTATATTTACTATTTTGCAATTTATGAAAAATCTGTACAAAAATGTTGAAACGCCAAGGAGGATATTTTTCAGGAAGTGCTTTTAATTCATAAGATTCTCTTAATTTATTTGAAATTATGAGGATGCTTAGAATTTGATTAATATGGAAATATTTCATTAACTAAAGGGAAGCCGAAATCCGTCCAAGTATTTATTAGCTAAAAAACCGAAAGACACACTAAGGTTTACATATATGTATTTTGGCATCAGTGTGACCAGGAAGCTTTTTATTATTTATGTCAAACCATTTACCTACAATATTTTAGTAATTTTATATTTACAATCTGCTCTGTTGAGCAATAAATAAATTTGGTAATTACAAAATGACGTACATGTTGGAGACCTTCCCAGTGGAACGTTCATTTAAAAGTTACTTATTAGATACATTAAATAGATGTAAAAAGGATATACGCATATAACATTAACCATATAGAGATCTGATTAAAAACGGTCCAGTAGGTCTACGGGGTTGTGTCTTTTCAGCCTGTGGGTTGTATTGCTGTTGTAGGTACCTACAAATAAAATTAATTGTTTGATTGTTTATTTATTTTAAAAATTAAGAAAGAAAAAGAAAAGAGGGAGACCCAAAAAGACATTGTTGAACGAAATAGTAAAGCGAAGTGGAACCAGAGGCAAAAGTATAGAAGAACTAAGAAAAATAGCGAAGGACAAGAAAAGTTATAAGGAGCGGATTAGAAAAAGTTAAAAATCCGACACCTAATGGATAAAAGTATTTAAAAGAAGAAGAAGAAAATTGTTTATTTGTTGGGCGAGGTCTAGGCTTGTGGGTGCCAAAGATCTTAACACCCGTTATCTACTAAGACTATTAGCACTACCCGACCAACATTTTGCCGAATCCAAAGGACTTCCAACCCTGGAAAGGATATCTATCGTATCAAATACTAATTAATTTTTGTTTCTAACAAATCTATATTTTAGGGGAGGCCTTTGTCGAGCAGTTTTCTTCCATGAGTCCTTGTCATTTGTCCGTTGATACCAGTTCTTTCCCGCTATTTCACATCGTCTACCCATCTCTTTGCCGGTCTTCCAACACTTCTCCCTGATGTTCTAGATCTCTATTGTACTAAGTGAATAAGCGAATTGTCTATTCCTACATAGGTTTCCTAGAAACATGCCCGGCCCAACTCCATTTGCGTTTAGCAATTTGCTCGAAGACATCCGTGACTCTGTTTTTGCTTAATATTGCTTAATATTCCTTATTCTTTGTCGTAGACTTACTCCCACCACCCGCCTCTCCATGGCTCGTTGTGTTGTTCTTAATAAATTAGCACTTTTCTCCGTGAGAGTTACAGTTTCCATGCCATAGGTTATTAGATTATTACCGGCAACATGATTGGTCAAAAATGTTTTGTTTAAGGCTAATTGAAATATTGCTATTTTGTGGTATGTATACCATTTTTCCAAACGCTGCCCAGCAGATTCTTCATTAAAATTAAAATTAAAGTTTTGGTCAAGTTTGCCTATTGTTATTTAATAATAATAAATCTTTATTGCCCAACAGGAAAACCCCATTTACAGGACAACATAATATATAAATGACATAAATACATACATTGCAGCTTAATAATAATTAGTACATAGTAACACATAAGACAATAACAAAAATAACACAATCAACTTACTATGTGTAGTAATCGCAAGCTTTGGTAATTAGAGCAGTAAGTGTACAACAATTAATATCAGTTAGATGGGATATTTGATTATATGTACGGCAAATTCTATACATAGGCGAATTACACAATAAATTTGTACGTGGCATAGTGTTAAAGTAGAACATGAAACTACACCTAGATGATGCTCTTGGTACATGAAATGGCAGATACTGTAATATAATGCTAGAATCAATTTTATTATGCAACAGTTTAAAAAGAAAGGTAAGATCAGTTATAGTTCTTCTTAATTGTAAGCTTTGCATATTAAACCTCTGTAATAGAGTTTTGTGATTAAAACCAATTTCGGGATAAACTCCATCTTGTTTAAACGACAAAAACTTTAGAAATCGCCGTTGAATTGACCCCAAGGTATGTTTATAGCAATCATAATAAGGACACCAAACTATAGTACCATATTCTAATTTAGATCTCACAAATGTAAAATACAGACATTTAAGTGCTCTTTCATTTTGAAAAGATTTGCAAGTACGAATAACGAAACCAAGGGTTTTTAAGGCTGATTTGGATATTTCGTCAATATGCTGAGTGTAAGAAAGCTTAGTGTCAAACGTGATTCCAAGATCTTTGATGTGTAGACACCGAGTTAGCGAAATTCCATTACATACGTAATTAAATAAAATTGGATTTTGGGTTCTGCTATAACTGACAATTTTGCATTTAGATATGTTGAGTTGAAGACTGTTCTTAATACACCATTCCTGTATCAAACTAAGTTGAGATTGTAAATACTGACAATCACCTATTGCAGTTATGGCACTAAAAATCTTAAGATCATCAGCAAACATTAGATTTTTACAGGATAATGAATCGGTTATATCATTCACGAATAAGAGAAATAATAGAGGGCCCAGATTGGATCCCTGTGGGACACCTGAAGACGCAATGAACGACCGGGAACGATAAGAATTATATTCGACGTATTGATTACGATCTATAAGATAAGATTTAAATAGCTGAACTAACTGACTACTGAATCCAAATTCCTGTAATTTACTTAAGGTGGTATTATGGTCGATGCGGTCAAAGGCTTTGGAGAAATCGGTGTAGATGACGTCTACCTGACCATGAGCGTCGATTACTTCCGACAAATACTGTGTAAGACACACTAAATTGGTGATAGTAGAACGATTTTCCATGAAACCATGCTGGGTAGGAGAAATAAAACCACGAACTGAGGAGTATAACTGAAAATAGAGACACTTTTCATAAACTTTAGCAAAGTTCGATAGAATACTTATAGGTCTATAGTTACAGATTAAGTTGGGATCGCCAGATTTATACACGGGACAAATTCGAGCAGTTTTCCATATTTCAGGAAAAACTGAAGTCCTTAATGACAGATTAAATATGAAAAATAATGGTTTCGCAAATATTTCAGAACATGCTTTAACCAGGAAGCTTGGAATGCGATCAGGTCCACTTGTACTTTTAGCGTTTAATCTTTTTAACGCTGAACTGATCTCATTTTCAGTAAGAAGTCGTATAGATATATGTGGCATATTAGAACATCTGGCTGGAAAATAACTTTGATTAGGAGGTAAATATACACTTTGAAAAAACCTGCTAAACCCATCAACTATTTCCTGAGGTGACTCAAGCATTTCAGCTTCATAATTCATTTTCCCTGGGATACGCGAAGTGCATCGTTTTGATTGCACAAAGGACCAAAACTGTTTGGGATCAGAAGAGATAGATTCTTCTACTTGTTTTAAATATGCTTTGTAACTAGCACGTATTTGTAGCTTTATAAGTGCTCTTAAACGTCTAAAATTATCAAAATCAATTTTGGATTTGAATTTTTTAAATCTACGATGATAGTAGGCTTTTGAGCGAATATTTTTGATAATGTCAGCGGTAAACCATTTAGGGTAATCAGCTCTTTTAGTTGAATACAGAGGAACAAAGCAATCTAGTTTAGGATAAAGCACCTTATAAAATTCCTCACATGCAATATTTACATCATTATACTGCGTGAGGAATGTCCAGTCAGTATTAAAGAGAGCATAGTAAAGGCCAAGGAAGTCTGCTTTTTTGAAATTGTAGTTTCTATTGGCGAAGTTTAACGGAAAATTCGAACCATTCTGTGTAGTTAAGATAAATTCGATACCTAAAGCCGGGTGATGTGCATCTTCTTTCAAAAAAGGAGAGTCGTCTCGTGTAACTTTACAACTCATATTCGAAAATACAAGATCTAATAATCTGCCATTTGTATTAGTAATATTATTGAATTGATTGAAATTGAAAAAATTGCAAAAACTGTTTATAATCATAGATTTGTTATCTTGCTTTTGGTTATTATTAAAACTAGGAATATTCAAATCACCAATGATGAGAGTTTCATTACCATAAATACACTCAAGTTGTTCTAAATATTCAATAAGGGCATTATAGTCCTCAGAAGGTGTTGTCGGAGGTACATAGACTACAAAGATTACAATCGCACAGCCTTTGATAAAGCACTTGCAACCAATAATATCGATATGTGGCAATGATCTTCTTATAGTAGACAAGTCGACGATTTCCATATTAAAGCAATCCTTGACAGCTAATAATGCACCGCCACCCCATTGTTGTCCAGTAACATTAAACTGCCGATCACAGCGAAATACAGCGTACGACGAAGGAAAGAGTTCGGAATTAAATATATCATCATTTAAAGCAGTTTCAACTAAACAAATAAAGTCAAATTCACATAAACATGCTGAACAATAGAAATCATGCGTTTTGGATCTCAGTCCACGAACATTTTGGTAATAACAACTGTAATGGTTTTTAATGTTGGGCGTTTTCAGTTTAAAGTTATAATTGTTGGGATCCCACGGATATACTTAATTTTTAGATCTTTTTCACCAGAACTAATACGGTCATCCAATTCTTTCTTTACTGCACGGTAAAATTCAATCTGCTTTGGAGTGCGATCTAAAGATATCGAAATACTAGCATTGGAGAATCTGCCTTTTAGTTTAGATGAATTTTTCATAGCTTGATGTACAAGATTTTCATCATTAAGAATAGCTTTAATTGGTCTGGGTGTTTGTCTGGATGCGTCAGCTTTGCCTAAGCGGAAAATGTTGTTAATATTATTTTGCTGAATTCCAGGAATTACAGCTGACAGTATTTCCAGTATTTTTTGGTTATCATTCTCAGCAGTTACACTTCTAGAATCGCTAGTATTTTCTTTTAAATTATAAATAATAATATTCCTCTTTCGCGATTGGCGTTCCTGAACCTCAGATATAAGTTCCTCAAAAAATGCATTCTTGTTAAAGTTGATATTATCGAGAGGTTGTTGCAATAAAGTAGTTTTTATATTATTAAGCTCATTTTTCAAGTCATTAATAGCAGATTTTAGATCATTAATACTGTCACCAAGATCAGAGCAATTTACGCAACTCCAAAACAAGCCTTTTTTAGAATTAAGATTACGCACTTCCGAGATTGTTAGATCAACACAAGAATGTTTGTAATATTTCTTGCAAATACAGCATCGAGCCGATTTGTGTTCCTCTATGATATCATTGCAACAGGTACATAAAATTGTTGCTGGCATTTTAGAAAATAATTTTACATAAACTTTGAAGGTTATATTTAAGTTAATTTATATTAATCTTGTTTTGCTTTAAATGTAATTTTTCTTTATTTATCTTTTACTTTACCCTGTTCTACTTGTTTTACTTTATATTTCGTTATTTGATGGCTCAAATAAATGGATTCCCCAACTTCTTCGATGGTTGCTCCCTTTGCCAGAAATTCTTTGCAGCTATTAGACATTATTTTTATTTTGTTCAAGTTCATATTGAGTCCTATTTTGTAAATTTTGCCGCTCAGTTTCTTGATTAAATTTTCCTCTAGTTTGTTTTCATTTGAGCCAATTAGGATGGCATCGTCTGCAAACCGGTGCTGGGTAAGGTATTCGCCCTATTTCTCCAATTGAGTTCCTTGAATACGTTTTCCAAAGCAAGTGTTAACAGTTTGGAAGACAGAGTATCTCCCTGCCTTACTCCCATGTTTAACGCTATCTTATTTGATGATGTCTCCTCGTCTATGTTTACACGAATTGTGGCTTTTTTGTATATGTTCTCGACTAGTGATATGTATTGAGAGTCAATTCTGGCGTCTCGTAAGGCTTTAATTATTGCCCACAATTCCACAGTGTCGAACGCCTTTTGGAAATCCACGAAGCCCAAGTGCAGGGGTATGTTGTATTGTTCTCTGTAGGTCGTCTATTATATTAAAAAACCCCTTCCGAAAACCAACCTGTTCAACTGATTGATAAAAATCTAGTTTATTTGTGAAACGTTTTATAATGATCTTCGTAAGGAGATTGTATACGTGAGACAATAGGCTTATGGGCTTTACCTTTTTTGTACTATAGAATTACATTTGCATTCTTCCAATTTGATGGTATCACTCCTTCGGTCAAATAGCGGTTTAAAAGTAGTTTTAACGCATTAATCGGTGTTAATACCCCAAATTTAAACATTGCAGTAGTAATGTCATCTTCTTCAGGAACACGATTATTCTTCATAACTTTCAAGTCAGCTAGAATCTCGTCTGTTGAAATGTCTGGAATTTCTTTCGAGCCCACATTGGTGATTATTCAGTGTTCTCCTTCTGGATGTTGATTGGATTTTTTGGAGGAATAAAGATTTTTATAAAATTCTTTCACCACTAGCATAATTTCTGATTTTTCAGTAATTATGAACGCCCTTGTTTTTCATGCGTGATATCTTGGCACTTCCTATTGTCTTTGTATTACCTAGTACTTTCGTGTTTTGATTATTTTCGATTGTTTCTCTTATTTTCTTTGTGTTGTGGTTTTTTTATGTCTTTCCTTGTTATTTTTCGTCTTTTATCCATGAGATGTTTTGTTTCTTGACTTGTTCATTGATTTTTTTCGCTTGTGAACAAGTTTTCGTTACTGCTATTTTAATATCATATATTATTTTGGTTAACAATTCATTTAGTGATAAATTTTGTAAGTCTAACATGTTGATAATTTCGTTACTAATGTTTCTATATATTTCTGTTTGTTTTTTCCACTATGTCATTACTTGGTATTTTTGCCCTCCGAAGCAACTTTAATCTTTCTATTTTGGTGTTGACGTACACGGTAGCCCTCACGTGTCCAACAATTTATTTTTGATTACTAAGAATAAAATCGATTTCATTCTTAGTGCGTATATCCGGACTTCTCCACGTCCACTTTTTGATGGGTGACTTCTTGAAGAAGGTATTCATGCAATATATTTGTTCACTTTTCATAAAGTTTAGGAGTCTTTCATAGCGATCTTTACGATCTTCGATGCCAAAATATCCAATATGTTGGGATTCTATGTTATTTTTACCCAACTTAGCATTGGAATCCCCGTTATCAAGCCGAAATGTGTTTTCTCTGTTTGTCGTGCTTCTACTAAGTCGTCGTAGAACTGTTTTAATACGTCATCGTCAGCCGTGCTCGTAGGTGCAAGGATAATTTGATAATTTAAATTTTGTACCTTTTGGATAGTTGAAGAATGATGTAGGTATATTACTCTATCTGATAGCTACTGCTTGCATTTCTGTTACGAGGTGCTTTCTTTTCCTGTTAATGAGAACGGTGATTCCTCATAATCATGTTTGTTCTTCTGAATTCCTTTGACAAAGAACCTGTCCTGATGTTAGTGTTATTGCATTCTATCCTTTTCTTCTCGTTTCACATAGATCTAATACTTAATGCTCTTAAATTCTTCTTCGAGTTGAATTATATTTTCTTCTATCATCATAGTTTTGATATTGCAGGTTGCTATATACATATTTTCTTTTGGGCAGCTCTTTGTCATTTTTCTTTTACTTAGTAGGTCTGGTCTAGGTCTAGATATCTCTTACGGGGTACTTTTGCGAATAGTTGCCCCCTCAGCTTCCGTGAGGCAGACCTTGTCTATGGTGTGGGATAGTGGGATTGAGAACCCCCCTGAGGACTTATTCCGTCAGTTTTCATACTCGCTATTTAAGGGCGGGGAGGAAATCTAAACGATCGATTTTATACTAATTAAAATACATACTAACCCTTTTCTTCTTCTTCCCACCTTTTCCTTTTCCTACATTTTCTACTGTTTTTCTTTCATTTTACTTCATTTCGATACTGTATTCGTTTATTTGATTATATCTACTGTAAAATTTACAGTTATAACTGATCAGAAATAACTAACTGATTTTTCTAGGATTGCAGAAAAATCATCTTTATTCTTCTAATAATCTTGATGAACATCTTGTTATTTGTTTTATTGTTCTTCTCGAATTACGTGCAAGTCTTAAAAATTTTATAAAACTGATATTTTTTGAAAGTGTTAATGTTACAAAATCGAAGCTTATAAACACATAAAACTTATTATTTTGCGAAAATATTTAAATAAAACTTTATGTTTTCAGGATTTCTTATTGAAATCCTGAAAATTCTTCGGCAGGCTGGGACAAATTTGAATTTATTTTTCTGAAATTGAAACGCAATAAATTATCAACTGAAACCCAATTTTACGTATATTTCTCGTCTATAACAACATTAGACTGATAAAGTTAAAATTGTACAAATACAAGAAGCGGGGTTTTCCACAAAAGAACCAATTACGAAACACACTCTCAGTACTAAAACTTTCTCTCTTTTATGTTGTTTTTAGAAATAAGGGACGTAATGTGAAAAAGTTGGGCAATTTAAAGCTTTTAACTATTTAGGTATTATTCTACCTATACAATTCCTTATTTCGAGGTTTTTTAGTACCTAGTAGAAGAATGGCTTACACAGAGAGCTTGTTGAAATCTAGCATAAGCATAAGTACTGTGTACATAATTACCTATTATCTGTTTCTACTTCACGGGTGATTGTTGAAGTGTCACAGTTTGGCGTGTGTAAACACGACTGTACTCGATATAATTCGTGGTAAATTGAACTTGTCAACTTAAAAGCATTTCGATTATGACTTTGAAATCTGTTTGGTTAGGTTTTGGGAGAAAAGCTTTGTTACCAGTTGGTTGTATTTTGAACATAAAATAGTAAATCTGCACTCAATGCAATTGCTTTTTCTTCTGAATTGTTTTGTCATCAGTCATGTTATTTCTGAGATTTTTTAGTGTAATTTACTATTATTTTTGAGTCGTTGGCTGCTGTGTTAATTAGTTTTGGGATTCTACGATACAAAACGGTTCTCCCGCTTTGAAAATAATAGTAAACAGCATTTCAATGTATTCTGTTGTCCGGGACTTTCTTAAATTCAAAGTCATAAGTTTTGAATGCAACTTGTTAAATTTACCACCTCCAGTTTGTTTTCAAGCAATTTTTGAAAAGAACCATAACTTCGGTTTTAAAGATTTGAATTTCGAATCTGAACTTTTTTCTAAAAATATAGGCACTTAAGATTCAGACAAGTCTTAAACATTAAATGTATAGTAGCATTTAGGACCAAGACCTCCCAAATTAAGACTATCAGGATTAGAAAAGTTTCAAAACTCAAACCTTAGAATTCGAATGTTTAAATGTATAGCATACGATTTTTAAATGCTGAGATTTGAATTTCCGAACTCCTAATTTTTGTAGTCCTAATTTGGAAGTATTGGTCATAAATGCTAACTTGCCTGCGCCTAAAGTTCAAATATGGCTTCGATATTTCAATAGATTAAGTTCGAATTCGAACATTGAATCTTTATAACTGAATTTACGATTCAAACTTTAAAATATAGATTGATTGAAGGGAAGGCAAAGAGGAGGAGATGGATTTATGAATCTATCGTCAAGACTTGAATTTTGTCTTTGAATCTAAGATTCGATTATAAATATGCTATATAATTGGTTTCTAACTCAAAATTTAGATCTACATTTTCAAACTACATAGATGGTTAAGCTTTTACTCTACAATTGAATTTCAAATTATGAATTAAACAGAAATTTCTAGTATTTTAAGGTTTTAAACTTGGTTGTAATAGCAGTCTTCTGCATACAATTAAATTTCCGTGCAAATGTTTAAAAACTTATATTTCAATAAAACATAAAGGGCCATATTCATAGACAGCATTTAAAGTTAGTAGCGGTTTAGTAGATGTTAAACCAATATAATTGATATATGTTGCTATAGCAATTAGTAACATTTAACTTTAACTTTAAACACTGATTATGAATATGGCCCAACGTGTTTAAAGAAATTTTTAATAACAATTTTTAATTTATCAGTTGTAGACCTAAGATCGGAGTTTGAAACAAGGTTCAGTCGACTCACAATCTTGATCTAAACCAAGGAAGTGATTCGCAAATCGCAAGAGTCGAATTTAAATCGCATTCGAAACTGTGGATGGTGGATTCAAAAACTTAGTTTGGATTAAAATATTAAATAATAAAAAACGTAGGAGTCGAATTGAAATCGGATTCGAACCTCTCAATTGCGGTATCAAAAACTAAGTTTGGATTCGAATATTAATTATTGTTAAAGAAAGAAGTGACATTCAAAATGCAGAAATAAAATTTAAATCGGAATCGAACCTCTCGATAGCGGATTTAAGAAAATCAGTTTGGATTTGAATATTAAATAGGTATTAAAGAAGTAATACCAAAAAAACAGGAATCGAATTTTAACCTCTCGATGGCGGATTTAAAACACTTAGTTTTGTTTCGAATATTAAATAATGAAGAAGTGACACTCAAAACGCAGGCATCGACTTTAAATTGGATTTGAACTCCTCCCTTACGGATTAAAACATTTAGTTTGGATTCGAATATTAAATATTAAATTCAGAAATCGAACTTTGATTTCATGTAAATTTTGGAATTCGGGCCAGATTTTCCAGTTTCAAACTCATGGAACTCTTCGAATCTCGATAGTCCTAAACTTTTACAAAAGTTGGCTTTACATATTTTATATCTATTCACAAAAATGAAAATTTTTAATGATTGCAGATTAAACCACAGAGGAGATAATTATAGAACATAGATATTGAAAGAGAATTTGAAATCCAAAAGCTGAATCTGTATTAATAGACGGAATTCAAGCCGAAAGGGCGAATTTTAGCTAAAATTTTGTTTTCAAATTTAATTTCTGGCTATTCCGCTATGACTGGAGACTTTAAAAGTTTTCCAATTGCAGAGCTTAATAAGTTGAAATTTTTGAATGATTTCCTTGCTTAGAATTGTAATTAAGTTTCTATTAAAAAAAAAAAAACATTTTTAGTACATTTACAAGTGAAGTTGTAGTAGTAGCGGCATAAATAGCGGAAAATGAGCCATCCACTTTTAATGGTCTCCTTGATTTTGAAGTATAAATGTACTTGATTATCTTTTTATAACAGCAAAATTTATAATCTAACCTAACGGTTAATTGCGTTGAAATTTAATAATATAGCAAAATAGAAGCCACAACATCTCCCCGTCCCAGGTAAACAGATTGTGAATAGGTAATAAATTATTCGTTGAAAGATCCTCGGTGTATTGTACTAAATATTTACAGCAATATTGTTTACAACGTTAAAGCGGATAAAGGAAAATGTTTAAAATACTTAAAACAAACATTTTACACTGCAAAGTTAAACATTTTTAAGAAAAGTTAATTCCTAAATAAATAGGCCAAAACGAATGGAAAGTGAACTTAAAATTTTTACATAATTCAATTTTACCAAAACTTCTAATAAAACAACTTACCTATTTAAAAATTCTAAATTTTGCCAAGCTATTAAGAACAAATAAAACTTGTTATAATACGTAAATATAACCATATTTTTTAAACTAAACGTTTGTAAATAAAGATAAACAAACTAGGATACTAAAACTTGGAAATTTATTTTACTTATTTATTTATTTATTTAATATTAGAACCATAAAAGGATCTAACCCAATACAGCAGCTTCGGATTGGGATAATTGCAATTTAAAGATGAAAGGAGGAGTTGAGTTCTTTTTTGTAATCCTGAAATTCGAAGCTGATATTGGATTGAGATACAAATTAATAGAATTTAAATTGGATAAAAAAAATTCATTTAATATATTTTGTAAGTAAATAAAATATTACATTTTTAACTTAATTTCAGAATACTTAGAAGGCCTTAACCGTCCATACTGCCGGCTGTACTCCCTAATGGAGTGTAAGTGCCGATACATTTACCTTTATAAGGCAACTGCTTTCGACAATTATTTACATAACAAGGGAGGTAAGTGATAGTAAGCATAAAAGATCTTAGCTCAAATATAGCAGATAAAAATTACTTTAGTAATCTTTTCATTCTTGCAGAAACGGGGGAAAATCAACCGTATTTTTTTGGGATTTAATTCTGTAATTACAAGTTAAAATTAAAAACTTTTACTTTCAAAGTTTTGAGTTTCAAGTTTTAATATGTTTTAAAAGTTAAAAATTGAAGCTAAAGAGTCAAAAGAGGTTAAGTTTTTAACTTATCAGACTTTATCTTTTCAAAATTCGATAGAAACTGAGAATCAAAACTCAAATTGTATTGGATACTTAAGTTCTTATTCGGTTTTTGATAAAGTCAAGTTTGCCACATAAATTCAGACGACCCCAATTTAATTTAATATTTTTGATTTGAAAAGAAAATGTTTGTAAACTGTAATTTTGTTATCTTTCTAAAGTCCATAGAAATTGAAAAGTTGTGCTAAAACTCATCAAATATCAAGGTAAAATGCTATATTCGGATCTCTGATGCTAGGTAAACATTGACTGTTTGACGTTTAAAACCTTGGAGTTCGTACAAAAAGCTTATAATACAGTATTTGAAATCAAAAATGCAAACTGAAATTCAGAAATCTGACTTTAAATTCAGTCTGCGTTAAAACGCAGAACTTTAATTGTAAATTCAGATTTGAATGTGCTTTAAGTATTGGTTTTAAAGTCGGAAGAAATGCATTTTATACTTTCTTTTATTCTACAAATTCTTAAGAAACTGAAAATGAAGATTAGTGGATATTTAAGTACTTATTTGGTTTCTGAAAAACTCCCAAAAATCAATTTTGCAACAAAGTCATAGAATGCCAAACTGTTTGGCATTTTTGATTTTAAATTACAATATTTCTGAGCTATCTTTTTAAAGTCCTTAGAAGTTGAAAAGTTATGCTAAAACTCAAGTATAAAGATAATATTTACCTTGACTTTAAAATTAAATTTAAAAGCTTAGGTTCGTAAACAAAAAATTATAATACATTAGTATTTAAAATAAAAACACAAAATAAAATGTGACTCAGAACTCGGTCTTTTAAAACTTCGAACTAATTTTTCTAACACTTTCTGAAAGCCAAATTTTGAGAAAAATAGACAATAACGCAGCGTTTTCATTTTAGGTACGAATTTCTGACCTTTAAATTTGTTTTTAAAAATTATGAAGCTCAGGTTTTAAAGTCAGAAGTTAGAGCGATACATTTTACCTCCAAAATTTGGAATTAAAGGTGGAAAAACAAACCTTCATCCTATTTTAACGATTTATTAATTTCTATAAAAAAATCACCTCTACAGCGATTTGAATACAAAAAAAAGACTTCAAGTTTAATGAAATAAAAAAAAAAAATAATTAAAGCACACTCGTTGTGTTTAAAAACAAGTCGGAGTGAACTGTACAAAAAAATATTTAGATTTGAAAACCATCAGCTGAAAACAAAAATTTGGCCATGAAAATTCATAAAAGAATTTTAAATATTTTTCGTACCTATTGAAGATTTGGGTTTTTTTCAGTCGTAACCTCCAAACTACATTTAAACATGTTTGACGATTGACGACTAAATTATCTAAATAACAATTCAAAATATTTTAGAATTGTTTTAATAATGCATTTATAAATGAGTCACCGAAAGTTTAAGTCCAAACGTTTTGATTTGCCTGTTTTATAAATAAGTGCTCGTACTTCGGTCTTCATCTGATTAAAACAACTTAAGTAAATTAATTTGGTCATCATCATGTTAATGACTATTAAGGATTAAATTTTTTTGTGTAATTGGAACGATTATTTGGTTCACAAAGTGAAAGAGAAAAACAGAAGCAAGGTGTTTTATTCCATCTCTAGAGTATTAAAAATAGGGCTATTATTTAATTCTTGGCAAGTCTATTTGGTAAATAAGCACCTCTGGTTTCGTGAATATAACACGTTACATATTCGAATATTTTGGCAACGGGTCCCGAAGGTTGCCTCGAATAAAAATAAATAAAAGAAAAATGGAACGGTTTCCTTCATACGTAAGGTTTTCATTTAGAGTAATTTACTATATTTAGTAAGTAATTAAGGAACGTTAATCAAGTCCGTCTTAATGTAACGAGGTCCTACTAAGAAGACATGGCATTCCAGCCCGTGCAGGTCTTCATGTTGGGGCCGTACTTCTTATTAATTACCCGACGTCACATCACCCCATACAACCTGCATACCTGGACCGTTCGAGAAAGTGCGAAAACTAGTATGCCATGATATACTGCATTCGCATCTTGCATATTTGTAATAGCTACTTCCTTTAAGGCATTTCATACTTATGGTTTACCTGCCGGGAGTGTGCAGGTTATAAGATATTCGCCGACTTAGATATGTATTTGCTTGACATATATAAATTGGGATTTACATTTGTTTCGTTAGATTGCGTACATACACAATCTGTGTTCAAAATATTTGCTTAGAATAACATACATCGGGATTACATGCTTAAGCTCCTATTCACGGTATAAAAATTTTAGAGTTATTTATGCCGTTACCTTGGTAGATTCGTTACTTGGAGATTTCCTGTTCGTGTATTCTCTTTTTAATTAAACGATTAGAGTTGGTGCTGCTGAATTATGAATAAAACTTGATATGTCGTAGCTAAAGGATTTCGTTTTGTTATTGCGGGAGTTTTTAAGTTTAAGGCTGAAAAACATATTTTGGTGTATGTGTCACGCATTCGCTCTTTTACATTCTTTTTTTAACCACGGTTGTATGTATAAATAACAAGTCGTAGTAACACTAGTAATAGTTCGTTGTATTTATACATTTTGGTGTAATTTTTGGTTCTTAAAAAACCACACCGATTGGACGTATCGAAGGGCTATTTATAATGATTAAGCTTTATAAACTCTTCAGTTCTACGAAGTTTGTTAGAAACGTCCATACTTATGTAATGAATAATAAAAAGTTATCGATTTATTAAAGGTTTATTTTTAGAACAAAGCATTTCTCATCTTTTTTCGCTTATAACAAAGGGACTTTTTTCATCTCACTTTTTTGAACCAGGGCATTTTGCGAAAAGCCTTCGAATTTAAGTGTCGAAACGTGGAAGGTTTGTCCTCAGAAGAAAATAAAGATTCAAAATAAGTTGCTTCAAAATAGTTAAAAAAAGGATCGTCAGTAACGTCCGTTGTTCGAATACTAGATTTAATTACAGCGCCATTTAGGCTTGTAGGTTGTAGGTCGTATATAGATTATTCAAGCGCGTTTCCCGTTTCAAAACTATATTTTTTAAATCTCAGGGTATAAAGGTTGCTATTTGAGTACAGGTTTAAGTGAAAACTTAGCTTAAGTTGCCTTCAGCTTGAGCTAACCTAAATTACAACGTTAGTTGAAGCATAAATCGTCTTAAGATATAATTTAAGTTAAAACAAAGTTTCTGGGGTTATTTTCGGTATGACAGAATTGAAACTAAATGGGAAAAAAGTGGTCGAAATATCAAAGATTTTTAATTAAGAAAAAACATTTTTTTTATGATTTAGAAAGTTTTATTTTTTATAATCCTTTTATCTAACTACAATGTAATTAACGCTGGAGTGGCCGAGTGGTTAAGGTATTCGACTACAGCGCAGACGGTTTCGGGGCCAAATCCGAATCGGATGCTCGGCGGGTGGCCTACTCAGCAACTGAAAAGAATAGGGAACCGAAACACAGTGGTGGAGTAGGGAAGGTAGCTTACCATACCAACCTCGAACGTAAGTAACGTGCGAAACAACCGAGGTACGAAAAGAGTCCTTAACCATCCATCCATATTGCCGGCCATGCCGATACATTTACTTTAACTTTTACAATAGGTATAATTAAATTTTTATTTTTCTTCAAAAGTTGTGTGTTGTAACGAAATTAGGAGAATTAAAAAGACTGTAACCATGAAATTGATCCATCCCCAAAGTTAATTTGAATATTTATAAATAAAAAATAATTTTTATTCTTTATATATTTTTCGTTTCATAAGAGAAATTGGTTTTTATTAGTTAAAATACACTTTTTTTTAAATTTTCTAATTTAGTTGAAGTTGTTAACTTTATGGTTAATATTTCACTACAAGCTTAGGCAGAAACGGAGCTTAAGTTGGGTTAAATTACAATTTAAGAAGTGGCATAGTTGGTATAGAATAGCGGCATTTATAAGGCATTTCATAAATCAGTAATTTTTGGTATGACTGAGAAAGAAAAATAAATTCGTCGAAACATTAACGATTTTTAATTAACAAAAAAAATAGCTTTTTATGATTTTTAGAAACTCATATTTTTATAATTTTAATGTAAATTCAATACATTGTAGTTACACATTCATTTTTCTTTGAAATTTGGTTGTTGTAACGAAATTTGAAAACAATTTCAAAGTGGATTTGAATATTTATTAATAAAAATCAATTTGTCTTTCCACAATTTATTTTCTTTTTGGATAAGGCAAATTGGTTTTTATTAATAATTAAAGAGTGTATATTTAAATTGCGCTGGCTTGGTTACGTAAGTTTTAAATAAATGTAAAAGTAAATTATATCGTAGTTAATTGGATTAAAAAATAAGAGTTCTTAAAAATCATAAAGAAAGGAAGCAAATTCTTTTTTTACAAATTAAAAATTATGACGTTTTGTTCGTAGTTCTGTAGAAAGTATCTAATTTCTAAAGCATCTTAGGATCGGTAGTTCAGTGTAGGTTAAAAAGAAACTTAGCTTAGGTTGGCTCAAGCGAAGACTATGCTGAAACTAATACACTTTAAGACTACATTTTTCTAAGTTCCAGATAAATTAAATTGATTTTTATTTAAGAAAAAAATTCGAATCCGTTCTTTTTTATGAACTGTATAGGTTTTTTATTTTTTATATAATTCTTTTAGAGTTTCTGACTATGATATAATTCAATATTTTTCAAAACTGAATCCTCCTGGTGAGTTAAAATACCACTTTCTTTTTCAAGTTAATCGATTTAAATTATAGTTTAAGCGGATTTAAACCATTTTTGGATAAATAGAAATAGCGGCCCTTTAAGACAAATTACAAAAATCGGTTATTTTTGATATGATTGAGAATTAAAGATAAAGTTCTCAAACATTACGGTTTTTAATTAACAAAAAATTGACTTTTTAGGTTCAAAAACTATTCTTTGTCTTACTAAAATGTATATTTACTTTTCTATAAAATTTGGCTTGATATTGCTTGTTAACAAAACTTTTTAATTTTCCTAATTCGACTTATGCTTTTTTTTTATTACTGTTAATTTAATAATAAATAATAATATTTGAGTTAGCTTAAACAATCTAAACTTTAGTTTAAACAGCTTGACCTAAACCGGATTGAACTTCAGTTTAAATGTAGCGGAGTTAAGCTGGCTAAGGCCAGTTTCCCTTTTAACCTGAAATACCGATGTTTTAAAAATGTGTTATTATTTATTTGTAGGATCAAATCTTAAAAGATCGAAATAAGTTCTAACAAAATCAGTATAGAATATACTTTCAAAACGTTAAAAAATTTTATTAAATTTGTTTAAATTAGTTTCTCAACATTAGAATGATGGAAAATCCACTTTAAACATGCGATCGAATCTTTGTGTTTACAAGAAAACATTTGAAATTTAAAAGTCGAAATTTTTATTTGTAAAATAATAATAATAATATTTAAAACGTATGATTTCAGTCTTTCATAATTAATATAAACTGTCTAAAACCCAGAATGGAATTTTTAAACAACACTTTTGTCTTAGGTGTAAGGCTTAAATATTCAACAGTCAAATTAAAAATAATATCTTATTATTTGAGGTTGGATTTTTAATCTTAAACAATTTAATAATTAAAATTATTAAAATTTAAATGGGGACTTTCGAAGGTTGATTATATTTCCAAACGATTTCTTCAAAGAGTTTTCTGCAAGCTTTTACATTGAATTTTAGACTAAATAAATCAAGGTTTACTTTTAACAAATAAGTTTTACTATCAACATTTTTACTGAAAAAATGGAACAGTCCTTAGCTGGGAATACTTTTATAGAACGTTTCATTTGGGGTTGTTATTCACATTAGTGATTTCCTGTATAACTAACTGATTTGATCAGCTTAAAATATTCTAAAAAATGAGAAGAAATATTGTTAAAAAATTTACAGATTTGACAAAAATGAAAATTAATGGATTTTCAAAAGAAACCCCCTAAACGAGCTTTTCGTTTCTTTGAATTTAAAATTGGGGGGTTAAAGACATATTTTTTAAGTAACCAATAACATAGAAAATAGAAAATTAACATCAAACCAATGTGCAGAAGCTTCTAGATTTTTTTAAATTTCAAAATAATTTATAAAGCCGACTTAGACTTCAGTTTTTAGCGCAACCTATTTCGGCTTAAGCCAAGCTTCTGCTTTTTTAAACGAACCTGAAACACCGACGCTAAGATGTTCCAGTTACTTTTTGTAGAGGAGCAAAATGTTATTAAATAAGTTATAGAAAATGATTTGATGCTACAAAACTTTTCCAAATAAGTTCAGATGAAATCTTTTTTATTTTCCTGTGTTCATTTAAGATTAATATTTCAGCACAAGTTTAAGCGGAGAGTTAACTTAAGCTGACCTAAATTACGCCTCAAACAGAAGCCAGCCTGAACGGTCTTAGCCCAAATCTATTTATCGTCGTAGTTTAAGGCGACTTTAGTTAAAATTTCTATTTCATTTTGTACTGAAATGCCCATGTTTTTAAAACCTGTTATTTCACATAGGATCAAGACTTAAAAATGTTCTAAATAAGTTAAAACTAAGTCGTACATTGAAAGTATTCCCCAAGCAATTTTTTTATTAATTTTTACTAATTGATTTTTTTGTGTTGTAAAAGTTCTCATTTGTTAGATTTTAATACAAAATAATATGTTGATTGAATTTTAATTCAATTCAATTTAGGTTGCTTTAAAAAGCTTGAGTTGATAGACAACTTTTTTCCTAGTATTATTTTCACTGTTGACTTCACGATTACTACAGCAGGTTTAACTTGGCCTAAACTGCCACTTTAGTGCATAAAGAGTCTACTAAGTCGCCATTTAAGCTAGTTTAAACTAAGTGTCTGCTTCAAGCTACATATACCTTTGTCTTTATGCTGAACTACTATGTTTCAAAAATCTGTTATTTCATTTAGGCTCAAGACATCAACATTTTTTATTTAAAACAGTTGGGTATTTTTTCTTCATGATTTTTAAAAATTAAACGCCATTAAAAATCAATTATTTCACGTATAATTAAGACTTAATTAAAAGTTCAATGTAAATGGAGCAAAAATTCGAATCCGTTTTTAAAATTATTTTTAATTAGAATATAACTCAATGTTTTTCTTCTTTAAAACTTCATCGACTTACTGAGTTTAGATTTTTAGTAATTTCTCGAATTTTGTTTATATTTTCTTACGTTCGTGACTTAGTGTTTAGTGTATCAGTACAAGTTTAAGCAGCTTAAGCTGGTTTAAGCTATATATGTTTTAACTGAAAGATTAACTTAAAATGGCTTAAGTAGTAATTTAAGCCAATTTAAGCTAAGTTTTTATTCGAATATGTACTGAAATACTGACTTTAAACGTTTCTATAATTCTAAGTGAAAACAGGAAGACGAATATGGTTTTCTAAACGAGTGTTTTAAACCTGTTGACTTCAAATTTTATTCAAGGCAGCAGATTGTTGAACATAATGTAAAAAAAATTGAAGAAACTATTTTTTAAATTATGTTGAAACTACATTCTTTTATTGACAAATTTACGTTGTTTTGAAGTTAATCTTATGCCTTTTGTGTTATTAAGTGTATTTAATTCGGAAAGCTAAGACTTAGTTTGAAAATGTTTTGTTGAAAAATATATAACAAACTCAAATTGAAATATTACCTTTTCAAATTTGTTAACAAGTAATGCTTAAACTGTATCTTATTTGAGTTTAGTCCAATGTAAAACTTTGAAGAAATACAATAATTGGTTTTAGAAAGGTCCCCAAATTTGATTTTACTAATTTTAACATTTAGCATTTAAGGTCAAAAATTCTTCATATTGCTTTGAATTTATTTTCAGAAACTTGTTTATAAAGCTTTCTATTTTCAAAGATACAAGGCTTTACCAGAAGTAAATTTTGGGTTTTAAAACAGTAGTTTTATTAATTCAATCAAATGAGATTACCTATGCTTCCCTATGTTATTAAAAAAAAAAAAAAAAAACAAGATTCTGGTCATTGTTTAAAACCTCTGAAAATTTGAAATGTTGCAGTGCACAATAATTAAATTTCTAATCCCATTTTTAATGCAAATTAATTATATTATTACTTTCATAAGTGAATTCTGACACGAATATGATTTACTTGAAAGATAAGTGATTGTTAGGTGCCATATTCGTCGACTTTAAAAAGATGACATAATCGTTTCTTAAACACTGACGTAAACTACGCAGGTGAGTTGAAGAATATTTAGTGTCACGAGAGTTTTCACAGATGGGCATGCGGAAAAGGATTTCTTCAAGCGAATTTATTTATAATTACACTAGATTATTTCATGAATTTATTATTTATTATAATAATCGGCCACAAACTTGGGGAATTTTAATTGTATTTGTGAAGTTATTGTTAGGAACTAAGGCAGCTTATTTAAAGTTTTAAAACTTTTTACTCTAAGAAAATTAAAACATTTATTTATATTCTGTAAATGTAAATCAATAAGTATAATACTTTAAAATGTAGTCGTTAATGTAGAAGTCAAAATTGTTCTAACCAACAACGGCGTGAAATTAAGAAGTTTATTTTTATACGACTTCCTTCCACTGTTATTCATTTAATGGTACAGATCTTAAAGAATTTCAAAGGACGCACTCGTTCTCTAGAATTAAAATAGATCTAATACTACTATTCTAGTTGGCATTAGGAAATTAATAACTACCGTGTGTCTGTTCTTATTTATAGGCTAAATCTGGAAAATGTTATTTTTAAGTTTACCAGTTATCTTCTGTACTTGATAACGGTTAATACAAACAGATTGTTGCTTTTACAACAAAGGTTCAAAATTAACAGAAGTCTTCGTAATTAATGGAATTAATTATGTATTAAATATTTGAAATTTAACATAGAAATTTAAGAAGTCTGAAGAAGGTCATTTGACTAATGCAGTTAGAAGTCCGTGCTTAATTAAGAAAAATAATAATAAAAGGAGAAGTTAAGTTATGAATGAATGAGTCTGATATTCTATATTAAGCAAATTAAATAGGTATGTTTCACCGAAAAACAAGTATGCGTGAATTTAACCGAGTGAGTTGTATATATAACCTGTTATACTCAGCATGTGTTATTGTTTCATATATAGCAGGCGTTAAATTTGCAAGATCTCTTCAAGTCCAGAGTAAAGCAAGAGATCAGCTTTTTATTATTTCCAAAATTCAACAAATATGACAAATTATTAATAATTGGATAATATTGAAAAATTGCTGAACATTTAAAAATTTTTTAAAAAGGGAATTGTTTTGGTTTGCTTACTGACCAAAACATAAGAAAACGCTAAAACTTACTACAAGCCTTCAGAGAATATTTAAAAGGAAAATCTAAAAAAATGTTTAAAGTAATTACTTCATCAGATTAGTAAACAAAGTTATTAAATACATTTAAAGGATTGTAATACAGTGTTTGGGTTTTTCATTTTAGTTTGATATCTGTAACCTGCAATTATTAACAATTTTAAATGCATCTTGAAATTACGTTTAAAGCACCCAAATGTTCCTGGATTAACTTAAAATGGGTTGAACTGTAGTTTAAATTTCGAGTCGACTTAAGCAGTAATTTAAGCCAACTTAAGCTAATTTTTTATTAGAATATGTATTGAAATACCAACCAAAACAGGAATGTGAATATAGTCTTCTAAACGTTTAAACCACCCAAATGTTGCTAAAACACTTAAATTAATTCATACATTAAAGTAGTCATCTGAAGAATAGAAAATAAAGGTTATGGTAGAAATATTATAAAAGGAAAATAATAAAAACTTTAGGTATTTTCCTTAACTATTTTTTGATTTTGGCATATCTTAGTGTAAAATCGTTCACATAAATGCTTGTTAGTACGCGTATTACATGAGTCGTGCAGTTATTTTTGTTTTTACATATATTTTTTTGTGCTATTATTACCACCTGCCCAGATGTTTAAATGCATTTTTTATCTACGGCGCTAGCCGAATTTCAAAGTTCTTTTAATAAATATGTTTGAAAGTGCTTCTATTTCTTTGAAAACGGAGAGTGTTAGAAAACTCGCCTTATCAGAGTCACCTAAAAATTAAGTGTCTAAAAATTCTTAAATATCCATTATTCATTAGAACTACTGACAACTGCTGTCATTTAACCAATTGTGATTAAGTCTACTTGAAAATTAACTTAGGTACCAATACAGAACATACATTTTAATAAGCACATGTGACTCTGATAAGACGAGTTTTCTAACACCCGTTAGTTTTTTACGTTGTTTGTTTTTAATAATTTCTAATTTTGAGCAACTGGAAATTTACTCACTAACTAAAATGTTTTTGCCAAATGAAGCGACGTACTTAAATATTTAAGACTATTTCAAAAGAACCTGTCGAAAAAATTAATTCAGCAGTGTTCTCAAGACTAATTACAATTGATGACATAAAACTGATACAATATAAGGAACGGAATATGTGGCGTGGTTCACTCGAACAAAAGCCCCGTACAACCACAAAAGCACCGATACCTGTAGAGTAATGGCCTAGGTATAAATAAAGGGTTTCTCTACCTGTAAATAACATTGCCTAGAGCTAGAAAATATCTGTATGCTTGGTTTTAAATTAAAAAAATCTCGATACTAACATTTTAAATCCACGATTACGAAAGTCATTTTATTTAGTAGGCTGTTCTTGTGTAGTAATAACTGGGGTACGGACGTTTCGCCCCCGCCGTATCGCCCCCTAACCGTTTCGCCCCCGAACCGTTTCGCCCCCCAAGGAACAATCAAAATTAAACACAATTTATTACTTTCTCCCTATACATAATTGCGTTATTGAAATTAGATTCGGAGGCAGGCAAATTCTCGGAATATCCTGGCTATGTTTTGTACAGATTATATTTTGCTTATACTACATATTTTAATTACAAATCTGACTGCAGACTTATTTATAATAAAATTAAGTCAAAATACCAATACTTATCTGCACATATTTTTAAATAATGTTCAACAGGAATTTGTAATGGCCTATTATAAAACCATTACCTGCAATTTTGCTAATCACTTTCTAAGAAATTGTACTCAAGGAATTTCACTGGTGGATGGGGTAAATGACATTCGAAAATGTTATACAAAGCCAGTGGTAAGTCATTATATTGTTAACTTTCCTACTGTGTGTTTCGTTACGACTAGTTCGATATTTCTACTAATGGCGGAGTACGTTTTGTCAAAGCGAAACAAGCGAAAACTTGTTCATGAAAACCACATTTACGTTTTCTCCAAAAAAACACAAAATGGAGAACATGGGATATGGGTGTGCGAACATCGATCAAGCTGCAAGGGACGAGTATGGACAGACGGCATAGATGGTGAAGTTGTGAAAATCGCTACGCATCATAATCATGCAGCACAAGCTGCCAGGCCAGCAGCTATTCGTTTGGTTGCGACGGCAAAGGAGCGTGCCACGACGACACAGGAGAGACCACAGCAGATTATTGCAAACGTCATCGCAGAAGCTCACGCAGATGTTGCTGCAATTCTGCCAAAAAAGGATTCATTGAAGAAAACTATCCGTAGAGCCAGACGAGATGAAGGAGCACCTGCGCTTCCAAGAAATATCCAAGATTTGGTGATTCCTCGAGTGTTTAGTGAAATTGTGATTGATGGTTAAGTGCAACAGTTTCTGATGTATGATTCGGAGGATCAACTTATGTCGGGAAGGATGCTGATCTTTTCAACTAGAAGCAACCATCATCTTTTGGCCCAAAGTCAAGAATGGTTTGCAGATGGCACGTTCGGTACCGCACCAGCCATGTTTCAACAAGTTTACACAATCCACGCCACCAAATACAATGCCGTTGTACCGCTAGTGTACGCTCTTTTACCAAATAAAACAAGAGCTACGTATGTGAAATTTTTGCAAGAATTGAAACGTTTGCAACCTGGACTGCAGCCAACTCTACTTATGAAAGATTTCGAACTCGCTGCCATCCAAGCATTTGAATTGGAACTTCCAGGTATTTTAAAGACGGGATGTTTTTTTCATTTATGGCAATCCGTCTGGAGAAAAACTGAAGGTCTCAAAGCTCGATACGAAGATGATCACGAGTTCGCTCGTTGGATCAGAATGATTCCCGCTTTGGCATTTATTCCTGAAGATAACGTAAGCGATGTATTCGCCGAATTAGTTGAAAGCGAAGGATTTCCTGAAGAGGCTGTACCCATAGCCAATTACTTCGAAGATGTATATATTGGTCGAAGACTACGTCGTGGACGCCAAATTGCAAATTTTCCAACTCAGCTTTGGAATGTTTATCAGCGCACTCTTAACGACCAATATCGCACAAATAATGACGTGGAAGGATGGCACCGCGCTTTTCAAGAAACATGTGGATCGCAATTTCCAAATATTTTTCGTTTTATTGAATGTTTGCAGAAGCAGTAAGGTATTCATAACTACGAAATAGTACAACTGATTGCTGGAAATCAAGAAAATCGAAGAAATAAAAAGTATGTCGCAATATCAGCTCGTGTGAAAAGAATCGTGGAAGATTTTGAAAATCGTCAAGTTATTGATTACTTGCGTGGGATTGCGTACAACTTTGAATTTTGAAATTATCCCGGTTGCACGTCGGAATATAGATGTTAAAAGATTTATTTTTCTTTATATGTATCAACTAAAAAACTCTAAAATTAAAACACAAACACCAAAAAACAAAAAAAAATTAAAATTAAAAAAAAAACAAAAAAAAAACGGTTGCATAAATCCTACTAGCTACCTCCTCGTGGTGCAACTGGAAACAGCGGAAGCTGGCTAAAGCTAGAGCTAAAACTTGGGGGGCGAAACGGTTCGGGGGCGAAACGGTTAGAGGGCGATACGGCTGGGGACGAAACGGCGGGGGTGAAACAGTCGGGGGCGAAACGGCGGGGGCGAAACTTCCGTAAACCGTAATAACTAATATCCCAAACTGATCTAGATATTGTGGTTGAAACGCTAATTCAATTAGTTCAACTAGCAAAAAAAAAATAATAAACCGGTAAAGATAAAACAGAAGAAACGACGTCTACGAAGGATATAGCAAAACAGTCGATCACCAGATGATAAACGCATACTTAACGCAGCAGCTGGAGAACTAAAAGAAATGACCAGAGAATCAAAAAAAAATATCTCAACGAATAGGTACTGTCTGCATCAGAAGACACCGAAAATTCCTTTGGAAGGCCACCAGACGCCCCAATAGACGAAAACAGCAAATACCTCCTATTCGAAACGCAAATGGATCATGGGCATGTACCGATTTGGAAAAACTAGAAGTATTTGCGAATCATCTTCAGAAGTTTGTTAACCATTACCACCTGAATACGAATTAAACGAAGACGACGTAGCAATTTACCTAGCAACTACTTACCGGCTCTCACCGCCCATTAAACCTTTCTCACCTGGAAAAGTTATGGAAATGATTGCTAGAAACACTAATTGCAATTATTTAATCCCAGACCGAATAATCAAAGAACTACCCACCGAAAGGTATCGAACTAATTACGCTAATATTCAACAGTAGTAAAAGATCAAATCATTGTAAATGTTCCGGAATATGTATATTTGGGACAAGTAATAAAACTCGACAGAGAAAACCAAACGGCTGAAATTAAAAGAAGAACAAGACTCGCGTGGGCAAGCTTCGGAAAACTAAAATACATCCTCACAAGCAATAAACTACCACAATATTTAAAAACTTGAGTTTTTGATCAGTGTGTGCTGCCAGTACTGACCTACGGCTGCCAGACATGGACCTTCACCAAAGCAAATATTGACAAGCTCATTAAGACACAAAGAGCAACGGAAAGATCTATGTTGCATATCAGTTTGAGAGACAGGAAAACTAACACCTGGATCCGACCAAAAACAAAAGTAAAAGATGTAGCTGAACATGTAGCAAAACTGAAGTGGAGCTTCGCAGACCACAATACAAGGCAGAATGATGAAAGATGGAATGCTGTGATACAAAGATGGAGACCATACATGGGTAAAAGGATCAGAGGAAGACCTCAAATGAGATGGGTCGATAACCTGAAAAGAGTAGCTGGCTTTGTATGGATGAGAATAGCTCAAAACCGAAAACATTGGCATGAATTGGAAGAGGCCTATGTCCAAGGATGGACGACGAAAGGCTAATGAAGAAGAAGAAGAAGTATTCTAAGAACAAGATTCTTTCCGATGCAGTAGATTGCCCAAATAATCCTTATCTACGAGCCTGGAAAACCACACAATGAACCCACCTCATACAGACCTATCAGTCTGTTACAATGGTTTTCCTATTTGAAAAACTCCTACTGAAGAGAATCATTCCTATTCTTGAAACTGAGCAATTAATATCTGATCATCAGTTTGAATTCCACCATAGAACAGGTACACAGCAAACACGGCATAGTGTATAACATCAACATGACGATCGAAGATTAAAACTATTGCTCAGCTGTTTTCCTGAACGTCAGCCAAGCCTTCGATAAGGTTTGGCATGACGGTTTTCTATATATTTTAAAGTAGGTCATCCCTCGCCCATACCATATGATCATTAAGTCTTATCTTGAAGAAAAGTGTTTTCAAGTTAACTTCGGAGAAACGATTTCAAAGTTATACCCTATTAAATTGGGAGTCCTACAAGGGAGCATTTTGGAGCCAGTTCTCTATGTCTTATATACAGTTGATATACCAACGAATCCTGACACAACCATTGCAACATATGCTGACGATACGGCAATACTAAATAATACTAGCAAGGTACCTATCAAGATTCAGCGGAAGCTGCACGAATTTTACAATAAAATCTAAATGAAGTGTGCGACTGTTTAGGAAATGGCGCTTCAAAATTAACGGATCGAAATCAGTTCAAATTACTTTCACCAAACGCAAAGGCACTGTTTCTGAAGTTCTGAAGTTAGCTTAAATGGTCATGCACCACTTCAGGCGAACTCCGTAAAGTATCTTGGTCTACACCTTGATAAAGGCTTAACCTGGAGAACCCATATTTGGACAAAGAGGAAACAATTTAATTTAAAATTAAAAAATTACTACTGGCTGCTAGGTCGTAACTCTAGACTGTCCTTTACAAACAAATTACTTATTCTTAAAACCAATATGGAGTTATGGCATCTAGCTGTGGGACACCGCATCACACTCTAACATTGAGATGCCAAAAAAAAGTGTACTGTTCCATTTAAAAATAAACAATTGAAAATCGCTACTTTGACATTTGACATCCAATCAAAAATCTGACTACGCAAGGTTGTAGAGCACCCTTCGAAACATATGGATACCAAAAATGGTTAACAATATCCTAATAATAAATTCATTAAAAAAAAAGTCGTATAGCTTGACTCAGCCTGTATATTTTATATATGCTGGTATTATGATCTTTATAGATTTAGAAAAGGCATATGATAAATGATAATAGTCCAAGATCTGAGAGGTGACACGTAATGAAATGTTTGAACGCGAAAAAGATGATATATAAGTTCCGCAATAATACTAATAATAACTAGAATCATGACGCCAGAACAAAGGCTGGAATCACATTAATTAAGACATTTTGAATTGCGAAAAGTTTGAAACAAGGCTGTAGCTTATCGTCAATACTATTACTATTTAACTAACCATACTTTATTCTTCTTTTCATTCTCACAGTAATTAACTGGATCTTAACAGGACAGTGAAAAAAGTCACGCTCATTTAGGTTGTATATGTAGGTCTATTGTGGTACTTCTGAAGTCAATAAGTAACACCAGGTGATCTAAGATTCATCAACTAAAAAATGAGGGCGGAAAAATTGAACAAGACAAAATTCAAATGAAGGAGATAATAGAAGATTTTTACAAAGATCTGTGCTCATCAAAGAATACCACACTAGAGGAAGCAAATTTTGGAATAATAATAATATTAGCAACAGCGAAATAGAGCAAGCATTGAACTAAACTAAGAATAAGAGAGCTTCAGTAGAGCACGAACCAAATTACGTACGAAATGTTTTAAAAATTGGAGAGGTCACAATTCTTAAGACTAAATAGATGTGTAACGGAAGGATGCATTCCCGAAACTTGGTGCAACGAGCGTATTTTCTTGTATAAAAAAGGGGACAAAATGAAAATGTAAAATTATCAGTTTTTTATCTCACCTATATATAAATTATTAACTAAAATCGTAACCTATAGATTAAACAATAAACTTGAGATCTATTAACCTGTGGAATAAAAAGGATTTCGCAAATGACATTGCACCATAGAACTTTTTTTAACTCTCCGATTTTGATTGAGAAACGTAATGCATACAATGTACCACTTCATTTAGCCTTTGTATATTATCATAAAGCATTAAATCGGTAGAACGGTGGGTTTTGTCATGAACAATGAATGCTACGATAGACTTGAGGTATACGAGTATATCGTATATACGACCGTGCAGGTAAGACTAAATAAAGACCTTAAAACGAAAATTATTATTGCCTGACAGTGCGTCTCGTTACAATATTTAAAACGAACAAAATTCCTATAACAGGAGGAGCAAGCAATATCTCCGAAATAGTTTATCCATCTATGGAAGATATATTTAAGAATTTATAGTGGAATACAGAAGGCATAAATATTGATGGAAGCTTCCTCAATACAACAACATAGTTTTTATCAGCGATAAATTAGGATACCTAAAAGAATGGTATTAGAATTAAAAAGAGAATCAAAGAAAATTGAATTGGAAATAAACCTAGGATAAACTAAGACGACCACGGAAAATGCAAATACAGAACTCGAAGGACACAATTGTAAGATTGGGAACAGTATAAATAAACAGACAAATACCCATAAACCTGAAAAAAGTCTTCAACACGTGCTTTCTTTCAATACTAACATACTAAATCGAATCTATGAGTTTTAGCATCAAATTAGCTAATAAACTAAGGGCCAGTTGCACAAAACTTTTATTAAACTAAATGACCAAAGTTGACAAAAGAGCATCATTTTTTGTTCACTAATGTATTGTTTACCATACGCATTTGAAATTTGATTTAATTTTGTTAACCTTGACGAATGATTAAATTGTCGAAGTCATTAAATTATCTTTGTGCAACCCGCCCTAAGAGTAACCCAACAAGTAATAGACCGCGTCATGTTTGGAATTAGTCTAAAAGACCATATTCAAAATGAAGATATAAGATGAAGAACGAAGGTAGATGACATATGTAATCACATGTATTAGTACGTAGTACGTAGTAGTAGTAGTAACGAGTCAGGATAATAAAAGATGGACAAAACAAATTATATAATGTTGACCAAGGTTGCATAAAAGGAGTGTAGGCTGTTTTCGATGCCGATAGTTAGATGATACAACGAAATTGGAGAGATAAGAGGAGGCGTACGATCAGGAGTAGACTGAAAAAAGCATAGGAAGAAGAAGAAGATTGTGCTACCTGGATTGAAGCTGAATGTAGTAATATCCAAGCCATCCAGCCCATGGAATGAACTTGAGGTTACTAAGGGTGCTGCTAATTTTAACCAGGCTCGGTTCGAAGTCCTCCACCATGAATTTATGTATTGTTACGACAGCATAGTATGCATTCCGCTGTTTCTGTACCTATCCATGTTACACGCTCGACAGTTTGGGCTGTTTACCAGGCCCATCTTGTGCATGTCATTTAGGAAAACTGGAAATAATATACTTAATCAGGAAAGTAGAAAACGGAAGTCTTCCATGTCGGGGAACGTGAAAACAAACGCATACCAGAAGATAGATGGTCAAAAAATGTTGAATGGTCGCTTGCAGGAAATAGAGAAAGTTTAGAATCGCATACAAGACCGTAATGGACCTTAGTAATTTGCGAAAGGGAGGCTGACATAACCAACCCTTTTGGTAACAGAAAACTCTTACGGGTAAAGCTTAACAAAGAAGCAGAACCAGGATAATATGAAGAAAACGATGAAGAACAAAAAAGAAAATTTATGGAAAACACTACAATGTATATAGTATTAATGGTGTTTTTAGGCCACAAGACCACAGTAGGCCTTGTGAGTGAGAGTCTTGTTGAGTAAACAATTTTCTAAATATAAATCAGCCTTGCAAGTAAAAATTAAGGTTGTGGTTCACGGCAAGTTCTATAAATTTTTTCGGAGGCAAATGGGTAATTACAGTATTCTCAATTTTTATTACCAACATAGTAAACCGAAACCATGACCAACTATTATCCAAATAAAAAGTGAACAGTGTATAGGTATTTAGTTAAAAAGAAAACAGAGACGTACTTAAAAGGAACTCGCAGATAGTGTTTTAGAACAAATTATTTCTTTCGTTTTTAATTTAAATTCAGATTTGTACTAAATAACCATTTGCAAAAGAAAATATATATGTCTTTTAGTCATTTTAATCTGTGTTTACAAGAGGAGATAACCGACAAATAAGTGCAACGTGCCAAGTTACAAAGTAATCAGATTAAAAGCTAGTGATATGTTCTGTGAAGGGTAACATATGTAAATTTTCCAGATCGTTTACTACAAGAATTTCTTATTAATTGTTATTTTACACTAAGTTCTAGCCTGTTTAACAGCTTTTATAAATAACTTCTCAGGATTTAACCAGCAATTACGCCGATTTCAATTAATGTTAGAAGACTGAATCTTTGCATACTTCAATTTCTTTATTTTTGGTTATTATATTATTATATTTGTTTTAGATAACTGCTCTTGGACTACAACTTTGAAGATAGGTACTTCTTTAATATGTGTAAATATTAGGGTGTCTTAATTACTTGTTAGGCTTTGATTTGCACGCCAAAAGAAATGAACACCATAAAAGAACCACAAATCTCCGAAAAGAATAATAATTATAGAAATTTAGTAAAATCAAAGTGAGGGATTTCTTGAATAAAAGTAAATAATAATTCGGAGGTAATACTCTCCGTATATAATTTCAGGTAAATATTAACGTTGTCCTGAATAAACATTTAAGTTGTATTCGACATTTTCCGATATTCTGTAAACTGCTACGTTTTGAAATAGCCTTATTCCCCCAACTCCGCTTGGAGATTGCTTTATATTGTGCAGATATCTTCAGAATATTACAATATTTGAAGTGTTTGTTTGCTTTTATAATGCTGTTTCGGTTATTGACAGCAAGAATTTCAGTTAGAGAGGGAAATCGCCACAAAAAATATTCCTAATAAAATAAATAGCGGAAAAATTAAATGTTTTTGATAGAAAGTTTGAGGCTGAAAACTCAGAATTTTGTTTTCCTGACTAACCTTTACCAAGAATTATGAAAGTAGGTCTCCCTAATAACAGATAATTTTTGTAAGATCAATAAAATTGTCTCTAATTTTTCCTCATATTTCATGTGGAGCTGATACCATTCACGCATTCAAATGTTTCTTGACGTATTACAAACTGCTTTTTTGTATAAAAGTGAGAACAACTGTTTCCCTTTTTTCATAAGTTTCCTTATTTACGAAAACGCAATGTGTTTTTTAATTTAGATGAAAAGTCAAATTAAGCAAAGTAATTCCATTGATTTCAACGTGATTGTCACGTACGATACTCAATTTAATCGACTGTCTATCTTACATGGTGAATAATAAATGAACCGAAATTAGTAATTGAATGTCATTGAACTTTTACATGCAAACAAACGTGCAAATGTATTATTAACTAACACGTTATTGATTGTTGTGAATATTAGAAAGCATCATTAGCTGGCGAGCATAACTAATTCCAGCAATCTCACCTTTAAACTTTTTGATTTTCGATTACCTTCAGATTACTTGGTAAACTGAAAAATCTTGGTAGTGAAAATTCTGGGTATGTCTGTTTGTTGTTAGCGTTTCATAAATTGTTCCTACGCCTTTTGATGAATAATTGTGCGTATGTGTTTCTTAGAAGTCGTTGGCATGAAACTAATGTTTGGAATATGGAAATAAAGTGGCACGTAAGTATTCATTCATATCAATGTAAACAAATCATGTACGCAGAAGCAAATGTAAAAGTTAACCCCTTCTACTAGATATAAAACTACCCTTTGTGTTAGTTTGATGTACATAGTACGTGTTTTAAGTATTTATTCAGGTGATTGTGACCACTACAGCGCAACAAAGCTTACAGGAATTTGTGGTGTTTTTGCTGTTTGAGTTATGTGATTTTGATGTAAGTTTATTATTTAAGTTTTTGCACAAATTTGGAAAGATAATTTAAAGCACATTTTAAAAGTAAGCTTTTGAAGTTTATAGGTAAATAAAATTTGGAGAATTTGGCCAACTTGTCTTGAAAGGAACCATATCAAAATGTCGAAAACTAGATCTTTAAAATCAAAGAATTAACAATATTGGTAAATTTTCTATTCTTGGTTTAATTACAAATGAATAATTTTTATGATTCTTCAAACAAAGCATTTACAGCCGTTTTAGATATCACATTCACATACGAAGATTTGGCCACTATTTTACCAAGTTTCACAGTAAGTTTGCGAGGCAAAACTTCAGAAAAGTTTACTTCTCGAGTTTCAAGGTGAAATTTGAAAACGTTTGCCAACCTGGTTCTTATCTCAACAATTTTTTGTTTTCTACTGTAAATTCAATGACATTTCTGTAATTTACTAACGTGTATTAGTTTTCATCCAAACTTTACTTAACAAATTATAGCTTACTGTGAAAAATATATTTGTAGTCTGTGTATCTAACATTTTTCCATTAACATGATAGCTATCATCAGATGCCAATTAATGAAAATAACCTAGAGCTTTTATTAGTTATTTATATGTAATTTGGACATATCACGCTATCAGACGTCTGGAGTCCAATTTAGAAAACTTGTAGATAAGATTTAAAGATTACGTACAAGGTTTTGGGTTTGAATTTTACTTAGAAGATTTTAGGACAAAGTCGTCATAAATATTTAAGCTTTAAAAATTGCTGTATATTTTATAGAAATCTATAGGATGAAATATAACGTATCTATAGTCATTTCAGTCGACAGTAAACTAAGATTTAATGCTAGGCTATGTAGAAGATACCTGCTGCCAAACATGCTTGATAGACTTAGTTAACTACAATAATACTCGTAGAATTGTGGAAATATTGATTTTTTCATCAATAGTCTTAAAATTATTTCAGCTGTGACTTTTATTTGATAAGACAAACTTATATCAAGAAAAGTTGTGCTTAATATAGCCTACAATGGCTTAAAATTAACGCAAATGCTTGATATACAGTATAAAATTTAGATGAATTGGTTAAATAATGCGCATTCTTTGTTTTAATATTTAAATTACGATTATTATTAAAGATTATTTTTACTGTTCATAGCTTGACATTTAACCTACTCATAAGACAAGGTAAATAATAAAAAATGTAGAGATGGATAATTAGGGTGGCTTTGTAAATACATGGCTGTAAAACAAGGACAATATTGCGTTCATTGTAATATCATTCGTATCACAGATCAGATTAGAAGGTTGAACTAACGTTTATACTCAGTTATAACCTTTTATTAAGAACTCCCATAAAAGATTAATTAGGTAATTGTAAGAATGTGAATTAACCTAAGATTCAGATTTTTCTTCATTTATGGCAATCCCTGGTTTACGAATATATAAATATACAACAGCACTGCAGACCTAACGGCCTATGGCTTCAATTTTGTTTTTTTCGTACTCTTCTATCTTTTGTGGTGTCTTCCCAATTCGTGAGTTCAAATTTCCTGATATCCTCTTGTACATCCCCCACCACTGAGGGACGGATGGGCCACTGTAAATCAGCCTGGTAGTTACAAGGAGCCACCGGCCTTGATCATAATTCATAATAATATTGGATAGTATTAAACGCTTACAATGCTCATAAACATTTAGTAAGATTATGTAGTATTTTAATTTGATTTTAAAATTAATATAAACGTTTAACAAAACAACAATACATTGTTACGTATTTATAAATCTGTCCACCGCTTGCCTACTTTCAGCAACCTTTTTATTACGAATATTTATTCGATTATTAAATATCAATATCTCTATGGTTTGTTTTTAAAGTAGGGTAAATGTATCGACGCTTACATTACGCGAAGAAGTATGGCTGGCAACATGGAGGGTTAAAGCCTCCTAAGTCGCTTTCTATACCCGGTTGTCTCCCACGGACGGTAAGCGCCACGGTACAACCGCCTACTCTGCCACTGAGTTTCGATTCCTAATTATTTTTAGTGATTGGATACGCCACCCATCGAGCACCCGATTCGAGTTTTACCCCTAGGCCGTCTGCGTTGTAGTTGGCCACTCTGGCGATTTTGTTTGCATTTTTGCCGTGGAGCGATATTTTCTCATATTCTTCAATTCGTTGGTAGATATGCTTTCAATCTTCCATACCTTTTGTAATTTCATTATTGTCTGATGAAGAATATACTAAGCAAACCGAACAGTAAAGTGCAAGTCAATGCCTTACGATTCCATTTTCGGATTTTAAAGATCTTTCACTTTGAAAATAAATAAAAACAGCACAAGGTATCACAGAAAGCATTACAATAAATAAAGGAATACAACAAGAAGACTAATTAAGTTCCTTCTTATTTAATTTACTTAATTGTGAACGAAATGATACAGGAGCTTAGGGGAAAGGATGGTTACATAGCAAACTCAGAATAGAATTTGCAGAGATTACTACACCAACTTAACATGACAGGAAAAAATATAACATGAAGATATTAACAGAAAAGATCAAACCATGGTAATCAGTAAAGAATCCATTCGTTGAAAGCTTGAGGTAGAAGGATCCATGGTGGAACAAGTAATGACATTTAAATACCTAGGGGGTAGATATTACCAGCCGTAGAGATCTCTACGTAGAAGTACAGAACCTAGCAGTAAAAGTAACACAAATAGCGGTATGCCTAAATACAGTAGTATGGTAGAACAAATTGTATATCAGTAAAAAATGTAACAAAGTTATGGTCCGACCAGTACTAACCTACGCCATAGAGACACGTGCAGAAACAAAAAGAACTAAACAGAAAATACGCACGGTAGAAATGAAGATCTTACGCAAAACATTAGGAATTACTTTGAGATTATCTATAAGAGAATAATGCGAAATACAGGATACAGTGAAATGGGGAAAAAAGAAGAAGAAAAGAATGGGACAGCCACGTAGACAGGATGAAAAAGAGAGATCGGTATATATTTGCAAAAGGAACGACCGACAGGGAAAGGACTACCTGGACGATCACCCAGAGATGGGCATAGAGCTGATTCTCTTCATCGGTAGCATAGAGCAAAAAGCGAAGGCAAAGCGAACAGGGTTGGCCCTAGCTGTTAGCAGAACAAGAAGAATATACTACACAAACCGAACAGTGCATTTTTATCAAACTGTATGCCAGTCAATGCCTTACGATCCCGTTTTAGAGTTTTAAAGATCTTTCACTTTAGAAATTAATAGCGTTTTGGGGCTTTCGGAGATGATATTGAAAAGCATATTTGGTTCGCCCTTTTCCGAACCAGTAAGTAGGCTCAGTTTCATTTAGATCTACAGTTTTTCTACTTGTAATGGGATTATTAATACAGCTTTGAGGTGATTTACTGAACGACTGTTTGCATTTAGTCAGTGTTGTTACAGTTTTTTCCAATATCCAAACAAAGCTAGATAATTACCCCTGGATACAGATAAAAATACTTCTTAGCATATACATATATTTTAAAGGAATAATATTATATTCTCAAGTGTTTCTAAGTCTAAATGTATACTATTCATACTTCTTTGGGTAACTTATTTTTCCTACATTAAAAATATGGGAACGGACGGAAAAGAACTATTTCTAGAAACATGTCAGACAGCACTGACGAAAGGAAGAACACTACAAGACTGGCATGTAGGTATAATAGTCCCGTAAATATATAAATAAAAATAATGGAGCGTAGCAGTGAAGACATACGAAAAAGTGCCAAAAAAAGATTATAAACATCAATAGAGTAAACATTGGAAGATTTATAAAGCGGTTTTAGAAAAACTCTAACAAATTATTGAAAAATACGAACCAGCAAATCCAAAGCATTGTTCACAAATCTGGAAATTCTTGAAAGAAAGAACCATAGATAACATACTTAGTAAAACAATAAGAAGCACATACAAAGAAAATATAAATTATATGCTAACGCAGAAGATGGAAACAGGAAGGTTTAAAATCAAAAGAGGAATGACACACAAAAGAGTAATAAGCCCAATCTTGTTCACTTTATAAAGTATGATCAAAATTCCTGTTCATCAAGTATGGCCGTGGAAGTGCAAACCAACGCCTTTAAAATTGGCTTACATATAGTTACTTCAAGCTACCAAATGTTATTAGAATATTATATTGAAATTAACGAATTCACCCATATTTAGTTTGAAGTAAATATAAGTAAGCCAATTTTAAAGGCGTTGGTTTGCACTTTCACGGCCATAGTTGATGAACAGAAATTTTGATCATACTTTATATGGGTGACAAAACGAAAAGTGTAAATTAGAAATAAAGAAACTTATTTTGGATTATAGAAATCTGGGGGCAGGTTTGCCTAATGAGGTGATTATGACTGAAACCAAAAAAGGCAATGCAAGAAAATCTAAATGTGTGAAATGACACTTAAAAGTACAATATGAAAATTAAGACCAAGAATACGAAACTGAAGAATCAGAGAAGCTAAATATATAAATAGAAAACAAAGTAAACAGAAAAAGATCTGGATTTTTTTTCTCTTCTTAATATACCCCAACCACCTCAATCTGTTTCGTCTGACCAGCATCGCTAAGCTAGGTTTTCTGTAAATTTCTTTTAATTTCATGTTTCGTTTCGTTTTATTCCTCCTATTATTTTATGTATAATCTTCCTTTCCCACACTTCCAACCTGTTTTCATTTTCTTTTGTGAGCACCCACGTTTCACTCCCAAATGTCACAACTGGATTTACCACTGATTTATACTTATAACCTCAACTTGGCTCCTTTTTGTATGTTTTTGTTTTTTAGTAAATTTCTGAGGGCTCCTACACATCGCGAGCCCGTGGTTAATTTTCTCTTAACATTGCTTCCCTGGTTTCCATTAAACTTGTTACCTCTGTCCCAAGGTATACCACACTGTTTACTATGTTAAACCCATATCATGCATCTGTGCTATTTACTTTAAAAGTTAGGTTTTATTTTTCTTCTTGTTTTTTGTCCTCTAACAACATGTATTTTGACTTTTCTTGATTTATTAATTGACCCGCTTCCCTCTCTTGTCCTTCTATTTTTCTGGTTATTTTTTTAAGTTCCTCTTTTATTCTGGATAGTAAAATCAGGTCGTCCGCATAGCTAACCAGTGCATTATTTTCTGTTCGTACATTGCTTCCCTTCAGTAAATTTTCGAAGACTAGATTACAAATTGTAGCAGATGAGGGTCTCTCTGCTTCAGGCCGCAATTGCTCCAAAATTCCCGGGATTGATGTTCTTTAAATGTTATTGCATTTGTTGTTCTTTCAGGTCATACATACCAACTCTGTTATTTCTTCTAACATTTCCAACTTTTTTAGAGCGCTATAAATTGTTGTTCTTTTTTATTTTATCGTATGCTTGTCGAAAGTCGATGAAAAGCGCATGTATATGCTGCATTTTTCTTGGCTTTGTTTTAAGATAAAGGTTCGGTCTAACACCGATTTTCCGTTCCTGAATCCAGCTTGATATGTACCAGTTTTGTATTCTACTTCTTGTTTCAGTCTGCGGATAATTAGAGAATTTTGTATATTACATTTGTAATTTTCGGTTGAATTTCTATTGCCTTTTTTTATAAATGGGACAGATAAGTGCTTTAGTCCATTCTTTTCTTTTCCATAGTACTTTTATGAATTGGTAGGTATATTCTTGTCAGTACCTCTTCATCTGCGTATTTAATAAGTTCTGCCTCTATCTTGTCTGTGTCAGGACTCTTATCAGTTTCTTGTTTTATAACTAAGTACTTCCATAAATTCTTAGTAGGTTGGTTCTTTTACTGGCCTTTCTTTTTGTTGGCATATTTGACTTTGTTCTTTTTTATCTTCGTTTTCGATAAGTACCTTTGAGAAGTGATTGGCCCATATTTCTACCATTCCTTTTTCGTCCATGTAGTTTTTATTTAATAAAACGGACTTATGCCAAGAAAAGTTGTGGTTAACATGGCCTACACTGGCTTAAAATTAACGTAAATGTTTGAGATACAGTAGAAAATTTCGACGTATTGATAAAATAATACACATTCTTTAGCTCTCTTTAGCTTGACATTTAACCTTCTCATAAGCCGAGGCAAATACTAAAAAATGGAGAGATGGATAATTAGGGCGACTTTGTAAATACGTAAAACAAGGAAAATATCGCGTTCAGTATGTAAAACCTATCGTATCACAGATCAGATTAGAAGCTTGAACTTACGTTTATACGCAGCTATGTATATTTTAATTGTTTACTAAGAACTTCCATAAAAGTTTAAATGCGTCAAGATCAATTTTAATTGTAGGAATATAAATTAATGGCAATACTTGATTACGAATCTTAAAAAACTTGCCCAGTATTTTCCGATTCATAAAGACGCGAATTTGTACCAAATTTTGAAATGAAGATGAAAGATTCATGAATTACTTATTATTGCTTTTTGTTCGGGCTGGTTCTAATTCTCTTGCATCGCGGCCTTGTGGCCTTTTGTGCTACCCGTGGTAGCTGCCTAGAGTGGCACTCTTGTTTCTGCAACTATTTCCAAGATATTGTCTATATCTATAGTTGTGTATTTTAACAAATTATGAAAATTTTGGATCCTCCGACCTTCGCATCTACGAATGAAATGTGTAAGTCATTTCTAAACTAGAAATTAAGCTATGAAGCATAAGATCGAATAAAAGGTTGTACTAAGTAAATATTTACAAAAAATTAAAGAAAACCACGTTTTTCATACAACTGGTTTCTGGAAAACCATTGTAAATAACAAATTAGGACAAAGAAACCATGTAAATGATGTAAGAGCTTTGCTTCACAAAACCCTAAAAATTCATCCAGAACTCTAAAGATACAGCTAATAAAATATCTAAGCAACTCTTTGGTTGATATCTAAGTAAATCTTGTTTATAATTCTTGTCTGGCTTTGAAAGTCCTTTTCTGATTTTATACGAGACTTTATACCTACTTAATGTTACCTGGTGTAATTATAAATATTTCAGCTTTAGCGGGCTGTTAAACGTCGTTTAATTTGTTTTGTTTGTTAATTGAGCGAAATCTAGCGTTACGAGTGCCAAGAGTTTCAACGTGTCTCGACTGCTACGGTCATTGGCATTACCTAAATTTTGCCTAAATCAAGACAATTTCAACCCTTCGGTAAACCACAAAATATAAAAACTTAAACAAGCGATGTGCTTTACATTTCTGATCTTAGTTATATTCAATCGCCTTCTACGTAGAATAATAAATTGATCTTTGTGTTTTCAGCAATTGCAGAGCATAAATAAATAAATCGTCGTTCACGTCACGGAAAGTTCACTTCCTTTCCTTTCACGAATTATAATGTAAAAAAGATACTTTAATATTGCAGAAAAAACTATCCCTTGCTATTTCTAATACCTTGAGCAAAGCTAAAAATTATTGAATTTCGACCAATCCACATTTTGAGTCTTCCGTTAGCCTACTTGAACAAAACTAAAAATTACAGAAAATACCCTCTTGTTTACCAAAAGTTAGGTAACTATTGAGTTATTGATTGGTTCTGATGTATTTTTGGTACCTAAAATATTTATTAATTACTAGTATGACATCAGTTGATACTTGATTGCCTTCAAAAAGTCGGAAAAAGCTTTTCAAATTACAGCACGCAAAAGGAAAATATAATATTTAAGTCAAAGTTAATCATAAGTCTAGTTTAAAATACAATAATTTCAGTAAAGATTAAAAGTTTCTTGTTAATAACTAAATAAATAAATAATTCTTGTTTTAACAGAACAAATCAATATTTTTAGAAAAGGCATTTAAAGTATTTTTCAGTACAGAATTTGAAACAAGAAGGAAAACTTTCAGTTATGGTTTGATTATTGTTTTGTAAGCCAATTGTACAAAGTGATTAGCTGATTAACTGAGATAGGAGATAATTTTTGTTCCAGCGAAACACATCTACTTGTTAAATTTTTGGTAATTTCGCTGGTTATAATAATATTTAAATTAAACAATATTTAAACACTTACTAAAACTGATAAATCTGGTAATATTATTACGGATAATTAAAAATATTGAATAAAATCAGAAGAAAAAGCCATTCAAGGCTATAACAAGAATTTTTATTTGATTAGGTATGTTTTGTTATAGTTTATAGTAAATATTTTCTGGGGTTATTTTTTAGTTTTAATATTAATTTAAATAAGTTACTGTTGATTGTCCTCCACATTATTAAAAATAACTTGTAAAATTGGAAATGCCAAGAAATTGGTCACAACAAACATATATTTTTTTAATTTTTTCTGATTTGTTATTTGATATAGATACTCAATACTGACAATAGTCTAATAATCTGTAAGTATTAGGAATATTAAATATATAGCAGAATCAATCAATAAATCGATAGTTATATTTTATATTAACTATTAATACTTTGTCATAGTTGCATTTTCTTTAAATTTTCAGTAAGTATCGGTTTTGTTCAAGTTGATATAACATTTTAGTAAATGATCTTTGACTGTACAAAGTAAGTTTTTTGAATTTTACATTCTTAACAAGAAACAAATGAAAATCGGAAAATTTTCCACTCGACATTTTCGATTTCTTTTAGCCCCCTGAATCAAATCCCGGGCGTTAATTTTGAGACGCCCTGTATTTACAAGACTGGAGTCGTAAATGGGCAAAAAGGGGCATTGCATTGCATTGGAGACAGGGAAATGAAATCGCTATTATTTGCGGACGACAAAGTGATCTTTGGAAAAACGAAAGAGGACATGAAGTACATGATTGAAACGATGAAACAAGAATTTTAGGAGAAGTTATACGGCAAAGAAACTTGGTCTCTTACTACGAAAAAGAGGGACAAATTAAGAACTGTAAGCAAATTACTAGAGAAGACAAATAGAGAACAGAAAGAATATGGCAAGAAATTGAAATTAATTGCAAGAAAATTGAAGAGCCGAACGCTAAAATGGTACGGACATGTGGAGAGACTATCAGAAGAGAGATGGCCGAAAAGCATACATTCATCACGAGGAAAACAAAGAAGAGGTAAACCACGCTTATGAAACAACGTCATGGAAGCGGGGGATTGGGAAGATAGACAATTATGGAAGCTGAAGACGACTAACCCATATAGGAGAAAGTCGAAGAAGAAGAAGAAGAAGAAGACTTCTGCAATATGTTTTGTTCCTTCATTAATACTGTGGCTGTGATAGCATATGTGGCTCGTCGATAATTTGATACATGCTTCTTCTTTTCGTCTTTCGCATGCACCTATTATATCCCATACAATTCAGGCAATCTTTTATTACTTCTTAAAGTTTAGGCTTTATATGTGGCAATGGTTATTCTTTTAACAACCTAATCGAACCCGGGGATCCTTAGTGCCCTCTGATTTTCCGCCTAATCCTCCTCTGCTTTGATAGGAGGCGCTTTCACTTTGCTTACTACTGAAAGCCGTTGTGATGCATGTTTATGTTAAATGTGTAGGGTATTTCAGAACTAATTCATCACGCTGCCTTACTGAGGATTGGTGAATGAAATAGGATGTAGGAAGGATAAAATTTGTTTACGAGGGTAAAATTTTGTTTGCGACATGATTTCTGCCGGTAAAAGGAGGTGGGAGAGAATCAAGGCTCGCGTGAGTAGGATTGCATCTCTGACTCTCCTCCACCAGGATCGCAGAAAAGTGCCTACCTTCTAACCTAGCATAAACATGTTCATTAGCTTTAATATTTAGAAGAAAATCAGCGTTATTATGTATGAAAAACAGTGGGGCCACGTATCGATCCTTGAGGTATACCTTTACATAAAGTTAAAGCATCTGAGTTAACGCTATTTGATTTTGATTGTAATAAATAATTTGTAATTAAATTCAAAGAAGAATCAAAACTAAGATACTTTTTTTTCAAAAAGCTGTCATGATTAATGATATCATATGCTGTAGTATAATCTAGCCGTACCAGGAGAACATTTTCATTATTGTCAAGTTTTTTAACTATACCGGGTGTGGCCTGACATGTGAGACATATGTGAAATGCATGGGAAATTGAACATATGTGAATATTATCTTCTTGGCTAACTGTTGCTTACGTTGTAGCTATTCATCGAAAAGTACTTTTTTTTTCAGTCGATTATAGTACGAAATTTATCTGAAATGAAGGAGAAATGGTATTTTTTGCTGATTATTAGACTGATATTAATTCTAAAAAAATTTGATCAACTAGCTTGTTCTGATGAGCTGCAGCATCACTATGGAAATTTCAGAATTTAGTACGAACAAATGATGCGCAGCAGGCTTTAACACGGCTTTAAACAAGATGTTATAAGGTGCATGTGTCACTTTTTATTTAAAATATTTACTTTATTTTACGTTTAGGAGCTAAATTTTCCTAATTAGTTAAGAATCAATTGCTTAATAGCGTACTACTCATCCAAACAAGAACGTACACAAACTAAACGGTTTAGCTGGAGAGATAAAATTAAGCAATTATCAAAATCGCATGTATTTCTCCTATGTCTCACATGTCAGGCCACACCCGATATAATCAAAATGCTTGCAAAAACTGTGAAAGTACCGAAAGGTTTTCTAAAGTCTGACTGCTTGGGAGGTAGAATACTATGAGCCAAAATATAATCGGTTATCTGCGATCGGCTTGAAATGTTTAAAACTTCCAGGATTTATATTTTAGACTTACCGCCATTTTCCAGGCGGTAGGGAACTGGTCAGTAGTTAATGAATAATTGCAAGTAAAATGATATAAGAATCAACAACCTACTGCATTTTATTTAATATTACGGAGTATTTTATTAGTATCATTTTTATTTACTGTTTTGAATTTAAATTTCCTTTTACCTACCAGGGTGGCGCAGTGGTAAGAGCGTCAGGTTATCGTTGCGCTAGTCCCCGATTCGAATCTCGCTGGGTGCAAGATTTCCCGGAGTTCGGTATCGAGCCCAGGTGACCATTCGTCGTTGGGCACCTAATTAACGACGCTCTCCTCCGAATACCGACCTACGAGGTAGTGTAACAAGGTTCTATACGTACTAACACTATACACATGGTGCGATATGAGGCAAGAAACGGCGCACTAATCATGTGACTCGCATGCGAGCCGGATTGTGCATTGCACCCGTAATCCCTCATACGTTAACGCACCAGCACATCCCTATGTCCCAAAAAGGGAATAATGGGAATAATAATAATAATACTGTAGCGAAATTGCTTTGTATCATAATAATCAATTATTTTATTAGCTAAATTACCGGAGATAAAAAAACTGGCTAATAATAACCTTAAACCATAGCTAGGTATTGTCCAAATATCGAGTGAATGGCGTATATGTACCCTTTAAAGCTTACGAACTGAAGCTAAACATGGTTAATTAAAACACTTCTGTATATGGTTTACATTACAGAACGGGTAAAAGATCACAAAAAATATTATTTATATGAATTACTTCCAACATTTAACACAGTTTTTGCGTAATGTATAACTTCCGTTAAAAAAGGGAATTCTGAAAATACAACAAAACTATTTTAACCAATATTATTTCTTGCATCAATATGACATTGTGCTATAAAATTTATATGATATTTAGTCACACATACTCACGCAAATCCATGACGCACGCCACATCATGATCCTGGAATTTCTGCAGAAAATTCTGAAATATAATTACCAGTTAACCTACATAATACTTGCAAAGTACTTTACAAATTTACCCCTGAATATTTCAGCAAAAACTAAAAATAGAATTGTTTATGCGTGTACTTTTACCAGAGTTGTTTGTCGTTTCTAACCCCTGACCTATACAACGCCGATAAAGGCGCAATCTTCAGCCCTGTTTTTAAGGGTGGACGCCGTAAACGTTTGACTTATTTGTTTTGAGTTTTTAGTAGAATATTGAAAAGAGTATTTGCTTCAATTTGAGTGCATTTACTGGTAGACAAATGACATAGTTATTGATCATAAAATCGTTTAACCACTAATGTTATTTTAAGTTGTCGAGGAAGAACCCTAATGGTCAGGTTGACATTTTACAGAAAGCTATTGTTTAGGAATATTTTAGTTTATAGATTAATCAGAAAACTAGTGTACTATTATTTTATTAGTTCTTTTGAATGATGAAGATACATCAGTTCTTTGCTTTAATAAAAGGTAAATTGTAGGATTACCGAGTTCATAAAACTCATTACCAAACACAAATCCATTACAGAAATTGAGTAGTAATGGAGGAGTATCGCACACACTAAACTTTGTAATTGTTTTTCAAAACCATAGAATCGTTCCACGTAACATTACCGCAACCATTTCAAAAGAATATGGGAAAAATCGGTAAAACCCAAAGTGATAATGCATATTTCGTTATATTTATTTGATGTATGAAAAAGGTGTACGACATGCAATGTTTATCTGTTACATTTCACAGTTCAATGACTTCCCCTGCATTACTTCCCTGATTGATATAATAGCAAACTTGACAATATGAAACAGAATATTGTTGAAGTATGGATCGTTAACTCATTTGGATGTACAACGTACGCATACAACACGAAGGACAATAAAAAAGTGTGTTTAGGGGGTTGAAATTAAATTAATTGTTATATAAAGGTGACTTAGGGGTATTTCAGTTGAATAATTCGTATAGTTTAATGGAAATACTTGCTTAGTATTGCTTTGTTAGCATTGCTTTGTTAGCAGGGAGAAACCTGAACTTAAATGGGTTTTGCTGTATCAGAGATTTAGAATAAGAGGGTGATCGCAGATGCTAACAAGAAATGAAGGAAACAAATAAAAGTTCGCTTTCAGGTTATTTTGAGAGATCTGAAAAGAAATATTTTGTAGAAGTACTCAAAGAAGATTAGGAATAAAATTAACACAACACAACAAAATTAGAAGGAACAACTCAGGAAAAACATTTGAAACGTATACCAAAAAAGCAGTCCACAAATGCTTTAAAAAGAGGCGAGATAAAGAAATCAAAGGAATGTCAAATACATATAAGCAACAATGACATTAACTTGAGCAAAGTAATAACATGATGCCCAAGAACTTCATGGAACAAATAAAAGTAAAGCTTCAGAAATGGCAAAATCTATCATTTAAGAATTTTTAGATGTTTGCTAGAAGCCTTTAAGGTCTAAGATAACAAAATTCAATTTTTTGACTTTCAAACAATGCTTTGAATGTTTCGAAACAATCCTTGAAATTAAGAAAACCCCTTAACAACTTAAAATGCTAGCAAAATTTTTGTGAATTAACTTCTGAAAATATTCTAGAAGGCGACAAAATTGAACGTTTTGAGATTTCAATAATTTTCATGAATGTTTCAAAGAACTTTCTTAAAGAAGTTTGAAGAATGATCAAATCAGACATTTACAAAATTATTTGGAACAGATGTTATAAGTTACAGACAGCATAAAATTTAATTTATTTAAATTTGAAAAATGATAGAGTTAGCATCAAATGTTTTATGCAATTTTAGGTTAACAAAATCAAAAGTTCTGAAAATCAAAGATGTTTCAAAATTTCGAAAAATTTCGAGAAACTGCTGAAATAAGTTTCTACAAAGGTGTTGGTAAATTTAAATCGATTTTTTAAAGTTCTAAAACGCTAGCAAAATTTATGGAAACAAATGTCTAAAATATTTTAAAGTCGATTTTGAAGGAGTTCCAAAATGTTTGCTGAATTTATGACAAGGAATTTCTGTAGGAAATAATAAAGAATCTGAAAAAATTTAAAGTTTAAAGAATGATCGAATCAGACTTTTATAGTTTCAAAAATATTTACAAATTTCTTTGGAACAGAGGTTTTTAATTTAAAAAACTGAAAACTAAATTTTAATTTTTTAAAAAAATTTGAAAAATAACAGGATTATTCTTAAAAATTTGAAAATTCCACATTTTAGGCAATTTAAAATTGTTGAAAACCAAACATGTTTTGAAATTTCGAAAAATTGTATGAATCTTTTGAAACGAAGTTCCAGAAAGGTTTAAAAATTGTTATGGAAACGAACAAATTGGAAGAACAAAATCAGTTCTGAAATTACAAAAAATGTCCTGAAAATTTTGAAATAAATTTCTGAAGACTTTGAAAATGAAAGCTTATTTTTAGCGAGTTTCGAAATTTTCATGAATTTGCGAAAATGAATTTCTATAGGAAATAAATTTCTGAGAATATATAAGGCAGCTTCCTGAAAGTAAATGGGTATGTAAGAATGTAAGTAAAAAAAGAAGGCATATTTCTGATGAGACAAATAAATCAAATGGATGCCAAGTAGAAGGAACAATTACACTTGAGCAAAGCAGTGGGCTAGTAACCAGGAAAAAATATAAGATGGTAAATAGAAAAGTCAAACAAGGGGTTAGCAGTAATAAAAACTCAGCACTGGCAACAAGTTGTAAATATATTGAAGTGATATAAACCTTTTGGAAAACTTATATTTATTAATTAAAATACAAATTTGGAGTATACTTTTAGGATGCAAGTTTTAAAAAATTAATTATGTAAATAAATTAAGATTAATTTAAGTATTTATTGTTATTTGTTGTAAATATTGTTATTTATTGTTATTTATTGTAAATAGTAGTCATAGTTATAGTTTGTGTGCATGTATAAAGTATGAATGTCAAAACAAAATCAAGGAATGGGGAAATATAAAAATTGAACGGGACAAACAAAAATGATTATTACAAAGCAAATTGAAAACCAAAGACGTGTTTTTGGTTTTCCATAAAAATATTATAATATAATAGTGGATTATTACTGGAAAGCTGAAAATTAATAAACAAATATTGGCAATAAAAATAATATTAAACTGGAAGTGCATTAAAATTTGATAGAGGATTTCATTGAAAATTGGATTGGAAAATTGTAATAAATTGGACAGGGCGACAAGGAATATTTGGTGGGACTTCTAAAAATTAAAAGAATAGTTGTGAGTGAGTGTTTCTAGTTTTAGTTTTTGTATTAATTTTAAGTTTAGAGATAAGTTTTGTTTGTAATAAAGCTTGCATTTTAAAAGTTAGTAGAAATTTATTACATTACTCATTTTTCAAAATTCAAAATCAAATCCTTCAACGACCCTGAGATTTCAAAATTTTATTATTAATTCAAAATTTCAAAAATAATAATTAGAGAGTCTGAAAAATTGTATGGAGCTTCTTTTATTGATAAAAAGAAATTAATTAAAAGACTGCTACCATAACAATATATAGATCAACATAATTATAAGCGACACATAAACATAAAACTCAGAAGTATGGAAAATATTACCTACTAATACGAAATCTAAAAGAACAAGCCATTTCTGAGAGAAAAATTGAACAATTCAGGCAAACTTACCTCTATCCTAAAGTACTTAAGCTATCGAACGTAAAAGATTTACAATTTTTTAAATAATAAAAGATTGCTTTTAGTGGGTGTTACATAAGCCGTCAAAGGTTAATTATCCACATGCAAAGAAGTTTATATTTTTTTAACGGTGGTTTAGCTTGATTGAAGAAGAAATAGACGTTTTGAAGGTCGGTTTACAATAGACAACATATTTGCATTGAAGTTAGCTGTGGAAGAAAAGTGAAGAGACACAGATATAAGGACCCTAAAAGTCTGCAGTGCTGTATCAACAACTAAACTGTGAATAGAGATGCAACAACCCATTCTCGCAAGAGCTACTCCGCAGCTGATTAAAAAAAATATTTTAAAATACATTTGGACAGTAGTCCCTAAAGGCTGCACAACAACGTAGAAATACGGGACTGAGAGACTTTTCGATATATATTTCGCTGATGACCATTTGGAAGATGAAATTCAGAAATTTAAAACATGATAATGAATATTTGGAAAGCTGGCAAAACTACAAAACTGTTCCATGTAAACGTTTCAAATTATTGTTATACTTATTTGTGGAAGTACAGGGTGGACCATTTTCGGAACGATTCCAGGCTATCTTCTTAATTATTACACTTACACAAAAAGTAATAAAGGTGCCCCGGGCCAAATTTTTGAGAGAAATTCAATATTCAATGGTGCAAACCGAAATTTGGTTGAGGGCATATAAGAGATTAAATAGAAATCATCTAAGAGGCGCATAAAGGTAAGAAATACGGAAAACTATTAATAATATAAGGGCCCCAAATATACGCGAAAGTACCATCAGTAACAGCAGAACGAAACAAGAATGGATACAATATTTAAACGACCTTCTTGTAGAAGCACCGCCACAGCCCATGCAAGAAAGACATGTGCAAGATGGAAAAATGATACAAAAAGAACCTATAAGTTAAAGAAGGTAGTTTATAAACAAAAGTCAAGAAACCAATAAGAGGTGATGATCAAAAATCTCCTATAATAGATAATAGATAAATAATCAACGAGGAAAACGTTTCCACAGAATGAAGAACATAAAGCATATACAATGTGATTTTTTAAAAACTCAATTGCAGCAGGCCGTATTCTGTCTTAATAACCTTAGAACTGTCTGTATTAAGTCAGAATACGGCCTGCTGCAATTGAGTTTTTAAAAAATCACATTGTATGTAAAAAAGGCTTTAGGGATGACTGAACAAACTATCAAGAAGCAGCAATAATAAATACAAAGATCAGAATGTACTCCAGAATATTAAATAACTTCACTGTAGGAGGAACAGAAGGATAACAATTAGAAAAGCAAACGGTTTTGCATGCGGGTCGGTCCACATTAGACAACATATTTACATTAAAGTTAGCACTGGAAAAGAGATCAAAGCAGCAAAGAGACATACATATAGGCCCTAATAGACTTAGAAAAGGCCTATAGTGTACCAACAACTAAACTGTTGACAGAAATACAAAAACTTAATATAGAGCTCATTCTTATAAGAGCTCCTTTGTAGTTAATTAAAACAATCTTTTCAATTACATTTGGACAGGTTTTTATTATTTCACTTTTTTTTATTATTTCATTGATAAACCTGTATACACGTCATTAGGTTAGATGTTGAACCTTGAAAGAGGGGTCCATGTCCTAGGTTTTCACGCTTCGAAAGAATTAAAATTTTCATCAGTTTAGAAAATAATCAAGCGCCTACAAATTTAACAAAATCGCACGAATGCTTTCACTTAAACTTCAAAAAAGCTAGGAACGTAACAAAATCAAAATTTAATAATTTCAAAACGTTGATTAAACTATTCTGAAATGATTTGGAAGGTAAGTTATACTGAAATTTCAGAAATGATAATGAATGCTTTGCTTTATAAAGAGCTTAGAAAATTGTTTCGACAAATATTTCAAAATATGTTTAGTACATTTCCAGAAGAAATTCCAAAAAACAAAATTAAATCCTTTTCAAAAGTTGTCATGAAAGTTCTGTAACAAATTAAAAACGACGAAATCAATTTAGCAAAACGCTCGAAATAACGAAAAATGACAAGATTCAACTTATCAGCTTTTAAATATTGTATAGAATGTTCCACAAGAAATTTATAAAAAAAGTTGATAACAACTACGGGCTACTACTAAATTTTTGTGAATTAATTTCTGAAAAGGTTTTGCAGATAACAAAATTTAACATGACTGAGATTTCAAAAACTTTCTGGAAGGAGTTTGAGGAATGATCAAATCAGACCTTTATAATTCAAACAATTAGACCATTAAAAAAAAGTGACACTTTAAATTTAATTTTTTGAAAAAGCTAGAAGAATAACAGAAGTAGTCCTAAAAATTTCAAAGTGTAATACAGACAATAGATTTTTGAAGACGTTAGAAAATAATAAAATACAAATTTTGAAAATTAAAGGTTTCTTAAAATTTCATGAAAATGCCAAATAATGTTTCTGAAGGTTTCAAAATGTTTGTTGAATTTGGATTTCAAAAAATTGGAAGATAGTACAAAACAGTTCTGCAATTTAAAATTTTTGCTGAATTTATGAAAATGAATTTTTGTATAAATTAAGTTTCTGTAAACATAAAAGGCAGGTTTGGTTTTTGAAACTTCAAAGAGATTCGCCTGAAAACTTTAAAAATGACAACCAATTTTTGAATAACAACTTTAATTTTAAAAATTTCAAACTTCCAAGTTTCAGATAAATTTCTGAAGACACTAAAAGACAACAAAATCTAAATATTTGATAATCAAAGATTTGTTTCAAAAATTTCATCAAAGTTTTGAAACAAAAGCCTAGAAAGTTTTAAAAATTCTAATCAATATTTTAAAGGTTTCAAACCTGTTTCCTGAGTTGGAACGAAAACAATTTTTTTGAATATAAACTTATCTGAATATTAGTGATTTTTGTCAAAGTTCAAGAATTAATCCCCACAGTTTTTCTATTACACGAAACTCGAAAATTGTGTAGAATATCATCAATCGATGCAGTATTTTTTCTCTACAAAAAACTTAATTACACTTTTGGTCTAAAATAATTAGGGAAGCAAATAATTACATATTAAAAAATTACCGTTGAAATCCCTATGGTGCGTGAGGCAACGCACCACCCGGTATACGTATACAATGCATATACCTACGTATGTCTGATGGCAAGGTAAATATCCTAAATTTTTACACACAAAGAACTGTACACTAAAGATGATCTAGCACTTTGGTCCGGATCAGTCTTCTATTTCCGTATTCATTGTTAAGAAGGTTTACGGCCAGTGTGTTGGGGCGAATGTTCAGCCGAGTTGCATATGTTTCGGTATATCTTTCGATTTCTTTCTGAACCCATTTTATGTGGATATCGTTGTGTAGTGTCATATTACTAACATATCATGGAGCCTTGGATAACAAGCTCAACACTTTATTTCGGAAGCGCTGGATAATGTTCACATTTGATTTTTTTGTACATCCCCACAGCATTATTCTATAAGTTCAGATTGGGACAAGTTCCTTTCTCTTTCTTGAGATATGATCTCTCCAAGTGAGTCGCTTGTCCAAGTGTATCCCAAGGTATCTTACACTATCTTTAGTTGGTATCACTTTACCGTTTAAAGTTTAAAGTAACATCCGGGCTTGAAGTGTGTCTTAATGTGAGGCTTTTGTTGGATCTTCATGAGAAGATAGCATTGCCGTGTCGTCGACAAATGTGGCTAACATCACATTTCCACTAGAAGGTATATCGGCTGTATAAATTAGGTACAAAGTCGGACGGAGTACGCTTCCTTGTGGAACTCCCGCTTGGTAGTACTCTGAATAATCATCTTCTACTTTCACTTGAAAGAATCGTTCACTGAGATATAACTTGAGGGGCAAAAAGTATTGATGAGGTAGGTTTTTCTTGATTTTATACAGCAACCCGTTGTGTCAGACACGAACAAACGCTTGTTTGACATTCAAGAATACTGCAGAGCAAACTCGTTTATATTCAAAGTCATCTCCAATTACATCCACTACTCTGTGTACTTGTTCAAGAGTGGAATGGTTTTCCCTGAATCCGATTTGATGTTGCGGGATTACATTGGGACTTCCAAGAACAGGTTTGATGCGCTTAAGAAGTAATTTTTTAAGTAATTTGGATAAATAAGGCAGCAGTGTAATCGGCCTGTAAGAATTTTTTTTCCGTTGGAGGCTTGCTCGGTTTTTCGGTCATAATTATTTGTCCAAACTACCATTGTCTAGGAAAGTACTGAATTCTTATTATTAAATTGTACATTTCCGTGATAGTCACAATAATTCTTTTAGCAGCTTAGCTGTTATTAAGTCATATTCTGGGGACCTTTTATCATTTAAAAGCTTTATTTCTTCGCGAAATTCGCCAGGAGTAAAGTGTTTAATGGGTAAGGACATCTGTAGTACACTATCTAAGTCATGGGCGATTGCTTTCTCTTCTTCTTTGTTTGTGGCAGCATTCGGCTGGAAAACGATATGTAAGTGTTCAGAAAATACAATAGCTTTACTAGAATTGTCTCTGGCCCATGTACCGTCATTTTTTTGAATTGGTGAGATCGATTGACATGCCTTCCATAGTGAATAGCCTTCCATTGGATAGGGTGACAAATTACCGATATAATCCTGGAGTGTTTCATTTCTGATTTTGTATAATAAGTTCTTCAACTGTTTGGTTAACTTATTAAGTCATGTTTTATTAACAGGAAGTCTGCTCTGTTGCTAAGTTTTCCTGGCCTTTCTTTTTTTCGGTAATTTTATTCCTTACCTCTTGTGGATGGTTTGTCACTGCAGGATTGCCTTCTTTTGGAGGTGGAGTAGCGTGTAAGGCGGCTGCTTGAATTGTACTTATCAAATGCTCTTTTGCATGTTCGATATCTACTTCCGATTTTAGTGGCAGTTTTATTGGGTCGCTAGCTAGCAGATGCCTTCCGTACATTTCCCGGTCTGTATTTCCATTGTACAGATACGGTCTTTTCTCATTTTTAATGATAGTTGTACTTACAGTTGCTGGGGACGGGGAGTGGTCCGATAATAAGTCCAGGATAGATTTTATATCGGTATAGTGGTTAGAAATTCCCTTAGTTATGAGTCCAGCAAGTCCGGTATCTTGCCAGGATCAGAAGGCCAATTGGCCAGTAGGTAGGATCACCAGTACTGAGGTGCCAGCAGTTGCTAGTAATAATTGCCATTATCATTGGTGCTGCTTTGCGTTATAATCACCACCAATAATAAAGCGGTTCCCCAGTGTTGCAAGATACTTAGGAATCGATTATTAATTATTAGTAACAGCATGTTTGAGAGGACAGTAGACGGCTGCCACTACGATTTTGTCATTAAGATCTCTGATTCTGACAGCAGTCGACTGAATATTTTCCATTTCGTATTTATCTGCTGAATTTATGAAAATAACTTTTTAGAGACATACAAGGCAAGTTTAACTTGTTAAAAGATTTTTAAAAATTTCCTAAAATTTCACGAAGGCTTTGAAGAATTCCAAAATATTCTCAAAATTTATAATATAAATTTTCACAAGAAATAAATTTCTGAAAACATAAAAAGCAGCTTAACTTTAAAAGATTCTTAGAAATTACCTAAAATTACTTAAAAGTTTAAAAATAACGATCGATTTCGAAAATACTGAATTTATGACAATAATTTTGCCAGAAAATAAATTTTTGAAACATAAAAGGCAAATTTAAATTTTTTAACTTCAAAGATTTTTTGAAATAACAATTTATTTTTGAAGAGCTGAATTCATGAGAACATTTCTCTAGAAACTAAATTTTTGAAAACGTAAAAGCTAGGTCTAACTTTTTCAAAGTTCAACGATTTTCAAAAATTCATAAAATTCAATTAACTTTTTGAATTGAGCATATATGAAGCGTTGGAAAATGACAATCAATATTTGAAGAGTAAATAAATTTCTCTAGAGAATTAATTTCTAAAACTTTTCAGACATAATCATTCAAGGCATAAACGTGAATTAAAAACCTGATTAAATTAGAATTTGTATAAATTAAATTCAGAACCCTTTGTGTAATAAAATTAGAAATGATCGAAGGTGCTTCCTACAAAAGTTCTTTAAATAGTTGTAAAAGTGTTTCTAAATAGTACTAAAAGTGCTAATATATAATTTATCGATTACTTAAAACGGTCTTTGTACTATAAATTGCTGAAAGAAGGTAGTAAACTGGTTATTTAATAGTAGACATACCAAAGTACAATACCATATTATTGATTGTTCTTTGCTTTTACATGTCAGTTGAGATAGCCGCGTGTATGTACTGTCCGCGTGTTTTTCATACACTTATTGTAAAAAGGTTAAACAAGTTATATTGATTTAAAACCCACGCAACTGACGTATTTCTAAACATCGCATAAATTATTAATATTGGACGAGTAAATAACACCGTAATTTTCATTTAAAAGAAATCCTAGAACCGAACACTTTCCACGGATAATTTTAAACGCTTATTAATTTCCATATATTGATGTTTTGAGATTTTCCTACGCCTGACCTTAAATATGCAAATGTTGTTCTAACTATACTCATTCGTCCTTTTAGTTTGATACAAACAAAACTTTCAACCGGTGGACGAAATGGGTTGCAGTGCCGCTAAAAACTTGACAATAGAACCATCAGATAGTACAAAAGTAACACCTTTAACAAATGGGGTCGAAGAAGTTCCTAGGAAATTTTCTACACCACGTAGAGCATCAGATGTACCACCACTAGAAGGCGATGATCCACAAACTGAGTTTTTGGAGTCTGTAAACGTTAATAATATACATCAAACAAGTAAGTGTTTTTAATTTTTCTTTTTATTTTCTTCGAGTTTTATCTTTATCTTTTTCTGTTTCGGCTTGTTTTTGGACTTTATTATTATATTTCTTTGATTCCAGACACATAAAAAAATTGGAAAATCTACACACTTTATTTTAAATAGGCTTCTAGATTAATAGTTAAAAAAGAATTTAATCTATTTAAAGTCTTTACTGGGTGTAATTGTCTTGAATGTACATTAACAGAAGTCAAATAGTTGTAGGTTTCTTCATCAAACTTACAAATTATTTCTGATTTTAAATTTGACGTCACAATTACCAAGAATAACTATCCACATGAATGTGTATTGATAGGCTTCAAACATGTCATTAAATATTAGTTATCTACAGCATAATTTACTTGAATGTAATGAGGTTCGCTTTCGTTTCAGATCGATATGTCAAACTTCGAATGTTGACGTGTTTAATTGTTTACGTCTGGTTTCACCCAATGCAAAGGTTTCTTATGTGATGATATTAATCTGTCCTAAAATAAAATCCTGTTGATGTTTATTGATTTCTGGTCCAAATTATCATTTCAAAATGTTAGCTGTATAAAAGTAGTTTGAAATTACATTGCTTTTTTCAGGGCAAGGTATTTGTGCAACAAGATTTTTTTGGTGTTGTTGAGTATGCAAGTTTATAAAAGCAGAAATGCAAAATTCAAGATTGTGTAATTGAAGAATATTTTTTAATATTTCATGTTTCTTTCTTTGGAACTTCGAATCATTTAAACCCAATTCGTCCTTATTTAGTTAAAAGCAGTGAAAATCTGAATTTTAAAGTTCTTCTTTCCTGGATAAGTGGGTCAAAGTAGTAACCTATAATTTCGTAATCATAGAATACGTATCTTTATCAAAGATCGTAATGCCAATAAAATAAAGAGCACTATTTTAGTATCAGCCGTAATAATGCGCTATTACAATAACAAGGTTTAATATTTTTATCTATAACGTTTTTCTGTATCACGTAAAGCGACAGAAATAAATAAGAACATGGAAAAATCAAATTAAGAGGTTTTATAGGTATAAAATAATGGAGTGTTTTTTACTTGGTTTTTGGTCAGTATTTTCTAATTTATTGTTTTCTTATAATGGTTTTAATAATTTATGAAGTTTCCAACTACACTTTTTTCATTTGCTATTTTTGTATGTTACTTTTTGTACATTTACGAGTAAAAATATTTGTTTTAAAAAAGTTGAAGAAATATTTTAAATAATTCTGTCATAAAGGTGAAAACCCAGCTTTTTGTAATGTTTCTATGAGAATATGAAAAATTGAAGCAAATAAATGTCATGAAAGAGCGTCTTGCAAAAGCTTGAAATATAATGGATATGTTTTTGCAGTTTTAAACTGATTTACGAGTATGTATGTTTAATGCTTACCTACCTATGTGAAATAAATCTTTGAAAAAAGGGTTTTAAACATTATTTTCAGAAACAACGTTTTTCAATAATTTTTTAGAGAATTTTATAAAAATCTGAAAAATGGTTAATATGGTATTTTGAATGCATAAAGCTTTTGATATTGACTGAACCGTAGGAAATAAATCCTTGAAGGAATATGGCAAATAACAAAACCTGCTGTAATTTGTAAAATTCTCGTGAATGTCTTAAAACATATTTATAAAAAGTTAGAAAAACAAAAAATGAATACATTGAATATTTTGAAACTTTTGTTGAATTTCTTTAAGTATTTCTGAAATAATTTCGAATTTTCAAATTTAAAAAATTCCCCAAAGCTTCTAAACAAATTAGAAAAAAGCTGGAAACCTTTTAAGGTTTCAAAATACGAATTTGTTAAATTTTTAAGACAATTTGGAATAGAACAAATCACTTTCAAATTTGAAGGATTCTTATAAATGGTTTGGAGCAATTTCTACAACCTTAAATGTTTAGATCAGATATGATGTCAAAAAATACATTTTAATATTTCGAAAAGTTTTCAATTGTTTCGAAATGAATTTACCCGAAAATGACGGTTAATTATTTATTTAAAAATTAATTTCTTCGGGAAATAAATTTCTGAAGTCATAAAAGCTTGTCGAAATTTAAGAAAACTTTTTAGAAAAATTTGAAAATGCCGTATAATATGTTGAACGTTACAAAACGTCTGCTGTGAATTTGTGGAAACGAATGACCGAAGGAATTCTTCTTCTTCTCTCTTCTTCCTCTTATGGCTGAAGCTTAGGCCAATAGCCTGTTATTAACTTATAGTTATAGACATCAGTTTTGTAAGCACTCTTTACACGTATGCCGGGCATGAGGCTAACCTTACCCGTCGAAAGACGTGAAGAAGATCGGCCCGTAAGGGAATCGAACCCGAAATACCTACGTGAAAGATGAGGCCTTTTAGATGTGGGTATTCGCTCCTCTGAAGGAATTCGAAGACAAAAACAATTCTGAAACTTTAACAATGTTCATGAAGGTCTTAAAATACACTTCTGAAAAGTTTGAACATTTAGAGTAATTTTAAAAGAGTTCCGAAACATCTACCGAATTTTAAGTATAAATTGCTCTGGGAAATAAATTTTGAGAAGCTTATCAGGTACGGATTACTTTTCGAAACTTCAAAGGTTTTAGAAATTCAAAAAAATTATCGGAATGCTTTGAAATAACTTTTTGAAGGATTTGAAAATGACAGTCGATTTTTTGGAAGTTGAAAGAAGCACCTGAAAAAATAATATCTATTTATTTTCATTGTCAATGTTACAAATTTCGCAAGCAAAATAACCAACACTTTAAATTTCAAAAAAATTCACGAATGTTTAAATTACATTTTTGAAGAAGTTTAAAATCTTTAAAAAAGTCTCCAAATGAAAAGTCAAAACTAAACCTTTTGATATGTCGAAAATATCCGTGATTATTGTGAAACACCTTTTTTGAAAGCTTGGAAAATGCTGACATTAGTCCAAACCATTTCAAAATTTTCGAGAAGGATAATAACATGAATATTTTGAATTTTACCACAGAAAATGCTGATTGCCCGAAAAAAAATTCCTGGAGAAATGATATGATAAAATTTATAAAGCTTGACAATTATTTTTAAAATTCTGATGCACATTGTTGAAAAACCTTGAAACTGAAAAAACATAATTTTACCAGTTTGTTAATAACAACAGTTTCTGGAAACAGATTTCTAAAAAAATCACAAGAAACAAAATTTAACTTTTAGAATTTTCACATCACAGAATTTTATAAACGTTTCAAAAAAAAAAAAAAGAAATTCCTGAAAAGACTTAAAAAGAACAAAATGTTTTTCAAAATATTTTCTGCAGTTTCAAAATCTTAATTATCTTGAAATAGAATTTTGGAGAAATTTGAGAAATTATATTTTCAAAATGTTTAAAAGTCTTAATAAATGTTGTGGCACAAATTAAAAAAAGAATTTGAGAGACGACGATATCTATCTTTAAAGAATTTTAGCAAGCTTTTCAGAAACCTCAAAAAAACTTTTTGAAGAAACCTGCAAGATTATAAAATTCAATCTACAAACATTGCCACGAATGGTCTGAAACAAAATTTTGATAAATCGCAATTAATAACAAAATCAGCTATTTAGCTCTTTTGTAATTCTTAAATGTCTAATAACCAAAATTCAACATTTTTAGGTTTCATGCATATTTTTAAAGTATGGCCTTTAAAAATGAATTTATTTCTATTAACATTTGCAAATATTTACTAAATTTTTGTTTCAAAGGAAGGGAAAGAAAAATATTCTGTTTAAAGTACAAAGAACAATAAAGTTAGTCCCAAAAATTCAAAATGGGGGGATTTACACATTAAACTTTTAAAACCATTAGAAGATAATAAAGCTAATAATAATAATTTTTGGAGATTTTCTGATATTTCTAGAAATTTTATAAACGCTTTGAATTCTTAAACTTTCAAAAACTGATTTTTTTTAGGAATTTCGAAATGTTTGCCAAACTTGTGAAAACATTGCAAAATAACAAAGAATTTAAAACATTTTCCTGAATGTTTTGAAATCAAATTTCTGAAAATGAATGAAGTCTATGAAAGGCCTAAAGAGCTTGCCATATCTTGAAATAGTTTCGAAGAAAATTTAAAAGATAACAAAATTTATGTTTCTAAAACTTTAAAATTTTGAACAAATTTTTGAGAGAGTTGTCAACATCGACCATTTAAAATTTTCAAAATGTTTGCTAAATTATTAAGTCCATTTATACAACGGAAAAATTGAGATTTTTGGAAGTTCAAAACGTTTCGAAAAAAGCTTGTCAAATGGTGAGAATATTCTAAAAATGTCAAAAAGTTTGGGAAATAAAGAATTAGAAGAATAATGCGTCGTTTTTTTTTATAGAGGTTGAAGAAGGACAAGCCATTGTTGCAAAAGCTTAAAAATGACAAAATTGGAGTTTTGAAATTTTCTCCTGAATTAATGAAAAAGAGTCATCTTTTAAGTTCCTGAAGAACGGCAAGCAACTAAAATTGCATAATTCCAAAAATTTAATGAAAGTTCCGAAATAAATTTTTGAAAAACAAATAACAAATTCAGGCACGATTTTTACTAATTTCAAAATCTTTATTTTCTAAATTTTTGGGATAAATTTCTGTGGAAGTTTGAAAAATAATTTCGATACGTGAGACGCAGAATCCTACTTTAACAAAGCCTTAAAACTGCAGAAAACGCACGTAAAATATTCGATACATTTTCATTGTAAATAAAAGTTTCCAGAAAACCTGAAATAGAATTGTAGAGTTAGATACCCACGTAACTTTTTAAATGTTAATTTTATACCGTCCGGTTCTCGCATTACGCTTGAAAGGAAATTCAGATCGGGTTGGTAACAGTTATATTGGTTTAACCACTACTTATTGATTTACATCGGCAAATGTTACCTTTTTATAGCCGAGTGAAGTTTAATCCTGGGCTGTAAATTAAAATACAGACATTAATGGTATTTATTAATAAGTAAGCAGGAATTACTACGTGTTTACGTGTGTGAAACTCGTTTTGTATTTCTTTGAAATTGATTCAATATCTTTGCAATTTTACAGCAAATGGTTTATCCTTCGATATCCCATTCGTAGAAGACGAAGAAGGTGGGGGAGGAGGAGATACGAGCATAATACGAAAACATCCACCGAAGAGGTTTCAGCGACTGGAAGATCAACAAATGAGTCCACCCTTATCTCTTGTTCAGTTACAGGAAAAGTTAGATGAAGCAGAAGTTAGGAGGCAGCAGGTACTAATTAGATTTCCGCTTTACACCGTCTAACAAATTTCTTTTAAGATACCAAGTATCTTTAGAACACAAAACTTTCCCGAATTACGTACTAGCTTACTACAAAGTAACGTTACGATATCTCGGAAGTTAAATGCCTGAAGCATTGTATTTAGCAGCTGTTTCTTATCGAAAATCAATAATCGAATTTCACGGTAAGACCGTTTGCCATGAACACTTATTAAATAAATCAGGGTTACGGTCAATTTAACCAATGAAAAGGTCATAGCAACATTTCGTGACCCGTTCGTGTCGATACCACTGCTACGAGAATTCTTTTTTCAGATTCTGCAGAATAGGGTACAATCGGCTCAGCTCAGGAAAGTTCTGAAAAAACAAGCCAGCGTTTATTCAATAAACGAAGACGATGATAATCATCTACAGGTGCCTCAAGACAAACCTGACACGCCTTTTATTACGAATTTTGTGGACCAACCTCACAATAATAATGTGGTTTAATGAGTAATTAGATTTATTTGTAGGGAATTTTTTAAAGAAATCTTGTCTTTCGACTTTGATACGCATTTGTTACATGGATCTTAAAGTTTTAGCCGATAAAAACGGAATTATTGAGAAGTGTGGGTTGTAGTAGGCTTTGGAAAATATTAGCGAAAGAAACAACATTTTTTTAGAATTTCCGAAGCCTACTTTGTTTACCTTTTTCGTCAGTTAATCTTTGCAATCTTCTTCGTCATTCTGTAGAATCACACTCTGTTTATTCATCTGTCATATTTCTTCCTTAGCTGGTAAGGTTTGGAACGGTTTAGCGCACATTTGTTTCTTTCTAAACGCCTGAAAATCCTTTGTTGCAACACTTTGATTTTCGATTTGTTAAATAATTAAACAATTTTAGCTTTAAGTCAAATTTATAGCTTACTTGTCATTTTCATGTGTGAGATTAATGTTTAATTTATCGAATAAACTTTTTGAAATATTTTTAGAATTTTCATTTCTTACCTGTTTGGTCCTTCTGAACACTCTTGCGCCCTGCTTGTCGTGTATGGCGTTAAATTTAATATTTTACTGTATTTATTTTACATTGATGGATGTTCAGATCGTCGGATTTGATGTTTTTGGTAGTAGTTCACTGATAATCGCATGGCCTCGTTCTAAATCCTCATGATACGAACATTCAAAGTTTTAATAGATTTTGCGGCACTTATCTGGTTTTGTATATTTTTCGTTACTTTTACCATCGATTAATTTTGATTTTAATTCTAAATGTTTTTTTTTTAGCGAATTTGTTTGGAAAATCTACTACAAAATTCAATTGTTTTCTGTTCGTCGAAAGCAAGAATCGATCAAAAATTGCTTTAGAAGGCATCACGTTAGTTTCCACATAAAACTAGGAAAATGCTTAATAAATAATTCAAAAAACTTATTTACAGTCGGATGTCTGGTGCCTGAGATAAAGTGAATTATGTAAATAAGCACTCTCCGTACTTTAACGTTTATAAAAAAGAAAGAACTAACTTGTCACTCTGAAATTGGGGGTATGGCAGGGATTGGAAGAACGGAGGGTTTTCTGTGCCCTCTAATTTTATTAGCGTTCGTGTAGGCTCAGCTCTGAATCTCTACACATTTAAAATACATACAAGGTTCGTTTAAATAAAATTTGCCTGTGTTTTTGCTTTCATTTTTTACTTAGGTTTTATGTGAAAATTACGGAAGAGATGAAAGAGAAGAAATGCAAGAAATATGTGATGTGAAATGAATTTGGAATGAGATTTCTTGCTGATTTCAGAGGGACAGAACCGTTTGAAATGGGACATTCGTGAATATTCAATGAAGTTAAATGGGTAAAAAGGCTTAGAAAATAAGTTAACGTGCAAAATCAGGCTTGCGAAAACGAGGTGTCCAAACTATTTGTAAAGAAAATCGTCGATTATATAAACAACTGGAATTTTTAATTTATAAACTTTTTTCAACTTTTCATGTTTTCGGAGAGTTTACGGTTACACCAAACAAAACTAAATTTTTTATTTTATTGTTACGATCCTGAGTGCTACAGCTTTAGTGTGTAGTTAAGGCGTTGTTTATCAATATAGTTAGCGAAATTTATTAAAGTGGCGATTCAGATGCCTTCAGAATATGAAATAACTGACTTACAAATTATAATTTATGAATGAGACACGAAGTTTCCTCGTGCTATCGATTTTACCTTCAGTACTTTGGACGATTCAAGTGAACTGTTGACTTCTTTCTACCCCTTCTAGGAATTACCGGCGTGGCTTCTTTTGGATTTTTCTAAGGAGACGACGACGGTTCGGAAAACGAATAATACGAACACAAAAAGAAATATAAATGTGGTTATAAATTGACATAGAAGTATATTTGAAATTTAGAAAGTGTTATAGCAGACTAGAAGAATAGATTGATTAAATATTTCTAGCACATATTATTTTAATTCGGGCATTTACGGAGTTGTTAGGTAGATTTGCGTATTTCAATATGAAATAAATTAATGCAAAGACACAGAATCTGACGATCTCCGGAAGCACCCGAGTAATCGCCCTTAATTCTAAAACATACAAACATCCAGTAAAATTCAAATATTAATACTATTTAAACCGAGCTTTATTATCTCATTATTTTATACATATTCATTAACATTATATTTATAATACCCGTAACTTGTCAGTTGATTTAATGGGATTTTTAATAAAATTTCTTTAATACATTAGTATATAAAACAACATTTTATTTATTAACTTCATTTACAAACCACTATTTTATAGTGGGAACGGTAAATGTTACAAAAAGTCTTTCTGGTTTTTTTTATTTCATATTAAATTGTACCTAATGTGCGTTAATAGTTACATCGAGTCCCAATTATTTTTCTTTAATCAAAAGTAGTTAAGCACCTCCATTTTGCAGAGGCACGGTGCTAAATAAAACTACGCACATCAATTTCATATTATCCATTTTTCGTTTTTTTGTTGGTTTCACACAGCTTTCTAGCGATCCGGCTAAATTAAATAGACACTTATCTGATGAATTTTTTTTAACTTTTTATCTCGTACCATTCACCTTAAAGTTTTAAACACGAATTTGCCTTTTAATTTTCCGACGAAGAAAGCTTTCTTCGTTTTTATTATGTATTTCTTTTTTCTTAAGCAATTCGCATGTAGTACTTCATTGTGAATGCTTAGACTAAGCAAATAACACACAAACATTAGAGGTAAGGGTTCCCATACACTCACGAGTGCTTTTATGAATAATGATAAATTTTTTTTGATGATCGAATTTTAGATTTATGAGCTTGTTAAGGTACAAATAAAAAGGCGCGAAAATAGGCCAACGTTTCAGTCGTAATTATTTTGTTACCATGATTCTTCTCGTGTGTGTAGGAATAATAATTGAACTAAAAATAAAGTTTTTGTAAGTTTTAATACATTTGAACTAATTTACCTGGTATACAGTTTTGTGTTGGTTATGAAAGTTTGTTACTTCCTCTACGTACATTTATCATTTAACAATCTTAACTTTAGTTGCCAAAATTCATTTTCTTTAGCCATGAGGCTTGGGGATTTCTAACTGTGTTCGAGGATTAAAGATACAAAGAGGAAGTAAACACGATGTATTCGTATGCAGGTAACTTAGTGAAGTGTAGGAGCGAAACACCGAGATGAAGATTGTCAAATTACATGTTACCAATATGTTCAAAAATAATTTGTAAGATTTACTACGCTTAAATTGTAAATACGAAATAAATTTGCCACTGTACATTTAGTAATCGGTATAAAGATAGTTTCTCTGTTCTTATAATATTTTGGCACCAAGCAGTAACTATTCGTAAATTCGCGTAGTAAATGTTACAACAACATGTGATAAAGTTCATTTAGCCATGTTTTACGTCCACAGTTAGTTTAATACAGAGTACATACAATAGCAATCGTTGCTATACGTGTTGGCACCTCAATATTACAGTATAAGGAAACAAATTATTGTTCTCTTGCCAATTATTGCTCCTAAACATAATCGCTAGACACCAAGGCGCTACGAAGCTCCGGATTGATCGAGGAAAACAGTTACATTATGAGTATAGACAGGACAGCGGTCTTGCTAGCACAAACACACGAACGGGGTTTGTTAATTAACCAAACCAAAGCAACCCCCGTTTTTCGTCTCTCTTCCTTCCGTCAACTGTCATTTACAAGATTTAGGGATGTGGAAGACAACCTTGCACGTCAATTTTACAGTAGGTGTCCAAAAATTGGTCTTGCCGTTACAAGAACATTAAATAAAACTAAATCTAACACACAGCCTCTATATTATGTATAAATATCTTTATTAACCTACTAGTTCTTTCACGCACGGTTTAGAACACGATTTGAGCGATATACATTTACAAATATAAAAAACATTTAGACAATGTCCTTGAACTACGGAGTTCGTTGGGGAATTCTTTATGATGCTGCGTTGATAGATTTGTGCGCCGCGAAAATCCAGTTATCGCCAACGCAAATATCGGAAGTAACCCTTTTAACGGACAAAGTGCATCCGCAAATCGATTTCCACGTTCCAAGTTTGCTACATCTCAGTTATAGAAACCCCGATTCATGGCCGCCCTGTTGCGGTTGTGCCACTTGCATTGAAGGATACGTAAGTATGTGCGTCGAAAACTGGCATTACAAAGGGCGTAACACATCGGATTGATGGTCGAGTTGATGTAGCAAAGGTAATAGAAGAAGTCCCACACTTGAGGCGGAATGCGCGCACTCGTAGATGTTACAGGTTTCAATAAAACAAGGATATTGTAAGGCGTCCACGTGATGATGAAAGTTAATAGGATAGCTGAGAGGGTTTTTGCCGCTTTCCTGTCTGCTTTTTTCTCTGTCGTCCTCTTTTTCTTTTTCGCCTGTTGTTTAGAGGTATTCGTTAGTAACGTCCTTCCCGCCAGTTGTTTCGGAATTATTTTCGCGTTTAAAGGTATCCGTATGTCGGGCATGGCGGAAGGCCTCCTGTTCAGATGGTTGGTCTGCGCGGTGTTGATTGTGTAATTCGTGTCCGGATGGGGTCTTATGGGTCTCGGCACGTCTTCCGGTATCATTTTTATGGAAGGCGCGTCCGCAGACGTGGTGCCTTCAGACGACTCTCCTGGAAGTCGAATAAGAATAGTGTAGACACTATCGCTTGATACAGACCGGCCTGCGAGACGATTCCCAGTCGGTAAGCTTCTGGTATCTCTAGGGGTCAGTCTCGTCGGCGTCATATTAGACTGAGCGAGTGCCAATTCGCGTTGCTGGGGCGATAATCCCATGGCATATGGATCTCTAAAATGGGAAAACGGTACGGCAACATAAAATCGTAAGCAGAGTCGTCGAGGGTAACGCGATGCTTACCTAATAACATTAAGGGAAGTGCATCGGGAAACTGAACTTTGAAGGGGGGTTTCGAGTGACATAGGCGTGGCACAACCTGGAGCCTGTTCGCTGGGGCTTTCCTCTTCTGTATCGCTCTCTTCACGACCGGAATGCCACCATGCCACGCACCAAACTCGTATTCGCCAGAACCAACCCAGCCAGCCACCACGTCTCTGAAAATGATTTGTTTTTTGTAGTATAATATCGCAAAATGTCAGAGACAAGCGCAAGCAGCGCTTATACTCTACGTTAACAGCTGAACACAATACCCGGCTACACAATTAAACTGACGTATATTGTAAAGAGCGACATTATCTGTTAAATGTATTTTAGTCGAATACATAACCATGCATCAGGCGGAAACTGTCAAACTATCGGCAGTAATGAAATGTCCTGTGATATATACGTGCAGCCATTTATTTTACATCTCCCATCAACACCTCTGCAAAAACCTTTGGAAGTATAATTTCTAACAGACTTCTGAAAACGGAGATTTTGAAACAAAATTTCCGGTTAAACGCCATAATACCGCTGTTCCTGCTTCGTGATCGCGTTATCTAATCGGAAATCGAATAAAAGTGCTTCCTTTTTTATGCCGATCTCGGGAGATAACTGGGAACATCGAGAGAAGCTCTCAACGCAACTAGCCTTTGACAGTCTTGGGGATTACCTACATATGTGCATAAACAAGCAGGTAGATAGATATGAGTAGGTTTTCATTATGCGATCTACTCACGTTCACGAGCACGTGCTCTAACTTAGGTGTGCTTGTGGTGTGTGTGATCAATTGTTAGAATGAACCGCAGAAATCGAAGTACCTTATTATTCTTTTGTTATCTATAGGCGGATATGCTCTACTAAATTTTAAATTGAGTTTTAATAGACCAGAAAATCGAAAAAACCAGAGATAAACATAATCCTACTCTGAATTTTTAGCAATAAATAATAAAACGTACTACGTGTAATTCTAGCTTCACTCATTCATTTACTTAAAACAATTGACTTAATTTTAAAAATACCGTTTGTTGTATAAATCAATTTGCTTGCTGGATTTGTAGATTTGGGTATAAATATTAATTGGAGAATTTAATATTACTATTAATTTAATCAGAGGAATTATAAAAATTGATTTAACGTTGAACATTTTATATAGCAGTTAGAACCCGGGAACTGTGAATTAGGACTGTTTTGTCAGCGAATAAGTTTTAATTGATTGTCATAGAGCAAAATAAATTAACTGTAAAAATACTACAACTTGTTTTAAAAATCAATTTGCTGCATTTACTGTGTCAGGCAGGTAGGTATAAATATTAATTCCAGAATTGTATATTACTGCTAATTTAGTCAGGGGAATTATAAAAATTGACCAAGCATTAAACATTTTGTATGGCAATTAGGACTACGGATCTCCGAATTGGGACTGTGTTGTCAACTACTACGTTTTTAACTCAATATCATAGCTTAAAATAAATTTTAAAAATAGCATTTGGTCTTAAAATCAATTTTGCTGCATTTACTGAATCAGGCAGGTAGATTAAATACCAGTTCCAGAATTGTATATTATTGCTAACTAATTTAATCAGAGGAATTATAAAAATTAACTTAACATTAAACATCTTGTGTGGTAGTTAGGACCACGGACCTCTGAACTGGGAGGCCACTACGTTTGAACTGAATATCATAGCTTAAAATAAATCATAATTTTCGACAAACAAGTATGTATTACGATTTTGATTTATTCAAAAATGAACTTTGTTATAAAACTAGAAAAGGAAAAATAGCGCACATACGTACGTACTGCCCTTGCATAAAACATGTATTTGATAGGATATTTAGAGTAATGCAACCAAAACCTAAACATAATATTTTGTAATTTTCCTAAAAATGGAATGAATGTAAAAAGCCTAAGTTCGTAAATTAGTATTATTTTGTTCGAACATTACTGCTATTATAGTCAAATATATTTAAATAATTAAAATTTAAGATTCATACAGATTCTGTTATTAAAAAATTAGGAAGAACTCAGTTTATTCGGTAGAATACCTAACTAACTCTAAATTCAGGCAGAAAATCCAATTTCCAAATTTAGCTCTTAAAATTCCTCTTTATATAAAGCTTTGATGAAACAGTTTTAATATACAAAGTTTTAAGAAACATTACTTTTATATTAATTATGATAATCTAAAGCAATGTAACTTTTTGAAAATTTAGATTAGTGAATACTGAATAAAGATTATTTTCATTATTATATCTTTCTTTTCACTGCTGATTTCTGAAAGTCTTTTCCTATTTTAGGTTCCGGATAAACTAAGGTTTAACAAAATCAGGTGTAAAATGTGTTGTATATGAATGATTTTAGGTCTAGCAACTTATACCTCGCTATTAGGAATTACTTTGCAATTTAAGCCCTATTGGCTTCACCAAAGCCCAAGAACTGTTATGATTGTACTTGGATGAACTAAAAATTTGGATCGACGGTTTTTAAAACTTATATAAGTCCCAATCTTGGAAGGCAAAGAAGAATTAACACAATAAAAATTAAGAAATGGAAAAGAAGTAGGGAAGTAAACGCTACAGAGGAAATATCGGAAGAAGAAGGGAAGAGAACTGGATGGAATAAAACCAGAAATGCCGAAGAAAATGGGAACAGAAGGAGAAGCAATGCTAAGGAGAATAAAATAACTAAAATATGGCAAATTAAGGGAATTATAAAATAATGATAAATAATAGTTATACCATTGCACAAGAAAATTCATAGGTTTAGATGCGAAAATTCACAGAGGGATATCTTTACTGTGTATTGCTTGAGAAAAGTCTTGGAAAGGTAGTTAAAACAACTTTGGAAGGTACTCAAACAAGATGTAGAAGGGGAAAAGTAGGTAGGAGTTGTATGTATTTATTATAAGACAGTTATGTAAAGAAACATTGAGAAAGGGGAGAAGTTTGGAGAGTTTTAGAAAAACGAGAGATATCAACGGAACTAATCGAAACACTATGATAGGAATAAAAAATTATACTATAAAAGAATTTGTGAGGAAAAGAATAGTTAGGCAGGAGAGTACCTTATAATGAGTCGTCTGCTGTTTTTTACGTGTATTAACTGAACTTTAAAATCTGTAAAACTTGAAACTAAAGGAGTAGTAGTAGAATATAAAAAACTTCAACTAGTTGTAATCACAGAGTTAATTTATGCAGTATGCAGATGATGTGATTCGTTATGCTTCACCCAGAAGTGATCTCATCAAAAGTATATCGATTTGGAACGACTAACTTTAGAAATACGTAAAATACGAAAATAGATGCGAAAAGGATTATAAAAATGGAGGTACAACCGGTTAAGGTTTTGAGTGAAAATTGTAAAATACAGTAAGTTAATAAGAACAATGTATCTAGGTTCAAGAATTGAACGTAAAGCGAAAATGGATAGTAAAACAAACAAGAGAATAGCATAGTATTTAACGTTGTATTAAAACCTTTTATAAATTAGAAAGAAGTTAATAGGAAAACAAAATTGAAGGTTTGCTAAACTTTTGCTAAAATTTAGTCATGAGTCATGGAATTTGATGGAGAGGCATAGAAGTAAGTTAGGGGCTTTTGAAATGAAGTTCTATAGAACAACTGCTGGAGATTACAAGAAAGGGATAAAAAGGAATACAAGTATAAGAGAAGAGCTAGGAGTGAAGTCATTAGAGCAAACAATCGAAAAAAGGAGAAAACTAGGTTGATAAAAGCACATGGCGATAATGCGGAAAGCAAGGCAGGCCAAATAAATGTGGGAAAAAAGGATCAAAATGGTCTTGGAACGAGGAAATAATAAAATCGTTAATTAGTAAAGGTTGGGAGTGAAAAAACGGATAGAAGGAGATGGAAGAAATTTATTGCAGGGAGACTAAGCTAATAGTTATTTGTATACACAACATTTTTTGTGCAGCTGTAAAAAATAGTAATTACAACAATTGTATTATCTGTCATACCTCAAATATTAAAGTAAGGTTTAGTTTCGCGACCGTTACCCTTAGTAACGGCCGCGAAATTGTATTTGGCGGCCTAGGCCGCGAAATAGGATTTCGCGTCCTGTATTGCGTACGCGAAATGACAACTTCGCGTCCGATTGCACAAAAATTATATTTAACTCAAAACCCTCGACACTGAAAGGTAGAAGAGGTACTGTATAAGTAAGTAAATATATGTAAAACCCAGTGATGAAAAATGTCATTTGTTCTGAGCTTTTCTTTTCTTTGACTATCAATCTCCTCTATTTCTTGAATGCCCGAATATTGTATTATAATTGACTTGATCTGGGAGCAAAATTTTTCTCCCTTCATTTTTAATTTTGGGATATTATTCTTTTCAACCTACGTTATCTATTCTTTTTGAATTTATTTCACAATTCTGGCGTACATATATGTATTATGTACTTTGCAAATTAGATACAGTTTTCCTTGGTGTGTAAAAATCCAACTACATGAAAGTCATAACAACGGATATGAAAATACAAGCTTTTTCAATACGTAGAATTTTTAAATCTTCATGGCATTGTTCCACACACTCACACACAGTGTGCACATAAACTATGGAATAACTTAATTGTTTACTGAGATAAAAATTTTCTGAAAAAACGTTCAAAAACGGATAGCAATTTAAATTTTGGGGCATATTTTAAGCACTTTGACATTTTTTCAGTTTTTTATTTTTTCTTATTGACGTCACCTTCCAAAATTTTACGAAATCAGTCAAAAGTAGATAAATTTGTTCTAGTTTTAACGATGGTATTTTAACATACCTTACAGTATCTATCGATTGCCCAAGTCCGCTTAGGCAGTAGAGATGGGAATTTCTAGTTTTTTAGTTCGACTCGGCCCGGTTCGAAAAAAATGCGAAACATACTGAACTCGGGTTGGAGAAAATGTCAAACATTCCCGGCTCGGTTGGGTTACCGAGCTTCCAGCTTCGAGTTTTTACCGAGCTTCCACAAGGAGAACTAAGACAGGTATTTGCACTCGACAAATTTCTTCAATTTAATTGAATGTCGAGCATTTACCGAACTTCAAAGCTTCACCGAGTTTCAAGGCTTTACCGACCTTCGAGCTTCATAAGCAATGTAGAAAGAAACTCGGCTTGGCTTGATTCAGCAAACCTTAGGCTCGATCTCGCTTAAAGCTTGAGCCGAGCGGAGCCGGACTCGAGCTTTGATATCTCGCTTCGACCTCTATATGCAGGACCGTGAATAGAAAATTCGGGCCCCTGGGGGCTCTGGGTTAAGTTAAGCTTGCTCAGTTACTGTTAGATTAAGATACAAAAAATTTGATTGACCAGTTGATCCCTGCTAAAAAATTAATCTGAGTAGATTATGGTCGTTTACAAAATCCTGGCCCCTAAAATGTCCGGACCTGGGGAAAACACCCCGTCATCCCTCCCACCCTTTTTGCTTCTCTTCGGGCCTGCATTGATGCAATGTAACTGTTCAAAGGTATTTTGATCAAGTTTTTTCAAATAGGCAGATTAGAAGCAGGGCTATCCAAATCCAAACCTTACTCTCTTAGATTTATTTTTCCTATGGGGACAGTTAACAAAGCAAGTGGCGTCATTGTAAATATAAAAGAATGAAGCTTACTAAAAATAGCGAAAGCGCTTAAATGGTTTCATTTTAATTTAAATCAGTATACAATAACCCTATAACCGTTTTTTTTTAAATAATATTTGAGAAAACAAATTTATTCCATACTTTATGTACAGACTGTATGATTATGATGAGTATACATATGTATTTAATGTTTCAATTCGGATTTAGATATTCTTTTCTAGTGTTGCTCTACTATAATGACTAGCAATCCTAGGAAACTTATTAATATAGTCCAATACAATACTTGTATCCTTTTCAGGTAACTTCCTGCCAACACCATTTCCTTGCACTGAATTATTGACAATTTTATTGCTTTTTGAACGTAATACAGTGTGTCCGAGATAAGCAGGATACGTATGGGAATCTCTTAAACGGTATCTTTAAAATTTAACAACTTACAAGATATTGAAATTAAGATTCGAAGTTTGCATAAGATAGTGCCTTAATAATGTCGAAACTGTTTTCTGTTTCTGTTGATAATAAGAAAGTTCTAAACACAAAACAAAAACTAAAAATTTCAGTTTTACAAATTTCCGTCGAAAAAGTTCAGGGGTTGAATGATCCCCATACCATAGCTCGCTTATCTTGGACTTGAACACACTATATATGTATTTTCAAGAAATACTCAAAAGTCTTTGAACGCTGCAAATCGATTATTATTAACTTAAAAAAAATACTCAAAAGTTAATAATCTACGAGAGGGCTCCTTCTTGGACTTCTTTGTTATTTTTGTTTGTACTTTTTTAAAAGAAAATACATTTTTTCGTTTCAGTTTAACTTGAAATAAGCCTTGAAGAGTCCCTTTCTTTAATCTTCGGTCATAAGTTTCGCATAATTTGAACTTACAGTTTTTGAGGAGTATTTTTGGTTGATATTTGTTCTTCAGGTACTAATTTTCCTCATCTCGGAATGTATTGTTGCCCTGATTGAAATTTTTGTTTGCGAATATCGCTTGTCTATCTGCTTTTCTTTACTTTTTGCTTTTATTTGTTCTATCAGCAGGTTCACTGAATAAATACAAAATCATATCTGCAGTTAATGCAGTCAGAACTTTGTTGTACAGAAATTGATTAAAATTTAGTCAAATTAACCCTTAATTGTCTGACTCTTGGAAATGAATAGAAATTCATAAAAATCAATCCCAGAAAAGGATAAAATGGATTACACAGAACCTAGGCTTATATTTACCTTAATTTTCATAAAAAATTTCTAAACCTGCAACTTTATCTCTTCAAATTAAATATTAATTTATCCTTTACAATAAGTATGTTTGGTAAACCTACTTTCGGAGTTAGAATGCACGTCCCTTCGAAAGCCAAAACAGATTTAAAACCCCACCAAACAATAACAATAACAAAAATAAATTGCATACGTTTTCGGTTTGTTTAATTAAATCTTTAACAAATTCCATTATTAGAACTCAACAAACGTATAATCGAGTTTTCAACGAGAACAAGTTAAGTCGGTTCTCTTCGAAAATTATTTATGTAGTCTGCTGGCTCTGTTAAATGATATGCTAAACCGCAATGCTATTCTGAACATTCATATTATAAATTCAAATAACAGATATACGCTATACAATTCTGATAAGCAGAACTCATGTGGAAATAATTCCGATGGAGTTGAAACACACAAACATCCTCAAGACGCAACAGCTTACGGTTTTTAGCAAAATTCTCGGAAATTCCGTGTTTGTTAGCTTTAACAATAATAATTTTCTTTAATAATTGTATATATATTTCAAGGAAGAGCTTCTCCGGAATAGCTTAAACGCGAAGTTTAGATAACTTGAATCGTTGGTGTTCTGTAAATACATTAATTTTGTGCTAACAAGAAAGAAAGAAAAGTCATTTTAATACAAAAATTAGAGCGGTTTAGGTTTGTTTAATTTATTAAATTCCACAATTAAACAGCTTACAAAAGGAGCTATTTTCACCAAATTCAATTTTTACTTTTAGAAAGAAGATCAAATTTCCCTCCAATAATACGCGTATCTTCTTTGTTATTTGTATGATAGCCAAAAATATATTTTCTTACCTGGGAGTTAATAAAATCAATCGAAGAAAAATTTATATCTGTGTTCTGAAAGGCACGTGTCTGTTCCAGTTTAAATATTACGATTTAATAAAATTTCAAGAAGTTCATTCGTATTTTATTTCTTTCAGGAAAGTTCCGTAATTGCTTTTGACTTACAATTTTTATTAAACGCCTTTCAATATTACTTTTAAGGTTAGGTTTACGCTTTTATATTACGTAAGTATTTTTATTTCATTCTCATTTCAGGCCAAGAAATTGGCTGTGAATTGATTCAACTAATCTGAAGTTTAAACGAAATATGCACTTCAATTGCATTGGAATGTATTTCGTGTAGCCTAGGAAAAGAAAAATTACCAACAGTGAATTATTGTCAACAGAAGATTGTTTCAGATTCCAGACTGATAATTTTAATGGCTTCCGAGAAAAACTTAAGAAATATTATCTTCTTAATTGAATCTTACTAGAAACCAAACGAAAAGGAAGTCCTGGATTTAAATTAAAATTCTTGAATATATCTATGTTTTACTTTTACTTCGGCACAATCTCTTATTTTCTCTTTAGAACCCTTCGAAGAATTTTCTTGGAAAGGTAGGCAGACTGATTTTAGTTATTGGTTTTTATAACAAAGTAAGTGTGGGCTTACCTCCCGTGGGTTATGACTACTTTAAAACGGAAGCAGTGGTAACTACAGCTTAGAGCCCTAGATTTTCATTAAATTAATTTATTCCTAATTAATTGCTCCAAAAAATATTTTAATTGCAGTTCATCACTTACTTCCCTTGCTACGTAAATAACCATTTATACATGGACAGTTACCAAATATCTGCTTATAGTTTAAAATGAAATTAATTCCAAAGTATCGTACCAAAATACAATTTTTTACAGAAAGTACTCTTTAGAATCCCAGTGTGTGTCCTAAAATTTAATTTTCCAACCCTTGCCTGTTTATTATCAATTAGTAGATTGTTGCCTTCACTGTTGATTAATGACACAGTGACAAAGTTGGTACAGATTTTTTATTAGTTTAACTTTATTAATTAGTTACAGTGTGGAAGTTCCATACAGCAGTGACCTAGTATAAAATTAATAACCGAAATCAGACGAATCTTTCGAGCTTTATTAGTATTCCGTTATACTTTATTAATACGGTATTAAAATTCCGTATACACAATTTCGGTATTTTAAATTAAATATGCAATTTGAATATGTAGTTACATTCTAAGTTTCTTGCAGAGTTAATCTAAATTTTCATTAACTTTTCTTTTGAGTTGCTAAAGAGAATTTTTCGTTTTTGTGTTGCGTAAGCAGGGCTTTGATGTTCGACACCACTTCGTTTAAATTACGTACATCACAGGGTGCCACTTAATTTCTTTTGCAAAAATTCATAATATTTTTATGTTTTATTATTTAATTTCGGACGCTTAATTTGGATTTTTTGGACAACTTCAAGTTTTTATTATATGTAGGTTGTAAGTAAACAAATTTAACGTGAAAAGTTGAAACGTATTCGTTTTATGTTTCTACTGGAAAAATTTCTAATGCATGACAGACCTTTACAATGGAACTAGTGGCCTGAATTTTATATTATTTTGCACCCCAGAGCGGTCATATATGAATGTCGATGTTTCTACCAACCGTTTATATTGTCCTTTTTTGGACTTTTCTTTACACATGCGACAAAAACACGTAGGTAGTTAAACTATGCTAAGTTGATATGTAATTTGAAGTTTAAAGTATTGCTGAATTTTATTAATTATTCCTTTCAGCCACTGTTGGAATTTTAATTTTAACCTGAAAAAATTCATGAAAAATTAATTGTATTACGTAGGTAAAATGATATTCGAATGCATTTGGTGATATATTGCAATTCATGAAATTATTCTGAATTTGCAAATTATATAAGAACAAAAGCATCAGATAATGTCTAGGAAACTCATGCGTCCCTAAAACAAAGAAATTTGAAATTCAAGAATTAAAAACCGGACTAAGGCCTATTATTTCAAAAATTCAGTAACGATTAGAATTTATTCGAACCTGTGTTCTTTTGAGCGCAAGCCACCGAGAGATTACCACATTAAATTCATTGAATGGTGAAAGTTTCAAGAAAACACAGACTGCCAAGTGCATTTTAACAACAAAAGTTTCAAATTGCTAAAATCGAATTTTTAATAAACTACTATAAAAATTAAGAATGAAATAAAAACAGAACGAATTATTCCATTGGTAAAAATCGATCGATTGGTAAAGGCAAGAAAGGAAGCTAAATTAAATCATCTTTCGGTCATGCAGGAAATCTACCTCAACGAATTCGTATGGAATTTACTGAAACAGAAAAGTCTTGAAATTCTTTCAATTGGTTTATCAAATGTTCTTAACGTTCAATATTTTAGTACGAAAAAAGAGGGAAAGGGCCATATTAAGTAATCTGAGTGAGAGAAGCTTGAATTTAGCTTTTCATAATCTTTATAAAAGCTTTGGCCTGAACAACATTTTAGCGTAAACATTTTTTTAAATGTACCTACTGTTTTTTAATTTACTCGTTTTTGACAAATCAATGATAAATCTTTGAATCTGATGTAAGAAAAATAAATTATTTAAGTTTTGAGGATCTACTTGGATTAAAATAAAAAGCAAAACGTAGCAAATTCAACCAACTCGGTTTAATTACTTTTACTAGTTACTAGTTTTAAAACCGTACCATTTTTCTGCAGTAATAATATTAGCAAATTTGAAAACTGAAAATTTGCGAATATTTAAAAAAGTCATAAACATTGCAGAAGTGTAAATATAATTTGGTTACTTCAAGCAATCGTAAATTTAAAAAACAAATTTTAATATCAAGCAGTACAAGACTCAACGCTAATTTATAGATTTTTATGTAAATTTCGGTAAAACGAATTAAGTAAATAATTAAAATGATTTGTGAATGAATTGCTTTTTTAATATATTTTAAGCTTTCAGAAAAACACTGAGTTTTATGGAAAAAGAGAGGGTAGCACTAGGAACAAGCAGTTTAAGTTCAACAAACGGCGAATCAGAAATGTTAGCAATTAATCAATAAGCAAAGAAGTCATTAGATTTTTGACAAATCCATGTTAATATTTTGAATTTGTTGTTATTAAGCAAAACAGTTATTCCTGGCACATTTTGGAAACCCTTTTGGATAGAAATAAAGAGTAGAACTACAGCAAGTTTACGAAACTTTGTTTAAGCGCTTTCGGTGAACTACGGAGAAATGGCCAAGATCCAAAATTAACAAAACTGAAGAGTTTAGACATCGAAGTCGTCGTTTCCCGAAAGTAGGAATATTGAGAATGTTTAAAAACAATAAAGATGCAGAATCGCAATAATGATTTGATTGCCACAAAACTAACAATATAAAAGTAAATAAAACTTAATATCAAACAGCAATACATAGTAATCATCTAATCATCTTTAACTTCTAGATTTTTATACAGATTTCGAAAAAACACAGGAACCAAACAACTTGTTGCAAAATATTTGTTTAAAAAAATTTATGAAAAGGGAGGGTAACGCTAGATCTAGCTAGTTTACGTTCAGCAAATGGTGGGTCAGAAATATTAGCAATTAATCGACACAAAGTAGAAGTAAAAACTGCGTTTAATCGTCACATTTTTGTCAAATCAACGATAATTTATTGTCATTGCGCAACACAAGTTTATGAGCTTGAGATATCTTGGACCTATTTAGATTGAAAAAGGAGTAGAATTGTAGAAAATGCAGGAAATTTAGAATAGTGTACTGGACTTGGAAAAATACTAAAAACTCATCAAATTGCAAATTACAAATAGTAAAATTTAAGTATTTTAAAACACTGGCTGTTTTGCTAAAATATAAATATTATAAATGTTTAAACAAAATTGTTTGAAACTCAAAAACTAATCTAAACGTGTTAGAATCGCATATACGATACTTAAAACAGCGGTAAATTTAAAAAATACACTTCCATATCAATCAGAAGTGCACAACAACCAATTTATACGTTTTTTATGCAAATATCGATAAAATGAAGCCAGCAAAATGGTTTTGCTGTTATATAAACAGAGAAGCATATGAAAGAGGAGGGTAATGTTAGGTACATGTAGTCCAGAGAATGGCAAATCAGAAATTTTTAAGATTGATTAACAAGAAAGAAAAAATAACAAGTTTGGTTTCAAGCTTTTTGACTAAATGATATTCGAAAAACTCATGGCCTGTTCCAAGCCAGGATGAGAAAGGAGGAGGGGGAGGAGTTAAAAAACCAGGGTTCAGCTGGCCCGGCTGATAGCACCCTGTAAGGGCTCCTGCCTAGGGATACAAGGTGAAAAGCGATCAATGGCCCTAAAGACGGAAGAGAATATCCAAATTCCAAGGACTAAGGAGGCAGAAGAACCATAGAGAAGCTAAGATAGTAGTCGTCTGCTACAGTGATGAGGGCTTAGCTCCTCTCGATGCGGCTGAATATCGGTCGACATTTAGAAACGTGGCTAGAAGGTAAATATAACGCCTGGTCTGAGCAAGACTACCACTAAGTTACCAAGACGCAGGGCTAGCGTGGTGACTCACTAGCCAAACACCCCCAATCAAATAGAATATGAAGAAGTTGAATTTTAAAACTAAAGTCCCTCAGGTGGGTAGGACAAACTGTACAAAATCCCTGGGGGCGGCAAAAATTCGACGTGAAAAACCCAACAGTAAAAGTACCACACTACTGAACCCACAACGTAAGAACACTAAGCTCGGACGATAAAATCTACGAAGTAGAGGAAGAATTGAAACATATTAAGTGGGATACCACGAGAAAGTAACTAAGCTTGCTTCAGGGCATGTCTCATTTCAAATACCTTGCGACGAGGACGGTATAGGAGTAGTAGGATTCTTCATTAATAAGCAACTAGCACGAAACATCGATAAATATAAAGCCGCGATAGCGCGAGTAACTTTTGTTAAGAAAGCGAACCTGTATCTAGAGTCGTTACTGGGCTAGGGCATCGCTTGCCGAGATCGACGTGCTGCGACGGATGTTTCAAAGTCCCTAGCTCCGTAACGACTCTAGATAGAGCGTCGGTTTCTTAACGCGCTCTACAAGTTTACCTCTATAGTTCCAGGTCGTATCTAGATTGGTTTCTGAGTTGAAATTGTACATATCAACTGTCTTTGATTCACGCTAGTGCCAAAACGGCTCATTTGCGGACATGGGCTTATCAACAAAAATTGCTTGTTTTGGTGTCCTTTATAACCACCCAAAGTTTGTCGGTTTAATTGTGAGACACCCTGTATATACATAAAGTACTATTACGGTCCAAACTCACAGCGACACAAATCCTATCTCTGTGAAGCGCGGTGTTAGACAGAGCGACACTATATCGCCAAAACTTTTCATAAACACCCTGGAAGACATGTTCAAACAGTTAAACTGGGAGGGTAGATGCATAAATATAAACGGCGAATACTTGAAGCACCTTAAGTACGCGGACGATCTAATTTTTATTGCTGATATTGAAAAGGACCTCCAAAATATGATGGAAGAACTTAACAAAGCGTCGAAACGAATAGGTCTAAAAATGAATATACAAAAGACGAAGGTGATGACGAACACCGAACAGAGACTAAAGATTAAAATAGAAGAAGAAACACTGGAGCAAGTAGAACACTACATATATCTGGGACAACTGCTAAAACCAGATAAAGAAAACCAAAAAGCAGAAGTGTCAAAGAAGAATTAAACTAGGGTGGGCCGCCTTCGGTAGATTAAGTTATGTTATATTAAAAAATAAACCAATGCCCCAATATCTAAAATCGAAGGTCTTTGACCAATGTATTGCCTGTTACGTCATACGCCGCTCAGACATGGACGTTAGCTAAAAAGATCATAAACAAGTTAATAAAAGCACAGAGAGCTATGGAGAGACAAATGCTCCATATAACAGTAGAAGACCGATAGAGAAATTCCTGGATAAGAAAGGAAACCAAAATTGTAGACATAAGGGAAAGAGTTGCTTCATTAAAATGGAAATTTGCCGGACATAACACTCACCAATTAGACAATAGATGGAACGCAACCATCCAAGTTTGGCGTCCTTGGTTAGGAAGATGGAGTAGCAGTAGGCCCCAAATGCGGTAGTCCGACGATATAATAAAAAAGCATGCAGGTTTAATGTGGCGAAGAAGAGCAGAAGACAGAGATACTTGTAAAATAATTGGAGAGGCCCACATCCATAGTTGAATTGAAGAAGGCTAAATGATGATGATGATGGTATTCGAAAAAATCATAGAGTTGTGTGAAAAGCATTAAGAGCAAGCAGGCCAGTTCAATAAACGGCGAATCAGAAGTTTTAACAATTAATCGATGAACAAAGAAATTACGTGTAACACTACTCAGTCTTCAGATGTTTGATAAATCACTGATAATGCTCTGTTATTATGAAGTTATTCCTGATACGTTTTGGGAACCATTTTGAATCGTAATAAATTTACGAAATTTTGTTTTAATGCTCTTATTGAACTGCGAAAAAACTAAACAGTTTGGAAGGTATATTCTTTTTCCGAAATATTGGGAATACTGAGAATATGTCAAAATAAAAACGTAGATTTTTTTAAACTGATAAGTAACGCAAAGCCGTAATAACGATTTAGTTACTTACAACTAATAAAAGAAAATAAAACCTATCTTTAAGCAAAAATGCACAGTAATCAGCTTTGATTAATTCAAATGGTTCACGTACAAATTTCTAACAAAACACTTGTTTAAGCGTCTAGTAAAAAAATCTATGATAAGGGAGGGTAGCACCTGAAGCAGGTAATTGAGGTTCAGCGAACGATGAATCAGAAATATTAGCAATTCATCGACAATAAATAGAAAGAATTTTTATATTTCTTGACAAATCGACGATAACTTATTGTCACAAATATTTCTGAGCATTTGCGAACTTATTTAGTGTGAAATAAACAGTAGAATTGTAATAATCGCCCTTACTGGAATCCTAAAAACACTAATAACTGATCAAATTTTAATTTAGAAATAGCAAAATTTAAGCATTTTATTTTTCTAAACTACAAATATTAGGAATGTCTGAAAACAAATTGTTTTAAAATTAAAACAAGGATAAACAATTTAAAAGCACGATAACAATATATCTACAATACACATGAAAACTTGGGAAAAACACATCAGAAAGGTGCTAAAAGGAAGTGAGGGAAGAAGAGTTCAAATACAAGAAAGGATGACGGAAAGAGAGGTAATAACGACGATAACTGAGGACGATGTAAAACGTCAGATAAAGAGACTGAAAAAGAATAAATCTCCGGGAGAGGATGAGCTACAAAATGAAGTTTGGCTAAACGCACCACTAATATAATAAAAAGACTAGCAGAGTGTATAAACAATATATGGAAGGCAAAGGAATACCAAGTAGGTGGAGAACTGGAATTACAGTCGCCATACACAAAGAGGGAATAAAGACAAGGTAGAAAACTACAGAGGGGCTACATTAATGGACACAGGGTATAAATTGTACGCTATGATCTTGGAAGAAAAACTAAGACAAGAACCAAAAGGAAAAAACATTTTCCAAGAATCACAATCAGGATTTAGGAAGAACAGAAGCACAATTGACAACATATACATATTAAATCATGTTATAGAAAGAAAAATAATAAAAGAAAAAGGGAAACTATTTACATTTTTTGTCGATCTAAAAGCAGCCTTTGACATGCTGGATAGACAAGGATTATGAAGAAACTATAAATGTAGTCAAAGTCAATGGAAAGAAAACAACAACATTTTGGGCAGAGAGAGATCTACGACAGGGTTTTGGACGGGAGTCCACCAAGTCCAATTCTTTTCCTGATATACATCTCAGACTTGGAGAGAAACAAAGGAAATGGCAATCTGGAGGAGCAGTGATAGGTAGTAAAAAGGCCTTTGGTTTATGTTGATGACGTAGTATTATTAGTAAAAGAAGCCAGACAAATGAAAGACATGATAGCACGATTTCAAAGATATTTAGAAGAAAAGAAAATGGCCCTAAATGTGGAAAAATCAAAGATTGTTGTTTTTAAAAAGTAGGGGGAAGAGAAGTAAAGGAAAAATGGAGGTGATACAAAAAAGAAATAAAAGAAGTAAAAGAAATAAAATGTTTAGGATATACTTTTAAAGAAACAACGGACCAGAGAAACATCTACGGGAAATTATAAGTAAAGCAATGAAGACGATGGGGCAAATATGGGGAATAAGAAAGAGAAAATTTCAGAAGGAGGTTGATGTTATTCGACACAAAATACAAAAAGTATAATTACGTATGAGGCAGAAATATGGGACTGGGAAGAGATGGAAGAAGTAGAGAAAATTCAGATAAAATATATAAAATGGCTATTGGAAATTGACATAAATACACCAACATACATAACATAGTGCTAGAGGAAACAAAAAAAAAAAGAGTTAAGAATAGAAGCGGGAGATAAGGCAGTCAAATATGAAGACAAAATAAGAGAAAATACAAAGAACGCAATATTGGCGGAGTGCTGGAAAGAAATAAAGAAAAATGAATAGAAAGGAACAGTCTAAACAAATGGCAAAAGAAAAGGAGGAACTACTACCGTAGAAATGGTTATTTCACACAAGAGGTAAAAAGAAGACGTCAAGAACAACAACAAATAAGAGAAAAATTCAAAACCAGAGATGAAGAAATACAAAAACAGGAACAGTATGACCGTATAAATTGCAGTATAAGCAATAAGACCTACAGGTATATAATAATATCGGAATTACCTAAATATTTAAAGAAACGGAGAGAAACGACACCATAAAACAATAGCACGGTTTAGGTGTGGAAATGAAGAAAATGGCAGGAAAACATGGAAAAAAGCTGAAGAGATGAAATGCAGATTATGTGGCGAAGGGGCAGAAAAAATAGAACATTTAGTGTACCAGTGCTACAACACCCAGGATATAAGTATATGGAAAACGGTGAAAGGGGTATTGAGTGAGAGTGACGGGGGTGTGGGATGGATGAAAGAGGCACAGTGGAAAGACTGAATTTAGTAAGAAGTAGTAAATGTAATGCATATCTATATATGTAAACTCAACTTTCTTGCAAGCTTTGAAGCAGCAATAAAAGACTATTTGAATATATCTACAACAGCAATTAATTTTAATATCTACCAGAAGTACACGAGAATCCATTTATATTTTTTTTATGCAAATTTCGATTAAATAATAATAAATAAATAAATAAGTTTTTTGTACAATATTCGTGTATGACAAAAGAGAGCAGTGCAAGGGGCAGTCAGTTCAACGAACGGTGTGTCAGAAATTTTAATTCATCAGTAAAAAGGAAAAATAACAAGTTTGTTCTTCAATCAATAATATTTGAATTTGTTGTTATTAAATAAAATTATAAAATTATTATGCGACACTTGACGATCTGTTTGAATTTAATAAATAATAAAATTACAGCAAATTCGCGAAACTTTGTATTGTGAAACTTTTGTTGAAAACGAAATAGATTAAGCATTCAAATCACAACCAGCGAAAGCGAGAGTTTAAAATTATAGCTCTCTTTTCATAAGTAGGAATGTTTAAAAACACAAAATTGTAGAATTTGCTAAATATTTCAGAAGCGCGATTTACTTACTCTAAATAGTTCAAAATAAAAAAGAAGAAAAACTTTAACATCCATCAGAAATACAAAGCAATCTTTAGATTTCATGTTTAAACTTCCACAAAATCAGAGAATTTTGTGAAAAGGGAGAGTAGCAGTAGGAGTAGGCAGTTTATGTTCAACGAACGATGATTCACCGAATCAGAAATTTTAGAAATTAACAAATCAAAAAGAAAAAGAATAATGTTTGGCCTTCAAGGAATTATCCTTTAAAAATATTGCAGAAGAACAATAACCATGTGGTTACTTAAAACAACCGCCAATAAAAAATAAATTTTAGTAGCTATCAATTAGAAATACAAGGCAAGAAATGTTAATACATTTTTTCTGTAAACCTTGATAAACTAACCGAATAACCAAAATGGTTTGTCAATAAATTAAAAAAAAAAAAACTGAAAGATTAATGAACAGGGAGGGTAGCGCTAGCAGCAGGCAATTCATGTTCAACGAAAGGCGAGTTATAAATTGTTAGTAATTAACATCAAAAAACACACTGAGCTTCTGATTTTTGGCAAACTAATGATATTTGCTTTTAATTTATTGTTATTACGTTAAACAAGTTATTTGTGCTACATTTGGGAATCTATTCTGATTGAAATAAACCGTAAAATTGTAGCAAATTATAGAATTTTCTTAAAATGCTTTGATTAGAACTGAAAAAATTATAAAAGTTCACCAACATTAAAAAGTAGAACTTTAAAACTGTACTCCTTTGGAATAGAAAACTGCACAATTGTTTCATAAAATCAAATGATAAGTAAAATGTTAATAAATAACATAAACATAAACTAAGCAGCAAACGTTAGAGAGCTTTAAAACCATAACTATTTCTTCAAAGTACGAATAGGTACTGCAAATGTTAAAAAAACAGGCATATCCACAATAATGCTTAAAAGAATCGATAAATATTGTAGAGGAACAATAACAACTAGAATACTTAAAACAGCCGCCAAAATAAAAATGTAAATTCTAGCATTAGTCAGAAATATGGAGCAATCACTGTTGATCTATAGATTTTTTTGTAAACTTTTATAAAAGTAACCAAATAATTAATAATGGTTTGTCAACGAATGTCCAGAAAACAGAAAGATATACAAAAAGAGGGGGGTGGTGCTAGCAGCAGAGAGTTTAAGTTTAACGAACTTCAAATTGGAAATTTTACTAATTAACAATAAAAATGGAAGAAAAACACGCTGTTTGAGCTTCTGATTTTTGATAAACTAATTATATTGCTTTGCAGTCAGTGTTATTACGTAAAACAAGTTATTTGTTATTTCGTTACCTGTTTGGAATGAAATTAAACGAAATTTGCTTTAATGGGCTTTACAGTAATCGGAAAAATGCTAAAATCCATCAAAATTTAAGCTTTAGGGAGATTAAAATCATAATTCCTCTATAAAAGCACGAATATTTGGAATTTTTAAAATTAGAAAATTGTAGGTATTTCTTATAAAAAACAAATACAATATCGATTAGATTACTGGTAACAACCAACAATGCAAAAAACAAGTTTAAATGCGTATCAATGCTCAGCAAATAAAGTAAATTTATGGCTTATCATGTAAATCTCGATAAAACAAAGTAAACAAATAATTAAAACGTTTTATAAACGAACTTCTTGTCTAATGAGAAATCAATACGTAATACGGTAGTACGCTTTATCTAAAGGATGTTTTCGTTTACGATTAATTTCTATTTATAGAAGTGTGCAAATGGGATGCATAAAGTAATGTACCTTTGATGATATTATACAGCCGCAACTTCTAAGCTAATGGCTAGTAAATTGAGTAATGTATAAGTACTAACCGGTGGTTTTCTCCTATGGGAACGATGATCAACGCAGGCCGAACCATGCATGTAAACGGAATCTGTGTCCGCTCCCGTGGATGATTCTGACCGTGGTCGTCTCCAATCTTCCAGATCTACTGTTGCACAAGCGTTGTTGGCCTCTTCGCTACATACGAACACACTGGTCCATAGTTTTATCATTATTATATAATTTCAAAAAATAGCCTTTCAACATCAAGCAACTAAAAACAAAATTGTATACATTCTACACACCCTTATTTTAGAAAAACATCGATTAACACCAACTTGAGCTTCTTAAAGAATTCTGGAATGCTTGTTAGAATCGTTCTTGAGAGGCATAAGTAACAACAGGAAAATCAATTTGTTTAAATATGTAATCGTTCTTTGGCCTTCAATAAACTAGATTTCCTGTTAATGGGAAATAAATAACTCGAATACTATTACGAGTCACCCATGATTCGTAAACTGGAACGTTCGTAGGTACTAGAAACTTGAAGAGAAACGAAAGCAGCGGGCACCGCTAGGAGCAGACAGTTCAAGTTCAACAAACTGTATTGTTATGTTGAGATAAATAATTTGGCGGGATAAATGAGTTGTTGCTTAAGTAAATATTGGGTTAGTTTCTTCAAAATTAGCTGGTAATCTTTGTTTCAGAGTTAAGAAATTTTAATTATTTCAATAAATAAGGTCCTTAAAGGGCGTTGTTGTACTACTACAACAGTTTTAAAATTCGATTGGACTAAAATTTAAATAAATGATGTAGGATTTGTTTTGATTCTGGACATTAAAACAGTTAATTGAATGCATTAATTTATTATTACTTAACACTTTAATATAAACAACCAATAAAATTCCTGCTCGGAGAAGAATATGCATTATTTAAAGGTTTCGAATCATATTTGAATTTTAAATATTTTGTTAAAGTTGAGTTTTCTATTTAAGTCAAAAACAAGAAATTTAAAGAAACTAAATTTATTTTCGAAGGTTAGATGAGTTCACCTAGTATAAGGCATCTGTAGGAAATAATATGGAGCAATTTTTCACACGAGCGCTTTTCTCGCACAGTTGCACCCTAGCAGTACACCAGGTTCATTTGTATGCAAACGAAAGTTCAAAACTAATAACAGGTATAACTATGTGAGAATATTTACATAATTATTGCATTGTTTTGTAATTTGAGTCTAATCAAAAACTTTATAATGGGATGTGTATTACTTTTACCTTCGGTTATTGCTGTTCTAATTTTAACCCCTTATTATTAAAAGCACGGAAGATAATTAAATGTACTTTATTAATATTTTTTATTAATTAAAATGTCGTTAAATAAAACGAAGAGGGTGCTTTGAGGAATTGAAACCTCATTTAAACTGGTTTTTACACGAAGATTTACATATTTCTTGGTGTTTAGGGGGTTAACTCATTTAAATCTTAAGTTTTATAACCATTTATCTGATTTAAAATCAATGTATCGTTTATTTTACAGAATTTTTATTTTTAAGCTGAATCAAGGCGCTGACTCGACGCTTACTGAAATACTTGAGAATGATTTCGGGAATTTAATTCAGAATTTTTCCCAATATCTGTGCAAAAAACAAATAAATGAAATTATCAAAGTTAAAAGACAAAAATGAGCCGAAATAAAATAAAAGAGAAGGAAATGGCAAGAATTTCATTACAACTAATTTTAAGTAATATTTATTGTTATAGTATTTAATTGCCCCAAGCGATCGCTGTTTCTGACTTTCCGATAACTTGTAATATAATTGCAGACACAAGAGCACTCGAAACAGATTCTTCTCCCCTAGCTTTAGTGATAACTTTAGTCAATACCGTTATCTGATTTAATGTATCGAAGTGGAATGGAGCAACTTTATCAAAACGAATACGTTCTTTTATATCTCGTAAAATGTGGTGCAATCTGCTGCTTCCAATGGTTCTCGTATTGCTCTATGGATGGAAATTCAAGTGTAAATAATTTATTGAAATATTCTTCAAGAGATCTGATAATATTAAGCAAACTTTCTTTTTTTATGCAAAAATTGACTGAATTTTCTGTGCTATTTTTGAAAGAATTCGAAAAGGTGAACTATTTTAAATTATTTTCCAGTTTTGTTCTTAATAATTCCTGATGTATTAACCACATAAAATGGTTCGATTGTATTTGGTTTGGCCTTAATAGTGTTTTTTTTTTCAAATTGATAGTGACAGTTGACATAATCTCGAATTTCGACGGTTTAAAAGCCCAATTTGCCAGATAAAAGTTGTTAAAGTCACGGCCAGCTAGAATTTAAATAAGAAAATTCCTTTTAATTTCCCCAAATAAATATTATTTAAGTGGCAGCAAAATAAATCCAATAATGTAAATAAAATAGTGCCAGTTTGTAGCTCATTCGCTAATTCTACCATTAACATCCAACTACTATAGCTGCAGCCTAATAAAAGCCGAATGTCTTACCTGGAGTTACTTCTTTTACTGCTATCTTTTTTGCCTGCCTGTAGATTTGGTAGATCTTTCTGTCGTTTTTCAGTTTCCCTCCAAATTCGCCAATAAAGAATAATCATGACTGTAACTGGAACGTAGAATGCAGCGATGGCGGTACCGAAAGTAATGTAATGATTTGTTTCTATGAACTGGATGTAACACTCGTTATCAGGTACAGTTCTTTCTCCTTCGATGTACGGCCAACTGTATATCCAAGGAGGCCAAAGTAGCAAACTTATCCCCCAAGCACAACTAGAAACAAAATTTAGTTTCATATAAGAACCTATTTGGCTATTTCCCAGAACATTTCTTTAAGGTTCCCAGAAATCGACTTCTTAAAAATCTTGTTTTTTACCAGTGTTACTTGGAAGAGGCATTTTTATCGTGTTAAAGCCTTACAGACAATTAGATTTAATTTGAAGTGTTTCCCTTTTGTACATTTAATTCCCTTCTAAAAATTCCTAAAATTAAATTTAGAACCATTTAAAAATTACAAACAAATTTCCTGACATGGCATTTGGCCCTTAAATTTAAGGAAATTATTTTCCCGCTTAATTTATTAAATAAATCTAGTTTTTACGGTTTTTAAGGCTTAAATTTCTAATTTTAATGGTAATGTAATAATTTACCCGTTAAAAGTTAATTCGAGGTGCTGATATTATCAAGAATAATAACATAAAAGGCAAAGCTATGACAGCAGAAACACAAGATTGGAAGCTACTTTCTCTGAAATCTTAAATCAATTTTGGCAGGCTTCCAAAAATTCGAGAATGTGATATTAAATTCTGCTGAAAATGTTGTTTGCAAGTTTAACGTTTTGGTTTTCGGTTTTCACCTACTTTCTTTAATTTCATTGTTAACCCATTTTGGCATATTTAGGCTTCGGGTTAGTTTGCGAAAGTATTTCTCTAAAAGAGCAAATACTTAAAAATTTCATCTCTAAAATTACAGAATAACTTGTGCTTTTTACTAATTAATATTGTAATTTATTTATCATTATTTTGGTTAATAATTTCCATACAATTTTGCGAACCAAATTCTGCCTATATTTATCAAAATTGTACTCTTCATGACTTTTAATTAAAGTATGGAGAGTACGTAATTTATTTTACATCTATGCCATCATCAAAACTGTTAGTTTTACACCAAAATTCATTCATATCATAACTCTCAGTTAATTTAATATTAACTTATATTTCCATGATAGATGTTCTCATATTCAGAATATTACAAAACAAATGTTTTTGACACTGGTAACCCTAGTTGTGTACAACTGAAGTTCATAAAGTTACTGCCAATATTAATATTTATAAACTGTTCAAAAACATTTCGGAATTTTCTGAAGAAAAACCTACCTAACGCTGCTTTGGAACAGATAAACAAATTCTTATTAAAAATAATAAAAATGTTCTAAAAATCTAGTACCTAGTACGCAGGCTGTCTGCTAATTAGGCAACACACATACCAGTTTGATATTCAAATATGGGCTACTGGTAAGGCTAAGGCTAGGTCATTTCAAATTCAAGTGTGCAGGATAATCAAAAGGCGTAACTTTCGAAATATCCGAACTTAGCTGGACGTACGTTCGTCTAACATTGATATTTTTAATATTATAAATTAAGTTCATAGTTTCAATTGGCTATTATCAATTCAATATTAAAAAACCTGAATTTAGCCAAATTTATAACGAAATTTCCATTTCCTTTCCAGCGCCCTACCTTCAGTTTAATTTAACACGAACTGTCCAGCAATTAGTGTTAAATGCGCTGACTAAATCAAGAATTTTACTTCAACAAAGTTGTTAAACCTTACTACCTTACAGTCAAGTAACTATACTAAGAAAAGGTAGAATTTAAAAACGAATATTCGTGGATTTTACATTTTAAAACCAAGAAAAATTCCGAACGTGCTTTCAAATTTAGCAGACGAATCCTGAAATTCCATTATAGATGTACAAGGATCAAACTGTTGCTGCGGCAATTTAGCAGAAGGATGTTAAAGATGTGCCAGCCTCCTTTATTGTATTGAATTTGAACCTATTTTTAGTTCATCCCCTAAGGGCGGGCCATGTTGGCTTCTTGTCAGCAGTTTAAGACTACATCGTTATTGTATTCAATCACCGAAAAATACTTTTTCTCTAACTTACTACAGCAAGACTAAAACAATAGGATATTTGAAGATTACTATTTTAAGGGAGTTAAACAGGCTTTAAACTACATACGTAAGGGTCTCTTAAATGTGAAGAGAAGGGGGTAAACTTGGGTCAAATGTTAATAATGGTTTACTTTACGAAGATTTAAAATAGTTACTGCTGAGATTTACACTTTTTTGAAAGAAATAATAAGGCCTTGCGTTGTAGACAAGAGAATTTTTTTAAATAAAACGAAACGTAGATATAGTAATTACGAAAATTTTCATGATCAGAGTCGCCACTGAATTAGGGCCACTCATTGTTGAGGGAAAAATATACAGCGTTTCGTCCAGTTTACTGAAGGAGATCAGGCAAGAATTTAAAACAGAAGGGTAACTCAATTTTTTGATTAAGCTAGAAGCGAAGAATACCTAAACGATTCTCTAGAAGGGTTAAACAATCCTTCAGAAGGGTTAAACCGTCTTCAACTCTTTTCTCCTGACAATGACACGATTCAGTCTCAAACTCTAGTAATTTGTTTGTCTAAACATAGCATCAAGCTTTAAAAGGCTCCTCTGTTTTTATGATACGAAATATACTGCGAAAATTCAGTTTCTTAAAGGATTGTTGGCTGAAGTCACTTCTAAAGCTAGAATCACATCCCCGAAATGTAAAATCTTATTTTCTGGAAACGTATCCTCACCTGAAAGTCACACGTGTGTGGTTTTATGTTCGATATTTAAATTTAGCTTTGGCACCTTTTGTAGGTAAGTTGTTATGAAAAAGTCTGAGTGGAGTTTCGTGTAAAGAATAATGCAGGATTACCACCAATGGGATGAACAAGTGAATAGATAGATAGATAAATCTTTTGATTTTGGTTATTTGGTTTGGTTAGCCGAGTTCAATTTATAATTTGAAGTCAAACAATTTAATTGCAAATTTTTAAGTTTGTTCTAAGAAGACGTTCATGAAAAAAAGAAATCTTTAAAGGTGTAGTAATGTTGGTCTTGAACATGAGTAAAACACTGTTCGAATTCTACTTGTAGACTTTTAAGTATAATTCGGATCAGATATTTATGATATTTAAAACGCTATGACACTGGCAAGCAAGTAAACTGTTCCATTAAACCGAATGAAACTAAACATGTACTGATATTTGGAATTTTAAATTATCAGATTTGATCATTTTTATAATATGAATGGTAAGCCTTACTGTAGAAGCGTTTTCAGAGCCTTCTTTTGATGTCTTTAGCGTTGTTATCTTAGATTTTCCAACCTTCGATCGATTAAATGTTAAAAGGCGATAAAGGATAGTAACAGGAAGCACCTTTTATTAATAAACCGTGTCGGAAACGTATGAAAACATTGGCAACGATTCTAGGAATGTCAAAAGATGTTGTGTGTGTGAACAAACCAAACTAAATATTAGTTTTAAATACGAGTATATAACTGCAATTATAAATTGTTAGATTTTGTTTTTCAGATAATCACTAATTCGTCTTTAGATACCAGGGACGAATTTCTTTTGGTATCTTCTGCGTTGTTATTTTGTCACGGCGCGGCGTGTGAAATTTTGTGCAAATTGAGTGTAATACGTCCCGTCGCTCGAAGTTTACGCCCGCCGTAAGTTTGCAGAATCCGCGGAAATAACGCCAGATCGGCGCATTCGATTTTTAATAATTCGGAGAAGTCCCGAATAGGACGATCTAATATTTTGTTCAGTGTATTTCTTTGTTAAAAAGTACGGGGGAATCACCCGATCGCGAGGTAACGCCAGGGTGACGCCACTCAAGGTTTCCATACTTCCGCCATGCGTATAGCAAGGCGCGTTTGGCAATCTTTTTCTAACATGCTATTCGCCTTATGGAAAAGTAAGAAGACGAGACAGAGTACAGCCAGTTTTTAGATCAGTCGGTCGTAGCGAATTTTCTTTCCGGGTTCTCTTAGGCCAAACCCGAAAAAGCCTCTCGATTTAGTTTGGAAAAGTATCTTAGGACGTGTTTGTCGGATTCCCATAGAGAGTGCATTATTTCGGAAAATATTTCTGTGCGAAAGTTTAGTGTTTTGGAAGTAGGTACCGTTTTCACACGTAATCTACGACCCCTAGAAAACCCGTTGTCTTCGCACTCGCTTCCGAGAAAGGACACATCCCATTTTCACACCGACCGCTGCTACTCTCCCTGGGACAAGAAGTCTGCCATCGCTTCCACTGGGTTACCCCCTGCCAAACGAAGCCCCCGCCCAGGTAACAATATAGCGGCCCTTTTTAATCCGTCGGGCAAAGTGCTTACCAATTTTATGTTGTATGTTTGAAATTACTTGTAATCAGATTTTTAGTCTAAGTTTTATTATTGCCGTTCATTTTCTCGCGATTGAGGGAGCCTAGCTGTTAAACATCTTTACAATACCAGAGGGTAAGTGGCATCCAGCTTATCCAGCAGTAGGGTGCAGCCACCCCCCCTCTAGCCCAGTAGGAGCCTATCTGCGGTACGTTTCTCGAGACCATCCTGTGTGACCAAAGAATGGGAAAAATTCCATGTAAAAAGGAAGAATAAGCACAAGGTATTAAGAGACTTCACTGCGTGAGCAAACAGCACTTAATACAATTGGCGTACAGAACGATATTGTCCGAAGACTTTAACTTGAAAAGTATGTAATGTTTAGGTAGAGAAAATAAGAAAAAAATCTTTACTTTCCAATTATAAACTTCTAGAATTTAACCCAGTATGAATCATTTATAGTGTGTTATGCGTCTAATAAAAATCCATTGGTGGAACTAAAAGATAATTTCTTTGAAAACTTACAGAAAGAAATACGCAATTTGATAATAATTGGGAACTTAAATGAAAGGGTTGGGAACGATAATTATTGATTAGAAAGATGGCTAGGCACAGAGGGCAAAACAGTAGAAATGACAACGGAAGTAGAGCGCATTTATTGCGTCATGAAGAAGCAACAATTTAATAACAGCAAATATAAAATTTAAACGACAAGGATATCCATATGCACACAATTCTTGATTGACTACTTTCTTGAGAACACAAATATGGGAAAGAAGTGGATGACGTACATGTCAAAGGAGAAGCAGAGACTAGCAGTGGCCACGTTCTTTTACAAATGTATTATAACGAAAACCCAGTCAAAGAAAATACAGAAGCATGCAAATTGAAGAAATAAGAACTACAGGAAATATATAATACAGCATCAGGGAAGAGGAAAACAACAGAAGAAGAACAGGGATGATGGAGAGAATGCAAAAATTTAAAGTTAAGGTTCGCCAAGTAGCAAACAGTAGTTGCGGAACATCCAGGTAGTAAAAAGAACAGCATGGTGAACATAGGAAATTCAGACGTTAGTAAAAGACAAGAAAATAGCATCGAATATGTGCTTTACAGTAAAAATACTAAGTACGCACAATAATTGTAAAGAAAAGGGACGTCAAGACATAATAAAAGATAGTAAGCAAAAATCATGGACAGATTTTGGAAAGGAGATAACGAAGACATAAAGAAAATCAAAAACTATTTTATGGAACGTTAAATTAAATGCGAAATATTCTAAAAAGCCTTACGGAGCAAAAGAAGGAAACCTCTTAACGAAGGAGGAGGATATCAGAAAAATCAAAGGGAAGAAGAAGAAGATGAAATGTTACGATAAAGAACTGAGGATGGCAATGAAATTAGAAACGAAGCATTACAACAGGAAGATATACGCGTATCAAGAGCAAAATTACAAGTGAAACAATAAAATTTCTCAAACATATTTAACTTGTTTAATAAAATAATAGAGGATAACAAAAGAAGCGCAGGCATTGTATAACAAGTACTACAACGTCAGTTTATAAGAAAGGCCAAAGGTGTACGGTCGAAAAAAACATACTACAAAATCTTTAAAGCCAAATTACAGCCGAAAATAAAACATACTCTTGAAGAATTACAAGTAGGGTTTCGTCAGGGCAGAGGAATAAAAGATGAGATTTTTCTTCAGAGACAAGCGAAAATGCCTTAAGAACAGGAAGAGATACATAATAGAGATACATACGTATGTTTTATAGACCTCGCAAAAAAATTTAAAAAGGCCTTCGGCAGAAGAAAAAGGTGAGTCCTGCGGACGATCCCACAAAAGAGGAATGTAGATAAAAAAAACCTATACAATGCCTAAAAAGATTATACAAGTAGCACTTTTCGCGAGCAAAAAAGAACCAAAACAGCTTTAATTTGATGCTGGGTGAGGCAATAAGGAGAAGAAGCTGGGTACTGGATATGTAAAAATTAATATTACAAGGTTATGCTACGCACATGACAAGGCAATTATTGGAGCCACCTGCATAAGATTTACAAATCGATGTCAAGATTTTTAATAATTAACTAAGAAACAGAAATATAACAATCAAGAAAATTAAACAAAACGATGGTAAATCAAACAAAGGTAATTCAAAACGTAAGAATACAAAGCCAAATAATAAAGCCATTGGATAGAAATGCATGGCTCGGTGGAATCACAAATAGTATGAAAGAATGGCTACAACAGAAAGATTAGGTAATGCAAACAATCTTCTTAGAAAGAAAAAGAAGCACCCAGAACAGTGAAAACAGAAGCCGTTACAAAGATCTTTGAATGACAAACGTCGAATACGACGAAAACAAAGAAACAAAATAACAAGCATGAACATTATATCATTAAAAGAATAGAAAATAAAACAAATATAGATTAAATCAAAAATGAGACATTTAGATAATAGTTACGAGTACAAATAATTCTGGAAAACTAATATGGATAGAACATATATGTACAACGAATGGGCGAGGAAAGACTAACAAACGAACTAACGAATGAACTTCATGGAGCGAGGAAGTACAAATAGAAGTGGAGATTGGAGAACTCAAATGAAAGAATATTCGAAGATTCCAGGATTCAGTAAGTAAAACGGCGCATCTTTTATTTAATTTTGTAACGAAATTAACTTAAAGCAGGAGGGGAATTTTGTGGAAAGAAATACACCAGTTAGTAAACTAGTAAACAAAATATAGAAAAAAGAAAGAAAGTCACATAGTTAAAAAACGGGAATAATAATCCCAATCTTATTAAAATGGTGTGAAAACTAATAGTAAGAATTAAGGGAGGATGTGTTTAAGGGGTGTAGTATATAAGATCCTAGAAAAAACAATACATGAAAAACTACTAAGGTAATTTTAGGATAAGCAGGTCAGATCACAATCAGTCAACTTATGAAGAAAGCTTGGGAATATAACATAAATCCACATCACCATTTTATCGATTTGAAACAAGTATTTATATGGTTTAATACATAGGAACGCGATGTGGACTATCATGGAGGTCTTTCGCATATCCATTGAACTAATACAAATGACAATAACAATACCAATTACTAGGGATGGAATACTCCTTTGAATATAAAACTTCAGGAAGGAGTGTAGCGCTCTAGTAGCCATACAAAAAGTGCGATGGAAGTCGCCATTTTGAACACCCATTGTCGATTGTTGTTGTGATTGTTTCCCGTGTGTCATTTGCTGATCATTTATGTTAGTTAGGTTAGGTTTTCACTTTGAAATAAGAAATTACGCTGTTTATAGATACTTATGAGAGCTGATAATTATTCTGGTGTATTCTAATGCGCAAATAAACTAATATCGAAGATAATAAACGATGTAAATAATAGTACTATAGTGTCATAGATTAGCTTAATTTAGTTAGTGACACTGACAACCGGAAACGAAAATCCGCCATGTGCAACACCCATCGCGGTCCGCAATCTGTCTTGCATATGCTTCTTCCTGAGTTTTTATATTCAAAGTAATACTCTGTACAATTTTCTTCTCGCCCCAGAAAAAGTCATGAGAATACTATCGGTCAATTGGAAAGACATGATAATGCATACAGCAAAACAAACACTTGCTTTTGCTGATAATGTCGGTATAATAGGAAGCGGATTGGGGATTGAAAAAAGTGACAGATATGCTGGTGGCAATAAAACAGAACGCGAACAAAATAGGACTGAAGATAAGCACAGAGAAATCTAAATGTTTTAGTGTAGGAGGACAACAAAGGACACTCTCTGATCAAGAAATAATACTGGACGAACAACATTTCGAACTCATACAATCCTTCAAGTATCTAGGGTCAGTAGTAAAAGCTGACAATGACATAGAAGAAGAAAAAAAAGAGAATTTTCCAAGTGAATAAATGGATGTTTGCACTTAACCAATTAGTCCGTTCTAGAGTCATTAAAATACGTCTACATAAAACAACAATAATACGTAACATATGGAAGAGAAATCTGGCCACTTAGCGCAAAATATGAAAACGGTTGAAGATCTTCAAAAGAAAATGTGTGGGATCAATGACAGAAGGCCAAAACTGACGAATCAGAAACGACGCAGAGATAAACGAAATCCTAGGACCGCAAAATATCATAGCAACAATCAAAGCGGGGAGATAAGAATTTTAGTGAACAGGATAACAAGAAATGTATTAGAGAGGCAGATAGAGGAATGAAAACCAGAGGAAAACCGAGAAAAAGATAGGAAAATGGAGTCGAAAAAGATCTAAGAAAGTTGAAAATACCAAGTTGTAAGGAGAAAGCTAAGGATAGAAGAGAATGCAAAAGAGTAGTCGATAAGGCCAAGGCCCAATTAAGAAAGATTAACTTATTAGTTAAACTAATAGAAAAAATTGCGTAACAAGCTTTATATTATGTAATCAGTAAATAATTAAAGAAAATGTGCACTTAAGAGAATGGCGTTAGGTATTTACAAAATATGAAAAAATAAATAAAACGTTTTACGAAGGTACATCATGATCACAGTTTGTTTTCACATTCGTTCAAATAAAACCATGGCAAATATTTACACGCAAAGATATTAACGCACTCCTTCCAAAAACGTACGTATTGACTACCAAAATCTAACAACGTTGTATAATTTCTCGCAATAACGTTTCATCCGTAATTAGGTTTGTGTATCCTTAAATATTTAACAACATCCACAATGATTGGATTTTGATGTTGTTACAAACACAATTAAAGCCCGCAACCATGAATTTGCGGGGTAAAATTAAGATAGGGGTACATCCTAAATGGAACCATAATGAGCTGTCTAAGGTCCACATCACGTTGTCCATCAATGTTTTGTCCGGCCTTCCCGTCTCATAATTTAAACCCTTGTTATTTTGAAACACTAAATATGACGAGAACCGATCGATATTCAACAAGTTCGGTCATGGATGATTTTTTATTATTTTAATTTTGAAGTGATGCCTGAACTTGTAGAATGAGTTATTAATATTATTGAAATATACAAAACTCATTTAGGGGAAAAGCAATCACAGCTGAGTTTTGCACGAAATGATGGATGGATGAAGTTTTTTCGATGGTTGTTTTTGTACAGGAAATAATACTTCAGGTTTGTTAAGGTTTTGGTTTGAATTTGTAAGGTGATTTAACGTAAATCAACTTGCTGTTGTTATTAAAAAACTCTTCAGAATTAGAAGTTTTATTTTTCATTCATTTTGCAATATTTTTTTAAACTTAAGATGTAAAATTTAGTTCAGAAATTTTACTGAACGTCTCATAAGAAATTACCGATAGACTTCATTTGTTCGGCAATTTTACAAGCCAACGAGGATCTGTGTATGTCTTTCATAAATATCATAATTTTTAGATAAGTAGATTGATGTTTTACTACAATCGGCAATTCTTTAACAAAGTTTAAACATAAAAATACTGAGAATTCTTGGAAAGTAAAAGAAATTTCAGCTATTTTTTCAGACCTTCCTTTACTAAACCTGGAATTTTCCTCTTTACAGGAAAACTATACAGAGAACATAAGAAAATCCTTTTTATATATTTTTTCGAAAACTAAGCCCTTGAAAATCATCCTTTTTGATTAAATTTCTTTCAAACTAACAAAACTCTCCTGAAAGGCAGATCATTTTTCTAGGCATATTTTAATATGAAAATACGCCCTTTCAAACGTACAAAACCAAAACCTCAAATTTAAAATAATTACCCAAACAAAAAAAAACAGTAAACTGCAGAAAACAGTAAATTAACGACCAACTGTTTCACTTCTGTGTACTGAAAAGAAAGGGCTTCTGCAGAGTGACGCCATGAATATTGATGTGCATATTAGAGTAAACTAATCTATAATGTGATCTTTCCCTATCTACACCCTGCAGTTAAATTGTTACAAACTCCGTATTCACCGTGACACATGCGAAAATTACAAATTTATCAAGAAACTAAACTTTGTGCAGTTTAAAACTTTGATCTTTAGTACGTTTCTTGCATTATTTTACATTGGGTAAAACTCACCTGAATTAACTATTTGAATTATGTAAATTTACTTAATTAATAATGTTTGTTGAATAAAAATAATTTTGCAGATTATTAACATAGTTGTTCTTTTAACAATTTCTTGCGATACAGAATTTTAAATGTTTCAGTCTTAGTGTTTAGTTAAAATTATAAGGGATTTCCTGCTAATTCGTAAATAATCCTTCAGTAACATTTTTCTGAACAATTTTGCTTTATTACAGTGCATTGTGCGGAAAAAGTTTTGTAAATTAAGATCAATGAAACCGGTTGTTCCAATAAAAAGGTCGGACATATACAATCAAAATCTGAAGATTTATAGTATTATAAAAAGTAACCCAAATCGCAAAACAAATACGAGCAGAACGTTAACTCAAGCTGCCATTATTTGAATTTTATGTCCTCGAAATGTGTATATATTTAATTACAAATAAAGCTTCAATTTTTTCCTTTCCCTGAAGTGAAGCAAATTATAAATTTTAATTTCAATTTTCAGTATACACGTGTTTCCTGAAATCTTCTCCATTTTATTTCCCATATAAAAATTCTTAAAACATATTAAATACCTAGTATTAATCTTAACCTTAAAGCTTAAAAAACCTCTTAAAACACTAAAATTAAATTAAAGACATTCAGAGTTATGTACCTCCATTTGTGTTTTATTTAGTTACAAAGATGCACAACGTTCAGAAACGTTTATAATAAATCTTTATCAGTTCGTAATAAAGCAGAAGTTTTGGGGTTTTTATTAGCTCATTATACGGTTCACTTACTCCAAAGGGAGTTTATGACAAAAGTTGAAGATAGAATGATAAAGGAAACGTTTTCCTGGTATTGATATTTTTAAACTTTAAAATAATTTGTGTTTTTTTTTACCAAAACAGTGGATTTTGATTTGATGTTTTTGAATGAATGAATTTGCAACTTGTATTATTTTCTTTTAAGACTTATTAAATATACCATCATGAATTAACGAGAATTAAACAAAATTAGTTGTAAACTTTCTGAAAGAAAAATCTGAAATTTCAAAATAATTTCTTTAAAGTAAGTAGATATTTGTACCAATGGTGAGATATAAGAAGTTACATTAATCTTTCTTTTTTAAAAGCCGAAAAGATTAAGAAACGTTTACATTATGTCTTCCGATTATCATTCAAAGCCCAATCTGAGTCATGTAAGGAACAAATAAATTCAATTCAGCTTTATTAAAAGTCTTCACAAACCGTGACTTAAGAACTCATGTTTCGAGCTTAAGATAAAGTAAATAATACAAGAAAATTTAATAAATCATATGCCACGACTAATATTTAGAATTATTAATAATAAATTGGGAATAATGAGAAAATGACAGAAATTTAACTTTGTTGAAAATTAATAAATTAAATGAAAACTGGTTTTAGGCCCAAATTATAATAAATCACAACACAGAATAATTAACAGGGCACGTATAATCCGCATTCATCGCAGATGGTGATGAAGAAAGAAGACCAAAATACCTGGTGACTTTAATGCATGGATAAGCAAGCAGAAATCTGCTATAAAATCGATGAGCAACTTCAAATAAAAGTTAATATAAACTGAAGAAAATTTCTAAATATCTTCATAAAAAGCTTTAAAAGAAATATAAGCAAAACTGCAACAAACAAGAACGACTTCACTTATTTTTGATGTGATCTGTACTGTTAATATTTGGCTGTATTGTTAAACAAAAGGTCCAAGAAATCAAGCTGGTGCTCTTGATAATGAAGAATAAATTCCTTACAGTTGTAGGGCAATATTATATGCTGTGAGATTTTAACAAAGCAGAGGCGGGATCTCATGAAAACCTTAATATTAGCGCCTTTAACTAGAAGCAAAAATTACGAGTTAATTTTCACATCGTTAGACACCTTATTTCCTGCTCTTTTCAGCTACACGCCCTTAAGGTGTATCTTTAACTTTTACAAAATAATTTCTCAGTCAAATTAACGCCAGTAATCTAAACGAGTAATAAGCATTACAAATCTTATTTTCAAAATGAAGTGCTAAACTTTCCACTAACTACATTTTCTTCAAACCTCTGCTAGTTGGACCAATCAACAAAAGTTATTTGAATTTTGGTCGCAAATAAACCCAACAAAAAATTTAAAAAATGAAAGGTATTCGTAAAAGGGCAAATTTTCAGGGCCATTCAACGAATTAAAACTGTGGTCTTTTAAAATAAGTGAGCGTAATGAAATATCTAAAATCGTACATTGCTATATTTAGCAAGAGAACGGTTTTAAAAATAAATTTGTCGTTAGATTTACAACGGAACTTTACCTGCGTGGGGGCTGAATTGGATACTTGTTCAGTAAATTGGATCAAATTTGAATTTATTATTGAAATCTAAGAAAGGAATCAAAAGCTGTCATATATCGCAGTTTTTCTACCTACAGATTGCGTTTCGACAAAGGAATTAATATGTTAGGGTGTTAGGGTGGCAGTTTATTACGGGAGAGTTTGGATTTGAAAGCACTTTATTGTAAAGGAATTAAACGTAGTAAATTAGTTTAATTAGATAAATTTGAAATTTACACTTGCCTTAGAATTTAGTTTCTTCGAGTTTGTTAATAGTTAAAGTTATATTACTTTAAATTAAAAGAGGTTGCTACACCCACTGCTCATTTTTAGCTACGATAAAACAGTTCATAGTTCAATGTGCTTGTTGTTTTCTTTCCGTAAATGTCATGTTGTTTGAATTTTTAAAAGCAGGTGGTGCACCGCACTTAGTAAAACGTAGCCTGAGAGTTTTTTTTTTAATGTTTGCTTAGTTTTTAGTTTATTTATAGTCACAGCAAAGCTCTGTTATTGCCATAATTTAGAAGAAAAACATGCACAGCAATGAAGTTTGTTATTTGAAAGCACTTTTTAATTAGGATGGGGAGAGGTTTATTATAAACTTTAAATACCTCAACCACCTCATGTCAATGAAAAACCTTTTACTATAAAATGAGGTAAGAAACCCAAACAAAATATAACTAAAATTCACGTGTTTCTTACTTAAGTTTCAATCTATCTAGCAATAATCACGACTGAAATTTATGGGACATTAGATACTGAAACATCCTGGATAAAATTGGAAAACTTTAGAAAATTGTTATTTATTCTACTTTAAAAGACTTTTAGAAGTAATATTACAACGCTAAACCTACCAAAATCACAAAACGTTTCAGTAAAAACCGATATTTTACGATGCGTGCGCTGGAGACTTCAACGGTCGGTTAAGAAACAAACCGTTGTAGTTTTTACGATTCAGTTCTGCTTTTAACATCTACCCTTACGATTTTTAATATATTTTAAATGAAGTAATAAGGATTATTATTGGAATTACAAATAGAAATTGTTACCTTAATTTATGGTTTCTCAGGCTCCGTTTTTGATTTTTTAAACAAGTTGTTGGATTTCAATACAGCCCCGTCGTTTTAGTAGTACTACCATTAGCATTTAAAAGTTTAAAAACATCCTTTGTTAGTTTGTTTATGATAAAAACCAGCAAACAAGTTATCGTAAGATCAAAAGCAAAAGTAAAGCATGTTTATATTCGTATAGGAATGGGGTTTGTTCGTCAGTCAGTTTTACTGATAAATTTTTAAAAGTTATTTTCTTTAGTTCCACTTAAAATCTATAGTCCAGAAAAAGTAATCGTTGAAAGCATTAATTGAAGTTTTCTAATTAATTTGATCCAACATTTAGTAAAAGGCCGGAATCGGAAATCGAATGAGACGATCCCCATCAGGGATTTTTATTTAATTTTTTGCAATTTATTTTTATTTTCGAAAAGTTTTACAGATTGCCTAACACTGTTAAAGACTTATTTTATGTTTTAGGTATTTGATAATTTCACTAAGGTTAAAGTTAGAAGATCAATCGTTAACCTCTTGTTAAAGTTTGAAATTTTGTTTTGAACGAATTTTTGTTTTAATTTGTGGAATTTATGGAAGACTTGCCAATAACCTTTAGGATCTTTCAGGATTTTTTAGAATTAAAAACACGAGAGCTTTTCGCTTTTCACAGATTTTTACAAAATGATGAATCAAAAATATAGGTTTGTTAACAGCTAAAAAACCATTCCCAAATTCAATTAAACATGAAGAGTCTTAACCTGAAATGTTTGCACCGTTTAAGGACTTACGACTTTAACTTTCTGAACTGAATAGCCAGACCTTACTGATTGAATTTTCCTAATTTCTCAACGTTCTCCAAGGAATTTCAAGATATTCAGAAATTAACTGAAATTTCTTTGATTTTAGGGATTACATTTTTGAAACTAAGATTGGGGAAATATTTTTAAGCAAGGTTTATTAATTTTAAAAACTCTTTGTATAGCAAAATTTTCGTCAAACCAATCAAAATTATTTAAAATGCATTTAAAAAATATTAAATTTTCAAACTAAGAATTTTGTACTGATTACATCAGGTATTTTAAGAATTATTTTACAGAATAAGAAGGCGATTTTCAGGATCCACCTACCGTTCTGAAAACGCGTGAGTTCAGTATTAAGACTTTTCGGATGAGGTGCATGATTTATTTTCTTTGTAATCGACAATATACTGGCAAATAGGCATTTACATAACAAGGGAGGTAAGTGAGATTCACACTGAAAAACGACATAACTCCCTATATTATCTACAATGCTTTCGTAACTGTTGATATTAACTGATATTAAAATTTAATTACCATCTTGACATTATATGCCATTAGATTAATCACTTCATTACGTCCCTAAGGAGGTAAATTCACACGTACTAGTCTTTGCAGTTACCAACCCAGACTTTGAGTTCTTTACTGAAGTATTCCAAAAAAGTCTCACATTCTCTCTGAAAAATTTGATGAAGTAGATTGCCCTAAGATATTACCTTAAATTATTATTTAAATCTTGACTGTGGTTTACTTAAAACTTTGATCTATATAAATCACGATGTGGATTTCAGAGAACCTTTTCAAAAATTATTGGTATAGGGAAAAATTACTAAAATAAAATTTTAAAACACTTACCCTATCATAAAAGCAGCTTTACTAGTAGTACGTTTAGCACGATAAGTGAGTGGTCTCGTTACAGAAAAATAACGATCAAAACTAATAATGAGCAAATTAAGTACTGATGCGTTGCTGGCCAAATAATCTAGTGCCAACCAGGTATCACAGACTAGAGGTCCTAGTGGCCAATAACCCAGCAATGTTGATACGGTGAAAAGCGGCATGGAGATGAGACCAATTGCGAAATCAGCGACAGCAAGTGAAAATAAGAAGTAATTGCTAATAGTTTGTAGTTGCTTGTCGATTTTGAAGGAGACCATAACCATGACGTTACCCACTACGGTTATGAACGACAGAATGATTGCTATCGTGCCGATGAAAACGGTCTGTGTGATAGTGTAGATGGCCTCGTGCGGAGCATAGATGATAGATGCGTTCGGCATCGGCGTCGTATGGGTCATGGTGTCACGAGGACGCACAGTGCGGGCGCCGCATGTTGCTTCGCCCTTTCTGTAATACAAAAAATTCAATCAGTTACTTTCGTCGTCTATAAAAACTCACTGAGAAAAACTACCAGAAAGCAAGTTAGCAAGTAATAATCTTGACAGAAACACGTTCTGTGCTATTGTTTATAAAATTACCATTAAAAGATATCATTTTTTCAAAGTCATTTAAGTGGCTTGATATAAATCCAATTAAAATTTAAATGGCTTGATATAAATCCAAAATTCTAAAACTGTTTGTTTTAGGATTGTTATTTCAGTTTTAGCTTAAGATATGTTTAGGTCAATTTAAGCCAAGATTTCTTTTAAACCTTCTAACCACCCTCAACAATTTAGGTAATCTTAATAGAATAAAAAAATTACGGAAACAGTTTTTCAGCCCAAAAGGCCCAGTTCTAATTACTTTGTAATTCAATACCTTCGAATTTAAGTCTTTGTTCATATAGTAGAAGAGCTAATTTTATGTAGCCTACCCCATCAAATCTTAGATTTTTTTATAAATAATTTTGGGACCAAGGAGCACAGAAATAAATGATAAATTCAAACTTTTTCTTATTGTCCTGACGTTACCTTTTTGATAGACACAAGTATAACAATATAATATAATACCAATGAATTTAGTACAATTTTTGTATACATATTAGGAACAGCTTCTCTTCGATTACTGTGAAATTTGGCAGAATTGTTATTATCATTTATTATTTATTTATTTATTTAATGGGCGAAATATAGGCCTATGAATACCAGAGATTTCAATGCGCATCAATTACTATGGTTATTAACACTACCCGACTAAAATTTTGCTAAACCCAATAAGGGATTTCCATCCCTGAAACGAATTTGTTTCGTGCCAAACATTGTACTGACGCAGGATCTACGGTTTTATGTTGTATTTTCAGCTATTTTTCCGCATTAAACATCTCACCGATCTGGACCGGGAATCGAATCTGATATCTCTGGTTTACAAGGCAGGTACGCGAACCTTGACGTCATCTAAGCCGGTTCTTATAATTATTATTGTTAATCCTATTTTTTGAAGGTAGTGCACGGTAAAATGTGTATAGTTTCTTATTAATATTATTTAGAATTTTATAATTAAGTATTTATGAGGAGAATCATGTGTATACGGGATACGAGTATGATATAGAGATTCAATGAAGAGATCGAAACTGAATGGATACACGTCATAACCATATAGGAATTAGAAGAGGCCAAAAAATAAAAAAGCAACAGGCACTAATGATATCAATCTGGAATTAACAAAATACGGTGGACTACTCCTAAGATTCAAGTTACTACACTTGAATGGACAACTGCTAAAGTAGCATCTATATTTAAAAGGAAAGTCGAGAATATTGCGAAAATTACAGAGGTACAAATCTATTAATAGCTGATTTTAAGATCTATTCTAAGATTCTAATAAACAAACTACGTCCAGTAACTGAAATAGTGATAAGCGGAGAGCAAAATTGATTTCGAATAGGCAAATCTTGTAAAAAACGCCGTGAATACTTAGAACTGCATTTTGCTTTTATCGACTACACCAAAGCCTTCGATAAAGTAAATCGCTCCAAATTGTGGAAAATATTAGACGACTGAAACATACTTTTGAATCTAATAAAAACAATAAGAGTTTTTGTATACAAATACAAAAATAACTATTCACAAAGATGAATAAAAAGATTGCAGTATGTCGCCAACATTACTTAACAAATACGTTGACGATACTGCATTTCTTCTTCTTCTTCTAGGTCAATGTCTATTCTTCGTCCGTTCTTCTTATTGCCATATCATTTTCAAGACATTGGCGAGGTGGATCCAAATCACATTTTTTTAAAGGACTTGGCGTCGTGAACTTTGTTATATCCCCCTTTACTAGGGAAATGTAATCACTGCAGTGGTTTTCCGCTACCGTTTGCAGAGTTTGTGACCATGTATTAAGTGTATATTAGTGTATATGTCTTGATCTGACGTCGACCACTCCGCAGACACAATCGTTAATTGTAACCAAACGATTAAATGGCTTCACTTGCTCAAGTATCGACCTCGAACAGTGGGGAACTGTTTGTAAAAACCCTTACCACTGCGTGAGATTCTAACCCAAGACTCCTTCCTAACTAGAAGCCCAGTGCTCTTACCACCGGGTCAATAAGCTTCTCTCAATTAGGCCTGTTAATGACTCATTCGTATGAGTTCTGTGAGTTCCTTTACATGTATGCTGGGCAGGAAGCTAACTTTAGGCATCGAATAAGTAGAAGAAAACCCGCTCGTAGTGTTGCGAGGTTGACGATTATCAAAGCTGCCAGTATGATAATAGGGGGTTGACTTAACGTGCCCTCCGAAGCATGGAGAAGAGTGTGACCTCTAAAATTCGGCCGGGAATATCGCCGGTCTCGAGAATCGAATCTGCTCCTCATACTTTTACGTAGGTACCTTTATGTTGACGATCAAATAATTACAAACTCAAAAGAAGAACTCCAAACAATAACGCATATAATTGTCAAACATCGCCAACAAAGACTAAAATTCAGGGGAGAAGATCTCGTAAGATCCAAAATTGTGGCCAACAATCAAAATTTAGAACAAGCAATGTGTAGCACAATACTGAAATACCTACATTGGAAAACAAGCAAACAAAAAACTCAAATAAAATTATATACTGCAGTGGCAGTACCCGTTGTACGATGTATGTAAAAGACAAATCAAGAATCAAAGCAGCCGAAATGAAATTCTTAAGGTCAGTAAAATGATGTACTGTACTACCTAAAACTAGAATCAACAAAGAATTAACTGAGAAGTACATTTGCAAAGTATGGACATAAGAAGACCTCCGAGAAAATCTTTCAATTAAAAACACAATGGAAAACATGATGTAGGAAGACCAAGAAGAAGATGGCGACTAGCCTTAAGGCCTAATCTATTGATTATGATTGAATATGAATGTTCCACATCACATGTAGTAATTGACAAGATAAGACCAACATTTTGCTAATAAAAGTTAGAAATATGTATTAAATATGCTTTAGCATACCATATCCACATACCGGGTGTGGCCTGGACATGTGAGACATAGGTGAAATGCATGGGAAATTGAGCATATGTGAATATTATCTTCTTGGTTAACTGTTGCTTACGTTGTAGCTATTCATCGAAAAGTATTTTTTTTTCAGTCGATTATAGTACGAAATTTATCTGAAAGGAAAGGGAAATGGTATTTTTTCCTGATTATAAGACTGATATTAATTCTACAAAAATTTGATCGATTAGACTTGTTCTGATGAGCTGCAGCATCACTATGGAAATTTCAGAATTTAGTACGAACATATGTGTGACTCTTTATTTAAAATATTTACTTTATTTTACGTGGAGGAGCCAAATTTTGGTAATTAATTAAGAATCAGTTGCTTAATAGCGTACTTATCCAAACAAGAATGTACAAAAACGAAACGGTTCAGCTAGAGAGATAAGATTAAGCAATTATCAAAATTGCATGTATTTCTCCTATGTCTCACATGTCAGGCCACACCCGATATATGTGTTACGGCTAAAAGCCGAAGTGCGCCTACAATTAGGTCTAGCCGGCTAGAGCTGGGTGCAGCCGGTCACAAGGTTAGTGTTAAGTTAAGTTTGCTTAGTACTAGCCGACTAGACCTATGTAGTTGTAGCCGCACTTCGGCTTCTAGCCGTAACATATACAAATGGTATGCTGGCGTCGATGGTCTTATAAACCAGAGAATCGAACCTGAGATAATTCCTGGTCCAGGTCGGGAGATTTAGAATACGGAAAAATATCTGAAAGTATGTCCATTTTTGGATACCTACGAGAAAGAGCCTTTCCAGGGATGAAAATCCCTTGGGTTCGGCAAAATTCTAGTCAGGTAGTGCCAATGACCGTAGCAGTCGATGCTCGTTGAAATTTCTTGCACCCGCAAGCCTAAATTTCGCCCAGTAAATAAATAAAGAAACAGATATAATTTTATAATAACATCTAAACTAAACTTCTACTCAGTAAAATTTAAAATTTTGATTTTGTAAAATAGGATAATTTGGCTAAACATTAAAAATTGCCATTTTCTGTAATCTAAGCAAATACACGTTTTACTAAGCCCTAGCTGATTAATACTAATTATGAAATTATGAAATTGTCCGACTCGCTAGCGCTCGTCGTTCAAACGTCATGCTCGGCACACAAAATGACACTTTTACTCCTAATAACACAATATACTATTATTAATAGTTATAAAACTGTTTGTTTGTTATGGCTAATATTAATTCAAACATAAATGGTGATTATTTCAAACATTAAATAGAAGAAACTAAATATATTTGAAAATCTCTTAAGGCAGTCTTTTATATGAGGTCCGTAAAATTAATTTTATCAGGAACTAGCGTTTTTGTATAAAGCATATCTTGATATTTAAAAATTCATCTATTTATTTATGAATCTGTTATTAAATGTAAGAAGCTGACTGCTAAAATCGCCGACTCCCTATTTCCCTCATTCGCTACAAATTTTTAAAAATTCACACACGGCTTGGATTCGAATCGATGTCCCCTTGCATGTAAAGCAAATGCTCTAACCACATTAGGCCATAAATATCCAAGTTTTTAATTCACTTTAAAATATCAAAGGTGTTTTTCAACTTTTACCGTTCTAAATCTATATCAATTGTCTAAATGCAAACGAAACCAGAAAGAGAAAGGGCCCCTCTATGGCTGTGTTCTGTTTATTGATCAAACACAGATGGCACCACCTGTTACCACGCCAATTTTGTGCTACTAACTTATCAACTGTCAAATAAGACGTGCATCAAATTTAAAAGGTGTAGCTCCTTCTTGTTCTTTGATTTATGATCTTGTAAGGTAATCAGTTTTTGGATATATTTTTAATTTGATGAAAACAGATTGTTTACTGTCAAGAAGCTGGAATGGCGTAGTGATGACGCCATCATTCTGGAGCAACATTAAGGAAAATAACTCAAGTTTGAAATAAAAATTCAGAATAAGTCATGTAGTTTTTAAGTATTTCAATTTATGCAATGTTTAATTATATGTAGGTGCAAAAGAAATTAATTTTTCAGAATTTTTGAACCAAAGAACGGATTTTGATTTTTAATAATCTCCAAACGAGTGATTATTATTGTTATTAATAACACAAGCGTTAGGTATTAGAATTTCCAAATATTAATGATTCGCCAAAAGAGGGCGCAGCTAAGATATATTTTTCGAGTTCTATTGACGCAAAACTGACGCGATATTTGTATACCGTTAGTCCTACATCCACAGATCTTGCTATTTGCAAGTAAAACTTGAAAGAATTAAAAGCAAATTAAAATGCCTGAAAATACGCCTCTTCAGACAATATTTGCAAAACTAGAACCTTATCACTTCATAAATAACATAGAGCAACCCACACACATAGCTTGCATGTACCTATTAACGTACTTGATACAGTGATACCGTATACAGTTGTTATTAAATATGAGTTATTATGTAGAGCTCATATGGGGTATTATAATTTTATAGAAGCGTCCTAATTCCAGCGCGGAATTCATCGTTTTATAATTCAAAATTACAGTAGGCAGGTAGAAACAGCACTTCCAGTGATAACTTATTAATACGCCATTGTTATCTTCTCATTGATATTAGGATAAAAGTGCCAAAGTTTCTTAAAACTTTCGTTTAATCCCTCTCGGTGTAATAATAATTGACGATAGCTGTCAGGAAAGTTTTGAAATTAATGGAAATTATTAATTTGGTAATGAATAGCAGTGCCTATGCAGTCACCTGACTCAAATAATCCCAGCTATCTGCTTAACATTTTAGAAAATGAATTGCGAAAAGCTCGCACAGTGGAAACTGCTGCGTAAAAGGTAATTTTTCACTTTTAGAAATTGTCTTCCTCTGGAGGGTTTGTGGAAGTTTTTGGGAGAGGGCGGGGGGGGGGGGAGTTGGTTTACCTAACCGTATAAAATTTTCTTGACCTCGCCATGTACTTTGGCTAACCATAGGTTTGGGGATATTCGTAATTTACTTGGTGCAGGTGTAAAGGCGTGGTCTTTGCGTGATCTCCCACCAAACATGCTAGGTCATAAATAAGGGTCGGTACTGTGTAATTTCTCAGATACGGAAAAGATGTTGGTCCTTTAATCGATAAGCTTGTCATGGGCCTAAATGCTTCTACATCAACAGTAAACAAAATAAAGACACCCCTGTTATTTTTCGGTTTAAGATCGTTTTACCTTTTTAAGGTTATAAAAAGACAATTTTGACCTGAAAAGTTTTAGTTTTTTTCTGATTAGCAAGGAAAAATATAAATTGATTTAGATAAATCTTTTGTAGTAACATTATTAATAAAATTAACTTTAAAATACAAACCTAGAGAAGTAAACATATTGGGAATTTTAAAAAGCAGTACTTGAAGACCCGGGCATGCCTAAAATATCGAAGAAAATGCGAAATTTGTATAAACTCCAATAAAATAATTTCTTTATGAATTGTTAAACAATACAGGAACTTATTAACAACTTCATTTATGTTTCATATTATTATTACTACTGCTATTGCGATTAGATTTTGATCAGATCTGCAGAATTTTTCTATTTCAGCATGACAAGATAATTTCCCATTCAAAAGAAAAAGTTGGTGTTAAATAAAATAGGGGATGTCCAAGGTTTATGTTCGTCACTTCACGTTATTTAATAATTAAATATCGCGAACTTAAACGCTGGACATCCAGGGTTTAAGTTCGCGATGAAATGAAATTTTACCTATGTAATTATTTTCATACGAAGAATGTCGCTTTTTGGCCTTGGTACATAAATAACTATTATTTAACAAATTCAACGGGACCATTTTATTTCAAATATTCAGCAGGAAGGAAAATTGTTTTATGAAACAAACTCAACGGTAAAATTGTGTTATGTAACAATTTTAACAAGTGTAATTAACTGACAAGGTAGACTGACAGATAAAGAACAATTACTTTTTGTTTCAGTGATTATAAGGCGTCACTATTGTTTGTTCAAATGCAAGAAGTAATTTCGACGGTTTTTTCGATTCCGGAAAATCAAAAACACTGTAAAAAAAATGGCGTCAATGGACATGTTTACAGTTTTGGCGTAAAACTTAGTTAGGGAATCAAATGATGGTGCGTGAAGCAATTCACTACCCTGTATAAATCCTTATTGTCTTACTATAAATAGAACTCAGATTTTTTAAAAATTTGTTTATGTTTACCAAAAAATAAATTAATATTTAATGATAAATAAAATAACATTTCAAGACAGAACAAGGGTAATAAATAAGCCTTCATTGTTTTATTATAGATCTCGCCTAAAATACAGAATTTTTCAAAAATTCGGTCTTTGTTTTTCTAAATTCTGAAAAAATTAATTCCTTTGCACCTACTATAATTAATAAGGTAATTAACTATAAATTAAATTCGCAACATAATACATGACTTGTTCTGAGTTTTTATTTCAAATTGGAGTTCTTCGGTAATGTTTACCAGCAAGATGGTTTGCCATTCAAAAAGGGTGAAAACAAAAAAAATAATAATATTTGAAATTAAATAAGACAATACTTTAAAATAGTACAAGAATATCATATAAACCTTCATTATCTTAGTATAGAACGCACTTAAAATTTGGTCTTTGGTTCCAAAAATGTTAAATAATTAATTTCCTTTGCGTCTTCTATAATTAAGGTAACCAACGATAAATAAGCTTAAATATACCATGAGATCGAAAAAAAGATGATTCTGAGCAGGCCTTGACTAGTACAACACTATTGGCAAGACTGATTTCAAAATGTGGCAGTAAGTTAGAGGTTAATAAATGTCAAATAAATTAAAACACAAAACAGTATTTATTTAGGGAACAAACTGAAAACTAAGATGAATACATGTTAGAGTAGGTGTTCAAAATGTGATCCTTCACTAGTATTACAACGATAAACTTAAATAATTCTGGAAACAAGATTGCAAAACTGACTTACATTTGAAATGTCACTGTCACATTATAATTCATAGGCATTCTAGAATCAGTGTAACCAATCGCGGTCTAGGACATTTAACCGCGGCCACTTCGGCGCGGCGGTTTAACCGCGGACGTTTCGACGCAAACATGCTTGGACGCAGGGACACTACGCCATAGGGACAAAATGACGCAGTAAACTTGGCCGCGAGAATTTAGGGCGCAGAAACATTAGGACGTAGGGACATTAAGCCGCAAAGTTTAACATCTGTTTTCAAAAATGAAGCTTTCTTTTGTCGATTGACATATTTATGTATCCGTTAACACATTTGGACTTTTGTATTAGATGGTGATTAGTGTCTTATGCATTTGTATGTATGTGTATGACAACTCAACTATTTAGAGACTGATTAAATATAAAATCAATATTAGTTAGTGAATTTTTTATGTAAAACTAAGTTACAACAGCAGAACAAAATATACCTGTAAGAGTTTAGTTTCAAAAATTGGATTCTTTAAGAAACATAGACATTTATACTTTAAATTAGTTTTTCACAGAAAGTAATTGAGTAAAATATAAAAAGGGGCGAATTAGAAATTTTCGGTTATTTAGGAAATAAAAATAAAATATATTGTAGATAACCCATAAATTTAAATCCTGTTATTTACTCTGAAAAATACAATTTTAGGAAAATAAATTACAAATATTCATATGGTAAGCAATTTGAAAATAGTCGTCTTTGTAACGTTTATTCCGAAGATAATCTTCGGTAGGCAGTTTATCCCTTTTTGAAGTGACTACCTACTAAGGGTTTAGGACCTTTTAAGTCGTTTTGTTTCTATCTTACATTCAATACCATCCTACTATGTTTATCTCCGTCTTACGAATATAGTTAAATTTGTGACATTTAGTGAAAATGGTTGATAAATATGTCTCTCATTACAATTACCGGTCTTTAAAAATCACTATTTAACGATATACGAGTGTGAAGATATGCCTAAAATTACTCTTAATATTTTTAATTCGCAAAATTGTTAGGTAAAAATAACTTAGCGTTTATTTAATTTAGTATTATGTAAACCCAATTATTATGCACTTTCAACTATTCTGACTATTTAATTTTTTATTTCTAGTTTTAAATCGTTTATTGTACAGGGTATCCTAAGCTATACAGATACATTTTTTTAGCGGAACAATTAAAAACCGACCACTAGGAACTTATACTTATTAAAATTCAAATAGAATTCGTTTAATTTTAGCAAGTACAAAGAAAATAATAAACTCTGTATTGTACAGAAAACTGTTGAAAAATTTTGTTTGTAATTAGTAACAGCATTTTTTTGTTTCTTACAGTTTTTTCATAATTACAAGATTAATAATTGCTAATATTTGTTAAGATCTCAATAAGGACTTTCATTTAAATATACAGCCACGTATTTTATTTTGTATGGGTAATTACATTTACATTTTACAGCGTAAAGCCTAAAGAAAGGTCAGTTGTTAAAATAACACAACTGCACGCGTCTTAGTGTCTCTGCGCCTTAACGTCTTTGCGTCCTACTGTTTCGCGTCTTAATGTCTCTGCGGCCTTTTGCCCTGCGTCTTAGTGTCCCTGCGTCCAAGTAGGTCTGCGGTTAAACGGCCGCGGTGAAACCGCCGCGCCGAAATGGCCGCGGCTAAACGTCCGGCTCCGTAACCAATCGTGTTGTACTAGTCAAGGCCTGCTCAGAATCATCTTTTTTTCGATCTCATGGTACAACATGATTTATTTTAAGGTTTGCATTTCAAATTTGAGTTTATCGTTAATGTTTACCAACCAAGGTTTGCCACTTAAAACCCGAAAAAGATGATTTTTGGTGATAAGTAAAATAATATTTCAAAATAGAAAAAGAATGATAAATAAGCTCTCCTGATCTTATTAGTTTAGAACTCACTTAAAATCCTAAATTTCTCAAAAAGTCGGTCTTTGCTTTCCAAAATTCTAAAAGATGAATTACCTTTGCACTTCTTATATGTAATTAAGGGATCTAATAATAAATAAATTTAAATGCTCAACATAGTATACGATTATTCTGATTTTTGTTCAAAAGAATGATAAATAAGCCTTCATTGTTTTAGTATAGAACTCATTTGAAACTCAGATTTTTCAGAAATTCGGTCTTTGGTTCCAAAATACTGAAAATGTATTTCGTTTGTATCTCTTAGAATTAAGGGAACCATTAATAAATAAATTTAATTGCTTAACATTGTACTCGGCATATTCTGAGTTTTTCATTTCATAATTTTTTCGTTAATGTTCACCAGCAAGATAATTTGCCATTCATGGGCGAAAAGTTAAAAAAGTTAACTTTTTTAGTAATAAATAATATATTTCAAAATACTGTTATATAAGTTCTGCTGGTCCCACCTTACATGAGTTTATATTTATATTTTCCAAAGACCGGAAATTCAATGCTATTCAGGAATATAATTGATGACATAATGTTTACACCAGTATCACCAGTAAAGAATTACTGAAGATAAGCAAACAAATAAAATGCAGGAATTGTTAACTCAAGAAATACTGCAATTTATTGCGGAAAAGAGGAAAGTAAATACCGCTATAAAACCCAATATAAAGAAAAAACGTTATATGGGGAGAGGTTGAAAAATTACAGCAAAATGAGGAAATTACTATACATAAAAAATTCAAAGCAAAAATTGGTAATAGATTCAGAAGATGCTCGACGATCTCCTCCGAATACAGGCCTAGGAGGTACAGTAACAAGGTCTTATGCATACACATTGCGCTCTACACATGCTGCAATATGTAGCTAAAACGGCGTACCAACTTCGTAAGCCGCCGAGGCGCGCCAGTCTGTACATTGCACGCGTAGAACCTCATACGTTAACGCACCAGCCTCGGCACCAAAAGGTATAAGAGGGCACAGCTAATATATACATAATAGAATATTAAGGATTACACATCATCAGGGAACAATCTGACTATGTACTAGGAAGAGTTGGAAATTTAATCTGATTATGGTGGTTGAAAGGGTTGTAAAGATTCAGAAAAACAGTTTAATGAGGTGCTAACATTAATATAATATAGTACTATTATTACTAGTAGTAACTAAATAAGCCTTTTGCCAATTAGGAGGGCGTTTTTTATGTTATCTGCCTAGACATGAAACAAAAAAGCGACGATATTAAACCAATTATTAAATAGCTGCGACATATAACTAGAAGTGCATGTGCTAATTTGTGTTTAATTTGTGGGGTTTATACAGATTTGGGAAGGTTTACTTCTTGATAAAAATGAGTGAACTTAAGGCGGAACATCGCAATGTCCTAAAATATGGCCACGTTGGAGAGAGATAGAAAACTTTTTTCTCGAATTATCACCGGGAATGACACTTAGGTATATCACTGGGACCCTCCCACTAAACAGGAATCCATGCAGTGGGCTTATAAGGGCCCTCCACCACCGAAAAAAGCCAAAACACAATTTTCTGGAAAAAAGAACTGATGGCAACAGCTTTCTGGGATGCTGAAGGAGTCTTGCTTGTTGAATATATACCGAGGGGCCCGAGGGGGTCTACCATAAATGTAGAGACCTATGTAAACACAACTCAAAATTTAAAAACTGCTCTGGAGAATAAACAAATAACCTGTTGCTGGACGACAATTGTCGGGTTCATAAGCCAAACAAAGTCTAGTAGATAAACAATAACTGTGGGTTCATAGAGTTAAGGCATCCACCTTATAACCTCGTTAGACTTCTTTCTATTCTATTCAAAAACTTAAAAAAGCATCTCAGGGGAAAGCGCTTTGCATCTAATAAAGCACTCAAATGAGCTCTTGAACAAAATTTTGCAGAGTTGTCAAGGAATTTTTTTCTGAGGGTATGGGACAATTGGAAAAAAGATGGAATAAATGTATACGTGTTGAAGGGAGTTACGTAGAAAAATAAAGGATTCTTAATGTGATACGTGTTTCTTTTCATGGCTAGATTAAATACGCCCTAGTATCATAAAAAATATTGAAAAAATTATTACAAATTTTAACTTTCACACACTGTATGTTTAATATTAACGTTTGGACTAAGGTAATCCTAGGTAAATCGTAATATTTTGACCTTGTTAACCAAAAGCCCTCATAAAAAGCGAGAAAAAAATTGTGGAAGATTGCAAAATGATAAGAGAAAGAGGGAGGCCTCTGCCCTGTGTAGGGGTGTGTGGGTAATAATAATAATAATAACCTATTGTTGGTTTGTGTCCTATTATTTATGGACCACCATGTATAAGAAGAGAGTATAAATGATTTAACAAGATTGAAGCCCAATACCTTAGAAAAAGAAATGGTCTGCCAACAACCAATGAAACTACTGCTGTTAATTAAAAATTTGAACATTTTATACAAAAATTAAATGTCGAATGTCAACGAAGAATAAAATCATACACCCGAAACTGTTTAAGTTGATATATTCAGTAGCTAAATAAACTAGCTTTAATAATCATCTCTACTTTAGCTTTTATAGCTTATAAAAATCTTTCTATACTTTTATAAACACTTTATACATTATTCTGTACATAAACCCTCTTATAACGATTTTGGGGTACTCAAATCTACGATGAACAACAGTATTTATCAATATAGCGCTGCATTCTAAGATAACCCTTTTTCCATATGTACAGGTTGCGTCAACTACTGTATACCACAAGTTTTTCCAATAATCATAAAAGCTTTAAATTAAAGAAAAATAAACAATAAATTATAATCAATATTCAAAAAATATTCCATTTTGAATGTGGCAATACCCTTAAGTGGCTCTAAGCCATTGCAGAATGAGATACAAACAATTACTAATTACACAGGTATTATTAATCTGCTCTTTTCCCCGATAGCTTTACGAAGAGAATTAAGATTTAAATGTGATTTTTATAAATCTTGAGTTTAAGGTATGCTCACAACAAAATAGTCTCGAACTCAGCGAATAAGTGGTTCCACCATAAAAATGATTTTATAATCAAATTGTTTTGTCGTAATTTATTTTTAAACTATTGTTAATGTTCAAAGTTGACAAAGGATTATGTTTTTGTATTTTTGTTTACTAATGTGTTATTTACCATTGATTCGATTTTGTTCATTTTAACGAATGGTTAATTTGACGAAGCTGTTAAATCATGTTTAGAAGGCAAACCCTAAGTGACTAAAACAATACTTTAACAAGCATAAACGTCTAAACTAAACCATTATTTGTAAAGACATATTGTTCATCTCCTCTGGTTTACACACAGTATACGAGTATGCATATGCAATTAGACATCTAAGAGGTGTTTCATCGAATATAACATTAATTGCATTATTAATAAAAAAAATTAGACAGTTGAGTTATTCTATTTTTACAAATTTTTTACTAGAACGAAGTAGCAACAGTAAGAATTGACATTGAAGAAGAAACAAGATGACTTTTCTATATAACGAGACGTTAGACAGAGCTATATAGTATCATCTTGTCTTTTTAACCTATATTCAGATAGAAATTTCAGAGAACGAGCTCAAAAGGAAACCGGAGTTCGAATAGGGTAATGTTAAATCGATGGACTATAAAGTAATAAATACCAGCAGAAATGATCGAGGAACCAATATACAAATTATCAAAATGGAGTTAAAATTTAAACTTCAAAACTATCAACATCAGTAAAATGATCGTAGGCCTACTTAACTTAAGCCTGAATGGAGTTAACCTAATTAGAGATTCGAACAGAATTGGCTTAACAAAGATTTAAATCCAGATGAAGAAATAATTCAGGTAGAATTCGCTAGAAATTATGTGAAATCTAAAATACTAATATTATCTTTAGAAATATCGCCAAGAATGAAATTTGTTAAATTCAAAGTATTGTATACTGATGTGATACGTAAATTCTAAACGTAAATACTAAGAACCTTCGAACTTTGATGTTATAAAATTCTAACTTTTCCGTAGACTAAAATAATACATAATAAATGGCAGTGTAGAAGATTTAAAAAAAAAGAAAAGAAATCTATGGAGTTATTAAGTCTCGAAAAGGAAAGTTAACAGAACGTCTTCCGGGTTGTTGAGACAGAAGAACTCAACGTTTCGCCCACTTTTTTAAGGGGCTTCTTCAAGAGGAAAATGGAAGAAATATCTGTACACCCCAGGCCTTCTTGCCCTGCATTCGCCAAGTTACTAATCGTATAGGTAGAATTCTCAAAAAACATAACATCAAAACCGTCTTCAAACCTCCTCCAAAAGTGCCACAGATACTCCCTTCAGTAAAAGATAAGCCTGAACCCTTGTCATCAAAAGGCGTCTATAGTATTCCCTGTTCTTGTGGTTTAATGTACATTAGAGAAACTGGTTGCTCAGTACACACACGTATCTGTGAACACAAACGTTGCTTGAAATTAGGTCTTCTCTCATACTCAGCTATTGCTGAACATCATCACAACACTGGTCATAAAATATTGTTCGAAAAATCTTCGATCATCGCCAATGCCCCATAATTTTTCAACAGAAATATCCGTGAGGCCATTCAAATCAAGACCGCTAACAACTTGAATCGCGACACGGGTGATCATCTATCAAACCTATGGAGTTCTGTAATCGCTACTGGCTCCACCCCCTCCACTTCTGACCAATCGTCGTCTTCGTCCGATACGCTTGACCGGTTACAGCCAGTACAAAGTTGCTGTCTTTTTCTGTTCTTCTTCAGAAGAGTTTCGCCTCTGGCTTGGTTTACAAGTTGAGTTACCGTTCCCTTCTTCCTCTTGCTAAAAGAACTTCGCCTCTGGCGTAGTTAACACGTTGAGTTACCGTGTTATTTTAGTGCTCCCCTTTTCCTCCTGAAGAAGCCCCTTAAAAAAGTGAGGGAAACGTTGAGTTCTTCTGTCTTAACAATAACATAGTTCCAACCCGGAAGACGTTCTGCTAACTTTCCATTATTCTTTGCTTCTTTGATCACCGTTCACCGTTTCACCGTTATCTGTGGCCTGCCTTGCCTTCTCCTTCCACTCTAATATCATTCTGGTAATCTCGCAACCCCTAACTGATTTTGAATAGGCAAGCATTCATGCTGCTTGCCTATGGCTATGGTTTACCTTTGGATTGTAATCTGTGTTACTTACTCGGAGCCAGTAAGGGATTTTAGAAAATGGAACTTGGTACTTATTGGAAACTATACTTTTTTAATTAATGTAATCTATAGTAATATTTTTCACAGTAAAAGCTTCTTCAAAACTTAGATGAAAAATATAAACCTAAAATAGAGATAGGCGGTAGCCTAATCTAGTGGTATCACTTGTAAAATTTCGAAAACCCACATACGTATTGCGTTATTTAAGTAATTTTATAGCTTTTCACTGTGTTTTATCTAATAACATAAAAAGACAAAATGTACAGTTTTGAGAGAATAAACTAAAATTCATAAAATAGTTTTTGAAAACCTTCTAAAATATCACTGATATCGAAGTTTTAACCAATAAGTTTTTTATAGTTTTGCATATTTAATTGATTAAGAATAACAAAGCAAAAGTTAGGTTTTTGTTAATTTAAAAAATTTTGTTTTTGGGATAATCTGCAAACTTCATGTGATAGTAATAAAACTAATTTAAGAATAAAATTTTCAACACGTTTATCTTTAAATAATTTTAATTCAAAAAAGGTCGAATAAGGAAATATTCATACACAAGCTCTTTGCCATTTTTATCTATAAAAGAAATATCCAAGGAAGGTTCCCAGAATTTTTACTGGTAGGGTGGGGGGGGGGGGGCAAGGTTAAACCACATAAAACCACATAATTTATATTAAATGTTTGATTGTATTTGAACTGTCGGAAGATTAATATTTTTAAGCGTAGATGGAAAGTTAGGTACATAAACTATTTATGTAGTTTTATAATTAATTTTTCGCTTTTTTAGCTTTCAAGGGGGAGAGTAAGTGCCACATACTGTCTCCCTGGCTACGCCGAAAGTATCAAATCAATCAGTTTTCCAAAAATTAAAAGATGTTGGATTCTAACAATATTCGGTTTCAGATAATACTTGTTTTCACGACATTATTCAAAAATGAATGACAAGGAAAGCAGAATCAATATACCCATAAACGAGTAAATAACTAACTAAAGAAATAAACAATTTCAGAAATGCGTACCTATAGATGGGAGAAAATCATTAAAATGATACATACCTACATCTAAAAGAATTCGTACAGCGAAATTTGTTGTCTTTAATTTTTTATTTCAATATTTTAAATATATTAACTTCTTGGAATATTTAGGAAACAATTTAAATTTAGTTTCCTGCCGAAGTCTGTTTTTCTGATCTATAATTCAAGATCTACGAGTGAAGACTCAGCTAACATCTTTAAAGTTTAATTCTACTACTACTCCATGCAATCCATGCAAAAGGCTACATAAGTTACTCTCAACATAAACTTCTAACAAGTTTGTTAAATCTTGTTAAAAACAATTTAAATAAATAAATTTCCTTAACAAAACTTGATGAAACTTCCTTACGTTACGTTAAAGTTTTAAAGCACAACTTTTTAATAATTAGTTAATTTAATTTTAGCAGTAATTTTAACATTAATCGAACAGAGTTAAAAAAGGGAAAATCCGTTGCTTTACAATTTACCAAGATATTCACGATATATTTTCAGAGATAGAATGGAAGGAAATGCTTACAGATATATTTTACTGCTCCACAGGGTAACATCTACCACAGATTTGATTGATATCGTTGTATTGTTATCCATTTCTAATGCTGTATTTTTTCTTGTGCAATATTTTGAATCATTTGATTATCGGAATTTATGATACGAATTTCTCTTTGGATTATGTTTCTGTCTATCGTTTTTAGGAATGCGAAGTTTTGTTTTACAACCCTGGATGACTGAAAATATTTTACCGATGTTTTATTTTGAAAAATATAGACACATCCTTCTATCCTGCTATTGAGTTTTAAAAATAAATAATAATGAAATGACAATTAAAGGGTATTTAATCCCGTTAGCGGCAGATTAAATTTTGTAAATTAAAACGTCAAGCAGTTGCAAAGTTGATATGATTTTGTTACAAAGTATTCATTAATGTACATAGAAGTTTCTAAGCTAGTGATGTGGTTTAAGCCTTTGTGTATGCACTAGCTCATCATCTGCCTGAAGACAAAACAGATTTCCTTTAATAAAGACAAGAGACGTTTATTGAACGTATTTGGACATCTATTTCATTTTCTAAAGAAAAGATAAAGCTGAATGTCGACTTCTTTGAAATTATGTTAATCGCCAAAAATTTAATTTAATAAGTCATCGCTCCTCTAAAATAATTAAACTAAAACATAAAGTTTTCACGGCGATCTTGATCAAAAAGAAACGAAGAGAAGGCTTAGCCCAAACATGATAAATATACAAAAAACTAATAGGATTCTTTAGAAAAATTTTCTAGCTCGATAAAAATGAATTATTATGATGCCCCTACTAACAAGTTAAATATATGACACCTAGAAAATTACTGCAAAAAATATTTCTGTAGTTGGAAGGTTAAGACACTGGGAAGTATAAAAGAGACCGTTAGCTAAATGATGTATGTGAGTTGAGGTATTTGCTCTCATTTAAGGGTACTATGGCGTTATATTCGTGCTCCCTGAAAGCAAACAATGAATTTGTTCTAATGGGGCTATCAAGGATCTGATATGGGATACTACATTACTTCATTTTATTAAAGAACTACTTGGGTTTTTTGACTCACTATATTAAGGATGTCCCAGCCTTACATATTTGCTCTTCATTAGATTCAAACACGCCATTTTATTTTAGTTTTCAGTAGAAACATGTAAGTTTCTTATGGAATTTTCTATGAATCTAAAACTTTTTAATTGGCAACTAACTAATACGATGAAAACGCTTTTCTTGTATGTAACCGTCATCAATGTTTTAGTAAATAGCCTGATTAAAACCCTGATCATGTATGTTTATAGGTGTGAATTTCGTCAACGATAAAACGTGGGGTTAACGTTAATTTTATGGACATCCTTCTACCGACTTTAATCTTCCTTTTTCTGCTGCGAAAATATTCTCAGTTAATGTTCACTCGGTCGTTTTCTCATCGGAAGTAGCGGCGGTTCGCACATAAAATATTTGAGTGTCGTATTCACAAAAAAAAGATTACAAAATATTTAGTAATAATAAAATTTTTTAATAAAGGCTTATCTCTTTTTATTTCCGTTTGTATTATTTTTAATGTGAACTCCAGAGTGAAATTTTTTTTAAATTGTTTCAAGGCAATTCTTGTTAGTTTTATAAGGAATGTGCTTGTACGATTATTATGTTTAATAAATTAGTTTAGGTTAACTAAACACAGCTATTTAAATAGATGTTTACATAATAATATAAATTTCACGTTGAATATTACAGTAAATTATAAATTTGACTAATTTTTAAGCGTTCTTCATACTATTATTATTACGAAATACATTTGTTGTTTGTTCAAGAATGTTTACCTATATAACTTAGCGTTACCCTTTCTTGTATCTAAAGAGTCAAATTTTATCAAACGCCTATAATTCTTTATAACACATTTAAGGGCCACCGATATTTAGTAGTTTGAATGAACGATGTATTCCATTATTCAGAAATTTATTGGCAATCATGACACAGCAAATCCTTTTTTAACGCTACGTCTCAAGTCATAGAATTTAACTATGAAAATATGGAATTATTAAGTCAATGAATCGATTTTTTAAGGAAGTAGACAAATATTATAATTGAAAATCTTTGAGTATTACGAACATCTTTCGGGTTCCCACATGAATTTTGAAATTCTTTTGCTGTGCCCGCATTTTACCGGATTTTACGTTATTGTTTCTAAGAAAATTTGGAAAAATACGGAAGCAAAATAAACCCCAACATTTTTAATATAGGAAGGAAAAGAAAAAGACGAGAAAAGAAAACGTTGAAGAAGAAACAGGAGAAGACGAACACGAAGAAAAAGAAACCCAAGAAGCATACGAAGAACATAGAGAAGAAAACCAAGAACGTGAAGAAGAAAGAATACATGACAAAAAATCAGGATTACGAAAGGGAAATCTTAATCCTAGAAAATGTTAAATCTTCTGGTTTTACTTTTACTTAATTCTATTCCTTGGTGATTTTTGGTCTTTGAGTAATACTGCTTTAGTAACTGCTGACATAATGAATATCGACCTTGAAATATCAAAGATTCCAAAAAGGGAAAGCAATATCAGAACTGCAAACTTGATTAACATTTTAAGCCTGCCTGAATGTGAAGATGTAGAGTAAGCAATAGGAAACTGTTACACATAGCATAAAAGAACCAGTTAAGGTACTTGATAAACTGAAAACAAGGAAAATTAAGCTCAGATTCACAATGAAGAAACACAGAAAATGCGATGTTATAGATAATTGTATTCATTTATACCCAAAGTGCATTATTATTAATGATCTTATAAAATTATGCCAAAGAGCATATATGAATTCTATAAGTATGGGAAACTAAATAACTTTTATCCAGAACTGATAAGATGGCTGCAAAGCTAAGGGCGAACGCAGTAAAATAGAAAAAGTGCCCTAAAAATTAAGAAACTTTTTCTAAATGTTCGCTAGAAGGAATTTATTTGACAGCTCACATATATTTTTCAAAATATTCGTCGAGGGTTACTTTGACACATTTTGGGGCTACTTTGACACCGTCCCTCGTATAAGCATAAATAGGTACAAAAGTAAGGTTATGTTTATATTTGTTTACATTGATGCCAATAGTGAGTAGATTATCTCTGAGTATTCCGCTGTATGTTGTGACTTAAATATTTCAAAATACGTTGTAAAAAATGGTTAGATCCTACAAAAAGAAACTCGAAAGCTGTCGATACAAAAACTATAGCGCAGAAGACCTGAAAAAAAGCTCTAGTACAACACAGGAGGCGGCCGCTAAAAAGTATAATATTAACAGAACTATGTTATTGTACAAACTTCGTGGTTCTCATAAAGGTAATCCCGGTCATCCTACAGTTTTATCTCAAAATGAAGAGAAATTGATAGCAGATACACTGGGAACTGTAAGTGATTGGGGCTTCCCTATGACTAAGGCCGATATACGGGGTGTGATCGAGAAGTTCGTGACTAAGCAAAGCAGGATTGTGGCACAGTGGGAAAACAATGTACCGGGTGTTGATTTTGAAAATGCTTTTGCTCTCAGAAATAGACTTACCTGACTTACCCATCGTTTAGCTACAAATATTGAGAAGCAGAGGGCATCAGTCGGGCCCACAGAACTCACTGAGTTTTTTGAAAATATTTGTAATGTTCTAACCGCTACTAACTCCTGTGGTCTGTACAATTACGATGAAACAAATATTACGGGTGATCCGGGGGCACCTAAGGTTCTTGTACCACGAGGACGAAAACGAGTGGAGCGAGTACGAGAACATTCCAGAACTTCTGTCAGCGTAATGTTTTGTGAAACGGCAGCAGGAGTACTATTGCCGCCTATGGTTGTCTATAAATCTAAAAATTTATATAAAAATTGGAAAAAAGGAGGTCCTGCAGGTGCCATGTATGATCACAGCGAACCGAGATGGTTCGATATGAATTTATTCGAGCAGTGGTTCTTTAAATTGTTGCTACCGCACGTTAAACCCTACCGGAAAGAAAACGAAACTGCCGTTGTTTTGGGTGATAATCTGGAGTCGCACTTTTCACCAGAAGTTGTGAGAGTGTCAATAGAAAACATTTATTTCAGTGCTTTTCCACCTAACGCTACACATCTGATACAGCCGTTGGACGTCGGAGTTTTTTGTCTCGTTAAAAAGCAATGGAGGAAAGTTTTGGACGGATGGGGACAAGAGCCCAGGCGTCGAGGAACGATTGCTAAGGAACAATTCTCTATGCTCCTTCTGAGACTATGGAATTCTATAACACCAAATATGGAATCCAATCTTAAGAGTGCTTTTACAGGAACTGGTCTGTGTTCGTTTGACCCTAATGTTGTTCTAAGTAAATTGCCCTCCGAAGACACAAATACTGGTAGAGTTTTAGATGCTAGTTTACTTGAGTTCATAAAAGAATCTACGGGTTTTGATCAAAATAGAAGAGGCAAGAAATTGACTTCCAATTCAGGCACTCGTATTTCACTAGACAATTTGAACAAGCAAAAGGGGGTGGAAGTTCAACCTCAAGCAAGTTCTATTAAATCTCGTCCTACCGGTTCCCTATACTCTTCAGACGATGACCTTCCCCTCATTAATATAGTCTCGAATTCAAAATATAAGCAGACTCGTGAGGGGGACAATATAGACCAAGAAGAAAACCTCTGTGCGATCTGCCTGTGTGACTTCCGACATTATATTGGAGTTGATTGGGTTTGCAGGATTAAATAGGTCTGCGGAAATTGTAACAAGGGTACAATGAATCCTCGGTATGAATGTTCAAGATGTGAAGATGAATATGAGTGAAAACAATGTGTATTGTATTCAAAGAGTTGTATTTTTGTTTTTAATTTTTTAAACTGTTTAATTGTATAAACTACATCAAATAATATTTAGCATGTTTGACACAGGTAGTTTTTGTTATTTAACCCCTCAAAATATTGCAAAATAAAAAAAAATAAATTAATTTGGTGTCAAACTAACCCCCGAATGGTACTAATTTGACTTCCGCTACAAAACTGCGCTATATCAAAGTAGCCCCGAGCATGTCCGTCATAGGGAATGATACAAGAGTATCAATTGGTTTAGACAAACACAAATTTCCTGATTCGGATAAGTAACAAAAAAGTTGCGCCAAAAAAACCTCAAAACTATGTCAAAGTAGCCTCAGTTTACGGCATTGGATATGGATTGGATGCTCTGAAAAATAGAGTCAACTTAGACAGGGACTCGACTGAGAAACTGTTTATACCGGTGATATATGTAAATTTAATGGATGAAAATGTTGATAACACATCATAAATATTACTGTATTAAATTGCCTTTATTTTTATAATGTTTTAATGGAATTTATGATTACTTATTTTAGAAATGCATATCCATATGTATGTAAATAAAATTCAAGATTTATTTAGAATACGTTCGACTCCGTTTAAGCGATAAGATATCAAATGTGCTTGTTCGTAATGAATGACATGTGTAATGTACTATGAAACTGAGTCCGACATTCAGATGTGTCACATCAGTATTTGTAGTTTACTTATTTATTATTTGCTACTATCCGAAATGTTACGTACATTAATTTCAACGAAACGTTGAAATCCTATAATATTTAAAATGTATTAATTAAATGATCTTTGTTATATCATCAACAAAAGAAAGACTGATAGATAGAAAGAACACCGTACATACAAATACGACTACAATATAAACGATATAATGTGGTCTAAATATTAATTTAAAAACGAAAACTGTAGACGGAATAACGTCATAAAACACTGTCTACTCGGACGTCCTTTTTTGTTGGATATTTCTACAATTTCTTCAGCTATAAACAGTAAGGCTGTTATAAAGGTATCGAAGTCTTGCATATATAAGAGCCAAAAATGAAACAATGACTTGTTGGCAAATTGGTATTCTAATTTTAATGCAGAAAATAGAAGCATTTCTTTTAATGAAAATTAAATTTATAATTCAGGAGTGGGCTGCCACGTGTAAAAGGCCTCGGTTTCTCACGTAGGCATCTCGAGTTCGATTCCTGAGACCAGAGATTTCTCAGCCAGAATGTTAGTCATAGTCATATGCTTCTCCGTGCTTTGGAGGGCACGTTAATACGGTGGTCCCTGTTGTCAACATCGCACCACTTCGGTCCAACCTTCTTCTCTTCATTCGATAGGTAAAGTTAGCCTTCTGTCGAATATACGTGCAAATAGGGTTCACAAAACTCATAATAATGGGTTGAAACAGGCCATTGGCAACAAATTTTAAATTCTGGTGCATTTAATTATGCGTGTCCCTATTATTTAAAAACATTTCAGTTCTAATTTAAACTACAAAATTAAACTCGACCCTAAAATTATTTAAGCATAAATCTCTATGACCAGGTTTGGAAGAGAAATTGAAATTGCAAATCCGCGTTCGACGTTTAAAGCTATAAATTGTGATGTTGAAAATTCAAATCTAGATCCGTAACTACATGTGAGATTCAAAAATCTAATCCTTGTTCGAGATACAAGATTCGAATCCGGATTCGAAATTGGAATTTCATTTTAACAGGTTAAAGATTCGAATGTCAGATTCGCTTGATCAGCTCTAGTGAAAAAGATGGTATTAATTAAAGATGTACAGGTTTTAACCTTCCCTTTTCAAACTGGTCGCGAAATATCCCTTCAAAGTAAAAGAAAATGTTAGGAACAATTACCACAATAGGGTTCCCATGGAAGATTTTTATTTCCCTGACTTTTCCATGATTTCCCTGACCAAACTATTTTCCTATCTCTGGTTATCGAAAGAGTACAATTGTTTTGTAAATGCTATTTTTTGGGAAATAAATTAATCGATTAAATTTCAAATCAAAATTTCCAAGAAATAAAACCAAACATAATATTATAGAATAATATACAGAGTGTGCCTTTGTCCATATAATTTAATGTTTGATGCATTTCCGGTAGTAAAAGTGCTACTTCAGCCCCCTTTTTCAAAGACTAAAGGGCCATTTTTACTGCCAAAAGATCAAATATAATTTTAAACCCAAAAGACTAAAGTGAAAATAAAGGATTGCCGTGAAAACTTAAAACCACAGATCTTGGGTTCGATTCCCGGTCCAGGTCGGTGAGATTGTAACCTAATCAAAAGAAATGTCAGACTAGATATTTTTAATTGAATTTTAGTTTAATATTAGTAGTCACGTTCTAAACGATGACGTAGGTTTATATTACTTATTATTTTTGAGGTTTCTAGCCATTATTTTTTTCTTTTCAGAAAGGTTCTTAATTTAGGCAAAGTGCAAAAATTAGGGTATATGCCACAGGACTAAGATATCTTTTAATCTCTCCTGTGATTTCATGATACTCAACATTAAACCTTACACTTAATCCTTTGGTATATAATATACTATTATCACTTGGTAATAGGACGTTCCGGACTATGAAGTGCTAGGAATTTATTAGGGAGCCTACGTTTTGGTTTTGTAAATTTCCGAATTTTCCCCAAAAATTCCTAAAACTTCTTTACTTTCCCCACCAAAATAAAAAACTGCGAAATTCCCTGACTTTTCCCAGGTTTTCACGTTTTCTAGGACATCGGAAACCCTGCATAGACAATATTTACTAACTTATATAAGAAAAAACAACTTAGTGCAAGATTAACAGTAGGCAACGATAACTTCGAGAAGTAATCTAAATTTAAATAATTCCTCAAAATAGTAAATAATAGTAGAGACAAATCAAGAGACATAGACGCTAGAATACAAGCGGTCTTTGGGCTACAGCTGCATTTCAGAGGTTACTCACAAGTAGGTCACTATCTGAGAAGGTTAAATTATGAATTTATAATAGTATAGACCGGTAGTTCCGTATGGATGTGAAGTTTGGAGTATGGCGATGAAGACGTTGAAAGAATAAGCATTAATAAGGCTTGTGAACAAGGGACTTAGGTAAATTCTATGCCCAAATAAAGACAAATCTAACGAGCATTAGCGTTTAAGAACAAATTAAGAAATAAGAATTTGAGTCGACCAACTATTGGTAATAAATGCCATTTGAGGCGGACGATTAGAATAGATAGAACACATCCTTAAAAATAAAAATCATGGAGAGAATAAAATATTTTCAAATAAAGCTAATAGGAGAAAAAAAGGCCAACAAAGGCACCTAATTTGAGGCTAACAGGCAAGATCATAAACAATCCAGAGGATATTCAAAAAGGCCAGATCTCGAAGTAGGAAAAGTATAAGCCAAGAGGGTAACTTTCAGAACCAGATACGTAAATATCCATCCGGCTATCAAAATGTTCAAAAGATCGAAAGATATTCACTTCAACAATCGTTAATCATAAAAATTAATTAAAAAACTCAAACAAGCACAACACATATTTAAGGGAATCAATGTAAACCTTTTATAAGGAAATTCTATGAAAATCAAAAGTTAAACTATGAGATTTATTAGATACTGGTAAATTCTGAAGCATTACTGCAAGTAGTATCAGTGCACAAGGAACGGAAATTGACGAAGATTTTTACAATTTTAAGGTACGAAAACTCGTAACAAAGCGATAACAGTATCAATAAGTATTTATTAAAATGGCCTCACAAACAGGGAAAGACCCCAGATTTGGTGACTGCATCAACAACATTATTTGGTGGCTAAATTCTTAACAAATCCCTTATTGTTATATATCCAACTACAGCCACCTTTTTATTACAAAACTTAAATAATTCGACGCCAACAATGTGAAAATCGTGGTTAAAATTAGATTAACAAAATAATTTTCACAGATTTAAAAATTATACAAATATTTCCTTAGTATCTGTAAAGAAAGGTTCGTTAAACACTCGAAATTTTAAAATCCACTAAAGCAGCAGTAAAGTAACTCCTTCCTTCTCAAACAGCAAATCCCCAGCGTAATTTTAAATGGCTAATTAGCGAACCTTTTATATTTTTCAAAAAACTAATCGAAATATGCGACTTTAGCTTAAAAGAAACACAAAAGTGAAATAAGAGAGGAGTAAAAGTCTTCTGCCTCGATTTGTACAACTTAAATAAAAGATTTTTATGAAAAGGTTCTAATTAATTAATTAATTTATGTAACAGTGGGTTTCTGGAAAATCTTCAAGTTATCTCCCGAGTTTTACAAGATGCGCGTATATTCCGATTTAGAATTGATGAATTAAACAAGACTGTAAATGTAGATGTATTCAGTACTTGACTAATACAATATGTAAATTGCAAACTGTTAAAGTGCATTACTAACAAGTTAACAACTAATTCGATATGCCGTTTTGAATGCAAAGGTTCAAATTTTAATTGTAACTTAGTTAACTTAACCTAGGATTTCATTTGCATTGATCATCAGTAATTTAATCGTAACGCTCCACACTAATATAAAAAGTTTAATATTAACTACTATATTACCATATTTACACAGCAAGGGAGGAAAGTAAAATTTACTCTATTGAGCTTGCGAGCACTTACTGCCCATGGTACGTAAAACATTTTTTCCACAAACACTAAAAATCTAAATAATTTTTGTATTAATTTGCCAGTAATTGCCACTAAATTAATTTATCAAAAACTAAAGCAATAATACTATCTAAGCTGATGCTGATGCTTCAAAATAAATGTTGCCCTCTTCCCCTACTTGCTTACTATCTTGACGACCAATAGTGGCCAAATTAACTTGCCTCCTTCAAATATGACCAAATGTCACGAGATAAATGCAACTTACAGAACTGGCAGGGAAAAAATGCTTTAGCCTTAATTTTTCATCTGAAAAGTGCAAAATTTTACGAGATTTGAAGTAAATCTACCCCGTAAATAAAACCAGCAATTTTCAGATCTGTTTTATAAGGTAGGTAGTCATTCGGATGACCTGATGAAGTCATGAAACACATCTTGGCAGTAATTTTGTGTTTTATTTCAGCGTGAATTGGTGCAAAATCTTGTTACGACATAAAATATTTATATCGGAGGTTTTTAAGACGCTTCACTGTACTTTTGCATTACCTACACTTAGAGGAAGCAATTGATGCAAAATTCTGATGAAATAGAATGCTAGTGGAAGCAATTGAAACAGGTGATTAAGTTGGCTGATAAGCGCTTTCTGGCAATTAGTTAGCATTTAAACGTTAGTATTTCGCGGATAAAACCATCAATAACGCCATTCAGCAACCATAATTAGTGATGATTTACATGTTAATTAGACCTAAATCTGTAAACAAATAAAGCAAGGTATTACTGACGGTACAACTACTGAATCAGTGGTTGATTTAATGGATCACGCCAGACCGCAAATATAACAGCCTATGGAAGATTATAGTTGTGACTGCAATTTTTCGTTTTTCAAATCGGAGACGTGGATTACTTCAATCGTTAGATAGTATATGGTAAAAATTAACTTTGAATTGCTGTTATTCTTTTTAACTAAAAAAATCTGTTTTACATATTTTGGTTTAAAATAACTTCTGAAATCTTAAATAAATATCAAATTTAAAAGCAGGGCACCACTGAAAATTAACTTGTAAGTTGAAGATCATAGTTATTTGAAAAAAATGGGGTTTTGTGTTAAAAATAGATATTTTGTAATTTTCCCCACATTCTAAGCAAGGTATTATGTCCTAGAAATTTGGGTATGGTAACTGATTATGATGAAGTGAAAGATTATGAGTATGAGATTGGCACTTTATTCCTCCCCCACAAATTGAGATTTCGCATAGGACTATCTACACTCTGTGTTGTAGAAAAAACCGAAGCATTAGGGAATTTCAGATTTTCTGATAAAAATAATATATTATTCATTGATTCGCGGCCTTTCAGTGTATTCCAGTAGATAAAATTATAAAAAATATATATACAATTCGCATTGACGTGCAAACATATTAAAATATATTGTAAAATCTTATGTATACACAAATTACAATAAAACATTGCTAATAATAGTTGTAATTTCTATATTTCGCTTTGGTGCTGTTTTTTATGTTATTGATAAAACAGCTTTTAAAGTTGGAACTCGAAAAAATCATAAGAAACATAATTTTCAAACTAGAAATTTAGAAAAGCAGCGTTTTTTTCTATAAAAATAGTTGGAAAAAATTCGGATCTCTGTTTGCAGTTTGTTTAATAATCGGTGAAATTCACTGAAAGATTTTCATTACAGTACCACACGATAAAACTCATTAGAAAACTAGGAATAAGCAACCTAAATAAATTTAAAAATCTCTTTCAAGGTAAAGTTTTCTAAGATGCAACTTTAGAGTTTTTAACAAGCTAAGGATTTTAAATGCTTAATAAGTTTCTGGTGGCATAACCAAGAAATTATTTAATAATGTTTATGTATATTCCCTCTATTTTAAACTGATTTGCAGTTCTAGGTAGTTACCTCACCCCAACAGCTGCTAATTCTTCTTCTTTGAATAAGGCCTCAAGAAGAATGGATATCAATGTTGAAAAAAGCTTCCTAACACTTAATATAGGTATTTAATAAAATCGGTCGAAGGAAGCCAAATAGGCAGGAATGAATTTTTGCAGTAAGATACACAAGATTCGAATTTTTTGTTCTTTTGCCCAAATATGCCGAGGGTTTGTTAGCACTTGTTGGGAGATGTTGAGTTGGACTTGTATTAGGTTCTGAATCCAACCAAATATATTTATTTTGGAAATTAAATTTTTTTAATTAATGTATTTTACCGAATTATAAACATTTTGTATATGTATAGAAAAATACTACTCCGCAAGGATTTAAACCACCGACCTTGTTAGAGCATTGGCGCGTAAAGTTAAAGAACAGTGGTTCAAATCCCTGCAGAGATGATATTTTTACTGTATATGGAATTTCCTAATTCGTTAAAATATATTATAAATGCATCTAATTATAACTTAACAAGTTTGCAAAATTGTTTATTCTTTAAAAAAACGTTTGTAAATAAATTAAAAATTGAGATGGTTAATTTTTGTTTGTATACATAAATCTGTAGGTCCTCTATGTCTGTATGCTACTTGACACGCATACTACAGACATATGGAGAGAAGACCGGCCACACCCTGTAAAGGGCAAGCCACTTCAAGAAGAAGATATGTAAGTAAAGAATGTCAAGTCGTTATTAATATATTACAAAACAACACAAATATATGTCATTAAAATATAGGGGGGAAAAACAGGAATATCAAGGGAAGAAAGATACACAAGTAAATAAATAAGTATTGGAATTATCGGAATATCTAATGAAAAATTTAATTAGACAGACTAAACTTGATCTGGGTAGGGTGTACAATAAGGACATAGCAAAGATGATTTTAGGATATCTCCATCATCAGTAACAGCAATTGAGATCAAGCTTAAGAAGGGTAAATGATAGACTACCACAAAAGAAAATAACCTAGAATTAATAGTACGAAACGAATTGATACAGATAGTAAAGCTATCAGAGATGTGATAAATTAAGGCGTCTGAATGAGAAGAAAAGAAAAAGCAGAAGAAGAAGGGCCAAAATGATAAAATGGCTACGATAAATAGAAATTCAACACAAGTTGAAACAAATTTTCAAATTAAAAGGAAGATCCGTGAATTCCTTTGGAAATATTACAAAACAACTTATTAACGATCGTTGAAGGCTGAATTAAGTTAAATTATAAGAAATTTAAGAAAAATTTTCTTAATGGTGCGAATCGATTAAACCAACCACTTATACAACAAAGGAGGTAAGTAGAGATTTACTTTATCAAGCATGAATAAATCACTGAACTCGCATGGGATGTACAATATTTGTTCTACTGCCGGTATAAACTGTTCTTTAAAATTTAAATATTTTTTAAGATACTTAATAATTTGACGAGGGTGTAAACAAATTAGGAAAAAAGATAAACATTGCAATTCTAGCTGTGACTAAACGAAATCTATTGATTGATATACTAAACAGTGAAAAAGGCGATAATTTGATGAACTAACTAATAAAATACAACAATATGTGTATATTGGGAGAAGAAATGTAATATACCTAATAAGCAGTCAGGAAATTAGGAATTAAAATCAAAATGATATGTAACTAACATAGGCACAATAGGCAACTTCAAATTAAAATCTTTAGACTAACAATAGTATAAGTACAAAAGAGGCGTTAATAAAGCAATTATATACTACGAGTATATTATACTAACTAATAAAATATGAACATATACTTTTTCAAAATTACTTTGTGGCTTAAAAACATACCTAACAAAATTTTAAAATTTAAGATTTTGATAAATATCGGAAACTACAACGCATTATCTGCTTCACAGTACCTATTTCTCTAAACTTCTTGTACTTAATAGATTTAGAACTCATATAAAGACGATTGTAAGGTTAATGTTGTGAATCAGAAGCTTTTTGTTCAAGCAAAATCGTGTTTTACCATACTATCTTGTGATCAAAAAACAATTCACCCCAAGTAGGCCATGGCTACAAAATATATCACTGTTAATGTTCCACTTCGTTAAATAACTGTCATAATTACAATTTGAGGTTATGTTATCAAGTTTCCACGGACGCTGGTTGATGTTCTACGTTTCACATCGATTGACATAGCCAAGCCTGAGCAATCTTAAAATTTTAATTACTGAACTTTGGTATGCAACGTAAACACTAATTCAACATCCGCGAAAAGTTCATAATGTAACCCTAAAATGTCATTACATATGACATGACAATGGCAGGGGCGCGGCATTACAAAAAGTTAAATTTTATTGATCACATGGTACCAAATTCTTAAATATAAAGCTAGTTGGCGAAAACTCCTAATTTCAATAAGTTATTTGCCGAACTATTTAGCTTAGGTACACTAAAATGAGGCAGTTAATTACAGTGACGGTGGTAAGACTTAATAATCATGCTTTGTTTCGCTTAGGAGTTTTAAAAGCACGAGTAAAGTTTCATGTGCGTGGGACGTAGTTAAAATATAACTTCTCCAATATTTAGGACAAGCTTAATACACTACAGGATAATGCAAACTTAAATTGGATTATAAATTTCAGAATAATAAAAATGTATTAAATCGCACAAACAGGGAAACCGATCGAAGTTCTGTAAAGCTCATTAAACTATTCTCTTGCACATTAATCTAAACGAGGATTATATATTAATATGGGACTGGGATTACATATTTGGGATCACATTCACTTTCGTATACAGTTCCGCGGCATTGCGCTGAAATATTAATTATAGAACTTAGCGATAAAGTTAGTACTAATTACATAACTCGATAATTTCGTTATCAAGCTAGTAAGTTGCTTTTGATTTTGGTATTTACTACCGTATGGCCCTAACTCATGACTTTAACTAGCGTTTATTGAAAACACCGCTAGTAACTTTTCTATTACCGAGTAACAAATTTAAATCTCGAATAGGCTGTAAATTACAGCGGCTTGCTCCGAGCAAGTTATAAATTTACCACTAACTTTGTAAATAATATGTCTAAAGGGATTTTAAGCTCACTCAGGTGTGTGTATTTTACATTATTTGTTATGCATCGGTTCTTTACGTGTAAACAATTTTATTATGTATACATTTGCATCGATTAAAAGGCAAGGTTGCCCTAAAACACATGCTTATAAACACTTTCTATTCATTAATGACCAACTACTTTTCGTCTAATTATTATGTGCTTTTGGGGATTTGTTTAAATTGAAAATAAGCAACAAGTAAGAAGTAACCATGTCAATAAAAACTTTCTTATGTATTCAAAAGCATTCTGTAATATTCTAAATAAATCATAACAAATTCGAAAGTTCCCTAGGAACTCAAATGGTAGCAAATACGTTGGAAAAATAAGGAGGAAAACAATTCAAAAACTGCAAATCCTTTCATCAGGATTTGAAAATATGCAAATTGTAGGTTCTGTTTATTAACAAAAAGAGGTAGAATATAAAACAGGGTAAAAATTAGCATCACAAATTCTTAAATTGAGGTCATGAATTTCTGAAAATATTTTTTTCAGCACAGAAAAAAATTCAACGAGTTTATCTAGGATAATAAAAATGTTGAACGAATTTGATTTCAATACTGGTATCCCAAGATAAACTAAGAACTGCGTAGTATAAAGAGATTTTGTATCACTTTGAAGAAAATGATTTCAAATCTGTTAAAACCGAGAATACTTCCAAGGATAAAGATTTACGTTTCCTGTGGTTGAAATATTTCAAAGGAGCGCTGAAAATATATTTGTTATTATCAGATACTCTGCTACTTACTAAGAAATTGATGCTTCAGGAAAAACTATAAACAATTATTGTGGAGGCGAAAAATTAAGGCAGGAAATTAAAAATTTTAATATTTATTTTGTGAAAAATTTTCAGTAAAATTGCATTTTTATATAATTTTGCAATGCTTCAAAGACAGAACAACAAAGAAAATTACCTAAGTTTAATAAGTTCCATGTGAAAGCAAATACTTGCAAAACAAATCCTTTCCAACATCCTTCAAGTTTAAATTTAATATTTCGTGCTACGTTATTCATCACAAATTCAATTTAAGTTAATTACGACTAGTTATTTAAAGCTTGTCCGTAAAAACACTCGAAAACTGTAATTTTCCTCTCCTGTGTGATTTTTACCAGACGAGATGAAAGCTTGTTTTAAATTTAATCTGGTTCCAACGTACTTGTTTTGTTAATAAAACGCAACAAGCTCCGATAATGCAATAACATAATAAAACGGTAATTTAGTTATTGCAAATCCTCTTAAATTACCTAAACCAGCTGAATGTTTGGAATGCATACTATAATTAGGTTTTCTGCTCGGTTTCCTGTTAAAGCCAATTATTAAATTTGTAGATAAATATTTTGTGCTTTAAAAACAATGCCCAAAGTTGCTAATTTGTAATTGATTTTAGCGTTTTCAGGATTTTTTCCCGGTAAATATTCGATAAGCATCCAAAATTAACTTAAATCGGTCATTTACCCTACAAAAATAGGGAGTGCATTCACAGCTAATTAGCTGATATTACCTGGATTTTTTTCAAGGTTATATCGTACTGCGTTGTAGACGGGATTCTTTTTGTGTACAAACTCACCTAACCCAACAAATTTCTTGAATTTAGGGGAGCCTTCATGGCTATTTCGGAGTAATCTGGAAAATTTTTCAATTTTCAGTAGCCACCAAAACGATTTGGTAGCAAAAACTTAAGCATTTTATAAAAGAAATTACTCTAAAAACATGTTAAATACGAGTATAACAATAAGTAACATCTTTAGTATAGCTGATTTACGAAGTAAAACTGATGAAGCAATTATATTTTTCGATGATACTAAACCAGATTTGATATATAGATAAGATAATTTACATGGAAGATGAAGCTAAGAATTACAGTTTAAATGATTTCGATGGGAGGAAATGTTTGCAATACAAGTAGTATTTGAAGGTTTATGTTTATTTATTTAATAGCGGCCCAATCTAGGCTTAAGAGTGAAAAGGATTTCAACTAGCGTCGGTTACTTTGGTCTTTAACGCTACCTGCAGTTTTACTTTGTATACAAAGCATTGCAAAGTTCAAAACTTTTTCTCCGTTTTTCCAACTTGGCCGGAATCGAACCTGAGACCTTTGGTGTACAACGAAACCTTGCACTTTCCTACATCGCCAAGGTCCGGAATTACTTATTTGATTGTTTTATTAGAGAGAGGATTAAATACAAGCTATCAGGGATTCACTTTTTCTGGCACTGTTTCAACTGAAGTAGCTTAAAATTAGGCCTTAAGTCAAGTCCCACCGTCCTGCTTTAAGCCGCCTTAAGCTAAGTCTTAATTCAAGAGTTGTTTTAGAATCTACAGGTAAATTTAATTTTTAAATATTTTTCTTGGTAAACTTTGTAACTTCACAACAGAGTCACAAATTTATAACAGTCGATAATCATCTTTACGTGAATTTTTTAATTGTAGGTTTGTTCCTTAACCCTTTCTTTAAGCAATAAGGAGATTCAAATGACCTCATATTACATCTACCAGATTTAACAACAATTGGAGCAAAACTGCCGAGAAAAAGCTTTTTGAAATAATACCATCTATTTGAATTTTTTCGATTATTTGAACCTGCAACCTTTTAAGAACAGGAATGCTAAGTGCATTAGTATTAGGAAAGCCAACTAAAATATTTGGAATAAACGAAGATTACACCCTAATCTTTAACAATTCCCAAGAAAAGCAGTTGGTTGTCGTTTACTAATGGGCATCGCCCTCAAACGATTGCTAACAAAAGACTTTATATGCTTAACATATTTATTCAATGAGTATTAAGCCTGAGATATTTTCCAGGACAATGGAAAGTGGCAATAATAATTCTACCTAAACCAGGAGCATTAAACGAACAAGTTACAATTTGCATAAGTTAAATGCCAATAACAGATAACGTTTTTGAAAAACAACTGGGACAGAAAACTATTTAAAACACAATCGTTATTTCGGTTTCTAAAAAAAAACAAATATTACTTTCATCAAAATATCTTAGAAAAACAATGAATGAAGATGAAGGATTCCTGTTAGTTTTAAATTTTAAGTAAATGCTTGTCTTTTTGCCATGTTGGAAATAAATTTATGTCAGTGATTTACCACAAAAATTAACTTTAATATAAATAAATCCTGGTTGTACAACAAAAGAAAAATTAATAAAGCCTTGGATGGAAAAGATATTGCTCGACAATTTTCTTGGATATAACTCAAACATTCAACAAGGTTTGGGAATCGTTATATTGAGACCATCCATATCGGATACTTATTGTGGGTTGAATATAAATGAATAAAGATGAGTAAAACACAATGTCTTTCCCACTTGTTATATTAAAATTGAAATTGCATAACCCGGTTTGGCCTCACAGAGGCATTATCAGATGCTAAAATATAATCCAAAGTTAGAACAACTCAATCAAGCTAAATCTAAAGTATTCTTATCTATCGACACAACAAAATTGTAATAAGTGATTGATTGATTCCGACACTTATTACAATTTTGTTGTTTCGATAGGTAAGAATGGTTTAGATTTAGCTTGATTGAGTTGTTGTAACTTTAGATTATATTTTATCATTTGATAATGCCTTTGTGAGGCGAAACCTGGTTATGCAGTTTCAATTTTAATATAACAAGTGGGAAAGACATTGTGTTTTACTCATCTTTATTCGAGGTTTGGGAAACTGAATTGTTTTACAAACCTAAGAACAGGGGCGGTCTGGTCTTGACTCAGTTGGTTCATCGTACGTTTGACCACTGAGATTAAGACTGGTTCGGGTTCGACTCCCAGGGTCACACATATACCGACAACATCCGACCGCTTTTCTCGAAAGGCAATGGCAAACCACCGAAGTATTCTGCCTAGCAAGTCTGCTCTAAAGTAGAAGTGCAAACAGTGGTTCGGAGCGCACGTTAAGATGTAGCTTCCCTATGTCTGTAGGCTACTTGATACGCACACTACAGGCATATGAAAAGAAGACCAACAACATCCTGTAAGGGGCGCGCCACTTCAAGAAGAATAGCTTACCCCCGGCGTTATATTAACTAATAAGCATGCTTCATCAAATATAATTTCTAAGTAAGATACGGAAATTGCATTATATATCTAAAATACGTTTTGGTGTCCCTAAGGACACTATACTTGGCTCTGTGGTATAATATTTGTTGTATTACTAACTAAAATAACTATGGTTGACGCTACAGAGTGTAGCAATTTTTGTTTCATATTCGAACTTAATTACGCCATAGCAGTACCTTAACAGCAGTTCCGAATTAAGGGAAATTTCCCCTTGAACCAAAGTAATTTTCTGTCTCAATTTTTTGTTGTGTCTCCTAAAAACATAAAATAAAGACAGCTTTTGGACACAACCGGATTTTGCCTTGTGCCATATCTAACATTGTTTCATCAAATTAATTGTAGTAATCTGATTAGTTCTGCAGTTGTATTCCTGCAAGACCCATTAATAAAAGCTTTGCTATAGTTAGGCTTTGATCAGTTAGTTCAGGATATTTTATGTTGGGCACGCATCCAGTCCCTAACATAGTGACGATCTTTGCTTTTTGGCACTCCCACGGCTTGTACTATGAACGGTTCCAACAATTATTTACTTAGGTACTAATCCAAACGAAAAGTGGGATCGAGCGAAATAAATTACAATCCGAATAGGAAAAGTGAGACCCGGACTTTGATCGATGTTGCGTGTAAACAGTTAGAAGCTTTCGAAATGAGGTGCTATCGACGCATGCTGAGGATCTCTGTGTGACAAACAGAGTAGTATTCCACCGTATGAAGAAAGAGAAGGAAATCATGAAAACGGTTAAAAAAACTGTCATACTTTGAGCATTTTATGCGTATTAATAAATATAATCTGGTGCAGAAACATTTAGATGGAAACGGAGACACCGAATATCTCTAGCTGCGAAATTTAAGGCAATAGACCAAAATGATAGCGATAGATATTTCGTGCTGCGGGCGATAAAATTAGATAAGTCATGATGGTTTCCAACGTTCACTGAAGATATGGCCAGATGAAAAAAGAACAAGGGCTTGTTCTTGTCTACAGTTAACGTCAGACAATCAGTTCCTTATAAGTTCATTGGCATTTTCATTATCTTCGATTCTGCAATGACCTGGAACCCAAAGCAGTCTCCCTATATTCTGTTTTCCGAGATCATCGAAGATCTTCGAAGCATTCCACATCAGTCTGGATGCGGCTTTTGTACTCAAAAACATAGTCGTTTCTAGTCCAAAGTTTTGAGATCAATTGTGCATTCATCGGGAAATGTATTAATGAGAGCCCTTGGTGTTGAAATGGTCAATGAAGTCATTGCAAAATTAATGTGAGATATCATTACACAGAATCCTAGCTCATCAACAAAGATAATAGACGCAAACGCAAGATTCGCCAAACCGTTAGAACTTTGTAGCACTTCAGATCAGTCTGGATGTGGCTTTGTGACTCAAAAGCATAGTCGTGTCCAGTCAAAAGTGTATGTATCTAACAATGCAATACTGCGAGAACTTGATGTTGAAATGATCAACAAAGCCATTCAAAACTTAAACATGGGACGTCATGACTCAGGATTAACATCCATTCGAATAGCTACGCAGAAACTTTGCTCAATAATGGACACAGATTCAAAAGATTCTAACCGTCAGATCGGTTACAACATTTAATTGAACAAGTGAAAAGAAGAAAAATGCATACTTTTGATTAGTACTAACTATAAGCAGTTAGTTTTAGGTTTTAGGTATTCATGTATAACATTACAGATCGGAAATCGTAAATTTCAGGACGCGGAAGTACATACCAACATAGTAATTAAAAGTAAATTATGAAATTTAAATTATAAACTGAAAGTTCAAACGGTTAGAGTGCATGCAACAAGCGGTAAAGTAAAATAATTTAATAAAAGGCTCATGAACTGGACGTTTTAAAAATACGTCCGGAAAATTCGACGTTTTAAACCTACTTTTCAGCGACTAAAGAATGGAACATGAACTGCATGAGAATAAGAAACCAATATCTGCAAGTGTCAACGCTGTAAAGGTCAACACGGAAACGTTTAAGACTGAACTTTGTAAGAAGCTTGACCGACATTACAATTAATTTTCTTTTTAAAATATTTAATTTCGTAGAAGTAATTAATAGCAACGCAAGAATTTTGGACAGAAAGCGTGTTTAGATAAATTGGGAAATTGTCCTGGGAAATATGTTATTTATATAAAATCTTAATTAAGAATCATATTCCTGTCAGATGTCAGAAAATCTAACATTCAGTGACCTTATCTCAACATTTTCGGGGTAAAATCGGGGACTTTTGTTGACAAGAGAATGTTAGTTGTCCCTTGCCCTTATCAGTTAAACAAAAAGGGACTCATAGTTGATTATTGTCTAAGTGAAACCATCTGAAAAGTTTATCTATTTGACAATAATCATTCTCGTTCCACTGAACCAAAGGGGAGAACATTCAAAGTTTCAGTATAACTTGTGTGTGAATAAGCCTTTCAGGAATTTTTTTAGATGTTATGTATTTGATTACTTTAATAATAATTTATAGATTTATCACCAAACTTCTATACAAATGTTCATACCGAATTTTCTGAATTAAGAACTATTAAAAAGTTAGCTTTAAGAAGTAAGTCTTGTTAAGTACTCATAACCTCTATTTTAAAATTTAGAAAACCTAAAACCTAAAATCAGAGTGAAATAAACAACAACCAACGCATCTGAAGCGATTATAATTAAATTTAGCCACCTAAAAGTGTTGAATTATAATTTCAAATGAGTTATTTGTTCATGCAAATGCATCAAAAACCATTATTAATTAAGTGGTTTGAGAATCTATGTAAATTTTTAGAGTAAAAACCAATATCAACGGCGAAACTAACACAATTTTTCAAATTTAAATTTTACTAGAATCTCCAAATAAAATCCATTATTAGGAATTTTCAGGGAAACACGTGTCATACTATGACGTATTCATGTTGTTTCGAAAGTTCAATTATTACAAAATCCCCCGGGATGCATAATTCTGATTGAAACCAATTTTGTTAAACTGCACAAAGCATTAAAAAAGTTGGAGATTTCAGGAAAATAATAGGAAAAATAAAAACATTAAATCTCCCTCAGAAACCCACTAAATTAAATGATAAAAATGGCCATAAAGAGAATCGAAAATTCGATATTGAATATTTGATTGATACTTAAAGGTAATATACGAAACATGATATTCAGGTTGTCAGTCAGTAGGCAGGAGCATACTCATAATTTAAATTGGAAATTTCAGTTAACGTTCTGTATCGTTCTTTCAACTACTAAACCGCTATAAAACCGAACCTTTAGCTTTTCGCCGTCATATTGCAAAGTTTCACGAAGGACAGTGAAACTTTCCACACTTTTTAAATTGTTTATAGATATACAATTTATTTATTTGTTGGGCTTAAGACCTTTATTTTAAAGGTAAGTATTTTTGCAAAACAAGAAGCGATACCCACAGAGGATTTAATTTCGTAAGTTGTGTTTATTAAAAGTAAATTTAATTGTTAAAAATCCTACCTTTTAAATAAAAGATTTCAATAAGCGTAAACAAGACAAATTACATAAATTTCTGGCCTGTTAAACCACACAAAACATAATGATTTTTATAAAAAATACGTCCAGATGTACGAAAAGCGATCATAAAATGCAATTATTTAGTGTTGTTTACGGACAGTAAAAACCAACGAACATAACCATAAAAAATTATTGACGTCTTGCATTTAGCAAATATTTAGGCTTCGTAATGTATCAATTTAATTCTCAATAATTATTAATTAATAAACCATCCCTTGCTATTGGTTTAACCAACGACAAAACGTAATAATTAAAATGTGAGCTTTGAGATGTGTTTGTGCATAGTAAAACAAATAGATATTGAAAATATTGACTAGTAATTTCAAGTTTAATTACAAATTGTGAAATAGAAATTAATTAATGAGAATGCAGAGAAGCTTTGTATGGCCGATTTACAACATCAATAATGGAAATTTCGTGGAAAATGTCTAACGCAGCGGAGTTAATCTAAAATTATGTCAAACACTAAATAATTTACTTTGATAGTGTAAATAAATTTTGTTGGAGGAAAATTTGCGAAATTTAGCCTGTTAGCTAACATGAGTTATTCATAATACGTAAACTACTCAATTGAGTTTAAATCCTAATTTCCTGTATTTTCAAGCATTATTTTCTCTTTCTACTTGTGTATTTATTATAAAGTTTGTAACCAAAACGGATTTTTACGATATTAAGCTCTAAAATGCCTACAAAGTAGTTGTACTTAGAACTAAAGTGCATTTTTTTAAATTCTGAATTGGGTAACCTTTAGAAACAAAGGCCTCCATGTTTTTTTAGACAGAAATATTAAGCATTCAAAGTATAAACAAATCACACTTTATATTTGTAAATTGTTACCTTACGATCTTTTTGACATAAATTAACATTCAAACATAAATAAAAGAAATTTCTTAGACTAGTTGAACCTCGGCAATACTCCAAAAAACAAATGCTTACCTGACTTTGAGGTTAATTTTCAACACAAAACAGATTTACAGACTGAAAAACAACCCATTTTACGACCAAAAGCATTTTAACGTAGTTGTTGAACAGAAAATTTGGTAAAAGTACAGACTAAAGTTTGGTTGATTTATGAAATCATAATTCGTAAATTTTAGAACTAAAATAAAAATAAGAAAATATACCAACGAGATGAAAAACTCAACGAGCTTATTTTGCTTTCATTAACATGTAAATAATTCCTGGAATTATTTTTAGAACCCTGTTTAACGTTTAGTATTTTTTAACGGGCTGTGAATTTCAAGTACGTTTTGGCTTTGTATAAATTTAAGGTGTATGATGCATTCACTATATTTTTATACGTCGATAGGCCATGTTTGGGTGGTAGTTTCGTTGGTGCAACCCAAAAATTCCAAAAAGACTTTATTTTTCCAGTATCTGCTTTCTCATAAAAAAACATTGAAGCAATATTGAGCAACAAAGCGTCGTCTAAATAGTCTACAAGTGGATCAAAAACACAGTTGCAGATGTTTCGATATTTATTACCAATATAATGAACTAAAATTGATGGCCAATTATCGTTGAAATATGAAGCAAATAGTGTATACATTCATATTGCTAGGAGTTGTTTTAACTACTAAATCATAAGAATTAAATTAGTGAACTTACTGACATTTTAACAAATCTCAAATGCTAGGAACTACGAAGTAAAGTAAATGTAAATTCAGTTAAATTTCTAAATTTACAAAAATTTATAAAAGAAAAACCATGAAATCTTTATAGTCAGGTTGGGCCTAAAGTAGTAAGAGTTTCAGTAGTAAATAGCCCGACATTATGGGGCCAACTGTCGTTTAAATCAGAAATAAACAATGTATAAAGTAATTAACTACTATAAAGAGTTTTAAGAACAAAGTAATTCATTTAATCTAAGACTCTTTAATAGATTCGTCAAATGGACGAAAGTAGGCATTAAAATTAAGATTATTATTAACCTTAGTTTTCTAAATTATCAAATGTTCATGACATGTTTTGGGTAAAATAAGAAATTTTTTATCAATTCTGAAAGTTTTAGAGTAAATGGTTTATGCTTAGCTTGTAATTAAAGCCAACTATGGTTTAAATATGGAGTGAATAAGGTATAACCTCTTCACCTATTATACGAAGTTTTAAGCACAAAATAATTCTAATAATAGGTAAATGCAACAATTTTTCAATAAATATAAGAAATAGAGACAAATGCAAAACAAATCCGGATTAGTAAACTTATTTTTGAATTTTCAAAAATCCAGTTTGCGAAATAATAACTATTAAACTGTAACAAAATTTATCAAACCTTCATGACCTGTTTGAAGTCAAAGAAGCAATTTTTATCTGTATGCTAGTACGCTACATCTTGAAAGCGTTAGAATAATATTATATTAATTACTTTTAGTAGCTTGTAATCTTGTAATTATTGCCAATTATTGTGTTTTAAAGATGGAGTTGAATTATTATACGTAGTTTTAAGTACAAAATAATTCGGTTAATAAATTTAAAGATTTTTAAATAAATCTATCAAACGAAGACAAGTACAATGCAAATATCAGATTATTAAGTAAATTTATTTGTTTATCAAACCTTCATGATATGTTTGAGCTTAAAGAAGGAATTTTTGGTCAGCAAAACCAAGATTTTGAAAGATTATATGTAGTCTGAGAAGCATAAAGTTCTACAAATAATTTTCAAAATAGTAAATGATCGCTTTAAACGAATTTTTCCCCGAAAAATAGTGTCTTCTTCTGGAAAGTTTGAAAACTTTACTTTTTAAGTTGTAATTTGTAAAATTTCAATATTAATTTATTTTGTGGAGAAAGCGAAGCTTGAGATTATTATTTAAAAATACAGAATTCTCATTCTAAAGCAAATTTTTTTCACATTTTCCAAAACACTTTGAAAATGCTGCGTCCTAAATTTACAGAAAATCTGTCGTAAAATTCGTAAACCGCAAACTTTCCTTCTACATCTAAATTCAGTTGAGTTTCTAAATTTACTAAAATTCAATTATAAAAGAAAACTATAAGATCTTTGGGGTGAGTTTAGGCCTCAAGTAGTAAGTAAATGCTTGATTTTGAAGACTTTTAGGCTAATGCAGCTTAGGTAACAGCCTGAAATTATGGCCAACTGTCGCTTAAATACTGCATAAATAGTATATACATTTATCATTTATTATACGCAGTTTTAAGTACAAAAGAATTTATTTAATAAATTTAGCAAATTTTACTTTCCAATAAATCTATCAAATGAAGCCAAGTTCCATCAGTCAAAGTTAGATTTTGAGAGCTTTTAGAATAATATGGCTTATGTTATAGCTTGTACTTATGGCCAACTTTGTATGAGAGTGTATAAAGTAATTAACTACTTTTTAGCTATTAGGACAACAAGTGTTTTATAGAAGGTTTAAAAAGCAAGGTCAAATCCGAGCGAACGAAGTGACTTTTAAAATGTAAAACACGAGTTGTCTTCAAGATTTTTTCACTAATATCTTTCACTAATATATTATTAGAAATTTTAATAAATTATTCTTTGAGACGCGTCACAATACACAAAATGCGAAGTTTGCTAGGCAACGACGTATTTTATAGAGAAAAGCGAATTTTAAAGGCAGCATAATAAGTGAGCTCTTATGCACCATACAAACAGTATAAGATATTAGTGTTAGAAAAAGTAGTTTAAAGCGCAAAGTTCAATTGACAAATTTAAGGATTCGTCAAATGAACGAATATTGGGATTATTAACCTTGGTTTAAGAATTTCCCAAAATTAGCTTAATATAGCTTACGTAAAAGCCTGTCATTATTTGCCAACTGTGGTTTAAATATGGAGCGAATATTGTACCTATATAAATTCATTATTTATTATACGTAGTTTTAGACACAAAAAATTCAGATAATAAATTTATCAAAGGAAGACAAGTACTTAATAAATTCCAAATTATTTAACCTCATTTTCGATTTGCAAAAATCCAATTAGCAAACTATTAAACTGCCAAAAATGTATCAAACTTTCATAACATGTTTCAAGTTAAAAAGCAATATCTGCATCAGTAAACGCTAGAATTTTAAAGCTTTTAGAATAATATGGGTTATGTAATAGCTTGTAATTATGGCCAACTACCATTTAAATGAAATGAAGTGAATAGTGTATAAATGAATTACTTATTATACGTAGTTTTAAGCATAAAATAAATCAATTGATAAATTTTCCAATAAACCCAAATGAAGGCAAACCCCATTTTTGGATTTCCAAAAATGTATTTAGCAAAGTGGCAACTGCAAAAAAATTATCAAACCTTCATGACATGTTTGAGATTAAAGATGCAATAAAATCTTTAGAAATAATATCTAAAATTATGGCCAACTGCCGTATAAACGTGGATTAAACAGTATGCACTTTCATTAATTACTACGAGTACTGAAGCACAGAATTCTTATTCTTAACTTAACTAGTTTAATACTTTATCAAAACATATATTACGTGAAAGCAAGTATCAGATTAATATTCTAATTTTTTTAATTTTCAAGTTTCGGTTTGTAAAACAACTGTTAAACCTTCAGGCTCTGTTTTAGGTTAAATAAGTAAGATTTTCATAGGTAAATGTTTGGTTTTGGACATTTCAGAGGGCTATGAAGCCTGAGACTTTTATAAATAATGTAGAAAACAGTAAATTATCGCTTTAAACGAATTCTTTCTCGAAAAATAGTGTCTTCTTTTGGAAAGACTTAGTTTGAAACCTTTACTTTTGAAGTTGCATTCTGTAAACTTTCAAGATTCATTTATGTTCTGAAAAACGTGAAACTTGAGATTATTGTTTAAAAAAATACAGAATTCTCATTTTGAAATAAAACTTTCTCACTTTTTCCAAAACCCCCTGAAAATACTTCGTCACAAATTTACAGAAAACATGTAAAATTTGTAATCCGAAACCTTCCTTGTTCAAAAGTTTTATTTTGAATATTTCAAATCAAACGTTAATGTTGTTTCTGCGACAGACTGAGAACTATAAAGGTCTACAAATAATTTGCAACAATACAGAATTCTCGTTATAAACAAAACTTTTCCCTGAAAATACTGTATTTTTCCAAAAGGGCGTCGTTTACAGCGTTAACTCTGTCAAGCTGTTTTTCTAGCATTTCAGGATTCAATTAATTTCCCAAAAAGGGTGAAACTTAAGAGATTATTGTTTAAAAATTAACAGAATTCTCATTTTAAAGCAAAACTTATTCATTTTTCGCAAAACGTTTTGGAAACGCTACGTCCTAAATTGACAGAAACTTCATAATCCGAAAACTTTCATTCACAAAAGTTTGATTTTGAATATTTCAAGGGAGAATATTGCTTATCTAACAGCCTGAGAGCTATACAGTTTTACAATCAATTTTCGAAAATGCAGACGACCCGCTCCAAACGAAACTTTTCCTCAAAGATAGTGACTTCTTCCAAAAGGGCTTATTTTTCAAAATGTTTTTGCTGAATTTCAATATTTGTTTAATTTCCTGAAAAGAAATTACTACATTATTTTAAAAAAATAACCATTTTAAGGCACTTTTTCGCTTTTTCTAAAGCGTTAGACCTAAATTTATAAAAACATTGTCGTAAAATTAATCGGAAAACTTACAGCAAAAGCGGTCGTTTAACTACCTGAAAAATGAAATTTCAGGCTTCTTTGTATAACAAAACTGTACTTACAAAGTCATTTTTTGCAAACTTGCAGGAAAGAATATCTTTTACGATTTAAAAAAAATCATACAGTTTTTCAAAATGAAAGTTAAAACTCTTCCAATGCTAGACAGTTCACCTGCGCTGGTAAATCAGAATGTAATTAATACTGAGGGCTACCATTATTCGATTGGTAAAAAATAGCCCTAAATTCGCAACCACTTAGACTTACGAATAATTTTCGAAAATAGTAAATTATAGCTTTAAACGAATTTTTTCTCGAAGAATAGTGCCTTCTTCCGGAAGAACTTAATTTGAAACAAATACAGAATTCTCATTTTAAAGCAAAACTTTTTCACTTTTTCCAAAACGTTAGACCCGTAAAATTAATCCGAAAATTTACAGCAAAAGCGATTGCTCAACTACCTTGAAAATCAGAGTTTAATTAATACTGAGCGGTGCCATTTTTGCATTAGTAAAAAAAAAACCTTTTTTGAAATGCGACTCAAAATATTCCAATCTAAATTTGCAATCACTTGAAGAATTAAATCCGTTGAAAGTCAGTCGGAATTTCGTGTATGAGCAGTTTAAAGTTTAAATCTACACTCTTTTAGATACGATGAGCAAATCTCTTGTTTCAAACAATTTTATTATATAAACTACAAAAAAGCGAAGAAGAAACTACAAGAAGCACTTGTATTTTATATATCAAACGCAGCTCACGACTTTAAGACTGAAAATCGAATGAGGTAGATTCTATATTGAAAAGTCAAGTTCGAGATTCGTAATTGAAGGTTGTACTAAAAATTCTAAACTTAATTTGGGACTCAATATCTAGTTTCGAATCTGGATTGAAATTAGAAAACAAAATTCGAATTGAGGGTTTCAATTCTACTTTTGAATTTTAATTAAAAAAAAAAAAATTTTTAGCTTCTACTTAAGATTCAACTAACAATGTTATGGTTAAGCTAAGCTCCTCTTAAGCTAGATTTAAGCTACGACTCAAACTTGAAAACTCATTTTTAAACTCTTGATATTTTTCATGCTTCGATAAAACCAAATATGAACCTTCAATTTCCACTTCAACGTTTAAGTCTGTGCTTTTGGATTATAAATTTCTGATTTAGGACTTAACGTTTACATTTATAAACTAGGAGAAGTATTTCATATTTAAGTTACAGCTCGTAATTTCAAAAACCTCAATACTAATATCTCATTGATATTTAAAAAGCAAAAGCATAAAACGTCAAACTCATAGCAACAAAATATTAAAAGCGCAAGTTGCTGGTTCGAGATTCGCAGTTCCAGTTAGTATTTGGATCTTCAGTATTCTATTAAAGGTCAAAGCAAATTAAAAAATAGAATTCTAATTTGGATTCACTAAAAATTTTAGCTTTGAGTACAACTTTGAGCTAAGACTTTTCTTAAGCAGGTTGAATTGCAACGAGACTGGCTTAAGTCATAGTTTAAGCTTTACTCTAAACGTATACTGAAAACCTTTAAAATTGCGGTAATATTCTGATCTAAAAGGAATTTTTAATGTGATAGCCGGATATGAGTTTGTAACACCAAAGAAGCGTGCTATATAATTATGTCCAAACTTTTTAGGTACACCCTGTATAGCAAACGCTTTATTTTAACATAAACTGTCGTTTGTTTCCTTTCATAATAACGAAGAATATTTATTTAATTAGTTGTTACTTTAGTGCTAAACCTTTTAATAATAAAATATTAAATTGAAATAATAAATTTCCGAAAACATCCAATAGCTATTTGTAAACCAAACTTAAAAGCGAATTATTTTCAGAACGATTTCATAACCGAATAAATTACGATCACGATAAAGCGAGGCTGAAATAATTATGCCCGATCTCACTGGCTGCAGATATCATTAAGTTTTCTCGAACAAATTAAGAATGAAAACAGAATACAAGAACGTTTAGTATCAAGTGGAATAGATTATCTGTGTGGAGTAACGAGTTGGCTAATAGGAAACGTAAATGTAGCATAACAGAGCGGAACGTGATGTTTCCTTGTTTAACAGTTGTATCAGAGTGACGTCCACACGAATTATGCTTATCTCGTGAAGTGTGCAGACAAGCAGATTAAAAACTGCATTTTATACGTTTGAAATTAACTAACACACGTTTTGTTTTTTTTTGTACGTTTTGAGTATGAAAATTTAATAAGGCAAGATAAACGATATCAAAGTCAGTCTTAATCGAAAAATGATCGAATTTTAATAATGAAGTTGTACAATGTAAGAATAATCTTGGGCAGAAGATGAGCCTTGAAAATTAAAAAATAAAATTAAAATTATTATTGAAATATACCATTCAAAAAAGACTGAAACGAACACACCTTAAAAAATTAAGCAGGCAGAAGAAAAACATTTATTCGTAAGGCCACAGGATTTCTTCGTCATTCATAAGAACTACCGAAGGGTTGAAATTTTCATTTTCACGACAAGCTGCAGATATTCAACCAGATTGACTGTAAAATGTCATAGTAAAGAAAAAAGATTCTTGTTTATTGAAGAGCAACGCCCATATTCGACATTTAAATTTAATAAAATAAACTAACAAATATTAGTGCCTTACTTTTGGAGCTATTAAAAGAAGTCTAAGGGGCGAACATTAAACTATCTCAATTTTTTTGGATAATTTTCGCAGAAAGGTGTAAGATCAAACAGAAACTGGAAAGCTCATAATTCTCATGTTTATTTAGTAAGGAGGATCGAACTAATTCTGTATAATTCATTTAAGGCGAAATACTAAAATAAGCATTTTACGACCATGAAAAGAAACGCGAAAACATTTTACGTTTAAATTTGTCCCACTGCTAAAATTTTCTGAAAGAATGAGAAGGAAATCTCTTCAAAAACGAAGACTTACAATTAAATTCTGCAGTATTCTAAGATTTTAAGTAAATGTTAACCAAGTTCTAATGTTTTTAATTAAATTTAAAGAGAATTCGAAAGTATAAAAAAACTATGAAAATTTCTATAAAAGGTCAACCTTTTGTCTTAGTTGTCTAAAGTTAATTAAATTGGAAAAAAATTAAAATCTACGAAAATTCTTTGCTGAAGGTAAATAATGAAAAAGTTAAAACAAAATAAATTATCTAAATATTCCAGAATGCCAAACAATTTGTAAAAATGACGAAATTGAAAGAAATTTACTGAATAATTACTACATTTAAAGGATTTAAGTCGACGCATGAAAAAATTATACTCCTAAAATATTAACATAGAATAGTGTTTTATGCTTTCAGTTAGAAGGAAGAAATTTGAGTGTAATAACAAAATTACGTAGATGTCTACTTTGGAAAATTTAAAGCAAGGTGGATATCCACTTAGATAATTTTTTAGAATCAAAACTATAAAAATCGATTATAACAAGCACTTAATTTTTGGAAAATATATAGAACGACTGAAATAAAATACCTTCAGAATCAAAAAATTCGTAACTAGAAAACTATTCATAATTTTGCTCATACTTAAAATTTTTAAAAATAGGCATTTTATAAACTGAAGGAAAAGAAATCTGCGGCAAAAATTTATCCAAAAGCACCAATTCACTTTCACATAATTAAAGACAAATGAAACGTAAAAATTCAAGCATAAAAAGCTTAAATTTCCTCTAACTATTTGTAGTTTTTATTGCATTGAAAAGTTCGTTTAAATGAAAATTTATTTAATAATTACATTAACGAGTTTAAGCTCTGCAACCATAGAATGAAAAATAAAGAATATCGAAATTATTAATAATTCTTCATTCGAACGTGGAAGACAACCACTTTAACTTTTGAAGCAAGTAATAGTTCAAATGTTCAAAAAGTTATTTGGATTTTACAACAGAGGCCCTTTGAAAAACAGGAAGAAAACCGAAAAACCCAGTTGTAACCTTTCAAATAAAAGCTGAACGTAAATTCTAAACATTTAGAAAAAATTCAGAGAGAAAGAATTATGTACTAAAAGAACTGTCTTTTCTTACAAAAATTCAAAAATTAATGTTTTGGTTTCTAGTCAGTAAAGGGGATACTTAAATTTAAAACAAATACTAATGAAAATTCAAGAAGCCTTTTAAATCTAAAACTCAAAAAAATTAGAAAAGATATAAAACTAGAAACTTAAGTTTTTATCTTTATTGGAGACAAACAATTGGTATAAAGCCTTTTGTAAAGTTTCAAAATTTAAACCATTCAAACCCTTAAAATTCATTTTGGCATAAATAAAAAAATCCGAAAAATATGTAATTTCAAACACTAAATTAACCACACCTCGACCCTGATAAGAAATACGAAAGGATCACTACAACTGATGCAATAAAAAAGTATTTTCAATTTAGAAACAGGTTCGATTTTATTAATTTCTCTGACTTGCTAAACACAAGCACAATGCATGCAAACAGCTGTAGTCTGAAGGCATGGGAAGTGTATCTTCAAAAAATTAAGAATAGATACTTCGAATATCAATCATAATCAAACTCTAAAAGCAGGATAAAGGATTAAAAAATATAAATATATGAAAAGCTAAACAAAATCATGAAAATTATGCAAAGTCTTCTTCAGTGAAATAAAGAGTAATTAAATTGATAACAATTTAAAATATAAATATTCCATTCCATCCAAAATGCCAAACAAATCTGTAAAAAAATAATAAATCGACAGTTTACCTAATAATTATTATATTTAGGGAATTTCAGTCTTATTCCAATTCTTTTTAGCTTATACAACAATGATTTATCAGATATTTTACATTCATAGTTAAAAGTATGCGGATGATACTAGCTTGATCACATCTGGCAATAATGAAAATTCCCTAATTACGTTGACCTCAAGAGAAATTGGTAAAATAGAGCAGTGGTGTTCTTTGAATACGTTACTATTGAAGGATACTAAAACCATAGATTAAAGATCTTTAATCTATGCTAAAACTCATGTTATGTACTTTAAAACAAAAAATTGTAGCAATTTTGATAATTTAGAAGTAAAAATAAATGACAAATCGTTGCATCGAGTTGATAGTTTAAAGTGCCTAGGCATTTATATTAATGATTACTCGAGTTGGAACATGCATGTAGCTACTTTACGTAGTAAAATAAGTAAACAGGAATATATCCTCAGAAGATTGGGTTGTAGTAACTTGTTGTAGTAACTTGTTGTAGTAACTTGACAGTCTGTAAAACGTACTACTATGCTATGATATACCCAAATTTTAAATATGCTATATTAGTGTGGGATTGTTCGGCTCAGCTTGAACCTTTATACTTATTTGACAAAAGAACTGCTGGAGAATTATGTACAATTTACCTCAAAGAACTTCCTGCAAAAATATTTTTATAAAAAATAATATTTTAAAATTACCATGCATCTATTTATATTATGCTAATAATAATAATAATAATAATAATAAAGAAAAACTTAAATTTATTTCATATTTCTAAAGGGGCTCAGAAATATAATTTGAGAAATCCTAAATTGCAATCTACTCCGGCTAGGCTTGAATTGTTTAGAAATAGTCCACTTTCCACGGCAAAAAGAGTATATAATGCTTTACATAATAAGATTAAAAGTTCAGAATCTTTAAAAAAATTTAAATCATCTTTATTAATTTTTTTGCTTGACAATGCCTTTTACAGTTTAAATAGATAATTTATTGTTTGTGCATGTGATATGTGATGTTAATATGTATATAAATGTAAGATTTTGACTGAACTAACAATGGCTGTGACATTTTATATGTCCGTAAAGCTAAATAAATATTATTATTAGTATTATTATTATTAAAAATATGCAAGAAAACAAAATTATAAATTTTTAGCGTTATGGCCGAAGTTAAAAAAATATTAAAAAGATAAAAGTACTTATTGTTTTAAGTTTTACATCAGCAGGTGTTCGATATATGTTAGCAAAAATTTTACCAAATTTCAAAAAACGGAAGGTATGTCAATGTGTTGGATAAAAATAGAAAACTAGGTCGAGGTCCACTTCGACAATATTTTGAAAAATGGTTGATAAAATTCTCGACAAGCAATTGATGATAACAATAATTTAAACTTTGTAAAACATAAATCCCAATCGAAATAAAATATTCTTCCAATTCACATGTAAGTACTTCAAAAAATTTTAAAGGTGAACAAAAACAAATTTATATAAAAGTCTCAAAGGAATTAGAAAATGTATAAAAGCATAATGTAAAGGTTAAATTTTCTGACGGAGAAAAAGAAAAACTAAAGCTTATTTATTTATTAGTTTTTTAGTATATTTCCGTCGTGTTTAACAAATCGGTTTGAATAAAAATTCACTTAATAATTTATAAGATTTATAAGAAATAAGCATCATCGAAATTGCGAATTTTTGATTTTTGAGTGGAATATAAAACGAACATTTTGAGGTTTTGATCGATTAGTGGTTTAAGAAGGTGCATTTTAACAGCCTTTTGGGCTTTACGTTCATGGAAATAGCATTCTAAAAAAAGCAGTAAATTGAAAAACCTAGCGGGTAGAAAAGAACGTTGAAACCCTTCAAAATAAAAGCACTTTGAAAAAATTCGGATAAAAGGATTTGTGTACAGAAGAGCAACATTTTCTGAAAATTTAAAAATAAATGTAGAATACAGATTTTTATTTCACGACTTTTCTAATAATTTGGCTTATTTTAAACATAAGTACTTCTCGAGTTTCTCATTTTGAAAAAATCAAACAAACTATATGTGAAAGTTGTTGGTATATTTTTTCAAAAAGAAACAGAAATCGAGAAAACTCAAAATTCTCATTTTTATTAGGTAAGGATGGCCGAACTGAAATTAATTTGAGAAATAATATTAAATTAAGCATCCTTCGACTCTGAAAAGAAGTCAGAATGTACTTACTTATAACTAAAACTAATGCAACAATTATGTTTATATTTAGACTAAATTTTGTGAATTTTCAGATTTTACTAAATATATGAACATGAATGCTATAATCTCAAAAATTTAAAAACGAAGTCGTACAATTGAATTCGAAAGCAGTCGATCGTTCAAGATGTTATAAAAATGTTTACAAAGTCATTAAATTTGGAGGAAATTTAAAAATGTAAAAGCAAATAAAAAAATTTGGTAACTTCTACACTGAAAGGTAGAAGAGGACAGAATTATGTATGTATGTTCTACAAGAATCAAACTTCTATTTTGTGAACTAAAAATAATCAAACTTGGACAAATTACAAACTACAAAAATCCTTTACCGGAATCAAATGAGTGAAAAAGTCAAAAGAAAATAAATTATCTAAATATTCCATATACTAAGAAACTTGAAAAAAAATTAAGTATCTTTAATTTTACTACCAAAGTTAAAAAATATTAACAGCAAAATATTGTTTTAAGCTTTAAGTCAGAAGGAAGAAATTAATGATATCCACTTAGATAATTCTTTAAAAAATGGAAAGGTTTATGCAAATCCATAAATGTTTAGAAAATTCAAAGCAAAAGTGAAGGCCCACTTTGAGATCTTTTTGAAAAATAATAGAGAAAATTCGATATAAAGAATTGATGGCAACTATTTCTTTTAAATATAAAGAATCGCAATCGAAATAAAATACATTACGAAATTCCAGGAGCTAGACAGCTTCTCATAATTTTTCTTATACTTAGAAATTCTAAAACTAAGAATTCTATAAACTGAAGGAAAAGAGAGCTGCGATAGAAATTGATATAAAACCGCCAATTTACTTTTAGGTAATTAAAAGCAAATAAAACATGGAAAATCCAAGTATTAAGAGCTTAAATTTGCCCTATTTTTTATTGGATCAAAAAAATTGGTTAAAATCAAAATTTACTTAATAATAATTACATTAACGAGATTAAGCTCTGCAACCATAGAATACATAAAAAATATCGAAATTACTAATAATTCTTGATTCTAACGTGGAACGTAAGAATTATGTACAGAAGGAACTATTTTTTTTTATAAAAATTCAACAATTTCGATTTTAGTTTCTAGTCGCTGAAAGAGTTCTCTAAATAATAAAAGCTACTAATAAAAATTCAAAATGTTTTCTAAATATAAAAATCAGATAAATTAGGAATATTGGAGACAAACAGTTGATACAAAGCATTTTGTAACGTTTTAAAAATTAGACTTTTAACATTTATTTTACTATAAATAAAAAATCCGAGAAATCTGCGATTTCAAACGACTAAACACTGGAATTAGTTAAATGAACCACGCTAAATTAATCACACTCCTTTAGTCTAAAAAGCAACAAAATAAAGTTATAAATTTTTAGCTTTATTGTCAAAAATAAAAAAGTATTCAAACCAAAGTGTTGTGTTAAGTTTTACATCCGTAGGCGTTCGGTATAATTTTAGCTTGATTCAGTCAAAATTCGCGATTTATTCAGACCAAGAAATCCAAATTCCAAGATTCAAGACTTGAAATTCGAATCTGCTTCAAAGATATGAAATGTCCGCTCACTTAAAGTTCTACACTCGAATTCACCTAAAGACTTGGAAGTTTATAAGTTGTTTAGCAGGGATTCAAATCAATTTAGATTTGAATTCAGATTTATTTAAATAATTCGTTTCTTCTTCAAAATTCAAGAGCTCGTTAAGTCAAAATTCACGATTCTTTCAGTCCGAGAAATTTCAAGATTTAAAACTCAAAATTCGAATCTGTTTCAAAGATACGAAATGTACACCCACTTTTAGGTTTCCAAAGTCGAATTCACCTCAAGAATCGGAGTTCATAATTGATTGTTGTTTCAGTAGGGATTTGAATCTTATTCAGAAAATTTCGAATATTTTTCAGATTCTCCAGATTAGAACCTTGAACTCGAATTTAGAATCAATTGCTGATTTACTTGGCGGGGTTTCTAATTTTATAAAAAAAATGCTAACCTTCGATTCGATTTCGGAAGTAATGAATCCGTTTCTTTCAAAATTTAAGTTGGTTAAGTCAAAATTCCCAATTCCTTCGATCTGAAAAATCGAAATTCCAAGATTGAAGAATCGAAATTCAGATCTGCCTTTGAGATTCTAAAAAACTAGTTTCGGTAGGAACTCGAATCTTATTCGGAAAAATTCGAATATTTTTCGGATCCTCCAGATCAGAAGCTTGAATACTTAATAATTTTCTAATTTTATTCGAATACTTTACATTCAAATTCGGAATTAATCAATTCGCTTCTTTCAAAATTTAAGTTGATTAAGACAAAATTCACGATTTCTTCGGTCCAAGAAATCGAAATTCCAAGATTGAAGACTCCAAATTCAAATCTATTTCAAAGATACGAAATGAAGACCCACAATTGAGATTCGAAACTCGAAACCTTTGAGAATGGGATTTGATAATCGATTCTTGTTTCAGTAGGAATTCGAATCTTATTAAAAAAAAATCAAATATTAAGAAAAAATCAAATATTTTTCAGATCTTCCAGATTATAAGTTTGAACTCGAATTTTGAATCAATTCATGTTTTACTTTACTTAATTTTATTCGAAAAAATGCTGACTTTAGATTCGAATTCAGATTTATTAAATTCGTTTGTTTCAAAATTTAAGTTGATTAAGTCAAAATTCTCGATTTCTCAGGTTTAAGAAATCGAAATTTCTAGATTCAAGACTCAAAATTCGAATTTGCTTCAAAGACACGAAACATTTTCAAATTTGGCTCAAAAGCGAAAGCTTCATATACCATTGAAAAACAGAAAGTTGAGTTGAGGTCCGCTTCGATAATTAGAAGATAGATAGATAAATAGAGTATGGCCTTTTAAACGAACAATTGATTATAACAATAAATTAAACCTTTTAAAACAGAAATCCTAACTGGCAGCAACTGGCAGTACCGCAGAGTGGGAGAGAACGTATGTAAACTGAAATATTGACAGTTAAGCAAGGGTCTGCTTGATCAAAACTTGAATGGGTGACGTCTCTGCGGCTCGGTGTCCCCCCCCCCCCAACACTGTAAAGGTATAAGAGGGTAAAAGAGAAAGAAAGAAACCATAAATCATAACCGAAACAAAATATTTCGAGAAATTCCAGCATCAAAAACTTCCCACTTTACATGACGTATTCCGAAAGTTTCTTGTTTGAAAGAGATATGAAAGAAATAAATATTATTTGTTTATTTGTATTTTAGTATACTTTGCTTAATAATTGCCCACATTTATAAAAATTATATTCTAAAACCGTATATCAAATAAGCATCATCGAAATTACTAATCTTTGATTTGTAAGTGGAATATACAAAGAACGTCTTAAGTTTTAGACCGATTAGTAGTTGAAAAGGATACATTTTAACAGTACTTTCGGTTTTAAAGAAGAAAAGAAACCTACATCCATTACAAAACATTCTGGAAAAAGAAGGAAATTGAAAAACCTAGCTTGTAGAAGAGAGCATTGAAACCTTTCACAATAAAAGCTTAAAGTAAATTTTAAGCACTCTTCCGAGAAAAGGATTTAGGTGCAGAAGAGCTACATTTGTCAAAAATTCAAAAACAAATGTTTTGTTTTTCAATGATCGAAAGAGTCCTTTAAAAATGATAAAAACTATAAAGGAAAATTCAAGACGCTTTTTAATATAAAAATCAAATTGGAAACTTAATTTTTACCTTAATTAAAGACACAATTATTACAGAATCTTTTGCAAAGTTATAAGGTAATTAAGTAAATCTAAAGCAATTTGCTTATTAATTACCACATTAAAAGATTTAGCTCTAAAAACATGAATGGAAACTACTAAGCTTTGGGGTCCATGCCTTAAGCCAGAAGGCCTTTAATAAAATGTCAGCAAATTTTCCAAATTTGGTTAAAAAGTGAAAGTTTTGTGAATATTAATTTGGCTGATTATGTTTTTTCTTAATTCTAATTAAAAAACGATGATAACAATCATTTAAACTATTCAAAATAGTCCCAATCGAAATAAAATATTTGGAAAAATTCCAGAAACAAAAATTTCAAATTCAAAAGCTTACCATTTTATATTCAAATTCATACTTCAAAAATTCTAAAAATAGCATTCCACAAACTGAAGGAACCCCAAATGTGACAAAAATATATATTTATTTTTCTCTTTATCTTTCCCTTGTACCCTAAGGCTAAGGTATATAAATGTACCTATATAAAAGTGTAAAATTACTTTCTGAAAAATAAATGCAAAATTAGGAAAAATCTAAAAGATTGCATTTTTTGTTGGATCTAAAAAAATCGGTTTGAATAGAAAATTGCTTAATAAGTTCACAATAACCGGTTTAAGTTCTGAAACCATACAATAAGTGAAAAATATCTAAATTACTAATTTACGATTCAAAAAGGAATATAAAACGATTGTTTTAAATTATAGACCAGTTAGGCGTTTGAAAAGCTAAATTTCAATAGGATTTAGGAAGGAAATAAAATTACCTACGGTTATTGCTTATTGTAATAATATCTTGAAAAATAACAAAGAAATTAAAAATCTAGCCGATGGAAAAGAGTTCTAACACCTTTCAAAATCAAAGTTGAAGGCAAATTTTAAGCATCATAAAAAGTGAGAATATTTGAAAACATTACAAAGGATGAAAGAAAGAGGGGGGCCCTTGCGTAGGGATGTGTGGGCTAATAATAATGATAATTTTGATTTCCAATGGTTGATAGAGATGTATCAAAGAATATGAAATTATAAAGAAAACAACTCAACAGGCTTAGTAAATATGAAAACCAGATAAAATTTAAGACTGCAATTTGTATCTCTGTTCAAGAGAAAAAAAGGCTTGTTGTAGTAAAGTTTTAAAAGTTAAAAATTAGACTTCTAAGAATTAATAGTAAAATTCGTTTCGCTATAAATAAAAAAAAAATTGGTTAAACGCTGAAGCTACAAACATAAATTTAGCATCAAATAAAAGTCGTCGGTTTTAGAAGCTTTCAGTTATAATAAATAATTTTTTATCAGTGGGTATCCTATAAAATAAAAAGATTCCAATATGAAAAACTAGTAAAATAGCTTTCTAAAACATGATTGCATATTTATATACAGGATTTTCCATTTTCCCCGATCGCTTGTGATTTATATACGTGTTTTAAATTATTTATTGATTTGTTTCACACTGAATATGACATCGTGAAACAATTTCACATAGCTATGACTCTTGTATCAATCACATTTTAGTTAAAAAACACGAGATAACAACCTGTTCAAAATAGTAACACGTAAATCGAAAGGCTTCACAGCAACCCCCTCGTGCCATTTTAGTATTTATCAGTTACAATCTGGGGTTGAGTGAATTTCGAGAATGACCATGTGTATCCATACGAATTGTTATAGTTAAACATCGTCCATAGAATTATTATCAGCACCCCTCCGCATGTAAATCATTTGAATTTGGTTAACGTCAGAGCTACCGTATTGTCGTATGTATCGGTTTTTGAATTGATCCCTATTGTGAGAGATGCGCTCTGTCAGCCCTTCCTACGTCCCTCGTACGCGCTGTTGCCTCTACCCATCAATATCAGTCTGTCGGGTGGATGAATTTTAATTATGGTGTTGAGAGAAATTTGTTAAAGCTTTCATTCTTCACGAAATATTCATAGGTAGACATTGTTGTAAAGGCTTGACGCATTTTTAACTTGTTAGACAACTATGAACATTCATTTCCTTGTAACTGAAAAATTTGTGAAAAAATTTATTGGTGGACTTTAAATATGTCACAGAATAAATTATTTTTAAAAAATCAATGGTGGTTGTATTTCGTCTTAGTAATTACATTTACCTGTTTAATTTTTAGCAACTCGTTGTAGAATACTTTTAAAATATTTTAATACAAAATTCAAATCCACCACAAAAGTTACTGTTTATAATATTTAATTTAGCCTTGACAAATTTATGCGGTAAAAAAGGTTTCAATTAATTTCACGGGCATTACTAAACGGTGTAATATTTTCCCTCACCAGTTCTATTGCTTTCTTAATTGTTTATGTCCCACAGAGGACTTTAACCCTTCAACTTCGTGGGTGTATGTTATGGAATTAACATTTTTTAATTAAACACTGGGAAGTGAATACCTTTTTCCATTAACGGCGTTTAACATGGTGAAAGGGCAACAGAAGCACCACCTACTTTTTAATGCAGGAAATACTTTTTTGATATTAAAAGCTAATTTTGACTATCCACGTGGTCGTTTTTCTCATACCAAGAAGATAATATAAATTGTGTGTATGTTATTTGTCTCCTCCACTTGAGTTTTTTGGTGCTCTTTATTTGAATCCTTTAACATTATTAAGTTTAGGTCTTTCCACTTTCTAATAATCCTCCTTTCAGTATTCTCTACCTTGGGGGAACATGAACAAAAATTTTAAAATCTATTAACAAAAATACCGAAACCAAATTGTGCTTATGAAATTAAAGTTAAAAGTAATAATCATGAAATGTTTGTATGGTTTCAGAAAAAAACTACCTCAAAAAAGACTTGCTTAATGTATTTAGGATTTTACGAAGAAGATTGATTTCAACCAAGTCCCAACTATGTATCCATTTACGATAAGGCGGTATAGAACTTACAAGTAGTGTTAAAAGTTAACACACAAATCTGGCCGTGTATTTACTAAAATCAATTAGAACATAGGCAGTATCGTAAATGAGCCGAAAAAGATAGTAAATCCAGAAGGAAGTACTTCAAGGCATATGAATGAATAAACAACTACTTAGTTTGTATAAAAATTTAAGCAATTCAGCAGTAGTGAAGGCGTAAAGGTAGGGGCGAACCATACAAAAAGACAAAGAAAAAAAGCAAATATAAAAATAAAAGAGATTAAAGAAGATACAGGATAATTTAACGACTGTTGCAAGGAATGAAGCAACCATTTATTTATAAATAAAGAAATAAGAAACTTGAAGGAAAGAATAAGTATGAGAATAACCGAGAGTTTTGTAAAATATTAAAGAAAGAATTCATAAAATAAATCAAGGAAATAAGTGATAAACCAGAAATAAGTAAAGATAGTAAAATTATTTCCAAGGATTACTGATTAAGCCATATCACCAACAGGGTGAATGAAAAAAAATAAGAATGAAAAAATAGAGCCATCAACATACAAAGAGATACAGTAAGCCACCAAGTAGCTGAATAAAATCATGTTACATCAGGAACGATTAAGAACCAGGAAGAAACCTACAGTCTTATAGTAAAGCAGGCACGTGAACAAGGACAATTATCCAATGAATAAAAAAACCCAGCAGTAATAGTCCGAATGCACAAGAAGAGGAATTGAAGAGTTTGCGCAACGACGATTCTATTTAGCATTACGTGTAAACAGATTGGGGATGGTATCCTCCCATAATTTCTTCTATATCGTATGAGGACTTCAAGTGCTCCTATAGGATAATTACATGTATTAAATCAAGTATGCTACTATTTTTGCCAATGACATGTTGGACTTGCAACACATTAATAATTATTTTTCGGACAAACGTTTAGGAATGTTACTTTCCCACACTCATTTTGCGTGCGGGAAAGTGACAGCGATTTCTGAAAAATCAGAAAATCGCATAGCAACCATCCTTATTAGATTATTATTTTAAAAGGAAATGTCAAATTTGACAACTTGGAAACTTACAAAATGATAGTTTAGGACGATTCCTAAACGTTTGTAGAAAAAACGTTGTTCATAACACGTGCGGGAAGAGCGATTCCGAAACTCATGCAGGTACAGAAACTCGCTGCGCTCGTTTCTGTAACGTCCTGCATTCGTTTCGGAATCGCTAACTTACCGCACTTGTTATGAAAATAACTATATCTATCGTTTAGAGGAAATATAATAACATTAATAAAGTTGACATGACAGTAGTAAAAACAATAGTTAGCATACTTGATCCTTCTACATGTAATTTACCTAAAAAGTCCCCATACGATAAAGAAGTCATGGAAGGACATCGGCGTGATCTTAGAGTAGATAGGTTAATGACTGATCAGATTTTCATAGTGAAATACTAGAGGAGTAATGAGAAAATAACGTGGGCATCCACCAAGTAACTGTTCGTGTATTTTAGACAAGCCTGTGACACCACTGACTGGAAGGACCTACCCTACGAACGTTCGGTGTGGCAGAAAAAATAACTCAAATACTGAAAATATCGTTGAAGTCATAAAAAGAGAAAGGCGCTACTGCAAAATGCAACACTGGAGCAATTTGAAATAAAAACAGGGCTTAACCAGGTTAATGGTCGCCCGGAAAAACTTTTTTAGTTTGCTTTTTGAAAAGCCACTCTAATGAATAGCTCTAAACAAACGTCAGTTTTCGCATATGACATAGATCTAACAGAAAGAACAACCGTATCAGTAGAGGAAAGTCTAATAGAAATGGAGCTTGAAAAACCTTAGATTTAGAATAAATAGAAAAAGATGAAATATCTATTAGTATGAAGTCAAGATAGATGGAGAGTTGGCCTTCTTTCTTCTTTGAGTGGTTTTTTGAAGAGTCCAGTTTTCTAAATTTTTTGGCCTTATAATTAATATCATAATAATTTAGAAGAACATATTAGAGCAAGAATATTCCAGAGAAACAAAAGCTTTCAAGACCTCCAATACCTATTTAAATCTAAATTCTTTTCCAGAAGATTAAGCATTCGTATAGGTACCAGAAATCTATATGTAAGTGGTACCTAAAGACTAACCCAAAAACAGGAAAATAGGCTGAGAATTTTTGAAAACAAAATGTTGTGACGCTTGCATATTGGGCAATATGTATAAACTGCCATTCCCAAAATTAAAATTAAAAAAATACAAGAATTAATTCACGTGCATCTGTATGTGTAAGTCACGAAACGAAACTTTTTGCTACTCAAAGACGACTTCTCACATTGGAGGACCATCTATTTTTTTTTAAGGAAAAATAGAGGTGACAAAGTGTTTGGAATTTTTCTTTCTCAAGACTTATAATCAAAGCAAAGGCATCGTGCATCAAAGAATTATTGGCCTCAACAAATTGGGGCAGAGGAGAGAGGAAATCGGACGGTCGCAGAAGCGGCGAGAACTCTCCTGCAGGGAAAGCTTTGGACTGAGATAGCACATATAGCGGTGGATGTTTTAAACAAGATTAGCACAAGCAATATACGTCATGAGACACCAAGCATGCTACTAATGAATAAAGACGCTGGGAGAAGATGCAGTTGTCCACATACCCATAGAAAAAAGGCAGATATGGGACGGAAATGTTAAAAAGGGATAGTTCGTGAGACACGAAGACAACAAACAACAAAGGCTTCAGAATCTGGTTTTCGGACAAAACTAAAGTAAAAATCTACAGAGAATATGGCAGGATAAATAAAACTCAAGATCAAGGTGGTCAAGCTGGTCAAGAACATGGAATCGACCACCTGAACGGACCAAGAAAAGGGGAAGGCATAGGAAAAGAATTGTTAAAGTTGTGTAGAGGATGATAATTGCAAGTTGAATGTCAACAACTAAAAGAAAATAGCACCAGCTAGAAGTATCTGGAAACATATTACACAGATGGTCAAGATCCAGGTAGAAACATGAAAACCAGTAGGAACGAAAAATATAGCTTAACAAATTATTTCACTCTGACTCTGAGTCTTAATAGTATTTTCCTATGAAATGTTTTAAAATATTCAAAATTAAAACTATATAAATTTCCTGATTTTAAAATGAATATATTAAAGCTTTAGAAAATACATCCATAAAAATATTAAATAGTATACCTAGTACGGTATAGTGCAGTGCAGTATTTATAGTAGAGTACAGTATAGAGAATAAAGAGCTATTTTTTTAAATAGAAAACGATGTCCTTTCTAATACAAGTAAAACCAGAATGTGTGACTCTTTTCAGTTTGTTAATTATTTTCACGACCGTAGCAATCGCCCCCACAGACCCGTCACGGTGAGGATTATATAAAATTTTAGGGGTCTTTGACAAATCATGTGCAAAAATTAGTTATTTTATTTTTCAAATATTTCCAATATTATATTATTAGCATCCTAATATTTAAATTTTATATTTCATTAATTATTTAAATTAATCACGAAGAGTTGAAAATGGAGGTTTTTAACGAAATTAACAACGTATACAAGCTGTACACCGTCCAGTCCTTATTTGGATAATAGTTAGCTATAGGTTTTGATCTATTCTGTTGGTAGTGAAGAATTTGTAGAATTTTTTCAGTTGTAAGTTAAACTGGCTGCTCAGAGAACCATTATTTTTGGGGAAAATATTCGGAATGGGAATTTCTGTCGCGCAATTTTAACCTTTTCTATTAATGTATTTTCGATAAAATAGCTTGAAATTATTTGCCAAAAACGTGAATCATTGCAAAATAAATTTCTTAACTGAATTATTTTCTGATTAAAATTACTCCCATTAATTGGTAAATTTATACACCGTTATCACCTCATATCTCATATACATGATACTCTGTTTCCAAAATTTTCAAAATTGAATATTTGCCGAGGAAAAAATCTTGCTTCTTCGGCCCTAAATAGACTATGAAAATTGAATTGCAATTACAATTTTTAAAACATATTTGAAGCTTTTTAACACGTAGCTTATTAGACTGGGTACTGGGCATTTATTAATATTTCTCAACTCCGAAATTTCCTTTAATTTCAAAATGTAATTCGAGCATTCACAACTTAACAAAACTCACTTTCACGGAGTTTTGGGGGTCCACAACAACGTAAAAGGACGAAAAGTGCTGACTTAAAACAATATAAGCAAGGCGTTGCTCTTAAAAAAATAACACCAACAGCATGTGTGGGTGCAGAACATGTACGAAATCTTTATTTAACTAGTTTTCTTTGAACACTCACTTTCTTGTTTTGATTGTTTTTTAACGAAACCTGTGAGAATTTCCAGAAATTAAAATGTTTCGGGGGTTGGTGACATTTCTTTGTTCATTTCAAGTAGTCCTCTAAAAAAGGCGTTGCTCTTCAGATTTCCATTCTTTTAAGAGCTATCTTTAATCTTAAGTTGATTGTCCATGGCGGTTTTGATGTTGTTAAAAATAGTGTTTCTAATGATTGAGAAAAATCTCGATAAACAACAAATTTTCTTTAAAATCCCGTTATTTGCATCTGAGTAGGATTATTTTACGTATCATTTTCTGAAGTCACAGTTTATTTAACAGGCATGCAAATTACCCCATCTGTAATCTGAAATAAGTAAAAATAAATCACGATGCATTCAAATATTAAAAAAAGCTTAATAATGACCTTAAAATAAAATCTTGCCGCTTAGATAACTCAGAAAGTAACAATAACACGTTAACGAATTCCTTTTAAGCTTCAAATTTAACTTTTATGTGTATCTATTAGAAGCTTTAAATTAACAAAGCTAAAGCTTAGGGTGACTATGAATTTGTTAGAACCGGGGCGAATTCGTTTTAAATCCAGCATTAAAGTTCTGTCTCTTTCATTTAAATGCTCAAACGTAGAAGTAAAATTACGTAGTGCAAGGGAAGTTATTTTATTGTATAACTGAGTAGAAGGGTAATAACGTAAACGTGTAAAATAATTAACAATTTTGAACCCTTACCTATCAAATAATAAAATTCAAGTTTCAAATATCAGATTTTAACATTCTTGATATTCTCTGTTAAATGATTTAGAAAGCTCCCTGCATGTAATTTGCTACATTAAGGCTGCTTCCTTTAAATTGAGCTTTACATTATTTATGCCGCTTATAATTTCTACCTTCTCTTTTCCAGTTTTCCGAGACCCCTAATTTGGGGTGGATTTCTGGAATCTAACGATTTTATTAAAAGCGTTTACATTGATTCCGTTTTGTCTGAGAAGAATTTGAAGTAAGTTGTTATAAGATTAGCACTTTAGATTCATTTCTGTCTAATATTAACCTGATTAGAGGATTTTCAGTTTGTTCCGAACTAAAATAACGAAAAAAGTCTGCACCGCCAATGTTGGTGATGGTTTGTTATTCATCAGTCCTTCTTTTTTATTACAGTTGAGTAGAATGTAGAAGTCTCTTCAATTCGAGAAATAACAATAGATTACAAGAGCTAGCTTACTTCTGTAATAAGACTGGGGACCCTCATTGAATAGCACAGCAGAGTACATTCGCTTCGTCTTTTTACTTAACTTTAAAAGTAGGTACTGAAAATGCGTTTTCTTTAACTAAAGCGAAGAGTATATTGAATACGTATTGTGTTGGTGCAGTAAATTTCCCCAAATTTCTCCCATGTTGCATATTGCTATGACATGAAATTTCTTCATAAATCGATGTGTTATGAAGGGAAATTCCGGATGTTTGCCTGATAGATATATGTTTGGACGTGGAATATACTCATCTTCAGAATCTGATTTCCAACTAATTTATGATTAAGGAATATTGATTAAATGATGTTTGACTTGAATTTATGGCATCAAACCAACTGCGAGGTTGAGGAAGTGAAAAACTCATTCTGAACAAACAACCATGTTATTAAATTACTTTAAAAAAATAATTGTCTCAAAAATTATGTAAACTTTTATTGAAGACAACATCCGGAAGATTAAAATAAACTATTACATTTCCAGGAGTGAAACCAAATATAGTAATACGCGTATGTGAAACGTCGTTAATATATCATCGAGTAAAAGCCTGATTATTATTTTTAAATAAACTCTTTTGTGTATTTATGGCAGAACTACATAGATTTCAGTAGCTAGATTCATTCTAACAATCGTAGCAACCGTAGAATCTTAACTTTTCGCTGACATAAATTTATTGACAACAAAGCAATTAGACAACCCTTTAGTTAAGATTGAAATTAATTAGTAGTTTCACTTTTATTCCAATTTTGTTTAAGCTTTACTGAATGATGATTTCAAAGCCAGAATCAGGTGGAACATATTTTACGTAAGTCTTTGATAATACTGACTACTTAATACAATTTTAATAATAAATTAGAAGCCGTAACGAAGTTCTAAAAAAACATAAGTTTCTAAATGGTAATAGTAAAAGGTACATTTCAACTAAATTCTGAGGTCGTCGATATTTTCAGACCAAATTTTAACAATTTTTGTATGACAATAAGATATTCTGCTTTCTACAATGATAAAACAGATCTAAAAATCTGAATGAAAAACTTGATAAACCGGATGAGCACAATTAATGAAGGAATTATAGCAGATGACCGATGTTCAGGTGGAGCTCCGGCGTGCATCGGGGGAGTTAGGGGGAGTAAGCCGAGAAATACAGAAGACATGCGAAACAGTTTGAAAATACTAAAGTCTGAAATATTATTTAATTAAAAATAAATAAGTTGTGCAAAGGCCCTGTTTAGCTTTCCCAGAATCCCACATTAATCAAGATTTTATTTTGATCCCTTGGTAGAATATCATAATAGTTCAGTCACTAAAGATAGGAAGATGTATGGAATTCCAACGGTTTGTGTCAGAATTACCAAGGAAAACAAAAACAAATTAACGTAAACATCGGAAGCCCATTTCACTAGTAAAGGCCATATAAAAATACCACATTACAACATCAAGAAGTAAGTCTAAATGCCAACTCAAAACTATACAGGCAACCACCATAGAAATATCGGAACACATCTACCATTCATTGCCCATCAAAAAATAATAAAAAACATAAAATCCTAAACAGTTCTTTCAAAATCATAAGCAAAGGTTCAGAGCCGGAGGAAATTATAATGCTAAAAACATACAATGGGAATGAAGGATAACAACAATGAGGGGCAGGGAATTATGTACTAAAAGGAGTGAAAGAAAATAAATTACATATCAGCAGGACAACCAATTTACTGGCTTACCAACAGGAAGAAAATACAGGGCTTTCTAGACTTTTTTTATCGTGAAAGAAGTAAATAATAAATAGTTTACGAGTTTTGACCGTTCATAATTACCATGTCCACTGAATACTGCTGATATCCAAACAGTCAGAGTTTTGCAACAAAGCAACACATTGGGAAATATTTTAGAGAACCCATTGAATTAAAAATACCCCTGAAAACGCTTGAAGATGTAGATGAAGCTGGTGACAATCTGATAAAGGCAATACAAACTTAGTCAGCTATGGAATAGCAAGATGGATTTGTAGTCAAACAGAAACTGGTAGAAAAGCGTAAATTAAGAAACGCCGACAAGTAACCAAATTCGCAGCATATAAGAGAAACCTTAATAAAGTCGAAAAAGAGTTAAAAACACTACTTCCGCAGTTAAAAAGTAAACGTATTCAGTACTATTTAAATGCATTAACAGTTCCAGAAGTCAGTAGTTATTTGTTATGGAAAACAGCCACAAGATTAAAAAAGACCACTAAAATCTATACCACTAATTAAATATCAAGATGAAAAATGGAGCAAAAACAAAGAAAACGCAGCTTGTCGAACATTTCTCCGATTATTTAGAAGTATTAGGTTGTAAAGAAAGTTATTGCCATTTTTGACTCTTTGACTTCAAATGCTAATTTTTTAAATACATTTTGCTTGGTGGCTATGAAATTATATGTCATTTTAAAGGGAAACTCTCGCTCTACAATGTCAACAATGACAGTTTAATTGAAACTTGATTTTTGATAACTTTTTGGGTGTTTAATAAAACATGGAAAAAAGCAAATTCGGGCGATTTTCTTGTTCCAGTACAAACTAGATCGGAGCGCAGCTGCGACAGCACGCGACATTAATTTTGCATTTGGTTCAGGAACGACGAACGAACGTACAATGCAATGGTGGTTCAAAAAATTTCGTAGTGGAAATTTTTGCCTTGAAGATGAAGAGCGTAGTGGCCGACCACATGAAGTTGATAACGACCAATTAAAGGCGTTAGTTGAAACCGACCCGCACACAACTGTTCGAAAGCTTGCTTCTGGACTAAGAGTATCATGCATGGCAATTTCCAACCACTTGCGAAACATTGGTAAGTCAAAAAAAAACTAGACAAATGGGTACCACACGATTTGAACCAAATTCAAGCAAATCGACGACTAGAGTTGTCGTCTGCACATCTTCTCCGCAATCAAAACGAATCGTTTCTTGATCGCTTTGTAACGTGCGACGAAAAGTTTATCCTATACGACAATCGTAAACGATCCGCTCAATGGTTAAACCGCGGTGAAGCCCCAAAACACTTTGCAAAGCCCAAGCTGCACCAAAAAAAGATTATGGTGACTGTCTGGTGGTGTGCAGCCGGTCTAATTCATCATAGCTCCCTCAATTTGGGCGAAATCATCACGGCAGAAAAGTACTGTCAGCAAATAGACGAAATGCATCGTAAACTTCAGCACAAGTACCCGGCATTGGTGAACAGAAAGGGTCCTATCCTTCTTCATGATAACGCTCGCCCTCACGTCGCACAACTAACGCTTCAAAAATTAAACGAATTGGGCTATGAAACTCTAGGACACTCTCCATACTCGCCGGACCTTTCACCTACTGACTACCATTTTTTTAAACATCTTCTTAAGGGAAAAATGCTTCAGAAACTAAGACGATGCAAAAATGCATTCACCGAATTTGTCTCTTTCAGAACTCCAGAGTTCTATTCTATTGGACTAGAAAAACTTGTATCACGTTGGCAAAAATGTATTGAATCTAATGGTTACTATTTTGATTAATAAAGTTTTGTTAGCCAAAATAATGTTCACTTGAAAGCAAAGAGTCAAAAGCAATAACTTTCTTTACAACCTAATAATAAGGAACAGCAAAATGCAATCATCCAGGAATTTCTGGAAGCATCACACCACAGGAAAGGAAAAGAATCTCTACTATTAGAAAACAATAACACTATAGCAATTTTTAGAAGCTATAAAAATTATTAAATTGGCAGAGATGGGCGAGACAGTAATAAGGAGTCAATAAAACCATGAAACTCGCCAAGAAAGGTTTTGATAGGTTAAATGGAACTCCGTGTTGTAGATGCATTATAATGTAAAGAAAATATTAGGGTAAGGTCCTATACGGTTTAGAAATCTGAGAGATGAAAGATAAAAAAACATCACCGTAGAAATTAATGTATTACTAATATTATGCAGAATATCTAGAACATGAAGAAACTGGCCTGTTCTTGTTCATGGTATGGAAAATGAAAGGTTTGGACACAGATTTCTAAGGGAGAGATAGAAATTTGGACATTTCTATGATCAGGAGAGAAATATGCACTCAAATTAAAGACCAAAATGGAAAGTGGGCTAAAAACTATCAAACAAAAAGCTAGCAACGAGTTGCAAAGAAGTAAAGAACATAATAAGAAATGAGTGCTGAAGAGGCACCAGGATACGATCTCATAACAGAAAAGGTTCTACAAGATACGAGTGAAAAAATGCATCACAGCCTTACTGTACATATTCAGTGCTACAGTAAGATTAACATATTTTCCAATTTCGTTGAAAGTGGCTCAAATAATCGCGTAACCAAGAAAAATGCTGACGAAGGCCCACAAGCTTATTGCCAGTCTAAACTTTTTCGGAAAATAATGCAAAAAAATACTGTAAAGGTTAATGCAAATAATACAAGAACGCAAATTGATTCCTGACCATCAGAATGGTTTCAGCCTATATAACAAATAAGTAGAAAAGATCCACAGGACTGTGAAGAAAATTAACAATGACCTAAAAAAATTAACAGTGATCTGAAAATAAAATTAGCAACGACGTAAAAAGAAAATGGTACTATTCTACCATCTCTATTGATGTAGGTTGAGCTTTTAACAAAAATTGGTATAAAGGAAAATCTACCATACAAGCCCTCTAAGTTACTACAGTCATATTTAATTGAATGACGCTTCTTTTAATCAAACAACAAAAACCTGTCTGGTTGTAGTACCGCAAGGAAGCATAGTAGGGCCGGTACTATATTTCCTATACACCGATACACGGCTGATTTATCAAAAAGCAGGTTACTAACCGTCACGGTTTTTACCAGTGACATATGTATAGCTGTTCTCTAATCCCAACAAAACTCTGTAAATAATGCTACGATGAATCTGTGCTCTCATATAAATGCAATGGCAAAAGACATGGAGACTAAAATCAATACATGACACATTCACTGCAAAGCAAGATGTCCACGAGTAACACTAACTGTTTAACAAGTAATGCATTCAGGACACTAACATAGCAACACCATACACCATGTTCTTAACAGAAATAAAAACGGTTGAGATTTAGGCAAATATACTGGATGATTGGCCAGGTAGCAGTTATAAAATCCATATGAGTACATAGATGGTTTAGATCTTTTGGGATCAGCCAACATTACACATATCGGAATTCGTCAGCGATATCAAAACAAAATGTTGTGAGGTATAGCAACCTCGCCACAGTATATTCCTAAAAGGTGATTTGTGTGTGATCTCGATTAATGGATTAAATAATATAAAAAATTAAGTGATAAATCCAGCAAACGGCTCCATTGCAACAAAATTGTTAATACATTAATATACAAATCAGATGAACTCAGAAGACCGAACGATTTAAGCCATCAAACTTGAATTCGCGGTTTAATTTAGTACCAGGTGATTTACGAATAATGACGCACCCAACCGAATTTGTGTATGTAACACATCATACAGCTTCATAGACGACTTCGAGTATGTTTTTAATTTAAATTTAAATGTTATTAAATAAGAAATTTAATAAATATCAATAACTTGTAATATAATATTTATTTGTTCTTTCTTTGTTCTCTTATCCTTATGCCCTTTTAGAGCGCCGCATTTTAAAAATTAGGTTAAACGTCCTACTGTGTCTTACTTTTGTTTTTAATTGCCCATATTCTCCCATAGTGGGAGAGAGGTGCCGCATTTAACGGAACACCGAACTAAGACAACGATGCTCAACTCTCATGCTTGTGCTGGACTAGGGTACCTAGGCTATCGTAACTCGGGACTAGATAATTATTTATAAATACTTATAATTAATTATATAATTAATGATATATAATTTATGATAGGTAAAACAACCCAGAAACATTAAACGGAACTCCAAATTTAAACTTTAATTTTCTTAGTACGAAGTTTTCTAAGTTGCTTTAGGAATATGTACATTGGGGATATTAACAGTTTTAAGGAGTATCATCATTCGTAAATCACCCTGTATAATCATAATTATCCTACTACGTGATTCTATATAAGTAACTTAGGTTAAGCAAGAAGGGGGGATAGTTCAAAAATTATCTCCACGAACACAATAATTGTATTATTCAAGTGGAAAAGATTATTTAACATACGGAGTTTATGAAAAAAGTACCAGAGAAAGAAAATTATTTACAAAATTTCTACAGATATTTATTTATACTGGACTAGGTTGCATAGAAATAAAGAAAATTATATAAAATGATGAAAGCTTACCCAAAAAAGTTAAAGTAATGTATTTAACTAAAGTAAAGGCAATCTGTCAAAGAAATTTCCCGTAAATAAAGGCCTATGCTACGGTTGTTGTGTATCACCTACTTTGTTCAAAATATATGTAGCTCGAGTTTTATACCAATGGAAAAGGAAATATAACGGAATGTGTATTAACATCGGAGAAACATGCTTATATTCGTTACAAATTGATGATGATCAGGTTATCATAGCAAATGATAAGGACGGCATAGAGTATAATGAATATAGTCGGATTCGATTTAATTTGGCATGTATACTGCTCTCTTTCTAGCTTGTTAGTGCGTATAGGCTATTAGAGCGAGCGCAAGTCTTGCAGATGGCCGCTCTGAAATTTATTAAATGAGTTGTGAAACGAAAAGAGATAGCATTTACTGTGTTCAGGACGGTTCAGTACATGCCAAATTAGATCGAATCCGACTATATATGGCTTGAAAGCTGCAGGAAGAATACAAGAATTGGGGATTAGAACGAAGAAAACAAAATACCTCCCCATAGGAGCAGAACCATCTAACATCCAATTAGACACAGACGAAATAGCAGCATGCAGTAAGTACCTACACATATCTATTTAGGTGTGAAATTCGACACAACAGGAAAAGACAATAGAGAGATAAAAAAAAGAATAACACAAGCCAGAAGAACCATAGGCTGTCTGAATGGAATATTATGAAGTAGTGATATTGGAAAACAAAGTACACATAATAGGTATATATGAAGCTTTTATTAAAAGTAGCCCAATTGATGGAGCAGAGACAGGTAAAGTTACAGAACACAATCGAAGAAAGCTTGAGGCGACCGAAATGGATATTTTTAGAAGATCACTAGGTACATCCAGGAGAGATAGAATCAAAAATGATGATATCAGACAACTGATGAGAGTAGAGGGTTCGCTGACAACAGACATCGAGAGGAAACAGTTAATATGATACGGGCATGTCCAAAGGATGAAAGAAACCAGACTGCCCAAAATGGCCATGCAGTGGATACCACCAAATCGAAGAAAACGAGGAAGACCCAAAAAGACGTGGAAAAAGGGAATAGCCAAGGCCATGAGTACTAGAGACCTGAGAGAAAACCAGTGGAACAACAGAAGTGAATGGAAGTTAGGCATCGAACAACGTCGAAAGACGTTTTGAAACCGTTTCTATATACAGAGTGTTAAGTAATGTTTCTGCCAACTTTAGGAATAGCTTTATAATGACTAATCGAACAAAAAAGTATTATACATTTTTTTTTCTAATATGCAAAGTTTAATTTTACTTTTTATTCTCGGGAAAAACAACGGATAAATAAGAGTCTAATACATCAAGTAACAATAAAACTTTATTAACAACCACAAAATAATTAAAGGATAAAAAAGAAAAGAAAAAGCTAGTAAGAAAAAAATTTTATAAGAATTGTTTACCTATTCCTTTTATCGTTACAAACCCACCCCTAAAGTTTTGCAGAAGCAACACCCTGTATATAAGTAAAGGCAATTATATAAAATGCAAAAGAGAGTTTTTTATGTTTCCTAAAATATGTAATTGTAGGTTATAAAACACATTACAGATTCAACTGGATGTTGAAAAATTGCTTTAACTAAAAATAAATTTAAGCAAAAATTGCTTTCAGAATCACCAATACTTATTGAAATGTTCAAATTTCAAACTTAAATTTTTGCCGTAAAAATTTTAGCTTTTACTTACAAACCTCAAGACGTAAACAGGAAGTATATCTAAGATTTGAAAATTTAGCAAGTTACTTCATACAAATTCCACAAATTTGGATCTTAATAAATTATGTATAAACAAAGCCTTGGAAGTTCAACAGTTCTGGAATTTAAATATCGCCAGCCACAATCGCAGTTCGAGGATGACATCAAGCACTTACTCCACTAAGCATTTGTGGTAACTTTTAAATAAATTTTTCATTAAACACTTAGTTAAGTAGATTCGATGTAAATTTGTTAAAAATACTTTTTTAAATGAATTTAGCAAAAATTTCCATGTAAGAACAATCTAATAAAAAAATAATTAACGTAGCTTTATTACTATGTGGGACCTGTCCTTAATTTGCTACATCTTCTATTAAAAATATTTTTAGAAACGAAACTCACAAATTTTTTATATTTTTACGTAGTATACCTTGTATATTAAACACAATTTCATTCTGCAATAAAAAAAACTATAAAAGCAATTAAAAGCTCTTTGAGAATAAATTAAAGAAACACTTTTTTTTTAATTAATTCGCCACCAAATTAGAGATACTCTAAATATAAAAAATCCATAAAGAATGTGCTTAAAATTAAATTAATAATTTCCTGCTCAAAAATCTGAAAACTGCAGCGAAATTCTTGTCATTTTTGTAATCGTTAAGCTGAAAATTACACCTCCGATTTTTGTTATCTCAGAAATATTACAACAGTTTAAAAATCCAGTTACCTTTGGAATTTGTAACGTGTGCTGCCTATTTTTACGCCGGCTATTTATAAATCAATTACAACACAGGTGAGTGCCATTTTTAAAGAGAACCAAAGAACACTGTCATTAGCTTTCTGCCTGTTTAACTTATTATTAAATAATAAAAATTTCATTAAATTGGTTGGACATATTTAATTTGTTTGGTTAATTTCAGGCGGTATGTATGTCGTTCGTCCTTTTCTGCAGCTTTAGAAAATTGATGCGCCATTTATTCGATTTTTATCAGTTTTAAATCTAACTTCTTTCATTCCCGTTTCCCGTTAATGAATGGAAATGAAAGAGAGAACGAAACAAATTTCATTATTTCGCGTTGAAGCCACGTGATTTAATATCCGAAGCGGAAATGCAGACAAAAAGCTTTAATACGTGTTTACATAGGGTAACTAATATCACCTAACACCACAACGGTTACGTTTGTGTGGACATCGCGTGTTTGTTAACTCCTACAAATTTATCTTTTTAAGCAAGTCTTCACTCCTTTACGTTATTAGCACAATAATTAATAATTTAGTTAAATACACAATACTGAATCGGTCCTTACATTTGTAATTTGCAACGCAGTTTAAAAACGTTTATTACATTAACTACTCGATATTGAATTTAGTTTGTATGAAACTTTCGAAGGGAAAATGTAAATGAAGGAAATAAGTAAAGTCAGAATAAAAATAAATGAGTACTTGCAAAGATCTAGATATATGAGAGGAACCTAATTATTTCAATTGTTAGACAGCTATACAATAATTTAGGAGGAGCTGTAATCACATGCTGAGAGAAATAGGGAAGAAAATGTGCAAAGCATAATAGAAAAAAATAAATCACGGCGAAAATCTGCCTTTTGTAACATCGTTTGATGCTGTGATATTTAAAAGAAAAGCTTCGCTTGCTTTTCTTGGGAGAAAAAAGGTATTCATCTGCGAGGATTATTTATATAAAAAATTGATTTGTTTGTTGATATTATTTTAAAATATTCACACCGTTGTGTTAGTGAAATTAAGTAGTTTTTTAATATTTTACACTTCGTCAGTTTAAGGGTCGAAATGAATGGGCGGATGTTTGTTGTTTAAGCTATTGTTTAAAGCTTTTTAAAATCGGTATATGGTACTTATGGTATTTTCAAGGACACTTTATACTAAACCAAAATTTGTAACATTCACCTAAAAATCCCCGGTTGTATAATATTAGGATAATTTAATTTAATGATACTGTAGTCGTGTTAAGACATCTGTTTTTAACTGTAACACACAGTTTTCGAATAAAATCTCTAATTATCTTCAACTATTATGTTACTAACTAAAGATTAAAATGATGCTTTCTCGGTCGATTTCCATAATCGATTCATTTGTAAAAAAAACTAATTAGGTGATTAAGTTGTAAATACGGAAAGTCCATCGAAAATTGATTTTTATCCCAAATTCCAATTATATCATAAGTATACAAACACTAAACACTCTTTAAGATAACCATTTGTACTTTGATTTCACCTAAAACTTGCAAAATAGCATCTCGAAAAGAGGCGCGAAATTATATGTTATGATAAGAAGGTGCTTTCAGTGGCGAAATAGCCGCCAGAGTAAAATGTAACCAACCTTCGGTTATTAGTAAAAGAATGTATATTAAAACTAGCAAAATTAACGACGAATCTTGCAGCCGATAACCAAGAAGAGCTTGAGTACGAAATACGGTACATGGGTACTGAATTCGAAGACTTCCACGGTCAGTGTTAATGTTAACAGAACGACTTCCGAGTTGAAACCGTGTCATGTTTCAGACAAAAGAGCTCAACGTTCACCCACTTTTTTAAGGGGCTTCTTCAGGAGAAAAAGGGGGGCACTAAAAGAACACGGTAACTCAACGTGTCAATCACGCCAGAGACGAAACTCTTGTAGCAAGAGAAAGAAGGGAACGGTAACTCAACTTGTCAACCAAGCCAGAGGCAAAACGCTTCTGAACCACTTAATGTGAACTGGTATAATTCCCAACGATTTACAATTTTCAGCCTTATATTAACCTGCTACTTTTGCGGCATAAGGCGTAATTCGAAGTAGGTGTGAAATAGATGTTGTTGAGTGGTTCAGAAAACGATACTGAAAGGATCGCATTGACAGAGTTTTTTTTAATTCATTTCCTCTCCTACCGCAATGCAGTGTCGAGGCTCACTTACACTTCCTTCTGTGCTTGCTCCAACCACCTTTCATCCACAATATATTCATACACCCTGAACCCAAGCCTTAACTAACGAATTCGACCCAAATCAGCTCCATAATATTATGGCCACCTCATTGACAGAATTGGAGAAACAGATATATCTGAGATATATAGAACAGAAGGATGTATGGGTTGTTTCAAAATTGGTAGAGATGGAAGAGACCCTAAACAGACAAGAGAACGATGAAAGGTTCTGAAACGATTAAATGTAACATTGGGAGAATAAAGAAATTACAGTACCTACAAAGAAAATATAAATTTTGTCTTGCTATTATCAAAGGCATTATATTATAAAGCCTAGAAACGTGAAGAAAAAAAGGTTTATACGCTGTAGAAATGGGTGTAGTGTCAAGATTAAGTAGCATCTCTAGACCAGAAAGATCTATAAATGAAAGCCTGAAAGTGTAAGAAATAGACTGCGACTATTCGAATATACACCATGAAGCAAGCAGTCATGCGAAGCGTATGGAAAACAAAAGGTTTCGACACAGATTTCTATGGCGAAGATTTGTATGATCAAAAGAGAAACTAAGGGTTTTTGAAGCTTCTCTTGAATGGTTACAAACGGAAAGACAGAAAAAAAGAGGTTAGAAGTCCATGGGGAGAGAAAATAAGAAAAGATTTAAGACGAGAACTTAATGAATTTAATTTAGTCTGGCATCAATGCAATCATTGCAAATTTACAATCTACTCAAATTAAATATAGAGTAATAAGCAAATGTGATATAACGTGTGTCCATAAACTGTCGACATCTCGGTTGCTTTGAAAAACAAATTACAAATCTTAGATTAAATCATAGACAATGACATTTTACAAATCTTGACATTTGGTTTTGTATTCTGAATCAAATTACGAAATATGTTTCTGAAATCACAACCTACTGGGATGTTGACAGTTTATGGACACCCGTTAGAATACTTAAACTTTTGTTAGTGAAGTCCTCTATCATGAATCGCTATGGTTTATGCACGATGGTGCACCAGCGCATTTTAGTGTGATTGCTCGTGAGTTTTTAACAGTAACATACGGAGATCGCTGGATTGGTCGAGGTGGACCTCACTTATGACCTGCTCGATCCCAGGACTTAAACCCCCTGTATTTTTTCCTATGGGGCCATCTAAAGTCATTAGTTTATTCTACTCCATTGGAAAATTTGGAAGATTTAAGACATCGCATAATTGCTGAGTGTACCTCCATAAGAAACGACCCTGGTGTTTTTGAAAGAGTTCGGCAGTCAATGAGAAGAAGATTGGATGCTTGCATCGCAGCTGGAGGTAGTCATTTTCAACAGTTCTTGTAGATTAAGAAACTTTACATGTAATTTTTGGTATTAAATGTTGTTATTGTCGAAAATCTTTTTCGCCCTGTATCTTCGAAACAAAGCGGCTTTTCAAAAATCATCAAAGGACAAAATATTCTTAGAATAGTCCAGGGAATAACCCCTTGACTTTTTGACATATGTTTAATAAACACCCTGTATAACTTGAGAGGGATCCCATCCATCGATGGTTTACCCGAATTTATTTAAACTAAATCTTCTGGCTGGTTGATTATGTAGACTAGCTATAAGTTGATTAGTGTGTCCTACGTTACGGTATCTACATTTGATGGCGTGTGATTGTATTAAGTACTTGCGTTATGTATGGAACTTTCAGCTCTTGGTATAGACAACTTGACAACCCCATAACTCGATTCCATACGTCCATATGGGTTTTAGTATGGCTTTATATATTATTAACTTGCCTTCAAAAGTTAGATGGGACTTTCAACAATCAGCCAGTACATCTGCTTAAACTTCATGTTTCTTTGTTGCTTTTTGGCTTTGATATGCATATAAAAAATAATGGAGTGTATTAAAAAATATCACATAATTAACAAAATTCGCCATAGATGACGCCACCATTATTCTCGATTGAAACCAGAGGAAGCTAAATAGGTAGGCCTTAATTTATTAACATATAATATAGTCTGGCTGTCTGGCCTTGGCATAACCATGATTAACTTTATTTGTCCTCGGTGAGGCGTTTACAAGCTCATTCCCCAATTCGCATAAAATCGAGTTCTGAGAAAGTAGGCCGTGGGTTTCCCCGTGGTGTCATTTTTATTACACGTTTTAACAAGTTTGATTTATATACATGTTAAGAATGGAGAAAACTTGTTTAATTTTACTGCACAGAAACAAATTCATAGTTTAGCTTAGATAATAGTTACATATCCACCTGGAGAGGGCGTTGGGGGTGGACCTGTTTAAAATTTTATGTAGTCGAATTGGGGTGACTATTCAAACGAAGCGCAGTTTCAGTACTATAGCTAGCCATTGCACAACAAGCTACGTACAAAAAAATTATCGTTTCTAGAAATTAAAAAAATATTGGAAGGTAAACCAGAATTGAACTACTTACTGTTATAGATTGGTACTGTATAATAGACTATAACGAAGATAACACCAGGATATTTGTTTCCTTTTCGTAAATAATTTAACTTTAGATTTATATTAATGTACTTTTCTGCAACCATAGTTAAATATTTAGAATTTTAATATTTAGTAACTCGCATAGTCGGACTGTCAGACTGTGCACCGTACCCGTAGAGCCTAATACATTAACGCACCAACCTCGACACCGAAAGGTATAATAGGTTACAGACGATACAATACAATACAGTTTAATCTTTTCGAATATTTGATTATGGATTTAAACTAAAATTTAGTTTAAGGCGGCTTAAATTAAGGCTTAAGTCAGTTTTTTCTTAAACTTTGAAATGCTATTCCTCAGTATCGTTGTACCGTATGAGGTACTGAAATACGTCGAATTTTAAATAAATATTTAATTGTATGAAAGTAAAATCTTTCACCAAGTGCCAACCACAGAGCCAGATAATTATATTATTTAAATTATAACAATAATGTTGTCTCCCTCACATTTCTTATTTACTTATCAAATAAAATACATTCTACTTATAAGTTTTAACAAGCCTGTGATGGAATAAATTTCAGATCTAGGAAACTGGAAGTTTATTTCGTAAATTATAAATTTTTTTAAAGCTCAGCGATTAATCACTGGCGTACTCTGTTTTTCAAATGCCTCAAACTCAACCTGATATTTATTCCAATTTTCATTATTAATTTATTAATTTAAACTTTAAAAGCATCATGACGTTTGTACGTGTAATAATAACTTAACATTATGTTTACACTAATTACTTACAGTCTACCATAACTAAAACAACAACCCGAACTGAATTCATCGGCGTTATTTTTAACCAACGCGTAATTTTTCATTTATTCAATTATTAAAGCGTATTACATAATTCTAGTAATACCGCGCAAATTGCTCGAATTAAGCAATATTTAAGCAAGTAACGGTCAATGACGCGCACCGAGGAAATCACAATTTTGCTGCTACAACAGAAAATGAAGGATTTAATCGTTGGCTGTCATTAACCCTCCAGTTTAAGACCATGATTTAGGGTATGATCAAAGTGTGGTTTATGGAGTAACTGTAAACTATAGATAAGAGTAACGTGTGGTAACGAGGGTTTCTATGGTTATAAAAGCATAAAATGTTATAAAATAGCTAAGTTTATCTCTGATATTTATACATCGATGTATCATTATTCAGAAAATAACAGGAAGCAGTTACTTCTAATAACCCTTGATAATTTGGGGGATATTTTCCTAATTAGCTATAGTGGCCCCTTTATTTATCCCGTGAAGTATTTTTTAACCTTTTTTACTTTTTTAATGTGGTAGTCTGAGGTGAAAATAGGAAAGACACATTTCAGAAATATCTGAAATGTCACCAATAAACCAAAATTTCATGTATGAATAATAATGGTTGATTTGTAAATCGATTGCTAAACCAGATTAAATGAACTTTAGTATTAGGATGGTCTCCACTTCAGATCTATTCATTAATCGAAGGAGGCAATGAATGCATAAACGCTTTTCCAACACCAGAAAGGGACGCAACACTAAACTGTTCTACTTTCATGAGGTTTTCTCAATTGCAAAGGCCACAAGCTGACGATGAATTTGGAACAGGCATAAGTAATTCATGACTTTTGTTACACCAACTCGCAGTTTTGTAAAAAGCTTTGATTAAAGTTCAATTCTTTTGATTGCACACGTAAATAAGTGACTTGCAGTCGCTATTTTTAGGGAAATCATTTATTAAGGGTGAGCAAAGGGATTTGTTTGAGTGCATAGCATTTTTGGTAGTTGGTACGAACTTACCAAATTAAGTTTGAGATGGTAAAAGTGATGCTACCTGATCAATAAAACTGTCATAAAATTTGTTGTCGTTAAACGAGGCGTAGAATGAGGAGGCGTGAAGTGTATTACACTTTTTTAGTTCCCATAAGAGGGCCTTTTCGTTGATCTAATTATGTGGAAATGTAGCTACATTTTTATGAACTTTATCGGTATTAGAAAGCATGCTAATGTATTAAGTCCGTTGGGTATTTTTGTAAATGTTAGGAATTTTATTTAAATTATACGAACATAAGTTGTTTCTCACAAATTCTTAAAATTAAAGGACTTATTTTGATTAAAATTTGAAAAACGAGCACAAAATCTATTTTGTTATAGTCAAAAGTAATACAAATTCCAGTACAGCGAAAATTAAGGCAACTGATTGGAAGGTTGGTAAAATTTACTTCCTTCGCGAAAAAGGATTTCTTAGCCCTTCAGTTTGGTGTTCATTGCCTAAACTTTATGACGAAGGAATGAACAAAAGTATGTGTCATTACTGTGGTGATGAGCATATAGTGCCCCACCGGCATTTAACAGCTTACGTACCGCGTAACTGAAAAAGGGAAAATTTTTTAACAATAAAATAAAACCTGCTTTGGCAGATTCACCTTTAAGTAACTTTATAATCCCTACTTACTAAGTTTTAGTTTTAATACAAAAGCTTTTTAACGCTATTTTAGGGCTAAAGAATTTTAGAAATTTTCTGTCTTTATCCCTAATAAAATCCTTTCACAATTTTCAGAAATAATGATGGAAATTATAATCCTAAAAACGCATTAAAATATCTGTGCCAAAAAGCGAATTTGATGATAAAAATAGGTTAATTCGATTTTTCAGCGAAAGTAAGGTCCTGTCAATTCATCGTTCCTTTGTCTGTCCGCCAATTTCACTCGTCAGCCTTTTCCTCTGCTACGACTATAAATCAATGAACATGAATGTGTTTATCATGATCAGCTTGGTGTATCTATTCTACCGTTTATCCTTCGTATGTCTAAATATTCGTTCTTCGTCTATTGTTTTCTTGTCTGCTTTTTCCCTTTACGATTCATCAAGTTTTAAGTAGAAGTCAATACCTTAACAATTTTTAACGTTCGAAAATACGTTCGGTTTTATCTTCTTGGATTAAATTAAATTGGATTATTAATTACACGCTTTCAGGATTTTGTGCGGCAATTGGAAGAATTTGTTCGGCTTTAGGATGATTCTTTTCATCTTTAAATACCGTTAATACGAAACCTTCTTCATTTATTTATTTTTAATTCTTAGAACTGTATTTAAGGAGTTTATCTATGAGCAACAAAATTATGGTGAAGAAATGCGTTTGATATTTAAGAGTTTCGGCCCCGAATTGTGAATACTAAAACGTAATATCTAAAATTAAGAACTAAATTTAATTGAACCTATACAAACAAGACAGGGTAACATCTGGCTGTCTTACATCAGTTCCTAGTTATTGATTCTCGTAATTATTTTGAACGCGGCTCTGTTGTTCCATTTCGGATTTGAACTAATTAAATTCATCACAATCAAAGTGGAACCTATTTTTGATCGGGTTTATCTTATAATTAAAAACACCTGCATTTTAAAAAATCTACGGTTTTCCCTTGAGAGAAATCCTTACATTGGAAACTTATTTTTATTAAGTAAATAATTAAGTATTCTAGCACTCAAACTTCTTAGTCTGCTGGCTTATTAATTAAACAATAAATTTTGTGTATAAATTGCCTTAAATTAAAACAACAGGTAAGCAGTTATATAGTCAGATTCAAAGAACAGCATTTTTTAATTAATAAGTCAGCTGCTTAGGCTCTAGCCAAGAGGACAGTAAAGATAAGAAGAAGGAAAGGAAGGAAAAAGCGGAGAAGTAGAAGAAAAAGAGAAAAAGGAGGAGGAAGAAAAGGATGAGAAGGAAGAAGAAACGGAGGAAGAGAGCCAGGACGAAAAGCCAAAGAAAAAGAAAAAGAATAGGAGGAGATAGAAGATGATGAGGAGGGATATTATGAGGAGGAAGACAGGCAGCAAAAAAGAAGAGAAAAAGGAAGAATAAGAAAAAACGATTTTGAAGTATAAAATATGGAAAGCATACTCGATTTAAATCAGTAATTTTCCAATTAGTAGGTAAATAAGCAAAAGTCATGTTAATTACTTGATACAATAAAACAAAAGTTAAGTAATAATCGTACCTCGAAGTTATAACAAAATTTTATAGAAATGATATAATTAATTGGGTACAGAGTTAAATTACCTGCACACCAAAGCTTGCAATTTACCAAGAATTTCATGAAAGTTGTAGTTCTATCTAACTTATTTTCCTATTTATTGGTGGTTGGTGCATATTCCAGGAAGTTCGTTTCATTAAAGCTGAACTAACTTCATTGGCAAACGTCAGTAAAAACCGTTTGATGTTAATTACTTGTTTCATTTATAATTCAAAGTGTTTGGATGGTTGTGCAACGAATTCATACGTTTAAAACGCGTTTCAGATCATAAGCTGTAGTATTTTGAAAGAAAATATTATGCTTTCGAAATGTTTACGTGCAAGCTTTAATGAGCGGTATTTGTGGAAACAAGAAATAGGGGTCGTGCGAATTCGTCTGCAAAACTAAGTATGTAGGACAGAAGGCAAATTAATATTTAACGCAAACAAATGAATCTTTAAATAATGTGCTGAAAATAAAGCATCAAACAAAGTTTTACAACACTGACAATACGAAGTAAAACACTAAAATATTGAGAGGCTAGGAAGCTGAAAATACTGAAGTATTCGCGCGGGTTAATAGCATAGTACCTGCATACCAGTATAGTATACTTAATAATGGAATCAATACAAGATGATCCTAGAAACACACCGGCTAAATTTGTGATTGACTTAGGTCAATTTTCAGTTATTTAGTTAGTCTTCGATATCTTTCATTGCCATAATTACCAAAAAAGGTTTATTCATCCTTGTGTCTACGTTTCAGGGTATTTCTTCAGCATTTTTACTGAGGTATCTTAGAACTGTAAAAATATTGAAAAATGCAAAATAAAATATTAGCGATGGCTAAAACATATTTGACGGGCAGATAAATTTATAACTTTATGTCGTCTTTTTTGGCAATTTCTGTCAACTTGGGAAGTTACTGAAAACACTGAATAAATTAAAGCATTGAACGTATCCGAGTTATTGATTTTCAGCTTTCAAATAAAAAGAAATTCTGAAAAACGTTGAATTTTTAGGTTCTGAGTTCAACCAAAATACCAAGAACACTGAAAAATATTGTAGATGCCTGAAACGCAAGCACAAGGACGAACAAATAGGAAAATTCGCAACTTTTAATCCTTATTTGATAGTTATGCCAATGAAAGACAATGAAAACTAAATAACTAAAAATAACGGTAAGTATAAAAACCAATGATGTTAAACTTCAGATATAATTTTTTCAAATATAAAAGCAGACACTGAAATGTGAGTGCGGGAGAAAAGTACTAAAAATACCTAAACGTATGGCTTTCGGCCTTCTTTCTGGCAGTTTGACAATGTTGGTGAAAACACTGAGTTCTCTTTTTTGGTAAATTTGGCCAATGTGAGACACTACTGAAAATATTAAATAAATTCAGGTAATGAACCACTCGTAAGATTCAGCTAAAAACCTTTAGTTTGCACAAATATTAATAAATGTTTACTTTTGAATATCGAAAACACTAAAATTTGAAGCATAAAAATTCTTAAAAAATACTGAATATTCCTAAATTGCTCATACACTTACTTCTTCTTTAGCAGTTTTTTAAGTAGGCATTAAAACCATTGAAGGGTACTGAAAGTTGTGTGAAATATAAAAACGCTGAAAAATACATTTAGATATTCATAACAATAATAATTCTAAGAACTATCTATGTATTTAGCATATACCTGACACATAGGATCACGGAAAGACGAGTTTACAGCTTTTTTTGCAGTTTTTGACGATATAACAAGACACTGAAATCACTAAATATATTAAAATTCCAAATCCTCGAAGTTAAAAAAAAATGAAAAATCTTCGATGTTAAAAGCATTAGAAAAGTGTTAATAATAGCATAGAAAAATGCCCGAAAGCAAACGAATAGATAAACGAGTATCTTGTGGAAATTTTTTAACAACGTGACAAAATATTAAATACAACTTAACCTTCCAAAAATACTGAAAATGCTGAAAAATTATCTAAATACAGTAAGAACCGTTTGAAACACAAGTACTTATTCTAAGAAATTTTTATTTGTAACCATCAAAACCCTAAAAATTTGAAGTCAACTAATTAAAATGCGGAAGGAAAGTGCTAAAGGAATGAAAAGACAGGTGAATTAACAATTTTAAGTTCTTATTTTGGGCATTTATTGGCGTCGTAGCTAGATTCTGAAAAAACTGTAAAATTAAATAACTGAAAGAACTGATAGCTCTGAAATTTAGCTAAAAACTTTTAAATATTGAGATATAAAAAATATTGACTATTCATGATCCTAAACTTCAGTTAAGAACTTAGATTTACACAAATACTAAACAATTTCTATTTTTGAGTATGTATTGAAAACATTAACATTGAAATGCTTAGAAAATTGCGTACACACACACGGATAGACAACAGATGAATTTACAATTCTTACATCTTTTTTGACAGTTTTAGAAGATATAGAAATAAGCAAGGAAAATTTAACTAGACATTAAAACCATTAAAGACACTGTTTGAAATAAAAATATACATTTAGGTAATCCTAGAAACTATGCAAAATATACCTGAAACATAGAATCGCCAAAAGATGAGTTCAAATTTTCGTTGTTTTCATTTGTAGTTTTTGACAATACTTATGTCAATATACTGAAATCACTAAATAAACTCTAAGTTTTGAAAGAACTGAAAATATTACCATTCAGTGGGGTTGAAATAAAAAAATAAAAAAACTGGGCCAGTTGGTATTGAAGTACTGAAGATATTGAAATTTATCAGAATCAGTAAAGAATTTTTAAGGGCGGAAACCATTAAAAATTTGACGTAAAATAGTTAAAATCCGGAAAGAAAAATATTGATCAACCTGAAGTATATGCACACTAAGGAAAAAGGAGGCAAATTTATAATTTCAAGTTGATCACTTTCTAACGAAGTAATGAAAAATATTTACCATACAAGACCCTAAGATTCAGCTAAGGATCTTTGATTTACACAAATACTAAACAATTTCTACGTTAGAGTATTGCAAGCATTAACATTTGAAGCAGAAAAATACTTAAAGAATACTGAAAATCCCTAAATTGCACCAACGCATGGACAGACAACAGATGCATTTACAATTCTCAGTTATTCTCTAACAGTTTGGAGAAAGATATTGAACCAAGTAAAGCTGAAGTATTATAGTATTAAGGTAATAAAAGCATTGAAGATACCGAAAGAAAGTTAAGACTTTCTGAAATGTAAAAATACATTTAGGTATTAACAGCATTAATAATCCTAAAAGCTGTGCAAAATAATCCCTGAAACATAGAATCGCCAAAAGGTGAGTTCACAGCTTTCATTACAGATTTTGACAATACAACAAGATACTCACTAAACAAAGTCTAAATTTTAAAAACACTAAAGACATTAACATTCATACTGGTTGAAGTTAGAAAAAGAGAAAATCGTGAACCCTTCGGTATTTAAGGCATTAGAAAAGTGTTAACAATAATAAATAAATAATCCTGAAACATAGATAAAGAAATACGTTTTCAGTTTTCTTGTGGAAAATCTTTAACAACATGGCAAGGTACTCAAAACATTGAATAGAATTTAACATCTCAAAAGTACTAAAAATATTGAAAACTATCTAAGTATAGTAACGAGCCTTTGAAACATAGTTTTTCTGAAAAATGTTGATTTGTAAGGACCGAAACCCTAAAAAATTTGAAATAAAATATTTAAAATACGGAAGAAGAATGCTGAAGAACCTGAAATTTTTTGACGACGTAATAAGATTCTGAAAAAACTATATAAAATTAAAGAGCTGAAAATACTGGTGGTACCACTCTGAAATTCAGCTAAGAATTTCCAAAATGTAAAGATACAAAAAAGGTCCACTTTTAGGTATCAAAGATATTAAAAATTTTAAGAAAGTGGCTGTGAAGTATAAGCTAATAGACAGAAGATTTCACAACTCTCAATCCTCGTTGTTTAAATTGATGAAGATATAGCAAGGTATTGAAAACACTAAGTAATCTTTAAGTTTTAAACGCACTGAAATTTACTTAAAATATAAAACTACTCAAAAAGTAAATTTTTAGGTTTTGAAAGTATTAAAAACTTAAAGTAAATACGCGCGCACACACACAGTCAGATAGATGAATTTAAAATCTTCAAATCACGGTTTACATGTAGCACTAAAGGGGATACAGAACAGAATATTTACAGTAACTAAACTCTCTAATTAATCTCAAACAAACGACCTAAATTTAAGGGGATACGAATGAAACCCGAAAATTAAAGATAACTAATAATTGAAAATATTTAAAATGATGCATTTATTCAAAGATTTAAGTAGATCAATGCTAGGTGCTGAAAATGCAGAAGTTATAAAAATGATTAAGCATTTGTTAACATAGAAACAGCGCTGATTAAATAAGAGAAGAGTAAAATATAGCACTGATAAAGATTTAGTACCTACTGGAAAATGCAGAGCTTCATAAATATCAACGGCAGTGATATTCCAAAAAAATATTATACTCTGAATATTGAAAACTAAACATTGACGTGTCGAAGAATTGAACAATTACCAGATAGAAGCATAAAAAAATGAACGAAAACTGAAACAGCTCATACATTCTTCTGTTTTATATATTTCAGATATTTTTGTTTCTCCAATTCTGTCAATGCCGTGGCCATAATATTATGGAACCGATTTGGGTCGAATTTTAAGATGTATGCATGTGCTGTGGTCCAAAATGGACCCATCACCTCCACTCCACAACAGCAAGTATAAATAATAAGCCTCGACACTGCATTGCGGTAGAAGAGGCAATGGATTTAAAAAAACAATTCTGTCAAAGCGATCCTTTCACTGGTATCGTTTTTTTCTTATGAACTACTCAACAACATCTATTTCACACCTACTTCGAATTACGCCTTATGCTGCCAAACTAGCAGGTTAATATGTAGCTGAAAAATGTAAATTGTTAAGGATTATACCAGTTCACATGAAGTGGTTCTAGCATGAAAATTGGACGTGTTACGAATGTTACCCCAATTTCTTCAGGGATGATCTGGTCGAAGATTGTAAAGAACTTATTAAAGTATTTCCATATAATCATCTGAACGTGGAGGTCAACGTTATTCCTCTGCAGTCTTTATACTTACTTTTGCTGCCGTTCTTATAAATTGATGATATAGTTGTGTGTCAACTCCCATTCGAATGATATTAATTCTTTATTGAGGCACATGTAGTTCCACTGGGATGTGCCCTGGTCTATTTGCTTTTCGACTTTTTAACCCTGGTATAGTTTTTGTTCTATATTTCATGTGGTACATGGGCTAGTATATTGTTTTCTGGGTCTGCCCAGTTTTGACCAGTTTTCTTCGTTTAGCTGTTTAAATATTTTCTATCAGCTTCTGTGTTTCTCTACACTTCCTCCCTTCTACGAGTACGTTTGTATTTCCGCAAATTTTCTACTCGTTGCGTCTTTTGCTTCAGTATCAGTAGTCTTACTTGTCGTTTTAATTCTACATATGGTTGTCATTTCTTGTTGTTTCATTCATCGCTTTACCAACCTTCTTAGTTCCTCTTTCGAAACGCAACTAAACCAGGCATGGATTAGGGATTATATTAAATCAGGATTTTCTTTTAGAAGTAATGTTGGGTATTTTTTACCATAACTTAGTTGTAGAGTTCAGGTTTAGGGATTATGTTGACCAGTCCATCCTGTCGATTTTAATGGTAGAAAGCATTACCCTCCTGAAAGATAAGATTTCTTTCACCAAACACAATATTTTTTTATAAGGTTTAGGTTTGAGAATTGTGTTGGCCATCCATGATATTTTACTTTTTCTTTACAAAGAATATTAACCTTCTGGAAGATGACATTTCTCTCTTCAAACATAATTTTTATAGGACGCACCTTTGGGGATTGTGCTGGCCAACCCATTCTGTCGATTTTATTGGTTTCCACTTTGGTTCTCTGATAAGGAGCACTAACGTCCTGGAAGACAAAATGTTCTTCGTCAAATAAATCCGGCTAGCTAACATCTTATTCTACAATACGTCGAGGTATTTGTGGCATTTGTCATATTAGAATCTCATACTAACCATCAACCAAAGAGAAGTATTCCTCTTTGCCATAACAGCAGTTGGGTGCTTAATTGTTGACAGAATTTTGGTAATAATGTTTAGTTGTCGAAGTTGTTAAAACAAACAATAAATCAAAGAATGTCAACAGCAATAAAGACATGGAACTACAAGTATCAAATCAATTTTCTTTACCTTACGATGAGGACCTTAATGGTCAGTGGCTATTTATTTTTAACTTAGGATTCACACCTCAATTTAAAAATTCGACGACTCGTATTATAACGTTATTTTGTTTGCAAGACCCACAACTAATCCACCTGATTTTTTTTATAATCTTAATCATCCTATGATCTTATCATTCGAATATATTTAATTTAAAATATTGCAAAGAAGATAAAAAGAGAATATTTAGAAAATAAATTAGAAAGCTATCCAAACATTGAAAAATTCATATTTTTGAACTCTTAGATATGCAACAAGCCCAATACGGATAATAATAACAAATATCAGATTTTGCTGTTACTAACAATTTTCATAAATGCAATTTTGAAATTCAAACAAAATATCTTCGAACACAAAGCTGGTTGCTTAGTGGGTAGCATGTTTGCTTTGTGACCAAGGGGACGGCGACAATCTTGTTAGGTACAGCAAAGACTTTAACATTCAAAACAAGTTTTCTGAAATCTCATGGTTGCTCATAGTGGATTAGAAGTCTGCTTTGCAATCAAAAGGCTACCGGTTAGAATCGCACTCTTAGACTGTTTTTAAAACTTGAAGCGAGTGAGATATGAACCCGTTAGGTAAATGGTTAATTACCTTAGTAGAGAATGCTAGAAGACAATAAAATAATAAAATACAATTTAAAAGCATGGCAGTGTAAAGGTTTGGAAATCGTTAAGCATTTGAAAATGCTAAGCACGAACGAAGAAAGTAAGTAAATGGTTGAAATGAAAAAAGAGGAATTTGAAAGAGATTTTTTGAATTAAATTTAAAATTTATTTGTTCCTCACGGCATAATAAATTCCTCAAGCTAGAGAATTGCGAAAAGCTCAAGGTCTAAGCGTCAGTATGTCAGTGCAGGTTTAAGCTAAGGCGGCTTAAATGATGCTTAGCTTAAACGCTTATCTAAACCTACTTAAGCTAATCTTCAGTTTAAACTACAGTACTGAAATAGTGGCCCTTATCGAACGATACGTTTTCCTGAGCGTTAGAAGAATGTCAATAATGCTAAAGTTCCTAACCTCACAATACTTGGTGAACGTTAAAGAATTATTTTAAGCACAAAGCTTTTCCAGTAACGTACGTTTTCTCAAGTTAATGAATAAATAATTTAGTCTTACACCGAAATTCTGAAATTCCTAATTAAATTCTTGACAAATAACAAACGTTATCATCTTACGATGAACCGAAGACTTGCTTTGTGTTGCTCCTTCGTAAAACGAAAATTATTTCGCATTCATAAGCAAAGACAAGTTGGCTTAGAAAATAGGACGTGAATAATGACAATTTTTAAAAATGTGTACATATGAAGCTGTAAAATAGCAATTCTAGAATAAGCTGTCTCCTGGAACAATGCCACGGAGTTTACGTTGAGCAGAGCACTTCACCGGAGATCTGCCTCGGGCATGCTTCACTGGAAAGTTTCCTTATTACGGCTTTCTTGACGGCGGTAAATGCTCCACGTCTATTATAATGAGAAGCACTGCTCACATACGTAAAAATACCGAGGAAACCGACCGACATTGATTATAAATTCCATCTCATCTTTAAAAATACGGAATTTAACGAGCAAACGAAGCTGGGCTAACGTTCCTTCCCTTCAACGTAATTTACTTCATTCTTGAAGGGAGAACATCTGATTTGATTTACGCTTTACTACGAAAATACTTTTTGGTAGATATAATTAATAACAGCAAGCCAAAGTAAAAGTAACTTATTTGTATAAAGTTAGAACTTGTATAGGAATGCATTAACTTCGCGGTTGGAGCTTTAAAGCTCTTGCGGTCGTCTCCCAAATTGAATAATGTTTTAACAGATAATGAAATAACAGCCAAGCTTGGAATTTCGAATACAATTTGTAAATCAATGATTATATTTGAACGCCTTACTCCCAGTAAGCTGAGGGTTAAAAATACCCTCATCTGCTAAATAGAAAAGTCTTACATCTTGATAATTGAAAGATGAGAAATTAAGTGCCACGACAATCCTTTTTATAATACTCTCTTGGTTAACGCTTTCTCCATTTTATAATAATAACTTTTAACGTTAATGGCGTTTAAATTCACCGCTTTATAACTGCGGAAAATGGAAAAGTTTCAACGTCACATATAATTACTATTATGTGCTTTATCTGCAATACAATTCATTTTGCTAATTCGATTATGTAAAACCGGGAAAGGAAAAAGCTTAAATAATTTATACTTTCTAACAAACTTTCCGATATCCTTACAAAATAAAAAGCTTTTCGAAGTTTTCTCGTTGTCGTATTATTTTTTTCTTATAATTCGAACCAAATAATTAAATTAAGCTCTTAAGAACACAGCTCCATTTTTTTTTTCTAAAATGTCTTTGTTTATTGTTGATGCAATCACGAAGATGAAATTCCACCGACATATTTACAAAAACATCAATCAATTTCTATATTTATTTTAACTAAAAGCATTAATCCAATTGCGTATAAAATTTAGAACGGATTTAATAAATATGAAACAAGCTGATGAGTAAAACAATGCCCCTGATTTATGTTTTGTGCGGTCTTAGTGAAAAAGCAAATACAGTATTTCTTGCACTCGTTTTATCTTTCACCCTAAATATTTTCCTGCCTTTTCGAGTTGACACTTTCACTCTTTGATTGTCCGAGGGTTGACTACCGCGCTAATAAATTACATTAATTTTTTGTTATCGACCTTCTAGATTTATTTTTCTGATTTTAATTAAGTTTAATTCGTGAATTTCTTTTTCGGATTATTGGGCCGTGTTTTGCTTGTGATTTTTATAACAGCTTGTTTAAAATTTGTACCTTTTTATTTTTATTGAATTTGCCCAGTTTAATAAATGAGGAGTTTGGATATTGTTTATTATAAGCAAATTTAAACTATGTAAGTTATGGAACGCCTTAAACAGGAATTGATACCGTGCGATCAAGAAAATTTAAATGTATTTGAGTTGTTGAATGCAAGCGTCATTGTCAACTTTGTGCGGAATTTGTTTTACACCTAAGTTTGATAACTAATACAGAGAAAGAGTGGTAAAACACTGTTTTAGTTAAAAAAAATTTGATATGAAATGCATAAAACACATTATCAACAGCACAAGTTTGGTAACATAACGTCAAAATCTTACTTTGTAGATCACAGAAATGAAGTTTTTGAGAGCCGTACTAGCTGTGACAAGAAGGGACAGAATTAGAAACACAAATATTAGGGAATAGTTACAGGTAGCTCCGCTCGTGAGAAGAATAGAACAACAAAGACTTAATATATGGAGAATGGCAGAGTTAAGGTTATCTAGGCAAGTTTTGGAGGGAAAAGAAACAGAGGTAGGCCAAAAGTGAAATGGAGGAAGATGGTAATGAAAACGCAACACAAGCGAGGACTAGGATGGAATCAAGCGAAGGAAGTGGCTCAAAATAGGAGAGAGTGGAAGAAGAAGGTGAAAGCAGAGGAGTAACTAGAGAATCAACCTCGACATTGCACCAAGCGGTGAAAGAGGAAAGGATTAAGTAAGTAAGATCACAGAAGTGGACAAATATTAATTGCTTTCTGTGCGCAGAACGAATTGCGAAACAATAATACTTACTTTAAGAATAAGATAAAATACAAATATACATGGTCAAACTCCCGAGTTCAAAAGTCAGACTACATCATCACAAATAGAAGCATCCAACCTAATCAAATTATAGGTGTAAGAATACTGAACTCAGCCAATGTGGGGGCAACAACGTTAATCTAAAGATGAAAAACAGCCACAATATGTTACAAAATTCAACACTAAATCACTAATCAGTGACAGTACCCAACAACTATACAAGCGAAGACCGGCAGAGATAATTGGCCTAAACACACTATGATAAATGATGAGAAGATGACAGCAGGGAACAAGCATGGCGAAAATTAAGCGCCCATATAATAAAAAGTATCACAGAAGCGGTTGGAACCAGAAAAGTCAATATTAATGGCAAACCAAATACCAAACCGAAGAAGTTAAAACTTTAGCGAAGGAAAAACGTGCAGCATACAACACATACAGAAACAACCAAACAATAGAAGAATATGCTAAATACAGACTCATAAGGAACAGAATAAACGACAAAATAACATCATTAAAAAGAGAGTATTTGGCAAACTACAGAAGAGCAAGACGAAGAACTGGATGAGAGAGACAATGATGGAATAAACAATAAATACAATAGAAATCACATAGGACAAGGTCACTGCTGTAATAGCTAAGTTCAAAAACAGAAAATTGACATGATATCGAATAAAATGATCAAATACGAGGGTGACAAATTGGCACAAGAAGTAACCACTTTGTTGTAAAAAATAATCAAAAAACGAAAAGTACCCAATCAGTGGAAAACGAATATAACTATATCTACATTCAAGAAGGAAGAAAAAGATAAAGGGAAAATAGTTAAACAAGGATATAATAAAATAACTATAGACGGAGACGAATGGAAATGGGATAAAAATCAGAGAAAAATGAGAATATTTAAATCAAAAAACTAAAGAAGAACATTAGGACGGATAAAAGGGAAAAATACCAGGCGAGAGAAAAGGATACGATAATGGATAATAATACGGAAAGCAAAGAAGAGATCTCTGGTTTAGTTACAAGGCAAGTCAATAAGTATGCTAACCTTGACGCCATCAAGGGCGGCAGGAAATCAGATTTTTATAGGTGTTCGTAAACTTTTTTGCGTTTCACATTCAAGTTTGATGACGAAAACTAGCAACAAGTAACAAAGCAATGTTTAAATTGCAGAACTTTGTTGTGGCGCGTGAAAAACATCAGCAGTACTGAAAATTCGATAGCATAACCTCAAAATCTTGTTATGGCAGGTGCATTAAACAGAGTGGATGATTGACAATAACCAACCAACAAACATAGCTTCCTTGAGATACAATTTTTGTTGATCGCATGCTATTATTTTCAGTGAAAATAAACTTAAAACCGATGCCTGACGAAATGTTGCCAGGATAGTCCATGATTTTATTAATTATTTATTTATTTAGTTATTGAGCGAGATCTAGGTTTGTGGGTGACAAGCAAGTTTTTCTATACAAATCTCACCTAACCCAGGGCTAAATTGAACCCGAAATCTTTGTCTCTCCTACACTATCGAGGTTGGTAGTTTTATTTACTAATGTAAACATACTCAAGATAGCTTTAAATCTAGAAAAAACACTGCCAAAGCCACAAATAAAGGCTTAACAGATTTATTTACCTGCAAATAAATAAATTTAATATAGAAAAAGAAATATGGGTGAATATTGCGAAACACTAAACTTAATACTTAAGCGATCTAAAACGAACTTTATTGCCCATCAAAATCCAAAGAAATCTGTGAAGTATAAAAAAACATTTTCTCTAAGAATTGCAACCAAAACTATGGCTGCTTTTTTAGAATTAGCGAAGAAGAAGGATATATTGTAGAGAATGTTAAGTTGACGAAAATAATTTTTAATTAATGTTAATGAATTTTGCTAAATCTCTACACAAAATATCTACAGCAAAGCTTAAAGAGGAAGTATTGCATTTACAAGAAAAAGTGCAAATATTTTTAGATTGTTATCAAATTAATAAGAAAATTATAAAAAGGAATAGAAAAGGACAAATTTAAGCTGGAATATTCAGTAATAACCATAGAATTTTGCTGTTTGATTTTTTCGTGTTATTTTTATCATTTTATTTAAAGCCTTCTTCCAAGGATAAAAATCGATATTTTTTAGTGATAGTCTTCTTGGTTTGCCATCTCTTGCAATATTTATTTATTTTCAGACATTCTCGTCACACGTTCCTTCATCCGTCTGGTTATTTTGTCATTTTTCTAACAATTTCTTAAACACGTCACGTTTATCAAGCTTTTTTTATGTTTTCTTGAGAATTTTCTCAATATATTTGCGAAAGACATTTCTGAACATTATAATTGATTAAAGGCACATTCGAGGTTTGTTTTTGAAAAATTCAGCCACAAAAATAAAACATAAAACACAAAGTACGAATAAAAGATAAATACAATAAGAATTCTTAATAAACACGAGGAAGGCAAATTCACACGAAATTCTGACCGTTTATTGGAGCTGACTGAATCGAGATTTCAAAAGTGAAACTCCTGAAAATACGAAATTATGAAAAGCTTTTTTTATGACCTTGCTTTTATAAATTTTGTTATTTTCATCAATATCTTCCAGAAATTGTTTGTAACGGTTGTTATATGTTGTCAAAGAGCTGTACTTTTGTTCAAATTAACTAAGAACTACCACACTGTAACAAACTACTTATAGGTCGATAACTTAAAGAAAGATATTTTCAATTTTATGTAAAACATTACTACTAATGAGACCTAAGGTTTTCCTTTTTATCATTTGCAGAACGAAACAATACACTTAACTAAATAATCCTTTAAAATTAACCAAGAATTAATTACACCTTTTAATCGTTTTAAAAAGGATAACATTTTTAATAAGACGCTAGTAAAAGCGCCAACTTCTATTCATTTTATTCAATAAACCCCGTTGATTTTCCGCCAAAGATTCAAAATCTGATTATACCTTTTAGTCTTGTATAACCTGAACGCTGATGACATTTGCATTGTCTAAGGACTCTAAGGCACCAGACGCCGTTCAATAGCAGAAATAAACCTTTATATTTCGATGAAATCTCAATAGAAAGTTTAATTTATTCCCAGACCGTTTAGACAAAAGATCTGTTTGAAAATTCCCCTTTAAAAAAATCTGTAATTATTTCATGAAAATTTCCCTTTAAAAACCCGTAATTATTTGATTAAATGAATACCCATCTGTATTAAAAGCTAAATTTTAATTAAACAATTCAGGTTTTTGATTTTTTTTCTTCTATAATTTCGGTAATTTGAAAAAGAACGAAAAAACAGAATTCCAAGAAATCTGGAATGTCTTGTAGCTTAATTTATCAACGCCAGAAATTATAAAAACAAGAGTAAAAGAAAGATTCATTCACTAAAATGTTTCAGATTGTTGTGCAAAAGTAAACCACCCACACAAAATTTTATCACCACGCTTTCTTGTAATCGACTTTAAATGAAGAACAACTGAGCGGTGTATGTAATTTGTGTAAAACTTTATATTAAAACCGCTTCTAAGTTTGAGCTAAAGCGAAGTTTTTTCTACATGAAGACAATTTTAATTTATAATTTAGCTTTTCCTGTATTTTTACCAGAAGTTTCAGTTCTAAGAATTGTAATTACCGTTGTAAAGTCACAGAAGATCTCTCTTTTCATTGCTTTTCTGCTGCAAGTTTAAATAATTTCTCTGTATTCTTATTAATTTATTAGCTTTATTCGAGTATTAAACTAAGAATTTAATAAAAAGTGGCAGAACTCTAAGGTTTTACGCTTTCATTTCATTCGAAAATCTACGATGTTACAAAATAAGTGAAAAGTATGACAGTTTTCTTATAGATCACGAGAGAATGCTACGATCACGAAAGGAAAGAATGTTTTTGTTCTTCCATCGTGTTAGACGTCTGTCTACGTTCGTGGATGTAATTTCTTATGAAAATTCTAGTCACTCCTTTGTACGATTCAATAATTTTCATCACAAATTGAATGTTTTATTACTTTTCTCATGGCCTGCTTTTGAAGTGATTGAAAATCATGTTTAAAAAGCTTGCTTACAAATAATAACAGCACATAACAGTGAAATTTCTATCTGCTAAATTGAAATATTCAGCAGATTAACAGCGTTATGAAACTGATGAAAAAATGTTGATTTCAAAACAAGGACATAAAAGAAATATCGTATTTTTATTTTACAGTTTAAACAGCCCATATTTTAAATTACTTTTTAAAGATTAAATTTTGAAGGGCTCAATCTTATGGGGAAAATATTTTTACTAAATTAAAAGGGCGCTGTTTTACTTTTTAGTATCGTAGGGAGTTGGCCATGGTTACATCTAAGGGAGTAAACTGCATTTCTTGTCCTTAAGAATGCATCAACCTTAATAAGTTTGCTTTTATGAATTCACAATCGTTATTATTAAATATCTTCCAGAGTGCCTCAAAAAGATTGGCAATTTTTATGGGCTCCTTCATTTTTCATTATACCAGATTGCCTTGGAATGTCTCAAATTATCCTAAATTGTCCGAAACTGGCCCTAATAATGCCTCTGATCTTCTCCTTTAAGACGGTTTCGAAGCGCCACCCATTGAGTTTTCCGTTCTTACATGACAAGCTTTACAGAAGGAGGTTATGAAAATTGTTTTGCTTTCTACAATTATTTAATAAAACAAAGATTGTAGTGGATTGGGATTATTTGTAATTATTTCGCTTATTTCAGTGGAATTATGTAAGATTTAGAGCTCTTTGGGAAATATTTATTCATTTTATAATTTCCACAAAATTGCATTTTATTAATTCATAGCTTAATAATTCAACTTTGCTTTTTGAACCTTTTTTCGCATCTACTTATTAAGGTATTATATTTATAAATGAAGCTCAATTAAAAGGAAGATAGTAGCTTATCAGTTGCAAATTTACAAGTGTTTTATTTTAAGATATTTTACAACAAAAAAGAAAAATAAATAAATTTTAGAAGGAAGATAAAAGTATTTGCTGAAAATATACAAAGATTCATGTAATAACCTGAGCTTTTCACATACGCAAAATTTAATTCAGCTTTTACTACTTCAATTTTGTGTTTATTTTTATTCGTCAGTATTTTAGACTATTTCGCGAAAACCGAAACAAAAAACTGAAATTTCTAAATATAATAAAGAGACAAGGTTTCGTAGAATATTCTGAATATTTTAGATTCAGAATTCTTTTATAGCACATTTAAATAAAGATTTTCAGTAAATGAAAACCTTCTTCGTTCTTATGTTTGTGGATGAACATAGGTAAATAAAAATAAAGTTTCAGGATTTTCGGGTTTAAATCTTATCACACTTAATTTAATTTAAAATGTTGAATACATTAATCTGTTTGATTTTATTTTAAATTTTAAAGGCTGTTTTCATGCTTAAGGAATTTAAGCTTTTAAATACCTGAATCTCTTTTGTTTTATTTTAAAAAAATTATTATTTGGTACCTATTTTATTTTTACAAAAATTGGGAATCGTTAATTTCAGTAGATAAATTAGGGATTTAAAAAATATAGAAAATTTCATGAAATAATCAAAATTTAAAATTCTTCATGTCAAATTTGTTTCAGAAATTTCGGTGTATTAATTAAAAATATTTTAAAGTTTGTTATTCGTCATGTTGTAAAGTAGTTTGCTAAACATCTGAGCTTTTCAGATTCAAAAATTCATACCGAATCTGCTACACTATTTTCAGAGTAGTAACTTCATTTTATTTCTATTTGGAAAACTGTTTCTTCATTCACAAGTCGTTTAGGGCTTTTACAAAACAAAACAAAAATGAGGGGGACATAAACGATTTCGTGTAAAAATTACAAAATGTCAACTAATGTGAACAGTTTGAAGATATTTTCATGGGAAACTGAATTCCGGATTTCAGGGAATTAATCAACTGTGGTTTTCTTTTAAAAGCTTAATGTTTTTAATGTATTTTACAAAAAAAAAATAAACCTGCGGCTTATGTGGTAATATAAGCGTTTTGGCATTAAACATTTCTACATAGAAGATAGGAGATTTCATGAAATAATAGAAGCTCTTCAAATTCAGAAATGTTTCATAATGAATTTAATTCAGCAGTTTCAGCACATCGATCTGTTCGTTTTTAAAGTCAGTAATTTTACTACATATTAAGAATGACGTTAGAGTAGCTTTCAAATTATTTTCAGAAGAAAATACGGTTTCATGAAACAATCTAAGCCTTTCAGAGTATGGAATTCTACATACTTCCAGTGGACTAATCTTATTAGCTTTATTTTCAATTTGCCTCATTTCCTTCTTTAATATTTTATCACTATATCAAATGCAATAAGGCAATAGATTAGGTGGCAGTACAAATCAAAAGTTTTGCCACAAAACATACAAAGTTTTATGGAATAATCAAATTTTTCAGTAAAGTAATGTTTGTTTTTATTCTTTAGCATTTTAAGATGTTTTATTAAAAACAAAAAGAAGGATTTGTTACCAGAACAAAAAACATTTTGTCACATAAAAGGTTCGAAATTACAAAAACTTAATCTGAGATTTTGAGATTCAGAAGTCTTTCACACCAAATTTAATTCAAGATTTTGTAAATAAATTAAAAAACAATAAGGTAGCAGTTTGAGTAAGAAACCAAATTAAGGGTTTTTATAAAGAAGATTCAAAGTTTCATGAAATAAGCTGAGATTTTCGGATACAGAAATTATCACGCAAAAGTTAGTTCAAGATGTCCAGAGTAGTGGGTAATATTTTTAGTTAATTTTAAATACCCTCTTTTCCATATACTTTGCAAAAAACAATACAGTGGCAGTTTCAGTAAATAATCAAATTAAGGATTTTTATATACCTAGAGATTCAAAGTTTCATAAAATACTCTGAGATTTTTAGATTCAGAAGAAAGTATTTCATGCCAAGTCTAATTCAGTTTTACTTTTAGAGTCTGTTTTCAAGGCACATTGCAAAAAAAAATAAAGTGGCAAATTGAGTAAGATATGTATATTAAGGGTTTTCATTCAGAAGTTTTTCATAACAAATTTAATTCAGGATTTTCGGAGCAGCAATATTTTCAGTTTTAATTGGCTTCTTTCAAGGTATTTTGCACAAACCAATAAGCGTCTTTAAACAAAAGATTTAAAATTTCCTGAAATAGTCTGAGATTTCACGCTAAATTTTGTTTAAGATTTTCAGTACAAAAACCTTTTGGTTTTCTTTTAAAGTCTGTTTCTTTTATTTTTAGTATTTTAGTGAATTTTTTCAAGAAAAAGGAGTTTGTATAAGAAAACAAATTTATATAAAAAATATAAAATCTCATGAAATCATTGAGATTTTGAGAGATAGCAATCTCGCGCACCGAATTTCATTAACAATGTTCAATGCATTCACCTATTTTGGCGTTTGGAATCATTTTAAGTGTTCTTTCTTTTAACCTTCAGCATTATTTCATGAAAAAGAGAAGTCAATAAAAAAAATAACAATTTGAGCTTTTCAAACTTAAAAATTTTCTTCGATGAAATTAATTTAGATTATTCCACTCATCCAATCAAATCACAGTATTTTGGTGAATTGAACCAATCACAATCGAATTAAATCGAAAATACCACTAGTGAAATTTTCTAGAAAATTTTGCGACTAGCAGCGTTGCTTAGAGACAACGTCTGTCAAAATTTTTTGAGTGACAAGTATTTCAGTAATTTCATTATACCTCATTCGAGGAATTATCATTCCGAATACCATTCGTGACTAGAATTTTACAGGAAATTTTTGCCGTCACAAACAATCTTGCTTGTTGCTTTGGAAAATCGTAACTCGTGCTGTCGCACTCGTTACGATTTTCGTCGCAACAAGCAGTCGTGTTGGTGACGGCAAAAAAATTTCCGGTAAAATTCTAGTCACTTGTGGTATTACTTCTGACAATTCAATATTTTTTCTATATTGTTGGGTATTTTACAGAAGAAAAATAAAATTATTTACGCATTTTTACATGAAAGATACCGAATTTCATGAAATAGGTGCGACTTTTGAGCTTTACACTTCCATTTAAATCGAGTTTTTTCTTTAATTGTTCTGTGTTTTATGTTATTTTACTACAAAGATCGAAGAGAGGCTTGAATAGTAGGTAATAAAAATCAAGCGTTTTTACAAAGATGATATAAAGGATTAGGTAATAATAATTATGATCTCAGTTTGAAACAGGATTTTTAGTATACTAATCTGTTTTGTTTTTAATTTATATGTTGTTGAAAATGAATAAAAATATGAAATTCAACACGGTTCACGCCACAAAAAGGGGCTTCCTGAAAAATCTACAATCTATAAACTGTGTTATTGTGGCTCTGAAGGTAACAATATACTGTGAATACCATTTAGGGTATTTCAAAATCTCAAACTTATGTTTCTGGAGTGTGTTAACAATAAATAACAGAAATGTATATTTGAATAATGAATAAAACAAACACAAATTGTGACAAAATTTCCACTTACATCCACCAGTTAGTTAAAGCATTTGCTCAACATAATGAAAAATATCTACCTTTCGATACCTTCTTTGATTGAAAACCTTTATAATTCTGAAAGCCTTACTTATTAATTTTGTAATTAAATTAGTATTTGAATCGACAAAAGGCAAGGTTAATTTGTTTTGCATTCCTATAAAAACCATTATCGAACTAAATTAGATATTTCAAAGCCTTCATTTTTCCAAAAAATCATATTCAAATATGTTGTTATATCTAAGGGTTTTCAGAGTGTGAATACTGTAGTAGGGTTTATAAGAAATTAACTGTTTAGTATTATATCTACAAATTTCAGACACTCGAAGCTTTAAGACTAATTAACCTTACATCATTTTGACTAGGAGTAATCTTGCTAACCCTCTAACCGATTAACCGAATTACAGTAAGGCAGCTTCTGTATTCCCTTGTTTAAGTTTAGGTACATAGTTGGCAGTTAATCTTACTTTTGAGGATTTCACTGTCGATACTGCGTCAAATCATAATCAAATTGAAGTTAATCCGTGTACTCTGTACACCTAAATCCTATGAATCTATAAACAATTATTTACGCTAAATTCTAGACGATTTTTGTAGTGTATTTCGATGTTTTGACTTTGGTGATTTTGATTGTTTTGATTAAGTGGCTATCGTTTAAAGGGGTAAAAGAAGATGAAAACAATCGTCATAAAGATTCGTCAAAAAGGCAATCATAAGACACAATGTGTGGTAATCAAAATAAATTCGATATCAGATAACGAGCAATAAAACTCATATAAACATTTGCACATTGCGTGATCAATCTTGAGTCGATTGGGTGCACTAAAAGCTCCTGACCCACATGCGCTCGCAGCGCCTTCGAAAGGATTTCCCTGTACCTCGAAAGTGCATCAGCGATGCCATCCGGCTTAGATTAACACTAAGCAAAGAGCTTTTAGGCGGTGTTATATATCGCATACGATTCCTCTCTTTATATCGAATACATAAACAACAAATTTTTATGTCCCACGGGATTTTTTCAGCACAAAAACAGGTAATTTAAAATACCTTCGAACGTTTATTGATTGTTAGTTAACGGAACGGGAACAAACCCTCAAACCGAATGCCCGAACAATATTGCATTTATAGAAAAGCAGAACGTTAAAGTACATTAGTTCGGAAAACAATAATAACATTTCAGAATATCAGATTGAAAAGTCATGTTTACCGAATGCGTTTTTGCTCTGAAATCGGCGATATCCACAAATTTAAAAATTTTATGAGCTTTGAAATTGTTTAATCACTGAATTATGAAAATTTACGGCTCCAATTCCTGGTTCCTAAAATAACAAACAAACAATCGTTTGATATTTTAAATACAACCTTAAATAATCCCCTAACGTTCGTCCAGCTAAATCTGAAAGTCCCCCATTAATCTCCCGCTTTTTACTTTCAGACTTTAAATATACATAACGTTAGGGAAGGAGGAGGATATTTCAACATTTTTATTAAAATAAGACGAGCCAATATTTAAAAATCTGAATAAATTTCAGACGGTTATGGGGCAGAAACCACTGATTTCAATATCAGCTTCCTCAATTTCTTCTTCGGCCGGTTAAAAATTGTTTACTTTGTGTAGTTTTTTTGAATTTTAAATGTATTTTTATTGGATTTTTTTTGTCTTGGATAATACAACAAATTGATGCAATGCGTTACTACATTTCTGGTGTAATTTTTATAAGACCGATATGTTCGAAGGATAAACTTCCAATTAACAAAACTTATAAACTTTAGGTTTAGACGATTCTAACCTTTATACCTAATAAATAAATTACAGCTTTTTGTTCTTTGAAAAACCGTCGATATTGTACAACAGTATAACATTGGAAGAATGAAGTTCTGCTCCTTTAAGTTTAAATTTTCTGAAAAGCTCTCTCGTTACTACAGGAATTACTGAATTACAGGAAGTACCTAAACCTCTGTTTCTACTTTAAGATGAGCTTTTTTTGTGATTTGAGCAGGTTTGAATGGGGCTTCTCATCAGAAAAAAAAACGTTTTATTATATTTGATCTTCGCTTTTGTACCGAAGAAAATTTCGGTGGTGTATGCCTGACGATCTTACAGTAACCCCGAAACCATTGTAGTATACTGCTGCTCTTAGCAAACAAGCAAGCAACATCGCTATATTTATTTTAATTTGATTCAAACTTGTGCTCTCTCTCTTTAACACAATTTTCATTTTCGAAACTTGAAGAAGCACTTTAACAATTTCTTTTGCAGCTTAAAATGCATCTTCGTCTTTTCATAACTACCTTAACGAAATTTCAGTTACTTTTTTTGAAAGCAAGTCACCCAATTCATTCAATTTTAAGTCACAAATTAACAATATTAAAAATTAGATATTATCATGGCTCTTCGCAACCAACGTGAACTTCTCACGAAGAAATTGTGCTAGAATTATCAAACTAAGAGAGTGATCACGTGCTGTTGCTCACCCAAACTGCATATATGTGAAGGAAATGTAGAAAGTCTCACTAATGCAATAAAATGAGTGCAGCTCCAAAGCATCCTGAGGTTCAATTTGTATTTCTCACAAAGAAACTACCCAGCATTGCGAAACCAATGAGGTAATCACGTGCTGTAGCTTACCCATACTGGCCGCAAGCGAAGCGAATTTTCATAATAAAATCAGGTAATTATATATCACAAACTGAAAATATTAAATATTTACGTATTTTAAAGAGCTTGGAATTTTTCACGGTGTAACTAATATTGCATATCGAACCAATAGAGTGTTGTTCATGCTCATCCATAGTGCTTGTATCTAATACTTTCACGATAAAATTGGATGATTGGAATTGGAAATCATCAAACTAAAAATATTAAATATCACGTATTTAACAGATTTTGAATTTCTCACGAAGAAACTAATCTTGGATTATCGAACCAATACAGTGATTACGTGCTGTTCATGCTTACCCATACTGCTTATACGTATGTATATTTTCATAATAAAATTAGATGACTGGAAATTATAACATTAATTATTAAATATTATGTATTTTAATTTTTTACAACTAAATGCTACATCGATTATTATTGAACCAATATAATTATTACGTGCTGTTGTTAATGCTTATCCAAATTGCATGTCGTGTGCAAGAGGATGGCCGAAACTCATTTTCACATTAAATTTAGATATTTCCAAATACTAAAAATATTAAATATTACGTATTTTAAAGACTACATTTTGGCGAAACAACTCTATTGGATTATCGAACCAATGAAGTTACTACGTGTTTATGCTCATCCACACTGCACGTATATAAGGGGAGTGTAGAATCGTTCACAATAAAGCAGTAAATAAAAAATAAATAGTAAAAATTGCGTATTTTTAAGGCTCAAAATTTCTCAGAAAGGAATTAAATTTGGATTATCGAACCAATACAAGTGATTACGTGCTTTTCATACGTAGTCATATATCATATTCCTTGTATGCAAAGGGTAACTCTCATTTTCGCAATGAAATTAGGTGACTGGAAATCAAACTATAAATATTAACTTCAGGGTAATTCAAAGGTATTGTCATTAATTTTAAGGGTAGGCAGAGCATTTCAAATAGAACAGCTTTTCTCAATAAACGGTAAGCTAAGAAAAAAATTTAAAAAATCAATACAAAAATTGGTTTGGGGTTACTGGAATCTAAATTTATCAAACACCTTACTGATAAAGAGTCCACGTATATTATGTAGGTCAGTCACTATTCGAACGTTTTAGTGGAAGGTCAGCCGAATTTGACGCTATTTTAATTTCTTAAAGAAAGACAGTTTCTGTTTGTGTTTGTGTTGTGTTTGTATTGTGTTTCTGTTGTATTTGTGTTTCTGTTGTGTTTGTGTAGAAGTTAATGGAGGAACATTTGAACATCGTATGTAACTTTTGTTCCTCTTTATTAACAACATTTTTTTTTAATATCACTTTTTAAACGTACCAGTAATTATTTACTGCCGGTCTCAAGTCTGAAAATATATGAGAGGAGAGTGAAACCTGTAAATTACATAATTGTATAATGTTTCATTTATTTTTCCAGAGTCGCAGGTTTTTTAAATGCATATTAGCCAGCGGTTCTCAAAAGTGTGTAACAAAATTTAAAATAAACAAAAATCGCGATGAGCTTTAAATTTTTGCTGTAATGTACTTCTATTAAGCTCAGGATATACCCATTTAATTTAATGACAATACTTTTTAATCACCCGGTAATGTGTATTTTAAAGACTAAATTTTTGGCAGAGAAACCCTACTCGGTTTGTTGAACCAGGGGAGTGATTACGTGCTATTTATGATTATCAACAACACTCATATGTGAGGTGCTGCAGAAACTCAAATTAGGTAATTCCAAATTATAAACTAGAAATATTTAATATTCACGTATTTTAAAAACTGTAAATTTCTTACGAAGAACTTGATTTTGGATTATCGATTAAATATTACGTATTCCAAAGACTTTGACTTTTATCTAAAGAAACTCAAACCAATGAAGTTACTACTACTGCTGTTATGCTCATCCACATTTCGCCTAAAGCAGGGGGAGTTTAAAAACTTACATTTTCACAATAAAATTAGATGTTTCTAAATACTAGAAATATTAAATATGTATTGGGTATTTTAAAGACTAAATTTTTACGAAGAAACTCTACGTGGATTATCCAACCAATGAAGCCACTACGTGCTGCTTATGCTCATCCACACTGCAAATATACGAGGGGAGTGCAGAAACTTTCAGTTACGCAATAAAACTAGATAATTCCAAGTCACTAAAAGTAGTAAACATTTTTAAGGCTTTAAATTTCTCACTAAGTAATTACACTCGGGTTATCGCACCAATAGAGTGATTACGTGCTATTTATGCTTATAAAAAATTCTCATATGCGAGGGGTGCGAAAACTCAAATTAGGTAATTTCAAATCATAAATTAGAATTATTTAATATTATGTATTTTACAAACTAAATTTCTTAGAAAGAAATCTTGGATTATCGAACCAATAGAGTGATTACGTGTTTTTCATGCTTACCCATAGTTACACATATATGCGAATGGAATGCTGAAACTCTCATTTTTACTATGAAATTGGATAATTCTGAGTCAGAAACTAAAAATATTAAAAATTTAATTATTTTAAAGATTGTAAATTTGCATAAAAGAACTCTATTGGGATTATCGAACCAATGAAGTTTCAACGTGTTTTTATGGTCATCCACACTGCACCCTTGCGAGGGGAGTACAGCAATTCTCATTGTAACAACAAAATGCTAAATAAAAATAGTTAATTTAAAGATCAAAATTTTTACGAAGAAACCCTACTTGAATTATCAAACAAATGAAGTTACCACGTGCTGCTTATGCTCATCCATACTGTAAGTATGCGAGTGGAAAGCAGAAACTCTCATTTACACAATAAAACTCGATAATTCCAAGTCACTAAAAATAGCAAAGATTACGTATTTTTAGGGATTTAAATTTCTCACCAAGAAACTGTACTTAGGTTATCGAACCAATAGAATGCTAACGTGTTATTTATGCTTATCAGTACTACACATATGCGAGGAGGTACAGAAACGCAATAAAATTAGATAATTTCAAATCATAAACTAAACGTATTTTAAAGACTTTTTACGAGGTTGCAGATAATAATATTTACAAAGAAACTCTACTTGGATCTTCACACCAATGGAGCGATCACGTGCTATTTATACTTAGCAACACTGCTCATATGCAAGGCACCGGAAACCCATTTACGCAATAACATTAGGTAAATCCAAATCATAAACATTACGTGTTTCAAAACTGAAAATTTTGAGGAAACTAATTTGGATTATTCCACCAATGGAGTGATTACGTGCTCTACATGCTTGCCGACACTGTTCGTATGCGCGGCGGAATTTACACAATAAAATAACCAATCAACCAATATTTTTATCAGTGCAGAACAACCCTAAACAGTTGGTTATAACTATTAGTCAAAGTCAATGAATTTTTGCATTTGGAGAGTGTGGGTAAGCATGTACAGCACGTGATCACTCTATTGGTTCGCTAATGCAGGCTTTTAAGCTAAATAAGTAGCAAGCACGCGGATATAAAGCAAAATATTTTACAGCCTGAATTTTTGATGAAAAAGGTGTGAAATGTGCTTTAAATTATCCAGTTTGATGACATAAAATAATAAAAGCCACCCTGATGTTAAGCACGTGACACGTGTCAGATTAAAATAAAGCTGACGAATTTTCTTGATGCACCTTTTCGCTGAATATTTTTATAGCACTCATTTTTAAATTTAACGTTTCAGCCTTAAAAACTAAGCAAGATTACAAACTTATTACAAAATTCAAAGCAATTTCAAACATATAGCTTAAAAGGCACTTAGTTTATTGAAACATTCAGTTAAATGCATGAAATTCTAAATATTGCCCGAGAATGGTTGAAAATAAAACCAATTTCAGTCTCAGTTTCAGGACAATCCCCGTTGATTTATACAACTCGCGTATGTTATCCATCTTGAACTTTTATTTACAAAACAAAGAGGGCTCTTGAATATTCCAAACAGAGAATTTTGTACTTTGAACGGATGGCGCTGTTTTTATTGAGCATAATTTAGATTTAGAAATTTTCCAAAAAGAAATGTAAAAAGGTTTTCTTGGTGTAAATATTAAACAAAACTAAAGCACTTCAGTAGGACTTACATAAAAACAAAAGGTTAAGGTTTTTAATATAAACCTGAAGTAGTAATCGGCCTTAAAGTAAATTTGCTATTTACCTCATTGCTTCAACCTTAAAGCCCCGACGGTTTTAGCAGCATATTTCAAGAGTTTATAAACAGCTCAACCTCTTAATTTTGAAAGAAACACTCGCAATTTTCAGGAGTGATTGCACCTTTTCATGAAACTTCTGCTTCATTCAGTTTTTTAAGGTTTAAACTTTTATATTTCTGCCATTCAGAATCAGCTGAAAAAGTCACTAAAAATAACAAAACCTAATTAACTTCGAAACTTTGTTGCAAACAAGGCCATTTTGTTAGTTTTTGCAAAAAAGTCCTGACATATGGATGTTAGTTAAATGGTAAAATGTTGAAGATAAGTGAAACTATCAAATTTATTATTGGCGGTAGACGATATCAGGCAAGGTACGGTGACGTAGAATAAATAAAACAAATGATAAAAGTTTCTTTTACGAGGGGCCGGAGTTGTTTTCTTAGGAGGAAACTAATGATACTTTTGTTTTCTTAAAAAAAATATCCAAATCTACTGGAAATATCTTAACAATACGAAAAAGATTTTTCGGCTCATTACATTTTTAAGGTTTACAAAGGATTTTGAAGCTTCCTTTCTGTTTATTTATTTAAAAAGGGGGATCAAGGATGAACATTGTATATAAGTTGGGGGTTCTGAATTCACTCTTTAATACTTAGTTGTCCAGGGATTCAAGTAGCAAACTTAATAAATTCGCTTATTTTTTCCAATTTCTCGATATATCTAAGACTTTTTCTAGAAATGAAACCGTCAATAATTGTTCTCCTACCTAAATAACTTTTATTAGTTAACCAAACTTTTATAACTCGTTTAACTTGTTCTACATCACTGGATTGGCTTTTTGTTCCAACTGACTTTTTCCTTCTACAGATATATTTTCGCTTCGTACGAGAAACAATCTTATTTATTTATACTTTAAATTTAAAGTTCTAACTTAAAATCGATAAGCTCAGAATTCAATTTGACTGATTTTAACAACAGTTTATGGAAGAACGAAGCTTAAATTTTACAATAACGAGAGCCTTTTAGAAAATAAAAAGCACTTTACATAATACGTCCTAAAATTTGCTTGTTTGAAATTTTCCAACTATAATAAAAGATGCGAAAGCTTCCAGGAAGGTTTCCATTCTTCTGTAATAGAATTTAAAGCAAAACAAAGCTAGAGCTTACAAGGCGAATTTGTTTTATTGCACCTTAAGTGGAATTAAGGTAAGAATCGTGTTCAACCCAGCCAGTCATAAAAATTTATAAAATCCTTAATTTTAGAAGTGCACGAAAATATGTTAGGAGAATTGTAGGTACTTCATTTACAGAAATGAGCCAGCGGACATAAACAAAAAGGCATGATTAAAGTGCTTGTTTATTCACAGAAGTACAGATTGTACGGAAAAAGAATAAATTCAGATCTTCTTAGTAATTTCGTAAGGTTGCCGAATGGATTGTACTAAGACACAGATATGGGAAAAACTACAACCAATCAAGAATTAACGTTTACCTTAAACGCACGGCGTGTAAATACAGCAGTGAGGACAGAATGCAATATTAATCTTTTAGCCATACTACTTCTGCTGGCTTAACTATAAACTAAAACTAATTCGATTTACATCGAATCAAAAGAAGTAAAAAACGTTAAATCCTTTCTAACAGATATTTAAAATACTTTCGCCTATGCTGCTATCTCCAGAAACAAATCAAATGAAATTTCTCGGAACCGATACATTGAATTTCCTCCAATTTCCTCGTCATTTCAGTTTATTAAAATTTCTTACCACGTTGAAAAGGGGAAACATCGTTTTATGCCATCCAAGCACAATACATCAGGACTGAGCTTAGAATGGAATTAATTATCAGTGTTGAAATTAAAAATTAACGATGTTTGTATTTCATTTAAATATTCAGGTTTGTTTTGGGAATTATTTATAGAAAGCTTGGAGGAAATCAAGCAGGAGTTTGAGCAACAATAAAATGGTCAGAAATTTTGGGTTCTTGTTTGGATACTAAAATTACTTTATTGAGCATTACTACAGGTGGTGTTATTTAAAGACGCTGAATTGCTTAAGGCTAACGTTCCTCATGTTGCTTTATAAAACTTATTCTCAGACAGAAAACATTGGTGAAAATTCCAGTAATATAAAATAGTTAAAGGTTTGTTTAAAGCTAAAACTGTTGTTGTTGAATAAATTTAGAATATCAAACTTTACAGGAATTCAAGAAACTTTTATTCATTATAAATGAAGCACGTTTTTTGTCCAATTTGCGCTTTATCTATAGGGTAATCTATAACAAAATCGCGAAGCTGAAGGTCGAGGAATTTTAATCAAAACATTATATTTTTTTTAGTTTTCGGTCTTGTGATTTTACCAAACTAGTTCTAGCCCAAATATGTTTCTAAACAATACAATAAAACTATTTAGCCTATCAGATTTTTCAGTAGGTTACTCGGATAACAGCCGCACGTGTTGTCTTTTAAAGTTGAAGGTAGACATTTATTACATTCACAAAGCGGGCATTCATAAAAAAAATTAAAAGGACTAATTTGTATAATTTGGGTAGGAAGTATATATCATATAAAATCCAACAGGCATTTGTCGACTTTGTTCGTTTAACAGTGAAGTTTAATAAACCTCTTTGGTATTATTCATTAAAAACGGTTTATAACCCTACAGTACTCAGAAGCGAATATAAAACTAATTAAACTCCATACACCTACTATTCATTTCATTTAGGCCAGATGGTTCACAATTGACTCGCTGAACGAATTGCAACTCTCAGCTTCAACATGTAAATGCAAATCATTACACCAAACATTCAGCAAATTTCGAGCTACTGCAAATGACAAAAACAAATGGATATATTCCAGCAGGAACTTTGTAAGTTTGTTGCGTCTTATTATGCCTTTCTCAGTTTTACGCATATTAAACAGTACTTGTTAGGAAAATCTTTCCATTACCATTACGCTCGAAGAATTTAATTTTATTTCACTAAACACATTTATTCCCTTCAATACGGTTTATTAAGGCGAATTGTTGAAACTTTTTAATGCTCATGAACGAACGTATGATTCAATAAAAATAGCTAGCGGAAGGGAAAATGCAAACTGAGGGACTGTTTACGGGTTTAATTACGAGTGTCTTTCTGTCTCGGGCAGTTTAGAAACTTGATAAGCTCCTATTAGAGTCTACAGTTTTCTAGTAAAACTGTAATTTAGACAAAGGGCGGGCTAAAGAAGGACATAATAGTGAACACGAAACGTGCATTTCATGAATCGAACATCCTTATAAATTTATAGGAACAACAAAAGCACATAGTAAACAATGGAGGAGCGTGTTAATATTGCAACGTTTGTGATGGTGTTAGAAAGGTCGGTATTTTTGCATCTTCGAACGTTAATTATTGCCTAGCTACTAAACGCTTTGCTTACAAGCTAATCAAATTTGGCATAGCAATTAGTAAATTTAAATCTAATGGTATTCACCATCCCTAAGGCTCATGTTTATTTATAGCGTGACTGCACGCCTAAACCTTATACAACGGGTGAAAGGTAATAAAACCGTGAAAGTGCGAATAGGTTAATATGTAAACAGTAAAATCAGCACATGCAAAACATCCACTAAAACACATAATAGCAACGTTAGCCCCTTCCTGCTAGCCTTCCCGTTCTTAAACAGTAAATTCCCCAGGTGGCGTTTAGTTATTAATTACCGCGAAGTATCCTTGAATGAACGTTGAAAAAGCAGCGATACCAACCTCAATTTTTATCTCTAGATTTGACGATATCCTTTAATGATACATAAATGTGGTATTTTTTTCTATTAGAAGAGAAAAGGAAGCGGGATAAAATATGTGCACTGTACTGAATTCAAGTCCCCAGGAGCAGGAAACCTACGCAGGATGTTGTTACACTGAGCAGATTGATTAATAACTCAAATTACCGGTCCGAAACGGAAATGCGTTAAGCGTATTGCTGATAAACATCAAACAACAATCAACGCGTACACAGGCTGAGATAAGCAATAAGATAGCGAACAGAAGCGAACAATTAGCCAGTTTAGCGCGAGTGTTGTTAAAGGCGGCGGTTGGAGGTCCGGGAGAATCGATATAGCCTGCAGGACTCACCTCAGCGTCTACATCGCGGCGGGCCATGCCTCACCCTCGGCGGACACATCACACACAGACTCCTGGGGCTGATGCTAGGTGCAGCTGGCACCATAGGCGTGGACTGTCCGGGTTGGCGCCTGTGGAGCCGTCACTCACCCCCACCGATACACACCCCAGGACGCGCATGGCGTTCATTGATTTTAGACTCGGCCGCGAGCCCTGCTTGGATGGATGTTATTTTGATATAGTATCATGTTATGGGGCTTCTGTTATTGCTGTGCATGTTTAATTATCTCCAGCTGGACATGGTGCACTATCCCGTACAGCCGGACATCCATTTTATCATACCCGCCTATCTAACTAATCCAAAATCTCGTTACAGGTTACAGGTTCTGCCTAATATCTCGTTCAATCGGCCTAATAAAGTACAAAAACTATCAACTAACACCATATATAGTTCCGCTACACCTACCCTCTTGAATCGGTATCAAGTAAGCGTTTGTTAATCAACATAATCGCGACTCGGTATCCATATATACTATGTAAACATCAGGTATTATTTCCGCTCAGAATCGAGTCGGTGAGAATAGCTTTAAGACAGTGGCATTCGCAGATTTCTTCTGGTGGAGGCGGGAAATTTAGCTAAACAGTATCAGCCACTCCTCCTTTTATTTTCTTTTTTATGTTTCACGGAGGAAGTTACTATCCATGTCAAGCGTATGTTATATACACGACTGACATATTGTGGCTCTGCGACAAACGTATGCTTTAAAGTATTTACGAATACTTTTACCCTAATTTCAAGTCGAGTTCTCGGCGTTATTTTTTAAAAACCAAATTCAGACAAACTTACAAGTTTTATATTAATAAAAAAATAACCAAAAATTAACATATTTGAAAATGGTTTTCATTTTGGCAGAAAATTTGGTTTCGCGACGTAAAAGTCACACTTAAATACAAAGTCAAAAAGACCTAAGCTTTTGATGAAAAGTTATATGAATGCTCAGTCAAGAAGGGATGCCCAGTCACTTCACATTCAGGAAAACAAACTCAAACCACGTTCAGCAGAAAATTTATGCAACAAAAGGTACTCTAAGATAAATTCCTAATTATTATTTTAGCATCACAACACCGGATTTACGTTTCGGCTTTCTAATCATTTGTGATTCTATTCTATCCAGTTTCTGTTGTTTATAGGGTTATTTTGAAGTTCCATTGTAAGGAATTCGCATCAGATAGCTCGACTGTTGATCAAAAAGCTCATTTTCAATTGTTTTGACGAACAAACCTTGTTAATAATAACAGAAACAGTAATTCATAACAAGCAACGTTATTTGGTTGCGTATATTTCAAACCCGTAAAAAAACTGTATTTGCTTTATTAAATTTAGATCGATATTTTCCCCCATCATACCGTTCAATAGTCATTCTTCCTTAAACATTCACCCCGTCTTATCTCAGTTTGAATTGAACTACGAATTGGACCGAATCCTTATTTAAATGCCTCGGGCTGATTCGAGCTTTATGTTTTTGAACGAAATCAGTTTGAAACTTAATTTGATGTTAAAGACTTTGATCAAATCACCTGTAGCTAAAGTTCTACAGGATACGTGTGCATTTGAGATAAACACGTTAGATAAATATTTAGTTCTTATTGCACTATTTAACTTATACGAAGCTACTACATCAATATATTTTTTTATTTCCAACCACATACAGGGAGTTTCCAAGAAGCACGCGAATATTTCATGGGTCGATTTTGCAATAAAATTTGATGGGCAATTTTATACCAAGTTTACTGAAATATGTATCATGGAAAATTAATTTTCCTAACTGAAGAGAGAAGAAGAAAAATATGAAATTTGGAAAATGAATCAGAATTTCCACCATAATTTTAACTTTCAAACGGCCAAAAAGCTAAAAATTGTGTTTAAAAAATGAATAAAAATATTTTCTCTAGCCGAAGAGGGGATATTTAATAATAATTGAAAGAAGAGGGTAAAACAAAGCTGTAATGTAAAACAAAATTTTCAACAGTAATTACATAAGTGGTGATAATTTTTTGATAATTTTAACTAAGTAGATGCACGAATCTTTATTGCTATGGAAATTTCACGAGTGGACGAAGTCCACGAATGGAATTTCCTAATAGCAATAAAGATGAGTGCTAATCTAGTTAAAATTATCAAAAAAAATTATTACCACGAATGTAATTCGGCGTGATTATTTTTTAAACTATTACACAATGATGACAGTCTTAACGTTTGTCAAAGTCAAAGCTAACTTTTTATGCATTTATTTAAACAAAGCTCCAATCACAGAGCAGGTATTTCTCTGTGATCCAATGAAACAACGTGAAAAAATTATCGCTGTAATCAGCTACTAGCTAATTATCAGTGTAATTATGATGCTATTGGTCGATTTGAATTTTTTTCTCATTATGATTGGCTCACAGGACTGTTTAAAAAATAATCACTATAATTTTTAGTTTTAAACAGTCAAAAGGCTAAGAATTATACTTAAAAAAACTTCTGTAAATTTTGTGAATTTTCAGTTTATTAATCCCTGGGTCTATACAAAATCAGAGTTCCCATTTAAAAACGCAAAGCCCGAAGGTTTTAGCGTAGGCAACACACATGACAACACATATAGAAACGATTACGTTCTGAAATGATATTGTTTGTTTGATTATGGTTTGTGTGTGTCAAGGATCTAAAATCTCAAAAATTAAAATTAGAACATCTGTTATATTGTTTCACTAATCTGGTATTGTTTAAATATTAAGGTATATAATTCGATTTAAAAATGGGAACGCTGTATATTAAGAAAAACAAAAATATTCGATTTGTAGAATCGGAACAAAATGTTAATAATTTTTAACTGATTTACTTCAAATTTAGCATAAAATCTGACTTCGTCTTTGTTCATTGAGTTTAGTTTGAGTTAAACAATAAACCACAAAAAATTTTCGAAAATTGCTGGTTAATCCAGAACGAGATTTTATATTTAATGAATCGATTTAAATGATAAATACATTCCCAATTAAAATATATTAATACTAAAAAAGCAGCCAAGAACCCTTTCGAACTTTTATAAATTCAAAGTTAATAAAGGTTTATCAAGAACTTTGAAAACGGAAGTATTCCGAAAAAGGAGGTACTCTAAAGTCAATTCCATATTTGTACAAGATTTAATCCCATATTTTGCGTGAGCGTTGCATAACTGTTAGCCATGGGTATTCGTTCTATTTGTTGACCTTTATTTAATCTCCTTTTATCTAAATACTACCCACTTACATGCAGATCTAAAACCCACCCACTCACTCTAAATTTCTAGGCGCCTGTAGTGTTAAAATTAATTAGTAAATTAATTTAAAATGATATCTCAACGGATTGTTTTATTGTGTACTGCATTTTCATTATTTAGAATATATTTTCCTTATATAGGGTTATCAAAATCGTTGTATGGGAAGCATTCTGCATAAGTCTTAACACACTCAAATTTCTATCAGTTTTATTTGGTATTGAAAAGTGTTTGCAAATTTGGGGTCAACCTTTTCCTATTCTGTTAAATTTAGCTTTCAGATATTTACATAATGAAAATAACTATGTTAACAAAAAGGCTACCAAAGAAAATTTCTGGAAATTAATTTTATCAGGAAATGAAGAGACAAGCCCTTATAATAATTCTAAGCTTTGATAATTCTAAAACCATTCATACATTTACTAAATTGGTTATTCATTTATTACTGTGTTAATAAAGGCTATTTTAGTTAGTCACTTTCTATTATTAGTATTGATACGTTTAGGGCAAATAAATATGATATACGTTATAAGTGATACAAATATCTAGTAATGCGTAATAAGCAAGGATGATGAAATGCTAATATTTGTCCTTTATTTTCGGTATATTATTTCCGTTAGGAATTAATTAAATGCAAGCAATTAGCAAATTAAAACTTGTTGTTCATTCACAGGTGTTTAAGTTTGTAAGTACCAACCACACCGCGTTACAACCTTTAGCATATTTTTAAGTTTATTATACTCTTGTTGTCAGAGGGCTTCCACCTTTAGTAGGGATGTTTATCAAGCTAGTGGCACAAACTCTTATTTTCGCAACCAACGGTTTTACATAATATGCGTAACACAACAAGGTTTCGAATTTGTCCATAGGAAGACTTAAATCGACCTCGACCAAATTCAACCCGAAAACTTTGGTTTGCAGTAAAACTAGGCTATGCTATGCTAACCACGACCGGCCATTAACATTGTTATTTAAAGTATTATTGTCTTGCATTAGTTAAGCTTAAATTATGGGTTTTTTTTATAGGTTTATATTTCGTATGTTGTTAAATTAAGCACGCTAATCCAAGCAGATTTTCATTGAAGGTGTTTTTTTTTTGTAAAAGTAGATTTTTAAAGGAACACAACCCCCAAATTTAGGTGACACTAACAGAGAGACTATCAGTATTAAATTATTATAAAGTCGTTTTTATGGTAAAAAAGAAGAAAAGGGAAACAAAGTAAAAATACAAAAAATATAAATTTAAAAGCCTCTTTGTTTTTTCTGGATCCTTTGGTATCTCTTATTTCGTACTTTACTAGGGTTTAGTATATGCAACACACAATACACTCACCCATGGGTGTAGTATGTAGTATATGTTGCCTATTCGGAATATCTGTGTTCTGACTGAAGTATCACAAAATAACACGGTGTCATGGTAACCATCATTGTTTATGGTTTATGGTGTATAATGAAGTTTATAATCCTACCACTTCGTTTAAATATAGTCCTACCACATGGTTTTAGTGGCCTTGTTATTTAAATTGTAATTAAAAATTCTTAGTATTTGTGTTCGTGGACAAAGTATAGTATACGACTCGCTATAATGACTACTATTACCTCGGATAATTGCAAAACTCGCTCGCCCGCTCGCTCGTATTGCAAACATTATCCTCGGTAATCATAGCATTCAGTATAGCATCGTGTATAGTATAATATACTATTATACTGTTTGGTATTACGTATTAATGTAAAAATTAGAAAAATTATTGTCAATAATACGTCGTAAATATTACATACATGACTGACACTTCCAGGTACCGACGCAAAACCTACTTTTTGTGTTACAATAAGGCTTAGGACAGTTCGATATTCGAAATGGAAAGTGGTAAAGGGCCATGGTTCCCATTGACAATAACATATCTAGAAAAAGCAAACAAATAATTACTGGTTGTTGAAAATTATCATAAACGCAAGTACAAGGGTAGTTTACGCAAAACGTTCAAAATGATCCAAAGTTAACAAAAAGAACAATTTTTTGTTTACGAATGTGTTATTTTATTAAGATATTTAGAAGTATTTTCCTAAAAGAATAAAAACTTAGAAATATGATTTCTAAACTAGTAAATACCTTGAATAATGATCCTTAAGAATATGTTTTATTAGCAATGTTTGCAACGAGAAGAAATAATAAAAGTTCCATTATTTCGCAACTTTTAAATACTTAGAATAAAATGAATAAAATAAGAGAAGTTTTAACTCTTAACTTGTAAGTTAAAAGTAATTAAAAGTGAGAAAAGTATTACTTGTCATATAAGATCGAATTTTGATTTGATTTATTTCATTTTTAGAAATTATTAGTTATTAGACGGAGCTGTTAAGGCTAGATATTTCAAAACATGGTTAAGCTGAAGTTTAGGCTTAATTAATCGACCTTCGCTACACTTAACCTCTAGTTTAAGATACCTTAAGCTGAGCATTAGCCTAAACCTGCGTCGAAAGATATAGGCATATCTTAATTTTAGGTCTTTTTCTTGTTATTGAATTGAATTGAAAAATCCAATAATAATTGATCGAATTTTTTCATCCATAATCTTTCCTTTGTCTATTTTAATGCACACAACTAGCTTCAAAATGTATGAAATCCATTCTAGCAGTTATTAGCAATTGTTTTGGGACCATTGTTCTAAAGCCAATTCGGTTGTAGGCTTACTTTGTAACAAAATAGAAATGGATTGATGTGTTAAAAAAACATACCCTATTTGGAACATTTTTGATTTTTTGCTAAAAATTTTAAAATGAAACGATAAAGTTGGTGTTTTCTATTGCATATTATTAAATATGCCCTGTTAATTAATTTTGGACATAAAAAAGCATGTAGTATTTATTTTTTTTATGGTGCCCAAAAAACTAAGATTTCGGTAGGTGGGCCAACTGAAATGGGACGGGGCTCGTAGATCTCCAATTATTCTTCAAATAAACTTACACGATTAAAATTATTTGCTATGTTAAAAATATCAATTTGTGCCAAAATGGTGGTTATTTTTAATTATGTATTATGCAAAAGCGGACTGTTTCGAAACATAAATATCAGAATTAATATTTAAATTATTTTTGCTAATAATCAAAATGTTCTTTTATTCTGGTCGAAAAATTCCTTGTTGTAGGAAATTAGATAAATTACACAGTTAAATAGGTTAAAAATCTAAATAATACGGTAGGAAGAAACAATTTTCTCTATTAGGGTTAAATACCACAAAAATAAATTTTTCAGTTAAAGAAATTCAAAAGTTTAGGTGTTAATCAAAAGTTTTGCTTTCCATCCAATTTAAAAATTTAAAATTTCGAACAAATCATCAGCAGCTAATTATATGGTGTGTATTATGTGCTGTCTACTCTAAATAATAAAGGTTTCCGAAATAAGAAATGGTTGACTTAAGCCCTAATTTGAGTCAAGCTTCTGCTTAAACTTGTTTTGAAATATCGAGCCTTAACAGCTTTGTTTAATAATTAATAATTCGTAAACATGGACAAAATTCAACCAGAATTCGACGCCATATAACAAGTAACATATTAGTTAAAAAAATATTCTCTTTTAACGAATTTGATCGTTTTTAACTTAAAAAAGAGAAGAAGACGACTTCTTTTATTTTATTAATTTTATTTTAAGTACTTAAAGAACTGCGAAATAATATAACTTTGTAAATATTGCTAATAAAACATATTCTTTAGGATTATTATTCAAATTTGTAAAGATTTACTCCTTTAAGGAAATACTTTTAAATATTTTAATAAATTGTCAAAGATTTATATACAGAAAAATAACACATCAGCAGGGATTTGAACTACTGGCCTTTGATATACAAAACTTTTATAATTCATTAAAGGTTAAAGGTATTTACTGCAAAATAATTCTTTTAAAATATACATATAGGCAACAGAAAACTCGCCCCTTTGTAAATACAGGACTGAAACTTTTAGTTTTTTATGGAAAAAATACGTTTGGTGGGTATTTCGAGAAAGCCCAAACCGGTTCAAATAGTACACAAAACGGCGCAAATCTTCACATTGGCAACAGCAGAACATCCTTGAAGAATAAAATAAAAAGGGAACATTGGTACTAGGTTAAAAAGTTATCTTAAACTTTATTTACCTAGGTATCCTTAAACTGGTCCACGGCTTCAGTGCCCTCCTAACCGCTAACAGGACAGGCACCTACTAATTGTAACTTCCTGAAATATAAAGCAATGAAAGCCTGAAAATAGAATTTAATTATAAACTGTGTAGACTTTATCAATAAAAAAATCCCTACTGAAATGTACCAATTTTAAACTGAAATAAATTGTTATTAAAGACTAAAATTACTGAATGCTAAAAATAATAAAGTCAGAAAAAGTCAGAAAAAACACAAAATCTGTAAAGCATTGAAATCTAAATGTTATTAAGAGCTGAAAAATAAAAGTTAATAAGATGGTAAAGTTGAATCAAACCTGTGACAGTATTAAAACCTAAAAAAGAAAAGACATTAAAGCCTGAAAATAGTTAATAAATGTAAAAGTCTGAAAAATGAAAACCTGAAACAAAAATATTAGACCCTAAAAACTCAAAAAATAATTAACTAAATTAAACAAGATTACAACAGAAAAAATCCAATACTTACTTTACAATTGGTTGTTCGTTACTATGTTACAAAAAACTTTCAAATCACTGTAAAATTACAACTCGGCTTTCCGGAAGCTTCGCAAGAATCCAAATATTAAATAAATTCTTAAACATCGAGTTACTCCGAAACAAAGGTGTCCAAAAAATCTTTAAAGGCCTAAAGATCCAGATTGGTTCAAAATAGAGAGAGAAAACATATATTAAAAGTAAGAAAGCGTATGATCAGCAAGGAAAAATTAAAAAACAGTTTGACATGTAAGGCAGATAAATAATAGAGCCACTCATTGAACGACTTCTTCATCCTAGAAACGCCATCACCTGATGTGGAAAGCACCTTAAACAAGCAAAAACTTCTTCTTTAAATTTTATTGAAAACTTTTTTGAAATTTTAAACTAAAATTTAAAAAATAACTGATTAATTTTGATTGATTTGGAAGGTCAAATGAATAAAATTGTATTTTATGTGGCGATTATTTGAATTTATTTAAATCATTGTTAATTTTTAATTAGCTTCTCTAAAAAATTATGTAGTTAAAAGGATAATTCTGTGAAGAAAATTCAAAAGTTAATTTTTTTAATTAAAAATTAAAAATAATGAGGCAAGCTAAAACATCTAAACAAACGATATCATGCTAAAGGAAGATACATGATAAATTAAAAAAAAAAAAACAAACAACAGAAAAAGAACGAACAGAAGAAGAGGAAGAACAATAAGGATAACAAGGAGGCAGAAGAAATGCTAGAAAATAATAAAAAGAAAAAGAAAAAAGGAAAAAATAAGAGGAAGAAACAAGAGAAAAAGAACAAGTAGGAGAGTAAGTAGGGTAAGAAAAAGAAGAAGAAAACAATAACAAAAGTATATGTACATAAAAAGACCAGAACAAAAAATACTGCTCAAATTATCTTTTGAAGATTTCTCTATTGCAGTATCGTCATGGAATCAACAACAGAAAATTCCAAAGGATTTACTACAACCCCAAACCAACACTCTCGCACTCACAATAAATTAATATAGCTGAATGCAATGAAAATTTAAGAAAACCATTTAAATAAATTAACAGAATTGCAATAATTACACTACCAACTTGTCACGGCCTTTTAAATTTTGCGTAAATTAAGTGCAATACGGCCCTGTTATTCAAAGTTTAAGCCGGCCCTGAAGCTTGCAGAATTTGCAGCAACTAACGTCAGGTCAGCACATTCCTTTTTGGTTGCGAAATAATTAATAAATATGATGATCTAATATTTTGTTCAATATATTCCTTTGTTAAGAATTCGGGGAATCACCGGATCACGCGGAAAACAACGCCAGTTTAGCGCCAGTCAAGGTTCACCCCGCATTTAGGCATCTCTTTTTAACATCCTTCGTTTTACGAAAAAAATAGTAAGGTACTTCAGAGTATAGTCAGCTGTCAACATCTTTGGTCGTGCAATTACCGTTCCCAGACCTTTGGGTAAAAAACCTATCGTACGGCATATTTGTCGGATTATTCCAGAGAGTGTCTTATTTGTATCGGGTCAATAAGTCCTAAGTCCTCTTTCGCAGGTAAATACTTTAGGCTGCCCTTTATTATCGGTTGTGAGTGTACCAATTCAAGCCTTAATTCAGTACCGTATTTTGTGATAGCAATTTAAAGTTCCTTTTCTGTGATTTTATATAACTATTACTGTAGGTTAAAATGTTAGGCTTATATGTATGAAGTCATATTCGTTTTCACTATTTGTACTTTTTTATTTAACTGAGTTATTTATATGTTGGATTTGTCTGCCGTGTTTTATTCTTAAATAAACAAAAAAATTATCTATACTGTGAAGAGCATTATTTACTAAATCTGGCTGCATATCCGCAATTTGTTGTGAAATTGCAGTTATTAGCTCTTCAGCAGCTTGTTCTTTGAAACAGTCGTCACACAATAGGATGCCACTTATGCGGAGAAGACCTGTTCGATCTGGCAAAGTGGACATCATTTGTAAGAACATCGGCTGAAGAGCGATTTAAAAATTTTAATACACCTAAAAAATGGCTGGAAAATTTACCAACAAATTCTTTTTCCGTGGTAGGTAAAACAACAAAATTTGAGCACATACAAATCCGATTATTTTACGAATACAAACAAATTCTAAAACTTAATTTTTAAAAATTTAATGCCATTGTAAGGTAAAACTTTTGAGTAATCTTGTATTTTAATCAACAAAATATTTTTATTTGAAGCGTGCTTTAAGTTGCAACTGCTTCGACAAGAAAGTAGAAACGAAAGTTTAATACAAAAATATTAAAACTTCAGAATTGCTTTAGGAATAAGTAGTAAAGTCACAATTTTTTGCTTTTCTTAATCTTCGAAATTAGTTAAAACTCGAAATCTTTTTATACAAATAAAATCTTCCTTTTTCCAAAGATTTCAATAAAATTGTTAAAAATCCCTATTGTGATCAACTTTATTGGCGTAAAAAATATACAAATGTACCTATAGGAAGCTCCTTGAAACGATTTTTGTTCCATTTACTCTCGCTTATCGGTAATTCTTGGACGTAAATTTATAATAATTTACTAAACTAACTTACGCAATTTAATATTAAGTCAATGGCCATTTCCAATAAAAGTGCTATCTTGTAACGTGTAGTTGATAACAGTTAACAAACGTCTTTGATGTCATGCAAAGGGAATCCTGAATAATGTTATCTGTTTCCCTTTGTAGAGTATTTGATGCGTTTGAGTTACAAAATCGATCATTCTGATCGGAAAAGGCATTCAATTGTGACAGTCCTCTAAAAATTTAGTTTTCTAAAAGTTATTATTTAAGGAAATAAAAGAAACGTGTTTTTTAGGCACATGTCACATGACAAAGGTCTGTAAACCTATTCATATCGAAACGATTTCATTAAACAGCCATATACACATTACCCTCATGGATACTGAATTTATTTATTTGTTTTTACTTTTTAGTCTAATTTTGTGATAAATATAAGGTGACTGTTCCTTTAACACAAATGTTAAATCAGTATCAAGTAAATAAAACAGATTTTATACTGCCCACAATTTCTTTTTAATATCTTAATACATAATTCCTTATTATTATTATGATTATTATGAGTTAATTGCACTTTTAACCATGAAAGTTAGAAACATTTATTTACCTATCCCTCATGTTGTTGGACTTAGGCTCGGCAGTAAAGCAGGAAATTTAGATTAACTATCATGGCGAAGGATTTCAGCATACACCAAGGATAGACCTTGCCCTTCAGGTAGTACTCGATCTAGCTCCTCGCTTTTCTTGATATGTGTGCACTACCAAAAATGGCGGCTTTTTGTAGTTTCTGAGATATATGGTTTCCTGGAATCTGTTGAGTAAATGTATTACTATCGTATCCAGTAGCTCCAATAACGATAGGCAATTGATTTAGTATGCCACATTCTTTCAATTTATATTTGTAGATCTCTGTACCTAAGGGTTTTTTCCGCTTCTTTTGCAATAATGTTCTGGTCGAGTGCAATAGGTACATCGATCGATTATAGAAGTTCTCTGTTTTTCCTTAACAACTATGCCCGGTTTATTGGCATTTATGGTTCTACCTTTTATAACCTGGGTATCGTATAGGATGGAAACTTGATCATGAGAATTAATACTGACTTTCGGTGGAGTGTGTTCGTACCATTTATTTGTGGTAAACTGACGGTTATAAGCTTTGCAAATGCTATAGTGAATTTGAGAGCAAACTTGGTTGTATCTTTCTATATATTCATTTTTCGCTAAAACAGAACATCCAGGCATAATATGCCAAACGGTTTCTTCTTGGGTTTTACAGAATCTACATGATACATGTGCTATCATTCGTACTATGCCATACATATCGTTCTTTTGGTACTTAGTTCTTAGGGCTTGATCCTGGGCTTCTTTCAGTTTCACCTTTGAGATCTCCAGGAATAAGCCATGCATAAGAAAACTTTTCGTCGGTCGGTAGATTCGCCCAAATTGGCCGTGTATCCGTTTCTCTGTCCATTTTTGTACAGTTTCCGTTTTAAGTTTGTCTTAAATTTGAAGCTTTGTTAAAGGTGTTTCAGGATCTTCTTGGTTAGGTACAAGCTCTTTTGCAATTCTATTTGCTCTTTTAATAATTGAGGAGTGAGTTCCTTTAGCGATGTCATGGGTCTGTAGCTTTGTACTGCCTGGATAAAGGTATCGTCTTCACTGTTTGAGGTTAAGTATTGGCTTATAGTACATAGGCTATTGTTGTGCGCAGTTCCAAGTTGAATTAACCCTATTTCTCCTAATTGTCTGTATAATCGGTCTACGTCTTCGCGAGGATGTAATAAGCCATGTATTGTGCGTAACTTTCTTGTTTTCCTATCACGTCTTTTAAAGTCATCAATTGTCCATTTTACAATCTTAAAACTGTACTGTATTACAGGTACTGCCAACACACCTATTTCTCGAACGAAGTTCAGTTTTAAGAATTTTACGAACTCTACTAATATATGTATTTGGTTCTTAGTTTACTTTTGATACTGGGATGGTTGATGCCGCCACCCTACTCGATGCCAAGATATTTATAGTACTGACAGTGTTCCAATGATCTTGTAACATCACCGTTGTCGAGTCTGATATTTTCTGTTTTTATCCGACCGTTATTAAAGCTTGCTATTGCACATTTTTCTAACCCACAATTCATACGAATATTATTAGAAAAAGTCTGCACTGTCCCCAGTAAAGCTTCAAGTTGTATTTTGTCTTGAGTTATCAGCTTTAGATCGTCCATGTAGACTAGGTGTGATATTTGTTTGTTATATCCATCTATACTTCTATAGCATATAATTGGTTCATTCAACATATTAGACAGTGGAGCTATTGCAATGCAGAACAGTAGAGGAGATAGGGTATCACCCTGGTATATACCTTTCCTGATTTTAATGGTGTCTGTAATAATACGTTCATATTTGTTGTTTAAGATCATTCTAGTTTGCCCATTTTCCATTAGTTCTTCGTAGATTCTTATTCCTTTTTCAGGAATTCCGATTTTATTATTATTATTATTAACTACTTAGCAAACTTCATTAAATAATGAATAATCATTTTTTTATTACCAGAAAATAGATATTGGCTTGCAACAAGCTGTTAAACGTGTTCTCATTCACAACCCTATTTTGAAAGTAAAATGTATTACTCCATACAATTTCGACAAAAAGAGCCCAAAAAAAAAAAAAAAACTATTATATTAATAGTTTTATTAAATAACTTCTTCAATTCTTCAGTGATTAATTTTTAAGATTAGTTTTTATATAAACTTTTACGCGAATTACATCTACACCAATTATATATCTTATCGTCCATGTTCATGTTGAAAAAGCCTCGGATAAACAATCGGCGCCATTCTGCGTCCAGAGCAGATGGTGAGAAGGAGGTGTGGACTATTGGGCACCGCACGAAGAATCTGCGACCAGTATAAATCAACTACAATATAAGACACAAGAGGCGTTCGGCAACATGGAACGTCCAAGGACTTCTACAAACGGGCAAACTAGAAATGGTCCCAAATGAACTTGAAAGATGTAATACAGCCATAGCTGGAATAGCTGAAACTCACTGGCAAGGTAGGGAACATTTTCCATCGTTCAAGTATACAATTTACTTCTCTGGAACCAAGAACCAAAGTATCCATGGCGTAGCCTTTACAGTATCAACTGAATAAAATTAATAATGCAGTAATTGTATGAAGCCATTAACGAAAGAATAATTAAAATTACAATTAATGCAAAACCGTGTATCCTCAACCCCCCCCCCCCCCCTACATCAACTGCAGATGACGAAACTACAGAAGAATTTTACAGAACTTTAAAAGACAAATTGGAATCTGTATGTATCTAAAAAAGAAATAACAATTATACTTAGTGATCTCAACGCAAAAGTCGGAACAAATACAAATAACTATGACCTAAAAGCAGTTATAGGACAGTATAGATTGGGAACCAGAAACGAAAGAGGAGAATGGCTAATTCATTTCTGCGTAGATAATAACTTCACAATAACAAATACCACATTTAAACAACATAAAAGGCGATTATATACATGGATCTCACCTTGTGAAAAATTCAGAAATCAAATTGACTTCGTAATGATGCAAACAAGATGGCGTTCTTCAACCTGCAATGCCAAAACTTTGCCTTCAGCAAACTGTAACTCAGACCAGCAGTTATTGGTGGCAGAACTAACTTGTAAATTCAAAAATATCGAAAGAAGTAATAATAGAAAACTTCCACAAGTTACAAACAAGACCGGCTTTAACAACACAGTCTCAAGTAGATTACAAAAGCTCCAATCTTCAAGTGATCTCAGTGTGAACGAACTTTGGACTGAACTAGAAACTATTGTAATTGCAACTGCAATACAGAACAACCAACATAAAATTAGAAAAAGATAATCCTGGATATCGAATGAAACTTTACAACTAATTGAAGAAAGAAGAGCAATAAAAAATGAAGAAAATAAAGCAGAAGAATACCGAACACTAAGTAGACGAATACAAACAAATAGCAGGAAAGATAAAAATCGACACATTAACTATTTATGTAAAAAAACTCCAACTATTACTCTGACCGTAATAATCCCAAAGATTTATTTAAGACAATAAAAATATAAACAAAGAAATTTGAAGCAAGAACATGAGCGGTGACGGATAAAACCGGAAAATACAACAGATTTAGGAGAAATAATAACAACATGGAGAGAATATTGCCAAGGATTATACTCAGACGAGAATAATAGAGAACTAAGAAATGAAGGCATAGAAGAAGAACCAGAAATTATGATGGAGGAAATCGCGGTTGCAATAAGAAAACTTAAAGCGGGAAAAGCTCCAGGAGTTGACTCAATACCGGCAGAGGTGTAAACTTACAAGTGGCCTCAACAATGGACTACCTCCATTACTATCCCGATACATAAGAAAGGTTCAACGGACAACTGTGGAAATTATAGAATGATATCTTCATTTACTTACTTTACATAATCCAATCGCGCCTTAGTTATTTTATTAATTCCGAAACTCCTTCGGAACTAGCTGGATTCGTCAAAAATAAAGGTTGTAGAGAATAGATTTTTAATATCCACAACATAATTGAAAAAACACGAGAAGACTACGTCCCTGTAATACTCTGCTTCATAGGCTTTGAGAAAGCCTTTGACGGCATCAAATGGCATAGACTATGGCAAATAATTTACTACAATCATTAGGAGTCCCGTAGTATCTCATAAGAATAATAGCCAGTCTCTACAACAACAGCAACATAATAATCAGAATAGAAAATGTATTTTCAAATAAATATAAGATAGAAAAAGGTGCTAGGTAGGGATGCGTACTGTCTCCAATGCTATATAACGTCTACAGTGAATATGTGATGCCTGATGCGGATTGTCGTAGATCCTAGATGAATGTCATGGAGGGATGTCTATCGGTGGAAAAAAATTCTCCAATCTACGATTCGCCGACGATACTGTATTAATAACATCAACTATACAGGAAACTGAAGAAATATTGTCAAGACTAGAGAACACGGGACAAGATAACGAACTTAAGATCAATTATAATATTATAAAAAGTTAAACGTAATGATCATTGATCGTGGCAATATCCTAGGGCAAAAAACTAACACCATTGCTAACTATCAAGTGGTAGATTCATTCATATATTTAGGAGCAATGATCCATGAAGATGGCAGCACAGAACATGAAATCAGACGTCATATTCAGCTTGGGCGAACGGCACTGTCGCAGCTCGCAGCTAACAAAAATTTGGCAAGACAGAAATATTTCAAGGACAACGAAAGTTAATCTTGTGAAAACTCTGGTATTCTCGATCTTTGGATATGCTTCAGAAACATGGGTAATCCGTCAGGCAGATAGGAGACGTATTGATACTTTTGCGATGAGATGCCATGGACAGTTAAAAGGACCAACATCTCTATCCTACAAGAAATCCAACCAGCTCAAAGACTCTCTGGTAGGTACTATGTACCTACCTATTAAAGAATAAAGTTCTTTGGCAACATTATGCGCAGTGACAATATGGAAAGGCTTGTGGTGCAAGGAAGAACTGAAGGCAAAAGAAGAAGAGGAAGGTCATCTACGAAATAGACGGATGTTGTAACAAAATTATTAGATACTAATCTAGAAAACGCCCATAGGATAGTTTCCGATGGAGAAATGTAGTGAAAACAGCTATTAATCGATTACAAAATAACCAACCACATTGAGTCACTATACAACGAACACGATATTAACTGCAGAAGAAGATATTCACGTTATTTTATTGGCATTTTTATTGTTAATATACAGGGTGTTAATTAAGTACGTAGACAAACTCTCAGGGGTGGTTCTTTGATCTGTAACAGCAATTTCGTTCATTATAAGATTTTTCCGTTTTTCTTGAAAAAGGTTTATTCTATCAAAAAAAGAAAAGAGACATCTTTTGTGTAGTTTTAATGGATAAAGCTAAGAAACTTGTCGTATTGGCTAAAAAACAGTGGCGTACCAGATTTTTCTAAAATAAGGTAACTGAGTTGGCCCCGATGCTCGCCACTGGTGACAATTAATTAAATTTATTTTGACCAAACACTGCCACTATATGAAATACTAACCTACACCAAGTTTCATTAGAATACATCTAGGCGTTTTACAGATTTTATAAAAAATATTTAATTTTTGTTTAAACTTCAACATCCTTTATCTTGAAAACGAAGCCGTTTAGGTCCCATGTTTATATGAACTTTTTATCTTATAATTGATCAAAGAATCACCCCTTAAAGTTTGTCTACGTACTTAATTAACACCCTGTATAATACTTATAAATTATTTTCTGAAATTCAAATTGCCGCCTCATTTATTCGAGAACGTTGCCACTACCGCCACCTATCGACACATATAAAAGCTTATTGACATTCTTTCTGGAAATTTCTGATTTCAAGTGAAGAATAAGAAGTTAGTTGGTCGTGAACCAAAATTGTAAATCGAATGCTGTGGTCTTTTTACTAATTTATTTACCCATAATTTAAAAAACTTAATTGCACCCAGTAAAACAGATATTTTTGTGGGTATTTTCACCGATTATTTGAAGAAATTCGTTGGTAGGTACTTTTTGAATTAATTAAAAAACATGCATGTTGTTTAATTAATATTACATAAACCAACCTAAATAGTTAGGTTATTTCACTAATTTGAATTGCCATTTTTAACCAATATTATATAATTTTCAATAGATTATTCGAGTTAATTAAATTCGAACATAACCTAAAAAGCATGGCTAAATGGGGTGAAGGAGACCCAAGATGGATTGTAGAAGAACGACCTGATGCTACTAACGTTAATAATTGGCATTGGACTGAAAGGGACGCAAGTTCTTGGTCTAAAGATCGCATTAAGGCTTTATTCGAAGGTCTAGAAATAAAATCGGATGGAGCGAATATAAAAATAAAGGAAGTAGAAAAATGTGAAGGTGAAGCATCGGCTAATAATAGAAAGGGGAAATTAATATTCTTTTACGAATGGAAATTAGTTTTGAAATGGGAGGGGCAGTTAAATGGAAGCGATAAAGAACATGCTGGTGTTGTTACGATACCAAATCTTTCTGAAGAAAATGACGTAGATGAAATAGATGTAAGTACTTGTTGCTGGATATTAATAGTCATGTTTTAATTGAATGTACAAATCATATTTATTTAGTCTGTTATACAAACAAAAATAAAGCTGATATTCGCTTTATACATAGCCACAGCTGTAGTTAGTTTCTACTAATAGAATTTGACTACAGTAATTGGGCTTAAATAAAAACATTTAAGGTGTTCTAAGAGCCTTAAAAAAGCAAGCCAGGTACTTCTAACTTAAAGAATTGTTTAGTGGTGTATATCTTTGCTTACAGTTAAATAACAAATAAGTATTAGATTTACAGCAGTTTAAGTCTCGCAATACAATGTTTAAATTTCAGATTCAAATAACTTTAAAAGAAAACGAGGAGGACGGAGAATCCCTGAAAGAAATTATGAGAAAGGAGGGTAGGGAATTGCTACGTCAAAAAATAACTGATTATATTGATAGTTTAAAAATAGAATTTTCAAAAGGCATGATTCTTCCCAAAAAAGATCAGGTTAAACCTGATAATATTAAAAATTTATCGAGTGGTTTTAATCAGAAAGTTAGTATGCAACCCATCGTAACTAAGGAACAGCCGACTAATACTAAAGTTGATACCACCACTCTAAAAATAAAAGAAAAGTTTCAGTGTAAAGCGCAAGACTTATACGATGCTTTGACAAGGAGGGAAATGGTCATGGCATTTACTAGAAGTGAAGTGAACTTAGATCCAGTGAAAGGTGGGATTTTTGAATTGTTCGGTGGAAATGTGAGTGGAACTTTCGAAGAACTTGTACCAGGAAAGAAAATTATTCAAAAGTGGAGATATAAGCAGTGGCCTGTTGGACATTTTTCTACTGTTAATATTACGCTTGTAGAAAAGGTAATTCTTTAGTTTAAAAAACGTGAAATTATAAAATGAATTGAATATCACCTCTAAGTTTAGAAAATTATTACTTAATGCTTTAAGTATTCCTTTAATTGTAACTTAAAAGGGTTGAGTAAGTTGAGATCATAACTGTTAAAAATGTTTATTATAAACTCCAAAATGTATTTCAGAGTGATCACACGGAAATAGAAGTTGTCCAAACCGATGTTCCTCGTTCAGAAGCAGACGTTACGAAAAATAATTGGGGACGTTACTATTGGAGTTCCATTAAACAGACCTTCGGATTTGGAGCATTTCTACCATAGATCCAGAATAGCCAATTTTGTTTCTGATTTAGATACAATAATTTAGTAAGAATTTTACATTTTTATTTTGTTATACATTTTGGATGGATTTCTAAAATTCACCCAAAATTATCAATCTCCGTTTTACTACTTATTTTATAGAGTTGAAACTATTTATTTGTTGTGATGTAGGTATTATAAGCAAATTTAATAGGCGGGTTCGTATATGTGGCGAATTTAACTAAAAAACCAGTGTTATATACAACTTCAAATCTTAGTAAATAAATACATGTGCTTAATTTTTAACTTGCACTATTTTTTTTTATTGTCGAATGTCGCGTTGGTAATTTGGAGCTTAATACCTAATTTGTAAAATGTGGGTAAACTGTATATTATTAATTACTACTGTCAGTAAATCTCAAGAATTTTGTAATAAACAATTTGAAAAGTTTGTTGGTTCTTTGTTTATTTACTGGGCGAGTTAGGTTTGAGATTGCACCGGCACCCTTAAAACATGGGGGATAAGCTGATATTAAGTGGATACGGGAGATTTGTAGAGAGGCCTGGAAGACAAAAACGATACCCGATGATTGAGAGAAAAATATTATCGTACCCATTCATAAGAAAGTGAGTACTCTGGACTACTCCAACTACAGAGCCATCTGCCTCTTGAGTGTCACAGCAAAGATTTATTCCAGGGTTTTGGAAATGGGGTCGAGGCGGAAGGTCAAACAATATGTTCGGACCCAATAGACAAATCCAAGACCATATATTCACTCTGCGTAGTATCATAGACAAGAATCTTAGCTGAAAAAAAAATTTTTGTGCTGTAGAGATGGGCAATCCGATTCTTTTCAAGGATCGAGTTCCACGTGATTCGTTCTTGAATGATCTAGCAATCTCCACACATTGTAACCTGTCGTTTGATAAGCTGGTAATACGACAGATTTTATGGAAGGTCCGTATTGCGAAAGGATATGATCACATCGTACTACAGCACTACTCACATTCCAATTGTCATTCAAACAGTTGAATCAACTCATGTTGTACGATAAATTGTATAGCTTGTGGGGCGTTCTAAAAATAAATATCATGTAATGCAATGATAAGCGGTCGTGGCTCAATTGGTTCAACGTGGGTCTGACCACTGAGATGGCCCGGGTTCGATTCCCAGGGTCACATATACATCGAAAACACCCGACCGCTTCCCTCGGAAGGCAATGGCAAACCACCGAGGTGTATTCTACCTAGCAAGTCCTCTATGGAGCAGAAGTGCAAGCACTTTCGTGGTTCGGAGCCCACATTAACCTGTAGGTCCCCTAAGTCTGTATGCCACTTGACACAAGCACACCACAGGAATATGGAGAGGATGGGCAACGCCCTGTAAAGGGCATGTCACTCCAAGAAGAATGCAATGATAATTCCAACCATTACACTTTCGTCAAATTAAATTGAATAGTTAAAACTTTTTAAGAAATCGTTGAAAACTTACGATTAAAGGATAATAAATTACAAACAATACTTTTATTATATTTATTAAATAAAGCTATTTAAACAGTTGTATATGAAATCTTATTTATTTAAATGTAATGTGGCTTTACATGACATACATACATAATAAATACTACACTATATTTTGAAGCTACGAAGTTTCCTTTATTAGTCTTAGGTTTGAATAATTTTGGAGATTCGTTGCAACTAAGAAATGTGTGAATCAATCATTTATCAGTTGCATCTTCATAGTAATTACGCCCAGTGCTTTTTTTGTAAGAAAAAAGGTGCCGGAACTCACATCTTGTTAATCTTTTATTAAAAAAATTATATATTCAGTTCTTAACATAAATTTAATTTATTGTATTTAAGGCAAATGCTGTATTATTTGTAACTTTAACTTTATTTGGATAATAATAATTACAACACCAGCGATGCTAACAAATGTCAAGGATCTACTACAGCAACAAAACCTCTATGCCTCTATGTGTATAGTGTGTTTCATATATTATACAAATGCTCATAGTAAATTCCAAAGTTTTGTCCAATTCTCGACCGACAAATCTTCTCGACTCCTTTCCTTGCTGTTAGTATCTACGGCCGAATGTCGTCCTCTGAGTAACCACAGATCAACGTACTTTGAAGGATCGAAAAGTCTCAGAGGTGGTCCAACAAATTTGATGAACAAATGTGCTGAAATTGTCTTAGTCTTCAACGAAGCTCTTGTTGGGGTGGCAATTATAATAGATTCATCTGCGAAAACCAGTGTTCACATTCACTTGAAGAAATGAGAATGGTATTCAGAGTCCGTATCAAATGCAACAGTTTTTCTGGATATGTCATTTCGAGAATATATTCACTGAATCCACGAATCATTTCTCTTTCATTTAGTTGCAGTCTGATCGATAAGTTTCTAATTTCTACTTCTCCAAATGTCACCTAATCACCTAATCGACAGTTCAAGTCCACGTGGACCAAACATCAAATTTTCAAAACTTACTTTTAAAACTTGGAAAATCCGTCAAAAAAAGGTGCCGGAACTGTGCGTTCTATGACAAAAAAAGCACTGATTACGCCCTATAAAATCACACCTTTGAGGCATCTTTAATTGGAATTTTACTAGTTAGCTAAAAGCAAATTATTTTTCATTTCTGTGAATCTTCATATGTTTATTCAGCTCACTTTTAGTTATAGTCCTGTATTTACATAAAGTACAAGCAACCGGTTTATCTCCAGTATGAATACTCATATGCACTTTCAGCTTGCTTTTAGCTACACTCCTGTATTCACATAAAGTACAAGCAAACGGTTTTTCTCCAGTATGAGCACTCATATGCGATTTCAGATTGCCTTTAGTTGCACTCCTATATTCACATGAATTACAAACAAACGGTTTTTCTCCAGTATGAATACTCATATGCACTTTCAGCTTGCTTTTAGCTACAGTCCTGTATTCACATAAATTACAAGCAATCGGTTTATCTACAGTATGAATTCTCATATGAACTTTCAGCTTGCTTTTAGTTACATTCCTGTATTCACATAAATTACAAGCAAATGGTTTTTCTCCTGTATGATTACTCATATGTAGATTCAGACAACGTTTAGTTATAGTCCTATATTCACATAAATTACAGGCAAATGATTTTTCTTCTGTATGAATACTCATATGCAATTTCAGCCTGCTTTTAGCTACACTTCTGTATTCACATAAAGTACAAGCAAACGGTTTTTCTCCAGTATGAGTACTCATATGCAATTTCAGATTGCCTTTAGATGTACTCCTATATTCACATAAAGTACAAGCAACCGGTTTATCTCCAGTATGAATACTCATATGCTCTTTCACCTTACTTTTAGCTACACTCCTGTATTCACATAAAGTACAAGCAAACGGTTTTTCTCCAGTATGAGTACTCATATGCAATTTCAGATTGCCTTTAGTTGCACTCCTGTATTCACATAAATTACAAGCAAACGACTTTTTTATTAAATGCATATTTTTATGAGTTCGAAGACTGGATCTACGAGTCGTTCTATATTCACAAACGTCACATATAAAACTTTTCCCGTTATTTTTATTTTGGTTATCTTCGTGAACTGCAGTTGTTTCAATTTTTATTTTGTCCACTGCACTACTCTCACTAATTGCAGTTTCCTCCCTCGTATTCCGTCCAGAGATTTGGCTAATATTAGTTTCATTGCAGTTATATTTTTGTTCGATATTGTAAAGGATATCATTGCCGAATTCACTTTTTATATTGTCCAAGAAGGGTTCAAGTTTGATTTCTTCTTTGACGATATCCAAATCGAAATCATATTCGAGGTTAGCATTTGAATTTATTTCAGACATTTTTTATACAATTTCCTGTAATAATACAAATCATAATCATAAAGAATATTACAAACAGCGTTTGGAACTAGTGACTAACCTGTAATTATTAAAAAAAAACAGATAACAATGTATCCCTGCACCCACAAAGCACTAAGCAGCAAGCGGATAATAATAATCGAGTTATTGAGTATTTTTACTGGTAAACCCCATAGATAACTAATAATAGTCCTAAAATAAACCCAACCGCAGCAAGCACAATAGGGTCGAACAGCAACAGCGTGACGTGTGACGTCACTTTCTCGCGCGAATTTTGAAGCGGAGTCATTCTCAAAATTACTGCTGTAAAAGTAGCCCTTATGGACATATGCATTAAGGTATAAAATATCGAAGATCAAGTTTGCCGTCGCCCCATGCAGTTATAAGAAATATTTAATAAGTTTCATGATTAGAAACGGAAACTGTATAGTTTTTTCTTCCTTATTTTGAAAGAATTTAAATTTAAAACGGTTTTATTAAATTTTTATTGAAAGTACGGAAATGCACGCCGAAGTGCAATGCTTTGTGGGATGTGGCTTCCATAGACAAGTGGCTTCTGCCTTCTGCTCTCTGCTGTCAATTGTCATTCGCGCCTCGTGTTCTTGTGTGTTGATACTTGTTATTTCTTTTGATTGTTTTGTTGTTTATCTCTGGCGTTTTATTAATATTTAAAAAAACAGCACTTTTCAGTGCTACTTTGATCTTCTCGTGTTTGTGATTTGGTAAGTTGTGAGTGTTTTTTTTGGAATTACGATAATTTTTGAGTTTTTTCTAGAAAACATGTCCACTAAAGTAATAGCAGTTTCTGCTATATTCGATTTCTTTGTTATCTTTATGTTGCTTAATGTTAACGTGTATATTTATTTTATTTTATGGTTGTTGTATTGTATTTCATTTTTCTTTATTGTTACCTATAATAATAAACACCACTAAAATGATACTATTTTATTTACAAGTGGGTACCCTCGTGTGTAGCTAACAGTCACTTCTAAATTGAATGTACAATAAATTGACAGCTTAAAGATATTTTGCCTAAATTATTCATTTTATTAATTAAGGTAAGTGCCTAAGTAATTATAAATGAAGTAAGTAAGTTTATTTAACTATTTACATATCTATTTGTTTCCGTGCCGTGTGCCACTAGGCCACTACGTTACTAGACAGCTAAAAAATAACCTCAAAATTGGTATACAAATTATAGTTATTTATGTACCAAGTCAGTAAAGTGATTCTTTATCGAACGAGTCTGAGATTATGAGCCGAGCGAGCAAGCGAGCGAGGCGAGTAACAGGCGAGTTCGATAAAGACACTTTACTGACGTGGTGCATACAAAATTTTATCGCCAACCGTAAAAATGTATAATTGATAAAAATAACTTCCATTATTTTCTATAAATAACTCGCGACAAAACTTTTACTGTTGGAGTTGTGACAGGAACAAACGATTTTTGTTCAATGTCATACAGTCATGGTTATGTTGATTAACATTAGCGGCAGGTAAAATGCTTGATTTGTACAGTAAGATAAAGTGTTTGTTTACTGCCGCAAACCGCAAATCGCTATGGTAATGCATGGCTTTACTGACGGTTGGCGATAATAGTTATTTATGTACCAAGTCAGTAAAGTGATTCTTTATCGAACGAGTCTGAGATTATGAACCGAGCGAGCTAGCGAGCGAGGCGAGTAACACGCGAGTGGTTACTGCCGCAAATCGCTATGGTAATGCATGGCTTTACTGACGGTTGGCGATAAGATTGATTTTCTCGAAAAGTGTTTTTTGGCACTTAGCTCGTTTTTTATTTCAAGTCTTCAATTTATAATCTTATGCTTCGAATTTTATTTACTGACTTCGTTTTTTACTAAACAGCAAATTTGAAGTATAATTATGTGTTAAAAGATTTAACATTTGAAATAAAAATATGTATGTATATTTAACAATTACAAAAAAACAACGCAGTTACTACGTTGCAGAAAATTTTGTTGAACAAAACTATACAATGAGTTTAAAATAATTTTAGTTAAGGCCTGGCAATGTGAAAAAAATGATAATAATAATAATGGTAGGTAGTAGGCATATAAAATTTTATAATTCCATAAATAAATTTTTTAAACCACGTGCAGTTGCTTTTCCTTGAATTTCTCAAAAGTAAATAATCATTACAGAACTTGGTAAAAACTAAAATTTTTCTCAGCTTACATTTGTCTACCAAAAATCGACCGAAGCATTGAACCGAAAGCTACCGAAACCAGAAAATATTAGATGGCAACACTGTTTGTAAACGGAGTATGAGATTGCGCATTCAACTCGAGTAATCATTCGCATTCCGAATATCTGAATAATCACTCGCATTTTGTTGGACTTGAGTGATCATTCGCATTCCGATTGATCATTCGATTGTTGAAATTATACGATTGCCGATTATTCAATTCTCAAAATAATTCGATTGTGCCCAGTGCCCAGACATCTATGATACTGCGATCAACAGCACGTGGGAGTGTCGTTACCGACCTGGGGGAATCACCGCAGTCGCGAGCATTTCTATAAAGGTGGCTGGATTTGTACGCCCCTTTATGGCTTGCGCCCTAGTCGGTTGCCCAGTTTGCCTTAATGCTAGCGCCGGTACTGCGTGCAATGCACAACCCGGCTCGTACAGGGAGATGGAAAACTATTAGAAATTTGTTTGTACTAATAGAGGGTGTGTATAAATTGGCGAAGGAACCACACGTGGCGATGTTGCTCAATAAATTCTGAGTCGAAAATCTTAATACCAAAATATTGTACCATGCTTCCTCGGTATGCACGGGATCTCCAAAGTTTGAAAATAAAGCCTTTTAATAAGTATTTTAATTCATTATCTGTTGACAGAAAGAGCTGCAAATTAGAAGAAAGAAGAATTGTAAAAATTATTTTTTCGTAGATGTTGTTTTTCAGCCCCAACCCAAAAGCTTGTTTTAAACATTTCTTCGTTAACTTATTATTGTAAAAAATACATATGGCAACTTGGCAACATTAACGGAGTATTGCGATGTAACGGACATCCTTAGTTACCGTGCTATAACAAAACACTTGTGGTGTGTGGATCCAATGTTGTCAAATGTATGTTCATTTAAAATGGTTCCTAAGGACAGAAGAAGCATTGTCCAACATTTTGGTATTAAGATTTTCGACTCAGAATTTTATGACCAACATCGCCACGTGTAGTTCTTTCGCCAATTTATACACACCCTGTATAATGGTTTACGGCGCCGATATAATAACTACTTCCAAAAGTTTTCTCGTTACTGCTGCGTCTGCGTGTGCTAATGTGCTCTGTGATGTGCTTACTGCGGTCCTGCGGTGTTTACCTGTATTTTTAAATAATTACAGGTTCGTCACTAGTTACCAAACGCTATTTGTAATATTCTTTATGATTATGATTTGTATTATTACAGGAAATTGTATAAAGAATGTCTGAAATAAATTCAAATGCTAAACTCGAATATGATTTCGACTTGGATATCGTCAAAGAAGAAATCAAACTTGAACCCTTCTTGAAAAATATAAAAAGTGAATTCGGCGATGATATCCTTTACAATACCGAACAAAAACATAACTGCAATGAAACTAACACTAATATTAGCCAAAACTCTGGATGGAATACGAGGGGGGAAATTGCAAATAGTGAGAGTAGTGCAGTGGACAAAATAAAAATTGAAACAACTGATGCAGTTGACGAAGATAACCAGAATAAAAATAAAGGGAAACGTTTTATATGTGACGTTTGTGAATATAGAACGACTCGTAGATCCAGTCTTCAAAATCATAAAAATACGCATTTAATAAAAAAGCCATTTGCTTGTAATTTATGTGAATACAGGGCTGTAACTAAAAGTCGTCTGAAATTGCATATGAATAATCATACAGGAGAAAAACCATTTGCCTGTAATTTATGTGAATATAGAAGCATAACTAAAAGTTGTCTGAATATACATATGAGTAATCATACAGGAGAAAAACCATTTGCTTGTAATTTATGTGAATACAGGACTGCAACTAAAAGCAGGCTGAAAGTGCATATGACTATTCATACTGGAGATAAACCGGTTGCTTGTAATTTATGTGAATACAGTACTATAGCTAAAAGCAGGCTGAAAGTGCATATGAGTGCTCATACTGGAGAAAAACCGTTTGCTTGTAATTCATGTGAATACAGGGGTGCAACTAAAGGCAATCTGAAATCGCATATGAGTGCTCATACTGGAGAAAAACCGTTTGCTTGTACTTTATGTGAATACAGGAGTGTAGCTAAAAGCAAGCTGAAAGTGCATATGAGTATTCATACTGGAGATAAACCGGTTGCTTGTAATTCATGTGAATACAGAACTGCAACTCAAGGCAATCTGACATTGCATATGAGTACTCATACTGGAGAAAAACCGTTTGCTTGTACTTTATGTGAATACAGGACTATAACTAATAGTAAGCTGAATAAACATATGAAAATCCACAGAAATGAAAAATAATTTGCGCTTTTAACCGATGTGATGTGGACTAGGTTACAGTCCTGTACTGTAACTAAAAGTCATCTGAAATTGCATAATATGAGTAATCATACAGGAGAAAAACCATTTACTTGTAATTTATGTAAATACAGGACTGTAAGTAAAAGTATGTTGAATAAACATATGAAGATTCACAGAAATGAAAAATAATTTGCTTTTAAACGATGTGGACTAGGTTTTTAAAATATTTGTTCAAATAAGTAAAGAAAATACTTCGTTTATTTTTTAACTTTGAAATTTCTTTTTAGCTAGTAATATTACAGTTAAAGATGCCTCAAAGGTGTGGTTTTATAGGGCGTAATGACTATGAAGATGCAACTGATAAATAATTGATTCACACATTTCGTAGTTGCAACAAGTCTTCAAAACGTTCAAATTATACAAACCTAAGATTAATAAAGGAAACTTCGCAGCTTCAAAATATAGTGTAGTATTTATTATGTATGTATGCCATGTAAAGCCACATTACATTAAAATAAGTATGATTTCATATACAACTGTTTAAATACAATGTGATTTTTTAAAAACTCAATTGCAGCAGGCCGTATTCTGACTTAATACAGACAGTTCTAAGGTTATTAAGGCAGAATACGGGCTGCTGCAATTGAGTTTTTAAAAAATCACATTGTAGTAGCTGACGTATTGCCGAGTTATGGATTTCCACCTATAGCACAGTAAAATTAGATAAAAAATAGGCGTAACCGCGTAACCTCAACATAAAAAAGTCAGAAATTGTTCATTACCCTCCCCGTAATAAGTGGCAAAAAGTCCCAAAGTTTCCCGCGTCGGGTTTTGGTTGGGGAGGGGCGGGAAGGGGGTAAAATGCGTTTTCTTTTAGTTTTTTTGCAAATATCTAAAAAACTACGAGGTCTATCGTAACCTCAACATCCAAAAAAAAAGTTGAAACCTGTCGCAAATTGTTCATTACCCTCCCCGTAATAAGTGGTAAAAAGTCCCAAAGTTTCCCGCGTCGGGTTTTGGGTGAGGAGGGGCGGGAAGGGGATAAAATGCGATTTCTTTTAGTTTTTTGCAAATATCTCAAAAACTATGAGGTCTATCGCAAACATCATCATATACAAAATTAAAGTACCACTTATTATGGAGAGGGTAATGAACAATTTGTGACAGGTTTCAACTTTTTTTTTTTTGATTTTGAGCTTAATCCCTAACTTTACTGCACTATAACTGATTTCAAGGTGTTATGTGCAATTTTTACAAAAAGTGGAAATTCAATGGAATTTACCCCTTCCATATCTCAGCAACCATTGACTTTAGTAAACAATTGTATCAGACCATTTTTATTCAGAATTAAATGTACTTTAATTTTTTATATAATGATGTTTACGATAGACCTCATACTTTTTGAGATATTTGCAAAAAACTTAAAAAAAAACGCATTTTACCCCCTACCCACCCCTCCCCACCCAAAACCCGACGCGGGAAACTTCGGGACTTTTTGCCACTTATTACGGGGAGGGTAATGAACAATTTGTGACAGGGTTCAACTTTTTTTTTTGGATGTTGAGCTTAATCCCTAACTTTACTGTACTATTTACCTGACAATAACATTTACTCTACATCAGTAGCATTTTTAGCAGGATATATTTTAAAAAAATTTGATGATCAGTTTCACTACGACACCTGTATAGCATCTTTACTTTCTACGACCTTTCCAGTCCCATTATTGCAATTAATTAGGTACATTACAAGACCGGAACTTTAACTTATCCAAATTCTACTTTTGTGGGGATTATAAAACGGTTGGCAGATATTGCCTTGAGAGCTTTACCATTCCTTAATTATGAAAATACGTGTCAACAGCTGCCGAATATTTTACTTCCACCATTGGAACAAAATTGGATATTTCGCTGTACAATTCATAGAACAGCAATTTGTAAACTTACTATAACATCAACAGTGAAACCAGTTTTCAATAATATTTTTACAGAAAAAACGGACACTATAAAGAAGACCTCACGATCTTCCAAACCACTTTGTAGAAAAGTTTTAAAACTATAGTTGTATTTGTTCATCTTAATAGTATATTATATACCAAGGTAGAGAAGACATTTTTCTCAGCCGAGCAGTATTATTTCCCGACATGCGAAGCATGGAGGGAAATAAGTTGCGAGGCTGAGAAAAATCTTCTCTACCGTGGTTTATATACTATTTTTTTCACTACTAGCACGTTTATTCCTTTTAATTAATCATTTTTACATCAATAAAAAATAAAATGACAGATGCATATATTTATTTATAAATATCTACAAAAATCAAATAGCCTTGCTTGAAAGTTAATTTCAATTGACATTTTGTGTAAAATATATTTATAATAGGCACCAGAGCGCATAGCAGTTGTTTTCATTATTGACCAGTAGTCAATAATGAAAAATTATTGACCACTAGGAGAGAAATTCATCTTCTTGGCTCGGAAACAAGGTCAATAATGATATCTTCTAATGCTAGTAGTGAAAAAAAGTGTTTTTTAATCTTGTAGACTTGTACAGACGTTTATAAAAATCTATACCTGACACTGACAGTTTAATTTAATTAAGGTAAAACCCATTAGAGGACGCCAAATACAGTATAAACTGTAAAGTTTTAGGTATGAATTGTAACATGTAAAATAAATGGAATGGGATGGCCGTATAAGTGCAACTTATTAATTCCAGTTGAGCAACTTATTAATTCCAGTTGGCGATGGTTCTACTTGCTGTTGTTGACGCCAATTACAAGTTTATGTTCATAGATGGAGGCTCATACGGAACGGAAGGGGACAGTGGAATTTTTGATAAATCAGAATTGGGAAAACAATTTTCGGCTAGTACTTTATTTCCACCTCCATGTAGGCTACCGAAGTCGGAAATGGTGCTCCCTTGCGTATTTGTCGGTGATGCAGCTTTCAGACTGCATACTAATATGATGAGACCCTACCCGATAAGTGACGCAGTAGCAGATGAACGAAAAACTGTTTTCAATTATAGGTTGAGTCGTGCTCGTCGAGTTTCTGAAAATGCATTTGGACTACTGGCCCAAGTTTTCGGAATCTTTTATACACCAATCAATATACTTCCTTCACGAATCGATGACGTCATTATAGCTTCCTGTTGCTTACATAACTTACTCCGAGAGCATTACCTCGAAACTCGTGGAAAAGCAAATTATGACTTTGACACAGCTCAGGACCTCCCAGTTGAAAACCTTATTAACATGGCAGGGACTGGTGGGTTTGGAAATGAAGAAGGGTTTTCAGTGAGAAATTCATTTACAAACTACTTTTCAAGAGAGGGCAGTATGGGATGGCAGAACCGTCTTGTGAACAGAACAGACAATAATTAATGACATAAATGAAATAATTAATAAATAAATTACTTCTTTCACTACTAGCATTAGAAGATATCATTATTGACCTTGTTTTCGAACCAAGAGGATGAATTTCTCTCCTAGTGGTGAATAATTTTTCATTATTGACTACTGGTTAATAATGGAAACAATTGCTATGCACTCAGGTGCCTATTATAAATATATTTTATAAATGTCAATTGAAATTAACTCCTCCTCTTGTTTTCAAGCGAGGCTATTTGATTTTTGTGGCTATTTAGAAATAAATATATGCATCTGTCATTTTATTTTTTATTAATGTATATAATATACTATTATATTATGTATGTGTGTTAAAGTATTATGTAATATTATAGATATACTACAGGTATTGAATTTGAACTCCAAACCTGTATATTATTAAAATTTGAAAATTGTGTATTTGATTGTTTTTAATAAACCTACCTGATCTTTCCACATACTCTGCAATCTCTTTCCAAATATTTTCTTTGACTCGCGTATCGCGATAGAGTGCATTCTGCAGGTCGTATAAGGCTGGATGTTTCCTTACTGCTTCGACACGCTTTTCGTCCTCTTCAGCCGAAAAATGTAGTTTTGCATTTTGAGTTTGAGCAGACATTTTGCAATGCAACGAACGTACAACACCTACACAATTCACAAAGAATCGTCAACGACTGCGATTATGACTCCCCTCCGAGCAGACGACTACAGTCGCTAAACGATCGACGCTAACGACTGTAACGATTATCGTGCTTAGGAAAATGGTAACATACAAACTCGGAAGAGTAGTACTTTGCGATGATCGCTGAGCGACTATCGTGGAGCGATCATCGTTGGAGTCGTGAACGTAGCTTTAAGTTGCATCTAACCTTAGTCATCATAAAAATAAATAAACGCAAATAACTAAAACAGTACAATAGAAAACGGAGTTTTAAATTTCTTAATTAAAATGAAAGTAATTTAATGTCAAATTCGTATTGAAAGTGCTTGAGAGCTGTTTGTTTTCCGGTTAAAGCATCAATCCTAATTGCTTGAGAATACAACTGATGCTAATTTGACCATCAAGTAAAATCTCATATCATACGGATAGCATTGATGAGGCGGGGTTCATCTTTCCTGGTTTCAATAATAGGTATGTACAAGATGTAGTATACTTGGTACAAATTATAATGATTGAAGGAAAAATGGAGAGATCCCAGGCGGAATTAGTTTAGCCTGTAAAAAATACTGAAGTCTTAAGAACATTTTGAAGAGTGAAGTGTAAAAAGAAAAGTTTTCAATTAATGTTTGTTACCTACTTCAACCTACAAGAAACTGAAAGTGACCCAAACAAAAATGGAGAGCTCAAAGTTGTGGCATAAGATTAACAGATAAAATAAGGTTAGAGTAAATTCAAAGGAAGAATGGAGTCGATGACATTATCGAGACATGCAAGCAACCGAAGCGGAAGTTGGACGTATCAAGAATGGCAAAGGAATGCTGGGCTCAAATAATCTCTTTTTGGACATCATGGGACGGTTAAAGATGAAGAAGTCGACCAGAAACTCGATGGATGGATGAAATGGAGCAGTGTGCCGGATCGAACTGAAGGTTGAAGAGAGGAACAACTGGAAAAAACAGGGGAAGGTCTTTGTCCTTTTGAGGGATACATACGCTATGTAGTATCAAGTAACTCAAATTTGCTGAAAGAAGTAAAGCCGAATTGCACAAACATTATTTAACAGCTTCTTCAAAATCTAATCAGAATTTAAATTTATATGGCAAATAATGATGTTCTTTTGTCACTTTGATCATTTGTTAATTTAATAAAAGTTTTGTGCAATCCACCTTAAATTTCTAAAATAAATCCCATTAATTAATAAGGTCTGAGTGACGATCATAATCACTCGTAAAAAAATCACATTAATATAAACAACAAATTAAGTTCACAAGAGCACATATATTTTCAGAACGAATACAAATATTTAAGTGTTTTAAGTACAGTATGTTGTAAGTTTTTCGTTTAGTGGTCCTTTTTCTTGGGTTTCTTTGGATTCCTAGAACGAGACTTGGCTTTACATAATGGACAGATTGGTGCATTACGATGAATCTGTTGATGACAACTCAGGCATGACTTCATGGGTGGAGGTTGTTGCCTGTAAAAGAAATCAAATGTAATTTTTCAGATGCAAACGAATCGGTAATAAAATACAAAATTACTGCTACAAATTAGTATGTATATCTGCAGTAACTGTTCTAATACGAACACATCGATATATTAAACAAAAAAAACTAAAGCACCTTAAACTAACAAAATCCGACCTGAAGGTAGGAGTAGGTGGTCCAGGATGCGGAGGTTGTGCCAAACTAGTAGGACGACCGGCCTCTGGTTTATTTGTAACAAGTCGTAACGGATTTGGTGGTGGCAAAAACGTCGGTGGTAGTGGTGGAGCTAATGTGCTCATGGGATTATCTGTTGGTGCTAAAGGGCGGGTCCATTCGCTGTTTTTCGCATAATTTTGTGAATTTTGTTTACTCGGTGAAAAAAATTGAGCAAATCGTCTGTAAAAAACCATAAATTAATATTTCTTATATTTTCAATAAAAAAAATTAATTACTCTGGAGTAACCATGGTACCCTCTTCTTCGTGTAATTCTGGAAGCCGTTCTAAACCTAAACAGTCTCGTCTTAATCGGTCTACCTCAGACTTTAATGGCAAATATTCTTCATGTATTCGAGCGGCTGTATTTAAAGATCTACTACGGCTTTCTTCCGCATGTTTTATTACTCCTTCCATCTGAAATTATTATACATTTATCATATTCTCATTTACATCAATGCGGATTTTGGATGTTTAGAATGTTTTAAAATGAATTTTTGAAAGTGAATTGCATTTTCTTACAAGAGCAGTAGGTGCAATGCATGCAGCACCTTCAAAGGTTGCCACACATTTATTCAGAATGGAACAGAATCAAACCGAATTGAATATTGTTCGCACATTTGAGTAAAAATGATGGGAACTTAATAGATGAAATTTATCAGCTGTAGGGAGGATGTAATAATAGTGTTGTTGGCACCTTTGTAGTCGGTGATTTCAATGGCAGAGTAGACATATGGAAAAATATAATAAAAAGGGTGTTAGGAAAATACGGAGAACAAGAAAGAAATAATAATGGAGAGAGACTGATAGATAGATTTCTGCACCAAACAACTTATAGTAATTAGGTAATACCTTTTACAAACATAGAGACATACATATATTTGCTAGAGTAATGCCCAGTAGACATGAAAGACTATACAGGGTGTCTCTAAAAGGTCTGTACAAAACGCTAGCACAAATTCCCGAGGATAAAATATGAGGATCTAGCCCAATTTACCTTAGTCCAAAAGTTGATAGTTTCCGAAATACAGGGCGCCAAATTATTATTTTTTAAAACTTTTTTGTAAATATTTATCTTAATAATAGCATGATTTGCACGAAACTTGGTACTTAGGGGTTTTTTAGGATGAGAAATCGAGATCTGATCACAATTTCGATGCACATTGCAGAGGGCGCCACCAGCAGCACTTCGCGTTCATCTAAAGCTTCATAACTTTTTTATGTCTCGATGCATTAAATTTCTGGTTAAAAATTCTTATTCCTTGGCATCTTTTGTCCAAAAAAGGTATACCTAGTAGGTGTCGCTTCGAGCAGCCGTTTCTGAGATAATCGAATTTAAATGTTTTATTGCGTACTGAAACTCGTCGTAGCCCCCCTTTACACTTTATCCAGGCTAGATACAGAGATGATGGAAAGGGTGCAGTTCAACTTTCTCCGTATAATTAATCTTTGTGTGCATGAAAACGGAGGTCATTTTGAAAATTTATTTACACTTTATTCCTATTGTACTTTGCCAGTTCATTCTTACATTCTTATCATTGTTAGTTCGTTGCTATTTAAATTTTTATTGTTGCTGGCCTGTTGGCCCTTAAACACGCTCCAAATTTCTTGGACCAGTCCTAAGCTTGGATAAAGTGTGAAGGGGGGCTACGACGAGTTTCAGTACGCAATAAAACATTTAAATTCGTTTATCTCAGAAACGGCTGCTCAAAGCGACACCGACTAGGTATACCTTTTTTGGACAAAAGATGCCAAGGAATAAGAATTTTTAACCAGAAATTAATATACTGAGGCACAAAAAAGTTATGAAGCTTTAGATGTAGGCGAAATGCTGCTGGTGGCGCTCTCTGCAATGTACATCGAAACTGTGATCAGATCTCGATTTCTCATCCCAAAAAAACCCTAAGTACCAAATTTCGTGCAAATCATGCTATTATTAAGAAAAATATTTACAAAAAAGTTTTAAAAAATAATAACTTTGGCACCCTGTATTTCGGAAACTATCAACTTTTGGACTAAGGTAAATTGGGCTAGATCCTCATATTTTAGCCTCGGGAATTTGTGCTAGCGTTTTGTACAGACCTTTTAGAGACACCCTGTATATAAACAGGAAGAGGTAATAGAAGGAGAAGAGGGACGGAGATAGACAGCGACCACCACCTACTTGTAGGAAAAATAAAAAAAGTAAGAGAAATCAAGGAGATGTGAGACAGAATGACAACAGAGGACAACAAGAAACAATTCGAGCATAAAAATTAGGAGAGGCAGAGGTGGCAGCTAAATACGAAGAGATAATAAACGTTGAAGTTCAAAGTGTAAAAGACAATTTACAACAGATGACAGTGGAAGAGGCGTGGCAGTGAATTAAAACAATAATTATAAAGGCAACAAAAGGAACATGCACTGTAAGTAAAATAAATAAATAAACTAAAAGAAGGGCATGGTCGGCTGAAGAAATAAAACAAGAAATATTAATAAAAAAGAACAAGTGGAAACAATGCTTATAAAATAGAAAGGAAGACAAATATAACGGCTACAAAGAACAATAGTTAAAAATATGACTAAGCAAGCAAAAATTAAGTCATGGCAAGAGGTCGGTGAAAAACTAGAAAGCAGTAGCAAGGGAAACCCAAGACTTTTTTATAAAGTATTAAAAACACTAAACACATTTTTACATTTCTGCCACAACTTTTCTACAGAAAGAACATACACTATTGAGAAATCATTGTTTCCTTTCCAGATTTTGGATCTTAGCTACACCAAGAATTCTAGTTTTTCTGATATTTTTATTACTGCATATACGTTTATCAAACTGAAATCTGATTTTGGCTAGTAAAAGATGGTGATAAAATCAACATCATTTATTTGATTTTCGGTTTTCTGATGTGGTGACACCCACGTCACTTTGTGACAATTCTTATGATCAAATAAAAAAATGTGTTTATTGCAAGTTGTAATGAAATACTTCAGTATTACAAGAAACAGAGTGGCGAAGGCTTAAAGAACGTAGATTAAACTCGAGACTGAACAAGAAAAAGGAAACTACAGAAGGAATATGTTAAATGTGGTAAAGAAGTAAAACGAAGTATCAAAAGAGAATTTAACAGAAGAAGCGCAAATTGCAGCAGATAAAGGGGATAGCAAAGAATTGTACTATGTAATACGACAGTTAACAGGGAAAGTGCGACAAACAGGGGAACTTCCAGTTAAAAGTAAAACTGGAACAAATTTGTTTACAACAGAGGAACAAATAGAACATTGGAAAGAGTACTTCGAAGAAGTTATGAACATTACAAGTGAAGCAATCGAAGTTCCTCAGGAGGCTGAAGTACCTGAATTACAAATAAATGAAGATGTTACATCAAAAGCAGAGCTAATTTATGCCTTACAACAAATGAAAAATGGCAAAGCAGTTGGGAATGATATGATAATGGCTGATATAGCAATTGATGCAACCTGTACAGCTGAAATACTATATACTCTTTTTAAAAAAATTTGGCTAGAAGAGGCTTTTCCCGATGATTGGAAATAGGGGATTATTGTAAAAATACCCAAAAAAGAAAATTTACAGAAATCTGAAAACTGGTGAGAAATTAGCCTTCTAAATGTCACAAGTAAAGCGTTTTATCGAATAATATTAAACATATTTAGATTATTTAGTAAAAGTCTCGAGAGCATGCTCCAAGTCATGTTGCGTTGGAATGGAACCCACAAGGTAGAAGAGCCATTACATGGAAAAGGACAGTAAAAGAAGAATGTGGGAAAACCATCCCATAGTTTCATGTAATTGCCCAAGACAAGGAAGAATAAAGAGTTTGCAGTAAAATGTTATATGTAGATATGTAAATAACCCTATGTCCCCAAAGGAGATTTAATAATAATAATAATAATTAAAAACACTAAGGAAAGGTAAAACATAATGATCTACAACGATAAAAAATAAAGAGGGAGGAATAATAACAAATTCAATCATTAATATGTGGACAAACAGAGGAGGGCGTAACAAATACAGATAAGCAGGCAGACACAGACACAAAAGGAGGAAATCAGGAGCAAGAAGAAATAGGAATATCATTTCCTGGGTACGATAAGATTACAGGTGAAATAAATTAGGGAATGAAGGCACTGCTACAATTATATTACAAAATATAGAAAGAAGAGAAGATTCCTAGGGATTGGGAAATAAAACAAATAGTTACGATTTATAAAAAAGGGCGACAAAAAACAATGCAATAGCTACAGAGGTATAACCTTATTAAGTATGCCACTAAAGCTCTATGAACAAATACTGGAGAAGCTCAGGATCATAACAGAACCAGAAATGTTAGAGGCACAAAATGGCTTCCGAAAGGGCAGAAGTGTAGAAGACTACATATTTTCGTTTGAACAAATAATCATGAAAATTATTCAATACAATAAAAAAGACTTTTTTGCTTTTATCGATCTAGAAAAGACATTCGATAAAGTCCCACAAGTAGAATAGTTTGGAAAATAAGAGTAGTTAAAAGCCTTTATAAAACTATTAGAAACCATGTCATCAGTAACAGCTACACATCAGATGAATTTAACACCAAACAAGGGTTGAGACAAGGAGGAGTGATGAGTTCCAAATTATTCACGGTATTTATTAATGAAATCATGAGAGAATGAATACGAATCTTACTATACGGAGGCCACAGAAACCTGCAACCGATATATATGACATATTAACCAGAAAAAGAATGAAAATAAATGCGGAGAAAACTAAAGTAACGGCAGTAGCGCATGAACTACAACTATAAATATACAAATAAATGAGAAAACGATAGAACAAATCCAAAAGTTTAATTATTTGGGTGTGATAATCGATGAGAGGGGAAGGCAAGAGATAAACATAAACGAAAGATTAGCGAAGAGCAACAAGCTATACTATTCAATAAATATGGCTTTCATAAGTAAAAGAGAAGTGTCACAGAGAATGAAACTGAATGTATATAATAGTTATTTATGTATCACGGGGGTAAGGATGGCGATTTTAGCCCGCAGCGTGAATATTATAACCCGAGGCTTTAGCCGAGGGTTATAACACGCCAAGAGTTAAAGTCGCTTATTACACCTGTGGTACATACAATATTTTTTGCACGGAAAGAGATTTTAGTTAAATTTTTTGATTTATAATAAAATTTTTCTAATAGCATTTTTAGAAATGTCAAATTGACGCATTCACTGCAAGAGTGATTTTATAAAAATTGTTTTTTCTTCAAACGTCAGAAAAACACGACTTTGTGTCCTTGGATACACACAGTTAAACATTCACTTTTACTCCTAGGAGTAAAAGTGACACTTAATGAGCCAATGGCAACTCGTAATTTTTATTTTTTATAACAAAGCAACGACAGCTGGTATGACGTTCATTTTTGACTTTTTTTAAATTTTCTTGCTGAATTGCTTTTAATTTGTGCGTTTGAAGAAAAAATAACATGTGTTATTCGGAGTAAAAGTGATTTTGTGTGCCTCGCATGAATAGTCCGACTCGCTGGCGCTCGTCGTTCAAACGTCATACTCGGCACACAAAATGACACTTTTACTCCTAATAACACAATATACTATTGTAACTAAGGCAATCTACTTATTTTTGTGATATTTTACATAGATTGCAAGTGCACCCGAGGTCTGCAATTATTAACTTTACGTCCTTCTTCGCGGGCGAAAAGTAGCCACTTTACGCTCGGGAGTGCAAAAAACATTATTTAGACCTACATTGACATATGGCAGTTAATCATTGATAATGTCAACAAGAATGAAAAAGAGAATGGAGGCAGCAGAAATCAAATATCTCGCAGGAGTTAAAGGAGTTACCCTTAAGGACCAAATAAGGAGCAGTCAAATAAAATGGGGAGAACATGGGTTGTAGGGAAAACAATGGCAAGAGACAGAAAGCTCAGTGTAGATTTGCCCATAGTGAATAAATTGTTTGCGTAAATTGGTGATTTAAGTTCTATTTAAGTTTTCTAGAGAACGTTAACAAGGACAATAATTAGTTTGTTATTAATCTATATATAGGTCCTGACTTGCGGTAGCTAGGTACCCCAATCCAGTACGATCAGAAGAGTTAAGCTTCGTTGTCTCCGGTCAGTACTGTATTATATTAATTTGTATTAGAATTTAATTACAATTATTCAAGTTTGATTAAACATCTGCATTAAAAACAAAACGGATAAATCCATCCTGTATTTCTTAATTTACTTTTGAACTTTGATATGCATTAATGGCTTGTGGATTAATATTTCAGGGTTTATTGTACTAATCATAGCAAAAAAAAACCAGTTTGTCAAAAAATATTCCTTTCCCGTATATCTAGAATTGCTACAAACAGCGAACATGCCCATTAATTTATCGATTTATTTCGCTAAGTTAAAACAAAAGAAGATTAAATTCAAGTTGTAACGTACAGCATTTATATCGGCATGAATTTGACGTAACTCTTCGACGTGGGACATTTTTTCCTGTAATAACAAATCCATTTCTTGTTTGTACTCCGATAAACATTTTTCTTCTTGGTCTAAAGTTTCAACTTCATACAGGATTCTTGCTTTCAATTTCTCAAGTTGTATGGTTTTGGCTCTGAGAATTATTGATTTTTCAAGTTAGAGCATAAAAACAAATAAACAAAGTGAAGTACCTAATTTCTTTAATTGCCTCGAGTTTTGCAAATACTGTTCTTTCTTCAGACGTCGACATGATAATATTTTTATCTCACTATTTTTTTTTAATTAATAAAACATTACAAAATAGTTTAAGTACTTGCGCTTGTTTAGGTTGTTTTCTTATTTTGTTGCACAACTGAACAAGGAAGAGGAAGACAAATATAGTAAATGGGTGGGGATTGGTTAAGGATACCAATATGAAAAATCTTTAAGTTACTGTTACTATAGTAACACAACTCGGATCTTTATGTGTTTGCAACTTTCACTCTTTAGATGCAACTTGATTCACTTTTTAAAATAACTGAAAAAACAAAAGCTTTTGACACAATTCTATTTAATTCTTTGATATTTTGGGCTTTCATTTTGGCTTGCAAAAAGTTAATGAATCGCTAATTCATTAATTACATTCAAACGCCTTTTACGTCAAAATATAAAAGGCCCGCGTGTGTTTAACAAACTAAATTAATAAACAAAAGAATGAATGTCCACTAGTACAACGCCTTTACTAAATAAAATGAGGTTATGTGCGAAAAATTAAGAATATAATCATTTTTGTTTGTACTGAAATCGATTTTTTTTCACATACAACGAACATTTGGAGATTTTTAAATAAAAAGTGTAATACTGTGGAATATCACGTAAATTTGGTGTTTCGTTTTTATGTTTTTTTGCATGAAAATCCGACATTGAACAATTATGAGCTAATAATAATTCCCTCTCGTAAATAAATAATTTAGACCCTAGATATTAATTTTTGATAAAGATTGATTTTATACCGGTTATTTTTACCGTTATCAGTGATAAAGTTACATATTTTTTTAAATGTTAGTAAATAATATGTAATAGTGACATTTCAATTTAGTGTAGTTTCCACCAGATAAAACTTGACATAGTGGTTTTCCGGTTTTGCGGCCCCTTCTACGCTTCCTCTTTCACCTTCAGCAAATAATTTTGTAGCATTCCAGCTGATATTACAACATATTTGTTGGTAACAATTTCTTACCGTACGAAATAGCAGGCATTTTGTGAAGCTGCGAACATGTTCGTTAGGCATTGTCATCTTCTTGTTTTTGCCTTTTTAACGTGTTTACTTTGTTGTAAAGCAAAAGGTAAGTAAATGTTTTTTTATCTAGTTAAATTTTTATAACCTTGTGGGCAATTAGTCAGCAAATAAAATTAAGCTTATTGTGTATAATTGACGTTAATAAATCGTTATTAGACACCTTGAAATTGTTAATTCCACATATTACAGATGCTCCGGTCCTTGTAACTTTGCCAACGAATTCACCAAATGCTGACGGAGGTGTAGTCTCAACTACAAAGTCAATTCTCGATGTACCACCTACAAAGTCAAACGCCGCTGTAGATGCAACAGCCATACCAAAAGTAGATGTACAGCCTTCGCAGTTATCGCCAGCTTCACAAACTGCGCCTACCAAATCAAAATCAAACACTGAACCTGTAGCGATATCTTCATCTACCAAATCTAGTGTCGAAGATGTTACTGTACCGTCACCTTCAACAATCAAACCTGATCCTGATCCAACAAGCACCTCGTCCCCAACAACTCCAACTACTTCAACTACACCAGGTAATTCTTTGATCAGTTTTACAACCTAGTAAAGAACAATTTAACTTGATGATATTTATTAATAGTATTGCTGAAGTATTATTGTATGTCCCTATAGAATTCTTGAATAATTTGCATATTTATAAAGGTGCCCCCTTGCTTTGTTTTCTTGCAATATTGAAAAGTGTCCGGTATTTTGACAAAACAAGGCTCATGGCAGGTTGTACCAACCATTAACTGGTTCTGTAAATGCTTATAGGTTTGCTGAATTTCATTTAAAAAGCTTATGCTTGAAAATAATCGGTTTGTATAATTAGCCATGAGCTTTCTAACAATAATTACGCGGAAGTTCAGAAAAACTTCGGTGTTAAAAAATTATGATCAGCAATACTTGCATTAATAAATATTATAATTTTAATGACGAGTCTGGTTAACGTAAGTCAGCAGAACCCTGTGTGACTTGTTCATGTAAGATTTAAATTTCGCTGATGGTCAGGTAATTTTTCCGCACCTGTCAGGAAGCGAATGTTATTAACATTAAATGACGTTTGTGCCATGCATAAGCAAAATTGTTCTAGTTAGATAAAGTTACACTTGGCTAGCTTAATTTTAGTTAAACCACTGAACTTAAAAACTTAATTAAAAATGATTGTTAGATAATGAATGAATATGCGATGCTTATTTGAAATAACATTATCAACATTGTTATTATACATTAAACATAACCAGATAGCAAAAGCAAAATTAAATTGGAGTTAAAAAAATCATGTAATAACTGATAATAAATTAACCAGACGTCAGCGCCTGATATGAAAACAAGTAGTATATCGGTTTTGTGTTACATTTAGATACAAATGATCTAAAATTAAAACTTACGAACAACGAAATTTAGTTGCTGTTATTAGAATATGAAAGGAATAAACTGTACAACCACATGAAAATCTGGGGAATCTTCATAGAATTCCTGTGGAATTCCATGGAATTCTGTTGACTAACGGTTTACTCCCCGAAATATATTATACTTTAAATTGGTATCAAAAATTAGAAATCTAAAAGAAATATTTTGAAATTCTTATGGTTAAACTTTCACTTTGTTTTATGTAAGAGTGAAACTCAGTCTTATGCATTTATATCATGATATATAATACAGATCAAGCAAAAAGTAACGGCCTTGGAAAAATTACAATGTTTTGCAGGTTGATTTATGTTTTGCTGCCGGACAACGTTTGTTTATTCGTTGTTGAAAAAAGACAGTTTTTGAATGTGTTAAATGTCTTACCTGACCTTAATCAGGATCGAACTCAAGACTTAGTTAGTTGTTTATATCACTGAAACTGGTAAAACTCTGATTTGAAGTAAGAAATGGATCATTCACAAATGATTTTTTTTGTTCAGTTTACTTTGATCCAGCCAAGGAATTGCATTACTGATACAAAAACTTGTTAGAATTCATGAGAATCGTGGAAAATTATTAATGAGTTCCCAGCATTTTTATATGCCACTAAGAAACTCTATTACTTTGTTGAAAGATTTGAAATATTATTTATATTAATATTAGGGTTGTCACATAATTTCCGAGTGTTTTCTTTTGGAATCTCTGCTTCAAGGGGTCGTCGTTGTTGATAATATAGCTCAGCAATGATGATTTGATTTCATGCTGGAAAACATCCCTCCAAACGCAGAGCATTATCTTACACCAATGAAGCTTATCTTTCACCTCATGTGTTGCTTATTTATTTGGGTCCAACACTACCCTGCTGTACAGCAATGGGGACGATGCGGGACAGAAACAATTGCCGTTGATCCTTACACGTGGATTTTTGTTGTCTTCACTCAAAACTTAAAGTACTCATCGGTCTACTTTTTGAATTTTGCTTATAGAATGCAGATGACTGATGATTGCAGCCAATCATATTACCTAATTTTCGAGTTGTTGGATGTAGATCATCATCGATTCATGTCCCCGTCTGGTAGGTGGAATGTCATTCCAATTGAAATGAGAAAACAGTCTTCAAGCCATGCTTTCACCAATGTATTTTTTTTATGCAGCACAAATAACAACAGATCAATAAAAAAACCAATTAGGGTAGGCTGTGAATTTGAATTATTTTGAATTGGTACTTTAGCCACATCCACAGAAGGACATTTCTGACATGAATTTAAGGTTATAAACTTTGTTTACAATAAAAATGTCAAATTACAAACGTTATAAAATGTCATTCTGTGGATGTGGCTAAAGTACCAATTCAAAATAATTCAATTTCACAGCCTACCCTAATTGGTTTTTTTATTGATCTGTTGTTATTTCTGGCAGCTTCGGTTGCTTTGATTCGTTGTTTAAATTAAATAAAAGAATGAGTTGGAAATGTTCATTTTTCGATTTGGTCTGTAATATTCTGTAAATAAGTTAAATTTTAACCAAATCAAAATCTGAAAATATGAGTGGAAAAAAATCAGAGCTTCAAAATAGTATAAAACAAATTGCTCATACTAACTTCGTTTCAACATAAAATTGTACGAAAAACCCTCAGGAATTATGCACCAATCAAGTGCATGATTTTGTTCCGATTTTACTTGTCCCGACACACGGCGTAGCTTTGTGGTTAAGTCAAAGCAACGAAAGGATGGATTTATGTTATGGAATTGGAGCAATCTATTTGTAAAAAAGAATCTGGATTTCCCAATTGGTGTGAATGAAGTCAAGAGAAAGCTTTCTTTCTTTGCTTAGCAGCTTATAGATCCCACGTTCGGGCGAAAGCCTCCCCTTCTTTCTTCCATTCTTCCATAACTTTCCGATGATTTTTTGTGCTTTTGTTCTCCAGTTCCTTCCTGCTCTGGCCTTATGCATCTTCTTCGATTATTTGGTATCCATTCAGTAATTAGTTTACACCTGCCTAGTTCGATTTTAATTGTTTGCACTACACTTATTCTGACTTTTTCTGAATACATAACAGCTATTTTCATTCTATCACTAAGTTTAGGTTCTCTCCATTCGGCTTTAAACTACTTGCAATTTTCTTTCTTGATTTTTGATGAGAGTCCATGTTTGTGCACCATAAGTTAACGCAGGTGTAACACATGAATGTAGTACTTTCTTCTTTAAGCCCGATTCAGATTATGCGACATATTGCATGCAATTTTATCGATGCAATGGCTTGCGAGTTGCATGCGATTGTGTGGCGTATTGCATGCTTGTTCACATTCATGCAATAAAATTTCATGCAGGAAAAAGTTTATAGTAACATTTCATTTTGTACAACTTCTTTATAGTATGACAGCATTGCTAACTGATGTTTGGATTATTTTAGCAGGGTTACATAACCCCAAACGTCAAAATAGTTTGAATTTGATTTATATATTTATATATGATATATAATAATAATCTTCATTACTGCTGGCATACAGTAATGGATACTGTTGATACAGTTCGATTAAATCCAAGGTGGCCTCCTTGCGCCACACACATTTTCCCGCACTATTTTGTGCCAATGTAACGAATTTTTATATAAAAACGTAGACGCTAAAATAAAAAGACAAATGACGTGGTGATAGGATAAACTAATACCTTATATAGGTTATGTTTCAATTTCCAATTTAAAATACCAACATGAAATAATGTTGTGGTATGGGTCAAATCCCTAAAATATTACTAGAATTGCACCGAAGTATTGCATGGAAATAGAACTTGTTCTAATCGATGCGATTCGTCGCATGCAACAAAATTGTATAAGAATTGCACAGTGTGAACATAAATGCAATATGCAATTTGTCGCATGCAACGAAATCGCATGCGATGTGTCGCATAATCTGAATCGGGCTTTAGACGCCACTTAAATTTTCTTTTGAGGATTGTGTTCAGGGACCAGAATTTTTTCCAAGTTATTGAAATTCTGCGTCTTATCGCCTCATTTTTGTCTGTGGTTGATATCGATTTTGCTAAGTAAACTAGTTTGTTTCATTCTGTTTTTAGATTTTTGTGACAAATATCTACAATTTTTGTTTTATCAAAATTAGTTTCTATTTATTCATTGTTTTAGGATACTACTGCTTCTCTACAGCGTGCTATGATTACTACATTGCCTGCAAATCGTAAATTAGACCACAGTTTACCTCGATTTTCCCGTTTTGGTTCTCAAAACAAACTTTTTAAGACTGCGTTGAAAAGGATTTTGGACCCAATCTCGCCAATTTTATTCATGGCGTACAATCTTTCTACAGTGACTGGCAAAAAGTTCGTAACATATGGGGGAAAAATTTTTATTATTAGAGTATCGAAAAAACTTTAATGGGGGCTGGGTTCTGCATATCCGATAACCTAAAACTCGAATTTGAGGTATGTCACGTGACCGCTGGTAAGGCGGCAAATTTAAAAAAAATCACTATGAAGTCGGAGAAAGTGAAGTTAGATGACAAAATATCGAAGAAAATTATTAGAAAAAGTTGCTTAGAATTTAATTTTAGGGCCATGTGCAAAATTTCAAGTATTTATTTAAAAAAATTGAAAATCGCAATTTTTCGCAATTATTTTTTGATTAATTCACAAATATCCAAGTTTTTCCTTTTAAGTAGACTGATTGAAGTGAAACCTATGTATTTGGATAACAATGGAAGAAATCTAAAAAACAGGTTTCCACTAGGACGCTCACTGTAGCAATGGTTTGTATCTAACAGCTGTATAAAAATTTTAGAAATGTTTTTATGCTAGAGCATATAGAAACGATCAATTTTCTCGATAATACTTTATCGCTAACCGTGAATACATCTCCTTGAAATATCATAGAAAGAAAAAGGAAAAGAAAATTACATAAAGAAGGTGATCTTTAGTTTATTGGCTACTTTATTCTTCTTTATTTTATAGATTGATGAACTTTGACCACAACCAAGAAAATTTAGCTTTTCTAAGTGTTGTGTCATAAAAATATTCGTAAAAATTTTATGCAGCTGTTAGATACAAACCATTGCAACAGCGAGCGTCCTAGCGACAACATGTTTTTTAGATTTAGGCCTATCAATTGTGGAAAAAACAAGAAAGTTCTTCCATTGGTATCCATATACCATGAGATCGAAAAAAAGATGATTCTGAGCAAGCCTTGACTAGTACAACACGATTGGTTACACTGGTTCTAGAATGCCTTTGAATTATAATGTGACAGTGACATTTCAAATGTAAGTCAGTTTTGCAATCTTGTTTCCAGAATTATTTAAGTTTATCGTTGCAATACTAGTGAAGGATCACATTTTGAACACCTACTCTAACATGTATTCATCTTAGTTTTCAGTTTGTTCCCTAAATAGATACTGTTTTGTGTTTTAATTTATTTGACATTTATTAACCTCTAACCTACTGCCACATTTTGAAATCAGTCTTGCCAATCGTGTTGTACTAGTCAAGGCCTGCTCAGAATCACCTTTTTTTCGATCTCATGGTACATACAATGCGATTTTTTAAAAACTCAATTGCAGCAGGCCGGATTCTGACTTAATACAGACAGTTCTAAGGTTATTAAGACAGAATTCGGCCTACTGCAATTGAGTTTTTAAAAAATCACATTGTAGGTTCCACTTCTATCTAGCTATTTACAAGGAAACAGGGTATGAAAAAAATCGATTTATTTAAAAAAAAATCAAAAAAATCGATTTTTTTGATTTAAATCGATTTTTTTTTGATTTAAATCGATTTTTTTGATTTAAATAGATTTTTTACTCAAACGGTTAGTTTATGGCATAAGTTCTAAAATATTTACCTAACTGGAGAGGAAAGAAAAGAAACATATGGGCATCATTTGTATTAGAATTAATTACATAAGTGAAAATTACTTATTTTATTTTAAATCATGTAATAATTTAGTCAACAAAAGTGAATAATGCTTTGGTTAGTTTGTTTGGGTGTAATCCTATATTGCGGTAATTTCCAATACAAAACATCTTGAAGGCGGTACTTTTGGCGACCTTAAAGTTTAAACCAAGAACCATAAACTGAAAATCAATTAAGTACCTTGATTTAAATCATGATTTTTTTTAAAATAAATCATGTGATTTAAATCGCGATTTAAATCAGCGATTTAAATCGCGATTTAAATCAGCGATTTAAATCACTTGATTTAAATCAAACATACCCTGCAAGGAAAACATTGGGTATTTGTAAATTAATAAAAACTTATTCACAAAAAATTGCGATTTTCAATTTTTTTAAATAAATACTTGACATATTTGTATATGACCTTAAAATTAAATTCTAAGAAACTTTTTCTAATAATTTTCTTCGATATTTTGTCATCTACCCCCACCTTTTGCGATTTCAAAGCGATTTTTTTAAATTTGCCGCCATACCAGTGGTCACGTGACCTCAAATTCGATTTTTAGGTTATCGGACATGCAGAACCCATCCCCCATAAAAGTTTTTTCAATATTCCAATAATAAAAAAAAATTCCATATGAACTTTTTGCCGGTCACTGTATATTTGATTAAGAACTTGACATATTCTTGATGAATTCCTCGATCCCGAAGTGCTGTTATTGTCACTGGATGGTCAACAGAATCAATATAAAATAGCACTACAAGCCTTGTAGGCTCATGGCTTTTTGGACTATTCTTCTCCATTCTTTCCTGTCTGTTGCTACTATTTTCCAGTTTTTCACCCTCAACTGTTCTAAATCTCCCTCCACTTCTTTTCTCCACCTTGATTTCGGTCGTCCCCTCTTCCTTTTTCCTCCCATTTGACTTTCCATTACTTTCTTCGGTATTCGTTCTCCTTCTAACCTCATCAGATGCCCCATCCATCTTAATCTCTGTGCTTTGATTGATCCTATAATGTCCTCTTTCCCATATAATGTTCTTACTTCTTCCTTTGTCCTCCTAAACCACTCTCCGTTTATTTGTTTTCCTCTTAATATTTTGCGTAACACTTTTCTTTCCCAGACTCCTAGGGCTTTTTGTTCTACTGTTCCTAATGTCCACACTTCACTCGCATACATGACCACTGGTTTTATAATTGTTCTGTATAACCGAAACTTTAGCGCTCGCGACACTATTTTGCTTTTTAATACCTCACTCAACGCACACACACATCTGTTCCCTGCCGTTATTCTTGCTTTCACTTCCTCATTTGTTCCTGCTTTCTTTGTGAATATGGTTCCCAGGTAGGTAAACTTTTCAACTTCTTCCATTTTGTATATTTTGTTCCTTTCTACCTCTATTTCTAGATATTTGTTGGTTTGGTGTTGTTTTTCTTCCCATATCATGTACTTTGATTTATTTTGATTTATTTCCAGTCCCATTGCCTTTGCTGCCCAATACAGTCTACCTAAGACCTCTCGTAACTCTCCTTTACTTCTTGCTAATATTGCTATGTCGTCCGCAAAGGCCACGCATTGGTGTTTTTTGTGGTACAGTATGCCTGATCTGTTTATTTGGCTGTTTCTTATCACTTTTTCCAGGGCGATGTTGAACAATATTGCTGACAGTGGATCTCCCTGTCGTAATCCTTCTTTTACCTCAAATTTTCTTGTTAGTTGTCCCTCCACTTTAACCCTGTTTTCAGTGTGTTTTAGCGTCATTTTCGTTAGTTCTATTAACTTTTTAGGAATGTTTAGTTCTTTCATTGCTTCGTAGAGTTGTTTTCTTCTGATTCGATCGTAAGCTTGCTTAAAATCTATGAACAATATATGTGTTTTTTGTTGGTGTTCGGAACTCTCTGCTTGTATTTCTCTTAGTATGTATATTTGGTCTATAACCGATCTTCCTCTTCTGAACCCACTTTGGTACTCACCGATTGTGTGTTCTATGCTTTGTTCTAACCTGTTTTTTATACAGTTTGCCAAAATCTTATATGCTATGTTTAAGAGTGCGATCCCTCTGTAGTTGTTACAGTCAATTTTGGGTCCTTTTTTGTGTATTGGGCATATGATTGCTTCTGACCATTGCTCTGGCATTCGCTCTTCTTTCCAAATTTGTTTTATTAGATGATGTACTTTGCTATATAACCGTTCTCCCCCATATTTAAACATTTCTGCCGTTAGTGCGTCTTTTCCGGGGCTTTTGTTATTTTTTAACTTTTTAATGGCATCTGTTACTTCATTTATCTGGGGGGGTTCTTCTATTTGCTGTATTTCCTCATTTTCATTTTGCTCTTCTATGCTAATCTCTCTGTTTTCCTGTTCTGTTTCTCCTTCTTGGTTTAGAAGTTCACTAAAATATTCAACCCATCTTTCTAGTTTATCTTCTTGGTTTCCTATTAAGGTTCCTTCTTTATTTTTGAATAAAGGTGTCCTCCCTTGGCATCCTTTCTTGATTCTCTTTGTTCCTAGGTATAAATTTCTAATTTCTTTATTTTTGTAGTGTTTTTCTAGTTCTTCTATTTTCTTTGCTCAACAGAATCAATGGCTTTTTTAAAATCGATGAAAATCTTGACTATCTCAGTTTTATATTCGAAAGATTTTTCTAATAATTTGTTAATAATATGTAGATGGTCAATAGTTGAAAAAATTTTCCGAAACCCAGCTTATTCGTGTGGTTGGTTAATATTTATTTGTGTGTTAATCCTATTACACATAATGGTTGAGAAGATCTTATATAATGTCGATATCAAGCTAATTCATCTATAGTTAGTAATCTTTCTTTGATCTCCTTTTTTGTGTAACCAAATTATTGTAGATTTTTTCCTTTGCCTTGGGAGTCCTTCTTTGTTTACCTATTATTTTATTGAATAGAATGTTGAAGAATAGGGTTACAATTTCAATTTTACGTTTTATCGTTTCGTTTGTGATAAGATCGGCACCAGCTGATTTTCCTGATTTTAGTTTTTTTTAATTACTTTTTCATTTCTTCTTGTGAAATCTTTTGATCATGGATTTCTCTTTATTTTCTGTTAGTATGTGCAGTAGATTAATAGGCTTGCTCGTTCTATATAAATTTAAAGTTGGATTGCTATTAATATGCCCTTTTTCGTCTTGAGTTGTTCTCCATTTTCTTTGTTTAAATGGCTTTCCTAACGATACATCGTTTTTAATTTTCCTTGTTGTTCCTGTACTACTTATAACTTCTTCAATTAAAATATCCTCCCTTATTTTTTTCTTTACTAGTTTCCTTAATTCACAATATTTAATTTTAAAGTGTGTATGTGCTTTGTTTAATTTTTAGTTCTTCTCTCCTTTTAATTATATTTTTTGTATTAGTGGTCAGTTCATTACTTGAACCTTTATTTTCGATTACTCTTGATTCCTTAACTGCAGTTTGAATGGTTTCCTCCAATAATGTGCATAGTTCTTGGGCATTTAGTTCATCGATATTATTAAAATCAATTATTTTTCTTTCTAATTTATTGCTGAAGTCCTCTAAAACATAAGCTTTATTAGATTCATTTTTATATTGAATGAGTTTGCGTTACCTCTCCCTACTTTTATTGATCCTAAGTGTTGTTTTAATTAACCTGTGGTATTTATGTCGAATTTATTGCCGCATAATTTCCCTAATTTTCAGCAGTTTGAAAACGAAAATGATTGTTTTTGAAAATGTTTTAGTTGAATGTACATATGTTAATGCCAAATATTGGTATACATCAGTTTTACATTGCATTTTCTTAGATATAACTAAGTAGAAGTCGTGTGTATTTACTTACCTCTCTCTAATCAATTGGATTTTCGGAAAAATAAAGAACTTTGGGTAGTGTGTTATTCAATTTAACCATTCCCAACCCATTTCCTGAAGGCTTTCCTATTTCATGCTAGCTCTCTGTTCTCTCGCATATTGCCGCCTCTTTGTATTATTAATTATTACTTCTTCCATGTAATCCTCCCACTTTTTCCTTGGCCTTCCTCTGCTCCTTTTCCCCACTACTGTGATTCTTGGTATTCTGTGTTCTTCCAGACGTGTTACATGTCTGTATCACTTTAATTGCTTATTCTCGATTTTCCTTACTATTACTGGCTTCATCTTCTCTTGTCGTTAAAATAAACTGAACTACCCCACGATTGCCGATTGAATGTCGCAAGAGTATTCACACTTGTCGGAACGTTCACGGCACAGGCACAGCAAATATTGTTTCGAAAGAATCCATGTAGCAAAGGCCGTCGCTTGCCGAGGCCCTGCGTGCATAGTGTGAATTAAACCCCGCAAAATACATAAAATTCAATGAGAACAGTATTTTGGCGATCCGGTGCCTTGCCTGTGCCGAGCATGTGCCTTGCTCGGCACAGGCAAGGCACCGTGTCGACCCATTGAAGATTTTTTGGGTTTATTAAGTAATTTGGTATATAAAGATGGATGGGAAGCAATAAGTCTGAAGTAGTTGGAGAGACGCATTAAGAAATGTCTAACAAAAATGAACTTAAGCGGTGTACAAAGAGCAGTTGAAGACAGCTCTACAAAACTACGTATGGTTTCAGATAAAGGACCTTTTGCGACAAACCATTAACTGTTTTGTAATTGCTGTAGCATATGTAGCTATAACACATTGTTATAGTGTTTAAATTAAATAAACAATTAAAAATATTGTGGACTGAATTTTGTGCAAATTTTTAGTTGTAACCCGTTAGAAAGCCCGAAACCTTTACTTTGTGCTCAGTTTGAATCTTTTAGTAGTAGAGGAAAGAGTCTGAATTTGGGGCCCCCTCTGAGTTTGCGCCCTGAGCAGGGGGACCTATGGCCGTGCCCTAGATACGGCACTTTCAGATAAGTTGGCTGTTAAAAAGTTTTGTGGGAACAGTTCAAAGCAGTGCCTGGTAGGGTGTTTACGACAGGACTTGCCACTTCTAACTATTTATAATACTTTTATTGCCCGTTGTAATAACTGAAGAGTTAAGCAGAAATTGCAGACTCAAACAAACGGACTTATACGTGCAGGGTGGCCGTTATTACCAAGGTAGCCGTTGTGACCAAGGTGGCTGTTATGACCAAAATGAAAGATGGCCGTTATGACTAAAACGAAAAGTGGCCGTTGTGACTAAGGTGGCCGGCCGTTGTGACCGAGGTGGTTGTTATGGGCGGAAGTGAAGGTGGCCATTGTGACCACAGTGGCCATTGCATCCAAAAACTACTAGTAGCCGTTGTGACCTGACCATAAGGGCCAATTTTCAGGGTGCCCTTTGTGACCGGTGGCCGTTGTGTCATAGACCCGTTGCAGGCTTGAAGCTCGGTAGAGTCTCAAAATTCGGTGAAGGTTTAAAGTTTCATAAATGCTCGACATTCAGTTAAATTCAAGAAATTGGTCAAGTCTCCACTCTTATCTTATTTTTCATTGTGCTCTTCGGTAAAGGTTCAAAACTCGACATAAGCTTAAAGCTCGGGAAAAGCTTGATACTCGGTTAAATATCGAAGCTTGGTAACCGATCTGAGCATAGGATATTTGACATATTCCTCGAGCTGAGCCGGCATGTTCTGAATTTTCTCTGAGCCATGCCGAGTCGAGCTTAGAGAAAAAGAAAAAATTCCTAACTTTATTATTTTCAACCATTGATTATTTGAACAAAATCACATCAAATTGTAGGTACATATTTAAGACAATAAATGTACATTTGAATAAAATTAGAAACAATTTTATTAAAAAATAACTGACTGTTAAAATAATCAGTTGGTTTAAAATTTGTTTGTACAGATTGATTTTTGAGATAGTCACATAAACCATGAAGTTACCCAGGTTGGCAAAATAAAACATTTATTTATGTACCGAATTTTATTTTTCAGTAACTACTCCAACGACCTCCAAACCGTCTACAACTACACCTACTCCAGCTCCTCCAGCTCCTCCTGCTCCTCCATCTCCTACTCCACCTACTACAACCCCTACTCCGGCTCCTACTTCAGCCCCCACAACTCCAAGTACACCAAAGCCTACAACAACGCCTAAGCAAAACGTGACAACAGCGGCACCATCACCGGCTCCCCATCACAATAGACAATTCGATGGACCTAGCTTTATTGGAGGTATCGTATTGGCTACCGGTTTGATGGCTATAGGATTTGTTGCATTTAAGTTTTACAAAGCTCGTACAGAGCGAAATTATCATACGCTTTAATTGTTAGATTTATCAGTTATGTTAACTTTTGTGTTTGGAGTATTTTAAACTCGAATTTGTCAACTATGTCTGTTTTTACACTAAATATTTGCATATTTTTCTGTAACTTGCTATTGTTATTAGATATGTTTTTTCTTTTCACCTTTTGAACCTTATTAAATTAGTTTGGTAGCTATGAAATTTTAAGAAATAACTCGATGTTTTGTAAGGTTGCTATTGTACTTTGATTAGGTTTCTTATGAGACAAACGTAGGTAGCTATTTTCATGTTAAAACTGGTCAGTGACATGTGATTTCAATATTTTATTTACCTGGAACGATGCATTCTGCTAGTAGATTCCAAACAGTAGGTAATGGATTTATTTACTTGAATCTCACAAGAATCTCTTTTTAAAATATCAGTTGGGACGATTATTATTTTTTACTCGGATTACAAGCATATTCCTTAAAATAGGGTAGTTATAAGCTAACTATTGAATTTAAATTACTTTTGGTATAGAAAAATCTGTATTACTGGGAATTAATGGTAAATATTTAAGAATAATTAGAATCTCGAGACAATTAAAATTACCGTAAAATATTATATCCGATATAATGCAGCATAATGTTTAAATATAAATTACAATGCTGATGTAAATAGATCTGTTCATATTTTTTAACCTTTTTATTGTATGTTTATGTTATTGTTTTTATATGTGATATTTATGCTGTACACAGTAATAAGGTCTGATAATAACACTTATTTACTTGACAGTCATTTTGTTGTATTTAGTAACGACCGACCGACCGAAAGCGATTCATTCGCTTTCAGTTTAAAATTTAATGGTATCTAATTACGCAGTAATTTAGTTCCTTATTTAAACTTTGTATATTCTAGTTAAACTTATTACAATTAACCTGCATCAAAACGCAGCTGCGAATTAACTTTTGCACAAACAACTTTTGATGTGATGATATTTCGGACTTTTTTTTAAATGTAAATTAACGATTGCACATTGAGTTCTGTATTCTCTGTGATATTTGTAAAGGAGTTATTAGATTATTACGAGAATATTAGCGTTCAGAATATTATTATTAATAGTACGTTGAAAATTTCACTTATCTTCGATACTTTTATATTTTGACAAAAACAATGTTTATTTTAAAAATTAAAAAAACTGGATATGTACGCATAGTATTGAAGATTATTTACAAAATTTTATCGAAGTAGATGATATATGTTGATCAATTAAAAATTAATGTAAAAATATTAACATGAATCTCAGAATTTTCTGTCCATAAAAGTGCTCTTAGTAGAGTAGCTTTTAAAATTAAAAAAAAAAGTTATAAGGGTATGCTAGTCTAGGTAGGTATAGTTTTAGTAGCAGTTGTAAGGTGGCAGTCAGTTCGATAACACTCATTAATGTGCTGCATTTAGCTGTAAATTTTGTAGTAATATTGATATTAGTAGTATAAACATTTGGAGTGAACACCCTGAAGCTTTCAAATTCTTCTGTTGTATTACCTTATACTTAGCGTTTGTTAGAATAGATACACTTAAAACTTTTTTGCGTGTTATTTTGGTGCACTACTATTATAATTACTCAGATAAGTAAAGGGTTCTCCTTAATTAATGGTGTTTTATTTCTAAATAAGTTGCTGTTTTTTGTTTATAGCATGTTCTTATTATTTTTAATGTTTATGTTTCTTAACTGGGATATTCGCCACCAGTCGCTAACATAGAATTAAATTAATTAATTAATAACAGTAATAACTTACTGAACTTAACGTTTCGGAGACAAAGTCTATCTCCGTTTTCAAGCAAATTCAAAAGCTTTAGAAAGTTTTGTAATTTTAAATGGCATACAAAACTATAACTATATGCATGTGTTTCTATTTGAGATGTTTATGGAAACAGTTGTTAAGGAATGAATTACGTTGTTATGTGTAATGTATGTATAAAGGAAAATGTTTAAATTTTATCTTTCAGAACCTGTAATCAAACATTATCTAAATGTACTTAATAAGTTGAAATTAATGCAATCATTTTTGTTTAGTAATATATAAGCTATTTCTTTAATTTTTCTTTTACTTTGTACAGGTTCTTTTTCAGTTTTGTAGCTTTTAATCATGTGTTCACACATTATCGAGCTGTGATTTTTTACAATTTCAAACGTGGCTTAAGTCGTAAACAATGTTTTGAGGAAATCAATGGAGTATTTGGTGACAAGTCGTGTCATAAAGCGGTGGTACAATGAATTTTAAAGTGGTCGAGTTCCTAAGCCAGAAACAGCGGTTATTGAAAAGAATATTGGTCTTGTTCGGAACATGATTGAAGAGGACCGTCATGTTACTGTAAGGAGTATTCAAGCAACTCTAAAGATTGGTGTGAAAGCAATTAACACCATTTTACACAAACATTTGAAGGTACGTAAGGTAACGGCACCAGTAGTTGACAGTTTGATTTTCAAACCTAAAAAATAAGAATTCTTATGCTACCCCAATCTGTTTGGCTGTTTGCATCTAACAAGGAAGTTGAAGTAACTGGAAGGAGCATACGGCAGTTGGTTATGTTACCATATAGCAAAGACAAACTTTCTTCGTCTATTTTTTTCTGTTGTACGTATTTCTGGTTTGCTGTCCTTATCTCAGCCACAGACTTGCGCATTGGTGCCTTTAAAGCTGTGGCCAGTTTATATGGCGCGAAAGTTCAAATTAGTAACGTAAAAGAAACAAACTTGAACGCAATTATAATTTTTTGTTAAATGATACGCATAGATTCAGATTGCTGTGGTTAGAAGTGTGTGTTACCTACATCTCAGTAAAAAGGTTCGAATATTTAAGATGACCACAGTATATTCTATAAATTCTGTGTGAAATATAATAATATACGTACAGTAATAGTAAAAATTTATTAGAACAGATACTTTTTTACACTTAATACAGTTATAAGAAAATAAAAAGAAATTAAGCTATTATTAACAATAAAAATACAGACACAGATACCTATTTTTCTTACAACATAAACATCACACATTAATGTGCATGACAAGAAAACACAAGCGTTCATACTTGTGTGGCTACAACAGAGATAGACCACTACAACTATGTTGGTGAAAAAGAGATAAGTACAAAAACAGTGTTCTGGACATTGAAGGATGGTTGGAAAAATAAGGTACATTTTTCACCATTGCTTGAGGCACTCTTGGAGGAACGGGTAACACAATCTTTTTCCTTGGGACCCAAATGTTGTAGATGTAAGCCCCAATGCAAATGAACCTGATATGCCAATGAGGAGAATATATCAAGAATAAAGTTTTTGGAGACCGGTCTAAAATTTCTAGAAGAAAGCATTGAAAAGGACAAAATTTTGGCATTTAAAAACTGTGAAGTTGTTTTCAGCTTGCTTAATTATTATCACCAATTGTTTGTTCCAGAGAATTTTGGATTTAACAGCCTACTAGCTCAAACCAGTTTTTTTGCATTTTTTGCAAAAGTTTCATAGTGTAATCCTACTAAAAAGTCTAGACCGGTGAAAAGTACCTACTTAAAATTCTCTACAAGAATACATAAAAAAAATTATACCGAGCAATTTAAAAAAATTGTCGGTGACATCATAACAAACACATGAAGGTGTTTAAAAATGAATTTTTTTCGTCAAGTTGTCGCTAAAAGTGTCCCATTAAATAATATAATATACATATATGGTTTGTTGAAGGTTAAATCACAATTGAAGTCGCTATAGTCTTGTGCCCTTTTTGTAGAACAGACTGTTCATTCCCAGCTTGGGTAATAAATTACCGGAAAGGCCCCTCATTTCTCGTTAGTTTCGTTAAACTATTTTTACGGCAAAAGGCCGGATAATCCCAGAGGGTGCCATATAATTCCGGAAAGACATAGTTTTGTGTGCAAGTTTAGTGATAGTTGAAGTACCGTTCTCACACAATTTCCTTATAAGGGATTAAGAAAACCCCAGCCTTAGGAATATTCTTCGTTTGTTTCACACTCGTTTTAGAAGAAAGAACAACAACTCCTCCTTTACTGATTGCCACTATTTCTCTCTGGGGTTTGGAGGCCGACCATCGTTTCCAATTGGGCTACCACCATCATAACTCTCCCCAGTCTCAGGTCCGTCACGTACTCCCTGGCCTTCCGATCAAGTACGAACATCTCGCCATGTAATCTACTTTCATTTTACGCTGCACCTGCTTTTGCCGTTTGTGTTCCAACACTAGTTGTTTCAATTCCTACGATTGCCGCTTGCGGGCAGGCCTCTACCAATGTTGTTCTTTTGTTCAGTTGAATTTAAAGTTTAATTTTGTTTATCTTTGTGTTTTGTTTGCAGCGTGTATTTTTAGTAGCCGATTCCTAGTCAATTTGTTTGTCCGGCGGTAATGTGTGAAGGCTTTGTGAATCGCCGTCAGGCGGCTTTTATATTCACATTACAAAGGTTGAGGACCGTTAGCAACCAGCTGACTAGCCTGTTTGATTACATTTGTGATTAAGTAAAGATCTTTGTGCTCAGATTGTAGTTCAAGTTTGTCAGTACTGATTCACCTTTAAAGATTTCATTTGTAGCAAATTTTAAGTCATGTTAAGTTAATATTTCGTGTTATGTTGCATGTGTAAAAATTTAACGGTGCTTGTTGAATTGTTAGTTTAATATTTGTTAATCTTAGTTTGTGAATGTTTTGCAGTACGTAACGTAAATGTAGTACCCTGAATTCTATCGGTCCTTAAAGTAAGGGTAGCATTTATTATTTGTTTTGAAGTGACATGTTAATTGTCGCCCCTTTTGTGTAATTTCTATGTATTCATTTTTGCCTTTTGGTTCATTAAATATCTAACTGTCAATTTAGTTTGGTCTTGTTATTGTGTTCAGTGCTTCCTGATCATATTTGGGTGTTAGTGTTTTGTTAAAGATTTACGTATACAGTGTGAACCTGCATACAAGTTTAAGCATTTCAGTAAGTAAGTTATTTCAATTAAGCAAGGTAAGTCACATCTTGCAGCAGGGTGCAGCCAACCCCCAACCCCTTCGAGCCCAGAGGAACAATCTGCGGTACGTTCTTCATCAACATCTTGGGCGATTCTTTTCCGTAGTTGCGCCCAACTTTCATCGCGATTATGACCACCCTTATTTGAAGGGTTTAGCGTTTCGAGCCCCCCTTCTTCACTGTTTGCTAGCCTAGGGGCAGCAACGTCCCCTATTAAATATCGTAGTGCAGAATAAGCACGTGACAGTTTATTCATCAATAAAAGAATTTCTTTTGTCATCCATTGCTTCTTGGTCTGTGATTTGGTATATCTTATTGTTTCTTGTTCTACTTTAATAGTACCGAATTTAATTTGTTTCCAGGCTTTTTCTGCGTTTGTAATATATATGTTTTTCTAACTTTATTTTTGCAAATTCTTCATTTATTTTTGTTTCTTGCTTTTATTAATGTGCTCTGTCTCTAAGTTTCTTCATGTCGATGCTTTTCCTGCTACCTTTTTTGACCTTCTTGAATTGTACATATAGCTTTCCTGCTACAGGATTATGATCCGAGTTTATGTCGGTCCTCGGGTATGTGTTTACCCCTTTTATTCCGTTCTTAAACCTAGTATTTATTAGGATATAATCAATCTGGTTTCTAGTAATATTATGTGGAGTGTGTTGTGGGGATTGCCACGTATATAAACGTATTTCTGGTAGTTGGAACCATGTATTTGTAATAATAAGTTCTTCCTCTTGGTAGAACTGTATTAAACTGTCGCCTTTTATGCGCTGTCCAAGGCCGTATTTCTCTACTTCTTCCCTGCCCTATTTCGCATTGAAGTCGTCCATAATTATAGAAACTTCATTATTTTTAGTATGTCAAGTAGTTCTTTTATTTCCTTAGAAAATGCCTCAATTTCTCGATCGGGCTTCTCTGCAGTGGGAGCATAACACTGAATTATATTGATGGTTGCGGGATGGGCTTTGAGTTTAATAAACATGGTTCTGTCCGAGAGAGGAATAAAGCTAGTAACAGTTTGATTTGTTTTATTGTCTAGGAGGATGCCTACTCCATTGGAGTGGTCTCTTCGGCCGTTACCTGAGTAATCCTTCTTCTTCTTCTTCTTTTTCCTTTCCTTTTGCCCTTTCAGGCGTCGGGTTGTGAGTCTCGGTCTTCTGTAACCCATTTCTTCCATGCTTTCCTGTCTTTTGCTAACCTTTCCATCTCTTCCTTTGTTTTCCCTTTTTTTCTTCCCTGTTCTTCTATTCCGTCTAACCATTTTCTTCTAGGTCTTCCCCTTTTTCTGTTTCTTGGCTTCCCTCCTTTCATTATTCTTTTTGTCAACCGATCGTTGTTCATTCTTAGGACGTGCCCGTACCACATTAGGTTTTTTTCTTTAATTCTTTCTATTATTGGTGTTTGATTTATTTCTCTCCTTAGGGTTTCATTCATGAGTAATCCTAAGATATTTAATCTTAGCCTGTGCATTTTTCTGGCTGTATTATCTAGCTTCCCTGCTATAAACAGACTCCTGACGTTCCAGGTGCCAATGCTGGGAGCATTCATTTTACTGTTTTCCACTTTCGGGTAGGTCCTATCTTTGTTGTCTTTGCTCGCGGGTGTTCTTCGCACCCCTTGACTATTTAAAGTCTGCCTCGGACTAATTTGTAATACCATGATTGCTTTCTTGGGAAATTAGTATGTTAGTTTCCCCTGGCTTTCCACACCCCAGTGCCACAGTCAGTGAAATCGAGCCTTTAGGGCAGTTAATCTACGATAGCCTCAATCCAGTAATGCATACAGCTGCTGCCCTGTCTCATGCTAGTTTTGGTCCGCCCCGGGTATTTTATTTCTCCGGTACCACCCATATCTGGGAGGCATTCCCCTATCTGCCACCTGGGGAGGCGCCCGATGGGGGACTAGCAACTCCGCACGGGAGGGATCCTCAAAAGTTCTAAATAGGTAATCAAATAGTCCCAATGGAAATAACAATTGAGGCATTTTAATTTTTAAGATTACAAAATTTTTAATTCACATTTTTTAAATATTTCTTAATTATAAAATTTATTCTTGCATTTCTTTCTTGGACAGGAAGAAAATGTAAAAGGTGTATTTTCAACATTCAAACATATTGATTTGTATTTCAAGCCTTAGCTTGAATATAAAAATAAGTGGATGTCTAATGTTGTACCTATGAATTATTATTTATTTTTAAAAAGTTTGAAAACCTATTTTTCCTTTGTTGCTTTACTTGGGTATTGTTGTGAGTTTGGGTTTCATTTCTTTTTGCTTATATCTCATTATTTATTAAGTTTTTTCTGTTGTTTTTATTGGACGTAAGTGATTTTTTTAAAAGTGAATTTTAATAGCGATAGCAAAAAAAATCGAAATTTTCGCATGAAAAATGTTAGTCTTGCCTGGAATAAATAAATGAATCGTTTCGTCTTAAGAAAAATGCCCTGCTATCGAGATTTTTTTATGTAAATCATAGAATTAGTTACTTGAAATGGGTTGGATGAAATCGATGTGTTCTCGTAATGCCATCGTGTTACATTAAAAAATGTTTTGGGCAAATTTAGTCGGGAAAAAACTTCTTCAGAATGACGTACCTACTTATCTCAAATCATTAGCTGCAAGGAGGATCGAGGGTTTTAGATCACTTTGGCGATTAGTAGTCCATGATTGATTACACGCAGGCGTTTTTGTATGGGATTATCCCACTTGATTGACGTGCTTGCTAGTCACGGACTTTTGTAACTAAATTCCTCTAATAACGTGTGTAGTTGATGTAAAGTTTTATAGTTAATTACTATCAGTCCTAACAATAAAAAACTACTAAAATACCCAATTATTATCTGACGCCGAACAATAATCTGCGAATTTGCTTTGGGTTGTTGTTATTGTTGCCCCTTTTTTGTGCTTTAAATGAATGATCCAAGAAGAAACTCTTTTGATGTCCAGTATAATAAAAACCAAGAAAGGGGAACGGCCCACCCTTTATCCCATGAAAGGATTTCGAAGTTGCATCAAACAAAAACTTCTTGAATAGAATAACATCCAAGTAAACTTTAAGTCTCATAGTTTTTTTCTGTGGTTAAAAGATATAAATATAGATCTCGTAAATGGACAAAAGGACAACATTTTATTTCTAAGACGGCCGGAAACAGTTTCCTACAGGAAATCCGCTGAAAGTTGACTTTCCTCTTGATAAATTTCAGTATAGTGTTTTTATATTTCATTACTGATGGGGATAATCTCATTTCGAAATTTGCAGAAAGATGTTTTCTTGAGATTTGGTTTTAATTAATTTTATGTAGCAAAGTGGATGGTATGAAAATACAATTTTCTGTGATTATAGTTATAATCGAAGTGAAACGTTTTATTTTAAATTCAACAGAATTAATTGTGAAATTCTGGAAACCTTTGATAAAATTGGGCAACCTTAAGACTGACGAAAATTTAATATAACACCAGTATTGCAAGAGATTTCAGGATTTGTAAGAATTTGTGTTAGATTTGTAGGCCACAAAATTATGAATGTTTAAAAGAAGAGTCTTGTTCTGTTAAGTTTATTTCAGTTTATTGTTATTGTATTAAGAATAATCGAATATTCGAAAATTAGAGTAACTTAACGTAATGAAGCTGTAATATAGGGAGAAAGAAGACGTGATGCTTCGTATACTAATAATGATAATGATTAATTCCTTGTCAAAAGTTGCAAAGAGTATAAATCTTAAAGTAGCTGTGGCAAAACTTGCAAGCGCGCGTTACCGTACTTATTATCTCTTTTATCCCTTTAGTTATTTAAGCCACAATTTGACGAAGAAATACTCTAAAACGTACCAATAGAAACTTTTGTCCTTTAAAGAGCGAAGTTGTTTGATTAACGACATTTTACGAGGAAAGTCATTACGATGTCATAAATTAGCCAGCAAGTAATTTTTACTTCATAAAAGAACTTCATTTTGATACAAAGTTCACTTGAATTCTATACGTTCTTTAGAGTTATTCACAAAGGGTACGGCTTCATAACTTTAAATTGAGCTTATTATAATTTAATTTTAAACGCTATTATCAAAAGGGCGAACCTGAAAGTCTCCCTTTTTAATTGTTCACCAACTATTTCGTTCGCGTAAATATTCGCAATTAGAAAATAATATGAATTTTAGAAAAGGTTTATACCGTATTTCTTACAGATTTTTTTTGATGAAAGCATTGCAAAATACCTTAATAATTTGCAGTTGAAACAGTGGAAAGTTTTAAAAAAACGTAGGTCTACAAATAAGTTATTCTGATCCTCAAGTATGTGCTTGGAATTGAATTCGAACGTATGTCACCTCAGTCACAGGGCAAAGCATTTACCCCATGCATTTTTTAAATTTTGATTTTATTCGATTGCACAACTTGATATTAGCGAAGCCAATGTTCCAATTTGTTGTTTTTAAAGTTTGAAAATCTTAGTTCAGTAAGCAAACCTGCCAAGCAATTATTTTCAGATTTTGGCCGTATTGAAACGACATTACTCTTTGATATTCTGCGAAAGCAAGCCGATCTTCCTTCCTGCCATTCATTTTAAGCAGTGTTTATGTTTATAAATGAGTGAAGGGGACTTAGAGCTTAATGTGGGTAGATTCTGTAGGAGTATTGATTATGATTAAATTGAACTGAAATTTGTAACCTTTCTTGGTTGTCTTCCCACTTGTTCTAAGCATTTTCTTATGTTTTTAACATTATCTGCATCGGTTTGCTGCAATTACAAATGTTGATTAAAGTATTCAAAGTAAAATTGCAATTTCATAGTTTAATACAAGGGAATGTTTGAATAAAAAGGACTGCTAGAAAGGCTCCCCATTTTGCAAAAACAGGTTATTAGATTTACACAAGAAATGTTTGTTTCGAAAATCTAATTAAAAGCAAGCTTCGGTGCGCTTAGCCTTTTAAAATTCATCCATTTTCTCAAGTTTGTGCTGATAGAGCATAAATTTGATGTTATCTGGATTTAAGCAAGCGACCTAGAATGCAAAAAAATTTACAGTAACTAATAATACTAAAGAAAATTGCGACCTGAAAATCCAGATAAATTGCACAATAACCTATCTCTTGGGCGTCGTGAAAAATTTCTGAAATTTCAATTACATTCAACTGCTTCAACTCTAAGACTTTATGAATTGCTCTTAGCACAAGCTTATCCTCTACTTTATCTTTCCCGAACTTACCGTAGATATGCAGTTTAGTGCATATTACGCTGTCATGTAATACGGTTGGAATAATCACCTGACTAGCTGATATATCCTGGAACTTTCAGGCCAAAAGTCTGAAATCAAATTTATGGCATGCAATTTTCAGAATGTGAAATGAGAATTAACATTTTATAGGTGTATAAATTTTCCTTTACAAGTGAACATCTCTCAGGATAAATAATACGTTTTAAAGTTGATAGTTTCTTTTCACCCTTGATTTTATTACTGACGTTGTTTATTACTGAATTAAAATTGTCGCTAAACTTTATGATACCTTAAACTGAAGAGCTAGCTATTCGCTAAATACTTATTTATGGCTTTTTCAGGGGGATGGGGGGCATTTTAAGTTAAAATTTAATAATAAAAATCCATTGTTTGTGTGCTGCGAAAGGTTTGAGTTGTAGTTATGGCGTCTTGTAGAGAAGTAAATACAGACTGGACCGAAGTTATGTGCAAATTACTTTAAACCCAAATTATGAGAGATTTTTAGAGAAAATTGAAAGATCCTTCATTAGCTGTTTGTATTTTCTCTTAAACTAGTTACAGAATTTTCTAAATTAAAATTATAAATTTCCACTGGTTTTTCAACCCAGGCGAGTGTTTCCAGTAATTTTCCTTTTTAAAAGTTTCGGTTTCTCATATCTGTCAGTATTCGTTTACAACAAATGTTCTTGGAGCTTATCTCGTTTTAGTAAAGCGTCATAATCTAAAAGAATCTATCGTTTCCGGTCGATGTCTCTTCCATTCCCAGCAACCCCTAACTCTTTCCGTTTCCGTAGAGCAAGTCGTACAACTGTCGCCCACAATCTTCCGTTATCGCGTGCTGAATCCGCAAGCAAAGCCATCTGTTGGATCATCTTTAATTAAAACAGCCGGCGGGACACTAACTCTTTCATATCAGGATCTCTCTTTTTTTTTGTTTTAAACCTCTCAAGTGTATAATGAAATTTGCTCTTATTACCAGTCTTGTATTATTGATCGGTCTGAACGGAGCTACTGAAAGACTTAAAAGAGAATTGTCTTATTTATGGATTAAGGATTCCTTGGAGGCTTTCTTAGCTTTTTAGCAATCGATGTGATAGCAATAAGTTTGTGTAATTTTTTTTCTTCAAACCTTCGTTGTTGGAAATTCAGAAAAACGTGACGATTTTTGACACAAAATAAAAATAATGTTGGAGTAATAAGTTTTGGATAATTTCGGGAATAATTGAAGACACTCTGTAAATGTAGAATGTTTAAAGCCACCCCACTATTGAGTCAGATGTGCAAATATTTTGTTATGTGTCCTTCGATTACTTATTCAGCACACTTAACACAGTCAATTTGGCATCCAAATATTTTGTACTGCTGTAGTGAATCCTGGGGTTTTAAGGATTGGTATTTCGATTTCGGTTTTAGATTCGAATCAAAATATTGTTACTTTCAAGGTATTTCAGTACATGTTTAGAGTTAAGTGAAACTGCCACTTAAATCAAGCCTCGTTGCATTAAAATTTTAGCACAGGTTTAAGTTCAAGCTTAGCTTAAGTCAACTTAAGTCTTAGTTTAATTCGAATTAAGCCAAGTTTTTGCTTAAATATTGTAACAATTTTTTGTGAATTGTTATTTAATTCATCTTTTTCTTCCTTATAATCTTTATAACTCTCATTGGTTATGGTTTGTTTTGCCCTATGTTTCTTTTATGTTAAAGGGTAATTTCCCTCTTATTATTGTGTTAGTCTTGATTACCGCGATATTTTGCTTATTTTGCGTATTATCTTTATGTTTTCTGTCATTTGAAAACAGTTTCATAGTTAAACCGATCCTGGGTTTACCTATTATCCTTTTGGTTTAACCAGTATCCTTTGATCCTTCTTCTGTGATTGTTTTGTAGACGATTTTCTATATTCCAATCCTGATTTTCCACTTCGATTTCTACTTTCTTTCTTAGTGTTGAATTACTGTAGTTTTTGATTAGTTGTGATTGTCAATTTTGATTGGATTAAAAACACTAGTTGTGTTTGTGGGAGATTAGCTAATCTAGCGGCGCGCTGATTAGATCTTTTGTGCGACAGATTAGTTAATAATGTTTATTAATATTAATTGGATAATTTCAGTAATTCAAATGCTACTTATTTCTTTAATTTTTTATGTTACTTACTTTGTTATTCCTTTATGTATTGGGGGGGGAGAGTTAATTACTACGATTAGTAGTTGGGTTTATTTCTGGTTGGATTTATTTCGAGTTTATTTAAAATTTATTTCTTTACAAACTAAAGTTCTTCGAATGCGTGCGTTCTGATTAGGACATCATTTTCTATACCTTGCGATTCACGGGCTGAGGAAATTTTCCGCTTGCTGCGTACAAAAATTGAATTTGGGGACTGTTTAATTTGACTTCGAAGAGTCCAGAAGGCGAATTTTACGTCGCTAATTTTGCGACTATTCTTTGGGTATTTCCTAATTTTGGAAATAATTATGTATAAGTATTGGATTTAATTGAACAATGAGTTCCTAATTTTTTAAAGAAGTTTTAATAAAGGGATTTTGGTTGTTAAGCCCTCATTCGTTTTTCAACTTTGAAAAGGCATAGGTAAGTGATGAGCAATTTTTCTTTTCCTATTTTTTCTGCTTAGCAGTAACTAATTTTGTACTGTGGTTACAGCCTTTTTTATTCAAGTCCATTGTTTCCATGCGATTTGACTAACTTTTGGTTAGCTGGTTTTTCCATTATTTAATTGAATTTGTGAAGATTATCAAAATGGCGGTTCAACTCCCTTTTGTGTTGTAAGCATCTGGTAATTTTCCTGGGGAATTTTCCATGGTCTGTTCTCCAAGTCGTTTTATCAGAGAAATTAAGAATTTAGAAGCTCATTATAATTCTTGCATATCGGATTTGTAAATTAATAAGTGTATTAGTTAGTAATAATTATTTTTATATCTATTGTTTCTCATTTATTTTGATTGATTTCCCGCAAGTGATTGAGATCGAATTTGGTGTGGTTAAAGTTTATTTGATTTTATTTTTTAGTTAATTTAACACCGATCTTTTTTACTTACGGTATAGGGTTTATTTTGTTTCTGCTAGCTCAACTTGTGTTATTTTTTGTGCTCCTGGTATTTATATTCAAGCAATTTAGATTATATTAGATGATTTCAAAGGTTTCTTGGATTTTTGTAATTGTGTTGATTTTAATAGATACTTTAAATTGTTACCATTGTGTTTTGATTATATTGTTGGAACTCTGTGCCCTAGCTGGACTAGTAGGCTACCCGGCATTGGTTGGAACGATAATTTTACATCCATTAAATTTAATTAAAGGTAAATTGTCGTTATAATATGTACTCAAATATGACCCTAAAACATTAAAGTGTTGCTTAACCAAAAGGCGCAGGTAATAAAACATCTGCACCTAACTGTACATAAATTACTATTTCATTTTTTGAATTTGGTACGAATGTTATATTTTTTGATTTTTTCTTTATATTTGGAATGCGCTTTATACGAGTATGAATATTGTTTTGTAAAATACGATTCTACAGGATTTATGTAGAAATTCGAAGCAGATATTTTTATTGAGAAGATTTAAAGTTACTTTTAGAATAATAGTTTTCAGTATCATTAGCTTAATGTGATAACTGAATATTTGAGCATGACTCCTGATTTGTGACTTTAAAACTTTTCTATTGAGGTCGTTTCAACTCGGTACTTGAGCAGCACTCATTTTAACAAGTTTACAGATTTGAAAGGCAGATTCCTGATAATGTAAATGTCTTCCGTTTGAAAGGTTAAAGGGTTAAAGATCCTTTAAAAATAGATTACTATTACTTAATAAGAATGGTACATATTTGGGCACTTATCTGAATTGTGATTATACACACTTTTGTTTATTTCCTCCAAACGAATTTTCGTACATCGATTTTAATTTAATTTAATTATTTGAATTTTATTTGTAGCCTGACCGTTCTTTATAGTTCGCAGTGTTTCCGTTTATATTTTATTGCCATATAGAACGTTGCTGAACCCTGAAAATCGTAACACTATATTAGAAGCAAATTGGACTGAGTTAGTTTTAAATGGTACTTGGTTTATTTTATAATGGTTTGCAAGGTTCAGCAAGTTCAATTTCAGGTTTTCATTTCACATACATTGTCAGTTGTTTTTCTTCTCATTTTTTTAATGTTCTTATTCGCGTATGTTATTACTGACCGTGTGATTATACGTTACATTCTTAATCTTCCCGGTCTGCTCCAGGGATTACATTTTAAAATGAGTTTCAAATCCTATTTGTTAAATTCTATTTTGGATCAAGCTATCCGATTTAAAGTTAGCTTCAGTGACCCATGAAATTTAAATCATGTTCTAATAGCAACTAACAACAATTAAGGTATCTAAATTTACGTGATCATCATTTGCTTTATAGTTTGTCACCACATCCTGAACCAAGTGAAAACACAAGTTTTAATTACGTGGCCATTCAAGATTGGATCGCTTGATTTTTATTTAGTGTATTGTTCTGGTTGCTAATACCATTGCTGCTAAGGTAATGTTAAATAATATAGACAATAATACGTATCCCTGGAGCCCTATATTATTCACCTCTATTTCTTCTGTTATGCCTATTGACGTTTGCACTATAATAGTGTTATTTAACTCTGATAATTATTAAGTTTATTAATCTTTTAAATATGGCAAGAATCGCGACATCCGCAGGATAAAAGCAACTACAACAGGGCAGCCATGCAGTTAAAAGAACTACTAACAGAACCCAAAATTGAGTCATTTAAAGAATATTTAGAAAATGCGTTGTGGAGGGCTACCAAAGGCCGAAACAACCACGTGAACATATTCCACCCACAAGTATGCCAAATGGAGAATGGGCCAAAACATATCGGAATAAAACGACACCTTTTGCTGAACTCCTACATACAGCCTTTCAACCACTGCCCTCATATGATGGAGAGGTGGACGAGGAAATCAATGAGTACCTTGATGAATCACAACAACCAAGTGCACCAGTGCAACATATCACACCAAAAGAAGTGAGGAACATCATTAAGAACGAATTAAATCCAAGAAAGGAGCCTGGGTATGACCTGATTATAGGCCAGATAATAAAGGAACTGCCATACAAAGGAATCGCTATGATGACTCAACTCTTTAACACAGTATTGCGACTAAAATACTTCCCTACGCAATGGAAGGTAGCGAAAGTGATACTCATTTAGAAGCCAGGAAAACCACCTAACGACCCTACTTCATACCGGCCAATTAGTCTTCTACCTATAATGTCAAAAATATTGGAAAAAATACTGGCAAAGAGTTTGATGAAAGTTGTCACTGAGAAAAGCCTTATTCCAGAACATCAATTCGGTTTTCGAAAGCAGCACTCCACCACAGAGTGGTTGACACAATACATAAAACTCACGAAGAAAGAGGCTACTGCGCAGCGGTATTCCTTGATGTTAGCCAAACCTTCGACAAGGTCTGGCATCAAGGACTGCTATACACACTAACATAGATTCTACCAGAAGCTATCTACAACATCCTTAAATCCTACATGGAAGACAGACTTTTTCAGGTGAGATACCAAAATGAACTGGCAACGCTGTACTCAAGGGGGTACTTCAAGGTAGCGGTCTGGGACCGACCCTTTATCTTATATATTATATATACCTACTGCAGACCTTCCAACAGATGAAAATGTTACCACCTCAACATTTGCAGATGACACTGCAATTTTAGCAACAAGTCAAGACCCCGTGGAAGCTCATATATTACTTCAAACCAATTTAGATCAGACAGAGTTATGGACAAAAATGGCGCATCAAAATTAACGAAATGAAGTCAGCGCACATTGTCTTTACAAAATGCCATGGAGAAGTACCGCCAGTAACGCTAAGCAATCAAATCGTACCCACTGTAAATGTTGTTAAATACCTAGGTATGCACCTATTAGATAAAGGTTTAACATGGACGAAAGTCCCAACTGTCTCTTTGCAATAAGCTATTAGCATATAACATTATCTTTAAACCGGTACGGACCTACGGGTTGCAGCTTTGGGGAACAGCGTAAAACTCCAACATCGCCATCCTAGAGAGATTCGAATCCAAGGTGCTACGTGCCATGGTTGATGAGCCGTGGTTTGTAACCAACAAAAACATTTGCGATAATTTAGAAAATCCCACTGTTAGTGATGTGATTGTACAGTGTAGTGTAAGATACTTACAACGACTTGAAGTGCACTCAAATGTATTAGCACTAAGTCTATTAGATAACAGTCAACAGACTCGGAAACTAAAACGTAAAACGCCACTGGATTTAGTACATGGACCGTGAGATCATCAACAGGCGTGTGATTTAAGTTAAATTAAATTAGATAAATTTCAGCAATACTATTGTGTACACCTTTATCATAAATTAATACTATGATATGTATTATAATATGTATTACTATCATTATTGTATAATATCAAGGACAAGTCCGCTTAGAGCCACACCGTATGACTCAAGAGTTTAGAGATTACAGAGCTTGTTCCAGCGGTTCTGAACATACGGCATTGTTAATATTAATACTGCAACGCCTAATATTTATTTATTTTAGCGAGTTTCGGGTACCCTATGCATAAACTCCAGTCTCAATGTGGTAGCGAATATACTATATAGAGTTTGTGTTCACAGAAACAGATCTCTCCCATGACATTCTATCGCTCATATTACACGCTTATTGTTTGTATTTAATAGATTGTATGATAAACGTCACACAACAAAAAATAAACTTTTGGGAATTTTTATTTCATTAGTACCTACTTCAATCGGTTTACTTCTATTAATTCTATTGAAAGTCTGTCTAAAATCTTGAAAAAATTATACATTTGAAGACCATATTCATAACTCTTCGCTACCTGTTGCATCCATGGTACCACAGTGTGCTCTAAATTGCTGCTGATATTTTCTTACCTGAAGTACAGCATATTTTTTGATTGTTGCATATCAGGCAGGTTATTATCTTCTATGGTTATTAAAAGAAAGTCTTCCGAGTTGGGACCTTGTTATTGTTGAGAAAGAAGAACTCACGTTTCGTCCACTTCTTTTAAAGGGCTTCATCAGGAGGAAAAAGGGGCACTAAAAGAGCATGGTAACTCAATGTATCAACCACATCAGAGATGAAAATCTCTTAGCAAAATGAAGAAGGGCCAGCGGGGAAACTCTTGAAAAAACAGAAGAAAGCATTGTACCAGACGAAGATGACGGCTGGCCATGAGTGAAGGGAGCGAAGCCATTAGCGACGATAGACTTCCATATGTTCCACAGATGATAACCATGGTTACGATTCAAGTTATTATGGGTCTTGATCGTTTCAATAACCTCACGGATTTTCCTGTTGAAAAAATGAGGAGAAATGGCAATGATTGATGATTTTTCAAACAAGATCTTATTGCCATTGTCGTGATGATGTTCAGAAACGGCTGAGTGTGAGAGAAGGCCTAATTTCACAGAGTGACTCGTTTCTCTAACGTGCACTAAACCACAAGAACAAGGCATACTGTAGACGCCTCTTAATGACAAAGGTTGAGGTTTATCTTTTATTGAAGGGGTATTTGTGACATGTGCATGAAGGTATCTGTCCGTGTGGGTAGGTAGGTCGACGATAAATTGAGTATCCAAGATGATCATTTAGTTTACGGGTTTCCAGGCCGTCGAGGAAAGGGAGAGAACTGTTTATTTTATTTCTATAGTGAACTTTATATCAGGGTTTTCTAGGAAAGAAGCAAGGTTATGTCTTCCATGGGGCCAGATAATAAAAGTGTCATCTACATAACGGAACCAGATCTTGGGTTTTAAATCGAAGGATTTCAGGGCTATTGCCTCAAAAGATTCCATAAAGATGTTTGCAACCATCGGAAAAGAGGACAACCCATAACAGCGCCTGTCACTTGCTTATACAATTGGTTATATGTGGAAGAAAGACATTTTTTAACAAGAATGGCCAAACTTGCAGGTCTTCAACTGGTAACTATTTGATGATAGCCCCTAAGTAAGGGATGGGGACATTGGTGAACAGAGAGGTAACGTCAAAACTGATTAACCAGTTATCGGGGTCTTATTGCCAATGAGGTTTATAAAGCGAGAAGAATTTAGAAATGTGAAGAAGACGTTGAGTTACCGTGCTCTTTTAGCGCCCCTTTAAAAAAGCGGATAAAACGTTCTTCTTTCTCAACAATGACACGGCCCCATCCCCACACCGACCGTGGAAGTCTTCGAATTAATTTTATATTGTTATTATTGCTTTATAATTTATGCAATAATTGTCTTTGTTGCTCCTTTAAAGATAAATATTATTTTAGTTTGTTTACATTGTAAGTTTTTGCATATTTTACCTATCTTTATCTCTGATAATCTCTTTATCTCTGATAATCTCTTTATCTCTAGTCTTCTGTATTTTAGCATTTGTCCTAATAGGACTATGCAGTCCCGCTGTTTTATTACTTCTCTTTTGTGTCAGAGGTAGTCTCGCACAAATTATATGGATCACCTTGTATAACTACAACAGTTTTTTTTTCGAATATTAACTACATTTTAATGAATTATGCATTTTTGTGTCGAAGAACTTTAATGATAAAACGTGTTTCTTTTTCTTTATTTTTATTATAGAGGAATGGGAAATCTGGAAAAAAACTATAGGGTATTCGGTAAAGCGAAGCATCTGATAATGTAATATTCCCCTACGTCAATAATAAAGGCAGAATGTCCCTGAAGGAAACGGCATCTTGTCTCATTTCGTGGCTCACTAACGCTGCTGTTTACATCCGTCTCTTCATGTAAATCATTTGCATACATTAATACAATTAGAAACTGCCGGATCTGACACGATGCTTTAAACAATGCCACGCTGCGTTTCATTTCTGCTTAAGACGAAGTTAAACTGATGTATCCTTAGGGATTAGATCTGGTTCGAAATTAAAGGTATTAATGTCACATTTACCTGATAATTTATTATTACTCATTAGTTTCCCCGGTTTTCTAAACTTCCAGATAGAAAATAAACTTCTCAAGTAAATCCAGTCAATATCGACTGTTATACTATACAGTGAGTGGCGGGTTCCTTAATGCATTCATCATTTTCAGTCTTTACAACCCATCCAAGTGTACGGCAATGTCGAAGTCTTCTCATCGCGAATGCATAATTTAAGAGCGCCTTGTGTGGGTATCAAAGATACTTTAAGATTGGCGTGAAGGGTATACGTGACCAACTTGACGATTGCGTAACAGAATATTAAACATACGGCTGCAATTTTCTTTAAAAAGTCTTTCAACGGAGTTTCTTTTGAGTTTTTTTTCTTATTCGGTTTGATATTATTTTTACATGACACGAATGTTAACTGGAATTTTTTTTAAATTACGAAATGATGGTTTGATAAATTGCATGATAATATAAATAGAGGTGCTTTGATAGTGAAATTAAGTAGATTTATGCTTGACGGAAGTTCATTAAAAATTCAACAAACTATGCCAGTTTTGTTTTGATTATTTGTACGCATAGGTAATACATATAGTTTGGGTTCTGTCATTTTATTTTTTGGCTTATAACAATAATTTTATAAGGTTTTAGTCATTTTAAGATATAATTAAACCCTTTGGGTCTGTGTGGAAATACCCCTCAATTAAATCTAGAAAATGATTACCTATGACAACACAAGTACCTATTTTTTATAATTCTTGGGACTTTTAAATTTTTACTGTATACCTCTCACCAATTGAATTCACTAATTCATTTTTCAGTTTGTTTAAGTTATTGTATCAATTGTGCCGTACTGCAACACACTAATAAGAAAATAGGACAGGAAACTTTATTTACAATAGGGACATGGAATTTAAGCTGATTGAACAAAGAGGGTGTTTTAGGTAATACATTTAATGAAGGAGATACAAAAATATAACGTGATTTTGCTAGTTATCGAACGTCAATGATGGAATTCAGATATTGGATTTAGAAGAATGCCACTTTTTTAATGAGGGAAGAGTATAAAATCGGTTTAAAACAGACAATTAAAAATTGCTTCAAAATGCAGTAATTTTAAAGTTATTCATAATAGAATGTCATACATCAGGTTACGATGAAAATTTAGGATGCACCAACGGAAGATAGTGACGAAAAAAATAAATATGAATGTTACTTGCTACTATAAACTTATTATATTAAACTAGTTATGGAGGATTTCAATGCAAAAATTGAAAAGGAAGAAAATTGAAAAGGAAAATTCTTACAAACAATAACGGGCAACTATTAGTAAATTTTACAGTCGAAAAAAGAATGCATAAAAGTACAGGGGTAACACAAGTCTGACAACATATAAACAAAACAGATCTCCTTGAAAGAATATTCACTTCAATTACAACAAATGTAAGAGTCTATCGTGGAGCAGACATAGACTCGGATCATTTTTTTGGTTAAAATTAAATTATAGCAAAGAAAATAAAAGGGAAAACAAAGAAATAGGATTGTGAGAAACTGATCCTAATGGAGAAGCTTATGTTGAGAAGAATTAATACAAGACACAGAAATTTGATTGAAGAAGATTGGGCAATAATCAAAGAAGCAGTCAAGGAAGCTACATTGAAAAAATTATTCGATAAACAATATCAAGAACAACTAAGAACCAGAATTTCCTCTTCTACCGGAATGCAGTGTCTCACTTGCTGGTGTGCAGTGAAGGTGATGGGTCAATTTTTGGACTTGCATCATGCTCCAACCAGTTTTCATCCACAACATACTTTAAACCTAAGCCTTAACTAATGAATTCGACCCAAATCGGCTCCATAATACTGTGGCCACCGCTGGAATCGAACCCATGTTAGCCGGCTAGCTAGCAGGCACTTACCTGATTGAGTTACCCAGGCTGCCTTAGTTAGCAGTACTTAAGAGAATTTACTCCAAAGTAAGAAAAGGGGCAAAAAGTTGAACAGACAGAAAAAGGGTATTGCTATTAAAAAACAATGAGCAAGGTAGTGAAAAGCAATAAAAGAAATAATTCTAGGATTTTCTACAAAACAACAGGACAATTTAATACCAACCTACAACAACATTCTGTAAAGCAAAATTGAGAAGAGGCAAAGGTATTAGAGAGATAAGAAGAATTATTTAAAGAATTATTAACAGCCCCAGAAGAGCAAGCATTAGAAACTCGAAATGTAGGACTTCACGACTTAGAAGTTGATCATATGCAAACCCCAAGCTAAGAAACTGCGAACATCTCAACGAGGACAAAAATCGAAGAAGTGCTATACAGAAGGAAAAGCAATAAACGTCCGGGAGCTGAAATCCCTAATAATGATCATAATAATTCCCTCACAAAAGCCAGGCGGTTTTGGTTACCTAAGCCTTTCCAGTTTCGTTAAGGTCTGTTTTCAGGATTATTACAACCGTTTTTATTTACTTAGACTAAAACTGTATTTTTAACTAGTACAGTTTTCGTTACCTGTTTATACGTTACTGAATTCTCTTCTGCGGAAACAAACCGAAATAATTAAATCGTCAAGAGGTAAAGCGAAAGAGGGACGAGATGAAGGTGGTTCGAAGCCCTTTCGCTAAAAGATTCGTTAAAATAATTTAGAGCTTGTTAAATTTCAAAACTGGCAATTGATCAACTTTAAAGCATCTTAAAGCTTGAACTGACTGTAAGATATTCCAAGTAAATTATTTTCTAGGTATTTAAGCAGCAAGAAATTGTATACTTTAAATTTTTGAAGCTTTATTTTGAGATTAAAAAATTTGAAATGTTCAATAAAATTTTTCTTTGGTTATACTCCAAAGCGTAAATGTTTACACTCCAACGCGTAAATGTTTACAAGTTTATGGCAAATAAAGCAATGTTTTTATCTCCTAAATGAAAATGTTGAGCACAAAAGATCCAGATTTTTCAGTTCGAAGAAGCAGTAAGGAGATGTGGGAGATTCCAAGATTAAGCAAAGTTGGATGCCTAAATTATATTCTCAAATATCTGAACCCATTTCTGTAGATATTCTCTTTACTAGAAGTAAAGTCGGCTGAGACAGAACTTCTGAAGAAATGTAGTGAAATATGTCCAAATTTTGTATAAGCCTGAAAAGAGTTGGTCAAAATTTCGTTCTGATGGATATCACATACATTTGTGGTATCTAAGTTTTTCTATTTCTTTTCCAAACTTTACCAAAACAATTTCCATGGGATACGAAATCATCCATAACTTCAACGGTTCACCGAATCGGAACGGTTCTGGTTCAGTCAACCGCATCCGTTACACTTGACCAGTAAGGGGGGTATAAATACCCCCGATTTTCACCCCCATAATCATTCTTTGTTTAACAAGTGTTCAAGATGTTTCAACTGCTCGAAGTCACTGTGCCAGTTTTGCTTCTGCTTCCTGTGGAGATGATCGCCATGGTATTAAGGTAAGTTTTTATTTTACTTTTTAAATTTTGTTACCCTTTTTGGTAGCAAATAACTAACAAATAGTTTTGTTGTTTCAGATATCTGGACGATGATTCTTTACTGAACACTGCTACCACTAACAAATACTTGATGGGTGTTTGCAAAGGGGATCCGATCATTCGTCAGAGAATTCAAACGTTGTTCCAGAAACGAAAGGAACTTGAAGAAAGGATTATAATGGATGCTAGAATGGGCATTTCCATCACACGAACCGGACCTTCAAGGATGTTTGGCACCAATGGTGAGAAGTTCGTAGTTGTAGAAAGACCCAGAATAGTTAAAAGGAGCGTCCCACAACAGCTACAAGCAAGACCTTTTTCTGTGGTCGCAGATGGCCGAGAAAACGGTGGAGGAAAAGTTCGCCAACAGCGAATAAACAGGGCTGTACTTTACAAGAGCCTTAGGTGTTAAGAAGTTCACTTATAAAAAAATGTAGATATGTAAATAAAGTTTTTTAATAATACATTAGGTGTATCGACATGACTGACTGTTATTAAATACATTGCAAGTACATTTATTAGGAGTCGTAAATAAAATTTATAATATTTGTAGATATATAATTTTGAAAGATGTTAAGATTTTAAGTAAAGACATTCTTTTAAAGATATGTAAATATTGTGTTTTAGTAAATTAATGTTATCAGAACATATTTTAATTTTCATGATTATGACTATATAAGAAATTATTGTACTGATTTTTGGAAGCTATTAAGAATGCAAATAAAAAATATATTAGTTTATTATAAATAAAGTGTAAACCTTTGTAACATAATGTTATCAGGGAAGACTTTATACAGGGTGGGGCACGGGAACCAAGTGTTTTTGGAAAGGCTAGTACTCGGCTATTAGGAGAGGGAGGGTCGTGCGGCAGGTGGCATTCCATTCCTTGGCTCATAGCATTTCACTTTCAGTTGCCATTTATTCTCCTTGGTTGCCATCATGGAGCCATGAACACTAGAACACCGCACGTTCGCATATGATTGTTTTGTTAGGAGTGGCGAGTCGGTGACCGCGGTTCAGCGTGAGTTTCGCCGCAGAGACATTCAGCTGCACTTCGAATCAGCAATCGTACTGTACCAGACGGATTTTGCGTGGACAATTACGTTTTCACCCATACAAGTTAGCGACTGTGCAGAAATTGAATGTAAGGGATTACCCCCAACGATTGAATTTTGCACAGGAAATGCTTGCACTTTACGAGCAGAATGAAAACATAATGGTGGCAATGAGTGATGAAGCCCATTTCCCCCTTAATGGGGCCGTCAACAAACAAAATTGTTGGTATTGGGCTGCTGAAAATTCGCGACAACTGTATGAAAAACCGCTGCATGCAGTGTTCTAGCGTCCACGGCTACATGATGGCAACTGAAAGTGAAATGGTATGAGCCAAGGAATGGAATGCCACCTGTCGCACGACCCTCTCCCTCCTAATGGCAGAGTACTAGCCTTTCCAAAACACTTGGTTCCCGTGCCCCACCTATACAATATATTGATATGGTCTTGCTCTTTTAAAAGATTTTATTTAAATTTAATTTATTTATTATTAAGCCCACATTCAATATTTACAATTATCCCTTGCTTTGCTCTTTAATTTTACTTAATTGTTTGCATTGCTCTTATCTCAGGTCGTTAATTAGGTTCCTTGTTTGTTATCTTTCTAAGTATATTTTTACCCAAATAAAAATAAAATTACTCAAATACTTATAATGCAGTTTTTTTTTATTATCGTTTTTTCCTATCAACCCTGCCTTAAACCTATCTTATAATTACGGTATTTACACTCACTATTTACACCGGTTCCTGGGTTTTGTTTGAAATTTCTATTTCACTCCCAAAAATCCAAATTGCCTCTGTTTCAAATTTAATGCTCAATTTCCTCTGCTCCAATTTCGACTTTCAATTGCTTCTGCTTGAAATTCAAATTTTCAATTGCTTCTGCTTCTATTTCGCTTCCTTTCGATTCAATAAATGATTCTTATGATTATTAACTCTATTTAAAGTTAAATAATCGGTTGATATTTATTATTTTGGAACGTGCAATTGAGCAAACCTATTTGGTTGTTGCTCCTTTTTTTGCAAAAATATCACTTACTTATTAAATTGTTTTTTTTCTGTATCCAAGATATTTTTATCTAAATTGTTTTTCACTATAACAACTATTTACAAGGTTTCTAATAGTAACTTATTTTACATTTCTATAACTACCAATTTAGCTAATTATTACTAACAAACATTATAACAATAACTTATTTACATTTTCACATAACTTAAATCTAATCTAGCTATCTTAAAATTATATTACAATTTTTAATAATTTAAAATCTGCATTACTTATATTTGGCAAATAACATTTTTCTTTTATAAATTAAACAAACAACTTAACCTTAATTATATACATCCAATTAAGTATCATCTCAATATGTAAAGTATACCTTTTATATTATTCTTTTGATGATGTAATTTGCAAATAAAACAATTATTTTGATCACCAACAAACTATAAATTTCATCAAAATGCATGACGTGCCTTAATAACTACGATTGCATCAAACATTTAGATATGTAAATAAAGTTTTTAGTAATAAATTTGATATATCGATATGACTTACTATTATTAAATAGATTGTAAATAATTGTTAGTGCATTAGAAGTTGTAAATAAAATTAATAATGTTTGTATATAATTTTTGAAGATGTTAAGATTCTGAATAAAAATATTTATTTTTGTAGTTATTAATGTCAGTTTGTACAAAGCGTATTTTAGTTAGGTCAGGTCTTTAACAGCTTGAACTTGAAGCTTACCTTTTGTGCTTTAGGAAACCCATGTTTCTAAAATACTTCAGGCCTTTTAAAGTGAAAAGTCGCTTCTTGAAGCTAAACCCCGTCACTTTAATAACAACAAAAAATATAAAAAGCTCGATTATTTTGCTTCAGATAAAGGGCAAAGAAAGTTCTTTAACAAATTGAACCTCAAATCCGTTTTTGGTTCTTTCTGGTGAAAAATTTCTCCTTGGAACTAAATTTGACCTTTTAATGAATAAACACATTAACTAAAAAAATAATAATAAAATATGAAAGGCTTTGGTGCAGATAGAGGACAAAGGAAGTTCTCTAAGAGCTTAAATTTCCAATTAAGGTTTTGTTTTCTGAGAAACTAATACCTTTCAAGAAGTTTTAGGTCTTTTGAAACAAAAATATTTTCTTGAAATTAAACCTAACACTTTAAAGATAAAATGTAATTTCAAAAAATAAGATCTAATGTGCAGGTGAAAGACGATGAGAAACCTTTAACAGTATGAACCTCTGGTTCTTCGACAAATTGATGTCTTCAAAAAATTTTCAAACTATTTTGATATCTTTTGTCTTTTTGACTCTTCAGTTTTAATGATTTTCTTGTTCCGTTGAGTTGAATATTATGTTTCTGCAAAAATTAAACTTAAAAAGTAAATATGTAATAAGAGACGAAAAGAAGGTCAAATGTTGAGTATGCTAAAGATTAAATTTTTGGGAAAAAATCTTCAAAAGCTACAAGTATAATACTCGAAGGCCAAAGGAGTAATTACATCAACTATCTTGTCGGATAGCTAGACGGTCTTGAAGGCCCTTGCTAGCCCAAACATCTCATACAGACTGATATGGGAATGTGCTAAAGAGCTCAATGACTTTGCAGAACGTAACATTGTAAAATTGTTATGGGTTACAGGCCATAGCGGAATAGACGGTAATAAGAAAGCCGATGATTTGGCAAGGGAGGTATACAAGTGGAATTAATAAAGAGAAGAAGAAACCTGATAATACATTTCCAACGGTGGCTGACTTTCCCCAACTTTGTGTTAAGAGTACGACAAACTGTAGTTTTCCTAGTTTCTTCCTGGCTGACCTTGTATCCATTCGATGGCGGTATAAAAAAGGCTTCGGCATTGCAGCAACCGTTGCACGTTCGCCCTTTCTCCTGATGCCATTGCAACAACGCCTCTTGCCCATTTTTCAGCTACAACATGTCCTGGTCGATTGTTTAATTGCAGACTTGTTTCATCGACATTATAGATAGAATCAGGTTTATCAAAGAGTTTAGTTTCTTGCTAGCAGCTTCCACTGCCTACTTCATACCCTAACCTTGTCCGAGAGACAGACTCAACTGTTTGAATGGATGATGTCTCCTCAAAAATGATCTAAATCAATCGAAACCAGCAATTTAGTTTTCTTTGCTAAATTTATGATGAACTTGGAGACTTTCAGCGAAATTATAACCAGATTTTGGACCGTCATAGAGAAACTGAATTTTTGGGCAAATTTTTTTCAGTTTCCCTTAATATGCTGTCCGGCCCCATTTAGCAATTGTGGAAACATTATTCTTTATCTTTCAAGTACCATAGTTTTGCAAGCCCCTGTTTACTTATGGATGAACCATTTCTGACAGCTTCTATTTCATTTTTTAGATTTTCTTTGGTATAATTTTCACTCCGTTGGCATTTGAAATTAAGTCATAACAGTAAATACACAGACGTAAAAAATAAGTGACTATCTTACCCTACCGGTTAGAGGCCATCTATCCCAAATGTTAGGAAGAGATGGCCAACGTGTTAAACAAAACACAATGCACATTATAAATAAATAGTTATTAATAAACATTGTATTCGCGTAATTTAAAGAAACCAGCAATATATTTCGATATAAAATTTCTTAACAATAAAATGACGTTTTTATTATTTTACTGTACAAATAACCTTAACAGTCTGTCAAGCGGAGACTACGGCCATAGTGCACTGCAAGCGCAATTCTTGTACGTAGAATTAAGAACAAGACTATCAGAATTGCAAGCGACAGCAGAGCTGATCTATTGGCACTGAACAACTGCAAAGTTGTATCAGGGATAGTACTCCAATGTCGCGGCACTCTCGAACAGGTCGCTGGCGCTATTGACAATGTCCAAGAACTCGTCTGAGTCAAAGAACATTCTGGACTATACGATAACGAGCGGGCAGATGGTTTGGCGAGGCAAGATTCGAAACAACCTTTTTTGGCACTCCCACTATCCCCAACTGCGCTCAATACCTTAATCGAACAGGAAACCCGCAATCACCATCGCGATCAAAAGCCCCTCATTGAAGAAAGCAAACTTTTGTATACAGCTGTCAAGAGGCAAACTACGACTTGTTGTAGGAAAATTGTTAGGACACTGTAAACTAAATAAGCACATGCACAGGATGGGACTAGTCCAGGACCCAACCTGTCGTGGTTGCTGTTTAGAAAACGAGACAGCAGAGCATATTCTGTGCGAATGCCCTGCACTTGCTCCGATTAGAGGACCCATGCTAGGGGACTTCTGGCCTAGTATGACCAGTATCAGCAGCATCCTTCTGGCAAGTATCGTCAGGTTCATTCAAAGGTTAGGATGGGTTGAGTGATACGCCTAAGATGAGGATGTCGCAACGGAGGTAGCACAATGGACATACAGGGAAATTTTCTTTTTAGTATACATATACCCTATGTATACTTTTATAATAAACGCAAATAGGCAATCCACTATACACTATAAACGTTAAAAAATTAGCATGCTGTGGCAAAAATCATCAAATTAAGTTAATGTCAAAAAATTAGTCTTTAACTGTTGCTGTTTTTATTTTCCTTTCTGTTTTGTATTGTTGATATTTTATGTTTTAGAATAATCGTTGAATTAAAATTATGTTGATATTCCAATAATTTTGATTTATTTTTTATTTACAAACATGAAACATAACCTTTACGCACCACGTGACGTGACGTTTATAGTGTACAGTGGGTTGCCTATTTGCGTTTATTATAAAAGTATACATACGGGATATGTATACTAAAAAGAAAAATTCCCTGTATCTAAGACGCAGCTTGAAACACATTGCCAGTATTAAATTGAGAATACTCATCAACCTACAGGATACTCAATGCAGTATAATTACTTTTATTAAATTTCGGTTTTTGGCCATCTCCCCCGCTTGATCTTTCATACTCAACTTTACCCTATTTGAGGAGAAACCAGAGGAGCCATATAAGAGAGGACGACCCCGAAAACAATGGTGGCAAAACGCGCAGACCTAAAACCTAATAGAGCCGTAAATAGACGATTGAAAATGGTTGGTTCAAGACAGACAAAATGAAAAGTAGTGCAGGATTGAGCTTTGGGTCTTTAAGGCCTGTGGGGCTAAATTGTATACATTCTGCTTATAAGTACAACTGAAGATCTAATCCTTTAGATCTTCTATGTAAACATTATGAAGTATTCCAAATATATATCTTTATATTTTTATATATTTCAACTTGTTTAAATCATTTTCATTATTACACCGAACAACATTTCTATTTATAGGATCAACTTTTTTCAATATTTCTTCCTTATTTTTAGGACTTACTTGTGTTTTGCACTCTGCATACTCTGTTGACTACATTTTAATTTTTCTTATAATATTCCAACTTTTTCTTCAAATACCTCATTTTTTCTTTTAATTCCTCAACTAAATCTTTCAATATTATATTTTTCATTCATAACATTTACAGCCTTCTTTACATAAATTGCAGGGGTTAATTCAGAATTTACGGTTAAGTTTCCTTTGTTACAACAATTAATTCTTGTTTCATCAATAAACTATATTTGTTTGTATCTTTTTGTCCAGCTACTATATTACTCCTTACAATGTTGCAGGATTAGTATCTGCATCACAATTCTCCACTATTTTTCAAAAATCAGCAAAATACTTAGACAAAGATACGAATTCTCCATTCGTTGGCAAAAACTCGATTACAATTACGAGGTTAATCGTTCGAGAATGAGAGGAATTTGCTTTTTGTAGTCGGTTTTGCAACATAAATTTCTAGTAACGTTTAACTGACGTTTATTACTTTTTTTTCTGAAGGTAATAGGTGGCAAAAACAGGCACCGAAAACATTGTCGGAAATATAATAATTAATATTAAAACCGTCTAATAATATTTGAACACAGAGCCGCTTTTGAAACGTTAATTCACAGGGCTACCGTAATACGCTGAACTGGTAATCAACCTCAACTGGTCCACAAAAACTCATTATTCCATTATTAAAGAAGAGCCAAATCAGTTTTACTCGCGTTCAATAGGCCGAAACCGTTTGTTTCGGTACAGAAAGCAATTAAAAAACAACAGCGAACAATTAATTTTACTCCATTTCAACATTCGATAAACTTGTTCGCTTATTGCCTTTTTGTTAGACTTAATGCTGGAAAACTGAAACAAAAGATATCAATTAGCTTGCGTTCTGTTTAAAATTATTATGTTATCGATAATGAAACGAATTTTGTTACGAAAAGAAACGTTCTTTGTTTAATTGTTTCAGTTTCAGTACTTTAAGGATTTATAAACGAATTAAAAGTAATTGCATAGCTCACAAAGAAAAAGGGTGCAGATTTCTCATTGCATTTATAAATACTGATTTTGCTCAAAAACTGTAGATAAGAAAAATTAGTCATGAAACTTTTTCGATAATAAACTTATTTCCTCCTCGGCGTCCAATTTCTAAGAAAATTGTGTTTCTAATCTGAACAGCATTAGCAGTAATGCACGCATAGAAGTTAATTTTCTCACCCTCTAATCCTGCATGATTCGTTTATTGAAGCTATTTTGGTAAGCAATATGTTTGGTAAACAAATTTAAAGCTTGCCGCTGTATTGAAGTTCAACGTCGAAGTTACGAAAGATTTCAATTGTTGAGATACTTGGTATCCGTAAACCTAGATTTAAATAACTATGAAAAGTAGGCCACTGCAATTAATACCCATTTTTATATATTTGCTACTATTGATCTGTCTTTCAAACAAAGGTTAATGAAGGACTCCTTAAGATTTTTTTAGTAAAGTCTGCAAAACTGCCCTTGTTTATCAAAGGTTAGTTTCAGTCTCTTTTTCCTTTGGGTAGCATAATTTAGTTAGTATGTTAACTGTCTAAAGTTTGTGTGTCAAAGGTGAAATTTCATTTAACAACATTAAAAGTAAACACAATGGATGCATCGTGTATTTTGTAAATCAGTTTAAATTTCTGTGTAAATACATATCTGTTTTCTGCTTAACATACCATAGAAAGTTTAGCATGCAATTTCCCAGTAGCCGCCAGGTGTCAAACAAAACTGACATCACGAACAGCGTGTGCTTGTCGTTTCGTTGCAATTTATGGGAAAATAAACGACTAAAATAACCGACTGCAGCAAGTCAGTTTATCCATGAGTTGTGCACGAACATCACAGTGCTCTCTCACATTTTAGGAAAATAATGTATAATAGAGTTAGTGCACAGGAAGGAAAGACAAGCTAGAGCCGTTTGCACGCGCTGAGACCGCAGAGGTCCGTGCTCAGTCGACCCTCGTTTCAGAATCCAATTTGTAGACAATCAAAAGCTGCCCATCATATACCACGCAACCACATCACATATCATAGATTTTAGAAAAAAACGTAGCTAAATATAGAAAAATGTTAGTTTACTTACCCTCTAAGAAGGTAGACCCATGTCAACTTTTGGGGAAGGGCGAAAAGTGATTTTGGTTATTTCCATTTAAACATTTTTCTCTGTTCTTATTATTTAAATTTCCGTTAGGCAAGAAACCATCATGACTAAAAACCCTCTAAGTTCTTCCTTTTTTTGTTAGAAGACATGCATTTAAGATTGTAGTTTGAACGATTGTTGACTTTTCGTTTGCTGAGCGTATTTCCAGGGTAAATTTGGGGGTATTTAAAAAAATATTTTAGTGTAAAACGAGTTGCCTAATTTTACTGTGCTGAAGTTTCTAGTCTGAATATTTTTTATTTTGTGATATAATACGAGAATGTTGCCTTCGCTAGGAAAAGTAAACGTTTTAGGTGAGAATTGTTAAATATACATATTATAAAATTATCAACAATTAAAGAAAGATAAAGTCAAAATTTAAATGATCTCTAATAATCCCTTGAAAATATATAAACAATGTAAGAATTCGCCTCGTTAATTTCAATTTCTGGTTTTACAAAGGACCAGTGTATAAACCAAAGAACTGTTAAATTATATAGCCTACCAGAGATCAACAGACATACGAATAAACTATTTTGATAGTTGTTTTATTGTAGTTATATATTCAATGATATCCTTGATAAATTCTTTCTTTCTACTGACAGGGGCTAGTTTTTGTCATCGTTGTTGGGGAGTCGTGTTTGAACCACTGAACAAAAAGGTCACGATATCTGTAGCCATACACAAATGCACTGCTCGTTATCACCGCCCATTTTACGATTTTAAAGTTGAGTCGTCTAAACTAAATATTTTTGACTGAATAAATTAAGTGGGAATTTCAGCCCTTCGGGGTTGAATTACAACACAAAACGAAAATCAGATCAGCTCATACCACCTATAAATGAGGTAATCAAACGCTCTGCATGGAACCCCGAGGATTTAATTAGATGTAATCCATTCTACCCACTAGCAACCCAAGAAACCAATTACAATAACCCATCTACATCATCCAAGAACACAACAAAAACTGTTAAAATACTGCCTATCTTCATCTACAATGCCAATAATCATCAGGAGATATTGAAAGACATTAAAAAATCACAGAAGTAGGAAAATTTACAACTGCATACGTCAGTAAGTACTTTTAAGTCAACTTAACATCAATTGATGACTACCGCGCACTCACCAAATTCTATATGAATAACTCCATCTAATTTCATACTTCTTCCAACGCACACAACAAACCTTAATCAGTAGTGACAAAAATGTCCCAATATCAATAAGTGAGAATGAAATCCAAGAAGAATTTCTAACAAACAATCTCCCAGTTACAAAAGTCGTTAGGTTATTTAATAAAGAAAAGGACCCAAGGCATGTGCCGTAATCGCAACAGAAAATGAGACAGCCAAAGAATCTTCGAGATAAAGACTATCTTTCATTCGATAGTAAAGATTGAAGTAGGAAGAAAATCTAGCGACATCCCACAATGTCATAAATGTCAAAGATTTGGTCATACAAACAATTACTGTGCAGCTAAACCAAGATGTGTCAAATGCAGCCAAGATCATCATCCAAAAACACCCACTGAACCGCCTAAGTGTGTAAATTGCGAAGAAGATCATTCAACAAGTTATAGGGGTTGTCCTTATCACCTCAAACTTCAAAAACAGCGCGTTCCAATAAGAATTTGTAGCACACCATTTAAGGACTCAATGACGAACCCAAATATGAGCTATAACCAAGTTACACAAAACAATCGTACCCACTAAGTGAAAGTGAAGACAGATTCGAATCCATAAACCTCAATATTGACACAATTCTACAGTTTATCATAGAATTAATTATCCCATTTCTACCCCAAATAAAATCCTTTATCATCACACAATTATTACCTAATAAATATACTCAATGGATAATCAACCCCTAGTTATTCAGAAACTAACAATCCTTAACTGGAACGCCAATGGAATATTAGCGCGAAGATACATATTTGTTTAATTTCTTCCAAGATACAATATAGACATAGCTTGCATCGCCGAAACCCACTTATCGGATTGGGAAAAATTTAGAATTAATGGTTATAGTATCTATCGAAGTGATAGGCTCATTGGATCAGAATGGGAAGCTGTAGTAATTATCATAAAACGACCATTTGCTTACAAATCCGCAGTCTAAATTTCTAACTATCCCCCGAGACATATTGTAATGGTTTTGAAACGTTTACTTAAAACTTGGGTCCGTGATTTGAATTATTTATTAACAAATAACAACTGAAACACTAGAAACACAACACTAATATTAACCCGAAGCACTAACTAATTTATTTATACAGTTTATTTATATTCACGTATTCGTACTTAATCCGCGCACATTTATATTAACTGACCACTTGGTCGCGATGATAGCTTTTGGTAGACTGCCCGTTCGCTCAAGGGAATGCGCCTTTTATACCAACTGTGGCCTCGAGAACGCTCTAATGATGTAATATGATAGTCACAGTAACTCCAGAAACTTCTGTCGGCGGACGAATCATACGTTCACACGTGCATCCACTGACCGCTGACGTGTTTCATTACAATATTATTGACCTAATTAAAGATAAAAGTGCGAATGACAAAGGTCAAGAAATGCTTTAACCAAAAACAGATTAAATAATCTTCCGCATCGGATCAAAAGAGAACTTGATAACCTCAGAATCAGCACCTACAAACAACACATAGCTTACTTCAGCAGGCCTATGGAAAACCACCAAAAAGATCTTAAATCACAGGGACGAACTGCCTATGCTCACATCCGATTCTGATTGCGACAACTCTACAGCTCAGCTGATGAAAAAGCCATAGCATTTGCTGCACACTTAGAAATGACTTTTACCCCTATCTTCACCAGTACACCTACTCATATTAAGCACGTGGCAGACCATATCAAAAGAAACGTCATCATAGAATATCGTAGACATACTTCCACCAAAGAAGGCTCCTTTCCATGACCTCATTACAGACACAATGATTCAGCACCTAACCAAAAAAGCCCTAGCTTATCTAAGAACAACTTATAACTCCTGCTTGAGATTAGGGTATTTTCACCAGTCATGGAACCATGTCTAGATACTAATATGTATTCGCAAAACCAGGCAAGAATAAAACAAAAATAAATAACTACAGCCAATAAGTCTGCTGACCCCTTTATCAAAACTGTTAGAAAAAGTAATTCATGAAAGACTTACTGATGTTATTGAAAACCTCCATATACTGTTATGCAGTGATTATATTATATCTATTATCTATGCTATGTACTTATGACAAACAAGATTTGTTGATCTGGCAATAAAAATGTATAGTTATAGAGAAGGTTATATTCCAAATTGAAAACTTTCATAATCAATAACTAGGAAATTAAGAAAAATATCATCAATAACAAAAATAAATTTATATAAAACGGAAAAAAATGCAAGTAAGTAACAATTTTGCATACATATTGCCGAAATAAAAGATTATTTTCACAACTAGAGATGTCTAACTTTGCTTTTAATAAATAAGTTAACAAAAAGTGTTTGTGAGCATATCTACTTGATCAACTTGCCAATATTTATAATAGCTTTAGAAACACGTATATGGGTCGCATTTATAGATTTTAAGGGTCGCGTCTTATGTGATTCATCCAGTACAAATTCAAAAACTAAAGTCCAATGTCTAAGAAATAAAGTATCTAAAAACTAATGCCTGGTAATTGAGAAAAACGAATAGAGATTCGTTGAAGTTTTTGAGATAAAATTGATAAACAGGATCTCCAAAAAGTATTTTGGGAAACTGAGAACGAAGGACCATTAAGAAAAAACATCAGAACATACAAGATTTGGATGGATATAGCATAACTATAATAGCATGTAAGCTACGCAAGGAAAAAATCTCGCTTAAAATTCGTAAAGGAAATAGGAAACAGCATAGAAGCGAAGAAGAAAATTATTCAGCAAATGACGAAATACAAACAAACAAAACTATTTGCAGTATTACCAGTCAATCGAAAAATCGAAAACGAGGAAGGAGATTATTAATATTAAACTGCAGTGTTTGCTTAAATCAACAGAAAATATTTAACAATTCTTAGAAGATGATAGTTGACAAAGTTTTCGAAACTTGGCCTGCTGTGCGTAAACTCTTATTAGATATTGACAGCAATATCAGAAGTTTCCCGCCTTTAAAGGGATCTGGAAACCCCTAGGTGAAGGTTAAATGCTATACTGTCACTATGCAATATTAAGTTTTGTTATTAAAATTTCATATAGTGCCTAGGATTTTACGACATCGGATTAATCCGACACGTATAACGTGATAATATACATAAAACTCAGCTGAATGCAATCCTAAAATTAAAGCAAATAATTTCGCAAAAAGCGTCCGTAAAGCGAGCCAAAACTATCATACTAAATTCTAAACGTTTACTATTTTGAAAAGGGGTATTCTACATTTTAATCTGTGCCCTGTTCATCAACTAAGTAAACACGGACACTTTTACAGCAATTCCTTTCATTCATTCATTCAAAACTGATGTGTTGATGCAAACGCGGTTCGTTTACTCTTAGCAGGAATGAGGGTTATACCGCAGACTCGACGGCACTCGTAAACGCTGCTATGGAGCTAGGGAAGTTACAAGCAAAGAGATTATTGATTCAGTGGAAAGCAATTACTTGGTCGTGGTTAATTGATGCTGTATTCTGTTAACATTTCGTGCCTTTAAGGAATTCTGAGTTTAAAGTTTGTTCCAAGCTTGATTATGAGCTTCAGCTTTCAGGGTGTTTCTTTGGCACCGCATTTAATCATTCTAATATCCCTTGTCGTTGCCTCTTATTTTCAAAATCCGGAATGCCATTTTTAATAACAACAGCGGTCGTATAATTTCTCTGTTTTAGGAAAGTGCTAAAGGGCGACATGATTACAAAATTAATGAAAATGACTTGTCTGGTTACAAACAAAAGTTTTACAGAGTGACGATTCATTACGTGTTTTTCAGAAAATGTATTTATTTTCTTTTGCGAATAATGTTTATACTGTAAATGCTATTTACGTTTCTTTAAATAGATCATTACTTAGAATTTGTTTACTTTTGAAGAATTGGTGCTAATAATCAAAACCAAATTCAAGATAATTTAGATTCAAACCTTATAATTTGGGAAAATTTTTGATTTGTGTATGTTGGCAATGAAATAAATTAGTTTTCAGTGAATTCTTTATTCTAAAGGCTTTTCGGTGGTAATAAATTAAAATTTTTTCAGTTTTCATTGCCATTATTCTAAATAGGCCTTTGAACCTTAGGAAATTTAATTAATCTAATTAATAAATAAATTTCTAAAATCCAGTTTCGGAGCCCCAAATTTAATTCTTAAAGCTTTCAATGAAAATTTCCTGAATTTAATTCTTACATCAAGCTGTTAGAATTTATATCTTGTGCTTCTGCTATTTGATTATTCTAAATTTTAAAAACTAAGCCCTGAATCTTCAGAAATTTAAAGGTTATAAAAGTCATCTTGAAATTCCAGTTTCGAAGCTTGGAATTTCAATTTCTGAAGATCAAAGTTTGGAGTTTAGTTCCTGCACCAAGCTTTTCGATTTGTACTTTTTCCTTGTAAACAGTCCTCCTAAGAATTTTAACTTACAGCTTAGAAAAGTTAATTTTGAAATTCCAGTTTCAAATCTCGAAATTTCAATCTCTAAAGATCAGAGTTTCTGGAAAGATTTCCGGAATTTAATTCCTACATCAAGTTTTTAGTATTTATACTTTTACCTTGCAAACAGTCCCACTAAGAACTTCTTTCAAAAATAAAGCTTTAATATTTAAAGCGTAGAAAATTCATTTTTAAATTCCACTTTTGATGCTCAAAGTGTCATTCTCTAAAGCTCATAATTTTGAAGACAATTTCAGGAATTTAATTCTTGCATGGTGCTTTTAAAATGTATATCCTCTCCTTGTAAACAGTCCTGGTAAGAACTCGAGTAGTACTAATATTTCATTTGGAGTTCTGGTTTTAAACCTCAAAATTTCAATTTACGAAGGTTAGAGCTTTTACAGTTTTGAAGAAAATTTCTTACTCTTAGAATATATAGGTTTTCCTCGTAAACTGTTCTTGTAACAACTAAATTCTAAATTGAATGCTTCTAAAATTTATTTTGGAATTTCAGCTTTGAAGCTTTAAATTTAATCCTGAAAGCTCAGAATTTCGAAGAAAATATCCGGAAATCAATTCTTGCATCCACCTTTTTAAATTTATAGATACATTTTCTTGTAAGAACCTGATTTCCTCGGTTTTAAAAATTAACTTTTGAATCTTAGGAAATTGAATGCTTTTAAAATTAATTTCGAAAATTTCTATTTCCGAAACTTAGACTTTCGAAAAAAATGCTCGGAATTTAATAATTCTTACAAGCTTTTGATTTTTTGGGTATTAAAAATTATTAACCTTTGAACCTTAGGAAATTGAAGGCTTGTAAAATTAACTTTCAAATTTCAAATTAAATTTCAATCTCCAAACCTCGGAACTTCACAGAAAATCTCTACAATTTAATTCTTGCATGGAGCTTTTAAAATTTATACTTCTTTCTTGGAAACAGTCCTGGTAAGAATATGATATCCTAATTTTAAAAATCACCCTTTAAATTCCAGGGAATTTACTGCTTCATTTTAAAATTCCGATTTTGAATCTTAAAATTACAATTTCCAAAGCTTACAACTTACATATCGCACCAAGCTTTTGGAATTTATATTTTTTCTTGTAAACAGTCCTCCTAAGAATTTCAAAAAGTAACCTTCTGGAATTGATTTTGGAAGTCCAATTTCGAAGGTAGAGGTTTCCATTTTCAAATTTAGTTCTAGCATCGAGCTTTATACCTTATACCTTTTCCTCTTGCAAAGTATAAAATTTAAAAGAAAATTTGTCGCTTTTGCAATTAAGTGATTCTTTAGATGAAACTAATTCCTTTGAATAATACTGAAGTCTGCGCATACAAGGAGTTTTTACTTTGTAAGGTGTAACTGCAAGTACTTGCTTGCTTGAATTTAGAATTTCAGACGTAAAATAGTGGCACTATTTTTGGTTTTAAAACATTATAAGTACTCGAAACTTGGCCTAGAAATTTACAGGCTCGCCGCATCATAAACCTAAAATTCCAGCTTTGAAACTCAAGATTTATGTTTTAAAAACTAAGGATTTTATTCATGGTTTTGATTATTTTTTAAATTCTAAAACATATTGAACAAGTGTTTCTGAAAAGAATTTGCGTTCTTCTTTGTGTAAAATTTTTCCTACAATTTCTCGTTTTTCCCATTTCATGATATTTTAACTAAAGTTCATCTATATTTTGCTGAATTTAGTCAAATTAATTAAACCCTTTGTGCCATCGAAAAAACAACCGTAATAAACGTGTGCGCCAGATTTAATTTTTTTTTACAAAATCGTTTACCTTTGCTGTTTGTAAAAGAGCCAAAAAGATTTTTATTATGATAAAATATTGTGGCGTTTCAGTTTATTGAAAATGCGCGTAAAACCCTTCAGGCATGAGGATAGGCAGTGTATATGTAATCTCGCCGAGTATAAAAGGACTTAATCAAATGTTTCACCAAAAATAAACATCATTTACAGATAAAATGGTAATAAAATAACCTAAAGCTACTGATATATAGTATTATAATACTCATATATGTTTTCAGAACGTTCCAGTGTTTAATTACACCAGGCTATGTTTAATTTAGGAAATGTAATCGTTAACGTTTGTTTGAAAATTAATGTAAAGTACTGAAGCGAGGCGGCTCATCTTTTATATAAAACGATAATTTAAAACCAGTTAAATATTTGAGAGTCAAGAACAGAAAAACGACAACAAAAGAAATTATTGGATTGTGATTAATACAAGCTGAAGCCTTTGTCTTCTTTTATATTCAAAATTAATTTTCAGAGTTATAAAAATGTAATCATTCGCAGTTTGCTACACGAATTAAAATTTATGGAGAGTGTCTTAATGGTCGTAAAAAACTGCAAAGGACGTTTTATGATTTATGCAACTGTTAAACTGTCGTACTAAGGTTTTTAATTGATTCTTGCTGGTTATAAAATGTACAATGTGGAAAAATGTTTTTAGTTATTTTAACCCCAGCTTATGTTAAAAGAATTATTGCTGTTTTTGTCAACGGTGACATTCTTTTAGGGTGACTATTGGTCTACTATAGAATAGTAAAACCTTAGCAGTACAGTCTGTTATTCCAAATAAAGTAAGTTCGTACGGTGGAACGTTCAGACCAGTTTAAAATTGTAATTATATAAATTATAAAGTTTAGAAAATTTAAATTGTTTTAGAAGAAATATTTGTTTACCGTAGAGAAATAAAGATTAGAGGTATAAGCTTTCGTGGAATTTTCTGAAATAGTTTTGTCATTTTATAGTGTTTTCAAAAATTTATTGATTACACTGAAAATTTAAAACTTAAAATTTTGACAACCAATTTTGTTATTCTTCAAACTTTTTTAAATTGTTGATATTTCTATTTTACTTTCGTTAGAACAGAAATTTACTAGATATTTTCAAATTTTGCTGCTTCTCTCAAAATAATCGATAAACCACAAATTTAACATTTCAAATTTAAAGTAGGTACATAAGAAAGTTATGAAAAGTAAAATTTCCAGTTTTCCAATTTTTTTCAGAAAACTATTTCCAAAGATTGTTAAGTTTCTAAAAGCACATGTTTCTTCAAAACCTTATTTCAAGATTTTGAGCAGTCTTACAAGCTAAAATAATAGCACACAAAACAATCAGAAATTATTTTTCAATGTCCTAAAAACATTGAAGAAGGAACAATAACCCCCTCTCAAGCAAATTAATGGTAAAAACGGAGAAATATTTACTTAACGAAAAAAGAGATATTACAGCAAGGTGGGAAGAATATTTTGACTAGCTCCTTGAAGGGAAACCAACAGTATAAATAAGAGAAGACAAGCACAGACACGAAACAGCAGATGATAAGCTACAGGAAACCGTTAGAAGATTAAAAGAGGGGAAAGTAGAAGGTCACAACAAGATATCATCATAATTGCTAAAACACATGGGAGAAGCGGGGTTGGACTTGTTACTCAGAGTTTTCAACTTAGTGCTTAAGCAGAAGACCATTCCTGAAGACTGGAAGACTGCTATCATCGTACCCATATATAGAGGCATCTCACTACTTGGTGTCTCTAGTAAACTTTTTGAAAGAATACTAGAAAAGAGACTAAGAGAGATAGTTGATTACTAATAAATAAAGGACTCCCAGAGCGGATTCAGGTCGGGCTACAACACTCAAGACCAAATTCACGCTACGACAAATAATAGAAAAGAAAATAAGATATAATAAAACAGCATATCTTATGTATGCTTCATAGACCTATCGAAAACTTTCGATAAAGTACCAAAAAAACAAGATTTGGGAAAGTTTAAATAAACGGGGAGTGCCGGACTATTTAATCAAGATGATAAAAGGAATGTACCCGGAAACCAAGAACTATGTAAGAACAGGAAATGTAGAATCTAATCAGTTCACGGCAGCAGAAGGTGTCAGGCAGGGAGGAGTGCTGAGCCCGCTGCTATTTTTGATACTAATGGACGACATTATGCAGGATTGTACTGCGAAATTAAGAAAACTGTCTGTAGGGTACAAAATACCGAAAGGGATAAAAATCAGCGAAGGTGCTTTTGTAGACGACATCGCACTTGCAGAATCCGATGAAGCACTACAAGCCAACCTGGAGGTCTAGCACGAGGAACTTAAATCAAGAAACATCAATATAAACACAGATACGACAAAAATCATGGTAATCTCCAGAGACCAAAAACAAGCTTCAATAAGATTAGACAACCAAGTCCTGGAACAAGTCGACTGTTTTCAATACCACGGCCCAATCGTTGAGGAAAGAGGGAAATATGAATTAGACAAATAATAGGATATGTAAGGCAGTTTCAAGCGTTAAAAAGAGGATTTATCAATAAGAAGGAAGTCTCTAAGAAGACCAAACTAACATTGCACAATATAATCTACACACCCATTTTAACCTATGGCTGCGAATCGTGGGTGCAGAAAAATAGACTGCAGGCCGCGCAAATTAAATTCCTCAGGAGAGTTGAAGAGTGTAACAGACTAGACAAAATTAGTAATAATGAAATCAGAAGAAAACTCTAAGTTACAGCATTACAAGACAAAATAGAAGAAAACCAACTAAGATGGTGAGGACACCTACCCCGAATGGACTCTAACGGGCAGGCCAAAGAAGTGTGGCAGGCGAACCCAACAGGCAAAAAACCCAGGTAGAGGCTCCAAGCAACATGGAATGAAGCAACAGGAAAAATAGTAAAAAAGAAACACACCACGTGGACACATGCGAGAAATAAAGCAAGCGATAGGAAGGAATTGAATAACTTCATTACCTCTACACCTCCCAGGTAGAAGAGGTCCGGATTATGTATGTATATGTATATGTAAGATTTTGAACCTGCAAACATGTTTTTAAAAAATATTTTTTTTCAATTCCTTGCAAACTGGTTCAAGACGTAAGAGTATATGGCAGCAGTGACGACGGTTCCGATCATTTCCTATTGATATCCAAAACTGCTATTCCATCAAAACGGAAGAAAACACACATTCAAATACAACAAAAGGAAGTTTATAAAGTCCATCTATTACAGAAAGAAAGTGTAAAACAATTACGTATATTAAAAAAGACTTGACCATTACATAAAACAACATCCAATAAGTAGGAGTATAAACCAAGAATGGGAAGAATTCAAACAAGTTATAATACAAGCCGCTAAAGAAGCATTGGGAACGCGAAATAAAAACCAGAAGAAAAATAGATAAAGAATATGGAACAAAAAAATTAGTTAAAGTCATCAATGATAATAAGGAAACATACTTAACGCATCTCTAAGTAAATTCAGAACAAACCAGAGCTGAATGTAAATATCGAAGTGCAATAGTGAGAAGAGAAGTCAGGAAAGTCAAGTGTAACAGTTGGAATAAATATATAACGGGTGTTCATAAACTGTCAACATCCCGGTAAGTTGTGATTTTAGAAACATATTTCGTAATTTGATTCAGAACACAAAACAAAATGCCAAGATCTGTAAAATGTCATTATCTATAATTTAATCCAAGACTTGTAATTTGTTTTTCAAAGCAACCCAGATGTCGACAGTTTATGGACACACGTTATATCAGCGACATATTAGGGCATGATATAGATGGTAGACAAGACAAAGCCTACAAAATTTTGAAACATCTAAACAAAGACGATAAAGATGACTTGCAACTCATACTATAACCGAAGATCAATGGCCCCGATACATATTATAAAAATATATGGACTCAAGATGAAAATGACGAAGTTCCTATCCTTGTAGACATTAATGAAAATGCGTACCCAATAACAATGGAGGAACTACTACAAACCATCCAGTACAGAAAAAACTCACTACACTTTAAGACTATTAGATCTTCTAAACATCTGCTGGAGATATGACCATGTATTCGAAAAATGGAGAACCAAAGTAATTCCTATACGAAACGACTGCAATAACTATAGATGCATCAGTCTTCTAAACACATGCTGTAAATTATACTCAACCATAGTAAATAGACGACTCAGCATAATACTTAACAGAAAAAATTCTTTCTGCAATCCAGCATGGTTTCAGAAAAGGCAGATCTTGCTCTGGCTATATAACAAACTATTCACAATAACCCGGTTAATCGAGAAATGCAGGGAATTCAATCTTCTAAAATACATCGCCTTTATAGACTACAAAAAGGCGTCTGATAAGTTACACAGAAATAGACTCCGGGATATAATGATAAAGGAAGGTATTCCACAACATCTTGTCAAAATTATGATCGACATTTCAACAACTAATAATAAAGCCATAACAATTAGTTCTGGAGTAAGATAAGGATGTCCATTACCACTGAGGATATTTAACATTTATATTGATGAAGCTATACAAGAATGACAAAGAGACTTTAAGAAACACTTCAAAATTAACAACTCAACCATCAACACTCTGTTATTTGCTGATCGGGAAGCTCGTTAGCACAGTGGTTAGAGCGCTGGTCTTCTAGCTAGGAGGTTTTGGGTTCGAATCTCACGCAGTGGTAATGATTTTTAGAAATAATTCCCCACTGTTCGAGGTCGGCACTTGAGCGAGTGAAGCCATTTAATCATCTGGTTAACTATTCTGTCTGCAAAGTAGTCAACTGCAGATAGTAACAAGACACAAACACTATACACTTAATACACGCTCACAAAATCTGCAGAAGTCAAAGGGAAACTACTGCAGACAATACATTTCCCTAGTATAAAGGGGATATAACAAAGTTCACGACGCCAAATCGTTTAAAAATGTGGCTTTGATCCCCTCAACTGGCCGCCAAACCGTCACTACGTGTTCTCCTGGCTACAAATGCTATACGATAAATACAATTTCCTGATGATCAGGTTTGGATAGCAAACACTGAAGACAACCTACAAGAAGCGGTACACAAGCTAAATATAACAACCAAAAGATATAAGTTAGAACTATCGATATCAAAGACGAATATTAAACATGGCGGAAAGTACTTCGAAATGATATCTACGCATTGATAAAAGAAATATGGAATAAAGAAGTTATGCCTAAAGCCTGGAAAAAAGCAATTATAATTCTATTGCACAAAAAGGGTGACAAAACTGAATACGCTAATTACAGGGGAGTAGCTCTTTTAGAAACTGTGTATAAGGTGTTTGCAACCTAAAACAAAAAAATTAGAAGAATATGCAGAAGGGGAACTAGGCGAGTACCACGTCGGTTTTAGGAAAAACAGATCGACATCAGATCAAATATTTATGTTAAAGCAAATACTAGTGTCATACAGAAAGTTTCAAATTGTAGAAAAAAGATACCACCGCGGGGAATCGAACCACCTACATAAGGTTAAACGCACCAATGCTCTCACCATTGAGCTACGGAGGCTGGTCCTCGAGAAAGCGTCAAACTTCTACACATGAAACTGATAATTGAAATCTAATCTAAAAGTCGCATATAAAGTCAAAGAGCCGCTAAATATGCGACTTTTAGAATAGATTTCAATTATCAGTTTCATGTGTAGAAGTTTGATGCTTTCTCGAGGACCAGCCTCCGTAGCTCAATGGTGAGAGCATTGGTGCGTTTAACCTTATGTCGGTGGTTCGATTCCCCGCGGTGGTATCATTTTTCTACAATTTGAAACTTTCTGTATCTAATTTTCTTGGGAGGGTAATCTTCCTAATAGTTTCTAATATTTATATATTTATGTATACTAGTGTCATGTTATGAATACGAAATCCCTCTACATATGTTGTTCCTGAATTTTAAAAGAGCATATGACTCGGTGAAGAGGAAAGAATTGATAAATATTATGTACGACTTAAATATCCCAGAAAAACTAGTCAGACTAATAGGCATGACGTTACAACAAACGACGAGCACAGTCAGAATAGCAGGAGGCACATCGGAAGAAAGTGGGGGAAAGAGGGGTCTAAGGCAAGGGGGCCCACTGTCGATCGTCCTGTTTAGCATTATATTAGAAGCGATAATAAGAGAAGTCAATCTCAACAGAACAGGAACAATATACACAAAAAGTCACCAATATCTGGCATATGCCGACGATGTGGTGTTAGTAGCTCGCAGTAAAAACGAAATAGAAATAAATAAACACAAATAAAACAAAGATTAGTAGAGTCGGCAAGCGAAAAGGACTTACAGATCAACCAATATAAAAGCAATTATATGCAACTTAAAATTAATAATAAAAGAAGTGCTAGAAAAGGACTGGAGATGAGAACACAAGAGGATGAGGTGTTAATATTTAAAGAGGCAGATAACTTTATGTACATGCCTAGGTGTGTTGATAAACGATAAATGCGAGGAAGAATGTGAAGTAAATCAGAGAATAGCAAAAAGTAACAGATGTGTGGGAGGTTTAAATAATGTATTCAAATCTAAACTAGTGAGAAGGAAAACAAAGTTAAGGCTGTATAAAACAGTAGTGCGACCAACCCTACTCTATGGAAGTGAGACATGGGTTATGAACAGAGCAATACAAAACAAAATTGAAATTTGGGAACGGAAAATCCTACGAAGAGTATTAGGAGAAAAGAAGACAGTATACTTAAGAACTGTTTGAAGAACCAATAATTAGCTGGGTCGTCAAGCCAAAAAGACTTCAATGAGCGGGACACCTGTAGACAATGAGCGAGGACAGGGTAGTGAAGAATATAGGTGGAAGAAGCCCGAAGGAAAGAAGGGAAGAGGAAGACCGCAAAGAAGGTGGAGGTAGGCCATCCTGTTCGATCGGGAAGAAAAACAAGTAACAAAATGGAAGAGCAAAAGAGCAAAAAACAAAAAGAGATGGAGAGAAATTACAAAGCTATGGGTCTAAATGGCCTGGACAAGCTACATATCATATACAGGGTGAATAAAATGTAAGGAACCTCGATGCTGGAGCCTTTATTATTAGTTTTAGAAAAAAAAGTTTTAGACAAAAGATTTATAGCAAATTATTTTCCCCAAACTGATGGTTTTAAATATTTTTTTCAAGGTCATACCTTTGCGCTATGACGTCATCGATACTTTTTTTAAATGGCAACCTACATTTTTTAGGTCGAAATTTTATAGCATTTTTTTCTCTTTATGAACATCTAAAAATATCATACGGTTGAATAAGCGAAATTTCTAGAAAAATCAGGAATGTTATTCGTAGCAGTATTTAATGTGTACGTACTTTCATCACAAAAATTAAACACATGACTATTAAAAACAAATATAAACAATTCGGAGGCGAGCTTCGTTAATTTGGTGCAAAATGAAGAATGGTCACCAGGACTCGATACCGGCTTCCAGACTGCAGGAAAATTCTGCCCATCGGGAGATTTTAACCGGGGACTAATGTAACGCTAGCCTGACGCTCTTACTACTACGCCACCTGGCTACCACAGAGTAATAAAACTCTGAAAATGTAGTCAGTGATTGCAAATAGAGTAAGTTCATCTGGTGAAACCTTCGGACTTGAGTTTGTTGAATGAAGTATAAAGTTTCGAAAATTTAAATGTACTTTAGATGAAAATTTTGTTTACCGTAGAAGTAAACAGTTAAAGGTATAGTCTGTGACTGCGAGGGAAGTAAACTCTCTGTTGGAACTTTCAGAGTTAAGTCTAAAGCTCAAACTATGTGTCCAAAAATTTAAAATTAGTTTAGAAGAAAACTTCTTGCTGTTTGTGTCAATTATAACATTTATTGATGATTATTGGTTTAGAATAGATTGCAAGTGCAGTCACTGATTGCCACATTGCTGGATGACTGTTAAAGGTCACATTTTGAGATGATTATTGGTTTACTTTAGAGCACTAAACCCCTAGATGTGTAGTAAGTGATTGCAAGTAAAATAAGTTCGTCCGTTAGAATTCGCAATTTAAGTATAAGACTCAAACTGCAAATTTCCAAAAATTCCAATTTATTTCAGATAAAAACTTTGCCGTTTTTGTCAACGGCGACATTGGCTTACCATAAAATAGTAAATGTGCAGTCAGTCATTGTAAAATGTGTAAGTTCGTCTGGTAGAACTCTCTGTAGTTGAAACTACAGAAGATTTTTTACTAACATGTGACCATTTTTTTCTAATTGCGTGGACCGTGTTTAAGTAAATTTGTTTGGCTATGGCTACACATTTGGCAGTTTCAGTTGTTTTGTTGTTTACCTGTCAGTCGAATTTACTGCATTCAGTTTAATAATGAAGATACTGGATGAAAATGTCGAGAGTGTAATTTAGACCTTCCAAAGCGGGGTTTCTCACAGAAAAATAATATGTGAATTGAGAAAACAGAACATTAGTGTTTCTAAAAGTGCTGTAAGTAAATTATTAAATGACGTCGGCAAGACTCGTCAGTTGCGTTTACAAGGTCTAAAGAACACAAAGTTTAAAAGATACCGATGAACGAAGAAAAATGTTGTAATACCAGTATAGCAACTATTAATCGTATTATAGACGAAGATTTAAATATGAAGTTGGTGAAGAAGAAGACAGTTCATCATTTTGTAGGAGAGAAATGTAAATTTGTGGTGAGTCTTGATGAAGCATACTGTGGAAATTATAGCAGACGACCTGTTCAGGTGGGATCCGGCGTGCATCGGGTGAGTGAGGCTAGTAAGCCGGACGCTTGTGAAGTACCACGACGATGGTAGACGTACGAGACAGTTGGAAAAATACTAAGATATGAAATGTAATTTAATTAAAATAAATCCCACAATACCTACTTCTATCTAAACTACTGTAACGGAAAACGAAAAATATGTTACCGGAAACGTGGTGAAACAATACCTCATGGTTGGATACATGAATGTGATAAAAGCTTCTCCGTCGATTTCATGTTAGTAAGGAAGAGGAGTAATTCCACTAATCAAAGTACCAAAAAATGTAAAAGTCATTTACGACCTCTACTAGAAACTCATTTACCTGCATTACATCCTAATGAACTTCACAAGGTTTACTTCCACCACGATGCAGCGACATCGCACATTGCTAAAAATACACAAGAATATGTCACTGACTTATTACAACGAAGAACTGGAATCAATTTCATGAAAAATAGGGATGTACCCATTAAAAGCCTTGACGCAAGTCCTATGGATTTGGACACTTGAAACAACGTCTTCATAAAAGAAAAGCAAACAGAATTGACGGCCGGTATCCAATTGGTGGAAAAGACGTTGCCAACTTATTCCAAGAGGAATTGGTTCACACAGAAAATACCAGTCAAATTCACAAACATCGCATTTCTGTGTAATTCTTTAAAGAAAAGAGGTCACATGTTCATGTAAAACCCTCTGTATAAATTTCAGAAAATTTATCTTGGAAGAAACTTATTGTTGTTTCTGTTGAGCGTAACAATTTTAAGTGACAATTGGTTTGTCATAGACAGGCAAGGGGACTTAATAAACTTAAGTTATCTTTTGTCATTTTCTATTGCACTTATTTCAGTGCTTAGCATACAATTTAAGGCTCTAAAAGTTTATTACTATATACTTTTAAAAATCAGAAGCTTTTTATTTGTTTAGCCAAAGAATACCATCTAATTACGTACATGAAAGTTTTCAAAAGCGCATTAATTAGGGACGTTTTAGTAGTAAGCGAACTTATAATTAAATAATTAAAGAGGCAATCTAAAATAAAGTTGTACTCAAGAAACTCGTTTGAAAGTGAGACATTTTAAGGTTTATTTGTAGAAAAGGAAAAGCAAGTATTTACTACATTAATTTAAAGAGGAGATTGCTGTTAAAGGTGGAAAAGCTGAACCGTTAAGTTCTCAAGAAATATTACCTTTTACCCTGGAAATAATCCGAAAGGTTCATTTTAATTTAATTTCATTGTATGATGAAATGTTAAGATGGCAAAATATAAAAGCTAATAAGGAACAGCATTCTGTTTCCCAGCAATAAAATGCTGTGATTTCAAAATTACTCGCCTTTGTTCCTCTTATATTACTGAAGCGGATTTTATAGGTCAACTTTATATTAAGAAAATGCAAATTTAATGAAAAATACTTTGAAATGTGTTTGTAATAAAATTTAGTACTAAACTTCATGGGACTATATAACTTCCTCACAAACATTTTAATGTCAGATGCTTGAGATGATTAGGTTGCAGATTGTTAGGTACTTTGCATTTTAGATAATATAACACATTAATTAAAGACTTTTTAAAAGTATTAAACAATAATTTAGGACTTGATTTAAAGCAATTTGTTTTGTCAAAAAATTACTAATTAAGAATTTAATTTTTACATTAAATCGAAGATTTCTGTAATTTCTAAAAGTTCAATTTATTTATGTCTTCCACCTAACTGCCTCAATTACGGCCTGCTTGGCATTTTACTTTTGTCCTAATCAACTTAATTTTGCGTTTTATTGACAAAGAATTTTTGAATTATCAAAACACGTATTGCTTTTATTGCACAGCTTTAATGGCTTTGTTTCACCATCAAACTGGGTTACTGTGTTTGAAAGTTAGTGAAAATGCCATATAAGCAAACTTAGTATTCCTGAGAATTTCCTGAAGGTTGTCGAGGCAGAAAACTTGGTCTCTTGTTAACTTGTCTTAACGATACCCGAACTGATGTTATCTAACCTTCGTTCCGCATATAGATCAGTCTCTTTAGGAGGATGTTCGACAGAATCTAATAAACTGTGTTAGGAAGGCAAATTCTTCTACAACGTCTTTAGTAGGCTTTGCTGTTTCCTTTTGGGAATCCGATACTTTAAAGCAACTGCGAATACTTTAAAATAACTTGTAGATACTTTAAAGTGCGGACATTTTTAACAAATTACAATTTCAAAGGATTGCCAGTGAAGCTTGTTCTTTTGAAAATTATAGATATTACCCGAGGAAAAAAAGGTTATTTTAAGTCGCCCTTTTTTAAATTGCTTTATTCCAAAATTAATACGTACAATTTTAAGGAAGCCTGGAATAGATAATCCCGAAATGGAATTTGAAGCAGTAATACCGGAAGTAATTTCTTTCGGAGCTATTTCTGTTAAATTGAACTTGTTAGTTGCAAAGCAGGAAGTACGTCCACGTAGATCCTGCTGTCAGAGCTTTGCAGTTTTTTTTTTATGAAAACATAAAATTGAAATTTCTGCTTCGTATTTGGGATCAAATTTAGGGCGGTTCAATACTCTGGGTTTATATTAACTGTTGGATTTTAAAGCTTCCTAAGACGAAATTTCTGTAAATCAAGTCTGTTACTTCTAAATTAGATATAAGCGAGGTCACAGAATAATAAAAAACAGTTGAAATTAGGATTTAGGATGAATAATTCATGTATTATTAAATTGTTTATCAAGTAAAAAAATAAAAAGGAAACTTCGGTGAATTAGGACGTGGGTTAGTGGACGACTTGTATTTTATGAAAATGGTCTCCTTTTGAACGAGAGGCTCGTAAATGTAGGAAACATTATCACGGGTGAAAGCAATAAAAAAAGCAAACTTCCTGCAGGAGGAAAGCTGCAGTAGTTTGGAAATGGTAAAGGGTATTGCATGAAAACACGAGCAAATAAGTTGTGGCGGAATAGAACTTAAATAGGGGAATGTGAGTACCTAATAAGATTTAATTCTCATTTAAAGGAACAAATAGCATTTCCGTGTAAATTCACCACATAATGGGGCTGTAAAGGAGAGACTGTGTGTATATCTTTAATTCAGGCGCCCAGAATTAAACGCATTCAAATAAGCGAAGCTTAAATTTTCCGCTCGGGTTCGCTCGCTCTTTGGGGTGACGTTCGGTCTCCGCGGTGACTAAAATCCGCAGAAATCGAATTTGTACTGAGCCTTTTATTTGGCAATAAATAAAGCAATATGTTCACAGTAAAATTTGCGGGGATGAAATTGCACGGGCTTGAATTTCCTTATATTTTAAAATTAATTAAAGCTGCAGTGCTGGTTTTACACGTTTTAATTTTACATGATAAATGAATCAGGTATAATATTTACATTTTCCTTTAATAACCTTTTCGTTAATTTATGTATAATGGTTAGTTTTTGTACTCTTTATTTTAACATCAGGATTCGAATTCTAAAGATACTTCGAAATTCTACTCTTTCAAATATTAAGGAAGTAGCCTATTCTCTATAATTTAATGGGCAATATTTTATTTAATAGTATTTTATGTATCTAGGACGAAAAGTAAGTCTTAAGGTATGAGTAAGTTGTTTACGGACGAGGCGGGTAGCCGAGGCCGAAATTACTTGCGAGTACCTTAAAGACACCTTTCGTCTAAGGTACATACATAATTTTATGTCATACTGGTTTCTAAGGTTGTTAAATTATTAAAAGAAATCTCTAGCAATTTGTAGCAGTATTAGTTTTAAGTAAGTAATCTAAGACGCAACTATTCGGATCTCCTAGCAACTAGCATTTATAGAACAAAAAGTGACACTTTAAAGTCCTAGGACTTAAAAATGATACTTTAAAGTTCTAGGACTTTAAAGTTTCATTTTTTGTTCTATAAATCGTCCGAAAAACGTTGCTTTAGAAATCAGTATGACATAAACAATTTAATAACTAATTTTATACTAAGCAATACTAAATGCTAACCTTACTGATTTACATAGTAAAGCAATTGTGTTACCAATTTATTTTAACGCAATGCTTTTTTTTATTTGCCTACATTCAAAGAGTCATAATTTTCATTGCTCCGCGAACATTCCAGTTACTGGTCTTACTGAAGGGTCACTCGCGGCCATACTTGCCAAATGTTAGAATTTAATACTAGTTGCAAACATTTCCTTTTGCACAAGAATTCTACTTTCGAACGTTATAAAATTTATAGATTTGAATAGCACTTAAAGCTCACTGCAAGAGGAGAGCTAGTTAACTGCAGAATCAGATTGTAGGGATGCAAATAGCAATTTAAGGAATTTAATGAAAGTGAATAGATGAACAAAAGAAACTCTCAACGAGAGAAACGAAAACATAAGAGGAAGACAAAGATAAACAATATTTCACTGACGATAAGAGAATTAGAAATTGGAAGTAGAATGGGTGATTAAATAAAAGAAAAGAACGAAGCGAAGGAAAGCTGAAATATGCATAGCAACAGAATTAAAAAGAGCAATTAATAAAAATACCAAAACCACCACCTTTCAAATGGATCTAACTGCCAGACTGCACAATAAATTTGTAATTCAAGCCGTTAAACAATAAGGAAATAAAAGTATATGTTGAAATTGGGCAGAAGTACACAAGTTGAATCAAAAAGAAGATAAACAAATAAGATTAAAATTGGGATTAGCAAATTGTACCCTACATAAAGACAAGGAAAAAACGGTTTATTGCCCCAATTTTAGAAGCAGTGAACGAAAAGGAAACTTATTCTATATTCAAAAATGATAAAGATATCAAAAAATATATGAAATTCAGGTAATACTAATGAGAGTAGAGATTCAACCCTTCAGGAAAAATAAGTAGGTCTTATAATGTAAGTCCAAATTTTGGCCATACTGTTATAGAGAACCAAAATGTGTTAAATGTGCCGGAAAATATCTCACAAGAACTTGCACGATGAAGCAGCCAGTAGTGCTTCGTCGCACATCCTGCCAGTTACAGAGTTAGTAGCCATGTAGCAAAACGAATACAATAAATAAGAAATTAAACTTATAATATTATTTTGAGCAAGATTAATTGGTAGAAAAATGAGTATAAATAGTTGTTGTTCAAGAATGGGAAATTATTTTCTCAATCAAATAAAATAGCTGAAAATCCTTAAACCGAAGAAATCCCCACAAATCAGCTACAAGTAAGTTTCATGACCAAGGTAACAAGAAAACAGATTTGAACAACAATAAAGATACTGTAAATAATCTTGTGCAAATTAATAAAGTTTGAGCATAAAAAATGCATCCAAACAGTATTAGATTTCTATAGGTAGATATGCACAAAATTGATGTCTGCCTTATATCTAAGAAAAATTATGAGGAAATCTGTTACACCATACATCCCTAAAACTTTGGAGGCGGAAGGCGGAAGTGCAATAATATCTAAAGAAAACATAATGCACAGAAGAAGTACAGCCTATGAACATTAGAACCGAAGAACACAATTACTGAAACAGTATATTGTCCCCCAAGATACAATTAACAAAAAATTGATTGCACGAACCAGGTTCAGGGGTTAGAATGGTTTTCAACTAGTAGGGTGAAATTTTAATGCTAACAATTTTCTTTCGGGCTTCAGATTGACTATCTTCTTCTTTTGAAAGTTTCTCTATGTTTGTAGTGTGCGTGCGAAGTAGCTTACAGACATAGCGGACTTACAGGTTTAGGTGGGTTTCGAACCACGAAAGTGCTTGTACTGCTACTCCAGAAAATACTTACTAAACTTACTTACAGTGGTTTGTCATTGTCTTCCGAGTGAAGAGGTCGGATGATTGACTATCAGGAAAAGAAAAGAATTACCCGAGGTAGGAATAGAGGTAAATCACAATTATACCTAAAAAAAAAACTATCAGTTAATTTCATTAAAGTCGAGGAAAATTTCAATTTTAGTTTGGGCCAATCTTCAATTACTCGTATATTAATATTGAGCGATAATGCTATCAGAGAAGGAGATTGATTAATTGATTAACAACTTCACGAACTGGCAGAGCTTTTGAGAAAAACTCTCTAGCAGAATATAGCTTCATGTGTCTTTGAGAAATAAAAACTAATTGAACTATTTATAGAAAATAGTTTATGGTGGACATTCAACAAGGCTTATGACATAATATATCGCGAATTAAATATAAGAAAAAAAAATAGGCAAAAATTACTGAAAAAAAAAATCAAAGATTTGGTTGCTGGAAAAATAAAAGCCAAAAACAGTTAACAAAAAAGTAGAACTCCAGCAAATAAATCAAGACTAAAATGACCCAAAAACTGTGACGAGAAACAAAATATCACAAATGAATCAATAAATTCATAGCTATAAAATCAAGGAAAGGAATGCTAAAAAATCCTAGTGGTTCTAAGAAAATTAAAAATCTAATCACCTAAATACCGCCAGTTAGACATGAGGAGCAATTGGTAATAGAACACAGAAAAGGTACTTGCCTAGCACCTCGCAAAAGCATTTCAGCCGAACAAGGGACTACCACCTTTTTTTCTCCCTCCGGTATCGCTTGTGTGTAACTTCAGAGCGACTTGTTCATCTCTTCTACTTTATTACTTTGACAATACAAAACTTATATAGAATAACAGTTACATATCATATTACTGTTTACGAGTTACATATGTTTACTTGTTTACTGTTCGTATTACATTCCTGGTTACATTCCTAGTTTGGTGGTCCTCGCTGCCTACTTCGTTCGTCTTGTTCCTTTGTCGCTATTATCTTCTTTAATCCATTAGCAATGGTGTCCCAATTTATTCTATTCTGTAACACCAGTTGCTTGTTGCATAATCCGTCTCACGTCCGTCCATCTTGGACAGTGGAAAACCGTGTGATCCTGTGATCGACGGTGTCTATCTCCCCATAGTAGTAGCATGTTTCTTCTTCCTGGATATTGAATCGTTTCAAGTATTGTCCGAAGCAGCCGTGCCATCCGAGTGCCCGAGTCACGTAGTAATTCACCTATTGCTGTATATTTGGGATGGCTTGTCTTAAATCCTTTCCTATCTGTTCTGCCACTTTCTAAGGGTTTCTTGTTTAAAGTGTTTCTTGTCTTGGGCCCTGTCTTTGTATGCAGCGCAGCGCTCTTCTATTAATAATTCTATCGGCGAGATCCCTGCGATCACCTGCTGTGCCTCAGGTGAAGTTGTTTTGTAGGCACTGCAGATTCTCAATAGTCATTCTTTGTACCCTTCGCATATGTTTGTATTTATTATATCTTATCGGTTCTGCCCCTATGGGTGCTCCATATAGCATCACCGAGTCCATCACCGAAGCATTCTCCGCATGCTAAACTTCGCTCCACCAAGGTAGAGCATTAGCCTGGTAAGCTGTTTTGTAATATTTTCTGCCTTCTTGGCTGTACTGGTCGAAAAGAATACCCAAGTATTTTAATACTCTGGCGGTAATTTCCAATCCATTCAAATCTATGGTTAATTCTCTTAATTCCTACCAGCACAACAGATTCTGTCTTATGTGGGGCCAATCGTACCTCCTTACGATTTATCTAATTCTGTATCCTGTGTATTGCCATATTGGTTTTCTCTTCAACCACCTATCCCGTTCTTCCATAGGCCACTATCGCCAGGTCGTCTGCGTATCCTATTAGTTGTATTCCTTTTGACATATCGAGCTTTAAAATACTATCATAGTATAAATTCCATAATAGTGGCTCAAGTACGGACCCCCGCGGAACACCATATGTTATTTCCTTCTCTGATTGCCCTATTTTTACTCTTATATTCGTGACGTAGCTACTTATTATTTGTATGAGATATGTAGATATTTCCCTTTCCTTCAGTTTCTGTACTATTCCGCGCTATGATGCGTTGTTAAATGCGTTCTCCACGTCCAGGATCACCATGGCACAGAATTTCCTTCTTCTTCTATATCTTGAGGTTGCTGTCTTTGCTATATTTTTGACCGTCTCCATAGCGTCTATGGTGAAACGTCCTTTGCGGAAGCCCAACTGTCTTTCGTATAACCACCCTTTTACCTGTATTTCCCCCTGTAGCCTGTCGCAGATCAGCCGTTCCATTAATTTACCTGCTGTATTCAACATACACAGCGGGCGTTATGTTTGCGGCTCATCTGCCTTCTTCTTCTGGTTTTCTAGAAGGATCAATCTGACCTCTTTAATTAAGTTTGGGAATTCCTTCCTGTTCAATAACCTGTTATATACTTTGGCTGTGGATCAGTACTTTGATTAGTTCCCCAGGTATTGCATCCGGTCCTGGAGCCTTCCCCGCTTTAATTTTATTGGCAGCCCTTAGTATTTCATCTACGGTACCGGGTCATCTTCTGGCAAGCCTCTTGTTATTTCTTCCCAATTTGTTTGGGTTTGCTTAGGAACAGTTTGTTTGCCTCCTTCTCCATCTCACCTTGCATTAACTGTATTTTCGGGAAAATTTTAAGCTTATTGCAGACTATTTTATAGCCCTCCCCTCATACGTTCTTATCTAGATCTTGACAAACTCTCTTCCATGCCTTTTCTTTGACGTTCCATATCGCTTTCTTAAGAATTAGTTTCTGGACCTGATTTTCTCTTCTACACCCGATGTTTTCCTCCCCGGTCACATTTTGCTTTTTATTCGTCCGAAGGGTTTACCACCTGCTGAAACGCTTAATGATGTAGCTTATGTAGAGGAAGAATAAATTAACTAACCCCAAAAGTAGTAGCAAAAGAAATCAAAGAAAAGAAAATCCAAAAAGAATACCTAGATTCGATTCAATTATCAGAGAAATGCTGAAACACCCGCCCAAGGAAAGGCATAGTAAAACTAACGAACCTTATAAATACAGCTTTTAGGTTGAATTATGTTTTGGAGGTATGGAAGATGGACAACAAACTTTCAGATGAAAAATCATTTGTAGTAGGCTTTGGTAATGGTATATCCCCTTTAATCTCGAGTTATCTAGCAAGAAAAGAACTGATAACCCCTTATCAATTTGGTTTCAGAACTGAAAAATCTACCGTCGATCAAATCCATACACTAATGGATTATTGTAAAAGGTGTGGAAAAGATGTGGGTCTGCTTGGTAATCTTGAAAGTGGCAGTTACATTTACCTTTGTTAAGGTATGGCTGCAGGGTGTGCACTACAAATCTGAAAGAAGCTTGCCTAGATAATTTACCAAAGTCCTAAAATCTTGCATCAACATGAAAATGAATTATCAGAACTAAAGGAAAACAAAGCAGGGGTATCATAGTATAGCGTAAAGGGGCCAGCCTCGTACCTTCTATATACCTGTAATATATTACTGAAAATAGAAGCAAAGATGATTATTTGTAATGCTATTAATAGAAAAAGATAAATAAACTTACAGATTTTTAAGTTGTCATAAGGCGTGAGAAAAAACTGCGTTTTGTTCTTATTTTACCCCTTACTTAAACAAAGATCTGAACTGCGGATGTTTCAAAAAAATATACTGAATGTTCACTTGAAAATTTACCACCCCTATTTCGATGTTGTTTAACGAAAACTTCGAGGCATATCAAGAATATTGTTGAAAGGGCGCGACTTTTACAAAAAAATAGGTTGTATTTTTCATGTGAGTAATTTGTTGAAAAACCAAAAGAAAGATTTTTGGTATATTGTAATATGTGCAAGAGAAGGCAAAATGCGGATGTATTTACTCAACAACGCAAGCGCTTGAATCACCTTGCATTAGCTATAAGCTAACGAATGTCTATACCATCTGACAGTCTTGTTTAAGGAAAACAAACTCAAACTGATATGGGGGGGGGGGACACAGTGGAATAGATGCCATCGCAAAGCGTGATACATAAATCCTGTTTATAGGACCAGAATCTGTATTCGGAATAACCAAAAGAAGCATTCGAACAGATAGAATAGAAATATTGGATATAAAGAAACATTACTCTTGCTGGGATGTAGAAAAATATCAAAGACCGAAGAATATAATTGGAACACTTTCCAACAGATTATCAACGGATGTTCTCCAACTAGGAAGAACCCAGATCAGACGATTGGCAAGACTCGTTACTATTAAATGAAGCACCTACAAGGAATAGGTGTAAGCAGAGGAGAAACACTCTGTAGATTATATGAAGAAGAGGAGGAGTCAATCTTTTTGACTGTCCAGCACTCATGAAGCATCCTAAAACTAGTTGAGGATACAGGTTTACCTTGAAAAAAGAAAGTTGAGTGCTCACACCCCTTCAAGGATTATAAGAGAATATTAGTGTCTGTAAAGAGAAGCCGTTTTTTTTAGCTGCAGGACTTTCTTCTGTTTTGTAAAATATGGAATGTTTTGTGCGCGAAAAACATTAATTCCGCGATTGTAATGAACATTAAAACTGGAGATTTCAAATTTCTATGTGAAAAGAACCATGACATATGATCAGTCCCCTTGCAGATAGCGTGGAATTGTTATTACAAAGTTTCAAAAATACATATTTTATGGGAATATTCTTAAAAGGAACATTCCAAAAATTGAATATTCCAATGGGCACTGCACAAAAACGGAGCTTTCAAATTTATAGAACTAAAGAGGTCCTTTAAAATGACTTATCACTCGGTCCCTCTTCTCATTTAACATTTTTAACGAGGTAGTTTTGGAGGGCAGGGGAATGAAACAAATGACTATTCTTGATGTGTCTCGGTTTTTCTTTAAGAGATATTTATAAATAAATATTGGGCGGTGGTAAATTTTCAAATGAACTCCTGGTATATTCGAATTTTCAAAATAAAACACAAATGCAACATATTAATCAATTGTACTTCAAATACAAATGCAAAGCTCTTAAACTAGGTTTCCTAACTTCAAATGTTAGACTGTTGTAGTTTGTATCCTTATATTTACTTAACAGACACACAAACCATGTTATGCAGTTCCTTTGGCTCCAGAATCCCCCAGGAATTACATTTTATTGGTTGCATTTGCATTTTATTTTATTTCCCAAATTAAAATCTTGTGCTTAAAAGGATTGTTTCATTTCACCCTCAACTTGCCTTTATTCCGGAACCAATCTGAGATTTATTTAAATTACAAGCAGTAAATACTTTGTAGACGTTGCCATAAAATTGTTAAGTTTTTACATTCTTGTATTCTTGTGTTCTTTTTTTATTGTAGATACTTCTACATGAAAAGAGATTTAAAAACAAAGAAAAAGTAACTTCGTTATATTTCAAAGTATTTCTAATTTTGCAGGCTGTGCTTTAACAGATCAATGAAGAAATTGGATTTAATTAAAGTTAGAAATGCAAAGTAAGTAACATATTAAAGCGTACTTTATTTGTAATGCAGGAAGCATAACTTTTTCATTAACTTTCGAGTAGTTCTGGAAAACTAATCCAGAATACAATTATCCTTTAGTCAAGGAAACTAAATACTAGAGGTTTTAAGATTTCTCATAAAGCTACGTCTCAAGTTACTTTACAGAATGCTTGTTCATGCAATTTAATTCATTGTCTTTTAACTTTGAAGCTCTGATACGTATCTGCCTGCTATGATGCAAATTCTTTAAGTTTTTAGAACTTTCTTAATTGGGGATTTCGGTAGAAATGAGCTCCAATCGTGGAACTTTTAAAATTTTAAAGTTTAATTAATTAATTATGGCTTACTAATTTCGAGAATTAGCCATTGATACTGTGATTGGTTAATTATTTCCGTTTCTTTAATTCCCTTTTAATTTATAATTTTAAACACATTCAGGACTGGGCTTTTGCTTAACTCTGATCGTTCAGAATTTATTATTTTTTCAGGTGTTAGAACCATTTGGGTTGTTTATTCCTGCTGCTTCTGAATGTGCTGCAACATTGTGTGAATATTTTATAATTAATTACCGTCCGGCGTAACATAAAAATAATACATTTTAAGAATACTTCTAACCAATTCCATTAAGTTTTTATGATTCGAGCTTTTATTCGAAATTACCCTTGAACAACACGTTGTTCGTAAAAGTTTTCATTAGTCGTAACTTAAACCGTAAAATTATCTCGCTCTAACAGAGATTATAAATTCAGGAACCCTGGACATTTTCGGTTAGAAGTTCACGCGTTATTACATTTTCAAGTTTATTCATGACTTATCCTAAATTTCATTTTGGTGTCCGAGTAAATGGGTTGACTTAAAATTAGTTTATTTTGATAATATATTCTGTAGGTTTATTTTAGGATTTCGTGTTCATATTTAGTCTTGTTTGTAAACTACGAAGTTTAATGTTTCATTCTCCATTCCGCAAGATTTTATGTTCTCAGATGCCCAAAATAAGGAATCATCTAGATTTAAGGTTTTCTATTTCTTTCAGTATTTTCTTGTCATTTTCCTGTGAATTTTGTCCGTCAAACCGTACCCAAGTAAGATATTGATTTAAGATGTATCTTTGACCATCTACTCAAGCAGAAATTACTGTTATTACTGGCATTTTCTGGACTGACAGTAACAGTGCATTTCTAGCTGTTATTCTTCTAATAATTGTTATTTTGCTGTTGATGAACCAGCTATAGTTTATATTTACTGCTAATATCTCATGAAAATAAGTCTGGAAAAGCTACTAAACTAGTTATGGATTTTACAAAAGATCAGAATCAAGGAAACACAAACGGAGCGGAAACAAAGGTTTAGCACCTGTAATGAAATTCCCACCAACCAAGCTTGACTAATTCTTCACTAATTCTACGAATAATTTTGGAATAATAGTATTATAAATATTATACTTTCTTGTATTAACCATACTGTGCTTCATTTGACTTAAAATTACTTACTTTGGAGCCAAAAATTGCAAACAAATCCGGGTTACTGGTCTAATCGCCCGTTGAAGTCTCCAGGTAATATCCCTCGTTTCTGCTTTCTTTTGCTTCCGGATGACGTTTAAGGTTACTTTAAAGTTGCTAAGTGTTTTATTACGTTTCTAACTTCAATTTTAGAAGGTTATTATCACGCAATCATTGTTTTATTGCTATATGTATATTGCCTACGATTTCTAAAATGAATCTTTCATTCAATGTGTTTTTCTGGCGTGGCTATTATCTTATTTTTAACAAGTTTACAGACAGATTAGCTTACTTAAAGACCAATTTTAATTTATTTTGTGAATAAAAGTTACTTTGAATTAGTTATACGTAGAGGTGGGCTTTTACAGAGGTTAAACTTTAAGAGGAATGAGCGTCTTCAGGGTTTCCACTAATGAATTATTATAGTTTGTTGGTTTGGACCGCGCTATTCTTGTATTGTTGAAGGAACGCTATAAGAAACTAGAAAAAGATTAAGACTCTTTTGGCATTAGCATACTTTTAGCTTTCTTCGAGTTACTCTATCACTGGCCATAAATGTCTTCGAATTTCAGAAAAGAAAATGGAAGAACTTTGAGTTGTTTTCATTTCTACATATCGATTTTAGTTTGACAGTTTAGATAAGTTTGCCTTTGGGGCGAGGTTCCTAATGTTCCTAATTATGTGGCGGCTTTTAAATGGTTAAAAATCATGGAACGGCCCTCTCTGACAGATTCTTATTTCAATTTTCCTTAATTGTTTAATATATTTATTGGATCAACGATTTTCAAAATTAAACTATTCTTGTTGAAATTTTGTTTACTTTTATAATTGGGGGAAACGAAAAAATTCTCATATTTGTATTTATTTATAGTTGCTTTGTGCAAAACAATTTAATAGTAAGCAAACGGTTTTAGTTTGGGATTTGTGTACGTTGTATTAAATGTACTTTTCCTTGTGTTAGCCTAATTTCAACAACAAATATTATCTGCAGACTAAAAAGGACATTCGTGGGAGTTTGGGTATTTTAGTATTAAAAACTAAATCAAGAACTGATATCTGTTAATATTATTACATATCACATTTCCACATTTCTACCCGCATAAAGCTATAACATTAACGAGTTTTCGATGAAATTTGAGAACTGTAAACTAATTTTGTCAAGTACTGAATATCGTAATTTCGTTAGGTAAACAGACAAAAATGATGATTGAGATGTGAATATCTGAAGTATTTTGTGACTTTTGATACGTATAGAAAGTAGGTAAACTAATCATGTTTCTTATTATTTGTTTATTCCTTCATTTTCCATACAGCTTTGATGTTAAGAAATAGTGATATCTTTAATTCCCTTGGTGTCAAAAAAGTATGAGAAATGTATTTTCAGACTTTGAAATGAAACTGCTTAAAATAAAGGTATGAAGTTGCCATATTCCGCTTTCTTTAAGAATTTATAATTCAAACTAAGCGAACTGTCTTACACGGAGATTCCAGACACAACTCGTAATGAGTAACAAATAGAAGACAATGCACCACATAATATATATAAATGATGGTTCCATTTCAAATGCGAATCCATGGAAATTTTACTATAATTTACAATTTCTACGAAATTGCTATCTAACTTAAGTGAACTGAGAAATATAACTTTGTCTTGTCTAGTTTTACCAGCATTTAAAATAATTCCATTTTGAAGCAACAAATTGAAAGTGACTCTATATTAATAAGCTATTTATAATGATGTTTGAAGAATTTACGATCATTTTTGGACAACGATTTAGAAAATCTATGAATAGCAATATAGCATCCTTCCCTGAAGTACACATAATCGATGTGGCAGTTCCTCTGACAGAAAATTCACTTCATCATAGGAACCCCTTGAGAGCGATTTGTAGTAAGATTCTATCCAGGAGTAAGCATCACCTCTGATACAATATTTGTTTAACTTGTCAAGAAGATATAAACGATTTAGACAGTCAAAGGCCATGGAAAGATCTATAAAAAGGTTACAGGCTAATTTGCAGGAATTCAAGGTGCACAAGACGGTCTGAACAAAATTAAAAGTGACTGTTTTAAATGATTTATTTTGAAAATCTATGCTAGAAAGGTTAAAGTAATTTATAGAAAGAAGAGAAGATATTACGGCATACTCACCAAAAAACGTCGAGAAAGATGAAAGGTGGTTTATGGGGCGATCATAGACGCTGACTCCGTTGGGCAAGCAAATAACAAAATTTGGCAACTGAAGCAAATACTTTTGTATTATTAAGGTTAATTGGTTTGCAAGTGTAGGATGCCTCCAAAAGTTACGTAACTGTTTTACTTGACTAGCGATATTCCAGTTCAAGAGAAAGAATGTTATTTAGAAGTGCCCCATAAGGATTTTGAAAACTTGGAGCCTATGCGGAAGCGATAATTTCCTATTAAATTTTGGTTGCCTTTCTTGGCCAAGGGTAGTGCATTTTATTGATATTTACCATCATTTAAAAAACAACTTAAGATATTACATAACGGGCTTACATAAAGATATATTGTTTTAACAGAAGAAGTGGTATTCCGTTATCTCTTAGGCATCTCTTAGGCATCTCTTATTTTTGAATTAAGTGTTTTGATATTTGAATTAACTCATTTTCAGTGACGGAGATAAGAAAAATATATTGTGAATTAAATTTAACATTACGTTTTAGTATTTTTTTGAAAGGAAGTTGTGAGGAATAACAGTGGGCATTAAAATCGTCTGCGAGCGATTTGGTTATGTTATATTATCAACCTTATTGGTATTTGTCAGATTGTTTACTATGTTCCACACTATGTACTTCCCTGTCCTTTGCGTTTTCTTTAGCCTCCGCCCAAGCTATTCCTCTCCCTTCAAGTACTTCCTTTATTTCCGTATTCCAAGTATTTTCGGTCTCCCTCTGGTCCTTTTCTTGTCTGTGTCCATTTCCCATATCTTCTGATGTTCTCGTTTATAATTCTACCCGTTCCTGTAACTCATACTCTTCTTAAAATTCTCATATCGCATGGTTGTAGTTTAGATTTGTGTCTTGTTCTTGCTTTTTCATCCATTTGGTTCCGCAAATTTTTATGAGGTCATCCTTCCATCTCATTACCGGTTTTCCTATGTTCCTTTTGCTTATCCTAGGTCTCCAGTCACATTTCTTCTTCCCAACTAGTTTATTATTTCTGGTCAGTTTGATGTAGTTATTAAATGCATTTTGTACATCAAGTGTGATCATTACGCAGTAGCTTCTATTTTTTAATCCTTGCCTGTTTATTCTTTGAACAATCTCTTTGACCTTGTTCATTGTCATTATTGTTGACCTCTGTTTCCTGAAGCCATATTGATTTTCAGAGAGGATCATTCGCGTTCGAGTTCTGTTATAAGTAAGCCTGGTGTTTTAGTAAATGCTCTAAACGGTTTTTCCGTTGTGTTTAACATATTAAGGGGTCTGTATGTAATTTCTGTTTGTTCTGGCTTTTTTGGTTTTTTAAGCAAAACCAATTCCGCCTCCTTCCATATTGCAGGAAACTCTCCTTTTCGTAGTAACTGATTTAATGTTTCTAGTACATATGTCGGCTGTATGCACTACTTCTTTAACTACTTCTGCAGGCATTAGATCAGATCCGGGAGTCTTCCCCCTTCTGAGCTTATCCGCTGCTTCCTAGATCTTCCTCTGCGAATGTGTCACGGTATCCTATAAGAATGATACAGAATTATTTCAAAGATAGGAAACTGATAGTTGGTGATGGCACGGAGATGGAAATAACATGTGGAGTGCCACAATGTTCTGTTATTGGTCCTCTGTTATGGAATGTGTTTTTTTGACGGGGTTCTAAACTCGTCTATGCCTGAAGGGGTTACTCAAATAGCGTATGCCGACGACCTGTCCATTGTAGCAGAGGCTAAAACCTAAGAAATGTTAACAGAAAGAGGCCAACACGCCATAGAGGGAATAAAAACGTGAATAGAAGAGAAACAGCTAAGATTAGATCCAAAAATATGCGAGGCTGTAGATTTGGTTGGAAAATCGGAGCTAATGGGAAATAGGATTGATACCAAGGAATACATAAAGTACCTAGGCGTGATCTTTGACAGGAACACGAGGATGGTGCAACATATTAAAGATATAGCGATGAATTCAGAAAACACAAGCAAGGTTTTAGCGAATATTATGCCAAACATAGGAGGGCCAAGAGCTAGCAAGAGAAATATAAATATTATCTTCGGTTGCTTACTCTATAATGCTGTACAGAGCCCCCATTTGGAAGGAAGCTCTTCGGTATCAGAAATATAGAAACATGTTGCACAAACTACAAAGGAAGTTAGCTTTGAGAGTAGCTAGCGCCTAACGAACTGCATCGACCACGGCGTTACTCGTAGTATGTAGTAGGCACACCACCAATAGAACTTATTGTAAAGCAAAGAACCAAGATATTTCAGAAGACAGCAACAGCCAAAGAAGCCAAAGAACAACTTATAGAAAAATGGCAAAGGGTATAGACTACGGAAGGAGGGGCACAATGGACACACAGACTTATCACTGATTTACGCCCCTGGATTTGGAGAAAACACGGTGAAATAGACTACTATGTGGCACAGGCATTGATCGAACATGGGTGTTTTCAAAAGTATCTTTACAAGTTGAAATGAGCCGAAAGTCCAAATTGTGCGTACTGCCAAGAAGAAGATTCAGTTGAGCACACGCTATTAACCTGCATTAGGTGAATAGAAAATAGAACTTAAACTAACGTAAAACTATTATTAATAAAAATTATAGATAATACGATTCTCTACAAAACATCTTTATACAAACTTTTTGTAAGATTCACGACTGCAGAGATATATAGCCGATAAACTAATTAACCCTTCTTTTCAAGATTGCGGCCGAATGGGGGAGGTTTACCACTTCGAAAACTCTGATTTGCACTCACCACTGACCCCTCTATACACCGATAAAAAAATTGCTGCCTACCCAAAATGCAAAGTTGAATTACCATTTAACGGCAAACTTTTAAACCACTGTAACTGTTTTGTTATTGGGTATTGGCCAAAAGTTTATTAAGAAAATAACTTTATTTTGGTCCCCTCTAGCTACCCTTTCAGTCTCCTCCGTACATTATGAAACACCCTGTATAAGGAAGAAGTTTCTCTAATTCGGTTATTTATTTCAGCTTCTATGTTCCCTCTGTTATTCATTATAGATTCTAAATATTTAAAAATGTTCACTTGTATTGTATAATTTAATATTAAGTTCTCGTTCATCTCTTCTTTGTGTTAATTTTTATTCCTGTGGCTTGTATCTCCTAACTCCATATTTGTATGTTTGATTGTAATTTACGTTAACCCATTTCCATTATACAAAACTGTTTTAGCTTCTTTTAATAGTATAACACACCTTGCTGATATACGTAGCAATTTTGCAAGGTCATCGATTAAACGCTATCTTACATCTTCAAAAGTTTTTTACGTTTAATACCAACAGTATTCCTAAACCGCTCGACAGTATTTGTGATAATTACCTGTAAATTTTGAACAATGCTTCCCGAAAATTCATTAATGTTTCGTTATTTTATAAAATTCCGATACTAAATTGAAATTTTTGAAAACCTATTTAAAGAGATGGTGGTTTTTCTGTGGAACACTATCACTATAATTTTAGAGGTTGACATTTTTATATTCTATTCATCAGGGAATAATAGTGTGCTTATCCACTGTTTTTGTCCTATGTGTATTCCTCTTGACGCATTTGTTTTACATTTCTTATAATTTCATCTGTGTATATGCTGAAGAGCGTTGGTGATAGGCTGTATCCTTGTTTGATTCTTGGTTTGTTTTCGTCTCCAGTTATTTTTACCTGATTGTTTTTGTACAGACTTTTTGTAATATTTATTAGTAGTTTGGGAAATTATTTGTTCTACATAATGCCCCATAATTTTTCTCTATCTACGTAGTCAAACATCTTTTTTAGGTCGATGAACGCCAGATGTATTTCAAAATTGAATTATCTTCTCTTCTATATTATTTGTTGGGGGGTAAATACGCCGTTTATACAGGAACGTTCTTTTCTAAACCCATTTTGTTGTTCTACCAGGGTGGTACCTGCTATGGTTTGTATTCTTGCATTTATTATTTTAGCGTACATTATATGTTCGGTGTTTAATAGGCTTATCCCTCTGTAACTTCCGCATTTATCTCGGCCTCCCTTTTTAAATTTGGACTATACCATGGTTTTCAGCCAGTTATCGTGTACTTTTTCTATGTGAGAATACTGACTGATGAGTTGTAGGCATCTCTACTTAATTAGTTCTGCATTTATTCCGTTAGGGCCTGGTGTTTTGCAGTTTTTAGTTCTTCAAGTGTGATGGCATCTATTTCACGTGTTTCTATTTTTCCAAACGATCTTCTTTATCCAAATAGTTGCTATTGTATCACAATTTCTTGTAATACTCTAGCCATTTTTCTTCTTCAATGTTGTTGCATTTTGCTTTGTCTTTTTAATTGTTAATCATACTTCTTATGGCTTTGTAGGCAATGGACCATCATTCATGTAAGTCTTGTTCTAATGCCTGTATCCATTTTCCCTAACTTTCTCTATGTGCATGTTTTATTTTTGTTTTTACTATGTTTCTTCTTACTTTATATTCATTATACGTTTGATCATTTCTATTTTGTAAGGATTTTTGGTATGCAACCTTCTTTTCTTTGCTTACTTTTTCTAGTTGTTCGTTCCAGATCTTAAGTCATTTTTTTAAATCACTTTAGGTCTTCTGCCTAAAGCTTCGTCGGCCGCTTGTTGCATTTCTTTTCTTATGTTATCCCATTTTTTATTAATGTTGTCCGCTGTTTGGTATTTCAACAAATATGGATTTAATCTGTTTTGGTATAGTATCTGTATACTTTCGTCTCCAAGAAGATTTAATTTATATTTGTATTGTTTTACTTGTTATATTGTTATATACGTAAATAATTAACCTTCTCCCAATTAATAAAGAAACATCTTTGGTATAGTAAAAATGTTATCATAATTTTACAATTATGTTCTCGTTCGATGTATCCAAACATGATCAAATGCAACGACTAAAAATGCGTGTTCAAATTTATATTATCACTCATAATTAAATCAGTTGGCTGCCAGTACAGCACACGTAGTACTGCAATGTAAAAAGCTAAGCAAAGGCCTGGTTCGTCAGAACTTGAATCGGTGACGACTCTGCGGCTCGGTGTGTTTGGCCCCCTCGACACTGTAAACGCATAAGAGGGTAAAAGTAAAAAAAAAAAAGAAATTAAACCAGTTTTTGTAGCAACATTTACCTTCCAAAACAGATCTACCTTCAAAACATAGTTAAATAATTTCGGACACTGGCAGGTGATAGCAGTCATCATTTATTTTTAAGTCTGCAGAAGCATTACTTATGTTTGACGTCCTTTTTATTTATTGGAGTTGGAAAAGCAAAATTTTGAAGCAGATTTTGGGTGTTTATTTTTTTTTATTTCGGTATTATCAAGTTGGCAATGTATGGCATACGGTTCCCTCTGAAGTTTGGACCGAAAATTAATCTCATTTCACATAAACTGTCTACTTGAATGAATTATCTTTATAAATATATTTACTTTATACTTATTTTCTGATTGTTTTTGTTGCTAAAGGTAAAATTAAATTATCAAACCATTAAAACACTTAACGTAACGTTTCAGAGACAAGTTTAATTTAATTTTTATTTAGCAACTGGCGGAAAAATACTCAGAAAGATAATTTAAAATGTTAAACTCATCACAACTTCCAGGAAGTATAAAAAATAATATTTATATTATTTACCTTTAACACTAATTTTAATGTTAATGGTAGGAGTTGGTAAAAAATCCAACGAATCGTTTTTCATTGAGTTTTCTAAAGTTAAAGACAAAAGCAAACTTTTGTATTATCTGCCTAACCATGCACTTATTGTTATATGCTTTATAGCGGCATAGTTTCGCAACTAAATCTTTATAATCAGTCATTAAGGAACCCTCTTATTCCCTTAATGAATACCGTCATCAGGCAGTTTCATACCAGAATGACGTGCAATATGCAACGTGTTGCTTCCAACAATTAAATTGAGGACATCCATACTAATGCAGTCAACGTGCGTATCTATTAAGATTACCCAATAAGGAAATCCTTTCACTGAACGAATGAAAATTGGAGGAAATATAATACTTCAAAGGTATAAATAGAACCTTTTTTACGAAAGGTAGCATTGAAAAAGCCGACAAGAAATTCATATTGAAAGGAGCAATGATCTGAGTTGAAAATTGAACCACAGTTCATATATTTTTACCCTAAAAATATGCTCGACTAGTTATATAGTAGGAAAGTAGCGAATCACGCGCCTAAGGCACTCTGTATATGACATACAATATTAAACAGTTCCGAAAAACTGTAAGCAAACCTTTAAGTTCGGAAAATATTTACTACATTTCCCTTACGTCTCTCTTTCTTACGCGTAAAGTTAAGGGGTGTTACTATTTGTGTGTTGTAAGGTCGACGCTTCTCAAAAGCAATCCGAAACTCCCTTACTCCTACGAAGAACACTGTTCAAATAGTCTGCCTTATTTATTAATTTTGCTCCCTGCTCACTAGGAAAGCATTTGTCTTACCGTACTGGGTAGACAATGGATACAATTTTCCACTTCTCAGAGTGTAATTAATTTTTACCCTACTTTAATAAAGGTTTGATAAATTATTCACGAATACTTATATTAAAAACAGTAGTTTTGAATAAATACGCGATTTTATTAAGGAAGCTAGTATATTCGAAGATTGCCTTTGATTCAATTAAGGTTTGAATTCCAAAAGTTTAGAGAATGTATAATATCGAATTTAATTGCGCTTTTACTTTTTTAATACGTGGGGATTTTATTAGGGCAAACGTTATAAATCTGATCTGTTTTATTGCCAAACAATAATTTAGAAGAGATTTTTATTAGGCAATTTTAGTTTATAACACTTTAAGATCATCCACAATTTTAAGAAATGTTTTTCGGTTAGCTTTTGGCAAAAATCTGAGACTTTTTGTAATGAATGCTTATCTTTTTGTTATTATTTATTTGTCAGTTAGTTTGTTTAGCTTTGTATAATCGCGTTTGGACATTTTTAGCAAAAGAATTGTAATTTAACAATTTTTGACGAAATTTTTAGTGCTCAAATCGTAACAGAATTCGCACCGATTAATCTTAATGACGTAACATTTTCTTTTGTAATGTCTCGGAACTAGAAATTTCTTCCGGAATGTCATTGTAAAAATGTATAATAATTATGTGTTTCACAAGACAAAAATGTGTTAAGTATTTTTTGTTCTAATTATTTCCTGGACCTTTGCTGGAGGGAATTTCTCAACATTTTTTATTTTTGTTTTGAGTATCTAAATTTAAAATTACATTTTCTTCTTCTTCTTCTTCCTCTGGTCCTTGTTCAGTTGCGAGCGTCGGAAATCAGGATACGCCTTCTTTTAATCATTTCTTCTTGTCTCTTGCTAGAACTTTTATTTCTTCTACTCTTTTCCCTTTTTGTTCACCTATCTCTGCTATTTGTTGCATCCATATCTGCTGTGGTCTGGCCTTTTTTCGTTTTCTTTTTTTTCACTTTTCATTTCTAAATTTTCTTTGGTAGTCTATTTGGTTCCATCCTTGTTACCTGCCCATACATTTCTAATTGTTTTCTTTCTAGTTTCTGAATAATCGGTTCTTGCTTTAAGTTATTTCTTATTTCTTCAGACTTTACTCTATCAAGCTTTGTTTTCCCCATGATTTTTCTCAAGTCTCTCATTTCCAGTGCATTTACTTTACTTTGTTGATTCGGCTGAACTACCCATAATTCGCTGCCGTATAATAAAGTCGGTATTGTTACTGTATAGTGTATACTAGCAGTTTGCTTTTATGTTCTATTTCCTTGTTTTTTCCCACTATGGTTCTATTCAATTCATAGTATATCTTCGCTGCTTTTCCTATTTTATTGGCTATATCTATTTCTATTTTCCCGTCATCAGTAATAATACTGCCGAGATATTTAAAAGTAGTGACCTTTTCAAAAATCCGTCCATTAACTATTTTTGTTTTATTTGTATTGATTTCCATTTTCATTTTGTTTATTTCTTCGTCCCATGTGTTCATTAGTTTCTGAATTTTAGAGTAGTTGTCTGCAAATAATACTACATCGGCTGCGTACATTAGGCTGTCTACGTTTATAGGTAGTAGATTTCTCTATCCTACCTACTAAAGTTTGTAGTTTTTTCGCTCTTTCTCTTACTTTTTTTTAGTAATCTATCCATTAAAATTATGAATGCAATGGACTGTTTAGTACTGTTATACTTTTATTTGTTTTGTATTTGCCGCGTTTGCAGTTTAAGTACTGCGGCGCCACCTAACGGGTTGTTTTATCAGGCTGCCACCCTGCCACCCTCAACTCAGTTGTTCTTTGCTACTCGAACTGGAAAAAGGTGTTTAAGTAACTCCACATGGTAACTGGTGAACCATGTGTTATCTGCCAGCTATAGTACCTAGTCACTTACAGGCCGTCGGCTGGCTACGGACTGTCCGGTTTGCCTAAGGTCCGGACTGATGTAGCCTTCACATTGATGAACCGTTTCACATGCGACTGATTTTATCAGACCTGACAGTCATAATGTAATAATACCATTGTTTAAATTAGCTGTTTCACATGTAACACGTATCGTCAGATTAGCTCTTGCGTATAACGGACCGTCAGGATCTGTCGGAGCTATTATTGTTATGGAGTGTTTCACATATTATGTCCCGACAGTCAGCGGCGTATTTGAAATAGTGTTGCTAAATTGCTGAATGGATAGTCATACGAAAGTAATCAAAAAACTTGTGTTCGTCCTCCCTTAAATTTGAATATAAGGTTACAAATGCACCTTGCAGGACTCTTGTAGAACAAATTGGATGCATCCACATAGATCTATTTTTGCATCTTCTCGTACGCTGTATTAATCTTTTAATACATAAAGCGGCAACATCTCGTTGTTCGATTCTTTGCAGATTCATTTTTAAACTGATCAAATGGAGGAATGTGAACATAGTCCTACTATCAGGACTGATCTATCAGAGCTGACCATCAGTCATCTATCAGTCACATGTGAAACGGCTCAGCCGCCTGTCAGTCCTGACCGGATAGTCCAGGATAAATGTTGGTCTGACGATTTCATACAATTTCAACACACATTAGGCGTGAAGGTTTGTGATCAGTTCATCCGTTTGTTGGCTATTCTGTTGAGAAACTGTCCTGTGAGAAATGAAGTTTTCAAAACTTTTAAGTCTTCTATTATTAATTGAAGATACGTCGAAAAGTAGAAGACATTTTCGGACAAAGAAATGGCTTCTAGAAAGGAACAAATATTTAATTAAGAAAGTTCAGTTCTGAAGATTTCAAAAATTTTTGACATTAAACTTTTTCATTTATTTTCGGAAAGACGAACGAATATTATTGATTTTTTCTTCATCCATATTCGCTGCTGGATCGGTATTTTTATATAATTCAAGCAACTTATTATAGCCTATATCGTCGGAGTGGTTAAGGCATTCGACTACAGCGCGGACGGTCTCGGGGTCAAACCCGAGTAGGATGCTCGGCGAGTGGCCTGCCCAGTCACTGAAAATAATTGGGAATCAAAACACAGTAGTGGAGTACGGAAGGTAGGCGATTATCGCGTCGTCGAAGGTGCTTACTACATCACCCAGTACGCATAGCATGCGGGACAACCGAGCTATGAAAACGACTTAGGAGGCCTTGACTCTCCATGTTGTCGGCCATACTCCCTCGTAAGTGCCGTTACCTTTACCTATTATAGCCTATTATTCTATTTATAAATTCACGAATAAATTCCCCTGAATTTGCGATAACTATGTGCATATATTGTCATGGTTTTTTAAATTTTGCGTAAATTAGTATAATACGGCCCTGTTTTTCGAAGTTTAAGCCGGCCTTGAAGCTTGCAGAACCTGCGTGAGTAATGCCAAATTAGCACATTCCTTTTTGGCTGCGCAATAATTCGAAGAAATCCCAAATGTAAGACCAAATATGGTGATGTAATATTTTGATGAGCGTTTCTTTTTTGAGAATCCGGGGAAGAAAATAGCAAAGCACCCCAGAGTATAGTCAGCTGTCAACAGTGGTAGAAAATCCCGTCTTATTTATCAACTTCTCGTTTTCGTTCAGTTTTCGTGGGAAAACTACCGTACGGCATATTTGTCGGATTATCTCAGCGAGTGTCTTATTTGTATCGGGTTAATATAAGTTCTGTGTTGGAAGTTCCGTTTGAGTTTGACGTTTGGTGAAGTTCCGTTCCACACAGTTTTCGCTTCCGGATTAAAAATCTATCATTTCAGGACATCTTGTTGTCTTCACTTCTGCTTCCGGAAGAAGGATCCCATCCCTTTTTACGTCGACCGCTGCTATCTCTCCCTGGGGCTCGAAGCCGACCATCGCTTTCACCGGGCACCCTCTCCCCAGGTAAATACATTAGGCTGCCCTTTACTGTCGATTGTGAGTGTGCTAATTCAAGCCTTAATTCAGTACCGTATTCTGTGATTCACGCGGACAGGCACCAGTAATATTGTATGTAAATCAAGCACTTCAAGCATCATTTCTTTTGATTAATCTGTTCAACGAAGTCTTCAACTAGCATGTATTACCTTTTGTTTTAGCGTTAATAATTCAGAAACTTTGTGAATTTTTAGCTTAAGTTTTGTCATCAACATTCTTTTTCATATAACCTAAGATAAAATTTATGAACCCCCTTTGTGTCTACCTGTTTTCTTATCCTTTCTTCTTTTATTCGCATATATATTTTACTCGTCACTGGTGCTAAGCATACAGCTCTATAATTATCTCATTCAGTTGGGTCTCCTTTTTTATGAATGGGCAGTATTATGTTGTTTTCCCAATCTGTAGGTATTTGGTTTGTTCTCCAGGCCTTCCTATATATCTTCAGTTGCCATCTTTTTCACTCTGGCCCTAATAATTTTACCATCTCTGAGTCTATTTTATCTTCTCCGCATGCTTATCCTGTTTTTAGTTTTTCTATACTAGCTATTTCTGCTTTTTCCATTTCTATATGTCCTTATGCTATTTCGTCGCCTTGTATATTCTCCTTCTTCCTTTAAGTCGAACTTTTCTATATAGTGCGGTCGTTTAGTCTGGAAACCTGGGAATAAAACGTTGTCCGTTCATTTATGGAAAAAATTCTCGGACAGGTCAATTTTTATTTTTTATTGCACACATTTTGACATATCGTTAAAATTTTTTTCCGCCATATTTGAAAAAGTTATGGCGACCCCCAATTTTTTAGCCATATTTGGATACTTCGTGAAATTCTAAAACAAAAAATGTCAAAAAACTTTTTCAAATATGGCGGAAAATTTTTTAACGATATGTCAAAGTGTGTGCAATAAAAAATAAAAATTGACCTATCCGAGGATTTTTTCAATAAATAAACGGACAACAACTTTTTATTCCCAGGTTTCCAGACCAAATGACCGCACAGCATAATGTTTTCTCCATGTTTCCAGGATGTATGGTGTGCCTAGATGCAGCTCCTTATTTGTATCTCTTATTATTTTAATTACTTTCCTTTTTTGCCCCCTGAGTGATTTAATTTCACTCCAAAATATTCTGATGTTTGTTTTATACGTTTCGTTTAGTTTTCTCCCAAACTCCTCTCAACTTCTTTATTTAGCTAATTTTACCGTCTTCTTTACTGTATTTCTTCTTCTGATATATTCCTCCTTATCCTCGTCCAGTTTAGTATTTATATATTTTTTCCAGGCTTGTTTATTTTTTTTTTGACTTCTACCCTTACTTACTGCGTCCACCAGCCTGTCGTTTTACTATTTTTATTGTATTTTGTTACTCCGCATATGTTGTTTGCTGTGTTATACATTATTTCCTGCATAATTTCCCATCTTTCTTCCAGAATACATTTTTTATCTAGTTCTAAGTGTCTTTTGAATTTCATATCCGTCTCTGTTTGATACCTATCTTTCAACTGTTAATTTTTTTAATTTTCTTATTTTTATTCTAGAGTTCTAGAGTATTCTTTCATGTTGTCTTGGTTCCTAAATGTGCTCTGTATTTCCGCTATTATAAGTCTATGCTGTGTGCCCTGCTGCTGTGTACTTCTGCTTCCTTTAGCGTCTGTATCTGTTTTATTTCTTGTTCCAACTATGTACATTTTAAATAAGAAAAAGTAAACCACTACTAGGATCTGCGTGCGATTTTTAAAGTCAATTTTTAGAATTATGTTGAGTAGCTTCGGCTTATTTAAAAATCAGGCACTGTTTCTGTAGTTTAATTTTACTTGTTTAACATTTAATTATTAGCAATTAAATGCATTTCTCTTGTCTTGTACTTTCTGCAAAAGGCAAAAAAGAATAATAAAAATCCAAGTGTTCAGGAATTGTAATATTTCCTTGCAGGACTGGCTCTGTGAGGCGTTTGTTAAAGCTCAAACGAGCGCCGGAAACACAATAATAAATGCAAGTAATTGAACTGCATAAGGTGTATTAAGCTGGTCAATTATTATATATTAATTATGAAATTAAACGAAACAATGTAAAACGTCGACCGGCACAACATTGACTTACGTTATTGTTAATAAAATAATGTCTGTTGCTACTACGGTTATTTGTTTTAAAAGAACGTTCCCCAAACGGAAATACCGGGCGTCTGCGTAATATGAAATGACGTAGCTAATCTCAGCAGTTGTAAAACGTAGCAGAGTAAAAATTCCTAACTTCTTAACAAGTCTCATAAAATACTAATATTCGTTAGGAAATATTAGTAAGAAAAAATCTGAAGTTGCTACAGACTATCTACACTTTCTTAAATTGCGCTAACATGCCTTGAACAGCTTCAGAACAGCCTTAATCTGCCTCAAAAATACTTCTAGGCTGCTCCATTAATAAGAAACAAAAGGCAACCTCAGTGGATAATCCCTAGAAATGATTTAAAGAAATCAAAATGAATGATTTGCTAAACACTGCACTTTTAGAGGACGAAGCAATTTTTTACAATTCAAAGCTCTTAAGCTCATGGTCGACCTGCCAGTTCGCCTGTCTTAAGTATTTTCACCTTCTCATTAAAAAAATACCTATTATAAACAACCTGAAAATTTCTAAACAGAATTTTCATTTTTACAAGAAAATCCTTTCAAAAACAAAAATTGTGGAGTTCTTATGTTTAAGACTGAAAAATTACAAGCGAGCATCAGAACGACAATAATTTAATTAGAAGGGGCAAAGTTAGGACATTCGAGCTATTCATATGATACACAACCTCGTAATAATCAAATATATAAATCAGAACTGTCTAGGAGAGATAGTAAAGCATTCAGAATCGTGCGGTCAGTAAGACAATGGTGGAATTTGATGCACAGCCACTTGGAAAATTGCAAAAACCTTGGCGGATCCCGGGCGATTACAGGCGACAGGGCCATCAGTCAGCGGCTTAGGAGGTGTTGCGCTCGTCCCTGCTCGTAATATACAAGAAACAACTGGATATATAGAAGAAAACTAAAGGAAACTTTGTCATACCCACTGACACTGCATTATCTCGAAAAGTAGGAAAATCTCGACTTAGTTTTGACTTAACTCTGACGGGATGAAAGATGTTACGTTGGATATATGTTTATTTGAAATTATAATCATTTTGATCAATACTGAAAAACAAAACCTGCTATAGAAGATATTATTCTATTAATACCGACGAATAGCTAATCACCTTATTATTGATGATGAATCGGAAATGCTTGATTTTAATGTCACTCAAAAATTCGTTCGTAAGAATAATTAATTTATAAGAGCCTTGCAACTGCAGTTTTTGTAAAATTTTGTTTGGCAATTATTGTGTGAGTAGATGGCGTGGCATACAAACTTGTTGGTGATTATTAGAACTGCCCCGTAGAATTTTACTGAAATTGGAGGGTTTACACCTTCGATTTTTAAAGTCTTTCTGGCTCGTAAGCTCTTTTTTAGTCGAATTCCAAACAGGGCTTGGTTTCAGGTTTTCACAGAAATCTGAATGCTGAATCAATATTCCTCAAGGATCGGTTTTAGATCCATTATTGTTTATGTGCTTTATATTAATAATTTCGAAGTGAATCTTAAGTATAGTTTAATAAATTGATTGTTCCATTACTATCAGTAACGGATGAAAACCTTGTTGACGCTGTTAATAAAATTAATTTCTATAAATTTATAAACTAACTTCTTGCATCCAAGTAAGTAGATGAATTAGAATTAAATGCATCCAAAGGTTATTTTTATAGCTAACGAGAATACTCACTCAATAAAAGAATAGACTGGAATTAGAACAAGTGTAACAAACTAAATAAAATAAATAAATAAAAACAAAATTGGCAGAAGGAAAAACGAATCTAAATGCTTTAATTCCTCGCTGTTCACCGCCAGGCAGTATCATAAACGCAAAATAATAAGGGGGGGGGGAGGGGTGATGGAGCGAACTTTATACCTAATTTGTTCTTTTAAATTTTCAATTTTGATGGTGTATTTACGTAAACCTTACTTTTTAAGTAATCATAAAACAATCAATCGGAAATATATCCGGGATCTAGCTGGCCATTTTGTGGGTCCTCGTCTGCCAATCCATCGACTGGGAAACAATTTATTAAATTAACGTAAATAGATTTTATCAAAACTAGAGATCAGAAGAACAAAATCGGCAAGAAGTTCGCCCCATTCCCACTTTCCCTCAACTTTATTCAAAATGTACGAGAATTTAATTTAATATTTATTTTCGTTTCATTTCAAAATTTTGTTATGAATTCTAGCCCAATTAGCCCAACCTGTCGTGGTTGCAACTTAGAAGACGAGACTGCAGAGCACCTTCCGTACAAATGTCCTGCACTCGCTCCAATGAGAGGTTCCACGCTAGAGGACTTCTGGCCTAGTATGACCAGTATCAGCAGCATCCCTCTGGCAAGTATCCTCAGGTTCATTCAAAGGTTAGGATGGCTTGAGTGATGCGCCTAAGGTGAGGATGTCGCAACGGAGGCAGTACAATGGGTCCATCTGAGGCCTAAGTGCACGTGACATAGTCCCCCTCCACCTAAAATCTAGACTCCAGAATCCAGCCCAATTATTACACGTCAACTATTTGCCGGACTGGCCGGGTGGTTAAGGCTCGCGATCAAATCCGAGCCGGATGCTCGATGGGTAGCCTATCCACTGAAACTATTTGGGAACTGAAACGCAGTAGAAGAGTATGGAAGGTAGGTGGTTGTCGAATACGTGATGCTTACCATATCACCCTGTACGTATAGTGTGTGAGACAACTGGGTATAAAAGCGACTTAGGTGGCCTAACCCTCCAGGTTGCCGGCCATACTGCCTCGTGGAGTGTAATGCCGTTAAAAAGAGTATTTAATTAGATAGTAAAAAATATGGGTCGCCATTAAAAAAAAATCGATGACGTAATATTCCTTCCAAAAATAAGCTTTAAAAAATAATTTTATAAAATGTGTTTTTTCTAAATCGTCCAAGGCGTTTCAACTTTTTTTTGAAAACAAATTGGTTACCACAGAATTTATGCGTTACTTTACGGACACACGGTACCTACATGTAGTTTCAAGACATATTACTTTCGTAAGCAATCGTTATTAATTATAATAATCCTAAGCAATGGAACTTTTTGAAAATCTAAGTTAATGAATTCTAAATATTTGTTATTGTTATTATTCAAAATTTCTTGAAGCTCACCGGAAACTAAATTCGTTAGCTTTTCTTTACAAAACATCAGGTTAACCCCTGCACTGTTCCATTACAAATAATTTTCAAGTTATAAGATTGTAATATAATTAATAGCACGTAATAATCAAAAAACGTTTGGTTAATCGTAATAATGTATATATACGCTTATCTCGCTAAGCAGGTTGTGGAGGGCAGATGTTGATCATTAGCGACTATAATATTGTGCGTCCTTGGACGATCCTTTGCTTCAATTTATTTGTCATTCGGGCGTGTTAGTGAAAATACATGTAAACTTTCTTAGTGTTAACAAATCTTTAACGACTTTAATATTCGTTAATAGTGGTGACTGTGGATCCTATGGCTGTCTTGGTATATTCAGCAAATGGTGAGTGAACAAATTACACTTTCCTTTTCACTTCTTGTTGCAAAAACTGTCGTTAAATGAATTAATAATGAATTAATCGGCCTGTAACTCCCAGTGGAGCATAGAGCATAATTTGATATAACAAGATATGGCAATAATTTAAAGATTTTCATACAAACGCAATATTATTTGTAAGACTGAAATATCAAAATCCTTCATATCAGTACACTCACACTCTCGGAAGTTGAACTTGCCAACGAAAATTTAAATTAAAATTTCAATTTGTAGAAAATTCCCCGCGGTAGTATCATTTTCTACAAATTGAAATTTTAATCAAAATCCTTATTTGTTGCCTGGATATAAGGTTTAAGTTTCCATAGTTTAAAAAATTTTGATCAAAATGTTATCCCAGAATTGAGATTTGCTTATGAACCTGAATTTATACGAGGACCAAAGATTTAATACTGCAAAATTCGATGTTGTAAATCTTTAAGATTAATATTCGAACTTGAATTAAGACTGAGATTTGAAACTGATAAGTATGAAAATTGCTAAATTTCATTTAATCATAATTTCATCGAATTGATATTGATGAATCTCACAATTCGCATATTCAAGTCTTCTCTTCTCTGATACTTTGGGATTCTGGGAAAGCTAAACAGAGCCTTTGCACAACTTCTTTATTTTAATTAAATTACGTTTCATCGGTCGTCTACTATAATTCCCACAACACTTACATTGTTATTGACAGAAGATTAAATTCCAGATTTGAGTTTTTCTGCATTTTCTTTCTTTTATGAACTGTTGGTCTCAACCTACGTCAAATTCCAAAATAAAATTATATAGCTTAATAAATTCTGGTGGATTGGTTTGAACTTTAAATTTTATCGACAGAAAATTGAATTTTGGATTTAATTCTTGTGCTTTTCTTCTTTTTCTTTCTCTCTTCAACTAATGGTCTCAAGCTATGTAAAGTCCCAAAGAAAAATTACAAAGCCTGATTAATTCTGAAGCATTAGCTCAAATTCTAAATTTAATTTGCAGAAAATTGAATTTTGGATTTAATTCTTATATTTTCTTTTTGCTTCTATTATTAACTGTTGTTCTCAATCTGTGTAAAATTCAAAAGTAAAATTACAAAGCCAGATTAATTCTGACGGATTGGCTTGAATTTTAAATTTATTCTGCAGAAAATTGAATTTTGGATTTAATTCTTGAATTTTTCTTCTGTTTATTTCTCGTATAAACTGTTGGTCTCAACCTATATAAAATTGGAAAATAAAATTATCAAGCTTGATTGATTCTGAAGGATTGGCTCGAACTTTAAATTTAGTCTTCAGAAAATTGAATCTTGGATTTCATCTTGTACTTTTTCCTTTTTCTTTCTCATATGAACTGTTGGTCTTAATCTATGTAAAATTTCAAAATAAAATTACAAAGATTGGTTAATTCCGACGAATTGGTTCGAATTTTAAATTTATTCTACAGAAAATTTAATTTTGGATTGAATTCTTGTCGTTCTCTTCTGTATTCTCTTTTATGAGTAATTGGTCTGAATCTAAGTAAAATTCCAAAGTAAAATTACAAAGTTTGATTAATTCTGAAGGATTGGCTGGAATTGTTTTCATAAAGTTTAGCTATTGTATTTTGGAAATATGTAATTAGATTATTTGAGGCCCTATTTTAACTTTTTCACTATAATCGACAACTTTGTACTTTGGATTTGGATTTGATTAATAACGAACTGACCATAAGCATTAAGTATAAAATTAAATCGTTTAGAATTTAATCAACCTAAAATCTATTTTAACTTTTGAAGCATAGTTAGATATCGTAATATACAGAGCATTTAAGTTGCATCTTAAAAAGTATTAGCATTTGACGTAGGTAAAAATCAGGTTAGTCTTTGTACAAAACGATCAATTTGAACGCAAAACCGGAACCGTCAGTTATTAAAAATAAATACAATTCTTTTTGAAAGGAAAGACGAGTAGCTTTCTGCATGATTTTCTTTGAAACCTTAGAATTTGCGATACTGAAAAATTCGATACCACAGATATTCAGAATTCAAGGTTCTAAATAAGGCTTAGTACAATGTGATTTTTTAAAAACTCAATTGCAGCAGGCCGTATTCTGACGTAACACAGACAGTTCTAAGGTTATTAAGACAGAATACGGCCTGCTGCAATTGAGTTTTTAAAAAATCACATGGTATATTAGAGGTTCGAATTAAGATTGAAGTTTGAAACTTATACTTCCGTGATATATCTGCAAATGTTACTGATCAAAGCAGTCGACGCAAAGTTTTTTATCCTTCCGTCGAAGTACTGAAAAATCGCGACTGAATTTTATTCCTATTTTTGATATTTGTTAAATAAGCAACCCATTCCCTTTAAAAGCAAAAATGAAATTTCAAACAAACCCTGCTAGAAACTACCAACATGGCGCTTTAAAATCCTCATTTATAGCCAAGTAAGCTCGTAACTTATGAAATATTATCAACTGATATAAATTAGTTGAAAACAACATTTATTATGCCCATAACTGCAGCTCACGCAGTCCGGCAAGGTTTTATGTTTTATAGACAATTCTCCATTATTACCAGCAAAGTTAGCATTATATTGAATGGGTAAAGTTAGATCGAATTACAAAACTAATTTAATAGTTGTCATACTACCGCACATTTTTGTTGTAACAACTAGATTTCAGGAGTGTGTATATAATAACAGGATGTATATCCTGAAATTGTTTTCGTACTAAATGTTTAAGGATTTTCTTATTAGTCTTTTAGAACTGCACAAAAATGTATAAAGCATATGAAAATTTCAACAGAAATCCACACAAAAAAAAAATCAAATGTGGATAGGAAATTCATTTTCATCAAAAAACAATTAGGTAAATGTTCTTCTTCTGAAGTTCAATTTTATAATGTTAAAACTAAAAACTTCAAGAACGTAAATTAAGTTTCTGTATCAAAAGATTCTGAAAACATGAATATTTAAATATGAATTAATAACAGAAAAAATTGTGAACAAATTGTATGTTATGCTCTACTGCAATGCAGCACTTTGCACTCGCGCTTCCTATTTGTCAGGTCTTAAGTAATTTTAAAATTTAATTTTGTGCATGGCGTATTTGCGAGAACGTAGACTTTTCAGGTTTAATATAACGAAGTTATATTCCTGTGTAGGTGGATGTTATACAAGCTTCTTACTTAGTATTGTTTTATGTTGATTTATTAATTTATTTACGTTTCTGATATATTTGCAAGATTAATTAGTATACTTAGCAAATTTACAATAAGAATAATTATAGGTTTTTATTGAGCTGTATTTTTAATATAAGTTCCACTTTTGTTTGAAATTTCTGAATTTAATTTATTATCGAAGTGGTAATTATTTATAAACTGCTCCCTTCGTCATGGTAAATATTTAACTTTCCTGAAAATTATTAAATAAGGACAATGCCGTCGGCATATCGGAGATGATGTAGTCTGTTACTGTTTATTAGTATTAGGATATCCTTGTTCTTCCAATGCATTTATTTAAAAATATTTTCCAGAACTGCTGTAAATAGGCATATGGGCATACCTATGGTATGACTTACATTGTTTAGTGAGTTATGTATGACTCAGCGTTCCACGTTATCGAAAGCTTTGTGAAAATCCACAACAAAAGGATGTATTCGGTTGCTTTTTCTAGGAGTATTCTCATGGTCAAAAGATGTTTACATGTGACATGGTCTCTTCTAAATCAAGCTTGTCCAATGGGTTGATATTCATCTAATTTCTTAGTTAACCGAATAGTTATGATTTTTGTAAATAATTTATAGACTTACGAGAGAAAATTAATAGGTCTATAGTTCTGTAATTTTGTCTTATTTTCCTTCTTAAACAGTAAAACTACAACGGCGTTATTTCCAGTTATCTAGAACTTTTCCATTTTTAAGACATAAATAAAAGATATCACAAAGCTTCCTAAATGGTAATTCTGGTGTCTCTTCTTTCAGCATTTCTACTAAAATCATATTCTGCCCCGGTCTTTTGTTGTTTTTCATTATTTATAGTGCGTAATACACTTTTTCTTCCATAATTTCTGACATTTCTTCTGATCCGATATTAATGACTTTTCGTTGTTTCAGTACTCGGGGTGGTTCTTGTTTTCTTGTTCTTCGTTTTACTGTTGCTTTGATATTTACACCTATTTCTCGTTGATCGTCCTTTGTGAATATCATCTGTCGTTTTCCATTATGTTCTAAACTTTTCAAACCCTTATTTTGGCCAATTAGTTTTCCATTTCCTTTTCACAGTATTTTCCGAAGTCCTTTCTTATTAGTTTGCTTGTTCCTAAATGTTCAGTATCTTCTTTCTTTAAATAACTGCGTTTTTTATTTAATTTTTTTTATAGTGTGTTGATGCAATTTGTTTCTTTTGTTAGGTTTCTTACGCTACTTTTGTTGCTGCTTCTGTGAAAATGTTAGTCATTTCATTTAAGTTATTATTCTGACATTGATCTTTCCTAAATTGTAATCTATGTTTTAGTTCTTCTTGGTACTGGCTAGATTTAGTTTTTAGCAGCTCAGTGCCCATCTTGTTTTTCTTATGTTTCTGAAGCTCTCTCTTTAATCTTTCTTTAATTTTTATTTTGGCGCTTAGGAATCTGTGTTAATCTTAAATGAGTTTAAAGCTGCTATGTAGTTTACTATGTGTTTGTCACTTGATAGAATATAATCCATCTCATTTTTTGTTTTACTATCTGGGCTGATCCAGGTCCACTTTCGTTGTTTTTTCTTCTTAAAAACATATGGCGGGTTAGAAATTCAAGTAACATAGTTTATCGTTGATTTATTGCGCCATAATTATAGTGACTTAAATATTCTTCATAATTTTCTTGTCTCTTACCCAATTTCGAGTTAAAATCACTGATAACCAATGTATATTTGTAATTAGTTGGTCTGCGACGTTAAGTTTGTCCATGTTAGTATTCTAGCTCTTTAAGGTTATTAAAGGCCCAACTATCGATTCTGGAAGTAATTATTTAAAGTTAAAGCAAAAGAGTTAGCGTCATTTAGTTGGACTTTCTGATTTATATATTGTATAAAGAACCTCATACATTAACGCATCAGCCTCGACACCGAAAGGTATATGAGGTTACAGACATCCGTACATACATAAGTAATCTTTAATTTAAAGAAGAAATCAAAATTAAAATATTTCAATTTTCAGAATTAATGGTATCAAATGCCTTAGTATAATCTAGTATTACCAAAGCAACATTTTCATGTCAAGTTTTCTACATAATTCCAAATGCTTGCAAGTGTTGTGGAGGTATTGAATTTTTTTCTAAAACCCAGTTGGTTGGGAGGTAGAATGCTATGACCCAAATTATAATCAGTTACCTACAAATCAAAAACTTTTTATAAAAGTTTAAAGTGGGTGAACAAAATTTTTAGCATTTTAACGTCATAGCCTACTACATTTCATTTAATATTCCGCTTCTTCTTCTTTAGTCAGCGTTTTTCATTCCATTTTGGATACACGCCTCCTTTAAGCTTTTCCACGTCTCCCTGTCCTGTGCTGCCGTCATCCATCTCTTGTCTGCTACTCTTCTCATGTCACCATACCACTGAGTCATAGGACTCAGTTTTTGATACTATGGCTTCCATTCTGCCGTTTTTCGGGTCCATCTATTTTCATTTAGTCGGGCTAGGTGTACTGTCCACCTTCATTTTGCTTTCACGATATTTAGGTATACATATGACTTCTTTATTTTATCCTCTTATCAATTTTATTCTTTCCGTGTTTTCTTGTTACGTTTAATATAGCTCTCTTCATATTTTTTTGAGTGACTTGCATCTTATGTATGTATGGTTTTAGTTGTTAGTGCCCAAGTTTCTGTTGCGTACGTCGGTAGTGGAATAACACATTGATTCAGAGCTCTGGTTTTCATTTCTGTTGTAGATTTTCGGTTTCTATTTCTTAGTAGGTACATAACTCAAGTCTTCAAAGGCGCTCTTTGTCATTTTCATTGGTCTCTTTAGGTCTGTGGCTTGTACTGCTTTATTGATTAGTATGGTTTGCCTCAGGTACATACACTGCCTCTCAAAAGTTTGGGGCATACATAAATTTTTAACAGTTTATGCCTGTAAATGAGTACATGCATTTTCTATAAATACAACAATTTTTATTGACTATTTTCATTAAAGTTTCAGCAGGCAAGCCATCGTGATTTGAATTCTTAAAAAAAGAAGTTTTTCCTTATAACCTCCTTCAATTAATTTGCCAAGGTTTTCTGATGAGATATCTTTTCAAGTCTCTGTCTCGGTATGATTTTCCACAACTACTTTTTAGAACTCAAATACCGGCTTTGAATCTCCTGTTCGAGTTCTTCCCATAACAACTCAATTGGATTCAAATCGGGTGTTTGAGCAGGCCATTTCATTACATACAGTTTTCGTGTGCGTTCTGGTGTTTCGAATTAATTTTTATCTATTTTGCGTTTAGAATAACTCCATTCTAGCACCCAAATGACGTCATTTGAGTATTAGAATAAGTCGTTGGTGTGCTAGAATAGACTAGAAAAATTTACTGTATTGATGTTGGTAGCGTTGAACTGTCAACTGACATACGTCAAAAATTCTTTTTCATACTGGGATTTGGACTTGTCCGGCAATAAAACACTCGTTGCAGAAGGTCCTTCAAGCACTCATTTGTTCCACAACTCGCCGCTATGCGGCTCGTTTCGGAATTTCAAATTCGTGCGTGAATTTGTATTTATATTTAAAATCATCATCCTATTAAGAAACAAAACCATTTCAAATTAGACGGAAGAAGGTAATATATGGTTTTGAAGCATTTCCTGGCAACCGCCTTTTGTTAATATTCCCGCAATACCATGGAGATTTTGTACGTTTTTGTCTTCTCTATATTGTTGGTTAAGCTTCCTCCGCTTTTGTTCCCCGTTCTTATAGCATCTTTTGCAGGTCGCCTGCATTGTCTGGTGTTAGTGTTACACCATCTGCATACTTGAGGTTGTTTATTCTTCTTCCATTCATGATTAATTTATATCTGTTCTCTTCGTAACTTCTTAAAGATATCTCCCATATCAAAGTTAAAAAATTACGACGATATTGTATTGCCTTGTCCAAAGATTCTAAAGCCTGGTTGTAATCCATGAACGCCAAGTATACGTCCATATTACATATTGTTTTCCTTATACTGTTACGTGTTACGCTAGTTTTTGTTAATAAGTTGCTTATAGTGTAAAGTGGAAATATATCTAATCTTTAATTAAAACATGTTTGCGTACTTTCCTTACACTAATAACTTCTAGCTACTGAAGCAGCATTAAAAATAACTAAATTAAGACTATTCTTTTGGAATCCTTGGTCTTAAGACACTGAATAATGTTTCCAGTTTTTGTAGTAATGTTTCCTAATTTTATCAATTCGAGGATTACTTCATCTTCTTTGGTGTACGATTGTGTTTTAGTTCCCTAATAATATTTCTTATCTTACCTATGTATTTCAATATCTTCTCATCCCACGTTTTACTTCTGAGTTGTATAAGTTCTGATGATATCTTTCTGTTGTTTCTGATTCGTGTTATTCTTCCATCGTCTGTTTGGATTTGGCTTATTTTTTGTTTTTTATTTTTCATTTTAGTAAGAATGTCACGGCTTTTGAAATTGTGCGTAAATTAAGAATAACCTGTTGTTCAAAGTTTAAGCCGGCCCTGAAGCTTGCAGAGTCCGCGAGAGTAACGTCAGATCAGCACATTCCTTTTTGGCTGCGCAACAATTCAGAGAAGTCCCAAATTCGATGACCAAATATGGTAATGTAATAGTTGTTTGCTTGATTTCGTCGTTAAGAATTCGGGGAAGCACCCACCGATCATTAAAGGTTCCCCCACTTCGCGCAAAAAGGCGCGTTTGTCCATGTTCTTCTAACATCCTTCGCTTTGCAGAAAAGAAGCAAGGCAAATCAGAGTTTAGTCAGCTTTCCAACCTATCGGTCGTGGAATTATCGTTCCAGGACTTTTGGTAGAAAATCCCGTTAGTCGACCTCTCGTTTTTTTTAGTTTTGGAAAAACTATCTTACGACATATTGTCGGATTATTCCAGAGAGTGTTTTATTCGTATTGGTGGAATATAAATTCTGTGTTGGAAGTTCCGTTTAACTTTGATGTTTGCTAAAGTACCGTTCCACACAGTTTCGCTTCGGATTAAATAATCTACCAGTTGAGGACATCTTGTTGTCTTCGCACCTGCTTCCGAAAAAGGACTCCATTCCCGCTGCTATCTCTTCCTGGGGAAGCCGACCATCGCTTTCAATGGGCCACCCTCAACAAAGCCCTTCTTCCAAGGTAACCAAATTTAAGGCTGCTCTTTTACTTGCCGGTTGTGAGTTTACCAACTCAACCCTTTATTCAGTACCGTATATTTATTCAGTACCGTATATTTTGGTCTACTCGTAAACAGGCATCAGCTAATCTTGTCGGTAATTCAAGTACATGAAGCATTCTTCTTTTTGTTTAATTTGTTCGACGAAGTGTTTAAATCTTCAACCAGTGTGTATGTGTATTACCTTTTGTTTTAGCGTTAATAATTCAGAATGATTGCCTATTTTATGTTGCATGTGTAAAACCATTTATAATCAGATTTTTAGTTTAAGTTTTATTATCACCACACATTTGATTGCGATTAAGGGAGCCTAGCTGTTAATTATCTTTGTGTAACTTGAGTAAATGTGGCCTCCCTTAATCATCCTTTTCACATAATCTAAGATATAGCTTATAGATTCATTTTGTGTCATATTTCAAATATTACTTGCACTAATTAAACAAATACAAAGTTAATTTTCACAAATTTTATTGATGTACCATGACAATTGTTTCACCAAACGTTGGCATCTTCAGATGGTGAATGTGAGTACAAGACTAAACTAAGTTCAAATATGTTTCACAAAAGTGGGATTAGGATAACGGTTTCTTCAAAGCACCGATAAGGGTTTAGAAATTTACATAGAAGACTAAAATAAATTAAGTAAAGGCGAGTTATTTAAATCTACTTGTTCGTTTAACAGAATATTTGAATTTTTACATCTATTTATTTTTAAAAACTGAAGTAACGACAATTTCAAACCCTTGTTTTCATTATGAAGAAGCTTAAAAAATTATCGTCAAATGCTGATTAGCATAATTTGAATCTGATTTATTATGTAGAAAGCTTTTTTTATGTTCCGTAATCCTTTTCTTAAAACTTTTACATGTTTGACCAACATATATGTAATTAGGGCAAGTAACTCATAGACACCCGACTTTTGTTCTTTCGTAGAACGGTCGTTATTATTTTTAATCAAAGCACCTAGAGAATTATTCGTTCTATAAGCAATATTAATACCTTTTTTTTCAAATATGACGAAACTTTTTCGGTAGGAGGTCCTATATACCAAAAAAGTTTCGAACTCCCCTTCTTCGACTGCTTGTTAGCCGCGAGCTACCCGACTTTGACGTCGGCTCCATTAGTTGTCACAGTGTGGAATTAGCACGTGACAAGAAGTAGTAGTAGAGAATTTGGTTTTCTTCTATAGGTCTTTGTATTAGATCTTCGTTATGTTTGTAAATGTCTTGTATGGTCTTTCTTTTAATTAACTTGTATATTTCAATGAATTCTATCGTTTGTCTTTTCCATTTCTTGATAGTCCAGCTCTTCGCTGTATCAGTTTTCTGGTGTTTTTATTTACTTCGTCTTCTGTTTATTATTCTGAGTTTGCTGTTTTAATTAAGGCATTTATTAAAGCGGTTGTTATTTTTTTGTTAATTTGGTTTACTGATCCTTATTGTTTTATATTTCTTTTCCATATGCTTGTCCACAATCCTTTTGGTATTTTTCTCTTTGTTCGTTTAGAATTTAGAAACTAGTTAATTTTGTTCACATCTTTAAGATGTTTTGGAATTTAGCGTTGTGACTGTCGATCTAATGTTAAAATAACCTAAACTTTTCCATAGATATTTAATGTTATTTGTAGATATGGCGTGTTCGATATAAGCTCTTTTCCCTGTGCAAAGCAATAGGTGTAAGATTATACAGATTTTTATTTACATCCCAATTAATCAACAATTTACTTTGCCTAAATTGGTTATGAGCTAAAGTTCGTACTCGTATTAAATATTTTGCAGCATGTTAACCAAAGGCAATCAGCTTTACTTATTTTGGCGGTTTAAAATCGAATAAATAAATTATTAAACTAAATTGTAACTCAGTTAAAACATTTACAAATTCAAAAGTTTGAAAGCCTCTGTAGGGTTAATATTTAGTGCCACAAGTTTTGTTATTGTCAGTTCGTTGACAGCCAACCCATGTAGATCTAATACATTTTGCCAGGTTATCGTTGTTTACAAGAATATAATAGGTTTAAGTACATTCATGGATAACTTGAGTGCTACCAATTTAATGTCTTAAAAAATAATGCCAATTTACTATTTTAAGCTACGTTTGCCATTTGGTTAAATACCTCTTTTAATCAATGGACCAACTCATTGTTTTGTTTTTATTTGATTGTGGTTTATAGAATGCTAAATACATCTAAAAAATCAAACGTGCTTTATGTATGTGTTTGAACATAAAAATCGCATGGAATTTTGTACAGAAAAATAAGTCATAAATGCTTTCAGGCAAATACAACAGTAACAAGTCCAGGCCCAGTTCAATCTGGTGTAAAACAATGATATTCACAAGTTACACAGTAAACCACTTAATCTACCCAGAATAGCAAGTGTAATTCTAGTTAATATGGAATGAGTAATAGCTGCAAAAACCAAATGCAAACCACAAGAGTGAACCTTGTGTTAACTAAACACTGTTAAATACACCAACAACAGCAACTGTCACAGAATACTACAAGTTAGCTAATAACAGTAGTAACTTCTACTTCGTTGTTAATAACAAAATTCAATTAGATATGTAGGTATTGCAAATGTAAACGATAGGATAAATAAAAGTTACAGCATTCCTTGAACTATGGTAACTTTGTTCTTTGTGTATTTAATTGATTTTCATAAACATTTTTATGAAAAGAAAGCGCTAGTGGTCCTCAATTGCGGGGGGGGGGGTGTTTTGTAAAATCTTACATTTGAGGTCAGTGCAAAAATTGTTGAGTGTTCTGTAGAATTTAGTCCACCGATTTAAATAACCTGTTGTGTTTAAAAACTAAAAAAGTGAAACTTTAAACTGTCACATATTTTAACAAATAAGTTGGTTGAATTTTATTGTACTTTGGTTAACTGAATTTAAAGGTCTATTTATATTAATACGGCCTTCTGATTTAATGATTAAGAAATATTTACCGAGGGCTAATTTTGTAAGGAATGTCTTAACTTAAATGAAACTTTGAAGTATGAATTTGTTAATATTTTCACAATTTTTCTATTCATTTTGAAAAATATTTTATTTAGGGTTTCCAACGAATTCAAATATAAAGTTCACCAAGCCTGTAACTTTATTTAAGATGAATTACATATAAGAAATTTTCGTTTTTCCCCACAAATGTTTAAATGGACCCTTCAAGTAACGGCAGAAACCTAGAAGTCGTTTAACCCTCATGGGATGGGGAAACAAAACAGGATATGCCAAAGAGAACTAAACTTATTGGTACTGCAAGTAAATTAGACAGTTTCGAAATTGATATTATTAATAATGTAACAGACTCGAACTTAATATTTTCTTTTAATTAAACAGTATTGATTTCAATATTTAAATTCTCGGATTTATATAAACGCTTTCAACTTAGACATTTCAAATTTAACGATGATACAATAAATAATCAGGATAACATTTTAAAAATTAACATTAACATTTGGGGAAATGAAAAAATGCCGATTGTTTTAATAACTGCGCCGAGTAAAGTTAATACAACTTATTCGAGGTGTTTCAGATGAGTAATGGTTAAACTTAACGGTATCTCCTAGAATAATAATTTATTTAAACAAAAGTAATCAATAATGATCAGTAAATTAGTTGAACTTTGGCCCCTAAGCGAGAATTAACCTTTCCCTCGTTTAAGAATTTTTTTAACAAAGATTCCATCATTAAAACTTAATCGTGCAAGATTCCTACTGCAACAGGCATAAATTTCCATTTACTTTAGTAAACATCCCACCAACCGCTCGAAAAAACAAGAAAACAAACAGAATTAAGTAAAAGAAAATACTCAAAACTATCTTCAAAAAAGATGTTCCAAACAAAAGCTTGTTTTGTATCCTTTTTGTCGCCTTGGAAAAAGGTGTCTCAGATTTCATCGGCACTTTTCGCAAAACAAACAAGAACATGTATATCTAAGTGCAGTGTGACTGCGGTAAGCCGCAGACGGGAAGTAGAAGTAAGGGTTGTCTACCGGACTTCCGGCCATCGGGGGTTTACCCGCCGCCCATCGCTCACGAGGCGCCAGAGTTGCCCCGAAGGGGATGATGGAACTATACATCTCTGGAGATTCTAGGTGTGAGGTCTTACAAAGAAGAGTGTTTTATTTTGAATGTTTTTTTCCTGATAACTGTCTCACTCCTCATGATTAATGGTCGCCACATTCTTGAAGTACTCTAATTTACAAGTAATGAGCTACTAATTATATTAGTTCGGAAATTGAGTTGGGTTTACGTAACTGAGCTTAATTAAAAAATTAAGAAGGTGGGTCGCCCACTAATTAAATATTTGGAACGTGAAACAATAATTACTATGATTAGGGTTTAATGAATTATAACGGCATGCGAAGTTAATTGTTGAAAACTGATAGATAAATAATGAAGGAGCATATCTTAATAAAGTAATAAAGCAGAATCAGGAAAAAATTTTTAGTACACATTTCTAAGGAAGAAATAAATCTAAAGATGACCAAGCGGAGAACCCAACCTTTTACTTTTATATAAATTTGTCGCCGATGTTATTGTTTTCCCCGAAAAACTTGAAATTTATCTTTTCTGGTTTTGAAGTTAGTTTTTTGGCGAAAATAAAAAACATCCTGCAATTTTTCTAGTTTCTTTTTATGAAAAATTATCTTGTCTGGAAAGCTTTTGAGATTTTAGTTTCACATACGAAATAACAAAATATTAATTTCGGAGCTTAACTTCGGATTCCAGTGTTTTAGCGAAGCTTAAGATTTAAAATTTTCAAGTCAAAAGGCGAACACTTGGAAAGTGTTTATATCAGAATCAGCACCTCACTATGCTTTAGGTTTTAGATTAATTAAAGTTTACCTAATGTTTGTTGTTCAGAAAGTTGAAAAGGTAGTGTTTGGTGGGAAATATACATTTTAAATAGTTTTTGTTAATATATGGAAAAACATTTGTGAAATGGAGAAATACCACTGTTTTTTCCAAAATCTTATTGATCTGATAACAATGGAAGTTTCTTAAACATATTTCTTAGAAAAACTTTAAAACGTTGGAGCTAATAAAATATTATTCAAATCCAAAGCGAGGTCTATGTTATATTTTAAAAATTTTGCATCAGTGAAAACTACACATATAATACAAGCTTTTTGTAATCAGCAGTTAATAACAGAATTTACTTAACTCAGATAGGATGTTTTGTGACAATCCAATGAGTATTAGATTATTTTCGATTGCTTAAATGGCATACAAACATTATGTAATGGCAATGAGCTGTAAAAACTTTATCACTTCATTTGGTTTTCATTTGTTAAAGGCATTATTAAAAATATGATATTTCTATAAATTGGAAGAAACGTTGGCATTGTTTACTTTTTGTTTTTACGAATCAGAAGCTAACAGTTTTATTTCTGCTTCATAAATGTCAACTAAAATACCAAAATAATCATGCAACAAAGTTACTCGTCATTAAATGGCAAATTGGGTAGTATTGTAATGTTTCTAAAACGTTTATTTAAAACTTCGGCCAGTGATGTGAATTATTTATTAACAAATTTAAACAATGTAATAATTAACACCAAACAAAAACTTAAACACTAAAAACACCACATTAATATTAACCCAACACACTAACTAATTTATTTACACAGTTTATTTATATTTACAAGCGTTCACTACACCGCGTCATTATTCGCACTGGTAGACTCTCGCTGGTAGACTGGTCGCTCGCCATTTGAAATGCCCTTATATACCGCTGCGACCGTCGATTCTAGTATGTTCGACGTCTCTTCACAGCGCACCAGACGCGATGACGCATCTCGATCACTCGCGGTAACTCCAGAAACTTCCTATCGGCGGATGACGCATACAATCTCACATGTGCTCTCCCCGACTGCCGCTACAGTATTTACAGATTTAGTATACCTCTTAATATTTCCGGAATATTGTAAAAAATCAAACGAAAAGCTGTGAATTTCTTGAATTTCAAATGCTTTTCTAATCGTCCAATTTAATGCAAAAGTACAAATGCTGTGTATAGTTTTGTGTAGAATTTTATTAAGAAGTTTCCGAAAAATTTATTATCAAAATTCTTTCAGCGGACCCTGTATATTATCTTCCAAAACAATGCAAATACCTATGTTGTATCTGATGGAAAGTCATTCAAAATTAATGGAAAATCTTTCAAAATTAATGTTTAGAATAAATAATACTAAAATATGCATGTGTAATTATTTAGTTTAATTATTAAAAAATTCTATAATCTGTTATATTTTATAAAAAGGGTTAGGTACAATTTCTATACATGGTGATTCAAAAGTATTGTCATTAATTTTAAGGGTAGGTAGAGCATATCAAATAGAAGAACTTTTCTCAATTAACCATGTGTCGCAAGTAAACGGTAAGCTCAAAAAAAAAATTAAAAAGATCAATACAAAAATCTAAATTTATCAAACGCCTTACTGATAAGAGAGGCCAGGTATATTACGTAGGTCAGTATGCCAGTCATCATCGAACGTTTTAATGGAAGGTCAGCCTAACCTTTTAACAACTGATTTAACTGACGTTGTTTTAATTTACGGCGAAGGTCTTCACAATGCTGCAGCAGCTCTGAAAGACAGTTTGTGTTTGTGTTGTGTATGTTTGTGTAGAAGTTAATGGACGAACATTTGAACATCTTCTATAAGTGCTGCTCCTCTTTATTAACAACAATTTTTTCTAATATCACTTTTTAAAGTAATGGCTTACTGCTGAAAAAATGTGAGAGGAAAGTGAAACTTGTAAATTACATAACTGTATAATGTTTCATTTATTTTTGCAGGGTCAAATTTTTATCGCAGGCTTTTTAAATGCATATTAGCCAGCGGTTCTCAAAAGTGTGTAACGAAATTTGAAATAAACAAAAATCGCGAAAAGCTTTAAATTTTTGCTGTAATGTACTTCTATTAAGGTCAGCATGTACTTTTACGTGCAAAAGTAATGACACGCCTAAGATTTGTTATTGTATGATAAACAGCCTTGCAGCAGTCGATGAGTAACTTGGGCATAACCATAAGATCTTGTAGGTAGGATTAACAAGTTAGAATAAGAAAGTTACTCATCGACTGCTGCAAGGCTGTTTATCATACAATAACAAATCTTAGGCGTGTCATTACTTTTGCACGTGATAGTACCCTGTATAATGCTGAAATTACTCGATATTAACAAAAAATTAGAATTTTTGTTATTTTTTTGCATCAGCTTTAATGTCACAATTCGCGATTTGAAGTATTGGAAAATTCAGGTGCAATTCATTTCCATGATTTGCGAGTTCAGGCACCTAAATGATAATCAAACGTTTTTTGTCGCGAAATAACTAATAACTAAAATAAATAATAAAAATTATTAAAAAAATTCAACACATTTTTAGGTTATAACAAAAGAAATTTGGAATTTTGACCATTGCCCACCAAATAATCATTTGGTGCTAAATAAATCTATATCTAAATATTTTTTCAGGCACATGTTCGGCTTCTATAATGTTTTTGAAATGTAAAAAATGCAATATCTCAGCCAGCCTGTAGCATTTTAATAAATCATTTTGCTTATTTATCATAGATTATTTTAAAGCTTTTTCGGCTGTTAATAATACGATATAATAATTTTTATTGTTGCTGTTTATTTATTTAAAGGATGTTATGCCGAAAATTACTTGAAGTTAACAAAGTTTCACAATAATACAAGTAGTGTAAATAATGCATTTCAAGATTGTACTGATTTTATTTATTTTTTAATTATTTTAATGAGTAGAAGTTAATAAATTCTAAAGCTTTAAAATCAATTACATCTTCTTAAATGTTCAGGAAAACGTTCTAAAAAAACCAAACGAATTCCTTTAGAAACAGTAATAGAAGCATCTATTATTCAGAATCGGAACCGTGTGCAGTGAAACAATATACAATGGAACAAACAGGCGAAAAATGTCATCGCCTTGAGGGAAGAAACTTTAATTGAAATGCCCTCGGCGTTACGACATCTTTGAGTCAGAAGTTAGCCAACTTCCCTTCCCTAATATCTATGCGAAACCTTTAAACAGGAGGGTTAGCAATCATTCCTTTAAAATTCCGAAGCACTCGTTGTACTTTGATTGTTTTTAGATACATAAAATTAGCGCCCCCTAGGAATTTTTACAATTAAGTACGAAAAGGGTGAGAAGGAATTCCTTAAAGAATAAATCAAAAAACATTTCAAGTCATATGTGCTCTTTTAGCGAGACGTTGAACGTATTTCGTATCTGCAAGCGAAGGAAAAAGGGGCCAGTGATATATGGTGGGCACATGCTAAAAAGACAAAGCGAAATTATTGTAGCTCTCAGATATATATGCTATAATAAAATATGAGATATAACTGTCGGGCACGTAAGCGGTTCAGATTCAGGCTACAAACATTTAAAGAACAAAATTGAATTTCCTAACTTTGAAGTTCCATATAAATATTTCATGTATAGCTCGTTTGCGTCAGCATATGATGCTGCTACCACGTTCATCTGTAAAAATTTAGAACGAGAAAACTTTCTGGATGCATTGAAAAACTGCGAAAATAAATTCTGAAAAGTAAACACATTTTTCATTGTATATGCACGGCCGAGTGGAAACCACCCAAGTAAATTCCCAACGTTTGGTCCAGACAATTGCTGAAAGACGATATGCAAGAACTGGGGGTGCAACCTGCAGGAGACGTTCAAAGTGGCGCCAGACTGTACAAATGTGGGTACGATCAGAATACTAAATTATTTATAAGAACATCCACACTGGTCTGAATTTTATATTTCAACCTCCAAATTGTAAATACGCCCTTGTTTGAATCCAACTTTATTTAACCTGACAAACATTTATTCAAATCTTGTGAAAACCCTATTTAACATTTTGATTACAACTACAATTAAGGAACGTTCGCTTCAAGAAATGCATGCGTTAAAATGCCATTTTATATTTTATAAAACCACCCTACGTTATTTGGAAAAAGAATGAAATCTCGTTTTCTATGACGTGTTGTATAAGTGCTCGAATAAATTGCATCCCGACGCCTTCTAAAGAGCAAGCCGACACTTCCTATTTGTCGTAGTGCAACCTAAGGTTGATAACTCAGCATTTTAAAAGAGGAACGAGTCGAAGTGTTTACTTATTAAAATATTTAAAACAACAGGAAGCACCTTACTGAAATAACCCTTAATCAGAAGTTGTACGTTTATAATTAATATGTTTATTAGAAACACCAATGTAATTGCGCCCGTAAATCCGTATCGATATAACAGAAATAAATAATAAAATTTACTAAAGGTAACTATATACACATTTTAGTAGCGTTATTCTTTTTTTTTTAATTTAACAATTCAGTAAATATACCTAATTTTAATTACTTCTATTAATTAAAGTGAACTAGTCTCGTAAAATTAAATTAAGTAGTATCTAATCTACCGTGGCTAATAAACTCGTTCTGCAATAGTAAAATAAAAAGTTGCGATTTATTTGATATGAAGTACAATGTCATTCAACAATATATTGTAAACATCATGGGGAAAAAGTGTTTTATCACTTCATCAGTAACAATATCAAAAACAGTCGTAAATAATATTGAATATAATTCATCAATCATTGTTGTGTGTTATCAAGTTGAATCCAATCAAGTAAACAATTTTATTATTTGGTCTTACATTTCCTCTTGAATTTCTGAAAAATGGCCGATTTCTTACAAAATGACTGTGCAATAATGGTTCTTAGACTTAGACATAGAATTTCAAGATTTTCTACGCTTAAAAAGGAAGTGAAGAGTAAAGATAAGTAGTTTAAAATGTTCAAATGCAAAATCTTAGACTCTAGTTCGAACTCGAAATTCGAAATGTTTAAATCAAATTCGGATATAAAATCGATCGATCGTAATATAAAAAGATAACAAAAACTACCAGAAAATGCAAATATCTTTCAAAAAGCCAATACAGACTTTGAATTTGAAGACGTCCACGGTCAGTGTCAGTATAAACAGAACGTCTTTCGGGTTGGAACCGTGTCATTTTTGAGACAGATTCGTCATTCTGAAGGGTTTCGTCTCTGGCTTGTTTACAAGTTGAGTTACCGTTCCCTTCTTGCTTCTTCATCTCGTTAAAAGAGTTTCGCCAATGTTTCAACAATACACGGTTCCAACCCGGAAGACGTTCTGTTAATATAGACGTTTTGTAAGTGGCGTTATTAGGCCGCGGTACAATGGATACGCAGCACCTCAGGGAGGAAGCGTTTTCCCCAATAATAAATACATTAACAAGCCTACTTCACAACATATGTTTAAAAATTTTCATCAAAATATCCAAAGCTCAGTTTAGTTCTAAATTTGCTGAATTGAAGGTTATCCTTAACGTGTCTAAAAGGCATATATGAAGAATAGTGACAAAGTGCTTACAAGAGACGTAGAACAGAACAAAGAAGAATAGACTATATAGCAAAACGAAAAAAAGCAGTGCAAGCAGCTAAGAAAATTATATTGAAAATCGAAAAAATTTGGAATGTAATATATGGCGTGAAAGAAAACTGGACATTGAATGTAAGAAGTATCGAAAACCAAAAAGGCGAACTTCAGACAACAATACCAGGAATTTTAAAGACATGGAAGGAACAATAGGAATTAATATTTAAAGAAGAACAAATTAACTCTAGAGCAGATGAAGTAACCCAGGACATGTAGGTAAATTACGAAATAAAGCCACAAAGAAAACAAAAAGTAAAAAATCTGTTGGAATAGATAATAGCATGTATGGTTAAAAATGTATTCTAGCAGAAGAAATTTGAGAAGATAAAACATAAAAACATTGTAGCAATAGCTTTATTTTTACAAACAGTATAAATTACATTAACGTAAAATATAAGCAGGAAACAAGAAAAAACGACTAAGGATATAACAACCTCAATCCATTGTTAACAAAAGATCTGTCATATACAGACGATGTACTAGTAATAGTGTAAAATTATGGAATAATAATAACATGAAAATATTATTATTGCCTAAAATAACCTTGCTTGTAAATTGCAATTGCTTCATGTTGAATCATTTGTTATTAACTACAATGTCTATTTTTAGTAGCAGGGTTAGCCATGCAGCTGCAAGTCGTAAAAAGTATAATTGGTATGTAACTTGATATCTACCCAGCTGCAACTCATGGTTGTTTTTGTAAACAAGATTACTGAGCAGCTGCGGTATTTTAAGAAAGCGGGGGTTTATCTTTTAGTATATATACAGCCGCTTATTTGACCAAAGACAGTGAAGTCGAGGTGCAAAGGAGTAGACTGATTGAGACCTAAGCACCTAGACTTTTCAAGTTAGTTGGTCAAGGTGCAAGGGAGTAGGCAGATTGAGGCCCAAGCATCTAGCCTCCTCAAGTTAGTTCCGTCTCTACAAGATGGGTCCTTCCGTGAAGATGTTTATGTAAGATTGTTTTTTGTATTTAATTTACCCTGTGAATAGGACTTGCTAATAGTTCGGAAGTATTACTCTGTAACTTGCCCCTAATAATGTTTCATAATTTGGATTTGGTAGTTTGGTACTTTGGTCAATTTGTCTTATGTTAGTAGTTAGAACTTGTCTTCCACAATTGTCTAAGTGTTCACATGGTTCTTGTATTATAAATAGTGTTTGAACAATACATGTGTCATGTTAGTTGAATTAGACTTTCAATATAAACCTCTCGCACAGCTAAGTAAACCCCACGTAACGGAGTTGGGTTAAAGACTCTACCTAAATTATTTATTTAACTTATTTTTATTATATGGCCCTAACTCACTTCGTTACAATGGCAAGAAAATTTAGAACCGAAGGGCATGCAAATTGACATCGTAAAATTAAAATAATACATATCACGAAAAACGAAGAGATGAGGAAACAAGGAATAAGGATATATGATAAAATCTATGAAAATATCGACACAAACATATGGATACCTCGATACTCAAATCAGCTAAGAGGAGAGAATAAGAAATAGGAATCATTAAAGCAAAAGAATATATTATAATATTAACAACACAGTGATAAATAAAAGAAAATTAGTCTCAAAAGTAAAATTGCATTTATGTTAGACCAAGTATACTTCTTCATTACTATATTCTCCTTAATGTTGAACAATAACAAACAAACATAGATTGAAAATGAAGTAGTAGTTAAGATGCACAGTGTGAAAAAATAGGCGAGCCAGAGTCCGCAATAGAAGCATAAGAGGAGAATATTATAAATCAATCATATAGTAGGAAACATTAAAAGAAGCTACAAACTTTAAGTGGTACGAACGCCTAATCATTATGAGAAAGGAGAAATACCCAAAACAAATATATGAAATAAAATGCGAAGGAAGAAGATTGAGTTGACGTCCCAGAACTAAGTGGAAAGACAAAGTATAAAGATAGGTTAAACACCCCAACATCGTAAGGTAAAATGCTAAGAGAAAAGCAGGAAAAGGGATGATCAGTGGTTACTACTAAAAAACTATTTCCTCTGACTTTTTCTTGTATTTCTAATAATAAACGAGATATAAGCTGGTCAATGAAAAATCAGACACGCTGTATAACAGGTGTAACTGGTAGATCTTAAATATACTTTATAGTTATGGTATGAGGTGTACAAAAATGCTTTTTCCATGTATAGTGGCATAATAACACAAAACCTATAAAATCCAAAGAACTTAAGATCTACTCTATCATCACATCTGTTTACCTTAGACCTGGAAGACATTTTTAAGTAACTAAATGGCCAAGATAAATGAATATTGATAAATGGAAAAAACCCATTCACCCGCGAAATTAAGAAGAAATTGTTTTAATATCTGTAAATAAAGAAGAGTTGGGAAAAACATTAATCGAATTAGAGGAAAAGGCCGCTAGAACAGGACTCCATATAAGCATTGGAAAAACGAAAGCTATGTGTAAAGAAGGCCCTCATATCATCATTAAAAATCAATTGATAGAAAATATGCCAAACTATGACTACCTAGGCTCTACAATAAAACTGGGAAGAGAAAATCAATCATTGCAAGTATACTGAAGGGAAAATTGCTTTTGGAAAATTAAAAACTACTCTAAAGAACAAAAATATCCCTAATACATCTCCAAACTCATCTATTCGATCAATGTGAACTACCGGTATTGACGTATGGTGTCCAAACCTAGACAATTACAATACAAAGCCAACGGAAATGCTCCCAACAATATAGATGCTATGGAAAGACAAATGATAGAAATATTTTTAACACAAAGAAAAACAAATATCTAAGTCAAAATGAAAATAAATGATTTGGGTGAGGCAATAGCCCAATTCAAATGGAAGTTTTCCGATCATCTGGTCAGATGTCAGGATAAGCCAAGGGCAAGAATCATGTTGTAGTGGGCCCCATGACAGGGAAACTGATACAGAGGATGACCACCTAAACACTGAGCGTACGATATAAAATCTAACGCAGGTCTGCTATGGATGAAAAGGTGTAGAATAAGACAACTGGAAGCAAATGATAGAAGCATATGTAGGTCCAAAAATAGACCGAACAAAAGGTTACAAAAGGTGTTACTTTTAACTGTTGTAATTATAAACTACATTAAATCTCCAAAATACCTAACATTTTTGTGTAATGCAAATAAATCCTATTCTTTTACTAGTAACTAATTCAGCGTTAAAAAATAGCGACAAATCATGTCTACGAAATAAAAAAAGGCTAACCAAAAATTTTTGCAAGCAACTACATTTTTGTTTACTTCATGTCAATGTGGTGTTTGAACTAATCACTTAATCATAAGCCATAAATAATTTACTGTGGATAGTATCGGAAACTTTTGAACATAATTTCTGCAATTACCTTTTATTTTTAGACTTAAGTAAAATATTTGACTGTGTATAGTACTCGTCTAACACTGTGGCCGATAAATCAGTAGCCAATCATTTATACCTTAGTTATAGATATTTATACGTAGTCTGCAGCAAAAATGTTTTAAAGAAGGAACTAGTCAGGCATGGTGTGGCTCAAGGTTCCATGTTTGGCCCTATCTTCTTTCTCATTTACATAAATTGCGATAACAACACAGACTTTATTCTACTTGCAGACAATACAACTGACTTAATGACAAATTGTTCTACTCGAACGTTTGACGATGCTCCTTCAAATGTTAAGGAAAACTTCTCTGAATAATGACAAAACTCAATATTATTTACAAATGATATGTATTCTTTTGTGATATTTTTGTACAAATTCTCTTTTTTCTGTTATATGTTTTTATTGGCCCGTGCAATACAGTTGTTCGCATAGCACGAACAAATTAAACTAAGAACATGTCGGTCGGAAATAAAATATTTAAGGATTACTCCTGTGAAGAAATATGTAGTTGTTAGTAATAAATCATTGCGTATAAATGCGTCATATTGTTGTGCAGCATATTCGATCAGTTTGCTATTCAAGTGTATTCTTAATTAGGTACTAATGTGATGACTAATTTAATTATTTTAATTTAAAGAATTAAGTGTTAAGAGTGTTGCATAATTGAAGGGCATAAAAGACAAAGTATTTGTACTTGACTGTATATATTTGTAACCCCCGCTTTGAATTTGATTAATGTGCAAATTTCACACATTAAAAGCCTTGATGGTTTTGTAAAAAAGAATTTTTAATAGCGTAGTTCTTTCTGTCACGCTGTATTTAAAGCACAGATAGTTAGAAAATGCTTAAATAAATAAATTAAATATCTAGATTCATTAAAAAGCATAACTACTAATGAAAGTAATTATTATACCAAACAAATACCATGTTCAGATAATTTTTATATAAATGGAAATCCAGTACAAAATTCTTTGCCCAAGATTTATTTCTTAAATGCAGATTTCAATTTTGAAGTAAGAATTACAATTTGAGAATAGCTTTATATATGTTGGTACGTGGAATTTAGTGCTGATGCACATAAAATATTTAAAATAAGTATAAAAATGAACCCTTTTATTACCAAAATTTAACTCGTTCGCAGATCAGCAAAATTGTAATACAAAACGTATTTTCCGTATATCGAAAGCTTGCATAAAATCAGAGCTGTAACAATATAGACGGTTAAATGAAGCTAATATGTCTCGAACGGCCGGTAGTATTTGGAAAAATAAACCTCTTTTTCCAGGACGGCTACCCTATTATAAAAAGCACCCTGCTCAAGCTGAATATTACTTTCTTTATCTGAATACAACCGAAATAAAATCAGCCAAGAATTCAATTAGGTGGCAATTTTAAACTGACTCAGAAAAGAGCTCCTTTAAGGAGATTTGTTATAATTGAATTCTAAGATAAGGAATTTGATAAGAAAAGAAAGACCCAAGCGTCAAGAATTGGTACTGTCCCATTCCTTTTAAACTTTGAAATTTGATAAAAGTCACTGGGGGGAAGGAAGCTACCTTTTCTCCTTATTTCTGTGAAGATACAATCGCGATTTCGATTGTTGTAAATGTTTTCATTACTTGGCTGTTTGTAAATATAGAACTTTTGTTCTCAATGTTAAAATTACTTTTAGTTTAAGTTAATATTTTATAGAACCGAATACGAATCTGAGATTCGAAATTTTTTGCCTTAGGTTCGAATATCCACTAAAATAAAAATCAAATCTCGAACTCAATTCTGGTTTCATGTTTTGAATCCCTAACCCGTATTTGATTCTTCAATATTTAATCCAAATTGTACTTTATCATTTGTGTCTGATTTAAGATACGAGTATCTAATCAAAATTAGGATTTGTCAAAGATTCAAATTCATTTAACGAACAAACATTTGAAAATTCGAAGTTTGAGTTTATAATTCGATATCCGAACTTTAAAGATTCCCCAATAGGGACTATTATATCATTATATTTTTAGCCATTTAGAAATTTGGATTTGAATATTGAACACAACCTGGGGAATCGAATCAAGAATTAACAATGGAAGATTCGAATATGAAATATGGATAAGATTAGAATTACATATCCCATTTCAATTATTCATCAGGTATTCCAAAATTCAAATCTTGAATTCAGAATTTGAAATTGGAAGATTCAATTATTCTCAGATTAGGATTCGAATTTACTAATTTTGGCAGCTCTAAAATTTTCTTCGTTTTATATTTTAATCATTGATAAAATGTCAGTCTGCACATAATTTGAATTCTTCGGTCTAATATCCTTTTCTGAATTCTACGGCTTGTGATGTGTCTTTTCTGCCACTTTCTGACATTAAATGTCGTTTTTAAACATTTTCCTTCATTGTAATATGTAGGCTTGACGAATAATTCAAAGGTATCAAGTTTCGAAATTTCAAAAAGAGAACTAAATTTTGTAGGCGTTTAAAATGGTGAGCGAAAATATTTTAGCGAGTATAAAAACCCATTACAAGTAAATCTTTTAAGTTACACTTTCATACCTTAAAAACTCAAGGGATAAAATATTACGCTTCTGGTTTGAAAAATGTGACGTACATTAAGAAAGTGAAAATAAAGTACAAAAAGATGAAGACGAAATGTACCATATTTATCATTTGGGGTAAACAACATTAATAAACCCCTGAATCTGATACACTTGTTCTAACTACAAAACAACATTTGTAGTTGAACGCACGTGCTTTGCTACATAATAGTGGAACTTAAAAAGAAAGACAGAAACACGTGTACAAATTCTAAAAGCACCACCCTAGTACAGATGGGGTTGCCTTCGAACAGGCAGTTTGTGTTTATGTTGAGGGTGGTAGGAAGTTAAAGATTAATATTAAACACTTACAAGCTTCTTGGATTTGACACGCACTTTACACAGGTCTTTACCAAAGGAAAAGTGCAACACTCCGGAGTCCTACCGGAGCGTATTCGGGCGAGCATAACATATGAGGAGCACGTGGGGCGAAATGAAACGCGTGTGATAAATGGCCAGGACTTGGTTCACATGGCAACACCGCACTTACAGCCTACGTGAAAGCCCCTGCATGAATGACCGTATGTGTCACTATCCACATTTTTGAAATTCTCGTCTCTTTGAATATTTTTACATATTAAACTTGTGTTCGGCATCGCATAAATGCATGTCTATTGGCATTTTCCAATGCAGCTGCACACGAGGGGCAACCGAAACGCATTCTTCATACTGATATTAAATTTTGAACAAATATACAACAATTTCTTGAGAAACTTGCAAGTTTTCTTGAGCATGCTTTGCACAGTTCAATTTGTTCTCGTATATGAGTTTCATTAAAGTAACTATGAATAGGTACTATCTTATCGAAGCTTATGACTTCTTATTGGAAAAGTTCCTACAATAAATAAAACAATAAATACTAAGAAAAAATTTAACACTGAATAGTATCAGCAACTAATTAATGTTAAAAATAAATCATTTAAAATGATGAATAATTCGAAAACTTTGCTAATTTTTTTAAAACACCCACCGACAATATATTTAAATTAATTTAATAGGTTTAGCAGTCTGGAAAGCCAAGTTGCCATGTGAAACTTGGAAAGGGCTTGAATATGAAACTAATCGTTTTCTCGTTTTCCCCGGAGAAAACTTGGTAGCGTACTGAGAATACCTGAAAAGAATAGTAGAAGTGAAATCAACTTAGTTTTAAACTGGTAAGATCAAATGTGCATGGCTTGCAAATGCCAAAGGTTTATGATTTATTGGACTTAGGAATTGTAGGAAAACTTAGTGCAGCAAGTTTTTACTGCAACTGAAATGGGGATATTAGTTAAATACAGACGTAAGTAGGTAAATTTTTATTCTTTACTGTAGTATACACTGTTTACTGCTTATTTGAACAACAATTGGCCATGACTCCAGTTTGTTATATTGGTAACGATAATTATGCAATGATATTTTGCCCATTTTAGGCGAGGTAGGACGGTTCTTTGTTGCCAGTTGTTATTTATTGGGCGAGAGATACAGGCCTGCAGGTGCAAAAAGGTTGTTTTAGATATTATTTGTTTATTTATTTTTTAATTGTTTGCTTGTTAGGCAAGCTCTAGGCTTACAAATTTAATTATTACTTTAATGTTAAAAAATCAGGTTCTCAGAGAATAAATCAGGCATTTTGACATTAAATTAAAGCAATTTGGCAACAAAGCGCTCTTCCAAGTTACTTCAAGTTGGACAGAAATAGCACTCTTTGATTTTTATTGCCAACGTAATACACTGAAGTAATTATTGCCTAAATAAGAAGTGAAAGAAAAAATAACTGTAACAACAAAACCTTACAAAAATTTTTAATTTGTACGTTGCGTTTAACATCTAAGTTTAGGAACCAACAAAATCAAATCACATTTAAATTTTAAATCTGAAACCTTCAGGCCATTTAGCAGAAGTGTCTGTTAAATCTTTAAAATTAGAGTTTGTACTTCAGCATGAATTTTAGGAATACAACTACGAGTAGTTATTCAGTCTTGAAATTCTAAATTTTTTCAAGGATTTCATCTATCAAAGTTATTATATTTTTAATTGAGAAATGTCAAACTTTATGTTCGAATTCTAAATTCTAACGTTTGATAATACTTTTGTTTTGAATTTTAAATAAGAAACTGAAAAGGTTCGATATTTAAACTGCTATAATTTCTTAATATAAGTATGAGATATGATAGCTTCACTTCTGAATCTTTTGTTAAATTAACGAATGATCAAACTTTTAAAAGGCATCAATTTCTGTTTACTGATGTGTTGCTCCAACTCCGCCAGGTGTGTGACGGTTTTTAACGGTACCCTGCTGGTCCTAAGCCCAGGTAAAGGAGATGGGTTGGGGTAGGGCTAACAATCCTATCCCCGTAAAAACCACATTGTTACGAAACCCCAAATGGGACCTCGGATAGGACGAATGTATAAACGACAAACTAAGCAACAAATAAGGCAACTAGTGAAGGAGAAAGTTATCCAAATAGGCACCTGGAACGTAAGAAGTGCGTATCAAGTAGCTCCTACTCCAAACTATAACAGATGAAATGGCAAGATACCAAATTAAAATTATGGCAATCCAAGAGAGGAACTGGCCAGAAAGCGAAATAGAGGATTGGAAGGATTGTAGAATATTTAAGAGCGGAAACTCAGGAGGTCAGCATGTCCTGGGGACGGCATTTATGCTAACCAAGGAAATCAGTGAGAATGTCATGGACTTCCAGCCAACGGGGGAAAAGAACGACGAAGAAAAAGAATAACACTACAACCTACTAGAACAACAAGTAGATAGAACCCCGAAACATGATATATTGCTAGTAATTGGCGATTTTAATGCCAAAGTAGGCAGAGAGGAAGCTCACACCTGTAAAGCAACGATAACGGAGAAAGACTTGTGAAATTTGCAACAGCCAAAAGGCTAGTAATAGCAAATACATGCTTCCCCCACAAAACAGTGCACCAAAGAACATGGACATCACCTGATGGGGCAACAAACAAAATCGATCATGTTCTAATTAACACCAGATTCTTTACAAGTATTTTAGATGTAAGCAGCTACAGAGGCGCTGAATGCAACTCTGATCACTGCTTGGTGAAGCTGAAACTTAGAGAGAGATTATCCAATGCGAAGAAACCATGTAGCGAACGAGCTCATAGGTGGGAGACAGATAAACTGAACGAGGAGGAGGCAGGAAATAAATTTCAAGAAGCGATAGCCGCGGGACTAGGAAACAGCAAAGAAAGAAGAAGATACTGTAGATGAGGAATGGACTAAACGAGATAAAACAGAAGAAGTAATTGGTAAGAAAAATAAGAAAGAAAGAAGTAACTGGTTAGATAAATAATGTGAGGAGGCATTACAAAAACAAAGAGAAAGCCGAAACCTGTTCTTGGATAGACCAATAAGAGGAAGAGAAGCGAACTGCAAAGAAACGAGGAGACAAACAGCAAAAATCTGCAGAAGAAAAAAAAACGAGAATATAACAAGAAGATATTAGACAATATACAGACTTTACATAGAAACAAGCTAGCCGAGAATGCTATCAGACTATAAATAAAATTAAAGGAGGATATCAGCCTAGAACCACGGCAATTAAGGATAATGAAGATAACCTATTGTGCGACGAGAACAAAATATTAGAAAGATGGATTGTATACTTCACAGAATATCTGAACAGAAATACGCAGGAAGTAGAGAGACCCCCCAGACACGGGATGTGAATGGAGAAGACGAGGTGGAAGTAGCCGAACCAACTATCGATGCAGTAGCAAAAACAATTAAAAAACTGAAGAATTATAAGGCACTTGGACCAGATACAATTACAGCTGAAATTTTGTAGGCAGGAGGAAAAATGCTGCACAGCAGCGTATATGAACTAATTAAGAAAATCGACACTTGATCAGATATTCATTTTAAAACAAGTATTGGAGAAAATATGGGAACTCAATATAGACACATATTTTTGAAGATTTCCAACAAGCTTATAATAATAATAATAACAACATGCCTTTATTCACAGGTGGCAAAGCACCCAATTCAAGAATATAAAATAAAATACAGATAATTACATAGTAATGTCTGAGAGGCGATTTAACAAAGCAGTTCGAAACTGATTTAAACGAAGGTGAAATAAATCAATATCTGTACAGTAGCTATTACATAAGTGACACATTAGTATAAGAGGGCTGTTAAAATGATAATTAGTTCTAGGATTTCTAAATGTAAACATTATATTATTACGGGTATTAATAGAAGGAATTCTAAAACATATTTTATAGAGTAGCTCTGGAGTATGACAGCATAAGTAGACCCACACTATACAAAATACTGGAAGAGTTCAAAATACCAAAGAAATTAATAGGGATTATTAAATGCACGCTTGAAGAGACATATATACAGGTGATGATACAAGATAAAATATCAGAGATGGCTGAGACAACATCAGGACTGAGGCCAGGCGACAGCCTGTCCCCAGTATTATTTAACCTAGCCCTGGAAAAGATAATCCGTAGTATAGAAGTTGATTCAAACGGCATAATCTATAATAAAACTAAGCAAAAGCTCCTTCTACGCGGATGACATAAACATAATAGGAAGATCGATACTAAGCGTCAAAGAAGTATTCATAGAGATAGACTAACAATGGAAAAAGATAGGACTGATAAATAATGAAGACAAAACCAAATGTATGACGCTGTTCAAAAATCAACCAAGAATGAGACAGAACTTAACAATTGAAGGCTCTAACTTAGAAGTAGTTAAAAGTTTTAAATATCTGGGCGTTAATATAACAAACTACAACGATGAGACAAAGGAGATAATGGCTAGGATAACTGAAAATAACCGGGTATACTATGCATGCAACGGAATACTGAAAGACAGAGGCATACAAAAAATTAAAATAATGATACAAAACGTTGATCACCTACGGGAGCGATGCCTGAACGGTGACCCAGAGAAACGAAGAAAGATTAGGAATGTTTGAAAGGAAAGCCCTAAGGAATATTTTTGGATCAATTAAGGAAGGAGATATATGGAGAAGAATTCAAGGAGACTGATTTAGTCACATACATAGGTTTGGGACGACTAAGATGGGCAGGACATATGCGACGTATGAACGAAAATGCCATGACAAAAAGGGTGGAAGAACAATCCCCAGAAGGAAGGCGAAGCAGAGGAAGACCACGAAAACGATGGAGTGAAACGGTATCAGAAAATTCCAAAACAATCCTACGAATAAACAACTGGAGGAAATGGGCAGAAGACAGGGAGAGACAGGCAGAGGAAACTAGGGGAGGCCAAGGCCCAATATGGGCTGTAGCGTCGTTGCGTAATTAACTAAGTAATGTGTTGCTCGTCATATGAATTTGATTTTTGATTCGATTTTGTTCGTTTTTGACAAATCTGCTAAATCACATTTGCCCAACCCAACCCTATTCTATTCATTTAATTTAGTATTTCTGTTTAAAAAACAAAACTAAGTTTGAAAATTTAAGTTTCATACTGGAACTTTAATTTAGTAAACGTTTTTTGTCGAAATTTGAAGGTTTGCATTTTAACATTTTACATCTTTCTGTAGGCGCACAGAACTCGTTGTTACACGGTACTAACAGGCCATCGGCCTAGACTTCGATCATAAGAGCAAGAAGAAGAAGAAGAAAAAGGTATCTTTGTATACCAAGCAGATAAGAAGGACTCAATGATTTTTAGAAATAAAAAAAGAATATATTTTTAATTAAATACATATTTATACTAATAAATTTTTTTCAAATGAAGGAATCCTTATGAGCTAATTTCTTCAAGTTTTCAGTTTAAGTTAAAAGCTTCAATTCTGTAGGCTTTCTAAAAAATTAAAATTAAAAATTTAATTAAAACTTGTTTATAGGTTGTAATTCGTAAATTTCAAAACCAGGTTTTGAAAGTTGTTTGCGAACTTGAAACATAACTTTAAATAATTTCAGACTCACATTGAGAAATGACCATTCTTAATATTTTTTATAACTTTGTATATCATTCTTCATGGTGAAGATCTATTTAGAAAACTTGAAAACGAACAGGTTGTGGCGGAACGTGGCAGGTTATGGTGAAAAACAATGCAAGACAAATATCTAAAATGTTAATATCCAGATTTCGAGCAAAAGGGGTTTATTAAACTAAAATAAACTTTCAGTATGAAACTTAATTTTTCAAATTTAGTTTCATATTTATACATATAAATAATAATTAAATGAATAGAATAAAGTTATAAAGTTGGTTTGCACAAACGTGATTTAACCGTTTCGTCAAATTAATTCATCAAAACGAGCAAAATCCAATCAAAAATCAAATTCATATGGCACGCAACGCATTAGTAAACAAAAATGGATACTTTTTTTTAAACTTTAATCATTCGTTAATTTAACAAAATCTTGTGCAACCTACCTCAGACTCACAAGTGAACTTTTCATATCTTAAACTTAAGTATATTAAGAAATTATTAGCAGTTTAATTGTAGAATTTTTACGGTTTCTTGTTTAAAATTTACAAAAACTAAAGTATTATCCAATGCTTGAATTTAGAATTTTTAACACTGAGTTTACGCATACCAAATGGTAGTCTAGGCTTACAAACTTAAAGTTTGATATTTCGAGGTTAAAAACATAATAATGAACTCCTTAAGATGTTTACTGGAGGATTAAGGTTGCAGACTGCAGGCCTTCAAACAAAGAATGTTACTTAAACATAAAAATGTGTAATTTTGAAATTTTGAGAGTTTTGACGAAAGCCAAATGAATATGTAAAAGTTGAACTACAAAATTAACTTAAACCTTAGAATTTTATGTTTTAAATCGATATATGAAAATAATTTTTATAATATGAAATCGAATCGTAGGGCTTTAAACATGAAATTCGTGACAAATATTTAAAATTTTTAAAATTTAAATATTTAGTTTTCACCTCTCGAACATATACAATAAACAGCTAAAAACTCACAATTTTCTCATTCTAGAAACAGTTAGAGAAAAATATATATTCTAAAAAATAAATCTAAAGAGTTATGCAATGAAAGCTTAAATACTAAACAGTTTCAATACAACAACTTAGATTTGCAGAAGAAAGACGTATCAAATTTTTAGATGTTTAATTTATAATACTAAATCGTAGTTTTAATGTATTTTGATAAATAATCAAGACTCCGTATATAATTCGTTAATAGTATTTTATGTATCTAGGACGAAAAGTAAGTCTTTAAGGTATGAGCAAGTTGTTTACGGCCGAGGCGGGTAGCCGAGGCCGTAATTACTTGCGAGTACCTTAAAGACACTTTTCGTCTGAGGTACATACATAATTTTATGTCATACTGTTTCTAAAGTTGTTAAATCATTAAAATAAATCTCCAGCAATTTGTAGCAGCATTAGTTTTAAGTCACTAATCTAAGGCGCAACAATTCATATCTCCTTAGCATTTATAGAACAAAAAATGACACTTTTCGTTCTAGGACTTTAAAATGATACTAGCACTTTAAAGTGTCACTTTTCGTCCTATAAATCGTCCGAAAAACGTTGCTTTAGAAACGAGTATGACATAATAGTTATTTATGATACAAGTGTTAAAAGTGATATTTTATTTTGTGAGTGGGGAAAATTGCGAAACGAGCGTAGCGAGTTGAGCAACCCCACGAACAAAATAAAATCACCTTTAACACGAATATCATACACTATTTTTTCTACAAACGCAATTGAAACCATTTTAAACTCTCTTATTCGAGATTTCAAAGATTACCTAAAAAATCTAGTACTCTGTGACATTTACGGAACAATTTAGAATTGAGCTTACATATGTATTGTTTGACATATGCTTGTCAAAAGTGAAAAAGAATAATTTAAGATGAGTTCTAATCTAAGTAAAGAAATTTCGATCGATATAGAAGAAGCTGCTAGTAGGGCAACATTAGATTTGTCGATTTGGTAGGTACTATTGAGTTAAATCAAAATCAGTCTTTGAGTAATATTTTGGTTGTCATTGTGACAGCAGACTTTTAACACTAGTGTTAAAAGTAAACCACGTGATCTACTTTTAACACGCTGCAATTTAATATTACATTTTTAATTGCAGTATGCCGTGTTAAAAATTCAGTTTTTTGTAGTGTTTGTAGAAAAAATATATTAAAAGTCCTCTAAAGCAGGGAATCTCCAACTCTTCTTCTTTTTACCTTATGCCCCTTTTTAATTAAAAATTAAAAATTAAATTAAACTCACATCTAAAGTAAAGGTCTGAAGCTTGAGCATTTCAATTAATGGATAATATCTAAAAAAATAATTATATTATTTTGTAGTCTTAATTATATTTATTTCGACGAAAGCATTTAATTGTTTTTCGAATGATATTCTAGTTAAAAAAATGTGCGGACATTCCTGTATGTAGTATATCGCAAGGAATTAAGTAGCACTTGAGACATGGTTGTTCTCAAGTTTATAATGTGAAGCTAGGAGTACCGCAAGGATCTGTTTTAGAACGTCTGTTGTTTACCTTATTTATACATGATCCGTTTAATCATATCAGAGTAGTCGTACGGTTATGTACCTCGATGCTGTAACTATTATAGTATCGGTCTTAAGACTTCAAAAAGGAAAAACTAGAATAAATTCAGTCATAGGTGATATGTTCAATTCAGTTCAACTTCAAACCACTAACAAGTATCACAAAATATTTAAACTATGTAGATGAACATTTTATCCCAAACTTTAAAAGAGAAACTTATTTGGTGTCTTACATTTACAAATGAAGCGAGTTATCGGACTTTTAAGAAACGATTGGAAATATGAGTTATTTTGAGTTCGAGTTGGGGAATATTAGCCCTTAAGTATCCATTATCAGTATAAGCTCTCTTGGATAGCAGTGTAGATTTAATACATTTAATATGTAAACTGTTAGATTTCCGTTATGTTTGCGATTAAATACGGAATCCCTATAATTACATCTAAGTATTAAATTTGTAGTTTGCATATAAGATTCAGTATTTGGTTGAAATTATAATATGTATGAGCAAATTACATCAACATTCCCTTAAATTATAGAAATACTTGAAAGTATAACGTATACGTTTGAAGGAAATAACAGCCTCCGTGCAGACGGATATTTTTCTTATATGCAGAAGTTTAAGTTAACGTCAAGTCACTTTCTCTTGACGTAAGTCTTGTATTATTTAGTTAACCGTATTATTGCTGTATCCTTTTACAAGGGGCACCACTAAAGGTGGTAAACACATGAAATATTCATGTGCTATTAAATAAAGTGGTTGCTTGAATAGATGCTACGCTGTACCTTGAATGTCACATAAACTTTGCTAACTACAAGTTTCCTGCATCACATAACTACTAAGACATTTTTACTCTCTCTTTATACAGCTTTAAAATGACCTAATTTTAATTTTTAAAAGCCACTTTACGGTATAGTATAGTTTTATTTGGTATATTATAAAAAAAATACTACATGTTCCACTAAGGTAAATTGCGAGTTATAAAGTTGCTTTTTAAAGAAAATAAGTTTTCACTAAAAATCCTATTATGGAAAATTTAGTTGTTTCCAAGTGCCTATCGGGTAAAAATTCTGAAGCTTTTTGAGTGCAGCGAATCGTTGCGGATTCATTCGGAAATCACCGGAAAAGCACGTATAATTCTGGAAGAATTCAAAAACTGGGGATGTTACGCTCTTCAGAAGACTAAAGAGCAGCTCCAACATCGTTGAAAAGCTTTATTTTGATGGGGACATTCGTATTTATGCAAGTTAAACCTATTTCTCACTAATCACTGCAGGGTTTTGTTAAATTTCTCAATAAGAAATATTACAGATGCTATGAACTTAAAGATGTCGCATTTCCTCTATAATTTTTGCATAGTGTTATTAACTAGAATTTTATAAATTAGTTAAATGTAATTAATTTGGGAGTCTGATGGTTAAATATTTCCTTTGCAGCCAATGGCCGAATGTTTAAAAATCTGAGTGATTCGAATTCTGCTAGGTAGTTTAATTGGCTAATGTTGATACAAATCAAATTCTTTAGCTAAAATAAATTTTAATTTAAACAAAGATCATTGACTAAAGTTATATGATTTAAAACAAAGCTAAAGAATTTTGATAACCCAAGGGTATTTTACAGACAATAAAAGGAGATAATCGCCTTTTAAAAGAACAAGACAGATTTTTATTTCTTTTTCTGCTAAACACCGCCATTAATATTTCACGGTCGATTGACCCTAGTTAAAAGTTCGGAGGAGTTTTAAAAGTTGCAGAACTTTTTCGAGTGCAAGTGAAAAATATTCCATTAAGGTGCATTTTCTATAAATAATTAATTTCACTACGCTCATGTTTCTTAAGTAATGTACTGTTGAGGTTTTCTTTTTGAGTCTTGTGCTTTAACTTCCAAAGAAAAGAAATTACAAAGATTTTAGTTGTATCTTATTTTATGATGTTAAGGATACATAAAAGGGAAATTTCCGTTTGAAGAGGAATTTTACATTTTGTAAAATAGCTGGATGAACGCAGCCTTTTAAGTTTGTTTTTCTTAATACAGTAAATATATTGAAAAGTAAATATTTAATGGATAAACAAGTTGAATGAGAGCTGATAGAGTGAATATACACGCGTCTAAGTATGACTGACAAAAAGGCATTGAACTTTGAACTGTGGATCACCTAGGCAACAGGAAATGATTGAAATCATATTCTGGAGAGAAAAAAAACGTTGTACATAACTACTCAACAATGAGTTTAAACTCGAAGCATAGGGTGGCATTTACAATAGCTTCGTCAAATTAGCTATTCGTCCAAATGAATAAAATCGAATCAAATTTCAAATTTATATGGCAAATAAGTCATTAATAAACAAACACCGATACCCTTTTGTTAGCTTCAATCATCCGTTAAATTACCAACAGTTTTATGCAACTCACACTTAAAATTAAAGATTAAAAGTGTTAAAATTTCGAAGATTAACCAATTGGTTTTCTACTTTTAAGTATTTTAAATTGAAAATAATATGTGTCGTTCAGTGAAATTTTGTTAATTAGGTGTTTGTCTAATTAAAGTAGCGTCGCAGTGGCCGAGTAGTTAAAGTATTCCACTACAGCGCGGACGGTTTTGGGTTCAGACGCGAGTCGGCTGCTCGGCGGATGACCCACCCAGCCACTGAAAATAATTGGGAACCGAAATACGGTAGTGGAATAGGAAAGGTTGTTGAAGGTGTGGTGCTTACCACATGACCCCGTACGTATAGCGAGAGAGACACCCGTATATGAAAGCGACCTAGGAGGCCTTAACCCTTCATGTTGCAGGCTATACTCCATAGTGGAGTGTAAGTACCTGTATCCATATAAATAATTAAATTAATTAAATGTCGAATTCAGAATTAAGTTGACAAACCTCAGGTGATAGTTCAATTTTGAAACTGAATTTTAAGATTAAAATAAAGCATAACTTTATGAATCTAAACCAAAATTCCATTTCAGAGCTTCGAATTCCAAAATTTTAGTTTCGATTTATTCATTCATTTCTGGGCATTGCAATTTTGAATGAAATTAAAATATTTAGTATGCGCTGTATCTTATATGATTATGAGAATTGGCTTTAAAATTACGAACACATATTGGGGTCTTAAATATCAAAGATTCGATCAAATCTTATTAATGATTGAAATTAAGAAAACGCAGATTTCTCTAAATTTCTGAAAATATCTGCTTAACAATATATCAGTTTAAAACTAACAAAGCAAATTGTTGCTTTGTGAATATTAAAAATTTGAATTACTATCTGTTCTTTGATTATGCATGTTAAAAGTTTCACTTTCATTTATTATAAAATTTAAGATACTACTAAACTATTGTATGCACAACTTTAAGCAAAACTTTTAGTTCAGTGCTTTTAATTTAATGTTAAGCCAAAATCCGGATGGAATATTGAAATTTGCAATTTCAAAAAATTTACCAAACTCTCCAATTTGTATTACGAATTTCTGAAAATATCTGCTTAACAATATATCAGTTTAAAACTAACGTAATACGAAGCCTTTTTATTAGAATTAATTGGAGAGTTTGGTAAATTTTTTAAATCCTCCCCGGTTGTCTCGCACGCTATGCGTACGGGGTGATGTGGTAAGCATCACGCCTTCGACAATCGCCTACCTTCTCTAATCCACCACTGTGGTTCGGTTCCCAATTATTTTTAGTGACTGGATAGCCCACCCGCCGGGCATCCGACACGGGCTTGACCGCGACACCGTCGTCACTGCTGTCGAATACATAACTCATGACCGATAAGAAATATCTAAAATAATTCAAATTGGTTTCGATTAACTCTATTTTTAGTTCCTTTGTTTACATTTAAAAGTAACTTTTTGTCAACATTAGATCTTAAATTCTAGATTTTCTAACTTTTCCTAATTACAACAAAACTTAATATTAATAATTCGTTGTTCCATAACAACTGACAGAAACACGATTTGTAAACTAAGGTCTTGCGAAGTAACTGACAGCTATTTGATGTTTCTATTAGCCAAGTCTTTTGGATAATAGTGTGAACCAAAACATGCTGCTTTAATTTTAGCTTAATATCACGTACCTTGAGAGCTGCAACGTCAGTCCTGGAATTATATTGCCAAACTTCGTATTTAGAACACAAAACAAATGAAAAAGGAGTGTTTAATACTCGCCTTAGTATTTCGTCCAATATTTTCAACAACAGTTTGCAAACGATTTTGCACCGACAAAATAAGTATTCGCTTTCCAGATTTGCCCATGCTTCTCTATTGCTTCTGAAAGGAATATTTTCTCATCAGTGAAGACTCCACAGTGCACATATCGTCTTCATTAACAAAGGTATTTTGAAATGGAGTCTATTTTTTGTGATCTTCAGTTAAAACACATCTCCTACCAGCAGAAAATTATGTAATTCCGAAGGTTTTATTCTTCTGTATGCCGTCTAACGTGATCCAGGAAAACTGCGTTCTTAAATGGCATCTACAGCGCTAGTAAAAGGATTGTTTCTTAAATGAATGATTTAGTTGTTGATTAGAAATTCGGTGCCGACCAACACCATGAACAGATGCAATAGTATATGTTTTTCCCCATTTTCTTTTCATATGTACTGTAACGTTTTTACGTTTTTCAAACGTTTATTTAAAACTTTGGTCCTTGGTGTGAATTATTTATTAACAAATTTAGACAACGTAAAAATTAACACGAAACAACAACGTAACACTAAAACACAACTCTAATATTAACTCGAAACACTAACTAATTTATTTATACAGTTTATTTATATTCAGACAACCCTTGTAGTACACGTACTTGATTGCGACGGTAGAGCTTGGTAGACTGACTGTTCGCTCAAGGGAACGCGCCTTTTATACCAACTGTGGCATTCTAGAATGCTCCAATGATGATGTAATCGAACAGTCGCGGTGACTCCTGAAACTTCTGTGGGAGGATGAATTATACGTTCACACGTGCTTCCACTGACCGCTGACGTGTCTCGTTACAATGCGCTACTTTTGCTAATAGCCACATCAGTAGCTACCCTTTGTAAGGAGGTCCCATTTTAAATAATTAAATTTTTTTGACAGTTTCAGTAGTTGCTTAGCAGCGGATACTATTAAGTAGAAGTAACATTTATAAAACTAAAGTCACTCGTTTACTTTGAATTGCCCCCGATGGTACTACATATACAATTATACGCTTGAAAATTGTCTTCCTCTTCTTCTTTTTGACTTTTACCCTAGCAGGTTGGCCGTTCTCAGATGCCAATATTCTCTCTTATTCCAGTCATCTTCTTTCAAACACTTTTCTTGCATTGTTTGGTGTATGCATTGTTCTCATTTGACGGCCGGTCGTCCTCTTTTTTCTTTTTCCTCGTGGATGCCACTTTAAGATTTTCTTTGGCTACCTTACTTTTTCCATTCTTTGAACGTGTACGTACCATGTTATTGGAAATTGTCAAATATAAAATAAAATATCAGCAGAATAGATTACAGAGAATTGTGCAAAATAGTTAACGTATTTGGCCAGATTTAATTAAATTTAAAAAAAATGGGTGCAAATAGAGACACAAACAATTATCTAAGAAATGTTTTAATGTTATCTTTAAACTACGTAAGATTATCTCTATAATACATAAAGATTTTATTATAAATTTAGAAATCTAAGAAATTGGGCGAATTAACCAAAATTTTTAATTTATAATAAACCAAGAATACAGAATATAAGTTTTGTAAGCTTTGAGATTGGTGATGTCAGAGCGCCTGGTCTATAGCTTCTAAAATCAGCCTTTTGTTACATTTTAAAGAAACGACTAATTTTTTTTAACTTGAAGTATGCCTGGAAATTGAACCTAAATGAAAGGCAAGTTTTTGATTAAGTAGTTTGAACTATAATCTGATCCAGTTAATCTTTTGCTCCTTTCTTCTCTATACTTATGTTTAATTATATTTGAGATATCAGTATTTGTTAATCGATTTATAAAAATCTCCAAGGTTTTAGTTGAATATTTATAGAGGCTTATTTGCAGTAGCTGTTTTATTCCTCAGGTTAACGAGTTCACAATATTATGGTATCATTAGGCAAATTTTAAAATATCTTTTTCTTAAAGCAGCTTTGTTGTGATATTTGCCAGACGAATATAGTTATATAGGGTGGGACAGCGCAAGTGTAGTTTCGTGGTCTTATATTATGATTTACCTAGTTTTCTTGTGTAATTTCCAAAATATTCGCACGATTTTACTATAACTCCTAAAAGAATGAAAAGTTCCAGTCGTTTTACACAGATTTAACCGAAAAAAAAAACACGAAATTCGAAATATTTTTCTAAATAAGTTTCGTTTGATGGCCTTACAATCCTTATATACATTTCATATATTTTCATGACCTTTTTTTTGGAATACATTGCGAGGAGTCAGTTATTAACCAAAAAAATGTTAATATTGAATTTCACTAATTTTTCGCCCCTTTTCTCAAAAGTACTGGAATTCTCGTTATGTACAAGTATTTATTAATTTTTTAGTACCTACCGTGTTAATAGTTTAACAGCAGACTATTGAAACGTTTGCCGTTTAAAGAATATCTTTTTGAAGGTTTTTCATAGATTCTTGCATATAAAAGTCAGAGTTATTTTTGACGTACGTCGGGTTTGTGAAAGCTCTGATGCGTAAGTACCAGATTGGTAAAATTCCGGTATTAGTACCTGTTTGAGTTTATTATATTCAACAAATAATATAAATTTTGATGTTTTGCATTTAGGTTTTCGCGTTACACAATTTAATCGATCGTGCTTACTAAAAGGAAAGGTATTTAAATTTTACGAAAAGGGTTAATCGTTTCGAGTAATACCATATTTTAACTGAAACTTTTCCGTGCGGTAGTTTCATTTCGTCCTACATCTATTGTTGCGGTGAATTATTTGTCATATGGTGCTGTTATGGAAATTCTCGTGATATAGAGGCAGATAAATGGAAGAAATGGTCCGGAAATATTATAAAGTTCTCCCGTCGTATTTTATAATAACGGGTAGCGACGCCACCGATGTCACTTTGTCAACTTCTTCCGTTAACTCCCTTAACAACGGCACCGTTCGGACTTTCCTCAATTATTCTGAATATTACTTTCATTTTTACCACGAATGAATTCGACGATTGAATGGTAGTTTAATTTCGGCTGTTGTAAAATATGGTTCAATTACAGATAGAGGAAAACATTGCCCATTAATGAAGTAATAAACCTTCCCTCCTTTGTCATATAGGTGATATAGAACGCAACAATACAGCTACAAATCAGATAAAAGTTATGCATTTTCTATGCACGGGAGCCCCCTAAAATTTTATCGCAGTATTCTAAATCGATGCATGCTCCACTTGTATGGCACAACCCCCTTAGATTTTACGCACCAGTCGCATTGATCATATACGCATGTTAGCGAGATGAGATTGTATCACGCCTGTTCCAGCCTGAATCTGAAATATTACAGACATTTGAGGGGAGTTCTATATATTTACAAATGTATCTATCGAATGCTTTATATACGAAAGGAGAAATGCATTTCTTTGAACCTTCTCAAACCTTCATAATGTATAACACGTAGATATTTTTCTCGATTGCTTTTTGAGAGTGGAAACCTAAAATTAGATGTTAATCTTGTATGCCTCCAGAAATCGAAATAATTTTAAGATAAAAACGGATGGGAAAATTTAGTTGTAATCGAAAATATACGGTACAAAGAATCTTAATCTATAAACATACGCTTTCTAGATTACTGTTTATGCCCAAAATAATTAATATGTAACCAACGCTTAAAATTAGTCTGAAGTTAACAACAAATAGTAATAACAAAAAAATAGTAAGACTCTTAGGATTGAAAAGCAAAGCATTTCTTCGATAAATAAAAAGGAAGGCTTTCGTCTATGAGGATACATTTTGATGATGGAAATTACTTAAGATCTGAAATGCTTTTGGCTTCATTTTCAGGAAATTACAGACCGTTTTTTCTATAGGGTTTTAATCTATCAATGCGTTTTATTGACTGTGATTTCCACATAATTAAAATATGAGGAAGCTTAAACTATAATTGCAATTAAAAGTAAATGTAGGTTTGATGCGTATTTTAACAAATAACAAGATTGCTAGGGCTTTTCGGGTTGAAACACATAAAATAAAAAGGGAGGCTTTCATCCAGAGGGATACGTTTTGGTAATGGAAATAACTTCAAACTTTAAATGTTTTTTTTTATGTAATTTTAAAGAAACTACTGGTAATTTTCTAACAACATTCAAATTATAAGAAAAATTTAAGGTTTTGTTGTGTCTTTTTTAATAACAAGATTTTAATATTTAAAATTTCTTCAAAAAATAAAAAGGAAAGGTTTCAGCCAGGGGCTAAGTTCTGAAAATGGAAATTACTTTAGATTAGAAAGGTTTTTGATTTAATTAAAAAATCGTATGGTTTGATGAGTTTTAACAACAAATTTTTAATCAAGTAAAATGCAAATAAATCGTGCAATTGAAAGCAATTGCTTAGGTTTTGTTGTGCCTGTTTTTATAAAAATAAGAGTTAAAACGCAGAAAACTTCTTTTAAAAATAAAAAGGAAGGCTTTTATCCAGCGGGATAAATTTTGATGATGAAGTTTACTGCAGATTAGAAACGTTTTTTTATTTAATTTTGAAGAAATAACTCATAGTGCTTTTGAAGGGTTTTAATCTCTGAATATGTTTTCTGCAGTATTATTTCCAAACACTTAAAATATAAACAAACCTAAACAAAATTGAAGCTAAAAGCAAATGCTTGAGGTTTAAAAAACAACAAGATTTTTAGGGCGTTTTGAGTGGAAATAAGTAATAAATAAAGGAGGGCACATTCGCCCAGCAAGATATATTTTGATTATAGAAATTTTCAGATCTGAAATATATTTAATTTAATTTTAAAGAAATTACTTATACATTTTTGAAGGGTTTTAATGTATGAATACATCTTATTGATTATTCCTTTCAAGCAATTACAATTTGGGAAGGGGTGTAGGGTTAAAACACAGAAAATCTGAAGTGGTTTCATTTTTAAAAAACTACTGGTACTAGGTGTTTGAGGTATTGTAATTTATTAACCAGTTATTTTTAAATAGTTAAAATGCAAGTAAAGTATATTGTTTGACTTGGAGGCATTCTAAGTGCACTTACTATAGTTATGGAACATGCACCCACTTTTGGTGGTATTAAAATTTTTTATTTGCGCGAATAGAAAAAAATCCCATTTGTTGCACACTTAATGGCGCACACTGTATAATATGCTTTCGTAATTGTTGTTTTCAAACGAAGCATAAAATATATTGAAGTTAAAAGCAATGTTTTTTTTACATTTTTTATGATTAAAACACAAACAATTTCTTCCAAAAAAGGAGAACTTTCATCCAGGGGGATAAGGGTTTACAATGGAAATGGCTTGAGGTTTAAAACGTTTATTATTTAATTTTAAAGAAATTGATCATAGTTTTTCACAGAGTTTTAAGCTACCAATATGCCTTCTCGATTTTTATACCCAAATACTTAAAATGTAAGCTAAGCCCAAAATAAATTTTTAGTTAAAAGCAAATATTTAATGTTCAGGTGTGTGTTCTAAAAAAATAAAATTTTTGGCTCGAAACACAGAAAATCACTTTAAGAAATAAAAAAGAGAAGCTTTTGTTCAGCACTTGAGCTCAGAAGTATATTTAATTTAATTTTACAGAAATTACTGATATTTTTGCGAAGAGCTTTAATTTATCAATGCCTCTTTTTGATGGTTATTAATTGGTTATTTCAAACCTTCAAAATGTAGGAAAAGCGGATTTTAAATTTTTTATGATTAAAACGCAAAGAGATTTCTTCGAAAAATAGGAAAGTATAAATTGTGATAATGGAAATTACTTCAGATTTGGAATGTTTATTATTTAATTTTAAAGAAGCTACTCATAGTTTTTCAAAGGGTTTTAAACCATCAACATGCCTACTTGATTGTTATTACCAAACACTTAAAATGTAAACTAACCTTAATAGCTATTAAGGCAACAAGTGTTTTATAGAAGGTTTAAAAATCAAGGTCGTAGTTCAAATCCGAGCGAACGAAGTGAGCCGAGGATTTGATAGACCGAGATTTTTAAACTATAAAACACCAGTTGTCTTCAAGAATTTTTTCTAACACTAATATCAGACATTTTCTTTTACTAATGTATTATTAGAAATTTTAATAAATTATTATTTGAGACGCGTCATAATACACAAAATGAGAAGATTGCTAGGCAACGACGTATTTAAAGGCCTATAAAATACGTTGTCATTGACGACGTATTTTATAGAGAAAGAGTATTTTAAAGGAAACATAACAAGTGAGCTCTTATACACCATAGAAACAGTATAAGATATTAGTGTTAGAAAAAATAAATTTTAGGCTAAAAGCAAATATTTGAGGTTAATGTGTGAGGTTTAAAAAATTACAAGATATTTAAAATTTTTAGGGTTGAATCACAGAAAATTTCTTTAAGAAATAAACAAGTTCGTTCAGCATTTGTTGATGGAGATGTGTTTACCCCAGAAGTGTTTTCAATTAAATTTTAGAGAAATTAATGATACTTTTTTGAAGGGTTTTATTTTATCAGCTTATCTCTTTTTGGTGGCTTTTTTCTCCTTCCTTTCTTTTCCTTTTACCCTCTTATGGGAAATCCGTTTTGGCAAAATCAGCAATTGATTTGTTTAATTTGCATTATTTAGGTATCTTCTCTGTGACCATAGTTATATCTCGAGACATTTCCCTGACAAACATATATGTATTAACTTCTTCTTCTTCTTTTTCTTTTAGCCTCTTATACCTTTACAGTACCGAGGGGGGCGAACACACCGAGCCGCAGAGTAGTCACCCATTCAAGTTCTGACCAAGCAGGTATTTGCTTAACGTTATACTCTGCCGTACTGCCGGCCCAAAAGTGTTTTTTCAAAAAATAAAACGTGGAACTTTCATCTAGAAGGATAAATTTTGTAATGCAAATTGCTTCAGATTTGAAATGTACCTATTTTATTTATTTTGAAAGAAATTAATTTTTTGAAGATATTTAAACTTGTAACACTTAAAATGCTAGTAAAGCATAAAATACATTGAAGTTAAAAGCAAATGTTTAGATTTTGTTGTGTTTTCTCAATAGTAAGATTTTAAAAGTTGTTAGAGTTAAAACACAGAAATGTTCTTTAAAAAATAAAAGCAAACCTTACATGCAGAGGGATAAATGGAATAACTTCAGATTTGAAATGTTCTTTGTTTAATTTAAAAAAAATTACTTATAAGTTACAAGAAATATTTTAGTTTGAATATGTGTTTCTGAAAATAACAACATTTTTAGGATTGAAAATTTCTTCAAAAGATAAAAAGCAGAAGGATAAATTTTGAGGCTGGAAATTACTTCGAATTTGAAATGTTTTTGATTTACTTGTAAAGAAATTTTTACTGATTTATTAATACACCTTTTTGATGTTTATGTAGGGAAAACTTAAAATAAATCTAAAGTTAAAAGCAAATGTTGAGTGGTTTACGAGGCAGCAAGATTTTTGGGTTTTTAAGGAGTGAAACCTCATGACTGAAATTTTTTTAAGAAATAAGCAAATGCTTAGGTTCTATCGTGCTTGAAAATTACATGGTTTTAGGGTTAAAACAGAAAATGTTTTCATGAAATAAAAAGAAAGCCTTCGTTTAATGATGGAAATTCATCCTGTTAGACGAAAGATTTTTTTAATGATGGAAAGTACTTTGATTTAATTAAATTATTGCTAGTATTTTAAAGGGTTTTTATCTATAGGTTTTAGAATTCTTAGAATTTCTCCAAAAAAATAAAAAGGTTTCATTTAGGAGAATAATTTTTGATAATGGAAACTTCTTCAGATCTGTAATGTTTTTGATTTCACTTTAAAGAAATTATTGATAGTTTTTTGAAGGGTTTTCAATTTGTTTCCTTGATTGTCATGTCTAAAGAATTAAAATGTGGACAAAGCTTACAATCAATTTAAAGCTAAAAATGAATGTGTTTATTGTGTTTGAAAATTTACAATATTTTTAGGGTTTTGAGGGTTGAAACACAAAACGTGAAAAGAAACGTTTTTGTCCGGCAGGACAAATTTTAGTTATAAAAAACACTTCATATCTCAAACGTCTTTGATTTAATTTTGAATGGTTTTAATCTGTTAATACGTCTTCTTGATTGGGACCTCCAAACAATTAATATAAGTTTGAAGTTACCAGCGAATATTTAAGGTTTAGTTTTGTGTTCTAAAAAATAACAAAATATTTGGGGTTTGTAGAGCCGAAGTATAGAAAATTTCTCCAAGAAGTGAAAAGAGCGGTTTTCGGCCAGGAAGATAAATTTTGATGATGAAAATAACTTCAAATTTAAAATATTTTTGATTTAATTTTAAAGGGACTACTGCTAGTTTTTGAATAGTTTTTAGCTGTCAATACGTCTTCTAGATTGCTATCCATACACAATCAAAATATAAGCAACGCTTAAAATAAATATGAAGTTACAAACAAATATTTAAGGTTTAGCTGCGTATTTTGAAAACTAACAAGGTTTTTAGGACTGAAACACAAAAAATTCCTTCAAGAAATAAATAGCAAAGTTGATCAGGATAAAGTTTGACGATGGAATTTACTAATGCAAGTAAAGCATAAAATACATGGAAGTTAGAAGTAAATAAATGCTTAGATTTTGTTGTTTTATTGTAATTAATAAACTTTTTAAAGTTTTTAGAGTTAAAAAATAAAAAGGAAAGCTTTCATTCACAGGGAAGACTTTGGAAGGAACTTAAGATCTCAAATATATATTTTTTATGTTAAAGGAATTACCGTTAGTTTTTGGAATGTTTTTAAACTATCAATAATTTCTTCTTGATTGATATTTCCAAACACTTAAAATATAAGTAAAGCTTAAAATAAATTTCAAGATAAAAGATAATATTTATTGTTGTGTATTTTCAAAAAAATAACAAGAATTTAGGTTTTTTTGAGTTAAAATCGAAAAATGTTTTTACAAAACAAAGAATGAAACTTTCGCCGAGCAGCGTAAATTTTAATTAATGAAAAGTATTCTAGATCTGTTTTTTATTTAATTTTACTGAATGTAGTTCTTTGAAGGGTTTTTATCTATCAAAACGTGTTCCCTCCTTCTTATTATTTTCAAACACTTAAAATATAAGCAAAGCTAAATAGATTTGGAGTTAAGAGTAGGTTAGGTTTTGCTGTGTGCTTCAAAGATTTTATGGATTTTAGGGCTGAAACACAAAAAAATCCTTCAAGAAGTAAGTAGGGAAGTTGATCAGCATACATTTTGATGATGGGAACTACTTCAGATCTGAAAGTTTTTAATCTAATTTTAACGAAATTAAATTCTAGGGTTTTGATCTATCAATATGTGTTCTTGATTATTATTTATGTGCAAACAATGTGAGAAAATGTTAAAACAAATTTGAATCTAAAAATAAATGTTTAGGTTTTATTGAATGTTTTAGTAAATGGTAATATTTTTAAGGTTTTGGGAGGCGAAATACACAACATTTTTTCAAGAGATGGAAGGTTTTCATCTTGTGGGATAAATTTAAATTACGGAAATCAGTTTAGAAATATTTTTAGTTTAATTAAAAAAATAATACTGAATGCGACGTCATGTTAATCCTCTCGTAGAGTTTCTGAAAGAAAAGGGTTTGCGAAACTATATTTTAAATATATGATTACAACAAAGTAAAATATTTTCTACCCTTGGATGTAACGGAATTTTATCAATTTCATTGTTCACTCGACTCACTTCTATAATTTCTTTCTACATACGATAAATCAGCAGGTTCAAAATATCACCTGCGTCATTCCAATCCTAATACGAATAATAAAAAGTTAAAAAATAATAATAATACACGAGATAAGTAAGAAATAAATTTCGTTAAAATAATCCAAGGATAATAGCCTGAAACAGTATTGAAACATTTCTGTCCGTTCACAAAAGTAATTGAGCGAAAAACAATAATTTTCAGGACGAAGTAAATGTAAACAACGTATTTCAGGAGTTTCTAGTTATTTTACTCAGAAATCAATTTGGGACAGCTATTTTCAAGACGTACGTTTTGTTTCCATTTCTCCCTCTCGAGGATTTAAAGACAGTCACGTAAATTTGTAGAATACACAATTTTCAGTCCGTTCTGAATATTCGGACAGTTTTGGAAAAAGTCGTTTTCGTATACATGTATATACACGAACCCTCTTTGTGTTGAAGTCTTTATAGTTTGCGAGTTTATGTGCTGGATTTATCAGAATATTGCTTGTGGGGTGAACAGGATCAGGAATTTATATTTACGTAGGGCGTTGACTTTGTACTTTATTAATGTCACAAGAAATTTCAATTCTTTTTATATAATGAGGTATATAATGCTGTTACTTCTCTGGAGAAACGACATTAAAGTTTCCACTAAAAATACTGACGAATAGCTCGGCTTAATACTTAATGAAACAAATTATAACATGAAAAGGCGAAAAATTGAGAAGGACTTAAAGGATTTATTAATTATAGGCAGGGGTTCAATATCCTCTGCTTTAGACTTTACTAATCATCGTCCGTGGCGATATTGTAACGTCGGAAATCCTATTTAGTTTGGCAAGGCATCTAATTTCTTGACCGTTGATGAAGTTCGGAAGATACTGATCTTCTGTCGACAAACATAGGCCGCACCTGAAAGCTTCGCGTCAAGTTATAGCTATCAAGTTGTCTAGAAAGTTGTTAACTTCTCACCCTACTATAAACACAGGTTTATTACTCGGTACGGTAATCATCACTGCCTGAAATCTCGATTATAACCATTTTCTGCACGTTTTCTGGATTTTCTTGGAGAGCTTTTGCGTTAGTTAAAATTGGGAATTTTTTATTAATTTATCAGAATTTAATGAAATAAATGCAACAATCCTTGGCGTGTAGTAGTGTTTCGAGCCATAATGGCGTAATTCACTGGTCGTGAAAGCTTCAGCTCCTTTGTGCGCTTCCGTCACGTGAAATTCAAGTAACGCTTTATCTTCGCGTTTTACTGAAAAAGACAATTGTGGTTACACATTTTGTAGTCGATTTAGTTTCTTTACTGGCTGCACACAGGTCAGAATGTAACCAACACCGACTTTTCGTTCTGTTTACTTTCTTTAGAAAATATATGAAAAGGCTGAGTATATACGAATCATGCAAAATTACTATAATCAGTATCGTAGTTAACATGGCGTCGAATAAATCGTACCAATAAATCCCGATTCTATGAAGGGTGAAATTTACCAAATGGAACTAATAAAGTACTGAGATGACATCATAAAGTACGTCTAATAATAAATGAGAGTCAGTCAAGTGTAAAATCGATCTCTTGCATGAACGAATCAAAAACGAACTTAATTAATTGGTAAAATTAAGAACGTTGATGCATTATTGTAATAACTTATGTAAGAATCGGGAAGAAGCTACCAGAAAATTCAATCCATTCATGAATTTCATTTCATGTAACTTATTGCCCCTGTTAGTGTTATAATCGGCGGGCGTCGGCGAATTTTGGTAGAATCTACGCACATTTGGTTCGAAATGCGTCGCTTCTAAGGGAAACTGAAAGCAGTAAAACGCCTGCATTGGCACAAATGGCTCGAAATGATCAAATCTTTGCGTTTATTCCGCGTTTGATTGTTATGACCGAAGTTTCTTCCAGTTAGCTTTATTACCCTTGCAACCTTTGTTGAACAAACGATGCGCTGTTAGTAGATTAAACTATGTTACGGGCAAGTTGACGTTCGGTAAATTGTTTATACTTTCGAATGCACCAGACTGCAAAGTGGTAAATCACTTTATCAAACTCTATTACCAGTCTGGATATACCAAATAGCCGACTATTGATTCCATGCCTGTACAGCGATTCGCAGTAATTAAAGGGATTTGTGCATGAATTTTTCAACAGTATTCTCAATGCACCGAATTTTCGAAATGTGTTTCGAAGAGATGAAATTGCATATAAACTAAATTAAGCAAGTTGATCCAACATACTATAAACGTGAGTTATACAAAATTTATACAACCAATAGCAAAATACATAAAAATTCCCACCAAATCCTGAATAGAAATTGCTGCATAATTTCTTCAGCTCCCTTGATTCTGTTTTCGTCAATTTTCAGTTGGGAGAAGCCCCAAAGGTTTATGGTGCTTACATGATTATTTTAAATTTACGAATTGTATTTAATTTAATTTGTACTTCCACCGAGTCTGCTGCTAAGAGTCTCCTCTTGACTGTGTGAAATTGGGTTTTGTTTTGGGTTAGGTGAGGTTTTCCACGGTTTCCAATATTTCTTCCTGTCTTTGATCAATTTTGAATACTACTTCATGGGATATTCCTTTCTTCTGCTACCTGTGTGTTTCATTTCAATCTTTCCCCTACGTCCTCTGTCTCTCTTACGTTGTATGTTCTTTTCGTTGTGCTATCCATGCTTGGGATAAGTTCCAACCGTTTAAGTTGCCATACTAATATAACAGGGTGATTGCTGGGTTGATATTTAATTCTTTTGCTTTAGCACCTTGGTATGCAAGTATTGAATCGTGCAGAAATTCAAAATCGCAGAAATTAAAAAAGCACGTTTTAATTGACGGACTTTTAATAACCATTTTTTGCGGGTGGCGGGATGATTATGTGAGTTATATTGCCCAGTTATAATAAAAATTCATTGACAATAGATCTTTTCAAAAAATTCTGAATCAACAGCAAGACATATACGTATATTTGGGTGAACTTTGTTCTTATACAAATCACATTTTTTCTTTGAAAGTTGATAGCGGTATATAAATAGAATGTTTTTTTAATCTTCAAAACTTCCCAGTATAATTATTTTTAAAGGTTGCAACTTATGTTTTTTTTTTAAACTGCACATCGGTTTAAACTTAATGCTAAGGTACAACTCCAGGCCCACTAGTAATTATAACCATCTAAAAAATTGTTTCTCTGTTTCGGCATTAGAATGACATTATTCTATCACGCTTTTTGATTATAGAATGAGCTTCATTTTTAAACGATTTTTGGTGAAATTGTATTAAATAATACATAAAATACCGATCTGTCAAGCAAAAGCTGTTACCAACCTAATTATTTTACCAAAATTTCCCCAACTGGAAATTGTCAAGTATTTTTATAAAAAGAAACATAAATAAAGAGTATACATCACTCACTATTCCAGGATTTTTAGATTGTCTTCTTATTTTTCCGTTGAAGATTTGAAAAAGAATGTAAAGGTATTTTCCGTTCTATGGTTAAATTACAAAAGTATCTGATATACTTTTACATTAAAAATGAATCTCTAGCAAATAAAAATAATAAGTGTTACAATAAATTGAAAACATTTTTTTCACCACGTCCAAAATAATTAAGTTAATTGTGTAACTGTTGTAGCTTTCAATAAATGTCATTTACGCAAAATATCACCATGGTAAAAGTGAAGTTGTCATGTGAGAACTGAATGTTTTTTGTGTTTTAACAGCTTTTTTGACTGTGGTAATAACAAAAACTTAATGTGTTAAAAAATTATACCATTAAATGTATTTAGAAAGTGTATCACAGAAGCCAGGGTGACGCAGTGGTAGAGCGCCAGGGTAGCGACACGTACGTCCTTGGTTCGAATCTCCCGATGAGCAAGATTTTCCTGTAATCTGGAGGTCGGTATAGAGTCCTGGTGAGCATCCGTTGTTGGGCACTAAATTAACGACGCTCTCCTCCGGATACAGGCAGAGTAACAAGGTCCAACACGTACACATGGTGCAGCAGGTAGGATCAAACGGCGCAGCAATTACGTAACCTGCAGAGTGCATTGCACCCGCTAAAACCTCAAACGTTAATGCACCGCAAAGGTATAAGACGTTAAACGATACGGATCACAAAAGTCTTAGTATGAGCTATTATCATGAATATAATTACCAGACAAAGTTTTATACTACGTGGGTCGTTTGAAAAGTAAGGTAAATGTGAATACATTTTTTAACATAATCTCCATTGAGCTCGCCACATTTTGCCCAACGATGTTCCATTGTGCATTGCTCCGATGAAAAAGTTTTTCTTGGAAAGGTGCGGTCGTTTTTTGTTGATTTCTTCACTTAAGTTTTACAGAAAACCTACGTAATAGTCTCCAGTGATTGCCCTTCTTTCTTCCGGGTAGTCAATAAAGATCACATCCTGTGAATCCCGGAAAGCCGACACCATGACCTTGCCGGCAGACGTTATTGTTTTCGCTTTCTTTGGAGCAGGTTCCCACTTGGCTGTACACAAATGTACGATTTTAAATGAAGGCGAAGCCTCGCCAAGGGCACTGTCTAGCTTAGATTTTATTTGGGTTGTCGTTTTTCCCTTCTAAAACTAAAATTTTATCGCGGAACGGATCTCCTTTCTGTCCATCACTTTTGAAAATGCTTGCACGTTTATCTATTTCGTGTGACCAAACTATAATCTCACAATGCACTGAACTGAAACTGGGCAAGGGCTCCTTTTCAATCGACCCACGTATAAATAATTTGGTATTTCCAGATTAAGACCAATATTGTAGACTATTATTGATTAGTTACAAGAGAGAGGTATACCTATGTCGTTTTATTTATTTATAAGTTTACACACAAAAATGAAAAAGACTTAATATTTACATTACAGTTGTTAAGTTGACATTGAAGCTAAAACAAAATAAAAGTTAATTGAAAAGTGTCAAGAGAAAGGTACCCTTATACGTTGTCCTTTTTCTATGAATTTTAATAACAATCAAGCCCACACAAACTAAAAGTATGAAGTATGGTTGATTTTGCTCAATATATGAGACAAACAGTTTGCCACGCTTCCGTTCAATAATTACTATAAAAGAATTTGTCCCAACAAGACAAGATCTACACTTTAGGATCGGTGCTTATGTACCATTTTTCGAAATTTTCCAATACGTCATAGGGAATTATAATGGCCCTGTATTACTTTATGCGCGGACATGGTACCAAAAAGGTGAGATAATTTCGCAAAATTTTTTGTCCAGAACTTCAAACACAGTTTTTAAAAATATTCTTAATTGGTAGTGCATCAAAATGTCTTCGGAATGGCGTTGCACCCACCTCCAAAGTATCTTTCTGTAATTCCGTTCATGATAATTCAAAGTTTTTGACATTTATTTATTTATTTTTTCTCTCTAAAATGGGAAGTCAATGTAACTTTCTGCACACTTGTAGTTCTAGCACTCTAAATAATCCTTTCAAAACAAATATTAAAATTTTTACTTGCTGGCATATAGATTTTTCGTATGAAAGATCAATCAATAGGTGACTTCTGTTTTTACATGTAAATATAAATATTATAAATAATAATTCTTTTTCAGTAATAATCCTTTCAAAGCTAAATAAACTGATTTATGGGCTATGCGCCATAGATTTATATCTATCCCTTTATCCATGCAAAATTTTAACTGTTATTAAACAAACTGCCACGCCGCATAGTTTTCCTCTTGATTTATTAACAATATTTTAAAGAAGAAAATTTTAGAAACTACAGGGTTTAATATCAATTGAAGAAGATAAGATTTATTTTGAAAATAACAGTGTATTGCTGGTTAAAACATTTAATATTTATTTAAAATGAATTTAAATTTGAAACGCACATATGTTTCCAAAATACAAAAATTCTGTTTTTAAATTTTAAAAGTCTGGAGTGTGTAAACTTCAGCCTGTTATTTATACAGAGTGAAAAATATTGAATCGGAGCTTTCTCACTAAAAGGTTTAGAGTAGTGGATTTGAAACTATACAGTTGTAAATTAATACGACATTTCTGCGCATATTTCAAAGATAATTTTTTCTCAAATTTAATTTCTTCGGCGGTCACTATCTTGAATTTTGTGAAATAGCTATTGAACTTATGTTATACATCATTAGATAACCATTTTCACTTTCTAACCAATATAACATTATGTAAAAAATATTCCAATTAATTGATTTCATACGCACAAACAAAATTTGAGAAATGTACCAAAAATTGTCTCATAGTTGTCAAAAACAGGCAAACTTGCACAAAACCACAAAAAATTACATCACGGCAAACTTCACAGAGAGGGAGAGAGAGTCGGATGCTTGGCGGGTGGCTTACCCAGTTACTGAAAATAATTGGGAACCGAAATGCAGTGCTGGGTTAGGGAAAGTAGGTGGTTGTCGAATGCGGGGTGCTTACCCCACCACCTCGTACCTACAGCGTTTAGGACAAATGAGGTATGAAAGGCGACTTAAGAGTCTTAATCCTCGATGTTGCTGGCCATGCTCCCTCGCGGGACGTTAGTGCCCATATCGGCCATATCTATACCTTTATATGTATGACAACCCTCGATTCTGCCATTAATTAAAAGTAATGATATTATAACGTAGTTGTTATCACCAAAAGCAATGTTAAAAGTTAGTAAAAATAAGTTAGTTAAATTTAGTACAATTACTGATAATTCTTAAGTACCAACGTGGGGGTTTGCTGTGAGAGGTTTTATATTAAAATTCTGGTTCAACTAACATAACATATTTATATAACTATTGTCCGACTTTGATTTAGCTTTACAAAATATTATTTAGAATTAAAGTTAAAGATTAAACACTTAGAAAATTCGAGAGATAAGTTAAAACTACATACAAACATCAAAGTTAATAAAATAAAACAAGGGTTTGATCCAAACTAAATATTATACATTAAATTAAATACATAAAAATAGTTTTCCATACAAATTGTACGATACATCACTAGTACGAAGGACCTGACTTGTTGCGGGCATGGTCCTACGATGAATACAACAACCATGAAGATCTCTTGATGAGCAATTCCTTATATAAGAAGTCAAAACCCACGCCGTACTACGTGCATTTTAGAGAATGCTAATTTAGCATTTACACGGCTGTAAAGTAACGTGTTTCAGTTTCACGGTCATCCACGTGCATCTCCCGTGTAATGACCCTAGATAACACGTTATATCAATGCGCGTGGCAATTCACGAACATTGCTTCATTACAATATAATGACAGTTAATTATGATCACTCGGCTTTCGCTGAATACATTTTAAGTATCGAACATTAATTGAATCCTGGAGGAATTAATCAATTCTATATTTTTGAACAATCAGAAATTTAGTAAAAATCGAGAGGGTAGAATTTTTTGATTAATTTTATCAGTTTAAATATGTCAATCTTCTTCTACTCTTTTCGTTTGTGTAATTTACTAATCTAATAAGTTTTCTTGTCGATTTTCTTGGTTGTTTTTATCTGTTTAAGTTTCTAATTTTATCGCTTCTTATTATTCCCTTTTCATTTACTTTTTTTTCGGGCCGATATTGTCATTCTAACAGAGAGTAGCAGAATATAATAAGTTCACCATGTAATAATCTTTTGTGGATTTCTCGAATCTATTTGATTCAACTTTGATAGGTTTATGAACTTCTTTTTATTAAAAATTAGTGTTAACTATTGTTCGATAGTGTCCTATGCAAATCCTTAATATGTTTTTTTTTCTCCATGTTCCACTAACCATCCTTGTTTTCATGTACTATAATAATTACTAACTCTCCAGTTTAGATCACCGACTGTGATTATATTACCTTCTTTCTCAGCTATACCGGTTTGAAAATCTGCCTAGAATTTCCTTTTTCTCCTTTTGCTAAACATTTTATTTTCGTTTGGCCCATATGGTGTCATTAGAACCGAGGTTTCGTTAATTAAAGTTTACACTGACAATCCTGTCGTTGTGTATGCTTCCCGTATTTTCTTCTTTGACGCCTATTTTTGCCCACTTCTTTGTTTTCTTGGCCAAACTCTCCATTTCATTTTTTTCCTTCGAATATTTATGATATTCCAAGTTCAGAAATATCTTCTTTTCCTTATATTAATGTCGTATCTCTGTTTATACCATTTATCATTGAAATGTCTGTTTTGTTTATGCTCATTTCGTTTGTAGGTTTTCGATAAAGTGCCGTCATTTTCTTCATGTGGTTATCTCTTTTTCCTAACTTTTATTTAGATTTGCTCCATGTCTAATCTATTACATCTACTGTTTTTTTCCGTTATTCCGTTTTAACCACATTCGCACTGTTTAGTTCTTCCTCTGCTTGTTTGGTTTGTTACTCATTCGTCATATCGTTATTAACATAAATGCTTGTGTCTGTACCGGTTTTGAATTTTCTTGTTATTTTCACTTTATTTTAGAACTTGTTTGGGTTTATTATACAAGTTTGTGGTTTATTTTTAAATCAAATTACCTTAAGAAGGTACAATATATACGTATTAACAGCTAGATATTTAGCTGAAGATCAAACACTTCGATTCGGATGTAGGATTTCAAATTCAAATTAATGTTGAGAAACAAAGCAAATGTTTTCACATCTTACTGTCTTAATGGCTTTAAAAACTGCGTTCAAATCATTTCACCACTTCTCGCTTTAAAACTTCTACGTTTTATTAAGGACTAAAAACATTTGGCTTTCTAAGAAAGTAATTCGCCCTCGTATTCTAACAAAACAAAAACTATAAAAAGCTCTGTAGCCTTGTAATATGTTCTTGGAAATTTAATTAACTAGACGGAAGCTGTATTTTTATTTTGTTTTTCGAAAGTAGGCCGCTTCTAGTATCCAGAGTCTTCAAAGGTTTAAATCAATCTTTGGTAATTGATTTGATTGGATAGAGAAGTTTGCTTCTGATTGATTAGATGTATTTAATCTTGAGCTGGCAGCAGATCAGACTCATGCACAAAATCCAATGTAAAGCAGTATTACAAAACGCTTTGTTTTTTGCTTCCCGTATTTTTTAGAGAAAAAATCTGAATTTTATTTATTTAAAAAGTCCAGAATATTACTGCTATTTTGGGAATTAATTTCCTAGGGATTCGCCCTTTTCGAGAAAATACTGTATTTCAACCAATTTTCATAATTCATTGAAGTACCTACATTAAAGTTTATTTTATTGAATGGAGGTTCGGTTAAAGTATTTGAGTTAATAATCTATTAATAAAATTAAAATACAGATATTTGCTATTTAAATTGGGAAATTAAGAAAAGTTGCACATGAAAATAACTGGCAGTTAAAATTACCAATAAATTGTAGCACAGATCCTTAGTTTAAATGTTGTCCTGATCTAAATTTTGGAACGTGTTTCGACATCGATAACTAAGAATAATTTAGTGCTTTAAAATATTACTCAAATAAATGAATTTAAAGCAATTACAGAATACAAATAATCCTGGTACTTCAGGTTTGGTATTCTCTAACTGAATGAGTTTTTACGAAATATGGAAACATAAAGCAAATTTTACAAATTAAATTTTTTAAAATTGACGCCTTTGGGGAAATATTTTTAATTAAGGTTTATGAAAATTTAAAGCCCTGAATGTTAGTTTTTTCTGTTTCCCTTGAGAAAAATGCAAACAAAGAAATTTATCTTTTTCTATACCTATTTTTCAGTTTTTCATTCCTGTTTTGGCTTTTACAACGTGTTAGCTATTTACATAAATTGTTTCGTATTTCTGCAACAACTTTAGTAATAACATGTCTTTTCCATGGAGTTTCTGGGGAAATGGCATTCTTTAAAATATCATGTGATTGAATTCATTTATTTATTGCCATTTTTAAGTAAATAAATTTATGTTTGAATGTGTACTTTAAAATTTTAAAATTCCCAAAGGGTACCCTTTAGTTCTGAAATTTATTTATTGTTTGGTGTAATTCAATAATTATTTCAACGGTTAAAAATTAAAGAAAATTGGTAGCTTCAAATAGAATACTTTTAATGTATTTGAAAAGTATTTCCTCAAAGGAGTGAATTTCTCCAAATTTCTGAGTAATTTTTAAGTAGAATGTTTCAGCAAAAAGAGATAACTGACGAGTAAATTATTTTAAGCAAATTTAATTTCCAATTTATAGAGTTTTAGTAATAATTATTCGGTATTAATTGTCGTTCGGAATAGGACTAATGGTTCGAAAGAACTCGAAAGCGACACCCATGAGAAGAGTAAAATAGCAATGTTATGTTGAAACTAAAGTTTGTAGTTGGTGTTTTTATCGTAATCGAGCTGCCCGGAGCTATCTCGAAGCGATCTTGTAGTTTCCAACTGTTACGCTTGTGAGCGAACAATCTAATCTGCCCTGAGAGTTTTTTTTGGGCCGGTGAACATTTTGTAGCCGATAGAGACGCCTTAACAAACTTAATTTAGTTTCTTATGGAGGTCTCTGGGGTTGCTGGGGTTAATTAACAACTGATTAGTAAAAATCGTTCGGGATATTGGTTCTACCCTTGTTTTTGTTGTTCCGTCTCTAAACGACTGATTGATTTTTGTAATTAATTAGATTCTGAAATTTTAATGCTGTTGTTTCTGTAGCTGATTAATGTATTTTTAAATGGCTTCTGGTTTTTACAAGAGGCAAGGCAGTTTTTTTCTAAAAGAAAAACGAAACTCGTAACTGAAAGTTGATTTTTATTTGTTTTGTTTTTATCAGTTTTGTAGACGGTGGAGGAAATCTAAAATTGAATCTGTATTTTCTACTGACAACGTATTCTTTTCCAAATATCTGTTCTTAATTTTCGTAAAATACTAGAAAGAAATCTCGATTGTTTTTTCGTATCGGACAATTATCTCCGACTAGAGTATTAGATAGTGCTGTGTAAATCCTTTTCGTTTGAATAATTTTTAATTTTTAAAAATTGTTTTGTTCCACCCTTTAGCAGAAATACATTAAATTAATCAATGTGATCTGTAATTTTGCTTTTTGATTTACAATCGGTTTATTTAAAAAGTAAAAAGTATTCTTGTATTATTAAATGGCATTCCAATGTAAAAAAGGATGTGCGAAATTTTACACCGTCCTTTATTAGATATAGGTACTTAGTCAGTTTATGACATTACGACTAAAATCCCATCTTTAGATGAACGCGGAAAATATCTTAAATTTGTCCTATTCATAATAAAGGTGACAAAACTTAAAAAATTACAGGCTAATATTAAGCTTAAAAAGGTTTTTTTCTAAAATATGTAAATCTGTATCAAAATATTTTTTATCGATCGCACTTAACAGTGTAGTTAGTCCTGTAAATCAATATCATTTCATCAAAGATGGACCAATCAAAATGAACTTTAGAAAATGAATATCAACTTCATATAATTACTGAATTTTCAAAAGCATTTGATAAACTGATCGATTAATTATTAATTTATAAATTTTCACAAATAGGTTTGTTAAATATGCAAAATTATAGTTCAAAATTTAGCGTTCGTGTAACACCCAACAATTAATACTAAATGAAAGAAAAGAAGGTATGACTGAAAAGTTTAAATTTAAATGCAAAGAATTTTAAACTCAACCTTGAAGAAAATTTACACCGTTTATAGGTTTCGCATTTAAAAAGTTAAACTTTTGTTTATTGAAGACAGAGTGAAAACAAACCAACCAGCAATTTGAAATGATTTCAAGTTTCTTTTGAAGGTTTTGAAACTTTGAACTGGTGTTTTTATCAGAATCAGAACCTCAGTATGTTCGTTTTTTAGAAAGTTAAAAGACAGAGATTGGTGAAAAATGTACGATAAAATATACTTTTTTGGAAATCTATTGCATGCGGCACTCAAACTACCAGAAGAATGGTGAGCCGACCACTCTCTGTCGATAAATTTAACATGGTTTTGTTCACAAAGAAAAGGAACGTAGGTGTCCTAAGAGCACCAACACTTTTTCAGATCCCATTGACTTTATCAAATTAAGTCAAATACTTAGGAGACACCCTTGTTAAAAAACTGAACTGGGGAAAACCCTTCAGTTCAAAATGGAGAAAACATGTGTCGCCGCTCAATGGGCAGACTCTGGGGACCTACCCCAAAGGCTGTACACTGCCGTGATTCGAACAATGTTCTATTGTGGAACTATAGTCTGGTGGCCCACAGCCAGACAGGTCGCCACAGCACTCACACATGTACAAAGACTGGCATGCTTGACCACTACCTACTGATGCAATGAAATCAACACCAACTGCTGCCATGGAAGCTGTCCTTGGCCTCCCCCTATTAGACCTGCACATGGAGGATATGGCCTTAAGGGCAGCTCTAAGACTAAAGATGAAAGAGATGTGGAAGGGTGGAGGTAGAAGGATACCTGTTTCGGGAGCGAGAGTAGACTCCATTCAACCTACCTTTATCTTTGGGAAACAATACAGCGTCTTCTTTGACACTAAAAATGCTTCCCAAACCGATATATCTATTTACACTGATGGGTCTAAAAATGGAGTGGTGACAGGTGTAGGGGTATACTTACAAGGCCGAAAGCTTTAACAAAGTACTGATTTAGGTAAAGACACTACCGTATTTCAAGGTGCAAGCATAGTTCTGGATCGGGAAATTCAGAACAAAACTGTAAGAACAGCTAGTGATAATAGAGCCGCTTCATTGGCGTTAAACAGTCACAAGGTAGTATTGGAGGTGGTACTCCAATGCCAATAAATCCTAGAACTAGCAGCTGAAAACAATGCCATAGAACTAGTATGGGTAAAAAAACACTCCGAAATTCACGGGAATGAGCAGGCCGATATCTTAGCTAAGCAAGATTCAGAACAACCTTTCTGAGGACCTGAGCCGGCTGTTGCTCTTTTATTGACCTCTCTTAGTACCACGATAAAACAAGAAATCCATAACCGCCACTGTGTTAGATGGACAAATATTGACAAATGCGGTAATGCCAGGGTAAATTACCTAATTACTTAAGTATTGAAAACAACTATCACGGAAAAACTACGACTCTTTGTCAGTATATATTACGGACATTGTAAATTAAACAAACACATACACAGAATGGAAATGACAGACAGTCTCATGTGTCGAAGGTGAACATTTCCTATGTGAATGTCCAACTCTGGCTCCGATAAGAGGAACCATATTCGGGGACTTCTAGGGCGGCCTACAGAAGGCCCAAAAATGTGTTAAAAGACCCTTTCAAACAGTATTTAACAACTAAAGTTTTTGATCAATGCATCCTCCCTATATCGTATTAACATATGCAACCGAAACATGGGTATGCACGAAAACTAATATTGATAGAATAAAAATAACACAAGGAAAAATTGAAAGATGAATGTTAGGCATTAGAATGGCTGGCAAAAAAAACGAATACTTATATAAGGACAAGAACAAGAGTTAAGGACGTTGCTGAACAATAGCGTCGGATAGGATATATGATCCGTAAGGGGGGATGACAGATGGAGCAAGAAAGTAATAATATGGAGGCCACGAATAAGAAGAAAGCTCAGTGGACGACCAAGGGCAAGGTGGAGAGACGATATTACAAAGATAGCCAGTCCACGGCCGATCAGGAAGGCGCAGGTACGGGGAGAATGGCAAAGGCTTGAGTAGACATATGTCATATGTCCCATTCTACTTAATCTTTTTTTGTTTATTACGACTGTGAACACAAAAATTGCTTGAAATCAGGTCCTCTCTTTATAAAAACACTCAGCTGTTGCTAAATATCATCACGACACTGGCCGTAGGATCTTCGATTATCGCCAATTATTATGTATTTCTTGAACAGGAAAATCCGCGAGGCCATTGAAATCGCCAAGACTCCTAACAACGTGAATCGTGACAGCGGGTATCATCTGTCAGACATGTGGAAGTCTGCCATCGCTACTGACTCCGCCCCTTCCTAACCACTCCCGACCAATCGTCGTCTTCGTCCGATACGCTTGATTGGTTACAGTCGGTATAAAGTCGTTGCGTTTTCTGTTATTCAGAAGGGTTTCGCTTCTGGCTTGATTTACAAGTTGAGTTACCGTTCTCTTCTTCCTCTAGCCAAAAGAGTTTTGTCTTTGGTGTTATTGACACGTTGAGTTACCGGCTCTTTAATGCCTCCTTGCTACTTCTGATAAAGTCCCTTAAAAAATTGGACGAAACGTTGAGTTCTGCTGTCTCAACAATGACACGGTTACAATTTTTGTGTTGTATTCTTTGAGGTCTTTTCTAATTTCCTTTCTGACTTCTTTGTTTAGTTCAGCATGTTATTTATCTGAATCTTTATTTCCATTAAGTTCATTGTATTGGGGCTTAATTTCCTTTTGTTTTTCTTCTTTTACTAGTGCAAAGGTTTTTGGTAACTGTTTGAATGCCCAGTTTATTTTGGGTGAGAGGTTGTATATGTCCGTTTCAACTAATTTTCCAATATGTTTTAGCGTTTTCTTCAGTTCATATTGGTATTCTTCTCTTCTGTTTTCGAGCTGGTGGTCACTTTCCGTGTCGAATTGATTCAGTGCATATTATTCTGTTGTTGGAAAGTATAAAATCTATTTAATTCTTAATTGCTTTGCAGGGACTGATCCAAGTACATCTGCGTTCAGATGTTCAAACACTTTTCTCCGTACTGGAAATCTCTCCTCTATCCTAAAGTCCCCAGTGATGAAAACATAATGGGGATTTTCTTGTTTACTGCTGTTATGATGTCTTCATATAATTTTTCAATTCCTTCGTCTTCTGATCTGCTTGTTGATGTGTATATGTGTATTAATGCTACTCCTCCGTCACTGTAATTTATTGTGGAATTGTTTTAATATAATACATATCCAGAAGGTAACACTGTTGTTTTCTCCCCTGGGCATCGGGTTTCACATATGCCTACAACGTCCCTTTTCATGTGTGTTAACTTTTCCTGGAGCTCCCACAAATTCTCATTTTCAAGGTCGTTATGCTATATGTCTCTATATAGAGATCATTTCATTTTAGATGTTTGGCTTTAACCGAATCGTTGCCCCTCCAGAATGCGTGGGGCAGACTGCCATATTGGCAGTGATAGATTCTGCATGCTGTATTCTAATTCCCTAGGATACATTACTTTCTGATTCAATAAAAGTTTTGTTTGATAATATATGAATGTGATTTGCCCAATTAATTTCACTATCAATAGTAAAACCCAAAATTTTGCAAGAAGCAGTGGGCCGAAGAACTTTTGATGTAGAAACGTATCATTTGTAGATCTTATCTTAATACATTAGTTTTTTATCAACATTTATAACTAATTTGTAAGAATTAACCACCTAGACAGTTCATTTATGTAAAAATATTTCCTTCAATGTTCTGTTTTACAAGTTCAACACATTTACCTTCTACAATTTCCACCGTGTCATCAGTATATAGAACGAAATATTACAGACTAAGTCACTAACAAAAGTTAAAAAGAGCAGAGAACCCAATATCGATCACTGTGAGACACCACATCCTACACACTTGTCATTAGATTTATATATTTTAATGGGTATTAACTATTTCCCTACGTTTTATTTGAATTAACTTTACTATTTATTAAGTACGACTTGAATTCTAAAGCCGTAATAATTCAGTCTGAGTAAAAGTAAGCCATATAGTCCACCAAATCAAATGCTTTGGAAAGATCACAACTGGTAACTTACAACAAATCAATGTTATTAAGGTACGTACATGAACATACGTAATCAATAAAGTTATCTGTATGCATTTACTCTTTTGAAAACCATGTTGCTGAGCAGCTGAGCAGTAAGTTGTTTATGTTTACCGAAGACAGCACCAAGTTCTTGATATACTGTGCGCTATAAAATTTTCTAAAATAATTAGCCTATAATTTTCATTTATTGTGCACTCCTTTTCTAAGCAACTTCACAAACTGTTTTACAAGGGCCAATAATAATAATATCAAGTTAAAAATCTTTTCAACTGGGGACCAAGGATAAAGTACAAAACACACTAAAGCAGATTTAATTACGATATCTTTTTGAAACTGTGAAAAGTTTCCCAGTATAATTATCCGAGTAGCTTTCTGTTCGTTATAAAAAGTTATTTGTAGATGCCTTAGAAGGTTATCTGATTAGTACAACTTCATTTTCTGGAAGTAAATGGAATTAAAGTAGAAGTTGTTAAAAACTTTTCTAAATACATTAAAGTCGTTTGCACGTACTATTTCATACTAAGCGGTCTCCTTTTTTTCTTTGGTTCGTGTGCAGATTTTAGAGTTTTCTGCATTTAGAAAGAGTTTGCACAAGCAATCTTAATAAATCGTTTAAGGTAATAAGTAGCCGTAGAAACCACAACCGAAGGAATTGCATAAATAAAACAACCACCGAGAATTTTCCTACGTATAAACCAAGAAAAATTGCAACAATCTCGGATTTAAGTATACGTATAACTTGGGCTAACTGTTTATTAGAAAAATAGTTCATAAAATAACGGATGAATTAAAGCCCTCGCAGTTGGCTGCTTGATCTTAATTTAGTGTCTTGAAGTTATTCCAGGGAGATTGCCCTATCTTCTCGCCAGTAAATTGATTCTACCAACTTTACTAATTTATATTGCTTTATTTTATGAGGTTTTTTTGCAGCATTATGATCACCTTTTTGTATTCAACTAAGAACTCTCGTACTTAAATTCCTTAAGTTTTTACTATCCTAAATTTATTATCGTAGTCCGCAGGGGTCGTTCTGATATTACGTTTGTAATCCCGTTTAAGTATTACGTCTGCCATAATCTGGGAGAAGTCTTAATAAAGATAATTTGATAGTAAAACGTATATGTTTCTTTTAGTGGAGATTAGTAGAGTTTCTCTCTGTTGTGTTTGTAGTGGTTGTACGACGGTGGAAAATGACAGCGAACCGATTACGTACCAAATAAATAATAAGGATAATTAAAATGACGGTTATAATCCTGAGTTCGGTGCGTATTACGCTTCTGCAATCTTCTACACGCGCTATTAGAGTTCTAGTAGCTCTGTATTAATGTGGATGAATACCTCGGCCGCGATATTAGGTGAAGTTAGACCGCAATCACATTATCAAGCTATTGCCCTAATCGGCCTCAGTATAAACTTGGAGGAATTAGGCTCAGTTCATCTAACCCATTTAACATAATTAGTCCTTCTGTCTTAGATTAACTCTTGTTTTAAACTCTCCTTGTTGTACAGACAAACAATGAACTTTCTACATAGTAGTAAAGTTGTACTCTTTCTTACTACATTCGTTTTAATAACTACATAAATTTCACTACCTTGTGAAATTTGTCTAATTAGTTTTTTATTTGTGATGTACCTACATAAAAGAAAACGCCGTTTTGGTGTAACTTAGCATATTTGATTTTTATAAATTCCGTTCAATAAATTGCAATAGATCCTATATAGCCTATCAGTCGAGTTCGAATCTGAATCTGAGCTTCGAATTTCTCCGTCTCAGATTTGGATGTTTGTTCCCGTTCTGGGTTTCCATTCTGTGACTTTGCGGCTCCATCTGCCATCTTCTCTTCGCATCAAGTGTCCTGCCCACTGCCACTTCAAGGATGTTATACGTTGCGCGGTCTTATGTTTGTGTTTTATTCCGAATCCACGTATTGAGCTTTTCGTCTTGTAGTCGCACCCCAAGCATTGATCTTTCCATGGTCTTCCATCCTAGTTTCGGTTAGTGTCCATGTTTCTGCAGCGTATGTTAAAACTGGTAAAATGCACCGGTTGAAGACCTTGCTTTTTAGATGTTGTGAATATGGTCCTTTGAATACATCTCGTAGTTTACCGAACGCTGCCCAAGCTAATCGAATTCTTCGTTCGGTTTCTGCTTCTTGGGTGTCGCCTACCGTTGTTAACTTTTGGTCTAAATAAATGTACTCATCAACGACCTCTATGATGTTGTTCTCGATGTTGAGTGGTGCTGCATCATGCATATTAGACATAATCTTAGTTTTTGAGGTGTTCATTCTTAGCCCGACTTTACGTGCTGAACCATCAAGATCTAATAGCATCTTCTTCAAGTCGCGCATATTATCTGTCAACAAGATAACATCGTCTGTAAAATGTAAGTTATTCAGATATTTCCTATTGATGTTGATCCCGAATTCCCTCCAGTTTATGGTTTTGAAGACGTCTTCTAAGAGGTTTATAAAAAGCGTTGGAGACACGGGTATCTCCTTGCCTGATACCACGTCTCACATTTATCGGATTTGTCTGATCGAATACCTGCACCGTGATAGTTGCTTTTTCATACAGATTCTGGATAAGTTGTATGTATCTGTAGTCGATGCGACACATTTTTAACGAGTTGATGAGATATGACATATTATGTCTAACAAATGATACCTAGTGTCACGATTTAAGTTGTTAGGAGTCTTGGCGATTTAAATGACCTCACGGAGCCAAGAAATAATAATTGGCGATAATCGAAGATCTTATGGCCAATGTCGTGATGATGTTTAGCAACAGCTGAGTGTGAGAGAGGACCTGATTTCAAGCAATTTCACAGTTCACGGTGTTCACAGTCGTAATAAATAAAGAAGATTAAGTAGAAAGAGACGGTTCTGTATGGTTATATCTTCTTCTTCCCCAGCATGATTTATTAAGTACTGGACATGTTCCTACTCAAGACTCTTCCATTCCCCTCGTACCTGCGCCTTCCTGATGGACTGTGGACTGGCTATTTTTGTAATATTGTCTCTCCACCTTACCCTTGGTCGTCCTCTGAGCTTTCTTCCTATTCGTGGCCTCCATATTATTACTTTCTTGCTCCATCTGCCATCTCCCCCTACGGAGCATACCTATATCCTATCTAACATTATTTCTTGGTAGATATTCGTTCAGCAGCGTCCTTAACTCTTGTTCTTATCCTTTTATAAGTGTTTGTTTTTCTGCCAGCCAATTTAGTGCCTAACATTGATCTTTCCATCTTTCATTGTGTTACTTTTATTCCATCAATATTAGTTTTCGTGAATACCCATGTTTCGGATGCATATGGTTCATATAGGGAGGATGCATTGATCAAAAACTTCGGTTTTTAAATGTTGAAAGGGCTTTTGTACACATTTGTTAGCCTTCTGTAGGCCGCCCTAGCAAGTTTTGTCTTATTTATCTCAGCTGTCTCTGTCTGTTGATGGTAATGGTTGGGCATTACCTATGTCTTAAGGTAAAGTTGGGTTGATTCATTTTCGTTGACTCTGATTTTCTACTTTTTCATCCAATTGCAAATGATATCTAGGTCGCGTCCACGACAGTTGAACGCGAGCAGTTCGACGCGGCTACTTGAACGCAGTTATTTGAACGCGAGGACTTTTTGACGCGGGACTTTTAAACGTAGAGACGTTTGAACGCACCGATGTTTGAACGCAAGCACACAGTGAATCCTGGTTTGTTCTCTTTTACTTCGTACGTTTTGCATCAATTATATTTTTGTATGGCGAATAACTGTAGGAAATAGCTCATACTGCTTATTTTCAAAATTTAACAGGGACCAGTTAATAATTCGCATTTTATTTACTTAAAAGTGTACAAGTATTGGCAAGTTATTTTACATTTCATAATTATGGGCCAAACCTCTCAAATAACCAATTATGTCCCTGTTATTGTAATCACTTACAATGTTAAAAATTCTGTTGTCTGCTTGGACGTATTTTCTACCCTTCTTTGGAGGTTCATGCCCTGCGACTAACTGTTCGAAAATTAAATCTCTGCCATGTTGAATTTTCCTCAAAGAGTTAATAAATCTCCAAATTATTGGACGATTCATTGCCAGCTCCATTTGCAGACGCCGATGTGCTGCCTCGGCATGGTTGTTTGTCCGATAGACACCACGCAGTACCCGATCATAAACAGACCAAATCTGTGGTGGACACCTACCGTTGCCCCTACGATTCGGCCGATCTACGTACAGTATTCGAACCATTGCAGTAGCTGCTGCAATTCTGCGGGCAATTCATCCTCTAATCGTTCGATTGCATCGTCAAGGTCCTGGATTGGCACAAAAGCTAGAGAGGTCACCATACGGGCTGTCATGGAAAAATCAGCTTCATTTCTGTACCGGCCTAGTAAATGTAACTTACCAAGATGCTTCTTCATATTTTTGGTAAGATGAATAAAACCATCCAAGGATTTCTGCATTTGGAAAACCTTGGGTGAAAGCGTTAACCACGGCAAGTTCAGAATCGCAGGAAATTCTCTCCGGGTTCAATTCAGGCTCCAAGGTTAAAAGTAGGCTCGTGTTCAAAAGTTTTGCTTTCAAACGAGCGCGTTCTACTGCTCGCGTTCAATTCGCCGCGTTCAAATGTCCTGATCCCATCCATGTATGCTTGTAAATTCTGGCTTGCTATTTTTGTATTTGTATGACAAGAAAGTATGGCTGTGTATCAGCAAGTGTTCCAGTTACTGTTTCTTAATTTAAAGGCAGATCTGATGCGTATAAGACGTACAACAAGGGACCCAATGCACTTTATTGCGGAACACCAGATTCTATCAGTTGGCAATCAGATACTTCATTGCTAAACTTAACTTGGAAAGATGGGGTAGGTAAGATTTGAACAACTGATAGTATGGATGAGGAGGGGATGACTTGATTTTGTATAATAACCCTTTGTGCCATACTTTGTCAAAAGCTTAACCGGCATCGAGAAATGCAGCCGAGCAGTATTTCGTGTTTTCAAAAGCTTTATGCATTGTAACGCTTTTAAAACGGTTAGTTAAAACTTCGGTCTATGGTGTGAATTATCTATTAACAAATTTAAACTATGTAATAATTAACACGAAACCACAACTTAAACACTAAAAACACGATACTAATATTAATCCGAAACACTAACTAATTCATTTAGACAGTTTATTTAATTATATTTTTGCACTTATCATTCGCGCACATTTATATTAACCGAGCACTTGGTCGCGATGGTAGAATCGTTGGTAGACTATTCGCTCCCAATAAAACGCGCTTTTTATGTACCTAGCGGCCTTCTAGAATCCAATCCGGATCTTTCCAGGTGATGATGTAATGGAACAGTCGTGAGACGATGATGTAATTGGCAAACAGTCTGGAACAGTTGACGCATACGAGTGAAATGATTCACGTTCCGGCTGACAGCTGACGCGTCTCGTTACAGTATTATATCAGTCAGGCGACGACATTCCTAAATTGACGAGTGTTATTGTCTGAAGCCGAACTGATGATTTGGAATGGGTGGGAGTCTCTGGATTCTTTTAAGTATTAATTTTTCAAAAATTTTTGATAATATTGAGAGAAGACTAAAAAGGTGGTTCGATGCAGCTTCTTGTGGATTTATTTCTGACTTCAAAATCACTCTGATTTGGGCGAATTTGAGTTGATTCGGCTAGTACCACAGACGTACGATGGAGTTGAATATTGTAGTTAGCATTGATATACGCTTTCTGGTAGTTTATTTAGAATTTTAGCCGATATTAGATCATATCCAGGGGCTTTGCGATTATTAAGGAATTGTATGTTTTTTTATTTCTCTAGAAGAGAAGGTGGATAGGTGAAGATAGTTGTAAGGGGACATCGCTGTCCACAAGGAGTGATCGTATCTTGTGACACTACCTATGCATTGTTCAAATTGTTCATTTTGAACGTCCCTTAACTTTCTTTTTGATCTGCTCACCAGACGATTATATTTTGCTCTGTCTGTGGGGTTACAAGTTGGATGCCAAATGGATCTAGCTTGGTGTTTCCCAGATATCAAGTTCCTGTGCAGTTTTTATCAGCTTCTTCTAATTCTGCAGGTTCTGGCTTCTGCGCTTCTGCCTTAGTTTCAATCGTAGTTTCTCATCTATGTATTCTCGGAATGGGTCCCAACTGCTACTTTTATGGTAAAGTCTTGGAGGATATTCTTTAACAATAGTGGTAGAACTAATTGCAAGAATTACAGATGAATGATCTGGTGACAAGTCGTAATTTGATTCAACCTTTAAATAAGTATTGGAGACACCATTTTAATAAAGAAATCAAGCAGGTCTGGGATTTTGTTACGGTCAGTCGGTCAATATGTTGGTTTACCCGTGGAGTATTTATTTTTGATAGCCTTGTACAATTCTCTACCTCTAGTTGTTATTAGCCTCGATCAACAATGCGTATGCTTTGCATTGTAGTGCCCCTTGACCTGTTTCGGATTTAAAAAAAAAATTGTTTAAATACCTCAAAATATCTTAAAATTGCGTGAATTGTCTTGAAGTACCTTCAGCTGTCTTGAACTATTTATTTTTAAATACTTAGATTTTGTGTGAACGATTTTGACTGTCTTTCCTTTGGAAAAAGTTGCGTAATTGGTAGTAACTATCACTAAGAATGTCTCAAAAGGGCACAAAACGTTACAAACTATCATAGATACCTTTAAACTACTCCATATTGCCTAATAATTTTATAATGTTCGAATGTCGAAGAAGATATTTAGTAACTATTAGAATTAACGCTTGACTGAAAATTGTTTGTTAAAAATATTTGCGTTCGCCAAAAAGTAATTTTGTTTAAATACTAGTGGCTGTATAAAAACACATTGTAAAATTTTATATTCAACAAATTAACAATTTTTAAATTACAAATTCTGACGGAGTTCAATTACGCAGCATTGTTGACAACAACTTTAACAATTATTTAAATAATTACAGTAAAATAATTAATTGTCCTAGCTATTTGTTTAACAATTACATACGTGTAGGTTTATTTGAACATTGTTAGAAAAAACCTTTTAGAGGGCCAAAAATAGATTGGCACAATCACAAAAGATAGCTCCGAATTCGTAATTAGTCAATTAATCGATTAAACAATTTTTAAAGCAGTTCTATTTATTTAACATTTTGAATTCCCACTTTTATTTACTGAGTTCGAATGCGGGCTTTATTTATTTATTTTTAAAAGCGACTACACGTGTCTGTTTTATTAGAGCAATCCTCGTTTTCATGTTTTTAATGTATATTTTAATAATTTAATGCAAAAAGAAAAATTTTGTATTTTTACGTTCGGCAATTTGGTAATTTGTTTTTATTAGCAGATATGATATTTTTTTCTTAATACACGAGCCTCATTTACGAAAGTGATATTTGCCATTAAGCTAAGGATATAATAAATGGAATATATGAGCAATTTCGCCTCGGGGATGTTATGATATTGTATAACAATGAATTATAATAATGTTTAAGAATGTGCACTTTATTTTTATTGATATTACATTCACAAATTATTCTTTTGGGTCTAATGAATCCACCCACAGATGTGCCAAATTGAAACTGTTTCTATATACCTAAATATTATTTTTAATATCAACATCTTTACAATTTCTTTTATGAATATTTTACGATAAATTTAAAAATGCCATAAACAATTCCTTGCCAATTTACTTGGGGAAAAGATATTCCGAACTTAATAAAACAACGAAGTAATGTTATATTTATCATACATCGTTTGTGTACAAAGACGTAAACAGAATTCTTAAGAGGCCATTTTCTACCTTGACGTTTTTTACTGCATACGTTCCCATTCAAGTTTTATTAGGGCTGCAACTAACTTCTTCGCCTTTATCTCAGTTTACGTCTACTGTTCTGCTTAGTTTGCTCATTTTCCAGTAACATAATTGCAATGTATCAAAATAATGCATTATCTTGGCAACTTTAGTTTTTATACCTCACTGTAGAATTATTTTAAAAAGCTTTTAGCAAGTTTGGACTTTATAAATACTATTAAACGTAGTTTTTCATTAAACGAATGTAAGCATAAATTGCCTTATTTGATAGTGAGAATCAAATATTTAAAACTGTTTTTATTTGTTTTATTAGTTCTGAATTTCTCGCCTAAATACACTGTCCAAAAATGTATCTGAACTTGCGAGGTATGATTTTTGCAAAAACCCAGCTTCAAAGGGCTCACTGTTCCGTAATTTTCGGTCTCTCCTCCTTTAACTCTTTCTCTTTCTATTTTCTTTAGTCTGCTACATATTTCCCCGTTCCTTCTTTTGTATAATTGCTTTTCTTTTTCCATTCTTTTTTCTTGTTAAGTTTCGTGTTTGTTTTCTGCTTCAAGTTTATGATCTTTTCGTTAGATATTTAGAGCATTCTTTTCGCAGTTGTTCAGAGGACTTTTCATATAGACTACTTAACATTTGCTAATTAATCAGCTAGTTTTCAGTTTGTCCCCATTTCCTATCTTCTTTCTTATTAGCCTCTCCTCGCCCTTCTTCTTCTGATTTTATATCTGTTTTCCCCTCTATTCTTCTGTTAAAAGACTTGTGCTCATTTTCTTTTTACCACTCTTCTGCTGCTTGCTGTTCCAAAACAATTCGTCGCAGGTAAAGTATTTTCTTTTGAGCAGCATTTGTAGGGTGTTTCTTTTAGAGTAGCTTTAATGGTTATTAGTGAATATACTAATGTTTGCAATAATGTCTTTCTTGTTTCTGTAACCTTTTTCGAAGTTCTTGTTCTTCTTATAATTATCTCTCCCTTTCCTTCTATATCTGCTTCTTCCTTTTCTTCGTACTATACTTATTGTTTCTTTACCTTTCTATCTTGTCGTTTTTCTTCTGGTTGTTATTCGAAATCTATTCTTTTTTATTTCTTCTTCTTCTTCTTCTTCTTCTTCTTCTTCTTCTTCTTCTTCTTCTAAAGGATTTAAAGCAATCTGTGTTAGTCGTTTGAAAGACATTCCTTTCTGAAAAATATTTCTTGGTAAATGCATTTACTAAAATGGTTATCAGTAGTCTCTGCCTTTTATTATCTTCTTTTCTTTGTTTTTTCAGAGTTTACCTTTTTGCTCTTTTGCTTCTTTGCGTTTTTTTTGCTATTCTGCAGTTATTGGGAGGAAGTGTTTCAGCTGAAGGAGGTTTCTCCAAAATTTACTTTTCCTATTTTTTCTTTACCTTTGCTCCTTTTCTACCGTTTCCATTTCTTCTTACCGTTTGTTTTCTTCTTTAAAGCACCAACATTTATTTTAGGCTAATTTTCCAGTCCTTCTTTTTTGCACGATATAGGGCGAACTTAGGAGGAATTTTGTTGTTCAAAAGTAACTTTTATTAACAAAATTATAGAATTAGGTTATTCCTAGTTTTGTTTTTAGTTATTTTCTCCTATTTTAGCTTTTATTCTTTTTGTTTATATCGGCTTTGTTTGCTTTTCTACCATTTTCTCTTTCCTCCATTCCCTCTTACTGTTCCTCTTTTGCGTGATGTTTGATAATCATTTTCAGAATGTCTTCTAAATGATTTCGTCTTACCTATATCAGCCATTCAGGTATTTTTTACTTGAAGAGTAATTAGGTGTGTTTATTATCAAACTTTACTCTGGGATTTCTCCGAAATAATCTTGTTGTTTTTCTTCCTATTGTTTGGCATTTCCTTCTGTTCTATCTCTATCTGCTTTTTCCCTTTTTTGCTCATCTAATTGTTCTTCTTATATTTACTATTCTGCAGGAATTTATTGTTAGATACGTTTTCAAAATTTTGTTTGCGATTTCGAATCATCTTAACCAGAGTCTTTTGTTAAAAAGTCGTCTAAAATTTGCTAACAGATTTATGAGCTTATTCTCAGGAATTATCTCCTTATTTTTCCTTATTTTCTTTGTAGTCACCGCTTTCTTCTCTCCTTTTTATTCCGTGAATACTTTTGTGGTTTGCTTTGTGTTGTCCTTTTGTGCCTATTACTCCAAACCGATTCATAGCATCAGTCGTTTGAAAAAGTTGATGTATCGAAGAGCGTTCTGCTCTCCTTCTTTATTTTAGTTCTCGAGCTCCATTTTTTTCGCACTTTTTATTCTCCTAAACCTTCCTCTTTTGCTTCATCATTTTTCTGTTGTTTTTGTATTTGTTGTTCCAACACCATTGGTTGTGGCCCTTTAATTTTTTTCATCTGTATGTTTGAGAACTGCCAGCATCGCCCACTTAAGGATTTGTTAACCCATTTATTTAATAAGATTGTTCTCAGTTATCACATTTTTGTTTTTACTTATCTTCTTCATATCCCGTTTTCCCTTTATTGTTCCCTCTCTATGTATCCTTTCTTCTTCTTTTTTATTTCTTTTGTTGTATGTAACTATTCTGTCAAAGTTTTTGTTCGAAGAACATTTGTTTGTTAGAGTATTGTATTCAGTATTTATTAACACATCGAGATCGTTCTTAGAAAATTAAAAAATGTCTTCTTGTTTCTAGTCATTCTTCTCAGCATTTTTCTTCTTTCGCATTCTTCTCCTTTTGCCTCCTTTCTATCTGGCCTTTTCTCTCTTTCATCTCCTTTTCTTCTTGTACTTGCTATTCGAAAGCGGTTAGTCGTAGCTATCCATTATTTCTTTGAATTTTCCGTTATTGTTTTCCTTCTGTTGATTCTTTCCTTTCCACATTTTGCTGTATTTTGCTTTTACTCATTTAGTTTCCTTGGGCTTCCGTTTTCCTGTCCCTTCTCTTTTAGATATTCCTTCTCTGCTTGTTGTTTTACAATGATTTGTGGCCATTATTTTTAAAAATTACTTTCTTCTTATTAGTCTAGACATCTAGACTAAACTAGGGTGAGAAGTTTTAAGCTTTCTTACTTCACCATAAGTCTAAATTATGATCTTAATATGTATAACCGTTAAGAGCTAATCAAGAAATTCAGTTTTGTAATTCTATTGCTGTGCTCTTTGTAAATATTTTTAACTTATGTTTTCAGATAACTTCATAAAACGTAAAATGTATTACTAATTTTGAGAATTTTAAGATTAACTAAAATATCTTTGAAATTTAAGTGTTCATTCAATTGTAATGTAGAGATATTAATTCAAAATATTGCTTAGGCATTTGGGACAGATTTGCAGATTTAATTAAGATTTTAAATAAATTAAAAAATAAAGTTATGTACTAAGAAAAATTCTTCAAACTTAATCCGTTGTTAGATTAAGCCAAAAGAGACGTCTTTTCTTGATATACAAATTGGCTAATTGTTCTTAAAAAATGAACAAACTATCACACTAAGCTACTAAAGAAGAAGCAAGTTTTATAATATTTTTGTGAAGTAAAATTCGGGTTTTGATCGAAGCAGCTTCAGTAAATAGGACGACCTTCGGGATAATACCAAACCAACCATTAAAATACAAACAGTTTGTAATGTGTAAAGTCTACAAGTCTACAATATCTAAATATGATTATTACCTATTATTATCGAAGGTATTGTGTTATTCCTACAAGAGACCTGTTCAAACTTTACCTTGTATAACCAACAATTCGAACGGAAACAGAGTGGTAACTGCTTGTGAGTCTAATTGTTTGCAGTTTACATAACAGTGTTTCGACCAGCCAACCAGCCAGCCATAATAGATGATCAGAATAAATAGACCTCTATCAGACTTGTTAATGATCTGTATTTGTCTTCTGAGTTTCTTATTACCTTGTAGTTACGCAACGTTACGGTTGGTTTGAATAGACGTTATAGTCTCTCTTTACAAAGTCGATTGCTTTTCATGGAAAGGGTTTTGAATAACATATTGCCTTATTATTAACTCGTTACAGATTCAGGTTGAAAGTTGCATGATTTCTCTGTTAACAAATTTTATTAGGCAACTGGATTTATGACATTCTATTTAATTGTTAGGATTTGAAGGACGATGAACTAAGGAAGAAATTTCTTTAAGAATGAGGGAAAGAATTACTGGCATTTTATTAAAAATTACATTTACTTAGTTAAAACTATTTAAAAGGCCTGTTTTAGAAACCTAAACCATGATAATTTATAAAAAATTAATAAAGAATCTTTCAAGTTGAACAAGAGATCAGTAAATTCAGCTTAAATGTTTTTAATATCCCGTCACCTTTAATCCAATAAAGGAACCGTATGTGTAGCACAATATAATACAGAAAGTAGTTCAGGAAACAGCAGGAAAGCGTAGGAAATTGTGAATTCCATCATTGTTTAGGATATTAACTCGATATTGCATCGGTGCAGTATTTAAACTTTACGAGTTGCAGTGTTCTTGTAAGTGCAGATAAATAATAGAGCTACGGTCTGGAAATTAAAAAAGTTAGTCGAGTTCGTATATTTTTAACGGTAATATTACGGAGTTCAGTATTTGAACGTCGTGGAATATGTGTGTGCTTTCGTATAGAGGATGTTTGCCGAGCCTGATTCAGTACCTTTAATATCATACTTCCACATTTAATTTTGTATACATTAGAAATTCGTGTTTAAATAAGATCGGAAGTGTATTAAATCAAGCAACGAATTGAAAAGCACATTTCAATTTGTAACCTAAGTCAATACATAAATTTGCTGAAAGGCACTTATCTGAAAAAGCAAAAAGCCAAGCGAGCTCCATTAAGCAATAAATTTACGCCGTATTTGCACTGCTGATGCGTTTCGTCACGAAAGTAAATACAAAAAATATTCTCTTTTCGAACATCTCCAATTTTCATTATGTGAAATTAAATAGAAAGTCCGGGGATTTTACTTTACTTTATGTTTCCGTTAAAAATGTACCGCTTTTAAAAAGCATTCGTTTAATTTTATAAACCCCGAAAGTGTGCCCATAAACGAAAAAGTCAGAGTTCAAACAACTTCTACCCAAAGTTAAGATTTTAGATACCTTTGTTAATAAGAAATACTTAGAATTATCCACGTTCTTATCTTAAAATGAATTCAACGCCTATCGACTTTATATTTAGACGAAAATTCGTTTGTAGGAGTTTTGAACACATTCTTTAAAGAGTTTTAATGAAACCTTAGGCAAGCCTGTGCCCAATTTTTAAAAAAGGCGAGAAGACTCTGTGTAACAACTATAGGTGAATTGCTTTGCTAGATGTGGCCTATAAAATCCTAGCAACTTGTATTAAGGAAATGATAAGTGAATATTCGGAAAAAGTACATGGAGAATACCAGGGCGGCTTCAGAAGTAGCAGATCAGTAACCGACCAGATCTTCACGCTCAAGCAGATACAAACAACATGTTATGAACATAAAATAGACCTATATACATGTACTCTATATCGATTTTAGGTAAGCCTACGATACGATCAACATAAACCAAATGTATAGGGTAATGACAGAGCTAGGAATTCCAAGAAAACTACTCAATCTGACAAAGATGTCCTTGAGTATGACAATAAACAGAGTGAAGACGTACGGAGAAATATCAGAAAGCTTCCATTTAAACAATGGATTAAGACAAGGCGACCCCATCCCTGCTCTGTTATTTAACTTGGTTTTACAAAAGATAGGCACTATACACCACCGGTCACATCAATGCATAGTGTACGCGGATAACGTTACCCTTATTGCAAGAACACGAAACGAACTGTAACAAATAGCAAGAAAACTGGAAGCTAAAATATGGGGCTTCGAATAAATGAACAGAAGACTAAATACATGTTCATAGGAGATAGAAAAGGAAGAACCAAAGCGCTTCTTCGGGTTTGTTTGATAATCGCTGTCTTCTTTTAATTAATTTTTAGGCCATATTGTAAGAGCACCTCTTTCAATCTCTGTATTGTTTTTTCGAGTTCTCTTTAATTATTTGCGCGAAGAGTATGGGATAATCTGCGTATAGCAGTTCATTAATTTTAACTGGTTTTAGTTTTCTATTACCCATATGTACGCCCTTCTCATTGTTGTTTACTTTTCTATGTATCGCATCTATTATCATAATCATAATGAAAAATAATGGGCTGAGAATACTGCCTTGTCTCACTCCCATTTTCGTTGTAAATTTCTCCGTTATCTCTCCACCTATTCTGATTACATTCTCTGACCCCTGGTATAAGTTTCGTATTACCGCAATATTTTTTAAATTTATTTCTTTTTCCGCCACTATCTTCCACATTTTCTATCTTCGTATATTATTGAAGGCCTTCTCTAGGTCTATTACACAGCACTATACTCTTTTGTCAGAATTTATTATTTTTTTGGCTACTTGCCTTATTACAAAAATGCAATCAGTTGTAGATATGCTCGCTCCGAATCCAGCTTGAGCATCTCTTAGTGAACGCTCTATTCTTGTTCTAATTCTCTCTTCTATCACTCTTTCGTAGACTTTATAGGCAACACACAGCAACGATAATCCCGCATAATTACGGTCTGCGCTGTCTCCCTTCTTGTATACTGGTATAATTACCGCCGTTCTCCATTCCTTCGGTATTTTGTTACTTTTCCATGCTAGTGGTATAATTTTATGTAATAGTTTAACACCTTTTTTACCTTTTGTAGTTGTATCTCTTCTTCTTGTTCATCATCTGGTTGTATTACCTGTATTTTTCTTTTCTTCTCTATTTCACCTTTTTCCTCTATCTCTGCTTCCAATAAATCTCTGAAGTGCTCTCTTCATCTTTCTAGCATTTCTGTTTCTTCAGAAAGAATTTTCCCATCCCTGTCTTTAAATGTTTTACCTTTTCTCTTTGTTGTTTATAGTCATATTTTTCTTCACTTTTATTGGCTCCTAAATAAGCTCTCCAACAAGTTCTTTTCTTTTTAATTTCTGTTCTAATTTCCTCGCTCTACCAAGCTGTTTGCTTCCTTTCATTGATTCTTCTGTTTATGCTACACACTCCTATTGCTGCCGTTTTTATTATCTTTTTAAATTCCCTCCATAGTTCTCCTATTCCCAAGTTCAGCAGTATCTCTTTCGTCTCATTAATTTCTTCCGTAATTCTTTCATGATATGCTCTTTGTTTTTGTTCTTTTAGTAATTTGTATGTCTTGATGCTTGTATATTCTAATTTGTTCTCTGTTGTTGTATATTTTCTCTTCCTTTCTTGGATCACATTCGCTTTTATATCCATTACCACTAGGTAGTGGTAGCTTTCCATCTCATACCCTCTTCTTACATTAATGTCTTTTATTTTCTTCATTTTAGCCCTCTCTATCAGGAAAAGGTCAATAATAGTTAGATCTCTCTTTTCTACTTGTCATTTCACGGGTATATTTATGTACTTTGTTGTAACCATGTGTTACCTACTACCATATCGTTCAGTATACAAAGGTCAATTATTTTTTGTCCGTTACTATTATTTATGTTCTCTCCTAATTTTTCAACGCATATTTCTGAACTTTCTGGGCAATTTCCGACTCGTCCATTTAAATCACCGACTATTATTAATGTTCCTCTTCTGTCTGTCTTCTCTTATTCTCCTTGTAATACCTCCCAGAACTCATCTACTTCTTATATTCTGGTACCTTCTTTTGGTCCGTATATTATTAAAAAGGTATATGGTTCATCGTCTTTTTCTACTTCTATTCTTAATATTCTATCTGTTATCCTCCTCCACTCTTTTATTCCTTTAACATTTTGTCTGCATCATACAGGCCACACCTGCCTGTGACCTATCTTCATCCTCTACTCCGCAATATATCATAATGTACCCGTTTCTTAACTCTAAGCATCCCTTTCCTTTCTTTTTTGATTCTGTTATTGTTATAATATCCAGTCTTGCTTCCTCTAGTGCGTAAATTAAGTCTTGCTCTTTTCCATTTATTTCTCTCGTGTTTCATGTTGCGATCCTTTAAGTTTTTTTCTTTAACTTTACTTGTATATATTTCTCTTTGTTCTTTATTTCAATCGTATTCTTTATAACTTCTTTTCCTGCTTTTCTTTTGTTATTTTTCCTTCTTCATGTCCTTTGTCATATCGGGGTCGGTTCCCATATTTTTTGGTTCGGTTTTGACGTTGTGTTTTGTTAGGTTTTTGGATTATCGTCTTATTTTCCTTCTTCCCGCACCTTGCGTTGTTTAAATATTTTTTTCTTTTCTTGGTCCCAGATCCACGTTTGGTTGTCTATTTCTAACTTCTGGTATCTTACTTTAGTTATTTTTCCTTTCAATCTCTCTTCTTTCGCAGTTTTTCTTATTATACTCTATATCTTTCTTTGTTCCTTGGACATGTCATCGTTTATAAATATCTGTTGTCTTTTATAGTTATATTTCTGTCATCAACAGTGATGGACCGCTTGATATCAGTCTTTATGATTAATAATAAAATGACACGTGTGAACGTATGCATTTTCATTAAAACCGAATCGGTCAGAATGAATCAGCGAAACTGATATGTCAGAACTCGCCTTTACCTGGTAACTTGGAAGAGCTTAGAACAGCACTTGCAGAAGATTGGTACAACATACCGCAAGAAACCATTCAGAAGATAATTATAGGAATGAATACAAGAATATAAAAAGTTTTATAAGAGCAAGAGGAGGCAACAGTTGCTATTAAAACTCCAAGCAGACACTTTTGAGTTGAATTATTTCGTTTATTTTTCCTTTCTAATTTTTTGTTAGTTCTCTAAGAGTTTCTTTCGTTAAATAAAAACAGTAGCTTCATACATGTATTTACTGAAAGCCCACTATTTAAGTTGTTAACAAACCAGACATATTGTTATTGGTAGTTTAATATAGTTTTCAACATATACAATATCTTGAATCTTAAAACATACCGAAATTTTATAGTGGCCCGGTTTTTTTGCTCGCCAGTGTAGAATAAATAGTCAAGCCGCAAAATGTTACTTTCAATGATAATAAATTATAGTTTCATCCTTAGCTACAATTACAAATTTTGTATTTTATTTATTTAGGTCGACATTGTTAAAAAGGTGTGTGATTGCGATAACAAAATTGAGTATTGTTATTCAAGATAAAACGCACGTGTCCTGCAAATATGCGGATCCAGGCAGGTCTTGATAAGCGGATGTAGCATGATTTCCTACCTAACTATTTCGTATTATCAATCAGGCCTGAATGGTCGATTCGGACGTGTATTTACATCCCATTGGCCTTACAAATTTTGTTCTAAAATTTGGGCGTTAACTTCTTAGTTCCTTTGTGCCTTTCGCGTTGTTAAGTGCTAAATTTAGAAGCTTTGTTGAATTACGAGTAAGTACATTGTCTACGTTTTGAAATGTGTTTAACGCAATTTTGTTGATTTTTAATATTTTTCTTTGTGTGATGTGTCTAAGCTCCAAATTCGACCTAGAATATTGTTAAATTTCATTTTCAATAATTTTTGAGCCAATTTTCGTGGTGTCTCTCAAATAGTGGAACTTTGAAATTATTCGCTAACTGAGAATGTGGTAGTAAAACAAAAGTTAGATAAATTTCCCTTTCTTCCAGCAATCTAAAGTAGCTATTTAGCAAAAACCTTTATTCTGACATTACTGCTGTTGTGAAAATACTGATATTGTTCCAAAACAACCATCGCCCTCAAACTTAGTTGAATGCTTTTTGGGGCAAATTCAGCTTGCTGTAATGTTTCTGACATTAAATGAAAAACTCTAAGACCTTGTGAAGATCGTTTCTTTTCTTTAAAAGGAAATCAGCTTTCAGCTTTCGTTACAATTGGAATATTTTTGAATTTGTATTTTGTAAAATATCAAAAACAAAGAAAACTACTGTTAAGTATTTCGACAAAAAAACTTAATTATTCTGTAAAACCCACTTCTGCCTGGTATTTTTCAATTTTTAGGTTAGAAAGTATAAGTTTTTAAAATGGATCGATAGAACTATTTTTAGATCTCTAATTTTACTGAATAATTTCTGTTTTTTTGGTTTTAATGCTAAAATTTTAATTAATATTAAAACACTTTCAGTTTTCAGCTTTACAAACAAGTTTCAGCTTTTATTGCTGATATTTGTTTATCTACAATTATTCGACTTTTTTCAGAAAACGATTAACTGAAAACTATGAATTGCAAGCTCCTAACTATTAAAAAAGTTTAGACAATCGTCTAATCACAATTTTCAGTTTCGACTATCGTAAAGGTTATCGTTTGTTTATTTATATATACTGCTTTAGTCTAGTTTATTAGTTTGGTAGCTAACAATTTACTGATTTTGGAGTACTATTTTTTAGTATTTTATTTCAGCTTGAATAACTTCCACAAAAAAATAATTGAACACAAACTTGAAACTCAATGTTATTTTTATGATTTTCAGACTTTCACTGCTGATGTTTTGTTTATCCGAAATTATTCAATTTCTTTCAGAAAAAAATTCCAAATTGCCAGCTTTTTATTTTACAATTTTTTAATATCAGAATTGTAGTTATTAAAAAAAACCAGGTCCTTCGTATTGTCGTTTTTTATATTAAATCCCCATTAATGTTTTATTTTGCTAACTAGAAATTCGTTGATTTTGAGGTATCTCTTCTGCAAGCTATTTCGTAGTATTTTATTTCAGTTTTGAAAAGCTTCCGTGAAAAATAATTGAAAACAACCTTGAAGCTTATTATTATTTTTAAGTTTCCAGACTTAAACCTTATAGTTTTCAGTTTCAATCGTCTTAAAATTTATTGCCGGCTTGTTTGTTATGTTCCTTTGTTTCAGTTTGCAGTTTTGTTTTTTAACAAAAAATGTGTAACATTATCTTAAGTAGCTTGTGTTCAAGGTTCAACACCAACTATCTTTAATTCATTGCTGAAACGATTTTTAAATCTTTAAAATTCCACGATAGACACAAATTGCGTGAAATTCAAAAATTAGTAGTTAAGTTGGGCATTTTTTTTGCAAAACAGTATTTATTCAGTTCATTTCAGTTTTACGAAGTTTATTAAGGAAAACTAACCGAAAACTATTCTCAAACTCAGTATTATTCTTAGGTTTTGGATTGAAAGGTTGTCAGGTTTCAGATTCAGCCTGAAGCTGAAGCTTGAAACTCGAAATTTCTAAAGTAAGGCGTAACCTTTTTTGAGTTTTAAGTGGAAAGGTTAAACATTTATTACTTTTCAGCGGTTAGGTTAGAAAATTTAGGCTTTTCATCTTCTCAAAAAAAAGCATATTCTTTCTCAATTTTAAGGTTGGATTCGAAAACCCCAGTTTTAGAGGCAATTACAGATTGTATTCGAAGAAACTATATTTTTTTATATTTTATACCAGCATCTTTAAATTTCTAAATGCTCAAAATTGTAAATTTTCAGATTATTTTACAGTATTTTAATACTTATTAAGAGTTGCCTGTTTTAATATTCCAGTTTGTAATTTTAAAGCTGAAATATTTAAATGCTTACTTTGGTTTAAAACCTAAAATTTTAATACGTATTAAGACTTTCATATTTTAATTTTCAGGTTTTTTATAAGTCTGAAATATTTCAATTATATCTCGGTTTAAAACCTCAAATTGTAACCTGAAATTTTCAGTATCTAAAATTCAGTAACTGCTAAACCTTATTCGTTTTAAGTTTAAAGCTCTCTTTAGATAAAGTATTCTTTCAGCCATTTACTTAACTGAGAAATGACACCTGAAACTACATTTCCAGATTTTTTTGTATGTATAAATAGGTAAACCAAAAATGTTGTGTTTTGTTTCTTTTTTTCTTATTATACTCTATATCTTTCTTTGTTCCTTGGACATGTCATCGTTTATAAATATCTGTTGTCTTTTATAGTTCTTCTTCACCCATTTTTCTAGCGTTTCTGATTTTTATTTCCCCTTCAAAATTTTCCTTTATAAAATTTTGTATTCCCTCTTTCAGTGCCTTTTGATCGTTTCTGCCTATTTTTAAACCTTGAACCAGGATGTTATTTTTTCTCTTTTCACTTTACTATTTTATTGTTAATAAGCCGAATTTCTTTTTTTTTTATTTCTCATTTTCTTTGTGAAGTATTCCGTTTTGTAGTTCCACTTTTTTCTCTTATAAAAATCAGTTAATGAAGTAAAATTGTAAGATACGAAATAGGTATAAAATTCTAATCTGGTAATTCTAATTACCATAGAGATTGAGATACTTGGCATCCGCAGGCCTACCCAATAAATAAACAAATGGATGTAGGTTGGTGAGAAAAATTTACAATGGACAATGAGTCAACCAATACAAACAATGTCAGTGTTTCATATCCTTGGAAGCTAATATACATATTTTTGTAGAAAAAGTCATAATTTGTTAAAATGTTCCAAAAATCACAGATGTAACAAAATCAGCATTTCAGCTTAACACAGACAAACTAAATCAGTTGATTGTTAATTCTGAATACAAATTTACTGCCATAAAAAGCGTTTTTCTTCAAACGTCAGAAAAACACGACTTTGTGTCCTTGGATACACACAGTTAAACATTCACTTTTACTCCTAGGAGTAAAAGTGACATAAACATTCACTTTTACTCCTAGGAGTAAAAGTGACACTTAATGAGCCAATGGCAACTCGTAATTTTTATTTTTTATAACAAAGCAACGACAGCTGGTATGACGTTCATTTTTGACTTTTTTTAAATTTTCTTGCTGAATTGCTTTTAATTTATGCGTTTGAAGAAAAAATAACATGTGTTATTCGGAGTAAAAGTGATTTTGTGTGCCTCGCATGAATGTCCGACTCGCTAGCGCTCGTCGTTCAAACGTCATGCTCGGCACACAAAATGACACTTTTACTCCTAATAACACAATATACTATTGTGCAATGCATGTTTACGGTTGCTAAGTAGTTTAAAATTACACATAATTTATTTTTAAAAGCGCTAATTTACCAACTTGTGGAATTTATTTTCAGACTATGATTGGCAAAACTGGTAAAACTAAAAAATCAATTGAGTTTCATAAGGAAGAATTTGGGCTTAGTTTATCAAGGAAACCTTTACAAAAACGAATGCAAATAGTATTCATTTATATTTACCATTCTAAGACTGGTATTAACTTTAAACATTTCCAATTTAAACTGTCCTAGAAATTTCTTTTAAAAAGATTATGAAAACTGGCCTGAAAAGTACCTACTGAATGTATATCCACAAACCATTATTCTTTGTTCATTTCCCCTTTGTACCCAAATAGGGTGTTGAGTCCACAGACCATTCAAAAATGTAAAATTCTTTGGATAAATTTAAACTACCCACTGAATAAAAAACATTTAATAGTTTGTGATTGGAACTCCCGAAATTAAAACAATACATATTTAATTTTTTACATTAACAGTTTCACTTTTAAAATCAGAAAACGTCGAAGAAAATTAAACGATTTTTAAGAGAACGGCAAAGACGATAAGTATTGGATATTAAATTTAAACTCGAATTGAATACTTAAATTCACAAGCACAAAATTAAATTAACAAGTTTTGGAATCAATTTACGGAGAGACATTTACTGTTATCAATCCGAAAAGTACTGAAACTTAAATTTTAGGGCGTTTGGTCGAATTTAGCCAATTGAAGCCAGAATGATGAAAAACTAAGTTTTCAGGTAAAGTTTTAAGGAAAACGGCCTGTTAACCCCAAAATTAAAATTTAAAGAGACGATAAGGTTTGTTTGAGGATTTTTAATTTAAACTAAAATTTACTTTGTTTTGAATAATTAAATTCATATTAAAAATTAAATTAATAAGCTTTGTAATTAATTTTCTAAGAGACATTACAATTATTAATCCCAAAAATACTGAAAGTTAAATTTCAGATTCATTCTGTTTGAATATGGCTAATTGAAACGAAAATAATGAAAAACTAAGTTTTCAGAAAAAAATTTGAAGAAATTGGCCTTGCAACCCAAAAATTAAAATTCAAAAGTACGAAAAGTATGAGTTTTAAGATTTAAAATTTAAACTAAAATAAGAAGTTTTGAAGACTTAAATTCACAATTGTAAAAACAGGCACTGTAATTAATTTACGAAGAGACATTTACAGTTCCCAATCTGACAAATACTGGAGCTTAATTTTCGGAATTAGTGTGTTGTAGATGACCAACTGAAGCCAGTATAACGAAAAATTAAGTTTTCAGGTAAAATTTTAAGGAAATTGGCTTTGTAACCCAAAGATTAAGATTTGTAAACACGAGAAGTATCGTTCGTTTCGAGATTTTAAATTTAAATTTATAATTGCTAAATTAAAAATTAAAGCTAGTTGATTTGAAATTAATGTACAGCGAAACATTTACAGTTACCAATCTGAAATACATATATTGAAACTTAAATGTTAAAGTGTTTATGTCTGGCACGACCGATTGAAGCCAGAATGATGAATAATTAAGTTTTCACGTAAAATTTTAAGGAAAATAGCTTTGTAACCTAAAGTTAAAATTTTAGTTGTTTAAATTAACGAGCATTGCAATTAATTTCCGAAGAAACATTTACAGTTATCAAGTTAACAACCCTGAAATTTGAGCCTTGCTTGTGTCTGATTAAAACCAGAATGATGAAATGCCAAGTTTTCTGGAAAAATGTTAGGGAAAATGGCATTGTAACCCAAAAATTTAATTTTCAAAGTAAGTATTCTTTTAAATTAAACCAGAGTTTGAATACTTAAATTCGCAATTGCAAGATGAAATTAACGAAAATTGTAATTCATTTACGAAGAGACCAATCTGAAAAATAGTGAAACTTAAATTTCAGAGTTTTCTGTGTCTGAATATGGCAAAGTGAAGCTGAAATGATGAAAAACTAAGCTTTCAAGGAAAATAACTTTGTAACCCAAAAATTTGCAAGCACAATCAGCTTTGTTTCAGAATTTAAAATTTAAATTAGAATTTAGTAAAGTGCAAAATAAAATTAACGAGCATATTTACAATACCATTCTGAAAAATACTGAAACTTAAATTTGAGAGTTATCTGTGTCTGTATGACCACAGAATGTATGACCAACTGAAGCCGGAACGATTAAAAACCAAGTTTTCAGGTAATCTTGTAAGGAAAATGGCTTTCTAGCCCAAAACCTAAAATTTGAAATCTTGATAAATGTTAGTGCCTACGAGGTGGAGTAACACGCACACACACTTACACTATACATATCACGGTGCAATATACAGGGTGACTGGTACATAAACGTATATCTTGGAGGGGGTGTTAGTAAAGCTCAATTGCAACTGATTTAGCCCAATATACATTATACAAAACTCAACAGTTCATTCATACGTATTTATTTTTCATAATACACCAAGCCTACAAATGATTGTTAGATCTTCTCAGTTCTATTGCCTTTCAAAATAGCTAGAAAGGTTTACTATTGACTATCTAGGCGTGGGTAGATGAACTACGAATTTCATAAATACTGCAATAACAGTAGGCAATGTTCAGTTTATTTAATAAATCATCGTTTACAAATTAACTTCAAAAGTACTTCCTCTACTCTGAATACAAGCACGAGCGCGTTTTCTAATCTCTGTTTTTGTGATTCTATTTGTAAAATTATTGCGTAAAGTTGGTGCTGCTTCTTGAATTTTATAAATTAGTTCGTCGCGCGTGTTTATTTTACACAACAAAACGTCTTCCGGAATTGGGACCGTGTCATTTTGAGACAGAAAGCCTCAACGTTTCGCCCACTTTTTTAAGGGGCTTCTTCAGGAGGAAAGAGAGCACCAAAGGAGCACGGTAACTCAACGTGTCAACCACGCCAGAGGCGAAACTCTTTTAGCAAGAGGCAGAAGGGTAACGGTAACTCAACTTGTTAACCAAGCCAGAGGCGAAACCCTTCTTCCATGTGCCTTCATACGTAAAAGTCTAGGGGCGTTAGATTAGGACTCCTAGCAGGCCATGGTATCGTCCCTCCTTTTCCAATCCATCGATTTGGGAACCATTCGTCCAGCAAATCTCGTATAGCTCGGCGATAGTGTGCAGAACATCCGTCATTTTGGAATACCATATTACGTCTGTTTGATAGAGGTACCTTGTCCAGAAACTCCAACAAATTATTGTGCAAAAATTCCTCATATGCTACACCGTTTAACACATCCAGAAGAATATAAGGACCAGTTAAATTATCTCCAACTACTCCCATTCACACATTTACACTAAATTTTCTTTGCACATTAGTTACTCTACTTAAATGTGGATTTTCTTCCGCCCAATAATGTAAGTTGTGGAAGTTAGTTATTCCTATTCTACTAAATTGAGATTTATCGGTCCATAAAATGCTGCTCAAAAAAGATGCATCTTCTATGCCAGCATTTAAAATTAAGCCACAAAACTGTACCCTCCGCGCAGGATCTCCTTCTTACAGTCCTTGAACAGGTGTATAATGGAACGGATGTAGACCCATTTCGTGGACAGTGGAGCAAACCTTCCACTGAGATATACCCAGATCAGTAGCTACTCTTCTCGTGCTAACTGTTGGGTCATCTTCGAATCGTCGCACAATTTCGTCAGTGCAATAGGTCTTGCACGTGCAGCTTTTTTAACTGTGCCAGTCTCAGACAGGCCACGGTAGGTTGTACCAAATACACTCACGTGATGAACACGTCTATTTGGATAGCGATGTTCATATTCACGCTGGGCCGCTGATGAGTTTCCATTATAAAAACCATAAATAAACAAAATGTCTGCGTACTCGGGGTTTGTGACTGTTGTCATCTTAAACAATCAGATAATTACGGCACGGAGGTTAACGTAATGCGTACCCTAACTGACACACGTTTTTGCACATATTAACAATTGAACAGGACAACTGAAATGTATTATTTAAAATTTAGTAATAAATACGCATGAATGTACAAATTGTTCGACCCCTAAAAAAAAAACAAAAATTAAAATATTTCGAAAAATGTTGCACCCGTAAAGACCACATAATATGCTAACGCTCTAGCCTCGACACCGAAAGGTAAAAGACGTTACAGATATAGATACAGTTAGATAAGTGTTAGTTCAGGATTTAAAATTAAAAACTAGGAGTAGAATTTATTGCGTTTTGAATACATTTTATAGTTGCACAATTAAATTAATCAGCTTTGTAATTAATTTACTAAGAGACATTTACAACTCCCAATCTGACAAATATCTACTGAAACTATTGTGTCCAACTGAAGCCAGAATAATGAAAAATTAAGTTTTCAGGTAAAATTTTAAAGGAAATAGCTTATTTTGGGATTTAAAATTTAAGTTTTAAAAGAAAACTTTAATTTCTATCTATCTATCTATCTATCTGTGGCTTCGGAGTCCTCTGTGGACCATCGCCTCCTTTCGGTAACCAAGCCTGTGTTTAGCTGAGGGCGGTGGCTAGCCGCCTGTAAACTTTAATTTACAATTGCAAAATTAAATTACTACTAAACTAGCTTCGGAATTAATTTATAGCGAAACATTTACGGTTACCAATCTGAAACATATTGCAACTTAAATTTCAAAGTTTCTGTGTCTGATAAGATCAATCGAAACTAGAACGATGACAAATTAAGTTTTCAGGTAAAATTTGGACGAAAATGGCTTTGTAATCTAAAAATTTGAATTTATAAGTGCGATAGGTATTACTTCAGGATTTAAAATCTAATTTAGAGTTTATTAAACTTTGAATACTGAAATTCACAATCACAAAATTAATGTAGAAAATAATACGATTATAAAGAAACTGTAACAGCTATTAGGATATCAATAGCGTTTTATAAATTAATTATATATGTGATATAAATGCGTAACTATAATCTTTAGTTGTTAATTTATAGTTATTTATCCCTGAAATCTAAATTTCAGGGATTTTTGGTCTGACATTGCCAATTGGAGCAAGAATGATAAAAAAAACTATGTTTCCAGGTAAAATTTTACAGAAAATGGTTTTGTAACCAAAAATTACATTTAGAAAACATGATAGGTATTATTTTAGAATTCATCGTAATTAATTTGTAAAGAGATCGACCTGAAAAATACTGAAACCAAACTTTAGGGTTTTCTGTGTCTGAGTGTGGCCAAGTGAAGATATAAGATTGAAAAACTGAGTTTTCAAGCAAAATCTTAAGGAAAGTAACTTTGTAACCCAAAAAGTAAAAACATGCTGACACACTCAGGCTTGTTTCAGGATTTAAATTTTAAACTAGAATTTAGTAAAGTGCAAAATAAAATTGACGAGCATATTTACAACTGCTGAAAGTACTGAAACTTATATTTCAGAGTTTCTGTGTCTTATATGGCAAATTTAAACAAGAGTGATGAAAAAGTGAGTTTTCAGGTAATCTTTTAAGGAAAATGGCTTGGTAACCCAAAACTTAAAATTTGAAATCATGATAAGTGGTAGTTTAGAATTAAAAACTAGAATTTATTACGTTTTACACACTTAAATTTATAGTTAGTAATGAGCTTGGTAATTAATTTTGGAAGGGACAATTACAGTTACCAACCTGAAAAATGCTTTTATGTCTGAATATGGCCAGTTGAAGCTAGATTAATGGAAAACTAAAACTAAAACGTAAGTACTTATATCGAAATTTTTAGTTTGATTGTGAAAGTTGAATATCCACCTACAATTTATTTAATTTTCGAAAACCATATGAAAACCTAAGGTTACACAGAAAAATTTCCAGAAATAAATCAGAAGAATTCGTATGTATTTATTAATTTTTTGAAGTTAATTAATAATCTAATTCATATTAAGTAAAGACCGCAGTACGTAAACAATGAATTAAATTCAATTCGAAAATGAATGCAAAAGGAATTATGATTGCAACTGCAATTACCAAAGCGATAGAATTTACGACCTCGAAAATCCACAAAAGCCGATATCATCGCACGTTATTTTGAAATATAGAAACTGACGCGTTCATAATGCATACATGTGCAGTTTTCTAGGAATAGATTTGTTTACTTCAACGGGGTGCGAAGCATTTCATCTCGTCAGCGATGCATTCTTTCAGCTGACTACAAATGGGTGGAAATTCATTTGTTTTTTTAGGAAACCACGGAAAGTTTTCTGACGCGAAGGATACAAATGTTGAGTGGAAAATTCAATCAGCATGCCAGCCTGTTGTTTTGTTCCCTTTTCTCCGAGAAAAATGAAACATTTTAAGCATACATGCTACACTAAATGTAAACATTTTTCGCGTAGTGCGGGTGAGGAAGGCAGGGGTGTCTCAAATTTTCACCGATACCGTTCGGGCGGGTGGCACTTTCCGCTTTTCCCCCTCGCAATTGCATTTATTATTTACGCGACACGGGTCTATTAAGTGCATCGGCATTCGTCGCACGCATTCCTACCATATTTAACTCTCCCGATGCAAGTATTCCGTGAATTATAAATACCAGGCAGGTAAAGTATCACTCCTGCTGCTTTTATATGTCGAAATGAATCGTTTAAATGCCAAAGTGCCGGTAAATAGTGGAAATATCGGGTTATTTATTTACGCCACGATGTTTTAAAATTCGAATATCGCTTTAATTTTAAATGGTTGGCAGTTACGATTGACGTTCATGTGCAGTAATGTTGGTATTACTGAAATTAAGTGTTGACCGTAACTGTAAATCACTTTTATATATTGCCTTGTGCAAAAGTCGTCCTTTTACGCGATTCGAATTGTTAATGCGAAAGTTTAAACTTCGAAATTTGCCCAAAATATGTTTACCCCAAACAAAACAATACAATACGAAGCATTTATAAAGACGGTAACAAAAGACTGGCGTCTCGCAGCCAACTGTTTATGCATCTTTTATTGCAGGAGAGATGTTTTTAAAAACATTCATGAATAAAAATAAAATAAAAACCGGAAGGAAAAATCTTAAACTTCTCTCGCAGACAAATGCCGTCTAGGGACGCCTTATGAAGAAATATAATTTCATTTCTTCGCCTCTTGCGGAATTTTCGCGGCGTGGATTCGTAAGGGCATATATTTTGCATATATAATGCTTTTATTGCTCAATCGCATCTTTTATGCTTTTATTCTTTAAACCCTCACGACTAAATTGCTCCGGGTTTTTACCAGAAAATGAATTTTTGGTATGCCCATTTCCTTATATTATCGACAACCTCTTAATTTTTTTCCCGCATTTATCAGAGCCGTATTTACATAACATTTTAAAATTGAATAAAACAATAAAGACTCAGCAGCTTATACGGAATATTAAAACATGACGCGCAACCGCGATCTCTTAAATTTAGTAGATATTATTGACGAAAACAGTACGCTTCAGAGTTTTTATTTTTGATAGTTCTTTATAAATAATAAAAGTTTTTCTGATGCGGAAGGGTGGTTTAATTCAAATCGGCTTAAGATAAATGAAAGCAAGACCCAATTGTTGACGTTTACAACAAGAAAAGGTTAAGTTAAAAATCACATAGTAAAATTTCTCGGGATATCTTCGGAGGCTCGTCTAAGCTATGGCGAACACTTTCTAGTGCCATATACGTTATTAGAAGAACAATGATTATAGCTACAAAGGAAGCAGCTCTTACTGCCTATTATACGCGTTTTCATAGTTTAATATCCTATGGAATTCTAATATGGGGATGTTCTTCTAAAGCACTAACTGTCAACAACAAAAAACGTGCATTAGGATATTGTGTAATGTCAATAAAAGTACTACTTGCAAACCTCTATTTCAAAACTACCATCCTTGTGTGTACTAGCATGTGCTCTGTACGTACATTCAAATTCTTCACAGTTCAATTATTGTAACTCAGACTTTCACGCATATGATACGCGTAACAAGGAAAACCTAAAACAATTCCTTTTCATAGACTGAATGTAACACAACACAGTATAAACTATCTGTGCTTAAAAATATATAATAAATTAGCGATTTTTAATAGCGGATATCTCATAAACGGTAGGAGATAGAAACAAAATGAGCAATACAAAAATGTAGGAAATTTTATGAGCTTTCATTTTGTATATAATAACTTTTTTGATAAGATGCACCGTCTTCAAGATATAAGCAAAAAACCAAAAACAGAGACCTTTTCAGTCCCCCCCCCCTGCACCCCGCTCAACGCCTATGTCCAGGGACTTTTAGTATGTTTACCTCCTAACGACTCCAAACAAAGCCCTAAAGTCAAAAATTGTGACACCCTCCATGCATTCTACAATCCCTTTATTGACTGGACTATTAGTAATTTTTGTATACTTATTTTTGTATTGGAAGTTATGCATTGCGTTTCATAAAACATACAGTTAAAACTTGTCCGTATAGAACTTGCTGCCTTTATGCTTAAAAACGAATATACGTTCAAAAGAATTTAGCTGCCTAGGTGTAGAAAATCATTAAGAACTTTTAAGCCACCATCTTTAATACTATGCTTTGCTTCACAAATATGTTGGGCTATATTCGACATTTCAACCTTCTTCCATCTAAAATGAGCCACGTGTTCTTTGAATCTAAAATTGCGTCATTGATCTTAAGTTTCTCTTTAAGATCCCATAAATACATAGGCGGAGGTAGGGGGCTACTAGGGGGTGCTTAGCACCCCCCAATTTTGAAATTAGCACCCCCAAATTAAGTTTTTTTATTTCTATTTTTTATTATTTATATCTATTCTCGCAGCGAAAATAATAATTTTAACTGACAGCCACACTATGAGCCTAGACTAGACACGTTTTTCGAAAAGCATCAAGCATGAAAATGCCATTGCAATATTAATATTTCTTTTCTTTTGTATTCTTAAATAAATATTAAAAGTTGAATTCATGATGTGGTAAATAAATGTTTCTTCGATACCAGAGTTATATCTTTTTATATTTTATTTTTAAGTTACCTATGTAAATTTATAATTAATGACTTTATAGAGAGAATAATGTAAATTTGTCATACACCTATACCTAAATTTCTAGAGACAAATGGTTTCTTTAATGTTTTTTAAAAAAGTTTCCTTGATGAAACCTATTTTTTTGAGAAAATATTTTTGTATCGCTATTTTCTAACTGTTCATTAGAGCGCTTAACCTTGAAAATTTCAAAAATTTTCGCCTGCGGCTTTACATGGTAGACAGGTTGTTTCGCTCGTGGAAGACTCTAGCACCCCCAAGTTTGGCAGTCTAACTCCGCCTATGCATAAATAATTTCTAATAATGTGGAAAATTTAAACTGGAAAACAAGAACTTAAAAGTACTGCTTTCGTCTCCGCCTTTGCAGACTTCGTCTGAAAAAAAAAACAACCAACAAATGAGTTTAAAAACCTTCAGATGAAAATAATAATCCCGAAGGAAGTCGACGAGAAAGACAAAAAAAGTCAAACCCCCCGTGCAGATATTTATATTCATGGGAAATGTATTCTAAGAATCCAAAATAATTCTATTCAAATGCGTTATAAATCTGCAAACAGTAAAATTTATCGTTAAAACTGTACCATAATAATAAATATATCACTTATTTCGCTGCATTTGGGTCGTTTTTGCGGAACATTTGTTATGCCTTCGATGTTATTTTAGTTCTGGCAACGGAATTTATTTGGGTCCCGCCCTTTCGCTATATTTCTCTATCAGAAAAAGCGATTGGCATGATAATGTTCAATAAAACACTACGAGGGGACGCCACGGACAAAAAGGATTGCACCAACAAATTGGCTAATTCTAGGATTTTCTTTTAAATTAATGTAACTCTGAAGTAAATTTATTTTAACGTATTTTTATTGGTGCCCTTACTCGAAACTTTCCTCTTTTTTTTTTGGTATGTGTGCGTTCAACGACTTTTAATCTTAGAATTCTACATTAGGAGGGACCTTCCTTTTACTTGATATTTCATGCATAAATAAACCTTTTTAAAAATATAGACGAAGATACTTTTTATGTACAGGTACCTATTGAAAAGTCTTGTATTTGAAAGCGAAATGAAAATGAGGTTTAAACGCATTTCTTTGAATTAATTTTCATATATTTACTGTCTTTGTCAAATGAATATCAAAAACATGACAGATATTTTGGAACATAAAGAGAGTTATTAAGAAAAGTGTACATGGAATCTGTCAGTTTTCATCGTTCTTCCTTGAAAATGCAGCGAAACCAAGCATAAATCATTTATTAGTAACAAAGGTTTCTTAGGGCATTCTTTTACAAATAAGTTTAATATTTTTTTTATAAATTTTTTAAAAGGTTCAGGTTTCAGAATCAACCCGGTTAGTGCGTCGTCTCCCTCCTTTTCACTGCCTTTATGACAAGGAGCATTATCGTCCTGGAAGAACTTTCCTTTGCCAAACAGGTGTTTCTCAAATATTCTGTACTTCAAGGTATTTTGTAGTATTCATCGTACTAGAGCGAACATGTTGTTAAGTTTGGGCGAAACTCAAAAGAGATTTTGCATAAACACTATTTTTCAATGGAACTTAGGTATTCCCTAATATTTAATTTATTGTTTCCTAGAGTTTTTATTCTAAGCTGCAGTTGTCAAACCCAAGTCAAAGCCTTAAAGAATCAAATTGGAATTGTTGAATCAAGTTACGAAATCAATAATTATCCTGAAAAGCTTAAAAAGTTCAAATATTTAATTTTATATGAGTATTATATTAAACAACTAAACCAAATTTACAATAACTAAGTACAACACGTTTAATTATGGACGTTAACTTCAGACATGGCTAAATTCTAAATCTGAAATGTCGAAGGACTGATTTCAGGTTTAAACATCGAATTTAAAATGTTGTATTTAGGGTAGAAAGAAATCCCTTACAAACCAAAATTTTTAAGAGAAAACTTAGAGAATTCCATTGGAAAACTGAAATTGTAGCTATACAGATTTTTAAAATGTAACATCTTTTGGTTAAATTCATAAAATTGACTGAATAACTAATTTGGAAATTTTTAGCTTAAATTACAGTATCTGAAATAATAAAAAATAACAAAACAATAAAATTTGAAAATTTTAGAACAAAATTTTAAATTTAAATCATTAAACCTGGAGGCATTCAAGAGAATTTAAACAATTTAAAGTGTAAAATTCTTTGGTTAAAATCGGGTTACTGGCCGCACAGATAATTAATTTAAAAAATATGGTTTAAATTGTGGTACGTGAAATTAAAGAAGAAAATTTGGAAAATCAACTTAAAACAATTTTACATTTCAATTACGAAAAACCATTCCACATTGAATATAAACATTTCAAATTTAAATCATTAAATCTAAAAGTATTCAACAGAAAAGTTAACAAAATTGGCTTGAAAAGCAGGAACCTGCAATCAAATATAAAATTCTTTGGTGATCAAAATGCCAAAGAATTGCTTTAGAATTGGCTTTGAAACTAACTCATTATAAACTAAGGCAAGTAGATTTGAAGTTATTGTTTCAAGAAGATTTTAAGTTTTTGCAGGAATATTTTTAATACACAGTTTCAAAATTAAACCAACAAGCTGTGACGTTAATTAAAGAAGAAAAGAAAGATTAGCAAATATCGAAGATTTGAAAGCTTCAGTTTGGATTGCAATTCTGAAAAAGATATAGAGCTCCTTTTTGTTTATTAAAAAATACTCCTACAAATAACGGAAGGTAAATTTTGATAAAATTAGTTATTAATAAAACTCTGTTGTTCCCTTCCTGGGAAATAAGAATATACTTAAAGAAATTAGAGTGCAAATATACAAGAAAGTGGTCATCCCAATATTAACATATAGCTCCGAAACATGGACAACAACTGAAGCACAAAGGAAAAATTACAAGCAACAGAAATGAGATTCCTCCGAAAAATTGAGAACAAAACCCGGTTACATCGTATAAGAAACGAAACTTACCGAAAAAGGTTAACTATAAAACCCGTAGAACAGTATATAGAAGAGAACCAATTAAGATGGTTTGGACATGTAAAAAGGATGGATGAGAAAAGGATAACTAGAAGAATATTTGAAGCCAGAACAACAAAGAAAAGAAACAGAGGAAGACCAAGAAAAACATGGATGGACGAAATTATTAAAGCAACACAGAACAGAGGAAAGAAACTACAATAAGTGATGCCGCAAGTAAAGGACCGGAAGAAGTGGAGAGAATTCTGGAAAAAACGACCTGAAGAAAACGCAACCCAACCCCACGTCTTACACCCAAAAGGGTAGAAAGACATAAGGATTAAGTAAAGTAAGTAAGTAATAAAACTCTGAAAACTCACGAATTAGAGAAATAAAAGGGGACCACTGGCTGCAGTACACCAAAGATATGGAAAAAGATCTATGCGGATCTAGAACTAGGATATGGAATATGAAATAAATAAGGACGAAGCCGAGGAATAAGTAATAAAAAGAACAATTATTACAGAACGATATAAGTGGGAAGCGGTTAAGGAAGTAAATAATAGAAAAGTATTCCGAACTGATAACATTGAAGGTGAACTGATAAAATCATCGATCATGGTAACATACTTCAAGAATAAAAAACGAACCTTACAATACCAATTACAGGGGAATTACACTTCTACAATCAACGTTAAAAGTCTTAACGAGCATAATCCTTAAAAAGCTTGATGGACACATTCCGATTTCTGTAGAACAAGGATTCCGGAAAAACAGATCCATGTCAGGCGCGATATTTATAATGAAACAAATTCCGGAGAAGGCATTAGGATTCAATAAGCCGGCGTGCGTATGTTTTGTTGACCAGTGTAAGGCGATCGACCGAGCCCTATTGAAAGATGTGATTTATATTAAAAGAAAAACAAGTACGCACAAACTAACAATAATCATAGAACAATTAAATATAAATAACAAAACCAAAATACTAATGAGAGCCTTATAAACGAAATCGAGGTAGCAACCGGTCTAAGACAAGGGGAAAGCTTAATTCTAGTGCTATTCAATCTAACAGTGGAACAAATAATAAGAAAAGTGCAAACGGTCCGAGGACACTCACGAGATAAAAGTACTATGAAATGCTGACGATGTCACACCGAAGGTGATCTTCAGTGTATGGCATAAAAATTCAGAAAACAACCAAAAAATTAAATATGGAAATTTTGCCAACAAAACAAAATGCTTAACCATCTCCAAAGAACCTTCAAGATGTGAATTTGTCAGAAATGATATAATTGAGCAAGTAATGAAAATTAGATACTAAGGAATAGATACATATACCCAGCTATAGCAATCTACGAGAAGAAATTTTGCAACAAACCATTAAGGCCACGTCCATCTTTGGCAGTTTAAAATATGTAATCTGGCGAAACAAATTTATGAGAATAGACAGGAAAGTCAGCATTTATAAATCATGCATTCGGCCAAAGCTAGCATATGTTGTTGAAACACGAGCAGACACAAACAAAACCAAAGACATCTTAAGAACAAGCAAAATGAAAATTTTGCGAACAATTACAGGAAAAACTATAAGGCCAGAGTAAGAAACGAGGCAATAAGAGACATATGTGAATTTGTAGATATAGTCAAGTGGAGCCGTATACGCCGAACATGTCCGAAGAATGGACACTGGAAGAATGCCCAAAATTGTGATGAATAACCGACCATCTGGTTATCCACATCACAATTCGAAGAAGATTAACAACCGAGAGAAACCCATAGGAAAACAGACAAACGGTCTAAAATGGAGAAGAAGAAGAAGAAGAACAAAACTCTTTAGTCGGATCCTTTAATTTCATTCAATAAATTACTGAATCAGGCTAAAGAGTTTTATCAGCAAATATTCAATATGAATCAATTTAATTATTCACGAATCATAGACGTAGTTTTGCTCAGAAAAGTAATATTAATAAATTAGAACATTTCTAAAATCTTCTTTGCTAGTCATTTTAGCAGTAAAAGGTAAATGTAACGGCACTTACGCTCCGCGAGGGAGTATAGCCGGCAACATGGAGGATTAAGGCCTCCTTTAAGTCGTTTTCATACCCGGTTGTCTCTCACGCTTATGCTTACGGAGTGATGTGGTAAGCACCACGCCTTCGTCAACCGCCTACCTTCCCTACTCCACTACTGTGTTTCGGTTCCCAATTATTTTCAGTGACTGGTTAGGCCACCCACCGAGTATCTGACTCGGGTTTGAGCTGGAGATCGTCCGAGCCGTAGCCTGAAATTCAGTTAATTAAAAATAAATCAAATTTGGGCAAGAATTACACCACGATCAGGATTCTTACACATAGGAACTAGTTTATATGTACATGGGCGACTCCTTTACAGCATCTAAGGTTGTTTCTAGCATCCTAAGCACTATTGTTTCGTATCCTACTAATTATCTTCATCCATTTCTCTTTTTCCCATAACTTCTTTTCTTCCTCATTCCAGTCGTTCATAGGTCTTCCTTGTTTCTTTGTGTGTCTGTCGGGATTAATTTCCACACTCCTTGGGGCCATCTGGTGTCTTCCATTATTTAGAGGTGTCTATACCCCAGCAATCTCTTCCGTTCTATATCTACTATTAATGTCTGCTGTATGTTCAATTTTTTCCAAATTTCATCATCCCTGATATGTTGTACTTTGGACACGCTACAACTTCTGCGTAGCGTATCCGTTTCAACGGCAATTAATCTTTCTTTATTCCTTTCAGTAATTTCCCGTGCTTCATAGCCGTATGTGGTGATACTTTTCACTATGTTGCTGTAAATTAATTTTTTTGTGTCTTTTATTATTTGTTTGGATCACTATATGGAATTCAACCTCTATACCGTCTGTTTACCGTGCATTACTTTGTTGTCAATATCTAGACTGGTGTTTGATTCGTCCGATATTATAGCTCCTAAGTATTTGTAGTCTGAACGTGGGTGTACAATTTTTCCGTTTATGTTAAGTGGTATAGTGGTTCCACCCGTGACCAAATGTTTGGTGAACTTGCTCATCATATAATTTGTTTAATACTGTTATATTTTTTTCATTTTTTTGGATTTTCCACGCTTGCAGCTGTAAGTACTGCAGTACTTGTTGGCTATCAAGATCCCACCCTACCAGTGGCGTAGCTAGCATGGGTGGCACCCGGTGCGGATATCGATGGTGTCACCCTATGAAAACGGTTAAAATCAACATTAAGTAAAACAAAAAATCAGATAAGCGTGAAGTATGATTTTAATACAACATATTTAAATAAACATTTAAAAAATTATAAGTCATTCATCATCAAATTGCAATACTATCAATCACGTATCATAAACATATTTAGAAGAAACTAACTAAATAAGCGAGAAATAAACACTTTTAATTTAAAAGTATTTTAAAAGTTTTAAAATCTCTTCTTTCTAGCTTTAACAGCTGGAAACTCGGAAATCATATCTTCAAAATTAATACTTTGTGTTGCCTCATGTTCGATCGTTAAGATTTTTTTTCAAAGGCTTTCCGCCCCTGCAGCCCCCACCCTAGCTACGCAATTGCCGGCCACCCTCAAATTAGTGATCTGGAAAGGTGTACATATGTAACTCCACTGGTAAATAGTAAACCACATGTTAAGTGACTCAATCTAAGTGTTAATTAAAAGTTTTGAAAATCTTCTGTTCTTATTAAATCCTTCCCTGGTCGAACTGTTTCTACTGTGAAATCGATCAGAGAAAAAACAAGGGGCAGAAATGAAGCTGATCTCCACTAATAGAGACCTCTCTGCAACATAATTGATATCGTTGTTAATTTATTAAGCAATATACTTGTGTGCTACAAACAGGGAATTGACTTAGGTAAGCTGTCCATTCACCCTCAAAGGGTTGCAAAAAGTCGCACATGAGCAAACAACTTGTTTAAATTGGACTTACTTGATGACAAATATTTTGAACAAAGAAATATCCTTCACAATCGTCTTCATCTGCTGCTATTACCATCCATTATTCTCTTCTTCTTCCTCATTCATATATGGTTATCCATATAGGTAGGCTTAGTGCCTGTCTTTTCTCCTTCTAAGCCTCTTCGGATGTTGATGTCCAGCATTTTCGGCACCTTTTTGATGGTCTTCCCTATTTTCTTTTCCCCACTGGTTTGTTGGCTTTTGCATTCTTGGCTAATCTATTATTTTCCATTCTGTCTACGTGTTTATTCCACTGTTTTCTTCTTTGTCGTACTAATTTTGCTATATCCTGTATGTTACTCATTATCCACAAAAAGTAATGTATGTAGGAACCTATCTTCACTTGTTGTTCCTATTGTTTTACACTCCATTTATGTATAATTTAAACAGAGTAGGCGACAAAACACAGCCCTGCCTTAGTCTTAGGAACTATTTTGAAACCAAAATTCAGGGTTTTAAACTGTTAAAATGCCAGATATCTTAACTGAACGATTGTAGAAATGCATCCACCAAATGTTTCTGATGATATTTCTTCAACGAATTAACAATGCAAGCTTAAGCATTCTCTTGATATTTCAAGAGAGTCATAATACCTGTAGGCTTTGTATTGAAAGCCATTATTTAGTAAGCTTCTTTTTTAGTAATTTTTGATTTTAATTTAAGGCAAATTCCATTACTACCTTTCGAGCCTTGAGATTTTATAGAATTATTTTTCGTTGAGTTATCATTTAATTCTAACCAATAATCAAGCAACTACACAAGCGCTTATGCGCAGAGGAGTTCCATAAGGATTAAGTCATGGGCCGTTGTTCTTTGCAATACTTCATAATACGTACTTACAAGTGGATTTGTTTATTATGCAGTGATATTGAATTATAACGAAGTGTAAGTAGCTGTCATTTTTTTGTTATATTTTATTATTTATTTACATTATATAATTTATTTCAAACCTATAAAATGTATGCAGCGCGTTTTTTTCCTAAATAACTTCATCAGTCATTAGTAATACGTAATCACGCCTGCTAACGCTATTCAGTTAATTCTGATGTACTAAACCTCAGTTGCTTAATGATTCAGCCACATTAAATATTTATTTCGGGCTCAGATAACAATCGCGAGATTTTTTAATTTAGGAAATACAATAAAATTTGAACAATCACCCAAGTTCGTGAAACGTATTTCAGTAAACGGCACAGAGTGCTTTTAATAGCTTCCAAGAATAATTTTGTTAAAAATTAAAATCCTAACGATTAGGTATGAAATGTTCGATTTGATGTAATTCTTTACATTTAATTCGAATTAGATGAGTTGTAGCACGCGATACCTATAATTAGTTTGAAGTGATTTACAAACATCATTATCAAGGCCTCTGTGGAGTTTTTCTTGACTTTAATTTATAAATTATAGGTGGCGTGAAAGTTACGTACATGTATTTTTACCATCTTAATCTAATCAGGATTTTTTTGCAACCATTTCTGCTTCGTTTAGAAGCTCGGAAAAGTTTCAGGCAAAAAAGAGAAATTCAAAATTCAATATGGAAACTAAGTTCGTCCCTAATGCGAACATAAATATTCTTGTTTACAACTTTTGCTTTGTTTGTTGTTTGAAACTTTTGTCGCGGTCGAATATTGAATTTTCGAAATGTTTGATGGAAAAAAGAACACGTGAAGTGGAAGAAAATTTGGTTGTTACAAAACGTTAGTGCACAATTAACGAAATTGTTCTTAAGTAAACGGCAATTTAAACTTCATATAAAGTACTCGAGTTGCAATATTATAAAACTAAAGTAATCCGAATTAAAGAGCTCATATTTACTTAATTCGGTCATAAAACCTAACACTATGCACACTAACTAAGCGTAAAGTTGAAACTAGGGAATTTCAGGCTTGCAGATAAGAATGTTTTAATGAACCGGTCCGTAGTCAACGTTGTTCTAGTTCCTTCTTGCTAGCACAGCTTTCATACAGTAATCCAAGCTTTTATATTTAAGAACTCGCGTTTATAGCCTTTCCGCGCATTATATTTTAATAATAATAACTTATCTCTACAATTTAAAGTTCCATGTTTATTGAAAAACTTCTTCAGTCCATAAAATTTCTATATTGTGTCTGGGATTCCTAGATACGTAGAATTGAAAGCGTTTTTCCGTTGGGACTAAATATTTTCCTTATCCCTGTGGACACTCGTTCTCTATTGCTTTTCCAATACTTAGATACCTACCACTTTACAGCTCGATTACACAATAAATATGTTGGGACGGTTTCTCTATTATCATTACTACGCTCTAAACATTATTGTATATCGATTCAATTTATTCTTTATTATTATTACTATTGCTGTAGTAACAGCATACTTACAACATGATATGATTACATACTTACATGAAATACCGCAAATACGAGCGGTTTAGTGCTAACTTCTAACTTGCAATTTTACAGCCGACTTCAGTTTATTACTAGATGAATATCGAACACAAAATTCAGTTTTAACATTTATTTTACCTTAAACCTTTTAGTAAAGGTTTCGATGAAATTCAGCAGTTCAACATGACTAAAATTATGAAAAAAAAATTTTCTGGATAACATTAATAACTAATTGAACTACTTAATCAGTTTATAAATAAATATGCAAATAAGAAGAAATACATAAATAAATCTAAAAACAAATAAATTTTCAGCTGATTTCATAATTCTATTAATAGATGAATGTTGAACTTCAAAATAGAGTTTGAACATTTATTTTACTTTAAACCTTTCAGTAGAGGTATCTGCGGATTTCAGTGAAGATTCCATTAGAAACATAGTTATACTGAAGTTTAACATAACTAAAATTATGAGCCGTTCTGCGGCCTTTTTTAAGCTTTACCTTATACTAGTCGCACTGTACATTTTTTTTTGTTTTTGGTCAGAATTGCACTAAGTCGCAAATTTATTCATTTTGTTGAAAATACAGTAGTTTTGTAAACACATCCTGTAAGTTATTTCACGGACTACTTGATCATCCTTTAGCAAATCAACAGGAGCTTCCCGTCTGAAATAAAGCCTCAGGATCTGTCTTTAATACTATGCTAAAATAAACAGAAATGTCGAACGTATAAACTATCATATTTATAATTTTACAGTAAAATGGTTAAGATGTACTTGTAAGGATGAGAAAGAATAGGGTTTCAAACAAACGTTGGAGTTCTACTTTACTCAGTTTTCGGTTTCGTGTGGCTGTTTGACCCAGTTCTTGGAATGACAATAATTTGAAAGGTTACAGACAGTAATTGTAAACTTTATTGTCAAATTTTAATTATAAAATATACGTCGGGAAGTTTTGTTGTTATTTAAAACAATTTTTAGTTGGCAATATTTTGGTGCAAAAATTAAAGTTTTAGAGAAAGAATTAAAAAAATTCATCAGAAAATTATTATTTGTATATTGTATAGAAACTAAAAATTGAATGTAGACAAAAATTTATCTGGAAAAGCCGAATATTTAATTTTACACAATTTTATATTAAACAACGAAAATGAATTTGCAAAAAGTCTGTTAAGAAGTCATGAATTTTATCTAGTAACATCATTTCATTTCCGTAGCCTGGAAATCATTGTTTTGGTTTTTCAAAATCACCTAGGCAAAAAAGATTCTGTTAAAAATAATTAACGTAAGTCAAGTTCCGAATTGTACGTATTTTCAATTTTCTGTTATTTCTTGATTTCAATTCTATATATAATTGTATAAAGTTGATTATACAATTCATAATATAGTTAACCAATCAGCATCAAGCATTTTGCTTGGTTACTACGTATTGATAAGTGAATATACCCTTGACGACGTGGTATAATCACTTTGGTGTTTCGGCTGGTCCCAAACAATAGAAAACTCGAATCTAGTATGAGTATTTTTTCAATTTTTTCGTAGCATTCATATTTACATTTTTTATCAACAAACGTCACTTGCACATAAAATTCAGTGTTGTTATTTATTCATTATATAATCTAATTATATACCACTCGAGCAGTCGCAAATAATCAAATACTTTGCCTCCTTGCTCGACGTATTGTCGCGGCAGCGACGAGTGGTGTTTCTTGACAATACGTCTCGTAACTCGTCAAAGTATTTTCGATTATTTTCAATGCTCTCGTGGTATAAATAGTGATTATACAATTCATAATATAATTAACCAATCAGCATCAAGCATTTTGCTTGGTTACTACGTATTGATAAGTGAATATACCCTTGACGACGTGGTATAATCACTTTGGTATATCCGCTGGTCCTAAACAATGTAAAACTCGAACCTACTATGAGTATTTTTTCAATTTTTTCCGTAGCAACCATATTTACATTGTTTGTCAACAAACGTCACTTGCACATAAAATTCAGTTTTATTATTTATTCATTATATAATCTAATTGTATACCACTCGAGCAGTCGCAAATAATCAAATACTTTGCCTCCTTGCTCGACGTATTGTCGCAAAACACCACTCGTCGCTAACGCGACTCGTGGTGTTTCTTGACAATACGTCTCGTAACTCGTCAAAGTATTTTCGATTATTTTCTATGCTTTCGTGATATAAATAGTGAATATACTTTGTACATATCAATTACCTTGCATTTATTAATGTGTTATCGACGCCGGTCCTGCAGAGAATAATTTCCAAGAATCAGCGATTCCAATTTCATTTCCTTTACAAAACATTTTAGTCCTTCGAACGCGAATATTTCAAGAGATAAATTTTTCCGAAGAATGAAAATTCAAGATTACAACTGCACGTGGTGAACGTGTTTTCATTGGCGACCGGACGACGAAGTTTCCCTATTTGGTAGTGGTCAGGTCTATTTCACAACGTAAGGTCAGGTTTACTTCAAATATCTATTTTCCTTTTAACCCCCTTTACGTTAAATTTTATATTGCCTCCACTATTAAAGATTTCGACCTACTTACAATTTCGTTTACAAGTTACATACAAACAGTTGTATATTACGTTAGGATTGCGTTTTGATTGACGTATATCGCCTTTCACGCCTACTACATACATTTGCGTATTATTTCAAATTCAGACTACTATTTACAATTTCTTTGTTGCACAATCTTTGCCGTAAAGTCCGAATTGGAATATTACTTACACACGTTGAAAAGGCGTTCAATTGCATTTACTTAAGTTACCTATTTACATTAGCATATTTACCTTCCTTGGTAGTTAGCAATTTCTATAAAACGTCAAATGGCTAAAATCAAAGAAGAAAAGCTTTTACTTGTTAGTGGCAAAAGCATGATTAATAAATTAAATAATTTTGAAACATTCTTAGAATCTGTATCTACTACTGTGACAGATCAAGAGGTTCTTGCGAAAATTCGTTTGCGTTGCGATGCAATTAAGGATTTGCCTGAAAAATATAATGATACAATGATCCATCTTAGCGTTTTGTCCGTTGTGGATGCTGAGATGTTAGCACCTGACAGTTTCTTTGACAAATATATTGATCTTAGCGCACGAGCATCCTTTTTATTAGATTCAAATTTATCTAAATCATCTGCAAGCAACTCTAATGAAAATTTCCATTGCAACACAAACGGTTCAAATGCCACACAAGCTGCTTTTACAATGAATACGAAGTTGCCACGTATTTCACTACCATCATTTGATGGAAACTATATTGAATTCACTTCATTTTATGAAACATTCATTTCCTTAATTCATGATAATGCAATTTTATCAGATATAGAAAAGTTTATGTACTTAAAAACTAGCCTTCGCGGAGCCGCAGCTCAAACCATTGCTCACATTCAGCCATCTGCTGAGAATTACAAAATTGCTTTTGACATGGTAATTGATCGGTACAACAACCCTAAACAAATTATTTTAAATCATATTAAAGGCATTTTTGATCTGAAACTGTGAACAAACGTAGTGCATTTGATCTCAGAAAATTCTGACGAATTTGTAAAACACGTTAGGGCTTTACAAAATTTATCAGTGCCGATAGAACAATGCACGTGTTTTTTATATCATATATTAATGTCTAAACTCGATATTAGCACTAAAAGTAAATTTACCGAATTTAAAACCCGTTCAATTCCAAGTTTAGAAGAAATAAATGAATTTCTAAAAGGTCGCTGCGAGCTCTTAGAAGAAATAGATTCCAATAATAAAAGTTACAGTTACCATGCTAATAAGCTTTCTGATGCTAAACGTAGTTACAAACAAAGATTTAATAGTAATCAACAATCATTGTTGGTAACATCTAATAATATATCTTGCTACAATTGCAAAAGCAATCATTATACTCGTATAACGGAATGCCCAAAGTTTCTATCTTTATCTACCAAACAAAGGTTCGATAAAACGAACGAATTAAAAATCTGCAAAAATTGCTTGCGGCAGTCAAGTTACAATTCCTGCAATTCCAAATATAATTGTCGAATTTGCAATAAAAGACATCATTCTTTGTTACATTTTGAAATTCCAAAGAACAATTCTGAAGACCAAGTTGCTACTATTTCAGCACCTATACAAAGTGGTAGACTTGTAGGGCGATACTGGATAGTGGTAGTCACGTAAATTTTATAACCGTAAACTTAGCCAAGAAGTTGCAATTGGAACAAAATAAGTCCAAAACAAAAATCTTAGGTCTCAATTCTTGTGCTACAGAATCAAGTTCTATTGTACACATTCAACTATCCTCTTTGCATAATGGTTTTCAAACAAATCTGCAGTGCCTTACAGTTCCAAAAATCTCGGAAAATCTTCTTCTTGTTATTTCATGCTGGTCTGCCGTTTCGATTCCCCGTGAATTTCTTAGTTTATTATATGTTTCTTTAAAAGAGGTTTTGTTGTATTACCTGTCTATTTCTATTTTCGTCAATGACTTTTTCTGTAAGATTCTTATTGTATGCTAATACATCCGCTCTTATTCGTCTTCGTGTTACTTCGTTTAGTTCCGCAAATTCAATGATAGCTCATAGAAACCAAAAATATTTTCAAAGAAAATCTACCAAAGAGCTTTTTTCCCTTATGGAATTCATGTAAACTTGTCTTGATTTACATTTGTCACTAACGAAAGTTTTAATCCTTTTATACGTAAATTAAGACATGAGCAAATAAAATTAAACATATATTTTTTTCTCATTTCTATAGGGTTCAAAATTTTACAAAATTACAACTTATAGAAACCGGAAATATAAAGACAAAGTTTAACTTACCTTTATAAACTTCATGTAAATGCTTAGCAGTTATAGAAAAACCACTACAGACAATTTTGAGTATTGTAATTTACCCAATAATTGCTCAATAAGCTAGAAACGCAATCGTTTAATTGAAGAAGGAAAGAAATTATTAATTTGTACTAATTTAAACTTTTAACTAACAAAAGTATTAGGTTTCATGGAAATTAATGACAAAGTGCTTTTCTTAGAAACACAGATGTTTTGTATTGTGATTTACCTTACCTTTTAGTAAACTAGAAAAGCCATTTATTTTATTTGGAAGAGAAGAAAAATCTAAAAGTTATACTGATTTAAATTTTTAACTAACAAAATTTTAATTTAGAAATCAACAAATAAAGTTAATAGCAAAGTGATTATCTTAGAAACATAAATTTTTTATCGTTTCTATAAAGTACAACAGTTTATAAACTTATCACTCATCGAAATCAAAAATATTTTTAAAAAGGATTCGCAAAAAAGCTTTCCTTTAATGGAAATCATATAAACTTTCAGCAATTATGAAAGAGCCACTATGAACTACCATTTTCAGCATTGTGATTTACTTAATTTTTTTACTGAAAGGCCTTTTTTATTTGGAAGATGAGAGAAATCATAAAATTGTGTTGATTTAAACTTCTAACTACCTAACAAAAATTTAACTTCTCTTAAAAATAAATTAAGAAATGAACGAACCAGGCGTTTTTCTCAAAAATCACGGTAGACGATTTTGTAATGAATTTTTTAAATATTTGTTTATTTTAGTTTTCAAACAATCAAAATATTCTAAGTTTAGCCGAGAATAAATAAATCAAATAAAACAAACGATCCCTTCTCATATGCTGAAATTAAAGTGTTTCCTGCGAAATTTCTGTTAAACTTTCTGAGGGTTTCCCTTACAGAGAAACAAAAGTTACAGAACGTCTAGTTCGACCCCTTGTATACCAAAAGGAAACCATTCCTTCTTTTAAAACTTCAACGAAACAATTTCCAGGTTCGGTAAAATATATAATTGAAGAGTTTTGTGTTTCAAAGAAGTACAGATGTTCCAAAATTAATTCGTTTTAACCAGCATATTTTACGCTTTTGACATTCTCGATGCTAAATTTATTAGGAACTTCTTCATTTTAAAAAAAGCCAAAGCACTTTGTATCCTGAAAATTAACAATCAAAAGCTACTGTATTAATATTGATCATCAGTGTTAAAACAGTTGCTGAAAAAACCAAGCTACTGAAAATGGGGAGTCCTAAAAATTAATTTCATTCAATTCATTTGTTTTAATAAAATTAGAAATGTTTTATCGAAAAACTTTAAAATAAATGTTTGTCTGTTACAGTGTCAGTAAGAGGAGTTGGGGGTGGATTGTGGTTAAGATGCGAAGTACTGGGGCGCCACCTTGCCAACCTAATTGGAACTAATGGCGGCCTCATGGTGACCGAACCGAATACATCACCACAGTGGACAGCAAAGGAGGGGTAAGTTGCTAATTTGATCTCTAGAGGACTAGTGAGTTATAGCTGTTTATGAATAACCCGTTTGGAATGACAGATTACATAAAACAACTTTAATTTGGAAAAGACCCATTTTCCACCTCGTTTCTGAATTTATTCTGAAGCGTTATTTTATATTTATGAAACTTTTGTGTTGTTTTTCCATTGTTACTCGAGACTCTTTGAGACCAAACATACTGACTTTTCTTTAAAGAAATTTCAAAAATTTTACTCAACTTATTGAAGCATAGCCTTAACGCCTGATTAGATTACAAATGTTAAATTTCAAATAACAATTCAGAGGGTCTATTCAAAATGGATGTGTTAACTACTTATAACACTATAAGCAGCAGCTTTTAACATCAGTCAAAGCAATTAACTTTAAAATTTGGAGATTTCACAGTTTGTAGTTTCAAAGCACACCCTATATTCGTCTAAAGAATATATATTATACATTTTATTAAGTCAGGCATATTCTATTTTTCTTCAAAAGATAAGGCCCAACTAATATTTTATTTGATGGCATGTAGACTAAGTAAACAAGCAATCATTTTCTTATCTCAACATGAACTTTGTTGTGTTTCGAATTCATAAGTGTTTCCCTATTAATATTTGTCGGTTTATATGTTTATAGTTTATTTTTTATGTATGGTTATAAATCAGATAAAAACGTTCGACTACAACAACTCATAAAATGTTTCCCTCATTTTGAAATTTTGGAAAGGGGATTTATTTAGTCGTCAAATTTTTATAAAAAATACTATTTAACGCGTGATCTGCATTGATGATAAAAGAAAGCGACTGCCAACAAACTCTTGTTTCATGGACCAAAACACCGTTTTGCTCAAGTCTTTCTGCAAACCATAAGTTTTGGTAAGACGTATAAAGACTTCTTTACTTAGGTAGTCCTTTATTTAACAGGGTCGGTATTCTCTGTTCCGATGTTTGTTAATCATTGTATTCAGTCGGATTGAAACTTAAGCTAAGAGTGTAATTCATAATCGTAAATTATATTTGGAAGAATATTATTGCTATTTCGTTCCTCCAAACTTATTGCAAATTTCACTAGAACTGTTGCTGGTAATCTTTGAAGTTTCCTGAAATTCCCGAACGTTTCCAAAGTCATTCGCAATTTATGAAAATAATTCAGAAAGCTTCGGGAATCTCCGGAATATCTGATAAAGAAAGTTAGAAAATGTGTTTAATATTTTTATATTTTAACTAACATTTCCTTGTTAGCCATCGTAGTAAAGCTAACATTTGTAGGTTTTTACGTTTTCTTTATTTTTTAATAATACTTTTGAAGCATTTGCAAACGGTTTCAGAGCTTACTTCCTTACCAGAGATCAAGGTGAAAGAGTTTAATGGAAAATATACATTTTGTTGATGTTTCATTTGTTCAAATCATCAATAGAAAGGTTAATAATTTTTGTAAAGTTCTCGTAAATTCCCGAATTTTCCCGGAAACATCCAGAATATTCCATAACGATTCAGATAACTCCAATTTCCGGATATGCAGACTCTTATGGATATTTAAATTTGTTAAAAAATTGCTTTAATATTTATTACTAATATTCATACTGTGAGTAGAATACTGTAGAAAAGTTATACATTTGTATATATTTTCTGTGTTTTAGTTTAGTTAAAAATATAAAACATTGTTAGTATTTCGATCTTCCAAACGTTTAAGAACTGTTGATAATATTTAGTCTCCGTAAATTCCCTAAAGTCTACAAATCTATCTGGAATTTTCCATAGCAATTTAGGTAACTTCAAAAATTTACCAAATATGTGGAGTACTTGCAAATAGTGATATTCGTTAAAAAATTCCAAACATAATTTGTAACTGTTTAAAAATACCAGGAAAATCTTTTCTTAATTTTGTTATCAGAATTTCTTAGCTTCCTTAGTTTCCTGTTTTTTATTAATCCTTTCTGAGCTTTTTCGAACAATCTAAGAATTTAATTCGGTTCCTTAAATTGAGATGATAAGGTTTGGTGAGATATGGAAAATATTGTTAGTATTTCCATCTTTCAAATGTGTAATGAATTACTTTAACTTTTGGTGGAATTGTCCGTAGTATTTCTGAAGCTTCTGGAAATGTCCGAATTTTTCCTTAATCGCCCATTCAAATAATTCCTAAAATTTCCGAATACTTGCTTATGTAGATATTAAAATATTAAAATTCGTTTTCCGTACTTAATTGTTAATTTTTATAAAGCTAGTAGAATACTCAAGAATTCTTTGCTACAACTATTATTTATTAAATGTTTTAATAATAATTCATTTGAGTATTTACGAACTATTTAAGATTTAGTTCGTTCATTTTATAAATCATAGTCAAAGGGTTTAGCAGAAAATGTAAAATATTGTTAATGTTTCATTCCACGCCATTAGTGTTATAGGTTTTATGTTTTTTAATAATATTTTTAGGGCGTCCATGAACGATTTAAAATTATTTTATTATTATTTATTATAAATCCATGTCAAAAGGTTTGGCATGAAATATAAAACATAAGTAATATTTAATTTTTTAAAACATTATTACAATTATTGGGTACAATTTTGAATGAAACTGTTAATAACAACTTTGACGTTGCTGGAAATTCCCGAATTGTTCCGGTATTAACTAAAATTTTCCTAAACGGTCTATATAACTTCGAGAATCCGAGATGCACTTTAAGGCCTATTGTAATTTATGAAAGACATTTAATTTGAAAGAAGTATCTAACTGTTTTTGGTTTTTATGTAAACTCTTTTGAGATATTTATGAATAATTTAAGAGTAAGAGAATGCTCTTCAACTTCTTCTTTCTGTAGCTAACCAGCATTGGTATCTTTCTTAACTTAGGGGCACCTTAACCTTTATGTGTGAACAGCAATTATTTACGTTTAATTGTTTTCGTGATTCACATGACTAATTCCAGTCTTAAGCAGTTTTCAAATATTTTACAATTTTATATTGAACTTGCATATACGATAACTGTCATAACTTACTTATACATTCTCTAAGGTAAGAGAGCGTCTTTCTTTATTTCTAGAACACAACCATTTTGAATTATATCACTATTTCTCTTTATTCCTGAGCTTTGGCATTTTTGTTATTCGAAAATATTTAATGACATAGTTTTATAAATAACAATATTTTGAAGAAGCTCACAAAGAAACCTTTAATTTTGTAAATGAGAACTGACGTTAAAATTGGCATATTGGTCTTCTTAACAAGAAATCTGTGGTTCCTCCTGGCTGAGGTGAGATGAATCTGAAACTTTTTGCCCTCTTTCAGTTGGGATGTAACATGTTTTAATGGTTAATTTTTACCGTGAAAACCATAAATTTAGTTAGTTTTCAATTTTTATAACATCAGTAGAATACTTAAAACTGCTTTGTTAACTTTCTTCAAATGTTTGTTACATTTGCTAATTTTTTTTATAACACTTTTGATGCATCTATAAAGGGTTTATGGCCTTAATTCTTTAATATATACTACTCAAAAATGAATAGGGATAATTTTTACATAAACAACAATACATAAAATATCCCTATTCATTTTTGAGTAGTTTAGATTAAAATGGCATTTGATTTCCCCAAACATATAGGGAATTGCTACAATTTTCAACGAAGCAGTCCCCAGAAATTTTTTAATTTTCCGGAGCTGTCCGAGGTTTTCTTTTAGTCCATATAACTTTGAAAACTTTCCAGTAATTCGTTAAACAAATTCAGAAAATAGTTTCAATATTTTTTAGTTTTCATAAAATTAGAAGAATTCTTAAAAATGCTCTATTAACTTCCTCGATAGAAAAAGAACATTTGTTGGTTTTCATGTTTTTTCTTCTTTTTTTAATAACACTTTAAGAGGACGGTTGAAGTTTAAGAGTTTAATTCATTACTGTAAATCAAGGTCAAATGGTCTAGTAGTGCTGCAGATAGGTGAAATAATTGTGCCTTTAATGATAGAAGCATACAACTTGGGGCACATGTACTACATATATGCAGATTTAATTTTGGATATGAGGCCATCTCAGATTTTGCCTATTGCAGTAATGGCGGACATTCAAAATGGCGGCTTCTGAATATTTTTTATGTGCTCCTTTTAAATGTAATTTGATGATGTTAAATGACAGCTATTAAAGCAATGGCGAGTAATTGTTGTTTTGTGCATGTAGTTTTCTATTTTTAATAATACCAGGTGGCGCAAAAGTCATCACCCTATCGGAAGATGCTCTCATTTTTTCAAATGGCGTCTTATGTCATCGCGACTTTGACATTTGTGAAGTAAACAGAAGCAGAATATACGTAGACAAATCATGGATCGCTATACTCCTCAAGAACGCGAAATAATTGTGTCAATATTTTTGACAAATAATCGGTTGGTGGTTTTGGCTCAACGTGAATTTCGCCGTCGATTCCCTGGTCGTGTGGCACCAACTGGGCAAACACTGCGGCGTTTGGCAGCTCACCTCGAGGAGACTGGCTCAACACGAGACAGTTGCAGACGTGGCCGTCCTCGAAGCAGCCGTTCGATCGAGAATATCACTGCTGTGGCTGCATATGTCCAAGAGGACCCTCAAACATCAACCAGATGACGGGCCACGCAATTGGGCATCAGTAGGCGGTCTTTACAGCGAATTTTGGTGAAAGACTTGAAGATGTTCCCGTACAAAGTGCAAACAGTGCATCAGCTATTGTTTAATCGCTTAATCTCTCGTTTTGGCGAATTGCACTCGCCCGCAAGATCACCCGATTTAACCGTTCCAGACTTCTTTCTTTGGGTTTTTTTGTAGTCACGGGTCTATACGAACAAGCCACAGGCCTTGGCGGCCCTAAAGGAGAACATCCGACTAGAAGTGGAGGATTTATCGCCAGAAAATTTGAGAAAAGTCATGGAAAATGCTGTGAAACGAGCCCGGATGTGCATCAACTCTGGCGGCGGCCACTTGACCGATATTATCTTCGCGACTTAATGGAAAAAAATTTAAACGTCTAAATAAACATAATCAACAAACAGAACCAATTCTTTTTATTTGCAAACAAAGTTACTGCCTTAGGAAATCGAGTGAGGACTTTTGCGCCACCTAGTATATACCATATTTTATTTATAGTATATTTATTTATATTCTATTTAAATAACAAATGTTGATGGATTATTTAATGAAAATACTAATACTGCATTGTCTGTATTGTATAGAATTGATAGATAAACACATAATAGATTAGATTCAAAATCTGATATCGCTGAGTACAAAGAGAAACACAAGCACAAAGAGCGGTACACTGAAGGGCAGCCTTCCTACATTGACACTGTCGTGTGCAGCCTTTCTTGCAGCCACATCGTATGAGTTCCCTACATGCTTGCGAAGCCTCTGCTAGGGTTGTCCATATCTTTCGACGACACTTGGTAGTCAACAATTTTTTCTTGTACAAAGGACAGTCAGTTCTAATAGCAGCAACAGGGGCAACACTTGTGTAGCTTTCAGGAAGTTTAAATATGGGTGCGATTTCATTGTCATTACGAGCATCATCGAAGTATGGTATAAGTTCAGCAAATGCAATACCATGGTTAGTTTGTTCTATTTCAGTTTCTTGTGTGTTTTTTATGTCTTGCTTCGTTATATAATGATACGAGGCATTAAACATGATACATGGCATTTAATGCAATTAGATCACCGGCACTCAGTTTCGCAAGCAGAGGCCTGTCTTCCAGTTTAAGGGCACAGTGACGAACACGAGCATCTAGGCCGAATGTAGATGCAGTACATAATGAACTTTCAGCTCCATCAGGCTGTTCACAAAAAAAAAACAAATTGCTTTTGAATTCACTATTCCCTACAACATTATGGCGGGTGAATTTCGTATAACTATTTGCATTATCCGCAGGTTCTATCTTCCTTTTCTGAGCTCTTTGAAGTTTTGTTTTATTGAACTTCAATCTGCATGATTCGTGAAACCGAGCTTTATGTCGTACCAATGTTGCCTCGACACCTCCTGCACATTCGAGACGTGCCAGATTTATTGTCCATGGTAAACACCCTGCATTACTAAACCCCACAAGTAAATCAGAAATTGTCTTATAACCAGTTCCCTTTTCTTCACGTTTACTGTCTGCTGGACACCGAAGAACCTCAGACTTGTCTTATTGACAGATAAAACACTTGTTCCACTCTGTTTCTTTGAATTGCCCAGATGTATCAGTATTGAACGGATTCATCAGCTTATGCACTACATCCATTTTTTTTTATCTTACTTTTCTTCTTATCCCGTCACCTGACAAAAATTTTAATATGCAAATATAATGATGACATGCACACATATTTATCGCATCAATTCATGTAAAATCACATATAATACGCTATTAACATTATCAAATAATAATAAGCAGCACATAAAATATAATATTCAGAGGCCGCCATTTTGAATGTCCACCATTACTGCAATAGGCGAAATCTGAGATGGCCTCATATCCAAAATTAAACCTTTATATATTTAGTATATGTGCCCCAAGTTGAATGCTTCTATCATTAAAGGCACAATTCTTACAATTATTTCACCTATCTGCTGCACTATAGGAAAGAATATAAACAGTGTTAACATTTCATTTTTCCAAACGTATAAAAAATTACAGCAAATTTCAGTAGGAACTGTTAACAATATTTTTGAGGTTTCTAAATAACTCTAATAATTTCCCAATATGTGAAAAGCGCTTATCAATAGAAAAATTCAAAAAATTAATTGAATAGAGTAAAGTAAGGGACTGTCGAATAGGGTAGGTAATGTCGAATACGAATACCGTCATTTCTCCGAAACCAGCAGGGCTATTTGTTAGTATATAAGTCTGTAGCACAAGTATATACCTACCTAAGTAGCAATTTGAAGTCCATGAGTTCATGAGCATGCAACGTCACTTGATTTAGTTCCCGGACAGTGAAAAGTGAAACAGTGGCCCTTGACTTTTTTTAGGTATCTTGCAAACAATTTTACTTTAGTTTACTCGTGATAATCAAGCTTCATTTCATTAAAATAGGGTTCAAAGAACGTATTGCAGTTAATTTGGATTTAATACATCCAAAACATGACCTAAAATTTTGTTCTTGTTTATATTTAGCTTAGGTTTGGTAATGTCGAATAGTATAGTATTGTCGACTATTCGATATTACCAACCTCCAGAATTAATGGATATGATCTATTTATTTTTTCGTACAGAAAATGCCTCGTAACATTAAATTGCAGCAGTGGTCGGAAACAAATATGAAAAAGGCTGTTGAGGCTGCTAAAGAGCGTCGAAACATTTTTCTGTACCAAGAGCAACTTTATTTGGACACTGTCAAAAAAATGATGAAGAATTAAAAAAAATGATATTAGAAAGAAAACCTAATCTTTCTGATGCACTAGCAAAAGAATTACCTAGTAGATTATGTACCTACCATGGACAACAAATTCTTTGGGTTAATAAGACAGGACTTGCGTTCCCTCGCATATCAGCTAGCTCGAAGAAACAATATACCAAATTCATTTTCGTTGTTGTCGGAAAAGGCCGATAAAGATTGGCCGAAAAGGGTTTTAAATAGGCATAAAGCGGCTCTGTCTCTGAGAAGGCCTACTGGAACATTTGCAGCCAGAGCATTATGGTTCAACAGAAACAATGTAAATGAATTTTTTGATTTGATGGAGAAGGTAACGACTGAAAAAACATTCATAATATGGATGAAAGTGGTATGTGCATTGTACAGTCAGAATGCCCTCAGGTAATACGAAAAAAGCAGGTGGGGGATCTGACTTTAGCAGAAAGGGGTTCGTTCTTTAATAACAGTGTTTCTGACAATTAATACCGGAGGTTTCTTGGTCCTCCCACTGATGATATTTCCCAGGAAAAATTGCAATGAGCTATTGAAAAAGGTGTTCCACCTTATTTCATTTTCACCCATCTGGGTGGATACAAACCCATCTAAATATTTACAGACTGGTTTGATCATTTCCTAGAATAAGCTCGGCCTACTGAAAATAAGTGTTCTTAATTTTAGATGGACATAATAGCCACACCAAAAATCTTGACGTGATTTTAAAAGCAAAAGATCATTTCGTTACCTTTTTGTGCCTTCCCCCTCATACAACATACAAAATTCAGCCCTTGGACAAAACTGTAATGGGGGGTTTTATAATAAATAATATTTGTTTTTGTGTGTAACAATGTAATACTTCTTTTGGTTTTCTAGAAGTTTTCACATTAAACTTTTTAATAAAATTGATTGTTTTGTCTTTAACTACAGATTTTCTATCATTATTTAAAATATTCCCTCAGTATCCGACACTACCTAACTGCATTACACTTTATCGACCCATTTTGTGATATTGCAAATTTGTACTGAGTTCACTAATTTTGTCTATAAGAACGGATCATTTATAAAGAGCTGCATTTGTCAATAACATATTAATAACATCTTGTTTAGAGTATCTCTAGACTGGAAATAAAATTACTGAGACTGTATTTACTACATTTTATTGATGTTTAACAAAGTGGTATTCGACATTCCCTTACTTTACTCTACTTTAATTTTTATGAAGCCAATATATACTTCAATTATTTATCTTCCTTGGTAGAAATAACAATTATTGGCTTTTATGTTTTCTTTATTTTTTAGTAACACTTTTGTGGATTTATAAACGGATTAAAAGTTTAATTCGTTGTGATAAATCAAAGAGAAAATGTTAGTAGAAAATGCAAAAAAATATTAATATTTCATTTATGCAGTCCTATAAGATTCTACAGATTTTCAATGCTATTGCAGTTATCGAAAATTACCGAACTTTTCCAGAGCCCCTCAAAATGTTCGAAACACTTCAGATAACAATGGTTTTAGTATCTTTGAATTTTGATGAAATCAGTAAAATATTCAAAAATGATTTGTTGGTAGAGATCGTTCCCTAGTTTTGTGTGTTTTTTTTTAAGCGAATTCAGACTTACCATAAATCAAGCCAAAAGGGTTTAGTAGGAAACGTAAGACATACTCAATTTCATTCTCTCAAACATATGAGAAATTATTAAAGATTTGACTGATATTGTTGCGTTAGAGTTTTCAGAAATTCCCTAATCTTCTTCGACAATCTTCTGAGAAATACTGAAATTGGTAAAATGCACAAACATTTTTTTAACTTTAATAAAGTTACTAAAATAGTTAATTTTTATGTTCCATTCCTTTAATAACATTTTCGGAGCATTTACTAACAATTTAACAGTTTTTCTAAAACAGGAGGGCGTCTTCGATACAGATATTAGCTTTACTTTAAAATGTTTCCATATAGAAAACTGACAAAGAAATTAATAGTTATAAACAGAAGACACTTAGGCTGCAAGACATAGGTACCTATTATTATCTTCGCCATTATCAACAATTAAAGTTTTAAATTTTCTGAAGTTTCTTCTTCTTGCTTGCTTTTCAAAATTACCAAATGTTTACAAGAATTTATTGAATATAAGTGTCTGACTATTTATTAACCGAATTTAACTGTACGGCTGACTATTTTAGTTAAATCTTCAGTTAATGTAAATCGCGTCAGCCACTTAAAATTAAAATTACGTTTAAAGTGTAGACCTTCAGAAGCATTTCATGGCGTCACTCAGGAAAAGCAGGGACCCTCTTTCTGTTACATCTCTGAGCATGTTTTATTCTCTTTGCAACGCTTTTTGTCACATTCTCCTGTGCGTTTTACAAGGCGTGTTTTTGACAGCCGGCGACAAAAACACGACGGTGCCTGCGTTATATATTTTAGACATGGCTTGAAATCTCAATAAATGTAATATATTCAAGGAATTTTCCGAGGCAGTAAGAATTCTTGTTATAATTCGATTAATTTCGTAAGGAATTGATGGTGACAGCTACGTTAAAATTTAATTACAAATCAAATTGAACCGAAAAGAGGGAAATATTCTGTAATTCAAAACATTTAACTAGAATTTTACGGGATTCTTAGTTATACTTTCGTTTCTTATAACGCGAAATATCCAAAGCGAAGACTTTCAATATGTGGATGGTATTTCATGAATTCTGTGAACTCGAATCGTATTTTCCGCATTTCTATATTTATACAAATATTCTGTTATCTCTTAGTACTTTGACGTAAAATATTTCTAGAAATAAGTTTTTTTTATCAGAAAACTTTAGCTCTTGTAAATGGAGATGTGTATATGCTTGTTAGATTTATCAATGGAAATCACGTATATTCGAAATAAATCTAAATAAATTCGAGAAACAGAACGAACATTTTATTAATATCAAGATATATGTTGAAGTATACAACGATTTTTTTGGGGTATAAATGATATTTTATTGCGATAAGCGTTAGACATCGGAAGGGCAAACCCTTGAATTATAGTGGAGGGTCTTGTCCAAAGTTTACACCGAGGAACGTTAAACACGATTTATTAAGTACTAGAAATTGTCCTTAGACTTTCTTAGACGTTATTTTACGAGATTTACTTTTGAGATAAAAACATATCCCATAAGTAAACTACACCTTTGAGTGCATAACAACTACACATTGGAGAATATCTTCTATCACTGCAATAACTTCGCTAGAGTTAGCATAAAGTCTTATCTTTGTTTATGTATTTTATTTGTACTATCTATTTTATGACAGTTCTGAATTTGTTCCAAGATACGTTCGTATTATTAACGTCACAACTTTATTTTATATTTCTGTAGTTTTCTATCAGATCTGCCAAACAACTCTATAGATTTTCCAGTCGTATCAGCGATGAAAAGTATTGGAATTTCATGTTATACAAATAAATCTTGATTATAACTTGCTAAATCTGAAATGTGTAAACATACAAGGCAAAATCTTATTAAACAGTTCGAACTCGTGTGATGTTGTTAAGGTCTTACAGAGAAAATTAAATTATTTTTAAAACAACAACTGAAGGGCCTTGAAAATATTTATTATTAAACAGAATTTTGAATATTAATTTGAATAATTAATTCCTGTTTTATTTTGATGTGAAAAACCGCTCGGTATATTCCACAATCTTCATTTAAATTTAAATTGTTTTGATGCGATTTGCCACTTTCAAAGATACATGAAGTCATAGTAAAACTCAAAATTTATAATTCATAAACCTACGCCAACGTTTTATTGTTGCTAAATATACTGTACAAATTTTGAACATCTATTGCTCATCTATTTAGTATTTTCGCCGCCCCAATTTTTTTTTTTAGGTTTTGCCTTCATTTTCTTTGCATTGTAAATTCCGGACTACTTAATTGCGTTGTTATGCTTTTCGAAGTATGAAAATTAAATTATCTTTGAAGTATCTAGTTCTATTTTTAGAAGTGATGTTATGTCTGCTGTGTTTTAGTACATCAAAACTAAAACGAGAGTTTAATGTTAAATTAGTGGACAGGTCGATTTTAGACTTTTTCAAAGTTTGAAAATTAATTTTCCCTGCAAGTAATAACTGGAAAATCCTTGAGTGTACTTAGTGAATAGTCCGACTCGCTAGCGCTCGTCGTTCAAACGTCATGCTCGGCACACAAAATGACACTTTTACTCCTAATAACACAATATACTATTTTTGTACAATAAACCAAAAAACAGATTTTAATATTAAGTTTGGACCAGTCGGCTTGATTTTAGGCGTTTTAAATAGGTAAATTAAATTACCTAAAAGTAGCACTAGAAAAATCATTGAAAGTACTTAGTAATCTGTTTTTTTCTTAAAAACGATTTGTATTTTAGTTCAATAAAGTCAAGTCTTCAACTAAACTGGAAATGAAATTAGCTTAATATTTAATGCTAAAAGTAAAACAAAGATATTTATATTTCCAGGATCTCCAATTTTTTTAAGTTTATAATGTACTGTAAAATAAGTTAATATTCGAAGCTTTGCTCAGAAGAATAATTTTTTATCGTTTCTAGAATACACATTATTAAGGAAGAATTATTATAAATTTAAATTAACAAATATGTAGACTTTGATTTTTACAACTTGTTGAAATTTCCAAACTTTATTTTTGATGGAAATGGTATATATTCATAGCATAAGTTTAAATGAAGTTAGATGTTGTTAGGGACGTTGTAAAATTTGGTTATTTAGGTACTTATTTGCTATTTCAAAATGGTGCTTTCTATATTTTCTTGCTTTTTCTGACAACTAAATGGATTATTCAAAAATGTATCATGGCCTGTAGTGCTAATCTTTCTATGTATTATTCAAACATCTAAAAACTTAAATAAATTACGTATTAATTATTATTATTCTTGTAAACATAATTATCGCAACAGCTCGTTGGCGCAATGGTAATAGCACTGGACTGGGTTCGACTCTTACGCAGTTGCAAAGATTCTCTACTATTTAAGGCCGGTACTTGAGCAAACGAAGCCATTTAATCATTTGATTGCAATTAACGATTCTGTCTATGGAGTGGTCGACTTCAGATAGTAACAAAAGACACATACACTATATGCTTAATACATGGTCACAAACTCTGCAGAAGGTAACGGAAAACCACTGCAGAGAGAACACATTTCCCTAGTATAAGGGAAATACATATAACAAAGTTCACAGCGCCAAGTTGTTTAAAAATGTGGGTTTGACTCTCTTGTTGACGTCCTTAGGAAAGGATATGACATAGAAGGAAGAAGAAGCATAATTATATAATATAAATTATTTTTTTCACTACTAGCATTAGAAGATATCATTATTGGCCTTGTTTGCGAGCCAAGAAGATAAATTTCTCTCCTAGTGGTCAATAATTTTTTATTATTGACCAAGGTCAATAATGGAAACAATTGCTATGCACTCAGGTGCCTATTATAAATATATTTCACATAAACTTCAATTGAAATTGACTCCTCCCCTTATTCTCAAGCAAGGCTACTTGATTTTTGTGGATATTTAGAAATAAATATAGGCATCTGTCATTTTATTTTTTATTAAAGTAAAAATAATTAATTAAAATCCATGAAGGCGCTATTAGTGAAAAAAATAGTATATAAACCACGGTAGCGAATATTTTTCTCAGCCTCGCAACTAATTTCCCTCCATGCCTCGCATGTCGGGAAATAATACTAGTCGGCTTAGAAAAATATCTTCTCTACCTTGGTATATAATATACCATTATTTTTACGGCTCCGTTGAGGATGCATTTATCTAACATCCTTTAAATTTTCTAAATTTATAGTCGAATTTCCAGAATAGAATGGAATAAATTATAAATTGTTTTTTTCTTTCGAAATAAAAATCTATCACTGTGACTAAATTCAGAATTAATTATAAATTAACTATGGTCAGAATCATCACAGACTAGCACTGTAGATGTGTTTTGCGGCACATACCTCCACTTTTCCCAAAACAACCTGATTAAATTCATTCATTTTACACATGCAATTCCTGGCCTAATACTTCAAAATGTTTTTGTTTGTTTTCCAAAAGGGTTTGAAACTAAGTTTAGAGTGTGCAAGATGTCTTGCCTTTCCTTAAAATCAAAGATTCGATAATATTTGAAAATAATAACATTATTTTCTAATGGTTTCTTGTTGCGAGTTCGACATTTTAAACTTCCTTCTCCACCAGCTGCTAAAGTAAACATTAAATTGCTAAATTATTAATACACTGGTAATGAAATACCAAAAAAAGAAATATAAAATAATAAAATTAAATTATAGAGATTACAAATTCTCAAATATATTATAATAAATCAACTAGTCTTCCCCACAATGTTAAGAACGTTGTGGGAAGGCTCTGGGATATTTATTATAATTTTATTATAAACCTCTTAAAAATGAGCCAGGATTACTATATTCCAAACATACACTACTTATACTACGTACTTTTTACTGGTTTTGATAAGAAACTGAACGATTTCGAACACCTTTACTTAGTTTGAATTTTGCCGTTTTGCCAAATTGTTAACTGGTTGAGAATTTTAACTCTAAAATCAATTATTCTGAATCCGTCATATCTTAGTAAACAGGCAATCTCAACGTTTTCAAAATTGGGTAAGGTATGACGAAATTCAGTCTAAAAGGACTTACAGAGGTGAGACTATAATTTTAATGAAAATAGAAAGCAAGAATAAAACCAACACCTACTGTATATGTACTGCAGATGTAAAACGTCTTAAACATTCAGTCGTAAGCATACCTGACTTTGCAAATATCAAAAGCTTGCGACGCACATGAAGTCTCAGTGTCGAGCCAGTATTCGGATAATCGAACTCACATGCACTAACTACACAACACACACAAGTTCGGTTTCCAGTTAATATTTCGTGAACTAATTTGGACTATTAATTGAGTTGACTTACATGAAATGTTTAGAACACTCCCCTCTACTCTTCCGCCTGGATCTTGGTTAACTGTCCGATGTCATTGCTTAGTTAAATTTTAACGTTTTCCCAACTTGTTAACTTGTTGAAATTACATAAGGTTTATGAGCGAAGAGCATCGGTCGTACGCTCGTACGTTAGTACCTTTCAGTACTAGAAATGAAATGGTTCAATAATTTCAATACCAATAGAATTCTGAAAACATGGAAAATCAGGACTTACAGTAACTGTTCGTGCATAGCACGATAGTAAAAGAGTACGTAGTAAAAATCTAAGAAATTTCCACCATAAGCGTGGCCTGGCTTTGCAAATGTTATACTGAAAAGTTTGCGTAAAGTTCTTAAGGAAGATCTAAATCTTCGCCTCTAAAAAGCAGACCAGCCATGATCATACTTGAAGTTTCTTTATGCCAAAATACATTTTATTTTTTGTCAGTTATCAATTCATGCATGTATCTAATTACTATGAATAGTAATGTTGAATATTTTAATGAGGAGAGGGTATTTATTGTCAAAACATTTTATACTGGCGTCAGTTTTCGCACAGTTCGTGCGGGCAGCCGTCGATCGAGAACATTTTCATGATATAAACATGCTGATAGCCAACGACTGAACGCAAACTAGACACTCAAAGGAAAAGAAGAACAAAATATTTTGCTTTATAATCATTCACAATAATAAAACTTTAATTTAAAAAAACAAATTTGATTTCTTAGATTAAAAAATGTATACAAATACAGTATTTACGTAATAAACCTGACCAAATCTTTGGCTAAATCACGTAAAGAATATAATAAAAACTGACTCATCTTACAGCCACCTACAAATCGATTGAAATACACAAAATTAATAAAACCTAAAATTTTGAAATGTAGCTTACAAATGATACGAATATAAATTGCTTATTTCACAATATGACATACAAGTACGATTTATAACTTCAGAACGTAATCAAATCGGTTCGGATAGCTTCATTTCCTGTAATTCAGTGCAGTTGTAATTACTATATTAACAATTTACTTGCTTCTGTGTAATTTAGCTGAGCTAATATATTGTTTGTGGTGGTTTGTTAGCTCTACGTGTTAATAATATAATAAGGTAGATATATTATTGCATGTAGATGTAATAACGTAACTCCCTTCAACACTTATACACTTATTTCATCTTTTTCCAATTATCCCATACCCTCAGCAAAAAATTGCTTCGACAACTCTGCAAAATATTGTTCAACAGATGCAAAACGCTTTTTCCTGAGCAAAAAAAATTCTTTTTTAAGTTATTGAATAAAAAGAAGTTTAACGGAGCTAGGTCAGGGCTATAAGGTAAATGCCTTAACTCTTTGAACCATTGGGCCATTGCCGTCTTTGTCAGGAACTTTGTGACACTGCGATAGTCCACCTTAATTTCACTCATTTTATCAGAAAGCAAACCTTCCCAGATCTCTATAAACCGCACAAATTAAACACAACTGTACTAAATGTCGCAACAATTTTTTATAATTAGTTTGACATCATTGCTTTTTTATTTTATGGCTAGGTACCTAATACATAACGAAAAAATACACCCTCATACCTAGTATGTACCGTGTGATCAATTAAAATTAAGCTTTAGTAAGCCATGTTTTTAAAAGCCCTCTCTGAATGCAGCCGTCTTAGTGACATTTTGAGGTTATGTAATCAAATTTTCATGAACATTAGTTCATATCTTTTAAATTTTATTTAAAAGTTTAGTGACTAAGCGTGTAATGAATGGTGAATAGCCGATTTAACTACAAAAATGTCATGTGAAATCTACAAAATAAATTAGTATTAGCAAAGCCCTATAACCTAACCTTAAAATTTCATTATGACAGTTGGCAGTTAACAAATGAACCACGATGGTTGCGGTCGTCAATGCAGGAGGAGGAGTAGTTCACAATAAACGCATGGCCCACTACAGGTGAAAGTTAATTGATCGCATGGTAGCAAACAATGTTCTTTACGCGTTTTAGTTTCATAGAAAAGCAAGGTTTGGTTAGCATAATAATAAGTAATAATTTCAAACATATTTGCTTACAATTATCGTAATCAGGAAAACCCCACTTTTTACTTTCTTTTTATTTAAAACACTTTATTGTTACTTAGTTCAACGGTTAAAAGTTGGAAATAGTGATTAATTCACGAGCTAAATTACAAAGTAACTTCAATATGGCTATGGACGTTTACTTCATTTCCGAATTACGTCTTCGGTGATCATTCCATATTGTTTCAGAAGTTCATAAAGTTTTGGAACTTTATTGTTTCCATCTCGTGCAAATACCCTTCATAAAACTTTCCTGAGTTATTCGACTAGAGTTAATATTACTTTGTGAATAACATTATTTCTTTTTGTCTACGTTCGTACGCCGATATTTGAGCCTTAATTTTTGGATCGGTCGGTACTTCTCCTTTGCTAGATTTAGGGAAGAATTTTTATTTATAAGTTACATGTAGGGTGCATATTACAAATAGCAAACCGTTACCGTAAGATAAAGTCATACTGATTTTGAGTTGGAAGAGCAGAACTGATATCGTCGAACCGATGATATATAGCCCCCCGTTTGAGATTGGTCAACACTCGAGTTGATGGATGAGTGGCGGTCGCCCCTATCCGTATCACACTCGTTTCCTCTGAAGTTGCTGAAGTCTTATGTCAACAATCCTGCCCGTATTCCGCAATCTTCATTGCGCTTCACTTTCTGATAGACATAATGTTGTGATAACTCAATATGATGTATGCCTTTGTTAAAATTCACCACTACTACAATATTCCCTATCTTCATTTATATAAAGCAATCGGGTATGAATGCACTGATAATATAATTTTCCAGCTTAGCTTCATGTTCAATGCATTCGAAATTCGCTACACATTTGTAAACTATTCAAGAACAGTCTTGGCTGTTTCACTTACAATATAGGAGCTGTTGTTTCAGTTGCGCTATAAAAAATTTAATTATTACTTTCGAATTAATTCATCAAAGTGAAAATTTTTCATAGAAAAGATGACCAATAAACGAGCAGGAGATTTTTCTAATCGATTACAAAGGATATTTCCGAAAAGGTTGCCAATTCATAAAATTTGTAACGCTCAAATGCATTGAATTCCTTGTCAGTAAAGGGAGCATAAAGGAGACGCAATATTTGCTATTTAGGATATGCGAAGGACCCACAAGGCTTACCGAGAGGCAGACCTAACGTTTCTGGTTGTATTTCTCGACGGGATATAGTCACAAATTTACATCTTGTTACTTAACGTATTCAAATTTTTGTCATTTTTCGGATTTTTGCTCTCGTTGGGAAACATTCTTATATCAATCGATTTAATCACAAATTATATTCAGATTCTAAAAAGGGTTGCTCTTTAATCGTTTAAAATATTTTAAAAATATTTTTGAATGCCGATTTATCCAAATCGACCGAAGGTTACTCCCTAATTGTTCAAAACATTTTAAATATATTTTCGAAGGGTTTTCTTAATAAGAAGATCTTTTAGTGTGATTAATTCTTTATATTTTTGTCTATATTTGGATTTTTGCTCTCGTTGGGACGGATTGCTATCCCAATCAATCCAATCAAAGATTCGATTATGTTTTGAATGGGAAAGGTTTTCCTTAACCCTCTAAAAATTTAAAAATTTTGGTAATAATAAGTGTTTTAGTGTGATTAAAATGATTAAATATTTAATTTTATTACACAAGGTTTAATGTTACCCGACTGCGTGAAAGCAGTAATTTCACAATCTCGTACATTAAGTCCGATCGTTGACATAAATCAGAAAAAGTAGTGGACCTAGTACATTTCTCTGGGGAACACAACTCCTGGATTTATTTCTCTCTGACAATATTCTTTTTAACTCTTGAAACCTCCCAAGATATACGTGTAGTACCTTATGTTACTCTTTGCCTGTTTTACACGACCCAAGAGAAGTACTTCAGTTTATTTTTTATTAGACTGCAATTATCTTTAACAAAGAAAGAACATTCCTTATTGGTTACAATTTAAACTTAATTTAGCTAATAATTGGATTTACATTTCTTAAAAGTCTGATTTCAGAATGTACATGACAACGGTTATGAACATCGTTTAGAAAATCAGAGGTAAAGTGGAAAATGTCAAAAACTTCTGGAACACCCTACTTTCACAGTGATTTCTAATTAAAAGTTGAGCCTTGGGCGTACCTTTGATACCCTAAAAATAGTTTTAAGAGGTAGATTATATTGATTACTGTTTTTTCAGTGCCAAACAAGTGATGTACTATTTTCAGTTCAATTCATTTCCTTCTAAAAATAAACGTACCAACCCTCAAATTTTGCTCACTAAAAACAACCTAACTCAAATAAAATCCAGCCGATTGAAAATAACAAAGGCAATTAATTTATATTACGTTATTTAATCTTTAAAAGGTTAAATCGTGTCGTTTACGAGCAAATAATTCAATTTTTGTTTACTTGACTGGTGTGAGAGTTAGTCGTTATATTAGTATAATTTAGATAAGTTTTAAGTTTTAATTTCAAAAAGTTAAATCGTATAAAAAAGGTAATTAAACATTTTTAGTACCTACTAAAATGGCAGTTAAATATTTAACTACCAAAAAGGAAAGCATGCACACTTATGTCACGAAAAGAGAATATAATTACGGAATTATAACTTTTTTATAGCTGTGAACTGTAAGCATTAACTGCTCTGTTTGAAAAGATATATTTGTTGAGTGTGATTTGTCGTAAATAACCTTTTCATTCAGTTTGCAAACTTAAACCTGTAATTTAAAGGTACTACGAATGATTTACATCTTTAGTTTTGAAAGAGTGCCCCGCAAAATGTTACGAATGAATATTCTGCAGAAAGTTGAATATTTTAGGTTGAAACACTGTAAATTTTTCACAGAAAAACTGAATATTTTCGCCTGAAAACCAGCTTTATTTGCCTAAATTTCATAAAGTTGAAGTTAATCAATGATTTATTTTCAGCACAGTTTCAGTACTGCAAAAAGCTTTCATTTCAAATCTATTGACGTTCACTTTCTAAATAAAAATAAATATCCTGCTAAAAGCTTAAAATTTTTACCTGAAACACTGGAAATTGTCAGCAAAAAGGAACTGAACATTTTCGCCTGAAATACTGAACAGTTTGTTTGCATAAATTTCATAAAGCTGATGTTAATTAAAGATTTCAGTTTTGGTACCGCATAAAGCTTGCAATTCCAACTTATGAATATTTACTTTCTAAATAAATAATAATAAATATCTTGTAGAATGCTGAATATCTTCACCTAAAACACTAGAAATTTTCACCAAAAACATAAACATTTTTGTTCGTAAATGTGCATTTTCACCATAAAAACAAAACAGTTTTATTTACATAAATTTCATGAAGCTAAAGCTAGTCAAAGATTTATTTTTAGCACAGTTTCAGTAGGTACTGCAAATAGTTTTCATTTCCAATCTATGGATGTTCACTTTCTAAATGAAAATAAATATCCTGCTAAAAGCTGAATATTTTTACCTGAAACACTGTAAATTTTCAGAAAAAAGAAACTGAACATTTTCACCTGAAAAACCAAACAATTTTATTTGCATAAATTTCATAAAACTGATGTTAATTAAAGATTTCAGTTTCGGTACCGGTATCCCAATGAATATTTACTTTCTAAATAATAATAAATATTCCGCAGAATGCCGAATATCTTCGCCTGAAACACCAGAAATTTTCACCAAAAACATCAACATTTTGGTTTGAAAATGTATATTTTCGTCATAGAAACAAACCAGTTTTTATTTTCAGCATAGTTTCAGTACTGCAAGAAGCTTTCAATTTTAATATATGAAATGTCACTTTATAAATAATAAATACTTTCGCCTGGAACACTAAACAAGCTGAATTATTTCAGTTGAAATATTGGAAGTTTTCACAAAAAAATTAACATTTTGACCGGAAAAAAATTAACAGTGTTATTTACATAAATTTCGTAAAGGTGGAGTTGGGGAATGGATTATTTTCAGCACAGCTTTTGTACTGCAAGAAACTTCCAATTACACTCTATAAATATTCTCTTTCTGAATATGAATAAATATCCTTCAGAAAGTTACATATTTCCGCCTGACATTGGAAATCTTCACCAGAAAAACTAAACATACTGAAGTACCGCGCATTTTCACCTGAAAAATCAAAAGGTTTTATATGCATAAATTTGTCAAAAGCTGCAACCAATTAATGATTTATTTTTACCATAATATCAATACTGAAAGAAGCTTGCAATTCCGATTTATGAACATTCACTCTAAATAATAATGAATATCATGCTGAATATTTCGGCTTGAAACACTGAGAATTTTTAGCAGACAAACCAAATATTTTCGCATGAAGCACTACGCATTTTCATCAAAAAACCAAACAGTTTTATAAATTGCATAAAGCAGTTTCAGAACTGCAAAGAGATTTCAAGTTCAATTTAAGAACGTCACTTTCTAAATAATAATAAATATCCTGCAGAAAGCTAAATAGTTTCATCTGAAACACTGGAAGCTTTCACCAAAACACTTGAACATCTTAGTCTGAAAAATTGCGTAGTTTTGCCTGAAAAACCAAAACATTTTTATTTCCAGAAATTTCATTTTTTGTACAGTACTAACGCTGCAAGAAATTTTCAATTCCAATATTTTAGCCTGAAAACTGGGCATTTGCGTCTGATGAACTAAACAGTGTTATTTTGAAAATTTTATAAAATTTCCTCTTCCAAGGTCATCAGTCCAGGAACTGGTATGTCGCGGCGACCCATCTTTCATAAAGCTTATGGTTATGTTCTGCAAGAAGCCTTCAGTATTAATCTACGAATATTCACATTTGAGATAATAAATATCCCACAGCAAGCTCAAATTTTCGCCTGAAAAACTGCGCATCTCCGCTTGAAAAACTAAACAGTTTTTTGTATAAATTTCATAAAGCTGGAGCATAGTTTCAGTACTGCAGTCCAGTCTGTAAATATTCACTTATTCAATTATTAATAAATATTCTGCAGAAATCTGAATATTTTCGCCTGAAACACGAGATATTTTCAGCAACAAGCTCAACATTTTCGCCTGAAAACAGTTTTATTTGCGTAAATTTCGTAGTTGTTGCTACTTAGTAATTTACTTTTTGCACAATTTCAATATTGCAAGAAACTTTCAGTTCCAATCCATGTTTAATTATAATAAATGCGTATCCTGCCGAAGGCTAAATGTTTTCACCTCAAACACCTAACATTTCCATCTGAAAACTGGGCATTTTCTCCTGAGAAACTATGCATTTTTATCTGAAAATCAAAACAGATTTATTCGCATAAATTTCATGAAGCTGAAGTCAATTTTCAGCAAAGCTTCAGAACGGCAAGAAGCTCTCAATTCCAACCTATGAACATTCATTTTCTAAATAATAATGAACAGGAATCTCAGTATTTTCGTCTAACACTTCGTCCACCGGAAAAGCTGAACATTTGCGCTTAAAGAACTAAAGTTTATCACCTCAGAAACCAAATAGTTTAATTTTGATAAATTCCATCAATCTGAAGCTAGTTGATGATTTATTTTCAGCACAGTGGCAGTACTGCAAAAAGCTTTTAATTCCAACTTATGAACGATAATTATCCTGCAGAAAACTGAATACTTTCGCCTGAAGCACCAGAAATTTTCAACTAAAAACTGAGCATTTTCAGCTTAGAAATTAAGTAGTTTCCTTTATATAAATTTCGTCAAGCTGAAGCTAATTTTTGATTACTTTTAACACTGTTTCAGTACTGCAACGAGCTTTAAAATCCAAACTATGAACTTTCACTTTCTAGGATCGCTTTTCAGGAAGTTAAAGCTTGAAAGGTAAGCTTTCAGCTTGTATTAAGGTACCTACATACATCAAACATTGTTTTACAACCTCTTAATTAAATAAAATTCTTAAGTACTTTCATTAAGGCTGATGGTTTTATTTGCTTTCTAAAGTCTTGAGACTGAAACTGAAAGCATTCCCTTAGTTTATCCCGCCACATGGTCCTGTGTTTCTATTTTCAGGAATTATTAATACGTCGCTTTATCTTCGATATAATATTTCAACTAAATGTATTTTCTAAAACAATTCAACTGGAGCAATTCAAAAGTATCATTTAATACGTTGATTATTGTAAAAGTATGCTTGAGTTCCTTTTTGATTTGACAAATCACAATTTAGGGTGAAGTTTCTCCCAATTTAGTCGTAGGTTTCGAACTTCTTTTTAGAACAGGGTAGCTAGTGATGCGGTCATTGACATGAAACCCTTTGAAGCAGCCATGCATGGGGCTGTCCAGAGAGCTGACTCTCATGGGAGCCATATCGGGGACATAGCAAGTGCAATGGGCGTGAAAATACCACGAATCCACACTCCAAAGCATCCGTCAACAGCAGAAACCCGAATTCCAATAAGTTACATCGGAATTTCAACTGATTCATCAATACAATATTGTGACTCTTTGTTCTAAACTTGCATGCCTTCGTTATTTGATAATCGATATTTCCAAAGCAGTATACAAGGATTTAATATTATAAAAGGGGTTGAACGTTTTATATTTGAACGTTCTTTGCTTTCGCTGATTGGACGGATTAATTTTATGTGGGGTTTATCTTGAGATAGTTTGGGGAATTTACTCTTTTAAGGAGAGCTGTTCACGTCGTCTCAGATTTGGTGTCCCGCTTTATGAGAATTATTAGTTGTTCCAGTCGAGCTTCGAACAACAAACGATAAAGAAAAACTATTTAAAAAAGGGTAATAAAATGGGGGTACCGATTGGAAAAGGGCTGCCCGATGTAATTTCACGAAAAGGCATAATTCATTAGTTCGCGGCCACAAAAGCATTTTTTCTTTTCTTCTTCCGACAAGCTTAACCAGAACAGAGGCCTATAGAAAGTCCGTTTGAAGCGTATAAATCGTTCGATTTCCCCACCCACAAACAACGTTCTCTGTCGATGCTAACAAGTAAAAAACTCGGTTCCCTCGAGTTTCCAGCTCACTCGAATTTCTTTTGTCGAGGGACAAATTTTCGAGTCTCCTTGTTGTAAATATTCAGATATCACTACTGGCTTGGATTGATTTTGTACTTCAGAATTTCATTTCGCGCAAGGTTTTCCGCACAAATTAGATTTCATTTGTATTTTCTAATGTTAAACGTTTTCCCTTGATTTTTCCATTCTCCCGTTTAAAGTAATTTTTAGCGAATTTCTTCATTATACCGTTTCTGTTTCGCTAAGGCTTCCACAAAAGTTAATGCTAACCTTCAAGGGTTATTTTCTCGCGGCAAAGCACTCTTTTCGCACATTACACAATATATATTTTCCGGAAAGTGTCCATAAACCCGCAGCTTCCGGCCGCCATTGTCCATTAGTGACGTCAAGCGACACCAGATTAATTCGTCCTCGTCGTTATATTTTACAGGAGCCCTTTTTTCGGCTCATTACGTTTCCAAAAGTGTCGCTATGTTACTCGCTAATTATAAATTAAACAACACGTTACACTGATTACTGCAGCGAATGCGCCATTTGAGATTTAAAGCTTTTCCGTTATTTATGGAATACGTTATTTGCTACGATCAGGAAAAATTGTTATGTTTGTTGGTACAAATGAACCGTTTTCATGGAAATTTACTTCGTCCGCAACAACCTTTTTGTGTGCTAAACCTTATGGTTCCTAAATTAAATTTCATTCACTTTAAAAATTAAACGTGAATTTAGAATTTTAATTAATAGTCGCTCGAATTTCGGACCAGAAATTTTAAAGCTTTCCTTTTGCATCGTTATATAAAGAGTTCCTTACATACCAAGGGAAGTAAGTAAAGCAGTTAACCCCCATGTCACGTTAAATACTTCCCAATGCCGATTTAAACTATTATTACAATTTTCAATTTAACTTTTTACATAATAATTTGCTATAAATTATCATTAAATTACTCACTTGGCTTACTTCCCTAGGGAAGTAAATTCACATTTAGTTCCCTAGTGTAATGGCTATCAATTACCAGCCTTTTTTAAATATGATCAACCGTCATATTAGATACAACTTGCAGAATTCGCAAAGAAAAAACATGTTACTAATCTTAAAGCTGAAGTTAAAATACATAATTTCTTAGTAAAAACAGATATTAAAAATTGTAACGTTAACAGTTAACGAAGAAGTTTTCACGCTTACACAGGAAAAAGTAGAGAATTCAAATTATAGTAAAGCTGTAACATAATATCAGGATTCTAGGATATATTTGAATAATAAACTGGATAAAAAAATAGCTTCGCTTCAAATTCTAATAGTGAAATTGGCATTGAAGCACCATGTTGATTCAATAGAAAATGTATGAATAAAAATCGTCCAACAGTGGGAGCACAAGAAAATTTAATTAAGGGTGCTCCCAAATGTAACTGTCCTGCACATTTCTAAACTACCAAAGAGAATGTCATTAACCATATACCTGCAATTTACTCTTCTGTTAAGATATCTCTCCAAGAGAATTAACATCGAAATTGCTAGACTCTCAAGTTCGGCATAAGTAGAAGTAAAATTAACAATTCTTTTCATCGGCGTTAAATAAAAATATTGGAAGTACGAGTATAGCAGCGACTAACTAGTTTAACAAACAGTTTTCCCGAAAAAACTAAATTGGTTTCAGTTGCAAATGTATATGTTACGGGCAGAGTCCGCAGGGTGTGCAGAATCAGCACTGCCCGGGCAGTATCCGTTGTCGGAGGAACTGTGTTTTTCTTTAAAAAAAACTTCTGACCTCCAATAAATGCCGCTCCCAACACACTATGTCAAGTACAGTATATGAAATGAGGCAGTGGTGACTCTGCACACCCTGCGGAGTTGTCACCCATCTGACACGTTTGTCACGGGCCCGGCATCGAAAAGGGGCCGACCGTCGGGCCCCGACGTATCACATAACTGTGTTTTGTATTAAACAAAATTTTAAGCGAAAGAAAGAAGTCTATTTATTATTCAATAATTTGCGACCCAGCTCCAGGTTCGTCACATATCGAACAAAATGTTTTAATACTACGATATGTTTTCGAAGATACTTTAACACAACACTGAATAATTCTTAAAAGGTTTATAGAATTTTTTGATTTTTATTATAAAACTGGAGAATAAATAGCAAAAAATTATTAGAAACTAGAAATTGACATACAAGACTGCAGAGGTCAGGGATATCGGGCCCTTCTTTGAAAAAGAAAATGAAACTTCTCTTTATTCACTGAATTTAGTGGGCGTAAATGCAGCATAATGTTGTTCGGAAAGTACAATATATTTTGGAAACTTGGAGCATTTATTTGCATATTTTAGCTCAAGCCCAATGAGATGGCAAATTTTATTAGAAAAAACTGGCTGTTCTCAAACTCGCTGGAGTTGTAGAATTGATGCGGTTCGACCGGTTGCTCAGAAGCTTCTAAGTATTTTAAAAGCTTATTAGAGGATGTAATTTTGACTGAGAGATTATCAACTGAAGGTCATTCTGAAGCTATTGCTCTAAAACGATATTTTTCAAGTTTTAAAGCAACGGTTTTTGCAACAATTTGGTTTGAAATTTTAGCTTCCATTGGCGAATGAAACAAGATATTTGCAATCTAGTACTACGTACATAATATCGATTGATATTGCAACAGCCAATGTTGAGTCTCTTTTGAAAGAACTTGAACGTTTTGGAAATAAGTAGCAAGATGTTCTCTCTCAAGTTACACTTGTGGCAATTAAATTATCGAAAAATGGTGGAAAACGAAGAGAATAAAGCTACCAGATGAAGAAAGTGCAGATGGGGTTGATACCAAGAATATTTTAAAAGAACTGTAGATTTTGTTATACTGGATAGGTGGGGCTTAAATTGTAGGTAAGTGTAAAGCACTACATTGAGTTTTATTTACTGTACCGAACTGATAGCAAAAGGTATCTTAAGAATTATTAGGAGTTTCAAGTTTCAATAATTTATTTCGCATTTTGCAAGTTTGCTGACGATATGTTCTTATAATTTAATACCTAATTACTTGCTGATGAAACGAATAAGAGCTGCCCTTTTTCGTCGTGCCCCGTTTAATACATTTTCTTATTCATTTTAGTGTTTAATATATGACATTTAAAATTTAAATTAATCTAAAAAAGTACTTGCATATCAGGTATACATAAACCGACGACAGAGACAGCGATATATCATAATCGTAATCACATTGTAAAAAGGGAAATAGTTCTCAAAAGTTCAAATAGTACAAAAGGTTTATCTTTAAATTGACACAGAAAACGACGCACGTTCTTATAAGGATTCTCCCTCTATATCTAATTTCAATGATTGATATTTTCGTCAGTGAGTGGCTCTATGCGGAGAACACAAGGAACTGGTATTTGATCAAGCTGGATAAAGACGTGGTTTAAAGTTATTTCGAAATAAGTTCGTGTTTCAAGTAAACATAAAACATTGTTTTTAATGTGTAGAAATGAGACGCACAATATTCCTAATAATGTTAGATTCATTCGTTATAATAGATATTTTGTTGTTCCTGTATTTTAATTTTAATAAAATTTATCAGACAGTAAATTTAAGTCTAAAGTAAATCTTAGGAAAACTTAACTATTTCAGACATTTCTCGGTGCCTTTTCATATGAAATTGACGACTTCACCCTTAAAGTTCTGCAAAAAACGTCTCCCGTCCTCAAATAAAAAAACCAAAAAATTCAGAGATAACTACATCCCGATAGCTGTTCATAGAAGTGTGAATCCTGAAACTTTTAAGTGACAACAGAGAGGACTAAGATGATTTAGCGGCAAAGTTTTGAAGATGCAGGACTGCATTTCCCCTACACTTCAGGAGAGATTATCCTATATCGGCATTCGCAAACATGCTCTATATCACACTAACTACAATGGTCTTTTATTTGAGAAGAGCTTAACAGTGCATTCTTGAGACGTCAGCCTCTTTCAGTTGCACACTCTGAGTAATGGATTTTGATTTCATATACAATGGGTGGATTGCATCCTGTTTGGATTTCTAATGCCGTTACTTTATTGCACTCTAGAACTAAAGGGGATGCACTCCTATCAGAAGTAGCCGGAAATTTATATCGGAAAGCAAGCTTCCGTTGCTTTTTATGTACAATTATTGTGTGGAAAAACTATAAAAATTCCTTCAGTTCTAGGTAATGACGTACTAAACGCAAGTTTTTGTAATAACCTGCATTAAATAAACTCTGCTTTTATGTGGAAGTCAAGCCTTTCTTTAATTAAAATTTAAAAGTTTGGCTAAAAAATTGAAAAGATTAAATTATCTTCAGAAATTGAATATTTTAAATATTAAATTATGTAAGATCTATTGGTTTGGAAGTGTATTTTATGGAATTAATTAATTAATCCATAGAGTGTTGCTTTTCGAGGGCAGAAAATAATTTTTTGGCAAACTACAGAATTCTCGTGAATAACCCAAAATAGAAAAGATTTAATTATCTTCAGAAATTGTTATTTTAAATATTAAATTATGTAGGATTTACTGGGTGCGAAATGTATTTTATGGAATTAATTAATTAATCTACAGAATTGTTGCCTTTGGAAGGCAGAAAATATCTTTTTGGCAAACGACAGAATTCTCACGAGACACTCAAAATTGAAAAGATTTAATTATCTTCAGAAATTGTTATTTTAAAGATTAAATTATTTAGGATTTACCCGTTTGGAAATGTATTTTAACGAATTAATTAATTAGTTTACAGAATTATTGCTTTTCGTGGGCAGAAAATAATTTATTGGGCAAACAACTCATAAATTACCCAAAACTGAAAAGATTTCATTATCTTTAGAAGTTGTTAGTTTAAAGATTTAAATGGTTTAGTATTTACTGGTTTGTGAATACATATATTTAATTAATTAATCGTTAGAATTCTTACTACAATGGCAAACAACTACAGGATTCTCATAAAATACCCAAAATATTTAAATAAATCTTCTGCGCTTTTCTTTTCTATAAATCCGGGATATCGTGCTCTAAATATCTCATTGTTTTCTGTTTTCAGAAATCTATTTTCTTTTTTCCGAAGGAATAGTATTGTTCTACTTAGCAATTCGTTATATATCTGCTTTATTTCCAATTCAGCAACGAGGAAGAGCAGACAAGAAGATAAGACATTTTATTAGAATTTATAGCAAATGGAACAAGACCGCGAATCTAGGGATCAAGAGCGGCCTAGCGCGTAAACAGGCGGTATGAATGAAGACATCTTCTGGTACCACGGGAGGGTGTCTAGATGCAGCAGGAGACGGGCTCTTGGGGGGCACGTAATTTATGATCTCTCCCCGTGAATTAGAGTGCATCGAGGCTTGTAAATGTATTATTGCCATCTGTATAACTAACTTAACAAATTGAACGTAGGTAAATGTTTGTACAGAATTTACATAATACTTTACGTTTTCCAGATTATTAAATTCATTTAGTTTGCTGTCGGATAGGTAAATATGAGAAGTTTAATGTAGTTTGTTGTGCAATGGGGAAAATTGGATGTAGATTTTTAAAAACTGCATTTTTTATACATAAATTTATTGAATTAGTTTTGTTTAAAATCTAACAATGTTGCTTGGGGCGTCAGATAATGTTTTATTGAAAACAAGAAGAAATTTATTAATGAAACCAGCTAACGGATTCCTTCAATACTGCAGCAAATTGTTTTTAAATAAATCAATATTCTGCGTATACACCTAACTAAACAACATGTTTTCGTAGTTATCCTTTTGACTAGCAATTTTCTTTTATTGCAAAGTGCAAACCCGTGCCTTAATATTTAACATCTCGAAATTTCCTAATAAATTTTAGAAGGGTTGAGTGAAAAGTACGTCATTTAAGAATTGTTATTGTGCTTAACCAAGTTTTGAAACAGTCATATTGTACTTAATTACCAGTAATCTACGAATGAAGTTTTAACAAGTCTGGTGCTTCTTAAAACTTATTGGTTTAATTTTCTGGGGCGTCCCCTTGGTCTACTGCGCTTTCAAATAACCACATAAATTATAATTAGATGCATTTAAGTGTGGGAAATACGTTAAAAAGTTCACAGTTTTCGTAGTTTAAAGTCACATAACGTTATTCAAATAATTATGTATTGTGAACGGCGTTTTGTAGGAATCTGGTTGAATATCTGCAATTTGTTGTAAAATTGATGAGTGATTTAAAAATTCAGTAAGCAAATTAACTTTGCAAGTTTACTGGCAAACCTATTATTGTCGCAGTAAGCACTGCTGAAAAGACGTAATCATTGAACAAACTCTGCTTTACGAATATAAATTTTATCATAAGAGAAGCATGTTTCTAAAGTTCTATATTTTATTAAAATTACCATAAAAAAACATAAACTCTGTCTTGTAATCGTTCCTTTAGCTAAGTTTGAACTTTGAACTAAAGTCCACGTTAGAATACAAACCGACAGCTTAAAATTAAAACTTTAATTAAAAGATCAAAGTAAGGGCTTGAAAAGCAAAGAAACCAATTAAGAATTTCTATTTATAGTAGCTCAAATATTATTTATTGTTACCTCAGGTAATATATGTTAAGAATCTTAAGCGTATTTGTTAAAGCTAAAACCGTATCATAATAACAACAAAGCTTTGTGTGTTATACACCCGTTGAAGTCTCCGGCGCGCGCATCGGGAAATATCGATTTTTACTGAGACACTTCGTGTTTTTTCTAAGTTTAATGATGTAGTATTACTTCTAAAGGTCTCCGAAAGTAAAATAAATTAGAATGCTCATAATTTTTCCAAAGTCAGTCGGGATTTTGTAATATAAACGATAAACGAATATTTCGTATCGCGAAAATATCGTATAACTAGAAAAATTGTAATTTCTACTGGGGAAATTAAAGGTTAACGTGACCAACACGTGAAATTTAATTATATTAGTTTAAGTTTCTGATCCTCATTTTAAGGTAAAGGCCTTTCATTTGGTTCAGACAATTGTGCAAAGATTAGGGTTTAGTAACAAAGCTATCGCGTTGGTAATCAAAATTTAAAAATGTGATTGATAACTTCGTTGCTTTAGAACTGCATTTTTCTTTTACTTATCCTTAAAATTTATAGATGTTAATCAACCGCCTTTTTGTTAGAATTAAAAAACAAAAACGTAAGGCAATAGCAGGAACTGAATCAAATTCCATTATTTAATAATCTATGAAACCTCGATAAATACATCAATTAAAAGGTTTTTAAAATAAAGAAATTACAATAACTGCAATTTTTACAAATTCCCATTGGTTCAAACTTAATATTCCTCGGAAGAACGGAGTTGTCCGAGATGATTTTAAAGCCCGTATAATAAGCGAATTAAATAGGAAAAGCCTTGCAAAATTATGAAAGATACGAATTTCTGTTATTTATATCAAAAACAACTGCTTATCTTTAGAGTTTTATGAAAATATGTTAAATCGCATTATCAGTAACATGTATGAAAGTTTTAGTATGCAAATTAGTGGTTTTGGTTGTCGAGAAATTTAAATAGGGTTAAATCGATATTTCATTTTGTTAAGAATGGAAATTGCTTTTTACCTATAACGGTGGCGGTGTTTTTGTAGTGGAACGAAAACGACCATTATATATATTTGCTTATCAGTGGTGCTTTTGTACTTGTGTTAGGAATACCGTAGGGAGCCCCCGCAATGGAACAGAATCTGTACCAAACCGGTAACATAATAATCTCACCCTCTCTTATTAATGCGGGTTAATTAAAATATCAAGAGCTCACCTGGGAGACGAATCCGCAGTTTCAGTTTTCTCTTGATTATACTTTGTTTCTAATTTCAGCCACTTAATTTTTACCGCTAATGAAGTAGTCGCAGATTATTATTATTTATACGCTAAGCTTCTGCGGAATTCCTAATTGTTAATTTTAGACAGAATTATGTTGTTCGTTCCGGTTTTATGGCGACTTTATGGAGATTTTTTTAAATTAAGACTCACTTATTGCCCAATTTTTCATGGCCTGAATAATAGTTTTTTACTGGAAATAAACGAGCATTTTTGAATAAATAGTAGCTAAGATTGTTAGATCTCTTATGTTCCCATTTTGTAATTTGATTTTGAACTGATTATTATTTATTATAAATATTATTGCTTATATTATGAAGGATTTATAATTATCCCGAATATAAGGAATTTGCAAACCTGGCGAAAAATTAATAACAAAATTTCACAACTTTTGGTAAATCTAAAAAATAAACGTCAAACACGATTCCATTTTCTCCTATTTTTTTTTTATTGTTTTATTCAATACTCTACCTATTAGGTTCATTGGTAAGCGCTGCACGAACTGGCTTAAACTAATCTTTTTTTATCCAAAATCACGATCTTTTGCCCTTCAACTGGACACAATTTCTTTTGGTCGATTAATAATTTTATGGCCTTCTTTAATAACATACCGGTATTAACACCATCTTCTCAATTAGATCGCAATTAGAATTTTGTATATGATGGTCAAAATCAGTGATTGACTTGAGCCCTTCATGGAAAGGTTCATACGAACTTTGCTCCAAAATCGTATCCCTTAGGGGTTATTACGACTCATTTAATTACCAATACGTTATTCAAAAAATTAGAAGGCCTTAGAAGCAAAAAGCTTTATTTTATTTATAGAAGTTGAAAATGTCCACCATTAAATAAAACACACGTTTCCATTCGCCTAACCATTGACTGATTTCTTGCGTAGTTCTTTAGAATTTCTAATTAAATTAAACGAATCATGAGGGATGCGTTTCAGGATCAACTTTTTCATCCCTGATTTTAACCAGCTATTTCAGGACAACCTTTCTATGCTATTCTAATAAAAATTTTCAGCTGAGCTTTCAATGCTAGCTATTATGTTTTTCAAATGCCGTTTAATATTATCCTAAATTAAGTTTCAAACTTTAGTTTAGATGTTTAGAAAGACTGTTTTTTCTTGACTGAAGAATACAGAAGATTAATTTTTGAAAATAAAGATACGTATTTGGTTACTAACACTTTGTTGTTCCTAACGTTTGATTGTATCAGACCACAGAGCGCTTTTCGGTTTAATTTGACTAATGCTAATTTTATAAAACTTGCTTCATCACAACCTGAAATCGCTTTGACAGTATAATAGCAACTCCATGCTCATGAGGATATTTTTCTTTACCAGAATTTATAATCCGCACTACTGTAGGCCTTTTTCTTGCTTGTCTAGGAATTACAACCCTTCTGAATCTACCCGCTCTTTATGTAGTGATTAGGGGAGAGGTTAAATTATCATTCAGTGAGTAAAGTTAGCTCCCTGCCCGACATACCTGCAAAGAGGACTCACAGAATTCGTTCTTACGAGTTAATACAAGGCCATAGGAGGCTTCGGTCATAAGAGGAAAAAGAAGAAGAAGAAGAGGATTTATAATAAAATCCTTGACAGTCCACAGTGTTTGTTTATTTCAACTTTCCCATTTGATACATGGTTCTAAGGTTCCACCACAAATTAGGTAAAAACACAGCAATTTCACGCATCCATGTCATGGATACATCAAAAAATTATTATCAAATTCGGCATACTGGTATAGTCTACACAGAATTCACATATCTCCACTGCATACTGCAAGCTTTTAGAGCCGACAGAAAAATGTGCATTTAGCAACTGTCTTAAATAATAAATTGCAAATTGCAAATTGATACTGTGATGTGATCCAATCTAAAGTTGTTGAACCCTGGAAACCACAATAACTTAAGTTGCCAGGATACGTATGTAAACAAAGTGTATGATCTGTTTTTAACTAATTTGTGGTTCTACTGCAGAATTAGTGAGTTAATGTCACATTTGTTTCGTGCTGCTTTTAACACTCTTCTTAACTTATTCGCTGTTTTATTCCACTTATTCAACTAACTGTTAATCTTTTACTTTTAACACTCTTCTTAACTTATTCGCTGTTTTATTCCACTTATTCAACTAACTGTTAATCTTTTACTTTATCACTCATATCTTAATAATTCTTTTACGTGGAAGCTCTTTCAAGATTTGCCCAGTTGTAAGATCAAATCCTGGGGCTCTTTTAGTGCTCACTTCTGCTGGTGTGACCAGTTTGATTGGGGTTTCATCTTCGTTGTTAATTGCTGGGATGTTTTCTTCAGCTGTTTGTTGAGGGAATGGCTGGAAAGTGTTAGCCAGATGCTCCGCAAACAGTTCTGCCTTTAGTTCATTCTCTCTCACCCACGTACCATCTTCTTATCATTGGATGACAGATTATGAGTGAAATTGTCACTTACAATACCACGAGTGGTCAAAGGATTATCGATTATTATTTTGCTGTAACATCACGAATGTTCCTTGTGCTTGCATATGAATATCACGAGTGCGCAGCACGATTGGTATTCGCAATCACAAGGAACATGAGTAATTTTACAGCAAAAATAATCTACAATTCTTTGACCACGAATGGTATTTGAGGGACTATTCAACGAAAAAAAAATCATTTCCATCGAATCATTTTTCATAAATTAGTACACATTCAAGTTTGTTTACATGAAAATTGTTCTCTGTGGGATATAACTAGCAATAAACTGTTTTCAAAAAATTGTCGCTCCGTATCACTAGTGAAATTTTATCGATAATCTTTTTTAGTGAAAATTGTCGATACAATTCGTTTTGATTGGCTCAAAAACGTCAAATCTTGCATTTTGATTGGTTAATTTTTGACAGATGACATATGAGTTGAATAGTCACGAAAATTTATTGTTGTTTATTTCTTGAGAATTTGAATTTGTGTAAACGAAAATATGTTTGTGTGGGGAATGAATTTTGAGGTATTCGGAACAAATTCACTTTTTCATTAAATTAATATATTTTAAGATAAAACTGAATTCGTATACGGTAGAACAGTTCGACTTAACTTATTTACTGAGCTTAACTGACTAAAACACTGACTGCTATACAAAACTCCCCTTGTGAGTTAATCTTGATTTTTTTGATGGAAGGTAAATTTTTAAATTTTAACCCGTGTTTCATCCTAACTCTAAAGCTGCGTATTCACTAGAGCATTTTTGCGCGCACAAACGTTTGCGTGCACGCACATTCGTTCGCGAAAATTTTAAAATCTACACATAATTATTTTTACCTTTTTGTTTGTACGCGCAAATATCCGCTCCAGTTGTGTTTTTACTTAAAGCTGTTTGCATAAATTAAAAATCTCGTCCAAACTGAGCAAAATTTGCGCGCAAAATTCCTTTGAGGTGGTCCCGAGACCGACAACCGATGGAGCGCGTACGTGCGTGCTCAGACCTTGCGCGCACACCTGTTCTGCCGGTACTCATATGATCATTTTTGCGCGCAAACCGTTTGTGCGCGCAAAAATGCTCTAGTGAATACGCAGCTTTACACGAGGATATACGTAAATGTATAGAAACTGTATCTCAAGGTTAACATTTCAGCGTTGGATTTAAAAATAATTTGCAGATGATTATTTTTCAAAGTCCAACAATAAATCTGCTATGAAATAATGTCATTTTGTTGCTGCCAAATTTTAAAACAATTCCTTAGAAAATTTAGAATTTATTTCCTTTTATACCACCAAAAGCCGTCATTATTAGAACAAAACTCATAGGTACTTCGAAATCGAACAACAAATGGGTTTTTATATTATACAGTCGCACTATTACGAGTATTAAATTCAAAACTACACAGTCAGGCTGTACGCTCAAAAGGTAAAAAATATTAAATACCCGCCCTCCAGTTCTTTATAATTGGTTAAACCAAAAATTCCCTTGATTATCGTCTTGCCGTGCCACTTTTTTGATTTTTATTTAAAGCACACTTAAAATAAGTACGAAAGACCCTAAATAATAAAAAAGAAATATTTGCAACGCTTAAATAGAATTGTTTTCAAGTCAATTCAGCAAATTGTAAATGGATTTAGCATTTACGTGTGAGTATTGATTTAATTAATTAATTAATGCGGTTTGGCTGTATGGAACATCAGGTTTTGGAATTAAACTTATTCTATAAGGCAGACATTACCTTTATAATGCCTGAATGAAATAGCGCCTAACAACCTGACCATTATCACGGCTCTAATATTCTGATCCAGCTTAAATTCCAGAACGCGTTCGATTATATCTTATATCGAATTCCATTCGCGGACATAATAATTAAACTTCAGATTGTTAGCAACATACACCATACTGATTTAATTCTAAATACTAAATATGAAATTAATTTTCTTGTACTTTTTCTACCTTTGAATAAATAATTTAACTTTAAAAATAGATAATAAAAGATTGTATATTGGTATAGAAAATTAAGCACGTGCTGCAGCCCGGTAAAAGCTGGCGGTTGTGTGAAAAAGCTATCGAAATTGCTTTCAAAAATATTGCACAAAATACGTAGAACAAAAATTTTATTTTAAAACAGAATGGCAAATTCGGAAGCTCCCTGAAGGCTTCCCAGCATTATTGCATCAGCGCCACTTGTCCCTTATCACTCCACCCTTTCGCACTCAGTTTTCTTCATCCAGCTTAAATTTTACCAAAGCTGATATACTTTCGTCTCTTTTTGACGCTATTAAAATATTTCTTTTATTTTATACGTTCGCTCCTCGCACAATAAAGAATAACATAGAGTTACGTATATGTTCAGGCTTTCAGTTATTGTTGTTACTTTCGTAGGAGGCTCAATACGTAAACGTGAAAAAAATTACAGCTGGAAATAGTTAGTTGAGCATAAAGGACACATCTTCTGTAATTTTTGTTCTGGGGAAAGTAATTCAGAACCTGCATTTGCTGTTTCGGGGTGCTTTATTAAATGTTTTTATATTTAACAAAATATAATTGAATTTTTTATTTATTCCAGAAAAATAATAAGTTCTGAAGAAATGCAAAATTTTGATCCAACCCTATGTAGTTTAAAATACCCAACAAAATACAGAGAAGTATGTTGTGATTTTATATGAGTTTCATTAGAGCTATGCGTTTTGTACTAATAAAATTAATAGCGTTCAGGGAGTACTATGTTCCTTTAATTCGACACGCGGTTACGTTAGTAATCCCCTTTCTAGCCCCAGTGGAAGAGTAAAGATTGTTTTAGCCTTTTTCTCCATCTGCTGCAGATAAAATCGTATTAAACGTAGACAAAAGTGTAGATTACGTCCGATTGTTACGAAACTACGAAGAAGGGTTAGATTTCAGTACGGTAGAAAATCTTGTAATTTTAAATCAAAGCTTAGGTTTTAATTCTTATGCTTAATTTATGGTAAATAGTTTGGACGTTTTATTGTACTCTGAAAAAATGTAAATTTTTAAGTTTATAATAAATTCTGTTTATGCACGATGGCATTATAATGTGTCAATTATATGTCTGAATTTGTTTGACATAAACGTCTATTTATAGCCCGTGGGTGTCTTTATAGGCCGCCGGTCTATAATGAAACGTCAAAAATTGATAAACAGTTTAACAGTCTTATAAAGAATTTTTTTAAATTAAAATCGAATGTATGCTCTTTATTAGAACTCTATTTAGGGTAAAGTTAACACAATTATTTATGTGAATATTCCTAGGCATAAATGCTTCAACCAATTGACAGTTGTCAGTAAAAAATTAAAATAATTGAGCAACTAACTACTCGATGTGGGTAGAAAATTAATTTATTCCTTTTATTTCAGTTTTAAAATCTTCGATCGTGCATAAAATTATGTATGTACCACTGGCGTAACTTGCTTTTATGGCCTTCGACGTGTCTTTAGCCCTCGACTAGCGCCCCGGGCTCAAAATCACGTCTCAAGCCATAAAAGCATCTTTACACCCTTGGTACATAAATAACTATTATGTGTACCAAAAAGTTTTTTATTTTAATTTTTAAGAACAATAAAAAAAGTTTTATAAGGGTTTATTTTATTTCAACTTAAATTTAAAGGATTTCGCTTCGCTTTTCAGTTGCAAGAAAGAAAGAGTTTCTGCCTTTATTTATAATAAATTAGAGAGCGGATTTTATGCAAAATGCATATCGCTTTTTTTGTATAGTTGAAGAATATCGTTTTGTTTTTAGACGAATTGCACTAAATGCAATCATTTGACATTAATTCATTTTTGCATATTTTGCAATTTCGCTAAATACTGCATATATTGTATTTTATGCATATATTACATTTTTATGCAAAAATTAACATATCTTTAACATTTTTTTTAAATTTTCCATTGCCAGAGTTCCAAGTTCGTTTTAAAATGCATTTTTCTAACTTAGAACGTTTATTTTTAATTGAATAATAGCTTTAAAGAAAGATCATAAATAGCCTGTCAACAGTTATTACCTGTCGTTAAAAGCAACATTAATACTTCCGGATTATGAAGCTGCAATGCCACTATTTCCTAGTATTTTAAAATTCTAAAGGTTCTAAGTAGTTAAAGTTATTTGGACTTCCCCGACGTAACTGTTTAGGTATTTAATCCTTCTTGAAAAACATTTGAGAGCAAGGGATAAAATAATAATAATAATTTTGTATATATTGGGATGATATTTAATTTGGATGCGTATAATTAAAGAATATATTATTTTTGAGTTATTGACGAAAGTATTATTTTGCAAAGATTGGTAATGCAGATTTTTTTTTTTAATTATAAAAGATTGTAATATAAATTTTAAGGTAGCTAGATTAAATTTAAGTTATTATAGTAGTCGTAGAAACGTAAAATAAGTTACTTTAGAAATTAATATCTATTAAACCTTTCCAAAAATTTTTGTCATTTATCCATATTGAATTATAATTGCAGTGTACTGAGAAGTTTCCGGGCTTATAAAAAAATTGTTTAAAGTGTTTAAGACGGATTCATGCTGTATTTGCAATTTCTGTAGAAATCTAGAGTTTAAACAAGCGAATTTGCATATTCGAAACAATCTACAACAATGTCGTCAACTTACAATACTTATTTCCAATCATTTGCTTCCGACAAAGACATATTTTATGAAAAATTGTGAATTTGCACTGGAATGATTTTCAATCCATCACTAGCAGGAATGGTCTTGTGACAGCTGGAAAAAGTGGAATCTAGCGACATTGTCACCGGGGAAATAATAAGAAGAGAAAAATGGAAGACGGAATTGTCGTGATTGATTCAGGATGCTGAAAAACGGAGCAGTTTGTTTGAAGGCAATTCTTTTTATTCTTACACTGCACTTCAACTTGTTTGTCGTCTTCCACTTGTTCATAATTCACTTTTTTTAAACGCGAAAAATAATCTTAGTTCAAAGAAAATAATTAAATTCTAGACTGTTTGTAATGGCTATAATAAATTTAACGGAGTTAAAATGGAACACGTTTACTTCAAGTGTAGGTTTATGCGATTAGTTTTTATTGAAATAATTAAGCGATTAAATAAAAATAAAGCAGTAGTGTGTGGAGGAGGGTCATTTTTATGAATATAAAGTTGTTGTCGAACTTTTATTAAGGGTTATTCGCCACGCCACTGAAACAAACTTTCGGAATTAGGAAAATTCGAGCTATAAATAGGTACGAAGAGATACTTCCGCATTATTCACTGAACCTGGATTATAACTGACAGTATGTGGCGATAGGGATTTTCAACCCCAAGTCAAAATTTGCTCCTGTAATCTCCTACAGATTAAAATCACCCACAAGAATTACACTTGATCCGTGTGTGTTTACAAACTCGTACAACTCTACCAGAACAAGGGCCCCATTGTTACATTTTCAGATTAATAACAGCTTTAAATTTAATTCTAACAGCAACCCACTTCCTTTATTTTATGCACTAACAGAGATGTAGTTTTCAAATTTAATAAAATACTTGAAGTGTAAATCTAACCCGCCGAATAATCCCAAGGATCTCACAAACAACCTAAAATTAATAAACGGTCGAAGTAGTAACAGTATTGACCTAAATTTGGAACGTATTAAGCAGAATGATTACCCGAAGTAGCAATTTAACCGAAGTTCAAAAGCAACAATTAAATAGGATAGTATTAACAATGTGGAATTAAACGAGAGATAAGGGAAATTCAAGTCTAGCATCTTGAATCCGGCTAAACCATCCGATGATCGTATATCCCTCGAATTGGAGAGGGAAAAGCATAACAGAGATCTAACCAGTTAGTTATACAAAGAGATCTCGATACGAATATTATAAATGGCCTATTTAGAGTTGAATTTAACGTTATTTGAAAACAAAACGTCAAAATGAACCTCAACCGATACGATCTAATAATATAAGAGCTCGTTGAAAATCGCCTTAAAATAGAATTTTCAGAACGGTTTTAATACCAACTGATGGCATTTGTAAGGCAATAATTCTACTTACTGGAAGGATAAAGTGCCGAACCGAACGTAATTTTAAACTTTGCGAAAATAAAACTAAAGTTACTGTTTGGTTTAGTTAGCTCGTATTCAGTGCTCGATAAGTTATTCATTAGAACTTTTGCCTCACTAATAATATTTTCGTTAAAAGAAATATTATGAGAAATTACAATCGCCCCAAAGAAAAATATTTTCCCTTCTCTGTTTATTTTATCAAGTTTGGTCTAGCGCCGTTCAAATTGTGGATATTGCGACAAAATCTTTCATAATTGAAGGGCGCGGCGCGTCTCTTCTGAAAATACACACTTTATCGGTAAAGTAAATGTTTGGCTTCTTACGCGATTTTTTCCTAACAAATTCAATTAAAGGAGTTTAGAAGGATAATATTATTGTGATTGCTTTTAATTATATTTTTAACTTGATAGAACCGTCACCAACCAAAATAAGCAAATGAATTTTGATGTCAATCGATTTTAGAATTTAAAAAAATTAAACAAGGGAAAACGGAATTGCTTACAAAAGAAACATATTTTTCTCGCACAAGAGTTCCTTCACCTTTTTTCATAATACTGGAAAGTTTAATGAGACTTTTCGGCAAACGAAATAAGAAAATATTTCTTCGCGTAGTACCTCATGTAAAATTTATCTGTTTAGCTTGCTATGGTCGCTATGTAGAGATCTTACAATCGTAAACAAAAACAGACAGGGATATAAGTCAGTGGAACTGCCAATTTTCACCTACTATTTTATTTATAGGTCTTCCAGAATTATTCAGGTATAGGGTACGCGATTCCTACAATTTTGTTGGTGTATACTGACAATGAAATATTCTACATACGTGCGTTTCCTATGGTGGAACACTAGAAATTATTTATTCGTATAAAAACCACTCGAGTCAGCAGGCACGTTAATGAAATGTAAAAAAATGCGTTGCTCAGGCTTGACTCAAATCATTTTTTATAAGAAATTGCTGAAACTCAAGAAATTTGATTATTTTGTGTAAGAAAATGGCAACTGGAGAGAATTTCGTATTAGATTGAATTTTTTTTGTTTTGGGTGTATGCAGTTTTCAAGATGCTGAAATTTGTGAAATAATTATAAAAGAAAAATGAAAGTATGACTTCCTTCAATTCCACTTCAACATGTGTTAACTTCCAAAGAGGTTAAGTATAGTCCCTTCTTTTGGGTCTTTGTAAATTAATGACTTTATAAATTCTGGTGCGAATTCAAATTTCGAAATTAGACCTGTTACTGTACATAAATAAAGAGTGATTCAAGAGTAGATTCATCAAAGCATGCCATGATAAAAGTTAAGTATGTCTTTACTCAAATTGACACATGTGAACTACTTACATGCCATTGAAACTAATTTTATAAATTTAAATACACAGCCAAAGTAAACTAATTATTTAGGGCCAATTTTATGTACGTAATGGAATAACAATAACAAACATTTGAACACGTTTTAAGTTTGCTAGTTATACATCATATGCTAAAGTTTCTTGAAACAAAATTAATTGAAAAATTTAACACTTATAATAAACTCAAATGGAAAAGCTTCAATTTTTAGTTAAAGAAGATGTGCTATGTGGCTACCTCCAATGTCTTGACACAGTCTAACTCTTCGTTTAAAGCTACACATAATATTATTTAATAACTCAGGATTATCATTAATTTCTTCGATTTTGTTTATTATTTTCTGTCGCAGGTCATTGATATCGCCAACAGGAGTATTAAAAATGGAATTTTTCAGATATGGCCTTCAAAAGAAATCACATGAAGTCAAGTCGCATGATCTTGGAGGCCATATAATTGGCGTGTTTAAACGATTTTCACAATACTCCATAAGAAAGTTAAGATTTTCTCTTGTGGTATGTATTCGAGCCCCATCTTGTTGAAAATATCCTTCTGCTAGTTCATCATCCAATAACTGACATGTACTGTTATTGCAAATGTCGAATTGATGTATGCGGTTACTCTTCGATTACAGCTCTTACAGCTTCAATGTTTTCTTCACTCCTTACTCTGGGCCTGCCAGTAACTACTTTATGAGATACGCTTCCCGTTTCCCTATAAACATCCATAATATGACGAACAACCGGAACAGCCCTACTAAACATAAATATCACTGTGAACCGCCACATTTGGAAATTCTTCACGAAATTCAGCAAATGCATCTCGAGTGGAGTAGATCCAAACGCCATTAATTTTTTGACCATTTCTAAAATAAATCTCTAGTTTTCATTTCGTATGCTGTATTAAATTTTACGTATTTTACTACAAACAATTACTACTTGCGGTGTATGCAGAAAAGTTCCACTATAGTAAAACTGTTGCTAATTAGAGTTTGTTCAAATAGATGCTGAAAATCTGCAATTTTTTGCAGGTTATTTCAACAAATTATTACAGGTCAGGCTTGAAAATGGACTTAAATCACATTAATAAATCAGATTTACTGCTAAAATTCTTAAAAAACGTTTTAAAGCGTATTAATAAGTCGCGATGGCATCAAACGAGTTGGCAGAAATTATAAACAATACATGACCTATTTTCTGCGTTTCTGTACTAATATCAGACATGTAGTAGTATATATCCATCTTTGTTTTCCACGGCCGACTTTGAAGAATCTACTTTTGAATCACTTGCTACATACTAATAGGATAGTTTAAATATTCAAAAAACATTTATAAGTCAATACAATATCTGCCTGTAGTAAAGAGTGATTCAGTTCGCTAATTGTGAAATCTTCTTATTTTATCTTCTTCGTAACAGCTCTTTTTGTTTTCGTTACTTTCTTCAGAACTTCCCATATACATATTATTTTTGTCCAATAACTTTTTGATTTCTTAAAGTCGTACTTACCTGGGAAACGAATATTATTAAAGGAATATTTAAAAGGATTCTTCTTCTTCTTTCTCTTAAGACCTTCCTCTCTTTTTTTTCATTTTGATTACATCATCCATCTACTTGTCTGTCTCCCTTACTCTCTATAATATTTTTGGCTCTTTTCAGTTCTCCATATTTTTCAGTGGTCACTATTTAGTCAATCTTCGTATCTTGATCTTTCTAATTGTATCGTTTTGTCTTTTTTCTCATTGCCTCTTCCTAGGTGATCTTCTCTTTTTTCAATGTTGTAAAGAAACCTTCATAAAAATTGTCTTCGGCATCTCTTCAGCAAAAACATGTTATACTAAGTGCGTTCTTTGTATTTTTGGCATTCTGTCTGATTTTACAGCAATTTGCCTTTTGGCTTCTTGGTTAGATATTTTTTGAGTACCTGAAGATCGATCTGATTTACGCTAGCAATCCGTTTGGAGAGTTGGCAGACTTTTCTTATTCCTTTCTGTTAATAACACCGCTTTTGCCCCAAAGTGAAACTTTCTACTTTTGTTTTCCGCCTCTACTTTTTCTTATTTTTTAATCATATCTTTTTTGTTGAACACTCCTGAAAACTGTGAATTTGAAATTGTCGTATATTTTGCCACCGTTTCTGCTACAAACAAGGCTGAATTTTCTCGTTTTGTTTTATGTCGCTATTTTTTTCATATTTTTCGTCATATCTTTTTTATTCAAAACTCCTGAATTTGAACTTGTATATTTTGATAGAATATTTTTAAAATTATATTATATCTTTGTTATAGCATTTTTCCTAAAAAAACATAAAAAGCTGGTTTGTACAGTTTAAAAAATAAATTCAAAAGTTTACCTGGAATTTCTTAACAGTCTAAAAATGTCATACTTTTATGTATTTGTTAGATACTTATGAAGATGATCGATCTAGAATTTGTAGTAAATTCAAAATTCTGACAAAGCTTCCTTTTTTTTACTTCTGAAGGAATATAAAAACACAAGGTTGTTCACAGTTTTACCTTTTTCTCAACCTGAAAACTGATTTATTTGGAGCCGTTCTACATTAAACGCAGCAAATTCAAATTTTTAACTGAGAATTGGGATATAATACATCTCAGCCTTTTACATATTCGTTATATCTTTTCTTTCTAAAAAAATCTGAAAAACTGATTTAGAAGTTTTGTATAACAAGCAAGAAATTCAATAGTTTGCCTGGGTTATTCTGCTAACATTAAAAAACAATCTTATTCTGCTACATCTTTGAAAAGATTAGAATTTTTAAAAGATTCAAAATTTACTGCCTAAGCTTCCTATTATTTACTTCGTAAAGAATAGAAAAACAGGAGTTTGTGTTTTCCTTTTTTGCTTCTTCCTGAAATTGAAAGCAAATGAATTTCGAATTGTTTTATATTAATTTAACGTAGCAAACTCAAAATTTTCCTTGCCCTCCATGTACCATGAGTTCAAAAAGAAATTACATAAGGCTTGGTCATGCAAAAATAACATAATTTCTACTGCAAGCTTAGAATGTATTAACTGTCATTATGGTGTTGCTGTTATAATACTGTCAGCGGCTAAACTAACCTAATAATTAAATTCTAAAGCTCGCAGTAGACATTATTTTATTTTTACATGGCCAAGCTTTATGTAATTTCTTTTTGAACTCATGGTATATAGGATTGCTCAGCCTTTTACATTTTCATTCTAATTTTTTCCATGAAAACCCACACAAGTTAGGAAATTAAATAATTCAGAATTTTTATCTCCATTTTATATTTTTACTTTTTTAAGGAAAGGAAGTATCCATTGTTCCAGATCTTCCATGGCAATTTCGAAATGTTCATCCTCCTCGTAATATAGAATATTTCAACCTTTTGCTTCTTCGTTATATCCTTTTTCTGAAAACTCTTGGAGACTGTTGAATTTTAAGTATTAGAAGATTAAGAATTTTACCTAAATTTCGTAATTTTACTTCGGAAGGAATGAAAAATCCCGAGGTCGTGTCTCATACTTTGTAGGTTTGCTTTCTCAAGACAGTTATCCTCAGTTTCCTTTTTTTACAGATCTTTTGTATTCTGTAGCAATATTTCTTTGATTTCCAGAACTTGTATCGGTCACTGAAAAAAGAAAACAATGTTGATAAAGAACCTTCTTTTTTTCTCTTTCTTCTTGTTCATCCTGCACCGGTTCCTTTATTCTTTATTTCATTTCATTTTTATTTCCATTTTTTAATTCTGCAGAAATAGAAATAAAAGGCGGTACTTCATAATTCATAATTCCGTGTTTCCTATACCTGATGGATTTAGAATGTTCTATATTTTACGAAGAAAGTTCGAAATATCAATTAAAATCATCATCCTAGCAGTATAAGATCTCTCAGTCTTTTACATCTTCCTTCCCGAATCTTATTTCTTCATAGCCCATGGAAATTTATTATTATATTGATTTTGACAAAATTTCTTACTTTTTACTTCTGAAAGAAATGGGAAAATCCGAAGAGATGTATCATTATTCGACTTTTGCTTTTTCGTGACAGTTATTCTTAGTTTCTTTAAATTTTTTCACATATGGACATTCTTTTTGAATTATATCAGAATGATTGATTTGATTGAGTGATTTCCTGAAGTTGCACCTCCGAAAAAAAGAGATAAGAGGGTCCTCTCTCTTCTCTTTCGTCGTCTTTGCTTTCTTCTCTATTTTATTTCATTTCTAGTCTTCTTCTTTTCCGCACTAGGTTAATGTAAATGGTGTAGTCTGTCTTACTTTTACATATTTTCTGCAGTTGATCGTGAACTCTCCAGTCTTCATTCCTTAATTTTTCTAATTGAAACTATTATTCCTCATTTGCCACACTCTTGGTGATCTTTCCCTTTTCTTATGTTTGGGGCCCGTTATTTCTAATTCATCTTTGAGACCTTCTGTTCTACATGTTCTACATGGCCGTATCATAACAACTGCCTCCTTTATTTCTTATATTATATCTTCTACCTTCATTTACTTTTTCATTACTTTATTAGGCAGTCTCTAGAGGTGGAAAATTTGAGCTTATCTATGCCAGTTATTAAGCACTTAGAGTGCTTGAAGTTGTCATTTCTTTTCTGTTAAATATCACCTTCGGTTCGATACAAGACCCTAAGTGGGTTATACAGTGCGGTCGTTTAGTCTGGAAACCTGGGAATCAAAAGTTATCCGTTCATTTATGGAAAAAATCCTCGGACAGGTCAATTTTTATTTTTTATTGCACACATTTTGACATCTCGCTCAAATTTTTTCCGCCATATTTGAAATAGTAATTTGTAATACAAGTGTTGAAAGCTTGCGTTTGCCACACGAATGTGAAGTTTGCAGCACGAACGATAGTGAGTGCTGCAGTCACATGAGAGACGAAGTCTGAAAATCCCACTTTCCATGGTGGGAGTAGAAAAAAGTTATAACGTCATCGCCATTTTTTTAAATAGCGACCTCCAATTTTTTTGGCAGATTTGGATACTTCGTGAAAATTTAAAACCAAAAACGTCAAAAAATTATGACCTTGAACTTGAAAATAAAAAATGGCGATGAGGTCATAACTTTTTCCAATATGGCGGAAAATATTTTAACGATATGTCAAAATGTGTGCAATAAAAAAATAAAAATTGACCTATCCCAGGATTTTTTAAATGAACGGACAACAACTTTTTATTCCCAGGTTTCCAAACTAAACGACCACACAGTATAAAACTTTTGTTAAACTACTGAAGGATAAAGTTAGCAGAGGAACATCAACTATTGGTCTTCATTAGTTAATTTCCACAAAATTTTAGGTCAGATTTTTGCAATCCAACTCATGCCCGCTTCCTGACATTGTTTTAGAGAGCTGTCTTTTTTTTTCAACAGTAAAAGCCCGAGACCTTTTATTTTTATCGATAAAATTTCATTTTGTACGAAAACGAAGTTGCCATGGAAAATGGACGAGACTAGGCCTACATTAATTAAAAACCCGCGCCCGAAGGGCAAGGGTTTTTTTATGTAGGCCTAGTCGAGTCCATTTTCTTATGGCAACTTCATTTGAGTGATACAAGAATGAAATTTTATCCATAAAAATAAAAGGTCGAGTGTTTTTTAATTGGAAAAAATCCTGAAACAACAAACAAATTTTTATTGAAGACATTTTTTATGACGTTTATTTTAGCAATTAATGTCAAATAATATTTTTGAAGTTTAGGTTTCTGTAGCAACAGAGCAGACAGAGACGACGCGTTTTTTTCGATGTGCGAGAAGGACGTAATGATATTTTTTATCATGATAAAAATGAATGATTGGCTGTTGAAATGCTGATCCAAGCGTTGTTATTGGACAAAAGTGATGTCATGACAGTTGTGGGATTTTTTCTAAGTTAAAAAATAATATACTTCAGTCTCGTATTACAAAATGAGTTTTTCTTCTTAATCTTGGCCTTTTAGCCTAAATAACTACGTAAATATCTGTAGTCTCCCCATGATTTTATTATTTTTTCGATACTATTCAGAACTATATGTTGTGCTGCTACCTCTGTTATCAAATATTTTGTTTTCTTTTCGTAATTATTATCAACCCTATTTATGATATTCTGCGTATGTCTTCATAAGACTTGATCAAGAAGCTCGTTGGTAAGAGCACTGGGCGTCTTGGATTCGAATCTCACGCAGTGGCAAGGAGCGAGTGAAGCAATATAATCGCTTGGTTACAATTAACGATTCTGTCTGCGGAGTGGTCGACTGCTGATAGTAACAAGACAAATATACTAAACACTTAATACACGGCCACAAACTCTGCAGAAGGCAACGGGAAACCAGTCGCAAGACTTGACTGGCAGGGAGAGAGAAGACCTGATTGTTCACAAATTGCAGTATGTATCCATTGTGCTGACGTAGTCGAATACTCATTCAGTTACAACTACTCTTCCAGGTTTTTTATAATTTTATCCGCCTTTGACTTATATTAATTAATAAATTATTAGCCAAAACATTTAGATTGCATTATTTGTATAACCGCAATTTCTGGCACTAATTTCGTGAAAACTTATAAAAATGGTTGGTGGCATACGATAGACCTGACTTAAACCCTCGACAACGTTACCATTTTTATTTGCCTTAGATATTTGTTCATCCAGGTTTTTACAGATCTGACAGATTTTTAATAAATATTCTGTGTACTCTTCTTGGTATATTACGTTTCTTTTTATCCTCTAAAATAGCCACCATCACCTCTACCACCATTATCATCGTAGACAGCTGCAGCTGCTTCTTCCTCTGCTTTATTTTTTTTTTATAGTACCTACCTTTTGTTACAATTTTTTTGCTTAGCGAGTAAAATTGTATCAGTTTTTGATCAAATGCCAGTGTTGTCTAAGTGTGAAGATTTTATGTTGTGCTTGTTTTGCTTTATTTTTTTTATTTTTCAAAATTTTCCATTTTTCTTAATTAATTGTTATAGTATTTTCACATTGTTGTGACTCCATTACTTGTTATGCACCTTGTATATTGCAATTTTCCTTGAAGGCAGTGTTCTGAAAGTTTAGCCAATGCGTGCGCATGGGTTTTGTTAGCGAGTTGGTCACGCATAATTGTTATACGGGTCTCTTTGCTGTTGAATTTTCAAATGGACGGACCTGTTGGCCACGTTTCACGTTTAATTTAACCTACGATTTATTCGTTAATTATATTCTTTGAATGGAATTAATTCCGTTGCACTTTGGATTTGCTTCGATCTATTAATTATTTAATTTGTTAGTATTCGCACTTTCGTTAATTTTGTGGTGGGTTTAACTTTCCTTTTATTTTCAATTACTTATGAAATTGAATCTTACAGAGGGTTTATTTCACTATCCGCTTCCCTGATTGGAAGTATTTAGTTTATTATTGGTTGCTGGTTTGGCGTGCATACTTCCATTTATGCCTAATTGGGAAATTTGAAGCACGTGGAGAACATCATTTTGCAGTTCCATTTTGGATTTCAACAATTTTATTCTGCCCATTTCCATTAGACACCTGCCGTCTTGTAACGTTTGATTTGGAGAGATAAGTGATTAATTATTATTATATCTTGTGATTTTGTCTATTTCAACTGATTAACTTTTGGTATGGTTAACATGCGTGTGCCATATGTTATTTTTTTATTTTTTTTTGTAGTTAACTTTCATATTTAAACTTTTGTATTGAATTGTTCATTCATAAATTGGGCTGTGGTTTATTAATTTTATTTCATTTAAATTTTTGGACTTAAAGTCATCCACTCCTAATAAATGAATGCACTAATTTAAATATTGCTATTTAGAATTTTATTGCTATTTGATCTGGATATTTTCTAGATCTATATTTATATATATTTTTTTGATATTTTATGTGTTATATTCATATTTAAAAAGGCTCCGCAATGAATGAGTTAGTTGGTTTTTTTTACCACTAATTTCACTCCTATGAGATAAACGTTTATGCTATATGGGGTGAATTTGTTTTCAGATATTCCTAGCGTTCCCTATTAAGCCTTCAGCTGTTGTAACTTTGATTTTTATTAACTTGTTAAGCCTTCAGCTTTATTCTTTTTGTGTTTATTTTTTTGCATTTTAGTGTATCTTTAAATCTTGTCAAGTATGTGATTATATCTAGTCAATATTTAATTTTTTAGTAATTATTTTGAATCCTGGCCTTCGCGCCGTTCTTCGAGTCCGATAAAATAAAGCGTTACAAGTATTTTGGCTTTTTACTATCTGTTTGATAAGTTTTTCGTAACACTTTTTTTTCTTGTTCTTTTTGCTATGTCTTGCTAACATTCTAACGTCCACTACTCAAGCATGTATCATAGAAAGTTCCTGATTATTAGGCGTTATTTAATGTGTCTCTGTATGATGTCTTCTAACATTTGTGCTTTTTGAGATAAGGTAAAGCATTATGAATAAGAAAATTTCCTTTATCAAATGACCTAAAATGGATTTATATTCGTTTCATATACAGCGGCATGTAAATAGTAACGATATAATCAGATGGTGGTTCCGGATGTAAATGACTTTTCAGGAATGTTTGCCAACTGCCAACAAGCGTAAAACCTTGTTAACAGCGTTGTTATTTGCCTTTGGTAGTAGTAATGATACCGTTGTGGCATTAACGTATCATTCTCCAACTTCCACTGAAATGAAACGTATCCGCGCCTCGGAAGCAAATCCATAGTCCGTAAGTTTTAAATTTACGAGTCTACTAAGATACATGCTGTCGCTATATATCACATTTTTCTTTAAAATAAGCGAAACCGTTAATAAACACAGTATCGGTATTGACTCACGTAGCTATTATTTGATCAAGTGAGCGTGATTCCCCTCGGGTGCGGAAGGGTTAGTGGAACGTAGAATGGAGAGAACGCCATGATTGGTCTCAGATGAGGAGTGGCAAACACTGGACATACAGGGTTAATATTATAGCATTTGTTGAGCAAACACCGACTGTTTGCTCTTTGATTAAATCTGGCTTGATTATTGCGCGATCACGGTTCAGAAGGCTTTGTAAAGCTTTAAATGTTCTGACATATGGTAAGCGCGCGAATTACGAATTCAAATAACGAAGGGCAGATTTAAGTTTCGAAATGTAACAAGCATTAATATGATTCAGAAGAGTCGTTCTCACGCGCCTCGAAGCCAGTAATGTGATGAAACAGGCAGTTACATTTTTACTGACGGCCGTATTCATACAGAATGTATCCTTACTCCTCGAAAAATTGCCGAAAAAGCTATGAAATAAAGCTCTAGGGTGACATAAACTCCAATTCCTATCGAAGGTGGTTTTATTGGTGTTTCAGGTCATCAATGCTTATTTTTTAATCAGAACTATTTGCCAAAAATTAAGACAGTACCCAATTAACTTATCCAAACGTTTTCCAAAATAACTCTCCTTAAACTTCCACGAAATTAAATTTTTAAAACGCTAAATCAGCAAAGACCTCCTTGCTAATCCGTAAATTAACTTTGCTTTATAATCTTTTAATTGACAACAGTAAATCGTCCTTAAAACTGGGCTTTCGTGTTATTTTAGCTATATAAAAATAGCAGCTTTTAGTTTTATGGCACAAAAGACAAACTACGTGATAAAATGTGAGACAATTTTTAATGGCCTTTTTGGTCGGAACTGTAAAAGCGCAGATCCATTTTATTGGAACGTATTTTGTTCCGAAATATATTAAAGACGCGCCTTCTTGAATACCAGTTTTGTAGCTTTTCAAGAACTTTCGAATAAAGTAGTTTCATTTTTTTTCAGACTTTCAGGTTGTCATTCGTTCTTATGCGAAATATTTTCACTTCCAAGTATTTGATTTTTTTATTACAGTATATTTGCTTTTATTATTCCATTGTGTTTGTTCAGTTTTCTTAGCTGAAAGCTAAAAAATGGGTGTCAAAATGCGTAAAGGACACTGTGTAACTTGCTTCTTTATTTTCTGATTGAGCCAAAAATAAAACAAATAATTATTTCTCTATAAAAAAAAAATCAAACGATTACAGTTGACATAGTTTCGACTTTTATTAAGGGAAGGTATTTGGTTGTCGCCAGTTTTGCAGAATTTTCATATATTTTAATTAGATCAATGCACTCTTCATTCAGCTTTTAAAGTTCACAGATTTCCAAAGATCCTTAGAAAGTCTGTTCTTCACTCTGCATTACCTTTAAATCAACCTGTTAAATCAATTTAGTCTCGCTTTAATCACACCCCCAAACACCTAAATGTAAACATTCACATCTAATTTAACAGCATTTGAGTGCAACCCTGAATACCAATAACATGATTTAAAAGCTAAAGCACTAAAACATCCACCCACATTAGCTAACCTATTTATCGAATCTAAATTTCTGTGTAATTTATCGAAACTACTTCCTGATCTTGAAAAGCTTGAATTCTATAGCTTTAGTCCTCGACCCCTCAACATCCTTGCTGAATTTGGTGGTCCTGAATATACTTACTGAAAAACATTTTATTCATTTATTTATGCTACCTTTAGTCGCATAACTGCTTAAATATCTTAAATTAGTTATACGATGTAGGACAACAATCTTTTGTATATTTAATAATAGAAACATAAAATACAGAACTTATAGGGTTAATTTATCTTTTTTATTTCAAATAAACGTGTGTTAGTAGGCCACTATTGAATTTTATGGAAACTCCTCGATACTCTAACATATATGTTTATATTGTATAGTAAAAGATTCGGAAATAAAACAAACTCGTTTATTATTTTATGAACACCAAAGTAGGAAATGATACGGTCGTACACATCTCGTAACAACCGTACGACAATAAAAGTGTAGGTCCAGTAGTCATAACCCTGTTAGTTTTAACGTTACGACCTTATAAAGACAGTCAGTCATACCCCGTAATGTGTTGAAGTCGAATTCTATCTTGCAATGTAATCAACATCTTGAAGGAAAATGGTTATATTTTCCACGTATTCGAGGAAATCTTATCCTTTTATATTTTTATTACAGGGTTTTTACTGAAAATTCGGGGAGAATTGATGGGTTTGGAATTTTTCTGTATTTTTAGTGGGGAAGTTCAGGATTTCTCTTGAGGCAAACTTTGTATTTTTTTTCTTATATTTTTTTGCTGATGACTTGTAAAAATCGCCCGAATTTTGTATTTTCAGCGAGATATTGACAAACTATCTTAGTTTAAGTACCAAAAACTTTCACCCTCATACTTGCATCTTTGTTCTTTTTCTGGAAAAAAAAAAAAAAAAAAATTAGATAAAATGAAAACGCATAAATTTACGTTTTCGGTAAGAAATTTTTATGTTTGGAAATTTGGCTTGGCTTGACAGAAATATAATACTTTTATATTTTTTAGAATTTCCAGTTTTAGTAGAAACTGAAAATCCTGAATTTGGAAGTCTGCAATATTTTTAAATGGAAAATTCATCTCTTTGTTCATTTATATTCACACTGAAAATGCAAAAAAATTTACTTTTTATATTTTTGTTATAATGTTGTAAATATATTTCTGATTTTTGAAAATCATTCAAAAATGTGAATTTGAAAACTCCTACATTTTAAGTAAGCTGCAAATTGTCCTCCGAAAACCGAAAACTTCGGAAAATCTTGAGGATTTTGGATTTAAATGATATCAGTGTTTTAAGTAAGAAATCCAAAGTTATTTTCTAGAAATTTTGCCTGGCGTACTACAGATTTAATTCTTTCATATTTTAACTCCTTTTCACTGATAACTTATGGATATCCTTCTTGTTATATGGCGAAACTGGTCTTACATTTTTATTATATTCGTTTACTAATAATTCTGAAAACTTTGTATATTAAGAAGATTTCTGTGGTTGAAGTACAAAGTTCCTTCTTCGAAATTTGTTGTGAAATCAGAACTCTCATTCCTTTATCTTTTTATTAATGTATTTTCAATTTCAAAATCCTGAAAATCGTGGATTCAACACTTATTTATGTTTTAGTATGAAATTCAAAAATTGTCTTTATGATATCCATCATTCAGTTCCGTTGGATTTATTTTACTGAAAACTCCTGATCTTCTTAAGAAAACTTGTTCAACAGGCTAAAACTCTCATTCTGTGGTATCTTTTTTACTCAAAATTAAAATAAAAAAATTGACCGAATTACTGTAAAGTTTTATACTGTTAATGAAGAATCAAGGTATTAATTATCTCATGATATTCTGTAAGAAAAACTGGCGTTTTAAATATTTTTATTATATTCGGAAAGCATCCGAAAAGCCCTCTTGGATTGTTTTTCTATTTCGAGAACCAAATTCAAACGTGTACGGATATTTCTCTTTTTATCTTTATCTTTTTTGTTGGTTTTGTCCGATGTGGAACTTTCTCCTGAACTTATCTGAGGTGCATAAACCTCAGCCTTGAATATTATTATTACTTATTACTACTAAAAACCCCTGAGAGCTAAATGGATTCGAATTTTTATGTATTCCAAATTTTTCTGGGATATCCTTTCTAAAATACAGGAAATCATTTTATTTAATGTCTTATGTTGTTTCTTACTTTTTTTGTTGCTGAACTGTAAAACAGACTAGTTTGAAATATTTCTACGTCTAAACTAAGAATTTCAAAACTTAACCTGATATGATACTTGAAGTAGGTACAATGAAAAATCATTTAATATTTTTATTACTCCTATTTGTTTTTTTACTGAAAAGTTTTACTTGAGAACGTGCGTTTAAAACTGAAAAATTGTTTAACATTTTTGTTTACTTTTAATAAATGTCCCCAAACGAACAGACAACTCTTACCATTTATTTTTTACTGAAAAGAGGCTTTAAAGCGAATTTATCTGAAATCTTCTATAATCAAAGCTTCTTCACTTCGGAACATCATTTCTTAAATACGTGAAATATAATCCTTTAATATTTTGTTTATTTATTTTTTTCCCTGAAACGCATATGGATTTGTAATTGTTCTGTAACAAAAGCTTTGCTTAGGAATATCCCTTCTAAAATGCATGAAATCTTACCCTTTAATCTTCTTATCATTTATTTTTTACCGATAATACTCTGAAAAGCAGATAAATTTGGAATTGTTCTGTAATCAAAGCTATACTAAAGGATATCATAATTATGTAAAATATATGAAATATCATCCTTTAATATTTTATTTATCTATTTTTTACTGAAAACACCCTGAAAAACAGATGGACTTGATGATTTGCTTGAGAATATCCTTTCTAAAATAATGAAACATATTACTCTTTGATAATTGTTATCATTTATTTTTTATAAAAAAAAAACACCCTGAAAAGCAGATTAATTGGAATTATTTCCATAATCAAAATTGTGCTCGACAATATGAAATCATATCCCATAATTTTTTTATTATTTATTTATTGAAAAGCCCCTGAAAAGCAGATGGGTTTAGAGTTTTTCTATAATCCAAGTTTTGCTTGAAAATATTCTTTCTACGATAAATGGAACTTTATCCTTTAACCTTTTTATTATTCAAGCTTTCCTGAAAACTTTCAGAAAATTATTTAATTGGTAATTTTTCTATAATCAACGTTTCACTTGCGAATATCCTTTCTAAAACACATGAAATTCCACCCTTTGATATTTTTATTATTTATTTTGTACTGAAAATACCCTGAAAACAGATGGTTTGGCAATTTTCTTATGATCAAAGTTTGGTTTGAGAATATCCTTTCTAAAATACATGAAATTCTACCCTTTGGTAGTTCTATTATGTATCTTTTACTGAAAACTCATTAAAAACACATAGGTTTAGAATTTTTCTATCATCAAAGTTTTGCTTAAGAATTTCCTTTCTAGAATAAATGAAATCCTATCCTTTAACAGTTTTGTTATTCATTTTTTACAGGAAACCCCCTCTGAAAATAAATTTATTTCAGTAAGAATTTCATAATTTTACATTAATACTTTATCTGTTCAACTGAAAAATCCTGAAATTTTAATGAATTTATATTTTTCCATATTAAAGTTAAGAAACTGAGGGTATCTTGCTTGAAATACAGATAAACTGTTACGCTTATATTATTACTTGATCTGTTCAACTTGAAACTCCCGAAGGAATTATTAAGTTATGGTTTTGGGTACATTCAGTAAGAAGTTTAGAATTTTGTCTGAGTATGTTCTGCCTAAAATATAGAAAATCACATATTTTTCAATTTATACTTTGTCTGTTTAAGTGCAAACTCATACAATTCTGATGAACGTAAGAAACTCGGATGCTTCCCAAAGGTTATCTTGCCTGAAATACAGGGAAACTGGTACGCTTACATTTATACTTGATTTGTTAACCAGAAACTCATAAAAAAATTCATAATTTTGTCTGAGCATATCCTGCCTGAAATACAGGAAATCCCACTGTAAACTCCTGAAATATTCAAAACCTTGACATTTTCTAATATTTTAAGTAAGAAACTCTAAGTTTGCCAAGGATAGTCTGCCTGAAGAACTCTTGTTTATATTTATATTCGATCTGTTTAACTGAAGACTGCTGAAAACTGATAGAGTTGGAAATTTTCTATATTTAAAGTAAGAAGTTTCTAACTTTTTCTGAGGGTGCCGTGGGCAAAATACAGAAATTTCTATTTTTATTTACCTTATTTGTATTGAAAAGCCGTGAGAGAGTGGCGATTTTTAATTTGGTAAAGTACGTTAAATTAGATGAAAAATTATGACTGAAATACGCAAATTTATGATTTTTTTATCATATTATTTTACTAAAATCCTCTAAAAAGCAGGTAAATTTGAAAGAAAGTAGAAAATTCAAAATCCTGCTTGAAAACATCCTGCCTACAACACAGAAAGTCTAATTACACATTTGCTGTATTTTATCGAAAACCACCAAATGCCTAATACTAAGTATATGGATTTCATTCCTGCTGAAAATTCAGGATTTTTAAATTTTTTTATAGTTTAAGTACGAAATAATTTTACCTCAGGATATCCTGCCTGAAATACATACTACGCACTTTATCAGTTTAGCTGTAAATACTTAAAAACAGATGGCTTTAGAATTTTTCTCTAGTTCATTAAGAAATTCATAATTTAGTTATAATCTTATAATATTTGTACTATATCGATTTTACCTAAAACTTCTGAAAATTGATTGTTTGGAATTTTCCGTCAGAAATTCATTTGATGGTGTCGTACCTAAAACCTCGTATCTTTGTATTTTTATATACGCTGTTTTTGTATTGAAGGATCTTAGACAACGCTTTAAATTTTAAATTAGCTGAGGGTATTCTGACTGAAATATTTCAAATCTTACCCGTTTATATTTTATCATATTTTTTCCGAAAATCCCTAAAACCAGATGGATTTAGAGATAAGTAGAGTATTCAGAACCTTACATGAGAAAAGCCTACCTACAATGTAAGAATTCTGTCCGATTTAGATTTTCATTAAATATTTTTTTTAGCCACCCCTTAAAAACTAATTAATGCGGAAGTTTTGTATATTTCAAACAAGAATTGAAAATGTGGCCCGAGGATACCCTGCTTGAAATACAGGAAGGGTTGAGGTATGGGAAAACACGTTCGGTTCATTCTAACATGTTAGATTAGTAGATAACAATCAAAACATGTCTGCACGAAAAGAGTGAGTAGTCCAATCATGTTAATTGGAGGAGTTGTCGGGAGAAAGCGTATATATACCACTTAGTTCTGTATTTCGGCCCCCGGAAGCGCTTGAATTACTCACCGTTGACCTTTCAGGACAACTTTGTACCCTGATTTTATAAAAATAACATGTTTTGGGTTTTATTTTTATACGAAGCCCACGCTTTTGGGGTGTTTATTACGCGCTAGATGTTTTTATAGGTTTATTTACGCTGAAGATTACCGATTAGTTTTAAAGTTGAGGATATTCTATCATGGAAAAAATTTAACAACGTCTTAAAAAAAAGTAGAAAACCTTAGTTAAAGTTCAGCTTTATTGTAGTTACTCTTAAGATATTTACAGAAGAATTCAATATTATTATCTATGTCGTACTCACAATCACGAATATTTAAATTTAAATATTGAAATATTCAAAAAGCAGGTGTCGTAACATGTAAAAGGTTTATAAAATAGGTACAAATATCTAAAAAGTAAATTTTAACTTACCTGTTTTATAAAATAGGCACGTTACAGGTGAAATATTCCACGTGAAAGTATTTTAAAGCACAAATTTGATCGAGTAAGTAATAATGAAAAAAACTACACTTCATTACACCTTCGCAAAAGAAAATCGAGGGGGACAAAAACTATCTGTCCAGAAAATTGTAAAAGAGAGGTTGACTTCTAAATTGGGCCCACCCGGAATAAGCGCCTAACAGAAGGGTCCGGATTCCAGAGGACGCATCATTACTTTACCTAACTTGGTAAAATTTACCCTGCAAGGGTTCGAGTACGGTTTTTTGAAATTTTGCGAAAATATTTCAATAATTAAATACCAACGTGTTTTATTCTTAAAATTTATTCTATTGTAAAACATTAATTTATCAGTGGGGCTTTGACAACTCCATTGAATTTATTTTGAAGATTTATGCTTTTAAGTGAAATATCTTTTCAAGTTGTAGTTTCATACGAAATTATTCAATTTTTTCGCGTTTCCTAATTCCTTAAGATAGTTGCATTTGCACTAACAAACCTCCAAGTAATATTCTTGTTTTGTTGAATGACGAAATTTCGAGTGTGCTGAATACAATTCAGGATAAATATATATTTTAAAAGCATAACTCCAAGCCAAAATTTTAGAGATTTTAATAAAGAAAAAAATATAAATATTAAAGCATGAGACTTCCTGTTTTTCAAATCTATTTCGAACTCACCTTCATTTTCAAAGGTTTCTATGAAATACTTATAACAAGGGTATTAAATAAAAACTAGGATTTCTTACATCTAAAGAGAGGGTTTAAATTTCTTATTTAACATTTAGGGTTTCGAGTGAATATATTTTTCCTTAAGAAAACTTGAATTTCTTACCTAAAGCATAGAAAAAATTAATAATAAAACATAAATACAAACCTGTGGGATTTTCAGTACTTCAGGTACGATATCCGCAGGAAGAATTAAAAACTTCCTGCTGACAGTATAAAATAATTTTAAATCGATTAGTTCTTTAGGAATTCCTACTTAAACCGCCAAAGTTTTTAATACAAAAGTAAAAGATTCATTGCAATTTTGATAAGATTCCCTCGGGTACTGAAAAGAAATCTGTTTAGAAAAACTACTGAAAAATGCTTTATCAAAGTACTCGTGTTGTTCTAAACAATTATTTTTTCAACATTTTGAAATATTTGTATTTTTCGCCAGTTCAATGAAATCCAAGGGTAATTAAAAGCAAACTTTCTGTGTGAGAAACGTTCAGCAGCTGTATTCGTAGGTAAAATTATGAATCTCTTGCTGAAATTCCAAATAAATTCCTTTTTCAGGACAAATAAACTGAGAAATATTAAAGTACGAGATTTCCTGTATTTCAGGCAGGATATTTTCAGGCTTAAAATATGGAAAGATATCAAACCCATCGTTCTTTCAAGAGTTCTCAGTAAAAAAATCAAGTGTAATCATAAGAGTTGTTCTATATTTTTTTGGCAAGATATTCTGGGGAAGACTTCTGAATTTATTACTTACAATTCGGAAAAATTCCAAATCTACCACTAATTTAGGAATTTTCAGTTGTTTAAACATGTAAAACACAAATATTACAAATTCCGATTTTCTGTATTTTATGCAGGATATTCTCAGGTAAAATTAATTACAAAATTATTAATTTGTTACTGAATATAAGAAAAACCGTCATTTTTTCAGAAATTTTCAGTTAAACAGCCTAAATATAAATATAAACTTAAGAGTTTGTTACCTAAAATATGGAACAATTCCAAATCCATCAGATTTTCAGGAGTTACCAGTTTAACAGATAAAATACAAATAAATATAAAATAGTACGATTTCCTATATTTCGGGCAGGATATACTCAGACAAAATTATGAATTTCTTACTGACAATAAGAAAACCATCAAATCCATTATTTTTGCAGGAGGATTTAGTTAAATAGATCATGAATAAATATAAATCTATGAGGTATTCTGCATTTCAGGCAAGATATCTTTAGGCATATTTATAAATTTCTTACGTAGAGTAGAAATTCGAAATCCGTGAGTATTTGAGGAGTTTCCAGCTAAACAGATAAAGTATAAATATGAGAATGTGAAATTTCCTGTATTTCATACAGGATATACTCAGGCAAATTTATGAAATTCTTACAGAAAATAAGAAAAACTTGCATGCATTATTATTTCAAGAATTTTCTGCTAAATAGATCAAGTATAAATATAAACGTAAAAGTATTTTTGTGTTTCAGGGAATATATTATTATGAAAACTTCCGAATTCCTTGCCTAGAATACAAAAAAATATAAATTTATCAGGGTTTCAGGAGTTTTCAGTTAAACAGTTAAAGTGTGAATATAAAAATGTCGCATATATTCTGACAAAATAATTAATTTTTTACTGAAAATGCAAAGAAATTTCGATTCCATTACTCTTTCAGGAGTTTGCAATTAAAAAAAAAACATAAATATGAGATTTTGTGTTTCAGGCAGGACACCCTCAATCAAAATTAAATGTAAGCAATTGTAAAAAAATTAGCGAAAGTAAAACTACAAGAACTTGGCAAATAGACTATTTTAAACTAGATTGAACTATTAACGTCATGAGATGCGTTCAGGTATTTTCAGGAATTAATATTAGATACCTCAACACCTTCGGGTAGGAAGAGGACCGATTATGTATGTATGTATGTATGTAATATTAGAAGCACCTAAATAGCCCTCAAGCCTACAATAATATATGTATATACTTCGTTTAATAAACCATTTCAATCACCTCCGTCAAAGTGGATGTGGATGGCAGTTTAGATACTGAACTAGTATTTGTGGTTTTTCAGGACATCTTCATGCCTTTCTGATTAGTTAGTGCACAGACCTTGTTTTAGGTTTAATGAAGCACAATAAGGATGCTTGTTTGACGGTTTTAAATTAATTAAAATAAAATCAAAGAGCTCAACATCGTTTTAATGCAGTCTTAGTTTCTTGAAATGTGTTAGGTAAAGTTAATTAACGTTATTTACGATAATATCAAACTTATATACTAAAAGGAAAATTAATCAGATGATAGCACGTAGGAAACAAGTCAAAGTCTACCTGAGATCTACAGTATTTATACGGTAAGAGTACCGGCATTAGATAACCACTTCCCCTAAGTAGATACCCAACTTTCAAAGCAAAAACTCGTCTCGACACCTAGGGCATCCTGTGCATTAGTGGGAGAGAGATATAATCCCAAAGTATCTCTTAAACCCTGAAGATATTCGCGTGTTTGCAGGCACGTGGAAGGTGAGCACGTATAATGCGCTATGCACACACGGCTGCGACCAACTTACGTGTTCGATCTCAAGATAATTTAGTTCGGGCTTCATTATGCCAGCTATTAATTACAGCTGTACACGTGGGGTAATTTCATTCTGTGCCTTCCACTGTGTATACATATATACAGTATATAGTTTACTGATGATTAATCCCATTAATCGATTCCACTGGAAAAGCGTAAAATCAGATAACGGTTTTTGTGCCGTTGAAAGGAGTTATTTTTTAAAAATTAACTTCAAATTAAGTTCTTTTTTTCTCTCTTTCATTCATTAAGTTACAACAACAAGCCTGAAAAACGTATATTTTAAAAAATTAATAACTAGAAACGTAAAGCTACATTCGTAGTCGTGGAGTGAATATGTCCAAAAAGAAAGAACGGTTTGGGTTGTTGAGAAATGACCTCTCAACCTAATTTCATGGTGGTTGGTTACTGACAGTCCTGTTGCGAATATGGGTTTCGACGTCGAATCTAAATCGAAAATACAAAGAACGTCGAATGAAATAAAATAAATACATTTACGGAACTACGGAACATAAGAAAGGGTGAATGAAGGGGAACGAACGATTTGTAAATATACTTACGTAGTTTGAAATAAATTTCAAATTTTCCTTTGACAAAACAAATCATTGAGTTTTACCCGAACATCCCCAAAATAAATCACAATTAAATTCTCGTACAATTCTGATTAGGGTTTGTTCCCAATTATTTTTAATTTTAGCTTTGATTACCTCTTATGTTTGTTGTTAAACTTCCAAAAGTAATTTTCTTTCTTATTGATATTTAAAACCGCTCAACAATTGCTTAGTTTAAAAATGGTTTTGACTTAACCAAATTCAATTAGTGTTACTATATATGTGTTTTGTTTCTTTTGCTGTTAAACTCTTGGAAAGCTTTCCAGATTAAATACAATGTAATGTTGTCTCCTAGCATGATATTTATATATTGTATTGATCTGCGTTGATCTCTGAATCTCACTACACGAATCTCAGCTACATAAGATACAAACTTATATAATATACGACACTCAATACCAAAATACCCAGATGGAATTATCATCAAAAAGGAAGGCAATCAAACATCATAAAACCAACCAAATTCCATATAAAATATCTCCAGGTAGACAACATAATACTTCTAGGAGGGAAATACGACACAAAACACCATAGCTGAGGATCACGATTAATGACTACTAAAGGCTGCGAGCTAGTTAAATGTACTGACAAAAGTAACCAAAACACTTTGTCTACTGACAAGCCTACATACTGGTATAGTGACAGGAATAAAACTCCAAACACTGTTGACTTCCCAAAGGCATCCAACAAATCATTGCCTTGATTTCTCCTAGGATAATTCGCCCACGTAGGTAACTATAAATTCCAGTGTTATCAATGTAGTAAAATTAGTAACATTCACCAACAATAAAAGCAGAACGCCAGTTATTAAAAGTTGTTTGGCTGGTGAAGGAATCATCTCATCACCACAAACATAGCTGTTGAGATCTGAACTATTCAATAAGCTGCCTGGGATGTAACGCCTTAAACGTATATATCAAAACTGTTGTAGGGTCGCAAGAGAATCAATTTCTAAAAAGCGAAGGTTAAGGAGAAGAAAGATCATAACTAGAGACCCACAAGAGACTCAGAAATAAAAAATCTAAGCAATTCAATATCACTATGTCACCTAAAAAGACTAACCTCTACAGAAGGCAAAGATTAAAAAGGCAAAAGATATATGTAATCCCGCCAATTAGAAAGCAAGATAGGACATAGGCAAGAACAGATAAAGAGAAAGCGGAGACGTTTGCTGAACACCTAGCTAACGTGTTTTAGTAATTTCCATCTGAAAGTTCACAGGAAAAAGGGGATATAATTATTGCATTCCTGGAAAAGCCAATAAAAATGTCTGAAGTCAAAGATATGATCCGGCAAAAAGTCCCGAATACGATCTTATCTTTGGACAAGTCATAAAACAATTAGCTGAGAAAGCCTTAGTTGTTCTAACTCAAACTTACAATGCAGTACCCAGAATTAAGGATTAGCGGCCCCAAAGCCGGACAAATCATTCGAATTCCGAAGCATGGGAAACCTGCAGGGGAATGCCTGCTACATATACTATCTAAACTTTTTGAGAAGTTACTGCTGATTAGACTCAAACCATTATTTAACTAACTGAGTGTTATTCCAGAGCATCAATTCGGATTTCGTGAAAGACACGCAACCACTGAACACGTCCATAGAGTAATTATAAACAAAACGTTAAGTTCTGCTATCTTCTTACACAAGCCTTTGGTAAGGTATGGCACGGCGCACAGGGTTACTATTCAAATTGAAGTCAATTCTACCTACACCTTACTATCATGCATTACATTAAAGTAGGTATTTTACATTTAAATATAACGAAGAAACAACCAGTATTTACCCTATACAATCAGGAGTGTCACAAAATAGCGTCCTGGGACCATTACTTATCTGCTGATTTACCTACTACACCAGGTACCCTCACTGCTACTTTTACAGATGACATCATAATTATAACAAAAAGTAGAGTGTGAAAGTACGCATCTTATAAACTTTAAAACGCTTTGGACAACATTCATGCATGGTTGAGAAAATGGCGGCTAAAAGTAACCGAAGCAGACTCCCAATACGTCATAACATTCATTCTACGTAACGAAGCGTAACCCTTAATCTTAATGGGCATCATCTCCCGCAGACAGACTCTACTAAGTACCTTGGTATGTACTTTGGCCATGGACTAAACTGGAAACATAATTAATACCTTCGTGGAGAGAAAACAACTTTGTTTTGAAACTCTCTAAACTCTATTGGTTAACTGGTAGAAAACAACAGCCAAAAGAGGCACTGACAGAAGATTAATATAAGTTTTTACAAATTTAGATACCGTATAATACAAGGACGCCTGAAACACCTAATAATAAGTATGACATTAACTTAGAGGACATCCGGCATACTGAAATGTACTAACTTAAAAAGCCTGTTTTTTAAGGCATGCGGGATGTTCTGAACAAGGAAAACCACAGGACGATAATTTAGTTAGGAATTCAGTTCAAAAGGTTTCAATAGACGTACAATCGTAAAATTATCAAATACTTCATTACTTTCCAAGAAGGTTATAGAAAATATTTAATCCAAAATTCAGCTATCTTCAAAACGTAGTAAAAGAGGTATTTTAAGGCTTTAATTTCTTTATTTCCCGTTTTACATACTTTTAGTTTGCATACTTGTTTTATGATTTCATCCATTATGATATTAAACAGCAGCGGACTTAAAGAGTATCCTTGTCGGTTGCCATTGTTTACTGATATGAGTTCACCGTTTATTTTGGCTTGAATCTTGTTCGCTGAGTATAAATTTTCGATAGTGTTGACGATGCTGTGAGGTATTTGCTATGCAGATGATGCAGTGCTAATTGTAGAGAGTGAGGATGATCTTAAAAGGCTACTGTACCAGTTTAATAAAGCAGCAAAACAGTTTAAAATGGTAATATCAACGGCAAACACGAAATTTATGACTACCTCCAACAGACCGATTAAATGCAAACTTATGGTTGACGATAGCATCATACAACAGGAAATGAAGTTTACATATCTAGGCATAGAAATATCTAGCCACGGGGATGTCGAGAATGAGGAGCCAAGCCGCAAAAGCGGCGAGAACAGCGGCATGCCCAAATGACACAATATGGCGAAACAAACATATTGGAATCGAAGCGAAATTCCGAATTTACAAGACTGCAATTAGACCTATACTAAATTATACAGCAGAAACCCATCCCGAGACATTGAAAACAAAAAGAATATTAGGGACAACAGAAATGAAAATAGTGCGCAGGATAACCTGAAAAACACTGATGGATAGAGAAAGAAGTGAGGACATCAGATAAACATGTAGAATATACCGTCAACGAAACCTGGGGCACCCCCATATTTTTTTTATTCAATAAGGTATCAAAATGAAATTTGGTATGTGTAATATGCTCTTTAAATGGCATTTGTTGACATAGGAAAGAAGTTTCTATCACTTCCGTTTTCGCCGAAATTGACATCAACTTTGTTATTTTAAATGGAACATCCTGTATATTTATACATTTTTGGAATCTCCATTTAATTTTACGTATGGTAGTATCAAGTTCGAAACATTTTGATGATAAAGTAAATTTTTGCAGAAATTAATTTAGAGTGCCATGATTACGCAAAATGATAGCTTTGGAGACTGCCTTAGCCAATCCCCCCTCCACCCACTGGATATCTTTCTATATGGAGGAAGTGACTTTGAGCTCAGCCTTACGATTGTGAGCGAAGGGTTTGTGGAATGATAAAGGTACTGGATGAAGACATCAACATATCCTGAAGGAGGCTGTTTATGGGACGCCCCTTCTAGCAGCAGTTGTGGATTTCCTCTCGCCGACTTATATACAGGGTGTTTCTTAATAACATGCTAATATTTAAGGAGGTTATTCTTGGGTCCAGTTTGAGAAAAAAACTTCATATGAACTTTATTTAACTTTTGAGCTACAGGGTGCTTAAGTTTTAAGAAAAAAATCTTTTTTTTATGATAACTTTGATAAAACCCTAGATATTTTTGTGAAACGTAGTACACATCTTCTATGCATCAAAAGGCATTTTCTGCTGTACAACATAATTTTTTATTCTTGCCAGTGGCGTTCGTGCGGGATTTGCACCGAATCATTTTAAAGAGAAAAGTGATACGCCACTGCTTTTTCTTAAAGTAAAAATTATTTTTGAAATCCTCATTCCTTTCTGAGCAAATCTGGTCTCTTGATTTTTTTAGTTTGACGTACGGTTTTCGCATAAAAAAATAAAATTCATTCATTTGCGTCTCGCTCGACCACTTACTAGAAAAAACAATTTATGTAACTTTAAACAAAAATTTATTTAAGAGAATAATTTTTAAACGGTAACATTATAAAATTATGTTGTACAGCAGAAAATGTCTTTTGATGCATAGAAGATGCGTACTACGTTCCACAAAAATATCTAGGGTCATACCAAAGTTATCATAAAAAAAAGAGTTTTTCTTAAAACTTTAGCACCCTGTAGTTCAAAAGTTAACACCTTTAGGACATATGTTCATATGAAGTTTTTTTCTCAAAATGGACCCAAGAATAACCTCCTTAAATATTAGCATGTTATTAAGAAACACCCTGTATTTAGAAAGCACTTCAGCATCTTTTTGAATGCAGCAGACACTACCCAACCTGATATATCCATATTTACTGATGAATCGAAAACTACGGAAGGTACAGGCTCAGATAAACTGAACCTTTATGGAAGTATACCACTAGGCAATCTTACCGCAGTTTTTCAAGCAGAGACAGTGGCTATAATGCGAGGTACAAATATAATTCTGGAACGAAACGTTCGGTTTAAAGTCATCAGAAGAGCTAGCGATAGTAGAGCTGTCTTATTGGGCAACTACAAAGTTGTCTCAGGGATAGTACTCCAGTGCTAGCGCACTGTAGAGCTAGTTGCTGAGCATTATAAATTATAACCTATAACTCGCCTGGGTTAAAGCTCATGCTGAGCTAGATGGTAACGAACAGGCTGATGCTTTAACAAAGCAAGCGTCGGAACAGCCTTTTTGAGGCCACGAGTCAGCTTTCGCACCTTTATTAACCTCGCTTCATACCATAATTATCAAACAAACCCACAATTACTACTGCGATAGGTGGGTGAACCTGAATGAATGTCATGTGAGGATGGCTATTGCAGGGCCCTCAAGATTTTGTGCTCAGTAAACTACGACTCATCGTAGGAATACTATCGGGCCCCTGTAAATTGAATAAACACATGCACAGGATGGGATTGATTGATGACCCCACCTGTCGAGGCCGCAACCTCGAGGAGGAGACAGCAGAACATCTTCTTATGTGAATGTCCTGCACTTGCTCAAATTAGAGGATCCATGTTGAGGGACTTCCAGCTTATCATGACTGAAATATGCAGCACTACTCTGGCAGATATCCTCAAGTTTGTCGAAAGGATTGGATGGCTTGAGTGAGAATCCAGAGGGTTGTGTTAGTACAACGGTTCGAAATTGAGGCCTAAATGCGCCTGAATTAGTTCACCCTCTCCTTACAATCCAAAATCCATTCATCGAACCCTTCTGGTTTCCGATAAAAATCCGAGTGGGTTTGGAAAAATCCAAAATTTCGATTGCTGAATTAAATACTAGGTTGTTTTATAAATAGTTCCAGTTAGAATTGGCGCCTGAAAATATGCACTGAAAATTTAATTTAAAGACTTTTGTTTGTTATGAAAAATTTTTGTAGATTTCGAATATTAAATATAATCTGGAAAAACACAAAACCTACAAAAAAACACATTTTAACAGTTAAAAATGTACTTCAGTAATCTTCAGTTCCAATTTTTTTAATAAAGTTAACTCAAATTAATCACCAAAGATATTCACTTTAATAAACTACTAAGTGAAGAGGGCTGAAACAGTTTAAATTTAATTAGATTTCAGATTTCGTTTTAAGTTTAATGTTTCAATCAAATTAAAATTACAATTTTATTTGGAGTTCTCGTTACATTTAAGAAATCAAATTCTAATGTACGATTTTTCAGAATGTATTTTGTATAACAAATAGTACGCCAAATTTAAGAAAATATCTGTCAAGAAGGCTTTTTTCGTAGTCTGTTAGTTTGCAGCTCTTTGGAGTTCTCAGGTCCTTTTTTTTAGCAGCAACCTTTTGTTTTTTTATTGAAGCAGTTTTGTTTTTCCCCTTTTTCCTTGTGGGAATGCTTATTTAGGATTCTCTTAAACATCCTTTTTTTTGGTTTCTTGTTGAAGAATTCAACGATTTCGAAATTACGTACAAAAGTAAACACCATTCAGCTTCATTAAATTCCCAAACCATTCTAAATTCTCCCTTTTGAAAAAAGTTGCCAAAAGTTTAATTTTAAGATGAATGATGAAATTTAAATGAGTAGGTTGTCGAAAGCAATTAAACAAGAATATCGAAAGGATTAATTTTGCCAGGTTTATAAAATAAATTTCAAATTACCAGGATAAGATTAAAGGTCATTAGCATTCAAAGTTTAATTACAGGACGTCATTTGACGTTTACATTTTTATGTTTCGTTTTAGTTAACCCTTAATCCCTTCTGTAATCGAACAATTAATTGCACTGTCAATTGTAAACATAAACAAATACGACGACGACAGCCTGCTTTGTTATAAAGATTTTAATTAGATATTTAAAATCACTTAATAGAATGAAATTAAATCTTAAAAAGGGTTGTGTATCATGAAGTAGCTTTATGAACTTGTAGTATGTTTGGAATCTAAATAATTTGAATAATTTGTTTAAAAACAAAGAACTGAAGTCTGAGATTTTCTACGTTTTAATTTATGATCAACATACATTGTATAAGCAAAACAAGCCCTTCTCTGCGCTTATAAACTCATAAATAATTATAAATGAAGCTAAATAACCTGGTTTTAACACTTTCAGGGGAAAATAGCCTGGTCAAGGTGTTTTCCTCACCGCTTATAATAAAATTTTAAGTAGATATAGGTGTTAATATTGTGCTGTTAGGATTGTACGTTAGGGAATTGCAATGAAATTTTCTGTATAAAAATTAATCTTTCAAACAGTAACTGCCCTACAGGGATTTAACGAAAGCTAACAAAAAAGGTATGCCTTTTGTTTTGTTCGTTTCATTATCAAATATATTTTTTTAATGCCGTACTCTCATGATGCCTAATTAAATTTATGAAAATTTTAGTCGGTTATTGATGTTTAAATGGACTAATGGCAGATTTAATGAATATTGGAGAAACTGTTAGTCTGGAAAGTTGTTGATTTAGAATTGCATAGTTTCCAAGTGACAAAGCTGACCACCAATTGCAATCTAACTCCACAACTAATTTAGCTAAATCCCCGAGGTCTACCCAGTCGGTGGTCCTTTCTCATTTTGTAACTTTAGTTCGACGAAGTGCACACAAAGAGAGAAGTTCCGTTCCAATCTTCCTTCTTTGGTAATTTAATATCAATTTAAAAGTGAAAATTAAAAAGTAAAATAGCGCTTAGAAATTAAAATTAGTGAAGCAGCTGTTATATTTTCAATCATATTCCCCGATAATTTAATAAGAAAAAAAATGGAATATTATTCCGGACATGATTCAAAAGAAACTTATATTTCAAGCTGAGTGGATAAATTTCAAATTTAAAATTCAAGCCAAATTAAAAGCTAGTGCAGTCGGAGAGTTTTTGCCGTCGATGACAGTTTAATATTCTCGCTACGAGCAGCGTGCCCCAGTGGCTGATTCCATAACTAATCAAATTCTGGTCGCAAATCTCGAGAATCCGCCTGCTCTTATATAATGCCAAATTGCCAATCTAATAAAGAAGTGTTTTAACGATGTTAAAGCAGACACTTCATTAAAAATACTTCTACGGGATAAGGTTTTAGTCTTATAAACTCTGGTTTGTTAGCAGTCTTCAGATGTTAATCTTCTTATTAAGCTAATTCTTCCTTATTTTCTATTTCTCCTTATTTCCGGGGATTACCAAACATCGTCAAGGAACCGAAACTAAATAGGTCGCCGAAATTGCCACCGAGGAAATAGTTTTACACATTTTAGGTTCCTACCAAATTGCATTAGACAATTAGGTTGACCCTCGATGCGATTCAGTAACTACCAGAATGCCGCTTTCGTAATGGTTATGGTTGTGCCTTGTTAGCAACTTTCTTGTATGAATGTTAATAAAAAAAAATCCAGAATCGCTTACAGCGTTTTTTCGTTTTTTCCATTTCCACTTTTCAGCGGTATTTCAACAACGTAATAACCTTTAAATTAAAAAGCTTTTGCTTCACTAAACGAATTTTCACAGATGGATATTTTTTTTCTTAATTATGTTTACAAACATAAAGACCTACTTTTGATTTTCATTACTAATTATATTTATAAGATTAGCTAGCGTTTTCCAAACAACCCTCAAAAAACCTCTAAAGGAAGCAATTGCAATTGTAGAGAAATACGTAACATTTGTTTAAGATTATTTAGCAATCGAATGCATTTCTTTCCCTTTTTTACACCTACAACGCTCAGTTACTCCCGCCTGGCCTTTTCATAAAAAAAAAGCATAAATAGATAATTCCATGAATATGTAACTCCCCCTGTAAAGCTTGTTAATGCCTTGCTTACTAAATATTTTAATGAATTTTCCAATACCAATTTGTTTTGGGGAATCATCAGGAATTATTAATCCCGATTTTGCTTCAGTTAATTCTTTATAAGTTTTGTGCTACTGGGCCTTTTAATCTCCTACAAATTCATGTATCTTCTAGTTTTTGCTATTTTGCCATCTGTTAATGCAATAGTTTTTAGAAGAAATATTTGTCAAATTACACTTAATCATAAAAAGTATTCTTCCTCTTCTTCTTCGTCTTATACCCGAAGCTTAAGCCAATGGCATAGGTATGAGTGCCGTAAGCCCTCTTCTCACGTTTACAGGGCCGGAGGTTAGCTTACCCATCGGTAGAGGTGAACAAGATTGCTCACAGTGTTGCGAGGTAGCGATTATCAAAGGTATGATAACCGGGACTGTTGGCTGAGAGACCGAGATATTTTACACGTAGCTATCCGTTCCTAAAAAAAAAGTATTTTGCGATAGTTAATTTCAGTTATTCGATACTAAAATTTAAAAAAAATTCCAAGTATTGAAACTTTGGAGCTCAGTTATAAGACCAATGTGTGTGTATAGTGGTTAATTAAATTTTAATTGTGCGAATAACACTTTAGATCAAAATTAATGAATAGATTGACTAACATTGTAATGTGTTGCCCTGACTTACCTTAATATTTGATAATGATTGCAGGATAAACACATGGGTCGAGACGAAAGTGCGCAAACGAAACTGCGTGATGCACAAGTACCCTTAATAACGAATCGTACGCGAATGGGGTGAGATCTAGGATTTTGGAAAACAGAAAGGGTTGCGAAAACCGAAGAAGGGTAGGGGTTGAAGACCAAGGCAACCAAATATATAAAATAAAAAGACGCTAGTTGTTGGTCCCCCTAGCGAATAAACTTATACAACTAAAATTACTGGCTAATTGCGTTAATATTAAACGGTAAGTATAGATAATAATAATAGGGATAATCTAATAACCAATAAATAAATTTGCATTACTAATCCTATTTAGAAATGTGTTGTTATGTATGAAATAGTTCAGTTTAACTATAATTTAATATAATCTCTCTATACAATGATATTAAAAGCTTTTGAACTTCTGATAGTGTATTTTAATAAATACCGGGTGGCTAGAAAAAAACGAATCCTGTTTAAGTTCTCACATCTCCGGAACGCTTTAAGATAGCGATTTCAGTTTTTGCATTCTAAGAGACAATGGATTGAAAATTATTCCTGCCAAATTACAAACAATTATTTTAAAAAACAAAGGAATGGCGAATTTTTTAATATCAACTAGAAAAAATCAATTACACGTTGACAATGTTCTTAAAAATTCTACCAATAAACATCTTGTATGGTGTATTCTACTTATAAACATGTTGTATGGGACCTCCATTTTGTAAATTCACAATTCTTAGTCCATGTTTAAACCGCAAAATTGCTCTTCTCATTAAATTTATAGACACTTCTGGCCACACCTCTTCTAACCGCCGGCGCAGATCTTCCAAGTTTGCAAATGGTTCCCGTCTTTCAGCATACACTTTTTCTTGCAATGCATTTCACACTGAGTAGTCTAAAGGATTACAGTCTGGAGGATTAGGCGGCCACTGGTTTGCTTGAATAAAAGATGGCGAGTTTTCTTCTAAGAACTGTTGTGTCCTTGCTGCTCTGTGGGATGGAGCGCTGTCCTGGATAAAAACATAATCGCTCATGGTGTCATGCGTAATATCCTGGAATGGCAATGGCTATTTTTTACTGACCGTCAGTTAACCAAAACAAACGCAGATAACTACATACGGCATTTACGTGACAATTTACTACCGGAAATGTATCGATTGTACCCGAATAACGATTATGCTCCATCCCACAGAGCAGCAAGGACACAACAGTTCTTAGAAGAAAACACGCCATCTTTTATTCGAGCAAACCAGTGGCCGCCTAATTCTCCAGACTGCAATCCTTTAGACTTAGACTACTCAGTGTGGAATGTATTGCAAGAAAAAGTGTATGCTGAAAGACGGGAACCATTTGCAAACTTGGAAGACCTGCGCCGACGGTTAGAAGATCTGTGGCCAGAAGTGTCTATAAATTTAATCAGAAGAGCAATTTTACAGTTTAAACATAGACTAAGAATTGTGAATTTACAAAATGGAGGTCCCATACAACATGTTTATGAGTAGAATACACTATACAAGATGTTTATTGGTAGAATTTTTAAGAACATTATCAACGTGTAATTGATTTTTTCTAGGTGATATTAAAAAATTCGCCATTCCTTTGTTTTTTAAAATAATTTTTTGTAATTTGGCAGGAATAATTTTCAATCCATTGTCTCTTAGAAAGCGAAAACTGAAATCGCTATATTAAAGCGTTCCGGAGATGTGAGGGCTTAAACAGGATTCGTTTTTTTCTAGCCACCCGGTATATAGGGCTACTTTCTAAAGGATTATTGTTATTAGTTAATTAATATAATTTTATTTTATAAATTTTATTATCGAATTGTATTTAACTTGCTTTTTTCAGATGGAATACAATGTATCCAATTTATTAGCAAAAAAATGTTACAGTACATTCACGTTTACTGGGTATTGCATTTTTAATGTCATTTCGTATATACTTTTACAATTTTAGATTCTAGAATTAATTATAAGAAACTTTTCTAGCAAGCCCTTTATTTTCAAGTTAGAAGCAATTATTTAAAGTTAGTTTTAGTCCCATAAGTATTGACATAACCGTTGCAAATTAATTGTTCATTTAATATGCATTTCTGGTTGTTTTTTGGAAAACAAAGTGGCAATTTTCTAGGGATAATAATACCAAAAATGCAATGATTAACACAAAAAAGATTTGTTGGATATCCAGAAACTTAATAGTCTAATAGATATAATTTGTTTAAGAAAATATGCTACGTTTAAAAAATCACGAAAAATTCAATTTTCAATCATTTCTAGAGCTAAAGTTTAAAAGTTCAGTTTTAATGTTACATGAAGGATTTGTGTACTTAAATAAAGTTACATATGACGCTTACATAATTATTGATCAACAAAATCTTTTTTGGAACAACACTGAAACAATTCAACATTAACAAAACAAGCTTTATTAAATGAAAATTTTATTGAAATGTAAAAATTCTTCTAAAATGCAGTAGCTTTCTGCGAAAATACAGGGTGATTCAAAAGGTATGGTCCAAACTTGAGGGTGTGATTGGTGATGTTAAAATAAGTAAAAAATGTCAATAAACTCATGTCCGATTCACAATTGTTTTCTAGTTATAACAACATTTAGGTTAATTTATTATTAATAAAGAGCATATACAATTATAAGAAAAATTAAAAAGTATCACAACAAAAAATGTTCAAAATGTCCACCTAGTACTTGTATACAAAGTTGGCAACGCCGACACACAGAATCTCGAACATTCCTCAACTGTTGAGGATGTTTTCGAATATCTTCAACAGCTTCATCTATTTATTAACTAAATGGCCCCTGTCCTGAATTTCCGTTGCATAAACTTTTTCTTTTAATGCACCCCACAAGTAAAAATCTAGTGGATGTGAATTGTGCAACGGTGCCCCGTCATGCTGATACCACATGGATCTTCGCACATCAAGATGCAGATCTTCTAATAATTCCGACATGGCATTATCTAAAAAGTCTAAATACATGTTCGGTGGTCAGACTGTCTCCGGTGAGGATACCTTCTCCCATATTCTACCACAGGTGCACGGGCATTACCGCTGCAATAACCATACACAAAATGCATTTCTGCACGTACAAAAAATGGCTCCATCATTACCACATTTATTGAAAACTACGCCAATTCAAGCTTGACGCGTCTTCTGCCATAAGGAATTAACATTTGTTTTACTTAGTTCCTTGATAACGTGATTTGGCAAAACACAGATAAAAACAAAGAAAACCTCTGTAACTAGATAGCGGTTGGAAATAAGACATGTGTTTATTGGCATTTTTTGCTTATTTTAACAACACCAATCACACCCTTAAGTTTGGACCATACCTTTTGAATCACCCTGTATATGTAGCATACGTAAATTTTTACTTGTATATGCGGAAAATACGAAAAATATACAAATGCGCACTGTTCTTAAGGTTCCATGTTAAATTTAAAAAATCCTTAATTTTAAAACAGTGATTAAACACATATTAAGGTACTACAAATTGAGTAGAAAATAAAACGTTTCTTCAAGTTTTCCTTAAACTTAGTTCCCGCTGCTTATTCATAAATTCACAGTAGTATTGAAAATTACTTATTTCGCAAAAAGAAACTTGTGATTCTAATTTGAGATGTATATACAGGGTGTCCCGGGAGGAACCTGCAAAACTTTGGGAATTTGTTCCTGAGGTCATTTTAAGAAAAAAGTTCCTATAAATAAGGGTCCGAAAGTACTTCCTTTTCGAGATACAGGGTGTCCAAGAAATAAGCTTTTTTTTAATATCTCGAAAACGATTTAAGATATTAAATTAAGCTTTGGTATGCACTATACTGGCATGAAGAGACTCTTTTTTGGTCCAACTGGTTTTGATAATTCCAGCAGTGGCATGCGTGACAGCAAAAAAATAAATAATTCTGACGCCACTGCTTTTTTTCAAAATATGTATTTGTTTCTTAATCGGAAACTAATTCTAAAAAGAAAAGGCCTCTTGAGTTTTTCTGAAGGAAGCGTTGTAGTATGATAATGGTGTCATCATGCCATTAAGGTATTATGATATGGGGCCGCAATATGGAAATCGAATTTGCTTAAGATATTACAATCAAAACAAGATGCGCTGAACAAAGAATGATAAATGTAAAAATCATTCAGAACATCTTATCAGAAATGACCCCGAGGTATCAGAAATTGTGGTTCGTTTTAGATAGTTAGTAAATTTGCCTTTGTTGTTAATGGTTTCGTATTACAAACTTATAAGTTAAGATATAAAATTATTCAAATGAAAGTAAAAGGGTAAGTAAAACAAAAACACATTTGTTCTCGTAAAGTAATGGCGTAATGAGGCCTGCTTGTAGATTACAATTTGTTTCGTTTTGATTGCTATTATAGCAAGAGTTTTGTTGATAAATTTTTAAATTTAAATGTAATACACGTTTTCAAAGTAGACAAATTAATATTTCGAGAAAGATTATTTGTAAGGAAAGTTAAAGAAGTAACTAATTGTAGGGCAGATCTGTATTCCGGAAATTATCATCACACATGTCGCACGTACCTACTAGGATAAATAATAGGTGTTGCGTAAAGCGTTTGAATAGGCTCTTGAATAATATTACGATTTTTAATCAGTTTTAAGGTTGTAGTCTTCAAGTGTTGTGTTAGGTCGTAGTTATTTTGTGAATGAGTAAAGTGATAAATTAAAGTTATGTTTAATAGCCCAAAAAACGGCCTAATTTTTTAAAACAAAGTAGATACGCGTTTTGGTGTAAAGAAATTTATAAGAAATTGTTATTACGTAGCCTTATTTACTTCAAATAGTTTTATAACTTTAGAAATTAACTACTGAAGGAGTCACTTCTTTATTACTAAGGTCAGTGATTATTTAAATCTTAATACACCCCACAAAACAAATTGAATTCAACAGTAGTTAAAGCTATAGTAATTCCACTTAGCAAATTGTAATTTCGGAAGCAGGATCTTTACCAAAGTGTCATTTCTAAAACAAATGTTGCTAGTTTTCCAAAATGTTGTGTATTTTAATTTAATTCCCAACGGTAAACGATTTATAGTTTATAAGACTGAAAATTTCCTTCGCCAAATATTTTGTCTTAATTTAGAAAGAAAGATAAATAACCTGCAGTCAATGCAAATTAAAAACTATTTAAATTCCTTAAAAACGAAGTAATTGTTTTTGCATTGAAGATTAACAACTGCCTGTTCGCTTATCTACCAAAGCAGGTCGTAGCAGGTACTTCGTATAGATATTGATTATTATAATCTCTATAGCATTTTCAATCACACTTACACCAATTGGTATTTTAATTCAGTATTTGAAGAATTCTTTTAACGAGAAGTTGCATATTTTTAAATTGTTAAATCGTCCATAATTAATTAATCAAATAAGAGCTTCTCGTTTTTGTTAGTTTTTTTACAAGTAAGCTAGTGGTAAGTGAAGCCAGTAGTATTATTTTTTATCTATCACCGTGGGGTAAGTTATATCATATCACACTCATTTTAGAAATGTAATAGTCTTGTCATCCCAATGAGTGACATAATGAAATTATTACGACACTAGTGGTAATGAAATTGACAATTCATTCTAGCTCCAAATTTTGCCGGGGCAAGTCCGGAAATCACTTTCTCTGCAATTCTTCACAGTACGCGTGTGTTAATAATGTCTATATCCCTCTTAAAGCGTAAATAACTATTATCAAATTACGATGTGTTGTTGGCAATTTTTTTAAGATATCGTTAATACTTACTTTAATAACATTTTTGTCTAATTTAGCGTGCTTTTCATTAGAAAATATACTTTTGATCGTCGTTCACATTTCTTAATTTATAAAAATTAAAGCAGGTATTTTGGATAATATTTTATGTGCACTTTTAAATTTGAAATCCTTTGACATTGGTCAAATATTCAATAATTAATATAACTGTCGATTCATTTTCTGCGTTTCTAGATGCAAAGCTCGCAGAGGAGGTCCGCATGACAGTAAAAAATGTTATGCCACAAATAACACACAGAGAATATTAAATTAAGGTATCTAATTTAGCCATTGTTACAGAAAGCAAATTAGTAAGTACTTAGCTTCATCAAAGCAGTTTTAATGAAATTTTTCCTTAGCAGTTCGATATCGCTGCGACATCCGCGGAAATCGGACCTATTGTTGTAGTGAAATTATGGCAAACTACGTGTGTTTGTTAAATTTAAAAAGAATGCATCGTTAGAAGTAAAATTCTGTGTAATAGTAACGTACCGAAATTTTTATTACCCAAACACCTTGGGTACAACCAGTGTTTTTACAGTGCCGTGCTATAATAAAAAGTAATTATTTAACTTCGGGAATCTTAAATTTCTGTGTTATCGGGAGTGTCGGTACGGGGTTTCACATCTTCATATGGTTTCTGCACTTAACCTGCTACAGGAAATTCGTAATAAAGGTAGGTGATGGGGTCAGTTACTTTTTAAAAATTATTTGTCATTATTTGATCTGATAGTTCTAGTTTTACAATTTTGAGCTGAAAGACAAATTATTTTTTTTTTAATAATTTGAAATCCAAAATCATGCAAATTACTGCCAAGCTATGGTTACTTAAAAAACCTTTTTCTGTTGTTTCAGGTAGGTTCCATCTTCGAGGGGTGGCAGTTCCTAGGATGAAAACGGCACCGCAGTGAGTTATATTTATTCTTTTTTTGCTATAGGGATAATTGTAGGGACTACGTTAGGCACTTTCAAACACAAACTATTCTTGAACCATTTATTTTCTAAAATCAATCTTACATTACAATTACTTTCGTATTCGTGAACTAACTTTCGGGTAAATATTTCTGTTCTAAACGGTTTTAATTCCAACATTTATCGGGAGTGTAGTTAATATTTGTGTATACTTGCGCGACAATGTTGTATAATGCTGTAAGTAGACAAACAAACGGTAAGTGAATACAAATGGCAAGTAAATAATATGTATAATAGTGGGTTTCAAAATTTCAGCATTAATTTATTACTTTCAGTCTTATTATCACACTTTCTTTTCAGCACTAACTTCTTATTTTCAGCCCAATTTCGGGGAGTTTTTCTAACTCCTTGTTCTCTTTTAGCTCAAACGGTGAAGTATAAATATTCTTAAAAATATTATCCTTTTTCAAATTAATAATTATTCAGGGTTAATTTGTAATGTTTAATTTCAGCCAACTGGTTTACACGTTACCTATTGTTTGATGTTAGTTTTTAGTTTAATAATTATCATATTCAATGATTTCAGTTTAATTAATTACCTTTTCGGCAGTTTCCCGTGTGTATCCTTTTTGAGTCCGCATAACGAGGTAACATTTTATATCATAAAGGTTGTTCATTAAAAAATTATATTTAAACTGGTTGTGGTAAGGAAAAGGCCTGAACAATTTTCAACGTCGCATGAGTTGGAAATTGTTCAGAGGGGAGTTGGGAGGCCTTTCTTTTTAAGAAACCTCTTCAAGGTTTTTTAAACTTAACTGTTCAGAATAAAATGAAGAACACTGTTACATGCTGCTTTGTACTATCAGCAGATTGTTCCTTTTATTTTACTTAAACCAAGACTTTCTTACAGTAGCCTCCGTTATCGAAACGCCATTCGCAAAAATCGGTTTTCTTGATTAAAGTGACTATATGGCAAACTAAGTGTGTTTGCTAAATTCATCTAGTTTTCGTTATCGTAGATAAATTTGAGTGAATAAGTATCGTAGCAAAATTATACTACCCAAACACCTTGGGTACAACCAGTGTTTGTACAGTGCAGTGTTTCAAAAAGTAATTATTTAACTTCGGGCATCTTAAATTTCTGTGTTATCGGGAGTGTCGGTTCGGGGTTTCACATCTTCATATGGTTTCTGCACTTAACCTGCTTCAGGAAATTCGTAATAAAGGTAGGTGATGGGGTCAGTTACTTTTTAAAATTTATTTGTCATTATTTGATCTGATGGTTCTAGTTTTACATTTTTGAGCTTAAAGACAAATTAATTTTTTTTTTAATAATTTGAAATCCAAAATCAGGCAAATTACTGCCAAGCTATGGTTACTTAAAAAACCGTTTTCTGTTGTTTCAGGTAGGTCCCATCTTCGAGGGATGGCAGTTCCTAGGATGAAAACGGCACCACAGTGAGTTATATTTATTCTTTTTTTGCCATAGGGATAATTGTAGGGATTACGTTAGGCACTTTCAAACACAAACTATTCTTGAACCATTTATTTTCTAAAATCAATCTTACATTACAATTACTTTCGTATTCGTGAATTAACTTTCAGGTAAATATTTCTGTTCTAAACGGTTTTAATTCCAACATTTATCGGGAGTGTAGTTAATATTTGTGTATACTTGCCCGACAATGTTGTATAATGCTGTAAGTAGACAAACAAACGGTAAGTAAATACAAATGGCAAGTAAATAGTATGTATAATAGTGGGTTTTAAAATTTCAGCATTAATTTATTACTTTCAGTCTTATTATCACACTTCCTTTTCAGCACTAACTTCATATTTTCAACTCAATTTCGGGGAGTTTTTCTAACTCCTTGTTCTCTTTTAGCTCAAACGATGAAGTATAAATATTCTTAAAATTATTATACTTTTTCAAATGAATAATTATTCAGGGTTAATTTGTAATGATTAATTTCAGCCAACTGGTTTACACGTTACCTATTGTTTGATGTTAGATTTTAGTTTAATAATTATCATATTCAATGATTTCAGTTTAATTAATCACCTTTTCGGCAGTTTTCCGCGTGTATCCTTTTTGAGTCCGCATAACGAGGTAACATTTTATATCATAAAGGTTGTTCATTAAAAAATTATATTTAAACTGGTTGTGGTAAGGAAAAGGCCTGAACAATTTTCAACGTCGCATGAGTTGGAAATTGTTCAGAGGGGAGTTGGGAGGCCTTTCTTTTTAAGAAACCTCTTCAAGGTTTTTTAAACTTAACTGTTCAGAATAAAATGAAGAACATTGTTACATGCTGCTTTGTACTATCAGCAGATTGTCCCTTTTATTTTACTTAAACCAAGACTTCCTTACAGTAGCCTCCGTTATCGAAACGCCATTCGCAAAAATCGGTTTTCTTGATTAAAGTGACTATATGGCAAACTAAGTGTGTTTGCTAAATTCATCTAGTTTTCGTTATCGTAGATAAATTTGAGTGAATAAGTATCGTAGCAAAATTATACTACCCAAACACCTTGGGTACAACCAGTGTTTGTACACTGCAGTGTTTCAAAAAGTAATTATTTAACTTCGGGCATCTTAAATTTCTGTGATTTCGGGAGTGTCGGTTCGGGGTTTCACATCTTCATATGGTTTCTGCACTTAACCTGCTACAGAAAATTCGTAATAAAGGTAGGTGATGGGGTCAGTTACTTTTTAAAATTTATTTGTCATTATTTGATCTGATGGTTCTAGTTTTACATTTTTGAACTTAAAGACAAATTAATTTTTTTTTTAATAATTTGAAATCCAAAATCAGGCAAATTACTGCCAAGCTATGGTTACTTAAAAAACCTTTTTCTGTTGTTTCAGGTAGGTCCCAGCTTCGAGGGATGGCAGTTCCTAGGATGAAAACGGCACCGCAGTGAGTTATATTTATTCTTTTTTTGCCATAGGGATAATTGTAGGGATTACGTTAGGCACTTTCAAACACAAACTATTCTTGAACCATTCATTTTCTAAAATCAATCTTACATTACAATTACTTTCGTATTCGTGAATTAACTTTCGGGTAAATATTTTTGTTCTAAACGGTTTTAATTCCAACATTTATCGGGAGTGTAGTTAATATTTGTGTATACTTGCGCGACAATGTTGTATAATGCTGTAAGTAGACAAACAAACGGTAAGTGAATACAAATGGCAAGTAAATAATATGTATAATAGTGGGTTTTAAAATTTCAGCATTAATTTATTACTTTCAGTCTTATTATCACACTTTCTTTTCAGCACTAACTTCTTATTTTCAGCTCAATTTCGGGGAGTTTTTCTAACATTACTCCTTGTTCTCTTTTAGCTCAAACGGTGAAGTATAAATATTCTTAAAAATATTATACTTTTTCAAATGAATAATTATTCAGGGTTAATTTGTAATGATTAATTTCAGCCAACTGGTTTACACGTTACCTATTGTTTGATGTTAGATTTTAGTTTAATAATTATCATATTCAATGATTTCAGTTTAATTAATTACCTTTGCGGCAGTTTTCCGTGTGTATCCTTTTTGAGTCCGCATAACGAGGTAACATTTTATATCATAAAGGTTGTTCATTAAAAAATTATATTTAAACTGTTTGTGGTAAGGAAAAGGCCTGAACAATTTTCAACGTCGCATGAGTTGGAAATTGTTCAGAGGGGAGTTGGGAGGCCTTTCTTTTTAAGAAACCTCTTCAAGGTTTTTTAAACTTAACTGTTTAGAATAAAATGAAGAACATTGTTACATGCTGCTTTGTACTATAAGCAGATTGTTCCTTTTATTTTACTTAAACCAAGACTTCCTTACAGTAGCCTCCGTTATCGAAACGCCATTCGCGAAAATCGGTTTTCTTGATTAAAGTGACTATATGGCAAACTAAGTGTGTTTGCTAAATTCATCTAGGTTTCGTTATCGTAGATAAATTTGAGTGAATAAGTATCGTAGCAAAATTATACTACCCAAACACCTTGGGTACAACCAGTGTTTGTACAGTGCAGTGTTTCAAAAAGTAATTATTTAACTTCGGGCATCTTAAATTTCTGTGTTATCGGGAGTGTCGGTTCGGGGTTTCACATCTTCATATGGTTTCTGCACTTAACCTGCTACAGGAAATTCGTAATAAAGGTAGGTGATGGGGTCAGTTACTTTTTAAAATTCATTTTTCATTATTTGATCTGATGGTTCTAGTTTTACATTTTTGAGCTTAAAGACAAATTAATTTTTTTTTTTAATAATTTGAAATCCAAAATCAGGCAAATTACTGCCAAGCTGTGGTTACCTAAAAAACCTTTTTCTGTTGTTTCAGGTAGGTCCCATCTTCGAGGGATGGCGGTTCCTAGGACGAAAACGGCACCGCAGTGAGTTATATTTATTCTTTTTTTGCTATAGGGATAATTGTAGGGATTACGTTAGGCACTTTCAAACACAAACTATTCTTGAACCATTTATTTTCTAAAATCAATCTTACATTACAATTACTTTCGTATTCGTGAATTAACTTTCAGGTAAATATTTCTGTTCTAAACGGTTTTAATTCCAACATTTATTGGTAGTGTAGTTAATATTTGTGTATACTACTTGCCCGACAATGTTGTATAATGCTGTAAGTAGACAAACAAACGGTAAGTAAATACAAATGGCAAGTAAATAGTATGTATAATAGAGGGTCTTAAAATTTCAGCATTAATTTATTACTTTCAGTCTTATTATCACACTTTCTTTTCAGCACTAACTTCATATTTTCAGCTCAATTTCGGGGAGTTTTTCTAACTCCTTGTTCTCTTTTAGCTCAAACGGTGAAGTATAAATATTCTTAAAAATATTATCCTTTTTCAAATTAATAATTATTCCGGGTTAATTTGTAATGTTTAATTTCAGCCAACTGGTTTACACGTTACCTATTGTTTGATGGTAGTTTTTGGTTTAATAATTATCATATTCAATGATTTCAGTTTAATTAATCACCTTTTCGGCAGTTTTCCGTGTGTATCCTTTTTGAGTCCGCATAATGAGGTAACATTTTATATCATAAAGGTTGTACAATATAAAATTATATTTAAACTGGTTGTGGTAAGGAAAAGGCCTGAACAATTTTCAACGTCGCATGAGTTGGAAATTGTTCAGAGGGGAGTTGGGAGGCCTTTCTTTTTAAGAAACCTCTTCAAGGTTTTTTAAACTTAACTGTTTAGAATAAAATGAAGAACATTATTACATGCTGCTTTGTACTATCAGCAGATTGTTCCTTTTATTTTACTTAAACCAAGACTTCCTTACAGTAGCCTCCGTTATCGAAACGCCATTCGCGAAAATCGGTTTTCTTGATTAAAGTGACTATATGGCAAACTAAGTGTGTTTGCTAAATTCATCTAGTTTTCGTTATCGTAGATAAATTTGAGGGAATAAGTATCGTAGCAAAATTATACTACCCAAACACCTTGGGTACAACCAGTGTTTGTACAGTGCAGTGTTTCAAAAAGTAATTATTTAACTTCGGGCATCTTAAATTTCTGTGTTATCGGGTGTGTCGGTTCGGGGTTTCACATCTTCATATGGTTTCTGCACTTAACCTGCTACAGGAAATTCGTAATAAAGGTAGGTGATGGGGTCAGTTACTTTTTAAAATTTATTTGTCATTATTTGATCTGATAGTTCTAGTTTTACATTTTTGAGCTGAAAGACAAATTAATTTTTTTTTTAATAATTTGAAATCCAAAATCAGGCAAATTACTGCCAAGCTATGGTTACTTAAAAAACCTTTTTCTGTTGTTTCAGGTAGGTCCCATCTTCGAGGGATGGCGGTTCCTAGGACGAAAACGGCACCGCAGTGAGTTATATTTATTCTTTTTTTGCTATAGGGATAATTGTAGGGATTACGTTAGGCACTTTCAAACACAAACTATTCTTGAACCATTTATTTTCTAAAATCAATCTTACATTACAATTACTTTCGTATTCGTGAATTAACTTTCAGGTAAATATTTCTGTTCTAAACGGTTTTAATTCCAACATTTATCGGTAGTGTAGTTAATATTTGTGTATACTACTTGCCCGACAATGTTGTATAATGCTGTAAGTAGACAAACAAACGGTAAGTAAATACAAGTGGCAAGTAAATAGTATGTATAATAGAGGGTCTTAAAATTTCAGCATTAATTTATTACTTTCAGTCTTATTATCACACTTTCTTTTCAGCACTAACTTCATATTTTCAGCTCAATTTCGGGGAGTTTTTCTAACTCCTTGTTCTCTTTTAGCTCAAACGGTGAAGTATAAATATTCTTAAAATTATTATCCTTTTTCAAATGAATAATTATTCAGGGTTAATTTGTAATGTTTAATTTCAGCCAACTGGTTTACACGTTACCTATTGTTTGATGGTAGTTTTTGGTTTAATAATTATCATATTCAATGATTTCAGTTTAATTAATCACCTTTTCGGCAGTTTTCCGTGTGTATCCTTTTTGAGTCCGCATAATGAGGTAACATTTTATATCATAAAGGTTGTACAATATAAAATTATATTTAAACTGGTTGTGGTAAGGAAAAGGCCTGAACAATTTTCAACGTCGCATGAGTTGGAAATTGTTCAGAGGGGAGTTGGGAGGCCTTTCTTTTTAAGAAACCTCTTCAAGGTTTTTTAAACTTAACTGTTTAGAATAAAATGAAGAACATTATTACATGCTGCTTTGTACTATCAGCAGATTGTTCCTTTTATTTTACTTAAACCAAGACTTCCTTACAGTAGCCTCCGTTATCGAAACGCCATTCGCGAAAATCGGTTTTCTTGATTAAAGTGACTATATGGCAAACTAAGTGTGTTTGCTAAATTCATCTAGTTTTCGTTATCGTAGATAAATTTGAGTGAATAAGTATCGTAGCAAAATTATACTACCCAAACACCTTGGGTACAACCAGTGTTTGTACAGTGCAGTGTTTCAAAAAGTAATTATTTAACTTCGGGCATCTTAAATTTCTGTGTTATCGGGTGTGTCGGTTCGGGGTTTCACATCTTCATATGGTTTCTGCACTTAACCTGCTACAGGAAATTCGTAATAAAGGTAGGTGATGGGGTCAGTTACTTTTTAAAATTTATTTGTCATTATTTGATCTGATAGTTCTAGTTTTACATTTTTGAGCTGAAAGACAAATTAATTTTTTTTTTAATAATTTGAAATCCAAAATCATGCAAATTACTGCCAAGCTATGGTTACTTAAAAAACCTTTTTCTGTTGTTTCAGGTAGGTCCCATCTTCGAGGGATGGCGGTTCCTAGGACGAAAACGGCACCGCAGTGAGTTATATTTATTCTTTTTTTGCTATAGGGATAATTGTAGGGATTACGTTAGGCACTTTCAAACACAAACTATTCTTGAACCATTTATTTTCTAAAATCAATCTTACATTACAATTACTTTCGTATTCGTGAATTAACTTTCAGGTAAATATTTCTGTTCTAAACGGTTTTAATTCCAACATTTATCGGTAGTGTAGTTAATATTTGTGTATACTACTTGCCCGACAATGTTGTATAATGCTGTAAGTAGACAAACAAACGGTAAGTAAATACAAATGGCAAGTAAATAGTATGTATAATAGAGGGTCTTAAAATTTCAGCATTAATTTATTACTTTCAGTCTTATTATCACACTTTCTTTTCAGCACTAACTTCATATTTTCAGCTCAATTTCGGGGAGTTTTTCTAACTCCTTGTTCTCTTTTAGCTCAAACGGTGAAGTATAAATATTCTTAAAATTATTATCCTTTTTCAAATGAATAATTATTCAGGGTTAATTTGTAATGATTAATTTCAGCCAACTGGTTTACACGTTACCTATTGTTTGATGTTAGATTTTAGTTTAATAATTATCATATTCAATGATTTCAGTTTAATTAATTACCTTTGCGGCAGTTTTCCGTGTGTATCCTTTTTGAGTCCGCATAACGAGGTAACATTTTATATCATAAAGGTTGTTCATTAAAAAATTATATTTAAACTGGTTGTGGTAAGGAAAAGGCCTGAACAATTTTCAACGTCGCATGAGTTGGAAATTGTTCAGAGGGGAGTTGGGAGGCCTTTCTTTTTAAGAAACCTCTTCAAGGTTTTTTAAACTTAACTGTTTAGAATAAAATGAAGAACATTGTTACATGCTGCTTTGTACTATAAGCAGATTGTTCCTTTTATTTTACTTAAACCAAGACTTCCTTACAGTAGCCTCCGTTATCGAAACGCCATTCGCGAAAATCGGTTTTCTTGATTAAAGTGACTATATGGCAAACTAAGTGTGTTTGCTAAATTCATCTAGGTTTCGTTATCGTAGATAAATTTGAGTGAATAAGTATCGTAGCAAAATTATACTACCCAAACACCTTGGGTACAACCAGTGTTTGTACAGTGCAGTGTTTCAAAAAGTAATTATTTAACTTCGGGCATCTTAAATTTCTGTGTTATCGGGAGTGTCGGTTCGGGGTTTCACATCTTCATATGGTTTCTGCACTTAACCTGCTACAGGAAATTCGTAATAAAGGTAGGTGATGGGGTCAGTTACTTTTTAAAATTCATTTTTCATTATTTGATCTGATGGTTCTAGTTTTACATTTTTGAGCTTAAAGACAAATTAATTTTTTTTTTTAATAATTTGAAATCCAAAATCAGGCAAATTACTGCCAAGCTGTGGTTACCTAAAAAACCTTTTTCTGTTGTTTCAGGTAGGTCCCATCTTCGAGGGATGGCGGTTCCTAGGACGAAAACGGCACCGCAGTGAGTTATATTTATTCTTTTTTTGCTATAGGGATAATTGTAGGGATTACGTTAGGCACTTTCAAACACAAACTATTCTTGAACCATTTATTTTCTAAAATCAATCTTACATTACAATTACTTTCGTATTCGTGAATTAACTTTCAGGTAAATATTTCTGTTCTAAACGGTTTTAATTCCAACATTTATTGGTAGTGTAGTTAATATTTGTGTATACTACTTGCCCGACAATGTTGTATAATGCTGTAAGTAGACAAACAAACGGTAAGTAAATACAAATGGCAAGTAAATAGTATGTATAATAGAGGGTCTTAAAATTTCAGCATTAATTTATTACTTTCAGTCTTATTATCACACTTTCTTTTCAGCACTAACTTCATATTTTCAGCTCAATTTCGGGGAGTTTTTCTAACTCCTTGTTCTCTTTTAGCTCAAACGGTGAAGTATAAATATTCTTAAAAATATTATCCTTTTTCAAATTAATAATTATTCCGGGTTAATTTGTAATGTTTAATTTCAGCCAACTGGTTTACACGTTACCTATTGTTTGATGGTAGTTTTTGGTTTAATAATTATCATATTCAATGATTTCAGTTTAATTAATCACCTTTTCGGCAGTTTTCCGTGTGTATCCTTTTTGAGTCCGCATAATGAGGTAACATTTTATATCATAAAGGTTGTACAATATAAAATTATATTTAAACTGGTTGTGGTAAGGAAAAGGCCTGAACAATTTTCAACGTCGCATGAGTTGGAAATTGTTCAGAGGGGAGTTGGGAGGCCTTTCTTTTTAAGAAACCTCTTCAAGGTTTTTTAAACTTAACTGTTTAGAATAAAATGAAGAACATTATTACATGCTGCTTTGTACTATCAGCAGATTGTTCCTTTTATTTTACTTAAACCAAGACTTCCTTACAGTAGCCTCCGTTATCGAAACGCCATTCGCGAAAATCGGTTTTCTTGATTAAAGTGACTATATGGCAAACTAAGTGTGTTTGCTAAATTCATCTAGTTTTCGTTATCGTAGATAAATTTGAGGGAATAAGTATCGTAGCAAAATTATACTACCCAAACACCTTGGGTACAACCAGTGTTTGTACAGTGCAGTGTTTCAAAAAGTAATTATTTAACTTCGGGCATCTTAAATTTCTGTGTTATCGGGTGTGTCGGTTCGGGGTTTCACATCTTCATATGGTTTCTGCACTTAACCTGCTACAGGAAATTCGTAATAAAGGTAGGTGATGGGGTCAGTTACTTTTTAAAATTTATTTGTCATTATTTGATCTGATAGTTCTAGTTTTACATTTTTGAGCTGAAAGACAAATTAATTTTTTTTTTAATAATTTGAAATCCAAAATCAGGCAAATTACTGCCAAGCTATGGTTACTTAAAAAACCTTTTTCTGTTGTTTCAGGTAGGTCCCATCTTCGAGGGATGGCGGTTCCTAGGACGAAAACGGCACCGCAGTGAGTTATATTTATTCTTTTTTTGCTATAGGGATAATTGTAGGGATTACGTTAGGCACTTTCAAACACAAACTATTCTTGAACCATTTATTTTCTAAAATCAATCTTACATTACAATTACTTTCGTATTCGTGAATTAACTTTCAGGTAAATATTTCTGTTCTAAACGGTTTTAATTCCAACATTTATCGGTAGTGTAGTTAATATTTGTGTATACTACTTGCCCGACAATGTTGTATAATGCTGTAAGTAGACAAACAAACGGTAAGTAAATACAAGTGGCAAGTAAATAGTATGTATAATAGAGGGTCTTAAAATTTCAGCATTAATTTATTACTTTCAGTCTTATTATCACACTTTCTTTTCAGCACTAACTTCATATTTTCAGCTCAATTTCGGGGAGTTTTTCTAACTCCTTGTTCTCTTTTAGCTCAAACGGTGAAGTATAAATATTCTTAAAATTATTATCCTTTTTCAAATGAATAATTATTCAGGGTTAATTTGTAATGTTTAATTTCAGCCAACTGGTTTACACGTTACCTATTGTTTGATGGTAGTTTTTGGTTTAATAATTATCATATTCAATGATTTCAGTTTAATTAATCACCTTTTCGGCAGTTTTCCGTGTGTATCCTTTTTGAGTCCGCATAATGAGGTAACATTTTATATCATAAAGGTTGTACAATATAAAATTATATTTAAACTGGTTGTGGTAAGGAAAAGGCCTGAACAATTTTCAACGTCGCATGAGTTGGAAATTGTTCAGAGGGGAGTTGGGAGGCCTTTCTTTTTAAGAAACCTCTTCAAGGTTTTTTAAACTTAACTGTTTAGAATAAAATGAAGAACATTATTACATGCTGCTTTGTACTATCAGCAGATTGTTCCTTTTATTTTACTTAAACCAAGACTTCCTTACAGTAGCCTCCGTTATCGAAACGCCATTCGCGAAAATCGGTTTTCTTGATTAAAGTGACTATATGGCAAACTAAGTGTGTTTGCTAAATTCATCTAGTTTTCGTTATCGTAGATAAATTTGAGTGAATAAGTATCGTAGCAAAATTATACTACCCAAACACCTTGGGTACAACCAGTGTTTGTACAGTGCAGTGTTTCAAAAAGTAATTATTTAACTTCGGGCATCTTAAATTTCTGTGTTATCGGGTGTGTCGGTTCGGGGTTTCACATCTTCATATGGTTTCTGCACTTAACCTGCTACAGGAAATTCGTAATAAAGGTAGGTGATGGGGTCAGTTACTTTTTAAAATTTATTTGTCATTATTTGATCTGATAGTTCTAGTTTTACATTTTTGAGCTGAAAGACAAATTAATTTTTTTTTTAATAATTTGAAATCCAAAATCATGCAAATTACTGCCAAGCTATGGTTACTTAAAAAACCTTTTTCTGTTGTTTCAGGTAGGTCCCATCTTCGAGGGATGGCGGTTCCTAGGACGAAAACGGCACCGCAGTGAGTTATATTTATTCTTTTTTTGCTATAGGGATAATTGTAGGGATTACGTTAGGCACTTTCAAACACAAACTATTCTTGAACCATTTATTTTCTAAAATCAATCTTACATTACAATTACTTTCGTATTCGTGAATTAACTTTCAGGTAAATATTTCTGTTCTAAACGGTTTTAATTCCAACATTTATCGGTAGTGTAGTTAATATTTGTGTATACTACTTGCCCGACAATGTTGTATAATGCTGTAAGTAGACAAACAAACGGTAAGTAAATACAAATGGCAAGTAAATAGTATGTATAATAGAGGGTCTTAAAATTTCAGCATTAATTTATTACTTTCAGTCTTATTATCACACTTTCTTTTCAGCACTAACTTCATATTTTCAGCTCAATTTCGGGGAGTTTTTCTAACTCCTTGTTCTCTTTTAGCTCAAACGGTGAAGTATAAATATTCTTAAAATTATTATCCTTTTTCAAATGAATAATTATTCAGGGTTAATTTGTAATGATTAATTTCAGCCAACTGGTTTACACGTTACCTATTGTTTGATGTTAGATTTTAGTTTAATAATTATCATATTCAATGATTTCAGTTTAATTAATTACCTTTGCGGCAGTTTTCCGTGTGTATCCTTTTTGAGTCCGCATAACGAGGTAACATTTTATATCATAAAGGTTGTTCATTAAAAAATTATATTTAAACTGGTTGTGGTAAGGAAAAGGCCTGAACAATTTTCAACGTCGCATGAGTTGGAAATTGTTCAGAGGGGAGTTGGGAGGCCTTTCTTTTTAAGAAACCTCTTCAAGGTTTTTTAAACTTAACTGTTTAGAATAAAATGAAGAACATTGTTACATGCTGCTTTGTACTATAAGCAGATTGTTCCTTTTATTTTACTTAAACCAAGACTTCCTTACAGTAGCCTCCGTTATCGAAACGCCATTCGCGAAAATCGGTTTTCTTGATTAAAGTGACTATATGGCAAACTAAGTGTGTTTGCTAAATTCATCTAGGTTTCGTTATCGTAGATAAATTTGAGTGAATAAGTATCGTAGCAAAATTATACTACCCAAACACCTTGGGTACAACCAGTGTTTGTACAGTGCAGTGTTTCAAAAAGTAATTATTTAACTTCGGGCATCTTAAATTTCTGTGTTATCGGGAGTGTCGGTTCGGGGTTTCACATCTTCATATGGTTTCTGCACTTAACCTGCTACAGGAAATTCGTAATAAAGGTAGGTGATGGGGTCAGTTACTTTTTAAAATTCATTTTTCATTATTTGATCTGATGGTTCTAGTTTTACATTTTTGAGCTTAAAGACAAATTAATTTTTTTTTTTAATAATTTGAAATCCAAAATCAGGCAAATTACTGCCAAGCTGTGGTTACCTAAAAAACCTTTTTCTGTTGTTTCAGGTAGGTCCCATCTTCGAGGGATGGCGGTTCCTAGGACGAAAACGGCACCGCAGTGAGTTATATTTATTCTTTTTTTGCTATAGGGATAATTGTAGGGATTACGTTAGGCACTTTCAAACACAAACTATTCTTGAACCATTTATTTTCTAAAATCAATCTTACATTACAATTACTTTCGTATTCGTGAATTAACTTTCAGGTAAATATTTCTGTTCTAAACGGTTTTAATTCCAACATTTATTGGTAGTGTAGTTAATATTTGTGTATACTACTTGCCCGACAATGTTGTATAATGCTGTAAGTAGACAAACAAACGGTAAGTAAATACAAATGGCAAGTAAATAGTATGTATAATAGAGGGTCTTAAAATTTCAGCATTAATTTATTACTTTCAGTCTTATTATCACACTTTCTTTTCAGCACTAACTTCATATTTTCAGCTCAATTTCGGGGAGTTTTTCTAACTCCTTGTTCTCTTTTAGCTCAAACGGTGAAGTATAAATATTCTTAAAAATATTATCCTTTTTCAAATTAATAATTATTCCGGGTTAATTTGTAATGTTTAATTTCAGCCAACTGGTTTACACGTTACCTATTGTTTGATGGTAGTTTTTGGTTTAATAATTATCATATTCAATGATTTCAGTTTAATTAATCACCTTTTCGGCAGTTTTCCGTGTGTATCCTTTTTGAGTCCGCATAATGAGGTAACATTTTATATCATAAAGGTTGTACAATATAAAATTATATTTAAACTGGTTGTGGTAAGGAAAAGGCCTGAACAATTTTCAACGTCGCATGAGTTGGAAATTGTTCAGAGGGGAGTTGGGAGGCCTTTCTTTTTAAGAAACCTCTTCAAGGTTTTTTAAACTTAACTGTTTAGAATAAAATGAAGAACATTATTACATGCTGCTTTGTACTATCAGCAGATTGTTCCTTTTATTTTACTTAAACCAAGACTTCCTTACAGTAGCCTCCGTTATCGAAACGCCATTCGCGAAAATCGGTTTTCTTGATTAAAGTGACTATATGGCAAACTAAGTGTGTTTGCTAAATTCATCTAGTTTTCGTTATCGTAGATAAATTTGAGGGAATAAGTATCGTAGCAAAATTATACTACCCAAACACCTTGGGTACAACCAGTGTTTGTACAGTGCAGTGTTTCAAAAAGTAATTATTTAACTTCGGGCATCTTAAATTTCTGTGTTATCGGGTGTGTCGGTTCGGGGTTTCACATCTTCATATGGTTTCTGCACTTAACCTGCTACAGGAAATTCGTAATAAAGGTAGGTGATGGGGTCAGTTACTTTTTAAAATTTATTTGTCATTATTTGATCTGATAGTTCTAGTTTTACATTTTTGAGCTGAAAGACAAATTAATTTTTTTTTTAATAATTTGAAATCCAAAATCAGGCAAATTACTGCCAAGCTATGGTTACTTAAAAAACCTTTTTCTGTTGTTTCAGGTAGGTCCCATCTTCGAGGGATGGCGGTTCCTAGGACGAAAACGGCACCGCAGTGAGTTATATTTATTCTTTTTTTGCTATAGGGATAATTGTAGGGATTACGTTAGGCACTTTCAAACACAAACTATTCTTGAACCATTTATTTTCTAAAATCAATCTTACATTACAATTACTTTCGTATTCGTGAATTAACTTTCAGGTAAATATTTCTGTTCTAAACGGTTTTAATTCCAACATTTATCGGTAGTGTAGTTAATATTTGTGTATACTACTTGCCCGACAATGTTGTATAATGCTGTAAGTAGACAAACAAACGGTAAGTAAATACAAGTGGCAAGTAAATAGTATGTATAATAGAGGGTCTTAAAATTTCAGCATTAATTTATTACTTTCAGTCTTATTATCACACTTTCTTTTCAGCACTAACTTCATATTTTCAGCTCAATTTCGGGGAGTTTTTCTAACTCCTTGTTCTCTTTTAGCTCAAACGGTGAAGTATAAATATTCTTAAAATTATTATCCTTTTTCAAATGAATAATTATTCAGGGTTAATTTGTAATGTTTAATTTCAGCCAACTGGTTTACACGTTACCTATTGTTTGATGGTAGTTTTTGGTTTAATAATTATCATATTCAATGATTTCAGTTTAATTAATCACCTTTTCGGCAGTTTTCCGTGTGTATCCTTTTTGAGTCCGCATAATGAGGTAACATTTTATATCATAAAGGTTGTACAATATAAAATTATATTTAAACTGGTTGTGGTAAGGAAAAGGCCTGAACAATTTTCAACGTCGCATGAGTTGGAAATTGTTCAGAGGGGAGTTGGGAGGCCTTTCTTTTTAAGAAACCTCTTCAAGGTTTTTTAAACTTAACTGTTTAGAATAAAATGAAGAACATTATTACATGCTGCTTTGTACTATCAGCAGATTGTTCCTTTTATTTTACTTAAACCAAGACTTCCTTACAGTAGCCTCCGTTATCGAAACGCCATTCGCGAAAATCGGTTTTCTTGATTAAAGTGACTATATGGCAAACTAAGTGTGTTTGCTAAATTCATCTAGTTTTCGTTATCGTAGATAAATTTGAGTGAATAAGTATCGTAGCAAAATTATACTACCCAAACACCTTGGGTACAACCAGTGTTTGTACAGTGCAGTGTTTCAAAAAGTAATTATTTAACTTCGGGCATCTTAAATTTCTGTGTTATCGGGTGTGTCGGTTCGGGGTTTCACATCTTCATATGGTTTCTGCACTTAACCTGCTACAGGAAATTCGTAATAAAGGTAGGTGATGGGGTCAGTTACTTTTTAAAATTTATTTGTCATTATTTGATCTGATAGTTCTAGTTTTACATTTTTGAGCTGAAAGACAAATTAATTTTTTTTTTAATAATTTGAAATCCAAAATCATGCAAATTACTGCCAAGCTATGGTTACTTAAAAAACCTTTTTCTGTTGTTTCAGGTAGGTCCCATCTTCGAGGGATGGCGGTTCCTAGGACGAAAACGGCACCGCAGTGAGTTATATTTATTCTTTTTTTGCTATAGGGATAATTGTAGGGATTACGTTAGGCACTTTCAAACACAAACTATTCTTGAACCATTTATTTTCTAAAATCAATCTTACATTACAATTACTTTCGTATTCGTGAATTAACTTTCAGGTAAATATTTCTGTTCTAAACGGTTTTAATTCCAACATTTATCGGTAGTGTAGTTAATATTTGTGTATACTACTTGCCCGACAATGTTGTATAATGCTGTAAGTAGACAAACAAACGGTAAGTAAATACAAATGGCAAGTAAATAGTATGTATAATAGAGGGTCTTAAAATTTCAGCATTAATTTATTACTTTCAGTCTTATTATCACACTTTCTTTTCAGCACTAACTTCATATTTTCAGCTCAATTTCGGGGAGTTTTTCTAACTCCTTGTTCTCTTTTAGCTCAAACGGTGAAGTATAAATATTCTTAAAATTATTATCCTTTTTCAAATGAATAATTATTCAGGGTTAATTTGTAATGTTTAATTTCAGCCAACTGGTTTACACGTTACCTATTGTTAGATGTTAGATTTTAGTTTAATAATTATCATATTCAATGATTTCAGTTTAATTAATTACCTTTTCGGCAGTTTTCCGTGTGTATCCTTTTTGAGTCCGCATAACGAGGTAACATTTTATATCATAAAGGTTGTTCATTAAAAAATTATATTTAAACTGGTTGTGGTAAGGAAAAGGTCTGAACAATTTTCAACGTCGCATGAGTTGGAAATTGTTCAGAGGGGAGTTGGGAGGCCTTTCTTTTTAAGAAACCTCTTCAAGGTTTTTTAAACTTAACTGTTTAGAATAAAATGAAGAACATTGTTACATGCTGCTTTGTACTATAAGCAGATTGTTCCTTTTATTTTACTTAAACCAAGACTTCCTTACAGTAGCCTCCGTTATCGAAACGCCATTCGCGAAAATCGGTTTTCTTGATTAAAGTGACTATATGGCAAACTAAGTGTGTTTGCTAAATTCATCTAGGTTTCGTTATCGTAGATAAATTTGAGTGAATAAGTATCGTAGCAAAATTATACTACCCTAACACCTTGGGTACAACCAGTGTTTGTACAGTGCAGTGTTTCAAAAAGTAATTATTTAACTTCGGGCATCTTAAATTTCTGTGTTATCGGGAGTGTCGGTTCGGGGTTTCACATCTTCATATGGTTTCTGCACTTAACCTGCTACAGGAAATTCGTAATAAAGGTAGGTGATGGGGTCAGTTACTTTTTAAAATTCATTTTTCATTATTTGATCTGATGGTTCTAGTTTTACATTTTTGAGCTTAAAGACAAATTAATTTTTTTTTTTAATAATTTGAAATCCAAAATCAGGCAAATTACTGCCAAGCTGTGGTTACCTAAAAAACCTTTTTCTGTTGTTTCAGGTGTCACGTGTTTTTGTAATTCAACGTTATTTTAGGATTTTTAAGTCATTTTAAATTTATTTGTAAATTCTTTAGTACGGTCCTGTACCTTATTTTAATTTTCGTGTCGATTATTTCATATTTGCTACAGTTTGATTTCATTATGTCTGGAGGACTATTAAGGTTAACTTATTTTGGCACGTTCTTCATTATAATTCTCAGAAGTTTCCAAAGTCACATTCGAAATTGCGTCGTCGTGAAACAAACATTTCCTTTGTTCAAATCCTAAGGTGACCTAAATTTTACGCGTATGATTGGCGACGCTGACATCATCTTATTGCAGTTAATGCAGCTAATCTAGATATGCTTCCGGGAATTCCCCTAGATGCGGGCTGTGTCAATTCAGCGTTCCACTCCCCTCTGGCTTCTTAGTGCCTGCAGTGCGTGGAAGATTACCAACCATGCTAGACGCCTTCTTCTAAGACGCGGTGCCGTATTTATCGTAGTTAAGGGTGGGTTCTTATAATGAACCAGGAAGGCTTCCGCTACCGGTGATTTCCTCGTGGAGGAATCACAATTATCGACGTCGTTCGGATCCACTTAAGGAATGCCAATATAATCCTGGAGTGAAATATATCGTGTGTGAGGAAGTTTAAGTGACAGTGTTGTCGAGCCGCCTACACGTTTCCTCCTCGTGAGGGATTTAGCAAACCCATCCCCAAGGATTATTCTCCGTCTTTCGCACCCGTCTTCGAAGGGAAAGCACGTCCATCACGCACTCCCTGGCTTACCGTTAACTCGCCAGGTAAAGACTTCTTCTATATGCTGCTCCTGTGTTCTTCATTTTTGTGTTTAACGTCAATATCACTTTCACGATTGCCTCTTGCTGGCAGGCCCGTTGATAACGTTCTTAGTTTTGATTTAAAAGTAAATAAGTACCGCCTTTGTAATTTGTTTGATTTTTGTGTTTTGATGTGCAACTTTTAAAGTAATAGTAGACATCTAGCTTATCTATTTTGTCCAGTGACGTGTGGTGAAGGCTTGTGAACCTCGCCTTTGGCGGATCCATTGGTCACATAGCAATTTGAGGGTCTCTGGCAACTCAGTTAACTAGTTTGTTGTTCTAATTTTTAGTAAAGTAACGTAACGATTTTATTTGTATTTGTCAAGTTAAGATATTTGGTATTGTGTTGCATGTGCGGAATTTTTGGTGCTTATTTCTTGTTAATTTGTTTAATGTATTATTATTTGTGTCTTCCCATATTCTTGTTTGGAATTAAGGGACTTAGTTTGTGGATATTTTTGCAGTAAGTAACGTAAATACAGTTCCCTCAATTCTTCTTTCCCGTAAAGTAAGTCTCGTATTTAGGATTTGTTTTAATGTAACGTAATAATTTTGATTGTCTTTTGATGTAATGTTTTTGTAGTCATTTTTGTGTGTCTTTTGATTCATTAAACATTTCATTGTCAATTCAGTTTGGTGTTGTCATTTGTGTTCAGTGTTTCCCGTTTATTTCAGGATATTTTGTGTTCAATGTTTTATGATTTATGTGTAAAGTGTTAGCCTGCCTACAAGATTTAGAGTTTTGCAGTAAAGTAATTTTAGTAGCAAGGTGAGTTACATCTTGCGCAGGATGCAGCTATAACGACAACCCCTTTTTATCCGAGCCCTTGGGAACCTTCCATGATGGGTTTCCTTCTTTTAGATCTCTGGGTGACTTTAGTCATGGTGGCGCCCTATCTACCGTTTACGACCATCCCCCTTGAAGGGTTAATAGGTGTTTTGAGTAGTATTTTAGCGAAACGAACCACCCATCTCCATTGCAGTCTAGCCGAGTGCATTCCGGATTTGACATCCCCAATTCAATGTCGTAGTGTGCGTTTGGCACGTGACACAGGTAGGTCCCATCTTCGAGGGATGGCAGTTCCTAGGATGAAAACGGCACCACAGTGAGTTATATTTATTCTTTTTTTGCCATAGGGATAATTGTAGGGATTACGTTAGGCACTTTCAAACACAAACTATTCTTGAACCATTTATTTTCTAAAATCAATCTTACATTACAATTACTTTCGTATTCGTGAATTAACTTTCAGGTAAATATTTCTGTTCTAAACGGTTTTAATTCCAACATTTATCGGGAGTGTAGTTAATATTTGTGTATACTTGCGCGACAATGTTGTATAATGCTGTAAGTAGACAAACAAACGGTAAGTAAATACAAATGGCAAGTAAATAGTATGTATAATAGTGGGTTTTAAAATTTCAGCATTAATTTATTACTTTCAGTCTTATTATCACACTTTCTTTTCAGCTCAATTTCGGGGAGTTTTTCTAACATTACTCCTTGTTCTCTTTTAGCTCAAACGGTGAAGTATAAATATTCTTAAAATTATTATCCTCTTTCAAATTAATAATTATTCAAGGTTAATTTGTAATGTTTAATTTCAGCCAACTGGTTTACACGTTACCTATTGTTTGATGGTAGTTTTTGGTTTAATAATTATCATATTCAATGATTTCAGTTTAATTAATCACCTTTTCGGCAGTTTTCCGTGTGTATCCTTTTTGAGTCCGCATAATGAGGTAACATTTTATATCATAAAGGTTGTACAATATAAAATTATATTTAAACTGGTTGTGGTAAGGAAAAGGCCTGAACAATTTTCAACGTCGCATGAGTTGGAAATTGTTCAGAGGGGAGTTGGGAGGCCTTTCTTTTTAAGAAACCTCTTCAAGGTTTTTTAAACTTAACTGTTCAGAATAAAATGAAGAACATTGTTACATGCTGCTTTGTACTATCAGCAGATTGTTCCTTTTATTTTACTTAAACCAAGACTTCCTTACAGTAGCCTCCGTTATCGAAACGCCATTCGCGAAAATCGGTTTTCTTGATTAAAGTGACTATATGGCAAACTAAGTGTGTTTGCTAAATTCATCTAGTTTTCGTTATCGTAGATAAATTTGAGTGAATAAGTATCGTAACAAAATTGTATTACCCAAACACCTTGGGTACATCCAGTGTTTATTGAGTGCACTAGTAGTATTCTTATAAATAATATTTTCGGTTAATAAATTTTATAGCGATTTCGGGAGTGTCGCGTCAGTTCGGTTCGGGCTTCGAAGTCTACAAGGAAATTTTTAGAAGAAAGGCACAGGTGGGGTGACTTCAATAAAGGTTAGTTATATTTTCTTTTATTATTGTTTTTGTAATATTAGGTTTTTTCCGTATATCTACAGGAGTCTTTTAAGAAATTGGCATTTTAAAACAATTTAAGAGGTTGTAGGCAGATTATTTTTTGAAATTTCGTAGCATGTTTTGTTTAATTTGTAAAAAATAAAAAATTTTAACAATTTTGAAAATAATTAAAATTGAAATCTTAAGTTACTTTAGCAACGTTAAAGCTTTGAAAGCTGATTTTTAAAAATTCTTTATCGACGATTGCTTTGGAAATTTAAAAGCTACTTTCCAAAATTGAAAAGCGTTGGTTTTTAACGTAGAAGTTTTGCGGGCATATATACGTTTGTCATGAAAATCTCTTGCTTTTATAATTAAATTTTGGCTTTCGTTTTTCTGAAAGTTAATACAATTGAAAATAAAGGAATTTATTTGTTTATTTATCAGTAGCGCTTATTCACATTACATATAATTTCAGTTTAGAACGACAGTTCAGTTTGTTATTTGATAACTTGAATGCGTTTCAGTAGTTTATTCATAAAATTTATGCCATTTTAGATTTAATAATTTAATAACTTTCCTCAGTTGAAGTGTGGAATTAAAGGAATTTCCACATATATTTTTAAACTTAATTTAAAGCTTTAAAAATTCACGTAGGAGCTTGTGTGCATAAAAGTTAATAAAAAAAAGCATTGAATTAATTTATTAAAAAAATAAACTGAAGGACAATTGTTGACCAGATTTGTTTAAAGTACAGTTTCCCCACCACCCAATAACTTTAACTTGCAAACAATTACTACAGAATCACTTGCATAAATAAAGGCAAGTGGGGAACAGAATTCAAGGTTAAAGTCACCAGGAGATTTGGCCCTTAACGCAAAAAAACTAAAATTTGCAATTTACATCTAAAGCAAATCAGAAAGAAGACAACTAAAGCTAACAATGGCAGACCTTAACATTTCTACTGCTGAACCCTTTAAAGTCTGCATTAGAGGGGGATTAAGGTTTTAGATTTTACGGTGTCTAAATTTACTATTATTGCACTCAGTCCCAACACTTAAATCTTTGAATTTGCCACTGCGTGTTATATTACACTTGGACTAAGATTAATTAAGTTTCAGTTGATATTTTTCTTAGTGCGTTCATTAACTTTTAATCCTGCCGTAACTCAATGTACCTAAATTGATTTTCTAATGCCTAAGATAGCTTCGGCAAAAGTAACATATTGCAAATTTCCAGTGTTAAAACATTTGGCGACGTTAATCTAAAAAATACAGAATCGTCAAGGTTTTTGATCTCTTTGTTTATTCGCTTATATATTTTGGGACAGGCATGCTTGTTCTCACTGTAACTACCAAATATTTGTAGATAAATAAAACATTGCACGTAATTTAAAGCAGTTAACATTCAACCTGCAGTTAATATTTCAGCGTCTCATTTGGTTGTAATCAATTATTTTAGATTTACGCCCGAAAGTCAAATGCTTCAGTTTAATCTCCCCGTTGAGGGCACCCTGGTGAGTAATTAACTTTAAATGTTTTTTTCAGTTTATTGAGCCCCATTTAACTTTATTGATTATTTTAATTGGACGTTACTTTTTGAAGCTTCGGTGTTGTATGAATCCACTGAGAACTCGTGGAATTTTTTACAAAAATGCAGCACTTCGATGTTAATCACCCCTTTTAGAAAATTTTGCTTTGAATTACTTTAATCAATCGGCCAAAGCAGTTGTAAATAAATCACAAATAAATGTTTATATCGATAAATAACTGAATGGAGAAAGAAGTACATATATGACTAAGCATGTGTTACGTATTTCAAATTGATGAAAACACGATTTAAAGCAAATTAATTATTTATTACAATTTCAAATAAAAACCTAACTTGGCATAAACGCCCGTCACAAATGTAAAATCTATGTTTTAAGAGTGACTACTATTGTTATTAGTATACTGTGCGTTGATGTTCTCAATCGGCTTTTATATTAACTTTACACTGATTACTAACACTAAACAAGATCAAAGTGACAAAAATATGGAATAACAATAAATATGAAAATTATGGAGTGAAAGTTCACACACAACAAACAAATTGATATAAATTATTCCATTTAGATATTACTGTGGCTTATCATCTACCACAGGTAAATAAGTAAATAAACAGAAAATTAAACAAATAATTAAATGAATGCCTAAAAACATAATTCGGCTATTTTCCATAAATCTTATCGATTCAATTAGAGGATATCCAGAAGCGCACGATTTCCAAATGAATTCAATCGAGAGATATGTCATTTGTAGAATTTAGTAAAATCTGGCAATTCCATTAGAGCGAGAATAGCATTGTCTCAAAGGATATACCCAAGGAAAGCGTAAATATATTTTTCTTCCAAGATTCCGCAACAGAGCCGTATTAACTGATATACAAATAAACCTTAAAGCTTTCTCGTCACTTCGACATTTCTACATAAATATAAGCATAATGTATAAGTTTGAAGCGGTTACAATTAGGCCTGGGAATTTTTACGAGATATTGATACAAATATAGTGAATAACAATATGGAATTCCCAAAATTATTGATGTATCGGAATATCGATGTATCAATTTAATTATGGCCGATATATCGATTCAATCGATATTTTAATTTATGAAATAGTTCCGTAGGATCCATATTTCATGAGGGAACTATCAGATTCAAGTAGTATAAGAGTTTATTATGGATATGTGAAGTATTTTCTGAATCAACACATGAATTTCTATCACTACTGAATTATTGGACATATACATTTATTCAATATATGGATTAATTTGGTACATCGATTTATTCCTGGATGTATTCGGTATGCTGATAATATTGATACATATTTTCGATATCTCTTACAATATCGCAGCAAATATTAGTAAAAGCGATGTACGAAAATGGTTTTACCAAGTTTACCGCTATTTAAAGGCAGTGGCGTAATCAAGGGGGGACCAAGGGGGCCCAGGCCCCCGCAAGATCAAAGTTATTATTCAAAACAGTCTTTAAGATGTGACCAAAAATGCAGGGTGAGTGTATTATGTTGGGTCCCGTCGAGTGCATATGTATTTCTGACAAAATTGTTAAACAGTGGGCGCCCTACAAACTACGTTTCTGGTTACGCTACTGTTTAAAGGACGAGGGTCCTAATGATAATCTAAATTTAATGTCATAAATGATATTCAATGAGAATGAAAATAATTTGCTGTCGTGTTCCCAAAATGCAAAAGGAACCAGAAATCTATTTGAGATTAATAATGGAAAAGCAAAATTGTATTTATAGCGGTGTTTATGTTTTCAATATAAACGGAGTTTACCTACTCCTCCGTAAATCATCTACCCATATAAAAGACTTCCAAAACAAATAGCTGACTCCCTTCATCCCGGGCGCAGCTTACGTTGACACTGGTTGAGTGAAAAAAGTGTCAAGAAATTAAGTATATAATTTACTGTTATCCTATTTATTGACAGGCACTAAACTTGTTTTAACACCAGTTTTAGTCATCTTTGTATTATGTTGGACATAATATTAGTTTGTCTGTACCCGAACTAGATTGTTACAACGATGTGACATATCTACATTTTACATTCAGACTGCTTAAGTATATCCAGTCTAAAGGAACGTTAGAAAAGAAACAAAATGGGGCCAAAGGAATGCTTAATATAACTGGAGAATTTCAAATATAACATGAAGATCATACGAGAAGGAAAGATAATATGTTAATAACGATTTAACAAAACAAGAAAGGAATACCGCGAAACAAATTAGGAAGAAAGCAGGAGAAGAGAAACTACAAAGGAAAAAGCTCAAAAGTGGCTACCAAAAGTTGATTATAGACAGAATTGAATGGAAATGTAGCAAAGCTGGCAGAAGTGAAAATACAAAATTAAAAATAGAGGTTGCAAAAAACTAAATACCACATAGAATGGCCATAAAATCTTAAATCTTAATAAGGAAAAAGGAAATGATAACGGAGAAGAAGACCAGAGGAAGATAATCAAGAAGATAGAGAAAAACAGCAAGAAATGAATCTAGAAAGTAGATACTTCGAATCTCAGAAGCCTATCAACGAAAGAAAAGGCGTTGGAGGGAGAATTCGAGAAAGTAGGACTGGATATCCTGGGAATATCATAAACCATAGCAAAAGGGAAGGGGAAATAGAATTAGGAGGACGAGATATCCTGATATTTAGTGGGATAGAGAACAGACACCGAACTATAGGATAGGGTGAGATGCAGAATAAAAATAGGAATAGGCAAAAAACGCACACGAATAGCCTGGGATGTGGAGGATAATAAGAGAATATTGAAAATAGAAATGGATATAGACAGATAAATAAAAACATCAGTAATCGTGGTGATTGAGACAGAAGCACGAAAGTCGGCCTACAGGCTGTTGACGAGCGGCGTTTGGAAGGGTAATGGGATGCTGAAGGCACGCTTTCGGATTATGTCTTGTTGGACAGAGTCCAACCCGTTGATTAGTGCTCGCAGCGATGTAGTGCCTCCCTGCTACTCCTTCACCAGGAATTACGAGATAACTATCCCTGCAAGTTTCCTACCGTTTTCCAGACTGAGGTCTTCAGAATCTTAGTCTGTACTCAGGAAAACCTCGCCAGAGGTTACCAAAACAGGCATATCTATATATGCTCCGACAATTAAGCAGCACTCAACGCTTTGAGTTCTGTAAAACCCAAATGAAAGAAAACTGGTCAAGGCATATCGAATGGCTCTGGAAAGGCTCGGCTCAACCAACTAAGTTCGTCGACTAGTTTGAGTGCCCGGTCACAATAACATTGGGAGGGCTCCTCAAAACCCGTTTTAGGGCCTGAACCGGCCCTCAGCCTATCTAAAGCAAGCAATTAGAGACTGGACTCACTCTCAGTTCATGTCATACTAAGCTTCGCGTCCTGAGCTTAGACAAGCGAAACTACTCATCCGCAGACCTTTCAAAAGCAGACCCGGACAGCTTATTAGATTCAGTAGGAAGCATATTAGTACAGTCACAGGCTTTCTTACGGGCCATGGCCTCTTTAAAAGACACCCGCATCCAAAGTTGCAAATTCTGTAATGAAGTAGACGAAACCTCCCTTCATCTCCTTTTATGATGGGCATGTTACTTCTTCTTAGACATCGACTACTTCGATCCGGTCTTTTAGAGCTCGACGATTATGGACAAGATCCTAGCCTTTGGTTTGTATGAAGGCATCCCTTAATTTGCGGCGGATGCACAATGGGCATAGGGCGTCAGTGCTGCTACTTAACACCGCCGAAGAAAAAGAAGAAGAATCGTGGTACATGAAGATGAAACAACAAGAAAGAATGATGATTTTTGGGAACAACTAACGCAAACAATTAAAGAGGATAGGGAAGGAGTTTTAATAATAAGAGATCAAGGCACAAGAATAGGCAGAAAGAATGATGAAAGTAGAGGAACACAAGGCATATATTACAAAAACTGTAGCAGCAATAACGAAAGAAGATCAATCGATTTCTGCATCTAAAATATTTTAATAATAAATAATAACTCACACTTTTTACGAGCATAAAGGGATACATAAATATACTAGAGAAGTAAGCAGTCGAGCTGAGAGATCTGTAACACCGTGCGTTAAAAAAAAAATTAAGAGAAGGGTTGCCATGAGAAACAAAAATAATGTCTATAGCAAGATTTAGAATTTGTTATCTGTCATCACTGTGTTGCTGTCATAATGCTATTGTGCAAATTTCAATAAAATTGTAAAAACAATGATTTTCAGAGTGAAGCATAAAACGTTTATGACTGAATCCTGGCCAACTTTTGAACCCACTGTAGAAACTACAGAAGATAAAGGATGCAAGGGGAAAAAGGAGGCCTAGAAATATTTTCTAGTACTGCCAAAAATAGAATTATAAAAAGGAAAACACAAGGAAATAACCAACACAGAAAAAGGAGATATGTATAAGTAAATACAAGGACAGAATAGAAACATAAAAGATAAAATAAAATCGAACGTCAAGAGAATGTAAAACAAGGGTAGAAATAGAGATGGAAAACAATCAATCAATTCGCAGTCAAATTAATTATTGAGTAACTATGAAAATGGCATGTTACTCTTTAATTAGTTGTAGCTTCTTTCGCATATAGTCTGCATATAGTTTTTGTCTTCCATCTTAACTCTTTACTGGCCTCAGTGTCCCTTTTGAGTTCCTTTATTCTTGCATAGACTCTTTCCATTAAGGCTATTTTACACTGTTTGTCGAACTAGTTCTTTGCTTTACGTTTTCTCATTTCCTAAGCCATTTTACAAACCTTCTCATAATGTTTGGTCTATTTGAACCCATTCTATATCTTCTGCTACTTTTTTCTCACCCAGCCGAACTGTTATTATATTTTCTAGTATTTTGGCTATGAATATATTTAACCTAATTTATTATATTTTAAAATTTGCAGTACGATTGTTTGAGTTAAATTTTGTTCGTCACTGGCTCAGTACTATTCGTTTATGTTGTATAGCTATTCAAAATCAAGAACAAATTCTAGGTTTGTTTGCCGTTAATGGAAAAATACTCGTTATGTGTAAAAATAACAATCTTTGAAAAGTTAATAATCACAATTAAGAACGGGGATTAAATCAAACAACACTGCATATGTTTTAGATATCTACACGAAAATTAATAAATGTTTTACAAATATGATCTGAAACAGCCTTGAGTTCAGAAAAGCCATTCGGGCTGAAATGAAAGTTTCCAACATTATCCTTTAAAGGTACTTCAAATTCTTTCGAACAACGTATTGTATTTTATTTATTTATTTTTAATTGAATAATTTATTTATTTATTGTAAGATTGGCTTTCAAATACTTACAGCATGTTTGTGAATACTTTTATTTGAAACAATGTCCATCCCTGTTCTTCTTCTGTCATATTTGTTTACAACAAAATAACGAATGTATATACAGAATCAAGGCCCGCTGAATTAATATTGCATATAAGGCCTGCCCACTTCATTTAGCCAAGACGCAATTAGAAAGGACGATGGCGCCATTTGCGGTGAACTATACTTTTCCTATATATTTTTAAGGGAGAAATGTATGGTTCACCTTAATGGCGCTATCGTCATTTCTAATTGCGTCTTGGCTAAATGAAGTGGGCAGGCCTTATATGCAATATTAATTCAGCGGGCCTTGTACAGAATGGCCATTAAACCCTCGCCGGCCATGAGATGGCGCTTTAGGAAAGAAAAATTTAGAGACCCTGTATATATTAGGATAAGAGTTGGGAAAATGAGACTATTTTGACAGCAATTTTTGATCCAAACATGTGATCAACACAAACGTCATTTTAATTGTCATCACAGTGTCACTTAACCAGTCAAATATAAAAACCGCAAATATTTTAACACAAGATTTATTTGAACAGATTAACATTATTTTCCTTTATATCAGCTCTATTATTACAATTTCTGGCGCTGAAGCCAATCATTTTGTCGTATTTGACCCTTTATTAATAAACATCAAAATTGTCAATTTTAACAGATTTCAAGTAAATGCATTTTAATTAAGTAGTCCATGCAAAAATTGATCCTAACCAATCAAACTGTATCACGGCGTTTTCCCAACTCTTATCTTTATATATACAGGATCTCTAGAAAAATTAATTTAATCGCAACAACGCAGGATCCAAGTAAACAATGTAGGTATTAAATTGCCTGCTACTCATAGACGCTTTAGTTATTAAATACACCCCAAAGTAAATCAAAACAACCAAAACGCAAATGATCATTGAAAATTAAAGGAATCGAATATCAAAGAAATAAGATGTCGCCTGACAATAGAATTGAAGTTGACAGTTGAAAGCAGAGTAGTTAATTTTACCGGCGATATCTGTTATTAACAGTTGGAAAAATGGCCGGGGTTTTTCTGGCCACTCTGTATATAGCCCCAATCTTCAAGCGTTATTAAAAAGTAATCAGATTTCTCCAAGTAAATCTTGTTTTGGTTAAGTTACAATAACCTACAATTTGTCGTTTCTCCTTTACATAAATTCCTTTTCTGATTTCAGTTATATTTGTGAAGCGTAAATTCCGTCGTTGAATTTTTGTAAGTGTGGATAGTTGGAAGTAGAGGTGTATCATGAACATTTCCAATAAGGTAACAAATAAAATATCAATAGAAATCGAAACATTTGATCGATGAAGTGAATAAAATTGTGTTTATCAGGGAAATATAGCTAGCAGTGGACTGGTGGGTACACAATTGGGCTAAAGAAAACAGAGAAAGCATTTCGTGCGGAATCTCATTCTGCAGTATGCTTACATAAAAAACACTTTGTATTATCTACCCACCTGTCTCGCTTTTCCTAACTCCACTGATTTTAATGAATGTTATTTTAACATCACGTTTAAAAACATCCGAAACGAAATTGGGCTAATATCGTTTATAATTCGATAGGCGATGGTTTTCCTCGAATTTCAGCTTGTAGTGAGTGCTCTATAAATGCGTTACTGTCGCAGCCTACGAAACACCAGTCGATACAATTGAAATAAAGCACTCATTCAGCAGCGCCTGAAACAATATTATTTCAAGTCTGCGCACCAAATCATTTGCCTGCAACAAATTGTACAAATACACCGCCTCAAAAGCTATTCAATTCGCTCAAACTGTTCTGTTTTTGTATCAAAGAGTAAGTGAATTCTAGTTGCCTAGTTCCGGTATCAAATTTCCGAATTAAGTTTCTTGTCTGATGTACGGTGGCATTGTTAACTTTATCTGATGCCATTAGCACCAGGTCTACAATTACCGATGCTTTTAAAGACACGTTTCTTTCATAATCTATCAGAAGGAATTTCGGGAAACCTAATGCATTTTTACGCTAAAAATAAAAATAGCCCTTAATGTATCCATTTTTTAGTTTTTCATAAAAGGATTAAAATAACCTAGCTTCCTAGCCTTATTTCACTATCAAATGTTCGAAGTTTTAAAGGTTGAAACGCAAGCGAGCTCGTTTTATACATCATATTTTAGTTTTCTAAGAAAAGAAATAATAAATTCAAGTAAGTAGGACGATTTTAATGTTATTTATAAATTTTGTATTACAAGAAAATGTATCTAAAGTACATGATTTAGATTGAATTACAACTAGAACTTTAAAACTTGAAGAATCCTCGTGAAACAGAAACTTCAGTCTAGAACTAAAAGCAGAAATTTAGCTTTAATGATAAAATTATGTATCAGAAAATAACTCGAATTGTAATGTTTTTTAAGAAAATGGATTTATTTCTTTAATGTAATAAATCAATATTTTATTAAAGATTTGGGCTTCCTAGCACTTCATAATATTTAAAGCTTTCCAATTTTTTTTTTTTCTTAAATATTAACCAGAAACCAAGTCCTAACCTAGTGGCCTTCACGCCGCTAGTTGGGTCCTAGACGAGTGTACTTCAGTACTTTTTTATATGCCAATGATTTTATTTATTGGTGTACAATTCTGTTGGTTCAACGTTTGTAACTTCTACAATAAATCGTTCTCAATTTTTGTCATATTTGAACTTTACCACTTGGTCCGAGCTTTGTAGCCCTTGCATTCCGAGTTTTCTAGTTTCTAAAAAGCTCCTCCAGCTTTTTTATTTCTTTATTTGGAAAATGTTGTAGATTTCAATCCTTGGTCCTGTATAGATTGCCTCTTTGTTGCAGTTTTTTAAAAATCCTCTTCTTCATTATTACAATTAGTTAGCACGGTAGAATCATTTTTGCCTTTTCCTGCGTTTCACTTCCGCCTTTGAGTTTTATTCATATATGTTTAGTACACCACTAGTTCTTTTATTGAGGCTTTCATCTACCTCTTCTAGGTTTTCACCACTACTGAGTTGGTCTTTAATTTTTTTTTCTTTGCCTCCTAGTACTATACTTCCTTCTTAGTGCTCCCTTCTCTTTCTGATTATATACGTGTGATACTCTGAGAATTACAACAGATGGCCGGTGTTTAGGTGGGGGTTCCGGAGATAAGTCAGTAGTAAATCGGGAGATGCACAACGATCACGATGGCAGACGTGCGGGTTTGTTTCAAATATATTAAGATATAAATGTTATTTAAATAAATAAAAAAGGCTCTGTTTAGCTTGCCTAGAATCCCAGAATACTTTGTAGGGTCCAACTCTTGCATTGTACCTCTATAGCTTCTCACTTTGCTAATATACTTATGTTCTATACTTGCACTAAATGAGTAGGTGGTTAGGTTGGAATTTTGTTTTACCATCATTTCGGATGTACTCGTATCTTGTACATAGCCATTTTTTCTTTGGGAATTGTGGGTCATGTAAAACCTTAGCTTTAAAATCTACACTAGTCTATTAGCACCGACATTGTTCATATTGCTTCTTTCGTACAAACTCGAATCCCCTGTTATTTTTTAATACATATATTTACTCCCCATCCACTTGAGCATTGAAATCTAAACGGTTAGCTTATAGCTTATATCTTTATTTTTATCCCATTTTTGTCTTCTTTAGTTTAACCCTGTCCAATGCTGCATTTTTGTTTTTAGCAGCAGTTTTTTTGTCCTTCGAAATGTGTAGACCCATGTCTAACACCCTTTTTTGAAGATCATTTCTCTTGGTATCATCTATTCCAAATCTAACATTGACCAAGTTGGGTATTTGATATCTGGTATAGTTGCCTGGGTTCTCAGGGTTCTACCTTTATATTCATATTAGAGGCTAATTGGACGTGAGATTAGTATTTGGGGAGGATGGACTGTGTGATGCTAACTAAAAGACAAAAATTTTAGAACGACTTCTTTAAATAATAGGTCAAATCTATAAAAGTTAAATTGTTGAAACAAGGCGTTTAGTGCTAAAATAAGGTATCTTAAAAGATCAGTGGCGTTCAGGTGCATTAGACGATATATCTTTGAAGTAATTAAAATAAAACTTCAAACATTTGTTTACTTTTTACACAAGTGGAGCTATGAATAAAGACTAATTTTTTATTGCCACAAAAGTTACAAAAATGTAATAAAAAAAATAATCCAAAACAATTAATATTTTGCTAAATTTCCGTTTACATGCATTACATTCCTTAGGCTAAAAACAGATGGAGCGATTTGTGTCGAGTCGACCGTCGAGTCGACGAATTTTATCAAATAGCTCACATGGAACGCCCATGTCGAAACGGTGTCGATTTGATGGTATTCTGTTACCTTATGGCGTGGCGGAGACCCACCGTATCGTTAGAACACAAAAATTCATCAATTTGTAAGTAAACTTAGTTCAGAATGGAACGTAATAATGAAGAATTTCTAATATGTGTCGATTCAGAAAGTGTGCAGGCTGTTTGTCGCTGGGAAATCAAAGATACGTCGAATCGACCACCGCCCCGTGTCGAATGTAATGTGTATTGTTAAGTTGATTAGATAAAACGATACGTCGAGTCGACAGTCGACTCGACTGAGACTCAACACAAATCACTCCGTCTGTTTTTAGCTTTTTCTTCATATAAAGATTTGGGGAAGGGCGTTCCACATCTGTTAGATGGCTTGTATTAATTACTTTCTCTTGAAGGCTAAAATCAAGGTTGTATATATTTTTTATAACATTAACTCTAGGCTGCTTGGAATAAATGGGAGAATTTCTATTTGATTTTGTTAAACCAGATTTGCCTGATGAACTGGCGAATTATCCTGAATATTCAATTATAAGATACTGTAACGAGACGCGCGTGTGATTCCGATCGTATGCGTCATCCGCCGACAGACGTGATCTGGACTGTTCGATTACGTCATCATCTCGACCATTTCAGCCTGAAGCGGTCTGGAAATACGTCGAATGCCGCAGTTGGTATATAAGGTACGTTTCGTTTGGCGAGCGACGAGTCTACCAAAGCGTACCACAGTTGCCACCAAGGCGAACATATGCGTGAATATAAATAAATTAGTTAGTGTTTCGGGTTAATATTAGTGTTGTATTTAAGTTGTTGTTTCGTGTTAATTTTTAAATAAATGTTTTAAAAGCGATACTATTTCTACATTAAATCAATAAGAAGTCTATTACAACCTGTTGAAATCCGAAATCATTATTAAATCAGTCTTTAATCAATGGTAGCATAATATCATTTAAAATGTGAATATATCTTTGGGCATTTAAACGTCCATCTATGATGATGATAAACACCATACCCTTCTGCAGAAATCCAGCCTCAAGACATATACAGAAAATCGATCGCTGTTTTTGGTTTCCTGTAAATATTCTTCATTATTTACAGATTGAAAAATTTGCTCGTCCAAAGAAACTACTCAAATTAGTACAATTTCTTTCGTTAATAATAAACTCATAAACAAAGTTAACACTTCCGAATTTGCGCTCATTTGTAAGTGAGGGTTTTTGTGCTGATACACATCTTTTATTCTTCTTCCGGCAGAATTTTTCTTTTTTTGGTTTGATGGAGGTGGTAAAGGCATACTGTCTTACAAAATGTTGTACGAATGTTGTCTTCATTCATTGTTCTTTTGCTTGAACGTCCGGAACGGGACCAATAACTCTATTCATATTATGAATTTCTTCCCATTTCCATTTTGAATAAAATATTGTTTCACGCAATTAAGATGATCCATCTTCTATTTTTGCAGCGGCAAACCCTTTTTCCGAAGCAGTTAATACGTCATTCGGAATTTTATAAGTTTTGTTTAATGTGATGTTTGACACCTTTAAATCCCCAACAGTACTTCGTGTGTTGCATCTGCTCTACCTATTTGAAACCATACTACTATGAAAACTGCACTAATTCGAAGACCGAAATTTAATCTTCTTAGAATTTTTTAAAAGTCGAATTTCATTCTTGAAGTGATTTAACATTTCTTCAATACTGTGACAGACAGCCAGTTGTGTTATAAACGGCTATAAACACAGCTTTAATCCTTATTAAACTTACTTTAATTTTTTTAAATGTTTAATGTTCTTTAAAAATTTGAAAATTAAGCATAAGTGATTCAGAGATTGTGCCTTCAGACAGTTTTTTCATAACTAGTGTAAATAAAACATTTAGTTAATGAATTTCATTACCTGACGCAATTGCGTGACATAATGATTCCTTATCCAAGCAGTTGTAGATAAAGCTAATTTATTAATTAAACCCATATATAAGCACTAATTAATATACCCTTCATTTAATATTTGGCGACCAAAACACTTTTTCTATTTTTCTAGAAGCTTTCTATGATATTAGTCGGCAGCTACAATAGTTCGGATCAAAAGTTAATCACGTAATCATTAGAATTCTAAGTGCCTCGAATTTAAGACATCTGAAAGTTCATTTAACAGCCACAAAAATTACGTATTCCATCCCGCGGAGTAAGTTATTTATCTGAAATAAAGTATTCGATATTAAAATTCAGCCAGTGTTTTCAGCTAATATTCTATTCCCTTTTACTCGACATGCACTATGCTTTTTTCTGAATTTCCCACTTTGACGATTACTGAAAGTGGTGAGTTGAGACATCTGAAATAACGGTCTGCCTCAGCGGAATGGTAGCGTACAAAAATAAATTTCTATTATTTCGCCTCTTATACAGCTTGTAAAATTTTTATTTCACTTAAATAATATTTGTTTTGTTAAAGTTTTAAGTACACTGACATAATAATTCTTGAAGTAATAATAAAATTTTTGAATTTCTTTATGATTTTATTTGTTATCAAAGTTACAAAAAACGTCGTTTTACGATTCCTTTTTGGAACTTTTTAGTTTATATCCGAACATGAAGTATCATCAGATGGTTTTTTGACGAATTGAATTGGGAATCCAATAATTACTAACATTTCTAAGTTCGTTAATAATAGCAAAAGGGGGCGAATTTTAGAAACTGTAGCAAAGTATGTCTCGAGTGTCCTATTTAGTGTATTAAAAAGATATTAGAACCATGTATTTTTAGGAAAATTTCACTATTAAATTGAAAAGGCAGTTCAGTTGAACGTTATTAGAAATGTCAAATGTCGTTTAGCTATCTGAACTAGTTGTATGTAAGTATATTTGCATTGCAGGACCGCAAATACTTAAATTCAATTACCCACTTAGCAGTAAAACTTAAGCATTTATTTGAAAAAATTCGATACGAAATTTGGAATAGAGCTGGAAATATTCAAACACGAGGGCGTTATCTCTTCATAACAGAGCGGGGCACACTTCCAATGGTAATAATATCTTCCCGTAATAATTTGCGAGAGTTAAGCCACTGTATAATAGCAAGTTGGAAACTTAGGACAGCAGGGGCGGTTTTTTGTTTGTAATAAACATAAATTAATTTGGAAACAACCCCTGGCAGTTCAGGGTTGGTTTACATCAGCTAAAGACGGAGCTAAAACAGATAGTTGCATCTAGCGCGTGTCTTGAGTCTTTATGTCCTGTTATCCTTCCTGCCTTTAGGGAATGTGTAAGATAAACTACGATATGGTCTTTAGGGTCGGCGAAGGTTTGATAATGGATCCGGATTTACTGTAGCGGAATATAAAACAAATATGTTAATATCGAAGTTAAGTTTATTTAGGTTTAAGATTGTGTTCTCAATCTTATCTCGAACGGGTAACTTCCGACACCGTAGTTTTGAATATATTGCTTTAATTTTCAAGCATGGGGTTTCGAACCCTCAATTTTCAATTAATTAGGAATTAATGTACATTTATTACTCGCTAAACATCTACCACCACAGCAACAGGCTGTTTCTCTAATGAGTTTACCTTATGAAACTTTTTCAAGTCTTACAATCACTCCCTATAAATTCATATAAAATTTAAATTACGACTGAAGCTTTAATATTGCCATTTATTACACGAAGTAAAACCCATAAAAAATGCCACATTTACATATTTGCTGACTACACCCCTGAAATATTTTCCCCTGTCTATGGATTTCTAAAGCTTCACTGCAAATTCTTTAATATATCCCGCAGTATATCATAACAATTAGTTTTACAAAATAAATTAAGAAGGCGAAAATTAGGATTAAATATTAAGTAAATTACTACGAAAGTTAAGGCACAATTTAAGCGAATCATAATAACAATTAAGTCGAAAATAAAACGATTAAATTTAACTAGACAGACATAAATCAAATTTATGTCGTAATAGATAAAGATAAATTATATATTATAGCAATGCATCATATTCGTATAAGGAGACGTATAAGGAAACATGAATGTGTCCTGACAGGAAAACCCAAAACTAAACATTCTGAATACTAAGGGGTTGGAAGGGGACGGGCTCTGACGTAGATAACTTCTTGAAGTCCAGGGTAAGATTAAATTAATGATTTATACTGAATTATAAGAAACAAGGAGGCTGAATAACTACTTAGAAATTCATTAAATTTAAATGAAGAACTAAAGAACTAGATTAAAAGGATTTTTAAGGTTGTTAAAATGTACAACAATTATAGCAACTAAGCATGATAACGATAGACTAGAATTTTCCTAATCTTAAGTCCTTACAGATTTTTGAAATATTTCCAAAGCTTGCTGGATTTGTAGCGAAATTGAGCTTTTAACCTTGTCGTGTATGTCGTCATATTATAACTTAATTTTGGATATAACTCGCCAAAAACACATTAATTGCCAGGATTCTAACAACTTAAAAATGGTAAAGTCAAAAGTTAGACATAATTAATACAAAAAGTTCCCAGAATAACAATATTTTGCTATTTTTAGCTACTGCAAAAAACAATCACGTAGTAACAGGTATTTTTGCATTTTAACAACAAATTTTTAATATTTTTCTTTGGTTGCCATACAAATGAGAAAACTCATTATTAAACAAATTTAAAAATCCTTTGCCAATTATGTTTTGTATACATTCTAAAAGTTTGTTCACTAAAAATTTTCTTAGTTGTATAATATCGGGTGTTTAATAGTGCCCTTTGAAGGTGACTATAACTTAAAACACGTAGGAGCTCCCTAACGATTACACTAATTAATAAATTAAAGTCATGCTGAGTGCCCCATGGAGTTAAAAGTCATGGTCTAACTAATAAAAATACATGTGATTATTATTTGTTTTGTATTTTGTCAGCATGTCCTGAACCAAGCTAAAGCACGATTTTTATTCCATGGGTCACTGAGGATGACTGGAACTCGAATCACGCCATATTTCCATATGGTACAATAATTTAATAGACAGGCAACCCGTTCAACGATAGCTTCTGGTTGCCTATCTAGCTCCTTTTAATACCAGGTGTAAGTTGATACATAAAAATAAAAATCGCATTATTTGGGTTGTAATAGTGGCTAATAGACGTATCTCATTCGAAACGCATTGCTTGTAAAGTAAATGTATATTGCCGCTTGGCAAAGCCTTCTATGTACCAAAAACAAAATTTTCAAGGAGGAGCAGAAAACGCTTTGAAATGCTCATAACTTTAATGTAATATTATTTTGAAAATTATTTATAATAATTGTTACACGCTATTTAGCACGATTTTATCAAACTGCAGAGAGGCCAAAATAATCGAAATATACTACTCAAAAATAAATAGGGATATTGTTATTACACACATTTGTTGGTATTGTGAAAATGTTTCGAGTGGTATTATATGTTCTTAATATGGTTAATACAGCAATATCCCTATTCATTTTTGAGTAGTTTAGATGAAAACCCTTTTTCAGAACAAAATAACACATAGAAGATTTTGCCCGCCAGCGACGATATTAAAGATAAATCGAAAAACTCCAATTTTTAGTATTGCACAAAAAATAGTAAATAATTTTGAAAATAAACAAATACCATTGTGAATCTTTTTAAGACCTGCCAAAGATTTTTTTTTTTTGAATCGCAGAACTCAAATGGCAAATAACGTTGTCCTTTTGAAATAAAATTTCTAAGCTTTTATGATGAATCACTTTACGTACTTGCTATGATATAAGACATCATTACAATTTGTATATTTATGTGGTATATTTAGCAATACGTATATTTTACAATAATGTAAATTATTTTTATGACTTCTTCTAGTTAATTTTATGCAGTACATTATATTCTTTGTGAAATCTAGAAGTAAATACTAAACAATACCATGTACTGTAACCGAAGAATTGAAAACTTTATTTACAAATAGTTTTAGAAAATAGTGTTCTAAACATTATTATAAAAGATGTTGAAAATGTCCACCTCCTGCTTCGTTTCTCTTCCAAAGGGCTTTTGTCTAACACTCTTCAATATTTTGTTCCGAAAACTGAAATACATTGTACTCAATCCACTTATTTAATTCATTTAAAGTTTGAAGAGAACTGCAAGATATTCAATTATTAAGAAGTCTACATCTATAAACATAAACATGGAAATGAAAAACATGTGATATAGCTTTCTTGATATCTTTCACAATGTTTTTCAGGAGTGTAAGGATTCGATGTTTTATAAAAAAAATTCAAAATTTTAAGCTATTCTGGAATTCTGGAAACACCCGTTATTTTGAAGGCATTTAGAAAATTACCAAATAAACAGTTGTATCCAAATCTATGGAATTTTTAGAAACACTGAGACATGTATGCAAAGTAACAAACATATAATATACAGGCTGTTTGATAAAAAACGGAGCAAGCCGTAGCACTCTTACTTATTAACTGATTGTAATAAAAAAATGTTTGGTCGAATAACTCATAAAAATCTACATTTTGCCGTAAAAAAAATTTTTTTTCGGCCTCATTGGTTAAGCGTGGTGACGTCATGATGAATTTTTTAAATTACACTGTATATATTTTTTTAGATATTCTCATAGACAATTTTTTTCTCTTTTCAACCGTGTAAATATTTCATATGGTTGCATCATAAAACTTTCGAGTTAAAGGCAAAATACCAATACAAGCCAGTAGGCCATTAAATTAAAATAACTTGAAACAAAAAACAGTCGCCCTAAACGTTACTGAAGTGTCAAGTGTTTTCTTTGTGTTTTTAATCAGCGTTGTTGCATTTCCTCTGAAAAACCATTAGAAAATGGATTCTGATGAATTGACGGACATGATACAAGTTCGTAATGTTTCAGTCTTGTATTGGTTTTTTGTCTTTAACTCGAAAATTTTATTATGCAACCATATGAAATATTTATACGGTTGAAAAGAGAAAAAAATTCTCTATGAGAATATCTAAAAAAATATATAGAGTGTAATTTAAAAAAATCATCATGACGTCACCACGCTTAACCAATGAGGCCGAAAAAAAATTTTTTTTACGGCAAAATGTAGATTTTTATGAGTTATAAGACCAAAAATTTTTTTATTAAAATCTGTTAATAAATAAGAGTGCTACGGCTTGCTCCGTTTTTTATCAAACAGCCTGTATATATACATATTATATATTTGGTATATTTGATGATTCACTGTATTTGGAAGTTCTCAGGATTGCATTTTTAAACCAAAATCTATTTATTAAAAAAAGACTTACCTAAAATTATATGTCTGATAAAGACGATGAGAACTTATTGGTTATTTGATTTATTAGGTTTATCTTTATTCAGTTATTTTTTCTAAAAGTTTAAACAAAATATAGTCTGATCTTTTGCTGTTTAGGTTAGTCGATAAAATTTTTTTAGGGATTATGTTTGCTTATTTAAAAAAAATTCGCTGAAGAAAAATCTGCAAATTTGACGCTAATCAGAAACACATACGATTTTTTTATAAAATATAGAAGAATGCAACTAATTTTGAGGTTTTTCTTTTCTGAGATGTTTGATTTTTATTAACTATTATTTTTCCCTCGCTCTTACCTCTTTTGCCACATTAATCGGTGTCAAGGGATTACACTACACTGCTACACTCAAGCACTGTCGCCTTTGCACAGTTTTCTCCATTTTAGTCTATCGTTTGTGAGGTTCACTGCACTATTTCATGATATTTCTTTACCTTCCAATATTCTCGCTACCCCATTATTCCATGAGCTCATAGGTCTCGTACGTAGGTTTAGCGTTGCGTATCTTGGATATTTAATTTTTTTTTTAAATTTTCAACTGTTAGAATTGTATGACTTAAGCCTGGTATGCGATTGTTCTTTACATAATAGCTATTTATGTAATAAGTACATAATGTAGGTCTTTCACTCACTTCGTTCGCTCTGCCATAAACTTTTTGGATCGTCCATAAAGACCTACATTATGTACTTATTACATAAATAGCTATTATGTAAAGAACAATCGCATACCAGGCTTAAGTCATATAATTCTAACAGTTGAAAATTTAAAAAAATTAAAGAGAAGGCCCAACAATAAAATATATCCAGCCTTCTATTTAGTTAGGAAATAACCTTCAAGAACGAACGGTATTTTTTTCCAAGGGTAAAATTCGTTTTTTATTCTAAGATCTTAAAATGAAGAATGAGTAGACGAATAGATCAGACAACGACCGCTAAATCAAAGCAAATGCGTCATTACCTTGAGTAACTCACAGCCAAATCCAAACCGTTTCATTACTGAACACCCTTTATATTACGTTCGATATCTGCACGTTACGCAAACCTTCCTGTTATTCCTCCTTCATTAAAATTTGCTCCATACAATTTGTTGTTGTTGCATCGTCCATATAAACTCAGAATTGTTTGAATTTCACATGTATTCACCCTTCCATAATTTCCTCGTGAATGCACCTTGTCTGAAAGGGGAATGCTTGCCTGCATTTCCTTTGTTGGAGAATTTTTTGGTTAAAATAATCCAATGCACTGTTTGTGTTGCATAATATACAAACAAACTCGCATAGTTTTTTATTTATTTTAAATTGAATAATTCAGAAAACCACGTTGGGTTTTCCAAACAAATTAATTCTTACTTTTTTAAGAGGGTAATTTTTGTTTTTTGTAAAACACCTTACGGATTATTTATCTAAAAATGTTCTCAAAGAAATGGTTTCATAGGCTTTGAAATATTAATTTTAGTAGTTACAGGGTGGATTAACAAACTTCAGAAAATCTGAATTTAAATATTTTCGAATAAGTAAAATTAATAAATAACGAAAGTTGTCCTCCCCAATATTTTATTTGAATAGTTGCTACATATATTTAAATATGTTTCGGCTTTAGAAAATAATTAAGCCACCCTCAATCTACTGGAAGTTGAATATATTATTGCTAAGTGAACAGTTTGAAAGTTTTGTACTTACAAAAAAAACGTTTACCTTAAAAACCAGTACCATAACTTAAATTGAAATTTGTTTTAATTAAGTAACATTCTCTCTCTCTCTCTAGGTCTTCAGTCTCTTGACTGGTTTGACGCATGGTTCCAATCTCGTCTTCTCTCGGATTTTCTCTTCATTTCTTCATAATCACGCGCGCCCACGTCATCCATAATTTGTTTAATATATCGATTGCGTGGACGTCCCCTAGTTCTTTTACCTTCTATCTTCCCCTCTATAATTGTTTTCAGAATTCCTTCCCGGCGAAGAATGTGTCCAATTAGCTGGTCTCGTCTTTTCTGTATCTGTTTCCACATATTTTTCTTTTCTTCAGCCCTTTCTAGTACTTCGTCATTAGTAACTCTGTCCGTCCAACTAATTCTCATCATCCTTCTGTAACACCATTGTTCAAAAGCTTCTATCTTTCTTTTTTCTTGTAGATTAATGGTCCACGATTCGCAGCCATACAAAGCGACACTCCACACGAAAGTGTGTATAAATGCCTTTTTTACGTATAGCGAGATATTTTTGCAGGTTAGAAGACTTCTTTTATTTAGGAATGCTCTTTTGGCTTGTAAGTAACATTAAGCACTGTTATTTTTATTTTTATAATTTTACATTTAAATTTTGAACGTATCGTGCAGGTGTATATGAAAGTTTGTATTGAAGTGTGTCTAAAATAAAATGTGTCCCAACACCAAAAGAAACCGCATATCAAACCTTTCAATATTTGCTAACAATAACCATACTTTATTGCAATTTTTGACGAAATTTTTTTGGTAAAACCTGATATAATTAATTGAAAATTATACATTACTAACTACAAAGAATAGATAACCTCTTAGTTTATAAAAATTGCAATTATTACAATCTTTTGAATTAAAGTGAAAAAAAAAAGATAATAAACTGAAGTCTTAAAAGTAATTGCCTAAGTTTAAAATTAATTTTAACAACTTGGCTGATGAATCAATCGTAAGTAATCAATCTGAATTGGTTATAGTTTTTAATAAACTTGGGCTACCGGTATAAATTCATTGACACATTGTACTTACCCATATTCTCGTTTACCGTGTGGTGGTCATTTTTATTGCAGTCCCTTGTCACGGGCGATATCCTTAGCTTCTTTCCATGCTCTAAAATGCCTGCCAGTTCGGTATTCCAGGTTTTCTTTGGCCTTTCCTTCCCTCTCTTGCCATCAGTGACCGCCTGCCATATTATTTTACCAAGTTGTTATTACCCATTCTAAATACGCGTCCAAACTAGCTCAGCTGTTTTCCTATTTTCACGTTGATTGTCTGGTGGTTCCTTGCCACTAATATTACCTCTGTTTTCCTAGCATTTATTTTCATACCCAACTTTTCCAGTGTTTATTTCCATATGTGCATTGCAAATTGTAACTCTTCTTCCCTAGCGGTTAGTAATATTAAATTATCTGCATACAGGAACCCTTTAACGATTATCGGGCTTAGTTGTCTAACTCCTATTTGTATCCTTTTGATGGTTTCGTTCGCTTTATGTACTATCTCGTCCATGACCGTGATAGATGAAAGAGATGTCTTTTCCATCGCTATCAATTAATACTCATCACTAGATATTTGTAATTATCGCATATTGCGATTCTGTCGTCATCTTCAAGTTGTCTCTCTTCTCCGATGCAAAGATGTTGTGTTTTACTAAAGTTCATCGACAGGCCCCATCTTTCATACTCCAGGTTTTTTTTTCTTGGGCTATAAGAACCTTCTTCTTCTTTAAGTTGCTTCTCCTTATCGGAGGTTAGCAATTAGCCTGATGATTTTTATTTCTGACACTGCCGCTCGAAGTAGTTCAGTGGAGGTACAATTGCACCATTCTCTTAGATTGTGTAACCATGACGTTCTGCGTCTTCCGATATTCCGCCTGCCAAGTATCTTTCCTTCTATGATAAGTTGTAACAATTCATATCTTTCTCCTCGCATTACGTGCCCCAAATATTCCAATTTTCTTCTTTTGATGGTTACTCTATCTGTCCATGGTATCTTTAGAATACGTCTGTATGTCCACATTTCGAAAGCTTGGAGTTTTTTATTGTCCTGTTGTTTTAGCGTCCATGCCTCTAATCCGTATGTAAGATGGGATGTATATAGCATTTCAGCATTCTTGTGCGGAGCTCTAATTTTAGGAAGAACCTATTCATTTTAAAAAATGCCATTTCTAGCGATTTCTATTCTGCTTTTTACTTCTAATGTTTGGTCGTTGTTGTTTGTAATCCAAGTGCCAAGGTATTTGTACTTTGTTATTTTCTCAATCCGTATATTATCTACATATAGATCATTGGGTATCTGTAAGATCTTACGATCATATATTTAGTTTTCTTTAAGTTCATCTTGAGTCCGAGTCGTAGGCTAGCGGTTTTGACTCGTTCTACCATTTTTGCAAGTCTTCTACATTATCGGCTGTAATCACCGTGTCGTCCGCGTACCTCATGTTGTTGATTGTCTGTCCGTTTACTATAATTCCTGGTCTTTCATCATCCAGTGCTTCTTGGAATATTGACTCAGAGTATAGATTGAACAGCGCGATTTTTAGAATCAGAACTGCAAGACGGATTAATGTTAACTATAAAAAATATGCAAGATATTTATACAGAAAGTCTTCCGGGTTGAAACCGTGTCATTGTTGTTCCTCCTGAAGAAGCCCCTTAAAAAAGTGGGAAAACGTTGACTTCTTCTGTCTCAATGACACGGTTTCAACCAGGAAGACGTTTTGTTAACACTGACACTGACCGTGGAAGTCTTCGAATTCAGGATATTTATAGTTTTAATGCCTACATCTAAAAATAGTAAATAATCATTAGTCGGTTTTTCATAAGCGTTTTCATGTCAACTTATTTATGTAGTTATAAAATTCATTAATTTTTTTGTCTGTACCTTTAAACGAAACTATTATTATAGGATTTAGTATGTATTAAAGCTATTCAGATGAAATTGTGCATTCTAAAATGTTTACCGTACAATGAATATCGTCGGAATTAATGTAAGTAGACTGAAGCATTTTCCGTAAGTAAATGATTAAATTGAACAAAAGCGAATAAATAACTAGGACGTGCCTGCAGTTGGGCTTTGAAATGTCGTCCTAGAAAAGATTCCGTTCGCAATGCGAGACAGAGGAGGTTTAAACAAAAAGAGAATAGCGCTTTTGCTAAAACGTTTAAAACTATGTAGGTATAATAATTCGAAATTAGATCTAAAACCAGTGTTGCATAAAGAAACTACAGAATTTGAATTTTCCTAGTCTTAAATTCTCGCCAAGTTGACAGCATAATTCTACATTTATTCAAGTTAACCGAGAAGAAAGAGTGAAGCAAGACTAGTGGCAAATGGATGTATAATAGAGGTTTCCTGGCGGAATACATTCGTCGCTGCCATTGAAATTGCATCTCGGCACAAAAAGCAATTGCTAAAATCTATTAGTCTGCCTTTAATATCCAGAGCACGTATTTTGTCCCCACGTTATCGCTATCCGCCCGACTTCGTTTTACAAAAAGTTATATTCGATTAGCGAATGTGCAAAAAAGTAAAATTAAAGAAAAACTAATTCCATTCTCGGTTACGCAACGTTCTCCCGATAAAAAGTTAAATCTTTTTAATGTTAAATCTTTTGTCGTCTTTTCTTTTGCGACAGTCACTTAATCGAATTAACGATTCACGAACGATTTCAATTGTCTATGTGTTTTGCGCAATTTAAAGCGGCGTTTCTGAACCGAAACAACGTCGAACGTTCTCGAAAAGAAAGGCCGTATAATTTAAGAGAATTACCATAAACTTATAACAGAGAACGTTAAAAAGAGGGAATATATCTACAAATTTCTTTAATGACTTTGTTCAGAATGCTGTCTTTTCTTTTGGATCCGTCGAAATTTTTTATTCGCTTATCGTCTTTTTCTCTTCCTACTTAGATGTGTCCTGACAAGCGAACGAATTGCAGTTTTTGCAGAATCGTTCGCCTTCTCCGAGAAAACTCCCCGACTTTCATTATTGCTGTTATTTCTGTATTTTGATATATTCCGAGAGTTGGGCATTGGTGTCAGTGTGATGTATCTGTTTAATACAAACAGGATCATTTGTTGGGACGCGTCGCCTGTCGGTATCTACATTATCGGTAGTAAAACGCATTATTGGAGGCGCTGCTCTTGACTTGCAGCTTCATCAATCCTTGCCAATGATAAATCATCCTAGATTCTTATTGGCGCAAGATGTTTCATCTTACGTTTGTAATTTATAATGCTGCATTTAAACCGTTTAAATACTCGGCAAAAACAGAAGTCCTACGAACACAAATCGCACGCAGTATAAATGATCCTGTCCTATAGCAAGACGGTTGTGGTACCTGAGAAACCTGAGAATGCGAAACAAGGCACCTGCCTCTAACGAAAAAGGGAAAAATGCACGGCTTAAATTTATTTTCTACCTCGAAGTTTAAAACCACCAAGTTACTATATGTTAATGTCAAACAGCACGTGTTAAAAAAACAAAACAAACAAACTAGTTCGTTTTAGCATCCTTATGTAACTCCGGTAGAGGAGTGTCCTGTACTGACTTCGCTACCATCTATCACAATGTGACCTCGCGACCCTCGTCTATCAATCAGTTCTAGTTTTTATTGTTCTATGCTTTCACCCTGCTCAGCGAGGGAGTTCAATAAGAATTTGTTTGGGTACAGTTGACTGCACCGTGAGTAATTGCGTGCAAGAGTAATTACAGAAACGCTTTTTAATTTAATTCGAGAATGTAAAATAAGAAACAAGTCATTTACTTCCTACTGCAATGAAAACTTCAAGTGTTTGTTCAAGAAAATGCAATTGCTTGCTTCTTAATCTATAAGGAATGAAAATGCTTTAAAAGCTATTTAAATAAAATCGAGTTCGCAAATGGTGGCAGTTGCGAATACAGTTTGTTTTACAAAAACATTGAATCTGAAGCAAATTTTTCAATTTTGATTCGAATTAGTTCTGCCTAGATTCGATTTGCCACAGCACACGAATTTGCATAATGGCCTAGTTTAAATAAATTACTAACACTAACTAAATTTAGCAGCTAACCAAATCTAAAATTTAAATTTGTTTGCTTTCTGTAGTTTTACTTTAGGAAGAGTTTTTTATACTTTTATTTATTTGATTGCAAAAATGCATTTTATACAAACTCAAGTATATAAATCATGACTAAAGATAGGATTTTTTATGTTTAGGAAAAAAGTAGTAGTAAGATAATAAACCATCAGGAAAGAGATCTCGAGGAAGTCTTCGTAAGAGATGGAGCGAATGTTGGGATAAACAAGCTATAAGTCTAAAAAAAAAAAAGAAAATTGTAGCATTCAAATATAAAATTATTTCAAAGAGTGTCACAATTTATAACTGCCATAACAGTTTTAAAATAAAAACACATTTCAGTTTGCAAAACAAAGTGAATTTATTAAACGTTGAGTAAGTTTGTCATTTTGCTTTTCAGTAAAGAATAAAGGGTCTTCTATACTGCTAACAGCACTTTGTAGTAATTTTGATTGGATATCTTGTTGTGAAATTGAAAGTTTAGTCATTTGATGGTCGTTAGAATTATGTGTAAAAATTCCGTATCTTAGTATTGCTAGCCATCAAACCAAACATTGGTCAGGGGAACGCACTGGTCAAGTGTTAGGAACTCACCTACTTACGATACGATCGTCAAACTTGCATCGTAATAACTAAATAAAATCGATTAGAACTGGTTAAGCGAAAACCATATTTTGGTATAACAACCGATGGGCATTTTGAAAATTAACTACCAAAGTAATTAAAGCTAAAACATGTGATGGACGAACAAACTCCACTGACTTTTTAAAAGTGATGGCAGTTTTCAAATGTTTTCCTTGAATAACTTTATAGCATAATTTTTGTACCATTTCTGAATAGAAGGCAAAAACCAAAATATTTTTACCTTGCCCGTACGATTAATGTACAATCAAGAAAGTCGCCTAAGAAAAGTTAAATTTAATTAAATTAAAATACAAGCAAAGTTTAGCTTCATGTCACACAAGGGTTTAGATTTTAGAATTTTTTCAGGTATTCTATTACAACAGTATATCTACAAAAACTCCCAAAGCAAACTAAATAACAAAGTCCGAAATCCCTATTAAAGACGTGCCTAGAAAGGACGGAAAATATCGAAAGCTTGGGACGAACCAATAATTAGGTTAATCTACAAGAAGGGGAATAAAACTAGCTTACGAGGCCATAGATCTATTGTCCCTGACAGATAAATTTAAAAAGAAACTTAATTTATACTAATCGAGAGAAAGGGAAAGATAAGGAAAATGTCTTAAGATAACATATTGCCTTTAAAGGGATAATTAAAAAAGAATGGAGAAAAAGAATTCCTAGTCACAATAAGGGGTGACATTAGTCGACTTTTAAACATAATGGAAGTTATGTTAATATATATTCGTGTTATTTTAAAATGTTACAATATTCTTTCCCAGAAGAACTAACATTTAAGCTAAATCCTGATTTAGCAATAAATTAGTTTTAGTTTAATTACGGGGGATGTTCAACTCATAACCGGAATTTTTAGTTTTCTTAAATTCTAGTTGCTACAAAGCTACCGAACTTTTTTCTTATTAAAATTTTATCCCTTTTTGACATATTGTTGGAATCAGATCACCAGTGATTCATTTGTTTAATAAAATTGTTGAATGTTGAACATGGACGTTTCAAGTTCTGTTGTATAAAGAATAATCATAGAGTTTTTAATTAGAGAAGGTGCAAAACTCTCGGAAATTTTGATGAGACTTTCTAAATAGTTCGAGGAACATATTTATCCAATGCCCAATTTTCAAAAACCACGAAAGAGAAGGTATAACTAGCACTCCACGTACTCCGAGTACCCCCACCGCTGTGAATGACATCAATTTTGGGACTCATCAGGAATAATTTTCTCTAATTTTCCGGAACATCGTAGAATTGTCAACCCTGGATATTACAGCAATTTGCTGCAAAACAAAGTCAAGCCAGCTTTTCGCTCAAAAATGTGGAATTCTTCAGTCCGCAGAGTTCGTCTACTCAACGACAATGCTCGGCCTCACATGGCGGCAGCAACAGTCCAAACTTTACAAAACCTACACTGGAAGGTTTTGCCACATCCGCCTTATAGTCCTGATTTGTCACCATGTGACTTTTATCTGTTTAGTTCCATGAAAGAACATTTTTTAATAATTTTTAAGAGTTCTTCATATAGGGTAACTGTTATAAATACCCCCACTATGCAGCAGTTACAATCATTTATGCCTAATGATTTTAAGAAATGCTGTTTACTTGCTGGATAGTTCTTCTTTATACTTTTTGATTCAATGCCACCACCCTCCACTTTCCAATTCCCATTTTGGTTAGATACCACGTAATCCATCCACCTCTTGGTATCTTATACTTCTTATTTGAATTGTATAGACGCGCTGACAAAACCTGTTTTTGGCACTTTTGATGTACTCATCCATGTTAGACGTCCTATGTTTGTATCTTTTGCATTATTATGCTGTGTGATTTTGCATATTGTATAATTCCGGTATCTTTCAATTTTCTCTTCTAGGTCCACTTTTCTCGTCTTCTTCTTCTTCCTTTCCTCCTCCCCCTTCTTCTTCTTTTTATTCTCCTGCTCCTCGTTGTTTTCTTCTTCTGTTTTCGTTTCAGAACATTGTTTAGCCACTTCCGGTACAGATTCCGGTCAGCAACCATTTTTTGTCGACTTATCTTGGATGTTTTCTTTTATATTATGCTATTCTTTTAATACCTTGTTCTTGTGTTTCTGGCGTCCTTCCTCTACTGCGTTTTTTTTGTCAATCTGGCTTCTAAAAATCTTTTCGGGTTTTCATTTCTAGTCATTTTCGCTACGTACCCATACCACTTTCGTTGTTTACTTTGAACTTTCTGAATTGGTGTTTGTGTTTAATTTTTCTGGTATTGCTATTTTTTGCGGGGTCTTTTTTATTTATCCTGTTCATCTTCTCAGATAGTTCAGTTCACTTGCTGTAACTTTGGTTCTTGTTTGTGCTGTACTGTCCAAATTTTGGAGCCATATTTTTAGCTTTGTCTGTGCTCTTAAGTATTTCACTATTTCAAGCTCATTCGTGCTCATTCAATTGTGCGGAAATGGGCAAATCAAAGGTATACATTAGAGTGGACACCGCGTTATAATCAAATTTCTCACAGAGAAGGCTGTACACCGTCCTAAAGCTGAAGTTGAAGAATTAGTATCGGGAGAATACACTGTTTCTGTCTACAAGTGGAGGAAAGGGAATGAAATTGGTGGAGAAGGAACTTCATGAACGCGGGCAAAGCTTCCATTATCCTCAAACTATCAATTCTTTGACCTCCTAAACGAGTATTTGGGAGAGAAAAAGTTTGGCAATAATGAGGCTATGATACAGGTGGTTTAGGAATGGCTACGCTGACAACCAAAGCACTTCTTCCTGAGCGGCAAGCACAAACTTCTAGACCTCTGGCTCAAGCAACTCGCAATCTATGGGAATTACATTAAAAAGTCAGTTTCGAGCAATGGATCAATGTTTTTGTTCTATTTACAAATTATAATTTACAATATCCCAATCCTCGTAATTTTCCACCCACCCATGCCAACTCTTTTCATATTTTGCATATAATTCTGGTATTTTCATGTATTTTGCCTTTTGTTATTCACTTTTATTTTTATTTATTTTTATCTTCAGCTTTTGGACAACTGTATTGCATTTATTTATTATTTCTTTTAGTTTAGTTGCACTTCTACATGCCCCGTATTCTAATTTCCTATTTTTTACTAAAACTTGATTCTTCACATTCTTTTGATACCAGACTCATTTATGCTAACGAATAGTGGTGGGCTCCCAAAGCCTTCTTGGTGGTATTAATATCGACCTAAGCGAATTCCTTTCCTATCATTTTAATTCTACCTCTTGTCTTGTGTTTAGATTTTAATAGCTTCTTCGAGTTTGTGTGTTACTTCCGGTTCTTATAGGGCTCTCCATGTTTTTTTGGGTATCGCGTCAAATGCTGTCTGGATGTTTACGAAAGATATAGTTGGTTCCCCCTTACCGGTACCTTTTCTGTAGCTGTCTATAGAACAAAGATGTGGCGTTGAGTTTCTGGTCCCACTTTCCTTCCTATAAATATTATTTTTCTTCAAACGTCAGAAAAACACGACTTTGTGTCCTTGGATACACACAGTTAAACATTCACTTTTACTCCTAGGAGTAAAAGTGGCATAAACATTCACTTTTACTCCTAGGAGTAAAAGTGACACTTAATGAGCCAATGGCAACTCGTAATTTTTATTTTTTATAACAAAGCAACGACAGCTGGTATGACGTTCATTTTTGACTTTTTTTAAATTTTCTTGCTGAATTGCTTTTAATTTATGCGTTTGAAGAAAAAATAACATGTGTTATTCGGAGTAAAAGTGATTTTGTGTGCCTCGCATGAATGTCCGACTCGCTAGCGCTCGTCGTTCAAACGTCATGCTCGGCACACAAAATGACACTTTTACTCCTAATAACACAATATACTATTTTCTCTCAAATTTTTGTAGCTTTTTCTCAGTCACCATCGATCTTACTGTAATTTTACATACAGGTAATTTAGTACTTCTGAATACATTCTTATTTGTCATTAGATTATAAAGTGCTATTTCTACCATTATTCGAGATTTAATTTGCTTTTCTTCTTTTGGCGATCCTGATTATTGTCTCAGAAATTTTTCTTTTTTACACTACACTTTTTCCCCATCTTTTTTTATGTTAACTAAGCCATTACTCTTCTTTTCTACCCATTACGAAGTGTTTATTTTTCTATCAATTTATTATTAGGCTTGTCGTTTTTTTATTTTTGTTTCTTGTAACATCTCAGTGTTAGACCATCATCTATACTAAAAATTTTGCTGTTACCGTACGTATAACTTTAATTACTTTTATTAATAGTTATCAGACTAAATAATAGGACCGATAATGATCTCCCTGACTTTAATCGATTGCTTTATTTCCTGGGTTAGGTACTTTTGAATTTGTATTCAAGCTCTTCCTTATAATATTGTCATAAGCTCCTGAACTCAATATGTAATAATATATAAAGCTGTGTTTTCTATTCATGGAACGTCTCTTGTATTTGTTTTAAAGAGAATATCTGATTTACTATTGGTTGAGCTCTCCTAAATCCTACCTGTTATTCTGCTCTGCATATACATACATTTAGCTTATTCTGTACGATTTTGGTGAACATTTTATATACTACTCCTACTAACGGTATCGTAAAGATAAAGGTAACGAAATTTATACTCCACGAGGGAGTATGGCCGGAAAATTGGAGGGTAGGCCTCCTAAGTCGCTTTCATACCCGGCTGTCTCGTACGCTTACACGCACGTGGTGATGTGGTAAGCACTACGCCTTTGACAACCGCCTACGTTCCCTACTCCACCACTATGTTTCGGTTCCCAATTATTTTCTGGGTAGATTAACCGTCGACTCGTATTTGACCCCTAGACCGTCTGCGGTGTAATCGAATTTCGGCGGTACTAAAGCTATTAGTTCTACTAAATCTTACCTGATATTCTGTTATTATGAACTCTGTATATACCTTTAGCTTATTCTCTACGGTTTTGGTTCAACATTTTTTATACTTTTCCTACTAAAGCTATCCTCCGTAGTATTCTCGTGTTACACACAGTAGTCATTTTGGCACGTATTCGATATTCTGAAATATGATCATATTTCCGTACACCGTACACAAAGCGTAAGCACGAGTTTTGCAAAATTGTGATTCTATTTTTATCCGTCTGTGTTAAATTGGGTATATATACACACAAACAATAGTCTAGAATCGGCAAAATAAAGGTATTTATCAGACGCAACTTAACGTCGGGACAGAGAATATTTACTAACGTTAACGTTAACGTTAGTAAATATTCTTTGGTCGGGGGTTAAATCATGCCTGAATTTATACAAATGCCGTAATTTAATTCTAGCAGCTGTAAGTTTTGTAGTCAGGTGTTCTGTAAATTTAAGGTTTTCGTCTATTAATACACGCAATATTTTCGTCCAAGAACCATGCAATACTATGTCCGGAATATATGTATAATTGCCGACAACAAGAAGAGAAGATTTACTTGCATTTATTTTTAAACCATTTTTTTCCACCCATGACACTAATTTTTGTAGTTCATTATTTACTAAATCACACTGTTCATCAATAATGGTTGGATCAATAGTTGCCATTAGTTGCGTGTCGTCTGCATATGAGTGGGCAATGCAAAAATTCAAGATATAGGGCAAGTCCGCTATGTAAATTAGAAAAAATAAGGGCCCTAAACTTGACCCTTGGGGTACCCCGCACTCCAGGGGAAATTGAGTAGACCTAACCGTATCCATATTATTATAAGCCATGCACACTGTTGTGCAAATAATTGTAACACCATTTAACTGCATTTTTAGAAAAATTATAATATTTAAGTTTAGCGAAAAGCATGCTATGGTTAACCATGTCAAATGCCTTGGAAAAATCAATCTGTATTAACACGGAAATTTTTGATTTGTCATAGTTATTTAATAATGTATCTATTATACTCAAAAGGCAAGTGTTTGTGCTATGCCCAGACTAATTAGTTGATAGAATATTATTCTCTGTACAGAATTGCATAATTTGTTCATAGCATACTCTCTCCAAAACCTTAGACAAAGTTGGAAGAATAGATATAGGGCGCAGGTCATCAAAAGTGGCACAATTTTTTTGTTTTGGTATTGGTGTGACAATGGCTGTCTTCCACACATCCGGAACCTCACATTCAAGAATGCAGGTATTAAGAATATGCGTAATGTAGTCCTTGATTACGGGCACGATGAATAAGATCATTTTCAAACATATGCTATCCGCACCAGTGGCGTTGGATGTTTGTTTCATTAATATATTTACTACTGTCTCACCGTCGGTGCATTTAAAGTTAAAAGGTTGACTAGTTTGATTAAAAAGCGAATTATTTATATTTAGGTCTAACGAATTAAGGATTGCATTAATGTTACTGACTTTGCCAAATAGATATTTTCCGTAAGTATCAGGTATGCAAAGTGTTTCGGGAATATTCCTTGCAGTATTGTCTTCAACGCCTAAATGTTTAATATTGTTCCAAAGTTTAGGAGAATCATTACAATTTTTATTAATTTCATATTGTAAAAATGCTTCTTTTTCTCTACGAATTGCAACCGTTGTAAAATTGCGAAGTTGTTTGTAATATTCTAATTTACCTAGAGTTTTATGTTTTTTATATTCTAAAAAGGCTTTATCGCGCTTTTTCTGCATAATTCTAATTACTGGAGTTATCCACGGACTGAAATTTTTCGAGGTTTTTACAGTTTTAATAAGAGCATGTTTGCCAAACAGTGAAACAATATTCTTATTTAAGAATTCTAATTTTGTATTAACATTTTCAAGCGTTAAAATACAATTCCAATTAATCTTTTCACAGTCTGCAATGAATGTCTCAGAATTAATATTTCTAAAGTCTCTGTACCTATAGAACCTTTCTTTTTCCACACATTTTGGAAAATTTAAATAACACTATGTACCGTAGTGATCCGTAAAATTTGTGCAGTCTATAACATCGGCATATGAATATAAAGAATACACTGAAATCGTGATAATATCCAATAAAGTTTTAGATGATGGTCGAGTGTAACTTTGAATCAATTGATGCATATTATAAGCCGATAATATATTTTTAACATAGATACAGCGAGCATCGCTTGATAATAAATCAACATTGATGTCGCCTGCACAGATTATAGAGCGTGGGAATAAAAATCAGCAAAAATTGAATCCAAAATACTAAGTTCTTTGTAGAATTCTCTATGAGGATTATAGATAACTCCAATAATAATTTTCCGATTATTTATTGTAATTTGGATCCAAAGATGCTCAATATTGTTACGTATTACAAATGGTGTATCTAAAACTTTGAAAATAATACAGTTACGGACATAGAAGGCCACACCTCCAACAAGTTTATCTCCTCTATGTAAACTAATTAATTTGTAACCATCTATTTGAAACATTTGAGATGGAGAGGCGTCACTGATCCATGTCTGAGTAACTGCTAAGATATCAAACTTATAATCAAATACAATGTCCTTGAATTGAGAGAAACATGAATTTAAAGATCTAACATTTATATGACCAACTGTAAACTGAGTAATTTTGGAGGCGACGACCAATAAATTAAAACAGGTATGTCTGTGTCTAACACGAAGTAACAGAAATTTACAAAAATAAAAGTCAGCAATTAAACAAAACAATGTGTCGCACCATATTTTACCAGCTGCTCTATAGGTTATACCATCAGTTCTGCACCTTTATTATTTTTCAGTGGTTAAGCCTGAAATGGAGCCTGTGGTTTGATCCACCTGGCCTCTATCAAACTCTGAAGACTACAGGAGAATATTAGAATTGTTATAATATTCTACTGTGGTTCAGTTATGTTTTATTTTTCTGTGATCTTATGCTTGTAATTCCTGTAACTTCCTCCTCTTCTATTTTCATCTTTCCTGGCATGTTCGACTCCTCTTCAGAACACTCTTAACATCTTATTAGGATTTCTTCGTTTTGCCATGCGGGATATGCCTATTTGTCTTTATAAACTGCAATCATTCCTGGTAAACTCCTCATTGTATTTGCTACCTTCACGAAGAAGCTTCTTTCCTCCTTATTACTGTAATGCTCCTTTAATCTTTCCATTCTTTGTGTAATAAACTGTTACTGTATTTCTTTTTTTTTGTACAGATTCTTCTTTATTGGATACATTGATCTTTACTTTCGGCTATTGCTTTTCCCAACATGTTAGTCTTGCTGGAGCTTACTTTTTTAATGCTATTTTGCATTTGGCCGTATGATTTATTTTCTTTGCTCATTTATTCTCTTGTAAGATACCTTCACTTATGCGGCGTAATATTGTTTTAATTTCTTGCTCTATTCTTCTTTGTTTAGATGTTCGTTTCTCTGTCGGTTTTCTTAACAGATTAAATAAGGGAGAAGATCTCTTATCCCCAAACATTTAAATTTATGGATTCAATGTGCTGCATATCTACGTATAAGACAGCCTCTTCCATATTTAATATTCAGTCACTCCAATTAGAGAGTAATAATAAATTGATCAAAATTTTTGCATTTTTTCCATTTGTTTTTCGCCGCTGTGGGAATTTTCTCTTTTATCCAAGTTTTGGCCAAAAAAGTATCAATATTTCCAGCTCACCTTTAAGACTTCTTACCTACTTACGTGACTTGTTCCATATCGTTCAATACAATAGGTAATCGATTGGTTTTATCCTCCTATTCGATGCCGTCCACGGTCCTTTATGTATTCATATATTTTTGTGTTTAAAACATGTACTTATTATTTATAAATTTCTTCATGCGTAAATTTCATCATTCCACAATTTTCTATTGCTGTCTTCGGGTCTGTGATATATTTTTCCTATTTTATTAGTGGTTTTCTTCTTTTCCCATTATCATGTCGACATTATCCATTATTACTTTTAGTATATTTATACCAGAGGTCTCGAAATAAGTGACCAAGAGTGCACTGACCGATGCAGCATCCAAAAATGAGCAAGTTTTAGATTCACATGGATCGACAAACTCTTCCTTTTTGAAATCGAGTGTATTAAAGGTTTGGGATAGAAATAATTTTTCAAAGTATTTCCAGAAAAGCTTTTAGAAGAATCTTCAAATTTGAGTTAATCAACCATCTAATTTAATGTTCCACTGAAAAACTAGAGTACTCTTTCATCTTCGCTGTAAATCGCTTTGTTTTAATGGTCCCCGATTTCCTCTAAAAAATAGTACAAAACTATACCTAATAAGTGTAGAACTTAATTAAAATTAAAGGCTCAAAATTCAATGAAAGCAGTATTACTCTATAATATTCCATTGTTAAACAGGGGTTAACTAAATATTACTTTTATGATCAGACTTGCCCTCATTAATAATGAACTGCTAACTCGAAATATTACAATTTATGTCATTTAGATGAGAGTAAAAAGTTGTTTTGTGTAGAATTTTATAGCACATTAAATTTTAATGAAAAGCCATAATTACTGCATGAAAACTAAAACATTAACCCGTCGTCACGCGTGCTTAGCACCCCCGAAATTAATTCTAATAAATTACGTTTTATTCCCAGAAAAACTTTCAACCGTATCTATATTTAGCAAACCTGTAATAAAGAAAACTAACATAAAAACTGATAAAACTATTAAGCACGTTTTACGTTTTCCTTTTAATGGTTTTTCCGTGGTTAATTTTGGGCGATACATTTTTTTTACATCGCCGTATCCGAACAGAAATTGAAAGTTAAATATCATCCTGCGTTAGCAAGCAAGAGTTGATGAAATTTCCATCAGTAAACTACAGAGGAACATAATTTACTTTCCAATTACTTTTTCGTCCCAAAAAAGTCAGTTTATAAGAACAGTTAAGTACGGCTGAACGAACCAGACAACCCGGGTGCTGTCGAGTTAGTTTGCTTGCAGGGCGGTTCGAGGTCTACTTTAATTCTCTAATCCAGCAGCAAAAAGACCTCAGCTAACATCTTACATGCAATTTAAACATCTCAATCCCCTATCAGTGTTGAATCTCGTGATCGATTGTTCAATCAACGACGTTCTTATCTTGAAAAGTTACCCATTTGCACGAGATTGCTCTTCGGACGTATGTGTGTTATCTTGACTGGGGAGGACAGTCGTAAGTGTTTTTGCTTCGGGACAAATTCAGTTTGAGAAGACAAGTGGTGTTAGTTGGATTCCCGTTTTGATTGAACGGTTTTACTGCAAGATGGCCGATCCGATTGTTCTAACTTGATAAATACAATGCTCTACAATTTTTTCAACAAAGTACATGAAAAACAATTAGAATAATGCATTTAAAACAAATATTAACCGGCAATTGCAGTCAAAATCTAGCTCAGAAATTTTGGTCCTGCAGTTCACTCCATTACTGATTATGCAACTTAAATTTAAAACTTTTTTTGAAAATTGAAGTGTAAAATGGGAACTGGAAGGCATAATTCAAAGTTTCAATCTATCTAAAAGTTTTACTCCTAAAACAACTTAAAATTCTAATTTCAAAGTCCTAAGTCATGTCTTGAAGTTTGAAGTTTTAACTCCAAGGTTTAGGTTAGGTCCGGAACTTCAAGTTTCTATTTCTAAACAGTTACTTAGGTTGAGTATTGATGAATAACAAATAATTGTTAAAGTCAACATCCAAAAAACCTCGAGTGTCAATCAATTCACAATTCGAGTCTCTATTCCACTTGAATTTTTACTTTTATCCAAAATTCAGAAATTAAATTTTTAAATTTCAAACCAATTCAGAACCTTGAATTCAGGTAGGAATTATACATCTTGAATATGCCCTAAAATGTTATTGTATTGACTCATTTGCTTTCGATCCTTTTAATTCCAATCGGGTTTTGATTAGAGCTATGGATCCAGAATTTGAGATTCTAATATTCCCCTGCAACTTAAATGTTTATTTATTTCATTTTTCAGGATTTAGTCTTTAAACGTAAACACATATCAAATTTTTAAGTTCCAATCGCAAGTTTCTTGAAGCTAGGTGTTAGTTATAAACTACAATCTACGATTTTGTTAAAATATAATATACGTAGTTGTTACTTCCAGTACACATGTAGCTAACGTTGAGTGTGTACGTACGCGCCTAAACGTAGCATAATAATCATATTTTACCATGTAACTAAAGTGTTATCTTTATTTACCACTACCTTCCATAACTCGAACAGGTTATGGGCCCAGTTCAGAGAAGTGGTGGAGTAATAAGTAGTGATAAAATATCAAAAAATAAGGTTATGTAAAAAAAATGTGGCGTGCCCTGTAAAAAGGTCGTTGGTTATTGCGAAAAGTGTGTGGTACATTCGGTGTTCACGAATCGAGCATTTGTTGCTAATTACCTAAATTGCAAATAACGTTTAAAAATGGACAATAGCGAACAAATTTTACCGGAAAAATTAAAAGGTAGTGAAAATTGTCATACCTGGAAATTCGCAATGAAAAACTTGCTGGAGTATCATGATTTAGAAGGATGCATACTTTCGCCGTGTACTGAAAAGGATGGAGCAAAGCTAAAAAAAGCTAAAGCCCGAATAGGTCTTTCAATAATTTTTGTATTTTTTATATCTCAAGAATAAAATTCAACAATAAACAATAAACAATTATAAATCTATACTGTTACTTCCAGTACTCATATAACTAGCTAACGTTGAGTCTGTATGTATGCGCCTAAACGTAGCATAATAATCATATTTTACTGTGTAAAATGTTATACTCAATATTTATAGTATTTAATACATCACTATTAATCCTATATTTTCCACTACCTTCCATAACTCGAACAAAGCAAACTAAATTCTTAAATTGTACTAGCTAATTCTTCTATTGCTTTAGATAAAATCGATTTGTATAACAAATTTCAACTTACAATTCAAATGTTCTGTAGTCTGATGAAATTCTTATTAAAGTGGTAATTCGTATCAAAGCATGTAGAAAAATAATCAAATTATAAGTAAAAGGAAACGTCGACAAGCGTTGATCTTTTGCAACCATTTTTTGTGAGGTCTGAGGTCTTCAAATATTTTACGAATTAACCGTGATCTTTAACTTTTTCATCTATGTGCTGAAAGTTCAAAAACGCTAAGAACGTTTTTATATTTTTGCAATAACAGGAGATTTTTGAAACGTTTGCCCTTATCTAGTTAATAAGGTATGCTTTCAGGTTTTAATTCTGAGATGTTTTTACTTTTTTTTGACATTGTATTCCCAATTTGTTTGGAGCGCCCGAAAAATTACCTCTTTTCTTATCTTAAATAATTTTATGTACTGAAAGCTGAAAAATGTTACGAATGTTTTTATATGTTTGCAATAACAGGAGATTTCTTGAACGTTTGCCCTTATGTAGTTAATAAGATATGCTTTCAAGCTTTAATTGCGGGATGTTTTTCTTTTTTTCTTGTTTTGAACGCCCAAAAATTCTTTTATGTGCTGAAAGCAGAAAAATGTTAAGAATGTTTTTTTGTTTTTGCAATAACAGGAGATTTTTGGAACGTTTGACCTTATCTAGCTAATAAGATTTGCTTTCAAGCTTCAATTGCGGGATGTTTTTACTTCTTTCTTGTTTTGAACGCCCAAAAATTACCTCCTTTTTAGGAACCTGTAAATATTCTGAAAACTCGAAATCTTTTAACTAATCTTTGTAGCCTGCAAAATCAACCAGAATATCCCCTTGAAATACCTGAAAATACTTCAAAAATTACCAGCCATTTTGACAAATATTTGAAACTTGCAAGATCACTCTCAAAAATCACCATATCTTTGACAGCATTCAAAATTCTGAAAATTCCTAAAGTTACATAGGTACTTTTGACTAATTTTTGAAACCTCTAACCCTTTCGCTAATACTTTCTAAATCTTTAAAAATTCCCCTCAAAATCATTTACATACATTTGACGCTTTTGGTCTTCGAAATATCGCAAAAGATTTTTTTTAATAATTTCGAAATCTTCGAAAATGTTTTAAAATACACTGATTTTGACGAAATTCTAAAACTTCGAAATCATTCCAAAAATCAACTCTTTTTAACAAAATTTTGAAACTCCTAAAAATCATCCTGCAGATCAACTGCTTACGATTAATCTAACATCCGCAGATAATCAAAAATTAACTTGTCTTTGACGAAATTCTTTGAAAAACCTTGAAAACATCCCAAAAGTAAGCTGCTTTTAACTAATCTCTAAACCTCCGAAATACTCTGAAAATGCATTCAAAACTGGTTTTTAGAAATTCTGAAAGCTGGAGTTTTCACTATTTTTGGCTAATTTTTAGACATCCGAAGACAATATTATGTCCTGTTTCTCAATAATCAAACCGTAAGCTTTATAAAATCGCTTATTTTGTTTCGGTAATTTTTTTTATTAATTAGCAATGAAAAATTGAAAGATATTATCTATTCTTGGTCCATCTTTTTAACTCTAGAAGCCCAAAGCGACTTATTATTGACTAATTTGTGAAACCTCTGAAATTATTTTGAAAATCGACTCGTTAAAATCATTTTTAAATAAGTAGTATCTATAAACTTTCCGAATACCACTTTCTTGACAAAAACAAAATTGGAAACGTCCCAAAAAATTATGTACTTATCTTTGACTCACCTTCTAAAATTCTGAAAGCTTAAAGTTACTTATTTTTGACTAATTCTTTAAAACCTCAGAAATCGTTCTGAGAATTACTCTTTTTAAATAATTTCCAAAAATTCAAAATCCAAAAATCACCTATTTTTAACTAATTTTTGAAACATCTAAAGAACTTCCCGCAGATTAGACTAATTTTTGAACGTCTGCAAATAATAAAAAAAACTTAACTTATTTTTAACGAAACTCTGACACTTTGAAAATGTCCCTAGAATAAGCTATTTTGAACTAATGAATTTCACGGCCAGTGTCAATCTTAAAAGAACGTCTGCCGAGTTGGGACCATGTCATTCTTGAGATAGAAGAACTCAACGTTTCGCCCCCTTTTTTAAGGCGCTTCTTCAGAAGTTTGAGGAGGAAAAGAGGGCACTAAACGAGCACGGTAACTTAACGTGTCACCCACGCCAGAGGCGAAACTCTTTTAGCAAGAGAAAGAAGCATACGGTAACTCAACTTGTAAACCAAGCCAAAGGTGATACCCTTTTGAAGAAAAATAGAAAAGCTAGCGACTTTATACCGGCTATAAGTGGAGGGGGCCCAAACTTCCATATGTCTGATAGGTAATAACCAGTGTCACGATTCAAGTTGTTGGGGGTCTTGATGATTTCAATGGCCTCACAGATATTTCTGTTTAAAAAATAAGGGGCATTGTGTAAGATCGAAAATTTTTCAAATAATACCATATGACCAGTGTCGTGATGATGTTGAACAACAGCTAAGGGCGAGAGAAGACCTGATTTTAAGCAAAGTTTGTGTTCACAGGTACGTGTGTGTACTGAGCGGCTAGTTTCTCCAATCCACGTCCTAGAGGGCTTATACCGCAACCAACTGCCACCCCCATACAAATGCCAAACATAAATGAAGGAACATTTGCCCAAATTGTGTCAAGTGGACAACAATCTTCCCACCATTTAAATGTACCACAAACGTCCCACATGGAGAAACTAGAAAAAATGATGATAGAACTAGCCGACAGTATAAAAACAATGCTAAACCTCCTCACAGCCATCGTCTCCAAACTGAAGTAATGGCACAAACACTCAAGATTGCAGAATGGAATGCCAATGGCTTGTCAAACCACACCCTAGAATTACGGGCGTTTATTACTAATCACAATTTGGATATAGTTTTAATATCTGAAACCCATTTTACAGAAAGAAGTTACTTTACAATACCTAACTATATTATGTATGACACACAACACCCTAGCGGAGCTGCACACGGAGGAACAGCAATACTTATAAAAAGTTCTATCAAGCATTACCAAACAGATAAGTACACTCATGAGCACATTCAAGCTACCAGCGTGGTCGTAGAAGACTGGACAGGACCAATTACAATCACCGCTTTGTATAGTCCCCCGAGACATAACATAAAAACAGAGCAATACACCCAATTCTTTAGCACACTTGGAACACGCTTCATTGCCGGCGGTGACTACAACGCCAAACACCAGGAATGGGGTGCTAGAGTAACCACCACTAAAGGCAGGGAATTATTAAAATCGCTCGTCACCAATAATCTCAACTATCTCACCACCAGGCAACCTACATACTGGCCTACGGACAGGGATAAAATCCCGGATCTACTCGACTTTTGTGTTACAAAAAACATAGCACAAAATTACCTAAGAATTGAACCATGCCTTGATATGACATCAGATCATTCCCCAATCATAATTACGTTAAGTACGCAAATATGTCACAGGCCTAGACCAATCAGACTCAGTAATAAGAAAACCGACTGGGACTTATTTAGAGTAATAGTCAACGAGAAAATAGATCTAGACATACCCCTCAAGACCATCGATGAGGTCGATGATGCAGTTGAGCACCTGCATCGTACTATACAAAGTGCGGCATGGGACTCAACCCCCTTATCGAAAGCGAGCGATGTCCATAATACTCTACCTATGGTAATCAAACGAGCAATAGCTGAGAAAAGAAGGCTTCGCAGAATTTGGCAGAACACTAGATCCCCCAATGATAAAAATAGGTTCAACAATGCTACACGAAATTTGAAAGCAAAGCTTCAAGATCAAAAAAATCAGGCTATACAATATTACTTATCAACCCTCTCTGCTACCGAAGCAACAGATTATTCCCTATGGAAAGCCACGAGGAAACTAAAACAACCACAGCAAGCAATCCCCCCAATTCGGAAACCTGATAGAAATTGGGCCAGGAGTGAGCAAGAAAAGGCTAATACATTTGCAGCACATCTAACAGATGTTTTTCAACCCTTTCCTTCTGCACTAACTCCAGAAGAAGAAGCCGAAATACAACTATACTTGGAGACACCAGATCAACTAAGTCTACCAATAAAAAAGATCACGATAACAGAAGTAAGATCGTTAATTAAGTCCGAACTAAATCCTAGGAAAGCAGCAGGCTATGACCTGATTACAGGCGAAGTCCTAAAACAATTGCCACAGAAAGGATACAAACTAATAACGGCTATATTTAATGCTATTTTAAGTTTGAACCACTTTCCGGCCCAGTGGAAGGTGGCCCAAATAATACTAATACCTAAACCAGGAAAGCCTCCTGAAGAATTGACATCTTATCGTCCGATCAGCTTACTACCAATAATATCTAAAGTTTTTGAAAAACTCTTACTCAGAAGAATTAAACCAATTCTAGAAGACCACGATCTAATACCAGCACACCAATTCGGCTTTAGAGAGAACCACGCCACCATCGAACAAGTTCACAGGGTAGTAAGCGAAATCAACCAGGCCTTCGAAGAGAAGAAATATTGCTCCACTGCCTTCCTCGACATAACCCAGGCCTTTGATAAGGTCTGGCATGCGGGACTATTGTATAAGATTAAGAAAAACCTGCCACACACTTATTTTCATCTGTTCAAATCCTATCTGAGTAACAGATACTTCCAGGTGAAGTTTCGGGATGAACTAACAAAACTACACCCTATTAACTCCGGAGTACCGCAGGGAAGCGTACTAGGGCCCGTGCTCTACCTACTGTACACGGCAGATATATCTACCACCGGCCTTACGACGACGGCTACATTTGCAGATGATACTGCAATTCTTGCAACTCACGAAAATCCTGTTATTGCATCAAGAATTTTACAAATCTCTCTCAACCAAGTGCAAGACTGGCTCCGGCTTTGGCGTATAAAAGCAAATGAAAACAAGTCCACCCAAGTCACCTTCACACTCAGAAGAGAAACATGCCCACCAGTTACCCTTAACAATACACCACTTCCGCAAGCAGAAGACGTCCGATACCTTGGTATGCACCTCGATCGGAGACTAACTTGGAAAAAACATATACTTACTAAACGAAAGCAACTGGGCCTAAAGTTCTCCAAGTTAAACTGGCTATTAGGAAAGAAATCCAAGCTAACTTTACACAACAAAGTACTACTCTACAAAAGTATACTAAAGCCTATCTGGACATACGGGCTGCAACTATGGGGTACCACAAGCAACTCCAACTTGGAGATTTTACAGAGATTCCAGTCTAAAACCCTAAGGGCAATAGCAGATGCTCCGTGGTACGTTAGGAACGAAGTCATCCATCGGGATCTCCGAGTGAAACTAGTGAAAGAAGAAGTGAAGTGCGTGAGTGCAAAATATATTTCACGATTAGAAAATCATACGAACTATCTTGCCGTGAATCTGCTGGATAATAGCAATGCAGTCCATAGGCTGAGGAGACTCAGCCCCCTGGATCTTCCGGATCGATACTAGCCTGACTTGTGTGTCAAATATTATCTGTACATAGTTAATAAGTAATTTTTGGGGGAGCCTTCCACTGGGACGGCATCCAACATGTACTCTTTTTGTAAAATTCACCTGATTTACTTATTGCTCACCAGAGCAGATTGTAAATATAATTAAAGATATAAAAAAAAAAAAAAAAATGGTGAACTTGATATCAGGGTACTGATTATTAAGATGTTCTAGGAAGGAAGCAAGGTTATGTCTTCCATGGGACCAGATAATGAAAGTGTCATCTATGTAATCGAACCAGTTTGGATTACAGGGCTATTGCGTCAAAATATTCCATAAAGATGCTTGCAACCACCGGAGAAAAGGGAGTACCCATTGCAGTACTTGCTTATCGCATCAGTTGTTAAGCAGAAAATATGTGGAAGAAATGCACTTTTCAACGAGAATGGCTACATTTGCAAGTTTGCCGTCTTACACTTGTAACTGTTCGATGAGAGCCACTGAGTCGGGGATGGGGACAGAGTGGAGAGGACATCGTGAACAGAGACGTAACGTCAAAAGTGACAAGTAGGTCATTAAGGTTTACGGTGAGATTGTCGCTGAAGTTTACAAAGTGGGAAGTATTTAAAATATGTAAAGAAGACTTCCCTGTATACGCCTTAAGAATACCAGCGAGATATTTGGCCAGGTTATACGTGGAAGAATTTGTGGTATTGACAGTGGGATAGAAAGGGATCTCCTGTTTGTGAATTTTTGGAAGACCATACAGCCTTGCCAATTTGGATTAACGAGAGATTACCAGGTGTCTTTATTCTGCGATTTTCCATCTTGTAATATCCCAAAGGAAGAGTTGCTCTAAAAAGCCTGCTGAACCAAAGAATTAAATATTTTTGTGTTCAGAATTAGCAGAACGTTTTGGGTAATTCCTGAAAATATCTCGGAAAAACTTCAAAATTTATAAAATTTTCTCTTAAATCGCGAAAATAATACTAAAAATCGTTATGAAAGTTTCAGCAGTGCTTTACAATTTTAAAAAATTCCTTGCGTAATGAAAAATGCAATTCACTAAACTTCTTCTTGCAGCTTTATTATTCATAGCTTCACAATCAAATGTTATTTGGAAATTTGAGAAACTTTAGAACCTGCGAACTTAAATTTTTGCATGTCTTCATGGGGTAAGCCTACACAACACGTTATCACTCCATAGGGCTTTAATGCCAAAAAAAGGTGTCTGCAGTTTCTAAGTCTACTGAATCCCAAGTTGAAGTATTCAATTGCTCTAAATTTTAGATAATGTCAATTTTTAAAACAAATTTCAAATTACAAATCAAATCTTCTATACTGGAGCACCGTACTGATGAAACTCGCCTCACAAACTATTTTGTTGAAATACAAAACCCTTTTCAAATCAAGTTCAGGCATCTACCTTACAAAAATAATATTTGTATAAAAGAATGGAAAATAAAATTCACATTGAGACTTAGAAAACCTGAAACGTAAAAGTTGGAATTTCGTTGTTGATTTCTTGCAAAAAAAGCAAGTTTAAAAGGAAACGTCGACAGGGTGTTCGTATTTTTGTGAAGCCATAAAATATTTTAAGAATTATCCGTGATATTCAGCTTCTTCTTTTTTGAGCTGAAAGCTCAAAAATGCTAAGAATGTTTTTATGTTTTTGCAGTAACAGGAGATTTTTGGAACGTTTGACCTTATCTAGCTAATAAGTAATAAGATATGCTTTCAGGATTTAATTCTGGGATGTTTTTGCTTTTTTTTTGACATTTTATACTCAATTTGTTTTGAACGGCCTAAGAATTACCTCTTTTTTAGAAATCTGTAAATATTCTGAAAACTTAAAATCATCTTCTAAACTAATCCTTGTAACCTGCAAAATCAACTAGAATATCCCCTTTTTTGAATAATTTTTGAACCTCCAAAGGCATTCTAAAAATTTTAAAACTGAAAATACTTCAAATATAGGTACATATTTTTGACTAATTGTTGAAAATTTGTGAAGCCACCTTGAATCACTTGAATATCTCTTAATACCTCAAAATCCACATATTTTAGACTCAAGGTTCAAAAATTCAAGATTCCTTAAATCACCTACCTTTGACTAATTTTTGAACCTCCAACCCACTTTATAATGCTTTTTAAATCTTTAGAATTTTGGTGGTATACTAAAGAAGAAAATAAACCGCATATAGGTATTACTCAAGAAAAGAACCAGACAACGAGGAAATAGAAGTAGTGGAAGAAGATACAAATATCGAGGAAAAATGCAGAAGAACGGCGAAGGAACAAATATCACCACCTGTGGAGTACAATGAAAATAAGGATATTAATAATGATATTAATAATGATAAAAAATAGTGATTAGGCTAAACTAGCATGTAACATGTAACAGAGCAGGCATGTCTGCGTGAAGGCGTTTCATATCATAGACCTGGGAAATTAGCGGTAATACTAGAAATACTATCAGTATAAGATGACAAAACATGCTTAACCATCTCAGTCACATGTCCAACTCCCATTGAATATGTGACTTACTAACTACCTTGCACTGCAGAAGCGGTGTCTAGCGGCTAGCGTCACAGGCATGTTAACGTTATGCAGTGCTCCTTGTTGGCATGGGGTGGGCCTGGCGTAATCCAGGATTGATCCACGAGGATCTGCTCCATGTCGATTGATGATGATGATGATGATACTAAACGTTTGAAAACGTTCGAAAAATCACCTGTTTTTAACTAATTTTTATCTGTAGTCTCTTATACCTTTCGGTGTTGAGGCGGGTGCGTTAACATATGAGGCTAAGCTCTGCAATTAATAAAAAAATTAACTTGTCTTTGGTGAATTTTTAAAACTCACATTTGTTTTTGACTCATATTCTAAACACTAAAAACTCAAAGTTATCAATTTTTAACAAACTTTTTGAAACCCCTAAAATCGTCCTAAAAAGTACCTTTTTAAACAATTGTGAAACATCTAAAGCCGTTCCAAAAACCATGCCTTTTGTAAAATTTTAAACTGCAAACAAACCAGAAATCATATACTTTTGAAACCTCTGAAATCATCCTAAAAATCGCCTTTTTTATGTACTTTCTAAATGCGAATACCCCTCGAAAAATATGTTTTTCTATGAAAAAACTTTAAAACCTAAAGTTATCTAACGAGTATTTTTGACTAATTTTTGAAACCTCCAAAGTCATCCTGGAAATCACTTTTTTAAGTAACTTACACAGAGTTTAGAAACGAGTTTATTTGGTAAAATTTAAAAACTACAAAACAACAAAAAATCCCAACTTTTAAATAATTCTTGAAATCTCCGAAAAATTATGTTTTTTAAATACTTAACAACGGCCAAAAGCCACTTATTTTAGTAACAAATTATATGCTCTTTTACGCTAAAAATGCTCTGAAAACCACTCCTTTTTGGTAATATTTTAAAACTATGAAAACACCAAAAATCACCTACATTTGAATAAGTTTCGAAACATGTGAGATTATCCCGAATATCACCTTTGGCTGGTAATTCAAAGATTTTTTTTATAAAATGCGCCTAAAGTAAAATACGCTAACATTCACTGGTCAAATATTTTTATCTAAAATCATAACTTCCCACACTCCGAGAACTTGAATTTTCAGCAAAAATTTACACCCCGTAAAATATGCAGAACTCTTTTAATCTGAAATTGTTGAGGAAACACTGAAATTAAATCTAAAAATCTTTTTCACTGGGCAGTATGATTAAAATTCTAATTGTCAAATTCAAATTATGCTTGGAATCTTCAGTCAACATTAGAATTATGAATCCTAAATTCGATTTACAATATCAAGTATCGAAACCAAAAGAATTGAGATCATCCATGTTTTCCGGATACTTGTAGTGGGTTAGGTAATAAAGAATAAAGGTGAACAACTAGAAGTCTTTCCCACTTGATATATTTAAATTTACAAAGTCAGCAAACCAGGTTTCATCTCATAGAGACATTATCAATGCTAAAAATAAAGTACATTTACAAACTCAAAAGGAGCTAAACAACGCAATCTTACCAAAGCAAAAAAACAGGTAAAACATAGCAGGATCAGACAATTAACCAATCAAGGTACCGAGTTCTCTAAAAAACACGAAAAAACGATATTAAAATTGTCTGATCCCGCTATGGAAATTGAAGTCCTAACATCTGGACATTCAAAAGGCAAAAGTAACGTCTGAAGGAAATACAAAAAGGAGTAACAAAATGGATACCATATGCTAAAAGCAAAAGATAAAATCAAACATAGTAACTAAATATAAGAAAGCCAACAAAGTTGGACCACAATAAAGTACTTACTTTGTTGGCTTTCTTATATTTAGTTACTATGTTTGATTTTATCTTTTGCTTTTAGCATATGGTATCCATTTTGTTACTCCTTTTTGTATTTCCTTCAGACGTTACTTTTGCCTTTTGAATGTCCAGATGTTAGGACTTCAATTTCCATAGCGGGATCAGACAATTTTAATATCGTTTTTTCGTGTTTTTTAGAGAACTCGGTACCTTGATTGGTTAATTGTCTGATCCTGCTATGTTTTACCTGTTTTTTTGCTTTGGTAAGATTGCGTTGTTTAGCTCCTTTTGAGTTTGTAAATGTACTTTATTTTTAGCATTGATAATGTCTCTATGAGATGAAACCTGGTTTGCTGACTTTGTAAATTTAAATATATCAAGTGGGAAAGACTTCTAGTTGTTCACCTTTATTCTTTATCAAGTATCGACTTAAGATTCGAATATTTTAATTCGAACCAAGCGTCGAATTTTGAACTCAAGTTCGAATTATAAGTTCTAAATCCTGAATATAATTTTGGAATTTTTATATTCCAATCAAACTTTTAATCTTGAATTCAAGTTAGAGTTGTTAATTCCGAATCCTAAGTAGGATCTAGGATTTGAAGTTTTGACTCAAGATTCGCTATTTTATTAAAATTTGAATCCACATTTGAATTATGACTCTTAAATTCTAAATACGAGAACTTTAAGAGCAGCAGCAGAATCAAGCTTTTAATCTTGAATACTAGGTTCTACCGATTCAAATTGTGAATTCTGAATCCTAAATTTAAAATTAGTATCCACTCAAGATTTGATTTAAAAAAAAAATTTAATTACGATGAAGCCTTGAATCCAGGCTATAGTAATCCTGAATATGATTTACAACATCAAGTATCTTGATATAGAAATTTCCCTAGAATAAAGGGGATATAAAAAAGTCCCCTCAACTGGCAGTCAAACCGTCACTACGTGATCTCCTGGCTACAAAAGCCATACGATAAATATTAAAGAATATAAATGTTTAAATTCCAATTATATTTCTAATCTTTAATACTATATGTTAAAAGTTATAAATCTTAAATCTTGAATACTTCTTCAAATTTCAAGTATCAACTCAAGATTCAACATTAGAATTTTTTAATTTCAATCAAGGTTTACATCTTGAATCCAGGTTCTAGCAATAAATCCTAAATCCGCTTCTTAAGAACGATTTAGAATTTCAATTCTCGACTTAAGATATTCGAATTAATTTTAGTCAAGATATCGTGAATCCAAGTTCAAGTTAAGAATCTTAAATCCAGAATAAGGTTTAGAATTTAAAGTATCGAGTTAGTTTATTTTCAACACTTTTAGGCCAGCCACGCTTCGAATCTTGCATTCACATTTATGAATCTTAAATCTCGAATACGATTCAGAATAATTTCAAGTATCAATTCATGATTTGATAGTCGAAATTTTTAATTCCAATCAAGGTTCGAATGATGAATTCAGGTTCTTGCTAAAAATCCTAAATCCTGAATGCGATCTAAAATTAAAGTTTCAACTTAAAATCTGATATTCTAATTTTTGATTTCAATTCACACTTTAATATTGAATCCAATTCCTAGTTAGGGGTCCTGGATCGTGAATAAAATATAGAAGTTCAAGTATCGACTACTGATTTGATATTCGAATTCTTTTATTACAAACAAGCTTCAAATTCTGTAACTAAGGTTCTAGTAATGAGTTGAATCTTCAAGTTACATTCGAGTAATGAATCCTGAATTTTGAATTTCAAATATCGACTCATTCGATATTCTTTTAATTGCAATTAAGTTTAAAATCTTGAATTCAGATTCTAGCTAAGAATTCTGAATCTTGAGTAGGATCTAGAATTTCAAACTCAAAGTTTGATATTCGAATATTTTACTTTCAATCAAGTTTTGGAACTTAAATCTAAGTTCGAGTTACAAATACCAAATCCTAAATACGATCTAAAATTGCAAATATCGACTTAAGACTTGATATTCAAATTTTTTAATTTCAGTCGTCTTTCAAGTATAAACTCAAAATTCATTTCTATCAAGCTTCGGTTCTCGAATCCATATTTGAGATATGAATACGATATCTTGAATAAGATTTATCGACTGAAGATTCAATATTCGAACATTTTAAATGCAATCAATTTTTGAATCTTCAGTTCAAGTTTAAGTTATGAATCTTGAATTCTAAAATACGCTTAAGATTTTGAAGTAGAGACTCAAAATCTGATATTGGAGTGTTTTAATTCCAAAGCAGCGTTAAATCTTAAATCGAGATTAGAAACATAAATCTTAAATCCTGAATATGATCTAGAACTTCAAGTATCGAGTCAAAAATTTTTTAAACTGGGATGAACGTTTGAATCTTTAATATACATGTGTTAAAGTTATAAATCGTAAACCTTAAATACTTCTTGCGCGTTGAATCCAAGTTTGAGTTATAAATCCTGATTCTAATATTTTAATTCCAATCAAGTTTCGAATGTTGAATTCAGATCCGAGCTAAGAAACCTGTATCTTCAATACGATCTAAAATTTAAAGTAAGTGTCAACTCAAAATACAAACAATATTCAACTTTATCGATTCCATTCAAACTTTAATTAATACAGAATCCAAGTTTTAGTTTATGAAGCCTTGATCCTAAATACGATCTCGAGTCCACTCAAGATTCCATATTCGAACTTTTAAATTCTATTCAAACTTGAATATTGAATCCAAATAGATTGATTTATGCATCCCGAATACTATCTGGAATTTGAAGTATTGACTCAGGATTCGATAGTATTTGAACTTCTTAATTCCAATCGAGGTTTGAATTTTCAATTCACATTCACTTTCGAATAACGAATACGATCTGAAATTTCAAATATCGATTCGAGTATTTTAATTCTAATAAAGTTTGAAATCTTAAATTTGGGTGCTAACTAAAAATTCTAAATGAGTACGATTCAGCATTTCCCGAATCCTCAGTACAATCTAGAATTTCCAGTATTGACTCAAGATTTGATATCGGAACTTTTAAATTAATCAAGTTTTGAAACTTGAATTCAAATTCCATATGGACCCTGAATGCGTTCTAGAATTTCAGATATCGATTCAAGACTTGATATTCAATTTTTAATTTTAATTTAATTTAATTTCAAGTATCGACTCAAGATTCCATATTTGAATCATCTTGTTTCAATCAAATTTTGAATTTTGGATCCACATTTAAATTCTTCTTCTGTATCAATCCTTTTTTAACGGCGTTGACGAGGGGCCAACGCCACATTTTTAAATCGTAAATCCTGAATATGATATAGAATTTAGCTTTAAAGTCTAAAGTAGTTTAGATCAAACATCAAGCTTAAATTTGAATATTAAATACGCATCTTACTTTATAGAACATTTTCATTTAAGTGTGACTCAATGCTGTTCAGTCGAGCAATTAAACTTTGCCCTTTTGACTTTTTACTAAATATCGAATGAAATTCATTAAAGCATATCCCTAGAGGAGTGAAAGCTTAATAACCTGATCTTTAGAGTAATTCATTTTGTCTATTTTTAAACAATTCACTACTGAGTTTTGTATAAATTTTTACAGATTCTCCATTTACTTCTCAAAGGAAATTTTAAAATGCAAGTTCTAGGTTTACCTAGGTAACCTTATATGTTTTCAGAGGAAAGCTGTACGAGTCAGATTTCTTTATACAACATATAAATCTGAGAAATCTGCGTCTTTACGAAAACTTGAAATTGTTACATTTATTTGTTAAATTGAAATTAAATTCTAATGTTGTATATAGAATAACACGTACCAAATATTTAATTTCAAATAATTAAAAAACTGAGGATTTGAAATAGTCATACTTAAAATTTACCACCAAACTCCGAACTCAAGGTTAAAAAAGTTACTTCTTAGGTCTGATTTCAAAAATAAAAAGATTAAAAATTAGATGAAATGGATCTAGAAATAATTTAGATTAACATAAAATATCTTAACTATGTTGGTTATAATCCAGTAAGTAAAGAAATCCGAGGCAGATTAAGCGTTAACCCAAATTAAAATGTTACAGAAATTATTTCAGCACGAAAGCAATTTACAGAATTCAAAGAGCCAAAATGCGTGGAAATATTAATTTCTAACCATTCAGAAAGCTGTTTTTCATTTATAGACTTTTAGAAATGGCATTTAAATGTTAACGACTGTCGATTATAAACAGTGTATAAAATCTTAGCATGACAAAAATATTAAATCAAAATCTTTCGTTCGACAAATCGTGCGGCGTGCTTTGAAAGGCTTCCGTGAAAAAACAACATTTTCAACAAATTTAATAATGGATTATTTCGATCTTTAACTAGCACCGATAGAACTGCGTGTCAGAGGGCATGTACGATTGTGGAGGACCTCTCACACTAGATGAGGGAGAATGGCTACAAAAGGATTCACGTTAATTTTCTTTTTCTTCCTTCCCACTGGGGTTGCTCGACCAAGCAAACGGACATAATCAAGGACCACCTTCTGATAACATCACGGGGATTTCTTATGTATTAAGCACTATTTTAGATACTACTTCGACTTTATTCAAATCAATGATGTTAAAAATTACATTATTCTGTAATTAAGTAAACTGACGCTTTAAAATTTGATCAATATTTATAGTTGGGTTCTACATTTTCTGCTGCCATTTTTTTTTTTTTTTTTTGAAGGGTTGTACAAGGTTTTGTTTGTTTGTTTCTTGTATGTTTGAGTGATATAATAAATACCGGTATTTGTAGTTGTCTATTCGAGTATATTCCGATTTTTTCGAGAATTTCTAAATGTAGTTTTTGTCATCCAAGAATCACAAGCATGTCTGATAAATTCATGATAATGATAATCAAGAAACGTGGCGGTCAGCTGACAAAATTTACAAATAAAATTGTAGCAGTAGTGACTGAAAAAATAAAATAAAAAGCGATAAAAAATAAAAGATAAACCAGCCACTTTCTAGTTTATGCAAGTAAATTCTTCTTTGCCAATACGATCTTACATAAAAAAGCGAATTTGCATCCACATCATATAATAACATTTTATGTACATGGCCTTTTCGATTGAGTATTTCACATTTCACACTTGAACAATTAATAATAAGTATGCTCCAATTTTTAGAGAATACTTTGAACAATGTCGTACTAAGAGTTTAGAAATGTACAGAAGCACATGGATGATATTTATAACTTCTTTTATGTTTATGTAAATACAGCAGGACCGCGCTAAACGGGCATGCAATGCACGGCTTTCGGTAATTTTTTAAAATGTACCTTTTTATTTATCGAACGTTTTGAGTTACTTTATTTTATATTGGTAAACAATTAGTGACAAATAAAGATGAATCTTTATGACCTTATACATGTGTGGCATATAAAACTTATTATGCAGTGCATTTCGTTTGTTACAGGATTGTTTAAACAGAAAATTTTATAGCTTAATGAGTATAAGACAGCAAAAACACCGCAAGCGTACGGCCGCACACCTAAGTGCAGCACTAAAAGTTCATTCTTTATAATAAAAATAACGTGATTATTCATGGTTTTAATGTAATAATTGTTCACGGTAGGGTAACGTAGTAAATAGGCAACCCGTTTAACCATCATTTATGGTTGCCTAACCTATGTCCTTTAATTCACTCCTTAAAAAATCATGTTCAAATTCCAATTAGGTTTGTTTTAGAATTCTTCTTCTTTCCGTTTTTCCAACCTCTATCTGGGTCTTCCGGAGTTTCAACAATAACACGGCTCCAACCTGAAAGACGTTCTGTTAACACTGACACTGACGTCGAAGTCTTCGAATTCATTATAAGTATCAATTACGTAAAAGTAAATAAAGTAAATAATACAGTATGATCAAGTCTTAGGATAGCGGTTACTGTGGAATTTAAGTCATCTCTGAAATTATTATTTTTATGTCATTGACGTTTACTTGGCATCCTTTAAAAGGTGAGCAAGTTGTAATTAAAAGGCTTCAAAAAGAATATGTTGTGTTTAGGCTATATTATATGAATGAATATTATCTGGAATTATTTATGTTTAAAAATTCTTTAATAGCTTAATTTAATTTTGTTGTAATTAATTAATTAGTTTTGTAGTTAGGTCATTTTGAACTTTTCATTAAATTCTGTAACTATCATATATTCTTCTTTAAATATGCATACTTAGTTTCGCTAACAGTTTCCTTACGTAGACCAGCTATTTATTAAGTTAAACAAGGTGATTATGACACCCTGTTTTTAAGGGTTATTAGTTAGTATTACTATTAAATATCAACATAATTAATTATTCTCCTCTTAAATTTATGACACTCGACACTCTAAAGGTATAAGAGGGTAAAAGGAAAGTAAATAAAGAAATTTATGAAAAATAGAAAATATAATGATTTATTCAGATTAACTGATTACTTTCACAAAATTTTATATTTTATAACTTTCCAAATTTCCTCTCTTTAAACAGCAATTAATTATTTATTTCCCATTTATTCAAATATATTGGCATACACTTTTTTTGTTAATAATTTTTGCAGGTAAACGCGTAGGGTGAAGCAGAGTAAATATAAACAACCATTTATTTGGTTATACCAAAGAATATATAATATTTATACTCTTTGGTTATACTTCAATAATTTATAATTTTTTGAACTTGTGTTCTTAAAATGCTTATAACTGACATTTAACTAGGCTATACTGCTCACTTTCACAAGCTTTTATACTTTTGGTCTTTTCAATTTCCCATTCTTTACACTGCAATTAAAATTATGAATTTACCTAAATTTTCTATTATTTATTCAAATATACTTTCTTTAACATAAAGTTTAAATTATTTTGTGTTACAAAAGATAGATATTTTATAAACTTTGGTTAGTAGGTTTTGTATGTGAATACATAGAGTGGAGGAGAATCAATTTAAACGACCATTTAGTTCATAACAATTTAATAATTTATAAGCTTTTTACTTTTTTTTTGTGAATACTTAGCTGTTGTCAGCATCTATAATAATTGACATTTAGCTACACTTCTTTCTATATCAAATTATCAATTTCTCGTAACAATAATTAATTCATCTCGCTATTGTATAAATATATGCAAAATAAAACAAAGAAACTAATTTGTTTTGCCCTAAATTAAAAGATTATTAACAATACAAAAATGTAATAGTTATTAAGGTACCAAGGGCATTATGAGCAAAATAAGCGCCCAAGATTGTTAGTTTACAACCCGAGGGCCTTTGGCCCGAAGGGTGTACAACAATCGCGGGCGCTTAGTTCATAATGCCTATGGTGCCTTCAACGTTTTATGTCCTACCAGTTTTCTTATCTAATTCACATTTATTTTGTAATTTAGATTTGTGACATTAACTGAGCTGTCATTAATTTTCACTGTGACAGTGGCGCATAATAAAGTTGTATCCATGGAAACAAATGATTTTTGCTGGTTTTTATTGGTCATAATACGCCCTAGGGCATTATAAAAAAATAATAGCCCTAGGGCGTTATTTTGTATATAACATACCTCAAAATAGACAAACCATTTTGTTATTCTTTTACAATACAATTTTCAATATGATTATTTGGACCATTATTCAGTGGCGGCTCGTGGCTTGAAATTATGGGGGTGCTGCAGCTTTCGAAATATACTTACATACCAGTAACGATCCTTGATATTTTTAAGGCGCCTTTTATTTTATTTAAGGTGCCTTAAATAAAACAAAACAAATCGAAATTTTACTCAATTTATAAAAAAAATAAGCTTACTGGAAAATGAAATAAAAAGAATTTTTATTTAAATATAAAATCCATTCTGCGATTTTTAACTTCACAAAATTTTTCGATCACCTGTTAACACTGGAGCAGCCTTGACCGTATTCGCAGTGATGTTGCAATCAAGTTGGAAATACGAACTATTTATTATTTAATATTCCTGTTTATATTACACATACCGTCGCCCAAGACGTCCTTGCACAATGATGACATCACCTAGTTTTTTCGTGGTATTCAGACGTATTATTGTTTTTGTTGGATCGGATGTCCAAGAGCTCAACGGCATGATGCATTAATGCTGAGATGCTGCCCAGATAAGCAGCGTTCGGACTACTTTTACCATGTATTATTAAAACAAACAAATCGCGGCGGAATGTGCACCGAATGTACTACGTTTCTGACACTGCTACATTTCTCAGCGCTCTGAATGGAATCTACAGCTTCGGTTTAAATAATTCCTTTTAAAAGCGGTTTAATTAATTAAATTTATGTAATAATTATGCAAAATATTGAATGATTGTTATATTATTGATATTTTCAAGTACAAATTTAATAGGTAATTAATTTCCGTACTTTGTTCTGGGGGTGCTGCAGTGTCGCAGCGCTTATGGACCAGCCGCCACTGCGGCATTATTATTAATAATAACACTCTACTTACAATAATGAGCCATTACTATTAACTTGATTTATACAGATTTATTTGAAAAGCGAAAAATTTAAAACCTTTCCGACGCCAATTATTTTTAATTTATTTTTTAATATTTATATGACATTTGATGATATTATTTGAATCAACACTCACGCGTATTAAAGTTAGGAAATTCTTCAGTGCACACATTTTGCAACTTATACAATGTTTAATCAACAGAAGGCTGTTTATTGTTAATAAGATTTTTCTGAATAATAGATTTCTTCATTTTTGTACAAAAATTAAAATTGTATAACTAAGCTATTGAAATATCCACTTAGCATGCGATTTATTTCAGAACTGAAAATGATAACTCAATGACTTTCGTTCCTGAAATTGTTGATAATAGGTGTAATAATTCTGTTTATTTCTGGAGTTTATACCATATGCTATCTAACGATTAATGCATCACGTGAATTATATAACTATACAAGATTGAGTTATTTTATTTTTAATTTGATTGTAATTGAAGTTTATGATTGCCTAACTTGTTCTTTGAATCTTAATTGTGCTAAGTTTTAAAGTCATAACCGGGTATATTGTTAATCACCCAATATACTTTAATTATTCAAATTGATAAAAATTGAGATCCTAACTACTAATCAGTAATGACCAATAAAAGTTTGAGAAGGGTTCTTTCGTTCTTTATAAGTTGGTAATATCTGTATGTAAACTCAAACTAATCATTTTGAATTTCACAAGCTGCAAACAAATTCGTAAAGGGGCAATTATCCTTGCATTGATTAATCTTAACTCTTCAACCTTTAATAAATCACAATGGAAATATTCGTATTTCTGGATGCCTGTAATTTAAATCACATTGAGTTCCTTTACTGTTCCTTTACGATTTTCACCAAACATAATTTTAAAAATTCTAAGGTAAAACAACTAACCTAAATGTTCAGTTTATTTCGTAGACGTAATTGAGAAGAGAAAATCCTACTTCATATTTAAAGAATGATAAATATTATAGATTTACCTCCTGTTTCAAAATCCCATGACATGAATTTTACGGTGATGCGTTTACATTATGCAGGTTATTTGAATATCGCCTAATGTTGTGTATCGTCTGTATATTAACAAGGAAATGTGTTCCTTTCAACGATGTGACAGTGTGATTGATATTAGGTTAGTTTGTATACGAGGCGTTTTAGTTTAATTAAAGAACGAACATGCTTGGGATATATCTAATGTTAATAAACACTCAAATAATCATTAAAAAATGATAACATAATAATAAAAACAAATTGAAAAGTCGAAAAATTTAGATAAGTGTTCCTGATGGAAGGTTTACCACACATTAAAATTAATTAATTATCCGAAAAGGAAGAATTATTCAGAATGTCAAGCGAAAGTAGTGGCTTGTTAGGGACGACTGCACAGCTTTAGGTCAAAGGGTACTAAACCCAAAATATTAATAACCCCTGACGCGTATGAACTTGAACCATAAGGATCTGCAGCCGACGGTAATAACCTACATCCATCGTGTTTCATTTTCGAAATTTGTGCTTTAGGTAAGTAAGATTCTCCTTCCTTGTTTTCCGAGTGCAACCGACAACTACTGCTTTTACAGGAGAAAAAAACTAGGAAATCTAAAAGCTCCATTTAATTTCTTTCCTCCCTCAAGCCTCACTCGTATATCAATATCAATGCATTTCTAATCCCATGGCTTGCTTCCTCAGAAAGAATTAATTAGTTGAAAGGTTTCCTCCCGGCAAATCGTGTAGATGTTCGTTGACCGCTCCAGTGCTTTTCATTCCTACTGAAGCTATTTCGGGGTTCTGTCGCAGGAAGGACAGGCGCTTTGTGTCAGAATACAGGACATGGCATTTGATTGTGTTTTATATATATTGCCTTTCAGCCTGTTGGCTTGATCTTCTAAATGATGTCACTTATGGTATTTTCACACTCGTGGAATATCGCCTTTGTTAGGGATATTTTCCCCAAGCTAGCCTAATAAAAGTTTCTGATGTTATTTTCATTAGTTAGAAACAAGCAGTCGTAGATTTTCCTAATTAATTTGATTAACTAAAATTGTTCGTTATGTTTACATGACTTTCAGAAGAAAGTATTACATTTTTGTGTCGCTTTAACAGAAAAACACAGAAATTTAATTAATTAGATTGCAGGAAATAATTACGAATTATTAGAAATCTTTTACTGGCGTCGCTGCAATAATAAAGCAAAAACAAAATCTGAGTTGGATGCTTACAAAGCTCATTTAATGCTTACATAATTTTTCACGTCTCTGATCATAATTTTTAAGATTGTGAAATCGCTTATGGAAATTATACCAGCATTAATTAATTAAATAATCTAGCTGTCTTTCAGTACATACAATGAACTTATTTAACTGGTAGGTACCTGAACAAGTAATATAAAAAATGAACCAGGAATTCAAAAACAAGCAATATCTGTACAGGGTGTTTCAAAATTAATTCGGCAATCTTTTAAGGATGACAAAAGGTGTCAGGGCATGGAAATGTTGTAAATAAGCTCCGTTTATACCCTTAAGAAATACCTAGCTTTGTTTTTTTTTTACCCGAGAGTTTAATGTTATTTTAGACTATTTTTTACTTCATTTGGTGTCTGTAAAATGTGTATAAACTTGTTTTACCTAAATTGCAATAAAATAATCAGCAATTAAAACATGAAATTTTATTTTTAACTTGTAATATAGCTAAAATAATAGAGTAATAATCAAATATTAATTTTTTAATTAATAATATGAGTTACATTCTAAGTTTCTGATATTATGTAAATTTTTTTAGCGCTTTCTGAAAAGTTGTAATTACAATAAGCTACCTTAAACATTAATACAGGTGCCCATTTTAAGGCGTTAGCCTGTCAAGTCCTGAAAAGAGCAACATGCACGATATTTCACATCTCACTAACTACTACAGTTTCGAATTAAATCAGTATCAGAGAACCCATTATGGTATTTAAGTAATTCATACAATAATAGATCTTCGGAATTTAAGTATGACGTTTTAATGCTTTTCAGTTTCTTTTAAACAATTGAAAGTTTCGTGTTTGTTGGTGATTGAAACAAAGTAAAATGACAGACAGCGCAGCGGTCTGTTCTTTGCGGTTGCAACAAAGAAAAGGTGACGTATTTCGAGTAAATAACTAGAAAATTTGTTATCAGTAGGTACCTACTTTGTTAATATTTACCTGTTTCTAGATTTCCAAACAATTCAGATAAATAAATAAATAAATTTTTCTATTACATAAAGTTGTTTTATTCATCGCGTTTAATTGATAAAAATATATTAATAGTATATTGCGTCATAAGGGAAGATATAGGCATATTTCATCACTAAGATTTCTGCTGCACGAGCGAACGTAGTGAGCGAGGGCAGCAAAAGCTGAGGGATGAAATAAGCAGTTAGATTCCCGTAGGGCACAAGTTATTTTTCCGCATCCATGAGAAGTTCGTATATAAAAATAGTTTATAATATAATACGTATCTACCGTTTTGACATATAACTTCAAATTGCAAATGTTCAATTTTCGTATTAAAAATAACTTCTATAATGAATTTATGTAAAAAATAATTTGAATTTACATTCGTATTTGCTTGAATTTTAAAAAATAATTACACTTATCAATCACTTAAATGAAGATTTTTGTATAATCAAATAATAATTTTGATTCTAAATTATATCGGTAGATGTCACGCCGATAGCATCCACTGTAAAAACCCGCAAATGTTCATATCGTCCCGCTTTTTCATATTTACCCGTCATCCGCCATTGTTAACCTCAAATGAGATAAATAATCTGTCAATTACATACCATGGATGCGGAAAAATTGATTTAATTAAAGTTCTAAAACAACCACAGCAAAAGTAGATGGCCACTTTAAATAGGTATCAAATATCGAATTATTTCAATCTTGAATAAAAATTGTAATTTTGAACCTGAAATGTGTATCTATCTCTTTTTAAATACGGCGTCTATATTTATTTTGTAACATAAAGTCAAATTATTGTATTTAATTATTTAACATCAAAAAAGGGAAATATTACCTATATTAATTTTAAGTGATAACTTTTGAGTGTAAATATATTTATATGGCCGAACAGAAATTTAATAATATTTTAACAATTTATATATTTTTGAGCTTGTTTGTATTTATATATTCGCTCCCACAGCGAATTTGTTTTACTTTCCAACATTTCCAACTTTTCAATATTTTGTATTAATTAGTTTAACTATTTTGAATATTATTAATATTTAATGCAACTTATATTAATAAAACATTGTTACATGTATCCACTTTTATTTGAAAATTCATTATCTGCTATCCAATTTTTTTTTATTTTTAATATTTATTACAATAGCCAGGGTGGCACAGTGGTAGCGCGTCAGGTTAGCGTTGCGCTAGTCCCCGGTTCGAATCTCCTGATGGGCAGGATTTTCCTGCAGTCTAGGCGGTATCGAATCCTGGTGACCATTCGTCATTGGGCACCTAATTAACGACTCTCTCTTCCGAATACATACCTAAGAGGTAGAGTAACAAGGTCCTACACTACACACACTTACACTTTACACATGGTGCAGTGTGTAGGTATTAAACGGCGCACCAATTACGTAACTGGCAGAGTTGGGGCGGATAGTGCACTGCACCCGTAGAACCTCATACATTAACGCACCAGCCGCGACACTGAAAGGTATAAGAGATGACATACAATACATACACACATACATAATATTTATTACACAACCGATTATATTTGAATTCGTACTCTCTTACTGTCTTGTGTTTAGTTGACTGTATTTGTTTCAGTTAATTAATCACCTGGTATTATGCCTTCAAGTAGTTTGTAACATACGCTTAACAGCGCGATCGGTCTGTAGTTTTTCACACCACTTCATTCTTTTCCTGGTTTAAGTATAGCTATAGTTTTTGTCTTTTTGAACACCGCTGGTAAGTGTCCAGCTTGTAATATATTGGTATAAAATTTTGCAAGCCGGGCCATCACGTTTGGGCCTACGTGTTTCAGGAATTCAGGGTATATTTCCTCCTGCCGCTTTGCCAGTTTTTAATTCCTTAATGGCAGTAGTTACTTCTTCGATGAAAATTTTTTGTGAATATTCCGAAGTGACCTGTGCCTCCGCCATTTTTTGTTTTAATTCAGTTTTAATTTTTCTAGCCTGGTTTTTATTTGGTTCAGCCCTTGTTAGTTCGATGATTCGGTTTGCCACCCGGTTGGGCCTTATTTGATGGGTTCTTGTGTGTGGATGGGCGGAATTTATACCCAATTTCCGAAATAAGGCCCGTGCAGATCTACTAGAATGTTGGAAGTTGAAGTTAGTCATAAGTCATAGCGTTCTCTCCAGCTGTATTCAGTGCTTGTATGAATTCATCGGCATCATTCTGAAACAAATCATTTATAAGTTCGGAAAAACGTATCGATATTTGCAGTGATCAAATTAGAAAGGTTAAATTAACATTTTAAGGCTTTAAGTAGTTTTTCTTTTTTGCTTTTTTTTAAAATTTATTAAGCCAAAATCAGGACTCTTAAAATATTTAAATGGATTTTTATAAGTTGCCGAAGAGTTCCTACATTCGATTTAACTTTACTTTTCAAAGTTTATTGCCAAACTATTTAATGAAATTACATAGTTTTAATCATTTTACGTAACTGTAAACGTAACGAAAATGCTTTAAATACATTTAGGAAAGACCTTCGTAACCCTGCAATACTGCAAAATCTAAATGGAAAATTACTTATAGATTTGGGAGTTATCACAAGTAAAATAAACATCAGCAAACATTAAACATTAAGATAAAACGTAAATTACATTACTCCTGGTCCTGGGTACATAGCCACCCCCCTCTTCAAGCTAACACTGCACAGAACCTCAAGCTATCAAATCATTCATAAATTTCGAACTAATAAGAGATAAGGAAGCAAGCCGTAAATCAGAACAATAAATTTAATTTGATAGCCTAGCTTATCTTAAACACTGTAAACTTGTATTACAAGGACATTGATTGTTAGACATGGGTTATCGGAATTATTACCAACTTAGGGTTTATAACTATACGAACAAATTTTTCTTTATCACTTTAAAGGGAACGACATTCATATTTTAGACTTTGGAAACGATAACACACCCTTATGAATTAAATGCTGTTAAGAAATATTGAAAAGTTTCGTTGGTCGAAGATATTTCTTCATATTTCAGAAGTGTTTTATTTTACTCCTCGCATGACTAGCTTTCGTTCTTATTTAAAGTTCGATGCTTTCAGTGTATACTTCAGAATCCTTTATCAAACTATTTCGCGTTTCCTACATGAATAGAATTTTAGGATGTGTGGGCGAATACACATGTAAACCTTCTAATTCACAACACGTGATAGGTTCGGAGAACCTACGCAAGGTAGGCTATATCGACGGATTTAATCTACCTACGTTGTAAGCTTCTAAAAGTCAAAGCTGAAGTTTACAAAATTCCGCTTCAGCGATTGAACACACATAAAATTATATGGATATAATTACAACCAAGTAGCAATTATGCCCTAGGCAGAACAACAAACCCTTGAATAGGCCACGTTTCTGTATTACATGTTAATGTTAAAGGTAAATCGTACACTGAATGAAAACTATATTATTTGGTTAAGTAGTTTTGGGATGATGTTTAGATGCGTTGAATTCTGAGCTCGTAAATTAATTTCGCAGAGTAGGCTGTTGCAATGTTGTTGATTGCATAAGTTAAATATTTTCTTTGGGTTTCCTTTTCTCATTCTTCGAATTTGGTGCTTTACCAAAGCAGTCGTTTTAATTCTGCTACAAATTTATTCGGACTCAATGAATTTGTTTTTATTTTTAGTAATCGTTAATCTCTGTCGATGTAGTTATTAAATTAATAAACAAGCAAGATTAGCTCACCACCTACTGAAAATAAACACATTTTTACATGTAAATCCCAAGCTCAATATCTAAAATTGTTGGTTTTTCTTTCCAGTATTTTGCTTTACTGAATTATTACCAAATTCAAAATATTCATATTTATATTATTACTCTCAACAACCACACTTCTATGTCTACGTCCCTGTAATATTCAAAACCTAAACATAATAATTAATTTTATATCACGAAAGCAATAATTTGTAAGTAACAACGGTAACACGAGACCTCTCGGGGTCTCTTAAGGGTTCCTTTTTTTTTTAATTTACCTGATGAAAATCACATAACCAGAAATCATATTCTAATTGTTTTTATAAATTCATTTTTTGATTCGGTTACCTCCTTAACTATCATTTTATGGCACAATTTTCGTCGACCTTCCCATTAAATTGTCATTTGAAAAGATATGATTATAAACATGTATATTTATAACCCGGTCACACCATGTTGCTTGAAATTAATTATAAAATAAAATTATGTTATTTTAACGTCGTTTCAGGCGGCACCCTTCTGTCGAAAATCCATTAATGGGTGGATGATGTTTCTTAAAAAATTCCCTTTTATTGAGGTTTAAATAACAGATGTGTTATGTATTTTGTCTTCTTTATAGGAAAGCTGTGTTCTGGGAGTTACGAGGAATTTGTTTTCCTGTTTAGAGCTACTTTGATTAAGGTAGGCGTTATTAAAATTGTTTGGAATACTTGTGGTGTTATTTTGTGTTTTTTGTGCCCTCAAAATTACCACAGTCAATTGATTTTCGTGAGTCGCAAGCTTTTATGTCTTTTGCAATACAATTTTTACCACGTTTTAATACTCTCAGCATCTGAATAATTAAAAATCTAGATTTTTAAATAAAAAATTCACAGATTTCGCAATCCTTGCAACCACAGGATACATTGGAAATGATAATGCCATATATAATATGTAGCTATATAAAACATATTAACTGACCTCACTTACGACTTCGAAATTGTGGAAATATCACACCTCTGAGAGTAATATTTTTGGAAAAAAATTGTTTAATAAAGAGATTTTATCACTCAAAATGTAGCAGACCTTGTCTATTCTTCTTACACACTTTTATACGAAGAATTCAAATGTTTACTATTATGAGATCATCCAGTTGGAGTCCAAGCTCGATTGACACGTCCGAACGAGGGCATTCAATATTTAACATTCAAACTGGTCTTATGTTCATATTTTGCTGTTGTACGTATTTTATCGAATTAACTTTGTTCTCATTTAAATACTTATTATCTTAATTCACATCCTAACAAAGTCACCGCCGTGATAAATAATGTCTGCATTCATTTGAAATATTCTTAACTAGTGGAAGTGTGGCCGCTTTAATTTTCTATACAAAGAAATATTACACTGTTATGACCTAAAATACTCGTACTTGTCTCAAAAGTTAATTTTATCCAACACCTACCTAGTATTTGAAAAAATAGACACAAGAACGCGCTACGAAAATTTCTAATTTCTTAAATACTTTTTTGCTTCGACGGCACTAGTTAATGCGGTCACGGTCACATTCGAATGTACCCAACCGCAAGTTAAGTACCGACACTTTTGGTGTCGCGCAAATCTACTAAAATTCTTGTAACTCTGTCCAATATACGAGCGCATAAACATTTCCAATGTTAAAATATCTTAGGTAACATTTTCAGCAGCATAAAATTCGCATAACATTGGGAAAACACAACACATTATTATTTGATTGATTCTCAATAATACCGAGGCATAACATTTTGGTTGCAGTCGATGATTTGATTGAATTAACAAAAATCTGTTATTTATTACACATTTAAACTGATTTGAGCTTTTCAGATTAAGTTTCAGGTTTGTTTCAGAAATTGTAGACGAATAAAATTAAAATACTATCAAAGATTATTAGCTACTCAGCTATCAATTCTTTTTATTTTTATCTCCAAAAGTGTTAACACAACAAATACTTAACATAAATACATTCTAAAAATTGTTGTTGTGGAAACGACTTAGTGAATAGGAATATGAACTTTAATGACTTTTTAATTAGAGGTTTTAGTGAATTTCATACGAGTAATTCTTTTAACAAATTTCTGAAAAGCCAAACTTTAATTACGAAAGATACCAAAAGGATATTATTACTACGCCGCCTATGAAAACCCCCTTTTTGTTAGCAATACTACTGTTTAATATTTATATTCACGTACTTACTACGTTTGTGCCAAATTTCAAAACCATAAGTAAGTAGATCATGAGCGAAAAATTGAAATTAAGAGGTCTCCCCCTTTGATGGGGCCAAATTTCCTAAACTAATAATAATAGGTTCCTACTTAAGAGGCTTAACTAAAAGGGCTTGCATATTATTTCAGAGACTTCACTAATTCCTAAGTCAACCTATATAGTTTCTTTATACTTTAGTAAGTGAATATTACTATCTTCTTCGCTAAATTACTAAATTAAATGAGAGGGACGAACTCCTGAAGATCAAACTCTTCATCGAGATATTTTTGATTCTTAATCCTTAATTAATTTTAATTAACAATTAACAATTTTTATTTATTTAGATATTTATTTATTTAATGAATTTTCTATAATTTATTTTTTAATTTTAATCAAAGTAAAAATTACTGTAGTTTGTTCTTTCTGTACTAACACGTTAAACGTTTTTCTGAATTTTAGAGCAACACCAGATATTTCTTTAATATAAAACTGGTTAGATAATAAAAAAAAATATGTTTGTGCATTAATTTTGTAAAACGTATTTTTTTAAGTAAATAATCTATAATCTACGGTCTTCTCTTTTCTACACAGATTAATAAAACATGTTCTTACATTGCTCCCTCAACAGTGTACGTTGGCCTAAATTACATAGCTGTAATGAATTTGAAGTAGTTTTAAAAGAGCCGTATAAATAAAAAAACGTATCTTCTCAAAGAAACGTACCCTAAATTATTTAAGCTTTAAAACTAAATCACAGATCTTAAATAACATAAATACGTCCATAATTATCAACATGCATGGTGAACAGATAGTTTTGTTTTGTAAGCAGCATTGCAACGAGAATACCTATGTAGCTCTCCAGTTTGATGATAAAACTATAAACAGTTTTAGGAAAGTTTTCTGTATTTATTTAAAAAGTACAGGAATTATTAAATATTTACGTCATTTAAAAGTAATTTTAAACTTAATAGTTTCGAATTGTTCTTTAAATAAAGTAATTCCATGAAAATTATTTTTTATTTGGACAGTCCACCACGTTTTATTTATTTGTAAAAAAAATTAGTAATATTTGCAATTCAAGTAATACATAAGCAAGTTTCAATTTTATTAAATATTGTGCTAAAAGTCTTAATGAGCCCAATATAGGCTTACCTATTAAGTTTTTGGTTTTGAGCTGTTAATAGCTTTGTAGGACATAATTATTAAATCATAAAACTAACCCCATTTCCAAACTTTTTTAATCTGTTTAATACGAAAATAGAGCAACCGTTAGAATACGTTGTTTTATTTGTTTAATGCTTCATTATCAACAACCAGTGGCAACTCGCCTCAGCAAACTTCCAGAAAATATTTAAAGCACCAGCTTTGAATTCATTAATAATTAAAATAATGATAAAAATAGCTTTGACTAAACTAACAAAACTCCTAGGCCCACCTTTCAAAGGAAAATTTATTTAATGTATTTAGTACTATCCTTTACTTCACCCAGACTTTATTACAGTAAATTGAGTTTACTAAATTATTTAACAAAATAAACCACTTTCAGTTTAGCTCATATTTCAAATGACATTAATGATTCTCCCAGTACATATTAAATCAACATTTATAACCGTACGAACCTACCTTGCAAAATGTTTCTCTGAAAATACGTTTTCTTAAACGCAAGAGACGGAATTAATGTCGACTTGGGAAACTGCAATTTAGAAATTTTCAATTTTAAAAATATAAAAGCGCGATTTGTGTGAGTCTTGAATTAATAAAACGGTCGCCGAAGTGCATGCAGCAAAGGTACAAGAGTAAACAGTGCCGGCTGACTGAGCTACAGGCTACCAAATATCATGAATTGTTTATTGGTTAATCAAGTCGGTTGTATACCGCCACCCGTGCTTTCATCCCGTTTGATGGGTTGCGTGCTCCGCTGTGTATTCATTTTCATCGGTTATATAAACTGTTTTACGGGGGCGCTTGACAATCGTTATTTAAAAAATTATCGGCCACGAAATGAAGTAATAAAATCACACTGATAGTCCTTATTAGTTTTGTTTTCATTTAACAACGATATCAGGCAATAATAATACATCAAAACTAAACTATTAGGATTACAGACCAATACGTTTGTGTTCTGTAATTTTAAAAATACTATATACAATAGACTAAGGGCCCGATTCTCAACTTATCACCGAAGTGATATCCAGTGAAAATTATCACCAAATATCACTTTATCACTTGGAGCTATTCTCAAAAACAAATTTATGATATATGGTGATATATATCACTCACTTATTTCCCCTGGTATTTCGATAGTGAAATCGGTGATATTTGATGATATCACCTTTTGACAGTAAACTTTCATTGCTTTCATCTTTGAAAAATGGACGAATACCTTGATTTATTACTTGTTGAACACGTTGAAAATGAAATGCATAGACATATTCGGCCAAGGTTCAATGCGTTTAACTTGAATGAAAAACGTTTTATAAAATTATTTAGAGTGAATAACGAATTGGCAACATTATTAATTGAAAGAATGAGGGAACACATACGTCCTCCTGGTAAGAAATGGGCATTAGACGTTGAAACAAAGGTACTACTCCTACTCGTAATGCCTATTTTTAGTTTGTCGAATTATAATATCCTTTATATTTAGATGCTGATTGCTCTTAGATCTTTTGCAACTGGTGGATACCAAACGGACGTCGGAAACGACATAAATTTAGCAGTTAGTCAAAGTTCTGTTAGCAGGTGTGTCACAGAAGTGGTAGACTTTGTTAATAGGATTTTATTTCCGGAGTGGGTGAAATTTCCTACTTCTGAAGAACAATTAATAAGAGCCAGGAATGCATTTTATACGAAATATCATTTCCCAGGGGTTATAGGATGTATTGACTGTACGCACGTTGCAATAGTTTCACCTAACAGTAGGAACCCTGATATATTACCTCATGTATATATTAATAGGAAGGGCTACCATTCAATAAATGTCCAGTTAATATGTGACCATAACATGAAAATATTAAATATTAATGCTAGATATCCTGGGAGTACCCATGATTCTTTCATTTGGAGGAATTCAAACGTAAATATTTTCTTGCGAAGAAGACATAAGAATGACGACAGACATTTTTGGCTTTTAGGGGATGCTGGGTATCCCTTACAGCCATGGTTAATGACTCCATTAACAAATCCTATAAATGAATCACCGGAATCAAGATTTAATGATGCTCACATCAGAACAAGAATAACTATAGAGAGATATGTAATGGAGTCTTAAAAAACAGGTTCAGATGTTTACTCAAACACCGCGTATTACATTATGCTCCCAATGTAGCATCCAAAATTATTAATACTTGTGTTGTCCTCCATAATATGTGTTTGGCTTACAATATTGAAGAAACAGATGAAGCAAATGATAATTTGGATGAAATTTTGGATTATGGAATGTACAATAATCAAAATGCGATAATAGATGATGATGCACCAAATCGAATTTTTAATCGTGGTAGAATAATTCAAAGACGTATTATTGGAACATATTTTAATTAAATTTTTTTATAAAAAAGACCAAACGAAATAAATACATTTATACACTTAAGTAAATTGTTATAACTGATCCTAATTTTAAAAAAGTACAACTATCTAAGAAAAAGATTCGCTGATTTTAGTTAGAGCATCAGCTATTTTTTCTTTTGCGATTACATCGCGTTCCAAAAGAGCTAATTTTTTTTCATAATATTCCTTTTCAATACTTAATTTGTTTTTACTATGCTCTATAATTCGTTCAGTGGTTCGTTTTTTATTTCCTTTGCAGTTTGTTGCATTCGGTAGCGCTCTCTTTTTGGCCGGTGTTGAAGTTTCGCAAGGCTCAAAAGTTGTTGTGTTCTCTATAGTTTCAAATGCTGTAAAATATTTAACATTTGAAACTAATTAAAATATTAGTCCATAGTTTAAAAACACACTTTCACGCTCTTCCGTTTCAACTAGCAAAGTATTTGCTGGTACCATATCTAATGGTGACTCCAAAATATCGGAATGCCCATAAATTGCAGAGTTACCTTCAAATGGAGTGATGTGTTCTTCCACATCAGTCAATGGGGTTTCTATATGGGGCCCACCTCCGGTCATCCTTGCTGTACTAGCATTTTTTGATAATTTCTCTTTTACATTTCTTTTCATATCCTGCCAGCACTTTAATAAAATGTGTAAATAAATAGGTAATGTAAATTATATAAATTATTGTATTATTTTCAACTGATATCCTTGTAATATAAACTCATAGGTACTTACTTTCCTCCACTCTTTACCCGTTTTATTGGCACCCCCACATGCATTTAAAATGTTTGAAACGTCTTCCCACGAAATTCCGTTAGATTTTAAATCGGTAATCGTACCACTATTTAAATTGGTATTTTCCTGCATAATTTCAAGCAGTTTGCGTTTTTGTTCATTTGTAACGTAAGTCTTCCGTTTCGATGACATTTCGAAGTCACTTCGTCAAAAATATACAAATGTTTGAAATTTTTTTGCGCCAAACTTCAAATTTTGTAATATTGACAGCTAGTGTTGCCAACGTACTGAATATATAATATCACATTTTCTCATTCAGTTATATCATATCACCTTGTAATTGAGAATAGCATTTAATATTAACAAGTGATATGATATAAATTTATCACCATTGTGATATGATATGAAGTGATAAGTTGAGAATCGGGCCCTAAGAGAGGCAATGGAAAATAAGTTGAAGGATGAACAGGCTGCATTTAGAACAAATGGGTACTGCACTAATAACATAAGTATATTACGAAAAATAATTAAAAGAACTATCGAAAAAAGACAACAATTGCTTTAACATTCGTAAATCTGAAATCAGCATTTAACACAACCAACAAAGCTGAAATATGTCGATGTTTAGAACTACTAGAAGTGCCTAAACCATTAAGTATCTTCCAAAGAGTCAGAGGTATAGTTCAAATAAATGGCGAGAGATCAAAAGCATTCAAAATGGAAAATGGGTTCATAATAATAATGGATAGAATACTAAAGAACACCAAAGCAAGATCGCAGAAGATAGTAGTAGGGTATAGAAACCTAACACCAAAAAAGTGGAGAGCTTATTATATGCTGACAAAAGAGTGCTAATTACAGACTCGCATGATACAGCAGTTTGTCAACCTGCAGATAGAAGCAATTTAGAAAACGAGAATGGAAATTGAAAGAACAAATATAAAAAGTAAAAAATAATCAAGAAGTAATAATAGCAGGTGTGAGAATTACCGACGGAACAATAGGACAGTTTGGTGAGGATGTCATTAACGGTAATGGCGAAAGAATAATCGAATTATGTAAATTAAACGAGCTTAAGATAACCAACGGATTTTACCAACATAAAACGTGAGGGTAAAGAGGGGTGCTGCATGTGGCACTGACCATAGGTTGCCCATATTGTATATGGAATTTCCTTGGGAGAGGATAACAAGAAAAAACAAGAGAGCAGGAAACAGTAAGAGGAAAAGATTAAACAGAAAAACAAGGAGAAAAGATTTAAAATACATTCGTTTAATAACAAAACAATTAGGGAGTTGTATAAAAGAAGATTGAATGACAAACTAATTGAATTCCACTATGGTAGCCTTTAAGAAAAGTATGAACATATTAAAAGCAGCATCAAAGAGGCAGCTCTAAAAGCCCTGGGGGAAGAAGAACCCCCAAATAAACGATACAGAGTTTTTAGTGAGCAAGCCAGGAAAGTAATAAAACAGAAAAAAGTACTATATGAAAGATGGCTGAATACGAAAACAGAAGAGGATATAAAGTAGAGCATATAAAGAAAAGAACAAAGAAACTAAAAGACTAGTAACTAGAGAAAAAAATGAAAGATGGCAAAGAGCATGACCGAACATAGAACAATATATTGGATGTACACGAAATACAGAATCGTGGAGGACAATTAGGGCACTAAAGACAAACACAAGAGAAAAGGCTGATATAGAATTCATACAGGAAAAGTATGGGAAGAGTACTATCGACAGTTATTGACAGAGAGCAGTTCTTACAAAACAACAACGACAAGGTAGAGAATAACAACGAACTGACGCAAATGCAACGTCAATACGAGGATGTAAAAAAGGCCATAGAAACATTAAAAAATAATAAATCAGCGGGACCAGGAGGGATCGTTAACGAACTGATTAAATGCTGATCGGAAAAGCTCTTCGGAATATTAAGAAACATGTTTCAGGAGGCTCTCAATACAGAAAAATTACCACCAGAATTGACAGAAGCTTATAAAATTTCCAGCATAAAGAAGGATGACCGTAGCATATGTCCCAACTACCGAGGCAGCAGCATAAACGCAACCATAGGAAGATTGTACGGAAAAATAATCAAAAATGAAATAGGAGCAAATTGGAGATGACCAAGCAGGATTCACTGCGGGAAAATCTTGCACTGACCACGTATATACAATAAGATAATTAATGGAGAAGAAGAAAGTCCATCTAGCATTTATAGATATAATGAAAGCATATGACTCAATACCTAGAACACAATTATGGAAAACGATGGAAGAGAGGGGAGTGGACAAAGAAATGATTAAGGCAGTAGAAACATTATAAAGTAATACAGTAACGGTCAAAGTGGAACACAGACTAAGTAACAAATTTCAAACAACCATAGGTCTTCTTCAGGGATGCTCAACGTCACCAACATTATTCAAAATTTACCTAGAATACACTCTTAAACAATGCAAAAAAAAAGTTGAGAAATGGCCCAGTACGAGATGACTATCTATACGCCCTCAGCTTTGCGGATGACCAGGTGGTCATAGTGCATGACGAGGAGGCAGGAGAACCTTGCATTCATGGTTATAAAACTTAAGGAAGAACACTCCAAAGTTGGATTGGACATCAATTTCCAAAAAACCAAATACCTAACAATAAAAGAACATACGATACAAAAACCTGGAAACGCAACAGAAATGGAGTGCTAGCGAAGATGCTAAAGAGTTGTACGCACATACAGAATATCAAATGAGGAGCCCAGGAACAGAATCGACAGGGATATAGCATATAGCAAGTAAAATAGAATGCTGAAATCGTATGGACATACAAGAAGAAGCTACGGCAGCAGATAGATTAAGAGTATAACGGAGTGGAGTTCTATGAAGACGAAAAAGAGGCAGGCCGAGAAGATCGTGTAGAGACGTTGTAAATGAGGCCATGCGGAAAAGGGGATTAGAAGATGGCAGCTATACTCGATGCCAGTGAATTATGGGCGTTACAGTTAAAACAAGAAAGCAAAGTAAATGCAATAGAGATTAACGTCATATGGAAGATCACAGGAAAGATTAAGTGGGATAGAGTGAGGAACGAGGAGATAAGAGGACAATTAGGACAGAAACCCATTCTGACAAAGCTGGAGGAGAGACAATTAAACTAGTATAGGCATATAAGGAGAATGGAGCCAGATAGATTAGTAAAAAGATTTTAGCAGCAAGAACAGAAGGTAGGAAGACCTAGGAAAATATGGGACAAAATAATTGAAGAAATAGGTAACATAAGAGGAAAAATCTGGCAGAAATGAAAGCACCAGCAAGGGAAAAAAAGGAAATAATGGGCGAAGAAGGACTGCACCAACTTCTAATCCGACGCTGAGAAGCATAAGAATGACGAATAAGAAAGAAAGAAAGAAAGTTTATCAACAACTCGATTACTACAGCAACCGAATCTAAAAAATGTCACAAACACACTCCATTACTGTACAAATACAACCTTTCCTCAGCCTTTGATTTTCAACGATCTTCTCCTATTTATTTAAACGAATAATGTTTTTAAACTTCTAAAGTTCCAATAAAATTAATAATAGAATAAAGATTCTAGCAAAATTAGCAGCAAAACCGACTGCTTTTAATTCAACCTTTGTAAAAAATTAAAGTAAGATCTTGAAGAGCAATAAAGAATTTCTATTTATAGAAGATCAAACATTAATACTTATTGGTCTAATTTATATGTATGTTACTGTAAAAGGTCGAATAGTGGCAAATGTTAGGTTTTACCTACGTGTAAATCTTAAGATTTACCAATATGAGTTAGTAAATGTTAAGACTGAAAGAAAAGAAACAGATTTTTCGGGGTTTTACCACTTAAGTTTGGTACAAGCTAGGATTTACCAATGGCGATTTGTAAAAGTTGTTTTTGTGAATAATGGAAAGTATTTATTAAAAATAATAAATTATAGAATGAACACGAAATAAAGTAAGTAATTATAAGAAATAAGTAAAATCTGCTTATTACACATCGGGTTATACAATGCAATGTTTTTGGGCTAATATGTTTAAAACATAAGTAATTTTTATACTTATTTAATATATAAAATCAGCGTCTATAATACGAAATAATTTTCTTATCAGACTAGTCAGCAAGTCATTAATTACTTACTCACTCAACATTTACCATATCTCTAAGGCAAAACCTAAGATTTACTAGTGAATGCTGGTAAAAGTACGAAATAAACAACTATTTTATAATATTTCGAGGTTTTACCATTACTACGTGGCTAATCTTAAGTTTTACTGGGAAATTTTAGGATTTACCATTGTTCGGGCTTTTACAGTAACATGTATATTAAAGATTTTAAACGTATTTAACTATAGTAAAAGTAAATTGTATCGTTAAAACGACAAAGGTTTGTGTCTTAATCGCCCGTTGAAATCTCCGGCGCACGCATCGGAAAATATTGGTTTTTACTGAGACACTTCGGGTTTTTTTTAGGATTAACGCCGAAGTATTACCTCCAAATGCCTTCTGGAAGTAAAATAAGCAGCAGCACTCTTACATTTTCTAATTTTGACCAGGATTTTTAGTAACTATTAAGTATAAACGTAAATTACATTCAGTATTCCAAAGATTCCTCAAAAATAGAAAAATTATTGCTGGTGAAATTAAAAGTTTACGTAGCCAACACACCCAAACTTTAGTTACATTTGCTTTAAATTTCTAATCCGCATTGTAATTTAAAAAATTTTGCTGTTACACGTGAAAGTTGTGCAAATGTATAGACTACCCAAGTATAGCAAATTCGCAATGTGGGTTGCATATTTTACTCCTTTCACCACTAACATCAAAATAAATCTCGCATGAAATAGTTACTAAAATAACTCTACAAATAAATGTCAATAAAAACAAACATCAAAATGTAATTAAAAAATAGCTTTTTATAGCAACAAAATTGGTAAATCATTTATGCAAGTAAATAAATACTTTATAGCTCTAAAAGTCAAAAGTTTGTATTTCTGGGCGTTCTAAAAATTAATTTTCGTAGAATTTCCGCCTTATCCTAACGTTCATCCAATAAAAGGATTCATTCAATACAATTCAATCTTTGTTTGGAAAAACAACTGACGAATTACTTTTAGAACTGTCGCGTGCTGTTTACGTCGAATTGATATTTGTTATTCCAGATTCGGGGATTTCAACCTACTCCTGTTCATTGTGTTCCGAACCGAGTTACCTTAATTAATTTCTTGGTAGAATAAAGCTGATTTATTTATAGAAGCAATTCCGTTATCTTTATAAATAAACTGTAAATTATAATCAAGGTGGTTAAAAGAAAAGCGGATGATATTTACTTTTGTATAATTGTATTAGAAGATTTGGAAATTTAATTTAGCGAATTCTTTTATTGAGCTTTTAAATGGGGAAATCATTTTTTCCACAAATATTTTTTAACGGCCACGCTTAAAACTACTATTCAAGAATTCTTGTGAAGTTTTGATTTGTCTCAGATTGCGGTTTCATTCGATGAAAAATCATTTTCCGGTAGGATGAAAATAAAAATATATTTTTGTTTCTTTATAAGGTCTAAATCTAAGAAATGATTAAAGATTCGTTGACCACTTGCCAGCATCATGCATTAAAAATCAAACCAAGATATTTTAAAATATTTGCTTGAAATCGCAACAATGTAAGCAAATATTTTTAAATTGAATTACTGAATTTGACAGATTTTTCTTCGACTCCTCGATTTTCTTGTATGCGTTAAGTTAATGAGGCACGTATCTATGCAACTTTGTTGCTTGTAGCAGATTTTTCGCTTCTTTTACTCCTGGAGATTTACGTAAGTTATATTACGTCACCAAACAGTAAGAAAGTTGGAAGTATCTAAGTAAAAACTGATTTTTACTGATGCGCGCGCCTGGAGACTTCAACGTGCCGTTAAGACACAAGTGTAATTTCGATTGGATCCCGATTTCGATATTTACAATAATTTGTAACAATTATATCAATTATCGGTAGTAGTTGCACTATAAAAATTAACCAATCTAGCTTAATATTTTTGAACGTTTTGCCTTTTAGTTTGAGCTTTTACAAGTTTTATTGACTTCATACAGAATTAAACGGCGGGGAAGTTGGAATATCCAACTTTTATTATGTTCGTTTCCGTCCTTTGTTGCAATACAAGCTTAATATTGTAATAAAGTTGTAAATAGTTCGTTACATTATCACATCAAATATTCTGTACGTAATTATATAATTTTCAGCGTTAAGTAAACTGAAGCAAATGAAAGAAGGGATCGGTTTTCCTGAAAAATAGGAAATATAACAAGTAGGTACCTAACTGCTTTTAATTCAAAGGTTAAGAATTTTTTTCGTCTAAAATTCGTAAAGTTGACTTACAAGCCCGTCTTGTACAAACGTAAATATTTTTAGAAGGCTGATTTCCAAAGAAAACTGCCAGACAGAATTTAAAAATCTGACACCTGTGGCTGTTGCTCTTTTACTAAAATTTTGCGGTGTTTCATCTAAAACGTGCCTTTGTTTATTACAATTCGGTCTGTTAACGTTAACTTAAGAAAACACATCGGAAACGAGTGATTCCAAGCATTAAAAATAACAAAAATAAGGCAAGCGTTAACATAAGTTGACTTTTTCTATATTTAGAAGCGATTGTTTCCAGAATGACGTTGTAATAACGGATTAGGCTTTATTTTCGTGAATTTAGACACTTATCTTCTTAAGGGATAAGAATTACTAATGACGACGAACGGTTTATTTTGTGCTTGGTTGTACCTTTTGTTGTTACGAGTCGGATTTGCGCCTTAATCCATCTTTTACCAATCCACAAAGCCAACAATTTCTGTAAAATAGCCGAAGCGAGGGGTCCTCTTGGCAACTTTTTACTTAAAACCTTGCACTTGCTTTGCAGTCACTGAGCGAAATAAATTAAAATTATGATGATCCAAATATTTAAGCACAATGAACGGTGCATTTCTGTGCAAAAAAGCAGAATAAATTATCCCGAGGCAGAGGAATTTAATAATAGAGTTTAATAATAGAAAAACATAAATAAAGTTCGTTGTTGACCTACTTAAAATTAAATTAAATAAATAAATGTAGCGTTCATTCTGAACCCTAAAGGTAAGGAAGCAAGTTCAACTTTTATTTGTTTTCATAGTAGACTTTTGAGGTTTTTCAAAGCTGCGTACTTCTTCTGGTTTTAAATTTATAGCTGTACGCTAAATTCCGGTTGGAAGTTTAATAACTTTCTGCTTTCATCTAATCGGGAAGTTAAATAAAATAAAATGTTTCGAATTGCGCCGATATTTTCTTTTATTTTTCTTCTTTTATTGATGTTTCGAAAACGAAATCTTGGAATTTTAGATCGTAACTCTTTAAAATTAGGGGTTAGACAAAGGCAGAATGGCTATTCAGTATTTTCAAATTAAGATTAAATTTGGAAATTTTGCAAATTTTGTAGTTCCGGGACTGAAATTTCCAAACCACCTTTTAAACGTTTGTCTTATTTATTTATTTGCTTAATTTATAGACCCGAAACTGAAGTAAAATAAATCGAAGTAATATTTTTATTTAGCTGGCTTGTCAGATCATTCCTAGGACGTCGAATTTTTACGTCTTACATTTGCGTATTTATTAACAAAAATTGGTATTTTGACCCTGGATTCAAATTTTGAATATAAAATAGGAATTTAAATCGCTAATCTTTAACCCATATTTGGCTTTCCAATATTTAATTCTGATCACAATTTTCGGTTTTTATCTTATTTAGATTTCATTTATCATATCTGGCTTCCAAACTTGAATTTTAAGTGAGAACTCGAATTTTGTGTTTGTGATCAGCTCACCAGTAAAACCCACTACAATTGATGAAACAATATTTTGTAAGTAAATTTCACTAAATCGCCGAATTCACTTCTAAATAAATTCAATAATGTTGTTATATTCATCAGTAAAAGCAACACTAAATCAAAACTGAAATCTGTAATTGCTGAAGATTAAATATATCCTAACTTAAATAAAAGTAAACTGTCGCTTGTAAGTATAAATCTAGGATTGAAATCGAAAGTTCAAATTTCCTAACCTAAAGTCGAAATTAAATGGGTAAATTTAAGGTCTGGATTTGCGGCTTGATTAATCAAATCTAGAATCTGCAACTGAATATTCGAATCTAAAAATGGATTCAAAGATTCAAGTTTCGAATTCGAATTCGATTCTTGAACAAGGCTTAAAATTTTTAAATCGCAGAAATTTGAGATTCGATTGTTCTCAGGTTGGGGGTTTCTAAGTCTAAAATTGAAATGAAAAGCACAAAACTCAGGGTGGAGATTCAAGATTAAATTTGAAATTAGGATTCAAATACTACACACGGATTGAAATCAAATCTTGAATCCGTAATTGAAGGTTTGAATCTAAAAAATGCATTCAAAGATTCTAATTTTGAATTCGAATTCGAATCTTGAACAAGGGTTAAAATATTTATATCACAAGTTGAAGATTCGGATCTTAATGATTCGATTGTTCTCAGATTTAGGATTCAAATTTTAGGTATTTTCTACTCTTGGCAGTCCTACTCATACCCTGACGGGTATAAAGAAGTAAAATTAATACAAAATATTCGGCTGGATTAATTTCCAAAGGAAATTTTATAAGCCTATCTAATAAAGTAGATATGAGATATTAATTAATTTGGGGTTTGTTTCTTGTCGGGACGTCGGGTTTATGATGACGGTTTATAGGAATTAAAATCTAATCAGATAATTTATAAAGCTTAAATGCCTGAAATCAATAACAAACAAACAAACAAACAAATACTAGATAATATATTACAGTCTGCTGATTAAACAAAAATAAAGCACTAAACCTAACATTTACTGTTAAATTCAAGTGCTGTTGTATTTGTGATAATACAAATAGACAAAACTGGACTACTTCATTTACAATAATCGTTATCGCAGTTAAAAACAATTGCTCAATTAACTTAAATATCTCTTAATTTGCTTTAATTCGTCTAACTGCATCATCCATTAAAAGAACTGCACTAAAAGGATTTTAATTCTCTAAAAGCGTAATTTTGTCAAAAATTACATGTTTATCTCTTCTAATAATGTTGACGTATTTGATTTCATCCTAAATGACAATCAAATCAACGAACCGCTTCCCGTACACTTTTGCACGAACTTCTAATTTTTCAGTAAATTAGAGCGGAATGATTTAGCAGTTTTCGACCGGTAAATATCTGAATATAAAGCTTTAGTTTTGATTAGTATTTGATTTCACACGCAATTTCCGTATAATTTTCGAAATCATTTTGAAAATTTTGATAAATTTGTGTCTTTGACTGAGTTTGAAGTTTTGGATTCTTAAATTTCTTGTTTGTGATTGTTAAGTATTGGAAAGTCTTTAAGATAGTTTAGGTTTCTTGATTGGTTTGGAAAAAATGTGCGATTTCGGAAGGTTCTTAAGCAGTTGGTGAAGGAATGAGAATATTTATGTTTAATAATGTGAGGTCCAGTCGCTAGCGCCATCACCAAACGGCATGTAAAAGAACTAAAGGAGCGCTTGCGTGAGGGGAGAAATAACTACCTCGGAGTATATACCGCAGTAGCGTGCAGAGTTTTGTTAGTTTCGTGTCGAATGTTGTTGTAGTAGGGTCGTACGACGTCCGTTCACGAACTTTTCTACTCATGCAACAATATAAAATAAACGTTCGTTGGAGGAATATCTGTGATATGAACTGTGGTTAAAACTAAAAAAAAAGCGTATAGTTTCGGGCAGTTTTATTAATATAATAATGGGATATGTTACAAATAAAAACTGTTACGAAGCGTTGTTAGAAGCGGGCGAGTTTTTAAAAATTTAGTGCGGCTATGAAGTATAAAAACTTCAGAAAAGTGTAATTAAAACAAATTTTTCACAATGTGGTTACAAGTGTTCGGAATTTTATTAGTGATAGCTGGTGCGAGTGCGAAGTTTGATGGTCCGGAGCAGTGCACTTGGTCGGCCGACAATAACGACACTTCCACGGGAAAATTCTTAGTTACGTGCAGGTTTAGAACTTTAGACGGTTCGGGTACCAATCTTAGCGCTCTTCCTATAGAAGGTACTTCCAGATTAAGAATTCATTGCAGCGATATGTTATTTTTCGAAAGCGAACTTCCTTCACAAGGCCTTCAGAGACTCCACGAGCTGCAAGAGTTGCAGATTGATAGTTGTAAAATTTTAAGTATAGAAGCGAACGCTTTAGAGGGTTTGTTTAACCTCAAGAAGTTGTCGATCAACACGTTTAACGCGGATTGGGGATCAGGGAAGAGCTTGGAGTTGACGGGATCGAGCTTAGCAGGACTTAAGGAGTTGTACAATTTGGACCTCTCCGATAACAACATACGAAGCCTGCCGGACGAGGTTTTCTGTCCCCTCACGAATTTACACACGCTGAATTTGACGAGGAATCGTATCAGAAATTCAGAGAGGATCGGTTTCGGGGACGTCGACGCTCCCAGGTCGGGTTGCAGCAGTAGCGATCTACAAATCCTCGATTTGTCGTATAATGAGATCCGGCTGCTCTCGGAGGACTCGGGGCTGTCTCGTTTGCGACGGCTGCAGCAGCTAGACTTGAATTATAACAATATAAGCGAAATCTCCGGCGAAGCACTCACGGGCCTCGTCTCTTTACGCGTCCTCAATCTGGCAAACAACAGGATAGAAATTCTGCCCCAGGGCTTGTTTGCTGGCGCTCGCGAACTTCGGGAAGTACATTTACAGAACAACTCGTTATTTTCTCTCGCCAAAGGGATATTTCATAGACTAGAACAACTGTTAGTGTTAGATTTATCAGGAAACCAATTGACCAGCAGCCACATAGACGCCGGAACATTTACCGGATTAATTCGTTTAATCGTCCTTAACTTATCTCACAACGCGCTTACTCGCATCGACGGACGTACTTTCAAAGACTTATTTTTTCTTCAAATATTAGACTTACGAAACAATTCTATCGGATTTATCGAAGATAACGCGTTTCTTCCATTGTATAATCTGCACACATTAAATCTTGCCGAAAATCGCTTAAACACAATCGGACCGCTTTTATTCAACGGACTCTTCGTATTAAGTAAAATTACGCTTAATAACAATTTAATCGTGAGTGTAGATTCGCAAGCGTTCCGAAATTGTTCGGATTTGAAGGAACTGGATTTAAGTTCGAACGCGTTACAGGAGGTGCCGGACGCGATCCAAGAACTCGCCTTTCTTAAAACTTTGGATTTAGGAGAGAATCAAATTACCACTTTTAAAAATGGTTCCTTTAGAAATTTAAATCAGTTAACCGGTTTGCGACTGATAGATAACAACATCGGAAACCTCACGAAAGACATGTTGTGGGATTTGCCCAGCCTTCAAGTGCTCAATTTAGCAAAGAACAAAATTCAAAACATAGAACGCGGCACGTTTGAACGAAATACCCAGGTCGAGGCAATACGCTTGGATGAAAACTACCTCACCGATATAAACGGTATATTTGCTACACTCGCGAGTTTGTTGTGGTTAAACCTATCAAAAAATCACCTCGTTTGGTTCGATTACGCGTTTATACCCAGTAATTTGAAGTGGTTAGACATTCACGGTAATTTTATCGAACATTTAGCAAATTATTACAAAATACAAGAGGAAATTAGAGTTAAAACTTTGGACGCTAGTCATAATAGAATAACGGAAATTTCTCCTATGTCCATACCAAATAGTGTCGAACTGTTGTTTATAAACAATAATTTTATAAAATCAGTGCACGCGAATACGTTCCTAGATAAAACTAGTCTCGTGCGAGTGGATATGTACGCTAACGATTTAGTTAATGTGGATTTGAACTCTATGCGGTTGTCACCTGTACCGTCGAACAGATCCTTACCGGAGCTCTACATAGGAGGTAATCCTTTCCATTGCGATTGCACCATGGAATGGTTGCAGTTAATCAACAACATGTCCGCTGCCCGTCAGTATCCACGTGTGATGGACCTGGATAACATCATGTGCCGAATGACGCACTCCCGTGGGATGGCCCACATGCCCTTAGTACGTGCGAAACCCAGCGATTTTCTGTGTACGTATGAAACCCACTGTTTCGCCCTGTGTCACTGTTGTGATTTCGACGCTTGCGACTGCGAAATGACATGTCCGACTAATTGTTCTTGTTACCACGATCAAACGTGGAATACGAACGTGGTGGACTGTTCTGGTCAAAATGTCGTGGAAATTCCTCAACGCATTCCCATGGACGCCACCGAGGTTTACCTTGACGGAAACGATTTCCGAGAATTACAAAATCACGTTTTCATAGGACGTAAAAATATGAGGGTTTTGTACGTGAATAACAGTGGCATCGAAACGATACAAAATCGTACGTTTAACGGGCTCAACAATTTACAAACTTTGCATTTGGAGGATAACAAAATACGGGAGTTAAAGGGTTACGAGTTCGAACATTTATCGCAATTGAAGGAACTTTATTTACAAAATAATCTCATCGCGCATATTGGAAATTTAACGTTGGCTCCGTTGAAATCGCTCGAGATTCTTCGTTTAGACGGAAATAAATTAGTGGCTTTTCCTGTGTGGCAATTATCGCAAAATGCACGCTTAAACGAACTAACTTTAGGCAACAATCACTGGTCGTGCCGTTGTAAATTCCTGCAAGAGTTATCTTCGTGGATAAGTGATAATTCCGCCAAGGTTGTGGACAGCACGGATATCACATGTTACAACATGGATTCGAAACCTCCACAGCGTCGCGAGATCGACCTCAACAGCACGGCGTGCAGTGACTATTATGCGGGTGGTTCTGTTATCGATAGCATGTTGGTTTCTGACTATCTTCCGATGGCGGTGGTTACGTTGTGTATCGTATTGTTATTGCTATTGGGACTTGTGTTTTGGTTTTCGTTTCGTGATTCCGCTCGAATTTGGTTGTATTCGCGTTACGGTGTTCGTCTGTGTAGTTTTCGTGCCGCGGCTGCAAAACAGTGCGAGGAGCGAGATAAACTCTACGACGGATTTGTGTGTTACAGTCCAAAGGACGAAGAATGGGTCGTGCAATCCCTAGCAGCCGAGTTAGAACCGAGTTTTCAACTCTGTTTGCACTACAGAGATTTGCCTCATGCAGCTTATCTTCAGCATGCGGCCCCGGCAGTTTTAGAAGCGGCGGAAGCGAGTCGCAGGGTTATTCTAATCCTAACTCGCAATTTTCTGCAAACGGAGTGGTCCAGATTCGAACTGCGTCAGGCTCTCCACGAAGCTTTAAAGGGCAGGGTATTCAAGCTGGTGATCCTAGAGGAAGGTCCGATACCGGAAGCCGACCTGGATCCCGAATTAAGGCCGTACTTAAAAACTGGTCAACGGGTACGGTGGGGCGAAAGAAGATTCTGGGAGAAGCTTCGTTACGCCATGCCTTCCGTCGAACCGCGGGGTAAAATAAATGCTAATTACCGCCGCAATATAAATAATTATACAATAGATTCGCGTGTGGTAGCTAATGGTACCCATCACCATACTTATCCTGAGAAAATCAAGAATCCTCCGCCACCTTCCCCCGGTCTGCAAATGTTCCCGCCGCCCGCATACACGGCGGGGATGTCTCAGGAGATCGACGAAGCGAACTACTCCTCGGCGACGACGGCTACGCCCTCCCCCAAGCCGGTACGTCGCGTGCAAGAACCGCGTCCGTTGTCGGATCACATTTATTCTAGCATCGATTCCGACTACAGCACTTTGGAGCGCGGAAGTTCAGGTCGGAGAGGGCCACCTTGGAGACCACAGGTTATGATGCATCACCACTCCGGAGGTGGTAGCGGCCAGGCCTACCTCGTGTGATAAACCCATTGACTGACTAGGCGTAAGAAAGACTTTTTAATAATAACTGAATATAAGACTCGCATCGTGTAATTTTGTTTCTATTATTTTTGTACATTTTTGTACATAGATATATTTATTTGATCATAATTTCTTTTTGTATAATTTGTGTATATTTTATACCAGTTGCAAGACGAATAATAAATGCAATGTGAAATCTATCGATCTTTGTGCAGTGTTGTTTGTTTGTTTATCTCTGTTTCTTTCGTCTTTTTACAAAAGGAAAATTAGGTGAGTGCTTTGATGTATTAGTAACATTACGGCATTCATTCATAAGAAAAGGAAGCAACAAAAAGCAAAAGTATGTCTCACAGAAAATATATTTGTGTCGTTAATAAGGCATTCCGGTTCCACAATAAAGCATTCTCAAGCTGCATAGAACATCTCGTGCTCGAGTCATCCCCTATCTGCGAGAGATCGACATCATTACAGGCCATGACGCGACTTCATATTGTGTAGGACCACTTAGCGCCTGTAATCTTGGCACAATGTGTACCTTAGTCAAAGAAGCCGCATTGTTTTCTGCTAATAAACGGTTCACGACCGTACCGAGAAATATTTTCATTCTAATTTAACATCCAAATTATTAACTCTTAAAAAATGACGATAACCTTACAGCTATTGTTCGTTTGACCGCCAGCGTAATCGTTAAACACGTCGAAAGCTCGCCAGAATTTTAGAGAACTTCCAAAAACTCGCACATCAAATATAAATTTACATTTGTCTGAAAACAAACGTGCTTAAATAATTAATCGACAGTTTGCAAAAATAACTTCCAGCTTTTAGCGATCGATGAATTCAGTTTTGCATTGAAAATTGAATTAAACCGATGACGACAGCGCTTGAAGTTGTGTGGTCTAGAAAAGCAAAAATGAGCTTTAGTTATTTAACCTGATTATAAATTCTTCTCATCTGCTGTTTCGGCAAGGAACGCAACGTCGTTCTTTTTTTCTAAAATTGAGAGCTGCCATTGATATCATAGAATTTTATTACCCATTGTTTGAAGTCACACAGGATCGTTTCATCGCTGAAACAATTTATATGATAACATGTTAATATGCCGACGTACTCTGCTAATTAAAAATGAGAATTTATAATTTATTAAGTCGGTTTTTCGTTGTTTGTTTTCCTGTCTAATTAATTTTTGTTTGAAGCTCATATCTGCCTTATTAGTTTAATTTATATTGAAGGTTACCTTTACTTTTAATGATTCATTAAAATATTTGCTCCCAGTTGCAACGCAGTAATAACAAGCTTGTGCTACTTGTGTATCAACATTGTTTGAATAAAACCTCCAGCGATTTAAAATAACTCGCAGGAAATGACCTCAACAGGAAATTTTGTAAATTTATTCTTTAGGCATCTATTGTTCGCCGCATTACACGCAATATCAATTTATATTTTTCGATACGTTCGTACAACAACAAAATTGAAAAAAAAAGGTAAATTTAATCAATCGCTTTTGAATCGCAGGAATTAACTTTGGTAGTTCTGTTTAAAATCGATAAACCAGTAATCGAAAGGGACCTAAATATAGAAACTTGCTTATTGATGATCATGTTTAAATTCGCTTCTACTTGGAATTGTTCACTTTAGTATTATTTGGGTTGGAATTTCTATCACAACACGCGTCGTATAAACAAAATTATTTATAGAATGCCCTAGAAAGACACCATTGTTACAAAAGTTTAAAAAATTTAATGAGCTTAATTTATAAAAGGCAACCAGGAATTACACTCTGAATTAAAAATATCTACATATTTATTACAGAAGTTACCTTCATCAAAATGAACGAAGTAGTTCTATGCACGAACGATCACTTTCTGTTGAAATTTAGGCCTGAAAATTCTAAAACTTTTGTAAAAAGGGTCTCCCAAATGCTTCTTACAAGATTTACCAGTAATTAATTTATATGATTGTAATTACAATAAAGGATAGTCCAAAAAAAAATTGTAGAAACAACCAAAATGAATTGGTTTACAATCGCCAAAGACAATCAGAATATTTATAAGGAAAAATTATTCGGTTAATAATTAATTACACCAAATTTATAATTTAGTATAAAATGTAAAGAAAAGTGTGGCGGTTTTTATTTATTTATTTATTCCTATTTTAATTTTTCTTTCCGGTTATCACCTTCTATGCGTGTTAAAAATCTGAAAAATTTAATGAAGTGAAAGACCTTAAATTTTGCTTCCTCGTTGTGTATTATGAATCTAAATTTAAATTTTCAAACATTCACTTACGATATTTCTGAGTTTCCCTGTTTTGACTTAAATTTACTATTTTTGTTTGTTACAATCTTTTTAACGCTTTGATCTTAAAACTGATTTAAATTTTACAATTCGAAAAATATTTGGAATATTTTCCAAATGGCAAACAAAAATTAAATTAGGTACGAGTTTGTTTCAAATACTGCACAGTAATTTTTCTTTTTGACGCGAAAAATCACTCATACTCAAACGACATTTCAGAATAATAAAATCGTGAGTAGCTAACAAAAGAGCTAACTTAGATATCATTAGCTACCAAATGCTCATTATTTTTCAGAGTTCTTGGAAGTTTTGGAGGCTGTTGTGATCAAAGGAATCTTAACTTTCATCCGCAGGATGTATCACGCTCTCTGATTTTTCTTTTATGTCGGTAACATAACGGTAACGAAATTAATTTGGGCATTATTGAAAAAAATCACGTTTAATGATTGAGGTAAATTAATGATCTTTAAAGTTTAACTAATATTAGTTGGTTATTTTTTTTATCTTTCCGCTCGAAATTTGGCGATTTAGCCTTGTTATGCTTTACATTAATTTTCTGCAATTTTATTAATTAAAGAGCAACGATTAATAATAAGTTTTTGAAATTTCGTGAAAAGCACTTTAAATGAAGAAATCGTGCTGTTAAAACATAACAACAAAGAAGTGTCTAATCCAGTGCCATCTTTCAGAGTTTTAAGAATCAAGAAACTCCCACTATAATTTACTTACAATGAGAGATAAAAAGAAGTGGCATAAAATATGCGATTTTTTTATCTACGATATACTTACAGTAGGCAGAGGTCAGAAGTTTTTTCGAACGTACAAATAATTACACAGCAGTAATGGAAAAGTATGTCGTTTCGGCACGCCTCTTTCGGCAATAAATTTCCTTGGCATTGACTGCATAAACTCACGTTTCTTGCGTTTTAACCAACAAAAAATATACGTCATAAGTAACCAAAAATAATGCAACAATTACTGATAAAAAATTGAACTAATATTTCATTTGATCTAAAATATTTATTGAGTTAATGAATAATTCACGACTGCAAGGACGGTGAGTAAAATCTAAGCTGTAATTATTCAGAAATCAAATTCCACAAAAAACGATTCTTCGTCCTTCTAAGAGGACAAAAGTTTAATATTTTAGTGATCTTCAACATTTACTTGAGTTTAATTTGTGTAGCCATGAACAGGCGATTTTTTTCGCAGTCAAGCTGGGGCCACTACTAAATTTTCTTTTGTGAGCGATGCTTTGAATATTCAATATTATAATAATAGCGCGCGGGACCAGAATAGTAGTGGTAATTATAATGTACCGAATCGCCGTTTGAAAAGGCTCAATTTACTTGTTGCAATCAGACGACAAGAGACGTATCATTATTTGTAACTCTGCCATTAATACCAGAATTGAAAATATAGCGAACAATAATGACTTGTTATTCATGGCGCTCTGTAATAAATTTTTGTTATTAAAAAGGTCGATGAAGTGATGTTTATAAGCTAATAATAAAGCAAGAAATTATTTATAATTTGCATAGGCGATTTTAAATGGCTTATTTAGTACAATTCCATGGAATAGAATTGAGTAGTTTAGACCAAAATTTAGATTTGTTATGTTTGGATGTTTTACATTTCTTTAAAAATATTTTTTTTAAACAAACACTTTTGAGCTGAAGTACATATATGTTTCATTTTAATAACCGAATTTCTAGTCTAAGATAGCCAACTAGAGAGGTGACAAAAAATTCCCAAAAACAGTAAGGTTTAATTTTTACCTTGGTGCTATACAGATATTTTTGATATTTGCTGAGGATTTTATCTTCTGTAGAAATTTTAACAAATATACCCTTTCCAGACATACTTTCAACGTATACCCTTACATTTGTGCCGCAAATTTCCTTCAAGAGTTTTTACGTAGAAAACAATTGGGTATTATCCTGATTGACTTGTAAAGTTCGAAATATCCTAAGAATTCAATAGCCTTTAAAAATGTTAAACCTTTTTAGTGTCAGCTAAGTTAATTGTCTAATTTTTCTGCATTTTAATTAATTGGACACGATGAAGTGTTTTTATTTTAAAATCGATTAAGGTTAACGTTGTTGTTCACCAACCTCCTGAACTTTTTTTGTGAATTCTTTGGAGATATTTTAAGGGCGTTTAATTTAAAGTTTTCTAAAATTTCTCAGTATTTCCTCCTTAAAAGTAACTGATTCGATTTTTGTGTGTAATCTTACATGAGTACCCTTTCTTTCGATTTGGAAGGGTTTGTTTGTAAATTTAAGAATGATTTTTGGTTGGTGGTTTATAAAGTGATTCTCATACACTTCAAAAGCTTTTAGTTTTCAGAAGGTTTCCTGAGAAATGTTTAAGCCTATGTACTTTTTATTTGATTACTTTTCAAATATTGTATCATTGTTGATGCCTGATTTTTAAATAACTCAAGAATAAATGGAATAGCTTTGATCTAAGCACTATTTGGAAATCGCTTTGAACTTTTTTATTTTTAGTTGTTTTAGTGGGTGCCAAGTATCTCTCAAAGTGCGTCGATTGCTTTGGTGATTTAGAACTACCCCATTAATTTTAACATTTTTTATTTCTAAAAATAAGTTTCACAACTTACCTGCTTGTAAGTTAAAAAATCGATGAATTTTGTGTCAGCTGCTATTTCGGCTTAGAGTTGCCATTTTCTTAAAGTTATTAACGCAATAAATGTAACTCAATCTTATTTATTGTGGTTTTTAAGTTTTATATTCCAAATAATTTAAATAATTTAGATATTTGCTTTAATGTAATAAATAATTAATAATAATTTAATGTAATGAATAAACAACTTTAGATTCTTACTACTCGCAAGCTTAAATCTCACGCAATAAGAAAAATTAATGGAATAAAATAATTTCGAAAAGAAGCTGCAACCTATTTTAATAAACCCTTAAAAGTTGTTTTTAAAACTTTTTGCTGCTGTTATAATATTTATAAACAGATACCTAACTTCTTAAGAGGTTAACTGAATTTCTTATGACCGACTTTTAGGTACATCTTGATATAGCTAAAATGAAATATTTTTCCCTTATCCATATTTTTACAAACATTAACTGCAAAAGCTTAGTAACATAAATAAAATAATTTGTGATCACCTTTTCGTTACTTCTTCAATTCAAATCCCTCAAATTTCTTAAAATTTGTTTCTCAAAGATAATTAAGCTTTTTGACGTTGTAAAACTACTAATTTTTCAGGATATTCGAGGATTCTTTGGATTTTCAGGGGTTTTCTCAAATTTAAGAAAGATTTTTGTGGAAGTAATTAAATTGATTACCTATTACCTTCAACAATTTGAGGTAGTTTCAATTCGATTTATTTTAATAATTTAAAGATCCGCTTTAATATAATAAATAATTAATATTAATTTAGTGGAATCAATAAATAATAATTTTAGATTCTTAGCATCTGCAAGTTGAGAATTTGTGCAGTAAAAAAGAAAAATGAAATAAAATAATTTCTAAAACAATGTGGAACAAACTTCAACCTTTAAAATTTTTTAAAACCTTTTCAGATTTTTTGCTGGTGTTATAATATTTATAAACCAATAACTTCTTCGAAACTTAACTGGATTTCTTACAAAATACTTTTATCTATGTACTTCTTAATTTAACAAAAATGAAAATTGCTTTATTCTTTATCTATCTATATTTTATAAACAATAAAGGTTTGTTTTAAAGATATAAAGTTCAAAAATTACAACGGAACAAAAACAAAAGGATTTGTAGTCATCTCTAAATTTTATGGTTTTAGAAAATTATTGTCTGTTCTTTAGCAATATCCTAAAACATTACTTTTTAAATACGATTCCGACGTTTGCTTTTAAATTTTGTATTTGTAAGTCCCTGAAATTCTTTCAAATTTGCTTCATAGAAATAACTTATTGTTTCGATTTTTAAAACTGTTTGTACTTTTACAGGATTTTCAAGGATTTTTTTGAGAGTTCATTTAATGTTTTGGACTTCAAATTCCAGAAGAATTCGGAAGAATCTTGACTTTTACGATGTAAAAACAGTTTGCAAGCGTTTTGAGATTATCCCAAATTTTCTGAGAATTTTTAGGCTTTGTATGTTTTGCTTAATTCTTTACCAAATTTTGTTTCGTATTGAATTTTTAGTTATACTTATTTTAGAGACTTGGTCAAATAATTGTCTGGAGATCTCTTTGAGTTCAAAGTATTTTAGATTAGGTACGACTTTCTTGTTTGTTTGCTTTTTTGAGGAAGATATAAGCTTGCGGCTGCCAAGTATCTGAATGTGGGTCGACTGCTTTGATCATTTAGTACTAACCGACCGATTTTGACATTTTTATTATTTGAAAGGATTCAGTATTTTACCTTTTTTCAAGTTAAATCGTTGTAGTTACTGCGTAAATATGAATAAATGTGCTTCTTTCTTTGCCTTAACAATTACGGGCAATTCAAGATAATTTTTACTTTAATACTTTAAATACTTACTTAAAAGTAATAAATAATGAATAAATAATTTTAAGTCCTTAATATGCACAAGTAGCAAAAAATAGTGGAATCAAAATAAAATAATTTATAAAAGAAATTGCTTTACCTAATCCTTAAAGTTCTCTCGAAATAGTAAAAACGAGAACTTTATTTATTAATACCCACTAAGCACAATAATTAAAAAAATAAAGTAACAAAAATATGATAATTCGATCACTTTTAGTCCATGTAATTTTACACAATTTGTTGCGCATTTTTTAAGAATATCCTAATTCCGATGTATATTTTGCGCAAATTTTAAGTCCTTGAAATTTATTAAAATTTGCTGTTCAGAAATAACCAATTTTTTCGGTTTTTTAAAACTATTTGTAATTTTACAAAATCTTCTAAGATTGTTTGATTTCTTAGAAATTTGAGAAATATTTTTGTAGGATATAATTTGCTGCTTTAAAAAGCCATTTTCAAAAACTTCGGAATTAGAAAACTCTTTAAATTTTTATAATTCAAAAATATCTGGATTATTTCCAGACTTTCTGAAATGTTTTTAAACAATATAGGCTTTACCTACTTACCTATGCTATTTTCGAAATTTTGTGTCTCTTTTGTTACTGGAAGTTTTGGCAATTTTAAATAATAAGAAATATAGCCTTCGTCTAAGAACTGTCTGATGATTTCTTTGACCTTAATTTTTATAATTTGTGCCTTTAAATTTCTTAGATTATTGTCTCTCGTGTTTCAGACATAATTTTAATTTATTTTTTAATAACTTAAATAATTTAAATACATGTTTTAAGCTTTAAGGTAATAATCAGTTAATAATAATTTAGTGTAAAGGATAAATAATTTTAGATTCTTGGTATCTGCAAGCTATACCAAAAAATAAAATAAAATAATAAAGTTTTCAAAGCATTTTCCAGACGTTCCTGCTCCTGTTATAATATTTATGATATAATATTATGAACCCATAACTTCGTAAAAGGTTAATTAGATTTCTTACGAAACTATATTCCATATTTTATAAACATTGACGGTTTGTTTTACACATCAATTACCTTGAATGGATTTCATACGAAAAACTAGCTATGGAAAAATTGTTTATTTACGTAGGTATCTACATTTTGTAAACAACGACGGTTTGTTTTACAAATATTAAACGTCAACACTGTTTATCAAACTAATAGTCAAATTATTTATTTATGATGTAACTGTAAATAATAACAACAATTTTATGATTAACCAACCTTTACATTTATCAGTTTAGCAAACACAGTTGTTTGGGGATAATGAAAGGTCAAGCTTTTCTTTTTGTAAGTGAAGGAGTTATTATTTTCAGTTAAAATCCGGCTGAGATCTTAATGTTGATGTTAATTACTTGTTTTTATATCCTGATCTATACGACTTTTTCCAATTTAGAATCGTGTCTTGTGGAAATAAAGACACTATTATTATTACTATTATAACAATTTCGTCTGCTTTACAGTAACGATTTGGTAGGTTTATTTATATCACATACTTGGTAGCCGCAGGCCTAGTTCTAGTAATCAATAAGCAAACAAGCAGAAACAAACAAGTAAACGTCAAAAATGTTGGTTCCAAGAGCAGCATAAACTATATTTTGTGTCTAAGCTGATAAGTTCTTCAATTTATGACCAATTAATTTAGTAGAGCTGCCATTTAAAATAAACTTCCATTTTTATTTCAATTCGAAAACAGCACGAATGTATATGTAAATGTAAATAACAACACTTAAAAGACATTCCTAAACAGGCAACCCCCACGAAGTTCTGTTTGTTCATTAACTGATAATAAATAAATAATGTTTTCATTTAGAAAAGTCAAATAACTGAAAATAGTCATCGTAAATGAGAACTCAAACATCTTGATTTAATTACGAATTCGACAAAAAATAAGAGACATCCACGCACAGAAGTATTTCATTTACCAAAATTCAAAGAAATAACCTTTTAAAGCCGACTTCATAATAAATTGAAACACCGTACATGAATCCTAAATACCAAGTACTGACCTATAAGAAAACAATCGGAGTATTTTTTTTATTATGATGCGTTTTTAATTGGCCCATTCTATTGCGTTTATTTTATGAAACACAAACAAAAAGTAATGAAAATACGGTGTTATCTACCTACGGTTTTATTTCTGCGGATCAAACAAGTAAATTAGTTTTTCTAATTTTAGCGGTGAAATATGTAAACGATTAATCATATTCTCATTGTTTGGTTCATTAAGTACTACGTACTAAGTCTGCTTGCTTATTTATTAACGTGAAAGTTTCTAAATTTGGATATGATGAACAGCTTTTGGATTTTCATTGTTTTTCATATTTAAACACTTTTCGCACGCGACTATGTTTTAGTAAATATTATGTAGTAATTTTTGGAGCTTGTATAACTTATTTCAGTAGGGATTGCCTTTTGTATATTTTTATATGCAAACAAAAGCTTGTTGACGATGTTAGATATTTTTAGTTTTATTATTATTTTTAAAGCCGAAGGTTTGGTTTTTCTGGCAGTACTGAAAGCATACCCTTTTTAGTTCTGATAATAACATATGGTTTGAAAATTTATTAAATGATTCTTAAATTAAATAACTTATCATTCTTAAATGTTGTTTTTTGCATGGAAAGGTACAGGAACTTCGAGGATATCTGTTAAGTATAGTATCTATAATTCCAAGTTCATCACAATTCTTATAAATAAAACTGATATTCATTTGCTACAATATACCTACATAAGAGACTTTCTAGAAAGATTATTAAAGTAATGTCATCGGTTTTTTTCAGAGATATCATGTTGACCTAATTTACTGTAAATAATGGAGCACGAAGGGACTTATTAGTTATTAGTACTTTGCCTGTGGGTGAAGAATTTTGGAAATTTTTCATTTTTTCCTTAGTGTTCAGTGACTACAATTTCCAAAATTCCTTTTCTTCACTTTCGATTTGTGCTGTGTCAAAAGTGTAGTAAAAATGACACTTCAGATTGTATATTTTATGTATTATGGGTACATAATATACATACATACATATATTTGACTTCGTAGGGAATTGTTTTTTTTTCGAAATTTACATATTTGCAGACTTGAAGTTGAAGACTGTGTAAAACATATCTTAATTTTCAAGAATTTTATAGCGTTAGCATACCAGCTCGAATTTTAGTGAATTTTTTAAAAAGTTTTACAAATTGTCGCTTTAGACCTTCATGGATTTATTTTATTTAGAAAACACTTTAGTAGTTTTCTGACTTGGATGCAATGTTCAGAATTTCTTACGATGGTTCCTTTAGTGACTTCCAGAAATAACTGTTCCAGCATCTTATTTCTGACTTATACAAGTAAGCCTTTGAGAGTTGATTTTTTATTTGGAATTGTTAAGAAATTTTTGAAATTTACTTAGGATTTTATAAGGACATTATCTATATAGCACCCAATTCCAGCGAGTGTCTTACATTATTCTAATTTTTTCGGCATAAATTATAGAGAACTCTTAAATATTTTTAGCTTCGAAGTACCTAATAAATAAGCTCCAATATTTAATTTGTAATCGTTCCCAAACTTGCATTTAGGAATCTCTTAAAGTATTATTTTTTCTACACTTCAAAGTGTTTTTACATTGTGTATTGCAAACTTCTTAAAAATAACTGTTTTTCACTATTTGTAAATTTCAAGAAGTCTTTGGGTTTACATAGGGTTTCTCATAAATGTAAAAAAACGTTTTTTACGATTAAAGAAAATTCTCTGAATATTTCCAGATTTTCCGAAAATTTTCGACGACTTTTTAAAGAATTTTGTTATCATTCTATAGACTATGTACCTACATTTTGCTTAATTATTTCAAAACAATTGTTCTGCAAATTTGGAACGGCGGTGGTAAAATGTAAAAAAATCCTAACCAAAGACTTCGTTAATTAATTATTAATTTCAACCTTTGTATTTTTTTTTTCTAAATTATTAAAGAAATTTGTAAGAATTTAAAGAAGCCTTTCTTACCGAATAATATTGCGGATATGATTGTAAAGTTTTGGATTTCCTGGATATTTTAAAGATACGTTTAGGTTCTTTTTTTCTAGGTGTGTAGTATATCAATAATTGTACTAAGTTCCGTTTTTCTAAACTTCATTATTTTAGTTTTTAACCATTTTCAAAAATATTATTCTTTATTACATATTCTTACGTATTATTTTATATTTTGTATTTCAAATGTCTTCGTAAAACTATCCAGGAAATTCTTGAATTTACTGAAATAATATTGGAACTATCCAAAATTAACCAAATTTTGTCTCATTATTTTTCTGAATTTTTAAGGATTTTCTGAAACCTTTTTTAGACTATGTACGTTTTACTTCATTGTTTCAGGAAATTTTTTCTGTAAATTTGGTTTAGTGATGACAAATTTATTAACATTTCTCAGCAAAACTTTAACTTTTTTATTGATTTCTCCTCAAATTTTTAATTTAACTTGGAGGAATTTAAAGAAGATTTGGGTAAAATGTATTCAAAAATTTGGAAATTCTAGAGGTATTTCAGTGTTTTTTGGATTCTTTCTTTAAATTAATTTTCCTGAACCAATACACCGGCAGAGAACAATTTGTTTGTGGAAGCACTGGGGCCTAGTTTTATTTAGGAAGTTTTTAACTTATACTTAAAATGTTGGATGTGGTTTATGGATTTCCAAAAATATTTTTCTGTGACTCCATATGAAGTTGTGAGTTTATATTTTACATTAAAAATGTTTTGTAAAACTCTTCATAAAATGTCGGAATTTATTAAGAAGATTATTGGAGATTTTTTAAAAGTAACTGATTTTTTTGTCGTCCACTTGTCTTGACATTTTTAAAATGTTTGAGAGAATTTGAAGAAGCTTTTTAGTAGAATAGTGTTTCTGTGTTTCAACCGTACCCATATTTTAACGTTTTAAAGATCTTTTTAATTTAGTTTCATCTGAATTAATTCCTTAAATTTGTTTTTGTGAATCTGTACAGATCTACTGTTAAAAAACAGGTTAGTTCTTGTTTCCAGAAGCGCCGATGACAAATTTTTGCTTTCAAATGGTTTTCATACTTTTTTAAACCTACAGTTTTTAACATTTTTATGTATCACACAGTAATAAAATTTGTTAAACTTGCATTAATTTAACAAAATTATTAAAGTAACTGAGTTACCGTAAAATCTAACTTTTTTTTTGTTCCACTTCTACAAATTCTGTATTGTGAATTCAGCAACGAGTTAACTTAACAAAACACAATATATTCTGTGTTTTGTGTGAAGTAGATATAAAATTAACTAGAAAATATTTTGTCCAAATGAAAATTAGTTTTGAAAAGTTTATCTTTTAAAAGTTAAAATAACTTCTAGTTATATTATTTTTCCTAAAAATGTTGTTGTTAATTTGGGCTATTAATTTTGTTAAGTAATTGAATTAGACAAACTACACATTTAACTATCAAAACAACAAATGGAGATTTGACACTTTATATTGCAGTTTCAACTGTGGAAGTTAATGAAATAACGAAAACACATATTTTGCTTAAGTGGTAAAAAATAAGACGATCCACAGATTCCTTCTCTTCACTGACTTTGCAGTTTCAAGTAGGTAGTAAGTATGTGCGTTGGTTACTGTTTTTATGCGAATTTTTGAGATTTGTGTAAAGAAAAGTTAATCTTATTTTATTTGACTATTTAGGCAATTACTGAAGATAATCGTGAATTTTTCCTGAATTATCTGCAAGAGAACCTGTTGGACAATCACACAACGCTAAGCATTTTATAAACTGGATCGTATTTATCTTGTTAATAATTTAATGCCTATTTTTTTATGAGAGGGTGAGATTTATAACAATTAGAGTTCTATTTAAGTTGAAATATAATGGGTGACCTTTACAATCCAAGCTAGAATTGGTAGTATAGCCTGCAACCAAAATACATAAGTCGTTATAAGTGAAAACAGCTTAAGGAAATACAAAATATTTAACAGGGCAGAAAACATATCAGGGCTTTTCTTCCTATCCTATCAAAAAGTTAAGCTTTGGTTGTAACGGTCATTGAGATTACATTTATCTACGTTTTCTCTAAAAACTGTTTCGGCCAGTAACGGCATAAATTAAGCATTAAGTATATGTAAAACACAAACTCTGGTTAATGTAAAATTAATCATATATCATGGTAAAATTAATTATATTTCATTACTAAATTTACTAAAACGTTGGAACAAAATAACAACAGCTGATGTTAAAATCATCTAAGCTAAAGCAAAAACCTAACAAACAGGTTATGCAAACTACAGTGCAAAATCGATAGTAAATATGAACACAATTAAAAATTTACTTCTGTAAGTATTACTGCTCGCGCTAGTTAGGGTAAATTAGGACACTTGCATTCTTGTTAAAATTCAGGTTATTGGTTTTGCAAATTTAATTCCAAATAAGAGTGGACCTGCTGGTACAATAAATTAGTGTTAACAGCACTAGAGTTTTTACTGTGTACGATTTTACATTCTTCGATTGTTTTTTTCGAAAGCTACTTTTCTGAAAACCTTTATTAACTTTAATCCCTTGTCGATAATTTTTCGAAATTTGTAGTTTGGGTTTATATTAATTGAAACTGTTGTCGTTGTGCCTTGAATATCTGTATTCTGTCTTAAAATTCCTCAAATTAACAAAGTGAAAACTGTAATTTTTGCTATGCCTGAAATTAGACCTAAGAAAAACGCTGAAAACTGGTGTTAGCTTGGTTTGGGAAACTGAGCTAAGCTTACGCCAGTGATTGTTTCATATTAAATAAACAAATCCTACTGGCTACTGCATGTCTACTAACTGACCTAAACAGTCGATGCCAAACCACAAAATAAAAGAAAATAGGTCGTCTACAAGCTTTAGTATGGAAATACTGTTAGCCTCTAGATGAATAGCTGTAAAAATCGCAGAGGGTGCCAGGTCCCAGGCTTCCTCAAACTAGACTACCTTATTCAGGAACACAGGACACCCTCAGTGGCCAAGTCTTCGATTAACAGCAAAATAAATACATTTTCAATTTGAAGACTTTAAGGCCTAATTTTTATTTTTATGATATCCTTTAAGACTTTAGGGAAAATGTGATAAAACCTTAGTTTGTATTATTTGATATAATTAAAAAAATGACTTTTTCTTTCTGAAATTCTAAAGATTGCACTTACATAAATTGGCCCAAATTTTAACTGAAATAAAATCCTCAAGATGTCAGAAACCGAAATATATTTAATTGATTTTTCCTGTCTTTAATCTTCAAAGGCCTATATAAATTATTAATTTCTTATTGCAGAATACTACTCTTAATAAAACAGTTACTTTAAATGTTTGTTTGTTTATCGGACGCAATCTAGGCTTGTAAAAATGTAAAAAATTGTAGAATTTTGTATGTATCTTTACAACGAGTTGTTTTCAATTAAATATCGTTATTTGTTAAAGAGCTTGAAAACTGATTTCAAAGGTTTTCCAGAATGTCATAGGAATAACGTTAAAGTTCAAAGGTGGGCGAATAAATATTAGATTATCGTAAACCAAAATTTTTTCTATCAACTAAGCGAGCAAGTAAAGATTTAATGGTAAAAATTAACAGCATAATGTCAGAATTAAGAACGCATTGACAGTCTAAAATTAGGAATCCGCAGATTTACGCTTAATATTTTCAAACACGATGACATTTTGTTAACTTTTGAGCTCGTCAAACAAAACTTTAAATTTTTATAGCTCATCTTAACTCGAAGTTCTAATTAATCCACGTGCTTGCTTTGTAACTTTGTTTTTGATTACCTCCGGTAAAAAGTTCTAATTAACAAAGTCGGGCTGTATTTTTAAAATTAACTGTTGAAATATTGACGGCGAAAGCCGCACTAAGAAATAAAAAAAAGAAGTTAAATAAATTTAAATAAAACTGGAACCGCAAAATTAGGCATCCTGCAGAATAGCGGTGCACGCGAAATGAATTTAAAATATTTCTAAATTAATAGAAACGTATCTATTTTAACGATGTTAAAAATTCGTCGACGTAATTTATTTTATGTAACACAATTCGTAAATAAAAATATGACCTCCCAAGAAGGCCATGTATAGTTTCATACCAGAGGTTGGAACTGAACCCCGGACTCGTTCATTTACTCGTCCGGTAAATCAAACTTGGTAAAACTGCAGCTTGTCTAATGATCAGCCTACACGTTGCGTATAATGTTACGCCTCAACTAAACCCATTAGATTAAAGTTGTGTTAGTTAGACAAAGATTCACCCATATTATGTAGGATAAACACGAAGAAAAGGCTGCAGGGTTACCGGACTAGTTCTAGCGGCCATTCTAAGGTCGTTTAACCGTCGACTACCGCTCATACGACAAGGAAAAGTTGAAAGAGTTTATTACTGGTAATTATTTATCATTATTATTGACGTTTACTAAACCCGTTAGAATGATACCTATAAACTTACGACCAATTCCATCACTTAGCTTTGCTTTTATTTATTTAAAGCCAGCCCTCAGGTTACTCAGGTATGCTCAAGTAATTTTATATTAAGAAATACAAAAGGGTCGAGCGTCATTTTACCTTCGGTAAATTATTCAAAAAACTAGAATTTTTTTAATATTTCCCCGAGAAGAGTAAGTCATTAATGCTGTTAAATTGATCGTGTTACCGTAATTTTAACACCTAGCCGCGCTTTTTTCTTACCATATGTTGAAATAAATTACAGACAGTCACAAGCAAGTCGTGAAAATTAAGTCATTTTCTAAGGGTTAATGAAGTGTCTTCTCGTTTTTTCTGATAACTTCGGTTAAAATGCGTGTTGATAATAATTCTCGGGTGCTGGTTACAAATAAGCAGTTCGGATTGTGTCAGCTGGTTAATAACGTCCAACGACACCCTCATACTTTTTTAAACCTTGTTATATTTGTATGTTACACCAAATAAAACAAAAACTGATTAAAAATAGAACAACCAAATTGGTGCGAGGTGAAATAAATAAATTAAGTTTATAAATATTAAATTAGGTTTCGATTTTCGTCTATCATGAAAAACTACTTTGTTTTTATATTTGTGTACAATGTTTTACTACGATTTAACAGTTTTCATTATTAATAAAGATATTTTCACTACGAACACCTGCTGGTTTCCTTTACATTCTGATATTGTTCAGTTGAGCTGATCGTATATGTTAAAATGTGCATTTACAAAAAATGCTGTTCATATAAATTGATATTTTATTACTGTTTTTCTGACAAAACTGAAATGCCTGAAATACCTTAAGCAGGGGGTCAGTTGCTTTATTTTTGAGTCACTTGACCACCTAGCTCTTCATTTCCCTTCCGCTTCTCCAATTTCTATTTTATCTCCTCCTTTGTTTTGCTATTAAAAATACAAATGCTTTTATCAGAAATTATGAAACTTACTGGTTTTAACAACATTTGTGGCTTTCCCCCCTTTTTTTAATTGCTCTTTTTCTACTTTTCCTTCTTGCTTTCTTCTTCTTCGTTAGGCGGCTGTACGTCCCCGCGGGGATTTGGTCTGCGTCAGCTTTCATGATTCTTTTTCTTTCCTGGAGGAATCGGTCTCCAGTGGTTTCCTTTTGTCTTGTTTAGTTTCTGGTGTTACAGTTGTGGGTGGAATTTTGCAGCTTTACAAATGTTGGCCCATATCTTCCTGTTTTTGGATTTCCCTACTTCTCCTGCTTAATTTTATCAATTTCTTTTTTTTCATTTATATCCTCTTCTGTTAGTTTCTCACTTTTTTGAATTACTGAAGCGAAGTGTCTTCAGATTTCTTAAAGTTATTCTGTCTATTATCTTTTGTATTCTAGTCTGTTTATAAAATACCTGTCTGAAAATGTGGAAAAATTATATGTATTTTATATAAATTGATATTTCGTTACTCTGCTTTTTTATTGCCGGAACTACGAATCCTCTAATCTTTTGAAGAGAAAGCTATTTAAAGTTTCATACATTGTTTGCTGTCTAACGTTGAGGCATATTTTTTAACTTAGACGACTTCTTATTTAAAAATAAAAATAACCTCTTCCACGTAGCTCCTTTTTTCCATTTTTACTTCTTTTCATTGTTCTTCTTCTTCTTCTTCTTCTTCTTCTAATTATGCTTATTAAGACGCCCTTAACAAACGCTATAAAATTTCTATCGAATTAAGAATATTTGCGTCTTCTTTGCCTTCTTCTCTTTTGTCTTGTTCCTCTTTTTGTTTTATCTTCTTTTTCTTCGCCTTCTTCTTCTCTTCATCCTCCTGCTTGCTACTCTTCACGCCTCGTTCTTCTTCTATTTCTCGTCCTACTTGCTATTCATCATCTGTTTTCCCTTGTCCTTCTTTTTATAGAAGTTTACAGGAAAGGATGCATATTTGTTCAAAATTAAGAATATTCATGCTCTCTTCTCTCCTCTCTTCTGTCTCTTCTTTTTCGTCTTCTGCTTCTTTTTCTACATCTTCTTATAATTATAATACTTTTAAGGTAATTTACTACACATTTTTTAATTGCACTTCTTGAAATTCTTGAAATAGAAACACCCTCCTCTTCTGCGTCCTGCTTCGTAATTGATTTCTTTTTCCTCTCCTTTTTCCTATTTTAGAAATCTTTCTACAAAAATCAGGAAAATTTCTGAAGTGTTCGTGTTTACATTTGAGGCTTGTTCCTTATTCTTTAACTTTTTTTTCTACAAAAAATTTAGAAATTTTCTAAAGTGTTCGTGTTTACTGAATTTGGGTCTTTTTCCTTTTCTTCTTTGTCTTATTTCTCTTTGCTTTTCTTCGTAGTCTCCTTTGTGTTCTTTTCATTCAATTGCTGCGCATTCATCTTCTTCTTCTTCTGTTCCTCCATCCCCCGCTTTGTGTTCCTCTTTTTATATTTTTTCTCATTCAGCTTTCCCTTATTTTACTTTGTTGCTACTTTACCTTCTTTTCCATCTTCGTTATTTTTCTTTTTTGTCTTTTCTTTTCACTTTGCTTCATTTAGCTCTTTCCTCCGCTTTTATCTTCGACTTGTTTAAAAATCCTTTTAGCATCTCGACTTTCGAATAACATCTTTTTCTTTCACTTAAATTAAGTTTAAGGCCTGTTTTTTTGTATGCTCTACTGTCTGTTTTCTTGTGAGGTCGATTGCCAGCTACCATGTCATCGTTTCGAGGTCTTTCATTTCTTGCAGCTTTCACTAGCTTGTTGTCTTCCTTCCTTGTTACGTGCTCGTTCCAGGATCTTCGTCTTGTGCTGACCCATCTTACTACGTCTTCCGTTCCACACGTTTCTCTTAATTCTGATTTTCTTATTCTGTCATGCAATATTTCTCCCACAATACTTCTCAGTATCCTCATTCCGTTTGTACGCATCATCTGTTTCGTGTCGGCGCGTGTTTTAGCCGCGTCTTTTAACACTGGTATTTTCCATAAGATATCTTTTAGGTTTCCTGATATGAATGTTGGTTTGTTAGCTTGTTCTGCTACTGCTGCACGGAGATCTCCACTGCTCGTTATTAGCGTACCTAGGTAGTTGAAGGATGTGACTGACTTGTTCTACTGGATGTTCGTCGATTTACATCTAGTGGACTGTGTTGCTATTATGAGGCATTTAGTTTTGTTTTTAGATATCACTATATTATGTTTTCAGGCTTCTATTTTGAATTGGTGTAACAAGCGTTATAAACTATCTTCCGACTACGAGAACCGCGTCATCTGCATAACAGACGATGTTGATTTCTGTTTCTCCCAGTCTATATTCATTGTGTGTCATTTTCACTTTGTAGATTAGTTTATCCATAATAAAGTTAGAGAAAAGGGGGCTAAGGCTATCCCCTTGTCTTATTCCACTTGCTTATTTACTTCTTTCGTCATGGAGTTATTTACTCCGATTTTGGTTGTTGTTCTGTGATTCTTATTATTCCTCGAGATACTTCTTTTTCTTGCAGCAGGCTGATGACATCCTTTAGTTGAACTCTGTCAAACGCCTTTGTAAAGTCTACATCGAATAACCATAAAGATGTCTAAAGAGTTCGTGTTGACAGCATTTGAGTCATTTTTCTTTCTCTCTTTTCGTACATCTTTCGTTTTTTAAATGCCGATTTCAACCGGATACATGTAAATGTTTGACGATCCATGGCCCATAAAGAGCTTTCTGAAGCAGCTTTAATTGTGGCAGCCCTTGGCATATTCTATAATAGTGCTAATTCTCCAAAACTACACCTATTTTCATATGTTTAGGTTCTTGCCCTGGGTCGGCTACTAATGTATGGAAAATTCCGCTTTCAATAACATAAAAGTTATCTCCGTCATCACCCTGTTTAATAACCAATTCATCTTTTAGTAAGTTTTCTTTCAAACACGGCATCCAACTCGTTTTGCGTCTGCTCTTTATCTAATAGGATGTTGCGAACTGAATCGGCCAGTCGCTGACGTGGTTCGTCCAATTTAGGGAATACCACTTTTGCGCCATCATCCTCGTTTTCTTCTGGATCATATGTTTCAGCAAATACCGATTTGCGACGGCTTGTAAAACGACCTACTGGGGGTTCTTCTTCTCTGGATATGGTTGACTCATCTGGGGATGAAGCATCGGTGGCGGCACCTCCACCAACACCTTCGTATATTATTAGTCCAGTAGTTCGATTCTCTCTCAAGCGAGAACAGTAGTCTGCGGCACAAGTTACATCTCCCGGTTGTTAACCTTATTCTTTGCCTTCGTCGTTTTACTTTTTCTTCTGTTCTTTTTGTATTTCTCCTTCCCCTCCTTTATTTTTTCCCTTTTAGTTTATATTTTTTCTCCGCGTTCTTATTTTACTTCTCTAGTTCTTTGTCTTCTTTTACTACTTTATGTTACTTTTCTTATTTGTCTTTTTTCCGCTTTTATCTTCTCCTTGCTTTTTAATTTATTTTTTAATTCTTTTAGTACCTCGTTTTAATTTAATTTGATGTTCTTGTGCCTAGGCTTTTAAATTTTCAGTACAGCACTGCCTCGATAATCCGAATTATTGTTGATCCGGAGCCCATGATAATGCGCAATAAAACATTTTTACATTATATATGTTGTAGTCCGGATTTCAGTTTTGGTAGTCGGCATCTGAAGTTTGTGTTTAACAGGTGTAAATATTGAAATTAAAATAAAGCAATTTCTATGTGTTTATTAATTAATCTCCTAAATAGTGCCAACCTGATTTGCTTTGTCGGCACAAATTATACTTCTACATATTTTGCCATTGTAAAAGCTTGTTAATAAGCTAGAAACTGTTCACACTGATTATAAATTGGTTTTGAGAATCACAAACAAATTAAAGAAAACTAAAATTCTTACTATTAATGTCTTAATGTGCTTTTTCGATAAATATATGTTAGTTTTCGAAATATTTTTCCTTTTTGCTTTTTTCCTTAAAATTCGATAATCCACATATTGTGATATTACGGATTGGGATTGTTTTAATTAATCCGGATTATTGCGACAGTACCTATTGTATTTCACAAAATTTTAATTGTATTTAATCGTGTGTTGTAGTTTATAATTCACCGTAATTAAATTTACCGCCTTAAATCTTCGTATTCTTGTTTTAAAAGTGTCTTCCTCTTTCCTTTTTCTCTGTACCTCTCACATCCTTGTCTTAAAAACCTTTAAAACAATGTTGAAAATGAACAAACACATTAAAAATTCGAAAAATTAATAATGTCTAAGCTCACTGTTTAATATTAAAATGAGAAGTTTAGCCCGTAATTTGTTACTATAGAAATATTTATAGTTTTTAAATGAGAATTTATAAATACTGTAAAAAATCTTCAAAGATGTAGCGTTTCAAAGTTCCTAATTAAAAATTACTTAATAAGCAAAGAAAGTTTAATAACGTAATAGATTTAAAAAAAAATCACAGTTTTATTATGAATTAAATATAGGTCTTATAATCACAAGGAAATAATCTAGTTTTATTGTCTTTTCTCAGCTGACTCTTTTACAAAAAATCAAAACGATGAGCGTATTTCTTCCAGGAAGTAAAAAATGGAAATTACGTACTGAAATATTTCCGGCGTAAAACATAAAGCCAATAACTTAAATAATAGCCTATCGATTAAACTTGTCTGATATTTAAAATTATTAGATTCTAAAGAACGTCATAAAGTAAAATATACGTTCGTCATAAAATACCGTCATAAAACTATAACAAAAATTGAATATTATCCTAGGAAAGAAAGGTTTATTTGCTGAGATTGATTGTTTTCCGTATCTGTATAATATACTTAACAGATTCTTACACTTACTTTAAAATAAACTTTTTTTTAACAATATAATGAAAAGCTAAGGTTGACCGAAATACTGTATATTAGTTGTTACATTGCACCAAACCAGTGGCTACGAACTATTTAGCATTGAAAATATCAAAACAAAAATGTATTTCTACCAGCGCATATAATGTTATTTGAGTGATCAGCAGTTTTTGAATTTACGAAAATAATTTGCTTATCTGGCGAAGCAGGCTTATCACTTTTATCCGAATTCTATGTCCTTGGACGATACTTTTCCTTCAATTTAGTTGACATTCAGGCGTGTTAGTGAAAATACCTAAATAATATTTAATGGCTTTAATATCTGTTAACTTGATGATTGTGGCAGCAATGGCTTTATTGATAGATTCAGCAAAAGGTAAGCAAAGAATGTTTTTTTTAAGTCTTCTTCTTCTTCTTTATCTTCCTTTGTATCCTAAGGTGTCGGGTCCACTTCCGGAACTTTTTCCTGTCCCTCGCTAATCGTTTAACTTCTGCCATGTTCTTTCCTCTCTTCGTTAGTCCTGTAACATTCCATATTCCAACCCTTGTCCTTTGCTCGCGCTTAGGTCATACTTCAACTTTCGGCCCGTGTTCGGGGTTATCTATTTTTCTCTGGATCTAATTACTTTATATAGGTGGTCAGCGTAACGTTATCTCGGGACAACTGGGCCGTACACTGACAAAGGTCCTTACATGCTGCTCCCAGCCGGGCCAGCTGAGCCCTGGTTCTTTTGAAAGGTGTACTGCTCTATCACTTCCCATTTTTCCTGGCTTGTGACAAGCAAAGCTTGGGCCCGGGTTGGCTGGGTTGGTCTTTAAGTGTATTATGTCTAATTCACAGAAATGGTTCGTTGAAATTCGATGCTATTATAAATAATTACTGAAAGGCGTCTTTCCGAATTAATTTTAAATTGACCATGAAATATTAATTAAGTATACAACCGAACATCTTTACTTTTATTATTGATATAAAAACATATCATTTTTCTCCTATACCTCAAGGTTTGAGAATAATTTTGGAAACAACCTTTGCGTTCGATTCTTCTGTTTCTTCTGGTCTTTCGTTCTTCTTCTAACAGATTTAAAATATCGCCACAGATGTTTGTTGAGAGTTAAGAGCAAGGATACGTGTTTGTTTAATGATTGCAAATAAATAAAAGCTAATTATGGCTTAGTTTAAATTAAAAATATTTATTCCAAAAAATATTCGAAAAAATCTTTCCGGAATATCAACTTTGAATTTAGGAATAATTATGGGAGTTGCTGTTAATAAAGTTTTGAAATAAAATTTCAGGGGGTTTAGCAACAATAAAAATTCGAAAAATTTTGAAGAAATCTTAAAAAGAACTTTTAAATTTAGGAGTAGCTACTAGCTACATATAAGAGTTACTCTAAAAAATGCTTTAAATTACAAATTTAGAAAGTTAAACAGCGATAAAAATGAGTACATAGTTATTGTAAAAAATATTCAAAAAATCTTTAAAGAAGGTCGATTCTGCAGTTTCAAATTTAGGAACATGAAAGGTATTATTAATAAAGCTTAAGAATAAATTTTTGTGGAGTTAAGCAATAACAAAAGGAGTACATATTTATCCACAAATTTATAAAAAGTCTTTAAAGAAGACAAATTTTGAAGTTTTAAATTAGGAACATGAGAGTTGCTATTAATAAGGTTTTAAAATAAAATTTTAGTGAGTTAAACAACATTAAAAATAAATACATAATATGTATCCCAAAAATTTAGAATAAATCCTTAAACAAGAACTTCTTAATTTTTGATATATGTAAATCGTTTACCTAAGTTTCTTGTTGAATTGCTTTTAATATAAAATAAACTTAAATCAGTATTCTGTTAATCTCAAAGTAAAAAGACCAACAAGAAAACCTTTTAAGGCTTTACAGTTTTTAGATCTTAAACTCATTTCCTGCCAAGTTAAAAAGTGCAAGTGCACGATTTGCATACCATTGCAACGCTTTGCATACCATTGCAACGCTTTTTGCTTACGTAAATACAATCTACCAGCACTAACCAACAGGAAGCATTAAAATTATTACAACCGAATTCAAAGTTGAAACCCAAATGTATCAATAAAATGAAATGAGACACCAACAGAAAACAATGAAATATAATTCCAAAACATTTATTAATCACCACAACAACGCATAACAATTATTGCAACTGATTCATACGTCACGTCAGTTGGATAATATTCGTTAATAGAAATAAAGGCCTTTTAAATTTAATAATATTCCAAAAGATAAGCAGCTACGTGTTTTATGTCCTTGAGTGGTGTCGGTGGCTTATTATTATTATCATCAACGCGGTGACACATTATTTTCAAACATAATAACACGGTCTCTTTAATAATTAAAACAACCGTAATTAAGTCAGTAATTTAGTCTAACCATTGATTAGTCGGCCGTTCTTTTTTTCAGTTTTACAACTAAATGGGGAAGAATCGCAAAGCTACAATTAAGTTACATTTAATTTTAAAAAACCTTTGTTGTATTCGTTGTCTAGTTAATTTTTTGCCTTGCAAAATTTGCTTTGTAAGTAAAGCTCAGGGCCAAATTTAATAGCAAGTGATTTTTATCTTTTTATATGTTTAAATAATAAAAATCAGAACCGAAAACGTTTGAAGAGTAGTAATTTCGGAATATTTCGGGTTTTAAAGAAAAGTCCTATTGGGGTTAAAGATTGTTCCGGATGAAAGCTTGCAGATTTTTTTTAAAGGCAGTTGGAAGGAAGGTTCGTTGCAAAAAAGTAATTTAATTTAATTAAGCAGTAGCAGATGTGGATTTTTATTAGATATTCTCGAAGTTTGCTGGAAAAATAAACCCAAATTAATGTTAACCTCTCTTTTTTTCTTTTTATTGCCTTTGTATTTCTTTCATTCGTTGTCTCTGTCTTTCTTTCTTTCATTGTCTTTAGCAGGTTTGTTTTCTGTCTTTTCTCCGTTTTTTTCTCATTTTCAGCTATTTTTATTACTGCCTTTTCTGGAGTTTTTCTTTCCTTTTTTTCTATTTTTTCTTAGTTTAGTTTAATTTTATATTCTTGTCCTTAGCTTTGATTCTCCACTTATTCTATCTCTTCTCTTTTTTTGTAAATACATATTTAGATTCCACAGACACAGACATATTATACCTACTTACCGTCGGTGTTTCATTGTCTTTCGGTGATTTCTATCTAAATTTTCGTAAGCTTTATTTACTTAAAACTTTTTAACATCTTTCATATTTTTCTTATATTAAAAGCAAATAAATACTAATGAGTTATTAACATGTCATTGCCCTAGGCTTCGGCCATAAGAACAAGGAGAATAAGAAATACCTGTGCGAATTTTTTACCTAAAAAAATCTTTGAATTTAAGCTACAATTATCATAAAATCAAATACGAAATGAAGGAACGAAGCCGTAAGTAATCCAAATAAACTAAATTTAGTGGATTAATTTTATGTCAAGTTACGATTGAGGCCAATTGGTTGCGTGACCAGTTGTTCTAACCATGGAAATGAATAGCTACATCAGTTATTATCATCACCGCTATTATGGTTTGACGTATCTGGGAATTATTTTTAATCAATAACAGACCCCTAGATGAATTTCTCCTGTGACAAGTCAAGGTTTTTTTTTTAATTAAAAATTTTGCATTGCAATTTTTGCATGTTAAGGATTAAAAAATTAAAAGTAAAAAATTTAAAACATCAATTCAATTACAAGTATGCCAAACTCTATAAGGGATTTTGTATTCAATTATGAATTTTTTGTTTCAATATCGTTCTTTTTGAAAGCCAAAAGGGCAATTTTTGTTTTTGCAAAAATATTTGGTATTAAAACTATGGCAAGTAAGAGGGATTCTACCATAACTTTTCCCATTCGATTGGGGATTTTTTTAGGTGGAACTTATATATTTGTTGTTTGTTGTTGTTTTTGCTAGAGATTTTAGCAGAATCTTCAAGATGTTTCCAAGCTAACTTAAAAGGCTCTCATTTTACCTTAAAAATACTTCAAAATCATTCTTTTTGATGCTAAAAAGGGAGACTTTTGTCCTTGCAAGTCACTTAGAATGAAACACCGAAACTGTGACAAGGTACGAGGGTTTTCTACCACGCTTTTTCCTATTTCATTATTAATTTTTTTAGGTGGAACTTATACTTTTGTTTATTTTAGGGCTTTAGCATGATCTTCAAGATTGTTTTCAGCCCAACTTAAAAGGCTCTCGTTTTATATTAAATCTTCAAAATCGTCCTTTTTGACGGTAAATAAATTTCATCTAACTAAAAATACACTCATTTCACATTTAAAAAAATGTTGTCTTTAGAAATCACTTAGAATACTTCGTATTAAATCTACTTATAACAACTAAGAGGTAAGAGGAACCACTAAGATTCTTCCAATTAGATTATATAGATTTGAGTGGGACTCACACTTCCGTCTTTTTTTCTCTTAACAAGATTTTCAGGATGTTTACGGATTGGTTTTCATCTATCTTAAAAGGCACTCGTTTTATATTAAAAAAATGCTTCAAAAATTTCCTTTTTGATGGTAAGGAGATTTTTTTTAAATGTGGTTTGACTTTTTTCCTAAGCCTTTTGCAGAATCTTCAGGATATCTACAGAGTTTTTTGAAAGTAACTTACAAGGGAGTTGACTTATGATTTAAATTGTACAAAAATCGTCAAAAAAGGCATGAACCTTTCGCATTAGTTTTCTCTGTAAATATTTCTTTGGTTGATTTTTTCGTAATCCTATGAGTTCCTCTGCAGATAAAATTACTCAAAAGAGAGTTCTTTTAATAATTTTTGAATTTGTAAAAGACTGTTTAACGTTTCTTAATTTTGATTACCATGATAATGGGTTTCAAAAGTCAATGTTTTTACTTACGGGTTACGGGAGTTTTAAATCACACATCAGTAATTACTTTGAGGAATAGTAATACTTTCTGTAATTAATTCGAATCGGTCTTCTTTGATGTTACTATGAATTCATGTTTGGTAATCGCATCAAAAGCAAACCATTTGGTCATTGCATATCAATCCGGTAAATTAAATGAAGAGAAAAAGGAATAACCAAAGTATACCGCGATTATACCCTATGTTCCGTGTATATCAGACCAGATTGGAAGAGTAGGACAAAAATATAAAATACAAACAACTTTCAAATCCTGAAGAACACTTAGTGAAACCCTAAACCAGGACCAAACCTGAAAATGAAGACCAAAGTTCCAAACATTATGTATATGATCTACCATGCGAATGCGATAGACTGTACATTGGAGAAACCAACCGACCTCCCAGAGTGAGAATCTCAGAACACAAGAACTGTGTAAGAAAAGGCGAAACATAAAAATCCAGACTTACAGAACACGTTTGGCAAGAAGACCATCGCGTTCAATAGGATGAAACAGAAATTGTGAAACCAAATAGTACCAAACGAAAACTAAAGGAAGCCACGCATGTAGCATTGGCAAAAAAGCCATAAGTGTAACTTATAATAATATATAATTAAATTAGGAATATATTCGGATCACTCCGGTGGCTTGAGTGGTAATAGAGTCTGTTTCGTAATCGAGAGGTTCGAATCCCGGTATCCCGGTGTTCCTCTCAGAACTACGCCTGAAGGCGAAAGCAGTTACACTACACCGAAACGTTACGAATCAGTAACGCTTTAAACTGTGGAAATAGGCCAACTAACCCATTCAGTATTGAATGTTGTGTAATAAATTCCCTTTATTTTGGGATATCATTGTGTTTTTAATTTAAGTATCGTAGTAGCCTCCAGCTGTAAACAGTCAGAATGCTATAATGTTTTTTGTTGCAGATTTAAAAAATTCTATATTTAATCGAGAGTTATGTAATCAAAAGTTCGTATACAATTCGTTTGCGCATCATTTTACGGATTGAAATCAGTTAAATAAACCGGTCGAACACTCTTCCTAAGGTAAAATTACAGAAAAATGAATAAATTTGTTTTAGATTTGGTTAGTAAATAACAAAAATAGTTTATATAAACCAGACCATTACAGAATTGTGTATACTGTGGTTAGTCGAAAATATAAAGAAGGATATAATTGCTTTAATCAGTCGTATCGCTTTTGTTCAGTGTTACTACGAATGCGTGTATTTACCTATCATATTAAAAGCCGTCATTTTCCTAAGACCTGGCCAGCTCGTTCTTCTGATCTCTGCTCAACAGATTTTGTTATTGGCTTTGGAATTGTCTTAAATATTTTATAATTCAATCAATTCTACTTCTATTAAGAGCGTAAAATTTAAATCTCGCAACAAACTGTAGATATTTGGCCAATTTTACTGCAAAAGGCTGGTCACAATTCACAAAATTGACAAAAAAATAGAGTAACGTTGCGAAGGACGTATTTGATTGAAAGTGAATTAAATAAACCCCATTGCTTTACGAATACCTTCACTTCATTTTTTAAAACAGTTATGGTATCTTAAAAATATAGCTTAATTAAAATTTGTAGCTGGGTAAAAAATAGCAATAAAAATAAGAAATTTTTAGTTATGTCTTAGAAACTTTTATTTTATATTATGGAAATTGGATATTGTTCCTTCTCAAATGACAAGAAAGATGAGTAAATTTGGACAGCTTCATAAAATCAATCCAATGGGTGGTCTTTTTACAACAAAATACTGGTAGAACTAAAAAGTCCAATGACCTTGCGAAAACTCCGGTGTGTTATAACCGAATTTTTATTTACTGTTTGTAATTCTACCTTTTCTTTACTATACAAGAATTTTTTATGTCGGCATTAAATCTACCTACCTAAAGTACCTACTGCTTAGAATAGAAGATGACGCTTCTTTTATAATAACAATAAAAAAAGTTGTCTCTTCCTTAAATTTAATATTGACATTAATTTTGTTATTTATGCGTTATGATACGCAATATTAAAAAGTTAAAAATAATAATCTTCCAACTTCCAAGGTTTTGGGTATTTTTATATCAATTATTAATTCAAACCTACCATAACAAATGTGCAAATCTTCCCACTTTTAAAGAGAATTACAAAATTTTCTACGGTGGATTTTACGACGTCATAAGCATTAATTTCCCAAGTTTAACTAACTAACCCACATCTACGTCGCGAACAATTGCCTCAATATTTATTAATAAACTCAATTGTAGTACATATTTAGTGTTCATATCTAGTTGTTTGTATTATGAACGGTGGTCAGGAGTTGGCCTACTCGCCATTGTGCTAAATTTAATTAGGTTTCGTTTAATTAACACCTACAAGTATTTATTAAAAGGAGAATGTGCGACGTTATCATTGTTTCACGTCTTTCAAAACAAAATTGAATAAAGATGACCCATTAATGCTTCAATTCTAACTACTGTTTTAAGTTGTAAACTTTAAAATGGGACGCCGTTGATCGTTTTATTAAATTGTTATAACTATGGAGATAAGTTTTTAATTAAACTCTGCTACAGTATATCATTAGCGAGGGTTTCATCACATTTTCTGCTCCTTCTTTTGAGTTGTTACAGTTTTATAACGGTGAACTAGTTTTCTGTTGTCATAAATAATTTGACCTTTTTGTTAGGCCCCTTTGTTCTTTGCCTTTGGTTGATTATACGCCTCTTGGCGCCCCTCTTTTCCATCTTAATGTTTGATTTTACTTTAGTTTGTACGGTGCTGGGTTACTGGGTTACTAACTTTAACAGAGCAATCGTTTTAACTCACTTTTTAGCTTTTTTTTGTTTGTGAACAATTTATTTTCTGTCCTTATTTCCTTTTCTTCCTCGCTTATTACATGCCTCTTGCTCTCATATTGTTTTTTCTTTCCTTTTTGTTTCTTCTTGATTGCTACTTCTTTCTTCTTTTTTTAGTGTACCTCTCTCAGTTCTCTTTTACTTATTTCTTCTTTGGGATTTTGTATTTCGTTTTCTTCTGTCATTTTCCTTGTCACCTCTTTTTAATATAATTTCTCAAAATGTTCTTCTTTTTGCTATTGCCTGCTTCATTTAAAATATATGTGATTTCAATACACTCTTCTTATAATTCTGTTAATTCTTTTCTTTTTTAAGTATATCGATCAGCGATCAGTATTTTGTTTAATTAATCTTTCCAGAAGTTTGTCTCAATTTATATTCTTTTATTCTTGTAAACAATTCCTACAAGCAATTTCTTTCTTTCCTTGTCTTGTTATCGTTTCATTTGTTTTCTTTTCTTTTTTGTTCCATTTGCGCTTAGTCCTACAATTGATTATCTTCTTTTCGTAATCATCTTTCTTGATTTCCTATTTCTTGAGCCTGGAATACATGATACAAGTATTTTTCATCTAGCATTTGGGTTGTGACGTCAACTTGCCCCACCCAAAAACTGTCTGTTTAGACACGCGTTCGTGCGTAGTAGGTAATGAAAACCTAGTTTAGAAAGAGATGAAGTATAGTTGGATTGTGAATTTATCAACAGCGCGTTGACGTTACAACCCAAATCCTACGTGAAAAATACTGTAGTTCAATCTACTTTTCAGCTTTTCTTACGTCTGTTCATGCGATTGTTTATTATTCTTTGAGTGTAATTTTAGCGTATTTACTTTAAAAGAAATTATATTTTTCTGACATTTGTTGTCTTCTGACTTCACCTCTTACAATAGTTTACACAAACAGTTTGCTTCTCTCCTTTATTTTGTTTCCTTCTCTCCTCTTTTCTTAGTTATTGTTTCTCCTTCACTGCCTGTTCTGTCTCTCTTTGCATATTTTTTTTTAATTTTCGTTCTTTCTTTAGCCATTTTTTTACTTCTTTTATTTTTACTTTGAGGTAATGTGATTTCCAACCGCTTTTTAGGTTTTTATGTTTCTTTAGAAAATTATTTATTTTGGTGTATTTAGTTTGAAGTTCTCGCTTTACTCCTCCTACCAACAATTGCTATAAGTGATTTCTTCCTTTCTTTCTCTTCTTCTTTTGTGTCTTGTCTTTTTTCTGTTTATCTCCTTATTTCTTTTCTTTTTTCAATTATCTTTCGTTTCGTAGCCACTTATCTTTTATTCTTGCTTCATCACTTAAAACGTATTTCATTTCTATCTAAGTTTCAGCTTCTCTGTTCATGATTTTTTTTTGTATATTTCTCAGCATTTAGTTAAAGTAAAATAACGTTAATTTTGCATGAAAGTTCCAATTTAACACATAATGTTGCCAATTCTTATATGCAGTTTTCTTCTCTTCGCTTCTCTCCTTCATCTTCTGCTTCTTTGTTACGTCCTTTTGCCTTTCTATTGTTTTTCCTCTTTTTCTATTACTAATTGTTTTCTTCCAGTTCTCCTGTTTATCTTTGGATTGTTTTCGCCTAATTTTTCTTTCGAACCTTTGTTCTTATCAACCTGTTTTTCCCTTAAAATAATAGTAATATTCTCTGTACCATCGTATAACTCCACTAAATCTCTAATCACATTTCTTTGTGTTTTGAATGTTGTTAAATTCCGTAATTTTGTTTCTCGTATTTGTGTTTCCACTCCAATAGCTTCGATTTTAAAAGCAATTTAGATCAATTTAACCTAAAAATAAATTCGTTCTTCCTTTATATTGTATCTGCTGTCCTTTCTTCTTACCTTTCCCTTCTTTACCTTAAAATATTGTTAGTTATTTTTTTTAGTGAGTGTTTAGTTAAAGTAAAAAATGAAATTTTCTTTAAGTTGGCGTTTTAATTAATAATCCTACCGTTTTGTTGTTACAAGTACATAAGTACCATTAGCAGTTTCAGTTTGCTTCTTGTACTATCCTTTTTCCTGCTCCTTTTTCTTTTGTACATCTTTTTCTGCTTCTATAGGTATTTTTCATTTTTTCCTTCGTCGTTTTCCATCCTTTATTCTTTTTCTTAGTTTGGTGTTTTTTTACCAGCAGTTCTAAGATCATATAGTTTTTTTTACTTTACAGCCAGCCCTTTTCATTTTTTCTTGAAATAATAGTAATATTCTTAGTTTTTCATTCCTTTTCCTTTTTCTTTCCTGCTGGTCTTCCCTATTTATTTGTTTGTGCTTCTTTTTCCTTTCTTCGTTGGTTGTTTTCTACTCATTATTTTATGCTGTCTTTCTGCGGTTATATCTTTTAGTTTGGTTCGTTCTTACAAGCAGTCCTAAGGAAAAGTACCTACATTCTGTTTTGCTTAATTTCTACTTTCAATTTTATGTCGTGCCATTTTCGTCTTTTCTTAAAATAATAGTAATAGTATTTTACATTACAAGCCAGGTAAAATGGTTTTTACTGGCGATAAGAGGATATAACTGGCGAGCCGTCAGGCGAGCCTGTTACCTCTTTGAGCCAGTAAAAACTGTTACCTAGCGTGTATTGTATAATATTTTATTTGTTACTCATTTGAAAACTAAATTAATAAATAAAAATTACTACCAAATCAGCTGTTGATACGTAACTAACGTGTTAAATCAGCTGTTTATTTTACAAGTTAGTAAAACTGACAATCTTGGGCGCTTACTTTGCTCATAATGCTCTTGGTACCTTAATAACTATACTTATGTTAGTCACCTCATTTTATACGTTTCTTGTTTAGTTTGGGTGTTTTTCTTTTTAACACCTCACTAGCCTTTCGTTTCTTTCTTCTCGAACTTAATTTTTTTTACATTTTTCTTACAATTTATTTAATTTACTAGCACTTTTGACTAGTATTATTTTTAATATTGTAACTGAAAACCCTCAAACTTTAAAAATCAGTCATTCTAAACTTCATAGATTAAAGATAGTGTCAAGTATTCAAGGCTCATTTCATTGTTTATTTTTAAATCTGAGAAATAGAATAAACACTCAAATAAACAACTTTAGCAATTTGTAACATTAGGATTCAACAAGTCTTCTTTCGCTCCTAATAAAGTAGTTAATATTTATATTAACTTAACACCTTCGAAGTGATAAATAATTCCTCTTCTTACAGTGTGAATCAGTTATGTATAACAGTTTCAAGTTTTTAATGCGACAAATCTACTGCTTTGTATTCATAGTTTGTACTGTTAAATTGGAAAACGAACGTTCTAAAACTAGTATGTTTGCTATAAGTATTTGAACGTGGGCTAAATAACTGTATAGATAAATATTAACAGTGGCGGATTTACGTTCGTGTGTTATTTTTCTGCAAATGATAACCATATACGTCTATTTTATTATTGTCAGTTCGAAAATTTATAACGGTTTTTATAAATATGCATAGGAAGCCCGATTTATAATTCCGCGATAAATTAAAGGTAATATTTGTACGTTGCGGAAAATGCAAAAATATTGCTTTCATTTACAAAACATGTATTGTATACCAAAAAAAGTTTATTAAAAGTTAATCTAACTGTAGCTACATTTTTTATTTAAAATTTACGACTAAAAGTTTTATAAAGTAGGCTAATTAAATCAGGAAACTTAATAAATATCTCGTGAAAAATGAATGTCAGTTTAATACAAAAGAATTCAACGAATTTGTGTTATGAAACAAAACTTTTTAGATTTGCATTTTAATATTAGTGCATATTTTTGTAGGTAAAATACGAGTTATCCGCCGCAGATGATGAGAAAAGATAAGGAATATTTTCGTTTGAATTTAAAAGCGAGTTATTACCCGAACATTCCTTATATCTAAGTATAAAACTAATTGTGTAATGTAAGTTGACATTATTTTCGAACAAGAATTTAAATTAACAATTTAAAATATACAGTTACATATTCCCATTAATACAATTAGCAGAAACTCCATAAATATGTCTATTTAAGTGCACACAAGCATACTTAAACGTCATTTTACGGTAGCCATTTTAATTCATCAAGAACCTAAAATGTTCTCCATATATCTGCGATAGATTGTAATCAATATTTATGTTGACGTTTATTATGTCTGTGATCAAAGATCAATTAGGACGATATCACATGTCGTTAAACGTCAAATTCTTGCTCGTTTCGTTAAAATACGAAGTTTTCAATTTATATCTTAAAGCAACATTTCTTTCCTTTATTTTTCGGCATTTTTTGTGTATTTAATGAAGAGGTAAAATTCGATCGGGCATAAATAATTGGGAATTTATTTTTCTGTAAAGAAATTTAAATTTATTCAACCCTCTTTTATGATACCCAGTTTTAATTTAACCTCCAATTCAATGTAATTCAGCACAGAATTGACTCTCGAAAGTTGTTCGTGTTTCTTGAAAGAGAAACTAAAAGAATATTAAAGACAGAACTATAATTACAAGTTCGCCCTGGGCACTCTTTAATTATCTGGTCCATTTTATAAAAGGACCTTTCGAAAATTATTTACTAACCGAGAACGGAATTAAAACAATTACATAAAACGTAAATAAAACAAAAAAAGAAAACTGCAAAAATGTAACAGTAAATGTTAGCAAATAAAATTCGGTCAAGTATCTGACAGCCAAATTGTTCTGACCTTAAGCCTTATGTCACACTTATGTATTAGAAAGTGTTATAATGGAAATACATTTATTTATTGTGCGAAATCCACTTTAGATTTTTATGTGACAGCTCTCTTTTGGTCCACAAAACTTAATAAAGAGTGCTTAATCAAATAAATTGACCAGCGGACGTATTGAGTGCTCTTTAAAGCCTGATTAGTCGAATAACATAAGAACTTCAGTTTTCACTCCGAATTTTAGTACGAAATAAACCCAGCAGATTTATAACACAGTAGAATTTCCGCAAAATTACGGTTTATGATTCACATTTGCCTGTTTTAATTTGAATGTTCACGGTGGCTGCATTTAATTTATTAAAACGAAAATAATTACACATTAAATTTAACATTTTATTATACAAAATTATATTAAAAAAAATGCAATTACGTTTCTTAGAGAGGTGACTAATTTCTAATTAAACATTCTTTTAGTGGATTGGATGAGCGAAAACCTTGATTTTAAAACTTTGACAATTTCATCTCTTACGGTTCGTTACAGAAAATAATAAGCGGCCTTTAGAGCTTGGAAGAATCTTCATTAGGTATATGCGGCTTTTTCTGTAATATTACTTCTGAAAATTACTTAGCTCGTGCTCGGGCTAAGGGTTAAGTATGTCTCAGTTTAATTGGGCATGGGTTGTAATGTGTACACTAAGAAGTACGGGCCTTTTACTAGGAGGACTTAATTTCAAAGGCAACCCGGGTAAATGATGTTGCTCCACCTCTAACATAAGACGTGGAAGTTAAATGGGGCTACATGCATGTCCGTGCGTTTTTATTTTGATTATTGTTTTGCTTTTACTTTTATGAGCTTCTAAGACGGTTGTATTTTTAGCGTTTAGAATGAATATTGTACAAAGAAAGAAGAACACAACACGGACATTGTATTCTAAATATACAAATGACGCTTTTAATTAGCAGATCTAAGAGAAGATCAAAGTATGAAATATATGAAATATATACTGAAATATGCATAATGCATTTCGTGAATGTATGTATACTGAATGCATATTGTATATTGTAGACCTTCTTCACTATAAATCATATATTTTTATATGTACTTATTAATCACACAAAGATTGTGTTTTTATTTCCTGGAACATTTCACATAAATCAAAATTCTGCATTAATCAGATGTAAATCAATTTTATATTATGGATTATTACCGTAAGTTCTCAATTACATTTTTAATAGTAAATCATATATTTTTGTATGCATTTACCACGCAAAATTTGTGGCTTTAATTGCCTAAAAATGTTTATATTTTAGAACATCAAATAAATCAAAATCCAGCAACGTATAAATCCTTTTTGACTATTAATGTTTCTAAAATTTTATTTCCTGAATTAAATTCTTAGCTTAAATGTGAGTAGTAGATCTATATTAATTTTGTCCCCTTCAACGTAGATATAATACCCTTGTGCCAGCGCTTTTTCCAATCTTCGAAGCACTTCTGGAACGCAATTTTCGGTATGGCGTTTAGCTCCTTCAGCGATTCTGTCTTTACCTCTTGTGTTGGTAAAACGTCGTCCTTTTATGTTTTTAGAAATCTTCGGGAATAGGAAGAAGTCGCAGGGGGCCATGACCGGTGAATACGGAGGCTGAGGCATCATAAGGGTGTTGTTTCACCTTCACATTCAATGTCCATTCTCCATTCGGCACTGCTTTTGGTCGAAATTCAACAATTTCGGAACAAATTTTGCTGCCACACGTCTCATGCCCAAAACATCCGAAAAAATTGCTCGGCATGAGCCAGATGCTATGCCATCATCATCAGCAACCTCTCTGATAGTGATTCGGCGATTGTCCATAATCATTTTCTTCACTTTCTCGACGTTGTGCTGGGGCGTCCAGGGTGCTCGCCATCTTCAACGTCTTCACGACCCTCTTGAAAACGCTTGTTTTATTCATAGAAGACTCGCCAAAAGCAACATTTCCAATACCGTGCTGTACTTTATTCCTCTCTTAAAGTAAAATTTAATGCAAATTCTTTGTTCCATTTTTCCCACAAGTAAAAAATCGCCGAGCACACCAAAACACGTGTAACCTTTTCGACAGCCAATAATAAAGTAAGCATCCAATATGACTACAAGTGTCAATATACGTCAGGGGCAAGTGTACCAATTCAACAACAAAAATTTGTGACAATTGGACTTATACAGCCCGCAAAAGCCTCGTATATTGGTATACCACATAAAATTGGTGACTTGAACTGCCTCAAATGTATCGTATGATCAAAAAAGATCGAAATTAGACGTGGCTCTGAAAACAAAACTTTAAACCTTTTATTAAGACTCATATATTGAGTAATCAAATGTTGACGTATGTTAAAAATAATTTTCTGAATTACTTCCTCCGTTAATTTTAGTAATAAATTGTAATTTTCATATAAAATGATAACTAAAAATTTAAGGTTTTAATTACTTTAACTGTTTTATTTGCCGAAAAATTTCAAAAATATTCTAACATTTGTAATGCTTAAAAATATCTTCAAAGTAAATTTATTATTGAGCCACATAACTCCTTTGATTGCCTAAATGAATAATTAAAAATGTGCTTCTTTTCTTCTTTACTTACGGCTTTCATACACAGAACACAATTATTTTAGTGCAATTGTTTGAGTATATTATTGAGCCTGTAACGTTTTATAAGTGTTTCAGATATACATAACTATTTATCAGGGTTAGTGTAATTCCACAAAAATTTTCAGTAATTTTTCCAGTTTGATTCAATCCGCTTCAGTTTTACTGCCTATAAAAACCGTTTAACCCCCTTATTAATGTCCTTAAAGGATAAGGCACAGAATGAAAGAAGAAACAACTATTTAAAGTAAACAATTAGAACGAATTTATAGCAAACTGCTGCTTAAAAAAATACGAAAAATCGATATGCATGGGACAAATAAAAATATAGAATTACAAAACAGTAACAATAAAACCTAAATATCGAAAGAACTGAAAATTTCAAATTTTTTTAGAATTTATTTTTCGACATTTATTTCTTATTTAATTTATAAAGATGCTTAAAAATTATTAAACAAAACAGTTTTAGAATAACGTAAATTTCAGATCAGAGATTTGGAGCCTTAACTCTGTAATTTATATCTCATTTGAAATTTAAATTTAGAAATTTAAAAAAATAAGTTAATTTTACATTAAAAAGTTTAATTACAGCAATGCAGATCAAAAAATTTTGCCTAAAAATTGTACACAAAAATCAAAATTATTTTAAAAACTGCTTAAAAATTAAAAATTCCGAGATTTATTTAAATAAGTATTATAAGAAAATCTTGTATTTTTGTGATCCAATTTGTTCTTGGAAGAAATTAAAGCGGGAACGTTTAAAGAAGCTCTGGATTTGTCAAAAATCTGAACACCGAAAGGTTAATATTTTTCTTTTTTCTAAAGGTTTATAATTTTATACTTCTTAATTTAGTATTTCGCCGGCACCATTAGTTGTTAAAATAGAAATTAAATTAATAAACTATTAACTCCCGGAGAGTTGATAGTTTATTAATTTAATTTCTATTTTAACAACTGGTTGTGAAATACCCAATTAAGTAGTACAAAATAATATTTTTCTAATCTTTAATATAAGAAATAAACGACTGAGATCTTTGTCATTTTTTTAAATAAAATCTAAGAGTAAACTTTTACAATGATTTCGATAAGGAAATCTTAGAAAGAAAACGAAATGATCTTTAAAAATAAAGAACGTAATACCGATTTTTGAATAATTTAAAATGTTGAAAATTATAAAGTTTTTTGCTGTTTCGATTCTTTTGTTTTTTTATACTGTTTGCTGTCACTGAAACTTATTTAAAAGCAATTTGAAAGAATCAAAGTTAAAATAAATACAATTAATCAGTTCGGGGTTCGGGCAATAACTAAGAATGAAATAGTTCATTAATAGGAGATTAATTAGATTTTACAGAGATTTAAAAACGATTTTTCCTTAAAACCTAATTCTGGTTTTCAAAATCTCGAAAGGTTTTCTGTGCATTTATTTAAAGTAGGTATAAAGCTGCAATTGTTAATGTTGTTTCTATTTATTTGGCTTTGTCTCCTGACAAAGGTAAAGGTATTGGCACTAACGTCCAGCGGCGGAGCATGGCCGGCAACATGGAAGGTTAAGGTTTCCTAGTTTTCATACCTCGATTGTTCGCATGCTACACGTACGGCGTCTTGTTGTAATCACCACGTCTACAACAACAGCCAACCTTCTCTACTGCACCACTATATTTCGGTTCCTAATTATTTTCAGTGACTGGATATTCCACCCGCCGAGCATCCGACTCGGGTATGAACCCGGGACCGTCCACACTGTAGTCGAATGCCTTAACCACTCCAGGGATTTGTAACCTGATAATCTTTATAATAATATGTAGTTCAATAGCTGGATAACTGCGTTTGCATTTGTTGTGATTATAGCCCTTCAAGCACTAATGCTCTTTGATTTCAAAATTACCACGACTGATCATTGAGATATTCATTTAATTGCAACAATTTAAAAATTCTGTGGCTGAGGTTGCCATAGTTATCGATTAATTTAACCTAGGATTAATTAAATTTTATGCTTCAAGTTCGGTAACATCCCAGCTTTTATTTAATTTTATTTAATTTATTATTTTTATTTAAATACTTTTGTAATTTTGTCTTTACGGTTTTGATCTACAAGTAGGTATGCATGGTATTTTAAGACAAAAATTGTTGGTATGCTTTTACAAAATTTATTTAATGGAAACCTAAAAAAATCAGTTTAAAAGTTATCAGTTATCACCCTGTACATTGTAATGATATTTCTAATTTGATTTAAATGAGAAATTTAGTACTAAGTTCCAAGGCCTTTGGTTTACGTTCTTTAAATCAATTACAAATATATGTCAAAAAATTAACTTGCAATTTTTTATAAATATAATAAACTGGATAAACAAAATATTTCTTTATGTTCCCCGTTTGAATTGGTTAAATTAGAAACTGTTGGGAACAATGTTTTTATTTCTTAGTAGGTATTTTGTACTATGTAGGTACTTTAAAATTATTTCATATATTATCATTATACTTATTTTCTTTGTGCCATATTTATAGTCTCTTTTCTTTATATGTATACTTTTAATGTTACTTTATTGTTTTTGCTGGTTTTCTCTCTGCCTCTCCGTCTGTTCCTTCTTTGTCTTTCTTTCTCTAATTTTCTTTATTTCTGTCTCTTTTATTATTGTTTTCTCTGTCAGTGTTGGATTAGTCTTTCATATTAATCTTTTTCGCCCTTCTGTCCTTTTCTGGACTTTTTTCTTTTCTTTAAGTTAGCTTTAAATTCCTTTTTACCGCATTAACTCTTCAATTATCATCTATCTGTTCCTCTTTGTTATAGAAAAAGCGTTGGATAATATTTCGTTCATTTTATCTTAATACTTCACCTCAAACTGCACTAATTAATATTAAGAGCCTTCATTAAAATTTAACCCTCTAACTGTCTAACTATCTATCACAGTTCATGAATTTGTAACAGCAACTATATTTAGATTATTTAAAGTAGACCTATCACGAAAGCATATAAAAAACTAGTAACACTCCAAAATCATAAATTGTAACCTTTTTATTTATTCTTTTGTTCCGGACATACTTGTTTTAAAATTTCCTTTCATAAGTAGCTTTAATTTCGTTTCTGCTATTTGACCGTCTTCGGAGTTTTATTATTTTAGATTTATTTCTAATTTTTTTCCAAGCCAACTCTGGAACATCATAAATTGTAAACTTTTTGTTTTTTGATTTATTATTTGAGATTTTTTCAATTTTTTTTTATCGTATCATGAGAGGAAAGAAGTTAATAAAACTTAGTTTACTGTCGTTTCAGCCCTTGGGCCTTCTTCAAAATTTCCATCTGAACATTCAGGGACAAGTGCTTTCTTTGAGCAATCTGGAAATGGAAGAAAACCTAAGTTGAGAAGTTCACAGACTACAGGGTTTTTTTCACGTGGCCGCACCCCAGATCTTGGTCAGTGGCGTAGCCAGAATTCTTTAGCTGCAGGCGCTCAGCATTTTAGTGTTCAACCACTAACAATGTACTTTTCCCCAATTTTCAATATCTGTAAAATGTCAGACGCATGCGTAATAGGCAATCTGTCTTGATGTTGTGATGTAAAATTCTTAACTTACGATCACCAACGAATTATCATGTTAAGTCACCTGCAGCTTCAAGCTACACCATCTGTATAGGTTTTTTTCAGTACAAGTCATACACTACTATTTTCTGCACAAATAACTGAAACTAAATATTTATTTAAAAAGAATACTAGTCGTAGAACATATTTTTGCAGGCGCTCAACAGATTTTTAATACTAGCTACGCCACTGATCTTGGTGATGTGCGATCACAGATATATCCAGCATTGCCTTTTACACTCTGAATATTATCAGTTTTCCTGACAAAAATCGACTTCATGTCATCAAGGACTCTAACATTTTGTATCCTGGAGACATTCTTCTAATTTTGGGAAGAATATATTTCCTTCTTCTCTATCTCCGTATTAGCTTCCGCTGCAGAAACGAGTTGTACTAAAAACTCGTCTTCTAGATTCAACATTATTTTGTTTAGCTTAAAATTCTAAAGAAATCAAACCTTGAAGATGACCAAAAGAATGACACGTTTACGTATTACCTAAATGTTTTTGAAAGCAAAACCTTCCTTGGAGTTTCGCCATGAAAAATATGAAGACACGACAGATGCTTCGAATATGCATTGACGTATTTGTATATTTATATGTATTGCAATGCATATTCAAAACTTTTCTGGCAAAACCTTCCTTGGTCAAAACAAATGTTAAGCTCTGAAGAATTTCATGTGTTGCTAATTGTAAATTTGCTGTTTTTTCTTAATTTTTATTTTATAATCATAGTGCAAATTGTTGTGAATAACAGTGTTGTAACAATAAACAAAATTAATCTGGAAATTAAAACATCAAATATTTTTATTTATATTTGATTAGCTGCTAATTTGGCATACAGTGCAGCGAATCATTTATAACTAAATTGTTACAACTTAAACAGCAGTTAAGGTAAGCCAGACAACCGATTGGGATTTAAATTCCTGTGGGAATGCGTATGTCTTTCCAGGTCCTTTACGAGCTTTAATGGGTGCACATTCTATCTTCCTACTTTTACCTTTTCAGACAGCGAAGTTATTTTTATTAATAAAACGTATAAAACGCATTGCGTGAGAGAACGTCTAATCGCCTTTAAGTTATTTCACGAATAAGAATCGCACAATTTAAATAATACTTGACGTACCTTTCATATCGTTTGTTAGAAAGTAGGTAATTATCATCAATCAAGCTCTAATAATTTTTTTATAGCACGCTCTAATAACTCCGAGTTACCAAAACTGTACAAATCGATATCTTTATAAAAATATCGCTATTGAGATTGACTTTGAAGCATGTCGCTTATATGAACTCACATTATAATAATCCAGCGAGTCAGTTTGTTGTACAAGAGGTTCGGTTCTTGTTTTAAAATGATGTTTATTGATTATCCTTTTGGGCCGCTTGTTACCGGCCGGTTGGGCGCGTATGACAGGCACGTATCCGTCCGTAATGCGGCTCCTACTCGCCCCATGTAACAAACTGCTGCTTGTAATCTGTTTTCGCCATTTTCTTGTCGAAGATATCGATGTTCATGCCCTATCGAAGATGATTTTTTTGCGGTATGTTGACAGTTCTTTTTTTCCCTCTCCGAAAGAACAATAAAGACGCTTCTATGAAATACGATCGGTAAATAAATTATTCATGCCGAAATTCGGGTGACGAATTCTTTTTTTCTACGTTTTTCTTTTCCCCGGGGAAATTCTTAAGAACGTAACTATCATTTATTATCCTTATATTCTTATCAAAATGAAAGAAAAGTAGCAGCACAAACGAATCGCGTTTCGAACATACGAATTAAAGCAGAACAAAAAGTTGACAGAAAAAAAAACGAGTTAATCGAGATACTCTTTTCGTTGCATGAGGCGAGTAAATTAAAATTACGTGATATCCATTCATTTTTATTTGGAAGACATTCATGTCATTTACTAAATAGGCAGCTAACTGAGCTAACTGAATATAGCGGTCACATTATGAACATGAACGTATTATATCAGGAAGGAAACTTGCGTTTCAACTTACATTGTTGTGTAACAATGGATTCCATTATAGTGTTTGGGAATATTTATATAAAATATGTTAGTTAAATTGGTTTGCTTAAACTGGTCTATTTTCCGTTTTTTATCAGGAAGTGAGGAAAATCGAAACCTTTATGCATTTTCTTCTATTTTTTTTTGTATAAAATGACAAAGTTGTATTAATAAATACCGTTTAGTTAAGATTGCAGCAGTCAATACTAAAAGTACTTGGACGATGGTTTTTAATATTTAATCGGGCGAAATTGGAAGTTTTCTTTTATAAATGTTCAATATCAGTTTAAAAAACCGTTTATAAATTAATTTTGATGAATTAAACGAAGTGGTCTGCGCCTCATTGGAATAAATTTTTAACACCATAATTTTGATAAAAACAGAAGCAAATGACGTAGCACCTTTACTTTTAAACATATTGGAAGAAACTACATTGATTTTTAATTTATGTAGTGTGCTCAGTGTGCTGTGGTTATGTTTTATTTTGCATGGGCTACAACGTTGATATTAAAAGCCTTATCGGGTAAACGATACCCCAGCAACTGTATATTTTAATAAACTTTTTTAATAACATTTGTACGTTGTTCCAAGGCTTTCTATTTATCGTCAAGCGTTATGTTTTCTATAATTTATACAGGGTGGCCCACCGAAAGCAGTAAACGCAAGTTTTGGCCACTTAATATCAATTTTACGAAACACGTAAATTTTAGTATCAAGGGGGACATCTGAATTGATTAGTATTGTTTACACAACTTCAACCCTAAGATGAGGGTGAATTGCACCCCAAAAATTTTAAATAGAAAGGGTTGTCAAATGTTGCACAATTCTAAAGGCCTCTCGATTCTCTTTTCAACAGTATTTTTATTTTTCAAATCCGATCATTAATTCCAGAAAAAATTACATTTAAATTTTGATCTAGTAGGTTTAAAAAGTTGAATGTAGCAAACAAAAGCACTTCAGCTGACAAGTTGTTTGTGATAAGCAGGTACTTTGCGAATTTATCAGCATTTAAATTGATAATATTAAGTGGCCAAAACTTGCGTTTACTGTTTTCAGTGGGCCACTATGTATATCTCTTCCATATATTGTAGGTTGCTTTTTTCTTCTATCAGCACCTTCTGGCTCTTATTAGCTTGTACATCTTCCTTTCGATCTGCCCCAACTTCTTTTCTCAATCTAGTTTTACTAAGCTGGGTATTTCCCCTTCATTATATATTTCGGCCTTTTCCTTGATGGTCTCTCTTCTCCAAGTTTTTTGTTCTCTTACTTCACCGTATACTCCTGTAATTTTCTAGATCCTTATATTTCCATTTGTTAATATCCAGATTCCACTTATCTTAATAACGTTTGTTTATTCATTTCTACAAAAGGATATACATTTTAAAATTTTTAGGTTAGATACAAGGCAGTGGCGGCTCGTGACTTTAGGAATGGGCGAATTAGATTATAAGGTCCCCACTCATCCCTCCGGGGGTCGAGCTGCAAGGGCTGCCCCCGTTTTTTTCTTTAAAGTTCGCTATTTCACAACTTGAAATTTTGATGGAACGCGGGTTTGCTTAAAGTAAAACTAAAAATATATGTTTTGGAAAAACTGAAACATTGGTGCAATCGATGGCAAAGCGACTCCAGGAGTCTAGATAACAAAGGCAATCAACCATATATTAGGATAAACGTATTAAATTGTTTTGTTATATAGCAAGCTGTCGATTATTAAACTGTACGAATACGAGTGTGTCAGCAATTTTCACTGTCTTTCCAATATTTTATTGTTTAGAGTAGAAGTAATCTTTGTACTACTATTGATAATTGTTAAATAAATGATTAATAAATAGTAATGACAAAAAATTATGGAATTTCGTTTAGCTACGTATGTACCATGAGATCGAAAAAAAGATGATTCTGAGCAGGCCTTGACTAGTACAACACGATTGGCAAGACTGATTTCAAAATGTGGCAGCAGGTTAGAGGTTAATAAATGTCAAATAAATTAAAACACAAAACAGTATTTATTTAGGGAACAAACTGAAAAGTAAGATGAATACATGTTAGAGTAGGTGTTCAAAATGTGATCCTTCACTAGTATTACAACGATAAACTTAAATAATTCTTGAAACAAGATTGCAAAACTGACTTACATTTGAAATGTCACTGTCACATTATAATTCATAGGCATTCTAGAACCAGTGTAGCCAATCGTATTGTACTAGTCAAGGCCTGCTCAGAATCATTTTTTTTTGACCTCATGGTATTTGACTTTGTACTTGAGACAAACGCGCGGCGCTGTACTGCAACACCGAAACCAGAAGGCAGATTGCGACTAACGCAGGTCTTGAATCTGTTTCACTTCTTGGTTCTCCGTACAAATTCATTTGCAAGCTTGTGGCAACGGCTCGTATGCAAACATATGAAAATCGACGCAGTATTTCTGTATAAGCAAACTTGCTTCAGTTGAACGCTTGTGGTCTGCAGTATGAATTGTGGCATAACCTGCAGGGACTTGCTGTACGATGTACTGTGCGCCAGGCATAAAATACATAAATTAGAATTATTTTCTATATCAATTGAATTAAAGAAAATGAAAAAAATTAAAATCATTTCGGATTTTGAATTAAAAAAAAAACATTTAACCCAAAAAATAGTGGTGAAGCAGGGCTTCACCTGCGTCATCAAACGAGCCGGCGCTGATACGAGGTCCGTACCAGAATTGGGCACCGTTCTGTTGTAAAACTAAAACGACTTATATAATTTGGGAAATTTATTTAATATTTTTCAACATAATCCCCTCCCACATTTATATGTTGTACGTATAAGTTTTCCAACGCTTTATCCAGTTTTCGCAACATTTTATGCAGAAAAAAGGTCCAAGAATCTTTCTTTGGGAGTCCTTCTGAAATACTGATAAATAGCACCTAACGCAGAACATGATGGAAAATTGACTCCTCGGAGAGCATCCTTAACATTTGAAAACAGCCAAAAATCACTAGGCTCAAGATCTGGTGAATACGGGGGATGAATGAGGGTTTCGATTCCGCTTTCTAGAAGGAAATCGGTAACAATCCGAGCTTTATGAGGTGGTGCGTTGTTCCAATGCTAAATGAAATTTCTACCAGTCAGATGAGGACGAAGCTTTTTATAGCAGCAAGTGTATATTCGGCCAGTTGTTGTATGACCCTTAGGTACAGCATGTGTAAACATTAAACCTGCTTTATCCAAAAATATGCCATATAGAACTTGATTATTTGATGCCACCTGCATGAATTTTCGTGGTGGAGGAGAGTTCGAGTGTTTCCATTGGATTTATTGGCGTTTCATTACAGGAATAAAATAAGGTATTCAGGTTTCATCCATGGTTATCACAGTATTCAAAAAAGTACATCGGTTTGCCTCATTCCTTATTAATAAGGATTAACAAATGTCCACGCGAGCCTGCTATTTTTCGTCAGAAAGCAGGTGGGGAACGCAACGTGAACTAACCTTGCTAACCTCCAAATGATCCATTAAAATTTGTTGAATAGTTGAATAGTGCCGAGAGAGAAGCCAGTCAATTCTTCAATAGTCAGCCATCGATTCTGTCAATGTTTCAAGCAACACTGCAGAAATTGACCTTCCAGAACGAGGCTCATCTTTGGTCATCATTTTATTCCTACTGCCCTTTTCAAGTCGTCGTGCCAGCGTCTTGGTGATATTCCCACACTTCGTTTGCATAATGGTATCCTCCATTGACGTATGTACTTTAACTAGAATTGTATGGGCGTGTAATATGCCCAGCCCATCTTCACTTCTGCGTTGGAATGCATCCGATGATGGCTTCTGCTTTTGTTCTTCTTATATCATCCTTAGGAATGTGGTTTATAAAGCTTACTCCCAGTATCAGCATTTTGCGCTATTCCTTGATGGCTTGGCTAAAGAGTACGATACCATCGGCAAAGCGGAGGTAGCTTAAATATTTGCCGTAGATTATTACTCCTTTTCTCGTTTCGATTATATTTTATTAGCTTTGGAGTCTGCTGAGGTAAATATTTACTTCGGGTGTTGCTCTGTTACATATGTTTTGGAGTAAGTTCATGTATCTGAAGTCTATTCTGGCATTGTGAAGATTGCCCATAGTTTTAGTCAAATTCTTTGTTTTAATCGACGCGACGGAAGGAAGATGGAAGGGAACATTGTATTTGTGGCATTTTTCTATAAGTAGGCGCACAGATTACATATGACCAATATTGCTGTAGCCTCTACCTGTTTGTTATGCCGGTTGGTAGTCATCGCATTTCTTTGTAAGGTTATCGGTGAGCAATTTATATACATGAGGTAGAGAGATGAGGCTGATAGGATGGTAATTGTCTAACTTGAATTTATCACCTTTTTATACAATAAAATAACTTGTGCGTTTTGTCACGTCTCTAGAAGTGTTTCTTCTTCAGGGTATTTATCAAGTAGTATTCTTAATAAATACAAGTTCTATGTATCTTCCGTTGTCTTATCATTTTTATCTTTTCGCCATGTATATTAATGCTGGTGTTAAAATCTTGATTTAATTCATTCATAGCTGCTTGACTATAAATATTAAATAATGTAGGTGATAGGGAGCATCCCTATAGGGCTCCTTTTTGTGATTCTCGCTTTTCTGATTGTGTCTCCAACATTTTTAACTGGTTCCTAATTCTTGTATAAGGCTATTTATAGTTGTGACCACTTAACGTTGTCAAAGGAGTTTTCCTTATCAATGAAGGGAATGTATGTGGGTTGACCTTTGCTTATTCGTTTCTTAGTTAGTAGTGGAAAAGGCAATATTGCTTCTCTTGTGCTAGAATTGGTTTTCCGCAAGGTGCTCCTGTACTATTTCGTCAATTCTTTTGTGGATGATTATAGTCAGTATGTTTGATGCGTAGGTGACTATGCTTATGGTACGAAAATGTTTGCCTTTATCTTAATTGCTTTCTTCTTTGGCATATAACTATTTTTTCTTTTTAATATTTTTGGCATTTTTAATAACCCTATATTTTTATGTGATATGATTGCTTTATAAAACTTCTGTATTAACCATTCTTCCCTCTTCATTTTCCACCAGTTACTCAGCTCACGTGTTCATTTGGACCATCATGAAATTTTTATTAACACCCCTTCCTAAAACTATGTTTTCTTAACAAAATCTCTTTATATTAGGACTTCTCTTGTTTTCTTGTACTATTTCCTCTTTCTGGTAGTGATCAATCAAGTGTAACTTACTCTTAATTTTACAGCTTTGCTCAAACTTATTTTGATGTTTTTACACTAATATTTGTTAGTGTGCTTTTTAGCGGCTTGTTTATTTATATTCAATGCTCATTTACTTTTGTACTTTCGTTGGTACTTGTTGCTGGAAGTGATCATCTACAATAAAACAGTCACTGCATTTTTTCTTTGATTGCTAATGCACGATATTCTTCGATTAATAATTAAATGATATGTTTCACCTTATTTATCAGGGCTATATCAATGTCTATATTTATATTTTAAATAATGTTACCCTTATGAATTAATAATCATCTATCTTTCAGCTGGAAGGGTGAGTACGTTAAACTTTTTCGTATGAGAAGAAAAACAAGTTTTCTTTGATTTTTGTTCAATTCAACATTCTTAAAAAATTAAATCTTTGGAGATGTGATTTTTCTTAAATCTGATTATCCTTGACAGTAAACTGATAATTTTTTGAAAACTCATCATAAAAATTGCTTAAATTCGTTACATGATAGACCAGGCTCAACTTAAACTTTTAATGAAGTTTAATTCCTGGGGGATTTTCTTCGATGTTTAACAAATTAAAGTTCAAAGGTTCGAATTTTAGTCTTTTGAAAATCGACTGAGAATTTTCTACATTCAAATTTAATTGCCTATTTAAATTCACACAAAACTAAAACTACCTTTTCCAACTACACATTAGTCACACTAATAAATATATAAAGAGGAAAATATTTGCTTTTCTAAGTAAAGTTAAGCATTAACAGAAATCAAAGACGGTATTGATGTATGCTTTTCGGCTTAAGGTGTTCAAAAATTCATAACTTAATATCATTATATTTCGAAAAAAACGTAAGATAACGTAGAAAGATAAGAATAAAATGAACAAGAACCTCTCCTAGTCCCAATTCTTATTGATTCTATATGACCAAAATAATTTGTAGATAATCAGGACCACCTAAAAGACTGACGGCGATATTTCCAAATTCGATCCTTAACTCATTTCAGTACTTTAAAATAGTATATGCAAATGAAATAAAAGCCCCGCGTAAAGTAGTTAGTCAGAATCTAGACCACCAACAAACAAAATCTACATTAGAAATTAATTAAGGCTAAAAAAGGAAACTATTTAAAATTCTGAATGTAATATTATTCATAATGGCAGATCTAGATGACATTGAGTGGTAACACATTAAGCAAACATGTTTAAAAATTTATAAGTATATGATGGAATTTTTTATTATTATTTGTATAACGTTCGAGTTTATTTTTATTGTTGCTTTGTTTTGCTTTATAATTAAATATGCTTTTATAAGTTTAAGAAATTTAAAGGCATTTCCAATTGTGAAAATGTAAAAGATTGAAATTTTGTAATTGGATTTTAAAGATAGTAACTCTTTCTAAGGCTAATAAACTGCGACTTAACAACAATAGCAAGGCTTTGATAAAACGAAATTATTTTGCATGAAGCCCCATCTTTAACTCTGAAATTAAACACAAAAGGATTTAAGAAATAAAGGATTTTAGCGAAATATTTGGAGGAAAATTTAGTATAAATTTAGGAATTTAAAGCAATTTTACACTAAAACCTTTTAAAAGGGCTTAAGATACATTATTCTAGAGAAATTAACTATAAATTTTAAAGCTCTTTCTTTCTTTTTCTATTTGCGTCCTTCACTCTCTTTCTCTTTCTCTCTCTCGCTCTCGCTCCCATTACTCAGTATTTTCTTTCTCTTTATAAGTCCAACAAGCAAACGTAGCATTCTTATTTTATTTTTAAATTAATTTTGGGATATGTAGGTAATGCTTTTAACGCAAATGAAAATTTCGGAAATCGCAACATTAACGTTCAGCATTTATTAGTTTTTAATAAAATATCCAACTGAAACAAAAATAGAACACTAAAACAAGTTAATGAAGCAAAAATTAATACAAAGCTTTCGATTATTTAAAGCTATTAAAAATAAATCAAATTACTGAATTTCTTTATTTTTGTGCTCCGATATAAATCAACAGTATTTTTTTTTTAAAGATGTTCTTGTTTTTTCAGTTTTATCCCCTTTAAAAGTTTCAGTTCGGATTGTATTTTAGAAAACCTAAAATTTGAACCTTGAACTTTAAATTATTAATTCAACATCGGAGAAAATCCCCTCTGACAGTAATTAAACTTTATTAAAGGTTCAAGTTCAGCCCTGTCCACACGTAAGGAATTCTAATAATTTTTAGGAGATTTCAAAAATTTAGCTTGCTTTTAAGAACAATCAGGCTAGGAATTTAAGAATCTTCGGAGATTCATTTTTTTAATTTCTGGCTGAATTCTGTTGTAAATCAGAGAGCATTTTTATAAATATTAGAAAACAAAGAAATCCTAGCATATTGTTTTCAGTGGAAGTTTAATGAAAGATGTTGCTAATCCCTGATGACAAGGATTGTCTGCTTTTATATTTTGCTTGCAAAATATCTACATCAACAGAAGTTAGACTTGTAACTATTTAAATTGGAGTAGCTTTCGTGAAATTAATCCAAGCTTAAACTGGTTTCAGGAACGAAATTAATTAATTAATAAATTCAACTATTTACGTTATTAAAAGTTAATAACCGCACAAAATCGTAATATGACATAATTAGGTATTGTTTTGGAAATGACGCAGGTATCCTATAAACGTTTAATTAAATAAGAACACCAACGGAGAGTATAAAAGAAATTAGTAACAGTAAATTACGTTTCAGTTACGTATTGGAATACTTAATTGGTAATTTACTTAAATGTAAAACGAGTAATGCTCTGTTTATTTTATACGTGCTCTTAAATGTTAGATTTCTACTCATAAAATTTAACAAGAGCCAATAAGGCACCCCTAAGGGTAGTTGCAATTTAGAAAAGGTTTTTATGGTAACGAGTTGTAAATACATATATTTTCAAACGTTCCCGGAGTGACAGGCGGCTTTCTAATTTTACAACTTAATTTCACCAAGCAGTAGCAAAAGCGAAAAGCTCAAAACCAATATTCTAAAGCCGACGATATACGAAAGCAATAAAAATATCTCAGATTTTACAACTGTCCTACTTTTCCTTCAAAATGTGGAAAAATATCAAGCTGTGCGGTATTTTTTTAAAACCGTAATTGTGCTACCTGATATTTCAGCTAACCAAACTAGAAGTAGGAAGTGTATCGTTTTGGTGCTTGCTTTTAGAAGGTTCATTACCAGATTTTACGACGGCTAGAACGAAATAAGGAAAAGTGGAGACATAACAATTAGACGCAGTCCTGAATAAACACTTGTCTAGCACTTCTAACGAAATATTTAGGGCTTAACAAATTCAGGGTTACCTACTTTGTGTTGCTCTAGAACCCTTGAGCTGTAGTTTTATTAAAGTTCTACTTAAGGTCTTCAGACAGTGGCGCACGTAAAAGTCGACGACCTTAAAACATTTTATTTCTTTGTGTTTTTAACCTGTAATTAATGGTTAACCAAAAATACCCACAACAACTTCGTAGTTTATTCGAATCTGCCAATTTTAATAAGTAAAAGGGAATCTGGAAAATAATCAAGTTAAACGTAAAAATTCTCCTGAAAAATAATTGTCTCACATTAAGAAAACATTAAGACATTAGAAAAAACATTAGAAGCGTTTGAAACTTAAAATAATATTTGTAAAGGTTATAAGTGAAGGTATTAAAAGTTCCAGGAAAGTTTTACTATATTAAATTTTTAATAAGCGATTGATTTTTCTCGTTGTTCCCTTCATGCAAAATTAATTAGGTTTCTGATGCTTTATTTTGTAAAAATCGACGAAATACTGGGGGGATAATTAAAACTTTAGAACAAGTGAGAAAGAGAAAGTTATGAATAAATTAACATGCTGAAAATCAAAATTGCTTTTCAAAACTTTCGAAGCTATTTTTGTGCATTTTCCAAACCTTTGTTATTTAATCATGTTGGGTTTAAGTAAATTCCGTTTTATTAATCAAGTAAAAGATGAAGAAATAATTTTCGATATTGAATGGTTTCATTATACCAAGTGGGCAGGCCATTGTGGTAACCTAAAAACAATTTTGTTCAAAAAATTGCTGCAGCCTTGGGGCTTTTCAATTTTTTTTTTTGAGAAGTGTTTAATTAATTTTGCCAAACTGGCAAAAAGTATCGTCAAAGCTTTTTAAGTTTCTTTGTGCTGATTGTCCGCCCAAGCTGTGTAATCTAAAAAGTTTCATATAAACTAAAGTAATATAGTGGAGCAACGTTTGCCTTCATAAAAACAAAAACTGAAAACGTGCCCCGATTTCCTTTTTGTACGCAGTGTGCTGAAATTGCTTCGAATAACGTAAGTAAATATTTCTGGATTATCTTCAAACAACTACTAACCGAAAGCACAAAATAAATATTCGTTATTTAAAAAACAACGTTCCGAGGGAAGCGTTTGAATTATTTATATCAGAGAAATGAGTTATTGCTGATATATAACCAAGAGATACAAATAATAAAAAAGCATCCAGAGTCGCCAAAAAAATGTAATACAGGAGAAAAATAAATTACAACACGCAACAAAGAACAAATCAAAGCTCGTACAAAAGTTGAGTTCCCCACTCACGTACGCCCCTGGACTGATTTATGACAAGTTCAACACGGGAGATTACTCTTAGCACTGGGTCAAGTCTTTACAGGGCAAACCTTCACGGGGTAAAGTTTGGTGCAATTTCTTGCTTTGCTCAGGCAAGTGGGACAAATCACAGCGAGAGGCCCTGCTTCTACGATTTTCCTAAATATGCGTTAACAACGTTCGCACTGTTACACTTTGTTAGAAAATGTTCTCAACAAAGTTGTGCTTTAAGGAGTAACATATCCAATTACGTTAAAATAGGTTTTAATGCACCGTAAATAACTCTCGGTTACGATGTTTCTTAAAATAGGCCACCTGATTCGACGGCAATAAAGATAACTCGTACATTATCAAATAAGAAAAGACGTTTCATTCAAAGTTTTCTACTAAAGTGAGTTTCTTTTCATGGAATTGAATATTGTACGTTGTGGAACGTTTCCTCTTTTCACGATTTTTTTTTACTTTTACAAGGGCAACTTTTATGATTTTATGAAGTAAGAAATGTTCGTTCTACTTTATAAAATCTTTTTGTAAGCAAAATAAGATTTATAAAACTACATATTTTGAAACTTATTAACTACAATTTAATCTTCTTCATACCTCAAGTTTATCAATGTTCAAGTTTTTAAGAACTAAATTTTTGTATTAAGTTTTAAACACTTATTCGGTTGTTGAAACGCGTTTTTTATTTGTGTTTGAGGTAAAGTCGTTTAGGACCTTTTATTAAATTTTGCAAATTTTGCTGAGTTTTAATTTATTATACATAATTTTTTTCTAATTCGAAAGGAATATTTAAATTAATTACAATTTCTTTTTGCAGAAGGGAGTTTTTTCGAACTTTATCCCTAAATTTTTCGTTATTTTAAGCAATTTTTGGCTTTTTATTCATTTTGTTTGACATTGCTTTTTATCAATTTTTTGACATTTTATTACATTTTTTGATTCGAAAAAAAATTTGAAACAAAATTTATACTTCTATAAGTAGTATTGTCTAATTTTTGACTACCTTTTTTTATTTTTATAAAATTTCTTGATATTTTGTTAATTTTTTTAAATCTAAAGGATAATTTGAATTGAGATTAATACTAGCAGAAGGAATTTCGTATTTTATTATTTTCTATATTTTAATTTCAGGGTGTAATTGTGGGTTTGTTATTAATTTTTATTCGACTTATTGATGATGATGATGATGACTTTCTTTTGTTACCTTTTTGACATTTTATTACACTGTTTGATTCTAAATGCAAATTTAAATTAAAACTCATACTTGCAAAAATAATGTTGTCCTTAAATGTTTCTTTATTTCAATTGCAGGCCATAATTGTTGGCTTATTATTATTATTTATTTTAACTTTCTTCAATTAAATTTTTTTGAATCAAAAATTGCAAAAGGGTTCTCTTACGATTTTTTTCTTTACATTTTTTTTTTAATTTCACGAAGTAATTTTTGGTTTTTTATTATTTTTTCGTTTTTTGCTTCCTCTTATTGCATTTCTTGGCATTTTATTAAATTTTTTAACTCGAAAGGAAAACGTGAATCAAAATTTATACTTGCAGATGGAATCTAGTTACGAACTTTGCCTCAAATTTGTTTGATATTTTGATTTCAGGGCATAACTGTTGGCATTTTATTAATTTTGATTTGACTTTCGTTTGTTACATTTTTGGCATTTTATTAAAAGTTTTGGCTCTAAAGGAAAATTTCAATTAATTTTAATACTTGCAGAAATAATTTTGTCTTGAAATGTTACTATATTTTAATTTCAGGGTATAATAATTGTGGGTACTTTATTAATTTTTATTTGTCTTTCTGTTGCTAAATTTTTGACATATTATTAAATTTTTTGATTCGAAAGGAAAATTTTAATTAAAATTCATACTTGCAAAAGGAATTTTCTGTTCACATGTTTATTTATTTAAATTTCAGGGCATAATTTATTGTTGGCTTTTTATTAATTTGTTTGACTCCATTATTAATTGTTTGGCGTTTTATTATATTTTTTACTCGAAAGGAAACTTGGAATCAAGATTTATTCTTGCGAATTTTGTCTTTAAATTTTTCTTTATTTTACTTTAGGGGATAATCATTGACTTATTATTTATTGACTTTATTTTATAATTTTTTTAAATCAAAAGGAATGTTTGAATAAAATTCATATTTGCAGAAGTTTGCTGATGATTTTTTTTCTTTTAATTTTAGGACATAATTAAGGCATTTTATTATCAATTTTTTAACGATTCTTTGGCCCAAAAAAGAAAATTACAAGTTATGCTTTAAAATTTTTCAGGGCATAGATTTTTGTTAATTTTTTGACTTCCTTTTATTCATTTTATGATTTTTTTTACTCGAAAGGAAAACGAATTTGAATTTAGGATTTCGTTATTTTAATTTTAGGGCATAATCTTTTGCTTTTCTTCCAAAGCTCCTACGAAGTTTTTTTTTTTAATTTCAGAACATAACTTTTGGCTTTTATTTTAGTTTTTTACTTACATTCCTTCATTAAATTTCTTGACATTTTATTAAAATTTTTTACTCAAAGGGAAAATTTATAGTCGCAGAGAAATTTCTTTTAGGAATTTCGTCTTAATTTTTTTGTTATTTTAAATTTAGGGCAAAATTAATAATTATTAGTTGTTTTTTTGAGGCGGTCGTGGCTCAGTTGGTTCAGCGTGCGTCTGACCACTGAGATGGCCCGGGTTCGATTCCCAGGTCACATATACATCGAAAATACCCGGCCGCTCCCCTCGGAAGGCAATGGCAAACCACCGAGGTGTATTCTGCCTAGTAAAGTCGTCTCTGGAGTAGAAGTGCAAGCACTTCCGTGGTTCGGAGCCCACGTTAAACTGTAGGTCCCCTATGTCTGTAGGCCACTTGACACGCACACCACAGGCATATGGAGAGAGGATCGGCAACGCCCTGTAAAGGGTAGCCACACTAAGAAGAAGTTGTTTTTTTATTAATTAACAAAACTTTTTCCGGATTGGGACCGTGTCATTATTGAGACAGAATAACTCAACGTTTCGCCCACTTTTTTAATTAATTGTTTTTAAATTTTTATTGGCCTTTTGGCGCTTTATTAAGTTTTCTGACTCGAGAATTAAGATCCATATTTGCAGTAGGAATTTCTGGCCCTTTATTAATTTTTTACCCTTTTTTTGGTTTTTGACGTTTTATTGTTTTTTTACTCAGAAGAAAAATTTGATTCCAGATTGTAGGAGCGATTTCTTACGAATACCGTTTTTAAATTTTTCGACATTTTACCTAATTCCAGGGCGTAATTATTGGCTTTTCTTTATTGGTTTGTTACGTTTTCTGTTTTTGACTGAGAAAGAAAATTTAAATTAAGTTTTGTACCTGCTGAAGAGATTTTTTGTGAATTGTCTTTAAATTATTCTAATTTCAGGGCATAATTATTGGCATTTTGTTTTGATTTCCCTTTATTAAATGTTACATTTTACTACATTTTTTGGTAGGAAAGAAAATTTGAATTTTTTGATTTTCTAATAAATTTTCTTGACTTTGACGTGTTATTAGATTTTTTACTCGAAAGGATTTCTTACGAACTTTGTCTTTAAAGTTTTCCTTATTTTAATTTCAAGGCAGAGTTTTTGCTCTTTTATTATTATTTTTATTTTCCTTAAGTGACGTTTTTGATATTTTAATAAATTTTTGACTCAAGAAGAAAAAATGTGAATTAAAATTGATACTTGCAGAAAGAATTTCTTAGGAATGCTTGTCTTTAAATTTTTTGTTGTTTTATTAATTTCAGGGCACAATTGTTGGCTTTTTATTAATTCTTTTTTTTACTTGCTTTTTTAAATTTTATTACATTTATTTACTGGAAACAAAATTTGATACCGAATTCATACATTTGACGCCAATTTCTGGGCGTAATTTTTGGCTCTTTCTGCATTTTTTTTTGAGATTTTTTATTAATGTTCTTTATTTAGGTTTTTTTGATATTCCTATTAATAATATTTAGGGGGGGGGGGGGCGTCATTTTTAGATCTTGCCCACCCCATCTCTTGTTCTAGATCCGGCCCTGTTTTTCATTATTCTAACTTCGGGGCATAATTTTTGATTTATTATTGTTTTTTTTTCTTAGTTTCCTTTTATTAAATTTTCTATTATTTTATTAAATTTTTGTCTCGAAAGGAAATTTTTGCTTTAACTGGTAATTTTTTGCCTTTTATTAATTTTTGTTTGACTTTCTTCTGTGACATTTCATTAAATTTTTTGACACGACAATTAATTTACTTTTTTGTTATTAGTTTTTCGAAGTTTTATTAATTTTTTTAACTTAAATATGAATTAAAATTCATACCTACTTGAAAAATTTTGTTTTATGTGCTCCCATTATAATAAAATCTGTAATAGCTATGATATTTTAAATTCTAGTTTGTCATCTCTATTGCAGGCGTTAGATTAGAGATAGTATTTTAAAAGATTTACTTAATGTAATTATTATTTTGCCTGCTTGTTAGTTTAAGATATAACGCATTGAATATTATTTTTCCCATATTTATAATGTTTTCTTTTCTTTTTGTTCTGTAATTGGCACTTGCTGTTGGACAATCAACTATTAATATTAAAAAAAATGTCTTAAATGCTTCGTTACTTTAATAGATCTTTACGTCTACTAAGCACTTTGTGAAAAGTACATGGAAATAATTAAAGATTGGTGCTGTTTTATTGATCAACCTGAAATTATGTGAAGGTGAATGTAGATCAATATTGTTTGCTAATTTTTAATGAATATTAATTTTCAATACCGACTTCAAAATATGTCGTTCAATGGACTTAAAAACTTTTTGTTTTAAACCGTGTTTGGTTTCAGATATTGAAGACCCACGCCATACACTTTCATCCCTAAAATTATTGCAATTTTTGACAAAAATCTTAATCTGGAAAGGACCAATTTTTAAGTTTAGCTGAACCCTTTTTTAGGTATCCCAAACACCTATTCTAACAATCAAACAAACAATCATTAAACTAAAAGAATATTTAACTTCAATTTTCTTAAGTTATAATTAATCAAAGAAATCGAATAAAATTATTAATTAAATACTACAAGGAAAACCTTACTGACATACAAAAGAAAGAACATTTATTTATCAAAAATTACTAAGGAATTAAATCGACTATTTTCCAATCCAATATAAATGTGCACCAACATGAATAATTAACCTCAAATGACGTAAATAAATTTATAAAAAATTACGTGAAACCTAATTGTGTACAACACGGAAATCTAGTAAATAATTTTCACATTAAATTGTTTGAATACAGACTAGACGAACTTAATAAATTATAAATTACTTATTTATCCTTTGGGAATATTTATTTAATTATTTTCTATTGATTAATTTTTTCAAATAAAGGCAGCTGAAGTTAGGAATATTTTTAGATATGCGGGAGCAAAGTAATTATCACTACATCTTCAACATTAAATAATTAATTGTTTTGGAAGCAAAGCACAAGAATAGCTAAGGATTTCGTGCAGGGACATAATATGATTAAATTGTAAAATGGAATGGAGAGGCGTTTTACGGTTTTAATTATTTACTTTATTTTTCATTTATGGTTGTGTCTCTGAACACATGCAGATTTAATAAGCTAGCTGGAATTTATTTTACAAGTGTTTTATATTTGAAAGTTGTACAGGAAATTTGTATGTTCAAGTTCAATTAAAATTTTAACATTGTTTTTTGCTGTTTTATTCTAATTTTCTGAATAAATCAATCTTCACTTGTAAACTTTTTATGTTTATTATTCATGGTTTTCACGTTCCGGTTTTTGCGTATTGCTCAAGAAATTTTGAACATTTATTGGAAAAAAGTTTTAAAATTGGATGAGTGCCTTGTGGAACTCGTAGAAATTAATGAATCAATTTAAAAGAAATACACTCTGTGAAAATTAAATAGCACTTGCATTTCATTTGAGTGACCTGTCAGACTAGAAATTCAATTAAATTAATGAAAAAACTAAAGAAACGTACAAGTAATAAAAAATTAATAAAAGTCGAGTTACTTCTACTAATTTAAAGTTTAAAATGCAGCATTTCTCGTTTTATTTTTCAAGTTTCCTTGAAAGGCTTTAACTTCTTGTATTTATTTGTGAATCATTCCGTTAGGAAAACGTGCCTAAGTTATTCTAAAACTAACTAAGAGTAATAAAGCAAAACTCCTTTAGGCAAGAAGCAGATACGTACCTAATCATAATCTAAATTGCTTTATAATATCTACTTTACTCTCAGTTTACTACACCGGTTTTAATGAATTCTAATGTAACTAAATGAAAACATTAAACGAACTTTAACGAAAAACATCTTTGTTGCTTCCTGAAATTAACGTATAAATTTGAATTTTTCGCATTTACATCCGGCGATTAAATAATTAATTTATATTATTCGGTAAAAGCCAAACTTAACAATAACACAACTAAAAGCAAAATAGACAAGGTTTCGTGATGTTTTTAGCGAAACAAATTGCGGTATTTTTGTTATTGTTGACATGTTGACTGTTTATCCTGAGGTCCTTATGCTATAATACTGCTTTACCAGGAATTAACAACTTTGGCCTGCAGACCGGATGCAATCATTCTGTAATTCCGTAAACCCTTTTCGAAAGCTTTTTTGTTTAATTTGAAAATTTCACAGATATAATGACAAAATGAGCTTGTTATTCACATTCTTAGAATAAATTTGACTTCTGAACGACCTTTAATTATGTTTTCAATAAGTTAACCACGCTAAAATTTTTGGTAAAATCAAAATTGTGTTTTACATTCATTTAGAGAAGTTTCAGGTCACTTTTAATAAAAATACAATAGAAATCAATCATTTACATTTTTGTATTTTCTGCATAAAATGCAGCCGCATTATTACTGATGACTTTATTTATAGCTGACGTTTATTATGATATCATTTGAAGTGTGAAATATATATTACGGTACATTTTAAAAATTCACAACGCACATGTAATGTAGGTTTATCTAATTTATTATCACGAATGTATTAATGTAAATAGAACGAAACATTTTATTAAGTACCTTCGATATTTAAAAAATTAAAGGTGTGGGAGGATATATCCATCACTGTTATTAGAAAAGCAATATCGAGCGGGGTAACATTGTGTGGGTGTCATAATATAGGAAGCAGGAGGTCCAATACAACGTCGATTCATTAAAATTTACTTGACATCTAAAAATATTTTCCTTGGAATTTAGAAAATTGGGGTTCGTCATAATACAAGGTTAACTCTCCCTTTACTGATCTATTTTTTATGTTTTGTTTGAATTTACGTCACACTTATAATAATTTACTTATAAAAAGGGCATTCGAATAATAATTGTTATAAAATATTAAAACCTGAAAAGAAAATCCAATTACGCCTACGTAATAAGCCGGTTACGTCTTTTTTAAAGGAACTCGGTAATTCAGTTACGAATTTTTCGCCCACGAACTACTTCAACTTAAAGACTTCCTTAATAAATTTAATACCTGTACATGCGTTTCCAAAGATTCAATTTTAAAAGTGACTGCCAGTTGAATTCGTTTCAACGAATCTTGCTACAACTTATTTAGCCAGACTTAAAATCCGGGAGAAAACGATTATCTGATCAAAATCTTTCTTAGAACTATCTGGACAGCAACACAATAAGTACATTTAACTTTTATTTTATTTGAACGTCTTTCTAAGTTTTAACAATGGGGCTAAACACTCAGGTAGGAAGATTAGGGAGATTTCAGGCTATTTTTACAGTAGAAGTTCTAAGAACAAAAGTTTAAACTGTTGGCAACACCTTAAATTCCCGTAATGGGGTTTAGACAAGCCTTTGGGTTGTTTTTTTCTCGAAATTTGCAATAAGCAGGATGTTTTTAAATAGCTGAAATGGGATTCAAAGAATAGTTTTGGTAAAATTCATAACTTGGAAAGGACAACCTAAACGTTGGAAATTTATTGAAAATATCTACATTTATAACATAAGAAGTACAAGATAAGCAATTGCTTTAAATATGTTTATAATTACACCCTCAGATTATTTCTCACGTTTGAATTATCAAAGCAATTCCAAAAATCTTAGTTTTTATGACTTTTGGGTTCATTGTATGTCTTATCCTTTAAGATTCATAGTTTCTGAGGCTTTTAAGGTAATTATTAGACCATTAGACGTTTCGACCCCTTTCATATCATTTTCAGTAATTTACATCATCATTATTTTATTTACATGTACTAAAACTGTGCTCAAAGAAATGTTTGAAACGTGGAAAATTTAAATCTTTCAGTTTTGCCTTTCAGAACTCACCAAATCAAAAGAATAAAACACCTGGCATTTTTTTAAAGTCAAAAACTAAGAAGACAAAATAAAAAATAAGACACATTTACTCATAAAAATAAATTTTAATAAGAGTATCGAACTGCAGCTCCTTTAATAAGTTTATCTGCACTAACTTTACAAAGTAAACAACCTGAGGCAGGTTTATAAATGCACTAAAACTGCAAATCTTTTATTATTCTATTTGCACTTATCTTGAGTTCCTGGTTAAGAAATACGAGTTGGTTTACTATCTGACGGGTTCTTCTAATATACGTGACTCATACGAGATTTTTACGATTGAGTAACCTGGGTTTTAAATTATGAATGACTAGCTGGATACGTATTTGGATTACTCTGCAGATATTCAAGAACGTATTTGTACAAGTTGTTCGTTTTAAGTGTTTAATATGCGCTTAGATATGTTTGTATAATGATTACATAAATGACACTTTAAGGATTTACATTTCAAATTATTTTATGTTGAAAATGCTTCAGCCATAAAAATCTGCTTAACATATAAGTTAAGTTTTAATTACGAAAGTAAAAATAATTTTTGCAGAAATTTTTGGAGGTTTGAAATGCAGCTCACACAGCTAGAACGATTTTCTTTAAACAAAATTTGTTTGATTTTTTGAAAATGCAATATTTATGGAAACACATTGTTATAATGCTTTGTTCCGTCTCAAACAAGCTTTTTCTTCTTCGTTTTAGTCGTCTTTTCTTCGCGTTCGACCTTTCTCTTTATCTTATTTTTTAGTCTCCTTTAGCGGAAGTTTAAGGTTTAAGCCCGTTATTAAAGGCACAAAGCATAAAGAAATCCATTTTTAATACTAAACAAAATAAAACAAAAGTTTGACAAAATATACATTCACAGAGTTAAATTACGTGTAAAGTAAAGACGAACTGCACTGGAAAGACGCGAACACGAAGTAATAATATTTCGATTAAAATGCGTGCAATATAAGAGGGAAAATAAGATTAAATTAAAGTTGAATAATAATTTCAGATCACATTGCGAAACTGAATTATGCCAAACATCAGCCGCTGTGATGGATATAAACAGCCCTAATTCATATGGAAATCAAAGTGAATGGATTTGCATTCATTATTGAAGTTTATACACTGGTTAAAATTGAGTTTTGAAATTCATTGTTGCAACTTTTGACAAGTTTAATTTAATAAAGTATCTTGTTCAAACAAAAAACGTTTACTGAAGCGAATATTCCAACAAAAACTATGGCTGAGTGTTATGACAGCCCGAGAATGCTTTTTATTTTTACTAAACGCCTTTAAGACTCAATCTTCCGCATTTTTCTTTAATACAATGATTGACACTAAGCTCCCATGCTGAATAAATAAAACTACCTGGACAAACCATTACATAGAAACCTTTCTTTGAGGTGTAATTTTAAAGCGAATGAAACAAATCGAAACCTTGAAAACGTTGTGGAGTTTAAAGCTTATTGACTTTTAATTATTGCTTAGAACTTCCACGAGCTAAGAAGTGATTAATAATGCTTCACTTGTAAGATTGTGCCCAGCGTACGAATTTGGATTAAATTGAGATTTTGGAGGGAAATTTTAGTTTTAAAAAACTTGTAGAAATCTTTTGTTAAAAGGACACGTGAATACAGTAGAGTCCATTTATTACGTACTCGGTTATAATCGACTCTAACGTACAGATTGTAGTGTCCGACCGAAACTAAGTTTTGAAGACGTAACCGAAACCGAAACCGAATTTCGGCTATCATCCGAGTTTCGGCCGAAACCGAAACCGAAACTTGTGAATTTTATATTAATTTAACTAATGTTTTACATAGAAGTTGGAAAACAATTACTCCTACTTGTTGTAAATACAGGAAAACACATAGTTTAATTCCAATCATTTATTTTGTATTGTTTCAGTAGTCATGTGGCTTCTTTTTAATTGACTAAATTAAATTTCAACATGAAATTGACGATAAGTGTACGCAATTATTCTTTTATACATATTATTCCTTTATAACTTAGACTTATACTAACTTATTATTTGACACATAACCTTTCAGTATATTTGCTAACGTATTATACTCACTTAAAATAAAAAAAAGAAGAAAGAAAATAATAAAATCTCTTTACTGACACTTATAATAAATTTAAAATTATAAATGTTAATTGGACTTTTCATACACTCTGTTTAAAACGAAAACAAAAATTTTAAACAAGAATTGAATGACTACTAAAGCAAATGTATTAATAATTAATTTTATAGTTAGCCGGCCGAGTATTCCCAAGGACGACCCGAGACGTAACGACCGAACTTCGTTACATCTCGCTCGGGTCGGGCGCCTTTAAACAAGATAGTTTCGGTTGGGCCGAAGATTCGGCTACTTTTTGACCGAAACCGAAACTCAAGCCGAAACTCGTATTTTAGGCCGAAACTGGCCGAAACTGAAACCGAAACCGAAACTTCGGTCGGTCTCTAACAGATTGATTGCAATTTAATATTTTTCTGATATAACGTACACGGTTATAACGTGCTTCTAGCTGTAGCGTTCAGATATCTTCGTTTGTATATTCGTTCTTTAACCTTCTCCTTCATAAAAAAAGAAGAATAATAAGAAAGTGATATTAAAAAAATAACTAAATAGTCATAAAATACCAATCAGAAAATAACAACAACAACTATAACAAATGCTTCACATTGTACATGCACAATAAAGAATATGATGCTAAACATATAAATCTTTTGTACGAATAAGTGGAGTAGAATGCTTCAAAAATTTACTGATGTAAAATTACTTCGTTACAATCAGTGCTGAAATTTTCAGATGAGTATTTACTAAATGATAATACAAATTATGATTTTAAACTAAGTAAATTCAGAATCAAATTTTTACTCTAGAGGGGTAACTCTTCAAGGAAGTATTTTACAATACAAGTTTTTATGAAACAGGACCCCTAATTTTCGCCCAAGAATTTCAACCCGCATTTTGCCACGTGCATAGACTGTAAAACGGTATAAAAAGTAAACACATAAAATTTTTCAGGTTCAACTTAATAATAATTTATCGAAGTTGTTAAGTTTTAATGAAACATAAGATAAAATTAAATCGCAAAGGAATATCTGCAACACAATCGATTAATAATTCGCAGTCAAAATATATCTTATACTACATATATTTATATCGAAGGTCTTGCGCTGCGGTAGCTAGGTACTCCAGTCTAGTACGATCAGGTAAGTTAAGCTTTGTTGTCTTATTAGAATGGGTGGCCCGATTGCTTCGTTAACGTGGCACCTTCCTCCCACGACGACCGGCCATTATGCGAGAGTCCCCCTCACTAATAAGTGAGTAAATTTGAGAAGGTGCAAAGAATAACAAAAAATGGGAGATCTTTGCTCTATATATAGGGATTTGAACAGGCTAATAATAATAATAATAACGATACGTATATTTAACCTGACTAAAAATGCTGACTACATAATACAGATGCTATGGTTCTTTGAAACCAATATAGAATAATTCGGATGGTTTCAAATTACGTAAAAAAATTGCAGACGGTCATTATTGTAAACAATGCATTGTCATACTTTTTGGATAATTTTTGTTCGTTCTAAATTATACACGAATTGAGCTTGAAATTTTTACACCCTTATATAAATTTCGACAACATATATAAATTTGAAGCAATGGAAGAGTTTTCTGGCCAAATAAGAAAGGAACGCATTTTAGTAAATATTTAAATTATTTTATTATCCATAAATCAGACAAGATCTTCAATAAATCCAGTGTACCTGGAAATAACCACAGATGCTCTACCACACTTATTCCCAAAGCATTTTCAAAAATAAATTCGAACGTATTTATTAAAGATATAAAATACAGCAGTGGCGGTAGTCCACAAGTTTAGATTTTGCGGCGAAAGGAATCTACAGCTTTATGCTTTAGCAGTAGTAAAGTTATATTATGTACAATAAAATGCGGGGTCTAATAATATGAATTTCCGAAACATCCCCGTTATTTTGGGGTTGTAAAGTGGGCCAGTTTTAGGCCGGTCAACCGCTTCACCACTGGAACTTGGGGTCTTGCTAACTTTACGTGAATCTCTACGTTTTATTACCACCCTCTCACTGCTTTCTGCCAACTGAAACGTAATAAATATTTACAACTTTATTGAAGCACCTGTGACCTATACGGTTAATTGTGTTGTACTAACTGAAACCTCCGAGTTAATTTTTGTGGCCGTTTTAGGTAGAAACTTTTGTTGATTCGAAAAAAATCGCCATGTGTTTAGTTTAGTTAGTTTAAACGTTTAAACGTAGTTATTTACGTTTACTAACAGTTAAAAAGCGACCAAAACTTGAATTCTTGTAAACACATGACAAATTCTAATCAGTTGTTCCACCGTTATAAAAGCCAGTTCTTCAAGTTTTCCACCGATTTATGTACTAGAAAACAGAGAATAGTTTTATATTCCGAACTTGTCTTTTAGTTTATGTAATATTGACGGTTCTGGAGTCGTAGCAATAATTACCTATTTATTAATTTATACCTTAATGAAGCACATCGCCGGAGCTGATAATCTTTTTATAAGAGCAATTAAAGTTCCGTACAAATCCATCAATAAATATGTGTGGATATTCCAGTTTTTGACTTCTAAATAAACAAAAGTGACTAAGTATAAAGTTTTCCTAATCGTATTGCATATGTAAAGCGCGTTATTTCGAGGACGGTTTTATGCTCTTTAATAAATCTGTCATTAAATATTCAGCTTGACACTTGTGAATAATTCTGTTCCAAAGTTCACATGAATTATTAAGGATGTTTCAACAACTGTTATTTCTGAAACAAAACAAAGAAATTTAAATATTGTTAAGGTTGAAGATTTGAAAAACAATAGGTCTGTTTGAAATAACAATTTTTCAATTACCTAATTTGAAATTTGAGGCTTGTTTTTGTAGTTTATTCTGGCTTAAAACGTTGTTCAAAAGATTTAGGCATAAAATCATACTTTAAAATTAAATTAAACGTAAAACATTACGAGTGAGGAGTCGTAATTATTTTCATGCGTTCCTTACAGATTTCAGTGCCAGTTTTGTTAATTATATCAACGTCAACTAAAAGCAAATTAATCTCATACTTTCAGAACATTTGCAAACAATAGTTTTGTTGGAAACAAAAATTTTAGGGTTTGCAAATTTTGGTTTGCTTGTGTTATCTTTCTTTCTGTATTTAGTTTATAAATTCAAAGAAGTGTTTGCCTTCAAAAGAAATTAAATTACTTAAGTACATAATTGTACGAAGTATAAATTTTTAAATGATTTTAGGTTTATTTTAACGGTTTTCGAAGCTTAAAATATTTCCTAAAAGAGTCAAACATTTAGTTTATAAAGAAAAGTATTTTGCCTTGATACTAAACCAAGAAATACTTCAGCTGAAATCAAATTAGGTTTCAAACTTTCATACTATTTGCTAATTTATTCTAAATAACATTTTTCATTTGCCGAATTTTTTTGTTTCTTTTCAGGTTTAAAATGTTGAAAAAAGTCGGATATAAAGCCATTTTTCTGCAATTAGTTTATAAATTCAGAATTAGAGTCTTTTTCGGGCATTAGTCTTGGTAGATTTCTGTATCAATGCAGTAAAAAATTAGTTCAACATCAATCAAATCGAATTTCATACGTGCATAAGATTTGAGAAATAATTATATTGTTTTTGTGTTGAGGCTTAAAATGGCATTAAAAACATGAGGTAATAAATTCATTCGTTTGCATTGTATAAATTCAGAATATTATTTTGCCTGCAAACTAAACATAAAAAAATATTTGTGAGCAGTTGTAGGTAATACTTTTCAGGCATTCTTTACATATTTCAGTATTAATTTTGTTAATTATTTCAAGTTCAGCTGATGTCAAAACAGTTTTGTACTTTCACAAGGTTTGTGAAACACTAGTTTAGTTCGAAGTAAAAACGAAATGATTTAAAATTTTAAGTTTGTCTTTGTGGCGTTTCAGGGTTAAAATGTTGTTGAAAAGAGTCAAAAATAAAGTCATTTCTCTGTACTTACTTACTTACTTACTTACTTGTAGTTTATAAATTCTGAAAAGCATTTCTTTGAAATTAAATTTATTTATGGGTAGTTTGAGTCATTTTTAGGCATCCTTTGCATATCGGTTCAATTTTGTTAGTTATTTTAACTTCGACTGAAATCAAAATTAATTCCATACTTGCATAAGATTTGCGAAACAATAGCTTTGCTCGAAGTAAAAATGTTTTAGGTCTGTGTTTGTAGTTTTCTCAGGCTTGAAATGTTGCCCAGAAGAGTCCGAAATAAAGTGATTCTTTTGTATTTAGTTTATCAGTGTAGCAACATCAGCTGAAATTAAATGTAGGTATTTAAACTTTCATGAAGTAATAACTTTCGTTCGAAGTAAAAACTCCAAACAATTCGCAAATTTACTTTTGTTTTTGTGATTTTTCAAGCTTAAAATGTTATTCGCAAGAGTCAAAGATTCTTCTTTATTTAGTTTATAAATCCAGATAAGTATTTCATTTTGAAATTAAACCTAAGCGTAAAAAATGATGTGTGAGCAGTTATAGCCATTTTCAGGTATTCTGTGCAGGTTTGCTAATTATTATAATTTCAACTTAAACAAATTGATTTCCTTTCAGGATTTAAGAATAATGAGTGTATTCTAAACACTTTTTGTTTTAAATAATTTACACTTTTAGGATACTTTTTGTATGTTTTCAGCCTTAAAATATCGTTCAAAAGGGTTAGAAGTAAAATAATTTAGTTGGTAAATTCAAAAAAGTATTTTACCTAAAAATTAAATTAAATGTACAAAAATTATGTATGTGTCGATTTCAAACTTCTAGATAATTTAGGATGATTTGAGTTTTAGGTTTGTTTTTGTGCCCCTTTTCGGGCTTTCTATTTTTAACAATGCCAAAAATGAGATTAGGTATCCTTTTATATTCAAGTTAGTTTCAAAAATTTTCATTCCATTCGTTATAGTTTTCAATCTGGCCTTTATTAACTTTTCGAACTTCAGCTGGAATCAAACTGATTTATTATTTTTTACGTTCATAGATTTAACAAACAATAGGTGATGTGTTCGAAATAAAGGTTTTTGCTGTTTTAGGTTTGTTTTCAAACCTTTCTGTATTCATCTGAAATCGAATTGGTTTCAAATTGTCATAAACTTTGACAAACAATAGGTGAAATTCGAAATACATTTTTTTTAAATAATTTGTAATTTTGGGTTCGTTTTGTGCCTTTTTTCAGGCTTGCTATCGTCAAAGATACTAAAAATAAAACATTTTATATTAAGTTTACCACTTCAGAAAAACCATAAAAAAATTATTCTTGAGCAGTTGGGGTTCTTTTCGAAATCCTCCGCAGATTCCAGACAGGCCTTCAAGCTTCAAACTTCAACTGAAATCTAACCGATTTCAAACTTTCATAAATTTGACAAACAAAAGTGAAGCGTTCGAAATAACTAGGTATGTATTTTAAATAATTTGCAATTTTAGTTTTTTTGTTGTCCCTTTTCAAGTTTTCTGTCGTCAAAACTGCAAAAAATGAAACGAAACCCTTTTCTTTTACATTTGATTCGAACTTCAGAGATGTTTTCGATTTCAGACATATTTAGTTTTACAAAATTGTGTTCGAGTATTGAAACCTTTTTTCTTTACAACTGAAACAAACTTTTTTTGCAATTTCATAAGACTTTGTCCTTTTTTCAGGCTTAAAATCTGTTTTTAAAGGAGTTAGAACTGAAATGATTCTTTCGTATTTGAATTGTAACTCCTAAGAAAAGGAAATCGCGTCAAAAATTATTTGTGAGTAGACACTCCTTTTCAGCCGTCACTTTATTACATATTCGAACTCTAGGCGAATAAAACGGATTTTATACTTGATTATATTGAAATTATTTTTATTTCGGGCATTTATATAAACGGAACAATCAAACAATTACTTGCAAGAACGAACAGATGTAGTAAAAAAGCAAAAATAGGCATCAATAAGTAAATGAAATTGATTAGAAAAGCCGTTAATACTTTCCCAACAACATCCTCCTGAAAACGTTCATTATTAAACTATATGCACCAGGTGTTTGTAAAGTTGCACGTTCGCGTTTGCAATAATACTTTATGGTTCATGACTACCAAACACGTAAATATACGTTAGGACAACGATTTCGGGAGCATAATTAAAACTTTAGCGAATACCGAAATTAAAGCAAACATCTGTCATATTCACCTGTTATCCTGGATGTAGTTATATAGTATCGAAATTTTTAGGTTAAACGAATTTAAGGAAGCCGCCCGTTTGACATAAGCCATAAAGGAGGGCAGGTGAGGCCGTTGTTTTCTTTTTCCGGAATTTTGTTCAAAAAACTAACAACTTTATTAGCCTTTATTTTTTATGGTTTTTTGTAATTTTATAGACTTGTCAACTTGAATTCCTCCAACTTCCAACGAATTTTGCACGTGAAGCAATTTCAACAGAATTTATCTTCGGTTAATTCTTATAAATAAATTTGAAAGATGTAATATGACAGTTTTAACATTTATAATATCTCTAAACATTTCGCTTGTGTAGCAAAATAAAGCTTGTCACGTTGCTGAATTTTTTTACCTGCAATATTAAAAGCATTTCAAAGCAGGTGGGCTGTTTAGGCAAGTCGCCGTCCTTAATTAAGCAACGATTAAGCTGTTAGAGTTGAAAACAGGTTGCAGTATTTATATGAATTTTGTAAATTATTGTGGTCTTTAAGATGACAGTAACTAAGTCTGTGTCACACACCCAAAATGTAGCAAATTAGAATATTTGGAGCATCGATCAAATATCCTTCTTTATTTATACGAGTATTTGAGCCGAGAAAACACTTTGAAACATTTTTTATGAATGAAACTTATTAGAAGTTTTTAAAATTTTTAAGTGAATTTTTTCAAGGTGTCTTATGTAATCACAAAGCCTGTTTTACTTTGCTGAAAAGTCACTAAATAATAAACTTTGGGTTGGTGAAGCCATTTAGGAGGATTTATTAAGGAACATTTGCAATGTACTTGTTTAAAATTTAAATATGGTTTAAAACAAAAAATGCCTTAAATATACAAATTAAAATTTATGGTTTGAACCAACCTTCAAATATGAAAAAGGGCTTGTGTAAATTGTCCTAAAATTCAAGTGAATATATTAAACCAAAAAAATATTAAATATTAAAAACAAGAATTTATTAAGGGGCATTTGCACTGTAATTATTTAAAATTTAAGCATCGTTTAAACCAAAAGATGTCCTGAGAATTCAATAGAAAATTTCTGGTTTAAACTAAGCTTAAAATTTCAAGAAACCTTGGTGCAAATGAAAAAATTATATACTGAAAATTTAAGCACGTTTTAAATAAAAAAAGGCCTAAAAACACAAAAAGTTCTGTTTTACACCAAACTTAAAATTTAATGAAGAACTGTTGTGAACTGCCCTAAAACACCAATAAATACCTTAAACGAAAAAATTAAACATTAAAAAGGATTTATGAAGGGGGCACCTTCACTACAATATTGTTCCAAATGTAGGCAAGGTGTAAACAAAAAATATCAATGACAAAATTTTTAGTTTAAACCAAACTTAAAATTTGACAAAAAAGCTGGCGCCTTAAAAGTCAAGTAAATAAATTAAACGAAAAAATCCAACATTAAACAAATTATTACGATGCATTTGCACTGCAATTATTTGAAATTCAAGCGTGGTTTGTCCTAAGAGTTAAGTAACTACCTACACCAAACAAAAAAATTAAATAATAAAAGAAGGAATTAAGTAAGTAGCATTTTCACTGTAATTATTTAAAATTTAACCAAAGTTTAATCAAACAAATCTGTCGTCACAGCATAATAGGAAATTTTAAACTTATTTATCCTAGAATGTACAATTCCTGCAACGTACAATTATATCCCTTCCTCTGTAAACACAACATAGACTAAACATTTGCTGTTGATCAGAAACAAGCATCGGAATAAAACCTATTCTGTAGAGTATGTCCTTTCCTAAACCTGTCGTCGGTAAGAGTTTTTGTTTTTTACATACCTAATGGTTACTTTCAAAAATGTATAGTACTTCTTATGGCCGATGCTTCCGTTACTTAAAACATTCATTTTCCTATTTAATCCCTTAGTAACCTTATTTAACACAATTTTTCCATAGAAAATATTTGCCAAATAGCTGATCAAAAATTCGGTTAAGAGATGGAAAGAGCAGTTTTTAGTAAGTTAGCTCTGTTTGTTAATTTTCAAGGTGGTGGGGAGTGGTTATACACTGTAGGAATGAAGTGTTATTCGTACGATTATATGAAATAAAATTTATGTGATATCTTAAGCATCCAGCAAGTAATGGAACTAACTGAAATAATAACCCTTTTAGAAGCATTTGGCTCCATTTCTAGGCATTTGGGTTTATGTTTTGGCAACATATTTAAGGACAAACTAGAATGGTAAATTTTGTGCTTTTCGCTTTTCTCATGAAAGTCAGATTCTGTTTGGAAGAAGCAGAAGGTTGAATTTTTGCTTTAGTTCGAGTATTTTTAAATTGTTGTGAGACTTACAGGCTAAATTAAAACCTTTGCATTGAGTTTTTCTTGTTTAAAATTATTGTTTTATTAATTTAGGCTTTCTGGCTTGTTTACCTATTCCTAAAAATTATAGTCTAAACCAATTGAAAATTAGTGAAACGAATGATAAATCCTGAATGTTGTTGCCTGAATATTTTTTATAAATTTCATGAGTTTTAATAGTGATCGACTGTAACATGAATTAAAATGGACTTGGATAAAATATTTTACAATTTTTTTAAGAAGTTTTTATTTTGAAAATTGATGTTTTTTTAGCAATGTTTAAAACCTGAAAAGCTGCCGAACCCTGAAACCGACAATAAATTGTCAAAAACCACAGTCTATTGGGTCAGACCACACTTTATTTTCAAAAACTACGATGGTTTTCATTTTATTTACTAATAGAATGGTGAGAATTTTCTTTGTAATGTAAATTGTTAATACACCTATTATAAATCTAAATCGAAAACATCAAAAACCTAGAAATTCTGATTTTGAAACTAGGTTCAAGAATAGAATCTTGAGTTCAGATTTAAATTTGGATTTTGAAGATTAAAACTTCATACTGAAATTTAAATGCAAGATTTAAACAAACGTTGCTAAGTTGCAAAATTATAAATTTAAGGATTGATTTTTTTATTATCCGTTACAAATTGCAGGATTTAATACATGGCTTGCATACGATTTTTAGTACAAGAAATATTCTTGAAAATCAATCTTTAAGCTGCGGATAAGATATGTTAGCAGTCCAAATTAGAACCTTTTGAGTATAATTGTAATTTTTAATTCAATGTTTAATTGGAAAATTTGATTCTCAAACCTGACTTCATATTAGAATGCCATGTTCAATCAATGTTTGAATCCCGAATAGTTTCGAATATTGAGAAGTTACTTAATCAATATATTAAAGCAGTGTAAAAAAATATTATGAAATACTTTTTTCATTATTTTTTATATTTCTTTGTCTGTTCGAATTGTTTGAAAAATTAAGTATCAATGAAAGACTTAATGAAAGTCAATCACAGCCGAAGAAACTTTAGTTAAGCTTAAATTAGCAAGGAATAAATAAAATCAACAAAAATGCCCGAAATTCAGAAATCGTATGTTTAAGGAATATATGAATGTACAAAAGGATCAGTTTCGGAAAGTTTTGTGATTTTTCGTAAATACGAAGTTAGTAAATATATATTTTAATAAGTTATAAGAAGTTGTCGTAAAACTTTGGTGTATATGAGCCTACGAAACCGAGTTGTTAAAGCCGCCCCTGCTAAATATAGTTTTTCAAAGTCTCAGTTTTGGCGATGTTTTATGCATTAGCAATATTTCATAACAGATGAGTTTGCGTTCTCTACGCCCCGCGTTCCGTACTTATATGAAATTATTTTTCGTCAAATTCCCACATCGGAAAAACGGTCCTCTTTTCGGTTTTCTTCACAGAGTAAAAGTTTATTTAGAATCCCTTCGATCATATGCAAAACTCGGGGAGCATAAATTATTAAACGTAATGGTGGAGAACAAAAGACAGCATCTCCAAACTTTGTAGTTAGCATCTAAAATTCATAAGTCTGGTCGGTATAATATTCCACAGGAGCGATGAGCCAAAAATTGAATTAACGAGCATCTGTGTGGTTAAAATGAACTGGGATTCAGTTTATAAAACCAACCTAAAGTTGACATCATCAGAGATATTTAGTAGTAGGTTTTGGGCTGCGTATGTCGTTCCGTGGGTCGTTAGCTCTAACCAGTAGAAAGTGTTACAAGCACTACCGGACACAGGAGCCTCATTTGTCACCGCAAATAAACGTCGGTCAAGAAGACACGGTATACTTGATGTTGTGACCGCTGACTCCACTTTAATAAATTGCTTTAATGCGCCTGTTTTATTTTCTAAAGAACATTTCGGGCATTAATTAGGGGGTTTTAAATTGTTTACGTCTAGTATCGCGTACTTAAAACCCAGAGTAAAGTATGACAAATTAAAACGACTCCTTCTCTAAAATAACCAAGGACATTTTTTTCCTTTTGGAGAGATTATTTTAAAAATAGACCACTACCGATCCTGTATTCGGAATGTTGTCTTTTACATTTCTGTAAAGGTAAAACCCCACCCAAGACACGGCTATAAAATCAGTTCAGACCATTAGTCACCTTCACAACGTGATTAGATTGTCTTACTTTAGACAAGCGACATCATATTTACGGACTGTACGACCACAATTTGAAACCACATTTAATATTTGTTCATTGCCACAGTACAGAAGCCAGTTTAACTACTTATTTAAGGATAACAACTAAACAAATAATTTTACTTTTCTTATTACGAAGGCTTTTCTCGCGACTTTAAACCAGTGATTCTCAACTTTTCAGCATCAGTTTGCTTAATCTTCCTTAAACTCCTCATATGGTAATGAAGTCTTCAACTTTGAGCTTCTTCAAATTATAAAAAAATTAAGTTTGGTATTGGGGGTCACCGAAAAAATTTATTACAATGACTTTAGAAGAATGGGATAGATAACACTATATTTCAAAAAATGTTCAGTTCAATCAGTTTCTGCTTCAAATTGGTCTTCATTTTCTGTCAACAAGTTTTTGTACTAATTTACGTGTTCCACTTTTTGTCAATTTTCTCCGAACTGCTGAGACATAAGATTCCGTCAGGAAGCTTTTTCGTTACTGACATATCAATGTCTCTGGGGTTTCTGGTAATTCCAAATCTTTATCTTTTTAGATATTTTTCACTACCAATTAGTAATATGTGTAGCAACCAGTTTTCGTCTGTTTACTGCCTGATAATCTTTTTACATCTTGCAATTTGACATTCTTCTTTAAATAGTTTTGAAGACGTTTTACATCAAAGAGACGCCAGTCTTCAGACAGTTTCTTAACTCATCCTACTTTTATGTCCAGATTCTCACCCTTACTCACGATTCTTGAATGTGCTTTGAAATTCAACCAGTAACAATGCATGGACGATCGATTATCCTTCACACTCATCACAAAAGAGACGAAGAATCTTTAAAATTCAGAAGCTCAAAATGATTAGAAGAGCTGATCTCACCTCTACTGAACCTCTTCCTGATTTCCAATTTTCTCCGAATTACTCAGGCACAAAACTACTTCATCAGCCGACTGCTTCCTTCGGAAAGCAATGGCAGACTATCGAGGTATTCTGCCTAGTAAGTCTTCTCTGGAATAGAAGTGCAAGCACTTCTGTGTTTCGGATGCCACGTAAAGCTATAGGCCTCTGTCTATAGGCTACTTGACACTCACACTACAGACATAAGACCGGAAACACCCTGTAAGGAGATGTCTTCAAAAGTTACATAACTATTTTGCTTGACCAATGATACTCGAGCCTACGAGAAAGAATGTTATTTAGCCAAACCCCCATTAGTATCCTGAAAATTTGACCCATAGGAATGCTATGCATGAACAATGGACAGTTTCTTATTTTGTCCTGAAAAGGATCTGCTTTATGCCAATTGATGGTGACCTGTCACAAAAGAGAAGAAGAATAGCTTCAAAATTCAGGGACTTGGAATGGCTTAGGAGTACTGATCCTACTTCTGATGATCTTCCTTGGTCTTCTGACCATCTGCAAAATATACGGTTTTGCCTTTAGTGGCAACACAATACAGTCTACAAAAACTCTTCTGGCAATGGAAGGTACCATTGATGGGCGTGGAAGACGAAATTGAATTTGTTGTAGATCGAAGGAAACACTAAGTGCATTATGTATACGTTTCTGCATTAATTAATACAAAGCCTTCGCCTTTTTTGAGTGTTTTGTTAACTCCACTGGCATCTACCTCCGGGTTCGCCTATTTGGAGAGCCAAGGAAAAATAAACTAGGTATGTCTTTTAGCGGTAAGTAATTTTCGGAAGAGAAAGCCTTTAAAGAATTAAAGAAAGCATATTAGTGGTGGGTTAATAAAACTTTAAAAATACGAAGTTGGATTTAGATTTTTTATTTTCTTATGGATACTTTTCCCGGGTTGGTTCTAATGCCCTTGCATCGCAGTCTTGCAGCCTTTTGTGCTACCCGTTGTAGCTGCCCAGAGTGGCACTCTTGTTTCTGCAAAGAATTCCAAGATATTGTCCATACCTATCAATATTTTTGAGCATCTCGAGTTCCATCTTTTCTTTCCCAAAGTCTTTTTGTCTAAGAGTTGTTAGTTCCTCACAGTGACACAAGTAGTAAACTGGAGTTTCGTCCTCGTCTTCGCAGAACCTGCATAGTGGCATTTCTGAGTATCCAATACTGTGCAGGTGCTTGTTCATGCAATAGTGTCCAGTAAGGATCTTTGTTATTCGCCTTATTTTCCCCTTCCATATGTAAGAAGTTATTGTCCTGTAAGTTTTGTCGGTTCTTTGATAAAGACTTTAAAATGCTTTGCTTTGGGATATTCTGCCCATTGCGACCATTGATTTTGTTTTAGCCATTTGTTAATATGCGTTTTGATCATAAAATAGGCTATGTTACATGTAGGTTCTAGCCCTATCATTGGTTTGGAGCTGGCATTCCTCGCTAATTTGTCAGCTTTTTCATTGCCTTTTATGCCTTGGTGGTCTGGTGCCCACACAAGATTAAGCTTATTGTGTTCTCCCAGTTGCTCAGGTTTCTTGTGGCATTCTAGCACTAGCCTTGACTTGACCCATTAATGCTTTAAGTGCGGCATGGCTATCTGAAATAATGCAGATTCTTTTGCCTATATAGGCCCACTGTATCATTATTTGCGCACAGGTCTGTATTACTATAATTTCAGTCTGGAATACTATTGTATATTGTCCCAGGCTTCTACTAAAAGCATTCCCTGGTCCCGTTCCATATATTCCTAGACCAGTTCCATTTTCTGTTTTGGATTCTTCGGTGTACCAAATTTATCCCTTAATTTGTTGAGATATTCTTCCTCTTCGTCCCACTCTTCCCGTTCTGGAAGATATATTATGAACAGTTTATGGAACTCGAAAGAGGTATGAGGTGTTCTTTAGTTTGATTTAGGATTTCGGAATGAAATCCATTGTATACGGGTCTGTAGGCCCCTAACCTAGCCTCTGCTTCAACCCGTAGGTGTAGGGGAGGAAGATCTAGTAAGGTTTCAAGAGGAGCTGTTGGGGTTGTCGTCATCGCCCCCGTTATTCTAACCGCCCCTATGGGTTAGGTGATTATGGATAATTCCAACCTAGTTGCTTAACATTTCCTAGAGACTTTCCATTTTTAATCAAATATATTTTATATTTTTGGAGTAGGTGCCACTGGTGAGGCTGGAAATACTTCTGAGTGAATACTCTACTAAACATGGGAGAATTAACTTGGTGGTTGTGGTTGGATTCACGCAACGTTTTGACATTTAATCTGCTTACAAGTAAAAGCAGATTTAGCAGATTAAATATAAAAACGTTGCATAAATCCGACCACAACTACCAAATTACCCCCGATATTTCAACCGCCCGGCCCCTATGAGTTAAGAGATTATGGATGGATAATTCCAACCCAGCTGCTTAATATTTCCTGGAGACTTTCCATTTTTAATCAAATATATCAGGTGCCTCTGAGTGAATACTCTACCAAACATGGGAATATTGACTTGGTGGTTGTGGTTGGATTCATGCAATGTTTTGATATTTAAACTGCTCACAAGTTACATTTGGATTCCTGCCTGTCACAGAGTCCCTCCTTAGCTGTAAGGCTGTTGAGAAACCCTCGTATGGCTCCCTTTTTTTGATTGTCGATTGACCCTTCAAAATTTTTCTTTTGGCACTTGGTTACTTATAATTTTGGAAGCGATGTTATTTACGTTTTTAAAGAAGTTCACTGCTTGATATACTCTTTGCTTTAGCCATCTTTTAGGACGGAGATGTGATATTGAAGAACTATGGAATTTGGGGTTATTTTTATGTGTTGGTTTTCTTAGGATTTCAGTAAAACATGGTTACTAGTGCTGTACAATTTTTGCTCGCTTTGGTTATTTTCATACAGAGAAACGCAGTACCATTCTATTCAGATCATCTTACAACCTTGTCTTTTTTCTGTTTATTTCTTGTTTTCTTCGTTTTCTTGACCTTTCCCAACACGAATGTTTTCACTCATAGTTATTTCTCTTGGTTATTTCTTCAGTATTTTCCTTGGAAACTTTTGTCAGTACAATTGCTTTTATAGTAAATATCTGAAAGTTGAAGTTACCAAGGGATTGTAAAACAGACCCGAAGAGCGGGTTGTACAAACGTGATTTAACATCTTCGTCAAATTAATCGTCCGTCAAAATTAATAAAATCGAATTGAATCCGTATGAACATTCGGTAACTTATCAAAAGTTTTGTGCAACCCACCGTAAGTCTAGTAATTTATTTTGAAATAAGTTTTTAATACAATCAAAGATTCAAACAAATTACGTAGAATTTAAGTAAGGAAGTTCCATAAATTTATAGTATTATTGTTAGCAAGGGCGACTTCTTAAAGTTAATAATATTTTTGTACATATTATTGATATCGATGCCGTATGGATTTTTATGATTTTGTATGGAATCATCAACTTTCGATGCAATTTCCGTAGGGATTTAATTAACTATATTTTTCCGGTATTGCAGTGCATGTTTAAACTAAAGCTTAATTTAAGCAGGCTTAAACCAGGCTCTAAGTACAGTGAGGTTCGGCTTAAGCTCTAATTTTATTCAAACTTTATCTTCAGCTTAGACGTATACTGAAGTAATTGGCCTTAATTTGTCTACAAATTCCACACATTAAAAAATTAAGGGCTAGAAAACAAGCAAATGGATGGATTATCGTGCCGCGAAATATAAGTTTCGCTAAGTTAAAATAATTTCAAAATTACTGCTTCCTCAGGAAAAACTTGCAGAAAATTAGAAACAATTTCTCGTTATGCTGATGATGGAGCAAATACTCCGAAACCCTGACCATATGTTGCTGGAGCGATGCTGATTAGTAATTAATCGAAACCTTTGCTGCGTATTTTTAATTTACATCTATTACTTCTTGCAATGAAATAGGCTGTGACTTTAATAACAATATACATAGACGCCAGTGCTTAACCTAAAAATCCTAAAAATCCAAGGATTGAATTACTCCAATTTACGGTTTTTATAAAAGCGTATACCTTTTAGAAGCGAGTGTACGAATACCTTTTTCCATCTCGTCGTTTTATGAATGATTATATAAAGGATTTTTGTTCAGATCCTACTTCTCCACGTCGTGCTTTTACCCTTTTTAAGATAACTGGGACAATTTTGATCGCTTTTAGGTTTTCTCTTTCTTCTAAGAGCATTTCTGTGTTCGAAAGCTGTTCTTGTACATAACAACGTTTTAAAGATTTTTGTTTAATATTATCCTACACTGTCTTTTTGTACATCAGAATCTTTTCTTACTAAGATGTTACTTAATTTAGTTAAATCAATAAATTAGTTTTTGTCTTGATTTTTTAATTGGGTGTATCGAATTATCAGAAATAGCTCGAATTAGATACAACGTGCACATTGAGTTGTATACTAAAGTAGAAATTGACGTATTTTTGGATTTAGTCGGTTTTAAAATATGCAAAACGTGAATTGCGTGAGATCGAAATAAATTAGTAAAGAATTCGCTTTTGAAGACAGTTTAGAATGTTTTAAAGCTTGAAATTCCAAGTCTTGTGGTTTATAGATGCAAAATAAAAAGAGCCAAGATTGACAGGCCTAAATCTGTTGGCGTCTGGGCGTTCAGTGTTTTATATTTTTGTTATTTTGCAAAAACACTCAGAGATATCAAAGTTTAAACAGACTTAGCTTGAGAATTTATTTCTGCTCGATTGAATTAGTTTTTCTTAAATTTAAATGGTTCTTTTAGATGTCCAAGAGAATTTCTAACAAATAATGAAGTTTAATTTTTCAAAGATTTAAAACTGTTTTTGAAAAACTGATTCAAAGCCAAGCGAATTTTACTTAACTTTGTTCTTATTTTGTTATTTATCATTATTAAATTTTTTCATAATCGGTGGAAAACCTATGCAGATATGGCCACAGAGGCGTTTATATTTTTAATTTCTCTACTAAAGCTCTGTAATTCAAGAAGCTAATGTATTTCAATTTAAGTCTCAAGACTATAATTCCTGTACGACTACCGACTACCCAAAACGAAACAGAATGTAGCTTTACTTATTCATCCTAATACGGCTTATGGACCTTTAGGATTGTAATTCTCTCGACTTACTAAAATCCCATTTTATTTCCTGTGAAAAAAATGGTAATCTGAGTGGTTCCATCATAGCCATATTTGCCGGTATCGATTTCGAATTTGTCAATAATTTCAAGTGAAAAAGATACGAAAGGAATTAATGGAAACCAGGAGGATGGGAACGTGCACAAGTCGTACACACCACTTGGTGTGTCGAACATTAGGGATCAATTAACGCGTCGTTAAGCCTGGAAATCGTTAATGATACATCGATCGTAGTGTATACAATATAATTACATAGTTCACGTGGACCTGTTGACCCCTTTGCGATGGGGTGGGAGTGTACGTACGTACGTAGAACGCGCGCCAGCACTTCCTTGTTATTATTTTCTGCATGTGTTTGCGGTTCATTACAGGCAATGCAACTATGTCTAACCTCTGCAATCTACTTCATGCCTTGCAATCTTAAAATTTACATACTTCACCACGACATAACCATAACAGTAGGTATAGATGAAATGCATAACATCGTACTAATCAAATAGAATATCAGAGTTTTATGGCGAATTCCTTTAACTAGCTCATGCTTGGAAAGAAACTGCTTTCTTTAATGGGCAAATTGAATAATCACAAAAAACCTATGACAAGTATGTTAATAATGATAATAATTCAAAGTATGAGCGATTTTTAGCTCAACAAAAAATAAAATCCTTACTTACACAAAAATAATAGCTGAATCTGGAAAGAAAAGAAGGAAGGTACAGCCAAAAGTTTTAAAAATTGTTCCAACTCTGGATTAAAATACCTTCCAAAAGATATTTTTCAGACCTATTAAAGCCTTAAATATTCAGAAGCTTCATAGTTAGAACTTTAAAATTACCCATGCAGAAACGATTCATAAAAGTTCAATATCAAGAATTATTAAAGAATTACGTAAATAAATAAACACTTTTCTGTTATTAGGTCGAAAATTTACTCACTTCAGGCAATAATATTTTTCACATAGCCCTTCTTGATTTCTTTTTCATAGAAAGAAAACTTTTTATTGTAAATTATTTAACATGTGGTCTACAAAACTGTGTCATGAAAGCTCGTCTAATCTCATTAATTAATGAAACAGCTAAACAATGTAGGGTTACCCTGATTTACGCCAGGCCCATCATATGCCCAAAGGTGTAGTAGAATTTATTGAAGACAGATTGCACGGAGTGTACCGTCACGCTCAAAAGTAATGACACGCCTAAGATTTGTTATTGTATGATAAACAGCCTTGCAGCAGTCGATGAGTAACTTTCTTATTCTAACTTGCTAATCCTACCTATAAGGTCTTATGGTTATGCCCAAGTTACTCATCGACTGCTGCAAGGCTGTTTATCATACAATAACAAATCTTAGGCGTGTCATTACTTTTGCACGTGATAGTACCTAATATTATTCTTTGTTGATATTCCTACGATGTGAACAGCCAGATATCATGATTGTAATAGTAGATAGTAATTCTGTTTTGTCAACTTATTATTATTATTATTGTTCGTAATAATTCAAATTTGTGATTAGATCTTTCAATATTAAACAATATTTCTTTTAACCCATATACTTAATTATATTTACTACTACGCTAACTACGTTAACTACTTATATTGACCTCTATTCGGGTTGATTCTAAAATCGTAGTTATAGGTACGTCTTCTTTCTATTTTAGTGTAGGTTCGTCCGTTTTAGCTCTCAGTGGCGTTTTGTGCGCACTTTTAGGCCATTTATTTTTTGGTTGGTTGCTACCTGTTTAGTCTTATTTTATATGTTCACTTTCAAAGGTTTCTGGCCCTGATATTCCCAATTTAAAATTTCTTCTTCTTATTCTTCTTCTTCTCCTTCGTTTCCTACGCGTCCTACTCATCTTCATCATCATCTTGTTGCTCCCCCCGCCTTCTTACCATCTTCATCATCCCTCCTCCTCATCTTCCTCTTCATTTAACCCCTTCTTCTTCGTCTTCATCTCCACAGTGCTGATTAGATGTGAATAGGCATATGTAAAGAAAAAGCTGACACATATACAACAGCTGACTTGCTTAAATATAACAGGAGTTATGTGAACAACGCTAACTAAGGTAATAGAAGTACTGCTAGCAATGCCACCATTACACCAAAAGGCGGAGGAGATGGCAATGATGACGTACTATAGATTAAAGAAGATAGGAGAGTGGAAAGGAAGAATAACTGAAAAATGCCATATGGGCAAAAAGGAAGCAAACCAATGTACCAGCCATAAGCATGCCCAATGGCAGAATAAAGAAGGAGTATAGTTCTAAACTAAACTTTTAGAGAAGAAATTACATAATTATATCTATCTCTGAAGAGACTCTGTAATGTTGTACTGATGGGTCAAGGACAAAATTGAATGCAGCAGGGGTAAAAATGTATATACCAATAGCATTGATCAGTGCATCAATCCCAATGGGCAATGATATTTAAAGCTGAAGTGATAGCAATTATAGAATGTGCGAAACTAGAGCAAGTATGAGAAGCAGGACAGGAAACAGTTCACATACTCTCCAACAGTCGGGTGGTGTTGCGAGCAATAGCATCATATAATGTAAACTCGGTGTTAGTAAAAGGCGAGGAAAGATACTACGATTGGCATGGGTGCTGGGACACAGTGGACAACGAAAACGAAAAGTCAGATGAATTGGCCAAAATAGGTACAAACTCCACATTCACAGACCCAGAACCACCTATCTCCGACCAAGTTATAATCGCGTTAAAGGAAAAAGTGATGGCGGACAAAAGAAGGAAATGGATTTACAGGAGATAGCTACAGAGTACAGACTTACAGACAATCAGAAGAAATAATTAAAGGACCGGATTCAAGCCATTTTTTTAGGTTAGACTTAGAACTGGATCTAACAAAGATTTTGAAGTTCCCCAGATTAACAAAAATACTCGAATAGGAGTAGACCACAGGGCAAAGCGATATGGACCTGTGACGCCTTAATTGCAGGAAGGTCACACCCGTACTCCCGAAATCTATATATCTAGGTATATTAAATAAGTTAGACGTTGGATATTCTTCGTTTAATTACGGCTGACTGGGCTATAGTGCCTGTCCAGAATGTTTCTACATACTAAATTTTGTTCTTAGATCCCTATTTTGATTATTCTTTTTGTCTGGGGTGTATATGTTTCTTCTTCATTTGTCATTCTATGCCTTTTCCTGAGTTTATGTCCAGTCCAACATCCTTTGGTATGGGTATTCGTTTTCCCGGTATTCTGTCTGATTGTCTTTTGTCCCGTTATTATAATGATGCCACCCATGCAAGACACTATTTTTGGTATGCTGTTGATCTTAACTAGAACGTTTTGACATCTAGATGTTTCAAGTTTGGCTCTATATAGTGTTTTTGTGAATAATTTTAGGGAGAGGCTGATCTTTCTATAAACTTTGGTTGATTCTTTTTTTGTAATGGTGTACCTGCCTTGATAATGGAGTTTATAAAATGATGTTCCAATTCTCAGTTTAATTGAGTGCTACCAGAAAACGCATTTCCATCTTTTTCCCACTACGCACAGATTGAACTGAACGAATTCTAGAATTCCGAAGGCCTTTATTTAGAATTATGGGAGAAATTTTGCTTAAATTATTGCTTATTTTTCTGTATTTTGAAACTTTTTTGGCCTTTGCCTTTAGGAAGGATCTTTATGGTATGTTGTCTTCCATTCAGGCCGTTTTGATTCATTATCCATAATGCCGTTCTGATTAATGGTGATGCTCATTCCATCTTTTCATAGAGTTTGAAGTACTTCTGTGTTATGTTGGTGATTTATTTGTTGGCATCGTTCGTTGTATCACTAATCCTTGGTATTTTGTGTATGTCTTGTATTATCATTTCTCTATGTTTACCATTCAGTAATTCACATTTTCCACATTGCATATTCGTAATTTCTCTTTCCGTTATCTATCAAGGAAAGTGTTCCTTGTTCCTTTGATCGGGGTTGTCTCCAATATATATATATGTTCTTCTGTATAATGTAAATGGTTTTTTTTGACAGGGCCTTACTGTTGCTTTATAGATTCTACATTTTGTCGCTTTAATAAGATATAAAATATTAAGTCATATCGTATCAGTAGAACCATCCAACTGTCGTATTTATCCCCAGATTTTTAATTGTAATTACCTGCTAGATTATTGCTCGATTGCTCCGTCCACCTTCAGTTTAAATACTATTAATACATCACGGGATATTGTTATGCATTTTAATTTACCTTTAATGCGCAGACAAAAATGTAGCTATAGTTAATTGTAGTTCTAAAAATTGTTTAACATTATGTAGTACAATAGGCATATCGGAAAGGATAATATGGGCAAGATTTAGAGGCAAAATCAGAAACTCTGTTATTATAAACGTGTACAGCCCTACAAACGACAAAGATGAGGACACCAAAAATGAGTTCTATGAACAAATGCAAGCTATATGGGAGAAGATACAAAGCAATTACCCCAGGGACATAAAAATCCTAATAGGAGACCTGAATGCCAAGGTGGGCAACAACAATGGAGGGAATGAAAATGTCATGGGAAAGCAGGGATTAGGAACTATGAACGAAAATGGCGAGAAGCTTATTGAATTCTGCAAGATAAACGGATTAGTAATTGGCGGCACTCTTTTCAAGCACAAGGATATCCACAAGGCAACATGGGTAGCCCCAAATGGACAGTATAAAAACCAAGTTGATCATTTTATGATCGAACAAAAATGGAAAAACGCACTACGGGACGTAAGAACGATGAGAGGTGCTGACATAGCGTCCGACCACTACCTTGTCAGAGCAAAGATAAAAATAAGCTTAAAAAACAATAAGCACATTGCATCAAGACCCAAATATAACCTTGAGAAACTAAAAGTTGTAGAAGAGAACAAAAAATTCCAAGAGAAACTGAGAGAAAATACAGGAAGGATTGACGATCTAAAGGACCTGTCAGCTGAAAATCTATGGCTAATATATAAAAAAGCAATCCAAAAGACCGCCTCAGAGCCTCTCGGATATACAATAAGAATAAATAAACCCTGGATAAATCCAGACACAATAAACGCAATCGAAGAAAGACGAGAAATAAGAATGAAGCTACTAAACATGAGAAACGAAGAAACAAGGAAGGAACTTGAAAGAAAATACAGAGACAAGAACAAAGAAGTAAAAAGAAAAGCAAGACAAGACAAACGAACATATATAGAAAATCTAGCAGAAAAATCAGAAACAGCAGCTCACAATAAAGATATGAAAGCCCTATACAATATAACAAAGCAGATCAATGGAAGAAAAAACAAACCATTAACGAAACTCAAAGGAGAGAACGGAGAAATATACAGAACAGACAAAGAAATGATAGAAAGATGGACGAGACATTTCACTGAGATCTACAAGGCAAAAGAAATCACACAGGAAGTGATCAGCAATATGAGAATCCAGCAACTAGATATAAGCGAAGAAAATTTCAATAAAAATGAAATCCAACAAGCACTGAACGAAATGAAATGCGGAAAAGCGCCAGGCATAGATGAGATTCCGGCGGAATTATTAAAGGCAGACAAAGAGCATACAATTGAGATAATGCATATTCTAATAAACAAAGTGTGGGACGGCGAAAACATACCAGAAGACTGGGCACAGGGAGTGCTAATAAAGATACCGAAAAAGGGAGACCTCACTCGCTGCGAAAACTTCCGACCCATAATGTTACTATCAACAGCAAGCAAAATAATGACTAAGATGATATCGAAACGTATGAAATCGGCTATAGATACTAAACTTAGAGAAAACCAAGCGGGGTTCAGGGAGAGACGCTCATGTATCGACCACATCTGCACACTGAGGATTATTTTAGAACAAACAACAGAGAACGACCAGAACATATGGGTAAATTTCATCGACTTTGAAAAAGCGTTCGATTCAGTCTCAAGGGAGATAATGTGGAAGATATTGAGATACTACGGGCTACCGGATAAATTCATAAGAATAATCAAATTACTGTACACTAATTTCGCCGCAAGAGTCGAACATCATGGCAGACTGTCAGAGAAAATCAGCATAAAGACAGGAGTCCGGCAAGGATGCATACTATCCCCAACACTTTTCCTTATTATAGTGGACTGGGTTATGGGACACACGGAAGATAAAAAAAACGGAATTCACTGGGGCACGTTCACTACAATGGAAGATCTAGAATTCGCAGACGACATCTGCTTACTCACAACAAATGAAAAAGCAATGCAAAGGAAACTCGACAAACTTAAATCTGAAGCCGAAAAGGTCGGACTAAAAATAAATGGGAAAAAAACAAAAATTCTTACAACAAGGAACCCGGAGGAAACAAATATCACACTCGGTGAACTTAGTATAGAAAAAGTCAACGAATTCTGCTACTTAGGCAGCATGCTGGACGTTAACGGGGGTACACAGAAAGACATTAATAGAAGAATAGCATTGGCACAATCTGCATTCAACATGTTAAAGAGAATTTGGAGTACGAAAAACATCAGAACAACAACTAAGCTACGTCTTTTTAATACAAATGTTAAAAGTGTGATGTTATACGGTGCTGAAACGTGGTCGATTAATAAGCAAATGGTGAATAAACTACAAGTGTTTATAAACAAATGCCTTAGGCACATACATCGCATATTCTGGCCGGAAAGGATATCAAACCAGCAACTATGGACAATCTCGGAAGAGGAAAGGATTGAAAAAACAATTAAAAAAAGAAGATGGGAATGGATAGGCCATACACTGAGAAAACCGAACAGTAGCATTACAAAACAAGCCCTGGAGTTTAATACGCAAGGAAAGCGAAAGAGGGGGAGGCCGAGAGACACATGGAAAAGAACTGTTTTAAAAGACCTACAACTACAGAACATGTCATGGGGACAAGCTAAATTCATAGCACAGGACAAAAACAAATGGAGGAAACTGGTACAGAAAATATCAACAACAACGGACCCAACCAACGATGCGCAGGCCTAGCAACCCTGCCAAACACGCTGCTTTAGAAACGCCCTTTGGGCGCCCTTCGCTCCTTCGGAGCTTCAGGAAGAAGAAGAAGAAGAAGTACAATAAATGCAGATATGCAGATAAGTAATAAGTAATAATAACTAAATTCGTTGAACTGAAATTTATTTGATCACACCGTATCTATAAGCAACTTCGTTATGTAGGTAAATAAATAATGTTCAATTAATGTTTTAACCCTTGACCTTCAGGAAAAGATTTATGTCTACTTCTGTACTTTATCCTTTTATGGTGCTTGTATGACCTAGATTAAAACAGAAGGAAAATACCTAAATGTTGCTGTGTTTCATGTAAAAACACAGACTCGTTTACCTATTGTAATTTAAAAGCTGTAGACCTGGAAGAACTTTTTTCTGCTAAAAATATTTTTGTCACACTAACCGCCTCAAAATTTTAAGCTAAAAACACACATTTCTTGTAGATGTGTTGTATTTATAAGGATCAAAGTCTGTTTATTTAACCATTTAATTTTTTCATTCACCAATACGCAGAAACGATATTCAAACACGGAAAAAGCTGTTTTAAATACATGTTGTGTTACTTATGATTCACACTTCGTGCATGTTGCTTTATTTTGATGTGTCGGTGACTTTAATTACTACTACGTCTCGTTTTCATTTACATTTTTACTTTAAAAAGGTATTTTACGTGTACTTCATTGGACAAGGAAATATTGCAGTTACTGGGCCTTTTTAATCGTGTCGGAGATTCAGGATTGTGCTGTATTGCTGTATTTATTTATTTAATTAACTATTATACGAATTTATTTAGTTTTATTTATCTTGTGAAATGAAATCATTCACATTTATTTTATTACAGGAAATTAAAGCTAAAAACAAGTTTTATCTCTAAATTTACAAAATAAAGTTCTTTGAAGTAGGTACTTCTGTCCTTTTGTGTCATAATTTAAAATTAAACCTTGAGGTTAACTTGAGAATATTTTCTTGACAGTTCTTAGTTTTGCGTGGGTACTTTTTAAATTTTAGCAATTGGCGACGAAATACCCACGACAAAGTAAAAAATGCTAAACTTGGAAGTTCTTGAATTTTGCTAAATATTAATAATATAAACAACATATGAGAATATTCATTTAAATGCTTAATAACAAAAGTTTTCTTCCAAATAACTAATCTTCTACATGTCTTCTTTATCATAATTGTCCTCATCTGCTCTCTATTTTTTGATGTGCTTAATTTCTGGGATTATTAAGTGAGTTCCTATCAGAAAGTTATTTAACCTTTAAATAAGGCTCAGGTATTAAATATTAGTTCTGCTTGGTTCTTTATTTACATTAAAAATTAGTAAGTTAAACGATTTTTTACGTAGGTGTAATTAATAACCCAAAGACGATTTAAATTACTGTACAAGAAATAATAAGCATGAATTTCAGTTTTACTAACAAATTATTTCCGAATAACTATTCATCATACAGTTTATGTAAGATGTTTTTGAAATCCGTAGTTAAGCACCGTGAAAATTGCCTTTTCATCTTATACATAAATCAATTATTATGTCGTTCCAAAACCCTAAGAAAAATTGTTTATTCGCGTGAACAGGTCAAGGACGTATTGTTTTTCGTAATATGACCGAGGTAATCATAAATATTCATTATGTCGATTCTCGAAGATTATTTCGTGTTTCACAAAATGCTACCCTTGTGATTCATGAAAGCCCTCTAAATAAAGTCGTAATATTTACAAAGGAATATCTGATAAAATACGGCACACAAGCAAAATGCAAATATTATAAATTGGCTTATTAGTTTTAATAGTGTATACCGACAGCGGTGCATGTTTTATCGTCAACATATTTTTACTACAAGCTAATTTTATTTATAACCTCATACATTTAAATTTAGACAAATGTGTGAAAAAATATTGACGTAGAAGGATTGCTATGAACTCAATGTTTAATTTTGTTGTTTTTATTTTTAAATAAACCAAATTTTAGAAACAACAACACTAAGTTTTCAGTTAATTTAATTTCAGAATTTCAGAAAATCACAGCTGTAAGGAGAAGGAGTTGGGGTAAGTTTTTACCTTTTCATATTGTTAATTACTGTTATAAATTCCAGTATTTTACAGAAAACTATTTTTACCTACCGGCTACGGAATTTCCTATTAAAATAATTTTGATGGTTTCAACTAATTGAATTTTTTTTATCTAAAGCTTAATTTAAAGAAATTATTCCAAATACGACATATTCGGATAAAATCTTGTAGCTTTATTAAAATGAATTATTATTCTTCCATTTCTTTCTGCAACATTCAGTTTATGAAGTCGTTTCTTCTGTGCAACTCGTTCTAAATTAATAAATTTGTATATCTCTAGGATAACATCAGAAAAACAATTTACAGAAACCCTCTTGCATGACCATTAATTAATCTAAATTAAGTAAATTACTCTTACCAACGATCTTTTACCACCACCAAGTTTAATTACACTAACGTATGTAGCATTTAATGTGATGTAACGGCTTTATAACTGCTACTTTTATTTATTAAACGTTAAATCGTAGAAAAATAACCAAAGAAAGTAATTTACATGGCGCGCTTTGTAGGAATTATTTAATAAAGTCGAACACGTATATCATCCATGAAGTAATTTTTGCTAAAAGTATATTACACAGCCAATTTTAAAACGGCCCCTTGTAATATTTTTTATTAAATACTTTTTAATTACATTTACTTGTGATTTAACGTAGCTTACGTAAATGAATTTCAAACCATTAATGTAAACTGCGGTGAATTCATTAACGCCCCAATTGCCTATCAATTAAGCAGACCAGACTTCACATTATATTTCATATTAACCTCAAAATATTGTTCAGCGGTCGCCACTTTGGAGGATTGTAAAAGCAAAGGGGGAGAAATAATAGAAAATTATGTAATGTGAAAAGTTCGGTTCCCAGTTTACAAATAAAAAGCCCTTTTTTATAACGAAATTTTTATCTACCTTTTTCATAAGTTGGAAGTTAATTGGTTAATTGTACGGTTATTTCGCTTTATTAAATTTCCAGTTATTGCTTTCTGTTCTTATTAGAGAAATTCCATCTTAATTAAGAAGTTATTTAACTCGTGGAATAATAGAAAAAAGAATTATGCAGGAAAGAATGTTAATTCTTCCAAAAAACTGTTAAAATCTACAAACGGAAATGGTTACTCATCCGAATCCGGTTTTCTAAGACTTGTATTTCCCGTTTTTTGGATGAAATATGCGAAATGTCTACTTAAATGGTAAACGTAGGTTTTGTTTCGTTTCATTGACACAAAGGTAAGACTAGACTATTCCTTATATTAATGTAGAACATGACTGGTTAGTTATACTGTATAAACTCAAATCATGGATCGGTCAATATTTCTGTTGTACAATGGTTTATTCATGTTTGAATAGTTGAATAGCTGTTACTGTCTTACTGTTGCAACTCGATAATTTACTGTAATCCTGTTTGCACAAAGTAAATATTTGAGAAATTTTTTTAGTATTTACAAACGCATTTAGAGGAAACGCCAGCCAGTTGGAGTGTTGGAGAGCGTTTTAAACGTAGTGTTTGCTCGTAGATATTAAAATTTTAAAGTTATGTAGATACATCGCTATTGCTATTGTTTGGGCCCTAGTGAGCCATGTTTAGACAGTTTGGCTGGTATATATACACGAGTTTTCCTGGTATGAGTTTGTGACTTAATATACACTTTGAAATTGAACTTAAATTTCGTATAAATTAATTTTTTGGTTATGGGTTACGATAGTATTAGCCAGAATTTGTCCTCGATATCAGTCCATCCAAAGTTGAGCAAGTGACATAGCCTAAACTGGCTGCAAGGCTAACCAACCATCTTTACCAACATAAGCTAAAGTCATGGAGAACTACTGTCCAAGTAATTAGTAAACGGGGTATAGATCTAGCTAAATCTAGAGTGTCAAAGGCTAGGCTACCAAAGCCATAAACAAAATCGCAGTTAAGCTTAAATGAGAATTTATTACAGTTTCAAATAAGAAAAAAATATATAATCAACTTTTTGTTAAAAGTTTATGTGAAAATGAAACAATTTTTGTTTATTTTCTTTTAGTAGGGTTTACAGTCGCTATCGATCGAAAATTGTGGTTGAACTTTATCTAAGTTTAAAGCGTTCTGTCGGAGTATGACGTCTCAGTTATAAATTACGTGTTGTCCCAAGCCATTTCTCCTCCGATATCTTTGTACAAAATGAGAATGTTTTAGCGGTAATGATGGTGAAACTCTTGACTAAAAATTGTAGTATTTTGTTCCTGAAAGGTGTTCTGAAGATTGAAATAAAACAGACTTTCGTTTTCAGTGCATTTTCACAGATAACATTTCTAATTCAAAGAATTTCACTTAATTTTAACTTAAAACCAATAAAAAACCTAGCTAAATAGGCCTTTATTATTCTTAAGTTCGTTCACAAGATTTTCATTTTCCTCGTTATGCATAACTTCAATCAAATAGTATATAGACTTTTTTGACTTCAAATCCTTTTCCGCTCTATTTTTATTTGAATATAATAAAGTCGGAACAGGGTTTTGTAGCTTCGTAATTTTTCAATAATGACAGGCTTTTATTGGAAATTTAAAAGCTGAACATCTTTTTTATGGTTTCTACCTCTTGAAGCAGCCTTTAAATTGTGCTGCAGTTTTGTTCAAGTATTTACTTAATTTCGTTATTGCTTCTAACTCGTTTCCATGCCTGTATCAAATAAAATTTGTTTGCCCTCCTGATAATAAATAATTCTAAGGTAGGTTGGGCTGCCTTTACTATTTATTGATTAGTTGTCAATGGAGAAGTAAATTATGTACTTACGTCCCTAGGGAAGTAATACCTACTTTGAAAGCTAACCATAAGACTCATAGCTTTTATATATACAGGGTTATTGGTAATTCGATACATTCCTTTGGAGATATGATGGGACAGGAGCTAAGAAACAAATTAAACCTAACATACATTATGCAAAAATAAAAAAATTATTTCTGAGAAAAACGAATACGTAATTTTCGTAGCTGATTTTTAGAAATCATTTTTAATAAGTTTTTATTTAAAATTTTCACATGATCGAAATGTTTCCGGATATTTTCCATTCGAAACGGATGACCATAGAGTGGGACAAGTAACCCAGTCAAAAAGTTCAGAAAATGTCAAGTAGATTTTTTAAAACTTAACTTTAAAGACATTAAGATCTACTTTTTTGAGAAAAACACAAAAATTGAAATATCTCAAAAACTATTGAGTTTTGCATAATGTATGTTAGGGTTAAATTTGTTTCTTAGCTCCTGTCCCATCACATCTCCAAAGGAATGTATCGAATTACCAGTAACCCTGTATATTAATTCACTGACGATTGAAGTTACATTTTAATATTAAACATTATTAATTATTAAAGAAGGGTTTGGGGTGGTTTATATCTGCTGTTTAAAAATTATTCTGCATAACAAAGGAATTACAAGTAATTTACCGTAACTTGTGTGGTTTCGTACTCGACAGAGTATATAAATAGCTGTTTACTTTATTTCATTTTAAATCAAACTATATTGAAGTGAAATTATTCTTCTATACTTCGCTATACTTCCTTCCTGATTTGTAAAAAAATACCTCAACAGTTCTCATCTTGAAAATTATTTCTCCTGGTATGGACCGAATAATCCATTCTTCTGAAGCTTCAGTGATCTTCTAAGGTTTAATTGTTTTTGTTCACCAGGTTCTAAAAGTAATTTATAGTCATCAAATGTTTTTGTTTATTGTTTCTATAAATAAACGATGCCAAGAAGCCAATTTTTTCTTAAAGCAATATGATAAAAAGTTAATATCTATTACTAAAGGAAATATATGTATGTAAATAATATATATATTTGTAGCTTAAACAGACCATTTAGGTCTTGAGCTAAATTAATACAGAGTATAACTTACATCACATTCATTACTTAACATAAGTGTAAATTACTATAATATAATAATCTAAACTAAAATAAACTAAACAAAACAAAATAAACTGAACACTTTGTATTCTCCAACACGATTTATATCATTACAGAGATGTAATGTCTTTCCACTTTTTCCTGTCCCTTGCTAGTTCTCTCCAGTTTCTGATCCGTTTTTCTGTCAGGTCGTTCTCCACTGCTTGTATCCATCTTTTCCGCGGTCTTCCTTTCTTCCTTTTTCCTTCTGGTGCCCTCCAAGCGACATCTTTAATATTTCTTTCATCGTCCATTCTTTCCAGATGCCCTAGCCATTGTAATCTTCTATTTTTTACGAATTCCCCTACTGACTTTTCTCCGTACAGTTCATATAATTCTATGTTCATCCTTCTTTCCCATCCTAGTATTGTATTTTTTCCGCCAAGTATTCTTCTTAAGATTTTTCTCTCCCATGTTTCTATCTTCGATTGGTTTTTCTGGTTCATAACCCAGGTTTCGCATCCATAAGTTAATGTTGGCTTTAGTACTGACTTATAAATCCTAAGTTTTGTGTTTCTAGATACCTCTTTTGCTCTTAATATTTTGTTTAGTCCTCCTGCACAGTTGTTACCTTTTGCTATCCTTAGATCAATTTCCCTATCTTCTTCGCACTTGTTGGTCACCAAGACACCCAGATACATGTAGTTCTCTACTTCTTCGAATTCCAAAACATCTTCATTTCCGTTTAGTTTCTTAATGCTGAGATTTTGTTTATTAAGGTTGCCTTTCTTGTTCTTGAGTTCCATGTATTTTGTCTTGTCTGTGTTAAATTGGAGACCCATTGTTTCTGCAGATTCCATTAACTGTTTTGCGACTTCCTGGAGTTCTTTTCTGCTTCTTGTCAGTAGGACTACATCATCTGCGTATGCGAGGCACTGATGACTCTTATAAAACAAAGTTCCCTTTCTATTTATCTCGCTATTTCTAATTATTATTTCCAGAGCTAGATTAAATAATACGCATGATAGTGGGTCGCCCTGTCTTAATCCTTTTCTTATTTTAAAATCTTCGCTAAGTTTCGTATTACTCTTAACTGCTGTGACTGTGTTTTGGATTGTCATTCGTACTAATCTAATTATTTTTGCTGGGATTTTCAGTTCTTTTAGCGCGTTCATTAACTGTTTCCTATTTATGTTATCATATGCGCCCTTAAAATCAATGAACAGCATATGGGTTGGAACATTATATTCATAGCAGCCGTACAGGATCTGCTTTAACATGAAAACTTGATCTGTTGTTGATCTGTTTTTCCTGAAGCCCCCTTGGTAATCTCCCAGTGCTGTTTCTGCATATTTTTCTAATCTTTGTTTTATTAGGGTGGCCAGTATTTTATATGTGACATCTAGGAGTGCTATTCCCCTGTAATTCTTACATTCCGTCTTGTCGCCTTTTTTATATATTGGTAAAATAACTGCCTTATTCCATGACTTTGGCATTATTTCTGTTTGCCATATTTTAGTTATTAGGTCTAAAATTTGCTTCTCCATAATATCTCCACCATACTTCAAGTTTTCAGCAGTTATTTCGTTTTCTCCTGGTGTTTTATTATTTTTCATTTTACTTATTATATCTTTTATTTCGTCCATCCTGGGATTTTCCACTGTTTCTTCATCATTCAAAATCTTTTCTTGCCCTTGGTTTTCTCCCGATCCTATATTTAGTATTTCCTCAAAGTATTGTCTCCACCGTTCTAATTTTTCTTCATCATTTCCCAATAAATTTCCTTGCTCATCTTTAATAAATTTAATGGTACATTGTTTTGGAATCCAGTTCGAATGTCCTTTACATCTTTATAACAATTTCTAATTTCTTTAGCTTGGTATTTGTTCTCTATCTCCTTTACTTGATTTTCCAAATGCAGTCTTTTCTTTTTCCTTAGGACCTCCTTCGCCTTTTTTCTCTGCCTAGTATAGTTTTGGTGATTTTCCTCTGACGGCGTTTGTAACATTTTTTGTCTGAACATTTTCTTTAACTTTATCTCTTCCTCACACTCTTCATCTAACCATTTTTTTTTTCTTTTGCGGCTTTTGCATCGGGATATTCCTTTGTGTTGTGTACTTTATTGTTGATTCCAACCTTCTCCATCTCTCTTCAACTCCACCTACCGCATCTTCCTCTTTGTTGAGTATGTCACCTATGTCCATCTTATATTTTCGTGCCACCTCCTCATTTTGAAGCGCACTTACATTATATCTTTCTCTTTTCCTTATTTTCCTTCTTTTTCCTTCTACTCTTTCTGTCCCTTTCAATTTTATTTGCACTCCCACAAGGAAATGGTCCGAATCTGCCTCGGCTCCCCGATATGATCTGACTTTTGTTATTATTTTTCCATGCTTGGCTTGGATTAGGACATGATCTATCTGATTTGCTTCATTTCTTCCCGGTATAGTCCATGTCCCTTTATGAATCTCCTTTCTCTGGAAATGTGTACTCATTATTTTTAGATTTTTTTCTATTGCTAGCGAGATCAGTCTTACACCATTATCATTGCTATCCGTGTGTTTGCTTTCCCTTCCTGTTATCTTCTTATATATGTCTTCTTTTCCGACCTTGGCATTTGCATCGCCAATTATTATTACGATGTTTTCCTTTGGGATGCTGTCTATTTTACCCTCTAGTAGCTCATAGTACATATCTTTTATCTCTTCCTCTTTTTCCTCAGTGGGTGCATGTATATTTATTATGGATATGTTCTTTCTTCCCTGCTTTATAGTTAGGATGCACATGCGGTCCGATATTTCTTCAAAACTCTTTATGTCTTGTTTTATGCCTGGGCTTATCAGAAAGCCTACGCCAAAACGCCCACTTTGACTTCCGCTTCTGAACAGTATGTAATTATCTATGTTTTGTACGCCATTTCCTTTCAAGTGTGTTTCTTGCAGCGCTACTATTTCCATCTCGTATATTTTTATTTCCTGTAAATAATATGTCATCAAAAATAAGTTTTATACGAGAAATTTTCATTAAAATTGCTTTTTCTTTAAAGTATTGCCCAAATATGCAATACTTTTTATTTATTCTAAGACTTTTGGTAGGTATTTTGTTTATATTAAATAAATTTAAAATGACGTAAACTAACATTAATTGATAACACTAAGAATCTTTTAAAGATTTTATGTACCTATATTTTTATTGCCGGCTTCTGAATTTATTTTTCTGAATATTCTTCTTTTCAGTTTTTGGTCTGAGTTTATAGAAATTTTGCATTTCTTCCGTGGTTTACCGTCAGCATAGTAAATTTCTTGCATTTAATGTAGTTTAACAACTTTACAAAGAAAATTAGTTTAACAACACTTTCTTTTAAATATTTTTCTTCTGGTCGTCTTTTTTTTTAAATTCCTGACTCTCAGACGATCTTGCAACTCGAATAAATTGAATATTATTTTATTTTTTATCAGTGTAAATCAATTTGTTTTAAAAGCCAAATGGTTTTAAAAATGTGAAGATTGAGGTAGTTATTCCTACAAAGTATTTCTTCGGGAAGTCGATTTAAATTACAAATTAGTTCCTCAAACAAAAATTGTCACTGTTTTCAATTAATTTTACTTTAGTGGAATAAAAACTGCTACGTGAAATTGAATTACATACTTAGTTTCTATTTCTTTAAATTTTTTATAACACCTGGAGTAAATCGAACTCCGTTAAAACAACATGGGAAAGGGGCGAACATCAAGCACAACTGGATCACTTCCTAGGGAAATGGGAACAGCATACCAAAATCTACCACATACAAGCATCATGGCACCACGAAGTACGGACGGACCACAAGATGATAACTGGGACGGTAAAGCTCCAAGATCCCCAACTAAGGGCATCAAGCAAAAGCAAGGAAGGAAAACGCACACACGAGAAGAAGTGGAACATACAACTGTTAAAGTCCCCACAATTCCAAACACAATACAACAAACAAGTGGGAATCAAAGTCGAAGCCCGCAACCCAACTAAATGGACAGAAATTGTAGAAAGCTTAACTTCAGCAGCGCAGGAAACGCTGTCCAGGCCAACATCCCCAATGACACCCAGAAGGAGGAAAGCGCAGGCAAAATACCAACAAGCGCTCTTCAGAAACGGAACAAGGAAAAATGCGGAAAGCAAGGAAGAACTTAACGAGTCCATAAGGAATAGGAAAAAGGCCCAAGAAGAACACGAAACTGAGAAATGGGAAAAATTCTTCAAAGAGATACAATCACATCCACCAGATTCAAGAATTCGGGAAACATACAAATACATCAAGAAACAGAGGAGAGCTGACACCGCATCTAGAAGGCAATACATCCCAATGAGTAACTGGGAAAAAGAACTAAAAACATCGGAAGAACACCAAGGGACATCAGAAATAAAAGAAGCGGACCACTGGCCTCTAAGCAGGCCTCCAACGCTAGAAGGGACAACCGAGATCATCCGTCAAATGAAAAAGAACAAACAATTAGCATTTTTGTTTATAATTAATCCACCAATTGAGAGTTTTATTTTAATCGAATTTTCAAAAAAGTGTGGTGTCTTCTGCTGCTTTAACATTCAGGATTACACTAATAAAACTTATTGTGTTTGCGAATATAGGTAATAGAATTTTACAAAAATTAATCAAGTCTGGAATAACAAGATTTGGAACTTGATATACAGGGTGTACCGTAAATGGCGCGTAATATTTATATCACGCGATTGTACGTCAAAATCCAAGCAAAGAACTGCAGTACCAATTTGCTGTTAACTCTTTAGTTATGAAGTTATTGGCAGCCTTAAGTCGTATTCTGGTTTGCTTGTCGTGTCATATTTTTATGAAATAATGATTTTCGGCTGTAGCTTAATCAACAAAAGAAATAACTAATTTATAATCGTACTCAACATACCCTTCGTTTAATTAGAATTTCCATCCGAAGTTTCAAATGTTTGCGTGCTTGTGCTTTTCACAAATGTTGCAACGATGTACAATGCAATAATTATATTAAATCAAGCGGGTTGCTATTGGTGATATCGCAGGTGACGTAGTATCACTGACCGCACAATGTTGCTAAGTTTACAAGACTTTAATTAACAATTCTTCAGTTATACAATTTTTGGTCCAGTTTTTAACGCAGAATCGCGTGGTGCGAATATTAATGCTGAATATACGATACACCCTGTATTTTTTAAATCTATTTTTCAGAATTTTTTCCAATCTTTCAAATTCTTAGCTTGGAAATTCAAGAGGCATCTCGTTACTAACTTGAAACAGGGAACATTAGTATTAAGTATATTTTATTTCAACATAAGTCGAATTCATAAAAAAATGGGTTTACAGCATTTGCGAATTTAATTTAACTTTTACAAAAATTAACTCGAATAATAAAACTTTTTTAAACTATTAAAGGAGCATTTCGTTATTAACTTGAAAAAAATGAACATTAATGTATTTTATTTTAACATAAATTGAATTCTTAAAGCTATGGTTTAAAAGTATGAAAATCGAAATTACATTTTTTTGTTCAGTACAATAAAAACTGATTCACGATAATTTTACATACATAAATAATGCAAGCTTTCTGTAAAAAGAATTTCAAAAACTTTCTTAACTTCAAAGACCTTACCCTCCTTACAAATCTGAATTCTATTCTAAATATTTCTTTCAAATTTTTCTAATTTTGTTAGCAACTATTCTAAGGTTTTATCATTTTTAGCAAAAACTATTTTCGAAATTAATTGCTTTTTTGTGTTTATTTTACTTTGAAAAAAATAGAGTAGTAGTCTTTGATTTGATTATAGTGCAGCTTGCTAAATTGTTTGTCGTAATATTTTAAAATTTAATAACAATGTATGTTTTTCTTTTCAGACTGACAGAAAATCATTTTTGGAAATTTTTTACTTACCTGGAGTCCTTCCTTAAATTGTCTGTCCTTAAACATTTAGCTGCGAGACGTTTTTAGTATCATTTCGATTGCCCTTTAGATTTTTGTCATTTTTAATCATCACATAGTTTCCTTTGTAGAATTCGTTTACATTTATATTCTACCAGAGAATCTCAGCCATTATAAAGCCATTATGTTTACTGAAAAATCAAAATTTTAAGGATTTCCATTATAACTCACTGTGTATAAAACATTTAAAGTACATGAGTCACTTCTAAACAATGAATTCAACCCTTAATGCATAACTTGGCACCTCTAATATAGCTACTTTTAAATCTTTGAGAAAGGTTGGTGACATAATACTGTGAAGACATCTAGCAGCAATCCAAAATACTTTCGGTGACAATACTCTATCAAATCGATTGGTACATGATGTTCAAGGAAGGCAGAAAACGCGTAGAAGATGAACCACGCTCTGTAGACCATCCACTTCAACTGATGAACAACACGTCTCTCAAGTCAATGATTTGATACCCAAAGATCGTCATTTAACAATTAGGGATATTATTGAATATGTTCCAGTAAGTATCATTTGAATCTGGTCAAGCAATTTCAGAAGATCATTTGGGCTTGCCACACGTCGCTTCTCGAGTCCTTCCGAAATGACAACGTGTGTTGAAGTAGTCAGGATGCTTTGGTTGTTCGTGAATTTCTGGCAAAAAATTCAACAAACACGATTCTGCAAGCTCCCTATTCACCTGACATGGCACCTTGTGACTTTTTTCTATTCCCTCGTCTACAATTTCGTCGGAAATTCGCTGCGAGTTTTGAAGGGATTTTAGGATTTTGCAGTGGGAGGGGACTACTTCGAAGGGACCGAAATGAAGTTCATTGTCAATAATTTTGCAAAATTATAGCCGATCAACTTGTTTGTTTAGGGCCAACCTGCAGTCAAACGAATATGAAACCATATAATTTTTTAATTCTAAGCAAAAAGTAAATTAATTTAAAAAAGTAACGAAATTTAGTAGGTGAACACGTTTTTCCTGATATTTTCTGCTGTGTGCTACATTTAAGCGTAACATTTTAAAAATTCTAAAAAATCCTGTTATCAAGTTGTTGCCAAAGGTTTTTGCAAATTAATTTAAAATATTTTTGGGTAAACAAGGCAAGTTAAAATACATTAATAAAATAAAGAAGACACCGACTCTGTTTAACAAGAGCAGATATTTTAAGTTATTGCAACGTGTGTCTGAAGAATTGTCTTGTTTTTACGGCTCAGGTAAATAATAAAATTAATTTTATAGCATAATTAGTACGGTATTAGCACCAATTAATGTTTATTCTAAACAAATTAACGTATTACGAAGCATTATTACCAATTAAACTTTTATAAAAGTCTTTTACGTAAGTAAACGAAGCTGTTATTAAAGCACATTGTGCAAGTATCAAGAATAGCCTCACTTTTTACAGTTAGAACTAAAAATAACTATCATCCAGTCTACCTTACAACTGTTCATTAAATCTATTGTTAATTTATCTCACCAGAGAGTTCGATAACTATTGTTTGTTAATTGTTCTTCCAACGCTCCAAACCATTTATCAATAACTGAACCGCTAAACGAATATGAATAGAATAACTGTAAAGAATCGAGGATTGGCTCTTAGTGTAGGAATCAATTAAATTATCTGCAAGTTCAATAAGAAATCAAATTCGATACGTTTCGTTAAATTCGAATCTGGATAGATTCTAAATATATCTGACATCTGAACCTTTATATTCAATGAAACGTTATTAATAGGACGTACGTAATATCACAATATCTCTACGATTATGAATAAGCAAAATAGTTTATGGTCGAAGGAACACTTAGTTAAAAAATTGTCTCCGCTAACTGTAGTTTAATGAAATCGAAATAATTCCCTAGTTATAAAAATTCACAAAAAATTACCATTTCATAAAGAATCATCCGGCGTAAATAAATAACAAGTGGAACTTTATACGGAACATATTATTAGCATTATGAAGTATTTCATGATACTTGTCAACTTTTTAACCTCCAGCTGCGAACCTGAGAAAGATATGCAAAATTTCAGTGCTTTCTCATCATTGTATTCCTTTTATGTCGATTAAAATAAATATTTTTGCCACATAACGCTACGGAAACAACCATTAGGGCGTAAAATTTTATATATGTTCCTTATTTTTATAGTTTATATCTCCTATCAGGTTAATATTCCCCTTATGTTGTGAATTAGAGTCTTCCTGCTATTCATAATAAACGTATTATATATGCTTGCAATTAGATTATAATGAGATTCATTTAATTTTAATTTTTCTCCGTTCATTTATTTTGCCCGTCTACGGTTCGCTCGCGTGGGTAATATTTCAATAATTAACGGCGATAAAACGCAATTATCTTAATTTTTTTATTGTATAAAAGTTTGTTGGGTTTGCTAATTATGAAATAAACTCGCGCTTCGAATTAGAAATAAAGAAAACGTGGAAATAAAACGACCCTACGATCTTTTTCCTCTTTATTTCTGTTTTATTGGCCCCGTGAACTTTCCCGGTATTGTCGTAGGTCTAGGAAATGTCAACAAAGTAAGCGTAATAAGACAATACTCAGTAGATATAACTTCGGTAACATTTAACCTTTATTGGATCGATCGTTAATATCCACGGTGGTTTTCTAGAACACGAGCACCCTTCAAATAGAACTCTAAAACTTTATTAGATTACTTTTATTATATACATACGATATATACTGCTAGGTAAGTGAATTGTGCGTTTCAAGAACTATCAATATTAAATACTATTATTAACTGGGAGGAAAATTAAACATGTATTTATTAGGAAATCGAGGTGCGTCGTTTTGAAAGATATGGATGCCTTTGATCGGTATCTATTGATGAACTTCAAACTTTTATTTACACCTAGTCTTTATTTCAAGGATAACAAAGTATCTTGAAGGGAAGTGAGTAAACATAACTCGTGACTATAATCGTTAAATGTCGCTTTTTAACAAAGCTATGAAAAATTAAAGGAAAATTAAAGGGAGGCGTATGCACATTTATGGAATTAAAAATTTTAATAATTAATTAAGCAAAAAAGCGAATAAAAATACCTATTTTGAGTATTTAGTATTTTTGCCTGCTTCGTTTAGTTATAATAATTCTTTGTAGTATTAAAGAATGTAAGAATTTTTGATGAAATCTTTTTCTGCTTGTACGACATACATAAGTAAATTTTTAATTAAGTTCAAGTTAACCTCTGACTTCTTGAAAAAGTTCAAAGCTGTTTGAATAGTTTTTTGTGTAATATAGCGTGTGTGGGCATAGCAAATGAAAGAAAGTAAATAACTAGAGTTCCTATCTTTCATTTTCTTTAGGTAAATTAATAAATGGAAAGGTTAGATATTTAAGGTACCTAATGAAAGTCTTTTTTTCAGTTAAACGTTTGAAAAGGTCTGTCTACGAGTCTACGACTATTTTAGCTGAACTTTCTAGCAAAAAATGTTAGAGGTAATTGTTAAGATTTATAATATAAGGGATCAATTTACTTGTTTCCCTTTCCATCTCCGAAAAATAAAGAGAACAAAAACCCAAGCAAGCTAAAAGAGAGTAGCTGTCAGAAGCTGTCAGAGCAGCAGTGCATTTTTGCCAGTGCCATTATAAATTCAATTCAATGTTAAAATAAAACTAATAAATGTATAAAAGTGATTTTTCATTCCTAAACATGGTCCTTCGAGCCGGATTAACAGCCAGATAAATAAATTGAAGAGTTTTTGGAGAGATACAGCACTGCAGAATTTTGGAGAGAGAGTGAGTTAATTTCCGGTAGTCAAACAATTCTACCGTCGAAATAACAAAACAGCACTGCAGATTTTTGGAGAGAGAATTTTTGGAGAGAGAACGAGTTAATTTCCAGTAGTCAAATAATTCTACTGTCGAAATAACGACCCAGCACATCAGATTTTGACCAGTAATAAGTGAATTTCCGGTAGTCAAAATTAATTCTACCGTCGAAATAACATTATACGGGATACGAAGTGGAAAATCCGTGGCCTGCCTACCACAACAGCACGTCGATTTTCTTCAGAAAATACAGGAAATCTGATACGAAGTAGAAAATCCGTGGCCTGCCTACCACAACAGCACGTCGATTTTCTTCAGAAAATACAGGAAATCTTAGAAGAAGGTGAAAATATTGAGAAGTATTGAGTAGAATTTGCCAAGATCGTCACCACTATTCTGTTGAATTTGCCTGAAGGGATTCCCGAAGAAGGTTTGGTACATTGTTGAAAAAGCGTCTTTCTGAGAAAGTAAGTGGGCTATCTCTTGTACTGGTACCTGCCTCTCTTTGTTTTTTTTGAAATTCTTTGCGTTTGCATTATTTGTTTCCTTTGTTAAGTCAAAACGATGGAAAACTTAAGTAGTTTGGTTAAAAAACGTGGCATTATCAAAGGGCAATTAACTCGATTTCAAAATTATTTAGATTCGATATCAAATTTATCGAATCCTGACAGTACTGTACTGTCGCAGTTAGAAATTCGTGTGTCCGCAGTTCAACCTTTGTTAGACGAATTCAATGTAATTCAATATGAAATCGACTCTACCGAATCAAGAGCCGATGAAATAGCTGGAAATTTAAAGGAAAGAGAAAATTTCGAAACTTTGTATTTTCAGAATTTAGGAGCAGCGCGAACTATTATTAATAAAACCGGTTCTGCTCAAGCAAACTCTGCACAGATTTGTAACAGCAGCTTCGAATCTTCTGTTCAACAAAACAAAATAAAATTACCAACCATTAACCTGCCCACGTTTTCGGGAAATGTTGAGAATTGGCTGGAATTTAGAGATATTTTTAATTCGTTGATCGACAATAATCAAGCCATTGGAGATGTACAAAAATTTCATTATTTAAGGGCTTCATTGAAAGGTGAAGCAGGTCAGATAATTCAATCCCTGGAAATATGTGACAGTAATTATGCGGTTGCTTGGAACTCATTACTTGAACGGTATAACAATAAGAGATTAATTGTACATAGCCATATAAAATCTTTGTTTAATTTACCTTCCCTAACAAAGGAATCGTGTATCTTGTTAAGACAACTACATGATGACTTTTTTAAACACGTGCGATCCCTGAAAACATTAGGCCAACCGGTAGAACATTGGGACACCCTCCTAATTTATTTAGTAACAAATAAATTTGATCCCCTAAGTAAAAGGGAATGGGAGTCATATATAGGTAAAATAGAGGAGGAATTTCCTACCATGGAAACCTTAAAGGTATTTTTAAAGGGTAAATGTGAAATGCTTGAAACTCTGAATGTTTACAATTCAGAAACAAAGAATAAACAAAATACTCAAAAACCACAAGGTTGCTTTTCAAATTCTTTAGTATCAACCAACCTTGATAGTCGTAAGCAACTATCATGCGCATTTTGTAGGAAAGGGCATAGTATTTACCAATGCGAGGAATTTAAAGCACTTTCGGTAGCTTCACGAATCAGTGAGGTTAAAGGCAAAAAACTTTGTTTCAATTGTTTGAGATACTCTCATCAAGTTAGGGATTGTAAATCGCACAACTGCAAGATCTGCAAAAGAAAGCACAATATATTATTACATATGAACGGTTCAGGTAGCCAAAGCTCTTCAGAACAAAATACCAATGAAAATGTGACAAGTAGCATTCAAGTTTTAGAGCCTACTTCAGAGGAACCAACCGCTACATCTATCGTTTCCAATCATATAATCAACCACTATTCACAAATACTATTATCAACAGCAATTGTAAAAGTAAGGGGCGAAGGGGAAGATTTTCATCAATGTAGGGCATTGCTTGATTGCGGAAGTCAATCAAATTTTATAACTGAGGAATTGGTTGATAAGCTGATATTATATAAAAACAAAATTAATCTGAATGTTATTGGCATAAATCATATTGCCACAAATATGTCACACAGTGTGGAAATAGAGTTCCATTCTTTATTCAAAAATTGTCAGTACAAAGTTTCTTGCATTGTAGTCCCCCAAATAACTGGAAATATTCCGAATTCATCATTTGAGCTCGCCAAATTAAATATTCCATCAAATATACAGCTAGCCGATAAGACATTGAACAAAGCAGAAAAGATTGACTTGTTGGTAGGAGCTGAACTTTTTTATAGTTTGTTATGTATTGGCCAAATAAATTTGAATAAAAGTAACCTCGTACTGCAAAAAACTACATTAGGGTGGGTATTAGGCGGACCGTTTCACCCTACCATTCAGGGAAATAATAAAGTAGTTTGTAATCTTACTAAAACGTCCTCTAATGATCAAGAATTACATAATCAATTGATAGCCTTTCGGAATATAGAGGAATGTCCCAAGGGAAGTGTATTTTCGCAGGAAGAAAGGTTGTGCGAACAACATTTTAAACAGTATACTACCCGACAAGCAGCTGGTCGATTTGTAGTCGCGATTCCGTCAAAGGAGTCTACCGAAAAATTAGGGGGCTCGTCTGATTCTGCAATAAAGCGATTTTATTCGTTAGAGCGCAGATTAGTTAAAAATCAAAATTTAATGCAGCAACTTTGGCAATACAAACTATCGTGGGATGAGTCAATACCGGCAAAGCTTCACACGCAGTGGTATCAATTATTTCAGAATGAGTTAAATGCTTTGAGACTTAGCAAACTTCAGAGATGTGTAGCTTACTGTCTGAGATTTAAGTATAACGCATCTTGTCCAAAACGTGACAGACGGTCGGTTAATTTATCCACAGAAGAATTACAAAATTCATTAGAAACTTTTGTTAAAGTAGCACAATCCGAAACATTTGCTAGGGAAATTAGCGATTTAAATAAAAACAAGAGGGTTAATTCTAAGAGTAGATTATTAGCATTACACCTATTTTTAGACGACAAGGGAATAATTAGGGTAGGCGGAAGACTGAGCAATTCAGAGTTCTCCCAGAACAAACGACATCCGTATTTGTTACCTCCGAAACACGAACTAACAAAACTAATAGTACAATATGAACATGTAAGAATGTTACATTCAGGGCCTCAAGCATTATTAGCGGGAATTATGGAACTGTATTGGCCTATTTCAGGGCATAACGTAGTTAAGTCAGTTGTGCGTAACTGTGTGACATGTTTTCGCGCAAAACCACGGTGTATCGAGCAATTAATGGGTTCCTTACCAAAGGACCGCGTTACTCCCACTTTTCCTTTCAGCGTATGTGGCGTTGATTATTGTGGCCCTATTACTATAAAGAATCGCAAGGGTCGAGGCTGCAAATCCGTGAAAGCTTACATATGTATCTTTATTTGCTTTGCGGTCAAAGCAATTCACATAGAACTAGTTTCGGATTTAACTACAGAAGCCTTCATAGCTGCTATGAGGCGTTTTGTAGCTAGAAGGGGAAAACCCGCAAAAATATTTTCAGATAATGCGAAAAACTTGGTAGGCGCCGATGCAGCATTTAAAAGGTTTATTCGCAGTTTGGCTGTAGCATCAAAGAAAGATGTTGGTGCTACGCTAGAGTCGGATTTGAAACGAGTTATTGGTAATGCCATGCTAACTTTTAAAGAATTAAATAGTGTTTTAATTCAAATAGAGGCAGTAGTAAATTCTCGCCCGCTTACTCCGCTATCCTCAGATCCAAATGACTTGAATCCACTTACCCCTGCTCACTTCTTAATTGGAAGGAGCTTTCTTAGCTTACCGGATCAAGATTTGACGACCATAAAGGAGCCCAGACTATCCCGCTTTAAGCACTGCCAACGATTAGTTCAACATTTCTGGAATCGTTGGTCAAAGGAATCTATAGGCGAACTACAAAAGCGAACAAAGTGGAAAAACAACGATCAACCAGCAATCATTGAAGGGACAATGGTCTTAATTAGTGAAGAGGGAGTTCCTCCTTTAAAATGGAAGCTGGTACGTGTTATTGAAACTTACCCCAGAGGAGACAGTGCAGTTCGCGTTGTTAGTGTGAAAACGGGCACTGGAACCTATAAAAGGGCAGTGGCGAAATTATGTGCATTACCAGTAGAATAAATGTTTAATTCATAGACTCTTTTGACATTTAGTTTTAATATCTTTCTTGTGTTAGTATTAATAATTTTGTAATTCACTTAGTTCATGTGTTGAAAGTGGAGCATTTCAAGGCGGGGGAAAATGTTAAGATTTATAATATAAGGGATCAATTTACTTGTTTCCCTTTCCATCTCCGAAAAATAAAGAGAACAAAAACCCAAGCAAGCTAAAAGAGAGTAGCTGTCAGAAGCTGTCAGAGCAGCAGTGCATTTTTGCCAGTGCCATTATAAATTCAATTCAATGTTAAAATAAAACTAATAAATGTATAAAAGTGATTTTTCATTCCTAAACAGTAATTTACAGGTTTTGTAAAACTACGAGTATATTTAAGTACAGATGTGTGTGTTGTTCCATTTTAGGTTTTTGGGCTGGGATGAAAGATTTAAAAATTCATTAAATTTTGTAAATAGCAAATCTACCTATATAATATCCTAACAAGCACCCTCTAGTTGTAAAACATGAATTAAGAAAATTTTTTAATCTGTCTTCATGTTTTGATAGAATTTCAAATTTCAACGAGTTTATTTGATTCATATTTACAACGTTTCGAAAATTACTTTCATCACTTAAGATATCTTAAAACTCGTTGCTGTGTGGTTGTTTGTTGATTTTTGTTCCAACGTTGGAGTAAATAACATTCGGACCATGAAAGTCCACACGTGATATTAAACTAGCAACAATCTTAACACTTACTAATACGAAGTTTTTAACGAATTTTTTATACGAATTTTGTAAATTTAAGAAAATAATTGAGAAAACCAATAGCTAAATTCACTTTCATTTGCTTTTGGAATTAAGAAAAATAGGTTGTTCGTTTCTCTTTTGCAGTGTACCTAAAGATTATAATCCAAAATTAAGTTCCAAATTTCAAATCCTGACCAATGTATTTTTTTAATAACTTATTCTCCATGCTCCCCTACAAAAGTAATTCTACATGGTAAATATAAAACATTACATAATTTGTTATTCTACATTATAAGTGATTAAATAAACAGTCATTAAACGTAGCAACCTAATGTAACTTGTACCCAATAATATTAATAATTGCAATAATTTAATATTTTCTTATTACTTTGAAAATTTAAATTTATGTATAAGTAGGTAATTAACTACTTCGTAATTTAAATGTATTATAATGCTTCTAAGTTTATGCTTTTAATAAACACAATAAAATATGTTAAATAGTTTTTTTATGAGTTCTTCTTTTTGCGCAAGCCAGTTGCCCCCGTCCATTGCAATGTTATTACGTAAAGCCACCCTTCCTCGTCTCAACCCACTGCATTGTTATAATAAATGGTATACAGTTTGATCGTCATCACCACAAGAATATTCTGCACTTTCTATGATTCTAAATCTGTATACATAATTTTTTAACATTCCATGTCCTGTGATGAAAACAGTAAGTTCAGGCGGCACTGGGAGCCTTGTTACTAACCTATCATATACTGTTGGGGATAAAGTTTTGTTTCAGCATCGTTTAATGATTCTTCCCACTTTATGTGCCACTCCATAACACCGTTTCTGACCATAGCACTCACTATTTCACCTTTGAAACTCGGTTGTATACACTGGGTTCATTTCTAGATTGCTGACTTCCCTCCTTTGCCAATTGAGCAATTTTTTTTATCTATTATCCCCACATGTGATTTCATCCACCTTAACTTCCCATCTCTTATTGTTTAATATTTTTATTTTGCTTCTGATCGTGTCTATGATTCTTGTGGGTGTGTGGTTGCTTGGATTTTTTAGTGCGTCCAAAGTTATTCTACTACCGATCTTTACTCTAAGGCTTCTTTCATCTTCTACATCCTCATCTAGTTCTATCACCTTTTCTAATAACTTCCAGGCTTTCGGCTTTCGGTTTGATTATTTGAGCATTTTTCGTAAAATCTCCCTTTAGTAGTTCATAGTAGCTGATTATTCATGTATAGTACTGCACCCAGCCCCACACCTGTATCTTGTTTGCTTCCATCAGTACGTAATTTACTTCTTGCGCTTCTCTTATTTCAGGAATTTCTCCAGGATGCATCCATTCCGCTACTGGTGTTGGTGCATCATAGATTAGGTCGTACTCTTCCAAACCTTCAGTTACTTTATATATTTTTGATAACTGTTATCGGTGTCATCCCTGTTACGCATGATGCCTCGTACGATAACGTACGGTATGCCTTGGCTATTTTTATGTTATTTAGCCTTTGTACCCTCTCTAGCTTGTTTATGTTACTCTTCTTTTTTAATGGGTTTTCCCATAGATACAGGTACCTACACCATACGACAACAGAGGTAAAATGGCGCCTAAACTTAATCATTGGAACTTGTTCCAATGCTGTATTGTTTAGGTATATTTCAATTCCAGTTCCCGCTACTTTTCTTTTCCTGGATACCAACATGACCTTAGACTTTCCTTCATGAAATTTAATTTTGTTGGTTTCTGCCTATTTTTCTATTTTATACATTTCTATATTTGCATAATTGTCTACTTCTATCTTATTCTCGCCCCTAGTCAATATGAGGAGGTCATCTGCAAATACAATGACTTTAGTATGACTTGTATATTCTAAATTTAATAGAGGATTGTACATGACATTCCAAAGGCCAGGGGCGCAGCAGGGACCCCGCGTGCAACCTTTATTTACTGTTTCTTCCACTTCTATTGTGTTTAGTTGTAATGTTGCAGTTCTACCTTTAAGGTAGCTTTCTATAAGCTTGTATTAATGTTTTGAACTTTTAAGATCTCTTAATGATTTAAGTATAGATGCAGTGTCGAACGCTCCTCGTATATCAATACTGATTATTATCACATCGTTTTTTTCTTTGAGACTCGCATCCACAAATTCTTTGACTTCCATTATAGCATTAGTTGTGGAACTTTGTGGCCTAAAACCAAACTGATTTAAGTTCAACAGTTTGTTAGAGAACACGAAGTGCATTATTCTTTGAATAACTAGCTTCTCCAGCGCCTCGCCAGTTGTTTGTTTGTAAATTTGTTAGCATCTAAAATTAAGTTCCTCTTTTACTTCTTCCCTGATCTTCCTTTGTGTTATATTATCAGTATCCGGATTGTCTTCTGGAATAAAATATTGCATCATGTGTCCAGCAATTTCTTCTAAGTTGTTTGTGTAAGAACCATCGGTTTTCTTTAGCGTTGATAATGTTACACAAATTTTTGTTCCATCTGCAGCTATTTTATAGACAGTTAGATTACAATATTTGTTCCAAAATTCCCTTTCTCCTCTTCCTATGTTGGCCATGTACACTTTTCTTTCTTCTATAAGTAGTCTTTTTCTTTCTTCTCTTAATCTATCATTATTGCCAGATCTCTGATACCTCCGTCTTAGTGCGTTTACTTTTTCCTTTAAATAGTCAATTGAATAGACCACCAGGACGTCGTTTTACCTTTAACATTTTTCAGCCTACACTTTGATCGTTTTCCTGCAAGCAGTTAGTAATGATTTTTGAAAAGAGTTCATAAAGATTTCTAAATCATTACATTTACTGATCATGTTGGATAACTCTCTATGGATTTCTTCTATGTGATTATATCGCTACTACAACTAAACTCCATTTTCATCCCTACAATTATTATATTTTTGTTAAATATTTCATAATTGCCTGTCTTTGCTATACCTGAATCTTTAGAACTTGGCAACTGGGGTATATACTGTATTTGTGTAGCTGTTTCTACTTATATTAAATGTTATAACATTTTGGCCTGAGCCACTTTCCTCATCGCCGCAATCCCAGTTGTTAATTACTGGAACCAGTTTATTATTGCAAATTGTCAAATCTACACAACGTTGTCTTCTGCCAGTCTGGAAGGTAGGAATTCTCACATCTTAATTCATTACTCTCAACTTGTTAATAATTGAAAATTCTTCAATTTCCCTTCCTCTCAAATTACTTATGTCATGCCAGTTAATTGAGCGAGCATTGCTATCCACACATAAAAGTAGTCTTCAATCGCTCTTTCCTTAGTCCACAATTTTTCAAATTGGTACTTCTTTAATGTTAATTCCTCCAGGTCTTCAGAATTTCAGTTTATAAAGCGTAACTCATAATTTTTCAGTTTTTATTTTTTTTTGTTCAAGTCTTAATTTTTAACTTCCTGTCTTTCAGCTTTAACTCGTTAATTTTTAACACTAAAATTTGAAATCCCTCAGTTCTTCGGCCCTTTAAATCATTAGGTCTTTAATGTTTGACTCTTGTATTTTGAACTCTGCAATCTCAATGCATTGTAATATTTAGGCCTTCAGTCTTCCAATCTGTAGTTTTTCAGTTGCGATCCTTTAGTTTTCAGCCTTTCAGTATTTTCTCCTTCGGTTTTCAGCCCTTCAGCTTTCAGCTCTTATTCTCTGTCTTTTAGCCTGGAACCCTTTTTAAATTCAGTGTTGTTATACATCCCTCAGTATTCAGCCATGCAGTCTTCAGTCTTACATTTTTTAATTTTTCACGTTTGGTCTTTCAGTCAATGTTTAGTCAGTTAGTTTGATTCTTAAGTCTGCACTCCTTCAGTGTTTCACATTATTCTTATATTGAAGTGTTCAATTTTCAACTGTCAGTCTTTAGTCCCGTGTTCACTTCTACCGACTTCGGTTTTCAGCCTTTTACGCTTCGGATTTTTTATCTCCAATTCTACGTTTCTCAGCGTGAATTTAACCTTTTGGCTTTCAGTCCGTCAGTTTTTAGGCCTTCAAGTTTTAGTTCTTCTGTTTTTAACTCTTTAATGTTTAGGCTTTCAATATTTAGTCCTGAAGTCTGCAATCCTTCTATAGATAATTCTTCAGTGTTAAACCGTTTTAAGATTCAGGCCTTACCATATTTAGGTCTTCGGTCTTTCAGTTTGCAGTTCGCCAGTCTCAGCACTTCAGCTTTCAGTCTTTCAATCTTCTTTTCTTCAATTTCCAGCTTTTTGGGTTTCTATTCTTTTGTCCCCAATTTCCCATCTTTTATTCTTTAACCCTTGAAATTTCAATATTTGGATTTAAATCCTTTTAGTTTTTATCCTTCAGTCCTCCCAGTTTTTAGCTCTTCGGACTCTTTTTTAATCCCTAAAGTTTAGGCTTTTAGTCTGCGCTCTTTCAGCATCAGATACCTTAATATTCAGGTCTTTGATCATTAGATTTACAGCCGTTCAGCTTCAGTTTTTCAGTTGCAGTCTTTCAGTTTCGTTTAGTTACTTGTTGTTCGATTTTTAGCATTTCCAGCATCAATACGTCACTCTTCAAGTCTTAATTTCCAATCCTGTAACCTTTAGCTCTTTACTCTTCAATAATTTAATTTAAAATTTATCGGCTTTCAGTTCTACAGTCAGTCACTTTTTATTTTACACTACGCTTTGCATATTATCATATTCCTTTTTAATTTCCTTTTGCTATTTCTTCAAAGTAATCTTCACATCCGTGATTTCTTTTAATCGATTAAATTAACTTTTAATAATTGACATGGCTGTACACATGCTCAAGCTTATGATTAGACCGTTTAAACATCCTTTATTAAAGATAATTAGCAAGACTTAAGTACTTCTAAACACAACTTTTTAAAGGATTAACAGAGAACTTTTTCCCAAAGCGTAACTAATGAATATGTTTTGACTGATGCGATCATTAACACTGTAAAAAATCTAGCCACGATTGGGATTCGAACCCGTGTGCCCTTTTGGTTGCTAAGCAGACTTAACTGCCAGGAGGCTTAATTAAAAATTTAACTTCAATTTTTAAATTCTTTCATTTTAGTTTCGTCTAACATTTGCTAATTATTTATTTTGAAGCATTTTCGTTAGTTTTAAAATAAATACATTTTCTTGCTATTCGGAATTTCTTATATCTTTTTTAAGTTATCAAGATTGCTTTGCAGTTTATATAATACTTCTGGGGTCAAAGGACTCGGAAATTTTACCAAAACTAATTTTTAATAGGAAAATGGGTTTGATTTAGGCTTCTGAGGATGTAATAACTACCATACTGGCTAATATTAAATAAAGTATATAATCACACATCACTGTCATATTCAATGTGATTTTGGTCGTTTCCTGTCAGCTCGAATTACACCATCTTGGTTACAATCCGCCTACTTAGCCATTTTTGTGAATTACGTTGATTTATTTCATCGGAGAATCTTTCCCATGTCAATCTAATACCTTTTAGTTTCTAGTAAACTAATTTCTTTTCTTTAACCAATCTCTTTGTTTTAAAAAAAACTGTGACAAATTCCTTACTAGATTTAAAATTTTCTAAATTTGGCATAAAAGGAGAGTCTTTACTGCAGTTGTAATCTAAAAACCGCCAATTTCGTTTCAGTTCTAATTTAATGCTTTTAATTGTAGTTTTATAGCATAGTAAAAATCGTAAATTACTCTTGCGAAATGAGATTTGCAAGCGTTTGAACTAAATATAAATTATAAAATAAAATTAGGAATTTATGAAATGTTTACTAATTAAATTTTAAGATTTTTAATTGAATAAGTAATAATAACGTTGTTTATAAAACAATAAATATACCTATATTAAAATTGTTTAACCAGCTGTGCATTAGAGAGCCTAATGGTTAAACCGTAACTAAATATGTTTTGTTTATATCGGCAAACATAAGTCGGTGGTTTATAAACACGTTTAAAATTTCTAATCAAACGAATTTAAACAAAACGGTGCATAACACAATGTAATAAGCCGACAGGTAATATTACATGGTAATTATAAGCCTATTAAAATTTTATTTCAGAGACCTATTAATGTAAGTCGATTCCATCGTTGACAAATTTGTCATAATTAGTGCGTGCCGATTACTTTATGAACTTAGTTAGTGGTATAGATTAGCATTAAATTATTCCTTTCATTACCGTCGTCTTTTTTAAAGATCCGAATTATTGTTTAGAAATATTGCTTGTGCGAGAATGTGACATAGTGTGCGATACAAATTTCATAATTACTCTACTTAACTTTCAATAAGCCATAACTATTATTGTGTTTGCTTATTACTGTTCTACATGAACTTTGTTATTATGCTATAATAGAAGACATTAACTTTATTTTGTAGCCGGCTATAAATATTAACTTGCAATTTATTTGTGTATATTGTATACGTTTCTATTTTAGTTGTACTGAGCCTTCTGGTTTGAAAGTTTAAGGTTAAGATTAAAGCCTTCGAAAAGGTAAACATTAAACAATGAGAACTATAAATAATAGTTCAATAATTTTATTGCAGCAACGTAAACAAAAAAAAAAGTTGTTTTCTTAGTATCGCGGAATTGGGTGACGATTATGGGCTTAACAAAAAAAATACTGTGTTTACCAACAGCAAAAGAAAATTATAGAGATATGCCAAATAGCAGTGACAACAGTCTTCCAAAATATACCTAATCTAAATACATACAAAAAAAATACAAATTTTGTAAGAACAACTATTAGTGTAATAAAATAATAATATAAAAATAAAACAAAACTCATTAGGTAACTTAATATTTTTCCTTACGATCTAGTGGAAACTGATATCTACCTCTTCTTAAAAACCTTTAGTTGAGGCAGCAATATTATAATAATTTCATTGCACATCGCACAATGTATTTCTTTTAAGAAACGAACATTGCATTGGATCAGTACAAAGGAGCAAAGGACATATCGTATTTGTTTTCCCTTTATGGAAATTAATTCCACTACAACGAATTCGTAATAGCCAGGGTGGCGCAGTGGTAGAGCGTTAGGCTAGCGTTGCGCTAGTCCTTGGTTCGAATCCCCCTGGTCGCCATTCGTCGTTGCGCACCACCTAATTAACGACGCTCTTTTCCGAAGACAGGCCTAGGAGGTAGGGTAACAAGGTCTTACATATACATACACATTACACTCTACACATGATGTAGTATGTACAGTGTTGTGTATTGCACACGCAAAGCCTCGTACGTTAACGCACCAGCCTCGACACCGAAAGGTATAAGAGGTTACAGGTAATGCATACAACGGAATCGTCTTGTTTTATATCATCTATTGTGAACCTCTTTGTCTATCATATCTGTATTCCCTTTAGTTTCTGCATTTTCTTCAGTTTCTGCGTTCTCTTCACTCTCTATTTCCTGTTCAGTCTCATCAGTTTCTTTAATCAAATCTAAGGTGGTGTCAAAATCAGCAGCACTACTGGAATTGCGATCTCTGGATCATTTCCCCCTTTTATTTCGAGATATTCATGGTTTTCATTTCTTCTTTGGTTCCTTCTCTTCTTTGCCTTGTTACTACGACGATTGTTCAGTAGAAACACGTTTAGAGGCCGTATTTTTATTCAATGAATTTAAAAGAAATCTCCATTAACATTAGGCATGAGTCTAATTTATAGATTCCCTGCTGGTAAAATTCCTGTTTGCGGAAGCATTCTCTAACAGCAAACTCTACCTCAGCCTTCGAATTGAACCGCCGCGCCGCCCTTTTAGCATTGTTTTAATGGACCAAATACAAGTAAATCTTACGGGGACTGCAAGGTGGATGTTGTAAGACTTCCTAGCGCATACGAGCAAGCAGATCTTGAACCGTTCGGGCTACATGTGGGCGAGCATTATGACACTGTTTGTGGCGTTTGGGACGTTTCTTCTTGATGCTGGCATGTAAACAGTTTAAGGCGTCTGCATATCGTTCAGTATTGATGTTGACACCAGGTTCTTTAAAATCAAAGACAGTACATTGGTAATCTAAATATACGGTGACCGTTACTTTTCTTGCTGAAGGGTGAGATCGACATTTTTTCGTCTTCGGAGATTCTGCATGTTTCCACTGCATACACTGGCGTCTGGATTCTGGTTGATTCGTAGTGATAACACCAAGACCCATCACCGGTAAAAATGTGGTGTAAAAAGGCATTATTTTTTTGTTAATAGCGCATCAAATGCTGTAGTGATAAGGCCACGCACTGAAATTATTTTGCTCATCAGTAGGCAGTCGTGGAATGGTGGCATCCACTGAGCAGCAACTTTGCGATAGCCAAGACTGTGAATAACGGAATGTACAGTTCCCACACTTATCTTGGGAAGCTTACGTTATTTTGAATTTTTGGTAAATTTTTTAGCACGATCCTGTCCTTTTTAATTTTAGTCTCGTGCTTTGTTATGTTATTTTTGCTACAGTTAATTCCATTTTAGTCTGGAGGGCACGGAAGGTTAAGCGAAGTTGGCGCATTTTTATGGCAGTTCTACGAAACCTTCAAGTCATTTTAGTATGTTTTGTGGTTGTAGAAAGTTTCCTTTGTTAAGAATCCCAAGGTGACCCAATTCACGCGTATTTCATCGACATATGATGTCATCCTATTCCGTTGGAACAACTCCTCGTGATACGGTTCGGGGAACCCCCGTACACCAGGCCACATCAGCTGACCTGTTTTAGCATCGTTGGAGTCTTCTTTCACTCCCCTCTGCAGTGCGTGACAGTCTGTCAATCATATGGAACGTCTTTTAAGACATGGTGCAAGTTTATCGTCTCCAGCTTCGGTCCTTAAATCAGCGGAAAGGCCTCTAATATCGGTAACTTTCGTGGAAAGTTACAATTACGACTTGGTCGTATTCACCAAAAGAGTGCCATATACTTCCGGAAAGAGATAGTTTTGTGTGAGAAGTATTAGTGATTGTTGGAGTACTGTGCCCACGCATTTTCCTTAATTGGGATTAAGAAAACCCATAGCCTCTGGATTATTATTTTTTGTTGTTTTGCACCCGCTAGAAGAAGTAACATTATAGCTCTTCCAGTCTCACGTTCATCACGCACTCCCTGGTTTTGAAGTATAAACATCTTGCCAGGTATTTACAACCTTCATGCTGCAACTGCTTTGCCGTTTATGTTTTAACGTCAGTTTTGATTTCTACGATTGCCGCTGGCTGGCAGGCCTTCATCTATGTTGTCGAGTTAAGTTTGAAGTTTAATAAGTACCGCCTTTATTTTGTTTTTGTGTTTTGTTTGCAACTTGTAAAGTAGTAACCAACGTTTGGCCAATCTGTTTTGTTCAGCGGTATTGTGTGAAGGCTTTGTGAATCTCGCCTTGAGCGGATCTAATATTCACATTGTAAAGTTTGAGGGCCGCTGCCAACCAGATTTGACTAGTTTGTCTCAGTAATTTTGTGCCCAAGTAAAGATCATTTGTTCAAGTTTTAAGCCATTTTAAGTGAATATTTTGTGATATGTTGCATATGTAAAATTTAAGGGTGCTTATCGAATTTTTAGTTTAGTATTTGTTGTTCCTCAACTTTTGCCTGGGAATTGAGGGATTAGTTTGTAAATGATTTGCCGAACCTAACGTAATTGTAGTACCCTCAACTCTAACGTAAGTGTAGTTCTGTTATTTGTTTTAACGCAATATTTTAATTGTCGTCCCTTTTGTGTAATTTCTTTGTATTCATGTTTGCGTTTTGATTTATTAAATATTTCATTGTCAATTTAGTTTGGTCTTGTTATTGTGTTCAGTCCTTCCCGATCATATTTTGTGTTAGTGTTTTGTTTAAGTTTTACGTATGTATACAGTGTGAGCCTTCCTACAAGTTTTAAGAGTTCCAGTAAAGTAGGTTATTGTCAGTTAAGCATCTTGCAGTAGGACGCAGCCACCCCAACCCCCCCTCTAACCCCTAGAGGAATTATCTGCGGTACGTTCCTTGTAACCATCTTTGGCTGACTTTCCGTAGTGGCCCTCAACTTTCATCTCCATTATGACTACCCCCTATTTTAGAAGGGTTTTACCGTTTCGAACCCCCCCTTCTCCACTGTTTTGCTAGCCGCGCGCCTAAGGGACTATATCATCCCCTATAATGTAGTAGTGCGAGTTTGGCACGTGACACACTGATGCTCAACATTTCAGAAAATTTTTCTAACTTTATTTGCACATAAAGCAATTTCTAATTGTCTAACATTTTCATCTGATACTGCAACACGAGCACGTTCTGGACGGGCGAAATCTTTAGTAGATTCTCTCCCTTGTCGAAATTTATTGCACCATTCAGCCACTGCCGTATGAGAATAACTATAGTCATATACAGTTTTCATTTTCGTATAAATTTCCATTGGCTGGCGCCCTTCAGCGGCAGATTATATTTGGACGGATTTTCTATCAACTTAATCACGATGCGACGCTTAAAAAGAAGCAAATAGCAAATACTTTTGAAGGCGCATCACTAGTAGTAGTAGTAGTAGTACTGAAGTTTGCAGCACTCACTGTCGTTCGTGCTGCAGTCACATTAGTGTGGCAAAAACAAGCTTTCAACACACGTATTACACGCTATTTTTTCTAAAACCACATTTCTATAAAAAAATTTAAATATTTCTGCAAAATCTGGCATTTTTATTTGAGTGCCGTTGCGTTGTTAGGTTCTCCATCCTGTGTATGTGTCCAAACCAAGCTAATCTTGGTGCCTTTATCTGTGTTACTATGTCTGTCTTGTGGATGAGGTTCCTTAATTTACAATTCACTATAAGTTCCATCTTCATTTTATGTTGGGCCAAATATAGTTTGTGGTATTTTTTATCTTGTGCAAGGTTAAGAAGACCTTACGGAAAAGCAAGCATTGCATAAATAACTCAATAATTTTATTCAACCTCAGAGCAAACTAAAAATAGTTTTTTCGTAGGAGCGAAATGAATAATTATTCAGGTTATTTTTGGTCTTTTCTTTTAGTATTTGTATCTTGGGCAAGGTCAAGAACACCTTACAAAAAATTAGGCATTAAAGACTAGTAAACTTTAAATAATACTTCTATAATTTCACTCAAACTCAGCAAAACGTAAACTAAAAGGAACTTTTTTGTAATGGCGAAACTCATAGTTATTCAGGTTTTGTAGACCTTTTTCTTAGTATTTTTTTATCTTATGCCAGATTAGGAAAACCTGACAAAAAGTACAGTATTTTTAACCTAGGATTTGGGTTGTGACCTCAACGCGCTGTTGATAAATATATACTTCATCTCTTTCTAAACTAGGTTTTTATTACCTACTGGGTACGAACGCGTGTCTACCCCTACAGTTTTTTGGGCAGGGCAAGTCATAACCCAAAAGCTAGATTAAAAATACTTTAAGTATTAAATGAAGATTTTATTTATTACTTATTTATTTTATTGAACCTCAAAGCAAATTAAAAAGGGTTTTTCCATAGGAGCGAAATGAATAATTGTTCAGGTTATTTTGTTGGCTTATTCTTAGTAGTTTTTTTTATCTTCTGCAAGGTTAAGAAAACCTTCGCAAGAAGTAGGTATAAACTAAAAATATTATGTTTAAATAATACTTTAATAATTCCAATCAACTTCAGCAACGTAAACTAAAAAGAATATTATTCGTAGTAACGGAATTCCAAATTTTCCAAAGAAAAGTTTTCTCATGGTAGCGAAACCCTTAATTATTTAGGTTATTTGTTTTGCTTTATCCTTAGTATTTTTTATCTTGTGCAATGTTAAGAATACCTTACGAAAAGTAAAAATCAAATAACAAGAACCTTAAATAATACCTCAATAATTTTACTTGACCACAACAACATAACCTAAAGCTACAACTAAAAACAGTTTTTTCGTAGTAGCGAAACTCATGATTATTCAGGTTATTTTTTGCCTTTTTCTTAGTATTTTTGATCTTGTGCAAAGTCAAAAACACTTTGCGAATAATTAAGCATTAAATAAAGAGAACCTTAATGAGTAATTTTATTCAATCTCAGCAGCCTAAACTAAAAATGTTTGTATTAGCGAAGGTCTTGATCATTCAGATTTTCTGTAGTTTCTTTAGTAATTTTTATCTTGTACAAGGTTAATAACACCTTACTAAGAGGTAAGCATTAAATAAAGAGAACTTTAAATGCAATACTTCGGTGATTTCAGTCAACCTGCGCAACGTAAACTAAAAAAAGCTTTTTCTTAGTGGCGAAACTCATAATTTATTATTTAAGTTATTTTTTTGATTTTTTCTTAGCATTTCTGATTTGGTGTAAGGTTAAGAAAACCTCACAAAAAGTGAAGATTAAATAAAGAAAACTTTCAATAATACTTCAGTAGCCTTATTTAAACCGAGTAACATAAACTAAAGAAAATTCTCCCAGTAGCGAACTCATTCAGGTTTTTTTGGCTTTTCTTTAGTATTTTTTTATCTCTTTCAAGGTTAAAAAAAATTATAAAAAGGTAAGCGTCAAATAAAAAGAACTTTGAATATTGAATATTACTTCAATGATTTCATTCAACCTTAGTATCGTAAACTAAAACAAAGTTGTTGGGTAGTGAAACTTTCTTTTGCCTTTTTCTTATGTTAAATAAGAATATGAAGGCGATATAAGGCACAAAATCGCAGTAACTAACTTTTCGTTTTTTTATATTTTCTGTTGTTTTACAGTTGGCATTGTACTGTAAGTCCCATTAACAACTCTTTTCATGAAATGTGAATATAGTTTTGATTTACTCTTGAATAAGAACAAAAATTAAAAAGTTCACCCAGCAAACAATCCCCAAACGAATAATTAGTGAAAACCACGTCATAGCTTTACAGCAAATAACAAATTTCTGGCCTTGTTTTACTGCGATTTCAGCTTACGTAAAAGCAAAATGCTTTTAAATTACTACCGGTAAAGTTTAGCGCCATTGTTCAACACACATAAAGTTGTTCAATGAAAAGGCTCATTAACCCTTTTTAAATAAAAATTTTTATTTAACTTGTATTCGTGCAAGAACATTCAAATGTTACTCCGAGGACGTCCGTTGACATTGGAGAGATAAAACTGGCAACCGTAATTTGTTTCATTATTCACGCTTTATATAATGAGCAGCAAAAAACAACATTAACAACGGGTTATTAGTATTCAGCTTATGAAAAGGATTTCACTTTTTTTAATGAAACGAAAAGTTTTCTATTATATTTTTAAAATTAATGTTCAGTCGAAAGTTGACTGACATTGAACGCTGAATTTTTATTAATCAATTCGTCGATATTTTCACTCTTTCATTTCTGTTAATTTTTCAGTGAAATTAGGGAAGTGCTCGAAACTCGATCTACAATAAATAGAACAGAAGCGTTGTGTAACGAGACACATTTACTAGCGAAATATATTTAAACAGTCGGCTAAAATTAAAGATGATTTTTATGACCCATTTTTATTACGCAAATCCCAAACGAAAATTACCGGCATTACATATAAAGCGTACCGTAAATAATAGAGGTCAAATTTTATAATTGTAGCCTGAAATGTTTTACAGACTAATGTCGTACCAAAAATTCAGATTAATTTGTTGTGGAAAAGGCTTTTCTTCTGTCATAAATTACAATTATTTTTAATATTTACATCTTTCAGACGATAACTTTTAATTTTATTTGTAACTTTCTACAATTTCTGCTCCGAAAGTTCATCCGTCGGCTGTTGGTGCTTGATTAAATCAAATTAAATTAAATTAGAAATGTTTCGAACAAGTAATTTAGGCGCTGGGAAAAATTATGGCCGACAATTAATGTTATTAAGTTAATCAGTAAACTTTGCGATCAAAACAGATATTTGTATATTTTAGAGTTTCTGGTTTATTTAATTGTTCTATGGATTTTGAAAGCTTTAAATAAAAAAGTCAGAAAACTAAGTCATGTATTTACTTTTTGTTCCGTTCGAAGTCAGCGTATATAAATAGTAGAAAGCAATTTTTTTACGGTCATTCGGTTTTCAGTGCTCAGGATTTTTGTTTTCAGTTATTCTTTTGTTCATCGGTCATTAAAGCTTTCGTTTGCAATCGTTTGGTTTGCAGTTTCAGTCTTTTAGTTCTTTAGTTACAAGCCTTTTAGCCTTTGGTCCTTCAGTTTTTCATTATTCCCTTCCCTTCAGTTTTCAGCCCTTCAGTCTTCAGTACTGTGATTTTCAATTCTTGTTCCATTATTTTGTTCTTCAGCGTTTCCAGTTTTCAGTCTTGATATCATCAATCCTTATTTTCCACTTCGTCAGCTTTCTGGTTCTTCGGTGTTCCGTTTTCAAACTCTAATTCTTCAGGCTTCAATTTTGCGAGTTTTGGTACATAAATTCACTTTTGATCCCTCCATTCTTCAGTCCTTCAGCCTGCAGACTTTCAGGCTTTCAATTTATATATTCACCCATTTTTAACGCTGCAGTCTTCAATCCATGGGTCTTCAGATTTTATGATTTTAAACTTTATTAGTCCATCAGGCATTCGGTCTTCAGTCTAAACCTTCAGCCTCTCAGTCAGAATGTAAGTCTGCAATCTAAGCTCTTCTTCAATCTTCAGTCTTCCAGTATTTAATCTTCAATATTGTAGTCTTTGAATTTTTAGTCCTCCAGCCTGTACTTTTCAGTTCTTTAATTTACAAACAACCAGTTTTGCAGTTTTTAGTTCCTTGTCTGTTAAGCCTTCAATTGTTAATCACTCAGTGCTTCTTTCCAGCCTTTGGGCCTTCAATCTTTAAGCATCTAATCAGTTGTTTCTCAATGTGTTCAGTGTATTCATCTTCTATCTCTTTAGTTTGTAGTCTTACGGTCTTAAATCCTTTAGTTGTCAGGACTTCAGTATTTAGTGCTTCAGTTTGCGGACGTTTAGGCTCCAGGCTTTCAACATTTAGATATTTGGGCTACGATTGTTAAATATTTTATGCGTTCGTCTTGTAGGCTTGAATTCGCAGTCCTTCGGTCTTCAATTCTTTCGCATTTTAATCTTCGAATTTTTAAAACTAAAATCCACCAATTTTCAGTTTTGCAGTCATTAGTTTTCAATAATTGGGCAATTAGTTTGCCATCTTTTAATTTTCAGTTCATTTGCTGAATGAAAACCAACTCTTTCAATTTGTAGTCGTTCCCGTTCGGTTTCTACTTCTTCAGTTTTTAGTCCTTCAGCCTCTAGGTTCTAGGCCTTTAATATAAAATATCCCAGCCTTCAGTTCTACAGTGAGCATAATATTATATAATATCGTCCTATGAACAATCCTTTAATTTAAGGATGAAATTGCAAACAATTAAAAAAACTCACGTCATTTGTAGAGAAGACGTGAGTTTTTTTAATTGTTTACAATTTCATCCTTAATAATTTACTCCACCTTAATTATGGATATTAATCAATCCTTTAATTTATTTTATTTGCAAAACATAGAGACACGTGAAGAATGAAAGTGTTTTGCAGTTAATTCGATTGTAACCCACGTGAGTTTTTATACAGAAATGCCATAAGCCAAAAATAATTTACAGAGGTAAATGTAAATTTTAAAACGCCCATTTGAAAATATTTGTTTGAATGACCAAGTGTTTTGAATTTTAAAGTTTAAATGGTCGTTTTTTTAAACAACTTTGGGATAGTTTTGATTAGGTGAGTGCTTGGAAATGAAAATTATAGGACAAATGTTTGTTGAAAATCATTTTAAATGTGGATTTGTGTAAACCAAATAGCAAGCTGCAGTGTCGATTGATTATTTATCATAACTTTCTTTGAGTTTCAAAAATTGTTTTTTAGTTTCAGAAATCTCTTTGACGTTTAAAAGTATTTCCTTAGAATTTTGATTTCTCTTTATATTTTGAAAATTCCTTAGAGTTTCTAAGGTTTCCTGTAAGTTTCAAAATATCTCCCTGGACTCAAGAAGTGCTGTGAATATCAAAAGCTTCCTTATTGTTTCGAATTTTTCCTGAGTTTCAAAAAATCGTAGCAGTTTCAAATACAAGTTTACCTTTAATTTCAATAATTTATTTTGAGTTTCAGGTATTGCTTTTTAATTCCAGGAATTTCTTTGACGTTCACAAGTTACCGTTTGGTATTGGAGCTTCTCTGTAAATTTCAAAAATTTGAGTTTCAAAGCTTTTATGTAAGTTTCAAAGCGTCTCTTTCAGATTAAAAAGTTGCTGTGAATGTCAAAAACCTTTTGCTGGTCCTAAAAGATCTTTTAATTTCAAGTTCAATTTTTTTGAATTTCCAAAACCGCTTTCTAGTTTTAGACGTTTCTTTAACATTCAAAAGTTTCGTTTGGGTTTTGGAGCTTCTCTCTAAATTTCTATTCCTTTAAGCTTCAAGGCTTTCCTGTGAGTTTCAAGATATCTCCTTCAGATTCAAAAATTGCTTTGAATGTTCAAAACCTCTTAATTGTTTCAAAGAATTTCAGGGTTTCAAAAGAAATCCCTTTCAGTTTCAAGTACATATTTAGTTTTAGTTTCTAAAATATTCAAGCTTTGCTCGTAGTTTAAGAAATTTCCTAGATGCTCCTAAAATTTCGAAATTCCGAATTCAAAGGGAGTTTCTAAACTTTACTGTCACTTTCAAAATGTCTCTTTTAGATTAAAAAAATTGCTGTGAATGTCAAAAACTTTCTTAATGTTTCACCTTTTTTCTGTGGTTCAAAAACTTTCAGTTTCAAAAATTTTATTTTAGTTTCGAAAAATGTTTTTGAGTTTCAGATATTTCTTTGAGTTTTAATTTTACCCTTTTGAGTCGATTGAGATTAAGATTCAAACGTTTCTTTTCAGTTGCTAGGCCTTCAATTTTACTCCTTTAGTATGTAGTATTATAAGCAGTATTGATTCCATTGATCTAAAAATTTTCAGTCAGTATAGTTCTTTGGCCTTCAGTTCTTCAAGTCTTTAGCCATCAAGCTCTTAGAAACCACCAGTCTTCAGTTCTGTAGCCTTTAGTCCTTTAGTTATAGTTAGCCTTTCAGTCTTAAGTATATTACTGTGCAGTCCCGTAAGCAGTGAACCTAAAACTTAAAATCTCTAAATTTTTACTTCTGCAGCTATCTTCCATCTTTAGTATTTAAAATCTCAAACTTTAGTCATTCTGTCTACAATCTTTTCCTATGCAGTTCCTTAGTCTTCGTCCCCTGAGTTTTTAGTTCTACAATATTAAGATTTTTGGCCAAGTTTGTTAATTTTTAGTATATCTATTTCGATATTTCAATCTTCAGGCTTATAATCTCAGCTTTTCAGTCTTGGCTTTTGAGTTTTAAGCATTTACTTTTGAACCTTCAGCCTCTATCTTTCGTTTATAGCTGCAGTTTTCAATCTCAGATGTTTATTTCTTCGACGTGTGCAGTTAAACAGATCTGTGATTTCCCCAGATTCTGCTAAACAAAATTGTGTTCTTTTCAAAACAATTTCGTAATCGGCTTCTACGAGCTATAAAATAAAGCAGTTGCAAACTTTTTAGTGAATGATGTATTTAATGAAACTTTTTCCGACATTTTAATTAGTTATCGCTGAACAGTTAGAAATACTATTACATATCGTTGAAAATTCAACCGCGAATTATGTTTTATTGGTTTAATTCCGTGTGTTTACTTCCGTTTTATCGAAAATTAATTTCTAATATACCTGCAAGGGTATAAAAATCCACAATCTCTGTAAAAACAGAACCATAATCTCCTCTTTTCAGCTGTGGTTCTATGGCGAACTCGAATTTTATATGTTTGTTTTACACTCATCAAAGGAATACTTTAATTACATTTACTTTACAGGAATTGCCGGATTCATCAAACGAATAAAAATCACTATCCCGCCAGCAAATATACAAATAAAAGTATAGGTACCAAAAACCGCAATATCACCCCCGTGATACAACACCAGCGCCCCGGTGAAGCGAAACGCCACTAAACAAACATGTCCGCAATTAAAACATGATCCACGTGACCCAATTAGCGGCGTGTTTGTCGACCGCCACACCAAGCATCGACCTACGAGCAGGACATTATGATAAACGGGAATCTTGTATCCCTTAATAGTCGACTTTATGATTGGATCATTTCGTTTTTTCGTGTAATCCATGCGGGTCGGTTCGCTTTGTTACTAAAATCGTATTTAAAAAACTTCAGCTCGTTTAACCTTTTTACCCTACTTAAATATAGTTTTAATAGGCTGGTTATTGTTAAACCGAAGACTATGTTCCCGAGGGACTTTCTGTACAGTTTCCCGTGTGTTGGCGAGTTAAAACTTGTATAATTGGCTGCACTGGTTCGGAAACAGATTGCCTAGACTATGGGGAAATTTGCTACAAGGCCTTTGTTTCATTTAAAAGGGTTATTTTACATCAGGGAGCGAAGATAGTGGTCTCTGTAACTTTGTTTTAATCCGCTTTGGGGTAAACGACCTTTTTGCCGTTTATCTATCTCTTTCTAATAGAAATTGCTCTATTCTATGCTTTACTCCTGCATCTGCACGGAATATTAGATGTGAACATATTGTACTTTTGGTTAGGGCACTAACTTTCTTGATCCTCTGTTAATTATTTCCGAGAGAATTATTCTGTGCTGAAAACTGATAAACGTTCAGGCTTTCAACTTGTTTTAGGATAATAAATTAATATCCTTTATAGAATATTATTAAACTTAGCTTGCTGGAAACAAAAATTACGGAAATAGGTTCAAAAAGTCCCTTCTTAATTTCAAATCTGAAAAACGGCGAACAATCTATCTGAAAGCTATTGGATATTAGCTCCTATATTGCGGAAGGATTTCGAAGTATAGGGAAAGGTTATCCTATTTTTCGTAAAATATGAAAGACAGCCTAATTTAGTCGCAAAAATAGAACACCAAAATTAGGAAATAATTCAAAAATTTACTTCTTTCCTTTAACCCTCAAAAGCGACACAGTCACCAATTCACCTGAAAACTATTGATTTTCAGACACTGTCTTGCTGAAGGATTTCAAAGTATCCGGAAAAAAAAAGAGTCCAATTTCGCCAAATACCAAATTAGGAAGTGATTCAAAATTTTTAAACCTCAAAAGCGGCGACTGTTACCAATTTACCTGAAAACTACTCAATTTCAGATCGTACTTTTCTGAAGGATCCAGACAAGATAGCCTGTTATTCGTAAAGTTGGAAAGACAGCCTAATTTAGCCATAAAAATAATTAGATTTGAACACAAAGATTTGGAAGCGATCAATATTCATTATTTAATTTTGAAAAATGGCGGCTGCCTCCCAGTTACATTGAACAGAAAACTATCAAATTTCAGATATTCTTTTGCTGAAAGTTGAAGTGCCCGGAAAATTTATTGTTCGACTGAAATAGAAAAGTCTAATTTAGTCAGAAAATCACTAATTGTGAGGTGAAATAAGGAGTCGAAATCACCAAAATAAAAGGTAATACATATTAACAATAGGAAATAACCAACATTCATACGAACAACAAACCAAGCTAAGTGTTTCTCTTTTCGGAACTTCGATCTAAATCCCTTGAGAAAATCCTAAGGGAGCTGCCCCGCCACCGTAATGGCTAACAAATGGTGAACTTTAAGAAATTAGAAACAGTAAAACTTGTTGCTTAAACAGACGGTAATTGTCGACAGCAAAGTTTTTCTAAATAGAATTGAAATAAAATACGTCTTTTGTTCGATACAACTTTTAAGAAGTGCAGTAATGGTTTTGTTTAAAACACGCTCCTTTAACGGAGCTGTTGTAGGGAATCTTGACTGCTGTTGTGGATGAATTTATTACTCTTAATACTAAGTTAACAACAACGTAAACACAAGGGGATTTAGTTCTTTTAGATCTCAAGAATCGTAGTAGTCGAACGATTGAAATTTTCAAAATAGTAAATAATAATAATAATAATAATTTATTGTCCAACAGCAAATGCCAATTACAGGACAAAAAGAAAGAAAAGAACATTATAAATATGGGCAAAACAATATACAATGATGCATAATATCTTAAGCTAACAAGCAGACAAAATAATAATTACATTAATAAATACATTAAATAAATCTAATAAAATACTATTTCTAATCTAAAGCATGCAATAGAGATGACAAACTAGAATTAAAGATATCATAGCTATTACAGATTTCATTGTAATGGGAGCACATGGTTACCACCGGTGATTTTTTCAATAAATTTGTTTTTGAGAATTGTGTGTAAAAGGTGTAATTATTTCTGGTGCCAATGCGGGGAGCGTAAAAGTTTAATTTAGCAAGTATATATGAGCAATCAATCAAATTATGAATTAATTTGAATAATATGGTCAACCCAATTATTCTACGTCTATGATCGAGGGATGGCATTTGAAAAGATTTACATAATAATTCATTAGAAGTACCTCGTATGGGATATACAGCGTGAGCTTTGAACCAGAGATATTTTAGGAATTTTCTTTGAACGCTTTCTATCTCATTTTTGTAACAGTCATAGTAAGGTGACCAAATTAGGGAACAATATTCAAGTCGACTCCTGACTAGAGTAAAATATAACGTTTTCAATGTATTTATATTAGAAAATTTACTACAGTTGCGTATTATAAAACCCAGCATTTTGTTTGCAGAAGAAGTTATGCTTGATATGTGTTTGTTAAAGGACAGATCCTTATCAAAAGTTATGCCAAGATCTTTTGTTTCATAATTACGAACTAATGATTGATAGTAAATAGTATAATTATGTAATATTGGATTCATTTTTCTCGAATACGTCATTACTTTGCATTTAGAAACATTTAGATGAAGTTTATGTGAGTTACACCATTCAGAGATGTTATCTAAATCCGACTGTAGTTTAATACAATCATTAGGAGATTTGACTGAAGTATAAAGTTTCACATCATCGGCATACATCAAAACTTCACAACGGGTATTGAAGCACAAATCGTTGATAAATAATAAAAATAAAAGAGGATTTAATGATTCCCAATGATATACGAATAACTGGAAAGGTTTTTCTTTATAAAAAAAAAACAAAACTTGGCGAGTTCCTGCTTTCAAAGGTTCTTTAGATATTATTTATGATTTTAAATACTTTGCTGCTTTCATTTTCTTTAAGGTGTAAAATGTGCAAATTTCTTCATTTTCAGTAAAAACCCCAGAAGCCGTCTGCAAGATGTCGAATTCGGCCTAATAAAAATGAAAACTTGAAGCCGAGTTGCTGCATTTAAGAATTGGAAGTAAACCTATTTAAATTCTTTCTTCGAAAATGGATTATCAACCACCTGTTGTTGAAAATAGTTGTATGTGACCTCGAATAAATCATTGAAAATGAACAAAGCATACTGAAAGATTAAATGAATTGTTTTATGGGCAAGGAAATTAATCCAATTTATTTTTGTCCTTTATTGCTTTTTAATAATTTTACGGCCGTTTTTTTCAGATGTAATTCTAAATAATTCCTTTTAATTATAAAATTCCAGCGGTGTGGTGCGTTGTTTAAAATCAGCTTTTAATTTTTAAATTACAGTTTACATTCTATGTTGGATTATTTTTGCAAAATGTTTAGAGCGGTTGTTGTTAGGTATAAAAGTTGGTATTCAGTGCCACGCAGCCAGTAACACACACAATAAAGAGAATCGAATAATTCAAATGAATGATTCATTTCAATGATCCGAAACGAATGAATGGTATCACAAAAATTAATTGGATACTCTATAACTGGTTGACAGATTAACAACAGGGAACTTGTAGTTCGAAATTTCAAAGACATATTAACAAGTGATATTAGAATGATTTATTGGGTTCCTCTTCAAAATTTATCCAGCGGAATATTTATACGTTTTCAAAGCAAAATCTGACTGAAAAAAACGTTCGAAGTTCGAGGTTGCAGACAAAAGTAAATCGGGTCATTTTAGCAATGAATAAAATTTTGAATTTTACCTAAAATCGTAAACGTATGTCCGTCGCGTATTTCATACTGTAAACCCTTTGACGCGTGCTGTAAAATTTGACATGGGACACTCTTATTAAAACATTCAGAATATATTTGGGTCAGATCGTTCAATCACGGTTGTCACTTTGTTCGAAAGTTGAAATGAACTTCACCCTTGATCATAAACTTTTATTTTGTTACAATATTGAAGTGTCACAAAAAATTTTTTGGCAAAACTTCCTTTAACATCTTAGATTTGCATTTACATTTAGTTCCTTGGAGTTTTAATTTGTTCATAACGAAACATGAAATAACATTTTAGGAAGTTCAAATAACATATCAATAATTTCAGCTTCCAGTCCTTAATATTTCAGAACTTCAGTCTTAAGGTTTCGGCTTTAATCCTTCAATTTTCTGTATTTTATTCTTTTAACCTTAAATGCTTCAAGTACATCGCCCTTTAATTCACAATCTATCAGTTTTTATTTTTGCAGTTTCAGTAGGTACTTCCTTTTTACTTTCCATACTTGCAACGCATGTATAGGAAAGTATTGGAATCGTGCAAAAATTCAAAATCGTAAAAATTCGAAAAAAACACATTTTAGGGTCCAGGCATCCTAAATATGTGTTTTTTGAAAAATGTCTGTGGGTGGGTGCGTGCGTGCGTGCGTGCGTGCGTGCGTGCGTGCGTGCGTGCGTTATCGTCATATCTCGAAAACTACTGGGCCGATTTTCATCAAATTTGGTATGCGGGCCTATAATTACAGTACGTCTATAAAATAAGCTTTTCAAAAAAATCCGGAACCGGAAACGGAAGTTAGCCATGTTTTTTTGGGCGCAGATTTTTCCTTGAAAAAAATTTCAAAATTTTACTTAGGAAATCAATACAGAATTTGAAAAGAAATCGAATAATTTTTTCCCGAAGTTTCTATGTCAAAAATTAGGCCCGCGGCGAATTTTTGAAAAGCGCAACTTTAAGGACGGTTTTCCCAAAAACGCATCAACATATTTTTATAAATCTAAGGCCAAATTGTACCTCTAGCTCGGCTGATTAGAACTAGCTGAAAAAAAAATTCAAAATTTCAAAAATAAAAAGTCCGGACAGTTTTGGAAATTTTCAAATTTTCAAAAAAACTTTTCTCGGAAACGACACACACGATTTTTTTTAAATGTTCTGGGTCGATAGTAAATCAAGATGCCTTTCAAATAGCGTTGATCGCATCCCCAAAATTTTTCCCTAACGCCTTTTATGACCATTTGAAGTTTTGGACTTTAACATTTTTTTTCCCAAAAACGCATCAACATATTTTTATAAACATAACGCCAAATTGTACCCCTACCTCTACTGATTATAATTAGCTGAAAAATTTTTTCAAAATTTCAAAAAAACATTTCTCGGAAACGGCACATTCCAAAGACAGAAGATAAATATCAGGGCAGGAGTCACCGTTTTAACGAAGGCGGTTTGGTCCAGCGGTAAGAGACCAAGCTTCGACCCGCATACGCTTGAAAGGTTGGAGGTTCGAATCTGCGTGACTACAATATATATTTTTTTGTTTATATTACCCACTTTTTCAAAAAAATATTATCTTACTCTGCTCATTTATAATGAAAATACAAATTATTTATTATAAAAGCATTATTACATATTATATAGGATTATTATTAAATAACTTGTCGGGACTTTTTCGTTGCAAAGTCTTTAATTATGTCATCAAATTACTGTAATATTTTGGCTATTGTAGGTGTTGTTGGATCCTAATTTAGGATTTAAAATTAACTATCCTTCCCTAAAAGAGTTACCGATTTCTAGCTTTTTTAATTATTACTTTTTTATGAATGACTGTGGCGTTATCGTCATATCTCGAAAACTAATGGGCCGATTTTCATCAAATTTGGTATGCGGGCCTATAATTACAGTACATCTGTAAATCCGGAACCGGAAACGGAAGTTAGCCATGTTTGTTTGGGCGCAGATTTTTTCTTGAAAAAAATTTCAAAATTTTACTTAGGAAATCAATAGAGAATTTGAAAGGTAATCGAATAATTTTTGCCCGAAGTTTCTATGTCATAAATTGCGTCCTGGGCGATTGTACCTCTAGCTCGGCTGATTAGAACTAGCTGAAAAAAAATTCAAAATTTCAAAAATAAAAAGTATGGAAAGTCCAGCGAAAATTCTTCGCCAATTTTTTAGTTTTAAGACAATCTTAGACCTTCAGTTCTTCAGCTGTAAGTCCTTCAGCTATCTGCCCCTTAGCGTTCAGTCTTTCAACATTCAGTCGATCAGCTTTCATTTGTTTGTTTTCAGTCCTTTAGGTTTCCCCTTTTCAGCCTTCAGTCCCCCATCTTTCAGTTTTCAGTCCTTTAGTGTTTAATCCTTACCTCTTCAATTCTTCAGCCTTTCGTCCTTTAGTCTTCAGTCCCTCAGTCTTATGTTCAATTAAGTTAAGTTAAGTCCTTCCCGCTTCAGTCTCTCAGTGCTTCGTGTTTCAGCCTTCGGTCCTTCAGTCTTCAGTCTGCTGTTTCAGTTCTTAGCATTATAGTCTTGAGGATTTTAGCTTCTAGTCATCCAATATTACAGTTTGAGCTTTCTCATGTTTTTATTGATTCGGTTTTCAGCCCTTCAGTTTTCAGTTTTTCAATTTTTCTTTAACAACCTGTCTCATCATTTGCGGTCTGTCAGCTTTCAGCTTTCCAAATACCTATTAAGTATTTTGGTCTTAAATCTTGCCAAACTTTAATCTTTAATTTTTCAGTCTTCAGTTCTATATCATTAACAGTATAAATTCTTCAGTTCTGTAACATTTAGTTCTTCAAATTTAGCCCTTTAGTGTTCAGACTCAGTTTGAAGATTATGTTTTCTGTCTTTTGGTTTTCAATCCTCTAGTTTATATTTTCTATATTTAAATCACTAGTTTTCTAGTTTATAGTCCTTCAGTTTTTAATCCTTCAGTATGTGAAGGTTTAATTTATAACCCGTCAGTTTCAAGTTTTGCAGTCCACTCCTTCAGTCTTGGTTATTCAGTTATCCCGTCTTGAAACCTTCCATCTTCAGTGCTTCAGTTCTTTATGCTTCAGTCGGCCTTTTGTTCAATCTTGGGTGTCGTAAATCTTCAGTCCTTCAGTTTTTACTTCTTTAAAGGCTTCAATCTTTCACTTTTTAGTTTTTTAGATTTCAAACCTTTATAATAATTCATTATTTAGTCCTTCAGTCTGTGGTCTTGTAATTTACAATCCGTTAGTTTTCAGTTATACAATCTAGCCTTTCAGCTTTAAGATCTTCAGTCTCAATTCTTCAGTTATCCGGCCTTGAAATCATAAATCTTCAGTGTTTCGATTCTTCCTCCTTCAATTAGTCTTTCGTTCAATCTTTCTCTTCGTTAGGTTTGATACGTCAAACATTTATAGTCCTTTAGTTTCTGGTCCTTCAGTCTGTTGTTTAATTTATAATTCGTCAGTCTTCAGTTAAGCAATCCAGTCCTTTCAGTCTCAGTTCTTCAATTATCCAGTCTTGAAACCTTAAATTTTCAGTCCTTCAGTTCTTCATTCTTCAATATTCAGATCTTAAACTTTCAGTACTTCACTTTTTAGATTTCCAGACTTCGAACTTTTATGGTCATTCAGTTTTTAATGCTTCAGTCTATACTTTAATTTAAAATCCGTCAGTTTCCTTTCCAGTTAAGCAGTCCAATTCTATAGTCTTACGACTTTTAGTCTTAGTTATTGAGTTATAGTTTTTCTTAAATCTTTAGTTCTTCAATTCAGCCTTCAGTCAGCCCTTTATTGAGCCTTGAGAACATCAATCTTCAGTCCTTCAGTTTTTACTTTTTAAGGTTTCAGTCCTTCACTTTTTCAGACTTCAGTTTTTTTTTTTTTTATTTTTCATTTTCAATTCACAATGCGTGAGTGCTTAGCAATAAATATCCAATCTTGAGATCTTCAATCTACCTATAGTTTTCAGATAAGTATGTTTGTACAAAGAAAAGAACTAAACATTCAGATTTTTTTTTGAATAAAAGTGAGTGTCCTAGTTGGTCATAATAACGGTGTAAAAACACTTTTTTTTTCTAATTTAATTAGCTAGCAGTTTCCTTTCGACTTTAGACTTTTGGTTTTCGGTCAGCCTACCGTCTTAATCTTCAGTTTCTACCGCTCCAGTTTCCAAACCTTTTCAGTTTTTAGATATTCAGTTTAATATTCTTTAAATCTTGCTTTAGTTTTGTCATTTAAGTTACAATTCATTGGTTTTGAGCCCTGATATCTTTCGGACTAAATCTCCAGTCTTGATATCTTGAATCTTCAGTCCCTCAATCTTCAGTTTTCAGGCGTTTAGGCCTTCAATCTTTAGTTCTTTAGTTCTTTAGTTTTTAGTCCTCAAGGCTTCTGTCATGTGATGTTCAGTTCATCAATGTTGTTCGTACTTCCGTATTTACTTCTTAAGTCTTTAGTCTTTAATTATTTAGTTTTTAATCGCCCAGGTTTCGGTCCTGACGTTTCCGTGCTTTCCACTTAGTCTACAGGGCGTCAGTCTTTAGTTCTGCAGTTCTTAGTTTCTCAGGTTTGAATTCTGTGATTTTCAGCCCTACAGCCTTTCGTCTTACAATTTTCAATTTTTCTATTTGTTTAGCTTTCTGTCTTTCAGTAGCCAGCTCTTCAATCTTTAGTTCTCCTGAGATTTACTCACTCCTGCAACTTAGTTTTTTAATGTAACACCAAGGTCAAACATTTAAGAAGTATCCAGCAGTCCTATTAATTAAAAATTTTAGAAGTTTGTTGAAACAAGGCAGAAACTGAAAAAAATATCCTGGTCGATTAACAAACGCGTGAAAGCTAAAAGAATTTTTTTTTGATATTTACAATAATAATATTAAATTAGCTTCAATTAATTTCACTGTGATAAATTACATTAATTTATGTAACATCATTTGTTTGAGAGTTTTTACTTCAATGACTTATTTGTTGAATATAATATGGGAATTGTTTTACAGTAAGTATGCGTGTAATCTTATAATTAAATAACTTTTTATGAACTTGTCCAATTATCGTTTATTTATTACCACATTTTGACTTTTATCATTTGTATATTAGACAGCGTACATGCTTAATGATTTATGATTACCACAAATTACAAGTTATTACATTCGTACACATACATTAAATTAATTTAGGAATTAAATCATGTTTCTAATGTAAATATCACAAATTTACTGTGATAATTTTATCATTCTTTTAGTGTAATTAATTCCGATAAAAATTTATTTGTGGAATATTTTGGAATGTTTGTAAGGGAAGGGAAGCTTGTAGATGATAAACAAATAAATCAATCTTTAAGTACGATTTTTTAGGGTTTTTCGTTTTTTATTTGCGATGCTTTTTTGCAATTTTTTAACTTTTTCGGGTTTCAGGATTTCTTTAGGAGTTTAAGAAACGCCAAAGTGTCCAGAAACTCTGACAAATTGAATCTGCTGTTTATACAAGTATAAATAATATTTTACTTAATCACAAATTTCAAGAAACTTTGCTGTAGGTGCTTAAATGAATTCGGAAACCACCGAGGTATTCCGGGATTTTCCGAAATGATTACGATAAATTTGTTGTTCTCCACAAATAAACAAAGTCGAGAATTTTGTTTATGTGAAGTAAGTTGGATATAATTAAATTTCTGAAGTAAATGTCAAAAGGTTTGCGGTGATGATTTAATTATTCTCTCCGTACAATTTATTCCGATGAAAAAATAATGTACAAAGAGTGCATCGGACTATGTATAAGGAAGGCAAATTAATTGGGCATATTAAATAATTAGCGAAATAATCAGACCGGACACAATTACAGTTCTCCGTTACCTGTCTATATAGCTAATTAAAGGAAATAATAAGTTCGCCGTTTTCCACATTCCAAGGCCAACTGCGTATGCCAAAGGAGAGCGATTTGTGAACAAATCTAAGAAATCTCATGAGCAATCAGTGTCATTCACCAGGACTATCAATAGACATGAATTCACCCTGAGGTCTGTCAGAGACCGGTTCTTATTAGAACACTTTTAAAACCAGTAGGTAGTATTTTTGATATGAAACGTTCTTTTCGTAATTATATAAATATGCTTCGCGGTTTTAATTGGCAGTGGATGAAGTCGGTTGCTTCTTCTAATCGACATGCGAGTACAAGTTATCTACCTTGAAGTATTTTAATGAATTGTAAAATAGTTTATATTAAATTATCTCCTGTTTGCTGGTTTCTATTTAGATTATACCACCTTTTTTATATTAAATTAATTGATAAATCAGTGACACTTCGTTATTTATGTGCTTTAAAAGCTTTTTCTATGATGAAATTCGAAAAATTGACTTAATGAACGTACATGATTTTAAACAGGATGACGAATTAAAAACTTGTTTTATTCCTAAAACGTCGAATACTTCCTTCAGGAACAATCTTGTTAGCTCAAATGATAGAGGATCAATTAGTCAAAGGATGATGATCCAGATTTCTATTATGTGAAAGCAGCAAGTCAAGAATACAGTTCGTGCAATTCAAAAAATTAATAAATTAAACTTTTTTGAATGGAGAGAAATTCAGTTTTAAAATAGGTAGTACATTTTACGTGTAATTATATTTGTTTGGTATTTCATTTTAAAGCATAATAAACCGGCTAATGTATAATATTATGACTGCATAATGAAGTTAATGCATATTAAGCACACAACGTTTTTTTCCCCTATGTTTGTGCCGAGATAAAGGAAATTCTTTACACGCTAATTACGTTCTTAACCGATGCAATATTCACCTTGACATTAGTTGCAGTTCTTCTTAGAATAAATGAGAAAACGACTTTTAAGCAATTTTCAGTAAGAATACGGTATGTAAAATAGTTATAATTCTGGTATCTAAAGTGACGTGTGGCAACTCGGCGTGTTATTTATTCCTTTAACACGCCGTAAGTGCTATCTTTGTTATTATGAGCAATTTATTCTCTCATTTTATTATTGTGCTCCTAACAGCCAGGTTCTTAACAAAAGAAAAGAAAGAATTCCGCTGTTTATTAACCTTTTATGGTATCATGCAAATATTTTAGTGGGTAATTCGCGGTAGTTGTATGTATAATTCTTTTATAGCAGAAAAACGGAATTGATACGTCGAATAAATTAATTTAACGGCTATTTTACGGGCGTAATCTTTTTTTATAGAAAGTAAACGGCAACGTGACGAAGTTGTAATAAAGCTAACCTTAAAGAAAAAGTAAGGGTAGATCATAAGATTTTATGAAAACACGCCTAAATTACCGGATTTTTCCTCTGTACGCGTAAGCTTCAGGAAACTGGATCTATTTTGACAACGAAAAGTTATAAACTGCTTAAACAGAATACCTGGATAAGTACATCGCTATACATTCTAATAGAAAATTGTTTTCTTTATCGGCACGCCGTCACTCAACCTACTCCCCTGAATTTAATAAACTGAAAGTACCCATAAGCCTTAAGAAAGGCATATTTTAAAAATCCATAAGCCATGACTTCACGTTGCTTTTTTACATTAATTTACAAACCTGGCCTAATACCGAATCGTATAACCAACATAATGAAGAAATCGTTGAACTATTATTGTTTTTTAAAAAACCTGTTTTGATATTAAGAAATTTAATATATGTTAGTTGTCAGCTGGGTATTTTTACGTTTCTTTTATTATAAAGTTACTCCAGGAATTACTTTAGTATAAAACATCATGAAACTAACAAGAAATTATATTCAATCTAAAACAGATTTAATACAAAAGCGTTTAAGCAGAATATTTATTTAAATGAAGGCGATATACATTTTTGTTTCGTAAAGCGAACGTCGTACTTTGAACTTGAAGTTATAAAAAAAAGTAGATAATCTGCGGTTTCATTACGATAAACAAAATATCTTTTTTATTAATCTATTAAACGATTAATAAAATTTAAAATCTGGTTGGCCAGGTTCAGACATCATTGACTAACTAAAAATTTAATGGTTTTATGTAAATAACACAGTTAAAGAATATTTCAGGAAGTTCTATTAATATAGTATACAAATAATCTTCAGTCTTGATTCCTTAATATCTCAGTTCTCCAGTTAACCTTTCGCTTTCATTAATAGTTCAGATTTCTTCTTTCCCCTTCAGTTTTTCCGTCTTGATTCTTTGATTGATAGCCCATCGGTTTCAGATCTGTAGCCCTTCTTCTTCAATTGTAAGACTTCAGTTTTTGTTCAGTGCTTTAATCTTTTGTATTCAGTTGTAAGAGCTTTGCTCTTTCTTTATTTATTCTTCGGTCCTTCAGTCTTCAGTACCTACTCAGCCTTTCAGTCTTCAGCCTTTTAATTAATTATTTATTCTTAAGTCCTTTAATCTCCAGTCCTTTAATCTTCGGTCCCTCAGCCTTTCAGTCTTCGGCCTTTCAATGGTCAGCTTTTCAGTCTTTAAGTTTGCAGCCTTTCAGTTCTTAGTTCCTCAGCCTTTAGTTCTTGCTTTAGTAATCTTCAATTTTGCAGTCCTTCAGTCTTCAGTTTATCAGCCTACGGACCTTCTGTTTTCATGATTTTAACACCTCGAACTAACATCTATTTCTTGTGATAGCCTATACCTTTCAATTTAGAAGTCCTATTTAATAGTATCTTCTATCAGAAATTATCCTCACTGAGTAATATAGTAATATTCTTTGAAAAAGTTGCGGTTAATTTAATAATTTTTGCGTTTGGTATCTGCATTTAGGAGCGTAGTTAAACCTGTTTCTTTTTTAGAAGAATTGTATAAAAAAATATTCTTTTAATTCCATATTCTCTAAAGTTATTTCTTGTCAAAAGTCTTTTTTGATCCCATATACTCCCAAAAATCATCTAAAAATTGTTGTAAAACATAAATTCTAACATCTTGCATATACAAACGTCATGAAAGTTTCCAGTATTAAAACAAAATAAACTGTTTAGTAAGTAATGAGTTTTGAAATACTGCGAAAAATGTTTAATATCTTAGACCCATATTTAGGAGTGTAAACTCCTTTTCTTGTTCATACTTTCGTTTTGAAACGAGAAATTTTTGTTTTCGAACTCCGGCGTCCCCAAAAAACTCTTTAAAAAATGTGATTTAAATTCTAACATTCCCTAATTATACATTGGCACAAGAATTGCCAGAAGTTAAACCTTCAGGGTTAAAATTAAAAAAAAAAAATAAGGGTTATTAATTTTAACACCTGCGACCAAGATTGAGTTGAGAATCTATAAAGTTTTTGGAAGGCTATTGGTAACTAAAATAGTTATTTATGTATCAAGGGCGTAAGGAAAGCGATTTTAGCCCGCAGCGTGAATATTATAAGCCGAGGCTTTAGCTGAGGGTTATAACACGCCAAGGGCCAAAGTCGCTTATTATGCCTGTGGTACATACAATATTTTTTACACGGCCGGAGATTTTATTTAAATTTTTTGATTTATAATAAAATTTTTCTAATGGCATTTTTGGAAATGTCAAATTGACACATTCACGGCAAGAGTGATTTTATAAAAATTGTTTTGTAACTAAGGTAATCTACTTATTTTTGTAATATTTTACATTAATTTGTCGCGGGCGTAAAGTGCACCCGAGGTCTGCAATTATTAACTTTACGCCCTTCTTCGCAGGCGAAAAGTGGTCACTTTACGCCCGGGAGTGCAAAAATGATTTTTGTTGTAGATCTTGTCTTCCAAATATTTCCAACAAAATCATTTAGAGAATAAAACGAGATAAACCAAAATGAACTTCTGCCAGCAATGGTTTTAGAGAGATTCAGAAATTTAGTAATTTTTACACCTGAGACTTATATTTAAGAGTGCAATTAAATATTTTTCTTCTTTTGGAGAGTTGCTGTTTGATAAAGTGTTTTTGCCATATAAATAATAAGGTTATCTTCCATGAGTAATAAGTTTTGTATTCAGTCGTAAGAGCTTTTTGTTCTTTGTTAACTATTCAGCCCTTCAGTCTTCATTAATCTTCAGTTCTTCAGTCCTTCAGCCTTCAATCATCAATTCCTCAGTCTTCAGTCTTTCATTCCTCAGTATTCATTCTTCAGACTTCAGTTCGCCACCCTTCGGCATATCAGTTTTCAGCCCTTCCAATCTGTAGGTTTGGTTTTCCGTCCTCAAGTTTCCTATTTTCCAGTCCAGTCCATGCTTCAGCCCTTTCAATTATTTCAGTCCTTTACATTATTATGACCAGTTAATCGTCCAGTCATTCATTTTGTTCCCAATTTTGATATCTTGCATATCCAATTTTTGGTTTACAGACCTTCAGTCTCAAATTCTTTGGTTTTTTAGCATTCAGTCCTTTAATATTTTGTTTGAAATTCTTCAGCTTTCGCCCTTTGGTTTTTAGTCTTTTATTCTTCATTTCTTCACTTTCTGCTCCTTTAACTTTTACTCCTTCAGCTTTTAGTTCTTCAGCCTTCGGGCTTTCAGTTTTCAGCCCTTCAGTCTATAGGTTTATTCTTTGATCCTTTATTTTCCTATTCTTATGTCGGTGTTTCAGTCTCAAGTAATTGGGTCTTCTACCCTTTCGTTTACCATCCGTCAGTTCTTAGTTATACAGCATTTCGTATATTGTTCTTCGACCTTGTAATCCTATTTAGTCTTTTAGTTTTTAGTTATTCAATCTTAACATCTTCAGTCGTATGGATCGTCAAGTCATTTAAAATTTAGGTAATTAGTTTCTAGCCCATTAATGTGCATCATCGGTTTTCAATCCTTTAGCTATCACGCCTTCAGCTTTCATGGCTTCAGTCTTTTTTCCTAAAGTCTCCAGTCCTTCCATTCCTTAGTCTTTAGCCTTTCAGTCTGCAACCTTTAAGTTTTCACTCCTTGACGACTACAAAATCCCTTGTTGGTATGTTCAAGTGCAATTCTTGAACATAGAATCAAGAACAAGACTATCAGAATTGCAAGCGACAGCAGAGCTGCCGTGGTTGTAATTTACTTAGAAGACGAGATAAGTAGCAGAGCACATTTTGTGCAAATGCCCTGTACTCGCTCCAATCAGAGGACTTCTGGCCTAGTATGGTATGGTCAGTAGCATCCCTCTGGTAAGTATCCTTACGTTCATTCAAAGGTTAGGATGGCTTGTGTGATGCGCCTAAGGTGAGAATGTTGCAATGGGGGTAGCACAATCTTAGGCCTAAGCGCACCGCACCTAACTCAATCAACCTTCACCCAAATCCAGAATCATAGAATTTCAAAGCATCTTTTTTCTTTCAGTTTTCTTTCCGTATCGAGAATTTCTTAAACTAATAAAAAAATGTCAGTTTTTGTTAGGACTTCTTGCTTTAGTAATCAATTGTAATTTATTGTTGTTCAATAAACTCACTAGTTGTTTACTAAGCATTGCCTCCTTTTCTCTTGCCTTTTTCTTCTCTTCTTTTCTGTTCATATACTCTTCTTTTCTCTTTTCTCCTCTCTTATTCTACTCTGTTCGCTCAGCTATTTTATATTAATTGTTTTTGTTTAAGACTGCTTGATCCCAATCAATATCGTAAAACTGTTGACATACTTGTACCAGCTTTATTGGGGTCCTTCTATGCTTTCATGTTTCAAGTTGTACTTTAGCATTCCGTACGTAACTTATTCCATTCTAAATCTGTATACTGCTAAATATTAATTGTCCATCCAATGATACAGTTTGCCTTAAAGTGTAAACGAGTATTATTGCTTTTTTCAATTGTTTGTTTAACAGCTATTGTAGCTTCTTCTTCTTTCGGCATGTTTATCATAAATTTTATATTTGTCTTATTAATTTGCTACAGCTTTTATTATAATATTTTGAATCTTCAATATCAATGGTAAATCTTAGAGTATGCAGATGTCTTCTACCTTGGACATTTTCGCCTGTTTTTCTTCAATCTAAATTTTTTGTAACTCCTATAAATAAATAAAGGTTTTAGTTTATCTGCAATTTAGCGCATCTTCACTGTTGCTATAGCTCTGTTTTACATGTTTTCTATTAGGTCGACGGTTCTTTGGTCCAATCTGATGTTTGCGTTGGTCTGATTATTATCCAAAGTATTGCCACATCGAAAGCTTTTGCAAAAGTTTGATGTTTATTGGTAAGTTAATAAAAACCAGAAGATACGAATTAAAACTATAAACGGTGTTCAATATTCTTTGTCTGTATGCTTAAAATCGGTTAAGTAATTATCTTTGACCAACGATGTGTAACAACCAGTTGTTCAATCAATCGATGCCTGCAAATTAAAGATTATCAACTTGAGGATACATTAATAATAAATACGAGCAATTTTGTTGGTCATATTCAAGAATTAATCAATGAACTTTTACTTTACAAATTATGAACAAAAAAATATGATTATTTAATTTTTTTACTGAATGTAGCTTTGTTAAAATGTATAAGTTAGTAGTATGTGTAAAGAAGCAGTAAATATCTCAGGTCTTCTTTCCCAGCAGATAAATTATTCGCCCCTTAAAAATTCCATTTTTGCTTTACACCGCATTAAAAACAACAAAAGTTGTGCTTAATTTCAAAACATTGCGCATTTGGCATGAATTTAGTCATTAAACCTGGCTGAAAATGGCTTGCACTAGCAATAATTAACGTAGTTTATGATAAACTTCTATCTGTCAACATTAATTTTCAGGTATTTAAATTCTGTGGGCAATAAAACCTTTCATCACGTTTCAGAATTACACTTTCCATATCAGCGACCGCTTTATACGGTGAATTAATTTTATCTACCTTTAAAGTTAGACTTTGTAATTTTGTTTAATGGCATTCGATTTGTTAACTCCTAATATGCCAGACTAAAATCTAAATATCCAATATTCGATCAATTAGTTTTAAATTTGAATTTAAATTTGTTCCAAACTCGCTCGAAATAAATTTGAGTTGGGTGTAAAAATTTTTAAATCGTACAAAAATCAAAGTTGAGGAATATTTTTAATATCTAAAATATGCAAAACGTTTTATTATTTTTCCATCTTCGGATGGCCATAATTTATAAAAGCGGCATTTCAAGGTTAAGCAAACGTAAAAATATAATATGTATCTGAAATATTATCTTCTACTAATGAGCAAGACATTAATTGTAAATGATGCTTTTAAATGTTTAAATGAATAGGGCAACTTTATAATCAATTATTAACTTGTTCTGATCTCCGATTTTAATATTTAAATTATGCAGTAAAGGATAGTGTTTCACTTCTTTTTCCTCGTCAAATTCTACCTACATTTATTATATAAAAGTTAAAAGTTAAACAATTTCCAGGGATTTTATTATTTCGTTGCTATTTCTGTTAAACTTGATTGATTAATAGATGATAATCGGATTATAATTGCACGCTTTTAGACCTTTAATTTGCTTTACTGATTTTAGGATTTGTTAAAAATGGGCCAAATTTATTTTTGGTGCCAATCAATTATTGCGACTATACACTTTGATATCTGTGAGGCCTTTTGCTTAGGATTTAATTAGCAGGGTTTAATGTGAAGGTTAGTTTGAATGTTTCAGAAAAGGTTGAAACCTTAATGGTTTTTGCATTGGCCGTCAATGGGGAAATTTAATTTAACAGCAGGAAAGGTCACGGAGCTCATTATTTTAATAAATTTTGCGGATTTTCTCAGTTTCATTTGGGTGAAGGGCACATATTTTACCAAAGTTATAACTCAGCAAAGACATAAAAAATCGTATTAGAGGAGATTAATTTCCAGTTAAACTAGTTTTCTTAATTACGATATAAGCAAATCTTCTGTTTGCCTTATTTTTTGACGATTCACCATTTTTAAACGCTGCCCATATCGGTTTTATGCAGCTATCTTGATAAAATTATAGTAAGTAGGTTGGATTTTCCGCTCTTTTAAACAATGAAGACAAAAGGATTTCTAAGTGAACATGGCTTCTGACATATTAAGGACAAATGATAGCAGGAGAACGCTTAACGATGGTTGCACCAACTATCGGCTTGCACAGATAAAAACTATCCCAGTGACAAATTGTCGGACTCATCTGTCTGTCGCTGGGGACGAAATTAGACGCGCTATGAGCAGGAACACTTTTACAAATTGACTTTTGTAGACGCGTAAAATGTTTTCTTGAGCTAATTTTAAGATCCCCAAACAGATAAACTTTTAAACATCTCAAGGAACAACGAAATTATTTTTGTGCTTTTAATTACGTTAATAAGGTGGGTTTATTTTTTTTTCTTTTTCCTTCTGATGTGCCAAATACTGACTGTTAATATTTAAGGATGTGAGAAACAGTCTCAACCCCTACTAATAAGCTTGTTTCCAATTAGAGCCGATTCTGACAGCGAATGTGTTTTAGATTAGGTTTCGTTTCGTTTTCGTATGCGTCTGTATTACTGTAAGTTGCAGTTTTACTGAAGAAATTTATTATTTTGTATAAATACGTTTCAGAGCTGGCATTTGAATACGATTTTAAGCCTAATTTAGATTCAAATCTTGAATCCTTAAACCAGATTTAAATTACCAATATTTGTTCGGATTACAATTTTCAGTTCTTATCTTTGAATCTTCAAGGTAAATTCAAATTTCTAATATTAATTTTGGCTTCGAAATTTAAATTTTAAGTTGAAATTGGGCCTGGTAAACCTTTTTGCAACTGAAACCAGGATTCTCTGTGAGCAAATTTTGTGAAACTACCGAATTAATGTTCTAGTAAGTAAACATATAATAATGAGGCTTGATGCCTAGGTGAAGTTTAAAGAATACAGTCTGTATCTAGACTGAAACCAACAACTGCAAAATTTGGGTAGTAAGTGTCTTAACTGAAATAATAAGAAGTGAGCTGTTGAATGTATAAATACAGAAATCCGAAACCCGAATTGGAAATTCAGGAACTAAATTGAAAATCTGATTAAATATAGAACACGGTTAGATGAATAGATTCTCAAATTCGGATTCGAAGATTCGAATCTGAATTGGTTTCTCGAATAAGGTTGTAAAAATTTTAATCTTTGGTTCGGAATAAGAGATTTGATTACTTACGGATCCGGAATTCAAACCTTTGGTATAGTTTTTTTTGTTTTGGAATGTTGTCTTTGAAACAAAGGATTTGTATTTCAGACGCATTCCATTAACTTCATGTTCTCCCAAAATCTTTAATAAATATGGCTAAAATTCTACAATTTGTTCTTGAGCACTTTGTAAAATTTGGTAGAAATTTCAGGATGAAAACGAAATAAAATAATAATAACAATAGTTGAGTAGTAGAAAAGGTGAAAAAAAACTCATCATTTTTGACTAATATTTTCTGCCTTTTAAAAGGCTTCGATTCACAGTGCAGATGATTTCATTTTACAAGCATTATTTAATATTATGGTCTTCTTTGAACTGAAGAGCATTCGGTTCAGAAATATTCCATTTCCTTCAAAAAATTCCCAATAATCTTAAAGATCTTCAAAAAATGTGGCTCAAATTGTTACATTCTTACTTATAAATATGATAGGAATTGCCAGACACTTAAAGACTAAAATGAGTAAATTAGGATTATCTTCACTGAATTTGATTTTTGAAAAGATGGGAAAGTGTAATAATTTTTGTACTTGGGGTATACGAGTATATTTAAGAGAGTTACTAAACATTTATCTTCGTTTGGAACTCTACTCTTTGAAATTTTAGAAGTATTTTTTTAATTCAATCGTCTCCCAAAAGTTCCCAATCAAACATTTCGTAGTAAAAGTCTTTGTTTTAAGTTTTCTTCTAAAATTCTTCCAGAAAATATGGTTCAAATTCTAACATTCTTACATAAAAGTGTCACAAGATGGCAGGATTTACGTAAAGCAAACAAAAGTGATTATTTTCAATGAATAATGATTTTTGAAAAGAAAGGAAAACTTTATAATTTTAACTCCCTACACCTAGATTTAGAAGTATAACTAAACATTTTTCACTTTTGAAGTCTCTTCTTTGATTAAAAATTTTTAAAATGTTTTTGTAATTCAATTCTTTTTCGCACATGTCCGGAAAATCTGTAGAAACTTTGGTTAAAATTCTGTTACAGGAATTTTAATAAATTTCAGGATTAAATCGAAATAAACTACTAAGGGTATTTTCGCCCGGTACTGCTTTAAAGGAAAATGTAATAATTTCAATAAGTACCTGGGCTTAATGTGTGTGTCATAGACCCATTTAAGAAAGCAAAAATATCTTTCTTTCATTTTAGAAGGCCGAGCTTCGTCATAAATCTGAGGGAAGCCTGGTTTTTCATTTATACTTTTAGACGAAAATTTATTTAATTCTATCTTCTCCCAAAAATCACTAAAAAATATTTCAAAAAATATTCTTCAAGTTTAACATTCTTACTATTATGAGTAGGTACCTAATGATTTTTGAAAAGTAAAGCAAATTTTTTAAACACTTGAGACCATCATTTGGAAATGTAACTAAACATTTTTCTCCTTTTTGAAGTATGTTCTTTGTTCTTCGAAATAAAGAATTTTTGTTTTAATTTTTTTTGTAATTCGATTTTTTTTCGGAGATGTCTGGAAAGTCATTAAAAAAATTGATTAAAGTTCCGCTATAAGAATTCCAATAAATTTCTGGATTAAAATGAAATAAACTTTAAAATGTAATAATATTAGTACCTAATTTAAGAGAGCAAGAAATATTTTTTCCACTTTTAGAAGAAAATATTAGTGAAATTAGGGACTCTTGAGCAGATGACACCTTAAACCCATATTTAAGGTTTTTAATTTTTTCTTTTTTTAACTCTATTAGTTACGCGTTTTTATTTCAGAATTATTTCTAACTTATCGTCGTTGAAGTTGCAGAAAATTAACTGAAATTCTAACTTTCTCTTAACAGCACTTACACACCGCGGGGTGTATGACCGGCAACATGGAGGCTTAAGGCTTCCTAAGTATCGCAGGTTTATGCGTACGAGATGAGGTAGTAAACACCAGGCCCGCCACAACCGCCTATCTTCCCTACTCCACATTAATGTGTTTCGGTTCACAATTATTTCAGTGACTAGGTAGGCCATTCGCCGAGCATCCTACTTGGGTTTGAGCCCGAGACCGTCCGCACTGTAGTCGAATGTCTTAAACATCCGGACACTCCGATGATGAAATGTTAACATGTTTATTAAAAATGTAACAAGAAATGCCAGAAATTAGATATTCAGGACTAAACAGAAATAAATTAGAATTATGTTTTAACAAAACGTCTCCCGGATTGGGACCGCGTGATTGTTGAGGCAGAAAATCTCAACGTTTCGCCCACTTTTTCAAGGGGCTTCTTCGGGAGGAAAAGGGATGACTAAAAGAGCACGGTTCTTTCAGAAGAGTCTCGTCTTTGGCTTGGTTGACTAGTTGAGTTACCGTGGTCTTTTAGTGCTCCCTTTTCCTCATGAAGAAGCCCCTTAAAGAAGTGGGCGAAAAGTTGAGTTCTTCTGTGTCAACAATGAGGAGGACGTTTTTCTAATACTGACACTGACCGTAGAAGCCTTCGAATTCATTAGAATTATGTTCACTAACTTTTAAAAGGTTGAACAGATTTTTTGAATTTTAATTACTCTTATCAATATTCAGAAGCAGAAGGGAACCTCTTATCTGTTTGGAAAGTTAGGTATTCTTACAAATTAGGAATTTTTTCAATCTTTCTTTTAATTCGAACTTTTCACAAATATGTATTTACAACAGTAAATGTTAAATTTTACAGGAATACAAGATAAACCAAGATCATTTTCAGTGAGTATACATTTTTAAAGATTTTTAAAGAAAAATTGGTGAGACTCACATTTGGGAGTGTAATTAAACATTTTTCTCCTTTTTTTCTTGGTATTAAAGTTTTTCTTTCCGAAGTTTTTCTTTTCCAAAACATTCCAAAACAAACCCCTGCAAGTGGAACTAAAATTCTAACATTCTCATTAGATGATTCTTAAAACAGTGAAAGAAAATTAAAAAATTTAGGATTCTGTTTTTAATTTCATCTTCTTCCAAAAAATCTTCAGTAAATGTTGCTAACATTCTAACATTTACAGGAAATGTTAGACATTTAAATTTTAGGAATTAAAACGAAATAAACCGAGATTACCTTCAGTCACAAACAATTAATAATTTTCTATACCTGGGCCCTGCATTGAGTAGTGTAATTTAACACTTTTCGACTTTTGGAAGACTGATGTGGATTTGGAGGCGAAGAAATTTGAAGAAATTATTTATAAATTTCACCTTCTTCTAAAACGAAGGTGATGCTGGTTTCGAAATGTTTACTTAGAAATCTTAGGAACTTAATTTTTAATATCAATAACCTAAGATTATTTTCCCTTTGTAAGTAACGTTTGAACCATTGGTGAACTTCTCTGAAAGCTAGAAGGTGGTACGGTTAAAATAAGACGTTTCAGTTTTATAAGCCTTTTCCCAAGAGTATTCAAAGAGGTTCAAAGACGTGGTTAATCTTTTAAAAATCCTGCTTAAAAATCATGTGTCACAGGAAATTTAACCTTCAGGATTAAAACAAAGTAAACTAAGATTATCTTTATTCTTTACTCAGTAATGAAACATGACGATGACGACTCGCGGTTCTGTCATGCCTTGCTGTAACATTTAACATTTGCCATTTTCATCACGTATTTTAATTTCTAATACGTGCTTATCAGCTTAATTTTGAAAGGCCACAATAGAATCGTCATGCAAAAAACAACTTAAAGCAAGTGCTCAAAGCACACTTCAATTTCAATTTTGCAATTAATTTTTAATACTGAACCCCGAAAATCATGAAAATTCTTATTTATTTATTTATTTGTGCATTAGAAAAAACAAGTGCTTTTAATGACTGGTCAATCAATAACCATGATTGAAATAGAGTAATTTTTAGTTTTCGATTAATTTATACTGAATTTCTACTGTGACAAAAAAACCGAAATCTTCAACTGAAGTACATAACACTAACAAAATCACAAACTTATTGAACCCGTTAATAATACTAAGAATTCGTGCTGGGATAATTTAATGCAAGACCAAAGAATTTCAATCTTTTTAAGAAATTGCAATTCAATAAAAATGACCAAAAATTGCACGTTTTTCCTTTTTTTCGATTAAATATGTTGTTTATATAATTCATCAGCCTATTAGATTTGAAGCAACCGAACAAAATTAATTATTCATCATTACATAGTGAAATTGCAGGATTCAAATTACAAAGGTTCGTAATTCAAGTGCGTCGAGTGTACACTAATTAACGCAGGTAACTTTAGGCATTCCAGTCTTTCGTTGGAGTACCTGATTAGTGTAATTTTAGTTTGAAAGTACCAACTTTACAAGCTTTTCGGCTGCAAATAACTCATGAAGTGATTTAATGAATTAAGAAATCCTTCCTCAGCAGGTAATTAAATAAAATTTTTCGAAGTTTTAGGTCTTTATAACTGGTGGTATCTTTATTTTTTATTTTTATTACCTAACTGAAAATAATTAAATAAACCGGAACTAATTATAAATATAACGAATTCCGTAGCTAGAACCCATTAGTCGTTTTTAAAGTGAAATATTTTATATTTTTCTTATGAATATAATTCTGAGTCTTAATTATGACATTTATTACAACTGTTGTAAAATAAATTCACGTCTAGTTCTGTGTTTGAGCCTGTGAGAAATGGAACTAAAATTTTCACCTTACCGTAATGGGAACACACAAGTTTTAACAGCAGTCATTCAAAACTCGACCAGACCGTAAAGAACGCGTCGGTCGGTTCATGTGACAAATTCCTTGTCGACATCTGATCACTCTGTGCTTCCCTTGTTATTATAGAAACAAATGCTCGTTTACACAAAGAATTTCTTGTGTCAGGACCGCTTTTGCATGGTTTCAAATTACGTGTCATCCGCACTTCAAACAACCAGAAAAATGCAAATATATTTACCAACTTCTTTATTCTTTCCTGTTTATATACTTGGTGATCTTCTACCTTTTTGATTTGTTTTAACAACACCGACGACGAAACACCAAATACTTAAATCCTAGACATCTCTGCTCAAATTACAAATAAATACTGCAGGAATCGGCGAAATTTTGTTTTTTAGAAACGGTCCCAGATGACAAATAATACGACATATTTATTTAATGAAAAATTGGCTTTTGTGAGCGCCTCAAGGCTTGGTTATAAATTATATTCGGGGGATATAGAAAATTAGCCAAAGAATATTAGGATTCGATGTATCGGTTTCCAGTTTTTACAGAAGTTCGGCTTTAAAATTATACACGAATGAATTCTTTGGGGCTTTTATTGGTTATTAAAAAGGCGGTTGATTTTTACTTTATTGGATTTGGTCTGTGCAGACGTGTTTGTTGAATAATTTCGCCTAATTGAAAAAATTCGGGTTCGATTTTTACTCCCAGAAATTTATTTAATTTATTGCCACATAAATATCCAATATCACAAGAAATAACAGTTTAGTACAACTACAAAAGGGTTTAGTGTAATAAGAAATTCCTGTAAAAAAAGATCCTGGCTTGCTTTGTGAATATTTTTAAGCTTTTCGTCCCCTTTTTACAAAGAAAAATGTGCTTGTCGCTACCGACGTTTTGATTTACATAGAAAACCTAGTTAAATTTAGATGAGGGATAGCTTCCAGATTAAAATTTAATCGAGGGTCTGCTGCGGCTTACATTTTTACAACCCCTGACCGCCCTTGTGCTGGTATATTCATCATTATATTACAAACCCTTGTCTGCTTTGGATAAACTATAATATATCAATTTTTGTATCTTTTAACCTTCCTCATAAATATGCCTGACTTTTTTCGGGAGTTGATCAGGGTTGATCGGCCTATGAAATTTCAAAATTCCTCGGTTAAAATATAATATGAAGCGCGTTCGGTTAAGCTTCCTGTACTTGTTTTTCTTTTTAATAATAAATGGCATTTGATTTTTAGATTTTAGCAATCATTTATTTCGTTTAAAACTTGGAATTTTCCTATGCAAAAAGATAAGTAAATTTCACAGACGATTTACAAAACGTTATTAAATATTCGGGTAATGCTGACCGGACAGGAAATAAATTAATTGTCAGAAACATAACATACGAGTCGAATAAAAGTGCACTTCTGACAACCCACAGGAAACCTTCACATTTCACGCTAATAATAATTAATTCATATTTGCAGGTAGGGACAGTAAGGGGTGTGATGGTCCACTGATTAAAATCGTTATGCTATAGTGGGCCACACTGATGTATAAAATAGGGGGATATTTGATTTTTGTGGTTTGCAGACATGTACAAAGGGATACTTAAATGTATTTTGGGGGAATTTTATTTCATTTCTTTCTTTAAATTGTACCAATCTGCTGAAATTTAACACAAACAGTTTATTTTTTTGGGGAACGACCTCTTTTATTTAAATTTGTTTTTAGTACATTTTACAAATTGTTTTCTTTTAAAAACTAAATTTGAATTTAGATGCATTCAGAATCTCACTTAGTTATATTTATAAAAAGATTGCTAAGCATAATTTTATTTAATATATTTTCCAGTATCAAATCAAATCAAAAATTGAATGATGCCTGGCGCTTTTGATTTAGTAATTTTTTATTTATTTATTTTTCTAAAAGGATTGTCATAATAAAAAGTTTAAAGATTTCGATATTCATTCTGACATTATGACCTTTGAAATTTTACCTTAAAATTGGCAAATGACAGGGCTAGGGAATAAAAATTTTACCAGAAAAGGGAAAAGTCAGGGGCCAAGGCCAGGCTTGAATTTTCTTAAATTTAAAATCAAGCTTGTGCCTTTTGATTTTAAAGGTGAAGTTTAAACAAGTTACAAAGAAAATTCATTACCAATTAAAAGCGCCGTTTGAATGTTTACTACAATTTTTGATATTTTAAAGACATGTTCTTTTGTAGTTTCCCTTTTCATAAAAAGTTTTACTACCGTATTTTAAAAATCAAATCCTACGCAGCAGTAAGTTTTACATAATTAAATTGCAAAACTGTTTATATTGACATTTGGCACTTTACTTATATACCTTCTCCTTTTTTGGTATATTGGAAAACTATTTTCATGTTTTTGAGTCACCTTTGCTTTTAACTTTTTTACTAACAATGTTCCAGTTGTTTCGCAACAGTTTAACTATTGTTACAAATATGAAGAAAATTAATAATTTTTGACACTTGAGGCCCACATTCAGGAGTGGCAAGGAACCAGTGGAGATGAAGGGTTTTTGATTTACAAGTTTAGATTTAGAAATTTTACAAAATTCGGCGAAAAACCTGTACCACATCCCAGTAGACTGCTTTTCCCCCAACACATTTTCTCCCAATAATTTTTTTTTATTCGTGGTGCTCGTTTATGTATGCATTTGGTTTATACTTAAGTGTCAATTTCTGGATCCAAACTGGTGTGTATCGATCCGTTTTTCTTTGATTTGTTGGAGAAACAGTTTTGCAAATACTGAAAAGTAAAGATAAGTGCGAGATGGGTTGATATGGTGCTATTACATCCAGAGTTTTCCTGGCGTCTGTATCATTATTGCTTGGGCCATCTTCCTGACGTTCAAATTTTACTAATCCCATCCTTGGTAGATGTTTCAATATTTACCCTCCTATTGCTTGTGGTGTCACTAATTTCTCTTCTTTTCCAAGTTTTTCCCTCGATTTTGTATTCTGTAGTTGTTGTTAACCTGTTTCGGGATTTTTGCAAATATATTTGTTCTGCTTACTGTTTTTTGTCCACACAACTATCTATCTAAAACGCTTCTACAATCGTGGTCATCTACCTTCTCTTAAGCGTATTTTTGCTTCATCTCGGTTCTCACAATCTTCGTACTCCAGTTCCTTTTCTATGATGTCTATTTCTATCTATTTTATCCCTCCAACGTCTAAGCATTGCTTTCTACCTTTGTCCCATCGGGCTCCTTTCCTACCAGATATCTAGCAGTTGTATCGTCTAGTAACTTAATAAGCTAGCTTTAAGTTTAAGTTTAGGTTTAAGGTTAAAAAAGAAGAAAACAACTTGGGTTTCAATAAGTTTCATTTCGCTATTTACTTAATACATCTTATTTTTGCCACACATTTACCATTTTAGTAAGTAACGGTGGTTAACCAAACCTAAATTAGTTTTTAAGCAAGTATGAGCATTGTAAAGATTGTCAATTAGTAAAGATCGTTTTGTGTAAAGTTATTCCAATAATTTACCCTGTTCTGTGCCAGTTTTGCACCATATTTCTTCCTTCGGGTTTTTATCTACTTTTGTTATGTCTTTACTGTGTTAATTCTGCATGTTTCTTTTATTTGGTACCCAAGTTACCTGTCTGATATGTCAGTACAGTTTCTATCATTGTTTGGTATATTGCCCTTTCAGTTTCTTCGAGATATGTTCAGCCCATAGTACCTACTGCATATAAGTAGCATTATAGCTGTCCTGTCTGGTTCTTGTTTTTTACTTCCTTGTCCATTGTAACCTTACTTATTAGTACATTTTTCTTTTTATTGTTTGGTTTTCGTTTATTTTAACATTTTTATGTTCTTACTTTGTTGTCAGGTTTGTTTTGTCAAATTTATTTCAAAACTTGCTTTGATATATTTTTAACATTGCCATGATCTGATTTCCTTCATCGTGGATTGTAGTGACTTGGTTGCAAACTCTAATAATTTGGTTCTTATTAGAGGAATTTAGGTTACTATATTTGAATTTTCGTGATTGCTCTCCTTTACTGTTTGACTTCTTTGACGTTTTTTTTTTATAGTTCTCCCCGCAGGTGTTGCCTAAGACTTTACTCCACTTTTATCTAGTTTGGCCTTAGTTTGTTCCTTTTCTTTCTGTCTTTTTGTTTCAGCAAATTTTGCTCGAATCTCTTTGCATAATTGTTGGTTATTGTGTTAATTTTAACTCTTGACCTTTCTCCCCAAGGAACCTGCTATATGTCTACCACAAACTCTTTACTTTTTATTTAATTTAGTTGAGTGTGCGTCCTTGTTCAACTCTTCTTTAAATTCGTACTTGTCTGTATGGTATGTCACCAAATAGGCAAAACTGGTGCTTGTGAAGATGTCCATCCAGTGATTTTTTTCTAAGTTGTTGAGGGAGATGATTTAGTATAAATTGATTTACTATAGCTTTGGCTTGTTACAAGTTTTTCCACCTCTTTTTTCCAACAACTATCGGGTTGTTTTACTTTGGTCAATGAACCATTGTTTTTAGTTCCACTCTTGGAGTTTTTCTTCAGGCGGCCTGGCCATCACACTTTTCTGTTTTACGATGCAGTTGCCCATTATTTCGTTTAGTTGAGTTCTGTTGTTCAGCTACTATTTAAACTCCTCTATATTAACTATGTTACCAAATAAGCAAAGGCGGTCTTTGAAACATGTCAAGTCCAGTAACTGTAACTTTCTTCTAAGTTGTTATATGTAATAGTTTTTTCTGGAAATAACTGCTTGATATTCTTGAGTCAATCATTATCCACTGTTTTTAGTTTTAGGAGCATTTCTCTAACGAGTACGTTTACTACAAGCTTCTGTTTCGTGCTACACTGACCATTCTTTCTTTTACCTTAGTTGTATTACTTCAGCTCTTCTCGAAACTCATACCAATCAGTGTATCTTACGTAGACTGTATCTTAGGTAGAGTTGATCGCTTTAAGAAGTCCAAAATTTGCGTCCATGTTAGTTCCCTTAAGTCCTCTTAATCTAAAGGTATCTGTTCAACGAAGTGTTATCTGCTCTGCTTGAGACTATTAAATTCTATTAGTGAATGGAATTTCCTGGTCATTATCGCACAATTCACAAGGATAATGATTTGAGCTCAGATCAACGTTGTATATTGACGAAGCTTGCTGATACCTTCCTGAAGATACAAACACGCATTTAGGTCTGGTGCTTTGTTTCCGTTAGCAGGGTAGTAAGTGGTTGTCCTGTGAAGTGGTAGATGCAACTTCTTTTCTGCAGGGATTTATCCATTTCTTTCTTTTTCTTTAGCTATGTTTAGTCTGGAACTTCATAATTTCAGTATTAAAGCTTCCACCTCCTTGTAAATCGTTTAGCTCTTCTCTTCGTTTATTTTCTAAAGGTTGCGGCGAGTTTGACGTTTACACCTTTTTCTTTTCTTTTTTGTCGGATGTACGCAGTAAGTTGTTGCAATTTAATAATCACCTTTGTACTTAATATCTATAGCTTTAGTGCATTCCTTCAGTTTTATATTCGGTTCATTCGTAGTGAAATATTTCCTTTGATTTTCCCTCTTTGGCAGTGTATTCTGGTTGAATATTGTGGTAAGTTTCATACCTTTTTATATTTTACAAACATTGGTTTTGTGAGATTCGTCCCTAAAGTGAAGCAAATATTTAGATTTTGTATTTTTATAAATAGTTTTTATGTTATAAAATGTCCGTCTTTTATTGGACAACTTAAAATTATATGTTCAGAGTTTAAATTTACAATGTTAAAGATGCAAACCTTCTAGAATAATTTATTAGTTTAATTAATTAATGCTGGTTTTATACGACAGTTTTTTTAAGGCAAGGTAAATAATTCCTACGAAAATATTTTAATTTTGTCTCCAATTCTGTCGTGTTAGTTTACTTTAAAAGAATTCCAACAAAAACGTTATCTCTAAAAACAACAAAAAACTCAGTTTCCAGCGACGTTTACAACTGTAGAAAATGTTATTTTTAGTTCCTAACATCAAACTTCTTAAAAGCAACAAACGAAGAAGAAGAAAGCGAACTCGTCCCTGGGAACCTACCTACATATATTTGCTACAGAAGACCAGTTCTAATTCGGTCATAAATTTCCTGTTTTAAAGAACTGAATTAACAAGGTTAATGCCATAATAGTCAAAATAGTTCTTTCTAAAGGTGCCGAAATTATTTTGTGCAAATACCGACGAGCTTACATCATTTTTCTTAAACGTTTTAGAAAATGTTTAGCACTAATTAAGTATTTAACTTCTAAAATTACGATTGATCTCTAAACTCGAGAGATTTTTTTTTGTTTATTATTTTTACGAAACACGTTTAAAATTACCTTTTTCCCAAATCCGATTTTGCGGTTATTATGCTTGTTGAAATGTTAATTAAACTTAATTGGCTTTAAAATCGGGAATTTAAAGTTAAAGTAAGCCCCTTAATTAGTGTGAATTGTGCCTTTTTTTTAGTTGTTTTAATATTTGATTCGGTGACAAAGTATTTTCGAATCGTCGGAATAAATACGAAGGTCCGTTTTGTTAGGAATGGTTAAGCTTTAAATAAAGTGTACCAATGAAAAATTTTCTTGAATTTCAGTTTTTAAACGGAAGTAGCCGTCTATTAAATCCTGAAAAGTACAATGCAGGCAGGAAAGAAAAAAAATCATTCATCTTCTTTAAGGTTATTTATTATAAGTGGAAAAACATGCAAATGCTTTCCTATTTGTATACTTGTGTATTAGAGTTTCTTATCTCTAGCTCAGATTAACTAATCTTATATCACTTAAAGTGATTTTAATTTAATCAGAACGTTAACTCAAATTAGTAGTGCTTAACAAAAACCTTAAATGGAAATGGGAGCATTAATTTGAGCTTCGTACCTACCGGAACGAATTCTTCCATCGGATATTAGAGCAAAAATAATTTTTATTTAACCGATTTTAAGATTCCAGTTACATGACGATTTATTCCAGGCAATTCCCAATTTATCGCGAATCTTCTTTAAGCCAGAGTGAATTGCTGATTTGCAATGCAGATTGAGAGTGGGTGCTAATGCTCCTCATTGGCGGACGCCCCTGGATGCAGCCTGACAGTTACTAACGATCGAAATTAATATTGTGGACGGTTTTCTTTGCAAACAAGGAATTAGGAAATGTACACATGCAACTCATGAAAAGGAAAACTGACGGAATTTAATTGTATCTTTCTTATTCTTTAACGAGTTTCCTGATTTACCTTTGCTAGTTTCTGTAATTTATTTCTTAATTATTGAAGAATACCAGAATGGAACATTCGTACATTAAAAATATTTTCCACTAAACTTAAACGTAAAACGTACCTCGTGTTTATTAATAATAAAAAAGGAATTCCAATCATATCGCAAATAAAAATTCATGCTTATAATTCTAGTATTCAAGACGTATTTCTGGTCTTTTTTAAAAATCCGCAGTTACCGTATATTAAACTCCTCGAAAGGTATAAATTTCTAACACGCATACTTGTAATCTACAATTAACTACAACATAAAGTATTCGTGATGTTTCTGCATACATTTTATATGCATGAAATACTAAAGCAATAATTGATACAGGTAATCCAGCACTAAATAATAATAATGATAGGATGTTGCCCCTTAATGTTTTTGTAAGATAAGAAAAGCATGCTTTAGTATTTGCAAACTTGCTTATAAAATGATGGTTTGAATTGTGAGATGAATATTTTATATAGGAAAAACGTTTAATAAAAAAAATTAACGCTTTGCGTGTAAATGTGTCAAGTTAAAAAGTGGAAAATGGTAAATCGTTCGTCTTGGGAGTTCTAAATAATATTTTAACTTTGCATGTGATTCCAGGGAAATTTTAGTAATTAATCTGACAAGTAAAATCGTAAGTCTGAAGTATAAAATTACTTCAGTAATTTAATACCAGGGTCGATGCTTTAACAAGGGTTATTTATTTAAGTCAGGCTACTGTTTAACTTTAAATTTACTGATTAAACATAGAAAGGAAGTTTAATGTTTTAGAATTAAGGGCAATCATCTCAATGATGAACAGATTTTGCGGATTTTTGGCAAATTTAGAATAGCAAATACTTCTAATCTGCAAGCTTTCAATCATAATAAAAACCAAACAGAAATTTTATAATTTTCTTGAATTTTTACTTACTTAATCCTATTACCTTTTTACTGTTAGGTGTAAGGCGGGGTGGAGTTGGGTTGATACTTTTCTCTCTCTTTTTTCTGTCTTGGATTAGTTGCCTGATTCATTTCCATGCTATGCCCTTCTTCTCAGTTTCCTCCTTTATTCCATCGTTCCATATTCTTCTCGGCCTTTCCTTTTTATTTTTCTCCGGCACTCGCGTTTATTTTTTTACTGTTTCTGTTTCTATTGTTTTTTTCTCTTCCTAGATATGTTGTTTTCACCATATTAAATACATAGATTTCCTGTTTTCCCGATTCTTTCGTCTCTTTGTCTATCTTCCCGTTGTTTTCTATTATTTTTCTTAAGTATTTACAACCTACTTGTTCTATTTCTTTCCCCTGTATTCTTGTATATTGTGTTTTTTTTTTCACTTGAAATTGTCATACTTTTCGTTTTGTCTATATTTATCTTCATATTTATCTTTGTTAATTTTCTATCCATTACTTCTGTTAAAGTAATTCGGAATTTTTACCCTGTTTGGCTACCCTTACTTTACTAAGGTTGGTTACGTTATCCCATGTTACTAAGCCACCCGGTATATCCGCTTGTACCAACCACTGCAGCAGCAACTTGCAAGTTCAGTAAAACAAATCAAGTTTGTGGTCCACGTTGAGACAATTTCGGTTTTATTTATGATTATCATGTAAATCAATACACACCGTTTCAAGGTTTAATGTACATCTATTCATTATGTGCGTTTATTTATGTGTTCCCGGTGTCTCATGTGAGCTTTTTAATCAAGCATCTCACAGAGTCGGTCTTCCAGATAATATTACAACGAACCAGAGTTCACGTAAATTACACAATCCTCAACAACTTCTATATTATATTGTAGATCGTCTTCTGTTGCCGCTAATCTGGCCATATCACCTGCAAACATCAATTCGGTTGGCTCAATTTGTTTCATTTTCTAGTATCCTAGTTATAGTGGTTTCTTCTTTTTCTTTGCTTCTCTTATAGCTCTAGTATCACCGAAAACGCCAATGGGCTCAGTACACAGCCTTGTTTGACCCCTATCTTTGTGAAAAATTCTCTCGACTCTTCATTATGTGTTCTTACGTTGATTATATTCTCTTGTACATAGCTTTTACTACCTCTATTGTTCTTTTATCTACTGCCAGCTTTTCCAATATTTTCCTTGTCTTCCCTTCGTATTTGGTCGAATGCTTTTGCAAGGCCTATAAAACATATGTGGATATCTGTGTTTTTATGTATTAGTTTTTCACTGGCTTGTCTTATCGCGAATATTAAGTGTACCACTTCAAAATCCACGTTGGGTATCTTATGTCATTGTTTCAATTTTATTCTTATCCTTTTCTCCATTGTTATCGCCAATATTTTTCCTGAGATACTGGATACCATTATTCCTCTATAATTACTACAGTTTCTCTGATCTCATTCTTTTATAAATAGATAGATAGCTTGTTTATTATGTCATTTAATAATCGAATTACTTGCTTCGTCCCTTCTTCTCCCATGTGCTTTATCATTTCCGGGGTTACGTTATCTCTTCCTGGCACCTTTCCTAGTTTTAACTTTGTTTATGGCTTTTATTACTTCTTCCTCGTCTATTAGTTCTACTTCTATTTCTTTTGTTCAGACTCTGTCAGTTCTTCAACATTTTGTCTCCATCTTTCCATTATTTTATCCTCGTCTGTAATTATCTTCCCTTCTTTATCCTTTATATTTATGATATCATATTTCTTCTTTCTCAGTTGTTTTAGTGTTCCATAAAATAATTTTTGATTATTTCTATAATTTTCAGTCATCTTTTGGCCAAATCTAAAATTTTTGTTTTGTTTTTTCACTGCTGTCTTTACTTCTTTCCATTTTTCTTTATATTTATCTGTAGTAGTCCTCTGCGCTTTTTATACTTAGGTACCTTTTACACTTGTCTTTTTTGTAGTTTGTTTTTAGTTTTAGTTTTATAGTCCACCACTCTGTCTTCTTCATATCTTTATTTATTATGTTCACTGTTTCACAGCTCTCTTTTGCTGCATCTAATATATTGTTTTAAAAATTCTTCATTTTTCTTCTATTCCGTTTCTCTCTTTCTTCAGTAAGTTTTCTATTTACTAGCTAGGTATTTCTTTCGATATTCTATTTTTTAAGTTTATCGGTTTTTTATTTTCCCGTTTACTCTCCCTCCTCTTTTGTCTAGCTTTTCTAGTTTTGTGCTTGAACTTTGTATCGGCTATCACTAAATCGTTATCTATGCATATTTCTATTATTCTCTCTCCATATTATTTTTAACTTCTTCTCATTCCTTTCCCATATATTTTTCTATTCCTTGGTTTATATTTCCTACTCGTCCTTTCACATCCCCCATAATTAATATATTTCCTCCTCCTTCATCTATTTCTTCGTGTAATTTTCCAAAGAATTTGTCTTTTCGTTTTTTTCTGTGAATTCTCGTTCTCTCCATATGCCACTATTATAGTCCATGTTTCCTCATTTAATAATAAATTGCATATCTACATTAAACATTCTTTCATTTATATATTTCTTTTTTATAATGTCTTCGGCCCGATTGAGCCCACTCCTTCCTGCGCTTGTTTTGCTTCCGTAATTCCTAAGACTTCTATATTATGATTTATCTTCTACTATTTTTTCCACTTTTGCTTTTAGACTACGCACATTTCATGATTTCATGGTTTTCTCTACCCTTTTCCCAACTTATCTCTTTCTTCCGATCCTTGTTTGTTGTTTTTCTTTTCCGATTTGTTATCTCTTTATTCATAGCCATTCTTATCGCCTTGTCCATTATCCATGTTTTATCCTGTTTAGTGTTTCTCATTAGTTTTTTCCTCTATATAACCGTTTTTTCACTGCCCAATTGTATTTCCACATCATTGGTAATTAAACATCTATTCTCTGCACGATGCCTTCTGTGTAATTTTCGAACTATGTATTATTCTCTTAAGGCTTCGCCGTTACCACTGACAATACAATTCGTCAAAAGGTTTCATTACGTTGAAGAATCCCTCTATTTCTAAAGATCCCATTTTTTATTCCCCTTCTCCTCTATATAACCGTTCTTTCCACAGTTCCGCTTCCACCATTTACCATTTATTTTTAACTTCATATAACCAACTATCACCTTTTTACCTTCATTTCTTTCTTCCATTGCTCTTTGCCGTATATATCTGTTGTAGCTATTTCTCCTTCTTTTTTTGTCATATCCGATTTTGGTTATATCTTGTGCTCTTCAATGTTCCTCAGCTTTTTCTTATTCTTTAGTATCTTTAGCTTGTCTGTCATGTTATCTATTTCCATGTCGAAGGTTTTTTCTCCAATTTTATCCACATTACTTATTTTGGTCTCTACTTCTAACTTACTTGTGATGAAATCTTGCAATTTCTCTCTCAATAACTTATCATCATTCGTATCAGTTGGAAAAGCTTGATCAATAATTTTTTCTTTATTTTATCTTTTTCTAGCTTTGCTATTCTAGTGTTTGTTGCTTGTAATTCCTTTTCCAGTTTTTTCGTTTTTCTCCGTTACCTCTTTTATTAGCTTTTTGTTCTTTTCTAATTTGTTTTATTTTATTCATCATTATTTCTTTATTTTTATCCATTTATTTTTTCAACATATTTAACAATTCGTCGTCGTATTCATCTATATTTTTCTTGATCGGAGATCTCTTTGTTATTTTACTTCCTCTTTTATTTGTATTACTTCTTCAAGCTAATATATTGTTTTTAATTAATATTTTTTTTAATTCGTTTTATATTCGATCTCGTGTTTTATTAATTTTAATTACTTTTTCACCGAATTCCCGAAGTATCTTTTGATTTCTGCAGCTCGAATTCGCGAGGTTATTATCGCCGCACACTGGCTTCACGTCCGTTCATTTTGAATCGCAAAACTCAACCAAACTTTTATAGAAGTAAATTCCTTTTTTTAGCTTAGTTAAAGAAATTACATAAGTTTTTCTAAATATCTGTATACTTAGTTTTGGCAACAGGAACATAATAACAAAGAATATGAGTTCAATTTTTTTTCTATTTGGATGTTTTTTGTTTAACTCAAATAAATAAATTAAGAGTTAAAGGTAAAGGTTCGTAGAATTCCCTTGTGTAAAACGATCAAACGGTGTCCTAGGATAAATTCCTTAACAGAAGGTATTGGAGAGGAAGGTCAGGAAAAATTTTGGAGAATCAATAAAACAAACCCTTCAGACGAGAGGTGCAAATTTTTGTCTTCTTTTCTCTTTTTCTTGTCCTTCTTGGGGACGTTTTGGGCGAATTTTAGGTTTAGTGTGAGACTTCCTAGAATATTGAAACCCAGCCAGTTTCATCAGCGTAAAGATTTACCTTTTCATTACATTTTTATGATAGATTGATAGGCTTGCCTTAACATCAGTCTGTAGTAGAAAATTCAAATCATTTCCATATATCGTAATATTTCTGATTTATAGCCTCTGACATTTTTCCAAATTTAATTTTTGAAAGTCTTGCCAAAATTGGCTCTGTAGATATTTTAAAATAATATAAAAAGGTAATGAATTGGTCTTGAAGTCAGTAAAAACCTAATCACAATTTTTTCAAAGATTGAATCGTAGTGTTTTATGGAACTAAATAAAACCGAGTAAGATCAGGCATAGGATATTATTGTCGAAAATGTTTTCTAATATTTTGTTGCCTGAAATTGAAAGGAAGCTGTTATTACGGTAATACGTTATATTTTCGATATTCGCAAAGTTCCATGCAGGTGTTATCCCGATATCGCTACTGTTAGATACATTGAAACAAATGTGTTTGTGAGGTAGATATTAATCTGATCCTTTTCAGTCCTTGTGTTTCCCCTTTGCCTCTCACTTTCCGGAGCTAATATATCGCCTGATCCAATTTCCTATCCCAAAAATCCAATAATATGAATAGCAGTAGACGGCAAAGCTGCTCCTGTCTACTGAAATACGTTTCCTTACTTTATTCAATCTTATAAAATGGTTTCTTTTTAAAATAAATTTATTCGATATTATTTTTTATATTCTCGCGAATTGATACGTAAACATTATTTAAGTTGGGAATTTTTAAGTTTGGGAATACTTAAGGAATTCGCCAGACGCCGCTGTAATTTGAATATTCGCAGTAACATGTCGAATTCGTTTCAAGCACTCCTCGATTTCATTACTTTACTCCGGTGCGGTTTTTTCATATATTTCCAGCTATATTTATTATTCCTATCTTGACTTTCCACTAGGTGTACGCCATATGATTTCGTCATTTATGGATTTCGACTTTTTAAATTTATATCTTGAGGTTCCCTAACTGCAACCAATTTTTATTTAAATTTGGGCATCGAACGATTTTAAGGAAAAATTAACCTGTTGATGAATTTCTACGCTTTGGTTGAGATTTGGGTTTTGATGTACGTATTGCGGTCGATAAATTTGGCGAGTATATTCGAAGGTAGAAGATTTACGGTTCGCTTTGAAGGTTCTTTTGTGAACCGTTCACTTGCATGAAAACTCCAAAAGGTACAACTGCCACCAGTTTTTCCATGCTGAAAAATTCAATCCAATACAGGTGTTTTTTTTAGATTTTAGGAACTTTGAAAGGTTAAAGCTCAAAAATCTCCTGGAAAAAATTTTGTGAAATAACCAAAATTAATTTTTGTTTTCGATTCTTTGTTTGAGAAAAAATTATTATGTGTGGTTTGACAACAAATTCGAAGCAGATTAGGTTACATTAAAAGTGTAGGTAGCTCAAACATCAAAAGTATCGTCTCTGATAAAGAACTGCCGATAGTTTATGTTGGTATTTTAGGTTTGAGTATAAAAAAAGTAAGCTTGACCACTTCGGCGCTTAACATTCTAATTTTTAACGATTTGATATCTTCCTGGACAATCAAGTTTGAATACATTAAGAATTCAGAAATTCCGTATCCGGTTGCAGGTCATTTAGTTTAGTTAAATTCCATTTAATGGCCCCGACTCTCTGGTAGGTTTCAAATTTCTTCTTCTTTCTGGTGACGTTTTCGGTTGATGGCTACTTTTAACTTCATCAATCTTTTTTTGGATACTTTTTTAATAAAACTACTATATTACAAAACGTCTGAAAACGGTTTTGGTGAAATTCCCGGAAAGATTTTTATTCCCTGAATAAGAAATAAACAAGTTTTACCTATCTTTACTTCAATCATATTCGAAACAAAGATACACAAGTCTTGTTGAGAGACGTCATTGACTAACGCTTTAACAGCTGTAGACATGTTGTAGGACTCTATGCAGTATTATAGTCATATGTAATGTATGCGAGTGTAATGTAATACCATCGCTGCGGTTGTCGTTATTTACTACCCCGCTGTCTGGAACCTTCTAACTTCTTGTCTGCCGTGTTGATCTATACACACATAAACAAATTTTGATGTTTACCAGTTCTTGTTTGGTGCTCCAAGGACTTTATTGAAACAATGCTCGCAGCAATTTCTTGAGAAGTAGGTTAGTAAGTCTTGATTGAGCTTTATCCTAACCTAAATAGACTTTTCTCACCTGGTTTCAACCAAATTTCCGAAGAACTAGATTACTAAATTTGGGTACGATTTCAATTTTAACGCAAATTTAATTTTTCCAGGAAATAATTAAGATGTCCTTTGCACTTGGAAGTTCTCATTATTTATTTGTTTATTAATGGTTCAATAATTTAAGCTGAAATCGTTTCGTGTTCCAAACATTGTAATAGTATTAAAATATAAAAACTGGCCGAAATTCTTAAGCAACCCAACACAAACGTGCTACGTATGGAAAAAAATACCATTTCCTGTAGGAACCCACGAATAACCATTAATTTTTTAGAAATCTTCGAAGCTAAAAGACTTTAAGGTTGGATATTGATCGAATTATTTTATGTCCCGAGGAGCGAATAGCAACGTGTAAAACACCTTGGGCTCTCACATAGGCATCCCGGCCATCCCGGGTTTGATTCCCGAGACCGGCGGTACCCCCGCCGGAATTATAGATGCTTCAGAGAGCACGGCAGTTTCGGTCATCATATTAACACCTTCTTCACCTCTATCGATTATTAAGGTTAGCTTCCTGCTCAGGATACGTGCGAAGAGGGCTCAGAGTACTCATACTTATGAGTTATTATGTTATTAACAGGCCATCGGCCTAGGCTTTCCGCAGTAAGAGGAAGAAGATTTTTTGTCCTCAGAAATAGTTATTTACAGAATAAGGGAAGTGAGTGAGACTTACTCTATCCAGTATGGAAGATTGGAAGACGGGCATATCACTTAACTTCCATGTAAATATTTGTTCAGTGCTAACATCTAAACTGCCTTTAACATTTTTTTTTAAATTTCTGCTTTATATTTACAATCTGTCCATTTGGGACAATAAGTAACTGATATGACAATATGTCATTGGACTTGAATCGTTTTATTTGTTTCACTTTACCAGTATTTTCAAACAAATTTCTTGCAAGCACATTAGGATGCACTTCAGTTCAAGCACTGTAATTTACACCGAACCGCTTAATTTCTTCTTTAATCAATGGAATTTCTAAGTCTTTTGCAATTATGGTGTTGGGAACATGCCAGGGGGCGGTAACTACTATTCTTAGTACTTTGTTCTGGAAGCGCTGTAGGATTTCCAGATTAGAGTTACTTGCTGTGCCCCACAGCTGAATTCCATAAGTCCATATGGGTTTAATGATTACCTTGTACAACAATAGTTTGTTTTCCAATGTTAACTGGGACTGCCTTCCTATCAGCCAATGTTGTAGTTGTCTTAACTTTAATCCAAGTCGTTTCCGTTTTGCAAAAATAAGTTTTCTCCAACTGTGATTAAATAAGCAAAACTGTCAGAATAAGTCCTAAAAGGGCCTCTTTGTATGCTGAATACTGAACGTTTTGTTAATTTTGTTAAATTTACCAATTACCGTCACTATTAATTATTGTTTATAGATTTAGTATATTCAACGAACCCCATATACTTTTTTTAAAATTAATAACACGAGTTGTGTAAACATAATCTCAATTATGCAATCAGATTTTAATATAGATGGGGAATTATAAATTTATTAAGCGTCAATATTTACATTTCATTGCATTATGTTTGTTTAGCATGAAAATATATTTAATTTTAACATCAATTCTGTGAATATTAAACACAGGGGCATTAAATTAATATTAGATGATATTGTTCTGTAGACAGATATTTTGAAATTCCTATTTTATTATTTGTTTATTTAGTATTATTTAGATTATTTTTTAGGTATGTAGTACTAAACTAGTCTTTGAAAGATTAAATTAGTAAGGGCAGGAAATCCCCAAAGGAAGGCATTTGGGAAATACTTTTCCGTCCACAGAATTTTGTTAAAATATTATAGTCTTCTTTACTAGACGGTTTAAGGCACGAAATTGTTATTTTCTGAACCAAAACTGGCACCAGTTTGTTGAAAATACAAAAGGTTTGGAACTTTTGGGCCGTTTCATGTCTTTTTTGGTGACCGAATTATTTCTTTTGTATTTATTAGGTTTGCTTAGAAAATTTTAGAAGTTAAGAGACCAAGTCGTTAATTTCAAAGAATAATCCTGCCTTTGTTCTTGGGGTGGCGGGGGCAACAGTTCGAAAAGATCTGTTTTTAATGTTGTTATTCTTTCAACATTTAAAATTGTCTTTAATTGGTTACTTCAGCATTTGGTATTGTGAATACATTTGGCTTGAGTTCAAGCTAGTGAATTGCATAAAAAGTTTCTTTAACACAGTACTAATTTAAACAAACAACTTCTAGCGGAGGGGTTTAGCTTCGACGAAGTAAAAATTTGTAATTGTGGAAGACGGGTCCCTTTATATTAAGTAAGTCTTAGATTTATTTGATTTACTGAAAGTAATCTTTCATTTCTGTTATTGTTTTAATTACATTATAAGCGACTTAATCTTCCATGTTGCCGGATATATTTCTCGTGGAATCTAAATGTCAATACCTTTGTTTAATACATACATATATTAGTAATTGCTATTATTATTATTATTATTATTATTGCTTTTTCGTTTGTTTTAAATTGATAATTATTAAATTATTATTATCATCAAAATGAGCATATGATGACTGAAGATTATCACTGTTGCTTCGGAAGTCCTTATATTATAAGTAAATATTTTAATTAATTTATATTGTTATCTGTATTGTGTGATGATGTATTAGTTGTTTATCTATTTTGTTATTAATGTACGGTACAGTCGTAATTATTGTAATGATAACGTTATTAACAACTAGGAAGTGATAATAGGTCTTCACTGGTTGATTTATTATGTTTACTTTGCTCGTTAATCATATTTTTACGATGTATTTAAATAGGAAGAGTAAGCAAAAATAATCTGCATGCCTTTTATTTTATCTACTTACTCGTACTTCCTCACTTGCAGATCAATAAAAATATTTTTTATAAGACAGACATACAATGTGATTTTTTAAAAACTCAATTGCAGCCATATTCTGTCTTAATAACCTTAGAACTGTCTGTATTAAGTCAGAATACGGCCTGCTGCAATTGAGTTTTTAAAAAATCACGTTGTAGCTTAGAGTGATGTAGCATATAATTGACTCAGTAAAATCTTGTGAGTGAGTGAGTGAGACATATTGATATGGATAAAGGTGATTGGGGTTGAATTTTGTGTGTGAAGGGGGGAACTTCTTTTTATTGACACATTCCTTATACTTTTTCTACATCGGGTTGTTTTTGCTTCCTTCTATTTTAAATCTTTGCTTCTTATACTTCTTATATACACGTCCGTTTTAAACATGTTTTTATCCTTTTTTCGTGACTTTAGATTCATAATCACTTTGTCAATCTTTCATCTTTCATTATCTATACGTGCGATTAATTTTACCCGTATTTTGCCTTGTTGGATTGTTTCTTCTACCGTTATAATTGCTATTTGTTCTCCTTAGATTTTATAACGTATTTTAAAATAATGAAATTTTTAATAAAATAATTAAACCAACCTCCGAAGCTTATGTGTATTATTTCATTAAAAATAATACACCTTAGGCCTTCATGTCTATCGATTTATTTCGAATAGAAATATTTACAAAGTCCTTTCTGGAGTAGAAGTGCAAGCTATGTCCAGGGTGCGAATCATACAACTTTTACAGGGGGGGATACTATTCAAGAATTTTTTTATACATATTTTAATGTTACAGCCAGGGAAATCCCTGGCATCCCCGGCGGTGATTCGCACCCTGGCTATGTCTGTAGGCCACTGCACACATAAGGTGCGAAGACGGTAACGCCTTATAAAGGGTATGCCACTCAAAGAAGAAGAAAGAGGATAAGTGAGTTTCACCTTGTCGAGTATGAAAGATTGCAGTCGTAGCCAGAGTAAATCATTAAACTCATATTGCATGTATTATAGTTTTTGACAGTCGATAAAAAATGCCAAAGCATTTTAGATATACATAATAATTTGACGTTCACAGGAGAACTAAAATAAATTATTCATCAAAGAATAAGTTATGCTTGATTTCCAAAGCATTAAATAGTTACTTTCCTAGGGTGGTAAGTTGACGCTACTGTTGCCATATTCAATGAGAAAAGGGCAAAATCAGTTTACTTTATTCAAACACGACCAATTTCTATTAGGTACATTGAAATGCAATGTTGAATTGATTTTTCTACTGGTATAATTTTTTGTTGCTGTCTTTGTATTTTATACCGTATTCTAGTTCTTCTAGTTTATCCTTGTGGTATATTTATTATAGAGGCCCTTGTTTGTTGAGTTTATTTTTATACTTTATTTTGTTTCAATGATTTGCATGTAACTTTTCATCTTCATTTGGTCATGGTTGGCTAAGCAAAACACGCTGACTTCACTGGGTGTATGTATTTCAAAGTTGGTGAAATTATTGTCAACGAATATTGTTATAGGTTAAGCATTTTTGAAATATTGCTAAGAATTGATTTAATAATAAACTTGTAGCAATTCACTAAAGATAAATTTGGCATCATTGCTTTTTTGTGCCAAAGCAACTTCTAACTCACACCAATTGTAACGTTAATTGTGTTTATTGGTTTATTCATTGGGCGAGATGTATGTTTGGGGGTACTAAGAATCGCAACGTGATCGACTGTCATGATCACTTAGTTCTACCTGACTGGAATGTAACTGAACACAAGGTTTTTGGTTCAAATAGAGATGGAATGGGGGTTTTTATCTCTCCTGTCAGAGTTTCGTTTTTGCTAATAAAATTGCTTTTTATTACGTTGACACATTTTGCTGTTGATGCTCTTTTTTTCTTGACATTAGCTTCCAAGTATAGATTTCCTGTTCTTTCTACTCTGTAGGCTCATTAGCCTTTTCTTTTATAACAACTAAGCTTAAAAGAATTCTTAAAAGCTTTCTGCCTATCCGCTTATCGTTTTAGTAATTTTTCCTTTGCAAGTTTATTTCATTTGAGCGTTGGATTCGTTTCATAGTTGTTTGTTATTTTACACACACATCTGAATCCAATAACTTGTTCTGTTTTCACTTTCGATCATTGTACATGTCCTGATGTTCTTCTATGCCTTTTGCTATTATCCTTTTTATTTTTGTTGTATTTATTTATATACAGGTCTTCTTTAATCGTGTATTTAATATACTGACATTTCATTGAAAAGAATTCTGTAAATCCAATAATTATGATACAATATTGTTAATTTCACTATTTTTATTTTCCAATAGTCTACTTGGGGCTTTTTAGCTTTACTTTGCATCTTTCATCTGTTAATGTCTTTCCAACATTACTTTATGGCTTGGTTCAGCATGCGTCTGACTACTGAGATGGCCCAGATTCGATTCCCAGAGCCTCACATACATACATCGAAAAACACCCAGCTGCTTCCCTCGAAAAGCAATGGCAAACCACCGAGGTATTCTGCCTAGTAAAGTCTTCTCTGGAGTAGTAGTGCAAGCACTACCGTGGTTCGGAGCCCACCCTATGTCTGTAGGCCACTTCACACGCACACCACAGGCATATGGAGAGAAGACTCTAGGAAGAATAATGTTATCTTAAATAAAAATGGGCTGGAAATTCATCCTTATTGAATACCAATGTGACGGGTAAAACTGCTTAACCTTTCATTTGTGTGTTTTACATTACTATTAGTGTTCAAACATAGATTTTTGTGTACTTTAAACGCTTGTCAACCTTCCTTCCTGATTCGATCTCAGGTCTTTTCCAGTGCTGTCAATGAAATATACAAGTTTTTCAGTTCATTTAGCCTTTTCAGCTAATTATCTTAGCATCGGTATTTTACTGCAAGTTCGAGCCAAGCTTAGTTTAAGACAATTTAGTCTAGGCTCAAGTGCAGGGGAGATTAGCTTAAGCTCTAATTTAAACGTACTTAAGCTAAACTTCAGCTTAAACCTACACTGAAATACTGATCCTTAGGAACGGATTTATAATCCGATAAAGAAAATTACTTTCGAAACAATGTTGTGAACAAAAGTAACAAAAGAAAATATTTGGAAATTAAACTACCAGAAGGGAAATAATACCTAGTCGTGTGCTTCTTCCTGCTTTCTAAAATCGCACTCTCTTTCGTTTGTTGTCCTTTTCAATTTATTTCTTAGTCTCTTCATTCCAGTATATATCCAGTTGTTGTTCCTCTACTGTACTGCATTCTTTACTTTTTTCTGTAACGTGATGTTATATAAAATTATCTTTCCATACTTTTTCGTGAAGTTGCCTGTAATTACTAATAAGGACGTTGATGTTTTTCAATGTAATGTTTATTAAACTTTAAGCAGATTTATACTCACATATACCAAAATTGTTTTTTGAATACAAAATGCAGTTTTCAATAGTGGAATACTCACCTTGGTAATCAAAAGTCGTAGGTTCGATTACCGATTCCTAATTCTGAAAAAATCGAAAACATTGCCCTCTTTCGGGTACAAAGAAAAGTCGGTTCAATGTTTGCCAGAATAAAAATTCCTTACAGTAGGGAGAAGCCTTAGATTTGAAAAAACTGTAATCCGGCAGTGTTAAGGCCAACGGCGGCGATGCGTATTGAGATTCTTGGCACTAAAAGCCTAACATAAATAAATATCAAAAATTTAGTTCTACGTTCTAAAACTATACAGGGTCCTGCAACAGTGCGTCGGGCTTTCCTAGCGCCCTTATCGTGAGAGATAGAAAAAAAAGTTTCAAGCATAAAATTATTGGTTCGAAGAGATCTACGTCGCGAAATTATTTTCAATAATACAGAGTGTTCCACTTTTGCGCTATAATAAAAACATACATTTTTTTAAATGCAACACCCTGTAACTTTTCATGTCTTCCGATGTCATTTTTTAACCTCTACATAACTGTCTACCCACTTTTGTATTTTGTGTCAGTGTTACCAACTTATTAATTTTTTTCCGAAAAATCTTTCATAAACAGACTTCACTTTAAAAATCATAAGCGACCTTGATTTTTGAAGTAGAGGGATAAATTTTAGCAATAATTGTAGTCCGGTTAAAGAGCAACATTTTGATATGAGAAAATGGGATTCAGTTGATACAGGGTGTTACAAAAGAAAATGCCAAACTTTCCAAACTTCAAAGTGACATAGCTCATTTTTTTCAAATGGAACCACCACTGTTTTATTTCGCAAATCGATAGCTTTTTTTATCCTCTTTAATTTTGTATTTAGATGTCCGATACCTAAACCCCGTAGTTTTAGAGATATTAAATACTTTTCACAAAAGTAACAATTTAATTACATTTTATGCACCGAAGTGGGCCGTGCTAATGCAAAAAACCAAAACAAAATGTAAGTAAGCCTCAATGTAACATTTTAGTAAATTTAGAATCAAAACGGATAATACTTATGTAATAAAATTAATTGTTTTATTCAAAAACTATGAAAAGTAACAAAATTCAAAATGCATAAAAGAAAAACGACTACAATAAATGTTCGAAATGTCTTCCATTTTCATTCAGGCTCAAATCAATTCGCTGCTGAAAAGATCTTTGCACTCTTCGTAACATTTCAGGTGAAATACTTGCAAAAGCGTCAACAATTCCTGGTTGCATATTTATTTGTGTTGTCGGTAGTTCGTTATAAACAATTCCCTTCACGTGTCCCCACAAAAAAAAATCAAGTTTTGTGCCTGAATGAAAATGGAAGACATTTCGAACATTTATTGTAGTCGTTTTTCTTTTATGCATTTTGAATATTGTTACTTTTCATAGTTTTTGAATAAAACAATTAATTTTATTACATAAGTATTATCCGTTTTGATACTAAATTTACTAAAATGTTACATTGAGGCTTACTTACATTTTGTTTTTGTTTTTTGCATTAGCACGGCCCACTTTGGTGCATAAAATGTAATTAAATTGTTACTTTTGTGAAAAGTATTTAATATCTCTAAAACTACGGGGTTTAGGTATCGAACATTTAAATACAAAATTAAAGAGTATAAAAAATGCTATCGATTTGCGCATTTGCGAAATAAAACAGTGGTGGTTCCATTTGAAAAAAATGAGCTATGTCACTTTGAAGTTTGGAAAGTTTGGCATTTTCTTTTGTAACACCCTGTATCAACTGAATCCCATTTTCTCATATCAAAATGTTGCTCTTTAACCGGACTACAATTATTGCTAAAATTTATCCCTCTACTTCAAAAATCAAGGTCGCTTATGATTTTTAAAGTGAAGTCTGTTTATGAAAGATTTTTCGGAGAAAAATTAATAAGTTGGTAACACTGACACAAAATACAAAAGTGGGTAGACAGTTATGTAGAGATTAAAAAATGACATCGGAAGACATAAAAAGTTACAGGGTATTGCATTTAAAAAAATGTATGTTTTTATTATAGCGCAAAAGTGGAACACTCTGTATTATTGAAAATAATTTCGCGACGTAGAGCTCTTCGAACCAATAATTTTATGCTTTAAACTTTTTTTTCTATCTCTCACGGTAAGGGCGCTAGGAAAGCCCGACGCACTGTTGCAGGACCCTGTATATGGTCATTTTTAGAACCAAGTCCGAAGTAATGAATTATACAAACTATTTCATGAGTTAAATAGCATTGAAATTAAAGCCAGATTCAAGTTTAGATTATAAAAGATATGATTTTGTTTTTGATTATTTTAATTTTTGTTATGTAAAATAGCATTCTGGAGAAGTAATTAAAATAACGCAATTTTTAAAATCTTCCAGAAAATTTATGTCTTAATATACGTAAGTTCAAGTACGAACTCAATTTAAACTTCGCTAAGTTCTTTCTTTAATTTTTTTATGCTGAGAATATTAAAGTTTTCTTACCATAAAAAATTACACAATACTTCATTTTAAGTATATGTGTAAATGAGATAAAAAGTTTGTAAAAACTGTAATAAATTTTAGTTTTATGCTTACATATTCAGTACTTTGACGTAAATTGTCATGACTGACAGCACAACAGGTTTTTAAGTAAACGAAATTAACATTCGCGATAAAGGAACATTAACTATTTAGAATTCATGTGCAGTAACAAAATGGCAGGTGCTTCCATTCGTGTGCTTCATAGCGTAACCTAGGAGTAACAACAATAAACAAAACGTTATAATTGCAAATTATATACAAATGATATACCGGGGGTTTTATTTGCTAACTCTTTTACTGCAGGATATTTTATTATATATGAGAATATGAATTTCAATTCTTCATGAATATGGATTTTTAGCAAAATACAAAGTTTGAAGTCTTCTGCAATCTTTGCAAATAATAAATTTGCTTTGTTTATGGGCCGAGTCAAAACGTACGAGATAATATTATTTAAGTTCCTGTAGGAAATTGACTTGACGATAAAAAATTTCCGTTTAACACACCAACATTTGCAATAAATTTCCTCGTTCTTATCTCTTGTGCTAATACTTACCTTTTTAAGAAAATATTTCCTCGGAAATGATGTTGTTCGTACGCTTGCTTTATTATAATGTTTATTATTTTTTAAGTAAGCACGTGATGAAAAAAAAACACATCGTTTGTTTTAATTTCAACACAGGAAATATAATGAATCCATAACCATAGAGTGCTTCCTGTGTTGTCGGATTGTCGCCCACCGGAGCGGCACAAATGCATTTAACTTCCTATTTAAACAGCCACAACTATGTTTAATTATCAGTTATACCGCAAATGCAATAACCTGCATTAAATTCTGGCGTACAGTAATATGAACACCTTATCGAAAAAGCCATTGCAATTATTTGCATATGGCACACACATGTGATGCGTTTAAAATGATACGCGGCTTGCTTGTTTTAATTTATTTTTATTTCGAACAAACCAGAATTGAATTAGTAGCGTGATTGGTGATAATTTTAATCGCAGCGGTGTATACAAGAGTTCTGAAAGCAACCTTGTCCAGTGTGTAATGTTATATTTACATCGCTATTCGTTTAATTATTCATACTAAAAATTTATACCTGTGTAACTGACTAAGACTAAGTATAAATTGTACTCGTCCCTTGAGATACGATAGTTGGAATTTGATATCAACTCTATTCGACTCTTCTTATTTCTTTTGAAAGAAATAAGTATAAATAATAAAGACTAGTCCGTCTGGGTTTTAACTTGTATCCCATTATATATTACGAATGGGCTCTCCTTTTTACAAAGGATGGAAAATAGAATAATTCTCGTCTGTTGATGATGACTTAAAAGATGTTTCAACAGTAAAAATGAACTCTGTGGAAACACGTAATAAAAAAGAATGTCATAACGTTGTAAATTTGATTTATGTATAGTGGGATGTTTCATTACGCTTTTATAAATGGCAATAAAATGACAACGGTTTTTATTATGGAATGTTGTTGGTAATTTGATATATTGCACCAGTTTTGGTCATCAAACTATTATAGAATGGGAAAGCAAATAATAGCAAAGGCTGTGTTTCGGAAAATTCAAACTTTAAATACGTTAGGAAGCCTGTTTAGATATTTTTTTCGCAGGTTTTCAGCATAAAAAAATGGAAAAAGATGTTTTTTTAACTTAGGAAATAAGTTTCACAAATAAAGGTAAACCTAATATTCCGTTACAAATTCAGTGATAAGGTATGTTAACTATAAGCAGAAATGAGTTGTGTATTTAACATAAAAATAGGCAAATATTGATCTATGCAATTCTTGATAAGGATAGTTTTAAACTGCGTTGTTAAATGTCAGTTCAAGGATTTTGTAACACCTTTCAAAGATAAAATTTCAAGGACTTACGCCTTGGTAATAATTTTTTTATATCCAGATTTTTCAAAATTAATTCAAATTCATTTAAAAATAAGCACCTTTGGGGAGGCAATATTTAGACAAATTCTGCAAAATCAAATTTATTTAAGAAATTCACAAAATTTAATATTTTAAAATTGGAACTTAGACAAAAAGCAATTTGGCTTGAAGGGAGCCATTTTCATCAATACTAAATAATAAAATCACCAAATTCTTTTTCAGATGATTTTTTAGAACTTTGAATTGGAAATTACCAGGATTTTCCTGAATAACAGAGATTCAATAGTTGTCCTATAAATACATTTAACATACTATGTAATTAGCAAAATTTAACATACCTACATATTAATAATATCCGAAATAATTGTCGATTTAATTTTAAATATTAATGTTATTCAAGGTATGTATACCTATTATATTAATGGAATTAATTTTAATTTTGAAACTCGATCCAGTGGTGTAGATTTAATGATTAAATGTACTAAAACCATAATATCAATTTGATATAATAGTTTAAGTACTGGATAATTATTAGTAATCTAGGTTAATATTAATATTTTGCTTTACTAAATATGGCAGCTTACTTGTTGAAATACGTATGCCCATTCGATTGCTTTGAATGAATTAGATTTAAAGCATTTAAACTGTTTCACTGTGTTTTAGAAATCATCTCGAAACTACAGAAATATTCCTTCACGTGAATAAATATAACAAAAGTAACTGGAAACAAGCAATAGCAGCTCTCTTCAACTTAAATGTTAAAGCTTAAAATTCTCATTAATGTGATGTATTTAAATAATTCGGCAGTTTTTAAACATTTACAGACAGTTGCATTTAATTTTAAAGTACAATGTATATTCTGTTTAAAATTACATGTAGCATACAAAATCCGTTAATTTATTGCATTCATACAAGAGGGTGCATAATTAATGTACAACATTCTGTAAATCATTTTAGGTACTACGTATTCTTTTAAACCGTTCTGTGTTTAATTATTTCACTTTATGTTTGTTATTTACACAGTAACACATATAAACTGCTTTTATTCCCTTTTTTACATTTAAATGTGTGATAAAAGCTATTTTGTGTTATGCAGTAATGGCTTCAAAAATACTTTACATCAGAGTCATCTGAAGTTGAGGTTTCCAAAACCTCGGAGATCGAATTTTGGTTAAAACGAAGAGGTATTAATAATTAGTTAGCCTTGCCAATTTTTATTAAACATAGGTGAAAGTTATCATACTGTTCCTCTTCCTTTCCTTTGTAAGCTAATGGTCTATGTTTATAGTGTAGGTACTGTGAGTTATTTTACCATATATGTTGGGTAGGAGGCTAACCTTACCCCTAGAACAAACGTAGATGAATACAAGCCCAGCAAAGGCTGTAGTCATTTTCGAATTGTGACTTCAATTGTTGAATACCTTTCAGTAAATTTCCAGAAGTTATCTTCTAAGGAAGCTTATAATAACATGTTCCTATTTCAATGATCGGCTTCAGACAGAACGCAAGAGGCGACCACCGTTGGGCGCAGCCCAAAAGTCTTTTTAGGAGGCGCAAATTTTATAATTTTCCCCAGGGTGCACAAAATCTGAAACCGGGATTACCTATACCTATCAAGATAAAACCTAATTCTTGTTTTTAAAGAGACATGAAAGAACAGAGCAAGCACATGAAAACCGATTACTGAGTGCACAGCAAACAAAAAATCGATTCCGTTAATGATTTGATTTTGGAAAATTAGTCCAAAATGAATATTAGCTATCAGAGTTAGGATATTTGGTATGAACTAGTTTTTTACGTCATTGATATTGAACTAAGTACGAGGAAAACATCAGAAAAATGGATACCAAAATGCTGCCCAAAAGCGAATTAATTTAAGTTGCCATAAAACAATAAATTTGAAGATGGTACGTCAAATTCTTTTTAACCACATGGTGACTGTTGACAAAATATAGGACTTATGTGTCAAAAAAGAGTCCAACAAGTGAAACTATACAGACATTCTTTAGCAAACACCCATCGTAAAATTTTTCTGATTTTTATTTTCTGAGTTACTAGCAACAAAGAAAACCGAAAATTAGAGAATATTACTAATTTTGGTTAATAAAACGAGTTAAAGTGTGGAAACGCCATATAGGAAACTATTGAAAATGGTATTGTTTTTACAGGTCATATATTGCCCTGAAAAAAATAAATGAAATCGTCTTCCAAATCTTCCAACATCCACCATATTCTGTTGACCTCCAATTTTTCTTTATTTTCACAACTCAGAAAGATCTTAAAACGATTAAGAGTATGTTTTAAAGAAGATGGCTGTAGATGTTGTAAAGGAACTTGGTTTGTGGACCAAACAAACGAATTTTTTCGCAAAGGATTCGAGTTACTTATGAACATTATGTTACACAAATAGATGTAGAAGGTGAGTGCATTTGATAAAATAATATTACTTCTTAGCTATATACTTTCGTTTTAACTAGGCTGGGCTAGAAACTCTCAATACTTATTCGATGAAAAAAATGGTATGCAGGATTGATTTTAAGAATCGACAGTATGTTAAATATTACGTTGTCATACAAAAATCATTCTTTGGAAATCAACTTAGGTATTTCAGAATGTTATTTCCGAAGCCTTTATTTAAAAGGGCTAACTAAGTTAAAGCGAATTTTATTCAATATTATACGTTCCGGATTAAGTAATAGTATATTATAGACCAAGCTAGAGAAGACATTTTTCTCAGCCGAGCAGTATTATTTCCCGACATGCGAAGCATGGAGGGAAATAAGTTGTGAGGCTGAGAAAAGTCTTCTCTACCGTGGTTTATATACTATTTTTTTCACTACTAGCACCTTTATTCCTTTTAATTAATCATTTTTACATAAATAAAAAATAAAATGACAGATCCGTATATTTATTTCTAAATATCCACAAAAATCAAATAGCCTTACTTGAAAACAAGGGGAGAGGTTAATTTCAATTGACATTTGGGTAAAACATATTTTTTCTACACCTATTTAATTATATTGCAATTATTAGCATTTTTTTTTGTGATAAATAGTACCTATAATTCACTGCAGTGAATTATGGATTCATAATTCACTGCAGTGAATTATGATTTCGGCCAATCACAAATACAAATCCAAAAATCAATATTTCTCTAATCCAATCATATTTTAAATCGCCCGCGATCAACTTCTTCTGCGGCTGACAATCGACACGCCCAAGTGTGTTGTCATATTGCTTGTTTACAAAGTTATCAAATTTGCCTAATTTGAGTCTAATATATTTGTTTAATAGGTGTAGAAAAAGTATCGTATTACATTCGCGATTATGGCCATTATTCGCTCAGATGATTTGTGCCACTCGCCTGACGGCTCGTGGCTCAAACGTCATCTTCGTGAATAATGGCTGTCATAATCACTCATATAATAATATACTATAAAATAGGCACCTGAGCGCATGGCCATTGTTTTTATTATTAACCAGTATAGTCAATAATAAAAAATTATTGACCACTAGGAGAGAAATTCATCTTCTGGGCTCGAAAATAAGGTCAATAATGACATCTTCTGATACTAGTAGTGAAAAAACTACCTTAGGCTTCATTATATTACAATTCTAACAATTTTAAAACACATTTCGACGTATTCAAATCCGACAACAAAAGACGCAATGTGTGAGTACTTACTTATGTAGAACAAAGATGAGTGAAGGTGTTATTAGAATTGTACAAGGATGGTTTAGGATGGAATGTTTATTGCCATAGTCTTCCTTTTCTTCGAGTCGATAGTAAGGTTGTAATGCTGAAGTCTTATATCCAAGGCACATTTAAACTTGAAGATTTTCTAATTCAGCAAAGGAATTACCTTTTTTATATTTAAAAATAATTGTCTAATTGTAATTAAAACATAATGATACGTGGCAAAAAGGAACAAACGGGTTTATGAAATTTTGGAACTAACTTTTGTTTTTAATTTAATGGATTACAGGATTCTTAGAAGTTGTCTGCTAAGAAAACTCATGACAGTATGTTAATAACATTTTAGGTGAATTAATTTTCGAAGATCTGAATTGCTACTTTTAAAAGCAAGGGTATAGATGGAGCGATAAAAATTAATAGAAAGTTGAAAAACCAATTCCTGTGCCAACACCAGAAAACGTCGATGTGATTCATGATTTAATTTTGGGAAATTGACGAATCTATCTAAAACTGAGCATTTAGGGAATCTATTATAAAGGCATTTTTACGCCATTGATAAATATGAATTTAATGGGAGCGATGAAACTTATCAGCAAGATGGACAACCAAACGCTACTCAAAACCACTGAGGGTGATAACATTAAAATTGATCTGCAATCCATCGAACATGGTATGCCAAACCTTTTGAAGAACATATCAAAGAAATGCCTAAAGAACGGAAACTGGATGTTCTCGCTAACATTTTACTTTTACTTTACATTTCCGTTTATTGGGCAAAAAAGGAAAATTTATACTGGTTATTTGCAGCAAAGCTGTTTTTTATTAACAAAAAAAAAATTGGATTGTAGAAACAGCAAATGGGCATGGACAACTGTTTAAAGTTATGAGGTTTTTGGACAATGAATGTCCCAAAAAAATCTGGTTACTTATTCTTTGATTTAGTTTATTGGGAACATTTCTTATATCCTATTCTTAAAAGTAAAACGACCAACATTTTTTCACAATTGTTGCATAACTTGTTACAATACATTCAGGTGCAATGTTATGTTACTTGTGTTTATTTTTGTTATCTACCTCTCAACAATTGCTGAATAAAGGTTGGGTTATTAAAAGGCAAAAATGTCATAAAGCCAAAGGTATAGTCAATTTATATTCTGTGATGTAACAACATGGTAAAATTGAACGATGCAAACAGCGAAACATCTCTACTTAAATGTACATAAAATTGAAGGGCAATTATTATGTTGAATAATCTCTAATCTACGGGAAAAACATGGTGCCAAGGATTGACTTCCAAAGTTAGTTGTATATCAAGTATTAGGTGAGATGAAATAACCTCAAATGGAAGTACAAAGTACCGAGCAGTTCCATACATGCCATATAAAAATCCTCCATTTGAAAATCAACGAAAGGAGGTTACTTTAAATTTTTTGACTTAAAAGAGATTAGCTAAAGCGAATTCCATCTTAAGCTGACGGATTTCAAATTAAGCAAAGTACCTTCTTCGTATAATTCTAACAACTTTAACACATTTCGACTTATTTATGTCAGACAGCAGAAGATTTGATGTACCACTGGGTAGAACAAAGACAGTATAAGTCAAGATGTATCTAAGTTGTTAGAATTCTACGAAGGAGGTATGTCGCCTAATCTGTAACTGTCGATTTTTTTTTTTTGATTTTTACGGACAATTGTGAGCTTTCAGTGCTAAGTGCTTATTTCATATTTAAGCTTACAAATTTTCAAATTTAGCAAAGAAAATGGTTTTGATTTTATATTTAAAAATATCACAAGATTCTTGGATGTTTCATAAGATGCCTGAAAATGATGTAAAACGTTTCCCTTCTTAAGCAGGAGATAATTATTTGTAGATTTTGTAGCTTGATTGGCCATTGACATTGATTTTATTGAAAAATACTAAAGTTATTGATTGAAAAATTGTAGTACTTTTGAGCTGTTTTATTCTTCTTCTTCTTCTTATTCATCATTATCATCATCATCTTCATTTTCTTGTTCGTCTTCTTCGTCTTTTTCTTCTTTTCGCCGTTTTCTTTCCTACAGCTTTATTTCCACATCTTTGGTGGTCGTCCTGGTAATCTTATGGGTTGTTCGTTTTTGCATCTGCATGATAGTGTTTGATCATCCATGTAATTATGAAAATTTTTGGTTTATTTATCGTACAATATTTACAGGTGAACGTTTATAAACACATTCGGACTTTAATTTAGAAAAATTATTAAACTTGATGGGCAACCTGTGTTGTGATCCAATGGAACGCTGTATATTTAATACTGAAAACCATATTAATTTAGAGGTTTCTCTGGGGTGAAGAGCGGAGATATTGCTCTTCACCCCAGAAGAAGTTCTGCATCAGCCAAGCTTACCGTTATAATTTTAGCGAAGAGAATGTTTTCAGAGACTAAATCCAACCAATTTTATCAGAGAAGGTTTTTTCACCAACGATAACCAAAACACGTATTTGGTTTTCATAATTTATTGTGGTTTTCAGGATTCAGCAGCGTTCCATAAGAGATGTTACATCCACAGCTAACACATATTTTTCTAAAATTACATCGTCATATAATACCCATATTACGAATTAGCTGACGCAACAAAAACGGCTTGATACTTTATTATACATATATCATCATGATTTGCATTTATGTTTGTTATTTTCTGCGGTGATTGCTTTACTGCAAAAAATAGAATTTCACTAAACTTACTGTTAACTGAATGAAATTTCATGAAATATTGTAATATAATAAAGAATAAATACGAGTATATGTGGCAGGTATAGCGGACTACGAATTTTAGGTGTCGCAGAGCAATTTTAGTTAGTTATTTTGCGGCCAACGTACGTGTATGGGGGTATCTTAAGTGAAGCTAATTATTTTCTTAAAAACAATGAGAATTTTCCTTGCAGTTATGTAATTATTCATTAATTATTCACCACCAGTTAAATACTAACATTAAAGGCCTTAACGTCGAACAGATAATATCTAGTTGTAATTAATCTCGGTCTCGATTCACTTTCAAATTCATGGAAAGGAAAATCGTTTCTGAAAATTATTTATATATTCCGGTTGAAAAATGTGTTCGTTGAAGAATCAAATTGAAGTGACTAAATTTGGCAGGTGTAATTACACGTTTTTAGTATCGGTAGATCGATTCGTTATGCAGATTTCCATATAGGATTAATAATCTGCTATTTTTAACGCTACCGGGAACGTCCTCGGTCGAGATGATTGCGTCTGCACATGAAGTTTGATGTCTTGAGGTAAATAAGAGCACCTTAAGACGAAGGTAACCGTGATTGGCTCGGGCCGGTCAATCAAGATCATTAGACGCGGACTCCGGACGCAACCTGACGAGTTGAACGTTCGAGTAATGCAGCAGGAGATAATAGGTAAAGTGATGGTCGCCACTACTAGTTTTCATTTACTTCACCATGAATCTTGCACTTTTTTATAACTCGAGGAAATAACCTGTTTTAAGACACACTTGAATATCTAATATACGTCCATATATCAATAATTGGCAGCACATATCGTCGGGCGTATGTTAGAAAAAAATAACACAAGTAGCGGATGCCTATTAAGTAAATGTCCAGTTTATACATTCGATACAAACGGAATGTCAAAACACAACTAATGGTGGATCAAAACAAACAACTTCGATGCTTTTAAATTTATGAATCGGCTTTAGCTTTACGGTTTTTTCTTAAAAAGAAAAAGAATACCTGGTTTACATGTATTTGGGTACGTGTAACAAGACTTTGGAAATGTTAAACCCTGAATTACATTATATCCAAGTTTTTATTTACTTGTAAAGATGAATATTTTACTGGATACTTTTTGCAAGTTTTACGTTTTTTATAGAACTTGTAGAATTATTAATTTTATCCAAAAAGGTGTTTTTTAATCAGCCTGAACCAACCATTTTAGTAGTGGGAAGTGTTTTAGGTTACTTTTAAATAGAATTGTATTCACAAGTGAACTCATCTAAAATCTTAATATTTTATAGATCCCAGTAAGATCTATCTGCTTAAATTCAGCTTGTTTCTGTGTTTTTACATTTTTCGCAAGTTTACAATTTCTTCTAAATTTCTTACTACACTTTAGGGCATTTTTTCAACATTGTTGTTAATAAATTTCAAACAGGTTCAATGAAATTCTTTAAAAATATATGTTTGGGAAGCCTCAGGTGTATCATCCTTAATATTAAATAAAAGTTGCCCTACTGAAAAGAAGACATCGATCCTTTAAATTTATTTATATAGAGTTTTTACCGTGGATTGGGGTTATTCTGACATTAACAAATAAAAATAATTTTTTTAGTAACCTCAAATGAGAGGCTATTGTAAATACTTTGAGGTAAAATATATACTAGCAGACTTATATACCTAGACAAGCTTCTGCTGAAGACATTATTGAGCTTTAAAAACAAAATACCAAAAAGATTAGAGAACAGTAAAAATGGAAATACAAGTTTTTTGAAAATTACCAGATTTTAAATTAATATCTATTATATAGCATCTATTTTTGCTTCTTTTCCTCCAAGTTGAAGGTTTTCCATGTCATTAGCAATTATTTTTTAATTGATTTCGTTATATTTGATATGCTTAAAGGTGTCACAATTTCCGGTTTTATTCGATTTCTTTGAGGAATATACAAACATCAAATCATCAGTTAAAAGAGCTTTAATTTGATCAGTTAATCTTTAAAGCCGTTTTTGTAATCATTTTGACAGTAACCCAATTGTCCAATTGTGTTTCCTTAGTTTGTTCAGTTTATAATCATTTTTGTGTTCAGAAGATATAATTTCAGTGTATTTATTGTCAGAAGACATGCCTTGATTTTTCTCTTTTTCAAAACATAAGTAATATCCCCCATTTATGCTCAAATATTCAACCAAACGTGATGGTTGTTAAAGCTTTAACCAAACCTATTGATAATTTGCTCTTACCTGGTTCAATATTAAGCCTTCTACTTCATTGTTGGAATTTGGATTTTGTTTAGTAGCATTCGATTCACCCTAATACTTTTAGAAAATCTACGACAACATCTGAAACGCTTAAGGGTGTATCTGATAATTCCCTTTTTAGTAAATTCGCCATAAGTATCGATGGGTTTCTAGGCACCATTCAGTTTTTAAAAATCCAGAAAGCAAATTGTAGCAGCTTTTAGTTTTCGTTTTCCTTTTTCTTGCTCTGATGTAACTCTTGAATACGGTCTGATGCTAGTCGATTGACTTGATTTCATTTAGAAAGCTTACGATTACATTTGATATATTATGGGTGTTTCGTCCTGTTTTTCTTTGGTAATTTTTCTTAAGTTTTTGATGGATTAATTGGGTAAAATTTAGCATTTAAATGCACAGATGCTAAATTATTAGACTCTGCTGTGGTTACTTTTTTTTGGTCTGGTATGGTCTTGACATTTTCTTTTTGAAGCCTTTTGTATTGTGTTGAAGGTGATCTGGTATCATTCGGTTCACTTGATTTCAGAAAATCTAGAAGAGTATCTCTACATTCTTTTTTTTTGATATGTCTTTCTTTGAGATTTGATGGGATTAATGGCTACCAGTCAGTTTTTGAAAATCCTAAAATTGAATTTTGAAAGCCTTTTCCTTTATTTTCTTCTTTTTCTTTTGATATCCTCTTATTGGGTTCCATAAGGAGTCTTCTGTATTCCTTTGGAGTTGGTTTGGTAACGTTCAATCTTTTTGCATTCTTCCTTTGGTTTATTTACTCTTTTTGAATTTTATCGGTAGGGTTGGTGGCTTTCATGGGCACAATTCAGTTTTCTAAATCTACTTAATTAAAATTTAGGACCGCTTTTCATCGTCTTCTTCTTCAAGTCCAAAGTTCTTCTCTTCAAGGTCCTCCAATCGTTCATTATAGCGTTTTACTTTATTATCATCCTCATTTTCTTCTTCTTCTTTGGAAAGGCACCTTCGGTCAGCCTATTTCATGCCCTGATGCTTTACTTACTTTACGCTAACGCATCAGCCTCGACACCGAAAGGTAAAAGATGTTACGGATACAGTTACTTTCCAAAATAAATATTATATTTTTGATATTACTTTAGATTTGACTTTGACAACTTGTTGATGGGTCGTCTTCAAGTAACACCTAAAAATAAATAACAGATTTGTAAATAATACTTTAATGTAAGTATCTTTTTCTGAAGAATGGGGAGACCATAGCACTAAATCGGTTCTCAAAACAGGACCAATACAACAAACCAGAAATTTCGGGACTTGTTTTATATTGCACCATGGAAACTTCTTTTGATTCTCCCACCCCAAAGATATTCTAATTTATACATAGCATATACAACCTACAGCTAACAACGCTGACTTTCCACTGTTCTGGTGCAATAAATACATGATACTGATAGATGTTTTGGCAGAATTTACGATCTCATGGTATTCTCTTCATATTTTGAAAGTATATATTTTTATCTTAAGATCATCGGCTGATGCACTCGTAACTTAATTATAATTTGTGACTGACTGATAATGGATTAATTCTGAGCTTTATTTCTTTGCATTAAAAAAAAAGCTGCAAAGAAGAGAATTTTGACGGGTTGTTAGGAAAAGCCGATTTAAAATTCTATGTCTATGGTGTTTTAAAGAATCAGTTTTCCTAAGAAACATTTTTCTTATATTACAGGTACTTTAGGACAGGCCTTATTATATATCGAACTGGTATCCATAACTTAGCAAATATATGAAAATGTTGTTTGAAAATGTCTTCTCCCTTTATTGTATATGATTGTAGCCTACCGACCTCTTGAAAGATTAAATTTTGATGTGATAATCTCCTTCGGGTTGTAACTTTGGAACTGCTTGAAAGATAATAAGTGCCATTCTCAGTGCTTCGTTTATCACTTTCTCCAAAATTTTCAATGGTTATAGATAATATTGTGTACAATGTTTGCCATTTTGATAATATTCTTTTAAACAAGTGTTAAGAATAATATGTTTCCAAACTATTCTGTGTATATAGGAAACTTAAAAAAGTTGTTCCAAATGTTGTTTTGCATCAAATTATTTTACAGGAGTTTAGGGACACACTACACAGGGTGTAATTCGGGAGACGATAAAACCTTAGAGGGCAATTTTTTGACTAATTTTAAGAAAAAAGCTTCGTTTTCAAGACTGAAGGGGTTGAAGTGTTTGAAGATGCTTCTATTAAATATTTAACATATTTAAACACAATTCGACCACCCCTTAGAAAAGAAAGCTCTTATGCAACGTAATTTTTTCAATACCACCGAAAGTAAATAAATCAAAAGGGAACATTGGATATAATTATGTTTCAACTATGATTCTCCAAATTCTGTAATTTCACAAGTTATATAAAATGTTTCCAAAACATTGTCCCCATATTTCCAAATGTATTGTCGTGAGATCTCATGTAACACAGTTAAGAATATTGCTTAAACTTGAAAATTCTACAATACTGCAAATATGTTTTCCTTTAAATTGGACGAATAACTGTACACAAAAATTAACAATAAAATATCCCAAAAATGTTAATTTAACATCTAACATGAAGCCAAAACAATGTTAAACACGTTTATAAATTCAGAATTATAAACATTTACCTTCGGTTTAATTTTCTTTGAAGTGTCTTTCATTACACGTAAATTTATTCAACAAATTTCTAAATCTTTTCACTTACTCCATAAAACGTTTAACTTGTTTATCACTAAAAGAAACATTCTAAGTAAAAACTGAGTAATTTCCAGAATCAAGGATACAAATTGAACAAGTTTATTTAATGTTGTTCTTTTGAAGAAAGCTTTTAACATTTTCAAAAGGTTTTAGGTTAAATCAGATTGCTCTAAAAAAACGAACCTTATTCAGTTTTGAATCCTTGGCGACAAGCGAAATGCGCGTTCCTTTTCGTTCGAGATCATATTCGTTTAAAGATCGAAGATATAACGCTTCATAAACATTGGTACAGAAAACCTTAGGGGATGTTTGTGTCACAGAGAAGTACATAAAGGGAATATCATTACTTCTTATCTGCTTCTAAAGGAAAAATATCCTTTAACGGAAGCTTTTTGCGCATTTTATTTAAAAACTGTAGAGTATTTTTATTATAAATGCCAAAATGTAAAGACTTTTATTATTTTAAAGTTAATAAATTTTATTACTTCTAAGAATTATTTAAAATGTTCCAAAATATTTTCATACTATGTTAAGATCTGTTAGTTATATCTTAGTCATTACGAAAGAGAAATTTGGGAAATTATTTTTGCCTATTGTTTTACAATTTTTTAAAAATCTGGATATAATTTGCTTGTCTGATGCTTAAGGACTGTAAAAAATTGTCCTTCAAACTACGATTTGCAAAGCATTAACCTTGTGTAAAAGTGATGAACCCCGATTGAAAAAACCCACATATCGCTGATTCAACCAGCGATAAAGAGAAATAATTAAGAGAAACCAACAAAAAATTGTTTATATTTATATAAATAATTATAGGTACGTATAGATACGAATTCGAAAAATGTTTAAAGTAAAAGTGAGTACTTAATCACCCCGTAGGAGCGGTTAGAGTTTCCACTGGAATTCTTGCATCGTTTATCAAGTGTAAAGTGAAGTGAAACGGTAATTTGTCGAACAAAGCTAGATGTTCAAGCTTACAATTATCGTTGGCATTGCTTATTTGCTATTAGTATGCCATAGGCGATACGGTAAGTATTTAAATAAGCAAATTTGTAATGCTTACGTTTTATTTTTGCCTCTCCACCCTTAATTTATACTTCCAGTCAATGTTGTAAATGCAAGTAATTCTCGGGAAGTATCAAACTCATACGTTTTCAATTTGTCGCGTTGACGTTGCATATAAATAATATATAAACAAACAACGTACATTCATTTTATTGTCAACAGGTTTCGGTTACTACAGGTACTGTATCGTTACGTCTGTCTTACTGCGTGTGCGTATATGCATAATTAAATTTTCCTTGCCCTGATGTGCCGTACTGTATGAACGTGCGTTTTATTTTAAGTTTTATTAGACGTATAAAATACAAATGATTCGAGCTGTAGGTACATATGAAACGTGCATGTTATTAGTTATTAACTCGCTTTAAGTGACGCAGCGTGTTTTAAAGGCAAGTGTATGCAAGTTTTAAATTTGTAAATGCATAACCATTAAATTTACGCATATCACAAGATGTTTTTAACAATCTGTTCTTAGTAAAAGATACTGAAAGAACATTCTTACCTTGGAAAATTCATAAATCAACATTTTATTTTATAGTTATTTCAAAAATTCAAGAATAGTAAATACAAAGATTTCATTAGTTATCAATGTTCTGTGGAAGTCTGCACTCGATTAATGTTTTTTTAATTTAATAACGAAAGCTTGAAACATGTACGAGTACATATCTGTAGGATTCTGTTACACAAATCGGCTTTATCTTCTAACAGATTTTAACTTTTTCCCAGATTTAATACCTAAATCTGTGGATTAGGATATAAATATAAGGCCTGGCCACAGATCCGAAATATTTAAACCTATTGGTACTTTTAGATTTAGTTAAAATTTGGATTCAATTTTTCCCGTTGACTTTATATTTAGAATTAAATATTTGGATTTAAATTGAAAAATGCAAATTTTACTGAAGGATTTGAACAATCGAAGTTCGGGAATTTAAATTCATTAAGGTCTAAAACAAAACCTTATGGTTTACAATTAATTAACAGATTTGTATATGACTTTTTCCCTCAAAAATTGAATGTTTTTAGCCTAAATGGGAAGAAGAATACTGAAAATAAACATTTGAAAATCCAAACTCAAGTCTTCGAAAGTTCGCTTTAAATTCTCCTAGATTTAGCCGTTTGATTGGAAAAGATCCAAAATAAGGATTAGAAACTCAAAAATATGGATAAAAAATCCAAAACATGGACGAAACAATCGAAAATTAGGACTCCCTCCAGTTGCCAGAACCCAACCAAAAGTTTAAATTTGACAGAGAAAATTCATTTGCGGATTTAAATTTTGAAATTTTGGTTCTAAATTAAGGATATTTAAATCCAGTAACTTATATACATTGTTCTGCAAAAATCATCGAACTGAATGAACTAGCACAACCGATTGGGTTTAACTTGTGGCCGATTATTTTATATTAAGAGACTTTGGATTCGAATTGAAAAATCCAAATTTTCGTTCAAATCCAAATCTTCTTTAAGGGTTTGCACATTTTCGTATCGTAGATTTAAATCGATCCAAAGTGTGATTTGAATCTAAAACATCAAATTTGAATCCGGAAATCCGACACAGAATTTAGATTGAAAATTTGAATATCGGGTGATACTTCACTTTGATGTTTAAAATTGAATTGAATACTTCAAATTTTACCGAAGAGTGTGAACAAACAAGTTTAGGAATTTAAATCTTTTAGAGGTCGAACCCAAAACCTCAGGTTATTTAAATGTGAGTTTTGGATTTAAAAGCCCGGATTGGAAGATTTGAACTAAATAATAAGTGTTTGGAAATCAAAGCTCAAACCTTCGAAAAGTTAATTTTTACTGAACGTTTGAAAGTCGGCTATAATAATAAAGACTCAAATCAAAAATATGGATTAAACACTCGAAAGTTAGAGGACTTCAGTTTCTAAGAACTCAACCAAAAACTTGGATCCAGAAAATTAAATCTGGATTTAACTTTTAAAAATCTGATTTTAAGAGTAAATAAGTAACTTCGGCAACTTAAATTTTAAGTGTGGATTTGAAAATACTAAACGTGGGGTAAAGTTAGAACCAAATTAACAGAACCGAATGGTAATTTTAAATTTAGCTCAGAAAATGCGAGTTGCATATTTTACTATTGAGCTTACATTAAAAGACATGCATGATCTTTAGGATTGTATCTTTGGATTCGAATTGACGAATCCAAATTATCGTTTAAATCCAAATCAGAAGATAATAATATGATTCACAAACTTTAGATTTTTGATTTACAATTAAAAGTTTTGAGTTAAAAAATTGACTAACTTAAAATTAAGATTTGAAAATCAACATAATATGAATTCATAAAATTAAAAATAAAGGTTAGGTGACTCTCCAAATCTAAAATTTCATTTATTATTTATGTTCTCAGGTGGTTTAGATTAACTTCGATTAATGTTTATTTACTAGCCTAATCTTCAAATATTAATATGTAAGGTTATGCTGCACAAATTAGCTTTATCTTCTAAATATAGTTAGTTAATATTTTCCTAGATTTAATTCCTAAATCCAAGGGATGTAAACACGAAGCTTTTATTCGTTAACAAGGCTCTGAGGTGGTTACATCAACTTCGATTAATATATTTATTTAATAACCTAAGTTTCTCATATGGATGTGTAAGTTTCTGTTTCACAAATAGCCTTTAACTTCTAAACAGAATTGAACCTTTTTTTTCCAAGATTTAATTCCCAAATCCAAGGAACTGTAAACTCAAAAATTTCATTCGTTATTAATATACCGAGGAGGTTTACATTTGAGTAATGTAATTTAATAAACTAATCCTTAAACATGACTCTGTAAGGTTATGTTGCACAAATCGCCTTTATCTTCTAAACAGAATTAATTTTTTTTGCTAGATTTAATTCCGAAATCTAAAAACTGTAAACTCAAAAATTGCATTCATTAACAATGCCCTGAAGTGGTTTACATAGACTTCAATTAATGTTTATTTAATAACCTAAGCCTTAAGCTTCAAATATGGGCCTGTAAGGTTATGTTGCATAAATCGCCTTTATCTTCTAAATAAGATTTAATTCCTAAATTCAAGGAACTGTAAGTTCATGAATTTTATTCATCATCAACTTTCAGAAGTGATTAATTCATATTTATTTAATAACATAAGCTTCAAACACCAATATGTAGAGTTACGTCGCACAAATCGTCTTCGTCTTCTAAACAGAACTAAAACATTAATCTTGAATTGAATTCCTAAATATAAGAAACTGTAAAACCAAAAATTTCACTGGTTACTAACGTTTTAAACTGATTTACATCAACCTCGATTAATATTTATTTAACAACGTAAATTTCAAATATGAGTGTGTAAGGCTCTGTTACGTTGCATAAATGGTCTTGTAAAATCGTTAGAAATTTTGATTAGACTTCCTGCGTAATTTGGTAGGGCGTGTCTCAACTCAACCTCAGGTTTGTTGGTAGCGTAAGACTTTCGTAAGTCATGGAAGCAAAAAATGATCAATCATTTCGTAAGTGTAATATTAAAATTATAAAACATCGTAGTTGTAGCTTCGATAACAATCTAAAAGCTTATGTGCTTAGGAAATAACAGAAAATAAAGTAAAGGCAAGAAAAGTTTACTTTGTGTAAGACAGAAACTTCGGAAATGAGCAGTAGTTTAACTAAAATAAAAGCTAATTTTTCTGAATAAAATCCAGCTCTTGTTAGGAGTGATGTTCTTGTAGTATAATATACATACGTATAAAAGGATGGCGCTTTTTGGTTTGGAACACAATTAATTAACAAATTCAACTGGAAAGAATAATTTTTTCAAAATATTCATCAGGAAGGAATTCCTATAGTGCGTATTCAAGTCTGTTGTGTATTCACTTCAATCAACTTTTTCCTTTTTTTCTAGAAAAAAAACCTATTGTGTTTTTCAGCAGAAGATTGAATTTTTCCTTAAAACAATACAATGCTTTTATTACTGCGAAAAATTCAATCGTCACATGTTATATGTAACATAACATAACATTAATTCTATTTACCTCATGCTACAAATTACATGTTTAAGCCTCTCATTATAACGTATTAACATACATGACAGATATTAATTAATATATCGTAATACTCACAATCACAGTCGAGTTATACCAGCTTTCAGTTACATAAATTTCGGTAGCATTAATATTTAAAGTTCAAAAATTATTCAATGCCATAATACGCCTGTTTAATTATACTGTCTTGCAGGTTACTTTTTAATTTTGCATCCTGTATTCACTTATGAAAGTCTTGATCTCAGAACGTAAGTATAACTTGTTAACTAGGATTTACAGGTTTTCACCTAAATTATTAGAGACTGATAAACAGAAAGGGGTTAGTTGTAGGTTCTCACACGACATAAAGGTAGTTTTCTTTAGTAAGTAATTCCATTAACTTAACTTGCAATGTTACTGGTAAACACAAGTAATTTTTGGAGTGGGACTTATAAGTGAACAGACTATGCGATATCACAAAAAATATATTGACGATTTATGTCACAGTATAGTGGCTGTACATGTAGATAAATGATTGTTTTTTTTTTAATTTTATGAGAAATGACACTTAATTTACCTTTTTCATTCTACTGTGTTTTTCTTCTTCTTGCTTTAGGACTTTGCCCTATTTCTTTTCAATATACACAACTTGTCCTGAGACGTAGATGTCCATGATTCCTTAAGTGAATTACGATTTTACTGAACTCAAATCTAAACTCGGATATGTAAAAGTAGTACAAGAGAAGCAAGTAAAAGGAAATCCCGACCTAATGATAACCGAAGAATATGGAAGCTTTTTGTTGTGTAGAAGTGAAGCAATTTTAATCTTTTGTTTCGTTTTGCAAGATAAGTCAAGACGTAATCAAGCAAGACAAGAATACTTGCTTCCGATACACTAATCTCAGACAGAATCTTTATAAACATAGAGATTGGCAGCCGTAGAAAGCACATTACTAATCTAACTAACGCTCATGTATGGCAAAACATACAGGCCCTAGAATGAATCCCTGAGTAGCACCTCTTTAAAAGTAATGTAAAAATTTCCTTATTTAGTTACTTGGGATGTGTTATCTAAGTGGGATGTAAATTGTAAATATTCTATTGCCTTCTGTATACATATGTTAGTTCTACATTCTATTATCCTTTCTCATCTCCTCTTATTCTTTTATATTCAGGATCCGCGTTTCGCTGCGATGTTACCGCTGGGCAAAACACTGTTTTGTATAACCACACTTTAGTTCTTCTCGACACCGATTTTGAAGAGAACACTCATAGCCAACTCCCCGTACTTTCGTTGCCGCTTGCTATTCTTGCATCTATTTCCTTTGCACTTTCACCACTTTGCGTTACTAATGCGCCTAGGTAAATAGCACTATCTACTTTCTCGAAGGATATTATTAGGTTATCCTTTATTTTCACTCTCAAGTTTCCGGTCACTCTCAATAGGTTGCTCGCTTTTCCAAATTTCATTTATAGGGTTTCCCCATGTAACTTCTTAATTACTTTTTTAATTCGACCTGTATTTTGGCAATAATTATCGCGAGATTATTGTCATAGGCTATGCACTGATGTTCTGAATTGTATATACGAGTAATAGCACTCTCGTTCATCCGACTATCTTTTGTCACCTTTTTTTTAATGCAAAGTGGAACAATCACGGTGATAAGGGTCATTTTGCCTTAGTCCTCTCTCTACCTTAGAAACAAGATTTTTTACCGTTTACCCTTACAGCTTTAATAGCGCAATTAATTTGTCCGGTATCCCTAGCTCTTCTAGCGCATTGTACAACTTACCAGGTGGTGTTTATTCTGTTTATTGCAACATATATATATGTTTGTTTAAAGTCTATAAACTCTATATATCCTATCATATTATGTACGCAAAAGTTATCTCAAATTTGTTTCAAAACAAATATTTAATCCATCACAGACCCATTGTTTCTAAATCCGCATCACCGATAATGTTCTCTGCATTAAATATTAAGTCTCTCTTTTATTACATTAGCCATTGTCTTATACAGTGTGTCCCATAACTTATGGGCCATAGAGCAATTAGAGATAATAGACATAAAAATAGGTATTTTGGGCCAAATTTGCCTAAGTAAAATGTTACAGGTTAAAGAGATACAGGGTGTTGAAAGTTAAAGTTAATTTTCAAGCCGTTCCCCAGATTTTCGCATTTGAATGTTCAATTGCACATTCTGTCAATGGCTGAAAATATTTAATTCACAAAGTGTGCCTTCAATGTTTTTATTTTGATTTTTTTTCTGTCTTTTTATCTTCAAATGCGAAAATCTGGGGAACGAATTGAGATATCGAGATCGATCAAGAGTCTCTTTTTTAAGTAAAAATATTGGCTCTTTTATAGTTTAAAGTATAAATACTACTAACTGTACGGGTAAAAGAAATATGGGTGAATTAATTCAACACGAAGCACGTAGCAAGCGCCCTCTAGGAAGTATCTTCAAACTAATACCAAATTCGAATTTGCCATTCTCGAAAACCTCTCGAAAACCAATTTTGAATTCGATATCTTCAACCGTTTTAAAATTATTATCATTTCTCGAAAATTAACTTTCACTTTCAACTCTCTGTATTTCTTTAACCTGTAACATTTTACTTAGGCAAATTTGGCTTAAATTACCTATTTTTATGTCTATTATCTCCAGTTGCTCTATGGTCCATAAGTTATGGGGCACCCCGTATACGAGTATTACATCGAGCAAGGCAATACAGCGATGATACATACATGACACCATTTTCATTGACACCCTTTTTGTGAATGGGATATAGCATTGTTCTTGATTATGCTCTGGTTCCTTTTCTTCACCAAATCTTATTCTTAAGGTAAGTTACCACATCTCGTCATGCAAATTTTCGCCACCATATGTTATCATTTCTGCAACAATCCTTTTTCGCTTGCACTCTTATTATTTTTAATTTTTCCTACAACTTTAACTAAGTACGAGTACCTATATATTCTTTGGTCAGCAGTTCTAGTATATTTTCATTTCTTTGTTCGTCTGTAACCCTTGTTCTCCTTACCTCTGAATCCGATGTTTGTATTCAATAGTTCCTCGAAAACTTCCTCCTCTCTATTCCGTCATTTTTCCCACTTATTACATTTGCTTGCTTATCTTTACAAAATAGAGTGCTAGCCTGGTATCTTCTATCCTTGCCTGTTTTAACTATAACCTGATCGAAATTCTAGATTTCTTTATTTCTGATGTTCTCTTCGGTTATTCTAAGTTTATTTTCATAAGAGGATCCTTTTTTTTCTTCATCTTTTCTGTTTTTCTATTTTCCTCTGTGTTTTGTCACGTAGTTTTGCAATTCCGTGTTATTTGGGAAATTTAGAGTCGTTTTGAATTTTTGGTAAATTCTTTAGTACGGTACTGCCCTTCTTAATTTTAATTTCGTGCTTTGTTATGTTATTTTTGGTTAGAGCTGCCGCGAGATCAAGCTCGCGCGAGAAAACCCCGATTCTCGCCTCGCCTCGCACCTTGCGAGGCGAGCATTAATAATATTCTCGCCTCGCCTAAAATCTCGCTACTATAATTCTCGCCTCGCCTCGCAATATCTCGCGAGATCTCGCATTTCTTTTGTCTTATTTAAAACGTAAAACAGTGTGTCGGAATGAGTTTACTGTGGATATAATGGATCAAAATCTCTTCGCTAAAAAATTGTATTATTTATAAAAGCTATTTCATTTCTTTACTACACCCAACCGAGGCGGTGAAATGCAGATAGACCGAAAATATCTTCATCATTATCTGGAAAGTTTTCGATATAATTTAAACATATATTCAATATAATGTTATTAAGTTTCTATTTGACTACTTAGTCATGTTTTGCACGAACACTCAGTATACCACCAAAAAAATACTAAAACAATCTGAATATGACTTTTACATTTTAACGCACTCCGCTTGCAGTATAAAATATTCAAATTTGATTAAATGGAACGAAACTTCGTTCTACAACTACATGGATAAAATGCATGTGTAATATGGAAATAACAATGTATCATGTCTAAATTACATTTCCCTGTAATATGTCATTTAACATTATTTCTTAAGTCATTGTTACAGTTACTATGCATTGCGAGAATTCTCGCGAGACATTTTTCAAAAATCTCGCTTCTCGCACTAGTGTTCTCGCCTCGCCTCGCAAAATGCGAGGCGAGCCACAACGTAAAACTCGCCTCGCACTTTGCGAGATTTTTCTCGCGAGACGCAAGATGATCTCGCATCTCGCGGCAGCTCTATTTTTGGTGTAGTTAATTTCATTTTAGTCTGAAGGGCACGAAAGGTTAAGCCAGTCAGCGCATTTTCTTTACAGTTCTACGAAATTTTTAAAAGTCATTTCAGTACGCTTCGTCGTTGTAAAAGTTTCCTTTGTTAAAAATCCCAAAGTGACCCAATTCACGTGTATTACATCGAGACATGATGTCATATTGTTCCACTTGATACAGATTCTCGTGATATGGTTCGGGGAATTCCCTGGACGCGAGGCTATGTCAGATGACATGGCTTAGCGTCGTCCATATGTTTGACACCCCTCCGTAGTACGTGGCAACTACTCGATCATAGCGGACGTCTTTGGCTGCTCCGGTTTAAGACGGGTGTGCAAGTTAATTGTTCCAAGTTTGGGTATTTATCCCACCGAGAAGGCCTTCCAAAACTCGTTAGTTTCTTCAAACTATATTACGGCATAGAGCCGGATAATCCCAGAGAGTGCCATATAATCTCGGAGAAACATAGTGTTGTGTGAAAGTTGTGAAAGTTAGTGGTATTTGGAAGTATCGTCCTCACACAAATTCAGTTTACTGGATTAAGAAAACCCAAAGCCTAAGGAATCTTTTCATCGTTGTCTTGTATTCGCCTTCCCGGAAAAGGCCACCATCTCCTTCGTTGCCGATCCCCACCATTTACCGTCCGCTACGTATTACCTGTGCCAATCAAGTACGAACATCTCGCCAGGTAAAATCTGCTCTTCCGTTTCGCTGCCCCTGATTTCGTCGTTTATGTTTCAACACTAGTTCAACTCCTTATGTTTGCCTCTTGCTGGCCGGCCTTTTAAATGTTTTTCAATTTAGAGTTTAATGAGTACCGCCCTTTTGTTTTAGCTTTGTCTTTTTGTTTGCAACCTCGCTTTAAAGTAGTCGATTGCTGGTCTATTTGTTTGTCCGGCGGTATTGTAAGAAGGCTTTGTGAATCGCATTTTGGCGGCTTTAACATTCACATTGTAAAGGTTGGGGGCCCCTGGCAAATCAGTAGACTAGTTGTTTTATTGGTTTTGTGTTCAAGTCAAGTAAAGATAATTTGTGTTCAAAATGTAGTTTCAGTTTTAAGTCAAGTTTAATTAATGTTAGATCTTGGTGTTCAGGCTGTAGTTTAAGTTTGTCAGTACTGATTCACTTTAGAGATTTCATTTGTATCCAAGTCAAGTAAGATACTATTTTGTGTTTGGTTGCATGTGTAAAATTCTACGGTGGTTATTGAATTGTTAATTTAAGATTTGTTGTTTGGAATTGAGAGGCTAAGCTTGTATATGATTTGCCTTACCTAACGTAAATGTAGGACCCTCAATTCTATCGTCTCGTAACGTAAGTGTAGTTTTTATTATTTGTTTTAACGTAATATTTTTGATTGTCGTCCTCTTTTTGTATAATTTCTTTGTATTCATTTTTGTCTTTTGATTCATTAAATATTTCATTGTCAATTTAGCTTGGTCTTGTTACTGTGTTCAGTCCTCCCCGATAATATTTGCGTATTAGTCTTTTGTTAAAGATTTATGTTTAAAGTGTTAGCCTGCCTACAAGTTAAGAATTTCAGTAAGTAAGTCATTTTCAGTTAGGAAAGGTAAGTTACACCTTGCGGCAGGATACAGCTACAACCCCCTTTGTCCGAGCCCTATGGGAATCTTCTGCGGTGCGTTTCCTTCTTTTAGACCTTTGGGTAAATAAAACATCACAGTGACGCCCTTTCTACCGTTTACGATCTATCCTCTTGAAGGGTTTTAAGTGTTTCGAACCGTCCCTTCTTCACTGCTAGTCTAGCCGCGTGCCACCGATTTTGACATCACTATTTAAATGTTGTAGTGAAGAATAAGCACGTGACAGTTTCTAATAAACATTTCATTCCTGGCCCTTTTTTCTTTCTTCTACAGCTCTTCGGCATACCATCTCTTTTCTTGGTGGAACTATTACATTTCTTCTGTTTTCATTTTTCATCCATATTAAATTTGTGGTCTTTGCATTTTTCTTTAATTGCATTTTTATTTCCCGTCTGTATTCGTATCGCTTGCTTTCTTCCTGCAATTTGTTGACTTCAAATTTTTGTTCCTATTGAGATATGTCCTGTTGGACTTTGTTTATATCTTGTATTAGTGTTGCACTAATAATCTTATTCGATATTCTCTGGTCCGAATCTGCGTCGGCACCACGATAGTTTCTTATTTTCGTTATATAATATGAATGTCGTTTCTCAATTAATATGTGGTCCATATGATTCACCTATGTCTGTAGGGTACTTGACATGCACACTACAGACATATATTGATATATTAGTATTCTTACGGAAAACTTAAAAGTTGGAGAAAAAGTCACCGCGTATAAATGCCTAGGTAGCTGGGCCAATGTTAAATGGGACCCGTCGTAGGCAATTCGATGTAGAATAGAACAAGCAAGAAGTATATTTCAAAAAATGAGGAAAGTTCTAACATGTCGATCTTTTGCAATCCCTCTTCGTATGCGACTACTACAATGCTATGTGTTCAGCGTTCTTTTATATGGTGTCGAAGCTTGGACTCTCACGGAAGCTATGTGTAAAAAGTTACAAGCGTTTGAGATGTGGGCTTATCGAAGATGTCTAAAAATACCATGGACGGATAGAATAACTAACGAAGAAGTATTGCGTCGCCTTAACAAACAAACTGAAATTTTAAACACCATCAAACGACGAAAATTGCAATATTTCGGTCACGTCATGCGGAATAGCAAATATGAACTCTTACATCTCATAGTCCAAGGGAAAATATAAGAAAAACGTGATCCAGGTCGTCCTAGAACATCATGGATGAAGAACCTACGTTAATGGTTCAAGCAAAGTACGACATAGCTTCTTAGGAAAGCAGTAGATAAAGTGCAAATCATGCTTTTGATCGCCAACGTTCTAGGAGAACAAGGCACTTGAAGAAGAAGAAGAAGAAGAAGGGAAAAGTGAAAAACGGTTTTGCCAATCTTTTCCCTTTGAGCATGGACATTAGTGCTTTTTATTTGTATTTAAATTTTTATTTTTTATTTTATTTTTCTTTGTATTTCTTCTTTTATTTTTTATTTTTGTATTATATTTATGTTTGTTTTCACTAATTAGATCATGCTCAATAAATATAATTTATGAATCTCTTTTAGTTCGAACTGTATACTTCTTATTACCAAGATTTGCTAAAAATCTATAAGTCCCTTCTCATTATCATTACTTTGTTTATATTTGCTTTAAGGTCCTATTGTTGGCATGTGAACTCCTTGCTTCCCTATCTTGGCATTGCAATCTTCCAACGACATATTGGCTTAATCGCATTAAAAGTTATTTTTTCCAAAATATATTCGTGTAGCATTGCGTCAAAGGGTTCAATCAAGTTAATAAATATTTAGTTAGAGCTTTCATTTGTATTAAGAGTAGTTATTTTTTGAGCAACACTAATGATAGATTTTGTAGCAGATTGTCCTTGCCTACAACCATATTGTTACCCTGTTCATAAATTGTCATTTTCCAAGAAACTTGCCCGTTCTTTTAATTACTCTTCTAATTTTCAAAATTTTTTGATAGAACAGGTAACATGGCAACGAGTTTAATATACATAGGGGTAAGACAAATAAAGCATTCCTTTCAGGCCACCTTCTTCACACTGTGTTCCTACTTTTGTCTTCAGTTGATTGGTAATTTTTTGTTGTTCTACAGAGTTTTATTAGAATTAAGAACAATCATCTCTGTCCTCATAAACAAAAGGAAATATGTAAAAACTACTCACATTTTAAAATTTCGTTGATTATGATTTTATATGTCCAGGCTACCATTTAAAAATTATTGTAATTCAAAGTGTAAGCGTTTTAATGTGTTATGAAAAACGGGATACATTATACGTACTAATAAATTAAATTACGCAGCAAAAAATATTCTGGACGTGATTTGCATGCGATATTAATTTATTAAATTCTCGCCTTTCATTACTGAATTTTTACGTGTTAAAGCTATATGAATTTATTTAAAAGCTTTTTATTTAAAATTCACAAACTCGTATTCTCTAAAATACATTTCAAATTAAACTCGTTAATCTCTCCGTTTTATTTCATAATTCCATTTAAAAAAAATTAGTTTTATTTATTTGTTGTATACTAAAACCCTGAATTTAAAAAGAAACCTATTAACATGTCTATTTTTTGATTTAAAGTTTTGCTAAGTTTATTAATTAATGTACATACATAAAATACTGTTGTTTAATTAATGAAAAATTCTGAAGTGCCAATTTGGACTTAATAAATGATCCTTAAGATAAGTCCGGGGTTTATGCTAACACGGTGGTTTAATAAAGCTTTGCGAAGTCCAAGCCCTTGCATTAAAGTAGCACAACTTCTTTTTCTTCAACGTCATTTTACTACAAAGCCAGGTTCATTATCAGTTAATTAAAAAAAATCAAGTGGCGTTAGAGGAAAGTACTCTTTTGCATGTTTCACGTGGCTTAATTACTTAATATATTCAGCAAAGTGAGAAAACTTGTATAATTTAACATAAAATACGTCGGAGGTCAGCTTTACATTTACAAAAATTTCATTAAACAAATAAATATGCCTTCCACTTAAATTAGCGTTGCCTTCTTTTACCTTGCTGCTTTTTAGAAAACTGCAAGAAGAAATCCCATCAACTTCTTTCAAAAGTATTTCCTTCGAGATTTATACCGTGCTGCTTTTACGCAAATTAAGTGGATGATACCGAGTTGAGGTTTATGAGGTCAAATATAGTTTCTAAAAGAACTTTTACGGGTAATTTTTCTAACTGAATAAAGTAGTTCGCGTATTTATATTGAGTATACTTTTAGGAATTCTCTTGGATTTAATATAATCATTTTCGATAACTTTTCAGAGTATAAAATAACCAGGAATGTTGAATAAAATATTACACTTTTGTTAAGCAAGGTCGTTGAAGTAAAGGATGGTAATTTTTAGTGTGGAAACTAATTTTGCTTTAATTCGTTTAATTTTGGGAGTATAAAATTGTATTTGATGTAACTCCACGTTAATATGTTTGCAGGAATACGAGTGTTTGCACAGTGAAGTCTGCATTTTTATTAGATTTGTGAGCTTTTGAACTGAATTTCTACACTAAATATTAAAACTAACTTTTGTAATTCTCAGGGTAAAAATCAGTTTGGGCACTTTTTGTTCAACGAAACACCTGCTGATCTTTTAATTTCCAAATTAAACCTTTTCTTTGTATAAATGATAATAATACAGTAAAATAAGGCTCCAGTCTGACCACCCATACAAGGTTTATCTGAGTGTTTGCAATTCCCAAAAAGAAAGAAACTTCCTATTTTTAAAACATTCAATTTTTTTTCCCTGTATGTTAATTCCTGTACTCATCACGCAATTCTATTCGATTAGATGCTCCGGATCCACTCTTCTCTACAATAAATTTTTATTAATAAAAAAGTCATTTGAAATTCATGCATACTCATCAACGAACCACAAGTTAAGTACGAGTTTTGCTAAATCTGCCAGGAGAGCTTTGCCTGCACGTGCCTTTTGCTAATGATCAGTGTCCCTGCTGGTTCTTTTTTTACGACAAAAAAATGTTATTTAATGGATAGGTTTAGGTTAAAAACTAGCAGTAACATCTCGGAGTACCTAGAAAAAAGTAATACGGCTAGTAATAAAATGACCTTTAATTTATTTTTAACGATACCTCATTAACTCATGTGATTTCTGCTTGGAATTTTTATGTAGTTCGACGCGTGGATTGAAAATACTTTGCTTGAATGTTAAGTGTGAAAATAAGGCGTATCAATATTTATGGCAATTTCGTTTCGTGTTTGAAGAAATTTAGGAAGTAAAAAGGGGCAATTTACCCAAAATTAACAAACCTTCATTCATTTAAGTTTGGCCTAATTACAAAATTTGATCCACGCACGGTGGCATACGGTAGGCCTGGCGCAAGCATAGATTACCTTACAAAAATAAACAATAAGGAAATCTGATAACAATCCCATCGGCGGCCCTCCGTATAGACTTATCCTACTAAGTGATGCTGATTATTTATACGTTGTACATTTTTGTTAGGATTTATAATTGTTTAATTTATACAACAATTTTAGAAACGATAAGGTCTATTGGGGCATGTTTCGTTAAGCTGCGAACTGGTTCACTATTATCGAATAGATTGATTGCCAGGAGACTGGGATCATGTTCCAATTTCTTTATATATTTAGCACTGTACATACATCGTGACTTCTTTTTGAATTGATAACACTTTTAAGTCATTACTAGAGACCGGATTTTAGGTGACATTTTTAGGTGATGAGTCATCCAAATAGATAAACCCATAAACGTACTAAATATTTCTAAATAAGATTTGTAATTCCAACAAAATTCTTTAAAAATGTATTAAGAATTTTGCTAGAATTACTATACAGATTGTTCGAAAACCAGTCTAAATATTTATGACAGATGTTTTTGCTTGCTTGCTTGTTATTAGAGAGAGATCTATAGTTAAAAATTTACCTAGCCATGATTGTATTCTATCTTTGTTGTGCTACCCATATTGTTTATGTCTTCCTTGTTGCACTCATTAATTTTTGTATGTTTACACTGGTTTTCGGACAATATCGATTTGGGGGGTGACCCGGTCAAAATTTGTTTCAACCATAATTAAGGGCCACCCTAGTATGTATACATTGTGAGCCTGCCTACAAGTTTTTAAGAATTCCAGTAAAGTAAGTTATTGTCAGTTAAGCAAGGTAAGTCGCATCTTGCAGCAGGGTGCAGTTGAACCTCCGAGCCCTAGAGGAACTATCTGCGGTACGTTCCTTGTAACCATCTTTGGCTGACATTCTGTAGTGGCGCTCAACTTTTCATCTCTATTCTGACCACCCTTATTTGAATAAGGTTTTTACCGTTTCGAACCCTCCTTCTCCACTTTTTTGCTAGTCGCGCGCCTAAGGGACAACAGCATCCCCTATTAAATGTCGTAGTGCGAGTTTGGCTCGTGACAAATAATTGAATAATTTTAAAGTTTTTATAGAACAATTACAATATTTTAATTATAAGTTTTTAATGGAGGAAATTCTGTGACTATTTTCTGAATACGTACGTAATGCCATGGAAAATGTTTACATAAAGGTGAGTAAGGCTACAAAAATTAAGTAAAATTTATGACAACTCAAGAGGATTAAGACAGTTTACGTGATATATGTTTAACAAATATTTATATAATGCTTTTTAAGTAAAGAACAAAAATTTGATCTGTCCAGTAAATAATGAAAAAGTCAGATAAAGATTTTGCGTCGTATATCATCATGCATTTCTCTTTTGTACGTAGCACTTTACTGCAACGACTTTAATACCGAAATTAATTTGTTTTGTGTGTAAAAGTTAATCCTTGAGGCATTTAAGAATTTCAAGTTTTTTTTATCTACATCGTTTTTGACAGAATACAAATAGTTTCTGCAGAGGTTTTCGGAATGATTAAGTGTAGGTGCGCTAAAAATAATTTTTACGCTATTGAAAATTGTAAAGCCTTAAAAATTTTACAAAGCATTTCTTCTTTTGATTTTATGTCGTACTTAATTGCTCGTTTAACATCGTGTATAAATCTTGTAAACCTATAAAACCATGAACTCGGTGTTCTTGAGAAAAACGAATAAAAAGTTTAAAACCGTCTCGTATCAGACACAAAAATCTAAAGGTTTTGAATTCTTGAGTTCCCGTAAAATGTTTGTTGTGTAATAAATTCTAATCAAAAAATTAAACTGCTTGATTTTTATATTCCGCTACCGCAGTTGTTGAAATTTTAATTAAGTTTAATATTTTTTTTCCAAGAGTTACGCAATGCAAAATTACAGCAACAGCTGAGATAATAAGCACGTGGATTTTTAAATATCTTTATAAAAACCACACGTTTTTAAATATTCTAAGTCCTAAATTTCCTGGTAACTTCTCTCCTAAATTCCAGATTACCTAGAAATTCATTTAATTTAACAAAGTAAAATTAGATTAAGCATTTTTTAAATAATCAACGATTAAATAAAAAAAGGTAATTTTTGTTATTTTTTTTTCGTAATTATGTGAGTAATAATTTATGAATTTGAGTTTAAGCTTATACAATATTCAGTGTTAACCGCAGCGTCGAATATGTTGCTTTAAATAAACTTCCAGTAGGGCAAATTGGAACATCAAAATAAATAATATTGGTTTATATCGGGTCAGTGCTTTTAGTTTATACCGGTTTACCCTTTTGCCATGCATACTTAACGATACGTAAATTTTTAAATTACGTCGAAAAGCTTATAAAACCGAAGTTACTTTTTGAAATTGCTTAAAAACTGTTCTTATTTGATAAGCAAAAGTCCTTTGTTATTGGATATATTCTGAATTTTTCTGTATATTAATGTAAACAAAAAATTGTTGTCTCAGGTTAAAGAAGTACCGGTAGGTAAGCAAGCGTCTTACTAATTAGTTTTAAGTTGCTGCTTACTTTATTTGTTGGTTTTCCTAATTTATACCGAACTGATTATGCAAAATGAGGCATTGTGGGCGTATTCTTTACATGTATCCTCCTTCAAAATTCGCTAATGAGTTAAATTACCATTCAGGCTTGTTTCTGTTTTATTTAAAGTAGAATTTGATCTATTTAGTTGCTTATTCGCGGATTAATTCTGTTAATTAATGTAAATGTAAAAGTAAACGAATTTTCATTTAGTTTTAATCCAAACGAATGTGGTTCCATTGAAACACTTATGATAAAACCTAGGTATCAGAAAAAAAGCTAAAATGGGTTTTCCAATACAATAATAATCCTTAAAATTACAAAATCTCCTTAGCGCTGCTCTTAAAACCACTCCATAGAGGTTCTAATGCGGTTTTAAAATTTTCCGTACGTCATTTTGCAACCCGTCGCAGTATTCTGCACTCTTTTAGAATTCCCAAACAAAGATAACATCTCTGGATGTATGAATAGTTCGAAGTATTGTTGGTACGTTAGACATGAATGGAACTGAGCACATGTGTTAACATTCTCACCGAGTTCCCACAACCACTTGGATGACAAGATTTTCATCTTAGAGCATGTGGTGCAGCAACCGTCCTGCTTCAATAAATTCAGAAACCATAACCGCATCTTTGTTCACAAAAATTATAAAATCGGTCCGCGTTTTCTCTTTGCGTTTCGAATGCTTTTCAGCTTCCATATTTTGATCTCAATAGCGTTTAGTTTGCATAAGGACATTACGACGTCTGCATACGCGTTTTCTTGCATCTGCTGTTTCCGCCAGGATCTTGGCCTTACAAAACAGAAAACCTTCATGTGGTTTATGACTTAATTACACGGACATAAAACTGCATTTCTCGTCAAAAATTGTTGCTCGTCCACTTAGCACCAGCGCGGCAGAACTGCTATTACCATATAAATGTAAACATAATGTCCTGTCGGCCGGAGTGCAAAACTCGCTTGACTTGATTAAACTCAACTATTTATGAGGTTTTTAGAAATACATTGATGTTTAACGTCGAATTAGCTAGATAGGTATCCATAATGCAGTTGTAAAATAATGAATTTGAACACGATCGTAAATTAAACCCTATGCAGCTACTAATAAAATCACGAAATAAGTTACATTAATCAAATTGGGATACCAAATTAATAGCTTTATTAGTTTTCTGGTCGGGAATTTTAATACCACGATTATGAGTTATTATTTTAACACCAAATTTTAAATTTATTTTAATTTTAATTTTACAGATTTTATGATTCCAGTTTTATTAGCGAATTATAAAGTAATAAAATTTAATTCTAATAAAAACGAAAGCTAAAAAAAATTTGCCAAATATACGTTTTTTGTATTTTCATTCATGACAGTGTACTTTTTATTTACCTCGGCCTTGCTTTTGCAATAAAGTTAGTTCAAAATCTTGGTTTACTTAAGTTCAGATAACTAACAGAAACTACTTTCTTTTTATAAAATCTGCTTTAGTAACGTTTTAATCACCATTGCTACACCAGCACTAGGTGAAGATATCAAATGTTATCCGGAGGTGATAACGCTAAATAAACCCGCTACTCTGTTGCGTGGGCGGGAGGTTCCTAAAAGAAAATAGTAGTGCTCACTAAATAACTAAACTAACGATGTTCCTTGGGCGCCAGATCCTTTCTTAAGTAACAGTCTTCAGTCGGATCTCCTGAAGAATAAACCTCCAAAGTGAATTGACTTGATAATAAAACGCAAGGCTTTGTAATTAACGAATAGGATATATTAACTCGTAAGCAAAAATTACACATATAGAAATTTGAAAATGAAGTTATCGTTCAAATAAACCAATAAAGAAATTTACTAAGATCTAATTAAACAAACAAAAAAACTATAGGGAATGTTTAAAGACAATATCGTAACTAAACGAAAGAAAAAAAATGTAAGGTTCAAATTAACCCAAATCGTAATTAAACGAACGTAGACCCTCTGGGGGTTCGCAAGGTTAATCTTAAATTAAATTAATAAATACGCATACGGGAAGTGAGCTCAGTTCGTCGTCGCAGTTATAACTAACATAGTAACACAATAAATAATAATAACGTCCTGCGAAACCGGTCGGTACCAAAATTCAATTACGACTTAATATATTAAAAGAAATAATAAATGACTAAGTTTAAACGCGTAAATTGAATATTCCTTTACAAAATCAAAAATACAATTCATAAGCAAACGTTGCCGTGAACGTAGACACTATTTTGTTTACTCGTATTGAAATACAAATTTACTAAAATGACGATTGAAAGTTTACAACAAAATACTTTAAATTACTACAAGGTATTTAATCCAATCAGAAATCACAAAATACTTAATACAAACTAAGAGGTAAAGTTTTTGAAAAATTACGATCGGTTTTACTGAACAGTTTTGTAAAAAAGTTTAGTGGTTGTAGTGGTTTCTTTGTTGTGATATTGTTTTCCCACATTTAGAGGTCTGAGGATGATTATTTATAGCATTAATTAAACGTACCCATTTAAACTGGCTATTTCTGAAAAATCGTTTGCAAAATCTGTCTTTCGTTCGAAGTTAATAATTTTGACGTAAATCGTTACTCAGCTAAAAATAATCTTTTCACCCTTTAATCCACCTCCTGCTGTTCTTATTCTGAATTACCTCTTGATAACCTTTTCTAAAACAAAGTACGCCTGGCATATTTTTCTTTAAATTACAATAACATTAATCACAAAGGAAATACTAAAAAAATACGGGCTGATTTGCGTAATTACAGGAATCACCGAGTTTTAAGCATTTTGTTTTTAAATACGTAATTAAGCTTTATATTCTGTTGAGAATTTATTTGAATCAGTTAAATTAGTACTACTTAATCACTACAACATTGCAAGCTATTTAAAAAAGCGGATAATAAAGCACAATAAAAGGTCTTTATAGATTTTCCAAAAATTACACCGCGTTCATTAAAGATGCATTCCTAAAAGAGGTTAAGCTGCATTAAATATTTTCTCGAAAGAAAATTATTTACTCCAAAATTCAGATTTTCCTTGAAAAATATTCATAAATACCACGTTCGACAGAAAAACAATCTCATAATATTGAATTCTTTTCCCTTTTATCCTCTATTTTATGGACCTTTACGACTTTCTTTCTGAAGATCCGTTTGAGTTAAAAGAAAAAGTAAAAAGGAAACGATATCAAAATATTTGATGTGTTGTCGGAAGTTGAATATAAATAAACAGCGGGTTTCTCTGATTCATATTTTTCATATTTTATGTTTATTGACATAAAAGCCTTTGAATATTTAACTCCGTGTTACTTTGTGCTTTTTATGTATTTTCATGGATTAAGGAAGTTATTTATAAGCAAGGCCCGGATCTTTATGACGTTAAAAATGTCAAAATATGATATGAAATATGACACTAAAAATCACAAAATATGACCATAAATATGACTTTATAATTATAATCTATAAAATTAAAGAGAAAAAATAACAGCAGTGTAATACTCTGTTTATTTAAAAATATCTGGCAGCACAGTTAATTACAAGTATCTGCTTGAAATGTTCAGGAGTTAGAGACATCCGATTCTCTACAACTACTGTTTTGTATATTGAGAAAGAGCGTTCTACATCGCATGATGTTATGGGAGCATACAGAGGTATGTACATACCTATAGGTGTAGCAAAAATAAGATTCTTTTAAGAGCTACATTAAAATTGAGGACGGATTATTGTTTCTCGTCGCAATAAAGGTAGTTTCCCCAATTGTCATATAAATATTCAAAAAACTTTTGAAATTACAGCAAAAAATTAAAATTCAAATTTCGACATTGACACCCTGTATCTCCCTAAATAGTAACTTTTGGACTAAGTTAATTTTAGGTAAATCGTAATATTTTGGCCTCACGAATCTATTGTTGGTCTGTGTCCCATTACTTATGGAGCACCCTGTATAAAATTAGTAAATTCATTAATGAAAAATGAGCGTCAACTTTTACCCACAAAGGTTGTAATGTTTTATATTTACGACGTTTAAAAAAAATCATTAAAATCGGAGTAGTTTGGACCGGTTCTGAGATAACGCCCTATTTTTGCCTAAACGTTACTCCGCTATAATTGTGCAGAATGCAGCACGTGCAATTCCCGGAACAGCTGGCATCAGAAATTTCTAGGAAAAAAATCGTAAAAACCCGAAAATATGATACCAAATATGCTTTATGAAAGTTTCGTGTATTTTATGAAAAAAAGACCATTATGCACAAAATATGATGTTTTATGACTTTATATATGGGTATTTTCGGAATCCTTACACGACGAGGAATCGACTAGTCCTAGTCCCAGCTCCGTATCTTGAAGCAATTAAAAGATGATAATTCATAAAGATCCGGGCCCTGTTTATAAGTAACCTATATAAAAGTAATTCCTAAGATTGTGCAGATGTATTTGAACGAAATCGAAATGTCATGAAATTACAAAATTCTGGCCCATTGTTCCACTTAAAACTAAGCAAAATGCGGATCTAAATATGTAGTTAAATCACTGTGATAATTGCTTTTTTGTTGGTTAAGGTCAGCTGCAACAAGACAGTGATAACGAACATTGCAATTTTGTAAATGTTCTGGAATGGGCTTTTAAAAGCAAATTCCGAATATTTTGATTGATATTACGTATACGTTCAGTTTGGTGGGGGTAAGTTTAGTTATATGTAGTATAAATTCGCTGTTGTGAAAAGTCAGTCACTGGGTCGTGAGAATTTCTTAACGAAGAAATTTTCATCATTTTTGACACGTAAATTCTTTTCAAGATATTCAAGAAAAGCAAAAAAGTAATCAGATCTGCAACGCTAAAAACTGAAGTAGGAAACCTTAGAGAAGAAAAAATGGGAGAATTTAAGGAAATTAAGAGTACTTATGATTAAGGAGATGATGGATAAAATTAAAAAAACACAGAAAATACAAAACTACGAGAGTAAATGGAAAAAAAGGAAGAAAAGTGGGATACTGAGAGGAAACAATTTAGAAAAAGAATTGACCAACTTGAAAATAAATTTGAAATGATAGAAAAATAGAAATGGAAGGGTAAAGATAAAGGATTGGAATAATAAACAGACAGTCATGAAAAGCAAATATAAATAAAAGAATCAAATATTTACATCAACAACGACATGACCCCGAAAAAAAAGAGGTATTCAGGCAGAAATCGGAGAAATCGCGAAGGAAGATAGAAGTAAAGGACGCAGAATAAAAATGGGCTATAAGAAGATCGTCATAGATCTAGTGGAATATGTATGGGATGAAGAGGAAAAACGAATAATAGAACAAACAAAATACTCATCACAAAAAGGACCGAATCAAAATGAAGACAAAATCTGTGAAGGACACAGGCGACGATAAATAAAAAAGCACACTGCAAAGTGCAAAGTGAAAGAAAGGAGAAAGGAACTGAAATACTAAATGAAGAAGATAACGAACAATATGAAAAGATGAGAATTTAGAATAGGGACATGGAATGTGAGGAGTATCATAGGGATAGAAGAAGAATTAGTGGAAGAAATGATGAATGACCACCTAAAATCACGTAGGAATCACAAAAATCAATGGAAAAAATGGTATGTAAAGAATATACAGGGGATATTGGCTGGTCAGGAGTTAAAGAAACAGATAGAGCAAAATGTGTAGTAGAAATAGACATAAAGGAGGAATATATAAATGGAAGACTAATTATTAAAGATAGAAATGAAATTACTAGGGGAAGAACTATGGAATGTGATAATACCATACGGGGAGCACGAGGATGCCAAGAAAGAATGAAAAGACAACATTTTCGAGGAAGTTCTATAAAAAGCAATAGATGAAGGAGGAGAAAATATTCTTGTCATGGTATAAATGGACGAGTAGGAAATCTAATGTAGGTATAGAAGAGTATTTAGTAAAGGACCGATAATAGTATACTTATTAAAACACAAGTTACATAAGGCATCGTTTTCGCGCACGAATCCAAAATTTGAACACGAGCGGCGTTGCGGGGAGTACCTGAATTGCCTTCTGTAACCAGTGTTTTATACTATTTTCTCAGTTTTAGCTTTTATTTACATTAGTTATTTAAGTTTATTTTTATAAAAATGGTAAAATAGTTAGGTTGGTGACAGCAACTTTTGCTTGATAGGTAGGTATTTTATGTACTGTTTAATACAGTTTCACCAATTTCAAAAAGCAAAATGTCACCAAAAATCGTTTAAGCACGAAGCCATTCTAATGCCGAAACAGAGAAAAATAATAATGGAGACAGAATAATAGAAATAGTATAGAAAATATGATAGTACGAAATTCAAACATAAAAATATCCACAAATACACGAGAGTCGAAGAAAGCAGGAATTAGAAGTCAAATATTGACCATTTCTTAATAAGAAAACATAAATGGAAAAATGTACAAGGTGTCAAGGTAGCAAGAGAAACAGAGATAATATGTAGTGACCACCACTTGGTAAAAATGTATTTGAAGAGAAAAATGGAAGAAAATGAGGATAAAAGCTAAAAAAAACTGAATGTTAGAGAAGATATATTAAAATATTAGGCGCAAAATTTAGGAAAACGGAAAATACAATTGGAGTAGAGAAAAATCGAAAGAATTTAAAAATGCTATAGTAAATGCTGCTATGGAGAGTTGCCGCAAAAAGAAAATAGTAAATACAAACATGAAAACACAGATATAAAATCAAAAATATACATGGAAAAGATACTTAAATACAAAAAAGACAAAAGATTACGAAAAATAGAAATAGAAACGAAAAGAAGTAAAAAACGGAGATCAAGAAAGCGAAACAAGAATCATGGATAAAATTCGGAGAAAAGATGACAAAAAGCTAACCCTAAAACAACTCAGACAGAAAAGCAATCAAGGACAAGGATAGAACATAATAACAGAAGAAGGCTAAATTATGGGGATAACATTTTGAAGAACTAACAAAATCGGAAACTAATATAACGGAAGCACAAGGAGAGATATACGAAATGGAAGAAATAGAAGAAATACAAGAGGAAGAAGTTAAAGTAGGCCATACAGAAACTAAAATTAGGAAAAGCACTAGGAAGGGACAATATAATACCAGAGATGATAAAATATATGGGTGTTAATTGCTCGAAGAACCAATAGATACATGTTTGATGTTGTTATATGTTTTGTTGTTACATCCGGCTCATCGAAGGACCGATGTTAATTGTTAGATGATTGATATTCGGCTCGATGGACCAATGTTTGTTGATAATGCCAAATGATTTTTTGATATTACTAAATGATTGATTATTTATATGACGTTTAGTTGTTAGTAGACCATAATGGTCGCTTAACACAAATTGTTTGTTGATGGACCACACTGGTCGCTAGGTTTGTTAGAGTATATACGAAAATCATGCTTTGCTTAAAGTGAGTTTAGTACTGAATGTGGTAAGTAAAAACTTGTGCGCTGTGCGCGGGTGACTGGGTCACCCTCTTGGCTGAGTGGAGGCTGGAGGGGTAGCATACACTCAACAATGGGAAAAGGAGAAATAACCAAACTTACAGAATTACCAAATAAAATAATGAAGAACACGGAAGTACCAATAAAATATTCTTCATACATAAGAAAAGACATAGAAGAGTTCGCGATGATTATAGAGGGATAACGTTAATATAGAAGAAGGAGTATTATCCAAAGCAAGAGACCCAATGTAGCTTTAGGAAGAGGAGAAGCGCCCAAGACTTAATATTTGTTATTAGACAAGCCAGCGAAAAACTTATTAACAAAGACATAGAAATACACATGTGCTTTATAGACATTGAAAAAGCATTCGACGAGATACAAAAAGAACATATATGGAAAGCGCTAGAAAGAAGAAGCATAGATAAAAAAGAACTATAGAAATAATAAAATCAATGTGTAGAAATAATAAAATCAATGTGTAGAAATAATAAAAACATGGCAAGGACGAACAATGAAGAGTCAATAGAATTCGAAACAAAGATAGGAGTAAAGCAGGGATGTGTGCCGAGCTCCCTCCTGCTTTCAATAATAATAATAATGAAGCAGTAAAAATGCAATGGGAAAGATGAAGACGTTAAAACTAGGATACTGACAAATGAGGCAAAAGATAGACGAACTTATGTGACCGACTCAGAAAAGAATCTACGATATAACCTGGAGATATTAGGAAGAGGATTACAAACATAAAATAAACATGCAGATAAACATAGAGAAAACAAAAAGCATGATAGTGGCGAGGAAAAATAAAACACACAAGGGAAACAAATAGAATAAGTAGAAAGTTTTAAATATTTAGAAGCCATAATTGAGAATAATGACAAAATAGAAAACGGAATCAACGACAGGATGGGAAAAACAGGAAGAATGTATAACATGATCAAAATAACTTTCTAAGGGAAGAAAGAAATTCCTATAAAAATAAAAACAGAAGTAGTCAATAAAGTATTAGTATACAGCAGTGAAACACGCCTAAATGCAATAGCAATGAGGTTCCTAAGATGAATAGAAAATAAAACTAAAAGAGACAAGGGAAAAAATGATACATTCAGACAAAACCTACAGGTTGAACCCTTAACTGAGAAAATAGTGGAAGGACAAGAAGATGGAATAAGATGGGAAGGAATAAAACAAGCTATCCAGGATAGCAATATTGGAAAGAAAAGTGTAGACCGCCACCCGTCTTACATCTAAGGGTAGAAAGGCATAGGATTAAGTAAGTAAGTAAGTAAATTCTTTTCGGTATAACAACTTTTGATGTTTCTTGATTGGCTAGAGGTGGGCCTGGCCTAATTCGATCGACGTGGTTCTGTTCCCTGTCAGTTGGTGATGGTGAAGAACAAAATAATGACCTACTATTTCTTATGCAGAATTCCAATGAAGTTTAATGCAGCTGCATGTTTAATATTCTGATATGTAACTCATTAGAAGCTACAATTTGATGAACTAGCAAATTAATGAAAAAAGCGAAATACAAGAATATCAAAGGAAAAATGTAGCCGCTACAGTTTTTAATGAGCGATTTTTGCAATCCTTTAAGCAACAATTTCTCTGTGTGTGTTCCCATCGTATATGCGTGACAACATATGCGATTTCACAGTTACGTGGTGTACTTTGAGCGATAATGAAGCGACAGTTTGAAATTTTGCACTTTTTAGCCATCTTTATGAAGATAAACGTATCTTGTTCCTGCTTCTCAGAAACTATTAACCGTAAACGTAAACGTATTAACTTCAATTTCTGTTCTTTGTCATAGTCAAAACTTAATAAAAACGTTTTTAAATATGTCGATACGGTAATTCAATTAAAACTTTTATTATTACATGGTCAATAAATATAATATTTATAATTAAATATTTCTGGTTTATTACTTTTTATATTGTTTGTATTACCATGACCGTACTGGTTGACAAAACAATTATAATAATTATACGATGGAAGATAATTCTCGAAGCAGTCCCTCGTCCAGTTAATTTAAAATTACTTTTTTTCTGTTTTAATAAAAACTAATGACATTTATTTTTCTACGCGGTGTGGTCACAATTTAGACAATTGCCTTCATTTAATTTTTATGGTTTTTGAACCCTTTTAAGACACGTGTTTTTATAATGTCGAGTTATATAAACAACTTTATTAAAACTAACGTTACAGGAAGTTTATTTCCGATATGGCAGCTAATTTGAAAATAAATATAGGTCTCGGTTTAATTATTGTATATGAAAAAGTTGTACACGTTCTAGGTAAAAACCCTGTAATTTACTTGATCTTGGAATCTTCTCAAATTCGCTTAAATTTTATAGCGGTGAGGATTACAAAAGAAACACCGACAACAACGTGAATTTAATTAGAAAACTAGCAAAATAGGATGCTATTTTTTACCTGTTTTTAACACTTCTTCGTAAGAAGCAAAAAGAAAAAAATCAGACGTTAGTTAGAGGGTTGGCATACTCTGAGTATATGGCCAAAAACGAATATTTTTGCAAAAACATTACTTCACACTTTGGTTGTAGAAAATCACAGATGTTATTATTTCCAAGAAAAATGCTTAAATTATTGCTGGTTTTGCCACAGATTTTTAATTAATTTATTGTCTTAAGCGAGGCTGACCGAGCAGCATTTTAATTATTTTAATAACTGAATTCATTGTAAAGTGTTAAGTGAGAACTAATTTTAATAATTAATAAAGCACCATAAGTATAATATTGCTTTAGAAAGGTTTACGCATCGTTCAACTCCCTCATCCAAGTGCGCGACGAAGCGGCAAACCACAAGAAAGTGACAAACTCTTGTGGCGTCTTCAGGGTGTCACTTTACATTAATATATAAGCCAGTGGGTGTATAAGGCTCATATGACAACAAGTTTGCTTCACACCGAGAAATTTATTCTTTGATTTATTTACATTTCCACGCTGCAATAGAATATAACAGTCTTGTGGAATTTGTTTGTACGTTTATTGAATTTGCACTAATACCATTTAAAGTTCACAAAAAGCTTGTAAGAATCGCCTATTGTAGTTTTAGAATTGTACGGTTTTGGGAATGTAAAAGTAAATAAAAGAAATAGGCGTTTTATTTTTATAGCAAAAGCGATGTTATGTCGGGTTTATTGTCACGTACTGCCTACTTATTTATTCTTTTTCCCTTTTTACCTATTTTACTGTATTTCATATATATTTTAAAACAACCACGCTTTTATGAATATGCGACTCTAAAACGTTAATATCGTGCACTGCTACGAGTTTTGAATGCAAAGGGAATCCGGGAGTATATAAAAAAAGGGTGTAAATAAAAACACAAATAAAAGTTTGTTTTTCACATTTCAAAGGTTCACTCGGAAAAAAATTTGAATTCACATACAAATCTTGTTGTTTTACACATTTTAGAAATATTTGACGGTTGCAAAATTTTCTAACATAAAAAGGAGAGAATAAATTTTATTGCATGTGATTTAACCCCACATTCTATTTCGCTTTGAAAGAACCCTTTTTAAAATATTCTGAAGCAGACATGTACACGGAATGATAACAAGGTGAAGTGTGGCAATTTCATATTTGATTTAATTAAAATACTTAATTACAAGAGAGCCATTTTGCTAACAAAAACGGAATCAGTTTACATGACTACGTATTTGTTCTGATGAAAAATTAAGTGTTAGCGGACCCGGAATGGGATTTAGCGTTTACAGAGGGACTGTAAGTAATAACTTTTATTCTTTTTTGTACAGATTGTTTCCGATGATAATGTTTCTAAGGTAATTTAACAGAATTGTTCTAATTCTGTGAAGAATACAGATGCGGTTAATATTCGAACCCATACATTGTTGGTTTGAAAGTCTTCTTCTTCTTTCCCTTTGCTTTATTTTTCTGCTCATTCTTCTTTTTCTCCTTTTCCTGTTTTGCCCATCGCTTCTGTTTTTTTTTCTTTCTATTGTCAGCCGTTTGGCATCTTTTTCTCTCTAAAGTTTCTTCAGCTGCTTCAATTTTGGGCAACCTATCACCTATCTAATGCCGCTGTGTTGCGTTCCCTCTCATCTATGGATGACTTCCACCTTTTTCCACCGATGGTATTCATCTACCTTGTTTACCATTCGAAGGTCCTTCGTGTCGAGAGATGGTTGGACTAATCCCATTTCTGGTAATCTATTCGTCGAGAGACCTTTACAATCTGCTTTTAATTCCGTTTTGTTATTTTGATTTTTAATTTTCGATGTCCGTTCTCGTGAAAAAGTCCAGATCTTGATAACTTCACGGTGGTGGCTGTCATACCATAATAGTGTTTTCAAGGATTATTTCTAGCACATCACTCGATTTAGCATAAGTTACTCAGGCTTGTTTATGTTTAAGATACTAACCTACAGCTATTTCTTTTCGGAGATATCAGAAATTTTTGCGATACCTTCATGGATGATTTCGATGATTTCTTCATGTCAGTTTGGTTGGTTATGTATTTGGTTTTACCAAGGTGCGAACGTCCTTTATTTCCCCAGTTCGTTCTTTGCTTTTGAAAAAAATGATTTATGTTAACTGAAAAGCTTGAAGATGCAATCGTTTTCTGGATAAGTATATGTTTTCTCTATTTCCTACGTCTATAATTTACACTTTGCGGCTACGAACAGTCGAAGAAGAGGTGGTTCGAAACGCCAAATTCTTCAAATAGGGGCAGTCATAATCGGAATGAAAAATCGCCACTGCGGCAAAATCACCCAAGATGATGATGAGAAGCGTACCGCAGATTGCTCCTACTGGGCTTGAAGGAGTTGGGGTTGACTGCACCCTACTGTTGGAGGTACTTACCCTTGCTCACTGAAATAAAACTGGACTGATGGGCAGGCTCACAAGGCTGTACACAAATATTAAAACAAAACACAAAGACACAAATAAAAGGGCAAGAATGTATGAACAAAGAAATTTAATGAATATAAGAATATTCAAAATGTGACACAAAGGGGTTCATAAATTTTATCTTAGGTTATATGAAAAAGGTGATTGAGGGAGGCCACATTTATTCAAGTTTAGCATATATAGTTAAAAGCTAGGTTCACTTACTCGCAATCAAAGGAATGGTGATGACAAAACTTAAGCTACAAATGATTTTACACATGCAACATATAAAGAAAATTGATAAATATTGCGACAATTCGCGCTGTTTCTGTATTGTTCACACTAAAACAAAAAGTGACAAGCACAGGTTGATGATTTAACCACTTAACAGATTGAACAAAGGGGGAATGCTTGATTGCATGAATTACAGATGGTGGTTGCTGGTGCTTGTCCACGAGTGAATCACCAAAATAATGGTACTGGGTTAGGGCTTAAATTGGTACACTCACAACCGACAGTAAAAGGTAGCCTAAAGTATATACCTGGGAAGAGAGCTTCGCTGAGGGTGGTCCAAAAGGAAGCGATGGTAACTTCGGGTTCCAGGGAGAAATAGTGGCGATCGGCAAAGAAGGAGTTGATGCCCTTTTTCCGAAAACGGGTGCAAAACAAACGAAGGGAATTCCTAGGGCTGTAGGTTTTCTCAATCCAAAATAAAGAAGTCGTGTGTGAATGGTACTTCAACTATCACTAACTTTCGCACAGCTATGTCTTTCCGAAATTATTTAGCACTCTCTGGGATAGTCCGACAAATGTGACGTAAAAATAGGTTATTGAAACTCACGAAATGAGATGCCTTTTTCGGTAATTTAGTACCCAAGCTGGGAACGAAAAACTTGCACAACCGTTTTATTCGGAAGCTTACTATGTTCTGCATTGTCTTTCTCTTTTTCGTGAGGCGAATGGGTGTTAGAAGAACATAGACAAACGCGTCCTTATTGCGCGGGTGTAGGAAACCTTAGATGATGTTGCCAGCTTACCCCGTACTTCCCCGAATTCTTAACGGCAAATTCAAGCGAACAAATACTATGTTACCATATTTGGTCATCCGATTGGGATATCTCCGAAATATTCCACAGCAGCAAGAATATGCCGAATCAGCATGATTTTTGCAAATTCTGCAGCTTCACGTGAAATTTCAAAAACCGTGACAAAAAAATTGCGAAAACTATGCAAGTTAATATTCCTATACGACGGATTCTGGAAAAATACGAAAAAACATAAAACTTTACCCAATACGCATCAAAGCGCACAACAGCATTAAACTATTAGGAAATCAGAACTGCCGGAAAACTTGTTAAACTAACAGAAAAGCCGTCAAAAAATATTCATCACCGTTGCAGATGGTGTAGTAATAGCGACTCGAACAGAAAAATCCACTGGAAGAGAAGCAAACAAGGTAATAATGCAAATAAATGCTCAGAAAACGAAGTACATATATGAGCAGCAAGAAAGAATGGCGGCTGCCAAATGAATATTAACATGAGAAATTGTTAAGCTGTAGTGAAAAGCTGTGAAGAAGTCCGAGAGTTCAAGCATCTGGGGGTGGTGATCACCAAAAAAGGCAATTTAGGTCAAGGATTATTGGGATAAGTCGGGGTAAGGAAACACAATTATTTTTGCCTTACAAGAAATATTAAAAACAAAAAATATACCGAAGAAAACAAAACTCAGAGATTAAATAACCATAAGAGGACATACTGTCATGTATGTGTTTGAAATATGGAAATTAATGGCGAATGACCAAAGCAAAATATATATTTTAGAAACGAAGGTGCCTTGGCACTTTGGAGAAAACGATTGAGTTAAAATGGCGAGCCAATAAATAAAAGACCTGTATAGGGAATCTATTATAATAGCAAATGTAAAATTGAGAAGATTAGGTTGATTAAGACATGTCATAAAGATGGAAGAGGGAAAACAAAAAAAATTGTATGAAGATCTTTACGGCCACAAGGCAAAGAAGGAAGATGGTTCGATTGGGCCAAGGGAAAGATTTAAATCAACCAGAAATTGAAGGTTGAAGAGGAAGGGTGGATAGATATGAAAGAGTATAGTTTGTAGTTCTTTTAAACATTAGGTATATTTAATTTTTAGTTGTTTTACAGCATTTTTTCAAAGCCAGCTTGTTCTACTGGCTGGTAAAGTCCAGGTTTGAAGTCATCCAATTAAAAACTATCCTAAAATCCGGCTGCATATCTGTGATATTAATCATAGGAAACCTCCTCATTTTCACTTACTGAAAAGTTTACCTAATTTTTACCTGTATATTTCGATATTGGATGCGAGGGATGGAGTGGTAAAGTATCAGGGCAGCGTTACGTTAGTCCTTGGTTCGAATCTCTCGATGGGCAGAATTTTCTTGCAGTCTGGAGGTCGGTATCGAGTCCGGATAACCATTCGTCGTTGGGCAACAAATTAATGATGTTTTCCTCCAAATACAGGCACATGCCTAAGAGGTAGAGTAACAAGGTCTTACACGTACACACACTTACATTACACACATGGTGCAGTATGTACGTACAAAGCGGCGCACCAACCACGTAACTCGCAGAGACGAGCAAGGTTATCCATTGCACCCATAAAAGCCACAACACCTAGCGCGTCAACCTCGACACCGAAAGGCGAAAGAGGTTGCGGATACAGATACAGAGATATTTCAACATTTTGGCTATTACATATACCTATTGTCATCCGATGCTTTTCAGTTTTTCATAATTTTTTTAAAGCCTGTTATATCCGATAGACATATGGAACTTTCTTTCTTCTTTTTGTTCTTCAAATACATTGATAGGACCTACTTTGAGATCATATGATTTGTGTAGAATACTTCTGTTTCTACATTGATTTCTTCTTCAATATGGAGCTTTACTTCGTTCATTCTTTGGTTTAATGTTCTCCACTATTGGTCTTGTGGTTCTCTTGGATATGTTGATTTCTTTGTCCAGCTCTAGAATTCTCTAGTCTGTCTAAACTTGTCTTCCTTGGCAATTTTTCGTAGTATTTTCGTAATATTCTTTTATTGAAGTCCTCCCTTCTGAATTCTTTCGATGAATATTAATTCGTTTTTGTTTTCATGCTTTGTTTGACTCATATAATATATTTACCAATTCACTGTTAATAATATAATATAAATAAGTTCCTCTGGATATTGACTAATCTATTCCTCAGCACTTTCTAATATCCTTCTTCTCGGTTTTAGAGTCTATACTGTCTGTTGGATATTAATGGTTTGACATCTTTCGATGTAATTTTATTTTACCTCACACAGACCTTCAGTTCCTACATTGAATTTATTGTTTAACAAGCCAGTTACTCGCGGATGTTTGGTTAAAACAATTTTGATTTTTTTTTTCAGTCTGCGTTTATCATCTGCTTTGCTTTGCTCATGAATGGTGCTGATTTTGAAAAATTTTTCTTTTTTAGGAGATTTCGAAATGTAAAATCTCAAATTTGTAATTCTACTAATTTTACTAATTATCAAAAAGGGCGTGGCTAAATAAGGACGTAATAAGGAAATCATTTAATAAGTATTTAACCGACGCGACGTTTAAAATTAACTCTTAAAGCGAAATCCTTTACTAAAAAGGAAATCTTTGTGATTTAAACTAAAGCTTAAAATAAAAACCCATTTTACAACTATCCATAAATTTTCATTTTAAACTTGTAATTATATCCTAAAGTACTTGTAGGGAATGTTAAAAGATTTAAGTGCAGTATAAAATTACCTTTATGCGTCCTGTGCTGCAAATCGGAAAAATAAAATTGCTAGTAAAACTGTTATTTTTAACCACCGGGATTTAAAAAAAGAAATCATCTTCACTAAGGGTACTTTAATTTCAAGGGACGAAAATAGAATTTACCACGAAATGCGCGGCATTCAACAATTTATTAATTTACATTTATGTCACCCGAGCATTTAGTAATAAAAATGAATTGTGGGTTGTGATTATACCGACCTAATGTGTATCTAACCCAGACACACCTTCTTTACAAAGACAGATAAGTAAGCCACGAACGAAGCATAGCAAGCCTAGCTAGATAATATTATGCTATAATTAAATCACAAGCGGAGCCGCCTGGGCTGGAATAATGCTCCGTTTAGAGAGGCTTTTAAAGAAATTAAACTGAAACGAGATGATGTCACTTCTTGCCCTTTTTATTCCTTTTAAATTTTTGCCTTGTGGATTATAATGGGATTTACTACAGGTGTGTGATTCAGTTTAATACTAATTATAAAACGAAATTAAACGCTCGTTATTGTTATGCATAATTATTTGACGGTTCATGTATTTTAATTACATCGATGTAATATAAAACCATCTCTTTATACATATAATGACTGTTATTTAATAACTAATTATTTTGCTACAATCTAATGAAGTTTATTAAACTATCAGGAAGGTTATTATTTATATTATAGAATACATAATTTGAAATAAAACCAGTAAATAAATAACCAGCAGAAATATACATGGAATTAATTAGAAATTGATTGCTGATTCGAACAAGTAAATTATGGTATATTAAGGCTTTGGAATTTTATAAAAAGTCAAATTTAACGAGCAATGCATTAGCTACAAATAAATAAAGAGCACACTTTTAGCAAAATGGATTGTAAAATCCATTAATCAATACAGCTGTGCAAACCTAAGCAAATAAATACTTAAATATGTAAATATATAAATAATTTCGAAAATAAATAAGTAAACAGATAAATAACTAAGTAAATAAAAAACTTGTCCAACCTCTAATTTAAACATAATTTTCCATTAGAAAAATAGGACCCGTTTTCTTTGTTCAATATTTGTTTTGTTTAAAATATAATCGTATTATTATTGCTCGTACGACACAAAGGCTTCCGGCGATTTTAAGGTAAACGGTAACCTTTGACTTAGATCCATTTTGGAGATATGTTAGTTTGATAGCCTTTTCGAGTTTGTGAGGATCTTGGGTCCGTCATAAAAACGAAACGGTAAATGACTTCGCAGAGGTATAAACCTAAAATAAAATTAGGATCAAACCAACCACAACAACTACTTAGGCAAGGAATAAAATTTGAAAACTTTGGAGATGTTTTTAATTGTTTGAATTTTTTTTTTTTTTTAATTAGGAAGGAAGGATTTTTTATAAAGGCTGACTTTACAGAGGTGTAAATTTAAAACGAAATTGTGATCAAACCAACCACAAAAATTTCTTGAAAATTCGTATTTTTTAAAGTGTTTTTCAAGTAATTTTTAAAACTGTAAATCAGTTCGGAGAGGTATAAACCTAAATAAAGTAAAATTGTTTCAGGCTCGTTTTTTATTGACAAAGGAGTACTTTTCGTACAGCGTGACTCTGTAGTGGTAAAAGATTCGACAGATACATTAACCTAAAATGAAAAGAATTATTTAAGCAGGGAAAAATTTAAAAATTATAGTTTTTGTATTTTGAGGATTTTGTCGTTGCTTGAACGTTGTTTTTTATGAATAAGGGACTAGTTTTTCATAAAGGGCAATTTTAAAGTGACAAACGACTTTGCAAAGATATGATTCTAAAATAAAATTGTGATGAAACCCAACCATAAAAACTATTTAAGCATAAGAATATAATTCGAAAATTTAAGTTTCTTCATATTTTTGAAAATAATTTTTGAAGGTTGTCTTCGCAGAGGAACAAATCAAAAATAAGATTGTGATCAAACCAAATACAAAAACTACTTAAATATATGAATAAAATTCGAAACATTATCTTCTTTCACGTTTTCGAAGATTTTGTAATTGCTTGTTGGTTGTCTTTTATTAATAAAGGAATATCTTTTCATAAAGGGCGACTTTAATATTGTAGATTCGCAGCGACATGAATCTAAAATAAAATTGTAATTAAGCCCAACCACAAAAGCTACTTAGGTCTAAGAATAAAATTCGAACCTTTAATTTTCTTATTATTTCTGAATATTTTTTAATTGTTTGAGGCTGTCTTTCAATGAATAAAGGACTATCTTTTCCTAAAGCGCGACTTTAATATTGTAGATTACAGAGGGATAAATCTAAAATAATATTTTGGTGAAACCAACCACAACAATAAAATTCGAAAATTTCAGTTTCTTAGTATTTATTTTTCATGGTTTTTAAATTTTTTGAGGGCTGTCTAGTACAAATACAGGAGTGATTGTTTTTATAAAGGGCGATATTAAAGATGTAAATAACTTCGCAGAAGTATAACTCAAAAATAAAATTGTAATCAAACCAGTCAGCCACTTAAGCACAAGAGTCGAATTCGAAAACGTAAGTTTCTTTGTATTTTTGAAGATTTGTTAAGTGTTTGAGGGTTGCCTTATAATGGATGAAAATGTATATTCTCATAAACAAAGAAATGACTTCGCGGAAGTATAAATCTAAAATAAAATCATCAAGTCAACCATAAAAACTAGCTAAGCACAGAAATACAATTCGAAAATTTAAATTTCTTAGTACTTTTTGAAATTTTTTAATTGTATGGGGATTGTCTTTTGACGAATAAAGGAGAATTTCTTCATAAAGAGCGATTTCTGTGACAAATGACTTTGCAAAAGAATAAATCTAAAATAAAATTGTGGCCTTATCAAACACAGAAACAGCTTAAGCAAAAGTATAAAATTCGTAACTTTAAACTTCTTAGCATTTTAGTAGATTTTTAATTGTCTAAGAGTTGCCTTTTAATGAATGGAGAAGTATATTCTCATTAAGGGTGACTTTAAACAGGGAACGACGTAGCAGAAGTACTACAAAAACTTAAGCACAAGGAAAAATTCAAGTTTCTTAATATTTTTGAGGATTTTTTAATTGTGTGAGGGTTGTTTTTAAATGATATAAAATTGTGTTCACATCTAACACAAAAACTGCTTAAGCCTAAAAATAAAATTCAAAAAATTGAAATTGTTTTAGAGTTGCGTTTTATGAATGATGAAGTATTTTTTCATAAAGTGGCAAATGATTTTGAAAACGTCTAATCTCTAATCCTAAAATAAAATTAGGATCAAACTAACTTCAGCACGAAAATTCGAGCATTCGAACTCTTTGGTGTTATTAAAAATTATTTAAAATTGTTTCTGGTTTGCCTTTTATTATTAAAGGGGAGGTGTTTTTTCATAAAGGGTGGCTTTAAACCAAAAAGTCACTTCTCAGAAATATTAACCTAAAACAAAATAAGTATCAAACCAACGAGAGCAGCTACTTAAGCACAAAAATAAAATTCGAAAATTCGATTTTTCGAGTGAGTTTCTTAGTATTCCCGAAGATTTTTAAAAATTGTTTCAGGATTGCCTTTTGTTACTAAAGGAGTATTTTTCATAAAGGGTGACTTTAAAGCCGCAAACCACTTGGTACAGGTATTAATCTAAAATAAAATCAGCGTCAAACCAATCACAACTATTTATTTAAGCAGGAAAATTAAAATTAGAAAATTCGAGTTTATCAGTATTTTTGGAGATTTTTTAAATTATTTGAAGATTCCTTTTTTATCAATTAGGAGTGTTTTTGATTAATAAAGGAGTGTTTTTCATGGCAGATGACTTCAAAGCAACGGCAAAGGTTTTAAACCTAAAATAAAATTGTGACGGAAAAGTACAAGACTAAAATTCAAATATTTGAGTTTCCTGATACTTTTTAACTAGAAGTATTCAAGTAAAGTTTAAAACTCTTTAAGATAACAAAAATTGCATTTTTACTGAAATATTGGTTCCAAAAGTCATATTTATAATTTTCGTGTAAGTTATTTAAGAATTATTTCAAGGCCGGTTCTCGACGCTTTTAAAATTTAAATCAGCTTGTCATATCTAAAATTTGAAGCAGGCAACAATTTATTTTAGGCTGAAGGAATTATTAATTTTTCTTGTTGGGACGTTTCCGAACTGATTTATGTTTTCCCCCATTTCAAACTTCAGTTTTCTTTTAAATTGCATAAAATTTCAGCTAAGTGGATTTTTCAAAATAATTTAAGAATAAGAGTTTCCAACAGCCTTAGCATTTTTTTTGCGTTTCTGTTTTGTTAGATAAAAACCAGATTTACAGTTGAAATCATATTTATTGAATATTATTCAAGCATCCTAAAGGAAGCTTTTTAAAATTTATGAGGTTTCAAAATAGAAAAACCCTTTGTTAATTTAAACCAAAATCGTTAGAAGTAATTTGCAGAAAAGTCAAGTTTTCAAAAGGTCATTTTTGTATTTTGTTTTATTTCAGACGTAATTGGATTCGTTCTACGATCTCCTTCCTAATCTTGTTTCTGCTGAGTTTGCTTCTTTCTCACAAGCGTAAAAGTCGGCGATTTTAAATCTATTTGTGTAACAATCGTCAAAACTGCAACCAATTTTTGAATTTATTTTTGTGATATCTTTCAAGATCCGGAATTACCAGAAGGAATTAGTATATTAAAGTTATATTTTAATATCTTGATACATATTTTATATTAGAGTTTCGTTTTCTACCGGTAGGGAAAACAACCTCTACGCCGTTTCAGTTTTAATATTTTAAACTGCATAAAAATCGTAGAAGAAACGAAGCAAAAGTATTAAAATGGAATATAAAGACGCTGTAATTTCACTTGTGTTCAGCTGCACATTTAATAAAACGGTGATCATTACAGTATAATAACGTATACGTAAAAGGCTTCGCCTTTTAAAACTTAACGTTGGGAAGAGTACGTTTTAACGTTTTAAAACCACCCGATAGCGTGGTTAGAAGAGTTGGTGTATGTGTGAGCAACAATTTTACGGCCGTGTTTTATGTTATGGTAACTACAGAGGATTTAATGGATGTGGACCCTTTAATTACTTATATCCAATTAGTTCTAACACGGTCTGAGATATTAACCTATTTTACGACGCGAGCAGAGATTTACAGTGAAACTTACTTTATGACAAGTTTTACAAATGCTTCCTATGCGAACTGGCAAGTTTGCAGTTTTCACAGTCATCTAATATAGCCGTAAGAACTTTGTGGTCAAGTTATAGTAACGTTTGCGGTATAAAATTTTAACCTCAACTGTCATACTTAAGTGACTATTTAGAATCTAACGGTACTAAGATTATCTCGAGTTGTTCTATTGTTAAACGCCGAAGAACGCAGGTGAGTCGGGGAACGAAATAATAACGACGCCAATGAACGTAACATAAAATTCTGATGCTTCGTTATCTGTTTCAAAATTATAAAAGTCACCGTGACATAATTTCGTTCTGTACGTGATTACAATCGTTAATCAAATCTCTTTTAAGGGTAACAAACCCCTAAATTTTATCCTAGATATTATTCTCAGTGGGGTACGTTTCACAGCAGGGCAGTATGACATGAGCTTCAAAACAAGAGGTGCAAAACACGCCCTTATAGAACGGCCACAAAGGCTAGACCGCTATTCTCATGGGCAGGACAACAAAAGCTTACATTCTTTCTAACCAAAAATCTGTTAACAATTGCCTGCTGGCCTCTTTCTGGTTCTATTTTGCCCACTATTCATAGAAATCGAATGTTCGAAAACACACCCCCAAAACATGTTCCTTTCCCTTTCCTTACTAAAAAACAACCGGTCAATACTGATTTCTTTCTTATGTTAATTTATGCTAATATTTCTGGTTCTTAATTTCTTGTAACTTTAAAAATCGTTACAGATTTTTTAGCTTAAATCCAAGGTTTTAACAAGAATTATTGTCATTTGAAGTAACGAACTTTAGGTGCTCTCCAAACATAAAATGTAACGTAATGAAGTAAGCTCCAGATTTGCAAATAACTCCTCCTAACCAAATATATAATAAGGAATTTTAAGTTTTTTCTAAAATTTGACTTTTGGATTATAAAATCATTTGAAATCCATAAACATAAAAAAACGACGAATGAAATACATTGGAAATTTTCAGAAAATTTCCCAACAATACTGTAAAACCAAACCTAAAAACAGTTTCAAAATAAATAATTTCAGTTCTTTCTAAAATTGGTTCTTTGGATTATAAAATCTAGCTTAAATCCACGGTTTGAAAAGAAGATCGTAATTTAAATGAATTTGGGTGATTTTCAAACATAAAACGTGACGAATGAAATACATATAAGATTTGCAGAAATTTTCCTAAAAAAGAGTAAAACCAAATATATATCCAGTTTCAAAACAAATAATTTGAAGTTATTTCCAAGATTTTACAACTGGATTATAAAATTCACGGTTTGAACAAAATATTGTAGTTTAAAGTAGCGAATTAAAGTGATTTTCAAATACAAAAAGCAAGATCAAATAGAGAATTTTAAGTTATTTCTAAAGTTTGATGTTTCGATCATAAAATCTACGATTTGAACAAAAGGTTTTGTTTTAAAATAACTAATTTAGGTGATTTTCAACTATAAAACGTGACGAATGATATTGGATATTTGCAGAAGATTTTATAAAAAACCTTAAAGCCAAACACATAAACAAGAAATGCAAATCAAAATATACAAACAGTTCCAAAATAAATAATTTCAAGTTCTTTCTAAAATCTTACATTTGGATTATAAAATTAATTAAATCCATGATTTGAACAAAATATTTTAATTTAAAGTTATGAATTTAGGTGATTTACAAACGTAAAACCTAACGTATGAAATAGGTATGTACCTTGCATATTTTCAAAAAATTTCTCAAAAAGAAACCCTAAAACCAAGTAGATAAATAGTAAAAATAAATAATTTCAAGATATTTTCAAAGTTGCACCTTTGGATTTTAAATTCATGGTTTGAACGATTGTAATTTAGAGTAACGAATTTAGATGATTTTAAAATAGAAAACGTGAGTTTGAAAACTGGGGATTTGCATAAAATTTCCTAAAATAACCGTAAAATATGTAAACAAATGCAAAATAAATAATTTCCAGTTCTTTTCAAAATTTAACATTTGGATTAGAAAATCCAACTCAAATCCATGGTTTGAACAAAATGTTGTAATTTAAAGAAAGATTAGGTGATTTCAAAACATAAAATGTGACAAATGAAACAGACTGGAGATTTGTAGAAAATTTTCTAAACAAAACTGTTTAACCAAATGTATAAAGAGTTTCAAAAGAAAGAATTTTAGGTTCTTTCTAGAGTTTGACCTTTGCCCTTTGCATTAGAAAATCCACCTCAGAAACGAAATCTATAAAGAGATTCAACATAGAAAATTTTAAGTTTTTTCTAGAGTTTGACCTTTGCATTAGAAAATCCACCTCAAATCCAGGGTTTCACCAAAAGCTCAAACGCTTGTAATTTAAAGTAACGAATTTAGGTGATTTGCAAACATAAAACGTGACAAATGAATTGCACTGGAAATTTGAAGAAAATTTCCCTAAAAAAACCATAAAACCAAATTTAGAAATACAGTCGAACTTCGATAACTCAAACCATGACTTGCCAGAAAAAAAGTTCGAGTTATCAAGACTTCGAGTTATCAAATAAAATTCGTAATATGTATGTTTTATTTATGTATGTATTTATTTGACTAAAAATGCGTTACATATTAGCGATGGCTAAATAAAAGACATATTATTATTATTATATATATGTTACGTAGGTACTTTAATACATTTTACCAAAGAATTACACAATAAATTGTGATGCAACGGAATTTCTATGCTGAAAAGTATGCATAGGTACATAATACACATGTAGTTTTTATTTTAGTGTAAAAAAGTGTGTTATTTGTGACTAACGAAGGGGTATTTATTATGATTTTCAAAAAAAGCTTCAATGTTATTTAAACCATTATACAAAGAATCGGTTGTATTTTCATTGGTTTTTAAATACGAACGCAAAACGCTCAACGAATTTGCAACCAACTCGTTTGAAGGTGGTTGCCGCAAATCATCCTCTATCATATCACTTTCGCTGTCATCTTTATTGTCGAGCTGTACAGATTCGGATTCAGATCTGTAAATTTTTCATCGATTGACAAAGTTTTTAAAGTACGTTTTAAAGATATAATATCAACACCAGTAAAAATGACGTGATAAAACAAATATGCACCGTATGTATTATTTTTTGACTTATGTAAACAACTAATAAAGCATTCACATGCACTTAAGTAGGGCAGAAACCGAACTGCCTGCATCGTTATGTTATAAAACGAGCGGTTAACACGGTTAAAACACACGTATTAGTTACGGGATTCCCAGAAAATTCGACTTATCAAAGGTGGCGCCAAATATTCTGTACGAGTTATCAAGATATTCGAGTAATAGAAGTTCGAGTTATCAAGGTAAAATTATACATAATTCTCACTCTTGGCGCTAATGCCAACCAATTTGTTACGAGTTATCAAAAATTCGAGTTATCGAAGTTCGACTTATCGAAGTTCGACTGTAGTTCCAAAATAACGAATTTTAATGTTTGGATTAAAAATCCAACTTAAATTCACGGTTTAAACAAAAGATTTTAATTGAAAGTTATGAATTTAGGTGATTTCCAAAAACAAAGCGTGACGAATTAAACGCATTCAATATTTGCAGAAAATTTCCCAAACAAAAACGTAAAACCAAAGAAACAATTCCAATATAAAGGATTTCAAGTTATGTTTAAAATTTGATGTTTCGATTATGAATCGGTTTGAACAAAATTTGGCGTAATGAATTTTGGTGATTTCCAAGCCTGACGAATGATATACACTGAGAATTTACAGAAAGTATGCTAAAACAAACGTAAAACTAAAGTTAGAAACAATTTCAAAATCAAGAATTTTGAGTTGTTTCTAGAATTTGAGCTAAAATCCCCGGTTTGAACCAAAGGCTGTCATTTAAAGTAACACATTTAGGCGATTTCCAATTAATTATAAAACGTGACGAATGATATACACTGGAAATTTGCAGAAAATTTCTCAAAAAACCATAAAGCCAAATATTTAAATAGTTTTAAAACAACGAATTTCAAGTTCTTTCTAAAATTTGATGTTCGGATTATGAAATTCAGCTTAAATATTATTTGAACAAAAGATTGTAATTTAAAGTAATCCTAAAGCGTGGCGAATGAAATACTTACACTGAAAATTTGCAGAAAACTTCCCAAAACTACGGTTTCAAAATAAAAGTTTGAAGTTCTTTCTAAAATTTGATCTTTGCATTATAAAATTGAACTCAAGTTAAAGTAAGTTACCTAACAAATTTACGTGATTTCTAACTAAGTATAGAAAGTGACGAATGACACTGAAATTTTCGGAAAATCTCCTAAAACTGTGAAAACCAAATCCTTAAATAGCGAATTCGATGTTCGTAATTCGTAAAATCAAAGTTCTACTACAAAGTTTAAAACATATTTTAGTACATAGTTTAAATCCTGTTAAAATAAATCAAGCTTGTTATCCTAAATTATAGGTAAACCCAGAACTCTGGCCTATAAATTTACCGTTTTACAGTAGCAATTTCCATTCCTCATTATGTGAAATTTCACACTACTAAAAATCCTTCTAGTTTTTATCTGAACCTACTTCACTTTGAATTTTGTGTGTTCTACTTTGTTGCACTTTATACAAATTTACGATTCACACAGTGAGAAAATACCGACCTTGTTTGTTTTATACCAGCATAGGAAACCAAAACTATTTTAAGTAGAAGTAGAAGTAGAACCAGGAAGTATTTTAATTTGGGTGATGATCATTCGAATATTGTTTGGCGTAACACGCGGTGATGATCCACAAATAAAACAATTTGGAAACCTAATAATTTTGAAGTATTAAGTATATTAGTTGGCTGAAGGAAAGGGTTGAATCAGGTGTAAAATTTACAAAATTTGGAAAAACCCCCAACTCCGCCACTGAATTTGCACAAAATTTATTAAAATTACCCGAATAAATGCAGTAAATCCGATAAACCTGCAAAGCCGTAATAAAAACTTCCTTTGTAGTTAAATTTGTAAACAAACGAAAATTAGCAGTAATCCTTTGTAAAACAACACAGGATTAAGGTTAATTAAAATTAATTAGATTTAATTTAGCACTGGTTTAATAAACTAATTAAAACGATTAGTTTTAGTTGTGTAGTTTTTGTTAGTTTCGTAATAAAATAAGGATGTGTGCAGTAATCCTCGCCATTCTCGGTTTTGGTAAATTCTCTGTTATTAAATTTAATCTGGGACATTGATTCATCTTTGCTCGTGATATGGCTAGTCATTTGTTTTATGAAGACATAAGAACAGTTAGGTTTAAAATAAGTTTTATTATGAGTCATGTGCTTGTGGTAAATAATTGATGATTTGTATAAAATATTTTAATTGACCACTGGTGAAAGTTTCCTGTTTTTATCATGAATTAGGAATTTAATCAAGATTACGTTTAGGGTAGGATTTCGTAAAATTTTGAGTCAAATTTCGAAGTCTGAAACAAAAAAGATATTAGATTTAAAAAGATTTGTGTGCTTCTTTTATAGAATTTTTCACATTGGATAATGATTTAACGACAGTGCGAACTTTTAATTTTTCTAAATTAAAACAAGGTAAAAGCTTTCGCAGAATAAAAAGTAATAGGTGTATAAAAATAAAGCTTCGGTAATCCTATACTTCGGACGTAAGCTCTGAAGCAATTGTTTATTTTCGTTGTTCTTGTTTGTTAAATTAGGGGCTTTTATGCGGTTGTAAAAAATGTTTTCGTTTGCTTGCTTAATAGTGCTACATGCTGTTTTATCCCAGTGTTTTATGGGAGGTTTTTATTTTTATGCAAATTTTATTTTCCTTTGCATATCTAATCATACTTAAGCTAAACAATTGTATACACACGTATTTTAAAAGATAACAATCCCGTCGTGGTTGTTTTAACGATTTAATTCAATCTCAGCCTAAAACAATAACCTATTTCGACCGATCTCATTTATGTAAATGGGAATAATGTGGAAATCGAAGGTGCTACACCGCAAGAAGACAAGTCTTGGGTTCACCTGACCCGCAGCCGATACCTGGTCTTGGTCAAATATTTACCGGGGCCCCGACTGACTGGTTGTAATAGGATTCTTAAACACTTGTTCCACTGTCACTGACATTTATTATTCCGGAGGAGCCCGAGACGTAATAAACAACATAATATGAAATGTGAAACAATATAGGCACTACTAAATTTTAATTTCAGATTTGTACGCCTTTTATTATCTCAAGTAGGAGTTTCGCTTTTACTTTTATAAGTAGACCCGCTGTGCCAGATAAAATGTAAATTATATCTTTTATAAATGTCTGCTCCATGACATACATTACTCTATTTTTTTCCTGACTAATGTGTCATCCGCGTGATAAAACTCCATTGTTCTTTGCTTTTTTATTTTTACCATACTTCCCTTCTTGAGGTTAATTCAACCTTTTTAAATGAAACAAATTTTTTGTTTAAAGTGGAACGATTTTGATTTGCTTAAGAAATTCAAAACTATCATCCTTATACCTATATTACAGAATTTAAATTGATAGTTACTTTGAGAACTACACAAAACGGTTCTTGCAATTTCTTGAAGATCCCCTAAAATGATTATAAGTAAATATTTTATTTAATTTTCTGACTTTTAAAATAGTTTTGGTTTTTCAACAATTCTTCAATGTTTTCTGAATCTTTAGTAAAGTTTTTAGATTTATCAGCTTTCTTAGCATGTTGTGGGCTTGTCAAGAATATTATGGGAACCTTTCTTGGTCAATCAGTTATTTTCAATTTTAGCAAATTTTCGATTTTATTTTTCTAAACGATTTTCTGATAATTCCTTCGATTTCTTGAAAATTTCAATAATTTGTTAAAATGACCCTTGTCAGTGTAAAACGCAATTATTTTTGTGAGTTATTTTGGAACAGTTGTTTAAACAAAAGTTAGCATAAACCCCAAAAACTAAATGGAAAATTTTTAAGCAAAATTGAAGTCCTGATGCATGCGAAAAGCGAAGAGTGTCTGCAATTTTTTTAAAATTCCCCTAAATCAATTGTGAAGTAAATATCTTACTCAAGCTTCTGATTCTTTAAACAGTTGTGGTTTTAGAAAACCTAAAAACTTAAATTAGGGTATTTTAAATTTTATACTAAGAATTTTGTTTATTTTTTAGACTTTTTGAATTTGATACATTATAATGTACTCTAAGAATTATACTGACCAAATATGTTTGTGTTACTACAGTAATTCGCTCATTGTTCATCGTTACAGGTGCGCATAGTTCACGTCTTGGAGTAGGTTGAGATGGCTTTGTAGGTTCGCGGCGGCGTTTAGGGGGTTCTCGTTGATGGCAGTGATTGCCACGTCATCAGCAAAAGAAGCGATTTCTGTGTGGCCAGTTTCAGGTAGCTGACGAAAAGCAGTGGTCCCAATACACTATCCTGTGGGACCCCGAATATAATAGGGTAGAAGTTAGAATGTTGATCTGAATGTTTATCAGAAAGATTTCTGTTAGATTGATATGATTTTATCAAAGGCTTGGGAGATGTTAAGGAAGGTCGCGTTGCAAAATTTCTTATCTTCAAGATTTCTTGAGATTGCGATTCTGTGGAATTGTTAGGTTGTGGAATGGTGTTGTAGGGACCCGAATTGGTGATTGGGGAGTAGAGTTAAAAAATCATAGTCGGCATATAATCCTTTAGTAAGAGTCTTTCAAAAACCTTGCTTGTGATGGGTAACAGGCTAAAGGATCTATAAGACTACAGTTCTTGTGGGGGCTTTCCTGAATACTTCCAGATTGTAGTAAAGTATGATGGCCTAAACATGCCGTTAAATATGGTTGTTAGGAGAACTATGGCTTTCTTAGGCAGGTATTGAGGTACTTGTTAAGTGATGAGATCATATCCTGGGGCCTTGCGTATGTTTAGTAGTCTGATTTCTTCCTATGCTTCCGTGAGCGAGAAAGCTTTTATAGGTGAAGACATTTGGCAGGGTGCGTCGATAAAGTTTACTATTTCTTGATTTGATTGGCGGGTAGGAGGTGTAGGTGTCTGTGGTCTTTTTATTTTTTTGGTTGCCTTCCAGAGCGTGTGGTCATTTACAGATAAGGTAGTGTTCAAATCTATTATTTTGTACATCCCTGACTGACTTTTTTAGTTCTCGGCTTAATCTATTGTAGATACGTTTATCTGCTACGTTTCGTGACCATATTCGTCTGGCTTGGCGTTTGTCGGCTATCAGATGGCGAATGTGTAGTAGTATATTCGTGATATTTGTTGTATTTTTTTCGTTTTGTGGAGTTGATTTCCAGGCTGTTTTTTGAACTATTTGGGTGAAGTACTGCGTCACTTCGTCAAGGTCTGACTAATACTGGAAACATTCGCTGATTATTTTAGTTGTTCTGGCAACTTTAAGTTTTAAAGTATCTTTATGAATTCATATCAGTTCAAACTTTAAATTTTAGTTTATGTGAAATTCCTAAAGTTTTACGGGATCTTTTGATAATTGGTTTGATTTCTTGAAGCTTTTACCAATGATATTCTGCTTTTTTTAAAACTGTTCTGCAAAAATTTGTTAGCCAAACTTTGACTTGCAGGATTTATAAATTTCCAGGATTTCGTGATAGTCCGTTCGATTATTAGAAGATTTCAATGAATTATCAAAGGGTTTCCTACTTATTTTGAAGACCTTCGGGACTTTACAGGTTTACAATTTAACAGTGATGCCCTGATTTAAAAAAAGTCCATAAAAAATTGTTGACCAGCGTATAATTGATATAAATTCTAGATTTAATTTTGTATAGAAATTTGCAGGATTTTTTGATAATTCGTTCGATTACTTGAAGATTTTTATGATTTATCAAAATCTTTCCATCTTATCTCGAAGACGTTTGGGAATTTCATAGATTTCGAATTACATAGAAAGGAACGTAAGACGTATCACTTAAGTTCGATGGTATGTAAATATTTGTTCAGTGCTTACATTTAAACAGCCCTAACAATTTATATAAATTTGCATTGTATCTCATTGTCTTTATTAATTCGGTTTGGTTTTCCAAGTACTTATTACCTCATTAGGGACGTAAATTCATACTTACTTCCTTGCTGTCGTAACAATAAATTAACTAAGCAAAAAAATGCAATTAGCAAACTAACAATGCAAAAAGTAAATATTTAATTATAAAGATTTCCAACCAAAATCATATTTTTTAGCTTTTAGCAACCAAATGAATAATTGAGCAAAACGATTTACTTCCTTGAAATCATCAAAAATTTCCTGGGAGTTCCTACGACCTTAAAAAAAATAATCAACAAAGGAATTCATAACTCGTCTATACCAACACAGTACACACAAAGAACTAAAAGGTCCCATCTATTAGCAAAGAAGACAGGTGACTCCATAGAAAGCATCACATTCCAAAGCTATAAGATTAAATTATTAGTCTCCCTTGGCACTTAATAACAATTATTATTTCAAATTAATGTTTATTATTAAAAGGACATTTGGTTTTTACCTGAATCTTCTTTATGGTTGTCTTTTCAATTTGTCCAAAATTTTATGCAAATGTTAAGGGTTTTGTTTTTGTTGTATTATTATTTATTTGTTTTGGTTTTTATATTTATGTGGTAGAATCCCTGGTTTGTTTGTTTAGTTGTCACAGCACTTCCTAAATGTCGGTGTGTTAAATTATTTTTTGCTTAATTTATTAACTTCATCGAATTTTAGCATTTTATAATAGCTTAATCAGTTTGAGTTAATTTCCAAAATATTCTGAAATGAATAAACAAATAAATAAAAATGGTTTTAATTACCTATCTGCTTTTCAGAAACAGAAAGCCAGGTAAAATTAAGAAATTATACACAAAAGAAGCATTCGCAGACGTTTCGTCTATTTCTTTTTAAAACATATAAAAAAATTCGTTAAATTTAACAAATCACATTAAATATGGTTTTGGTAAGCCTTCACTCTGTTCTAAACGTTCTACATTTTTTAAGTACCTCTAAAACAGGTTGGAATCCATACCAGGAAATATTTAAGACCTGACCTCCGTTAATGCCGTACTTATTTTAACCTAACTTTTTTTCTCGTCTGGACATGCCAGTATTAATTACCGAACGTTATTCGAAAAATAAACTGTGTCCGACTCATTAACTAAGTAAAGGAACGTGAAACAAAAATTGAACTTGTGCTTTCTATTACATGGCGTTCCTATACTGAGATTTTTCGTTAATGATTAATTATTGTTTTAAATAGTTGGATCCATGACTGTAGCTAATTAGACTGCCAAGAAAAGTGTTTGCCGACCATGCATACTTACCATAAACGTACATTTTTTTCTAGGTCTAACTCTAATTAACATAGTGTAATCAATAATTTTCGAACGTTCGCTGCTTTGTTTGTACTATTTTTATATGTGAGCTTTTTGGAAAACTATTTTAAGAGCATTTTTATTAAAATAAGGTGAGGTTGTTTAAAAGGATTTTAGTGATGTAACCGTGCAGGTGGCATATTACGAATTTCCGCATTAAATAAGTTATTAGTTATAAGTTTATTAATATTAATTTTTAGGACACTGTCGAAGATTGGCTATACTAGATAATAAAAAATAAATTAAATTGATACGAACTGTCTTAATAAATTGAGAACTAAATTGTTTCCGTTAATTTTAAGATTGGCTTAATTCGATTGGGTTGGTGAAAAACTGGTCGGCGTATGAAATCAACAGTTAGTTAATAAATTGGTAAAAATTGGTTTAGCGTTTCTTTTAAATTATTTATAATATCCTGTTTAAGAATTTAGCTATTAATCGACGTGAAATACAACACCACTGATTTATTGTTTTGGTATTTTGATTTAGATTTTTGGAACTGTTTTGTTTTCTAGGTAACCACTTCTTTTATATGATTCAAGAAAAGTAAATTGAGAAAAATCTAGAAGTCTATAAAAAATAGAGTGAATAATAAAAGATTCAAAGAAGAAAGGAAAAGAAAAATAAACTTTCAAGTTATAACATGTTTTAAACAGAAACATGAAAGGTAATAAAATTAAGGGACGAACCGGTTATAATTATTGTTTGTGGTAATTCGATAAAAAAATAAAGTAATTAGTAAAAGATTCAAAGAAGAAGGAAGGACGAAAATAAACGTTTAAGTTGTGACTTGTTTTAACGAATACGAGAAGATGAAAAAGGGACAGTCAGAAAAGAAGAAGTGAGTGATAATTAATTATGGTAATTTTCTGTCCTTATTTACCTTATTTCATTAGCAAATGTTGTTTCTTTGTCTTATTTTTTTACAAGGTTCTGTTATGAACTTATTTCTTTCCAGACAGCTAATCAGAAAAACAAAATTGGAATATATTTAAAATAACAGAGTAAAATAAAATAAAACAGCAGAAGAAGCAGGAGGACAAAAGATACTAAGGGGGAGTAAGCTGAAAATATATTTTTTAAGGAAAAACAGACACAGATGAAGAAGAAAAGTCAGAAGAAATAGTGGAAGGATGGAAAATTGGTGGGTCATAGTTCTTTTTGATAATTTTATTTACTTCATCTACTTTATTTTCTTGCCTTTGCATTTTCCGCTAGTGTTGAAACTGCTTCCTTTCAGAAAATTGATTTTATTTGGATATATTTCAGTAAACAATACCCTAATATTTTTTGTTTGCAAAAATAGAGTAAAAGAACGTGAAGGAAAACAACGAGAAAACAAGAAAAATAGACAAAGAAAAGAGAAAATACTTTCTAACATTTTTCCTAAAGAGAAGACACAAAGAAAGGGGAAAACCAATAGAAGCTGAGGAAGAAGGATTTTATTAGACAATACTGTTTTTTAACATTATTTTCATTAGACTTGTTTATTTTGCTTTTCTACTTAAATATTGTCCTATAGAATTCTGTAATGAAACGTTTCTTTGTAGATTATGATCTTCATCGGAATATCAATAAAATACTAAATTGTTTTAGGAGAGAAAAGTTAACGAAAGCAAAAAAAAACAGTAGAAAGACAAAGTACAAGAGCAACGTCGTAAGAAGGGGAAGAATAAAATATTATGAGTAATTTTTGAAAGAACCTAAAGGGAGAAGCAACAAGAGGAAGAGCGAAAAGAATGGTGGCTGATAATCTTATAATCCTTTCCGGCATTTATGTGCTATTTTTTTTCCTGAATTTTATAGTCAAAGTTTGCTCTTCTGGGAATTTTATTACAAAATTTACTTTGTATATTTACATTGTCTGTATTCCATAAGAGCACTTCTTCTATATACATTCATAGGTATCTGAATACAAAAAAGAAAACTAAGAAACCTAAAAAGTAACCAAAAAGTAAAGCAGAAAGTAGACATACCAAAACAAAAGAAGAACAAATAATAATTAAAAAATTACCTTTTATCAAAAGAAGAGGAGAAGGCAAAGATGAAAAAAATGGCGAGTTACTTTTATTATTTGTTACTCTCTTGCTCTTTGTATACTGCATTTGCAACTGATACTAACTTAGCAATTTTATTTTATAGAATTTACTTACCTTAATCTTTATATTGGTGTATTCTCTGGCAGTTGTCTTCTGACTTGAAATTTCTTCAGTAATTACAGATAGGACACTGAAGCTAACGAAACGAAAAATGCTTTAGAGAAACAATACTAAAAGTATAAAAGAAAAAAGCAGAAAAGAAACAAGATATTTTTTGTTATTGTTACATCATTTGCAGAGATTATTTATTTTGAAATGTTTTCTAGGTTCCCCGTTCCCTTGTCCGGCTAAATGGAAATTTCGTTCCACAAAATGTCTTGGCATCCAGCTGGACCCACGACTAACATGAGGCTAATAAGAGGCTTCAGCTAGGCCTCACCCTTAGAAAATATTATTGGCTAGTGGGACGTAATTTACAATTCTCTCTTTAGAACGAACTACTCGTGTACAATTAAACCAATCTGGTGTTATGGAATTTAAATCTGGGGCGCAGCTAGTGAGTGCAACCCTGTAGCTAAACTACAACGCTACCAATCTAAAGTGTTGAGAATAATAACCAATCCCCTGGGATCGTGCCAGATACTACGTACAGATATTCAAGAGATAATAAAAAATGCAGCACCAACTACCAGTAAAGGATTAGAAGTCATCCAAATTCATTACCCACTGGATCTACCACAACGCTTCCTAGCTCCAACCTAATTTCCAAATTGTTATATCTAACTTATTTGATAATGTAGATTAAATGTACGTGGATTTTCCCACAGGGTATTCCCATACTGTGCCATATTTTGCCTTCTAATTATATCTTTTACTTGATGCCCCATAACGGACAGCATGTAAAATGGTCTTGTGGTCACCAAAAAAAGGATTTATTTACCTTTTTGTATCTTGTGGTCGTATTCTGACATAACATTTTTTAACCAAAAAGAGATTCTGGATTCGATGTGGAGGATGTGGATATATTGGCATGTTGCTGTTTGTTACTAACCACACTTAGGACTGAAGGCCCATTGTGCGGTGACTACATACGTAGACTAACTTAAATTGGCATTTTCACCGTCGATGAAGACTCTGTATTGTTTCCCAGATAAAAGTGGATTGGATGGAGTCCACTCTCGCTCCCAGAAGAGCTATCCTTCGGACTGCCTCTTCTAGAATGTGTGAGTGTCTACCTCCACCCTTCCACGTCCCTTTCACCTTTAGTCTTATAACTGTCCTTCAGGCCATCTTCCCCACTTGCAGGTCCAATGGGGAAGGCCAAGGACAACTTCCATGACAGCAGTTGGTTGTTGACTGAAGAGAGAAAGGAAACTGAACCAAATCTGCTAAACGTAATGGAAAAAAGGTTTAGGTAGATTATTCTAAAGGATAAAATAAAAAGAAGAGCGTACCTAAAGAGCACGAGAATAGAAATGGTGAGTAACATATTTCTTGTTATTGTGTTCTTAAATACCAATTCAGTGTTTTTATGACACCTTTTTAGAGCTCAAATTTTAAGGATTCCGGTAATATTTTTTGTATGTTACGATTATGCAAAACTATTTAAACAGAAGTACTCTTGGGGGGGTTGGGGGGTATTCTGTATATACAGCGGCCGACAAAAGGTTCGCAACAGTTAGGAAAACTTTTTATTATTAGAGTATCGAAAAAACTTTTCTGGGGGATCGATTCTGCATGTCCGATAACCGAATATTCGAATTTGATGATTTTTTTAAAGTGGCACGTGGCGTATGTCAAACTTCAATTATTAGGTTATCGGACATGTAAAATTGATCCGCCAAAAATGTTTTTCGATACTCTAATAATAACGTCCCACAGGTAAGTTCCGAACTTTTTCCGGTCACTGTATATACATTTTGCAAAGTTTTTGTAATCTACAATTTATGTACCTACCTTGAATTTGCCTCGTATATTTTGAGGCAGTATTTTAACATGATGTTGCTTCTCTACATTGGCGTATTTCCAAATATTAAAAAGAGAAAGTATGTTAAAGAAGCAGAATGAAACCTTAGAAGTTTTGGGTAGATTGTAGTAAAGGTGTAAAAAAAATAGAACAATAAAGGAATTATTTTCTAGCAGAAGGATGTGAGGAGGTAGTTGTGTTGCTGCTTCCCTGTGCATTTTTCTGCAGTATCGTAGTATGGATTTTTGTTATCAGATAATCATATTTATTTGAATTACAAACAACAAAGGCAACCAAAAAATGAATGTAAAAGTTCGTTAAAGGTAGAAGAGATGATGGTGAAAGTGTATCAATAGAAGACGAGAAGAAGAAGAAAAAGAAATCAGAAAAGAAAGAAGGCACAGAATTATTTTTTTATGCACGGAACTATTGGCAAGTCAAATGGACATTTTGTTCGTATTTTCTTCCTGAAGTTTTCAACTGTAACTGTATTTTTAGAAAATTATTTGAATATCAAAAGTCAACTAAAACAAATCTATGAAACAACAGGTCGAAAGGGCGTGAAGATGGCCCCAAGTAAGGCAGTTAGTAATTGGAAGAAGACAAATTGAACCGAGATGTAAAGAAGTAAGAAGAGATTTACAAAGACGAAGAAGCAAATGAAGAAAGGACGGAGAAGAAGAGGAAGGAAGAGGATGAAAAACTAAACAAGAAACAAAAGGACGAGGAAAAGTAAACAGAAGAATAGCGTGGTAAGTGGTGATTTAATTCTTCTTATTATCTTGTCTGTTTTCTATATTTTGTGGAAAATACTGCTTATACCTGGCCAGTCTAATCTTAACACATATAAGAAATAATTACTTAAACTTAGAAATAAAACCTGAAGCAATTGAATAAAACCCATAAATACGGTTTTCCAAAAAAGGAGCAGATTTTACAGTTAATTACAATTCAACAGAATCAGTGAGAACAGTTATTCCACGAAAGCACGGTTAAAGCATTTATCTAACTCGAATTTCTGGTACTTCAGGTAGCAAATGTAGCAGAAAATTCTAATAGGAGATACCTAACATAAACGTTGAAGTAACTAAGTGCAAAGCTGCCGTTAATCATACCACCTAGCAATTTATGGATTATTTAATGTAATTTCCTTAAACACGTTATTTCCAAGAAACAACATGTTCTTAGGTTCCTATTATATGAAACTATTGTTAGCGTACACTCTAATAACCCACTTATTACCAACGATCGAATTTTGAAGTCGCTTCATCCTTTCACAAACGCTAAATTTTTTGTAAAACAGCACCTGCCTGAAATATTAAGCGAAAGGAACACGTCGAAATTAAGTAGGTAAATTTTTGTTTATGAATAACATTTTCAGGGCAGAGGAAACATTACAAGAACAGCTTTAAAAGTTGCTCTTTTAATTGCTGTTTTTAATTATGGATTGTTTAATTATTAATCTTGATTGTGTATTGTTGATGGCATTTCTTTAAATCTTTAAGTGAGATTGATTTATTTAAATTTCAGTTTAATGCAGATTTCAATAATGATTCTACTAAGTCGCGTTTGATTGGTTTGATGAACTTGTCGTAAGGATGAAGTAGTTTACTTTTAATTCCATATGGACGTTTATGTCGTTTCTAAAGCTTGCAATGTTAATTGCAGTTCTGTATTAATGATTATGTACACTAACAAGTTAGAAAATATCTTAATTTCTGCATCTAATTATGAATACCTCCGCTTTGAATGTGAATTGCATTGTTGCTTATTTAATCGTAATAGCCCCATAATAAATTAATTAGAAACATTTTATTGATAGTAAGTTATTATAGAGTGGGCTTAAAACAATCAATCATTTAATTGCCAATTAAGATGAATTAGCTTCTTAATTTATATATGTTCGTACACAACGACCATTGTAAAATAGAAAAAAAATTAGTGTTTTTAGTTCTAGATGACTAACCACGTGTGATAATGTATTTTATTATTAACTAGAAACATGCACGATTTAGAACACCTAACGTGCCAACGTAATTCCTACACAACTTCTTGGTGCATTGAAAACTTCTTTGCGTGACAAATCGCGGCCCAACCACGATATGTCACATCTGTTCGTTAGGTCCATTCTTACCGTTCCGCAAAATTTTGATTAGTTTTGCTTCGCGGCACTGTATGCGTCCGCTGTCTTGCATCTGCCTATAACGAATTCACTTTCAGAAATTTGGTCGATTTTTGTTAAAACTTCAAGTATCATAGGTGAATTTGTATTTTCTTTTGTTTTCGACAGTAACAGCCTTACGTCTAGATTTGGGTTTGAGATTTTTGGATTTCAACAAACACACGTGGTCTTTCAAAAGAATTACTATTTTGCTTAAAACGCTTGAAATAATCACCTTTTTGAATCCTACACTGCTTTAAATTTAAGACTCGAAACCTTAACACTCGAATTTAGCTTCGGGTCGAGTTTCTGGACTATGAATTTGATTTCATTTTAATTTAGAAGTTTCAAACAGTTGAGTCCAACATATTCGACCTAGATTCTTATAATTCAGAACTGGCATATTTGGGGCTAAATCTATAAACCTATTACTCTCTTTAAATCCTGACAGTCGAGATTCTCAAATAACAGCTTTCAGATACAAAATCTTAGGGTTCTGGGCTTCTGTAATTCGAATATGAGTCGATGTTAATTTCGAAGTATTAATCTAAATATCAAATTCCTAAAATTCGAATTTTCCACCCTGATTCAGAATTTCAGTTCTAAATACCCTTTTCCCGAATTTGAATTCCAAAATCGAATTTTTTAGATGTGAATTTGATTGGTTTCAATTTAAAAGCTTGATTTAAATGGCTAATTCCAAATATTCGATTTTCGAAGCCAGATTATTATGATTTAAAACTGGAATATTTCGGCCTAAATATCGAATTTCCTGTTCGAATTCTGACTCGAGAGTCGAATTTCGAGAGCTCAAATTATTTTTCATTTAAAATTGTAATTTAAATATCTATGTATTTTTAATCAGATTTTTGACATACAGAATTCGAATATTTAGACCTAGGTTTATGATTCCTACAGCCAAATTCTATATACGAATTTCAAAATTTTAATCTGCATTTATCAAACTATTAAAATTCTAATTTATCATCTAGCTTTATTTCAAAATTTAAATGAAGGATTTCAAGGTTTAAATGTAGGATTCAAATCTCTAAATTTGGATTCGATGGTCGAATTACCAAGTTTAACTTTAAAAATGCAATCACATAGATTCGATTCTTGGATTCTGATTCTTACGATTCAAAACTCGCATCTTTAGGCCTGAATCTAGGATTGTTACCTTCAAATTTTGACTTAAAAGTCGACTTTTTAAAGCTCAAATTTTGTTGTTGCCAATTTTAATCTCAATATCATACCTCAGATATTCAAACCACTGATTCAGATATTGCAATATAAATTCGAATAGCCGAATTCTATAATTCGAATATGACTTGATGTTAAATTATACATTTTAATAGAAACACATTCCTAAGATTTTAATTTTCCATTCAGTTTTGTAAAGTTCTAAATTCTGATTTTCTGGGTAAGATTCGAAAGTTTACATTTGAATTCTCCCTTTTAAAGTTTGAATTTTATTCGTTCTTAACTTTAATCTATAACTCAGCCAGTCTCTTCGATTTCACTCTGTGATTCGGAATTTTGAAATAAAAAATTCGAATCGTCAGGACTCAGGACTAAATCCAGAATTCTTTAAATTCTGATTCGACAGTTGTTGGGTTTCTGGGGCATGAATTATATCTGATTTTTATTTCAAGGTTTACTTTAATTCCAGGAATTCGAATCTTCAATCCAGATTCTTATAACGCAAAATTCGTATCTTTGCAGCTGAAGCTAGGATACATGATTTCCGAATTCTGCTCGAGTTAAGAGCTCTAATTTAATTTCTTTTAAATTTACAACTTCAATCTAAATATCACATCTTAAAGATTCGAACATTGATTCAGATTTCTATTATAAAGAACTCAAATCTTTAGGCTTAGCTTTAGAATTTTAAGGAACCGATTTTTATATTTTAATCTAAATATCAAATTCATAGGATTTCAATTATCCATGCCATTTTTTAAAATCTTCAGGTCTAAGTCTAGGATTGTAACCCCCAAAATTTGGATTCGATAATCGATTTTCTGAAGTGTGAATTTGATTTGATTTTAATTATAAACATTAATAATCTAATTCTAAAGATTTGATATTCTCCGAATCACATTAAAATCTCATAATATCTTTAGGTATGAATCTAGGATTTCAATTTTAAAATTCGGACTGCTGAGAGTTTCTACAGCTTAAATTTAATCCCTTTTTGAGTTCTAATTTTAATCTGAATATCAGCATATCCTAAAAATAAAATCTCGATTATGATGTTTGAGATACAGAATTCGAATTTGTAGGTCTAACTTGGGATTTCAATAGGATTCGACTGTAAATCAATGTTAACTAATAATTTAAATTTAATTATTAAATTCCCAAGAATCGAATTTTCTTCCAGTTTTATGAAGCTAAGAATTAGGACCTAGTCTAAATTGAGAATTCTAACCCCCGAATTTGGATTGGGGGTTTGAGTTTCCAGAATGGAAACTTGATTTGATTTAATTTCAAAGTTTATTTTATAAATTGAACACCAAAGCATTCGAGTTTTCGATTCGAATTCATATGATTTAAATCTAAGTGTAAGATTCTGTCTTCCAATTCTGACTCTGAACTTGAGTTTCTAGAGTTCAGCTGTAATTCTCTTTCAACTGCAAATTTTAATCTAAATATCACTAAATATCCCAAACATTTGAACTTCTGATTCAGGTTTCTGAAACGCAAAATTCGAATTTTCAGGTTTATCTTTAGGATAATCTTACGACAGTTTCGTACGATTCAAAATTTGGATTTTCAGCCTAAAATCTAAGATTCTAATTGCTGAATTTTGATTTAAGAGTAGATTTTAATTTAATTCCAATGATTATATTAAAAATTGGATCCCAAGGATTCACCTATCCGGATTCTTATAATTATTCAAAACATGAATATTTAAAGCTGAATCTAACATCCTGAATTTATGCTCAAGAATCGATCTTGTAGAGCTTAAATTTAATTTAATTCAGTCTTTTATCTATAATTTTAATATAAATGTTAAATTCCTACGATTGAAATTTCCCATTCAATTTTGTAAAATTTCAAATTTGGATTATCAGGTCTAAATCAGGATTCTAACATCCCGAATTTGGATTCGAGAGTCAAGTTTCTGAAGTGTGAATTTGAATCGTTTTAGTTTCAAAGGTTTATATAGCTAATCACAATGATTCGATTGTTCGATCCAGATCCTTTTGATTTAAAACTCGCAAATTTTGACTGAGTTGATTTTTATTTTCCAATTTAAATCTAAATATTCGAACTTTGTTTCAGATTTGATGAGATAGAAATTTAGAAAGTTTATGACGATCGAGTAATCGAGTTTCGATAATTCGATTATAGTTCGATTTTAATTTTTAACCTAAATATCAGGTTCCTAAAATTCGAATTTTCGATGTTACCTCTAAATTTTTTAATTTAAGTTTAGAATTTTCCATCCAATTTTCTAAGATTCAAAATTCGTTTTTCAGGCTTAGACCTAAGATTTGAATTTTAATTAGAGAGTAGGTTTTGTAGAATTCGAATTTGGTTAGTTTTAAATTTCTAACTTTAAATTCAAACTCAATCCCAAATTGGGAATTTTAAAACAAAAAATTTAAATCATCTAACATGAAAGCTCATTTTCTGAAGTTTGAATTTGAAACGACCGAGTTATAAATATTAATACTTTACTCGTAGTTGTAGGTGCATAATATACCTACCAGCTTTGGTTTTGGCAGTATTTTTCCTTATAAGTTACGTAATAAGTACGTCGGTATATAATTAAACAATCAAATCCCAAGCATTTTCAATTCAGATTCCTCTAATTTCACATTCGAATATCTTTCTAAAGTTTAAATTTGATTTACCCAATATTCGAATCTTCGATACAAATTTTTGAGCTACAAAATTCGAATATTGAGAACTAAGTTTGAAAAATATCAATTCGTTTTTTTTTTGGCGGTAAAAGCTCAGGATGTTTGGAACAATCACATTTTTGACTTCTCCTTCAAAAGAATTATAATTTTACTCAATCCACTTGAATTATGTTTCTGCATCCACCACTGTTTTAAATTTAATTAAAACCACTTCGGGTATTACTTAAAAGTGCCTCTGGGAATATGAAAAATTAATTATACAAACGAACTCTGTAAAAAGAGTAAGATTTCAAGCTTTTAAATTAACCACGTAATCTTATTGCAGATTGATGTAATTAAATAAAAATTTCTATTTGTTGAAAATAGGTAAAACACTAGCATGTAACTTGTGTTATGAAACAGACTAACAAATACAGATAGGTGTTAAAAGAAATATTCCTTCAAATAGATTTAGTATTTCGGAAATAGTGTTAGTAACTATAACCGTATTAGTGCAAATTACGTTGGTTTCACTAATTCTATTTGTTAGAATTATGGTGTTCGATTGTTGCCAACTGCCTTGAAGGATCTTCTACGTTCTGAGTTTTGAGTTATTTCGATTTTTGTGGTTAAAGTTCTTGAATTCAATCTTAAAGTAACTTATGCCCATACATGTTTAAATAAAATAATTTGGGAAGCAAGTCTGAACTTAAAAGCGGAAAGAAGAAGTGTTTGTCTGTTGTTATAAGTCCTAGATTAATTAAAAATAAGTTGAAACCCTCTAAGCAAGCACACCCCCTAGCTGTTTTAGTTATAACATAACCTTGTCAAAATGATTAACATAGGTAATTCGATTAGTCTAGCTTTAATTATTGTATAGTATTTGTTATATTTTTAAGATTTTTAAATAAACAAATTAAACTTTAGCAAGGGGGTACGAATGTTTTAAGAAAAATTGAACGGGTTTTGCGTGGGTTTTGCTTAAATCCTAATTAATGAAAACCTAAAAACTAAATTAACTTAATGAAATTCGAAGCGAAATTGATTGAGGTTTTTATCAACATATACACAAAATGGCTTAGGAGTCGAATGCTGTTACTTTCCTTTTAATTCGATTCAGTTTTCTTCCGTCCTTTTTACATTTCCTTTCGTTACCTTTTTCTTAATTTTCCTTTGTACTTCTTTTTTTCGATGTGACAAGAAAACATTTGCCTCGAAAGTCTTCCTTTTGGCATGCTCTTCATGTGCTCCAACCATCTTATCCTCTCTAGTTTTATAACTTCTGCAATATTTGATTCTTTACATAATTCTTTAAAGCTTGATTGGTTCTCCTTACCTAGAAGGTGTGGAGTTTTGTTTAATAATACGCTTATGCAGTTTCACCGTCTTTTTCATTCTTAAAGTACATGTTTACTTTAAAAGCAAAAATAAGGGCCAGCTTTATTAGTGTTTTATAAATCTGCAGCGTACTGTTTCTTAACATTATTTCATTTTTAAGGAGACGATAAAGGGCATTGATGTATTTCTTCTCTGCTTGTTGGTATCTTTATTATAATTTTCCCCAAATATTTATATCCTTTTACTTCTTTCAATTTGCTTATTCAATATACTATCTCGCTTCTATTTCTGTGTAATTATTATCCATAGATCTTATAATGTTTTGTCTTCTTTTCTTTGCCTTCTAGTTTCACCATTGTTCTAGTCCCCTGAATATATCTTGTACTTCAATTTTACTTCCAGTTTATATATCAGTTTCATATAGATATGAGCCTTAATGAGATTTTGTTTGGTGTAACAGTCCTATTCTATTCATAGTTGCTTCTTTGAGTTTTTCCTTGTATCTTTATTTTGTTTTTCATTTGATTCAGCGTCATTTATTTACATTTATTATTTTCTTACCTATTCCTATTTCATTTACCTATATTTAAACAATCCCTTTTTGTAGGTACCTCTTTTTTGCTCATACTTATTTCATGAATTCTTTGCATTGATGCGCTGATGCTCCTTCAGATTGGAATATTCTTGTTATAATCTGGCCACTTCTTGGATCATTGTGTCTTTTATGGTTTCTAGCAGTTTCTTTGATCTCCATAATAGGTACTAAGTGGTTCTTCGTTAAACTCAAATGTCTGTTCTTCTTTTGCTGTCCCTAAATTTTTTTCAGTATCATTTGCATTATTTCTACTTAATAGTTCTTTGAAATTATCGTTCCATTTCTCCAGTTTTTCAGTTTTATTTGCTATTAGGTCACTCCTTTTGTTCTTATAAAATACTGAGATCCTTTGGCAACCTTCCTTGCGCCATTATGTAGTATATTTATTTTTTTATTTTAATTTTTGTATTACCAATTTATTGTTTATTCTCTTCATAAATTATCTATTCCTTGTATTAGTCTCTTATTTGTCTTGATTTCTTGTGAATTACTAGTTTTATTCTCGTACTTTTATTCTCGCCTTTTTCCTTTTACCCATTGTTTTCATTCCTCATTGGACCATGATTTCTAGATTGAATAGTACTGGATTTTGGGTGGAGGATGACGATGTCATGTGCACTTCGGCCTCAGACAGGCCCATTGTGCTGCCTACGTTGCAACATCCTAACCCTTTAGGCGCATCACTCAAGCCATCCTAACCTTTGAATGAACCTGAGGATACTTGCCAGAGGAATACTGCTGATATTTGCCTTGCTAGTCCAGAAGTTCTCTAGCATGGATCCTCTGATGTGTGAATGTGCTCTGCTATCTCGTCTTCTAAGTTGGAACCACAACAGGTTGGGTCCTCGACTAGTCCCATCCTGTGCATGTGCTTATTTAGTTTACAGTGTCGATTGAATGGTACATCTTTTTATGCATTATTTTAGGCGATTCTATCGTTTCCTATACGTTATCTATAATTGTGAATTTTATTTATTTTTTCTTTGCCAAATTCTGTATTTGAGCCCCTGAAGCTTTCAATTAATGTTCTTGATATTTTCTTTCGACAACAATTTTTACATGTGAGATGCCAGATTTTTTTTAGCTTATTTACATTCACATGTCGAATAACAAATGTCTTAAAGCATCAGTAATCTCAGAAATATAGCTCTCAAGGATATTTTTTAAATTTTAATATAAGAAAATACAACTGAATTTTGTAGCAAATAAGTAGACACTTCAATAAGAATAGAAATTTGCAGTTTTCTTATTTTACGAAAGAGTTTTACAAGTGAATTTTCTCAACAAATAAATAAGGAAGAGAGTTATTTAACTTGTTTTTAATCAGACTTATTAGTGTTTTTGTACTCAGGTATTTTGGGTTTATAAGGAAACATTCAAGAACACAAACGAACTCTTTAAATTCGAGATTTAGTATTTTCCATTTTTGTTTTACTCTGTCTCACATCAATATTGACTGAATAAATCTGAAAATTTCTTAAAGCATTCGAAACGAGATATAATTTTGTAAGTCTTCACAACATTTTTGAGAATACAGTGTGTCCCAGATCGAGTGGGATTGCATGGGTAACTTTCTTATTATTGAAGATGGGGATTTGGTTAAATTGGCAATGTTTTGCAGTTTTATATGCTGATTTAAAATCTATTTGAAAAAGTTCGAAATGTCGATCCCGTCAGAAGTTATTTAAAGAAAACTAAAAACTGTCATTTTCTTGTATGTCAAATATCTTCGTAAGTATAAGAGATATGAAAAAAAGTTTCATATGAAAGTCACTGTTTTCGATAAAACCAATTTAAAATTGATGTCGAGAAAAAATTCAAGATGGCTGCTTTTGAGGTACTCGTATCAACTTCCTTAAGTTAAATGGACGCCATATTGGATTTTTTGGTTAGCGAATAGAATTTTTTATTCTCTTTTCAACCATGTAAGATAACGTATGATTGAATAAAAAATACCAGTAAAATTAATTGTTTTTACATTTTAATCAAGTAGGCTTACATGGATCCAAACAAAATTAGGTGAAATTTATTTTAGAAAACATTTGTATGTAATTCCTATAATACTTAGTAACATGTTAATTCAGTACTAAGTACTAAATACTTGAACCACAAAAAACATCGTGACATTAATTTTTAAATGTATAATCAAGTAGGTAAGTAGCTATGATGAAAAACAATAACAAAGTTTATCACAATCTGTCAAAAAGCAGGCACTTAAGCTAATTTTGTTTGGATCCATGTAAGCCTACTTGATTAAAATGTAAAAACAATTAATTTTACTGGTATTTTTTATTGAATAATAAGTTATCTTACATCGTTGAAAAGAGAATAAAAAATTCTATTCAGTAACCAAAAAATCCAATATGGCATCTATTTAACTTAAGGAAGTTGATACGAGTACCTCAAAAGCAGCCATCTTGAATTTTTGTTCGACATCAGTTTTAAATTGGTCTTATCGAAAACAGTGACTTTCGTATGAAACTTTTTTTCGTATCTCTTATACTTACGAAAATATTTGACATACAAGAAAATGACAGTTTTTAGTTTTTTTTAAATAACTTCTGGCGGGTTCGACATTTTGAACTTTTTCAAACAGATTTTAAATCAGCATATAAAACTGCAAAACATTGCCAATTTAACCAAATCACCATCTTCAATAATAAGAAAGTTACCCATGCAATCCCACTCGATCTGGGACACCCTGTATACTGTGCAAAACTCAGTTTTTAATGATTTGTCTTGACATCCAAAATTCAATTTTAAATATCAACCACAAAATGACTAATGCCTTTCTTGATTAATTTTTTTGAATTTTTCAAAAGGTAGGAATTTTGGTGCAACAGTTTATTTATGTATTTAATCAGATCCATCTAAATCTTTTTATTCAATTATAAGTAAGGCTCTCAAGGTTCTAAAGTTCTTAAAATGGAATCCTTACTATTAATTGATATTCGACTCTTCGGGTCCGCACTCGAAATTCGAATTTTCGGATCGTTATTTAAAATTTAGGTTCAGATTTAAAATTTGAATCTTCGAATCCATACGTATTTCCGATTCGAATCTTCGAATGCGAATTCGAAATTTGGTTTAGAAAACTGGGTTTAGGATTCGTTTCCAATGTTACAAATTAGTACTTTCCATTTCAGTTAGACTTATCTATTCAGCTTACTATTTCTTGAACGTGTGTTGTTTAATATCGATATAGATTGTATCCTTGTGATTTTACTTAGGCATAGCATTATTCAATTTACATTAAAGTTAATGCAAGGATTTAATAAATTTACTCCCAGAAACTCATGTTTTTTCAGTTACAAGGAGGTTTTCCAAATACCAAATTTGAAATGCACTTTGGTTTAAAAATTTCAGATTCACAGATAAACTGTAAATTGTGGTATGACTTCAGTATTGATAATTTAAATATGGGTTTTTTAATTCAAGCTTTGAATCCGGATTCGTGATTCACGATTTGAATCTAAATTTGAGATTCTAATCTACATTTTGTAATCGAATCCGGATTTGAAATTAGAATTTTTGTGTTACCAGATATTTCAGGGTGAAACTCAAAAGCTTAAATTCGCATTAAGTAGAATTCAATTAACAGCTAAGCTATGGGTACACCACGGAGTATAGGGTACACCAAGGTTTTATTGAAACAGTAACAGAATCAATTTAATAAATTGAACGATATTAGACAAAATGGTGAATTCATTATAATTATTGGTGCACCTAGTAATTACATTCGATAAGAAAACTTTAAGTCTGAAGCCTGAAGCTTTATTTAATTCAACCACTCCACCTTAATACTTATTAAGATAACTAACAAACTTTGCAAGTTTGTTTTTATAATCAAAAGATTTTTATATTGTATAGCTAGAGGATATAAAGCATACTAAGCATACAAAATAAACTTCGTAAAGAAGCTCCAACGTCTTTTGTATTTTTAATACAAATTTCCATAAATCTTTTAACAAATTACTTGTAAATATACTGCAGAAGTTTTTGAGGAACTTTTATTGGCTGAAGGCACAATATTCATGATGAAAAAATTGTAGTTTTCTTATGAATTCATTGAAAATATTATTGCTAGTTTATTACTCCACGAAAAACTTTTTTATATGAAATGTCTTACTTATATTAAACATCTTTTATAAGTTACAGAATTTATAATTTCGTGCTAAGAAAATTCTGATTTTTATCACTTTGAGCCAGTTTTTCTATCTTTTTGTTTATACAATTGTTTCCATTGTAAATAGTAAATATCTTAAAGTTAAAATTAACATGAGATGGAAAAATCGTCCCTTTTAGTCGATTAATTAAGCACCTTCGATTCAATTTTCCAGGAATTATTTTAAGTAAGCCCCCAATAAAAAATTCGTATGTAGTTGAAAAAAGAAAATATGTTAAAGAAATCCTTTTAGCTTCGTACTGATTTGTTGGAGTTCAAAACGATTTGCTCAAAGAGAAAGAATTGTCCTTACCTCTTAAAAGGTTTCGAAAATCTGGAATTGTCCTTATACCCGAATAAGTGGAGTTTAAGCTTTTGTAATTTATTATTTCCAGGGAATAGTTTCAAGGTAGAGCTTGACCTAGTTACGGTTAGAAGAAAGTGACAGTGACAGATAATGCAGGGAGCAACTGTCAATTCCACCCTGTTTAAGTAATGATACTTCAAAGAAACGTTAACTTTCAACGCATTCGTGTGTAATATTTTATCCGCATGCGATATGCAGAAATCGAAAGGCAAATATTTATATTAAAAATGACAACAACGTCCTTGTTTTCTTGTTTAATCGAACGATACGTAGGGCATCAGTTCCGGATAACACATCATACACCTTTGTGTATTTTACGGATGACAATTTTTGCATTATGCAAATTCTGCTTGTAATATTTACATATTGATTATTCTTATTTATTCGATGCAAAAATTTAAATATACGAACGCAGAGAGGAGCGTACTTGTTTGAAAATATTTAAAGATTAGATTCAAAGCAGCAGTTCACATCATCAATCAGCTTAAATATCTTGAGGGAAAATGTCTGATACTCAACGAAACCAAATTAAAAACTTGTTTTGTATGCAGGTTTTTGTGCCTAATATAACGAAACTTGAATTTTTGTATGGCAAATTTTATTTGAAACGTTGCTTTACACAACTGGTTTAATTAATTAACAGAATGTTTTTCTAAAACTCAACGTTGAATGTGTATTTCTGAGTTTTTATTTCGCTTTGCCGATTATTTTAAAATGTTTTGCGAAACAGAATTACACTTTATTGGTAAAACCACTTTTTATCGTGGATTCTGATTGGTTGTGGTATGGAGGTAAATAAAAACAATAAAAAGTATGCTAATGATGTTAAGAAGTCACATGAAATTTGAGGTATTTAATGAGATTCTTATCGGTTTGGGAGCAGTGAAGATTTCACTTGAGAAATTTAGGTTTTTTTGGCATGGTTTGGGAGTTATAACAGCTTTTTAATTAAAATTTAAACTTCGTATTGAAATATTTATCTATTATTTATTTGACCAAGTTGTAATTTTAGACTTTGAAGGGATAGCCTCTTAGACTTTCGCCGATGTGTGCGTTCTTAGTTTTTTTTCTGTTCAGGTTGTAGGGTTAAATTTTCAGAAATTAACGCAGCTAAGCTGCTACAAGCAAATTAAATCTAAGGATAGGATTGCCTTTTGTAGGTTAAACATTTTCCTTTATTATTTGAAATGGTTTGATAATTGAGAAATATTTATGCAAACGAAAATGTTTTTGATTTCAATGTTTGTAAATTCGCGCAGAAGTTTTCCGCATTTTTGGTTACATAAATGTTTTTTGTCCAGGTCTGCGTTACGTGTTTCAAAAAGCACGTTTAAAGTTCAATTTTTTGATACTTTATTTGACAAATTCTTGAGAAAAATTTTCAGTTCCAATTTTGAAATTGATAAATAATTTATTCTTTCTATAGAAGACTTTTATTAGGTTTCTTATTTTCATAACGATGTGTGACAAATAAAATAACAAGTTTTCAATTTAATGGTCAAAGTCAACATTTAAAAAGCTGAAAGGTGAAAAACAGTTTTGACCAAAAACAATTTTTCAAATCTTCAAAACGTTCACTAATTTCATGGTAAATTACTTAAAAATCATAAATTATTATTACAGCCTTCATTATTGATAACAAAAAAATTAATAAAGCTAAGTTCAATAACTGATTGTGGCTTTGTTTTGGCCTGATTTCTTAAGGTCAAATCAGTATAAGGAAAACGAGCTTTTTTTAAACGATAGTTTTGTATTTTGAAAGGCTGAATCTTTTAATTTTTATGAAAAAAAAATAAAGCAGATACACAAAAGCACGATGTTTGACAGTGGTTCTAATGAATGGGTGGTCATGACCTGGTTAGGACCTACCTGTAGGGCAGTTACATTGAAAATAAGCCGAGAGAAGGTTAAATAAACATCCTCGTAACTTTGTGAATTTACTTAAAGCATGGTTGCTGTTTTGTTGGTCAGTCAATGCCGAATTTCAATAATACACTGTGATCAAAAGATGATATTTAGATTGTCAATAAAATAATTACTTCAACTTGAGGGTAAAGCCAAGCCTTTGGTGTTAGTCGAACTTGTGATAAACAAAGCTTTATAGAACACTGCTTGTTAACCTGTTTTCTTGCTGTTTTCACGTCCTATTTTCATTTTACCTAGTATTATGTTTACATCTCGTACAAACTTGATATTATTATGCAGGTACGCGGGTAGTAGTTTATGCAGTATTTTATTTACAAACATCATATTTTCTATGTATACAAGTCTCTCATTTACAGTCATAAACTTAATGTAAGCCAACGTATCTAATGCATAGCTGTAAATCTTTAGAATTATTCTCATTCAGTTATTCTGCAATTTTTATAGTTTGTCTTTATCTTTTTGATTTTGTAGTAAAGTACTTAAAATTTGATACATTTTGTGCAAAGTTAGTCTTGTTGATAAACACACGATTACTGATTCCTCCGATATGTATTTTCTTCCTCAGCTTATCTACGTATACTTCATACTTTAAATTTTAACTTGTTGTCAATGTCGATTCATAAATGTTTATGTTCTTTATCAGCTAAATATTTTGAATAATCATTTTTACCTTGTTTACTCATAACTGTCCTTTTTCTTGATTATTTAGTGTTTTGCATCTTTCCTATAATTTATTGTGTGCTTTTTCCGAATACAAACCCTACTGTATAATAAGTAAACAAAATTATCGGTACTACTCGACCTACATCTGATATTATACCGTTAACATACTAATAACAATAATGGCGAATAGCAGGGATCATCATTTTTGTAGAATATTCTTGTTCATCAATTTGTAGTTTCTGCAATTACCTAACTGTTTAGGTAGGTAATCTTTAAACCAACTCTTTCCAACTAGCATATCTGGCATCTCTCTCTGTTTATTCTTTTAAAATCTCTTTTTATAAATTTTTAATTACAAACAGTATTACTTTAATTCTTCTATTGATTTCCTATATTTTAAAACTACCAACTACGCTGCAATTATGCACAAATGCGTCTCACGAAATTATAAAAGATTGGTATGAATATTTTGTTTCATACATCATACTACATTTTTATACCTATACTTAGTATGATCAAACAGTCTTGGGATAGCGATTGCTGTGGAATTTAAAATATGTCTGATTGTTTTTGTTATTGACATTTACTTAAAATCTTTCAAACGTCAGTAAATTGTAATTTAAAATGTTCCAAAAAGAGTTTTATAAATAACAGAATTTTATTTAGTTGTTACTTTTATTCATGGGCGAAGTTAGGGGGGGGCTTGGGGGAGCTAAGCCCCCCCAAAAACCGAATTAGCCCCCCCAAAAACATTCAAACATACACATACACTTAAAAACAAAAAAAATATATGTCTTTTCATATTAGGGCTTTAGACCCCCCTGGTCTGATGACCTAACTTCGCCCATGCTTTTATTATAATTTCACAAAAGTCGGGAACAAAAGTAATAAAAATAATTTCAGAGATGACTTTTTATTTTATAAAGCATCCTAAGTCGCTTTTAATACCTCGGTTATTTCGCACGCTATACGTACGAGGTGTTGTGGTAAGCACAACACCTTCAGAAACCGCCTACCTTCTTTATTCTTTCGGTTAGCAATTATTGTCAGTGACTGGACACGGCACAGGGCACCCGTCAAGCATTCGACTCGGGGTTGACTCCGAGACCATCCGCGCTGTGGTCAAATGCCTTAACCACCCTTATATGAATATTATAAGTGTATATAATTTATTTTCACACTCTTTAAAGATCTTTTATTTTGTTAGGATCTGTGCATTCATAGTTTTTTAAGTGGTTTCTGATTTTATGTTTATCATTTCTTGATTAGAGCTGTAATACATTTCTTCTATATATGCTTTAACGTTCTATCGTAATGTTCTTTATCTGTCCGAATTTCCTTAATTCTTTTATATTCTGTTGTTAATGAACGCCTATATTCGATATGATTGTTTTTTGCTTTCTTCAATATTTATAGTAAAATTATTAAGTTTCTGAGCTATATCATTATCTTCTATAAGCTTTGTATTGCTAAGTTGAGGTAATCTTTTTGATTATGTTTCTATTTTTGAATATCCAGTGCTTCTGTAAACCCTTTGTACATATTTTTATTGTTATTTTCGTTTTTATTGGTAATTTATTCTTCAAATTCCAAGGTGGTTCTGTTCATGTTATTAATGTTAGTTATATACTGGGTTTGGCAAAATAGCCTCCCACATTTTAAGCTTTAATTAAAAGGTCATTGTAAATCCTATTTAGTAATTTATGTTTCTCTCTTATTAACATCATCCATTTATTAATGAATTCTTTCGTTCTATATTTTAATAAAATTAAAGATTTATTTGCCATCTTCGTTTGTCCACCGCTTTTTCATCAAATTTTCTAATGTTCGATAATTAGGTACTTATCTCTTTATCTGGTACATGTAAAACGAATGCTGGCTATTTTTCTTTGTTTTCTGAGGTATTCTTTCAGATAATGGTTACTAAGTTTTTTGGGGTTTAATATAGCAATTGGCTCACACTGTTCTTTGTTATTCTTGTTTATTTTTTTATTGCTTTTATTTCTTCTACAAGCTTAGTAGAGAACAATGTCTTCTTACTTCATTCAGTCTCTGTTTAGGTATCTCATTACAAACGTTTATATCATCTTACACTCTAATATGCCCCTTGTTCTGTTTTTAATAATGTTAAAGAAATACGCCTTGCTTCAGTCATTTAGTATGTGGTTACACAGTGAACGGAAAGTAAAGCATTCGCAAAAATTGTTGGGAAAACAATCCTGTGTTATAGATTGATTCGCTTTTTAACCTGACTTTACGTTTAAGGGTGTAGTGTGAATATTAAGAATTGACAAAGCATTTTGTGTCAAAATGCTTCCCTGGATGGAATACTTCTTGTGTCTTGAGTGCTGTGTATTTTTATTATAAAATCTATCACATAGCCTACTAATTCTTTTGAAGTTAACAGGCTGTCAGATTAAGTTCAAAAATTACCTTACCTTAGTATTTTTGGTTTCACTCACGTAATAAATTACGATCGACGTATGGCGTTACAAAGGCTGCCTACTTCGTACTCTTCTTCTTCTTCTGTGCCATATCCTCTTAAGGACATTGACGAGGGGGGCAAAGCCACATTTTTAAACGATTTGGCGTCGCAAACTTTGTTATATCCCCCTTATACTAGGGAAAAGTGTTCTCTGCAGTGGTTTCCCGTTACCTTCTGCAGACTACTTTGTAATGCCATCCTTTAATTGATACTTGTTCTCAAGGCTGCTTAAAATTTCATTTTGCTTCAGAAATGTTTAGTATAACTCATCTAAAACGGAGTAGGGCTGCCAAGATTGGAATTATCTAAGGTTTAAAACCTGTATTTGGGACTAAAATCTGCGAACTCGAGAATCCCTTGTTCGAGAATTTCAAAATTCAAATCTTTGAATTTTTATATAATGCTTTTAATATGCAAACTCTTCATGGAAGTAAAGCCTTTTAAAATGAGAGAAATATTATTCAGAAATGTTAAGATAGCGATTTTCTATCTTTTCAAACAAAATAGTTTCCGTCTTGAAATTTCTAGAAGATCTTCTCAAATTTTGAAGAAAAGTAGAATTTAGTTACATTTCTACAGGGTCTTTTGTGCGTATTTTGAGAGAAAATGGAATTAAAAGGAGGCCTTTGAAACACAAATTTCAAAGAAGAGCCTTTCCGAAGGTTCAAATTCTGAATCCGAGAAGAATCGAATCACTGATTCCGAACTAGAGATACGAATGTTCGCATTCTAGTGCGGGAAACCAATTCGGATTCGAAATTTAAATCTTTGAATTAATATTTTAGATTCGAATCTTTGCTTACGAATTCAAGATTCGATTCATCAGTGTGAATTCAAATTTCAGATTGGGTTTCGAAATCTGTATTTTTTGTTATAATTTATGCTTATGCATACGACAGCTTGGTACTTATTACAGTTTCGACGTTGAACATTCAGATTTGCAATTGCAGGTTTTATTTTTCACAAGGAGTGTATCTTACAATTTTTTGGGGGTATAAATACCGTTACTGAAGTTTCTTAGTTAATTTGCTAATTTAGCAAATTTACTTACAGAGAATTCCTTTTTTGAATTACAAGTAGGTTTACCGCAGATCTAAACTGAAACTGAAAATTCGAGTTTGCCTTTAAAATTCAAACTTCGAAGTATCGAAATCTGGTAGTGTAAATTTGAATCCACATTCAAGATTTCCATTTGAAACTGCAAACTGTAGTCTGAATTAAATACTAGAAATTTGATTACGAGTTGAAGATGCGGGATTTGAATTTGGGTTTGAGATTCAAAATTCGAATCCAGGTTCGAGATTCAAATTTTATTTTAGCAGTTTTCTAATTTGATACGCAAAGATTTCATTTCCGATTCGGATTCGGATTCGATTGACTGCACTATTCAAGAAGTAACAGGATTTTAGATGTCCTTTGGTAGAAAAGTGAGCCGTTTAAGGAATTTTTGACTTCAAAACTTGTTGAATTTCTGGTTTACTTCTTATTAATTTATTTTCAATGAAGCAAGCAAAATTAGTTATGGTTGGTGTTAGCTATACGATGTTTAATAAGTATCCTGTCCCTCGAGTAAATTCACTTCACAAATAAAATTATTAAAGACCTAAACACAGCCAACTCTAATTATGGTTTACTTGAATCTGACGATATAATGTAGGTATTATTAGTCTGAAAGTAATGTGGTGTTTCCCTACAATAAAATAGTCTACTCGTTTTAATATTTAACAAAGTTATTTTAGTATAAATTTTATTTACTCTTTATTCTGCCCTTGGTTTTAGCTTTTTGCATGTTCATCGTCCGTGAATCCCATGCTTAATAAACACGCACAGGCTCGTTATGTGCACGTACATAGAGAAAAACTAACGGCGTAACTTTCAGTGAACAAATGAAAACTCGAGAGATTTCAAAATTAGCATATCATAAGTACGTTTACCTCAAAAAAGTTTTGCGTGTGGTACACCAGTGATATGAACTCCTTGCGTGTTGTTTGTACTAACTCGTATTTCTGAGAACGAAGGGAAAAACAATATTCTAAAGTTCGCCATTTTAAAAATGCGGACGTGTCTTTTATACGTCTGCATAAGGTTAGAAGGGCATTCCCCATTGTGCCCTATTGAATTTTAAATTTTAAAAACCGCCTAAACGTTAAAATCGTCCTTTCGACGAAGCGTAGCGAACCAGGTCGAAGCGTAACAAATCTTCGCATTCGGTATTCCTGGCTTTATTGCAGCGAAGGTTCGACATTGAAAGGGAAACTCAGGTGGCCCTGTATCACGGCCACCCGGGACGGTGGGAATGATGAAAACGGGGTTTATTGTAGTACGTTATGGCTTAAAACTACAAGTGGAGTTTGCGTGTTCCTAGTTCAACGCGTTGTTGAAATAATTTGCTACGACTTATTAGATGGGTTTTTCTTTTTCTAAAAAGCTTAACACGAAATATTTTTGCTTCGATATAACAAGCATAAAAATGTAAGCCGACAGAGTGAATATACTAACAACCGTTCAAATAACGCAAAAGAGTCCATGAAGTAATATGAACGGGGATGGTGTTTGCATTTCTGATTAAATATTTGTGTATATTTAAACCGCGCAAACTGGGAACGTCGGGTTGGAAATGTGGGTCAAACCTTTTATTAATTTACAGGAACAAAGAACTCTTTTGTTTGAATATCAGAAAAGCCCGGTTAAAATACCATAAAATGCGAAGATCTTAAAAGGGAACGTTTTTAATAATTTAAGGCCGGATATCATTTCTGACTGAAACCTCCGCAACCCCGGTTAGAGCAATATTTACGTTCTCCAGACGAAAAGGCAATAAAAGCCTAAAATAAAAAGTCACTAAAATAATAGTAAGATACATGTTAAAAAACCATTTGTTCCGAGGTTCAAATTTCAACTATATCATGATTTTACGATCCCGTTGATGTATGCAGCTTCGGCAGTTATATATTAGGGGATGGATATTAAATGAACATAAAACGGGTGCTTTTCTCGCCTGATTTATGGGCCAAAGTTGGAAAACAATTGTAAAAATATCCCGGTCGCTAGTTTTATTAAATTTCTGTTGCAGTTTTTGATATAGGGCAGCATTAAGTCGATGCATCGCGTTTCATTTAATTTCGCGGCGTATCTAACTTACTTAACAACATCACATACCCGATAAATTTCCGACAAATGCATTATTGGTCTCAGTAATGCACATATTGCATATAATAAATAATATCGATAACAACCCTGCATTTGATTCGGTACCCTCCCTTTAGGTTCATTTATCGTACATGGCCCCGGTATCTATGAATGGAACTCATTGCACGATTGCAGTTTGCAGGCAGATGTCGGTACTTAGTTTGGTTTGCTGCACAAAGCACTTGGTGGAGGTCAGGTGGCATTGCACATGCGTATTACATGACAGCTGCGACATGTGCTAGTGTCGTCACATATGTCTCCTTCCATTTCATTATTAGGATTAAGGGGAATCTCAAGTACTATTCTAGTTCGATTGTTTGCATTTTACTTGGGTGTATTCCGGACGTATTCTTTTGACATTTTCATTAACTGTCCTTTTTTGATGTTTTCCGACAAGTAAACACCATTTTCCCCGAATTTCATTTTTATTTACTACGTCAAATCCGGTATTACATTCGTAAAATCCACTCAAATCCCGCGTTCATACAATATTAAACGCCTTTTTTTTAAACGGTGTACTCATTTTTAATTAATGGTGGTTTTTTTACCCCAAATATGTGGTGTTCTTTTACGATATTTACATTTTGGGCGTATTTCTGGAATCTTAAAAGACTGTACAAATAAAATTCTTGAGGAAACGAGTTCATATTGTTTTCAAACCTCAGATTTATTTTCGGCATAAATTCCAACACCTTTGTTTTGAAGACACTGAGGGTTAAAGATTCAGGTTTACTTACGCTTTAACGCCTTTTGCTTTTCGTTTCTCCAGTCTTTCTTACTTAAACATTTGCTAAAGTTTATTTTGGTGGGGTTTTTGGCTTTTTTGTATAGTCTGTTCGCTCGGTTTCGCAATTTCTACTTGACTTCTTAAGTTATTACAACTGGCAATAAAAGTATTATGACAAGTTAGAAGTCCCGCCATAAATACCCTACCAAGGATGGTTTTAAACTGTTCCCACAAAAAAATGATGAATTCTTCTGTTTTGAGGAACCTGTAAAATTTTTCGAGACCGACCTAATAGGGATGATTTACGATAGTACTAGTTGTAAAAAGCTTCTAGCTATTTTGCGGGCCCGAACGAACAGACTATAAATATTTCACTTCCCCTAAGAATTAAGAAACAGGAAGAGAATTTTCTACGAAACGTTATGTTGTTTTTAGTTGTGTAGTGTTACTTACTTAATTTTTATTTTTTATCGATTGCTGATGAACTATATGGCAAGATTTCGTGAAGTAACAGAAGATAAGAAACTAACTGGTGTAGTTCTTCTTGTTAATTATAACTAAACTAATTCAGAATGAGTTTTGTAATCGTTGTTTGTAACAACTGAATCCAATCAAGTCTGTTTCTTTTAGCACTTCAGCAAGGAAGTTCATAAATAATAACTGCCCTGTTCGGATGGTCAACGGTCACGCCACTGTCAGTGACCACCCCCTTAAAATTTACGACTTGCATGTGTAAAAACCCTGGAGTTCGGCTTCGCACATACAATTCTATGGTATCGTATTACTTTTGACAAAACTTGCATCATTCTTTCATTTTTAATGAATGGTAAAGGTCATTTTTCAAAACTTTTTAAAAAAATCCAACCGAAAATTAAGCTTATCGATGAAAGTCCTACCTTTCGATCGACAATAATTTTTATGGCGGGTGAGCAAATGTCTTTTGCAAATTTAGATTTATCAGAAGCTATCAATGAGAGTCTAAAAACCAAGATTCATTTGCACCATAAATAAAGTGCCTTTGCTTAAAAAAAAAAATCGTTCAAGAGTCAAGTCTTCAGTTTTATACAGCAAAGTACTGAAAATTTGGGTGTTTTGACGGGTTTATCTTCAATCTTTCACAATTTTTGAAGCATTTCCGCACTTAAACGCTACTCTCGAAGGACAATAGTGAAGTAATAAATGACTAACTTCCTAATTCGTTAAAAAATACTCTGTTATAATCATTGTTGGTAATTTTTCGATTACTTAATAAAATTCAGTACCTGAAAGTACCCTTAAGGTAACCTAAAGGTGCTTATAAAAGCACAATAAATTATATTTTTGTTTTAAATAAACAAAAAATATTTTTGTTCATAGACGCCGAGTTTTCAATATCCTTACGGGAGCATAGCCAAATGATATTCTTTCCTTTGAACTGGAATATCTTAAGTTGTGTCATTACCATTCTTTTGATTGCGATTAAGGGAGCCTAGCTGTTAAGTATCTTTGCCATAACTTGAGTAAATGTGGCATCCCTCAATCCTCCTTTCACGTAATTTAAGATAGAGCCTGTCTACCAGTATTTATTTCAGTACCTAAGTAAAGGGTAAGTAACATCCAGCAGTAGGGTGTAGTCACCACAACCCCCTTCGAGCCCAGAAGGAACAGTCTGCGGTACGTTCCTCTAGACCAACTTGGGTAATTTCCGCAGTGGCGCCCATTGTTCCTCCCGATTACGACCTCCCTATTTAAAGGGTTTAGCGTTTCGCACCCCACTTCTTCGACTGCTTGGTAGCCGCGAGTCATAGGACTTCGACATCCCCTATAAGTCGTCGTAGTGCTGAATTAGCACGTGACACACTTTCGAGATAAAACAGTGATTCTGTACTACACATACCTTTTGAAAAACCATATAAGGTACTCAAATTTATATGCAGTTTGTACTAAAAAGAGAGCAATTAATTTTTTGATTTTCTGATATTTTGGAAAGAAGTGAAGTGAAGAAGAAAATTTCTATAATCTTTAGCAATTCCCGAGTGCCGTGAAATTCTACGAAATTGTTTCCGATCACTACCAGGGAAATTTCTGGAAATTCATTAAGATAATGAAATTTGTAAAACTGTCTGCAAGTTTTTCCAATATAACGCAGAGAATTCACTAAAAATTTCATAATTAACTTTTTTGTCTCTTTCAAGGCTTCATTTCTATCCCGTCGTCTGAAAGCATATATTTTTAGCACTGCATTAATTAAATTTTTGAGCCTTAAATATCTTTCTATCACAGAACTGTAAAGTAAAGTAATCTTTCAATTACGATTTTCAGTGATCGTAAAAAATTGAAAAAACACAGTTTGTGTTTCTTATGGCACTCGTAGAGCTTTTTATGTCTACCAAAAAGTTTCTGCGAGTGGAAGAATCTCTAAAAACCTTACGGGTCCAAAACTATAATTAACAAATTAAGTGGGCAATTGTTATCTTTAGTTTCAAAATTAATTTCAGTTATAGTAAAGAAGGCGCTTCATTTATCCGGTGAATATTTTTAGCTCTTTCCTTACTCAACTTTTTTATATTTAGAAAGCGTTCCGTATCGGAGAACTATCGATTTTCTTTAAACGAGCTGTTTATATGAAGCACAACCTCGATTAACATCGCGGAAATTGATAATTTGATTAGCCCTGCAAGTTTCATTTAATCACTGCGGTAAATTCAGAAACGGATATCAAATCACCTTTGATCTTGACAAAACAGCGATAGACCATTTAATTAATTTTACTGCTTAAATCGTTAATTTTCAGTAGCAGCCGAGAGCAGTTTTTAAATAAGATGGGCCAATTTAAATTTGATTTCGTTTTTATTACTAGACAACCTTCGGTATTTAGCTACGATATACGCATGTTTTTTATTTTATTTTAATGCTCGTTAAATTTTATTTACTTTCCGTGCTTTTATCTTTTAGAATTTAATTTTGGCGTCATTTACAATGGTAAATACCAACAAAGCAAAAATTATACACAAAGGAATTATTTATTAAAGGTAATGTGTGGAGTTTAATTTGTTTTTTTTTACATAGAAGCCCAGAGATTTTCAGGTTTCTTTCTGGTTTTCAGTAAACCTAACAACCGGCTCAAAATATCGTAGAAATGTAGTTCGCTCTAAGACTATTTGCGATTTCTTATTTCTGATATAACTAATTCACTTAAAAGCATCCTTTGATCATCTCTTGAATTCGATTCCACTAAAACCGAGGTTTACTAAAAAGAAGCAGCGAATCATTCACTAAAACTCAATGATACCGGAAAGTAACTAGGAAGAACGTTAAGTTCAAGTGCTTTATTGAGTTATTAAAAAGCATCCGAGTAGAATTCCAGGCTCTGAACAAAATCTAGTTGGAAACTAAAACGAAAAGGTCTTAATCATGTAGATTTAAGTTTATAAGAAAGAGTCGAGCTTGTGGATTATTAATTAAGCCGCTTACCTGTTCGACTAATGAACCGGTTTAAAATAGACATGTTTTGTTGAAATTAGAAGAAAATTATAGTCGAATTTTGATTTTACTACCATATTCTAGATCGTTTAGCTACAGGTTTTGATTTTTATTACTTTAAACTCCCAGGAATTTCGTGAAAGCTTTTTTTCGTGCTAACTAACGAGGATAATTTTCCCTTAATCAAAGTTTCTTTAAATAATCGTCAATTTATTTTTAAAAAGTCCGTGCGTTCTGAAAATCTAATTACAAAAACATTACAGTCTGAAACACGAATAAGAACCACATTTTATTAGGAGCATTAATTTAAAAGTATAATTCAATCAGTTTATCGATATAAAAGAAATAATAAATCAGACATGTTTTGACAAGAAGGTTTTATTACACCTAACGAATCAATTAAACTAATTAATTGATCATTTAATTAAATCGTAGTATTTACAACAACAAAGTAGTAAAATTAATAAATATCTTTTAGTTTAAAAAAATGTAGCACAGCTCGTGGATCTTTTTCTAAACTTCCTGTTGGGAAACACACTTTTTCCATTGTTTTGTTTATAATAATTTTCTGTAGTAGAGAAAGGAACTGTTAGATTTGCTAGTATCTTAAAGACTTTCATCTGGATAGAAATGCAAATGTTTGTTGGGAATAAGAACTGGAATTGTTCTTAAGATTCTTGTTATTTTCACTAGAAAACTAGTAGAAAAACTTTTGTTTAATATTTTAAATCCAGGTGAAGTAAAACGAGTTTTATTTGCCTTTTATAAAAAAATTCCAAATGCAGATTTTATTGGTTGGAAGTCTAAAGGAACGCTTTAGAAAACGTATTTAATTTTCTGCGTACAAAAGTGCAAAAACTACAGCGTTATTAAATGATGGTTTTAGAAAATGAGTCATTTGACTTTAATGAATAAATATTCATGAGAGGTATTTTACGGTTTTCTATTGAAGTGCACTGCGGAAATTACTGCAGCTGAATAATATTATTATAAAGGAAGCCAGGAATATGTGCATGTATGGTTAATACGTGTAAGTAATTCTGTAAGCGTTTCCAAATACAATCAGCTATGTTTATGGGTAATAATTGGTTGTTTGGGGTTTCTTAAACGACTAAATTCATACCAGGTGGTTTCACTTACAATATCGTTGATTGAATTTCTCTAATTACTTAAGAATACCAACAAAAAAAACGATTCGCCCAACAAATTCCAATTATCTAGCTCACTAATCAGTCCACCTCACCTATAAAACTTAGAAACAAGCTACTTCGAATATTAACGCCTGTGCGTAGAAAATTAAGAATAATAATGGGAACGCGTAACAATAATTTCATTGTTACAAAATTAATTTAAAAATGTAGGTTTGTAATTATTTAATTTTTATATTTTAACTGTTTTGGAGTTAAATATATGTTAGCGGGTGATGTTAACGTCTACGTAAACAATAAAGCATAACAAGAACAACAATGGGCATCTTTAATTAAAATTTTCCTTGTAATTATTTTTAAAATTAGGTTAACTAGAATCTAGGTAAAGTAAATAACTGTAATTATATTTTATTGGTGCTTGAACAAACAGGTGAAGATTCACATATTTTTAAAGTTAAAGAAGGAGCTCGAATTTTTATTATTTCTTTTAATAATACAAAATTAAGCTCTAAGAACAAAGTGTGCCAAGAATTAATAAAAAGTAAAATACTATTTAAATAGAAATATAAACTGAAGGAACATGCTAAATTTCTAAATAATATAAGATGTAGAAAAATTACAAGCATTTTACCTTAAACGGAACTTAATTTATTTGAATTTACATTTGTTTAGTAACCATTTAAACAATATTAAAGGATTTTCCTTTGTTCCCTTTAACTTAAACAAAGATTAAACTTTTAACTCGCCTTTATACTCGTAACTTATACTCGTCAAAATTTTATATTTCCGAAGATCTATTTAAATAAGAACAAATAAGTTTAGTGATTAACTGAACATGAATTGCTACATTTCTTTGTTATTTAGACTTAGGAATAAACACAATGAATGGCAAAATTTCTACTCAAAACTTTAAAGCAAATAATAAAAAAATTTACAATTATGGCTTTATTTAAAAAAAGTATGAAGCTTCAGTTGTTAATATTCTCTCCACTTATTTGGTTTTGTTGTTGATAATCTGAATACTAACTACGTTTAATAGCTGAATAATTGCGCTCGTTGTCCTTCAACCACCTTTATTAAATAATTTTAGGTTCCAAAATTAGTTACAACGATTGATAAGTGCGATATTTAAATGTCAGTGCTTGTCATTGCGTTCCTAATGATGATTAATTAGAGGGTTTGTTCTTTCATACATGTTTCAGTTTTATAGGAACGGCTAATAATACCTGAATGTCGTTTAAACGTTCATAGCAGAAGCAGCTTAGGAACTTGGTTTTAAATTTTTAAAAACCTAAATGTGGGGAAAATCGTTTTTTATGTTATTTGCGGCGATTGTTTTTATATTTTTTATAATCAATAAAAGTGAAAAAGCTATATTCTCGTTCATGGAAGTGGAGATTCAGGCTTAATTAATTAAGAAAAAAATAGATAAATAAACAAATTTAAAAATGTGTGTTGAGGTTGTAACTTTTTTTGATTTTCAATCAGCAACTTCATTGTTATCAACCAATTAACTGAAAGGAAAAGGCTAGCAACCAACAATTCTGACAAAAGACGGATATTTAAATTTATTAAAAATTAAAATATAAATAAATCGTGTGATATATTTACTCCAGAAAATAACTAATACACGTGTTTTGTTAGTGAAAAGATTAAAGCAGAAGAAGTTTCAACTTCTTTAAATATAATTAAGTAAGTGTTTTAATATGCTTGGTTAATTTCAGTACTAAAAACGCAATTGCTTTCCAGTTTGCGTTACTAGTTTTTATTTTTAAAATGTAATTTTTGCAACTTGTTGATTTAAATGATAATTTGGTCAAGGTCAAAATCAAATGTTGCATGAAAAAGTTATGTTGTTACAACAAAAAAGTAAAATTTCGTCTTCGTGTTTTCTTTATTTAATTGACCTATATTTTTACAGATCAAGGTGTCGTTTATTTTCTAATCTTGAAACGTTTAAAATTGAATTTGAAAGTATGAATCGATTAAGGTACTTTAATTTATGTTTTAACGATTTTAAAGTGTTTAGTGCTTTTGGGGCATTTATTTCTGGTTAATTTTGTCTCTTCTGTATTGAAGTGATACTTTTAATTGCACTAATTTATCATTGTCATAAGTTAATCTAGTTTTTCAGTTAACTTTTTAACAATTAAATTGGATCTTTTCTTAAAAAGCCAAGAAACACCTTTAAATGTTATTATCAAAAATTCCATTCTGCGGTATTAATAGTTATTTATTATACATGCGGATTAAATTAATGTTTAATGAGCGGTACGTTTATACGCGCGAGCGGCGGTAGCCGCAAGCGCGTTAATACCGCGAGTTAATACATTAATTTAATCCGCAAGTGTAATACAACTGTTTATTCAATTTTGACATTTACTTGACATTTTTAAAGCGATTTGACATTTTTAAAGCGCTAGCGGAATAAAAATTTTAAATCGCTAGCGGAATAAAAATTTTAAACGATTGTTTATAAAACATCAACTTTTATGGGCAGGCCAGAAACAAATAAACGTCAGTTTATACGGCAAAATTGAATAAATAATATTAGCACTCTTTTCTCTGAAATTTTTTTAACCTTGATAATCCCGTGTGTTGACATTTTTATGATTGCTAACTTTTTGTTTTCTTCCTTCTATCTAAAAAAATTATTAATTATTGCTTTCGGTTTTCTTCTCTTACCTTTCTTTTTTGTTGACAGTTTTGGTTTCTTTTGTATTTATTGCTTTTCTATTCGCCAGTGTTGTGGATACAAGCCATACATAATTATTTATAAATTTATTAAAACTTTTATAAGAAGTCGCTTTCATACCTGGTTGTCTCGGTTTCATACCCGGTTGCTTATACATTCACCTTCGACAACCGCCTACCTTCCCTACTTCACCAATGTGTTTCGGTTCCCAATTTTTTTCAGTGACGGCCACTCCGGCGAACTATATTATAAATTTACAAATTTTCAATTTCAGTTATCAATTTTGAAGAGACTTGTGTCTAAAATACTTTCTCGTTTCCTTCCTTCTTTCCTTATTTCTTGATATCTTTTTGTTTTCTTTCGATTCATTTATATTTCTTTTTCTGCTGGTTATTATTTCTATTGGACGTGGACTCCAATTATTTCTATTATTTGTGGTTATTTTCATTTCTCACATTTTCCTTACTTTTTTCTTTCATTCTATTTAATCAGATTCTCTTCGATGGCTCAGTTCTTCTGTTTTCATTCTTTATACCTGTATTACTACCTTTACTACCATTTATTTAGCCATTCTTTGCATGTTCCCAAAGTACTTCAATTGCTTTGTTTCCAAATGCTTATTTATTGATTTTTGTTATAGTTCTTCTCTCAATTATTTGTTTTTGATTTTCTCTAAGTTTCTTTACCGATTATTCTTCTTAGGTGATTCATTTTCTTCTTTGCTAATTTAAATTGGAATCTTTTTCTGATTTATACGTACATTTTGTTCATCATTAGGTTATTTGTCATTCTTATTAAATGTTTCGCTATAGCATTCTGTCTATGCCTCCAAAGTTTCTTGTAAATTCGTTAGTAATTGTGTATTTTCCTTTTAGATATTACTCTTTGTTTTCGTTGCCTTTCTGCTATTTCTTGTTTCTATTAATTTGTATAGTAATTATCACGTTATTTAATTTTACGTTTAGTTGTTCTTCCAAATTTTTGAAACTCTCCGTTTTGACGTCCTTTACTACAATTGTTTTGAGTTAGTTGCTTGTTTTATTTTGTTCGTTTTTTAATATTAAACTCTTACGTGCTAACCTGTTTGTTCTGATTATTTTTCTCATACATTCGCTCACTTCATAAATCCTTTCTGATGTAATTTTTATAATCTCTTGATATTTGTTCCATATTTATTTTAACATCCAGATCTGTGACGTCTACCCTGATGTACTTTCTTTCTCTTTCGGTATTTTGATCTTACTTGTTCCTCTATCTCTTAGGTTTTCAGTCGTTGGACTGATTGGACGCAGCTTTCCACTATGATCGACCTTGAGCCTTTTCTTTCGGTTCCATATAATTGTTGCTTCCCACGTTCATTATCTAGTTCATGTATTGTAGCAGTGGCCGTCCCCTTGCATTTGTTGCTCCTCTTGATATGTTGCCTATCAGTTGCTGTCTTCATTTTTTGGATATGACTCCAAAGTTTCTTATCCATCTGAGCTTTTGTTAGCACTTCTTGATTTGTTACTCTATCTGTCCAGCTTATCTGCATCATTCTTCTGTAGCACCGTACTTCTACAGCCTCCAACGGTTCACGTTTCGCATCTACACATGGCCACCCTCCAGACAAAGGTTTTCTGTTGTTTCATTGAAATTTTTTTCTGACGTCAGTAATTACTTTTTGTTGAAGAAAGCTCGTTTTTCCTGTTGAATTCTACTAGTAATTTCGTTTTTGTTGTTTGTTTTTTTTTGTTATTATTTTTGGTTAGATACTTGTTCCATTTTAGCTTTTAACAAGTATTTTGATGTACTTTCTTTTGTTTATTGTGTACACCATATCGCCTGATTGACAACATTGCCCTATACATTACCGCCATTATTCTGCACTTAATTTTTAATGCAACTTGTTTTCTAACATTGCTTGACAGATTATGTCCTGTTGAGGTTTCACTGCAACTTAACATACCATTAATTTCACTGGAGTTTTGATGGAAATTTGAATAAATTATATTTTACTGATATTTTGTTGCCATTTCTTGCAAAAATTTAACTAATGGAATAAACCCATCCTTATTCAGTGGGTTGAATGGGCTCTAGCCCAGGGGTGCCATTTATCTAAGGGCATTTAAAAACCGAGTATGTTAAAATGTTTTTTTTTTTTAAGCAGAAATCTCTATTTAATTTGAGATGCTGCCAAAATTAAACGGAAATATTTAATTGAACAAAAATTTTATTAGGGTGTTTTTATACACCTACATAATTAAGCAATTATTTGCAGTAAAATTTTTAATCTTAACGATTACTTATTGCTTTTCCAAAGAAAATAATTTATATTGATTTTAAAAATTTCTGACAAAATATAAAATTTTTTTCTCTTAAAATTTCCGGAAAATGAGAAGTTACTTAACAAAATGCTATCATTGTTTAGCCTGTAAACAAGTCCAAACGAACGCTTTATTTTGTTTCTCTTTAAATTAAATAATTATAAAAATTGTCAGTCTGGTTGATGTTAGCCTCTGGTCTTGGGTTAGATTCATGATTCAGGTCGGTGCGAACTTTATGAGAAAAACTATTGAAAGGGTAGTTCTTCTGTCAATATGATGTTTGTTCTCCAAATCTTTTCACCAGCTGAAAGCCTCTGGATCTAGCAAAATTTTAGTGGTATAATGGTAATTTTAATGGCACCTCGAAGCACAAGTTTTGTTCAATAAATAAATAACAGTACTGCCTAAACTTCAGAATGTTCAGAACTACCCTAAACTACCATAAAGTCATGTGACATACAATAAATATTAGCCAGACCAGCTCAGGTTGCTTTAAACTGTTTTAGAATGCAGCGAACTGGTTTGAAATAATAAGAAATAATTTTATGTAATCCAAGCTCTTTAGCACATACTGTGTGGTAAAAACTGACACTTTCTTTAATTTGCAGCTCTGCAGCCCAAGTCATCATAGTTGTTCCTGGAAATACTGTGTACGAGGTCTGATCAAAAAATATCCAGAATCGTTTTATAACCTTGTAATGATTGCACACAAAGGACTGTGGTTTTACACGATGTGTGTTACATACAGTGTAAATTACATCTGCTTTGCTCAGTTGGTTGTTTCACAGTAATGTTTTCTGTTGACACTTGCGTAGTTGTTTGTCCCATTTATCATGCCGGAAAAAACGACCAACGAATTTGCATCAAATTTTGTTAAAAACTTGTCGAAAGATAGCTACTTCAAGTTCCAAAAAGTCTACGGCGAGGATTGTATGAGTCGTGCGCAAGTTTATGAGTGGTATAAATGCTTTGAAAACGGCCGTGAAGGAGTGATCCGCGTTCTGGAGGACAAGCAGCAAAAGTGCACAAAATGTCGAAGTTGTGCCCGCAGCTGCGAGTGAGAATCGCCGAATTATCATTTGTGAGTTAGCCATCGATCTAAAATTAGTTATGGTTCGATTCAATGCATTCTTACGTAGGATTTGGCTATGAGATGCGTTTCAGCTAAATTTGTAAAAAAGTATTCTCACAGCTAAACAAAAACATACTCGTGGTTTAGCTGCTAGTGACTTGCGCTTAAATACGTCAGAAATTACGAAAACTTTCTAAAAAACGATCATAACTAGCGATGAAAAATGGGTTTATAGGTATGATCCCGAAATTAAGGCCCAATCTTCGCAGTGGAAGACTCTAAATTCTCACAAAGTCGCAGCAATGTTAAGACAATGCTGACTATCTTTTTCGACCACAATAAGGGAATTGTGCATCATGAATACGTTCCACCTGGACAAGACAATTATTAACAAGGAGTATTACCATCAAGTTCTACAGCGATTGAGGAACGCAGTTCGTCGCAAAAAGGTCGGAACTGCGCATTCCACAAGTCCGCCAGCCACCATATTCGCCAGAACTTGCCCCCAGCGACTATTTTATATACCCAAAAATCAAATTTCAGTTAAAAGGAAAACAATTTAAGACATTGAAGGGATACAGCAGAACACGACGAAGCAGCTGCTGGCTAATTCAGAAGACGAATTTAAAAAATGTTTCGAGCACTGGCATCAACGTTGGATTAAGTGTGTGGTTTCGGAAGGAGATTACTTTGAAGGCGATTAAACGTCAATTTCATAAATCTTCTATTTCTTTATAAATAAAGCCATTCTGAATATTTTCTGATCAGACCTCGTATTTCACAATATTTCTCTTAATTTACAATATTCGTTTCTGGTTTTCCCATTACTTCCTCACATTTCTCCAGCATTTCCTCATATTGTCTCATAATCTTTTCTGTTACTCAGAAATTTCCTTTTTGTTCTAATTCCCATATTGTCTTTCCTTCGTACACCATGATGCCCCAGAGGTTTCCTCCTCGACCTTTTTCTTTTTTTATGTATTTTTCTTTCTTATTCCATAAAATTATAATCTACGCTGTAGTAACTACTTTGCTATGCAGATGGAAATATAATTGCTAATGAAAGAGTAGGCTTGGTTAATCGTTTTAATATTAAGACAGTATGTTGGTGGAAGCCTTTTAATGCTGGAGTTTGGTCTTCTTTTTGTACCCTCTTTCCTCTGTTTGCCGTCGACTTGTGTTAGATTTCTCCAGATCTTCTTATTTGATGGTGCTTAATACCGGTTAATCTAGCCATTCTTATGGCCGTCCTGTACTTCTCCCTTCTCCTCATGGCCTTAATTTAGAAGCTTTACATTGAATTTGTGGCTTGAACCCTGTTGATTTCTAATAAATGTACTGTGTCTACGAGTATTGAAACGTGCTGCTGTTTATACGGAAGATGTGTGTTGGTGTGAGCGAAAAAATTAGTAAAACAGGAAACTTGAGGCACTGAGACGTCGCACAGGTTGTTTTTGCTCTAACTGCAGGAAGAGTGTATCCCGTAGGAACGTTTAACCGTGAACAAATTACAGTAAATAAAACTATGCACATATCGAGCGCGTGTAACAACTTAGTACGGAAATAACAAATCATTGCTGTAATTAATTGCAGCTTGGTGTTGGAGCGGTTAAAGACTTACGAGCAGGCCTACCACAATATTAAACGGAAATGCACTGTAATCCTGATAGCCGTTCATCATTACGATAAGGAAGCCTACTGTTATTTATCACCTGATGCAAACACAAGCACGCACATTCTCCAGGCTGTAGGTCACCGCTCCGCCGTTTTGCATGCTATATCCTGGACCCTAATCGATACCGATTTACACCGCTTCTGCTGCTGTCTGCCGACTAAACTCCATCGTCTGCACCGAGTTCTCACTTCTTTAACGGTTACGTCAACACATTGTCTCCTGTTTACTTTTATAAAAGTCACCTGAGATACTGACAGCCCGAACCCTGTATTTTAAAGGTACAAACACACTTTGCATCTTATTCAACGCGAGTGACTAGAGACGTGTTTAGGAAATTGTGCTCAAAAGTGTGTGGTTTGTATAAAAGAGTAGTTGGTATGTAAACTGCTTAGAAAACTTCAGCAAATTGAGCAACTTCAAAGTTTTACTGCACAGTGAATAAATTGACCGAACTTCCCTTGGTAAACGTAGAAAATACTCAACCAGGAAGCATAATAGAGGCAAATCTTTTTACCTTCATCATATAAATTTTACCTTCGATAAACCGATTGCCCTCTTTTATTGAAATGCATTTTCCACGAAATCATCTTAACCTTCATCAGCCTACAAAGCTTTTATTTATTTATATCGTTTATTCGAAGTTACATTTTTAGAACCAAACATCTTCAGAATTTGAAGGCTAATTTGGTTAATTGCATAAGTAGAAAGACCTTGAAGACAAAAAAGGAGAAAAAACGGTCCAAAGCCTATCGAAATTGCCTTATAAGCAATTTCAAAACAAATAAAGAAGCTTCTCCATTAAATAAACAACCAAAGATTCCATCTAAATTCAATTTCAAGTAATACACCTGCAGTAGAAAATTTATGCATAATTATTTTTTAAACGAACGCTTTTTTCCTTTTTAAGTTGCGTAATGTTTCAAAAATATTTTAAATCTTAACTAAGTTGAAAATAATTGCTCACTTATGTTTATCCTAACGTAAAACTACCTAGAAATAACAACCAGTTTCGTAACTAACTAAACTACTGCTATTTATTACCAGCTTACAGTTGAATACCTGCATATTTTGCCTAATAAAATACAAAATGGTGGGTTTACTTTTACGTAATTAACTTGAAATTAAACATATAATGGTGGAGGGTAGAAGCTTTTATTACCATTGGTTGTTGCTTTGACATCGCCAGGTGCTAATTTGAATTTCCTTCACGTTTGGTTAGAATATCTAATTTCATTTTTGCGCTTAACGGCAAATAAACGCTTCAAGTTTAACGTAGTTTATTTTCGGATTTAATAATTTTGTTGCTGTAAGACAAATTAACTTCAGGCAATTTACTGAAGTGATTCGTTTTTGCAAATGGTTGAATATCAAACGATATTAAAATTTATTTTGCAAACTTAACCTTAATCTGGAATAATCTTGGAAGATATTTGATTTAACAAAACGATATGTTATATTTCCTTTCAAAAAACAAGATTGGATTTAGTTACAGAAATTTTTCAGTTATTATTTAAAGGATACATTTAATAAAGCTTCTTTTATGATTTTTCAAAATTTATTCAAATTCATTCGAAAACAACACATTAAAGCTGCGAATCCTTAAAAATTTAATTCCTTTGTGTATTTTTTAAGCATTTGAACAAAGCGTAGTATTTCCTGAAACAATATACATTTCAAAATTCAAGACAAGTTTGTGGTTTCATGAAGCAACATGTTTCTCAGGGAACCTTCTTAATTTCACCTGCCTTACCTGTCTTCTGTCTTATGGCGGCTCGTGTATACCTCAATTTATAGGCAGAAGGTGCCGTAGGCGTTCGTTTGCTGAGCTAGCTAATTTTCCTGCTGGTGTTATGAGACGGAAGTTAGTTTTCCATACCTTAAGTCTGACTTCTTTAAATTCCCAAAGTTCGTTAGGTCAAACGTGTAGTTTTAGATGACAAGTTTAGGAAGATTGTTTGTTTGATAAATTGTTATCTTTAGTTAGGTTTTCAAAACAACGTCATTTAGAGTTTAAATTTATGGAATGCTTATTTTATTAATAGTTTTATCATGTTCTTTTTTTATATTTTCGGAAGTGCAGCTTAAAACAGGGCTGATTCGAATATTTGCATTTCAAATCTGCCAAGATAAAATTTAAAGTCCAAACATAGATTCGAATCAAGATTCAAGCTAAATTTCTAACCTGGATTTGACTTTTGAGGATTGAATTCAGGTCACAATCTATAGTTACCATTTATGAACAATGATATTCAAATTTCTATTAGATCTGGTTTCGACCCGTAAATATTCTTGCAATTGAAAAAAAAGTATTTATTTTCTATGAGTAAATTTACTAAATCGCAGGTTTAATTTTTAGGCTGATTCAGTGAATTTTAATAGCAAATAAAATTGCAAGAATGGTTTATATCGAACCTGAAACCTGAATTTGCAAATTTGAATAATAAACATCATAAATGCAATAAATATTAAACTGGAATATGCGTAATTCTGGAATTGAAATAAAAATCACGCAATTTTGAAACACGAACTGTAGATTCCAGGAGTAAATCTGAAATTTGAATTAGGACATTGAACCAAGAATTTGCGATCAAAGATCCGAATCAGAACTGCGGATTAGAAGATTCAAATTTTGAATTCGAATTTAAGCCTCAAATAAGAATTCAAAAATTCAAACCTCGAGTTTGGAATTGGATAGTCGAATCTTAACAATTCGATTCTTGAATTCGAATTATGTTTTAGGTATTTCGTATTTCGAACCCCGCCTGTCGTACTTATAATTCAGTACTGAAATAAGAATGTGAATAAAGGACGTCGTCATAAAAAGATTTGTCTCAGGATTAGGTATTCATTTTTAAAAAATTACAAAAAGTTATTCTTTAAGAAATGTCTTGTGTAATTCTTTATTTAATATTTAAAATTAAATTTTCAATGAATAGGCAAACTTGGAATATGAATTTTGTACTAAGTCTGATATGCAAAAATAATTTTCTCAAACGCGTTCGGTCCATTTCTAACTAATAAATTAAGAGAGCTTGACAGATTTATTTATTCATTAAATTCTGATATGTGTGGGAGTAATAAAAAGTACTGAATCCTTTTTAAAAAATCATTTATTTTATAATTTAAAAATTAATTCAATTAACAACGTATTACCAACTAATAACTTATAACTGATTGAATGAACTGTATTTAGTCTGATTATTGAGGGTGTCTCTAAGCTATACAGACACACTTCTCTGTAAGATTAAAACATTTTGCACTAATTTACCTAAAATTTCAAAATTTATTGTAAAATTATGTTTTGTTTAATATAAAAACTGTCATTATTTTGTTTATTAACAGTAAATTTCAACAAGGCAACTTGATTAAAATTTTTTACTAAGAGTGTTTTTCACTCTTTTCATTTAGTTTTTGCTTATTTACTCAAATTCAGTTGGATTTAACATAAAATTGTTAAAGACATAAACGGATGAATTTAGATTACACATAAAGATTTTCCAAGACGTTACTTTACCCCTAACCCCCCAGAAACACCCTTTCAGTCGAGTGATATTTTAAGTCTTTTGCAAAAATAAATCTACTGAAGTGCCCCAATTATTTTCTTCGTGACATTTATACTTTTGAAGATAATAAACTTTCTTTAAATTATAGAGCTGTATCTTCAGCTGCATTTTTTGATATATTGATAAATTATGTCAAAATGCTTTAATTTTGCCAGAAAAGTGCCCTGTAGAAGTTTGTCGATATAATTCCGCGACAGCCTGTTGACATAAATTGTCGAAGGCGTATACTGTGCGAGACAGCCGAGGTATGAAAAGCGACTTAGGTGGCCTTAACCCTCCATATTGCCGGCCATGCTTCCTCGCGGGGCGTTAGTACCGATACTTTACCTATCTGTTTACATAGGTAAAGAACTAATAAAACTGAGAATTAATATTTTTAAATGAGCATGTTCGTAGTTCTTTCTGATAATTACAATTAAAAACAAAATACATCGTAGAAAATTTAGTTTCGTATGAAGCATTAACCAGATACTTAAAAATGATCTCAAAAAAGTTCTGAAGCTTAAAGAATTACTGCATTTTCTCGTTGTTGGGCCTTTAACGATTTGGTAGTTAATTCACTAAATTTTGGTACATGAAATGGAGGAAGGAGTATAGAAAAAATTCTTAAAAATGTAAATATGAAAATTGCTTTTCTATTTTTAATTTTTTCCTTATGAAAGATGAAACTGGTATTCAAGGGCGATTTTCCAATCCTTATTATTCGGTTAGCGAACGAAGATTCAGTTATTATGTATTTCCTGAGTTGTTTATTAAGAATGCCTATCAACTAAAAGTAATGACTGATAATGAATAGTGAGGCATGAAACTGCAAAAAATAAAATCCAAAACAAAAAAGAAAATGCTTTCGGAATTATTTGATTTTTTGGAACTTTATCAGTGTGTCAATATCTACCTTGTCCTAACAGTAGGATTCTTAAATATAAGGCTTTGTTAACGTAATTGATGGAATTGTTTAAATTTATTCCGATGTTTAAAAAAAAAAATTGTAAAATAAATTTTTTCTTTAAGGTGTTTCCTTCTGTTTGGATTTGCGAATGTTGCTTTTAAGTGATGTTTATGCAACTTCATTACCATCTATTCCGACATTATTTTTAATATTTGTCTTCATTTCCTGTACCGTTTACCTTTATTCTTTTTCCCATCATCTCTGTTTTATAGATATTTATGCCCCTTTCCGAATTTTCTTTTCTTCTCTTTTTAATTCGTCCTGCCTGGAATATCTTCGTTGTCGATTTCTTGGCCTCTATCCTTATCGGATGTCCAAACTAATTTAAATGTTTTCTTTTTTCTTCTTCATTACTGATTTTGTGATGTTTCTTATAGTATCTTTATTTATAGTATTATGTTTTGTCCTTCCGGCTTTATTCATAGCTGAACTATTTCCACTGTACTTATTGGTATTATCAATACATTTTGCTTTAGTGGTTAAGGCATTCAACTATAGAGTGGACGGTCTCGGGGTCAAACCCGAGTCGGCTGCTCGGCGCGTGGCCTACCCAGTTACTGAAAATAATTGGGAACCGAACCACAGTTGGAGTTAGGCAAAGCGGTTTATTCTGATTCTTTGGATGTATTAATAGATTGATATTAATTTAGGTTAGTTCCTTCGCAGGTTATTCCAGTGATGTTCGATATTTTCAAGTTGCTATTTTTTATCCATATTTGTTTATGTTTACTTTCATTTGCTGTAATTTCTCTTATGAGGTATTATACAACTTTTCCATTTTCTTCTAAAATTTTCTGATAACGTTGCCATCTGTGCATATTAATGCATCTACGTTTACTGAGTATAGTTTTCGCCCTTAATTGTTTTTTTTTTTTATTTTTTTTTACTTTACTTTTAGTATTTTTAATGAGCGGGTCCATTAGTATTATATAAATAACAAAGGACTCAGATATGTCCCTGTTCTGCTTTTTTCATTTGTAAATCTTTGAACTGTTATTGACTGTTTGCTTTTGCTGTACTGTTAGTGTTTTCAGTTTTCTGATGAAATTGTCTAGGGACTTCTGAATATTTTAAATATGACTATAGTATTTTGCTGTCCATAGTGTCAGAAACCCTAGTTTTAAACTCTAAAAATTAGGAGTGGTTGTTTGGCCTAGATGCTGTTCGTCTTCTATTTTATTTCCAGCATATTTATTTCTTTGTTGTTCGCGTTTTGTAATCTTCATGTACACTTTGACATAGCTTGATGACAAGCATGTTGTCTTTACATGTATGTTGCCTTGGAATCCTCACATTTTGGTAGGTTGGAAGATCAACATGGTTTCAGTAGATTGGAAGATCAACATTCCAATCTACTGGGATTCCCTCATATCTCTAAGCTTTTTTCCATATCTTTCAAAGCTCTCAAACACTGTAACCTAATGCCAAAACCTTCCCCTCCTAGAATTTCATCATTTTCGATTTTATCTTATCTTATCTTCTTGCTTTGGTAGATGTTATTGCATTTTCCACTTCTTCTTTTCTTATTTCCTCTACCTGTTTAGCCCCTACTTGCTGTTGTACTTTGTTTAATACTAACTTGTAACCTCTCCTAGTTCAATTTGTCTGTCAAGTACGTTTAATATGTATGCTTTCATTCTGAGTTGGTTATTTTAACCATTTGTTCCTAGGATTTCCTTCATTTCTCCTCACTTCATTGCTCTTATTCTTGTCCAAAAGTTTTCTGTTATTTACTTTGCCATTCCTGTATCTGCTTTTCAAATTCTTCTCGATCTTTTTGTTATGTTTTCTTTAGTAAACCTTCTTCATCTCCATTTTAATAACAAGGCTCTGTCAGAATAACTTATTCCGACTTATTCTTCTTCAATCTTTGTATGCGTTGGTCAGAGTGTTATTTACAATGAGGGTAATATTTTAATGCCAACTTCAGGGACTGATTTTCTCCCATTTTCAACGTGGGATTTCCAGTTAGCCTTATTATTTCAAATTCCTCTCTTAATACCCTTCGGTACTTATTCTAATTTCATTTTTCTGAACCCTATCTTTTAATATATTCTTCAACTAATTTACTTGTTTGGATGACTGGAAATACTCCTTTCCATAAAACCCATGTTTCAGTACAATTCAAGAACAAGGGTATATAAAACTTTGATTCTGTTTCCTTTCGGGTTTTGTTTCCAGAGAGACCCTTGTGTAAGTATTTTCGCACACAAGATGAATGCAATTTTTTTATTAAATAATCTTCCCTAAACGAGTTTCACAATACAAATCACGAATGAGGAAAAGACTCAAGAAGTCCAAGGAACTTCAGAGTGATTACTCTACATATAAGGCTGAAATGAACCAATTAGGTTTAATTCCGGATCCTAATGACGATAAATACTCTTCATCATTCTTCCTTATCTTCCCTTAAAAAGAAGTTGAAATTTTAATAATTTTCAATTTGATTTAATCTTGGAACAGCCAAATTCGTGTCAGACCTGAAAAGGTAAAATTTCGATTTAAATTGCTGAAATTTCAAGTTTTATATTAACAACAGACATCAACCGATTCGCAAATTTAACTTGCACGCTGACATACAACACTCGCCGGTCAGCTACGGTCCTTTAATAACATTCGGCTTTCTGGTCCATAAAGTTTAAAAATGAGATCCTTTAACTTACGTCCGCGGCTGTAATTTCAGATGTAGTTTATAAAACAACCCTTTAATTGAATATCGCTCGACTTGTAAGTGTATCTTGAATTTTCGCAAGAAGGCACTAGCTACCAAACTGAATTCTATTACTGATGAAAAATAGCTTAAAAATGGGGATTTGATTTCGGAAATTTTCAGTACTTCTGTTGATGAGTTTAAGCCTTAATCCTTAGGTAAGACAAGTTTAAACCCTATGTTTTCGGTATGTTTAGGAACATGTCGAAGAGTCGTAAAATTAGCAAATTACTTAAAATTTACCTTGAAGTTTGATTTTCATCCCAACAGTAAACCTATTTCAGATTTGCTTTGAATTCGTGCCTACTGTTTGCAAAACAAAGTTTTGGTCTGAATAGATGAGCGAAAATTCTCTACCTGGCTTTAAAATGAAACCCAAAGAGTTGAACTTCTTCACGAAAGTTTACATAGTAACCTAATTGTTGTAGGTTCGTCTATGACATGATTTGAGGCGCTCGAAATAGCGTGCCGTCTTCCGTTACTCACGCGATTCCAAAGATAAATACAAAAAATTAAATAAAGTAAAAAATTGCATCGCATGCGGCATGCTCAGTATAAAGGATAATAATTTCTTCCAAATTATTGGCAGGAAAGTAAAAGGTTGTTGTAGTTAACAATTACACTTTTTCTCATTAAAGTGATTTGCAAAATTTACTAGCTCGAGTTAAAAATAGACTTGAATTAATTGATTATTTATTTACTAACAAATTAATTTTTTTTAAGAAGAGACCTTTGATACTAAAACCTATAGAAGGAATTAACACGAACATTACTTCAGTGACTGGATTAGACTCATTTCTTGGGGAAATAATTTTAATGTAGAAATTTAGGAGATATTACTTATATTCATTCTAAAACTGAAATGTACCGTGAAAAATATTATTTCGAATAAAAATATGTTAAGATTTAAATGCAAATTTGCAGATGGTTATTTTGCATGGAAGTAACGTTCCAAGTACCTAAAAATTTGTTAACTCAAGCTCGTTGAAGAAAAATAAAACGCCTCTCCGAAAATAAAGCCTAAGGGGAATTTATTTTATGGAAAAACCGCAGTAAATAGATCAAGAAAGAACCTTCAGGAAGACAACTCTTAAAAGACGAACACAGGAAAAAGCTTGAATGCACATAAAATTAGATGGATTTTGTAAGCCTTTACTGATCATTGAATTTTATTTATTTCTGTGCATCTGATGGGGAATTCTTTGAATATTTTGATGATTTATTGGGAAGGTTTTTTAATTATTTTGGTTTCCTTTTCTGTATTCTGTTGCATAAGAAAAATTAAGACAGCATGAAATACATTAAAAGTATTTAACCAAGTAAATCCTTGAATATTTAATACCTAAACTACTCAAGAAATATTTTGTTTTCAAAATTGATTATGGGTTGTATGGAAAATACTTAAAAATGTTATTGGTTAGGCAATGGCTTTTTTCTGTTTACATAATTATGTGGAGTGCATAACAACACTAAACTACAAGCTCGAACGTCTGAGGGGGTTTTCTCAGATTATTACGCAATCAGCCTCAAGCTGTGTTTTCTGGCTGCAATTTGACGAAAAAAATAATCAGAGTAAAACCATTGAAATAAAGAAACTTAAATAAAATTCAAGCCTTGGCGGACTGAACGTTACTAAAAAATTAAATGTGGTCATACCAGGGAAGTTTAATTTTACTTGCATAACATAGAATGTAGTTTTACACTTGTTACTGTTTATGATGATGAAACTATATTAAAGAAGAAAAAAGTAATAGGACTTCATTATACACGACGTACTTACGCCAAATGAGAAACCTCGGCTTAACAAATTGTTGGCATTGTATGTGCACAACCTCCATTTAAACGAGGCACAACACTTCGTGACACTCGAAGCGTTTTGCTAGGTACTTCACCTACTTCACGCATCGTAAAGTTCCTTTACTGTAGCACATTCTGTTGCTATCTCGAAAATTCAAATAAAGAAACACACTTACACTTGCCACTATAACTTCTTATCGTGTTATAGTCTTTATATAATCGTAAAATGTTATCCTGCGTTTCCAATAATTTGATTCCTTCGAATATACAATTCGTTTTTAAGTTAGTGAAATAAAAAAAAGGCTCGTTCTTGCGAAAGAGATTCTTGTTTCCTTTTTGTTCGGGTAATTGTTTACGGGCACAAAACCTCCTATTATTATTGTTATTATAAGGAAAGAAAAAATAAAGCACATTAGTTACACTACACACGAAATAGAGAAAAAAGTTCAAAGAAACACACTGTGAAAAACTGTAACGAGGATGTAATAAATTTGGCTTGTTTTCAAAGCCAATGATTAAAACTAATTGCAAGTAATTTGTCTTTATTCATGGCGTGTAGTTCTATTTGTTTTTGTTAAAGTTACAGTTAAATTTCGTAACTATTCATTTATTTTTTAACGTTTATGCTCAAAGATATTCACGTAATTTTTAAAGAATGAACTTTGGAACTAAAGTTCCATCTTAGAATTTTTCCTTCTTCCAAGCTATTTCTTATTTCAATTATAAAATCGTGTTACCTTTGTTTTTATTATATCTCGCAAGTTGTAATCTTTTTTTATGTTCTTGCCTTTTTGTTATCTGTCCTTGCACAATCAATAATTTTATATTTTTCAGATAGAAATAGAAATCTTGGATAGGAAACAACAGCTGCCACCTTAAAATAGAATTTGGAGTGGTTTACCTGAAGATTTGTATGAATTCTTCGGTTTTCTCATGCTCTTGCTTTAGGTAACCAAGAATAAATTGTAATAATAAAACAAATATTTAACTCGCTATTTTAAGAAACGTTTTTCCTTTTGTACATTGAAAGAACGATTTTTTTCTTTGTTGGGCAAACAATGGGTGACAAACCGTTGAACCTTTACTATAGTTACAACAATTGTTATCTATCAGTGAGCGAAAAAGCAAGTTATATGTAAATCCAATGTTTGTTTCGTTTTTTTGCTAATTGGGCAATCCATGTAATCTTAAAGAACCACAAGATTGCTCTAGCAAATGTATTAGCAAAAGTAAATCAAAGAACTAAGTGCCAAAATGTGCTTTTTTGTGTTGGTATATATCATGGTAAACCAAAGTTTGCTCCTTCATGTCACTTTTTAATTTTCTTCCACGATTCGGAATAATCTCTTATATTGTAAGACAAGAAAGAGGAAAAAAGGAAACATTCGGATAAGTACCTATCTGCAGATGGAGTTGCGTACCCCATTCGATTGAAATGTGTGTTGAGCTGGTTAATGGCCGCTTAATATAGCTCTTGTGCATCTCACTTTTCTTTTTTGTAATTCTAGAAGTTTTACAGACTATTTCTTGGATGGCCCCTGGTTGAACTAACTCCTGAAATTGTCTTAATTTTGGCAGTCCATACCAGCAGTTACAGTGTTTCTGTATAAGTTCGTCATTCATGACCCTTTTACCATTTCTGATTATAACTCACTTATAGTTTTGGACCAACCAATACGTTTTAAACCTGTTTCCTTGCTAAGAGACCAGCTTACTTACTCACTTCTGCGTCCAGTTATCCATTTGTTATATGGGTTTGTTGTATTAGGATAGTCAAACTTTAAGCTAATGGAACTACCATTGAAACTTTTGAAGTAGGAGCCAGGGAGAAATAAGCTTTGCCAATCATATCTCCAGCACAGTTAGTACTGCGAATTCTTTCACCTGGAAGATACATAGTTGTATATGTGCCCAGGTTTAGACGTTTGCTTTGACCTGTGCTCTTTTCACAAGAACGCGCTCCTGCTTTGGAGGAGTCTATGTACCAAACTATTTCCTCTTAATTTATATGGATGCACATTTCCCCCAAACAACATCTTGCAGACCAAGCGTCGCAGGGGTTGCTTAAATTAAAAAGACGTACAGAAATCAGAAGTATTGGTAATACCTTTTCGTTCGAACGTCAAAAGCCCTACAGCACCGTAAATATTAATTAATACAAACAATAACTTATGTCGGCAACTAAGTATCGCCGGTGTTAAGCTTTCCTGGCACCGTTGGTTGCAGCCAGTCTCTGAAAATAGTTTCTTCACCAAATTACGAAAGTAAAGTTAGCTGAGCCAGAATCCCCGAAGATGTGCTCTTCACTAAATCATCAAAAAAACCAACATTGTCAAGAAAGCTTAATACAGAGGATGTTAATATAGTTTGTGGTTTTACAAGGCTTTTGACATTCGAGTGAACCAGACCAAAGGCTCCGTTCCTTTATTCTATTTATTGCACACAAAAGCGTTTGTAATAAATGCCAAAGATTTAACTGAAAATTTGTAGCGAGAACGATGTATGTAGTCTTGCTTGGTTACGCTGCCGATTCACAGTTTGCCGAATCACTTACACGTTGCAGTAATCCCAGGTTTCGATAAAACGGAAAGCACCTGCGATTCTAAAAATTTGTCTATCTTTGGACTTGGTTATGTCCTATTTTGTTATTCCTCTATCGGAGGTTAGCAACGATCACAGCTATTACTTATAACATTTGATGCAGCTGCCCTGAATAGTTCTACAGATGAGTATCCAAATCATTCCCGAAGGTTCCTCAGCCACGACATCTTTTGTCTTCCTCACGATCTTGTACCCATAATCTTGCCTTGTACAGTCGGATTAGATCTAATTTGGCATGTACTGAACCGTTCTGAACACAGTAAATGCTATCTCTTTTCGTTTCACAAGTCATTTCATACATTTCAGAGCGGCCATCTGCAAGACTTGAGCTCTCTCTAATAGCCTATACGCACTAACAAGCTAGAAAGATAGCAGTATAACTATACAAGTAACTTATACTGCGAAAACCCACATGCCAAGTTAAATCGAATCCGACTATATGATCAATTGTAATAAGCTGTATCTGTCACCTCTCATCACATGCCCAAAATATTCTAGTTTTTTCAACGACAGGAGCAGCTCTCGTTCTTTATTCATGCGGCGGAGGACTTCTTCATTAGAAACAGTGCTGGTGATAGCACACACCCTTGTCTGACGCCTCTGCGTATTTCGATGTCTTCAGATAACTGACCGCTATTATTATTCTAAATTTCGAGCAGTCCTTAGGGTTGTTCCTTCTGGGCAGGGGTACAAACACCGACCGCAATCAATCGTTTGGAATGCTTCCTTTTGAGTATATACTGTTGCATAGATCTACAAGCGTTGTTATAGAGACTCCACATCATTATTTCTTGGTTTATATTGGGCTACCGTCATTTCCTTCATTATGACAAAATTTAATGTAGGTAGGCTCGAAATTGTTATAATTTTTCGAGTTGTCCCTAAACATGGTAGTTATTGCAGCTGTTTAGGCGTTTTACTTTCTTACATGCTTTCAGTTTTAGGCCAGTAAAATATGGAGGCATAGTTTATACTGAGAATCATTCATATTTCTTAAATTTCAGTCCACACATTTTTTCAATTAGATGTCTGAATAATAAAGAAAATAATAGAAATGGAGTGTCAGGATACTGAAGAGCAGAGTGGATTCAGGGCTAGGAGATCGTGTACAGATGATATTTTCTGCTTAAGGCAACTGATGGAAAAGCGCTCAGCTAGGAACCTAGAAACTCACTTGGTATTTGTGGATTTAAAGAAGGCATATGATACCGTACCTAGAGGAAAAATGCTTGAGGTGTTGCAACAAACATTAATCGATAACATATATTCAAACAATAAAAGAGCTCTATACCAATACAACAGCATTGTTGCAAGTAGGAAATATGACTTGCGGGGTCTTCCAGACATCGAAAGGACTATTGCAAGGATGCTGTTTGTGACCCACCTTAATTAAAATTTATTTGACGTGTGTCCTTCAACACTGGACAAGAAAATGCCGTATAATGGGGATACAAGTAAATGACTCTTACCTGTTTACGTTACTATTTGCTGAAGATCAAGTGGTTATCGCAGCCGATAAGGATGACGCCAGCTATATGATGAGAAAGCTGAAGAAAGAGTATCAAATATGAGGATTAGAGATAAACTTAGAAAAAACTGACTTCGAGACTCCAGAATAAGGGTGATAAAGTTTTTTTCTTGCATTCCTTTGTTACAGACGCTCCCTTAGTGGGATAACCCAATAAAGTTGCCTCAGTTCTGTGTTCTATGAAAGTGCTAATCCATTTCGGTTACCAGGCTTCCTCTCTACATCTTCGGTCACGGTTTTTATACAGGGTGTAGCAAATTTTGAGGGCAGATAGTATGTCACAAAAGAAATGGAAATGTCTTAATACACATGGGTCTACAAACGACCCATTTTATAGACAGATACATACAAAGATTGTGCAGTTACTAACTCCTTCTACAGCTAAAAACATTTTACGAGTAACTTCTTTGCCAGCCATTTCTTTTCCTTTCAGACTTGTTTTTTTTGCTTATGTGTTGCTAGTTCACCAAATTTTCTAGCTTGATAAGAGTACTGCCGCTGATATACTGTATCTGTCTATAAGTTTCTTCAAAAATTTTAAGAGAAACTGATGGGATGGTACGATTTAGTCTGGGCGTAGGTAACTCATCTTAGTTTTGACATAATACCACATTGACCTCGCTTTATTTATCAGGCATGTATCTAATGACCAAGCTGGCTCTAAACAATACAGGAATGGTGATGGCAGTGCTTCAAAAATCTTTCGTAATAGTATGGGATATAGCTCATCCGCTCATGGATACTTGGATGGTTGAAAAAGGTTTAACGCCCATTCTAGTTTTATTTTGTTGATAAACATATTTGTCACTTTTCAACCTTCTCCTGCTTGTCCTTCATAAATTAGAGAATGTTGTAGACTTTTCCCCATTCTTTAGGGAAAGCAGAGCTTGATAGAAGGCAGGACCCTTAAATTTTGCTCCCTATATTCTGTGCATGCGTAATCATTTTTGAGTAAGTCAATTTTATCTTCCTAGTTGATAGCTTGCAAGGAAGACTAGAAGTATGAATAGTAACTCGTACGTGCGTCTTGTAGAGTTCCTTGAAGTCTAACTTATTCAGATCCGTTTTCGACATTTTCGCGGCGAATAGGGCTCATTTAGATGCCTTTGTTGTTTCGTTATATTTTGTTAGAGAGACCTTGCGCTTTTTCACCATAGAGCATTACTCTTACATTTTGGTATTCTTTGAGGGCGGCTATTTTCCTAAGATGGTTTTGTAACTGTTGAGAAACTATGAATTTTTATGTTTCTATATAAAATATGTATATCTAAAACCCAAAAATAACTGGTCAAATTTAATTGGCCGAAGAAGTTCTTCCAGCTAAATAGAATATTGAAGTAAAATTTATTGCCTTTTATTGCGTTTGAATTGTTTTCGAAAAATACAAATTTAGGCAGTCTTGGTAATTTTTATTTTGAAAAATAAATTACAATTTAGTTGGAGAGTAATAAACAACAAAATAGATTAGTTCGGCCCAAACCCGAAGAAATAATTTTCAAAGTGAGTAGTCTGTTCACACATACATTGAGCTTGTTTTATATATTTTTTGGTACTGCAATTAGACACCTTTTTTTAGTTTAAACCGTAAATGAATTTTAGGAACACAAAGCTTTATATTTTAATTGCAAAAATAATTTTTCAAGCCAGGAAAGAAACCATACACGCTAATAAATAAAAATAATAAGTTGCGTTTCTAATCAAAGGCGTACAAGAAAAAAGGAGAAGAAAATACGAGCAGTGAACAGACCATTAAAAACAGCAGAACCATTTAAAAACACTTTTTCATGCTTATTAACGATGAATATACTTCTAAAGGTGCGTAATGCTGATGCCTTTCAGCCAATTCGTTTTATAGCCTTAGCTGGTTACAGAAATAAAGTTATGTTGTTTCTTAATTAACTTATGTGTTCCTGATTAATGGTGTAAAATGTTTTCTATAAATAAACACTACGTGAATTCTTTAGAATGCTTTGATAAATCTGTAGGAGTCTGTTACAACTTATTGCCATTTTTTAACTTCACCTTTTGGCTTTTGCTTGTATTAGGAAAAAATATAAGAAAAGTAAAAAGTATTTTTCTGGAAAATAACATTAAATTGAGATTTCTCAAATTATCAAAATAAATTCAGGATATTCTCTGCTGATTTTTGAAGCCTATTTTGCACGTCCCAATGTTACAATCACTTCCGAATTTTAAGCTTACTTTGGTTGCAACAACAGCGAGTTTTCAGCTTAATCCGTATTATGAAGAATTATCAAACTGAATAATTTAGCCGGCAATATTCAAATTTATATTTCAAAATAGCTTTAGAATTCTTAAATATTAAGAAGTATCCACAAAATATCAAAGTAAGCGTTGTTTAAAAGTGGCTTAAAGATAATAACATCATTTAATTGTGCCAACCATAATTTATTTAATTTAGAAAATTGTCCCGTATTCCTTTGAAATCCACCTTCAATGTCGTCTCTTAATTTGGGGTACGGTATGAAGCGAGAATAATTATGAAATCCGCAGTGCAGTCGACGTGACAAACATGGATACGGAAACACAACTCAACGTTAATTAGTTTGAGTTATACACATCGCTTGCGTCTGTTATACTCACGTAATTATAATTACTGGATAATGTTGCAAAAATTATTAGTTAATTACATGTTCGTTTGGAGTCGTGTTTGAAGTCTATGTTCCTATTAAAGCGAAGCTTTTTAAAAACAACTGCTGTAAAAGCGTGATTGCCCCCTTTTAGCTGAGCACATCCCGAAACAATGGCACTGTAAATATCTGTATCAATTCCACCCTGTTCGTTATTTAACCCGGCGTGTTTTTCCTGTTTATCTATTCGTAAAAAGATGGATTATTACCCGAAATAAAAATTTAAAAGGCTTTTTATTTCGGATGCTTCTGCTCGATGCCTTTAAATTTGAATATTTATGAATGATTTTAGAAAAATATCGTAACTGCATAAGGATTTACGTTTGTTTATGTTAAGTTTAAGTAAACTTTAAATTCTGGTTCGTTACCGAACAAACAGTACGTTGCGGAACGGCGTATGTTTATAGAACAATATGCTAATAGCGTACAGTAATGGTAATGTTGATTGCATTTCTACTATCTGCATTATACAATGTGAGTAATGAACAATTATTGTAGCCGTAAGTGCATTTCCTCTAATACTAATTAAATCTGTGGTTAAGTATTTTAATTGCCTCAAGTAACGCTTTCTGACAAACACTGTTTAATTATTCATATGCTTCCGTTAGTTTACGGATTTATTCCTACAACAAAAGCTCTGAAATTTCCTCCGGGTTATTCGAAAAACGCCAATTTAAATTAAATTACTTTCGGAATTGTACGTCAGCTTATTAAAGAGAATTTTATTTAAATTAAAAGGCGAAAGAGACGTAAGAATTTCATGCACGGTTTCGCGTTAGAGAACAATACGGTAAAGTTAGTCGTATAAAAGCTTCAAAGTGTTTTTTAAAAGTTAAAAAGTTGTAAAGTTAAAAAACAAGAATGCAAAGAATTCCTTCTCAAAAGCGCATATGACTTAAATAATACAAACAAAATAAGATCTTTATAAAGGGGCTTTCAACACAAAGAAAGCCCTTTTCTTCCATTCATTGTGTTCAGAGATCAAAAGCTCGGAATATCCAAGTCACTGCTCCCTCTTTTGGCCGGAAATGAAAGTGTTACAAAAGCGTAACAATCAGAATATTACCCCCCCTGAACTTTTGTAATGAGAAAATGCAATTTACGTCCGGATCTGATTAGACGTCAGTTTGAAGCGCTTCTCATAATTTCCACGTTATGGAGCAATTACTTGCTAATTCCGAACACTCATCTGACATTTTCAGGCTGTACTTCGTTTTAGAAATGCATAATATCACCATTGCAGTAAACTCCGATTATATTATTGTCTACGTCAATAATGTTTTAAGATTAAATTTTATTAGGTTGCAGATCAGCCCTTAAAATTAATATTTTCGTAGAAAAGGCATAGCCTGACCAAATTTCCAAATTGGTTATACATTTTTTCGCTTTTTCCAAAGCCCTTTAAAATTTAAAAGCTCACTTAAGATATCCTCCACAATTTAGTTAAAGCTTTCTAATTTCAGGTATTCTTACAGACTTATTAAGAACAGAAAAATAGATCAACTCATTACGTACAGAAAATACTAATAAACTATAAAACGCCATTAAAATATTTAAAGTATCTTAATCGTGTAGTTCAAGACGAACTTGTATAACAGGATAGTTAAATTTAAATGAGGTGTTCACCTGAAGAGTTATTTATATTTCTGGAATTAGGTCTACTAACTTCTTAAATCTTAATAACATTATTTATTTTTAAGCTCTACTTAACGGAGTTTTATATACGCATAAAGTTTATAAGAATTTTTATTAGGGTTATAAATATCGTTCTTAAATAAATATTTGAAAAAAAGGAAAAAGTTTTAGGTAGCTAACTGTATCGTTTTTTTTATTTTAGTGGCGTTGAAAGCAACGTGCAAGTACACGTATCATTTATTTTAGTACAGCTTAGTTTGTTCAAACTGAATTTAATTAAGCTTGAATATTAGTAAAATTTACTTTTTTGCTACGAAATTTAATTCCTAAATCAAAATTTACTGCTTTAAGAAAATAATTCATATTTTTGACTTCATGCCGCATTTTTCGAACTAATTTAATATTTCCAAATTCTTCTAAAGTTTCCTTTAAAACAATCTTCTTAAAATTAGTTGGCAAACATTTAGGTAACATGGCAACCTTCAATTCTTCAGCATGGCCTTTCTGTTAAACAGAACTAATATATTAGTTTAACCTGTGAAATAACATACTGTGTAATTTGCTTTTATTCCAAATACCAGGTGAACTACAAATGTTAAACTAATTAATTTTAGTTTAATTTCAGAGGAGTGTAGTACCTATCAACCTGGCATTTTGCGAAGGTATTTAGTTTCAAAATGTCGAAACCAAAATTGAAGGATTCAGGAATAAGCAAATATTAAGGTAAATTTCTAAAATATATTTATGGATCTTAGAAACTGTTGTGTTCTATTTTTATTGTTAGTTTTTAGCTTCACTTGAGAATTATGTTGTTAAGTATAGCTTCATTTAAGGATATTGTACTGATGCTTGCTTTGGCAAACTTATGTTATAACGCCTTCACGTCGGATCGACAATTCTAAAACGTTTTGCCCTTTAATTAAATAGAACTCCTGCGATCTTACTTCACCGGTCGTTAAGAAGGTTCGTTGTGGTTGTTGTTGTTTAGAATTAATTTAACACAAAAATAAATTTTCACTCTAATTTTTAATGCAGGTTTTATTTACTTTTTCAGCCCTATCAACCCTGCTTAACTCTAACTTAAAATTATGATTTTCACACTCACTATCTACAACGGTCCCAAAAATTTTTTCAGGTCCTCTTCTTTTCCAATAATTACTGCTACAGCTCCTAATCTAATTTGCCTCTATTTCTAAGAATTCCAAAACACTTTCACTTCCAGAATTAAATTATCTTTTTTATTTTTATTTTATTACTATAGCAACTATTTACAAAGTTTCTATGATAACCAATTTTACATTTCTATGACTACTGAATTTAGCTAATTATACTCTAACAATGATTATAACTTATAACAATAACTTATTTACATTAACAACTTAAATTTAATCTAGCTACTTAAAATTTATGTTACAATTTTTATATTAAAGTCTGCATTAATAATCTTTGGAAAAATAACTTTCGTTAACCAATTAACAGCAATATTATCTCAAATAACAGAATCTCTAATCAAAGCATCCAAATACAAATATCATTTCAGTATATAGTTTTGCTGTTTACTTTTACTTCATTTGAAAAAGTGTTATAATTTTAACTATGTTTTACGATATTTAAAAGTTTATTGTAATGTTTAATTAGTTGTTTTAATTATTCTGACAAAATCATCTAACGATATTCAAACTATTAAGTTTCACTTAATTTTAGGAAATCAAAGTGTAGCTTCGCTTTTAAAACGTAGAATTTTACGTTCAGTTCTGTTTTTCTGCTAAAATGTTGCTTTTTAAACTCAAACAAGTCTTTAAATATTTTCTGAAAGTTACTTTTAATAGTTAACTAATTTAATTTTTATTTCAGCAATTAGCAAACATTTATAAAAGATATTAAATTTAGTGAGCTTTTTCCTTAAGGTATAACTTTTATGCACGTCTCGGTGGTGCAGCAGACAAGTGTTTCACTATCTAGAGGCCTCGGGTTCGGACCCAACCATGACCAGACCTCGGACTGGAGCGTGGTCGGCGTTCGAACCTGTGTAGGTTAAATTGGATTAATCTTAGAAGGCCAATGATTGTTGTAATCGACGCCGAAAAGCTCAATAAAAAAATTATAATTGGAAATTACTATATTGAATGGCATTCCACAAGCTTATCTAGTAAGGTAAGAAGGCAGGTTTGAGTAGTGTTTTACTGAATATCATTGCGAATTACTGCTTAGTAAATTTTTAAAACGAGTTTTTATTTTTCCTGTCGGTCATGTAACGCTTTTATCAGATTTCGGAGATTATCGTCAAGCAACAGACCTGTGTTAATATATTTTTGCACTTTGAAAGTTCAGAAATATCATTAGAAACAAAAGAAAAATGTTCCACATTGATTATGGTTTACGAAGTATTTTCAGTATTTCATGGTTGCAGTTATTCTTTTTGAAGTCCAAAGATTGGTTTTTCCCAATTTATATCTACATACTACATAGAGTTTTTAAAAGATAAGGATAAGGAGTATGGCTAGCAACATGGAGGGTTAGATCTCCTAAGTCGCTTCCATACCTCGGTTGTCTAGCACACTATGCGTACAGGGTGATGTATTACGCCTTCGACAACCGCCTACCTTCTCTACTCCACTACTGTGTTTCGGTTCCCAATTATTTCCAGTGACTGGGTAGGCCACCCGCCGAGCATCCGACTCGGATTTGACTCCGAGACCGTCCACGCTGTAGTCGTAGTTTGAGGTAATATTAATAAATGTATTGTAAAATAGTTCCTGCAGTAAGTTCTCTTGACATTTTTAGTTCAACAAAGTCGTTTAGGCAAAGTGGAATTATTGGTAGGGTGATAGGAATTCCGAAGAGAATTCAGGAATCGAGGTTTAGAAAGGTTGCTGTTTTTCTGTCCTTTGCTGCAGGAATAACTGTAAATAAAACGTGCGCTTATTCCTGGAACCCTTCCAACTTTTAAAACAACAAACTGGTAAGTTTATCCCATGTTGTTCTGTTGTTCTGTTGTTCTGTTCCTTGTTTGGTCTGTGAACTTCAAAAGTACGCTTTTTTGGTCAAATAGGTTCTCTCCTTAACTAAGGGACCTCATTGGTTCCCAGAATTTTTTCCTAAATACCTAGTCACATTGCGTGACTAGAGGTTGATTTGGGTATGACTTTGGAACAATAGCCCTAATTTGTCAGTATCTCGTCAGTTTCTGCTAATTTTGTAAGGGATTTGCTTGCTGATGGTGAGAACTAATCAAAAATCAAACGAGAAAAGGTTTCCGGTGTAATCGGCCACTTTATTACTTTTTTAACCACTTACCTTTTGATTACGATATCCACCCACTGAGGATTCAGACTTCCATGATGATGGTTTTTATTGATGCTTTACTAAATAAAATTAATATAATTTTTGAAATAAATCAACAAATAACTAGGCAACAACTTCATTTCGAGACGGAATTGAATGGCTATTATTTTAATTTGTTTGGAAGTCTCATACTAAAATATTTATGATGATTTTCTTATAGCACAAAACAAACATCTAACTTTTTATTTGAGAAATTAAAGTAGCCCTAATGTAAACCAAAATATTTAAATTCTAATTGGGCTTTACTGTTTAGTAATACATTTAAATTTAGGATTACAATAATTACTTATTCTTTGTAGCTAATTCTACCACAATTCTATCCTTATTTCATCTCTAGTCTCGTTCTACCAAACAGTAAGGAGGCAGAATCCTCGTCAGTAAGCAAACTGTTTACCAAATTAGTAAAAATTAACGAGATACTGACCAACTCAGACCTTTACCCCCGTTATACAGTGCTAATAAATGTAAACAAATTCGAAAATACAAAGACGAGTGGAGACCCCAATCTTGTGCAATTTTGGAGAAGGCGACTTCCTCAAGCCAAGCGTGCCGTTGGGTCCAGAGTACGCATCCCTTGAAGTCCATCTCCAGAAGGGTCATTATTTCAGGCAGTGGGTGAACCTCATCAGATCAGACTCTCTACAAATCGCGGGGTGTAACTTATTTCTTGACGGACCGGTTAAATAAATGCAAAGATTGCAACTCAAATCATGGGAGTTGGGAAGAAAAGTGTTGACTACAAACACAGTTGCACAACAAGATCAGTCTTTAGTTCTCGCGCGATTGGATTAAGGTTTTGGGAAAGTTTGGGTAAACATTGAGATCCATTCCTTGGAAGAAGAACCAATTTGACCAAAGAACGTATCTGTGAAGTTCAAAGATTAAACAGGTAGGACAGTAACAGAGGACTGACACAGGGTAGATGGATTTACCAGCTCGTAGCGTTTCTTTTTAAAACTTGCAAGGGCTTTAGGCAGAGGATGAGCAAGACTTAGGTGGCTGGAAGAAGTGCAGGACGGTTTAAAAAGGCCGGGCGTCAAATGATAGAGGGAAAAAGCAAACAACCGTAGGGAATAGAAAAAAATTATAAGAGAAGTCAAATCGTTGGAGGAGGAGTAAGAAGCAAACAGTTAGGGTACGAGTGCAACCATACAGCACTAACCATAAGGATGGAGAGAAAACGATTCCCCCCAGGACAGGTTCTAGGAGGGTTGGGCGCGAGTGACTATGGCCAACCACAAGACGGGAAGTCAAGAAAACCCAAAATGAGAGGTCTAAGACCCTTGCTGCCTGTTGTATCATGGAGTAAATAAGTAAGTAAGGGTTTTAGGAATAAATGCACATTTGCCCACTGTTATGCCTGTACCACAACCTTTCTGAATCCTACTTCTCTAATTATTCTACTCTTTGAAATTTCTATCATCCTATCAATTCCAATTTGCCGAACTGCTCAATATTCAAATAACATATACAAGAAAGTGGGCCCCTGTACTGTATTATCGTCTAAACGTACATTTTGTTTTTGAAAAATAAATTAGTAATATTAGCGAGAATTTTGATCCATCACACTTAGTTTATCACGTATGTACTATCGGCAGTGAAATGCATCAGTCGCTCGTTCAATAAACACACTTGTTTAGATTATTTTCTAACTTAAATCTTCTGGTACGTTTGCTTCTCAATGGTTTCCAGAGATGAAACTCTTCGCTTTTGCTCTTTTCTTCAGTCTTCACGTAATTGGGTTCCATAAAATTCAAAGATACCACCTTGAAATTTTCTGCATTACATGAAAAAAAAAACGTTTTAATAATTATCTGAAAAAAGCTAAATTTAAAGGTTGGTATAATTATGCTCAGAACTTTAGACATGCTTTCCTGTTTTACTAAAAATTAATTTGTTTGTGTTTGAGGTAGGATAACACTAATTTTCATATAGTGTATAACGACACCTAACAGAAGTTAATAAAATGAGTAGTTTTCAAAAGTGTTGTATAAATCCGGAATTTTGATTGTTTATTAAAACTCATTGGCCCGTATTTTTACCTCATGTTTAAAGTTGCCTTTCCCCTAAAGTGTTTAAAATAAACATAAAACGATAAAGCTTTATATTGTTTTTAATGTGTAGAAAAGAGAAGCAAAATATTGCCATGAACATGAGGTGAGAATACCGACCAGTATGGTGGTTCTTGTTAACAACAGAGTTTAATATAAAATTACTCACCTAATAAGTCAATAAGTCAATCTACCCATTAGTTTGCATTCACTTCTCTGAAACACCCATTGAACCTTAGCTAGTCTTATGTCCTTGAAATTTGTAACAGGCTCGGAATAATAGTAAGGTAAAGCAACTGAACAACCATTGTACATGATTATTTTATGGAGCGCAAAAGAAAAGACGAAAAGAAGAAAAAGTATGTTAAGTAGCTCAAACTAAGAAAATGTAATATTCACATATTAATTTATTACGATCGAGGGAAACGATTCAGATGATATCTATTCCACACTATTTGTCTGATTTTTAATAGTATATTATTATATGAGCGATTATGACAGCCATTATTCACGAAGATGACGTTTGAGCCCACGAGCCGTCAGGCGAGTGGCACAAATCATCTGAGCGAATAATGGCCATAATCGCGAATGTAATACGATACTTTTTCTACACCTATTAAACAAATATATTAGACTCAAATTAGTCAAATTTGATAACTTTGTAAACAAGCAATATGACAACACACTTGGGCGTGTCACGCGAGTCGATTGTCAGCCGCAGAAGGAGTTGATCGCGGGCGATTTAAAATATGATTGGATTAGTGAAATATTTATGTATTTGTGATTGGCCGAAATCATAATTCACTGCAGTGAATTATGAAACCATAATTCACTGCAGTGAATTATAGGTACTATTTTTCACAAAAAAATGCTAATAATTGCAATATAATTAAATAGGTGTAGAAAAACTCGTATTTGCTATCTGCCATGTTTATTACTCACAGCAAGGAAAAACTTATTATTCAATTTATTAGACGATAAAAATGATAAATATCGCTCCGTTATTTATGAAATATTACATTACTAATATTTCAGATATTAAATTTTTGAGGATTGGCTTATTTGACGAAAAATTTTAAAAAAACTTTCCAGGAATTTCAGTCACTGACCTATGTGTGATTCAAATCACAGTGGAGGTAATATTTTTTTAGATTTTCACAATATGTTAAATTACAAAACTAAATAATTTATGTTATGTATTGCGTTTAAAAATTAATACAAATCAATAATTAATTAAGGCAGCCCGGGTAGCCCAGTCAGGTAAGTGCCTGCTAGCTAGTCGGCTGACACGGGTTCGATTCTACCGGTGGCCATAGTATTATGGAGCCGATTTGGGACGAAAGATAGTTGGAGCATGATACAAGACCAAAAATGGACCCGTCACCTCCACTGGACGCCAGCAAGTGTGAATGAGCCTCGACACTGCATTGCGATAGAAGAAGAAATGGAAAAAAATAATTAATACTAATTGATTGTTAGTTTTATTTAGCAACAAAGATCTTGATTTCGTTGTTTTGAAAATTATTACACCTCGATGAAATTAATACTGAAAATACTCATCTGTTAAATTTACTGCCTCATTCACTCCGCCTGACGAATTTTAAAATCTCTTCTCAGTCACAGCTCAAATGTTGAATTTTGGTAATTTGCTTAAATTAAACTAAAATTTAGGCAAATATTTACAAATATGGCAATGTAGAAATGCTATACAAACTGAGCTACTTGATGACATATGTCAATGTTAGTTTATTTATAAATGCTTTTTCCAAAGGAAGATAAGAAAAAATCTAAAGTTAATTTAGGAAAAGTATAAAACTGGAATGACTAAAATTAAATGAAATTTATTTATAAACTGAAAGATTTGAATTTTATATAGAATTTAAGGCAATTTGAAAACCATGATCGTTACAAATTTTTAAAATTGTTTATACTTTTATACTTTAACGAATTATGAAACTCTATATGTAGACGAATATCAGCTCCGCTGACCTTCAAATCCCTGTGGTGTTGATATTTTCTATATACAGAATTTTCATAATTCATTAAAATACACTAAAAGTATTTCCCCAAAGGAGATCCGTAAAAATTTAATCTCTAAAATATTTTGCATTGCTGAAAGCTTATCTTTTAAGAATGAAGTATAAAAATACTGTAAAGGGACATCTTTCAAACAATCAGAAGTGTGTAACAAGGTTTTCACTGCGGAATCAAAAATAGAAGGTTGCGAGGCCACCATGGGACGACCTTCTTTCATTTCTGCCAGAACACAGGAAACAATAAGGATTGGAAATTGTAGTGCTTAACCTTTGGTAGTTCTTAAATCTTGGCAAAATAGATTTTAATTGGAAATCTCAAACATTAAAGAAAAATAAACAAGTCACCGCTACAAACTTTCAAGAAATCAGTGGAATGAAATTGATCTCTTGAATTGAACGCTTGGTGTTTTGAACAAACAGAATTGTTAAATGTGAGTAAAGCTAAGAAATAAACGACCCACCTTTGATGCAGTTTTCATCATATCAGTACTTGTTTTGGTAGACTTGGTAGTGCACTCGCTAATATTTATGTTAGAATTTATTATTTCATGCAAGATACATATCTGTTGGTTATGTGATTCGCTGTTGTAGAAAATTATTGTATAAGAATTAATGCCATTTTAGAGGTTTTGGCGCAAATGGTTGAATAATGATTTTTTCCCTAAATTGTTTTTTCATGGAATAATTATCAGTATGATTTAGGCAACTATAAAAAATATATAAATATTAATTTCGGTTTAGGTTAAAACTTTAATAATTATTTAAAAGTGAAAATATTTATAAAATAAAAAAAGCTTCGGAAATTTCGGTTTGTTAGAAGCGTAGTTTACGAAAGTAGAAGAGCAAAGAAAGCAACGTAAAAAGCTATTTTTAAAAGGCTAAAATTATCTTGACAAACTTTCTGGCAACTTTATATGATTAACTTTCAAGTTATGGACTTACTAATATTGGAAATATGTAAAAAGGTATATTCAATCAGCTAAAAGGTCATATTCAATCAGAAACTAATGTTAACCTAGGGGATTTCATGATGAAAGACAATACTTGTGAGCCTAAATTTACTGTATTTTCCTCTAAAAGTTGACCCGTAAAAATATTTACCACGTCTCCATTATTTGAGAAAACAATGTCTACCCTTTCGTTCTTCTAGATTCGAAAAGGCTTTTCATTTATTGAAATAAAGACCCCGCACTTCCGTCGGTCAAATCTCCCGAGAAAACAAATCTCTAAGGTCAGAGTTGAAGATGCGTCAGTGTTATCTTATTCGAGGAAACGGATGAATATCTCACCCCCTTATCAGAGGGAAACTCACGTACCCGAGTAGATTACTTTAATTATCGACCGGTAAATACGAGCTCTGCATAACCAGTAAACTCATTATCACGAAATTACCTGAAGGTTCAGTTGGATTTCAAAGAGCTCTCTTAATTAATTGTCTCGATGGAATTATGTACGCTTTTGTAACATTTGTGTTAAACATTTGTCTCTGTTATTGGGAATTAATCTTCCGGTTTACGTTGGTTGTGGGCACGAAGGACTGCGTAACCTCAAATTGTTAAGTTAAACGGACCATGTGGCAAGAAGCCACTTGGTACGGATCATTAGTGGTCTTAGATGCAAACTTTGGAGTTCTATTAGCATGACCAAGTGGTTTGCCTTTAGTAGCAAGTGTTCCCTGTTACTGTTTCGAATTCATTACTATATTTGCCGGGATAATTATCGGGATATCTGATAATTATTTCGTATCCCAGATCAGCTCAGATATTCCAAAATTAAGGTAACTGGTAAATAAGGAACTCCTGGAAGCGAACGTTTTTGGTAATTTTAGGTCTTTGTTTCCATATATTTCAGATTTTAAATAAAAAAAAATCAAAAATGCTGCTGTTATTTAGCAAAGTTCCCGATACCAAGCTTGTTACAAAAATACTTTTATATAAATGAAAGTAAACAGGTTTCCTAACAAACAAAACCTAGGGTGTGTTTTGCACGGGTGAAAATACAAAATAATACGTACTTATAAACTATAAAAAATTGTTAATAATAACTTATAATTCCTTCTCGTTGAATAAACCACATGTCAGTTTTTATTTATTTAGGTAAACACTTGCGAGGGTGAAATCCAACCTTTTATATTCACCGAATTTCTGCCATTGTCAATTCTGGTTTTGCACGCATTCTGTGTTTATTGTGCACACATCACGTACTCTTTATTATTGCAGTTGTAGCCAACCCAACAAATTTGCACCAAATTTACTCTTCGCACTTTCATTTCGATGTAGTTTTCGCCAGTTTAAACGCGAAACGTGAAAAGTAAGTCAAGTTACCCAAGAACATTTACACTAAATATTCTCAAATATTTAACAGTGTCGGACTAGGGCCAAACTCTCAAATTTCAGTCAACCTGAAAATTTTTAACGTATTGAGAACTCTGCATATTTTTAAGTCAATTTGGATTTAGGGAAAATCCTTTTGAATTAATTGGAAGCTTCAAAGACTATATTGTTTCCTTGGTAAAGAAGCTCGAAGTTTCCTATTTCTTTGGGTAATCTACGAACCTTCAGCTTAGCCCATGTTTGAAGAAATCCCTGAAGAGCTTTGGACTTTCCAGTAGTTGTTTAAACTCGTTTTTTAACGAAAATTCTAATAATGTTGGTCAATTAAGAATTAAATAACTTGGCTCTTGAATCGACCACGATTCGTTATTTTTTGTAGGAAGCTTATGAGTATTCTGCCTTAAGCAGCTCGGATTACGTGTGAAGAAAGTCCTAAAACGATTTTATTCTTCCAATAATTGTTGAAACTAGTTTTTTAAATGAAAATATAAATAATTTTTTAAAGCAAGGTTAAATCGTTTTACACCGGAAAAATCGATTGTGATTCCCTATTTTCTCTCTATCTTCTGCATAGTAAACTAAGGTTATGTTTGAAAGACTTCTAAAAAGTTTTTAATTTTCTAATCGTTTAAACTTGTTTTTGTTAACGAAAATGCTAATAATTCAGTCTACTTAAGAATTAAAATCGTTTTGCGCCTGCAAAATTAACCATGATTCGCTATTAATTCTTTTCAGGAAGCTTATAAATCTTCTGCCTTAAAAGCTCGGATTATGTTTGAAGAAGCTCCTAATTGTTTAAACTCGTTTTGTAAAGGAAAATATCAATAATTTTCATCAACTAAGAATTAAATTGTTTTACTCCTAACAAGTCGTCAGTGATTTACTGTTTTCTCAGGAAGGTTAGGAATCTTCTGTCTGAAAAAGCTCAGATTATCTTTGGGGAAACTCCTAAAAAGTTTTTAAGTTTCCAATAATGGTTTAAAAATTTTTTTTAAATGAAAATAAGTATCAGTAATTTTCGTCAATTAAAAACGAAATAGTTTGACTCGTGAAAAATTGACCGTGGTTCCCTATTTTTCCGGGCAGCTCATGCACCTTCTGCCTGAAACAGCTTAGCTTACCTTTGAAGAAGCTTCTGAAAAGCTTTGAATCTTCCAACAGTTGTTTAAACTCGTTTTTTAGTGAAATCATCAATATTTTCATCAATTAATGATTAAATGGTTGTACTCCTGAAAAATCGACTGTAATTCTCTATTTGTCTAGTCTTGTTTTCTCCTACAAAAATCACCTGCATTTTCTTATTGTTTTCAGGTAACATCAGAATATTTGGCTGAAAAATATTCGAGGCAGGTCATAAACAGTTTTGAATTACCAAAAATCGTTTAAACGCATTGCTAATTAAAAATGCCAATATTTTTAATTATCTAGGAAGAATGGAAGGTAATCGATTTACCCTTAAAGAATCACCTGGAAGTTGCTAGTTTTTTTGATAACCTAAGAACATTCGACCTGGAATATTCAGATTATGTTTAGGGAAAGCCCTTACGAATTTTGAAATTTAAAAAAATAGTTTAATAGCCAGGGTGGCGCAATGGTAGAGCGTCAAGATAGCGTTGCGCTAGTCCTTGGTCGAATCCCGCTGGTGACATTCGTCGTTGGGCACCTAATTAACGACGCTCTCTTCGGAATACAGGCTTAGGAGGTAGAGTAACAAGGTCTTGCACATACATACACATTACACTCTACACATGGTGCAGTATGTAGGTAAAACGGCGCACCAACTTCGTAACCCGCAGAACCGGGTTGTGCATTGCGTCCTAAAAGTTTTCGAAAGTATAAGGTTAATATTTTCAAGCTCACTTTAAAACAAACTTTGAAAAATTCAAGCTTCCATTCTGAAAACTTTTTCAGGAATTTTTCTCCAAATTTTAGTTAGTTTATGGGGATGTTAAAATTGTAACTCCTGCTGGCCCTTAACATTGCAACTGTTACAGTAAATAAAGCAAAAAATCATGTGAGAAAAGCAAACATTTTTTCCTAAAAATACCATCTGAAGAAAGATACCCCGTTTTGTTTTATAGGGCTTAACTTTTCTCGGAATACTTATTTGTACGTTATTTTATTAGCTGTTGGAAAATAAATTTTGGACAATTTCAGAATTTTTAAGCTGCATTCCGCAAGTTTGAGAAATGAATTAGTTTTTCTTCTGAAACGTTTCACCTGAAACCAGCGAACAATTTTTTTTTTCAGTTAACAACTTTTGGGCTTCAGAAAGTTGATATTTTTAAATTTCTATATTTGAGGTAGCTATGTATATGTGTATGTAAGATAGGCAGACGTTCAGATAAGAAAACCTTGAAATTCCGAGAAAATTGAAGCCTGAAAGTACACTGCATCCGCTCTCTTTAAAAAAGTGGTATCAATTCAACTTCCTTCAAACTGAAACCCTATTATGACCAACGGCTTAGTTAAGTAAAAAACCTGAGTTAAAAGTTCCAAAAATTGCACCAAAGTTACATTCACTGGAATACTGGAATTCTAATATTACAAGATATGTACAATTTCAGCTTGTTGCTAAGTTGCTGAAAGCTTCTAAAAGCCTAGAAATTAAATATCATAATGAAAGGTAAAATATTATTGATGGTTAAGATAATTTTTTCGCGAATGTATGTTTTTCAGGAAAGCAACTTGGGTTCCTGAGGTGCCTTCAGCTTAATTAATATCTGACCCTGGAAAAATATATAATCTTCATGGTTTAAAAAATTAACGGGTGTCCATCTCTTTGCTATATTTTTGACATCTGTTTAGGCAAGGTCCCAGCGGCCTAGTTCAGCACTGAGGTTTAAGATTTGTTTAAATCAGAAACCTTGATGTTTACCATTTTTCTCTTAGCTGTTATTGCGCCTTTTGGTTTAAAATTTAAACCATGATTAAGTAATTTCAGTAAAAATCACCCCTTATAAATGACATTCATACAAATATACTGTGAATTATTTAGAAGAAAAATGTATAAAAGTGCAAATTTTAAAAATCGTCCAATTTCTGAGAGTAGGTTTTTTAAAAAAATTCGCCTTTCATATTCCTTTCCTCATTTCAGACTTCAGTTCATAAAATTTTATGTGGTAAGCAGTAAATATAAAATAAGTACAAAATTTACACACCTACCGCAGATTTTGTTTTTGCATTACTTCCATAACATTGTGTCATAAAATATAAACAAGGATTCCGGGTTGTAACCGACAGATATTTTTATATGCAAAACAGTTTAAAACCAGAGCGGTACCTCCATTAAAACAATAAACTTCAGTCAAGTACAAACTAAAGTGAAACTTGTGTTCGGTTTCATTAACTAGTAAAATTAATTAGAAATTTATACCAAACATCAAACCTATAGTTTTAGTTTTATATTAAAAAGCCTAGGCGTTAACAATTAAAATTCAGGAATTTAGTTATAAAATGCTAATATATTAATGAATTTGATGGCGCACCTGAAATTCGATACAGAAACAACGGTTACTTAGTTAATTAATAATTATGTAAGTAGCCTAGTTTATCAGAGACTGAAGAAAACATGTTAAAGGTAAATGAAGGAATCAATACTGTCGGTTCGACTAGTGCTATTCATTTGCAAAGGTCAAGGAAAGACTTGCCCGTGCTGAATGACGCATACTAATTGAGATATCGCATCCACTATTGACATAATGAATTTGTGATCGACGCAGCCATTAGCAGGTTCGGCAGGTGCTTTACACAGCGGATGGTGAATATTAAATTTGTATTAATAGTCTTTTCATTAGTTTAAGTTTAGGCAGCGCTTTTATTTGGTAATTAAATTTTATTTCGTGTTAACTTTATTCTAAACAAGTTTATTTAATTAGAAATTTAATTAGAATATTTACCTGTCTTTATTTTAAAAGAAAAAGCGAATTTTACAGAATACTTCGAGGTGTATTTATTTAGTTATTTCTGTCTTTAACAATGGTGATTTTAAAATTTTGTCTTTAAAAATTATTTCTTGCCTAAACTGCAAAAGCTATGAAAAGTTCCTTTAGCAACAATGAAAATTTACCTCTAAATTCTGTTTTGTAAGGGTATATAAGGATTACAGAAACTGCTGTAAACAATGTTATCAAAAAGAATGACCAACTACATTCTCTAACAAAGGTGGAAATTCCATAAGAAGTAAAGCCAAAAACCCTAAATTTTGCGAAGAATTATTATTTGCAAAATAATTAAGCTAAGTGAAACTATGACCGTAAATATGTAGTACCGAAATTGTAACTCTAATCTAAGTTGCCATGGAAGTGACATTGACGTCAAACTTATTTTAAACACACATTAACTTGTTATCTGTCAGATTATATAACGTTGTCTGTGAACAAGATGCTTGCAACCGAAGAAACAATTTTCATATGTGAAGCATATAATCGCTCATACGCGTTTGGTAGAAATAATGAACCCAGCATTCATGGGTTGGATCTCAATTTGAGCAGAAGTTTCAAAAGCCTAAACCATCAATTGAGAATGGCAATTATTCGCTTCTTCCGAACTTTACAGCAACCTACATTTCAAAACATGGTACGAAACCTCCAAGACCGCCTTGAGTTATGCGTCCAACAGAATGGTGGGCATATAGAGCATATTATTCGCTTTTATAATAGACCTTAACTTCGTCATTTTTGTTAATTTTTTTGATGTTTATAGTTAAGCAATATATTTTTTTAAATTCAGTACTGTATATTTCTGGTCATACTGTAGATCACATAATCTTTTATTTAAGGATGTTCAAATAGCAGACCTAATAGTTTTAAAATAATAAAAAAAAAATTAAATGCCTTACAATAGGACACTTTTCGTGGTCATTTTTTTAACAAAAGCCCTAATTTTCTATTACAATTCTTCTTCCTCTTATGGCCGAAGCCTGGGCCGATGGCCTGTTATACACTCGTAAGGACGAGTTCTGTAAGCCCTCTTAGCACGAATGCTGGGCAGGAGGCTAACCTAACCCATCGAGAGATGTGAAGACGACCGACCCGCAGTGTTGCGTGTTATCAAAGGTGTTAGTATGATAATGGTAATGAGGTAGGCGAATACGAGCCGAGGCGAAGCCAAGGCTCGTCGCCTTCCGAAAATGTTAATAGTCCATACATTCCGTGTTGCTTATTATATTTTTTCGCTTAGCAAGTAGTTTAAAAGAACAAGAAAATATTATTTGCAAAGTATGAATTATTTTGTGACAGTTTTTGTGGTAACCATGCGTCCTATAATACTTGGCAACGTACAAAAAATCAACATAATAACAGGGGTAACAATAACAACGGTAAACGTACAGTTCTGTTATCTGTTCATTATTTCCCTAGGAACGTAAGTGACACTATTAAGTTCCGTCGTCAAGGGTAACTAGAGTCGGAATGTTATTAGCCACTATGTTATTAGCCACTTACAGTCACTGTTTCCATGGATGTAAGGCTGGCTTGCTTTGCTGGTAGCGAAAAAATTTAAATTAAGCTGTCATAAAACAAAGCCAACTCTGCTCAGCAAACAAAACCGATAAGCAAATGTTTACTGGCATGTGTTATCGTTGAGTATTTAATGTATCTACTGGGAACAATGCCCCCAAGATCTTTAAACGTTGTTCTAAAACACCCTGTATAAGATCTCTTGTCTCTTTTAACTTTTCTTTCTGATTTCATCACTTTCTGTATTCATTTTGCATAATGAGTGTCTAATGGTCTAGCTTTTCCTGTAGACCTTTTGCATCCAATGTCTTTTTAGACTTTTGTTGAAATCTGCTAACGTTTATAAACGATTTTTACATTGTTTTCATATACGGAGTGATTTTTTAAAAACTGAATTGCAGCCCTGGATAACCTGAGAACTGTCTGTATTAAACTTTTGTCCCGCCCCCCCTCAGCTATTTGAAATCTGAAATAACAAAAATATTTGTCAGTTTCATAAATAAAAACTTCACATTCAGTCGGTTAATAATAATACAGACAGTTCTAAGGTTATCCAGGGCCTGCTGCAATTCAGTGTTTAAAAAATCATTTTGTATGTATCTTCACTTAACTTACTATTAATTGTAAATCCGTTGGCGTTTATTTTTAGCACATTAGAAAATTGGGTTTGAATGCCGATATCGCCAGCCTTCTGATTGTTTTTTAACCGTATTAGGTTTTTAGGTTTATGTTAAATGAATACACATTAATATACTAAAATGCACCGGCGCGTCCTTAAAAATATGTTTATTTTCAACTATACATATATGTAATGATAATGACGTTATTACTAACTGTTTTGTAAGTTGGAAAATTGACTGTTACTTTGATCAGCTGATTACTTTCCACCCGGCCACGCCCACTGTCATTAAATGACAGCTTGTTTATTTAAAATATTAATTATTATTGTAAATGATTCATATTAATGCATATGTATGGTTGAAAATAAAATAGTATACAAACCTTGGTGAAACGTTTCATTACTGTCTATAATTATCTCCCGTCAGTAACGAACTACTTTCCACCTCAGTATGTAATATACTATTTATTTTGTCTAAACATAAAAAGCTATACTTATAAAAACAAATGTACGTCCTATAAACGGAATCGAATATAATAGTTTGCCAAAAATTTTATGACTGTGTATAGGATGTAAATTATTTAAAAATGCATATGTCTCATTTGGTAACTGACAACAGCAGAGTTCAGGTAGCACTTTGCTCAATGCAAGTTTAGCAAAACTACAGTTGAAACATTTTTTATAAACTAGCCAGCTATTAATTTGACAAATTGTGAAATAAGTGTACCACACACGTACGTGTAAGGTTAAAACGGCAGTATCTTTCTACATATACTCGCGTTCTTTGAATGTAACTAACCTGCCTACAATTTCTGTGAGAAACAATTTTATGTAATTCCCCTTTGGCAAACTAGTATTATTATCATCACCAAACCTAGGACACGTGTGAAAGATCTCTCATTAAAAAATAATAAATAAGCTAAATAAGACGAACCAGTTTAAAATCACCTAAAGTAATCTAGAGAATGCATCTTTATTGAACGCATTCCCGACAAAATTATCTGCCAAGTAAGTAATCACCGTTTCCAGAAAAGCCAGGTTTACCGTGTGTTTAATAGGTTGTACTGAATACCTCGTCTTATGTTTAATGTTAATAGACCACTCAGGAGTTTCATTATTACCTACTTCAACGAGATTGACCAGCTTACTTACTTCAGAGATATATTTTATAGTTAATGAAGGAAATAAGGTTAGCCGTTCTAACTAAAATAGGTAGATATCTAGAGAAAACCCGGTTTATAATGACAAACTACGTTTGTTAATTGTCTCGTCGCTGCCTAAGTTCCTTTGTTATAAGTTACGTGCTTAACCGCAATGTACGACATGTAATGTTAAATGGTCGTGATAATTCAGATATGATGTATTAGTTTGAAACTGTTGGAAGGATACTTAAATTGCTAATTATGCTAACGTCAAGTAAAAGTGTTCGTACGTGATTTATCTATGTGAATAATAAGAAAAATCAATTTGATAATTAGACTTGGGCGTGCTCTTGCTACGATTCTATTAATTTCTACAATGCATCGATGTTAATCCGGCAATTTCGAGATAAAAGAGAGCATTGATAAGGGTTATTTATGTTTGGCGATGTCAGCAACCGGCCCGATTATGAGTTATAGCTTCCGATACCGATCTCTCATACCGGAGACCAATTGCAGCTTTGTGTTATCCCATATGGGATCTGGATCCCTCTGAGACGCTATCACTACTGGAAAAAAAAATTAAAACTAAAAACTGTGTAGGCCGAAAGTGACAGATAAATATGCGCGTAGGTAGTTTTATCTTTACACCGTAATTTTGGGAGTATTATACAGGGTCTTCTTGGAGTGTAAACAGTTATGTTATTGCTTTAGGCATTTTATTTGCAAATCAAGGTATTGATTTTTTTGTTGCTGATTATTAAATCAGTTTTTTATCGTTTTAATGTGCAAGAACTTAGAATACTGCCTTTTGCAGAACCCTGGCAGAAGATATAAGGATTTATTTAAAAATTAAAACGAAGGAAATAATAATCCAGCAATCGCACTCGCGAGAATCTAAAAATTGTTATAAAAACAACTATCTTCTAATCAGGGCCGCGCTTAGATGACTAACCGCCCGCGTGGAAAAATATTTCTCCCGAAATTAAGTTTTTATGGATTACCTAACTCCGTTGGGGAAATACTTTTACTGCATTTTAACGAATCATTCCATATTTATATCGAAAAATATCACTTCCGCAGGAATTTGCTTAGGCCTGGTGAGACTGGGGCGGGAGTGTTTCACTCTGTGGGGATTACTGTGTCCCACATCACAGCGTCGCTGAACAACCTTCTCCGGGGTAACACGAATAGGAAAACCCCCGTCAACTTAACTCCAGAGGCCAATCAAGCATTTGAGGCAACCAATGAGAGCCTTGCCCAAGCGACGCTACTGGCTCACAGATGCCTCAGACTACGCCGTAGGAGCGCCACTGAAGCAATGAGTGGACAACCGCTTGCGACCACTTGACTTCTTTTCAAAGAAATTAAGCCCAGCTGAATCCAAGTACCGAGCCTACGATCGCAAATTACTTGCAATATATCTAGCGGTCAAACGTTTTAGGCATATGTTGGTTAGTACATACACCGACCACAAATCTGTCACCTTCGCCTTTCAGAAGAAAGACCATCAGTGTTTCCCGCGCCAATTCCGCCACTTGGATTTCATAAGTCGATTCACCACCGACGTCATTTGTAAGAAGAGGATAACGTCGTTGCCGATGATCTGTCGCGTATCGAGGAGGCCAAGACTACTCTCGATTTTGAGGCACTGGCAACAGCCCAACATGGGGATGAAGAGCTCCGGAAGCACCTCGAAGAAGACTCTATCCTGCAGCTGAAGCTCGTGCATATTCCAAGCACCGACATCTTCACAGGGACACCTCGCTCCTTTATCACCCAAGAGTTCCGGAGAGCTGCTTTCAACACTGTACATCGACTTTCGCATCCTGGAGCTAACGCGATGGTCAAACTCGTGACCCAGCGTTACGTATGGCCGTCAATTAAAACCGACTGTCAAAAATGGGCCTGCAGCTGTATTCAATGCCAATAATCCAAAGTGTCCTAACACGTCTCAGCCCCAGTAGGTAACTTCGTACCGCATTCGACTCGTTTCGAGCACGTCCACCTGGACGACCATGCCTTCATCCAAAGGATTCAGGTAGTGCCTTACGATGGTTGACCAGTACGCTCGTTGGCCAGAAGCAGTCCCTATGTACGATCAAGAAACCGTAACTGTAGCACGGACCTTCTACGATACCTGGATTTCCCGATTTGGAACACCATTGAGGATCACAAGCGATCAAGGCAGGGAATTCGAGTCGAACCTTCTTAGACAATTAAATTTTCGAAAGACAACCTACCATCCTGCAGACAATGGCATGGTGGATCGACTGCACGGTCAGCTAAAAGCAGTGATAATGTGCCACAAGGACAGCTGGATCGAAGCACTCTCCACCGTACTACTAGGTATACGTGCAACCTGGAAGGACGATCTCAACAGCTGACACAGTTTATGGTCAACTTCTGCGCCTTCCTGGTGAATTTCTGGGCACACAGCACCCTGAAAATGACGATGACAAAACTGCGGATTTCGTAAAGGTGCTTCGGTACCACCTGAGAAGCTTGCAACCCTCTGGAGGACCTGTCAACCACGGACTATGTCTTGGTCCGTCGTGACAAGCCGAAGCAGCCGCTACAGCAGCCGTATGATGGTCCCTACAAGGTCATTCGACGATCATAAAAGTCGTTCACATCACGGGTCACGATGTTATGGTTTACAACTATCGCCTTAAGCGGGCCTACGTTATGAATGAGGGCTCAACAACTACTCCAAATGCCACCCTATCCACTTCATGGAATACCAGCGAGGATCAGAATGCTCCAGGCACCACCAACGACTACCCTTATTCCTTATAATCTCATTTTTTATTTTATTTGTATCCCTCTTAATTACAATACTTCACTAAATCCTTTAGAATTCTTCTACTTTTCTAATTTTCTTTTGCATGACTAATTATTTCGGAAATTCCAGCGTCTCCAGTGCACGGTACCGCCCTTGTTAAGATAATGCACCAAGGACGCCCTTTCTAGAAAACGCTTCTTAATTCATATTTTGTCTACCCTATTATTTTTTACTGGCTACCTAGCTTTCTCCCACAATTTTATTTTATAAACCACACTTCATCTTCCACTCTTGTTCAGAGTGCATCAGCGACACCCTCCTAGTGCATAATAAAGACGAATATAAAATCATGTAGGTACTTATTATTTTACTACGTAGAACACTCACAACTCTCAGATGTATTTTTAATTTTTTAAGAGGCAATGGATAATCTAAGTGATCGAACAAAAGAAGTTTGCCTTAACCGAACAACAACTGATCAAGCTTAACTTAACTCAAACCTATGAAATTCTATTATAATAGTTAGTGGTAATTCCTAAGTAGACAAAATTAGCATCTCTAAATCCCACTGGAGTCCGGATTTTCTCTCCGCAGCCCTGCATCTGTTTCTCCTCGAGATACATCTCATAATCTTTTTCCAAGTCTTTACAGGATTTTAAACACCTCTTTGGTTGTGTAATACAATATCCTTTTTAAAAAAGTATATATGTTTCAAAACTTTCAATTAGTCAACGGCGCTTAAAAGAAAATTAAAATTTAATTTATGATCTGAAATAGTATCATCTTTGTATTCATAACAAAATAAGGACTGAACCGAAAAAAATTGCCATTTTAACAAAGTTGCCTGGTTGAACAACTGCAACTCTAATGTTTTAAAAGTGTACAGTTTGTCATTTAATTTAAGTGTAGTTTCCAATTCATTCTATAAGTTTTTTCGTTATGGGCACGGCAATTCTTCAACCAAGATCTTAAGAACTCTTCAAGTTGTATAGTTATGGCTGACGAAACATATGTGAAAATGGATTTTTCTTTCCTCCCTGGACCTCAGTATTATACTGTTGAGAGTAGAACAAGCGCTAGCGTTGCAGAACAAACCATTTCTATTGAAAAATTCGGTGCCAAAATGGCAAGCAATTTGCCAGTGTGGGCTGCGAAGTCAGCCATTTTTTACAAAAAGTGTCTTAAACACTGAAATATATATTAAAGAATGTTTGAACAAAAGATTGATGCCACTTTTGAATAAGCATGAAACATCTGTATTGTTTTGGCCGGACTGGGCCACCTCTCATTAAGCAAAATCGACGATCCAGTGGTACGCTGCCAAAAATGTGAATTTCGTCCCAAAAGAACTTAATCCTCCAAATGTCCCGGAACTTCGCCCCGTGGAAAGATACTGGGCTCTCGTGAAACAAAAGCTTCGAAACAGCCATGAACAAGTAAAAGACGTCGAAGAATTTAAATCCAAGTGGAATAAATACTCGAAGTAAGTGACTCAAGAGGTATTAATAAACTTAATGGCTGGTGTCCCGGAAAAAGTCAAGATTTTGGAAAACGGAATAAAAACTAAAAATGTGTTGATATTAAGTCTTTTGTTAAACTTGTAGCTCTCAAAATATATTTTCAATACATTGTTTCATTTTTAAACTATCAATTTATTTAGAATCGAAAAGCGACAATATTTTTCGATTCAGTCCTTAATTCAGGCTTCCTTCTGGGTGTTTGGACGTCACCAAAATTTGGATGGATATTTAATTCTTTAACTAGGTCGGTAAATCTACCCATAACTTTTTCTAATCCTCGAAAAGTAAAATATTATATTAAATTACTCAAATAATCTTAATGGAATCAATGATCGAAAAATGTGCCTTATTCGTTAGGGGCATATTTTGTACCAAGCAACTTTAGATCGTTCTTCCTTACGTGAAGCTCTTAGGCGATATTGAGCTCCTGACACTGTCTTTCTTCGTTCTTTTTTTACCACTGCTAGCTTGCTAGCTTGAGATGCTTGAGAATCTTAAAGTAGTAATAGATATTACCATAAATGCTCGTATTTTGAATAGAGTTCTATAAAATCAAAAACTTTAGATGCCTGGAACATTACAGATTGCTGGAATATGTAAGTATATTGTTTTATTATACAGTACCTATATGACAAAAGGATCACAGAAGATAAAAGTGTTTTTGAAGTATGTACCTGTGTTTGATGATCTAAAGACTAAAAATGGGTTATCTGGATTTCGTCACGTTACTTCTGGTATAATGAAAATTAGTAATACTTAGTAAAGCATTTTCAAAACCAGGTTTGTTTGTAAAAATTTAAGAAAAATTAATTTTAAATTCATGCACAAGTTTCCAAGAAAATAATCAAAAAAGTAAGTTTTCGTTTTTTGTGTTCGTAATAGGTAAATAGGTATCCAGCTGTCCTAAGATGGTAGCTTCTCAATTATAATCAATGGATTTATGGTATTGTAACAAACGCCGTATTTCTATTACAGAATGTTCTGAATTTTGTACACAACTTTGATGCAAAATTTAATTTATTTCTTTAATTCAGCCATGTTTTACTGAAAAGTCGATATGATTTTAATGAGAAGTATTCTCCAAAAACGAAACATGAAAAATGTATTTTTAAATATCTGTATTCGCTCAAAAAATAATAAGAATGAGAACTCTTATAGGAATCCTTGATTCTTTCGGTTAACCATGGAACAAGTAGTTATTTACAGTTGCTTAAAAAATAAATTGGTCTTTGTAGCAAAACAATTTATACATAAATAGGAATATTCTAATAAAACAGGATATGATTTGTTGCATTATTATTTTTTCATATTTGAAGTAGAAAAAATCAATTTTGCAAATTTTACTTTTGATAAACGTTTTTCGAATTTTTGCAATCATTTCCGTGATTAGTTAATTCAAATTTCTAGTGACAAAATGATGAAATCCAAATATGCCTTCTTAACCTTTAAGGATGCACAAATTTAATTAATTATTTATTTTTTGGGGAGCATTAAAGCCGAGGAAGGACTTTTAACTATACAAAACGTTTCATGATCAATTGGAAATAATGCAGAAATGTTGCAGATAGTACAATTCAGTTTTTTGCGTAGAATCGACCTTTGCATCGAAGAAAATGGTGGCCACTTTGAACATTTGTTGTAAATCTATTAATAAAGCTACTTACTACTAATAAACAAATAATAATCAAATTCGTTTCGTCATTTGTTTCTTAGAATACCAAGTTAGTAGATTACATTCGTTTTAAGAAATATTCTGCGCAGTCATTCATATTTTAAATGTTTGTGATTAAACCGTAACAGATATCACAAATTAGAAAGGGGCAAAACAATTTACTATTGAATGTCTTTTTCTGAAAAAAAAAAAATTTTAATTATCGGTCTTGCCATTAAAGAGTTACTACCTGATATGGGCTGTGACACCCATGTTTTGCTCTTACAAGAAAAATTAATCTTTTTTCTAAGAACCCTAAAGCAGAGTACTGAATTTGGATATAGGTAAGTTGGGTTAAATCATCTTATTTTGCACCCAGTGGTCTGTGGTTAAGCTATGTCTACACATTTTAGAGACGTCCTGTATACAATAGTAGTTATTGATGTCTCTAAAAATCGGTGAGCAGTAATCGGTTTGCTGAGTATAATAATACATTTTCTATCTAAAAAATATTTATTTTGAAATATTTGCAAATATTTACTTATGTAGAAGTATCATTTTGTAAATAAGTGAATTTGATATATAATTTTTCCATATAAATAGGGGTCGGCGGACGCCCTTCTGTTTGACCGCCCGCGTGCTTTGTACGCCTTCTACATAGGCATAGGGCGACCCTGTTTCTAATAGTTTATAGCTAGTAAGGTAAGTGAGATTTACTCTGCCTAACTGTAACCCCCTGAGACAGCGTAAACCTTAATTCCCCTCGTGGTAAGTAAAGAGCGTCCAATTAAAAACTTTTAGAGCGGTTGAACCACGAAAAGTAAGGTTATATTGTGGAGTAGAGATGAAAAGGTGGGCAAAACAAGGTTACCTTTAGGTTTAGTAATGAAAAATTATCGATTTTTATTTTGGTGTTTTTAGTAAAACTAGAGGAAATTAAAATTTATTTCGTCAATCGTTAATCCAAGATATATTTCAATAATGATTTATAATGTCAAAGTCCACTTGAAAACCTTTTTAATTGAACACTTCTTACAATATTTTTTTCCTTCCGTCCAAAATTTAAATAATTTTTGGCATTAATTTTCATAAGATTAATTTAACAGAAGCTGGCTTCTAAAGTAGTTTTTACCTACATAGGGAAGTAAGCTTGCACTTACTTTCCTGCTGCCAGGACAATAAACAAATAAATAGTAAAGTCAACCCACTCTTCAAATATAACCGAATAAAGACATTGAATTGAGCTAACCGGACGTTGAAAAAATATTTTCATTAAATCAAACGTTTTCAATACATCTTTACAATCTTATTCGCTGAATATAACCTCATCAAATCACTGATCCAATTAAAACTTCAACAACCAACCCAAATTTTTAAGCTTGTAAAGATAGTTTTAATAAATCTGAAGTTAAAAAATTCCTTCCACGGAGAACAAATTACTTACTGTTATTAGTTATTCTAAAACCCACTTTTTAAACCTCGACAAAAATTAATCTCGGTTAAAAAAATCACTGCTGACATTTCTTAGTTCATTATAGAATTACAGGATAATTAGATAATAACTTAATAACAGCACCCATCAAACTGATTATTGACATTTTCAGCTTTAAAAATATACACCCGGCGAATCATGCAGGTAGAAAGCATGAATCATTTACGGCGTACTTTGGCTTATTGGAAGGGCTCTGATTGTGTTTCAAAATTTTACAAAAGCAAGAACGTTTAAAGAAAGTCAATTTTAACATTTGAATTAAATTTCAGACCAGTAAAACTTAAAATTCTGCAGCTCACGAATTTAAAATCCATTTTACAAGTTTATAAAAACAAAAATTGAAAACCTAAGATTACATGATAAAAGATAATATTTTGAGAAAATTTGTTTTGGAAACCTAAAAATCACAAGAATCTTAAGAAATTCAAAAGAATTAAAAGAATTTCAAATATTTTATATATGTTTAAAAAAAACGAAAAGTCAATATTACATGGCAAATGAAATTATTTCCATGAAATCAGGTTTGAAGATCTAAAATCACGATTTCCAATCAACAGATAATTGAATTGTTAACCGGATTGAAACCTTTTAACACCTCGACCTAACCTGTGATAATCTAAAACTTCGTAACCACCCCTAACCTGACCTTCAACCCGATTTCTCCGATGTTATTTTTCAACCCTAATAGTATAGCTGCCGCTTCGGAAAATATCTAATTTATTTAACGCCAACATTACCTGAAATTATGTTGAAATATTGGGGTTATTTGACTTTTTATACAATACTCATTTGATAATTGTAGCTTGTTCTTTATTTCGGAATTGAGCTCATTTTTCACCATTTCGAGAAGGAAAATTCAAGGTGAAAGCAAAGGTGGAAGGTGACTGCTTGGAAATTAATTAAAATTACAAATAAATAAATTTGCTGCTTAGAGTTCTTTTGTGAATAGGTAATATATAAGTAGTTCGAATATTTAATTCTAAAAATTTCTGAGATGTTTTCTAATTGCCAAATTTTTGCATTTCCTTAACATCAACACTTAACACGTCTTTCTGTCTTGTTATAATTTTTCTAATTTTCTTAACACGTATTGAACATTAACAGAAAAGAACTGTTTGCGTAGCTTGATCACCAAGCTCAAAACAAACGGATTTCGTAATATACAAACAGAGAAGTGTTAGGCAATCCATGTAAAACAACAATCCATTAATTGTAAGGGTTGCAAATATTGTGATTTTGGCAAATTGTTGAAAAACAGATTATTCGAAACAACGCTTTACTGCTTCAGATAAGAGAAAACATACAATACGTCCAGTGAAATGGAAAAAAAATGTTGGTTAGAGGATTTGGGAAAAATTGATTTCTTTTCAGATTTATTTTTCTTTATATTTTAAATTTTTACAAAATGCATAGCTAATTTAGAATTTAAGTTAAAATTTGTAAACAATTTCTTGAAAAGTTTTTGAAGAAATTGTAAAGTTTTTAGGATTTTGTTGTGAGAATATTTCGAAGTACAAATATTTTATTCTTCGTTAAACTGAACTTACGATTTTGAGCACAAATTTGAATTATTTATCAATATTGTATGTAAAAAAAAAACGGAGCAATAATTTTAAAAATACTGAGGCTACCTAAAAGAATTTTGTTAAATTGAGGTTGTTTAACCTGACCCCCGATTTTTAGTTAGAATTTGAATTTTTAAGTTGTTATCTGGAAAACATTCCAGGAATAACTTTAAACGTCCTGAGTCTACTTGCAGGAATTTCGGTGAACGTAAGAGTACAAATCTAAATTTGCAATTTTATTTATAAAAATTTGAAGAAGTAAGAAGAAAAGTTCTGAGGCTATTTACAAGATCTTCGTTGAAGTTGTTTAACCGAACCTTTGAACTAAAATTTAAATATTGGGGTTGTTATTTGGAAAATTATCGAGGAATAATTTTAAAAATTTGCAGAAATTTCGTCGAATTTACGACTTTGGGTACAAACTTGAATATTTAGGTTTTTAAATTGTGAGGCCAGTTACTGGATATTCGCTGAACATAGAATTTTTAGTAAACATTTAAATTTTAGATATTTTATATGGAAAAATGACGAAAGGCTACTTCAAAAATTGTTAGGCAATTTGTAGCATTTTATTTAAGCTGAAGCTTCGACTTTGAGCTACAGTTTCATTTCTCAGGATTTAATTAAAAAAAAAAACGAGCCAGGAGGAATTTTAAAAATTATGATGCCATTTTGTGGAATAAATTTTAAAATTCTGAGATTAATAATTTCGGGATCTTCGTTAAACTTAAGATTTTGAGTTTTAAAGGTGTTCACACTATTAACTATTAAAAGATCTAGGTTGGGAAAAATACTGAAAATGAATGAAAAAATATTGTTTGTTTACCTAGAACATCTGCGTTGAAATTTAGTTGTTTAACTTCACTTAGGGGTTGCCATATCGCCAAGAATAATGTACATAAAAATTGAAATGAAAAAAGAATGAAAGAAGGAATCACGGAAGATTTCTACATGGAATTACAGAACATGTTAGATGAGATAAAAGAAAAAAATGGAAAAATAATAGTGATGGGAGATTGGAATGCGAGAATAGGAAAGGACGAAAATATGATATAACAGTCTAAGGGCGGGTTGCACAAACATGATTTAACAGCTTGGTCAACTTAATCATTCGTTAAAGTGAACAAAATCGAATCAAAATTCAAATGCATATGACAAATAATACATTAGTAAACAAAAAATGATGCTCTTTTGTCAACTTTGATCATTCGTTAATTTAACAAGAGCTTTGTGCAACCGGCCCTAAGACCAATAACAATGGAAGGACTGTTATATGCAGACGACATAGTATTAGTGGCGGACGATAATCAAGAAAAATGCAACAGTTGTTAGATATAAGGGTGGAAGAAATAGATAAAATGAAATTAGAATTAAACATCAACAAATGTAAGTACATGCGGATAATTCAAAAAGAACAAGAGGAAGGAAACAGAATTCAATTGAGTTGCAGAGGACAACAAATAGAGAGAGTGACAGTATATGAATACCTCGGGGTCATGATATCAAGTGATGGGAAGATCGATTTAGAAATTGCAAACACAGCTAAAAAGGCAAGAGGGAAATAGAACAGAAAACAAGTATTCACGGACATAACGCAATCACAGCACCAACATCCAACATTGATCTATGCAAGCGAGACGTGATTTATAAAAATGAAAAACACAGAAGTACAATAAATGTGGCACAAATGAAGCAATTAAGAAGAATAGCGGGAAAAACAAAAACGGATATATGTAGAAGTGAAAACATCAGGGGAGAACTAAAACCAGAAGCTATAGAAATAAAAATTAATAAAAGGAAATTAAATTGGAACGGACACATAGTAAGAATGGATGAAGATAGATTGATAAAGATAGTGATGGAGGCTAAAAGAGGTGAAAGAAGAAGAAGGGACAGGCCGAGAAAAGGATGGTTAGAACAAATACAGGAGATTGGAAGTCAAAAAGGAAAAACATGACAATAATTGAAACAGACGGCAAGGAACCGAAAGGATTGGAACAAGTGGGTGAATGGCGAATGAACTAATACCTCTGACGCCTAAATGGGCACAAGGAGTTGATAGAAGAAGAAGAAGAACTTCACTTAAGATTTTGAGTAAAAATTTAAACTTTCATTTTATTTGGAAAACTATGGAGGAAGAATTTAAACAATTGCGAGGATACTTGGAGAATCTTCATTGAATTGAAATTACCTAACCTAACTATCTTATAAATTTGAGTAAAATTTTATTTTTTAGGATTTTATTTCGAGAAAAAGACGTAACCAGGAGGATTTTTAAAAATTATTGATGCGATTTGGAAAATTTTTGTTTTGTTTCGTTTCGTTTTGCGTATCAACTGATGATACCGAGGGAATATTTTAAGAATCGTGAGGCAACTCTGAAATAATTTTGTTGGACCTACTTTACAATCTTGAATGTGTAAGGACTCGATTTGGAAAAATACCGCGAATAAATTCTAAATTTTCTGAAGCTATTTAAAGGATCTTCAAGGACCTGACCTAACCTACATTTTTGTATTAAAATTTAAATTATTCGGATTGCTTTCGATAAAATACTATGGAAAAATTTAGAAAATATGGAATTTAATAAGGTATGTTCTTCCCTAAACCGAAGTTGCCTAAAACTTAATATTTTTGTTTGGTTAAAATTTGATTTTTCAGGATTTCACTTAGAAAATCGCGATTTATAAAAAGATGATGTAGTCGTTTGTTCTTAGCTAAACAAGAGGTGCCTACCGTAACTCAGGCTTCTGAACTAAAATCGAATTTTCAGGAATCTATTCGTGAAAATACCAAACAAGATGAATTAAAAAAAACTTCAAAGATCGAATTTTCTGGCTTTGCCAAAATTAATTTTTAGTTACATTTCAGTTTTCAGAATTTCAGGATTTGGAAAAATGTAGAGGGGAATTTTAAAGATTGCGAGGCTATTTCGAAGTTATGTATTCTTCACTGAGGTTACCTAACGCAGCTTAAGATTTTGAATTCAACGTGATAAGTTACTTCGAAGATAACATTTGTTGTTCTTTGGAAATTCCGGGAAATGCCAAGGTAGAATTTATGAGAAGAAAATGTTGGCCATTTGTTTTTTGCTGAATTGATATGTTTCCCAACGTAACCTAGGATTTTGGGTTACAGGTAAACTTGAGCCGAACTTTGTAATGTAATGCTCGCCGCGAGCATTACACACAAAGTTCGAGTTTTGAAAAAGGTGCTCCGATTTTGTTCTTATTTTTTTCCAAAATGTCAGATATGCAGCAAGTCGCAAGTGCTGCGTTTATTTTTATGGGTTGGTGTTATCAATTAAAAAAGAAAAAACAAAACGATGGTGGCAGACGAATCTATACAGAGACGGGTGTATTAGTAGTAGTTCTAATTTAATGATAATATTGAAAAATCAAGAACTTAGTGGGCAATATAAAAACTTTATTCGAATGTCAGCAGCGGATTTTGAATATCTACTAAATTTAATTGCACCACGAGTTGTTAAACAGGACACTGTTTTCAGAAAAGCTATATCAATAACAAAAACATTTGGCAGTTACTTTGCGTTTTTATGCTTCAGGTGATTCCTTTACCAGCTTGCAATATCTTCTTAAAATATCAACAAACTGCAGCTCGTGTTCAGAGGCGAACGGCGAGCACCCTGTACTGATTTGTAATGTAACTAACAAAGAGATTCGCGAAAAAAAAACACTAGAATGGTGCACTTGTGAGCACATCGAGCAGCTCGGTTCGCTGTTTGCTAGGCTGCGCTGTACTGATGATCAGCGAATGCTCGAGTTACATCACAAAGCTCGGCTCAAGTCAGTTGCCCGCCGCCTTTAGAATTTTGAGGATTTTATTTATCATTTATCATTTCAAAATTCATTATTCTTTCTTGAACTGAAGCATGCCTTCAATTACAATTTTGAGTTAAAAATTGAAATTTTCAGGATTTTATTTCGTAATTGGAGGTGACAAATTTACAAAAAGAAATTAAGGATTTTATTTCGAAAATCTTGAGGAGGCATTTTAAAAACTGGATCGTAATTTCTTTGTTACGTAACTTAAGATTTTGTATTGTGGTTAAGTAAAGGATTTTATTTGTAAAAATATCTAGGCGGGACTTCAACTAGAATTTTGACTTAAAACTTGAATTGTATTTGAGAATAGCCGCGGAAGAAACAAAAACTTTATTTTCAGGATTTTATTTGGGGAATGTCGAAGAGGAATTTAAAAGGATGAAACATTGCTCCAAAGATAAAAAAAATTTTTGGCTTAAGATTTTGCATAATAAAATAGAATAGGTAGAAGTTCAAGCAATTGGTTTGAAAAAAAATCAATCCTAAATTTAAAAAAATGTAAATCTATTTCGGAGTTCTTTGTTAAACTGAAATCTAACAAAAATCAGTTACGATTAGGTAAAAATTGGAATATTTCCGGTTTAATTTGAGAATTGTTGAGCAGAGAAAATAATTTTCAGGACTATACTTGGGAATTATCCTGATGACATTTAAAAATGAAATGTTTCTGGTTAAACTAAAGTTGCTTAATGTAACTCTAGATTTTGGATTGCAGTTAAAATTTCAAAAATTTTATTAAAAAGTTGTTGAGGAGGAATATTAAAAAATGAGAAGTTATTTTGAAGTACAAATTTTTTATTCATCGTTAAACTGAAGTTGCCTAACATGGATTCTGATTTTAAGTTAAAATCTTAAGTTGAAGGACATTATTCGAGGAATTTTAAAAATTGTGGGTATTTCAAAGATCGAAGTTTTTTTCTGGGCTAAACTAATCTAGCTTAGGAGATATTTGCTTCAAATTGAAATTTCCAGAATTCGATTCGGAAAAATGCTCACAAGAAACTTTAAAAAGTTATGAAGCTGCTTCGTGAAAGAATCAATTGTTTCCATTGAAAAAATAAACTTTTCCCACAGGTTTGCCTTTTCTATTTGAAACCCTGTTTTATAAAGAAGAAGTTAGTTGAAAACACTGAAACTGTTGGGAAATAAACAAAACAGGAACGTTTGGTTCAGAAGGTTTCAAAGAAACTGAGTGTTGATACAAAAGTGTCTGAAATCAAGCATTTCCACTATTAAATTGGCAATGAAAAACATTTTTTTATTAGCAAACCCTCTTTTAAGCATATTCTATTAATTTCTACTTTTGCCGAAAAAAGATTGTTCTGCAAATTCTCAAAGATGACAATGCAAGTTTTAGATAGTAAAGCGATAAAGCTGTAACACCAAATAGAATTTTGTAAAAAATAAACATATACTGTTATTAACGATAAAAGTTTAGCCAAGGCCTTTATTTATAAGGTCGAAATTTCGATTTTCTACTAATTGAAAAGTCGTTCTGAAAGCCGATGTGTCATTAGAAAAAATTCATATCATATTTCAGGCATCATTACTGAAAAAAAAAACTATGTAACGAAAATTACTGACCATAAATTCTAATTACCGAAAAAAATGATTTATGCCCGATTTCCCTTTATTTTCACTTTAATTCTTAATCACCGTTCGAAATAAATCATATTGTGTTGATACACAATAAAATTACTAATTAGGTCCGTTTTTTGGGACCGCTTTTAATAATATCCGGCTACTAACAAGCAGCTATAATTACGAATTTACAACTATATTAACTTGAATTGCCCCTAGAAAAAATATTGGTCAATATATTAAAGTTCGTAGCCACCATACCGCAAGTAAGCCCATCGTAAATTTAAGTCTAAATTACTAATTATTACGTGGGTTCAGAAAATTCACCGCGGAGTTTTGTTGACACAACACGAGCGTGTTTACAAAACGAAATAATAGAAAAAACCTGGAACTTAGTGTAAAAAAACAAAATTGTTTGGGTGTGCGACACATTAAAACTGTGAGTGTGAATGAATTTTTCATTACAAGTTAGATGGTATCGGATAATCGATTAGCCTATCTAAATTTATTTTTCGTGTCTTTTTTACGACCAAATCATTGGATTTCATTTTTATGTTCCAACAGTAAGCCGATGACACAAATTATACGTAGGTACTTCGGTCTAAATATTTTTCGAAAACACCGAAATAAATCATAAGTAAATAAATCTGTAGGTTATTATGTTGATGGTTTTTCAGGTGTTCGTTTAAGGATAATCAAAGGCATAACTACGCACCTTAAGTATTTTTACATGCAAACTCAATTTATAATAAAGATGAGTTTATAGGTATTAAAGCGTTGCATATTTCCCAAAGCTGGGCGTTCACAATATACGTAGGTCTATAATTACAATAGATCCGGTTGAACATAATAACCTCCTTGGTTATTAATTTTAATAAAAATATACCTTTTGCAAGCTACTGAGATAATTGAATGGAATGTAAAAATTGCTGCAAGAATAGTAATTTTTGTAAAAATTGCCCCTGAAATAAGAACGCTTTTAAAAGACTTTAATTAAACTACACAAACTCAATAGGTAGCAATAAAAAAATACTTTCGAAGTTCAAAGTTCAAACAAAGAACTTTCCCTTTTATTATTTAAATATGCTTTTCAGCAGGGTTTTGTCCTTTAAGCCATAGAGTAACGCGTATCGAACAAACTGTTACACAAATTTTGTTGAGGATAATTTTGCTTTTAATTATAAAGTATGTCTGACGTCTGCTTTCTTTAATAAGCCGTAATTACTGTTATTCACGTTGGGTGTTGTAAATAACTACTTAAAATACGTCTACTGAAATATTTGGGGGTGTAAACTGAACCAACATGTTATGCTTTGAATTCTGGTTTTGCTGTATGTAAATGATCGAAGAAACATTAAAAACTGTGTAATTTCGTTTCATAAATTTTAGCAAAAATGGTTTATGAAGTTTCATTAACAAAGTACATTGTTTGGAGAAAAGTTTAGAAAATTGTCGTTAAGTTTTGAGGGAACTGCTTTAAAGTTTCTACAATTTTAGGAATTTTCCGAAAAAGTTCGAGTGATTCCGGGAAAATCCGAAAAATGCTGTATTTGATAAAGAACGCCGAATTACTTTGTTTTATACCAGTTGTATTAAGAAAAATCTGTGAATAATAATTGTTCATTTGACAAAAGTTTTGACAATTACGAAGTTAATTGAAAATATCCGAAGGTGTTCGGAAACCTTAAAATGCTAAAAAGTTAACTTAGTTCCTCAAACTTAACATTTGCTCACTACCTTCAAGGAATCTCCTGAAAGTTAATATACCTACATATATTCAAGAAGGAACTAATACAATGAATCTTGTTAGACTTATATGGATAAGACACCTGTCTAATAACCAACGAAACACAGGTTCGAAACTCAGTTGCAGCCAGCAAATGTAGCATGGTTTGTGTTTCCAGACAGCATCAAGAAAAATGTAGAATGTAATCTTGAAATGATATGGACAATTATCAATTCCTAAAATAATAGTTTTATTAGTATTACACAAATATTAATTAGAATAACATTATCTAAAATAATGGAATTAAATAAGTGTCCATTTATTCCTCTTCTCTAATATAATCTTATTCTATCTTAACCTCACTTTACAGTTTTACCAACTACATACACCTGTATCATAAATGACGCTAAATTTTAACTTTACACTTCCGATGGTCGGAGACTCTTTTTTCCAGGTAAAGAGTAAGGTACCAACTTGCAGCTCTTAAATTCGTTTAATTTTTTTTTTATCTCGTTTTATTTTGTATGCATATTTCACAATTTTTACAAAATTGGGTTATCATGTTCTCCATATTCTTGAAATGGTAAAATGATCTTAGTTTTTCAGCTCTCTGATTGTTAGCAATATCACAATAAAATTGGTATATTTTATCTATTAAATATAAATCAAATTTTTCAGATACTTACATAAATTCTTTTTCTGTTTTATAACATCTTAAAATTTATATTACCCTCTTTTACAATTTTTGTTGAGTTTTCAGTTTCATCTTTATTGCGTTTTGATCTTTAATTATTTCTTCTACGAGGAATTGAATCATATTGACAAGTTTTAAACAATCATCTTTATTTTCAGAACTTCCTTTTTTATAAACCACCTTAAAATTGTATTGCGATAAATACAATATCAAATCACCCAATGATTCATCCGTTCTTGATTTAGTTTTTAAGTTCATAAGTGGTTTATGATCTGATGTTACTATAAATTCTTTACCTATTAAATAATATTGCCAATATAAAATTGCCTCTTTAATATCAAGACATTCCAATTACATTATTTCTTTTTTCATTTGACTTTGTGTTAATTCTTTAGAGAAGTATCCTGCTGGATGTAGAATGCCATCCTCTTGTGTCTGCTTTAAGTAAAACTAGTATGTTATAGCACAAATAAATTATTATTATTATTATTAAAAAACTGCATCTGAACCTGATCTACTTGCATCTACTTCTATTACTATATCTTCCTCTTTATTGTAAATGGCTAAAATCGGGGATGAACATAAATATCGTTTAATTTCTTTAAAGCAATTCCCACACTTTTCGTTTCATGTAAATTTTTCATTTTTATTAATAGATTACTATGTAATGGTGCTAACCTTTGTGTACAATGATCTAAAATTTATGATACAAATTAACTTTTTCCAATAACTGAGGAACCATCTTTTTTGTTATAGGACGTGGATATTCTTCGATTGAAATTAGATTATTTTTAACTGGACAAACTTTACCCTTTTCAATTAAATGGCCCAAATATTTAACAGAATATTTAGCAAACTTGCGTTTTTTAAATTTCAATTTATATCCTTTCCTTTTACCTGCTTCAAAATCTAATCTAATGTGTTTCAGATGTCCATTAAATGATTTATATCATCTATATAATTTACACAAAATCTGCCTAGATTATACCTTCTAACTATATTTGCCAATACTCTTTGAAGAATAGCTGGTGAATTCTTGAAACCAAATGGAAGTACTTTCCATTCCCAGTGACCCCATAAATGCTGTTTTTTTTCGATCTTTTATTCTAGTTGGTATAGACCAGAAAGCTGAATTGATATCTAATGCTGTAAACCAATTACAATCTTCTACAATTCACTATCAGATCTTATATTTTAGGAAATGGTTGCGATTCAGGTACTACTATTTTATTTAAATTAAATTTAAATCTCTGAAATCTACAAATAAACGAGATCCTCTTCCATCTTGTGTTTTAAACGCTAATGTTACTGGTGATGCAAATGGCGAATTTAGTTCCTCTATTAAATCATTCTCCAATAGTTTCAAAACTTGTGATTCTATTTCTGCTTGATCCGAGAATGAACAGGTATACTGTTCCTTTGAAATATATTTGTCCTTCTTTAATTCAATTTCTGCTTCACTGGATCTAACTGAACCTACATAGAATTTATTTTTATCAAAAACCGATTGATATTCTTTAAATAATTCAATTACTTTTTCTTTTTATCTTCATCTAAATCATCTAAAGTTATTTCAAAATTCTCAATTTCTAAATGTTTATTGCATTCGAATGGTGTATTGTTACCCAATGATTCAATCATTTTATCCTTTTCTAATCTCTTTTTTTGCTCTTTTAATTCATTTTCTTGACAATTGTTGTAATTCAACATTGTGTTATTGAGTATATCTTCTACATTTATAACTTTAGCATTTACTTTTTGTTTAATTCTTAAATTGTCATCTTGTATTAATTTGAAGATTTTAATTGCATGTATACCAAGTAATAAATCATAGTTAAAAATACTATTTTTTACTAAGTACTATTAAATTTTTTTTTTACTAAAACGATCTACAACTACAAATTTAATTAACTTTACGCAAGATATTTCAGAGGGATTGGATGCCAATTTGCAAACAGACGTCATTTACACTGATTTTGCAAAGGCATTCGATAAAGTCTCAATTAGTGTACTACTATCGAAATTAAAATCGTACGGTTTTTCTGATAATCTGTTAATGTTAATAAAATCATATTTAGAGGATAGAGTTCAATATGTCGTTTTTAATAATCATGTTTCAAAAAAGTATTTAGTCAATTCGGGCGTACCCCAAGGTGCTAACTTGGGTCCATTATTGTTTTTGATGTTCATAAACGATTTACCTACAGTACTTGAAAGCTCTAGGGCGTTATTATTTGCGGATGATTTAAAGATATGGAAAAGAATTAGTTCACTTAATGATTGCATTAAATTACAAGCAGACATAAATAATTTATATACCTGGAGTCAAAAAAATAAACTTCTCTTTAATATATCAAAATGTTCATGTGTAACGTATTCAAAAAAGGCCAGTAAATTAGAGTTCAATTATACTATGGGTAATGAAAAATTACACAAAAATCATATGATACGAGATTTAGGAGTAACCTTTGATTCAAAACTGAACTTCAGTGGTCACATAAAAATTACTATAGTAAATGAAGCTTACAGGGCCCTTGGTTTTATTATAAGGCAATCACATGACTTTACCAGCCTGTATACTCTCAGGACCTTGTACAACTATCTAGTTAGAAGTAAACTGGAGTATGCCTCTCTATGCTGGAGCCCCATATATATAAATAATATTGGTGAGATAGAAAAAGTTCAAAAAAGATTTCTTAGATATTTACATTTTAAAAAGACAGGCAGCTATCCACTGTATTCTCACTATGAAGATCTATTGAGCGAACATACTGATATTGTAACCTTAGAAAAAAGACGTTACGTTGCAGCTCTCATATTTTTGTACAAAATGTTAAATAATAAGTGTGATACTGGGATATTTTGCAATAATTTAGATTTTTATGTACCAAAGAACACATTGCGGTGTAATCAATTGTTTTATGTTTCCTATATACGAACAAATATTTTAATAAATTCACCATACAGTAGAATGTGTAGATTTGCAAATATAATAAATAATAGCATCGACTTCTTTAATACAACACTGAAAAATGTGCGTTCGGAGTCCTACCAAGTATTAAGCTTGCCTGAAATGGTGGTTGCGTTTAGAAGAGGCATATTTTGGGTTAAATAAAATTATTGAATTTAAACCTAATGAAGTTATTGGTTGGTGTGGGTGTAAGCGCCTGTGTTTGTGTTTGTGTTTTTATGTCTTTTATGTACCTAGTTATTTTCTTTCATGATAGTTATTGTATTGTAATAGAGTGATATATTTCTTTATAATTCAGTACCTAATATTAAATGTAGCCTGTAATTGGGAAACTGTTGGCTGCAAAGCAAAATAAATAAAATAAAAATAAATAAATAAATAAATCTAATTTATCCTCTATTTTACCTATTTTTAAATGTAGGGTAGCCTGGATTGTACAAGAATCCACACCACTTATAGTTTTTAAGATACTTTTGTTAATGCGCAATTTTGATTTTAACAAAGTTACAAGTTTCTCATTAATAATGAAAGAACACGTAGTACCGTTATCATAAACAGATTTAACTAATTTGATTTTAATTAATGAGCATGGCGCAGATTTTTCCGGGTTGCCTAATTTTGAGCACCGACCTTTGGATTTAATAGTAAAGAAGCGATCGGGTTACTTTAGGGTTTTTTCAGATCTCCGTCTTCTTATTTGCCTTTCTAGGCAATGGCCCAAAATTGGTGGGTGCCGTTTCAAAACATGGAATAATTCAGCAAGCTTTTAAACATCCTTTCATTAATTATTCCAGTAACAGAATATCACATGTAAGAGTAATGTAACAATTAATAACTAAAGTAAACGAAACGAATACCTCTTTGCTTATTTGCTAAACTTTGAAGTGCTTATGTCAGAAGAAAATTGCTAGGATTAAACGAAGAATCTCTAAAAAAATAAATTCGAAGACTCGGTATGCAGAAATCCATGTTTGAAGAAAAAGAGCTAAAAAGGAACTTCAAAACGTGACAATTAGAGGCTTTGTGTTAGAAATCTTTGCTGTATTCTTCATTCTTTTAACTACCGTTGCTATAAAGAAAATTACTGGCGGTTATTTTAGCTTGACTGACTATTAAAGTTATTGGGGATTTGATTTAGTGAACAAAAATTAATTTAGAAAAGCCTCACAACATATCCTTCAATAACCAAAATTACTTTAGAAAAATTTATTCACAATCACTAAAACTTTACTAATTTAAACTACTTTTAATTTAAATCCTGAAAGTGTTTAGATTTCCTAATGTTATGGAATTTGGAAGCAATTTAGATTTAAATCTTCTTCTTGTTAATTCAAAAATTAGTTGAGACTATTGATTTTTATAGCTTTGCTGTTCATTTAAAAGTATTTGATGTAAGTACGCTTAAACTAAAATTATCCCGAGATATTTTCGGATCTTGAAACATGAAACTGTGATAAAAGTAAACCTTCATTCTAATACGTCGTGGTATTTTTGTTTTAATAAATACGAATTATTTCTTTTCTTTAATTTAAACGCCCTGAAAAACCTTTGAAACTGAAAACGTTGATGTTTGATTGTTTGAAGCAACAGAAGTTCGCAAATTTGACATTAAAAACTTTGTATTTCAAAATCTATGCTGTAGCCTTTGCTGTAAGTTGTAAGTATAAGCCTCGGGATCGCAGAGAAGTTCTTAATATTAATAAATTTGCGTTAAGGAAGATTTTAACTTAATCATTTTTATTGTGAAGCCAAATGAGAGAGTTCAAGGATAAACTGGAGCCAAAACTCAAAAATTTAAAAATAAAGCGGGAAATTTTTTGTGATATTTTTCTTGTAAATTATCTATAATAACTGTGAAGAAAATCATCATCAATTGATATGGAGCAGATGCACGTGGATCAATTCTGGATTACGCCAAGCGCACCCCATGCCAATAGGATGTGAAGGGTGCACTGTTTAATGTTAGCATGCCTGTGACGGCAGCCGCAGGACACCGTTTCTATGATCTATGATATGAAAAGCCCTAGCGCAGATATGCCTACTCTGTTACATGTTACTTTATGCTAGCTAAGTCTAATCATTATTCATATTGTAACAAAGACGAATATTAAAATATTAACCAAAGCTTGAATTGCATTCACGAGTGTTGATGTGACGTCATTCATCAGGTCATTCCACTAACGACGGCACGTGGCAAAATTGCAACTCCTGCAGATTGCAAGTTAGTCACGTACCTAGGGAGTGCATCGTACTCATGTAATATGATACCTGACACGCGCGTAAGATAAGGTACTAAATATTGTAAGAGGGGGTTCGATGTACTGTATAAAAGCTTAACTGAAACACATCATAGCATGGTTTTCTATCCAGCCATCAACCATGCAGTACCTCGGTAAATCGACACCCTTCCAGATCTGAATTCACGTAAGATGTTTTAATTTTAACTTAACTTTAATTTGTGTAAATTGTTTAAGTTCATTCTATGGACTTAGTTGTTTAAATGTAATTCTGGACTTAGAAAATATTTGTGTTAAATTATTTAAACTCATTCTATGGACTTAGAAAATATTTGTGTAAACTGTTTAAATTTATTTCATGTACTTAGTCGTTTTAAATGTGATTGGAACTTAACGTAGTATTGTATAACTTTAAAATGTAATCAGAACTTAGAGTAATTCATATTTGTTCACGTTGAAGATGGACTTGTAATCATTTACATTAATGTACTTTGAACTGGGACTTGGAAATATTTATATTGAATTCGAAGACTTCCACGGTCAGTGTCAGTATTAACAGAACGTCTTCCGGATTGGGACCGTGTCATTTTGAGGCAAGACTCAGTCTTGTCTCAAAATGACACGGTCCCAATCCGGAAGACGTTCTGTTAATATTTATATTGTTTTGTAAAACTAAAAGCACATAATTGTTAGTTGAAGTAGACTTTCATTCAATACCTCTCCCAACAGCTAAGCAAACCCCAAGTAACGGAGTGAGGTCTACCATCAGCATTTAATTAACTTATTTTATTTAACTTATAATATTATACAGCCCCAACTCACTACGTTACAATATTATTATCCATTATTCAATATTTCTTCCTCTACTTCTATTTCCTCGTTGTCTGATTCTTCTCATGAGTCATATATGCGATTCATTTCCTTCTTCATCCTGGTCCCCATTCATTGTGTCTGTTATCTGTAATAATTGTGAAGAAAATTAAAACAAATTTTAAAATTAAATAAAATCATTAATTAGCAAATAAATAGTCATAGGCTTGATTGTTTTATAAATGATAAAAGTTAACAATCAGAAAGGTATTTCAGAAATGAGGGTATTATTTAATTAAATCGCTTGTCTATAAGGTGTAAAAGCCGAACGTTAACTCCGAGTATGTTATTACTAGCCAGCAATGATTACTTTTTTTGGTTTAAGCATGTCGGTAACTCAGGTGCATATTTACTTCATTTGCAGTAATAGGCAAGTGAGAAATGCTCTTATTTGAGGTAATTACAGAAATTTTAAAAGCACATCTGTTCGTATTAAGAACACGCTCTGATGCGTTTTAGTTTCACTTTACTACATATTGTACTTCTTCATTTTTTAACGTTTAAAAACAATTTTCAGAAAATTTAAATTGCTTCATACTGGGCGAGGTGCGCAACAAAATGAAAAATGTCTATTTGGCTGTTTTGTTCAGACAATACAAAATCGTTGCTTGAGTTGAGTATTCGTATGGAATATGTAAGCAAACAAGAATTTATTTAAATCGCCGTTCACGTAACAGTCTTAAATAAAAAGCAAATTTAGTATAACAAGAAGCCGGCGTGCTTCAAACTAAGTTATAGTTAAATTACAATACTGGCGATGAATTATAAACAGTTTCATAAGCTACCAAGTTAGTCATACTCTAACTTTGAGTACCTGGAATAGTTTTATTACGTTGAATTTATTTACGAAACTAAAACGAAAATTTTCAAATATGGCAGGATGATTTTAACCAATAACGATTTCAAAATTAAAAAAAGAGGCAAGAAAACCCAAAGTAGCAACAACAGGAATTTACAAGTGACTTGTTGTAGGATCAAGTGTAAAACTGTCTATCTTTGTTTTTAGCTTGTTTTGGAAAAGGTTAGACTTCGTTCCTGTAACAGTGGATCATCTAGGTAGGTGTACGTCCTGCGGCTATGCGAGTGCCCTGCTTGTGTCTCCGTCAGTAATTGCAGCACTCGGACGAACTGCCCGTGGCAAGTCTAACCGCACGATCTCGAAGTACGTTAGATACTTTATTTACACGTTCACGAATTTTACGCAATTTTTAATGTAGCTAGGGTTTTATATATCAACATCTTTTTTATTTAAACGACTTTAACGCTTTAAAAATTTTTAGATCCTTTGAAGTTAGATATTTCGATTAATTTTCGAATTTCTACACCCGCTTTGAGGTCTAAAATAATTTTGATATTACTAGAAATTATATCAGCTTGGTGTATTTAGGGTTTAACAATGTAATTGTTTATTGTTGTGAACTTTAAAAAGCAAAATTTGGAAAATTATTTCCCTAACAAATTTCGGATTTAGCCTTTGAAATTAAATTAATTAGGCATGAAATCCTGAATCTTTTTTATTGTTTTTTATTTAGTTATAAGAAAGTCATTATCCATAAGTGGACTCCAAAAATTAGAATAAACAAAGAAACAATTTAAAATCATCCTTGAAATGATTTTTGCTTTTTGTTATGCCCTGAATTTGTTTGTATAGATCTTAGGTCATCGTTTACTTGTTTTAATAGAAAACTTTTGGCCTGCCAGTTTACAAACACCAAAAGTAGTAATTACCAGCGGCACATGTAAAATTAATTAGCAAATGATCCTGGAGGGATAGAACTGATGATTTTAGTATTCACTGTTCCTGTAAAGACTTACTGACACCTATTTTGGCCTTGCTGACAGCAATGAAAGTTATTTAAAATTAGTAAGAAGACACCTCTTGAGGGATTTGCTTTAGCGAATGTCGAAAAGCTCCAAAAACAGATCTTTAGACATTAAAATTAATTTAAAAATATTCATTCACATTCACTAAAATTATTCGAAGGGTGTTGCCTAACTAGTTTAATTTTGCTAGAATTATTTAAGATACACACCAGCATGCCTATGAGGTTTTGAAACAATTCATTCTTTCGAATTTAAATCATTATTATTGCAGTTTTGAAATTTATTTTAAAAGCATTTAATATCAGAAAGAAGAAAGCTGGTAGTCATAAATCGACCCCCAAAACTAGAATGAACAAGTAAACCGATTTATAATTATTAACCTTCAAATAAATCCTGCCCCTCTTGTTAATAATTAAATTATTAAATTTTTGTATAAATCAATGTAAAACAAAGAAAATTAGTTTGCGATTTTTAGAAATACTTAAAGAATTAATTAAGAGATTCATTAAGAAATTAATCCTGATTCTCATGACTATTGACAACTGTGGAATTTTAAATTAGCAAGAAAGCACTCCTTGAAGATTCTGTTTAAGAGAATGGAAATGAGCTTCTAAAATTTGTTCGCACTGAAAAAAAGTGAAATTAATTTTGAAGAACTGGCAAAAAGATTCCCAAAAACGGATTCTTTATTAATCATTTAATCATTTTTAAATTGAACGAGGTTTACATTTAGTTGTAAGCCTTGTCACTGGCTCATAAATTTAGTGAGGATCCTCGATTTTATAGTTTTGGAATCTCTTGCAGTAATATTTAAACATCAGGAAGAAGAAAGAAATATTAAGAAAGCGGGTAGCCATAAATAGATCTTCGAAACAGACTTAACAAAATATTTCCCTTAAAATAAATCATATCCTTCTTGTTAGTCTGTAATTTTTTACAAATCAAGGTTATAGCTTACATACGTACTTTAATAAATAAACAATCTTTGGCCTGCAATTTTTAAAAATACTAAAGGACTTGAGATAAGATTACCCTACATTACAACTAGGAGACTACACTATAGAAAACGTAACCAAATTTAACTAGGTATTTAGGATCAGAAATAAACTCCAAAAATAAACACAAAGAAAGGTAACAAGGCACATCACAAACATGTTAATGACAACCAAAATTCTAAGCCGAAGTAGTAAAATGAAGATTTGCGAACTATCATCTTATGCAGCCGAAACATGGGTGATGACAAAAGAGGAAGAATAATTTATTACTAATGCGTTTCGAGAGGGAAATCATAAGAAAGATATATGTAGGAGTAAAAGAAAATTTATTTAGAAGAAGAATGAACCACGAAATAGAACATACATACATATATCCAAAGAAATAAAAACACAGTGAGGTTTATAAAATCCCAAAGTTTAAGGTGGATGGGACACATAGTAAGCAGAGTGTATGGAAAACGAGCAGTGCAAGATGCAACATACTGGAAGCCCAATAACAAACGACGAAGAGGTAGACCGAACGAACGATGGACGGAAGAAATTGAAGCAGATGTGCATAATATGAAACTGAAAAAGTTGATGGTGCAGCGTAAAGGCAGAAAAAAGTGGAAAAACATTGTTGAGCAAGCGAATATCCACTTAGGGTTATAGCGCTATTGTAAGAAGAAGAAGAAAGGACTTAATGCAAGGTGGGCTTGAGCGATTACCTAATTAGAAAATTATCCGTATCCTTATGACTTTAGTGAGAACTCTGTGGTTATTTTAAGTTAACAGAAGAATCTGTTTAAAAGAATGTGAAGGACCTTTCAAAATTCTCTCAAATTGAAAATGAACGAAACTAATTTAGAATGCTTCATTACATTAAATCTTAGAATCTTCTAATTTTTGAATCCTACGTAAAAGTAATCAAATGCATAATTCTATGGGATTTACAAACAATTTACATTTAAATAATCATAATTTTAGTTTAAACATTTTGTACAAATCCTTGACCTTAATATTCTGACATTCTTTTCGATTACTAAACTTAAATTAAATATTAAATGTTTAAATTTAGCCTATTTTTCCTAAATTTTAAATTTACTTCTAATTCGCGGTTTCAAAACTATTTCCAAATATGAATAACATTGATTTAATATTTTGTTAATAGAAATTTTGCCCTAAGGGAGGATAAATGTACAAAAAAATTCATCAAACTTTCTAAGAACTATATACTGGGTAATTAGCAGCCAATTTTCATGAATCCTAGTTGACAAGCACAAACATTTCGAATCATTCTGAACATAAATGTAACTCTTTTCGTTAGGTCTTTCTAAATATTTGCCTACATCTGAAAGCCTCTGTTTACTTGCTTTAATATAAAGCTTGGTCTCCGTTTCTTGGCATATAAGAAAGAAATTTAAAAAAGTCTTATTCCTATGGAATCGTCTTGCATCCTTACAAGACAATTTGTATGAATTTTCCTAAAGGAGTGAATCCTTGTAAGAAAAATTAGAATTAGAAAACTTTTTAGGATTCATTAGTTTCATACAAATTCCCGATTTTAACCTCTAAAAGTCTATGATCTACACTGTTAAATTATAATTTTATTTCAGTAAATAAATGTATGTAATATATGGGGGGCCCCATAGAAGTAAAAGGACGCTTTGAATGTGTTCGAGCTGTTTTACTACGTATGAAGAAAACTCTTTGCCGTTATAATATAATCTTGACCCTTCTGCTTCGAATGGTTAGACCATACTTTTCTCGGTGCTGTCTTATGGAGCAGAGAGCCGGACCTCAACAGAAGTACTTCTTAAGGGATTAAACACTTTCGACATCTGGGTATACCGAAGACTGCTCAAAATTGCTTGGACAGATATAGTCATGACAAAGGACTTCATGGTTAAAAAACTTGAGACATTGGTACGGACAATCCATAGTACAGCTTTTCAGAGCAGCAGTTGACAAAATAAAGATCGCAAATATGGTTGCCAACATGATCGCCAACGATCGCTAACGGTCAAGGCGCTCCAAGAAGAAGAATATAATAAACTGAAGTTTTCAGAAAAAAAGGTAACCTGTGTATCAACTAATTTGATGGTATGAGAATTTGTTTTAAAAGCGTCTTTTGGAAAGTATAAATTTGTCCCAAAATCAGGAAATTGAAGTAAAACAATTAGGTCGTTTGAATCATTTATGTGTTTTTCCAATTAATAATCCTTCCCACGAACGAATGAAAACCACAGAAAGTGGAACCACATTCATTATCAAGAAATATTTGATGCTTAACTTTGGATTCAAATAAAATTAAAACCACAATTGCAGCTGCAGAGTTGTTAGTCACACTCCAGTTGTATTAGAAGTCTATTTAGTCATACCTACTTGCAAACATTCAAAATTTCATTTACCTTAAAAAGAAATGTCGGACTTAAGAATTTCAATTATTTTGTATTACGCATCATATAAAGCAAAATGTTCAATGAATTAAAAGTTTCCCAAAATTAAAAAGAGAGATCAGGGTGGCTCAGGAAGTCCGGGAAATACCCAAGATTTAGTTTATTTAAAACCAAATATTGGATTTCATAAATACTTCGATTTATCATTTATTAACTAAATTTAATTTTTGAAAATGGTTTTAGAAATGCCTATTTAAAGTGTTGAGACTTTAAATTAACGGTGGGGATCAGAGTAGCTCCGGGAAAGCCCGGGTGTATTTAGTTGACCTAAAAATCTAATGTCGGAATTATTCTGTATTGCATATCTAACCAAGAAGGGAAATAAATGACATTTTCAAAATGAATAGTTGGCAGAAATTTTGAGATTTCCGAAAGTTCAGCAAAGTTCCGGAAGGGCCCGAAAAATACTGAAAACTGCTTAAAAGGGAAATATTGTATTTTGTAAAGGATTTAGAATTATTTTATGCTACACAATATATTGTACCAATAAAAAATGCAGAAAGCTTTTAGTTCTAGAGAAGACTATTTAGTGAAAACCTTTGGGATTTCTGAAATTATTAGAAATGTGCAGGGTGCTTCTTGAAAAACCCTAAAAACGAAAGCCAAATTTCAATTATTTTGTATTAAACATAGCACCGAGGGAAATTAACATTATTTTCAACTTTTGAAGAAAACCCCTACTTATTAAAAACGTTAAGGTTTTCGAAATTAAGGGAGAATTAGGATGGATTCGAGAAAATCCAGAAAATACTGAAAATTTAATTAACCAAAAAAAGACATTGTATTTAATAAAAAATGTCAAATTACTCTGCACAACACATCGTAGCAAAGGGATTACGCAAAAATTGCCAATTTTGAAGAATATTTCTACTTATTAAAAACCTCAAGTTTTCCTAAAATATCAGGATAGTTCCGGGAAGGCCTAGAAATATAGAAAATTTGATTAATCTAAAAATGAACTGTTGCTAACAATTCCAATTATTCCGTATTATGCTATCAAGGAATTTTTTGAAATTTGAGTGAAATAAAACATTGGGATTTCTTAAATTGGAGGAATCAGGACGGTTTCGAAAAATCCGGGAAAATACCGAACATTTAGTTCACTTCAAAACGAAATGCAGTGCTTTATAATTAATGTCGAATTTTTTTTATTACACAGCGTGTCAAGAAACTAGCATAGGACTTACAAATTCTAAAAGACATTGCTACTTAGTCAAAACCTCAAGATTACCAAAATTAACGGTAATGATCGGGATAGTTCTGAAATAGTCCACGGAATACTGAAAATTGGGTTTAGCTAAAAATTAAGTATTGGACTTCATAAAGAATGTTAAAATTAGTTTTATTTCATATTGTATTAGGAAATGTAGTTATGTAAATAAAATACTGAAGGAAATTACTACTAATTTTGGTTTTCTTGAAAAACAAATGTTGAAATTTATAATGAATGTCTAATTATTTTGCTTTACACCTCTTACCGACAAAAATTCTTCCTTAGTGATAAGCTTTTAATTTCCGAAATTAAGGAAATAGGCCAAGGTGGCTTTAAGGAAGTTCGGGAAATATCGAAAACTTAGTTTACTTATCGCAATGTAGGACTTCATAAAAAAAATTCGAGTTATTTTATGATAAGCATTCTATAACGCAACGGCTTCTGAAAGAAAAATCTTGCTTAGCGAAAACTTTTGAGATTCCCGAAATTAATAAGTAAGTCCGGATAAATTCTGAAAATTTTATTTACCTACAAAGGAAACGTTAAACTATTATTGAATGCGGCATTATTTTGCATTCTACATTGTAACAAGAAATATGTGCAACGTTTTCAAATTCCGAAGGAAATTCGTATTTAGTGAAAAACTTTATATTACTGAAATTAATAGGAAATATCAGGATAGTTCGGGGAAAGTTTGGAAAATACTGCAAGTTTAGTTGACTAAAAAGGAACTATCAAACTCCTTAATTATATTAAAATTATGATGAAATTGTGAAGGAAATTTCTATCTGTCGAAAGTTTCCAAATTTTATAGGAAACATCAGGATGGTTCCTGAAAGACGCGGAAAATTCCAAAAAATTAATTTACTTACGGAATGAAATGGGTTTCATAAAGAATGCAGAATTACTCCTTGTAACAGTCGTTTTGCAATTTTCACACACTGAAAACCTCGAAATTGTCTAAAGTAATGGGATATTACAGGATAGTTCCAAAAATGTCCTGGAAATACTCAAGACTTACTTAGATTACCTAAAAATAAATGTTGGGATTCATAAGAAACTTCATCGCATCAAAGGAAATGGGCTAAATTGTCAAATTTTCAAGAAACTGCTAATATTTTGAAAGACTTGAAATCTATAAAATTTACCAGAAAGATCCTGATGGCCGCGGAAATTTTTTATAGATTCTGAAAATGCTAAGAAAACACCTAACCTGTTGCACAAACTCTTATTTTTAACAAATCTCTAGAAAATTACTTTAATATTATATTTTTACACATCTTGGTAATAGAGTGGATTAAACGTCCGATTTCAAACTAAAGAGTCACAGATTCCAAATCCAGTAGTCGCCACTGACTATCAATTGTTTTGTTTTCTGAACAGAATCAAAGGAAATCAAACACAAGTTCCGTCGAAAATGCCAATATAACAAGCATTCACTTTGAATTTAACAAATCAAACCAACCATTTCAAGTTTTTATCTAAAAATCGGTGTAAATTAAAATTTATTGAACTGGCGCTTTATAGAATTCACATTTAATTTATTTATAATTAAATTTAATTAATATGTACCCATTTAAAATGTATCGGAAAACTATTCAGCCGATTGTTACATTCCTAAGCTTTGATGAATGCCATGGATACAATTTGTTAATTTGTAGCTTTTACAACGAGAAGCTGCAAATCTACTGAAAAATTTAACGCTTAACATTCATTTTCACAAAATGTAACATTTTTCCCTTTATTTCCTAATTAATCGCTCTTTTCAAACAAGTGCCTTTTAAACTATTTAATTCGAAACGAATTTTAATGTAATTCAGTGAATGATGTTCTACAAACGTACAAAGCTTGATTAAATAGTTCATAAATATCCACTTAGTTGTAAATTAGTTAGAGGGATGTGTAGTTAGCAAATCTATTGCTCTTTAAGCTGGTAATAGTTAGGAATATGTATGCACGCTTTGTGCAAGTCTGTGTTTAATCACCTTAACCAAATTATTTCGAAGTCAAAGAACTGAATTTAATTGAGTGAAATTAAGCCATTTCGTTAACACTAATTTGAATGGATTTAACTGAATTAAAGTAGGTACTTCAACCGAAATAAATTGGTCAACTTGAACCCGATCGGTTTTTTTAAACGAATCTTTGAGAGTTTTTCTGAAGCATTCAATTTTACAAGTAAAATTAATGCTTTCCAAGCGAATAATTCAAATTGTTACACAATTTTCCCATCAGAATTGTTTACAACATACAATCTAACAAGTTGGCTTTATTCCAAAATTCCAGCGAAATAACTGCTCCAAAAGTAAAATCCTTTAATTGCAAGTTAGATATTAAATTTTCCAGACTGTAATATCGTTTAGCATACGCTTAGCTGACAAAAAACTTAGGCACGCAGTAGAATTAAATAACAAAGTTTAAGGGAGGTTCCACTTTCAAAATTATTGTCTCATTTTCGAGCAACGGATTACAGCGGAGCCTATAACTTACGATGCTCGTTATAAATTAAGAGTAAATACCAAAATTTGGTCATGGAACTTAAGCTAAAGTAAACCTACTACGTTAATATTACTTGCACTAATATACATCTGCATGCTTCGTAGGAATGGGTGTGCCAACATTTTACCACTTTCCACTATAATTAATCAGCTGTCATCTTATTCTGTATGATGTCCCTAGTTACCTAGCGATGTTATGAACTCCCAAGATAGATTCTAGTTAAGGTTTTGTGGAATGCCGGTTTCATGTCCTGCCTAGTCTATGCGACTAAGTTTGAATTATCTGTAATCTATAAATGTAGTCTACGCCTTTGCAAAAAGTTTTTAAACTTTTGTCGGTTTTCTAGGTATTATTATTATGAGACTATCGAAAATTTTTGAAGAATTTCTAATAAACGAGCAACAAAATGAGAAAGTAAACAGACACAGCACACATTTCTTTGGAGAGAAAAATTAGAATAGAGAATTTTCAGACAGCTGAAAATGATTAAACACATGATTTTTTATACCAAATATTTTTTTAATCTTTGCCATGCAGTAAAGAGAAATGGTGATAATTACAATAATATTTTACCATTAGAAGATTATACATAAATAAACAGAATAAATAAATGAAAATAAATAAAGGATCGATTTGTTGTGTAATAAACCCCAGGTGATTGGAAACTCAATGAGAAGACAAATTGCAACACTTTTTTTATTTGTCTCAACTCATTACTATGAAAGTAAATATCAAGCATAAAGAAATAGAAAAGATTCAGAGCTTTTTTATTATATTAATATTGTAAGGTTTTTTGCTTTAATGATTTATTTGTATTTATTCTACCAGCTTTTGATCTCAAGAGTCTTATGCAAACTTGAGGTTTGATACTAAGCATTTAATTACTTCTGTTTGATATCCTCCTCTACAAAATTATATTATAGTGCCCACACCTCATCTTATCAGCTTGAAAAGGTTCTGCAGAATATCAGCTGTAGATTCATTAAAAGTTCTGACTTTAGGTTTAGATTTAGAATTTGCCTAATAACCAAAAAATTTTATTTATATAAGGTATAAGGGCCAGCTTACGCTTTCATCGGTATTAATGCTTAGAGGTAAACAAGTAGTGGTGAGATACTTATGAAAAAATTTAAAATGTCAAGAAACTCGCCACAGAACACATTAAGTTACTGATGTAATTTACAGCAGAAGCCTATATCACAGCCACACAAATGGTTTTAAATACTTACAAGCTCTGATTATTTCACAACTTGAAGTATAGTTAGGGTTTTTATTGATATATTGTAGATAAACAGATTGGACCAGCTTAAATTATTATAAGTTTATAAAGAATGTGGAACTAGGTATTCTGAATGAAATTTCTATTTACTGAAAACCTTAAGATTACCTAAATTAATGGGAAATATATGTAGAATAATTTCGGAAAGGTCCTAGAAATGCTGAAAATTGGCTTCACTTAAAATAAGTATTGTGATTCATAAGGCTCTTCTATTTATTTCGCGTTATACATGGTATCAAGGAGTATACAAAACAAAACTTTATATTCTGCACAAAATGTCTGTTTAATAGAAGAAACTTCCAGATTTCAAAAATTAACAGTAGAAATAAATATAGCTTCGAGAAAATCCGGAAAATATGTTAAACGTAGTTGCTTACTTAAAAGCGAAATGTCAGACTTTATGAAGAGTCCCCAACTATATATCATCATATTAAGGACAATGCAATAAATTTTTTAATTTAGCAGAAACTGCCCATTTGGCGAAACCTTTAAAATTTACAGAATTAATCGGAAAGTTTCACAAAAAATTAATAAATTTTGAAGGTGCTAAAGGATTTCGTTTTCAAAAATGAAAAAGTGATCCCTTATCTTTGAAAACAAATTTTCAGATTTCTTGATAATTGAGGAAATTAGACGCCCGGTTTAGAAGTAAAGCCGCACAGGTTTGACTCGGTAGTAGCTGACGACTGTAAAATTGTTCGATTCTTTGAATAAAAAAATCTATAAAATTTACAAATCCAATCGACAATGCTGTTGCATTAAAATTGTTATTAAGTTCATTTTCGTAAACTATGATTCTATGTATTATTACTAAATAAATTTATTAATAATTACTTACATAGATACATAATTGGTCCTCTTGTACCCACGGTGTCGAGGTTGAGTTGTTTTAAACTCACTACTCTTTCACTGAATTATTACTTATTAATGAAAATATAAATATTTTTAATATCTTTTTGTATTGTTTTTAGATTTGCTCTTATTGTTTGACAAAGACGACTATTAAGAACGAACCTCTACTTTAAACACATCATCATCATCAATTGACATGGAGCAGATCCCCGTTGATCAATCCTCGATTACGTCAGGCCTAGTCCATGCCAATAAGGTGTGAAGGGATTTGTTATGATGAGTGAGGACTGGGAGCACATGTCTGTGACGCCAGCCGCCAGATACCGCTTCTACAGTGCAGGGTAGTTAGTAAGTCACACATCCAATAGGAGTTGGATATATGACCATGTTTAACCATGTTTTGTCATCTTATACTAATAGTATTTTCGCTAATTTCCTATGTCTATGATACGAAACCCTTTCACACAGACATGCCTGCCCTGTAACATGTTACTTTATGCTAGCTTAGTCTAATCATTATTATTATCATTACTAAAATTTTTATTTTCAATGTACTCGTACTTCACACTTCACAGGTATACGTATTCGTCGTTCCCTTGTTTTTATTGTTATATTAATTATTATTGTTCTTTAGCTGTTCTGCATTATTCTTCGATATTTATGTCTTCTCCCTCGACTTCTATTTCCTCTTGTCTGCTTCTTCTCTTGAGTCATACCGAGTGTCAATGAAACCTGGGGCACCCCTATTTTTTAAATTATATTTGGTATATGTAAAATACTCTTTAAACTGCATTTTTTCACATAGGACATAGGTTTCTGTCACTTCCGCTTTCGCCGAAATTACCCTCAATTTTGTTATTTTAAATGGAGCATTATGTATATTTATTTTTGTTTGAATTTAAATTTAATTCTGCGTATGATGGTATCAAATTAAATACTTGTAGAAGTTGATTTATTAATCTAGGATACCAGGACCTGCGTAAAATGGAAGTCAGGGTGCTACAACACTCAAAACAAATTGTTTTAGAATTTCAGTTGTAGCAAGTTTGGCACTTGTTTTGTGCATTTCATTTGTTTCAATTGTTTTGAAACCCGCTAACTAGATTTAAATGGCCAAAATATGGTTTTTCTGGATGGAGAGCGTTATTCCGAATTCAATCTTCAAAGTAATCCCGCGTTATTGGTATCAATGAAATCCCTGAAAAACGCTCGTTTTCAATATCCTAGTGTCCCATCCTAGTGCCATTTGAAAAAATAGAGTTATTCTGGAAAAAGCATTTTTACCAACTTTAGGTCATTCTAATACAGCAACTAAAATAGTTAAAGTTCTAAAACAATTTGTCTCGAGCGCTGGGGCACCTTGACTTTCATTTGGCACTCTAGATTAATTTCTGAAAAAACTTACTTTGTCATCAAAATGTTTCGAATTTGATACCACCATACGCAAAATTAAATGTAGATTTCAAAAATGTATAAATAAACAGGCCATTCCGTTTAAAATAACAAAGTTGATGTTAATTTCAGCGAAACCGGAAGTGACAGAAACTTTTGTTTAATGTCAACAAATGTCATTCAATAAGTGTATTATATATACCAAATTACATTTTGATATCTTAAAAATTAAAAAAAATGATAGGGCACCCCAGGTTTCGTTGACACCCGGTATATGCGGTTTATTTCCCTCTTCATCATAATTTCGTTTCTTCCCCATTCTTGCCAAGTTTGTTGTCTCTTCTAGATGTAGTGGCAGCTCTCCTCTGTTTCTTGATGTATTTGTATGTTTCCCGGATTCTTGACTCTGGCGGATGCGGTTGTATTTCTCTGAAGTATTTTTCCCCCCTCCTCTGCTTCACTTTCTTCTTGATCCTGTTCGCTGTTCCTTATAGACTCGTTGCGTTCTTCCTTACTTTACGTATCCCCCTCAAGAATCCTTCTGTTGCCAAATCTTCTATATAGGCGTGCGTCGATTTACAAGGCGCGGCCGAGGCTGTGGTCCACATGATCGAATTTGAAAGTTGAGTCTTTCATATCTACTTTAAACACAAACACAAAATTTGCTTAAAACAATTACATAATTCCTGCTTGAAAGAAACAATGTTTTAAACAGGAGATTTATACATCTGGTTTTAAATATTTACAGCCTTTGATTATTTCACAATTTTGAAACCCTACAATAAATTAGAGCTTATGCTATAGTGTTGTATTCGGAAGAAACTTATATTGGGATATTTATTTCTTTTTAATTTTTATTTTTCTTTCTTTCTTTTTGTCTTACAATTTTGTTAGTCATATTTCTGTAGATAAGTAAATTACACTCATTCAAGTTTATAAAACTCCTACATAAAGTTTGTAATAAAATTTTATGTGTTATAAAAAAAATCAAGAAATAAATGTCACAAGTTATATAACGTTTATTGAAGTCACAGTTATGAACTTTGCTCTTTTCATTTCATAAGTAAACTAGAATTTTTAGAAAAAATCTTGAGAGACAAAACGATAGTTTATTGTAATGTAAAAATCGATAATGGGTTAAATATAAATACGATTCAGAACTACATTATTGAAAGAAATATGAATCTTAAAAATTATGTACCTAATAGCAATAAAAAGAGACAATTCGACTTTTATTTTTAATGTAATGCAAGGGCAAGTTAGATTATTAACACATTGGCTGCCATGAGAATCACCGGTGATCCTCAAATTTTTTTATCACTCTGCCACGAGCAACACATCTGTTACTCAGCTATCATCTAAGTTCTAGGCTGATCTAAAACCCAGGCATCCTAATAAAGCTTTGGATTTTGTACTTGGCACACAGGGTAGGCTTGAATTTTTTGTTGTGTTTTTTGACTTTAAACATTATGTAACGTATTTCTGGAAATAAAAACCTTTTCTTCTTTGGCACCTGGGGTTTGGGATTCGCCTCTTATGGTGGCAGCCAAAGTGTTTTAATAACGAAAGAAAGCATACATGGCATATATATGTACAAACATATCAGGTCGTATTGTTAACGTTTCAAATGTTTAGAGCAGAAATATTGCAATTATTTGCCTTGGTAAGGAATTAGGCGGACCTGGTTATTAAGTAATTGTCTATACAATAATTTTAATCAGTTAATAATTAATAATCTTCATTTTATAAGATAAGGTTGGTTAACGTGGTTTTTTAATGGTTTCAACTGCTGTCGTTGTGCTACATACCGAAATAACAAAATTTATATTTCGATGATTTGTGGAAATTTTCGCTGGCACAATCGAGATTTGAACCTGTGTGAGCTGGTCGGGAAACAGACTCTCAATCTATTGTGCCAACAAGGCCCATTTAGCATGACATTTATCCTTTTTTAACTTTAAACTACTACAAATATTGGCAATTTTTAAACAAATGTAATGTAAAATGTCAGCGAAGCAGATAGATTAGCGATTATATTCTTATGTTATCTAATACATCTTATTATTATTCCTAGAATCTTAGCTGTGCAAGGCGATTCATAATAGAAATCCAGTACATTTCAAATTCGCCCTTTTCGCTCAGTCAACTTTGAAAAAAGTTATTTCACTGGGCGTCATAAACAATTTTTCTGTGTTAATTAATTATAACTGCTTGTTGAAAATCAAATGTATGAGTGTATTTAGGTAAAGTTTTTTTTTTAAATCTTATAAACCTAATTTTCTCCAAAACTGCCATTTGCCAACTTTCTTTTTTACCATTGGTGGCATACGGTGGGTTTGGCGTAATCCGGAGGTCGAGAGAAACCTCAGCTGAATTTCAGATACATTTGAGACGACATTAGCAGGATTTTCAATTTAAATTACTTTATACACTTTTGTTTATTAGTGAACCTTTTCTGGCGTATCTCAAAGGTAAAAGGAACGCCTTTAAGGCTGGAAATAGTGGTGGCAATAATTTTCTAGTATCGTAATTTTCAATTTAAATTACTTTGAACATTTGAGTTTGTCAGTGAACGTTTTCGGAAACAACTCAAAAATAAAGGGAACCCTTTTAAGGGTAGAGAGAATAGTAATACTGGTTGTAGCAGATTTTGTAATAATAATATTTGAAACATCAGCACGGCATGGTTGTTTTATAAAAAAATGACTGGCCTGCAAACTGTATTAGGCAAAGTCACCTTACGACATTACAATATTCTGCAAAAGTGGCCTTTACCCGTTTTTCTTCTCAACTGTTAGAGGCGTATGGTGGGCTTGGCGTAATCCAAGCTTACTCCAAAGTTTAATTATTTAATATTATTATTTAAATATTAATGTGACATGCTATCAATAGTTTCTAAACTCATTTATGGGTAGTTTTTAGGGGTTATGACCTTGGTTGTAAAAATGTTTTAATAGCAATTTCAACAATGAGACTCTGTAAAAAGGATTTACAAACTTTTGTAATCTCAACAAAAAGGGTTGGATCTGCACGCTGTTCTGAACTCGCTCAAAAATAAATAAAATCACTTTAGGGATGGAGGAGGTTATTAACGTTTTCTTACATCAAATAAACATAAAAATAACAGACCTGTACTAACAAAAATTGACAGAAAAATAATGCAATATAAAGCAAAAGAACTGCAAAGAGAAAACGCTGGAAAGTGATTGAGGGGATTGAAAACGTTAACAATCTACCCCAAAGTTAAAATATACATGGCATATAAAAAAGTAACTGAGTACAGAAACAGATTAAGGAAACAAAAATACAAGACACAAACAGATGTTAACAAACTGTTTAAAAAAACAAACAAAGGCTAATATATTCCTTTAAAAGATTAACAATTCATGAATGCCCCACGGTTTTTGGCATTTTATGGTATATTTAAATGTTGTCTAATCACCTTTAAAATACAGATCAACATATTAATTACCTTTTGGAATAAATTCTTCCAGCATTCTGAATTAATAATTTTCCGTAATAAGCGCAACCATGTAAAGCAGAATAGCCTAAAGAAGTTACGGCGAGTGCCTCTGTGCATGAGATACATTTGGTCACTTTTTATTATTATAAATAATCTAGTTGTTTTATTCACGTTTTCAATGTGCACGTGACATCCTCTAAAGTGTGCTAATGCGGACAAGTTCTTTCGAGCCGGAAAATGCAGTTACTCGTCACTTGTTATTCTATTAGAATTTTTGCATTCGCGTTAGTTAAAACCTTAAAATATTTTATCAACGTACCAACGTACTAAAATGTTTTTTGGATAATTTAATTTTTTTTCAGAAAAAATTTGGTCATGTAAGAGATATTTAAAAAAACCCGTTTAATCCTGAATACATTTCATGGCGCGTTTGGTAACCAAAGTTTTTTTTATTCCTTCAGTTTCATGCAACATTATATTGTAATTACGCTTTATATTGTTAATACTTCATGGATTTTGATTATGCCAGAATAATTTCACGTCAAGCTGAGACTTTTTAATAGTTTTTATCGGTGTACGCCTAAAGCAAACCCCAATTCTTATGTAGGTGAACCACTTCCCCTTTAAGTTATTTTAATACTCTTGACACACGCTTTTATCTATCTAGAATAATGGATATTGGTACTGCCTATTGTGTAAAAGTGAACGCTTTAGAAGGAGATATTGCAGATAAAATTTTAAGTCAAAGTTACCATAACAGGTTGAAGCTACGAAATTCTCTTAAAATGTTAAGGTAGATCGTTTGGGAGATTCATATTTTTGCTTAATCATCGCTTATTATAGACAATTTTTGAATGATCAATAAGGAATCGAAAGTAATTTTTGAGTCACTCCAAAGACTAGTGTAAAGCAAAGTAGCTCCAAGCCCAGCTTAAAAGTATGATTTTAGTTTATTAAAGAACTTCAATACCGAATTGTTTTAGTTTAGTTTATTAGAATAGGTATTCTCCTTAGGTTTCAACATTCTACAAACTAATTTAAAGATGATCCATTTGAAAACGTAGCGTTTTGCGAGCACTTCGTGACTAACTAGACAAGACAAGAAAAATTCTAGACACGAGCAATATTTTTTTATGTTATTTTCATACTAAAATACGGTCGACAGAAATTGTGAAATATGTGCTTTTAAAAATTTTTATTGTCTTCAAGCTTTTTCTTTAATGATGTTTCTCTTTTTTTTCAATTACGAAGTGGCCTTTCAACGTCCAATCAAAGTCATTAGTTTAGTCCTTATTAAGTTTGCTCTATTTTTGATTTATTTCTTATGTAATTGAACTAAATCTAATAAAGTCTGATTTACAGTCTTCTCGATCAATATTGCAAAATTGTTTGACATTTACAAGGACTGAAGTGGGTGTAAGGTCGTTGCAAAGGTGGCTACGATTTATTGTAATGTCGTTACAACTGAAGCTAGAAAAATAAATCTCGACCTCAAATGACGAAATGATAAAGTACTTACAGCCGGTTGTTTCTCTTTCGAAAATTCAGGTAGTGAAGCTTTAGATACTCTTAGTAAAACACGTTTAATTTTAGGCATTTGTCGACGATCGACGATGATCGACTTTATAAATTTTGTTTGATTCAAAGAGGTTTTTGTATGTTCGCCGAACTAAAAACAATTTAGCTCGAACGAAAATTACGAGGGCAATATTCAAATATCATTATCCAGCTTTAAAGATGAAGTCAATTTTCAATATTACATTAAATTAAGCAATTACGTCAACATAATTTGGAACTTATTTGCTTTGGGATCTTGGATACTAATTCAATTTCTAACTTTATCAGCTTTTCCTTGCATCTATTACATTTTGAATCCATGCTTGAGGGCGGCTTTAAAGGAACTGACGTTGATGTCATAAAACAAAAGAAGAGCAGAAGCATTCTTATCGATCCGTTGAAACGGAGCAGGGTATTTTATTATTACTGCCCTATTATTTGCCTAATACTCAATTTCCGAATCCTGTTCAAGCAGGAAACATTAAAACAATATTCTTCTACATGTTTTTTTCACAAACTGTATCGATTCTGAATTTGTTTGAAAAATCTAAGGGAAAAGCGCGTGTGGAACATTTGTCGTGATGAAATACGATTTACATAAAATTTACTGAAGTTTTAAGTTTACATGTTTGGCTTTTATAGTTAAGTTTATATCATATACAATGTTCGGTTTTTATGCTTTCGTCACGTACGTCAGCCGTCGTAAAAATGCTAAAAGTTAGGGATTCCGATTAACATGTTTGCAATTAATTTTTGGACAATACACATCTTACACAAAAGTGATAGTTTGTACTTTAAATTATAATATCACAAGGGCTGTGCCATCACATGCCAAAATGACCATTCCTGAATGTTATTATTATTGTAGCAAAATAAGATGTGTGAAGTGGGGAAATAATCATCCAACGAAAAATCCGGAACAATAAAGGAAAATGTGTTGACTACAGTAGAGACCATCTGGTTAATTATCGGCGTTGCATTTTCACAACAATTGCAGTAATGACCACCCTGTCTTAAGAAGAGGAAATTTACAGAACCGTAAACTTCGTTTATTCCCGCCGGATAGATTGAACAAGGGATGTCTTTTGTACACATTGTGAAAAGAATTAGCAAAGCAGTAGTTTTAACAAACTAGAAGAAATCGTTAGCAAACGCACGAAGCTCACTCAAAATGCTTAACCTGCTAATCAGAGCCATGCTTACGCTTACACCAACACGAATTAACACATTAAAATAGATCGTAGATATACTTCTAATATCTCAGACATATCGTACAGGTAAACATACCATATTCATACCTAAATATCATGCAATCCAATTTATAGGTATCCTGAGTGACCCCCGCAATTAAAAATTGTGTTCGGCTCGGTTAAGACTCAGGAAATGTTGACAAAATACAAAACATAAATCTAGATCTCAACTGTTATTAGTTAAGGCATGACTTTCATTCGATGGGTCACTGAGGATGACTTTAATTGGATCGCTTGATATAAGGTAATCACTACCAGGAACCTAAATGCCAGAACCCATGGTGGAACCTCTATAGCAATATGAGAGAAATAATATCCCCAATGTTCTTCTATCCTAACTTATTTAATGCCTTTTTTATTCAGTTTGTTCCTGTTAGAGTCTTAATGCCGTCGCTTTAACGCATCATTGGTCTGCCAATGCTCCTCCTAGCATCCCATGATCCCCATTCTTTTTATCCACCTTATTTCCTCTATTCTAGACACGTGGCCAGCCCATCTCCATTTTTTTCCCTGTTATTATAGTTGGAATATCTGGCGTTTTTGTCCTTCCTCTTGTCCATTGATTTGACTCTTATTGTAATTCCCAGGATTCTGTCTCATATGAAATTACTGGAATTATGTAAGTATGTTGGTAGACCTTTGTTCTTGAATACATAATGGAGTTTTACAAATGCTGCCAATGCCAGTTTAGGCCGTCTCTTTATTTCCGCAAACTGATATTCCTTGTCATTTTTTATAACCTGCCCGAAATATACATATTTAACCGAAAAATAAAAACCTTCTACAGGCAGCTAGAGTCACTATTCAAGATAAACTGCCCAATAGTTAGTTATTCGTAATTACCACATCAGCGGTTTATTGTTGTCCATGTAGACAAAACAACAAAAGAAAACAGTTGCTTAAAATATATAAATTCCTAGCTCTGGGGGTTACAACACTAAAACTTCCCCCACCAAGTGAATGGAACTGCTTAGGACCTGAGTAATTCTAATCTAAAGAACCTTTTATCAAACATTAGCCAACGTAGTCGCTCACAGATAAAAAAGCAACAAATTATTGGCATCATTAAAAACATAAATCTAAAGAAATACCAGGTCGAGTAATACAAGGTAAAGCAACAAACGGTAGTGTCTTGTTCAGATTAACGTCTAACATCTCACCGGTAATAGTCACAATTAACTCAAGTCATAAGTAATAAAGAAAACCAACATTCTATGTATAGCAAAAAAAGCTTGATATCTTTTCAGACATAGTTAATAAAACAATGTCAATAATCAGGAACCCTGTTTGGGAAGCATCTCCAAGAATGGTCCCAATTGTTTCCTTCAGAAGCAAATATTGAAGAAGAAAATGCAGTCAAAGGCTATCTACGGTAGAAGCTCCATTTCAAATGGACTTAACTCATAATGAGCTTACGGCAAAAGAAGTAATAAGAACAAAATTAAGACATAAATAAACATCAAAAAGTCTCTAGATTCGAAGCAACCGCAAGCAAAGTGTTTCATTAATCCTCCGTCATGTAATACAAATTGATAACTTTTAGTTTTAATGTGAATTAACTACTTCCCTATTGTAACCATGTAGAAAATTGGACGAAACCATCTCGTACAGCGTGCTAAGCATGCTGCTATCTGTATCAAAGGTTTTTGAGAAAACAACGTATGTAAAATCGTTAAAATTAATCTTGAACAAAAACTTGCATCAGGGCATCAGCTTAAGCTTCGTAATAATTGTAGAACCATAGACAGGTCCATAAGCTTATAAACAAAATGACTAGATATGTGAATGTTGAAATGTACTATTCAGTAACATTTTCAGATATTACGCAAAATTTTGACAAGTTATGGCACGAAAGATTACAATTCAAACTAGAGAGATATGCAACAACCATACATCTAACTTCTTCAGATTACATGACCGATAGACATGAAAAAATGGCAATGAACTTATAAAATTACCTCTAACGCAATCCAGTATCCCATAAAGGTCAACAGCAAACTTGCTAACAGCAAGATTTATGATCTTGGCTACGCTTGCTGACCACACAGCTAACTCAATATCAGTATGAAGGGACCTTCAAGCTAACCTAAATAATATTCAGAATCAAATTCAAGGGCAATTAATACAAATTTAGGCGCAGAACCTTTTCTTATGCGAATAGAAACGTGTTCCCCTGTGTAATGATTAATGATTAACAAATTCGATCTTCCACAAGCCATAAGCCCCAATAATCATACCATGAGATCGAGAAAAAAATGATTCTGAGCAGGCCTTGACTAGTACAACACGATTGGCTACACTGGTTCTAGAATGCCTATGAATTATAATGTGACAGTGACATTTCAAATGTAAGTCAGTTTTGCAATCTTGTTTCCAGAATTATTTAAGTTTATCGTTGTAATACTAGTGAAGGATCACATTTTGAACACCTACTCTAACATGTATTCATCTTAATTTTCAGTTTGTTCCCTAAATAAATACTGTTTTGTGTTTTAATTTATTTGACATTTATTAACCTCTAACCTACTGCCACATTTTGAAATCAGTCTTGCCAATCGTGTTGTACTAGTCAAGGCCTGCTCAGAATCATCTTTTTTTCGATCTCATGGTATAAGTATACAGGTAACTAGACGGTTTTCTTAACAAACACATGTTTATAAAGATTATTAGGTATTGTATCATGATCTCAAACCAAAATACCCATAGACAACAAGGTAATACTTTACATTCTTTACAATCATATTCACTACCTAGTGCTGATTTGCGGAATCCAACTATTGGGCCTTGTCAGTGATTTTAACAAAACCCTCCTCTACAGAAACTAAAATAAGTTGCTTGGTGCAATTTTGGATGCAAGCTATCCCATGCCCAAAGGCCAAATTCAACGATTGTCACACTTAAAAAGTGATTGCTCATTTCCATGAACAGTACAGTGAAAGAATGTCAGGCCAACCTAATACATTGGCTAAAATTCAATAATGGCTAAAAAATGACGTATCAAGGTCAAAAGTCCTATGCGAAAAAGACATGTTCGACTGTGTGAAGATTAGCGATAGCTGTGTTACACAAGTCAGTCCTAAATAGCATGGCATAGAGCTAACTGGATGGCTTACTTGAGAAAGATACGTGTTTTGAAAGGGAATTAGGCATTACACTGAGCTAAATATATTAAATTAGGATTGACAGATAAAACACCCAAAACAAGGTCCTTTCTTGAATGCAGGCTTTCGCGGCTGTTGTCCAATAAACTAATATTTTCCGGGTGTTGCCGTGGTCGTTCAATTTTACTTGACGTTTCGCTGCTCATACTGTCAGCTTCTTCAGAAGTTATTCTAAAGACTTTAGAATAACTTCTGAAGAAGCTGACAGTATGAGCAGCGAAACGTCAAGTAAAATTGAACGACCACGGCAACATCCGGAAAATATTAGTTTATTTTAACAAGGTCCTTGGTGCAAGTGTGGGTGTAAGGTGTAACCTATTTCGTGCCTAAGGTCATTCAACAACCCATATCAACTGCTTGCAAAGGCTTCTTCTCGAAATCTTCTCTCTGTATGTCTGTGGTGTGCCTGTCAAGCAGCCTACAGACATAGGCGATCTAGAGCTGTACGTGGGCTCCAAACCACGGAAGTGCTTGCATTTCTACTCCAGAGAAGACTTATTGGGCAGGGATCCCTCGGTAGTTTGTCATTGTCTTACGAAGAAGGCGATCGAATGTTTGCGGTGCATGTGTGGCCCTGGGAATCGAGCCCGGCCCAATCTCAGTGATCAAACCAACTGTGCGAAGACCACGAAATCAAGGCTAAAAAAAGGCACTTTACCTTTTCTTATGCGAAAAAAACATGCCCATCTGTTTGAAGATTAAAGAGTGCTGCCTTTCCCAAGCTAATACTCCCAAATATCGTGTCATATAGCTAACTCGATGGCCTAATTGACAATAGCATTTATGTTTATAAACAGCAGCAGGCATTGATCTGCGCCAAATATATTGGATCAGGATCGAAAGCCGAAATACCCATCCACGCACAACAAGGTGTTAGTTTACAAACAAACACAAACTGGTGTCAGTTTTGATTTATGGGGCCCAATTATGGAATACTGCCAGTAATTTAAACAATGCCTTCCTAAGAAAACGAGGTCCTGTGTGTAATTGTAGGCGCAACTTATTCCTTACCCAAAGGCTAAATTTAGCAACAAATTTCAGTTGCTACAGTTAAAAAGCTGAGTTCTGTGAACAATATAGTGAAAGAGCATTAGGATAACCTAATGCATTGACTAATCCAGCTTTTGTATGGAATGATGAAACAAAACGCTTTGATCTTTGTTTATTTATTAGGTGAGACCTAGACTTGCTGATGCAAAAATCCCAACCTGCATCGACTGATACGGTTATTTAGCACTGCTTTGTTAGAATTTTGCAGAACCAAATGGACTTCCACGCCTAGAAGCGGTTTTAATCATGCCAAGCTGCATATTCGTACGAAACCTATAATAGTTTTATCTCGTATGCGTCACATTTTTTCCATATTGAAAATTTCAACTGACTATGGCCAGGCACGAACCCGAGATTATTGGTTTACAAGCCAACTTTGCTGCTCCTTTGCATTAGCCAGACTTAAAACAACACGTCCTAAAATCATTTTTTATTTTGAAAATCGGCCTTTATTTTATACAATTTTTGGTTATCTGATCCTACCCATTATTTAAAATTCTGCCTACTAACATATGGTGGACCTAGCTCGGCCCTAAGGGTTAGCTGTATGTCAGATGTGATATGATATGCGATAAGAAAATTGTAAAATCACGAAGCCCAAATACGAAAGATTTGCCTTTTTGATAAATTATCAAGCGCTTCAAAGTAAAAATTTATAAAAAGCACTTTTTAATGAACTAAACCTTGAGACATGAGAGATATAAAACCGTGTTAATACCTACAAGAAATTGCTTTTTGTGATTTTCTGAAAATAGAAACATTTCAGTAATGTGCGTAATTTTGTGTTCTGTGTGTACTACGGAGTTGCGGTTAATAATATTTAAGCAACAATGGTATGCATGTAGTAAACTTCGAACTTTCTCATTTCATTATAAACTCGACCTTTTTATCAATATGCCTTTGAAGTTAAAGGTTAAATGTCAGGTTTCTTTATTGTACCTCAGTATCATAGTTTGTAAGTTTTCAAACTTAATTTACCTGCAGCATTTTAATAATCATGAGTTGAATCATGATCGAATCAAAAAGGGCTTTTTAGAGCAAAAAAGATTACGATTTTCAGATTTAATTTCCAGTCGTCGTTTGCCCCTTTGCTTTCTGACGTAATCCCATTAATTATTTCGTTGGTGATATAAGATTAACCGATTAGTTATTATGTACGAATACGAACCTTTGTTACCACAAAAGGATCGCAGCAGGATTTTGCTTTCTGCGGTGGCTGATATAGTTTTACAGACATTCAGAAATCCCTTTAGTTAGGTTTTATTTAAGTTAATCTCGACTAATTAAATCCAGCTGATTGGGATCTTGCTTTTCGGAAAACGGAGTTCGATGCTACGCACAGAAATAGTCAGGTATAAACCCCAAAACCATTCTGAAAAGGGATTTTGCTGTTGTGTTAACGACCGTTCTTCCGCAACTCTGTTTTAAGCGGTTAATAATTATGTTAAGATAAGGGGTATATTAGGACTTTGAAATTTATTTTTTAAATTATTGGGTACCTACAATAATACCTGGTCTTTAAATTTTAGAAATCCATATAGGTTTAGCTGGAGCTTGGGAAAAATTTGGAAGAATTTAAATGCCAAAATATAATTTATTGGGTAATTTATGAATTAAGAAATTTTTAACTTGCTTATTATTTTAATTAATTTGGTTATATTTTTGGATTTTTGGAAGCACGATTTTAACAATGCAGGTCTGTATTTTTACTGAGAGAAATTGCAAGGTTAAAAAATTATTAAGTACTAGAATATCCTCATTCCAAGGTATATTTGCTTATTAAATATTGAAATATTAAAAATCCCGCTTCGTTTATTTTTCAACGAGATTTTCAGTAAAAATCACTAAATAATTTAGACTGAAATAAAGGAAAATATAAATAAGCTACAATTTAAAATTTAAAACGTCCTTGGCAAGTATTTATTTGTCCACAGGCCGTCGCTTTAAATTAAAGACCTGTTGTTTAGGACTGCATAAGAATAGAAATAAATTATTATCTGCAAACCCCACATAAAACTAAAATTAAGAGGTGAGGCTTTTAAACCTGAAACTATCGACGTTGAAGAAAAACAACGAAACATGAATAATAATTGTAAGGTAAAATGCCAAAAATGCTAGAAATGAAATGTAAATTTAAAACAGCTACATCAGAAAGCTTTAACATGTTACAAAAATATGTTGAAAACCTCCAAACTCCTAAGCTCTGCAAAAAACATAAAAGCTGTTTTGTTCTTAAATCCCTTAGGTTTTGCTTTGCACATCAACCAGAAATAAAACAAAAAATAGTATAAACTAGAAAGATTGTTCCCCTTCTAAATGACTATCATCAAAAGAACGGTAAAAGGAAGGAATTAATTTTCGGGTGTCTTTCATGTCACAGTTTTGAAATTAAAACGATGTGATTTTGTGAATTATTTTTTAAAGACGCTGAAACCTTAAACTTAAGTTTTCAACTGAATTAAATTTTATTTACATTAAACTTAACTAATGTTTTGGCATTTAAACTTAAACCAAATCATAGTGTAAATAAGGAAATTTGTAATTTAAACCTAAGATAGACGTTGCAAATAAATCACAATTACAAAAACCGATTTTCTGTAGAAAATCAAATATAAATAATCTTTGAAAAATAATATTGAAAGAAAGGAAAAGATAAATTTAAAACAGTTATGTCAGAAGGCTGTAACATCAGGAATTGTTGAAAAATCTTCAAACCCTCGAGATCTGTGAAATTGAAGAGCTGTTTTGTGTTGAATCCCTTAAGGTTTTGTTTTGTTTATACATCGCAGAGAAAAGTTAGTAACAAGCAGAAAGACAATGTGTTCCATTATTTTAAAACAACACAACATTAAAAGAGGAATCCTTTAAATTTGTTTTACTGGAATTATATTTAGGCTGGATTACTTAAATAAATTTGTTTGAAGGTTGATAATAAATTATTATTATTAAATGTCGTATATAAAAATGTGGAGAAAGTGAAAAACAAATGGTAGCCACAATTTTTACATTTACGTTGCTAAAATTTCAACAAATGTGTTAAAAATTATTGAAAAATGTTGTAGACTTTTTAGATTTAGACCTATAAAAATGTCCTCGCAGAAAACAAGTAACATCAACCAAAAATAGAATACTTCGTAAATTTAAAAGGTATTACATAAAACAGTGAGAAAAGTAAAGAAAGAATTGGATTGTTACATAATCTTAGGCAGGTTTATTTGAACAAATAAATTTGGTAAATAATGATTCTGTCCAATAAAGCAGCGACAGTCTTGTCTTTCTAGCTGTAAATAAACTAAACTGATTAACACAAAGTGACCTATAAATAAGTTCATGAATAAAAAAAAAGTTTGTAAGCTCTCGAGATCTGTAGAAATGAAAACGCTGTTTTATTTTTAAATCCCTTAGGTTTGGTTCTTTCATAAATCGCAGAAGACAGTATCAAGCAAAAAAAGGATGTTTTGTTATTTTAAAATGTCTTACATAAAAAAAGAATGAAAATACAAACAAATTCAGTGGTTGCAACTTTTCAATTTGTTTTATTAGAATTAAACTTCTTCTTTCTTTTCCTTTTACCCTTTTATACCTTTACAGTGTCGAATAATAATAATTTAAATAAATTCAAATTCAATAAATTTGAAACATAATGAATAGTTCTGCTGAAGAAAGCAGGGACATTTTCAGCCTTAACTAAATTAAAACCGATTATTGAAAAAATTTCAAACTCTCAAGATCCTATAGGTATTGGTATTAGCCAAACAGTTACAAGAACAAATCAGTTACTACAATTTTTAGATATGTATTAGAATTAAAATTTAGGTCGAGTTATTTAAACAAATAAGTTTGATAAATAATGATTCTGCTGAAGAATTAGCGACAGTCTTGCCTTTTTGGCCCCACATAAACTGAAATTGATGTACAAAAGTTCATTACAAATAAGTTTATGAATGAAATAAACTGTAAAAGAATTACTTGGCTGAGATTTCTAGAAATGTGTTGAAAATATTTAAAAATTTTCAATTTCTCGAAATCTGCACAAACGAAAGAGTTGCTTTGTTGTTAAATCCTTTACGTTTTGTGCTTTTTTTAAACATCGCATGAAACAAGGTAATATTAATTAAAAAGAGTATGTTTTGTTATTTTGAAACGTTTTATATGAAAAAGTGAGAGAAGCAAAAAGGAAAAATTCAGTTGCTAGAATGTTTTCACTTGTTTTATTAGAATTAAATTTAGGCAGGTTTATTTAAAGAAATTAGTTTGGTAAATAATGATTCTGCTGAAGAAAGCAGCCACATTTTTGCCTTTCCAACCTCAAATAAACTAAAACAAATTCACTATAAATAAGTTCACGAAAAACATAAGCTGCAAAGGAATGACCTGGCTACAATTTCTGGAAACGTGTCTTTGAGCTAAAACAATATTTGCTCATATAAAGAAAAAACTGTACTAGGTATAAGTAAACCCTTGATATTGACCAGAATGTTCTGTTCTTTACTAGGTTTGTCTTACCAACAGATATTTCTGTAATGTGGAAAAGGGAGTCGGGCTTGATAAATAAATTATTCGAAAGAAAATTCAAGTTTAATTTAGTTAATTAATTATACCAAAAGTATTCATGGTTTTAAATGTTATATTTGTTTCAAGAAAAAAAAATAACGCAGATTTTCAGGGTGGTTTCAAGGTGAGCTTCTAAATTTTGCTAATTTGTTCATTCTAATTTCAACAACCAGTTAAAAGTTGACCCCGAAATAATTCTGGGAATTGAAGATTTTAAGAATCTTTATTGGTCGAAGAGATTGGAATAATCGCATAAATAGAATGCACAAAGAAATGATTGTAAAGATAGTAAGACAATAAACTAAGAGGGGAAAGACAAGTAGGAAGACCGTGGAAACGATGGCGAGATAGCATGTGACGTTCCTTTGTTTAAAAACAGGCTAACAGCCTAGGTAAGAAAGAATGAAGAAGAAGAAGAAAAGGAAAATAATGATTTTTGCTAAATTGCTGGAAAGAATCACTTGGCATACCACTGTCGGTTTTGGGGTTATTGCTGCTTCATCTGGCAGCTAGTACTATCCAATACAAGAGCAAAACCCAATATCACTTGTAAGAGGTTGGATGGTGATACTCATACGAATTTTGATAATAATCTCATTTTATCGCATCTCACATTTCACATACTATTCTTATCTGTAAGAAGTTTTATGTCGATTTTTATTACTAACTAACAATTAAGTCAAAACTCTTCTCCAGATTACAGGTATTTAATTTATAGCTTTCACCTTTATTATTCGACCCTAAAATATTTAAATCCGATCCTAATTTTTATTGAAATTTGGTGACAATGTTATAAATTACAAGCTTAATTGATTGTGGTTTACCAAAAGGTTAAATAACTAACCAACAATAAATGTCGGCAAGGTCCAGCTCGATGTAAATTCCCTGTATCAATTACGAAAACATCGAGGGTTAATTTATTTTTTACGAATTACAAAATGTATGTTTTGTATTAGCGACGAAGTTGTAAAAGTGACATTTACACCAAACAATTCATTATTTACAACGCACAAGCGGGAATAAATTTACTTAATTCAGAATTACCGGAATAAAAGTAATATTCCTTTAATGTCTTTTGTTATTTACGGCTAAATCTATGCGTATTTTATAGGTGTATAATAATAAAATTTGGTTGTTTAACTGCGCCGGATGGGCTGTTATAAGTGTGTAAAACGTTCCATCCGGTATTCTGCGTATAAAACAATAGAAAAAAAAAGTTGTTGGCATAATTATAGGCCACAGAACACCGGTCATTATTAATTACGAGCAAGAATCATTATCAGAAATTGCTTTTACCTCTTCGGCTTTGTATAAGTTTGGTAATTCTAGATAGGCCGTAATTTCACGAGATGCCTACGTACCTAAGAGACGCCATAAAGCTTGGAAAATGTGACAATAGACCGTCGCCTGAATGTAACCATTAATTTCGTTAATTAATTACCATCTTAATTAACCACTCTAACTCACAAAAGTTCATTAGTCGACCACTAGGCGGCTCGGGCTATGAATTATTTTCTGATTGTGTTTCTATTTCACTTCGGCGGTTGTATTTTAAAGAACTTGGGGACAGCTCGTCTAAAACGATTCTTCTTTATTTCTACGTAAATTTAAGCTAGATCATAACGAATTTTTTTTACGGCTGCGGAAAATGATATACTTTTGAATGAAGCATTCCAAAACGTACGAGAGCATTTAAAGTTAATAACAAGTTAGGGTTTTGTAGCTGGAGTAAATCAAGTTGAACGGGTGTTGTCTAATTCGAGTATAATAATTTTGCCTCTGGTATTTCCATTCTTTCTTTGGTCGTTTGTAAAAGCAATTGGTGCCCATTTACGTCAGAGAGTTTGTCAATTTTTTTTTGTAAATGTGCTTTATAGAAAAAATCTACACACGAATACTTTCACATATTTCGTGTGGCATTATCAGGTGTAATATGTCTCAATTTGTTTTTTGGTTTTAAGGGAAAGGCTTTCGTTGATTTCGGCAGCTGTAATGTGTTCCTGCTTTTTACAATTAAATAAATTGACTTAATTATACGAATTTTAATAAGAAATTAAGGTGACTGCAATTAACACGAGCTATTTAGTTATAATAACTACGTCGTCGTCTCATTAAAAATTTAGTAGAAATACGATTTATGTTACGGAGAGACTTATCAATTACATTGTTCTTTTATCCGGTACTAAATCTAAAAGTTGTAATTTAGATATTATTATTTTTAGGGCAATTATAAAGACATTAAAAATTTCTAAGAATCACGATAAGATTTTAAATAACTTTTACAGCTGCATAAAGTACGTGAGTTTTAGTAGTCGTTGAATTATTAAACAGAAATAATTATGAAAGAATTTCGTAAGGGCACAATGGTGTGTTTATGTAACAACTAATAAAGAACACATGCAACAGCTGGTGAAAATTATACATGTAAGTGGTTTGAGACTTACCTTTTGGGGTTTCTCCTGCTGCTCCTATTTCTTCGTCTTTTCATGTTTCTTTTACTCTTTTTCCTCCTCTTTTTTCTCTTCCTTCTTCGTCTTTTTATTCCTTTGTTGTGTTTTGTTCTTTCTATACTATTGCTCGAGGTTTCTAATAATAACCAGAAAGGATTGATCGGGGGTTTCCAATTATCTGCAAAAGAAAATTCTAGATTTATTCTATTGAAGGTTTCGGTCTTAATTAGAAGACAAATGGAAAACAAAAGGCCTTATCCGTTAAATTTAATGAAGGGATTTTATTTACTACATTTTACTTTGCGGTCTCCAGCTTCATAATGTATTATTTTTGTTTCTTCAAGTATTACAAAGTATAAAACGACAATATAACCAGAAACAAATAAAGAAGGCAATCATAGGTTTACCTTTTTATCTTTCATTTGGAGTTCTGCCAATTTTTCTTATGAACAATAAGCAGAAGCATAGAAGAAGTGTTTAAGTACCTATAGACTTACATGCAATTGTACTCCGATATTTCATTAAAAGAATTCTATCGTTTCGTACGTACCCTGATATTCTACAGTTTAATCCGAAATTGTCAAGCCTAGCAATGAGGCATTAGCCTATATCTTCAAACTGATACGTCCTATTCTCTTGATCGTAAAAACCTGTTCTGCTTTCTTTACACGTTAAAATAAGAAGAAGAGATAAAAAGAACAACATGGCTTTATTGATTTAAACTCAACGCGACGGAAGATATTTTTCTCATTTGTGGGCATGTATTTTACTAAAACTATTTCTGGAATTTTTTACAGTAATCAAACTAAAACGAATAATAGATATTGAACGACTCCCGCATATTTCAAATTTACGAAGCTATGAAAAAGCTTACGTTAATATCAATGTTTATGTAATGGAAGTACAGCTCAAGCTATAAACATCCGTATTAAACAATAAATCAAGTAAAGAGAACTCTACAATAAGAGGTGAAGATAAGAAAAGAAAATATCAACAAATTAAAAGAAACCTACTGAAGAAAACAGTATAAATAAATATACAGCAACAGCGAGGTAAAACTGCAAAGATCATTATCACTCACCAGAAGAAGGAAGTTTGAGGAGCGAATGCAGAAGTTGAATTTGGATGGTTCAACTAAAACTGTGGTAAAAAAACACCAAACGAAAATCTAGTCAGAAGAAAGCACAGTACTCGGAAAAACCAAAGAAATCAGAAAAATACAAATGGGTGAAAAATTAGTAGAAAGTTACAACAGTAGCGAAATAAGAAATCTTTGGTGTGTAAAAAGAACTAAACAATGTGACTCTTTTGCAGGAACGGGCAGGAAAATCTTATTCTATTTCGTGTTCTTCTTCTTCTTCCCCTTTATAGTCGAGATGATCCCTTATAACTCGTTAATTAATAAATAATTCTATAGGCTCTCATTACAAGTAAATATGTTGGGTAAGAGGCAGAATACCGTACGCTCTGAAGCAGGCAAAAAGGGAATAGAAATATGGGAAAAAATAATACACAAAATGGAATGTAAAAGAAGAATTAATATCTAAAATGATCAAATATTTGCACTGAGACTAATACAAAGGAAGCTTTACGAATCTACTAACTTTTTATCCTGTTTATAAATTTTTGGAAGGCTTATTATAACAGTAAAAAAGAAATTAACTTGATAAGGCTCTTCATGTCGAAAAAACTTATAAATTTAGTAAAAATGCCAAGAACCATAAAGAAGACCAAAATTGAAATAAGAGCACAAGGAATTTTATTCGACTATTTGGTAGTTAACAGTGGATTAAGACAAAATATTTCTTAACAGACTGTTAGATTACTGATCAATAAATAAGTACAACGAGGACTATTTCTATTAATGAATCGTTGCCAGAACGAAAAAGGAGCTGTTTAAAAACGTAGGAAGATTGCGAAAGGCAGCAAAATAAGAATAAAACACCAATACGTAATTTAATCGAAAGACCCAAAACTAAATATTTGAATAGACTTCGATTCACCTTGAAACGTATTTCTTTGGGTTAGGCTCGAATTCATCTATTCTTTTAAAGTTTCAGTTCTAAATTGTTATCTTATAAACTTTTCTTGTTCACTTAAATTCCAAATAGCGTTCCAACTAAACTTTATTCATAGTCTTCTATTAGTTAGTCACAGTTTTTCTAAATTTATTTTCAACTTAAGTTTGCCGAAGCAATAGGATAAAAAAAATTAATATTCAGTACCAAAGGAAGAGTCTAGATTTTTATTTTCTAAAAACAATTTAATTTTAAAATAAATCCAAAACTATTGAAACGCAAAGGAAGAAAATATCAAGGAGAATTAATTAAAAGTGAAGAATGTTCGCAGAGACGATTACAAATCTGTCAGTATGTTAATTATGTGAGGATAATTTTTAAGGGTAACAATGATAGCAATAAAAAATTTAAAGCACAAATTACAGCTGCAAAGCATTTCAGAGAATGGGGCTACGAGTATACAAGAGTATAAAAAGGCCAACGGTAATTTATGGGTTTCTTCCTTGCTTTCTGCCCAGCATACTGACAACAGGAACAACATCGACATAGAAAAAGAAGAAGGAAAGAAAGATAAAGAAGTAAAAAGGATATGAAGAAATCATAAGAGGAAGCAAAAGAAAGATAGGAAAGAGCAAAGCAAGAAGAAGAAAAGCGAGTAGAAGAAAATAATGATAAACAAGGGAGCTTATACCAGGGAAATGTAGATGATAATTGAAAGTGAGAGAAGGGAAGAAGTAGAACCAACCAAGAAATATAAAAGTTAAATGCAAGATTTAACATCAAACCAGCAGTGAAAATAGTTAATGATGAGATCTGCATTCCTTGTTTATAGTAAACCTTTCTGTTGGAACCTGTTTTAAGACGTTATTCTGTTTATTATTAAAAGCCCAAAATGATATGCAATCAATAAACAATTTTGTCATTTTAATCAGATTCTTGACCTTGTAAAATACGTTTCGTTATCCCTTTTTATCTGTGGCCTGTTTTCTCCATCTTGTTGTAGCAAAAACATGACAAAAAGGCGAACAAGTTAATATCCATTAAATGTCCTTCTAATTTTAAAGATTGCTTGTTCTTTTCAGGGTCTGAAAGCTGAAGTAGCTTCAGGAACACCTGAAAGATCTTTATAATTTATTATAATAATAATGCATTTCGATATTTAAAGATTGCGCTTTTTCGATCCTTTCAGCAATAGAGCAAACCGCTGTAATTATATTGTATGTATATCTTGTAAGGCTAAAATTTCCGCAAATCAAGCTTAGGTGCCAGTTTTGAAAAGCAGTTGCCAGTAGTAACTCATTTTTTTTTTTTAGTTAACTAAGTTGTTGCTCATTACAAGGTTTCAATAATTATATTGAAACAAGTTGAATTGAAGCAAATTTTTCAGCGAGAGAAGGGAGCAGGCTTCAGTTTCTTGGAATTTCAAACTTTTCTCGCCTTTAAGAACAAAAAAAATATTAACCTTCTTAAGGTTAATGTTATTAACTGAAATTATTCGCAATTTTCATGTGAAAATTATCAGAAGAAAAACTAACTCATTTTTTTTTAACTTATGAAACTTTGAAATTCTGAAATTGTTAAAAGTTTAATTTCAAGCATCGGTTGAAAAGCACATATTCAAGGAAAACGTAAACCCTAAGGGAAAGCGGTTTCTTCAGAAGGAGTTTTCAGAACTGAAACTTTGCTCTTCTTCCAGGATTTTTTTTACTGTAAAAGTTGGAGTTTCAAGGATCGGCAGGAGCTACAACATTAAAATTATCAAAAAAATGTAAATAACTAATAATAAGAAAAGCTTCCGAATCGAAGAAAGGTTGAAACGTTTCTTTCTCTTCATTTCGGAATCTTTCAGCATTTTTCAGGTTGTGTACCTTTATATTAAACAAAAAAAAAACTAATTTCAAAATAGGCAGAGATTTTTCATGCCAAAATATTACCTGGAGGATTCGAAAATTTACGAAAATGCTTCAATTTCTTAGCTAGGAGAAATTAACGATATATTTATTTTAACAATCATTCCCAGAAATTTGAAAGCTCTTCCGAGTATTTTCAGGTTGAATATTCTTAGGTTGTCCAGAGAAAACAGATAAATTCGATTTTCGATTTTCCAGGAGTGAAGCAATTATTAACTTTTAAGTTTATTAACACTTTCCGCTTATTTATTTTTTAGTTTTTGATTTAGTTAACCATTCTTTGCAGTTGGTGACAAAAACAATTAATATTTTTTAAATTTAATTTCAATAATAATTTAACACGGTTTTTAAATAAATAAATTAGAACTTAGATTAATTATATGCAAGTGTTATATAAATCTACCAGATTATTACAAATTGAAATAAAAAATGCATTGCTTTAATTATTTTTATTCTGCAAGGAATTGTGATTCTAATCCAAATGCCTACAAAGCAATTTAAATAAACGTTAACCAACGAACAGTTAAATCTAAAACACGGAAAATGCAGTTTAATTACGAATCGCCAGCAAAGTTAAATTACAAAAGCTAATTAAATTATTTATCCAAAGCACCTTTAGATTATAAAAATTCTACTGGGTAACAGTTATTTTTACAGCTTTATTAAAGAAACCTTAAGATTGTTTGGGTAAAAAAAACTTTTTCATATATCTTTTTAAGTCTAATTTAGGATTAGGGCAAAATATTCGAGTATTAGCTAACCTTATTATTAACCTAATGAAAAGCGCTCTAGCACAAAACCCAACTTAACCGAAATGACAGTAATTGTTATTTTGACAGTAGTCGACCATGCGAGTCATCTTCGGTTTTATCTGGAATTCCTCACGAATGTAGAGCTGTTCGTTTGTGGCGCTATATAAAAACTCCACCTTGTTGGTGTCGGGCATCTTAAAATCTAATGTGTATTTAAGTACAACTTAGGAGTTTTATACCACTAACAACTACGTTTTTGTTTTCAGATTCCTTTGGCTCGTAGCAGATGAAGATGGTGATGGATGAATTGACACAATTTTAACTGGAGTGAGGCAATTTTTAAAAGTGCTTTTATTTCGATAACAATGTAGTAGATTTGAGTGGTTGATTTAGATAAAGATAGTAGAAAAGTATAAGTAAAGCACAAATCTATCGATGTTAAAGTTTTTGTTGAAAGTTTTTGTATGTTAAGAATGACCATAGCGGGTCAAATGTTAATGTAATGGACTTAAAATGGCTTTCTATTCGTAATGTTATATAAAAAGTGCGGCAAAAAGACGAATAGCCGCTTGCAAGGTGTCGGATTCGTGACTAAAGTGATTTTATATCAACTGCCCAAGAATTTATTATCATTAAATTTGAATTTATTATATCTGGAAATAATATTTCGAAAAAAGCAACATCTGCCACGATTAACGCATCATAATTTTCAACAACTATGTTAAATACATATCGCTAGTGTACCGGAATGTACCGATGCAACGTACGCAAAATGTTAATTACGTTTGTAATTACATACTGCGTGGTTAGTAGACAGAATAATTTGAACTTGTAAAGAATGCAATAACAGAAATTAATGCTGCTGCTCTCAAAGACAAGAATTTGCTCAGCAATTACTGATACTACTTTAATATTAAATATGGCGACCGGATACGATTAGGTGTTCACACAAGTACGCACATATATCAAAGATATTTAGTTAAGTTGCCCCAAGTATACCTGAGTTTTGTCATAATTAAATATTGATTATTCTTCCAATCACGTTAACCACGCAATTTTCGAAATTACAGTGCGTGCCAGCTACTTTGTCACAACGGACGGTATTATTAAAAAGAAGCACAGGCTTAAAATTATTTCTAGGTAATTTTACTTGTTTTTAATAGTCTTAACCCAATTCCTATTAATTTAAATAACTATACTAATAAATCTTTGTAAAACTGAAAGTGAGAATCGACATTCTTGTTTTAGGTTTGAAAGTTCAAGAAAATTTCCGCGATTAACTAAAAAGGTTTCTGTTTTTAGGCACAACGAATTGCAGAAAGAATCCCTGTCAGTTTTTTTGAAAAGTACAGATCAAGATATCCTCAGAGATTTCAAAATGCATGACAGGCGTAAAAATTCAGGTACAAACTGTTTAGACGAATCAACCTCTACCTAGAACCAGTTGCTTTTAATTTACCAAGGCTTTTCTTTATAAAAAAATCTGAAGTGGAACTAAAAGATGTCTCACGTCGGTTTCGCCAAATGCTAAACTTTTTGTAGTCAAATACGTATAGCTTAATTTCAAATAAATTGAAAAAATGGGCTTCACTCACAACCTTGTAAAATTAATTTTTTGTGAATTATACCCAAGGTTGGCTTGATACAATCAAGAAACAGATGGACGTAAATGACGCTTAAATACGGTTGTATAACTATTCATTTCTAATTATGTAGTCAGTTAGTTATCCTACCCTCCTATACCTTTCGGCAGTGAGGGGTGTCATGGCATAAATTAACCAAAACTGCTGCTATCTGGCTACAAACTAATTAACTGTCTCAATTAAAACCGAAATTAATTTAAGTTACTTCTATTTCTTAATTTTTTCTAATTGATATGTCCAGGTTAATTTTCTTTTGATTATTTTTAATAAGTTTTTTTAGACAATCACAGATGCAAGCAAGTTTAATACAACTAACTGTCTTAACTGCGGCGTGGTTGATTATTTATCGGGCGAAATCTAGGATTAGGAGTACCAACGACCTCAACAAGTAACTAAATTTTAAAAAAGCCTTGAGTAATAAGTATTCAAAGTACTCAAAGTATCTAAAGACAAAATTGGCGGAGAATATGACAACAATGTAAACAAATGAGCGGAGGCACTGTTGAATCACATGTGGCATCTCACCCGTAATGTTCTGTAAAAGTACAAGCAATACTCTCAATACTCTTTATACTTTCAACAAATTCTTGAACGGATTCATATGAGTAATGCACGATTCCAATGCGAACACCAAGTTCAAATTAATAACCTTACAAAATACGTTACTGGTCATTACTATCGTCATATCTCTACGATACTGGATGAACTGTATTGCCCTGATGAAACAGCGTAGAGGCATCATTCCACCACCTTTTGGCCATGTAGCGTCTATTTTAGAAAATATTAGGAATTCCATTGAAAAGATCTGCATAGTTTTGTAATTCGTTTTTGATAGTCTTGATTATCTCACCTTACACTGAACATTGAACACAGTAAATAACTCTGGTGCACAACATTAATGGTCAACTTGTAAAGGTATTAGGTGGCAAGGTAAGAAGAAACTATTGTAGTATATTATACATGACGCTATAATGTATGCTATTATTACCGAGGATAATGTTTGCAACACGAGCGAGCGTGCGAGCGAGTTTTGCAATTATCCGAGGTAATAGTAGCCATTATAGCGAGTGGCATACTATACTTTATCCTCGACTACAAAATACTAAGAATTTTTAATTAAAATTTAAATAACAACATAACCTATTTCACTGACAACATAACCTATTTCCTTAATTATACGCCATAGACAATGATGTTACCATGACACCGTGCATAATGAAATGATGTTACCATGACACCGTGCATAATGATTTCAGTGTGTAATGTATAGCATTATGAGTCACCAAACACATGAATAATTGACAGATTATTGACTAGTCGTGGATAAAAGACTTAATAATAATTAATGTTAAAACGAAATATCTCTTGTTCTTATTTAAGAATGGATATTTTTAATAATGACTGATAATTTGCGAGATTGTTTCATGTGTTTGTTTTAATAAAAACACTAGTAAACAAGTTGAGTATTTGAATTTTTTCAAACTGTATGCTTTTTCTAAAATTTACGTAAACTATCTATTTTTGTACAGATACACTATCACCCTTAATTTACCTTAAGCACCTAAAAATATATTTAAACAGCTTAAGTGGTAAAATAAAGGCTTAAATATTACGGCAAATATTCAGCAAGTTTGAAATGTGCCGATTTCAAACGATAAAAGAGACGGAGAGAGGCGAAATATATGAACTAAAATTAAAGATAACAAATGTTACAGTAAATGTGGTAGATAAAAAGGCCATTTTATATGTCTGGGATAGAAATTAAAATCAGGAACATCAGAAATCAGTAAAAAAATGAAATTAGATTAGGCAACATTTGGGAAATTTGCGAATGTATTTAAGTTAAGAAAATTCACCGAAAATCTATGTTACGTATGTTTTACCAGTACTCACATACGAATTTGAAATCACAAACAGAATAGGTAACAAAACAGCAATAACCCAAAGAGCTGTGGAAAGGCAGATGTTTGGTATAACTCCGCGGAAACGAAAGATAAATGAATGGATTTGGGGTAGAACAGGGGTGGTAAGGAAATCGGCTTAGTTAAAGAGGAGATGAGCAAAGAATGGATGACTGATGGACAACTCGACTGCTGCAGGGATAAACAAGAACGATTAAGCAAACCGTATAAAAACCATCAGCCAGATGATATGAGAAAAGTGTCTTTGGATTGACATTCTTCAGGTTTTAAAACTTCGGTTAAACTGTTTTTGCAACGAAAAAGAGATAATAATTTTATCAGACTATATACAAACACAACGCATATTATGTAGCCACTAGTTCTAGCGATGTTCTTTAATTTAAACAAAATGTGGAAAAAAGCTAACAGTGTCGATATAACCACGATGGACAAGCAATAATCAAATAGGATGTAGTTACCTAATTTGCTACATAAAATTAAAATTACAAAAAAATAGAGAAAAAACAATTAAAGTGATTTAAACATAAATATACTATTAATATGAAAAATAAAATGAGAGAAAATAAGTTAATACCGATGTGTACTTGCTGGCTAAAAAAGAAGGAAAGGATACAAATAAAAGAACAGTAACCGAAAGATCACCTGAACAAGCTAATGAAAGTGGGGAGAAATAATTGCATACACATGAAACTGTAACAACATACGCAAATCGCAAATTACGGGGAAGAAAAAACGGAAGATCTAACAACTACAACCGCAGGTTCTAGTACAGAAAATATATCAGGAGAAACATAAGAAAATAGGAAGAAGGGATTAAAAACCAACATGGAAATGACAAAACTACCCCCAAGTATGGAACTAGTATTCAAGAAAGCTCTTACTATTATTTCAAGAATAGTGGCGCTAGCTAACTAAAGAAGAAGAGAAGCGCATATACTAATAATCAAAGTAGATTGGTTACAAAATAATATGGAGGCATTCAGAATAGGAAGAAGATGAGGGAGGCGCTTGGAAAACTGGCTACAGAGAACTGGGTGAAGAAATAAGAAAAACAATCGAAGAGATAGATAAGTAAAGAAAAAGGAAGGAATAAACCAAAAGACAATTTTAAAAGATAGTTCGTTTACTATGGATTACTTTCGTCCATTGCCAAAAATTCGAAACGCTTTCCAAAAAATTATTCCAATACAACAACGCAAACCGAAATATCAAGGAAATATTTATATCAAATCATTTAATTTATTTGGAAAGCAAAAGTAATTCGTCTTTTTTGGTAGAACCTATAAAACAGAAATAAGAAAAGGGTGCTTGCAAATAAAAAATAAGCATGCTATTTAAGGCTTTGATCAAATTGTAGAGAAACCAATATATCGATATTATAACTAGAACTTCTGAATATGCAGAAGATTTTTTAAAATTAAATGAATTTTAAAGCTTAAAATAAGTTACGAAGAAGAAGAAGAAGAAGTAGAAGAAGCACAGAAGATATCATTGATGATTTTGACTTACGAATAGCCAATACAGTTAGTCAAATCTGCGAAGATATTGACAAAACCTCAGTATTTCGAAAATATATCTTAAGCAGGCTAAAACCAAGTAGAGTTGGCAATAAATTTGGGAAAACAAGAAGAAGAAATTCTTCACATTAACAGCTCTAATTGGTACATTTACTAGACGAAGTTAAATAATTAAGACTAATAAAGGTAACTGCTTCTTGGAGTATCTTGCTACTAAGTTAGAACTAGCGGCGTTCCAGTAAAGGAAATCAAAGAAATTTAGTACAAAATACAAAGTCGAAATTTAATAAAAATCTCTGAATCCACGTTAACCTTTTGAAATATCAAAAGAAAATTTCTTGATGTAAAAAAAAAAAAATAGTAAATGTTGTTAATTTTCAGATTAGGAATTCTAGTGAGAGGATATGATTTTCGTGTTTTAACATTAAGTTTCTGAAATTCAAAATTGACTTAAATTAGTTAAATTTTTACTTTAAAGTATAAAATCACTTTAATAACAGACTTTTTAACTCAGAGAAAAAGCATACTCTAATAAGTCAAAATTCAAGATTGAATATAAATTTCTGCCTTTTACATTATAAATTTTGTGTTCTGATTACAAATATGAGACTTGAATCTACAATTTTTGAATGCAAATTGGCACATTTTTGAATCCAGATTATCATAATCCTGTCCTAATGGAAACTTAAATTTTTGAATTATACTCGTAGTTTTTAAATCAACAATGTAACACAATCTTTTAAATAAAATTTAAATTTTGAGTTTCAACTTTCAATTACGTTTCAGAATACAATTTCCCAAAAATTTGAACATAAATTTCTGAATTTTATTTAAAATTTATAATGAGAAATTAAATGTTGATTCTTCAGTTTCAGCTTTTAAATCAGAAATCACTGCTAATTTCCTGTTTTAAACTGTAGGAAATACAATTTTCGTGGATGTGGATTTTAAAAATTCAAACTAAAGTCTAAAATCTTTGAGTTTGGACTTTTATAAAATCCGACCTTCAAATTGGTATTATCAATTCCATTACAGAAATTAAAATTTGTGTATTTTAATCTTCGAATCCAAAATCACTGATATCGATTCTTTGAATTTAACTTTCGGAATCAAAATTAAAATATGTAAAGTTTCCTCAACCCTGATTTGGAATTAAAAATTTAAAAAAGTTAGTGCTTGCACAATATTTTATCCACTCTGGTAATTTCAGATCTAAGGTGGATATTATTAGAAGCCAAAATTAATAATTAAATTCTTAAACCGAACTTAAATTTTGAGTCAAAATTTGTAAGTTTCCATAATTCATTTATTAATTTATTACTCATTTAAAATAATATCAAAGTAAGTTGTCAGACTGAACCAATTTATAACAGTTACAGCTTAATTCAGTGTTATAAGCAACAACGTAAGCTATTTCTGTCATAATGTACAACCTTCCGGTTACGATTAAATCGTGTTACCGTAAAATTAAATCACTGGACTTGTAAACAAATTTGCATACAAATACCTTAAGCTGCAGTTGCCATATACGGGATTTTTCAGTAATTTCCAATTCGAGCGAGAAGCACAATGATTCAGATGTGTGAAATCTCATTAATTACGTCCCGTCTCCTACGATATCAGATTTAATATTCACACCAAAAGTCGACTGGGATTAGAACAAAGTATGTTTTATGTTTCAACTTCGTAATGATTTAAACACTTGTTTTTCTGCTCCGCTTAATGTAATTTTAGCTTTTCAACTTAATCTCGATGGAATCGTAATTAAATTTCTCTCAGGTAAGTGGTAAAAACTTTATAAATCATATAAATGGGCTTTGTTGTGATGTTTTGCATGTTTAAGACTGTGAAATGCAGATGGATAAGTCTATTGATGGACCTTTGTTGGGGAGTAATTTATAAAAGGCGTGACATTTTGGAATTTTTTGGAATAATGAGGTTCGAATTATGTCTGAAAAGTAAACTTACATTTAATTTAGTTAATAAAATTTAGGACTTTTTCACATACATCAGGGGAAATTTAAGAATTTCCACCTTTTCACAAAATACAGGGCGATTCAAAGTATTGTCATTAAAATAAATGGGTACCTATATGCTGACCTTAATAGAAGTACATTACAGTAAAAATTTAAAGCTTATTACGATTCTTGTTTATTTTAAATTTTATTACACACTTTTGAGAACCGCTGGCTAATATGCACTTAAAAAGCCTGCGACAGAAATTTTACCGTGCAAAAATAAATGAAACATTACACAATTATGTAATTTACAGGTTTCACTTTTCTCTCACATACCTGGATACTCTTATCAGTATGAACAAGAACGGTGTTTGATAAATTTAGATTTTGAATGTAAACAGAAGGTACCTATTCTAATGATCCCCAACCAATTGTTGTATTGACCTTTTTAATTTTTTTCTGAGCTTACCTTTTACTTGCGTCACATGGTTTATTGAGGAAAGTTGTTCTATTTGATATGCTCTACCTACCCTTAAAATTAATGACAATACCTTTGAATCACACTGTATATTCATTCATCAAAATTTATAACATTTTTTTGCATATCTTGCAGAATACAACTGCAGCTTTCTAGTTATTCCCACGAATTTTAAAATTTTACAATGTTTTTCCGAAATCTCTCCGATCTTTTCATATAAATTGCCTAGACTCCGGGAAAACTCAGGAGTTTCAGACTTTTCACAAAATATGCTGATTCATCAAAATTTATACCTTTCTTTTGACATCTTCAAAAATATTATTGCAGCGATCTGGTTTTAATATTTAATGGTGATTTTAATGATAGCTCAAGAAAAATTCGGGAATTTCAGACTTTTCACAAAATATACGATTTCGACAAGATTTATGAAAATATAATAAGTTTTTTTAAGACTTTCAACGCTGTTAATGGAAATTTATCCAATCAATTTTGAGAGTTTGTAGTATTTCATAAATTCTCCGCTTTCAACTTTTATCAATATTTGTAAATGTTTTTTCTTTATAAAAAAATATAAAATGCAAAACTCACCACAACAATCCTTTAGAAAATAATTATAAATATACATATTTTGATGAAATCAGCATACTATTTTGAATTTTCTGGAACCTCACAGACTTTTGCGAATGAATTCATGCGACTTCGAGAAAAATTGGGAGTTTCAGGCTGATTCAGCATAATACTATGTATTATTATAAAATTTAATAATCTTTTCTTAGTACATAATCAAGGACATTACAGCATACTTCCGGTGCTTTTGATAAATTTCAACATTTTTTAGCCGCTTTTCTGAATTTGGCAGATCTTTTCGTATAACTCCAAACGACTACAGTAACTCTGAATTTCTTAAAAATAAACGTGAATTCCGTAAAATTTATGAATTTTCATTGAATTTCAAAATTGCAACTTTCTAGTTATCCTAATAAATTTAAAAATTTTGTAGTATTTCCGAAATTTTCCTGGACCTTTTTGGGTATGTACGTTTGACTTATGGAAAATTTTAAATTTCCTATAAATCTGCAGTTTCATCAATATTTATGAAATGTTTATACATTTTCGGACATTTTCGTAAATAATTACAATTTTGCCTTTTTTTCTATGAATATTCATTAGAATTCGAATTCTTCCAAGCTTTTTCGACAATTGCAAGCTATCCTGGAATACCCCCGCATTACCGAATTTTTTTAGAAGTGAGCTCATCAAAATTCTGACAGTTTTGTCAATTTTTGTAAGTAAAAGTTTATGTTAAACATTCAGTAACAAACTTGAGGCGACAGTAATAATATCTGAAGACGAACTTGTTGAAAATGTGTTAAACTGTAATAAAGTTTTAAATAACGAAAGCAAAATTAGCTTTAGTAAAGGCCCTTTCATTTTCTTCGACTTAGAAGCAGCGACCTGTTGCAGCAAGAAATGTCTTAAACGTAGAAAAACTCTTAAAATTCCCAAAGAAATTATGCTAAAATTTTGTTAGTAAATGTAGAAGCTATAACTCAGGATCTACATTCATATCCTTGCAAGAAACCTTAAAAAAAATTTTAAAAATTGGGATATTTTACATCGCCGGAGTGGTTAAGGCATTCGACTACAGCGCGGACGGTCTTAGGGTCAAACCCGAGTCGAATACTCGGCGGGCGGCTTACCCAGTCACTGAAAATAATTGGGAACCGAAACACAGTAGTGGAATAGCAAAGGTAGGCGTTGTCGAAGGTGTATGCATAACGTGCGAGACAACCGAGGTATGAAAACGACTTAGCAAGAGTCCTTAACCCTCCATGTTGCCAGTCACACTCTCTTGCGGAGTGTAAATGCCGTAAGTAATGATATTACTGCATTTCTACATTTAAGTGAATCTTTGGCTATTAAATAAAAGTCTTTTCTGATATCTTTTTGTAAACAAACTTTAAAATAGGGAACTCCGCCTGAATTTGTAATACAAAATTTTCTGTAAATGTGCATCGGTAATTTTAAAAAAGCTTCTATAACTCGTACATTAATAAATTAATACGTAAATGAATAAAATCTGCAAATAAATAAAAAAATAAATAACAATGAATAAATGAGGAAATAAATAAATAAAAAGATCAATAAGAGATTAGTTAAGCTGTGTTTGGTGTGTCATGAATGAAGCTAATACGTTTTCATTAAAAATTGAAATTGAAGCATTTCATAAATAAAAACTGCCCAAAATGGCCATGCAGGGGATACCACCAAATCAAAGAAAACGAGGAAAACCCAAAAAGACGTGGAAAGAGGGACTAGCCAAGGCCATGAGTACTAACGACCTGAGAGAAAACCAGTGGAACAACAGAAGTGAATGGAAGTTTTCTATATATGTATATAAATAAAAACCAGTTTTTTGTTAATTAACTAAGATACAGAAATTAAAAATTTTGAACTATATCGATCCCTTCCAAGTTTACAATTTCGAAAAGCTCAACGAAGCCCATTCACTTAGTAAACTTTACTGTTTATCATTCTTTTTTCAGAAATTCAAAACGAAACATTAAAAGTGAAATATTTTATATCTTGGGCTGCACTGAAGAATGCGTAAGCTACATTAATTCTAGCACGGAATTAAAACATAATTAATAAAACCAAATAAGCCGCACGGTTTAAAATAAAACCGAGATGAAATTAGTCTTCAATTGCCGTTCTAAATGTTAATCTATTAAATTTCTAACAACTGTACTTGCCTCAGCAGTAGGTACCTGTTATATATTATATTTATTGTTCGTATAGGTAGTGACCATGTAGGGAATCTAAAAAGAAGGTCAATGCTACAGTTATATTGCTGACCCATTAAGCATAGAATGCGAGCAACAAACTCAGTTGCTACTAAAATGTTATCGATTAAGCTTGGTACACCTTTAATGGTGACGGAAAATTTTACTCGGAAGGTTCGTAATTATGTTTTAGCTTTCAGAACACCCCCAGCGTATCTGAATCTGCTTTAAGAATAACAACAAAGCGACTAAAAGCCTCCAAAATTACAATATTAATTTCAAAGGATAACAGAGACAAATATCCCTCGATTCTTCTTCCTCTGAACTTTTTATCTTTCCCCGCAACCGAAGAGAGGGCGTAATTTAAACATTTGTAGGTGACCTAAATTCTTTTTCGCTTGAAGCATTACATTTATTCGTCACTTCCGAAGTGGAAAGCTCGAAAATAAAACTTCCGATATATTGTTCGGTAAATAAACCGGAATTCGGACGAACGAACGGATAGGTTCGACTACAATAATCAGTCTTAGGAAATCCAGAAAACCATAATTGAGAATTCGCATTCATCGGCAGCTTTATGATGTAAAAACCCGCAGCTATCTCTGTAGAATTCAAAACTCCTGGCTTTTAAATCTAGTTGTCCAATTCAGCCGCAAACGGTAATGACACTAAAACTGCTTTAGATCTATAGTGACCCGCTGCAGTGTACGTAAACTTTATGAATATCTATGAGCCTTCAAACAATATGCTAAAAGCTTCGTTATTAATTGAACTCCACGTTAATTATCGTCCGTCTGCGTCAGCCACTGTATGTGAAAATAGTTTAAAGTCACTCATGTAGGGCGTTGCAACGATGGAAGAAAACCGTTAAGCAATATTTTCATTGAAAACATTTTCCACCATTTTATTATTCATGATTCCACCCGTTATTAGTAAATTCATAACTGTAATGGTGGTTTAGGTTAATTGTTTGCTCAGTATTGTTTGCTAGAGTGAAGTGTTTCGTTACGTAACTCTGTTTGACTTTCCTGAATATTAAAATTTGAAGATTGTCGCAATCAAGAGGCTATTGTGTTTTAAAAATTCCAGTTTTTCAACGCCAACAATTTAAAAATCCATTTACCGATCGGTGGCACAGTTAACGTCTTTTTTTTACGTATCAAAGCATTCGCGGCGGTTGGCTATTATGTCCAATCATTGTTTAAACCGTTTAATGAAAAATCTATTACGTTTTTTATCGAGCTTTATGTATCCTCCGGCTTTTAAAGCTATGCGGACAATAAACTTCCTCGACCAAACTGATGGTGACGCTTCTAAATTGGATTTACTGCAAGTATGACCTTCCCTATTAATTTGTTTATAATTTAACAGCACCTTACTAATGTAATTAGCGAATATTATTAGAAAATCTCATGTTACTATTTGAAAGTGGACGATTTTCGCTATTTGAGCAATATAAACGATTTCAATGCAGAATTTAATGTTTCTAAAAAATTGTGATAACTTTATAACAAAATCACAGAATAGTATCTCATTTAAAACAAACAACTGGAATTTTTAGCACACAAAAGTTGAATCAACCCATTTTAATCTAGCGGATAATGTTGAAATATCGAAAACCGTTACTATCCTGGTTTTCGAATTTAGTTTATTGTATGAAGTTTAATTTAGATTAGAGGCATGTTACAATCAAGATAAAATTACTTTTACGACCAACCTTAAACAAAGACAAGAAAATACTTTTATTCAGAGCAAAAAAGTTTGAATCTCACTGAAAATTTTACTTTCTTAATATTTTCTAAATTTTCTTACTTGTTCTGAGTTGTAGCAGAATAATATATTTTCTATTAATGAGGTAAGGCTATTCAAAAATCAAGCTGGATTGATTAGCTACAGGCTATGAAATAAGAACCTGATTTGGAACCTGAAACCATTTTAAAACCAATTGGTCGGTTATTAGTGCGTAAACGCTACTTAAAACATAAACTACAGATACAAATAAAGCAAAAAGCCTAAGCAAATACTTCACAAGTCTATTGATACAACTTAGGCTTCGTAGTAGTTTCATCAGTTATACGTAGCCACTAGCCAACCAGTACCGTTCAGCAGAAAAGCGAAAGTATTAATTCGGAACTAATGAAATACAAAACATAGATTTGCAGCTAAAGCACCAATGCCAATAAGTTTATTTAATTTAATTTAATTTAATTTCTTGCCGAACTAGAAACTGTTGTTAAGTGCAGTTTAAGTAACAATTTATTCTTCCTATAAACTTCAAATCTCCAGGGATCCAGAAATCAATTGTCGATTGATACAACACTAGCCTTTCCATTTCCCGAGGGCGAAACAGTGTTGAGACTCAGTAAATTGAGGATTCCAAAGTAATGTTTGCTATGATGATTAGCTATCCGGATGTGCGATTCAAATAATAGGATTTTGACCTTTGATGCGGAATATCTCAGAAAACCTATCTAAGCTTGCAACGCCAATACCGTGATGGAAACAAAAGGACATCTTTGGACTTCCTCAGAAGATTGTTAAAATCCCCAAGCATCTCTGGTGGTTAAGTTACTATATGCATACTTAGAGAAGTATGCATATGTGTTCGTCCTTCGAAATCCCGACCAAAATAACATTTCTTCGCAAAGCATCCAAATAGTTTCTTATCAGTCATGGATAAACTGGCAGAAACTGAAATCTTGTTGAAGTTACAAAAGCTAAAGAGAAGGACATTTCAGGGTGAGTAGTTTCGTTTCTGAGTTGAACACAGTACTGCTTATCAAGTTCTTCGTGTTGTAGAACACGCGACGAAGGACGAAAACGTAGAGCAGGTCAAGCACAGATGCACTGCCAGACGTTATCAAAGCATTTTCATAAGATCTGGCACCAGAGACTAAAGCCCACTGCATTGGAAACCTGCCACACTCTGCTACTAGTTAGGCTGATCGAATCATATTCAAGATATAGATTGTTTTATATGAAACACGCCGTCTTTTAATGCCCTAAATGGCATCACACACGGTTCAACGTGGAGCTACAATTAAACGAGGAAATCGATGCACAGAATATCATAGAGATGATGCTGAGGGATGAAAGGAGCCTGAACACAGCACAAAAGGCCATCACTTACATCATGGAAAACAAAGAAAGGGGAGAGAGGGCGAGACAACGAAGATAAACAGGGGAGAGGGAGTGAATATACACCGAGGAATACCAAAGAGGCGATATCAGTGCATCTGTCACGTTAACCAAAGAGGGGTTTTAGTGGGTATACCTCGCCCTAGAGAACAGGGAGCCCCCCTCCGCGAAACTGGGCGGCGCCCATAAAAGGTTGTCCCTCCTCAAGCCAAATAAAAAAGGGTATGGCAACTACCGATAGATTACGACCTTAAAGGATAGTTCTGTACCTGGAGGATCGTGAACCCCAAAGAATTCTATGATGCTGTTCGTGCTCACCATAAAGTGAGACATGGAGATGTTCGCATAGATTCAATGGGGTTCTGAGATGAGGTACTTGGACGTTGTTTCGGGCGCGGCGCTCACATGTGCCATTAATTATCTTCCTCAAACCAGTCAATTGCCTTGGGCAGAGAATAGTATTATGGCTCAGACATATGAAAGAATGGTTTGTACTAAGCTCCACTCAACTATTTAGAATCGCTGCTAACTGAGTGAGAATTGCTGTGATGATTTCCAATATCTGATAGATCTCGAAAAGAAGTGGAGGTTCTTCACGACGATGATCCGACCAACGATGATGTACGTGCCGAGGGGTTGAAGCCACGCGGTTTACATCGACATGTAGAAGTTCCAGTAGCCAGAACTAATTTCCACCAATGTTTTCAACGGTTCTTGGTTTCTTCGTAAATCTAAGATCCGTAGAGTCTTCAGACACGAACGGTAAGCCAAGTTGATACAATGCCCTAATAAATTTTACTTTTCGTTATAAGTTATAAGACAGCCTTAAAGACCCTCGTCAAGGTCTTCCAGCGTTTCGACGAAAAGGAACACCAAGGCAAAAGTGTCCCAGGTGGTTATTCTACGCCGCTGACACCAAGTAAGTTAAAGGTAGCTGCAGAAGCGGCACGAATTCCCAATGCGACCAGAAAAGAAGAATCCTAAGACTATAGAAGATCAATGATTGGAAGAAGTGTGAAATCAAGTTTCGGTATCCGTAAGACCTTGAACTTCATTGACTATTTGGATGTTGCGCCATTAACATGCTCATGCCTTATCTCGAGGTCCTTGCTACGATTAGTGAACTAGTAAGGAAAATAGAAAAAGGAAAAAAAAGCCCAATTGAAAAAGGGCAGTTTTAACATTCTGCCTTTGAAGCAGTCCCTGGCTTCAAACAAATCACAGTACTTTAGCGCTCCCCCTACTCTTCAGATTGGGTGCTATGTGACTTGTTCCTATTTCTATTATATATTTAGGTAAAGTTTGTTGAAAGAAATTCATTTTCGGACTATAAAGGAGGTAAAACAGAAATGATATAGGGACCATTTCTATGATCAGCTGCAGTACTGCTTATAACAGTGACAAACTCGTATGCAGCGGACATATGGGACGGTTTTAGGGGGCAAAAGTTTAATTGATAAATGTGTACAATAAAGTATATTTTTTCTACCACACCTCATATTTAAACAATACGTTATAACCATATTTTTTTGCAAAATAAGTTTCTTTTTCAGAACCCCCACATTCACCTCGGAAAATTATAATAAACTTCGTCTAAGCTATTAATTAGGATACACCAGCCTTAAATCACAAAATAATTAAACTTCCCGATAATATAACACAGTGATTTTAATTACATCTGATAATGTTTTGTTCAACCACAGCTAACACCTGGCGTAACATGGACGGATTTATTAATAAACCTATGACACCAACTTTCATATACACTTTCAAGAAAATTACAAACTCGGGTAATAATTCGTTGCATGACTCGAGTTCGCTTTAGTTTTTCCCTCAAAAAAAGGAGTTAAACTGGGAGTTTTGTTAGCTCAAGTTTCAAACCAAACATGTAAGCTAATTTAGTTAACGTGTCAGTGAAACCAGTTTAAGTTTTTATGGTGTTTTGTTTCAGCATTTTCCTTATCTTGATTGTTTTACAGTTTGATAAAGCAGGGTTGTTCTTGAAGTATTGGGTTTTTTCTGTATCGAATGTGGATTTTCTTTTGCTCATTTTGGAAAAATCAATGAATAACTTTTGTTATAGTAGTACGAATTAATTACTGAATTAAGGCAATTTAATCGATAGTTTGCGAATGGTGAAACACTTTTTAATGTTTATTTGGGGAAAATCCATAACTAAGGTAACAAAACAATAATTACCTAAGAGTTGCTTCGGAAAAATTAACTTCGATGAGTCCCAAAATAAAGAACCTGCGTTTTAATTGCAAAGCAAACTTTTAGCGATTTACCCAAATAATTGTTTTATTTTCACTTATTTTAACGAATAATCTGCCTTTTACAACCGGTATCTAGCGAAATATTCCCAAAACCTGTAATTAACGCCGTAGAAATAATTAATGTACAAAATGTAAAAACAACAGCAGGGAGTATTCAAGAACTTATTGATTACCAAGTGTTTGATGGAAGCGCTTTTCCTGACCTAAGCAAAATTAATGAGACTGATTTGAGATGTAAGATAAATGTGCAGCGTTGAGTGCAGTTGATTTATTATTTAGAAACGGCTTAGTTTATGTTACGGGAGACGGGTGAAAATTCTTGCATAAGCAAAATACGCATATGAAAAATGGCATGCATATCAAGAATAGTGTTGCTTAATATTATGCATTCAGCAGGATTTTAAACGGGAGTAGGTAGACTACTTAAGTATACGTTTATAATACGATATTTCAGGACGATCGCCGCAGTAAACTTACCGTGCTGCATATTTATGAAAGCAGTCAGTATCTATATGTAAGGTAGTTAATAAATTCGACGTTAGAGAAGTTATTGTACAGATGTAAATACAAGTTTACATTATTATATATACAAATCTTTATCATTTATTATTTCACTGCAGTGATACAATTTTGTGATGCAAATTTTAAAGTCTCGGACAATATAAACAGCATGACAAAGAGAAGCGGCTGATGTACAAAGTATGAATAATGAATGCGACTCATTTTCATAATAAATGCATCGAGTTTATGAATAAATTATTGATGTTAGATGCAAAAGCTCCAAGTGAGTATATACAGTTTAGGCAGCACAAGCTCCTTCGTGATGAATATACACGATTACAGTAGCATAATGAGATATACTTTTGATGTTCTGTATATGCGAACTTATGTGACTTTAATAATTTATAATTCTTGTGCTTATAGCGTTACGCTCCATCTCGAAACATTTTCATAAATAACTTCTACTACGTGTTTTCTTTTACAGAATGTAATGGAGGCTAAACCATTACCCTTTAATTAATTTAATTATCCTGAAAACTACTTAGTAGGTCGAGGATTTAATTAGAGGAAATTGCTAATATTTCTGTGGGTAGAAAATTAATATGTTTGTTAACATTAAATTAACTTACCAGCACTGCAAAATTTTGGGTGATAAAAACTTGTAATTACTTATTATTTATTTATTAATTATAAAAGTTGTAAATCAAGGTGTATCATTCGAAGTATTGTTTTTAGTAAAACGGAAACCTCCCAAAAATAAAGATTCAGAAACGTATTTTTCAAATTTCATCAATAAATCATCGTTAAAAAAATAGAAAAAAATGTGAAATATCAGTAAAGAATCCGATTAATGATATTAAATAAACGAAAACTTCAAAAATTTTTAATTTTTCTAGAAATTATTTGAATATATTCGATTTTTAAAACCCTTGAGATTTGTCAGCGTTATGTTTAAAAATAGGTAGGTACCTAAATAAATATAAAGATAACTAAATAACTGTATAACTAAGTAAAGGTAAAGGTATCGGCACTGACACTCTGCGGGGGAACATGGCCGACAAGATGAAGGGTTAATGCTTCCTAAGTCGTTTTCATACCCGATACGGGGTGATGTGGTAAGCACCACGCCTTCGACAACCGCATACCTTCCCTCCACCATTAGAAAGTATGTTCATTAAAAAAAAAAACTCTAGAGTGCTTTGAAATTTGTTCTAAGTATGTCTTTTAGGCTGTATTTTACATATGAAAATCATTTCCAGGGATTGCTGCGAGCTTTTTTTTTAATGAACATACGTTATTTATGTCCCTAATTACTTTCAGTGATTGAGTAGGCCACCCGCCGAGCGTCCAACTAAGGATTGACCCCGAAACCGTCCACGCTGCAGCCGAATGCTTTAACCACTCCGGCGATTAACTAGCTAAGTAAATAGATAGTTTTTGCTTCAGAAATAAAATTTACAAATTTTCATTAAAGAAATGTTTGCACACGTTTAAGTTGAACATTTGGAAGGACTTTCGGTAAATCGTCACTTTTTGTAGATATACTACATTTATTTTTATTGCTTGTCGAAGATCTTATACAATATAAAAATTCAAAATTTTAATGTTTAGTCTTCCTTTTGAACCCTGCGATTGCTTTTGAAAATTCCAATTAGTAATTTGGTAAATGTTCCAAATCCCAATTTTTGATTGCTGAAAACTTTGACTAATTACTATACAAGTTATAAATCGGGGTGGATCATTTAAAGTATCGTTTCTAGTAAAATAAAATTTTTCAGTCAAAAGACAATTGATTTGTAAAGGATTACAAATTAAAACCAGTGATAAAATATCAAAAAACTTCCTATCTAGTTTTATAGAACAATACAGAAATGTAAAATGTTTTTGCCCTTGCTTCAGTCTTGCACTACAAAAATCTTCTCTTACTTGCAGACATTTTTTATAATGGTGAGACATCCTCCTTTTTGGTTTCCTTACCAGTGGTCGAAGTGGGAAAACATTACAAGGGGGATGCTAGATTTTCCAATATTCAGTGCCCCCCCCCCACCTATTTACGTGTGTGAGATAGTTTATCACTTTAGGAAAATAAAATGGCAATTACTACAAAGACAAAAAATAAACCCGAGTTTTTTAATTTGGTTAATTAAAACCTCACTTCAGAATCTAATACTTGATTCTAACGTGTGTTCACAAACAGTCGTCATCTCGGTTGCTTTGAAAAACAAATTACAAGTCTTAGATTAAATCATAGACAATGACATTTTACAAATCTTGACATTTAGTTTTGTGTTCTGAATCAAATTACGAAATATGTTTATGAAATCACAACCTACTGGGATGACGACTGTTTATGAACACCCGTTATATACTCCAATATTTTTTAGTTTTTAATACACGCAGATTGATAAGTGTCTTTATCAGTAATGGATATCTGTTTTGTCTGTGGGTATTTTAAAATAAATAAATTAACTTCACGGGAGCCGCGCGGTGCCCGAACCCATACAATGGATCGTATTCTTTGAAGAATTGAACACTAGTTACTTACATACCGGCTACCTACTAAATAGTTAATTTTAAAAATCATATTTGAAGGATGAAATTCCGTAGTTTAGCACTGAGATGTCTTAATTTTTTTTTTCAAAGTAGGTGTTTAATTTTCTTTTCAATGTAGGGGCACGGCTTAATTTTTTTTAACAAACTAGGGGGATGCCATCTCCCGTATCCCCCCACTTGGACCACTGTTTCTTACAAAGTTTGTTAGAAAGCTTGTATTCTTGGGAAATTCTTACATGCAAATTCGGTATTACAACTTTACACTGCTACTCTATACTACTACTAATTAAATTTTAACATTAGGGCATGAGATTCAGGCTGCAAAAAAATTTTTCTTGCAAGCCAATTGCTTATCTTATCTTATCAGAAAGCATGCACCTCTTGCTTTGCTCTTTACTTACTTACTTAGTCCTAGGCCTTTTTACCTTTAGACGTAAGGCTGTTGGAGTTGAGTCCTGTATTTTTGTATCGATTGTTTTCCATCTTGGGTTAAATTTCGTATTCCTTCCTATGTCATTCCTTTTGTCTCTGCTTCTTCTCTGATTCTGTCGATCCATCTGGCCCTTGGTCTTCCTTTCTTATTTTATCCAGGCACTCGCGTTTCAAACACTCTTTTTGTAAGCCTATCGTCCGGCATTCGACACACATGCCCCAACCATCTGAGTTGTCCTATGATTTTTTTATTGATAAGTTCAATTTGTAGGTTTTGTCTGAATGTTACATTTCTTATTTTATCCTTCTTGTTTTGGTTTTCTATTTTTCTCAGGAACCTCATTTCCATTGCATTAATTTGGGATTTTTGTCTTTCTGTTAGTGTCCATGTCTCGCTGCTGTATATGTTGTTTTGCTCTTTACTGGTATTTATAATAATAAATTCAGGATTAAAGAGGTTTCAGAAGAAAATGTTGTAAAGCAGTATGAGCATATATGGTTCTAACCAAGAGATAACAAACAAGAATGGGATCGAAAGGAATACAGCAGGCAGCATGGAAGAAAAGGGTGGTTCGGTCGTATAAGAAGGAAGAATGGAAGATGTGTAAGAAACCAAAGAGGCTGCGCTCAGTAGGACCAAGGATAAAAGGAAGATCAAAATATCCTGAAGAGATGAGCTGGGTGAGGCCTTGGAAAGATGGATTGTAAGATAGAGACTGAAAAAAGAATAAATAAGCTGTGGTTGAAAGAAGAAAGACAATCACAGCAGTGAAAGACCTTGTGGACATCGATTTTTTGTCAAAATTTAATTACCACTACTATCATCTTCGAGCCGTAGTGAAAACTTGCTCAAAAGCTGTTTGTAGTAGGTACTACAAGTTTGTGGACACGAGTGAGTGTTTAATTTCTATTACATACTTGTATTATACATGGCTTGAACCATTAAGAAAATGTGATTACTTAAAATAGTATAGTCTTGAAATTGTAGTTGCCGTGGAAATTTTAGATCATCCCTGAAATTATTTACTTTTATTATTGTAATAAAACCAAATTTTTAAAGAAAAAAATAACATTGCTGAAACTGAAAAATTTACGAAAAATGTGATGTAATTGGGGTAATGATATATGAATAATTGAAATAAATAATTTTAAAAAATATTCTTAAATTTCACAGCAATCACTATCCCAAGACCTTTTGATCATACTATAGAAATGTAAATAAAAAAGCTTTCTTTGGAGTCACAATCAAAATATAAAATTTACAATTCTGCTAGTTATAAGTGAATCGCTTATTGCTGAAGTAACCTAAGTTACTTTTCACAACTCTTGGGGAATAAAAAAAGAAGTTTAATAATAAAGATGTTATACTTGAGAAGAAATATGTAGTAAATAGATCAAGATTTCTATCTTAGGGTATTGATAAGCACAATAGCAATATTTATTTTTGTTTATAATAGTTGCAATTTATTGCGAAAATGAATGGACTTAGGTTGTTTTTGAAATAAATGTGTTAAGTTTATGAACCCTTGTGCTTTAGAATATTGTTTAGCAGAGATTCGTTGTCAAAAAAACATAATAATTAATTTAAGAGCTACATAAAAGGTTAGAAATTAACATGCGGTGTCAGTGTTAAAACAACATAAGTCATAGTCTAGTTGTTTCAGTACCAAATACTAAACATAATTCATTAGTAACATATGCTTTGGTATGTCAGGACTGGGATTCTTTTAGCATTAAACGGTCGTTCTACCTCTAAACTGTTTCATAGGATCAAAATCTTAAAACAGCCAAAATGTGACTATTTTTTCAGTAATAACCGATTCAAGTATAGTTGCAATTTAGTAATTTTTGCGAATAAATAATGCAGGTTATTTTATTATTTTTAACACCGTGATATATATAAAAGGTGCAGTCAATTGACAGAATTTTTACTGACGTAGTACATTCCTGAAATCTTTATATTTATTTTTCGAAAAAAAAAATGAAATTGGTTATAAAAAAAATAAAAACAGTTTGATGGTCACGTTCTGCAATTAATTATATTTTACATAGTTTGAGTGACAATAAATGAAATGAAAATTCTGCCAAGAAATATACCCAACAGCTTTCTGTGAAATCAGTATTAATCGAACGAATACAAATTCTCTGATTAGAAAACTTAAAATTTATTTAAAAATATTAGAAAATATTCTTTTAGTTATTTTTTGTTGTCAGTTATTAATATTAACAATTTTATTATAAAACAGCTCTGCATTATTTTTTGAGTGTAACATATTTTGGGCATATTTTTAGGAAATCTGATAGCATAACTAATATGCCGATGCAACGTCGATTTTGTAGTGCATGTTTTTCCAACTGCTAGTTATTAACAAAACGCTACTACACGGAAGTCTTTCCACATTCTAACATAAAGTAATTGGTAGGTTTTTGTAAATTAAATCAGTCAATTTTGTTTACAAAATAATCTCATTTCAGCGCTAGCTTAATTTGATTTTATTAAAAATATGCTGTTTTACGTCTTAGCTTTATACTCTGTATCTAATTGAAATGCATCAAACTGCCAACTTTTCTTTAATTTATTAAAATGTTGAACTTCATTTGAATTATGCCAGACAGACTTCGGATGTGTGAATTTTTATTGCGGAGATAAACAAAATTTTCATAATTTCAGAAAATACACTGCGAAATGCTTTAAGGATCTTATTTTATTAAAATTTTCATGTTATTCAAAATTATTTATTATCTAATCGTTACTCAAAGAGATCGTTATGAATAAGATGTGTTTGACGAACACAAACAAATTTCTCGAGAAAATTCAATCACAGCTTAAGAAAAACGATTCTGAAAGGTTTGAAATCCAAACAGTTAAACAAAAAGCAATAATTTGAACAGTACATTAAAACAAATGTAACTTAATCCCTTTACTTTACAAAATAAAAAGCACAGGCAATTAAGCAGCGAATACATTTAAAATAATTACTTTTAATCTGCCTTTTTATTGGACTTCCCGATTAAAGCATTTTGTGGATTTTATTATTAACATTTAGTTAATTATTCTACTCTGATTTGTGTTATTAAAATTCATTTAAATCCCTGAAAAATGTTTAAAAGTTGTATTATAACTAAAACACTTAACATTTGTAATTTGTTCGTTTGTGCTGATAATTCTCTCGTGTTGTAGATTTACTTTACACAATGCTAGTTTAATATTTAATCATAATAAAACTCTGAGGATAATTTTCGCTTACTTAAACTAAGTAAAAATAAAGTGTGTTGATTGTTTGAAACAATAACGAAGGAAGACCATAATAATCAAATAAAATCCATTACGATCTAAAAACTATATTTACGCACGTGTTAGTGATAAAACTAAATTGGTAACCAGCACTGTGCACTTTCGTGTAATAAAAGTATAATTATCTGAAACTCCCCTCGCACTTAACAAACTTTCACATGACAATTATTTTGACCAGGTGATTATGTATGCTTTGTTGTGATGGACTTCGCACGCATTCAGTTGCTATTCTAACAACATCGATCAGATGTCCGAAACTATGGGTAAATTTGTAAACAGGGGATGTTACCGCTGACAGTTCGGGAAAAATTTAATAACGAATTGTGAGAACCCTATTTAACCTATTTTTGACATTAAGCTCAGTTTCCGCCACTCTTTTAAACTGAAACTCTAATTACATAAAGAGAATTTTGGTGTTATCTTGAAATCGTCAGGGATTATAAAATCTTCATATATTTAATCAAGGATTTAACTGTTATTTGCCCACTTTATTTAAATAAATTGTGGAGATTACAGGGCACCCATTATTCTTAATTAAATTTGCTTACTATAACGAAAACCACGTAGTGCAGTTTCCTACTAGGGTGAATATTTAAGAAGGGTGCTGACAATGTATAACCCTTTACTTAGAAATGTTAGTACGTGGGAAACAGGGGTTATTTCTTTACATGGTATTGACATTTTCAACAAGGTCTCAACTCTATTTGTACAACGTAATTATTTTTAGTATTTTAATAACAATTAGGAGATAACCGATGACATTTGAAGTTCCTTTATTTATTTTTCTAAAAAACATATTTATTATTAAAGCGGTTTTTCAATTTTCTCCATGATGATTGAAGAATTTTCAGGAAAAGACGTGGAACTCGTCAAATTTATTAAGCATTTCTGCTGCATGCCATCTGTGTTCGCGACTTCTACAGTCAACCTGATAAAAGATTAAACGAAATGCCGCCTACGCGCATCGTGTTTGCATATTTTAATAAGTAAATCGATTTCATTACTTTTTACCCCTGACGGGATGTCAGCGTGCTTAAATGCAGTCTGTTACAATTTAAGCTTACTGTTTTTAGAAAACAAGGGAAGGAAGATGATATAACTTATATTAAAAGAGATTTAATCAGAATTTGCATAATTTTTTACGGACAAATTTTAGTTTTTGGTAACCTCCCCTTTAGTTAGTACAACCAAATGATACGATATTTGAATTTGGGTATTTTAAAACAAATTTTCCACTTGGGTCAGTTTAAGCTTCGTTTAAATCTAAACCCACCAATAGGTAAATCAAGATTGTTTTATTTATATTTGAAATTCATTTACAAGATTGGTTTTTCTTCAAATTTATTATTATTTTGAGCTTGTTTTATTAGATTAGCTTAAATTAACAAAAACGAAGGCCTGTTCGGGCTAAAAATAAATACGAAACATAAAACAGTTTGTTTCCCTCTGGAATACTTTATTGAATGAAGGACATAAATTTCCATTCCAGAATTAATTCAGTAAATAAATAAACACAGCCACAATCCGGTTATTTCGATTGACATTGTATTAAACACTGAATCAATCAGTAGATTGAATTACATTAGATATAATTGACGGGTACATGCTTTATTTAACTAACCCTTTGAATCATTTGCTTTCAGCAAACCAATGAAAAATATTAAATTTTACATACGTGTCAATTTACTGCAAGCTTTCGTCATTAACTGCAACTGGCTGTATTTTCTGTTGCAAGCTTTTAAGTTTCTTTTTCAGAAAGGGATTTACAACGAACGAGCTAATTATTTAATTTTACAAATGTTTCACGTATTTTCCATAGGTACATTGATTGCTTTATTGCCATCAAATCCTAAAATTTCAGAATTTACTGTTTTACGTTTCATTTGCAGCTATTTTATTGTATTCAAACAGTGGATTTTTGCCGGAGTTTATTTATCTATGCTTATACGAGTATATGAATTTTTTTTTATTTTATCAACATTAAGGAATTTATCTGGCTCATAGAGAAAATGTTAGCTTTGGGTTAAACACCGACTGTAAATGATTTCTACTTTCAAATCGTTTGGGATTATTCTGTCTATTTTTCTCTTGAAATTAGTTAGTTAAATCGAACAACTTAAAACTATAATTTAGTGTATGGCTTTTCACCATAACATTTATCCAGTAACACGTTCATTCAGTTAAAATCCCAATAATTTATTTGAAGTACACAGAAGTTTAAAATTTTAACTCGAAATTGCAGCAATAGCACAAGCAAACGTTGGGACCCTACCCATACGTGTAAAAATATGAAAGGAGGTGAATATTCAGCCATTCCCAAAGTTTCAAAAACTAAAGATACCAAGAGCACCTATTTAAAAAGAACTAGAATCACAGTTACTTATATTTTGGAGTTTTTCTAATTCATCATCTCCTCAATCTTGAACGCCGATGGAACCTCAGTTCTTATCCGAAAATCGCTATCGACTAATTTCTGGCAGTGATTCGGTTCAAAGTCCTGCTATCACGACGCCGTAAACCCAACTCAAGCCTAACAGTTTCAGAAAACCCTCTAGACAACCATTTGGCTTACCACTTAGCAAATTTCAACATCTTCTCACTTGCAGAGTTAGAACAATGTCATTACAGATTCCCAGTGGAAAGTGAATGTATTGGTAGAGGTAGAGACTATGCTTCAGGAACGCTTTGGCTTATCCATACTTCTACCACCAACTAAACTTCCGTATTGGTAGCAATCCCGTCATCAGCTCTAATACCTAACAAACGCCTTGACGATACTGAACCTGCCCCGGACATTGACATTACTATTACACTCATTGTTAAAAACAGAGTTCGTAATGCCATTTCCACTGACAGAAACTCCTTAATTCCCAGATGGCGTCTTTGTTCTTTGTCGCTGATACTAACGTCATCATCTCATCATGTCGATTGACGAAGGCGATCTCCGTAATTCTATTTTTTTTTCTACGTTAGAAACACTATCCTTTAATGAAATTAAATTCCTAACTGTACTACACTGTCTTGCTCTGCAACCTCGTCATCTTCTATGCCTGTCTCCGCTTAATCTTCGCCTCTCATAGGGGCCGGCAGGGGATGCCAGACGGTGCGCGTGCGCTCCCTGGATCGAAAGAATGGAAATAAAAAAAATCCAGAATTTTTTTATTAATAATTAGTTTCATACTTACCTACTTCAATCTATTTAATATAAGTAAGTAATGATAGAAAATTCTTGCGTTAATGTATTTACGGGCACCTATAGATTATAATGATATCAGAAAGCTGAGATATAGGAAAAAAAGTTCTCCACGAGGCGAGGTGTCCTTTTGCCCACTTGGGCGAAATCGCAGACAAAAGTTTGTGCGGTTTTTGTCCGAATTTATTAATGATGTTTGCTATGAAATTATTGTTGTTTTTTTCTATCCTTTTCCTGTGAACGCTCACCACGTATAGCCCAGATAGGCGCTCATTACCCGTTGTGTATCTATTCAAAGTCTTGACTCTTCATAATGAGCGTTCAATAGTACATGTTGTCACTGGTAAAGTAAGATCAATCTTGATTGCTTCTGCTACAGCAGGAAAAAAGTCTTTTGCATGGTTTATGTACTCAGTAAGATGTTGCTGACTGTTCACATTTACAAAACTGCTATTGGTCGAAGATTGAGAATACTTCCACATTTCAAACCATTTTGTAGCCTCTGCGATAAAATTTGGTAAAAAATCACTTTGAATGCTCCTTGTAGCTGAAAGCAAGTCTTCTTTGCTGAGGTTTTTATTTCTTTAGGGTGAAGAAACAGGGGAGAAAATGATGTTTTGTGTGTTTCGGAAGAACGGTCCTTTTGTAAAATACTTCAGGGTTCTCTGAGGGATAGTTAGATCTTTGACTCTGTCTTATAACAGCGCGCGGGCATCGTATCTCAAAGTCGAATTCTTGAAAAAATTGCTTAGCTTTGTCATGTACATATGATAGAAAATTGATTAGAAGCATTTTTTCTATGACTCTCTAATATTTTAGTGAGATTGCGAATATGGTCATTCACCGAATTTATGTTCAAATCTACTTGCTGGGACTTCGCATTTACAAAACTGCTATTAGTCGAAGATTGAGGATACTTCCACATTTCAAACCATGTTGTAGCCTCTGCGATAAAATTTGGTAAAAAATCACTATGAACGCTTTGAATGCTCCTTGTAGCTGAAAGCAAATCTTCTTTGCTGAGGTTTTTAGTTCTTTAGGGTGAAGATTCAGGAGAGAAAATGATGTTTTGTGTGTTTCGGAAGAACGGTCCTTCTGTAAAATTCTTCAGGGTTCTCTGGGGGATGGTTAGATCTTTGACATCTTATAGCAGCGCGAGGGCACCGAATCTCAATGTCGAATTCTTGAAAAAATTGCTTAGCTTTGTCATATATGATAGAAAATTGATTAGAAGCATTTTTTCTCTAATATTTTAGTGAGATTGCAAATGTGGTCATTTACCGAATTTATGTTCAAATCTACTTGCTGGGACTGATTACAAACTGGCTCCAGTTTTTCCGAATATAAGTGGCAATTATATGCAATACTACAACAATACTGTGCGTTGTTACAGCCGTGTAAAGTTGGTAAGCTCTAACTTTTGTCTTTAGATTGGCATCATTTTTCGATGGGTGTTTTAAGACTTGAACAATTTCTGCGAAATTTTCAGAATTTTTTTTAATGCTTTTATACTTCGTAGTCCATCGGGTTTCGCCTAATAAAGGAATGGAATGGATATGGTTTCTTTAATGGTCCCAACAGTATTTCTTATTTCGCTGAGATCATTTAGGTTATTGATTACGAGATCTAAAATATGGCTGACACAGTGGAAATATGTACTTAGCCTTAGGACACTTGTCGTTAATTCGTGTTTGAACTCCACTGACATGTCCAGCCATTGTAACACCGCCGTCATATCCTTGTCCGACCATTTTGTTCGGATCTAAACCAGAATGATCTAAAAAATCAAGTATAACTTGAGAAATTAATGCAGAATCTAAGTTGTCAAGAGGCCTAAATCCAAGGAATTCGTCAAGAGTCACATGTTTTTGAGTTTCTTGATCAACGTTTAAATATCGTATGCCAACTGAAAGTTGCTCTATTCCGCTGATATCCGCAGTTTCGTCGGCCAAGACTGAAAAATATATTGCGTTTTTTGTATGTTTTTTTGTATAGTTCAGTACGGGTACAATGGGGTCATTGCTTTCCCAAAAGTCATCGCAAACGTTCTACAAAGAATCCTAATCGAGAAACTTAGAAATTTTCTCTGCAACCATCAGTTTTTACCAGATTTTTGGTTTGGTTTCCATCCAAGCCGAAGCACAACAATCTTTTTTCAAACCTTACATCTACGACACTACGACGCCACTGGTGTCTTCAACGTAACCTATTGGATAACCGCAGCTTTCCTAGACATTGTACGGACCTTAGATGCCGTTGCTGAGTTTTATAGTCTATTCGTCCCAACTATCTGCAGTTTTCTAAGAAGCTGGAATGATCGATAAGAATCTTGAACCGTTTCTACTAACCTTTCTTCTCAGAACTGGCAATTTTATTCTCTTGTCTAGACTGTAGTTTTACTTTATTCTATATTATCTCCTCAATGACTTTCCAAACCAACGCTATACTTAAGTTCTCCGCTCTACTAAAATGCCGACACCAATGTAATCATAATCACGATGGAATTTTGGCTTCTGCCCTGGAAAACCAAACCAAATCCTACCAAAAGCCAAACCTTCTTCTTCTGGTAATATTCTAACATGGCACGAAAGTGTTGAAACCAACCCTGCAGCGTCAAGCTGATATTCTTGAATAAACACCGGGGTTTTCAACTTTTCAGGGCAAAAATCTCTAAAGGTTTAGTTCTCTCCACCTGATCCTACGTCTTCTTTATCAGTGACATTTGAAACTACAGCTACCTGTAGGTTTTCATTTTCCAAACTAATATCGCTGAAACTAGGCTGCTGTGTTGATACGTCACATTAAATACCACCAAAGAACAAACCATTGACTTACAACATTTTAACGTGATACGAAGTTGCCGTAACTAATTTCAAGGCGTCGAGCTGGTAGCCTGCATTATTAATGTTGCGCTTATCAATTCCTAGGACATACATACATCTCAAGGTTGCATCTCTTGCCCAGACTGTAGTTTTTCTGCAACTACATTTCAAATTTCAATTCGCCGGAATGGCCGAGTGCTTAAGGCATTTGATTATACCACGGAACATTTCGGGGCCAAACACGAGTTGGATGCTTGGCGAATGGCCTATCCAGCCACCGAAAATAATTGGAAACCGAGGCATAGTGGTGGAGTTGGGAAGGTAGGCGGTTGTCAAATGCGAAATAACCGGGTATGAAAGCGAGTGAAATTGTCGATGCATTTATCTTTTACATTTTAAACTTAAGCTAGTTATTCTCAAGTCTCCCTCTACCCATATGAAAATATCGATTTAGTCTCGTAGAAGCATTGTTCCTGTACTGGAAAGTCAAAAAGAAAATCACCAAAACCCAAAAGTGTTTCTATTTCAACACCCCAAGGTTGTGCGAAGCTCCAAAATTTATCATCCAACGTTCTTCTGGTGTTCTAGGGTGATGGATTACGGTTATCCTCTACGCCATTTAACCTCCATGTGACGTTCAACCACACTTTCGATTAGACAATGCAAAAATGAATTGAAATTGAAATTCTATCCCTATTTCTTGTCGCTCTGCATGGCCGTCATTCCCATAATTTCCTATACATCTATAACTCTTAACATAATCAGTAACTATCTAATATTTCGTTTGTTTCAACACTGTAGACTGGTAAAATGTTTTCCGTGTTCGAAAGAACAATACAGTCGTCTTGGAGGGATTTTGCATCGGGTAGAGAACTCACAAGGAAACTTAGTTTTGGCAAAAGGAAGTAGCCTACTTGATAATTAAGTAAACAGCCCCTGCAAAACTATTTTGAAACTTCCCGCCCGTTATTACCCTAGTTTCCTATGAAATTTAAAAATATTTAAGATAGAGCTAAAAAGGACGCAAGCAACCGTTGAGATTTATTTCCTGCTGATTATCATAAGAAGCTGTGGGAGGACTCATACTTAAAGGATTTGAATAGAGAGTTTATGCAGGATGTGTTGCAATACAAAATTATACGTTAAACTGTGGCTAATTTATGAGCTACTTTAATTAAGTGCAAATAAGCGATTTCATACCTAATATAAAATATACATATTTGAGATAACATGGAACGTAGACGTTAAACGCTTTGTAAAAACTCCTTAGTAATTACTTTGGTTAACCGAAACCTAATTAACCGTATACACCCTAACTTTTAGGGTATATATTCGTCTTTCATTCAATTATCGATTTCAAGCAAGAAACCAACATTTCAGTAAAACAGACATTCATGTTGTCCGTATTCTAAGTAATTTATGTTTGTTGGATATCATACGTGCATTCACCGAAATATTAAGATTTGCTGGGCAGTTCTGGCTAGAAACAGTCATATTTTATGCATTATAGGCATACCAGTAAACTAGCTACATGAAGGAGAATCATAAAGATAGCATCTCTGTAACGAAGTAGTGAGTATTCAGTTCCTGTATTTTGAGGCAACACTACTGTTGTGCTATGGACGTGTACGTTTAAAATTTGCACATAAATAAGAATAATAGCAAGAGAAAAAACGGTGGCCTAATCTGTACCTTCCTTTATTACATTTTTTAACAAAGTATGAGTTTAAGCTACTTTGAACGTTATTGGTTATTCATGTTCAAAGTTATGAGGAAGCCTACAAATATCCCTAAAATCAGTTTTATTAATAACAAAATATCCCCATTAAATCAGCATGAAATCTAAATGAATGATTCCAAAGGGTATGGATTTTTAATTACTAAGTTTGCTTTATAAATTCATTAATTCACTGACGTACGAGTATCTAAATATAACAATTTATGTTTTCGTTCGTCAACATATGAAGTGTAATTTATTACCCCCAATATTAATCTGTAAAAATACCAATCTATTTTTAGTTAAAAATTTGCATGAAAGTAGTAAAAATACGAATATAAAGCTTAGTCTTGCATGGCCTTCTTATTATCCTTACATGAATCTGTTGTGGTATGACCTACATATTAGGTTTTATGTAAAGTTCCTCCTACTGCAAATTAACTTCAAAGATCTTAGTAAAACATAGACTTTCATAACTGGCAGCTTTTGCATAATCTTAAGCGACAAAATCTCAACAGACACTTATTTCTGTGGTCTACGCTAATCTTGCTGGTAAGACTTGGCTCTACTGCGGGTTTCGGTTCGCTGGTTCCGTCTTTATAGTTGTTATTGCACGAGTAATTACAGCAGGGTGCTTTTACAGTGTCCCTGACACAACTGTCATTTGCCTGTATGCTGATGCTCTATTTTAGTTTAATTTTGTCGGAATTTGTCGCATTCGTTTAATTTGTTTCCGAGAGGACCTCGGCAATTTCCTCAGATAGCTCGAAATGCTAATTGCACAAAAAAGATATTTTTGTTAACAAATAGCCAGGAAGTTTAGTAAAGTGGTGGTTGCCCTTTAATCAAATTAATTTTCTTAACTTTAAACAACCAAACACTTAAATTATACTTTCTGATTCCTTTCCTTACTGGGTGGATCTTTTCATCTCCTAATATGCATGGCTTTTAAATATTTCCTGTTTACAAGTTTACCAACCTAAAATTTTGCCAATAAAAGCACCCTTTTGAAAATTTTGTTAACATCCTAATGGCTATTTTTCTAACACTGATTAAGGAAATCCCCCACATTTTAGTTCAAACATTCTTATGATCAAATGGTTAAGAAAAGCTAAAATAAATAATAATAAATAATACTTACAGTGAAGAATCAGAGTCAAAAGTAAAATCGAAGAAAAACAAACGGAGAGTGTTACAGAGAAATAAATAACAGCAAGTGATAAAAATTTCACAAGAGACTCAGGAGAGGTAAAACAATAATCATTTTGAGTATATTATCCACCAGGGGATAATATAAACTTAAATAAGAAAATAAGATTACGCTTGACTTTAAAATAATATAAAGAAACGGATATTCTTATAACAAAGAGATAAGAAAAAAAAACAGAAAGAAAGGCGAAGAACATCCTGATCCCGATAAAATTAAATTCAGCAAGTTACAAGCTTTCTTTGGTAGTCTCATTTAATTAAAATACAAATATCTATTTAAGTTAATTGTTAAAATTTTAACTAAGTAAAGGAAAATGATATTTATTTAATTTTGTAGTACTACCTATAATAACATTTTAGGAAATAATTATTATCTTAATTAAAATTTAACGAAACAAAGCTACGCTCATCTTGTTGAAATTGAATTATTCGGAAAGAGCTCATTCGCAGCAGCATTTAAGGATAAACATTATGACAGTTTTATTTTCAATGCCACAAAAATGCAAATAAAAAAATACCTGTTACAGAACGTATTTAATATTCCTGTTTATTATGTAATTCTTCGAAAAGAAAATGGATTTGGTAATATTTAGGATAAACGTTGCACACAACTGAGTACAAAATCAAAGAGAGTAGGTCTGACTATCACTTAAACAAAAATTCTAAGAAAAACTATATAAATTCAATAGCAACAGAAAACATTAGCATGCTTCGATCATAACACATGTTGAGGATACAATATATTGTTAAAATATGAAAAGCGTGAAGCTGAGACAGGAAGACGAATCAGATAACGTTTGATTCCGTTTGACAGATTATGACATATTTCATGTTTAAAACAGTTTATAAGAAAAGTATTCGACATGTATTTTACTTCCAAACTTAGCTATGATATGAAACGGTAACTTTTACTAAAAGAATTATACACAACGTAAGAGAAGCATAAACTACCCTGCGAAGGAAAATTCTGGGGAGAATTTTAAATGACAGAGACAAAAAGGAGTTAAAGCCTCATCACAAAATAAAAATGGTCTTGCGATGGACGGGCATATTACGTGAATGAGAGATGAACAATGGACCAAAGAGTTATGGACTGGTACCCAGGAGCAAGAGGCAAGACGAAGGAATGCAGACCACCAATGAAATGATGGACGATATCAGAGGAGTGATTGGAAAACATAAAAACAAACAGCAAAATTAAATGGAGAAGAAACTGGGAGACCTACGTCCAACAATAGGGAGCTTAGGTCTGTAGAAGAAGAAGAAGAAGAAGTGGTAGTATAATGCGTTGTTTATTAAAATAATAATAATAATAATTATTGATAAAGCAGCTACTGGCCAAGGGTTAAATAAAAGCAAACGGCAAACCTCTCATATAGAAGACCTAGAACCTGCTTCTGGACAATAATTCGTGTCAGCACTACATTCAAGAAGAAAACATAACGAAAAAAAGAATAGCAAAGACTTAAGTCTCTGAAGGTTAGGATAAATTTTAAGATTTTGCAGAAAAGCTGTCTTTAAAAAGCCACAAACTGAAAACAGTAAAAGAATAACAAACCTTAATGTAGAAAAACAAAAGTATTGGAAATAAGAATAAAATATAAGACTGGGGCAATTGGAAAACAAAGCTTATCTTTTAAGCATAAATATTGGCTTTTATGTGTGGTGTGAAGACAATTTTTGTGCTTATGCCGAACACTGACAACCTGGTAAAACTGTGGGTAGACCTTTCTTTCCGCCATCAATAGGCAAAGGTGGCCAGTATATGTAGTAAAAGAGTCTATAGAACTCAAGTTTATAGCTTTATGACAGACCACAGGCCTAAACTTTGACCAACATGAAAGAAGAAAGAAGAAGGAGAAGAACACTAAACCTAAGGGTTTTGGTTTAATTAGTTGAACACCACGTGCTATGCAGAGCCTTGTTTTTAGTTATTCAACTGAACTAACAATTATCGTCATTTGAAAACCTTCTATCAAGTTATTGTAAAGTAAATGAATCTAACATAAGCTAAGGCTTAACAGATTTTGATAAAGCTTAACACAAAGTATCAGGCACTGAAATGCTTTCGCGAAAGAATAAGGAATGTTATCTAATTTCAACAATAAGTTTTTTGCTAAATAAAGGTGAGAGTCGAATTCTCGGCCAAAATGGAAGAAGAAGAAGAAGAAAGGGAACATTCCAGCAACAGTTGAGCCCAAAAGTGTTATGTGGGTCTTGTCTTTAACGACAATTCTAATATAATTAGAAATTATCACTTGTAAATTTCCTATCGAGTTATTGCAAGGGTGTAACATAAGTTTCACAAATTTGGTCAAACTTAAAAGTAAGTATCAGGCAGAGGATGATCTTCTAACAAAACAGTTAAGATTATTGAACTTAAACATTGCATAAACGCCGTTTATGGAGATTAACAAGCTCAAGACTGAAGATCCTAATCAAGGACGAGGAAAACACCAACATAAAAAAAGGTGTTAAAAGACCAAGCAGCGAGTCAGCAACAAAAAACAAAAATCAAATATATCATTACTGCATTACACGTTAGAAGAATTACTAAGCTAGATTTCTGTGACATCCCCAGTAGTTCAGAAAAAGGCAAAGAGCAAAGTGTAGGATACAGTTTTATGCCCTTCTGAAGCTAGCCAGAAGCTCGTAACGATGTTTTGTCATGACTGTATCTATACTAAAAAGAGGAAATATAGATGAAATGTGTCATCCAAGTCTGTTAAGCCCTGAGAAGATAAAGATGGTTCAATTCGGAATAAAAATCATGGGCAAGATTTTTAGGGTTCTTTTAAGGACTCTTATAACTGGTTTTATGAAACGTAAAACAATTTTCACTGGACAATATTGGGCTCTCTTAACGTATCAGAAAATGTATGTCGTTGAAGAACACAACATAGCAGGCTGTTTCAAGCCAATGGATGCTGTTTTTGCTTGTTAGTGGCTATCTACACAACAACTTTATTCAAAAATATGGCACCAAGAAAGCATTTAGCTTACACTCTTACCTTGCCCAAATTGTTGATTCTGAATGATAAAAGATCTTTTTTTTAAATATTTATTGCTGATTTACAATCTATCATTATAATAACAATATTCAATAAATAATTTGATAAGATTATAACATGCAAGAGGACCACCCAATGGTAGCACTCTTTCCTAAAGTTATCTTAAATTAGTTACATTTAAAATACTATATACAAAGTTATGTATTTGAAAATTAAAACGTTTAACTAAATCTGTCAGGAAGATCTAGTGGATGGCATCTTTTTAGTCGTTTGACGGTTTGGTTTCTCAAGTTAGGGGGTTGCGTTCATTAGAATTTGCCCTGAGCTTCAGTTGATACTAGCTACTGAATCTCTCCATTTCTTCCTTTATAGACGGAATCGGAATATCTTGCTTGATTAAGCAGTTTGGCACATATGTGGGAGCGTTTATTGCTATTCTAATTACTTTATCTTGGAATCGTTGAAGAATTTCCAGGTTAGAATTACTGGCAGATCCCCATAGATGGATTTCGTATGTCCAGATTGGTTTTAGAATAACTTTATAGAGCAATAGTTTGTTGCTCACCGATAGCTTTGAGATTTTCCTAATAACCAATACATTTCGCGGAACTTCAACCCCAGTTGTAACCTTTCTTCCAAATGTGTATTTTCCAAGTTAATCGACGATTCAAGTGCATTCCTAAATATTTGGCACTAGTTTCTGGAGGGATCCGGTTGTTGTTTAGAATAACTGATGGACACGTTTCGCATCTTAGAGTGAATGTGACATGTACAGATTTGCTGTCGTTTGCTTTAATACGCCAGAGCTTCAATCATTAGTCATTATGTGAGGTCAAAACTGCAGTGTCATCTGCAAACGTCCCTTCCATATTTTGTCTTGTTGTAGGTAAATCAGCTGTGTAAAGAATATATAGGATCGGTCTTAAAACACTTCCCTGCGGAACACCAGAGTTTATTGGATAGAGAGGTGTTCGTTCGTCTTGTAATTTTACTTGAAAAAGTCTATTGGATAAGTAGGATCTTAAGATTTTGTATAAAGAAGGTAGGTTACCCTTTATTTTGAACAGCAATTCAATATGCCATACCTTGTCGAATATTTGGCTTATATCGAGAAAAGCAGCAGAGCAGTAGTATCTTTTGAGCTGTAAATCATGATTAATTTTTGTTACAACTCTATGGACTTGTTCTGTTGTGGCAGGTCCCTCACGAAACCCAAACTGGTGACTTGGAATAAGGTGTTTCTCTATTGGCATTGGTTTTACTCTTTCCAGAAGCAATAGGCTGATTGGTCTATATGACGCAATGATGCTACCTCTTCTTGGTTTTACCTGGTTTGGGAATCAGTATAATTTGCGCAATTTTCCATTGCTCTGGGAATAAAAGATCCTAGATTAAATTATATACTAAGTTTTGCTAAACGACTAATGGCTCTGGTGGTTGACGTCGATGTATTAAATAAAAAAAGCGAAAAAATTCAGACCAACTAAGAAGTCCACTCTGTGGTTTTGAGCAAAGTTTTAAGAACTCTATGATGAGTGCACTCAAAAAAACACTCAAGATTATAAAATTTTAAAAGACTTATTTTAATCGATTGTTTATGAACCATCCTATTACGAGCCCAACGTCAATGAAATTCGTACACCTGTATCTTTCGTTACACCTAGTATACTTTTAGAATGCAAACTATCCCTGTCTTTCAAGATATTTTTTGCGTCCAACAAACCCTCCCCCCTCCAACCCCCATTGCCGCCAACAAAGAAAATATATTCGTAAAGTCTCCCCAAGTAGCAGAAATCCTAAGTGCGTCCATGAATAAAAGGATAATTCTACAAGAATTGAAAAGGTTCTTCCAGCTTTCCTCCAGCATACCAAGGAAAGGCCAAAACCTTTTAGACATTTTAGATGGTATTATTTACAAATTTTTTTATCCAGTATTAAGTTTAAGTTAAGTTAGTAGTAATAGTTTATTAAATTATTATTCAGCACTTCAGAGAATTGAGATTCTTAATCTGAGAACCCAGCAGTTAACATGGAGTGTGCCAAATATTCAGGTTTTGGAATTATTCTGTAATCATAAGCCTAAATAAAGTTGTAAAATTAATTGCCTAAATTCCGCATTAACGCTTTCATTCTTAATTAAGTTATGGTAATTTCATAATATTCTTGTAAGAAACCTTGGTTTTGAACAGTTCCATAATTTCCAAGAGTTTATAATACGCTAAAAATTCAAAATTTATTTTAAATTTCAACATCACGGACGCTAACGTCCTTAGACGGTACGCAAAAACCGTGTCATTTGTCAGATAGGAGCTTTCAAGAGTAAAGAAAAAGAAATAAAAATTGCCAACTTCTGTCCGCAAGTTTTCATGTCTACTTATGACCTCTTGACCTCACGTATGAGATGTGGTCCTGTTTTTGTCGCAGCTACCTCAGCTTCTTGTTTCATATCAGCCATCAGTAGCACGTTGTCAACTCCCAGGTTTCTAAGGTCATAGAACTACCCACACAGACTGTAAAAATAATGGTTTGTGTCTTTTACATTTCAACCGAATGTATGTGAGTAATTGAAGTAATAATTATGTATGTTCCTCTCAACATCTTGATTTGTAGGACGCGGATAGCCGTTCGTGTAGATTTTATCGCCAATACAATATCATACCTGACCAGTTAAACAAATGACAACATTTATGATAAAAATCGGTAATTTAAATTTTAATAACTCACTTTATTGCCGTTTGTGGCCGCTATCTCTATGTGAATGTTATGCGGATCAAAATTCTATTCGGTTGAATGATAAATTTAGTAATCTAAATTCATGTTATACCAGTGGAAAGAAACAAATACTGTTTGTAACGATGGCTTATCTTTAAAAATTATTGATCTGGCTGAAACACCGGCGAACGTACCACACTTTCTCCTCAAACAAATATAACCTTTTATAATATCAAAAGTATTTACAACCGAAGCAAATAAACGTCGTGGTATTCATGTGTCAAAAGGACCGATAGATTGATTCTTGGGGAGCAGGTGAAAAATGATGTTAATATAAAAAGCAGTTGCGCTTATCGGGAAGTTTGGCCGTAAGTCTACGAATTTAGTTAAAGGATGGTTATTTATAGTGACACGCATGGAACCGCGAGTTTAAAAAGTTTTTTCTGTTGTGTAAAATATGAAGATATGAACTAATACCCAACTTTGTTAAAGACTCCTGATTTTCCCGTGAAAGCTTTTTTAAAGATTTCGCACTTTATATCCGACTACTTACTTGCTAAAACTGCAGAAAGCCTTTACTTCCTAGAATGTGCGAGTATTTTATGGGCAACACTTTGACTTGTCATTGATCAAACCAGCACTATTTCTTAAATTTACTGCCGGGGTTAAAAGGAATTTCGATAAAACATTACTTTGAGATTCTATGAAGGAAATAAAAAAACCATCCCCAAAATACACTCCGATAAAATATGATTTGCATTAAAGTGTCATTCCGACCCGAGCGTTTTTCGGAATTGCGGGGGTCATTTGTTAAATGAATGCACGAGTACGACCATCGACAGATATTTAAATTTTTATAAATTGGCTGAAATGTGATTGATATATGCGGATTAATGATTTTAAAAGGCATATATTTTTAACTCATTTGCAAATTCAAATCGGGTTGTCAATCGAATTCGGCTTCAAGAGTGATTTAAATATTTTCAAAGAAGGTTTAAACCTCTTAAAACACAATTCGAAACCTGAATTCGAATTTGATCCTCGATTAACTTATTCAGGCTTAAATTTAGAATTTGACGAAGATTAATTTTACATTAAAATGTTGTATCAATTTTCAATACCAAATCTAAAAACCCAATCTGTATTTTAGTTTCTCAATTCGATGAATGTCAACGATTCCTTTTTCAAGCCCCTTTAAAGTAAAACAAGTAAGTATTTTATTGCTTAAGCATTGTAGAAATAAAGCTAAATCATAGCAATAATGAATGTTACAGAATTGTAGTCGAAATCCCATACCTGAATATTAAATTATATGTAAATTACAAACTAACATCTCATACATCAAATTTCGAATCGAATTTCAACAATCAAACACAAAATTTGGGTTCTGCAATCTGCCATGATCGGAAATTTTCAATCCGGTTGTAGCTAGAATTTTGTATTTATAAATTTGAACTTCGCTGAATGCTAGATTCGAATTTTAAATATATCGAATTCTACTAACCTTTTCGCCTAAAAATGAAAACACATTGTGTTAGGAAGACCTTTCTAACGATTCAATTTCAAAATTTTTATTTAAATGAAATTCATTTGAATAAAAAATGCACCTCATATCTAAAACTGCTGATAATTTATTAAATATTTCCTACAAAACTAAAGAATTTAAACCAAGTTGTAATGATTTTTAATATCCTCATTCGTGTACATTTTTGAGTCGCCTGGGTTTCAATCGGTTTATCAGTCGAATCTGACTTTAGGTATTAAGACTGGAAGTCACTCAAACAATGTTTAACTCTATTAAAACAAATTTGTAATACATAATCTTAAGAATATTTACATTTAGTTAGGTCAAGTTCGAACTCGAATTTTTGTTCAGAATCTGATTGTCGACTCCAAACTGCAAGTTTGTATTTTAGTTTTAAATTTGAATAAATACAGATTTCTAGCCAAAATTAAATTTTAAATATTCAAACTTTGAATTAGTTTTACTAAAATACAAATTTGATGTTGCTAGCCTGAATATACGAAATCAAAACTATGGATTTAAGATTGTCCCAAAAATTGAAAATTTGTATTTTGTTCAAGATATTTAGATTTGAATTTTAATGCTAGAACTTGCAATTTGGGTATCAAATCGATCTGGTTAGGGAATTATAATTCCGTATCCGACTGGATTCAAATACTGAAATCCTATCGGACTAAACCCTAAACCCTAATTGTAATAGAATTTTCACATCCTAAACCTAAGAAACATTTCTTGCTTGATGATTATTCAGATTTGCAATTTATGTTGAAAATCTTTCGAAAAGTAAAGGAAATTTGAATCTGGTTTTGAGGTTGAAAACCGAGATTCTTAGGGCTTCAAGATTCGAATTTTATCTTAGCAGATACTAATATCTGAAACCAAAAGCTGCGGTCTCAGATGTGGATTTGGATTTAATTTAAATCCCTTTAAATTTCATTCAAGGAATTTAAAATCGAATCTCGGCGTTGGAGACAACAATTTGATTCCCAAAACTTATTTGGTTCGGTCTGGATTTATTTTGCTTTTTTTACTCATCAGCCTTCGCACTAAACTTAATTCAAATATTTCAAATTCTATATCCCATCGAATTCAATCGAACTAAAAGCCTTAAATCTGAATGTGCCAAAGTTTTCACAACCTAAACGTGGGAAACATTTCTTGATTCATTATTATTCATATTTGTAATTTATGTAGAAGATCTTTTGAGAGGAAAAGGAACTTTTAATATAATTTCCAGATTCAAAAATCGATAATCTAATTTTATCTTAGCAGGTATTGGAATCTGAAACAAAAAGACTTGATCTCGGATTAGGATTTGGATGTGATTGAAACCCCGAGTTCAATTTTATTTACAGAATTTAAAATTGAATCTCGGCATTGGAGACTGAAATTCGAGTCCATCTGGCTTGGATAATTGAAATTCTAAATCTGGTTGATTTCAATCGAACTGAATGCCTTAAATGTGCTAGAATTTACACAACCTAAATCTGAGGAACATTTCTTGATTTCTAACTTATGTAGAAGGTCTTTTGAAAAAGAAAGGAAATCTGGTTTTGAGATTGAAATCCATGTTCTAAAATTGAGATTCTAATTCGAAATCAAGATTTAAATTTTATCTTAACAGATACTGAAATCTGAAACAAAACTCTTCAATTTCAGATTTGCAGTCGACACAATTGGTTAATATTTTTGAAGGAATTTAAAATCGAATCTTGACGTTGGAGACCGCAATTTGAGTCTCAAATTTATCTGGCTTAAAATTTTTAAATGCCGTATCCAACTGAATTCAAATACTCTTGTGTCGAACTGAATTCCTAAAAATTTTATATTTGAATCCTGTAGATGTCTTCACAGCTTAATCTTAAAAAAGAGAAAGCAAAAATTGATGTTGATTCAGTTTCAGACTCTTGATTTTGAGATCTCTCAAAAAATATATAAAAATAACTAAGGTTCCAAATCGGAGGTTTCAGTCGAATCTGAATTCCAGAATAAGTTACGGCAAGAGTGAAAGCTATTTAGGCAAGATTTGAATTTACAAGAAAAGCTTAGAATTCTGATCCGGATTTGCGTTTCGTTTAGTTTAGGCTTGAATTCCGAATTTGTTTCTTGAATACTAAATCTGGATTTTATATATAAATTTAGATTTACATTTCAATCCCAAATTTACAGCAATCAAGGACTTGAATTCTAAGTATAAATCTTGATCGATGGCAATTATTTATTTTTCAAGTCCATATATTTCTGATATACAGCAAAGGAAATTCGAACTTTTATTATATAAACCTGAGTATCGTGAAATTCGAATTGAAACCGTGACAAAATTTTGGACCGCTTTACTAAGCAAAGTGGCCGGAGTGACCAAGTGGTTAAGGCAATCGACCATAGCGCGAACGGTTTCGGGGTCAAACCCGAAGGACGTTGGTGCCGATACCTTTACCTTACCTTTATCAAGCAAAATTTAATCACAGACTGAAAACTTGAGCATCAAATTTAAAGTTTGAATTTATAAATGAAGCTTGTATTGGATAAGCCTCAGTACATGGAATTAATTTAAAATGTCAAAATTTTTTGTTGATTTATTACTTATGCAAAATTTGAAACTGAAAACTTGACCATTAAATCTGATGCTTGAATTTATAAATAAAGCTTTTATTGGGTAAGCCTCAGTACCGGGGACTTCGAATAAAAAAATGACAAAATTTTCGAATGACTTACTATGCAAAATTTTAATCTTAAACTGAAACTTGACCATCAAATTTAATGCTTGAATTTATAAGTCAAGTTTTTATTAGATAAGATCATGGAATTCTAATAAAAATATCAAAATTTGGGATTGATTTACTAAGCAAAATTTGAATCCGAAACTGAAAACTTCAGCATTAAATATAAAGCTTGAAGTTTTATATTAGAGCTGTCAGTACTCGAAAATATCTATGTCTCGAAAAGTTTCAAATCTGGGAAGAGTAAAATTCCTAAAATTCGAATCTCTGCTTCTGAATTGCAAAATCGAATCCGTGAATCCATGTTTGAAAACCGAAAGTTGGACGTTCCAAAATCGAGATTCTAACCATTCGATTTAATATTTTAAAGCTAAATCTTTAAATCAGTCACGAATTCGAGATTCACTACAGCAAATTATGTGAAAAATTCGAACCAAAATTTCATATTTAGATACGTCTTTACAATATTCAAAATTGAATTTGCACCATAAAATCTTGTAGGATATTTACAAATTCTAATTCCAAATCCGAATGAAAGTAAATATTGAAATAATGTCAGTTAAATCCTTTGAAATGTAAAATTCGAAAGCTAGGTATGTTCGAAACTTAATGGGCTTCGTTACAAAATAATTGTTTTTTATTAATGGTTAATTTTTTATTCGGTTTTAGATTTTCGAATTTGGAACCCACCACGCCCAAAAGAGGCTTGCAAATACATTTTCGTTACTAGAAAAACAAAACATGTGTTTTACAGCATTTGAAGAGAAAAATAGATATGTTCGAAGTATATTTTTGGTTAAAGAAACCATTTTTAGTTCGATGGGACTTTTACGTTTGGATACGAAAATCCGGAATTTAAACATTTCGAGCCTTTTGAAACTATTCATTGCTTGGATGGTATTTAACCTTTTTTCTTCAAAAATATTAATTTAGATAAAAGCTAAATCTATTCTAACTAAATTCAAAAGCTCTCATCGTCGACGATATTTCAGTTAATACAGTTCCAAGTAACTTCGTCTGCCGTTCCATGAAAAGCCCACTTGGCTTGTCTTTTTTTTTCACGGTATCGTCTTGAAAAAGTTTCGAATTAAATTGAATACAACCGAATGAATACATTTCTATAAATATAGGTCACGGACCGAAACATTTTAAAATCGATCGTCAGTGTTCCTTTTCTTTACATAACGGTTATGTTTGCGCCCGAGGAAGAAAAACATAGAAATAGAAATTGCTGGTATCTATCCGAGGAAACGGAACGACTTTGTTTTTTCAGCGGTTATAACGTTCCAAATGAAAAAAAAGCGAAGAGTCCCTGCAGAAATTATCAAGTTTTCGTATGTAATTCGCTTCATCTAGTTAGGAATTTGTTCCGTTTAAATTTATTTAAACTAGAATGAAGCTGAATGTTTCGTAAATTGTTTGAGAAGTAGAGCGCGATAAGAAAATTAGTGCAATTCTTTCGGGCTGCTTTACACGACAAATTGAATTTGTCAGGGAGGATTTACAATGACGAATTTCCTTCAGGTTGGTAATCTCTTACTTTTAAACTGCAAGATTTTGTGCAGTAATTTCGTGGCAGGAGAGTTTCGAAATTGTTAAAATATTTGGACCCGTTTATTTATTCGCTGTCACCTCAGATTTCCGAAGTCTGGTAAACGTGTCGTTTATTCTGTTTTTGTATTTAAATTTATTCAATCGAATAAATCAGTCGATTTCGTGTGTAAAAGCTGGAACTTCTCTGTGCAATTCTCGACGTTTACGTCTTCTTATTTGAATACAATCTCTCTTTAAACATCGATTTGTCATTTAAAATTTAAATAACGCAATATACACATCGGCATAAAACACAATAGAATTCACATTACGAAACAAATATAAATTTGTCTGCTTGTTTCCCCGAGTTCATCCAATTCGATATGAACTCGCCATCTGGTGCTTATTTCCTGAAGTGATTTTCCCTCTTACGTCTGTTCACTTTCCTTTTCCAAAGAAAGAAAAGTATTTTTACTATTACCGACGACGTAAAGAGTTGATTGAATCGGAAAATACAAGGGACGAAACAAGAAAACACAATTTGTAAAGTTAGTAAGATGCGAGTTTCCGAGGCAATGGGATCTTCGGTGATCCAATCGTTAAGTAAGAACGTGATCTCTGCTATCTATTCCAAACACGTGGAGGTTTCTACCTTGCATGTGTATTAACTTTCGTTGGAATAAAATATAATCACTTTTTGATATCACATCGGTATGTGCGTTCTACCTCTGGAAATTTCCCCATTCTTTTTTTTCTCTCAAAATGGCCCAAATTCCAGAAGAGTAAATAGATAAATGAAAACTGTTACCCCCTATGGACTGTATAGCAATTCGTTTTAGATATTATCGCCGTTCTAAGGGAAAAGAGCCCGAATTTCTTTGAATTTTTTCAATGAATATATAAAAACTTCCTTACCCCAACGTAACGCAGTAAAATGTATCATTACGACACAGAGGGAACAAGCAATCTTGATGAACGGGATCTGATGACAAAGAGTGGTCGTTAGTAGCAACACTGCTAAAGACATTAAAGAGCAAAGAGGAATACGAAGGACCCGCTGACGAGAATTCGATCGAAACAAGCAGAGGGATGAACGAACTTTCCGACCAAAAAGTTTACCAAACTTGCAACACTTCAAAGTGCAACCAAGTATGATGCGATAGCTCACCGGCTCTTTTATTCCATTCCTTATTTCATAGTTCCTCTAAGGGTGAATATCGACTGTAACGTGAAGCTCATGCAGATGTTGGGGTTTTATTTAGATTTTGATATTAATTAACGAAAGGCTGATAAATAGGAAAGCATGCTGAAGCTTGCGAATGCTGATGAGAGGATTATTTTGAAATAAATTACATGCCATACAACCACCAAAGCGAGCGATAGTGTAATTTCGTATATGTGGAAAATTGCAATTTTTTTCTAAACTTGGTTTTACTCCACTTCCTTTGAGATACAAATTACAGGATGTGTATTTTACATGCTCTTTTATTTTTTCCCCAATTTATCTGCTCCTTTAATTATTTGCCTTTCAAAAATATTCAAAGAAAGTACCTATTCCATTCCGGATTATAATTTATTTCACAACAGATAAGAGCTCGGAAAGTCTTAAGCATTTACTATTTAACTTCTTTTTGCAAACGAAAGCAACTTCTCTTAAATAGGTTTTTTGTAGGCAATTAATTTTTTTGTAAAACACCTAGGAATAAAAGCACGATATTTACAATATTATTGAACCTCCAAATACGACCCTTTGAGAAACGCCTATTTGACTTTATACTTATTTTCACCGAAATAATTGAAGGGTAAATAACTTGTAACCGAATTCGAATTCGAATTCGAATCGGAACCTAAGGTTAAAATATTTCAAACAACCTCTTTCAATAAAACATTACTAAAATTAAGGATCTAATTTTTATTACACAGTTTTGATGCGCTGTTCAGGACTGCTAAAAACCTTTACGTTTGCAATTTCTACCAGTATGTCAGAGTCTAAAATTTCGAGTCTAAATGTCAGAATGGAACAGAAATTTATGTATCTGATTTAATAGGAAAATGAGCTCTACATATTTTTAATAAAGCGGGATTCAAAAATCGACTATCTAAGTACTTATTTCATTTTTATAATCGAGTTTTCGTATGCTGTTTAGAATTACTAAATACCTTCTTGTTTTGAATATATGTACACCAGTATGCAAGAATCTAAATATTTTTAGCCTGAATGTCGGAATAGAACATGTTCCATGTTTTAACAGACAAATTTCGCTGCATATTTTTAATAAAGCAAGATTCGAACATCTACTAAGAATTTCATTTTTATTATCGAGTTTTGACATCACCTTTATGATTTAAATTTACGCCAGAATCTAAAATGCCGAGTCTAAATGTCATAGAAAACAGATATTTTGAATTTAATGTATTTGATTTAATGGAAAAATCTGAGCAAATTGGATGTAAATCTGATTGCTACACATATTTGTTTGTATTAAAGCGACTCACAAAAATTGGAATGTAACAGACTTATACTCGAACTTTAATACAAATTTAAAATAAAAAATTGAAGTTTTTGGTATACATATTGTTGTATATTTTAGACACCAAACATTATAAACAATATCAATTTATTTACATAATTAACACAAATACAATTTACACAAATTTTGATAGTTCCGATATACAAATTTAACACTTACAAATTGCATAAAGTTAAATATTAAGATAAATTTCATGTAAAGTCATTTTAGAAGTTTGTTATAATTTAGTAACTTATATAAAGGTACTGTGAAGCAAATATACACAACAAATATGACTTAAAATTATATTAAAGATTGACGATGATACAATTACGATATCCAAATTTTCCATTCATTTCTTGTTACAATGCAGATGTTCCAGGATGAATTAGTTCTTGGTAACATAGGTTTTCATTTACCATGCCGATGATAACAAATAAAGTTAAATTGTTGCTTAAATTTTAACTAAATAAGTTTTTATTAAGTACATGTGTACTGAGATTTTTTGATGTTCAAATTTAACTAACTAGAAAAATTCATACCAATAAAAAGGTATGATAGAAAGTTGTAAAATGATATAAAATATAGGAATAATGATATTTTGAGTACAGAAAGTTAAAAATATAAAAATAATCACAAAATGTAAATTTTGATAAATAATGTCAGAACTTTGTACATTAAATAAGCCCAAAATAGGCAAAAATGCAAAAAGTGACAAGAATAAAATTAGTTTTTAAATTTTGTAAATAGTGTTTTGGTATAGCTTTCATTAAGATTAGAAATGATTTTGAAAATCCTTTAATTATAAGATATAAGTCAAGAATAATTGGAAGTTTTAGCTTCATAAAGATGTAAAATTTAAATTGGTTAATTTATAAAAAAACTGTACATAAAATTAGTATTAAGTAATTTGATTAATAGTTATTTGATTAATATTAGATTTAATTAAGTTTAGGATTTAAGAAAATGTTATTGATATTTAATTTGACTTTAAAGTATGATTAATACTCGAATTCTATTGGTTGACATTAAAAGAAGGGGTCTTCAGTTGCATCAAAAGTTTCAGCACGCTCCTTTTGTAACTCGTAAATAAAACATAACCATGAAAATCATGGGCTACTTTTAAAAAATTTTAGTGACAGTTGATCACTTAAAAGTAAATTTTCAATGTAAAGTTAAATTAAAGCAAAGTGTAACTAAGATAAACAATATTTAAAGTGAAGCAACGGAAGAAGAATAATAATAAATAATTAATTAAATAAATAAACAAAGTGTAAATAAAATCAAAGTAACAAATTTAAGTTATTGTATTAAAATAAAAAAATAATACTTACGTTTTGTGAATATCAAGTGAAGTTAAACAGATTTGTTTTAATAATTGTTAGTGTTAACAATTTATTTGTTAATAAAATCTATTAATGATTTTTTAAGTTAAAGAAATCGTTTCATTTACAACGACGATAAATTTGAGGTTATAATTTAACTCAAATGATAAAACCTGCAACAAAATAAAGTGAATTAATTAAAAGCAAAACAACGTGATTAATATAAAGCATTTGAATGTAATTAAAGTGATAATAAATATCAAAGAGAGACTTACCTGTTATAAACTTTATTTTGAACAATTACGTGTTGAAACAAGGAATCAGCTGTTCACACTTCGACTACAAGGCAAACAGAGCGGGTATTCACAATACAGCGATGCCAAGTTTAGAAAAAGGAACCACACAAGAAAGAACCATTAAAATGTTAAGATAAGTTTAATTTTTTTTGTTTTGTTTAAATAAATTTAAGATAAATTTTATTAAAGTTCAATTAAAAATTTTTTTTCATTATTATAATTAATGTCAATATTGTAAAAGTTTTAAATTTAAAGTTATTTGTTATTTTATTTTACTTTTTTTAATTAATAGATATCAATCTTTAAGAAATGCAATCTTTCGAAACAATTAACATTGCTAGAACTCACGTAAATAACAATTAAATTTATTTTAATTTTGGAATTTATGTTCAGGTATTTGGATATACTATTGTTTGTTGTGTTTATTTATTTTTCAGGAATAATTTTGGATATTGAGTTGTCTTGGCATTTAATTTTATGTAAACACACACACACATACATTCAATTTACAGAACATTTAATTTTCTTAATAAGTTTAAAAAAATTTGTTATATGTAATTATTGTGATTACACTACATTTATTTGGCTAGCCCAACGTGGTGCTAGTACATTACATTTCAAAATAAGTTTAATTTAAAATTGTGTGTTATTAATTGAGATAACATTACAATATATAGGTACTTTCAATAAAACAGAATTCAAATCTCGAATTTCTAAGTTCGAGTTGCGGTATTCAAACACAAATTTCGCACTTAAATGTTGAATTTCTGCCAGTATTTCAGGTTTGAATCTTAATATAAAATTCGACGATATTGATATCATATTCGAATAAAAAATATTCAATTTCTTATATCTGATTTACTAGCAAGGTTTGTGTAAACTTTAAGCTTCAATTACAAATCCGGTTGGTTGGCTGGTCGGTTGGTTTTGGTGTATAAAAACGATTTATAGAAACTGGCCAAACTGGGCGATAAAAGATTAGAGTATAATCGGATTCGAATCTGAATCAAAAACTAAGTTTTAATTTTCTTGTTCTGTAACATATTCGTTGGTAAGCTATAATTTTCAAATTGGGGATACATTTCTCGTTGCAACAAAATATATTGAAGCAAAAATTCAAAATGTGTTGTTTTATCCTTACTTTTGTACTTTAAAGTTTATTTATCTAAATATTAACACACAATTTCCGGCCGAACTTCCCAAAATGATGGAAAATTTTCTCTGTTGCATAACTACAACTATTTTTAATTTAATTAAAATGGGGAAATCAGCAGAATTGCAGTTATTTTTAAATAAATTTAAACGACTTTTTAGAAAAACAGGAGTCAATTTTCAATAAAATGCGATATTCAAATGTAAAAGTTCCATTTAAATTTTGGACTGGTACCAGTATTTGATGCCTAAATTGTAACCTACAATTTCGTATTTTCGAATGTTATTGTAGAAAAGAAAATTTGAATTTAGATATCTGATTTAATTTAAAATTCGGCTGCAAATTTAATTGGTATAGATTCAGTTATATTAAAACGATTTATAAAAAACTAGATTTCAACTGGATCAGAATCCGGTTGAAAGATTCAACTTTTTGAAATTTTTCATAAAATCTGTTTAAAAATCGTATCTTTATTAGCGGTGTAGCGGTTAGCGAAGTACAAAACATTTAAATTTTGAATTTATACCAGTAGGCATTCCAGGTTTTTTTTTGTAGTTCTGGGACATCAACTACTATGGTTGTTAACTCCCGTATTCCAGGTCTATTTAATAAAGAAACGCACATGATATTTGTCGATTATGTAAAAGCATTCGATAATATTATAAGAAAGAAATTGTGGGGAATAATGCACAGAAGAGGTTTCCCTAAGCACTTTATTAATACAATTAAGAACATTTATAAAAACACCAGAATAAGTATAAAAGGCACTGAAAGTAAAAAAAAATCCACTAACTTAGGACTACGTCAGGGCTGTAGCTTATCGCCTGTATTATTCAATATTTATATATCGACGAGGGCGTACGAACCTGGATTAATAAAATACCATATTACGGCAATAACTTAAATATAAATAAGTATTTATTGACAATATTATTTGCTGATGATCAGGTGATAATAGCAAATTCAGAAAACGCCCTACAATTAGGCACTTACCAACTACAGAAAGTAATGCGAGACTATAACTTAACCATTTCCATACCAAAAAGCAAAGTAATGGCGTTCACAGGAGACTCGCTCATCCGATCTAAAATTATTCTGGACAACTCCACTATCGGACAAACAAACAATTTTAACTTTTTAGGATGTATAATATCTCCATTAGACGAAATGAACATAGAGCGTAAAATAGAAAAATTTAACTACGTCAATGGAACTATCAAACGAACCCTGAAAAATAGCGCGCGCCAGGAAACGATGATTAAATTTTATAAGACAATGTCGGTACCTATCTTAATGTACGGCAGCGAATGTTGGACAATAACAAAACAGAACGAACGAAGGCTACAAACTTCGGAAATGAAATATTTAAGAAGTATAGCTGGATATACAAGAAACGACAGAAGGAGAAATACCGATATTCGAAGTGAATTGAATATATATAGCATAAATGAAAAAATAGTGGAATAGGTACAGGAATAAATGGAAAAATCACATCGACAGAATGGGCAGAAGTAGAATACCTGAGATAATCTTGAAATACAGAGCAAACGGCAGAAGGAAGGCCAAAGAAAAGGTGGAAGGACCAATGAAAAAAGAATGTGATACCGTAACGAACCAAAGGTTCAAAACATGCAGAGAAGAAGAAAAAGAAGAAGTTTAGAGTAGAATAAACCTCCCAAGATTAAAAAATGTGAAAACTTTAGTGTTCAAAAACAATAACGAAAGAGATTCAAATTCTCGAATTTAAATCTGGCGATTTGATTTTGTAGTCGCAGATTTCAGAAGGAATCCAAATTTTATTTGGGAGAAATAGATCTTTTCTTTCAGATCCGAATTTTGGATTACAAGTATATTTCAGAAATCTGCAAATTGAAAGCTGTTAAACATATAACCAATTAAAACCGAAGAACAAATACCAAACAACTGTTTTTGTTTGAACTTTGACTAAATATTCAAAAAGGAAAGTGGATGTCAACCAATCATTTAAAACTCATACCTCGTATTTAAGGCAGTAAAATCAATTTAAATCAAAGTAAATTTTGAAATTGATATTCATGCAACCAGTTTAGGTTAGAATAAGCCTCAAAAAATTTGGAAATTTTCAAGGCTGAAGCTTGCGAATTCAAAAACCTAGACCGAGATTTCGGTCCGACATTAAATCTGGTGTTAAGATTTGATTTCTTGATTTATATTTGAGACTCAGTCTTTAAATACAGATTTTAGATGGAATTTACTTGCAAAAATTCCAATTTTTGAATTTTGGATTGGAATTGAATTATTAGATCACATATTTAATAGCGAACGGGAAAATTAACTAAATTTCTGAATACCATTCTTTCAGAATTAGCGAAGTTTAATTCGAAGTATAGTAGCGGAGCTAAGAATTGATTAAATTAAAAGTCTATTTGTATCTAATTATCAGATATCAGTTAGTTTTGATGTCTCATATTTATTATTGGGTTGGAACCAAGGAATATTAATAGAATAGATTTAGTTGAAGGAAGTAATTTGGAAACTATACAGCAAATCAATTTTGGTAAATTATGTAATATGTATAAGTTAAGTATGTTGAGAACATTGTCCTTTAACTTAACAGACAATTGTTGTGTTCTTCCAAACTAAACGTTAGAATTTTTCCGTTTCTGTTTCATTAAGACATTTTGAATAAAATACTAAGAATTATTTGGTTAAAAAAATATATAAATTTAATAATATACAGTTCATAATTATTTAGAAGCAAGTCTAACTACAATTTACATCCAATGCTGTAAACGGAGTTTAAATGTAATTTGCAAACTTTGTCATGGGATCGACAAACCTTCATTCAATAATGAAGCTGAGGATCTGTATCTGATGTATTCTAAAGTTTGAAAATTCAAGGATTTTTGGTTAAAACCAAATTGGTGGCTGTAATCTAGTTAACGCAGAAAAATATTTATTCTAGTTTCGGGGTTCTTTAGAGTTGCGTTGGGTTTAGAGTCTTGAACTTTTAATTTTTTGCGCAGTTCTTACATTTCCATAAAGTTTCAAATGATACAAAAACACCCCTCAAAAACTAAATCCGCCACACAAATACTTTGAATAATCTTTATCAAAGCCAGCTACTTATGACTATGATTTAAAGATTCCAAAGCCTTAAATCGACATATATTTAAATACAACCCCTTGTGTAACATGTGAGTCATCGAATTTGTCATTAGAACAAACAAAGGTAGAAAGCGAGATTATATTAACAACTATTCAATTTAGAGGCAACGGAAAGCAGATAACTTATCAATAAATAACGCAGCGAACATTTGAATGTTCCACTCTCAGTGGTTGTGTAACGGTGATCCGATAATGCGTTTCGCACATACAATTGCAAACCGCCCTAAATTATGCAACAACCCGAAAACAGTCTGGAACAATATAATCGCTTGGTTAAATCTGCCACGGAAAGTCGTAGGGGCGTGCAGTCGTACAGATTTCGACCCATTTTCCGAGAAATAATAGTTTTAGATGGTTTTAAAATGAAACGAAATTAATGTTCTACTAAAATTATCGATCGGAATTTATACGATTTATCGCAAAGACCTAGTCATAAAATGGGTTTAAATTAATTTGATGTAATTACAACCCTCGTTGTTGAGGTCGCTCCAGAGAGGAAATTATTCCGTTTAAATTCTATTCAGATAAACCATGTTATAGATGTCGGATTCGAAACGCTATTTCTGTACAATCGCTGTAATTATCTGCTTAGCATTATATTCATCTAACGCTTATATTTTGAATACCATTCGCCAGATATATGCGTTCTCAGCATTAAAATTAGTTCAGTTTAATGGTTATTATATTATCCTCAAAGCTTATTAAAGGACTACAATTGGCCTATTTCCAACTACACCGATTCTAATTTTAACATGTGCAGAAAAAATCAAGCAAGTAATGATTGTAGCCTTCATTGGTTTGGTAAAAAAAACATTCAAACGGTTAAATAGACTGCCGTGCACCAAATATCATGCATAAACTAAGACATAGATACTGGAAACAGTTCGACAAAGTTACGGTTTTGTTAACTATTTGAAAACATAACGAAAGAAACAATTTAAACCTTTTGGATTACTTTTGTAATTCTAGACAAGCAAATGAGATTTTTCAAAACTATTCCAAATGGTATTTTTTCAGAACCGAAGGGCATTTAGTTCATATAATAAAAGAGGAGGTAAAACCTAGAATTTAAATAGAACAACCTGAGTTGTATAAAATATTCCGAATTACTTAAGAAAACCCTGTTGGTTTTCCAAATGAAAGCCTAGAAACACCGATAGGGGTCCATGTATAAATAGTTACATGCCTTAAGGTGATTCCAAATTTGGAATAATTTATGTAAAAGAGCAGTCATGAAGATAATGCGGTTTTAAACCCCAAGATAAGCCAAATACCTTCAAGGGCTTAGTGAGTTACCCTCCAGAAGTAAAACAAGCAGTTAGTTATTTTTAAACTATTTTGAGTTTAAATTTAGATATATGGCTTAGAATATTTTAAAACCAATTTATAGTTTACTAAATATTTGTTTAACACTGAAAACAGGATATTTTAAGCTTTAAATATTTTTGGTAAATACAAGACAGTAGTAAAGTTTTCCAGAATTCTAAGTCTGAATGGTAAATTAGAAAAGTGATATTTAAAGCTCAGGTATTTTGTTCTTCAGATTTAATTTTAGAAACTGAAATCTTAAATTTAACATCCATATTCTAATTATTATAGCAGTGATGAGATATTCAAAGAAGGTAAAATTTACATATACCATTTTACGTTTTGCATTCATTTAATTCTTAAATATGAAAATGTATGAATTAAAATCTGACTTCTGCCAACACTATATAACATAACGACTAAAATTTGAGTTTAAAAACCCTAACTTAAGTTAGATAGTCCTTAAACCTAATAACATTTCAATCTGAATTATAAAATTAAAATAAAAACCAAAGCTGCTTGCTGACAGATCTAAATTCTAAGTTAGGAAAAGAATTTCTAATTTACAACAAAAGAAAATAGATTGTAGTAAACTTTCCTGTACTTTCATGTTTTAGATCGGAAAAATTTATGCGCAGGAAAACTATCATTTGGGTTACAAAAGTCAATGAGACCTAATAGTTATTTAAGCTACAAGGAATATAAGGACGTATTAACATTTGAGGTAAGCGAATAAAACGGGAAAGACGTGTTTATTAAAATTTCCCTGAAAACTCGTCTAATAATAAAGTTGAATTGTTATTAATAGAACATAGTTACGAAGTGAAGATAAAGTATTAATATTGGGATTGGATTTATTTAATACAATTTTAATGGAAACTGGTTAAACAAGTCATAATAACAAATAATAATTGAATGGAATAGTCAAATTGAATTGAATAAGGATTATTAATTATTGGAGAAAGAACACTATTTTTAGTGGGATTGCTAAAATCAAAGGAATAATTATTGTTAGTGAGTGAGTGTTTTAGATATAGATTTGTGTTAGTTTTAAGAATAGGAATAGGTTATTTTGTAATAAACCTTGGATACTTAAAAGTGGATTGAATTTATTACTTTATTCACTTATCAAAATTTAATAAAACGAATACTTTAACGGCTCTGAGATAAAAATTTTCATTTTTAATATTTGATTTGAATGCATAGTTATTTAACTAGACTTGCATATCGATAACAATTGATCTGTAAAATAAAATTAAAACAAAATCAGAGTTTTTAGGAATTCAAACTGCTAAAAACTTTGCAAACAAATCTTCTGAGGTGTAACGTAGATTTGTAATTCAAAAACAACAGAAAACAGGCTTCTGTAGGTTTCTTGTTTTCATGGTTTTTTAATTAGGAAAATTTGTGTAATACAGGGAAAACTATTATTTGAGTTACAAATGTCAATAAAAGCTTAAAAAATCATTACTCTCCTCAAAAATCCCGAATTTGGGTCATGAAACAAGCTTGAAATGTTTGCAATCGAAGTAGTCTTTTATGTTTAATATTCGGAATTTAACTAACCCTGAGAAATAAATAAAGTAAAATAGACATTAACAACTTGCAGAACTGTTGGTTATACATTTTTAGTATCCGAAATCCATTTCTACTGGAAAGACAACTAAATGCAACTTAAGTAACAGAATCCCTGAACAGTGACAGAAATCATCAAGTTTAAACGGTCCAGAGTTTTTAAATTTAAGGTTAAATATAAAATTTCTGAGGTTCAATCCCGAAATTCAGAGATCATGTATACAAAAATTGATATTATTAAATTGTTTTTCCTTTATAGACTGGTGAGTTACAAAGCTTTATGATCTCAAACGTATATTTCTAGATTTAAAATGTTTCGCACAGAAGTAAAGCTCAACTTGTAAAACAAATCAAGAAATTATTTAAATAAAAATATTTTCGTATTAAAGCTAGAAATGAATATTTTGAGTTTTAATACTGAAACTGCGAATGAAAAATAACAAGTCACTTTATTAAGTAGTTTGTCCTTTCAGACTTGTTAGTTAGAGAGTTTTATTATCTCAGGTTTATTTTTACTAAGGAATAACACAATACAAATTAATTTAAGGAAATACAATTTCTGGAAAGCTAAGAAATAAGTTTGAGTTTACATATGTTTACTACCTTTCAAAGTTTTACTACAAATGTTTATAACTATAACACAAGTGCGTAACGAAAACTCAAGAATGTGAAGAAATAATCCATTTATTTAGGTACCTAAGTATTTTGAAGAAAAACAATTTTAAAGCCAGAATTTTTAGAGTAAAAGAGCTCCCTTATTTCAAAACCTGGAAGACCGAAGAAAGTTAAGAAGTCATCTAATTTCATCTAAGATAAATCTGAATCAGCTTGTAAAGGTGTTTTGGGGAATTTTTAAAAGAAAACTGTTTTGTTTAGATTTAAGTGTAAATATTGAAATTTTAACTTTAAAAGTTTGAGATCGGGACTGATAGAGGCAATGAACGTTTATTTTAAAATAAAAAGCTGAGTAAATAGGAAATACTGCAATTTTAGCCTGAAGAGCTTAAGAAAGCTAAAAAAAATTGCAGTTTTTTAGAACGAACTCCTGAATTACGTTAATCAATTCAGAACCAAAATATTAAAATGGATAATTTATTTCGGTTTATTAATTTGTAATCGTAAGTTGTAAAGATGGCATGGCGTACACTTCAAAAAGAAACATTTTTAAAGTTTTTTTGTTTCAGATCTGCTAAAACTTATATTAGTATTCCGGATGAAACCATAAGGAGAGAATACATTTGATTTGAACCATTAATAATAATAATAATATTTATTCCATATTCTCAAACAATATATACAAAAAACACCACAGAGATACAACCTAATGAAATCCTAAGGTGAGGTTCAGAAGTCTGATTTGCAACTTTACCTTAATATATATAATAATAAATAATAACCATTAGTGAAAAGAACGTAATTACAGAAACATATAGTTGTACATAACTTAATTTTATCATAATTATACGTAACTAGCTAGTAAGAGCCATAAGAAGCAATAAAAGATTTAAAAAAAAGACAGAATTAAATTAGTATAATTATAAGGCAACAGTTAGTCTACATATTTATTGATTTAAGAGCAAATAATTGAATAAGGCAGACTTGAATCTACGCAAGGGTAAACTTTTGCAAGCTTCAAGTAAATTATTAAAATGTTTGGTAACATTATACGTAAATGATCTTTCAAACAAAGATGTTTTATGTAAAGGAACGGTTAGAGTCCATTTGTATCTTAAATTTAGATGGTGCACGTCAGATCTATGAGTAATTTTGTTATAAAGGTAAGCCGGTTGTTTTTCGAGAATAATTTTCATAATAAAGAGACAACTTTGAAGATACCTTCTGTTTCTCATATTCAACCACCTTGTTTCATTGACCTTGGACTTTATATGGAGGTTATATCTCTCTGTGTTCAAATTTTTAAAACTTATGCAAATAAAAGAAGATAAACAATTAGACAATGTTAGAGAGTACTAGATTTTACTCAAAAACGTAAAAGATCTATGGAATCTGTACACAGAAAAGTATCAAATTCGCTCATACGCAGGGATTTGATTCATTAACCCATTAAGAAGGTGAGACCTTTCTATACACATTATTTTTAAAATCAGTTTTCTCCAAAGTTTAAAATCCTTAAAGATTAAATGACATATACGAGATATATAGAAAGACTACAGAAAGTATAAAACACAATGGGGCAATGCAAAACAAAGTAAGATAGTAATGAAGAAATAAATACTTCCACGGTCGGTGTCAGTATCAACAGAACGGGTTGGAACCGTGTCATTGTTGAGATAGAAGAATTCAACGTTTCCCTCACACTTCTTCAGGAGGAAAAGTGGGGCACTAAAAGAGCACGGTAACTCAACGTGTCATCCACTCCAGAGGCGAAACTGTTTTAACAAGAGGAAGAAGGGAATGGTAACTCAACTTGTCAATCAAACCAGGGGCGAAACCCTTCTCCTTTCTTCCTAAAGAAGCCCTTTAAAAAAGTGGACGAAACGTTGAATTCTTCTGTCTCGATAATGACACGGCTCCAACCCGGAAGACGTTCTGTTAACAAAGTAAGATAGGTTAAAAAACATCGGAAAGATCCGAGACCTCGGCGCAACTGTGGAAAAAATTACAAAAACAATTATTTTATAAAGTCCTTAGAAACTAGGAAATTGAAAAAATGATCAGTAAATTAGATATAAAACAAAGGTAATAAAATATTAATAGATGAATATGAATTAATCGATAGATGGGGCCAACGTTTTGACAAAACATTAACGAACGATACATAGAACAAGCTTATTTATACTAATAACAATAATCTATAACAATTCAGGATCACATGTGAACACACTAAATAAACAGCGAGCAAACAAAGAAATAATCGACGAAGAGCTTAAATGGATTAATATTAAACGAAAGTTGTAAAATAACACCACACAGGTGAAAAAAGACGCAATCCCTTATCAGTAATTTACAAACAGTTTGAAATGCAAAGATTATGACAATATTTACGAAAAACGAAGGGAAACAATGCGTTAGTTATCGTAAGATTTCGTTAATAACTACGAAGTTCTATTCTTTCAAATTTAAATTTCCAAATCGAACCCTCGAGTTCAAAAATTTGGAGTTTTTAGCTCCAAAGGCAGTCTGTATTTCACAAATAATAAGACTTTAGCATGATTTTGGCTATTTTCAAAACACAGAAAATTGAAAACGCTAAGACAAAAGTACCAAGAAAAACCCAAATTAACTAATAAGTAGTAAAGAAAAGGGGCCTTGTGTGAAGTTCTCATTGTTAAAGTCCCACGAAAAACTTAATTTAAATATCCATTTGGCAAGTATAAAAGCCCTCACTACATTGAAAAATAGAAACATTAAAAAATTAAGGGAATCTAAAGTTTGCTTGTCAATTTTATTTATATTAAACTATTTAATACCACACGGTTCCTTTATCGTGTCATACCTACGTCAAATGAATAAAGAGAATTTATTTGTTTAGTGCTACCCGCTGATATAGACCGATTTTTATTCAGGCAGTCGCAATTGGGGGTATAAAAATTATAGTTTGGTCTGTTATTTTCTGTTTCTATTTATGGGATTACTACTTTGTACCGGATATATCAAATGCTTTGAGAGTTATTGTGTAACAACCCTCTACTACTTCCAAAGGGTTAGTTTAATCTCTTTATTTTAAATCTTTATCCTTGTTTATGAAATACATTTTTGTTGGTAATTTGCTTTAAGTGGTCGTTAAATTAATTTAATCTCTATAATTTGCTTCACTTAAATCTGAAGAAGCCTGTAATTTTTTTTAAATTAACTTCCTTTTTCTTGTCCTAGCACAAAACCGATAGAATTTTAGTTTTCTCAAATAATTTACTACAAAACTTGGTAAATTTCAATAAGTTTCACTTTCGTTAGTTTCAATTCAAAACTTCTTGTGGGCTGTTTTAATAAAATAAATGTCAGGCTGCTTCATAGACATCATGAAAGCGAATCTAACAAGTATTTAATTTGTAATTCAGACAGTCTCGAGACAAAATTTCAAAGGTCCACTTCGGAATTAAATGCGAAATCGATAAGACTCCGCGACTGAAAAAAGCAGTGCACAAGGAAATCGATTAATGTAATTTACAGAAAGCTTTGAAGTAAAATTCGTTGTCTGAGAATACTTTTTAAAACCCACTAAGTAATTGTAAGAAGTTTTTATAATTTCGCAACTTTTTCTCTTCCTGTTTTCTTTCAACCGTTGCCAGCTGATGCTTTTTATCTGTAGCCAATAAAGAAATCTTTATGTAATTTCAGCCGGTTATAATTTCTTTTCTAACTCGTTATTATCTTAAAGAAAACTTTGATAACATTTTTTTTTTTTTATGAAGTTGCCATTATTTCAGCAGTCGTTTATTAAGTTAGATTGGGGTTTTTTGTTACACTTCCGTGAGCTTTAGTTTTAAATCCTGAAGCTGATAAAAGGAATATCAGATTTCAAGAACATTAAACGTTTAACGATGCAGATTAACATACATAAATGTTACTACCTAAACAGAAGTTTGGAATTTCGAGTGGATGCATTGGCTATTGCGTGTACAACACGTATAATTTGATTAGAATTATACATGTTATTTTATTGAGGTAGCTTGACATAAGTGGCACCTTACTACGGAATATACTACTACTACAACCAAACATTTCCTTAAAAGTTGTTTCGTAACAATTATCCAACCCTCATTGGGGGCAAGTTTATCTAGTTTATAAACCCTGTTTATCGGGGTAATCTTTCAGATACTGCTGGTGAATTGAATTTTTGTTTAGAAGTTGGCTTTTTCCTTTTTCTTTCTTACATACATAACGTTCTTATGTCAAAGATTAAGAAACTACAAATAAATAAAATAAAGTAAAGCTTTCGAAAATTTTTCGTTTTTTTTGCAGCTACCTTTGCTAGAATGTTTTGACCTACATTTTGAAAAATAAATATGTTAAATTTTGGAAAATTAATTTGTAATTTGAAAACTAAGCCTTAAGAAATTATTAAAGATAAATTTAGATACCTACTTAATGGCACTGATATTAAAACGTAAATTATAGAAAGTAAAGTTTTAAACTAAATTGTGGACATTTGTAATCGTTAATAATTTCCAATTTTAGTAATATGGGCTGAATGTGGTTACATTCGTTGGTAGAAACCAGTAGAACATCAAAAATAACAGACGCAAATATGAAAACAAGACAGTGATGCACAAAAAGCTGCAAAAAATAATTACAAAGTTAAAGGAAACGTTTCCCACGCACACAAAATAAAATAAGTAAAAGTCTACGAAAGACCAAGAAAAGGGCGAAGAGTAATCATAGCAATAAAGGAAACTAGGAAAGCATCAGGGCTAAGCACGTTTGAATAGAAGTAGAGAAGAATATAGAATAATAAAAACGAAAAACCAAAATATACGTAGATAAATTAATAGGAAAGACTGACCGAGGCAAAATACTCGTAGAAGGAAATTAGAGGAGGAGGAAATATAGAAATGACAGAAAAAAAATGATTAGGAAAGGTGAAGTCATAATAAAACAGAAATTAGTTAAAGGGCTAAAAAGAAATTATGAAATTTAAATATATAAGAAAAGGAGAAATTAAAAAAAATAACAGTAATAAACAATGAGGTGGAACGAGGCAGAGAAGCAGATGTATATGTGATTAAATTATAGCCCCAAAAGAAAGAAAACTAATTTAAATTATTTATAGCGGAAAGGATGAGAGCAACTGAATTTGGTGTAAAACAAAAGTCAATAATTTAAAATATTTACAACTAAATGATGTTATAAAATGTAAGTGTACAAAAAGGTTTAAACAATCAGAATTTATGAAAGATAATAATTTATTAATGTTAGAAAACAGTGTTGTAAAACATAGCTTTTAGTAGGGAAATAGCCTATGTAGGTATTTTTAATGAGCATAGTTTTATGATAGATCTAGCTAGAATAACCCGAAATTGGTGTAATTATTTTACATTACTAAAAAGGACTAAGAATTGACAGATACTATACCAACATATCTCAAAAAGAAAGAAAACAGAAGGTCTCTTAAACTACTAATAGTGCAGCGAAAGCAAAAACATAGAATTAAGTCAACAGCAAACATAACCATACAGAAATAAAAATAATAATAAAACAATAAAAAAAGGATAATCTTAACATAGATTAAAGAAAAAATGTAGATAGAACTACTAAGGGAAGATATTATGTAGGTATGATGTATTATCTGTAACTGCTTATACTTGTCGGTGTTGAGGATGGTGCGTTAAGGTATGAGGCTCCACGCGTGCAATGCACAACCAGGCCCGTCTTTGCGGGTTATGAAGATGGTGTGCCGTTTATACCTAAAAATACCCACCAGGGCTCGATAGCGACCTCCAGATTGCAGGAAAATTCTGCCAATCGGGAGATACGAAACAAGGATTAGCGCAACACTAGCCTGACGTTCTACCACTGCGCCACCCATCAAGGGAAGATTATGAACGTAAAGAAATGGAAAGGAAAAAATAACAAGAATAGAAAAATGGGAGGATATAGTGAAAGCTAAAATTATTGTTTTAAAAAGTATGATACTCAAGAAAAATAAGTTAAAAATGAAGACAAATCTCAGAAAGGATAGTAGTACCAAAAATTGGCAAAAATTGAAGAAAAAGTAATCATAGAAAACGATCTCATATGATTTGTAAAACAAGAAATAAATACAAACAAAACGATAAAAGAGTGGATGCATGAAGTAATAAACAAGGAAATCTTTAAATTCTTTAACTAAAACATGATACACCACCGATCAGCCTCAAAAATAGCAAGCTAACAATTATTAGAAAGAAGGGATCCCAAACCAGATCTTTAGATAGCATTGGAACAATATGATAATCAAGCCAAAAGGGGAATGGATGTGAATGGGGTAAAATAGGAAGTCAAAGTCAAAAAAGGACAAAACTGTTAAAAGAAAGAGTAAGAAAAGCAGCTGTTGTGTTTTAAACATTAAGTATAAAAAATATCTAGTAAAGTTCAAGTGATATTCCTGAGATCAGTGGTATTGTTTGGTGGTGAAACGTGGATACTGCAGGCAGTAAGAAGGTATAAGAATACTATTCGTTTGGGAAAGTAGGATGTTGAGGACATATTGAGGAATAAATGAAGTAAAAAAACCTTTGAAGAGATTCCAAATACCTATAAAGAACCTATCATTGTGAAAGGAATCAAGATTGAGGTTGCTGTGCTATATTACTAGAATCTCATGGATATGTACTCCAGAAAGAATGTTGACCAGCAGGAACTAACATTAAAGAAAGACCTAAGAAATTTAATGCAACTGAAGGTAAAAAAATTAGGCTACCAAATAAATAACAGAAAAGAATGAAAATAAATCACATTCAAAGCCTTGGGTTTGATATGCTTGCAGCGCTGATATACCGTGTGTCCGTAAAGTAATTAAAAGTTGGGTATTTCATGAAAGCTTATGACAATGGCTATCGAACTGGAAGATCGAACATGGGGCGTTCCACTTAAAAAATTTGAGAAAAGCAGGGGTATACTGGTAAACGTCAGTGTCGAGTAGCCCTACCTATTTCATGTGTGATAGAACCCTTAATTTAAATCGAGGTTAGATTTTTCAAAAACAATTGAATAACCACTCCCTAGAGTATCACATCATTGAACTTGTCGTTGAAAGACTCTAAATATTTAAAAATATACAGGATGTACTATTTGAAACAGCGAAGTTAGTATCTACTTCCGGTATAACCGCAAGTTGTCCAATTTTAGAAATATTTTCAATCGATTTGGAATATTCCAAAACCCTACTCTGCAAACTTTCATTTATGTGCTAAAGTTTTTCTCCAGAATAGTCGTCGTGACAAATCCTATATGTGATATAACAAGCTATTAACAAACTAATGAATCAAAATAACGATATACGTATTAACTACACTTAGGCAGAACGACATACATTGAAACTTTGGGAAAAGAGTAAGCAAATACCAAAACAGAGGTCCTTCATAAGATCTATCTAGATGCAAAAATAATATAAATGTTGCAAAAACACATAATGAAGATTCGAAAGAATTTATAACAGAAATAGGAGTATAATAAGTATACATACTGAGGCTTTCGATATTTTTAGTAATTTATCAAACTATAAAATAATGAAAGAAACCTAGTTCGCAAAATTTATGTTTTCACATGCTACGGCATTTTTTTTGAAATTTAGAAAAAAATACAACGAAATTTAGACTTCTTTGCTTAACAATAAATTCCACCAATATGAAAATAAACCAATAGGAAAATGAACATAGAAAATACAAAAACTACGACGACAAAGTAGAAATAGAATGCCTATATAATATTCAACTAAAAGGGGAAAAATTAAACGATTAAAGAGTAACAAGTGCTTAGGAACGATAATTGTGAATGATAAATTGCAAGGCCGATAAAGAAGTAAATGAAAATAAAGAAAATGTTAAGAAGCATATATTGTAACGTAGTGGATTTTGTCGTCTAGCTATGCCACTTGAGGTTTGACTTGCTTGAGGTTTATAAATAAATACTAGAGAGGCGACCAACAGAAAATTATACTAATAAATTAGGTATTAGGCTTTACACAGATTCTGTTCGATAGTAACATTGATCTTCAAACAAGTGGAGAACGACTGTAATTGGCACAATGAACCAAACACTTACTTAAAACAATTAACAAGTCTCCAATATAATTAAATAAACGAAAAGTTATCTTACATTAGGACCTTAGGGAACATCGCTGCACGTAGGACCTCACTTGCTGCACAGACTGGAGTTTCGGCTTCAACGGAGGCATTAACCATCATCTTAACCTCTTACGAACTAAATTCTTTTATACAAAGTCAGCTCTTACATATTCCGAAATGATGTTTCGTCTATGATTCAGATATGTTGAACAATATCGCTTAGATGAAGAGATTGATGAGTAAGCATAGTTGATGGGTAATTATAATGGAAACCCGAATGCGCATTTTCTTTTTGGGTCACTATTTCAGGAATGTCTAGCCTAAACTACCTTGACCTTAAATTGCACAACTTGCACAATATTGCGCTTTATTACAATACCATCAAATGAAGCCTACATTTATATGAAGAAAAGGCCCAAAAACAAAAAAACAATTAGGAAGATTTACTAGGAGTACTAGGAAAACAAAATACTTAAAAATGATTCGAAAATGAGATTTCTGAGAAAAATAGGGAAAAGGAATAGAATGACAACTGAGACACAAATAATACAGCTGAAATTTAAGTCCATAAATGACAACAAAATTGAAAGAACAATTAAGATGCTATTTAGATGTAAGTATGCCGTACGTTGGAAAAGAGGTTTATAAAAAAGTCAAAGAACGACCAAAAGAAGCAGAAAAATACACGATTGGAGAGAAAAATCTAAAGATGAAGAATGAACTCAATTCCATACGCTTCAAACCTCACAGTAAAAAGTCATAAGGTTAAGAAGAACGTAGGTAATAAAACAAAAATAAGATGATTAGATAAAGAAAAGTAAAATTTCTAATGAAATTCTACTTACGTTACTTAATCCATCCCCATCTACCTTACTGTGTAGAGGTAAATCGTCTTTCATTTGTTTTCTCATTCTTAATTGTTGTCCGTATTCGTTATCTGCCAGTCATTTGTAGTGTATCTATCTATTGACCTCCGTTTTTTACCGTGGGGTCTTTACTCTCTTTCTGTTTCCGTAATCCCCACCTTCTCATTCCATAGCCATGTTACACCGTCCACTGTTAGCTTTTTATATCCTGCTGTGGCTCTCTTCTCTTGCTGTCTTTCTGCTTTGGCTGTATCTCTTGGCTTTTTCTGTATTTTTCTTTCTTTTTATATGAAATCATTGTCTATATGTATACAATGCCTTTCCTTTTAGCTTCCTTTTGTTCTCCATCACCTTCCGCTTGTCATCCCACTTGTCTAACTTTACCACTGCCAACCATTTTCCCTCTCCTTGTTTGATTGAATATGCGGAGTTAACCGGAACCTTTATCCCCATTTCTTTTTCTGTAAATGTTTCCACTTCCTCTTTAATATTTTCTTGTTTGAATGATGCGCCTTTAATTACTACATTATTTTTATTTTTAGTCTTCTCCATTTTATCAACCTTTCTTTCTAAAATAAATACATCTACTTTCTTTCTTAATTCTCCATTTTCCTTGTTAAGTTAGTTTATTTCGTCCCTATATTCCTGTTGTTCTTTGACATCTTTTATCAATTCTTTCAACATGCTTTTTAATTCTATTATTCCTTCTAAGTCCGCTTCACTTTGGAATCCTAAATGTTTTCTTACTTCTTCTAAATGAATCGTGCTGTTCATCATTCTCTTCTTTATTTCTCCTACTTTTCCCTTCATCTCAGGTTAAAATTCTAATTTTAGATAATTTCACTAGCAGGGGCTATTGATAATTTTTAATTTTAGAAACTTGGGCCACAAATGGTGAAGATAATAATAGCAGTTTGAAGGTAGTTCTGAATAATTGAAAATATCAAAGTACAAAGAACCTGGAAATTCTTAAACAATTTCACGTGGTCTCAATCTAATTAAAACGCAAATTCTTCAAAATATTTTTTGCTGCACTTTAAGCAAAACAAAATAAAAATATTGCAAGTTATACATCATATGCATTTGATTCTATTATTAGAATGGCAACATTTGAATTTATGAGTAAGCTGATTTTAACTGTAGTGTTGCATGTTTTAATATACTTTATATAAGACAAGGTAAAAAACAAGTTAGGTTTACTTAAGTGATAGCTTCAGTAAAGGAACTTAACAAACTGTTGCATCCATTTATCTGTACGTTGTGTTTATTAATTCGCGTCAACATTTATTCTTATCTTGTAATTTATTGTATGTAGTCGTATCTCGATGCTGAACAATGAATTTTCGCAATTAATCTTTATATTAATCCCGAAGCCCTATTAAAACAAAAACCTTGGTCAGAATGAAAACGCCTAACGTATTATTATCGTAACAATTTTTTTAATTTAATCGGAGTGAAGCTAAAAAGGCCGGTGATTTATAATTTCATGTCATGATTAATTCATTCAGAAATGTGAACTCTTCGTGCATGCAAAGGTTTAACTGCAAAACTCATATTTTATGCTTTTTAAATATTTATTTGAATAAAAATAATGGATAACGGAAAGTACGACTTAAGCTCGCTATTATTACTAAGAAATATTGCAATAAGGGGATTTTGCATTTGCGTAAAAAAATATTCTATCCACATACATAAATCCTTACGTTTATAGGGCGTTTTCTATTAGTTGATTGTTAAAGAATGCATTGTTTTACAGTAGTTTCAAATAACTTCACGTTTAATCAATGCATTTGCGACGACAATGTTTATAATTTTTGAATTTTATAGTTCTTAGGCGTTTTTGCATTATTATGGTTAATTAATTAAATTTAAGACTACAAAATATAAGTAACACAAACCCACTGCGACAATCGTTCAAATACTGGCTTAAAGCAAAATAATTCTACTAGGTGGTGGTTATTAACATACAGCAACATTAGTTGAACTTTAGAGCATATAAGGTCGTATTTTTATGAATTAAATTCAAAAACTGCGTTAAAAATATTTCGATTTGCTGCAGCTGGCTTTATTAATAGCATTTATTGATAAAATTAATTTGAAAATATTGGGATCGCCTAATAAATCAGCTTTAATCAAAATATTCCATTCGTCAATTATTTCCTGATATTCCCACAGGCTCCTCCACACATCCGTAGTAGATTTAAATTTAAAACATTACACTTCGTATAGAGTGCAATGTCTGATAGGGTTTGGTCTATAGGATGAAAGAAAAAAGGTTTTATGGGCTGATACGGGACCAGAACAGGCACATATCACTATACTTATGTTTTATGTTACGATCCTGGTAAAAAGGGACCAATGCGCAAGCCAATGTGCTCTTTTATTTGTCATATTCTTGAGTTACGAGTGCCATAAAAGTAATATATAATTCATACTTAATTATATTAGTGTGTGTAGTATCTTTTAAGTTGTACTTAACTTTGTTATAAAATTTTAGAGGTAAAGATATGAATTTTAGATTTTGTCTTGGGAATTATTTTTATTGAGCTCGTTAAAAAAATAGTTCGCCAATTTAAAAGTAAATTAAAGCAATTATAACGGTTGAAGATGCCTTCATACAAACGATGTGTGAAATTTATTTATTTATCAGTAAATCTGTAAAAACTGCTCGATTTGAAACGACTAAAAAGAGCTTAAAAGTTTGATAATTATGTTTGTTTCGATTTCATGCAAGTTTATTGTTTCTGTTGGTGATTATTTCGTGAATAATACAGAATTTCGAACCTGAACAGACGCGTGGAAATATTCCCGATCTATCAGCGTATTGATTACTTCATTAATAACTTAGGAGACAAATCTGAAATTGCTGGGTATTATCAAGCGTGCCGAAGTCAAAAATTACGCTTCTATCGACAAGAGAATTCCTCAAATTATTTGCAGAATTTTCTCCTCTTATTTTACTTATTTTAAACTGAGCAAAAAATAACAGAATTTTATTAAGCAGACACAAGAAATGGAGTTCGTTATTTCTCTAACTATGCAATTTAATTCGGGCAAAATGTACATGGAGTCCATTTTCATTGGCTGATGTACCCTGTAATCTGGCATCACCTTAGTGATTTACATGTTCAGAAAGGAACGTGACACATTATTTGTGAGATCAGATTTCAAAACAGATGAAAACGAAATTAAACGTTACAGTTGGTATCTGATGAATCTGATGATCTTGTTAGTGTAGCTACTGTAACGTTATTTGAAGTTTCATTTTTAATGAGCAAGTACGTCTCATTATTGCTTGCTTTATGTATTCTTTCTAATTATATGAGCGTAGGTTTAATCTGATTTAAAAAATCTGATATGTAACATTTCCCTTTTATTATTATTAAAGTCAAAATTTTTAATAATATTCCTTAATTAAAAAAGGGCGGGTCTCGTTTATTAAAATTTAATATTATTTTGAGAAGCACCAGTTAAAAAAATCTTATATAGCGAATACATAGTAAAGCTAGGAATTTTGATGTTCCGATTCCAGAAAAAGGATCAAAGTTTATACAATAAAGTAAACCTAGTTCAAGATTTCCTTTTTGATCTATGCATATTTTAACAGTATGATAAAACGTATTCTGGTTTTGAGAGCTATTTTCCGAGTAAATAAGATATGTGAGTGTATCAGATTTCTTACAGAACGCCATTTGATTTGAATTTGTTTTGCATAAAGTGTCTTTGCATAGTTATTTAGTTCTGAGGAGTTTTGTTATGACAACTGTTTTCAAACATCATTTCGTGTCTGCGAAATAAAATATGTTAGTTTAAAATTCTATTAGTGAAACGTGAAATATGAACTCTGCAAAGGTTTTCCTTGGTACCATAAGTTTCAGCATAAGCTTGAAGAGGAATGTGTTAGATTTATACCTCTTTTAGTTATTATTTGTTCCATTTACTACAGAATAGGGAGTGATTGAAATACAATTAACTGCTTTGCCTTTAAGATAAAAAGACTTTTCACAGAAAAGCAAACCCCAAAAGGACAAATCTATATCACAAACTGAAGTTGAAATAAAATTAACTAAGTAATTCGTTAAAAAGATATTTTTAGTTGTTAGACCTTGGAATTTTCCTATTTTCTTAAATATGGGATTGAAAACTACTGAATTAAACTGTTGCCAAGGAGACACATTTGGCTAAGGTTGCCTTATCTTATGGGTTTGAATTAATGAAGCAAACATGCAAAACGTATGCAAATTACAACTGGCTAGCCACTTTGTAAGTAAACATTTTGGCTTGGCTTGGCTTGGCTTGGCAAACCTAGCATACCCTTAATTTTTAATATTCATAGTATTCACTGTCGCTACTGTTCTTGCATTTGAAAAAAGTTGTCCCGTTTTGATCTTCTCATTAAATCTAGACGTGGAAATTCGGAAACTTTATGGGCGGGTAAGGTGCCTTCATTCATTCATTCATCGACGGTGCAAAGTAGCAGCACTCAGGCCCTAGGCCCATTGTGCATCCGCCGCAAATTAAAGGATGCCTTCATACAGACCGACACCTAGCCCAAAGGCTAGGATCTTGTCCATTGAGGCGCTCCGTGTGTCGTCGGGCTCCAGGAGTCCGGCTCCAAGTATTCGATGTCTCAGAAGGAGGAATCTGGGGCACCGTAGAAGTAGATGAAGGGAAGTCTCATCTTCATCGTTACAGAATCTGCAAGTTGGGTCCTCGGAGAGGCCCATCAAATGCAGGTGCCTTTTAAAGAGTCCATGGCCCGTAAGGAGGCCTGTGACCATTCTGATGTGCTTCCTGCTAAACCTAAGAAGCTGTTCGGACCTAGTTTTTGAAGGTCTGTGGATGAGTAGCTTCGCTTGTCTTAGCCCAGACCGCGAAGCCCAATATGAGATGAACTGAGAGTGGGTCCAATCTCTAATTGCTAAGTAGATGCTTGCTTTAGGTAGACCGAGGGCCGGTTCAGGGCCTAAGAAGGGTTCCGAAGAGCCCTCCCTAGCCAGGCGGTCGGCCTCCTCGTTGCCAGCAATTTTGCTGTGACCGGGCACCCAGATTAGTCGAACCCAATTGGTTGAGCCGAGCCTTTCCAGGGCCACACGACAATCCTTGACTAGGTTGGATTTGGTTTTAACAGAACTCAAAGCTTTGAGTGCTGCCTGACTGTCGGAACATATATAGATGTGCCTGTTCTGGTAGCCTCTGGCGAGGTTTTCCTGGACACAGACTAAGATTGCGAAAACCTCAGTTTGGAAGACTGTGGAAAACTTTCCTAGTGCGAGAGACAATCTCATTCTAGGTTGGTCGCCGTAGATGCCGGCACCGGATCCTTCATCTGTCTTTGATCCATCTGTAAACCACAGTAGATCAGAAGATCTGACGCGATTCCTGAGCAAAGCAGAGCATTCATCCCTTGCAGGGATGGTTATCTCGTAGTTCCTGGTGAAGGAGTAGCAAGGGGACACTACATCACTGCGAGCACTCAGCAGCGGCTCGGACTCTATCAAACGAGACAGAATCCGAACGTGTCCCTTCAGCCTCCCATCACCCTTCCAATGGCCGCTCGTAAGCAGTCTGTAGGCCGACTTTCGCGCTTCCGCCTCAATCACAATGTGAAGGGGCGTTAGGTTGAGAAGAGCTTCGAGAGCCGCCGAGGGCGTGGTACGACCAGCCCCCGTGATGGCAGAACTTGCTAACCTCTGAAATTGGGTTAGCGCCATTTGAGTGTGTTTCCCTGCAGTTGAGGGCCACCACACCAATGATCCATAAGTGATGACTGGTCTGATCACCGTGGTGTAGATCCACATCAACACTTGAGGGGACAAGCCCCATGTAGTTCCAAAGGTCCGACGACATGCCCAGAAGGTGGTCGTGGCCTTCTTTATTTGTCTGGTTAAGTGATTATTCCAGACCAGTTTAGTATCTAGGGTTATGCCCAGGTACTTAACTGTGCTTGAGGGTCTCAAAGTTGTCCCAAATAAAATGGGTTCCCTGAAGGCTTCTAGTCTTCTTTTTCGGGTGAATATTATAAGCTCGGCCTTGGCAGGATTAACTGTCAGGCCATGAGCTGAACACCACCTCTGCACTATAGAAAGCGCCCCTTGCATTAATCTGCTAACTGTATCAGGAAATTTACCTGAGACCAAGATTACAAGGTCATCAGCATAACCCTGCGTATAATAGCCTGCCGCTTCCAGTTCCACAAGAAGTCCATCGAGGACGAGACACCACAACAGAGGTGATAGCACACCACCCTGGGGGCAGCCTCGTCTCACCGAGGTCCTCACTGTGGCACCGCCAAGCGATGCTAGAATTTCCCGATTAGTCAGCAGGGCTCTAACCCATCTGACGACGGTAGTGTCGATGCCATGGTCAATGGCGGCTTGACTGATGGAGTCGAAGGATGTGTTGTCGAAGGCTCCTTCAATGTCAAGGAAGGCACCTGCAGCCAATTCCTTGTGTTCTAGCGCTTTTTCGATCTTAAAAACGATCGGGTGAAGCGCTGTCTCCACAGATTTTCCTGCTTGGTAGGCGTGTTGATGCGGATGCACCGGATTGGTGATAAGTGCGTTATCTTTAATGTACCTCTCAACTAAACGTTCTAACGTTTTGAGAAGGAAGGATGTCAGACTGATTGGCCTGAAATCTTTGGCGGTGTCGTGCATAGCACGTCCCGTCTTAGGAATGAAAATGACCTTAACCTTTCTCAGGGGTACAGGAATGTACCCCGTCGCCAGGCAGGCCCGAAGTAGATGGTATAGGGGGCGCTGAAGGGTCTCCAGCCCCTCCTGAAGGAGGGCAGGGAAAACACCGTCGGCCCCTGGGCTTTTAAATGGGTCAAACGAGGCTATGGCCCATTTGAGGCGATCAAAAGTAATCACTTTAGAGGCCGTTTTCCAGTCAGAAGTGGAAAGAGCAACTGTAGGTGGCCGTTGCTGGGTAACTAGAGTACTAGTACCCCCAGGAAAGTGTACTTCTATGAGATGCTCCAAGCACTCTTTGTGGCTGGAAGCTGTAGTGCCATCTGGAAGTTTCAAAGACTCCAGACGCGATCGTTTGTCCTTACCCAGAATTTTAATAAGGCGAGTTGCTTCGGGCAGAGACTCAATACCGGAGCAGAAGTCTCTCCACGCATCCTTCTTGTGACTGCGGATGCGGTCTTTATAGAGTCGCTGGGAACTTTTGTAGAGCTCCCAGTCCTCCGGTTGGTGAGAGCGCAGGGCTCTGTTAAGAAGCCTGCGCGTCTCCTTACGAAGTGTTTGAAGTTCAGAGTTCCACCACGGAACTCTTTTACTTCTGTTTTTCTTCTTCAAGGGGCAACATTTCTCAAAAGAGGAAGTGATTGCCCCGAGTAGGACAGCAGTAGAAGTCTCGATGTCCCCAGTGGTTCTAGGGATTTTGAGCTGTGGTAGCCCCTCACTGAGGGACGTACGATAGGCTGCCCAGTTGGTGGCCTTGGGGTTCCTGTAGAGCTGGACCACCGTAGAGGGAGCCAGATCTAGAACAAATTTGATGTGGCGGTGGTCCGATAAGGAGGGCTCCGCCGCAACATGCCAGTCTTTGACATAAGAGGACACAGAAACTGAGGCCAAAGTGATGTCAATGACTTCCTGCCTTCTTTGAGTAATGAAAGTCGGCCGAGTTCCCTGATTTAGAATCTCCAAATCAGTGGTGTACAGGTACTGCAAAATGCATGTGCCTCTGAAGTTGATGTCCGAACTGCCCCAGCAAGTGTGGTGCGCGTTAGCATCGCAGCCTACTATAAGGGGAAGTTTCTCCCTGTTACAGTACTTTATTAGCTCCTCAAGTTCAGGTGAGGGTGGCGGAGTTGGTGAGTCATAGGGCAAGTAAACAGAACCGACTACTACGTCGAGATTGTTGTTACCGCAAGACAGACGGATTTTGATGGCTACCAGATCCCTATACAGAAGGATCGGTAGTGCATTCGTATTTAAATTATTGGTAACGTATACACACGTTCTTGGTATTACTGCCCTACGGTCATGGTAGATCAGGCCGTTAGAGCAATCTAATCCTCTGATCGAGCCATGGCGAACCCATGGTTCTTGAATCAGAGCTATATCTGTCTGCCCCAGGGCAACCTGCCGGCTAACAATAGCCGATGGCGAGGCACCATGTTGCAGATTAATTTGAAGTATATTCATTTTCTTTCTTTTTGTTTTTTTTTTTTTTTTTTTTTTTTTTTTTTAAACTTTACTTGCTTACTTCTGGGTCGGCCACCTCCATGGCCTCAAGGTCGTCTTCGGATGGGCTGGATCCAGAGTCTGGATCCAGAGTCTCCGCTGCGACCGTCTTGTCTTCAGCACTTTGCGGCGGGTCCTCAGCGGTTCCCGCTTTTGTGCTAGGGGTTACTGCCTCCTGTATAGTCGGAGATTGGCTTGAGCGGGCTAGTTTCGGATCCCAAAAGGTAGCCGTCACCATACCCGCTTGTGCTCTGAAGTCCTTCCGCGCGAGAAGGGCAGCGGATGCTTCATCGACTCCTAGAATGATTCGAGTTCCTTTAGACTCGACCACCTGGGCGTCTCTAATTTTCCACTGCTCCGTATGGAGAGTGGGATTGTGCCTTTGCAGGCGTTTGAGGAAGGTGCCGACGGTCTTATCCACCGGTAGGCCGGGGACCATGACCACCATCTTCTTCAATTTGGGGAGAGCCTCACCCTCCAAAAGACGAAGAGAGGCCCCCACGACTGGCGAAATGTCCGTAATGGCCGCTTTCAGCCAGTTAACGGACGCTTGGTTACCACAGAGCAGTTGTAAAACCCCTTGCTCTGTGTGCTTAAAGCCCTCGAATTCAGGGAGAGGCCCTACGGGGAGCCTGTCCAGCCTTTCGTCGAGAGCCGCTTGGATTTTGCCTGTCAAGGCCACAGGTAGCCGTTCAATCGGATAACCCGATGCGGCCACCGCTACCTTGATACCCTTGGCAACGTTACTGTAAGTTTGCTCCGGTCTAGGTTTCTTGGCCGGCTTGCTGGTACTGGGTGGAGTCTCACCTTCAGGGCGACCCCGTTTGGAGCCAGCTTCCTGAGGCGTAGCCTCCCCAGTAGTAGGCCGTGGGGCTCCGGTTCCTCGAGAGGAGGTCCCATGAGCCACCGTCGCTGCCTTTTTTGCCCGTTTACGGGCCGCACCACAACGGTTTCTTCTCTTGGTGGGTGCCCCGGAAACAGGGTCCCCAGAAACAAGAGGAGAGGAGTCGGTAGATGGAAGAGGGATGATGGAGGCCCCACTACTGGAGCCTCCTAGTCTCAGGAGTGGGGAGACTCCGCTACCGGAGTCCGCCCCTTGAGAGGGTGTGAAGGAGGTCCCCGCTAAGGAACTCTCCTCTGAGGTTTTTAAAATATTTATTGTGTTTGGTTCCATATTAGTCCCACGAGTAAACAGGAAATAAAAGTCCACTCCCACAGAGCCTGTTATGGGAGTAAGGCTAAATACAATGGGAGATCGCCTGGTATCCCAAAGGCATCGTAAAAGGCACCATAACCCTGGTACCATCCAGCCCTCGACACGATAGCTTCCATCTTGGCTTGGGGGATATTTATCGACCTTCCGGTCTAGATCCGCTGAGTTTAGTTTCAACAGGGTCACCACGAGAAGGATGCAAACACTAGGTTCACATATTGCCAAGCACGCGGAAGGCAATACCCAGCAGTCTTAGGTAGTGGAGGGCGGTGGTGTAAGGCCCTCCAGCTGCCTCTGGGGACAGGTGGATCCCTTTCGAGTGAATTAACACCTATCCCAGTTACCACCTTCCCCCTTCAACCCCAACTTCCTACAAATCAGTGGCAAGAGTAGTGCACAGCCAAGGAGTCAATGAAACTCTTGTTAAGTATATTGGAACCACACTGAAAGGCAGACGAACAGTTACCAAGGAAGAAGTTAGTTGCTGTCTATCAAAGGTTATCCATAGGTATCTGATCAAATCTGATGTAATGTTAACTCGGGTGGTAGATGGACTCCTCTAGGAACTGTAAAAAAAGGTCAATACAGAGGTGTGACGGACTTGGTGCAGCAAGCATTTAATGCTACCTCAAAATGGTATGAGAGGGTGACTCTAACTGCCAAAATGCCAAACACCACTAATATAGCCTTCATTCAAAAAGGGGGCCTTCAGGGGTATTATAGTGCGGAATATGCGGGGTTAGCAAATTGAAATACTTGGAAGTCACTTTCTGCACCATATTTGGAAAAAAATCTTTATAAAACATGAGGTGCATTTGGGTATACATAAGTGGAACAACAAGATAGACTGAAACTAAGAAGCTGTGGGTATATGCCCAGCCCTGGTAGCACCGAACGGAGAACAAACTTGCAAAGCTTAACACGTCTGACGATATAAGGGCGATCTGATTTTTCTTCGACTGGTGATTAGATATTAGACCTGTTTCTTTGGTATCACTGTCATCTATTTTCTTGAGATATCTACTGCTAACTATTTCGCCATCGACGCCGTCGTTTTGGTGGTCTGCCGCGTATTTTTTGGCTTTCCATTCCTTGCTATTATTACTAGTCTATCGTCTATCATATCCATTCCACATCCTATGTCGTTTTCTTGTCCAGTTAATTATGTTTTCAACGTGGCATGTTGCTCTCATCTTTATCACTGTTAATTATGTCATGTAGCAAAGTTTTTCCGCACATTGTTCCCAGAGTTTCCATTTCGCATGTTCTTAGTGCTCTATCTGTTTTAGTGGTATAAGTAAGGATGCTTTATATATTATGTCCTACATTTACTCTGAACTGACACGCATTTATTCCGCTACATAATATCTCGCATGCATCCGTGGATGGGAGTCGCTTTATTCAGTTGTCTGCTTTTAGATTTTTATGCGCCATAATTGTTGCTCCTAGATAGGAAAATAACATAACTTATTCTATTGGCTGGTTGTCAATTACAAGCTTACATCGGGTCATGGATAGACACTTCGTTTTAATAATAGATATCTGTATACTGTACTCTTCTGCAGCTTCTTTGATTTTTTTTAATTGCCTTTGCAAATTATCTTGCAAATTTGCTATCGAAGTGTAACATCATCCTAATTGCAATTTTATAATATCACATACGTTATCCAAGATATATCTTTAATTTTTGCAATAATCTTATCCATTATAATAATCCTTGTCTTATGACACATATTACTTTAATTTCCTCTGTTATTATCTTATTTGCTTTTATTCTTGCTCTGTTATTTATACCATGAGATCGAAAAAAAGATGATTCTGAGCAGGCCTTGACTAGTACAACACGATTGGCTACACTGGTTCTAGAATGCCTATGAATTATAATGTGACAGTGACATTTCAAATGTAAGTCAGTTTTGCAATCTTGTTTCCAGAATTATTTAAGTTTATCGTTGTAATACTAGTGAAGGATCACATTTTGAACACCTACTCTAACATGTATTCATCTTAGTTTTCAGTTTGTTCCCTAAATAAATACTGTTTTGTGTTTTCATTTATTTGACATTTATTAACCTCTAACCTACTGCCACATTTTGAAATCAGTCTTGTCAATCGTGTTGTACTAGTCAAGGCCTGCTCAGAATCATCTTTTTTTCGATCTCATGGTATTTAATTTGTGAAGATGGCTAATTGTGCATTCAAGTATTCTCTTTTCGCGCAGTATTTTGACAGCAATTTTATTCTAAGTTTCTAAGTTTTTGACATAAAGGGGCGGACAATTGCGCCCTCTGTATCTATAACAATCCACCTAAATTTACCATTTTCTATCTTTGATATAAGTAATAAGAGAAACTTCGTCTCGGGTTAGTTATTGGGTGGATTGAGTAACTCAGCAATTACCACTGCCTGTAACAAACCCAGGTAAAGGAGGCGGGTTACTGGAACGGTTTAGCAGCCTACCCACCGTAAAAATCAAATACAGCCCAAAGCACCATTCAAGCCTCGGAATCAGGACGGAATATACGGATAAACGACATGGTGAGAAAATGGAAAAAACGAAAATGGAAAGAAAATAATCAGGTTGGGCTGCTGGAACGTAATCTCGAGGGCTAACAACCAAGAAATCATTCTGGAAATGAACAGATATAAAATCGGCATATGTTCTCTGGCGGAGATAAAGAAAAAGGGCAAAGGAAGCGAGAAATATCAAAACTACTGCATGTTAATCTACCGTGTTGGCGAGAGGCCACATTTGTTAACAGCTTGGCTACCTAAACTTCATTTATATTTCCTGTAAACCAGCAAAATGAGTTTCCTGCTGGTTTGAGTTTGTTTTCTGAAGGGTTTTGGGCATGGCACGGTATAGTTAGATGTTTAAATTGATGTATTACAAGTTAAATCAAAATCATTAAAATTACTTCCAAAGTCGTGAAAGTGTGACCTGAAGTACTAATAGACCACAGTAAAGTTATTGTAAAGTGGGTATCAAGATAGCACCATGTGAAAGGTACTGTAAATATGGTTGCTGAGAAATACAAAAAACAACCTAACTGGACAACGTTTGAGGAATGTATATTGCAAACTTTGGAAGGAAGGCTACGGACTGAAGAAGTTGTAAATATTCATTATAATATTTCTGCTAATCTAACATAAGTCAGCTAATACTACACAGTAGACAACAACTGACAACTCAGGACAAGTACCAAGTAGTTCAGAAGACACCTTAGAAGGGGCACTAAGTGACTCTGAAAGGAAATGAAAGAATCTTCGAGATGTAACACTTTAACGTTAATAGGAAGGAATTTACCTATGGACACAATAAATAAATTAAACTTGGCCTCAAACTTCGATGAGGAAGCGGCTGTAACGTCATGAATGATGAATTAATTGACAGAAAGTCAATTAAGCCTCAGTACAAAAGATATTTATAACCAAATCCCTTGGGGGAACAGAAGACTTTCGTTGCATAGGCATACAGAATCTTAATTATTGGGGTGGTCTTCCAAATACTTCAATTTCTGAAGAAAGGATTACTTTAACTCTGCAAGGTTAATTTGATTAGAAACAAATTATTAACAACAAAAGTCGAAAATGTAGCTTATGCTCTGCTCTGCCAGTGTAATGCTGAACGCTGAAAGCCACAACGATGTATTAATAGATCACAGTTTTCTTAATACTTTAGTGTGTTGGCTACAGAAACATTAGTTTATTTCAAACATTCAGTATTCTTTTATTCCTTTATCAAGATTGATTAACTTACAGAATAATTTTAAAACCTGAGATTTAATTAAACATAAATTATCCTTTAATTCGTAGCCTTCCCTTTGATTACAATGTGCAGTCTTTCAATATAAATCCAAAAATTAACCAAAGAAGTGAATATAAATAAATTATGAAAAATCATGAAATGAGAAATAAAAATTGCCATTGGTTCAACATCTGACAAAACTTTTTCAGATTATTGACTGAATTAAATCCATTAATATCTTTTAAATTTACCAAGGTTAGCTTCAAATTGAAATAATTAATTAACTTAGTTTAAAGAAGTTGTATTATTTGTCTCTGTTCCAAATTCGCGAAAACTAGACGACATAAAATGAGGTTTAACAATAATCCTACGTCATAAATTAGTAAAAAATTATGAGACTTTACTAGACGAGACCTAGGTTTGCGGGTGCCAATTACCTCAATAACATTGTTGTTCAAGAAAATAAGAACCACCTTTAACATGCTGTCGAAAATTAATATCAGCCAGACTTGGTCATAAACAATTTAAGACATTTAACAATAGTCGTAGACACCATTTTCAACACTCGAATGTTTTTTCGTAGACGTGGAAGTTTGTCTGTATAGTTTTCCGATAGAAGTTCCTATACCATTACCTGTCTTTGATGTACTGGTAGATCTGTTTAAAATTGAACAAAAATACGTCTTACATAACGTACAGCTTGTATTGGACGACTGTAATGCAAGGAAACGTAACTTCCAAAGGGTAAGTTTATGCAGCTGTAATTCTTGCTATAAACATGAAATTGCCACTAAGAAATGGAAAATGCTGGCAGTGATATATACGATGCGGCATCAATTAGATATATATTCTCACGAGTGTAACAGACTTTCAGTGTTTTAATAACGTTTTAAAATTTATGTGTAATAATTCATTTATTTCAGTAGGATACGACACACTTGTAGACAAGGATTTAATACTGATTGTATTAAATAAAACTAAGTTAGGTAAAATACGTCTTCAAGACGTGAAATAACGCAAATTTTAACATGGATTACCTTCGTCAAAAGTTATACGGGCACTTGAAATAATTATTCTACCAAAATACACTTAGGAGGAAATTACCTTGTAACAATAGACGTTTACGTACGTGTTCGTTGTCCATTACAATAGAAACTTATGTCTACAAGGATACCGAAATCCCGAAAACCACTAAAACCATTTTAGGCAGAAACAAACACAGGACTAGAATTCTCCATATCGCTAACAAAGGATATCTTATCTAAATGTTATTACTTACATTATTTTAAAGAGCCTACATTTCACTGTTTACTTTAAAATCTGTATTGGGATGATGAGAAAACAGCTTATAATGCTAGTATAAACGTCGAAGTACTTTCGTTTTTTACATCATTCGTTTTGGATACATATCTATCAGAGTATTTCCCTTAAGTTTGGGTGCATACAAATCCAAGTTTTGGATATGATAATCGTCGACTGTTGTTTAATAGATATTGAAACCAAATTGCCCCAAACTCAAAATATCTTCAAAGACCACAAGTTTAATATAAGCATAAAACCCAGCAGCATACCTAGAAAACGTAGGCTTTTACAGCAATTATTAGTCATCCAAATAAATAATTATTTCTGGGAATACTAAAATATCAAAAGTAATGAACGAATTTCCCTGAAATCAACCAGAATGTGTACAACACCTTAATACTTAGAAAACCAAAAGTAGGCAATGCTAGTTTCGCAACGAATTCCTTGTTGGAAAAAAGGCCTGCTTAATAGGAGCCATAACGTTTATTTGATGTTAACTTCTTAATTTTAAAGCTAGAATAAATCGTACCATTAACAAAATATTTACTCTTACATGTTATCAAATACAAATAAAGTTAACTTTTATTCAGCTTTTAGTTCACTTTGTAACAATTTCTAAAATTATTCACCATGAAGTTTTCCATTAGAATATTTTCTCAACATTGTAGATTTATGTAGGTCATAACTTGTAAGCATGACATGAAGCATGATACGTTTATGGCGAAACTTGTTGATATGATGATGAGAAAATTTAATATCCTAGAAAGAGCAAAACTGTATAAAACTATTTTGTTGAAAGTCGAGATAAAAGAACTGTTTCTAAATTGGATGGCATTTCTCAAAAAATTGTGATTCATCTGCTAGGAAAAACCAACTGGAAGGCTTTGTTATTGATTTATTAAAATGTTTTGTGTTGACATTTAACGGTGTTGAATAAATTTAATTAGTTTTATACGACTGTTCTGGAAATTAAAAATTATAACAAATATAAAATAAATGAATGCCCTTAATTTTTTTTAATTTAACTCTGAGCTTTCTAACATTATGAAACACTTGAAGTTTGACAATATTTAAAAACATAATCTAGTTTTATGATGCGTAATAGAATGAATTTTACAGCACATGAAAAATGCTTGCCATGAAAAGTAATTTCTGGGCTAAAGCTTTAATTTTAGTGTTCAATAACCTGGCTGAAGGCAACAAGAGTTTCATTAACTATAAATTACTTGAAATTCACTTATTTATTTATTTATTTATTTACATAAACAGGTATTCACCTAATTACATGGTAAATAACTATAACAAAAAGCAACAAAAGAATAATCTTACAATGAATAAAGGGGCTAATTAGCATGCTTAATTTCCAAAAATTGATGGCGAAATACTCATAAAAAATATAAAATAGTAAGATAAAGGTTTCCAGATCAAGTAATGTGAAAGTGCTGTACTTTGTTCACTTTGATTTTCCGTACGCTGGAATGCTAATACTATTTCAAGAAGTCTTTTCCAACATTTGTAGGGCTGCAATAGAGCACTGACAAACGTAAATTGAATTTACCACTTTAAATAAATGTTTAAAACTATTTTCCCGAAAACTTAATGTAACTTTCAGTCAATTTCTTTCGTAATTTTCTATGAATTTCTGAAGTATGACCAGTTTGATTACAAATGCGTATTTACCTTAATATTTAATTTCCATTAGGCCCTCTGGCAAAAATTAGTTCACAAAACGGCTATTTGTCTTTTGGTTGGTAGCGCTAAAGATGTTAGTACTCAGAATTTATAATAGAAAATATACGCTGCTAGCAATCCGTGGTATGTAAAGCCAAAGTTTATTCAGAATATGAATGCTAGGATGTGAAGTTAGGGACGTTAGAGATGTGTTAATACAACTGTGTATGTTAGGCGGTTATCAAAATATCAGCATTCAGTTATCTCTTTAATGTTATGCTTCTTAAAAGAACAGTTTCCCTCCTTCATGTTTGAATTATTTATGTAATAACATGTTGGTCTGCTAATCGACGGCGTTGTTTAAAGCCAATCAGCTGCCATTTTTAGCAATTTTCGGACTTATGTGTGCTTATTTATTAAACAAAGACGGTTTTTGGATAAATCATGCTTGGACAAGCACCGGTAACGTCAAACCTAAGGTAATCACTATTTTGCTGATATTTCCCTTGTGAGATTAGATGGTAAGCAATTTTATAATTTCTACCACTTCTCTTATGTCATCTACCGGTCGCAACCATTCTTCCATTATTTTGCTATCCTTGGTCGGAGAGGTCGGCTAGATGATAAAGGTTTAGAAAAGCAAAAAACAAGGCTGTGTTGTCTCAATTATTTTGGTCAACATATACAGTGTGATTTTCAAAAACTCAATTGCAGCAGGCCATATTCTGACTTAATACAGACAGTTCTAAGGTTATTAAGACAGAATACGGCCTGCTGCAATTGTATATGGTATATGTATGCACAAAAGGGTGGAATTTTTTAGCAGAAAACCTCTACTCTGAGGTATTCAGACCAGTAGTAGAGCATCAGGTTAGCAATGTGCTAGTTCTTGGTTCGAATCCCCCAATCGACAGGGTTTACCTGCAGTCTGGAGGTCGGTATCGAGCCCTGGCCACCATTCATCGCACCTAATTAACGACGCTCTCCCCCGAATATAGACCTGAGAGGCAGAGTAGCAAGCTTCTACACATACACACATTTACATATTATACACATGGTGTGGTAGGTAGGATCAAACAGTGCACCAATCATGTAACTCACAGAGTCCGGCCGGATTGTGTATTGCACCCGTAATCCCTCATACGTTAACTCGCCAGCAAATCCCCGTGTCCCAAAAAGGGAATAATAATAAGAATGATAATAGTAATAAAAGCTCACAAGAAGCGATGACCAAAGCTTTGAACAGAATCGAGGTATGGATAATGCCAAAAGTGTTATTACATAATTTAAGGTCGTCTACATGTTTGATCCTCACAGAATTTTGCGAATATCATTAACACATAGTACCATGAATGGAAAAGTAGGTAGATACTGTGTAAAATGGGGAGACAAAAACCAATTCCTTTCGTTGTTCAAAAAGACAAAGGAAATAAGACATACGGCGTGCCACCTCAAATATCGACTTTTTCGGCCGCTAATTCTGTAAGGTAAAATTGGCAGTAAGAGAACGTAGTAGATCAAGACGAATACCTTCGTAGGTGCATAAACTTAGGTGTATGATTCGGGATTCGGGTTCACATTGTTTAGATACGCTTCAGTACCTACCTATAAAGTCAAAATAGCTGTGGTAATACACAACGTACACAACAAATAAGAAAACAGTGGCAAGGAGAGAATGGCTGGGTGCATAAATTCGATTCTTTAAAAACAAATTTCATGCTACCGCTCCTTTGACACTGTTTGACTTGATAAAAGTGTGGGAATCTTTTTTTCATTTTCCATGGATAAGGAGAGCCTCTACTCCAGTATACGTGCAAAGCATGCAACTACGATTTATTAACATTCGTCGGTCAAAAACGACGAAGAAGATTAACAAAAATTCAGCGAAATCTTTTCGACATATCTACTAAGGGTAAGAGGGAGGAAGATGCTCTTGAGACGTTTGTCACTCAATATATGGATAAAAGGAAATAGCCGTAGAGGTTAAAAACCACCGAGGCACGGATAGTACTGTAAAAATTAGTTGGGAGAAGCGGGTTAACTGTTGCAATAGCCTTTCGTAGAGCTACGCACGTTTCGACTTGCGGTTGAGCGATTTTTGCACACCTAGTCTTGTCTGTGATCTTTTAAACAGAAAACGTACCTTCATAAACCCGATGTTGGTCAATGGAGACATCAAGAGGTTTCACGTGGAATCAATGTCGTTTTCTGAAATGCAGCTGGAGGGCCAGCGAAGGAGTAGCTCTTGACGTCCGCAACGATGAAGATGAAATGGCCATCGTGGACAAATAAACTCCGAGACTGGACTTTGGAGCAGTGTAAGAAAGTGATATTCTCTGAAGAAGCCGATTTTGAAGTTCATAGTTGCAAGTCAGGTTTTGTTCAAGGAACCTCTTCGAACCCGCCACAATCTGCGAACCCCAAAACACTCGCTTAAGGTCATGTTTTTGGGTGCTTCCCCGCTTCAAGTCCACAGACATTTCTGCCGTTGCAGGCATGACGATGACGGGGTTTTCTAATGGCAACCTGATCCCCCCTCACACTTCTAAGTACACCAAGAACTTCTATGGCCAACAAAACTCCAAATGTATTGGAATGACTAAGAAATTTACTGGACTTAAACCCCTTAGCAAACCTGTTGGCCGTTGAGAAGGCTCGCATAGCAAAGATGGAGTTGAGTGGAGAACACAAATTAAAATGGTAAAAAGTAGGGGAGAATGGGGGAATGGCGGTCACTTAAGCTAGATTACGTATAGTTGATAAAATATTAGTCTTTTGTTATATGTAAATAGAGTAGGAGATAGCCTGATCCCTCCACTAGACCATGGCTTTCCGTTTAAATCAAAATAATTGACCCCAAAGGAGAAGTTAGGACCTGACTAATGAGGTGTCATTGACCAGTTTTCCCCCACCCTGCGGGTAATTCCGGTCAGTCCATTTTTAAAGCTTTTTAAATAGGAAAAATGACTTTAAGATTTATTTTTGAAAATAAGAAAGAAATAAAGCACATAAATTTATAATAAAGTAATATATTATTAATGCTCAAAGTTCTTATACATTTTTTTAAGATCTTATATAAAAAAAACATTAAAATTAAGCATATAAACTGAAACAGAATAAAAAAAAATAAAGGGAACATAAGAGTCCTACTTTCTTATACAAATATCGCATTTGTAGTTTTCAGGAGTGTCCCACCCACTGCATAATTCATGAACCCAAAGGCCACACACCGTACAGCGATACCAAAGCTCACCTCCTTTTCCATATTCATCGCAAATAAAACATAACTCATCATTGTCTCCGTTTTCTATATCATCTAAGTCATCATCTTGACACAGATTTTTTTCGTCTATATCTTCATCTTCTGAGTCGCTTATTTCCAACATTTTCTTTAAGTTTTTCTTGAAACCTTTTTTCTTTTTTATTATAACGTTTCGTCTCTTTCCTTTTTCTGCATTTGCTTTTTTCTTTCCTTTTTCTGCATTTTCTTTTTTCTTTCCTTTTTCTTCTTTCGCCTTCTTTTTTCTTGCCTGTTCTTCCAACTGCTCCTTCAAAGGAGTCACTGTTAATATCTGTGAATGTTGTTTAGCGCGACTAGCTGATTTTTTAGGAGTGCTGGCCGATGGAACTGGTAATAAATTGTAAAATGATACCGCAGATATACTAGTAGTCATTTTTAACCCAGTGGAGGTGGAAGGGTGAGGCGAATTATCTTGGAAAAATGGAGTAAGCTGTCTGGAAGTTGACGGACCTGCATTTAGACCTGCTTCTATGCCTGATGTTGATGGACCTGGGTCTATGCCTAATGTTGAGTGGCCTGTGTTGACGGAATCATCAATAGAAGTGTCGGCAACATTTTCTGTAATTACCATGGGTTCGGTAGTGTTTGCGATGTTGAAGGTATCTGCTGCCAAAAAATCCTCATCCGTAAATATATTAGGATTTATCGGATATATTCCGGTTTTCTCAAAACCGGAAATTCCAATAGCCATTGTTGCAACTCTCGAATAGGCTCTATTAAAAAGCCCTGCCAAATCGTAAGGAGTTATTTTTAATAGTGCCTTTGATTTCATATACAAATCGCATTCTCTGCGGAAAGCAGCTTTTAGTGGTGAATATAAAGTGACATCCAATGGTTGCATCCTATGTGATGCATGCGGTGGTAACGATAACATGCAAATTCCATTGTCTCTGCACAAATTGTAAGTTTTTAAAGTTATGTGGCTGCTATGGTTATCTAGTATAAGTAAAGCACGGGTTTCTTTAGTGCATTTCGAACACTGTATAAAGTGTTCGACCCATTGATAAAATAACTCCTCATTTGACCAGCCATTATGCGAACATTTATAGGCAGCACACGGTGGTCCATCTTTCGACAGAAGCGGAGACAACCTTTTCCTCGGAAAGATGAAGAGGGGAGGAATGTATCCTCCGGCTGCATTCATGCAGCAAATAACTGTAATGGTTTTTCCTCTCTCCCAGCTTGTTACGGAACCAATACGCTTTTTGCCTTTAGTCGCTACAATGGTTCCGGGATCTTGAACGGTCGATATTCCTGTTTCGTCGACATTATATATATAATTTGGATGGAACTGGATTTCGGACATTAATGACTCTAACTGCTTGAAGAATCTTCCTACCTCATCTCGGTTAAAGGCAGTTATTCGATTAAGGCTGGTTGCTTCCGGTTTTCGAACACTGATCGTTGGATTTCTTCTTAAAAATGCGTAGAACCAGTCTTTCCCTGCCATTTTGGATTCGTTGCTAAAGTTGTGCTTTATATTGTTAGCAGTTACGTATTCGTAAGCAATTCGTCGAACTTCTTGGGGACTAACACCATAAAATAGATCTGCCATATATTTTATCCGTTCAGCTAGAGCAGCTTCATCCTCCAAAGGTAAGGTGGTTTGTCTTCCCATACGTGGAGCAGTCTTTTTGTTTTTTGATTTTCTTTCCTGCAGTGTGCTAAATGGAATGTGATATTTTTTGCTTGCCAATCGAATTGAGTTACCTTCGTCGATAAAAAGCAGCGCATTTTGAAGTTGCTCTGCAGTCCACTTAGCTTTTTCTCCTTTTTTTATGTAAATTCTAGGCATCTGTAATAAATAAAGCATAATCAACTTTGTTAAAATTAAACATGTAGTCAATTATTAATAACTAATATAACTACTACGTCTGTCGGATAATACCGGTCATGACTGGTATTGCCCCAAATGTTTTGACCGGCATTACCCGATAGCTACTTTCAACAAAAAACCTAACCCTAAAATTAATCTTCGTGATTTAGACGCCTACAAACACAGGAATCATTAGAGCAATGACTACAGAGAAAGTACCATATAAGGGCATGCAAAAAAATAATATATTTTGGTACTTACGGTCGTTTCAGTTCGCCAGAAAGTTATAACAAAAGAGAGCAAAAACGTTGCGGTTCAATTACGGCCATTCAATGGAGTGCTCACAGCGAAACCACGTGCATTTAACTTTGACCGTCGATTATTAGATGGCAGCACGATGCTGAACAAGCTGAGTACGTTTACACTGTAGCATTTCAAGTGACCGGAATTACCCACCCGACTGGGATTCCCCCACTTCCCCCTACAGTCAGGGTGGCTTACAAACCCTGCAGTGAAGGAGATGTGTAGTGACAAATTAGTAGCAGCAATATCTAAAAAGGTAGGGGATACCCATAGCAAATGGAGGCCATACCGGTTACTGAAAGATGGTAAATAAATTACCTTGGTAAGGATTGTTTTGTTTTATTATTATTTGTTCGTCCCAACTAATTTCCACAGTACTATCAATCAATTAAAGACTGTAACTGTTCATTCGATGCATGAGTGTAATACAACGTTTTGATCTGAACAAAGTAACAAATGGAAAAATTTTGTGGAAAACTGTCCATTGCCATGTTACCTGGATGCTAGCACAATGACCAAGAAAGTTTTATAAGAAACTGCTTAAAATAACAATCATTGATCTTAGTTAAGGTTCTTTGACATGGGGCTTGGTATGGCTGTTTAAACTTTTCCTAATAGTGATTTCATTGTCCAAAGTGGTTGGTTTATAAAAGGTTACACTAAGGAGTTACAAGGTACACATCACGTAAATTGAATATTCTTCCATTTATCGTGCATATTGCCCCATGTTCTGCAACAACCTTTCATATTAAAACACTCATATTAAATTATGTGTTAAAAATTCATTAACATTAGTAGCAGTAAATCCCAAAGGATGCCAAATTTCCAGGTTTAACGTTTCCGCGATTTCCTACAAATTTTTGTTAACAATACGGAAATGGGGTGTTTTTAATACAATGTTTTATGGTCTCATAATAGTAAGCCTAATTTTGTAGTCGTGCACTCTGTAGAATAATAATTGTCAGTTTAAATAAGAAAATTTCAGTACGCAAACGTGTTGTTATCCACGTGACGCAAATAATCCGGCGCATTGAGACACGCACACGTCTTGCACACGCACGCAGGCTTTATACATGGCAGGACACCAACAAACTTTTAAACGCAATTGTCACACGCAACGGGAGCCGGAACAGTTCTCCAACTGTTACTTGACTGGGGAACACTTACCTTAATTAGCAGTTTATTTCGTTTGGGCCGTTGCAACCGCTAGCGGCTTAGATAATTATTATCTATATATGTATAGCGTAGTTTGAAATGTGATAGGATAATGGTTAGGGTTAAATTCGTCCTTGTTTCGCGTGTTCGTTCAAATTTTTCTCCCCATTCTTTGTGGGTTTTCCACCAAACAATACTTTTAATAATTTTGATCGAACTCTCTTGTTACTATTTTGCATATCTAGTTGATACATAATTTACATTTTGTAATTCAGTATTAATGCATTGGCCGCGGAAAACATTTACGGATAGTATCGTATAACGTACAAAATATAATATATCTGGTCAAAACGCAGCCAGATAACTCATGTGGTAATGTATGGTGAGTGGGAATTATTTATAGCCGTTAAAGTGGTGGCAACTCGGTTACTAATTTATAGGCAGAAAGTGGTAATTTATATGATTGTCCTTGTTCGCACTTGCAGGATATCGCGTGTTTACATCGTTTTTAATGTTTCCGTCCGTTTTGGGAGTCGCTTTAACGCTCTAAATTTGTTAATAGTTCTAGCAAACAATATACGAACTCTATGCAAACTATGAATATATTTTATAATATCAATATTAACCCTTCCTTTACTGGAAACTTGCTTAACCGATTTAATACGTTTAATCTCTAAATTTGAAGCTCAAACGTACGTAATTCTATTTCTTCCGTAGCCTGCAGAGAGTATTTCATGATGGGAAGATTAAAGAATTAAAAAATACACATCAAAGCTTCCCTGTTTGGCAATCCTGCAAAGGCGTAAAATAAATAAAGAATAACTAAATTTTTAATTCTATGAAATCCTTTTTATCAGCAAAGCTTTTGAATTATTTTCCATGCAGTCTGAAAATGCTTTAGAAATTTTAATTCAGAGATGCACACATAGCCTTGGGCTTTTTTTATTAGTTACTATCTGCCAAATGCCTTTGTTAATTTTATAATTCTGCCTATATTAAGATTTCTAAATTATATTCATTTGGGGCTATTACGGCGTATACATAAAATTTAGATATTTTCCTAGATTTTTCGTCATAAAACAAAGGAGAAAAATGGTAGTAAAAAGGACTCACAAGGCACGTCTAGGAATTCCGAGATTATAAAACGTGCTTTTTGTTGTTTGATCGTTCTTGATTTAAAATATATTCAATATTCAGCAGTGCTAGAGGAAGGCTTCAACGAAATATTTAGTGAAAATGTATACCAAAAGCAGGAAATGGGAAAAGGAATTCGTACTTACTAAAGAGCCTTCTTAAGTTACTGTTCCTGAAATTTGAACAGCTTATTCCTGAATTTATTTACTTAAGTCGAGACCTAACCTATACAAAAAAATCGAAACGCAATAACCGAATTATCCTGAATTTTTGAAAGTTTTTGATATCATTTTAAAGTAGTGAGCTTTATTACAGTTTCACTAAGTAACTCAGGAAAACAAATAAAGTTAATAAAGTATTGAAGTCGGTATTAATACTTAAAATTTAATCGTTCTTAAAAAATGCTGTAAATTTAGCTTTAAACTCAAACAATTTCAAAAATTGTCCTCGCGAAATGCCTGACTGGTTCAATCGATTTCAGATTCATAAATTATTTTCATTTCCGAGTAACCGGTAATTTAATGATCACAACTAACAAATTATTATTTCTGTGTCTATTTCATTACCCAGTAGTTCACAAATAATTCGCGGAATGAGTTATATGACTAGGATGTACAACGAACTAATAGTGGTTCTCAGAATAACAATTATTGATTTGAACTTACGATAACCTACGAACTTAAATTGTAACCATAGTTACAGGAATGTAACTTATCGAAAGCCTTTTGCATTTAAATATCGCACGGGTTATCGTTCTATGAAAATTTAATTAGACATTTTGATTTAACGTTTAGTTGTTACTAAGCTAGTTTCTCTTCGGACGAAATGCTGTAATCAATTGTTATAAAAATAGAAACAATACATAGAAATAAAGGTACCGGATTTCTCAAGGAATTCAATGGTTTTTTTAGTAATTTTCAGATCTTGCGAGTTTCTCGAATATTTCCGGAAGCCTTTGAGTGACTCCGGGGAGGCTCGGGATACTCCAGATCTGCGAAAAATGTAAGCAGTTTAAACCAAATTTGTAAGCATTTTATTAATTTTTGCTGCTGTGAAGGGATTTTTGAGTAACAACTGTCTTACTTTTCTAATTTTTGATAACTTTAGTTTTACTTTTCTTTGCTTGAATTTGCAGTTTTGTTTCTTGCATGAATTGGATTTCCTGTAAAATTCTATAAATTTTCAAGCACTATTCTTTCCACAGGAAAATATTTCAAATAAAAGAATATTGTTAAATAAATAAATAAATATCTCCAAGTAAAAAATGTTGTTTAAAAAGTAAGAAAATCATTACAATAGTTGCAGCTTCAGTCGCACTATCAAAACAAAGACAACCATTGGAACAAAAGTTTTGAAATTTTAAACGAATTCCAACTAAAACTTTCTGGTGCGTGGCTAAAGTTTTTGTGAACATCCAACTTAATTTTGCCCAAAAGCTGCCTTGGAGCGTATTTTTTACTTGCCTGAACTTTTTTTTTGTTTGTTTGCTGCTGGCTAATGTGATACCCACATTGAAATACTCCCACAAGTTTAAAAATATGAGTTTGATTTTTATATAAAAATCTGCAAGGATTTTTTTACGAACGAGCGTTGTTTTCAGGAAAATACAAAAGCCTTTTGTTTTGCCGGAGCTTTGAAAAGGTATTTAATTATAAAAAAAACGTAAATAATAACGTGGTGGTTGGATTAAATTCTATACAAAAAACAATGAGATTACCTCATTAACACACCTTTAATCATATTCTGAATACCAACACGAAAAGTCTTTATTTAAAAATTTCTAGGATCTTAAATACAATTATTTTTAATTCAAATGCGCCAAACATACATACTAGACGGAGTTAATCTTTATTAAACATGGAATCCATTAATATTTAAAAATTGATACTGAACTGTATATAAAATATTTCTAAACTATTTGAGAACCTAGCCAAAATAACTCTGAACTGAAATAAAATACATACTTGAGAACTGAAGAAAATATTTCAGAGTTGAAACAAAATATTTCTGAACTCAACTAAAATATTTTAGAATTGAAATACAGTATTTCAGAACTGAAGTAAAATATTTCGGAAATCAAATAAAATATTTCTGAACTCAACTAAAATATTTTACTGAATTAAAATATTTTCAAACTGAAATAAAATATTTCTAAACTGGAGTAAAATATTTCTGAATTCAAATAAAATACATTTGAACTGAAATAATTATTTCAGAAATCATCATCATCATCATCAATTGACATGGAGCAGATCCCCGTGGATCAATCCTGGATTACGCCCCAGGCCCACCCCATGCCAATAGGGTGTGGAGGAATTTGTTATGATAGGTGGAAATTGGAAGCACTGTATAACGTTAACATGCCTATGACGCTAGCCGCTAGGCACCGCTTCTACAGTGCAAGGTAGTGAGTAGATCATATATTTAATGGGAGTTGAATATCTGACCGAGATGGTTAAATAAGTTTCTTCCCTCTTATACTAGCACTATTTCTAGTATTACCGCTAGTTTCCTAGGTCTATGGTATGAAACGCCTTAGCGTAGACATGCTTGCCCTGTTACATGTTACTTTATTCTAGTTAAGACTAATCACTATTTTGTATACGTATTCCTTGTTCCCTTGTTTCTATTTTCATTATTATTGTGGTATAAGTTCTTTCACCGTTCTCCGATATTTATATCTTCTCCCTCTACTTCTACTTCCTCGTTGTCAGATTCTTATCTTGAGTCATATGCGATTTATTTTCCTCTTCATCCTAGTTTTGTTCCTTGCCCACTCTTCCCTAGTTTGTTGTGGTGTGCCAGATGGCTCTGTATCTTGTTCCAGTGCTGTTTTCCACGTGTAGCAAGGCCTTCCCACCTTCATTTCGTCTGCTGTTAGATTGTAATTATACCTTCTTCAATATGTGATCTTCTTCTCGTCTTTTTCCCCCCGCTGAGGTACCATCCTTCTCGTCTTTTTTCCGCCCACTGAGGTACTATCTGTAGTTCGTGGTGTCTGCCTTCCCGTTGGGCATGTATGTTTCCTGCAAGCATGCTACGGTGATTTCCTCTTAGTTTAGTAGTCTATTTCTTGACGTTTCTCAGGTCTTCGCGCTCCCCTTACATTCCACGAGGCTATCATGTCTAGGCTAGTTGCCTGTAAGATGGTTGGGTTTGTAAGGACAGGCCGTATCGTCCCGGTTGTATTCCTGATAGCTGCCTTTCTATATCCGCGTTCCAGTTCCCGCTTTGCGTGTCTCTTCTTCGACTATTATTTTCTTCTACCATTTCTACGCTATCGTATTGGTTTCTCGATCCGTTTATTGATGTCCTGTGCGCTATTCTTATTGTTGTTGCGTGCCCTCCTGTGCTCTTCGGTGTGTGTTCCGATTTGTGTTTCGTTTGCAGGATTTCCATTGCTGCAAAGATGGATTTGTATCCACCCCGTAATGCTTCTGTTCCCTGGTCTTCTATGTAGGCGTTGATGTGCATGGCTGGGCCGAAGGCGTGGTCCAGATGATCGTACTTGGGAGCCAAATCTCTGATATTTTCTTCAAGCTGCAGTTGCATTTCTTCTTGGCTTTCCCTCACATATTTTGCGACTTCCCTTCTTAACTCCAGAGCTTCCTTCTTGAGTTCTTCTTTGTTTTTTCTGCCTTCTGTTATTTGGTCCGTTATTGCAGCAAATAGGCAATTTCCGTCGCCTGCTATTTTCCTTACTTGAATTTTGTGGTTGGTTATGTAGATTGTTTCTCGTTCCTTTCTGTTGCTTATGCGTTCTTGTTTATTGCCGTCTTGCTGCTTCTAGTATATTTTACGTTGATTCCTTGTATTTTTTCTTACTTGCTAATCTAGCTAACTATGTACCCTACTTTTAATCTATGAACCTATATGTACAATTCACATGCACCTATTGCCTATTGCATATTCTTTGTATTACAAGGTGTTGTTGTTATTTTATTTCGATTTCCTAATTTAGTTCTACCCTGTACATATGTTTTAAATACTTCCAACCCCCTACTTCCGCTGCTCGGAGCGGTCGCTCTCCTCTCGTTTGTTACGGACCTATAAATAGAATTACGACCCTTGGTTGTTGTTTCGGTTCCGTCCCTTAGCTCGCTTTCGGGAAGGTACCCGCCGGCCAGCGGCCTTGTGCCGTTACTGGCGTCATCGCCAGTTGGGTTTGGCGCGAGATTTTAATGGGACGCCGACCGCGTGCCCCTCGATTTCATCCACTATTGTGATTATGGTTTTGCACTTCTATGTAATTTGGATGCTTTCTAACATATACAATTGTTATTGTTCGGTCTAAGGTTAGGCTAAGTAACTACATAAAGCGCAAATGCTAATTGTTAGTAATATTGCATAAGATGTACTTAGCTCAGCACAGCACAGGTGTGCTTCACCTGGTTCCACCTGTGATCCAGTCGTTGATCTGCCCTGTGATTTCCGCCCGTCTGTCCTCGCCGTCTTCTCCACTTTTAATCCTTCACTCATCCTTAACCCCCCACTTGCACTAATACTTTAAATTTTTATTTATTTATTTATTTATTTATTTATTTATTTATTTATTTATTTATTTATTTATTTATTTATTTATTTATTTATTTATTTATTTATTTATTTATTTAATCATTCATTTATTTATTTATTTATTTATTTATTTATTTATTTATTTATTTATTTATTTATTTATTTATTTATTTATTTATTTATTTATTTATTTATTTATTTATTTATTATATAAAAATGTTCAGTCAGCTAAAATAAATATAGAAAATATGGACTTGGAAAAGGTTGACCAAATTAAATATTTAGGAGTAATTATAGATGATAAATTAAATTTTAAGAAGCACGTAGATTATGTTATCAAGAAAGTAGCACGTAAAATTAGTTTACTGGGCAGGATATCTAACAAACTTACTATTCAAGCAAGAATAAATGTTTACAAAACAACTATTGCTCCACATTTTGATTACTGTGCAAGCATTTTGTTTCTCTGTCAGGAATCAGAATTAAAAAGACTGCAAAAGCAGCAAAACAAAGCTATGCGTATTATACTGCAGTGTTCGAAATTTACTAAAGTTATTTTAATGTTAGATATCTTGCAATGGTTGAGCATAAAACAGCGTATTTACTTTAAAACTCTAGTATAGAAACAATTAAGTTTGTACTGTAAGAATAGTTTTTAAGAAAATATTGGACATTATAAACTTTTGTACGATTAATGTAAAATTAGTAATATTACTAAATAAAGTACATATTATTATTATTATTATTATTTATTTATTTATTTATTTATTTATTTATTTATTTTTTATCCGTTTGTTATTTTTACAATTATTATTATAATTACCAGAGCCTTGTTATTGCCCACATAGTTATACGATTTATTTATTTTTACCAATCAAACTTCAAACTTCGTTTCCCAAGGAGCTGTCGCAAACGCGTGTGCTCTCTCACACGGTCTCAACTGGAGTCCCTACTGAAATAATAATTTCAGAAATGAAATAAAATTTTTGAATTGAAATAAAATATTTCTGAACTCGACTAAAATATTTCATAACTGAAATAACATATTTCTAAATTGGACTCAAATGTTTCTGAACTCAAATAAAATATTTCTGAATTGAAATAAAATATTTCTTAAATTCAACTAAAATATTTTAGATGTAAAATAAAGTATTCCTAAAGTAAAATAAAATATTTCTGAGCTGATGTAAAATATTTCAGAACTGAAATGAAATATTTCTAAACTGGAGTAATATTGAATTCGCAGACTTCCACGGTCAGTGTCAGTATTAACAAAATGTTTTCCGGATTGAAACCGTGTCATTGTTGAGACAGAAGGACTCAACGTTTCGCCCACTTTTTTAAGGGGCTTCTTCAGGAGGAAAAAGGAGCACTAAAAGAGCACGGTGACTCAACGTGTCAACCACACCAGAGGCGAAACCCTTTTAGCAACAGGCAGAAGGGCAACTCAACTTGTCAACCAAGCCAGAGGTGAAACCCTTCTGAAGAGAGACAGAAAAGGCAGCGACTTTATACCGGCTGTAACCGGCCAGGCGTATGGGACTGTGACGACGATTGGTCAGGGGTGGAGAGAGCGGAACCAGTAATGATAGCGGACTTCCATATGTCGGATAGATGATAACCAGTGTCACAATTCAAGTTGTTAGGGGTCTTCAATGGCCGCAGGGATTTTTCTGTTGAAAAAATAAGGGGCATTTGCGGTGCTCGAGGATTTTTCGAACAAGATCTTATGGCCAGTGTCGTGATGATGTTCAGCAACACCTGAGTGTGAGAGAAGACCAGATTTCAAGTAACGTTTGTGTTCACAAATACGTCTGTGACCAATGTACACTAAACCACAAGAACAGGGGATACTATAGACGCCTCTTGATGGCAAGGGTTGAGGCTTCTCTTTTACTGAAGGGAGTATCTGTGACACCTTTGGAGGGGGTTTGAAGATGGTTTTGATGTTATGTTTTTTGAGAATCCTTGGCGAATGTAGGGTAAGAACGCGGTAGCCTGGGGTGTACAGGTATTTTGAGAACTTTTAGGGTTTGCGGCGAGTAATTGATTTTTGATGACTTTTCTACCACTGCTTTTGTTATATCCATTCTTGACGAGATTTTCTTAGATATGAGCTAACTCGACTGTCGGGTTGGGACACTGTGATAACACGGTGAACGAGGGAATTGATCACGGAGAGCATTTGTGCCGGATGATGATGTGAGTTGGCGTGAAGATACCTATCCGTGTGTGTGGGTTTGCGATAAACAGAGTGAGACCACTCGGTTTACGAGTAATATTTCTGAATTCAATTAAAATATTTTTGAACTGAAATAATTATTTCAGAAAAGAAATAAAAATTTCCACATCGAGATCTGCTAATCAATTGACGATTCTAGGGCAAACCAATCTCTTCATCCTTCATAAAGGATATTGATGTCGAAGATTTGGGACACTCTTTCCAAAAAGGGATATTGCTGATGGATAAACCCCACAAAGAATAAAAGAAATTATTTAATAGTGAGTGTGTTTATAATTAATAATAATAGGGTAGACAGGTTTTCATGTTTTTAATTATGTAATAAATCTGCATACAGACATATATTATTTTGTGAATGATTTCTAACAAAATTTGCATTAACAATTGAAAATATTTTTAACTCATTAATCAACATTTATATTAGCACCACTAATACCATCTCAATATATGTACATATACTTAATAGGTAATATATGTATAATAGGTATAAGTTCTTTGAGTGGATGCGATGGCGAAGTGGTATGATTCCAAATCTTTACGGTCAATACTTCTTATTTAGAAGAATTGTTATTTCTATCCATAATTTATAATTCCACTTAGGTAATATTCACTCTTTTTTTATTTAATCTTGAATAAAAGTTTTAGAAACAAGAATTTTATTCCCCTTTTTCTTCGGAGAAAATTTATTTATATTCTTTCTTCAGAAAAATTTTATTTTCCTATTATTTTTTTTTCGTTGCTTTTCTCTCGTTACTCCGGTTTTTTCTTAATTCTCCTCCAAGTAGAAGCTTCTTTCTTGTTACTTGCCAATTTTCTTATAATACATACGCCTGCTTTGTAGATATTTAATTTCATTACAATAATATTTCATGTTGTACATTCTTTAATATTTTATTACTATCCTGGCCATCTAATTTCTTTATATTACATATTATTTTATTAAATCAAATCTGCATAAACACATTTATAATAAATGATTATTAACATAATAAGGGGAAAGGATGATATTTAAAATAAAATAAAGTTGTTACGAACCTTCAGGACGGCCAAATTTAAGAGTAGTCGGAGCAAAAACATTTATAGATATCAAACATAAAAGGAAATCATAGCAATATGTATACAGTTCTGATTGTTGAAACAGATTACAAATAAGCAAAAAAAAATTGAAATAAAATATTTCTGAACCCAAATAAAATATTTCAGAATTGTACTTGAAATGTTTCATAATTGAAGTGAAATGTTCTTGAACCGAATGAAAATATTTTAGGATTCATCATCAATTGACATGGAGCAGATCGCCGTGGATCAATCCTGGATTACGCCAGGCCCACCCAATACCAATAAGGAATATGAAATTTTCTGAACTGAAACTAAATATTTCTGAACTGAAACGAGGTACTCCTGAACTGCAATAGAATATATTTCAGAATTGAAATAAATTATCTCTGAACTCAAATAATTTTTTTCTGAATTCAAATAAACTATATTTTGGGGCCTTAATAAAATATTTTAAAACCGAAATAAAAATATTTCATAGAAGCCATGACATAGCCAATTTGAAAACAAATTTAAAGCAAACTTTTCTTAAAATTTCCTACTTTGGAAATGTGACGAAATAATTGTTTCTTAGTAAATAATTTTTCCTTCGTAAGCAATAATTCCTAAAACTAACGAATATTGTTCAGCTGCTTTTCTAGGTTAATAGTTCCACAAACATTTCGATCGGCTTTCAGGTTTATAAAACTTGGAATTAGTGCGAATTCATCTGACGTCAGTGTTCACCTGAAACCGAACAGAACACCTTCCTTACAACAATAAAAATATTCCTGGTAGGACAATAATATTTTCGGAAATGAATAATTTTTCAGCATTTCAAGCACTGAAAGGATATCATATTATTAGTAATACTCCACGGAATTTTTATGTAGGCGTACATGAACCTTTCATAATTTTCGAAGAATCTAGCGTGTTGCTGAAAATTCCTAAAAATTCTCATTGTTTCAGAAGGAACGAAAGTTTCTTACTAATATTTCTTGTTACATTCTGAGGCGAATTCAAAATAAGTAGTTTTATTATACTATGCTGAAACATATAAATTAATCATTAATAATTTGCTGCTTCTGCCTTATTAGTATTTTTACATGTTTTACGTTTTAGGTTAGGCGTGTTTAGGTGTTTTATTAACCGCTAGTCCAAGCTGTTTTGGCAGCAGAAGTATGGGTTTAATACCGGATTAGCAAATTGATGAACTTCCTTTTCCTTTGTTTTACTAGTTTCCTAAAAAAGGATGTCTGTTTATATTATTACAAGAGGAAATTGTCGCTCGTATTTTAAACTTGTCGATTGTTATTTAAATTGACTTGACAGTTATTAATCTATTCGTATGCGTAAATTTCCCCGATAATATGTAAATTACAGAAGTTAGGAGTAAATTATGGCATCAAATACACATTTCCTGTGTTGGAATCGAGAGGTTTCCTTTTAAAAAGTACATTTCAAGGGATAACGTTACCGTCTTTCCAAAACGATAGACATCGAAATATTCGAGTATATTTAACTGCCACATAAATTTGCTTACACCTGTTTTCCTCTGCCGTAACATCGCGAATGAATGAATAAAACGTATTGGTAGGAAAGCCGTATGTAAACAGTTTAAATTCACGAATAAATACCGAAATCAAAGTTCAAATATGATTGCGTGCTTTATGATATTTTTATATCTCTCGTCTAACTTTAGACAAGTTGAGACCCTAAATATTTCAGCCTTTCGCTTCGAAGCAATTTGCTCGGATCTCACAATCTCGCCCTAAACGTCACGTTCCTACATAAATTAATCGAATGCCTTTTTCAAAGAACAGAACAAATTTCTTACATTCTCTTTGAGACGATGATACGACTGTTTCAAGACGTTTTCGTGTTTTTCCCTTGATGTTGCAGGACGAGTAGGATGCCAGTCTGATTACATAAATCACTTTGTAGTAGGAAATTTAACGTGCACGTGTTATCTCTGACCCATATTTAAGCAACTAGCTGTAGGTTTACTGTAATAACACCAGCCCCGCACCCGTAGATAACCCAGGAACTGCTCATCTTCTCCTGGCAATGACAAGCCATAACCATTCATCCCGGCAGCCTCATCGGTAGCGAGGAATTCATATCAACGAAATGCTCATATCTAAATTTCAGTTACTATCAGGAATATGTTCGGGAACGAGTTTCATACGCATCATTCAGAAGGTTGCAAGTGATTTTATATCTTTAAGGATTCAACGTTATATCCGGATGTAAAAACGCTTAGAAGCGTAAACATTAAAGAAGAGAGCGTAGCCCATTAAAAACATTAAAAACGATTTATGAATAAATGCGGACAAAGTGAAGTGTGAGAGATTCTAAAGTAAAATAAAAACAGATGGCCTAATATATTTTTTACAGCGCGAGCGAGGCCGGTCTAATTTAATCCACGCTATTATCTCAGGGCACAGACCATTTGCTTTTATTTCTCCAACTTTTACAACTGCAATTACGATTTCAAGAAAACATCAGCTCGATCCAATAGCCGTTATTGTTATTGTTGTACCAGAGCGCAAGTTCCCTTGCAGAATTCAACAATCTCCAACTTCGTGAGATTTGCTCGAGATTTACTGTGCGTTCTTTGGACGTAATTTAATGACTTAAATGAAAAGCGCAGAGGCTTTGCTAACATTCACAATTGGTTTATGCTTGTCTCGAAAAAAACTCTACGAGATGTTTCTGACCGAATACCGAGATAAAACGACACAGTTTCAGAGCTCAAACCTCATAAAACGTACTAACAAAATGTTATTAATTTTCTTTATCTGGGTGTGACAATTTATTGTTAATGAGACTTTAATTTTACTGCTTAACAAGATTAACTAGGTGAGTATTCAAAAATTCCAACTGAGGTTCGAACCTTAACCTTTTGATTACATATCAATCAAATTCAAAAATTCACTAAAAGATACGTAATTTGTTAGTCAATAAATTGTAGTACCTACATGTTGCTTGAATCAACTTTGTTGTGAAGAAAATGTTTGAATACTGCTTTGTCCTAATAAGGCCCTATAAACTCCCGCAAAATTAATATTTGAAGGTATAAATTCATATTTGAAGGTATAAATTAATTAGAGCAACTAAAAACGTAAAAACCTGTGAAATTCTGTCTCATTGCACTTCTTTAAAATATTTAATTTGTTGAGAGATAATACATTAATATATTTAAAAGGAAATTTGGTCTCCACGGTTTGATAGAGCAAGCGTGGCAGCGCTTGCAAAAAAATATTATTAATTATTTTATATTTTTAATCTTTGTTGTGTGGTTTTTGATATCAGAATTTAATTTAAAATGTGCTTAATGTGATTAATAATTCCATCAATATTTAAAAATGTAGGTTGTTTTTCTCATTGTAAAGTAAACATCCAACTCAGTGGGTTACCAAGAGACCCAAAATTTATTTCTTAATTAATAAAATGGACACTTCCCTGTTTTAATCCCTGTTATTTGTGAAACTCTTGCTTGTAATTTTTTTGTGTCATTTAAGCGTTATAAACAGCACAAAAATTGATTTTAGAGGATTTAAGTGAATTATAATAATTGAAAACTTATGACTTATGATCTGTAGCATCTTAGTTAAGATATTTAATTAGTTGAGTAACAAACTTATTTGATATAAGCTTGGAATATTGATGGTTTGGCTTTCGTTATTTCAGAGAACAAATGCAATAAAGCTTACAATAAAATGTTACTCCTATTAATTTTTTTTATATTATTGCTATGGATTTATCACTAAAATTTAATGTAATATCTAGGAAGGCCGTTTGAAAAGCCAGGTAAACGACGCAGAGATGGCAGAACCATGATCAAAATCGAGGCCGAGGCATTGAAACGAGCCCTAGCCGAGTTTCAGCTCAGTGCATTGTGACGTTATTGTTTGGTCGCGCGAAGTGCCAACATTTTCAAAAATGGGGGGCAGTAAGAAGATTCGTACCGTTCACATGAACTCAGGTTCAAGTTGTTGGATCATCCGCCCTACTCAGCCCCGTTTGACTTCCACTTGTTCTCGAACGTCAAAAGGTGGCTCGGAGGACAACGATTTTCCGACAACAATGTGTTTCATGCTTGTAAAAATTATTTGGCGGATTGGTGATTTATAATAATTGTAAAACTCTGAAATACCCTATTGCTTTGCTTTAAAATAATTAATGTGTTTAGCTACAAAAGTGATTAATATATTTAAATTAAATTAATTTAAAAGGAAGTCGGAGACATTTACAGAGCAAGCATGATAAATCCTAGAACAAACTATTATCTACGTTATTCTGTAACTTGTAGCCATGGCAACTAATTATCAAACTTTGATGTAATTTTACTGAACAGCATTCGTATTTCGACGATGATTTAGAAGTTGGTGTTTGAACCTGTAGACTTTTGATTGTAAAGTAATCATCTAAGCTAACAGGTCAACAAAAGATCCATAACAGTTACTATTAATTAATAGGTTGGAATCAATATTTCCTTGTTTTAGTACTTACTTGCTGAGTTAGTTATTGCTAAAAAAATTTAGAACACTGTTGATTATTGCTTTGTCCCATAAATTCCATCAAATTTTGCAGGGCATGTCTGAATTATAACTGGAAACTTGTAAAATTGAGTACCTTTACTTCAAAATTATTTAATAACTGATTAATAAAAGCAATTAATGCATTTATGTAGTAGGAATCTTATACAGCAGGCCATCAATAAGTAATTAACAAATTAGGATTACAATTTTACATTCAAAAGGTGTTTTGTGAACTCAGTTTCAATGAGCAAACGTAAAAGCTTGCAACAAAATATTAGTAAATATTTTAATTTTTATCTTGTTGCTGTGGCCTTTGCCAGAATAATTAACTTAACTTTTACTAACCAGTATTCGTGCTTCAATCAGGGATTTGAACTTGTGTTTTTTGGATTGCAAAAAAAAATAATAAGTTAGGATTAATATTTTGATTTCTTGTTTTGTTTGGGCGAATCTCATTTTTTGTCAAATTTATAAAACTCTTTAATTGTTTGGTCCTACTTAGAGACTCTCGGAAAATTAATTTTAGAAGGTTGGTTGAATTATAATAACCAAAACCCTGTATAATGGTGTCCCTTTGCCTTACATATTTAATCTGTTGAGTTACAAAAAGACTTCACATACTCGTATTTATTAATGAAGTAACAATTAGTTTGGCTTTCATAATTTCAGAGAGCGACGGCTTAAAACAAAATATTAATTATTTTATTTTATTCAATTTTATTACTCTAGCCTTTGGCAAAGGAATTAATTTAGCAAGATTTGTATCTCAATCAGAAATAAATATAAGATAGGTACAGACTGGGATTCAAACCTATTCCTTTGAGTAAAAGTAAGTAAAAAGTAGGTATCTAAACAAACAAATCACTAAAAGAGACTAATCTGGTTTCTTTACAAGATTAACTCAGTGAGTATTTAAAAATTCGGAATGAGATTCGAACCAGTTCATCAAAAGACTCATGATTTATTAATTAATAAATTCGAGTCAATATTTTGCTATTTTAATACTCGTTTGAGTTAGTTAATATTACTTGTTTGTGCTAGTTATGTCCTTTAAACTCTCCCAAAATTGATTTTAGAATGGTGAATTATAATACCTGAAAACTTGGTGTAATTAATACACTTGAAATTAGATTTCAAAATCATTTGCTTGGCTCTCAGGGTTCCAGATAACAAACATAATAAGCCTTAGAACAAAATATTATTATTTTTTTTTAAATTGCTAAAGCTTCTACAATTAATATCTACCTAACTAGATTGGTCTCTCTTTTTGTGCTATTTAGGTACGCCTGATAAACTTCCGAAAAATAATGTGTTGTTGGGTGAACTATAAAACTTAACATCTATGGTAAAATGGTTACTTTAAGATATTCAGTTTGTTGAACAACCAAAGTAACTAATTAATATACTTCAAAAGAGAGCAGGCTTGTAGCAAAATATTATTGTTAATTTTACCTTTTTGTTTGATTACCTCTTGCTTGTAAAACTATAAACAATTTTTAGATTAATATTTTGTCCATTTAAGCTGTGCAAAGTAATAATTTCACGGTTTTCTCGAATTTAAATAATTGAAAGCCTACGAAATGTCATCCCTTTAATAAAATATTTAATTGGTTGAGTGATAAAACAATAAACAATAAAGTTTACATCAAAATATTTTTAAATATTTTTTTTTATATTATTGTCGTAGACTTTGCCATTACAACTTAATTTACCGTTTACTCAGTTCGATTTGCATTTCAACCAGGCTGGCATTAAAACCTATGTTGCATGTTCTTTTGATTGCAAAGTAAACATCTAACTTACTAGATCACCAAGATACCCAAAATTTATTAGTCAATAATTATTTGGCTGTTTTAATACTTGTTATTTAGTATAAAACAAACCAATCGTAAGACTGACAGAGAAAAAGAGAGGAGAGGGGAGAGATCTTATTGACTGTAATTTTAGCAAATTTATTTTAATATATCAACAGGATTTGTCACAAGATCAATTCAGGTCAATTCAATTCGATTCAATTTAGGAATTGCTAAACTGGAATTAATATGTTAGTATTTGTTATATTCTGAGCAATTCTTGCTTCTAAAGATTATAAATAATATTTAGATTATTACTTTCCCCATTTAGACCTTAGAAACCCCAGTAAAATTAATTTAGGAGGTTTTTCTTGAACATTAGTAATTAAAATCCTTACATTAAAATATCGCATCAGCTTTTATTTACTAAAGTTTGCCATGTAATAAATAAATGGAATAACCATTAATTTGACTTTAACAATTTCATACAGCAAGCGTAATAAAATTAGAATTCAACATATTATTACTTATTTAATTTTTTATCTAATTTATAAAGCCTTTGTTACCAAAATTAACAGGATTCGTATATATATATATAATCAAAACCTTATGTACCGTTAGGTGTAAGGTGTTTTTGTTACATTTCACTATTTGATACTTTAACATTTTTATTGTCTTATTTATATTTCTTTATCCATAGACTAGTTTTCTCCATTCTGTCTTGTCGTGTGCTATTTTCCGGGCTTCTTCTTTTGATATCCCTTTTTTCTGGAGGATTCGTATTTAAATCAATATTTAAAAATTGATTGCAAAACGGACGATTAATTCAACATGAAAAAGATACCCAAAATGTACCTATTAATTAATAAATTGAAATTAATATTCCGCTACTTTAATACTTCTTACTTTTAGATAAGATTTCGAAATTTTTTTGAATTATTGCTTAGTCTTACTTAGGCCATATAAACTTCCGGAAAATTAATTTTAAATGATTGAATGAATTATAATACCAAGAAATCTGTAATAAGGTGCCCTATCTTGCTTTAAATTTTGTAATTTATTAGGCGACAAATTCAATTAACATATTTAGAAGAAAGTTTGAAAGATTATCTATTTTAGCTGCACTTAACAGAATCCATATCTGAACCATGATTTAAAAATTCCTCTGATTGCAAAGTAAAAATCCAGCAGGCCATTAATAATTAATTATTAAATTGGGTTTAAACTTTCGCTAGTTTAATACTCGTTACATGATTCAGTCTTACTTGGTAAAATTATACAAATATTTTGGATTATCTTTATTCCACTTAGGCCCTATGAACTCCTATGCAGTTTTAGACGGTTAGGTAAATAATAATAACCGAAAACCTGTAATAGTGCTGGGTCAGCTTGTTTTAAAATATTTCACCTGCGGAGTAACAAAACCAAAATTTCAAAAAGTTCGCAAAAACAGGATTGATGTTTTAGTTATGATTTAAAAAGTTGGGACTGGGATGCAAACCAGTGTGTTCTTAATTGGAACGACTCAGTTTAATCCAATAAACTCGATTTCTTTAATATCGTAATTTTCCAAATTTCCATGAAATATTAACTAGAAAAGTTATTTAAAAGTCCTTGATGTTATTTTTAATTCAATAAAGGCGAAAACGAATTTAAAAACAATTTAATCTCCTAAATGAAGAAATGTCTGACATAATTTGCTTAGAACAGATTATTGATCTTAAGCATAAATTATGATTAAAAATGAGACTTAAAAATGTCCGAATTTTTCAACTGGTTGGAAAGGAAATGTCTAATAATACAGTTTAAATTATGGTATTAAATAACTCTATACAGCCTTTCATAACCCGTCCTTGAAATCATTTAGTATTAAAGACGTAAACTGTGGCTTAATCGTGGCGCCTTTACTAAAAACCGGTGCCTTTAAATTACGATTAAAATTCTGGTGTTGATCCTTGGACACAGCATTGCTGGAAGGCATACTAGATCACTAAATTCTTGGATGTGCTTAAAATATTTATCTTTAAATAAACAGGAGAGATTATAGAAATACCTTTTTTTTGTTATTCGTTTATGAGCAATCAGAAATAGAATTAGAAATACTTTTGGATAAAAAGGTGAAAGGATAGGCCAATGTTTGGATATTTATATATGTGCTTTAATTCTTGAAGGTGCTTATGATGTTTAATTTTTAATAAATGTTTTCATATAAAAAGTAAGGCTATTAAAGGATCCAACATATTTCATTCAGTAATTGTCCTGAAAGTTGCATTGTTGTTTCGTTATTTTAATATCTGATGCTAGACTCAAACGTAGTTCTGAAATGAGTGGAAAGTTTTTGGATTATTAAGCATTTTGAGACTTAAGCCTGGTTATGCTGAAGCAATAGTTTAAGCTGCCTTAAGCTCGGCTTTAGCTTAAACCATTCGGAAACACAGGCCCTAGAGCTTACAAACTTGAAAAATCAATAGTAATTGAAAATCTGCTTCGTTTTCTTTCAAATGTTTAATCTGTTTTCAACAAGGAAATTATTGATTTAGTTTTCAGAAAGATGTGAAAATGTCGAGCCCTGAAAGAATAGATCATTTTTAAAGTCGACAATTCTGGATAGTTTTGCTGAAATTTCAGCACCTGATGTTTAATACAAAACATATAAAAAATTAAAACTAGATTGGATTAGCAAACATGGCAATAACTTATGCTGCAGAATTGAAGAAATTAATCACTGTGGTACTTTTCTGTCTGAAAAACTACAGCGTCACCTTTTTTTCTTCTTAAGTAATAAATATGATGAACAAGCCCAAGAACGCGGTGTAATCTGCTGAATATAAAAAAAGTCAATAAAATCTTTGACATTAATTCCATTAAATTCCTCTTTTAGCGAATGATTTACAGCAATATCGTTTTCCAGAATGAAATTACGGAAGAAAAATTTATAATTGCTGGATTAATAATGAAAGATTTATGTGCGTAAACATAAATAGTGGTGTAGACGGATGTTGAAATCTTGTTGCACTGGAAGAAAGTCAGATTTTAATTATAGAAGTTTAAAAACTTGCGATTAAATTAGTCCCTTTACCTTTCGCTAAATAGCATTTCAAATACCGTTAAATTGCCCCATAGTTATAAAACTACAAAGCCTTACCGCGGTCAGCTCATGTATTAAGAATTCTTGTGCATTTTACGTCTATTCTCGCTCCTATCTTTGTCTTTTAGATGGTATCGTTACTTCCATCAGTTGCTCTTAAGTACTATCTTTATCTTTATCAGCCTCTTCCTTACGCGGGACTATCCTTATATCAGGACGACCATCGCGTTGTGATCAGATAACTTGATAGCGCCCCAAAAGATGCTAGGAATGGTAATTAATTATTAAATCCTATAAATTCTCGGAGTTTAATGCACGTCTTTGAAAGTTTCGCATTTTTAGGAGTTGTTGAAGCGTTCAAGAACTATACCAGATTGTCTTAAAATTTTAAACTTGTCCGACGCAGACAACTTTCGGATAAAAACAACTTAGAATTTTCTTGCGTCGTTTTACGGACAACTGGTTTAATTAAAACATCTTTAAATTTAAGCAAGACTGTTTTGATGCGTTGTCATCATTACTACTAAACGTTATTTAAAAACGTTCTTTAAGATCTTCACACCGCGTAGCTTCTGTCATTCTTGGTTATCTTAACACATGTTAGCTGTCATTGCCCTCATGATAGCTCTTGGGGTGCAGTTTCAGAACCGAAATACACATTCTTGTAATAATTAAGTGTTCTCGTTGACAGACTTTTTCTTGCTTATGTTTTATGTATTTTATGCGGGAGATAAGATACGGTTTTTTCAAGTTTTAATAAATTACACCGAACGCTCGATTTCTTATATTCAGATAAAATTACTTGAAATTTATCTTTTGAACACAAATTCCGTAATTTAAACTGCTCGAATGCGGTCAAGATGATTAAAGCCCTGATAGGTAGTGTAATGGTGTAATTCAAAAGAAAGCGTTTATTACACGAGGAAAGGATAACCAATTTCCATAATGTAATGAGATTGGTCAAATACCCGAAAGGGTTTCATCCAGGTTTGTTATCTTTTCATCTATTGTGAGTTTGTCTAAATACAAAACCCCGTAGTGCCTAACAAAGAATTGAATCTGCCGAGATAGGGGTCGGCAGATCAAAAAGGGCTAACTATGAGAAATGGTTTTTGTTAAATTCGCTTTTGATCAAGATAGGGTAACCACATCAACGTAATTTTAAACTGGGATTCGAGAGGACTGATTTCATTCACATAATAGATTAGAATTCACTTTTTAAGGACCTTCGCTGTTTTTAAAAATAGCTTTCCAAGCGGAAAGTTTAGATCTTTTAAGATAGCGAGCACATTTTCGCTCCAGATTGCATTTAGGTAGATATCAACAAAGCACCTTCCCTACTTGATATCATAAAAGAACCACAAATCATAAGTCATATTTTCACCCCTGCATACTTGAGCAGCCCTTGCGAAAAACTCTAAATGAATTTCAAGGCTGCCAACCTGTCCGTAGACGTAAAAATCTGCATTCACCTTATACCCCCTTATGGCGCTGGCTCGTATCAAGTAATACACCTCTGATATGCGGGTGACAGTAAACGTTTCCAAGGATTCTGATAAAAGCAAAACGGCATTCATATTTAAGTGTTTCTTGAGCCAAGACGTGACTAAGCACAGGTTTTAAGAGTTACAATTGTTTTGCCACCAACCAACCACATAAGTCAAACCGTACTCGCAATAAAAATAACTGGTGATGGAGAAAGATAAACATACATAAACAGTTGTTGCGTTTGCAGGGTGCAATTGCAGGTTGCTCGCGATCGAGCTCGTTAGAAACGAAACCTTTGATTTAACCAAATTTATTTAACTAAACTATATACATATTTAACATTTATGATGGCAAGTATTTTTGTACATGTTGCTTGCTGTAGCGTTCACAGACGACTCTTTTTCATTTTACTTAAAAACTACAAAAGCGAAGGGTCCCTTATTGTTCAGTAACACGGTTGAAAACTACCACCCGCACTCGTCCCTAAACGGTACTTTTTGGGGTGAATGTACGAAATGTCTTTAGTTTACCGTTAGCTCCTTGTGGAAAGTTCCTTTGAAACTTAACATGCCGCACCCCTTGAAAGAGTGCAGTTCTTTCAACATACGTAGCTACACTAAACACTGAAACTTATCACTATAAATCGTCCAGCTTTATTCATCAAGTGGTAATGTGACGATTCTAGATGTTGCACGCTTAATGTTGCCTGATGAGGTACGTAGAGTAACCACCCGGGGAACTCCATCGGCTCCCGGATGTAATTTTGTAATACGGCCCACGGTCCATCTTAAACACGGAAGATTTTCTTCTTTGACCACGACCAGTTGCCCAACTTCCGGGGTGTTTGAGGAATTATACCGCCATTTAACCTTGGGTTGAAGCCCTTGTATGTATTCGGTGGCCCAGCGTTTCCAAAAATGCTGCTTCATCTGTTGTATGTGCTGCCACCGGGAAAGCTTATTGACCTTTATACTTGTTAAGTCTGGATCGGCGACGGCTAACAGAGATTCTCCCGTAATAAAGTGAGAGGGAGTTAGGTAACGTGGGTCATTTGGATCATTAGAAATAGGAATTAACGGTCTAGAGTTTAGGATGGCCTCAATTTGTGTCAACAGTGTATAAAACTCTTCGAAGGTTAATCTTGTTTCACCCATTACACGCTTTAAATGCTGTTTTAGAGATTTAACCCCCGCCTCCCAAAGACCCCCAAAATGAGGGGAATGAGGGGGTATGTTATTCCATGCAATTCCGTCTTGAGATAAGAAATTCTCAATTTTGTCTTTTTGATCCGCGTCATTGATTAATTGATACAGTTCATTTAATTCTCTTGCGGCACCAACAAAATTTGTGCCATTATCTGAGTACATGTTAGCTACTTTACCCCTTCTAGCAATGAATCTGCGTAAACAGGCAATAAATGATTCTGTACTTAAATTTCCAACTAATTCGACATGTATCGCTTTAGTGGCAAAACAAACAAAAACTGCGACGTATGCTTTTACTGTCCTAACCCTTCTAATTCCTTTCTTTATCAAAAAGGGACCACAATAATCTACTCCGCAATTGTAGAATACAGGCTTGACTTCTACCCGTGGTTTGGGTAAATCGCCCATGATCAGATTTCTCGCGGGTGGGTTAACTTTAAAACAGATAATGCAGTTGTGTATAATTTTTTTGATTGCGTTTTTTGCATTTAATGGCCAGTAATTTAAACGTACCGCGGCTAAAGTAGTTTGTACTCCTGCATGTAAGTTTTTTAAGTGTTCGTAACGGATAATTAATTCAGTGAAGGTATGAGACTTTGGTAAGACGATTTGATGCCTTTGATTAAATTTTAAATTGGCCTTTCTTAACCTACCACCGACTCGGATTAGGCCTAGATCGTCTAAGAATGGACTTAAAGATAACAAAGCACTCTTAGGCGAAACTGTACCTGAGGCTCGTAAGTCTTGAATTTCTTTGTTTAGACATTGCGTTTGGACATTTCTAATTAACGTGAGCCTAGCATCGTTAAGTTCTTTAGTCGTTAAGTTTCCAATTTGCCTTTCGTTATTATTTGATTTGCAATTTTTAATAAATCTTAAGCAAAAGGCTGCAACCCTAACTAATTTCGTGAAGCTTGAAAATTTTGAAAATAATTCGCAATTCTGCGCGAGCAGGCAACGAGTAGTTGGCTGTCGAATCTCAGGTAAATCTGACTCATCTACCTTTTTTTCGTTAATTACTGATTGAGGCCATTTTTCTACATTACTAGATAACCATTCCGGGCCATTCCACCAAGTTTTTAAATTAATGATTTCATGTGGCATACAACCACGTGATAAAACATCTGCGGGATTAAAAATGCCGTTAATGTGATGCCAATCCTCCGGAGGAGTCAGATCACGTATTTCTGCCGTTCTATTTGCCACGAATGTTTTAAATTGGGTCGACTCTGACTTTATCCAGGACAGTACAATTGTTGAATCCGTCCAGTAGTGTGGCTTATCTAGCTCTACACTGCCACTAAGCGAGTTGATGGTTTGATGCATCAAATTCGCCAAAAGATGAGCGCCGCAGAGTTCCAAACGCGGCAAGGACAGTTTTTTGAGAGGCGCAACCCGCGATTTCGCACAAATTAGATTGGTCTTCCAGTGTCCCGCTTGACTGGCGTATCTAAAGTATATGCAGGCGCCGAAAGCCCTTTCGCTAGCATCTGCGAACCCGTGTAACTGAACTTTAACGCTCTCAGAGGCCGGCCCTGCAAGTCTATTAATTTTGATTCGATTAATAACCGATAATTGTTGACAGAATTGTACCCAATGCGAATGCAAGTGCATAGGAAGCGATTCGTCCCATTTAATATTTAGACGCCACAGGTCTTGGATCAATAATTTTGCCGTGACTATTAACGGATTGATCAAGCCGAGTGGATCGAATATTTTTGATATGTCTGATAAAATAGTGCGCTTTGTCACAAGATTGGGAGAATCCGAACCTACTCTGAATTGAAGTAAATCTTCGCAAGAATTCCAATAAAGACCTAAAGTCTTACTAATTTCATTTTTATTTAAACAAATAACGGGGTGAAATTCCCTACATTGAATATTGCTTAGGACGTCTTGATCATTCGAGTTCCATTTATTTAGTTCAAAACCGCCCGATCTTAAAATCGCAATAATGTCATCTCTCCTGCTAATTAACTCCGTTTTATCGTTCGATCCTGTTAGTAGATCGTCCATATAAAAGTCTTTATTTATGATTTCGCAGGCTGACGGAAATTTATTATAATTTTCGGACCCTAACTGCTGCAAGCTTTTAGTGGCCAAGAACGACGCGGGACCGGTGCCGTATGTTACCGTTTGTAGCGCATAGACACTTACAGGTTCGTTTGAATTATTACGCCAAAATATTCTTTGAAATTTGGTGTCTGAATCATCTACTAATATTTGCCTAAACATTTTTTCGATGTCAGCTGACAGCACATATTTGTATTGTCTGAACCTGATTAAAATACTGAAAAGATCATCTTGGATTGTTGGCCCATTTAATAACACGTCGTTAAGTGAACGATTGTTGGTCGTTTTTGCGGAGGCGTCGAATACCACCCTCAATTTAGTAGTGATGCTACTATCTTTAATCACTGCGTGATGTGGAATGTAATAATGTGGGGTGTTATCGTCAGGTGCTTCTAAGAGCTTCATATGTCCTAACTCTTCGTATTCCTTCATGAAAGCACCGTAGTCGGCTTTCAGTTGTGGATTTTTATTAAGCTTGTTTTCTAAACTAAAAAACCGTTTTAACGCTAAAGCTCTAGAATCGCCTAATTCTACTGATGCCTCTATAAAGGGAAGTTTTACCAGAAAACGACCTGAATCTGTTCGCTTAACCGTTTTTTCAAAAAACTGTACACATTTAAGCTCGTTAGGAGTATATGCTTGTTTAGATTGTAAATTTTCGATTTCCCAAAATTTCGTTAGGTCGAAATCAGTTTGATTGGTGCTGAAATTGCACGCAACAACATTAGTATTACGAGGCGCTGAACCGCCTATGATCCAACCTAACTGAGTTTTTTGAAGGATCGGAGACCCCTTGTTTTTAACAATTTGCCCTACGCACATGAGCTGCCAAAATAATTCTGCCCCAATTAAGAGATCTACTGGGCGGGAGATGTTAAATTTTGGATCGGCCAGTTTAATATTACCCGGAAATTTCACAAAGTTTTTAGAAAAGGTGTTAGTGGGTAAAGCATTTGAGATTGCTGGAACTACGATGCAATCAAACGTTGCGGTAAATTTATTGTATTTTGATTTTATTGTGATGGTTGTTATTTTGTTGGCGTGCGACACCGCATTGTTAATTCCACTAATGTTGACTACTACATCGCCTATTTTCGATTTTAATTTACGTGCTAGGTCGTGTGTTATAAAGTTTGATTGACTCCCACAGTCTAAAAGTGCCCTACAATCCTGCATTTCCTTATTATTGTTAAAAACGCTCAATATCGCGGTTGACAATAAAATTTCAGGCGTCGATTTCGAATGGCCAGTAAAACTTGATGTGGATGGTTGTGGCTGAGCCACAGCCCTTGTATCGTTGTCTTGATTTGTACCTACGTTGTTTTGATTGACCGAAGAATTATTTTGACTTGTAGAGTATGATCTATTTAAATGTAATAGTGTGTTATGACGTTTGTTGCAAATACTGCATGCTCTTGCAAAACAATTAGCTAGTGAGTGGTTTGCTGGTTTGATGCAATTAATGCATAGCCCTAATTCTCTGGTTTTATTAATTCGTTGTTCAACGGTTAAAACCCTGAATTTGTTACAAGATGCTAAATTGTGATTAGCGCCCTTACACAGAATACAGCATTTGCCTGTACTAATCATATGACTGCTGACTTTAATTCTTTCTTCCCCTGAATTATTTGAATTTTCTAAAGACATGCATTTTTTATTTAGAAACTCGATAAGTCGGTTAAAAGTCGGCATGTCATCCTTTTCTAAAGTACGGCCCCATTCCTTCGTTGTGATAGGATCTAATTTTCTAACAGTCAGGTAAACCGTAACATCGTCCCAGCTATCCACGTCTCTTTGCAAGGAACGCAATGCGCGAATACTTATAGATACGTCATGAATTAATTTGCGCAGACCTACACCCGATTCTTTAGTTAATTGGGGGGTTTGCGTTAACCTATCTAAATGAAAATAAACATTTTTTCTTAGCATATCATAATTATCTAACATCGTCTGCCAGGCTTGACTATAATTTTCTTCAGTTAAATCTAATCCCTGAATTGATAAGGCAGCATCGCCTTGAAGGGCCGATACCAGATAATGATACCTTTGCATATCATTTAATTTAGTGTTTTTATGTACCATGGAAATAAATGAACCTTTAAATGATAACCATTCTTGAAATGATCCTGAGAATTTTGGTACAGTTAATTCCGGTAGTTTATAATGACAAGACGGATTTGCAGTAGCATTAGTAACCGAAACCTTTGTTTGTTTTTTTATTATTCTTTTTGCAAGCGTAATAGCCGAAAAATAATTCTTTTCAAAGTTTTCGCGTTCACTAAAATCGTCCTCGTCAGCGTTCATTTCAATGATTTCTAACTGGACTTTACTAAATTCGCCAAAAAGTTGTTCCATTTTATTTAAACGTTCTGAAATTTCGTCTACTTCACATTTATCGTCTAATTCGTCTAAAAAGTTTTTAAAACGTGTAATGGAATCTTTAATATAATTGCGTTTAGCTAATAACGTTTTTAATTTAGCCATTTTTTTTTGTTTTAATGACTAATGAATAATATTAATAATTGAAATGTTAAATAGTACACTTTTGACACTTGAGGCTTGGGACACGGGTAGAAAGTAATATGTAATAAAGGATTAGAGACTTACTCTGTTAACCTTTCCCCCAAAAGTCTGCCAAGTTCCCGTGGAAAGACGATCCTCTGGAGTTTCTTTGATGACGCCTCGGTGATCGCCGGGTATAAATCTAGGCTTCCAATATTTTCTTTAATTCGACGTAGAAGGACCAAAATGTTGCGTTTGCAGGGTGCAATTGCAGGTTGCTCGCGATCGAGCTCGTTAGAAACGAAACCTTTGATTTAACCAAATTTATTTAACTAAACTATATACATATTTAACATTTATGATGGCAAGTATTTTTGTACATGTTGCTTGCTGTAGCGTTCACAGACGACTCTTTTTCATTTTACTTAAAAACTACAAAAGCGAAGGGTCCCTTATTGTTCAGTAACACGGTTGAAAACTACCACCCGCACTCGTCCCTAAACGGTACTTTTTGGGGTGAATGTACGAAATGTCTTTAGTTTACCGTTAGCTCCTTGTGGAAAGTTCCTTTGAAACTTAACAACAGTGGTGGCGTTTATAACCCTAAAAATAGTTTAATGTCTTCCTTACGTGCAGGATAACACAACAAAACTTTAAAAATAAGAATTTAACCCTTGAATTAACGCTTTGCAGCCTGTGTTACACAATTTTGTTCTTTTTGTACAAAATCACTTTAATCACTTGCCGTGTTTTCAAATTTCTGCCCCAAATTATAAGTCCAAATAATAATTAATTCTTAGTTTTTAGTACGCACTATATGTACGTATTTTAACAAATTAGATTAATAAATAAAAACTCAATTATTTCTTAAAGGATTTTTAATTGAATTTGGCTAAAATACATTTTAATCAACATATTTCTTAAATTTTACAAGTAAATGAAGATGAATTAAAAATATGAATTATTTGGGAAATTAAGAAGCGAAGGGGGTAATTCAGTCCATTGATATTTTCACAATACATTTTTTGTTATGACAACCGCTGTTTTGAAAAGTAGCTCCAAAGTAAGTGCGGTCCTTAAACATTTAATTGTAGGTAGAGAAAATCCACAGGTAATTTAAAATTTATTTGTTTATTGATTGTCAGGTAACGGAAATATAAATCTAAACATTTACGCGTAAAACAACAACTTTTTACGAATTTTATTAGGTGAATCATCACTAACTAACGCTTTCGTTAGATTATAGTCACTTACAAGGTCTTCATCTGATTTTTGGGTATTAGTTTTCCTTTTTATGACGTCAGGGCTGTGCTTAGGCTTTCAGCCGCCCGCATGCAATATTTACCACCCCTATTATTAAACTATTTTCTGTTTAAACAATCCTGTGACACCTATGACCTTACTTAACTTATTATACAATGCGTTTCGTTTATCACAGGATTGTTTAAACAGAAAATAGTTTAATAAGATAATAAGATGGATTCATCTTCATTTTTCACAAACTGTTTAGAAATATAAAATAAGAAAACTCAAAACAATAAATAAAACATTAGTTACATATAAAAAAATCATCCAAAATCAAAATAATATAACTGGAGGCAGGGGCGGACTGGGTCGGAATTTTATATGCGGAAAATTTTTCAACCGGCCATCCATCCTTCTTTTAAGACAATGTCAATAAATAAAAAATAAATTACTCTTGGGATAATAGAAAATTAGAAACATTTTATTTTACGTTTAATACATATAAACACATAAATAAGAAACATTGAAACATTTTTTTTACAAAAAAAGAAAAAAAATGTTACTTAAAAGTTAACAAAAACAGATATTTCTTTGCAAAAAAAGTAAATAAATAATATTTCTTTTAAAAGATTTATTTTTGAGCAACCAAGTATATAATATCATCTTCTATAATATTATTCAAAATATCATTTTTTATGAACGAGTTTTGATGTTTTTTAATGTTGGAAAGCCCCTTTCACAAGAGACTTGACTAATTGGCAATGTTAATACAAATTTATAATCTAGTCCTAAGCATAAATAAGCTCCACTTAACATATTATACCTGTACAATACATTTATAACAACAAATTGCACAATTTTTACAACTTTTGCATTAATTCATTTTGTTGTTCATCCGGTTCGCCGTCACAAATAAAATCTAAATCTAGTCATGGGCGTAGCCAGGATTTTTTCTCGGGAGGGGCGGATAAAAATATAGTTAGAGTCATGTATTTTATATGTTATTTATTTGCAAAAAAAAAAACACTTATTCCAAAAACATAAGTAGGCAAATTATAAAATAATGTAGTAAGAACTTTAATAATAATATCAAATTTAATTTAATTTTAATCTTCTATTTTTCTCCGAAAATTCATTTATAACATATTTATAAAATAAATCTTCAGTTTTTAATATTAAATTACGATGTATACTCATATACTCATCATAGCTAAGCCATTGAGCCTATCATCGGACTTTGTAGCGCGAATCCATGTTTTTATTCTTCTTAATGTACTAAAACTTCTCTCTATAGTACTAGTTGTAGAAGGAATGAAATGAAAAATTTATTAATTCTGACCTAATATTATCTGAAGTTAAAGATGGCTCAAATTTGCTTAAATAGCTACTAAGTTTAATAAAAGCATCTTTCGAAATTTCTTGATTACAATTTTTTGGATCTAAATAAGCAAGGTCTTGGTACAATCAAGATCCGCTGAATTAATATTGCATATAAGGCCTTACCACTTCATTTAGCCAAGACGAAATTAGAAACAACGGTGGCGCCATTGGCGGTGAACTATACATTTCTTAATGGAGAAATGTATAGTTCACATCAATTGGCGCCACCGGTGTTTCTAAATTGCGTCTTGGCTAAATGAAGTGGTAAGGCCTTAATATGTAATATTTAATTCAGCGGGCCTTGGTACAATTCAACATTTTTTGAAAACCTGTCCTCCATGCTTCGAATTGCAGTCTCTACTATTAGTACTATTTCATTGTGGACAGCAGTAGCGTGTCTAGAACCTCACAAAAAGCGAAGCTGAAGGGTAAACTAAAGCCGCAGACAAAATTTTTTTCATGCAAAAAAGACATTTTTTTTACAACCATTATAAAATCTTACCTTACTTAAAATGAAGTGCCATACGCCTATTTTCTTTTGCAAACTCGTCTATAACGTCATCATAAAAACTTTTTTCACGAGAATATTCTTGCACTAATTCCTTTTCAGTTGATATTAATCCCAAAGCAGAAAGTTTTTCTTGTTCTGTAGAATTCCTAACAAAACTTTTGATTCGATTAAGCGCGGAAAAGGAACGTTCTACGTAGATGCACTTGTGGCGGGGATAGTGAGTGTAATCTGCCGGGTTACAGCTTACACAAGACTATTTTTAGTTCGATTTTCAAACGAAATTATGCATAAAAACGGAAGATTTTTGCATTGATATGATATTTGTATTGTTTATGTATTAATATGCAACTAATTTCACGTTCATATACTTTTTAATTCCACAGTAAAACAGTATTTATTAATATTCTTGCTATCGATCTAAGTGTATAAAACACCATACTGGCGGTAAGCTGTAACTTCGTAGCTTACAAAGCCGTTTCGGGTTACGTCGTGTTTTTCGTCGTTCGGTTGCGGGCAGTTGAAATCAGGTTCGAGCTTCGATTAGTATTGAAAAATATAGAATATAATTATACATATTCGGGTCAACAGGATAATATATAATATTAAATTTTTAAGGTATATTAATTTAATTATACGCTGCAGGTATTTAGTTTACGTGCTGTGCTTTCCTAGCTTCCATGGTAAACACGCCACTGGCTGGACAGATATTTCAAATTTCAAAGGTTATTATTAAGATTATTACTATACTTCGTTTACTGAACAGATGCAGTAAACTCCTTCCACTAATGAGCGCTAAATATGAATAGAGTATTGTTATCTCGACTACTCAGATCGGTAACAACGGTTTTTCGGGTTTTTGAATTTGTAACGTGTGAAGCTGGTGTGAATCGCGCTATAAAATAATTTTAATAATTTAGATTTTTTGTCAGACCGGCCCATAATCGGATCGGCCCGTGCGGAAATTTCCGCATTCTCCACATGGCCAGTCCGCCCCTGACTGGAGGATATTCTTTATAATTATTTATTAGATAATGCATAACCAAACGGGATGAAGTTTAAAATGAAAGATTATATTTAACTAATTACAAAAGCAACTTTGATTTCAACACGTTCTTTTATAAGTATGCACCACATTGATATTATTTAACAAGTAACTCTTGACAGAAATAATAGAAGGGTTACTGGAGCTTTCTTAGAGCATAGTACCTCTTAAAATGGTTGACACAATTTTAAGTTTTGAGAGCGATCTTTCCTTTAATATATTCTGAAAATTACGAGTGTATTTGAAACATTTCAAGGTAAATTATTTATAATATTGCAATTATAGTATAGTTTGTGAATTAGTTTCTATTGAACTCTTATATGTATGTACTTCTAAGATTTGTAATTTATTAAGGATATCACTTAAGTCTAAATTTGCTTCGCCTCAACGTTCTTCTCATAATTTTATTTTTAAGTCTTACAATTGATTGCACAGTATAATATCCTATTTAGGAATATAAAACCTAACAGCAACATATCTCCGGAAATGGGTTTGTTTGTTAGAAAAAGATTAATTTTGATTCATGGAAGTATTTTTACAAAAAAAAATCCAAAAGTTAATTTTTCCTTTTTCTATTAAAAACAGGAAAAATTATCAAATGATGCCCTAAAATTCAAATACTTTTTGATTCTGAGGTTCTAATCCAAAAATGTTTTAAAATATTTCTTACTGATAAATAAATAATAGCTCTTTTTTTACAGAATGGTATTAACTCTTTCAGCATCGTTCAAAACCCTTCTTTGTAAAATCATATCAGAAAAACGAAATTTTCAACTATAATAAAAGTTTGTAATAATTTAAGAAAATCGCTCATACAATTATTTTGCAGTAAAAATAACACAGTAACTTATTTTGTTGGGATATTACCATAATATTTGAGATAAGAATCGGAAGGCTCAAATTTTATGTTTAACAAAAGTTATTAGTATTTAACCATTGGACGCCGAATCCGGTACATTTGTTCCCAATATTTAGCTTTTTAATTACAAATTTTGTAATAATTGAAGTTTCATATAAAATTCTACCAATAGTGTTACGTGTATTAACGTAGTGTGGAAGTGAGTAAAATATACAACTAAATAATTCTGCCTTTTTACATATTTACACTGCTTACAAAGTTACATTCTAGTAGAAGTAAGAACAACATACTACAACTGCCTATTAACTCAAGATGAAATTAATTTTTAATGTATCTTTGGTATTTTCACGGTTATACATATAAACATATATGCCTATCCCTAACGTTTTGTTTAAGAATCACGTTAGGTAATAATAGAAACTGTTGATAAAAGTACCATTGCACATCTCAGAATGTTGATGTGCAGCAATAGGCTTATTTATGCATAATAATTTAACCCTCACATACTGTTATTGATATCATATTTCTTTCGAAATTGAATAAACATTATGATGATATTGACTTCTGTAGCAACATTATTTAGTTAATAATATAACTTAATAGGTGAATTTTTCATATACCTAATTTTATCGTTAAAATACAGAACGGGCTGTCGCCCCTTGCTCGGTTGCCCGTGTGCAAAGCGGCCACGTATCTTGTTGTTTTTGGGTACTAGCCTTTAGTACACATTGAGAGTCCCTAATTAGCATAGTTTATGTATGCCAAGAATCTACCTTAAGAAGTAGACAATAATCTATGTAAAATTTCGTAGGCTGATCTGTGAAGGTTTTATAAATATTTGTTACTGTTTTAAATAATATACTTATTTTGTTTTTACAGGATATGGGCCCTGTTCACACACTAATTATGCAAAGCGTTTTTCTTATTATATAAACCTATCTTTGTATTTGGTAGCACCAACTATGTATTTTATTTATAGATTCTCAATTTTTATTTAATTTTCAGAATTTCACTTTATCTGTTTTAATTGCTTCAAATGTTGCGCCATAACTAAAAGCTGATGGTGGACAGCTTCCCGCGATAATTCTGTCTTCATCGGCAATACCATATGATGTTACAATAAGTAGGGTAGCTTGAAATCAATAAACAACCCGCCTAGTTCTATTCTAATATTTTCTTATGCTTCGAGTTTTCTTCTGGTATCTTCTTCGGGTATTTTGTGTTGAATTGAAGATGGTACACTTAAATTTTCCAACTATTTTCCAGAAGACTTGAAAGATAGCTTTTCTTCTTTCTTTATTAGTTCTTTATATTTTTTAAATTCTATTGTTTTTTGTTCAAACACATCTTGCGGAAAGTCCTGTTTTTCATAATATTCACTGTAATGTGGATTTTTAGTTTTATCCGTGTGGGATGAAAATTTATTTGTTTCTTTATTTCGGAATAATTTTATTGAATGGAGACTGTTTATTTTTATAAAACCTTATTTGCTACAGTTTTTTAATTAAATAAATATCTGGGATTTTCCCCAACCATACTTTTATGTAACTCGTAAACTAAAGTTCAGAATTATATCGACATCAGTCATTCTGTGTTAAAAACATTATTTAATAAATCCTTCTTAGTAATTATTTTTTCGTTTTTCCTAATCCCAACTTGAACTTCCTTCTTATCTTCTTTTTACTCAACTTCTCTTTTATGTTGCATCGTACATCTAGTTCTTTTTGTATTTGTTGCTCCAAAAATATTTATTGAAGCCGTTCTTTCAAACATTTTAGAACTAACACCATCTGCTGTTCGGGGAATATTCTATGTTAAAGAACTGTACTGAACTATTTTTTAACAGATTCACATATTTAGCGAGTACGTGTTTAGTAATTATTTTTCTGTTTTGCTTAATGGGTGGCGCAGTTGTAGTACGATGGGCTAGCGTTGCGCTAGTCCCCTGGTCGAATTTCCCGATGGGCAGGATTTTCCTGCAGTCTGGAGGTCGATATGGAGTCCTGGTAATCATTCGTTGTTGGACCCATAATTAACCACGCTGTCCTCCGAATACAGCCCTAAGAGGTAGAGTAACAAGGTCCTACACTACATACACTAACACTATACACATGGTGCAGTATGTAGGTATTAAACGGCGCACCAATCACGTAACCCGCAGAGTCGGGTCGGGTTGTGCATTGCACCCGTAGAGTCTCATCAACACCGGAAGCTATAAGAGGTTTCAATCAATACATATAATGCTCTTTTAATTCCCCTCTTTCTCTGCTTGTTTTCCTTCCACCTTTTTATTGGCTTTAATTTTTCTTTTTTGTTTTATGGGTCTCATTATCCTATTCTTTTTGTATTTGTTGTTTCAAAAACATTTGTTAAAATCATCCTTTCAAACAGTTTTTCTTCTGTATGTTTTGCAACTATCGAGACCTGCTGCTCGGAAAATATTCTGTATTAATGAATTGTTCTGGAGATATTTGCGTAATGAGATCGTTGTTGATAATTATCTTCATGTTTTCCTAATCCTCTTTTTAATTTTCCTTTTTTTGTGCTTTCGTTGCTTCTCTTTTCTCCTTCTCAACCTCAATTTCTTCTTGTTATTTTCTGTAACTTTTCCTTTTTGTTTCATCTTTCTCATTATCATTTTCTGTTGGTCTCTGTTGCTCCAAAAAGATTGGTTAAAGTCGCTGTTTCAAACACTTCAGCTGTTCTGAATTATTTACTAATACATATTATATTTACTTATTTAACGAGATCTTCTTGCTTTCCCTAATCTTCTTGTTAATTTCCCTTTTCTGCTGCTTCTTTCGCTTTTCTCTTTCTCGACCGTTTTCTTGTCTTCTTCCTTTTTGTTTCTATTTTTTTTGCCTTATCGTTCTCATCTTGTTCATTTTGTATTTGTTGCCCCAAAAACATTTGTTAACATACTTATTCACTGAGATCGGCCTGAGTTTATATTCTTGTTTCTACTCATTTTTCTTTTCTCTGTAATTTTCCTTTTTTGTTCCCTCTACACTTGTTCGGTTTTCTTTTTTATTCATTTCCTCCAAGTTGTTGTCCTTAGCTGTTCTTTCAAAGTTTCTTGGCTGGGAGAACATTTGTTTGCTACAGGGTGTTTGATAGTACACTGAGACAGTTCTTAAAACGTACTTTCTAATTTTGCTCAACTTCTTCCTATTCTGTCTTTAATATTAAATGATACAACAGCAGCTTAAACGTACTTAAAACTAAAGCAATTCTTTGACAATTTAGAGATAATAAGTATATACATTTTATGGAAATAGTATTAAACGATGGGCTTTGTTAAAAAATATTGTTTTTGAAAATATAAAATCATTCTTGAAAGAGTCTGTCTTCGAGGTGGTCTTCGAAGGAATGTGGCGTTGTTGGCAATTAAGTCAACTGTGGACTAATAGTAAAAGCTTTAAATGAAATAAATTGGATTTCAAACAATAAAGAAGAACAGGACGGTTGTCAAAATATCATTGATTTCTTATCCAACAAGACAGCATTCTGCTTGTTGATACTCTAACAAAGTAACGAAGAATTAAGACAATAGAATCTATTGCCGGTTTTTAATAACAAAAGGCTTGAAAAAAAAACGTTTTTCGATGAAATGGCAATAGAAGATGAAAACATTTCTGACCCATAATCTTACTTATGGGTTGCCGTTGCTTAGAATATATTTTCAATTCCTTTTAAACCTGTGGTAGGTAGCTCCTTCATTGTTCCGAATGCAGGCCTAAGTTTACAGTTATAGTTTTTAAAAGCAAGTAATATTTTAGTAATCCAAAATTCAGCGATTAACTAAGAATATTCTTCCCATAAAATCTTGTAAAGTAAAATTACTTAGACTATGGGCAAAATCCTTTAAGAGATTTCTGAATAATTAAGCCGACTTTTTGCGTTCGAGTTCTTAAATTAACTTAAACTTGGTCTACATTATATAAAGCAAAAGTAAATTAAAACGGACATGTGTCTAGGCAAGATTTTATATATTTTAAACGACGATGTTTTCCATGTCAGACAAAAACACGTAAAATATTAATGGATCCTAAGAATAGCTGAATCATGACCGATGATTTTTAAACGTCTTTTTTCAACTGCATGCCTCCGGCTTTTCTTATACATACTCATTATTAGAAGGTGTTAAAAAGAAGCTTATATTTATTGATATTGTCAGATAAACCTTAATTGTTTTTTATATAATCTTAATTACTTGTAATTTTTTTTCGCTGGGTTTTATAACGTAATTGGACCTTCGTAACGTAACTCAGCAGATTTTATTAAATTATTTTTTTATTAGGTATATTATTATATATTAAAATATTATTAGATTAAATAAAGGCAATAATCTTAACATTAAATTATTTCAAAATTAGACAGAGTTCGCAGACTAGAAAACTAAAAAAATTTGCAACTAAACCAACCTAATTATATTCAACTGCTTGTTCAGGCTAAACGAAACTAAAAATAACTGTCCGGCAAAAATATGAGCACAATAAACGCTACAGTTATTTCAATTTAAATTATTCTAATCACAAAAAGGCAATAATGTAGTTGTTTAACTTATTGCAATATTCATCGTGGATACCATCAACTCGTTACAATAACTTGTTTGATAGATTGAAAGAAGTACCTAGCTTTGTTTTAATCTTCAGAACAAGCGCTTTGCTAATTATTTTGCTTTTAGATCAACAGATTCTATCTGATGCTATAATTTTTTAGAATTGACCACTATTTAAAAAATGTTTAGAAACCTTCAAAATGTGTTGTCGAAAATGCTAAATTTATTTACAATTATGACCCAAAAAAGTAAAAATAGTAACATATCATAGGTTTTAAAGTAATGCTTCTAGAACCAAGTAAACAGAACTCATTTCTTGTGATTTAAGCTGACATTATCATTCGGTAGCATATTTCTAAATTTATACGCTGCGGGGTAATTGCGTGTTTTCGTTTTTAAAATGCAAAGAATTCAGGCTCACCTTGGTTATTTATTTAGCTTTCAGCAGGTGTTTCCCCAAATATTCACAACTATATGTAATATTTTCACTTCGTAAAATATTACTTCTTTACATGCACAACTTATTTTATCGAAAGCTTGTTCTTGTAACAGTTAATATCATGAAGGGCAGTTTCGTACATGACTCTTGGTACCTTTGTCTTAACGAAGGAATGTTTTAGGAAAATATATGGAATTTGCAGAAATTAAACTTTGAAACAGCTGGATATTCGAGAATTACATTTTATGGAAATGAATGTATCATAAAAAAGTTAGTGCTCTGAAATCCACAAGTGTGACTAACTAAACAACAAACTTACTTTGAAATTATTGAAAATCACCTGTTCATATTTAATTATTATAAAGAAGATTCTCAAAAATGTACTTGCGGACACATTTTACTGTGCTTTTCTTCAGAAATTGAGACAAATTTTATGTAACACATTACTGAAAAGTCCTTTTCGTATCCTATTTCTTATTCTTCTAGTATTTGTTCTTCTTCTGTTCCTTTTTTCTTCTTTTCGTCCTTTTCTTTTGGTTCGCTTTGTTGTTTAACTTCTTCTCCTCTTTTTATTCTCTTGTTTTAGGTTAACTCCTCCTCTTCTGTGTTCTTCTATCAGTTTGTTCGAGTGCGTTGCTGAACATGAGTCTCTTGCATGTTTTCACAAATTCTCAGAAACTTTGTGGCAATTTTTTCTTGTGATAATTTTAATGTCTAGTCATGTTTTCTGAAGTTTCCAGATACTACTTTTAGAGATCTAGGGATGCTATTAGGTTATCCTATTTGTTTTGCCATTTAGCTCACCCAATTCCGTTTGGGGTGTATTTCGAATTTCTATGGACTTCCCCGTTTTGTCTTTTTTGCTGCAACGTAATGGCTACAATTTTATGTCAAATTGCTTTTTATACCACCCTGAGCTGCTAATACTTTTGGCAGTAAATGTTGTAGTTTGCAACCGGTAAGTTATTACTGGTAAGACATAATATGCATCTTGCACTACCTTAGACTGCTACTAGTTCCTCCGTTTTCGATTACATAACCTCATTTTGCGAAAGTGGTTTAACTTAACTAGATTTTCATATTAACTTCTTGGAGGTTGTCTTTTTTTTAAATAACCCAAAACATATACTCTGGCGTCTGCGGGTTACGCGTTGCGTTGTTTAATATCTACATACTGCTTAATGTATAAGTATGTGTAATATGTGTTTGTGTAGGACCTTGTTCTTTTACCTCGTAGGTCTGATCTCGCCAATTAGGTGCCCAACGACGGAATAGTCACCAGAGCTCGATACCGACCTCCAGAGAAGAGGAAGATCCTGCCCATCGGGAGATTTGAATAAAGGGCCACCCCATGCTACCCTGCACTGTACTGCGCCATCCTGGCTTATATGTCTGGTTTTATGTTCTATATATCTACAATCGATATAATCATTAATGGACATGGATTTGAATCAATTATGGATTACGCCAGGTCCACCCCATGCCAATTTGGCAAATATCATTTAGATGTTTTGTTCAGTTGTTGTAACTTCCTCTAACCCTCGTTTATGTATTATAAAAACTCCGTCATTAGCAAAACATAAACCACTTAGGAAGCTTCCCTATATGTATCCAAGGCAATTTCTTAAATGTTATCCAGTGCAAGTGTAATGAGTTTAGGGGTGCCTTATATTTCTTTTGATTAGGGTAAATTATCAGTAATAACAACGTTCTCCAGTTTTATCAGAAAATTATCACTTACAATACCACGAGTGGTCAAAGAATTGTCGATTATTTTTTTGCTGTAACATCACGAATGTTCCTTGTGCTTGTATTCGCAATCACAAGGAACATGAGTGATTTTACAGCAAAAATAATCTATAATTCTTTGACCACGAATGCTATTTGAGGGACTATTCAACGAAAAAAAATCATTTCCATCGAATCATTTTTCATAAATTAGTCCATATTCAAGTTTGTTGAAATGACGCGGTCCCAATCCGGAAGACGTTCTGTTAATACTGACACTGACCGTGGAAGTCTTCGAATTCATTATAGCTAAATTATGTTGTAAATTTGAAAAAGTTACGCAGAAACAGATATAAATGGAAGGAAATAGTAAAAAGACCAAACTATACAATAAAAGATAATTCAGTGACAGAACGGGGCTGCTCTGCCTCTTGAAGCAGATTCGAAATGTTAATGTAATGCAACCATAAGCTTATCAAAAATATTCTCCTAGAAATTAGCTTGAATGAAATCAAAGTCTAACAGCACATAAATAGCTCATAAAAGAACGGAAACATATGGAAAAAATTTCATAAAGGGAAGCAGAATCAAAGCTCTGAAATTACCAGAAGAATCAAACTATGCTGGACTGCGCCATCCAAACTTAAATATATGTTAATAACAAAGAAGTGCCGAATTGTACCAAGAGTAAATACTCAATTCTTATATATTGCTAGTCTTGGTACAAGGGTTAGAGACTATGACACTAACTGCAAAAAGTGCTGAAAAGCTGCGAACAACGCAGTGTACCTTAATGAAATCTGTGCTTGGTATAAGTTTCAAGGACAGGGTTGGTTAGAAATCTAATGCTCAGAAACGAAATTAGGGTAACTGGGATTATACAACGAGTTGCAATACTTAAATGGAGTTGGATAGTGCATAAGTGCATGTTGGATTAAAGGGTTGAGAGCAATGGCCAAATCGGGTAATACAGTGGATAACTTGGGCCTACCAAAAAAGCATTGAAAGGCCACATAATAGACGGACATAAAGGAATTTGCAAGGAATTGATATCATTTGATCGCTTAAAGTAAAGTGTCATGGTTGACTTTAGAAGGGACTTACATACAGCGGTGGGTAAACCAGAGCTGAGGAAGAAAGGAAGGAATAACAGAAGCAACGATAACTTTAATGTTGAAAGGCTTACAGAAGAAGATTAAGAAGAAGAAAGGCATTACTGTATATGTTTTTTGAAGAGTTGATTATGTACCTTAAACCGACTTGTATTTTTGCAAAAAGATTTGACCACCTTCAATCTAATGGAAAGCCTTTGGTAAACGATGATGGCAAAATGCAGTTGCAGATATCTATTTTTTAATGACAAATGTATAGCTTGGTGATTCTTAACGGCGATAAAACCCAGACTGGAAAAGATCCTATTCCACGATTTGGCAGAGGTCCTTGTCACCTTACAAATATGTGACATTAATGAACAAAAATATAAGGGGACAGCCTCCATGGCTAGTCAATTTAGACTTTTTTTACCAAACATTTTTGTAAAAGCCTGGATAGAGTTCCTTAAAGAAGTGCAGCTATGATTTTATACAATCCATATGTAATACGGCCCTTGTCAGGCGTTTTACTGTTTTTCATTTGCGTTACAATTGCTTTGATTTTAAAAATATTTTTTTAGAAGTTCACGTCTGATTTTATCCATTCCACATAAAATACGGTCTTGATCAGCTATTTGCTTTGATTTCAAAAATACTGATTGCTACCAGGTTTTTCAAATCGATAATACGATTAAATTTTTAGTGTTGGTGTAGTGGAGCATATTCGATGGGTACATTTCAGTGTAGAAATGCTGCAGCTATTTTTTTTTTGTCTCAAAGATCTCACCTTTTTGTGTCAAAATCTTCAAATTAAGGGCTTTCAGATCCATATTGTCTCCTGCAATTTCTTTCGTATCCTTCCATTTTATATACTTACTAATTTATTGTCTTATTATTATATCTTCTTGAACATAATGTTTGTTAAGTGTAGTATTTGTGAACGATAAATATTTGTAACTTAAATAAAATTTAAAAAATATTCACAAATGAGCAAATTAACATTTTTTCGAACTATAAGGTTTATTATTAAATTTAGAATTATAGTAAAAATCTTGTTTAGTACCGTTATACTTTTCTGGCCGCGATAGTTGCAGAAAGTGCTGCAGCTACACCCAACCTGTTGTCTATAAAGGTGCCACCCTCAAATTAGTTATTCTTTGCTGCTCCACCTAGTGCATAAGTAACTCCACTGGTAACTAGTAAGCCATGTGTTAACTATAACTGATTCAATCTAATAGTATTCAAAGTCTTCTTACTGTTTTTACTAAACCCTTCTCTGGTCGAATCGTTTCTACTGTGAAATCGGCCAGAGAAAAGCAAGAGACAGAAACGAAGCTAATCTCCACTAAATAGAGACTTTTCTGCGAGGAATCTCATTTAAAAGCTTTCATGTTAAACGTCCACCATATGGCTGCTTTTCGTTTTTCCTAATTTTGATAACTTGTCAGATTGTTTTATTAGAGTTAAATTAAAATTTGTATTAAAAAGTTTATCACACTTTTTATTTGCTTTATGTTAATAATTTTAAGGAAAATTTCAGCTGTTTCCTTATGTTCAAGGAAATTGGATAACAAATTCAAATCCAAATCCAAATTTCTTAAGAAAGTAATCTTTCCTAGTCTTTCATATTTTTATATACTACTACTAATTTTTATAATCTCATTTAAAAGCTTTCATGTTAAACGTTCACCATATGGCTGCTTTTCGTTTTTCCTAATTTTGATAACTTGTCAGATTGTTTTCTTAGAGTTAAATTAAAATTTTTATTAAAAAGTTTATCACACTTTTTATTTGGTTTATGTTAATAATTTGAAGGAAAATTTCAGCTGTTTCCTTATGTTCAAGGAAATTGGATAACAAATTCAAATCCAAATCCAAATTTCGTAAGAAAGTAATCTTTCCTAGTCTTTCATATTTTTATATACTACTACTAATTTTTATAATCAAGATTTTCTGAGTCTAAACTTAGAGCATGTAAAATAATAAACAGCTTAACTATAGTAAGTCATGAAACAGAGTAAAATCCTTGTTGGAAAATTACGAAAATAAAAATGTTAGGTACACCAAATTTTCTTTTAATCTAGGTACCTATTTTTTTATTTTGGAAAGCTACGTACCTCCAAGGCTATTTCCTATATTTTGCTTATGAAATTAAGGCTGATTATTTCAGGATAAAAAAAATATATGACAGTGTCCTTATCTCCAGAATTCTCTGTCGTATTTCCTTTACTTTTAGGTGAAACGCATTTTCCACTTTCTAACCCTAAACGATCCAATGCTAATTAGGTAATTAAATATTCGGCGTTTATTTACGACTACAATTACTCATTTAAAATGCGTATCCTGAAAAAACCGGAACTTTTTAGGTGAAAAGCTAATGCTAGATTTACATTTTAGTTCTCTTATCTATAAAACATTTACCAGCACAAAGTGCTTCCTATTCGTATTAAAAAAAGTACCTCCATTCTAATATCAACATTTATATGTAAAAAACGTTAAAATACCTGTTTGAAATTTAGTTAGATCGTGACTCCACGTGTAATATTTATCGATATCATGTCACTGAACCATTACATACTTAATATACAGAAAATGCATTTGATAACTGATTTTGAATAGAATATTAATAATATTTATTGGAGATATAAGGGACTTCCTTACTTGGCGTTTGATTTTTGACTACCAATCAGGTTGGTTTTCTACCCAAAAGCTGCCTTAAATATTCAAAACAGTACTTTAATAAACTTACAATGTGATCCAATGAACTCCTTTAAGTTACTTGTCATAATATAACAAAACTACCGAAATAAATCGAAAAAAAGAAGAGAAATCTGTAAATTTGCATAATTAAAGCTGATAAATAGCTCAGATTCTTCTACCGACATTTATAATCCTCACAAAAACACGTCTGATTGCCAGTGTAAGCTCATGTCTTAATTCAACGATACGATCGAAGTGTTCGTTCGTTTTTACTGCATGCAGTTAAAAAACCAATCGGCTTTCCAGAAGACCAAGTAGCCTTTTGATCCAGCCGATGTCTTCGGATGCGCAACGGTTAGTTTACTTAAGCTTTAAACTTCTAAAGTTTGAATCCTTGCAATTTATGTTGCTTTATATTCGATGTTAATGAACTGTAAAAGAAATCTAGATAAAAATTGATTCACTTTTAATCGTTTTAAATGTGTGGTGGTTTCAATCTTTATTTGTATCAGTTATAAGTAGACATGTCGCTGATTATAATGTGCGAGAACATACCGAACTGTTTTTTTATCATTTCTGATTGAGAAAGAGTGACGTTAATTAATTATTTAATTGTCACGAGTAAACTGTTTAACTCTTCGGAAATGTACTTTAATACAAGCCGTGGCGTTTCAATAAATTAATTTTTAAACTTACTAAAAAGGGCTTTAGGCGAACAGACGATTAATAAGTAAAATTAGATTTTTTAATAAGAATGTTACGAAGAGTAAATAGGGAAAATTTAGGAACTCGAACGAAGTTCATTTTGTAGTAGAGTGTATATTCAGCAAATAACAGGGTAAAAATTTTCCGGATAATGAGGCCAATATGGATTAAGTTGTTTACAATTTATGGCATAAATTTAAAAGAAAGTAGGGTAAGGCCCCGGCTTGTGATTCTACATAAAGTTCTTTGAGCGAATGAATCGGAGATTAACCCTATATTTTATGCCGCAGTTGCTGTTCCTTCGATCCCTTATTCGAACTTCTTTTTTGTGCTATCTTTCATTAGGGTATACTACCTTCTGAATAATAAAATCTCTTTTACCTTATGGCATTCAGTTTTACTAAATTTCTTAATATATAAAAGCCTTTTTTAAACCGCCCGTATTCCTAACACAAACCGTTCTTGTTTGTAACTTTTCTGCTAATTATAAATAATTAAAACTGGAACTATTCAAAGCGACATATTTGCGTGCAAGTACTAGTATTTTCCGAGGATTATGATAATAATTGCATAAAGAAATACGGGCAAAATTGGGAATAAAGGGAAATTGAAAATAAATAATAGAAGGTGAAAATATTAATAACTTTCAGTTTCAGTTAAAGTACAACCTAACTATTACGTGCTATTAAACCCATTACTTCCCTTTTGTCAACCCTTTCCCTAATTAAAGGAAGGTAAATCAAAAAGGTTCCTTGTAAATAAATAAACCAAAACCGGTTTTGTGCTCCCGTTTCCCAGGAAGATTAAGGGTGGTTTTATAAATGCACAGACCTAATTTTTGTGGTTTATCATAACGACTGCAGACAATGAATAAACAAAGATAAAATAATTTTATTCTGACATTGTAAATGTAGTGTTATTAAATAATAAAGGGAGTTATTAGCAACAAATTTCCAATTCTTTTACACAAATTAGTTGTCCCAAAGAGAACCCTAACAAAAGATTTTTAAATAATTACTTTTTATTAATTTTATAAATTAAATATAGGCGACAAACGCAGGGAAATAAACAGTCGATTGAAAATATTGTACAAAAAGAAAATATAAATGTGGAATGTCAGAGGTCTGGGGCCAAGTAAAACTGAATTAGAGAGGGAACTAATCAACCAAAAAAAGATCAGTATCTTTAAACAAACAAAGATAAAATGAAATACTAAGGAGCATAAATCTCCAAAACGTATGTATAGTGGCAGAAATGAGGATCTTAAGGAAGCTGGAGGGAGTGACCATACTAGAAAAGATCAGAAATAGTGAAATCATAAATAGCCTAGGAGTTCAACCCATCCTTGTAAGGATAAAAGAAAGAACTCTTACTTGGTTTGAACATCTCTGATTATGAAGGAGGAAAATCTTGTGAAAGAAAATGAAAGAAGATCTGAGATAGACCCAAGAAACACTGGTACCAAAAAAATTAGCGAAACAGGCAACAAGTAAGACACAGGAATAGTTTGTTGGAAATTGTTCTGCGGAAAGATCAAACCTACATGTAGGTAGTACGCCAAAATGAGACAATATAAGCTGGGTTAAATATAATTCATCGGAAGTGGTAGGACAAAGTAAATAACAACGCATATTTTACCAAAAGACTAGTTAAAGTTTCTATCTCCCAATAAATTTATCTTTCAGTTAATCTCCTTGGCAACCTTGGTTAACACAAGTGTTTTTCCAGAAAATAGAAAATTGAACGTTTATTAGCAGCTCTAAGAACCCACTCTTAAAACAGAAAAGAATAACTTAACCGTTATGGATAAATAAAAAATGCAAATTTTATACCATGTACAGAAGATACTTAGAAGGAACAGTCATGCTTTCTATTTCTCACTAAGTTTAACAAACTTAAAGTTATCGACCTCTTAATCAAGAAAAGATGGCATAAATGGCTCAGTTTATAACAGATGCAAGGGTTAACAGGTCCTTTAAAGTAAGCTTTACCACAACCTCGAAGTTTTCAAAGGGCTAATGTTTAGCAAATGCAAACGTAAGAGTAAGCTCCTTACTAGACAGCAAAAGTGCAAGAAAACCAGAATAGCTTATAGCAATACGAGCTACTATGCTAACGGAATCACATACATATTAACAAAAAGTAGAAATTATCAAAAATATTATAAATTATAACAAATCCACTGGGTGAGCTATAAGTATCTAAGAGTAAAGGGGACTGGCGGTATGGAATCTAAAACTATAAAATTCAATAGCTGAAAAATGTAAAACCTGGTGATTTGCAAAAAGTGGAAAAAATCAAAAATAAAAAATAATTAAAAGGTCTTATCATAAAATGTCCAAAGAGAAAGTTGAGATATGAAAGCTTTAAAAATGGGAGCACTGAACGATCACTGAAGAAAATAAACGAAATGGAAAGCCCACCTCCAACCTGTGCAAGTTCAATACTTACCAGGAAGGGCATTCAATTATATATCGATTATATAAGGAGAAAGAAGTGTAAACTCCATATGAAAGGTTGGAATTAAAGGAAATGTGGACCTGAAATAAGCTTAAATCTTGATTCTTGCCGTAAAAAGTTAAAGAAAGAAACGAAGAAAAAAGAAGAAGAAGAAGAAGAAGAAAAAGAATAATAAGAAGGAATCTTTATTGGCATTTCAAAATTCTACTGTATAATAAAAACGTATATGTCATGGCACTTTTGTTATCTTTAGTTGCAATGTATTTTCAGGGTAAAGTGAAAAACGGCTTTGTCGGACTTATTTCGTTTGTTATTAATTATTTCATTTATTTTATTTTATTCTATATTTAGTCGTATTTTATATGTTTCTTTCTTGTATTATACTCAATAAACATTATTATTATTATTTAAATTTATTTAAATCTTCGTTTTATATCTTTGCGATTGAGTTTCAAGCATTTGTCAAGATACGATTCGAACCCGGAAACTTGCTTTTAATTTTCCAGTCTCAGTTCGGATTTCAAAAATTTGAATTTCAAGCCTTGCTTTTCTGAGTTTTTGAATCTTAGTTAATATTCGTAGCGTTAGAACTCTGAGTTTGGTTTTCAGTTTTTGAACCACAGGCAGTTTGAGTAACATGAATCTTAGGCCTTACTTTCATTTTCCACGCCTCAGTTCAGATAGAGAGAAGAAAGCTTTCAATTTTCTTCGGTTAAATATTTATACTGAGCCTAGCTTGGAGTTTAACAACTTTAGTTTTGTTTACTAGATTTGAAGCTCTGTCCTTGCTTCAGTTTTCGAGTCTCATTTTTGAATTTTAAGCATTAACTTTTGTTTCTCGAGCCCCAGTTCAGATTCGAAAAGTTTGAACCTCGTACCTTGCTTTCAGTTTTTGAGTAGGATCCGAACTTGAGTTTGGTTTTTGTAATTTGGTTCAGATTTGAAGGATTAGAAACTTGAGCCTTAATTTCAGTTTTTACCCAGAAAATGAGAATTTAAACCTCAAGCCCACTTCAGTTCAGTTTTCTAGTTTCGGTTTAGATTCACAGAATTCGAAACTGAAAATTCCAAATCTGCGTATCCAAACGTAGGATCGAATTTTAAGTTTGAAGAATTCATCATTCGAGATTTCAAAATATTACCTTTAAAGCTTTGAACTATTTTAAAGTACAAATATAAATTCCGAGTTAAAATTCGACCTTCAAATTTCGATTTAAGACAAGAATACGAATTGGAATTTGTGATTCTGAAGTAGAATACTAATATTGTAGCTAAATCGACATAGAAAATCTATTTTTGTACTAAAATTTAGATTATTGTTTGAATCTCATACTTTTAAAATTATAATCTAACCTTCTGCAACATAAATCTTAATCTTAAAATCAGAAGTTCTAAAACTTAGATTCAAGAGTTATATTTCCAAATATAGAATCAGAATAAGTTTGAAGAAGTCGTCATCCCGGATTTGACCTTTAAGGCTTTGCAATATTGAGGTTCAAATCTAGATTCGAAGATAAAAATTTCACAAATTCAGAGTTTTTCTAATTCAAATCCCATTTAAATAGTTTGAACTGGAACTCACCATTATAAATAAAAATATACATTAAGAAACAATTTAAAATCTTTATTAGTTTATTTGATTGTCATTCAGGCTTCTTCGAAAAATTTAAATGGGTACAATGTATTATGTATTCGGTAACAACAAAGATTATTTTTGTAAAACTTCATCATACTTCGAACCCGTTTCGAGAACTTCGATGATTTAATTTCAAAAGCCTTAAAGGAATGCCATAAACTTGAGTTACATAAAACCGTCTGCAGAACTTCATAGATTTACTTTTTTTTAGATGTAGTTGTATCTGTAAATAATAAAGTACACTCCAAATAAATAACCTTCATAAAAGATGTAAATAAAAACTAAGATAGGTACAAAATAAAAAAGGTAACATTTAAGCACTTAAGCGGTTTTTTTCCACCAGTAGCGGGGTTATTAATAACCTCCCAAAATTAAAGAATCGTGTAAACATAAAATTTTATAGGTTGCATGGTAGAATTTTTATATTTTATGTAATCTTTATTTCAGTTATTAACGATAAATAAAACCACTAAATAATTAAACGTAATCTGTGAATTACCCTATCTTACGGTTCCTTTTGATACGTTAATTAGAGCAATTTATAAATAACATAAGATTACATATTTTAACCTTTATGAAAAATAAAGTATATTTGATTATTTCTTTCAAAAGAAAATTTAGATTTAGTTCTACAGTTTTAGAATAAAGTGTGTACAAAATTGTCAACAGTTACGACTAAATAAAAATTGTTTTAAACCTGGAGAAAGCTCATATTTGCTGACATTTCTCACAATTTTCCCCCGTCAAGATTGTTTCTTTATTTTTTTATTTGTTCTGTTTGAGAAATATTTTATAAGTCTTCAAATTTTGAAATAAATAATCAAAAAAAGTATTAAGCAGGAAAGAATTCACTTCACACCTATTGATTAATAAGTCTACATTTTTAAGAGTTTAATAATGAAAATTTCAGGCACATTTTTCCTTATTTCCTTTCATATATCCCCAAGAAAAAAAAATCTGGTTAGATAACACGACAGCCTTTTTAAATAATCAGACACCTGCCTTTCAAGTTTTTATTCACATAAACCTTGTCCTTTATCTTTAAGCCAAATGTACGAGTAGTATTACAATTCACTTTTAAAGCTGAAAGACAAATTTGCCAAGCGAATTCTGACACCAGCTTTTCAGAAGATTATCTTTAACAAAGGATATTGATTTCCCTAGCTTTCGAAAAGAATTAAAGAGTATATGCTCCGCTGAATTTAATTTTTAAATGAAATTTCTCAGCTTTTAAAATTCTACCAAAAATACGTGAACCCTGTTTGCCTTACTTTATGCAAATATTTCTTATTAAATTAATATTTTAATTAATTTCCTGTAAAATCTGCATACTGAAAATGTTAAGAAGGTTGCCTGAACCCCGAAGAGATTATTTAGAAAGAATAAATAAAAAGGTGAAGTTTCTGTTTAATATTTTGTTAAATTCCCTTGTTTTGGAATTAAGAATTAATTTAATCAGTTCCAAACTTTTTAATTTATTTGTTATAATCGTGTTATAAAGGAATCTTCGAAGAGGAATTTATAATACATAAAGTTTTAATACAATTACACACAAACAATATATATCTGTTCTTGCCGTTTTGTTACCGCAATTAAACCAGCCGAAATTAATGAGCAGGTTAATTGCCGTAAATAAATCGCAAGCAACCCCCATCCTCGGATTATTGCTCGGTAAGATTGGAATAGTATCGTCCTGAAGCTAGTAAATGCCTAAATACGAAATAAGAATTTATTGGACCGGTATCCAAACGTTTACGGTAGCGTTCAACTCGGAAAATAAAATTTTCTTGAGTCAGTTCCGGGTCACAATTTTCCCCAAGAAATTCGGTTTATATGTTATTAATGTCGAAAATATTAGGCATCAGTCGCCTTATTTCCGCTGACTTCTTAAATAAATTCTCGATTTCTTCAAAAAGTAAATATTTTCCTTAATCCAATTATTGTTCTTTCCATTTCTACAACGAAAGTTCTACCTGACCTTTACATTATTAAACATCTTTTGTTTGCTTTCGAGTTAATAAATTTCGTTTTCGGGACTGTGAACAACACGTCGTAAATTTAAATTGTTTCCTTTTTATGGCATTACGCAAAAAAATGTAAAAATCAAGTTTAAGAAGTTATGAATAATTATCCTTGCATAAATTTTGCTTTTGCGGGGAAGTTACTTTTTTAAATTAAGTTTGCTTTGGAAGACGTCCCAGTTACCTCAATTTCTCATGTTTTTAAATAAATAAAAGGGTAGAATCAACGCCTGGTTAATTGTTCAAATTATTAATCCAGTTCGATGATTCTATATTTAGCAAACTTCCCCTAAATTGGGATTAATGTTTATGTTTTAGAAATATCTTATTCTATTTTTTTAGTGGTGTAGTTCTAACACAGTTAAGCAGCTCGAATTTTTTTATTTAAAGCTAGCGTAACGCTCTCTCTAAACCAAAAATACATAAATAAATAAATAAATTTGCGAATATTAAATTACTTTGCATCCCAGAAACATGGAAGCTTCAGGAAATAACCTACTGAAGTTTCAGAAATCCAAGAAATAAACCTCAAAAATTATTAACAGAATGATTTCGGTATAGATTTTAAGCCAACTCGACATAATAAAGCCAGTGAAATCCATACTAAAATTGCTGTATTTAAATCTTCAGCGTATTATGTAAAATGAATTCACGAAGCCGAGTGATTGACTGACAAAAAGAAGAGCAGCGTGACTTGCCAATCTGGTAATGTACGGTGTTATGTTATTGTTCAATCAGGACAGAACCGGACTTAATTATTATTCACATATATTTTGTTCGTTTGAATTTCTTGTTTTGTCGGACGCCGGTAAGGCGAAAGGGAAAGAAACGAATAAGGCTTCCTTTTTATTTATTTAATTTTATTTAAAAACGGGCTGCCAAGGTGTGTGGCAGTCTTCGATTGCTTCCTTTTCACTTCATATTCATGTAATTTCCAAATTTTATAATAAATAAACAACTTGAATGGCTAATACTCTGCCTTAGTAAAACCAACTTTTATCGCATAAAGTTTAAACTAAACTAAGAATCTTACTAAACTAGTTTTAACAAGGTGCTTAATACGGCCCTGCGTTCGAAAATGATCGATTCAGCCCGGCATAAATACACACGAAGTTAAAGGTAATCGATGGATGAGTAGTTAAATCCATACAAGCAATTAACATTTTTGTTCACTTTGTATCGAAATACTGCTGATCACCCTTTATCATCAAATGGTTACCGAAAGGCATCAAAAGGGGATTAAAGTAAGGCGATTTTTTTGTACTGTACTTAATGCAATAAAATAATTTTAGGGGGAGTCGCCACACAATACGCGAGCTGGTTTAATTATATTATTATCTTGTACGATCTTTACATGGGTTTTAAAACTAGCCCAACCTTCATGAAGAGTTTAGTGTCGTGAAGGATTGGAAGATGTTTTATTTTCCCGAAAATTCTTAAAATTCTTTAAAAATTCCATATCTTTTTGTTATTGGGTAAACTTATATTAAAGAATCTGTAGGTCTGTATTAGAATTCAACACTTAAATATATGTATGTATATGGTTAAGGGTTTTTAAAATCCAGAAGTAGTAGTTATGATAGACCAGGCCGGTAGTTAGTTAGTTGAACTTTAGCCTTGCATGTGAATTGTTACGTAACGGGACACCTACCAGCTGAACCGCTACCGCGGGGTGTTACATATTTTAATGCACTTTATAAGTAAAGCTAGATCATTGATTTAATGTTGATATTACATAGAGCCTCGTGGCTCGTGAATTTAATGATGATATAAAGTCTCGTAGCTTGTGGATTTATTACTACTACGTATATTATTATTGGTTTGTTCTGTTACACGGGTTATTATCTGGGGTTTGATAGTCCAATGCAGTTGTCGCTACCTTCTTAGTTTGATAGTAACATCAGTCACTTCTGGTGTGGCATTACCTTCTCGTGCTATCACTCCCAAATGCTGAATGCTTGTCTGAGCGATGTGGATGCATTGGGTAACCTGGTCGAAGTTTAATTGATTGTAGCTTGGATAAAAGGATTGTCAAGCTTTAAATGCACTGATATTCATATTACTTGTGAAGCAATATAAAACCACATGATATTACGTAGTAATATGCAACCGGTGATGTGGAGTTATTTGGCATATGGGAAATCTCCCCCTCATAGCATACCTAGTTCTTCAGAAGAGGTATGGGATGTGGGAAAACAGTTTCGGGCCAAACAAATGAAAAGTAATACAGCAAAAGCAAAGCTAGTATCAATTACGTCAGGGGCACAGAACGAAGAGTGGATACTGGAGAGCCCCTTTACCTTTTAAATACCTTGGGGTATTTCTTTTAATGTCAAAGTAATTGGCAGTAAGTTAAAAAGTAGGGTGAATAGTGCGGAAAAACCTTTTTATACAATTAATAAATAGGAAAAGAAATAAAGTGTCTAGGGAATAATAATTTTATAGGGCTTCTGACATTCGCTCAGCATAAGTAAAGGATTCAAGAAACGTAAGATCCAAGGAGGGACCAGACGAGACTAGATCAAATCAAGCAATGGTTAGGGGTAAAACCAATTAAGTTATATAGAAAACAACCAGCTCAGGTGGTTTTGCCACCTTGCCAGGATGGATGGTGGTAAGCTACGCAATAGAGATGGGGCGTTTACAAACATCGAAAAAAGAAATGAGGAAGATCCAGGAAAGTTTAAAACGACAAGATGTATTACATTGTAAAAATTAGAGGAATCGAATACGACCAGGCGAGGCGAGCCCATTGATTATCTATCGGTTACGACACGACGCGACGTACAGACTCGTGGCTTGTTGATTTTATTATTGCTATATTGGTGTAATTTAGTCATGACGAAAAAACAAATTGCAATGGGTTAAAAAGCAGGACCAATAGTGCGACTTTTAAAAGGACATATTGTTACCGATTCCTGTAATATTTATTTAGGTAACTTCTATTTACATTTTTGACGGATGGCACGGCACTGCTAGTGTGTCACGACTAAACTATAAGTGATTAACAGCAATTCTCATATTTATCAAATAGTGCAAATTGTGGTTGCTGTTTATTATTAAGTTTGAGTGTTCCGAAAAAATGTCGTATCCTGTCGATGTGCGATTAGTTGGGTAAGTTTTATGATTTGAAAACTGTTAGAATCTGTGTTATTCTTGGTCTATTGCATTCTGAAAAGGTAAATGTTTGATAATAACATAAATGCAATTTATTTGCTCAACTGACATTTCATGAACACGTGATTGAACAATGGTGTCCTTTTAAAAGGACAGTAGGAATATGTAAGTAATTTTTTTACATAATGCAAATTTGTTTTTTTTTTATTTAGAGGGCTAACTTTGCACAAGTTATTGCAAGAACTTGAAGATGGGGTTGATCATATACACGGTGATATAGAAATTGCTATTATGCCTCGAAACAATGCTGGCGACGATCTTACGAACGAAGATTCTGGCGATGAAGATGATTTATCAATAAACAATCTACCACCATCCCAATTGCTGGCAAATGCCGAATTAAATGTATTTTCCGAATCTGATTCTGACAGCGATCCGGAATACAATTTACCACTTGCAAGACTTCAAAGGAAACGCCAACCGGTGAAAGGATACAAATTGAAAAAAGGCGACATCATAACAAAAAATGTGAGAATAAAGCCGCGTGGTTTTTACGACTTCATGACAACCGAAGATAACAATATTGTTGTTACAACATGGAATGACAATAATATAGTGAATATGGCATCAAATGCTGAAAATGTGGAATCGCCAAAGAGAGTTCTTAGATATTCGCGAAAAGAGAAGAGTAGGATATATGTTGAACAACCTGCTCTATTTTCGACCTATAACGTTCATATGGGATGTGTCGATCGTGGAGATCAAAACATTAGCGATTAGCCTATACAGGGTAGGAATTAGAGTGAAGAAATGGTATTTTCCACTAATTGCCCATTCCTTGGATATGTGCACGCAAAATGCTTGGCAATTGCAGAGGGTCGAAGGCGGTAAGCTTGATAATATAACTTTTCGAAGGAGGATTGTTCGCAACATATTGTAATCAAATAACAAGGTCTCCAGAAAAAGAAGTAAATTATCGAGTTTGGAAAACGTTGATTCTAGGTATGGCAGACTTGATCACTTGGTGTTGTCGCAGGGTAAACAGACTCGCTGCAGAGTTTGCCAGAAAATAGTATCCACAAAATGCGAAAAATGTGATGTAGCTTTGCATATAGACTGCTTCATACCCTACCACACAAAACCGTAATTACCACCACCCACAAGCTTTCCATTGGAAATATATTCTATATAACGTGTTTACTATGTTCGTAGTTTTTCTTTATATTTTACAATATAAACATTTTTCAATAAAACAAACTTTCTACAGATTTATGATACCTTAAATGCCTACTGTCCTTTTAAAAGGACACCCATTTCTAGCAACAAAGGACTTATTTTTTTGAAAATTTTTAGTACAGGAACTAACCTATGATCCGTAGCATAAACATATTAAAAATTCACGCAAAAATTTAAAAAAAAATGTTTCGGGCATATCTGGGTTTAACTGGTTGTTGTGCAAAAGGGAAGTGCCCAGAGAAACGAAGATACAGGTGTATTCTGTATACATGCCACTACTGACGTACGGCAGCAAATCTTACTTAGCGACAATTCGGCAAAATTAAATCAGGGATTCAAGCAATGTAAAACTGAAGGAGTAACTTGATGGGATTGGATCAAAAACGATTATATCAAGCAATGGTTAGGGGCGAATCCATTGTTAAGTTATACAGAAAACAGCCAGCTCAAATGGTTTGGCCACCTTGTTAGGATGGATGGTGATCTTTCGAGTCGTATCCTTCATTACGAATGATTCGTGATCTCATGAGCATTCTCTTGCGTTGTCTCTCCAAGTGTTTCGGACTTGCGCTTTTTCGGTGGTTCCTTTAAGTGAGTTATTGGTAAGATTTTTTACTCGCTCAATCCATTTCAAAGGTGATCGACCTCTGGATCTTTTTCCGATAACCTTGCCTTGGACGATTAATTTTTCTAAACCACTGTTATTTGTTCTGGATACATGGACGAAGTAAGATAGAATACGTCTGCAGCATTCTTTGGATAGCCTTTCCGTGATCTTAAGCTCATTAAGTATTGATGCATTCATTCGGATGGTGGTAAGTTACCCAAATTAGTGGGGGTGTAAAGTCATCGAAGAAAAGGAAATGGAGAGCAAGGGAAACTGGAAAGTACAGCGTGAACCAGGCGAGGTTGATAGCAACTCAGGGACAGTGTTCCTAGGCGAAATAGTGTAACAGTTCCATCGATTAACGCTTACGACACGACGTACAGACTCGTAGCTTGTTGATTTTATTGTTGCTATATCGTTGTAGTTTTATGATGAGTATTATTTTATTTTATACTGAAATTTTGATATGAGGTTCCGCTACCCAGGCATTTGCCTGGAGATTTGATAGTCTAATCTGGTTGAATTTACCCTCTCAGCTTGATAGTGAGATCATAGGCTTCCAGTGTAACATTAATTTCTCCTACTATCTCTAAATGATGGGGGTAATGTGAATGAATTGAGTAGTAAGGAGGTCTGTAAGGGGTTAAAAATTTAATGTAGCTTAGACAAAAGGATTGCGATCCTTTAAACCTACTGGCATCGATACTACTTGGTTATGGATGAATTTGCAAAGCAGTGCAAACTCCAAATGATAACAGGTGGGTTATAGTAAATTGAAACCACAGAAGGACCTTGGGATGGCTTCGGTTCAAAAAAGTAAAAATTAATATTGCAAGAACAAAGGTTTTGTCAATATTGTGTGAGATGCTAAGGGCAAAGAAATTAGTGACGAGAGTTTTGAGGCGACTGTTCTAAAGTTGGGAATAATTGAAAATGGGTTAACAAGGATTAGTAGCTGCGAAAAAACTTTTGTGTGAAATTAATGGGTAACTGGTTTTAGGTAGGAGGGAAGTATCCAGGGAAAGTAAAATACAGGCATATAATTATGTATAGGTACATACCAGTACTGACGTACGGCAGGAATTCTTGGATAACAACAGCTCAGCAGAAATCTAGGACCGAAACAAAAATCGAGGGAGTAACCAAATAAGGCCGTATCAAAATCCTTGATAACAGACAACGTTTGGGGGTGAAACTATTGTTAAGTTATATGAAAAACAATCAGCTCAGGTGGTTTGGCCACATTGTTAGGATGGATGGTGGAAAGCTATCCAAGAGAGTGTGGGAGTTTAAATTCATTGAAAGGTCAAGGCGAATCACGTTATGAAAAGCAGAGAAATGGACTGGAACTAAGCGAGGCTGATAGTAACGCAGGGCCAAAGTTCCTAGGCCGAAACTGAATCAGTTTCATTAAATACTGATTACGATAACAAAGAACGATTACGACATGATACGACCTAAAGACCCGCGGCTTGATGATTTTATAATCGCTATATTGTTGTTATTTTAGGATGAGATTTTTCCCGAAATGAAATATTGGTATGAGGCTCTGTTACCCGGGTACTTGCCTGGTGGTTTGATAGTTCAATGTGGCCGTCAACACACGGTTTACCTACAATCAATGGCTTCTGGTACAGTTGCTGTTAATGTTTGCTAAACAATTGCCCAGAAGATGTGATTGTACAGTTAGGTTAGGTCGGGGTTAAAATTTAAATTTAGTTGACTTTGATAAGTTACATTGTTACAAAAAGACAAAACAATAATGTGTGGAAATCCCCAGAAGGGTTTGAGAATTAAAGAGCTTGTACTTTTCTTTGTTATTTTTACGAAATTCAAAATAGGAATTTAAATATTCAATAATCTGCCTATCATATTGAAAACTTAGTTTTATGTTTTGTTTTAATTAATTATTATAATTATTTATTTTCAGTATAAACCCTCAATTAATTTTGTTAATTGAAGAAATTAATACATTTTGGAACCCAGCCTTAAAATATCTAGAAAACTACGGTTGTAGCTAAAACCTGCTAGGAAAAAATTCAAAATCGTTGCAGCATATTTGTTAATGCCTGTAAAATCATTTGTTTATCCAAAACTAAAACCTGTAAAAGCCATTAAAATTATTAATTGTTCCAATTAATTAACTAAACTGTAATAATTTAATATAACAACATTTTCATATTTACTGCTTATATTTGTCATAAAACTACATTATGCAAATATTATCAATAAATCTAATTTTGTAGTTGTTGCTATTAAATCATTTAAATTTTAATCTTGTACATTTATTAGTCAATAATAAATAATTTTATAAAATCCCACTGATATGACATTTGATATATGGTGGCAAAAAATCTGGTAATTTTAAACCACAGGGGAAACTTGACAAGATTTAGAAAAATTGTTAGCTTTTTTGTGGATTTTTAATAAAATTAAAAACGTAAACTTGATACTGGAACATGCAGGTGTAATAAATTAATAGATTAGTTCAACGTACTTAGCATCTTTGATAAATGATTACATTGGATTAAAAATAACATGACGGAGTTGAAAATACGACTTGGCACTCTCATAAAATTATAAAAACCTCTTGAAATTCTAGTGCAAGCTTAACAGAGTGCAGTATAATCATGGCAAGCGTTCATTGCATTCTTGTTAGTTCACACAACTAATTTGTTTAGTTCTCACTTAACCAGTTTTTAGTGATTTTCTGCTCTTATTGCCAATGCATACAAATCCCTGTTCTAATTATGATAAATAAAGCCACTTTGCCTGTTAACAAAAATCTCTGTGCCATTATAAAAAATTAAAGTAATTATTAAAGATGCTCAAGAAAATTTGTATTCAATCAAGCAAACCCCGAAATAGAAAAACTACTTGTAGTAGTTTAGTAAAACGTTTAAAAAATAAATGCTTTAAAATTTATTATATGCTGACGGTTAAATTGCTTTTATAACAACATTTCTTTGAACATCTAAAGCTTCATGTTTAACGAGCACACCTATCTGCCTTACCTAGCTTAACTTTAAATGGGTCTGCATAAATTATAACAAGTTTAGCACACCTCTTCCTTGGATACAGTTTTTAACAAAGAAACTCACTAGGTGTAATTATTTTCGTTTTAAAAAATTAAATTATTCTTATTAAAGCTTTGGTTTCCTAGGAAGCGGTGCCGTCATTTAACGGCCGTAAAAATACGGTGGGTGACGTCACACACCGTCAAAAAACGTTGCTGAACTGATTCGTACCGTACTGGCCCACCGCTTCAGATGAGACGGCACCGCTCTATTATGTTGGGTGTGCGCTACCGCTCTTTTGGAAAACACTTCGCTTAAAAAACCCGACACCGTTTTTCGTGACGTCACCCACCGTACTTTTACGGCCGCTAAATGACGGCACCGCTTCCTAGGAAACCAAAGCTTAAGTGAAACGGAGAACTGCCGCTTCCTATTATTAATTTAGTTTTTGTTTTTAAAATCTAGATAGACGAACTTTTCTAAAAGTTACCAGTAAGCCATGATGTTACGAATAATTAATTCGGTGATTCAATCTCTGAAATTAACCAACAGGAAGTATGGCTGGGCTCACTGTGATCTAAAAAAGATGAATGATAAATCAATTAGGGGGAATTCTAGGCAACCATGATTAATTTCAAAAAATTTAAGCGACCAAAAAGTTGAACTCAGTAGACATAGACGTAATAATCGTGTATTGTGATATTCTGTTGGAATTAAACTAGTATAGTAAAAATCACCCCCGTAATTGTTATGGGGGTAGCAACATGATATTTATCTGTTATAATTTAGTATAAGAAATAACAGCCACCATTTAGGGGAGGATGTTTTGTCCGTTCGAAATGGTGGTTAACTGTATTAATAATAATAGCCCTGATGGGAGCCAATAACAAGTCAATTATAGGCGATAAGTAAGTATAATCCCTGTTTTCGCCCCTTGTAAGAAATGTTATGCTCACCCTAACGTCTTCAGTTGCCGAAATTACATTGTGATCGATATTACATTAAGAAATATGATTTTCTGTTTCGTGAGAAAAATACGTATTAAGTATTGAGAGGTTAAAGGAAAAATGCCAAGGATCTGCCCGGTTTATTTATACATCTACAGGGAAATATTTCAAAAATGGGCCGTTTGTTCCCTGATGCTTATCGAAATGTCTCTCGTAGTTTCACATCTGCCAACGTAATTTACAAAACTAGAATATATCACGTGAATTATTCTCTTTAACAGATTTTATCGTAATTTTGTCCAAAACACCTTTTTGGAGATAGTAAAACGTTACGCCCCGCCATAGATTATAAGTTGACACTGCATCTGCCTTTCTAGGAGACTGCGGCACAAAACAACCCCCTCTGGGAGTGTCATAATATTCCTTTTTACCCCCCAAGAGGAACATTATTTACTCTCTTCGGTGGTAAAGTGAATAAAAAGTTAAACAGCAGCAAAGGCGAATAGCTAATGCAGACAATCGATTACCCAGCTCTATTTCATGCTTGAAATTTTTCAGTTTCAACATTACTCTTTAATTTTCCAACTAAAAACTTAACAGAGCTTTAGTTAGCGTAATTTTGGAATAAAGAGCAAAATAAGAAAAACTAATTTGACCCACATGCAAACATAATAAAGTTAGAGCAAAGTCCGCAAACATAAGTAAATACACTGTTTTAGTCACGGAATAATTAGTTGGAGATAAAATGAGAGAGTAAAATTAATGCATTTCTACACGACCTGCAGGCTTTGGAAATCCCTGGAGAAATTCGGTAGGCTTTGTAATTCCTAGTTGTACGGTTGGAAATTTATATGTTTATAAGCGAAATTTATTTGTAGGTCAATGTATTTACGCAGTACACACGAATAAAAAATTAATAAAAGGAAGCTTGAAACAGTTTTAAATAAATTTAACACGAATGTAACATAATAGCTTAGAACTTAAAACAACAGTAACATGACAGAGGTTAAAATTCAAGATATTAACCACTCGCTTTCTGTTTTTAATATAAACAAAGTAAGGCTCTGGTTAAGCTTTTTTTGAGTTATGTGATACTCATTTCTTTCTTTTTCTGTGGTTGGTTGTATTAAGTTATCAACGGTTTTAGGCTCGAGGTATTCATCACAACTGGAAATACAATGCTAGTAATATCGATTTTCAACAAATTTTTGTATGTAAAATTTTATTTTATTAATTTTTTGGCAAATTCAAATTTCATTAATCTTTCAAAATAATGAAAAATTGGAGTTCATTAGAAAAAGTTGTCAAGTAGCTAACCTTCTCATTCATTATTTGTTTTGTTAGTAAATTTGTACAATAATGTTTCATAAAATTGAAAAAATACCTTTTAAAATAATCAGGCAACTGAAATTCCATAAAGGTTGAATTAGCGACATTTCGAATATGAATACATTAATAAGGTTTAAGATCTGTTTGTTTTCGAATATTGGTTTCGTTGATCAGACTAATGAAGAATAAACTTAAATGAAATTAATTATTGTTTTAAATACATTCTATTAAAACCGCAGATTTTTCAAGTACACAAGGAATTTACTTATTTTATACAATATATCCGGGTTAAGAACTGTAATAAAAATGTAAAGGGAAAAATAATTAAACTTTTAAAAGAATGTTGGCAGAAAATCCAAATTCCGTTATGGACCGAAAACAGTACTTCAGGGTTTAATAATTGTGTCAGTACTAAAGCAAATCAAATTAGTTAGCTTGGTAATCATCTCCAAAATTGATTGGCGAGACATGGTAGAACTTGATTAACAAATAAATGTTGTTTACCACTACTGAATCTAAGTCAAAACATTTCAAACGTAAGAGCCGATGTTTGATACAAATTAGAATTAATTGGAATTAGAATTTTGTCTCGGAAGTAGTATTGAACATCAGATAAATGTAGCAGTTTAAAAAAAATAAATTCGAGATATTTAATCAACCTACTATTTTCTAATTTTTATTGAAATCCAATATATTCAATAATTTTTTTCCCAATTAGAAATCGATTTAATTTAATTACAAAAACAAATTGAATAACTAAATTTAAAATATAAAACTTTTTGAAGAAATTTACTTAATCCAAGTTAAAACACAAGAAAAAATCTGACGGTCGAAGTGGCAATTTGTAAAATATACTTCTAAACGAATTTAATCTCCTAATTAGGACTGAATGTTAATTTAATTTAAGAAAATTTGTATAAAGATGAAAAATTATTCTAGTTTTATATATTATATTCTAAGTACCACATAAAGACGTATTCGTTCATTTATCTTCGATATCTAAAACTTAGTTTTTGGTCCCATTTTGGATTTTTAAAGGTAGTTTACTTTCCAAATTGGGATTGTATAAATTTACTTCAGAAAAATTATGGAAAGAATAAATTCAAAATACAAAAGAAACCTACATCGATCAAAACATTTCCGTAAGCAATCGAGTTAAATCAAAATATATTGATTCAGATCAAGTCAAAATATTGTTGATGTTTAGAAGTTTATTTTTGGTCCCAATTAAGTTTCTATAAAACAAAATATGTCTTTAATGCAGGGAATCGTTAGTGAATGCTAATTTTATTGCAAGAAGAATAAGCTCAAAATATAAGATTAACCTACAATCATTCGTTTTTCGATATCTAGAGTTTTGGCTCAAATTATGACTTAAAAAAAAATATGTCTCTCTAGATTAGGTAGGACTTAATATCGAATTAAGTTTAGGCATTTACTCCTGAATCGAGATACATTTATTTAATCAGGTTACACATGTGAAAAAGTGAATTTGAAATGTATAAAATATGTCTGTAAAAGAGTGAATCTTTAATAGCTTTATCCCCAAACTAGAAACAGAAAATAATGTTAATTTATTTATAGAAAAATTAAAATTAGAATATAAAATTAATCTGCATTAATCTAATTTCGATTTCTAAAAACTTTTAATCCAAGTGTTAATTTTTAATCAACTAAATATGTCACCAAACGAGTGAATCCTGAATAATTTGAAACCCAAATTAGGATTTAACTTTTTTAATTTTAGGAAATTAAATTCAAAATATAAAATTAACCTGCAATGCTTCGATTTAGGGAGGCATTCGAATTACATCAAAATATTTCTACTCAATATCCGAATTAAGAGTCAACAGTAATTTAGTTGGAAAAGTATTTAAAAAAAAGTAAAATTTAAGTATGTACTTACATACATCAATTAGGGGGGGGGTATTTGTATTAAATCAAGATATATTATTTCATCAATTTAAGGAAAAAAGTTTTAAATTATCAAAAATTATCTTTTGGCCTAAATTAGAATTCTCAATAAAAAAAAATTGAAAAAGTGAATCCTTATGATTTGATTTCAAATTAGGATTGAACGTTAATTTAATTTAGAAAAATTCTTGAAAAAATAAGTTAAAAAAATATTTGATTGACCTATATTCGTCCAACCCTTTTTTGGATATTTATTCAGTTAAAATCAAAACATTTTCGATTTCGATTTAAACGCCAACCTTTATTGGAAGACAAAGTCATTAATAGAAAAATTATATTTTTATATGGTAGAATTCTTAGTAATTTGAACTCCAAATTAGGATTGATTAATTTCAGAAAAGCCTACATTAGTTGAATCCTTTTTGGGGTTGTATGTTGATTAAAACCAATACATATTTAACAAATCCAAGGCTAAATATCTAAAAATTGACTTTTCGTACAAATCGACAAGTTCTAATACATAAATAACTTTAACCCCCAAGAACTGAAATAAAATGTTCGTTTAGTTCCCGAAAAATCTCTGAAAACTTCGATGTAGTAAATTAATTAGTGTATTGTTGCAAATTGACTTCTGGGCCCAATTTGCAGGTTTTAAATGGTAAATTTTTGGAAGGGCATGGGATGCCAATTTAGCTCTAGAAAAATGTCAAAAAATTAACCTTAGAATGAAACAAACGAACGAATCTTTTAAGATAAATTAGTCTTGAGATTAAAACCGAACATAACTAATTATTGAAAAATTAAATGAGAAACATTCATTCATCCAAGTTTTTTCTGTGGCATTATTGAGTTTCAATCAAAATACCGTAACTGCAGATTAATCGTATTAGCTAGTTACAGGTTTAGCACATTAGATGATTAAAGCTTAATGATTTAAATCGATGGAAAATCAATGTTCTGCAGTACCCTATTTTAGTTTCAATGAATCTAAGTGACTCGAGTAAATCAAATTAGAGTATGTAAACCAAATTCGAACTAAAATCGTCTCAGGTGATGACAATCTAAAATGTACTGATTACAAATTAAAATAGTTTCGGATTTGTACATTCAAAAGCTTTTGGGATTTTTCGGTGATTTAATGACAGGAAGGGGCTTTGCTCAGCAGTTAACGAGACATACGTTCGAATGGCATCTACGTCAAATTTTGTCAAACAACTATGTAGTTTCGGTGCTCCGGTTTACAAATGAAACTCTCTTCCACACTAGGTGAATGGAGTTTATATTTTCAACGGATTTCGGTTCAAAAATTGGTAAAAAACTGAAATTCAGAACTAAGAGTATAAATGAGATTGGTTAGTTGACAGACATTCGCTCGCTTGGGAAATAAATATTTAAATAACGATTTATTTATTTTAAGAATTTTTGTATTTAAGTTCGATTTCAAAAAAGAAACCCCCACCCCAAAACTCGAAAAAATTAAAGAACGCTTTAAATGTCTTTTATGGCATCTTTATTTTTATTTAAATCTGACTTTTGTTATTCTTTTTTGGGGTATTACGCCACAACAAACCTTCAGAAAATGCAGATTTGGTTTACTAAACTGAATGAAGATATTTTTAGTTTTCAAATAGTTTTCTTGTTTCATTTTGTGTTAATTAATTTATCATGAAAATTTTGAAGCTTCAAATAATGTATAAAAAGCTTTTCAGAAATTTTTTTTAATCCACATAAAGTAAAGTTCGATTTTTAACCAGGATAAATCTTCTGAAGCCTTGAAATTTGATGAATGAGAAATGAAGAGGTTTTTGCAGAAATGGTTTAAACAAATATCAACCATTAATTTAATTCTGTTTTCCATGTTGGAAATTTCAAATTTGTTACCTCAAAAAATGACTTAACTGAATATATAGTAAATATGTTCTTTGTTTTAAACATATGAGTAATAATTCCTTATAAAGAGATCATTTTAAAATAAATTATCAATTTTCAAACTATAAAAAGCTTCAGTTGTGAGTAAAGCTTAATTCCTTTCTATTTTTTAAATTTGTTACAGTTTATCTTTTGTGACCTTATAAGACTGTACTTTCTTTAATGAAATTTGAATCATCGCTTCTATTTTGGGATTACTGACTAAATAATACACTAGTTTTAAACTTAAATTATTGCTAGGGAATTAAATTCAAATAATTGAATAATTCTAGAAGGGCATTAATTTTCACTGAAATGTCTGTTCGCATCTCAAGGAATTAAATTCGTCCATTTGAAGCTGAATTCTCTATTAAGAGCTTTAAGAATTTAATATTTACTTTGCCATATAGAAATATTACATTTAACAAACAACATGTCATAATATAAAGTTTTGCACGTTTAAAAGTAACAATAAGTTCTTCACTTACAAATATTTATTTTTACCGTTCGACATTTCAAAAAATTAAACGCCAGGGTCATAATCTCTTTGTCGCATGAAATATATCCTTTGTAAAACCAAGAACCGTTTAAAATGCTTCGTTTACCTTTTACCTTAACTATCCCTTTTGAAGATCGATTATAATAGAAAAGAACCAACAATAGAAACAAACTATTGTCGGTTAACCAAATAACATACTACCCAAGTATTTTCAAACAGTTCCATTCTTTTCTATGTAATAAATGTCATCCTACCTTGGACAATCTTAAAATTCGGAGTTTACTTATGAATAGATTCGCAATTCCCTGGCGAAGATTTAGTGGAAGATGGGCGTTCACGGATGTGGGAGTGAGCAATGATCTTGAAATGGTTCACCCATATCAAGGTCGAATTTTTTTTAAATTTAAGGCTTGATATTCGACATTTAAAAGTTTAGTTAGTGTTTGATTAATAATTTTTATGACAGAATTTTATGTCTGAAGCTGATGGTAATTTCGCTAAAGTGGTAAGTTTATTACCTTTATAAACATAACTAAGAAAACGAGTAAAATAATTAGTATATAAAATAAAAGGCATGTAAGTTGTCCTGGTACCACCTTAAAGAGAGAATTATTACAGCTGTTTAAGAAAACGTTTAAAGTCATTACCTACAAAGTAAATTCATAGTCAGTTTAGTGAACTGAAACGACGACCTCGCTCACAAAAGATGTAACTCTCAAGTGATGGATGTAGCAAAGCAACGAACTCCTTACGCAACCAATGACCCATCTTCACCGGGTGTTCGGATGACAAAGTAAATATTGGACCCAAAAATGTTCCCTGCGGTATGCAGTAAGCCATATAGTGTTATAGCTAGATTACTACTAGTTGGAAAATAAGCAGAATTTCGAATAAGACGTCCTTAAAAACGACTGTTATTTTCTATTAAGCCGTTTACTTAGGAGTCAAGTTTTTAAAGATTCGCTACTTTGAGGAAATGCTTTTAATAACGAAAATGTATTAAAGACAAATGTTTTATTTTAAGTACAAAAAAGCGTTCTTAAAAATATTGCAGTTTTAAAGTAGTAGCTAATAAGCATTAATGGCCTGCAGAGTGGCCGAAAATTAATTTAAAAGTAAAAACTTGACGAATTCTTATTTCAACAATTAATTTTGCAAGTCTCAAATATGACAACTGCTTTTAATACTAAAAAAACCCAACTAAACACCACCTGATTCTTCCCTTAAAGTTTATACGAACTACGCCTTAAAATTAAACCAAATTATTCTTATATGCCATATTTGGTTAATAAAAGCATTTTATTTATTTTTCGATATTAAAAACTCAATCCGAATCCCACACAGCGAATGAGAGTGTATTCGTAAACAGCCTAAAGGCAAATAAACAAAAAAATAAAATAAAGGTAGATAAGCATTCGTAAAAGCTTCAAAAAATATTTACAAAATTAAAATTCGCGTTTTTTTAGTATTTTAATAAATCCGTTGCTTTTATTTTATATCGTGATTGTATACCCTGCATATAAACATTCAAATTATTAAAATTTCTGATAAATAAATTTACATTTTGTTCTGATAAGCCTTGAGAATTATCAAAACATATTCGACCTGTTTTTGCAAACTTCCTAATATTAAAAATTAATGAATCAAGGACGATTTACACCACCCAACTTTAAAGGTTTTTGAGGAAAAATTTCTGTTGCAGTGCATTTTTGGGCTTAAACTTAAACTAGGATAAACTTGGTACAAATTGTATCAAGGTGATTACTGATGAAAATAGCAGAATTATTAATGGACTTCGGATAGACTGCTCTAAATACACGTCAGTCAGATTTACAACAAAGTATTCCTGGTGGAATATGGTTAGACTGTAGTCAGTTGCATGTAATTCAAACTCAAATTCCAGTTCAATAATTAAGTGACATGATCACCTCATCATTAAGCTGTGTAACAGTTGGTATAATACATCCCTTGTGCATACAGTTTCAGTTCGCATTAACGTAAGCAGAGCTTTAGCAAAGGCAAATGCTTTGAAGGTAATAAATGATTAAGTGTAACTAGCTCTAAAAATTTACGAATTATACATTTTTATATAATATATTATACGAAATACCTGTAACAGGATTAATAACAGAAAATCTAAATTTTATTATACTTAAAAAAGGAATTTTAAAATTTAATTTAAACTAACCCACATTGCTGCTATTTAGACTAATTATTGTGGATTTGTTAGTCCTTTTTACGTAATTTTTGTTTTGCATAAACACATTTGGTATTCAAATCGAAAGGTCATTGATTAGCATGATTAAAGGTTTTTGTATCCAATAAATAAATAAACAAATAAATATGTAGTTGTTATTTTCAATAATCCATTCCTTACACTGAGTCAAACTGTTTTAAAAATAGAAGAATTAATTTTTAACCCAAACAGAAGAAATGAATCTAAAGTGCAGTCCAAACCACTTTGAAAGGCATTTAAGACAAATCAACCCAAAGGCCAACATTACAGACTGATTAAGTAAATCAGCTGTATGATTAATGACAACAACAGGTAAACAATTGATGTCTTGAAGTAGGCTGTCTCAATTCGAATAGCTCAAATATGAACGATTCGAATAGATCAATTTGGATTTGTGGGCCGAACGTAAATTTAAATCCCTTCATTACAAAGTAAGTTTAAGATCAATACGTTCAAAAGTTTATAAGATTTTTCAGCAGTTTAGTAAGGTAAGAGCTTTGCTTGGCAATCCACGGAACATATGTTCGAATATTATTTGTGCTGAATTTTTTGAGACTCAGCTTGAAAATCCACCAACTTCAATTATGCAAGTAGATGATAAATCTGCATACTAAACAGGGTTTCTTTAATCCGATGCATTTGCTGGTTTTAAGATTTTCTTTCCTTGCTGGAAAACCTTCAAGCGTTCGGGCGTTTTGTAAACCCCGTCTTTTCAACAATTAACTCCAACTTGCAGTAATAGCTATACAACACAAATGTTTACCTGCCAACAGCACAAAGTAGCACGCGTAACTCTTAAGCTGTATGGCTACGTACAATTTTAGTTCAATCCCAGATGAATTCTGCCCTATTGAATCTTTTATTTAACCACAAATACCGATTAAGCGGACATATTCGCTCCCTTTTTTACAAAAACCATCTACCGAATCTTAAACCAGTATCAAAATAAGTGACATTTCCTTTATTTATTTTTAAATTTATTTAATTTAGTTAATTTATCGACCGTGTTTCCGAATTAATTAATTGTTACTGGAAGTCGCTTTACGTAACTTTCGCAACGTTCGAATGCCTCCATACTGATTTAAATTAAATAAGACAAACAATTAAGCATAAATTATAGGTTTAACCGTGGCTAATTTATTTAAAAAAACTTCCGATTCATTAATCAAAAAAAAATCCCGTAAGTTATTAGTTAAAGTTAAAGTAAAACCTAGAATTTAAAGATTGGCTTTCTTGTTTACTGTCGTCGGTGCCACACATAACAGACACATTCAAAACCCATTAGCACTTAAGTTAGTTCCCACCTTGCAGTGTTAATTAGATTTCTAAAAATACGCAGTTTCATTGGCGGTAATTTTCATGGCGTTGTAGAGTAACCAATGGTATTTGTAGTGATGTCATTTGTGGTAATGAGCCTTTACTATTTCCCTGTCCTTTTAGTTATGCTCTCTGGTTTCTTCCCACATTATTAGGTATTTATAACAATTACTGACGAATATATAAACTCATAAACTAGATTTTACGGTAGCTCTTACAGAACGAAGCGAATAGAAATGATTTAGAAACGATAGTGATACCTTTCAACACAGGAAGGAAAATATTTGTAATACTGAAATGGATCTTTTGAAATACGCCTAGTTTCAAACAATGTAATGCTTCGCAACACTGTTTAGTAAATTATATTAATTACGAAAACGATTAACTTTATTATATTGTGATTAATATCTGGAGATATATCGACTGTGACTTGTATAGAAACAATAGATAATTATATCGCACGTCTTTGTGAAGCCTTTAATAAATCGTTGCACTGGAAAGAATTTAATAAAAGAATTGTTGGTATATCTTGAGATTTGACCTGTGATATTCTTTAATGACGGTTGTGGAGCTGAAGAATGCGTTTTATTTTATGTTTCTCATAATTTGATAGCTTAAAATTTTCCCTGTATATCCTTTTATTCCTATAACTATTTCGAAAAACCAAACAAATCTCAAAAAATTGACTTTTCTAAAGTTGACTGTCAAAATGTCAGAGTTGTTGATTCATGTAATGTTAATGTTAAGGTTAAAAAGCCTGCTCTGAGGTAAAACGCGATATGTATTCCTAATATTGTTAAAATTTAAAGATCTACCTATAGGTAAAGTAGAATTATAGCACTTCTTAAGTTTTCAAAAAATGGAAAGCAAAGTTATTTTCCATAAATTTGAAAATTTTTGATTTATTTCTTTTAGTAAAAGTCTTTGTGGAGCACTTACGAGCCCATCCAAAAGCTTTGTCGAAATGTTCTAATTTTAATAAAATAAAATATCGATAAATGTGAATAAAATTCGGCAAAGTGCTATAATATCCTTATCAGGACGTTAGCGAGTGTGCTCAAAGCCACATTTTTAAACGACTTGGCGTCCTTAACTTTGTTAAGGATTATTAAGTAAATACTCTGCAAATGCATCATAAAGTTAATTTATAGCGTACGAACTGAAGTAATTTTAATTAGCAGAAGCGCCCAATATTGTTTAAGTACAGAAAATGCTATAATCTGTCGGTTTAAGCAAAGCAAAAACAAAACCCGGTTTAGGATTTACAACTGACAACCAATACGAAATCTTGTTTTATAAAAACTGAATGTAAAGTTATGACTTATGAGATAAAGCAGGTAGGCTATACTTTTTCTAACTAGTGTCGAGGTTTAAAAAAAAAAGATGGTTTGACTTACCTTTTCTTGTGTGAAAATTCTGATATTACATAGTTTCGATGGTTTAATTGTTGGTTAGTTCTGTTATAAGGTAATCACTTATTGCTTTACAAAAATCCTTATGTTACATACCTACCTGTTTCTTATCTTCGTTCTTGTGTGAGTTCTAAAGCGACGAAAAGCAAAGCATAATATTTTGTTTAAACATTGGCAGATATACATTGTTAAGGTAAAATTTGTACTGAAAATTTGTTATCAGCAAGGTAAATTTCGAGAGCACAAATTGTAACTTCACTGGTATTTAATGTTATTAAATATATTTAATGCATTAAATGTTAATTTTAAAAATATTTCCTTATTTTACACTTCTTCTTCTTGGAGTGGCATTCTCTTTATTTAATTCGTTAATTCTGCGGTTACGGAATTTTACTAAAGATTAGAGAAAATAAACTCTACAAACGTTTCAACTTATTTAATAACAGTCTAAAATGTTAAGTTGTACCATATCTGGCTCAAGAATATTAAAAACTAAACTAAAATTTAAAATTCATATGTAAAGAATTATATGGTTAGTTTTATTTAATCACGTTTTCTGTCATGACGAGGGTGTTCCAAAAGTCTATTTGTGTCTTAGCAAAGAATTAATAATTATTTGTGATCTATGGTGTTGGTTACATTTTCTTTATTGAGTAATATTTTTCTGATTTACACTCAAGTTACATAACTGTGATAAATATTATATTATTTTTAAACTAGTTTTTTAATAAAAATTGTTCTGAGGATGATCAGCCAATGTTTATGGCAATGCTAATAAACGACTTCATAAAATTAATGTAGTTTGTATCATTTGTGTGGGCAAGGCCAAGCTAATTAAAAACCCTTTTTAATTCATAATAATTTTATAACCAATATTTTTATAATAATTAATAGGACGCTATTTTTTTGTCAGTACATTTAATTTCATCATAACCACAAAATCTACCTGAATTATATATTTATTTTTTATACATTTACGAGATCTTTTGATCAATTAATTTGTTTATTAACCTTGTTACTTAACCATTCGTTGTGAGAAGGCCTTTACAGTATTAAATTATATTTTGAACCCATCTCATTTTAAAGATGTTTCAAAAAGTTTACAAATAAAATTATGAGAAACTATTGAAAAAAACTCTAATAACCTAATAAGTCGGTTGACTACAACTTTAATTGTTCGAATTGCGATGCTGTTTACATTCAAAAAAGTGGTAAATGCTTGAAAATTGTAATTCTAAGCCATAGGAAAGCTATTTGAAATAATAGTAATAATAATACAACAGGTTTTACGAATTGTAGGTCACATCAAAGTCATTTTTAATGATAATTATAATAATAAGAACAAGACAATGGGTTTAACAAATACAAGGCCAAAATTTTAATAGATAATAATTTATTATAATAAGCTAACGGGTTTCCAGAGCATTGCCATGCATTTTCTGTATCCTACAATTTTCCTTAGTTTTACATAATTTAAACAAGGGGAGGCTAGGAGATTCCGCAAATCAGAAAGAAAAGGTAAATCTGATCTGATCAGACTTTCGTTGGACCCTTATAATAGATGAGTAATATCTTTCAGTTAATTAACTTTAGTATTAAGTATTTGCCTAAATGTTATGAATTTTTGTTTAGTCTTTAAGTATCTTTGAAGTTGATGGTATGATGTAGGGTATAAGGGTGCAACATGTACCATGAGATCGAAAAAAAGATGATTCTGAGCAGGCCTTGACTAGTACAACACGATTGGCAAGACTGATTTCAAAATGTGGCTGCAGGTTAGAGGTTAATAAATGTCAAATAAATTAAAACACAAAACAGTATTTATTTAGGGAACAAACTGAAAACTAAGATGAATACATGTTAGAGTAGGTGTTCAAAATGTGATCCTTCACTAGTATTACAACGATAAACTTAAATAATTCTGGAAACAAGATTGCAAAACTGACTTACATTTGAAATGTCACTGTCACATTATAATTCATAGGCATTCTAGAACCAGTGTAGCCAATCGTGTTGTACTAGTCAAGGCCTGCTCAGAATATTTTTTTTTTGACCTCATGGTACTTTAACTATGTCAAATTAAAAATTGTATACTTGGAAAACGGCCATTTTAATATGTAGAAAATAGTAAACTAAATTTTAATCGTCAGCAACACTTTAGTCGTTAATTCTTTTCCACTGCAGTAATATCCATTTTTCTTTCTAATTATTTTGTTTGTTTACTTGTTACTATGTATGTGTTGCAGTTGTTATAAATCGTTTCTATGCTTCCGTACAAACACAGCCTTAATAAATTTACTCAATTTGTCTAGAAAATTAGGTTAATTCGAACTTTTCCGTTAAATACACAAAAAGTAACATGTTCGACGTGTAAGAAAAATGGGAAATATAATTCTCTCGCTAAAGCCTGTGAATCAAACATTTTTCCACTCACTAGAAAATTATCAATTTTCTTTACTTTACTATTATTGTATTTGATGGAAAAAACTAGCTGTGTTGCTAAAATTAATTTTTGTTTAATGAACTACCTTACAAATGGATAATTAGATTTATCAGTGCCTATTTTCACCTTGTATAGTACAGAAATTTTCAAGATTTCATGAAATTCTTAATAAAATTCTTAAAAAGCAGATGAATGCATTAATATAATTAATAAATCATTGAGAACTCAGAGAATCCTTTATCTTGACCAATCTAAAGTTGCTTGAAAATTTTAGAAATTAATTCAGGAATTAGGTAGCAATCTCAAAGAACACGATTATCACGTTTAATTAATTTTAAACAGTTGCTAAGTTCAATTTCTAATTATATTTTAGTAAATATAAAATGAAAGTTACCTTACATTATGTAATACGAACAAAAAGTATTTGAATGTCGATTGCTGTGGAATTAAAAAGTCCCTGAAATTATAGACTTTTATGATTTTTATGTTATGGAGCATTTGCTCATCTTTCAAAATAAGCATTTAAAAATGTTTCGAAAACGACACCTTTTGTAATTTCTTGTTGTCTGAATTTTCCTTGGCTATAAAAATGTTCTAAAAAACCAAGAAAAGAAGAAAAAAAAAGAAGCTTATAAAAAAATATGTCAGAAAGCCAAAAGATCCTTAGAGGAATTCCAATCCCAAGGATATTTTAGCAAAATTAGCAGTTCTGCGGAAAATGTAGGATTTTTTAAAAATTCGCTTTAACCAGCTTCGATGGCGTTAAGGTTGGCATACCTGTTTTATAAACTAGAGGCGTTGAGTTCGATTCCTGGATCAGGTTGGTGGGATTTTTAATGCGGAAAAATATCAGGAAATACACCCTCTGTCGGATAATATGATGTTTGGCACGATAAAAGTCCCTTCTCGGGCTGGAAACCCTCTGTTCGGGTAGTGTCAGTGACCATAGTAGTCAACGCGCGTTAAAATTCTTGGAAGCCGCAAGCCTAGATTTCGCCCAGACAAACAAATATAAATGTACTTATAGTCCAGTCAAATTAGACTTTTTGGCGGAAATAAATTATATATTTTTGAAATTCGGTGTACATACTCCTGAGTACTCTAGAATCGAATATCTGGAATTTCTGGAATAACATTATACAAAATAAAAATTTGATTTAAAATAGTTATTTACGAGAGCGCGAGAAACGAATTGTGCGTTGCGCGACAGAATCCACCCCCTACTTCCGGCCTCTATACCGCGCGAACTACAGCTTTTGTGGCAAATCGTGTAATATAATTTTTGTTCAAAATTTTGTTCCCATCAACTTTACCCAATATAAAAATTTTCAGGTGGTGCACCGTTTACGAGATAATTGCGAAAAATAACACAACTTCGCCGTTTGGGGGATGTTTTTTCAATATTAAGGGATGAAGCCCCCACCGAGGAAGGGGAAACTCGACGGATATTCGATTCTAGAGTACTCAGGAGTATGTACACCGAATTTCAAAAATATATAATTTATTTCCGCCAAAACGGCTTTTTGAGGCTAATATGACTGGACTATTAAGGCATCGGCTACTGAGAGTATTAGCTATTGATATTGTTTTACAGGTTTCGATTTTTAAAAATTGGGAAATTTTATAAAAACTGTCATAGTATTATAGCGAAGAAAAATTGTAATAGACTATAAGCTTCGTTTATATTCACTGTGTTGTGTGTTTATGAAAGGTAAAAGATGGTTCTGATTTCATCCTTCTGATGAATCTGATAAAATTCTTATCATCCTATTGATAGTTTACATTATATTTGATAAGAATATTTTGCACAAATTAAAATATTCTGATTCATTTTAAATACGAGAGAAATCATACTGGAAAGATACTGTATATTTACACAGTGTTTGATTTTGGAAATTCTACTTCTATTTATTGATTTGATCGGATGTGCACTTTGAAATAAAAGTAAAAATGTTCAAAAATCGGGATTTTCGCGTCCCAATTTGTTTAAATCAGTATGCGATTCAAAAGTCTAAAACTCGGAACTCTCCCAACTAAATAGATAGTCCGGCTAGTCCCTCTAACTTCCCTAAAAATCCGGCTTCGAACTGACATTCGAACCTGTGTTCTCTTGGTGACATTTGACTAGCAGGCCAACAATCGACTAAATTTAGGATGGTCTTAGCAAATCCAGAAATATAATTTTTAAATTCCGTGAGAGGGTTTAGAGTGCAACATTTTAAATAATTGGCCAAAATTGTTCTTAAATGAGAATCTTTTCTAAGTGTGGTTTATCTAAAAGATAAGTAACATATTATTATTTAAATAATTGGCTAAAATTGTGGTTAAATGAGTATCTTTCCTAAGTTTGGTTTAGATAAAAAAATAAATCACATGCCAATAAATTATTTCACGGCATCGATTTATTTATTTATTGCGTATGGGAAGCTTAGTAATATACAAATAATATTAATAGTAATATATCACATGCATGTATATGTATATATGGTATATATCTATGATAATAGTATAAATAAGGTATAGATGTTAGTAAAATGTTAGTGTAAGTATAGATCAGTAAACACTATAAATATATATGTATAATAACTTATGTTAATGTAAGTATAAGGTGTTAGTACCGTATAAAGTTTGCTATATATAAGGGTTAAAACAGAGGCGGCAGTTATATATCTATGTCCAGGTTTTGTAGCCACTGGATAGCCTCTGGAGTTGCTTTCGTTAGTTCCGCTAAGCCACCATCAAGTTTTCTTCGTTGACACTCGTTCACAATGTGCTCCAGAGTTTGGGATGGGTTACCACAGTCACATTCAGTTGTGTTTCGTATTCCCCAGGCTGCCATCATCTGCCCGCTCCTTCCGTGTCCTGTTCTAAATCTATTCAGGCTGCACCACAGATGTCTCGGAAGTTCAAAACCCGGTAATTTTTCAGTCACGTCTTCAACAATAAACTTGTTTTTAGCCTTCTCATCTTCTTCCCATGACTTCTTCCACGTGTGAGGGACATCAAATTGTTCCAGGTTTTCTTCCCATGCTGGTGAGCGGGATCTGAGGCGCCGAGCTGGAGGATTTTGTAAATTTTCCGACATAGGAAGGGTCTGTCGGTTGTTTTTGTACTTAGATAATTCGGTTTTGGCCTTTGCTCTTCTTCTTAGTTTAGGAGGAGCTATATTTGATAAAATAGGTAGCCAAGAGGTCGGAGTGCTTTTTATTGTGCCGGAGATAATCCTCATGGTATCGTTCAATTGAACGTCTATTTTAGAAATGTGTGCACTATTATGCCATATGGGTGCACAATACTCGCCTGCTGAGTATACCATATATACGGCATCGATAAAATTTTCTAAATATTCATAAAAACATGAAATAATATATGTTAACATTATTTTGATTAATCCGAAGGTTATTTAAAACCAAACTCCTTGCTAGAAATGATTAGTTTAGTTTTTGTATAATACGGGAAACCTTAATCACGGTTCGTGGTTTTATTTCTATAAACTTTTTTATAGCTGGGCGTGTCGAACGATCCACCTTGCCTAGGCAAGGAAGTTCGAATTCTTTCATTTGCTTTTAATTATAAGTTTTTAAATCGAAGTACGAGTATTTTGCCAAAATATATAAAAAGTATCATATTTATTTCATTAAATTAACATAGTGGTTGAATTGGTTGGTCAAGTTGATCTGTTTATAATGCATCAATGGTTTTAGTAAAATCTTAGAAATTTCTAATCGATTTATACGTAATTCGATATTCCATTACTAATATACGTAAGTATATGCATGAGAAACGCAACCAAATAAAATCCAGATCTCCTTTACAGTTCCACTTTTTGTTATTAATTTTTTTATTCGTTCTAAAATATGATCAGTGCAGCTTTGTTACAATCTGTCATGATTTAATAAGCTCAAGAATTCAAACTTTCAGTTATGCTGTCGGAGTGAGTATCAGATTTCAAATCAAAATTATTATCGATCAGCAATTAAATTGTAGTTCAAAGGCCAAATCTGCACGTGAGCCAACGAATCCATCAAAACACTTATACGATGCAACATCCAGAGATGTGAGCTTATAATCCGACATCCTGCATCAATCATGATTTACAATGTGGACTTTATTACAATTGACATCTATTATAAATGATGCCTGGATGCCCATTGGATAATCACCCGCATCTGATTACGCTTTTCGTTTAGGTAAGGTAGGTATCCGAGGAGTTAATATCGGCAATGTCAATGTCAGCCGGTATAAAAGCCGAATCTGGAACCCAGATCATATCAGAGATTAGAGAAAATATTTCCACACTGTTTTAGGATGACAGTTTGTTGATACTTTGAAAGTTAATGGGTGAATACGAAATAAGCAGTATAATGCTCTAATTTAGAAGAGATAATATCGATATAAACCTATAAAACCACGTTGTTTCCGTCAACAAAATTTATTTACCAACTTCACAAGAATTTCAGTAAAAAAACCAAATTTAAACGATATTCGAGAAATCATCACATTTCATCCTTTTAATTCCCCGAATTCGTACACCAAATTGAAACATAAATTCTGCAACCAATTTTTATTTAACTTTAAATATGTCGGTGGGTGTAGTTTGTATTTTTTTCATGCTTAGTTATCTGATAATCTAAACTCGTACGATTTTATCCCACCCAAACTGCTGCATTTTTGATGTTTACAAATTAACTGGCCGACAAATAAAGAAGCGGAATTTTCTTTTTATAAGGCTAGCTGTGCCAAATTCAGGAATTAATTAATAACTTCATTTGTGCATCCAATGGGTATTCCTGCATTTTAATATTTTATATTGCAGTCACTAAGTAAACCTTCTAGAGTTTTTAGTAGGGGAAAGCCCCCTGTGGAATTTTATTGTGATGCATTAATGCTTTCGGTGTGTTGCATTGTGGACCTTCCTGATGCGATCAAATGGGATTTTTGCTGTTTTATTATTTATACTCGAAACGAATTTACAAGTGAAACTATGTAGTAATAAACTTCATTATTTTCCTTCAAAGTAGAAATGAAGAGCATCTTTATTGAAAGGCAGATCGATGCGTTTCATCAACTGATTTAGACCCTCAGTGAGATAAGATGAGTTCCTTTGTTGTTTTATTGTACATATCGGAGACGTTTTATTCGCGAAACTATAATATATGGTAGTCAACTGAATTACGTCCTTTACATTGATTATTTTTAAGAAAAATGGAAGCAGATCTATTTGTTCGGTCATCGATTCATAGTGTGATTAGATGAATTTTTTACTTTTTTATTATCAATATTCTTGAAACTATGAAGCAATTCCTAGAATAAATTATTTATATTAAGTTAATGATTTTTAAATAAAAAGAATTGTTTATGTTCAAAATTAGATTGACGAATTTTGTTATTGATGGATTCAACTATTTCTCAGTGAGGCAAAGTGAGATTTCTTTCAGTTTTCTTAACCACATTCAGGACGTGCTTATTCGTGAAACTATCTGGTGATAAATAAAATTATTTACTTTTAGCCGTCGCGTCGATTTTTAAATGAAAAGATTATTTGTGTTTAAAATTAAATCGATTAGCGTTATTAACGATTGACTCAGGTTTTTCCCAATGGGATTAAATGAGACCTTTAATATTTTATTTTCCATATTAAACCTTATTGACACTTGAACTTATGCGCTACTCGATGGAATTATTTACTTTAAGTCGCCGATTTTGAAATCAAAAGAAAGATTATTTGTGTTCAAACATTATTAGTGATTATTCATTAATTCAAATATTGCTCAGTGCGAAGAGATGAGACTGCACACTGTTGTTTTAAACTGAGCTCATCGGCGTCGATTACTACGATCATTGGCCTTCTAAACTTAATCCTACTTCACCGGCGTAGGTTCGAACGTCAACCATGCTCCGAACTCAGATCTGGTCAAGGTTGGGTTCGAACCCGGGACCTCTCGAAATTCCCGATCGTGAGGCACACTAATTCCTTTTACTGTTTTATTAATCATATTAAAACAAACAAAATTATTTAAAATTCTAAACTTAATTAAACCTACTATTAAACAAATAATTATTAACTAACTTACATTACATAAATTTTATATACAATATCTCATAAATTAAATAACTTAAATAATTTCTTTTTATGAATACAATTGTTGTCAAATAATTTTGACTTATTTTTAACTTTATGGATTTTCAAAATTATTTCTAATTTAAATAAAAATTATGCTAATATACTATTTAGAAAATTTAAAAAATAATTTTACTCTTGCTAATTTTGATAAATTTATCTCTTTTTGTTTATATTCGTGTCTGAAATTCTGACATCTTGTCAAAATCTACAGTTGTGATTATTTTTATATAAATAACTTTCTGTTCTTTAAATAACATTATTCCTACACTTTTCACAATTCTACATCTTTCTGTAAGAATTTTTTATCCATCTGAATTTTTCTGGATAGTTAAAATCAATATTTAAAATATCTTAGTGCATCTGCACTTGTCAAAAACCTATTTAGTTAATTTTAAAGCAATAATTTATCTTTATTTGTTATTTTCAGTATGGTAAATGAAGTACTATGTTACCAAGAATCAAAACATCCTGGAACATCTATATCGTAACATAAAATGAAAAAAATCTTGGATATCGGAAATTGTATCCTTTAACTATCAATCTTTAACATAATTTTAAGACATATTCGTTGGGTATATTTACTCTACAGTAATTTTATATTAATCTACAAGTTATAACAAAATTCTAAAATGACTTTACATACAATTTATCTCAATATTTGATTTTATGTAATTTGTAAGTGTAAAATTTGTATATCGGAATTGTCAAAATTTGTGTAAATTGTATTTGTGTTAATTATGTAAATAAATTGATATTGTTTATAACTCTACTGAACATTACTTCCACATCTCTACTCTATCTAATTGTTTATAATATTTGGTGTCTAAAATACACAACAGTATGTAATCTAAAATTTTTCTTTTTAGCGCTCCAGCTGTGGCATTTGCACTGAAACGTATAAGAGGTTACAGACAATACATACAAGTGTACTTTATTACTACAACAAAACACGTGTATAAAAAAAATTCAACAGAAAGAAATACGAAGTACAAAATGGGAAATTTGCTAATAAAGCGTACATTAAGGATGTTTGAAATTTTCGCCAGTTCTCTTTAAAAACTACAAACACCGAAAAAGAAATACTGAGCTTAAATTAAGGCTAGATGAAATCCTGCATTTGTTATCTTCATATTTAAGAAAGAGCATTTATTGTTATTAACATTTAATGAAGCTTGGTGAAATCCTGTGTTACTTTTTAATTTTAATTTTTTAATTAAGTCTCCGTATCTTTTTTGTTTTTTACATACGTACATTCAGAACGAATTATGACACCCCAGAGAAATCAAGTGTCTTTCTGTTTAGTTCGACTGGACAGGCTTCCATTGCACTCCGGAATTCGCTAGTTCCAATAAGCAGACTCGTAAAAAGAAAGTTTCGTTAGCCAGAGAAATTTTTGCTTTTGAATTTAAATAAAATTGATTTCCTATTACTAAATCAAAGCTTATTTAGATTATATTATAAACGATTTAGGCTTCCTTTTGCAATTAAATCTTTAATCTTAAAAACGGGAATTGTTTTTACGATAATGGATGTTCAAGTTGGAAATGAGTATAAATATATTTATCGTGTCACGTTCTGTCACTTACCTGTCCGGCATTATAAAGGATTAATCTGTTGAGACAATATTTTAATGTAAACTCATTAGCTTATCCGATTATTGAAAGTTCGAAATGATTCTTACGCCCGCTTTGTTGTAATCCCTCAAAACGCAGACTTGTTTGGAGTTGGTTTTTCACGCTACGCTGCTTCATCAGACTGATATTTAAAAGCGATACGAAAGCAGCTTTGACATCATAGGTGTGACCGGTTCTTTTTTATACGCTTCGATACTAAATACTGATTGAGTTAATCAATAAAATAATAATTTATAAATAATATTTTATGTTGAACTAACCGGCTTCACCTACATAAATTACACGCCTAAATCGACATTTATTGCATACAAAAGATAGGACAAATCTTTTAAAAAACGACATTTTCGACCTTGCGACCAGCTTAAAATGAAACCCCTTGTCAGATACAAGAATTAATCTGTTAAATTTACAATACGAGAATCGTATACTTTACTTGTCCAAGGTAATAAATATAGATTTGCATTAAGTAAGCTGATACTAAAAGACATTTAAGCACCTGCAGATATTTTGGAGGAAACATTCAAATATCAACTTTCAAACAATTTTTTTAATACTCGATCAAATTTGTCTTCTGTTTATTTCCTTATTAATTGCAACACATTTATTGTCATGTAAATTATATTGGAAGATATTTGAGAACACATACTTGTTAGAAAAAAAAGCAGTTAAAGGAAATTTTGGTTGGCTCCAGCAACATGAATAAAAATATCGCCGTAAATGAATTCATTTTTTCGTGAGCTGCTGAGTTCACATTAAACTAAAATAATTAATTATTATTTTTTGGCAATAAATTTACCTTAATTAAATTTTGTAATTGTTCTTCTGTCAATATAAATTAAAGAGGGTTTGGGGTAGACAGAGACTTTATTAAAATTTAATAAACTATCTAAGTAAATGTATTTTGACGTCTATAATCGGAAATGCTTTCAAGAATCAAAACAAATTAAAAGCTCTAGTTTAATCAAAGTAACAGGATTAAAACTTTGATGTACCTGCCTGAAGGCTCTGCTCTTCTGTAATAATTAGAAGTAGATAAATAAATGAGGCTTCGGTAACAGAACGGGATAAGACCTATGCTTCACAGTCGTTGGGGCATATGTTAGAGGATCGACCGTGTCTATACATTTTGAACTTCCAGAGCTTGATCAAATAACTCTGCTGGAAATAAAACGACTTTAAAAAATAATTGGCAAAATGTGATAAATTTTTTTCTGCATATCTTGGACGATTTGCAGATTAAAAATGCAACTGCAGAAATGTGTTTTTAAGAAACAGGGAATGGCGAACTCAGCCTTTAAAAACCTGGGGATTCCTACTGGAAATTAAATTAAAATTCTAAGAGACTCTTTTAAACTTAAAAGAATTCAAGGATGTCAACAAAACATACTTAAAATTTTTACAACAGAATCTGTCAGTACAGTTCCTGTATTTAACTAAGAACTAGATTGGATTTCCTGTTAATTATAATTAATTAAAACCCTAAAAATGTGGTTATTCCTCTATAAAATACTTCCTAACATCTGGATAGCTAAAAATCGTAAATTCTTATAAAAGAAAAAAATCATCCTGTCGTTAAATTTTACGAATCTGATTACGGAAACGACGCTCCGTTCATCAGGAAACGGGTGTTGCTTGATTTCGGAAAATGTAGTAATAAAAATTGGAAATATTCGCCCATTAAATTAAACTTGACATACTCGTAGATCGGATTGTTTGGAAGGCTTTTTGGTTTGTAATTTACACGTAGGCGAAAATCGTTAATTGGTTTTGTATTTGACTTCCAAAATCCGGTGAGAGGATTTCGATTTAAATTGCTTTAAATTTAGGCAGTTTTAAATTCCGGAAATTTGCAATTTGCAAGCATTGATTTAAGTCACTTTTGATAAAGCTGTTTAAGACTTTGTGCATACAAATTACAAAATAATAAAAATGTGTAATTTCCGACTTCGTAGCTACTAAAAATAAACTTAGAAGTCTCAAAACTTTTGCAAATGTTTGTTAATTCTGAGAGAATCTGATATAAAACAAAAAAAAACTTTAGCAAACTCTACAAAATTAATAAAGCCGGAAACATCAAGATTTTATCAAAAAGCTGAGAATCTACAACACATAAGAGTCAGGCTTTAAAAATCCATTATGAGAATCGTGTTGTAACCAACTAAATCATCTATCTTTCTAGTTCGGGACTTTGCAAATCCCGACTCCCCCGCCGCAGTTTAAAAATCTGTGTTTGTGCCGACGAGAAATAATCTTGCATTCATCAGTTTAACTTTTGAATCCGTCTATTAAAAGGTATTTTCTAAGCCTTTACGTGGGAGCATCAACAAAGGTACAATTAGTTAATGATGTGTTTATTAAAGTTAATAAAAAATAAGGCAACGATTTGTTTAGGAAAAAAGAAGATGAATCTAAAAACCAAAACCAAGCACATTGTTCGTGATTTGTTAAAGATCATTGAACTCTGAAATTTAGAATCATCGCTGCCACCCACATATCGGATACGGAATCATAGAAACGACTTTGCTAAATTTGGACACACCTTCGATGGGCGCCTAAAATTACATTTAATTTTATAATTTTATTAGTAAATAAATGTAAACGTTGACTATAAATAAAGCCGTAGGAATTTTTAATTTCAATTTTATAACGTAAACGAATGAAACTTCGAGTTTCAGTTAAATTTATCGACGATAGAATGCTACTATAGCTGTTAACTTGCCGTTTTTACCATAAAATCTTTTATATCTAAACCGTAAAATCTCATATTGTCCTAACATCTGTATTCCGATATAAATTTAAGTGTCTCGTTTCGGAATTTAAAATAGGCTAAATTACCATTGTTCAAGGTTTCGTTATAAATTACAAAACCACACAGAAATTTAAACAATAAACCCGAGAAGTTAGTTTTAATAACCAACAAATTAAGCGAGTCCACCCTAATTACAAGGAGTACTTGATCCGTAATCTAAAATGTTATAAATAACTTTCCATCAGATTCTGTAGATGGATGAACACATACATTTATTAGAGTAGATTACATTTCCCATGTTGTAAAAGGAACACAACGTTCAGACTTATTCACTCTGTTATTGAGGTAAATTAACTTGTCACATCGGTATGGCATGTGTGAAATCTTTAGGCCCGCACAATGGCACTCCATGACTTATGGACATGAACGTACACTTAATTAATGAAGAAATAAATGGTGTTTTTAATGTCAAAAATTATGAATTATTTGAGTAACGGTACGAGTTGACCACGGCTCGGAGATTTACCCAACAGGCATTTTTGTATCATAAAGCGAAGACAAAGTGGCGGTGAAAATTTTTAGATCGAACACAAAGGCTAAAGTTAATGTGCTCATCATTAAAATGCATCCTTGTCATACGACCGTCAATAATTAATCATTTACTATAGACTTGTTATTTTAAGATCACGATTTACTATGATGACTGGATAAATTTACTTTAACATGTAGATTAAATGTTGATAATTAATGAGCGTAATTAGTAAATCAGTATGTAAATGATCCTTAAGAATTCGCGCACAGTGTTTTTGCGCTGCAAGCAAGAATTTAAAACCATTTACATTGCTTAAGTTAAACTCGCCTTCGTTTGCTAATACACAGCCTTTTACGTAATGCATTTATCTTTAATGAAATTAAGACATATTTATCTTCAACTTCTATGCGTTTCAAGTCAGCCAAGGAAATTCTATGTTATTAGTTTGATTCTTGTTCAAGTTTTACCAAAAAAATTAAAGCCAGGAAATGTCGTAGTCATTATATTTGTATTGCTGAAGTAAAACTAGCTGGTTTATTAATTGATGCACAATTAATTTTAACCTTTTTATGAAATTAGGAAATAACAGCAAAAATAGTTATTACATATTATTTTTCATAATGAATCAGAGATCGCATCTGTTAGAGGTTCTACGAACTATACTTCAAACTTGCGCAAGTATTTTCAGTGGATTTCTTTTAATAAAGAAAACACAAATAGTAATAAAAGCATAAAAAAAATACAACTTTTAGTGAGCTTTGCGGGTGGTTTTCTCTTTCATTAAATGCCCAACGGGGCACCATCACAAATTACCATCAAAGTTTCTATCAGTTGTATAATTTAAATACGAACACGCTCCTATCCTAGCCGACTCGATCAAATAAAAGGAATATTTAGGTATATTTCAACTAAAATCAATTTCCAGTTTCAATTCTTCGAAATACAAAATGTCTCGTACTGCAAACAAATTATCTGAATAGGTTTGTTTTTACCTTTTAAGGCCATAAAGATTTTATTTATCTTTTTTAACTGTATTGAGTTGCTGCTTTTGTTTCCTAAGATTGAAATTACAAATGAAAGAATTTAAATTTACGTTTTTTACGATTTAATGGAAGATTAGCCAACTCCAAAAATTGTATCAAATTATAATTAATTTACAATGGATTCAACTTTTATTAAAACTACTGTTGATTCTGAACTTAACGCAAATGTATGGAAATTAAAATTCGCTGTTTTGCAAAAGTTGGCTTTACTTGTGCCACTTGCATGTAATGTGAGTTGGCAACATTGACATTTGAAACGTCACGCTTTGATGATCAGTAGATGAGATGGGGTTAAAGGTTAAACATCATACTTTTTATTGTACTGAAAATGGAAAATTTTGTGCCAACAAAACGGCATGTGAGGGAAGTGTTATTGCATTATTTTTGTTTAAAGAAAAGTACCACTCAAAGCCATTGTTTTCTGGTAAAAGCTTATGGTGAATATGCTCTATCGGAAACCACTTGCAGAGGTTGGTTTAGGCAATTCAAAAGTAACGATTTTGGTGTAGAAGCCAAAAAACGTCCAGTTCAGCCGAAAAAGTTTGAAATCAAGAATTGGAGGCATTATTGAACGAGGATGTAAGTCAAACATTGGAAGGAATGTCAGAGGCATTAAATGTTAATCGTTCGACTGTTGGAAAACGATTACCTACACGCAATTAGAATGATTCAGGGAATTGGGTCCCACATGCATTAAAGGAAAGATACATTGCGAAGTGATTAACCATTATGTGAATTATTGCTTTAAAGGCAAGAAATAAAGATATTTCTCCATCGACTTGTTACTGGAAATGAAAAGTGGATTCACTATGATAATCTTAAGCGACCACAAGGATGGGTAGCCAGGTCAAGCAGGTCCATTAAGGCCCAAACGGAATATTAATGGTTCAATGGTCATGCGGTGTATCTGGTGGAACCAGAACGACATGGTGTATTATGCAACCAAGTCAGACCATCAATGCTGAGCGTTACCGAGCACTGAAGGACAAACGACTAGAATATGCCGAAAGGCATAACAAGGTCATGACAACGCTAGGCCTCGTATTGCTTAACCAGTCAAAGGAACTTTAGAAGCACTTGGCTGGGACCTGGGATGTGCTACCCAGCCCGCCGTATTCACCAGACGTGGCTCCATCAGACTTCCATTTATTCAGGCCGATACAGTTAGCTCTTTTTGGTATGCTAAAATTAAAAATGGGGTTGATGCATGGATCGCTGCAAAAGAACCGGGAATTTTTTATCGCGGAATCCATCGCTTGCCTGAGAAATGGGACAAGGTTATAGGTGCCCAAGGAGCATACTTTGAATGAAATAAATATGTTACATAGCATTTTTTTCAAACAAAAAACAGCGACTTTTAATTCCCATACCTCAATATGTATATAAAAAATATATATAATTCAAAATAGAAAACATTAATTTAGAATAGATGTACAAAGATTCATTCAGTGGTCGAAGTGGGAAAACATTACAAGGGGGATGCTAGATTTTCGAATATTCTGTGCCCCCATCCCCCTATTTACGTGTGTGAGATAGTTTATCACTTTAGGAAAATAAAATGGTGATACTACAAAGACAAAAAATAAACCTGGGTTCTTTTTAATTTGGTTAATTAAAACCTCACTTTAGAATCTAGTACTTGATTCCACATACTTTACTTTTTAATTCACGCAAATTGGTAAGAGTATCTTTATCAGTAATAGATAGCTGTTTTGTCTGTGGGTATTTTAAAATAAATAAATAATCCCCACGGGAACCGTGCGGTGCCCAAACCCAAACAATGAATAATATTTTTTGAAGAATTGAACACTCGTTACTTACATACAGGCTACCGGCTACTTATTAAATAGTTAATTTTAAAAATCATATTTGAAGGATGAAACCCCATAGTTTAGCACTGGGATGTCTTTTAATTTTTTTTTTAAAGTAGGGGGATGGTTTAATTTTCTTTTCAATGTAGGGGAACGGCTTAATTTCTTTAACAAACTAGGGGGATGCCATCCAAATTTTTAGTTGTATTCTGGAAAATTGCTAAATTACCACTTACTAATACTGATTGTAAAAATATAAAATCTCTTTTTCATCTGTTGGGTTTAACAATTGTTTACTGATGTTCAACAAAGTAGATAAAATTAATATTAATAAAATGCGCAGAATCCACAGTTAATTGAGTTAATAATTAATAACTAATGATCAAAACATACACTCGACGCAGACTTTGGTGAAATTAGCTCAGAATTAATTCTTCAAGGAACTTGCCAAATATTCAATGAGTGCTCTTCATAACGCGACTTTCGCAAATGTTTAAGAATATCAATGTCAACGCATTAAAAATTATTTCAAGCGAACATAAAAATATTAATCCTTTGCTTTCACTCATTAGTATTAACACCTTTAATTTTTTTCAAAAATAATTAAAAGACGACTCTTAATGACAATAAAACTTAATCGCCAAAACAGCATGAATTTATACAAAATAATTACAGAAGAATCGCTTTAAATAGACCGGCTTAATTATAACCATTGCTTGACTGATTAAAAGAAAACGAAATCTCAATACATTGCTAAGAAAAGATTATTGGGAACAGAAATAATGCTTAACAATATGTCTAAATATTATTTTTAAAACGGAATGCATAGATACAGTAAATGTTATTATTGTGATTAACATTAAACGCAAAGATACAGTTGTGAAATGTCCTCGATTGTTGTTAATTGATAAAATTATTTGTTTTAATTACATATAAATGGAGAAAGTCAATAAGTATTGAAAGCTGTTATTGATACTTCTCAAAACTGCAGATGATTGCTGCAAACCAGAACATAAACTGTCAGACGTCGTGTTAAAATATTTAACGCAGCTTAAATATTATGTAGATGCATAAAATTTGTAAAATGGTACTCTTTTTTGATTTTACTAGCCAATTTACAAGCTGTTTGTCAGGTTCAGTAGTTTATGTTTCCTTTAATCTTTTAGCTAACTAATTTTATGTTACTTGTACTATTGTGTTGTTATTTGTATTGTACAAACTTTAGAGTTATTTCTGAATAATCGCTAAAATAATATATTAAACTATTCTACTGTATTATATTACGTTTTACATTTTAGTATTTCCCTGAAACTGATTTTTGAGGATTGAAAAATTACAAATACTTTTATAAAAAGTTCTGCTTTTAATTTTTAACGGAATTTGTTTTGACGATCAACGTTTGCAAATAGTTTATTTTCATGTATTTCATGAAGTGACATAATCCACCCTATTCTATTTATTCATATTTTACAAACAAATCAAATACGTAAAAACACTTCGAAAAAACGTGTTTAATGAATTTTCTTTAATATGAAACCGTGGAAGACGTTTGGGTCATATTTACATTTATCATTTTAATTATCGTGCCGATATCGTGCTTCTCTGTTGCTACAACTACAAAGTTATATAAAACTATATCATTTTATATTTACGTTAAACACAACTTTAAGTAGAGACAACTTTAAATATGAGGTGAGAATGCGGGCCAACGTCTTTGCTTTTAGATAATACCTATTCGCTAAAATAATAAATTATTGTAATCTATTCTACTTATATTTAACACTAGTATTTTTTGAGACCAAAAGCATTAGAAACACTCTCTCAGAAGCTTTGTTTCTAATTTTTCTAAAGTTTTAATTTATCAGAGCTGTTTTAGCTTGGTTCAGAAGATGTTGGAAAATACAAAACAATTCATATTACAAGAAATCTAGATATCCGTGAGTCACTTAGGATGACTTTAAACTGGATTGCCTGATAAGGGCTACAATTAACAAATAAAACTAAAATTTCTGCAAAAAGATGACCAGCCAGTTTCTATAAATTTCAACTTAAGAACCTGAAATTGAAAACTTTTAGATTTTGAGCTGAAAACTCCAGATGCATTTTTAAATTTCAAACACGCAATATAAATAAAAATTTAAATTCGACATTTAGCAGAAGTTTTAGAAAAACTTGAGGTGTAACATAACCTTTAAGAAAAACGCTCAAGTAGTCAATAAAGTTAGCAACTTAAACTTAAAGTCTTATTTTGAATCTCCTGTTAGACCCATATTTTAATATTTGAATGTAGGATTCATATCGGAAATTTGATGTTATATTTCAAATTTAATTTTGTTCCCTTGAAGGTTGTAATATTTCCTGAATCTAGGTACCTACGACTTGACTTTGAATTTTATAGCCTTCTGAAGACGACTTTAAATCTGACATGTTGATACTATTTAGAAGTTATGAGTTCTCACCGACATCTCGGTAATAACATATGCAGGGATTTTAAGGTAGTAAAGGCTCAAAGCTTTTTTAAAGACTTAAAAAGGTTGAAAAAAAGAGCAGAAAAGTATGCAGAACATTACAAGAACCTAAGTTTATTTGGATTTTAGCCATTAAGATTGCCTTAAAGTGTAATATGAAAAGTGATCTCAAAATTGGGAACAAAAGCAGTATTGACAGAAGTGTTATGTTTGCGCTGAGAAGTTCAAAAAGAGCCTGTTTTACGAAATCTTTACTAAATTATAGCGCACTTTTTCTTTAAGAGATGGCTCGGTGTTAAACTGACTCTTGACTCTTTTCAAATGGTGTTTTGCTCTTCTTAATTCTCTGAGTATTAGGTAGTTTGGGATGAAGTTAAAAGTAATTCTTTCATCTAAACAAAGACAAAAAGTTTGGTTTTGATTGTTTAGGTTTAGACCATCGTCATTTCCGTGAAAATCGTCCAACTAACTGTTTTCAGCCCTACCCTTATCAAAAGAAACTTAAGGGTGTAAAAGCTTTACAAAAACCACCAATAAATTTACCAATTAGAGAGCGTTTAATGTACAAAGTGCCTAAAGTCTGCCCAAAACTGACTATATTTTCGGATAAACAAGTCATTTGAACACTAAGCTTTATGTTTTACATTTACGAATATTTTTTTGATTTTCTAATATCACCGCTTCTCCAGAAATGTAGGTCTGTTGTTGTTGTTGTATAGTCATTTCATTCCTAAGTGGAACATTGGGCGTCCAAGGACGTTTCTGTGACAGTTACTTATATTGAGTAAGGTTGTCAGACTTACCCTAAGTTACACTGTTACTATCACTTAAATTCGAGCACTTTCCTTAATTTGGTTTGAGTTGAGATTATATTTTAATATTTAAGTAGTACATAAGGTTTCTATAAAGTCTTTTCACGCTACTTTATATCTTGTGCAATCAGTTTTATTTGATTCCAGTTTAGACTACTTTCACTGCACTCTTTAAGCACATTTCTTCTCCATGTATTTATCGGTCTACCTCGTTTCCTTCTTCCTTTTATGTTATATTCCATTGCTTGTCTAGTAACATCCGTATTTGGCTTTCTCAAGATGTGCCCTTTCCATCTCAAGCGCCGTCTCTTAATGGTAAATTCGAACTGTTCTTGATTCGTTGTTTTCCATAGTTCTTGGTTGGATATTTTGTTTGGCCAAAATAAGGTCTGAATATCATATCTTTGGTTCTGTTTTAGCGCCCACGTTTCCGAGCCATATATCAGTATGCTTTTGACATTGGAATTAAAAATCCGGATTTTTGTTTTTTGCATTAATTCTTTAGACTTCCATATTTTATGTAGCATGCGGAAGGAATTTTGTGCTTTTGTTATCCTTATCTTCACATCCCTATCGCAGCCACCCCCTTCTTCTAGAGAAATGTAGGTCTAAATTATCCAAATTTTGAAAATCTCCCTATTTTGTTTTTTATTAGTAAATAGCTAGATTACAAATTAGGCACTTTCAAGAAAGATATCAATTTCTAGAATTTTCTATAAATACCCAAAATTTGTTTTTAAACTGCGTGTAGTAGTCGTAAATGCCCTTTATTATACTCGTATTAAGTTCATTTCACAATTATGTGTTTTGGTATTTGCAGCAGTACCAATAATAACATACGGCTCAGAATCTTGGACAACAACGGAAAGGCAGCGAAACAAGCTAAGCAGTACCGAAATGAGATTCCTAAGGAAGATAGAGGGAAAAACGATTATGAACAGAGTCAGAAACACAACATACCGAGAGAAACTGGCAATAAAGCCAATAGAAACAAAGATAGAAGAGGGATAAATGAGATGGTTCGGTCACTTAATGAGGATGGGAGAGGAAAGAACGACAAGAAGGGTATTCGAAGCAAGAACAAGGAAAAAGAAAGGAAAGGGAAGACCTAGAAAAATATGGAATGAAGAGGTAAAGAACGCAGCAGAGGGGAGAGAGATAAAGTGGGAGGATATAAGACCAATGACGCAAGATAGGGGGATAGCATGGAAAAGACAGACAACGAACTAGCAACAACAGTCTTACACTCGAAAGGGTAGAAAGGCATAAGGATTAAGTAAGTAAGTAAGTTGAATTAACTCCTGCATGCTCCCAGTTGGCCCACTTGGACAAGGAATAAATGTAAACTATTATGTATAACCAATATGTAATATTTCTTTTTCTGCTTTATTTACAAAGGAGAATAAAGACGTAGAACTTTTACATTCATGTTTTACCTTAAATTGCTAATTTTCTTTAATTGAAAAGGCGGTGCATGTTTTTATATTAATAGGCTAATCTACAGACATCTAAAAAAATCATTTGATTCTCTTTGTTTTTTGTCATATTAACAAATCTATACAGCTAACCAATTACGCTCTGAAGTTTATAGGTATAAACTAAAGGAGTTATGAAGAAGCTAAAGTATTTTGCAATATCAAATTATTTTTACTTAAGTTGACTGTATCATGTAACTACATTTAAAAGAAAACAGCGACTTCCAAGTTAAGTAAAAATATTTTTTAGAAAGTAAACAGTTTCACTTGAGTATAGATTCCCGAAGAGCAGCAATCACACTACAAGAAAGACTATAGTCGCATTCTGTCGACTGATACAATTCCGTAGATTAGCGAAACTTAGGATTTTTTCTTATTTTTGCATTATTTTTGGTTAATGATTTGATAAGAAACATTTCAAGTATTTAATAATTGATGAATTACAGTTGCAAGGCCAAGAAATTAAAACTTCTTTGCATGAGAAACTTTATGGTCTTTTACCATTGCACGCACAAGGTGCTTTTTATACAAGACAATTACGTACCTACTTACCGCATATCCAGCAACCTTTAAAATGATAAAAATTGCTTCCAGTAACTGGTGATTCAGAATCAGAATTCTAACCCTAATTTGAGATTCAAATCTTACTTTAGAAAAAATTCCAAACTGCTTTGCAAACATTTGAATTTTACAATCAAATCCGGATTTAACTGCTACGTATGAATCTACAGATTTTTTTAATAGAATTTATAGAATATTAATGTTCATTATATTTATAAAACGATCACTTTTTATTAATATTCTGAATGTTAATAATAACAGGATATTCGTTCCGAAGAAATCTTTAAAAATTCAAAATGTTATTTTGCTCTATCTTCTTATTATGCAACGCCATATTATCCATGCCACGATATACTCGTATTTTCTTGTCGTTTGAATTACAAAACTTACTTAAACGCTACAACGCTTAATCTAATGGGAGCATAGCAGACAATATAATAAATATGTATGCGTGCACGCAACGATGCATAATTACCTAGGATTAAGTAAATCAGAATAAAAAATTATGCACAGAAGTTATTCAACTCCGGTATAATTTAATCATTCTAACCTTTACCGAACCTATTTGTTTTGCCCGTGTTTACTCCGTTAATTATTTATGGCATTTGCATACAGTTTTCATGAATTTTCTTGTATTTAGATATCTGAATGAGCCCACTTCATTCATTAAGCTATCCGAATAAGGCAGATGTAATTTAAATAATTTAAGATAAGACGATTTTAAAATGATATCTCCAAAAACGTGAAAGTTAGGGATGTAGGTAAAGCTATTTGTAACCCACAAACGTGCCATCAAGCTAAACTCACTGGAGATGGGTTCGAAATCAATGGCATCGGGTTCAATTACCGGACGGTCGTGTCAATTCCGCGGCCTGCGGGAAATATCCGCCACCACAAGGAAGTCACGGTTGTCTTGGGTGCTGGAGAATGATATTGGAAGATCTCGTCAAAATAGAAATTGTAGAAACTTTCTAGGAATTATATTAATGATTATCGATTTTCAGCGTTCGTGATCTAATTTATAACTCGTGTGCGCCCTACTGAAAGAAATTTAACGAAAATGTAGGAATATAAAAATAGTCAGCTGGTGGTTTATATATAATATAAAAATGGCGTAAAATCCTAGTTGGCAGTTGGTTAGTTAACCGTACTTTTTACGACTTAGATTAAAATCTTGCTCGTAGTTCCAGAAATTCATGTAAAACTTTTATGGTGGGCGAAATAAACTTTTGGGACCAAATGACAAAACGTTGCTTTTGCGCACATTATACAGATTAAAGAAGCATAGATAACAAACTAGTTATTAATTCGTTAGCGATGTGATAAACCTTAGATTAATCGACAAAACGCTTCGGAATAACAGATGTGACGCTTCCAGATAAGCCTCTAACACTACTAACTATCCACATTATCCCGTAATATTTCATTTCGGCAACCATATGATAGCTAGATAGATGAATTTTAAATTATACTTTAAAATAACCATTTATTTACATTTTTCGACGTTGGTGGATACGTTGGAATAATTTTTCATTATGAAATCATTTCTTTATTGCTGGTAATGGGTTCCTTTGGGAAAAATTTAACCAGTGTGACATGATATACATCTGTATAACCACACGTTGTAAGAATGATGAATATGAATTAAAAATCGTTAAAACTTGCGTGAATATTCAACAAAATAAAGGCAAAGCCATCCAAAAACGAATTTAAAATGAGTTGTTAGTTTTTATCTGAAATTTTATACACTTTTAAAAATTAGAAAGTTGAATGACCTACAACAACATATTTTAGCAGATTATCAATAATATTGAAGACCGAAATAACTCACTAACTTGCAGTTAAGAAATTTTTTACATTCTCAGGAGTTTAGTGATATCAAAAATTCAGAAGGTTTTTACCTGATACCTGGTATAAATATTAATTTTGAGAAAGTAATTTAAAGAAAACTTCCTGATAGCAACATTTAATTTAAAACGTGTTTATGATAGTGGGTGAGCGGTCTTTATTTGTGTCTTCGAAATGGGTGGCCTGATTTCAATTAAATTTTAATTGTGGTTGTCTGCAGCTTTTATGGGGAAATAAACCTCCCGAAATCCACGACCAGCTGTAAAATTAGTATATTTGTTTGAGCATAGCTATCAGAAGTTGATTGACGAACGCATTAATTGATTTTCTTGTAATTCTCAGAGTCAGTGTTAAAAAAGAGTTATAGGCAACGCCTAGAATTTTTTAAAAATAAATATAGATACCAGTTAATTATACTTCAAACTTCTACTTAAATTAAAGTTTGCGGTGGAAGCATAAGGCTTTGAAGAGTTTGCTTGCTTCCTGTCTCAAAAGAATAGAGTCTATATTCTGTATTTCATATTTTATGTAAATCTCGCCTTTTAATTACAGTAAAGATTATTCTTTTATAATTGGAAATAACAAAAATGTTATTTCCGAAATTGTAGTGAAGGCATTAATTTTTGTTCCCTGAAACCCATTTATTCTTCTTATTTCTTGTTCCTCCCCTCCTACCCTTCTTATCCATGTCCTTCCACTCTTAGTTCTCTATCTTCTCTGTATTCTCATATTTCTCATTCTTTTCTTTCTTTTCCCTACTTTCCTCCTCTGCTTTTTTCATCTTCCTCTCTTTGTTCTTCTTCGTCACCTAGTTTTCTTTTTTCTAGTCTTCTTTTTCGTTATCCTCCTTCTCGCTCGTAGCTTTTTCTGCTTCTTATTTTGTTATTTATCATTTCTGATTTTGTACTTTCTCGTTTTGTTTTTGCTGGTTTCTAAATTTCATCTGGTTGGCTTACTTTTCCTCCATACTGAAGACTATTTTCATTATTTAAAACTTCTTCTGTGTTTTTTTTTTTAAGTTTACAGAATTTTCATAATTTTCTATGAATATCTGTGTTTTTCATCCAACTCTTTTTGGGCCTGTTTGTTTTGATTTTGGCCTTTTCGTAGATATTGTTTGGCTGCTGATTCTTTTTTTCTTTCGTAATAATTTATTTTCGATATTACTATCGCTTTTACTGCTTCCAAGTTTTGGTTTTGTTTTAAACTATCACGGCCCTGTCTTTATTATTTTAGATTTCACTGTCACTCCTTCTGCTTCTTTCAAGTTTTGTTGTTTTAACTTATCACTGTTGTGTCTCCGCCATGCTTTCATTTTTTCTTTGCATTTCTTTAGTACTACCTTGACATTTCTAGGTTTCTCATTATTATATCTTTAAAACATTACGGGTACGTTCGCTACAATTATTCTTTATAGCAGCTCTTCATTTTTTTGGCTGTATGTATCTTGTATTTTCTTCTTGTGTAGGCCTTTCTGTTCTCTGCTTTTTGCATTATGTTACTTCTATACTCCATTTACCTTAACTACCAACTAGGCTTGATCTTTGAGTAGGCACAATGTATAGCTTCGTACCTTTATTTAATTAATGAAGTGGGCTTCTAAAAGTTTAATGCTTTTTTAACCACTGCTTAACAGCTTGTTTTGTTTGGAAAAAATAGGATGGCCTTTTCTTGCCAAATAATTGAAGATTGGCATTTTCTTGTTTATCAAACTTCTAATTTCTTTGTTTTAAAGGCATGCCTGTTTTATAGTTATATAATACAAATTTTACAATTTTCTTATTGTTCTTCTTTTTCATTAGCTTTGTTGTTTATCATTCTGTAGTTTCTCATTCCGTTTTAGTTATCATGAGTTCCAGAACCACTGTACTGTATATTGTGTTCTTTTAGTACTTCTTGTGAATCTTCTTTCTAACGGTTTACAGAACCTTTTCAATTTTCTATGATTTTTTTTTTTGATTTTCATCCAACTCTTAGAATTCACCGTTTTGTTTTTGGTATTTTTCTAGATATTTTTATTATTTTCTTCCAAGTTTTGTTTTTAGAACTTACCAACAACGAAAAAGCAACAACAATCAACAACGAAGATGCCACTCAACTGGCTTCGCCGCTGTATCGTTTCTTCAATAATTAATTATTTACTTACTTTACTTTACTTTGCATTTCTTTACCGCTATCTAGGCATTCCTTAATTTCTGATTATTATTTCTTTTAAATATTCCATTTGATAACTTTTCGGTTACTTTCGACGCAGTTATTATTTATAGCATTTGTTTACTTTCTGACTCTATTTATATTGTCTTTTTTTTTCTTGGTTAGATCTGTCTATCACTCCTTGCCTTTATTTTCTTCCATTTTCCATTTATATGTTACCCTATCAACAAGTTTGGAACTGATTTTAGAAATGTTCATTTAATCATGCAATAAATAGTACAATGCATAGTTTCGCCTTTCGCAATTTAATTTGAATAATAAAGTTTCGTTTTAAACGTTTAGTTCGTTCTTTAAGCACTATTTAGCAGCCCTTTCTCTTACGATTTCTGGAAAAAGTATTGAGACCTTATCTTTACCAAAAAAACAGAGGTATATTGACATTGCCTTCTTATTTATCAAACTTCTGAAGTTTGTTTTAAAGAGATGCTTATTATGTAGGTGGTTGTTGTTTTATATCACAAAAATTTTAGAATAAAATACAAGTTCTTTCTCTTTCAATTTCTAGAAAAGTATGATGACCTTTTCTTTAAGATAAAATAGAAATAGGTATATTAACATTGCCTTCGTATTTATCAAACCTGTGAAGTTTATTTCAAAGGTATGCTTATTATATAGGTGGCTGTTGTTTTATACAACAATAGTTTAACAAGAAAATACAAGCTTCATTATACTCCCACGTGAAAAATTAGTAAGGCTTTTCCAAAAGAGAATATTTATGCTTCAATGTTCCTTTCTGAAGTATATAAATAATTTACTGTGTGTTAGTTTTTAAAGAATGCTAAGAATAAATAAAGTTAAACTATTTTTAAAATTTTGTTTTCGGAAGTTGTTAAAGAAAAATTAATACATAACATTACTTAGAATTATAAACATCTGTTTTAAAAAGTCTATTTAGATATTCCAAATGTAAAGTAATTTACTGACCGAGTTATTTTTTAAATATTTTTTTTTAAATAACCTGAGAAAAATAAAAAAGAAAATAAATACATGAGCCAGATAAAATCAAGAAGAGGTCAACTTTGAAACAGAGTCCTATTGTAATTTTTGTTAACTTCATATAGGTATGTTAAACTAAAAAATCTTAAAAACGTATGTTAAAGAAAAGAAATATAAAGTAAAAAAATTTAATATCCAAAACTCTTTAATGAAATTACTAGAAACAAATTTATATTTTTAACTCGAGTGCATTCAAAGTTTTAATTAAGGAACGTATTCGACTTAAAATTTTTGTAGTTTATGTTTTAAGGGTTTCAAATCCAGGAGTTTTTATCAAGACTTGCTCAGTACTTGTACTTGTTCTTTACTTTTACGTAGTTTGTACTTTATAAAGGCAATATCTTTCAATAGGTCATAAGTCCAAAGTAAATTTGGAGTAGATTTAAATCTTTAGGCACAAAATTCACGTTATTTTTGGTGTATCATTCAATGGTTGGTTTGTATATTGGGCAGTTATCAAGTCAAATTAGCCTAGTAAAGTACTACGCGATTTATTGATAAAAAACATTTATTTATAATTTTGCAAAGTATTCCGCTCCATAATCAATGGATTTTCGAATCCGTGAAAACTCAAAAAAAATGAAAAAGGCCAAGCATCATTCAACGGGAACAAAGCTTATGGACCTTCAAATGTTTGTGTAAAATAATGTTAATTGCTTTCACACCAATCTTTATAGTTGCTTGAATATAGTTTTCGCCAAAGAAAATGCAAAAAAGTACTTGAGATTTACATTTATAATCCCTTGTAAAACCTAATGTAGGTGCCCACAGTAGACAGTAGGTAAAGATGACAGAGCCGTATTTAAAAATTCTATTTAAAAGCAGGAAGTAAATACCTAAAAGCGAAAAGATGTTTCGGTATAACTGTAAATGAGTTATTCCTAGAATATTTAATAGTACGCCCCATGCCGACAAGGTGCTTGCAATCTATTTAAGGGCCGCTTATTAGTAGGTTTTACAAGGGATTATAGATATAAAACCTCAAGTAAGTACTTTTTTGCATTTTCTTTGGCGGCAACATACTCCTTACAGTAATATGCCGGTCCTCTTCGATCATGATCCGAACAAGACCAATATTCTTTTCGGTAACGGCTATTTTTGGTTTAGGAGCTCGAAAACTGCCATTTCAGGAAAGTCGACCACATTGAAATTTATTGTACCACCGCTTTATGGTAGCTAAAGAACACGATTTGTCACCAAATACTCCATTAATTAATTCAAAACATTTTTTACGGTTTAAGCCACATTTGAAATTGTACAAAATCACAGCTCGATAATGTTCTCTGTTTAATTCCATGATGTCTTACGAATTAATAGGATGACTTTAAGCCTATGTGTTTTAAAATATTCAAGTATATTGGTCTACCGTCTCTACCATTAAACTTGTAAAAAACTAGCGTCCCACTGTCAAACAATATTTGTTGCAAATTTTAATAGCCCTAATAAATAGGTTCAGCGGAAGGAGAACAGTCCCCGTATATTAATTAAAAGTGCATTTTGTATAAAAGTCCACGCTTCGCAGTCCACGTTGACAAATTGCTTGTCATACTAAATATTTTTGAGCAGATTTCTCTACTAAAATCACTCTTCTAGTATCATTTACTCGTACATCAGGAATAACAGTGCAGAATTGTGGCCCAGGAAGACCAAAAAGTCCATTCCCACGTAAGTAACTTGCATGGCCCATAATAATGCAATTTGTGGAATTCTTCAAAACATCATAACATAATCATAATCATAATATTTTCCAGACTGCTTTACCGTGTTGAACATTAGTTGGTTTTGAACATTTCTGCATTTCGTAGGTTTTCAAATTTAGGAAAATTTTTTATCGAAGCTTTAGCTGTAATCAGTATTGCACGAGAGATATTAAGGTAATTTTACTAAAAGAGAATTTTCAGTGAAACGTAGGTTTTAGTTATATTTCTACGATATAAATTTTAGATTCAAAGAAACTTAATCGCCTTAAATAAATCGCGAAACCTTAGTAATACTTAAATCCAGATCAAATTAAAGCACCGTCAGAGAGAACATGACAATCCGTGCTTACATCTACTCCGTCGTCGTACTCTTAACTCATCTATTTGCCAATTTTGGTTTGCACTCAATGAACGTAAAAGCAACATCCCGTCAAAAACAAAAAACATCCTTAAAAATGTTAAGCTGGGAGTTTGCACTAAACTCAAGTAAACTAAACTAAACTAAAAGAGACCGTCCCTGAGTTTTCAGAGTATAAAACCGAACCATATTGTGGTTAGTGAGGATCGATGTAAGATAAGGCCGTAATGGAGAGGAGAAAAGAGAAGTATACGAGGGAGTAGTCATCTAAATTGCAATTGACAGTTTTCCAGGTGCACCTTTTCTAAAATACGACCGTAACCGACAAAGAACAGTTAGAAATTTTAATGAGGAGGGTTGTTTTAAAAATTTTAACTTGTTATTTCGTGAGGTAACAGATATCTTCCTTTTATATTTTAAACTAATGTTGTTAACACATAATTAGTTAGACCGTAATTAAAATTTTTAAGTGAGGTAAAGGATGTCTTCCTACTAAAACTAGATTAATTAACTAATTAATTAGTTAATTAGGTTTACGGTGGTTTTTATTTCTGTGAAAGCTTGGCCGAAATTAAGTCTGAACCTAAACTGTACTTATAATATTATTTACAATAAAATTACTTGTTATTGTGTTATGTCTTAATTTAACAAGGTGGTGAAAAGGTCAGGGTTGAATTGGCACGTTAACACAATAATCTTCCTCGTTCCACGGGGCGTAATTATAATAATTAAAAATAAAACGTTTTGTTTAAAATTAAACTGCAGTGCATGAGAAAATCTTTACTACCGAAGAAACCGAAGACCTTCGTTTTAATATTCAAGTCGTTCACTAGCGCACCCCTTACTTCATGTAGAATATCTTTAATTCTTAATGTCCCTTAAAAACTTTACACCCTAGGTAATCTCCCTGTTTATCTATGCATTAATATAGGCCTGGAAAAGACTTAATAATTAGAGAAAGAAACGCGAGAGGTGTTCTGATTTTTATTTCTTAGGAAATCGGTAGAGCTTTCAGTGTTTCATGAAATATCAGATTAAACTTTGGTTGACATTACTTTTCTTTAATTTTAGTTTTCAGGCAGAAATTTACCAAGAGATATAATTAACAATGTTGTGCTTTGTAGTTTGTAACATTTATAACACAAGAGTAAACTCGTCATTTTTCTTATTACTGCGAAATCAAATTCTTTTTGAGAAAAATACAGTTCTGGAATTTATTTGAAATCAGGTTAAACAAAGCAGAAAGTATCACATTTATAAAGAATAAAAGAAAGATGTTTCAATCTAAAGACCAAATGTAACATCAGAATAAAATTTTGCAATTTTTTGCTAGCTTTTAAAAGATAAAGTCCGCAGAAAACTAACAAAACCTTCACGAAAGGCAATCCTAACATCCTTTAAAAGCGATTCATGTGTAAAAGGATTTATTTTAAAAAAAGTGAAGGTTTTTACCCTTGCTTTAGTAAGTATAACAGCATTGTTTAATATTGCAGTTAAAAGGTAAAAAAAAGTAATAAAAGGTAATTCGAGGAACCTTCCGTTATATTCCTAGAAACGTCAATAACGCTTTCAGTTAAACACGTAAACTATTTCATCAATAATTACACCGGGTTTTTGTTTTCGTGAAATGAGTTCGTGATAAGAAGACCGAATTTTGCTTGCATCTAATCAAATCGTCACGAAATACAAAACCCAGCCAGCTAATCTATTCGTCAAACTCAAATATGTCGTTCGTTATCGTTAAATTACTAAAGGAAGTACGGTAACATTCTTTTAAAAAGTACGCGTTCGAGTTAAAAAATTCTTAAACCGGCATAAAATTATATAAAATGCGTAGGGTGCTTATGCAAATTGAATAAGTTGAAAAAACAAACAATGCAAACAACATTTGATTCTGGACGAAGTGTATATGTAGAACATTAATATCGAGACTAATTATATCATATATCATTACTTAAGGTAAGTACATAATTATTTCAAAACGAACCATCAACCTCATCAATCATGGTTATAAAAATTCAAGGCCAATTCCAAACGTTAACATCATCGAGAACCGGACGCAAAATATATTAGTGAACGTTGTTATTTCAGATCACGGTTGTTTGTTGTTTTTGTACCTTTATGGAAGAAAGAATCGGGTTTGAAATAAACAATTAACCAGTGGGCGGAGCAATGGTAACGTTCTACATTGTTATGGCATATCGAAAGTTTGTAGTTTTAAACTTACACTTGTTACACCCAAGAATAAATAAACAGAAACATACTGCCCATCTCATTGGTCAGTACTTGTTTAGAAAAACATCGTCATGCTTTGTGGAATCATAAATGGAACTGATGTATTTCATTATTGAAATTACTCATTTTAGAAGACCAAACCGATTTACCACAAATAAAGACTTGAATGATTTTTTAACAAATATTTATTTATAATTTAAAAAGGTTTTATGGGTGATAATCCATCTTGTTGATTTGCAGATTTATAAGTGCTTAATTTAGAAATTCCAGCTTTCAGTCTCATATAACAGACCTACCGCTAAGATATTTTATAAGAGAGGAGTCAAATATTTTTATAGATAGTTTGAAGGTTTCAAATGTCTTTAAATCGTTTCTCATCTATTATATTAACGTACAAGTCTTTTTTTGAAATAGCCAGAAAGGTCCTTAAATGCAAAATAACTACTGGTTGCTCACTCTGGCGGAGGAACTTGTTTTTAGAACCTTATGGAAAGTTCCTGAGTCAATTTAAAATTATGTATTTATAAAGCATTCATGGTTGCTTTAGGGCATAGTAGGCCATGCTGGGAGACAGTTTCATTGTTGTAAACAGGAAATTTTTTGGTATAAATGTCTTGGTATAATTCTGCATTGTCATTAAAAATCAAAACTACTTTTATGGTTATTGCTGATGACAGAAACAACACTACCAGTTACAAACTTTTTGTTATTCAATTCAGAGCAGCCTTTTTATATTAGCTTACCTACATCTTGTTCTCTGCATAACCAGCACCCAACATCTGACAAACAGATAAATTTAATACTAAAAGAAATTAAAATCATGGCCAACTGTGATCTAAAAGATACTTAATACATTATATTTTCAAAAAATAATGCCAACCTCTAACCTCATTTTTATGGGAAATAAATTCGATCTATAATGTTAAAAAATCAGAAAATAATTTTAAATTGAGAATAAAAATTAGAAAATTTAGAACCAAAATGTATTTATAAAATAATTTTAAATTTAGAAAATAATAAAAAAAATTAGAAAATAATTTTAAACTTGGAAAAAAGAATTACAAAATGAATAAAAAGGCTGATAATTAGTTTTTCACACAAGGGATTTTTAAATTTAGTTTTCAAATCTTTGATGAAGCTAAATCTGCGTGGAATTTTATAAATAAAAGTGTGTTTTTGCAAAAAGATGGAAGCATATATTGGGACTATATTTTTAAGGTTAAATTATTAACTACCCTTTTTAGAATTCATATTAATTTTACAAAATGCTGTACCTATATAAAAAATTCAATCCCTCCGAAGATGATATTTTTCTATTCAGTGGTGCACCCAGGGGGAGCGGGAGCTGTAGGGCGCTCTAAACTTTCCCGTGGGTCTTGTTACGGGTAGAGACTTTGCGTTAATTAAGTGTAGTACGTCCCTGTTGTTCGAAGTTTAAGCCCGCCTGAAGTTGCAGAATCCGTGTGAATAATGCCAGACCAAATACGATGATGTAATATTTGTTCGTTGGGTTTCTTTGTTAAGAATCCGGGGAACCACGGACCCGATCACGAGCTACGCCAAAGTGGCGTCATGTAAGGTTTTCATACTTCCGCCCCTCCTCGTAGAGTAAGCGTTTTGGCATCAAAAAAATAGAGAAACGGATCAGAGTTTAGTTAGCTTTCCGACCATCGGCGTCGGTCCAGCAAGACCTCGTTCCGGGCGTTTGGTAGTAAAATCCCGTTTGTCTTCGCACCTGTTTCCGGGAAAAGGACACATCCTCTCTTTCTTTGCCGACCCCTGCTATTCTCTCCCTGGGATTCGAAGCTACCAATGCTTCCATCTGGGCCACCCTCAACAAAATCCTCTCCCAGGTAACGATATTTCTGGCTGCCCCTTTTACTTGCCGGTTCATTTGTACCAGCTTCAACCCTATTCAATACCGTATATCGGTTCACTTGTAGACAGGCACCCGTCAACTTTGTAATTTAAGTACAGGGTGTCTCACTATATTTTGACTGATTTTACAAGCTTATATTTTCGAAATGGGCTGAAGTATTAAGGTGCGGTTTTCACCAATGAGTTTTACATGAACCCAAGTTTTTTTTATGGTTTTTACGAATATGCTATTCCTTCTTTAAAAACCGAAATAAAAATGGCATTATTTGGCAGACCAGATACTTCATTTTTTTTAAATGCAACCCTATACTTATTTGTAGAAATAACAATAGCCGCATATTTTAGCGTTCAAACGATATTTTAAAAATTAAAATCGGATGAGAAATGACCGAGATAAACGCTTATGAAGATACTACTGTAAAATCAAAAACGTAAACAACAAAACATTTAGCATGCCATGACTGACAAAAGAATAAACAAAATCGCGAAAAAAACTTGGGCTCATGTAAAACTCATTGGTGAAAACCGCACCTTAATACTTCATCCCATTTAGAAAATATAGGCTTGTAAAATCAGTCAAAATATAGTGAGACACCCTGTACATCAAGGGCCCTTTTTGGTTAATCCATTCAATCAGTGCGTATTTTACATGAATTTGCATTAGTGAAAATAATTAGAAACAGTGCGAACTGTCGCGATGCTTACCTATTGTATGTTGCATGTTTGGAAATTATTTGTGATCAAATTCTTAGTCTAAGTTTTGTCGTTATTATTAATTTTATTGCGATTAAGGGAGTTTATTTGTTAACTACATTTGCCGCAGCTTGAGTGAATGTGGCATCCCTCAATCCTCCTTTTCACATAATTTAAGAAAGAACTTGTAGATTCATTTTGTGTCATATCTTAAATATTTCTTACATTCATTAAATCTCATTGTTAATTCACTTTTGCCTTTTATTTGTGTTTTGTGTCTATTGTAATATTTGTGTATAGCCTTGCGAGCCTGTCTACCAGTACCAGAATTTCTTTCGGTAAGTAAAGGGTAAGTAACATCGAGCAGTAGGTTGCAGCCACCTCAACCCCCTTCAAGCCCAGAGGAACCATCTGCGATACGTTCCTCGAGACCGTTCTGGGTGATTCCTGCAGTGGCGTCCATTTTTCTGCCGATTACGACTCCCCCTATTTGACGGCTTTAGCGTTTCGAACCTTCCTTCTTCGACTGCTTGTTAGCCACGAGCCACAGGACTTCGACGTCCCCTATAAGTTGTCGTGACAGTCTATCCATGTATTTTCGAAAAGCGAGCAGTTTGGTTTTGTTTAATAGCTTTATAATAAAAAATACATATCTTTTTCATCTTAAAAAATTTTCTTGTTGCGTTTGAAAGAGAGTGGTTGTATCTATCTACTGACAGAGAGATTTTTTGCTATTAATATTTTTGCAAAAGCTATTTGAAAATTTTGAAGAAAAATATAGCTTTAGATTTTTTAATACTGTAAATTAGGTTTTTAGAAATTAAAAAAAATCGTTCTGTCAATAGACAGAAAAGACATGGATAATTACAAAAAAAAAAATGCTCTGCCGTTCCTGCTTAAAAAATGAGCCCAAAAAAATTGAACAAAATGTGCTTAAAATGAGGTATATTTCATGGTGTAAATGCCAGCCTTAAGTGTATAAGTGTAAACTTCAATAAACTTTTTGAGTTATAATGCAAACTTATAGGTACTTGTAAAAACTTCTATCTAGGTCTTTTGGTGTTCAATACTTTGTTCGTACTTTATCCAGGTACCCTGTTGGATTCCTACTTTTATATAAGGATTGATCGACTTCTTCTTCTTCATCCTCTTGGCTATCATTGTCCATCCTCTGGATATGTGCAAACCAAAAAATTTAATTTTATCAATCTCTTCAAAGATGTCTCTGCCTGCTTATACTTATTAGTTATTATTACTCATATTTATGTATTTCTACTCTTTTCTCTTCTGGATACTCCCGCAGCCCACCAATCAATCTCCATAATTTTTTGTTGGTTTTTGTGTTGTTCTGCGAGGTTATGGATACAGATACAAATACAGTTATACTCATCTGTAGTAGTTCTTCGTTGTAGACCCCCTCCTCATGTCCAAATCTTAGGACCGCTACTGTTTCTTTACACGAATTTTCTAAAAATAATTCACTGAAACTGAATTTAATAATGTTTTACCAAATAAAAACATAAACATTAATTAAATACTTTAACGGATTTAGTAAAAGGGAAGCCAGGACGAAACTGTGGTTGATCTGATAACATTTCTTCATTCTTCTGCAACAAAATATGACCTGATTTTTATTTATCGGATAGTTTTACAACGTTATTAGTGTTCATCCAACATTTGATAAACTTAAGCTTTTTCATGCCTTCATTTTACTTTTAGATTAATTGCTTACTTTTCAAAAGGTAAATAATATTATAAAGCGTTGAATTAGATCAATGTCAAATCTCTCTGAAAAGACCCGCAGTACTACAAAGCAGTGGTTAGCTTTTACATCAAACTCAAATTTAATTGTTTAATTTTCGGTATCCAAATTAAGAGACGTAGGGCCTAAACAGTATCGTTTGATATACTTACATAAATTCCAAACGTGTTTGGATAAGGTTCGCCCATGGAAATACAGCATTAGGTATAATGGAGTTAACTATTTTGTAAATCCTTAATAACCACGCATTTTCTTTTAAACTTGACCAAGCGTGACAATTTTCCAAAAAATGTAAATATTGGACCTGCAACTTAATAAAACAAAAGCATGACCCCCTCATCCAAAAATATTTAAAATACTTAGATTACTTTTTCCCAAAAATGACCAGTAAAATACAGGAAAAGTTTAACCCTGACAAAAGTAAAACGTTTTCTTTAAATTATTCCCTACAATGTTTTTTTTTTAGTTAGATTTAGCTCAAACAATATTTTTCCTATTTAAATTGGAATAAATTTTGAAGGACTATTTTCTATATTTACATATTCACATTATTTGTGAGACGAGCATAGTATAAACTAAATTTGATGGTAATTTGGTAACCTCTTGGCGGTATTAAGAACTAAGATAAGGTGTTCAGTCAGGGGAGTATCCAGAAATTAATTTCAAGTAATATTGTTATGATGGACACTAAGTTCTCCATATAAAATTTAAGATATGCTCGTTAACGATGAAGTAGTAATTAATAAATAGGTAAAAATTATTGAAAGTCAGACCAGGTATATACAGCTGGCCTTCGATTACGCGTGGGGTAGGGGTTAATTTTTATGTGATAAAACAAAGTTAATTAACATTGTAACTTCTTGAATTAGATAAATCTCATATTTTGGTAATATGTTTAATATTTAATTAATGGTGTTATTAAAGGATAAAAGTGTAGCTATAGAGCGTAAGTTAGATATCGTCACTAAAACATTTTGAATAGATTAAAATTTAACGAAACGTTTAAAAGAGCAACTTCATTAAATCAAGCGTAATTTAGAATTTACTATGCCATTATTTCAAATGTTAATAAGTTCGTAAAATTCGCATGGTGAACCTTTAAACGTTTAACAATGTACTAGTAATTAATGAAATTTACGATCGAAGCCTTAAAATTATGTAGACATCGTATGAAAACTAATTAATTGCCCATGCAAGTTCGTTTCTCATCTTAAAAATTATACAACAATGTAGTGAAAGTTGATATCGGTAAACACTAAACAGTTATTTAATTTTTATGACCTTTCTGTCTGCTCGCCTGCAACCTTTAAGTCAAAAACTTTTATTAATTAATTGTTCTTTTTGTGTTAATGAACCGTCAGATGTTGATGATTCAATGCCATGGTTTTAGTAATATTCAGGTGGATTTAGCCATATACCATATTTAATATACGGGATGCAAATAAATTTTCAAATAAAACTTCCTTGTAAGAAAGCAATCATCAAAATCTATTTTTTTTTTTTAAATAAGATGTTCGTTTCGTAATGGAAATTATATTTATTTTTTTCAAAGTTTCAAGTTTTTATAAGAATTTTAGTTGTAAGTCTTTGAACTAGACTAATTCCAATCGTTTAAAGCCTTTATCTTTTTGAAAGTTAAAATATAAGAACTGAATATTAAAAGCAAAAAAATTGCTTTCCTAAAAATCTTGTAATATTCGGAATATTCTGCTTCCTCTTGAAAACGTTATTGTGGGCAAATTTTACTGGAGAAGTGTTTATTAACTGATAAAGGTCTGCGGTAAAAAGTCAGCGTGAAATTTCTTTATTTAAAAAGATCGTGGATGATCCTCGAAATGGAATCTCTTTCAAGCTGATCATTTGCGAATGCAATTAAAGGAATTCCGGTGTTATTCTGCCTTTCCGAGCGTAGAGAATACGTGTTTCGTCTAACAAAGAGAGAACTGGAAACTAATGAAGAGATCAACAGTTTTGCAATTCACACTTTACTTAATTAAATATTTGTACTCTGAACACAAAATCGAGAGAATTCTTTAGGTCGTCGTTGTAAGATATTAATGTAAGGGACTTATTAACTTTGTTTTAAAAGCATTCCCTTTAAACGGGCTTTATGAAATGTACAGAATAATTTTTGTTGCCGGAGAATAATGAGGCGCGTACCGGGCGCTGTACAAACTTCTCATTGAAGTTACAATCGCGTTACACGTTTCAAACCTCGTGACTAGAAATGTCTGTAGGTACTTTGTAGACTTTCCGAATTTGTAAAGTTTCAATAGCATGGCTTTAGAAGTGATGCAGTCAAAGGATTTCTCAGCGAAAGGTTCTTTGAGGTAGGCAAGAATTAGTAAATTACTTTGAAAGTAGTTAACTTGCACAAATTAACAAAATACATGACAAGTTCTATTAAATTAGTAATTTTAAATTAGCAGCGCCGGGCAAAAACCGTGAGGCATTTCAGTTCATCAAAGGCTCTGATTAGAAGTTCATTATCAATGTTAGCGTTCAAAGTTCCGGGGAAAAGTTCTGTTATACGAACGAGAATCTTAAAATGTGAAAAATAATTAATTAGACGCAAACTTCCAACAAGCGGAGCATGATTAAAAGAACAGAAAATTTCATTACACGACTTTCAAAATTATACCGGGAGGTAAGATTCGCAAAGTTTAAAAAGTAGGAACTTATTGCCGGCGCTTCTGATGGCTTCGCCTACAAAACACGACGTTAAACTACATTTAGAGAAACGAAAGTAAATTTGTAATGCACGACAAATCAATTCAAATAGCTCAATCTTAGAGGAGTGCGGTACAATTTTAGATTTTATCTGTTGCCTTAGTAATAGATCGAACAACTATTGTACACCCCGGTTGTGAGTACAGACCGCTGTTAAACGCTGGGTAGGTTGGAGCACAATAGCAGCTTTTTGTGTCGCGGTCGTGTACGACGACCCAAGCAAGATCTCACGTGGTCTCACACAAAAGATTAGTGAATACCTTGGCATAAAGCTCGGGATGTGTTATCTAATCGAGCAATCGTATCACGCAAGCGCAGTGACAGCCGGCTGGCCGCCTTATCTCTAATCTTTTCTGATAACGCATCTCGGACCACGTAAGTAGCTACATCTGCTCCAAGGACTCCCGCTCCTGTTGTACCTGCTTTTAGTGCTTTCCACTATGAGAATACCAAATTTTGTTATATTTACTTTATTTCCTGTGAAGGGGAACTATTATATTTTCTTTTACTTCCTTTTACTTTACCCTTATTTTCTTTGAGGCTCTCGAACAAAGAATGTTAACAACAGATCAGCGCTTAACCCTTGTATCAAACTTAAATTTAATTGCCTAAGGTACTTGCAAATTTTTCGGTATCAAAAACTGAAAGACTTCCAGCCGAGTTTCTACTTTCACCTTTTCATGTTAAGGCATAGAGAAACCGATAAGAAACCGATCGTAAGTATAAATTCCAAACGGTTTTGGATAAGGCCTGGACATAGAAAAATAACAGTTTCAGCATTGTAAATGGGACTGAATATTCTGTAAATTGTTTTTTTTTATGTGGTTGACATTTTCCATAATTATGGAGCATTTTCCACAACAACCACATATTTTCTTTGAAGTTTGGTCAAGTGCCATAATTTTTAAGAAATGTAAATGTTGGATCCGCATTTAATAAAACAGAGGCCGCCCTTATCCAAAAAAATTGGAATAGTTTGCACGCAGAGTATGCTTTTTTGAATAATTCGAATACTAAAATAATATGTAAATTAAAATCATTGCCAAGTGCGGTCTAAAAGATTAGTCCGCTAAAAACACTCGGCGTTGCCTCGTGTTTTTAAACCCGCCGCACGTGCTTTAAAGGCTTTCTTATACACTTGTATTATAATATACTATTTTTTTAAGATTAAATTATTAATCAACCTTTTTAGGAATTCCAATTAATTTTATAAAATTTTGTACATAAAGAGTTTTCTAAAGGTAACTTACAAAAATCATTGAACCTGTAATTATTAATATTATTTTACTAAATAAAAGTGCTAAGACACGAATATTAATTAAGTACTGTACCAAGGTAATTCAAAAATCGTTGAAACTGTGCTAAGATATAAGTAAGTTATTAATGAAATGCTTCAGGGGATTTAGTAAGAGGGCAGTAGGGCCGAAGTTGTGGCTGACCTAATCAAATTTTTTCTTCAACAAAACCTGCTTTTTATTTGTTAAATATCCTATTAAAGTTTTACAACGTTATTTATTAGTGTCCAACATACAATGTTGTTTCCCAAGCATTTGATAAACTTAAACTTTGTTGTGTTTTTACTGCTGAATTTATTTTCCAAGTAATTCAAAAATCATTGAAATAATGGTTTCCTAATTAATAATTCTAAAAGATATAAATATGTATTAATTAAACACTTTGAGTGATTTAATAAAAGGAAAGCCAGGTCGAAACTGTTGCTGACCTAGCCCTATTCCTTAACTTAACAAAATGTATTTTGATTTTTATTTACTAAACATCCTATTAAAGTTTTACAACGTTATTAGTGTCCAACATACAAGATTGCTTCCCCAACACTTGATAAACTTAAGCTTTTTCGTTCTTTTATTGATGAGGCGCTTTTCCAAAAGGACAAGCAACATTACATTTCTTGAATTAGATCAATAAATATTAAATTTTCGGACTATCTGACTGATATTTAAATAATTAAAAAAGAGTCACAGTACTACAGATCAGTGGTTAAACTTTAGATTGCTTGATTTTCTGTATCAACACTAAAAACTTTTCTCACATCTTCTTCTAATTTTCTATGTAAATAATTGTATTGTTAAGGGATGAAGAAACCTAATCGCTTAATATTCATTTCAAATGTTTCTGGATAAGGCCATGCCCTGAAAAAATGACAGTTTAAGCATTGCAGATGGGCTTGAAAATTTTATAAATCAGGTATTTTAAAATGTGGTTGATATTTCCTATAATTATGGAGCATTATACATAGCAACCACACATTTCCTTCGAAGCTAGAAGCTAGTCCAAGATCTACAACTTAAAACAAAAGCATGGCTCCCTCCTTATCCAAAAACATTTGGAATGGCTTATACTTACATTAGTATTTTCGGAAAATGAGCAGTAAAAGCACAATGAAAGCGAAATTTTGTCGAAGTCTTTCTTTAGTAACTTGTTAACTCAAGTAATATTTTTTCTATTCAAGTTGTAGGTACTAAGGTACTAAATTCTGAATTTAATTTAATTCTATTACATTTTTAATACATTTAATTAATTGATTGAATCGACTTTTACTTGATGAAAATCCATAATGCGATAATTAAAGAAATACAAAGTTGATTTTTACAAAATTTTATTGCTGTCGCATGACAATAATTGTTTCGCCAAACGATGTACTCACCATCTGAAGATGCCAACGTTTGGCCAACAATTGTCATGGGACAGCAATAAAATTTTGTGAAAATCAACTTTGTATTTCTTTAATTATCACATTTAATTACATTACCTGTGGAATCTGCAAACGAAATTTGATGGTAACTTGGTAATTCTTGACAGTGCTAAGACACAGTGTTCATTCATGGGAGAAGCTATAAATTAATGTCAAGTCAGGCAAATAATATTGTCCTGATGGACACTAAGTTCTCCACATAAAGCTTAAGATATGTTCGTTAGTAATTTAACAATAAATATTTGATAAAAATACTTAAAGTTAATCCATATTTACGGCACACTTAGGTCAGCCTGACCTTTGATTGCGGCCTTAAAACTACTTGAAATTTAGTATTTCGAGGATTTAGATTTTTAGTTAACAAAACAAATTTGAATTTTATGAAATTTTTCATTAGGGAAATGCTACCTACATAGAGTTAGAACTACGGCTTTAAAAAATATATTCCGAAATGAGCGAAATTCAATCTTTTATTAAATATGTTTTTAATATATTCTTGGAGAAATATAACTGAAGGCTGAAGATATTTTTTAAAGCATTCGCTGAAAAAGCAAATCTTTGATGAACAAAGTGATGTAAAAAAATGAAACAAATAATAGAAATTTATACGAAATTGATTATAAAATAAATAATACAAAGTAAGAAATAAACAGAGAAAGACAAATATTAACAATCTTGTGGAAAATCCTTTTTGGAATTCCTATCTTGATATTCTTTAATTGACTTGTTTTCTTTAATCATCTGACTCCCTCAGACATACGCATTTCTTATTAATTCTGTCCTAGTTTTGTTATAGAATGGAACCATAATTTTTATTTTAAATAAATAATGGTTTCCCGACACCCTATGGTATAAGGGAAAATGATTATATATAAATAATGGTAAAGATTTCTATTATTAAATTTTATTTTATCAAAAGTTACAATAATAAGACATTTTGATGCCTAAAAAAGAAATGTATGCTGATTTTTATAAAATATAAGTTTTCTTAAGCCTTGAAAAAATATTGAGGCCAATTTTTATAAATAAAACCAGTATGGCTGAAAAACGTTTAATATACAAGCGAAGAATTAATGCACATAATTAGCGAATATATACGGCACATGCGGTTTACTTAAGCACTTAAAGTAAATAAAATATGCTGCAAAAATGGATTAATTTAGGTTTTAAAATGTTCGACATAAAGAATAAAACCTAGTTTCAAACAAAGTCTGTGTAAGAAATTTCCCATTTTAGGACACATTTACATGTTGTACTTACAATAGAACTGTCAATTATAAGACTGACGAAGAAGCAGAACATACGGTAATTGTTGAATTTAATATTAATGCAAAAACTGCGCCTATTTTCCTGATTTTTAGTAACACAGAATTAGACAAATTTCAGGTTTATGTCTTTATGCTGCCATCTATTGAGTTCTGCATTATAACTAACTTTAGCTATTTACGTGGCTGGTTTACTTTTGAGACTTCATAAATTACAATTTTTACGAAAATTTCAATTATTTTCTTTATTTTACCTGTAATTTTGAGTTATGCGTTATTCAATATTAAAGTTTCCTTTAAAATTGTGGATTCTGTATTCGAAGCCATGATGATTAAAAATAGAGTTAACACAGCTCCTGGCAAGAGGAATTCATCCGTAAGATGAGGTAACTTAAACGAATTTGAACCAATCACCAATCATACAAGGAATAATTCAACTATGTACGTACTTAATTAAACTTAATTTTGTCAAATTGCAGACCACCATCTTAGTCAACATTTATTATCTATTGCAATTTATCAGAACGGTCAAACTATTATATATTATGGTTATAAATTTCCATTTCAAATTAGAACATAAAAAAAGCCTATTAGGACTAATCACGTCGAAGTATCTTAAATTAATTTGGTGTTAACGTCGAAGTTTGAGTTTGCTGCTTAACCAGAAATTAATTAGTCGTATTAATTTTATTTTTCCACTCTTCTGTAATGAGAACTTATAAAATCGATTAGCAATTAAATCATCTTTTGGTTCATTTTGCGGAACTTTTATGAATTATTAGATGTGGGAAATTACTTGTAAAAGAAATAGACCTGAATCTTTAAATTCTGTGTGGTATGGTATTTTAAAATAAAATAAACGATTTGATAAAATACAGGGACCTTGAGATACTCAGAGCTTAGAAATCGCCACAGCTATTTTTGATGTTTAAATTAGGAACGAACGTTTATGCTGTTTAATGCTAAGTAATTTTCTGAAAATGGAAATTTCAGAAATCGAGGTCTTTGACAGATGAACTCTTCTAAGGACAGGACGAGAGATTTAACTTAAAGATAAGTAAATTTATGCTTTGCTTACAAACTGAAACCTACATATTTGAAACCTGGCAAAAATTTCAGTGAATCGTTTAAAAAGTTACATTTTGTGATTGAGCAAAGGCAAAATACTACTGAAAAAATAAGTGTTTTAGGTAAAGCCAAAGAAGACCATGTATTTCTATGGAGGTAAATATAAGTACAGAAAAAATTCAGGCTTATGTTTGTAAACAGTATTCTTAATTGGCCTTAACAAAGGTCAAAGACAAATTAGCTCCCGGCGTTTCAGTAGAAAAACAACTTTGGCTTCCTAGCAAAGTAGATGTTTGAAAAAGTAAACATTTTATTTAATTATTATCAAAGTATACCCCAAGGGAAATTGGTTTTTTAAAAATTATTTTGCAGTATGTTAAAAAATGATTCCAAAACTACCAAGAAGCTTTAAAGGAAAGTTTGCTATTATCACTCATAGAATTAAAAATAAAAATATGAGTATAAAACTCAAGTGAACGCTTTTTTTAACTGAAAGTTTTCTGCTGGATTTTTAAAACTGCTGCTGAAGTTGTCAGTAAATACAAGATTTTCTTTTCAGGGAATCTGCAAAATCGATAGGCTTTTAACGAGGATGATATTTTTGCTTTAGCATGAGTTTAACAAAGCTCAAGTGCCTTAACTTACATTCAAAAATGTATTTTGCATTTTGTATTTTAAATTGTCCGAATTTTCAATACATAAATATAAAAAAATCAAGAGAAAACGAACAAACAAGCAAATATATAAATAAATAAATGAACAAATAAGGCAACAGAAGGGAAAATAAATCTCAGTTGTGGTCTAAGAATTAACAGGTTTTACAAAAATTGTTTATTTTATCATTAATGTTTACCAAAATCGTTTGATGCTTGTTAAATCCGTTTGTTATGTTGCTTTACTTCATACTGCCCCAAGACTTAACAATAACAATTGCGAGGCAATTTAGTTCTATTTTGTTATTGTTTCTATAAAATTCAATTTTCTAGAAAGGTCTTACTCTAAAAATTATCATCGTTAATTCAGATAGGTACATATCTTCTTAATACTTATTTCTCTGAAATATCCACGTTCATAACCCCATCCGTTCCATAATATTTGTTCCGAGAATAAAAAAAATTCTGAATAAAATTTCCTTACATACAATTTTAATTAAAAACGTGTTTAATTAGGCATATATTCTGTTCAAGTTTACTAAGCACATACATTTTTCAATTAGATACAGAGCAAGTCACGAAATTATATCTGTAATTAACTCTTATTCATACATCCTACTATTTAACCCTGCCTCTAATTGCACATTCAGCTTCAGATATGGTAGATGTGTAATATTACATAAGCTTCAAAGGTTATGAGATAATTTTCTCGTTTCAATTGGCACAAATTCTAAACATTATTAGTATCATGATCGAGTTCAAGAGTTACTTGATAGAATTCCTCAAGGTGTCCCCCTTAAAATCATGTTCAAACTAGTGAATTGGGATTTTACTATGCCATTCATAATTATTGACTCGTTTGGCTGGAAAGGGTTGTAATTTTTGCTTTTAGAATATACATAAGTATTTACAACACCAGTCGAGACAATCCATTCATCCTAAGCGCCACTACGTCGTCTTACCTACCCGAATTCGCAAAATTTAGGCACCACTACTGCTTTCGTTTAATAGGCTCCTTAGTATGCTGAATATTTATTATTTATTTCCTTGGACATTTCTTTTTGTGCAGGCAAGACAGTTATTTCGCGGGACATCCGGTCGCCCAAGCTGACTAAATTTACGACTATGTTAAGTGAGTAAATTTGAAAGTCGTTAATTCTTGGCTTTAATTCGCTGATAAGAATAACCCTTGATTTGTTGTTGCGCTTAAAATATTTAACACAATTTTTAGTAGTAAAAATCAGTCTAAATTGGTAGCTAAATTTCAGTTGGAAAAAGCAAGACCCATTTACGAAATTTGAAAATCTATCTCGTCCTGTTGCACTTTATCCTGTAGGTTATTATCATCAATTCAAAGGCGAGTTTCGCAGAGACACTAATGTTGTTTCCAGTATAAATATATAAAATTTATCACGTTTGCTAGAAAATAAGTAAACTCAGTTTCGCATGCTGGAACATAAACAAAACTAAATGAATGACGCTCGCGTTTCCATAGTATAAGAAAAACACGTTCGTGCTTACTATTCCTAGATAAACGTTGGGGACGACAGATGTGCTATACATAAACCCTTTCAATTTCCAGGTCAATTCCAGGGGTCCCCTTTATATCTGATATTTTGGTTTCCTATATAAACACCTCCGCAAAGGTCCATACCCTTCTGCAATTTACAAAAGGAGACACTTATTTTGTGGTCCCGGACTTAATAAACGGCCTATAGAATACAAGTTTATTTTTATTGGGATTAAATTTCGATTTTTGTCGTTGTAGTCTTTTACTAAAATGGTTAAAGCATACAGATTATCGAGTAGCAAACGATAAAACGAGTTGCGGGGCTTCTGCTCTACCTGATTTTCAAACGGTGGATGTTTTACGACGCTAAGCTGCGGAATAGCGTCGTAAATGTGAAATTTGTTATAGATTATTAAACAGTAAAAAAGGATATTACGTTTTTAGAGGAATTTATGGTGCTTTGGGTCCACAAATATGAAACCTCAAAGTAAGAAAAATTTTACCATACTGAATTCAACTCATTCGAGTATCCAGCATTTGCTTTCATCTTTACCTTTATAATACTTCGAGTTAAAATTGCCTACGAAAGCCTAATTTTGAATTTTTATGATATGGATGCGCTCTATTTATAATGATTTTGTATGTATATCTATACTTTGCTTTTCTCAGTTTTAATTATTAACTTTTATTAATTTACGAGATTTCAAATGAAATATTCACATGTTTTGTATTGTTTTTATTTTTTATTGTTATATACATAGAAGTTGCTCTCACATAGACATTTATTATTTAAAAAACAAGTGGAAACACAAATCAAAAATATTTTTAAGCTTTTTAGTTAAACCACGTCAAGTGAACCAGCTGAACAACGGAGACTTAATGCATATTAAGTAAAAACTTAAATATATAGTCTTAGTTTGAATTTTCCACTTGTTTTTAAATAAATAATATTCCAAAATAGTGGAGATTTTTAGTTAGAAAATAATTAAAAGTAAGCTCGCCAAACAGGATTTAAACGTGACAAAAAGAAATGTACACAAATACAAGGAAAACCAGGCTAAAGAAAACAAGAACAGATATGGTGAAATCAATATAAAATGAAAAATGAATATAAAAACTGTTACATTAAAACCGACTAAGGGGGGTATCTAAAACCTGACATGACAAAGAAGAAAAAGAATGGACGACCGACAAAATAATCCAAGTAACGTAGGAAACAAGAAAATTCAAGTCCATCAACATTAATAAATATACAGAACTTCAAAATGAAAACAGATGCAAATTCGGAAAAGTCTAAGGACAATGGTGAGAAATTCTGCAAAATTACAACTAAACATAACGGTTTTGACGTTAAAAAAACATAATACAACGTAGTAAGGAACCACCATGTTCCATAAGCAATCCATATATTTACTATAACAATTAGGTACAGCAATAGGATAAGCAGAAATCTGAAAAGTTAGACTTCGACGAAATACCGATAGAGCTCTTAAAATTAATACAAAAAGATTTCACCAACACCCTGTACAAATTCACAAAGACAGGCCTGTATGAACATTAAATTTGTAATGATCCTTGAGAAATCAAATACCCAACAATACAATGATCATAGAACAATGAATAGTAAGCCTCATGAGTCACTTAATAAAAATATTTCTTAACATAGTTCGTAATAGAACTTATTCAAAACTGGAAGAGCCGACCTCGATGGCGCCAAGGTTAGAATACTTGCTTTGTAAAACGCAGATCTCGGGTTCGATTCCCAGTCTAGATCAGTGAGATTATTAATGTGGAAAAATATCTGAAAATATTGCCGTCCAACGGATACGACGCAAAACCGTAACTCCCGGGTCAGTACGATGTTTGGTATTACATATAAAGATCCCTTCCAGGGATGGAAATCTCTTGGGTTCGTATTTGTGAATTAATAAAAAAATAATTGTGAAAAATTGCGATTTTCAATTTTTCAAATATATACTTGAAATTTTGCATATGGCTTTCAAATTAAATTCTAAGCAACTTTTTCTAACAATCTTCGATATTTTGTCATCTAACCCCACTTCTTCCGACTTCATAGTGACTTTTTTAAATTTGCCGGCATACCAGAGGTCACGTGACATACCTCAAATTCGATTTTTAGGTTATCAGGCATGCAGAACCCATCCCCCATAAAAGTTTTTTCGATAGGTACTCTAATAATAAAAATTTTTCCCATATGTTGCGAGCTTTTTGCCGGTCACTGTATAACTTAATCAGAATTTTAACGGCAGAAATCGGCGTTGCTAAAGGTTATGTAAAAGTTGTAACACTTTAAAATTTATTTATGAAATTGCTTTTTATCCTGAAATTCAAAAATACTGAAATTCCCCACATCAACTGTTTGCAATTTATCACTGTAAATTGTTTGCGAATTATTTTGTTATCAAAATTAAAGAACTATGGCATTAGAGGCATTGCTAATAACTAATAAGTTAATAGAAAACTACCTAAAAGACAGAACACAAAGTGTTAAAATATCAAACATCAAGAGCGAATCGTAAAATACAACTACTGGTGTCCCGCAGGGACCAATCTTAGGCCCACTATTATTTATCTTATATATTAATGATATGTTATGTATATTGCCAGAAGACACAATAATATCATATGCCGATGATGCAGTCATTTTATGTAGCGACAAAACATGGAAAGATACACAAAATGGAATGAATGGTTGTCTAAATACAGTAAATAATTGGCTAGCATTGAATCAACTTTCTCTAAATGCTCAAAAAACTGTCTACATGACTTTTGGTGCTTATTCTGATAGTGTACCCATTGATATGGATATAAAAATTAGTGATCAACCTATAACTAGAGTACAGTATTATAAATATCTAGGTTTAAAATTTGATTATAACATGAAATGGGACATATTGAGTATGTTACAAAAGAAACCAAATATATATTATTTATCTTCTCAAAACTAATAATGCAAACAAAATCCTTAAAGACAATATATTATACCCTTTTTCATAGCATATGCAACTATGGCATAATTTCTTGGGGAGGAGCTTATGGCAATGTAATAAACATACTACAACTATTACAAAACAGAATCCTCAAAATAATAATGAAACACACAAAAAATTTAAATGGTCCTCTGAACCTCAGACAAGCATTCTTCCTAGAATCATTACTATACCATTATGAGGAATGCAAATTAAGATAGAACAATTCAACTAGCAATACTAGGAATAAAATGCTTAAATTTGCCAAAAATGAAAAAGACTTTTTTAGTAAGAAGAATTGTGAAATAAATGCGATAAAATTATATAATGTTTTACCAAAAAGACTAAAACTACTTCCTTATACTAAAAAAACTAATAAGTACATCTTGAAAAATTGGATTAGAAAAAATACAAAATTGTTATCGCAGATAATGGATAATAATAGCTAAGATATATTATGTTAATATAAGCTGAGATAATAATATATAATTATAGGCCTGCTGCAATTGAGTTTTTAAAAAATCACATTGTAAATCTTGTTAAATTTGGAAATTTTTATAATGCACATTGTATGTAAAACTACTACAAAAGTATTTTAGTTTTTAGTTTTAGTTTTCAGAGCTATCAAATTTTATGTTATAGCATAGATCATGGAATGCTCGAATTTTTTTGTTTTTTTCTTTTAGTTTTAATTTTTGTTAAACCAAGCTACGAACAGGCGCATACACACCTCTGCAGAATGCAGTGCTAATAGCGTATTGTTATTGTATCTGTATTGTTACTATTTTTGTAACCTGGTCTTAAATAAATACATAAATATTGTAAATATTAGTCTGTCTCTATGTTCTACATCAGCGGTGGAATGATTTGGTTTTAAACTCCACCTTTGTACTTTATATATCATTTTAACAAACATAACATATTTGTCTAAAGCATACAATGGAGAATGTTAAAGACAAATCTCTTTCTGCGTTTTCTGTATCATATAATTCACTAAATGTTCGATGCTCGATTTATATTAATTAAATATGGATGTCAAACAAAAATTTGGTGGCAATGAAATTTTGTCATCTTCATCATTATTGTTACCAAAAGTTTGTTAGATACGTATATTACATGACAATACTAGGGTTGGTAATCAACGTGCCAAATACTATTTAGAATAGGTTAACCGAGTATGAATTCATTCGAAGAACCGTATTAAAAATCCTTTAAAACAATATTTACTTTCGTAATTGCACAAGGACTACGTAACTTAATTACTCTTACTTACTAAAAGGATTAAGTAGATAAGAATGGTATGCTGTAAAAAAAAGATGTAATTGGTTTGAGGGAAAAAAGCTTTTCGTTGCTACGAACGCTTAGCTTAACAAAACTACTAACTACGAAAAGTTACAAACATTGTATAGAGAATTCATAATAATGAGAAGAAAGGCCACTACAGCCATTTAAGCATGTAAAATGACCAATTTAGAAAATAGGATATGTAGAGCGATAATTACACTTAGGAAATGAAATATCGGATGAGGTCTAAATATGAAGCAGAGTTAGACAAGATATCAAGTAAGAGATGATCATCCATATTATTAACATTTAATCTGAGAAAATAATAAACTAGTGTTGTAGTAAATGGGTAACCTATAAATAATTTGAAGTATGCTGACCTCACAATCTTGCTGGTTGAAAACCTAGAACAAGTGTATCTAGAAGAATATTCGACCAAATTACAAGAATGAATATCCAGAATCCTAATTACAAATAGGGAATAAAATATCGGATGAGGTCAATATATGAAGAAGAGTTAGACAAGGGTGTACGAGATTATCATCCATATTATTAATATTTAATCTGAGCAAATAATAAACTGGTGTTATAATAAATGGGAAACCAATAAATAATTTGAAGATTTTTGACCTTACAATCTTGCTAGTTGAAAACATAGAAGAACGTGTAAGAAAAACGAGTAGCGGTTGCACACTGCACCTATGTCTAGGGTTATTACAACAAATCAAACTGAACAGATATGCTGATAAACATGGTTACTAAACACAAATACATATTTAGGAAAGTGGGTCACTGAAAACAATCTTCAGCACCAGCCAAACTTATTAAATATTATGGTGCCCTTAAGTTAGTCATTGAACTTCTGTAAACGATAACTAAATATGCAACATCGTCACAAATCGTCATAAAATGAAGTGAAGTACAGCAGTATGATTAAATGCTACAAGAATGGCTATTAGAACGCCATTAAGAGAGATGACAATGTCCTGGGGTTCTGGGCAAGTTTGTCACAAAGAAACTAGGTGAGATGTGGTCTGACATTGCTGAAATTTGCAATATTACAGAGCTTTTCAAATGCTTTGGGTGAATTGGCGAATATTTGTGCTGGTTCCAGATAGGTCCACACTGAATCTGAAGTATGTATAAAGCTTACTCACCATCCTTCTTCAATCCACAATTCAAAAAATCTAGAACTTCAACGCAGAGTAGATACAGTGCAAGATGCATTTATTTGAATGCAAAAGTTACTATTCAGCAAAGGCCTCGACATGCAACTAAAGGTAGGATTACTCAGATATTATATTTTCACTGTCCTTTTATATAGAGAAAATGTTCATACTTTTAACTTATCTTAGAAAAGTACAATCAAGAAGTGAGACATGGCTCTACGCAAGAATTAGAAAGCTTCTCGACTAGATATAACAACAGAACTATCTTGAAAATAAGTTGAAAAATAAGACGAGGGGATCTTCAATAATAGAAGAAGAAGCCTTGAATATTTTGACCGTATCATGGAAAGCGGGAAATGTTAACTACTCCAGATAATTATAAAAGTAAAGGTAGAAGGAAAGCATAACATAGGCGGAAGAGGAACATTATGGTACGATAACTTCAAAAAATATTACAATAAGAATTGTTTACAATAGCTATAAATAAGATACAAAAAACTAGGATGATAACCAACCTTCGAAAGTCATCCTTCAACCTAAAATATTACCGCAACTTTAAAATCCTTACTCGCATAGAGGCAGGTCCACTTTACAGAATCATACTGTCAAAATTTCATGGTCAAGTCTCTTTCAAAAAGATCACGAATTAATTATACTTAAAATACTTTTAATTTTGTGTAAATCTTCATTTTATTTCTCTAATGTGAGAGAGTTGTTACTAAACTAATTTTGTAGTTACAAGCAAGTAAGTAAAACCACATAAATCAGTCATTTCAAAATACGATATTTCACATGGCCACATAGGATTAAGAGATCTTATAACTATAACTAAAATTGATACTCTGGGTAGGGTAAACTCGAATTACGTCCAAGTTAATATACTTACGCGGGGTTAGGCTCATTAATCTACCTCATTTTCTAAACTGTCTATGTGGATATATCAGTTGCTTTGATTAACACAAACTGTACTAACGCCTAATTTCGTCCCTAATTTGCGTTCCAACTCTGCTGAGGGTAAATCTACTTTACAGAATCTTGGAATAAGTAAAACGAAGTTTACTGATAAACTTAACGTACATTTTAAGGGTATTACTGGAATTTTCGGCACTTTCATTGCACGCCTTGGATATAATTAGACTTTTGTATAATTTTCATTGCTATGGCAACGTTTCCGAATGGTACAAGCTAAACTACTAAACTCATTACATACTAATCGCCGATTTCAAAGGGCCAATTTACGTGATTTCTAAACAAGGATTTAATTTGGAGGGAGCATTTAAAAAGATTACAATTTTAAAATAAAATCTGTTAGAAAGGGGGGAAAATATGTTTTCACCAGAGCAATATCTTTTGAAATTCAGTTTTAATGAGGACTCGTAGAAGAATCTGAAGAACCACCAACTAAAATAACTATAGCAAAAGTCATCCACAGAGTAGCAGCAGAGAGCTGAGCCCACGTTGTAAGCTGTAAATACCCGTCTACTAACTTTATCAATTATCTGCGCCCTCTTCGTTTCCCTTTCCTGTCATTACGCAGTTATGTTACCCCAGGGCTGCCCTTTACACTGAGAGACTGTTCTATACAGACTTATACGCGGTATTCACAGAAACAAAACTTAACGGTGATATATCTGTACTTGAATCCTCTTTGCGAATGAATATTCCTAAGAAATTTTCAATTTAGTTTCGATGACCTTTGTTTGTTGCTGATATTTTGAATGAATTTGATTGGAATGGACTGATTCAAATGTACGATGATAACACTTATTAACTACGAAAAAAATACAAATGAATACATACACACATTCAATAGAACTTACAAACTTGGAAACAATTGTAAAAAATGAGAGTTGGATAAATATTGAAAAATGGAAACGCTAGTAACCGATATAGTTATTTTTGTAACAAGTACCTAAAATCAAGTTTTTTGGGACGAATCATTGCTGTTACTGGACGAGGCGAAGCCGAGTCTCGAATAGCAGATGAGTCCCAAAAAACGATTTAGGTACGTGTTACAAACAACATTTTTTTGTTAAAGCTCCCAAAAACAGATTCAAACCTTTTATTATGTATGATTAATGTGATCAGAGCACATGTCACTATAGTAGTAGCAAAAGGTTGCTATGACAACTTTTAGGGACTACGCCAAAAATATAGCATTTTACGGACTTAAATAGTAACCAGACTTTTTGGGATTGAGTCCGGAAAAGACCCATTTTACGGACTTAAATGAGTCCGTAAAATAGCTACTTTTGGGAGCGTGTACTAAAAAAAAATTAAAAGAATACAATTGACAATAAGTGCAGTTTGATCTAAGAATAAGAATGTTTACTGAAATGTTTCCAGTTTAAGTAAATCGAGGAGCATTCAAAGAAAGCAACTGTTAAAAGTAGGTAACAGAATGATATTCGTGGAAACGAGATTTTCCATCCTGCTATTATTGTATACTTATTGAAACATATTTTCAACATGGCAACTTGGACCATTTCTAATAATAAAAAAAAAAATAAAAGAAAGTACCTAGTTAATAAAATGGAGAAATGACATTCGTGTGTGCGAGATTTACAATCCTGCTAACATTGTATACATACTGTATTTTCAAAATGTGTGAGGAAATGTTTTGAGTTTAAGTAAATATACAGGGTGTAAAATTAGTGCGATATTCTTATGCTCCGTAAATGTTTTAGATAGAGAAAAACTTTAAACATAAGAGTTGCTTATTAGATTCTTCTTTGTAACCATAAAATATCTACAATTCTACAGGGTGTTTCCTTTTCGGCTGCCAGTATGCAACTTAAATATTTTAAATAGAACACCCTATATATTTTTAAATATTCTTATTCTACTGTCAATTACCTATCCCGTAGTGTTTCGCTTTTGCAATTAGGATCAGTGGTTGCAGAGCTTTGGAAAAATATGATGTATGCAGATCCAACGAATAAAATCTGCACCGTCCCCATTTTGACAGATTAATTACAAAATTTTTGTCAAACGATAGAGAATTAAATTCCCTTTCGATTTTATATTGGGTTTCCTATACCTAAAGTTGATACTTTTTAAATGATTGCAGTTTTAAGAATAACAGGGCCGTGTTGTGTGAATTGCAATTTTTTAGAAGGCTGTTTTAAAACTAATTTATTATTCGGAGAACATCATTTGTTTGCATATTGTAAGATTATGATAAAAAACAAGTTAATCGATGCAGAACAACATATTATTTTTATTACAAAATTTTAATAACTACATAATGAAAACCAGAAAACATAAATACGAGTAGAACAAAAGCCCAGCAATTTATAATAAGTGTTCAAACACATCGCCATTTTGTTGAAGGCACAGTTGAATTCGTTCTGTAAATGAGTGTTGAACATTAATCAACATGTCGTGGGTTACTTGGCGAAAAGCATCACGAATTCTTTCTTTCATATCCCCGCTGGTAGTCGGAGGAGTTTGGTACACACTATTCTTTAGAAATCCCCACAAGAAAGAATCTAATAAAGATAGGTCTGGCGACCTAGCAGGCCAGTTCTGTGGACCACCTCGTCCAATCCAGCGATCGGGAAATCTAATATCTAGACAATTTCGGACATTCAGCGTTGAATGCGCAGGTGCACCATCATGTTGCTACCACAATCTAGGAACAACATTTTCAGGAATATGTTGCAGTAAATTGTTCAATTAATGTTCAATAAACTGCAGATAGATTTGACAATTAAGATGGTGCTCAAAAAAATGTGGACCAACAACTTGTGTTCCAACAACTCCACCCCACACGTTTATTGACCACTGATGTTATTGTGAACTTGTTGAGCACTGTTACGTTTTTAACAATTTCTCGCTTATCTGTTATGATATAATCTATTTCATTACGAGTTCTTCCATCTGGGCTTTGCCATGTCCATCTTCTGTGGGTCTTTTTATAGAAGAAGCTGTTCATTAGGTTAAGTTTATATTGTAACAGAAATTCTAGTAATATTGCACCTCTATCGTTTCTTCCTTCAGATTCAAAGTTTCCCAGATATACCTCAGACTTATCAGATTTCAGACCAACCTTCGCGTTAAAGGCTCCACACAGTATAGTAAAATGAGCATGGGTGACATTGAGGGCTAATGCTATATTATCATAGAAGATCTCGATGTCTTGATCAGTATAGCTTTTTGTTGGTTCATATTACACCTGTATGATTTTTATGGTGTACTTTTTGTCAAGTTTAAGGATTAAATATATTACTCTAGTAGAGATTTTCTTTATAGACAAAATATTGTTACCAAGATGTTCCAGAAAGCCAACTCCTCCATCAGATGTATCCTCCTCGCCGGCATAGTAGAAATAATGATGGCATTTTAGTTTTATGAGACCTTCGGCGCGTCTGCTAACTTCACTCAGTCCGATAACATCCCATTTTATCGTTCCTAGTTCGATCTCTATTTCAGCAATTTTCTCGTCTGATGACAACGTTCGTGTGTTGTAGGTTGCTATTTCTAGGTTTCGCAATTTTTTGATCGACTTCTTGCTCCCCTCATATTCCGTGGAGCAGACTAATTTCTTATCAGTGTGGGATTCCGAACTCCTCGTTCGACCCACCTGGGGATTGTTTTTGGAAATCGACATTTTTATTGGGGGTTTTTGGCTAATACTTTACCACGCTGGCCGTTGCGGGTTGGTAGAGGGTAGGGGGGTGTGTAGGAAAGGATAACGAGAAAGGGGAAGGAGTGAGGGTTGGGGACCTGGTTCCTCGACGAGATTTTTCATGCTGCTAGATATTGGGTACATATTGAAAAACATTTACAAAACGGCAAGGTGAAATTTCGCTACTATTAAAAAAAATTAAAAGAAAATTATCGACAAGAAGGGTACTAAGATCTGAGCCTAAGAATGCATGGAGAAATGTTTCGAGTTTAAGTAGTAAGTAGGATATAGGGTCTTCAGATAAAAGAAACTAGAAGAAGTGAAAACGACATTCGTGGAAACGAGATTTTTCATCCTGCTTCAATACTGAATAAAAGATAGCTGATTTACAACCTTCTCTTTATTTGGAGAATTTAAAGTGTCTGAATGAAGAAAAAGTTGGTAAATATTGGCAGTTAAAGCTTAAAGGAAAACGAAATCACACAAAGGTAAACCAAGCGAGTATGTTTCATTTATTTTGTTTGAAAATTTTAAACAATTAGAAACGACAACGTTTTAAATTTGACTACGGTTAATATACGGAACTTTGCTTCTTAAATTAGTTAAGTTCGTGGATGAAAGTTCTAATTTTTTCAGTTAATTTTATAGCTTAATGCTAGCGTATGCAATTTCTCAGAATTCTTCCTTTCCATTCATTTCAGAAACTAATTACAACTTAAAACGGAATTATCTTGTTAACAAGAGTCAATTTTTTTCTTGTGATTTTATTCTTGTAATTTCCAATTCCACTGCAGTTATTATAACGTACTGACGCCAACAACTAGATGCATTCCATTAAAAATGCACTCGTTGGCTTTCCCACTTCCTTTGCTTTGTAGTTTATTCGTAAATGAGACGGAACATAAATCCAAATTTATATTAATGTCGTTAACGACTTGCAGAAAACCTCCACCACAAAAAAAAACAGTATTTGCCTAGCAGGCATTTTAAATTAGGGTTGCTATTTATTTAGACGTATTTGAATGCTTTTTATATTCAAAAGGGCAGGTTTGAATTTGCAGCTTCCTTAATCTTTTGATTCAGATAATTTAAATTTGGTAGAAAATGAAGATAAAAGAAAGAAATTTTTTAAGTAATTCGGTTTAGTTGAAGTAAATTAGTTTTTGTTGTGACAAAGGGTCTGAAGATGTATTACAATGGGCACAATTAGCTCATATTGAGGTAAACATATTAATAAGCAAGCAGTATAGTTATTAAAAGTTTCAGTGGAAATCGTAAAGTAAATATTATTACAAGAAAACCATCTGCGACTTTTTAGTTTTAAAGTTTCATAAAATTCATCCCACGAATTTTTTTGTTGAGTGTCCATTATGTAACCCACACACAAAAAGCTTTTTTATTAGGTACTTTTTAAAAAGCTTTCATAAAAAGGTCCAATTCTGTAAAAGAAGACCTTTAAAAAGGACACTCTTAAGTTGTTTGGTGGCTTACTGCTTTTTCATAAAGGACTAAAATATGTCCTTGTGATAACTTTTATAAAGCGCCTTCAACAAATATCATGGAGTTGAAGTTACTGCGTACGTGTATTTACAAAATTAATATTATGAAGTTCGTTGAAGAGTCACATGTTTATCAACAACTTTGTAATAATGCTGTATTACAAGGACCTGCGAAATTACTCAGCGAAAAGGTGTACTTTATTTGGTATATAGTAATATTGAAGCACGCTTTATGACTTTGCAATTACTTTAGGCAATATTTGACAAGTTGCTTATTACTTTACGAAAAGGGCCCTTTCAGAAACAGTTTTCGAATCATTTAATAATGGAAAGGAACACAAATCTTCAACCTTCTTCAAATATTTTCAGTTCAGCTTTCTTTCAATGTATTTACACCAATTATTTATCCTTAGATTCATTTAATTTTTTGAGTTTATTCTTAGAAATGAATAGATCCAAAATAAATCCTTCGTCTTCGTCTTGATTGTTACGTAATCCCTCGTCCTGGTGTTTGGAAACGCCATAATAACACTAACAAATCCAAAATACCAATTAATTTATGCCTTGATTGAAGTCTGAGTTGCTTAAAAAATTTATGAATAAATTTAATTATTTTCTAAGATGATACGTCAAAATTTAGACCTTTATAACATAAAATTCACACCTTATGTTGAAGGCTTTCGTATGAATTAATTGCCTCGTAATAAACAACTAAAAATAAACCTATGAATCGGAATTCTAAAGAAATCAAAAGTGTCTGAGTAGGTGGGCTATGCTAGTCTCTAATTATCTTTAAATATTAAACGTCAACTCGTCAAAACGAGGCGTTAGAAGGATCAGTTTTCAGGAATTTTCTACTTATAATAATAAGAAGGACACCTAGTGTGCTCGGACGGTTTTAAATTCTTTCAAACATTTATTTTGACGTTGAGCATTAGCAGGATTAGCGAAGACAATAAATATACTGGTTGCAGGTTGAATACTAAATGAGCACATTGGCGTGGTTATAAATTTCGAAATAAAAAAGGTTTCTAGAAGCAGTCGTGTGCAATTACAAGAAAGTCCAAGTAAACATCGAATACTTTAAATGAAGAAATTAAAAAAGTTGGACCGATTAAAACAGATTCCTGGGAATTAATACTTAATAGGCACTTAAAAGTTTAAAGTTCTGGGTTTCTCCGCCGCTGCCATTCTAGATTTGGGTTACCTGGGATGGGTCAATTTAGACCGCTTAAGTTTTTTCGGACTCCCTGCTAGGAGCTTAGTTTTAATGCACTTTGTTTAGACATTCTGAGAACTGATGTTTTAGATTTAGCAAAATTACTTTGTAGTTTTTGAATAAAACCAAACACGTGAAGGACGAACGTCTTTAAAGTAGAAAATTGGTGTTAAACCACAAAACAACAAAAAACTTCCTAGCTATACTCCGTAATTAACCGGTAAAATAACTCACTTGAAAGGAGATTAGAAGGTGTTAAAAATATTCTGGAATTTCTGTTTTTTATAGACGTTTAATTGAAAATTTGCAGAATAATTGAAGATTTTCAGCGTTTATCCAATGGGATTTAACTATCCATTGGAAATTTTGCAATTCTTATTAGCCTGATTAAGCTTTAGTCGAAGCTCAAGGCAATAAATAATTGATAAATAAACGACCAACCTTATACAAGACCGATATAAAACGCAGGCTTAATTTTTAAGGCACACCAAAAGAGATCCCATTAAATCAAAATGCCATTTTAAAAATATTCTTTGTGGGTGTACCTGTATGTAAATGTAAACCAAGATGTTTTATTGACGTGGTATATTTAGTATTATAACTTTCGACTACTGCCACTACTGTTTTCTGTTTAGGGAACCACATTCTTTGAATAAAATGGAAAACCGGATTTTAATTCATTGCAGTCGATGTTTCTTTATAATCGGAGAGCATTCACTCGAAAATATTTCGAATAAATTTCACAGTTAGTGATGAAAGTAAAACGTGTAGATTGCTTGCTTGGCATTTTTAGTAGCTTTCGTTGCATGAAAATGTAACAAAATAAAGAATTTAATTAAAATATTCTTATCTAACAAAATCATAAAATGATTGCCATTAGAATTCATTAGGAATTTTATAACAGACGAGTTAGGATTGAAGGCTTTATCGCTTTATGTTGATGTTAAAGATAAGGAATGCAAGATTTAGTTTAAGGTTTTTAAAGTAACCAAAGTTTTCCGAGTTATTCGTTTGAAGATTTGGTTTAAAACAAACATTTGTAGTTCTAAACAGATTTGGGAAAGCACTAGAATTTTCCAAACTAATCAGTTCTAATGCTTCGTGTTTTTAATTTTATTTTCTTTTTCAGAACGAATCTCTTTTTTTCTTTTATCTGTAAATTATACATTGTTCGTATAAAAATTACTGAAAATTAATATAACTTGCCGGGAATTAAGACACAAGGATTAGTAAAAGAGAAAAGAAAAGTTAAAGAGAATAAAAAAATAGAGGGACAATGAAAGAATTAATTCTATTCTATTCAACTCATATGTCATCTGTCAAAAATCGACCAATCAAAATGCAAGATTTGACGTTTTTGAGGCAATCAACACGAATTGTATCGACAATTTTCACTAGAAAAAATTGTCGATAAAATTTCACTAGTGATACGAAGCGACAATTTTTTGAAAACAGTTTATTGCTAGTTATATCCCACAGAGAACAATTTTCGTGAAAAGAAACTTGAATGTGGATTAATTTATGAAAAATGATTAGAAATGATTTTTTTTTCGTTGAATAGTCCCTCAAATACCATTCGTGGTCAAAGAATTGTAGATTATTTTTGCTGTAAAATCACTCATGTTCCTTATGATTGCGAATACCACTCGTGCTGCGCACTCGTGATATGCATATGCAAGCACAAGGAACATTCGTGATGTTACAACAAAATAATAATCGACAATTCTTTGACCACTCGTGGTATTGTAAGTGAAAATTTCATACATCTGTCAAATCACCTAAATAACCAATCACATTCTAGATATCAAATTACTTTAACCAATCAACATTCGACAAAATATAATTACCTACTCAATAATTTTTCTTATCAAAAAATTATCGATATTGCATATACGCAACTGCTGATGTGTAAGCAGCTTTTCTATTTCTAAATCAATTTCTTCCAAAAAATCTGTGCCAAAACGTAACATAATTCCAAAGTATTAAAATATAAACAGCACAAAATAGCAACAATACAGAAACGAAGATCTTTATTTTCAATCAGTTTATCCATTTAAAAATACTTCGCACTGTCAGCTATTTAAAAAAAAAGAAGAAGATTACGAATACTATAAGTTAAATAATTGTCTACTGTTGGTATGTTAACTAAGTTGCATAATACCGTGTAACGTTTGGACATATTTGAACAAAGTAGATAGTTTTTACCATGTGTTTAGTGGTTATTACAACAGTTCGAAAGTATATTTATGTGAATTTATTTCCGTAGGGAAGTAACAATTTCAACAACTACTTAAAAAGCCAAGCAAAAGTTACCTATTGCTTGAGCTTTAAAAATTGTCGAAAATTCTTTGGCTACCCTGCAATTAATAAAAAAATATTTGTAGAATTTTCTAACCCTTCAGAAAAATAAAAACGACGTTTTAAATAAGCCACCAAAGTGGAGATTTTTATATGTTTCTATTAATACCAAATATGAGCATGGCATATATCGATTATGCTAATCATGTTTTGATATGTTGACATGCATGCCAACGTTATGAGGGAAACGTATTTTAATCAAAACAAGATTCACAACGTTTTACAAATTTGTAAATGATCGATGTAACGAGTGGATACATTAAAGGTGATATATTCGAATTTATGTTAAACTTTTCATTACAAAAAGCCCTTAAAAATGTTTGGTGGGGATTTCTTGAAGGAAATGAGAATTTTTCTGTACTGCCAAGGAGTTTTAAGTAAACAAAAAAAATAGGACAAATTAAAATTAGTGGATCAACAGTGTTAATGAAAATCCTTACTGAAAGTATCTGGGTAAAAGGATAAAAGGTTTTTGGGCAAAACAAAAATTTAGAATAAAAACGAATTCCATTAGTGCTAATAATTAACTTTCATCAGTATTCATCAATTTCAATTAGTTACCGTATGATGAGCCCATATTATCTAAGAGGTAAATTATAAGACTCTGCACTTAAGCGGGTTCTAAGAGCAGATCATATCACTTGGCAGCTTGACGGGCGCAACGAGAGAAAACAAAGCGACTGTCAGCTATTGTTTGCTCCCTTCACTCCCGACCACTGGCTATGAGTGTTTGGAACAAGTGATTAAGAGAATATTCCTGGAAAATCGTTCACACCAAGGGTGAGCAGAATTTTTACAACTTTCCAAATCCTAAACAGTCAACTGCATTAATTTAATCTTCAGGATTATCAAAGGCCCGGAACGATGTAAAACATATTTCAATACAAAGTATCAATACTTTACGGTACGCTTTTAAACGCCTTCGGGCATTTTGGTTTAGTATCAGATATGTCGTGACCTACCGCATTGTCTGTGTATATAAAAGGTATATTAGCTATTATGTTGTTGTTCGTTTGAACAAAAACACAATTGAAATCTAACTTAGTTATGTATACGGTTTATAGATAATTGTTCATCGCGGTAGAGCAGTTACAATAAATATTACATTGAATGAAACTCGTTAAAAAATATGAAAGGAATTAGATTAAAGGATGACGTAACACCGTTTCAACATTAAAGTTAATAATACAGCAAAGAGAGTTTTAATATCGTTTGTATTGTATTAGTTTGAATGGTGTGCCGGATTATAATTCAGGTAAATTTTATATGAAAATGTGTCGATTGATGTTGCATCCAAATGTAATGCAGCATTTAATCTGAAATTACCCAGAGTATTTAGGAAGGATAAGCAGTAGTAATAAAGGGTGATAACAAGTGTCAAAGGAAACGTGGTATTTATTTAACAAAAATAACGCAAATAAAATTAAATTAAAGCTGATAACTTACACCAAACGGTTCAATAACCATTTAAAAATTAATAACACAAAAGGAAACAACCAATTTGTAACAGGTAAACAATCAAAAACCAATTTAAAAGAAAACAAGACAACACAAGGTCGTCTTTCCCGTGACGAACCTTGAAATAACGCACGTCAAAATGAAAACCAAAAATACTATTTTTAACCGCGAAATTTAAAAATAACAACAATTGCCGCGATATTAAAATCAGAGAAACAATGGCAGATAACCAAAAACAAGGTACACTAGCAGAACCAAAAAAAGAAGAAAATCAGAACACAACAACGATTTTGAATTTAATCCTACAAAAAATGTCAAACTTAGAAAACAAAGTGGAATCAATAGAGAAAAAGCTAGATGGAGATTTAAAACAACTAAAGCATGAAAATGCCGGCCTTAAAACAACAATTCAAGAACAGAACCTAAAAATTAAAGCATTGGAACGTGAAAATAGAAAAAGAAATCTAATAATTTATGGAATAACAGAAAAACCCAACGAAACCACAGAAAACCTAACTCAAGCTTTCATGGAACTCATGCAAAAATTAGAAGTAGAGATATCAACAACAGAAATAGATTTTATACACAGAATCGGCAAACAAACAAGTGGAAGTATGAAACCAATAAAAATTGGCCTAACAACCTACAGAATGAAAAGTAAGATTTTGAAAAGCCCTAAAAAACTAAAAGGAACAAAAATAGGTATTGCTGAAGATCTAGATAAAGAAAGCTTTGAAATCACGAAAAAATTAAAACCATATTTGAAGGACGCCAGAGGAAGGGGATACAATGCCACTATAAGATATAACAAATTAAAAGTGAATAATGAATACTACACATTACAACAACTAGAACATGAAAATACAGGAAAAGGGGAGAAGAGAACATTGCAAGACTCGCCAGAAGCATCAGAGACAAGAGTGGAACAGGAAAACAAAAAGTCAAAAGAATCAAACTCTGGAACTATTAAAAAGCAAATCAGAATGAAAGAATATGTTCAAACACTCTTAAAACCTATCCCAAGCAATGTACCTTCATCATCAAAAAACGATTAGAAACAATATCACCCTCTCGCGCAATAGATAACAACTACACCACGACCACGGACAACGAAAAAATTCAAACATTAGCAGAAAAACAAAAACCACACTCTCTCCCCAGAATTTCGGTCAAAAGGGGAGAATCAGACCAATACCCTCTAGATCAATACAGAAACAAAGCAAAAATAAGGCAAAAAACGGAAATAAGAATTTGTACCCTGAATGTAAGAACTCTAAAAACTGAAGAAAGATTACAAGAATTAGAAGCGGCGCTAAACAAAATTAACTGGGACGTAATCGGCATGGCTGAAGTCAGAAGAAAAGGAGAAGAAATTGTCGAAAGGAAAAATGGATCAATTTTATTTTGGAAAGGGAAAGACATAGGTTTTTCTGGAGTAGGTTTCTACATTAAAAAAGAACTCGCAAGGAAAATTCAAGAAATCAAAGGAATCACAGATAGAATCGCCGTATTAATACTAAAACTACAGGAAAACCAGTATCTAACATTAATTCAGTTATACGAACCTACACAGAACAGCTCTGAGGAAGAGATATCAAATTTTTACGACACCTTAGAACAAACAATAAATGACTACAACAAAAATCATAATCAAGTGATAATATTAGGAGATTTTAACAGCAAAATAGGATGGAGAAAAAAGGGAGAAGAAGCAGTAATGGGACCTTACGGATACGGAGAGAGAAATGAAAGGGGAGAAAAATTAGTGGAATTTGCGATAAGCAAAAACCTAACGTTATGCAACACTCTCTTCAAAAAAAGAACAGGAAGACGATGGACCTGGCTCTCCCCCAATGCCAAATACAAAAATGAAATTGACTTCATATTAACAGACAAAAAAGAAAGAGTAGTAAACAATGAAGTAATCAACAACTTCAATTTTGAAAGTGATCACCGATTAGTACGATTAACCATTCAATTGAAGAAAACAGACGAAAGAAGAAAAATGTTCGAAAATTACAAAATAAAAAAGACAACAAACAAAATAGACTTAAACAATTATAGAAAAAATCTTCAAAAATTACAACCAAGCATAAGTGACCTTAACAAAATACAATCGATACAACAACTCTATAACAAATTAGAAACTCAACTACAATAAGCAGAAAACGAAACACATAAAACAAATCCAAAACCACAAAATAAACCAAAAATGGAAATCCTTACGGAAAACACAAGGAAACTAATAAAACAAAGGGAAAAACTAAAAACAAAAAGACTCAATGATAGAATAGCTAACATAGAATACACGGAAATAAACAAGATTACGAAAAGAGCAATAAGAAAAGAAAAAAGAGAAGCAGAAAGAAAAAAAGTAGAAGAAATATTAAACGCAACTGGATCAACCAAACAAGTATGGAAACAACTATCAATTGGCAAACAATGGATAAATAAACTAAAAGATCCAAATAAAAACAACAAGATAACACACAATCGCGAAGGAATTATAAAAATAGCAACTACATACTACGAACAACTATATGCTTCCCAAAACAAAATTATAAAGAACATGCAAACGGTGGCACAAACAGAAAAAAAAGGAAATGTCCCAAGTATACAAAAAACTGAAATCAGAAAAGCAATCCACAACCTAAAAAATGGGAAAGCTCCAGGCGCAGACCATATTACCAACGAAATGATCAAAATTGTAACGGAAGACATAATTGACCTTCTACATATACTGTTAAATAGAATATTGGATGAAGAAGTGATACCTGAACAATGGACTAAATCAATAATTATATTAATATACAAGAAAGAGCGAAAGATCTAATCAAAAACTACCGCCCAATAAGCCTTATCTCCAGCATATATAAAATTTTTGCAACAATAATACAAAAACGAATACACAATCAAATGAAAACAAAGCACATTCCAGAACAAGCAGGATTTAAACAAGGATTCTCCACTATGGATCACTTACATGCAATCAGTCAATTAATAGAGAAGCATAATGAACATGACATCCCCTTATATATAGGTTTAATAGACTTTGAAAAGGCCTTCGACTCTTTAGAGCGTAACTATATTACCGAGGCCTTAGAATCTTTTGAAATAAATAAAAAATACATCCGAATAATTCAACGAACTCTAGAAAACACAACTGCAAGGATCAGATTAGAAAAAAATGGGCCAGAATTCAAAATTGAAAAAGGAGTCAGGCAAGGCGACCCATTATCACCAGATCTATTTAATGCAACCTTGGATTACCTTTTCAGCCAATTACCTTGGAGTAACAAAGGAATAAACATCTCAGGGGCCCTTTTATCAAACTTAAGATTTGCTGATGATGTAGCTATTTTTGCTAAGAGTTCTAAAGAATTAGAAAATATGTTAGGGACATTAAGCGAAAAATGCAGAAAAATAGGCCTAAAAATAAATTTAGAAAAAGCCAATATATTAACGAACAGCAATAAAAATCAAATAACTTTAGAGGGATCAACAATAAGATACACAGAGGAAGCAGTATACCTGGGAAAAGTAATATCTTTCGAGAATAAAGACAGTAAAGAAATACAGCGCAGAATTACCCAAGGATGGAAAAATTTTGGTCTCTAAAATCTATTTTAAAGAGCAAAATGTCAACAACTATAAAAAGTAAAGTGCTTAATCAGTGCGTGATACCCACCCTAACTTATGGTGCACAGACATGGTCGCCAAACAAAAGTGATTTAAAAAAATTAAAAACAACACAAAATTCAATGATCAGAAACATATTACAAATAAAACTAAGTGATAAACAAAAAATAGTGGACCTACGAGAACGAGTGCGGTCAGAAGACATAACAATCACCTGCAAAAAATTAAAATGGAGATGGGCAGGCCATGTATCACGGATGGAAAACAGATGGACAGTCGCAGTAACTCAATGGAGGCCAATATTGCAAAAAAGACGAAGAGGTCGTCCAAAAATTAAATGGAAGGAAGATATAGAAGAGATAGGAGGGACGCATTGGATGGATTTAGCGAAGAACAGGAAAACATGGAAAATGCTAGAGGAGACCTTTGCCCGATAACGGGATTTTGTATAGGTTTATATTATTATTTAGGAAGATAGGGATTGCAAATAATACAGCAAGTTAAAATCGCATGTTGATTCCATAATTCGCTGAAACTATAGTTATATGACTAATAATTTCCGACATTATTAAAGATTCACTCTTTTGGGGATATACCTACTTTTATTTTCTATAAAAACGAATTATACATATTAATATCTCGCGAATTATAATTTATTTACTTTATGGAATCTAAGTATGCGGTTGCAAAAGATCCCAACATGCGTCAACTGCTTTAGTCATTAACATTATCCGATTAGATTTTTGCCAAATCCAAAGGACCCAGGGATATTTATTGAGCCAGAAACGGCACTGACATGAAATTTGCTATTTTACCTCGCACCCGATAGTAGACAAACTTTCAGATCTTTTCGGTATTAAAAATCTTATCTGTCTCGGTCAGGATCGAATTTGAGACTCTTGCTTTACATAGCAGTCTGCTAACTTTCACGCTATGAATACTGGCCACTGGACATGTGGTTATTATTGAACTGAACTGATAATGATGTCATAATAGTAACAATGCATGATTGATAAGATTTAAGCCCATACTACTTTATACCAGATGATTCACGTAAGACGCGACCCTTAAATGCTTCAAGCGCAACCCACCATACGAGGATTAACATAGATCAAGGTTACTTATGAAATTGTAAGTTGGGTTGCCTATTCCAGTTGTTAAGGGGCGCGTCTTACGTGCATCACCCGGTATATTTGTTTTTGTCCCGATTGTGTGCTTTGACCTACTAACTGATAATTTGCCTAAAAGGTAAGTTTAAAACTGAGGTAAGTACGTCGCCCTTATACATCTTACTGAAATTTCAATAAGGCCAGATAAAGCATAAGTCGTCAGAACTTGACTTTTATTATAGTAGTTTAAATTTAGCTGTTAGCCACATATATACTATTGCAACAACGGGCGTCCTAGCGAAAACCTTTTTTAAATTTAGTCCTGTTAGTTGTGGAAAAACATCTAAATATCTAGTCTTTACTTCAGTTAAGAAATTTAAAAGAAAAAAGTTGGATATTTATAAATTAATAAAAAATATCTAACCCCACTTTTACAACTTCATAGTATTTTTTTTAATATGCCGCCATACCAGTGGTCACATGACATACATCAAATTCGATTATTAGGTTATCGGACATGCAGAATCGATCGCCAAGGAAAGTTTTTTTAGTACTCTGATAGTAAAAGATTTTCCCATATGTTGCGAACTTGTTGCCGGTCACTGTACATTCGTGATTTTGATTAAAAGAGGTTATAACTGCTAAAGCTGAAATTAGTGTTTTATGAACTTCATAGAAAGGCAAAGAAATATAAAATTTTAATTTAAAATAATGAGAAAACAATAACGTCAAATTGATTTGAATAGCAATAGTTGTTTACATAGCAAGGGCGGTAAGTGAGATTTGGTCTCTCGAGTATGGACGATGCTATTCCATACAGGTAAATAACTTAATTCCCATCTTATATACAGTAGCTTTTCCACAGCTGGTTTAAACCCCCACTAAAAATTTTACATAGTTTTCGACATGATAGTTTGTCGTTAATGATCCCTAAATCAATTTAAAAAAACATGAGCGATAACTAACTGCCTTTGCTTGGTTTTCAAAGTAGTTGTTACGTCCCTAAGGAGGTCAACTCACACTAGTTTTCTACTTCCATGACAGCCGATAAACGAAAGATAAAATCAACCTACCTCGTCCAAATATGACCAAGTGTTACATAGCGGAGGCAACTTACCATCAGCAGTGGGAAAATAATTTAATAACCTTAAATCTAATTTCTAGTATTTGCTAAATTATTTTAATAGGCGTTCCTTCTCCTGATGAATCATTTTGTTTTTTAAATAACTGAATGTATGAGGAGTTTTTGAATTGTTAAGACAAATCCTTATAGGAAATGAAGATTTTCATTTCTGTATTTCTTTAGTATATATTTTTTATAAGATCTACTTAGTTCTAATATTTGCAAGAGTTTGTTTATTATTTTATGGTGTTCAGCCTTTCTGTCTGTTATCGTTGTATTCCCAGGGTTTTCTTTACGTCTTCATTCTTAAGCATCTTTGCCGTTACTTCACCAATTGTCTTTTGTTTTGAAATCAGATTAAGGAAAAGAAAAAATGCAAAGTTATTTTATATTATATAAGTAACATATTTTCATTTCTTACAAGAATTATCTGCAAAGTATTTTAAAATATTAAATTTGCAATACTCTAATATTTTAAAAATCTGCTAAGACAAATAGCTTATTTAAAAGTTAGTAGTAAATAAATGGAAGTGAGAGTTGTACATTTTTATGTTCTTTAAACTCTGAAAACAAAAGAAAATTAGGATTACTTTCGATTCTTGCTTCTTTCATTTTTTTAAATTCTCTTTTTACTTTTCCGTTTTCTTCCATAAGTCGTTACGTCTTTATTTCTGATAAACCATACTAACATCCATGTATACGGATAAAACCAAATTTGCCAAATTTTCGTTTTCCTACAGAACAATATTGCAGTGCCAAAAAATCTGATACATTTCTGAAATACTTAATCAGCAATACCAGAGAAAATTAAAAGAACATAGTGGGCGAATTAATATGAACGCAAGTGATAATTTCAAAATAATCGTTTATTCTTTATTTTTATTATGTATTGAATTTACGTTAAGTATTTTCATACGAAATATGTCCCCTCTTAATTTGTATGACCTCTTCAACACATTTTGGCATAGCGTCAACAAGTTTTCTACAATTATGGCTTCAATCAGTTTTGCTTTGTGCAGTCCACATTTCGAAATCCAGCTTTTACAATGGTCCACATATTATGAATTAGATTTAAGTTGGGCGAATTCTTTGGCCACTCAAGGCACGAAATCTTCTTATCCTGGAAATAATATATATCGCCGTGATCTTTGACACAGGACATGGTGCCGCATCTTGTTAAAAGACAGTTTGATCGTTGCTGTTAATTTTACTCAGTTTTCCCTCTAGTCTTCGTTCTAATAAGTATTTTTATTTTTTTTATCGATCTGGGCTTTTGTTTTTCATTATTACTTTTCCACATATAACGAAATCGTTATCCTTGTACCAAAAAGCGTGTTTTGTCCAAGAATAACACTTTTCTCCAAATTTCAACACTCCAGCTCACATATATTTCTTGGCCAAAGATATGTTTTTTCATCATTGCAGTAGTTGTTTTCTCTGTGCTGGGGTCTTATGGCTTTCCTCTCATCTTCATGAGCCTCCTCTGTATGATATCGTGAATTATCCAACGTGTGCTAAATCTTGCTGAAGCTCAAAGCTAGTTGTTCTACGGTGCAATTTATTTTCCCGGACGAGAAAGGCTTCATCTCCTGCAGTTGTTTTTTTCTTGTTTCCACATTTTCCTTTTTGCTTCACCTCAATAGAAGACCCAGTTGTTGTTTCAAAATTTTATTTACATCTCCTAATAAACTCACACTACACTCCTTGGCAACGTCCCTTTGACTCATAGATTAATGTCCGCTCAAAGAAATGATCTTTGGTCTTTTTTTTAGGCGAGATGTCCATTTTTGCACAAAATACACAATAATCAAAATTAGAATTGTGAGGTTATTGCATAAAAATATGCAATAAACACGTCAACAAGATATTAGTCACTGAAATGACAGTCCAGTAAGCAAAATATAAATAAATATAAATACCGGAGCTTCAAAAATATTTCAGATAAGGTTGGCCATGATTCAATCATGAATGTTTCATGCTCCACTGTGAAAACCATTGTTTTTACAAGTTGATTGAAATTTGTACAACAGCAAAAGAGTGATAACAGTTGATAAATTCTAAATCTTGCAATATACATTATTTTTGTTTCTCGTGGCCAATCCATATCTAAAAAAAAATTACGGTATAACTGCGATAATTTCAAAAATGTTGCTCTGTTTACGTTAATTCGCACACCACTGTAACAGAAAATACTGGAAATATTATAGGAGAAGAAAACCGTATGTTTTCCAAAATGATATATAATTAATCTAAAACCAAAAAAAGGCGAAAGTTCAAACTGTTCAAATAGCCCTCAACGGCTAATCTGAAAGACGGAAAATAAAAACAGAATGGAGTGGAATAACAGCATTGCAAGAAGGGAAAGAAGGGAAAGAAGTAACGAAAAAGGAGAAGAACAAAAATAAAGAAAAATGAAAAAATTAACAATGTTTCGGTTTTCATAACTTTAATCCCAAATTTGAGAACTTCGTCCATTCGATTTAATTAATTCTTTAAAACAATTTTTAATCTGATTACCAATGCAAATCCTTCTTCTTTTTCTGCTCCTTTTGTCCTATCTGACCCTATGGCTTTGGATTTCATATTTTTTCTCTTCTCATTTACTCTTCTTATTGGTGTTCCTATCGTCTGTCTCTTTTTTTTGTGAGAAATCGTCTAACATTTCAGGAGTCTTCCGTTTGATCTTTTCCCATTTATTGATTTTGGTATTGTGTTTTCTTCCACCGTATTATCTTAGCTGTTGCTTCTATACTTTCTTTTACAGTCATTTCATTTCTGAAAGTATGAATACCGATTTGCACTTGTTTTTCAATTTCCAATTTTCAGGTCCAAACGTTAGTATACTGATTTCTTATTTTTCAGTGAGCTTGGATAGTTATTTCTATCAATTTCGTATAAACTAAATTTACTGCTAATTTGTTTACGACATGATCAATAAGTTTTGGTTATTTGAAAAAATTATTCTCGCACAGTATCAAAGGACAAACGCACTTTTCTTCCAACTAATAATAATAATACCAGTTTTTGATACAAAAGGCAGCTTCTCTTTCTTCTTTTCCTGTCTTTATGACAGCCTTATACCATATCTTTACGGTTTGAGGATAAAATAGGCTCATATGTATAAGAGATTATAATATTTTCTCTCGTTTGCTAACATTGTTGCTAGCTTCTTTTGTGTGATTTTTTCATGCTTTGCATTTCTGAGTTATATTTTTAGTTCCTTGTGAAACCTCTTCCTTATATTATATCCCCACTCTTCTCTTTGTTCTTTATCTTTAACTGCGTGATAATCTTAATTGTATTTCAGTCTCGAATATTTTATTCTTCCATTAATAATTGTATTAATTCTGACACGTCTTTCTTAAAAATTGCGTTTTTGATATTTACTACTTTAACTTTAACATTATAGTCCATTAACTAAAAGCAAAAAGAAGCAAAAAGTTGGTACGCCTCTGCTGCTTTTAAATCTAGGTAAATATATTTCAATTTAAAAATTTGCATAAATAAATATTAAAACGTGCTTAAAGAATTCGCGTCATTTTCTTATCTATGTTTTGTAGTTCTATGCCTTAAATTAGAATTCATTCTCGATAACTCTAACGATATTTATTCCTCTATGTCTCCAATAGAACGAGTATCCATTAATTCTATTTCTTTTGTTACAGATTCGCTGCTGTCCATTAAATTTTTGAAAGGTGAGTAATGTTCTTAAACGGATTTATACCTAAATATGTCAGTTAACTGTGAGATTTTCTCTCGTCTCCCTCTCATTTTGATGGACGTGTCTGGGAGGTTGGATTTGACGGAATTCGTATTAAACCAATTCTATGGTGACTGTAGGTGTCCATCAAAAGCAAATCGTACAACAGCACAAACAATGCCACGGTATGAGCACGCTTACATTCCGGAGTAATATATGCTTTCAGGCTCAAATACAGGTGTGTTGTTAATTTAGAATCGGGAGTATTGCTTAATGATAATAATAAAATGCGCACAGTTGTAAGTATAATTTAAGAATGCATGCCATATTTTAAAATATCTAGAAGGATTGCAAACTGACTTTTGAAAAGGGTTAATTTATGTATGTTCCATTTTAGTTGGAATTAAAATTTTAATGAAAATGCTAGTCCGGAGAAGAGACTGGTTAAAGATTCATAATTCACGCAAACTTGCTTTCTTCTTGTTCGCCATCATGCTTACTTCTGCAGATAAGACGCTTGTGACTGCAAATTTTAATCATGTTTCGCGTTAATTTATCAATTACTAGCTGACATTGCGCTTGATAACACGCAAAATAATATATTGCCGCTAAGATGACGAGGAATTCCTACGTCGCTTAAAAAAATACCCAGTTGCTTCTGCATACTTAATAATTTAAATGTTTTCGCAGCGAATTTTTTAAAACGATGTAAAGATATCCGATACAACTGAAAAACATGTTTATCCTCGATAAAATCCACCAAGATGCAAAAGAAATCCTTCAGAAAATTTACGTAAATAAATCCCATACGTAATTTACGCAAGATTCATATTATTTGCTAATTAAAACTTTAAAAAGTACAATACCAAAATAATTAACATTAACTAGGAGAGTTTAATTTCTGCCTCCCTGAGAAACTTGGCAATCTAATTTTATAACGTAATATTAATAACAGTTTCAAAGGAATTTTCATGCGTCGTGAGGACGCTGTATTTCTAATATAATATAACTAATTATTTGAGATGGACTATTGTTCTTCGAAAAATTACAGGTATTCTGTGGAAAGGAATTCGTTTTCTTATAAAAGTATGCATAATTTTAGAATTTGGCCTTTTGATTCCAAGAAGAGGCACGAAGAATTTGGATATTATTTAAATCCTCTCGGGAATTTTTAATAAATAAAAAATAAATAGGATTTTGACTGGGTTTGTGAAGGTTCGTTTACTTAAATAATATCATTATAAGACAAATACAATGTTAATATAAAATTAAGCAACTGCAATGGTAGATTGTTGGGATTTTTTTCAAATTTTCGCACAGAAATTACTGTTGAGTTTAATTCCTTGAATTGGATTGTCGAAATTGCATGAATTTATTACTAATTTTTAAGTTTAAACATGGGATAGAGAAAAGTAAGTAGTATGTAAGTAAGCTGGCAATGAACTGTCCAAACAAAGCTGAAATGCGAAGTTTCAATAAAACTTGTTGTGTATTTATTTTAACTTATTTATTATTTATTTATATCGATGTTTATTAAAAACTTACAAGCGTTATTATTACAAACATAAAGGTTCACAAAAATGTTTGTTTCTTTGAAAATTATGAGCTTCAGTTGTAAAACTAGATAAACAATTTGTTTGTTATGCATTTGTCCCAGAATTGTTTCCAAAATATTCTGAATTTTTAAATTTTTTGATGCACTGTTTAAATGAATTGTTTATTAATAAAAGTTAATCTAAAATATTCATGTACAAATTTCCAAATTACAATTAAGCTTCTTTTTAAGTATGAATATAAATTGTTTATTTGTTGATTTTTTTAAAAACTGGTCTAATTTACATTTTTGGCGTATGAATGCTCAGAATTAGTGTTTACATAATTTTACTTTTAGTATTTCCTTCAGATTTCCGATATTTTCGTATTACCCTTCACTTTGGTTAATAACGTAAATCTAAACCTGGCCACGTGACACGTGAGCTCTTAATTTCCCTCTCTTCCTTTATTAAGAGAAATTTCGTCCCAACCCGAACCCCACCCACTTCCACTCTATCCCTGCCATAAGATATCTCTAAAACACAAAATCTAAAACCATTTAACGGCTCCAGCAGCCGATAAGGTAAATCCCAATGGCCAAGGAGCATGAGGAATTGGTTGAAATATAAGAGGTGTCTGTAATGAATTCGAAGATTTTCACGGTCAGTGTCAGTGTTAGAACGTCTTCCGGGTCGCAACCGTGCCATTATTGAGACAAAAGAACTAAGCGTTTCGCCCACTCTTTTATGGGGCTTCTTCAGGAGGAAAAGGGGAGTACTAAAAGAGCACGGTAACTCAACGTGTCAATCACGCCAGAGGCAAAATTCTTCTGAAGGTATACAGAAAAAAGCTGTAAACGGTCAAGCGTATCGAAGCAAGACGGCGATTCGTTAGAAGTGGAGGGGGCAGAGCCAGTAGGGATTACAGAATTCCATATGTCTGATACATGATAAGCAATGTCACGATTCAAGTTGTTAGGGTTCTTGATGATCTCAATGGCCTGACGGATTTTTCTGTTGGAAAAATAAGCGGCATTGGCGATGACCGAAGATTTTTCGAACAAGATCTTATTGCCAGTGTCGTGATAATGTTCAGCAACAGTTGAGTGTGAGAGAAGACCTGATGTCAAGTAACGTTTGTGTTCACAGATACGTGTGTGTACTGGGCCACCAGTTTCTCCAATGTCTACAAACGTTGAGTTCTTCTGTCTCAACCCTGAAGACGTTCTGTTAACATGGGTGTCTGCATCCACACTGGGCTTCCCCAAACAGCGACTGTTTTCATGTTAGAGGCGGCGGATCTTAAACCTGGCAGGAGGTTTAAAATGCACTCACCAAAACGCTAGGCCGACGTGCTGTTTTATGTTCAAACACTTCCCAAAATGAAGAGAAAGACGAAGAGAAAGACGATTCTTAAACGGCCCTCAGTCCCCAGCGGTTTGGATCTCCCTGGTCAAGGCAGTAATCAGATTAAGAGAATGACAGAGGATGCTAAAAATCCATGCGGTGGCGCAGACTGACAAACTAAGACGGCAAAATGCAGGGAAAATGAAAAAATCTACAGTAAAAGCATTAGATACTGCAACATACAATATTCTCGGAAGATAGATTAGAAGAATTGGAGCTTGAAATTGGAAACATAAAATGGGATATATTAGAAATGAATGAGGTAAGAAGGAAGGGTGAAGGATGTATAAAGCCTGAAACTGGACACATGCTATATTACTAGTACAAAGGGAAAGAAGACGTACATGAGGGGAAGGGGATGGATTGATAGTAAACAAAATAATAGAGCCAACAACATTACCCAATATAAATGATTATCCGACAGAGTTATTTACATAACTCTAAATACAACGAAGTGTATGAAGTAATAACAACGGGATTAGAAGACAACCCTGCTAAGCTAAGAAAGAAAGAAACAAACAAACAACATGTTATTAAAATTTATAATACGTACAAAACAGCCTATACGCTACGAATACGTTCTTTAGAAAGAAGGAAAGACGTAAATGCATTTGGGAAACTCCAGATCAGACTATATCCTATGCACCCACACACACACATCATTAAAGAAGTTACAGTACTGAACAAAATCACAATCGGCAGTGATCACAGAATCGTACTCGCAGAATTACAAATAAATACGAAAGTTCTCAAAAAAAGACATGCCAGGTAAACCCATTGCATCCAAAGACAATATGCCACCGGAAAAGGACAAGGCTGGGATGGAGGGCGTTTGGAAGATTAAAACATATTATGTAAAGTAATATACCAGTTGCACTTTAACCTGGAGCTTAACGAAACGCAATGCTAAGAAACTTCTGACGATACAACGAGCCATGGAAAGATGAATACTGAATATTACCTTTAAAGATCGAAGAAGGAGCAACTGGATAAGGCAACAAACTACCCCTGATCTGTTTCAAGCGGCGCAGCGGTACAACTGAAGTAGAACTGGGCTGGAACATGTGGCGAGGATTACGGAAAATAGATTGGCAATGAGGATATTACAGTGGAGACCGAGGACAGGAGGAAGAAGCAGAGATCGCCCAAGAATAAGATGCAGGGACCATGTACATAGAATAACATGCAGGAAGAAAATGCGTAAATACTGTCCAGATATGATTTAATTTTACCCTTTTGACTTGGGGATACTCAGAACGAATTGTTAGATAATTTTGCTTTTGGTATTTATTTCAGATTTCGGATATTTTGATGTCATCCTTCACTTTGTCGATGAACGTAAACCTAAACTTAAATTAAAGTTTCAAACATAAATTTCTAATTTGTCATTTTGGTTTAGGAATATTCATAATGAATTTTTAAATAATTTTTTCTGAAATCGTCAAGAAAGCTTGTCATGACAGAACTCAAGTTGGTCATGAAAGTGTCACTTTACAAGACTAGTCACTTTCATGATTTTTACAAGACTCATCTGTCACTTTACAAGACTCATCTGTCATTTTTAGACTGCAATTGAATTAGAAATCGTCACTTATCTTATGAAACGTTTATTTAATATAATTAAAAACACTAACAATGAAATACAACAAATTATTAATTGGTATTAGAACTATTAAAATGAAAATTAATGTTAATGCTGCCGACACTAGTATTATGCACATTAGAAAAGTTTATTCCAGGTATATAATTCAAAGAATTATTATTTCTGTTTTCTGTTGCGTTAGCTATGTTTGACAACACTACTTTTTCGTTGACATCCATGTTAGGAATATTAACATTGTCAGCTACAGCAGTCTGATCAAATGCACTTGTTGAAGGAATTTCACTCGCGCTATTTTCCGTGAATGCACCTTGACCTTGCTGTATCTTTTTGGCAATTTTTCTTTTATTTTCTAATGATTCGGCTACATAGCCCTCCGCTACTCCTGTAGAAGACCATCCGCCGTGTCTTTTAAGGTCTTCTATGCCACTTCCACCATCAATCAACAAAGTTGCTGATGTTCTCCTCAAGGCATGGCCCGTATATTCCGCTGCATTTTGTAAATGAAGAAAACCAGCTATTTTAGCAGGTATCTTTCCGAAGGTATGAATTCCTACAGCCTGAATACTGCATTTACCTTGTCTATATGAAACAAATAAACGCCGGTGTGGTGTATGAGCAGGGCGAAGTGCTAGGTATTTTCTATATAAGGCAATATTTCCGGGTTCGCCAACATCGTCCAAAATTAAAAATCGTCTTCGTTTGTGAGTTTTCGAATCTGGAATGTTCACAATGAGAGTATCATTCTTGTCTTCAATGTCATCTAGAGTCATCTTCGTCAACTCATCGCAACGGCATGCTCCGGCTAGTCCAAAAATTAATACAACCTGAAAATATAAGCCGCCAATTTAGATTATTTTATAATTTATTTATTAAAACTACTTACTTTTAACAATAGGAAGTCGTGATCGGGAGCTTTTCGAAGAAACTCGTTTATCTCATTTCTTGAAAATACTCGGGACTTTTTTGCTTCATATCCTACCGATTTTCTTTTCAGATATGATTTTAACTTTAAATAATTTGCGATATTGATGTTTTCTTTAATTAACAGCACGGCTCTAAGCATTGAATAAATACTCCAGAGGCTTGAAGACTTGTAAATTTTACTTTCTCCAGCAAAAAAAGCCAGCATCACTTCTTCCGTAACTTGATTAACTTTTTTGTTATTACACCAGCTTTTGAACTTTGCATATTGTTTCTCATATCTTTCTTTGGACTTATCCGGAAGCAATTCTTCCACTGCAGCAGCAGCTTCTTCAATTATTCCAGTGGGAAGAGTGTTTTCCATATTATAAAGCACTTTACAACTGTTTACAACACAAATTGTGACGCTTAAAAAATTTGTTGACAATTCATTGTCATGGATATCAACTTCTCATACGACTCTGATGTTGATATATTTTTTCAGTTTAAATCTATTTTTAGTTTTTAGAAAAACGATTTCAGAAAAAATATAATACATCACTGGTCATGAAAGTGTCTCTGCTTGACTCGGAGGCTTTAAAGAGATACTCGGACGCTACGCGTCCTCGTACTCTTCAATAAGCCTCCTCTTCTTCAAAGTTTCACTTTCATGACTTGTAATGTAATATACTATTGCTTTTGGTATAATTTAAACGTAAACTAATAATAAAGTTTCAGTACAGGGCCTTCTAATTTACCCTTTTGGCTTAGGTGTACTCAGAACTAATTTTTAAATAATTCTGCTTTTGGCATTTCCTTCAGATTTCGTATCGTTTCGTGTCATGCTTCACTTTGTCTAATAAAGTAAACCTAAACTTAAATTAAGGTTCCAAACAGGAACTTCCTTAATGATTATCATTATTTTTAAAAACGAATCCATTAACAAGTCCATAGCCACCGGTCTTTTTAAATAAGTTATATATTTTTTCGGTGTTTCAAATTAAACTGTCTCTTTTTCTAACCGATATCATTTTACTTGAAGGTATAAGTAATGAGTAAGGAGCTAAACATCAAAGAAGACAAGATGTTTTCGAAGTAGGATTATGTCCCACACACAAAATGCATGAGGCGAGATTAACTGGACCACACATGTTGTAATGTATTTCATTTCCTAATAAAAATAATTTAAAGCATGTCTCTTATTATTAATTGACACCACACCCCGCGCAATTTACACCGTAACAGTAGTTTTGTCTAACTCCTCCCTACACGATGTTAGGATAACAGTAGGTTTATATCTAGCAGGAAGTTGTAACAGTCCAATCGGACGCGCTATAATAGCATAGCGGACGTCATGGTGTCAGTCAAGCTGTCACTGATGTTATTTTCCATTTAGGATGGATGGAATGCTTAGATTACCTTGGGATACAATCATATAGGATAGTGAAGGTTTGAATTATATAAAAATTCTTAACAATAAACTAAAACAGATTTTATCAATTTTAAGTTTCGTACTTGAATTCGAATAATAATTTTTCATAATTTGCGTTTGACAGACGAGTTGACCGTAGCCTAAATTGTAATAAAAATAAATTTATATTAGTGTCATTTATTTTCACGTTCTAGATTTAAGTAATGATATCTAATCTGATAATATTTTATTCGTTTTAAATAATCTTGACCGGAGTATTTATGTCAAATCGATTTGATATTAAGATAAATATAAAGAAAAGTAGAACAGCAAAATCATAAAAATTTTATATCTACATAACAACAAAGGGAGTACCGAAACGGCGGTTCTGTATTGTTATATAATAATAAAGAGATGCCAAAACCACCTTTTAAGGAGGATCAAACTGCGTATTGTATTTGGACAAGGAAATTATCAGTTAAACAAGAATTATTTAAGAACACACCAGAAAAGCGTTCAAAATCCATGAATAATTTTCATTAAAAATAAAATAGTCTAAAATTATACAGAAATGACTTCCATATTGCTCTTTTACTGTGTTTATCTTTTATTTTTTTCAAATTGGGCATTTTGTGCTATTTGAAACATTTTTTAGTACTGTTCTTAGATATCAAAAAGTTTAGTTTTAAAGTTTGGATTCATTCACGCTGCTAATTTGATCAACATACGTGAAAATCAATAACAAAACAGGTCCTTGAGGCACAGTAAACCGTTTAACGAAAACAAAAATCAAAAAAGAATTTTATAATTTACATTTAAATTAAGATTATTGGAAAATTTTTAAGTAAGGCATTATTAGTTAGCTAAAAGCAAGATGGTTAAAGCAAAAATTCAGGTTTAAATTTAAATTAAAGCCACTATATTTAAGTTCTCAAAATAGCAGAGCGAAAGAAAAACACTCGCCATTTAGCAACGACAACGATTTTTTTAACGAATGAACTTAATTAAATCGTTGTTTTTGATTTGGTTTTCGAAGTAAAAGAAATAGATTCTCTCTAAAAATAGTTTGCGTTGACATTTAGGATATTCTGTGTACTTTAGTTAGTTTTACTTTTTCTAAATATACGAGTATTTCATTGTTTCTGCCTGTGCGATTTCAGGACACAATACTGCAGAATCCCTTAGGAGAAGTTAATAATTACAGTAAAAAAGAGTAAATAAAACAATAAAATGGTTATAAGTTATAAATTACAGAAACAGCAATACTTATACTTTGTAGAAAGTTGGGAAAATTAGTTGATCCCGATATAGTATAAATTGCGTTGTGATAAATCGTATTTTCATCATAATATCGGCTTCATAGAATTAGATTTAATATCAATATATTTTTATACTTCTTGTGCGACAACTTGAACCGCATACAAATGATTTGCGTATATGATATTCAAGAGAGGGCTGTAACAATATGTAAATGTTTTATTTGATTGACAAACTAACTAACAATATATAGAATATTAACAAGTTAAAAAAACATTAAATAAGGAATAAACGTTATGTATAATCACAGAATAAACTCTTACAGAAGCGACAAGACTGCGCGGCACTTTGATGTTAACGTTGCCAGCACAAGACGGGGCTAGCAAGTAACTTAGCCGTATGGTTTTCAATTTTAATCGTAATTTCTGCTTTCTGGGGTGCAAGTACTGCTGACTTCAGGCACAGCTTCACGTGATGTTTGAGTACTAACGGAAACTTCTAAAACAAATAATCTTACAGAAGCCGACATTATAAAAATGTATACTAATTTATTATATACTAATTATTTTTGCAATTTGGCGTTGAACACCAATTACCACATTTTTTGCCACTCATTTCCGCGTATTTACGCTTCATTGAAACAATATTTTGATTAAATAACACCCGAACTGTTTGGCGCTGCACTTAAATATACAGCAAAATAGGAAGTTTTACTTGCTAGTGGACGTGTTCGAGTTCACCCGTTCCGCTTATTATGACCACCCAACACTCTGCACTTTTTCGCTTGTGTAAGAGTTTATTCTGTGGTATAATGTATACATACTTTGGAGCGAGAATTGGACGAGCTAAGGATCAACGCATATAAAAAATACAAGGTGGTTGGTTTTTTATTGTCCAGCTTATATCTGCTGAAATATTAAAGATACAAGAAAAGGTTAAATGTAAGACTTGTCTAACAGAACCTGCTATATAGAATGGTGTAAACAATTGTTTTCCATGACCTACTAATTTTCTAGAACAATATCTAACTTTATTTTTTTAAATTGAACACCCTATATATTTTTGCGGAATATAGTTCTAAATCAATTTCTCTTTATAATGATGTACCTATGCAAAGTAGGGGATTGTCTTTAAATTAAGCCTAATAATGTAAAAAACAAAATTATAGCAGTAGGCTGTGATATTGATGATATATTAACCTAAAATAAAAATTAAGATTGTGTACTCTCATTCGTATCAACTTCAATTTCATAAATTGTTTTCAAGCAAGTTATATTTTTATAAAAGCTCTCAGGACGCCTTGAGACTCCAGGTGGATCGTATTGCACTCCCTGTAGGATACGGTGGACCATCAAGAGAAAAATTTAGTTAAATACCTTCATTAGTAAAATATTGTGTAAATAGCTGAAATAGTTGCAAGGTAAACCGTTGTTATATAACCTAAAACGTTTTCTTCTACAACATGTACAACATTTACCCAGAAAAATAAAAACTGTAAATTACACTCTTAATTTTATTTTTAATTTTGGTATAAAAAGGCCAAAATAAATACACTCTTTATTGTTTATGCCTCCTCAGTGAAAATTATCGAAATGTCTTAACAAAAGCTTTCCAGACTCACTATCTTGGAAATCTCGGCCCTCACACACAAGTTGAGACATGATAGAACTTGTTTTTCGACACCTGTTTGTTTGTTTAACCCGCAGGAGGCTGAGGAGAGGGGAAAGGGCGAGAGCGAGAGGTAGATTGATTGATTAAGCCGCGGCCCTGTCCATTTTGAGCGATCTGATTAAACTGCTCTAATTAAATTGCTTGATTAAATTATTTTTATTAATTGTTTTGATTAAATTACTCAATGATCTAATTAAAATGATTGATTAAATTGATTGACCTAATTAAATTGGCTGATTGAATTGATTGATCCACTTAAATTGATTGATTAAATCCGCGCAGACTCACCAGTTCTTGGCCACGCCCCATTTGTGCGGGACGAAGGTAGGGGGAAGGGTAAGAGAGAGATGGATTGTTCTAATTAAATTGATTGGCCTAATTAAATTGATTGATTAAATTGATTTTATTAAATTGGTCCAATTAAACCGCTGCGCTAATTTGATTAAATTGATTGACCTAATTAAATTCAAGATGGCCGCCGTTTTTAATCGAACTTTTAATCGTTCTTTTAATTGACCTAATTAAATGGCGTTATCCTTTGTTTATGTCACATAATTAATTTAATTGGCATTTTGATTGACCTAATTAAAGTGTCGTCACCCTTTGATTGAGCTATCAATCAAATTAATTGACCTAATTAAATACAAAATGGCGGCTCCAACTGTACTCATTCTACTAAAGAGCAAGTAGAATACTTTAGTTTCTTGCCTTGCTTTTACAGAACAACCGAGTGAGTAATATCGAATTTTCAGAAGGAAATGTTTGGTTACCACTGCTAAATTTGAAAATGTAAATATTACCTCCAAAACTCTTTTGACAGCTTCTTTAGTCCATATCTTATTCTCTTCGAAGTTGGTGCATTTTGTCCCGATTAATCATGCCCTAGTGATAGCTAATGCCTTCCTGTAGGATAAGTAAATTTAATTCTCTTGATAATTGTATAAACTGTCAAGAGGGGCGATGGTTTGTTTTACGATAACCTTAACGACTTTATACGAATAGAGTTGTTATTGTCCAACAGAACATTATTACCAAGTGCATCAGCATGTTACAGTTGTCGTGTCAAATGTACATTTATACAACCGTTAAATGTACCTAGGAATGTCCATAAAGTGAAGAGATAAACAACAAATAATTTAAGTTAATCTAGATATGACTCTTAATTACAAAATTCTTGATCTTTTATCATTTTCGTTTTAATGTGGATGTTAGGCTTTGTTATAGCTGCGATAATTGTGCTTTCTGTTTATTACAATTATTGTGTGAAATTTACTTCATTTTAAAGCTTTTCTTCTTATTTATTTCAGCGAAATATACCTGAATATTGAAATACAAAAAACACTAGAACAACTTGCTCTTGAGGCTTTCGTCGTGGACTTGGATTTTGCAAAAGGTTTTAGTATAATATTTTTAAGTTTTGTTTGCTTCTTTGCGTGTTTCTGTATGGATAGCGTTCCTTACACAGCCTTCGTGCGTCTGCAGATATTTTTCGGCAGAAAAAAAGGAACTAGCAGCGTGTCAACCTTTTATCGCCTTAATGAATAATTCATTTTATAAATAAGTGGTAATTAAACGCAAGTACTGAGACAACATTATCACATTTAGGAGTATTGCTTAATTTTTGTTAATTTATGTTGTTACACTTTTTTAGGTAAATTTATTTAAAATCATTTGTATGCTTACACAGAAAATATATTTTTTTGCATTTTGACAAAAAAAGTGGACTTTTTCTATCAAAAAATCATAAAGAAAGCAACACTTTTTTAACTATTTAATTTTACATTTTGCATTAAGTAAGTATGCTTTAAATAAAATATTGTAAATTGTCAGTTTGACAACTGTCAATTCTCAAATCCTTTTTATCCTGTTTTGAGGGATTTAAAATGTAAAAATGCAAAAAAATATTGTGTACAACTCGTACGAAAGCATCTTTTTTTCACTCGTTTGATTGATGCACTCCGGCTTCGCCGTCGTGCATCAAACTTCAAACTCATGAAAAAAAGTATTGCTTTCATTACTAGTTGTACAAATAACTATTGGTAGACAAATTTCTGAAGTTTATTTATTTACTTTTTAATTTAGGGTTTGAATTTCAGCTCAATAAGTTCTGGCTTAGTTAGGAGATAAAAAGGAGAGGTATTAACTAAACGCTGGTGTTTTAATAAAAAAACTTTTATGGTTCTTTTGTTTCTGGAAGATAATAAAACGTCGAAATGAAGAAAGTAGCCCGCTATTCAAAGGTATTAATTATACGAACGTGGGTGTAAAAGCGACAAGTTATTGTTGTATTATGATCAGTGTATTAGGTTAAAATATTCCCACCATGGTGTTATTGTCTGTATGCATCGTATGTAGGCGAGTACTGTTTAAAAGAGACTAAAAATTCCTGACAGTAATTACGTTATCGTAATAGATCTTTGCATATCCAAGATATTTCAACGTTTTCAGAGGAATGCGCGTGTTCGATTCCCGGAATCCAGCGCTCCCCGTAATTAAAAGATGTTGCATGTCTAAAGTTAATAATTACGGTTTACTTAATATAATAAAAGTTTATTTTCATTTGTGTCCGTCCATGCCGCTGTTTTATTCCGTAATTGTGAATATATGTGATATGCAAATTTGATATCACAGGAAAAAGTCTCCTGGAAGTTAGCGTGACCGCATGTCAATGTGGTTGAATTTAAAGGTCGTTGATTTTAATTTCTTAGCTACTTTTATTTTTCTTCGGTTTTTATGTATGCTATATTTACTTTTTATGTGCGCGATGAAAACTGCACGAACTTTGCACCTGAATAATACTGCATTTACCTATTTTTGATTACACACCCGAATGCTCCCGCTTTATGTTAATCAGATTACTGGCCACCGACATTGCATACTAAATTAGGCATTCCCGTCACAAAGCTAAATGAAATAATTAAATATGTAGTCAAAGGTTCGATAAATTTTAAATATGTATACATAATGTGACAGTGTAGGATTACAGATAACGTTAATCAATATTGATGTTAAGTTTGGCCAACTCATCGTACCAAAAACGTTAAACAATGAGCGAAAGTCAAAAGAAGAAAATTGCCAACAAGGTCTAGGCTAAGCTTAAACAACAGAACTTCACTTTTTAGTTGCAAGTCAATGTTGTCATCTTCACCGTACAAGAAAATCCCACATGCTCATCAAAAATTGTTATCAATGAATTCCGACACATTCAAGCACAGTTATTACCAAATTAGATCTGGTTGTGTCGATAAATTTGTAGGGCCATGGCTTATTTTATCATATTCGAATTATTTTATTACTAATTCTGCAATTCCCTTGATGAAACTTAGTATAATACTGCAACCAAAATTATTTAAATCACTTACTTAAAGCATAGAATAAGTAAGAATATCAAAGACAAATCTTACTTACTTACTTAATCGCCATCCTTTCTACCTGTGGTTTACGGCTGTAACAGATCTAAATACCAAAAGTAAAAATAAAACAACATTTATATTAATCTAAAAATAAATGCTTGTTCAAAATTAAAAATGCCATGAAATGTATGGGGATTTCTTTCTCCCCTTTGATTAAATGTAAAATACTCCACGAATCAGGAAAAGCCCCACGAAGTGGCAACACTGCCTCATGTTCAAGAATGCCTGTAAAACTTTCAGAATCCAAACTGCTACAATGATTTTATTGCCATTTTCAAAATATAAATAAAACTGGTGCAACTTTTGAAGATTGCAAAAAATAATTTAAAAATAATAAGATGAAAATGAAATACTACATTGCTTCTAAAAATATTTAAATAAAATAAAGTTTGCGAGAAGAACTCAGAAGTAATAAAAAGGCCAAAACAATTAAAAAATGAAACAAAAAATATGAAAATTTACAAATACGAGTAGATGTGGAAGCCATAAAAAGGCTTTACATAAAATAGGCTAACAGAGACATAAGGAAAGCAATGTAAGAAAGAAGAGTATCCTGAAATTAAAAATCTGGTATGCCTGGTATTGAAGTTCGAAGTACCTACCTAAAAAAGATTGCAGTTGTAATATAAATTATTACAAGAGCAGAAGAACATGATACTGTAAGGTAATGGGGAAGATTAAAATAAACTACGAATACAATGTAAAAGGATAATGTAAATCAGATAAAATAAAAGAAAATGATTAGAGCACTTTCAATAACTCGAAACACCAAAGAAATTCTTAAGACCTGGCGAAGATAAAAAAACGAGGCAACAGAAGGAGAAGAAGAAGATAAAAACGAGGGCAGAAGGAACAAGGAACAAAAATAAATCAACATAAATACAGAACAGTTTTTAAGATTAGCTGAAGATATGGCCAAGGAAATCAAGCGAAAATTAAGGAATAGAAGGAAGAAGAGACGGGATTAAGCTAGGAATAAAAGTACGAACAAAATAATGCAAAGAGTATAAAAAGAAAGGAACCATCATGAATACAAGGTAGTTTGAAACATTATTTATTTAAAAAAAATGGGGTAAATACAAACTAAAGTGTTTAAGTTTTCAGTTAAAGTACATTAAGTACCAACTGAACAAGGGATACTTAATGTGCTTTATCTAAAAGTTAAATATATTCTTAGTTTGTATTTACCAGTTGTTTTTAAATAAATAATGCTCCAAAATAGTTTGGATTTTTAGTTCGGTTACCTTCGAATAATGCCTAACCCCGAATGCCCAGGATTTCTAGAAACGAGGAAGGAACGAAGCAATATGAAGAGGGACAATAAAAGAAACGAGGAACGAAAATGGAAGAAAAACAAACCCAATAACAACACGAAGAATGAAGAAATAAAAGAAGAATGAACAGAAGAAGATGAATGTCGAAAAGGATACCAAAAATAAGTACAAAAAGGGTATAGAAAAGGAAAATAAACAAGACGGATTGTTGTTAAAAAGTTGATATTCAAGACAAAGGCCGAAAGAACGGAATAGTATATTGCGTCATAAGGGAAGATATAGGCATATTTCATCCCGAAGATTTCTGCTGCACGAGCGAACGTAGTGAGCGAGGGCAGCAAAAGCCGAGGGATGAAATATGCCGTTAGATTCCCGTAGGGCACAAGTTATTTTTCCGCATCCATGAGAAGTTCGTATTAAATAAAAATAGTTATAATATAATTCGTACCTACGTTTTTGACATATAACCTCAAATTACACATGTCAAATTTTGGTATTAAAAATAACTTCTATAATGAATTTATATAAAAAATAATCGTATTTGCTTGAATTTTAAAAAATAATTACATTTATCAATCACTTAAATGAAGATTTTTGTATAATCAAATAATAATTTTGATTCTAAATTCTATCGGTAGATGTCACGTCGATAGCATGCACGGTAAAAACCCGCAAATGTTCATATCGTCCCGCTTTTTCATATTTACCCGCTATCCGCCATTGTTAACCTCAAATGAGATAAATAATCTGTCAATTACATACCATGGATACGGAAAAAATGATTTACTGCCATGGCGTTTGCTTAAATAAAGACAGTATCGAATTAATTATATTAATTTGCATATAACAGCATGTACTTACTTATATAATATAATAACACAAAATCACAACTCAAGGAAACTGAAATATCACAATCTTTATAATCTACATGAAAGTATATAAAAATACATAAAAAGAAGTTATAGAAGAAGAATATAAACAATAAAGTGAACGAAAATGAAAAATAAGGAAGAAAAGGGCGTGTAAGGGGACCAAAAGGCAAAAACAGAATTAAAATACAATAGAAATAAAAGATAAACAATAAAGAAAGCGTAGAAGACCAAAACAAAATAGACAAAGCTGCTATGCAGGAAGAAAGTAAAGAGGAAAAAGGATCACAAAAGCAAGAAAAACATGTATAGCAAATACAGGCAGAACAACGACGAGAAGGAAGCAGAAAGGAATATGAATACACAGCAATGCTATAAAGCGAATGTCCAAAACATGTTGGAGACCAAGGAATGGAATTGGAGGAAGAAGAAGCAATAGAAGAAGAAAAATAAGAGTGATGAAAAGGAGAGTAACAAAACGACGAAAAGGGTTAAGAAAGGGACAGAAGAAAGGACCAGTATGAATATAGAATCAGTATCAGTATCATATTGGTACAAGTACAATCAAGTACACGTATAACACCAGAAAAAAGGATATAACGAAAGAAAAAGTAACAGAAGAAGAAAAGAAGGAGCTGAAAACAAAAGGAAAAAGAAAAACAATGAGAAAGGGTGTGAAAGGAAATATTAAAATATTGGCATGAGTAATTCTAAGAAACAAAGGAAGCACAATGAAGCACAAAAACAAGAGTAATGAAGTGCGAGAAAAAAGCCGCTAAGAAAGATAGTCAAGGAGATAAGCAGAAGAGCTCAGAATGTTTACATATAGAGGAATGCTAATGAATGAATATGAATATCTAAGGTATGTGAAAAAAAAAGAAGGAGCAGAAGATGCTAAAGGAAAGGGAAGAGAAAGAGGGCAAAGAAGAAGAAGTATGAAAAAGAGGCCAAAAAGAATAAAAACTAAATGGAATATTATATGAATATGAATCGCCATTAATAAGCGTAAAAGAAGAATAAAATTGTAAATTTCGGATTGTTGGGATAAGCGAAAATGATAGAAAAGGCGAAAAAATAAGATAAAATTACTGAAAAGAATGATTTTTAAGCTGGAAGCTAGGCGAAACAGGAAGGTCCATTAAAAAACCGATAAATTAGTAAATCTACTAAAAATATCCATAAAGTTACTTTCTATATTTATTTTTCTTTTGCCCTCTGATTTTACAGTGTCGACGGGGCCGGACACACCGAGCCGCAGAGTGGTCACCCATTCTTGTTCAGACCAAGCAGGCCTCTGCATAACTTCCTATATGTTCTTCCTATTTGAAATTTATAAATATAATAAAATTAAATATGTCTAACTGGGGTGCTAAAGGATCCTCTAAATCTGTTACTTCAGCGATTACACAGTTTGGTTTCCAAAAGATTGTCACTGATGACAATTAAAAAAAAAAAATTTAAAGTGCAGTAAAGGGCTACACAGTTAATTTATTATTAAAAAATATTTAAGGTCCTAAAGTATCCAAAAGCCATGAGCGAAAAATATCACATATTAATCAACAGCAAGGCAATTCATTCCGATAAGAACAAAGGCCTTCAGGTGATAAATGTGTCACCATAAATTATTTCACACCTATTTTAAGCAAACTTTTATCAGCTTTATATAAATAGCTCTTATTTTGCAATGAAAAAACTACCCACCTACGACTAATTTCCACTCATTAATAAATTAACTAAAAATACCCACAAGGTTTCGTTTTGATAGAATTAAGCCCTAAGTGTTCCCCGAATGACGCTTTGGGAATTTGTGTGGTGACTTGTAAGAAAAACGGAATTATTCGAGGGCGGAAAATGGAAACATATTAATAAATTTCCTACCAAACCAAGAAGACCCTTCAGGGCAGTAACCGTAGGCTTTAGGCTTTAGGCCAAAATAACACTAGAATGGTGGACTGTAATTTTCAGACCACAGCGCGTTAGAGAAACGATGACATTCTTTTGCTTCTAGCCGAGAACAGAGGAAAATATTCCGGTCATGTAAAGCGCCATTTTCGTAGAAATTCAAATTTTGTATATAAATAGAAAACGTACGACAAAAGAGAGGAACAGAGAAAAACTGATCGTTTGTGTCACATTGTTCTTTTAACAAATAACATTTTCTTCATCAAGCTACAACTTGAAATCTAACAAAATCCAATCATAGCATTGTCCTCTTAAAGGATCATGGAAAGCGGAAAACACGAACCACAAAGTGAACAGGATTGTCCCCATTCATGCGGACCAGCGTCTGGGATCGATTCCGCTAGAAGCTGAGTGAATTCCTGTGTACTTCCTTGTTCGTTCAAACTGGATTTGTACTGTAAAAGCGAATAATTGATTCAAATACATAAGCAAGGCCACTTTGGCCGATTGTATGATATTGTTGTCATCTCGCGTGTTACCCAAAAGTAGAGCTGAAATGAAACAGTAAATTATGATGGATAGACCACGCGAACGTTTAATGTTTTGCGGATTTTAAAAACTCATTTCACTTTAGTCTCGTGTGATCCTTATACACCTAATGTTATACTCTCTAGATTAGCTTGTTTTATAGAAAATTAGTACAAAACCCAAACAAAAGTAAATATTATTTTACAAAATTGTGAATTCAACTACATTGTTTTATACATATAGATTTATGATGTTTATTACTTCAATGCGAGAAATCTCCATTGACTTTAGTTTGCCTAAATATTAAGATTAGTACTTGAAATTCCTATTTTTTTTTATAAACTTTTGAAAATTTACAACCCTCTTCCACAAGGTGTTAAATAATCAATAGTTTTAAGAGACATATTATAACTTTTATAAAGAATTGTTATTAATTATGATAATGTGATGCAATGTGATCTTTTTAGAAATCTAAATTAGTTAGTAGGACTAAACAGGCATTTATCAATATTTATTTTATTTATTTAAGAATGCATAATTTTGCATGGAGGATTAGCCTCGCTATTGCATTTAAAATGAATCAAAAAATACTTTGGGTAACGTGTTTTCCCTCATACCCTTAACTTTTTGTTTCAGAGAATTTGAATCTGAAAATGCAGATTATCTAATTATTTATTTAAAATGTTCATAAATGACACTAAAATACCTAAAAAGATATTTTCATTTTATTAGAAGTTGTTTGATTATTCACTAATATACTTATTGATTTTACTACAAAAATAATTCGGGAAAATTTTTTATATTAATATGAATACAATGTATTCCCAAATAAATAAAAATGAGAATACCTTTATCCGTAATTTATTACAAAAAACACAATACTAATTATCATAAAAAATTACAGTATAGGAGAAAAATAAAAAAGCAATAAAATTCCTTTTTTATGCATTTTATCGATTTCTCATCATCATCATCATCATCAATTGACATGGAGCAGATACCCGTTGATCAACCACCCTGGATTACGCCAGGCCCACGCCATGCCAAAAGAGTGTGGAGGGATTCGTTATGATGTTATGATAGCTGGGGATTGGGAGCACTGTATAAAATATTCACAAGCTTAGACCCTCAATCCCAAACAAAAGATAGGAGAACACAAATAATAGTGCATTGACAAATTCAATAATTCAATTCCAGAAATTTCAGCACGAAAAGGGTTTCACAATGTTTGACTTTAGCATAGTTGAACTTATTTCAGTCTAACCTAAGCTCTGAAAATTTTTGTTTATTAAATGGGCGAAATTCAGGCTTGCAGAAAATAAAATCGAAATAGTAAGTCTCTAAATGTACAGAGTCTCTAAATGTACCTACAGAGTGATTTTCCTCAAGATTTCAAAAATTCTTAGTTTAGCAGTTCAGCATGAAAAATCTGAAAAATCTGGCCTTAATATAGTCTAACCTATTTTAGTCCAACCGTAATTTTGGATGTTGAAGTACTTAAAATCGAAATAGAAAGTTACAAAAATCTGAAAATTTATTATCCCCAAAATTTCAAAAGTTCACAATGCAGCATAAAAAAGATTAAAAAGTATGATCTTAAAACCTAATTTACTTCGGTCTAACCTAAGTTCCGAATGTTTTTTGTTTATTAAATGAACGCAATCTAAACTTGTGAGAAATAAAATCGAAATAGCCAGCGAAGAATTATTTTCGCTAAAATTTCAAAACCCCCTTGTGCAGTATCAAATTTCTTTTAAAAAATCTGACCCTAATATAAACTGGCTTATTTCAGTCTAACCTAAGTTCTAAATATTGTTTTTCCTTGTTGTTTGTTATCAAACTGCCGAAATTTAGACTCGCAAAAAAACCAAGGCAGGAAGTCTCTAAAAATAGAAAACTTCAAAAATTCCGTTATAATATATACATTTTAGTATGAGAAAGAGAGGGAAAGAGTGAGAGGGAGAGAGAGAGAGAGAGAGAGAAATGCGACGCAAACTCTAAAATTAAAACGTATTTTGAAAAGTTTTCGTTAAATTGTTAAACTTAAGTAAATTTCAGACGTAAGAAAATACACATTTTTCGATAAGTTTATTATATTATTGTTATAAGCAAAAATATAGCTGATTTTGTATAAATATTTCAACAAAATTATATCTAACAGACAAGATAATAAAAAAGGAAAATAATACAAAATAAAGAAGGGTGGTAGATTTTACATCAATATAATAAAAACTATTGACTCCAAGGTAAACCCTATTAGGAAATCCTCCAATTTTATATTAAAAACTTGTTGGTGGTTGTTCCTAAACATTACATTACCGAATTTTGTTCTACAAACAATATTGAATACAATCCAAAAGGGCTTGTGAAAATTTAGTCAACGCAAGTTTTTCTAACAGAATGTCATTATTAATTTGGCATTTATTGTTACTAAATCCTTATACGAGTAGTTTTATTTACTTCTTGATATTATATTTGACGACGTACCACCTCCAAAAGAGTTTGGCAGAGTTTCTAAGAAAATAAGAAAGGAAAAGCTTTTCAGACGTTCACCAAAGATAGCTGAATATCTCTGATTTATATGGAAATTCCCCCAAATGTATTAAGTATGTTATTTATAATTTATTATTAATTAAGGTATTTATACAGAAAACCATTTTCGAGGAAAAAACAATGAGCTTCTAACTATCTTCCAACTTTCATAAATGATGCATGAAGTTTGAATACGATTTCTAAACTAGCTTATTTTGCTTTAAACCTAACTTTTGTGGTTTTGGGTAAATAAAACCGCTTTGTCAAAACTACCGATAAAAAAAATTGATTTTGTAATGAATGTTTTTCGTTTTTTTTTGTTGTGTCGAACTGCTGGTTGCAGAACATAAATGAATTATTGAAATAAAAAAATACTATTAATTAATATTAAAGTTAAAATAGACACATTTCAGCAATTTTATTACTTTGAATTTGTAGTCTAGTTTGCTTCGGACTAAATAAATAAATAAAATTAAAAAAGTAAAACTTATAAAATACGTAAAATTTTTTGAAAAAAGAAGTAGGATTATCAGAACAAAGCTGCTGCATTTATTTGGGAGAATCGTAAGTTACAAATGTGGAGGCCAGAAATTGAACATTAAGAATTAACTATCGGAATTTGGAATCCCTATGGTGCGTGAGTCTGCTGTAACTGAGGTTATACTCGTAATTACGTAGAAACTAATTTATTTTCGATTTCAATTCAAAGGGTGTGTCTGTTGATCTGATTCGTTCTGGATTATTATTGTATAATTTATTATTATTATTCCGCATAGGTGTGCAGTGGCAATAATCGTTTGAAAAGCTATAGTTGTCACCGGTTTGTTCCTTTATTGCATGTCGTGTAATCCGGTACCCATAACGGGTTCACAATTGAGTCAATCTACGGTCCATAGCACATGCGGTTAACTTGATATGCCAATATTAGCACATACGCTACCATAATCAGGTAATGGTATGAAACTTAATAGTGGCGTTATGGGATTTCGTATGGCCAGGACAAAGTGGCTGTTATTTCGAATATCTCCTCGTCCTTGCCTCTGATGCTAAATAGCCTGAATATGAATTGCAGAAGTGCAATCGTTAGTTACCAGTAATTTGCATATATTAAGTTAAAAACAAATTGTAGACGTAATTATCTAATTTAGTACAAGTATTAAATTGGAGATAAGTCGTTGTATAGGTAATCTATGTTCCTGTTTTGCATTTTAGGTCCTATTCTATACCCGAGAGTTCGTGGTTAAATTAACAAGTGTTACACAATATAATTTGTTCACACAACCATAATATTAATATTAGCATATTAAGTAAATAAAGGAAAAATAAATTAGTTTGTTTATCGATAACTAAAGATCGTATCACAATACAATATATAAATAACAACGATTAAATTTATGTGCCAGGAGCACAAAAAACACAGAGCATTTGTAACTTTTGGATTTAATTCGAGAAGCTTAATTAATAAAGTTAAGCCTATGCAGTAGGCGTCCTGGGGTAATTAATTCAACAGATCTGGAGATAGGACTGATTTTATTTTTTACACGTCCTAAGACTAAACTTAGCATTTAAAAATTTCGAGATTTATTTCTTCGTGCTAAAATATAGATTAAGCTCGCGATATCTTAATAAAGCTACTGAAGAATCGTGACCGAAATATATATTTGATACAACGAACACTGAAAAAAGACCGAATAACTTTCTCACGTTCCTTCTGCATTTCATGCACTTGTGGTATATATTAATAAAATTTGCAATCCTCCGTTTATTTTATATCGTTTTTCTTTCTTTTTTGGAAAACAAGAGCGCATGTACGGTGCGGTGCTGTCGAAGTCGGTTTATTTCCCTTGCCATTATCTTGCATGCGGCGTGGCGGTCGCATGTCCATGGCACATAAGTTTAACTACTGTTGATTTACCAACGTTAACCGGTCGAGACTGCGTTATATTTAAAATAATCTCTACTTTCTTATAGAGCTATTACATTTAGCCTTCCATGACTTATAAGTTTTCTCTCACAAAGCTTTCTGCTTGTCCTAAAACGGTAGTTAGGGGGATACATATTTTTCAACTGTCAGTTTCAATCGATATTCGTGAGTAAACCACTTTGCTGGATATTATTTATTATGTTTTATTACAGCTAATAATTTATTACCTGTTGACAGGTTGTTAGGATTAATATCTTATTGAATTTTATATTTAGTGGGCTCTAACGCGAGGCTGTAGCTATTTTCACCTAATAAAAGTATAAATATACATAATTATAAACACATGCCAGCTAAAGGCCATAAACAAATTTATTAGTGGAGAAGCATTTAAACAAAAAGGCTTTTTAAATCTTCCAATTCTTAAAATCGTAAGAAAGATACGTGGCACTATCTTCGCTACCATCTTTAAAAAAAATATTAAAATGAAGCAAAAACATCGAATAATCTAAGTGGATCACTTACTTATCCCTGAAGCTAGAAACTCTGATTCAGCTTCTTCATCACAAGAATGAAGAGACTCTTCTGAACTTGTTCCTCAGCTCTGTGCTACTTAAAAATATCGTTGTGGCAGTTTTGGACTTGTTTTAACTAGCTAAAATTAAACTTCTTTTTAAGTTCGGGTTACTACGGAAATACAGTCGTCATAAAATTTTTAGTTCAAGTAGTTGTTAATATGAAACCAAGGCGTCGCAGATAGTCCTTAGGATCCGGATACTTCAGTACAGGTTTATGCTATAGTTCAACTTAAACGCTTAAGCCAATCCTTATTTCAATTAAGCTTTAAATTAAGACAGCTTAAGGTAGACTTTAACTTAAACCTAACTGAAATCCTTACCCGTAGCTCTTGTTTAAGTTAGCTTATATTTCTGCTGAAACTAGTATTGAAATATTGAAGCTTAAGACTAATACATAGTATTATACTCAAGATATTCATTCAAGCAAAAAACGTTCGAATGGATAATTATCAAGAAGTAGTTTACTTTCCAAAATAAACAAAAAGAAACACATTTACGAAAGTATTATGCAAAGAATAATATTATGCAGAAGAGAAATGTGGTTCATTAGTACAAAAATTAGGGACAATATACGACCAACAGAATTAGCTTTTCTTACAACAAGCTTACAAATTACGAAAGAAGATAGGTGTTGCACAGAAAAAATAAAGTCCTCAATTGCCAAAAATTTGGAAAATGATACGGACATGTGGAAGGAATTCCGGAAGGGGAATCTCTCAAGAAGGATAATGAAAGGGACCTCTCAAATGGAAAAAATATGTGGATAATATCATGGAAGAATGAGATCGTAAAATCGAAAACTGGAGAAATAAACAGGTATGGAAGCTAAACACGACAAAACCCCAGAGGAAAAGGTGGAAGAAGAAGAAGAAGAAGAAGAAGAAGAAGAAGAAGAAGAAGAAGAAGAAGAAGAAGAAGAAGAAGAAGAAGAAGAAGAAGAAGAAAGAGAGCGTCTTACAAAAGCTTTATTATTTATCAATGTTCTTGAATCTCTCATGAAGGATAAAGTTAGTGTTACCTACTTTCTCAAACAAGTTTTTGGTTAAACACAAACGACAGTTAACCAAAAAGAAGGAAACTCATTCAGATGGTTCTTCCTGTTACAAAACTAGGACACTGCTACAAATATTTCATATTAAAATACATTTAGTTAAATGTTCTTTGCTTCTACAAACTGTGGGATAACTCACAGTTTATAAACATATTATTAACGAGAGGTGATTTAAACCCGATTTTGTGTAATTATTATAGAACGCAGATTTCGATCAGAAATCACAATACTTTAAGGACGGATTGAATCAAATTTTAGAACCAAATTTAAAAAAAACCTTAGGATTAAGAAATAAAGGGTGTTCAAACTTGAGGTAAAAATTCAAATTTGTTGCCATTTATATTTTTACGGACTAGAGTGCGCTGGCATGTTTGATAAATGGCAAGTGGAGGCATTCCGGATAGTAAATATGGAGCGCTGTATGATTGAACAATGGTGTGTTTATTGTGAAAAATTATTATAAATTTGGTAAACGTTTTACAGAAAACTCCGTACAAAATACGGTAGAGAAAATGCCCCAATAGTCAGCAATTCGAGATATCCTAAAGAAATTTGACAAAAGTGGTTCCATACAAGGCCAAAGAAGAAAACCCTATAGTTGTAGTTGTCGTTTACAAGAAAATATTGCAGCTGTTAGTAGTGTTAGTGTTAGTGCTGCTGAATTGAAAACATTAATAGCAAACTTCTTTTGGGATAAATTGGAAGGCATTAACGTAGAAAACATGTGGTTTCAACAAGACGGTGCTGCCTCTCATACAGTCAACGCAATAATCCTTCTTTTGCGAGAGAAATTTGCCAACCGAACAATTTCTCGAAGAGGAGGCATCAATTGGTCGCCTAGATCGCGCGATTTGACGTTGGACTTCTTCTCATCGGGTTTCTTGAAGAGTAAAGTGTATACCGACAATACTCAAACGATTCAGCAGCTTAAGAACAACATAATTGGTGAAATTGTGCCGCATTTATGCCAAAATGTTATCGACTATTTTGGTAAAAAGATGCTGGCTTACCGAAGTAGTAGAGAAGCTCACTTGTCTGATATTGTTTTCCATACTTAACCGGAACTTGTCTTCTCCCATTTTAAATTAAAACATTTGGACATTTTGACCTCAAATTTGAACACCCTTTAGAAGCTAAAGTAAAAGATGTGTTATAAGATAAAAACATCTACTGTAATAGTAATTAACGTCACAAGTCCGGGAACGCATAGTTTACAGCACGAGTCAGATGTTTAAAGACGAGGCGACGTAAGGAGCCGAGTCTTGAAACTCGAAACGAGTGCTGTAAAATGAGTTCACGGACGAATGTCGTTACGTATTTTATTTCATACTGTAAACACTTTTTCAATAACGTCAACATGTGACTGGCCGGAAAGTGTTGCTAGGTAACACTTTCCGGCTCTGATACCGTAATAGCTCACTTTCCGGACGCAAAATGGCGTCGGAAAGCTGAATTTACCAGACAGTATGAAATAAATAAATATAAGAAGGCAGTGGTAGTAAATTTGCAATCAACACGAAGAAAGTTCAAATTTTGCCTTGGATAAACTTTCAAGAAACTAGAAATTAAAGTCCTCTTCAGTGCTTTAAGTTGAGTTAAATAAGGAGTCCAGTGAATACCCTAAAAAATAATACAAATAAATGGAAGCAGAAAAAGCGAAATGTCTGATTATTTCAGATTTTAATGAAAATGGAAGGAATAAAATGCAGATTAGCTTTGTACATACTGCTTACAGATAACATTTCAGTAGAAACGCTCAGTTAATGTTTCAAGCGAAGTGTAAACACAGGCTGAACTAAGATCGTTGTTGTTTTCTACAGTAATAATAATGAATGAATAGTTATTTGATTTCTAAAAAAGAAAATTTGATGGTTTAAAGTTTAAAGTATAAGAAGAACTATGCTAAGTCAAGAAGCGGAACAATCCGAATTAAAATATAAAAAAAGGGACAATTCCTTAGAATTACTTTTGCAAAACTACTGACCATTATCACTGCGAAGCCAACCATTTACTGTTTAGTAGTCTGGCGAAAGTAATTAAGTATTAGGATTTTTGCTTTTTTACTTTTTGATTAATAATTAGCTCGATATATGAGTTACTTTCTAAGAAATATTTATAATTCTGTAGTATAATATCGGGTGATCCACAAAATTTGTCACAATTCCACCTGTCAGCTATAAATATTTTCAAAGTATTATAAATTAACTTTACGATTTAATTTCAGACACTATGGTTTGCAGTAACATTCATAAACGCCGAATGTTAGAGTTTTATTTTAGAAACGGACATAACATCAATGGCCAGGGGGTTTATTCTGCTTGCGAATTTCAAGAGGAATTTCTAGAAATTGCAGTATTATGATAGGGCAGTCTTATTATAAAAGTCAAAAACAATGACATGAGCTTATGATTCAATTACATAAAAAAGACACTTTTACAAAACATAAAAATTAGTGTTTCCATTTTTTTGTCCGCAATTGTACATTCTATTTTTATTATGTAATATTAAAATTATCGTCTTTTGTTGTTTATACTCTGTGACCAGTACCTAGTTCTAACAGTAACTAGCTAAAAAGACGTTATTTAAAGATTACGCTCAGACAAGTGGTTTTTCTCAGGCGATATTAATTGTAAATTTCTGTAAATTAAATGTAAAGAAAAAATTGCACCATTGGACTATAAAGGGTGGATTGTTAATAGAGAAAACGATAGAATGGGAAAGAAAGAGATAAGAGAAGTGGGCGAAGTGGAAGAGAAGGGAAAGGAAATACATGAAGGAAAGAGGCAATACTCAGTACTGAGATTTAAAAAAAGAATATCTACAAATTTAAAGTGAAATATGTAATTGTGTAATAATGTTAAAGATTCTTTCCTCATGCTTCCAAAAGCCTTTTCTAGTTCTTTTTACTATAACTATTGATCATTCTTGAAGATCAAATAATGCTCCTGTATTATTATACGTACTTAAACGTCCATCGTAGATGTAACCCTAGAATATAACCGTAAATTCAAAATGACGTAAAAATGAAAGCTAAAGAACTGAGTGTGTAGAACTGCATGGAAGAAATAAATATAGGAAAAAAAGCCTTAACCAAGGTTTAAAAACGGCATGGAGCAATGATAGGTACGAAATGTAGAATCAATCAGAAAAATTGAAGTTTGTGAATGACTGGAAGAACAAAACTAAAACGTGGATTAGGAACTCGTAAGAAGGCGAAGTAATCTAGTTAGCAAGAAGTAGAAAATTCTATTGATATGGTGCAAATTCTGTACCATATTGAGATTAAATTTGATTGATTTTGTTTCGTTATTTTTCTCTTTCGCAAACAGAGTTCAGATCTTTCAATATCTATTTCAAACAAATAATGCTGCTTAAGTTTCAGTAAAGTAAAGAAAATTCCTTAAATTCTTAGCAGCTGAATTAATTAATTAGTGTATAAAAATACAATGCAGATTAACTTTAATGGGGTGAAAGACATTTGGAAAACAATATAGCAGCAGAATACGTGAAAATGTATTTCAAACAATGATATATATATATAGAAAAAGAAATAACACCCAAGATAACTGTGATGAAGACTCTTTCGTATTATACTGTTAAGAAATGTATAGTATATTAAAGACTTTAATTGGGCAGCAAACTTATTAAGTTAACTTGGCCCTTTAATTGCTTTAAAATTCAATATTTTGTCTTGTGAACACTGAACACGATACATTGACACACACAATTTTCGAACTCAGGCACTGAAAAAAATAAAATAGAAAAGACATTTTTATAAAACAGGTTTCTAGAGGTTTAATTTTTGTTGAAATTTAAAAAGGAAAGTAAAAATAACTTATTTTGATAATCTACTTCTGTTCGTGATTTTAGAATTTCCTATGTTTACTAAACCTAGAAAAAATTATTCAGCTTTTAAAGACGCAACTGAAAGGGATACAACATAGACAATGGTGAAACTACGAAAACGGGAAATAATAGAATGGCAAATTGATATCTGTCAAATTTCATTGATTAAAGGAAGACTATATGTCAAAGGTCAACATATTAATAAAATATTAATAATAAATTAGTAGGTGCGAAGATAATCAACCAATTCGCTTATTCCTAGTAATGTCTAAAACTTAAATAAATGTAGCAATAAACTAAGAGCTCAAATAACAGCCAGGATAGGTAAAGAACAAACAGTATTTAAATAAGGGAATAATTTAACAAAAGATACATAGGAAAGATACAGCGTAAATCTATATTTAAAATACGTACGTAATACGTACGAATAAATTAAAAAGTACCAAACAGTCTAGACAATAATTTGGAAAGAGATAAGGCCGCTAGCTTACTGTTTAGATACTTCCCTTTATTTAATAATAGATGGGGGTGAATAATGAGTTTATCAGTCTTAATGAAGTAAAAATATGTAGAATGGAAACAATTGAAAAAATAAATAAATAAAGCAAGGCGAGTGAAAAGGAACACACATTGGGAATGGTATAGGAAAATCGCAGTGAGAACAAGGATAAAAATATTACAAAAAGTTTTCCACTAACAAGGGATTAAATTGTACAACACTAAAATAGGTCGAAGACGTACGAAAGAAGAAAATTCACATTTTAATAACTAATACCAAACGAATTTTATAAATTTTCCACATTCAGTAATGCCCCAAAATATTTCTATAAATAGATTTTCGTTCAAAAAAATTAAAAAAAAGCTTTACGAGCACCCAAAAATTATTGGGTTATGTAAATTTTGCTCACTTCACGCTTATTTTGTAAAAGCCTAACTGAAATAGCACGGTCTAGAAAATTAGTAAAAAGGCTGTATTTTTATCGCTCCAGTAAATGCTTACACTCTATCGAAATTCGATAATGTAGGTAAGGTCAAGGTTCAGAATTATTTAATGTGGCGTAGATTGGTTGTAAACTTTTATCTCCAAAATTCTTTTATCTTATACGCGTTAACTCTGGGCAAAATCATTCACAAATTATGGAAGTAATCGATCCACCTGCCTTTTTTATTTCGCCATTAATTCCATTCAATGATTTCATTAAGCAACCGATCTCCAACGAAAAAAAAACGGTTTAGATTTAACTGATAAAATTCTAACAACTTCTGGTGCATCTTCTGAAGAAATCGTCCGTTTTAGTATTCATCTTACCTAATACTGTCCCATGGAAGGTATTTACAAGTGAATGAACTTCTCGAACATCGATTAATTGAATGACTTTGGCATTAGTTTCAGATCAGTTCGGTTTCTCATCCATAAGTATTTTTTTACAAAGGAGATGAGAAACGTGACCTGACACGATATAACGCTAATGTAATCGAACTGCAGGAAAACATCATTTTAAAATCTGGGGTCGTGCTAATTTAAATATGTGGTGGAATTAGTTTCTTAAAACTGGTATCACATCTCGGCACGCCCGGTTGATGACATTCTGCATAAACTCCACTAATTAAAACGAGTTCGGGTGCACAAATGATTATTTTTTAGCACGCACACCCTAGGTATCGCTGTCATCAATACGATCATTCTTTTTACTGCTAACATTCGCCGATAAGTTAATGATATTTATGCTAACAGATGCCGCACATCCAATTTGTGTAATTTATAGAAGAACCCGTGCTTTAATATATATGACCGCTTTAATTAATTGCCATTTTGACTTAAAACTGTTCAGATAACAGATAACCGCCTAAATATCAATTATTTTTATGTGCAAGCTTAGAGGCATTAAACTTTGATTTGCACTCATCAATTTTGTATGCATATTTTTGTTCCCTAAAATAAAGCCTTAGGAGTATTCAAAAAAATGTACCGAATAATTTTTCTAAAATAAAAATAAATTTTATCTTTGCAATTTTGTAAGAAGAAATATTACTTATCAACTGAACAGTTAGAGTGGTTATTTCACGAGAGTAATCTGCATAACTTTAACATTATTTTCTTTTATATGGTTCTATAGAATAAGAGCAGCTTCATATAAGAGAGCTAAAAGTCATTTTTATAGCCTTAAATACAACCCGCCCAAAGATCTAGGATGCAATAAGGAAACATTAAGGTTATAAAGCCTCTCAAGTGAAAAGAAAATGCGTGTTTGGGTAACACTAAACTCATAGATATAAGATTTCTAAAATCTGCAGGAAGCTGTGAACCATTAAATGCTTTTAGTGGAATACTAGGGTTAAACTGTATTTTCCGAATTCCCTACGGTTATAAAAGCCTGCCCCCTCCTTTAACTCTGTTAGCATAAATTTGTTGAAAAATACTGTTACGATAGCGAGTTCAAACTAAATAAAATAAGAAACAATACAATCGCCATTTTTAGCATTCTAAATAAACCCCTACAAATTAAAAATAAAATTGGTGGATTTATCTGATCCATTTACCAATGTGGAAAAGGCGCATTAATCTACATTTGGGGTCTTAAAGGTGGGGTTGTCAAAAACCACATGGCTAGGGTGTTAATGATACCATATTTCAAAGTATTAATTATTACGTTACATTAGGGGAAACAAGGCTGGTGCTATTTTGAAACTTTTGAAAGCTCTATGATCTTACATAGCAAAAATGCACCCAAAATATACATTTTTATCCATTTAACAGCTGTAAAGCGACGAACCATGACGTTTTCAGGAAGGGAAATTATTGTGTTAAAATATTAGAATTCATAATTTAATTACGAGATGAGATGAGATTAGATCTACCGAGATAATAAAAAATGATAATCAGGTAGAAGGAAGAAAATACAAAATTTAAGTTGGGTTAGTCCAAAGAAAGTACTTCTAGAGAAAACAAACAAAAAACTTTTAAGAAGCTGTCACAATTTCAATTTGATAAGTATAAAAAGACTAGAAAAAAACAGAACACAAAATTCTAAATCAATAAACAAACCCAAACAGATTAGAATCCCAAAAAATTTTTATTCGTATATTTCATATAAAGAAACCAATTCATACGATTGACCTAAATATGCAAACGTTTCTATAAATTTGATACTATTTAACCTGAAAACGTTTTCATAAAGTTTTGGGTTAGAATTGACAGTTATTTATATACTTGATTGTGATCCTGATCGTAACTTAAGACCTACTTTTAGCCCTACAAAAGGAATTGAAAATCGAACCTGCCATTATCGAAATGAGGATATTTCTGTATTCTACCTATTGTTAAGAACCGCAGTAAATTAAGAGGCTAATCTAAGATATCACTTCTTTAATTGGGGATTTAATTATCATCAAGTCAACGGTTTGTAGGATTAAGCGTAAGTGTGAAAAACCAAAAATAAATCGCTTAGAATGGTTTAATGCAAATGCTTAGAGTCCTCAGTGATAAACTAGTACGAAATAAAGGCTATTTTGTGATCTAAACTTAAAACAATGCAAAATAGAAAAGGCCTTCTTAAAAACTGGAGGTTTAAAAGCTCTCCATTTTTGTCTTTCTGTTGGCTAGAAGTTTTGAATTCCTTGAAAGTAAATATTTACTTTTGTTTATGGATGATCATAGCGATTATGCGACGTAGAGGGTGGCCTATCAACTTTCTGTAAATAATTTGGAACCAAAACGCGGTGTGGGAGTCAGGACGGTAGGCGGTTGTCTAGGACGTGGTGTTTACGTAGTTTCGTATGTATACCGTGCGAGACTACTGGGAATAAAAGCAACTTAAGAGGCTTTAACCCTCCATGTTGCCGGTCATACTTCCTCGTGAAGTGTAAATGACGATATCTTTACCCTTTACTGTTTTGGCATGAGAGTTTAAAAACTCCTAATCTTCACAAAATAAAGAAAAGAGTTTGCTTGAAATGTTTCTAGTTTTCATTTATATTCAAACTTTGAAAATTTCATAAATATCTAATTGCAGATCAACTTTGAATTTTTATACAGCTTTTGAAACTAACAATTTCAAATTTTACAAATGGGCCATTTTGAAACAAGATCATTCGAGATTTTAATTGTTATTAAAGTTTAAACAATCTTTTAAATAAGGATTACGCCTATATATTTAAAATTGTATGGTTTTGATCTTGCAACTGAAACATACCAAAATCCAAGTATGAACAAACGCAAAGTTTTGTTTTTTATTTTGGAGGAGCTACATAAACCTGATGTATTAAAATTATCAAACTTAATTTAAGAAAAATGTTGGAACGACTTTTTCTGCAGTCGAGTTTCTTCACGAAAATTCGAGTTAATTCTATGAATTAGGTAATACAAACTTGACTTGTATGATTATCTTAAGAGATGAAGAAGCTTATGTGGCCAAATATTCCTTTAGGTTAAAGAATTTTATCTTCAGAATAGCACCAGATAATTCTACTTATTTTTCTAAGTAGTTTGTTCTTTTTTATAAAATTTCAAGCAAGCAGGAACTTCGTAATTATTCTTGAGCAAGTTCAGAAGTCTAAATATTTGCTTTTTAAATGAAGAAGCATTTTTATATCATCGAATACACAGAAACCTAATAAATTAAACCAGAAGTTGTAGAGGAAATTACAGTTACTAAATATAACACTGCAAGAACATAAAACATATCGTTGCAGTCATTAACCGTACAATGACGGTGGCAGTGGTAAGGTGAATCGATGAAACAAACTTCCTAGACTAAAGCAGAGGGTGGTACGATTGACTGCTTTCACATGTGTATTAATACTTAATGAAGTTGACAGCTGTTGAATTATCCGTCCGTTAATTAAACAGATTTCATTTCTCGTCTGCATTTATTGCTCATAAAATCCGGCGCTCTTGTAAAAATCTCAGTTTTCACATAAAACTTCAACCCTCATATAAGAACGGAAAGTCGAGTTAACTACAGTTATAATCACTATAAACGAGATAAAACCGTATCATTTAGCCCAAATATAAACTATTTACATAAAATTTACACTGTTTAGATAAGCTTTATGTACCAAACATTTAAAGTTTCAAATCGTAAACCCTAAAAGTACACAATTTGCAATTAACTACATGAATAACTGAATTAATTTAAAATCTTAGCTAAAAAGTTTCTCAAAGTGTAATAAACGTTAAGCTTCTTCTTCATGCAAATAAAGTTCGGTCATTTTAAGTATTTTTGTACGGTTTAACCCTTTTTTAGAAAATTCTGCTTTAGCGTTCCATAGCATAAACAAATGTATAAAATTTTGAAATTCTCGCTGACTTAAAAAGGATGTAAACTACTTTTATTATTGGTTTGAAATTACCAATTTTATTATTATTTCAGTGTTACAAAGTAAAACACTGTTTGGTTTTAAGTATTTTATTTTTAGGTCGCATTTATTAATGAAATGGTTTCAAACGCGACAACGTACAAAAAAGTTTAACCAAATAAGCTTTGATGTGCCTGCAAAGCCTGCATGTATGCACAAAGAATGTTTTAATTAGTTGCGATTGCCAGGCCTTTATTTGTGTGGTAGAATTTTATATCATCTGAAATTATCTGCCTTTGTAAATATAAAACAAAAGTTATAAGTACGACATACCCTGTGGAATTTCATTACAGAATAAAACTAAAAGACAGGTTTTATACACAAACTAGGAGTTTAATTTTATAATTCCATACAAAAGTTTTTTGCCTTAAGTGAACAATTTTAAAGTGTGTCATGAAAGGATTTGTTGATTTCAGCAATGTTTTGTTGGAAAACCATTCTGAAAAAAACTGACAACAAATGTTTAAAAATCTGGGTATAACAACTTTATTTTTTGGGGTGCTTACGTGGCGAAATTACTGAAGTATCCGTAAATATCCGAGAGTTTCCGAAAGCACCCGACACTTTCTGAAAAAAATGCGAATGAAGCTGGGAAACTACGAAATATGCAGAACTTCCGAAATGAGTTAAAGGAAGTGACAAATATCCCCTAAGAGAGGAAAAAGGTACAAAAATTTAAAATTATTTTGTGTACTTCGTTTTTCTTAATGTGATCGACATTGAAAGGCAAATTCGGCGACAAATGTGCATCATAATTTTCCTTTCCTTATTTCTCTTTTCCACTGCTCAGTTAACGTCTAGTAAAATATTTAGACCGGCGAAAGCTCCAAAAGGAGATTGTAAGATTTCTGTTTTTAATGCGTTTCTTGCAACGTTTATTATGCATTATTTCCCCTAATTGTAGCCTTAAGGCGTTGAGAACATGTTGGCTGTTGTTAACCGTCACGTACACAACCATAACTCATAGTTCTTGTTGAGTTAACACACGCCTAGTTTGGTCATTTTGTCATTTATTTATCAAAAAGAAAAATTAAAATTCAGATAGCATTAATCCTAAAATTAAAAATTCATAGTCAAAAAGTCTTACTATTCATACTAAAAGCGAAACGTGAATTCGAAATATGTCTCGCCGTCTCAGTTATAAATATATGCAGGTTTTTGTGGCATTCGGTCGGACAAACAATGATAATAGGAAAGTTATGCGGTGAGCCGGGTATAAATCTACCCACGTTCGTGAGTGTTATTGCGACGGGTCACGCGAAGCTTCGGACCCGCGACACTCGGCTTGCAACCGGCGACGGCCCAACCCCAACTCACCCTTCAAGGAAAATACACATAATATTGAAAAAGGCTAAATCGTCAGCACATTTGTCTGACTTTACGTTTTAAGTGATTTCGGTTGAAAATCTGAAATTATAGGTAAACACCCGATTTTTAAATGCTAAACGTGGAAGGAAGGGAAAATACCTTTACGCTAGATTTAGTAGACTTATAAAACTTATCCAGAGGGGAATTAGATTTAATTTGCTCTTTTTGCTAGCGAGGGGGTGCACGTTTGTTGCGCTTTCATCGGAAATTCTACATACGTGCATTTCAGCTTAAGAATAAAGTAGGAGATGACAGATAAGGTGAAATACAACATCAATATGTAGTTGCCTGCCGCATTTGAATGCAAAACAAAAAATATCTATAACGTTGCGAAAAATACTGACGATGTTTCATGTTCAGGTAACATTACCATTACCCCTAATCTCTTTGAAGATTTGTTCGTATTGAACTTCTAGTTTAGATGTAGTTTATCACCTTGTACATAACCTATGTATTTTCTGTTTTTTGGGCAATAACAGACATTTTTAAGGATGGTACGAGTAGCACCATTAGCTGTGAGGATATTTTTTGGCGAATTGCTTTAAGAGTTTCGTCTTTTTTTAAAGATCTTACAATATTATATACCTATCGACAACTAGAAGTACAAAAACACAGACTTTAGATGGATCAAAATTACAATTTATAGATTTATTTAAGTTTATAACACAGGGGTGACGGCGGGTCTTGCTTTAGGCCGAGGATTTTGAGGATATTTAATAATTGTGGGCACCGTTGCCTTAGCTTGCCAAAGCTGATTTACTCACAAGAGGTTAACATTAACTAATTAACTTAATAACTTAATAAATCAAACGTATTATAAAAAGTACGAAGAAATTAAATTAAAACCAGTTCAATTTGCATTTGTTGACACAAAAATAGTCAAGGAAAAGAAATTTAAACCAGGGCAAAAATGAGTGTCACAATATTCATTCTAAGTAATGAACATAAAAAGGCTGCGAAGTTATAAAAGAGAATTAATATTAAAAATATGAAGTAATTAATAATTACGTTATCAAAGCTTAATCGCTTTGTCAAGCTAGGATAAATCAAACTATGAAGAACTTGTTGGTAAAGCTCGCGTTTTTGTTTTTAATGCAAGTAGGTAATTCATGGCTCAGTTGGTTCAGCGTGCGTTTGACCACTGAGATTAAAATTGGTCCGGGTTCGATTCTCAGGGCCACACATATACCGAAAACACTCGATCGCTTCCCTCGGAAGACAATGGCAAACCACCGAGGTATTCTGCCTAGTCATTCTGTGGAGTAGAAGTACAAGCACTTCCGTGGTTCGGAGCCCACGTAAAGCTGTAGGTCTCCTATGTCTGTAGCCTACTTAACACGCACACCACAGACATAATAATATGGAGAGAAGACTGGCAACGCCCTGTAAAGGGCACGCCACTTCGAGAAGAAAAAGTAATTCGAAAATACTTTCGAAGATCGCAATAAAAACGAATTAAGTTTTTTCAAGCTTCAGCATGGATTACCACATAAATTAAGAATTAAAACCCTTCAAAACCATTTCTGCCGTTCGACACCAAGTTCAGATTTTAACTCTGACAAAATTCCCTAAAACACCCTTAGGAAGGTAATACAAAATTCGATAAACAAAATGATGGACTTTACTTATACATATAACCAAAAGCACTTTGCAGTGAAAAACTGTTTATAAACTTTAACAAAATTTTGTATTTTCAAAAACTTTGAGATATTAACATCACAGATTCATGAAATTCTGAAGAAAAAATTGTTGAAACTGAAACAATAAGTGAAAGCAGAACTAACGAATGACTAAATTGGGCTGAAAAGTCAAAAGCAAGGAATTTTAATAAAACATGCGGAAGCATATGCTTTATTAAAGATAAATTAAGATGAAGCCTTTAAACCTTGCCTTTTGTAGGAGTAGATATGCTTATAGTCGCACTTTATATTTCTTTTTGGCTTCTTGATATCTCACGTTATTCTCTGCTATTCTGTTTCTTGTAGAATTTTAGCTACCATGCATTAGAAATAACTACAGTTTTCTTTAAAAAAATCCTGTCACACTGTTCATCCCAAGGAACGGAGACTGTTGCATGGTTCACTCGAACGTCAAAAACTCTTGTAAAACCACTAAAAATAGTTAATAAAAACAAATAACGGGTGTTAGAAAACTCGTCTTATTAGAGTCACCCATGAAAAAAAATTAAGTGTCTTAGATTAATTCTTAAATATCCACTATTCATTAGAAGTACTGATAGCTGCTGTAATTTAACTATCTAATTGTGATTAAGTGTACTTGAAAATTAACTTAGGTAGCAATACAGAACCAATACAGGACATACATTTTAATAAGCACAGGTGACTCTGATAAGACGAGTTTTCTAACACCCGTTACGTATTTTGGCCCTCCTCAGTGTTAAATTTTGTTGACAATATTGGTTGAAGTTGAAAGATATTCTTTTCATTAAATTACGAAAGTAAAAGTTGGCTGAGGTAGAACTCCTCACCAAATTGCCAAAAGTTTCTCTTATCTGACCGGGGAAGGATTTGTTTTCAAGTATTTTGGAAAAATTTAATGTTGAAAAGGTAAATTTAGTTTTTAGTTGGCTAAATACCCCCGAAAAAATTTCAAGAAACTCACCATAATAAATATTCAAAGCATATCACATGTGTCTTTCTTGTTTTTAACTCCTAATTGTAAATAACTATAACATGCTGATATTATTTGAAACATTTCCCAACGCACCTGTAGGTTTTAGTCTGCTGATGTTTAGCAATGGCTTCTTTAAGAAGTATCTAAAAACGTCTTTTCATCCAAAATTTCTCTGAATGGATAAACAATCCCCAAGAAAATAAGTTCTCAAAGTTTAAATTGAAGCCTAAGGTAAATGAAGAGAGATTGTATGGAGAGACGAAGGGATACAGCAACACAGGGCCTTTGAGGCTGCAGAAAGTTTCCCAATGGTTGAAGATCACCTTTTTTGCTGAATTGTCTGTAGGCTGCTTTATAGACACACTGCAGACATATGAAGAGAGGCCCTGTAAAAGGGCACGCCACTTTAAGAAGAAGAAGGTATTTGCTTAATTACATCTTGGTTCTTCGTAAAATTATTGACTTTTATTCTTTTTCGTTTTCTTCGAAATAGAAAATTGTGACTGCTTTAGAAGTATTTTAAACTCCCGCCTTTTTGGGGGTCTGCCATGCCATTCATGCCATTCTTACAGTTAGATTTAATGTTCCTGCTTGTCTTGTTGGTGATCTTTGTCATTTCAGTTGTTTCGTACAGTCTTTTCTTCTTCTTCATATACGACCTGGTGTGTTATTGTCGGCCTTTTCGTAACAATTGCTCAGCTGTATTGTTCCATTTAGATAACTCACCCTACCATTCTACTTGATTCGGCTGTTCGTTCTTTACTTCGTTTAAGGCGTCCCCTGGATTCGTTATTTCGAGTTCTAAACATTCTATTTTCATTACCTGATCTATTTAGTTCAAAAAGAGCTACACCTAAACGGATCTTCTGTTACAACCAGTCTTATAGCATTGTCTATGGAAGTCATTCTACTGTATTTTTCACTTTCGATTTACTTATAGTACAGACAGTAAACACAGTGTTAAAAGAACGTCTTCGAGATCCATACAGAGAGTACTAATATCAAAAGAAAAGAATTAAAAGTTTTGTCAATTTTGGTAAGAGCCTTTTTCAGAAACAAGTAAATAACACAATAACAGGATAAGATAACATTTCAACCATGCGAAAGAAGAAACCCTGTTAAAAGCTGGCGGTTTGGTAGATATTCTTTAAAATTTTATCTTCTTCTGTGAGATATGCCTGCTCAGGTCTCATGTTAGTTAAAAAAACTTGTTAGGCTTTTATGGCTATTTCTGCATCTGTATTTGCATCTGTATCTTCAACCTTTTATCTTTTAAAACAATGAGTTCAGTGTAATCGAAGATTAACCTCAAGGCTAAATTAAATAACAGCTGATTATAGATTAGAAGGGAAGTTTGAAAAAATGCCAAGAAAAACTATCGAATTTGTTAAAAAAATTGTCATTTATGAAATAAATCAGCTCTATCTGTAAAAAATTTACTATAATTGTATGTAATTGATTTGTTTATTATTATGTTATGTATTGTTTTTGACGTTGCCAATGTTTTTGATGTAAACCTTAAAGGCATTAAATAAATTAATATTACTATTAAATTATTATTAATGTGTTTGAATGAATTGGAAATACAGAAAAATATCACTTCAGGACAGATTTGAATCAGCTGGTAGCATAGTAGCACGTAAAGCCCAAGGTCAATGGTTCAAATCCCTGCAGAAGTAATGTTTTATATATGATGAGCATGGCAGTGCACTCGTCCAACATCACTCCATTTCATTTATTCGTAAAATTTCGTTACGGTAACTAAGAATATGCTAATCTAACTTGTAAACATTTTTGTCGACTTCAGTACAATACAATACTTCCTCAGACAGTGAATTCTGACAAATTTTAATCTTTAAATTCAGAAGGCTTGTCGTTACGGTAACTAGAAGAAAAAGCAGGTAACTATAAATAACGATATAAAGGTAACACAACAGGGTAGTTTTTTCAAAGAAAGTTTAGGTTACTAATATATCAACAATAGAAACCTTAGAGAGTAAGACTCTTCAACTCTTCTATTTGTGTTAAAATGTCATTTTGCTTAAAAGAAGTGCGGCGATCATTCTCTGGCGCCTCCACCAAATGTAGGAGTGTCTGTTGAAAATTTATTTAATTATGAAGTAAATTTCTATTTACAAGCAAATAAATCGCATTAACTTAGTACGAGTTCTTCGAACGTAAAATTTTCTCTAAATAACGTGATAAAATAAATTTAAATTGCATTTAAATCCACTACGTGACAATATTCGGTACCACAGTTTATAAAATATCCCATCGGCAACGGGTATTGAGAGACATGTCATCGTGTAAGTTTTTAAGAAAAACTTATAAATTATGTACGGAATTCTTAGAGAGTTATCGACATCAATGAGAAAAATATGCTTTAAAATATTGCAGTTCTAAAAGTTTCAGTTCTCAAACTTCTCTATCCATGCATCTGTTTCTGTTGGAGTAGATTTTGAACGTTTTATCTTCATGTTGCATTTATCTTAGCCTTTATAAATAATTCAATTTTATCGCCCAATTGTGTTCTTAAAATCATTTTGGCCAAGCCATTTTATAAATTTTAGATAGAGAAATAAATAAACGAAAGGATACCCCGTTTAAGCTAATAAATCCGTGTAAAATATTTCGCCCGTGCTTTAAAGCTTGCCTTTGAGATTTTGTTAATATTCATAAAATCGGCAGAATTTTATTAACACCCATAGGTAACAAAATGAATTAAGTTGTAAATTAATGCGGAGATGAGGAATTCTCCCGGGACCTTTATTAACAAATTATACTAAAATAAACATAGTAATAAACTGGAAAACACGCCAAAACAAACGAATTTATTAAAATTCCTTTTTGTATTTCCACTGTTTACATAAATAATTCATGTTCCCACAGATTATAAAGCTAAATTCCAGAAAATTTGAAGCCGGTGAGTTACATTACGAACTCATATTATTAAAACGTTTTAGGCTTAACCCGGTTTCTTTGGTGTAAAATGAAATACATAAAATTCGTTTACAAAATACCAACGTTATTAAGTAGTCTGGTATAAATTACTCTGACAATAAAAATTTCCCCGAAAAATGAGGTGTGAAAAGTTCAATCCACATGGATTTTTATAGCGGTAGAACGCTGTAACGGGTAACATGTTATAATAAAAGGAGGTGTGGTGCGGTTACCAGACCGCCGTTTGATTTAACGGGCCCATAAAATAAACGGGAGCTTGTAGTCGCCGCAGGACCCCGTGCAATCGCCACATTTTATATATTTAGAAAGGACGAATAAAAGCGGTATATCACAAAATTTTATCATAAATCATACAGACCTAATATAACCGGCTACTTAATACAATAAAATAATTGCCAGTAAAATTTACCCGCGTTCCCAGTAATTGGTAACCCAAGTTACCAAGTTTTACTACTTTAGATTACTTGGGAAGAAAATCGTGTATGCCCATGTAATTGTGTGAAAGTAAAGTCACGCAATCGTCAAGATTGAAAAACTTTTTTTGTTATTAGTGTTGTGATAGGTTTATTTTCTTAGAAAATAAATTTATGAAAAACTTATGATGCGCTCAAGTAACTACCGAGTGGTAGAAAAGAATGAATAAATAAGAATCAGATAAAGGAAAAGCATCAGTCAGATCCTTTAATAAATAATAAAACAAGACCGCTTAAATTTTCGATAAGAACTGACTACAGAAAACGGAGTCGGTGTTTTAGCTACATTTTCATAATTATGATTGATTGAACTGTAAACTTGAGTTATCAAACGTAAATGCTGTTTGTTGTTATACGAGTATTTATAATTCGTAGATTTTTTGAAGGAATTTCGTTCAAAAATTCTTGGTTTTGCGGTGCTTATCAGGATCCAAAACAAATCATACATAAATAATCGCTCTGATACTATAAACCGTGTAAGGGTTATAACACCAGTTCAATATTTAAATCCATCAATCTTGATTGGTTGTGTTAACATATTAATGTTTTCTTCAGATTATGTAGTTTTGGCTGGGGTTTGGTATTCCCATTATAGTTTTTCCTAAGATTTGGTGTTCCCATTTCCTTTTTACCAATGGTTTGGAATTCTTTGTTTCTTTTGGCATTTTGTTTTTTCCTAAAGTTTAGTATATCCATTTCCTTTTTTCCTAAGGTTTGGTATTCCCATTTCATTTTTTCCTGGGATTTCTTTTTGTATCTAAGGTTTGGCATTCCCAGATCTTTTCTCCTGAGATATGGTACTCCCACTCTATATTTTCCCAAGGTTTGGTATTCCTATTTTCTTTTTGCCCGAGGTTTGGTATTCCCATTTTCCTTTGGTCTGTAGTTTGGAATTCCCACTTTCTTATTGATAGGCTGTTCATCCATCAAGGTATCAATCCTACTGAAACTGGACATTCTTCAAAAAAGGAAACTTAATAAAAGCTTGACTCCCATTCGTTTTCCTTTAATGCTACAGCGATATCTTACTTGTGTTGCTTGGATTTTTAACTTATACTGTGATGCTACCCATATTTCGCTGCGTACCTGGATTAACATTGATATCTTTATTCCGTTACTGAATTGTATAAAATTATGCAAAGCATGCAATAATTCATAGGCCCAAGTAAGAAAGGAAGGAATTACCAATTACTTTTCAGTAAAATTTCCTAACAGTTCCATAAACTTCATCCATTTTTTCTGCAATTACATTAACCCCTATCAAATGTAGCATTTTGGCTGATATTTAAACCAGTTTCACCTTTTTGACTTTTTAATCGATAATCGATAAGTTCCCGCAATGTTGTCATTATGTTAGCTCGTCAGTTTTGGTAGTTTTATTTGCCATGGACTTCTACAACAAAAGTCCTTCATCATCCCAGACAGTTGTCATGACCTTACTTGCAGTTTGTTATACTGTTTAGAGTCGATAAAGTATTGTGTTCCAACTGCATATATTCCATTTTGGACTTAGATTCTCTATGATATGCCCAAGTCCAATATCCAGTCACAAATTTAAACTTAACTTAGTTCTCATAGAATATATTCAGGTTCCTCTGACGTCCCTGAACCTTCGTTCGTCGCCCTGAAACGATGGTAGCATCCTCAGAACCAATCGCATACTAATACTAACCCTGGACATGTCCAACTTCTTGTGAATTATTTTCCGAACTATGACTGCAGAGGTCTCCATTATTCGTGTCTCGACTATTTGGGGGAACTTTGTTCGTCTGGCCGACAAAATTAAATCGTTTCTTCCACTTTTTTCAAAAGTTACTTCTATAAGTCACTCGGTGTGAGTGCCATCATCATTGGGCGTTCACTTGAGTTGCTTACTCCAAAATTTAATCTGAAGGAGTAATAAGGCATAAACTGTAGCAATGCGTTTATGGATCTTCTAAGGCTTATTCACCTCATTTGTGAAAATTTTAACACAGGCTATTAGTGATCTAAATCGAGAAATTTCTTGCTAGCTTGGCGATTCGCACCGAAGTGAGGCTGTGATCGAGTTACTTCGAGACATGTCACAACACCACACTTGTTTAAAACCGGTTGTAGCGTTATTTCATACTTAGCTAGAAACATTACCCAACCTTCTTCGTATGAATATTCCTTTACTGCCGTTTTTCTAGTCCCTTGTTGCCTAAAAACAATCCATTTATGTGAAGTTTTTCATTCTATGTAGCTACTTTGTTATTCACAGTAAATTTTTATAAACCTTTTACTAGGTTGTCCCATAAGTTCATGTGCATAAAAACTAGCAGAGTTTTTTTTAGTTTTCTCTGAGCTCATTTTTACATTAATCTGGTGATCTATTGTAACAATGACAAAAACAGTCATTTGACGTTTTGTTAGTACAAGTTTACTTGTTCTTGCACTTACACAGTTGTTAATCATGGCTGAAGAAAAAATTGCAATTACAGCTATTTTGCGTCATTATTGGAAGAAGCGTCTCAGTGGAAAGGCGGCAGCTGAGCAAATTAATGATATTGAAGGGAATGGCACGGTCCACAGAAATACCGCAGCAATTTGGTTTCGGAAGTTTCGAATGTTTTTGTGTTTTTTCTAATTTTTTATTTTCTTAATTAATATATTATGCACAAAGACTTATGGGACAACCTAGTAGTAGGTATACAATTCAAGGTTGTTTTCAGGTTTTCCACTTGTTGCTCGCCTATTTTTAATTATGAGCCTTTACATCTTCTAAAATTACCATAAACTTAGTTTTTACTATGTTAATTATCTGTTTTCTCAGTTGAAGGTGTAATTACAATATCTCAAGGTCTTTCTTCAGCGATTTCTTGGATGGTGCTATGAGTAGAAGGTTGACGTAGATCAGTACCTTCACATGCATTAGTTATGGATTCCTACGTCCCACGATATCACTTTATTCTTTCACGAGTTGCTACCCAATCTAACCCCAGAATTTGTTTCTCATTCTCAAAAGAAATTGTAGCTATTTTGTAGAAAACCAAGTCAGCAGTGATGCATTTTTCTTCCGTAGTACGTCCCATATCACTGCTTTTGGTAAAATATCAAAGGTACTTACAGCTCCACGAAGTTAAAGAAAAGCGATGTTCTATCTCACAGCTACATTAAAACATATATCATGTATCACGCGTTTCACGATGGTCAGGAAACCTTCCTACCCTGAGTTGTTGATCCGTTATTTCCCTCAGGTCCATCCTTTAATAGATTTTACCAGTTACAGTCAGGAAGGAGATATCTTGGTAATTGTTTTCACGGATTGTGTTTGTTGTACAGAGAGACTCTGACCTGAATCTTTTAAATTTTCCTATGCTTTCATGGGAGAGTCGCGACTTTTCTTAGAGGTTTCTCTGGTGGTAATCAAATCAGACGCAGTATTACCATAGACCATTGTTTTGCTTGGTTTTACTTGCTTGCCTGAGTATTAGCTTTATCCCTTCTGCATTTATGTCAGTTTAGTTATGTGGTTGATCCTTACAATTTATTCATTTTGGTCCAACTTCTAATAACCCTTTGCGAGAATGGTTTTTAATGCGGGCATTTTCTTCTGTTTTAAAATTCTACATAACAGTGACGATCTTGTCTTTATTTTGTTTCAAGATTCCGCCCATTTTTACTTTCCATACTTGCAACGCATGTATAGGAAAGTATTGGAATCGTGCAAAAATTCAAAATCGTAAAAATTCGAAAAAAACACGTTTTAGGGTCCAGGCATCCTAAATATGTGTTTTTTGAAAAATGTCTGTGGGTGGGTGGGTGGGTGGGTGGGTGCGTGCGTTATCGTCATATCTCGAAAACTACTGGGCCGATTTTCATCAAATTTGGTATGCGGGCCTATAATTACAGTACATCTATAAAATAAGCTTTTCAAAAAAATCCGGAACCGGAAACGGAAGTTAGCCATGTTTTTTTGGGCGCAGATTTTTCCTTGAAAAAAATTTCAAAATTTTACTGAGGAAATCAATACAGAATTTGAAAAGAAATCGAATAATTTTTTCCCGAAGTTTCTATGTCAAAAATTGCGCCCGCGGCGAATTTTTGAAAAGCGCAACTTTAAAGCCGAATATCCCAAAAACGCATCAACATATTTTTATAAATCTAACGCCAAATTGTACCTCTAGCTCGGCTGATTAGAACTAGCTGAAAAAAAAATTCAAAATTTCAAAAATAAAAACTCCGGACAGTTTGGGAAATTTTCAAATTTTCAAAAAAACTTTTCTCGGAAACGACACACACGATTTTTTTTAAATGTTCTGGATCAATAGAGAATTTGAAAAGAAATCGAATAATTTTTTCCCGAAGTTTCTATGTCAAAAATTGCGCCCGCGGCGAATTTTTGAAAAGCGCAACTTTAAGGCCGATTTTCCCAAAAATGCATCAACATATTTTTATAAATCTAACGCCAAATTGTACCTCTAGCTCGGCTGATTAGAACTAGCTGAAAAAAAATTCAAAATTTCAAAAATAAAAAGTCCGGACAGTTTGGGAAATTTTCAAATTTTCAAAAAAACTTTTCTCGGAAACGACACACACGATTTTTTTTAAATGTTCTGGGTCAATAGAGAATTTGAAAAGAAATCGAATAATTTTTTCCCGAAGTTTCTATGCCAAAAATTGCGCCCGCGGTGAATTTTTGAAATTTTTGGAAATTATGGATTAAAGAGACAGCTGTGGGAACTCTTTTCACGCACCCGGAATAGCTTAGTTCGGAGAGCGTTAGACTGAAGATCTAAAGGTCCGCGGTTCAATCCCAGGTCTCAGCAAAAATTTTTTTTATAAAATCTATTATTTCTATAATCAATGCATTAAAGTTTTTAATTTTATTACTAAGCAAATTTTACATTCCTAAAAGTTCATCAACTACTTCATCAAAGCCTGTCCAAGAAAAACTTTTAAAGGATATTAACCTACAAGAATTCTTGCTAAAAATTTAAATTATTTAATCTGATTGTACGGATTCATCATACAAACACATTATGGTGAAAATTGATACAAAGAGAAAACAATTTCTTTTTATGTACAAACATTTCAAATTTGGTGATAAATACTGAAAAAAATAGCTATTTATGGTACAAGTGAATAAACAGAAATTTTATCCACGAAAGGAAAAGTTTCGCTAATTTCCTTGAGTGGATAAAATCTCTTAGCAACATTCGAACTTGGAATTACCGCTAAAATCACTTCTATCAATTTTCATTACATTATATTTTACAAAAATTTAGAATTCATGGAAATATCAATATTTCTGGAAATGATTGCAGGATCTATATTAATTTCAACAAATTCACCCTGTAAAATTTTTGAAACTATGAAGAATTTTCAAACCTTCATTTTGTATTTAGAACAGCATTGAGTTTTGGTTTAATGATATTTTCAATTTTTCCAGTAACTTTGTCAATCGCATATTTACACAGATGCCTTCCAAGAACAAGTAAAATATTGTTGACAACTATTCAGGGATTAAGAAGCGAACACCCCAGAAAAAATTGTAGATATTTAATGCAACAAACGAATACCATAATAAAAGCATTATACACATAAACCAGCATTTCGGAAAATCCCCTAATCCGCTTGAAATTTTTCTGAGTAAGTTAGTGAAGGTATAAAAAAAGGAAAAGGAATTTCCTAAATTTCTAGGCTTTCCTACCTGGGGGATTCTTTTTAAAGTTTTATTATTTTAAAAACACCTCAAATCCGGAATTTGGTAACAAAATATGCCATAATATTAGCAAAATAATGTATAACTATTTTATTTTGTACTTTGTATAAAATACAAGCACATTGTGGCACCACAAAAAAAAGTTATCTAGATTTATACGACTTTGACAAACTATTGTTAGTATTATTAACGGTATTTTTGAAACGACTTTTTTCTGTGTAGCTGAGAAAACAAATGGATAATAAGTAGGTAATAATTTCGATTATGTCTCGGAATATCTATACTTATATATTATTTAGTGCCGTCATAAAGGTTCTGTCGGCCTGGAACTTTTATTTATTTTTGATATTTACTTGACTTTAGGCATAAACACCTAAAATAAAGTAAGCCCTCTAACACAGACTGTTTTATTTTTTTTTGTCTTTAAAATACAAAAATAATTTAATGCTACGTTTTAATAGTTTTGATGTGAAACTCTGAAATCGTTCATATGTCAAAGACACCTTGCTTATCCTCACGCTTATGATATATTTGTTATGCATTTTTCAATTGTGTAAGTATGGAAAGTCCAGCGAAGATTCTTCGCCCATTTTTTCCTTTTGGTACTTTTTATCATGTCATACTTTTATTGTTGGTATATTTCCTGTGTATATATCGCGTTCTGTGGTATGACTTCCAAGCTTTGTTTTCATCCGCACCTTTTTTTTTGATACCTTCAGACTACCCAGGTATTTGTTTAAGGCTTGTTTGCTGTTTTGATTTTCTGAAGCAATTTCACATGGTTTTATAAGTACCTCTTTGCCCTGCCTCCACTGATTTTTTAAAATATTTGTTTGGTATTCTGATTCGCAACATGAGAGTTTCGTTTTTCTTTGTAATCATAAATGCAAATCATAAAAAGATGAAGCCTTTGTGACATTTGAGATACACCGATTAACATTTCGTGTAGTTTAGAACCTATATTCGCTTTTTCATTAAAAATTGAGTGTTCTTTATGCCAAAAATGTTAGAAATACCACCAGAAATTATTCTATCACTGCAAACTTGTACCAAAACTATTTTTGCTAATTTTTATAATTTACTGGCGAAGTTAAGGCTTGTGTATACCAACACGAGTTAATTGTTATGATAACTGGCATTACCTTACTAGAGCGATTTTTCCTACAAATTTCAGGTGAAATATAAGATTTTCTCAAAACATAGGAGTCATCTAATCAATGATTTAGAAAGCACCGTCGAAGGGTTGATATTTTATAATCAAGAAATAATATCTTTGGTGGTTTCCTAACAGTTATCTAAGCTTTTCAGTTTCCTAACCATATTAAGCTTTGGGGCTTTGAAAAAAATGAAAGGAAATGGAAAAGTTCACTTCGGTTTACACCTTTTTCAATCTCGAATGATTATTGATGTAATCTTGGAAATGTCCTAGCGTATGACAAAGAAATCTAGAAAGGAAGATCAAAGGATTTCCTTTGAAAAATAAGAGTAAATAACAGAACGAAAAAAAAGTAGAAATACTAAATAGAAACATTGAAGGTGTTAGAAGGGTTCAAGGGTGTTTCTAAATCTATTTAAAGTTATATAACGACAACAAACAGCTTATTTAATTAAACCTTTTGTTGCTTGCTTTTCTTTCTTTTGTTTTGTCCCTTTTAGGTGGTATTCCTTCCTTTGTTTTCTTTTCGTTTGAAAATTTAAAAGACTTAAACTATCGCAAACTCGGCTTACTGAATTTTCAATAAATTAATCAAAAATTTTCTCGGTAAATTTAAGAAGATGTAAGGAAATGAACAGCTTTTTCTAAATATAGTGATTTCCGCCCTAAAAATTCTGCAGTGCCTTTCATATCAACAAGTTAAACCAATTTGATCATAACACGTTGATAGCTTTACTGTTTTACTCCTAGGGTGCGTTTATTGCCTTTATTATAGCTTAACACATGACATTTAACGCTAAATGTTCTTACGAACGATAATCCAGTTAAAATATTATTTAGTAAACTTTTCACCGTTGTCAACGCAAACCGGGGAAACGTTTAATTTACTAAAGATTTTTTAACGAAAGAGGGTTATCGTGTACTGATAATATTTATTGCCAGTTTTCACGAAATTGCAGTGAGGGTTTTGCACTTTTTATTATTAAAAGTTAAAAAACCCACATAGCTGCTTTTCCGTATTTCATGTCCTGATAAGGTGCAGTCACGTCAGGTTGGAAGGGTTATGGATTACTTGACATCTTATCAGTGGCGTAGTTGGCAGACATTTTTAATTCTTTTTGCCAATAGTAGGTTACCTTAAAAGTCCTTGTATGTCCCAGTTTTGAAAACGTATTTTCATATAAAAGAGTTTACGAAACTGAAATACTTCAGTAACCTCAGTTTATACAATCGTTCGGTGCTTCTTAAAGACATTTAACGTGAAATAACGTGTTATTAAAAGCTGCTGGCGTTCATATGTGGGTGTATTCTCAGCTACCCGAAGACAATTACAGCTTGTGCACGCTTTCATATTATAATAAAATGAAAAAGTAAACAAAATGTAAGCATGAAATGTTATTTTACAGAGTCCCCTCGGCTATTTTAATTATTAGGTCAACGTTAGCTGATAAAGAACCTCATTATTCGACTTCATAAAATGAAATATGATACAAATCTTCGTTAAAATCTGCTTAAGAATATTGGTAAATTACTGAAGTCATATCGCAAATTAATATAGAGTAACCACTGTGTATAGATCGCAACCGCCTACTGACAGTCAACAATAAATCACAATTATCAACCCTCGCGACCTGCCCGCCCTTAATTCACGCACTTGCTTTCAACGAACTTTGTAGGTACGTACTCATTACTGCTTAATACTGACTAAAGTTATGATTAGTTCGTGATATTTGATGTATAACGTTTGTACTTCTTCCTGATTGTAATTTATTTGTTTTAATTTACGAGGGTTGGATAAATATAGCAACTTTTCTTGTAATTTTGAGGTCCTTTGAGGTTCTTAGTTGGGCAATTTATATAAAAATCAACACCCTTAGTGTTCATATTCTAAAGGTCTTCAGTTTCAGAATTAATTACTGTTTACTTTTGCTAAGTAAAATCTCCTCACCAGTTATAAAAAATATTACACAGAACTTAAAACTCGGATATGTACAAACACAGAGCGCTCGTTTAAGTTGCTAAAAGGCGGAGGTGCATAATCTAGATTTCTACTATAAAAAACTCTCCTCCTTTTATATTTATTCTACAGCTTAAGATATAATTTTAGTAGTTTTAGATTTAACGGCCCCGGGTCTGATCAGGCCATGATTAAGCGGTAAGTCTTTTGCAAAAAATTTTAGCCTAACATACGAGGTTAATTTGCAACTATTTTGAATTATGACATAATGATAATTGGAAGTTAATGACCTTTTGTTGATCTTAAAGTTAATTAATGTTTCTCTAAGGACATGAATTAAAAATTCATATTGCTCGGAGATATTAAATTTAAAGTTTGAATCTGTGAATAAAAGCATGCTTTATGAAATTGCATGTTAGTGTTTTTGGCCGTTTTTCGGATACTCTATCGAACTTACAAATATTCCAGAAGCTGATAAGTAAATGCATTCTGAAAAGTGCATTCCTAAAATTACATCGATTAAAACTACATAAAATTAATGATTAGGTACATATTGGAAATGGAGGTTTGTGCCATAATCAAGGCATTTGTCAAAATGGTAACTTTCACACACACGAGTGGTGAATGTGGGCATATTCGTGTGCATTTAAGTGGAAGTGGGTGGGGGTTAGTATAGATACCGGACACGGTTGCTCTGAGTCCGTCAGCTGACCGGAAGTGCGAGCCATTGTCCTGATCGATCGGCACAGGCACCTGCGATCCTTTGCGACTGACTTCCGCCCGCATTAGCTATACACGCAATCATTACTTCGATTTTAGCTACTCCCGCTATGTTGTAGCTCCACATGAATTCACCATGCACAGCCAACTCACATTTTGCAAGTAAACATGACTTGAGTAGTTTGGGCAGTTTACAAAATCATCTAATTAATATTAAATTACACGTGATGCAGGTGAAAATAAATTCGTGTAATGTTCCTGCAGGGAAAATGATGTTTTAATTATTCAGTGTAACATATCTATATTTGTATGTAAATATTATGAATAAATTTGAGGCTTAAAGCCATAACACTTTTAACAGCAACTGAGCTAGAAGCGTTTCAGAGGATTACAACTCTTGTTTCATGAAGAATTACAGGTTGTTTAAATAATAGGTATACGTACAAGCAATCCTAGTCCTGCAGTAAATTTAAGAAAATAAACTAAGTAAACGCGATGTTAAATTGGCTTATATACAGCAAGAACCTTGCTAATAAATTTTTAAATTCCATTTATTTTACTTTATTTCGAAAAGAAAATAAAAGAAAAATCAGAAAGAAAGGAAGAAGCAGAAGCAATCTTGGTGAAGTAACAACAGGGCGAATTTAAAATTCCTGGCAAGAAAAATTTGAAAAATTCTGACAAGAAAAATTGGAAAAATTCCAGGATGCGGATTAATTGTACAACTTGAGAAACGCAAGGATTATCAGGAAAAATCTATGGATGTAACATAGCCTCAATTTCATCCTTCTCATCCCCTAAACTAAAAGGAACTCACAAGATTATCAGGAAAAATCTATGAGTCTAACATAACCTCAAGGTTACAATTTTATCTGAGAGCGCCACTCAACCACCCTTAAGGTAAAATTGTCCAATTCCATCAAAAAACTGTCCTATAAATTATTTTAGTGCTTAATTTAACAGTTTCTAATTTTATATTTAAATCGTACACCCTGAAAGACCCACACCTCCAACCCCCCTCTACCTAACAACACATTTTATAACACTATTTCTAAAATTAAACCCTTTCATATTCCTGTACTGTGATATGCTAATTAATTACAGTGTATTACGTGCCTGCTAGAACCTGCAACATCAGAGAAATACTAACGGAGAGCAGGTAATGGAAATAGTTCGTCGTTTCGTTACGGGAGAGAACCTCAGAGAATCTCTAAAGAAGCCTTTGGCTCCCTGCACGTAAACCCCAAGCGGCCATTGTGCACCCCTGTGATGATTAAGGGTAGTCACATAGGGCTGCATCTCCTGCAGGAGACAGGTTTCAGGTTGTTTTAAGGTAACAAACGATGCCGAAATTGTGGTGGATGCCTGTTATGGGACTGCAAGATTTCATGTTACTATAATAGTCTTACCTATGTTGAAAGTCTTTGTGTAGTTTGGGGGGTTACTTAATTAATGAAGTTTAATTACTCAGGGTGGACCGCGTAATGCAAATATGATTTCCTCTTTTTTATATGCAAGGGCGAATTTCATGAAATTTATTTATCTCCGATAAGTCTCTTTGAAGGAATTTCTTGATGATATTGTAGCATCTTAAAATTTACTGGTAAGATTACTGGTTAGACAAATAGTTTATAGATAAATAGTTCAAACTGCTTTTTTTTCGTTGTTAATCTTAGTAATATTTAAGATGAATATCTAAGGATAAGAAGTACTTGAATGATTAAAAAATTATTCTTGGGAGAAAGACTTACAACGGCAAGTCCAATTTAAGTAGTTTCTATGAAGGAACACAAAATTGTTTCAGAATTATTTAACAATACCTGCAAAACTACGAGAACTAATAAACTAATAAACTAATAATTGATTTGATTATTGTAGAGACTGGTGAAGACTGAAAAAGTGCCTGTAAAGATGTATACGAAGATTTGGGCATAACAAGGGATTCCTGTGATGAATTACTCAAATGCTGGCAACCAAGAAAGAGCTTTTCGGCAAAGAGCAAGTAGAAGATTTAGTAGTAAAATTCAAAACACTTTGATCACTTTCCACCAAACACGAATACATGCAATGTATTTCAGAATAATTATTACCAAAAGGAGTCAAAACCTGTTTTAAACCTTCTCTTTCAAGTTAACAATAAGGACAAGAGTTAACTGTAATACTGTAGTATTCAGGCTCTTCCAGCAAACACAAATCCAATTTTTAGGTGTTGAACAAAAAGTAGGAGCGGCCTAAATGGAAAAGAAAAGTGATCTGAAAATTAATAAGGAAGAGGATTGAGGTTATATAAAAATGAAAGTGCCAAGTTTTGAGCAATGGGTAGGCAGCATAATACAGTTTTGTATATTTGGAAACACTATTTGGTAAAAGAACAACAGTTCCATGCAGGAATGACAGAAAGCAATTTTCGTTATACAGTCCATTGAAAGAAAAAATATAATCCTGTCAATGTTAACTTGGCGGCCCATGGTAGTGAAGTGTGGATCCTGGGAAAATTTTTGAGGTTGAGGAAAAAAAGGTATCGAGGAAAACTGCTAAGATGGGAAGAGAAAAGTAAAGGAGAGTAGGACACGTGTTATAGATCAAAGATGTAGAAATTTTGAAGAAGGGTTATAATGAGCAGAAGAAGAAAGAGAAGAACAAAGTCAAGCTAAAAAGTAAAAGGGTAAGGTTAGTGACGGGCAATGATTAAAAACTGAAATAGATTCATCTAAAGAAATAAGTTCAGTACAACTATGCAAGAAGCCATGGGACTCTAAGGTCCTTAGAGTATGCATATTCCGACATAGATTTCTTGAGACATGAAGGAAAGGTTCTTACTGAAATATTGAAAGAGATCTGCTATAAATACGAAGATTTTGAAAAAGCTGTTGTACAATTTAAAAATATTGTGACCAAAATTACCAAATTCTGAATGGCATCGACGGGAAACACTTAGATTTTGAATTACAGATGATTCATGGAATTGAAAAAATAAATGATAACAAAGAGGCATTTGAAATTTATAAAAAGCCTTTAAGAACTAGGCAGATACCACCTAAAAGTTTTTGAAAATGGAATCAGACAAAATAATTGAGTAAAGTTCAAAGTACAGTAAAGTTCAAAGGTAAAGAAGCATTAAGAAGACTAAAAATGCAAGTTAGTAAAATATATAAAATCGAACCAGCAGACCAAATTAAGAAAAAGTTTTAGGGATCAAACTAAATGAGAGATGGGACAAAAACCCCAATGGGATATTACGAGAAATTTTAAAACAACACCTGAACTGACAATGATCGTGAAAGCCCAAAACCTAGATAAATGATCCATGTGCGTAGTGCATAAAAAATATGGAAATTTCGGGAAGAATGATAAGCAGAACTACAAAAACTAGAAAGAAAATAGCAAGGTAGAAATTGGCAAAAGACAAAAACTGAAAAAAGGAGACACCTGACAGGAAAATCAGAGAATAATTTAGGGAAACTCATGGAATTCTATAGAAATCGACGTATAACCAAATTCCGCTTGCCAAAAAACATCTGATTGCATGACAAATGGAGGGTGAATTTACGGATGGAGCTCTAATTTTAAATAACTGAAACTTGAAACATCAAATAAGAAAGCCTGCCTTCTATAACCAAAGAACAGATCTACGATCGTAGAAATTTTGAAGAAAGTTCTTCGAACATTTAAAAGTCTTCACGTTAAAGGAATCGAATTTTGAAGGAGATGTTATAGCGTGATAAATGAGAGGAGCACATTGAGGGATGAAGCTCCGATTTTGAATAACTGAAACTTGAAACGTCGATTAATGCCTGCTTTTAACATAGGAAAGAAATTAAGAGCAAGATTCTTCGTTCGAATAAGCAAATCACTGAAGAAGCTTCCTGGGAAAATATAGACGTAGGTAGTGGTTGTTGACGTTGAAGTGATGTAACAAAGCTTTCCACATTTCTTCAAAGTGCAGCGATAACTTTGTGGGTAATTTCCAAATGTAGCCACAAAAATTTCCGGGGTTGTTTAAATGGAATTTTAATCTATTTTCAAAACACTAGTGGGGATTTCTTTGGGAGATTAATATAATACACGTAATCATGTTAAAGTGTTTCACATTTGATTTCCAAGGAATGAATGCATCTGGCAAGTTTCATCAATTCTGCTTCCCATAACAGATAATATGCTCTTTTTGACAATCTTCGAGCGTAGCATGAGATTTCAAGCAAAGCAGAGAGTTATTAAATCTAACATGAAAAACAACAGTGCTGGGAAAAATTAAGTATTGGTTTAAGAGGAATGTAAGAAGATACTATAAAGCACACATCGTGGACGAACTTCGAACTAAGAAATCGCATGGATGAAAGAGGAATACCAAAACGTAGTAGAACGTACAGGGTGGGACAGATTTTCGGCAGGAAAAGCAAGAGAAAATGAACTGTAGAACAATGATTCAAGCTTTCAAGCTCTACTAAAAGGCATGTTGAATTTTAGACTATGAGTTCATACTCAACCTTAGAAGGTAAACTGAGACCAAAGCAAGAGAGTATGGAAGTCTAACTTTAGGTGTGATTTAATTTTGTAAGGACTTATGTGCGAAAATGTTCGGAATATTAAAAACCCTAACTTTAACGTTTAATTAATTTCATGTAAATAAAACGAGTCCAAAAGGAATTTATAGAAATGTAAAATGAACGCCGGCTATTTACGTCTGGATAGTTTATTTTGAACTAACGAATTTAATAAGCGAGGAATCTTCTACTGCAAACGTCTGGAATGTTTCCAAAATACGTTACCAACAATTAATTACTTCTGAAGTATTATTTTGATAAAGTATCTTGAGCTTTGGGATCCATAGTTCACCAACAAGTTGGAAAGTTATAAAGTTAATAACCGCAACGAAAATATAAACTTAGACCATCCTTTTTCATTAGTTCAAAGTTCTGATAGCAATCGCTGCACGTACCTTGTGTGAATTCAGCTAAATTACTCCATATTTTTAAATTAACTTTACCGGTATGTTATGGCAATACCGATAAAACACCTGTAAGATTGCAACTAGAAACCAGTGCAAAACCTGACTCCCTTAAATTTGATCCGTCCGGTGGGTAACCCGGTGAACGATTTTCCCACGAACATTTAAACTTTCTGCACTTTTGTTCCTTTAGATTAACCTCTAATCGTAAGTCTTCTGTTGTTTTATAAGGTACCAACATAAAGTTGGTTTAATATCGCGCTAAAAAACGCAAAGGGCGCTTTAAAAAGTTTCAGCCACGCTATGTAGTCGAGTTGTTCAGAAACTCTATACGCGCTTCTGCATATTTTAGTTAGCTGTGTAAATGGAAGCGGCGTTCTTGTTTGGTTTTGAGCTTAGTAAGCACATTTTCGGGTAAATTTGTGTTGGTTGAGTAGCACTCCGAATATACGGATTTGAGATAAATAAAGCTTTATTCCAGATCATGTTAATGTTATCAGATATATTCTAATTCGGACTACGCTTGTGAACTCACATTCTGTACTTACATCGTTTCCTTTTACTAAAACGCTTTGTAAGCGACCTTTATTAAACTAGCACAACCGCCCCAAAGTATTTTGCAAACACATTAAAACGAAGCGCATTGTACTAAAACCTCAAATGCATTTCCACCGTATTGCTAATTAATTAATTACCGTAAGGGAGCTTGACAAAAACCACCGTAAATTAATTACTGCATAATTTCAACTTATGCACCTTGTAGAGTTTAATACCTATCTACTTCGCAAATTTCATATCGAACTACTTTATGATACTGCAAGCAAAGACGCCTTTCAAACGAGAACTGCTTTTCTTGCACTTCATATAAATTTCAATTTCATAACAGACGTTAATTACGTATCTTTGCATTTCCACATTTCCTATTATTTTCTTTGGAGGTTAATGCAACCGAATGCAGCTAAAAGTTAAAATTAATTGGTTATGATTTATTTACTTCACGGATTTTTATTCCTTATTAAACGAATAAGGGAAATAAAAAGCAACAAAGCTAGAAAAAAACAGTTAAGTAACGTTAAAAACACATAAATCATCAAACAATCAGATTTCATTTAGCGTTTATTAAATTAACGTGTTGTAGACACGCATTTTTATTTTCAAATATAATTTGCCACGCTTTTCTCCGTTTTATTGCCAAGATTTAAATATACCTAAGCATATATAAATATTTTCATGGAGTGCTCTTATATTCACTCGAACGAAGTTACATTAACAATCAGACTGTTTTGCATTTTCAAATATATCAGTTTTCAAACTCTCAGTGGTTTGGAAACGGCCTCATTTCAACTTCCGTTAAGTACCAGAACTGTAAATAAAGTGATTTATAACCCATTTTCAGTATGTGCTTTTCACTAAATGGGTCAGTTTTCTGTTATAAGCTGGGATTTTCTACTTAATAAAACTTCTAATATTTGCATTTTAGTAACAGTTGAAGCATTTTGCCGGGACTTTTGTTGATAAACCATTAAAGTGGTACACTTTTAGCAGGAAATAATTGGTTGTTGATAATGCCAATAATTCCGTGTAATTTCTTATTTGAAAGATTTTCAAAAGGACCTTTCTTTCCTTGTGTTTTAGTGGTAAGCGTGGAAATAGAAACTGTGATATTACTATTTGCTAATTTTCTTGAGGGAACTTGGCTGGTGAATTTCTAGGGTAGCTAGTGAGGTTAATGCGGTTTATTCTAATCGTTTAACTTACAACACTGCACCTTAGGCTAAAGCAAAAGCACGTAAATCGACACAGTTTGCGGCGAAGCTCATCCTGCAAATTATAGAGGGGGCCTAGTTGCAAAAGGATTACAAAGACGAAGCGGATATAATCTTCGAGAGCAGAAGAAAAATTCGCAAAACGAAATCGGATCCACTACCAAAGGAAGACTCAGTACTACAACCAAGAGCAAGCGGAAATATTTATGCCCAAGCAACAACGAATAAAGTGCCAGAAATACAGAAAACCAAACCAAAATCTAATGCGATTAGCCAAATGTTGCAAGCAATACTGGACAAGCTTAACAAACAAGATGAAACAAATAAAACAATTTTAGACTAAATAGTTAAACCTGAAAGCGGCAATAAGCTTCTTCGTTTATTCGAATCCCTTCCTTCTGAAGAAGCCCCTTAAAAAAGTGGGCGAAACGTTGAGTTAATCTGCCTCAACCATGACACGGTTCCAATCCGGAAAACGTTTTGTTAATACTGACACTGACCGTGGAAGTCTTCGAATTCATTATATTAGAGACAAATTGATAGATAGACTTAGTCAATTGTTTCGCCTATTTTTATTGGCCCATGTATTCCTATATACCGCAAAGGCTTTATTTACGTTTTAGTGAGGGGTTTTTGGTCTACTCTCAAAGTGACCGGTCCTAGTTGGTGAGAGGTGCTGCGTTAACGGGGCAATCGGGCCACCCATTCCAGTACTAACCGGAGACAACGAACCTTAACTCTCTCGATCGTCCTGGACTGGGGTACCGCAACTCGAGGCCTTTCTGCCTACTTAGGTATTGAAAAAAAAGTTTGCTTAAAGTCCAGCCGAAGAAGTCACAAGTTGTTATACGGCGTTCTCTAAATGCCATGATTTAAATATCTAAGGTTGTCATGTATATAATTTATTCTAATCGTTTAATTTATAACAAAAAGCAAAATCATGTAAAAATCTACAAAGTTTGCTCAAATCTTCACGGCCAAAGTTCATCCAAAGAAATCTCAAGTAGATTATACTATTTTCTATTATATGCCAAACCGTAAACGCCCATCCGAAGCTGTTACTAACATAAAACGAACTGGCAAGCTTTTTAACTTCATTTAGAAAGATTTACAACCCCGAATACCATTAAAGTGCAGTTATCAAATAAAATATGAATGACATGATCAAAGTCTTCTTTAAACTACAAAATATGAGAAAAGTAGTATGTATTATATCTCAAATCGTCAATTTTCCATTCAATTCGCAGTTCTCCGTTCACAAAAGCAATCCATACGCGTGAAGAACCTGCAATATGTTCACAATTCAGTTTACTTTTCATCAAATTGAAGGGAAAGTCGAACTCGTTTTATTTTGCTCTATCTATATGGAAATTATTCTAAGGACAGGTTTCGTAAAGTACTTGTTGATTTAATATGGAGTTTGAACACTTTATCGAGTTACTTGTGTTTTAGAAAAAGGGCTTCGATGTGACTGAAAACTGTTTTGTTGGAAGGCTTTGATAGTTTCAACCTTATCTTTTAGTAAAAACGTATTATAAACAAGAAACTTTTATTTGTATTCTTGACAGTAAATTTGATTGATTTAACTAACAAATTCTTCCTTCATTTAACATCTAAAAAGCAAGATAGTATAAAGTCAGTTCGGAGGGAATATAGTTTGTTAATTAATGAAGTACAAAATAATTTTTCCTGTCCAATTACAAAACAGCCTAGTATTCTCTCTCAAAGAGCCTAGCTTGATAACACAATGGGGCATTGTTAAACTACAGTTTGCTGTAACATGGTTGTCGTTTATAACATTTATTTATTACCCACATAACCATAATTCAACGTGAATATCAAATGTTTGTGTTAGTTGTGCTAATTTGGAGCAACAGAATAAATTTAGACTGATTTATTACAAATAATAATTAATTTAGTTAATTTAGAGATAGCAACTAATTAGTCTGTTATTATATGTACATTATTGTGCCAACTTTATTTTATTTTCAAGACGTTAGTGCCTCAAGTTGCTTAACTCAGATATTTTAGACGTAACGTCTCAAATAAGCGAATAATCTTTTGAAAGCAACTCAAGAGAAGGAATAAAAGCAAAAAGGTGTTCTACAAATTAATTTAGGGATAACTGAGAAAAATAGCATTTATTTTGTTTTCGGATATTTATCTTACTTCGTTTATTTATTGTTCAATTTGGTGGAAATGCTTAAATGGAGGGCTGAGAAGCATATTGAAAGGGAAGGTTAACTCAATCAGTGGAAATAACAACAAGATGTTGGAACTGTTGGGGAAATGTCTTCCTGAAAGATCAACAAGCTTATGGTTTTGCGATTTATAAGTTGTGTGAAGGAACTTTTAATAGATTAAAGGTTTTTTCAGAAAAGGGCGTTCGTATTACTGATATCTCTGTTAATTTTATGTAGTTATTTTTTCTAATAATTTTTTTAAAATTATTATCAAGGATCAGTTGTACTATAAGTCAAGCATTTTCTGCGCTAGGTATTCTATATTTATTTTAACAATGTGGATTTTCTAACATTTAGGGATGGCTTACGGGCTATGAAGCCGCAGTGTGCCATTTGAATGATTGTTTGGTTAAATTAAAAAGTATTTTAGGGAAAAAACGAACAAAGTTTTAGGAAGTGCATTTTATTATTTTTCCATTCATTCATCTAAGCTTGCGTATACCAGGGATCTCAACACGTTACGATTCAGATATTTTCAGTATTAAAAATCTCATCTGACAACATCAAAATAGAGACCTTTGGTTTGCAAGCCAACATCCTTTCCCCTGCATCACCGAGGCTGATATTACTAAATTTTATTGTTTATTTAATTCTCCGTTTTTGCTTAAGTCGGTGTTGATTAAAGTCAAGATGTAAATCGAAGCCTTTCTGTAGAATTTATATATATTTAAGTTATTCTAACATTAAAATAGTTTACTATATTTACTCAATAAAATTTGGGAATTTACATTCACAACTCAACAGCTTCAAAAACCAGAAACCCAAATTCACCATTATATGATTTTATTGTATATTTCTAGTAAATAGGGAAGGATAATGCCTGAGCCTAATTTATGTAAAATACTCTAAGAATTTTAACGAAGCTAACTGAAGAAAGGGAACCGTTGAGGCATAGTACCTACTTTAGTGCTTTTAGGAAACTTCTTATTCGCCCCTGATTTGTGGTATTAGTTTCAGTAATCTATAAGGTATACGAAATGTATGTGAGGGTATCTGCTGGGGAAAGACTGCTATGTTTTCTTTCTACTTAACATTACAGAAGGAGTCCCATGCGGCTGAAAGCTTTGCTATGTCATCTCTTGTATTGATAGTTACGATGAAATTGGAAGTAAATTTTAATGATGTTAAAGTAATCCCAGGAACAGATTTTTTCATTTCATGGTACTTGACATCAGCAGTTGAATTCCGGGGCTATCGGTCGTTTCTACACTTTCTCTTCTGTTAGTTGTTAATGATGGAGTTAGGAGTACCAAGCTTGTAGAAGTACCTACAGTAGTTCCTAGCGAAAGCTTTTGGTCTTTATAATAGGAAGTAGGAACAGTTCTCAAGAGTCGAATGAAGTATTGTTACACTGTTTCTTACGTTGGTAATAACTGATAAATGAGCAGGAAGTAAACAGTTTGTGAATATGGAATAGTTTTAGAAGTAAGTATCATGTTCTTTATACTTGACACCAAGGACGACCTTTCCCGGGTTGAAGGGTTTTAGTAGCCTAATGACTAGATTTTATGCTCATTATAACTGGAAACAAAGAAAGCAATCGCTGTAATTCGATGGGTTTCCTGCAGTTCCTCTTGTATTAATAATGAAACTTGGAAGAAATAAGAAGCAAGTTCCCTGTTTTTCGTAGTTGGAATCAAGGAAGCTGTTCTCAGCGCTTAATGGGTGGAATAGCTTCAGAACTAGATTCATTGCTTTTCGTAGCTGATGCCAAGGAATGGCTTTGAGTTTGGAGAGGGTCCTACATTGGCTTTTGTGTTGGTAGTTGATGAAGTTGGAAGCAAGAAGTTTGTGATGGTAAAGTAATTTCAGGGGCAAGTTTTCTGCATTTTATGAGGGAATTCTCGGAACTGAAGGGGTAATCAAGTTGGGTTTATTACTTGACTTTAGGGAAGGTAGTCCTCCCTGGGCTGTAGGGTACTTGTACATGGTTTGGAAAATTAATCTTTACTTAATCCTATTCAAATCATGAATTCTGCCGATGTATATACTGTTCAATACGAAAAAGTTAACCATTTCTATAATTTTCATTAATAAGCCCTTCCAAACCAATTTAACTTGGCCTCGATTTAAATTTTTTCTAAAATTCCCAATTAAGCCCAGATTCAACTTCTTGAAAATTGCAAAATAGGTGTTTAAGAGTTTCATTTTCTATAGAAAAGTTCTAAATTCGACAGACGCTATAGCTGACTTTCACCATGTTTGTGTCAACGCCATTAAAGATGTTGCTGTTATTTATATTCTGAGACGCTATGACGAAAGGGGGACTTTAGAAACCATAGATAATGCCCACAAATCTGAGTGGTCTACTGAGGAGATAACTCTCGTATACTTGAGTCATTTCATTGCCTATTGTATGTAAACGTTTCAGTTGCCATACAGCCAACTTGCTATTTTTCTCATGAAGCCCAAGTCTCTTGAAATTCGATTTACCAATTTTGGACTTTTAATTCTGTCGTTTAATTTTGCAGGAGATACGTATTTTTAGTTAATATAATTTTTTAAATTATAATTCGTATTTCCACACACATTTTATTAACACTTGCCCTGAGATTCAACACTACACCGTACACGATGACATAATATTTATTCAGATTATTTTTCGACGAGTTCAAAGTTGATTCAAAGAACACTACAATGTATAAATATGGCTGCAACATTAAAATCCCTGGCATGAGCTAACATTCATAAATAGGTATTGAAATTTATAAATAAATGACAAACGCTGAAAAAATTATTTACAATATCGGTAGATTAATTAATATTGAAAATCAAAGTTAATATCTCAAAAATAGGCAGAAATCACAGTACAACTTCATACTTCTTTTTTTGTATAATAATTGTTATTCTGGTTTTGAATAATATAACCTGCAACTAATTACATATTAAAAATTAATCTCAAATCTCAATGGTGCATGGGTCAGTGGAACATCCGTATTTCGAAATTAATAATCCTTTGTAAATGTACTAGAATTGTTGATTACTACACTTGGGTGAATTTCATAGTGACGTTTACTGTGGGTCCCTTTGGAACCTGTGAATTATGTGGACATCCTGATAGATGTTACGAACTTAATATTACCGTAAAGGTGATTGATGTTACGACAAAAATCGCCGGGTTCTTTTACGTAAGGCTCGTATGGGCACATTTTCTACTTTGTCAATCTTCAAATCGATTTACGGTTTTTATGTTAAAGTCGTGAATTAACGAAATTGATTTTGCAAGCCTTCGCGAAAGGTTGCTTTATTCTTTTTTTTTAAGGAAGATGAAAAAATTAAGGTTGAGTGGGAATCGCTCCGATACAGAATTTTTTATAGGGCTTTAAAAATTTCTATTTTTAATACAGAGTAAATTGAGTGGCCCGGATAAAAAGGTTAGTCCAAACCATATTAATTAAAACCTGCATGTTTTGAAAGTAATTTTTAAATAATAGATAGCAAAATACAGGAAACATGAAAATTAAAATTCCCACCGGCAAAATACGATTTTAGTAAAATTAAAATGGTTTACATTTTCGTCAGTTTGGTTTTATACCAAAACAATTTTTAATTAATGTGAAAAAGGGTATAAACTCTTTTCTTTTTATTTTTATTTCTAGTTAATTAATACAAGAGCCGGTGTATCATTGGAACGAATTTCATGATTAAACACATTGTACAGTATTCGTTCTATTTTTTTACTCTCTTCGATGTAGTACAACACAAAGTAGTGACCGAACAGATATTGGTTTCTGATAATCCGGCATTGAACGCGGCATAGCGCTCCAAGTATAAGGGTTGGAATATCCCCTAGCCCCGTTCACTCTATTAGGTTGTATGATAAGAAATCTTTTTTTTTTTGAAAGACACGCTGGGGAGATTCATTACTTTATACTGAATGTACCTCTAACTTCCATTCGTCTAGCTTATCATAAAATTTTTCCGAGTTTCTTGCATTGTTGTTTTTCTGTATTTACATATTTTATTTACTTACAACTTAGAAGCAGGGTACCTAGTAATTTTTTTCTTAATTTTTATTATTCGGTAATGCTCTGTGTTGAGATGTTAACAAGATTGATTTGTAAAACGGAAATTCATTGCGATTTATTTTATCAGTTAATTAAAATAATTGTAATAAATTTGTTACAAAGCATAAACCAAGATGTGACACACTAACACATTAATTAATTTCTAGCTATTCACATGATAATTACAAACGACTTGCAAGGTAGCGGCGTATTTACCTTTATAATTATACTTAACCGGTAATTAAAATATAAAACTGATACAATCAAACTCATCAGGAAGTCATTAAAGTGTGTTTTGTATCGTATTGTTTAAATTAATGGAACTATTCCCTCTTTCGAGTACGTGTACGTGTTGGAGTTGTTTATCAACAATAGTAATTTTGCATATCCATACCCTCATAATTGCTTCCTTGGTATAACTATATTTTTGTACGTTAATTACTAAACTGGTTTTACTTTCTAGAATGGCTGGTTTTGAATATTCTTCGTTCGATGGCGCTGTGATTTAAAGGAAGCACTTGCCTTACAAACATAAATAGGTTATTCAATAAAAATGTTTATCAAGCTAACCTTGAACGTTTATTAAGAACATGGAGCAGGCACTGGATGTGATTTCGTTAACCTAACCTAAAATGATATTTCACAAGTTAGTATCAAAGGATTTGTGTCGTTCTGTGTTTTCTCTTTGTCGCCAAAAGTAATACTGATCAGAACTAAAAAATCCTTCCCTGCCGCTACAATGGCTTTGGGACACAAAGTGTTTTCAGTCAAAAGTTACTTTTGATTGGTAGTAAAGTTGATGGTTTCAGTACAAAAATGGAAGGATTGCAAGCTGAGTTTCCGTATTTTACGGTAGATTACATTCAGTTTAAAAAATATTGGGCAGATATTGTAATTGTAAACTTTGCCTTTTACGAAAGGAAGGAAAAACACGTACCTACATCAGAAGTTATTGCCGAAGCTCAAGCAATCAGCAAATACATCTGTTCGGCAGTTATATCAGAACATCTGTTGGAACAAGTCAAGCAAAGAATGGAACAAATATGTATGAAAATTAACAATAATCCGATAATGATAGAAAATGTGGCAGGGCAGGGGGGTGGGCGGACTATGCTGTATTTTAACGATAAAATTATATGAAATACTCTGAAGAATCATAATATTTATACAAATCTCTAAAAAAATATGATATCAATAAGAGTGAGTAGGTACGTGTTTAAGAACTAAGCAAATTATTATACCTCTTTAAGCCTATTGCTGGACGACTACTTTTTGGGTGGTACTTTTATCAACAGTAATTTTTAAACAAAACATTAGTTCATATTGCTATACCTAATACGAGTAGTTAGCTTTCAAGTTAAGGTTTATTAAATAATTTAATTTAGTATCAATATTTTTAATTACGGTTAGCTCAGCCTTGGGTCGTTAAAGAGGTTCCTTTTAGTTGAATAATATCTAATAATAATAATAATAATATATTTTTATGCAGTTTTATTAACAGTATTTTTTTATTACTTTATTTTCCCTACATTTATAATATTAGTCCGTTCACTAAATAGTTTGTAAATACGCTCACGTTTTTAGTACTTGTTATCCAAATCAAATATTTCAAATTTTTGAATCCAAATCAGTGCCTTCAATTTTTGAATCATTACAGTCGATAAGCACTGATCGACTTCCACTCCAACTACAATATTCAATTCAACAGGAATCCAATTTATTTCTTAATTTCAATATTCAGATGACCAGGAAACCAATTAATTTCTATATCAGCTTACTTTTCCTCTTTGATTCAGGAGAAACCACTTATTTATCTTCTTTTTAATTAGAATGCAATTTTCCTTTTGGAAATACAATTGCACTTCTTTACTTTAATTTTCTTTTTAAGCTAAAGGAAAAACACTACCTGCTTCTTTCAGAAAATAAAATTCCACTTACTTATTTATCTTGGCTCCCGTTGTCTTGGTTCCCCCATATTTTCCTCCAATTAAAATATTCGTTCCTTTTTGTTGGTAACACTTATTTACAATAATAATAGTATCCTTTCAATATAAATTTCTACGTTTCTAGCTATCTTAAATTAACATTTACAATACAATAACGTTAGCTAACACTATTTACATTTTTTATGTTAAATTAAATCTGCATAAAAATAATATTATAATAATTAATTCTAATTTATTAACAACAAAAGTAATCCCTATTTAACAATATGTAACTACCAATTGATATCATCTCAATATATACAAATGTGAAAATACCAACTAAGCAGTGAAAATTAATGTTTACCCTGAGTTTACCTACACTTTTAGCTGTTGTTTTTACTTCTATTAAAGAAGGTAACTTTGTGAGCAGTGCAAATATATGTAAAAGTGGAATTAGTTGTATATTTTATACACATAATTTTATACCATAGCGATTGCTTTAAATTATAACTTCGGCTTTTTTAATTATATGAGAAGGAATGCCAAACTCTTGGTTCTGTTGAGCTTTAAAATGTCGAATGCATGACACTAACAAATATACTTATTAAATATACAATTTGTGCCAAGAGGTCTGCAGCATATGCTACATTTGTAGCTATATCATTTGATTTAATAAAAATTAAAGACTATGTCAGGGTGGCGCAGTGGTAGAGCGTCAGGCTAAAGCTACGTTAGTCCTTCGTTCGAATCTCCCAATGGACAGAATTTTCCTGCAGTCTAGAGGTCTTAGCATTCGTCGTTGGTCACCAAATTAACGCCGCTGTCCGAATACAGGCCTAAGCGGTAGAATAACACGTACACCCACACACACACAACACACATGGTGCTAAGCGACGCGACGGCCCAATCACGTAATCGGCCATTGTGCATTGCACCCGTTAAAACCACATACGCTGACGCACCAGCAAAAAGCCATGGCTTTCAGGCCAAAACCAAAAACTAATAAAAATGAAATTGGGGTGATCGTGTGTGCTTGTCTGATTGAAAATTCAATTAAGTTACGGAAAACAAATTTTCGTAAACATAAAATTTGAATAAAGGTTCCCCTTTTCCGGCCAAAATCCGGAAAGTTCTTCTTGGACCATTACTTTTAGAATCTTCTTTCGATCCTGAAATATTGCAACAAAACAAGTCATTCTGTTATTTTTATTGTAGATGGATTTTATTAGTAATTTTCTTAATTTTGTACCAACTCTTTTTACAACTAAAAAGTTCATTTTTTAATATAGCTGTACTTTTACAAACAATCAGTGTTAATTAACCAAAATACACCCAAGATCTAAAGGATTTTGGACGAAAATAAAAAAGGTAATGAAATCATTCTGTAAAGAAATGGCATTAACAAATAAATATTTTAAAACACTTTTGGATTGGAATCTCAGAGTGGAAAAGTGTTTGTATTTTAGGGCATTATTTATTTCCTTGTTTTGGAAAGAAAAGGAAAAATTTATATCTGGATTGTTTAAAAATATTTAGGTACATAAAAATTAAATTTCTTTAACAAACCCATTTTCGGAGATAGTTTGGGGTCCTAACCAGGATTGTGCAGGCGAATAAGTATTGCAAAATTACAAACCTTAAAATAAAATTAATAGTTTAATAATTAGCTAATTCACAAAGTATACTACTATTGCAATATACATACACTTAAAAATAATTTGCCTTATACTGTTATAAATTAATACAGTTTCTATTTCCAGAAGCTGTCTACCTTTAGGTAAGAGATCACTCTCATAGCTTAAAATTGTCACAACTACTTTAAGATGTACCATGCAAGAAAGGCACAATCGAAAATACTATAAAAGAATTTGTTTTACTTTTGATTTTAACATCTGATAAGTAATAATAATAAATAACCTCCAATTGTGATATTTTAACATTGATTATTCCACTCATCCAATCAAATCACAGTATTTTGGTGAATTGAACCAATCACAATCGAATTAAATCGAAAATACCACTAGTGAAATTTTCTAGAAAATTTTGCGACTAGCAGCGTTGCTTAGAGACAACGTCTGTCAAAATTTTTTGAGTGACAAGTATTTCAGTAGGTAATTTCATTATAATTCGAGGAATTATCATTCCGAATACCATTCGTGACTAGAATTTTACAGGAAATTTTTGCCGTCACAAACACTCTTGCTTGTTGCTTTGGAAAATCGTAACTCGTGCTGTCGCACTCGTTACGATTTTCGTCGCAACAAGCAGTCGTGTTGGTGACGGCAAAAAAATTTCCGGTAAAATTCTAGTCACTTATGGTATTACTTCTGATTATTTTTTAAACAGTCCTGTCAGCCAATCATAATGAGAAAAAAATTCAAATCGACCAATAGCATCATAATTACACTGATAATTAGCTAGTAGCTGATTACAGCGATAATTTTTTCACGTTGTTTCATTGGATCACAGAGAAATACCTGCTCTGTGATTGGATCTTTGTTTCAATAAATGCATAAAAAGTTAGCTTTGACTTTGACAAACGTTAAGACTGTCATCATTGTGTAATAGTTTAAAAAATAATCACGCCGAATTACATTCGTGGTAATAATTTTTTTTGATAATTTTAACTAGATTAGCACTCATCTTTATTGCTATTAGGAAATTCCATAGCAATAAAGATTCGTGCATCTAGTTAAAATTATCAAAAAATTATCACCACTTATGTAATTACTGTTGAGTATTTTTTTGAATTTAATTACTGTATTTGATTATTTATTTTATATATGTAAACAATTAATGAAGAATAAAATGGATTTCATTACCAAACGCGCGCGTTGCATATAAAACTTATTATACGTTGAATTTCGTTTGTCTGAGGATGGTCTAAACAAAAAATTATTTATAGTTTTTAGGGATGCCAAAAATACAATCGTACGTGAGTGGTCGAAAAGTATGACTAGAAATTTCAAGTTGCAAAGTGCATTAGCGAAGGTGGACAACATTTCCAGCTTATGTTGAAAATTTTAAAATAAAGCATTTGGGTTTTCTACTTAATTAAGCAATTTTGGAGCACCGAACCACAACAAATAAGGTTGTGTTGTGGAGCCGTTGGGCAAAAATTACCTTAAGGTTTAGTGCCCATCGATTTTTATATTTAGATGCACTATTTTTTTATTTTTAGTTGGAAAAAAGTGATATTTCTTACACTGGTTCTAAGACATACTCCAATAATGGTAATAATGTCAAAGTTAACTTTTTAATTCAACACCCGCTACAACTAATTAAACTACGAAACCTTTAGGTTAGGAAGTAGAAAATAGGTATACATTTTTTTCGAAAGACTAAACATTTATTTTTGATTATTGTTTGAATCCAATCGTAGCAACAACAATTCTTAAAAACAATATATAAAAGTGGAAACAAAAACTGTAATCTTTACAATTAGGTACGTTATGCATATAAATCTTGGCATTACTTTTACTCTGAAATAAATTCAGAATCTTGGTTTATGGATCCACATAAATAATTAAATTACATTTACTTATTTATTTATTTAAAGAAAAAAAGTACAACAATTAACAAAATTAATTATTTCTATTAAATGTTTTGTGTTAGTGTTTCCATCAGCACTGACTGGCTGACCATCTTCAGAATATAACAGGAAGCAGATAACCTGTATGTACAGTATTAGCTAACCTCTTATACCTTTCGGTGTCGAGGAGCAGATAACTTAGTAAAGATAAATAATGCAATGTCGACATGAATAAAAAGGAATGCTAAAAATAGGAGAACTTTAGAAATAATTTGTCAACAGACAACAACAAAAAATAAAAGAAAAAATATTTTGCCTTCTTTTTGACCTATAGTGGATACCTATATTTCTAAATTTCAAATTAAATGCATCTGTAGAAGATAAGAAGTTGATAAAAATGCAAATAAATTAAAGCACATATGCGGATAGCAAATTTAACAGATGTTCAGCAACCTAATTATACTGCTAAAACGTTAGAAAGTTGACGCGATAATAACAAAAATTTCCAGACCGGAAGATTGGAAGCCTGGAATAAGAAATAAATCTGAAGCTATGACTATCGAAATTGAAGAAAAGGTAACAATATTCGCATCTTATTGTATACATACATAAGTCTAATAAATTAAATTACAATGAAAGGAGAAGTCTTGAAAATAATTAATTCTAAAGGCACTTAAACAAAATTAAAATGAGTTAACTTTAGTAATTTTCTTTCCTTTGGTACTGAAACTTCGGCAGATTTATTATTTATTTAATTTTTATAGAACAGAATAAAACTCGTATATTAGAATCCTTTCGGTTATATTCTGAAAATGATCAGGCAATGCTGAAACGTTAATAAAAAAGGTATCATAGAAATAATTTAGGTTTTATTATTTATGTGGCAAATGTTTGAATTTATTTTAACCTTTATAATAATTAAATTCGCGCAACGTTAAAAACTGAGAAAAATATCTTAGAAGGAAAAAGGAACACTTATTAACGAAAAAGGTCACTGAAATCGATTTGTGCGGTGGGCTGTGAAAATGCTGATCAAACTTTAATTAAAAGTAAGATAAAATAAAAGAGTAGTAAATTACAAACTTTGAAATCTCTAAATAGGAAGATACAGTAGTAATCCTTGATAAAAATGTGGGACAGAAATTACAAAATCTCTGTTAAAACCGTATGAAACCACCATTTATAATTTGATAAATTTAGAACTATTTATTAAAAATATACCCCAAACGAAAATTTAAGCTCTGCAATAACTTCTAGTTATTAACAGAATAAAAATATCGCATTTGGGATACTTTAAATGCATTGATGTAGATATGAAAATTCTGAGGAGGTCCTTTGACCCCTTAACTAGGATTATCGAGATGCACAAAGGAGCTGCTAAACGTGATTTTAATCAAAGTTTAGTTCAGACCTTTAGATAGGTGATGAAGCAGTTATAATTAGCTTAGAGCCTATTCTCCTTTAAGGATCGTCCATCCTTGATCATAAGATATATCTAGCTCAAACGAACTGTTTAAGATGAAAAGTTGAAGTTACAAAATCTTCAAAGTCGAATCATTTCTTTTATATTATGGTATGTGTTAATTACGAATTGTATGAATATACTGGAAAAATCTACAGGGATTTCAACGCCTTTTTTTGGTACAGAAAACAGCACATAAATACCTTGCATAGTTGAAATTACGTATAATTCAAAAGGAATTTCCTTCTTTCTTATGAATTAGTTAAGCTTGTTTGGTGTCTCTTTCCTATAATTTTTTTGAAGCACAAAATTCTAAAAACCGGAAAAGAAGAATCAATAAAAAAATTAGAAATTCTGGGCACTTTCATTTCTATTTTCGAAATTCGTTATTTGCTGACAGAATAGTGTCATCATACTCTAATCTGTTCAAGTATTTGTACAGCGATTTCAATGCTTTTTTTTAAGAATTTATCAGTTAAAAGGAAAATCAAGGCGGTTTCAAATCACCAAGCCACTTTAAAAATAATTCAAATTAGATATTTTAAAGGCATAAATAAACCTTCTGTCTTTTATACAATATTGTAACTGTCCTTCGTATTCTAAACTTCCCAAAAAATTTGAAAACATTATAACCAAAGACAAATATTTTGGAAAAAATTTGAGCTTTCCTAAGTTTAACAAGTTTGAAAATATTTTTTACTTTCCCATTTTCTACATTGGATTTCCAGCTGTTTTAATTCTGAACTCATTAACTGGATTTCAAATCTTTTAATTATAGAATTAGGAAGTTAATTTTGGAAAATTCGAAACACCTTTTATTTTTGTGAAATTTCAGTTGTTGATTAGAGTTAATTCCAATAATGGCTTTAAGAATTGAAATTAAAGTGTTTTTTCTTCAAACGTCATAAAAACACGACTTTGTGTCCTTGGATACACACAGTTAAACATTCACTTTTACTCCTAGGAGTAAAAGTGGGCACTTTTACTCCTAGGACTAAAAGTGACATAAAATGAACCAATGGCAACTAGTAATTTTTATTATTTATAACAAAGCAACCCGTAGCAATGACAGCTGGTATGACGTTCATTTTTGACTTTTTTTTAATTTTCTTGCTGAATTGCTTTTAATTTATGCGTTTGAAGAAAAAGTAACATGTGGTATTCGGAGTAAAAGTGATTTTGTGTGCCTCGTACTATTATTAAAGATTTCCAAAAAATAAACTAATTTCAGAATATTTTCAGTAAAACATTAATATAATACTATCAACGAATTATTTAGGTGTTTTGCTTTCTTTAATGTAAAACCTGCATCTCAACGCTTTTGGAATTTGTATAATCCATTCGCTAAAAAAATCCTCTTTCATCTAAGCGAAAGGTACTTAGAGGCAGGATTACAAGTTGAGCTAATGGTGCTAATAGCACAACGTAAAACAGAAAAGTACCAAATGATATTTACCTACTTAGAGTGTGAAGAAATACACGTATAACTTACTAATCAGTTCGGTTAATGTTTTCGAGAACGAATGCACTATAAGATTAACAAATAAAAACGTTTAAATGAATGAATATTTTCTTGTATTTTAGGTAAACACTTGCTCACCAGTTTGATTAAGGTTTTCGAGAACGAATGCACTACACTATAAGATTTACACAGAGAAGAGAGAAGATGAGACTTTTAGTGTTCAAACGAATGAATATTTTCTTGTATATGAAGCTTGAAACGACCAAAGAATTTTTGATAAATTGTCAGTCTGAAAGAATAGTTTAGTTAAATATTTGTAAAATGACTAGCTCGGTTAAGGTTTTGAAAACCGATTACACCACAGCATGGATAAACAAGAGAAAAAGGGAACCGAAGTGAATGGTTTAGAAGCAGGGATCCATTGCCTGTTGTTAGGCTCAAGTAATTGAAGTAAATCCTTTTTAGCAAGTTCGGTTATGGTTTTCGCAAATAAATGTGCTATAAAGCCAACAGGGGGAAAGAGACCATATAAAATTAAAACCAATTAATAATTTCCAAAATTTATAGGTTTCAAGAATCGAAAACGTCTTCGCTTATTGTCAGTTTCGAATAATTCAAATAAACACTTTTTAACCAGTTCGGTTAAGGTTTTTGAAAACGAATGCACTATAAGGTTAACATAGAAGAGGAGAAGGAAGAGTTTTAAAGTTCAAACGAATGAAATCTTGATAAGTTGTCAGTCTCACACAATAGTTCAGGTAAATACGTGTAAACCCTGCTGATTGGTTCGATTAAAGTTTATTAAAACGATTGCACTGTAACATGGATACAAAACAAAGATACAAAAGTGGACCTCAATTGTTTAAAAAAATTAATATTTTCCAACACTGAACGGTTTAAAGAATCGAAGGATTTCCTGCCTGTTGTTAGGCTGACGTGGTGCTTGTAGTTCAGTTGGTTCAGCGTACGTCTGACCACTGAGATGGCCCGGGTTCGATTCCCGATTTGGAGTAGAAATGCAAGCTCTTCGGTGGATCTAAGCCCACTATGTCTGTAGGCTAGTTGGCCGCAGACATATGGAGAGAAGACCAACAACTCCCTGTAAAGGGCATGCCACTTAGTTAGTCTGAAGTAGTTTCGTAAAATCCTTGTTGGTCAGTTCGCTATATAAAATTTTTTTTTCGCCGATTAATATTAAAAGTGCCATTTCACTGATAGGTGACAGACACTGCCTTGGCAGTAAAGGAGCACTTTAACTGACCGTGTTAGAACAACCAAGAGAATGTCATTTATAAAATTTGTTTCCCCATAGAAACCGCATAGCAGCAATTGGCTGGTGGCAACATAAAAAACATTAAAAATCGTCAAATAAATGATAATTATTAACAAACGGAAAAAAAGCAGATTTGCTGCCTTAGCTGGTTTTATAGCCCTAATTTCACTTCGGCTGTGAAACGCCAGTCGACGCAGTAATTCTGCTACTTTTTTGCCTTGTTAAACAAATAACTATTACTATTTTTGGGAATTTCGTTATCAATTGCTAAAAATTAAGAGTTAAATAAGTAAAACTTAATCTGTTTAGAACTCGCCACAACAACTGCTCAGAGAAGATCTATAGATTCCGCAAATAAATTGTCTTCATTTTAAAAGTTTTTGGGTCACTCGTATTAATTTTTACGTTTCTAGCGTGTGGAAAAGTGAAAAGATTGTTTTTCTGTTATTCTAAAATTTTCGCATTTTTCTACCGACTTTACAGGCCTTGGCAAAGGGGATTGTTGTGTTTAAAAATTGTTAATAAAGGGTATCCAGTATAATTTTGGGTAAGAAGTAAAAACCTTTATTGACTTGACTACACTACCTGCGATAAATTCAATGAAAACTGATTGGGAAAAACCTGTAAATGGAGATTTGTTCAGTCACATGTGAAAACACTGCCTAATATGATGTCATAATTTATCAATGACGTAAACCCAAAGTGATACTGGATGCCCTTTAATAACATATTTACACTTCTCACAAAACAATTTAAATGCAGCTTTTCAGTAAATTTCCTGGACAAACCCGTAAAATCTACCGGAAAGACGTTTTAACAGCAACAGAAATTCTTTCAGAAACTTGCATTAAGAATCGTTATAAGATAATCTCGAAAACTAAAAACTCTAACTTTTTCCACTTTCCACAAGTTTAACAATTATTATATTTTTTCCAAAAACAGAAATAATATTCCTTGTTCCAACCCTTCATCGTTTTTTAAAAATGTGTGTTTTAATAATGAGATTTTTATTTGTTAATGACATGCAACAGTTATATTTTGGCCAGTTTTTTACAACATCTTTATGTTAGGATGCCGTAATAAAACCCTTTTCATATATTATTGGTATAAAGTTATTTCTAACGTCAAATGTACAGTGTAATGCATAAGGGTACGTTATAGAAACTCGACCATAAATTCTTTAGAAACTTTCATCATGACGGGGATAAAAAGTTGGTAGAATCATTTCGATAATATTGTCCAAGAGCCTGTCGGAAATTTGAATAGAGCAGCATTTTTCTCGATATTGGAATTTTCAATATATATTTTCTGAAGTTCGGAGGAAATTACGTTCTTAAAATATCGTGGACGATGAAATATTTGAAGGACCGTATAGAGAGGAAATATTTATTTAAACATCTTATAATTAAATTTATTAAAAATGGCTTGGAAGGCGCATTCTCGAGTTTTTCCTATTTTTCAGTCGGGGAAAAATTGCTTTACCAGTACAATGTTACCAAAACTAATTTACCAAATAACCATAAATATCGGAAGTTGGCGCTTATGTATTTACCGATGAGTGCACAGTTGCTATTAATGAGTTTGCCCCGCTCACAAATCATGAAACGAATACCGGAACGAGAGGGTACGTTTAGTTTATATGTGCCCCTTACTAGACAAAGACAAAGCGTGTGGTAAGAACGACTTTAGTTTTATTATTCACAATATAGGCAAGTAGCTAAGTGGAAAATCGTAACTACGTTATTGACAGCCATAACTATTAAATTTGATGTATGACCCACGATATAATTTGTGAACGGTAATAATACTTCGCTCGTAAATAAGTTCGAAAGAACAACAAATTACACCTTTCGTAAAGGAAAGTGTTTTACTTCTATCATAATTTTACTAACTTTAGGGATTTCTGTCGTTCTTTCTTCTTTAGTAAAACGTTATAAACAACAATGTATATTTCAAATGAGGGTATAAATTTATATTTAGACAATATTGTTATTTGTTGAAACTAACCAAGCGAGTTCAAGTTAGTTACCGCGTTGACAGTCTCGACTCTGTATATTTTATTAGTTAATTTGCCGGTACGGTGCCCTGTATTAACTGTAATCTACTTGCAAATTTATTACGGGCAAAATACGGAACCCAAATACACATTTTGTTACCACATTATGTCAGCTGCTTCGGTTATAAGCAAACCTTCAAACTTTGGTTTGTTCTAACTTAAACTATTATTAATCTTAGAAAACTAATAAGACATTGATTTACAACAAACTTTACACCAATATCTTGCTTACATTCCTGTATTTCAAGAAAAATCCATCCTTTGACATAAATTTACCAAGATACGAAAATAAATTATTAATAGCAAGGAAGAGAAATTAGATACGGAGAGTTAACTTAATACAATCTGAACTAATTTAGGTTGGGTTAATTTAATTTAAGTTAGGTTAAACTGAGAAAATCGGGAAATTTCAAATGACAGGACGTTTATATAGGTTATTGTCTTCCTTTAGCGTTGTGTTTACAAAGTTTCAAGATTAATTTTAGTTAGATGTTCTCTTGCATCATTTGTTTATAAATTTCTAGGGGCTTAATTAAAAAAGGTTATCCTTCCTGTGTAAGTCCTGCAACTACCTGTCTAAATCGTGATAAAACTAGTCCACGAATTTTTCAGATATTCTTATAAGAATATTATGTTTGATGATCTGATCACATCGTACAGTTTTTCTTAAAATAAACGCAGCATTATTTATTAAGGTTTATTAAAGGAATTCAGTAACCTTATGAAAATACCTTTAACAATAATAAACAAACAGTATAAACTGCTCGAGCTTGAGGTTTTAGTTGAAACAATTTTTGCCCATTGAGAGTTCATTTTCAAGGCTATGAAAGTAGTGTAGCCTCTTTGAATGGCCTTGGTCTTCCAAAAAATATCAATATACCCATGTCCGATCCTTAAGGACTACTAAGACATGACTATGTTGGGCGTTGCACTCAACCAATATTAAAATTGAAAGTTGTGATCAAGATGCAATTATTTCACAGGAGTCGCTGACTGTGCGTAGAATGGGCGTTGTTACATAGGATGTTCTCTTTCCGCTGAGCCTGGTAAAGTAATACGCAATTTATTGGTAAAAAACATTTATTTATAATTTTTCAAGGTATTCCCCTCAACAGTAAATGCATTTTTGCATCCGTGAAAAGAAAAACTCAATCGTTCGAGCAGCCGTGTGTGGCCGAGCATTATCCAACGTGTTAATTGCTTTCACACCAATATTTAGAGTTGCTTGAATACTCCTTACAGTAACACGCCGGTCCTCTTCAATCATGAACAAGACCAATATTCTTTTCGGTAACGGCTGTTTTTAGCCTAGGAGCTCGAAAACTGTCATTTAAGGAAAGTCGACAACGTGAAAATTCATTGTACCACCGTTTTATAGTAGCTAAAAAATACGACTTGTCACCAAATACTCCAATGATTTCCTCAAGACATTTGTTACGGCTTAACACACGTTTGAAATTGTAAAAAATCACAGTTCGATAATGTTATCTGTTTAATTCCATGATTTCTTGCGAAAAGGTGTTTTAAAATATTCAAGTATATTTGTCAACTGTCATTAAACTTGTGAACAACTAGCTTCCCACTGTCAAACAAAATTTGTTTCAAATTTTAATGGATCTAATAGATAGGCTCAGCGGAAAGAGAACAGTCGTCGTATTATTGAATTATAACCAAGTTGGATGTTGTGACCAAACCCAAAGTTTGACGTCATGACCAAATCAAGTGACTAAAATTAAAATTGACTTTCGTGACTAAGATAAATGTAGTTTCAAAAATAAAGATTCAGGGTTGTGATACGTTGGACCTTTTGACCAAAGGAAGAATTGGGGATTGTGACCAAATTTAAAGCTGGGATGAGTCTTTTAGACCATATCATAGACCTATAGACCTTATATAGACGTCAGCGACTTATATCTGGGTCTAACTTAATCACACTGTGCTTCGTTCTAGTCAATGTCTCACAATTGCATTGTATGTGCTGGAGGGTTTCAGATTCTACTCGAAGCATAGGCGTCTAATCCATGGAGTCCATGTGGCCCATTCCTCCTACAAGTAAAAATGTGTGGGCCTCAACTCCATCAGAAAATCGAAAATCTAAATTCAGCATTACGCTTTTAAAGTTTCAGTAAACCATCACTGCTACATATGCCTGCTTGAATTTTCTACAGACTTTTTCTTCCGAAAATTAATCATCGCTAAAGGCAATGCTTTTATTTTGTATTGGCCCCCACATGTAAAACTAGAGATAGTTAAGCACCACTAACTTCAAGTAATCTGTCTAAATACGCTTCTTTACAGGAAAGGTACCTGTGAGAAGATCTGTTGCAGTTAACTTGTTTTTGTTCATATTAACAGTTGTACAGATTGTTTAATACATTAAACACGTAATAGAAAACACAGGATGCAAAAACTATGAACAAATAAAGAGAAACGCTGTGTCAAATCAGTCCTTGGACTGGTGACTATCGAGGAGGAGGATGGTGCTTTAATTAATCGTTTCCCATATAAAAGTTTTGGGTTGTTTAGTTAACACTGGTTAGGTTTCTCCTTATTGTCTCTATATTTCTGCATAACGTGGTAGTCATTATATACAACAATCAGAAGAACAAAAATATTTCTTTTCCAAAATATAAACTATTTTTCGTCCAGCTACTGATCCTCGTGAGATACCATTTTGGTTGGTTTTCCGCTGGTAAAAATTTTCTGCGCCCATTTTCAACTTCGGCCGCTTACATAAAGAATTATGGAACAGAATAAAAAACAATTGAAAGGAACATTTACTGGGTTATAACCTGGGTAAGGTAGAACGTCTTCTAGATCTCCAAGTTTTCGTTTACCAAATGTAGTCTCCGTAACAGAGGTATTATTGAGTTGTTTACTTTTGTTTATTTAGTTTATTTTTGTTGAAGAACTACCGTCCTATTTTATTATTACCACTTATTTATAAACTCCTGACAAAAATAATAAACAACCGTATCACAGCTCGGTTAGATGCGTTTCAACCCCAAGAACAGGCAGGGTTCAGGCGAGGATATAACACTATCGGCCTTATCCATACCGTTCGTCAAGTAATGGAAAACACGCACGAATACAGCAAGCCACTATACATGGCCTTCGTCGATTTCGAGAAGGCTTTCGACACCGTTGAAATTTGGACCCTCATCAACTCGTTGAAAAGGTGTAGGATCGAGGTGGAGATATTTTACCAGACGAACCCGATACATATGAGACGTGGTATCAGGCAAGGAGATATCATATATCCAAAGCTTTTTACAAACCTTTTAGAAGATGTCTTCAAAACCATGAACTGGGAGGAATTTGGAATCAACATCAATGGGGAATATCTGAATAACTTACGTTTTGCAGACGATGTTATCTTGTTGACAGATAGTAAGCGCGACTTGCAGAAGATGCTAGTAAATATTGATGGTTCAGCACGTAAAGTCGGGTTAAAAATGAACACATCAAAGACAAAGATTATGTCTAATATGCATGATGCAGTACCACACAACATCGAGAACAACATCATAGAGGTCGCTGATGAGTACATCTATTTAGGCCAAAAGTTAACAATAGTAGGCTACACCCTACAAGCAGAAACCGAACGAAGAATCCACAACATCAAAACACCAAGGTCTTCAACCACTAGGATGGAAAAGCTTTAAGTAGCGAAAAGGGCCATGGAAAGATCAATGCTTGGGGTACCACAACAAGACAGAAAGCTCAGTACTTGGATTCGGAATAAAACAAGAGTAGAAGGCGTCGCGCGCAAGGTATAACATCCTTGATGTGGCAGTGGGCAGGATACCTGATGCGAAGCGAGGATAAGAGATGGAGCCGCAAGGTTACAGAATGGAGACCCAGAACGGGATGAAGAGACCGTGGCAGACTTAGAACTCGGTGGCGAGACGACATCAAGAATGTGGCTAGTTTACAATGGACAAAAAAAATCGTGGATTGTATTGAGTGGGAAAAATAGGAAAGGCCTATGTCCAGAGACGGAACAAAAAAAGCTGAAAATGATGATAATGATGATGTTGATGAACCCAAGATTGCAAGAAGCACAATATGTGTTATATTCGGTCCGAATCAACCTTTCAGCTTTCAGGGACCAATTTAATGTGTAAAAGCTCTTCAATTTTCCAACAAACGGGAAGTTCTATCTTCTGCCTTGTAAATTCCATTGATGAGTTAATAAACTCAGACTCTCATAAAATTCTATTTAATTAGTTATACTTAAATGGTAACAAAGGATCTAAGTTTCTCTCTTTCATAGTTCATTTTTGTACCAAATGACTCGAGCATTTCGATGGACGGTGTCTTCTTCTTAAACTCCATTAATTTACTCGGCTGCAGGTTTTAAGCCTTTTTGATAATATTGTAAAAGGGCTCTTATTAAAAGCTCACAACAAATTTGGGGCATGTAAAAGCCGAAAATTAAAAGGTGTGCTGTTTTTAAGGTACCACAGCAGACTAGGATTTGGTAGGTATTAAATATATAGATCGTAAAAGTTCAATCAAGTTTATCTTCAAGAACATAATATATGGCACAACCTAGCAGATTCTTTCGATAGCGAAATCTTCATTACAGATTTCTTATCAAGCAGGACCCCGCGCCTTGAAAAGTTTTACAGAGGCTTTGAAAAGGCGTGGGTCTCAGACACATGTTATACTGTAAGAAGAAAGAGTTTTCGAGGATGCTTCCCTAAAAGACAGTATTGGCCTACGTTCATGAACATGAGCCATACTTATAGTTTGCTAGTACAAAAACTAATGTTACGTTTGCTTCAGTGATCCGGTCTTGATATCACTTTTCTGTCTTGGTTTGGTTCGGTATCGGTGCCTTTATCAATCTTGTTCTTATTTTTGAAGTAACTTTTTTCTTTTCTCCTTATTCGTTTTTTTTTATATACTTTAGGGTCGTGTTGGGAGTTGCTGCATACCATTCTTTATATATGTATTTTATGATTTCTTATTCTTTTTTACTTCTTCTGTTACATGGTTCTTAATTATTTTATATATTTTTCAAGATTTCAAGATCCACTTCTTGCCATTTGTTCTGGCTTTTAATACCTATTTTACCAATCTCTCTGCACCTTTCTCAGAACGTGCCTGTAGCAACGGTATAGCTGTTTCTTCTAAGTTTGATCAATATTGGTTATTGTTTTGTTTGATCTCCTATTTCTTCTTTTCTTATTATATTCTACTAGAGCAGGTTGCACATACATTAACAAAATACGAATTCATATTCTATAATAAAATTGTTATTCTTTAATCATTCGTTAATTTAGCAAAAGTTTTGTGCAAGTCGCCCTTCCTCGATTTTTATGTATCGCACATCGTTCATTGGTATAATGTTTAAAGCTACTAAATTATACATTTTATTTCCATGGGCGGGAATAAAAGGAAATAACGTAAATCACCTTAATTTCTAGTATGTAAAGGCTGTCCCATGGCTTGATGGTTATACATATGTTAAAGGTGGTTGAGGTCATTTAAAATCTAAAAACACTTTATAAACGTATATCCAAAACTTACTTGTAAAGAACATACATGCGTTTCTAATTTTAAAAATTATAGGTTCTAATTGTTAATTCCGCGAAAATAAAATCATGTTGACAATGAATAGCGAATTGCATCTGCCCTCAAGCGCCTTGATTACTTCATTTGGGGTTTCCTGAAGTCCCCTTGTTTATGACGAAAGCTCTTACATTAGAGAAGAGCTTATTGCTTAGAATGGATGGATGCTGCATCAACTCTTAATGTTGACCATGAGACTCTTCGAAGAGCCACTTCTTCAATTGTAAGAAGAGCTCGAATATACTCGTACATATACAATAGTTGAACAAGTACTCGAATCATACGATCTTTAAATTATAAAATTTAATTAAATAAAATATTAAGTACTGGCTTTTTACCCATTTTTCATTTAAACTTAATTACTGCAGCTCCTTTATGATTGAGTTTAAAACATCTTCATTAGACATTGTCAACTTAAAATGACTTCAACAATATGTTCTCACGCTATGACCGTTAATTCGGGGTACATTCTGTGTAATTAAACAGGGAGGAATATAAATAGCGAAGATAGCATGAAACCAAAATTCCCTAAAATATTAATTTTTTACAAAATCTTACATTTAACAAACTGTGGTGATCTTTAAATAACTACAAGAATTTTTAGTAACTAAACATTTATAATGGCTTTTAATTGATTATCGTGTTTTGTGATTGTTATTAAGTAGTAAAATTCCTTGCACTTCTTTGAAGATGTCTGCAGGTAATAAATATGAATTCCGGCTTTGAGCTTCACCACTGCTTAATTTCCTAATTCCTCTAGATATTTAAACAATTATGAGCCATTTTACATCAAATTCAATTATCTTTACTGCTGCCATTTTTATAGAATCAGGTGAACAAGATACTTTATTGCTAGGCATTATATTAGTTTTAGTATTAGAGACGTGTGGGCTGCAGTGAAATATATTTGTAGAATATGAGTTTTCTTATCTCTAAGCTATTAAAAGTGGTTTAGTAATAACAATAACCAGCTATCATCTCCATTAAAACTAGGGTACTTAGAAAAAGTAGCAGGTGTATGTGAGTATAAAAGAATAAATTATTGAACAAATTATCACTTTTTGTTCTACGGAAGACAGCAGGTGCACTTTTACTTTTTGATGTGTGTATTGTATTACAGAAAGTCTTAAAAGCTTGTGTAATCTTATAAATACGGAGCTGAAATCCTTTCGGTGTGCCGATAGGGACAGAATTTGTTATTAAGAACAGGTTCTTCATCAGGACCTATCGTAATAAACCAAATTAATTTTATTGTAGACTAATTAAGAGTGTTTATCAACCCTTTAAAGATTATTGCCGATGAATATTTATAACGGAATTATAAAACTCGATTTGCATAAACTTTTTGTGAAAAACTTTCCAGATCGGTAATACTTTCGCGTGCTGGCGAAACGTTTAATAAAATTCCCGCATAATCAAATTAATTTTAATCCGATCTCTAACATAAACAAAAACTAATATAACCTCCCCTATATTAATCTAGGAACTAAATTAAATTCAAAATTTAAATCACGATCAAACACACAATAACTAAGAATATTTAACTCCGTTAATATAAAAAGCCGCACGCTATAAAACAGTCCCCTTAAAATTTAAGCCCCCCTTCGAGTAACTAAACACACAATAGACTTTAGCCATTTAAAGCGCCATATCTCACTGTGAAAATATTTAATTCTAGTTCTCCCCACAACCCCGCATCCAAATATACAAATTGAGTTGGTTGCGCTAATAACACACTATGGGACGCTATAAAACAGTGGCAACTCGTCAGGATTTTCCTATAGTTATTTGTAAAATCGAAAAACCGAAATTTGAAAGGGCACATTGGCCTCTTTCAGGTTAAATAAACATGTATCGCTGAAGAAAAACCCCTCAGTAATAAACAATTTAGCACTCATTTTTTAAATGTGAGAAATAGTTCCGTAGGGTGTGCGTGCAACCCTACAGTCATTGCCCCTGAGACTGGCTCCGTGTTAAAAGCGAAGATAAAACCTGATAAACCTTATCATTTAGTAATAGTGTTATTAAACATAATAGGGAATACTAAATTTCCCTCCTGTTACGCATTCGATCGAAAGATTATCCTTAGTTAAAAAGCCAAAACTGTCGAAGGATACCAAAGGTATAAATTAACCCCTGTGGTTCTTTAATGAACTCAGTTAGAACTCAGTTAGGTAATGAATTCCTTAGCCAATACTTCTACAAGCGTGGCAAAGGCAAAAATTGAACCTCCTGGTTTGCCTAAAAATTTGGTTAATACAACTGCCAAGAAATTGTCACTTTCAGGCACGCCTATGAGTTTTTAGGCTATTCGATATTTAAAGTACAGAAACTAAACTAATAAAAGCGATCGTTTTAGACACGCCACTGAAATAAAGTAATATGGATGCGTTTCACCCTCTAAAATAGTACAAGACAGGCTCATACTTTAAATTGGATAAGGGTTGTTCTGTAAAAAAACATTAGTGAGATTTGGTCTTGAAAATGTACCCCAAAATTAACTTCGGCGTTTCATTCGAAATAAAAGGGCCGAAAATTTCACGATTGTGTCAAATAAAATGGATCAGGGTGGACATAATAATATAAATGTGAACTACATATTTAGGTCAGGAAAATCAATATCTCTCTATCGGTAGTTATGTTATCATTTCAGCGACGTAACTTTGATATCCCATATTTAACCACCTTCCTAACGTTTTGTTTACTTAACCGACGGTGACAATTTAGTTGAAAGGGAAGCCAAACCCACTGCGCAACAAATAAATGAGAAAGGTTTTTTACATGCTGTCGTTGTAGATGAAAAGGATTAAATTGCAAACAATAACGGCCGTTATTAGTTCTCATTATCGGGTATGTATAGTGCGTGTAAGGATAGCGAGACCATTCGCAGTAATTCATAGGTGACGTCAACGCCGCCCTTTTTACTGACAAGCATCGTTTTCAATTTACACTGGCCATCTAGATCTGCTGGCCAGACAAAAGCGCTGACGCTTCAATGGGATTTATACCAACTGTGTTTGCCTTTCGTGTTAGTGGTATTATAAAAACACTTTATGCCTTGTTCATTCCTCATTATTTTAGCATCGGTTTGTTTGATTTCGCGCTTAAAAAGTTTTTCACGTTTCAGGGAATAAAAATTCCTTGCTTTTTGCTTTTCTGAATTCCCAGCTATATTTTTGTTAAAAACTCAACTACTTTATTTAACCTACTTTTTACCTTGTTTACCATTACTTGATGTTAGAATTATTGTTATTATTGTACGTCATTATTTGGAAACCTTTAGAAATTATTAATGCTGTTGCATAAAAAAAACTTAATGACAATTTTATGATAAATGTGATATCACAATGGCTAAATTACTTTCCAGAATTGATGTAAAGTATGTGTTTTGGACTGCTGATAACCTTTTCATAAACGCTTTCAGTAAATCATGTCGCTTTTCGTATAGTTTCCTTCTATAATTGTAATATAAAGACAGAAAATTAATTGAAGCGGTTTTCAATTTTTTATTCAGAATTGGACTACTTAACCGTTTAGTTATTGAATGGTATACATACTTGACCTTTTCTTAATTATTAATAGCAACCTAGGAATTTAGCAATAAGTTTCAAGAAGAAATGGCATACAAGGTCCAGAATGCTTTTGGTACAAAATCTTTTTGTTTATAAAGATAGAGCTTACTATTTGAGAAACTCGTTTTTAGGCAATGTTTTGTAATTATTACCTTATTTTATTTAATATCAAACACATAAAGTGCAATATTTTTCATTGAACATAAGGTCCAATAAATTATTATTTAATATCGTTTGCTATATAAAATCACCCCTTCAAGGGAGCACAACCCCCATTAATAAAGCCCACCGGAATTTCGTTTTGGATCCCTAAATTAAAATTTTATATAGGTATAAGCTTGGTATAAGTACGTTTAACATATTCGCAGTTAAATGACCATTTTTCTGTGAAACTTTCTTGTCAACATGAATAAAGGTGAATATATCGACGCCTCCACGACAGAATGACGCAACCGACTTTTATTTAGTTTTACAGAAAATGCAAAAAACTATCTAGTTCTTATAATTTAATGTATAGATGTAACTCAATGTTACAGTTAAATGGTAAATCTCCTGCTTCGTCTATTCTGAAAAAATTATCAGTTATATATTAGTAATTTGGAAAATAAAAATAAAAAACGCAAATTTTTGGCAGTCAAGTCATTTTTTCAGGTTTCAATGGCATATTTGAATGTTGTTTACATTAAAGTAAGTTTTTTATTTTAGTTTAATTTTGGTGCTTAAGCGGTGGTTACACCTTTCGATAACAGCTGAAGATGAAATTGAAAGTGGTGCTTATGCTTAAAAAATAATTTATATTGAAGGTAACTATATGTACAGTATTTTTCATCTAGGTTGTGACGGCAACGCGTTGCTGATAAATTCACAATCCAACTATACTTCATCTCTTTCTAAACTAGGTTTTCATTACCTACTGCCCACGAACGCTTGTCTATCCATACAGTTTTCGGGCGGAGGTTGTCGACGTCACAATCCAAATGATAGATGAAAAATATTGTACATCTAAATTTTAGAAAACTTAAACTACAAAAACGAAGTGAAACAAAACAAAAGTTTAATTCTTACATTAGTATACAAAAAGGAACATAAGAAAACAATAACAGAACTTAAAACATATCCCCAGTTCTACATTTTGAATTTAATTTAAAAAAATATTTAATATTTAAACCTACAAATTAACAGTCTTTAGATATTATCGTATTTAAATTAAGTCTTCTAGTATCAGTCTCATTGAGAACAACGAGTACTTTATCATTACACTTTAGTGTCAGGTATTCAATATGATAAGCGCTTTAATTACTAAGACCTAGCATAAATTTTTGAGATTTTCATACATCCTGGCACTAATGGGCAATTCTTCATTCTAAACTTCTTCTATACTTCCATCGCGGATTTTAAGTTTTACTTGGTTCCATTATTCTTTTTCGCCATAAATATGAGTAGGTACTTACAGCGTACTATGGCACTTCCTTTTTTGTATTTTATAATCCTTATTTTACCAATTTTTATTTCTTTGCCCTGGTTATCATTTAACTTTTTTGAATTTATTGCACCTTTTCAATCGTAAAAATCTTTAAAATCAAGTGATAATATGACACTGTAAGGTTCTGGTCTTTTCCTAGCATTTCTCAAAATTGTTGGCCATTCTGAACATGCTTGTACGTAAACATTTTTTATGCTTTTTTCTATTGAGGCGTGCATTTTCATAGAAAATACTGTTCCATTGAAAACATTTGTTGTCTTTATTTTGTCCAGTATAGTTGTCCCGGTATAATAATATTTTTTAATAGATGGTTTCTTGATCACTTTGTTTAAGATATTTTAATAAATTTAAACAAATCTCATTAGAGCCCCGCTTACCACTTCTTTCTCCTACATAGCAATATCCCTTTCTGGTACCAGATTCATAAACGGCATATTTTCAAGAGAAACCAATTAACATGCTAGTTCCATGAGCACCTTCTGAAGGTTAAAGTTAGCAACAAGCTTTTTATTATATGGAATGTGACTGTTCTTTAAGAAATAGGAGTATTTATTTTATTTGATCTTTTTCAAATAACTATATGACTTGTAAACTGATCTAATTCGTTATCAGTCTGCTGTTCAGCCGGTAAACTTCTAAATTTTTCACACCTGTCGCATTTATCCTTACGGGATACATGAATGCCAAAATTATATTTTTTTAAAGTAAATTAATAAAAGTTGATATCTTTACTGGGACAGAACCTTTATTATGCACGTAAGCTGCATGCATTTTATAAATATTCGTCTAATTTTTGATATCGGCAGACCAATATTTTTTTGATGTGGAACTGCGATAGTAATGAGGCGGAAAAGCAGGTAGTTTGTCTGTAAATTCTGTAAAAATCAAATTTTCCTATACAGTTAATTTATGTTTTGGAGCATGCTTCCGCCTAGGATCACCTGTAATGACTTCTTCGTGTTGACTTTTTTCCAATTCGTTTCTTATAAAGCGTTGTGTAACAGCTAAAGATTTGCATAAAAATTGTTGACAAACTTGATACTGGACTCCATCAGATTTTGGAAGATAATCCACACGTAAATTTGGGCCTTGAATTTCCTGTGGTCCGCTTTCTCTTAACCATATGAATTTTAACGCATCTTCTAACAAATGATTTTTTCTTTGCCGAATCGCCAAGTTTCTACACGGATAAAAATACAGAAAACATAACCAACCACCTTCAAATTGGCGCTATTTTTACATGTGACTGCAGCACTCACTATCGTTCGTGCTGCAAACTTCACATTCGTGTGGCAAACGCAAGCTTTCAACACTTGTATTACAAATTACTATTTCAAGTGGCAGGTACTCATTTCCAACAAGGCCGTCAAGAAATATTCTATCATTATTAACAGCTTCTGTAATCAATTCTTCTTCTACATTGATGCTTTTTTGATGTTGAAGTTTTATTGCATGCCTTTTACGCCTATTCTGCAAATTTACAAAGAATGATAATGGAAGCCAACACACTAAAGTTGTATAAAGACGTAAGCTCCGAAATGAAACAAACTTTGTAGTAATATTCCTCAACGAATACAAACTCGAATACTGGAATTTATACATTTAAAAATACCCGTCGGAAAACCTGATTTGTATAGAAATACTTTTGTCCCGTGAATTTTTATCGTGAGATTAATATCTTTCAAGTAATAAAATAAAACAGAATGTAATTCGCGTACAGTTTTAATGAGCCACTTCAAAAGACCTATCGCAATTGAACAAAAACACTTCGACGTATAACGAAACAAAGATGATTGATTATATGCACATCACTGGTGAACTGTGAGAAAAACAAGCTCTTAGCGATATATTTGTGTACACTAAATTTACTAAATATATGATTTTTTTCTCTATCTCGCTGTATTTCGTACGCAAAGAACTTTGTGCCTTAAAATAGGTCAAGAATTTTGTCCGCCTACCTATGGAACACCCTGTATATTAAATTATATGTTTGAATGTTAAGATTTGCCCTAACTTGCTTGGGATTACATCGAGCTGCCTTAAACTCAAAAGGTCAAACCTCATCAAGGAATAATAAACTACCTCAACGCTCAACGACTAAATTCTTTATCAAGATGAAGAATGTAATTTGCAATTCATTAGATAAACCACTACTGCTTAAGCAATTCCAGCGATGAACTAGTAAACCACATCCAGCAGGGCATTACAAAAATGTATCAAATTGTAAAAATCGGCCAGTTTTATTTTGAAACCCATGAAAACATTTTGATTGTGATTTTTTAATGCAAAGCAAATACTGCTCGATCAAAAACAGTTAGTGTAAACCTTAAAAATCCGGTTAATCAGAAAATATTAATTTGTGAACTTATTAATCATAGAACACTCTTGAAAAGTGTAATAATAAATATGTATTTCAGTTAATTAAATCAGCCTCGGTAAAATACAGTATAGACAAAGTTGCCTGAAGACATCCTCTTCGCCTAATTGTGCTAGGAATTATTAATGAAATTTGACATTTTATACATTTTTTAGGGTGTTACAACCAGTTCACTTTTTCAATTTTCGTTTTAGCAGTTGTTTAAGAAAAACAAAATACAATAAAATTTATTATTTATGTTGAAATGTTGAGTAATTATTAATAAATTTCTGATACAAAACGTTCTGTAGATGCACTTGTGGCGGGGATAGTAAGTGTAATTTTCCGGGTTACAGCTTACACAAGACTATTTTTAGTTCGATTTTCAAACGAAATTATGCGTAAAAACGAAAGCTTTTTGCATTGATACGATATTTGTATTGTTTATATATTAATATGTAACTAATTTCACGTTCATATACTTTCTAATTCCACAGTAAAACAGTATTTATTTTATTACTACATAATATTCATGGACACGCACTTGTATCGATCTCAGTGAATTAAAACGCCATACTGGCGGTAAGCTGTAGCTTCGTAGCTTACAAAACCGTTTCGGGTTGCGTCGTGTTTTTCGTCGTTCGGCAGCGGGCAGGTTCAAATCAGGTTCGAGCTTCGATTAGTATTGAAAATAATTATACATATTCGGGTCAACAGGATAATATATAATATAAAATTTTTAAGGTATATTAATTTAATTATACGCTGTAGGTATTTAGTTTACGTAGGGGAAGCTGTGCTTCCCTAGCTTCCGTGGTAAACACGCCACTGGATTATGTGGGTATTAAAGCAGTAAGTATAAATAGTCTAGTTTTTTATTACAACTGATTAACATTAAATTACAATTAACTTTCTTTTAGTTTTGATTATTTTAATATAAGCGGGGTTAATAGAATACAGATTGCTGTATTCACATTGCATTATAATTAACCAATATGTACCCATTTTAACATAAACGGCAAGAACTTAGGTGCAAAAAACTATTAAAATACTAAATTTTAATTGATAGAGAAATCAGTTTGAATTATAATGTTTAAACACAAAAATCGATACTTTTTATAAAACAAGGGTTAAATGGGTATTTCATATACAAACCTTCAATGCAAGTTCTTGAACATCTGATTGTACATGAGGATAAAACCAAGTCTTTATTTAGTATTGAGTGAGATTATTTAAGTAATTAAGTAAAATTTTCAAATTTACAGTTTTTGTCATCTACTCCAATATTATTATACCATGTAGGTATGTTTTATATATTTCATCTTTCAGAATATTTATCACCACAACTTATACAAATTATGTTAAATTATCGGTTCCGTTGTTTTTTTTTTTTTTTTAATAGTTGTATACCAAACCCCATTAGCTTTAGAAATGAAATTCTTATAGAAATCTGGATTTTTTGCTACCCCATGACAAAAGCTTAAAAGTCAAATGTAAACCGCTTAAATCGGGATATCTGGTAACCCCAGCTAATTTTTAAAACACATTTTCTAACCAAGGTGGCACTTTTTTTGGAATTTTCTGGGCGCTGTTAGCGCTTTCTACTTATTTGCGTTGCATGTGTCACCCTAATGCAGCTCATAAACCACTTGAAGTTTTGTGTCAGCAATGACTACGTACACGAAGGAAGAAGTGGAAAATAAGTAAATGTGGCAGTGGTTTGCACTGCGAAGGATCACTCACATAATAAAGCTCAAGTCGACAATAAGCTCGATGTGACACTGTGTAGCATAAAAACAGTTCCAACCTAACATTATTAATCATTTCTGTGAGCATGCTGTGTGCTTTGAAGATGTTAAAATTGTATGAAGAAGGTATGCTGCTTAAACCGATAGCCGTCAGATCAGGGTGGAATTCGCTTTATATTTTTTATCAAGAAGCGTTTCATTGTAAATAGCAAATATGTTCGGAAAATACGTAATTGATTTTAAACATCTTGTAGTTTCGTCATTACATGAATTAAACTTAAAGGTAGGTATTTACATGAGTTCAATGTACTTTATGCTGTAAATGGTTAACTGGTTAACTAAAAGTATGATTGTGTTTATAATATATATTATAAATTTTAATAGGAGAATTAGTTACTGAACTATGAAGGTGGTTGATGAAGCCGAAACATCCATCAATAGAAAATTTTTACCTATCATTTTTATTAATATTTTGAGACGTAGTCCAAAAAACTCTCAGAAACATCAGGAATGAAGGAGATTATATCATATCTTCCATCTAAATTGAAATTGTTCTTTTATCATTTTTTTTTTTCATATTTTCATTATTTTTTAATAACTGAATATCCTGCATGCCTGAGTAATTGTTATGTTATCAGGGGTAACAGTTACTATCAGGAATTTATTTATTTTTGGAGAAGGATAATTGATGGAGGTATGGCGCATCCACCAAATGCACCAAATTACTGACGAACCTAAATGTTGTTTATTTGTTTGTGTGTTACTTAATTCTGGAATAGTTAAAGTGATGGTTTGTCGATACAAATGAAATGACCTTTGGCATCGAATTTCTATTTAGTAACAGTCTAACGTTTGGATGTTTGTCATTGTCGTTAATGTAGGTGAAAATAAAACGAAAGTTTTTCAAACTTTCAAGCCACACGTTTTTTACTTTTTAGATGGGTATTGTCGCATACTAGCTGTCGACAATAAAGAATTGCTGCACCGTGATCGTATTCAGTAGCATAGCATTTCCATTGCAAATGGGAACGATTGACAGCGCGTCGGCAGGTCACTAAGTCAGTGGTAGAACGGGTGATTTACGGCTTGGAGCGCGTGAGACGCAGCCATTAGCGGCCCTGGTTCTAAACGCCTCGTATATAGGTAATGGGTAATTGGGGACATGCACCACTGTTTGTTTAAGGAAACTGCTGGGCGTTCCGCACTTATGCCTTGATTTACATCCCGTTTAATTCCGTTACGATTTAATTTTGTTCGCCCTTTTGCGACGCAAACATTACAAAAAAATAAATTATCCTTTCACCCTTTTCCCGCGCACACATAAAAGGGAAGTGCGAATTGTTAACGTTTCGGGGATGTTTTTGAGGTAATTTGAAACCCGTACCCGACACAAATCTGAATGAATTTACACCAAAAATATGAAAAGCATGTAGCGTTATTCAGTGACAGTTCCTGATTGATTAGGTCTAAATAAAGTCATTATTTGCCCATATCAACTCCTATCGCACACGCGAAATCCCTAACACCTACTTTATTCTTAAACGCAAACCAACGTTTAAGGTGCTAAATAGTACCATAAAAAAGTGTGCATACAAAACAACCGACTAACTAACTTTAATGGCGTTATGTTATGCTGATATGTATCTACGAACCCTATTTTTGCCATATCGCTAACAATACTCTAAGTACTGCATAGGTACCATAAAATGCTGATAATGTTTATATTTATAACGCGAGCCACTTGAAAACATACCTTATATAGATGCAGATTGTCCAGCTATTTACATAAAATTGCATACGAGATTGTGCTTAGTTTTTTTGCTCAGAATTTTGAATACATAATAAAGGGTACAATGCAAAATGAAAAATTCAAGTTATACATAAATTAATGAAAGTACCCAGCTAGGCAGGGGTACTCAAATGCATAATTTATGAATTGCATGCAGTTACAGTATAACATACCTACTTTATGTCAGTACTATTTATTCAATGCGTGCCCTTGTATATCACTAATCTAATTAATTTATTTTTTTAATAACAAGGGGGTGAGTAGAAAACGTCCATAAAACGAATCTTAAAACCAAATACGTATTTTGGCATCTACATTTCTATCTACTTACTTATATTTAGTAGAAGTTTAGTTGCAGCTTAACTTAGGTGCCTAAATTAGAGTTTAAGCCAAACTTCGCTACACTCAAGTCACCCTAAGCTAAGCTTTAAGTTAAACCTGTACCGATATACCTACCTTCTCTCAAACTGCAGAAGTGAATTTGGGTAAAACAAAATTCCAACTTATTATTTATTACCGTTAAGATATTGTCGTTTTTAGCTAACCTATCTTTTATTTTCTTCGCTATATACGTACATAAATAATTAATTAACCAGGCACTGATCAAACGAAGCTTAATAAACTATAAAAATTGTGTCATACTTTAATTAACTTAGATATCCAGGATAGTTCTGTTTTTTCAGAAAAATTTATGCCATTAGAGAAATGCTTTTAAGGCGTAAGATTTAATTTTGAAAAATTTGTACAGAACTGCAGATTTCGGAAAAATTAGTTTAAATTTTGATACTTGCACTAGATTTCTTAGATTCAAGGAACTTTTCTTCATATCTAATAAACTTACGGTTTAATATCTTTTCAAAGAAAATTGTTAGAAAAGTTATCGGTTTATACAAATTTCATTTTTATAATTTACTGGTGCCTGCAATTTACCATTTTATCGCTTAATCGATGGTAGGTACTTCAGGGAGCTTGCCTTCTGCTAAGTTGTCAACATTATTTAACTATATCCACGAGAAGTTGGACATTTAGAAGTTGTTGTTTAATGGGACAATTTGAACACATTCTTAGAGGCAGCTTACATAAAACCTTTTGGGATTTCTGGGAAAGGGGTAGTTAAAGGCGTTACTGAGCATATTTTAATGCATTTCAAGACAATTTAGGACAGTTTAAGTAAATTTCCGGAAGCTTGTAGCAATTTATTGTCTCTTTAAGGCACTCAGACTGATGTTTTAAAAAACGTATACTTGAGAAGGCCAAGGCAGTATTACGAGTATTCCAAGGCAACCAACCAAAAGGTAGTCTTTTGTCCCTAAGTATTAAGTATCACCACTGTGAATTTATTCAATTGTTCAATAAATACGAATAAAGTTATAGTTAGTTAGACCCATATTTTTCTTCACCCTACCAAATACAAAACTTCGCCTAGTTAAATATTCTTTACATTTGTATTTCTGCATTACATAAAGACTAGGTAAGTGAAACTATATAACTAAGTTTCTTCTTCGACATTTATATTGATAATAAAAACTGCTAAATAAAATATGAAAATTTGTTACTACCTGAAGTTAGTCTTCCAAGTTTTTGAGATAGTTTTATATAATTATAAAGTCATTTGCTGCAAATAAACTGGCCGAGCTTGCCTCATAGGCTTAAACTCAAGATTATTCTTACTGTAATTTTTGTTTTATAAACCTCAAACCACTACGTTACATTATTATATTATTTCAGTTTAAATTTGAAGTTGCTTTTTAAAATACAGTTTACAGGTGGTCTACGAATTTCGTAACTTTCCAAAACAGTTGTAACTCTTTGAATTTTGAAATACTGTTTTCAATCTTTAAAAAGACATGACACTAAATGAGTATTTCGGAATTTAAATTTGTAAGGATTTGCTCTTGTAGAGAAAGACAGTGATTTAATTTCCGTGGAGGTGATATTTTATAATGCACAGAATTTTCATAATTCTTTAAAATACACTAAAACAATGATGCACTCTCTACTAGTTTATAAACTTGAACTAATTTAACAACATTACTAAAGTAGCTTAGATATAGCTAAAATTAGTTTCCTTGTTACGTAACTTAAACTAAAATGTTGAAGCCGCAACAAGTTAACTGAACAAAATGCATTGTAAAGTGTGTGATATTAATATTCTGCTTCTTGGTTAGAGCGTAAAGTTAGGCAAAACGCTTTGTCAAAATAAAGATTATTTTTAAAGAAGGCATTTTTTTGTAAATCTCAAACAGTAAACCATTTTTATTAATTTGTTCTTTTTGACATTAAACGTATTATTATTAGCCTGTATAAATCCCTATATAGGGCAAAGGCCTCCCCTTTCCTCTTATTCTTTTTGTACCTTCTCAAATCTACTAACGTATTAGTGAGGGGGGTTGGTCTACGCTACCATAGTGACCGGTCCTCGTGAGAGAGAGGTGCCGCATTACTGGAGCAGTCGGACCACCCATCCCAGCACTAACCCGAGACAACGCTGCTTAACTTTCGTAATAGTGCGGGAATGGGGTACCTAGCTACCGGAATTCGGGACCTATTAAACGTATACCAAATGAAAATATACGTGAAACGTGTAAAATAATAGACGTCACAAACTGAATAACGGGACAAAGACAACTATGGAACAGTCACATTACAACAACGAATGAAGAAAGGTTAGTAAAATAAAATACAAGGGATAATCATCCAATGTTGAAAAGAAAAGTAGGTCGTCCTAAGAAGGGATGGAAAGGAAGCCTACAGTAAGAATAGGCCAAATCGGCCAATAACAGTGGAAATCCTATAAAAAGAGATGAAGAGGAAGTAATCACACTGCACATCTAAATATCCTCTTCTGCTCCCTCTTATGGTCGAAGCCTAGGCCAATGGCCTGTTAATAACTCATTAAGTTTTGTCAGTACTCTTAGCACGTATGCTGGGCAAGTTTGAGCCGCTCCTGTAGCTGCAGAATTTGCAAAATAGTACTAGCTCAGCATATTCTTGCTGCTGCGGAGTATTTCGAGTAATTTTAAGATATAAAGGCCAAACAGGGCGATGTAATGCTCGGTCAGCGTATATTCTCTTGTTAACCCGGGGAACCACCGATGGCGTAATCCACCAAACAACGCTACATGAGGTTTCTGTACCTCGCTCCGCACTTTAAGTCGCGTTTGACTGTCTTTTTCTACGACCCATTCTCCTCACGAAAAATATAAAAGACAAGCAGATCATAGTGAGCTCCGGTTTAAGACGGACGTGCAGTTTTTAACGCTCCCAGCTTGGGTACTTAAATCACCGGAAAGGCCTCTATTATCGGTAATTCTCGTGGAGAATTACATTTACGACTTGGTCGGATTCTACAAAAGAGTGCCATAAAAATTCCGGAAAGACATAGTTTTGTATGAAAACTTTAGTGATAGTTGGAGTACCGTTTCTCACACAGTTTACTTAATTGGGATTAAGAAAACTCACAGCCCTAGGGATTATTCTTCCTTTGTTTTGCACCCGCTCTCCAGAAGAAAAGGACACCAACTTCTTCTTTGCTGATCGCCACTATTTTTCGCTGGAATATAAAGCCCCCCATTGCTTTAAAGGGCCCTGCCAGCAAAGCCCTCCCAGGAAAATACTTTAGACTGGCCCTTTACTGTTGTTCAAGTGTACCAATTCAAATCCCAATTCAGTACTAATATCTTGGTATTCTGCACGTGGAAGGGCACCTGAAATTACCATCTGTAATTTATGTAATCGAGCATTCTTTTCTTTATGTGAACTGCATGTGTAAAACCATTTGTAGCTTAAGTTTTGTTATCATCATTTTTTAACTGCGGTTAAGGGAGTCTAGCTATTAATTACTTCTATTTTTCTTTGCTTTAACTCAAGTAAATGTGACATCCCTTAATCACCTCGTTTCACGTAATTTAAGATTGAATTTATGTGCCCCTTTTGTGTCATATGTTTTGAATAATTCTTTGCTTTCATTAAACTTTTTGTCAATTCATTCATGCCTTTTTATTTGTGTTTATTGTGTTTTGTGTTTAGCTTAATATTATTTATGTACAGCATTGTGAGCCTGAACACCAGTTGCAGCTTTTTATTTCAGTAAGAAAGAGTAAGTACCTCCAACAGTAGGGTGCAGTCACCCCCAACCCCTCCGAGCCCTAGAGGAGCTATCTGCGGTACGTTCTTCGAAACCATCTTTAGGCTGCCTCCCAATTTCGTCCCTATTATGACAACCCCTATTAAAGGGTTTACATATGAATCAATGAGTTTCTAATTTTAAAAATTCTGTTAGAGAAGTAACTTTAGTGAAAATCTTCAAAACGTCGTTGATAATTTTTTGCCCCCTTCGAGCGATGTTTTTATATTCAGAAACAGAAAGAAGTCACAAAGGTCCGGTGAAGCCTAATTCACGAAATTTTGAATTGCGACGGTTGGTTTATGTTATGGGCCGCTGTTTTGGTGAAAACGAACTGTTTTGAGCACCAATCTTCTATACTTTTTCTTGAATTCATATTTTAAGCGGTCCACCAATATAGCATAATTAATAGGTTTCCAATATTGTTTAACCCTTTTTCAAGTAATCTATAGAACACTATTGGCCTTCCTCGGTCCATTATCATCACTTTATCATATGCCCTTACCCATCGGTTTGACTGTTACTTTCACTCAGGCGTGTAAATAGTAATGGATCCATATTTCATCCACAATCGCAAAGTTGTTTTTGAAAGGTATGTTTTGGACCTAAGTATATGAGTTATAGCATACGCTTTACTGTCATTTCGTTTAGGTTAGTGTTTTTACCTTTTTACTTTGGTTTTGTAGTTCGTTTAACGTTCCGGTTAATTATCTTTTGTACTGCAATTCTTCATCGCGGGATATGTATTTCTTCTTTCCCGCCTCCTCTGTCTCTTTCAATATTTCCTTTTCTTCTGTAGTGATTCTTTTCCATCCTCAATAAGAGTATTATATTACAGAATCGCCTTGTTTTCCTTGTTGTCTTGCTTCTTTTAGTTAAGGTTTCAGTTTCCTGCGTTGTCCTAACACTGTAGTTGGGCATTCTTCAATTATATCAATGCCAATGCCTTTAAGATTTCTCTTAGTCATTATAACCACATTTCTCTTTGATTATGATTTCAATTTTCGTTCGGTAAGCGATAGAAGTGGTCTTTGTTTATAAGTAAATATATTCTTTCTTGCCTTCTTTTCGTCCTTTATTCAGCTAGTTCTTCCGCGGTTGTATTTAACTTGTTAATAATTTTATGCATATTTTGCTGCAGACCAAGGTCAATAACGCAAGATAGAACTGGGATAGTTGCAGTCAAGGTATGTCGTTACTGGCAACAGGTTAAGGAAAATACAAATGTGATCTCTTTGTGCTAATAAATTAAAGAAATATTTAACTGGGAACATAAAAATATCACGGCTAGTGTTTGCTGCTGTTACGTAGCCTATCTAAAAGTTAAACTTGAATTGATGGATTTCTAAGATTTCTACACCTGTTTTGTTTAAAAGTCGTTACACATAATAAGGCCCTCGACTATTACAATTCTGCCCCAAATTAAGCCTTAGGTGCATGTAAAAACAACTGAATTAATCTAAAATTAATCAGGTGTTATGGAAAATCATTTGCAACTACATTTAAATGTGAAATTCACCAAGATTACCTATAAGCTAAAGGCTTCACAACAAATCGTGCCAATTTAGCACATGCACCCAAACCTTTCTACTTTCTACTACCTAAGTGGAATAAATTATGACACCTACATTCTCATTAATAAAGGCCTCGACTATTTTAGAAATTAATTCCAAATAAGGGTGGAGCTACTGGTTCAACAAATGGCACTAATTTTTTTACTATGGAATTTGGTAGATCACAGATACACTCAACCTTCAGTAACAGTAAACTTTAATAAAATCTGTTTTAAAATATAAACGTTCTTACGAGCTTAACGGTATAGTTTTTCCAGGTTGCTAGTAGAAATTAAAAAGCGTGCAGGGTTGGTCTTCTGCACGTTGCATTATTATCAGTCACATACTTTTATCTCAGTTTATAAAATGCATTAAAATAATGAACGGTTGGAATTGCAAGTGTTGAAACGAATTAATGTGTAACGTGATATTATTCGATCTAAAAAATTTCATAACGAATGTGTACGTTTAGCTAAACTTGAAAGTAGTTAGGGTGCGTCTAGAAACGGTGCAATATAGCGTATGCCTACCGCCAGTTTAATTAATCGCTGGCGCTAAGCCGCTGATTCCCGACACTGATTACGTATGCCGCCTACAACACTCCCATAAACTACAATTTTCTTTTGTGTGCTTATATATAAAACTAAATAACATTTCTTTGGAACACCTTAGAAACGCTATTTTTTTATTAAACGGAAGAAATTGCAACCCACCATGTCTTCAGCTTAAAAAGCTTTTCATCAGCAAGGTTATTTCTCAAAAATTCTTACTTTCGGGCATTAAATGCGAAGGAAGTTTCCCACAATTGGCCATATTTCAATATCCTTTTTAAATTGGGAAGGCTATACTGGTGAATTTACGCCTTAAAAAATTACAAGCATTTGATGGCTGCTTTCCTAAGTTAACCAACCTCAATTAAAACCCAAGAATAAATTTTCCACAAAAACCTGAATTTTTTTTACAATTTAAACAGTTTCACACAAACAAGTCACGGATACTCCCAACCAGGAATAATTTAAAAATGCGAACAGTTAAGCAAAAATAATAGGTTCATTAAATAAAATATAGTAAAGTACTGATTTCAAGATAGAAATCCTCACGACATTTGATGGGACAAAAACCAGTTAAACGTACGATGTACCGCGTGTCTAAACGTAATAAAAAATTTAAAGCAATTAATTTTTTTCCTACTGAAGTGAAATGCATTCTCCGAGAGAAATGGTTTAACTGGTGCAAAGTTAACGTGTTGATACACAGTCACGCAAAGTAGCTAGAGAAACAAAATGGTGCGTTCACAATTAATCAAGGGGTAAATCTAAAATTACTTCTTAAGAATTTTAACTTTCAGATTAGTCACTTAATAAGATTACGAAAAGGGTTTTTGGCTTATTTCGGGTTGGATTATGAGGGGGGATTTTGAGATAACTAACGAAGAGTGAAATATGGGTAAGGTGAACCATCCTTTAAAGTTTTATGACTAAGTTTATTTAACGATTAATGCATATACATTGCAGTGTGGCAGTCCATTTCCAGCTCGCACGGTTTCTTGGTGCACTATTGCAGTAATTTTAACGAGATAAGAATGCCACGCAGCCTGCTTACAGATGTAGAACTGCAACAGGAATTTATCGAAACAATTATAATACTTAATAGCTCATATATTTTTTTACATTTTAAAGACACGTATAATGTATTTTAGTATTAAACGCGGCTATTTTTCATTTTAATGTTGCAATAGTGCGTGATAACGCCGGTTAGTTTATGCTTTCTTATAGAAAACTTAAAGTTACTTAGTACATATTTTCATGTAAATGTTTATATTTAAAAGAAAATGTACGGAATCTAAATGTTATTAAAACACGAATTCCTGCAGCGGATTTTTTTACTCTTATAAATGGAGTAATTTATTTGTGCGTCTGAAGTAATTACAAATTCTACGACTGACGTTAAATATTAAAGCAATAAACCCTCCGAGGTTTCCTACTATCAAAACGTAAAAATTATTGAATATAAAATTTATAAAGAGAAAACTTTAAAGTGGAGACGGACGGAATGGGTGAAAAAGTACGAAGCATTAAAAGTTAAGTACACAGAAACACAAAATTGACAGGGTAAAAATTTCTGCTTCCTTAAAAGGCCAAGGAATGCTAGGCAATTATAAAGTAAATGACCCTAAAGTTTGCTTATTGCTAAAGTTTTTAATTATTTTCTTCTCTTCATTTACAGCTTGCTAGAACAAGCTTACGAATGCAGTGTTGAAACGAAGAAAAAAAAGCCGCCTAGCATTTTCATCAGAAAGAAACCGAACACTTAAGGGATTTTATTTTGAATAAATCAAAGCTATTTGTAGACACAAGCAAAGAAAAACAGAAACGGATTCAGTTAATTAAATGTCGTAAATTTTGTTCCTTCAAATTTGTTACCAAGTCAGCGGAAGACCGGATATTTCAGTAATCCAAGCGTTTTAAGATCTTGAAAGGATATAACCCGGCACGTTTTCACAATTATTTGCTCTATCCGAACAATTCATTCAATTCGCTTTTGTTATATTTCCTATATTTTAATTTACTGAGTAATTTATACATTTATAAAGCATCATTCACAGTGCATTAACTTCGATTTCTAAAATTGATAAAAAGTAATGTAATGGCTTTGAGTTGGTCGATTTAAATTGTCATATAAATATTATTTTTCGTAACGAATTTAAAAGTTACCATCTAACTGAACTAATGAAGTACTACGAAAATTTGTATAAATATGCCTGTAAGTTAGAAAGTTATGCTTTTGGAAACCAGAACAGTAGCCGTCAACCAACCTTATTTGAATTTTTTCAAAGCAAATTTTCTAAGCTTAACTTCCTTTTCGCAGCAATTTTTTTACAGAAATACGGTGTATAAGATGACAAATAGTATATTACATACCGAGGTGGAAAGTAGTTCATTACTGTCGAGAGATAATTATAGTTAACCGAGACGCAGTCGTGGTTTAGTATATCTCGAGACAGTAATGAAACTTTTCAAAAAGGTTTGTATACTATTTTATGTTCGACTGCATCATAATCACTTGATTTATGGATGTATTTAGTGTCCACTTTATTGGACTAGTACTTTTAATTTACACTGTCACAAAAATGGAATTTTTATTTACATGAAATAACAAATTTAAACAATTAAATTAACATATTTATTCTTTGGAACTTGCTGCCAATTCTTCTACACTTTCTAAAGTATCAATTTCTTTGTATAAAGATAATAAATTATTAAATCGTATTTAAACAATTTTTGACATTTGCAACACTAGAAAAGCATACTAATTTTTATATAGGAAAATAAAAAAAATAATTTTAGAAGATATCCAGTTCCTCTAGAGCAGTCGAACATAAAGCTTTGTATGTAATTCGTACATAAACAAACTTTATAGACTCGCCTAGTTTATTAGACCCGCTCGCTCACTCGCTCTTCCAAAACAGCGGCTCGTCCAATAAAGTTCTATATTATGTACTAATTACATAAATAGCTATTATTTTCAACCATACATATAAATTAATATGAATCATTTATAATAATAATTAATATTTTGACAAGCTGTCATTTAATGACAGTGACGCTGGCCGGGTGGAAAGTAACAACTTTCTACCCGCACCCGGGTGGAAAGTAACAACCTTCCACCCGGGTAGAAAGTAACAGTCAGTAAAGATCGATTTTCCAACTTAAAAAACAGTTAGTAATAACGTCATTACATATATGGTTGAAAATAAACATGTTTAACCATCTCGGTTATATATCCAACTCCCATTGAGGCATTGAGGCATGCAGCCGTCACAGGCATGCTAACGTTATACAGAGCTCCCAATCCCCACCTATCATAACAAACCCCTTCACACCCTATTGGCATGGGGTGGGCCTGGCGTAATCCAGGATTGATCCCCAGGGATCTGCTCCATGTCAATAATTGATGATGATGATGATGATGATGAAAAATGGTAATAAAACATTCTTAAAAAGATAGTTTTGAGTGAGCTTTGTGGGTGGATTTTGCACTTTGGATGAAAGCCTAACAGGTCATAACCAGAAACTAACATTAAATCAGTTGTATAGATTAAAAAAGAACAAGATAAAAAATTATTATGAGCTGCTTTTATCAGATACCGAGTGGCTTTGGAAATTGGCATTTTTTGCGGATCTGGTGAACCACATGAATTTAAAGTTGCAGGGCGAAAATAAATTAGTTTGTGATTTATTTGCTCATATCAAATGCATTCAGAACAAAGTTGATACTTCTGGAAGGCCAGGTGAAAGATTGTAACTTTGCTCATTTGCCATGCTGTGCAGAATTGCATAAAGAATGTGAAGTAGAATTTCCTTCATCATTCGCAAATTCAGTCATTTTAGATTTGAAACAAGAATTTCAGAAGCGATTTGCTGATCTGAATTCCAGTGTAAAGGAAATTACCCAGTAAACCAAATGATGTAAAAAAGACATAAAATAGATGTAATATTTAAGTATGGAACCTCTATGCGATGATCGCTTTTACAGCTATATTACCTAAATACGATGTTTAATGTCAGTACGGTGTGACCGACCCGTTTAGAAGTAAAATAGATGTAGAATCAACCAACATAAAATAGATGTATTTGTACAAAACTTCTACATAGGAATGTATATTTCACGTTGTTAAATCAACGTTACATATACTTTTTAATGTGTGCAGTTATAAATACGTTTTCCTGTGTAGTTTTATTTTACAGGTAAGTTAGTAACATAGATAATACGTTGCCTAACTAATTTCATTTCAATAACTGATATTTAATTAATTTCAATAAGTGATAATTAATTAATTTCAATAACTGATAATTAATTATTCATATTTAGTGGTAGTGAAGATAATAACCTTAATGAGTAATAAACGTTAATCAACTGCCTTATACTTTTTTCACTTAGTTTTTGTTTAGTTATTTACTAATATAGTGCAGATATCTTTCTCAAAAGTAAAACAAATATATAAATATTAAAGAAACATATATTTAGTCTTGTAAATTACATACACAAATTTACAAATTACAAATTGTTTATATAAATGGATATGATAGGTATGACTATAACTATAATTTTTAAAATCTAAATCTAAATTACATTACATTATTACTGCGGCTAAGGTTTATTGTTAAGTAACAGTTGGCGTTGGTACCATTTGAGACGAATTTGTTTCTTTTGGAAGTTCGTCGTCAAGATTCTCTAGTTGTGGTAATGTGTCTAATGGCAATGTTAATTCCTTAATAAAAGAAAGTCAGGTCATGTCAGTCGTTGTAGATGGCCTATACTCTGCTTCAGGTGGCGGCGATTCTAGCTCATCTAAAGTAAAATAGCATATTAGTTATATTGTTATAAATGGTTGTGTAGGTGAATGAGCTAAAGTACTATGTAATTATTATAAAAATAAACACAACGCTAGCTACGTTTGAAATTGAATTAATTTCAAAATATTTAAAACGTGGCCCTGTCTTAATAATATGTTTTTATAATATAATTATACATGCAAGAAATGTTACTAAAACAAAAACTACTCTCTAGTTATAGCTTAAGAAGTTGAATATAGTTACCGTAATTGTTTAGCGGCGGAGTTGGGGAAAGTGAGTTTTTCCTTAAAGTTGGAAGATTCCGCCTGGAAATTCTCTTGTTTTGGTAAACATTTTCGTCGCCACTACAATCTACGCTGCTCAAATCGGACAAGGCCATTTCCCGATCTAGGGCTTCTTGATAAGTTTCTATTTAAAAATACAAATAAGTAATAGGAACACCTATAATTAATAATATCTTGGTAATAAATTTGGTACTTACTAAAGTATTTCTTTACCCTACATGAGTATGTTTTCCAAGATGTGGGATCTGGTTGGGCCCTTTTTATGAACAATTGACGGCCTGGCTGTTTCAAATTTGGCCAATAACACTGGTTATTAAATAGCCAATTTGTCGGCACAACGCTATAAGTCTCCTCGTCTGATGTTCTTTCGTCTTAAAACTCAACAATCGCAAATTCTTTATTTGAGCACATTTTTAAATTCGCGATGTACACGTTAAGACATACAAAACGTAAATGCATTGAAAAGTGCGTTCTCTCAAAACTCGAAAACCGAAAACCACCCTCGCGGGGAGCTGCTTTATGCTAATTTACTTGAAAGCAGGTAGTTGAAACTTAATAAAACCCTTGTTCGAGGAAAGTACCTGATGATATTTACCCTGTAAATACAGCTACGTAAAAAGTTCAGCACTATTCCTTCTTCCACGAAAATTTCTTTTAATATAATCATTATCTTTTTTATTTTAGTTAGAATTAACTACCCTGCCTATATACCCTGTCATTATAAATGTATACTACAGAAACTTAAACTTAATTCTACATTTCACTGACCAATTTGTATAAATGATCTCCAAAAACCTACCCTGAAATGCCAATTTTTATTTTATTCCTTTTCCATTTTCATTTTATAACTTAAAATCGCTTTAACCTTAAATTTTTCTAGAACTTATATTGTCTATTTTAAGTTACTTTGAATTTAAACTTAATTTACTAAATATTTAAACGTCTAATTATGACATGAATCTTTACAAAACCAAATTAGTATTATTTTTAATAGCAGATATATTATTATACCGTTATAAGTTATAAGTAATTTTTTAACATACATTTTTCACTATTTCAAAGCTTTAATTTAAGTAGTTTATAAAATATTAGTTTAGTTAATTTTTTTGTATTCTGGAGTTGACGTAGTCCAACTACTACAAGATGCCTTTAAACCTTTAAAACGCAGTTTAAATAAATACAAGTTATACGTAAACTGTACCTTTCAGCGTTCGTAGAATAACGGAAACAAAGCTTAAGGACACCTGTAGAATTTGCATAACGGTACTTTTGCCGAATTCTAAAAGTTGCTTATAAATAAATTGCTCTTCAGATACCCTTTTATAAATTGATTATTCAGATAATTAAGTATTCAGTATTGTGCCAAAACTTTAATATAAAGATTAGTTTTTGAAATAAAAGTGCTTCTAAAAAAAGAAAACATTTGTATATTTCAAAAATTGTGTATACGTGCAATAAATTTTAAAACTACAGAGCAAGGCCCCGTTTCATGGCTAAATTCCTTATATTTTGTTTTACACAATGACTTTAAAATGTAAACATTATTTAAGCCCTTATGCTCCCTAAAGAAGGTTAGTTAAAAAGTCAATTTGATTCCTCGACTGTGCTTCCAATATTTAAAAATAACGCAAAACCGAAATCTTTAATTATGGTAGTTAAAACAACATTAATGCTCCAGGTGTTAAATTATTAAAAGTAGATGTTTTTATATTGGATTTATATGTTTAATTTCAAAATACGTCTTTATGTAAACTATTTTGGTTATGTTCCTATTAATTAAAAGACTTGAATGTGTTATTATAGCTCGATTTATTTACTATTTTCTTGATGGCTTTTGGAAAGACAGAATAATGCTGTGTTACTTCTTTTTTATAAGTTATTGATCTTTATCTTATCAACATAAACAGTTGCTTATTGATTTGCAAATACACAGCACACGTAATATATTTTTCGTCTAAGACATACACTCACATGTTTACGTTTCAAGCATTAGTACTGAGGGACGTTGTTTATATTTTGATAAAAAGAGCAATGTATCATAGAAGGGACAAGGTAGAAGTAATATTACAATTTTCAAAACTAATTTAACTTTAAAGTTAAAATTGCGTAGATCATATGAAGGTATACTTTGAATATATTAAATCAGTTTACATAAAATAGAAATGAAGCCACACTGCAAGCAATCGAGGTAAACAGTGGAAACGTTAGTGAGAAATAGTCAATGCAGACGTGTAAGTTGACTATGTTTAACAAAAGTAAACTTTGAATATATTAAATTAGTTTACATAAAATAGAAATGAAGGCACACTACAAGTAATCGAGGTAAACAGTGGAAATGTTAGTGAGAGATAGTCAATGCAGACGTGTAAGTTGACTATGTCTAACAGAAGTAAAAAGTTTATTGTATGCGCTAACATCGTTTTAAAGTTGCACTCTCTACGTAATTTAGACATAACCAAGGGCGACGTTGTTCCTGTTAGGTCTATAAGCTACCAACGATATATTACCAAATACAACATTCACTATGAAACCTCTTTGAGAGGATTTGCGACATCTATATAATGTTACTGGTTTACTGGGTAGGCTGTTTCAAAATTCGTTTGACTGTGAGGCTACATATGTCCCAAGTCAGATTCAAATGCAAATTACTGATCTTCAGGAAAATGATCATATTAAAGGCAAATACAAGGAAGGAGATTTGATCGATCTTTATAAATTCTTGAAACCGAAGGGTTTCCAAATTTAAAGGAATTTGCTTGTAGATCTATCTCCATTTTTGGGACAACGTATCTGCGAACAAACTTTTTCGCGAATGAAATAATATAATATATCAAATCAAAATACAGGGCAAATTTATTTGATAAATATTTGAAATCGATGCTTGTAATTAACGTTTCAAAATTGTAACCTCAATTTAATGAGATTTTAAAAACAAAAAAACAGTTCCATCATTCACACTAGTCACACTAGTGGTTTTAATTTGTGATGAAAATATGAGAATTTGCCGGTTTTGTTTGTCGCGGTCAATAATATTTAATTTCACATACTTAGTAATTAGTTTATGAAATTTTGTGCTTTCAATAAAACTCATAGACCTGCAGATATTGATCTTTTTTTTATTACGGCCCGCTGAAAAGTGCTGAAGTATCCAGTGTGCCCCTCGTGGCAAAAAGTTTGGAGACCCCTGCCTTAATCTATACCTATACGTTAGAACTTATTAACAAAGCTTAGCAAGGAAGTTTTAAAATATGCACGAAATGCAAGTATTTTAATTAAAGTAATTAAAGTAATTAAAGTAGTCATTTATAAAAAAGTCAGATATTTTAATTTAAAATAAACATGATTAATTATAATAAATTGATCGAACATCTTGTTGGCAGATTTGTCAATAAGCGCTTCTTCATTCAGTACTAAACTAAAATATTCTTTGATATCTCTGTTCTGGTTTTGTAAGCTTTTCATTATACTAACCAATCAAAATAACTTAAAAACAGATATATGTAGGTACTTGCACTCTATAAGTACAATGATAAGTAGGCACATCAAAGTGTCTTCAATTAAAATAGATTTTTACAAAGTTCCAATCGTTGGAAATACAAAATGTCCTGTTCCGTAAGCAGATTGTCTGAATGGTATGTTTTTACCTTTTAGGAAGTAATAATAGCGGTTCTTATTTATTTTTTTAACGATAACAATTAAGGTGCTGCTTTTGTTTCCGAAGACGGAAATTACCAAGTTAGGTTATAGCTTGAAAATACGTTTAGTACATGTCTTCGATTGATTAATTGTGTTTAATCTGATGAAGCTAAGATTTCTAATGTCCTTTCGTACGCATACGTGCTTAAAATACTTTATTTTTCAATAATAAAGATTTCCAATAAATAATCCAGCAGCAATTTAGTAAAATGTCGAGAAATACATGCAAATTACCAAACAGAATCTAAATTCTCCTCGTTGAAGAAAAATACACAAAGTGAATACTCGTTTTCCTGAAATTTGCACTGGTAATTGGCGTACTTTACATGTACAAAAGAGAATAACCTAAAAATAATCCAGTAAAAGTAATCTAAAGCACTGGTTACGAAATTAAATTAGTTAGGTATGTTGCCCCTGAAAGAAATTTAAATGTAAATGTAGATAATAAAAAAAGTAGGCAAATCTGCCGGGTAACTCTTGAAGCTTTTGTTCGGAGTTATTAAATAACAATACCATTTAGTCGAAGGCAGCTCCCGTATTAAAAACAGTAAAAAAGGGCTACAATTATTTAGCATTTCAAGAAGTGCCGAATCATGCAACCGTTCGTGGAAACTCAGCCTAATCTGGCAGCATATTTTTTATTATAACAACGGTTTGCTCAGCGACTACGGTTCACGAATAACAAAAAAGTGTTGATGCAGCAGATAAAGATCAGTTCCGGCGACCATTGTATGCAAAGGCCACTAGGATACATATTTATAGTATGTGGACACCATAACTTGCTGTGACCAGCTGACATGCTTTTGTTTTTCCAAAACTCTTTAAGAATTATTAGTTCGTAATGTCAAAATATTCAAAAATTTCTGAAATATTAGATATTGTGTCGGGTTAATAGATAGCGTTTGGTTGTTAGGAGAGATTCTTCAGGAAAAAAGTGGATTATGAATAGATTGCGTGGTCCCATAATTTCCGTTTCACAAGGAGTGGCCAGAAAGAACGTGTTGAAAGTTCACACAATGCGACAGAGGAATCAAGGCAGTGTCTATGTAAAATATGATGAAATATGAGCATAACGAATTGTGTTAGGAGCATAATGTTTAAAATAGCCATTAAAATTAATAAATACGTGTAGGTACGTACCTAATATGCATTCAAGTATATTAAATTTACACTGTTATTGTCAAGTTCAGGAGTAGGTTGAGATAGTAATTATCTTTCTTATCTTGTTATACATATTTAAGTACCACATACAGGTGTCTAAACATTATTCGCGTTTGAATGTTAGACGAATGATTAATGGTTTATCGTAGGATGGTGATGTGAATGCTTAAAGATTTTTTGCTAGGACTCTATTATTCAAACTGCGTTGGCAGAAGTGCAGATTATCTTTATTAATATATTAGAAGCATGGCATTAAATTTACAAATTTTGTAAACATTTTCGTTTCCCTTTAAAGAAGAAAATTTAGGTTACAAATTAAGATTTTTGTAAATAATCATAATCAGACTTTTTTAACTAAGAATATGAAAGAATACAGTAAGATTTATACAAAATGTTTGTAAAATAATATTAACTGGCAATTTCATCTATCCTCAGAACTGTCCTTCTCTAGGTAAGAATGTAAAGGTGTGAAATTTTTTTACCCCTGTGAAAGTTTTCCAATGCTCATCGAATGCAATGCCGCCAAATACAATTCAAGTCAACATTCTTATCTTATCTTATCGAACTTACGTAATAATTTCTAGACATGAGAAAATATCAAACTATAAAAAAATGAAGGGACGTATTTAGTTCCGCAAACTAATGATATATCGCTCACAAAGGAATTTTCCTTAGTGAAATCATGAGATGATAGGTAATCCTACTAAAATATTCTAGTGGGTTAGTGCTAATGAACATACTAGTCGATACGCGTTGAAATCCCGGGCACCCATAACTAAATAAATAAATAAGCAAATAAATAAATAGACAAATAAAATAAATAATAAAATATTATTATATTGACATGAGATTCTTGAAAAGTCTGGGAAATACTAAGCAAAGTATCTCGCAAACATCTTTAAGAAGATGCTCTTCTTAGTAGTTTATTTTAAAAACTTGGATTAAGCATTGATGCATCAAAAAATTGTATTTTCAGCACAAGTCTTTGCATCCTCAGAAACGGATGTTTCATTAATTTAGAATAAATATCAGTCACATTCCGAACTGTCTCAAAAATAATCGGTTCGGAAGGCAATTTCATAAGGAAAGACCAATTGCAATTCGATTTTTTTTATCTAAACCACAAAGGTTGTGCTTGCTTAGTTTTTTTTTTTAGATTTATTTATGATACTTCCTAATACATTGCAAATCATCCCTTAGAGATTTATAAAAAGTGAAGCAAAGCTGGCTAAGAAATAAAGAATACAACAAAAAATTATTGTGTAAGATAAGAAGTAAACAGGCATTCACAGAATAAACAGCACGAATTAGGTACAAATATACACAAAAGTAAAGAAAGAAGAGTAGAACGTCTGCAATTTGAAAATTATAAATCCTGATGGTACCAAAGGAAGTAAATAACTAAAAAAAGTGGAACCCTTTTATGTCCAGAAAGGACCAAAATTGAAAGCAATTTTGTTAAATACTCGTTTATCTTAGTAAATAATCACAATCAGAGGAAGGTTATCTTAACAAATATTCAAAAGAAAAAACGTAAACAACTAAGGATAGCACAAGAAGCCTTATGGGAAGAATAACTGTAAAGCTGATCAGATATCAGATATTGCTTACAATATTAAGAAGTTTGAGAAGGGAAAAACGGCATAGCCCTGATGTGTTAAAGCAGCAACAGGAAAAATACGATATTTACAAACGTAGATGAAATTATAAAGAAATAATGGGACCCTTCCATTGAAGGCTAAGGAATCCAAAGAAAAAATACTTACGAGGACCAACAGAAGGTAGAAAGGATAATGGAAAAAGGAACCTGATAGTATTACGAAGGAAAAATTATATAGGCCAGTAAAAGTCTAAAATTCGGCTAAACAGATGTATAAGGTATTAGAAAAAAAGTTTTCAGGTAATAATATTGACATGAAGCAAGAAAAAGTGCCCTAAAATTCAGAAACGCGACTTCACAACAGCTTGATTCTTCTTGAAATGGCAACAGTCAAAATTAGTTTGAGAGTATTAACGGCGGATCAGTTAAGGCCAACGCGCACTTAACCACGCCACGGCGCGCCACGCCGAACGGCAATTTTTAAATTACATTGGTTGTTATGGAATAACGCGCCGTGGCGTGGCGTGAATAAGTGCGCGTTATTCCATAACAACCAATGTAATTTAAAATTGCCGTCCGGCGTGGCGCGCCGTGGCGTGGTTAAGTGCGCGTTGGCCTTTAGAAGCTCGGCTCAGTCAAGTGAGTTCAATTAATTTGGGTGCCTGGAAACAGTAACGTTCCAGGCACATTTAGCTAGAGAGGGTTCCCCAGAACCTTTACTAGGTCTTAACCGGCCCTTCGCCTACCTAAAACTAACGTTCAGCAAGTTATCAGAGACTGGACTTGCTACCACTTTCTCATCCTGGGCTTTGCGCCCCGGGCTGAGGTAAGTGACGCAACGCATTCATGGACCTTTAGAAGTTAGGTTCCGACAGCTTTTCAAATTTGACAGGAAGTACTTTAGGTTATCTATACACCTTCTTACAGGGCACGACCTCTTCAAAAGACATCTGCAACTATATGGGCTCTCTGATGACCTAAAAGTTGCAGATTCTAGAGCATGAGGATATACGAAGCGCCTCTATGGACAAGGCTCTAGTCCTTGAGCTAGTTGTGTGCAATCTAACAAGCTTCGAAGTGTTTGCAGTAGTTTGTAGGCCAAGAAATGCTTTTGGAAAATCACCAAAAAGGTTTAAGCAGATAATAAAATTGAAGCAACAAATCCAAAAAATTTACAATTATAAAATGAGTAAGTAATGAAACGAATACCACTGTTCATCCAACTGCTGCATGAAATCATAAATACTATCAGTAGATGGTCACTGCAAGAGGGAACACACTCGATGCATGTATTGAGTTCATTCCGTGATAGATAAAAAGATTGAGGCAGCAAAAGAACTTACGGGGTGCAGAATTGGAAACACCAACATTCTCAGATATCCAGATGATGCTGTATTAATAGCAAGCAACGAAGGTAAATTGCATAGTTTCCTATACCGTCTCGACATTACTGAAAACCATTACAATATACAGATATCGACAGTCAAAGTCAAGTAATACAGTTTAATTGCCTATGCGTTGAGATAACTAGTAACAACTCAAAAACAAGAAGGCAAAACACTTACGAATAACTAGTATGGAGAAATTAATACGTGAAGTTAGACAGTAAAGGTACCAAAAACAATGAACAACCAAATCTAATTTACACCAATAAAACAAGACCTGAAACAAAAATCACAAAACAGATGATCAGAATAACAAGAATGTTACGACATACAAGAAATTGTGAAATACACAAAAAGGTAAAGTGAATGAAAAGAAAGAAGAAAACTTGGAATGAGCACGTGAAATGAATGGACGACGAAAGGCCAGCTAAAATCTGCAAGAACATCAACCCCGCACTAAACACAGCACCTAAAAGACTGTCAAGATTAAGTTCAGAACACCAGACAAGCAGAATGTAAACCTGTAGTCGAAAAGAAGGGAAATCAGGAGAAGTAGATGGTCGAATAAAAGATATCAGTCAGAATGATGAGGACAATTTTCATGAAGGAGTAAGAGAATCATTTAATGTTGTTAGCCAAAACAGAAAATATAAGACACTGATGGTTTCTGATATGCATACTCATAAGCGTACTTATTGCTTTAAGAAAGGAAACCACAGCCATAATACAATACTAGGTGGTAAAAATGTAGAACAACTGGTGAATTTTAAATCCCTGTGCCCATAAATGAGTAAAGAAGTATAATGACAACTTCAGAAGCTAAATTGCTTCATATAATTAATAATAAAGTTCTAAGAAAGGCAAAGTACGTAATGTCTAAAAGAAAATAGGTTAAAAGTACACAGTTGGCGAAGGTAAGTTGAAAACAAGATCTATGTTGAGGGCGCAAGTGAATATTAGAGACAGAAACCAGGGAAAAGAAGGGTTGAAGTCACAGCTAGAATAAGGACTTACGAAAGTAAACCAGTAAACTCGAAAAGGACGAAGAAAGAAGCCATAAACAGAAAAGAGTTGCTAAACATTTGAAAAAGGTAGCATGCAAACTTCTGTTATAAGGTAAACGAAAGGAAATAAATAAAGTATGTTTTACTTTTTTTTTCAACTTTGTAGATTGAAAACCATATCTATCTCGATTATCGAAGCAATTATACAGGGTGAAAATGGAAAGTAGAGGAGCAAATAGGAAAACTAGTCCAATAAACGTGAATCCTAACAAGAATTGTGTTTATAATTTAATTTCCTAACACATCTTAGTGAAATTAAATTATTTGTTTTAAAACCAAACTGCCAAGAGGCAGCCATTTCAACTACACCAGCAAATGATTGAAATTTGAAAATCAAAGATCCTAAGAAATTACTACCGCAGTATTATTTTTTATTTACACCGCATTAAAGGAGAGTTTATGGGGAATGAGGGGAAAATTTATTACTGCAGGTACATACTAAATGCAGCCTGGAAAACTAAACATATACCAAGGTAGGTACTGGAAAGAATTTTAACCATATACAAAAGTGGTGATAATCTGATCTATGACAACTATCGGGGAATTTCATTGTTATGTGTGGACAGTAAAATATATGAGACAATATTGGAAAATAGGAATGGAACACACGCTTGATGAAGGACAGTGCGGATTCAGAAGAGGAAGGGGGACACATGATATAATTGACTGACGGAGAAAATGATAGAATATGGAAGAAATGTACATTTAGGATTTATAGACCCCTAAAAAAAGGCAAAAAATTTGGGTTATACTAAGGGAAATGAATATATATATATACAAAATATCAGAATTATGTTAGAACATGTAACGGAATGTCTGAAGAATTTTGAACAACCCAAGGAGTGAGACAAGGCGGATCATTGAGTCTATATCTATTTATAATACTAATATATAAAGAAATGCAAATCTCGTATAACTCATAACATAACCCTAACATATGCAGATGACATAGTGATCATAACTAAATCAACAAATAACAACTGCAAGAGGCATTAAATGTATGGAATCAAGAGCTAAATGAAATTAGAATGATAATAAACACAGAAAAAACAAAAGTAATGACAATAGGGAGAAATCGAGAAGAACTAAATGTATCTGTAAACCAAGAACAAATTGAATAAATAGACTTCTTCAAATAGGTACCTGGGGGTTACTATAAATGAAAAAGGTGATATTAAACGACGAACTAGGTATATAGAAAAATAAAGCCGAAATACCAATAAAGACCAAGCTTAAAATATACAAGGTGGTCCAGAATTTTGTACCGTAATTGCTAGAGCTGATAGTATGTTCAAAAATAAGGGTACCTTTTTATATACACTTTTTTCCAAAACTCAATAATAAGGGAGATACAACCCTGTAAAGGGGTGAAATGAAAACCATTTTTTAAATATCTTCCAGACGCTTTCGTACAACGGGTTCATATTTTAGGGGTGAGTATATGACATTAGGATAATTAAATTTATATTACTACTTATTCAATCACTTATGATTGAAGGATATTTTTGGGTGGTACGTGTGAGCTATTACGTCTTTTTTTTTAATTTGCAATTGAGTTTTGGAAAAAAGTGTATATAAAAAGGTACCATTATTTTTGAACGTACTATCACCTCTGGCAATTACGGTACAAAATTCTGGACCACCTTGTATAAGTCAATATACATGCCAACATAAACATTATGGTAGCGAATCCTGGACACTTACAAAGAAATAAGAAAATAAACTACTAACGAGGAGCTAGATGAAATATTTAAGAACAAGCATGGGTAATACTACAACAATTAGAGAACATTTACAAGTATCGCCGCTTTTAAAAAAGATAGAACAGTAGAGACCAAACTGGCTTGGACATTTATGGAGGATGAATGATGAGATATTACCAAAGCAAATATGGGAAGGGAAGAGAAAAAGGGGCAGGCCCAAGATGAGCTGGAATCAAGCAGCACAAACGGAATTACAAGATGTACGTGTACATACAATGGATAGATGGAAAAAGGATCGAATACAGGCCTAGGAGGTAGAGTAACAAGATGTTACTTTTACCAGTGTAAGATCTTGTTACTCGTACATACACATTACACTCTACACATGGTACATTATGTAGGTATAAATGGCACCAACTTCGTAACCGCAGAGACTGGTCGAGTTGTGCATTGCACGCATAGAGCCGGTAACGCATCAGCCTTGACACCGAAAGGTATAAGAGGTTACAGATAATACATGAAAGGAGAGGCTTATTTTAGAAGTTGTAGATAGAACACTAATAATGGAATTGTCCCAGAGAAACGTTTTCAATCATTCTCTTCGAAAAGTAGTTGAATGCTAAACATTCCTTCCATGGAATTTCTGCATTAGGAATTTTAATTTACTGATAAATTATTTTCAACAGCTTTTAATTCTATGGACCACTAGCAAATTAGTCTGAAAATTATTGTGAAATACAAATTTTGAATTTAAATTCAAATTATGCGTCTTGTATTTTGGTAATTACATTTTAAAATTCTTGTATAATCTGAATTTTAGCTGACCACATTTAAAATCAACAAAAGCTTCAAATATCCAAAACCTTCTAATAAATATATTTATCGGAATTCACTGAGATACGTGTTGAATTTCCAGTTAGTTCATTATATTTATAATTTGTAAAGCTCACGATAAAATAAATTGCTAAAATCTAAAACGTACACTAAAGATTGACTAAAATCCCAAGTCTAAAGAAACAAGATTAATATAAAGGTAGAAAATTAAAAACACATCCTAATAATTATCAGATTATCACAAACGGTTAGACAGGATTCGTAATAAACTAATAAGTTTGAAGTAACTTTGGAGGAGTTACAAGATACTACTCGGTTCACGCTTGATTGGTTTAACACGTTCTCAAATTATACTCAGACAAGTTTAACCCACCCAAATGGCATTAAATTTAATTATTATTATGAACTCATATAGCAAAACTGAATTATGATGAACAATTTCAATTTTTTCCTTATTTTCGGAAAGCTCTAAATAACGCTTAATTTCACTTTAGTACGTATATTATTGCGTTATTAAAATATCGAAAGTTTCCAAATTTTAATTTAGGAGAGCAGGATATTTCCTAACTTTTTTCACACCTTGCAATAAAAATTTTATTTATGAGGCTCTAAACGGCGCCTTAGGATTCCGCTATTTTGAAGAACCGTGCCCCGCGGTGCAAAAATTTAATTTTTAAAGGAATTTAGTAGTTTACTGGCCTAGAAACATTTTATGAATGTTTAGTTTTCGATATTAATTATCTTTTGTTTGACGTTTACTACTTTTCGATTTATTATTTTGTAACTAACTGGTTTAAATTGTAGAAAGTGAAATTTTGGAATCATAACTTATGTTTATTATGTAGTCCATAGTATATGCGAAATAAATTTTTATCAGTGAAATCAATGTAAATTTCTTTACTATTACGTGTTACGCAATAGGAAAATAGAACTTTATTGAATATGGACAACGACACTTTTATTTAATTTAATAATTTTTGCAATGCGTATTAATAATCTGTCAATGAAACTAACCCACTGACCGAAAGTAATTCAATTATTTTCGGAAATCAATAGACTAACGTTGGAATATAGATTTATAAAAGCGAGTTATATTTATAAAAGGTTCCAAATGTATATTTAGATTAAATAATAACTAATAACGAACGAGTAGGCAGCTAAGTAAAATCTACAACTCCACGATATTAAATAACGAGGTCAAAATATCGAACGAAATCGTAAGTTTTCTCGGATGGTTTATGACGTTACCGTATAAATTAATTATCTCTGATTGCAAAATGTAGTATCCAGTTTGCGTGTGTGGGCAAAGAGTCGGATAATTTTTCACGTCCTATTTATAGAAGTCGGTAGAAGTCCATTACTTCATATATCAGGCGCTGCCTACACAAAGTATCGTTGAGAATGTTACATGTCCGCATGTATTATCCCTCGTACGCATATAGTATTTAAAAAGACCTGTTATACTAAACTAAGAACTAAAAAAATTTTATCAAAAGCTTGTTTTATATTCGTTACAAAGCGTGACATATGTAACGAACCGAAATGTAAGGCATTTATTTATTATCCGACGTAATATAAGGAAAGTTGTCAAAACCGTATTGTTCGCTAATAGTATGGCAGAAGAAAAAAATATATATAAGTAAAAATAATAAAACTGACCAGTATAAACAAGCTATTTTGTTTTACCGTACATATTAAAGTTGCATTCTTGTATTCTGTGGGAGGAATGTAACATTAGCACATGTAGTATAAAACAGGTTGATGTTGGTTGGCATTAAACGTTTTGTATAAGGTTAAGGCCATGCTAATAACGTATTCGTTTTCACTCCTATTACAAAATAACTGTTAATTACTTTCAGTTTCACGGCAAATCACGGCGACTCTAAACATGCGGCAATGGTTGTTAACGATTAAATTACACCTCTGTTAAATTACCACCGTTAAATGCAGTCTAATTTTCCCTGAGTATGGTTTAATTTTGGTATGCTTTTGTAAAATATTTAGTATCACATATACGTATTTTTTGTAATTTGATCCATTAAGAAAAGTAACTTCAGATTAGTCGGAAACATTTTTTTTTATGCTACGGCGGTATATTTTAAAAACTTCTGACATATTTTGATGTTTGATGGATGTTTTAGAAATATAACGCATATATCTAAATATAACTAGGCATATTTTTATGTTAAATCTAATTTCTGATTTAAAATTTAGAATTCAAATAATTATCGACTTTTGTTCCAACTGTTGAAAACGAAGCGGATGCCTTAGATATTTAAGGTTAATTTTATCTCTGATTATTAAGTAAATTTAGTTATTGAATACTATAGCATTCAATCTTCCTCTTGACTGTGCTCTGTCTGCTTAAGGGGTTTGAAAATTATTTTGCAAAATGGGTTCTTCTACGCGGGAGAGATGTGAGTATCTGAAAATCTTAAAAATTATTTTGAAGAAGTAAAGCTTTTACGTCATAGAGCTCCAAACGTCCAAACATTATTTTGAAAAATTAAATATTTTACTTCGTAGAGAGAGCTCTGATAATGTCGCCTGTAACTCGTAAACATTATTTAGAAAACAATAAGAGTTCCACTTTGTAGTGCTAATGCCTAAAGATTACGAAAATTATTTAAAAAATAAAAATGTTCTTGGTAGACGTGCGTGTATCTAAAGATCATTATTTTGAAAAATTACGTGGAAATCTTATTAATTACATACCTTAAAAAATTAATCTTTTTCTCCATAGAGCTCTGACAATTATTTTAAAAAATTAATTTTTTTACCTGAGAGGGGCGTAAATATTTGAAAATCTTGAAAATTATTTTGAAAAATCAAATCTTCTACTTCGGGGGATTTTAAAAGTTTGGAAGCCTTGAAAATTACCTTAAAAATAAATTTTGTACTTGGTAAAACATAATTTGAAAAATTAAAGAAATTAAATCTTCTTCAACGTAGAGTTATAGTTGCGAAAAGCGTTTAGAAATTATTTAAATACTTCAGAGCGGCATGAGTATCGGAAAATCTTGAAAATTATTTTTAAAAATCAAATATTTTAACTGTGCACGTCTGTCTGTAAATCGTAAAAATCATTTGGAAAACATCAAGTGTTCCACTTCGCAGCTAAATTTCTAAAATTAATTCCAAAAGTAAAATCTGCTGCTTGGTAGAGGTTTCAGTATCTGAAAATTTTGAAGACTGCTGCTTGGTAGTGGTTTGAGTATCTGAAAATTTTGAAGACTATCTAAAAATTTGAAGTTTCTACAGCGCAGAGCTCTGAATATTTGTAAATCTAATCTAAAAAAATAATAAACCTTATACTTGGTAAAGCCCGACATTTCTGAAAGTTTTGAAAAATTAAATTAATTGAAACCATTTCTTTGTCGAACTCTATTTACCTAAAAATTTTGAAAATTATTCTGCTACTTGAGAGGGGTGTGGATATTTGAAGATCTTGAACATTATTTAAAAAAATTATAGCTCCTTCGTCGCAGAGCTGAAAATTATTTATTATATAAAAGCTGATCTTTTGCTTCGTATAACACTCCGTAAAGCTACAATGCCTAAGAATTTCAAATTATTTTAAAAAGTTAAATATACCTACTTGGTAGAGCTCTGAATATTCATAAAGCCTCCACTTCATGAAGCTTTACATTTCTGAAAATCTTGAAACTAATTTTTAAAAATTAAATCATTATCTTCGTAGAGCTTGTTTGCCTAAAATTTTTGAAAATTACTTTGAAAAATTGAGATTTGGACAGGAGAAAGCTATGTATTTGGAAATATTGAAATTTTCCTTAAAAAATCCATCTGCTCTTTTGTTAGACTTTGGAATGTCCGGAAAGCTTAAAAATTACTTTTAAAAAAATTAAATGCATTAATAGAACCTCTGTAGTCAGGGAATCGCAAATATTGGATATTCGATTGCATAAAATTACTTTGACAAATTAAATCTTCTGCTTTTTAGAACTTCAAATATCCAAAAATATTGAAAACTATCGTGAAAATAAAATATTTTATTTCGCAGAGGTCTGAACGTCTGTCTGTAAATTCTAAATATTATTTAGAAAAAATTAAATGTAGAGCATCTAATACCTAAAAATTTCGGAAATTTTTGGTAGAGGTAGGTACTGAAAATCTTTGAAATATTAAAGCTTCAAGGTATTTAGAAATATTGAAAATTGTCTTAAAAACCATCTACTTCGCAAGGCTTATTTAAAAAAAATTAAGCGTTCCACTTCGAAGAGTTTTAAATGTCTAAAAATTATGACGAGCGTGGAATTTGTTTTGCAAAATTAATTGTAAATTGAATATTAATTTGGAAATCTGGATCTGCGTGTGTGGATATTTCTACGCCCTAGTTGCTGGATGACTGTGCTGTCGCTGTATCGCAGATTGCCAATAAAGGTTTGGGAGAGTATTTTAACAAATTGTTCCATTGTGTCCATTCCTAGTTCGTGGTGGATTTGTCTGTTTCTTATGTGCCAGGGTGCGTTAATCGAAATGCGTAGAATCTTCTTTTTAAACACTTGGAGCTTGTTAATGTTGGTTTTGGATGTAGTGCTCCAGACCGGGCAGGCATATGTTACTAAAGGTCTGAGGATCGCTTTGTACAGCAGGATGCTGCATTCCTTTCGCATGGGGGTATTGCGATTAATGAATGGGTAAAGCTGTCTCAGTCTGTTATATCCTTGATTTAGTTTGTTGTTGATGTGGTGGCTCCATCTCAGCCTGGTATCTAAGTAGACTCCCAGATATTTGACTGTTTCATGTTGTTGACTCCATGGGATCATCTTCCCATTGATGACTGCGAACTGCGCTGCTTTGCTTAGGTGTGGCATTGGTATATTATTGGTAAATATATTGAACAGCGTTGGGCCTAACACGCTTCCTTGAGGGACTCCTACATGGATGCGCTTGGTGTCTGATATGGTATTGTTAATTCGAACGGCAAAAGTTCTGCTTTCCAGAAACGAAAAGATGACTGCAACTAAGTATCTGGGCAGAAAACCGCCACTGTGTATTGCTTTTTGTCGTAGCCACTTTCGATAATTTCAAGGATTCGTTGGAGTTGTTGAATCGTAGAGTGTCCTTCTCTGAATCCGAATTATATTGATGGTATTAAATTGTGTTCTTTCAGCGTCGGTTTTAGCCGTTCGAGTATGACTCTTTCGAATAGTTTGGAAAGCTTCGGTAGAAGGCTTATGGGGCGGTAAGAGCTGCTGTTTCCTTTATGTTTCCCTTGTTTATAAAACATTAGGATGTGCGCGTGCTTCCATTTGTTGGGAAAATACCCTAATCTCATACAGGCGTTGAAAAGTGTTGGCAGGTATGCCAAGCTTTTTTTTGTTAACTTTTTGAGGACCACGTTCGGTATTAAATCGTGGCCTGGGACTTTTTTTAATGACAGGTTTTGTATGATTGAGCTAAGTTCGTTGGGGGCTGTGGGTTGGGTGAGTACAGTCTATTTTTGTCAGAGATTGTACGTAGGAATGCATTTTTCAGTATACCTCTCCGAAAACAGTTTGTTTTTCTGACGGTTTATGGGTTGTGAAAGGGCATCTTTCCCGTGCACTGTACTGCACTGCTCTTTCTTAGAGCATTGAACGTCTGAAAATCTTCAAAATTATTTCTAAAAATTAAAACTTTGTTGAGCATCTCTGGTCTAGAAATCGTAATTATTGACTCTTCTGCTTCGTAGAGTTCTGAGTTCTGAATGTCTAAATAGTTTTATAATTATTTTGAAAACCTAGATATTCTGCTTTGTAGAGCTCTGAACATTCAAACATCTTGAAAATTATTGTGAAAAATTATATCCACTACTATGTAGAGCTTTGAATGTACAAAAACTTATTAAAAAAAATAAATCATCTACCTTTTAGGAGCTTTGAACGTTTGTATATTCTACAAATTATTTTGAAAATATTGAATATTCCACTTTGTAGTGTTTAAAATGTATTTTAATCAACTGTATACAAAAGACAATCTTGTGTATTGTATTTCAAACTGACACATTTGAAAACTACTGCCTCTATTTTGCAATGTTTTAGAGAATGTACCTATTTATATTACAACATATTTTACTCACAGTACCTAAGTCTTTTATATTTTAAGGCGAATACGCTTCCTAAAGGAATAATCTCTGGTGCAAAGAAGTAAAAAAGGAAGAAATACAAATTAAAAAGTGATTTTTAGATTTTGATCAGAAACAAGTAGTTTCAAAGATATTTTTACAAAAAAGTATATATGCTGAGTATGGTATGTTTCCCATACATAGTGGAAGCTTCGGTTTCGAATCCCGAAATTCTGTAAGAAGTAAGAATATATCCATCTGTTTTGTATTATTAATAACTAATAATAGTTCTGTGATCCTAGATACTGCGAAACAATTTTTTGATGTAAATATTTCACAAGTAGGTGACTCAGTTATAAGTTATATTAAAGTTTAAAATTATTGATCTTAAACATCATAAGAAACAATTATAAATTCTTCCAGCTTGACTTTTTCATATCTTTTTTATTTACGCTTATAAAATAAATAACCTCCAATTTACGTCTGGAACTGAAAAGAGTAAACATCCGAAAACCAGTGTGTAGAATGCGGTTCAAATGATCCAATTAAAACAAACAGCGCATTCGATAAAGTAGGGCGTATAAATCGTGGCATTGTTTCAGTATCTAATCTCCCATCGACATCGCCGATCGAGTGTGGTAAAAACAACCAGACACCATATCAATTGAAAATACCACCCTAACAAGCCTAAAACACCGCTTTTAGTCGATAAAAACTTCTTAAGACAACGTCGCTTTACTTTTCGTTTCGTGTTAATGTTAATTTCTGGTCCTTCTGTGAATTTTAAATTTGATGGGAAGCGAGATTTGTTTATGTCCGATGTTAAAATAAGAAAACATCAAAATATTTAATGGGACACTTCAAGACAATTTTAAAAATTATTGGGAACTAGGTATCTACTCTTCAGCTACATTCAAAATAAGTTTTTTATTAAAAATTTTGGGAATTAAATGTTTACGTAGAAAAAATTTACATTTAGATTTTAATTTGTCTTTTGATTTTTTTCTTTAGCAGCAATAAAAGAAGTTGCAAGATTTCCTGAAATAAAAAGTAAAATTGGATCTTTAAAAATAACATTTTATCTAGCCGAAGAAATTTCATTTTTAAAAATGCGGCCCGTCGATTCAGAAAAATTTTAACAAAAAAAGTCAAACTGTTGAGTTACTTTGAAGTATGTTGTGTATGTCCAAATAAGGCTGATGGAACGATGGCTGCAATGGTTCGGCCGAAGTGTCCGAAATAAATTAGGTTAGGTTTGGACGTCGGCCGCGGATGATCGTAAATATGTCGCCCAGAGCTACAGCAGCGCCTCTCGCGACTCTTTTAAAAAGGAAAAAATAATGTTCGGATAGAAAGGTTTTAAGAATAAGAAATATTGCCAGTAAAAACGCTTTTGTAAGTTCGCGTGAACGTTTTTATAATATAGGATTTTTAACTACCCTAAAAAGGTTAAAAAGTACCTTATTGTTCCTAACTGGAATTTTTATCTCGTCGCTGAATCTTAAACCGAATTCGATGTATTTTAAATTCGAGGTGTGAACAATAAACTTTAGTCCGATCTTGTTATACTTTTAAATGCTTTACACGGTAAGGTGGGTGCAACAATTCAGAATATCGTGACCGTAAAATACGAACATGTTTGGTTTAAGTGGAATTTTACAACAAGTTTTGCCAAATTAACAGATTTCTAATAATACGGAAGAATATTTACTATAACAGCGACTCGAACACTACTTATCAAACGTTTAATCAAATTAAGTTCAAGTATTTAGCAGAGTTTTCATTTCTTTCTGATTAAACTTGACACCTGAGTGTAATTCCACAATCATTATCGATAGTTAGATTTGAAAGAATTTGTTTTAATTCGAAGTTGAAATTAATATATCGAGTCCTAATTCGCAAAGCTACCACGAGTCTCAAAATTCAAATTCGAATCACAAATATGGAAATTTACTGCAGGTACGAAAACTCAAATTGCTGGTCAAGATTTCAATTTTGAATTTGAATATTAAAGCCGATTTTTGAATTGATTTGACTCGAATTTATTCGGAATTCGAGTTTGGTTTGCCGGTCTTGATATTTGCTGGGCGACCGATTCATTTTGCTAGAAGCTTACTTGCATCTAAAATAGATAATAAAAAAACTTTACCTATATTGAATTCACTTTCCGTATTCAAAACTTAAATTGGTGAATAAGATTCGAATTCTGGAGTCATATTCGGAAGTTCGGTTTTTGTTTTAATACAAATTTGTAATAATATGAACTTTGAGTTTAGATTCGAATTGGAACTTGATTTGCTTCTTAACGGTTTTATTTTATTTAAAGTTTCTATCAACAAAAAATAGGAATTACCAATCTTATATAGGGTTAACCAAAACCTGAAAAGTACTCAACATTAATACAATTTTCGTGGGGATTGGCTTCAGTATTCAAAACTCTAATACGTACTTAAAATTTGAATTCCGATTCGCAATCGAAAGTCGATTTGTTTAAATTAGGATTCGATTTTAAATACGAGACTAGACTGAAATTTGGCTCAATTCCCAACCTTGCGTTTTGCTTCATAACTGATTCATATTTTATGCGAAACTTATGTAAGTTGAAAACACGAAAATTTATAATAGAATTGGCTACAGTCAAATTAAATAGCCAACTATTGGAAAAATTTACGTGTTCAAAAGGATTGAGACAGGGCTGCACACTATCTTCCACTTATTACTTATTTACACACTGTACCTGCAAGCACTACTAGAAAAACAAAGACACAAGTGCAATATAGGAATACCTTTCTACCATAACGTAACATGCAGCTTCTTATTTGAAGATAATCAGATAATTATGAAATTATTGCTGGCTATCACGAAGATGCATACGACATACTCGTATTTGCTGAGGAGACTAGCAGACAAATACAAAGAAACTTAATCACAGAAAGGGATTACGAATTCAAAATAGAAGTTTCTTAAAATCACGAAAAATTCCAGATTTAAAAACACTCAGGCCCTTTGCTTTAATAAGGTGAAAATGATTAAACCAACAAAACTAGCAACCAAAGCCTTCCTTGAAATCTTTTCGAAATTTACAGTATTTTGAATATATAGGTATATATTTTTAAAAAACTTTTAAAGATTCGCCTTTTTGATGAAATAATTTAGCGTATTTTAACAAATTGTAAGAATTGTGTATACAGAAAAATATGTTGTTATACTCTTCTTTTAAAAAATTGATTACATCTAACTTAAATCTTAAACAATTAAACAGTCATCTTAAAGCAGTTGTAACAATAGATACTAATTCAGGGTGACCAGTGACGATCTAAGCTTTAGAGCTAAAGTGAACATTGTTTTAAATAAAAACAAAATTAAATTTGTGGCATTCTGTCTTTCATGTACCTTTATAATAATTCTATTAGTTTATTAAATTTGAATTATTTTTAGAAAATAGTAATCCAGATGATGTACGTGGTTTCCTTTGGTACCAAATTAACTTTTTTGTTGTTTTACTTCGACAAACTTTTGGTTTCTTAGCAATTTTCGTCTTGGAAAATAAACAAAAATATTAGAAGAACACAAATACAAAATAAAGAGTTAGTTGAATAAATTTAGAAAAACTGTGGATATAAGAAAAATGTAAATAAGCGTTAGTACGAACAATACGTGATAAATTCCTTTTAGAACTAAATATTCAGTTTCTTATGGTATTGCTTCTACAAGCATTTGGTTTCTTGGCAATTTTAATTTTAGAAAATAAACAAAAGTTTAGAAGAACAAAGTCAAACAAAGTCCGGAGAATTAACTTAAAAGTGTGAATGTTAGAAAAATGTAAATTAAACTTTACTGCGAAGATTAGGCAGTGTAAGTGATAAATTGCTTCTAAAATATTCATAATCCTTTTATCGTGTTACTTCGACAAACTTTTAGTTTCGTGGCCATTTTAATTTTTGGAAATAAAGCAAAAAAAAAATTAGAAGAACATAAACAAAGTACGGAGAAGATTAATTAAAGAAATTGTGAATAATAAAAGAATATAACTAGACTTTAGTTCAAAGATTAATTTTGATAAATTGAAAAACCTCAGTCCATTTATTTGGAATTCAGTGAAAGAAAATATGTACTTTAGAAGATACCTTTTTGGACTGAAACTTTAGAAGAGTAGATTAGTTCGGCCCAAACCTCATCATCATCAATTGATATGGAGGAGATCCCTATGGATTACGCCAGGCCCACCCCATTGGGCCTGAAAAAATAATTTTAAAAGTGGGCTGAAGTCTGAATAGTCAGATAAGTATTTAATTTGGTCCTCCGATTGAGTTTCAATTAGTAAAAATTAATTGATTTTAATAACAACAACTACAAGTATTTTTGGGACAAAATACTATAATTTTTTGTACACAAATTAAAGTTTTTCTAAAAGAATTAATTGGTTAAAATTATTTAGTTTTTGTAAACTTGTATAATCAAGGACTTTTTGTGTTGGAGTTCAGATTAAACAACTGTATTACAATAATTTATTGTGCTGCAACGTTTAATTTGATTCAAAGGTAAGTCGATCATAATCCTATAGAAATTTTATTAATCATTAAAAATACGAGAAAATGAAGAACAGCAGACTTCGAAAAACGGCGACATGCACGCTAAAATCAATGTCATGTGGTAACAAAATTTAGGAAAAAACTAAAAGGGGTTTCGAAATAAATTAAGAAAAAGAAAAATTGGGTTCTAAGCTATCAAAGAAAAAAGGCCAAGGCCAAGTCTTTACTGAAAAGAAAAGGTAGAAGAGCATATGAAAGCAAAAACCTTAAAGAAAGTCAGCTATTGATAAATGATAAGTAAGATGCCCAAAGCCATTAGAAATTTATATCAGAATTCGGCCAATAAAGATTGATAAAGAGTGTGACGAGGAAAAATTTTTACAAATCAACTCCAGGTTGAAAACTTAAGATAACAACGCCAGAGGCATCGAAGGATGCAAACGCCTTGAAAACTGACAGGTCTTAACCAAATGAAGATATATTTACATATTTAAATGAAGAGCTCTGTCAATTAATAACTGTAATTATTATGCAACATGGTACTGAAGCACAATATTGAATAAAATTAAAATGAAAATAAATCTAGAATGTGATTTTACTGGTAATAGCAATGTATGAAAATTCATCTTTAAAACCCCTTTCAATAGCATTCGAAGTTTTGGTTAATCTTTCAGTTATTTCTACAATTTTAAACCAAGCTTCTTAAAAAAGCACAAATAAATATTTTTCATTAGTTTTAAAAAAATTAGTAAAACATTAAGAAACTACCTACGTGATTTTGACAGAATGAAACATTTCAGGGTTTCTAAATTTTCGTAAAATAGACATTTTCAGGTTGATACGGGACGCACGCTACATAAATAATAATAATTATTAATAATAAAACTGTTGGGTCTTTACTGCAAGTAACATACTTTGGTTTTCCCAAAGAAACTGAATTCCATACTCGGTAGCTTAGCAAATGATTTTGTACGAAATTAATGAATAATGATTTAAATTAGACTTTTTCGTTTTTAAATAGGGTTTATTTGTGTATTTCCTGAGCGGGATCTAGGCTTGCGGATGCCAAGTATTTCAACGTTCATCGACTGTGTAAAATAAATTAAGTCCATTGTAGGCGACGAATAAGATAAACAAGAGAAAATCTTGAAAACAGCATCGTAGTTTTGAAGTTTATATGACTTGAACAAAATTCTTGGATAATTAGGTACTTAGAATTGTTAAACGAGTTAACATCATCAGATATACCCTTATGCAGTAAAGGAAAAAACGCAAGGCATGTTCATTAAATTTTAACAGCTTTTTTATGAGTAAACAGTAGAAATAAAGTGTCTTAAAGTCTATATTAAGAGCAGACTGTCACTAAACCGTCTTATCTGTCTTACTTGTTTTAACATCTAAATTGTGGATTGTTCAGTTTGAGATTTGATCTACAAAAAAATATTAAGCGGTTTCAACATTAACATTGTATGCAACTTAACTTTTGTGAAGTTATCGAGATATGTAAATTCGTCCGTTATGTTCGAATGGAATGCCTATTATATTCATTTAGTCTGGTAGAATTGGGAGTAGTTGGGAATTTTATTCGGTATGAAATATTTGGAAGTAAATTTTAATATTTTGCTTATAGCGGTCAGATGTGGGCCAAGAATGCACTCAACTATTTTAGAAATCCTTTACACTCACCGGCATAATAAAGCGAATAGCTGCATATAAAATATGTTCGTTTCAGTGTCTGCCTTTTCATATTAAATGAAAATGCTCGAGCGTTATTTTTAGAGAAACTCTGACGGGCTTCGAGCGCGTTAAAAGAATTTAATTTATAAAACAAAGTTTCACACTATAAAACTAAAGCGATTCCATTTAAGCGTATTTTTATGGCGAAGTAGTTAGACTTCTAATAAATCTCGTCGTAATTCTAACCAAGCCCGAAGTATAACTACTAACTTGGACTTTTTATTTCTTTGGTCAGCATCACCTAGATTTGGATTCACTTCTGCTTCAGAACTTCATTTATGATGTCGTAAAGTTGGTTAAGATTCCACCTGAACTATTAGTACGGTCGATGGATCAAGTTAACTCTTACGACTTTGTAATTATTGGTTTCTCATAAAAACTTTCATCTACTAAGAAAAGTTGTTGGAAAAGTAATTTCTGCTTTATATAAACTAACTTCCGATAATTAAGGGAATAAGAGAAAAGCCTATTAACGTCAGAACTTGTAGAAATATAGAGAAAGCTACTTTTAATTCATTCATAGAATTTTAATGAGAATTCGGCAAAAAATTTAAATATTGAAAAGAAGAAAATTTGAAGAATACGAAAATTACTAGCCAGAATAAATCTGAATATAACGAACCATTTCAAATGCATATTCATTTTGAAAATCTACAAAATAAAAATAAAGGTTTTCGGATGATCCAGGTCGGAAGATAAAAAGCAAAAAACTGAATAAAGAATTCAGTCAGTTTTAATAAAGCTATTTACAAAGAATAAACGGTTATGCGAGATAATAACATCAAAGTGCCACTTTCGCTGTGGACGTTTAATGCTTAAAGAGTACTTGACAACATTCCAGGAAATATTGAGCACTCTGGAAGTTAGTTTGTAGGAGAAGGCCACGTTTTGATAATTGAAGCAATTTTCTCTTTTATTAGTTACCATTAACAACACCTGCTTTTGCAAGTATTTATTAAAATCGAAAATTGATACTAGCACCCTTTAAATGGTGGAAATTGCGTTTAATATTAAAATTCAAGGGTTAATATTTTCTTCTTCTTGGAAAAATGTTTATTATTTTAAGGATTAGAATGTTTGTTTTAAAGGAAGCAAATGCCTATTTTATTTCAGTCGTTTTTGGATTAAAACAATGTCTTTTCATACAATTATATGAAAATCAGCATCATGCCAGTTCTTGTACCTTAAAACCTTCAAACTTAAAGTTTTACAAGAAAATAATGTTTGGTTTTGCAGAAAACAGCGACCAATTTTAAACAGTGAGAATGTACTTTTCTGGTGGTTTTAGAAGTCAAACTTAAATTTAAATAATGTAAAATGCAATACAAAATTGTGGAATAGTTTTATTAAATAAACACCTTTCAGTTTCTAGATTTAATGAAATTTGTATAACTTTGATATTTTTCTAATAAAATTCGAAATTCAGAATCTTTATTTTCGTTTAATATCATCAAAATATGTGATTCTTTTATCAAGGAGGTATCTGTTAAATGACAATACATTTAATTACAACATAAATTAGTGTCTTTGAACCGCCTTGGGGTTGATATTTAAAATTCGAATTGATACTGAAAATTCAAATTATAAACATTCAGTTTCAGGTATAAATTTAAATCCCCAACGCAGAAATTTATATTTCGATTGTCAATGTTTAAATCTTACTGCAGATTTCATGGCATGTTAATATCACATCTAATAAATGGCAGTTTGTTTTTCTTGATTTAAACGTTTAAACTGATAATCATCAAATAAATGTTTATGTCACGTAAATTTAAACAATTTAAAAATATATTACTTCATATTACTTCAGCTCATAATGAAAGGCAAGATAGAAGGAAAGAGGGGAGTAGGAAGAAAACGAGGGTCCTGGCTAAGAAACATCAAGAACTGGACATCCATGAACACCCAACAACTCTTCAGAATAGCAGAAGATAGAAAGGCTTTTTAAATAGTTGTCGCTAACCTCCATTAGGAGACGGCACCAGCAAGAAGAAGAAAAATAAGTTGACCAAACCTGAAAAATAATCAGTTTCGAATAATTAAGTCTTGATAAATTCAAGTCTTTTGCAATTTTCAAACTTGAAATTCATATTTACTATTTGGTGCTTGGGGTTAGACTTAAAGTTTACTACACTGATAGTGGAAATAAAATTCTTAAACTCCAGTTTTAGGTTCGAATTTAAAACCCCATTATTTACACTTTCGATTCTTAATTAAAAAATAGGATCTCAGTGCAAGTTTTGCCATCTTGTAAGATTATTCTGTAATTAAATTGTTTTGATGTAAATGTTTAAACTTACAACGAAAGACTGGCTACATGAATACGGTTTACTTAATCTGCGACTGAAGAACTATTCAAAAAAACTTTTAGCTTTTAATAGATACTAGTATTATTAACGGAAATATTTTGTATTTTATACTGAAATTCTAAATTAAATTTCAGGGGTGTAAGATAAAATATTTAAACGTAGCTTGGAAATTGATTAAATTCAGAAGGAAATCAGAAAACCAACACCAGAGTTTTTCTGATTTTCAAATGAGCAAATTCGAACCATATTTTTATGATTTCAAATTTAAACTCAAAAATGGGAAATTAAGTTCAGGCTCAATTTTCGGCAGTTGTGTATTTCAAGATGTAAAATGTGGATTAGAGCTTGAAATTCGACGCCTAATAAAGCAATTACGTAATTAGAAATTTAGTTGTTAAGTTAATTTCAAAAACTGTCAATATTTTTTGAAAAAAATTGAACTCTTGCAATTACTACAGTTAGAGTTTCCATTAAAATGTTCTCGTTGTACGGAAATATCATCGTCTGTAGTTCTCGATTTTGGAAGAGTGAGAGTTGTTTAACCTATACAAGTTGTTTGAACAGTTGATGTCAAGAAGACTTACAGTATATACAAACTCATCTATAAACCATTTGTATTTTCTAAAGGATTATTGTGGCGAGTTTGATATTTTATATTTCTCCGAAACGTTACGTGAGTTATTAGTTAATTAATATAATTTCATTTTCAGAAACTGGTGGCGAAAATCCCAATACAAAATATAATTTAAAAGAATTTGTACTTTATTCAAGCATTACAATTGTTAATTTTACTCAAAATAACATAGCCGAATAAAACTATTTTTAGTTAAAAATACTTGACTTACGTCGAAAATCTTAAAATCTGAAGTTATATTATATCTTACATTATTAATATGCATTAATAAAATTTAGCTAACACTTTTCAAATAATTAACTTCATGAGGTTGTTAATGCGTAGAACGTCTTTTTATACCAGAATCTCGAGTTATACGAGTAACATGGGTTTAGGGATTTATATTTAAAATTTTAAAAATCAATTTGATTGCTAGTAATTAGGAAGCAAAAATAAGTTATGCTTACAAATAAAAAATAAACAAGGGAAAGTCGGTAATAACTAACCAAGAATGAATAATAATTTTAAATAAAATGGAAAGAAAAGTTCAAGGAACTTTAAAAAAATGGACAAAGAGAGGAAGAAACACAGTATGAGTTGATGAAAATGCGAGAAAAGAAGCAGAAAAACTATAAAAAAAATATGATTAGATGATTACCTCCAGGATAAGGTAAGATCACAATAGAAATGATAAAATATCTAATATTGAGGAAGAAGGGAGAATTGGTAGGTATTAGTTAAACCTGATAAAGATAGAAAAAAAGAACACTAAAAGATCAGAGAATAAAAAATTAAAGCACCTTCGTGTAAAAATCAGGGAACAGTAATGATTGTAAAAGCTAAAAGTAAGAAAACGGTCAGACGTACAGTAGATACAATATAGGAACGACTTTTGGGAAATGAGGCTTGGAAAACAGGTAGAATATACAGAGTTATTATAAATGATTGTAGTCGAAGCAGGTGGTGCGCGTGGTAATGAAATTTTGCCGCTTTATACAAACATAATTATAGTGCATCCATTTTTGTAGTGATTTTTATTTTCCAAGTGAACTGTCAATAGTCAGTCGTATGTCATTTACTGTATTTACTCTGTTTTTGAATAATTGTATTTTGTGTTAGTTTGCCTGTTGATTTCGCCCTTGTTTAAAAGTCTACGTGAATAAACTCAGTCTTAATTAAGACTACTGCTGATTCCAGAAGTGTTAATACGTAAGTGTAATTAAAGGCAGTCATAGAAATTTTAATAAACAAAAAGCAATATTGTAGGTTTAAATTAATCATAATGGTGTACTCTTTAGAACAGAACACCTTTATTACTAAATCTTACTATCGAAACGGTGTATTAAATGGAGACGGGAAATGGATACATATTCTGTTCAAGCATGCAAAAATGCATATCTCGTTGCGTTTCCAGGCATAGATATTGAAGAGGAACCTTTAGTGGCTCATATTCGGAGAGTTGTGGACAGATTTGAAAATACTTCAAATGGAGAGCACTTTTAACATCTATTGTAAATAAACATAAATAATCATTATTAAATAAGTTTTGCATTATCTTTTTGTGTGTTTTTTAATAATATGAATACATTATTAACTATGCATTAACAATGAGTTCATTAATCGGAGTCTAGTGTAGATATGTCTCGGGTTTGTATCGATCATTCTTTAAGTGAAAATTATGCTAAGAAAATTTTTGTTTCACTTACTTTTAACTTTTTTACATAAATATTGACTCGTTATGCAACCAATTTAACACTTGTGTGTAGAACAGTGCATATCCAATGTAATTTGAATCATTATTTGTGTGGAGCAGAAACAAGGAATTTTACATTTAGATTTTCGGCCTACTTCAACTACAATCATTTATAATAACCCTGTATAATGGAGTGAAGGTAGAAAAACAGGGTAACACAAGACCACATATTTGTCATCAGAAACATAAGCGAAAAAGCAATAAAAGGATTGAAGGATGTTTACATCAGATTTATTGATATGGAAGAAGCTTTTAACTGGGATTTCTTAATGACAGAGGATTAGCAGCAACTTGATAGAAAATTTAAAAACACAGAAGGTTTTGATTAGAACAAACAATGAAATATCAGATATCTTTAGGTATTCAACAGATTTGAAACGAGAACTCATTTGCTTTCCAATATGGCAATAGACGAAACTACACAAATTGCTAGTAACGTTTGAAAATATATAATGTAGAATATTAGAGAATGGAAACGATAGAAAGTACAAAATTATGCGATGTGAACGACATGTTACTTATAACTTATAACTGCAGTTGATAAGGGATTTGCAATAGAACAAACATATAAAAACTTCACGAACTACTATAAATATGAAAAAAAAATGGTTATATGAACTAAGAGCATAAAATATAATATTACAACAAGTAGAGTTAGTGTTATACTTTTTATTATTTTATATTTGCCGCGTTTGCAGTTGTAAATGCTGCAGTACCGCCATATTTGTTATCTATCAAGATCTATCAAGCTGTGCATATATGGCTCCACTAGTAACTGGTAAACCACGTGTTAACTGTAACTGATTCAATCTATTAATATTTATATTTATGAGTTAAATTAAACTATTCGAAATCATTCTACTGCTTTTACTAAGCCGTTCTTTGGTTAAACTGTTTCTACTGTGAAATCGACTAGGGACAAAACAAGAGGCGGAAACGAAGCTGATCTTCACTAAATAGAGACTTTTCTGCAACATTTAGATTAGAATAAGTGAAGTTAAAAGGTACCTGAGTAACGAAAATGAGCAAGTAAAAGGCAAAATAGCGAAAACTGAAAGATTATTCAATGCCGTAAAACAACTTATTGAGAGAGAAAGATATGCTAGAAAAGCTGACGCAGTTAGGAAAGCGATTGAACCAATGACAGTAACTCATGACAAACAACAGAAAACCAGAGGTTTTTAAGAAAAGTAAAACGAAAAACAAGGATAGATACAATAAGAAATAAATGCTAGGTAGAAGAGCCTGATGAACATAATACCGAAAGCTACCAGCTAAGGTAGGTGAGTCACGTACAAAGACAGATGAAGAACCATCGGTTAAAAATGTGGACGAAACTGGAAAATTAGGAAAAAGACAAAATCAGCTAAGATGGTTGCGCCATGTCTAAAGAAAGATGCAGCACCATTATTGCAGAAAGTGAAGGAAACTTGAAAGGTAGGAAATTGACCGAAGCTAAGAAAACTGTGGACGGAAAAGTGAGAAAAACAGCAGAAAGGAGAGGAGTCAAATAAAGAAGATCCCGACTTATATGGAATGGAAGACATCAAAGCCAGGTATGGAAAATGATCTTACAAAAGCTCAATTCCTCATACTCATACACCAAAAGGTAGAATTGTTTTCGGGTTATTAAATAAGTAAGAAAATGTCACAGAACACTTCTTTTATTTCAAAGACTCAAGTCATTTAGATAGTACCTATGGGATTTAGATTGCTGTCGCCTAAAATGGATTTAAAGCTAAATTTTGAAATATCGTCTTGGGTGTTAGTGTATTAGTTACCTGGGCTACAGCAGGTTTCAGCAACGCAAGATTGAGCAACTCAGACCTACCTCTATTATTGGTGAATAGTTGGAGTTCTTCCTTTGCTAAATAATACGCCTTGTCATTTAAACAATTCAGACCTAAGCTCAGTAATCCTTGCTTTAAATTGATCCCAGTCAAAAACGCACATACATAAGAGAGATGTTCATCTAATCGTAGTCTTTTTCAGGACTATAAATTTTTCTAATTATGTTTTAGAATTTCTAAATACGTCAGATATGTGATTCAATAAATTGGTATAAAGATTATGTATGTAAAGTTATTCTAAACGGTAACAAGTTTAAGAATGTACCGAACAAACCAGTATCGTAAAATAAATAAATCGAAGCAAATTTAATCAGAGTTGACCATATAAATTTAATTCCGAGATTCTTCGGTCCAAAAAGGGAATAAGCTTTACTACTTCAAACTATATTTAATTGAAGATCGGGCTGTCAGAGTGATAAAATAATGGGTACGAGTGCAGCATACGTTTGGCTTAATCTGGTAAATAGTCAGCACGTACACAAATCAGGGTAAATCAGCCGTTACACAAGAGACCGCACAATGCAAATTGTCGCAGAATTTGTCTAGATTATCAGACTTGCTGCTATTTATACATTCACTTTGTCCTCCTGATGTATATCAGCGGCGGGCCCATATATCCTGCTATTTTATGTTACCACACTACGCTATCTTATGACTTTCAATTAGTACGAAAATGTATTTAGTTATCGCAAATTGATTGTTTATGTTTAAGTCCTTATCTTTTCCATGCAATTATCAGGTTGCACTGAATAATCACTGCAAGCCAGCGAAGAGGACAAATAAAACACACAATACGCGTTTTATGGGGTTTTAAATGTGGGTGGGTATTACTTGACTTTAACGTTTCTACGTAAAATATTGGACGACACTAATGGAAATTCCCTTTAAAAAAAGCTCACTCGGTCTAATTTATCGCCATTTCCTAACAGTTACAATAAAACAGAGGGAAAATTTTAACTGAATTTTGATGATTAAAATATGTAAAAATAATAACCTAGGGAAAAGTTTTGCTAATAAATCAATATTTTTCGGGGTCAGCAAAACTGGAAATTTTCACGTATTCGAATAACCAATCGCAATTCGAACTCTTAGAGCAAATTCCAAACGTTATAATAGCGAAATTTAACCTTTCAGGCTTGGATTTAAAATGCAAATTTTAATATTCGAAATTCAAATTTCAAGCATTAAACCAGAAATTCCAATTAAAAAATTCATTTCTTTCTTAGGAATTCTTTCGAATTCAAGTTCTTGTAATATATTTCCTAAATTTTTTAACTTATTACTCTTATTGATAGGTTAATTATTTTAGTGATTTAGAATTAGAATCGATACTCCTAATTTTGATGATTAAAATGGCTGATATTGTAGGAAGAAGTGTACAATTTTGGCAGTAAATTAATAATTTTCTGAATCGACAAAACATCAAACAATCAAGACTGGGAATTTTCAGGTAATCAATTGTAATAAATTTGAACTCGCTGTAAATTCCTAGCCCTTCAAACTTGGATTTAAAATATAACTACTAAGTTAATATTGGAAATTTAAATTTTGAACCCCGAATTTAAGATTGAACCCTACATTCCCAATAGAACTTTCACATTTTTGCTAGGAAATACAATTTTCGAAATCATTTCATACATTTTTATAAGCTAAATATCAAACTTACTAAATGTTGTTGCTGATAACTCAATTTTGCAGACTTAGGAATTTAAAGCGATAATTTGAATTTTGATGATTAAAATACATAAAAGCAATAACTTAGAAAAAAAGGTGAAATTTTGGCAATAAATCTATATTTTTCTTAGTCAGCATTACATCAAACGACCAAGGCTAGAAATTTCCAAATTTTCGAATTACCAATCGCAACAACTTCCTGTAAATTCCAACAGTGAAAATTCCTATCACCAAATCCAATTTATAAATTCGACTGACTCATCAAGCTTGGATTTAAAATATAAATTAAATATCGAAAATTCAAATTTCAAGTCAGGAATTTAAGGTTACATCACAAATTCCCAATAAAAAATTAGGATATTAGGATATTCAGCTTTCAAATTCGGTTCTAGATTTTATTTCAGCTAACTGTCAAGCTTAGTGAATGCCTTTGTGGACAACTTAATTCTGCTGATTTACGAATTTTCATCGATAATCTGAATTTTGATGATTAAAATAAATAAAAGTAATACTTTAGGAAAACTATAGAATTTTGGTAATATTTTGTTGGGTTAGTACAACATCAAACAATCAGGGACTTTACATTTTCAAATATTTGAGTTACCAATCGCAACAAATCCGAACTCCCAGTAATATCTCAACGTGAAATTCTTATTGTTGAGTCGAGTTTTGAAATTAAACCCTGGAAGCTTGGATTTAAAATCTAAATACTGAATTAATATTGAAAATTCATATTTCGATCCTCGAATTTAATATTTCACTCTAAATGCCCGATGAAACATTAATATATTTATTAAGAAAAGCAACTTACAAATAAAATTCAAGGTTTTGTGTTACCTAAAATGTCAAACTTACTAAATATTTTTGTTGATAACTTAAATTGGCTGACCGAATTTGAATTGATAATCTGGATTTCAATCTCAGTCAATAAATTTATCGAATCTTAAACTGAAGTTAACAGAAGCATTAATATAAACATCTGTCATTATAAACCGATTCTAAATAGTTATTTGTACAACTAGTAATGAAAGCAATTCTTTTTTTCATGAGTTTGAAGCTTGATGCACGCCGGCGAAGCCGGAGTGCATCAATCAAACGAGTGAAAAAAAGATGCTGTCATACGAGTTGTACACAACATTTTTTTGCATTTTGACATCTTAAATCCCTCAAAATAGGATAAAAAGGATTTGAGAATTTACAGTTGTCAAACTGACAATTTACAATATTTTATTTAAAGCATACTTACTTAATGCAAAATGTAAAATTAAATAGTTAAAAAAAGTGTTGCTTTCTTTATGATTTTTTAATAAAAAAAGTCCACTTTTTTTATCAAAATGCAAAAAATGTTATTTTAAATTAGACTAACCTGATAACATTTTTTCTCTTTTATATGCCAAATTTGGATCTCAAATGAATGCTGAAGATTTAGTAACAATAATAATAAAATAACTTTTTTAAACGTGAATCAGAATTCGAAATTCAAACTTAAACTCAAAATTTGTAGTTTGTACCTATATTGGAGAGTCAAAATGTACTCGTATTTAAATCAAAATTGCTTAATTTAATTTAAGTATTTACAACTTACGTCTAGGTTTTTTATAGTACCTGCTTAAAAAGTGTAATTATTGAAACTGAAGAAATACAGTAGACTGAAGATCAAAAATGTAAAAATACATTTAATATTATGTAAACGTTATTCGTTGTTTAAAATATATTTTAATATTTAAATCTGGGTTTAAATTTAAGTTGCTTTAAATAGTTGGGAAATCCGATATATTCTTGAGTTTGGAGAATTAAATTTCGAAGCATAACTGCCTAACTTCAGCATACCAAGGTTAGAGTCACTACTTAAAAGTACGATATTAGACTAGTTCTAAAAGAAAGTATGGCCCACATAAAATTTCCCTCTTTTAACCGAAGATTGTCATTTCAAATACCTATTTAAAACTTTTTAGTATTTGAATCAGGATCCAAAAATACGATATTAGACTAGTTTCAGAGCTCGAAGTTTGTATGCGCATTCGAGACTCAAAACATGAATCAGAATTCGACAGTTAAGTTGTGCTAAAACAAAGACCGAAATTTTACTAAATTTAATCTAAATACCTAATCTTACACCTGAGTTTTTGTGGTAGAAGCTTAAAAACTCTAATTATAAAACATGAAGAAATATAATAAATATTTGGGGTTTAATATTTAAATCTAGGTCTAAATTTGAGTTGGTTTAAATAGTTGGGAAGCATAAATTCTTGAGTTTCAAGAAATAAATTTTGGGCTATAAATGCTTAACTCCAGGTTCCAAACCTTGAATCAAGATTAAAAATTAAAAAATGCGTTAATATGCTGCAGCTTCAAAATTCGAAATTTTCATCTGCATTCGAGACCCTTAATGGTAAATTAGAAGTTGAAATTCAATTCATACTAAAGTAAGGACTGAAATATTACATAATTTAGTTTAAATATTGACTTCCTAAATGCTGATTATATTGACAGAAACAGAAAATATAGCAAACGAAAAATTTCCTTTTCATAAATTCAAAAATAGTTATCATTTAAGGCATTTTTTTGGAAAATCCAATTTTGGACTTGAATCAGAGGTTTATATAAGTAATCGATTTTAACAGTAGTCCGAAATGTTCGATGATATAAGCAACCTTTTATATATTTATTGAGATGAAACAGATCGAAAGCTAAAGCTTTAGTAATGAATTATGTTAGTTGAAAAATAGAGCCAGAATGTGACTAGGAAAGACAGAACGAAAGAGAACGAGAGCCCAAAACATAAACCTATAATCCGAAACCTGGCAGTTAACATTTTTGAGGTTTGTCTACTACATACCAACAATCATGGCCTACTGTAATTATATAATTATGAATTCATCTAATTCCACAGTAGGACATTGTAGAGTAAAACTTTCCAGTTAAACTTTAGTAAATTCTACCTGGCATCACTTAAGCGGTTCGCACTATAATAAATTCGATTCGTCAAATAATAAGACGTTTCAGAACGGTAGGAATATCAGAGGTGATGGATTATTCTAGCTTATACGATTCTTAAATTTTAATAAAAATTAACTGCATTTTACGTAATCTTTGAGGGAATCTTGAAAAGCATTTCCGTTTTGTTCGGCAAAGCATAAGCAAAATCCCTGTGTTGTTTAGCTTCGCTTTGTTAGCAAAAAGAATGTGAAAGTTCCTGTTGGTTCAAACGTTTATATCTGCACTTTTATTCAATTTATCTGTAGAACAGAATATTGGAGTGTAAAATGCAATTGTAGAATAAAATTGAACAACGTAACCAGTTGCAGTTTAAATATTGGACACAATTTTGTGCTTCTGTTAAAATATAACCCAATAAAGTAACACATCTAAAGGTAAACCATAAAAATATGCAAAGTAAAATCCTACCTTTATCCCCAAACTTTGATTTATCAGCTCGGTCCATTTTAGTTCAATAAATGCACCACTAACCCACTACTTTCCCCCAAAAACCACCAACAGAAACGTACATAAAGTTTTCCAAAAGTAATACATGAAAAATTTTATTAAAACGTTCACACAGCCCCAACACCTACTTTGGAATTAGGGCATAAACCTGTTTTAAGGGATATCAGCGTGTGCTGTGATTGGTTACATTCGGTTAAGTAAAACTAAAAATTTACACCAATCACATAATGTATAAAAGTGTCACACTAATTATACAATGTAATCAAATTAATCAACATGTACTCCATTTAGTATACAAATAGCAATATCATCGCCTATGAAACATGTAGATGTAGATGTACCCTTTTTATAGGCTCTAGCAGGGCCTCCCAGGATTCCATGTGCTTCATTTTCGACGTAGATATCGTTCGAAATAGTAATTTTTCTACAACCACCATGGAAAGTGGGATTTTCAGACTTCGTCTCCATAGATACGAGTATTGAAAATGAGTGTTTGCCGAACAAGTGAAAATTAGCGTGCGGAAAGTTTACTTTCCGCACGCAAATCTGGATTAATCTGGATTTGCGTGCGGAAAGTAAACTTTCCGCACTCAAATTTTGATTTGCGTGCGGAAAGTAAACTTTCCACACGCTAATTTGTTTACTTTCCGCACGCAAATCAAAATGTCATAAATGACATTTGATGAATGTCAGATTTGATTTTGCAGAAATATTTAAATTTTTTGTGGTTGTAGAAAAAATAGTGTGTAATACATGTGTTGAAAGCTTGTATTTGCCACACTCATGTGACTGCAGCACTCACTAGCGTTCGTGCTGCAAACTTCACATTCGTGTGGCAAACGCAAGCTTTCAACACTTGTATTACAAATAACTACTTTTGCATTTTGACAAAAAAAGTGGACTTTTTTTATCAAAAAATCATAAAGAAAGCAACACTTTTTTTAATTTTACATTTTGCATTAAGTAAGTATGCTTTAAATAAAATATTGTAAATTGTCAGTTTGACAACTGACAATTCTCAAATCCTTTTTATCCTATTTTGAGGGATTTAAGATGTCAAAATGCAAAAAAATATTGTGTACAACTCGTATGAAAGCATCTTTTTTTCACTCGTTTGATTGATGCACTCCGGCTTCGCCGTCGTGCATCAAACTTCAAACTCATGAAAAAAAGTATTGCTTTCATTACTAGTTGTACAAATAACTATTGTAATACAAGTGTTGAAAGCTTGCGTTTGCCAAACGAATGTGAAGTTTGCAGCACGAACGATAGTGAGTGCTGCAGTCACATGAGAGTGGCAAATACAAGCTTTTAACACATGTATTACACACTATTTTTTCTACAACCACATTTCCATAAAAAAATTTAAATATTTCTGCAAAATCAAATCTGACATTCATCAAATGTCATTATGACATTTTGATTTCGGTGCGGCAAAATTATACTTTGCCGCACCGAAAATCATGCATGTGCGTGCGGAAAGTAAATTTTCCGCACGCTAATTTCACTTGTTCGGCTAACACTCATTTTCAATACTCGTATCTATGGAGACGAAGTCTGAAAATCCCACTTTCCATGGCGGGAGTAGAAAAAATATATTTTATGTCTAATAATCTTATTGGAAGATAAATATTTGAAATGAAATCATGTTGCTCAACTATAATTGTTTGTAATGAAACGAGGCCGGTTTTTTAAAGATAGGTGAAAAATACCAACAAGCAAGTTTTTAAAACTAAAGACTTGCCAAATAATTTGTTTTTCTAAAACGTTGCAATCTGAAATTTTGGATATGAATTTGTCATAAATTGAATAATTTCAGTAATTTTTAAGTTAAAGTAGATTTAACCGCCAAGCGCCAAGGGTTAAGGTTCTTGTTTTTTACCTGGTTTGGATCTTTAGACCAGTTTCTAATTATCTTTATTTTATTCTTTTTGACTCTGGCAACCAGCCTTTCTTCTAAACTCTACTAATTATAAAGGACCAAAGTTATCAGATTAACCTTCATGTCAAAAATTAACAACATGAGACTACTAATAAAATTAATCAAAATAAAATTATGAAAGGCTTGAAGTTGTTGAATAGAAGAAAATTACCCTTTTAGTAGAAGTCTGAATCTAAGGGGGATGGTTAAATGTTAAATATATTGTCTAAATAAGCAATTTAAAAAAAAACTGGAAGCCCTGTGTATATTGGCATATTAAAGAATCTTGAAGATCTCAAGGGTGGATGGAGTTACCAATAAAGAGATACTTCAAAGGCTAGGCAAAGAACAATAGATAGCGCTTATCATTAGAATAAGAAAGCTACAGTATTTAGGGCATTCGGTGGAAAAAATTCGAAACCAATCGGTACAAGTGAGTTTCTGAAGGAATTTGAAGAATTGGTTTAACTACACTTCAGCCCAGACCTTCCTCAGCTTTCGTCACAATTTTGCAGGCACTGCATGTGTCTCCATAAAAGAAAAAAATTAACTTAGACAATTTTAGGGATGAGTTCCATGTATGATACATACAAACATCTAAGTTAATAAAATGAAACAAAGGGTTTGATCCAAACTATTAGCAAGTCTTACTATACATAAATTGAATTAAATTAAATACAGAAATATAATGTTGCATCAAAATCGTAGGAAACATCACTAATACGAAGGACCTGACTTCTTAAGGACATGCTCGGTTCTTCGACGACCACACCAACAATAAAAGCTCTGCTGAGCAGTTCTTTATATAAGAAGTCAGCTCCCACGCACACGAGTGTTGGAACAAAGGCATGCTATAAAGAATGCCATTTCAGCTGGCTCGAATCATTTTTCAGGTTCATGGTGGTCACCCATGTGCATCTGGCATGCTTTTATACCAATAATTAGTGTAGTGACCCTAGATAACACGTCATATTAACGCACTTATCGATGCGCTGCCTATCATCGCTTTATTACAATATCTATAAAGAAAAACCTGAATATTAGCAAACTTGATTATTGTTCCAAGAAGGAAGAGGAATGCGAACCTAAGTAATCTAATATTTAAGTGAGATGGGATGTCTTGAAGTTCTTGCAAAAGCTAACGATGAAAAATGTTTGCTGATGGTATGTGCCTGTCATCGCCGGAGCGGCCGAGTACTAAGGCATTCGACTACGGCGCGAACGGTTTCGGGCTCAAACCCAAGTCGGATGCTCGGCGGGTGGCCTACTCAGTCACTGAAACTAATTGGGAAACGAAACACGGTGATGGAGTAAGCGTGCGAGACCACCGGTTACGAAAGCGACTTAGCAGGCCTTAAACCTACCTTTACCTTTACCTATGTGTCTATATCATCATTATACGTTTACAATTCCCATTTCAAGACCGCATCGATTACTGGATTTGGTGGAGTTTGTGAGAAAGAGAAACTTGCGGAATTTGCTTTTGGGAAATATCAAAGATAATGAGCAATTTTATTTAGTAATACCAAATACTAAAACAAATGAATGATTATTTTAAGACTGAGAGTCACACACTAGAAAAACAAAATATTTTTGATAATAATAATGATTCCGGGCAAGACGGAGAATACATCAACGATTATTAATATCGCCACGAATTTTTTTTAGAACATACAAAGGGAAAGTCTAGCTCAAAATGACAAAATAGACAATATTGAGAGTAAAGATAAACAGTGGGAAATAGAAAACCGAAAATATGAGAGAGGAGAAAAACCGAAAACGCTTAAAGCAGAAGAGAGAAAAAGACTGAGTAGAGAAGGTTATTTGAAAAAAAGTGTCTGAAAGAGACTAAAGGACAAACGTGAGAAAAAATTGTTTTATAAATTTTAGTAGCCCATTAAACAGCGTAAGTAAAATGTTGATGGTAAATACGAGTATATTGAAATTCACTCAAGGCAATGAATTTAATTTCATTATAAAATTAATTTAAAAGAAAACGGATTTTATAAGAGAAGAGGTAGTTCGAGCAAGCGTCAAAGAGATGGAAATTTACGTATTTCAAGTCCACTTAAGAATATGCAGGGCATTGCTTTCAAAGATCATTTACATCATTACTTGCAATCTCAGGAGCATCCTTTTAATTCTAAAGCATCATATCGAGGCTTGAGATTGAATATAGTTGCCAAAGGGTACATTGAAGCCCCATACAGATGCATAGCTATGAGGGAGGGGGAAATTATGCGCGATAGACAAGGACCCTCAAGCTGAAGGGGCTCACTGACCAGAAGGTAGATAAGGGTCAGTAGTCAGTACTTAGTTCCCGATATAAAAATTTACGGTACAGGGCCTCCCTCATTTTTTTTTCTTAGGATCCACCCAATGCGTATTGTTCGCCTGACGACTCTCTGAACCAAAAAATCTCTTAGAAAGATCTGACCGTGAATATTTAAAAATTCTTCTAGTCTTCACAAGTCAAATAAATCATTCAAATAGCAAATTTTTAAATTAAAACTTGCCATTTCGTCGTTTTCTGAAATAATAATAAATTAATATAGATTTATAAAAATGGTTTTTCGAAATTTATGTAGAACTTCTATTATTTCTTACTTTTCCAAGGATGATGGCAAATCTGGAGAGGTCATTAAGCAACCTAAGAGGGACTACTAACTAGTCAATAAGGAAGACTTCGCAGCCCTGCATTGCTATCAATTAACAGATGTAGGCGGCATTATTAATAATTTTGCAAATGTAAAGGCCAAAAAACGAAATTTAGGTAAACTAATTTTTATTTTAAACAAAATTACTGTTTTACCAAATACGAGTAGATAGCAAGCGATCAAAAAATTATCCTCAAAGTTGTCCAGACAAGATCTGCATATTTTCATGGCTAACTGAATTTTGTCAACCGCTCTTTCTAACTGAAGTTCTACTTTATTCCTTTTTATACACTTAAGTCGTAGTTGCTTTAATAAAGACCTATAATTCGATTTTAGATATTTTGCTATTACAAAATTACAAAATGTAGGTAGTACAATTTCCTGGAAAAACTCTTACACAAAGGAAAAAATAAGAAAGGAGCAGTCATTAGAAGTCCAGGAAAAAAAGAAAATAGGGAAACTTTAAAAGGCATTAGGAACCAAAAAGTGCAAATTAGTTGCAGAAATTTGTCAGAGCTGACTTCATCTGGGACAGATTTTTTAAAAAGCGCTTTTTTTTCTTTAATTCGATGTATAAAATGATTTAAATGAAATAAGTAGCAAGTGGCACAATGAGTCTTTATCAAAGGAGGCGTAGATATTATAGATTCAAGTCGATTTAAGTGACAGGAATTATTATTTTTGGATGTGTTCAGTGCCTTATTTTTGAAAGACCGGTATTTTGTAAATAGTGGAATGACGTTTCAGATGGAATATTTCTCACTTCAGGTGTTATCTGTACTATTACTTAAGCAGACACGTTATAAGCTAACGTAAAAGTCTAAAATTAAAAGCTTAATTACATTATGCAACGATTTGATAAGAAAAGTCAATATTACAGAATAAAAATTTGAAATAAATTTAGCTACTCATACCGAAAATTTTGCTTTAATATTCGGGTTTCATTTGATAAGGCGTCTTGATTTAAATCACCAAAATTGTCATTAGTTTGTCTTCAAACTATAAAGTAAAAAATCTGCTCCTGTCATCAATTAACAGGAATTATTTTGGGAAACCGTTTAATAATTTACAAATCGCAAACGTAATGCATTCAACGTCAATTTAGTTTCCCACGTGAAGCTAAAACTAACAGCTAATATTTATTCATGTGGTTGGTTATCTTAGAATCCATAATTGATTAAGCCTCGAAATTCTAGATTTAGACAATCGGTAAATAATTACAATTTAATCATAGTAGGTGTATGTTATAATGAGATTCAGTTTCTGCTAATTAAACGTTTACATTCCTCAGTTTAGATAGTATTTGAATGGTAGATTTGCTTTTGTACTAAAATCCACCAACGGGCATTTACTTCATGAGATATGAATAGGAAATAAAGACGTCACTACCAAATGTTGTTGAATTAATCAGACGTGTTGCTTCGTTTTGTTTATGAATCTGGTATTGATTTGATTCGAATAATATGCCGAATTTTCTTGGGCACGCTTGGCCAGTTGGTTTCGATAATAAAAAAGAAACTAAAAGTTTCCTCAAGGAAATCTTCGAAAAGATAGGTAATTTATTTCGTTAAGTATCACGCGATATTTTAGTTAAGAGCACATAAATTTGCCTACATCTATTTTAAAACAAAAACACGGTGTACTTTGTATAAAATTTCAGCTCGGCTCAGAATTATACGGGAAACATTAACTAAATGAACCTTTTAGGGTTGTCCTTATATTCGATGTGGCATATCTCCATGCGTGCGAACCTTAATTAGGGTATAAACACATTCATCCATCAAGTTGGCACTGGACATTGCGTTCCTGACGATTCATTGCTTCGAAAATAAATCTAATCTAGGTTAATTTTAAAACCCGGGGTTTTGTTATGCCACTACTGCGTACTAAAATCGGTAAAGTCACGGCAGAAACCGCTCTTCCGTACAGATGAAGATAAATACGTGTACGTTTTCAACTAAAGTAATTTTCATTCCCCGACTCGAAGATGCATGAAGACCACCTGGCTTGAAAATATTACGCGGATTACGGCAAAGTACCTGCAAATTATTTCCTGATAAGGTCAAGTTATTTACAAAAGTTTTGTTAAGTTCATGCATGCGGAAATCACACATCGTGATCGTACATTTAACGAATATAAATGTCGACAGGGGATATCGAGTGTACGTTTAAATCAGTATATGACAGACGCCTACTTTACATTCCTACCCAAACACCTTACGACAGAGTAAAAATGTTGATATACTGCTATTAAAGCAATATTATTAAAAGGAAATCGTATGGAACAAATTTCCATTTGAAATTTTTATACACAACCTTTTACAAGCACATTTTGATACCCTTTTGTATTTTACGAAAACAAACAGAGCTACCGTGGAGTAAAATTAAGATATATAAAAAATTGTTCCACGTATATCTATTTGTTTGTTCAAGTACATGAATTATGCATGTAAAATATTTTTGTTTATTTGAATAACAATGAGATTTTTTGTCTGTCTTACTTTTCGTGTACTGCGTGCGGGGGCGTTTATTTTCAAACAATTTGGAGTAACGTTTTCCTACTGATATGCTGCTTAAAATAACAACGTGATATGTGAATAAATTCTCTTTTCGCTTTATTAAAATGTTGATCTTTATATTCACCTGCGTATGTGTTTCACACTCTTTGTGCTTCAGAAGATTATAAAACGGAAATATTTAATCGAATGAAAATAAGTAATAAAAACTGTTAGAATCACTTTATTCCGTTTTCGTTTTTCACTTGCAAAACCAATAAACGACATGTAAGATAGGTATATTGATGTCAAATTATATTAAAAAAATTACTAATTTTAAGTAATGCATCAATATAACTCAAATGACGAACATTTTCAACAAGATTTATGAAATTCACAGCAACAAAGTAAATCTGTGTGTGTTGCAAACTTAGCTTTGCACTCGAGCTTTAATCTTTAAAATACATAAAATTAATAGACAAGCACTAGATTAATATAAAAAAAAATTGCATTGCAAAATTTAGTGAAAGTGAATAAGTAAAGATGTTAAGTTAAGGGTCTTAAAATGTGTTTGATTCTGCCTCTCCTTTTCGACTAGAAACAAAATTTGAAACTTAAAAGCACAAAGCTTAATGTTTATGCTAGTCTAAATACAAAACGGAGATTAATTTTGCATAACAAAAACTAAAAAGTGAATCAGTAAAAACATAACCATTTTATTAATGTTAGGTTTTCGATTTTATGTTCCTCTTTAGACCATACGAAAAAACACAAAACTTTAAAACTCAAAAAAAGCTATTACAAAGCTAAATCCTTATATTAGTCTTAGATTATTTTTGAATAATAAAAAACTGCGGAAGTGAATCAATAACGATTTTAAGTTGACTACCTTAAAATTAATGTTAAAATATTTTTACATTGTCTTCCTCTTTAGACTACAAAAAAGCAAAAGCTTAAGGAACAACTATCAAGTTTATTTTAATCTAAATACGAAACACTAGAAAATAATAATTTCAAATCAATTTAGTTTTTCGTTTTTGCCTTCCTTTTTCGACTACAAAAAAGCATACAAAAATTTAAGGAATGTTAGTCTAAATACAAAAGAAGACATTAATTTTGCACAATAAAAATTAAAAAGTGAATCACTACAACGTTAAATCATCTATCTCCAAATTAACATTGAAGTGTTTCGATTTTGTCTTCTTCTTTAGACTGCAAGAAAAATCATAAAGAAAACAGATTAATTTTGCATAATAAATAGGAAAAACTAAATTAAAAAAATATTAAATAACTGTCTTAAATTAATGTTAAGGATTCCGGCTTCCTCTTTCGGCTACAAAAAAAATGCAAACATTAAAAAAAAACAACTACAAAAATATTTATATTGAGTAAAAAGAAATTAATTTTGTACAATAATTGCAAAACGAGTCAGTAAAGATTTTGTATTTAACTGTCTTGAAATGAATACAAAGCTTTGCGTCTTTGTCTACCTCTTTAGATACAACAAAAGTTTAAAACCTCAAAAAACAAGTACCTACAAAGCATAATATTTATGCTAGTCTAAATACAAAGAAAATGATTAATTTTGCATAATAAAAACTTGAAAATGAATCAGCAAAGATTTTGTATTAACTGTCTTGAAATTAGTGTAAATGTTTTTCGGCTTAATCTTTATCTTTAGACTACAAACAAAAAGCAAACGTTTAAAACTTTAAAAAATAAGTAGAAAGTTTAATATTTGTACTAGTCTGAATACAAAAAGAACATAATTTTGCATAATAAAATAGCCGAACATCTCACAGTAAAGATTTTGTGTTGACTGTATTAAAATTAATGTCAAAAAGTTTTTCGACTTTGTCCTCCTGTTTAAACTACAAGAAAGCAAAAGTTTAAAACTAAACTTCAAAAAACAAGTATCAAGCTTAATGTTTATGCTAGTTTATACTTAAAGAAAACAGATGAATTTTACATAATAAATACTAAAAGATGATTAAAGGAAGTTACCTAACTGTTTTAAAATAAGCATTAAAATTTTTTGATTCTTCCTTCCTTTAACCTAACTTCAATTTAAAGAAACGTATCAATTTTGCATAATAAACTAAAAAGCGAATAAAAAAAATTTAAATTAATAACTGTCTTAAAATTAGTAAGCTTCTCTGCATTCCTCTTTCAACTGCAGAAAAGTATGCAACACATCTAAATGTATATAATTATTAACCTAAGTGAAAAACTTAATTAACTCTTAAAAGTATTGTTAAAATTGTTTTGATTATTTGTTCCTCTTTATATTTCAAAAATTTCACAAGCTTGAAAATTAAAAAAGAACAAGGGAAAAGCCAAATGTTTATGTTAGTCTAAACACAAAGAAATAGCTTCATTTTACAAAAAATGTGTAACAGAAAACTAAAAGGTAAATTTGCCATAACTATGAATTAACTTTCTTAAAATTGGTGTTAAAATTTTTGATTACTGTTTTCCTGCTTCGACTGTAATAAAATAACAAGGAATAAACACCAATGAACAAAATAAACGGTTAAATCAAAGAAATATTGCTTAAAAGAACAGTTTTTGCACATTCAAGCATTGCTCTAACCCATTTAAAGTGTCGAGGAAAATTACTCGGAAGATGGTTTTAGTTTACTTACGGAATATACAAGTTGTTACGAGTATTACTCACAATGTTCGTCAATTCAACTACTTTATTTATTATATAAAATAATCTAAAATGATTAATCCGGTAACAGCATATTTCATCCAATATTTGTTTTTTTTTTTTGTTAAAATGAAGAACAAAACTGTCGATTTAAAATCATATTTGTTTATGCGGGTATTCATTGATTTAACAGTTTAAAATGTTGATATTATTTTTCAGCTTGTTAGCTCAATAGGTTTAATTTATTGGTTCAAGTGTTAAAAATTTTCCATTTTAGACGTTTGCTGTACAGCATTTTTGCATGGATTACTACTGCGTCTACCTCGACTTTCCAAACATTAGTAGTACAACTTTCCTGGATTGCCGACTTATTGTAAGAAATACCGTAGCTAAAAAAGTTAACGATAACTACAAAGTATAAACTTATACCCAGATATTAAAAATAAGTAAACAGCAGAAATACATTTTTGTTGTAAGAGGTAACTAGACTATAACAAATTATAAAGCGTATACCTAATTATTTAATTAATTGAGTAATCTAAGCCCGAGAACGAGCACAAAAACCATTTCAACTGCCAGGAATACTTAGACAAAGGATCCGGTCAGAGGATAGTACCCCAGAGGTGGCTATCCGTACAAAGAAATCCAAGGGGACAGAAGGGGAGCCAACAGACCCGCAACCCCAAAGAAAGCACGGCCAACTTTCAGCCAAGTAGCAGGAGTACTAAGGGCTGGGGGTAGTTTCTACTACATATCCAGAAGCGCCTTTAACGACTGGGCAACTCGAAGCTGTCCAAGAGGTAATAATGAAGGAAGTTATTCAGATACGGACAGGTGCTAATATAAAGCCCAAATTTCAGGCCAGGATGATTGGCCCTGGTATGTGCCGATAAAGCCAGTGGCTAAAAAGCATAGACCAGGACCTTAAGCCATGGGAAGGAGCGTCTCTGAGGGTAATAAAAGAATCCGAACTGCCTCATCCAGAAATGCTCGTGACGTACTTATCTGGAAGCTTGGAGTACTCTACTGAAAAGGTACTCGCATTAAGTAGAACCAAAACGAGGATTTCAATACAAATTACTGCAGGGTGCTAAGAAGAACCACCGTAGGCCCCACAATAGAACTAACATTTTCAGTGGACCAAAGATCGGCCAACAAGCTGAAAGTTAACAGCTACAAAATTAGTTATAAATTTGGCAATGTGACCCTTAGTCCCAAAGGTACAACGTCAATAAAAGCAGGAGAAGGTAACTGAAAGACGACAGATCTCGGATCTCAAACATCTAAAGCTACACTATCAAGCAGCTCTAACAGGCCTTCCACTAAGCCCAATGAGCAAACTAAATCTAAGGGAAAAGGTAAGAGCAAAAAAGAAGACTATCCTAAACCAAGGACTGAAGATGGACAGTAACACAAAAGTTATACAGATAAACCTTCATCATACAAAAGCGCCAAGAGAGCTTAGCAAAAAGTTTATCAAAACGAAGCTGCACTTGGGATTAATTCAAGCGCCCTGGGTGTATGGAGGTCGAATTAAAGTACTCAAAAATCGATCATGTAAGTTAATTTATTCGACTTCACATGAAAATCCAAGAGCAGCAATAATGCTCAATAACAAATTAAATTTCATTTGTATTCCAGAGTTCATTACAAAGGACTTGGTAACAATGGATCCCCAGATATCTAATAAACATGGTAAGAGGCATATTATTATTGCCTCCGCCTACTTTCCCGGCGATACACAGGAACCTCTACCAGAGGAGGTCAAAAACCTCATTGCCTGTTGATACCATCTCAAAAAGATGGGCAAAGTTGACACCGAAACTTGTAGATTTTGTGAATATCCGAACATATACTCTGCAAGTTTGCAACTGCGATGCGTTAATAATTATTTTCGGCACTTATAACACGGTAACTCTTAAATTAAAATGCAATTAACAGTATTTATACTGACAATGCGTTTCTTATGGCGACCTAATTCTTACGTCATCCAAATATAGGATTGTTTTAAAAAATGTTGTTGAGGACAAATTTTGACCCTCTGAAAATTATAATTGAATGTTTTTAAGTGTTAAATTAAACAACAAAGTATTGGGTAAGAAAGTATAGAAATTATGATATAAAAACTGCAAAAGGTTAAATCAACAGACAAGCAATTGTTGAGCTGTAGAATGTTGCGTCAATATTTATTCCATTTAATTTTGTCAAAACGCAGCATTGATATAAAAATTTCATTAACTTGAAACAATTTATTAATAAGAAGATGTTTATATTAAAATGCCGTTTGATATTGCAAGTAGTTTTTTGGTTAAATTAAAGAACTACTTTTAACCAAACCATATTGTTAATTTAATATATTATTTAAGTTTGTCGTAACGTATTTCTTGTTGTTTCAAAATATAACAGGTTAACATTTTTCAAGTACTTAAAACAACAAATTAATTTTTTCAGTTCACACCAAAATTGTTCAGAATTGGACCGACCTTTAATATAAAGAAAGTTTTGTAGGATTTCAGTATAGTTTAACCTTTTGTCGGTAGAATTTCTATGATTCGTTGACCATTTTATTAATCTGCTTATCAATTAAATAAAGCACGCAAATTGTTAGTAATCTCTGAAATCATTAATCGTATTTCATTATATACACGTTCAGTCCTCATTATTAGATATTTAGTTATTTATTTTCAGAGAAATTACAAATCCTAGTGATTACCTTAATTATGTCTGATCCCATTTAGCACACTTCAGATTTAATAAACCTTTCGTTTGTGCGTTTCACTCCAAGCAAGCTTTAGCAATTAATTTGAACATCCAGAGATTCGTTTTTTGATAAGCATTATTTACGGTATTTTATAGATTAATTTAAGCAAACAAGTATTTTCCCTTTTTTAATTTTTTTTATTAGGTATTAATTAAGTATTTACATAAATTTAGTGCCAATTATTGACTAAGTCTGCTCTCCCACTTAAGCCAAATCAGATTATTTGACACGTTAGCTTATGGTGTTTACTTGCTTGTACTCAGAAACTAAAACATAAATTACCGATTTTATATAAGTACTAGTAATTAGTTTGTAAAAATACGAAAACGTTTCGACTATGTAATCAGAAAAAATAAGTTTAAAAAATTCCACAAAATATTTGGGAATGTTCAAGATATCTCTAACAGATGCACATCTGTTTGAAACATAATCTTAATAGAGATATGGAGGTCGTTTATTTACTAAAATTTTATGATAAAGGCATGCGGGTGTGCAAAGTTCGGATGTGGGCCATGTTTAACCAAAAAACAGTCCAGAAACATAATTTACGTAGCTTTTGAGTATCTGTAGAATCTAAAAAAAGGACCGTTAAATAGCATCACACAAATCTATTACTTCTTTGACACCTAAACCTTCAAACTATGACACTAAAAGTCATTTTTGAAACCAAAAAGTTACGGTTTCAGTTTAAATAAGAAACATTTTTGTTGCCAGAAACGTAATTTAATGAATTATAAAAATTCTGTTTAGAGTAAAATATATCCTTCTAAATATAGATTTTGCAAACATTAATGAAACTCATAAAGGATATTTCCCCAAGGGAGTAAATCTTTACGAATTTAATACCTAAGAATATATTTTCTGTATAAATTAACTGAGAACAACTTCTAAATCTACGGAGTTACATGTGAATTATAATCCTTAACTTATGTAAATAAATTAAATCCCAAAACGTTTTGTAAGTATTGGTGTAATAAAGGCTGTAATTAATACGAATAAAGATCTAATTTTCGAAATATTCACTAAAATAGGGTTTCGTTAACTTACCCGTATTGAAATTTTTTTAAACCTTAATTCAAATTCACGTTTTAAGTATTAAATCTGTGTTTGAACACCTTGTTATTTGCTAGTTTTTGGCAAAAATTCAGAATTATAAGTCCTGAATATAGACTCAAAATTTTAATTTTCAAATTTTACATCCAAAGTAATATTTCCGGTTTGAATTATGAGTTCAGATTTCGAAGATGAGACTCGTATACAGTGTGGTACAAAAGTATGGAACAAATTCAATATCTACTGAAATAATTGTTTTTTTGGAAAAACGCTCGGACAGGTATAGCGATTTAAATTACGGTGCATATTTTAAGAGGAATCGAATTTTTTTTGCGACAGTCATTTTTCTACGGGGACGTTATCGCCCTTTTTTTTAAATAGGAACTTGCATATTTGACAATTGCAGTAGATAGTCCTTTTTTTTCTCTTTCTAACCGTGCAAAAGTTTTATACCCTCACATAAGATTTTTTTTGAGATACGGTCCTTCGAAAATGCCAAAATCGACTTTTTCGTAGAAGGTTGAAATTCGGATTAGGGGGTAATGAGACCCTCCTAATGACGTTTCCGTGGTCGGTTGTCCCTTAGAGTGCGTAATTTCGAAGATACGGCCGTTCCCACCTATCAAAAGTGGTGGGGGAAATTTTTTAAAACCCGTTTTTTCGTGTCCGGCGGGGTCGCTTTGGGGTACTAGACCCAGCTAACAATAGACACGTATACGAAAAATCGACCCTGCCATTCGGGCATTTCGAATCCAAAATGTTTCGGATAAAAAATTGTTCTCTCCTAAATCGACCCCTCTCTTTCCGAATCCCCAAAGCGACCCCGCCGGACAAGAAAAAACGGGTTTTAAAAAATTTCCCCCACCACTTTTGATAGGTGGGAACGGCCGTATCTTCGAAATTACGCACGCTAAGGGACAACCGACCACGGAAACGTCATTAGGAGGGTCTCATTACCCCCTAATCCGAATTTCAACCTTCTACGAAAAAGTCGATTTTGGCATTTTCGAAGGACCATATCTCAAAAAAAATCTTATGTGAGGTTATAAAACTTTTGCACGGTTAGAAAGAGAAAAAAAAGGACTATCTACTGCAATTGTCAAATATGCAAGTTCCTATTTAAAAAAAAGGGCGATAACGTCACCGTAGAAAAATGACTGTCGCAAAAAAAATTCGATTCCTCTTAAAATATGCACCGTAATTTAAATCGCTATACCTGTCCGAGCGTTTTTCCAAAAAACAATTATTTCAGTAGATATTGAATTTGTTCCATACTTTTATACCACACTGTATACATACATAAACTCGTAAGTAGCAATATTTTAAAATTTTGTTGACAAGATTTTATGGCATTATCTAAATTAAAATTTAAATCTCTAGAAATAAATAAAATTTCAATGTATTGCCTTCGAATCACTTTTCTATTGGTATTTATTATTATATTTGTCTTTTTATAAGAAACTAAACCAAATCTTTATATTATTAAAAATATAATAATATCGACACTGAACAGACTAAGAAATTTAAAATTTAGTTTTAGATGTACTGAAATGTACTTAACCTTCTTTTACTTCTTTCCGTTTTTCCAACCCCTATCTGGATCTTCCGGAGTTCAATACTTTCTTCCATTCTTTTCTGTCTATTCAAGTTCCATTTTTGTTTTATATTGTGAATTTCCTCATTCCATCCCCTTCTTGGCCATCCTCTCTTTCTTCTTTCTCTTGGTTGCTTAGTTTTTCAGGAGCCTACCATTTTCCACTGTTTGGACATGTCCATAACAATCGTCTTTTTTCAATTTCCTCAGCGATATCCTGTTCTGCTTGCGTTATTTCGCGTTTCTGGCCCCTTCTCTTCTAGAAATTCTTGTTGCTCTTCTCCAGTAATCCATATTCATTATCCCTCTCGTCTGTTGTCTTCTTGCCATATTGAACTTTTTTGAATTATTTTTCCAAAGCAGAATTGCACTGAATTGTACTTAACCTTACTTTGAAAATGAAGGAACACACATATACGCTATCTTACAGAGAATTTTATACATAATTCAATAAAATTAGTAAGAAATCCATGTCTCCTTGATTATAGATTTCTGATAGCCGAGATCTATGTCATTGGAAAGCTTATTTGACAGTAATATGGTTTTAACAATTATTTTAAAATAACAAGGTACCGATTTATAGTTTTGCATTCAAAAATTTATTAGCAATTTGCATAAGGACATCTAATCGAATTACAAGTTTGATTTCTGTAATATTGAATCTGGATTTGGTATTAAAATTTTTAAGTTGTAAAAAGTTTTCGATCTGAGATCTGACGTAGCATTTCCTATCCGAAGTTTAAATTAGCATTTCATGATTGGGTTTCATTTATATAAACAGCAAAAATTTTGTTATTTTATAGATCTGATTTGATTACACCTTCAACGGCAGAAATCAATAAATAAAGTTTGGAGTTGTTGCTATTACATTGAATGTTTATACGAGCAATTGGATATTTACCGATTTTAGTTTAATAGAGGATACACAAACTATTAATTTTTTTGTTTTGTAGAAATTGATCTAAATTTTTATTAAAAAAATTAGTTTTTCCATCAAGCAAAATCGATACTTCAATGGCTGTGTTTAGACGCACATAAATTATCCTAACTTCTATTCTAAAATAAAAGAATCGGGTTTTTATATACAAAGAGTTCATTTTATTCAGAGCCCTTTAGGCATTTTAAAATAGGTAATCAAATCTACTGCTTTAGTGGAATGTATGCAGTGGGTTTGCCATACCTGTGATGGGTGATTTGTGTTCGCTCAGCAATGGGCACATTGCATAAAGTTAACAATCTGAATACAAAATAAATCGGTTTTATAAATACAAAATCTTGAAAATAGCAAATAGTTAAATAATTTGAAACTTTTTAGAAAAAGATCCCAAAATTGTGACAAACAAATCTTGATTTGTGTAGTATTAACTATGTAGTTATAAATTTGTAACTTTTAAAATTTTACATTTGAAGTAACATTCCCATTCGAACCTTATTAAGCTCAGACTTTAAAGCTGAGACTCATAGCAAAAATTTTATGGAACCTTCAGCCTCGTCAAAATTCAAAGAGAAAATGCAATTTCTGAATAAACAAAATAAATTGAACATGGGCTTCAAACCTAAATTTATACGTTTTAAAATTTTGAATCTGAAGTATAACATTTTCTATTACTAGAATCTTTAACTGAGGCATCAATCTTGTATCTCATAGTCATAGGTCATAGTAAACAGTCTCTAATTTTGTACGCCAACTCTCTTCGGACTTTCACAAATAAAACTCGTCAAGTTGAAATAATTCTTAAATCTATACCAGATGATTAATAACAAAATTTGGATTTACTATTTTGGAATCAATACTTTTATTTGCGTTTACCTACCTTGCAATGTTAGCTAAATCTATGATGCATCAGCTTTCTGATGATTTTTCCAGGTTTTTATTTGTTTTATAGAAGAAAATACCAGATTTTATAAAATCAGTTAGTTATATCGACCAAAATTGCCCCAGAATTCAGGATTTAGCTGTAGGTGCACATAAATGTATTAAGTAACTTTAATTTTATAGGAGTTAGAAAAAGTTACTTCATCGTTTTTACATTTTGAATAGGCTCTATCTATACTACTTATTTTCTTCTTCTTTTATTACCCCATCACATCCCTATATATGGAAAAGGCCCCCTTCACTTTTTAGTGAGGTTTTTTTTCAGCACTGACTGGAGATAACGATGCTTAACTCTCTAGATCGTGCTGGACTGGGATACCTAGATTATCTAGCTACTGCAACTTGGGACCTCTATATTCGACATATTTACTTTCCTTATAAACTGTATCGTAAGTTGTTTAGTCAGAATACGTAAGGTTTGACAACATAAAATGCGAAAATGTTCAGCTTCAGCGAATTTGTCTAAGAAAGCAATTAATTTTATAAGCTGAAAGTATTAATATGAATTCGTAAATCAGAAATGCTTATTAATTTATAATTCGCAACTTATATCTAAAGCGTGGAAGATTTATCAAACCTGAACGAATGAATTCGAATTAGTCGTATAAAAAGTAAAAATTTTGTAAGGATTTAGAACGCAACCAGCAATTATTGTAAACATTAATACATATTTAGAAATGCCATTTTAGCTTACTCCCAAAACCCTGATAGGAACTGAATCCTTTATATTCTTGGCATATGGCTAGATTTGAAAATAGAAATATGAATTCGAATTCGGAGAATAAAATTCTAGAATGTTGAACATTTAGTAATCTTGACAGGCATAACTTAGAACTACAGTAACAAAAGAAAAACGAGTGAAAGATCAATTTCTAAAACAAATACAGTAGGAACTACAACGACATTGCAATAAAACTTTACTTGATATATCTATGTATGATAATATGTAGGTAGGACATTACTTATGAGTGCATGTCTCATCAAGTCACTTCTGACAGGCAATAATGAGTGCGCATGTACCGACCTCCTATTGTTCAGAAGCTGACATCGTATCCGTCGTGCTCGTGATGGCTCAAATCAGAAGGGTAGCTTTATGTGAGAATGTGTACTAAACCACATGATTTATGAAAGCCTTATTACTATGAAACCGTTGAGTGAAACTTATAACATTATTAAGAGAAATAGGATTTGCTGTTCTCTAAAATGCGTCAGGAAGACAGATTTATTAATCGTATTGTTGCGACATGAGCGTTTAAAGCTCGAGATACAAGAAAGCCAAAAGAAATTCTGTGGAAAACCATTTGTTCGTTCCTTCTTACCGAACTAAAGTGCGCTCTTTTATGAAATAAGTCTGTTAAGAAAGGGTATGGAGCACTATATATTACGACTTTTTTATTATGTCATAAAGAAGTCATGATTCCTTTCGCCGAATCAGGATGTATTCATATTCTACGTTTGACGAAAATACTTAACGTTAAGGTTTTGCAGCCAGATTTCAAAGAAAATAATTTGTGATATTACTTCAACCTCTTTAAACCTAAGAGCCTTGAAACGTCAAGCTTGCGAATTCAAAATACCAAATTTAATCTATGCTTTTCCAGGAAAATTTCAAGATTGGTTTATGAAAAACGCAGCCTTTTGATTTCACCGTAAATTTAATAAAATAATAATTGATGCAGTTATTCTAAAAGGTTATTATTTATTAACTGAACTAATTAAAGCAGAATTGAATAACTGTAATTACCTGGGTTATAAAACAAGACATTAGTGTACTAAACTTCCTTTTCATGTTTTACTTCAATTATCGGTTGGAGAAAAAACTATGAAACATAGTAACATGAAATATGAATGACAACAGTAAATCGTAGAAAATTCCTGTTATTTCTACTTTCTAACTCATTATTGACCTAATAAAGTTTCCGTCATACTGCAATAATTTCTGCTACAACGGAAATTTTAGAACATGCACTCCTACCTACAACGGTTTAATGGTATTATTTTATTATTAAATAATATTTTATAGCACTAACCGGACGTATCTAAAAACGCAGTTCAGGCATTCATATACGGTCATAAATCAGTTAAATATCTATATTCCGTACGCTTAGTTAGGACAATGTCGTGTCGTAAATATGTCAATACCTGCCGTAAACTTTAATGAAATTATTTTGAAATATGAGAATAGAAATAGGGACGCAAAGCTTTTATAAAAATATGAATATATTTGAACTGGGAGCTTTTTAGTATTTTTGAAACGAACACACGTTTGGAAGCAGATTGGTTAAAAAATTCTGGGAAAATATGAAGAATGTTTTTTCGCAGATAAAATTTGCAATTATTAAAAGGCGAGTAAGCTCCTTGAATTGAAAACCGAAAAAATCTTAAATAAACTTTAAATAATTATCTTGAAAGGGTTGATTTATTTCAAGTTAGAAATGCATTCGCTGATGACCCGGTTTTCGAACAAACTACTAGAACGGTTTAACAAATAGCATTAAAATTACAGCACTTTGATATTCTCTCGCCGAGTTGACTTGAAATTGACCAAAGTTGACCAAGCGAAATTGAACTACGCCAAGCTGACATTTAAACTTGTTCTAAGTTGCAAGTAATTAGTGCTAGATTGGCAAGTACTTTAATATAAAATGATATCGTGGCAGGAAGTCTTTGAAAGGAAAGTTTTAAGCGAAAAGCTGGGCAGTACTTACTGATAAAGAAATTTTCCTTGCGCTACGTGTTATGAAAAATGTTAAGGAGGTAATTTCGCTAGATCAAAAAAAACGCCGAGAGAGCAACGAAAGTTCAAAAAACGATGAACATATGCACATGCAATATTACGCATGTAGACCGCCGCAAAATCATTATGAGATACATATTTGATTGTATTTTAACGAGCTTATCACTTGTTAGCAATAACAATGCAAGACCCTACTTTATACTGTTAGAAAAAGTTAATATAAATGAAGACATTATTCTAATCCACTACATACCAATACCAGAGCGTACCATGCTATTTCAAATCAATGCTAATCCCTCACAAATAAACATTGTACAAGTATATATTTCAACAACAGAATATGAAGATAAAGAGGTGAAAAAATTTTACTCCCAAATTAAAGAATAAACGAAAAAATTACCAAAACAAGATTTAACAATAATAATGAGAGATTTCAACTCAAAGATTGGTAAAGGATATGAAGGCGATTTCATAGGCTCGTATGAACTCGGTGAAAGTAATGAGAAAGACGAAGAAGATTATATACTTGAAAGTCCTAGGATCTCATGTATAAATATTATAAGGAATCAATTGATTTTATCATTGTAAACAAAAGATATAGGAGCAGCTATACATATGTGAAAACATATCCAGGAGCCCATCTATAATCGGATCATGCTTCTTTACTGGATGTTTTCAGAATAAAATTCAAGAAGATAAGAAGGAAAGCTGTACGATTTAAGAAAACTGAAAGAACCCGTAATACAACAAGCAGTAACAAGGACCAAAATAAACTTAGAGTGGTATCTGGTATTTCGAATAATGAAGAAGGTATCGACAAATTAAACACCACAGTGGAAAATATTAAAAAGAATATGTTACAACCCAGTGTCGTCATGGATGAAGTCCTCCAGGTGATGGAAAAGAGAAGACTTGTTAAAAATTAATCCAAATATGTACATAAAGACATCAACAATGTAATAAAGAAGAAGATTAGAGAAGTCAAAGAGAAAGGCATAAATTGGGAAGTAGGAACTATCATCATATCATTATAGACAAAGGTAGTACAGATCGCATTAAAAGCAGCAAAAGACGGTAAAACACGTTCTCAAAATTTCTCGATGAAGATAATATAAAATGACTGACTTCATTGTTCAACCGTGTCGATGACTGTGGAAATATTCACATTGTCCAGAAAACCCAGTTGGTACAAGTAAAGCCCTATTCAACATTCAAGTACTTTTTCAACGAGGTAGACGTATGACGTGAAAGCCTTCGGTAGAGTGCAACATCATAAAATGGTAGAAATAAAAAAATTTATTATTATTTAAGATCTAAGAGTAATTGTGAACCTATATTGGAACCATACTGCATTTGTTAGATTCCTCCTACATAATCTTAAATCCTGGGCTGGTTTGAAGCAGCAATCCATTCTTCCCTGTTGGAAGCTTTTATCTTCATTTGTTCATAGTCTTTGCATCCTTCCTCTTCTGTTATAAAGTCCCGTATTGGCTAGAGCAGTTTTGGTGGACGATGTCGCAAATGAGATCATTCTTCAAAGAACGAGTATAAAATAAAAGCTTTGTTGACCATAAAAACAAGAACAATTCAGTATCTTGATCACATTATGAGGAATGAAAGCATGTTCCTCCTATTGCAATCTATACTGCGAGGAAAAATACCTAGAAAAAAGGTGTAAAAGGGAGAAGAATCTCTTGACTCGAAAAACTTCGAACCTAATTTTTAAGGACCACCACAGTTGGTTGCCAACCTTCGGAGGGGATAGGAATCAAGAGAAGAAGTATATTAAAATTCTGGATTGTTACAATGAATGGAAAAGATGTTAAAAGATACGTTCCCTACGAAATTTAAAATAATCAGAAAGGCCTTTGAATTAACAGATAGTTATGATGCCTATAAATTCAAATCAGTTTAAATTTAAAAAAGAAGAAATATTCTCATTTTTAATCAAAACAAAGAAAGAATTAGTATTAAGAGAAAAGTAGGTGAAGGCAATGGTTTAATCTGGAAACAAGGTAGGGGTACACCATTACGGCATTAAACTGGTGTAATCTTAAAATAAATAAATAAAAATATCCGTTGAGATAAAGACCCACAAATCAAATTTGAGAAAGGGTTAAGACGAAAGAGATCAGAAGAAGCTACACAACAACAACGCCTAAGAATGAAAGAGATATGGGCATGGGCAAGGAAGAAAGCTCTAAAGAATGCACAAGCAAGCTGCAAATCATTTGCTTTTCGAAGTCTGAAAAAAATTGTCTTTAAAATAGTAGTGAATTTGGGGAACTGGTCGTTTCTATTTAAACAATAAAAACAAATTTTGCAAAAATGGGTCTTTAGATACCTTCAACCAATATTTAGAAACAACATAAAATAACATATCAATAAATAGCCGGAAAAAAACATAAAAGATTTAAAAGATACAGACAGGAAAATGGGACCAATCAAGTAAAAACATGCAAATTTTGGCTTTTGAACAAATCTAAAAAATAACTTCAATCTATGAAACAGTAATAAAATAACTAGCTGGAGTGCAACCTCTAAACGCCATAAAATAACTATTAAAAGACAGACAACTTGGACAGAATTGGTAAAATAAAACTATTAAAAAACTTAAGCAAAAAATTAAATTAAAAATGAGTGATAAGACCCATAATCAACCCGAAATTGCCAATTCTAGTTTTATAATACCAAAAGTAACCCCAAAAGACCCTTAAAATATACCACAAAGGTCTCAAACATAAATTTCATGAAACAAACTGGGGTTAAGCCCAAACTTACTGCAGTCAAGTCAGCGGGATTTCCTTAATTTCGAAAATCCTTTGGGCAAAGTGGTGCATTCATTTTCTTCGACAAGGTCGACTCTTATTAGAAGTTGTTACAGATTTGGTAGAAGTATACACAAGGGAACTTTATTTAAGTGTGTGAGAAGCCTCTTCTTTTATTTATAAAAATGAACCTTTGGAACCAATTTTAGTACAAAATAATTATCGTTTATATTTGCTACAAGAAGGAGCTGTCAGAGGGTTAAATTTTCTGTAAAGAATGTTGGTCGATCCTCAAAGAAGACGTGCTGTAACTACCCAACTAGCTACTTTAACAATATTTTAGATATAGGAAAATATACTAGTGCACTATCAACTGCTAGCATTATCAACAGATGTATGGTGAACGTGCTGATCTGGTAGAGTCTGGTTAGCTAGGCTTCAATAAAATAATAGCCGTCTATCCGGATTTATCACGATGTCGTTGCGCACAGAGCCCGATAATTGGTTTAATATATCGTCTGCATCGTGCGCTTCCGAACTGAGAATTGTGGAGTTGTTACTTTACTAAACAAAAAACTTTTTAGAGTTCGTGCCTGAACTCGTAGGCATCAAATTAAAAGCCGTGTACATTTTAAAAAATTTTCGCCACTTTTTTTTTGTACGTTCCAAACGTTTTCCACTTTATGCAATCAAAGCATGCTGTAACTTAAGATACAAGCGCACATTTTATGCTCGCGTTAAAGACGGGGTAAAGAAGCGAAAGGTAGCATGTAAAGTACGCACTTTTAACACCTCCATGCGATAAAATAAATTCTAAGGATTGTAAAAGTCTAATTAGTGTAGGGGCGGTCTAATTGGGCCGTGTGCACATAAAACCGCGACTACATCACCCTTACAGTGCGACTACCGTTAGGAAATGCGCACCTTTTCAACTTTTTTTAGATAGAAAAAGTGAATTCAAAATTATTAACTCTAAAATCCTTAATTACTACGTTTACATGCGAAATGTTAAACTAGTTATGAAGTTACAAGTATGAGTTTGCTGGTAGAAATTTTAAAAGCTTAACTGTTCCTAGGGCAAAGTCTATTCTTGTTTCTTAATCTTCGTAAGTTTAATAACTCAGTTATCTGCCAAGGTTGTAACACCTCTATCTTAGTCTAAATATCTAACAGGATCTTTATCCCACACGTTTTGCATTAAAAAACAACCACAACCGGGATTCGAACTCATGTTCTCTTAGTTCAGATGTAGGTGCCTAATCCACTAAACAACCAAAAGACCACTACAACCGTTTACATTCAGCTTCTTTCCGAATGATAAAAGAAAAACCGGGGCTACTCATTAAACTTATAAATTGTGTTTATATCTAACATACAGAAATAATATTATTAAAACAAGCTGTGAAAAAGCCAGGAATATCTTATTTTATGTTAATGTTACTTAATTTCAGTAGTATACTTAAAGCGATGTTGTCAGAAAATAATCATCTTTTGCCAACTCAAACAACTACAAGATTTTTGATAATCACTGGAATTCGAATTACTGGCTACAAAGCCAACGCCTAGTTCATTTAAAATACCAAGAAACTGTATTTTGGTTGTTAGAAAAAAGATGACAATTCTGCAGAGCAAATAGATTATCATCATAGAAAATAACATACTTAATCCATAGCAGTTTATAAAAAGTACAAGAATAGTCTGTAACATGTTTTAGATCAAATGAGAGAAGTGTTTATTTTTTGCAAAACATTTTCAACCACAATTGGAATTCGAACTTATGTTTGATTGGTTACACAGGAGATGCCTAATATAACAAACAATCAAACATCCAAGTAACTTACAACTGCTTAGGTCTCAATTTCTAAGAAAATTATTAGAAAAAATGTGACATTTCTGCAAATTAATAAAGTATGTTTACATATGTCCTTAATAATTATAAAGATTTAAAGAAATAATATCAGCAAAGCAAACTATGAAAAGCCAAGAATCGTCTATAGCACACGCGTTAGATCTAATGCGGATTATGTTGCTTTATTTAGTAACATGATGTGCAGAATTATTCCAATGGTTTTGAATCCTAAATACTTACTTTTTACCAAGTCAAATTCCGACAGCACTTTCGATGTGAACTGGAATTCAAATCTGTGTTTTGTTGGTTTCTAATCAGTTACCCAGTCTACCATGCAACCAAAAAACGGTTATAATTATTTAAATTTCGGTTCATAAGAAACAAATATGACAGTAACTTTGTCTATGCCTTGATTATAGAGAAATGTTATAAAAATACTATCGTCCCTAACAGACTGTGAAAAGTACGTACATGAAAGAATCGTCTGTAGCATGCTTTAAATCATATATTAGGATAGTTCGCTTACCCTTAATGGTTTAGACCAGAGTGCTGAAAAGTATTCTAATAATTTTGATCAGAACATACTTATTTTCGCCAAAGTAAATAGTCTCAAAGTTTTCGGCCATCAATAGAATCCGAACCTGTATTTTCAGTGGCGACTGGTGGTAAAATGAGTTGTCGGATGCAATGTTCGAAGTTTATAAATCTGAATTAATAAAACAAATAAAGTCTGCAAACTTTATTGCTTTGGAAGCGGACGAAACTACAGACATGTCCAATCAGCAGCAAATGGTTGTTATATTCCGATATGTTTTTAATAGAGAAATCTGTGAACGGTTCTGGTCATTTATTAACCCGGGAGGATACACAGCTGATGACCTAGCCAAAACCCTGCTAAAAGAATTAGAACTAATATTAAATTCCCCTGGTGATAATACAATCGATCCCCGATTTTGACAATAAAGTTATTGATGTATTCAGCAGTAACAAGAACAGAAGGATGGACTTTCTATTTAAGTAGGGTGGTAAGTGTTTTTAGATAATGTTTCCAGCTCGTTTTTGGTGTGCCCTCTCACTAAAGAAACTCACGAGCCGCCACTGTATATTTTGTTGGTTTCAGAGCAGACGTCTAATCCATCATAAGTCAGTCAATAAATCGCCCATGTATATGGTCCTAAGGAAACTAGCAGACAAAAAACGACAATCTTCAAAATTAACTGATTATGCTTGTATCTAGTTTTAGTGAAGCACCATAAAAAAATATTGTCCATAGCAGGCTGTGAAAACTACAAAGATTGTCTTTAGCGTGCTTTAGCTCAGATGTTTGGTTAGATCACTAAATCTTAGTGCCATAAAATGTTGAACTAAGTATTCAAGAAAGTTTTGTTAGATAGTAGGTACTTATCTTTTGCCGAAGTAAATAACTGCAACATTTTCACCACAACTGGGAATCGAACCTATGTATGTGTTATTGGTTTTATTACAAAAGTATACTTTACATTAAAAATTAAATACATCATGTAAACCGAAGTGAAATTAGCGTAATTATTTTCAAGAACTTCTTTAATCCAGCTTTTTAAAACCTATATCTGCAGGGTATTCCCTGAAGCTCTGTCTGCATATATGTTTAATCCATACAAGAACGTAAAAGACGCCTAATCTATAAACCAATCAAGAAAACATTGTAACTATTTATTTAACCTAAGGAAACTATCCGCAGAAAAAGATAAGCAATCCTCTGAATATTAACAGAGTATGCAGCATTATTTAAAAAACGACTTTGGTTGTAGTGGGCTGCGAAATGCACAAGAATTGTCTGCAGCATGTTGATCAATTGTTAAGTTCGGTCACTAAATCATAGTGGGATACAGTGCTGAACTATTCTAATAATTTTTTGCCATAAAATGTTTATTTTTTGCCAAAGAAAACCACGCCGTTTTCGGCCACGACTGCAATTCCAACCTATGTTACAATAGTTTAGAAGCAGATACCTAATCCACTAAACAACCAACAAACTGTCAAGAACGTTTACACTTCAGTTCCTAAGAAAACTGTTGGAATCCTGCTGCAAAATAGCTAGCATATTATGTCTGCATCTGATTTTATTGAAGTGTCATAAAAAATAGCATCTTCCATAGCAGGCCGGAAAAATTGCAATTACCATAACATGCTTTAGGTCAAACGTAAGGTTGGATTACTTAATCTTAATGACATAAAATGTTGAACTATTCTAATGATTTTTATAAGATAACGTTTGTCTATTACCAGATCAAATAGCTTGGGGCATTATCGAACCAGTACTGGAAATCTAACTTTGGTTTTATTGGTTTAAAGCAGATATCTAATCCTTCAAACAATTTGTTCATATTTCAGTTCGTAAAAAAATTATCAGAGATGTCATAGCAACCTTGCAACTTAACATTATTTATCAGATTATTATTATTATTCGAGTCTATGTTGTATTGAATTCAAAGTAGATACCTAATCCACTAAACAAACAAGAAACCGTTACAATACTTTATAATCCATTGCTTAAAAGAATTGCCAAAAGAAAGTGGCAATTCTGCAAATTAGTAAATGATGTTTACAGCTGACTGAAATGAAGTCTCACAAAGAAATACCACTATCATACTAGGCTGAGAAAAGTATAGTAATTGTCTACAATGATCAAATATTAGGTTGCCCGGTCACAGTAACATTCCTGGCAACGAGGGTGCCGACCGTCTGGCTCGGGAGGGCTCTTCGGAACCCTTCTTAGGCCCTGCACTAACCCTCGGTCTACCTAAAGCAGGCATTCGCCAGGCAATTATTAGATACTGAACCCACTCTCAGTTTATCTCGTAATGGGCTTCGAGTCCTGGGTTAAGACAAGCGAAGCTACTCATCCACAGACCTTCAAAAACCAGGTCCGAACAGCTGCTTAGGTTCAGCAGGAAGCACATCAGGATAGTCACAGGCTTCCTTACTGACCATGGACTCGTTAAAAGGCACAGGCATCTGATTGCAGATTCTGCAATGAAGAAGATGAGACCTCCCTTCATCTATTTTTACGATGCGTCAGACTATTTCTTCTGAGACATCGACTACTTGAAGCTGGACTCTTAGAGTCCGACGACACGCGGAGCGCCTCCATGCACAAGATCCTGGCCTTCGGGCTAGGCGTAGGTCTGTATGAAGGCATATTTTAATTTTCGGCGAATCTACAATGGACCTAGAGCCGGACTGCTGCTGCTTTGCACCGCCGAAGAAGAAGAGGGTTATGTCACTGAATCTTAGTACCATAAGGTACTGGAGTTTTAACACGATTTTTATCGGAAAATTACCATCTTTTTCCAAATCAAGCAGACACAACATTTTGAATCGCGACTGGAATTCGAACCTATGTTTTATTGTTTTCAAATAACATAGTTAATTCACCGAACAACCAAAAAATTGTTACAACCTGTCCTTTTACGTTTTTAAGAAAATTTGTAGATAAATACCTAATAATTCTGCAAAACAAATTAATTGATTATGTCAACATTGGATTTTTTTTAGTGTCAGAAAGAAAAACAATAACAGTGTCAAAGTAGGCTGCCAAAAGTGCAAGAATCGTCTTCAGGATACGTTAGATCGAATGTTAGGTTAGATCTCAACGGCACAGAGTGTCATAACTACTATTCAACATTTTTTTTTTTCAGAAAATGTTTATCTCTTGCCAAAATAAAGAAGTTCAATATTTTCGACCACGAATGGAATTCGAACCTATGTTTTATCGTTTTCAAAGTAGATATCACTAAACAACCAACCAACTGTTACAATTGGGTAGCTCAATCAATTTTTGGAAAAATACATAATAATTCTGCAATACAAATTAATAGATTATGCTTACATTTGATCAAAGAAGAAATAACAGTGTCAAAGCAGACTGTGAACAGTACAACACTCATCTACGACATGCTTTAGATCAACTGTTAGGTTAGGTCATTTAATCTTAATGACGTAGGGTGCTCAACTAGTTGAGCATTTTTTTCAAGGACTGCTTATCTTTTATTAAATCGAACAGATACATTTTTGAACGCGACTGAAATTCGAACCTATGTTTTATTGTTTTCAAAGCAGATCCCTAACCCACAAAACAAACTGTTACAACTGCTTCTTTCAAACCGTAGTTTTTTTTAGAAAAATACGTTGTAATCCTGCGATAGAGATCAATATAGTTATCATGTTTACATTTGATATAAGTGCAGTGTCAGAAAGAAATAATAGTGCCAAAGCAGGTTGTGAAAAGTTAGGCCACTTACGCTATTCTTACGATTTTTATCACAAAATACTGATCTTTTGCTTAAGAAAATAAATACAGCATTTTTAAAAGCAAGATGTAACATTAGATTATCCTTAAGGTCCATTTTATAAAATTTCCTTTTCATTAATAAAGATATAAAAATAATCCTGAAGTATTTATTGTTTATTCGAAGAAAGGACGTATCAAGCACTAATAAAAATCGAAACTGTAAAGCTGTGGAAAACCAGTTGGTTAGTAAACTGCGAAGTCCTTGCTAATCTAACGAATAATCCTTGCTAGTTCGGGAATTTACATAACTAACTAAATCAGAATCCTGACCCTTTTACAAGGCAACGATTAAGAACCAATAATAACAGGATATGTAAAATAATGAGTTACTCCTCAAGAACGAATTATATATCAACTTAAAGTAAAGCATCTTTTTCGAGTTAAAATCCAGCATGGAACATGGCAGCAGGAGCCCTGATACACTGTAAATTAGAAGGATATATTTAGGAATCCGGTCACGTACACTATAAGGGTTAGGATATCTACTCCACGAAGATATGTCTATCACAGGGGCGGTTAAATCAACCTGTGGGTTATTTCAAAAAGGTTGAACGAACGTACAGTGCTTTCCCGTGTTTGCTATTCGTTTCATTATATTGCAAGTATGAATTTTTTATTATGGTACACTTCACCGTCTACGTTCATAAAAGAACCGGAAGTTTTTATACTCATCTGAATAAAATAAGTCAAAGGAGGAAAAGACGATAACAAAAAAGTTTTTTCAAGGATAAGTATTCCGTTTAAAGGAAGTAGGTACAACATCGAAACCAGGGCGCTCGGTGTTACGATTACAGCCATCGTAGATTGGATATCTATCCGGCCCCAAAGAAGTTATGATAAAAGTTCCAATAGCACCATGGAGATATATAAAATAACCCCGCAGCCGAATACATATTTCTGTAACCCTATCGCAATAAGTTAGAAAACGCCGGGAAGCACATAATGAAAGAAATAGAATGGTACTTTTGTTTCCAACTGTCAAAACATAAAACAGTTGTCAATAGTGGAACCACGGGATCTCGGCGGGGATGCTATAACGCGTGCCAGAAAGTTACTAGATTTATAACAGTGGACTACGGCTAGTGGTCGTACTGATGCTACACGCTGATATTTATTTTATGAAATAGCTTAAAAGAATTCTTCGACATCAGAATGGCTTTATTTTAAAACGCGATCGTAATATGAGTAGGAACGTTATAGACTTTTCACACGGTAAGGACGACAATAGAAACTCAGACTATATGACTAACAACTCTTATATTGAAGGTTTAAGTTCACACTTTAATTTAAAAAATTTAAAATTCAAGAATTCAAACTTAAATTATTAGATACCTTCAAATGTGCCAAAATAAAGGGCCTTCTCATGACGAGTGAAACCTTTAAGGATCTAAAAAGTTCTGCAAACATAATCTTAACTTAACTTTAAGAGTTTAGTATAGCGAAATGTTGTAGATATGAGTAGCATAAGATATTCTTGGAAGGATCATTAAATAAAATGAATTTATTAGGTTCAGGGTGAGTTTTTCTAAACTCAGCTTGAATCAGGTCGTAGAATAGATTACAGTAGATTATGTTGAGCTGGAAATATATTTCACTTAGACATCGAGCGATTACTGAGTCGTTAAGCTTTACGAAGTTTCGCAACTTTATTAAGTTTGAACCGAGTTCCGAACATTGAGACTAAAAATTTCAATTCTCAAAAAAAAAAAACTGGACCTAAATTCTCATTCTTCTCATTCTTCTCCAAGCTTAGCTTAATTTAGATTTGGAAAAAAGTTCAGTTTACAACAGATTACGTTGAGCTTGAAATATCATTCAACCAGCGAGTGTTTATTGAATCATCAAGCTTTACGAAATTTCGAACCATTATCGCGCTAGGACCTTGAACCGAATTCCGAGCTTTGAGACTCAAAATCTTAAATTTTGAAGAAGATGTACATATGAATCTCAAATATTTTCTAAACTCAATTTACTTAAAATGGGAAAATATGAAATAAGCTCAGTTTACAACAGATTATGTCAGGCTTGAAATATAATGCATTCAGCAATCGAGCGTTTACCGAATGATCAAGTTATAGGAAGCTTTAAACCTTTATCGTGCTACGAGCTTAAACCGAGCTTGAAGCACTCGAACTCACAATTTCGAATATCAAAAAGGTAAACATATAGATCTTAACTCTTATCTATACTGAACTTGACTCAGATTGGTAAAAATATGAAATAGCTTAATTTACAATAAATTAAGGTGAGCTTGCAATATACTCCATCCAGAATATAAAGCGTTTACTGAGACATTAAATTTTACGAAGCTTCGATCTTGCTAGGAGATTTAAGACCCAAAATCTCAAATTAAAAAAAGGTAGGCGTATGTTTTCCAACTTTGTCCGAAATTTATCTTGATTTAGATTGGGAAAAATATAAGATAAACTCGGTTCAGGTCTGTTCTCAATAAATTACGAAGAGCTTAATTCGGCCGTTGAGTTTTGACTGAACTATTAAGTTTTTTCGAACCCTGAGCTAGCAAATTTACGAACATCGTGTCATTCAGCTTCTACCAAGCTACCAGTATGAATAGAATTTCCAGTAACCTCACAAAAGCTGAATAGCAGTTAACCTTTTTCTACGTTCAACTTGTTTCAGTTTTGAAAAAATATGACGTGAGCTTGGCTAAAGTCATACTTGGCTCAATGAATGAGCATTTGATGAAACTTGGAGCCTGAATCGATCTACATGCCATTGAGCTTAGTTCTAAACCTTATAAGTAAGTCAAAAAGGTTGGTATGGTACCTAATATTACTCCTTTTCTAAGCTCATCTTAAAAAATATGAAATAAAATCGGCTCAGCTTGGTTCAGAGCTACATAGACACGAGGAGTCCGGCATGGCTCAAGTAATATCTGAAGCGAACAGTGGGCTTTTACTGAACTCTGAACTTTCACAGAACTCCAAACGTTCAACTCTATACAGGATGTTAGGTAATGCTTCTGCCAAACTTTAGGGGTGGGTTTGTAACGATAAAAGGAACAAAAAATTCTTATGCCATTTTTTGTCTGTTGCATTTTTTTTCCTTTAATTATTTTGTGGTTGTTAATAAAGTTTTATTGTTACCTGACGTATTAGACTCTTATTTATCCGCAAAAAGGTTGTTCCTCTATCTTGAACCCTTAGAATTGTTTTGTTTTTCCCGAAAATAAAAAGTAAAATTTAAGCATGCTTTTTCTCAGAAACTATGCATATTAAAAAAAAACTGTATAGGTAATACTTTTTTGCTCTATTTGTCATTATAAAGCTATTCCCAAAGTTTGACAGAAGCATTACCTAACACCCTGTATACTGGTAATCTCTCAAAAAAGATTCAGCCCCATAGGTATGTAGTATGTTCGGCTCAACAAATCTTAACAAACCTTTAAGAGAGTTTCGCAATAATGCGTGTCCTCTAACCTGATTTTTAAAAAATATATTTAGATATAAATTTTTTTATAGAAGCTTACAAGTTTTTCGAGTTACAAGATTTCTATTTTTTTTTTTTAGTTAAGGGCTAGATAGTCCAAGATATTGGACCTTTAGCAAGTTTTGAGTTACATACGTGTTTACCAGGATCTAATGCCTAATCAAGTTTTGGGCTTCTATCATACACTTAATTTTTACAGATGTTTTTCAAATCTTTACAAAATTTTCAGCATGGTCTGAGGTGTGAGCTTCAGCTCTAAAAGTAACATAAAAGTAAGCTCAGATTGATTCCAAATTAACAAATTTTGCTGCCCCTGCATTTCTTTCAGTGCTGACTTGCAAGAAATTTAATCCTAATTTTGAATTTAGAAGGTTTATAAAGAACACATGTAACATAGATTTTTGAAACAGTAAATTAGAACAACATTTGGAATTTATTTTAGATTTCATTAAACGTCTTCTTGATATTATTTCATTAAATCAAAGTAATATCGTAGTTTACAGTTGGAAAGAAGTTTTTTTTTGTAGCACACTTATCTTTCACTGAAATTACAAAAACATGTCGAACAGAGCTGGGGTAAACTTAATTTAGCTACATAAAATAAATAGTAGCTAAAGCTAATCGCTAAATAATTATTCACTTTTAGCCTTTGAAATTTTTAATTTTCTCATATTTTTAAAGCAGAAAGATATTTTCTCTAATTTTTATTTCTATTAATACATACCTAAATTTTCTATTTTGAAAAGTTTTTGTTTGTTCTGAAAATAAAAGTATGTACCTCCATTAATATTAAAAATTGTTGAAAGCTCTTGTTGATTTTGGATATTTTATTTATTTTTGCTTTTTCAAACAACTCTCGGCAGAATACCTACAGATCTTTTGTCTTAACAATATTATCTGAAAAACTCAGACTCGTCAAGCTCTACATCGATAACAATAAAGTGATATAAATTTGGCCTTTTTGCAAAGAGTTTGGCTCTTGCTTGCATAAAAAATTTCGACGTTCGGCACTGTAAATAAATAACAATCATCTTTATACTGTTATAAATTTATAGTTATTCACGATAAGGAAGATCCCTCCAGCTAATTTATTATTATTGTTAATTAAAGCCAAACATAACCCATCGCCCACTTTAAGTAGATGTAATAAATTTAATACCTTTTATTTTAATTTTGAAATATTTTATAGTAAACACCTCTATTTATTTTTGCTAGTTTTAGACGAATATTTAGTTTAGATCCAGGCATCCACTCCTTACAAAATGAAATTTGTAAGCGTTTTATTGATGTTTACCTGTCAATTGCACTAATTAAGAAATTTTGTTTAGTATTTGAGTTTACGACTATTTTCCGAAGGCATTTTTTAGCTGGAAGAGATTCGTTTATGAATACCCGTTCAACACCTACACGATAATTTCATACCTATTATTTTAGACTAATAAAATTTATGGTTCAAAAACAAACTGCGGCAACATCTTAATAACTTTTAATTGCTACAGTAATAAATATAATTGTAACTGAAACTTTACTAGATAAGTTTACTAATAAATCATAACGTTCCGTAACTGTACTGCGTTTTATTTATATTTGTTAAAAATTTAACTACGGCTTGGGAAATTATTTTAATCGTCGGTTTATTTTTGAGTCATCGGTATTTAAAAACATTATAAAAATTTACCTGCGTATCATTTTATTTATGAGTTTAGCTCGTTATGATGTTGTGGAGGTGGAAACGCCTTGCTCTTGTTTTTACAATGTATAAAATAAAACCTCGAGTATTCCACCTACATATAAGGTAATAATTATAAGAATAATTACGAACTACAAGGACGATAACGTCATTGTGGTTATAAAATCTTAAATAACTTAATTATTTTATATCAGATTTTAAAACAGGAAGAGTAATTTTCAAACTAATTTTAAAGTTATCTTTTCATCATTTATATTCATTTTTCAAGTCGTTCTTGCCTGATTAGAAGGAAATAAAAAGAAAGGCAAAAATAACACAGAAATATTTAAGATACAAATCTACACTCCAGTAGGGTAATATATCATACTTAAAATAATTAACCCTTTACCTCGTAACCGTTTAAATTGCTTGGTAATTGCTCCGCGTTTTGTCATGGATGCGTGTACGCATAGTTCACATCACGGTCTTGTATAATATTATAGCGAGTGAAATTAAATTAACCTATAAATTATAACAGTAGATAACTCGAAGCTGTTATTTCATATAAGCATAATCATTCAATGAAACAACCATTAGTCTTCATGAGACCGTCAGCTGAATCTATCGACCGTGTGATAGGTATTATGATCTTACATCCTCGTAATAAAAACTTTTATGCATATAAGAACTGCGCTATTTAAGATGTTGCAGTCTCATTGCTCCCTTTTTATCGGTTATGATTTATGTAAATCCGTTTACAGAATAACAATGTTATAATCCAACGACGATCAATTTAAATAATGGTACTGGGAGTGTTGTGAATCACGCTGGAGACAATTTATATTCGTAAATTATTAATTTACGTTTACTGGGGGTCAACAGACTAATTTATATGCGGTGGGTATATCGAAAAACCTTTCAATTTTGTATTAGATTAGCCGGAAATAGCAAATAGATATTCTTGTCTTTAATCGGGTAGATTACCAAAGAAACTCAGGTAGGCCCCCCTAGACATTTCTGAAGGGATTTATTTTTTTAGGATTAGCTTCAGACACAATAAAATTTTTAATTTTTTTTGTTCCTTAAGATACGTTCTAAAACATGATGAGGAATCTTCGCTGGTCTTTATTCTGGTTCAGTTACATCAACAGTTTTACTTCGACACCACTATCGTTATATTAATAACTAATACGGAGCAAATCATTAAACATATTTATTAATGATTAGTTTATACAACCTTCAATATTTGTTAATGACAATCAAACATAAGTAAAGGATTTTAAAAATTAGTATAAAGTTTCAAAATAATTCTTTTAAATTTACGTCCACTGTTTTGAAACTTTACGTACGACCTATGAAAAACAGAAACTGGAGAAGGAACAGGTAAAAGTAAAGGTATATGAATTTTTCTGTAAGAAGAAAATTTGTGAAATTTTTTAAGGTTGTAGAATACAAAAGTATTAGTATCTTTGCCATTTTACAAACCTTTAGACTTACTTGATCAGCATAATCGCAGTCATAATTTGGTTTTAAATTTATTCCCACATGTAGACAGGAATGTTAAAAAGTTAAACAAATGACTTTGTGGTTTTGTCATTCTGAAACTGTTTTAACCACAAAGAATATTTTATTTAATACGAGCACCTTTTAACTTTCGACTTAAAGTTTACATCTTCTGTATACAAAAATGACTACAAAACGAGTTGTGCATTAGGTTTTACTTAAAAAGTGGTTACAAAACGAATTGTGCTTTGAATTTTAGTTACAATTTTTTGGAAGGAGGCTCTTCACGTCTTAATTCTTATTGCAAACGTTAGTTCTGTGTTTTTACAGGTTACGTAAAATCTCAATATATTTTACTAAGTACTAAGTAAATTGATTTGGAGCTTCACATGGGATGCAGGAAGAAGATGAAAATGATTAGAAACCAAGGATGTTAAAAGAAATTTTGAACGTATTGGTAGCAAGGAGAATTTAAGAAAAAGCGGATGTGTAAGTTTTGAAATTTGTATGTACTTATTATATTAAATATTAAGTATACTGGTTTGGAGTTCCACACATGGCGCCGAAAAAGTGGAAAATAAGGAACTAACGACATCGACATTTGAAAAATAAGTAACGTATAAACAGTAACGATATTTTATGGAACATTTTGTATATAAATTTCGAAAGTTGTTAAAATTTAGGCTCCTTTAAGTCCTTTCTGCAATTTAAGTTGTCTAACGTCAAAAGCATTATTTTAAAGCGTCGAGTGGCTTGTACTTCGAAACCTATTATCTGTACTTGTAATCCCTAAGAAATAACATAAGAAATAATACTCCAGGCTTTCCTTTACTTAAAATACATTCCTAATTTGTGTATAACCTGCTGTCTACATTTAAAAGTATTAGGCAACTTAGATTACAGAAATTGAGAAAGTAAAAATCGAAACATTATGTTTAACTGGTTACCTAAATACAATTTAATTTTTGCAATATAAATGTTCAATAAACATCGACGAAATAATTTAACAGAAGACCTCAGTAGACCGTGCTAATCATTGTCAGTTTGTTCAAACTTTCGATCACAAATAAACGAAAGAAACTTCAGAAATTATAGGACGTTTTCGATTAATTACAGCAAATTAATTGACCTTTTGACATCAACATATCAACACATCACTATCTTGCCTTCTATAGAACCTTTATAAGTGTCGACCAGCTCTTCAAATTTAATAATAAAGCCACAAAAGTGATATAAAATATTGCGATTTTTTTCAATATTTCGGTTAAGGAAAGTAGAACCTTAATATTTGAGAACATAATACGACAACAAAACCCTTCAAAACCGATTTCGAAAACAAAAATAGTATATTGTGTTATTAGGAGTAAAAGTGTCATTTTGTGTGCCGAGCGTGACGTTTGAACGACGAGCGCTAGCGAGTCGTACAATTTCATGCGAGGCACACAAAATCACTTTTACTCCGAATAACACATGTTATTTTTTCTTCAAACGCACAAATTAAAAGCAATTCAGCAAGAAAATTTAAAAAAAGTCAAAAATGAACGTCATACCAGCTGTCGTTGCTTTGTTATAAAAAATAAAAATTACGAGTTGCCATTGGCTCATTAAGTGTCACTTTTACTCCTAGGAGTAAAAGTGAATGTTTATGTCACTTTTACTCCTAGGAGTAAAAGTGAATGTTTAACTGTGTGTATCCAAGGACACAAAGTCGTGTTTTTCTGACGTTTGAAGAAAAACTATATTTTATTAATTTAGTCAAAAAAATACTCAAACGGCATGTTTTGTATTATTTTGCACATTAACAATCAGAACATTTTATATATTATTTAGATAACCTAGGAGTAAATATATGCAAAATAATATTCTAAAAGGTAATTTGATGGTGTAAAATTACTTGAAGGGAAATTCATTCATTAATATTATTCCGCTTTAAGAATTTATTCCTTTAAATCACTTAGCCATATTCTATTTACTATTTAGCCGTTTGGAATTTTGGATATCGTGTAGGTTTGAAGTCAGTTCATTGGGATGGACTAGATATTGATGTTTACATTCTGCTATTTTCAAAAAAGTTTAAAAATAATTTCACGGATTAATATTTTAACTTTCAAATTTCCTGTTTCAAAATTAATATCTAACTGGAAATTCTAAAACATTGTTTCTATTACTTTTACTTAAGGAAGTCAATCCGTTACATTTTCCAATTTCGGCTGCTCATTCACTGTTACTTAAAAGTTTACAAACGCTGCTGTAAATTTTTTAATCTTTCACCCTGAAGAATTTAGAAAAGCATGATATGTAAAAAATGGCACATTTTATTTTCAAAAACCGACTAATGTATACTAATTCTAAATTTGATTAACAGAACTTCACAGATACGAATACCCATACTTCGATAATTATTCTTAATCATTTCTAGTTTTCTATACTTATTTCATTATGCGCCTTTGATATCAATGAAATTCACTAATTGCGAACACCTTAGTCCTTCATTTTGGTAATATGATAAATAATCATAAAATGCTGATGAAGAGGCAAATATTTGAAGAGATTTTGGGTAGTATACGATATTTCGAAAATTCACTGAGAGTAGAAAGGCTTAACATTTGTTACGAAATCATTTTTATGATTTTTACAGGGCACCTGACGTCCGAAAAAATGTGTTATGATTTATTATTTAAGATGCTCTCCTTTGGTTGCGCAAAGGTCTTGAAAAACCAGACAAAGATTTTTCTTGACTTAGACTTATTAAAATAATTGTTACATTCTAAAGCGAAATAATTCATGGAAGAACTGGAAAAGTGCTTTTTTATTAAAAATTTACTTGATAAACGATCATTTTCTGTGTTTCTGTGGTTATTTATAGTTTCCCTTTCGTTGCGCTTTAAGAAAAATAAAGTAAGTCCAGAAAGTGTCGCAGTAAAACTGTAACAAAAGTATATTGAATTAAGAGACTTCTAAATATTTAACTCGTCTTTAATTGAATTCGCTTCCAAATAAGTTTAACATCTTGTACAGAATTACATTGACTGTCTGCCTTGAAGCAATTTACATGCTACTTAGATACTTTCAACTAAATAATTAAATTCTTGTAAAATTTCCGTTAAATGCTTAAACTTGTCTTTCTATTAGGGTTTTGAAATATCGCCTTATTTTTTAAAAGCATTAATTTGTGGAAACTCTTGAGTGTAAGTAATCGAAAAGTTTAAATTTCGTATTGAGTAACGTTCCGTTGCTTTACCCACGATTAATTTTTGTTACCTTCTAAATAAAGATGTCCTTTCCGCATGAAAAATGCAATTTGTAACTTTCTGTTTTGTAATTTAATGGATGACTTGCTATCAATAAGAACGCGACGAATGTAAATCGTTGTCACAAGGAAATACAATGTAATTTTTATACGAAAAATCGGTCGAGTTCAAGCGGTTTTATGCATAATTACTTCTTTATTTATTTTTTGCCGATTTGCGTTAAGCACTCCGAATAATGAAGCCATTTTTAACGTGATTACGTGATGAGTCATTTTAATTTTGTTCTACTCAACTGAAAAATGATGCCTTTTATTTGTAAACACAATTCGTGGGTTAATAAATTTATGCGTTGAAAAATTAAAGGTTTTTGCGGAGGTATTTCTTGAAATGGTTTTCATGATAGATTATCGTCCATTCACCCATTTGAATTGCTTTACGTAGAGGCATTTCTACATTTAAAATTCCATCTTTAGGTATTTCCTTTACTCTTTTCAATTGTTTCGCAGAATACTTTTATAAAACTTGACGTGCCTTGACTGAGATATAGTGAAATTCAGACCGCAAGTTTCTTAGAATGAAATGTTAATTAATGAGCGTCATTAGATTTAATAGCAATGCCGGACAGTTTGAAATATTTGAATAATAACGAAAACAAGTTTGCCTAATTTGTTTGCGGTCAGAGGTGAATCACAAAGGCGTAGTTTTGAAAAGAAGACAAAAGTTCGGTATTTTTAAGTATTTCCGGCGAGAAAAATTGTATAAAAATATTCAATTTGGTAACAACAAAGATGAGCGTGTAAAATGTTATTGAAAAAGCGTAAAAGGTTTTAAATATTTGTGACAAATTGTTCTTCGCTCCATTGCGTTCAATCGAAGATGAATCGCTCACCTGCACTGACTTTATCTGCGGCGGAAAGCGGGACTGACGCTCTAATTAACCTCAAGTGATTAATTGTCACCTGAATTCCTTCAGAGATGAGCTGTTGAGCTTCCCATTGATCGGAGAACAGATAAACATACTTATTTGCCCAATGTAATTGCGGTTAATATTATATTTACTCGTTTATTTTCAATAGAACTAGCAACCGATCGTTAATTTACGTCTCGAACTTAAATGTGCAGTTTTTAAATTAGTTAACTACGCCTTTATTATTAACCAATTACCGAGTTAATTTCGTAATAGCGTGAACTAATGTTATGTAAAGTTGTCTGAAAAATAAAATCTATTAGAATGATTACAGGTTGTCATCTGGTGACTGCACCTCGGTACCTATCTAATTCTACATACATGAGTTGCAACAGCATTCCATTACTAATGAAGAAAATTGCGTTTTTATATTTATAATAGGTTTCCTGTTTATATTTTTCTTTAATTACCGCATGAAATGGAGTTAGATTCTACAGTTATACCTATGGTTATAAATAAATCTGACATTGCACTTTAAAATTCACTGTCAAGTTTACACGTTATTAACGCGATTTAATGTGGGAATACCTATTAAGATATGGTAAAACATTTGTATAATCTGTGTTAAAAGATAATTTTTTATCTTAAAAACGGTCAAGCTGAAGTTTTTGGATTCGTTTTAATTTTCAACTTACATTTTTATGTTAATTTGATACGTACTTTCGTTTGTGGAAAACTACGCCGCTGCTTTTATTTGGTTTTCCCAAGCAATTTATATTAAATATAACACAAAATAGAAGCACTTTATAGGAAAAAAATATATGAGTAGAAAGTAGAACACAAAATACAAACAATTTATTACACTTCGAGGAAGAACAGCTTACATTGAAAAACAATGCCGTAACTATTAGTTAATAATTTCTAAGCTATTGGATTTTCAGGCTTAAAACAAATTTAGAAAAAACAAATTGAAATTCTTGAATTCTTATTTTTTTCTTAATTAAAAGTATGTGATGCTTCCGCTTTGCTTTTATGGGCATATATTTTGCGATTATAGAAAAAACAATTCATTTTAAAACTATTACGCCAACATTTTCCAACTTGATTTAGAAGTTTGGAATTATGCTTATTAAAGTATTAATCTCTGCTATCATCCAGCGCCGTATGGGAACTTTATTTTTTATTTACACCAGTTGCAACGTTATGTATTTCTCTCTTAAGATATACTTTTCCCGAAAAGTAAACAAATAAACTTTTCAAGCTAAACGGAAATGTCTAACAAAATATGAGATTTACTTAAATCTAAATAAGTCAAATTTAACATTGTTGCCCTGCCAGCTTTTTTATCGCCAGACTATTAAATGGATTATAAAAGATTTAAAAATGAAATAAACTTTTTCATAGAAAATTACAATTAAAATGGTGAACTTACTAGAAACGTTAAATTTCAACCTTAGTTCAACTATGAGCTAATCCTTATCTTTTGAAATTAAATTTAGAAAATCCATAGAAAACTTAATTTTTATGTTAATTTTGAGACTATTTTTGTTTGTGGAAAATCACGCTGTTGCTTTGATATGGTTTCCCTATACAATTTATATTAAATGTAATACAAAAAGGTTAAAAACTTTATTGGAAAAATATATGTATGAGCAGCTGACTTATACAAGTTATGCACAAAATTTTTTTGACAACTTAGGAAAGACCAAAAATGGAGGTTTTAATTTCTAAGATACTGGATTTTCAAGCTTAAAAAAATTGAACAGAAATTCAAAGACCATTATGCCAAGATTTTTGAAGTTAATTTAGATATTTGGAGCCCTGATTTTTAAAGTATTAGTCTCTGCTACCGCTCACCTCTCTATAAAGCCGCTTCTTTCTTAAAATGCACTCTTCTCGTTGTATCGCTTTTAGATACATTCCAAAGAAATGGAGAGAAGTGAAGGTAGTTTTCATACCTAAACCAGGCCGCAGGGTTATTTCCTACCCCAATGTTACTGTCCAATCAGCCTAACACTTTTAATAAGTAGTTACTGTCAATCGGTCTACTACATCCCAACCAACATGCATAATGTCCCAGAGAGATCTACCGAATCCGCACTGCACTCTGTGGCAGGGCGAATCGAAAAGTCACTAGACAATAAAATGCCTACCCTGAGCGTATTCATAGATAAAGAAGGAGCATTTGTTAAAACGACCTTCGTTAGTATTGACATAGCCCTTGGACAACGTGGGGTAAATGACATCATTTGGAAATTAATATTCCTGTTTCATAGGTTTAGAGCTGTACAGTACATATTAGAGTGGGCACAACCACCATTAGAGGAACGGTATTTACAGGCTTTCCACAGGGTGGCGGTTTGTCACCACTGCTATGGAATTCAGTAGTTTCTACACAGTAGATTACGCAGATGATATAACTATCCTGCTTACCGGCAAGAACGAGCAAGTGCTGTGCAGTTTGGTGCCGAAAGCACTTAAGATGACTGAGCAATGGTGGACGAACAGGTTAATCCGACCACGACAGAGATGGTTCTATTTACAAAAAAGAGGGGGGTTGTCATCCAAAGGACACCAAGACCCTCCCAAATTCCGCTACCTAACCTTTTCAGATGAAGTCAAGTACTTGTGAATTATACTGGACAAAACGCTGAACTGGAGTAGACACATAAAGAATACGAAGACTTCCACGGTCAGTGTCAGTATTAACAAAACGTCTTCCGGATTGGGACCGTGTCATTTTGAGACAGAAAGACTCAACGTTTCGCCCACTTTTTTAAGGGGTTTCTTCAGAGAGGAAAGGGACCACTAAAGAAGAAGGCGTTTAGTTAATAAGACATATAAATGTTAAAACCGAAAAAGCAAGCATGGCAATTTAGCAGTGCGGCATTTAAGTACTCGCTATCGCTCGTACTCAAACCTGCCATACTCGTCTAGTAAAAATCCACTTTTCGGCACTTACGTAATCTACTATTCTTAGACAATTCCAATTAAAAAATTATGAACTACAAATGTTAAAGCCGAACGAAATCATCCTAAAATTTTACTTTGATATTAAATTCACCAAATCCCGAGAAAACGTTTTTATTTTATTTAATAATATGAAGTTTAAGTGTAATTTAAACTAAATGTGCCTAGATTAACCTTTGAAACTAGGGGAAGTATGTAATTTAAGAATAGACCTGCACTTATTAATAAACTGGGGACCGACTCTCCTCAAGGCAGACAATATCCTGGGCAGAGGACAATACAGTCAACCAAAGAAGAAGAAGAAGAAGAAGAAGAATAAAACCTTTTGCATGTATAGAGGGTGACATTGAAAAAACTACAATGCATAGTACCACGCGATAGAGGACCATAAAATAATAAAAAAAGTTCTTATACGCTAATGTCCGATCGCCTTTTTTTTCAAGATACTAGCCAACTACAGGAAAGCGTTTCAACGCGTTAAAAATATGATAATATTCTAATAATGCTCGAAACTAAAATACACAAAATAGCCACCTGCAAGGGCATAGTGTGCACCAATTTTGGTTCAATTATGTCTTCACAGTCGGAAGAAATTTAAAAAAATTTAAATTTTCTAACAAACTTTTAAGATCCTGTATCTTAAAAAAAAGACGATCGGACATTAGCGTATAAGAACTTTTTTTTATTATTTTAATGTTCCTCTATAGCGTGGTACTATGCATTGTAGTTTTTTCAATGTCACCCTGTGTATTTGTAATTGACTTAATTATTACGACGTCACTTCTAACAATTCATAATGTTCATATTTGTAGAACCATTGTGCAATTTTTTTATAAATGTTATTACTTATTAAAGTGGTGTCGTTCAACATTTATTAATAAAGATTAGGGCATAGTAAGGAAAATAATGTTTGCCAAATGTTTTGTTTTATTTAGATAATTGTGGTATTAGTTGTAAGGTTGTGCGTATAACATTTCTTATAATATATATAAGCAGGGTGCCCTACTTTCTTAACGCTACATGGATAACTTTTTTATTTGTAAAGATAGAAAAACGATTAAACAGACAAAGTAGTGTGTAGTACACCTCGTATATCAAATTCGTTCATACCATTGAATTTCTCATGAAAAACTATAATTTTTCTCTTAATGTGTCTCCTAAATTTTTAATATATATATCCTACCTTAAATACTGACCAAATAATATACCGACGTATTTAGTGGAATAGGTAGAATTAGTAATTATTGCAACAAGTTCTTCATTGCATATCGATTCATGAATATTTAGTTCCGAATATGGACATTTTGTGTTTAAATATATAATGAACATACATAATAAAGGTGGGTTTTCACAAGTATATTAATATTTAACCAAGTTGTAACTTTAGTGAGGTCCTGTTCAGTCCTGCAATGACATCACAACACGAAGGTCCTTCAAGAAACAGCACTGTGTCATCTGCATGATATATAAGTTCCTCATTTTATATTTAATCGAAACAGATCATTTCTATAAATTAGAAGTACTATTTCATAAGGAACTCCACATTTTACTACTGTATTTTTCCTGTTAATATTATTATCTTTACCATCTATATTCTGTCTGAAAGGTACGTTGTGAACATGTTATTGTCCACTCTTATAATCCAAATAATCTCAAGTTTTTTTTAGAAATATATTATTTTGCTCTGTGTCCAAAACTCTTTTTAAAGTCTTACGATCAACCAAAGTTTACAGTCTTCAAGAGCTAAATAACTTCTTTAATTAGCCCTATTATCGCATCTTATATACTTTTATTTTGAATAAATCTGTATTGTTGTGTTATGTTTAAATTATTTTTTCAAAAGCTTTAGCGAAAGTGAAACTTGATTATAAAATTAAATAAATTCATACATAAAATATATGTTATAAGGGATATTCTTAAACATTTAGCAAGAGAAAGTATGCTGTGAATAATCATCATTTATTATTATTACTTACTACTAATCCTTAAAATTTAGTTGACAAAATACAGAGCTGTGATTTGTAATTTTAGACATAAAAACAGCATCCACTACTACAGAACCTTAGAATTTTTATAGGAATGAATGAACTATTGTTACCTATCAGTTTCCTTTCATACAATACGATAAAGCTGTGCTGAATCAATCATTGTAAATAATTTTCAGTATGCTTGCATCTTTCGTTCACAAGATCAGAAGATCACTGTTTAGATTACCAGCTATAATTTATTTATTAATTTTAATTGCAACTTGCAAAGAAGAAGTTCATATCTGACAGTTTCTATTAGTTATTATGCAAAATAAATTACTTCATTTTATTATTTTTAAAAAATTGAAAAAAGTCAATTTATTTCTCGAAAACGTTTATGTGTAAAGGTGCGATTATTATACATATCTGCAATCATAAAATGGTTGTAACAGAGACAACACTAAAGCAAATTATAGGTTGTCACTAAAAGGCAAAAAGATTAAAACTACTGATGGACGGATAAATAGCATAAAATTACTCTTTTACCCTAGTTTGTTCTGCTTTTCATTGCGTTTAATTCTAGGTGCTTTTTATAATTTCTACAACAAATACAGGCGATAAAAAATGTATTGTTTGCTATATATTTTGTACAAATTGCAAATGAAAACAAAAATGTTTTAAATATTAAAAAGTGCAAGTATGAGTACGTCGAGTGTATTTATAATTATTTTCTAACACTAAATCTTATACTGTTTCTATGGTGCATAAGAGCTCGCTTGTTATGTTGCCTTTAAAATACGCTTTTCTCTATAAAATACGTCGTTGCCTAGCAATCTTCGCATTTTGTATATTGTGACGAGTCTCAAATAATAATTTATTAGAATTTCTAATAATATATTAGTGAAAGAAAAATTAAGGTATTAGTGTTAGAAAGAATTTTGAAGACAACTCGTGTTTTTATAGTTTAAAAATCTCGGTCTATCAAATCCTCGGATCACTTTGTTCGCTCGGATTTGAAGTACGACCTTCATTTTTAAACCTTCTATAAAACACTTGTTATCTTAATAACCTATTTATTTATTGTCCCTTTACCTAGAATCCTCTCTAGCCTCAAATTTTTAAACAAATAATACAGAACATACAAAACGTTTCGCTTTTTAGCTTTGAGCCTTAAAAGAGCGGAATTCTACAATACATAAAAATATATAAAAGTCCTAATAAATTCTTAAATATTAATAAGTGCAAATGTACGTACACCGATTGCATTTATAATTTATTTGTTTGCTTATGCTTTATCGATATGCTAGTATTTAAAAGAGAAGCAAATTTTTAGTAATATAAATATATAAAATATTTCTATTTTGAGGTGTTAAAAGTTTTATTCAACACATACCTACACAATACACAGTTTTATAGGTAGTACACGTTAAAGTATGTACAAGTTGTTATAAACTTATCCTTTACACATATGCATGTGTTTATCTTGAATTTTTAAAGAAATTTGGTGTGATCTAAGCAAGCAGCAAATATTCTAATAATGTAGAATATACAAATCGTTTTTTAGATTTGAATCTTGAGAGCCGAGCTTTACACCATATAAGTTGCTACAAACTTATATTATTCAGATTTCAGTTTAAAAAAAAATATAGATTTGATTGCTGCCAACTGAGATTTGAATTTCCTTAGGATTCAAATCTTCAATTCCGGATTCAAGATTAACATATTTTAATTAGTAATCCAGGCTCCAATTTTCGACAACGAACTCAAAATTTAAATCTTCGAATTCACTTTTAAAACTCGAATTTTCGATTTTGGTTTCTAAAGTAAATTTGTCTAATTTCCGTCAAGATTTGATTTTTCGGGTTGAGATTTTAATCCTTGAACTTAGTTAGATTTTAAAGTTCAATTCAGACTGTGGCAAATTATTTTTGGGAGTATATAGCATGGTACATTTATATATTTAAAATTCAGTTCAGTAATTTTAGAAATCCACTCACAGTTTTATTGCTCTTTTAATTGTATTTAGCTTAATTTATTACTGAAAATCCACGGTTTACATTTATAAAAGTAGTGTAATCTTTTAATTTAGCCTCATGAAAAGTCAATAATATCAACACACATGTAAAATCTTTAAATACCATTAATTATATACATTATTAAAGAACATTCATACTGGACAGGATTTGAAAGCAAACTATAATAATGTTTTATAAATATTCAGCAGAACCATTCTGTTTAGAGGGCATCTAGTTGAAATATCCTTCTTATTTGATGTTATTGTCTAGTACAGCAGGTTAAAAGGAGAAACACAAGCCCATTATCTGTAGCACATTCGTTTCAAAATTGATAAAGGAGAATTGTATGATATGGTATGGTTAGTTTAGTTTTAACATAAAGTATGTGGTTTCCAGAAACTATTATCTAAGAGCTAATATAATTTAATAAATATATAAATTCTAATTCGAATTCAATATCTAAATTCGATCTATTTGTTTAAATCGAAGTAACTATAGAATTGTAACATGAATTCGAATTTGTGATTTGAAATTTAAATCAGGATTGGAGTATAGAAGCTTGTTGTAGTAGTGTATTTTGAAATTCGAATCGTTAAATTGGATTACGATTCGGATTCGATTGCCTCTCTTGCGACCTTTCGCCCGAAATGAATCAGGATTCATTTTAATTTCATTTTCATGAGCCCCTTTTTAAGGTTTTGCATAAATCTGATATAAAATTTAGAAAACATTTCTATTGACTGACAAGATTTGCTTAATTTCTTTTTATTTGCTTGTTATTTAATACAACGAGCGGGCAGGTGCTTCTTCTTGTCGTTTCATTTATGGGAATATGCCATAGTTCTAAGTTCTACAAATATATTTGTAAATAGCCAGATGCCATGTTCGGATCGGCATATGATGAAAGAATTGCTGTATCGTCAGTAAAGGTAGCAACTGTAGTTCCTGGTGATGTAGGCAAGTCAGCAGTGTAGCGTAAGTATAAGAGCGGACCTAACACGCTTCCTTGAGGGATACCAGCTTTGATAGGTAATAAAGAGGTATAAGAGTCCCCATACTTAACGAGAAAGTTTCTATTGGTGAGGTAAGATTTAAGTAATACAAATAAATTTACAATACAATCAAAATACACAAAAGGAACATTACGAAATGGAAAAAACGCAAAATTAAAGAAGAAAGAAATTATTTTCATAATTGGAAGTATCTGTAAGTAATGAATTAGCAAACAATAAGTATTTATGAACGTGTTAACTAGATCAAATTTTGTTTTTAAAGTTGTATTTCTAGGAGCTTTGGGAATATGTATGTCGGGTTGCATTTGAAGATTTTAAAGGACGGCCTGTATGCGAATCACCCTGTATATGTAGGACCTCATTTCATTAATAATAAGTTCATTACTGGGACGTTTGATTTCGTGTTTTCTTTTTACCAACTTTACTATTTTCCTAACTATTTGCAAGTTGGAATCCGAATCTAAATTTTCAGTTTCTTCGAATCTCAACTAAATTGAGCATAGACTTTCGAATTCAAGTTTAAAATCCCAACCATAAGCACTAATAATTCGAGTTTTTATTGAAAAGTGGCCCTTATTCCGTAGCTTCAGTTTAAATTCGAATTTACATATTATATCCTGGATGTGTAGTTCGAATCTCAAGTTCTTAGCCTTTAGCCCTTAGGTACCATTGAGACTTAGGACTTGATCTCGTATTAATTTGGACGTGAAATTGAACCAAATCACTTAATTCTTAAGTTTTAAATTTGAGTTTCGGATCTTAGTATCGATCGTGAATGGAGAAACAAACATTCGGTTTCATTCAGAATCAAAATAAAATCTAATAATCTGCTGCAACTGTGAAGTACTATTTGTATTCAGAACTAATATCTGAAACCGTTTCCTGCAAGTTAAATTAAATTTATACTTGTGGTAAGTATTAGAGGATCTTCTAAGTTTTTAAGACACTCTAAGGTACCTAGAAATTCAAACACAGACTTCTTTACTTCTGCAAGACCAGCACATTATATATTATATTTTATGAAACAGACAATTTTAATTAGGTGTTTTAAAGTAGTAGGTATACAAAATACGAATCTCCTATCTGGATTTTGAAATTCGAATATGAGGGGTTGGAGTAAGTTTAGCTTCAAGATTCGAATCTACAAATTTTTAAACACTAACACCCCCAACAAATACAACAGGAAATTATAGATTTATATTATTGGATAATAAATACCAAGGACTTCAGACGGTTCTTGGAATGATAAAATCTTATTTTTTTAAGGCACAGACTGCATCCTAACTAGCTGGCATTAAATTGTGATGATTCATAGAAATGTTCTATTTTTAACATTTGAACTTGCATTACTTTAGTTGAAATGAAGCAAATTCTAAATCTACTGCAGCAAGTCCCCAAAGCCCTAATTAAGCTTTAATTTTTTTAAATGCATAGGTACTGTTTTCAAAGATTAAAGGAATTTATGCACATGTGTTAGGCAAATATTGGTGAGACAAGCCATTCAGAAAGTTAAAACTACTAAACACACACAATTTTATAAATGACCTTTTTATCAATTCATGATTCCGCAGTTAATACAAAATTAATATATTTATTACGCTGCGTGAATTTTAATGCCCGCAGCTTAAATAAATAATAACAATTATTGTAAAATAAACGTTTTGGGTTATTTAATATTACTCAATTTGTCATTAACGTCCGTTGATGTAAATTGATGATGATTTGAACTTTAATATTATGCCGTATTCGTTAAATTTCTTTCATCAAATTTATTTTACGCCCTGTAATTTCGATTTTGCTGGAAACCATATTATTTAATTCTATAATAATATCTATTCAATCGCTAAAAAAAACTCTAAAACAATGTCAATTAATCCATTAAAATCATTATAGCGAAGTGAGGTTTTTGTATTAAGAATTTTAGCTGATTCATTCGCCACCTTATTAAAGTGATCGTTTGGAATTTTAGCAGAACAAGCGGCGTAGTTTATTAAGCTGCCATCGTTCGGTTCTAATGAGATTGTAATTATTAATACTGACCGTAATCAAGTTGACTTTTTGTTATTATTTTCGTGTTATTTGTGTAAATCAAATATTGATTGCTGTTTTCTGATTACATGCTTTAATTTAGGTGATACTTTTATTATTAAAGGATAATAACCAGTGATGTGCTTGATAATGATCTGCAGTTTTGTATGTTCTCATTTTATTTTTAATTAGATTAAAAATCAGACACCCCTAAGCAATTTACTCTGCGAATAGATATCAATTTTCCTTATCCAGAAATTGATACAATTTCGCATGCCTAATTTAATAAACTTTTATCTCTATTAAATGTTAAAATAAGCATTGCAACATCTATGTTGATGACTTGAGGGTGGCCCATCTTGGTAAGTATGAAATTATTTTCGGCTATCTGCTCTTGGATATTTTTAATTTTTATTGCGAATATGCTTTCAGAGGCTGAAACTGCAGTGCATATTTAGCAGTTCCTTTGGGCGCATATTTTGAAAACGTCTGTATTTCTCAATCTATTATCCATATTCGTATATTTAGCAGCGTCAACTTAACTATTCAATTCGCCTTTTTTAGCCACGATTTTTTAATATTGAAACTACCAAAACAACAAAGTTCCAAATTGGAATTTCTCGTCGGCAGTATATGTTTTATACCAAGGTAAACATTTATAATAGAAAGGAATGTAACTAACCTTGTTAACTATAGTATCTGATCCCAAAGATAATTCAGCGTGCAAGATATGAAATATATAAGTAGAATCCGGATTACCTTGAAAACTGCCGTCCATTTGTGTCCAAGTTGGTAGGAAGAATATTTTTAACTCCACATTTGCAACGGAAGTCTTAATGTAACGACGATTTTGAGATAATTTAATAAAACGTAGCCTTGTTTGTTTATCACTGACGATTACTAGCGGATTTTATAATTAAGTAGCTGGTGCGGCGGTTTTTTTTAAAGATCCATGATCGTTATATCGGGGAAATGTTGAAAATTCCTTACAGATGTTCGTTTAATGAAGCAGGAATTAAGAATTAATAAGTATCATACACGTATAATATCTTTTAGATCGGTAGGACTAATAACGTCGCGATTTAAACCTGAGCAACATAAATCATGGTTTTTTTAATTATAGGAGCGTGTGTCCTTGAATAATGACTGTTTTAGTATCTAATTAAACATTACTGCTGGAATAATGGCTTTGCAAGATCGCATTATTCCTAAGCCGACAAACTTAATAGCTTCTCATTATTAGTTAACGGTTTAACTTGTAATGACATTACGTGATATAGTGGAACCTGAAATTTCAAATACACCATTAATAACAGCTTCGGATTTTATCTAATATTAAAGAATAACGAGTAACATAGATGGCTACACACAAGGAATGTTCATTTTACTTACTGCGAGTGGTTGATTATTTTTTATTTACAAAAGAATTTTATATGGTAGGCTGTATCTACTCGCTGATTAAAATCTCAGGAGAATCGAATAAAGCGGTACTAGGCGATTGCGAAAAATAAATCTTACTACTTTATTAGCAAACTGTCACCTGTCATTCAAAATACAATTTATAGAGACAGTCAACGGCAAATTCTTAAAGCGAATATTTTACATTACAGAAGCAATTTATATTGCTTTCACCTATCAACTACTTAAAGATTGTTATATAAAATCATTTATTTCTATTCCCAAAACTACAGGTCCGTTTTTTTGTTTTTTTTTAGATGTTTGTGTGATACAATGGAGAATTCACTTGGAAAAGAACGAAAATTAAAATATCTAAAAGATAATTACCAATTTACCAATTACTAATGAAAGACAACAAGTTCAAATCGCTGTGAATTTTCTGTATACAAAATGTTTATAATTTATTAAAATACATTAAAAGGATTTCCCCAAAGGAATGCCCTTACGTTGTACAAGGAGCAAACAAGTACTACGTTCTTAGCACAATATTTCTAAAGTAACTTTAACCCCTTGGAAAAGTATCTCTGTTGTTTGATCTACAATTCAGTTCTTTACGTAAGCGACCACCACCACCTCAGTTGAGGCGTACATTTTTGTCCTTTTAAGGATTTCTGTAGTTGTGATGCAATATAATAATAATAGATGCGGGCCAAGTCAAGAGAATATAGTGAATTATCGACTGTTTCAAAGTTGAATTTTTTTAATTTTCAGGGCATTATCTTGCAAAGACGATGTTTAACGCAATTTATTTAAATTTTCAATAATAATGAATTTCATTTGCAGGAGGTTTTAGTTATTTAAGAAAGAATATATAAACTTATATATGTACAGAAATTTAAAACCAAATGTCATTCATTTTAACAATGTGCACCAAATAGTTAGTGTCTTCTACAAATTGGTTGTAAATAAATTTGGATGCTGTCTATCTCACCCGTTTTTGATTAGCATTTAGGCATTTCGGTATCCATTTTCTGATAGTTTCCTCATAACTAATTCCTTATAAACGTGTACCTAACGGCATGAGATGTCCAACCAACGCTTCTGACAGGCATTTGAAATCGATTTGTTGATATAAATTAGATGGTAGCATCCATGTTTTCTGTTGTTAACACAGAAGACAGAAATCGTCCTTCCAGAGTTGTCTGATCTTAAATTCCATAGATTTAGAAGTGCAGCCTATTTTATACAAATAATTAAAACCATAGGAAGGAAAATCGTTGCATACAGTGTTTGCGGAGTTGGTTTTAATATTTAAATCACAATGGATGAATTAATAATTTTTGTAATCAAAATTCTGCAGTTTGACAAATTCTAATTTTAAATAAATCTACCTCAAACGTTAGCATTTTGTAAATAATTGTTATAATTTATTACTACAGAACTCTAACTATTTTATACGTAAGTAATATTTTTATTTTTTATTTATTTGTAGGACTTACTTAGTTACTTCATTTAAAACTTGGTCTTGAAATTTACTTAATTTTATGGGTAATGTTTGTTACTGTAGCAGTCGCTCTTGGAAATTATTATTATTAGTTAGTTATTGTTTTACTTTCAAGAATTTCCTAATTTTTAGTAATCGACTTGTTACTCTTTTATTTGTTGTTAGTAATTTATTAGTGGATAGAATGGTTCATTTGTAAGAGTTAAGAAAACAATTTCACCTTGTGTGACTTTTAGACAATTAAATCCTATTTAAGATTTCTAAGAAATTAACATAAAGATCAGCAAAATTAATTAAAATTATTCAAATAACTTAATTAAATACCAAAATATTCCAAAGAACACTTTAGAGATTTTAAATTTAAATAAGAATAACACTGAATATGGCGAAAATAAATTATAAAAGCAATTAATTTGTAAAATTATAAAACACAAACTTACTAAAACTATAGTAATAAGGAAAAAACAGACAATTAAGCATGTTGAACACTAGTTTATAATACAGTAATTGTGTTGAAGTGAAGCTGTTTGTCAATGAGTAATTTTCAGGTCACAAATTTATTGCTTAATTATGATTTTCACACTAAAACATAATTATTTCTTGATATAAAAAGGTTTAATAGTAAACTAGATAAGTAAAATTCAGTACCAGGGATTTTTAATTAAATGTTTAGTTACTCTGAGTTCAACAAATTTATTATTTTATTGTGAGGTACAATTTGATTAAAAATATTATAGTCTTTTATCATAGAATTTATTTTCAAAATATGGTGAATGTAAGTGGTGAATGCATATACATATTCTGTTGGGGGTGCATTTCAAGACATGTAATTTGACAAAATTAGCATAACACTGAGACACACTGTATAGCTATTTCGAGAAACAGAAAATATAAATCGTAGAAAGGGAAATGGTGGTTACATTAGATAAAGGTAAAGGTAACGGCACTTACACCCCGCGAGGGAGTATGGACAGCAATATGGGGGGGTTAAGGCCTCCTAAGTCACATTAGATATGTAGTTTAAAGAATGATTATATTCAAAATTTTCATTAAAAACCTCTTTATTCAGTTCATGTGAAAATTCCAATCATAATGAGAGAAGTAAGTACCTACTTTGGAATCTAGCAATTTACTTGTATGATTTTAATAAAGGTATTCTTCACTTAGGTATTCCTTAAGGATACATTCTTTGAATCACGCAGTTTAGGTCTACAGAGTTAAGTATTGCATTTCAATAAATTCTTAGAAATTTTCAACTCTCAACGTACAATATAATATTTATGATTGTTATAATAATTTGCTATATAGTATGTGAGGTTTCCAATATTAATAAAGGTCGGTAATGCTATTTCTTCAATTCCCTAAAACATTTTTTAAATAATAAGCTCAATATGCTGGTATTAGTCAATAATTTAAGCTACTAAATCATTTAGAAAACTTCAATAAAGCTTTTGAACTTAAAAGTATTTTGCGTTTTTACGTTGTTAGTAAGTTACCATTTTATATTTCTTATTTAATAAATTTCCACAATATTAAATTTTCTTGTTTTAGATGCCCATAAACTTAAATTAGATCTCCAAAAGCACAGGGCACCCTTGTTATCAATGAGACAGTATTGTAATTTTAATTACACCAATAATTAGACATAAAATAAAAGTTATTATGTTGAAGATATTAGCTACCTACATATTTATTATTCCCTCAGTATTGAACAATAAAAGTCAAAATTGTTTTAAGGCAATTTAGATGAAAAAATTTAAGTGAAATAAATTGTTACTCGTAAGGTTTTATGTAATGCGTTTTAAGTGTTAACACAGACTTATTTTTTGATTTATTGTTGCTTAACATTTGATTATTAAATTCTACCTCAGTATTTTTAATACTTTTTGGAAAAACTGAATTTTAAACAAATAAGCATTGTCCTATCGATCTTCTTGCACTGGCCTTATGAATATTTTACGAATAATTAAAGAAATATGGGAGGAAAATTGGTGTCCCTTCCTATAGATTTTTAATCCTAAAATTCGAACATGTTTTATTAATTTTAAACTGGCCAGACAACAGATCTTTAAATGGGTATCAACGGCTTTAAAAAAATATTTTCTAAACAAATTGAATACAATATAATTAATCATAGTAAAATTTAACAAATTTAACACAGAATTTGATTCAAAATTATGTGACTGCTAATAACTTTTGTTGTGTTGCTATTAGAGGGTTTCAAAAGCATTTTTACGCTTATAAAATAAGCTGTAACGGAAAAATGATATTTAAGCTTACTAAGGCGACAAAACTGTCTATTCTAATAACTTATTACAGGAAAAACACTTTGAAAGAAAATTCAAGATACATTCCCATTCAATTGTTATAAACCTCATTAGCAGTTTAAGTTGGTTTTATCGCACTTTGATATATTTTTGTGGCGTACACGTAGAAAATGCATAACTCGCCACATTAAAGGCTTACAATATACTTTCATCGCAAAGGTACAAACAATAGTTGATATAGTCGTTAGTTTCACAATCAATAATTCAAGCAAATCATGGTGAATATTACCAAATTTGTTATTTACAAGGGATTTGGCAATCTACGATTGAATAATTCTTAATTCCTAATTATTTTACTTTACTTACTTTTCCTACCCTTGAATTAACCCCTAATCAACTGTAATTTAATCTAGTTGGAGTTAAAATTGATTAAGTTGATTTAGATTACAAATTGATGTTTAAAATAGAAACTTTTATACTGAAAATGATACTTTAATTGTAAAATCCATAACTATTGGGAATTTTATATAGCCTGAGTTAAAAGTGATGCAATTGTTTTGTAAATACAAGGTTATTATAAAATAGAAACCTATTTCTGAATATAACTAAGCACTTGTTAAAATAAAAATTTTCTTTTTTCAAGGACATGAAATGATAAAAGATGAATATAGGGACAAATATTTTGATACAGAAAATCGTTTTAGTTTGTCTGTCTGTCTTTCTGTCTGACTGTCCCTGTGTTTGCCAGTCTATCTGCCTATCTGTCTGTCTGTCTCTCTATCTGTCAGACTATTTGTTTTCCAGTTTATCTGTCTATCTATGTATTTGTTTGCCTGTCTCTCAGTTCGATAAGTCATTCCACAATTACGCTTTCCTCATTTTAAATTTAAAACGATTTTGCTAAAGGCAAAGAAAATAACGATACGGGCAGGAAATTCTGCTTTCCAAATTGTAAACTGAAATATTTAAACACCTAAAATACTCGTATTTAAATTTTTTTATATTCTAATAAAGTTAAGTTCTGGTTATTTTCCTTGGTAAAGGTAAAGGTATCGACACTAACTGCCCGGCCCGCACGGCAGTATGGCCGGAAATATGGAGGGTTAAAGTCTCCTAAGTCGTTTTTCATACCTCGGTTGTTTCGCACGGTATACCGCCTACCTTACATACTCCACCATTATGTTTCGGTTCCCAATTATTTTCAGCGACTGGATAGATCACCCACCGAGCATCCGACTCGGGTTTGACAGAGACAGTCCAGGCTGTAGTCGAACGCCTTAACCACTCGGTTGCCCCGATGATTATTTAGTCCTTGTTAATACAACTGCTTTTATGATAAAAATCTGAAAATAAAATTTTTTAGAAGGTGAAAAAAACGCAAATTAAAAATTTTACATAATTTATCGCGCAGCAGGAATAAATTGGAGTATCTGACAAAAACGTGAAACTTGAAATAATAAATTAGAAGATTGAAAGAGTACAGAAGCCTAAAATCAAACAGACTTTTCTATGCAGAATGTATAGCAGGCTACTCCTACCACCAGACAACGTCTTAATTACGAGGAGCGTTCAAATATTAGTGAGAATCTAGTTGCCTTGAGTATAGAAAACAATGGATGGAAACAAGCACCCTGTGTCATGTTTTGATATGTTCCGACTTGCGATTAGTAACAATCAAATTCTTCGCCGTTACACCTGCCAATAATAATTAGCATGTCAGAGAAAGAAGTACCGTGTTTTGTTGCACAACGCATAATTGTTAAATTTCTGGCGAAAGAAAATGTTTTACCTTCTGAAATTTTTACTAGACTTCTAGCGGAGTTTGAGGATAAATGTATGTCCAAGACAAGGGTGTTTGGTTGGGCGCGTAGGAAACATACTCCATCTGAGACGACCGAAAACATCCGTGACTCCTGACAATGTTGGATCGATTGATCAGCTTATTCGGGCTGATCGTCGGATTTGTTTGCACCATTGAAAGAGTTTTGAAGTGGCCATAAATTTAGGGATAATGATAAACTCATTACAACTGTGCAAAACTGGATACGCACGCAACCAAACCGCTTCGTCAAAAATGGTATACATAAGCTTCCAGAACGTTGGCGCAAGTGTATTGCAGTCGAGGAGGACTACGTTAAAAATAGTGTAATACCATGTTTTTGTTCCATTGATAATAAAGATGTTATAAACTCATTCTAACTCATATTTGAACGCTCCTCGTATATTATACGATCTGCAGAATAAAATTGACCTACTACAGAACTCAATCGTAGACTCCTTTCATCAGGTATGCCCGGTGAAGACAGCCTCACCTCGCAGTACTTCGTGGTAGTGCAAAGAGCTTGAGAAGCTGAAAGCTACCTTAGGCAAACTGTTTAATAAAGCTAAGAGATCTAAAGCAATAAATGGTTGGGAGATGTACCTACAAACATCACCAAAAAATTTATAAAAAAGAAATAAGGACAAGACCCGTCGTGGAAGCTATTTTGTAACACAATTCAAACTACTAAGGATTCTGCTCGTCTTAATAAAATTCTGCCAAAAGACCCACAACAGCAATCTGCCAGTCTAAAATGTGAGGACGGTAGTTTTACCACCAACGTTGGAGCGACAGCACTCACTTTCCGGGGTGCTTCATTGATCTACTCGCATGGAGCGACAACTCCCAGTACTACTCCAAGAGAGGGAGATTAGGAAGTGGCGAACCACGAGGTGGAAGAGGATAAAGTAATCTGGGCGATTTTATCTCACCATATCGCCAGGACTGAATGGCATATTTCCAGCTCTACTACAGTGGAGTCTGGACGCCCTGCTACCACATCTGCTGCGAGTCTTTAGGAGTTGAATCGCTTCCAGATATATTCCAAGGAAATGGAGGGAAGTGGAGGTAGGCCTCATACCTAAACCAGGTCACAGGGATTATTCCCTACCCAAGCCTTACCATCCAATTAGTCTAACATCTTTTCTTCTGAAAACGCTGGAAAGACAGAGAAATAAGTGAAATGCACTGCCAATCAGTCCACTACATCCCAATCAACATGCATAATATATGTCCCAGGGAGATCTACCGAATCCGCAGTACACTTTGTGGCAGGGCGAATCGAATAGTCACTAGGCAATAAAATGTCCACCCTGGGCGCATTTATAGATATAGAGGGAGTGTTTGATAAAACGACCTTCGTTAGTATCGACATAACCCATCGACAACGCGGGGTAAATGACACCCTTCGGGATGGATATTACAGTTTCTTAGGTATAGAGCTGTATAGGTATATTAGAGTAGGAACAGCTACCATTAGAGAAACGGTATCCGGAGGCTGTCCGCGGGGTGGTGATTTGTCACCAATACTATTGAATTTAGTAGTTGACAGCCTCCTTGACCGCCTCAGTGGCGCAGGTTTCTACACAGTAGGTTACGCAAATGAAATAACTATCATGCGTAATGGCAAGTACGAACAAGTACTGTGTAGTTTGATGCAGAAAGCACTTAAGATTACTGAGCAATGGTGCACGGAACACCCTCTACAGGTTAATCAGACCAAAACGGAGATGGTTCTGTTCACGAGAAAGAAGAAGGTTGTAATCTAAAGGATAGCGATCAAAATTCCCTCATTGAAGACGAAAAACTTTTGTATACAACTACCAAGAGGCAAACTGCGACTTGTAGGAATATTGTCAGGACACTCTAAACTAATTAAGCACATGTACAGGATGGGACTAGTCGAGGACCCAATCTGTCGTGGTTGAAATTTAGAAGAAGAGATAACAGAGCATATTCTGTGCAAATGCCCTGCACTCGCTTCAATCAGAGGATCCATGCTAGGGGTATTCTGGCCTAGTCTGGCAAGTATCCTCAGGTTCATTCAAATGATGCGCCTAAGGTGAGGATGTTGCAACGGAGCTAGCACAATGGGCCCATCTGACGCCTAAGTGCACGTGACGCGGCCAACCTTCACCCAAAATCGAGAATCCAAAATCCAGAATTATAACTTGAAGCAACGCTAGACAAAACTTAAAATTCAATGATCTAATTTGAAACCTGTCCCAAGGATTCACATTTTGAAAATCACTTAAAAAATAGAATTCTAGTTTGAAATGTGAATTATGAGATTAGACGGTTAAAAGGATTTGATTTTTCTTATAGTTATTGAGTACTTTCAAATCTTGACAGTCCGAGTATTTTTGAACACAATTTACCTAATGCAATTTTAAATATGGTCAAATTGTAACAGATGTTTATACAGGTTACAGTCTAGGTTGTCCCATTAACTATGGATCAAAATTAAAAATATCATGATTTTTGAAATAATCCATACTTTTAAAAAACACAATTATTAATAAATTTTCTCTTTACCTTCATAGAAAAAACAAATGCACATAAAGGATTTCTTAAAAAGCTTACGTAACTGTTTAAAGCAGGATAAACAGTTTTCAACAACACGTGCAACTGTCATAACATGACCGTAGATATCCAAATTCAAATTCAAATGATGAAAAGTTCAGCACTGGTCTCGGACCAATGCATTTTTCATTCCCATTTGCGACACATGTGGAATCCGCATTTTATGTATTATGCAGGACGTGCTTGAACATACTTTGAATTGAAAATGCGGTTTATGCACTTTACTAAGCAGTTTATGTGTGTTTCCAAAGTTTTAACTTCTATTTGTTTGTTTATTTCAGTCCTTTATTGCGGGACGAGGATAAATACAACATTTTGTGTTGGGAATATAAATATAACATTACGTTGTATTTTTCAGATTTCTCCTTGTAAATCTCGTGTTTAAACTGTGATAACCGTCTTGGTATTTCGGTATTTTTCTTTTAAAGTTGTTTTTGGAACAATTCGCTGTATTTCATTATTTTACGTTTTGCTTTACATTAAAGCTGTTAAACACAATTTAAGGCACAGTTTGAAACGCAGCTTGAACCGCTCTTTTACAAAAAAGATGTACTTAACTAAATCTTCAAACAATTGGTGTTATTCTCAAATGATTACTAATTAAACACATGCATTAACTGTTTTAAATTACTAAGCATTGAAAACTGCCACAGAAAATCCTATTTGCATCCCAGATAGTAAATAGAAACGTTTTAAGGTTTTAATATCATCAGATCGATAGAAGAAAAAGCACAGTCTTTGTTATCAACACTGAAATGTTCAAATAAAATAGAATTGAGTCTAACTCGGATTTTATGTATTCTAACATCCACCGTGTTTAGTCCGTAGCAGTAAATTCGACGTTCCCTTTTTCGCTTGTCTGTATTGGGACAAATACAGCCTGAAATTGGTGACACGGCTTTTGTTTGTCCAGGTCTGTATTGGAAACTATGAAGACAAGGGTTCGAGATCTAGTTAATAAAACAGACTTGTTCTGCATTTTATTGAATACCGTATTGTTGCTGGTTTGTTTTCGAATGTAACGTTTTGTTCCATTTCAAACAACGTTTATGTTCGAATTTGCATCTTGATGGTGCAGGAAGTTGCTTGTACGAATATAGAAATTCACTTGTGAAAAACTTACGTTGCAAAAAAGAAGTCATGATGTTCAGCTGTTTTTTAGTTGGGGATTTAGGACGATCTATTTTTATCCGACTTGTTCCAGAAATTTTGAATTTTATTTGTAAAACAATTTATTACTTAAGACTTATATATTATTAGATCACATCTTTAGGAACTCGTCTCTTTGGGAAAATTTTAGAAATAATTTTTCTCTGTATCTGTGTCTTTAATGTGAATATTGGTACGTGGCATTTTAAAACTGATTTTATATTTCAAATTTCTGCAACAAACTTAATTTCTAAGGAAATTGCTTGGTTTTAAAAAGAAAACTCTTTTTTTGCATTTTTAAAGCTGATTATAAACTTCAAGTCTTTGCTTTGTTTTATGATCAAAACATTTTCCCAAAGGAGTAAATTGGTACAAATTTAATTTAAACAGATGATACTTGATTTTAGAACGAAAGGCTGTTTTATTGCCCAGCAACTTTTAAGTACTTCATAATTTAAATGTCAGGTTCTTGCTTTATTTTGTTAATCAAAATGCATTTTCCCAAACGACTAAATATCTACAAATTTAATTTCTGAGAAAATTGCTTGATTTTAGCATGAAAAACTGTTTTGGGCTTTTACAATGTTGTTGCTCTGAATCCAATATTAAAAAGTTTGTTGCCTAAGCCTCCAGCCACATTTAAGGATTTTGTTATGTTTAAACTGATTTTGAATTTCAAGTTTTCGTTTCATTTTTTAGCCAGAAGGTATTTGCCCAAACGCCTGAATCTCTACAGCTTTAATATCTAAGGAAATTGTTTGATTTTGACATAAAAGATCTGCTTTGTGGCTTGCTTGTTGATTAATAAGCTCCAGTTGCATTCAAAAATGTTGTACTTTTAAACGGATTTTAAGTTTCAAGTTTTTGCTTAATTTTTATAACCAGAAAGGGTTTTCCGAAATCGCTGAATCCCCACAATCTTAATTTCCAAGATGCTTGATTTTAGCATGAAAAATCTATGTTGTAGTTTTTGCAACGGTCTGCTTGTAAATTCAAGGTTTAACAAAAATTGTTATTTAGGTCTCCAGCAACTTTGAACGATTTTGTTACTTTTAATCTGGCTTTGAATTTTAAATTTCCGCTTTCTTTTGTTAACCAGAAGGTATATGCCCAAACGTCTGAATATCTACAGACTTAATATCTAAGGAAATTAGGAAATACTTCGACTTTGACAAAAAAGTCTGCTTTGTGGCTTGCAACATTTGTTCTTAATCCAGGATTAAACAAAATTTATTATGTTGACTAATAAGCCGCAGTTGCTTTCAAAAATCTTGTATTAATTTTTATAACCAACAAGAATTTTCCAAAACCTCTGAATCCCTACAAATTAAGATTTTCAAGAAAATTGCTTGATTTTAGCATGAAAAATTTATTTTGTGGTTTTTGCAACGTTGTGTTTCTGAATTCAAGGTTTAACAAAGATTCTTATGTTGACTAATGAAGTCGCCAGCAAGTGTTTTATATTTTTTAAGTTGGTTTTAAATTTCAAGTTTCTGTTTTTTCTGTAACCAGAAAGCATTTGCACAAAGGATTAAATCCCTAAATATTTAATTTATAAGGATTTTAGCACACAAAAAAAATCTATTTTGCGGCTTTTGCAAAGTTCTATTTCTGAATCCATTAAGATTAGCAAAAATTAGTATGTTTGCCAGTCAGCACCCGGCAATTTTTAAAAATTTCGTGTTTTTTAAATTAAGTTTAAGTTCAAAATTTCTATTTCATTTTTTAATTTAAAGGTATTTCCCCAAACTAGTAAATTCCTACAAATTTAATTTCTAAGGAAGTTGCTTGATTTTTAACATAAAAAATGTGTTTTGTGGCTTTTGCTACGTTCCTTTTCTGAAACGAAATTTTTATGTTGACTGTTGACTGCCCAGCAACTTTTAGAAATTTCGTATTTTCTAAACTGATTTTAAATCTCAAGTTTCTGCTTTATTTTTATAACCTGAAAGTATTGTGCAAAACGAGTGAATCTGTACAAATTTAATTTCTAAACAACATTAAGATTAACATTAAAAAGTTGTTTGGTAGTTTTTCCAACGTTCTTCTTCTGAATCCAAGATTAAACAAAAATTATTATGTGCCCTAATAAATCTTAAGGAACTTTTAGTGGTTTGTATTTTTTAAATTGATTTTATATCAACAGCTTCTGTTTTATTTCTGTAACTAAAAACAATTTGATTGGTTTTAACATTAACAAAAATCTATTTTGAAGATTTTTCAACGTGCTCTTTCTGAATTAAAGATTAAACAAAAATTATTGGGTGTGCCAGAAAGTTTCAGATTTATATATCAAGTTTCTGCTCTATCTTTATAATCAAAAAGTACTTTTCCAAACGGGGGAATCAGTGTTTCTAAGAAAATTGCTCTATTTAACATTAAAAAAAAATCTGCGGTCCTTGCAAGTTCTTTTTATGAATGCAAGATTAAAATAATTAATACGAGTGTGTTGGCTAGTAAGTTCGCAGCAACTTTTAAAAATTTCGTGAGAAATTTTAAATTTTAATTTAAACAAAAAAATTCTCTGCAGAGCAAAACCTTTGCATATCTGTTTTTTACTCTTGAAGCTTTCTTTTACTGAAAACCAGTTGAATACAACTGAAAGGATTGTATGTGTCATTCATAGTAGGTTTTCTTATACTTTGTTATTATTCGACTTTAACTCTTTTGAAAGCAGATAAAATGTCGGATTTTTTAATAAAATTATTTCACGAATCACAGTTTCACAACAAAACAAAATTTCCAAATTTAAGCTTTAAGTTAAAAAATTTTGCCTTATTTTCTTAAGCAATGAATTGAAGTTTAAATTTAGAAAATACACTGAATTTTCACTTTGTTTTATTTCAGTTTTGTTTCGACAGTTTGCTGTGCACTACATTTTTTGATTAAATCTTCGAAATATTAGAGTCAAACTTGACAGATTAAATTAAAAATGCTATTTCTTTATCCTATTTTCCAAATGTACATGGAATCTCGATTTTAATTTGTTTTTCAAATTTTTCCTTTTTTATAACAAACTTTCGCTTCTTTGCTGGTTCCCTTTTATAAAAGTGGAATATCGATTCAAATCTTCAATATTTCTCTTTTTATATTTTCAAAGATATTTCTAAAACAAACTTTCACATTTTTGCTGTTTCTCGAGCGAACCTTTCGATTGCAGCAAAAAGGTAGAAATCTTTGCAAGAAAGTCTCAATTTTACGTTATTGTTCCCCTAAAATTAAGTTGTATTGATTTTTTTCTTTGGTCTAATATTTTCGAAAATTCCATAGTACAAAAAATACATTAAATAACTCCAGCTTTCTGTTACGATTTTTGTTTTGGTTTGGTATCAATAATTATAGTTATATGAAGTTATGGCAGATCAGATCATTCCATTGCATATAATATGGGATTTTAAAGCACTTACTATCACATCTATTTTGTGTCCTAAAATTGTAGTGAAGTACTACATTATGCAGAATTCAGTTCTTCTTTACTTGAAAATATTATGCAGTTTTAAGTACCTACCTACTACAATTAATCGATTATTCTTTCATTCGTGTATTAAACTCATTTATTATACAGAAAGGGTGGCACATTTCCCCATTCATTAGAAATATGAAACTGCATTTTTTATTATTTATTAATAACGAAAAGGATACTGCTTTGTATTATTCTCCTTTCTGCATTTAACTTTAATAAAGTAACCTACTTTTTGAATCGATTTTCCTGCAGTGACCTATACTTTACGAAGAATTAACGAAATATGGCAGGAAATTGGTTTCTTTTCTATCGATTCTTATAATCTCGAAATTGGAACTTCTTCTATTAATTTTAATTTCGTCAGGCCACATCTTTGAATATTTGTCAACAGCAACAAGAATATTTTACAAACAATTTAGCATAAGTTAAGTTACAGTTAAAGTCAAATCAAACCAGAATTTGATTCTTAGTCACTTGTGATTTTATATGATTTGGAATAATTTTGGACAAGTTGTAGCTGCTGGTTTCTAAGCCTATTTAATAAAACATACGCCAAAATTGAAGCACTCGCCTTATAACTATATTTAAGTTTACGCAGAGATATAGCCGAATTTTCTATGAAAAAGTTATTGGGAAATATTTTTAATACTCCTTCTCCGAAGAAAATTGTAGGTAAAAGTTATAAATTCCCAACAAATTAGAAATCGAAAGTTTACATCGCAATTTGATACCTTTTTGTGGAGAAATACCTACAAAAATGTATAAAATGTCAAATGTGCCTTAACAAACGTTTAGAAAATATTGTAATAATCTACTATTCAAAATAAACGTAAATCGTGGTGAATATGTCCAAATTTCTTACCTACAACAAATTTAACGTTTGTTCGACACTTATTAAGATTTTTTTCTAATTCAACTGAATAATTCTGAATCAGTAGCTTCTTTAATTTAATTTGAGATGAAGCTGATGCAGGTTTTTTGTAAGTTACAAATTATTGTTTAGAACAGCAGCTTTTTAGGTTGCTTACTGAGTTACACTTAACGCTTTTTTTTAATTCGTATAGTAACTTTTCATAAATAAACAAAAAAAAGTTGGGTTTAACATCAGGTGGGAATGTGGACCTTCTTCTTTAAAGATGAGGAAAATAAGAAGTATTATTTTTCATAAATATTTCACTAAAAAGCACAATGCCTAATATTTTAGAAGAAGATAGTGTTTGATCTGTCTTTTATGACGTTAAACAAAATACGTACTAAATTTTTAAATTTAAATATTAAAATCTGGTAAGATATTGATACCAAACCAATCACCCATTAATAGATCTTTTATGATACTTTGGACATAGGAAGAGAAAATTAAGTCTAACATAGGGACCACGGTGGAGGAAATCTTAAAATATTACAAAAGGAAGCAACCAGAAACGACTGGTTTCCGGAAGACTGCAGCGTAACCATCATAAAAGGAATGAGGCAAGAAAGACACTACAACAGAAACCAACAAGAACAAAAGAAGAAGAATATTACCAGCTAAGAAGAGAAGCTAAACGGATATGGCGTCGAAAGCAGAAAGAACGCCTAAGTGAACACATTTTAGAAATACAGAACTCTCATGATCTAAACGAAGCCCGGGAAATGTTTAAAAACTGGCAGGTCATTAAAAACCGCTACCAACCTCAAGCAAACATGTGCAAAGACGGAAATGTGATTACCAATAAAACACAGGTGACAGATAGGTGATAGAAATACTTCTACGAGCTTCCCAACAGATCTCAGAAGAGCGAGGAAGTCGTGGAAAAACGAATCTATGTGTCAGTCTAACCGAAAACCTTGGAACCTACACTGGAGGAGACAGTCAGAAGTATTTATAGACTTCAAAATAACAATGCCCTGGGACGGACGACATATCGGCTGAATTAATTAAAGCAGGAGGATTAGACCTAAATAAACAATTGCATAAACTTATTTTAATATACTGCAGAATTGAAATGCCCAAGAAGTGGGATGAAGTAGACACATGCCCAATTTATAAGAAAGGGGATAAATCGGCATGTAATAACTGCAGAGACATGTCGCTCCTATGCACAGCTTACAAAATCACATCCAACATACTGCGAGAAAGAATAAACCCATATGCGTAAGAAATAATCAGTGAATACCAAGGAGACTTTCATACTGGGAGATCAACAATTGACCAGTTATTTACAGTCAGATAGATTTTAGAGAAAGCCTGGGAAAAGCATATTAGCAAATATGAACCATCTATAAATTTCAGACAGGCGTAGTATAGCAGAGAGATTCAAATACTTTATTTAGACGAAATGAATCACATGGCATATCAGCCAAACTGGTGAGACAAACACAGATGATATTAAGTAACTCCAATGATAGGATTAAAAAACGAAGACTTTCGAAATAAAACAAGGACTCAGGCAGGGAGATAGCCTAGCAACCGTACTCTTCAACTATTTAACGTGGCATTGAAAGAAACAAATCATCATCAACAAAACCACTCAGGTAATTTCATGCGCGAGAGACGTTAATATAGTAGCAAGGTTAGAAAGGGCTCTGCGTGAATCCTACGTAATGCTAGAAGAACAGGCAGAAAAAATAGGCTTGGAGGTTGGAGGTGAATCAGGGAAAAACGAAAGCTATGGCAACAAAACCACTGCGAAAACTAGGACAGAACGTAACACTTGGCAAAAAAAAACCGTAGAGATGATGACGCATTTTACAAATCTAGGAAGCCAAATAACGGAAGCCAATGAAATGATACGAGAAACTCCTGAGACTGATGCACCCTTCCGCAAAAATCACCATATATAAAACACTAATTAGACTGGTGCGAAACACGGACGCTGGTGAAAAAATATTTGAACAAAAATGTTAGCCACATTCGAAAGAAGAATACTCCAGAAAATATAGGGCCACACAAGGGAAAAAGATGGATGACGAATAAAATATAACTATGAACTAGCATAATTTTATAAAGAGCTGAATATAGTAGAAGTATTTAAAGTTGAGACTTCGGTGAGCAGGACATATGGAGCGGATGGAACATAACTGAGTATTAGAAAGAATTTTCAAAGGGACGATGAAGGGAAAACGAGAAAGGGGAAGACCGAGATTGAGATGGAAAGACAGCGGAGGGAAGAATATGAAAAGTCAAGGTCTAAGAAGAAGACTATAATACCACGGGAAGAATAAGAAGAAGAAGATATTGAAACGATAGCTTGTTAATCACTGAATAAAATCTGAAAATTCTAAATTAATTAATGAAACAATAATAATTTGGAGCATACTGTCTGAGCTGAACGTTAAACTCGTTAATAAATTGGAGCATTGAAAATGATTTTAAGTTACACTAAGCAGAACTTCAAGGATCGAATTTAATCCTGAGCCCAAGGATTCAAATCTTGAACGTCGCTTAAAAATAAAATTTGGAATGCATAATCAAATAATCGAGTCCGAAATGTAAATTAAAAGATTCGAACACCGAAAGGATTTTATTCTTCTTACATCGAGGGCTTGAAATTTAAATGACTTCAAATTTGGACAGCCCGAATATTTAACTAATCGTATCGAAACTGTAAAGATTCAATCCAAAAAGAAACGTTTAAATAAATTAATCAAACAACAGTTTACATATTATGTTGAGCATATAAAATTCATCCTGAATTTATAAAGATAAGATATTTAATTAGCATTCCATTTCAGTGTTATTATTACAATAAGTTTCATGAGGGGTCATAAAATGTTGCATAAAATTAAAACAATACAATCCTTCGCACATTTACAATCAAATGGCTATAAAACACCCACAAACATTGTGTCTCTAATGTTTGTAAGATAACTTTATTACAACTATTAAGTTCTTCTGTATACAAATGCGACTTTCTAATTAGAATTCAGGACGTATCTTGGGAGATTTAATTGCTTAACCTGCTGCTTTTCTAAAACGATCTTGTTATTCCTTATTTGTGAACAATACGAGATTTTTAGAAAAATATTCTGAAGAAAATTTGAATTATGTTAGGAAGTCTGAGTGGCCTAAATATAAATATTTATAAAATTAGTGAAAATATTTATAAAAATTAAAATTACTTTAGGCTTTCTAACTATAAAGAAAAATTACAGTAAAATACATAAAATTCTAAAAAGCCTAAATATAAGTATTTATAAAATTAGCGAAAATATTAATTAAAATTAAAATTACTTTGGGCTTTTTAACTATAAAGAAAAATTACAGTAAATTACATGAAATTCTAAAAAGTTTTATCGAAAAATAAGTGCAAAAGCACAGCAAACTCTAACAAAAAAGCCGTAAATGCTAAGACAAACGATGGATTATCAAAGACAAACCTATACAAAGGTCATGTAAAAGTTATAAGTGGACAGAAGAGTGAGGGGGTCATATAAGTGAATGAAAACTGATGAAAAGCTAAAATATAGAGGGATAATAGTCATTGAGTGGCTACGTAAACCTATAATTTCCTCCATGAAGGGTTGTGATGTAATGGATGACTGGAAAATGGCAGTGATTGTGCCTTCACTGAAACGCAAGGGTGATATGATTGAATGTGAAAATTATGAGGAAATTAACCCAATTTAGGCGCATCAAGGAAAACAGAAAATTACTTGTTTTTAGTAAAAGCACCAACAAACCCTATTGATGATATTAATTAATTTTCTTGCAAATTTATGAATATTTTCGACACATGAAAGAACTACTCTTAATCCTTTTCTTTAAGAATATTGCTCTGAAACTTACGAAAAAGCATATTTCCTGACTGAGAGAAAACAGAATCTGCCCTAAAGTAATATTAAAAAGGCATTAATACAATCACTAACAAAAAATTGTAAATAAATTGCAAAGTTACTTTCATCAAATAGCAAAATTTAATTTAAAGAATTCAAGTCTCATTCATAAACAATGTAATTTCAGAAACAGCCGATAATTTTTTATTCAAAATATTTAAGAAAAGCGTATTACTTACCTAAGATATAAAAAGCAGTGTTTAAATCAAACCTTCAGAGTTCAGAAACTGTAAAATGTTTCAGCATTTCGTTTAACATTCTTTGTACTTAATTTCTACTTCCTAAAGCTTTGATTTAAACTAATTTTCCACAAAGTTCTACCCATACAATCGTAAAGAATTTACAGAACAATTCCAAACTTAATTTCATTGAAGCACCTAAAGAATTTTAATATTTATTCATTTCTATCTACATTTAATAATAAAAATTCTTCTAAAGTAACGAAGTGCTTACTTCAGTAGCATTTATTAACTTTTGCGGAAAGAAATATCCAGCTTTATTTAACTCTAATTCATCCAAAAGCAAGTAAATGAAAACATTAGCTTTATTGTTTGAAGAAGTCATTATAACGACAATCAACAGCTTGTAGAATTAAATTATGGACATTATGTTTATAAGAATGAATTTAAGCAAGAAATGTCAGAAGTGCCGCCACGTTTCCCAAATAATAGCAACCGTCAGGTGGTGCAGGCTATTACTTTTCTCGGTGGGTCTTTTTTTTCCACCGTGGTATTTACTTACTTGCGAGAGACACTGTGGCCACCGATGCAAAAAAAAAACCGGTGAAGTAATTGTGTGTCGTAATTAAGACCGTGGGGGTTCAGTTCCCCCTGCTTGGTGATATCCTTTGTAGCTGATGACTTTAGCTGCTCCTTGCCGTTTCACCGCATTTGCCTGATATTGGGTTTTCTTAATTTTAACTTGGCATTCTTGCACGTTTCGAGTAATCTACTGTTTATTGTTGTACTTTAAAAAACACTTGATTACTTTCACGACTAATACTTTACTTTATACAAAAATTGAAATTTGGTTCGTACCTGATACCTAAATCTTTAGAACAGAGTACCTAGTTGAATATAGCCGAATTGAGATATTTTATATTGAATAAAAACCATTTAATTTTGCATATTTTCACACACTGGCATACGTACATAACAGGCTTTTGTAAAATTTTATGTGCTCGCAGTTGAAACTTTGTATGCACATTTATCTAGTTAAAAATTAATTTCTTAAAGCTGAGTAGGCCCCCGGCGGACTTATCTACGCATGCTGTAAGAAATTCCATTACGTCAGTTAAGACATATGGGTCAAAATCAAAGAGGTGGAAAATTTCAGTTATCAAATTTCAAATAATTTAAATTTGTTTTAGAACCTTTTTAATCTACTGATATTATAGCTTCATTCATCATTAACGATTGTTTGAAAGGGGCATGCACAAAAGTAATTATTTATTGTTTTATTGAAATTAATAACAGAATTGGCGGAAGGAAATAGTACTCCGGGAACGTTTTTTAAATTAAAAAATTATATATTTCGGTTAATAGATTGTAACCATTTTGCTTATGCTATAATGTAAATTGATAAGTATTGAAATTGTACTACGAAAACCTGAGATTATTATATCATAATTTAATATTTTTAACAGAATACTGCACAATCATAAGCAAAAACTAAATTTCCTAAACGAAAGTTTCATTTATTTTGTGTTTATTGATTTCATATATTTTATTTTTACTTGAATCTTATTAGTTAATTATATGTTACTAAATTGTAGTAATATTAATTAGGGGAACCAAACCTAAACTAAATTCTTTAATTTTTTGTTGCGTTCCCGGAAATGATGTAGCGTTACCTAAATGACTGTAGCGTTCCCTAAATGACGGTATCGTCCACTATATCTTAGTGTATGAAATAATACAACAAGTTTTTTTAGCATTTTTATTGTACAAATAATATTTATCATTATGACAAAATTGTTTCATACTAAGTATAATAAAAAATACAGAATTTTCTGTCATTTTGCATCTAAAAACTAGAGATCAGTCATTTTCATCATTGCGAAGCCTTAACCAGTAAAACTTTTAATTAACTTAAACATAACCCCTTACGGAAATGGCAGCATATCTATACACAAAGTTTTTGTTTTGAGCTGGCACATTAATAAGCAGATATGTATTAGGAATGCACATCATAGTCCGGGAACGTTCCCGAAATGACCGTTCCCGTAAATGACTTTTTAACGTTTGTTGTTACAAAATTTTCAAGTACACTGACTTATAAGCTATTTTTAAGGTTATATCGCAAGCATTCTACATTATTTAACAAAATGACTACTAAAGCACTATTTTTTGTATAAACAAACTAGCTACCAGCGTTCCAGTAATGATGCTACATTGATGTACGCTATTGAAATATGAAATTGAAACATACTTTTACTATTTAAATAATTAATTAAATCCAGATAACAAACGGACACCGACCAGTTGACCCAAATGGCTTCACACGGCTGCTTATAAGCGTCACCTATTATATTGTAGGCGCAACATTTTTACAGAACACGGATGAGTTCACGAAATGACAAATTAATTTTCGGACAACTCTTGGTAAAACATAAAAATATATATATTTTAAATTTATTGGAGAAGTTCAATATTTTCTTATAAAAGAAATTTAATTTATTAGTATGGCCAAGACAATTATTGCTGTTGAGTTAGTTTCATGGTATTTGTAACCACTTACTCTGTAGAAACTGGAATATGGACGCGTTCCCGAAATGATATTTTGTATATGTTGAAATAAATAAAATTAAAGCTAGAGAAGTTTTATTACAGGTGACTTTAGGTGCTATTAAATACAATTGCTATTGATACATTAAAGCGAAAAAATTTATTATGTCACGTAATTTTAATAACAAAAATTGTCTCCAACTCAAATTTTCCACCTCCTTGATTTTGACCCATATATTGGCGCTGACATTACTTCATATCGTAATCAACTAAGAAAATTAAAAAGAAACCTTTGAAAGAGTTCAAATCAATTATTGATTTAGTAATTGTTAGGCGAAACCATAAAATGGTAATTAAAGATGTCTTACATATACCGACAACTCAAGTGTGGTTTACCCCACTAGATGGTAATTGTAAAATTCCTCGTCTTCGAAAAACAGAAATAAATAGCGGAACAAAGAAAAGATGAAACGAACACGACTAAAAATAACTTAATATATAGGTACAAAACAGTACTTCAAATTTTAGGAGAACTAAAAAGCGTAAGAAATTTATACCAGAAACGATTAGCCGACTAACTAAGAGACAGTTTAGAAAGTTCGCTAGCTGAGTTATACCAACACATGAAGGACTGCATAGATAGCTACATAGAACAGCAAATGAAGCTTTAGGTCTACAAGAAAAAAGTTAATAGTGAAGTAGATCTTTTAAGTGATGAAACCAAAGCAATAATTAATGAAAAGAAGAATAAATATTTTCGACGATGTTCTTATAGAACAACAGAATCTAGAACATAATGTATGTATACAATGCAAAACAAAAACTAAAAACAATTACATATCCTTCATAAAATAATAAGAAAATATCACGGAAGAATTTCAGTTGGAAAGACGAAAGTGATGGTACACTGGGCTAAAGAGATAAACAGATCAAAAATCGTTCTAAACGATAAACCCTTTAATTATCTGGGATTTATTTATTTATTTAGCGTATTGCATTTGTAGCCAGGAGATCACCTACTGATGGTTTGGCTACCAGCTGAGGGGATGAAAGCCACATTTTTAAACGAGTTGGCATCCTGTACCTTGCTATATGCCCTTTATGCTAGGGAAATGTGTTCTCTGCAGTAGTTTTCCGTTACCTTCTACAGAGTTTGTTTATATGATTGGCATGTAATATTACTTACGAAAGTGAAAGAGATTACATAAACAAAACTAACAATTATCAATCCGTGTGTCGAGATTAGATACTCAATTTCGCTTATATAATGCACTGGCATTACGAGTAGTACTACATTGAAGTGAAAGCTGGACAACAACAAAGACTAAAGAACAAAGACTGCGGGGATGAAATTTCTTAGAAGAATAAGAGGACTAAACAAAGAGGATTGAAATCAAAATGATGTAAAGGTGCAACCATTAGAACAAAAAGTGCTAACTAAGATATAACAAGAAGTAGAAAGGCCATCTGGAAAGAATGGTCGAAGGCAGAGTGATGAAGAAAATATACGAATATAAATCCAAATCCATAGAATGCTAGAATGCTGGTAAAAGCGGAACAAGTCAAGATCTAAACCTCAAAATGAGTAGATTATGAATTAAATTTTGATTTTGAGGGTATAAAAAGGCTAGTGTCATAATTTCATAATTATCCAATTTCCGAAATTATGTTTAGAGCTGGAAAAAACAGAAAACTTCACTAGTCGTGTGTTAAACCCAACATACAGGGTTACTGGTAATTCGATACATTCCTTTGGAGATGTGATGGGACAGGAGCTAAGAAACAAATTTAACCCTAACATACATTATGCAAAACTCAATAGTTTTTGAGATATTTCAATTTTTGTGTTTTTCTCAAAAAAGTAGATCTTAATGTCTTTAAAGTTAATTTTTAAAAAATCTACTTGACATTTTCTGAACTTTTTGACTGGGTTACTTGTCCCACTCTATGGTCATCCGTTTCGAATGGAAAATATCCGGAAACATTTCGATCATGTGAAAATTTTAAATAAAAACTTATTAAAAATGATTTCTAAAAATCAGCTACGAAAATTACCTATTCGTTTTTCTCAGAAATAATTTTTTTATTTTTGCATAATGTATGTTAGGTTTAATTTGTTTCTTAGCTCCTGTCCCATCATATCTCCAAAGGAATGTATCGAATTACCAATAACCCTGTATATAGTTTCAAAAAAAGTTTAACGAACGGGACTTGTAAAATAATGTTTCAAAGGATTTGTATGGAGAATTCAATGAAGATTTGAAAATAGCTTTGGGTATATCAGTTCTTTCACTTGCGCCCACTACATCTATCGATGAAGAGCCAAGTTTTTTGTTCATAAATTACTTCTAAGTAACAGCAGACAACATTCGGGGATAATTAAAGATCGTTTAGAATGTTTAGATGATGACTTACAATTTTTAATTGTTGGATACAAACCCAGATTTTAAGGGAAAGCTTTGTCCATCAAACAGAAATAATGCTTTTCAAAGGTTTTAATCTAATGAATTCGTTTAGCTGTTGGTTTGTTTCAGCACTAAAATAATTTTGTTTTGGTGTAATTAATACATAATATATAAAAGCCAAAATTTGCGGTATGAACAAACTTTCTTAAAACGTAGTATTTTTGATTACTGAAAGGTAGACTCAAAAATGGGAGATTCCTTTATATTAAAAAAATAATATAAAATATAAATGCCTGATATCCATTTATGGCATTTTATATGAGGATATACGAGTATCTAGGTAGGTTGTACGAGAAAGCTTTTAAACGAGTAGGTAGTCAACTTCAATCGACTATTCCTTCTGAATAAATCAACTTTTAAATTTTTAATGAATGTACTTGTTTCTCATATTTGTTTCCGTCCACAGAACGTCAGATACACTTAACAATATTGCGGCTCTACCACATAAACTATCATTATCAATGTCACTTCTGAATAATACATTATTCAACTCAGATACTGGTACTCGTAAAATGTACCTAGAAAAATACTCTTACTTACAATTTCAAATGCTACCGTTTGCACACGAAACAACTATAACATAAACCGTATATGGCGGATTCGATATCTAATACTATATACTGAAAACAGACGAGTCATAGTACAACAGTGTTGTTGTTAGCGAACTTGTTGGATAAATACGCGCATTTTATAATACAATCGCATACGTTACTGTCTACATGACCGTGTTTATTCTAAAATTGCATTAATGCTGGTCACGATGTCGACTTAACAACGGGTTACATTAAGTGGAAAAATATAGGCCCCTTACATTTACTTTAAACTAATTTTAATCTAGATCACTGTTAAAGGCGAAAATAATGGAATTTTGTCGAAATATCTATTCCTTATGCAAAAACGCCTTAAATTTTAATATATTTATCAGCAGATAAAACTTAGATTAGCTTCCGTGCTACCGACCTTTGATATTAATAATGCAAGTAAATAAATAATAATGTAAACTTAGATCTTTATCAATGAATAAATAAACAACAACAAGACTCATAATAATAACAGGTCGTACTGTTGCCAAGTACAAACATCTATTATTTAAGTAAAATATATTAAAATAAAGCAAAAATTTATTAAGCAAAAGCCCTTCCTCCAGATTTGGTTAGTGTTCAGAAAAACTTATTGTACCTAACTAAAGTGTATTTAGAACTTGTGTAAAAAAAATAAGGAAAAAATATAAGGATAAATTACATATTATAGGAGAATAATTTTCATACTGTTGCATGCAAACATTGCAAACCGTGCGATTGATCACAAAAGTTGGATCTGAATAATGAAATAATTGAAATTTATGTATTTTACGTTGTAGTGGAAATTTCGATGCTTTATGAAATTCAACGAATAGATTGTAATAGTGCTCGATTTGCTAATAAAAGTATTAACCATCTTTTTGTATTTATACGATGTAAAAATCACATCTCTAATTAGCATCGAGCAAGCAGCTTTTCTTGGTGCTTGGTAAGTAGGTAAGTACATAAGTTGAACTTTATTGTTGAGATACAAAAAAGTTCAACTTATGTTAAGTATTTTAGATCTTTATTTATTTTAATTTATACGTAAAAAAGTGGATTTTTGCTTTCATTCTCATTTTTCGTTTTTAGGAAATTAGTTTTAAATTTTTAAACTTGTGTACTTAGTAGACATTGTCGGGACTAAATAATTTAAATTTGTGTATAATTAACACTGTAGTTAGATTTAAAACAATTAGTTGTGTCACAAAAAAACTTTAGATTTTTTTAGATCATTCTGAAATTTGTATTTCAAAAATTTAAAACATTATCGCTTTTTCATTCACTTAAATAATTAACAGGCTGTTTAACAGATGTGCATGGGAGTTAATTAACTTTTGGTTATTTGATTAATTTAAGTCTGCCAATTACAACAAAGTTGAAGAATCCTGAACAATATTAAAATCTATTGTTTATGCAGCATAACCCTTAGTTCAAATGAAATTATTCGGCATTTATATGAAATCTGCTTTGATTTCAACTTATTCTAGATTAAAATACTATCGATTATGTAGTTTAAATGTCATTGGAAGGATAACAACTAAACTAAGGTATTTAAGAATTTTAATATTAGAATTATTCAGTAATCTCCACTTAGTCATACATAAATTTAAAAAGTGTCACTAATAGCAATGAAAAAAATCAATTTATCCATCATCTGCAGTTTTTGCCTTTAATTGTTTAAAAGTATTTTCAATAATTGATTTTTAAAAAATTTGTTTTGCTCTGTAGAACAAGCAGAAAACATGAAAACAGCTTGTATTATATTTCACTTTGGAAGTTCAAATATAGTCTTCTGAAATCGTTTAACTACAGCATGTTCAGATGTTCACGTTTATTTAATATCCAATAAAATCATAGATAATTAGGGAGTAAGTTCAGTATTGTTAACTTAAACAAAACGAACTTGTTAAATTTTATTCAGCTCTAAGTTACAGTTACACTTTTTCAAGAACAGTATTTTGCGTTGGAATTGTTCCATTTTGTAGAGAGTTTTATTTAAGGATGTTGTTCGTTAGAAAATCATAAGCGTCAATATTTTAAAATCTTTCTTAAAGAATATAAGCGCTTAGCAATTAGCCATTCCTACATTAACTTGCTTAGTCGTCTATCAAACCATTCTAGTTGTTCAGAATGCTTAAATTGCTATTATTTATTTAGAAGTAGTAGGTTTAACCGCGAAATTTTAAAAAATCGATGCTACTGTATTTGCTGCCTTAGGTATCAAAGGTTTTTAGGTCAGACTAATTTGGCATTAAAAATAATCAATCAAAACATCAAAATCAGACACCACCTACCGCGGTAATTAAGTCAGTATCCAATTCCAGAGAGGGTGTATCAATCATTATTTTTTTATTCACTTAAAATTCTATACGTTCGAAGCGCAGTTTTTATATAAGACAATTGTTATTATGTTTATTTATGTTGTCAAAAATGATGAAACGTTTGTAGGTTTTTTGTTTTACAATATCATATTATCGGAATTAGTTCCGGTAGAAACCAAAGGGTTAAGAAATTGACTTTTCTATAATTAATTATGTTTAACTGTACTTGACAAATATATAGCTTCTTATGGGTTGTTTATAATGAGGTGGGAGCATTTTAGGTGCAGGTAGCGTACAATACACCATATCTAATAAAGATAATTAAGGTTTAATGTCTTACCATGCTTCACGTTTTTGTAGTACTTACATCACGTTAATTAGGTTGGTTCAGAACGCATGACATGCTCAGGATGTTTGATGTTCAGTAGAATTTACTTAAGTTAAGGAGGCAACGCAAAAAAATCTAAAAGGAAGTGATTTTAATTGCTTACTAAACCTTAATTTTTCTACAATTTCGTGATTTGATTGGGTTTTATTTAGATTGCGATATTATCTAAAAGCAAGTTATCCTATAAGAATCATTCGTGTTTTGGTAAGCATTGCCTTAAACTTCGAACAAAGGTTTTTTTTAACATTTTATTTTGTGAATTTACCTATCGTGCATACCAAAATTAACCAATTTAGATTTTACATATAAGAAAAATGCACCTGTCAAGCATCATGAACAAGAAAATAACAAGCAACAGTCGTTGGTCCTGAAAAAATTGCAAATAATATAGAGCTTTCAACAAGTATTAAGGGGCAATCATAATTCAAAACCTTGACAGGCGCGCAATAACAAAATGGCCATAATTCGTTTGCGGGCCACAGTCAAAAGCCACTCCACTTCATGCGGTGAATCTTAATTTTGTAACATTTTAGTACAGAAACAAGACTAATAATCTTAATAATTATTAAAGGGCGGCAAAAAGAGAATCTTTTCTGTATGGTATCTTCATTACATACGTACTTGGATGTAAGTTATTTGTCTTAAGGATAAACCGTTATCCTTGCTATAATAAATCCACGTTCTCACTGTACGCTGATTAATTTACACGAAAATTAATAAATTTACTTGTACGACTTTCTGTAATCAACTCTTTTGTGTTGAATTACATAACTAGCAGTGTGTAGGAATTGCATTCAGTACACGCAAATTTAATTTCAAAATTAATAAATCAGAACAAGGACGAGCTTTCTTAGAAGTTCCATTTATTAAAAGAATGAGGACTCGAACTCCACATCTTAAAGCAAAAATTATGGTCTTTCAATAAGCTTAACAACAAAGCATGGCATCAATTAACTTCCACGCTAAAAGAACCATCCATACATTTCTAATATCGTTTCCTAGGTGTTAAAAGTTTAAAATGCTATTCAGGATAGCGTTAGCTAATAAAGAATGAAAAATAGATATTATTCATTTTCCATTGTAAAAGTTAAAAAGTATAATTACAACGGTATGAATAAAGGAAGTAAACCGTTAATTACCTTTGAAACAAAACCAAGTTCGCGTACTCTGCTATTTGTTACGAGGCAGATTTATGAAGACATTCTTTCATAATTTATTTTTAAACACAGAGATGATGGCTTAAGTCGCAGACACATAAATTATGTGCAAATGTACAAGCAATGACCGGTAACCGCTAATTCTTAGGGTAATATGCAACATTATCTGTCTGACTGCCTCTTCAGTACATTGTACTAAGTTTAGAATTATTGCTTTTGTTTTCATAATCTGTTTTCCACTAAATTAAAGTTATTTACATGCTTGAAATTAATCAGCATTCACGCAATTCCTTTGTAAAGTCATTTTGGGGCATGCAAATGCATGAGTTGATAAAAACAAGTCGGGGTTTATCACATTAACTGTAAAGTCTGTAATGCAACGTATATAGGACAGAGTGGTTAAACCATAGATGTAGGACCAAAATTCCCATTAGAACAACTATGAACAGACGTGCAGAATTTGACAAACCCATAATAGCAACCATCTTTCTAATTTAAATTATATTAACTTGTTAGAAAATGTAACAAAAAATTAGAAACTAAATGAACTTAATAACAAAATTATAACTGACAATTAAATAAAATCATCAATAGCTTTCTTTACAAAACTAACATACACTTAGTTCAGAAACTTACCCACTAAGAAGGATTTAATACACCAGAACACATGTTAAAGCTAAAACCAATAAACTTGGACTACCAAACCAAGAGTTACTTATATTTAATTAATTAATCCAATAAAGTTAATTCCAATAAATTTAATTGGTGCGTTCAAGAGTAGTAATAATAAGAGAAGAATATTATTTTTGTGTAAATATTTTTACGATAGCCATTTTCATTTTATGACAGCTATATTAATAAAGTGCTCAGCGGAAACGTATTAATGTTTATTGTCAAAACGTTTTATACCGCCTGTTCCTTAGTTCTTGCTGTCGGTTGGTATTAATAAACCAAAGTACGTATGAGTTCGTTAAGGCTTAATCTTCAATTTCCATTAAAATTTTTTGAACGTAGTAAACAGATACTGATCTAATAATAACTGGAGTGTTTTATGTTTGATACTCGTACCTACTTTCGAAGAATTAGAAAGAAGCAACTTTAGCTCTAAAATTAAGCACATTTGAGATTATTTATAGAAATAATGCCTCTGAAATATTTCAGAAGCAGCACATATTGGTCCGCCTTACACTTTTCATAAATAATATTCACAATTTTGTAAGAAATAACTGGCATTTAACAAATGGGATTCAACAAGAAACTAGTAAGTACGTAAACTAAAGAGTTCTTCTTAATAATAATAATTAAGAATTGAAAAGGTTTTCACTTGAAAATTGCTCAATTTTAAATACTTTAGTAGAACACAAATATTCAATTCAATATTTCTTTAAAATTCCAATTTCTTAAATTTTCTGCGTTTTATAGAATATGACAAACCTGTTAATAATAAAAGGTTCGAATAATTATATGCACAATGCGGATTCGTTTAAAATAATACGTAATGCTTAAAGTGTTTTCGTATTTACACAAATCGTATTAAATGGATTTGTGAAACAAGTAATGTATGCATTCAGGTTTACCGAAGCCGTAAGAATGAATGAATGAACGAATTAATTGGCTTTAGTATTTATACTTGGCATATTTAAACCAATCTGAACGTATTTTAATACTTTGACCTATTTTACGTACCTATTTGATTGGTTTAACTCGAAAATTTAAAAGTTTAAAAATAATGTAGGCATAATTAGGGTACAATATTATTACTTCCTCTGGCAAATTTGATTAATATGTTCAGAAATATCTCTAAAAGCATCAGTTTTTGGGACGAGTACAAGGATCAGGATTTAAATTAAAAATCACGTCAGAATAGAACATTTAGAAAACCACCATGCCCTTAATTAAAGAAACTATGGTATTATTTTAAACTAAAATACTTTCAAATAAAATGTTTGGGCAGCTTCACAATAACTTTCAAATTAGTTACATGTATAAAGAAATACTTTCAACAAAACAAAAATTCTTACAGTACATAAATATGTATATCACTGACCGAAATATACAATAATACTAGATACGAAGCCACCTACACTGCTTCGATAGAGTTTACCTGTAACCTGTAATTTGTGTTGCCTATTCAGAGTCAGTAAGGAGTCACCGTTAAATGTCGAGACCATCTGGTACAGTTTGTGAAGTATAGGAAAAACTGTGAGATCCCCACTTACCTGCGCGAGCCTCAGAGTGAGTCGTTTGCTGTAAATGCAATAAGTTCCACTGCGCATCATGGGCTTGTCGAATTCAACTTTCAGCTAGTTTGACAAGCTGTACTTGCATATTACAGGGCATTACAAGACAGATTAGTAAGGCTAAAAAATTAAAACTGTATTTCCTTTTGGATGCAAGGTAACCACTAATCCACATTTCTTTGGCTTTAAAAGCGTTTAGGCTCTGCTCAATCTTGCTAGGATTTTTTTAAGCAGGCAACGATGTCCTTTTTCTGATGACAATTTTGCTTAAAACTAACCAAAACTAGTTTCGGTGGTGTAGATTGTAAACCAGAGGTTTGGAGTTCGATTTTGGCTGTGATCACGTGAGATCTTTAGTGCAAAAAAATCTACTAAAGCTTTACTTTCTTTTAAGTGCAAAGTAAAGACTAAGCCCCTTATCAATGCGATGTTTGATATGATCAAAATCTGTTCCAAAGGCAACAATCCCTTGAGTTTCCAAAATTCTAGTCGAGTGGTTGAAATTCTAGTCGGGTGGTACCTACAAGCCTAGATCGACCACAATAAATAAACAAACCAATCAATATCCATGTGAGCCCTATGGTTACCTATGGACCGCTGGTGTAGTGGACAACTTGAACAGAGGAAAGCCAAACTGGAGCTGTCTAAACTTCAAAGACTTGCCTGTTTATGTATTGCGGGAGTGATAAGAAGCACTCTGACTGCTGCATGGAAAGCCTGCCTCCCTTACATATTCTAATCAAGGCAGAGGCAAGGATCTGAGATACAATGGAAATTGGCAAATTTGCTCTACCCGCAGTCGTACCAGGATAACTAACTGCCTCAAAACCTATTATTGAAATGAGCAGTCACGTATTGCCAACACGGAAAAATTTTAATAAACCCTTTCACATTCAGCTTGACTACGAACAATGGCTGGTACAAAGACACAATCAAGAAAGTAAGCAAATCTAAGACAGCGGTATTGGAGCTGGAGTATATGGGGAGTTTCTTCAGTTTATACTCTGGGAAAGTTTGCTACAATATTCCAAACAGAAACTCAAGCAATAGATACTGTCTGCCGGTAAATAGTATAAGAAAGAATTATCAAAGCAAAGACATCCTTATATTACCAGCTTTATAACTTTATAACCCTTGCAAACCACAACAGGTAATCATCATAAATATGGGTAATGAAAAAGGTGATGCACTTGCTAAAAAGGATACTGAACCAATTTTTGGTGTCACCAAAACCACAATTCTCTGTTGGATAAATAACTCTAGAACCACTGGGGTTGTGTGGAAGGTCAAAAACATAGCAAGGCTATTCTAAGAACACCATTTAAACATTTTAATGAAGAACCCATATGTCGACTCTATAATGAGCAGGATGAAACAGCCTCTCATAAAATTTTCAAATGTGAAGGGAGCTTTTGCTCGATGGAGGTATGCACTCCTGAGAGGAAGTAACTTTAGAGAAGCTTTGACAAAAGAGGACCTGGTAAAAAGGCTACTAAATCTGATAAAAACTTTTTACTGAGTAAGTGATGTGATGAGTAATACAATAAGCCATAAGGTTGCAGTGCTACTGGCACCAAATTTCTTCTCATCAATCACTATACAAATACAGATACAATGCAATGCAATACAACCAATATCCGCTCTAAATGTTTGTGGATAAGGCCTAACTATGACAGTTTAAGTATTGCAGTTGGGGTTGAATGTTGTGCAACTAACTAACCAGAACATCTTAATCAATTACACAGCGGCCCCGGTTTTTTACTGGTCAAATAGGCTCCTGGGTTTAGGTGGTAATAGTCTTCATGGTACTGTAATTTTCATGGAAAAAGAAAACGGAAGGGGTATGTTGTTGTATTTACCTTCATTTATTGGTGAATAACATCACTATGATTTGAAGCAGCATTTTGCATTGTTAGTAAAATACGGAGCTATTTATATGCTAATAATAAGTGCTTTAGATGAAGACGTAAGCGTGTTACAATATGCTTTAAGCAGTGATATGTTAATCATAATGCGCGACTTCAATGTCACAGAGTAAAAAAACTTATACATCAGAAAAGCTTTTGAGCAAATGCTAGGAATGATAGAGATCAGAGGTTATTAACAGTGTTATATGATAGCGAACACTATTTTTAAAAACATATATGTAGACATCTGGACATATCCTGATAAAAAAATTAGTAAATATATTTTCTCTTCCAAAGAGGCTGCTGTTCTAATCATCGACTAAAGAAAAATAAATAATATACGGAAACACAAATAGCCAAAGGATCAGAAATGAACGTCACACAAAATTAGAAAATCACATTAATGTCAGATGCAGAAGATAATTCAAAGGGGTGATCCCACAATAGGGGACACACAATCTAATAATATGTATACGTAATAGATTAAATTTATGAAATTAATATTTTGTATACAAAACGCCGGGGCTTATTACTCAGGGCTTAAAGGCTTCTGAAGAAATTGATGAATGTACAAGAATCTAAGGTTAATTTTATTTAATGTAGGCACAAAAAATATTGAGAAATCGGCTCGTAACTTCAAAACTTTTCGTCAGTATTTAATTGCACTCCTATAGATTCTTTGCTGATAGGTTATTCGATCTTCGGTTTGAAATCTTTAACATCTGCTGCTGAAGAAGGAAATTACTCAGAATATAAAGAAAGCTGTGAAGATCAAACATTCAAGTTCTTGATGAGATAAAACATAAGTGTAGACTTTCCAGGACTACGAGTAAATTCACCGCCATATTACAACCATGTTGGTTCATAATACGAAACTTCCTTTTGTACATATTTATTTTACAAGCAAGGACTGAAGCTAAACTTAAAAGGGGACTACCCTCACTTCTTGTTATGCGTACAAATCTCCATTTCTTTGTGCACAACGTTGAATATCGGGTCTGTGGGTAGTCAATATTAATATTGATTTTCGAGGTCTTTATAGTATTTGTATATTTGATGGCATTCTTAGTACCATGGCCTTTCCATTCGTACCTATTTTTTGCAAAGCATCACGTTAACGGCAATAGATCTTCTAAGAAGTCTCGATTTCAACTTGACCTAGATTTTCCTTATCTATTTTTATCATTGTAGCTTGCGATATACCCAGATGTTTAGTTGGCACAACAGTTTTTGCAACTTGCATCCAATTAAAAAATTTCTTGACGACTTGATCACAAAAGGCTTATATTTACGTCCACTTGCCATAGATCCACAGGAATTTTTGGCCTTTTCAATGAAAGAAACGTGTGGCCACATTGTGGAAAAAGGGTGCAGTATTTCGTCAGCATATCCTTTTGCCACAACAGTTATATACATAGTTAAAAGCCCCTGAGTCTTGTTCTGATCGCCGCAGTTATCCGAACGAAAAATTAAGTTGTTCTCGCTTTTCAGCTGAGTTGTACATACATAATCCGTGCCTCTTCTACACGGTAGGTGTAAAGGTAATGAAATTCTTCCATTCCTTCCTATTGCTTGCTTTATTTCTCGCCTGTGTCCACGTGATTTGTTTCTTTTTTAATATTTTTCCTATTGCTTCATTCCATGTTGCTTGGGGCCTCCCTCCCCCTGGGTTTCTTGCCTGTTGGGTTCGCCTGCCATACTTCTTTGACCTGCCTGTTGGGGTTCATTCGGGTTAGGTTTCCCCACCATCTTAGTTGGTTTTCTTCTATTTTGTCTTGTAATGCTGTAAATTGGAGTCTTTTTCTGATTTCATTATTACTAATTTTTTCTAGTCGGTTACATCCTTTAATTCTCCTGAGGAATTTCTTTTCCACGGCGTGCAGTCTCTTTTTCTGTCTTTCAGAAAGCACCCATGATTCACAGCCATAGGTTAAAATGGGTGTGTAGATCATTTTGCGCACTGTTAGTTTGGTCTTCTTAGAGACATCCTTCTTGTTAATAAATCCTCTTTTTAACGCTTGGAACACCTGTCCTCTCTTACATATCCTATTATGTATGTCTGATTCATATTTCCCTCTTTTCTCAACAATTGAGCCGTGGTACTGAAAACAGTCGACTTGTTCCAGCACTTGGTTGTCTAATCTTATTGATGCTTGTTTTTGGTCTCTGGAGAATACCATAATTTCTGTCTTATCTGTGTTTATATTCATGTTTCTTGATTTAAGTTCTTCATGCCAGACCTTCAGGTTGACTTGTAGTGCTTCTTTGGATTCTGCAAGTATTGCGATGTCGTCTCCAAAAGCGCATTGGCTGATTTTTATCCCTTTCAGGTTTTTGTACCCTACTGCTAGTTTTCTTAATATCGCAGTACAATCCTGTATAATGTCGTCCATTTGTATTAATAATAGCAGCAGGATTAGCACTCCTCCCTACCTGACACCTTCTGTTGTCGTGAACTGGTTAGACTCTACATTTCCTGTTCTTACATTCCTACATAGCTCTTGGCTTCCGGGTACATTCCTTTTATCGTTTTGATTAAATAGTCCGGTACTCCCTGTTTATCTAAACTGTCCCAGATCTTGTTTCTTGGTACTTTATCGAAAGTTTTCGATAGATCTATGAAGCATACATATTGTCGATGAAACCAGAAACCCGCGTAACTCCGTTTATCTCAATTTTACAGGAGAGGTCAAAAACGGTAAAACGGAAAAGAGTGTAACTCCAAATTTTTAGGGAAATATGTATATTAACACGAAAAATGTGTATCTCCATATTTGTAATTACAATAATTAATGATATAATATGCAACACAAAACATTAAAATCTAAATTACAGTGAAACATTTATCAATCTAGATTCCCACTATAACACAAGTTTCAACGTATATTTCTGGGATGTAGAATGTAGATACAGTTTGTGTCTAATAGATGGTACCAATATCTCAATTTTCGCAGCAAGTGGAGTTATACGGTTTCTGGTTTCATCGACGATATGCTGTTTTATTGTATCTTATTTTCTTATATTCTTATATTCAGTTGTAATAAAGGTATATAAACAAAACAGCTGCCAATTTCGTTGCATCCTCGTTTACCTGTTATTTCTTCCCACAATAATTGTGAATTTTTTAAAATTCAAACATAAAAAGCATTCATACGCCTTTTGTGAGGTACATATAATTTGTTGGTCCAAGTGTAAAAATCTTCTTTATTGCAATGTTTAAAGGTTTTTTTGTAACAGCACTTTTCAGCTTCTCCAAGTTAACTAACACCATAATTACGATACAACTGACGGCAGTAAAATCTTTACTTACAAAAATAAGTATAATTTACGTTACGACTCCTTCATAGTAAAATAATACAGAAACATCCTTTAAGGTTTTGGTTTATAGAAATATTAAAATTTGTTATGGAGTAATAATTTAATTGAAAACCGGTAGATGCTGTACATGCATTTAGTAAAGGTAATACAACGTCGTTAAATGTTAAATGTAATTGTTAATTAATTGTCATAAAACTTGTGCATTTTTGTATTCTTAAGCATCTCTGACATGTTTATGACTCCTCTAACAATTTTATAGCGGCAACATATTTTTATTGCCAATGTGGCTGTTTAGTGGTTGTAAAACACCTGTAAAATTTAATTTATTTTGGTCCAACAGCACATTCTACTAAATTGCTGAGGTGAAAATGTTACATCTAATTCTTAAAGTAAGTTCTCACACCATCGTATAAAATAAGACGAAGAGATAATCTAATTACAAATAGGTTTACATCAATGTGCGCATGTGTAAGAGCTTAAAATTATAAATAAACAGGTTTTAATTAGAATTTTAAAAAACCATCTGGTATGCTTACATGCTTCATATGTGTTCGGCTCAAAGAAATAAAAAAGGAATTGTAATATCAAGATTATATTTCTTGATTTCGTGCATACGCCTGTACGTAAAATGAGCATTATAAACTGCAAGCTAACTTTTGAGAGATTAGGGTTTTCATTTAAAGTAACAGTAACATACATATGGTAGTCAGGCACGTAAACTTTAGTGCAATATGATGCAGAATAATTCAGTATGATAAATGTTAAGAGATTCCTAACATGACAGTGGTTTTACCTAACTCTCATATTTCCGTTTAGATAACCACGGTTTTGCATATAAACCATCAAGGTAACTTGTCTCCCATTTAAACAGAGAAAATTATAGAAACCCACAAGCATCCATAAACACTTTTAACATTGCCAAATATGTAAACAAGTCACTCGTAGACCAAATGAGAGAAGTGTTGAGGCGTGCCGGTCTATGGATACAAGAGCAAACATTTTTATTGTAGGCGAACGTTACAAAATACGGACAAGCAGTTTTCATGATATGTAATGTAACAACCAGACAGGTTTCAGATGCAGGTTCAAAATCCGAAGCAAAACTGACCCAGACCTCTATACAGTTTACATTGATCCTTGTCAAGGTCTGTTTGGAATCACCTGTGGTGTTTTGAACTTTCCTTTTCCTAAATTGACACAATTTACTTAAACTTGCAACTTGCAAGTAATAACCAAGTCTTTGGGGATGTTAATTTGGTTGGAAATTCGTTGAAAAGTTGTTAAGAAAAGTAGAACTGGGTGTGAAAATATCTAATTACAGAGTTACATCAGCAACAAAAAAGGCGATAATCGACGAATTATTACGTAAACTAATAGGAGTAAAAGTTTACTGATGGTTAAATGCGAGGTATTAATTGTTATTTCTATATTATTTCATAATTTTATTTCATAACACAACGTTTTAAATTTCGTTTGTTGAGGTAAAGATTAAAAGTATCAGGTTTTATGTTCCTTGAAATATACAACTCATCTTAGTTGGCTTTATTAAACGAACGCCTACACAAATAGCAATTTATATAACAGAGATTAAAGTTTAATCTTGCCTAATTTAACTTAATCAAAGAGATTCAAGAAGGATGTGCTTTAATAAGTTTGTATAGAAGTAAATTACGTTGTAACGTTTAATTTTTCGAGCTTTTCTTCCACTTTAATATTACTGAGTAGATGATTTTCACAGCCAAGATTATTAGTTTCCTTGCTCTTTCATGAAAATTCATCTTCAATTTTCAGTAGCAATTTGTAGCTAATTTAGCTCGAATACCAGGCCAGATTTTTGAACTTTTTAGTACTTTTAGTTATTCTGAACGGAAATTTATAATTGCATAGCTGAGGATATTAAATATAGTTGAGTAGTAATTTGTAGCCAATTTAGCTTAAATGCCAAGCCAAAGTTTTGAACTTGTAAGTACTTTTACCTATTTTGAAATTAAATACATACATATATGCATACTTGTATAGGTGAGTTGGTGAGTATATTAAATTTACTAAAAAGTATGCATGGCATAAATATTTTGGATACTTTGCGAGTTTTTGTGATTCAAAGTATGTAGTAAAAAACCAAAGATACTTTAGTAAACATCTCGTAATAATTTCGAAAAAATACACACCTTTGCAAGGACTTGAACTTCTACGCCTTGATTATATATACAAAGGTGGCAGATTTTCTAAATATATTTTTATTAAAACCAAAGTAGCTGAATATAAAAACAAAAAATGCTGAATAAAGACCCCGGGTCCTCAAATTCTTCTAAGTTCTGATTTTCTAGGGCACAACGCACAATTACCCATTTCAACACTGTTTTATTTTTTGTGGTGTCTAAAATATCGACAAGTTCAAAATCATATTAAAAAAAAGGTTTCGCAAATTATCACAAAGGATCTTTGCTATTGTCTTGCTTTTGAAATATTTGGGCTCTTTTACTTTCACTAAATTTTCAAAATATCCATTATTAAATAAAATATCGACCAATATTATGTATGTCCTTGAAACACTTCATAATGAAATTGAATATTTAAGTGGTCATAATTAGCTGATCTCGAGGCTATTGGAGACGACTAAACATCTACAGAAGATTTAATTACAAACGACTGGCGAAATATGATTTTTCCTATAAAGTAATTTTATTTTTAGAACTCGGCTACTCCGGAAATTTTGTTAACCAAACTTTGAATTTATATCAATTAATTAGTTTCTGAAAACAAACTGATACGTTTTCGACTCGGCTCTTTAAGTTTTCAAAATTTTCCTGCATGATAGAGAGGAACTTAAAAATCTATAGAAGCAAACTTCTTTAGAAGCAAGGAAAAATATTTTGTTTGGACATTTTCTAGTAAAATATAAGCAATCACTGAAGCCTCCAAACGTAGAAATTTGATTTCTAAAAGAATTTGCAGTTAAAACATTACATTTGTAATAGGAAAGACCCCAAAAGTGTAGGTTAAAATACAAATACCTGAAATTGACACTTAGGCAAGGAAATTTTCATGTTCAACAACCAAAATTGGAACCGGCCGTTTACAAATTTTGTATTTTTGAAAAGTCATCCCAGTTTACGTTATGTAGACTTAAGATGCTTTTTCAGAAACTTCCAAAAAATAAACAGCTTACTTTTGAAATAATTTCGATAATTCTGATTGTAGAAAGATATTATCTTCGCATTAGAATTCTCCAGCAGATTTTTCAAAATTAATTTTAATTTAATAAAAAATATTTCCGCAAAGAACTGAATCCTTGCAATACACGACATTGATGTGAAGGATTAGAACCCCCCCTTTGTGCCTTCACTTTTTTTTATTTAACTTTAAAGATCAGAGAATTATCAATGTCAAGAAGGATCTAAGATTGATGCGTAATAAAAATGTGAATGCAATTGGAGAAGAATAGAAAAAGAAAAGAATGTATTCTGAGAGTACGTGGGTGGATATGTTTTTCTCTTCTTGCAGGTCTAAATAAACAAACACCTTACGAGAATTTCCAATTAAAAATGGACGGAAAACATTTTATCCTAATTTAAAAAAATATATAGACGCTTTTTTAAAGGGATTGTAACAGAAAACGGAAGCAAAAACTGTTGCTTGAGATCCAAACTTAATGTAAAAGACTTTTACAAAAATTTCCAACTGAAGAAGGAACCATATTTGTTGTTTGATCTTCAAAATGATCGTAAAAGGCTTTCCAGAAATATGTAGCTGAAAAAGAAAGCAAACGTTTTGTTTTAGCTCCAAAATTGAGCGAAAAGCTTTTTTTCAAAACTTTCAGTAGAGAAGCGAAGCAAAAACCGTTATTTGAGTTTAAAAATCGACGAAAAGACTTTTACAAACTTTTGCAGGAAATGGACGAAAAACCCCATTCAAAAAGTTTCAACAGAAAGAAGTAGCAAAAACCGTTGTTTAAGTCCTAAAATACGCGTAAAAGGCTTTTGCAAAAAATTTTACCTGAAACAGAAAGTAAAATAATATGTCATTTGAGTTGCAAAATAGAAGAAAAAAATCCTTTTGAAAAAGGAAACAAAATCACTTGTCCGAATTCCCAAATGAATGTAAAAAACTTTTTCAAAAATTTGCAGCTGGAAAATAAAACCAAAACCCCTTTCTGGGTTTTAGAATGGATGTATTTATAATTTTTAAAAAATTAGTTCTAATGTAATCACATTATTTTAAAAACTTTTCTAATTGCGAATTTTTCCAAAAAGAGCTTTGGGTTTCTTTCAAGAAATTTTGTAAGTTCGAAATTACTTCCACAGTAAAGATTATGTTATTGAAGAAACTATTTGAATTTCCAAAAAGAGTTGTGGTTTTCTAACAAAGAATATTCTAATTTTTAAAATCTTTCCCTAAAAAGATTTGTGAGTTTGAAAGCGCTGTTGAAAGAGAAAGTGTTAGTTCAAAAAATTGTTTAGCTTTAAAGTTATTTTCTAAAAAAATATTATTCTTTCGAAAACCCTTTTAATTTCGATATTTGAGTCCAAAAAGAAGTTGTTTTGTTTCAAAAACCTCTTAACTTGGAAATTACGCTCGAAAGAAATAGATTTTTTTTTCATAAATTTCAAAATCCTTGCCAAAATGGAATTTGTATATCTTTCAAAAACTTAAAACTCTAATGTATCTGAAAGACAATTTTTTCAAAAGTTTTGCTAATTTCAGAATATTTTTCGAAAGGGTATTTGGTTTACTTCCAAAGAATTTAACTTCAATGCTAGTTTAGTAATAATTTTATTTCCGAAACATTCTTAGCTTTGAAGTTTTTTAAAAAAGTATCTTTCTTTTAAAAAAATTTCCTATTTTCGAAATTGTATAGGTAGGGGTATATCCATACCTTCAAATAATATAATTATAAAACTTTGTCGCAGGACTTAATAAATATGTTTGTTTTCATTTTTTTACAAAAATTTTCAACTAAAACGGTGGGCAAAAGCTGTTTCTTGTGTTTCAAAATGGACGTAAAAAATATTTGCAGAACTAAAGCAAAACGTTGTTTGACTTCCAAAATGGAATGAAAAGTACTTTTCTAAAATATTCAACAGGAAAAAGCATTAAAAACTGAACGTAAAAACCTTTGGTAAAAATTTGAAGCCGAAAAAGAATGCAAAATATGATGTTTGAGTTCCAAAATAGAGGAAAACCCACTTTTAAAAGTTTTTCAGTAGAAAACCAAGTAAAAACTGTAGTTTTAGTTCTAGTTGTAGTTGTAAAAAGGCTTAGAATGAATGTAAAAGTTTTTTTCAAAAACTTGAAGCTGAAAACGAAGCCAAAAACAAATTGATTGAGTTCAAAATTGTTTGTCAAAGCTGTTTTTAAAAATTTTCAGCTGAAAACAGAATACAGAAAAAAGTTCTTTAAAAAAAATTAATTTTTTTGGGAAGAAATTCGAAATTAGAGATGTTTTTTGAAGATAAATAAATTTTTGATGAACCAGTTTTAGTGTTAAACATTCTTTCAGATGAAAAGGGAATCATTCATTCAGAAAGAATTTTGAAATCGGAAAACTTGTTAAAGAAAACCCTTTTTTTTGATATAATTTGGAAATTAGGGAATTCTTTAAAAAATCTAAGTTTGTTTTTGGACATTAGAAAAGCTTTTGGGATATAATAATTCTGCTTTTGGCGTAATTCCGAAATTAGAAAATTTCATAAAAAAAACTAAATCTCCTCTCTTTCATAAAAGGTTTCCTTTGAAGAAAGTTAAAAAATTCATTGAAAGAAATTTAAAGTTTTCTATTGCAAATTACAAAGGCTTTTACAATAAATTAATGAAAGAAAGTCAAATCCACTTTTTTTGAAGAAAACTAAATCTCTATCTTTCAGAAAAGATTTCTGAAGAAAAATAACTCTTATTTTGGAAATAGTTTTAAGTTACAAAGGTTCTTTTTCTAAATTAGAGAATCTTTTGCAATAAAACAATTTCTTCTTTGGAAATAATTTTGACATTTTGTGAGGGGAAACTAAATCTCTCTTTGAAAGTTTTTGAAAGAAAATATTTTTACCTATAATACTGGGCGTTTCATTAATAAGTGTACATGCGCGAAGAATCCCTGGGGCAAAATATGAAGATTTAACCTTTAACACTTAAATAAAATGTGCCTCCTTGTAAAACACCCTGTATCCCAGGTGTTTTATTTCAAATTTTTGAAGTACCTACCTAATTTTTTATTTAATTATCAGATCTTCTACAAATAGTTAACTGTAAAACTTATTTCACGTAACCCATGCAATTTTATGAGTAAAAATGACGAAATGATCAATACGAATATGAACAATAAATTAAACATTCAAATCAGAATATTGTGCAGCCGTATCTTTGTCTTTAATTATTATCTCGAAAAATAATTACATACTTTATCGTTATGGAGTAAGAGTACATTATTTTCGTAAAAAATGACCAAAAACTCAAGAATCATACTAAAATGACGATTAGACCAGTGGCGTAGAATTTAGAGGAGGGAAATTATTCCTCTAACCCAGCTGTACGCATCTGGTAATAGCGAGAAAATATCTTGGTTTAATGCTACCTAAAGTACCTAAACTTTCTGCCAAATACGATAAAGAAATATTTAACAGTATCAAAATAATGGCCCAAAATTACTTTAAACATGTGAAATAAAACACCCCGTATCTCAGTAAGGATGCACATTTTATCTAAGCGTTACAGGTTAAATCTTCATATTTTGGGCCAGGGATTCTGCAGTTAGTGTATGTACAACCATTAATGAAACACCCTGTATATGTAAATACTAAACTCAGTATTTTCAATACATAACTAGTTTCCAGAAGTTCATAAGTACCTAACAAAATTTTAAACAAAGCCTTTCGCCATTCCAACATAAAATTTTCGTAATTTCGAAGTGATATTTAAAAAACACAAAAAGAGTAACATGAAACCTAATCCTCTACGTTTCATAACACTTGTGAATCCGTTGGTTTATCATTTAAGCTCAAAACAATTTTGGTGTAAAGTATTTCGAAACACCTGCAATCGTTCACTCGGAATAATTAGGGGTAATTTGATATTAACTTAAAAATTATATTTATTATCTGTTCATCAGAGGGTATTCACAGCGCTGTTAAACGTCGACCTGTTATGCACACTCGATTTGTTAGAATTCAATATCTCAACCGTAAGTTTGGAACTTTCTGAAGACGAAACTAAATTTAAAAAACTTTCTTCAATTTAAGTCGTATCCAAATTGTATTACGACCGCATTATATTTACGTCTGAAACAGATATCAATTAGTATGGTTTGGTTTGGTAGCGGTCGGATCCCCCCTTGAATATTGTATTATCTTGGCATTCCCTTCTTGTGCTTCGGATCGTTGCCTTAATGTATCATCCTTAATGCTGTTCTCTAGTTCCTGTTGTTCTAGTATTTCGATGACATTTTACAGATGTCAGACGTTTCGAGTTTATAACGTAAGGGATCAAATATAATTTACTTATAGAATTTCAAATAATCCTTTGTTGTGTTCGAGTTCAGGATATTCTTTTAGGAATTTCTAAGAACAAGATATGAAAAAGTCTGGTTCTTAAATAGAGCATTATGGGGAAATCTTAATTTCCTTGAATTTAATTTATGGTAAAATTACAGCTAATATGGTGGCGGCAATGATTTTCCTAAACCAAGTCCTTAAATTGGAAGGATAGAATTCTTCACAAAAATACTTATTTATTACAGTTACCTTCGAAGCACAATAATCAAATAAATAAGGAACAAAAATAAACAAAAGGAATCAGCTTCTGTATTCAACAAAAACCCATTGTTGCACAAACCTACTGTATTTGTTTACACAACGAACGTAGAAATTTGACCTCCAACAGTTTATATTTTTATAGTAAACAAATTTGCATGATTATCATGTATCTCATTCCAGTACTTGAAACCGACAATTTAGATTTGTTAATAACAGTTATATACAAACAAGAATTATTCTTTCCTCCCATTATATTTTCTAAAATGGGCAAGTGTAAATACAATTTTGAACAGGTGGTTTAGGGTATACCTACTGCATAACTTCTGTAGTGCCCATCTATTACAATTAAACTTAATTACAGAGTGGACCATCAGATATAGACAGGGTTTAATCGAACGCGTTCTACCACCTGCACCATAGATATGTACGTACATTCCAAATTAAGTCAGTAATGCAACCGTGCATAACTTAGTACTATCGGCATTTGAATCTTATTTAAATTCAACTCGACACTTTATTTATGATTTTCTCACATATGCCAACACATATTTTGAAGCGTTGCTGTAGTAATTACAGGCGGCTCTTTCAATAATTCATTTAAAATAAAAATCAAACATTAAAATTTATTCAGAAATTTTGTGCCTGATTTGTTGTAGTTAAGATTCAAAATATATATTTACCACCCAAAGGCAAAATATATTCCAAAATTTCAACAAAAACTTCACTGGTTTTACGATAAAAGCACTGAATATGCAATTTATATGGATTTCAAAACCAGACGGTTTAATGAAACGCGTTTAAACGGACCCTTTTTATAAAACCTTTGAATTAAATATGTACTTACATTTTGCAATTCTTTAAAAACTTTAAAACTGCTTTAGAACCCTAATTTGTTTTTATTAACAAATATTTAAAAAATACATATCGTATCTCTCTTTAAGGCCAAACATAACTTTTTTCGTTGTTCTGCGTTGTGCTTCACGGATTAGCCTCGTTCCAACAGATCGTGTTTTTCTTTAAGCCTACGTAAAAGCGAAACATATTTTATCAAATATTAAATTCACTAATTTGTCCCCGCACAGCTCCACAAAGTGTAAGAAAGAAAAACCATTGGGCCAATCAACGACGTTAAAAGGAAGAAGAAATTTGAAATACTGCAGTCTGTGCAAGTTTGACACATTTCTGAAGTTGTAATAAAAACCTTTAAATTTTCAAAATAACCAGAATTTGGATTTAAATTAAGTTTACGTTAAGTGTAAACATGTTTTGGAAAAATTACATAATTAGAAATGTTATGAAAAACCACTCAAGATACAATTTTGAAAACAAAAAACTTTAATCGGCTTATTTTAGACGGTTTTTGGTGTAAAATGGACCCAAGCAACATGTAACTCTTTAACTCTAAAGTTATTTCCAAAGCAAGTTATTTTTATTAAATAATTTAGATATCTTAAAAAAATTGTTCAATGCAAGCTGTTTTCTTAAAATTATTTTAAAATGCATTCCTAATCTCAATTTTTTTTCCAGAATTTGGTTTTCTTTCAAGAAAATTTCTAATTTCGAAATTACTTCCAGGGGAAAATTTATTTTATTGTAAAAGCCCTTTTAATTTGCAAAAGGAAATTTAAATTTATTTCTTGGAATTTCCGACTTTTAAATAATTTACTGAGAATAAATTACTTTTCTTCAAAAAGTTTTCGAACTTCGAAACCTTTTCTGAAAGAAAAGAGATCTATTTTTTTAAAGAAATGTTCTAATTTCGGAATACCCTTCAAAAGCAAAATTACTACTTATATTCCAAAATCTTTTCTAATTTGTAAAAACGAATTTATATTTTTCAAAACATTCCCTAATTTCCAAATTATTTAAAAAAATACTTTTCTCTGTTTCGGCATTAGAATGACGTTATTCTAGCATGCATTTTGATGCTTTAATGAGCTTTATTATTAAACGATTTTTGGTGATATTCTGTTTTCAGAAATTCGTGATACTGTATCAAATAATACACAAAATACCTAGGCAACCATTCAGGTGCTAGGCAACCAGTCAGTTGCTAGGCAACAAAAACGTCAAATGTCAACTGTCAAGCAAAAATCACTCTCACCAACCTAACTATTTAACCAAATTTCCCCAACTCGAAATTGTCAAGTATTTTTATAAAAAGAAATAATGTAAATGGAAGCCGAAACAGAGAAAATAGTATAAAAAACTAGTTACAGAAGGTAATTCCAGCGCTCGATCGTTCGCCCACTCGCCGCTACGCGGTTCGTGTCCAAATTTCGGACTCGTGCGCGAAAACGTTGCCTTCTGTAACTTGTGTTTTAATATACTATTCTTTGGCTAGTTTTCTGATTTCGAAATTCTTTCTGAAAGACAGAGACCTAAAAGAATGTTTACCTAACTCTAAAATTGTTTCCTACACAAGTTTCAAAATTATTTGCAAAGAAAATGTTAGTTTTCAAAACGTTTTCTGATACCGCAATTTGTTCCGAAATTGCGAGACCCGGTTTTCCTTAATGTTTAACTTTAAAATTGTTTCTTAAAAATTATTGTCCTATAAAAGACTTTACTTGTTTAGAAAGATGTTTGTTTTTTTTCAAAATAACCTAATAAGTTACACATTACTTCCAAAAGAAAAATTATTTTCCTTCATAAGCTTTCTAGTTTCAAACTCAAAAATAAAATTATTGCTATGTATATGGAAATTTGTTTTTCAAAACCCTTTTAGAAATATGTATATGTTTTTCATCACAAACTTTTCCAACTTTTCTTCTTCTCTTTTCCAAAGAGAAATTTAGTTTTCCTTTAATCATTTTTCAAACTTCGAAAGACCGATTTTTCAAAAGCTTTACTAATTTCGAAGTCATCCAAAATGAATACCTATCAGTTTTCTTTGAAAAACGTACCAACTTCCAAGTTATTTTCCAAAGCGTAGTTACTTTGTTTTAAAAGGTTTTCTAATTGTATAATATTTTCCAAAAAAGAACTCTATTTGAAAGGATTGTTTCAAAAACAAAAATTATTTTTCTTCAAAGAGTTTTCCTAACGGGGACTTATTTCCTTAAAAACATTTTTAATTTTAAAAGTAATTTTCAAAACGAAATGTAGTTTCCTTTTAAAGAGTATTTTAAATATACCATTAAAGCTATTTCCCAAAGAAGAGCATTTTAACTTTCAAGAACGAGTGGAATATTTTCTCAAAAAATTTTCTAATTTCATAATATTCTCCAAGAAAAATTATTATCTTTGAAAAACTTTCCTAACTCTTCTAAAAATAAATTTCAAGATTCGAAAACGTTCGAAATTATTTCCCACAGAAAAATCATTTTATTTTGCAAACTTTATGCCACAGAATTTTCTAACTTTAAAATTATTTCCAAAAAAATTATTGTTTTCCTTCAAAGAGTTTTCAGAGCTCGAAACCTTTTCCAAAATGAAAAAATGTAAATGGTATTTACAAAAGAGAAGATATCTTTTCAAAAAAAATTCTTGATTTAAAGCTATGCCTCTTCCAGTAAATAGGTAAATAGATGTAACTAGCCTGATTATATCGTTGTGTTTTATATAGTCATCGTATCTCTGCCCCCTACATCTTTTTATACAAATTCTCAACTCTGACATTTCATTTAAATTTTTTTCCAAATCTCTGCAAGTCTGATCAGTAACCTCTTGAATCCAAAAAAAGATTCATTGATTTTTAGCTGTTCTTCCTCATCATAATCATCAATTATGGTTATGTTCTAAATAATATAATCGGTGGCTAATTTGAGATATACTCGTATCTGGAGTCGTATTCGTGATAATCAATAAAAAAGAATTTAAATATAAGTCAAATTTTTCTGGAAATGTATCCTCATTACGAGGATTATTGCTAATAATCCTATTATACCCAAAAAAATTGCTTTTTTGTTCCGAATCGGGTTTTTTTTTTTTTTTAATTTGAATTTGTAGTTAGCTCAGCGGCTTATGCGCTATACATAACTTAGTTACAATAGTGTCATAACTGAAAACATAGAGGACGGCACAAAAGCTCCTCCGTATCTAAAAGTGGTACATGTTTTAATAAACCTATCTTATTATTGTTATAATGTGTAACTCATAACTATTAATGATTAATTGTCCATATCACTGGTTTCAGGAGAAGAAAGTAGCACATCTTGAGGTAATTTACGCTTTAGTCTTTTGTGGGTGTATCTGTTCTGTTGCCAATGCTGTAATGTGTAGCGCCTGGGCACTGAGCCAGTTTGTCGTGAAAGTTCCTCGCCTGCTGTTTCAAAAAACTGTGAATTGTTGGTATGTTCAGTTCACCGTGTATTTGGGAGTTTCGCACAAACCACGGAGCACTAGTAATTATTCTCAGAACTTTGTTTTGAAAAACTTGCACTTTTTTTAAGTTAGTTTTTGATGTTGCACCCCATACAACCCCACCATATGTTAATATTGGTCGCAGTATCGATGAATATATTAAGCACCCACATTTTATCTTAAGTCTTGACTTTCGGTTAATGATTGTATATAATTTAGTAAGTCGAACACAAGCCTCGTTTAGTTTTTTGTTAATGTGTATCTTCCATGTTAGTTTCCGGTCCATGTGAATTCCTAAGTATTTTACTGCCTGATCTGATGGGTTCCATTCTACCTCCTGTCGATTAATTTCTAATTTTGGTGGGTTGTTAGGTCTCCTTAACGTGAAAAGCTTTGCTTCGCACTTACTGGCATTTAGTTGAAGACACCATTTTCTGTACCATTCACTAATTATATTAAGTTTTTCCTGTAGATTGTTTCTAGCTATATTAATGTCTTGATGTTGAGAAATCACCGCAGTATCGTCTGCGTACATCGCTATTGAATCTTCTCCGAAGACTGGGAAGTCAGATGTGTATACGTTAAACAGAGTTGGGCCTAGTATCGATCCCTGAGGTACCCCTGCCTCTATAGGCCTTGTTGTAGAATGTTCCGTTCCCACACGTATTTTAAAAGCTCGCAATTCTAGAAACGATCTTATGATGAGCAGAAGGTACTTGGGCAGTTTAATTTGTGCCAGTTTGAAAATAAGTCCTGTTGTCCACACGGAGTCAAAAGCTTTGCTTATATCTAAGAATGCTATAATTGTATGTGCTTTATTCTCATAGCCTCGCTCTATCAGTTCCACAATTCTGAGCAACTGGTGATTAGTTGAGTGCAACGCTTTAAAACCAAACTGATAATGCGGAATTACTTCGTATTCTGTCAGATGTTCATTTAGTCTGTTTTGTATAACCTTCTCTAAAATTTTTGCAAGTGAAGGTAACAGACTTATTGGTCTATAGTTACTTGGGTTAGACTTGTCTTTGCCTGCTTTATGGATTAGAATTATTACGGCTTCCTTCCATGATGTTGGAAAATATCCTATTCTCAGACATACATTAAATATTGTTGCCAAATGAGCTACAGCTTTACGAGTCAATTTTTTCAATACCACATTTGGGATCAAGTCACACCCCGGGGACTTTTTCAGCTTCAAACTGTTTATGTATCCCTTAAGTTCTGTTGGTGATGTTGGGTCTATTTCCAAAGGGGCTTCGTTTATATAATCTTCTATTGCTTCTTGTGAGCGCTGAGCTTCAGCTAGCTGCCTGTCATTTAGTTGAGTGGTAAATATTTTTTGCCAGTAATCAGCAAAAGCTTTTGCTTTTTCGTTATCGGACGAGTACTTGGTGTTGTCTATTTTTAGTGTGAAGACTGGATTTGGTTGGTTTAGGATTCTTCGGGTAGCTCTCCACAGAGTAGCATCTTGTGGCTCAAGTTCTTCTATATATGTTTGATAAGATCTTATCCTGTAACTTTCTAGTTCGTTCTTGACGTTGCGGATCAGGCGATTTAATTGCTGTTTTATAGTTGGGTCTCTTGTTCTTTGCCACATTCTACGAGTTCTATTCTTCTCTCTTATTAACTTTAGTATATATTGAGGTGGGTGTGCATAAGAACCTGGCCTTTTGGATTTTGGAGTGGTAGCATCTCGTAATGACTCTGTAATACTTTTAGTGTATTTATCCACCGCTGTGTTTACGTCTTCAGGTGTTTTCATATTTTTTGGACACTCTAGTACCCTGTTGAGGTTGTTCTGGAATTTTTCCCAATTTACAATGCCATTGATTAGTCTGGGTAGTATGGAGAGCAGCTGCGGATTGTCTTCAAATTTAATCAATACCGGTAAGTGGTCTGAGTCCATTTCTGTAAGGACTTCTTGGTAAACAGGTTTATTAAAATTTTTGACGAGTACTATATCTAAGATATCCGGAGCATGATCCATTCTGTATGGATGATACGTGAAGTCGGTAGGTGCTACTATTTGTATAGCATGAATACACGAATAAGAGTGAAGTTTTACGCCATTGGGGTTATTTGTTCTACATCCCCAGATTTGATTTTTACTATTAAGATCTCCAATAACTAGAGTCGGTTTGGGATCTTCAAAGACAGTTACGATATCTCGTTCTAACAGTTGGCGATTAGGTTGTTTGTATGCGCATATGATATTAACCACATTTCCGCTGCTTAACTTAAGTTGGATTGCTACGGCTTCTAGGTTTAGTAATTCACTCATTTCATAAGTGTGCGCGTTGATGTTTTTCTTAATTAAGATAGCAACTCCACCAGAAGCAATTGGTGCGGGCCTATCTTTCCTAAATAGATGATAATTTGGGATTGAGAATTTTTCATGTTCAATTAGGTGAGTCTCAGTTATACATGCGATTTCAACGTTATACTGAACTAAAAATGATATAAGAAGCGATCTTTGGCTCTTAATGCCATTGGCATTCCAGTTAATTATCTTTAAGTTTTGTAATATGTTGTCCCTTCCTTTACTTTGTGCCATAGGTAAGTATAGCAGGAATTAATGTTGAAATTATGGGCTGGAGTTTATCTAAATGTGGAACTAGAGCTTCGATTATGATTTTGATAATTTGTTTAAGCACATCTACGTTTTCGTCTTTATTAGCTTGGCTTTGTGTATTTTGAGTTGCAGCAGAGTATGTTCGATTAGTAGATGTGAAATTGTGATATGATCTTTGTCTGCGGTTGTGCTGTGAATTATTATTATCTTGTGTGCCGGTTGGATTTTGAGGCGTATCGGATGTGTAGTTACGTATAAGTTTGGTATAATAGCTGCATCCCTTATAGTTGGCGGGATGTTCCCCGCCACAATTTACACATATGGGCTTATCTACGTCTTTGACTTTTTTGCATTCTGTATATAGATGATTTTCTGTGCATTTAACGCAACGGGGTTCTAACTTACAATAATTTCGAGTGTGCCCATACCTCTGACAATTTTTACATTGGGGTGTATCAGTTGCTTTTTTTCTAGGCTCAATCGAAATAATACAGTAACAGAGTTTCGTTAGTCCGTATATTTCTTTGGATTTAACATTATTGGTTAATTCTATAGAACACAAGGGTATTGGTTTCCTATTTTTATTATACAATCTGGCAACTTTTTTAACTACATATCCAAGTTTAACTAGCTCTCCCGATATTTCAAGTTCTGAGAGCGATATTGGAACATTTCTCATAATTACTTTTAAATCATTTGAATCTGGGCTTTGAAATGTGTGAAACTTAACTTTTACGTCGGAATAGTATTTTGTTAGTTTACGAAAGTCTTCAATACTAGTTAGGTTTACTTTCATTGATGTTCCCCTGGTAATGACCGTAAATTCATTGGTTACTGTGTCTTTTATATCTTTAACGATTTTTTGATAGTGGGTGGCTTCGTGAAGGAAAATTGGTGGAATTTTAGTTTTACTTACAGTTATTTGCAGCGGATCATTTTGGTTAGGCTCTTTATCATTATCGCCATCAACGGGCGAATCGGGTTTTAAACTTCCACGATGGCCTTTTAGGGGTAAATTACATATTGCCATATAGTTATGATGCCTGAAAGCCTGTTTCTCTTCTCTCGTCAATTCATCATTCCTTATCCTTCCTGATTAGCTTTATCCACCTTCTGCAATCTGCAGAATTTTCATCAGACCGTGTGGAATTCAATTTTCTTTTTTTACGAAAATGGGCCCCCTTTTCTTCAAAATGTTTTCAAAGCTCGAAGTCTTTGCCAAAAAGAAATTTAGTTTTTCTTTCAGAAATTGCTTCAACATAAAAATTATTTTCCAAAGAAGGGGATTTACTTTCAAAATCTTTTCCTGAATGAAATTTAGTTTTAAAAATTCCAACCCATTCTAATATTTTTTCAAGAACTTCATCTAATTTTAGAATATTGTCAAGGAAGAAATTTAACTTCGTTTCAAAGATATTTTCAAATTCAAAATTATTTCCTACAGAAGAGCTTTTAACTTAAAAAAAATATTTCCTACCTTAATATTAATTTAGATTTTTTTCAAGTTTTCTAAAATAAAAGTATTTTCCAAAAACCAGCTTAGTTTCCTTCTAAAAAAAAATTATAGCTTCAAGAAAAAATATTTCGTTCGTAGAGGAAATTTCGTTTTCCTTTGAAAACACTTCCAATTTCAATATTATTTCGAAAAGATTAAATTATTTTTAAAAACTCTTTCTAATTGACAAATATTTCCCAAAGACGAAGTTCCAACTATTTTGCAAAGAAAATTGTCTGTCAAAAACATTTCTAGTTTTATTATTAATTCCCAAAGAGAACTTACTTTTAATAAAATTTCTTTAAAAAAATTGCCACTCATCAAAATTGCTTCGAAAAGAAAAATTATATTATTTCGGAAGGTTTGCTAATGTCACAGGAAATTTAGTTTCCAATTTCAAATTTCGGCATGCTCCTTAATAAAAATGTTAAGATAGAATTGGCAAGGATTATACACGTAGCCTGAAATAACAGAACATTGAATATTTAATTTTATAAACAAAGCATTATGACATGAGAAACAAAATTAAATTTAACCTTTTGGTAAGGTCTTTGCTGTCAATTTTAAACTTAAAGTAAAACGTGTGTTATTTATTCCCATAGCAGTACCTTTGGTTCTTCTGCATATCGTACAAAAATTTATAACAATAACAACGTGACTATTATAAATCGAGGATACATGGAATCCAAAAAGTTTGCTACTTGCTAAACCGCACGTGAGCGTAATTAAATTTGAACCTGCCTATATGGTTATCACGACTTCGTTGCTATAAAGATTTAGTTGGCTTTGTTTAAATGGGGGTATAAACTATCTGGTTTAATTAATGTACGTTTTATGTATAAATCGCGTCCCCATGTTAACAAATGTTTCTAATTCCTTTCGCGTGACGTAGCGAGGGGAAATTTGACAAAATCTGTGCACTTCCTTTGCTGAGGTAGCTTCTCAAAGATAACATTAATTAAGATAAAATAAATAAGTGGGTTGTATCTTAATTAATACAGATAAATAAAAATGTCAATAAGGCCGCTTGATCGCAAATTAGTCGGTTATAATTATAAACCACGGTTACCTTTGATGTCTGGGATCTCGGGATGATATAATTAAATACAAATATTGAGAACAAATATTTGAGTTATCGTAACTCTACCGCATAGTAAACAGGTGGTTCTCAGGTAAACAGACTAAGGTAAATCAACAGACTGTATGATACACTGCATCGCCGAAAATATCGAAACGAACCCTTTGTATTAGCTTTGAACCGTTTTCGTTCTTTGAAGTTTAATGTAATATCGTATGCAAACAATATTTATACTTATTAACCCGCACCTTCCGGATTGCTTTATGTTGCTTGATTCGTTTAGTGTTTGGTTATAAAAACAGTTTATTGCTTTGGGTTGCCATGATTTTCACACTGTTTTGACACCTTTAATTTTATTGTTAGTGTTAGTTTCAGGCTTACGTAATTATGTATCAGTTTACTATTTATTCTATTCTTGGCAGACCAGGTAGTTTTGTAATTTTTTGCCTGCCAATTAGAATTTTAAAGCTTTAGAAAGTAGGACGTCTAGCCTGCCACTTATTTATCGTTTATGTCACATTTGATTGACAGTATCGATAAATCAAACGGCACTTCCTTCAAATTTTAACGGGTTTTCACTTTTCCCATTCAGTAATTTACAACATTTTTATTTGCCATTTTTTAAAAGTGTCCTTTGTAACTATAAAATACCGGATAACCAAACTTACAAGCCATTTTCTTCAAAATTAATCTCAAGAAACTTTATTTCTGTCTTAGCTAAGAGTAAAATCAAAAATATGTTTGAAATTTGAAATAAAACCTATAACGTCAAACTGGTTTTATTTCGTACAAAATATGGAAGAATTAAGTTCCTAACTTTTCATCAAATCAATATGCGTCACCAAACAGTTTAAATTGCAAGGTCCTACTTTTGTGTTCCTAAATTTACCTTTTTTTTTTCATCGAATTGCCCAGTCCAGCTTCTGCTTTAAACCCACCAGTCTTAGTTTTTCCACAATAGCTGAATTTACATTTGATTTTGTACAATAATTAAATTGAAGGACCGAAATTAAAACAGTACAAGTGCACGAAGGTACCACGAACTGAAAACAATCGCCGTAAAAATTCTAAATTTTGAAATGAATGGGTGGCCATAATGATAATCAGAATTGATTTTGGTTGGTTAATATTTTTGTGCTCTGACTTAAACATTTTGAAGAAATCGTAAAATGCACAAAACTCTTAGAATTGTTAGTAAACGAAGGACATTCAGGTATAAATGTAGAAATCCGGCTGCTAAAAGGAAAACATTTTTGTTCTTCCTATCGCTCATCGTGTTGTTGCAAGTATGCGTTTTGAACTTTTTGTTTTTGATATTTTTAGCGTTCGACAGATAACCTTGGAAGTATGTGTTGTGTTATTAAATTATTAAATAGCTTCAAGCGGCGATAGATAATTTAAACTGAGTTTAATTAAGTAAAAGGTCCCAAAAAGAACTGTATTAGAAACGAAATAAAAACCAGCGTCAAGTATCTAGAATTCCTAGGAACAATTTATTAAGTGTATATGTTAAAAATAGTTTTTAAAGAAATATTGGAAACAACAAACCTTTCTACAAATTTTTTTAAAACGCCCTTATAATGGCAACATATTTTTCAGAAATAAATTTGGTTTTCTTTCAAAAAAAGTGCTATCCACGAAATTATTTCCACAGAAATTCCAAAACGGAGTTTAGTTTTCTTTCAGAACAATTCAACATCATAATTTCGCAAATTGAATTTATTTTTTCTAACCCTTTTTGTTTTGAAATAAATTCTAAAACGATCTGAAGCTTTCTTTAAAAAAGCTATTTAAAAATATTTCCGAAAGTATAGCATATGCGTATATGATAAGTTTGGTTTTTAATACGTATTTTGTGCAGGATTGTTGTAAATTTGTTGTATAACTAAACAAATCAATTAGAATTTATATAAACTCAAGTCTGCATGTTAACCTCATGTTTAAATTTAATATCATGTTTAGTAGCTATGGCAATGCTGTATGTACATCTCCTTTCTACACAATAAAAACAGTATACGTATCAAGATATCGTTTTATGCTTACTTTAAACACGACTTTAGTTAGGAATCAGAAAACCGCCTTATCCTGCCTGAAAATACAGAAAAATAGGAAAAAGAAAACATTTTAAATATTTAGGCTTATATTTATTTGGCTATTCAGTGTAGGATTTCCAACAAGTAAATGTTTCCAAATCTTTCATAATATGTTCTCTCTGTCCAATATTTAAAGTCTTAATACTCAATTCCTTGTATTTTAAGTACATTCAATATTTTTACTTGGATAGGAAGGTGTTGGAAGCATAAAGTGCAAAAGAAAACAATGAAACTATAGGTATTATTCAAATATTTCGTTATATTGTCTTAAGCCAGGGAAGTTTTATCTCTGAACATGAAAATAAGGATTTTCTAAAAATTTATCCTTATTATTGAGAATGTCTTAATTTAATGTCAAATCGGTATAATATTCATTTAATTTATTAACAAAAAATTATAAAATTGATAATAAGCTTGTATGTGCTAATACAAATTATTCTACATATTAGTAATAAATTAATTGAATAGTACGGTCCTATAAGATGGCCTCCACATTCCCTTTACATTATCTCTCTGGATTTTTATTTATAGGCATAGGTACCTAAAGCGAAAAGTGCACGTGACTGACGTCCACGATAATGTAATTAAAAGAATTATCCAAAGAATATCTGATATAAAGGAGCATGTAATTTGTCTATAAAGAATTTAGAAGGATACAAAAATTTACAACGTTAGGTGAACTTTATGTAGAATAATTTAGATACCATAAGCTTATTAGATATCTATTCTATATTTTTATGTTAATGTTATTGAACTCAGTATGAAAATATGAAGTTAGAGATGCAACGGTAAACATTTATATCTAAATTAAGCATTTACTTTTACTTAAGAAATTTTTAATTTACTTTGAAATACATAATTGGTGATTTCCTCTGGTACTAATTCACATTTCCTTAATTTTTAAACACCCTTGAAGTACTATTTGCATTCTAACCTTGTCTAAGGAAAACTTTTTATAAAGAATGCCTTTTTGTATACAAATCAGAAATAACGTACATAGTTTACAGGTATAGTCAGTCCATCCTTGGAGACGCTGTATATTAAAACTAATAGTGTTTGCCACGTGAATCACAGATTAAAAGAATTATTTCCTCTATACTTGAATGGAATAATAAGTACTTATATTAATAAGATCAGTGTCGTGTTAGAGCTCTGATGAAGGCATTCGCCGAAAACTGCTTCGATTTTTAGCATTAATATTAATTATTTTAGGGGATTCTCACATTTGGGGAAATACCTTGTATATTTTAATAAATTTTAATATTTTTTGCATACACAGGACAATAATAATTCATTACAGTAATATATTATGTTTCGAAACTTTTTATTGTGGTGGAATTCTTTCACCAGTCCGAAATAAAAAAAAATTATAAAAGCAGAGAGTAATGTCTGGGTATCTTCGTTTTCAAACCAGAAGGTTTATAATTATTGTTACAGTAAGTAATATTCCGCCACGCAATACCAAGAACATTCGTTTCTATGTACAATAAATATCTAATTTATGTATAATGTAGTATCGTTGATTCACACCCGTTGGTACAATATTTAAAGCAAAAGATAAGAATATATCGACGATGATGTGTTATAACACCAGATTCGTCACTTCGTTATTTGTACCCGTTGGGTGAACATCTGTTTCACATACGCGTTGTGATTGTAATTTTTAATTTAACGATGCCAAAGAGACATCCAGATCGAAGAGGCAGTGGCAGATTCCGAAAAGAAGGATAATTTTTAAGGGATTTAGAACGTTTCAGACGTACGATTGACGCTTCTTCCAGTGAAGAACTTGATACCAATTCGGACGAAGGTTAGTTTTTTTCTTTGTTTTACCTAACTGTTTGACAACAGGCTAACGGTACCCTTAATTATTCAATTCAAAGTAATTTATTAAGCTAAGTAATACTACATAATTCTGAAGAATGAAGGATATACTATTGTTGTTTTTACACAACAAATTCGGGTAGTCAGGCCCATATCCATTCGATCATCTTGTAACACTGGTATCTTTGTAGTCGTTATACTACAACATAATAAGAACTTATTTAGTCGCTACACTAAATATTCTAATTTACTGTAGTTCCAGCGTTATCTGGAGCAGAAAGTAATTGGCCAGAAATCGTACAAAACCTTTATTCTCCCAATCAAGGATGTACTTGTTGTCTCTACACAACAAATTTGAGTAGCCACGCCAATATCCCTTTAGTGATCTTGTAAAACACTGATATCTTTGTAGTCGTTATACTACAACATAATAAGAACTATGTAATTTAGTCATTACACTAAATATCCAATTTACTGTAGTTTCAGCGTTATCTGGAGCAGAAAGTAATTAATTGGCCAAAAATCGTACAAACCCTTAATTCTCTCGAATCAAGGATGTACTTGTTGTCTTTACACAATAAATTTGGGTAGCCACGCCCATATCCATTCGATTGTCTTGTAGCACTGGTATAGTTGTAGTCGTCATACTATAACATACCTAATAAGAACTTATTTAGTCGTTACACTAAATATTCTAATTTACTGTAGTTACAGCGTTATCCGGAACGGAAAGTAATGAACCAAAAATAATGTCCTGTTTGGACTCTGAAGCGTCGAGGCAAGACAAATTCATGGCCAACGTGCAAGATCAGACTGGGCATACCCTGGCCGCCCTGGGTTTCCAGATGAACACAATTTTGAAAAATAGTAGTAATAGCAACAAGCAGATGCTCACTACTTTGGCAGACCCTGCTCAATTGATTGGAAACAAAAGCTCATCAAACATTATGTAAAAAACGTTAACATCTCCACAACTGAAAAAGTTTATTACGAACAATCAATCAATAACCCCATTATTATTAGTGCCGTAGCTGAATGTCTTTATGAACCGGGAGAATTTCTATCGCCACATTTCTTAATTAAGAAAACTTACTGGAGAAATTAGATTAGATTGAACCTAAAGAACTTAAATGAATTTACAGAAGCTCCACTCGTCAAAATTGAAGATTACAGGAGCGTTATAACTTTATTCGCCCCAATTCATCTGCTTACCTTTTGGGCTAAATCTAACTCCATACATATTCACTAAATTATTAAAACCTGTAGTCACAACCTTAAGAAAACTGAACATTTTATTAATTATTTATCTAGATGATATCCTCTTGATAGATACAGCAGAATCAAAATATCAATTAGCAGTAAATAGAACTATTGCACTTTTGTGTCAAATAGGATTATTAATAATAAGTCCGGCAGTTCGACAGAGTGGGAGTGCATGTAATTATGAAATATACAAAGTTAAGCAAGAGCCTGCTTGACCAAAACTTGGAGTGGTGACGGCTTTGCAGCTCGGTGTATCCCTCCCTATCAACACTGTAACGGCATAAGAGGGTAAAAGGGAAAAGAAAGAAAGAAAGAATAGACCTTAAAAAGAGTTTCTTAAATCCATCACAGGACTTAACCTTTTTTGGTGTTACTTATAACACTAGAAATATGATCATACGTTTTTCTTCTGAGGAAAAGAGCTACTCAGTATTTGGCAAAACTGATTGGAAAATTGGTAGCAGCTTCTCGTACAGTAGATTATGGCCGGCTACACTTAAAAAGTCTCGAGAGAGAAATTTCGTAACTCTAAAGAAATACAAAAGTTATAGTCATATTTTTAAACAACCATCACATCAAAACTAATATCGCATGGTGGATAGCAAATATAAAATCGTCTTCCCCAAAGATCAATAGAAGCCAATACTTCCTCTTAGAGATATTCACAGAGGCTTCTAAGTCAGGGAGGAAGGCGTTCTGTAGAGGAAACTCAACTCATGGATTCTGGTCCCAATGTCAGAAAAAATACCGCATAAATCGTTTAGAAATACTAACAGCCTTTTACGCATCCCAATCCTTCTCAAAATTCCTAAGGAACTGTGATATCTTATTAAGGATTGACAATAAAACAGTTATAGCTTGCATTAATGAAAAAGGAAGTATTCAACATCTAAAGAAAATTTGCATTCTGACAGGGAATCTACATCGTTATCTATCCAGGCAGAATATGAATTAAACGATAAAATATTTCGTAAAATTTGCAAAAATTTGGAAAACCAAATACTGACTTATTTCCTTCTAAACTAAATACTGAATGCGATATTTATGCTTCTTGGGGTCCCGGTACAGAGTCTAGTCGCATAGATACGTTTACAATAAATTAGAACTCATTTCCTTTTTCTTTATGTACCTTGGTGTTTAATTTCTAGAGTTTTACCAAAAATTTTAAACGATAAAGGGGGGGGGGGCATCTTAGTCGTCCCCAACTGGTCATCAGAGCCATAGTACCCTCTATTTAATGGATTTTTAACTTGCGAACCACTGTTATTTGAACCTAAGGAACTTATTACTCGCTCCTATTAGGACTCCGCATTCCCTTCACCTGAACCTTTCGTTGGTGGTCGGGAGATTACCCGGAGGTCAATGCTAAAGGGACGAGTACCATAAAAAGCTATTCTTATTTTGCTAGCATCTTTAAGTGATGGCACCTTAAATCCGTACGAAGCCTGTTACCGAAAATGGTGGGCTTATAGTGATAAAAATCTTACCAACCCTCTAGATTTCATGTTACAAATATTGTGAAGAGTTTTTTGAACTGCGTATACAACATTGGAATCTCTGGACCTAAATATCAGTCCACTTGGGACTCACAGCCACTATTAAATTACTTAAAATAGCTTTATCCCTCAGAAACTCTCAGCCTAGAGTTGTTGTTCAAAAAGCTAGTGATGCTTCTGGCACTAACTACTGACCACAGAGTCAAACGCTGTCAAAAATAGAATTATAAACGTAATTCTTATCAAAGATAGAATTCAGGTTAAAATATCAGATAAAATGTTTTATCAAATTTATTCACTACTTTACGAAAGCACTGTATTTATGTACACATTTAAGTATAATGAAAAGAATTTACAGAGAAATATTTAGTTCACGGTATTAGAACTGTATTTTTCAAATGTTATGGTTTTAATCATGGAAGTTTAATCACGAAATTTGTAAGTAATGATAGCATTTCTAGGTGGTCAAACAAATCTGAGATTATGCTTATAAATTGTTATGGCAGATAATATTCTGCCATGCAATACCAGAAACATTTAACACTTCATAATCTACAAGATCTTAAATTTATTTATTATCAGCTTATCGAAATAACGACAGGAAGCCAACCCATAACAAACGATGTGCATAATCTATCATAAATGTATGAGTAAATATACCTTTGATGCAACAATGTTAGCTTGGTTTGATATCACCTCATGATCAGAGTATCATATAACAGACTGGGTGGTCTCTAACCCCTCAAACTACACTATGACTTGTTATATACTACAGCTTGTTACATTGTTGTATACCATCTACATATATATCAACATAAACCTGGTAAATTTCTGTTAGTTTGATGTGTAAATCACAATTTACTACATAATATACCAAATTAACGATCCCATTATCTTCTTACCTATAACACAATTAAACTGGATTCGCATTAGCATCAGTGCTTTATAAATAATTTTCCTTTTAATTTACTGTTGTGTAATTGTGGTTAATATTAAAACTAATGTTGACAGCTTCATACAAATGAACATCAATTATAAGTTTGCTAGTAAATTACTCGATTTAATAATTAATTTCGGGCTCTTTTGCTTGTTTAAATTTAAATAGACGATTTAGTTACTTAGTAAATCTTGACCAATTAATTTTATAATTTTTGGTTTATGCAAATAAGGATTGGGAATAATTTGACAAGTTTTTGAAAGAAGAAATTTTAACAGTAATTTAAGAAGTGATGTGGAACTTGTGCAAACAATTCAGCGTGATTAGATGGGTTGTTAAAGCCAATGCGGTTTGAAAGTCTGTAGTAAATGGTTAAAATTCGTGAGGCTACGGTTTCTATCAAAATGTTAATTAATGCTGAAGTTGCAGCTCAAAGTTCATCTGAAGTTTCAACCGCGAGACCGCGACTGATCAGCTGCTTGATCAGTAATTGCCCGAGTAATTAGACATTTATACTAATTTGCAAGTCTGTTTAAGCACAATTAATCACCGATTGTTTCTTGTAAACTTTGCAAATTAACTTGACATGTTGATAATAGCTGTTACTCGCGCAACTCGTAAACACACAACGCGGTTTAATATCGTAGAGCAGCGTATTCAGTTAAATTAGTAAATATTTAAGCTTTTGATTGCGAAAAGGAAATTTTGCAAGGCAGAGAAAAAATAAATCAGCCTTATAATTTGTGACGCTATTAGTTGATTACACCACTTCCTTCGAGAAGTCTAGAGGGGTTGGTGATTAAATGAAGGGGCGGACATGACAGCCTAGCAAACACAAGGAATAATTTAATACGGAATCGAAGCATTATGCGCGCGGACCACAGCCGATGTAAATTCATGAGGAACGTGAGACTGACACAACTTGGGCGGCAGCACAGGAAAGGAATAAGTTTAACTCTATCTAACCCTTTCATATTAAATATTTATGCCCTTTTTTGTTATACAACAATCTCTTTAAACCCTCAAAATTACTTCTTTAACTCCTTTCTTGTGGATTTTCACAAAATCTCTTTAGCAAGCAACAGAAGTTTGATTATACTGCCGGTGAAGTTTGGTAATAAAACGGCCAAACAGTGTTTTCAGAAACATTCTTTGTCCTGAAATTTCAAACAAAGATAAAAATAATGTCCTGGCAAAGCCTTTGAATGCATAAACGACGCTCAGTTTAAAAGAATCTCCTGCAGTTTATGATGAACTCAATTATTCATCATAAATTTGATGGATGGTCCAAATTAGTCTTTTCTTGGAGTTGTATGGGACGATAGTGTTATTAACAGTTAGGTAAATTAAAGAAAGTATGTCGCATTTTATTGAGGCTTTTATAGGGGAAATTATGAATTTTGCTGTATTTATTTACAACAAGCTGAAAGCCCAGAATTATTTTTGGAAAGAAATTCAAAAGAAGGAATTACAAGAAATGTTGATTAGCTTAGCGTTTCCGTTTTATGACTGGTCGTATAAAATTATATGAGATTTATTTAACATTTTATTGGTTTTGTAAGTATTAACGAAGAGTGGGAAGTTGTTTTAAAAAGGGCTTTCCTGCTGATCATTTTTCTTTGAACTAGGCTTTCAAAAGAAGGCTTTTCTAAAGTCGAATATCAAAGGTTTAATATTAATCCAAATCTGCTTTTGTAAGAGCATAAAATCATAAAAATCCTGGAAAGATTTTTAATTAGTGCTTGTCGTATCAAAACTTTTGATTGAATCACGTGGTACTTAAGTCCGTCCCTTATAGTAAATACGAAAACTGATCGTAGCCACGATGGTAGAATGGTGTGAGTGCAAGTCAAGTAAGTCGTCTCGGGTGTGTTTGTAAGAGCTAAGAGCTCTCGATCGTTCCCTAGAAACAAGCATTAAAGAAGGTACATTCTTCAGCAGCCCTTCAATTACCAATGTGATAATGGTACAGGGGAAATAAATTGGTTTTGAATATGGATATCGTAATTTTATACCTTGGGGTTGTGAGTGCTCCTTCAATTTTTGCTTTTGAATACAATGCATACATTATGTATGCATACCCTTTGTTGTTTCACATGAAATATAAAACAAACACGCAGGAAGGAATAAGTGGAAACCGTTTTTCGAATATATTCGTGATTACTTCTTTTTTTCCCTTTGCTTTGGCGAGTTTTCGGTGCAAATCGAAGGCCACGTTCCCGATGAATTCAATGACTAATGCGATAACACTAGAAACGCAATAAGATAAATTTCCCCCGAGCATCCAGATGACAAACAGACGCACTAGAAGGGTTCAACTGGAAGCATAGGGTTTAATAAGAGCTTCGAATGCCTTCGTGGAAGGGTGGGATAGCGCATATGGCCTGGGGTTAACGTTAATGTGTCTTAAGACGTGATGATGAGCAACGCACTAATTTATCTGCCAATTTTATTGACACGAAAGGGTAAACTACCATACTGTTTCGTTGTTTGAAAACTCCTTTAATATTATGTTAATTAAACTTACCCCTTGAAAGAAACATACCTATGTCATATTTCTCAGGGGTTTCCAAGACACCCGGGGTGGTAAATACAATGAAAACTCTAGCTTTTCTGCTTTTACAATAAGAAAACTTAGCACATCATAATATTGCAATTTACTGAAACATTTTATCTTTAATCCTGGCGGGTAGGATTTTTCCTGACGAAACATATTAGATAATTTTTTATTAAAATTGGATTCTAGGTTAATAGTTGTTTGCACATCAGGAAAATCATTACCCACTGCTAAACTAATAAATCGCTATCAGAGTCGTGCTTTCAATAGCCTCGTTATGCATATCTAATATATAAATCTTAATTAGCTAATACTTACCCACGCCATTATGGGCACTCTATTATCATTACCTGGTGATCATTTAGCCAATTACGTGCCATATCAATGCAGACGCATTGCATTAAACCTAGATTAACGTGACGAACTAAACGTTAAAGTAGAGTGTAGTCCCATTTTTAGAGGTTTGCTGCAAATGTATGCAGCCACTGATTGTTGTTTAATGTTAATGTCCCTGATGTTGCTTTTAGTTGATATGCATTAAAACCTTCAGTATTATCAGGGGCATCAGTTACTGCATCACACTTTTATGTATCCTAGGAATATTAAACTACGGAAATGATTTAACTTTTTTGCCATAAATTTCTACAGTAGTTGAGCTTTGACGGACTTCAGCCTTATTTACATGCTAATGAGATTTGTACGTACTGTGCTTTGTTTAATATTCTCGCTACTTACAATACAGGAATCTGGATTTGCGGAACGCTATGAAAGGCTTGTTAAATTTAATTAATAGGAATGTTCTGACTGAAATTTTAGTTAGTTTTTAGTACTATTTCTCTGTAGGTTAAACTTTTGCCTGGAAATATATGCCAATGCAATTGCAATTACAGTCAAGCTGGTGTTCATATTTAAAGTTGCTAGAAACGTGTGGTGAAAAAGTTTTGTCACCCCTATACTTTTATCTTGTGATAAATGTGCATTAATACAATGCATGGGTAAGATCATAAAATTCATTTATTTTTATACCTTTTAAACTAAACCTACAGGATGCTCGATGCTTGGTTTGTCTTAACAATATATGTTGCTAATTATATCACATAATATACTAAATACTTTTATGTAAAATGGTATCGAATAAATCGACGTATCCAATTAATCCACAAACTTAATAAATTCATCAAATACTCCACATACAGGGAAATTTTCTTTTTAGTATACATATACCCTATGTATACTTTTATAATAAACGCAAATAGGCAACCCACTATACACTATAAACGTTAAAAAATTAGCATGCTGTGGCAAAAATCATCAAATTAAGTTAATGTCAAAAAATTAGTCTTTAACTGTTGCTGTTTTTATTTTCCTTTCTGTTTTGTATGGTTGATATTTTATGTTTTAGAATAATCGTTGAATTAAAATTATGTTGATATTCCACTAATTTTGATTAATTTTTTATTTACAAACATGAAACATAACCTTTACGCACCACGTGACGTGACGGTTATAGTGTATAGTGGGTTGCCTATTTGCGTTTATTATAAAAGTATACATAGGGGATATGTATACTAAAAAGAAAAATTCGCTGTATATGTAAATTTAAAATTTAGCGCCATTTATAATCTAGTTAGTTAAACTGTAAAGTGACATTAAGATAAACTAAGATTAGAGAAGAGGGATAAATGGACTCTTATTTAATAATAATTCTATTATTTTAGGTAATATTATTCTAATTAATATTTGTGTTACATATTTAGTAATAAAACTATTATTTTAACAACTGAAAATTGTCCATATTATTTCAAGATTACAAATTAAATAAGTGTCAAAAAAAGGTCGTCACAGAAGAAATTACATGTGCATATTATTAAGAGAGAGGAATTGGCCGCAATATCTATTGATAAGGTTGTATGGTTTGGTATACCAAATGAATTAAAAGAATTAAATTTGCACAAAGAATTATCAGCAATCAAGACTATTACAAGTACTATGAATCTTTATAAAGTTATTTATTAAGGTTAAGAAGAAGAGTAGAATACTTATGCAGTAGCTGAACTTTGCCTTTTGTTACTTCCTATTAATTCTGTTTTGCGCAGGTAACGTATGTTACAAAACATGTTATTTTTAAGGTAACAATAAAGACAATTATTATTATTACAATATTTCTAGAAATTTGAGGAGCCAAGGGTATCAACCTCATTCTAAAAATTAGTGGTTTTAAACTCTTTGTCAAAATTAAAGTTTCTTTAAATAAAATATCGAAGCAAATAGCTGTACCAAACATATGACAAGGCGATACAAAAAGTAAAAGTTTTGGCAATTAGTTGAAAAGTGCTAAGGCATCAATCGAATCTGAGTTTAAAAATTATTATCAAATTTCTTCATTAGGCCTTACAAGTTTAGGCTTGTCTAGTTAATTTTAAAATAAAATATTCATTATTTCTTCCCTAATTTATTAATAAAAACCAATTTATATTACCCACAAATTTGTTTTAATTAATAAATATTCAAATCCATCCATCGCCTAAATGGATGCATTTTATAGTTATTCCCTAACATTTACAGGCTTCTAAATCTTGATTTTTCCAATCCTTCAATCCGTTATTTAGCAGAAAAGTGTTACTAAATTCTTACCCATCTAAAATAAATCATTTTAAGTTGTTCCTCGAACGAGCGCATGTGTTCAGACACGTTTTTGTGATCAGTAATAATAATCCTAACCGTAGGAGAAAGTTTGAAGTTTTTTACCAGGACTGCTGGTATCAAATTAAAGTTATTTTTAGATGGACACTGCACTTAAAACAACAAAAAAATGGAAGTAAAGTGACTTACATTAAGCACAATTACCTAACATTACATCAGGTAATTCATCCCTAATTACGTTCCGACTTCTAGAAAAACAACTTTATACGATTAATAAATTTAAAAATATTTTTATAAATAGCCCAACCCAAGTGTTAATTATTTTTATTATTTGTATTTGGAGTGACACTCCCTGGCACCTCTTGCGGTTATTTAACAACCTGTCACTTAAACTACTAATAGCATGCTGAGTTTGTCGCGTGCAAGTGCTACATACAATTTGACAGTCGTAAAAATATAAGGTTTCTTATTATTTTAAAAGTTATACGGTCATATCTCTTCCTTATTTTGTAATGCCAGTTCCTGGAAAGCAATTTTTGGGGGTTCATAATTTGGGTGCGTGTTATAATAAATAAATTAGAAACTTCTACAGAAAAAAACGTTCTTTTTGGTTCCAATAATTGGAAACATCATTACTGACAAGTTATAATTGACACCATACGGAGGAAGCTCCTTGTCATCACAAAGCGAAGGAACCTTAAATAAAAGTCCCCTGTAGTGCGATGCAATGTTGGCGCGACTGCCAAATGGCCGCCAACGCATTCTCACAGCAAGAGGTCCAAGTTGCCCTCCTATTGTTCGCAAGTACTCCGCATTGGATCTAGATTAATGTTGATGTATACAGTGGCTAAATTATAGAGTTCCTTTAAATTATTAGCTACTTATAAATCATGGGGAACGAAAAAATAAAGGCGCGGTCGTAATAATTATTATTAAGCTTTATTAGAATCAACGTTAATGCTCACCCATTCCATATGAACTGCTGAGCTTGGTGAATATTTACTACATTTTTATATTCAATCCTTTTTAATAAATAATTCGGTAAAGGTCTCTAATTAAACTGCAAAAACCATTTAGTATTTAACTTAAATATCCCCAAACAAAATCATTTTAAAATGGGAATATCTTTCACAAGTTTAAAAAGCACTGTGATTATTGACCTGTATATTGAGAGCCGAGTTGCTGAGAACCTAGGTAGGTGGAACGCATTTGAATAAAACAGGCTCAGAAACGCCTAAAATCAGCGCTGAATTTTTACTGAAAAATAACAATGGAAGAAAAACAAGCATGCATAAATATTAACTTCGGCGATACGCATTTAAACGTAGACAGCTCTAAACGATTCAGAATCAAAATCGAAAAAAAACTTACGTTTTCTACCTGATAAAGATAAAACCTGCTTGTTTCACAAACACTTTCTTCGGAATGGCAGATGAATAAATAAATTCTAACAACACCTAAATTTTAAAGAAAATTTGTTAGTTAAGAAATTGGGTAAAGTTTTAATAACCAAACTGCCACCATATACAACAAAAGAGTAATTTAACAGTACATAAAATTATTTACGTAGTAATAGAAAGGATCAGCACTGATAGGAAAAAGATTGAAGAGAAAGAGAAGGCTTAAACTTAACTTGTGGTAGTAGGTAGAAGAGCGATACATCGTCAAAAGTTAAAACTGGTAAATAAACTTCAGATAGTAAAATATTATATTTAACAAACAAGTCTCCAGACCGAACTAACAAACCGAGGAAATTGACGTAAAATTGGAAGATATTTTTCATATAACTACAAAAGTAATAGAATCAGTATTTGGAATTTATAAATAGTCGGTTTTTGAGTAATTTCCACTATTCGATAGATGCAAACTATTTTAGAAGTATGCAGTGTTTTATTATCCCCTAATAATTAGATTATGAATTTTTGTTTGATATTCCAAAATTAAAGAATTTATTCACAACGCACAAATTTCGCCCAAATCTCCAGATTAACAAGTTTGTTACTATCTCCGGATATCACTGGCACTTCTAAATGTTCTTTTGGTTTTTTAGAATTCATAAAATGTTCGAAAAGATGCAGTTTTTCGACTCCCTTAAAATTTGTAGCAGCTACATCTGTTTACAATGAATAGTTTCGAAGAACCTAATTAGGTACGAAAGACACTTAAAGAAAATGGCTTTTATACTAATAGAATCGTTAATTTCTTTAATTTTAAATAATCTTGGTAATCGAATCCGAGTACATAATTATATATGAGATTTCAAGGATATTGAAAGGAAGCATCGGCCTATACAACGTTAAGTGATACAGAAAATCGAAGATATTAGCTCAAAAAACGACCAATGGACAACTCATTAAGTAATTACTAAATCTCTGATTTTTTTGTACTACAAATAAGATTCCAACCTTTGCCTCAGCTCCACTTGTTTCTTCTTCATTGCCAATGATAAGGTTTTGAATCTCTTGGCTTAATCATTTTTCTCCTTTGATTGGCCATTGAATTATCATTACCAAATTATTATCAGAACTGCTAAATGTGAGTTGGTTTAGGTGACAAAGAAAGCAACGAAGGAGATTTAATTCAATCTGTATTGTGTAACTCTTTGGCACTGAAATTTTTATGTAATTTCATTTGATATTTAAAAAACTACCAAAAATCAATGAAGTAATCGTAATTACTATCAGATATAAAGAAAAACCTTTCAAATATAAAGAAAAATTCGTGCTCCCACTAGAGTTCTCTTTCAGTTCATAACCTTAAGAGAAATGTTTTGAAACTGAGATTTGTGGTTCTATTGTATTACAAGGGAGGCGCATTAAATTTAGGTGATTATAGACAAGTTAACTAACTACACACTTTCGCTAACTTTAGTCAGCCTACTATTAATCGATAAGTTTCGATTTTAGCAACCGAAGGAGCAAATTGGGTTCAGACAAAACATAACGTAATAGTTATTAACTAAAAAAGATACAGGATATCAATTATCGCTTTGGTTAGCATCGGTTAATCGTTAGAAAGCTTTTGAGGGCATTGCGAACTGGGTATTCTAAAGGCGTTAGCCAATTAACCAATGCCAAAATAGATTCTCAAGATGCAGCCTTAATCAAAAGTAGTTCCAAGAATGTCTTGATAAAACCACTTGACGACGACTATAATAGAATAATTAATATTCACAGTTGTCAGACAGAGACACCCAATGTTTCCAAAGGTTTTACGTTATTTTTGGACAATATTAAAAAAAAAACATTTTAGGTGACTGATGGAATTATTTACATCTTACGAAGTTGCCTTAGCCACAGGTAACCCAGAAAATTTACAAGAAATGGTAACCGGATTGAGTTAGTCTTCTAGAAAGTAAGAACTACAACTGAACCTAAATAGAAAGAAAGTTATAAAGGAGGGAGGCTGGGTGTAATATTTAAATGAAGCTCAACTAGGGTCCCAAAGGTATGAAAAGGAATACCAAACGTAGAAAAGCGAACATATTTCGAAGAGCTAATCAAAGTAATGATACAAATGGAAAAAAAAACACGAGTGGGAGCAGGAGATAAAGAAACTGAATAGAAGAATAAAGAAAATGGAAACTAAGTAAGAGAATAAACATGTTAGCTGAAAAGCGCCTAAAAGAAATAAAAATTTCAAACCAAATTAATAACCATATAAGAGTTGAAAATAATTTTCAATTTAGAAAAATACAAAACCAAATTTAAAAAATGGCAACAGAATAGAGGAAACAAGAACAAACGAATAAAAACAATAATATTCAAGTACTAATAAGCTGTAACTTGCAACTTGTGAATTCTATTGTACAACAGATCCCTGGATGCTCATAAATATCTAATATTAAAAAATGTCTGAAATTCGAATCTTTGGGTTTCAGATTTGAATATTCATTGGCAAATATTAAATTTGAGTTTCGTATCTTAAATTCGGAATCGAAACCGTAGATCTTGAATTCGATTCCAAATCTTAAACCTCTACCTGGGTTTTCAATTTCCATTATTTAATTCAAATTATAATTTATAGTTTTTATATGTGAATATAGGTCCCGAGTTGCGGTAGCTAGGTACCCCAGTCTAGTGCGATTAGGAGGGTTAAGCAGCGTTGCCTCCGGTCAGTACTAGAATGGGTGACCCGATTGCGCCGTCAACACGGCACACTATGGGAGGGTAGACCAAAACCCCTCACGAATGAGGAAAAGAGGGAGGCCTTTGCCCTACATAGGGATGTTGCAGGCTGATAATAATAATAATATGTGAATATCGACGACGCATCCTAATAATTATCGACTTGAAATGAAAATTCAAATTCCAAACAAGCCTAATGAATCTGATATACGCTTTTATATCCAAGCACATTTAAAAATGTTTACTTCTTGACTAGGGCTCTCAATCAAATTCGATTCCGAACCTGACATTCGAATCCTTCCGCCTTAGCTTTGGATGTGTCAAAATACAATTCCAGTCTCGAACTTGTTTCGAATCTTATGTATCAATTTCGCATTCAAATGTCGAATGTCGAATCTCCAATAATTTATTCAGATTTTAACTTGCGGTTGTTATCTGTGAAATTCCCTCTCTCTGCCCTCTCTCTCCTCCCCCTCTCTCACTGTCTGTTTCTCTCTCCCTAAGTGCCGTCTCAGGATCTGAGGTTGGCTAACAACATAGCATATATTATTTTCATCTATCTCTGGCTATGTGTATGAGTCTTTCTCTATTCAGACTAGACCAGTTTCCGATGTTGCTCATCCAGGATGTTCTTCGTCTACGTCTGGCACTTTTTTCTTCTATCTTGCCTTCTATTGGAGTACATTGTAATTACTGTGTCGCATGATGTGTCCGAAATAGGTTCAGTTTTTAAATAATGTTTTCTATTTCGGTGGTATTTTTGTTTAATCTCTTCAGTACTTCGGAATTACTGACGCGGTCTGTTCATGAGATCTTAATCAATCTTCTATATGTCCAGATCTCGAAGGCAGTGAGGTGCTTGAAGGTGTCATGTTTTAATGTCCAAGCTTCGCACCGGTATAGTACCGTGGACCATTATATGCCTTTACGATGCGTAGCCTTAAGTCTATTTTAATATTGGGGTTGCAGATACAATTTCGGAGTTTGAATAAGTTTGATCGAGCTTGCTCTATTTTGGATCTTACTTCCGAATTTGTATCTGAGAGTTCGTCATTAATTCATCCTAAGTATTTGAATTTGCGTACTTGTTCTATTATGTTGTTATGGCGTGTTATATTCACGTTAATGTTATCTTTGCTGACAACCATAACCTTCGTTTTTTTGGCATTGATGTTTAACCTCATTCTGTTACTTTCTTCTTAAATACAGTTTAGTAGTTGTTGTAGTTTTTCCTCGCTGGTGGCTAGTGGCTATTAAGGCTGTGTGGTCTGCGTATCGTATGTTGTTAATCAATACCTACGCCGTTTACTTTGACACCTTCAGATCTTTCGTAGAGCGCATTCTGTATAATTTGTTCGGAGTATATGTTAAATAGTATGGAAGCGAGTATACACCCTTGGGGTACACCTCTTTGTATGTACAGTTCTTTACTGGGATGATCGTCAATCTTGATTACCCCATTCTGTTGCCAGTATAAATTCTTTTATTTAATCCTATCTGTTCAAGGGTATTCATAAGTTGAACATGTTGAACTTTGTCGAAAGACTTTTCGAAGTCGAAGTCATGGGGCCGATTGTTCGATGTAGGTAACCATTTTCTTGCGTTCGGTTTTTTGGGGATGGTAATAAATATTGACTTTAGCCAGTCTATTGGTATAGTGCCTCGCCGATAGATTAAGTTAAACAATTTTTATACCCTCGTCGCCTAAAAGTTTTAGAAATTCGGATTTAATGTCGTCTGGTACAGGAGATTTGCCTACAGGATTTGCTTTCAATGCTTTTTCAACTTCAGCTATAAGAATATCTGGCAAAGAGCTCTTGAACATAAGTTCTCATTTTTTTCCTTGTGTTATGATGACTTTGTTATTGTTATCCGTCACTACTATTGACCCAGCCTTCTTGTGATTCTTTGTTAGTTCCTTGATTCTTTTGTGCAGGTTGAAATCATCATATTTTTCTTGGAGATAACTGTAACTGAGTAACTGCTAACAATTAGAATACTGCCGCTTAGAGAAATTAGAATTTTTAAAATTTTACTCAGATAAGAGTTTAAGGTTTTTTATCTGTAATTCTCGAATACGGATTCAAATCTCCAACCATAAATCAAACCTTCCTACTAAAAGATTATTCTGTAAGCGAATTTGCAAAATTTTATTCAAATTTTTAATCAGAACTTAAACTTGTAGTTGAAAAAAGAATATTAAATGTCGTAACTGTTAACAAATAGTAAATTGCCGGTGTCGAAAATATAAATTTTCAGAATTTTACTCGGATGAAAGGTAAATGTTTTTTTTTTATCTGTGATTCTGGAATAAGGGCTCAAGTTTCTATTTATAGGTCAAGCTTCCTTCAAACTGCAAAAAGGATTTGGTAATTTACCGAATTATTTTTTTAACTAAATCCAATAATGTTATTTAACCTGCAAGAGTTGAAAACAATTTTAAATTTAGAAAATAGTAAAGATAGAAAATAATTTTAAATTTAGCAGTATAAGAAAAAAGATCACAAAATTGCGACAGAACAAAGAAAATAAGAAAAAATAATAAAAATTAGTTACAGAAAACAGCCTGCTGGAAAATTATATAAAATAAACTGAGATTGAAAGAAATTAAAGAAGGTTACGTTCAAAGATTCGTATCCGATTTAGCATAAAATAAAGAAACAGCTTTTGCAATTTTTCGTCTTCTTGGTTGACTAAATTTCGTTGGCTTAATTATTGTGCCACTAACTTACAGTACGAGTTCTGTAGGTCCTCTACATTTAGACTAGCTTTGCCAATTATGTTTTAAAATTAAATTTAGCAAAATATACCTAGATGTACACAAATATGCGAAAGAAGACTTAAACTAAACCACCAGAAAATTCCCCAAAAGCCATGAATGAAACAATACATAATTTAATTAAATGCTACATTGAATTCAGGAATTGGAAACTGGGCATAAATGTCGGTCTGTAAATCCATAGAATTATGGAGTCATTTCCGTAATTAAAGCTCGTCACTAAACACTGAAGATACATTTTAATTACATTAGTTTATGGTATAATTTACAAGTGCATTATATTCTGCTATTTAGGTCAGTTAGTGGATCTGTTTCTGGATTGTTAACATTAGCTTTCACTACATCCATTAACATTTACTTCTGCTGTGTCGAATATTTTATGTTACTTCCTCCGAGCGGTGTATGTTATAATAGTGAGGATGTCGACCAACCTATTAGACGAACAACAAAAGCTTTAGTGATATAATGCCCAATAAGTATTATTATTATTGTTATTATTGTTTCAATTTAACACAGCTTCTCTACTGGACTTTCTGATTTTTTTTTTATTAGAGCCAGGGACTATTCTTATTATTAATATTATTAATATAGATGAATAAATTAATGTATAGTAAATAGAATAATAAATAGCAAGTTATATAAAAAGAGATCCATAATAAAAGATTAATATTTTAATCAAAAGCCTAAAAATTTTTCAAAAAAAGGAAAACTAACTATTTTAGAGACCTTAATTTTCAAAAGTGTTCTAGAAATTTATTCCCTTACTTCAATAAAACCATGAATACCTTTAAAAGCAAAGATTACGATTTGTTATTCCAAAAGTTTGCTTTTAAAAATGATTTAAGGTCTTCACAGATTCACATTTATCACACACGAACCAAAATCGTTTAAAAGCTTTCAAAAATAATTACATGACATTAACTCCAAATATGTAATCACCAAAATATTGGCAAAACTTTATAGCCTCTCATTTATATAAATAGCAACACATCAAAATATATACCTGTACCGTCTAGACTGTTTAATGAAACGTTACGGATAATTTTCTTCGATTTTCTAACCACTAAGGATTCTCTAACGCACCCGCAATACTAAAATAGTATCTATTTTGCTATACTACCGACGTTGATAGGTGTAGTTTTTTAAACAGCAGGTGATGTTGATGCTGGTTGGACTGCCGACAGCTGGAGAGCTATTACTACCAGTTTATATGGATTAATTGAAATCATGAGGTATGTAATATATTGCATTGGGTAATTTATTTAACATGATGGTAATGAATTGAACTACTGGTTAGAACATTATTGTATTACGTGGGCTGTAAGAAGATCACCAAAGGAAACCATGCCTTTTAATTCAAGTTTTATTAAAACATCGATTGATAAAATATTCCCACGATTTAGCCCAAAGTTCTTTATAAAGCCTTAAAAAAAAAACTTTTCTAACTACATACAACAAAGCGTTTATATCGTAATGTAAAATAGATTTCATAGAATTTTTAAAATTATTCTGCAGACTAACTATAATTTCAGAAAGTTCTATAAATATTTTTGTAATTACACTAGAAGGAGCAATAGAAACCCTAACTTGAACCAGAATTTCCTAAAATGTTCGGCTTAAACCAAACAGTAATCAAAGTACAATATATAAATAAATTCAAACAAGAAACGAACAAATTACACTTCTTATTCTTTATTTCCCTTAATAATTCCCATCTAAATAATGTCTTGCGTGACATCATCATTGACTCAATTACACGTTGTACTATAACAACAGTTAAGATGTGACACAAAAATGTGTAGTAAACACAATACTTAAACTAATGGTCTACTTTCAACCTCTAATTGGACGCTATCATAACAATAAAAGATTCATAAAGGTTGTTTTAGATAAAAGCTACAGAAGTTAATGGAGATATTCACACTTCATTGTACATAATGACCTCGTTCGTTTTCTATTCGAAAATTTAAAGGTTAACCTATATTTAATCGAAATAGAAACTTATTTTTAACAGCTTTGTTAAATGAAACCAATTAATTATGAAAGAAGTGATGGATTTCATTCATAAAATGAAATTAATTTTTTTAGTATGTATAGGTAGTTTCGTACAGTTTTAAAAATATTTAATTAAACAAAAGAAATTCGGACCCGAATTTGAGTTTTTACGTTTCAAATTTGAATATTTATTTGCAAATGTAAAGCTCGAATTTCGTATTCCGAATCCAGATTCGAATCTTAGGACTGGAATTCGGTTTCAAATTTCAAACTTCTCGGATTTGAATTTCCATTATTTTTCAAATTACAATTTACAGTTTTCATCTGTGAATCTCGATGGCGGATTCACATTTTCGATCTTAGATGCAAAAATTTCAAACAAGCCTAACAATTTATTTTTTGTTAACGCAAGTAAAGATTCACTTTTATATTGAAAATCTTTAATCTCTTAAATAGGGTTCTCAATCGAGTACGAATTCGAATCCTGCATTCGAATCTTTCCATTTTAGGTTTGAATCTACTAAAATACAGTTGCAGTCTCGAGTATGGTATCGAATTTAAATATCAATTTTAAATTCAAATTTTGAACGTCGAATTTTCAATATTTTATTCATAAATATAATAATTTATGGTTTTTGTCTGTAATTCTCGATGGTAGATTCAAATTTACAACCATAGATTAAACCTTTTCCTTCTAAAAAAGGATTCTCTGAGTGAATTTACCTGCTAACTACATCCGATAATTTATGCCCAAGTAAAGGCTGAAGCATACAGTTTCTATCAAAATTAAAACTTGTAGTTGCAAATTTGAATATTAACTAGTAAGCTACTGTTTCCAGAAAACTACTATTAGGAGTATTAGGGAAGCAAACATTTACATTTTAAGAATTTACTATATAATTCCTATGGTGCATGGAGCAATTCACCCCCCTGTATATATGAATGCTATGGTTTGTGTTGCCTCTATAATTTGTGAATTATTTAATCCAGGCTATTAATTCCCAAAAGCCAAATCTCAACAAAAATCGTTTTAGAATTACGTTCAAAAAGCATGTTAGAAGATTGTCACTCAAATATCGAAACAAAGTAACCAAAGATCTGTAACTAATTTTCTTAGACATCAAGGTAGCTTTCATTTACTTACCCAGAGCAACATATGGGGAGAACCAGAATAACTTGGAAGTTATCCAAAGTTACAAACAAGCATCCAAAGTATATGTAACAAAGGTTATAGGGTCCGTCAGAGGAAAAACTTCTGGCAGCTTGGACATAAAGTTTGACGTAAAATAAACAAATACCTAAGCCCACCATTGCCCTTCGCCTATACAGATAAAATAATAAAGGCGACAAAAAAAGCAAGAACTACAAGGTTATGGTAACTACTACAACCTTAACTCATGGCGTCGTTGGTGTTGTATTGATATCAGGGAATAAAAATTTTTCAAAAAACTAAAAAAATCTGATAGTTTTGTTTACAAAAAAAAGGAAAGGAGATAAATACAGCAAATACCAAAATTCTACACCACATCACCAGGAAGTGTGAAAAGGAATAAGCAAAAGCGAAAGAGTATTTTATTAAGTGAGTGATAAGTTAACAGAAAAGAAAGAATTAGGTAAATATAACAAACTATATCTATGCAAAATTATATACCAGTCACGCTCAAATTCGGGACTGAATCATGGAGAGTGCTCTATAAACATAAACTCATGATAAACGCGGTAGAAATGAAATATCTCAGGAAAGTTAAAGGAAAAACAAAAATAGAATAAAAGTACAACAGACGAATAAACCTAAAACTATTAATAGAAGAAAGAGAAGAAAAATAGCTAAAATGATATAGCAATTCACACGAACAATAAAAGAATCCGCAAGAAGGTACTAGCAATGCGATTCGAAGGTTCAAAAGTAAAGGGTAGACCGAGGACTAATGGGATGGACATGACAATGGGATAAAAATCGCCGCAGCAAAAGACACTAGCAAGGGATAAAGCTTTAAGAGATTGACCAGAAACTCAATGTCAGAAAGGATAACTGAGAAATACAGAAAAAAGAAGAAGAATTAGGAAATTTGAATAAAAGATGTAACATTGGGATTAATAACGATGGCAAGTTTGTAATTGCCATACAAGTCTAGTTAAATCACTTTTCTGATGCGGCACATATACTATCTTTCGTATAAAAAAAAAAAAAAATGGCTATTTGTATTACAAGTGAGGAAAGTGTAAGATCGCCTCTCGCAGTTGGTTTTTATGCACGAGCGAGCGTTGCTATGTAGTAAAGTGTTGCTATGTAGAAAATTGCCACTTTAATAGATGATTTTAAATGCATTAATATGGCATATTACTGTATAAAATTCGAAAATAGTACATTATGAAATTAGTTTATAATGTACAGCATTATGGCATGAATGAAATTAGCGCATGAACGCAGTGAATGCGCTAATTTCACGAATTCCATAATGCTGCATTATAAATGAATTTCATATACTATTTTAGCGTCGACTTACAATTATTTATAAGAAATTTAATTTAGTTTTTTTTTCTAAAATAATAATTATTCAGGTTATATAAAATTATGACGTATTTGTTACTATAACGACTGATGTGGTTGTTAAGTAACGTTTGTTTATTCCGTTGTTATAACGACTTTATGGCACTGTGCCATAAAGTATACTATTATGCACGATTTTCTCTACAATAATGATAGCAGTATGATGCTAGTCGACGATAAAAATACCTATGCAATGCTTCTGTACATAAAGCATTTATTCATTTCAAAATCTGAAATCGAAGATGAACCATTTAATGTAAACAGAATAGTAAACATAATCTTACGTTTTGATTTTGTCTGTCGATATTAAATCTGTAATACAGTACCTTTTCTGTAGTAACTAAATAAAACCTTTCCTAGTGTTACGTAAATTCATTTCAATTTATAAAGTATATTACTGTTCACCTACCTGTTAACAGGATCTTAAAAGCAAAGTCCTGGAAGTCCCTGGAGTTCTATCAGGAGAGATCACTTTGATTAACCGAGTCCGCAAGAAACTCTTTAAAAATTTATTTAAAACCAACAGTTTACACGAACACCGTTTTATTAATGTGGCCAATTAAATACTGACTTACAATATATAAGAATATTTCGTAAAGGTAAGATACTGCAGTGCTCCATATCCACACTTGCTTGCGCGCAGATGACATATGCTTTGTGAGATAAGCATGTGGCGAGTTCTAAAGGCAAAGATAACCACATACCTAATCAGAGTAAAAGGAAATTTTATTGTCTGTTAAATTTATTTTTTACGGCAATAAAACATTTTCGTGCCGAAAAATTTTTACATTTTATTTTAACATTTACTTTTTCATAAAATACGGACAAATATAATTATTGAAGAAAATACGTGTCATAAACTTTAGTAGGCTGTAGTTTGAAATTATTGCAACAGTGTAGATGTGATGTGACATTTAATATCGCAATCAGTAACTAAAGTCAAACCGACAAATTAAGTTCGAATGGAAAATGTATCTACGAATTTCGAAACTATATAATTTGAGATTCAACGACTAAATCTGAAATCGAATTCGACTACTGAAAATCATTTAATGAATTAGATTAGGTTACGTTAGGAATCTCGAATTCTAAAACAATGAGAGAAAGAAATAAAATAATCGTATTTAGAATTCAGAATCGGAGATTTAAATCTTAACGAATCGATTCTTCCCGGAATCACGATTTGAATTTTGAGTATTTGCAATTTTGATAGTTTATTTTTATACAACTTCAAAGATCAAAATTGAAATAAGGTTTTTGTTAACAGAACACCTTGGAAATACGGCAATAAATTAGAATTTTTTCGACTCTATGAATACTCTTATTTATTTACTTACTGCAATAAATAGGAAGCTGTCGTATGCATAAATCCAGAATTGAATTGGAAAATAGGAATTTCGAAACATTAACTAACTGAAGATTTAAGGATGAAATAGGTAATACGACTTGATGGATCGAATCTAGAATTCTTAATAGAAGATTTAAATCTCAGAATTTGATTTAAAAATTCAAATTTCAAAACCTATTCGGATTCTCGAAGAAAGCATTCAAAAATTAGAATCTGAGTCTGCGGGTTCGAATTTCAAGGATTCGTTTGGTTATGAATTCGAGTCAGATATTTAGAACTAAATATAAATTCAATGCAAATAATGGAAAACATTGGGCACATTGTGGGTAACTAGAATTTTTGATACTTTGCATAGTTTCGGGTATTTAGTTTGGCAAAAAATTTAAACATTTAGAAATTTTATTTCTTCCTGAATAAAATTAAATGTCTATGACAATAAGTTAAGAAACTATTAAAAATAAATTAAATTTAGGGAAACCTATTTCAATTTACATCATTATTAAATAATTATAGGAAATCCATTTATAAGATTTTTTTAAATTTTGCTAGAATTTCCATTTTTAAACCTAACATTTAACTTATACTCTTACATTATGTATTGTAATCAATAGCATTTTTGGGGAATTTACTTCGGTCAAGAACCGGAATGGTAATGGCTTGTTGAGGTTTTGTTTATTCAATTCCGGACCTTCAACTCGTTTTATTTCTCTATACTTATCCTCTTTTTATTTATCGTACCTAAATTACTGAATATTAATAATGCTTCCTTTTGCCTTTTCTTGTCTTCTTCTTGTCTTGTGTTTACCATCTTGTCATTTTCGTATTTCCTTTTTTTTGGTTCTGCATTGTCAACTACATTTTTTGATCATCACTTTTACTACCTCTGGTTGTCTGTTCACCCCATTTGAGGGTCTTTTATTTTCCTCTGTCAGCGTTTGACGCTTTTTTGACAAGGTTTGTCAATCAATAGTGCAATTTATAATGAGCCTCATCATTACTTCATTTGTGCTTTGCTTACTATTTTACCTTTGCTTAGATCCAAAGTCGCTTGTAGTACCTATGTTCTGCGATATCGTTTATTTTTCCGTCGCCTTCTGCTTCTATCGGTGCTTTTCTACTCTGATTATATTTATTCCTTATTAATATTTATATTTTCCTCGTATTCTTTGCGATTGTATATCAGTTTCTCTGTTGGTCTTTTTATGTAGCAGTTTTATAGGTTTATTTTGGAGTGGCTCCAAATAAATTTTGGCTTGTCATTTCGGGGTTCCCTTCTGGCTATATTACCCATGAGCAAATTGTTGCTACCTACGTCTGCTAAATTCTAACTTGCATTACTTTCGCTCTTTAAATTATGTCAAAGTAATGATTCTCACTGCTCAGTTTCATCCATATTCCTTTATAACCTCTTCGTTGAAGGAAACTTTGTTTTGATTCCTGGTTTTACGGCGTTTTAAATTTCAATGTTTTTTGCAGATATTATGAACTTGAAATTTGAAGTAACCATAAAACCTTGGAGCTACTAAAAATGTTTTCCCCCGAGAGTTTGTTTAACCAAAGAGTATAAATTTATTCTTTGGTTTAATATAAAATGTACGCGTAGTATTCATTTAGCGGTTAACTCTCACCCGACTATTACATTTTTGCTTTTGTTAATTTCATCAATTCTCGTTTCTTCTTTTCATTTTTTTGTTTCATCATCATCTTCTTCTTTTTTGTCTTTTTCAGCTTCTTTTGCTTCTTCTTCTTATCCTGATTCTTTGCCTTCTTCGTGTTCTCTTCGCGTTCATCATCATCATCATCATCTTGCCCTTCTTCTTCTTCTTCTTGTTCTTCTTTTTTATCTTTTTCTTGTTCTTCTTCGGTTATTTACTAATGTAGATAAACAAAGAATTTTAAAATTAGCAGTACGTGACAGATTCTAAAGTATGCATTTCTTAAAATCTCTAAAATGTGTCATATAAGATAGGAAAATATAATTTTATGTTTTTAATGTGCTGAAAATTAATTTGTCGCCTTTGGAACTTGAAATAAGAAAATGTCTGAATTTTGAAAATCAACTTAGGGGTTTGGGAAAATGTTTGAAGAACGAATCAGCGCCACATTTAAATTCTATGAGTTAGGAAATTATTAAAACTTAACTTAAGTGAGGTGAAACAGATTACTTGTAAAACGAGCAACTGAAACTGAGTTCTTATTTTTTTTTCTTATAATGCAAAATAAATAATAGGCTTTGAGGTTACGAGTAATAAAAGCCAAGCTTTTAACTGGTCCACACTACTGACATAAACCACGACGCGACGTAAGATATTTAAGTATCTAAGCTAAATTTTTTGAAGTGAGAAGGAAGGAGGCAGTAAAATTCCGCCTTTCTCACTACTATCTCCCTCAGAATTTGTAAAACGAATACCCAGCACCCCTCAGTTTGGCGTAAATTATTTATTATTAGTAAGTTGCTTCTATAAACGAATTCAGCTACTGTTTATGTGCTTTTAACCTTTTAGGGTTAGTTTTTACATCTCTCAATAAAGACTCAGAAATTTTCCTTGGTTACCTTTATTAATACAATTGTTTCTAAAGCAAATATAAGGAAGTTAAGTTTATCAGGAAAAAAGGTCAACCCCTAAAGGATAGCTTAGCTACACGCCGATTGCTTCATATTTGAACAATAGTTGGCCATGACTTTATTATGTTGGGGATGAAAATGGGAATCCATAAGTTTGTTTACAGACAACCTGTAATGACATCATTTGTCCCTTTTTAAATTATGTAGATAATGCTTTGCTCCCAAATATTGCTTGAGCTGCTCTATTTATAAGTAATATAAACAAAATGTAATCTTTTTCTTACTCAATTTATGAGTATTAGAGTAGCCTTTTATCTTAGCATTCGAATATAGTGTAGAATTGAGCTATATGGAAGGCATTATTTTGGTATTAAAATTTATTATGCCATACCGTCGGTTATAAAATCATTTTCAACACTTGCAAGATGCAAATTAAATTTTAAAAAGTATCTGATTTAAAAGGCAAACTACTCAATGCATGAGTTCGTGTTGTTTATATTTGGCATATAATATTATGTATCTATTTGCGGAATTTAAGCTGTGTGTTATTAATATTTTATTGTATCTATATAACAATGCTTTGTTACACAATACAACTATTCAACAATGAAGTATTATTATAATCATTTGAATCTAAAAATACCTTGCTTTTTCATTTTCTGCAGACGTCTACAAAGTACGTCAAGTTTCTCTTTGGTATTCAATTAAATTTAAAAATTCAAATCCGATTTTCCATTTGCATCCCTGCAATTTTCATTTGGGATTATGTTCGTTAGTAGAACAGAGCATAGTTTATAAATAAAGGGAATTTTAAGTCCAGACGTAATTATATTTAAATTTAATAAGGAGAAATCTTGAATGTTAGACCGGAATGTCGCCGTGACAACACAGTAGGACCTAAACTACCCCATTCAAATCAGACTCCGCGTTTCATTACATTCCCCTGGAGTGGACACCCGCAGCTTCACCATATGGCCGTCACACGCTCATAAATTTTAATTTGTACCGAATCTTCATCCTTGCCACTATCATTGTTTTATTCGAGCGTTCGTAGGCGGTCTGTTCTATTGTGGGCGATTTAAGGGTTTTAATTGTGGCACTTAGTTATGGTGTCAGAACTGCAATTGTTGTATAAATGCTTGGTGTGAAGCAATAAATAGCAATTAAGTTCAGACGCAACGTCCTTCCCGTAGTATTACTCCGAGTGATATTTTGGGGACTTTGAGGGGAAATTCTACAAAAAAACAAAAAGGTTCCCTAATGAAAATTACAATATAAATTAAAAATTTCCACGCGGTTAGCTGCAGTCGGGACAGTGATGCGAACACAATGCACGCTTGCCTCTGACAGAATTAATATTCCCCTAAACTTAATTACACACATGCCGTAAGATTGGGTTTTAATTAAAACATCAGTCTCCAACTCCAGTTCCCTGTCATTTTTTATTATTTCTGCGGTTCGAACCAGAAATCATCTACCATTTACATACAAAATAACAACCTAAGTAACTGTTACTTGCAAAAGAAACGCCGCGAGGCACTGCAATGTGAGTTATAAATTTTTCATAACAACAAGCCCGAGTTAATTTGCTTGTCATTGTTTGTGAATGGCAGTGGCGATGGTAAGTGTCAGTCAGATTATATCTGGGGTCAAGGGTATAAGGAAGAAACTTTTGGTCACCTGTACATAAAAACCTGTACGCATATTTAAGAACGAGACGTTGGTAGAATAACCATGAACTCTTATACTGAATTATTTCAATTTTTACACAGAAAAATAACATTAACATAAAATTTCTATATTTTTTAAACTGAGATAAAATAAGCAACAAATGGAAATTTAGTTTTAAGTTTTAAAGAAATTTTAACAGCATAGTAGTTATTTAAGTTACTAGCGTGGTAAATGCATTAATAAATATATCGTATGATAAGTGCGAAGACCGAGTAACAAAATGTGGATATTGGTAAATATTTGATAGCTTTTATCAAAAGTAAGGTAGAAAGAAACTAAGAATTTAATTAGATAGGATATCATCAAGTTCTTGTACAAAGCTTATAAAAATGTTTGATGACAAAATGGCAAGATGTTTGTGAGTGCAAATCATCGTCATATATTTACGATTATCAATAGTCAGATTGTAGGAAAGACTTTCTTTTGTTTTTTTTTAAATTTAAATACCGCTACAATCTAGTCTTGGACTAATAAGTAACTTATTTCTGTTCCTACAATACTAAAAGTCGTAATTACTAAGAGTTACCCATTGATATCTTCTTTGCTAAGTCTAACCTCTAAAGCACCTTTTTCATGCACTTTACGCAATTACTCTGCTTTGACACTAGTGATTCACTACACTAACTCATAGGGTTTGATCCTCTTAAGCCTTCTTATTTGATTTACATTATCGAGTAGTTGAATAGCCTCAACGTTTTCATGCTGTAGTAGTAGTACTTTGTGGCTTCTTGCATATTTATGGATTTCCTTATCGACATATCCCACACCTAGGTCCCTGTGGAGGTCTTCATTTGTAATATACCTAGGCGCGTTTACTATGTTCCTTAACGCCTTATTTTGAAACGTCTGTATAATGTTGATATTTGATTTTGCTGCAATCTATACGTCCACACAGGTTTTAACAGTTGCTTGTACAGGAGAAGCTTATTGTGTATTGACAAAGCCGAGCTTCTTCCCAGGAGCCAGTACATTTCTTTATATTTGATACCTAGTTCTTCTTTTTTTTCGTCACGTGGGCTTTCCAGCGAAGTTTCGCATTTTGGAGTTTGTTAGCTGTTTCTGTATTATTTTCTCCCACTGTTAGTATAACAGTATCGTCTGCGAAAGTAGCCACAGTGTTACTTTCTAGTTCTGGAAGATCAAACGTAAAAAGGAGGTAGAGTACCGGGCCCAGTACACTATCTTGCGGTACTCCAACTTTAATTTCTTTAAGAACCGAATAGGCATCATCTTGCTTGATCCTGAAGAATCTGTTTGTTAAATAGGATATTATGATATCCGAATATTGTTTAGGTACCTAAGATAGATTTTAATTTCCACTGCAAGCCTTCATGCCCACACCTTGTCGAAGGCTTGCACTACATCCAAAAAGACCGCGCAGCACCGCTTTTTTTCTTCTAGTGCATTTTTATAATATGGGTGATTCTATGTACCTAATCTACTGTTGAATCAGTTTTCTTCTCTTTGTGATTGGTTGCATTATCTTGAGGAGCAATTTCTCGAATAAATTAGATATAACCGGTAATAGTGATATCGGTCTATAAGAGGAAGCTATATGTGGAGGCTTCCCTGGTTTTGCAACCGTAACTATTTCCGCTACCTTCCATAGCCATAGTGTAGGTACATATTTAAGCCTAAATGCAGCGTTGATGAGATATGTCAGCTTGCCCTTCGCTTTCCTTGGTAGGTTCTTCAGAATTTTACCTGTAAGTCTATAAATAAATAATAAAGAATAGCCACCAGAAATCTGGGCGAAAAAGAAAACATGAAAGATTTAACGAGTATTAGCCATCGAATATTGAAAATTACTAGCAAACACTTTGACAGGACTGACATACGTCCGATGTCAGTTTGTTAAAATGCAGAAAACTTTATTGTGTAAGACGAATTATTGTCATAATGAGTCCTCATCTAAGCATTAAATTAAAAAATGTAGTGAGCTGTCGAATAAAGTCGAACTAACGAGCGAATTCTGAGACCCTCGAGATGCGTATGCTATTCGTGCGATAGGATATACGAGGTGGTATCCAAAATATTCGTGACTAGTGCTGCCATCTGTACAGCAGTTGCAGTAGTGTTCTGCACCGATATATCGTAGCACTAGCATAATATATGTAATGAGTCAGTGTGCATAATTTCAGGCAGCTGGATGGATGTGTTGAGATTTTAAGATTTTATTTGTGATACACTGTCTGTGATGTATGGCGACTTCACGATGAATCCGAGGAAGGAACAGCGAATGTGCATCAAATTTTGTGCGAATCTTGGAAAAAGTGCTACGGACCCTGGCAATGATTAAACAAGTGTTTAGAGAACAAATCACGAGCCATACACGTGTGTTTGAGTGGCATGCTCGGTCCAGAGCAGACAGGACATCCATTGAAGGCGAAGAACAAACAGTAAGGCCCGTCAGCTGCACAACGCCCGACTTTGTTGCCAAAGTTTAACAACTCATTCGTGAGGATCGACGGCGCACCATTCATGACCTTGCAGTTGAGGTGGGAATAGGTTATGGGACATGCCAACGAATTTTGACTGATGAATTGGGCATGCATTGTGTCACCGCAAAATTTGTGTCGAGGATCCTGACTGTTGATCAGAAGGCGCTGCGTCTTGAAGTTTACAGAGAGGTTCGTCAGGCCGGCCGTCTCCGATAATCCAACCTTCTTGTCCAGGGTCATCAATGGCGATGAGAGCTGGATTTACGGTTACGAGCAACAATCCTCTCAGTGGAAGAGCCCATCCTCACCAAGACCAAAAAAGACAAGACAAGTGAAGCGCAATGTCAAGAGCATGCTCATGGTTTTCTTTGATACCAAGGGGATTGTGCACAAAGAATTCATCCTACCAAATCAAACAGTCAATTCCACGTAGGTACGACTGTGACTAAATTGACCTTTTGCAAAGGCTCCGTGGAAATGTGCGAAGACGTAGCCTCGAACTTTGGCAACAAGAAAACTGGCTGTTGCATCACGACAACGCATCCTGTCACACTTCCATGCTCACCAGGGACTTTTTGGCCAAAATCAAAATGACTGTTGTCCCCCATCCACCATATTCACTTGATTTGGCACGCTGCGACTTTGCTCTGTTGCCCCGCTTAAAAATCAAGTTGAAAGGGCGTCGGTTCGACACGATTGAGGTATCGCAGCATTGACGAAACGCAGTCGGTGCTGAACACCCTCACAGAACACGACTTCCAGGATGCATTTGAAAAGTCACAGACTTGCTGGGATCGATGTGTACGTGCGAAAGGGGACTACTTCGAGGATGATGGCGGTCATTAGGCCCAAAGTAAGTTTTTGAGCAGATGGCAGCACCAGTCCTGAATATTTTGGACACCACGTGTTCAAGAAGCAGATTGGGACCAGCCCACTCATAGCACATATTTGTGTTTGATTTGGAAAGTATTTAACTATGAACTGTTTATCTACTATAGTATGTATACTTTTAAATTATTAATTTATTATTTGTAGACTGGTTTTAGCACTGCAAACTAATAATTTTAACAATTTCTTATCGTTTAGATGGGGAGTTGTTGTACCATAAGTGTAGCTATCTTTTTTAAAACCATTTAGAACCCCGAATTGTAGGTAATATAATCTGCATTCAGAGGTCGAACACATAAATAATCAATAGTTACATACAACAGCTCAGGTTTACCTAGAAAAATCGCAAATAAAGTATGAGCTAGAATCCGTGCTCTTTCTTCTTCTCCAACTTGTGGTCGAATCTTAGGATAAAAGTCTTATTCAAATCAAATAAATTCAAATAAAAATGAGCATTCTAAAATATCTAAAAGTGTCGGGACGGTTTTTATTCTGAATCAAAAAGGCTTAAATATTTTCAGTGCTAGATATGTAAAAAGTTTTTGCATATCTAATTTGTAGATTTAAAGTTTTATTTGGTATTAGTATTAAGGATTTCCTTCTTTAAAGTAGAACAAATCTTTTGAGGAGTGAGGGAGCATATCGTTTTCCTAGTTATTAAAATGTGGCCATAAACATTCGAGTGAATTTTGAATTCCAAATTTAACATTCGATCACAATTTTGAGAGTTTCTCTTCAAACTGGGATCCACGCTGTCGGATTTGTGATGAAATTTTCAGTTACTTGGATTTTAATTTCAAAGTATACATTTTTATAGATTCTTAATGTCAAGTACATGTATATAGTATTATACTTCAATCCCATCAAAGTTAATTTAAATAAGCTTCGATTTTATGTATGCGTTTTGGATTTATATTAAATGGTCCGACTTTTTGTATTAAGTACCTAATTCCGGACCGTTGAATCCAAATTCGAAGTTTACAGATTTTTATTGCAGATTCATATCTAGAACTTGATTTATTAATTCTAAAGCGAAAATTCAAATTTGAATCCGCTCTTTCGAATTAATGAAGAAACTCTCAGTTACATGAATTCGAATTTCAAAACACAAACCCCTAAGAGATTTTTCACATACCAAGTACTCTAAATAAGTGTTAATTTTATTTAATTTTCGGATTTATAGGTATTAAATGTTACGACTTTTTGTATTAATTTAGGACCTTTGGGTTCAAATTCTAAGTTCAAGTTTGTGTTTTATAGCTAAATTTTGAAGTTTAAATCTCTAAAATTTCCAATACATAATCTAAAGCTTGGATTTAGATTTTCAAATCGCGAATGTATGTACTTACTTTTGAGATCGTTGAAAATAAAATCCACCCTTTCGGATTCATGATGAAACCTAGTTACTTGAATTTCAATTCATACAATTTTAGAGACAGCTTATGTCTGTCCACGCCTGTAAAAGTGGGTACTTTAAATAAGTTTTAATTTTATGTTCGATTTTTAGATTCACAAAGAGGTTATCTTTTCATATAAATTTAGAAATCGAACCTTGGATTCAAATTTATGTTTCAGAAATAAATTTTGAAATTAAACCTTGAAACTTAGATTTTGAATTCCAAATCGAAGATTAGTACCCAATTTAATCTTAAAAATTGTTTAATGTTTACAACGGTTTTCATAATTTGGCATTTGAATCCCTGAGAATAGCAGGTATATTCTGATATTTATAACAAATAACGTGAATGTATGGTGTTAGGTGATTGAGATGACCAAGTTCCAGGACATTCGGTTGAAATATCCCTGACTCGTGCAATTCAGTAGCCAAAGCAATGTTTTAAAACAAACTTTAAGTGAATATATTTTGCAAAGTTGCCTTCAAGGGTTGATTTATACAATGTCGAAGCATTCACAGTTTCGTGGAAGTTATGAAAGCGTATCTGTAACTACATAATGAATACGTGTAGTTTAAAGTTGCGTGTTCTCATCTTTTCTGTTGTAAGCAGCCTAAAGATTTTGCTCCCACCCAGGTGCGAAGAGATCGCTAATGTTGGGTCATCCATTGTCTTCCGCTAACATCTCTATTGCCATGACACCCTGTGATTACACGCGCGCGATCCTCCCAGCGACCCACGCGTGACCTCAGACTGTGACTGCACTCATGATTCATGAACGTGGACGCAAAATGCATACTCAAGTTGATGACCCTTGCTGCATGTAAAATTAATTATGGTAAATATTGCAGTTGCAGGTTTAGTCGTTAGAGTTTATCTTGAGACGCTCTTTTCTTTTAGCAAATAGCTTTTAAACGTTTCGTATCTTACCGTGGTCATTTCCACGTTGTATGCGTATATCTCACGTCGGCATTCGCCGACTGAACTAACAAATTAACATACGAAGCGAATAATAAATAATAAACGAAAGATAGTACCCCACACAGGTCGGTGGAATTTATAATGGGACTCCTACAAATTTCATACGCTTTATAATAAATTCAACGTAGTTCACAGTCTAAACCATAGATCTTATAAAACAATCCATAATTTAATTCACATTCATTTATTCCTCCGTCACAATAACGTTCATGACTTATATCAGCCGTTCTATGCAATTATCAATGAACTAACTTCTAACGTGTTGTGAAAATTATCCCAACAAAGCTACCTCACCTTCTTTACCGGTACTTCAGAACTTTCTCATAAATTATAACATGAGATGGTATCAAATATGGGTATATTGAATTTGATTCCGAATAATTAATAATCTTTGTGTAGCCGTGCAAGATTAAACGTGAGTTGTAGTTATTGCTCTAACAGTAATTGTTTAATCGGTAGGTTGGTTCGCGTGGTTTACTCTCATCTGAATTTATCGATTAGAAAACGTAGGTTTTATAAAAACTGTATTATTTATTACACTTAGATTTTTATTTCTTAGCAAGCCTTTACTTGTTAAAACCTCCAGCAATATTTTAATTCAAGATTGAAGCAAAATGCGTGTATTTGGACTGATAACAAAACTCTTATAGACTGTTAATTTTTGCAGCATTACCAGTACTCTACGGTTTACAGAATTCGAAAATAGAAGAAAAACCTTACAGCAAACCTTTATTTAAACTAAAAGCAAAAATTAATTATTGAAGTACGTAACAAGTTTTACAGATTGCGAAATAAATTCTCAAGCGGATTTATTGGCGCTAAGATAATATAAGCCTGACCATTGACCATGAGCGATATCAATAATTTTGTTGTATTTTAAGCGAGCTTCCAACATATACTACCCCTAATAAACACATTCCAATTTAATCATTATTATATTCCAAAGTGTATTTAGTTACACAATCTTCAAAAGTTGCAAAGTATACACTTTTCTACAGGATTTATAGGCAGAATCTTGATGCAGGCTGAATCTTGATGTAGGCTTTGCTCTTTCCAAGCAGGATGGTTTTATTATAAAAAATCCTTCAGATCCAACATCTATTCCCATCCAGGTATCCATGAAGGTAGCTTGGTTTGGAAAAATTCTAAATGGATAGTGCCAATGACAATAATAGCGCTCGACACGTGACACAATGATACCTACATTAACAAACTAAAAACGCCAAGGCAACAGAGGTATAATTTTGCTAATCGAGTGTTTGTTTTTCAAATTAAAACACCTACATTAACTTTTCTTTAAACAGAAGCGTTCGTTTTTCTTTTTTTACGTAATATTTAAAAATATTTTACGATCAAAAGACTAACTTTGAAATGATGTGCAATTATTCATTTTCGACACGCCTGCAATGCATTCGGAAGCCCTAAATAAAAAGTCATTGGTGCTACGAAACTGTTACAAATATAGCCTAATAACAAGATCATCAAATGTAGATTAATGTTTTCAACAAACGAAGAAGATATACATATATTAATTCTCATTTTGTATAAAATAAAAATAAATGTTTAAATTTAAGGCTAATTACAGCTTTGAAAAACAGTGTAAACCAAATTCTGTTTCCTGTTTTGGGTTCAGAGTTAAAACATACCTGACTTCAATTTTTTCAAAATGTTCGTTTTCCTGCTTTCCAAAAAAAGTTCAAGCGTTTTACTTGGCGCATCGATGTAAAAACAACAATTTGACACTTTTTCCTGTGAAACAGCATAGTTTAGCTGGGTTTTAGAAGCAAAAGCTATTGGATGTAGGAATCCATTTTGTCCTTGAAGCGTTGTTCGGGGAATAGAATATAATAAACCTGTCTTGTTCTTTCTAATAGCTTTTGAACAATCATTTGATTTCTGTAGAAATCTATCAATATTTTCTGCATTAACCAAATGTCGCATTGACCATCGATATAAAATTACAATAAAATTTGCACAGCACAGATTTAAGATCAGCGAGGGTGATACAATTTTTCACCACAGTCGCAGAATAAATTTTTAAAGGACTTTCATGGAAACAAATAGGAATTGACATTAATGGGAAAACGCTCATCGTCTCCGCTTTGCTGGTAACTGTCATAATATCTGAGGGTAATGACGAAGATGTTATTTCAACTGAAACTTTAATCGGAAAAGACCGGCATACAACAAATATTATAAAAATTTACTTCTAAATGAAGATCTCAGCATATAAAACTTAAAGGAAGAGTAAGGAATTTAGTTTACGAAGTACAAATCTTAACAAACAACCAAACCTCTGAAATCCAAAGGAAGATAAGAGTAGAATAGCAGCACTTGGGCGGCCATTTTGTTTTTAATTAGGTCAATCAATTTAATCGATTGCGCAATCAAGGTCGAATTAATGGGATTAGCGGTTCAATTCGCGGAATTTTAGGTCGATTTAATTGGATTAACGGTTTAATTAGATCATTTCGCGGAATTTTAGGTCGATTTAATGGGATTAGCGGTTTAATTAGATCAATTCGCGGTTTTAATTAGGTCAATTAAAAGTTCGATTAAAATCTCAATTAAAATCGGCGGTTTAATTAGGTCGATTAAAATCTCGATTAAAAACGGCGGCCATCTTGGATTTAATCAAATTAATCAATCAAATTTAATTAGATCGAATAAAAGTTGGATTAAATCTTCGATTAAAAGCGGCGGCCATCTTGGAATTAAACCAAGTATTATAACTAGACCAATCACGTTAGCGGTTATCAATCTATCTCACTCTCACACTGTACAAATGGGGCGTGGCCAGGAACCGGCGGGGGCTGCGTCTGAGAGCAATAAGGGTCATATTGAATTAATCTTTAATCAAAGTTATCAATTTAATCAGGTGTACGGCGGATTCGGTATCAATCCGCTGATTAAATAAATATGCATAATGCATCACGAAAAAGCACGGTTTAATTAGATCAATCAGCGGTTTATCCCAAAATCTAAAAAAGAAACGCAGGTCTTGACTTGTCTGTTTACACCTGTCAATCAAAGCTTAAAATTTCGTAAATGACGTCAGGGATTATTGCGAACAATAGGTACCTCTCATCGTCCTACGAAATGTTTTTAATTCATGCTGCAAAGTTTAAAAGGATATATCATTTGTAAACACAAAAGAAATACAGCTATAAAATTATTCATTTTATTTGCAAAATCGCGCTCACTCCAAAAAGGGCAGAGGATTGACAATTTATGAAATTAAAATATTAATCAGAATATAATTAAAATGTTGATTAATAAGATAACAATGCTTTTTAAGTAATAAACGTGTTTTCATAATTAAATAAAAATAAGTCATAAGTGTGGCAGAGTTCCATATCCAGTAGGAAGTGTAATGCGATCCACCTGGAACCGCACCATATCTCGTGCAAAGAAATTTTCGTTACTTTGAAGTTTGAGCGCCGACATCCCGATTCGATCCGAAGGCATGGCGACGGTTTTAACATATTGAATGTTAGTGCATTCTGTAAAGCAAAGGTAATTTTTAACATATACATATAATTAAGAAGACACATATTTTTAAGAACTTTACGATATTTCCTATAAATTAAATACAGTTAGTCATCAGCATTTTGGTAACGTGTTTATTATCAATAGTTTTTTCCCACGCTAAAATGATAAAACAGAATTTCGAATAAAAGAACGCTTAGGGAAATTCGATTTTTAAAATAAAAATTTAAAACGTGATTTTAGATAATTTTTTGAATAAAAGTATACGGTATTCCGTCAGGGCTTAATATCAATTGTTTCTTTCATTTTTCTTTGTGGAGATTAATATCAAGAATTTGCCGTTATTAAAAATATTAGAAGTATGAGAAGGGGAATTAAATAGACTAAATCGAGATTAGCGATAAAATCTACGGCACTTCTCGTATATTCGCTATTATTTTCGGTTTATTCCTGGTAAACCTTCAATTTATAATATTTGTTATTATAAAAAATATAAATTAATTTCTGAATATAAAATTGAAGATATGGACCAAATCTAAGTTATTATTATTTCTTTCACTTATTTAATATTTAATTATGTATTTTCATTTTTAGATATATTTTATTCCCACTGACGAAGAACTTTAACGTTCGAAACGTTTGAAAAATATAAAATTTTTTCAAAAGAAATAAAACCTTTTTTTATTTCTGAATAATTGGACTACAATGATCTCTTACACTTTTGTATAAATTAATTTCATTATAAACTTACTCTTTTTAATGTAGATTCCCCTAAAGTAATTGGAAGATGTAGCCCTCGCTCTACGAGATATGCTCATATAAAGTGCGAACTTCAGGTCTATCGTTGGTAACGTCTTCTAATAACATCTTAAGACAAATTGTGTAATCAGCCTTAAGAATATCTACTATCGTTAAGAAACCCATATTTGAACAAATTTAGTATGCCAGAAATTGATAGATTCGTAAAGTACACCTTGAATGTTTTAACACTAAAACCACTAAAACGTATGCCAAGCGAAGGCAACACAGGGACGTTTTCTGACTAGTTAGTTCGACATCCTAACTATATACGTACGGGTATTTTGTTAAGAATGAGTCAAACCCATTGTCATTACTATTATCTTTCCCATTGTCTTGTTTCAGTAAGTTTCAACTTGTAGCTTTCCTGTATTTTACGAAAAATGCAATAAACATCTGCAAACCTCAGCTAAAACCTTTCACAGGGCTCAAGTTTGACCTTCACAATTGAAATTTAAGTACAGCTTATTTCATAAAATTTAAAACAAAAAGACATTATTAACTTTTAGCATTAAAAATAAAACTGTTTTTCTAAAAATCTTGGGCACAAGAGAAAGCATACATTTAAAAATTTAAATCTGTTATTGTCGACGTAAAAATATTTATAAAACAAAACTGTGGGTACGTTATTTAATAAATTTTGAATAACAGAACGTTTTGCAAATTTAATTTTAAATTAATCGTGCTGTTAAACCCGACTCTCATTTTCTGTTGGTAATGTTTGTCTCAAAAAATATCATTTGTAAACACAAAATAATTAATTAATGATTTTCTTACACGTAAATTAATTTGCCTTTTAAGGAATTCAGATATTCAAGAAAAATAACTGCCTAACATATTTAGCTTTTAAAAATTCCACGTTATTGTAAAGAGTCCGTTTAAAAATTCAACGTTGTGAAGACAGAAAAACATATTCGACGCAATACTAATTTGGAAGTGTTATTCTTTTAATAACTATGAAAAATATTATCTGTAAACGCAAAAGAAATACATCTATAAAATTATTCATTTATCGAAAAAATAATAAATAAATTAGTACTTTTACTGACATGGAGGTATCGCTAATTATTATAACATCGGACTGCAGCGTACACAAATCAATTTACTCAAAGGATCCCCGTCACTTTCACTAAGAAAACTCTGAATACTATAGCTACTTGGAGGTTCGAACACACATTCTTAGTCATTATTATAATATATCTCTCGTACAATAGGGGTATTCATATTTTTTAACGAAACCGAATAAAAAAAAAATTGTTGCAGATACAGGTTACAGCTAAAATGAAGAGGTGAACTTTACCAGCCAGGTATAATATGTACACTTCAAATACGTCAGCTTTCTTTTGAAAACTAGCCTTTCACATTGGTTAATAACAATGTCAATTTTTTAAACAGCTCAAATAACAAAGTTTTATACGAAAATGACGGATGGTTTGTGTTTCACATACCAGCCAGGAATTACGTGAATATTGAAGATGTTATTACGTGGACGCCACAGACGACGAAAACAGTGGACTAGCTAAAAGCCGATCGTTCACGAGTAAGAGTAAACAAGTTGAATTAATGGGTCATGTTCATGCAGATTTGTTTAATCAAGAGAAATTTCTTATTATTTCTGATTTTATCATATTCCGGATTTTTTAAAATGCAGACTGCAACGCTGTTCGTTGTTTCAATGGCTGAACTTGTTATTGAAGTTTAAATTTACTCTTTTGCAGGGCTAGGGTCTGTTTTCATTGCTCCCTGATAAAGTTAAATTCCGTATATCTACAATTGAATCAGTAAAAGGTACGAAGATAAATCTCTAAAATACGATGGCAAGAGATTGTAGGATCAATGCTCTACATATCGCATTAAAACACAGATGAGCCTTAATATTTTATTGACGAAGATACAAATGTTCCTGAAACCATTTCGTTAATTAAACAAACAAGAACGACTGGACAGGCTAACTTGCTAACAAGTTTTTCAAAATCTAGGAATAAATATTTTATGGATCGCCTTTTAAAGAAAGTATTTAGTTTGTGTCCACTTATATTCTGTAAAATAAGTGATTTCACTCTTCAGAAATTTCAAAAGCAGATTTTTCAATGTATTCGTTTTTTTTTATAATTTGATATATAAATATCTACAATCACAGTGGAAATAAAAAATCGTTAAACACGTGTAACCATCCTATTTTAGTATTCATAATAACATTGATTTATTTTCAGTCGAAAAGAATTCACACACTTTAAAAAAAAATCCCATGACTCACAGAAACCTTAAAGAACTAAACGCAAATAATAAATGTTTAGTTTTAAGCTAAATAGATGTCAACACAAAATGCTTGTACTAATAACATTGAACAATAGGTACAACATGACTCATTGTTCTTGAGTCCCTTACTACAAAATAGTTTAAATCTTCAGTTTTTAGTATTGTTTAGACGTTGAGTGAAAGAAAACTGTTCTATGCCTTTTAAAGAAATTTTTTAGTTTGTGTTCACTTATATTCTGTAAAATAAGTGATTTCACTCTTCAGAAGCTTCAATAGCAAATTTTTAAATGTATAAATTAATCCACCTAAAATGTATTCGTTTTTTATAATTTGATATATAAATATCTACAATCACAGTGGAAATAAAAAAAATCGTTAAACACCTGCAACCATCTTATTTTAGCATTCATAATAACATTGGATTTATTTTCAACGAAGATCTTTTCGTAGTGAACAATGAATAATTTATGTCAAAATGTTAAGTCTTAAATTAAGTGAGCCAAAACAATTTTATTTCTAAAATATTTGAATGAATAGCTTAATTATTTTTACTGACGAAAAAGTTAAACGAGTACTCCACAGGTCTCAAAGATATGTTGATGACTTTAACTTAACTCTATTTGATTGTCCTGCAGCGACAGATGTTCGTTTGCCATTTTTTATTTTAATTCTTAGTTCACATGTTAAATACCTTTAACGGATGTTCACCAAGCGGCCAGATCTTTAGATAACCGACCATCCCAGGCTTCTGCTTTTTATGACGTAAGTTACAGTTTGTTTGTATACACCGAGTAATTTTTCAGAATATCTTCGACGAAATCGTTGGCCATATGATAACCGGTGTAGCGCCATCGGGCCGAGAAAGTTCTACAGAGTAACGCTATGTTATGTGATTTTTGTTAATTTTATAAACTACAAGCATCAGAGTTCCAGGAAGAAAATTAAGACCTCACAGCGTGAATTGAGAAACAAATCAAAGATTTTTTCTACAGTTGAAAAGCCACCAAACATTTTTAATAGCGGTTTCAAAACAAAACATTTGATTTTTTGTTAATTTATAAATTACAACTGCTTTTAAATTTTCTTTTTTGATTTGAAAAACAAATCAAAGAATTTTTCTACGACTGAAAAGTTACAAAAAAAAAATTAATAGTTTATTCAAGCAAAACATTCGGTGATTTAAATTGTTATATGATTGTTTTTTTGTTAATTTTATAAATTACGATTGCTTTTGTAATCTTGATTTGAAAAAACATAATGGATGTTACTATGATTTATTTTATTCAAGTTGGTTAAAGATTTTATAAATTACAATTGCTTAATATTTTTTATTTTAAATAATGTACAAACTAAAGAGAAATTTGAAAGATGGCGTTTCGTTTTAGTTTTTGATAAATTTAAACATGTAAATTGTAAAGTATTGGAAAATAAAGTATGTTCATTAAAAAAAAAAGCTCTAGAGTGCCTTGAAAATTTGTTTTAAGTATGTCTTAGGCTGTATGCTACATACGAAAATCATTTCCAGCAAACTGTAGCATTATTTTATTCGGACATACTGGTAGGTATTCCCAAAGATATATTTGAACATGTAAAACAAGAATCTCGATCAGGCCAATACATTTTTTAAAATGTAATAACCCAAATGAAGCTGCACATTTAAAGATTATTTGAAATCAGCAGTTATAAATAAAAAAAGAAAGAAATCAGTACCAAAGCTAGATGATTATCAATTTGAACTTGTCAGATTCTAATATTGAAAAATTGTTTGGAATACCGGACGATACAATTTATTATACAACCAAATCAGGAATTAATATTCAAAATAAGTAAATTGATAGACACAAGTGATTTGTGTGTACCTATATTCAAATTTTGTAAAAGGACCAGTAATAGATTTGTAGTAAATTCGTTGAATAAGGTACTTACACAAAATCAGCTAGTGTTATCCTTTTTATAGATACATAATATTGAACTGTTTGATAAATTAACTCTCACCTTTGAAGTAGAAGTACGTAGGGGAAAATGTAAATAACGTTAGCGTTATGATTGATTTCAATAAATTTGATGATCTGAGTCACGTATTGGGAGATATGGTTTCAGGGCAGCCGAATTCATTGACACAAGCGGTTTCGGTAAAAATCGCCTTAATCACAAGTTATTGTGCTGGTACATACCGGGTGGTGCATTGTCTCACGCACCATAGGGATTTCAATGTAAAATGAATTTGAAAGGCTTAATTCAAAGAAAGGGTAAAGAATCTACAAGAATTTAAAATTGAAATTAAAGAGTAAATCAAATGATCGTATTATAGTTTATTATGATAAAGCTGTAGCGTCATTTTTATTCGGACATATTACTTGTAGCTATTCCCGAAAATATTTTTGAACATGTAAAACAAGAATCTCATTCAGACCAATACATTTTTTTTTTTTTAAATGTAATAACCCAAATGAAGCTGTACATTTAAAGATTATTTGAAATCAGCAGTTATAAATAAAAAAAAAATGAATACCAAAGCTGGACGATTATCAATAATAAATTGAGAAATTAAATAGCACTTTCAAAACTTACCTCAAAGCGTACTCTGGGAAATACCAAACTACCGCGGCCCCCGTCAAGACTTTAACTAAACTCAGTCTAGGATTTCATCCCCACCTTGAAAATTCAACTTCTTTTATTTTCAAGTTATTTGTTAATCAGCTGTTCAGATTTTAATAGACGATTCCAATCAAAACAATTTAATTAGTCCAGTCAATTTAATTAGTTCAGTCATTTTAATCAAGGTTAGGTTAGCTTAACATGTTACGTAAATAAACTATTAAAATAGGTAAATTCAAATCTTGGCCATTTGTTACAGGTATGAAGACATTTTAGGTTAGGTTCGGTTAGGTTAGCTTATTTCAAGGTAGGTTAGGTTAGCTCATTTCAATCTAAGTTAGGTTAGGTTAGGTTAGCTCATTTCAATCTAAGTTAGGTTAGGTTAGGTTAGCTTATTTCAAGTTAGGTTAGGTTAGATGATTTTAATCTAGGTTAGGTTAGTTTTTTAACGTTTTATTTAAACTAACCTAACCTAGATTAAAATCATCTAACCTAACCTAACTTGAAATAAGCTAACCTAACCTAACCTAACTTAGATTGAAATGAGCTAACCTAACCTAACCTAACTTAGATTGAAATGAGCTAACCTAACCTACCTTGAAATAAGCTAACCTAACCGAACCTAACCTAAAATGTCTTCATACCTGTAACAAATGGCCAAGATTTGAATTTACCTATTTTAATAGTTTATTTACGTAACATGTTAAGCTAACCTAACCTTGATTAAAATGACTGAACTAATTAAATTGACTGGACTAATTAAATTGTTTTGATTGGAATCGTCTATTAAAATCTGAACAGCTGATTAACAAATAACTTGAAAATAAAAGAAGTTGAATTTTCAAGGTGGGGATGAAATCCTAGACTGAGTTTAGTTAAAGTCTTGACGGGGGCCGCGGTAGTTTGGTATTTCCCAGAGTACGCTTTGAGGTAAGTTTTGAAAGTGCTATTTAATTTCTCAATTTATTATTGATAATCGTCCAGCTTTGGTATTCATTTTTTTTTTATTTATAACTGCTGATTTCAAATAATCTTTAAATGTACAGCTTCATTTGGGTTATTACATTTAAAAAAAAAAAAATGTATTGGTCTGAATGAGATTCTTGTTTTACATGTTCAAAAATATTTTCGGGAATAGCTACAAGTAATATGTCCGAATAAAAATGACGCTACAGCTTTATCATAATAAACTATAATACGATCATTTGATTTACTCTTTAATTTCAATTTTAAATTCTTGTAGATTCTTTACCCTTTCTTTGAATTAAGCCTTTCAAATTCATTTTACATTGAAATCCCTATGGTGCGTGAGACAATGCACCACCCGGTATGTACCAGCACAATAACTTGTGATTAAGGCGATTTTTACCGAAACCGCTTGTGTCAATGAATTCGGCTGCCCTGAAACCATATCTCCCAATACGTGACTCAGATCATCAAATTTATTGAAATCAATCATAACGCTAACGTTATTTACATTTTCCCCTACGTACTTCTACTTCAAAGGTGAGAGTTAATTTATCAAACAGTTCAATATTATGTATCTATAAAAAGGATAACACTAGCTGATTTTGTGTAAGTACCTTATTCAACGAATTTACTACAAATCTATTACTGGTCCTTTTACAAAATTTGAATATAGGTACACACAAATCACTTGTGTCTATCAATTTACTTATTTTGAATATTAATTCCTGATTTGGTTGTATAATAAATTGTATCGTCCGGTATTCCAAACAATTTTTCAATATTAGAATCTGACAAGTTCAAATTGATAATCATCTAGCTTTGGTACTGATTTCTTTCTTTTTTTATTTATAACTGCTGATTTCAAATAATCTTTAAATGTGCAGCTTCATTTGGGTTATTACATTTTAAAAAATGTATTGGCCTGATCGAGATTCTTGTTTTACATGTTCAAATATATCTTTGGGAATACCTACCAGTATGTCCGAATAAAATAATGCTACAGTTTGCTGGAAATGATTTTCGTATGTAGCATACAGCCTAAGACATACTTAAAACAAATTTTCAAGGCACTCTAGAGCTTTTTTTTTTAATGAACATACTTTATTTTCCAATACTTTACAATTTACATGTTTAAATTTATCAAAAACTAAAACGAAACGCCATCTTTCAAATTTCTCTTTAGTTTGTACATTATTTAAAATAAAAAATATTAAGCAATTGTAATTTATAAAATCTTTAACCAACTTGAATAAAATAAATCATAGTAACATCCATTATGTTTTTTCAAATCAAGATTACAAAAGCAATCGTAATTTATAAAATTAACAAAAAAACAATCATATAACAATTTAAATCACCGAATGTTTTGCTTGAATAAACTATTAATTTTTTTTTTGTAACTTTTCAGTCGTAGAAAAATTCTTTGATTTGTTTTTCAAATCAAAAAAGAAAATTTAAAAGCAGTTGTAATTTATAAATTAACAAAAAATCAAATGTTTTGTTTTGAAACCGCTATTAAAAATGTTTGGTGGCTTTTCAACTGTAGAAAAAATCTTTGATTTGTTTCTCAATTCACGCTGTGAGGTCTTAATTTTCTTCCTGGAACTCTGATGCTTGTAGTTTATAAAATTAACAAAAATCACATAACATAGCGTTACTCTGTAGAACTTTCTCGGCCCGATGGCGCTACACCGGTTATCATATGGCCAACGATTTCGTCGAAGATATTCTGAAAAATTACTCGGTGTATACAAACAAACTGTAACTTACGTCATAAAAAGCAGAAGCCTGGGATGGTCGGTTATCTAAAGATCTGGCCGCTTGGTGAACATCCGTTAAAGGTATTTAACATGTGAACTAAGAATTAAAATAAAAAATGGCAAACGAACATCTGTCGCTGCAGGACAATCAAATAGAGTTAAGTTAAAGTCATCAACATATCTTTGAGACCTGTGGAGTACTCGTTTAACTTTTTCGTCAGTAAAAATAATTAAGCTATTCATTCAAATATTTTAGAAATAAAATTGTTTTGGCTCACTTAATTTAAGACTTAACATTTTGACATAAATTATTCATTGTTCACTACGAAAAGATCTTCGTTGAAAATAAATCCAATGTTATTATGAATGCTAAAATAAGATGGTTGCAGGTGTTTAACGATTTTTTTTATTTCCACTGTGATTGTAGATATTTATATATCAAATTATAAAAAACGAATACATTTTAGGTGGATTAATTTATACATTTAAAAATTTGCTATTGAAGCTTCTGAAGAGTGAAATCACTTATTTTACAGAATATAAGTGAACACAAACTAAAAAATTTCTTTAAAAGGCATAGAACAGTTTTCTTTCACTCAACGTCTAAACAATACTAAAAACTGAAGATTTAAACTATTTTGTAGTAAGGGACTCAAGAACAATGAGTCATGTTGTACCTATTGTTCAATGTTATTAGTACAAGCATTTTGTGTTGACATCTATTTAGCTTAAAACTAAACATTTATTATTTGCGTTTAGTTCTTTAAGGTTTCTGTGAGTCATGGGATTTTTTTTTAAAGTGTGTGAATTCTTTTCGACTGAAAATAAATCAATGTTATTATGAATACTAAAATAGGATGGTTACACGTGTTTAACGATTTTTTATTTCCACTGTGATTGTAGATATTTATATATCAAATTATAAAAAAAAACGAATACATTGAAAAATCTGCTTTTGAAATTTCTGAAGAGTGAAATCACTTATTTTACAGAATATAAGTGGACACAAACTAAATACTTTCTTTAAAAGGCGATCCATAAAATATTTATTCCTAGATTTTGAAAAACTTGTTAGCAAGTTAGCCTGTCCAGTCGTTCTTGTTTGTTTAATTAACGAAATGGTTTCAGGAACATTTGTATCTTCGTCAATAAAATATTAAGGCTCATCTGTGTTTTAATGCGATATGTAGAGCATTGATCCTACAATCTCTTGCCATCGTATTTTAGAGATTTATCTTCGTACCTTTTACTGATTCAATTGTAGATATACGGAATTTAACTTTATCAGGGAGCAATGAAAACAGACCCTAGCCCTGCAAAAGAGTAAATTTAAACTTCAATAACAAGTTCAGCCATTGAAACAACGAACAGCGTTGCAGTCTGCATTTTAAAAAATCCGGAATATGATAAAATCAGAAATAATAAGAAATTTCTCTTGATTAAACAAATCTGCATGAACATGACCCATTAATTCAACTTGTTTACTCTTACTCGTGAACGATCGGCTTTTAGCTAGTCCACTGTTTTCGTCGTCTGTGGCGTCCACGTAATAACATCTTCAATATTCACGTAATTCCTGGCTGGTATGTGAAACACAAACCATCCGTCATTTTCGTATAAAACTTTGTTATTTGAGCTGTTTAAAAAATTGACATTGTTATTAACCAATGTGAAAGGCTAGTTTTCAAAAGAAAGCTGACGTATTTGAAGTGTACATATTATACCTGGCTGGTAAAGTTCACCTCTTCATTTTAGCTGTAACCTGTATCTGCAACAATTTTTTTTTTATTCGGTTTCGTTAAAAAATATGAATACCCCTATTGTACGAGAGATATATTATAATAATGACTAAGAATGTGTGTTCGAACCTCCAAGTAGCTATAGTATTCAGAGTTTTCTTAGTGAAAGTGACGGGGATCCTTTGAGTAAATTGATTTGTGTACGCTGCAGTCCGATGTTATAATAATTAGCGATACCTCCATGTCAGTAAAAGTACTAATTTATTTATTATTTTTTCGATAAATGAATAATTTTATAGATGTATTTCTTTTGCGTTTACAGATAATATTTTTCATAGTTATTAAAAGAATAACACTTCCAAATTAGTATTGCGTCGAATATGTTTTTCTGTCTTCACAACGTTGAATTTTTAAACGGACTCTTTACAATAACGTGGAATTTTTAAAAGCTAAATATGTTAGGCAGTTATTTTTCTTGAATATCTGAATTCCTTAAAAGGCAAATTAATTTACGTGTAAGAAAATCATTAATTAATTATTTTGTGTTTACAAATGATATTTTTTGAGACAAACATTACCAACAGAAAATGAGAGTCGGGTTTAACAGCACGATTAATTTAAAATTAAATTTGCAAAACGTTCTGTTATTCAAAATTTATTAAATAACGTACCCACAGTTTTGTTTTATAAATATTTTTACGTCGACAATAACAGATTTAAATTTTTAAATGTATGCTTTCTCTTGTGCCCAAGATTTTTAGAAAAACAGTTTTATTTTTAATGCTAAAAGTTAATAATGTCTTTTTGTTTTAAATTTTATGAAATAAGCTGTACTTAAATTTCAATTGTGAAGGTCAAACTTGAGCCCTGTGAAAGGTTTTAGCTGAGGTTTGCAGATGTTTATTGCATTTTTCGTAAAATACAGGAAAGCTACAAGTTGAAACTTACTGAAACAAGACAATGGGAAAGATAATAGTAATGACAATGGGTTTGACTCATTCTTAACAAAATACCCGTACGTATATAGTTAGGATGTCGAACTAACTAGTCAGAAAACGTCCCTGTGTTGCCTTCGCTTGGCATACGTTTTAGTGGTTTTAGTGTTAAAACATTCAAGGTGTACTTTACGAATCTATCAATTTCTGGCATACTAAATTTGTTCAAATATGGGTTTCTTAACGATAGTAGATATTCTTAAGGCTGATTACACAATTTGTCTTAAGATGTTATTAGAAGACGTTACCAACGATAGACCTGAAGTTCGCACTTTATATGAGCATATCTCGTAGAGCGAGGGCTACATCTTCCAATTACTTTAGGGGAATCTACATTAAAAAGAGTAAGTTTATAATGAAATTAATTTATACAAAAGTGGAAGAGATCATTGTAGTCCAATTATTCAGAAATAAAAAAAGGTTTTATTTCTTTTGAAAAAATTTTATATTTTTCAAACGTTTCGAACGTTAAAGTTCTTCGTCAGTGGGAATAAAATATATCTAAAAATGAAAATACATAATTAAATATTAAATAAGTGAAAGAAATAATAATAACTTAGATTTGGTCCATATCTTCAATTTTATATTCAGAAATTAATTTATATTTTTTATAATAACAAATATTATAAATTGAAGGTTTACCAGGAATAAACCGAAAATAATAGCGAATATACGAGAAGTGCCGTAGATTTTATCGCTAATCTCGATTTAGTCTATTTAATTCCCCTTCTCATACTTCTAATATTTTTAATAACGGCAAATTCTTGATATTAATCTCCACAAAGAAAAATGAAAGAAACAATTGATATTAAGCCCTGACGGAATACCGTATACTTTTATTCAAAAAATTATCTAAAATCACGTTTTAAATTTTTATTTTAAAAATCGAATTTCCCTAAGCGTTCTTTTATTCGAAATTCTGTTTTATCATTTTAGCGTGGGAAAAAACTATTGATAATAAACACGTTACCAAAATGCTGATGACTAACTGTATTTAATTTATAGGAAATATCGTAAAGTTCTTAAAAATATGTGTCTTCTTAATTATATGTATATGTTAAAAATTACCTTTGCTTTACAGAATGCACTAACATTCAATATGTTAAAACCGTCGCCATGCCTTCGGATCGAATCGGGATGTCGGCGCTCAAACTTCAAAGTAACGAAAATTTCTTTGCACGAGATATGGTGCGGTTCCAGGTGGATCGCATTACACTTCCTACTGGATATGGAACTCTGCCACACTTATGACTTATTTTTATTTAATTATGAAAACACGTTTATTACTTAAAAAGCATTGTTATCTTATTAATCAACATTTTAATTATATTCTGATTAATATTTTAATTTCATAAATTGTCAATCCTCTGCCCTTTTTGGAGTGAGCGCGATTTTGCAAATAAAATGAATAATTTTATAGCTGTATTTCTTTTGTGTTTACAAATGATATATCCTTTTAAACTTTGCAGCATGAATTAAAAACATTTCGTAGGACGATGAGAGGTACCTATTGTTCGCAATAATCCCTGACGTCATTTACGAAATTTTAAGCTTTGATTGACAGGTGTAAACAGACAAGTCAAGACCTGCGTTTCTTTTTTAGATTTTGGGATAAACCGCTGATTGATCTAATTAAACCGTGCTTTTTCGTGATGCATTATGCATATTTATTTAATCAGCGGATTGATACCGAATCCGCCGTACACCTGATTAAATTGATAACTTTGATTAAAGATTAATTCAATATGACCCTTATTGCTCTCAGACGCAGCCCCCGCCGGTTCCTGGCCACGCCCCATTTGTACAGTGTGAGAGTGAGATAGATTGATAACCGCTAACGTGATTGGTCTAGTTATAATACTTGGTTTAATTCCAAGATGGCCGCCGCTTTTAATCGAAGATTTAATCCAACTTTTATTCGATCTAATTAAATTTGATTGATTAATTTGATTAAATCCAAGATGGCCGCCGTTTTTAATCGAGATTTTAATCGACCTAATTAAACCGCCGATTTTAATTGAGATTTTAATCGAACTTTTAATTGACCTAATTAAAACCGCGAATTGATCTAATTAAACCGCTAATCCCATTAAATCGACCTAAAATTCCGCGAAATGATCTAATTAAACCGTTAATCCAATTAAATCGACCTAAAATTCCGCGAATTGAACCGCTAATCCCATTAATTCGACCTTGATTGCGCAATCGATTAAATTGATTGACCTAATTAAAAACAAAATGGCCGCCCAAGTGCTGCTATTCTACTGATAAGACTGAGTTGGGCACCGTTGAACTACTCCTACTTATCATTAGTAAACACATTATAATTTAATCATTATTATATTTCAAAATACATTTAGTTACGTAATCATCAAAAGTTGCAAAGTATACACTTTTCAACAGGGTTTTTAGGCAGAATCTTGAAACATTTTTGATTGTTTTATTAGAAAAATATAATTAAATCGCCATTAGGAAGTGGAGCTCCAGATGGTTAGAAATTAAACGAACCGGAAACTATGCCCTTCAGTTTGTTCAGAATAAACATCTATTAATTTGGATTTTTTCTAATTTTATGCGAAATGATACGATTTTTGACCTTTGCATTATTTTTCTCTGAAATAGGAAGCCCATCATATAGTCTTTTAGTACTGGTATTTTTTGAAGGTTTGTTGTAGCGTGTTTGACATTTTATAATTCCTTTCTGGTGGTAAAATACACAAAAAGAATCATAAAAAATATAGTCTAGTGGCATAGAGTTATTAACATTGAAAATGTTTCTGTTTTCGCGTATATAGGGGCTTAATTTTTTTTAAGTATTTTTTTTAGAGTATAACCTAAGATATGTTTAACTTAAGAATTCCAAAGAACAAACAATATATTTCGTTGTCTAATACGCTGTGGCAAGTAGCCAATTCTATATGTGCGCTATTCGAAAAGTAAAACATATTTACATAACCTAATGATCTGACTATACCACTCAGATAACATAATTAGAAAATTAAATGGCCTGGAAATATCATCACTTAGTTATTAACCCTGAATTCATTATACATTAAAATTCAATTAATTTCACCTTGTTTGTTTTTAGAATTGCCAAAAAACCAAACTGGAACTTTTTAGCTACAATAATTAATTGTGTTTTGTTTGCTTTAATGCTATCCAATATTGATTCTTTGATCGAATGCTGCTGCTGATGATTATAATGACGACTATGACAAGAATGAAAATTAAGCAATCCTGACTACAACTACAAAGAATAAAAATCTTTGAAAGCAGCTAAACAAAAGGAAAACATTAATAGAAAAATTTTAAATCATCATATCGTGAATTTAGACAGCTATTGCCTCATTTCGCTTCTCAGTCGTCAGGACATTCTATCTTGCCAATCCTCATTTTCCAGGTTTCTGGCTCTTATTGCTACCTTTTTCGAAATAGAGCAGATATAATATTAAAAAAAGTAAAAACCCACAGACAGATAGTAAAAACGGCAAATCCTATTGGAGAAACAGCAGAGGCAAGAATTGTTAGCTTCAGTCAAAGGACTACTAATAAATAAAGAAAGCAACCGCACAATTTTTGAATTAATAGACGAGAGATAAACCAACAAGAATAATTGTGAAAACCATAAAAACTACATAGACTATTATCGCTGGAGTGGCCGAGTGGTTAAGGCATTCGACTACAATGCGGACGGTCTCATGGTCAAACCCAAATATGATGTTCGGCTAGTGGCCTACCCAGTCACAGAAAATAATAGGGAACCGAAACACAGTAGCGGAGTAAGGAAGATAGACGGTTGTAGAATGCGTGCTGCTTATCACACTACCCCGTACGTATAGCGCGCGAGGTACCCGAAGTATGGAAAGCGACTTAGGAAGCTTTAACCTTTCGTGTTGCCTGCAATGTTCGCTCGCGCCGCATTCATGCCGATTTGCCGATGCGTTTACCTATAGTTTTATTTTTACCTTTACCTTTACATAGGTTAATACAAACTAAATTAGAATATCAAGAGAAAGACACCTTTCCGAGCAATGTGAAGAAACATACTTACTAGAGAGAAGATATAACAATTTTAATGTACACAATAAATAAAAAAAGTGACAATTGAAATATTTGGGCCAAAGTAAAGGATACACTGGAGAACTGGAGAAAGACAACACAACGCATAAGGATGTGCAGATTGTTAAACTATTACATTGGTGAGCCATAGGAAGAAAGTGTTCTTAAGGATTATTAAATTTATAAGCCAACTGTCCTCCTACTACTTTGTCCAAAATTTGGTAAAAAAAATTGGAAATGTGAGTAGTGTGTTCTGGTGGCGGTAACGTTAATCAAATCAAAATGTTTTGATAGCTTGCCTAATTTCATGAAGCAATATTTAAATTTTGTGTTAATGAAACTGCAGGTCTAAGAACGGAACTTATGTAATAAAGAAAACATAACCAATATTTGGTTAATAAACGACTCTCTCATTTGGGTAATTACCTTATCAGCGTTGGTTTGGATCATAGGTTGTCTTTCTCCTTTTTATGTGACATCTTCGATAAGAACGGTCATGACAGGGATCAAAGCCACTAGCTAGTCTGTGGGTCTTGTTATTATTTACAGTGAACCACTCCGCAGATGGAATCGTTCGTTGTAATTAAATGGCCCAAAACAAAGTTCTGGAATTCTTTCTTCCACCAAAGACCTCGACACTTCTTCGACATAGTGCTTTGTATTAATTTTCACTTTTGATAGAACTCGGATAAGTCCTAAGGGCCCTCGTTCCTAAATGATTTAGACCACCATGAGATGAGAACCGAATCTCTCCTTGGTTTCACAAATCCAAGTTTCGGACACAATTTCACCCCATTTGGCATTTTCCATTGCAGTAGTCCACTCCAAACCATGCTTCATTTAATGACATCAAATACCCTGATCTTTGACTTGCAAGACTTTTTCTTACATCTTTACTTTTTTTGACCTTCTTTTTCCCCAAACCTAAGTAGATCACCTTCCGGGTGGGATTTGGGTCGACTCCGCCTGGTTTGGCAATTTGGACTCGACGAATTTTCCTTTCTGCCCATTCTGGAGATATTCTTCGACTTCACAAGTTACCTTTGTAGGTTTTCATTTCAAAGGCGGAGGGGGAATGTTTTGGGCCTGAAATTGGCGCCATACACCTTCACAGTGGGCCACATCTCGTATTGCACCCAAACCTATATTAATTCCATGACTCTTCTGGAATAACCTTACCAGAAAAGAATTTACAACTTTGGCATTTTGTGGATGATATCTTACAAAATTGACAGACACAAAGTCAAAAGTTAAACTACGAGTAATTATGTGCGTTAGTCATCAGCTGTAGGTCCGCTGGCTACTGCGACATTTTAAAGGTGTTCACCACCCCCTGTAAATTCGGACATTGTTCAAAAACATGAGACTTGCCATATGTTATATTTTTACTATGTAATATGAAGGAAAGCTTTTCAAATTTTACTCAATTCTTTTTAGTTATTTCATATTTTTGGACCTGCACAAATATGTGTCATGCGAACATCTGGTCATGTTATGAATCATATCAATATCTTACAATGTTGCAGTAAGTTTGCAATGACTAATGAACACCTGCACTAAATAACACGAAAGACCATGACTCATGTTTATACAATGCAAGAATTAATGACAAATACTATAAACAGCTTTAGCAGATGTTAAGAATTTTAGAGTAGAAGGGATACAACTTTTTGTATAAGAAGACTAGCCCTGCATAGGGAAGTCAGTCTCCTGGTGGAGTCTCACATACGAAGTTAAGGAGGACGAAGTTAAAGACCTCAACGAGAGACTCTAACAGGACCAACTCTGGTAGTAAACCAGGAGTTGGATTACATATCGTTTCCACCTTTGTTACCAAGATGTGTGCCTTCTTAAAGATGTTCATGTAAGATCAGTGTTTATTATTATAAATTGATACTAATGTTTTGTACGCCGTATTAAGTCAATCAGACCTAAGACTTGTTAAATATTTGGATCACGTTTGTCGAACAATTGAATTGTGTTTGTAACTAAGGTTATACCAATATATCTGATGTTAGTTAATTCTGTATTTTAATATAACCTCCCGCATAAGCCAAGCCTAAACACTCGTAATGAAGTTGGGTATAAGTCTCTACCATCATAATAAATATAATAACATAAGAGGCCTTAACCCTCAATCATGCAAAAACCACTTTGTTACAATATCTTAAGAAAAAAAAGAACACTTTAGTTTATATTATTGCGCATAGTACTGACAAATTTAACGAATATATAAATTATTTTTTATCCATTTGTGTTTGCAAAACTCGTTTTTACTTTCACATATCTGTTTCTGAAAGCTGCTGTATGGATATCGGTATATGTATCTGAAATTACATATAATAACGGCCAAGATTTATTACATAAATAAATGTGTCCCATTATTCCTTCACGGTACAAAGAAAAATTTTCGAGGAGAACACACCGAGCCATAGTAAGCTGAGTCTGGTTTGGGGTACATATGCAACACAAAAGAAAAACCTAAATTATATAAATAGAGGTTCCAAATACCGGGTGATCATCGGAATTTATAATTAGAGGAGGCTGTGATTTGTGCTATTTTATGTTGTGTGGTTGGACACATTTAGGTAGTAGTAACCCTAAAACCAAGCCTTAAATGAAAATTAATGCTCAATAACCAATAACCAATTACGGCAGTTCTTTGTAAATTTATGGATTTATTTCTGAATTAAATGCTATAGTTTACAGCTTCAAGCATTATTTTATGACAGTTTTTCGGAAAATAAAAATATAAAATGAAACTGTTATAATATGTAGATTTATCCGCATTTTATTGTTGCAAATATTAACCCTGTTATGAATTGACTAAAGGGGGAAAAAATTGCTAAATGTTACCTTTTTTATTGGGTATCCTTTAAAATTGGTGTCATAATGTATAGGGCTGGCACCAAAAGGATCAGAGTGATATAAAGCACAAGCATTTTTGGAGTATAACACGGGAATTGTCGATATTCATTGCTCAAAAATTTGTATACTTGAATCGTGTTCTGTAATGTGTCTTAATATTGAAACGAAGAAAAAAAATTCAAAGAATATTGGTTCTGGTATCCTGTAACACTTATAAACTCGCCGCATTAAACCGCTTTTCGGTTCTAGTATGGTAGAAAATTTTGTAAGTCAGGTTGGTAACGTAACTTTTGTTATACCATACATAACTCGTCATATCTCTCGAACAGAATTTTATAATCACTTTGCAGATACTAAAACAATATATCAAAAACATTATCAGGCACATAAAAACAAACAAAAGTCCGGGTGAAAATGCGCTGAGAGGAGAGCTGATTAAACATGGGGGAGATAATCTTGGAAAAAGAATACACAAGCTGATACAAGAAATATGGAGAGAGGAAAATATGCCAAGAAATTGGGCCAAAGCAATAATAACACCCATACACAAGAAAGGAGATAAGACGGATTGCAGGAACTATAGGGGGATAGCACTTTTAGACACCACGTACAAAATACTAGCAACAGCAATCAAAGGAAAATTGAGTAAATATGCGGAAAAGATACTGGGAGAATACCAATGCGGATTCAGACCATATAGGTCTGTAATGGACCAGATCTTTGTACTAAAAGAAATGCAAACCAATTGCTATGAACATAAAATAGTTCTGTACGCACTATTTATAGACTTTGAACAAGCGTACGACACGGTGGATAGGAGACAGTTATACAAAGCACTGCAGGAACTAGGCATACCAAATAAAATAATAAATCTAGTAAGAATGACGCACCAAAACACAGAGAACAAAGTAAGGGTACATGGAAACATATCAGAGAGTTTCAAAATCGGAAAGGGTTTAAGGCAAGGTGACCCTATATCAGCAATACTATTCAACCTAGCGCTCGAAATGATAGTAAGGAAAAGTAACATCAATAGGGAAGGCACAATCTACATCAAAAACCATCAATGTCTGGCGTACGCCGATGACATAACAATAATAACAAGAACCAAGAAAGACTTAAAAATAGTAGTAAAAAATCTGGCAGAGCAAGCTGAAAAAATAGGACTCAAAATTAACGAAAAGAAGACAAAGTACATGGAAATGGGAAGAAACGAAAAAACAACCAATGCACAAGAAGAGCAAAGTATTCTTATTAAAATACGAGGAAATAAAGAACTGAAATGTGAAAAAGTGGAAAGTGTGACGTTTTTGGGAACGCTAATAACAAGCAACAGTGCGGGAAGTGAGGAAATAAAAGCAAGGTTAATAAAAGGAGACAGGTGTGCGGGGGCTCTAAATGAAGTGCTAATGTCAAAAGAAGTGTCAAAAAGAACAAAAATTAGAATTTATAAGACAGTAATACGACCTACAGTCCTATATGGTAGTGAAACATGGGTACTAAACAAAGCAGACCAAAACAGTATTGAGATATGGGAAAGGAAAATACTAAGAAGAATCTATGGAGGCAAAAGAACAGAAGAAGGATGGGAAAGAAGAACAAATCAAGAGGTATTACAATTATACAATGAACCAACTATCACAAAAGTAGCAAAAGCCCAACGTTTGAGATGGTTGGGACACATAGAAAGGATGACACAAGACAGGATAACAAAAAAGATACTGAGAGGGGGACTAACTGAAACAAAAAGGAGGGGAAGACCTAGGAGACGATGGCTAGATGCAGTAAAAGAAGATTTAAGAGAACTAGGAATATTCAACTGGAAGGAGAAAATAAAGAAAAAACAAGAGTGGAAAGCAGTAGTCCAAAAAGCCCAGGGCCTGTAGGCCTGTAACGGCTATATATATATATAAAACAATATTGTATTCTAGCTTACTTACAAAATGATCTTTCTTTAAATTAACAGAAGAAATTCTTTGGAAATTTTAAATACTTTATTTGCCATGTTATGCTAATATTTCAACAATTTTGAATATTTTATGTTAGTTAGTAGCATTCCATTGAAACTGATGTAACTAAATGAAAATTTAAATAAACCTCCCTTACCGTGATAATATGGACAGTGCAAAGCCCAAAAACTAACAAGCCAAACTTCATTTCTTTTGGCTTTGAGAATGTTTGTAGTTTTTTCTAATGGTCTTTTTATTACTGAATTTGCGTTGCTCTGCGTTAGACAATAAATTAGCAACGTCAAATACAAAGCAACGAAACTCATATTTGTTGTAATTAATTCTTCCATTTCAAATTTTTAGCAATTAAAGTTTAACTAAGGGTACTCTGCTAAGAAATATATTTTATCATATTCTGTTTTTCCTTAACGAAAAAATTTTATATCCACCGATATTTTCAGTAGCATTTAAAGAGACCAATTGATTAAGAGAGATCAAGCACCATTGTTTATCTCATATTCAATTATTGAATTCTTTCCGATCTAGGATATTTTCAAATCTCTGAATTAATTATCAAAAGAATCGTGGAACAACTTAATGATGGCCTAACATAATTTTACAAGTTAAACCAACCAGCAACAATAACTTTCAGTTTGACCTCAATTAAATAACATAGATTAAATTTTAGAAAATTTTGCTGATTTGTTCAAAACAACTCCTTCGTTTTTTTTTTCTTGGAACAAATACATAGCATCTGGACTTTCGAATTCGATAAGAGAAGAATGAATGAATTAGAAAAAGCCTAACAAAGTATAGGGCCCGCAAGGAGGTGTTACCTACGTTTTTTAAAACACTCTAACAAAGATCTTTTTGAACAAATTTCAATTTTTATTTTTTTTTTCAAAGATTACATATATAATACCAGTTAAGAAACATAAAGCACAAACAAAAAGAATGTAATTCAGGTGTGAAAAATGACTCCATCCAAGTGGCGACCGTTCTTGTCCAGGCGGGTGGAAAAATTGTCCATACACCTTTCAAGCATCACGCTTCCGAAAGAGTTTCAAGAGTCCGTGGTTTTTCTATGTAAACCTGAGCTTTTAGGTAGCCCCAGAAGAAATAATCACACAGTGAAAGTAGTTACGGTATTAACCTAGTCTGTGTTAGTCTACTTCATTGAAGCTAATTTCGTCGAACTCCACACCTTTTAAAATATTGGCTAGAAAGATTAATTCAGCAAACCTGAATTTATTTTGTAAATTATCTCTATTATTAGGAAGTGGGAAACTAAAAAACAATAACGTTATATTGCTTTGCAAACAACTGTTTCTAAATACCTAGCTACTCGTATTTTAAAAGTTCACCAATCATGCATAATAACATAACTTGCAGACTTCAAATATTACAAAATATACATTTTTCAACAGGATTTGTTGGTAGAACGCTGATGTAAAATTTGGTCTTTCCAAGAAGCGTTGTTCTATTCAAAACAACCTTGATGTCAAGCATGTATCTACCTCTTGGTGCATGTGGTGGAAATTGCGACTCATTTAAATATACGTTACGTATATAATAAAATCCCTAAAAATTAATTTATCAACAAAAAATTAGTGACTAAGGCTTTTATGTAGGTATTGACTTTCAACAAAATTATTTAAACAATGGTCGCGATTACATATATATTATATATGAACATATTTTTTAAACAATTTCATTTAACTAACCTTTCTTACTGGGCATCCTTTAACATTAGTATCATAATTAGCAATGCCAACCCCAAATGGATCTGTACGAAACGAATCGCAGGCGTTTTCTGAATAATTAACTGGGAATTCGCGATATTCATTGCTCAGGAATTTATACACTTGCATTGAATCCTGAAATGTTGCAAAATTGACATTAAAGATTTATGATCTAAAAAACGCAGTTAGACTAAGTTACCCGGATGTCTGAACCTAGATCCTCTAACACACGTCCGCTAAAGTTAAACCGCCTTTCAGTTCTTGTATGGTAAAAACTAACGAAAGTGTAGTTGGCTACGTAACTTTTGTTGTACCACTGATCCTCAAATCTTTCGATTATTATCTTGTAATCGCTTTGTAGAAACTAAATAAAATAGAGGGTGACTCCAAAGTAACTTCTATAAGGCATTTTTCAAATAAAATTAGAGCATTTTGACCTAATTTACCTATACCCTAACCGCACCTCTGCTGAGATAAGGTTAATTATACATTCTTATGTTCATTAATAGTCATCAAATTAGAACCTGGCAACTTAATTAAATTTTTCACTCATTAGTTTTTACCTATTTACAGGAATAACGTTGAATTTAACAAAAAATGGCAAACAAGTTTTCTAGTTGTCTTATTGAATTCTGCATAAAGGGACGTAGAATTTAAATTATTTTTACACAAAAGAAACGTTAATTTTACCCCCAACCTCCAGGAAAACGCCCTTTGAGTCGAGTCATATTTTTAGACCTTTTTCTAAATGGCCCTTTTGATAAATTACTAGGGTGTCCCAACTGTTTTCGTCTTTCCACATTTGGACATAATAATTTTTTTTTACATTTTAAAGCAAACTTTGCTGTTGGTGCATTTTTGAATATACGCAAAACAGGTCAAAATGCTTTAATTTTGTCTGCAAAGTGCCTTGTAGAAGTGTACCGGTACAATACACATTCATTATGTTGTAAATTAATTTATAAAAGTTGGTTAAATCGAGTTTAAAAGAGACAATGTCCAGTACATTTTTATAGCATCATCAATATTTTGGAAAAACTGTTGAAAATTTGAAGAGACTTTCATTTCAGTACAAATAATGTTAAATCATAAACAATAACAGATCTGATAATAATAACAATAAATAGTAGTTTAAATTGAAATAAAATAACCTTACTGTGAGAACCTGCGCATAATACAGTATGAAAATTAACGCACTGAACTTCATTTTGTAACTGCCATCATTTTGTTCATCTCCTGCTGATTTTATAGTTCCTAAAAAAGTATTTATCACTGAAATCTTAATGGTTTTTTTATTACTGAATTTTTCCATTAACCCAACAACAAAATGATTACGTAGCAGCTTTTTTTGTTTATTGCTATTGCTAATTATATCTGTATTTGTGTTTGAAACTTACAATTATCGTTTACTGTATTTTTGCAACTAGTATTTGGTAACTTATTTATTGCAAATGTAATGTTTGTAATTTTTTCTTCTTAGGATAATATTAAGAGTTAATGTGAGAACGAGTTAATAACAGGTAATTTAGGTTTAGAACTGTGACAAAAAAGAAGAAGAAGAAGAAAGAAGTTATATATTCGGTAAACCTGTAGAAGGTTAGAAAGGGCTTTCACTAAAAAAATCCTAAAATCATTAAACAGCTTAATGAATGACTTGAAAATTTTGTCTAAGACATAATCAGTAAGTTTACGAAGCATAAAACGCTTTGCGTGACGCATATATTAATTAACGAAATGTATCCTTGTCATGTATTCTTTTAGAACTAAAATTTATCTAGTTCATAACTTTTGTTGAAAAAAGCAAATTTAGTTTCCTAGGTTCCAGAGATATATTATGAAAGGTCAATGTATGTACAGGTAAAAAGATATCGGCACTTACACCCCGAGAGGGGGCAACATGGTGGGTTAAGGCCTCCTTACTCGCTTCCAAACTGTGTTTCTCGCACGCTAAGCATACGTGGTGTCGAGATATGTACAACGCTTTCCACAACCGTCTAACTTTCCTACTCCACTGTGTTATGGTTCTGAATTATTTTCAGTGACTAGGTAGGCCATTCGCCGAGCGTCAGACGCGGGTTCGACCCAGAGGCCGTTATCGAACCTCCCCGTCGATATTATGAAAAGTCAAGAAATGGTAAAAATTGAAAAAAGTTAATTTACTGTTTTGCTTTGTAAATTGAGAAGAGTGTCAAACAACAAGTTATTGAAATTTAAAAAAAAATTAGTAGCATGTTTTGTAACTAGCTGCACAACGTGGGTGTTTTTCTAACGGGTCGTAACAGGTTTCAAACTAATTTTGCCTGATTTTTCTAGTGAGTGAGGCAAAACCAAATTTGATTAGTAAACTACTTGCGTAAAGCGCAACTGGTAAATTAATAAAAAAACTGCCATTATTGTTTTACCTATTTGTAAAATTATTATTATTATTTTTCCCATTCTTCCCTTTTCGGGCATAGGGATGTGCTGGTACGTTAACGTATGAAGTATTACGGGTGCAATGCACAATCCATCATAATCATGCATGATGTGTATACTGTAAGGCTTTTAGGACCTTGTTACTCAACCTCTTAGGCCTGTATCGGGAAGAGAACGTCGTTAATTAGGCACCCAATGACGAATGGTCACCAGGGCTCGATACTGACCACCGGACTGCAGGAAAATATTGTAAAATACCTACCTTTCAATTTATTTATGGTTTAAATTCTTGCATTTTATTTCTTTTTACTCAATTGTTCGAACATTCCTTTGGTTTTTGTATTTGTGATTATTTCCATTCTCATTGATTTTACTACTCGTACAGCTTCCTTGATTTTTTTATGTATGTTGGTTTAGTGTACTTATTATGTTTATTCTCCAACCTTTCAATTTCTATACATTTGTCTTTTAAGCAGGTTTACTTCGAATTGGTAACTATTTTCCGATGGGTTGTATAGTCATTTTTATCTCATCTCATGATCTGGTTCGCTTGTACTCGTAGGTGTTGAGGTTATTTTATTCTTGTTTAATTTATTTTGCTTACGAAGTTGCTCTATTCCTTCCTGTCTTCTGCTATTCTCCTTGCTTCATGAGTTCATTCAATGCTAGTTTCTTTTCCTGTAGTAAGTATATGTCTAACACTCCCGTTCCATGTTCTTCTTGGATTTCCTACCCTATTCTTCATAGGATTAATATTTATATTTGTAAACATCTAATGGAAATGTCCAAAGTGGGCTTCTTTTAATTTTCAACTTTCTGTTGTTTACTTCGTCTATTTCCTATTAGAAAAGTAAATACAAATCAGACACGCCAAAAATATAGCAATTGCTACATAATCTTTCGTAATTGCTAAATCAACATAAGAAAGTACCTCCTTTCGTTAATCCAAGGAATAGAGCATGTGGTCTAGTTTACAAACGTCAAAAGCCCTGTAAAATCACAAAAATTAATTAATACAACCAAACACGTATGTCGCTAACCAAGTTGCCTACCAGTATAAAACTTTTTTCACAAAGTTGGTTGGAGTCAGTCTTTAAAGATATTTTCTTTACCAAGTTGCAAAAAGAAAGCTGGCTGAGCAACACCCTGCATCGAATCGGCAAAGAAAAACCGTTATCAACCAGGAACAGAATCGATATTTCAAAAAGGACCAAAGTTAAAAACTCCTCTACAAACAACTCCATTTAAGAAAAGATGCCTTTGTAAAAGAGAGTGTCTATAAATTCGTTAATTATATTTTTGTTGGTGGATTCATCTAATACATAATATACATCATAAATGATTTGTTATCTAGAAGTCCAACTATTCAGTAGCATTTCTTACGGCAGGCTTGATAACTACTGGTGGGACGGCATTACTGATAGCGCCAATAAAGCTTACAAATGTTACGTTCGTTATCTATAAAACCGATATGGGTCTCTTGCCAACTCGCAGAGAGAGTTATTATTGTTACATGAAGTAGAACACGAAGAATTGGATGATTGCTTTGTGAGGTTAAAAGGCAGTGTAAATGAGAATGAAGATAGTATGGTTGCAGAGGAAGATATAGACGCGTTATCGAGGTGGAGAATGTGATATTTGAAAATATTAGGCTTTGCGCTGAAACTTTTGTTTCTATTACTCCAAAATATATTTCAAGAGACGACCTTTAAAACGGAAAAAACATCCATTTAACACCCGAATACGTCGGTCTTCTATGAACCTAATAAAAATTCCACCAGGACTCACTAACTACTTAAAGCGTGTTCACAGTGGAACAAATTTTTTCGTTGTTCATTACTCCAGATGTAATTCAGATTCATATACAGTGCGAACGCTGGCTGTGGAATACTCCGAGTAAAATGTTTTCGGTTCATCTGAGGTCGAAATCCTCGGACACGTAAATCTTAGTTTTTAATGGCGCATCTTTTTTACATTACAATTTTTTTTTATCCCTTCCTCCCTTTACTGCAATGACGTCATCATATTTTTTTTAAATAGCAACCCCTAGTTTTTCTTGCAAATTCTGGTTCTCCTGGCAATTCTGCATATGACTGCATGTATTTTTTGGCCAGCACGATCACCTGACCTTACACCCCTAGATTTTTTCCTGTGGGGTTACCTGAAGAGTGAGGTGTATTTTAACCGACCAAATTCTATTAATACCTTAAAGGAAAGAATTAGAAATGAAATCAGGGCGATTACGCCAGAGATGCTTCAAAATGTTAGAAATGAGTTCATCTATCGACTTGCTTTATTTCAAAAAGTTAATGGATCCCAATTTGAACATTTAATTTAATAATTTTAATGTTTTCTTTTTATTTATTTTATGTTTTTAATGGCGTATCTTGTTTACAATAAATTTTTTGTTTATCCCCACCTCCCTTTTCTGCAATGACGTCAGCATATTTTTTTAAATAGCAACCCCTACTTTTTCTTGCAAATTCTGGTTCTCCTGGAAATTCTGCATAAGGCAGTATGAAATTTACGGATCTGACGTGATATTTTAATAAGATTTGAGCGTTTTAAATTGTTAAGTTTATAAACAACCATTCACAATTGTTAAGACATTTTTAATGATTTAATCAAAATAAAACAATATTGGAACTCAATAAACATAAAAAAAATAAAAAGAAAACATTAAAATTATTCAATTAAGTGTTCAAATTGGGATCCATTAACTTCTTGACATAAAGCTCATTAATAGAATTTGGTCGGTTAAAATACACCTCACTCTTCAGGTAACCCCACAGGAAAAAATCTAGGGGTGTAAGGTCAGGTGATCGTGCTGGCCAAAAAATACATGCAGTCATATGCAGAATTGCCAGGAGAACCAGAATTTGCAAGAAAAAGTATGGGTTGCTATTTAAAAAAAAATATGATGACGTCATTGCAGCAAAGGGAGGCGGGGATAAAAAAAATTGCAATGTAAAAAAGATGCGCCATTAAAAACTAAGATTTACGTGTCCGAGCATTTCGACCTCAGATGAACCGAAAACAATTTACTCAGAGTATTCCACAGCCGGCGTTCGCACTGTATAGGTATTGGTTTATCTCTGTCACTTGGAGTTCTACAGTTTTCCAGCTAACCTATACAATTCCTGTGGTCAACAGACCTTGGATATTCTCGTCTCATTATTCCAACGTTTATGACAAGAAATAGGTATTTACCATTCGATAATTTTGAAACTCGCGCAGATCGAAAGGCTACGGATTTTCTCCTATACGAGACGTATTCGAAGAAGTCGTGCTAAGTTTCAAACATCAAATGATTCCCGAAAACGACAAACTTGTGTGTGGACGAACAATTGGTTGGCTTCCGTGGACGGGCACCTTTCTGCGAATACAGGGTGTCTCTAAAAGGTCTGTACAAAACGCTAGCGCAAATTCCCGAGGCTAAAATACGAGGATCTAACCCAATTTACCTTAGTTCAAAAGTTAATAGTTTCCGAAATACAGGATGTCAAAGTTATTATTTTTTAAACTTTTTTGTAAATATTTATCTTAATAATAGCATAATTTGCACGAAATTTTGGTACTTAGGGTTTTTTTCGTATGAGAATCGAGATCTGATCACAGTTTCGATGTACATTGCAAAGGGCGTCACCAGCAGCACTTCGCCTACATCTAAGGCTAACTTTTTTGTGCCTTTGTATATTAATTAAAAAACATTTAGATGGACGCAGCAAGTTTTTTCTGGAACTTGGTAAAACACTGATGAAGGAAAATATGATTCATCGTTTCAAAAGCATAGGTATATTTAATCTAAATAACACTTTCAAGCAAAACATTCTGAAAAATGTGCCTGAAATAAAAGAAACTAAAAATATAAACATTACCATGGAACAAAAGAACCGAGGCGCTGCCACATCTGCACACGCAATAAAGACAAGAAGGCACAATACAGCTCTAATAAATGTTCTAATTATGTTTCTATGACACAATCATCAGCAACCCTTACCTATAAAAACTGTAAATGTAACTTAGGCTATTATTTAATAAGTACTCTTGAAGCAAATGTGTGAAATTAACCAAATAATTACGTACAACGTAGTTTGGCGACTAGGTGGTGCATTCCTTTATACGGAAATGGAAATCGTGATAGCCAGCATAAACGAGACTTAGTCATAATCACGGTCAAGTGAACGATGATGAACATTTGGATACTCGGCATACTTAGAGCATATGTTAGGATGCTCCTCACCATAGTGTTATATATATTTATTTTTGTTTGTTTTCTTATACGTATCTTTTGACCATAGTAAAGAGTTAAGCCTTTGAATTACTTGCCTTGTCTGTGTTATTCTACTTTTTATTTCTTTTTGGCTGTTTCCTTCTTCTGATATCATTACTCCCAAACATTTATATTCCCTACATAATTTTATTGTCTTTCCTTCTATGTCTAGATTCCTTCCCTCCTCTCCTGCAACTAAGTACTTGGTTTTTTTAAAGTTTATTTTCAAACACCATCTTTCGTAAGTTTCTGTCAGATTCCTCATCATGTAGTTGATGTCGTCTTCGTCGAATGCTACTACTATCTGGTCATCTGCAAATAGGAGGGAGTGGAAATAGTCATTTTCTATTTTTATACCCATTGGTTTACATTTTTCTTGCCATTCCTTTAGTACTTCATTTATGTATACTTTGAAGAGGGTAGGTGATAGGCAGCAGCCCTGTCGCAATCCTTTGGTGATTTTGAAGCCTGAAGATAATTTATTTCCGATCTGTATCTTACTTTCCATTTCATCATACATATCTTTGACTGTGTCGATATATTTATTATTTATATTTGCTTTTTCTAACACCTCGAACATTTTTGATATAGGGACCGTATCATACGCTTTTTCTAGGTCGACAAATACAACATGTGTTTCTCTGCCTCTTATTTTTCTTTTTTCTGTGGCCTGTCTTAGAACAAAAACATTGTCTACGCATGATCTTCATGTGGTGAATCCCGATTGTTCTTCTCCTATCTCTACTTCTTTCTCTAATCTTGTTTTTAGTATTTTCTCGTACAATCTTCCGATTGAAGATAATACACTTATCCCTCGGTAGTTGTCGCAATCCATTCCTGGGGCAGTTTATCCCCCTCTATTAGACATTTATTAAAGATTTCTACTAATATTTTCAGAGGCATTCGAGAACTTTTTTTATTAGTTCAATCAGAGTACTTCCTGGGCCTGTCGATTTTCCATTTTTCATATGGTTCAAGGTTTCGTAAACCTCTTTCTTTGTAATGCTAGCTACTATTTTTCTTTCCTGTACTTGTCTCCTTTGATCTCCTTGTATCATTTGAAATTCATTTATGTCTTCATTTAACATTTTTTCGTACCAATGCTTCCAGTCTTCCATTCGTATTAGTTGTATATCAGTACGATTTTGGCAATTTTGCTTCATGTTTTTTACTGTTTTCCATGCCTCTTGCGTTCTAGTGCCACCTATATTATAGCTCTCTACCTCGCTACATTTTTTATTCCCGGCGTCGTTCTTCGCTTTGACTACCACTCTCTTCACTTCTCTATTGGTTCTGGCGTACTGTTTTCTGTCTTCTGGGTCTTGTGTCGTGAGCCATATCCGATATAATCTTCTTTTTTTCCTTTATTAAGTTTTCTGTATCCTTATTTCACCAGTACTTCGTCTTTTCCCCACCCTCTTGCTCCCCTAAAGCTTCGTTGGCGGCTTCATGTATCACTTTCTTTATTTGGTTGTACCTGTCCTCTGCATTTCCACATATTTCTTCTATAAGTTTTCCAGTTGTTCTCATTTTATATAGGAATTGGATGGAGCCTTGTTGTAGTAATTCCAGTTTATAGTTTTCATTCTTCAGATTTTCCGAGTAGTCGTTGTTTTCTTTTCCATTTCGTTTTTTAAACTTTAAGTACACTTTCTCTCGTACTAGTATGTGATCCGTGCCACATTCGGCACCTCTCATTGCTCGTTATTTCTAATTTTGATTTTTGTTTTTGTATTATGTAGTCAATTATAGATTTTAATTTGCGTTTCGGTTGTATCCTTGTACATTTATGAATATCTCGATGTTGAAAGTACCCATTCATAACTTTTCGTTCAAATCTGTGACATAGTTCGATTTACCATATTTTCTCCGAACTTTCCTATCACATTATCTTCTTGTTCTGTTCCCGTTCTTGCATTTAGGTCTCCCATTAGGAGTATTTCTTTTCGGCATCCTATATAATCAAGGAGCGAGGTCAGTTTACTTTCGAAATCGTCCTTTATTGTAATATTTATATCTTCTGTGGGTCCGTATGCTGCAATTACCACTATGTTGTGTCCCCAAACTTCTAATTCTAACTTTATTGTCCTTTCATCTATTTCTTCCCAGTGTTTTATGATTTTTTTAACTTATTCCTTATGACAATTGCCACCCCAATTCTTCCTCTGTTTTCTTTGAGAACTCCGCTGTGGAACTATATGTATTCTCCACTTTCTTGATTTCCTGTTCCCTTTTTCTTTACTTCTGTAAGTGTTGCGATATCTATTTGGTACTTTTCTAGTTGTTCAAACACTTCATTTTGTTTGGTACCGATCCCCTGCGCATTCCAAGTGCCCAGTGCCCAGTGTCCGTTTTCCTTGCTTTTGTCGTCTATCATTTTTTCCGTCCGGGTTTTTCCGAGGCTGGCATTTAAGATTTTTAGCCCTTAATTAAGGTTTTCCGTAAACGAGGTGCTGGTCCGTAGCACAACCCCCAACTTGGAGGATCAGGGGTTTTCTGTTGGGGTCTGCTTCCCTTAGTCGATGGCTCCAGTTTTAAGGCGCTGGAGGCTCGCCTTCACCCTACAACTTTCTGTTATAGGACTTGATTGGCAGACCTGAGCGATGTTTGCTCAGGCGGTCATTTCCTAGCATTTATGGCCTAGTCTATCGACATCGACATATTTCACTAGGACCATTACCAACCTTTTTCTTCTCCCTCCTCTTTTACCCGGGCTTGGGACCGGCAACTGTAGGATATCCTGTCGAATGCCCTACAGCAGGCGGAGTTGGGTAATGGTGTAAATACCTAATATTAATTTAAAAAACAAGCTGACCACAATTAATAGTGTACATATAATAATTATTCCTAATGCTTCAACCTAATTTCTGAGTTTTTGTTTAAAAAAGAATAAGGATAAACATCTAAATGAAATTGCTTTATTAAAATTTTGCTCTAAGTTTGATGATTATGATGATGATGTTGTTTTCCGTTTTTTTCCTATGTATAATTCATAAAGTTGACGGCCTTGAATGATATAAGGGAATGCAAAGCTGTTTTGTAAACAAAATGTTTTGGTTCCGACCCCGACCAAGGTTAGATAAAAATTTTAATGCGAAAAATTTTAAGCTTTCTCCACTTTTGGACAAAGTAAAAGCAGATCCCCTGCCAATGCGGTATTTAGCCCAATAAAGATTCCCATCCAGGTATCCATGAAGGTAGCTTGGTTTGGAAAAATTCTAAATGGATAGTGCCAATGACAATAGCGCTCGTCACGTGACACAATGATACCTACATTAACAAACTAAAAACGCCAAGGCAACAGAGGTATAATTTTGCTAATCGAGCGTTTCTTTTTGCAAATTAAAACACCTACATTAACTTTTCTTTAAACAGAAGCCTGTAACTTTTCGAGCCTTCCGATGTCATTTTTTAACCTCTACATAACTGTCTATCCACTTTTGTATTTTCTGTCAGTGTTGCCAATTTATTAATTGTTTTCCGAAAAATCTTTCATAAACAGACTTTACTTTGAAAAATCATAAGCGACATTGATTTTTGAAGTAGAGGGATAAATTTTAGCAGTAATTGTAGTCCGGTTAAGGAGCAACATTTTGATATGAGAAAATGGGATTTAGTTGATACAGGGCGTTACAAAAGAAAATGCCAAACTTTCCAAACTTCAAAGTGACGTAACTCATTTTTTTCAAATGGAACTACCACTGTTTTATTTCGCGAATCAATAGCTTTTTTATCCTCTTTAATTTTTTATTAAGATGTCCTATACCTAAACCCCGTGTTCTCTGCAGTGGTTTCGCGTTGCCTTCTGCAGAGTTTGTCACCATGTATTAAGTGTACCTATAGTGTATATGTCTTGTTACTATCTGAAGACGATCACTCCGCAGACATAATCGGTAATTGTACCTAACTAAACGATTAAGTGGCGTCAGCCGTTCAAGTTTCAAGTACCAACCTCAAACAGTGGTGAATCCTTTTAGAAAAATCCTTGCCACTGCCTGAAATTTGAAATTTTTATTTAAGTTGTAGAAAATAAATTGAGGATTAATCTCCAATTTTTTAAATTAAATTAAAGGATCATTATTTAAATTGCTCATCTATGATGCAGGGTTAGGCAGGGCCTAACTGAACTCAGCAATCGACGAATGAAAAAGTTATACAACTTTGGTGCCAGATATCTACGAAAATTTTCGGCTTGAAGTTTAGGATACTTTATTAATGATTATGGTGATTATTCGATTGCTCAATAATAATCACAGATTGTCAAAAGTGCCTTTCCCACTATACCAAAAACGATAATGCCTTTATTTGAGCATCTCCTTCCTTCGTTACAATGAGTCTGCTTTAGAAATAAATAATAAAACAGGTACAATAGAGCAGTATGCTCTACCCTGTCTACCTCATACATTTTATAGGAGTGTTGATTTTTTAAATCGCGTGAGTAAATAAGATGGCGTGCAAAGTTCGCTTGCGCATGTGGAAGTTCAGTTAATAGCGTGTAATATGGAACTCCATGTAGACTTACGCCGGTTAATCAGGTTACTCATTTATAATTTATTGGGCTACCCTAAAATTGATTTTGATTTGTTTCCCTTCATCATCTTTCTAAAAGCAATCAAAACTGCAAATAGCCTTGAATTTTGTATGAAAATCGAAAATTAAGGAAAATTAAATATTGACAATTTATTCGAACTCAAATATGCATGAGTATGCTAAAAGAATGAAATATTACGAGGGTTGCTGTAAATACATTATATGTACGAGTAAAAACTATCCCAGATGTATTACATTTTTAATTTGGTAATTAATGATCCTTATATGTGGACAGAAACAAACAGGGATTCGATATATATGTTGCTTAATATTAATTCCCCAGTTAATTCCGTGAAGCTTTGAAACGAACATATCTGCAATTAACAGAATGAAAGAGCGAATTGAAGCGAAATATTCTATTTTCGGTATTACATTGTGGTTTTGTTTGCGAAATACGGTCCGAATACTCCATTGTGACGCTGTCTACCGCATATATTGTTAAGGATATAGACCTAAACTATTAGGTCAACACTAAGATTTTATCTGATTTCAGTTTGGACATTAATTTGAAGTATAATGAAGCCGTTTCGTGTCTGTTAAAATAGTTTTGTCATAGATAGATTAGGGCCAGTTTTTATTTGGGATTTCTTTTGCAACGTTTTTTGAATTATAGGAATTCCGATTAACTAACTGGACTAAAGGAATTGGCATTTTTATGTATTTTTTGTTATATGTAAAGATTCATTCTTGATTTCTTTTTCTTACTTGTAAAAACTTGTATTTAATTTTCGGCTTATACATAAGTTTAAGTTTAGTTTAAATTGAATCTGTTTTTCAAACACAGTTATCATGATTAATTCTAAATTTGCTCCTATAAGTGAGGCCCAGCTGAATGATTTGCGGGTAAATCTAAAACAATATTGCTTTTCCTATTCTGAATATTTCCTGGATTGTTTTATAGTTTCAAAATCTGGAAGCTCCGGTCTCAAGTCAAAATTTCAACTTAAAAAAAAAAACAAAGCTTTGAGCTTCAAACCGAATATATTAATTTTCAAACTCTAAACATTTACTTACGTTATTTTAAAGCTTGGGAAAACTACAAAATAGAATCACATTTCAAATATTCAAGACTTTTCTTTGGCGCTTAAAGTTACTGATAGCAAACTTCAAATTCTTATACTGGATCTCAAATTTTCCTTCATTTTCTTTTAAATTAAATTTATATTGGAAAAATATAAAACTTCCATCTAAAAATTACGAAAATCCTTCTTTAAATGTTGAGTTTTGAACTTTTGTTTTAATATGAAACATTTAGAAATTAATTTTGTAGTCATTAAGGCATTCGGGAATTAGTCTCAAAATGTTAATGCAGAATTCAATTTGGAATATCTAAAATGAAATTTTCAATGACACAATAAATTTAATAAAATATGAATCTGAAGAAAGTAATCAGAAGGCCCGGTTTTCGACCTCCACGTTCAGATTTAAAGCTTTCTGGGTTCGAATCGCCATTCAAATCTTTTCTTTTATCTTAAAATATCAAATCTGAAAACGGATTAGAATTTACGTTTCAAGTTTAAGGCGCTAGATTCTTCCACTTGATGCAAAACGTTCTAGTTTTAGTTAAGAGCCTAAACCGATCTTTAGAGTTCCTCTACTCAACCTTAGAATTTCTAATCTGAAAAAGGCGAGTCTAATATTAAGTCCAGAATTAAAGATGTACATTTTTTTGTAAGAAATCTCAGAAATTCAACTGAAAATATAAATTTTTAGTCTAAATTCCAACATTAAGCTGTTCAATTCGATTTAAAATGTTCACATTTCGAGTTTCATGTTCAGATTTATAGCCGTCTGTGTTTGGACCATTCCTGATGTTTTTTCAATTCTTAAAATATCGAACATCGGAAAGTATTAAAATTTACGAGTAGGGTTTTAAATCAAGAATTCAAGTTTTCGAATTCGGATATTGGACCAAGAATCACAATATTTTAACCAACACACAAGCATCTCACTCCAAATGTTTAACGCAACCACAATTTTCAAAAATTGTGTTTCTAAAAGAAAATGAAACCTCGCAAGACTAAAAATTTGAACGAAACTATTGGAAAATGATGAAAAATCTAGACAAATTGATGGAATTTGATGCGAACTATTGTTATCATACAATAGATACTATCTGAAAGGACACCTTTCAGAACCAGAAATAGGTAGGGAAACATGAACGGACGATAAATTGCAGGTCTGTTATTAGAAATCGCCGATGAAATGAGATTTCAAGCGTGGAAAATTTCAGTATCGCAAGTAAATAAAATTCTAAAAGGCAAACTAGGGAATATTTATTGCGCTTAATATAACATCAAAAATCCTCGATTGCCTAAGGTCAAGCTGAAAACTATTTTGTATTGTGATCTATCGTTGAAATTTTATTGAAGTTGCGACGGCGAATAAAATACAATTGCTTGCGGAAGTACATAGCTTGGACGTCTTCGTATAAACTAACCAATTGAGGAGGTTTAATTAAAGGCTAAGTTAAGTGATTAAAATCGTAACGTGAAGTTTACATAGATCTCCCACTTATATTTGCAGATGAAGTATAATAAATAAATTTCCGACGATTTTCCTTTAAAGCAAAGCAATAACATCCTGAAATACATTATGTTCTGGATAAACCTGCAATATTGCAAGATATCCGGTGCAGCAGCTTGCTCATTCAAAGCAGCATATGTCCTTTCGTATTCATACATCACGCTCAAGATTTTCTGAAAGCTCAATTTCAACAAAGATCATTAAAGCAGGAAAGTTGTGAGCTTTCCGTCGAGCTTTCTAAAGCTTACTATCGGGTACCGTTCATAGGTTAACTACGCCAAATTGAACCGTAGGGTAGCAAGTGCTACACTCCCTTCGAGGGTCAGAATGTCTTTCTTTTCGCGGCTTTTTATAACAGAAGGGACCCCACCGTATTATGCCGTTTTATGTTTGATGGCTACGGTCAGCGAAAGGACCTATTGAAGTAGAAGTAAGGCTCAGTTTCGCTTACACAGCGTTAGGACACGAGGGGACCTTCCTAATAAAATATCAAGAAAATCACATCAAACGCCAACCTGCGGACATCGACCGCGATATATAGTTTGTGTTGAGATGAAACCAACCACAGAAGTTTACCTTAAAAAGGGCTTTATCCCTTTAGCGAAAGCACGCACGTGTGCATTCGAACAGGGACGAAACCTTTCACGACTTTTAAAAACTGATAAATATCTTTCACCTTTGGTTCGGACAGATTTTAAGAACATTTACTAGAAATTAATCAAAAACTAATTGCAATTTTTCTAAAGAAATATCTTAAGGAAAATAGGTTTGGTCGCCCATTATCCGAAACTTCCAAATTTAAGGAAAAATCAGCAAAACAATTCTGCACAGCTTTGTATTTTATAGAAGCATACACGATGTTAAAGGCAGTGCTCTGTTTAGGGAGCTGTGTTGACTTATGTGCACCCTAACAATCTAGATTAAAGGATCAAAGAGTCTTTCAAGGGTTGTTTTCTAGAATGTACGAAGATTGCGAAAAGAGCCTTTGCTAGTGTAGCACCAGTTTTAATTATTTTAAGTTAAACGATTTAGAAAGTATAAAACCAATGAAAAATAGAGTTTATAGAAACAAATGTGTGGAAAGTCAGTTTCCTAAAATGGAGTCGAGAAAGCGAATTGTATAGGGCTTAAGAATAAATTGCGTCGAGATATTTTCAGAAGATCGTGAAATTATTGTAAATATATAATTCTTTTCCTTTTAACCTTCTTCCTGGCTTCAATATCTGAAGCTTAAGCACGTATTTTTAGTTTAAACTCGAATTTTAGCTTTCTTCAAATTTGTAGATTTAAATTTCACAAATTTGGATGCTATTTGAACCACAAACTAAAATTAGTAGGTTTTTCTCTTTAATTATTTTAATTCATGGTTTTCCTAAGAGAATTGAAATTTTAATCCCTTTGCATTTGTTAACACTTAGCTATGACCGAATTTTGAATTTACATTCATCGGTTACACATCAGAAATCCAATTATTGAAGGTTGTTAATAGAGTTTCAATCTGAATCTAAGCTTGGAGTGTTTTATAATAAGATTCGAATTCTACCTAGAATTGTATTTATAGAGCAAACTTAAATTTTGAATTTCGAGCATATTTATTCACTTTAAATTCGAATAAATTCCGCATTTTCAAAAGGTTGTGAAGTGAAGTTGTTTAAAAAATATGAATCCTTTTCTCCTTAACCTTCTAACTAGGTTTAAACTTTGGGCCTTAAGCACGTGCTTTTAGTTTAAATTCTAATTCTATGTTCTAACTCTCAAATTTGTGGATTGCAATTTTATAGCTTAGTATTCGAATTGAGCCGAAAACTACTAAGCTTTGTTATTTCGTAGTTTTCCCAACAGGGCTGAAATTTTTATCGCTTTGAAATTGTGTAAATTACGAATTGAATTTATATTCCTTGATTACTCACTCAGAAATCTGATTGAAAGTTGGTAATAGAGTTTGAATCCAAAACCAAATAAAAATTATACTTCCAATGCAAGCTCAAAATTTGATTCTGGAGCTCATTTATTCACTCTAATTTCATGTTCTGAAGGTTGCATGTGTTGACTCAATTTTATAATTTGGGATCAAATTGAGCCATAAATTCAAAAATTTAAGATTAGTATGCTTTGTTCATTAATCTTATTATTTAACATAACTTTCCGAACATTATTAACAATTTCAGCGCTTTAAATTTGTAAAGAATCCAGCTGAGATTTGAATTATTAGTTTTTAGTTCCAAATCAGATATTCCATTGAAGACTGGCGATTAAGTCAGAATAAAGTTTAATAACATTCAATATCGAATTAAATGATATCAATTTTCAAATCAGAGTTCCAAAGTTAAAGCTTGAGCATTGAGCATATTGCTTCACTTCACTTCTTGGATTTTTGGACTCGATTTCATAATTTGGGATTCTATTTGAACCAAAAAGCTTGTTTGTTTCTTATTTTCTTAACGTAATTTAAATTTTCGTTGGTTTAAATTTGGAATCCAAAACTTGTTCCTTAGCTATAAAATAGATATTTCATCGATTGCTGGTAATCAGGTCTGAATCCGCTCTGATTTTTTTCTAATAATACACATATTTAAGTCTCATTCAGGTAATTTCACATTGAACCCAAATTTAAAGTTATGAATCTTGAATTTCTGCATTTATATTTAGCACAGATTTCCTAATCAAACTGAAATTATTTTCGCTGCTTTGAATTTGGTTAAATTTATGATTTATATTTCGACTTCTAATTAAAATTGTGACACATCGAATTCTGATTTAAGTCTAAAATTCTAGTTCCTTAAAGTAGTACCCGAATTCGAATTTAAATTTCGACTCTTGAGCGAATTCGAATTTAAAATATTGAAAGAGAATCTATATTTATTCCATATCCTTACTTCTAATTCTAATTTCGACTCAAGAGTCTTAAACTTTCAATTCAAAATTTTGGTATTCGGACTTACCCAAACCAAAATTGAAATTTTTACTCTCTTAATCTTAATCTTGAATTTGTTAACAAAATTCCATAATTCAGATTTGCAGGTAGGCTAATGAAATTGAAATTAATGAGCTGTGTCAGTTGTTCGTAACATTTTCACTTTATATATAGAGCTGAAACTTGTATGTTTTGAATTTATAAAATCCAGCTATGATTTAGGTTTAAACTTTAAATCTAAAACATCGAATCCGAGTTCGAATCTAAACCCTGAGTTGTTTTTAATTGTAATTAAAATTACTATTCTATTAGAATTGGAATATTGTAAAAATGCAGCACTAACTGGGGTTTCAACTTTTATTACATGGCTACAAATTAGAGTGTTCATTGAAGTCTAAGTTTTCCTGCCATGCCTGAGTTTTATTCATCTTCAGTTTGTTAATTTAGGTTAGATTAAAATCCAAATTCAGATGTGATTGCGATTTGAACTTGTGTACCTTAGTTAAGAATCAGATATTCCCCTGAAACCTGGCAATCAGTGTGAATTCAAATCAAATTACTGAACTCGATAACAATAATTTTTCACTCATAAACAAGAATCCGAATTTCGAACATCGTATTTTTAACATCAGTAGGTAATCCGAATTTAGATTTTGAGATTTGAATTAAAAAATTAAAATTATTTTGAAATTTGAGACTTGGAGCTTGTATTTTAAACATAAATATCGAGAAGAAAAAATCATATTCAAAATAGAATCTAATATTCAGCTTTTAAGTCAAGTCGTATTCTTGTATTGTTGTATTTTTCAATAAAATCTGAACTTGTTTTTTGTAACTCAAACCTGCCTTTACTGAATTAGACTCCATTTTGGTTTAAATCAATTATTTTAGGTATTTTCTTATTTTCAGCATAAATAAGGTTTCAAGGAAGCTAATACTAAAGGGGACAATCCAGTCGGAATCTGAATTTTTTCAAATTAAATCCGAATCCCAATTAAAACAAGAGTCAATCATAGAATTCAAGAATATCATAATTCAAAACACCAAATTGAGTTTTCATAATTAAAATCTCAACAAAATGCACTATGTGTTTTGTATCCTGGATAGGGGGTGTGAATTTCCACTACCTAAACTAAGGAATTATCATCATGAATTTGGATTAATTTTTAACATTTGAAATTTGCGTTTCGAATCTCAATATTGATTATAAAAGTTCATTCAAGTTTAATGTGGAACCAGAATAAAATCTAAATAATATTTTCTGAATGTTCGTAGTGGCTAGTGGCGAGTTCGACATTCTATGCTTTTTAATATCCATAAACTGATGGCGAAATAGTCACAAAAAATAAAATAAAGGTAAAATTCTGTCTAAGATATCAATGATTACTTGAATTCAGAAATAAAATTTAAAGTTGTTTTGTATCATATAAACTTGGTTTAGATAAACCTATGCCAGCATTACGTTTATTCTTTGTAATTTATTAATACTCATTAAAACGTTATCAATTCAGATTTAATTTAGAATCTTAATAGTATGCGAAAGACCAAAAAACTTGTAAAGAATTTGAAAGTTTCGAATCTGTCTATTTTTCATATTCGAGTTCTGATTTGCGAGTATTAAGAGACTTAATATCAGTGAACTACTACGCAAGGGACTTGAAAAAGGACGTGAAAAAGACTTGAATGTTCACCTGCATATGACTGTCCATAAAAGAGCTAACCATAAATAGAAAAATACAACATCTTTTTAATACGCTTTCCATGTGTGAAGATAATCTCCAATGCAGAAAACTGCAGCGTTATCCTACAAAGAGGCTTAATCTGCATTGCTCTGCGGGATTTTCCGATATCGGTATACGTCAATACAAACTAAAAGAAAAATGAAGCCCATCGAGGTCGCATTTGAACATCTCTGTGATTAAATAATATAATTGACCAAAGGGATTACAAATCACCGTGAATTTTAAATCCCCATAGCGTTCAGTTAATTAATAATAAATTGGCAACGTCCGCTGGCGGACGAAATGTATTTATTCAGAATGTAATTCACGTATACGCTTTGCCTGATATTGGATTATTGTCGAATCTGCTTTTATAATTCGAAAGCTCATATCCGCGAGATGTTATCAAATTTGCAATAATATTTATAAAATAAATATTGACGGTTATGTTATTCTTCAAAGCGTAACCCCAGGGTAAAAACGGGGTAAATATTGTTACAAGCCCGTAAAAGATGAAATTAGGCACTGAATCCTGAGATTTAACCCATTTGCAAGGGTCGGTTACCTTTGTATGCATATTAGCGGTGTTATTATGTTAGCAAACCAGGGTAAATACACCATGTGGTTAAAGGGGTTTGTTTATGTCGGCGGGGTTGATAATTTGAGTATATGAAAGCTTAGATACCATATACTCTGTTAATGGCGTAAGCTGTATTTACCGAATACTGCTTATACCTTAGAAATTCTGTTTGTTTGTACGATTTCAACCACCTCCGTACATCTACCAGTCAAGTTTGTTTTGAGTTACCTTTGTACGTTCAGTAATTAATCTCAAAGAAGATAATTTGAAAGCACTGCATCTATAGCTTTGACGGAATAAAGTGGAGATCGAGGTTGATGTCTATAATTAGAAACAACGGTGGCTTAGAACCCAAACCTAACAACAATCAAGTCCTCGTTCCCTCATTTGAAATACTATCAATAATTATAACACACTACTCGACAGGCGAACTGCAAAAGGAACTCTGCAAACTTCTCATCCGTAAATGGTTAATTACATAAAACCTAACCGACTGATAATTTATTACTATTTATTTTTATTCGGAGTTCACACCTTCAAGCTTAACTTAAATCTGTTTTGATTTAGCTTAGTTTCCCGAAACTAAAGCTTGGATAGATTTAAAGCTCATTAAAAGCTGTTGGAAAGATCATCAAACCGTATTTATGACATCCTGTAATACGAAAAAAGCAAACCTTTTTTAAATCTTTTAAGTCTCTAAGTCGTTTCGGAAATCCTAAAATCTCATAAAAGTAAGAATATATTAGATGGAGATAACCAAAAACAGTGTTGGACACGATGTAAGGGGTGTTAGGGAAATCCGAGACGGCTGTGATAGCGGAAATCATACGTCACGTCACATCTTGCCAAATGTTCGAAATGGCTCGGCCTCTCGTGTTTACACATTCTTCACTACTAAAAGGGCACTTTTAAAATGGGATGTTGAATATTTGCACGTTTGTTTTAAATATATACAGCGGAGTCGTCTCTTAAAATAACTTTGCTTAAAACCGAATGAATTATTATATGCAAATAACTTTACACTTAGCCTTTGCACTTAGTTACTTAGTTATAATGAATTTTCGTTAAAAAAAACACCAAATTTAATAATAACAGGTAAGTGCTTTACTTTAAAATATATCAAAACACAAATCTTTACTAACTTAAAATTTACATGTATTGCGAAATATATTAGTTTTTCTATGCCTTAAGGATTTCCAAAATATATAGTTTCTAAACTTAGGCGTCGACTGCTATGATTAAACTGAAATTACATACGAAAATTGAATTTAATAATCTAGACACAACTAAAGTTTGAACCTGTGTCTCTGGTGTTAACTAGTTATTTAATACCAATTATTAGGCGTCAATCGCTAGGATTGACCTAAATTGTCTATGAGAACTGGATTTAAAAAAACTAGCCACAAGTTTGATTCGAAGTACCAAGAAGCATCTATTGTAATTTAAATTATTTAAACGAATTCACATCTCATTCATTGCGAATTTAAAAACCCAACCACGACATGTATCCGAACTGGTGTCACCTTGGTTGCAGCGTAAACCACGAATGCATGCAATGTTCAAAGCAATGCTGTTTTTCTAATGAGCTTCATTTCTTTCTCTTGCTAATTAATACTCTGAATAAGCCTAAAAATCACAGAAAATTATTAAAACCGCAATTCACTGAAGATTAAAAAAACGTATTTGGTTTTTAGTTCCCTTTAAAGAAACTTTCAAGTTTTATTTTGATACTAAACTAAATTTGTAGGATTTTAACATTGCGTTGTTTCTATTATGGTTTTCAATTTCATATTTTTATTTCATCGTTTTCCTTGCAAGCTATTCAATAACATACTAGAAAATTAAATTTTAATCAAGGTAATTAAGTTATATGTTTGAAATAACTTCATAATTTCCTATAGTTTCCCGCATATTAGAATTTCAATGAATAACTGGGAATTAGTAAATTGTAAAAATGAAAAACCTGCATCTAAACTATTAATCCTGGGCATCTAAAGAGGCAAATTAAGTTAATAATAAAATTATTCCCCAACAATGAGATAATAAGAAAATTACAAATTGCGAAGTCTGCAGTATCCAAATACTTAACGTTGATGTAGGTATAGTAGGTACGGTAATGACGGGTAAGATGTTCTGAGTATGATTTGCAGAACAAACACACATGTTGAATGTATAATTTATTTAGCGTCATGTACGCGCAGCAGTAATCAGCTGGCCTGTCAGTCCCTCAATATTGGGGGCCTCTTGCATGCTGCATGCAGAGCTTTTCGTTAGCTGATTGATGATCCATTCGACACCACTTATTATAAGCTAATTCATTAGGCTAATGCATTGACGTCCATTAACAACAGAATCCATCGGCATTTTATTTAAAATCGAAACCTAAATCAATCAACTGTTTTTATTTCCAGTTTATTTATTCGACGTCGATATCTGATTTTATTCTTACACTTTTTATGTTATATGTTTAAATTGATAATGCCGGTTAATTATTCATTAGCGCTGTTATCTTAATTTCTAATCTAAACAAAATTAGATTTCGATTTTTTGTTCAATTAAATTGGGTGTCTCGTACCTATCAACCACAAAACGTGTTGATACTATCTGTTTATCAAATTATCTCTTGTTGAATAAGGATTTTTATTTCTAATTTAGAGCATAAACAGTTTTAGAACATTCATTAATTAATTCGAAACTGTTTAATTAATTATTAATTATTTTCTGATTTAAAGCTTAAATAATTTCTCTTTTCGTTTCAGCATTAAAAATTAAATAAATAGATTTTACATAATGTTTAATTTACCACAGCAATATTATGAGACCCCTTTCTATACCTTTAAAAATGTATCTTTAAACATATTACGTTTAGTTAGAGGGAATTTTAACACGAAATGAGAGTACGAGCCATTGGGAATAAAGTGTTATAAAAAAATAATCTGGACTGAAGTTTGAAAACCAAAGAAGCAATTAAGCAAAACATTTATTCTTTATCACTTGTTTATTTGTACAATCTTGTTAATTTTCTTCCGTTATACCTTTCCTTCTTTCTTCTTTTCCTTCTTCATTTTTTCTAGATTTATATGTTCTTTAAGTGTATGTAGTAGGCTTTTAGGATAACATATTTATAATTTTGTATAAAGAGGAGGAAACTTCTGTTCGTGTTTACTACTGCTTGTCTGAAGTACATTTATTTGTTATTTTTATTTATAAATTTTACTTTCTTTATTTCTAACTAAAATTAAAATGAGTTTTAAGATTTCTTTTTGTATGGGTTTTAAAATTATATATTTTAAGATTTTATTAACATAACTGTAATGTTACTTGGGACCGGTTTATATCTCTTGATTAACTTTTAGACATTTACTATGGAAACAATTATTGTGACAAAGGATCACAAGAAAAATATTTGGAAGATAAATTTGTCAGTAGACGAGCTGATCTTTACTAAAAATACACTTTTTATTAAGGGCTGGTTATTTAGTTTCCTGATAAATTAGCTTCTTGACATTTTCCTTGATAACCTTTGTTAATACAATTGTTTTCATAGTAAATAATCTAATTTTAACCTTTAGATTAATTTAATTCTGTTTTAGCAACTGCTAGTGAAATATCCAACTAAGGAGTATAATTATGATTATTCCATCTTATGATAAAATTAACTTTGAGATATTTGCTCTAAAAACAATAAATTTTATGAATAAAGGTTACCAAGAAAAATATCTAGAAGCTAAAATTACTACCTAGAAGACTGGCCCTTACAAGATGAAAATGTCGGTTGTACAATTTTCGTTTATATAAAATTAGAATTAATATTGCTGTCAATGAAAGTATCAACAAATCTATTTCTTCCTTTCTACTTTCTTTTTCCTTCCTTTCTTTATTGTCAGTTCATTTCCTCCTCCTTTCGTAGCTTTCTTCCTGCAGCTTTTTCTTTCATTATTTCCTTGTGCTTTTCCCTCATTCTTCCTTTCCTGCAATATTTTCTCTAAATTTGTATGTTCTGCATGTGCATTGTGCATGCAATAGTCTTGCTACGGCATCTACTTTCTTTAATTATAATTATAAGTTTTCTTTTTCTTTATTTCTAATCTACATTAAATCGATTATATTTTTCAAGAGCTGTTTGTGTTAGATAGTAAGATCTTATTTACATAGTTGTAATGTTATTTGGGGGCAGTTTTTGACATCTCTGACTAATTTAACTTTTGGATATATGAATAGTTGTTTTAACAAAGGCTACCAAGGGGAAATATCTAAAAGTTAAATTTAGCAATAGATGTAATGACTGGCCCTGAGAATTGACGTTTATTAGGGGCTAGTCGTTTCGCCTCCCGATAAATTAACTTCCTGATATTTTTGTGAGCTATGCTAATATAATTGTTTACATAGAAAACATTTGAAGGTTAAATATATTAAGGCCGGTGTGATTTCGTCTCTTGATAAAATGTAACTTTAAAATATTTGCTATAGAAGCTATATTGCATTAGCAAAGGCTATTCAGGAAAATATCTGGAAAACACTAGAAGATAGATAAACTATCCCTTAGAAGATGAAAAGATCGGTGTGGGCCGTGTGGAGGCCTCGAAGGACTCCATGTAAAAAAAGATGAAGTAACGTATGGTTTAAGTAAGTGTTTATTATGGTAAAAAATAGAGATAATTAAAATGTATTAAAAGTATAAAAAGAAATAAACTATTATAAATTCTAAAAAAATTTTCCGCCATTCTCATTATTCGATGTGATCCACGCAGCGCGGTCTGGCGACAAGGTTTTTTTTCTCGAGATGCTTTTCAGACGAACCTCCGGCAAACTGAATACCCCACACAAGATCTTGCGCATCTTCCTCGTTTCGTTTGCTGCCGTACCGGTGTTTCTGGTTGCTACTGAGCCAGTTCAACAGAATTAATATCCACTCCACAAGCTTCAATAGCTTTCAGAACATGTGGATTCTTTCGTAATTGTGCTATGCGGGATTTTATATATTTTCGATAGCTAAATCTTTTCCAAACGTTTTGAGGAAAACGTGTCTTCTGAACGAACATTTTATTTTACAATCGGGATTTGTTGTTCTATGATTATATAACGAAAGCATTTAGAGCGGCTGTATCCAAAATCTGCATGAAGATTATTTATCAATGGTCATCTTGCAATTCAGCGTGCGCAAGGATATTCGCAGATAAGCTTATCAGCGTTATCCTGTTATCCACATCATCTTTTGTCGTTATAATCCTGTATCATGGTTGGCTTCTGTTCCTCTCCTTCAGTTATTTCGGGATTATCATGCTGACAGGACAGCACATGAACCATTCTTCCCTTTTTGGGTATTTATGGCACTATGGTCACATCTTTCGAAAATGCAAATTTTGACGAGTACACTGCCCTTCCCGTAGTTATTTTCAATTCTTCTGGCGTATCAGGTTTATTTTTCCTAAGTGTTCCCAACAATTTAATGTTCTTAGTTAGTAAAAATTCAGGCATGGATCCTGAGGTAAAAAAGTTGTCCGCAGTGACGTCACGTCCCGTGTTGTAAAGTGGTGTTGTAAGATCTTTTTCAACACGCAAACCGTGATCCTACTCCGGTCAACTGCCAGCAAGTTTGCCTGTAACAACTTGCAAGTTATATAAGTAGTAACTTGTTTTTACGTCAGAGGCTGCTCAAATGTTTATGCCATATTTTTCTGGCTTGGATTTCATACATTGGCGGAAAGGACATTTTCCAGTTGTTCATCAATAGTTATTGTGTCGTAGGGAATATAAGACTTGTTGCAAGTTTCGACAAAATCATCCCATAATTCACGAATGGCCGCTAATTTATCGCTTGCCCTCGTCTCTGCCCTGGTTATTTTATTATCAAACAAATTTGTCAAGAGACATTGAAGCTGTAAAAATTGCTCTTCGGATCGACTCATCTGTTGTCCACATTTCGGTTGTATTTTCTTTACCGCAATGCAGAGCACCCGCAGAAAGCATTATTCCGATACAACTTCCGCCAGTGGCTTCCATACTTTTGGATTATTGGAATTTGCTTTATTATATACGTCGTAAACTCGAGAAGCCTGTTCGTTGGTATGCAAACATATTTTCCTTTTCATGACCTTCGTCACAGAAAGGTTGAAGGTATCGAGAATTGTGGTTGCAGTAGCTGAATATTGGGTTAGTCCGGGTCCTTCTGTCACAATATATCGCATTCGGCGGCGTCTATGGGTAAAATTATTTGATTGCCATAATTTACCTGATTTTGCTTTGTATTGATCACCTTTAGGTTGTTCCTCGAGTTCAGCATCGGCATCTTATACTTCATACGAAGCGACAATTTTTTGGAAACAGTTTATTGCTAGTTATATCCAACAGAGAACAATTTTCATGTAAACAAACTTGAATGTGGACTAATTTATGAAAAATGATTCGATGGAAATGATTTTTTTCGTTGAATAGTCCCTCAAATACCATTCGTGGTGAAAGAATTGTAGATTATTTTTGCTGTAAAATCACCCATGTTCCTTGTGATTGCGAATACCACTCGTGCTGCGCACTCGTGGTATTCATATGCAAGCACAAGGAACATTCGTGATGTTACAGCAAAAAATAATGGACAATTCTTTGACCACTCGTGGTATTGTAAGTGACAATTATCTAAACAAGCCTACTATTCAACTACTCATGAAGTTCTCGTCGCAAGAAAGGTTTCCATATGATTGGAACATCCACGTTGGGAGTGCTAATAACTCTTATTATAAACTTTAATATTTTATAAAGTAGTCGACTCGTATGTTAGATATGAGATTATATGGGATGAAATAGATTACTTGCCATTTTATGTAAGACTAAACCATTGTATTGAGTCCTTTTAGTTTTAATACATTTAACTAGACATTAAACATTTCAAAAAGCTGGAGAGTATCGTGTTTAATTATTATTTCAGAAGCTTCCAGTTTAAAATCTTATCTTCAGGAAGAATCTGATTTCAAATTTTCTTGCGCTTCGTGGAAACCTTATTAATTTTAACTCCGGAGTTTTCCTTTCCTAACATGCTTCACGCTTATGTTTTTCTAAATATCAATCCTCTTAATTAGGATTAAGGTGAGGTAGATTTAGCTCAAGTAAATACCAAGAAGTTTCTCGAAGGTGAGTAAAAATTACAGAGTTAAACATTCGAATCTTTCCAGATTTGATTTAAAGGATCTAAAATAGTTTGGAATTTCATAATTGTATAGAGTACATAATTATTTATGTCCCACAACTGCTGAGCTCTTAGGCACGCTTGGATGGTGTTGTACTGTTAGTTGGTAAGTTATAACAAAGACAAAAGTCCGGTTTGATTGAGCAACATTTTGAGCTTTTCGAGGTTATTTGCATTATTGTTTAAAACGGTGCACAGGTTGTTGTCAAGGTCGCACTTAGAACGGTCTTTAGCGTATTGTCGACAATCACACATTATGTGTTTCACTGTTAGTATAACGTTGCAGGTTTCGCAGATGGGTTGGGGTTCGTTTTTCATAAGGTGGATGTGGGTAAGTGTCGTATGTCCGATTCTGATCCTTGTGATTACAGTTTCTTCCTTTCGTGATGGGGGGAGAGCTGGTTGCCACATTCTCGTAGTTTGTTGTCTCTTGTGTGTTCCCATTCTAGGCGCCATTTGGTATTAATTTGTGGTCTATGGTATGATTTTATGTCATATACTGGAATTTCTACTATATCTACTTCTGCTCTTTTTGTAGCTTCTTTTGCTGCAAGATCTACTTCTTCGTTACCCGGTATATTAATGTGGCAGGGTATCCATGCTGTTTTTGAAGACTTTGAATATTTCTTTCATTAGAAACTTAAGGTAACACTCTTCAAGTCATTCTTATTTTAAATTTATTGTAGTTAATAAAAACGGATTTGAATGTGACTATGTATTTCGTGCTAGCAAAGTATTGTGCCCAATCTGTAGGGTTGTCAGGAGATTTCTGATGTTCTTCCAAGTAGATAAAGCAATCCTTTAGGTTGAATTTTATTAATTTTCCTGATAATATAACTGTCAAAGTGTTTATTGTTTAATTCAAGTAAATGGCAGATTTATTTCGAGAAAAAGGAAAAAGGGAAGAAAATGTGGAAATTGTTTAAGCATTTATTTGATTGAAACTTTTGAACCTCATTAACATAGTAATTTGTTAGATTTTGTCTTTGGGTTTAAATTATTTTTTAATATTTTAATACATATTTTATAAACGGGTCAGATATGATATCTAACATATCCTTGCCATTCTGACTAAATTGCTTTATTACTCAGCTGAAGGCTTAAACCCTTATACAAAAGCCACAAATATGTATGTTTAACCTTATTCAAAAAGTAACTTTTTTCTTAAACAAAAGTAAACGAACGGGATAATTATAGTAACCAAATACGTAAATTTGACTTGTGTTAATGGCAATAAATTCCTAAAGTTTTGTATTTCATTTAAAGGTACTATTGGAATCTCATGATAGTATAGGTATAAGCATACCAACAACAACTCTCTATTATAATAGAATTATCCGAAACGGGCAATAAAATAACAGTAAAGCATGATTTGCACATAAATATAATAAACCAAGCTGATCATAAAATGATTTACCCATAAGTACATACATACATCGAACGTCATTTTGATTGATAACGCTTATAATAGTAATTACGAATGTCGAGTGCCGTGCATAGGAATTAATTCGTTATAATGCGTCTCTTAGGATTAACAGGCATGATCAAGTGGCATCGCGACACCTACAATGTAATAAATAGTAGAATTAACTTCGGTTCATTGATCCGCTATATTGGTCAAAGACATTTATTTTCGGTTGTTCAAGATTTTAAGGCGTCGTTGTTCGTTTACGCCATGTAAATATGGATTTAAAGCTGATTTATAAAATGCATGCGCCTTTATTTGATTATATATTCACAATTGTATTTTACATTTTATTAGAGGATTTTAAAAGTTAAAAGCAAAGTGCTTCGGTAATCTTTATTTATATAAAAATTCCTTCGGTGTTCTAATGTCCGTGGGCATGCTTTTATATTCACTTAACCATCTTTGTGTCTTCGACCTGGTTCTTAATACGTATTTTCTTTTTTGAGAATAGTGAACCGGTAATCAAATTTGATGTCTCCGAGGATAGTAATTGTTCAGTGACCACACGGCAGCAACGGAATTAATTCGACATAAGCCTTTCATGATTACGGACGAACGATTCCCACCCAACTTTTATAACTCTAATTTGGTAAAGCATAGGTTATCTGTTGCTTTAGTGGCTGTTCGGATTATAGTGCTTATGTTCGAGAATTAATTTTCAAATACCTACTTTTTTGATTGCGATAGCTTTTTGTAAATAAACAGCCCCGGGACACGAAAGCACTAGGATTTAAACTTTTTAACCGTAATCATAGCTCGTTTTCTAAATATTTTACTAAGTGTCATTCTTGAAAGTTTTTGTAATACATAGGAAATTATTTACTGTTCGTTGAGACCGTTCGGGGTCATTAAAAACGTAAAATACACCGACGAAATATGTTTTCGAGTTTTGCAAGGGGCAAAAGCACAATACTACAATATAAACTGGAGCCATGTTAGAGTAGTTTATAAAGTCGGTAAAACCACAAATTATCGTGGTAAAGTTGGCAACTAGCAGTATCTGCACCCTACAAATATAAACTTCGTTGTACTACCCTATTTTCAGTCCAAAACCACAAAATTGCATGTCGCAACCAGACATCCAAATAAGTCTGTAACGAATTTCATTGTGTATTCGTTATAAACTGAATATATTCTTCTGGGTTTATCTGATAAGATGCGACTTCACAAAGGCTTAACTAAAAATATAATTTATTGAAGCAGATCATTCGAGCAAAATAGGAAACGAATTGAAATCAAATGCAGTACATTATATTTATACATCAGATTACATTCAATTTAAGTATTACTTGAAATATTTGCAAAGGCTTTTTTTGTTGTTTGGTTATTGCTTATACGTAAAATCTTCAAATTTACACTTAACTCTTGTTCTTAGGAAGGTAGATGTACAAACAAGTATATTCAATTATTCACATTCGTCAGCATTATATCTTTAATTTTTCAGGCTTTAATGACCTGCGTTGAATTTTGTTAATAATTAATACTAGGTTCTTAGTAACTAAATTTGATGTAAAATTTCTTTTTACACATTAATTTTTAATTTGTAATTATTTATATTTACAAAGATTTTTGTTCAAAAAAAGGCAATTATATTACTTTGGTTTCACCTGAAGACGATTCTTGGAGGTCCTTCTAATGCTCTACTAAAAACCTTCACCTTTTCACTTTACATACGTGGATTCTCCTTTATATGGCGTAAAAATTATTAGTTTCCTACATATTTAAATAAAACCTGAGAAAAATTCGTCAGTAACCTTTAAAACTTTAAATTTTAGACTCTGTAATTGGGATTCTTTAAACTTTATGTTACTTCTTTTCCTGTGTTCATTCTTCAGAGCACTTCCGCGTTAGAAACTCTATTTATCCAGTAGATTTTCACGATGCTTCTGTAAATTCACATTTCGAATGCATCTATTTTATTCGTGCAGTATTTGTTTAAAGTCCATACCGTATAGAAGTATAGAATATATTTATATAGCATTTAACTAATCGAGTTCTTAGCTTCAACGTCAGGTGCCTAGAGCAGAATACTCTTTTCATTCTTATAAACGAGCTTCCAGCTTTTTTCGATCAAATAAATGACATTAAACATCAAGCAACGAAAGTTACAATATTTTGGGCATATTATGGGGGGGCAGCAATATCAACTTTAGCAAGTTATTGTGCAGGGAAAAATCCAAGGCAAGAGAAGTGTGGGTAGAAGAAGGATGTTATGAATGCGGAACCTAAGAGAGCGGTTCAACTGCAATTCTACTCAACTATTTCGAACAGCGGCATCCAAAGAGAAAATTGCCATGATGGTGGCCAAACTTCGTAGCGGAGATGGCACATGAAAAAGAAGAAGTTTAGATTCTGAACCTATAATGCCATGCACATCATATTTATGTATTTCAATTACAGTGCTTCACAGAATGCTTATAGAACCGTATTTTCTATGTTTTTTTTAATTGTAACTTACTCGGTTCCAATAAGATGCCAAATTTTAGTCATTTTCAGAGTAATTAAACACTAGAGATCTCTGTGGAGCAGTAGGTTGAAGACTTACCTCGTGACCTATTTAAACAAGTACAAATTCCGATACTGCTGTGGAAAATTTCATGAGTTGTTGAGGTATGAGTCCCATTAGCTAAAAGGCCTTGTGGTCCTAGCAGTGTCATTAAATAAATAAAACTGCAAATAATTCTTCAGAAAATAGTTTGATTCATATTACTTGGTTAAAAAGGCCCTGTGGTACAAGCAGCGCCAATAAAATACAAAAAAGGATGAAAACCGCAAATAATTCTTCTTAACATACTCTAAAAGGAAGGCTTATGTGGTTTGGTCTGCAAAGTGTTTCTTATTATCTATACCTATGGAACAGGACTCGGATTGCCAACTAAGTATGCACATTTCGGAAATTTGCCATATAATACCAGAAGTACTCAAAATTTCAATTGAAAACAAAATAAAAATTATCTCAAATTATCGAACTTAAGAAAAGCTATGAGGAAAATTATACTTAGCTGGTCAGTGATTTAAAGAAAAAGAGGTGACATTTTTATTTAGAATTTTCGTAATTTCTTAGAAAATTAAATCTTTCATGAAAAATTAGTGTTTTGGATTCCTTTATAAGACATATCAACGGTAAAACGAAAAACGTGAGAAATTCAAATTTTTTGATCTTATCTACATCAACTTCGATTAACTTACATAAGTATGAATGATTAAATAAATATTATTTTTTTGTTAGATGGAAGTAATTAATAAATTAACTGTCACAAGATCATACTCCAGCAAATAAATCTAAGGAATTTAACATGCAATAAGATCAACAAGTAATTTCCTGCTTCCGTATAAAGGTACCTCCAAAATACAAAATTGCACAAAAATATAGCAATCACGAAACAGACAAACAACGCTTAGGTTAGGTTAGACCTTCAAAGCTGTTACAAGGTTTTATTTATATCTCACAAGCAAAATTTATACCGCTTTGTAACTTTTAAAGATTACCATACATTTTATTCGTTGTAGGAGTAGTAAAAAGTAACTTTGATTTAAACTCTTGTAAAAGCAACCATAAAATAGTTAAAAAGTCCGTAAGAAACATAGGTTATTGAAAAATGCCTACCCAAAAAACACATAAAATTTTTAAATTTTGTAACTTTTTAGGTGTTTTAATTAATAATTTAGTTCGGTAAAGTCCAATTTCCCATGGGCACGGGCATTTATGGCTTAGATCTGACGGTATAATTCTAGTCATAAACATCGGTAATTCGTTTTAAATTTTTTAACGACTCTTCTGAAAGGGAACCAATAACCACGATCCCAAACCTGTAGTTAAGGATAACCTGCACTTAACGTTATTGGTCTGATCGCGCACAACTCGGCATGCAACCTCTGTAATCGCATTGCTACCTGACTAAGAAGACAATAAAATTTTATTATACAACCTGAACCTCTGAATTTATGCCCGTTTTAAATAAAAGTTTTGATTTGATTCAACTTCTCCTCTTTTTTCTTGTTAATGTATGCGTTTAGAAATCAAAACCAAAACTAAATCTTTATACCTGGTCTTAAAAGATCCAACTCAAACTAAAACAAAAATTTTAAAATAATGACGAGGGTGAGTGATGGGTCTTTCGTTTTTAAACCCGATTATTAGCTAATTAAATGGCGACTATATTTTCTTTCAGCCAAGGGCAAAATTTTGAACCAGTTATTATATGTAATACAAAATCGTAGTTAAGAATACCTGCGATTAAAGAAAAATGGTTTAATTTATTGTTTGATTGTTAACGATGATTCAAAAATGCTTACGAAATTTCAACCGCTTATTAATCAAAATGCGTTTGCGTGCCGGGCTCTTTTGTTTTATGTTTTTAATAAGAACTTCAGCCTTCAACGTGAGGAACAATTATATTAAAGGCAATAAGATTCCCTTTTGATTACGATGATTCGGCCTTAATATTTAACTTCTTCCTTGATACACGTAATTTGTTACGCCTACATAAAAATAATACTTTTAATTACTTGGTAATTAACATCACATGCGTTTAACACGATAATTGTTATTGTTTGAACATGGAAATTAATTGCAAATTATTTTAAAAAGTCCGGAAAGAATTATACCTGGAAGGCATTAAGCAGGTAAAAATTAATTTTAGCAATCTAAAATGTATTGTAATAAAGTTTTCAATTTTATGCTTCGCTTTTATTTTACTAATCTAAAAAAAAGCAAAGACGGAAAAAAGAAATATAGAGTGTGAAGCAGTTAAAGTAAAGTGTCTTTAACGCAATATTCTGAGTAGAATACGGCCAGCTGGGCGGCCATTTTGTTTTTAATTAGGTCAATCAATTTAATTGATAGCTCAATCAAATCGGATTAACTGGGCCAATCGTTTTAATTAGATCAATTTAATCAAATCAGCGGGTTATTTAGATCAATTTAATCAAATCAGTCGTTTTAATTAAATCAATTTAACCAAATCAGCGGTTTAATTAGATGAATTTAATCAAATCGGCGTTTTAATTAGATCAATTTAGTCAAATCAGTTTAATCAAGCAGTTTAACTAGAACAATTTAAGCAGTTCAGTTTAATTAGATCAAACAATTTAATCAATCAATTTAATTAGATTAATCTATCTCTCTCTCTCATCCTTCCCCCTCTTTTCGTCCCGCGGGTTAAATAAACACTCAGATGGCATCTTGCCCGTAACCAACATGAAAAAGCAACTTCTAACATGTCTCAACTTGTCTGTGAGGACTGAGATTTGTTCAATTTTTATGACAGTTGATTAACAATTTATGAAATTAATTATTAATCAGTCGCTAACCTAATTTAATTGTTTTATAGTTTGAAACGTTAATCAAATCAGTTTAATCAAGCAGTTTAACTGGAACAATTTAAGCAATTCAATTTGATCAAGCAGTTTAATTAGATCAATTTTGCGAATGAAACGTGCATGTTGGGTTAAATTTAAAAAACTAACCTGTTATTTTTGTTAAACAAGTAATTTCTGTAATGCATCGACCTTTGTTATTTATTAAATAGCAATCTGGTACATTATCGTTGAAACAATTTAATATTCCCGTACAGGAAAAATCTGTACCGGACTACAGCTGTAAAAGTAAATGGAGATAAATAACTCAATTAAACCAAAATTAACGATTTTAAATTAAGCATGCTATTTACCCGGTTATTAAAACTCGTTGCATTTTTTTTTCACTCACATAGTTTGCACTAAACCAAACCCACATTTTGTTTATTTATTCACTAGCTTTATTATAATTACAATTACTGGCACTTTGTGATTGCCTGGTAGCTCCCGCGTGCTAGGTATACGATTTATTTATTTATTATTATTATCATTATTATTATTTCCACTTATAGAACTGCATTTTCAGAAGAAAACCGTTAAAAATACTGAAACCTCCGCGCCGGGACATCTTGCAAAAGCGATCGTTCTGTAGCCTGGTCGGTATGAAAGCTTTTTGGATATTTAAACAATAAATTAGCCGTAATGATCTTACGTTCCTAATAAATGAACTGGTCCATACTAAAATAGAAGTTAGAACCAACCAAACATTTAATAGAGTTAAATGGTTTGCTCGTTTTGCAAATGTGTGCATAACATGAAACGTGGTCTTTCTGCATCTGTGAACTTGTCGAATAATTAAATGGCCGAGTTCCTTGAGTATAACACTTTTATTTAAACAATAAATTAGTTCACAATTATGTTCTTCTTCTTCGAGTAGCATACCCTTTACAGGGCGTTGCCGACAATTATGTTATATTCCTAATAAATGAACTGGCCGTTTACATACTAAACCAGAAGTTAACACTAACCAAACATTTACTAGAGTTCAGTGATTTGCTCGTTTTGCAAATCTATGTATAACACGAAACGTGGTATTTCTGCATCTGTGAATTACTAACTTAAATCTGCACTTCGGATAAAGCCAAAGTATCAACAGCACTGCGGTGTTGAACAATTAAATGTCCGAGTTCCTTGATTATAACCCTTCTTGGATATTTAAACAATAAATTACTCAAAATTATGTTATATTCCTAATAAATGAACTGGCCGTTAACATACGAACCCAGAAGTTAGCACTAACCAAACATTTATTAGAGTTCAATGATTTGCTCATTTTGCAAATCTATGCATAACACGAAACGTGGTCTTTCTGCATCTGAGAACTACTCTCCTTGATGTAGGATGCACATTTGCAGAATAAAACTGTTGGCAAAAAGTGTAATTCAAAGCAGTAAATCAAATTATTATATAAAAGATTTTTGTCTACAGCTCTTTGAAAATTTGCCAAAATTTTTATTAATAGTTTTTAAATGGTTTTAGTGAGGTTTAGAATTTTCCTACGTAAATAATAAGTTCTAGCCTGCAGCAATTATAAATTCGAAACGGGTTCTGTTCTTTTTTGTTTTTATTTCAGTTGTTTGAAAACTAGTCATAAATTTATATAACAGCAGATGCAGATGTGTTAGGCTTTAGGGTAGTTCATAAAAAAAAAACGAATTAGAAAACAAAGTTATTGTTAATTTGTAGTAAATATAAACAAAGAAATATGATGTTATCTTTTGAAAAGTTATATCTCCCGCCATTTTTGAATTTTATTACAAAATTTAGTGATATTTTGTTTACGTTGAAATTCCCTAGATTCTAGTGACTTTCTGTTTTTAAACTGTTGTCACTAAACTAGTAACGAGAACAGACATGTATTAGACAGAGATAGATATACCTGCTTCCTTCTCATGCAGATTTGTATAGGTGTAATCCTCGGAGACTTATTAATTTATAAAAGTTTAGAAACTGTTTTAATGCCCTAAATTCAAAATGTTGACATATTACATAAAATAGAAGCAAATGAGATTAATGCGTTAAATTGTTAAATATTTTACAGTAAACGCCTAAAAATATGTAAAAATTCAAAATGTAAAACAATGATATTATTTATAAAACAACTTATGAAGTATAATAAGTTGGTAACCTAATACTAAAATAATACAAAATGTGACCAGATTCATTTTTATTTAATCTTTAAAACACAAAATACAAAAATTATAAAACTCGTATATTTATATAAATAAATTTTGTGTTTAATATACATTCACTACAAGTTAAAATAAGCTTTTGATTTTTTTCATAATAATATCGATAAAATTTAAAAAGTTAATATTCTAGACGATAAACATTTTATTTTCTATGTACGTATAGTTAGAAAATATGTAATGTGTGTAATTGTTAAATATATTACAGTAAGTGTCAAATATTATACAAAAATTCAAATTAGAAGAATGTTATTGTTTGAGAAATATAAAAAATGCAAAATGTTAAAACAATGATATTATTTGTAAAAAACTTCTTTGCAAGAAATTTTAAAATGTACTTGCGTATTAAACATTCAATGAATTTCTAAACAACTTATCTGAAATTATGATAAAATTAAGAGAACGCAACTTAAACTTTGAACTACATTGGTACAAAATCTAGCAACATCTTCCTTTGAAATGTATTTAATGGTTTCTTTACACATTTTAAACAGGATGATTGAAAAATTAAAGACTTTGTTATTGCCCGAAAATTGAAATGCGTGAAAAGTATATCTATTCAGTTGAATTAAAGTTTGTAATTAAAAAAACGCCTCGGGTTATTTAAATTTACTTCATTTGGTATTTATTCCGAAGTGTGAAAATCCAGTAATTTTTAAAAGTTGTATTTCCTGAAATTTTGAATTTTATTACTAAATTTAGTAAGATTTTATTTACGTTGAAATTCCCTAGATTCTAGTGACTTTCTGTTTTAAATTTCTAAAAAATTGTTTTATTTTCATTCAAACAAGTCATATTTTTATAAAAAAAGTTAGTACTTACAAGTTCTCCAGTAGTAGATGTAGAAGATATTCCTTCAGAGGGATTTACTGATTCATTAGCCATCTATAAATAATAATTAAAAAACTTCAACGCAATATAAATAAATTAACGTCAATAATAAATTGATAAATTTATATTTTAATGATACTGTAATATATTTAACAATTACACACATTACACATTGTCTAAGTATAACTACGTACATAGAAAATAAAATGTTTATCGTCTAGAATATTAACTTTTTAAATTTTATCAATATTATCATCGAGGTAGAATTTAAGTCATGGTATCGAAGTTGTGTTGTGACGGTGGCCAGTTACTTTTAATATAAATAGCAAAAAATCTCTTAAAATCACAAACCTAAAAATTTATTTCACTTTATTACAGTGAAAAATCATGTAGTCTGAAGAATTTGTTTAAAAAAATTTGCTAAGAAACGAACCTAATTAAAATTAACTAAGAATTTTTGAGCATCTATGAAAACCGATCAGTAACACAGCCAGGAATTTTGTTAAAATAATCTTGAAAGTGAAATAGAATCTGTGTAATTTGAACATTTGTAATTAAGATTTCCCTGAAACAGGATTTAAATTACTACCAAAATTAGAATCGATTTTTTTATCGAATTTATTTAGTTACATAATTAGGATAGAATTTGTATTAACCTTCGAATTTAAATTAAGTTGCTAACCTTAGATTTTGAATCTGAATCCCACATTAGAACCAACTTTCTGAATAACCAAAAAAATATGCTACAAACTTGGTAAACTGTAGCAATTACTAAATTAATACACGAAATAAGAATGTAAAAAAATTATTCAGAACTTATTTTAACATATTTAACTAAGTATTCTTCAAGGCGCAATTTCACTTGCTCTTCTAATTTTGTTGCGAAGATTGTGAAATACGTTGAAATTATCTTAACTATGTCAAATTCTTGCAGTTTTTATTAAATAGTTGTCTCTCGGTTGATGCTGGTCAATTATCAGCTTATCAACTTGTTCCATCAGGCCAGAATACATATTTTCCAAATACATAATTCTCATCAATGAATAATTGTAGCCGGGCGTTTTAAGCATCATTTTATATATAGATGAGTATTGGCCTGAACAAAATAGGGTCTTGAATCACCTTTCTTTGAAAAACCGATCCAAACGCACAGTTTCATTTCAATTTTTTTGAATTTAATGTTGGTTTGCATATGATGTCTATTTTCTGCAAAATAATATTTACTTAATATTTTCAAAGGACCCGTGTCTTTCTTCCCAGCATAAAGTTTCCTAAATTTAACGTTTCCAAACGATCATTTGGCGTTCCTGTTGTTAAGACGTAAATTTTCGAGCAAAAATCCTACTAAAACGTTTTATGTTAGTTGCTTTTTGAACATTAGATATTGTGTAATCTGGAGTTTCATATGTTGAGATATTACATAAAAGAACTTTTATACTTTCCTGTCAAAATGTGGACGGTTTTCTAGAAATCTTAATTATTTTTTTTTTATTATTGTACCATAAAATATTAGCTCTGCTAAAGTGTATCGAAAAATTCCCCTAAAAAAAAACTTAGATTAAATGGATAACTAACAAACAGTGACCCACTAAGGCCTGACTATTAAAAAGGCGAGACTTAATAAAGCTTAATGATTCGAATACTTGTGACTAAAATTCGAATTCCTCTGAAAAAATTAATCTTGGATTCGATTCTTGATTTGCTTCCTTAATTATTAGACTTACAGCTTGTGTTTGAAGCCAAGTGGCAATTTAGATCAAGTTATAAATTCGAATTTCGAACCTGACGCTCATATTAGGCCAGCAAGCACCACCACTTTGGAAATTTAATCGAATAAATTAGAATTTCAATGGTAAATTTTCATTTCCAAAACTAACAAACTTAAACTTAAAAATTAAATTCAAATCTCTCTTTTCGGAATCAAATTTATAATGTTATATTTTGCCTTTGAAGTGTCAATCAATCACATACATACATATGAGTATATATTATACAAACAAGGAAAGCGATTAAAACCTTAGATTTACTTTAATTTAGAACTGCAAATCGTATTTAGTATATAAATTTTAGAATTAAAATTCGAGTTTGGAAATAATAATTGGAATCGAGTTTAAGATTAAACTTTTCTTCCATTCAATCTTTGTAGACCCAGATTCGGATCAGGAATTTTCTGGACTACTTACAGCTCTTTGGTTTAGTTTTATAATCGAACACGAGAAATGGATTTGTTTTAGTAATTTAAATTTCTGGTAAGATGCCCAAATCTACAAGTTTTGTTAAGACAAGAAGACTGGGGATTTTTAAAAAACTAAAATTTACTCCAAACTCAAAAGCTTGGCAATTGAAGTTGTGGATGTTAAAAAAATGATATTAATTTGAATTCGATTTCAAAGTAAGAATTGTACGATTTGGGGAACATTATAAGCATTGATTTCAATTAACTAGTTCGTTGGGATTTATTCTAAAGTAAATTAGGGTTTAATATATTGATTGCACCACTGCTAAGTTGTTTATACTGTTCTAAAGATCTGTGTTTGCTGCTTCACGCCAATTTTTGAAAATATAACTTATAACCAACCTCATGTAGTGTATGTTTTTAGATTTAAAAAAATTATAACATGTGGGCTTTACAAAATAATTTTTTTATCTAGAATTAAGAAGTAGCAACCTGAACAGAACGTTAATGAAGCAAATTTAAACAACGATTTAAATTGTTATAGTTGAGATTTCAACCGGTGGTCAATCAAATTTTCACAGAAGCGGAATTTAAATGCTGACTCTAAATTCCAATTTCGAATCTCCACTTTTCATTGCCGAATTGTATGCCATAGTTAAACTTAAGCTTGTATAAAATTTCAAATCTGAGTCAGCACTTCATTCATATTGAGTCAAATTTGGTCTCCAAACTTTACTAAAAAGTCAAATGATATTTCTCCATTATTTTAATACAATTTCCTCATAAACGAATTAAATATCGAATTCAGGAAAGAGGTCTGTCCTTTGACATATTTTTAAGGTTCTTTCTTAATACTGTATATTTAGCCAACAACTGCTGAAAATTCAAATTAGTCAATACTAGTAACAACAATGTAAAACCAACTCAATTAAATTAAATAAAACATTCAACATGTTAATAAAACTTGTCAAAATTAATCATGCCTTGAAACTACCAACCCTGTTCTTTGGAAAAGCCTAGCAAACAACTTAGCTGATTTTTTCGACACTTTGCAGTTTTTTATTTGGTATTGTTTTCTATGGCACTAACTAAATAGACAAGCTTCCGCTTTAAGCCTTAAATTTGTGGTAAGACATCAGAACAAATGCAACAGTAATCAGAATTATAGGATCTTTAAACCTGAACCCATCAAGGATTTAAATTTAGAACCCAACTTAAAATTAGAACTTCGATATTAAACTGAATCATAATAATCTCTGAAGAAGCTTAGGAATTAATTTAACTGGTATTTTTCGACCTTTTGTTATCTTTTATTTGTTATTCTTTTTTTCTCTTTTATTCTACTGAACTAAATGTAAACATTAAATTTGTGTTAAGACATTAGAACAAATGAATAGTAATCAAAAGATAGAATCTTACACTTAAACCCATCAAGGATTTAAATCCAGAACCCGGCTTAAAAAATATGATTGATTTTCCTTAGATTAAGGATTCTAATTTTAACTATTTTTGAACCTTGACAACCCCACTTATCTGTAAATTGAAGTTAAAATTGTGCTTGAGTTTATCTATATAGCATTCTGTAATTTGTTTTATTTCTCAAGTTGCCTCTGAAGCGATGCACTTAATTCTGTGTTACACCATGAAACTTTCGCTTTTATAAATTTATTGTTATTTAACGAGATGCAATTAAGTAAAAACATAAAAGTAACGTTCTACCCTAAGGATAAGGCCTTCAAAACAAATGTGACAGACAGAAAATGTAATTGATTAAATTGGCACATCCGTTTCCCCTCTACAATCTAGACTTTTATAACTTACAGATGAAAGATTTTACGATGCAGACAATTTACTTTATTCCAGACATTTATTCATATCTGGCTCGCTGGCGATATTTATTTTTCAATACATTTTGATTTCGAAAGCTCACATCAAAAATATCAGCTTTGCGAGATTTTATAACGATTTTCGAACCTACTCCAGCTCATTAAGAATTAAATATGAAACGTCCATTAGGGTAATTGTATGGTGATTATAGTTAGTATAAGCCCCCTCAAAATTTGTTAACCTGCTTTACATTTACAATCCATGAATTTGATTTTGAAAATATTAGCACCAACCCTCAACATCCTGATGCTGTAAACGTGTCATATCTTTATAAACATGCCTGGTACACGTGCAGTACGTGCCGGAACGTGTAGGGGCTGTAAATCCCTCTGACTCATACAATAAAGCTATGTATCTATCCCTGTGTGTAACTCGGATATATCCGAAAATTAGCGCCACTTTGAAGTTTTGATTATGCACTGTCCATAATTGGCTTTGCTCGTTTATTACCGTGGAACTGCGAGATGATTATGCCATGCGTAAATATGTTTTCCAACTTTAAAATTTACACTGATGAAAATACGTACTGACTCTTTTTACACTATTTTTAGATTTTTAAAAGTTCTCTCTCCCCCTATATATGAACAGAAACGCCAGCAATAAATGAAGAGTAAGCGTCAGCACCCTCCATACTTGGCGTTATTGCTTGTATTTGTGAAACGGCTTTTACGTAGATTATAAATTTTAATTGCAGCACATTCCGGGAAGTAGGTATGTTTATTTTTTCTGACAAGCTAAAGACAATTAAACTGTGTAAACATGCTACTGGAAAACGTGCTCGTTTTGTATTACACAAGAGGGTTGCCATTAATGTTAAGATTCTCTTTCTACCTCTTGCTTTATCTCAGATTCATGTTGGCTTTTCAATAGGTTTTTGTTTGCTGCTTTGAGATTTTTATTTATTTAAAGATTATTTCCTGAAGACTATCAAGATTATAAGTTGATGTTATGCTTTCGAATTTTAAATTTAAGTATTCGTTCAAACTTCTTGCTAAAAATTAGAAATAGAAAAATAATAATCAGACAAAGTTTAGATTTAGTATAGTTATTACAGATCTGCACGGAATGTTTAACTAATTATAATTCTAATATGACAATTAAATTTAAGTTAGCATTATTTCTTTAACAGTTTTTTAATTAAATTTTATTTTATACGGTTTTCTTATTCAGTACCTTGCGAATTTTTGATTAATCCCAAAATTTTCACAATTGTTCGAATGCGAGTTTCAGATTTTAAATTTGGTTTTACAATCTACAATCCTAGTTTAAAAAATCGAATCGAATTTGTATTTCAAAATGTATGTCTAATTTTTGTAGAAATTCAGTTATCAGCCAGAAACATTCATATTTCCTTTACCGAATTGCTTACATCAAGGTTTTTAAAATATTTTTTGTTATTTACTTTATCTGATTTTGAATTTAATTTTTTAATGTTATTTCCTCAAGGTGAACTAATTAGGAATGCATTAACTAGAAATTCATTAACTCTGACATAATATAATAACATAAACTAATTAATTTATATATTAATTTTTGTTTACTACTCCCAAGGCTAAAATTATTTCAAATTCCTACAAATCTATCTGGCAAAATAATTAAGAGTATATATGTACTTTAAGTAGATGAGATAATTCACAAATAATAAATTTATATTAATGTTTTTATAAATTTCATCATCCATAAACCTGAGGAACGAATTAAATTACAGAACTGGATGGACTTGGACAATCATTAATTTGCATTATTAAAACAATTCAGTGTCTGTAGTAATTCGATAATACCTAAGATTTGAATCATGAATAAAAAGAAAAATTTAAATCCTAAATATTTGAAACCTAAATTCAAGTATAATCTAAGTCTTCAAGATTCGAATCTTCGATTTTGGATTCGATTTAAACCACGTAGTAGCATTACACCTTCGCCTACATCTACATCCCCCAGAACTTAAGTCAAGAGGGGTGATGTAGACCAAAACCCTCCAGGAAACAAAACAAAAATGACTACAAACCCATTAAACATTTGCACATTTAACGTAAGAACATTGCTAAATGAAGAAAACCTTCAAGAATTAGAAGCTGCACTAGCAAAAATTGGATGCAACATAGGAACAATGGAAAATCCTGGACGAGGCCTTTACCCAATAATGGGGTCTCATTGGCTATGATGATGATGATGAATAGCATTCTAAACTCTAATCCTCAATTATGGAATTAAAGTTCAAATTTTTCAGATGTGTTCAAATGTTTTAGATTCATTCTTTAAGTTCTAACTACCGCTGTGTTTATCTGTTTAAATTAAACTAATAATAAAGTCAAAAACAATAACAAATAAAAAATAGCAAAACGTCGAAATGAACATTAGATAAATTAAAATTCGCACTTTAAGGATTTAACTACGCTTTTTCGAAGAAGAAAAGCGGGTTGTTCTGGTATTCAAAGCATTTATTAAGCAATGCTCTTGTTAGTATCGTAGTAAGTTTTATTAACACGTCTTCTTACATGAATCATTTTATTTAAATTTGAATATGTAATAAGTTACTCATACATCAATTAAAATTATACTCTAACAAATATTCAGGCCCAAAACTATTAATTTTAAAATTATCATAAAATTAGCAGCCTTGCATTTTGCAAAAGTTTGGCTCTTAGTATTAGGCGCACTTTTCCTGATAAAACTTGATTTTTCTTAACGTAGGTATTTGAACAGAAGTTCGCAACTTCAAGAATTTGCTAAACTTTCGAATACAGTTTTGAGTTTCAAATATTAGGAAATACTTGCAATTCAGCTCAAAATCTACGAAATATCGAATCTGTGAGTTTTCAACTTTTAATCAGAACTTGTTAACTCGAGTATTAGATTTTAGATTCAAAATTCTACGAGATGCACACACAACATGACAATTAAATTTCAAATTCGAAATTGAATCAGAGTTCTTCTAAATCGACTTAAAATTTTTGAATAAAAATTACACAAAATGTAGCTGGCAGAGTAAACATTTGAATTTATATTCACAATACTTAAACAATCGTTATAATTAAAGAAATAAGTTTCTAGCTTATAGGGAACTTTTGAGTAAATCTCACAATATTCATGCTAGCTGTCCAGATTCAGAATAGGACTTTGTAACTTGATCTACAATACTGATTTAACTTAGAACTACATATACCAATGAAGACCTATATATTCGAAACTCCAAAGCACAAAGATTCAAATTACTAATCCTTTATGATAACTCGGTTTCTGCAAGAGCAGATAGCGTTTTAGGTATTTAATTAATCTGATCTTTTAGATAGTTTTTCCTAAACATTATTTCCCCAAACTGTACAAAGCGAAGGTACAAGCTAATTATAAACTTTAACATTCTGATACAAAATTTAATAAAATAAACTTTAGTTACATGAGTTAGATCACGACACACTAACATTAATATTAATTTTTGTTTATAAATCGCAAGACTAAAATTCTTTCAAATTCCCACAAATCTTACTTTAAGCTGGATTTACATTAACACACTATGGTTAACATAATACTAGACTCTAAACCATAAAGTTTGAGTGTTACTAAAGTTTCTAAAGATTGAAATAGAAACTGAAATTCACAAACATTCCGCTTTGTAAAATTTTTCGAATCCGAATCTATAAAACCTACATACTTCATTTCCAAAGTCCATTTTCGAAGTATCACAATCCAAATTTCAAGTTCGACTTCGCTTTCCCAATTTAATAGAAAAATATATAACAGAAAGTTTGTCTGCCAGGTAATTAATTTGTGAAGAAAATTAGAATTGATATAAACTCAGTTATTTAGCCTGTATACGTAACACTTAGATAAACATTAGTTTTCTAACTAAAAATTTACAGCCGAATTTTAAAAGTTATTTGGAACTTTCACTTACTTATTTAGTTCTGCCAATAATACTAATGTTTACCTTTCAAATTTGAGCATTAAGTTCCAATTTAGATTCGAACTTTATATAAATTTGAGGTTTAACCGCTAAAGAACCTACTTCACGTATGAAAAATTTTAAAAGTCGAATTCGAATTTGAACTCTTTTTTGTGGAAATCCGAATCTTCGAGATACTTAAATTGAAGTTGGACCTTATTAAATTCGTTGCATTAAAATGCTTGCTTTTGGAGTAATTTGATTCCTGACTGAAATTAATATTATTTACAAAATTATTTAACACTAAAAGGCTTATGATTTTCTTTCTGAATTATATCTTTTAGAATTCAGGTTTACGGTTGTAAAATAACAAAGCTCGAATTAAGTTTCGAAGTTCGAACTTGTAACAATTATAGTTTAAAACTGTAATAAATTCGAAATTCGAAATTTAAAATTTGAATATGAGGCTCAACATTTGAATGTGGATTAGAAAACAGAATGTTGTATTTACAAAAAGAGACATCCAGATTCGAATGCTTAATTTATATTTGGATTATTGAAGGCATTTGTGAGTTTAAAATACAAATTCAAATTCCCTTTTATCAAGAAAAAAGATATAAGAAACATTGATTCAAAAATAGTGAGTAAGTATTAGATTTAGAAATAAAGATAGAATTTGATAAAAACTCTATTCTTTTGTTTTCATACGTAATATTAAATAACTAGTAGCTTTTAACTAAAAAGTTACAGTATTCGAATTTTAAAACTTTTACTTAGGTCTGCCAATATCCGTGTTTACTGTTTAAATGTGAGCAGTAGGTTTCATTTTAGATTCGAAACTTAATGTAGATTTTATGCTTAATTACTAAGATCAAAATCTGCCTATAACAAATTGGAAATTCACATTCGAATTTGAACTTCGTTCCTATGGAGATTCAAATCTACAAAGATATTGAAACATTTCATTAAATTCATTAGTTATTTATTACACTAGACGATAAAATTGTATTTCTTCGAGAAGATAATTAAATTTTATCGTCGAGTATAATATTCTATTTTTTTCTATAGCATTTATTTTAAATGAAAAAAATTAAATTGTAAATAATATAACATTTGACATTGACGTTTAAAATTATTACTAATCGAGTCACGTCTTAAAATCTCATTAGTATGGGCGTTGCTAGGGTTACAAACAGAGTTTATTCTACTTTATCTACTGTTGCTGTTAAAGTATTACTTCATCTACCCTTGCTGTTAAAATGCTATTTGAGTTTTTGATTTGAGTAGAACAAAGCATACTTTAACAATTGCTATAGATAAAAGTGCTTTTATTTTAGGTAGTCTGGTTTCTGGTAATTAATTTAATATTTTCAAAAACAAATAATGTCAAAAAGCTAATCTTTTGTGATTTTCTCCATGAATTTTAGAACTTTAAAAACCTTGTTCATATTTGAAATTATAATTCAAAGCTAGATATAAGTTTCGCAGTTCGAATTCGAAGTTTAAAATTATAATGAATTTTGAAACTAAAAATTGCAAATTCGGATATGAGAATCGAAATTTCAACTTTGATTCGGATTTGGATTCGATTGGAAATATAGTGAATTATTTGAAAAATAGCGTGAAGATTATCTTTATTGTTTTATATAAAAAAAGCTTGATTAATTATTTCGATATTGCACAGTTTAACTAAGTACCAACTTCAGACTGAAACTTTCAGTTTCAGCCGAACCTAAACCAATTCTCACTTATTCCTGATTGAAGGCATCTCCTCAGATGTGCCAAAAATAATTCTATTTACGTTTTCTGTTGATGTAGGTTAAAACCTTGATAGGTTTGCTACCTACCTAAGGGTAATTGCAGAAAGGGTGGCTACTTGTACCTAAACTACCGAGGTAGCCCCTCGGACACGCTACCGACAGCTAGTGGGAAAAGGTCGGGGTTCTTCTAAATGCTGGGAAAGAAAGGGCGCCAACCAGTTGCAAGCGTGTCTTGCAAAAGAAGCAGAACCGTAACTGATAACAGTTCTCCTGCAAATAACTTCAAAACACCAGGTAGCCCAATAACCCAATAAAGTACACCTTCAGATCGTTCAGATAAGTAAATATATTGAGTATAGGTATGTATAAATAACAATAGATAAATAGATATTGTAACATACAACATGCATATAATAACAAGTAAATAAATAGATATCACAATAAATATTGGGGAGGGGAACAATCTTCTCACAGAGCGGGTGAAGCCCAAAACTCCTGAACAATACGTTGTCTAGATATGTAAAGAAAATGTAGTTGATTAAACCCAAAATGAATTAAATATGAATGTATGCGATCAAGTGAATTGCCGATCAATAACCGAGGTCGCAAGATATATAAACTAATATCGTACGCAAGATGGTCGAAGCAGATCTGGTTCGGTAACTTGTCGTTTAAGCGCGTAAAAGTTGGTGTAAAAGATATGAATTAGAGTGACTTAATTAGTCCTCTAGTAACCTTGCGTAGCTCTGACGTCAAGATAAACGGTAATTCGACTTATTTGTATAATAAAACAATCAGAAGTGATAAGCAATGATTAATTAGAAAAACGTTACGTGTTGTTCGAAGTACTACAAATATTAAAGTTAAACTCCCGGTACGGTAGCATGAGACACTACCAGCCGTGAACAAAATGGTGAATACGAAATTATTAACAATTCAAGAACACCAGAAAAGCATGGAGCACAAGTGAAGCTCGTACCCCTGCGAATATCGAAATCTACAGTAAGTACTATAACACTCACTAAATTAATACAAGAAATAAAAAACAAAGCTACGGCAATCGTGATTCAGTTAAATTTTACAACGTATAACCTCAAATAATTTTAGGTCCCGCAAACACAAAAGTAAAACGTGGAGAAATGCTACCTCGCGAAGATTCCTTTGATTGACGAAAACCCCGAAGGATTCTTTCCAGGTCCGGCTACTGCAGCAGGCTTTCTAAAAATATATCTTCGGACTTGGAAAATGTGGTAGGTAAATCTTCAAAATAAGTACTCAGGTGCAAATCTTGTCCCCAAAGCCAATAATTAATAATTCATCAAATACGAACATGCAGCCAAACACATCAAAGGCAGACATCCAAAAGGTGGCTTTACAAAATGCGGTTACCCAAATGTAACCCTCCAAAAACCGGGCTATAAAAATCGAAAGGGGACGTTAGGGAATTCTACAAGAGGAGCAACAAAGCAGTAATTACCTTCTAACAGTTCTCGAAGCCCTCAAGTCGTGTAAGTACGTGGAACATATAACCACACATGTGTTTGATTATGTTAAGCTTTCAACCAAAAATACTTGTATCACTTCTACAATATCTATCCACAATTGCTTAACACAATCCCCAAACTATAATTTGATGCTGGATTATCCGTATAAACGTAAATTAAACCAAATTATATTCCAGCTATCAGGAGTCAACCACCATTGACGACACGACTTTTGCAAAAGAGAACGAAACTAAGGAGAGGTTCCAAAAATCCCCAAAAAGATCAGGATCACCAACCAAAAATACAACTCAACCTTGCTGATAACAAATGCCCTTTCCTCTAAAGAGGTCAGTAGGCAACCAAACTACCACTAAGTTAAATGTGGATTAAACTATGACTGGTGAAACTAAATAAATTACAAGGAACCTGTAATAGGTTAAAAGCGTTTAATAAAAAAAAAAAAACTAAATATCTAAGATACTAGTTGAAAATTCTTTATTAAGTTCAATATTTCATATAATTCAAACAAAGTCATCTATATATTACATGATATACATTTCTCAAGGGGATCTGTTGATACAATTGCAATGTAACCTTTGACGGTTCCAACAAAGTTTTTCTTATGAAATATTTTTACTTCTAACATGAATCTTCCTCTTGGTGCATGAGGTGGAAAATTCGACTCGTTGAAATAAATATTGTTTGCGTAGTAAAGACCCTAACATAAACCACACATTATATTAGTTATTTTTCTAGTAAAAAAATAAGTTTATTAAAACAGTTGAATCATCACTATTTGAAATCAAGCCATTGTATATATAAAATTTGCAAAATTCCTTAACCTACGTATGTTAAACGTTTTTCCCTAAAGGGAATGAATTTAGTACGAAAATCGACAAATATGCAAACTCTCGTCACAGTTTTAATTCTTTCTAAATTTAATTTATACTTATTATAAATATAGCAACCTGAAGTAACCTACCTTTCTTATAGGACACTCTGTAAAGTTGGTATCGTAATTTCGAAAACTTGTGCCAAACAGATCAGTTGCACTGGTTTCACATGCGTTATCAGTATAAAATACTGGAAACCGGCGATATTCATTACTCAAAAATTTATAAACTTGGATTGTGTTCTGTAAGTTTTCAAATATTAATTATTACGTACATTTGACAGGTTGAGTTTCGCAGGTTTCTTTTTATAAAAATACTAATAAATTACCTTAACAGGGTTAGTCAAATCTTTTAAAAGGTCAACTGTTATATTTACTCTCCTTAGGGTTCTTGTATAATGAAACACCGTCAAGTTAACGTTTCTGAGGTAACTTTTATTATACGAAATAAGTTCTAATCTTTCTGGAATAATTTTGTAGTCATTTTGCTAAAACTACACAAAAAGTATTAATGAAATACAAAACATTTATTCTAGGAATTTCGATAAAGCATTTAAGTAAAGTAAATTTCTAAAAATTGTGGTTTATTAAAATAAATGTTTTATTTAATTAATTATATATATGTATATAAAGCTCTACAGGCCTAGGAGGCCCATGGCTTGTTGGGTTATTTTCCGCCATTGTTTCCTATCTTTAGCTTTATCTTCCCATTTGTCAATTTTCAGTTGTTGCAAATCCTCTTGAACTTCTTTCCTCCATTGAGATCTCGGTCTTCCTTTGCGTCTTGTTCCTCCTATATCCGCTTTCCATATTTTGTATGGTACCCTTTCTTTGTTCATTCTGCTTAAATGCCCCAACCATCTGATTCGTTGTGCCTTTACTATTCCAATAATATTAGGTTCATTGTATAGTTCCTGCAGTTCTTGGTTTGTTCGTCTTTTCCATTGTTCTTCCACTTTTTTTCCGCCATATATTTTCCTTAACATTTTTCTTTCGAACACTTGTAACATTGTCTGATCTTGCTTTTTTAATGTCCACACTTCACTCGCGTACGTAACTGTAGGTCTCACAATCGTTTTATACACTCTCAATTTTAGTTTTCTTGAGTACATTTTACCCGATAGTATATTTTTTAATGCATGCGCGCTTTTTGTGCCCGCCGCTATTCTTGCCTTCACTTCTTCGCAGGTACCTGGTTTCCTTGATATTGCTGTGCCTAAATACGTAAAGTTCTCCACTTGTTGAAACTCATATTTTATGTCGTTATTTATTTTTACACTTAGCCCTTCATTCTCTTGAAAGGGTTTGTTGTTCCAGACCATGTACTTTGTTTTTTCAACATTGATTTCTAGTCCAATATCATATGCTGCTATTAGTATTTCCTTCGTGGTTTTCTGTAGCTCTTCCTTTGTTCTTGTTAGTATGGTTAGATCATCGGCAAAAGCGAGGCATTGGTGTCGTTGATGGTAAATGGTGCCTGTCCTTTTCGCCTCTGATTTAATTAATTAAATACAAATAATATTTAATACAATTTTAAAGCCTTCATGAAACAGTAAATCTAATAGGTACATAACTTTATAAATGTAAAATTTGAACTTTGGTTAGTTAGTTTTTATTTTTGCATGCATATATGCAAGCCAATGGAAATATTACACACTAATGATTTAAATTTAGATTGCAATTTAATCTGTAACAAAGCCAAGCGCAAGTTTTCGATAACCATTTTGTAATTATAAAATTATGTCTTTGTTGGTCAGAGCCTTTTTGCTTAAATAAGTAGGTAATTTATTTGAACGTGATACTTCCTTGTTTTTTTTGAAAAGACTGATTATTTATTTTTGTCTTTTTTATATTTCAGCGGAGACGTACAGCTAAAAATTGGAAATTTGGAAGCGAAAATCTAGCGTAAAAAATCCCTCTTGAACTTAAAAGTTCGTATTTTTAGTGTTGATACAAGGTGTTTCCTGAGTACGTGAAGAAAATGCAGGAAGTGTATCCTAAAACGCCTCCATGATGTAGGCCCTTTCAAAAATGGAATTAAAATTTGGTTTTTAATTTTTATCTCGAATTTATACAAAAAGAGAAAAGTCAAAGCCAGTGGATGTTTATATCTAAAAATACGCGCTGGAAAACATTATCTGCTTAGAAATATTTTTGGCTTTTGCATTCTTTCCGTGAGACTAGTAGTTTTCGAGTAAAAAAATAAAATAATTTGTTATCTGCGTATAGTCTTATTGAAGGAATTGCACACCTAATTAGAAATTAATATTCCAACGGGTGTTTAAAATTTTATTAAGATACGATTTTGTCCCCTAAACTTCATCGCACTGTATTTCAAAAACGAAGGACTTATGAAAACGTGTCAATTTTGTTATTATGTTCTCCTGCTATTTTTATATTTTCAGTTTTTTTTTTCAGGGCATTTGATTAAAAAATTATCAGAACAAGACAAAATACTGATACTTTTGTTAATTATAACTACTTTGAACGTTAATTTTGTTTTTGTAAAATGTACACGCAGTTATTATTTTTGTTCTACCTTTTTAATTTTTAATTGAATTAATTAAAATAAAATATTAGTAAAGCACTTTAGCTGAATTTAAATAACAATTATTACCCCAAAAATGGTTCCAAGGCCAGTAATAAGCACTACTACACTGAACAACGTCATTTTGCTGGCGTTTAGTTTGGACTGTTATAAGTTTATAATAGCAAAAGGATTATATAAAATATTAAAGCATTTATCAGAAAGTCTAAATGCCTGCATTGTAGCTAATGTTATTTTTCTGGTTGATCATTAGTAGTCATTATATCAATACGGTAAACAACAGGAAAATAGACGTATCTAACAGGATATCATTTACAATCCTAGCTAACAATTTCTTTAAGCTATTCTGTCCGATAACATTTTGTTTTCACTTTTTATTTTTGAAAATATTAAGTAAATTTATACTGGATATAAGGAAGATCACGGGTAATCATTGCTTTTTACAAAAAGGGTCTAAAGATTTTTAAAAATGGGTACGCCACTGATCTAAGAAAAAACTTTGCATGTGATTTTTAATTATCATTTTATTTTAGATCACCAAAATGCTGATGATGCGTATATCCTACAATACTTAAAAATGTAATGCCTCATTTAATTTAATATTTGCCGTCTGTTTTTTAGTTTGAGGTTATAGTACTTTGATACCCAAAATATTCAAGTGCAAGAATTAAGAATTAGCCTACCTAAGATTGCCCGTAGTCTGTAAAATTGTATGTCCGGCCTCCTCGACACTGTAAAGGTATAAGAGGGTGAAAGAGGAAGAAGAAGAAGATAATACAGTGGTCAATCTAGAAACCAAATGTACTGTTGTTATGGTTACAGTTGTTCTAGTTTAGTATCTGCAGTCATGGCGGAACTGGGGAAGCCAGGTAGCTCAGTTGTAAGACGGCTAGGCTTGCATGTTGCAAGTCCCGGGTTCGAATCCCTTCGTTGGCGGAGATTTTTTCTCAGGCCTCTGGGATCGGTACTAGGCCTGGTGAGACCATATTCACAGTTAGGCTTAACTAATTGTGCTCTATGCTCTACTCGGAAGACTGGTCTATGAACTAGAGTAACAAGATCGATCATTGCACACGTAGTGACACACACATGACACAGCCGAAGTAGTCCCTAAAGGCGATTCTGAGCAGATTGGCTGTACACGCATAAAAGACACACACAAAAAAGAAAGAAAGAAAGAAAGAAAGAAAGAAAAAAAGGAAGGAAGAAAGAAACAAACGAAGAAAGAAAGGAAGTCATGACGGAACAACTAGTTCATAATTCTGTTGCGCAACGAATTATCATTAAATTTCTTATTACTGAAAGCATAAAACCTGCTGAAATTTTTGAACGACTTTAAACACAATTCGGGTTAGATCGACACTGGCAAACTCTTAAGTGTTTCACTGATGCAGTGTTTCACTGTTGCCAGAAATTCAAAGATGGCCGAACTCAGGTGGAAACATTTATCCCACGCTAAGCGACCTAGAACCTCACTCACTGAATCACTGAATCAAATATTCAGGAAATTGATATGCTGATCCGAAGTGATCGACGAATTTTCGCCCGTTATTTATTAAACAGACTTCAGATAAGTATGGGTAGTGTTGAAAATATAATCCATGAACATTTGAAATTTCGAACAATCTGTGTAATGCGGGTCCCAAAGCTGCTTTCTGTTGAACAGAAATAAAGACGAATTGAAATCTCAACCGAACTCCTTCTTCGATACAAATGAGAAGGAGATTTTTTTTAAATCAATACTGACCTGTGGCGAAACCTGGGTACAGCATTTTGTTCCAGAATCCAAAACATTAAGCCTGGAATGGAGACACAAAACTTCACACAATGCTTGAAAAAGCAAAGGTTATCCGTTCAAGTTTAAAGATAATGGCCACTGCATTTTGGTACGCAGAAGCCGTTTTGTTTACAGAATTTTTAGAAGATAGGCGTACAATTAATGCTTCTTATTACGCTCAACTGCTTGCCGAAAAATAAATTTCGGACGAAAATACGGAAGCATTCGATTAGGAGTGTAGTTCTCCTCCACGAAGATTCTCGCCCGATTGATAAGGGAAACTTTAGATAAATGACTTGGGAAACACCTTTACATCCTATTTACAGTGCGAATTTGTCTCCTCGTGACTTTAGTTTTTTCGGGCACACAAGGAAGCAATGGGTGGTATTCGATTTGAAGATGAGCAGGTCAAAATGTTGTGCAAAACTGGCTTGCGGCTCAGCCACAAAACTTCTATAAAGAAGGGATTATGGAGCATCCAAAGAGGTGGGAAAAATGTGTAGGGTTAGAATGGGATTCTGTTGAAATATATCATAGGATAAATCATATTGCAAAGATCGTGTTTAAATAGAAAAGTTACAGGAAAATTCCGGGTTAAATTTGAATCTTCCTCGTACTTTACCTTAAGCTAGCTGCCACATCAGTTAAAATTGTGGCTATACAGGGTGTCCCGGGAGGAACCAGCCAAACTTTGGGAATATGTTACTGAGGTCATTTTAAAAAAAAGTTCCAAAAATAAGGGTCCAAAAGTACTATTTTTTTCGTCAGTATTAATTTTTTTGCTGCCACGCGTGCCACTGCTGGTATTGTCAAAACTAGTTGGATCGGAAAAGAGTCTCTTCATGCCATTATAGTGCATACCAAAGCTCAATTTAATATCTTAAATAGTTTTCGAGATATTAAAAAAAAGCCTATTTCTTGGACAACCTGTATCTCGAAAAGGAAGTACTTTCAGATCCTTATTTTCTTAAAATGACATCAGAAACATATTCCCAAAGTTTGGCAGGTTCCTCCCGGGACACCCTGTATAGTTTGTGCGTTTGTAATTCTTTTTTAGTGAAAGCTAAAGTTTTCAGCCCTACAACATTTAACTTCAAACTTGTTTTCAGTCCTTACTCTGAAGATTTAGAGCTTTGTAGTAAAAAATATTTAGATTGAAAATTCTGGTTTACAATGCCAGGAATAGGAAAAAGGTTTGGGTCGCCTTGTCCCTTTCAGTAAAATAACAAATAAAAGAGAAGAAATAAGATTTCCTACCTCCCAAAAAGTTTAGCAGTATTAACCGAATTTTAAAAGATTAAAATTTCTTTGGAAAAATACAAATTAAAGTTTTCAAAATATAACGTTCTGCCAGTGTTCTACTGATATCCATCCTTTTTCAAGGAAGGCTATGTACACAGCAGCTTAAAATATTTATGAACCAAACCCTTTAAAAGAATTTGTTTTATTAAAGTTTCATATAAAGACCCAGACTCTTTAACACAATTTCTTTTTCTGTTCTATGAGTTTCTTTTCCAGTGGCCTAAGGAATTCTAGGTATTGTTCTCTTTTGACACAATATCTGTACCTCAGCAGGTACCTGTTACTACGATTGAGTATTAACCAGTTCTTATAGATATAGCAGTCGTTGAACTGTAGATTGTGGATGAACTAGAAACTCTAGCACAAATTGAATTATTAATAACACTAACCAGTTGTCCGCTGAGGTCGTGATGGCGGTGTTAGAGAAGATCCTGCAAAGCATCGCCAGTTTTTTCTCCCACGACGCACTGAGAATCCAATTGGACCGGGTCTCGCTCCCCGTTGGCTACGGCAGAGAAAAGCTGACTGGCGTTCTCTACGAGGAGTTTTGTCGGCGCAAGAAGGGTATCATGGTGGTCAACAACGACGACAACCAGTGCTTGGCCAGGGCTCTAGTGCTAGCCATGGCTCGGAGGGCCAAGGATCCCCTACTCCCAGTATTAGTGAAAGGATACCCTGAAATTGACCGAGCTATGCACTAGAGCCCAAGTGGATCTGAGCCAGGGTGGGACTCGAGAGCACGTCGAGCAGTTTCAACAATATCTGTCAGATTATACAATAGTCGTGTACAATAACCGTTTAGGTAAGACTGTATATTATGAAGGACCTCGAGAACTCGATAAACCCGTCCTAAACTTAATTTTTGAAAACGCGCACTACAATGTTACTACCAATTTATGCTCAGCTTTTTCAACTACCTACTTTTGTGAGATGTGCCGTGTACATTCTGGACAGAAAAACGCTCATAAAGGCTGTAAATTCATTTGTCCGGCCTGTCACACCTCACCTCCCTGTAATGTGGATGTGGCCCTCGTTAAATGCAACGAGTGCCACAGAGATTTTCGCGAACAAGCCTGTTTTACTGAGCACACCAAAAATTTGTGTAAGGCTTTGCGGAGGTGTCCAACCTGTCTTAATAGCGTGTGGACTGACAAAAAGTCCAAACATAAATGTGGGTTAAAGTACTGTAGTAGATGTAGGTCAGAGCAACCAGTACGTCATCTTTGCCATATGACAAAGAATATAGCGAACAAGCAAAAATTAGACAAACATTTCGGCTTTGTGTTTTATGATTTTGAATGTCGACAGGACTCTCTCTTGAATGGTACAGATAATGTTTATCTGCACCAGCCAAACTTGTGTATCGTACAGAATGTGTGCAAGTCGTGCATTGACGACCCCGATATCAGTAAAGATTGCAACAAGTGCGGAAAGCGCCAGCACATTTTTAGAGAAAATCCTGTCGAAGAGCTTCTAAATTTCATTTTTTAAATTTAAAAAATCGATGGGATCCGTAGCTGCTCTGGCCCACAACGCTAAAGGCTATGACTCACAATTTGTATTACGCCAGATTATTAGTCAGAAGGAGCGGTGGAACCCTAAAATCATATCGAATGGTATCAAACTGATGTCCATCACCTGCGGCGAAGATATAAAATTTTTAGATTCGCTGAACTACATGCCGTTGCCGCTCAGCAAATTACCCAAAACGTTTGGCTTCCAGGGTATAAAAGGGTTCTTCCCTCACTTCTTCAATACTCTGGCTAATCAAAATTATGTAGGACCCATGCCAGCCACGCACTATTACGGGGCTGACGAGATGACTACGTCAGCTAGGAGCGAGTTTCTTACTTGGTATAGAGGCGAGGTCGAGCAAGGCACAGTATTCAACATGCAGGAAGAGCTTGTTAAATTCTGTGTTTCAGACGTCGATATACTGAGAAAGGCTTGCTTGAAGTTTTGGCGTGGTTATTGCCCGTCAAACGGTGTTGATCCCTTCCGTGAAGCCTGCACGATTGCTGGATCCTGCAATGCAGTATTCAGACGCAAGTTTCTTGCAGACGAAACAAAAGGCCTTATACCCCCAAACGGTTATAGAATGACCGACAAGCAATCTGCTATCGCCATCAAATGGTTGTTATACTTTGAACACACTTTAGTTTAGATATTCAGATTAAACACGCGGGAAATAGTCGCGAGGTTAAACTTAGGGAGGGTTGCTTGGTCGATGGCTTCTGCGAGGCTACAAACACCGTTTACCAGTTCCATGGATGTTTTTTCCACGGTTGCGAGGCTTGTTTCCCTGATCAAACAGCGCAACTTGGAAGTGACAAGCATGAAACGATGTTTATGCGTCGTGGGTATAACCTCGTTGAAATGAAAGAATGTCGATTTAAAAATTTTCTAAAAACTAATATTCAGGCCGCGGAATTTTTGGCCAATCACGACATTTTTCGGCACGAACCCTTAAACCCACGAAATAGCTTCTTCGGTGGTCGTACCAATGCGATTAAGTTGCATCACAATGTAGAAAAGGATGAGAAGATCAGGTATTTAGACGTCTGTTCACTGTATCCCTTTGTTAATAAGTATGGGAAATACCCCATAGGGCATCCTAAAATTCATGTGAGCAGGGATAAATGTGAACAGATTGATCTTAATTCGGTAGAGGGCATTATCAAGTGTACGATTGTACCACCAACCGATCTATATCATCCTGTTCTACCTCTCAGAATGCACGGTAAATTGATGTTTGTTCTGCGTAGAACTTGTGCTGAGGACAAGTTTATGGGCGAGTGTGCTCATACACAGGATGAGCGTCAATTTACCGGTACTTACGTGGCGGATGAACTCCGGAAATCTATTTCGGTGGGCTACAGGGCGATAGAAATTTTAGAGCTTTGGGAATATAAGGTCGCTCAGTACAACAAGGCAACGAAAACAGGGGGACTCTTTTCAGATTACGTCAATAATTTCGTTAAGTTAAAGCAAGAGTGTAGTTGATGGCCTTCTTGGTGTACGGATGACCAGGCCAAGGATCGGTATGTTTCCGAATACGCTGATCGAGAGGGGGTTGCATTAGATAAAGCTAACAACACTTCAAACCCGGGTATGCGTTACATTGCGAAATTATGTCTAAACAGTTTCTGGGGTAAGTTTGCCCCGAAGGAAAAAATCTAATGCAATCCTCGACCATCACTGACCCCAGTGAGTTATTCAAGAAATTCACCGATCCTTCGGTAGAAGGCCAAACATTAACTTTTGTGGACGACGATACGGTAATTCTAAATTGGGACAGACCGGACGAGTGTATTCGGCCATTGAATACAGTCAATGTCACGCTAGCTGCATATACGACAGTAAATGCACGGCTCGAATTGTACCAGTATTTGGAGAAGCTGGGTAGACGTGTGCTGTACTTCGATACCGACAGTGTGATTTTCACACAGCAACCGGGTGAGTGGGTTCCCGAAACAAGAGATTTCCTCAAAGACATGACCGACGAAATCAAGTGTTACGGGCCCGGTAGCTATATTGTCGAGTTCGTTAGTGGCGGGCCTAAGAACTATGCCTTTAACGTGTTTTCTACCAATAAGAGCGGTTATATATTTGTTTGTAAAATTAAAGGGAAAACCCTGAATTTCAAGAATTCCGAAAGCGTAAATTTCGAGACCCTTAAAGACATGGCTCGTAACAACGCCGAAGCCACGTACGTTCAAACCGATAGGAAGATTGTCAGAACACTTATGCACGAGGTCGTTTCCAAACCTGAAAGGAAAGTTTTCCGAGTTCAGTATACGAAACGGCGTCGTGTAGAGGATAGTTTTGATACGCTTCCTTTCGGCTATAGAACGTAGATTAGTAATAACATGGTAAAATTCTATACTAGCCCCGATATTGTTGAAACTGCTCGTCATCGCCCGGTAATTAATTTTAGTTTTTTAGTTTTTAAGTTTAGTTTGTACCCTAGCATAATTAATCTTAGTTTAGTTTTTATATAGCTTTTTTCTACCACAATAGTTTTAAGTTCAAATATTAGTATTTTAATATGTATATAATTTTATTTAACCACATTTAGCTTTAGTTATTCAATTTTAATCATTTATGAAAATTTACATACTGTTCTACATACCACCTATACTCTCGCTATACGGCCTGATTAATTGTACAGTACTCTATTATAATAATTCTTCGTGTACTAGATAGAAATCAAGCATATTGTTCAATCAAAAATCGTAAAGAAAAGTGGTACTTTTCTTGTTAGCAACACTTTTTTTCATTCATTCAACTTATTTGTATAAATATTCGTAAATGTACAGGGTGGCCCATTTTCGATGTTTTTAAATGGGAAGTACCCTTAATATCGGGGATAGGCAAAAACTGATGTCGGAGTACAAGGCCCTTTTTTGATGCAAGTTCAAGTCCCGAAAACAAAATTCCGCTGCCTTTTGTTATTTTTTAGTTATAGCCCAAAATTCATAATTTGGCCATATCGAAAACTTCAAATAACTGTCTTGGTTTTGAAGATATCCAAAAACGGTAAAAACATTCTACAGGCACTTTTTCAAGTAGAATACGATAGTCAATCCAGATATCTTCTAATTTTCATTTTTTAAGAGTTTTGACATAAAGTTGGCATTTTTTGAATATAAGTCGTAGTTGGCCATGATACCATTAAATTGCATATTTTTTCTGCTTTCCGAAAATATATAGTTTATAGGGTTTAAATGTAGTAACAATGCCTTTTTTGAACAAAATCGGATTATTTGATGTTGTTAGCAATTAGTGGGCCATGGTTCATGATAGCAATAAACAAAGGCTAATAGAGCGGGTGCATGTGATGTCCCCAGGCACACAATAACGCGCCCGATTGAAAATGAACGACAGTTTTGTAAGTTAATAAAACTAAATAATTACTTTAATATTTTGTAGAAAATCTCGCGTTATCTTTAATAGCTTTTAATTATCTTGACATATGGAGATTTTACAAGTTTCTACGTATAACCTGGCAAAATTTTTAGTTTCTTGTTTTGCAGAGCTTTTCTCTAACTGCTTTCTCTGGGAAATATCACGTTCCCTAATACTCTTTTTAATTCACGATAAAATTTTCAATTACGTTCGTATCAACTGACCGTGGGGAAAATTTTAAGTAACTGAAAATTTCAAAATTATGTGGGTTAAACCATCCCTCATCTGGTTAAACACATCTTTATTCGGTTTGATATTGTAATATGTAATATTTCCTTTTTGGTAAAATTAGTATACCGATGCATACAAATCTACCCTTTGTTTACCCTACAAGAGTTCAGCTGATAACCTAGTGACGTCACATGCAACCACTCTACTACTTTTTGTTTTGCTATCATGAACCATGGCCTACTAATTGCTAACAACATCATAATATAATCTGATTTTGTTAAAAAAGGTATTGTTACTGCATTTAACCCCTACAAACTATATATTTTCGGAAAGTAGAGAAAATATGCAATTTAATGGTATCACGGTCAACTACGACTTATATTTAAAAAATACCAACTTTATGTCATAATTCTTAAAACATGAAAATTAGAAGATATCTGAATTGACTATCGTATTCTACTTGAAAAAGTGCCTGTAGAATGTTTTTACCGTTTTTGGATATCTTCAAAACCAAGAGAGTTATTTGAAGTTTTCGATATGGCAAAATTTTGAATTTTGGGCTATAACTAAAAAATAACAAAAGATAGCGAAATTTTGTTTTCGGGAACTGAACCTGCATCAAAGAAGAGCCCTGGACTCCGACATCAGTTTTTGCCTATCTCAGATATTAAGGGTACTTCCCATTTAAAAACATCGAAAATGGGCCACCCTGTACAATTGTTCAAATTACTAAACGAGGTGCAAACTTCAATAATCTTAATAATGCATTATCACACGTGTATTGTGCAATATTTTATCTACAGAGCCCGCGCAAAATCTATTCCTGAAGGTATCTCCTCAGATGTGCCACAAAAAATTCTATTTACGTTTTCTGTTGATGTAGGTTAAGTCCTTGATAGGTTAAAAGCGTTTAATAAAAAATAAATAAACTAAATATCTAAGATACTGGTTGAAAATTTTTTATTAAGTTCAATATTTCATATAATTCAAACAAAGTCATCTATATATTACATAATATACATTTCTCAAGGGGATCTGTTGATATAATTGATATGTAACCTTTTCCGGTTCCAACAAAGTTTTCTTTATGAAATACTTTTACTTCTAACATGAATCTTCCTCTTGGTGCATGAGGTGGAAAATTCGACTCGTTGAAATAAACATTGTTTCCGTAGTAAAGACCCTAACATAAACCACACATTATATTAGTTATTTTTCTAGTAAAAAAATAAGTTTATTAAAATAGTTAAATCATCACTATTTGAAATCAAGCCATTGTATATGTAAAGTTTGCAAAATTCCTTAACCTACGTATGTTAAAAGTTTTTCCCTAAAGGAGTGAATTTTTAATTATAAAGTAATTAATAAAAATTCGGAAATAAAAATAATTTTTCGAACTTTCAGTTAATCTGATAAACGTAAACATCTCATCACATTAAAGTGTATTTTAAATATATTCTTAATGAATTTAGTACGAAAATCGAAAAATATTCAAACTCTCGTCACAGTTTTAATTTTTTCTAAATTTAATTTATACTTATTAATCTTATTATAAATGTAGCAACCTGAAGTAACCTACCTTTCTTATAGGACAGGCTGTAATGTTGGTATCGTAATTTCGGAAACTTGTCCCAAACTGATCAGTTACACTGGTTTGACATGCGTTACCAGTCCAAAATACTGGAAACCGGCGATATTCATTACTCAAAAATTTATAAGCTTGGACTGTGTTCTGTAAGTTTTCAAATATTAATTATTACGTACATTTGACAGGTTAAGTTTCGCAGGTTTCTTTTTATAAAAAATACTAAGAAATTACCTTAATAGGGTCAGTCAAATCTTTTAATAAGTTAACTGTAAAATTTACTTTTCTTAGGGTTCTTGTGTAATGGAATATCGTGAAGTTAATGTTTTGGATGTAACTTTTATTATACGAAATAATTTCGACTCTTTCTGGAATAATTTTGTAGTCATTTTGCTGAAACTACACAAAAAGTATTCATGAAATACAAAACATTTATTGTAGGACTTTCGATAAAGCATTAACGTAAAGTAAATTTCTAACAATTGCGGTTTATTAAAATTAATGTAATATTTAATTAATTAAATACAAATAATATTTGATAAAATTTTAAAGCCTTCATGAAACAGTAAATCTAATACATAACTTTATAAATGTAAAATTTGAACTTTGGTTAGTTAGTTTTTATTTTTGTATGCATATATGCAAGACAATGGAAGTATTACACACTAATAATTTAAATTTAGATTGCAATTTAATCTGTAACAAAGCCAACCCCAAGTTTTCGATGCCCATTTTATAATTCTAAATTTATGTCGTTGTTGTTCAGCGCCTTTTTGCTTAAATGAGTAATTTATATAAATGTGATACTTATTTTTTTGTTTTAAAGATTGGTTATTTATTTTTGTTTTTCTTATATTTCAGCGGAGACGTACAGGTAAAAATTTAGAAGCCAAAACCTAGCGTAAAAAATCCCCTTTCAACTTAAAGCTTCGTATTTTTAGTTTTGATACAACGTGTTTCCCGAGTACGTGAAGAAAACGCAGGAAGTGTATTCTAAAACGCCTCCATGATGTAGGTCCTTTCAAAAATGGAATCAAAATTTAATTTTTAATTTTTATCTCAAATTTATACAAAGAGAGACAAGTGAGAGTCAGTGGATGTTTATATCTAAAAATACGTGCTGGAAATCATTATCTGCTTAGAAATATTTGGCTCTTGCATTCTTTCCGTGTGATTAGTAGTTTTTGAGTAAAAAAATAAAGTAATTTGTAATCTGCGTAGAGTTTTATTGAAGGAATTGCACACCTAATTTGAAATTAATATTCCAACGGGTGTTTAAAATTTATTAAAATACGATTTTGTCCTCTAAATTTCATCGCACTGTATTTCAAAAACGAAGGACTTATGGAAACGTGTCAATTTTGTTATTATGTTTTCCTGCTATTTTTACTTTTTTTTTTTTCAAAGCGTTTGATTAGAGAATTATCAAAACAAGGGAAAATACTGCTACTTTTGTTAATTATAACTTAAGTTAATTTTGTTTTTGTAAAATGTAAACGCCGTTATTATGTTTTGCTTCTACCTTTTCAATTTTTAATTGAATTAATTAATGAAAAGCTAATTATACTTATTTAAAATAAAATATTAGTAAAGCACTTTAGCTGAATTTAAATAACAATTATTACCCCAAAAATGGTTCCAAGACCAGTAATAAGCACTACTACACTGAACAACATCATTTTGCTGGCGTTTAGTTTGGACTGATATATGTAAGTTTATAATAGCATAAGGATTATACAATATTAAAGAATTTATCAAAAAATCTGAATGCCTAGATTGTAACTAATGTTATTTTTTTTTGTTGGTCATTAGTAGTCATAATATCAATAAGGTAAACAACAGGAAAAGAGGCGTATCTAACAGGATATAATTTATAATCTTAGCTAACAATTTCTTTAAGCTATTCTGTACGATAACATTTTGTTTTCACTTTTGATTTTTGAAAATAAGAAGTAAATTTATACTGGAGATAAGGAAGTACACAGGTAATCATTGGTTTTTTACAAAAAGAATCTGAAGATTATAAAAAATGGATACGCCACTGATCTAAGGTAAAAATTTGCGTGTGATTTTTACTTATCATTTTATTTTAGATCACCAAAATGCTGCTGATGCGTATATCCTAAAATAATTAAAACTGTAAGGCGTTATTAATTTAAATATGTCGAATATATGCCGACTGTTTTTTAGTTTCAGGTTATTGTACTTTGTTACTCAAAATAATCAAGTGTAAGAATTAAGAATTAGTCTACATAAGATTGCCCGTAGCCTGTAAAATTATGTGCCCGGCCCCCTCGACACTGTAAAGGTATAAGAGGGTAAAAGAGAAAGAAGAAGAAGATAATACACTGGACAATCTAGAAATCATGAATGTGTGCTGTTGTTATGGTTACAGTTATTTTAGTTTAGTTTCTGCAGTCATGACGGAACAACTAGTTCATAATTCCGTTGCTCAACGAATTATCAGAAGTAATACCATAAGTGACTAGAATTTTACCGGAAATTTTTTTGCCGTCATGAACACGACTGCTTGTTGCGACGTTACGATTTTCCAAAGCAACAAGCAAGAGTGTTTGTGACGGCAAAAATTTCCTGTAAAATTCTAGTCACGAATGGTATTCGGAATGATAATTCCTCGAATTATAATGAAATTACTGAAATACTTGTCACTCAAAAAATTTTGACAGACGTTGTCTCTAAGCTATGCTGCTAGTCGCAAAATTTTCTAGAACATTTCACTAGGAGTGGTATTTTCGATTTAATTCGATTGTGATTGGTTCAATTCACCAAAATACTGTGATTTGATTGGATGAGTGGAATAATCATTAAATTTCTTATTAATGAAAACATAAAACCTACTGAAATTCTTGAACGACTTTAAAGACAATTCGGGGTAGATTGACACTTTCAAACACCTAAGTGTTTCACTGGTGCCAGAAATTCAGAGAAAGCCGAATTTATCCCACGCTAGGCGACCACGAACCTCACTCCCTGAATCAAATATTCAGGAAATTGATAAGCTGATCCGAAGTGATCGACGATTTTCCGTCTGTGATTTATTAAACTTGAGATAAGTATGGGTAGCGTTGAAGATATAATCCATAAACGTTTGATACTCGAAAAATCTGTCCGAAAGCTGCTTTCTGTTGAACAGAAACAAAGGCGAATTGAAATCTCAACCGAACCCCTTCATCAATACAAGCGAGAAGGAGAGGCATTTTTAAACTCAATACTGACCTGTTACGAAACCTGGATAGAGCATTTTGTTCCAGAATCCAGAATCCAAAAAATTAGGCTTGGAATGGAGACACAAAACTTCACACAAAGCTTGAAAAAGCAAATGTTTTGTTTACAGATTTTTTTGAAGATAGGTATGCTATTAATGCCCAAAAATTGAGCCTGCATTTCGGATGAAAAGACGGAAGCGTTCGGTTAGGAGTGTGGTTCTCCTCCACAACAGTGCTCTTGTGACTTTCATTTGTTTGGGCCACTAAAGGAAGCAATGGGTGGTATTCGATTTGAAGATGATGAGGAGGTGAAAAATTTTGTGCAAAACTGACTTGCCGCTTAGCCAAAGAACTTCTATAGAGAATCGATTATGAAGCTTCCAAAGAGATGGCAAAATTGTGTAGAGTTAGAAGGAGAATCTGTTGAAATGTAGGATAAATCATATTATAAAGATCTTGTTTAAATAAAAAGTTGCAGGAAAATTTCGGGTTAAATTTGAATCTTACTCGTACTTTACCTTAAGCTAGCTGCCACATAAGTTGAAATTGTGGCTATATAGTTTGTGCGTTTGTAAATTTTTTTAGTGAAGAATAAAGTTTTCCGTAAAATACGTCTTGCAACATTTAACTTCAAACTTGTTTTCAGTCCTTACTCTAAAGATTTAGAGCTTTGTAGTAACAAATATTTAAATTGAAAAATTTTGTTTACAATGCCAGGAATAGGAGAAAGGTATGGGTTGCCTTGTACCTTTCAATAAAATAACAAATAAAAGAGAAGAAGTAAGATTTGCTACCTCCCAAAAAAGTTTAGCAGTATTAACCCTTAAAATCTAATTTTAAAAGATTAAAATTTCTTTGGGACAATACAAATTAAATTTTTTAAAATATAAGGTTCCACCAGTGTTCTACTGATATCCATCCTTCTTCAAGGAAAGCTATGTACAAAACGGCTTATATTTATGAACCAAACCAAACCAAAAGAATTTGTTTTATTAAAGTTTGATTCTTTAACACAATTTCTTCTTCTGTTCAACGAATTCCTTTCCCAGTGACCTAAAAAATTCTAGGTATTGTTTTCGGAGAACTACATGTACATGCTACCAACTATGATCGAGTATTAACCAGTCTTCATAGATATAACAGACATAACAGTCGTGATTAAAACTAGCCAGGGTTTTATTTCCAATGCCATACGTACACCGAAAACATCAGATCGTTTCTCTCGGAAGGCAATAATAAACCACCGTGGTATGCTGCCTAGTAAGTCTTCTCTGAAGAAGAAGTGCAGTAGAATGCTATATCACAGAGCCCCCACTAACAATGAATATCAAAAGTGAACATTTGTTGTCAGCTATTGAAAATAAATTCTTTATTAATATTAGAAAATTGCCATGTCACACCCAAGCTGTTGAACGATGTGTAAAGATTATAAGAGAAGAGTCCATGAAAGTTTATGGTCACTCTTCAAGAGACGGTTTTATGAGAATTAGAGTAGAGGCAAGACAAAATTTACCTTGGTTTGAAAATAAAAAACAGTACCACAATGATAAAAAAGTGAAGACATCCAATAATTGATAACATTTAAGGGTGGGAGGAAGGGTGCAACTCGACATTGCAGTCACCTCCCCGTGGTGAGTTGTGGGTTGACTAAGGGATGATAAGAAATATATTTTTGGTGCGCGATTTAAATAAAACATCATTTTTTCAAGCGACGAGCTGCATATTTTCACTTTAATTGCCCTGGAGCGCGGCTAAACATTAAAATATATCAACCAAATTATTTTTTTGTAATAAGTGAGCAGATATCCATCAGTTTTCTGCTATACCAGATCCAAAATGTGACATTGAATAACAATTTGATTTAGCTTCTCTGGGGCGGCTAAATTTTTATTTTAATTTTAAAAAAAAATCAGCTCTGTTGCCTACCAATTTTACAACTTTTTTATACTATGCCAATCGAGATTTCCAAAAATAATTTTTTTCGGACCGGTCTACTGTATAACTAGGTGTTTAGTTTAATTATAATTAAACATGTTTTAGCAGTACTTCGATTAAACACATTTCATTTTGATTTTTATAATTTCCAAATTTACCAAAAGTCACAAAAAATTCATTATTTCTCTTAGACATTAAAATATGGGTTAAGGCCTCCTAAGTCGCTTTCATACCTCTGCGTGCTGGGTGATGTGGTAAGCACCACGCCTTCGACAACCGCCTACTTTAATTACTCCGGTACTGTGTTTCGGTTCCCATTTATTTTCAGTGACTGGGTAGGCCAGCCACCTAGCATCCGACTCGGGTTTGATACCGAGAACGTCCGCGCTGTAGTCGAATGCCCTAACAACTCGGGCACTTAGGCTACTATATAAATAAATAAATAAATGTAGAACCCAGTTTAAAACGAAATTCCCTTTTTTAATGGACAAGCGTTAGATTTGGCATCGAAATCCATAAAGTGGGTTCCAAATAGATCAGACGTTGTTTCGCAAGCATTTCCGGACCAAAATACTGGAAATTAGCGATACTCATTACTTCAGTAGTCAATAAATTACCTTAATTTCCTCAGTCAAATCTTGTAATAAGTAAGCGCTTCCATTTATTCATTTTTGAATTTTTGTATAATGAAATATAGCAAGGTTAAGGTTTCTGGTGTAACTTTTATCGTACCAAATAATTTAGGCCCTTTCTGGAACGATTTTGTAGTCGCTTTGCTGGATCTAAAAATCGTCGAAACCAATAGTAAAACCAAACGGGTGACATTTTATTATGCCTTTTGAAATTCAGAAATTCTTATTTATAGTTTCCGTACATACAGCGTTTCCCAAAAAGTGTGAACAAACAAGAAACTCTATTATTATTGATTTCTCAAAAAAGCTTGCCCTTAATAATAGTTTTTAATTTAGCTTTAAATAAAGGTGGTCTACCCTTGTCCTGCACTCAAGTTATTTAATTTCCCACCAAACAGTGCAATCCTTTTAGAGGTAATTTACATTTTAAGATTAACAAATTTTTATTCAGGGTAACATAACATTTTTTCAGAAATCAATAATAAAAAGGGTACCCATTTTTGGAAAACACTATATATAAAAGAATCAATTCCTTTAGGAATTTATATTAAATTATTTTCCTTTCGAAACTTTACATAACGAGTTTTGAAAAAGTCTGTTGTTACTTTTGGTTTGCATTATTTGAACTTAAATTTATTTTAGATTTTAAATCCCTTATTTGGCTTAAAATGAAATATGTTGCCTGTAAAGCTTTGACAAAAGGTTGTCTTAATTTTTGTTGAATTTTTCCAACGATTTAATGATGGCGTTTTTGTAATAATTAACTAATGGATTAATTTTTTTCGTTATTATTATTTTGTTTTCTTGTGTCATTAGTGATTATTACGTCAACGTGGCAATCAAAAATGAAAGAAGCGTAGGTATCTAAAGCCATAAATTTAAAACTGTAACAGAGAATTTTTTAAATTGATTTGTCCGTTTTAATGTACCTTGTCAGATTTTATATCCACAAATTATATTTTTGAACACAATTATTATTAAGCCCATTCCGAAGATGAAGTTAATATGAGCGCATTTTTCAACGAAAAGGTTTTCCAACCTCAAGAAAAATAGATACTCCGCATATTTAAACGACAAGTTGCGTGTGATTATTAATTATCATCTTATTTTACATCAAAAACGTGCTGTGCATGCGTATATCCTAAAATAATTAAATATGTGACGCGTTATTTAATTTTAAATCTGTTGAATCATTATTTTATTTCTTTCCTAAATTTTATCTTTTTCTTAAGCTATTTTAATGTATTTGCCTAAAGTCAAGACGAGTAATTAAGGATCAGTCAATTTAAGTCGTTACAAATTAAAAAAAAATCAAAAGATTTCAAAGTTTCTTATGTACAGGGGGTTCCAAATTGGACACTTTTGATAGGAAACGCCAATTTCTAGAGGAGCTAGAAAAAAAACTAACCTATATGTTACGAGCTCGATTTTTGTGAGAAACTGAATGCCGAAAACCGCACATCGATATCTTGAACTGTTTAGAAGATATAGGGTGGTTTTCAATTTTGCGCATTTTTGACCCACCTCCGTAACTTATTTATTTATGAATATTTTTTGTTTCTGTAAAACATTCTTAAGGCACTTTTTTTAAGAGAATCCAATAGTGCCCAAGTTTTTTTGTAAAAAGAATGGTTTTGAAGCTATGACATAAACTTGTACTTTTTCTTATGGACAAACCTGTATATTTTTGCATATTCTTTTTCTAAATATATAAAATACTTGATACTTTCCTTTTTAACATTTATTTCATTGCCGTTTCTAAAATGCTATAGATGAATTTTGTAAATCTGGAGTGCCACATGCTTGAAAAATAGAACGAAATAAATTTACAGCTGTTATAAAATATTTATTGCCTATTTTTTAGTAATTTATTGATTTAATTAAACAACACAAAATAACAAAAGCAAACAATATAACATTAAAACTACATTATAAATAGTTTTTTTCTATCTCCTCTAGAAATTGGTGTTTCCTATCAAAAGTGTCCAATTTGGACCACCCTGTACAAGCCAGAGAGTTCAAATTTAGTGATGAGCTATATTTAATGCCGAATTTCTATCTAAGAATATTTCACAATGCTTAAATTAGGCTTTTGTGAGCCTTTGTAAGATGTTAAATAACGGTTCGTAAAATCTCAAATCATTTAGCTTTTTACTTTTAAAAATTGAGTTTCATTTAAATATTAGAAAATGGAAAAGCCCGAAGTTTGATACTGGAAAAACTCCAATATTAACCTGCCGATTTTTCTAAGCAAGGGTTTAGGAATTAAAATCGCAGTTGTACGGGTGTTGTACTGACATCCGTGCTCCTTAATATCTTATATCTATGCACACACGATTTTATATTTAAAAACAGTTTCCCTTAATTATTTTTTAATCCACCAAATCGTGCTCGTACTTCATATTACTAAGGATGAATTTTTTTATATCCGACTATTCACTAGCGGGATTATTTCTAAAAATAAAGCCTAACTAATGGAAGAACATTAACTTCCTAATGTTTAGTTACTCTTCTGAAGTATTCTTCTCTCTGGAGACTTTTTACACGTGTCGAGATAAACCTTGACATGCAGCGACAGATTTCCATCTATGGAAAGACTGTTAGTTGTTCTGTTTATTTATACGGCTTCGGCTATAAATCTTATTATTTTCTAGTCATTTAAAGTAATTTCTGAAATTTAAAAATACCGTAACTTTCAAGCAAACTTTAAATGTCTAAGAGCTTCTCTACATTTATTTTTATATTTTGGCTTCGCAAATAATAACACTAAGTAAGTCGCAGATGTATGGAATTAACTATAAGGATTGTGATACGATATACGTGGAGTGAGTTGGTCAGGTGTAAACTGAAATTTACAAACACTCCGCTTTGTAAAATTTTTCGAATCCGAATTTGAAACCTACATATTTCATTCCCAAAGTCCATTTTTGAAGTGTCACAATCCAAATTTCAAGTTCGAATTCGCTTTCCCAATTTAATAGAAAAAAATATAACAGAAAGTTTGCCTGCCAGGTAATTAATTTGTAAAGAAAATTAGAATTTATATAAAGTCAGTTATTTAGCCTTTATACGTAAAACTTAGATAAACATTAGTTTTCTAACTAAAAATTTATAGCCGAATTTTAAAACTTACTTGGAACTTTCACTTACTTATTTAGTTCTGCCAATAATACTAATGTTTACTTTTAAAATTTGAGCTTTATATAAATTTGAGGTTTAACTGCGAAGACCGTACTTCACGTATGGAAATTTTAAAAGTTGAATTCGAATTTGAACTCTTTTTTTGTGGAAATCCGAATATATAAAAATATTTAAACTGAAATTAATTCGCTCTATTAAATTCATTTACATTCAAATGCTTGTCTTTTGCGTTGTTTGATTTCTGGAGCTGAAGTTAGTATTATCCATAAAATTATTTCAAAACTCTAAAGTCCTTTGATCCCTCCCTCTTGAGTTTTTTAAAACATTGAATTGAAGATATAAAGGTAATTTCCATATTTGGAAGTATAATTCAAAGCTTGATGTAAGTTTGGAAGTTTAAACCCAAATTCACCTACGAAAATTTATGTGATTCACATTAGAACTCTTTTGTGGAAATTCGAATCTACGAAGATATTTAAGTTGAAGTTGGACCTTATTAAATTCGTTACATTAAAATGCTTGTTTTTGGGGTAATTTTATTCCCGACTGAAATTAATATTATTTACAAAATTATTTAACACTAAAAGGCTTATGATTTTCTTTCTAAATTATATTTTTTAGAATTCAGGTTTACGGTTGTAAAATAACAAAGCTAGAATTAAGTTTCGAACTTAGAAAAGTTGTAATGATAGTTCAAAATTATAATAAATTCGAAATTCGAAATTTAAAATTCAGATATGAGGATCAACATTTCAATGTGGATTCGAAAAGAGAATATTGTCTTAGCAGAAATTGCAATTTTCAAATCAGAGGCATCCAGATTGGAATGCTTAATTTGTATTTGGATTATTGAAGGCATTTGTGAGTTTAAAATACAAATTCAAATTCGCTTTTATCAAGAAAAAAGATTCAAGAAACTTGATTCAAAAATAGTGAGTAGTAGATTTAGAAAGAAAGATATAATTGATAAAAACTCTATTCTTTTGTTTTTATACGTAATATTAAATAACTATTAGCTTTTAACTAAAAAGTTACATCCGAATTTTAAAACTTTTACTTAGGTCTGCCAATATCCCTATTTACTGTCCAAATGTGAGCAGTAGGTTTCATTTTAGATTCGAAATTTAATGTAAATTTTATGCTTAACTACCTACTAACATCAAAATCTACCTATGACAAATTGGAAATTCGCATTCGAATTTGAACTCCGTTCCTATGGAGATTCAAATCTACAAAGATATTAAAACAGTTCAAATTCGCTTTATTAAATTAATAGTTATTTATTATACAAGACGATAAAATTGTATTTCTTCGAGAAGATAATTAAATTTTATCGTCGTGTATAATATTCCATTTTTTTCTAAAGCATTTATTTTAAATGAAAAAAATTAAATTATACATAATATAACATTGACATTGACGTTTAAAATTATTTTTTTCTATAGCAGCTGTTAGAGTGCTACTTTATCTATTACTTTGAGTAGATAAAGTAGCTCTTTAACAGCAAGGGTAGATAAAGTACTATTTTAACAGCAAGGATAGATAAAGTACTTTAATTTTTTGTTTTTAACCCTAAAACGACCATACTAATGACATTTTAAAACGTGACTCTATTTGTAATTTTTTAAATGTCAATGTCAAATAAATGTCAAATAAAATTTATTTTATACTCCTATTTGTTTTCCTTTAAAATAAATGCTATTGAAAAAAATAGAGTATTATACACGACGATAAAATTTAATTATCTTATCGAGCGTAATTAGCGTCTAGACTGGTGTCTCGACGCTAAAATACGCCCTCGTAGATAAAATAGAATTTTATCGTCTTGTATAATAAATAACTAATTACTAATCGAGTCACGTTTTAAAATCTTATTAGTATGGGCGTTGCTAGGGCTACAAACAATGTTTATTCTACTTCATCTACCGTTGCTGTTAAAGTATTACTTTATCTACCCTTGCGTTTAAAATGTTATTTGACCGTTTGATTTGAGTAGAACAAAGCACACTTTAACATTTGCTATAGAAAAAAAGGCTTTTATTTTAGGTAGACTGGTTCCTGGTAATTAATTTAATATTTTCAAAAACAAATATTGTAAAAAAGCTAATCTTTTGTGATTTTCTCCATGAATTTTAGAACATTAAAAATCTTGTTCATATTTGAAATTATAAATCAAAGCTAGATATAAGTTTCGCAGTTCGAATTTGAAGTTTGAAATTATAATGAATTTTGAAATAAAAAATTGCAAATTCGGATATGAGAATCGAAATTTCAACCTTGATTCGGATTTGGATTCAATTGGAAATATAGTGAATTATCAGAAAAATAGCGTGAAGACTATCTTTATTATTTTATATAAAAAAAGCTTGATTAATTATTTCCATATTGTACAGTTTAACTAAGTACAACTCCAGACCGAAACTTTCAGTTTCAGCCGAACTTCTTACTTATTCCTGATTGAAGGCATCTCCTCAGATGTGCCAAAAATAATTATATTTACGTTTTCTGTCGATGTAGATTAAGTCCTTGATAGGTTAAAAACGTTTAATAAAAAAAATAAACTAAATATTTAAGATACTTGTTGAAAATTCTTTATTAAGTTCAATAGTTCATATAATTCAAACAAAGTCATCTATATATTACATAATATACATTTCTCAAGGGGATCTGTTGATACAATTGTTATGTAACCTTTTCCGGTTCCAAGAAAGTTTTCCTTATGAAATACTTTTACTTCGAACATGAATCTTCCTCTTGGTGCATGAGGTGGGAAATTTGAATCGTTTAAATACAAATTGTTTCCGTAGTAAAAACCCTAACATAAACCACACATATATTAGTTATTTTTCTAGTAAAAAATGAGTTTATTAAAACACCTAAATCATCACTATTTCAAATAAAGCCATTCTATATGTATAATCTGCAAAATTCCTTAAACTACGTATGTTAAAAGTTTTTCCCTAAAGGAGCGATTTTTTAAATATAAATTATATAAATTAATAAAAATTCGGAATTAAAAATTATTTTCCGAAGTTTCAGTTAATTTGGAAAACCTAAACATCTCAGCACATTAAACTGTATTTTAAATTTAAATTTAAATACATTCTTAATGAATTTAGTACGAAAATCGAAAAATATTCTAACTCTTCTCACAGTTTTAATTTTTTTTAAATTTAATTTATACTTGTTATAAATATAAAAACGTGAAGTAACATACCTTTTTTATAGGACAGGCTGTTACGTTGGTATCGTAATTTCGGAAACTTGTCCCAAACAGATCAGTTGCACTGGTTTCACATGCGTTATCAGTCCAAAATACAGGAAACCGGCGATATTCATTACTCAAAAATTTATAAACTTGGACTGTGTTCTGTAAGTTTTCAAATATTAATTATTACGTACATTTGACAGGTTAAGTTTCGCAGGTTTCTTTTTATAAAAATACTAAGAAATTACCTTAATAGGGTCAGTCAAATCTTTTAATAAGTTAACTGTTATATTTACTTTCCTTATGGTTCTGGAGTAATGGAACATCGTCAAGCTTATGTTTTTGATGTAACTTTTATTATACGAAATAATTTCGAATCTTTCTTCAATAATTTTGTAGTCATTTTGCTGAAACTACACAAAAAGTATTCATGAAATACAAAACATTTATTGTAGGACTTTCGTTAAAGCATTAAAGTAAAGTAAATTTCTAACAATTGTGGTTTATTAAAATTAATGTAATATTTAATTAATTAAATACAAATAATATTTAATAAAATTTTAAAGCCTTCATGAAACAGTAAATCTAATACATAACTTTATAAATGTTAAATTTGAACTTTGGTTAGTTAGTTTTTATTTTTGTATGCATATATGCAAGACAATGGAAATATTACACACTAATAATTTAAATTTAGATTGCAATTTAATCTGTAACAAAGCCAAGCGCAAGTTTTCGATACCCATGTTATAATTATAAATTAATGTCGTTGTTGTGCAGCGCCTTTTTGCTTAAATAAGTAATTTATTTAAATGCGATACTTATTTTTTTGTTTTAAAAACTGGTTATTTATTTTTGTATTTTTTATATCTCAGCGGAGACGTACAGGTAAAAATTGGAAATTTAGAAGCCAAAATCTAGCGTAAAAAATTCCCTTTGAACTTAAAACTTCGTATTTTTAGTTTTGATACAAGGTGTTTCCTGAGTACGTGAAGAAAATGCAGGAAGTGTATCCTAAAACGCCTCCATGATGTAGGCCCTTTCAAAAATGGAATCAAAATTTGGTTTTTAATTATTATCTCAAATTTATACTAAAGAGAAAAGTGAAAGTCAGTGGATGTTTATATCTAAAAATACGTGCTGGAAATCATTATCTGCTTAGAAATATTTTTGGCTCTTGCATTATTTCCGTGAGATTAGTAGTTTTCGAGTAAAAAATAAAACAATTTGTAATCTCCGTAGAGTTTTATTGAAGGAATTGCACACCTAATTTGACATTAATATTCTAACGGGTGTTCAAAATTTATTAAGATACGATTTTGTCCTGTAAATTTCATCGCACTGTATTTCAAAAAAAAAGGACTTATGGAAACGTGTCAATTTTGTTATTATGTTTTCCTGCTTTTTTTATATTTTCAGTTTCTTTTTTTTAAGGGAATTTGATTAAAAAATTATCAAAACAAGACAAAATACTATTACTTTTGTTAATTATAACTACTTTGAACGTTAATTTTGTTTTTGTAAAATGTAAACGCAGTTATTATTTTTGATTCTACCTTTTTAATTTTTAATTGAATTAATTAAAATAAAATATTAGTAAAGCACTTTAGCTGAATTTTAATAACAATTATTACCCCAAAAATGGTTCCAAGGCCAGTAATAAGCACTGCTACACTGAACAACATCATTTTGCTGGCGTTTAGTTTGGACTGATATAAGTTTATAATAGCAAAAGGATTATTTATATACAATATTAAAGCATTTATCAAAAATCTAAATGCCTAGATTGTAGCTAATGTTATTTTTCTTGTTGGTCATTAGTAGTCATTATATCAATAAGGTAAACAACAGGAAAAGAGGCGTATCTAACAGGATATAATTTACAATCCTAGCTAACAATTTCTTTAAGCTATGCTGCCCGATAACATTTTGTTTTCACTTTTTATTTTTGAAAATACTAAGTAAATTTATACTGGATATAAGGAAGATCACGGGTAATCATTGCTTTTTACAAAAAGGGTCTAAAGATTTTTAAAAATGGGTACGCCACTGATCTAAGATAAAACTTTGCATGTGATTTTTAATTATCATTTTATTTTAGTTCACCAAAATGCTGCTGATGCGTATATCCTAAAATACTTAAAAATGTAATGCCATATTTAATTTAAGTATGTCGAATATTTGCCGTCTGTTTTTTAGTTTGAGGTTATAGTACTTTGATACCCAAAATATTCAAGTGCAAGAATTAAGAATTAGCCTACCTAAGATTGCCCGTAGTCTGTAAAATGGTGTGTCCGGCCCCCTCGACACTCTAAAGATATAAGAGGGTGAAAGAGGAAGAAGAAGAAGATAATACACTGGTCAATCTAGAAACCAAATGTACTGTTGTTATGGTTACAGTTGCTCTAGTTTAGTATCTGCAGTCATGGCGGAACTGGGGAAGCCAGGTAGCTCAGTTGTAAGACGCCTCTGGGATCGGTACTAGGCCTGGTGAGACCATATTCACAGTTAGGCTTAATTAATTGTGCTCTACTCGGAAGACTGGTCTATGAGATACAGTAACAAGACCATTCCACACGTAGTGACACACACATGACACAGCCGAAGTAATCCCTAAAGGCGATTTCGAGCAGATTGGCTATACACGCATAAAAGACACACACAAAAAAGAAATAAAGAAAAAAAGAAAAAAGAAAGGAAGAAAGAAAGAAAGAAAGAAAGCAAGAAAGAATGAAAGAAAGAAAGAAAGAAAGAAAGAAAGAAAGAAAGAAAGAAAGAAAGAAAGAAAGAAAGAAAGAAAGAAAGAAAGAAAGAAAGAAAGAAAGAAAGAAAGAAAGAAAGAAAGAAAGAAAGAAAGTCATGACGGAACAACTAGTTCATAATTCTGTTGCGCAACGAATTATCATTAAATTTCTTATTAATGAAAGCATAAGACCTGCTGAAATTCTTAAACGACTTTAAAGGCAATTCGGGCTAGATCGACACTGGCAAACTCTTAAGTGTTTTACTGATGCAGTGTTTCACTGTTGCCAGAAATTCAAAGAAGGCCTAAGTCAGGTGGAAAATTTATCCCACGCTAAGCGACCACGAACCTCAGTCACTGAATCACTGAATCAAATATTCAGGAAATTGATATGCTGATCCCAAGTGATCGACGAATTTTTGCCCGTTATTTATTAAACAGACTTCAGATAAGTATGGGTAGTGTTGAAGATATAATCCATAGACATTTGAAATTTCAAACAATCTGTGTAATGCGGGTCCCAAAGCTGCTTTCTGTTGAACAGAAATAAAGACGAATTGAAATCTCAACCGAACTCCTTCATCGATAAAGTGAGAAGGAGAAGCTTTTTTAAAATCAATACTGACCTGTGGCGAAACCTGGGTACAGCATTTTGTTCCAGAATCCAAAAAATTAAGCATGGAATGGAGACACAAAACTTCACACAAAGCTTGAAAAAGCAAAGGTTATCCGTTCAGCTTTAAAGATAATGGCCACTGCGTTTTGGGACGCAGAAGGCGTTTTGTTTACAGAATTTTTAGAAGATAGGCGTACCATTAGTGCTTCTTATTACGCTCAACTGCTTGCCGAAAAATTAATTTCGGACGAAAATACGGAAGCGTTCGATTAGGAGTGTGGTTCTCCTCCACGAAAATTCTCGCCCGATTGACGAGGGAAACTTTAGATAAATGACTTGGGAAACCTTTTTACATCCTATTTACAGTGCGAATTTGTTTGCTTGTGACTTTAGTTTTTTTGGTCCCACAAGAAATCAATGGGTGGTATTCGATTGGAAGATGAGCAGGTTAAAATGTTGTGCAAAACTGGCTTGCGGATCAGCCACAAAACTTCTATAAAGTCGGGATTATGGAGCATCCAAAGAGGTGGCAAAAGTTTGTAGAGTTAGAAGGGGAATCTGTTGAAATATATCATAGGATAAATCATATCGCAAAGATCGCATTTAAATAAAAAGTTACAGGAAAATTCCGGGTTAAATTTGAATCTTCCTCGTACTTTACCTTTGGGAATATGTTCCTGAGGTCATTTTAAGAAAAAGAGCTCCTATAAATAAGGGTCCGAAAGTACTTCCTTTTCGAGATACTCAAAAACGGTTTGCCCTACCAGAAAAACTCAAGAGGCGTTTTCTTTTTAGAATCGGTTGCCGATTAAGAAACACAGACATATTTTGGAAAAAAGCAGTGGCGTACTATTTTTTTCGTCAGAATTATTTATTTTTTTGCTGTCACGCGCGCCACTGCTGGTATTGGCAAAACTAGCTGGATCGAAAAAGAGTCTCTTCATGCCAGTATAGTGCATACCAAAGCTCAATTTAATATCTTAAATCGTTTTCGAGATATTAAAAAAAAGCTTATTTCTTGGACAACCTGTATCTCGAAATGGAAGTACTTTCGAACCCTTATTTATACGAACTTTTTTTCTTAAAATGACCTCAGGAACATATTCCCAAAGTTTGGCAGGTTCCTCCCGGGACACCCAGTATAGTTTGTGCGTTTGTAATTCTTTTTTAGTGGAGGCTAAAGTTTTCAGTCCTACAACATTTAACTTCAAACTTGTTTTCAGTCCTTACTCTGAAGATTTAGAGCTTTCTAGTACAAAATATTTAGATTGAAAATTCTGGTTTACAATGCCAGAATTAAGAATTAGAAATAATAAAGGACCCAGTAATGACCCTTGGGGTATTCCTCTAGTCATTGGAACTAGTCTGGATGAAGCTTCCGATAATACATTGTTAGTTGTAGACTTAATATATACAAACTGAGATCTATCGGTTAAATAAGATGTAAAGAACTTAAGTGCTATACCTCGAACACCGTATTTTTCAAGTTTATTTAACAGAAATTTGTGGTTAATTAAATCGAAAGCTTTCGATAAGTCAAAAAATAATCCCATAACTGAATCTTTGTTTTCTAAGTGATTAAGTAGCTGGGATGTGAATTCAAATATAGCAGAAACAGTAGACTTATTTGGAAGGAAACCGAATTGATTAGATGCAAACAAGTTGTTGTTAGTGAAGAAATTAATTAGTCTTTTATACATTATTCTTTCAAAAATTTTTGAGAAGATTGACAAGAGAGAAATTGGACGGTAATTATTTATAAGTTCAGTATTACCTTTTTTGTGAACGGGAATAACTTTGGCCACTTTGAGTTTTTCTGGAAAGATGCCGGAGCTAATACATTCATTAAATATATGGGCTAGCGGAACGCATATAATATCTGCAGCTTCTTTTCCAACGGGAGCTGGTAGGTTATCGTATCCAGAGGAATATTTTGACGGCAATTGCTTTATAACCTGTAGAATTTCGTTAGAAGTTGTTGGAAAGAGAAAGAAGTTTTTATTTGATAATATGGATTCCTGATAGGGACTTTTAAACGCACGAGAATCAGCATTAGTTATTGTACTAAAATGATGATTAAATATTTCCGCAAGCCTATGTGTATCTGAAATGGATTCATCATCATGGTTAATTTCCAAAGAAGAAATCTTTTTATATTTGCCACGCGCCTTATTGAAAATATTCCAGACAGTTTTTGATTTGTTACTAGAGTTTTTAATTAAGTTATCGTTTAGGCTTAATTTGTAATTCTTAAGGAACATGTCATACTGTTTTTTCTCCTGTAAGTATTTACGCTTAACCAAGGGGTGATTAGTTGTTTCATTGTTTTTTCATTTAACATTTTTCGAAATTTTGAAAAATAACCTAACTTTTTGTAAATTTTTTGAAAATATGTCGAATTTGACAGGTATAGCCGATCGATAAAAAAAAATCGTCAACGTCATTTTGCATTATTTTCCAAGCAAAAACTGTTCATGAAATCTAAATTTGCGTAAACTAAATAATAAAAAAAATTCCCATATGATGCGGACTTTAACGGTGACACTGTGTTTGCCTTACAGTTGAAGTTTCTAGTTGCTCCTTTGGTTTCGTTTTTTGACTTGTTTCTTTCTGCAAGTTGACAAATTCGTAACGCACAGGTTCAGAAAAGTGCATCTTCATTATCAAATTTGTCTTTGTTTCTGCAGAAAATGTATTAACAAAGTAACTACATTTTTCATCGTAACTGCCGGTGTAAGACAACGAACACTGAATTTTGCAGTTATAATTAATGAGAGAATGCTCTTCAAACTGCAGAATTTCAAAATCTTCTGTGATATTAGTAATAGTACTTTTAAACTGCTCCATAACTTTTACTTAAACTGAAAACTAACCTCAAAAACCAAAACTAATAAACAGCATGAATCAAACGCAACTGCATTATTTGTCTATTATGAGAAAACGTGGAGTCGACGACTGAAATGCGCACTGGTATGTAGCTTTCCAACGCCAGAGCCTTTCGATACAAATCCGTGCGTGGTTCGGGGTTCCCCGTCTTCAAATCAACACTTGCTTGAAACAAAATAATGGTTTACGTTTCCGTGTTTATGTCAAGACCTCACTCGCTTGAACTGCGCAATGACAAATCACCGAGGGATTCTGCTTAGTAAGTCTTCTCTGAAGTAGGTCTCCTATGTCTGTAGGCCACTTGACACGCACACCACAGGCATATGTCGAGAAGACTACAACGCCCCCTGTAAAGGGTATCACTCAAAGAAGAAGTATTACAATTCTCATTGTTTATTTATTTATTTATGTGTTGGTTAAACTCTTCTCGAAGAGCGAATTAGCTGTGGTCTTGCTTTGAGCTATTGAAAACCAACAACCTACAAAGAGGACAATAAAAATGATCTCAAAAAGTGGAGTAATAACGAATAAGAAAAACATATTAACGACAATAAAAAAAGCACAGATCATTTTGGTATCTTTTTTTATTTAAAAGGTTTCAAAGAAGTAAAAACAAAATATTTGCTAGTTACCTTTGTTTATTGATCATTGAGTGTTACTAACAGTATACATCGAAATAAAGGTTAGTAATCGAAAAGAATTAATACACACACAATACACATTTCTCAAGAGGACCTGCTGGTACTATAGATAACCTCTGCCAATCCCAAGAAAATCCTTCTCATGATATACCTTTATTTACTTTTAACATATATCTGCCCCTTGGTGCATGTGGCACAAAATTTGTATCGTTGAAGTGTAGGTTGTGGATGAAATAGAAACCCAAGCACAAATGAATTATTATAACTTTATCAACTTATTTTAAATTTGAATGGTTTAAATGGTTTTTAGAAAATAAAAAGCTTAAAGCCGGGTTCTCATTAGTCGATTTCATTGATCAATGGTACAAGCCAGAGAGTTCAAATTTAGTGATGAGCTATATTTAATGCCGAACTTCTATCTAAGAATATTCTATAATGCTTAAGTTAGGCTTTTGTGAGCCTTTGTAAGATGTTAAATAATGGTTCGTAAAATCTCAAATCCTTTAGCTTCTACTTTTAAAAATTGAATTTCATTTAAATATTAGAAAATGGAAAAGCCCGAAGTTTGATACTGGAAAAACTCCAATATTAATCCCCCCCATTTTTCTAAGCAAGAGTTTAGGAATTAAAATCTCAGTTGTACGGGTGTTGTACTGACATTCGTGCTCCTTAATATCTTATATCTATGCACCAACGATTTTATATTTAAAAATAGTTTCCCTTAATTATTTTTTAATCCAGCAAATCGTGCTCGTACTTCATATTACTAAGCATGAATTTTTTTATATCCGACTATTCACTAGCGGGATTCTTTCTGAAAATAAAGCCTAACTGATGGAAGAACATTAACTTCCTAATGTTTAGTTACTCTTCTGAAGTATTCTTCACTCTGGAGACTTTTTACACGTGTCGAGATAAACCTTGACATGCAGCGACAGATTTCCATCTAAGGAAAGACTGTTAGTTGTTCTGTTTATTTATACGGCTTCGGCTATAAATCTTATTATTTTCTAGTCATTTAAAGTAATTTCTGAAATTTAAAAATACCGTAACTCTCAAGCAAACTTTAATTGTCTAATAGCTTCTCTACATTTATTTTTATATTTTGGCTTCTCAAATAATAACACTAAGTAAGTCGCAGATGTATGGAATTAACTATAAGGATTGTGATACGATATACGTGGAGTGAGTTGGTCAGGTGTAAACTGAAATTTACAAACATTCCGCTTTGTAAAATTTTTCGAATCCGAATCTAAAACCTACATATTTCATTCCCAAAGTCCATTTTCGAAGTGTCACAATCCAAATTTCAAGTTCGAATTCACTTTCCCAATTTAATAGAAAAAAATATAACATACAGTTTGTCTGCCAGGTAATTAATTTGTAAAGAAAATTGGAATTGATATGAACTCAGTTATTTAGTCTTTATACGTAAAACTTAGATAAAGATTAGTTTTCTAACTAAAAATTTACAGCCGAATTTTAAAACTTTATTTGGAACTTTCGCTTACTTATTTGGTTCTGCCAATAATAGTTATGTTTACTTTTACAATTTGAGCTTTATACAAATTTGAGGTTTAACTGCTAAGACCGTACTTCACGTATGAAAAATTTTAAAAGTTGAATTCGAATTTGAACTCTTTTTTTGTGGAAATCCGAATATACAAAAATATTTAAACTAAAATTAATTCGCTCTATTAAATTAATTTACATACAAATGCTTGTCTTTTGGGTTGTTTGATTTCTGGAGTTTAAGTTAATATTATCCATAAAATTATTTCAAAAGTCCTTTGAGCCCTCCCTCTTAAGTTTTTTAAAACACTAAATTGAAGATATAAAGGTAAAGCCTTAAAAACTTAGTCCATATTTGCAAGTATATTCAAAGCTTGATGTATGTAAGTTTGGAAGTTCAAACCCAAATTCACCTACGAAAATTTATGCGATTCACATTAGAACTCTTTTGTGGAAATTCGAATCTACGAAGATATTTAAATTGAAGTTGGAAGGTCCAACTTCAATTTAAATATTAAATTCGTTACATTAAAATGCTTGTTTTTGGGGTAATTTTATTCCCGACTGAAATTAATATTATTTACAAAATTATTTAACACTAGAAGGCCTATGATTTTCTTTCTTAATTATATTTTTTAGAATTCAGGTTTGCGGTTGTAAAATAACAAAGCTAGAATTAAGTTTCGGAGTTAGAAGTTGTAATAATAGTTCAAAATTATAATAAATTCGAAATTCGAAATTTAAAATTCAGATGTGAGAATCAACATTTCAATGTGGATTCGAAAACAGAATATTGTCTTAGCAGAAATTACAATTTTCAAATCAGAGACATCCAGATTGGAATGCTCAACTTGTATTTGGATTATTGAAGGCATTTGTGAGTTTAAAATACAAATTCAAATTCGCTTTTATCAAGAAAAAAGATATAAGAAACTTGATTCAAAAATAGTGAGTATTAGATTTAGAAAGAGAGATAGAATTGATAAAAACTCTATTCTTTTGTTTTTATACGTAATATTAAATAACTAGTAGCTTTTAACTAAAAAATTACATCCGAATTTTAAAACTTTTACTTATGTCTGCCAATATCCCTGTTTACTGTCCAAATGTGAGCAGTAGGTTTCATTTTAGATTCGAAATTTAATGTAAATTTTATGCTTAACTACTAATATCTAAATGTGCCTATAACAAATTGGAAATTGGAATTTGAACTCCGTTCCTATGGAGATTCAAATCTACAAAGATATTGAAACAGTTCAGATTCGCTTTATTAAATTAATAGTTATTTATTATATAAGACGATAAAATTGTATTTCTTCGAGAAGATAATTAAATTTTATCGTCGTGTATAATATTCTATTTTTTTCTAAAGCATTTCTTTTAAATGAAAAAAATTAAATTATAAATAATATAACATTTGACATTGACGTTTAAAATTATTTTTTTTCCTATAGCAGCTGTTAAAGTGCTACTTGAGTAGATAAAGTAGAACTGTAACAGCAAGGGTAGATAAAGTACTATTTTAACAGCAAGGGTAGATAAAGTACTTTATTTTTTGTTTTTAACCCTAAAACGCCCATACTAATGATATTTTAAAACGTGACTCGATTTCTAATTTTTTAAACGTCAATGTCAAATAAATGTCAGATCTTAATTATCTTCTCGAGCGTAATTAGCGTCTCGACTGGCGTCTCGACGCTAAAATACGCCCTCGAAGATAAAATACAATTTTATGGCCTTGTATAATAAATAACTAATTACTAATCGAGTCACGTTTTAAAATCTCATTAGTATGGGCGTTGCTAAGGCTACAAACAATCTTTATTCTACTTTATCTACCGTTGCTGTTAAAGTATTACTTTATCTACCCTTGCGGTTAAAATGCTATTTGACCTTTTGATTAGGGCAGAATAAAGCACACTTTAACATTTGCTATAGAAAAAAAGGCTTTTATTTTAGGTAGCCTGGTTTCTGGTAATTAATTTAATATTTTCAAAAACAAATATTGTAAAAAACCTAATCTTTTGTGATTTTCTCCATGAATTTTAGAACGTTAAAAATCTTGTTCATATTTGTAATTTTAATTCAACGCTAGATATAAGTTTCGCAGTTCGAATTTGAAGTTTACAATTATAATGAATTTTGAAATTAAAAATTCCAAATTCGGATATGAGAATCGAAATTTCAACTTTGATTCGGATTTGAATTCGATTGGAAATATAGTGAATTATTTGAAATATAGCGTGAAGACTATCTTTATTATTTTATATAAAAAAAGATTGATTAATTATTTCGATATTGCACAGTTTAACTAAGTACAACTCCAGACCGAAACTTTCAGTTTCAGCCGAACCTAAACCAATTCTTACTTATTCATCTTATTCATGATTGAAGGCATCTCCTCAGATGTGCCAAAAATAATTCTATTTACGTTTTCTGTCGATGTAGGTTAAGTCCTTGATAGGTTAAAAACGTTTAATAAAAAAAAATAAACTAAATATCTAAGATACTGGTTGAAAATTCTTTATTAAGTTCAATATTTCATATAATTCAAACAAAGTCATCTATATATTACATAATATACATTTCTCAAGGGGATCTGTTGATACAATTGATATGTAACCTTTTCCGGTTCCAACAAGGTTTTCCTTATGAAATACTTTTACTTCTAACATGAATCTTCCTCTTGGTGCATGAGGTGGTAACTTTGAATCGTTTAAATACAAATTGTTTCCGTAGTAAAAACCCTAACATAAACCACACATATATTAGTTATTCTTCTAGTAAGAAATGAGTTTATTAAAATAGCTAAATCATCACTATTTCAAATGAAGCCATTCTATATGTATAATTTGCAAAATTCCTTAAACTACGTACGTTAAAAGTTTTTCCCTAAAGGAGCGATTTTTTAAATATAAAGTAATTAATAAAAATTCGGAATTAAAATTTATTTTACGAAGTTTCAGTTAATTTGGTAAACCTAAACATCTCAGCACATTAAAGTGTATTTTAAATTTAAATTTAAATATATTCTTAATGAATTTAGTAAGAAAATCGAAAAATATTCAAACTCTTGTCACAGTTTTAATTTTTATTTAAATTTAATTTATACTTATTATAAATATAACAACGTGAAGTAACCTACCTTTTTTATAGGACAGGCTGTTACGTTGGTATCGTAATTTCGGAAACCCATCCCAAACGGATCACTTATAGTGGTTTCACATGCGTTACCAGTCCAAAATACAGGAAACCGGCGATATTCATTACTCAAAAATTTATAAACTTGGACTGTGTTCTGTAAGTTTTCAAATATTAATTATTACGTACATTTAACAGGTTAAGTTTCGCAGGTTTCTTTTTATAAATATACTAAGAAATTACCTTAATAGGGTCAGTCATATCTTTTAATAAGTTAACTGTTATATTTATTTTCTTTATGGTTCTTGTGTAATGGAACATCGTGCAGGTAACGTTTTTGATGTAACTTTTATTATACGAAATAATTTCGAGTCTTTCTAGAATAACTTTGTAGTCAGTTTGCTGAAACTACATAAAAAGTATTCATGAAATACAAAACATTTATTGTAGGACTTTCGATAAAGCACTAAAGTAAAGTAGATTTCTAAGAATTTGGTTTATTAAAATTAATGTAATATTTAATTATTTAAATACAAATAATATTTAATAAAATTTTAAAGCCTTCATGAAACAGTAAATCTAATACATAACTTTATAAATGTAAAATTTGAACTTTGGTTAGTAAGTTTTTATTTTTGTATGCATATATGCAAGACAATGGAAATATTACACACTAATAATTTAAATTTATATTGCAATTTAATCTGTAACAAAGCCAAGCACAAGTTTTCGATACCCATTTTATAATTATAAATTTATGTCGTTGTTGTGCAGCGCCTTTTTGCTTAAATAAGTAATTTATTTAAATGTGATACTTATTTTTTTGTTTTAAAGATTGGTTATTTATTTTTGTTTTTTTTATATCTCAGCGGAGACGTACAGGTAAAAATTGGAAATTTAGAAGCCAAAATCTAGCGTAAAAAATTCCCTTTGAACTTAAAACTTCGTATTTTTAGTTTTGATACAAGGTGTTTCCTGAGTACGTGAAGAAAATGCAGGAAGTGTATCCTAAAACGCCTCCATGATGTAGGCCCTTTCAAAAATGGAATCAAAATTTGGTTTTTAATTTTTATCTCAAATTTATACGAAAGAGAAAAGTGAAAGTCAGTGGGTATTTATATCTAAAAATACGTGCTGGAAATCATTATCTTTTTAGAAATATTTTTGGCTCTTGCATTCTTTCCGTGAGATTAGTAGTTTTCGAGTAAAAAAATAAAATAATTTGTAATCTGCGTAGAGTTTTATTCAAGGAATTTTACACCTAATTTGAAATTAATATTCCAACGGGTTTTTAAAATTTATTAAGATACGATTTTGTTTGTTTGTTTTGTTTATGTTTTCAGTTTATTTTTTTTATGGCATTTGATTAAAAAATTATCAAAACAAGACAAAATACTGTTACTTTTGTTAATTATAACTACTTTGAACGTTCATTTTGTTAATTGTAAACGCAGTTATTATTTTTGATTCTACCTTTTTAATTTTTTTAATTGAATGAATTAAAATAAAATATTAGTAAAGCACTTTAGCTGAATTTAAATAACAATTATTACCCCAAAAATGGTTCTAAGGCCAGTAATAAGCACTACTACACTGAACAACATCATTTTGCTGGCGTTTAGTTTGGACTGATATAAGTTTATAATAGCAAAAGGATTATATGCAATATTAAAGCATTTATCAAAAAATCTAAATGCCTAGATTGTAGCTAATGTTATTTTTCTTGTAGGTCATCAGTAGTCATTATATCAATAAGGTAAACAACAGGAAAAGAGGCGTATCTACCAGGATATAATTTACAATCCTAGCTAACAATTTCTTTAAGCTATTCAATATTAAGTAAATTTATACTGGATATAAGGAAGATCACGGGTAATCATTGCTTTTTACAAAAAGGGTCTAAAGATTTTTAAAAATGGCTACGCCACTGATCTAAGATAAAACTTTGCATGTGATTTTTAATTATAATTTTATTTTAGATCACCGGAATGCTGCTGATGGGTATATCCTAAAACACTTAAAAATATAATGCCTTATTTAATTTAAGTATGTCGAATATTTGCCGTCTGTTTTTTAGTTTGAGGTTATAGTACTTTGATACCCAAAATATTCAAGTGCAAGAATTAAGAATTAGCCTACCTAAGATTGCCCGTAGTCTGTAAGATTGTGTGTCCGGCCCCCTCGATACTGTAAAGGTATAAGAGGGTGAAAGAGGAAGAAGAAGAAAATAATACACTGGTCAATCTAGAAATCAAGTGTACTGTTGTTATGGTTACAGTTGTTCTAGTTTAGTATCTGCAGTCATGGCGGAACTGGGGAAGCCAGGTAGCTCAGTTGTAAGACGGCTAGGCTTGCATGTTGCAAGTCCCGGGTTCGAATCCCTACGTTGGCGGAGATTTTTTCTCAGGCCTCTGGGATCGGTACTAGGCCTGGTGAGACCATATTCACAGTTAGGCTTAATTAATTGTGCTCTACTCGGAAGACTGGTCTATGAGATAGAGTAACAAGACCATTGCACACGTAGTGACACACACATGGCACAGCCGAAGTAATGCCTAAAGGCGATTCCGAGCAGATTGGTTATACACGCATTGTTTAGTCTTAGGAACATTTATGTTTGCAGTTAGGGGTAGTTTGCACGTTGGTAATACTCGATCGTAACCTGCGGGAGCAACCGCCACCAATAACTTGTCTTGCAGCAGCAGTCAACGAAGAAGCATCAACAGTTTAGAAAATCGTGTAGCACGTGGCGACATTTTTTGTAACCTCATTTAATTTTTGCAACTTTATTTTATTTTGTGTACATATGTGTTAATAGTAATATAAATTAAACAGTCTTAAAACCGAATCTCTAAGAATTGCGTTACATCGAAATCCAGCATCGTGGTTGAACCCCAACATTGGTCCAATCGAACCGAATAGTACGAAACAACGAAAATACAGTCCACTAAAGAAGAAAGGAGAGAAATGTAAGTCTGTTCCATATTCCTTTTAACCGTATAGTCATAATCCTTATATCGTAACCCTTTGATATTCAAACGAATCTCGATTTATATCGTCAATCATAAGGTTTCAAATATTGTCGTCCACATATATCGGAATAGTATCGTAAAATCTAGAAGAATAACGAAATATTTTGTAGAATTATCGAAAATCGTACATTTTAGTAACACGTGGTAGTATACTACGTAATCGAATCATCGAACGAACATTTTAGTAGCGCGTAGTGTACATCGTTATCGAAAATCGTACATTTTAGTAACACGTGGTAGTGTACATTATCATATCATCGAAAAACGTATATTTTAGTAGCGCGTAGCGTACATCGTTATCGAAAATCGAACATTTTAGTAGCACGTGGTAGTGTACAAAATTATCGTATCATCGAAAAACGTATATTTTAGTAGCGCGTAGTAGTGTAGAACATTATCATTATCGAAAAACTCGTTTTAGTAGCACGTGTTAGGTTTGGGGTATATCGTTATCAAACCAGTAGCTAACGGATCACAATTGTAATGTCGGAATTATCGCAACTCACCGAAATTAGAGGGCATATAAAGGGCCAATTAACACGTTTTAAAACATTTATTGACAGTTCTTTAGCGTTAGATAATATTGATCATGTAGAACTTAGTCTCGAAAAAGTACAATCATTATGGGAAGAATTTCACGAAATTCAGAGAAAAATCGAATTATTAATCGATGAAAGCGAAGATTCCTTTACAGAACGCGAATCGTTTGAAACATTATATTTTTGTGCAGTTGCGAAAGCAAAATCGTTGCTTATAAACAAAAGGTATTTGGAAAATCCCACTGGGCAAGGGTCTGTAACAAACAAAACACAGTCACAAACCGGAAAGAATGTTAAGCTGCCTACATTGACCTTGCCAGAGTTTAACGGGGATTACAACGAATGGACTTCCTTTCAAAATTATTTTGAGGGTTTAATAGATTCGGACGCTAAGTTAATGCAGTTTCAAAAATTCCATTACCTTAAGTCATGTTTAAAGGGCAAGGCCGCAGAAGTCATACAATCGTTAGAATTATCTGACAACAATTATAATATAGCTTGGGATCTTTTACGCAAGAAATTTCAAACCGAAAGAATAACAGTTTATACTCATTTTAAAGCTATTTTTGATTTACCGTCTATGTCGTTAGAACCAAAAACTTCAATCTTATATTTATTAGACAACATGTTAAAACATCTTAGGGCTTTAGAAACTTCAAATCAACCTGTAAATTCGTGGAACACTTTGATTATTTTCGTAATGGTTACCAAATTAGATTCACTTTCTAGGCAAGAGTGGGAAGAAAAGCAAAATTCGGATGTACCGTTAACATTAGAAGACTTTGAAAACTTTTTGACAAAGCGTTCGCAGGTATTAGAATCGTTAGGCGCACATGAATCGTTCAAGGCCTTAAACAAATCGTCAGAATCGTCAAAGCTAAATCAATCCCATAGGTTTAAAGAATCTCGAGTATCATCTGTAACAACGAATAATACTCCGTTTTGCCAAATTTGTAACAAGGATACACATTACATTTATAGGTGCGTAATTTTTAGAGAAATGCTTGTTCAAACGCAAATTGACGACGTCAAAAACCACAAATTATGTTTAAATTGTTTAAGATCAAACCATTATATAAAAGAATGCATAGCCAACGGTTACAAACATTGCAACAAAAAACATAACACCCTTTTGCACTTGAAATCATATGAGGACAACAGAAATTCTCAAACCGTTGTGATAGATAACAAACCAAATCTAGAGCAAACCGATTCGAATCAACAAGAACAATCACTCGCAACAACTAGCAGTTCCACCACAGTTTCTTATTATTCAATTAAAGATCAACCGCTATCACAAGTATTGTTATCGACAGCTACCGTTTACGTTTTTTGCAAATACGGATACACACATGAATGTCGAATTTTATTGGATTCGGGTTCGCAGTCGAATTTTATAACGAAGGAATTTAGCGATAAGTTAGAATTAAGCAATTTTACGATTAACATACCCGTAGGGGGTCTTAGTAACACAATCACCAACATTTCCCATAATAAAACTCATGCAGTAATCCAGTCTAGATTCAATACCTTTCAAATTAAACTATCATTTCTAATTATACCAAAAATTACCGGAAATTTAACCCACTCAGATAATAGCGCTCGTACCGTGTGTCACTTTAATAACAATCAATTATCGGAACTATTAGAAACCTTTTGGAAAATCGAAGAATGCGAAAACATCGTGAACTATTCAACAGAAGAACGGGACTGTGAAAGTAATTTTATTAACACCCATAAGCGTGATTCAAACGGTAGATTTGTAGTTAGTTTGCCACTGAAGGAAGATAAAACAATGTTAGGCGAATCTAAAGATATAGCGATGAAACGGTTATACGCAGTTGAACGAAAACTTCAGAAACAACCAGAATTAAAAGCGCAATATGTTCAGTTCATGTCAGAATATGAAAACTTAGGACACATGACTGAAGTACGTGATACCATTGAAATGGACACCTCAGTTAAATATTATTTGCCACATCACTGTGTATTAAAGGAGTCAAGTACGACTACGAAACTTAGAGTAGTTTTTGATGGGTCCTCGAAAACATCGACAGGAGTTGCGCTCAATGACATATTAATGGTAGGGCCAACAATTCAACAGGACATCTTTTCAATCGTGCTTAGGTTCAGAACCCATCGATTTGTAATTACCGCGGACATCGAGAAAATGTATCGGCAGGTGTTGGTAAATGAAACGCAACGAGATTTACAACGAATAGTTTGGCGATCATCACCCGATCAGCCTGTTAAGCTCTTTAGATTAAATACCGTAACGTACGGAACTGCGACAGCTCCATTTCTAGCGGTTAGGTGCTTGCATGCATTAGCAAGCGAAATCGAACGCGATTTCCCAATAGCGTCTAATATCATAAAACAAGATTTTTATGTCGATGATCTTTTGACGGGAGGAAACACGGTGGATCAAGTCAAATCGCTTAAACACGATGTTACGCGAATTCTAGAAACAGCGGGATTCATTCTTAGAAAATGGATATCAAATGATCCATCGGTGTTAGAAGATCAGCCAGATTATAACTCTGATCCAACACGTATAGGCGTACGTAGCTTAAAAACGTTAGGTTTGTTATGGCATCCTCTTAGGGATGAAATTTATTTCACAATCAATATAAAATCGGATACGCATAACGTAACGAAGAGAACGGTTCTTGCTAAAATCGCAGCAATATCTGCACGCCAGGCATTACACCGTAACAGTAAACTGCTAGCATTGAACCCATTTTTAGACAATCGAGGATTAATTCGATTAGGTGGTCGGTTAAAGCACTCTAATTTATCGTTTGATCAAAATTTCCCAATAGTTTTAACAGCAAAACATATACTTGCAAGGTTAATAATTCGCGAAGAACATTATAAACACTTACGTGCAGGTGTTAGTTATTTATTAGCGTCTTTTAGGGGCAGGTTTTGGACCATATCAGCGAAAAACGTTGTTAGGGATGTTTTTAGGAATTGCATTGTTTGCTTTCGATCGCGACCAAAAACTGATGAGCAATTAATGGGAAATTTGCCAGAGATCAGAATAACATCAGCTCGAGCTTTTCAGAATTGTGGGGTTGATTACGCCGGGCCATTTACTATCAAATTTTCGAGAAATACAACAGCTAAGGCCTATTTATGTCTTTTCGTATGTTTGGCATCTAAAGCGGTTCATCTCGAGTTAGTCAGTGACTTAACAACTCACAACTTTTTGAATGCATTCAAACGATTCATTTCACGTAGGGGTAATTGTTTAGTCATTTATTTGGATAACGCTACAAACTTTGTAGGTGCAAAAAACGAGCTAAGTTCTATCATTAGATTGTTATCGAGCAAGGAACATAATCACAAATTTGCGAAATTTTTTGCTGAAGAAGCTATAGAATGGCGCTTTATATCACCTCAATCGCCTCAGCACGGGAATTTGTGGGAGTCTGCGATCAAATCAGAAAAAACGCACATATATAAACTCATAAGTAAAACGCCATTAACGTTTAATGAATTATACACGATATTTACCCAAATCGAGACTTGTTTGAATTCCCGACCTATTGTTCCCATGTCACCAGATCCCACAGACTTTACAGCCCTCACTCCAGGACATTTCTTAATTGGAGACGCCTTGACTTCTGTACCTCAACGATGCGTGGCAGATGAACCATCAAACCGATTAGTTAGGTATCAACACCTCACACAGATGATGCAACATTTCTGGTCTAGATGGTCAAGAGAGTACCTAACACAACTTCGACATCGAACGAAATGGAAACCTCCACAAGTTCACACTCTGGAGCCAGGAACGATGGTAATTTTGAAGAACGACAATTTAGCACCACTCAAGTGGTATCTTGGGAGAGTGATCGTATGTTTTCCAGGAAGTGATGGGTTAGTGCGGGTAGTGAATGTAAAACCAATCAAAGCGATATGTAACGGACCATTAACAAAAACTATGTATTTTACCCATGGAATAAGTGACAGACACTAAAAACAATTTGGTGAATTTTTGTATTATCTTGTAGTGTAGCTCTTATGTCATTGTATACTTATCGATATCTGTTATTGTATATATTATGTATGTTAGCGTAATTTACGCAATGCGTAATTTACGCAATCTTTCGTATATTGAAAGTCCACAGTCTTTCAAGGTGGGCGGCATGTTTAGTCTTAGGAACATTTATGTTTGCAGTTAGGGGTAGTTTGCACGTTGGTAATACTCGATCGTAACCTGCGGGAGCAACCGCCACCAATAACTTGTCTTGCAGCAGCAGTCAACGAAGAAGCATCAACAGTTTAGAAAATCGTGTAGCACGTGGCGACATTTTTTGTAACCTCATTTAATTTTTGCAACTTTATTTTATTTTGTGTACATATGTGTTAATAGTAATATAAATTAAACAGTCTTAAAACCGAATCTCTAAGAATTGCGTTACATCGAAATCCAGTATCGTGGTTGAACCCCAACACGCATAAAAGACACACACAAAAAAGAAAGGAAGAAAGAAAGAAAGAAAGAAAGCAAGAAAGAAAGACAGAAAGAAAGAAAGAAAGAAGGAAAGATAGAAAGAAAGAAAGTCATGACGGAACAACTAGTTCATAATTCTGTTGCGCAACGAATTATCATTAAATTTCTTATTAATGAAAGCATAAAGCCTGCTGAAATTCTTAAACGACTTTAAAGACAATTCGGGCTAGATCGACACTGGCAAACTTTTAAGTGTTTCACGGATGCAGTGTTTCACTGTTGCCAGAAATTCAAAGAAGGCCGAAATCAGGTGGAAAATTTATCCCACGCTAAGCGACCACGAACCTCACTCACTGAATCAAATATTCAGGAAATTAATATGCTGATCCGAAGTGATCGACGAATTTTCGCCCGTTATTTATTAAACAGGCTTCAGATAAGTATGGGTAGTGTTGAAGATATAATCCATGAACATTTGAAATTTCAAATAATCTGTGTAATGCGGGTCCCAAAGCTGCTTTCTGTTGAACAGAAATAAAGACGAATTGAAATCTCAACCGAACTCCTTCATCGATACAAGTGAGAAGGAGAAGCTTTTTTAAAATCAATACTGACCTGTGACGAAACCTGGGTACAGCATTTTGTTCCAGAATCCAAAAAATTAAGCATGGAATGGAGGTACAAAACTTCACACAAAGCTTGAAAAAGCAAAGGTTATCCGTTCAGGTTTAAAGATAATGACCACTGCGTTTTGGGACGCAGAAGAGGTTTTGTTTACAGAATGTTTAGAAGATAGGCTTCTTATTACGCTCAACTGCTTGCCGAAAAATTAATTTCGGACGAAAATACGGAAGCGTTCGATTAGGAGTGTGGTTCTCCTCCACGAAAATTCTCGCCCGATTGACGAGGGAAACTTTAGATAAATGACTTGGGAAACACTTTTACATCCTATTTACAGTGCGAATTTGTCTCCTTGTGACTTTAGTTTTTTTGGGCCCACAAGGAAGCAATGGGTGGTATTCGATTTGAAGATGAGCAGGTCAAAATATTGTGCAAAATTGGCTTGCGGCTCAGCCACAAAACTTCTATAAAGACGGGATTATGGAGCTTCCAAAGAGGTGGCAAAAGTTTGTAGAGTTAGAAGGGGAATCTGTTGAAATATATCATGGGATAAATCATATCGCAAAGATCGCATTTAAATAAAAAGTTACAGGAAAATTCCGGGTTAAATTTGAATTTTCCTCGTACTTTACCCTTGGGAATATGTTCCTCACGTCATTTTAAGAAAAAAAGCTCCTATTAATAAGGGTCCGAAAGTACTTCCTTTCCAAGATACTCGAAAACGGTTTGCCCTACCAGAAAAACTCCAGAGGCGTTTTCTTTTTAGAATTGGTTGCCGATTAAGAAACACATACATATTTTGGAAAAAAGCAGTGGCGTACTATTTTTTTCGTCAGAATTATTTATTTTTTGCTGTCACGCGCGCCACTGCTGGTATTGTCAAAGCTAGTTGGATCGAAAAAGAGTCTCTTCATGCCAATATAGTGCATACCAAAGCTCAATTTAATATCTTAAATCGTTTTCGAGATATTAAAAAAAAGCTTATTTCTAGGACAACCTGTTTCTCGAAAAGGAAGTACTTTCGAACCCTTATTTGTAGGAACTTTTTTTCTTAAAATGACCTCAGGAACATATTCCCAAGGTTTGGCAGGTTCCTCCCGGCACACCCTGTATAGTTTGTGCGTTTGTAATTCTTTTTTAGTGAAGGCTAAAGTTTTCAGTCCTACAACATTTAACTTCAAACTTGTTTTCAGTCCTTACTCTGAAGATTTAGAGCTTTGTAGTACAAAATATTTAGATTGAAAGTTCTGGTTTACAATACCAGGAATAGGATAGGAGAAAGGTTTGGGCCGCCTTGTCCCTTTCAGTAAAATAACAAAGGAAAGAGAAGAAATAAGATTTCCTACCTCCTGAAAAGTTTAGCAGTATTAACCCTTAAAATCCAATTTTAAAAGATTAAAATTTCTTTGGAACAATACAAATTAAAGCTTTCAAAATATAACGTTCTGCCAATGTTCTACTGATATCCATCATTTTTCAAGGAAAACTATGTACACAGCAGCTTAAAACATTTATGAACCCAACCTTTTAAAAGAATTTGTTTTATTAAAGTTTGATATAAAGACGCAGACTCTTTAACACAATTTCTTTTTCTGTTCTATGAATTTCTTTTCCAGTGGCCTAAGGAATTCTAGGTATTGTTCTCTTTTGACTCAATATCTGTACCTCAGCAAGTACCTGCGACTACGATTGAGTATTAACCAGTTCTTATAGATATAGCTTCACTTCCGAACGAGTGTTGATTTCAGGACGCTTGATCTCGAAATGCGCACTGATTTGTTATAACGTGCGTTCAAAAATGTGTGTCGTCAAGTTGGCGGTGGCAAATTGTCACGTATGTCGTGGATTATTATGTACATTGCATAGCTTAGACAAACTGATGTGCGAAATCTGCTTTACCGGCCATTCTGAACGTCTAATTTCGAGGTTATAGTTGTTGTTGTTCCTTTTAATTTCGTTAAAAGTTCTTTTCAGAACTAAATTTGAGTTTTTTCTTATAAAATGGTGTTAACTACAGAACAAAAAACCTTCCTCGTTGGGAGTTATTCTCGAAATGGTTCTAAAATGAATTAGTCGAGACTACATTACATCCTGACAAAATTGGTGTTTGGGCGGCAATTAGCCAGAGAAGAATAATTGGTCCAATATTGTTTGAAGGTAAGTAATTACTTAATGCATTGCGACTATAAATTTTAGGAAAGTAAAATTTTATAAATTGTTTTAAGGCACTTTGACGGCTGAACGTTATCGCCAACAGATCTTGGAACCATTTTTCAATGAATTACATGATGAATACTGGAACTACTGCGTGAATTTTTTGATAATCGAATAATAAGTCGTAATACTGAAAACGAGTAGCTACCCTCCAAGATCGTGCGATATTACTGCATGTGATTTCTTTTTGTGGCCTTACCTTAAGAACACTATATTTCGTACCCCAATTAACGATTTGGAAGAGCTCAAGGAGAAAATTAGAGAAAGAATTAACGAGATTAATAATACACCACAAATGCTCAGCAATGTGTCCCAATCAATTAGACGACGAATTTTAAAATGTTATAAGGAAGGTGGTGGACATTTTACCCATGTGTTATAATAATACAACCAATTTTAGATAATAAAGTTTATTTGAAATGTCAAATTTTTAATTAAAAGTGGGGTTACGTTGTGCTCTACTGTAACATATTATGAACGACATACTTGAAAACAAATTTTCAAAGGCAACTTGACCGCACACATTTTTGAACTCCCTTTACAACACAAGCCCAGTTAAATATTACAAATCCGCGTTTAGCTCTCAGTATAATATACGTACATTTATTACAATAGATCTCTATCTTATTGTAGTAAAAAATAAAACACAAGCAAACAAAAAAGTTTTTATTATTTATTGAAAATATTATTTTCTAGAAACAAATACATAATATTAATGGTTTTTTTTGCACCGGGTTCATTGTGTTTAATATTCAAAGAAATATTGTGTGAACGAGAACATTTTCTTTTTCGGGATTCTGCTTTTGTAGGTCTACCTGATTGAATTCTTCCACTGCAAGGTAAACCTTTATCTTTGCGGCGAGCGATCGATGTAAGCTGGATATGGATTTTTCGTGATCTTCTTTTGATATTTCTCTCACAAATAAATGATATTATATTGGATGGAGTTTGTAGTTGTGACAAATGAGAAGCAAATTTCATAAGTATGTTGGTATTGGCTGGATTGAAGTCATTTTCTAGAACACTACAAATTCTTGAAAATTCGGATTTCACTTTGTCAATAGCATACATGTAGTATGTAGTAGGGGTAATAATTGATTCTGTTGGAACTATTGGTAATTGGAATAAGTCTGAGACAACCTCAGCATTAGAGGTCATAGTTGAAGTGCATTCTGTTTGACTGTTTTTTTTCGTTTACACTGGTACCTATTAGCAATATCTTCAAAAAATTTTGGAGAGAACTCGTCCCCCAGAGCCCATTTTGCAAAATTTTGGCGGTCTGCTTCCGTTAAAGATAGAAAAGTTGTAAACATAATTCCAAATTTTCTTTCCACAGCACATGGGTGTTTACAATATTTACCTCCCTTTCCAAACTAACAATCACACGTTGCCATGTCAGAGTTTACCACATACAAATTAATACTCGACTTTACAAAATATGTACTGCTATCAACTGGCGCTATTTCATCTATTCCTTTGCTTTTTCGACAAAATTTCTCATATGTTATGGTAAGTTTTCGCGATCTTCCATTAGCAAACTGAAGAAGTATTTTCTTATGATATGATTCCAACGTTTTAGTAATAAATTCTATCAACGCGCACATATTAAAGACAGCAGCACAATGTCCTTAAATATTCTTATCGATGACTCACAATAATTGTTTGTGTTGTTACCTCTAGTAAGTAGGTATATCGCATCGATATGGTAAACACCATTCTTCACGACGATCTCATAATTAATTAAATGGTGTTCTAATTTATGATTTCTCTTCACTGTGTCATTATTCAGCAAATTAGACATATTAATTTCCGCTTCATGCTTTCGCAAACATCACACAGCGAAAATTGTTCATAGTTGACTGCCTACCGTCTTTTCCAACTTCATGTTCACTTTACCACAACCATCGCCACAATGCTTGATTGACATGAAAAATGCAAAGTAATAACCTACTGTTGGGAAATACCTCTCTCAATGCGTTCCCCTCTGCGGTACTATCAGCAGTCATTGTTCCTGGTTGAAATAACTTGTTGCAAGTTTTCTCAAGAATATTTTTTGCTGTTTGGAAGGCAACAGTACAATTATCCTCTGATTGACTTATGTGTAAAATAACAGCTATAGGTAAAGCACCAACCTTAGTACCAGCGAATATAAAAGTCACGCACGTGTTAGTCTGATCATACGATCCACTTGTATCGATGAATATCATTTCATCGGCCAATCCTGCCATATAAACTCTTTGTATTATTGTAGTAACTAAAACGCAAATAATATTAGGATCTTCCCTGAGACACAAATTGACGTTGAGGGCAAGAAGTTCTGTCTGCTTTCTTTTCAAAATGTCTACGTCACTGTTGTTTCTGCTGCCGTAAATTTTAAGTCGCCACTGTTCGTACAAATGAGTTACTTGACGAACAAGAGTATTTGTTTGAGCATTAGCCAATGCCATATAAACATCTTCCTCACAATTTTCCATAATACTGATCTCATGATATGATTTAGCTGCTGCAGCTGTCATTCCAGCATCAAAATCAATGTACGACATAAATAACTGTTTTGTATCTTCAGAGCAACGCAATAAGCTTAAAGATTGTGTCACATTTACTTTATGGGAATGGCTAAAATTAATGTCTATAACAACATCTAAACCTCTTTTTAATAAAGGCGAAGTTTTTAAAGTGCTTTCTGTTACTTTCAAGAATTTAATCCTTATATTTGCCTTACAGTTGAAGTTTCTAGTTGCTCCTTTGGTTTTGTTTTTTGACTTGTTTCTTTCTGCAAGTTGACAAATTCGTAACGCACAGGTTCAGAAAAGCGCATCTTCATAATCAAATTTGTTTTTGTTTCTGCAGAAAATGTATTAACAAAGTAACTACATTTTTCATCGTAACTGCCGGTGTAAGACAACGAACACTGAATTTTGCAGTTATAATTAACGAGAGAATGCTCTTCAAACTTCAGAGTTTCAAAATCTTCTGTAATATTAGTAATAGTACTTTTAAACTGCTCCATAACTTTTTTATTTACTTAAACTGAAAACTAACCTCAAAAACCAAAACTAATAAACAGCATGAATCAAACGCAACTGCATTATTTGTCTATTATGAGAAAACGTGGAGTCGACGACTGAAATGCGCACTGGTATGTAGCTTTCCAACGCCAGTGCATTTCGATACAAGTCCGTGCGTGGTTCGGGGTTCCTCGTCTTCAAATCAACGCTTGTTTGAAACAAAATAATGGTTTACGTTTCCGTGTTTATGTCCAGACCTCACTCGCTTGAACTGAACAATGACAAATCACCAAGGGATTCTGCTTAGTAAGTCTTCTCTGAAGTAGGTCTCCTATGTCTGTAGGCCACTTGACACGCACACCACAGGCATATGTCGAGAAGACTACAACGCCCCCTGTAAAGGGTATCACTCAAAGAAGAAGTATTACAATTCTCATTGTTTATTTATTTATTTATGTGTTGGTTAAACTCTTCTCGAAGAGCAAATTAGCTGTGGTCTTGCTTTGAGCTATTGAAAACCAACAACCTACAAAGAGGAAGCAATAAAAATGATCTCAAAAAGTGGAGTAATAACGAATAAGAAAAACATATTAACGACAATAAAAAAAGCACAGATCATTTTGGTACCTTTTTTTATTTAAAAGGTTTCAAAGAAGTAAAAACAAAATATTTGTTAGTTACCTTTGTTTATTGATCTTTGAGTGTTATTAACAGTATACATCGAAATAAAGGTTAGTAATCGAAAAGAATTAATACACACACAATACACATTTCTCAAGAGGACCTGCTGGTACTAAAGAAAACCTCTGCCAGTCCCAAGAAAATCCTTCTCATGATATACCTTTATTTACTTTTAACATATATCTGCCCCTAGGTACATGTGGCACAAAATTTGTATCGTTGAAGTGTAGGTTGTGGATGAAATAGAAACCCAAGCACAAATGAATTATTAATAACACTAACTTTATTAACTTATTTTAAATTTGAATGGTTTAAATGGTTTTTAGAAAATAAAAATCTTAAAGCCGGGTTTTCATTAGTCGATTTCATTGATCAATGTTACAAGCCAGAGAGTTCAAACTTAGTGATGAGCTATATTTAATGCCGAACTTCTATCTAAGAATATTCTACAATGCTTAAGTTAGGCTTTTGTGAGCCTTTGTAAGATGTTAAATAATGGTTCGTAAAATCTCAAATCCTTTAGCTTTTTACTTTTAAAAATTGAATTTCATTTAAATATTAGAAAATGGAAAAGCCCGAAGTTTGATACTGGAAAAACTCCAATATTAACCCCCCCATTTTTCTAAGCAAGAGTTTAGGAATTAAAATCGCAGTTGTACGGGTGTTGTACTGACATCCGTGCTCCTTAATATCTTATATCTATGCACCAACGATTTTATATTTAAAAATAGTTTTCCTTAATTATTTTTAAATTATTTACTAAGCATGAATTTTTTTATATCCGACTATTCACTAGCGGGATTATTTCTGAAAATAAAGCCTAACTAATGGAAGAACATTAACTTCCTAATGTTTAGTTACTCTTCTGAAGTATTCTTCTCTCTGGAGACTTTTTACACGTGTCGAGATAAACCTTGACATGCAGCGACAGATTTCCATCTAAGGAACGACTGTTAGTTGTTCTGTTTATTTATACGGCTTCGGCTACAAATCTTATTATTTTCTAGTCATTTAAAGTAATTTCTGAAATTTAAAAATACCGTAACTCTCAAGCAAACTTTAATTGTCTAATAGCTTCTCTACATTTATTTTTATATTTTGGCTTCTCAAATAATAACACTAAGTAAGTCGCAGATGTATGGAATTAACTATAAGGAATGTGATACGATATACGTGGACTGAGTTGGTCAGGTGTAAACTGAAATTTACAAACATTCCGCTTTGTAAAATTTTTCGAATCCGAATCTAAAACCTACATATTTCATTCCCAAAGTCCATTTTCGAAGTGTCACAATCCAAATTTCAAGTTCGAATTCACTTTCCCAATTTAATAGAAAAAAATATAACAGAAAGTTTGCCTGCCAGGTAATTAATTTGTAAAGAAAATTAGAATTGATATGAACTCAGTTATTTAGCCTTTATACGTAAAACTTAGATAAAGATTAGGTTGCTAGCTAAAAATTTACAGCCGAATTTTAAAACTTATTTGGAACTTTCACTTACTTATTTAGTTCTGCCAATAATAGTAATGTTTACTTTTAAAATTTGAGCTTTATATAAATTTGAGGTTTAACTGCTAAGACCGTACTTCACGTATGAAAAATTTTAAAAATTGAATTCGAATTTGAAATCTTTTTTTGTGGAAATCCGAATATACAAAAATGTTTAAACTGAAATTAATTCGCTCTATTAAATTCATTTACATTCAAATGCTTGTCTTTTGGGTTGTTTGATTTCTAGAGCGTAAGTTAATATTATCCATAAAATTATTTCAAAAGTCCTTTGAGCCCTCCCTCTTAAGTTTTTTAAAACACTAAATTGAAGATATAAAGGTAAAGCATTAAAAACTTAGTCCATATTTGGAAGTATAATTCAAAGCTTGATGTATGTAAGTTTGGAAGTTCAAACCCAAATTCACCTACGAAAATTTATGTGATTCACATTAGAACACTTTTGTGGAAATTCGAATCTACGAAGATATTTAAATTGAAGTTGGCCTTATTAAATTCGTTACATTAAAATGCTTGTTTTTGGGGTAATTTTATTCCCGACTGAAATTAATATTATTTCCAAAATTATTTAACACTAGAAGGCTTATGATTTTCTTTCTGAATTATATTTTTTAGAATTCAGGTTTCCGATTGTAAAATAACAAAGCTAGAATTAAGTTTCGGAGTTAGAAGTTGTAATGATAGTTCAAAATTATAATAAATTCGAAATTCGAAATTTAAAATTCAGATGTGAGGATCAACATTTCAATGTGGATTCGAAAACAGAATATTGTCTTAGCAGAAATTACAATTTTCAAATCAGAGACATCCAGATTGGAATGCTTAACTTGTATTTGGATTATTGAAGGCATTTGTGAGTTTAAAATACAAATTCAAATTCGCTTTTATCAAGAAAAAAGATATAAGAAACTTGATTCAAAAATAGTGAGTATTAGATTTAGAAAGAGAGATAGTATTTAAAAAAAGCTCTATTCTTTTGTTTTTATACGTAATATTAAATAACTAGTAGCTTCTAACTAAAAAGTTACATCCGAATTTTAAAACTTTTACTTATGTCAGCCAATATCCCTGTTTACTGTCCAAATGTGAGCAGTAGGTTTCATTTTAGATTCGAAATTTAATGTAAATTTTATGCTTATAACTACTAATATCTAAATGTGCCTATAACAAATTGGAAATTGGAATTTGAACTCCGTTCCTATGGAGATTCAAATCTACAAAGATATTGAAACAGTTCAGATTCGCTTTATTAAATTAATAGTTATTTATTATATAAGACGATAAAATTGTATTTCTTCGAGAAGATAATTAAATTTTATCGTCGTGTATAATATTCTATTTTTTTCTAAAGCATTTCTTTTAAATGAAAAAAATTAATTTAATATTTTCAAAAACAAATATTGTAAAAAAGCTAATCTTTTGTGATTTTCTCCATGAATTTTAGAACATTAAAAATCTTGTTCATATTTGTAATTTTAATTCAAAGCTAAATATAAGTTTCGCAGTTCGAATTTGAAGTTTACAATTATAATGAATTTTGAAATTAAAAATTCCAAATTCGGATATGAGAATCGAAATTTCAACTTTGATTCGGATTTGAATTCGATTGGAAATATAGTGAATTATTTGAAAAATAGCGTGAAGACTATCTTTATTACTTTATATAAAAAAGATTGATTAATTATTTCGATATTGCACAGTTTAACTAAGTACAACTCCAGACCGAAACTTTCAGTTTCAGCCGAACCTAAACCAATTCTTACTTATTCATGATTGAAGGCATCTCCTCAGATGTGCCAAAAATAATTCTATTTACGTTTTCTGTCGATGTAGATTAAGTTCTTGATAGGTTAAAAACGTTTAATAAAAAAAAATAAACTAAATATCTAAGATACTGGTTGAAAATTCTTTATTAAGTTCAATATTTCATATAATTCAAACAAAGTCATCTATATATTACATGATATACATTTCTCAAGGGGATCTGTTGGTACAATTGATATGTAACTTTTTCCGGTTCCAATAAGGTTTTCCTTATGAAATACTTTTACTTCTAACATGAATCTTCCTCTTGGTGCATGAGGTGGTAACTTTGAATCGTTTAAATACAAATTGTTTCCGTAGTAAAAACCCTAACATAAACCACACATATATTAGTTATTTTTCTAGTAAGAAATGAGTTTATTAAAATAGCTAAATCATCACTATTTCAAATAAAGCCATTCTATATGTATAATTTGCAAAATTCCTTAAACTACGTATGTTAAAAGTTTTTCCCTAAAGGACCGATTTTTTAAATATAAATTAATTAATAAAAATTCGGAATTAAAAATTATTTTGCGAAGTTTCAGTTAATTTGGTAAACCTAAACATCTCAGCACATTAAAGTGTATTTTAAATTTAAATTTAAATATATTCTTAATGAATTTAGTAAGAAAATCGAAAAATATTCAAACTCTCGTCACAGTTTTAATTTTTTTTTTAAATTTAATTTATACTTATTATAAATATAACAACGTGAAGTAACCTACCTTTTTTATAGGACAGGCTGTTACGTTGGTATCGTAATTTCGGAAACCCGTCCCAAACGGATCACTTACACTGGTTTCACATGCGTTACCAGTCCAAAATACAGGAAACCGGCGATATTCATTACTCAAAAATTTATAAACTTGAACTGTGTTCTGTAAGTTTTCAAATATTAATTATTACGTACATTTAACAGGTTAAGTTTCGCAGGTTTCTTTTTATAAAAATACTAAGAAATTACCTTAATAGGGTCAGTCAAATCTTTTAATAAGTTAACTGTTATATTTATTTTCTTTATGGTTCTTGTGTAATGGAACATCGTGCAGTTAACGTTTTTGATGTAACTTTTATTATACGAAACAATTTCGAATCTTTCTAGAATAACTTTGTAGTCAGTTTGCTGAAACTACATAAAAAGTATTCATGAAATACAAAACACTTTTTGTAGGACTTTCGATAAAGCACTAAAGTAAAGTAGATTTCTAAGAATTTGGTTTATTAAAATTAATGTAATATTTAATTATGTAAATACAAATAATATTTAATAAAATTTTAAAGCCTTCATGAAACAGTAAATCTAATACATAACTTTATAAATGTAAAATTTGAACTTTGGTTAGTAAGTTTTTATTTTTGTATGCATATATGCAAGACAATGGAAATATTACGCACTAATAATTTAAATTTAGATTGCAATTTAATCTGTAACAAAGACAAGCGCAAGTTTTCGATACCCATTTTATAATTATAAATTTATGTCGTTGTTGTGCAGCGCCTTTTTGCTTAAATACCTAAGTAATTTATTTAAATGTGATACTTATTTTTTTGTTTTAAAGATTGGTTTTTTTTTGTTTTTTTTATATCTCAGCGGAGACGTACAGGTAAAAATTGGAAATTTAGAAGCCAAAATCTAGCGTAAAAGATCCCCTTTGAACTTAAAACTTCGTATTTTTAGTTTTGATACAAGGTGTTTCCTGAGTACGTGAAGAAAATGCAGGAAGTGTATCCTAAAACGCCTCCATGATGTAGGCCCTTTCAAAAATGGAATCAAAATTTGGTTTTTAATTTTTATCTCAAATTTATACTAAAGAGAAAAGTGAAAGTCAGTGGATATTTATATCTAAAAATACGTGCTGGAAATCATTATCTTCTTAGAAATATTTTTGGCTCTTGCATTCTTTCCGTGAGATTAGTAGTTTTCGAGTAAAAAAATAAAATAATTTGTAATCTGCGTAGAGTTTTATTGAAGGAATTTTACACCTAATTTGAAATTAATATTCCAACGGGTGTTTAAAATTTATTAAGATACGATTTTGTCCTCTGAATTTCATCGCACTGTATTTCAAAAACGTGTCAATTTTGTTATTATGTTCTCCTGCTATTTTTATGTTTTCACTTTATTTTTTTTTGGGGATTTGATTAAAAAATTACCAAAACAAGACAAAATACTGTTACTTTTGTTAATTATAATTACTTTGAACGTTCATTTTGTTTTTGTAAAATGTAAACGCAGTTATTATTTTTGATTCTACCTTTTTAATTTTTAATTGAATGAATTAAAATAAAATATTAGTAAAGCACTTTAGCTGAATTTAAATAACAATTATTACCCCAAAAATGGTTCTAAGGCCAGTAATAAGCACTACTACACTGAACAACATCATTTTGCTGGCGTTTAGTTTGGACTGATATAAGTTTATAATAAGGATTATATACAATATTAAAGCATTTATCAAAAAATCTAAATGCCTAGATTGTAGCTAATGTTATTTTTCTTGTTGGTCATCAGTAGTCATTATATCAATAAGGTAAACAACAGGAAAAGAGGCGTATCTACCAGGATATAATTTACAATCCTAGCTAACAATTTCTTTAAGCTATTCTGTCCGATAACATTTTGTTTTCACTTTTTATTTTTGAAAATATTAAGTAAATTTATACTGGATATAAGGAAGATCACGGGTAATCATTGCTTTTTACAAAAAGGGTTTAAAGATTTTTAAAAATGGGTACGCCACTGATCTAAGATAAAACTTTGCATGTGATTTTTAATTATAATTTTATTTTAGATCACCGGAATGCTGCTGATGGGTATATCCTAAAACACTTAAAAATATAATGCCTTATTTAATTTAAGTATGTCGAATATTTGCCATCGGTTTTTTAGTTTGAGGTTATAGTACTTTGATACCCAAAATATTCAAGTGCAAGAATTAAGAATTAGCCTACCTAAGATTGCCGGTAGTCTGTAAAATTGTGTGTGCGGCCCCCTCGACACTGTAAAGGTATAAGAGAGTGAAAGAGGAAGAGGAAGAAAATAATACACTGGTCAATCTAGAAATCAAGTGTACTGTTGTTATGGTTACAGTTGTTCTAGTTTAGTATCTGCAGTCATGGCGGAACTGGGGAAGCCAGGTAGCTCAGTTGTAAGACGGCTAGGCTTGCATGTTGCAAGTCCCGGGTTCGAATCCCTACGTTGGCGGAAATTTTTTCTCAGGCCTCTGGGATCAGTACTAGGCCTGGTGAGACCATATTCACAGTTAGGCTTAATTAATTGTGCTCTACTCGGAAGACTGGTCTATGAGATAGAGTAGCAAGACCATTGCACACGTAGTGACACACACATGACACAGCCGAAGTACTCCCTAAAGGCGATTCCGAGCAGATTGGCTATACACACACAAAAAAGAAATGAAGAAAGAAAAAAAAAGAAAGGAAGAAAGGAAGAAAGAAAGAAGAAAGAAAGAAAGAAAGAAAGAAAGAAAGAAAGAAAGAAAGTCATGACGGAACAACTATTTCATAATTCTGTTGCGCAACGAATTATCATTAAATTTCTTATTAATGAAAGCATAAAACCTGCTGAAATTCTTAAACGACTTTAAAGACAATTCGGGCTAGATCGAGACTGGCAAACTCTTAAGTGTTTCACTGATGCAGTGTTTCACTGTTGCCAGAAATTCAAAGAAGGCCGAACTCAGGTGGAAAATTTATCCCACGCTAAGCGACCACGAACCTCACTCACTGAATCACTGAATCAAATATTCAGGAAATTGGTATGCTGATCCGAAGTGATCGACAAATTTTCACCCGTTATTTATTAAACAGACTTCAGATAAGTATGGGTAGTGTTGAAGATATAATCCACGAACATTTGCAATTTCAAACAATCTGTGTAATGCGGGTCCCAAAGCTGCTTTCTGTTGAACAGAAACAAAGACGAATTGAAATCTCAACCGAACCCCTTCATCGATACAAGCGAGAAGGAGAAGCTTTTTTAAAATCAATACTGACATATTACGAAACCTGGATAGAGCATTTGGGAAACTTTAGATAAATTACACTGGGAGATACTTTCACATCCTCCTTACAGTCCGCATTTGTCTCCTTGTGACTTTCATTTGTTTGGGCCACTCAAGGAAGCAATGGGTGGTATTCGATTTGAAGATGATGAGGAGGTCAAAATGTTGTGCAAAACTGGCTTGCCGCTCAACCAAAGAACTTCTATAGAGAAGGGATTATGAAGCTTCCAAAGATATGGCAAAAGTGTGTAGAGTTAGAAGGAGAATCTTTTGAAATGTAGGATAAATCATATTGTAAAGGTCTTGTTTAAATAAAAAGTTACAGGAAATTTTCGGGTTAAATTTGAATCTTACTCGTACTTTACCTTAAGCTAGCTGCCACATCAGTTGAAATTGTGGCTATATAGTTTGTGCGTTTGTAAATTTTTTTTAGTGAAGAATAAAGTTTTGAGTAAAATATGTCTTGCAACATTTAACTTCAAACTTGTTTTCAGTTCTTACTCTCACGATTTAGAGCTTTGTAGTAAACAATATTTAGATTGAAAAATTTTGTTTGCAATGCCAGGAATAGGAGAAAGGTATGGGTTGCCTTGTACCTTTCAATAAAATAACAAATAAAAGAGAAGAAGTAGGATTTGCTACCTCCCAAAAAGTTTAGCAGTATTAACCCTTAAAATCTAATTTTAAAAGATTAAAATTTCTTTGTGGCAATACAAATTAAAGTTTTTAAAATATAAGGTTCCGCCAGTGTTCTACTGATATCCATCCTTCTTCAAGGAAAGCTATGTACAAAACGACTTATATTTATGAACCAAACCAAACCAAAAGGATTTGTTTTATTAAAGTTTGATTCTTTAACACAATTTCTTTTTCTGTTCCACGAATTCCTTTCCCAGTGGTCTAAAAAATTCTAGGTATTGTTTTCAGAGAACTGCATGTACATGCTACTAACTACGATTGAGTATTAACCAGTCTTCATAGATATAACAGTCGTGATTAAGACTGGCGAGGGTTTGATTTCCAAGGACATACGTACACCGAAAACATCCGATCGTTTCCCTCGGAAGGCAATGATAAACCACCTCGGTATGCTGCCTAGTAAGTCTTCTCTGAAGTAGAAGTGCAGTAGAATGCTATATCACAGAGCCCCCACTAACAATGAATACCAAAAGTGATCATTTGTTGTCAGCTATTGAAAATAAATTCTTTATTAATATTAGAAAGTTGCCATGTCACACCCAAGCTGTTGAACGATGTGTAAAGATTATAAGAGAAGCGTCCAACAAAGTTTATGGTCACTCTTCAAGAGACGGTTTTATAAGAATTAGAGTAGAGGCAAGACAAAATTTACCTTGGCTTGAAAATAAAAAACAGTACCACAATGATAAAAAAGTAAAGACATCCAATAATTGATAACATTTAAGGGAGGGAGGAAGGGTGCAACTCGACATGCAGCCACCTCCCCGTGGTGAGTTGTGGGTTGACTAAATGATGATAAGAAATATATTTTTGGTGCGCGATTTAAATAAAACATCATTTTTTCAAGCGAAGAGCTGCATATATGGACTTTAATTGCCCTGGAGCGCGGCTAAACATTAAAATATATCAACCAAATTATTTTTTTTTGTAATAAGTGAGGAGATACCCATCAGTGTTCTGCTATACCAGATCCAAAATGTGACATTGAACAAAAATTTGTTTTAGCTTCTCTGGCGGCTACATTTTTTTTTATTTTGAAAAAAAATCAGCTTAGTTGTCTACCCATCTTACAACTTTTTTTTACTATGCCAATCGAGATTTCCAAAACATTTTTCGGCCCGGCCTACTGTATAACTAGGTGTTTAGTTTAATTATAATTAAACGTGTTTTAGTACTTCGATTAAACACATTTCATTTTGATTTTTATAATTTCCAAATTTACCAAAAGTCATGAAAAATTCATTATCTCTCTTAGACATTAAAATATGGGTTAAGGCCTCCTAAGTCGCTTTCATACCTCTGCGTGCTGCGTGATGTGGTAAGCACCACGCCTTCGACAACCGCCTACTTTCCTTACTTCGGTTCCCATTTATTTTCAGTGACTGGGTAGGCCAGTCAAATAGCATCCGACTCGGGTTCGATACCGAGAACGTCCGCGCTGTAGTCGAATGCCCTAACAACTCGGGCACTTCGGCTACTATATAAATAAATAAATAAATAAATAAATATAGAGCCCAAGTTAAAAAGAAATTCCCTTTTTTAATGGACAAGCATTAGATTTGGTATCGAAATCCTTAAAGTGGGTTCCAAATAGATCAGACGTTGTTGTTTCGCAAGCATTTTCGGACCAAAATACTGGAAATTAGCGATACTCATTACTTCAGTAGTCAATAAATTACCTTAATTTCCTCAGTCAAATCTTCTAATAAGTAAGCGCTTCCATTTATTCATTTTTGAATTTTTGTATAATGAAATACAGTAAGGTTAAGGTTTCTGGCGTAACTTTTATTGTACCAAATAATTTAGGCCCTTTCTCGAACGATTTTGTAGTCGCTTTGCTGGAACTAAAAATCGTCGAAACCAATAGTAAAACTTAAGTTCTTGAGGATATTTGTAAGTAGTTCAACTTTTGTTAGCACTTGGAATTCAACAAGAATGCCATAATAACAAGAAAGAAAGGCTAACAATTTTTGAATTCTTGAAACCAAGCGGGTAACATTTTATTATGCCTTTTGAAATTCAGAAGTTCTTATTTATAGTTTCCGTACATACAGCGTTTCCCAAAAAGTGTGGACAAACAAGAAACTCTATTATTATTGATTTCTCAACAAAGTTTGCCCTTAATAATAGTTTTTAATTTTTTTTAAGTAAAGATGGTCTACCCTTGTCCTGCACTCAAGTTTTTTTAATTTCCCGCTAAACAGTGCAATCCTTTTAGAGGTAATTTACATTTTAAGATTAACAAATTTTTATTCAGAGTAACATACATTTTTTTCAGAAATCAATAATAAAAAGGGTTCCCATTTTTGCAAAAGACTGTATATAAAAGAATCAATTCCTTTAGGAATTTATATTAAATTATTTTCCTTTCGAAACTTTACATAACGAGTTTTGAAAAAGTCTGTTGTTACTTTTGGTTTGCATTATTTGAACTTAAATTTATATCAGATTTTAAATCCCTTATTTGGCTTAAAATGAAATATGTTGTCCGTAAAGCTTTGACAAAAGGTTGTCCCAATTTTTGTTGGATTTTTCCAACGATTTAGTAATGATGGCCTTTTTGTAATAATTAACTAATGGATTAATTAATTTCATTATTATTATTTTGTTTTCTTGTGTTATTAGTGATTATTACGTCAACGTGGCAATCAAAAAGGAAAGAAGCGTATCTAAAGGCATAAATTTAAAACTGTAACTGAGAATTTTTTAAATTGATTTGTCCGTTTTAATATACCTTGTCAGATTTTATATCCACAATTTATATTTTTGAACACAATTATTATTAAGCCCATTCCGAAGATGAAGTTAATATGAGCGAATTTTTCAACGAAAAGGGTTTTCCAACCTCAAAAATAAAATAGATACTCCGCCGATTTAAGGGACAAGTTGCGTGTGATTATTAATTCGGTATCATCTTATTTTACATCAAAAACGTGCTATCCATGCGTATATCCTAAAATAATTAAATATGTGACGCGTTATTTAATTTTAAATCTGTTGAATCATTCTTTTATATTTTTCCTAAATTTTATCTTTTTCTCAAGTTATTTTATTGTATTTGCCTAAAGTCTCCCACATAACCTAAAAGAAACTTTGAAAATTGAAAAAGCTTGCGAGATCCTGAAAGTGTATCAAAATGTTTTCAAAAAGACAGGGAACATGTTGAATGAAATGAATGAGTAACTTTTACAAAACTCAATTTTCTAGTGAAATATTCCAACGCTTAGTTATTATTTTTGGTTTCAATATTTTATTTATCTTTGGAATTGGGAATTTGGAATTTTAACACAATTTATAAAATATGTGGTAAAATTAAAGTTTGAGTTTTTTGTTTGGAAACCAAGAGAAAGAACTATTTTAGTGAATATGACAAAATGTGTAGTAAAGCAGCACGCATCTCCCCAGATTTTCTAAAATTATATTTATGCACTATAAACACAGATATAGTTTACTGAGTTTTCTCAGATCCCTAAAAATCGACCTGATAAAAGTCCTGTAGATCAATTGGAGACAGCAGCGTAAACTCTCCAAAACTTCTTCGGGCTCGCGTAATACAATCGGTGAAGATTTAAAGAACCTTACAAAAATTAAAAATGGCAGAATCGTTAGGTGAGGTTTATATTTCTAAAATATTTCAAAAACTTTAAAGAAATTATCTATAATATGAAATTTGGTAAAACTAGGATATCTGAAAAAACCTTTAAATAACGTAAGATGTTTACGAAATGTAAGATTCCAATTGATTTCCGGAAATATTTGGAAAATTCTAAAACTTTCTTACCTTTGAAATTTTGCAAAATTCAGGGAGCCCTTAAAGAAAGTGCAGAGATTATTTGATAAATCTAAGAAAGCTTTCGAAGCATAAAATTCCTAAAATATTAATTTAAAGGATTCCTATACAAAGGAATATCAGAAAAGTATAATAAACATCTACCTTAAATCCAATAATAGAAGAAATTCTTTAATAATTTATTTATGTGGCAGTAGGAAGTCTGAAAGATTAAGCAAATTCGACGATTTTTTTCAGAAACTAGATCAGTTTTGGAAAAATTATAACAATCATAAGAAATTTAAACAAGAACAGAAGTTTTTAATTTTTTTTTTTTTTTTGTAAAATTGATCAATATAATTATTATGTAAAAGAGGTAGATATTTCTGGAAAATTATGTAAAACTGTTTTATAAAATTAAGGCAATGGACATATAAAACTTAGAATTATCCTAAATATTAAAGTTGTGTGTGAAATAAACGTATAACTTTAAAATTCAGGAAGATTTTTGAACAGGAAGAAGTAAAATGTAATAATCTTTAATAATTCGAAAAAAGATTTCTATGATTTTATAGCTTGACTAAAACACTAGCTCAAAGAATCTCATGTGACCTTTAAGTATCTGATAACTTTGCACGTTTAGTATTTGGACTAATAAAGAATTTTGAAAATTCAACAATTTTTAGAAAAATTCCTGAAATATTTGGAAAATCTAAAGTAATCTAAGATATGTTTGAAATTTGAGGATTCTAGAAAATAGGAAAACCTTAAAAGCTCAGGACCTGTTAAGCAACTCGTAATATTGCTAATTTAAAGACAATATCAAATTAGCGTTTAATGCTGTCTAGTGAATATAGCTTTAAAAAAGAGGAAAACTACTTTAACAAATATTTATTATAGATAACGAAAGGTTTAACAAACGCGTTTTCATTTTAAAATAATGTTTAATCTCTAAGGATGGTCTAATTTAACTAAACGTGCATGACAGAGTTAAAATAAATAAAACCAAGAGCTAGTTTAACAATTATTTAAAATATAATCCCGTAGGAAGCCCTCAAGACCTTCTCGATTAATTTAAAACCTTCCGCATTTTTTTAAAGTGGGACTTTCTGGATATTGATACTTTTCTAAGGCGTAAAAATGATGTGCACATAACATCAGTCAAGGATGACATATTAACATTTGCTCTCTCTCTTCTGATACATACTGTATTTTATGAATTTTTTATACTTTGGTATCATCTGTTATTCTAGATTGCCGCCTGCAAGCTTATTCGTAAACTACCATTTGTAATTTTCAAATTCCGAAACATGAACAAAAGGTAACATTTCAAAAATCTAGAAATGCATGTGTAACAAGAACATTATGCATCTCTTCAAAATAACCTGCAAGCTGGAGGACGAGCAAAACCTATTTTTCACATAATTTCCAATCAAGCCGAACACGTGTTCGATTTTAATTTAATTCTTTTTTCAGCACTCGACCCTTTCTTCCCAGCAAGTTTTAAATGGGATTTTTATTAGGTTTTATTTAATTCCTCTTAATCAAGAGAGTTTTTTCACGTCGTCTGATAGATTTTTAAGCATTTTAGATTACTCTTGAAAACCAATTTATACCAATTCTTTTAAATAAGTACCTTGAATTATGCGATTTAACGAAATAATTGTAAAATCTTAGTTGCTAAGGTAGTATCGGTGTAAAGTTGTGTATTTTTAAGAATTGATTTATCATTGGTTATCTACTTAAAAAATATATGGCGCTTCAGTTTTGTTAACCTAGTAATCTTCGCTGCTCTTTGCTGTACTTTGGAATGTTGTGGTAATTTTTCGTAACCTGACCTAACAGGATCAGTGCTTTAGTCACACCGAATCTAGCTATGCCAATAGTCGAACTTGTGTCCTCTTGGTCGTCAAACTGTGTTCTAATCCACCAGGTCACCAAGAGGCTCGCATATTTCAAATGCGGAGATGCTGGTTAGAGTACTCGTATAATAAAGCAGAAAGGGATCTCTTAATGTTCGTATTTCACATTACAGAAGTTATAGCTAGTAATCCTGAAATCTGTACCTCTCGGCGTACGCTCATTCTTCTCTTATTACATCGTAAGTCAAACTATAAGTTCCCTTATGACCACCAGGAGTTTGCTAAAGGGTCATGAGGGTATGGTTAATGAACATGAATATCTTTACTGCGGTGGTCTCAGCCGGTATTGACTGGCGTAGGAGCTGGCAGATTACTGTTCGTTAATTACTCACAATCAATTACTAAAGCTGATTGTGTCACAGGTGGCGTCTAGCAAGCTGTCGATACATGCTTTACGCTTGTACGGGTATTTATGTTCAAGGAACGTGTCACCAGATGTGCTTACATTTTCTTATGTATTCCCTCATAAAAGTAAATGATGTTTTCAGACATTCGATCTTAAATTATTAACGGTTTATATCGGATCGCTTCGCTTGCCAAGCGATATTTTTAGTATGACTTGGGGGTACTTTTCATGTAAGACGTATTGAAATTGTAACAAACTACAACAAATTTCCTATGAAATAACTTCTCGTTTACTCTTTCCACTTTAACTTCCAAGTTTATGTTTAATTTTTTCATGGAAATTGAGTTAAAAAGAGAAAGGAAGATGTGAATAACTGCTCTTTTAACCTGAGGAAGTGAATATTTTTAAAGACTACATTAAACCCCCAACTATGGCGTTAAATTTTTCCCAGGTTTTTAGATGTAACTAAGTCTAATAAAAGTTTAAATGTTGCCTTATATGACGATGAATCCACTTTAAAACAACATCTAAATTACGACAAACCCAAACGTTTTGTTTGTTTTACTTCAGTACCGTGTGTTGCTAACACGTATGGTATTCTCATCAGCATACAAATGTTATTCAAACAAGATGAGTTAGCTCACCACGTATTAGAATATCAAATCGTAATTTTATGAAGTAGCATTCGACTACCGTAAAATCAACCATAAAAAGTGAACAAGACATATTTACAATTGCGAATTTACGTTGTTCAATAACTCTTAACGGTTTTCGCCTGTTCGGATTTTTTTCTAAGTTTTTTAAACTCTGTTTAGAATAGAAACAACTTGCAAACTTAAAAATACACAATCGAAAGTCATCAATCTTATTGTCATCTTTTAAACCACAAAACCCACCTTTACACCTACATTCTAATCTGATGTTCTTTAGTTTGAGTTAGCAAAAGCTATTATCAGAAGCTAAGTTATGACATAATAAATTTTATTATCCATGAATAAGGTTATAACTTTTCCTACATAAGCTGTCAAAACATTATTGAGGTGAATTATTATAAATGGGAATTCAAACGTATGACCGGTACAGGTTTTTTTTAAATTCTTAGGTGTTAGAAACTTGACCCACTCGTTCATTTGTAATAAATTTTATTTCAATATAAATAACAAACCAAAACTCCTTATTTGATACATAATATGCCATCAAAAGTGTAATTTAACAAATGTCGGAGCTAAATTCGTAATTTAACTTAAAGGAAGGCGATTTCATATCATGTTGGATATTATATTATAAAAGAGAAAAAGGCGATTTTATACATGCTGGGTATTAAACAAAAAACGTACTAATTCTGTTTGTTGGAGTAAATGCGAAGGTAGGTAGTTATAAATATGTTTAATGTCGGACTGATGCCAAACGGGCTTCCAGAAAGCTTCTTGGGGTTCACAGATCTACACCAAATTTCAATCAACAAAACCTATTTTTAAGGACATCTGAAAAACTATGGGTTTCAGAAAAATCCTAAATTTAAAAGTAATTTTTAAACCACAAGATTATATTGTTTTCTTACTAAAGAGATCGCCTGAAATTTCCTATTCCTTCAGATAGCCTAATAACCTTCAACTTGAAAAAGTTCAGCCTATGTTTGAGGAAATTCCCGAAAAGCTTAGAATTTCCCAATAATTGCTTAGACCCATTTTCTATTGAAAATGTTTATAATTTACGTTGACTAGGAATTAAACCGTTTTACTCCTGAAAAATTGACTGTAATTCCCAATCTTTTCAAGAAGCTCAAGAACATTCAGTTTGAAAAAGCTCAACCTGTGTTTGAGGAAACTCCGAAAATTGTAGAAACTTCTTTAAACTCGATTTTTAAAGTAAAATATTAATATAATTTGTTTTAAACAAGAAATTATCCGTTTTACTCCTAAAAAAACCGCCTGTATTTTTATTAACTAAGAAGGTATTCGGTTTTTCAGGTAATCCAACAACATTCGGGCTAAATATTACAAATAATGCTGTTTAAGGAAACAATTTTGAAATTTCAGGAAATCTCCTGCAAAATTTAAAAACTTCTAAGGCAACCCAGAAGAGCAAATCCAGAAGGTCTTCTTCTGATACTACATACTTTAGTGAATATGAATAAATTTAGAAAATCTGCAGATAAAGTAGCACGCATCTCCGCAGAGTTTCTAATTTTATTCTTATTCGATTGATGAAAATCCTTCATAAGTCCTTAGAGCAGTTAAACACTTTTCATAAAACTATTCAAGAAATATGTTTTGTAAGTTTATTTATAAAGTTCTTTAAATATTACGAAAAATTTAAAATTCAAAGTAATTTTAACATAGGTATTTTAGAACTCGTAGAATCTTTTGAAAACCTTTCAAATTATCTAAAATATGAAAATTGAAAAAAATATGTGTGGGAATCCTTTGACATAATCTGAAAGGTTTGCAAAATTTAAGATTCCAAAGTATTTATGGAAAGTAGTAGAGGAAAACGCCTACATTATATGTACGAAGAGATTCAGGAAAGTCTAATGTAAAGCATAGGATAATCTAAAAAATTCTAATCTTCGAACAATTCTTTGATAATCTATTTCTGTCGAAGTAGGAAATTTCTTTTGAATTAAAAAATCCGCCTAATCAAGCGAGTGTGAAGTTGTTTTCAATTAGCTCAGTTTTTGGAAAACTTGTAAAAATCATAAGAAAATTCCTAATTTTTCAGGTAACCTAAGAACATTCGAAATTTTCAGATTATGAGGAGGCCTGAACAGTTTTGAACTTTCAGAAAATAGTTTAAACTGGCGTTTTTTATTTAAATAAATAAAAAATAATAACCGAAGATTTCTGTTTTTTTTTTTAAGGCGACCTACGAATATTTAAACTGAAAAAGCTCAGGTTTTGTTGTATGCTGTGTGTTTTTGAAATTTTCTAAAATTAGCGAAGTATGAACAAGACTAATTTCCAGTCACGTTGACACTGCAGAGTCTATTTTACGCACATTACCAGGCAACACCGATCCGTGCGGAGCGGTACGTCACATGCCGTTTTCGATTTTCCGGCGATGATTCAAAATTGCTGGGATAATTTTCTATTTTTTTTTTTGGGATAAATTTTTTTTTATTATTTTAAATATTATGTAGCTTATAAGTGACCCCTCAACTACATGTAAACACGATTTCACTTAATTTATAAAATTCAGTTCTTTAGCCTATTATGATTAGAATAAAAGACAAAATTAGTCAATTTTCACTATCACTGCTAGAACTAGATTCCCCTAAATTGTCGACATCTATTACAACTTCTTCCACTGAAGGTTTACACGTTCATATCAACGTTTAATATTTCATCGTTGATTTCATGACCACGACTTCTTAGCAATCGCCCACTTAGTAACGCTTTTCCTTCCTTCCCTTTCCACACGCTGTAAAATTATATTTTAAAATAATTGCAATTCTCGCTAACTAATAATCTATTTGCTACCTCTGTGATACACGAAAGTGGTTTGAGATGACCACAATTTTCCTTTCTCGTTCAAAATAACCAAGCAAATTTAATACAAACTGTTAGCTTTGCGATCGAAGCGTTTTCCCTTGTACGGACATAATTACGCACGGTTATCACAAATGATCACAGTTACAAGCAAAAACTAGTTCTGAAAAGAACCGTTTTACAAAAAAATTTGCCAGATAACTCATAAAATGCGATGTAAAACACTATAAACAACTAAAGCGATATGTCAGCTGACAGATAATAGCATCACGTGACCGTACGGCGTGATTCAAATCAACAGTTAGGGAGCGCTAGATGCACTAATATCCTTTATCCTTGTTTTACTCTTCTGAAACAAGTACATATACGTGAAGAACGTGTCGTAACTAAATTCTTCCAGTGATGACGCAGGGATCTTCTTTTAAGAATCGAGGTATAACCGATAATAAACGAATGCATAAACAAAGACATATATGTAATTAATAATAATAATAATAATAATAATAATAATTTATTTTCCATAAAGACAACAAGTGTATAGGAATCGTCGTAGAAGCGTATACAAAGTGTATAAATGTGTATAAATATAAAGGTATAAACAATATAAATAAAAATGTACAAGATCTATACATGAGTCAACAGGAAACATAAAAATACAAGTTACAAATACCATTCATTGACACAATAAAGACACTTATTAACAAGTACAGATTTAAGTTTGCTTTTAAAATTATGCAATGTTTTACAATTTTTAAGGTCATCCGATAGAAGGTTATATAATTTTGGGCCTAAACTGCTGGGTGCATTGTAGGAAATCTTACAGCTACTTTGTGGAATTAATAATTTTTCTTTGTTGCGTGTATCGTGAAGATGAATATCTTTATGTGATTTGAAATCACTTTTGTTTAAAAACGTGAAAACTAGTAATTCGAAGACAAACAAAGATGGTAAAGTTAAAATGCCTAAGTTTTTAAATAAGTTTTTACAGCTTTCACGCTGTGACACACCTTCTATACACCTGATAATCCTTTTCTGAACCAAGAATACCGAGTGTGCTGCAGGAGAGCCACCCCAGAAGCAGATCGCATAGCGTAATCTAGATTCTGCATACGCAAAATATAACATAATTATATTATTTTTAGATAAGAATCTACGTAGGTTTCTAAACAGAAAAAGTAGGGAATTCAGCTTGGATATTAGGTAATCACAATGCTGTTTCCACGTCAAGCACGCATCTATATACAGACCTAGGAATTTTAGGCAGTTCGATTTTGATATAGGAAATTGATTTATTGTCAAGTTTAAGTTACTACTGTCTTTTTGACGGTTATGAAATCTCATATAAAAGGTTTTTTGAACGTTGAAGTATATAGACTTACTACAGAACCATTGACTAAGAATACTAAGAAGATTGTTGCATCCAGATTCTAGAGTATTGTCGTGTTTATCAGAAACAACAATTGTAGTATCGTCTGCGTACATTGTGACATTATTGGTATTGGGAAATAAAATATCAAGACCATTAACATATAGAAGAAAAAGGACAGGCCCAAGAATGGAACCTTGAGGTACTCCCATGGATACCTCCCTGTAGTTAGAATTAACACAAGTTATACTACCCTTATCCATGTGACGGATACATACATATTGTAGGCGATTACACAAAAAAGATTTCAACCAACTAGATGCTGCACCAATTATTCCGTATTTCGAAAGATCCCTCATCAACTTACTAATATCGACACAGTCGAATGCCCTACTGAGGTCGCAAAAGATCCCAACAGGGCATTCATTTGCTTCCATAAAACTTACAACTGAATTATATAAATCGTGAATTGCGGTACCCGTAGATCTATTGGGTCTAAAACCGTGTTGAGATTTCGATAAAATATTGTTAATTTCAATGAAGTTAAATAATCTGTCTAAAAAACAATACTCGAAGAGTTTGGAAAAAGCAGAGGTTAGAGTAATTGGTCTGTAATTCTCCAAATTACAAGGATCACTTTTTTTAAATAAAGGAATAATTTTACCAGTTTTGAGAACTTGAGGAAATGCACCTGTGCACAACGAGAGATTAACCAAGTAAGTTAATTGAGGAATTATTGTGTGTAATACTTGTTTTAACAGAAACATAGGAATCTCGTCTGGCCCAGAAGAGCGCTTACTTTTTAATCGACGGTGCAGAAGACTGCTAAGTTCAGTTTCCGTGTACGGATACAGCATAATTTGGGAATTAGAAGTGCCTCTTACGACATCATCATTAACTGCAGTGGGCAAATTTGTTTGAGGAATTTGCTGAACAATATTTATAGGCTGATCGATAAAAAAATTATTAAACATATTTGCAAGAACATTTGGATCAGAAATAACAGTAGCGTCTTCATTGATTACGATATTGCGTAGAGGATTACTACTATTTGATGACTTTCGAATTACATTCCAAGCACTCTTCATTGGATTCTCAGAATTGCTGATTTTAGTATTAAAATAGTTTTTCTTTACATTGTTTACGAGAGTACGATGTTGACTCTTCTGGATTTTATATAAGGGAAGTAAACAGGGATAAATACGACTTAACACATGTAAGTCTTTTAAGTTGGAACTCGAGACTTTTACTTCATCACATATCCATTCTTTGTTTAACGCGTAATTTTGTTTACAGGTTTTGCGTAAAGGAAAATAAAGGTTAAAATAATACAAAAATACTTTATAGAAGTAGTCAAAAGCACTATCAATACTGACCAAATTATAAATAGGAGTCCAGTCCTCCTTTAATAACGCAAACTTGAAATTACTGATATCAACATCGTTGAATCGCCGTTGGAGAGTAGAGACTGAATTTTTGGTTTTTGTAGACGTAACTTCGGAATCAATTTCGAATAGCACGGTTCTGTGATCGGAGATAGCATTATCAAATACACAGGTTAGCCCATTGCTTGTGAAATTTACGTAGATATGATCTATAATCTTTGCAGAATGTGAAGTCACACGAGTAGGCCAACCTACAATATTTACAAGATTAAATCCATCTAAAACATTGCATAAATTTTTATAATCCCTAGTACGGTTATCCCAAACATCTACATTAAAATCCCCACATAATATTACATTCTTCAAATTCTTATTAGACAGGAAATCTAAAGTTTCACTAATTTTTTCTATAAATACGCGAAGATCTCCACTAGGGGATCTATAACATGACAAAATCAACAGATTTAAACCTCCTTTTATATTACTGGTTATTGATACCGTACATGCTTCGAAATGTTTTTCAATACAAAAGCTTTGTAAATCAATTGACGAGATTATATGATTACGGTGGAGCTTATCGTTTACCCAAATGCCAACACCTCCACTTTTGAAGGCTTGTCTGCAGTAATAATTACTTAAACTAAAACCATTTATAGAAATTTGTTCAATGAGGTTAGGTTGATTACCTATTTCCGTCAAACATAGAAAATTTAAACTAGGATAATCATTTACATCTAACATAAGATCGTCAATTTTATCATAATTTAAGGATTGTACATTAAGTAATAAAAGATCAGGCGCAAAAATTACCTGTTTACGATCACCATTGTCAAATTGCCCGTTTGTACCTAATTTTACATTAGCTAAGTAATTAAGTGTTACTCTGGGTCTTTGGCTTTCGGGCGAAGTTGGTATGTTACAACCGAAAGTATGTTATAACGTTATAACCGTGTAAGTTATATTAGAATACAGTAATTTTCTTAGTACACTTTTGCCGTATCATGAACAAAAAGGTTACTTTACCTGAAAAGAAAATAGTTTTCGCTTCAACGTCAAGGCCGACTTGTTTTTCTAAAACTGAAAATATTCTTAAAATTCTCTTCAAACCAAGCAGGACTTAATCCCACAATCTTAAAATAAAATTCAAAAATTTTTAGTCCATCGCACCTTTTGTAACATCAATCCTGTATATAAATGCGGGTGGGGTTACACCGTATGGCATTTCTCGCATCCTTGTTTCCACCTCCGTCTGTTTTGCCATTCGTTTTCTTGTAGGTCTCTGCTGCTGATGGCTTGTCGAATATCATCTTTCCATGACAGTTTTGGTCTTCCCCTTTTTCTCCTTTGTGAGGGATTCCAATGCCATATCTCTGAGGCCATCTTTTCGCATCCATCCGTCTCATATGTCCACACCAGTTTAATTGTTTGTTTTCTATCACATCGGTTATATTATGTCTTCGTTTCTAAGTCTGTCCATTCTTGTCACACCACAGCTACGTCGTCAGAAATCCATTTCCATCGCCTTTAACTTATTCTTTCTGTTTCTTTCGCTTACTTCCCACACCTCTGCGCCATATGTTGCTATACTTTTCACTAATGTCTTATATAGTTTATTTTTCACGTTTTTATTTGTATTTTTGCTCCATATAATCGGGTGTAACTGTCGAATTGCTATTCTACCTTTTCTCATCCTGTGTTTAATTTCCTCCTGGCTTCCACCTTTATTCGATATTATAGCCCCTAAATACTTGTAGCTTTGACACCACTTTACTACAGTTCCATTTTCCATCACAAAATCATTGCCTCTTCCTCCTACCACCATATATTCAGTTTTCTTGTAGTTTATTTGTAGGCCCCATTTCCTATACTCTTCACCAAGTTTTCTTAGCATATATGAGGCGTCGTCTTCGTCCCCTGCAAATATGACTTGGTGGTCCGCGAAAAGCAAGGAGAAGAGCATGTCGTCATTTACTTATTTTGATCCCCATATTTCTACACTTTCTTCGCCATTGTTTGAGTACTTCGTTGAGGTAAATTTTGAAAAGTGTGGGGGCTACGCAGCATCCTTGTCTTAACCCCTTACTGACTTCAAATTCAGAGGTTAGTAGTTTACCAACTTTGACTGAGCTGGTATTTTCTGTGTAAAGTTGTTTTATAGCTTGTATGTATATGTGTTTCATTTTTTGTTCTTTCATAGCTTGCCAAAGTTTTGAGAGTGGGACACTATCGTAGGCTTTATGTAAATCAATATATACTACAGTATTTTTCACCTAGGATTTGGATTGTGTAGTCAGTTGGATTGTGAATTTATCAACAGTGCGTTGATAAATTCACAATCCAACTATACACTATACTTCATCTCTTTCTAAACTAGGTTTTCATTACCGACTGCGCACGAATGCGTGTCTAAACAGACAGTTTTTGGACGGGGCAAGTTGACGTCAACCCAAATGCTAGATGAAAAATACTGTAGATGGGTTTCGAGGTTATGCGCTAATCGTTTGTCTGTCACTTGTCGTATGCTGTAGATGTTATCAACGCAGGATCGGTCTCCTCGGAAACCACTTCCTCTGCTTCCTCTATATCTGTTTCTAATCTGTACTTTAAGATCTTCCCATAAACTCGAGCTACAGAGGACAGGACAGTTATTCCTCGATAATTGGTGCAATCGTCTTTTTTCCCTTTTTTGTATACATTGGTAATAACCCCTTTCTTAAAGTGACTTGGCATTTCATTTCCGAATAAACAAGAACTTTAGAGTTTTGCGAGCAATTCAAACAATGTGGTTGACGCAGCCTTTATTAGTTCTGCACTTATCCCTCCTGGTCCAAGCGCTTTTCCATTTCTTAGTTTCTTGGCTACTATTTGAATTTCGTCTGATGTTATCTCCTCTATATGATTTTCACTGGAATTCATGTATTTAATTATTTTTAAATTCTATCCTATCTTCTCTTAATAATGTTTCATAGTATTGTTTCCACTTGTCCTCGTTAATCAATTGTAAATTCGAGTTGCATTTGTCGTTAGTTCTAGGACCGCGTGCTAGCTTCCACGCTTCTCTTGATTTGGTACTTCCAATGTGACTACTGATTACTGATCTCTGCACAATTTCTGTCCCAAGTTTCATTTTTACATTTTATTATTATTTTCTTCACTTCCCTGCTAAGTCTTGAATAGTATTTTCTATTTTAGGTGTCAGTCATTTTTCATTCTCTCACTTACTTTCTTAGCTATATCGTTATTCCACCAAAAGTCTCTTTTTCTTTTTTGATGTGGTTCCTTCGTACCCAGACTTAGTAAGCATAAAAACTGTCTTATCTAATTTTTGGACGTCATAGAATTTTAATAAATAAGAATACATCAATTTACCTTAAAAAAAACTTGCTCACAATTAACAACACAGTCCACACATGAAATTTCTTGTTCAAATGTACCAAAAATGGCGAATATAGTTTATATGTCTCTAATATGCTCAGTGAACGAAATAATTGACCCAAATTCGTCCTGAGTAATGCCCAACGTCCAAAAACCTAAATTTTGGGTCGTGGACTTTTCAAAACATACACAACATGACTTTTAAAAATAATGAAACTACCAAATTCGTGTTGTGGTTTCTTGTAAAACGCTTACGCCTCGCTTTTTTAAAACATAACAAGCAACTGTTTGTGTTTTACATTAAGTATATGTTAAATTATTTACTTAAGTTGTGATAGACTTTGTTTCTTGTTCCAATGAATCTTATCAACCATTTGTTTATTACTCACAATTCTATAAAAAATTTGTTCGACTCCCATTGAATATGTGATCTACTAACTGCCTTGCACTGTAGAAGCGGTGTCTAGCGGCTAGCGTCACAGGCATGTTAACGTCATACAGTGTTCCGTGTTGGCATGGGGTGGGCCTGGCGTAATCCAGGATTGATCCACGAGGATCTGCTCCATGTCAATTGATGATGATGATGATGATTAGTGTTTTAACTACTTTCGTTTATAGCGTCTATATAACCGAAGTCTACTGTATCCGATATAAATGACGTAGTGTTACAAAACCTTAATGGCATTCTTCGTAATTTGTAGGTAATGACAAATAATATTTCGTGCTAATTAAGAATATCCAATATTTACTTATTGTTTAATCTCTGTTAAGGCTGCTATGCAAGGCCTCTTAGCTTGCTAATTCAATATGTTTACAAGATCTCAACAGGTGGTTGTCAGAAAACTAAACCAAAAGTAACAATTAAAATTACAAGCGGAATTACAAAACCTGAAAATTTAGGAAGTGGGAAAAAATTAATGCCTATAATGTAATTTATCAAAAGGCTGTTAATTAACTGTAGGATAATCTAACCTCTGAAGCATAAAACTTAAATATCCAATTTACAAAGTAAAACCGGCGATTTACACAAAACACTTTATTGTTATCTAATTAATTCTGTGTAAATGCTTAATAAATCGATTACTTGCAGGATCATTCCAACGGTATTGCTGGCACATTGTCTAAAATAATGATTGCAATACAAACATAACCTCAGTGCTTCCAGTGTATACCTTTGCATTATTCTCGAATAAAGATTGTATAAAACCCCGGGATATGATTTAATTGAGTTTATGTTTGACCTATGACCAGCCCGATTATAGATATAGTTCCTTACAATTATTGATGAGCCTGTTTCTCAGCGTTACCTGTATAATTCAATTACTATATTTAGATTACATCGTCCACTCGTATATTAAAATTGCGAAAATACATTAAGTACTTAAACCCACGTGTTTTAAATATCAAGTAGTACCGCAAATCGTTGACGTAACGAGTTCTAAATTCAGCTATTTTTTTGTCCTAACTATTTTACGATATTTCTAGGTTTATCGATAATTTGTGTCGTTTGAATTTTGGAAGTAGGAATTGAAGTTGAATTATGTATTGTTCTAATTTAGCCAGATAGATTTAACACTCTTTTTTGGTTTCAGGTACCTGTCACCTTCTGCTTTAGGCAACTGCTTAGTTTATTTATTTTTTAAATCAGGAGATATTTACTTGAACACAATACGCGATCAAAATGTTTTGAGAAAACCTACTCGAAATATGTATTTTTACAAAATTTAGTTTATTACTTAATTTTTTATTAAAGGTTAGTTTTGCAGAAAATCTAAAAAACAGATAAAGAAATTGTAATTTAACAGGCACAGAAATGATCTGGTATTCACCCCAACCTCGACGTAATTGACGAGTTGTCGATAAATGCTTTTAGCGATCAGTTTCTGTTCTAACGATCTCCCTAATGCACAAACGTCACGAGTTCTGTTCACGAAGAATTTACATCAACATTGTTGTTTAATACTAAGAACTGAAGCGTTTAACATGGTTATTTACTTAATTATATAAATAGTTATTACAGGAGCATGGTTTCGATTTCTAATCATATTTTGCCTTACTTGCAAAAACTAAATCATCGATTTTTTTTAGAAAACTTGTAAATCTAGAAGTTGCGAAGCCAAGGATTAAACATATCTATCCAAATATAAGATTGGATGTTGAAATATATATAACCATCAGCTTACATTAAATTTCACAATCAAGGCTTCATGTTTGATATTCAATTCGAAAGTCCAAATTCAATAATAGAAACCTTAAATCTTAATATCAAAGCTGCACTTAAGGGCTTTGTACTCGATATTCGACTATAAATCACGTATGTCAAATGTAACTTTGATATTTGAAGCAAAACTCAAATTCAAAATTTTTATATTGACTGTTAAACTCTAAGTTTAATAAGATTCCAAACTTGGAACGTCAAAATGAAAACCGAAATGCTAGTTTTTAAAACGAAATTGGGAACTTAAGTTTCATAAGCAAGGCTCTTGACTTTTGATTATCGTATCCGATATTCGATCCTAAATTTCGGATATCAAATACAATTTTTGATTTTGAAATAAGAATTGAATTAACATTATCAATCAAACCTCGAATTTGAATCTTCGTATCCGATATTCGATCCCTAATTTCGTTTACTAAATACAATTCTCTCAAATTGGCTATTAAAATTAAATTCAGTAATGAATATTTAGGATTCCAACCATGGAGTATCAAAACAAAATTCAAGATGTTTGTTTTTAAAACGACATTTGGGCTTTAAGTTTCATAATCAAATCCTGAATATGGATCTTCGAACCCCATATTCGATCCTATAAATTTCGTATATTAAATACAATTTTTATTATTGAATCATAAATGGAATTAACATTTTCAGATTAGCTGTTCAAGTTTAAATTCAACACGGGATTTGAGATTTCAGACTCATTAAAATTTATAGTTTTTGCCTTAAATCCCAATTGAAACCTCTTGACCAGAACTCGAATTCACGGGTTCGTTCTCAAAATTCTTGGCTAAGTTGGGGTCAAGAAAGTTGTCCTTTATTTTTGATGAACTATTCGAATTAACATTTCCAGATTTTCTGTTCAAATCTGTTAAGTCTAAATTCAATAATAAAGTGTTCAATGTTAATACCTGAAATATTAGTCTTTTAATCGGAATCAAAGCTGAAATTTCGGATAACGTACTGACATCCAATATTAAATTTCGTTCATCAAATACGGTTTTTATTTTTGATGTGAGATTCTAATTAACATTCCCAGATGATCAGACAGAAACATAAAAATTTAAAATTTATGTTTTTAAATCGGAACTCGGACTTTAAATTTCATTACCAAATGAACAATTTAGGAATTCGTGGTTTAGAATTCTAAATTTTATAAATTTATATGTTTCATTCAAATCAGAATTTTCAATAACAAATTATTAGGATTGGACGAAGGTAATATTTCAGTCTTTAAACCATAAGTGGAATTTTAAAACTGATTACCAAAGGTCAAATTAAAAATTAAAGGGTTTGTAGTTTTATGTTAGACTTTAAATTTTGTCCAACTACTACGACAGTTCTTATGCAAAATTCACATTAGTTAATTCGTTAATTCAAGTTTATTAAGCCTAAATTCCATAACAAATTTAGGGTTAAAAGAACGTCTTCCGGATTGCAACCCTGTCATTGTTGAGATGAAAGAGTTCTTTCATCTGAACAATTTAAGATTTCTAAATCTAGTTTCAAAAACTAAAATTTAATATCACAACTTATTAAATTAGAATTATGATGTTAAATCTTATGATCAAAAATTCAGGGTTCTATGATTTTTATTTTTGATGATAAATTTAAATTAGTATTCCAAAATTTGCTGCTCAAACATGTCAAATTTAAAGTTAATAGTAAATATGTAGGATTCCAATATTGCATATCAAAAATTTAAATATATAATTTTAGTCTTTAAACCAAAATCGGGACTTTTCCATTATCGAAGATTTGAATTCAGAACTACTTACTAATATTTGATCTAGAATTTCGTTCATAAAATACAATTTCGACTTTAGGCGCAAAATTCGAATTAATATCTGGGGATATAGGACGTTTAAGTCTAAACTCAAAAATAAACACTTAGGATTTCAGCATTAAATCGCAAAGAATACAAGTTTTTAGAATCGAATTCGAATTTAAGTTCTTAAATCCCCGATCAAAGCTTGAATTCATGAGTTTCTGCTCAGCATTAAATTTTAAATTCCGTATATTAAATAGGATTTTTGAAGCAGTGTTTATCCGTCGGGTCCAGAGTTGCGGGATCCAGGTACCCAAGTCCACTACGATCAGGAGAGTTAAGCTTTGTTGTCTCCGGTCAGCACTGGAATGGATGGCCCGATTGCTCCGTTAACGCGGTACGTCTCTGCCACGAGAACCGGTCACTATATGAGAGTAGATCTAAAACCCCTCACTGAAGGAGACCTATGGCCAGCAGTGGAGGTATAAGGTTGATTGATGATTGATACGTCTGGTGTAAATTTAGTTATAAATATTTATAAATTAAATTTTTAAATGGTTTTAATGTATTTTAATGAATTATTAGCCCCGTAAATCCGTTAAGGCCAGTGGTTTAAATCCCTGAGGAGGCAATATTTTTCTATATGCAGAATTTTTCTAATTCATTTCAATACATTATAAATATTCAATTATTGAATTTCAAAAATAAAATTATAATCTCTAAATAATAAAATAGGGCTTAAATCCGGATTAAAATATTTAAAATCTGTTCAATTTAGTTGAAAAATCGTAGTTAAATATGGAATTCTTTGCGAAAGAAATTTCAAGATGATTGACAACAGTGATAATTCGAATTGTTCCTCAAAAATAGAAACTCCAATATTCGAATCCTAAAAATCATTTCTAACATAAATTTCAAAATCGAATATCACTTATTTAGTTCAGAACTTAAAGCCCAATTCTGAAGTAGAGGATTTGAGGATTCGGGATAATAATTAAATATTTAAATATTCAGACTAGAACAACAAATTTCGGAGGCCTAAAATTGTCGTTTTAATTTTTTTTTCAAATTTAGGACCGTTTCGTAAGTATTAGATTTAGATATTCATAATTATGCTTTTGGTGGAGGCGCCTTTTTTTTACGAATAGTGCACAAGATTCGTATTGAACAATTATTGAAAGTATGTTAGAGGATAACAAAGATTGGAAAACACCATAAACAAAAGTATAAATTTAATAAATATTGTAAAAAGGGTTTAACCGATATTTATAGCCTTAATATTTAGAAGAATTTTACGCTTGTTGGCTTTTAAGTTACATAAATTTAATTTATTTGTTTCATTTACGAATACCTACTGATTAATTTAATAATCGAAAGAATCAAAAAACAAGCCCATCTTACTTACATAAGTGAAATTAATACTCAGAGTAGCTTAACCAATATTATAATAAAATGTCAGACACATTTTTAAATTGTTAACTAAATCATATATTTAGGTTTTTTTTTAAATTTAATTAATGGTTCTAATGTGTGATGTGAAATAATTAGGTTTATAACGTTTCGATTGGCTTTATTGCATTTTAAAGTTGTGAAGTCTGAGTTCAACTCTCAAAGCGTTTATAGATATTTGTACAACTAGTAATGAAAGCAATACTTTTTTTCATGAGTTTGAAGTTTGATGCACGACGGCGAAGCCGGAGTGCATCAATCAAACGAGTGAAAAAAGATGCTTTCATACGAGTTGTACACAATATTTTTTTGCATTTTGACATCTTAAATCCCTCAAAACAGGATAAAAAGGATTTGAGAATTTACAGTTGTCAAACTGACAATTTACAATATTTTACTTAAAGCACACTTACTTAATGCAAAATGTAAAATTAAATAGTTAAAAAAAGTGTTGCTTTCTTTACGGTTTTTTAATAAAAAAGTCCACTTTTTTGGTCAAAATGCAAAAAATTCTATTTAAAACTTCAAATATAACTAAATAAAACCCTAATACCTTTGCTGATATTTAGGTGAAACGTAGACTTTCGGGGTGCTAAATATTTTGGTTTATTATTTCAAAGTTGATTTGTTAACACAAATTTAGTAATTAACACTATGGTGTCGGGTTTTCCAACTAGAAATATTACCGTTAAAAATGTTAACCAACACGTAGATTAAAAATTATTACCCATTCATGTCACTGATGTCATACTTGTCGCTTTTGATGGCCAAGCGGCATTACACAAAATGTATTCCATTGTGTACATTCATTTTCACATGTGAAATCGTTCAGCGCAAAACGGTTCACAACAAAACGTCTACTTTGTCATTGTCCATTGACCGTAATTCCAACAAGTGGAATAAAAGAGTTATATTTTATACGGGTCTCGCCGCTAAATATCTCCTATATTCGTAAAAATTCGCATAAATTTCCAGAGTTAAAGTGATATAAAACGGAAAATGGTCTTTTTTAAAGTCGAAGAAAAAGTTTGATACTATATAGGGCAGTTCAATTAAATACAGATCGTTCATAACACGTCATCAGCAGCAGTAAATTTTACCCTTCAATACGAGGCGAAGCAGCTGCAAATTAAACACTGCTGCACTGCTAACGAGCACAGAGAGGGTTAATTTCTCTGTAATTAAGTTGCACATTCTCGTTATATTTCCTTCCCAGTAATATATGGGTTTAATTGGATACTCACAGTCCAATCAAAAAATTAAACAACTGAAACTGAAAAAATTCGCAAAAAACTCCCTGGCAACGTAAATTTCCTCGCTAAATTTCCATGCAAAGATCAATGTTGGCTCTGACACGACAAATGTAAGTGGTCACACCTGTGACAGGTTGTAATTAACAATTCATCAGTTAATGTTTCGTTAGATTTCCATTTACTACGTCAAAGGAAACCGAACAACCTTCGTACCCTCGATATCTCAACATTGGTGCAAAATTTGTGACATTCACTGTGAAAACTTAACACATGGCTTCATCGATTTAATTAAACTTTAATATGAACTAAGTTTGAATTACTTCAGAATGTTCAGCAAATCCTTTGAACGCGGACTTCTGATATTGAATTTCGAATTGCATATTTGAATTTTCTGGGAAATGCACCATTGAACTTACAGAAGCGAGATTATTTAAAAATAGAAACTCGCTTCCCAGTTGAGCTGAAATAACGGAAGTGCTTAAAACGGAAATGATGGCACACGTTGTGCACAGCATTCATAATAGACTTATTAAAAATGCAGGGAATATCGAACAATGCAATAATACCTTTTCGACTCCTTTTTAAAGATGATCTCCAATGAACTCTACGCTACACATCAACTCTTTTTGTCCACGGCACTAAAAATTATTTCCATAATTAGTTACGCTAAAGGACCTTTAAATAGATTCGAGGCATTTTTCATATCAAATTGCAACGTTTAACACACTGAGGTTGCATAAATAACTTCTTTGATGTTACTAACAAACGAATCAAGCAAGAACATTCAGGAGGCGAGGTTTGTTTTAAATTCATAGAGCGAATAAATCAAAATGTCGTGACAGTGTTTTATGTTAAATTAGGGGTGAACTAATTTTAAGAATGCTTTATTTCTTCCGCTGTCGTCGAATTCTACTGTATTAAATTATTTATTCGTTATTTGATGAAATTTTTTTATTTATATAACAGACAGCGACCAATCAATTGACTTGATATTTATATTATATTAAAGTATAAGACTTTTATTTTAGAATTCTTTCAATCTGCGAAGAAATTAGAATTAATTACATTTTTAGTAAAATAAGAAATGTCTCACAATCAACAGAGTAACTTAAACTTAAACTTGACATTAAGCACGAAACAAACCATTATAAAATAAAATGAAATTATTAGTAAGCAAATATGTAATATTGTATTTTACCAAGAAATAAAAACAATGCTATTTTACTGTAGCTACAACCAATTTCCTTTTTGTTTTTAACAAACTTAAATGATTGTTATAAGTTGAAGTAGGTACAGTATTTTTCATCTAGAATTTGGGTTGTGACGTCAACAAGCTCCTCCCAAAAACTGTATGGATAGACACGCCTTCGTGGGCAATAGGTAATGAAAACCTAGTTTAGAAGGAGATGAAGTATAGTTGGATTGTGAATATATAAGCAGCGCGTTGACGTCACAACCCAAATCCTAGGTGAAAAATACTGTATATGTGTTTTAGAGGTTGGGAAATACGTCATTCCTAACTGTAATGACAATCTCTTGGGTGGGAAGTAACAGAAAACACTTCCCACCCTCGGGCGGGAAATATTTATGTACGGTTGCCTAGCGACACTGTCATAGATCTATATGTTAAAGTAGGCTAAAATAAATTATAATAGCCTCTATGCTACCAACTATACTTGTATGTTCTGTACCTAAACGAAAGTTGTACAGTACCTTTAACAGTCTATGGATTCCCAGTTTTGCCTCCCTCTGTATTACTATATGAAGAGGAGGAAGGTCTAGAACTGTTTTTAAAACAATTGTGATTAAAAAAAACTTTGCTATTATTTATTTACTTACTTAAAACGTACAGAAAAGCTATACTGAATTATAAGCTAACACGATTCTTAGAAATATTTTACAAAACCCGAAGTTTCTATTTAAACAAAGTATGTGGTATATGTTTAACATTTGTTATTCTCGGTTAATATTAATTAATTAAAGATAGGTGTGTATCTCGTATCTGAAATCCACTGTAACAGAGTATCTTCATTATTAAATTTAGAGGTTATAGTGCATTCACATTCACCACCTTGAAAATTCCGCCAGTTGTAACGGTTCATTTTCCGTTATATTATTTTGCTCCTTTCAATTGCTTATTTACGGTGAATGCATTTATTGAACCTCTATTTATTATATATTCACTGGTAAAAGATAACGTAGTTAGTGACTTTTTGGTTTTGAGTAGGTTTTCTGATTTGGGAGAGAGGGTCATGCGCGTTGGGTGATAGGCGTTGGTTCTAAAAATCTTGGTTTTTTCCGTTTGGGTGATCTGCCGAAGCAGTTGAGTTTGAATTTATCCCGAAGTTACTCATTCAATTCTGACGGAATTTTCGTAATTATAACTTCCGAGATTTTCGGTTTTGTTTCACGTTGTGAACTTATTTTTTAGAAGCACCAAGATACTGGTGGTAAGTGGAGATTTTTGTCTTATCATTGAACGCACGTGTTAATGGCGACTTTGTTACAGCTTCTTTCTTTTCTGTTGGTTTTATTTTCCGTTGCTTTACCGTACTCCGGCTCTTTTGGTTATTGCCTTTTTGCGGCTGCATTATTTATGGAGTTGAAGGATGCGGTAGTATTGAAAAATTATTTATCATTGCTGGTTATTCGCCACTCGATCGCTTGGAGGATTCAAGGTCGGTGTTTATTGAATTGTAAAGTGTCGTCGAATTTACCTGGTTTTGGTCCGTTTATTAAATTTCTTATCATTAAACTTGTGTGTTACCTTCGAGGTGATTGTTAATTTTGCTTTATTAAAATGTATATACAATTGAATTTTAACGCCTTCAGCGAATTTAACTTGCATTAATAGGTACTAATTATTTCATATTAATTCTTTTTTTTTCGCTTCACGAAATAAATTTATATTTTTGATTGTAATATAATGTAACGCTTTAGGTTGGTTTTTCCATTTTATTTTATTAACATAACGAATTTGCGTGTTTTTTTCAAGGTAATAAGCTTGAGTTTAAACAAGGCTATTGCTATATATTTTTTTGATCGTTCATTTTTTTATTAGACTTGTTTTCACTCAGGTAATAAAGGTAAGCGCTTATTTTTTTTTTATTTATCCACCTTGATCGTTTTTTTTACCATTCATGTATATCTTTCTTTAATTCAACTAACGTTGATATTTAGTTTTTGGTTCAGTTTATTTGCTTTGAAATTTTTACTTTGAAATTAACCTAAGCGAGTTGTTTTTGTACGTTTGGTTGCATATTTTGGCTCTTACTTTTTCTATTTAATTTGCATATTGTTAACTATTTTGAAGTCATTAAAATTACTTATTTGTATTTCTATATTTTTTTGAAAACTGAAAAGTTTTCTGGCGCCCAATTTTTTTCATTTTTTATTAGTATTCACTTTCTGAGTTTTAACTTTGATAAGGCAATCCTCGGCGATCTACGGCCCTCGCAAACAACTAAGTTAGTCGGCGAATTCTTTTGAGTTTTTTTATAAGTATACAGGTAGGTGATTATTTTACTTTGTTCCGAATAATTAAAATATAAAACAGCTACTGCTACATGTATAACAACTAGTAAATACTCAATCGAAGTAGAAGGTACATACAGTTGTCCGAAAAATTCCGTCGAAAGAAACCAATACCTAGAATTTCTTAGGCTACTAGGAAGGAAATTCATAGAGCAGAAGGGAAAACGACCCCGTATTAGTCAACAAACGTACAGATTGGGAAAATTTTAAACTATGTATCTTCAAATGTAAAAATTTATTCAAAAATTTGTTTAATTGAGAAACGAGGAACAGATAGATAAAGAAGTGAAAGAAGTCGTAAACAACATACAGCAAATAGCATGGGAAAAATCCTCGAAAATAAAAGGTAGAATAAAAGGAAATCCTAAAGAAATCAGAGATCTTGCAAGTGGCAAATGAAAAACTACAAGAAAGTGGCATCAGACTAGAGGTCCAAAAGTTAAAACTGTTTTGAACAATCTCACTCAGCAATTAAAAAGAGAAATCAAAGCACCGAAAAAGGCATTTGAGAAAATTTACCCACAACAGCACTGACTATTCTCACTGTAAGGCGGCTAAAAGAATAAAAAGACCTTTTAAGCAGAACCCTCCCATTAGAAAAGCAGATGTGAACTGGGTCCGAAACGATAAGCAAACGCTCAAAGATTAGTTGAACATCTAGAAAACATATATTTCTTCTGCATGAAACTCATAGGAATGGAGAAAAAATATTTGAAAGCCTACGCCAAAAGAGATTAAGGATGCAATCCAAAATATCATAAATCACAACTCCAGGTTTAACCAAGTAACCGAAGAAATTTTACAGCAACTCCCCAAGAAAGCTATAGTGAAAACGAATATCAACACATCAACGCTGCGTTCGGATTAGAATATGCTCTTAGACTGTAGTAGCAGAGGTTATTACGATACCAAAACCAGGAAAACCTTCACATCAAGCCATAGGCCAATATCACTATTGCCAGTAAGTTCAAAACTTTTCGAGAAGTTACTGCTCAATAAATTATTACCAAACACTGCGAGGAAAAAACTAATTCCAAATAATCAATTTGGATTTTGATGCAAACACTCGACAATATATCAGCTGCACATGATATTAAACATTTTTTTTAAATATTAGATGAGAAAAAAATTTGTGCCACAATCTTTTGGGATGTGACACAGGCATTTGATAAGGTTTGACATAATAAGGGGCTCATCTCTAAGCTAAAAAGTATCCTTCCGAAGCAATAAACAGCTATCTTCAAATCATACGTATCACAGAGATTCTCTATAATTCAGCAGGAAGATGTATATTTTGAAACCGAAGAAATAAACCCAGGTATTTCAAGGAAGTGAATCAGGGCCTACTGTACACAAGCGAAATTCCTGAAACAGAAAACAACGTCATTGCAACCTTTCTTTGGATATACGGTATCCAACTTGGATCCTAATCAACTCATTTTGAGTGCTGTATGTACTTTTTATCGGCGATCACGTAAGCGTCAGATTTCATGAAAAAAAAAGCCGCTTTTTCTCAAACGACACATTTCAAAGCCTACCCGCGTTAGGATTTTCAAAATAGGGCAATTCGTTATGGTTAAAAGTTCTGATCCAGGTTAGAATCTAGGGGAGAGTCGGACACAGGACGCGTTGGCGTACAGATGTGTTAATTAATACAAAAAGGCCAAGTTAGTTTGTGTATGGCGAGTAAAATGTGAATTAGTGATGCACTGGTGTAAGATACATTTTGGATGATTATTCTATTGATCTTAAATTGAATAAATGTGATTGATGTGTTTGTTGTTGTCAAGCAGTGAGGCTTGACGTTATTGGCAAGCGGTGAGACTTTTTGCGCACATGATATTATTTAAGCACCCGGATGTGTGGCCGGGATGCCTAGGGAGGCCCGTCTCCCGTAACTCCGTTCCTTTGGCTTCCTAGAGCAAAAAAGCTAAGAGTGGTGGTGTATGCACAGAATAAAAAAGTGTTTATTATTTAATGTATCAGAAGTTAAAGAGCCCAAATGTGTGAAATTTTCGGTTAGTATTTTAACTGAGAGTACAATTACTCATTAGTCTCTTATGACTAGATCATAATTGTATTTTCTACTATCTAGTGTCATAAAAATAAAAAAATGTAGTAATTAAGGATGAACTTTCATAAATCAAAGTTAGGTTTTCAAGGCAAAAGTAATTCAAATAGGTTTTCAATTTTAGAAAAGTGCACTGAAGCCTGAATTTTATATGAAACTCCTCGAATTTGTCTCTTTTTTTACAATATAAAAAGTGTTTCAAACATCAAGCAATGATTATAGTATCTGCGATATATCGTTACTTTTCTACTTAGATAGTTTTTGAGGAGCTTTTCGAAAGATATTAGATACTTGTTTTTCACAAGAAAAGATACATTTTATTGAATAGAAAATCAAGGCCGCATATTCAAGTTGAAAGAAAATATTCAATAATATTTAATTACGTAGTTAGAGTGCAATTTCACAAAAAAAAATTAATTTTGTTCTCTTTTTAGAATTTATACGAAGACTATTTTAATTCTTAAACAGAGATAATTCTTATTAAGTATATTTCACAGATCATAAACAATTTTTCAGATTTACTGAATACTTCTGAAAATATCTGAAAGGGAAGGTGAATGTCAGAGTGAGATTCTCCTTTAATCTTTTAATTGTAGCAATGTATTTCAGCGGACCTTAACGAATATAATTAATTTTAATAACTAAACTATTAATATATTAATAGAGGTGTCTATCGCTTTTAGTGAAGCGAAATTAATAAATTAAAACATAGCAGCTGCGGTTTTTTGTTAGAAATATATTTAAAGTTAAAATATTTCAAAATTTGACTTAAAACATTATTCGAAAATTGAAAACTAACTAGTTAGTTAATAATATATAATTTGATTAGGAGTAATGGACAAAGTTAGTTGGTATCCTGTTGTAGAAGAGATGAATATTGTCCAATAAAATAAATTTTTTTTTTACATCAAATTTATTTAGTTAAATTGCAGACGTTTCGGGAGATATTACTCCCTTCTTCAGTGCGTTGTCAATACATATTAAAATTGGTGTAGAGATAAAATACAGGTATAAAAACAATATAGCATATGTAATTTATAATTAGGAAAGTTGTATCTTCCATCTAATTATATAGAATGTAGGAATAGTAGTGTCACACCATGATGGTGTATACTTGACAAATCAACAACTTTCCTAATTATAAATTACATATGCTATATTGTTTTTATATCTACCTGTGTTTTATCTCTACACCAATTTTAATATGTATTGACAACGCACTGAAGAAGGGAGTAATATCTCCCGAAACGTCTGCAATTTAACTAAATAAATTTGATGTAAAAAAAAAATTATTTTATTGGACAATATTCATCTCTTCTACAACAGGATAATATATAATCACTGATACAACAAACTACAGAGTACCTCCGACCAAGGAGTTGGAAACACTATAAATTTTTGAATATCCAAATTGGGGAAAGGGCATAACATTTGCTAGGCAGACTTGTTGCTGAAAAGACAATTAAAGTTTAAATATTGAAGATGGAAACTTATATACCATCCCACAAAATCTGTGGGGAAGGGTTTTAAGTTTTAAGTTTGCATCTCAAGTGAAAACTCAGTAAAACCAATTATTTTAAAGACGGGAGATATTTTTAATGTGTCTGAGTTACTTCTGAAAAATATGTATAAAGAAAAATTAAATATCTTTCTGTTTCTAAATTTTCACATGTTAATTTCGATTTTTTAAAAGTTAATAAACTCTCAAGTTATTAAGGAAACAAATATATTCTACGAAATTACAATAGTAAAACAAGGAAGGTAATTCCAGATGAAGTTGTAAATACATACAAATATTTACCAAAGAAAAACATCTTCTTTTTGCCTTTGTAAGGAGGCAGTTATACGTAAGCTTAACATAGAGTTCGAGGAGAAAAGTCTTCGAATTTCCATTAGAAAGCGGGAAGCGAGACACTTGTGTGTGTATTACAAGCACCGAGTATGTTAAAAAAGAGCATAGGCTATCAAACGAAAAGCTTTGTTATTGGTTCTGTTTATTTGAACAAGGTAGGTTTGAGAGTTGGTCTTTTAATATCCCTTTTTATGTGCTCGTTATTTCCTTAGGGACGGTACAGTTGGACTCTTTAAACATTTCGGAGTGCTTGAGAAGACCAAATAGAAGGCAGTAAAAGGACACATGTTCCTGTTCCGGGTCCAACGAGCTGGAAAACAGATCCTCTCATGCATAATGCAAGTCCTGGATCGGTGTTTTGACCGCGACCTCTGACCCGGGTCACTCTTGAGGTGTACCATCACCACTCACTACTCGCTAAAATCCGTACCGTTTCAATTTAACTATTAATTTATAACGAGCTTAATTCGTAGCTTGGCTTAAAATAATGGACACGTTACTGCAATCCTTTCTAAAATAATACAAACCGTTGACAAAATAGGAACTTCGGACCTTTCTGTTCGAACTAATTACATTCATTTTTTAAAAGTCACCCGACTGTTTTGTCGCGTAGGGGAATAGAATTGTTGCATTTAGCTTCACGGAAAGATAAGTAAACACTAATGATAGATCGTAAAGTATTTGCTTTGTGTTATAATTACCCAGATGTTATCGAAGTACTCGAGTGGTCACATGAATAACGTTCGTTTATGTACCTGAATTATTATTTCACTTTACACAAAAAAAGACACGCGTGATAACAATTGAATTAGATAGAGTCTTGAATTTTCATGAGCTTCCGTGAAAGTTTCGTTTACTGAAGGGGGAACTGACCACTTTATATATCAGTTTCCGCTTCGCATTACCATAAGTTACTTGCATTTTACGCTTATTGATTTTAGACCTGCAGAATTTCGTTACAGCACGCCGATTATTCATTTACAGATCAAAATTCCTCTTATGATATTGAATAACTTCTAAGCTTGTTTAAAATACCAACTTTCTGTTAATCAAAAATTATGTATCAAAAATATTTAAGGAACCATCTTTACCGTCATGTAGGGTTCTGTAAAAAGTTTATGTAGATAGTTTAAAAATACTGGAACAGTTTCGTGGTAGCTCAAAATTGAATTATTTTTAAAAATTCCAAGTTCAGGAATTCTAATTTTAATTCTGTTAAAACTTGCTGCTGACAAGTAAATTGCTAATGCTTGACGATTTAATCTGAATGTACCTACTTTTAAACAACTAAACCCAAAATTATGTGTTAAATGCATGATTAAATAGCAAGAAACCTTGGAGAGTTCAAAATATTTGTTGATATCTGAAAAACTTTCTAATTTTTATATGCTATTGTTTCTTACTTATCCCTTCCCTCCATTAAGTCTTCCTTTCTATGTGTTTGTTAGCTGCGTTGCGTTTTCTCTCTAATGTTTCTCTCTTTTTCCCTCCCTCTCCTATTATACTTCCAAATAAAGAAGCAAATCACCCGAGTTTCCTGAAAATATTAAGTTTTAATTAGCAATATTTTTGAAAAGGAGCTCATAAACACAATTTATATGGTTGAATGCTTTTTGGCTTAAAGATGTAGTTTAGGTTCTACATAATTCGTATAAAATTTGGGCTTGGAAGAGCTTCCTAAAAAAAATTTTAAAGCTTTGGACCAAAATGCCTTATGCAGCTTTAAGTTTTCCTTTTAATGTTGTTAATTATCGGTTGTTAAAATTAGTTAAAAGTAAAAGCAACGCAATTTCCTCAAATTTAGAACAGACTTAATTTGAATCAGAGAGGTTTTCAAATCTGACTTGGATATTATCGAATTTACTAAAGGTTCTACTTTCCTTAGCGGAAATATTGACAAAAATCGCAATATTTTATATCACTTTTGTGGCTTTATTATTAAATTTGAAGAGCTGGTCGACACTTATAAAGGTTCTGTCGAAGGAAGGTAGTGATGTATTGATTGTTGATATGTTGATGTCAAAAGGTCAATTAATTTGCTGTAATTAATCGAAAACGTCCTAAAATTTATGCAGTTTCTTTCGTTTATTTGTGATCGAAACAAAAAAAAGTTTGAACAAACTGACAATGATTAGCACGGTCTACTGAAGTCTTCCAATAGATTTTTTTTCGTCGATGTTTATTGAACATTTATATCACAAAAGAAAATTGTATTTAGGCAACCAGTTAAACATAATGTTTCGATTTTTACTTTCCCAATTTCTGCAATCTAAGTTGCCTAACGTTAAAAGCATTAATTTAAACTAGGAATGTATTTTAAGTAAATGCGAGCCTGAAGGATAATTTCTTCTGTTATCTCTTAGGGATTACAGATAATAGGTTTCGCAGTAAAAGCCACTCAACGCTTTAGGAGTTTGACATGACATTTTATATGATCAGTCTTATTTTTTCGCACTGTTCCTACGTAGGTCAGACCTACCTTCCCTAATTCGTCAACCAGCTCGGCCAAAGAGAACCAATTTTATCCCGTGATATTTCTGTTCGTATTCATAATGGATGTGCTGCTAATCTTATAACACTGTGGGTTGGAACTGATAGCTTTCTGGGATTGTTCTGATCTGTTTTTCCACAATAAATAAAAGAATTAAACAACAAATAATGAGTTTTGGAGTCACAGATGCACATAATTTTCGTTAAATACGTAGTTTATTTATCTCCGGCATTTTTCTCTCATCTCTTGTGTCGCGATCATCAAAACATAGCGCTGTTAGCAAAAACAAAAATCGTTTACTCATGGTGCTCTAAATATATCCCTTCATGTTGAATCTGTCGCGAAAAGAGATTCGGCATCTTCATTATTAGATTTGAAAACATCAGCTAATACGAGGGAAGGGGAAAAAATTTGCCGTTCTTTGTCTTGGTGTGCATTGAGAAGCAAAATTTTGATATCTGTCATTTTGTATGTCGTTGTCTGTCAGTATTGAAAGTTTCGCCCAGATTCACACAAAACTTCATATTTTATAGTAGATTCAATAAAGTGTGTTGCAGTAGATATTATAAATGGAGAAAATTGAACACCGGGCAGTGATTAAATTTTTGACTAGGGAGGGTGTTCATTTTACTGAAATCACTCAAAGGTTAAAAACAGTTTACAACACTGTCCGTCAATGGGCAAATGAATTTAAGCGTGGCAGAGAGAACCTAGAAGATGATGTAAGAAGTGGAAGACCTGCAACGGCACAGAACCCTGAAATGGTTGCCAAAGTGGAGAAGTTAGTTTTGGAAGATAGGCGAATCACGGTTAAAACGATAGCCATGACTGTGAAGATTGACGAGAAATCGGTTAGATCGATATTGCATGACATTTTGTATATGAATAAGGTTTCAGCTAGATGGGTTCCACGAATGTTGACACCTTTGCATAAACACGATCGAGTGAACATTTGCGTGAGCTTTTGGAACGTGCCAATGCAGATTCTGACAACTCTTTTGACCGAATTGTCACTATGGATGAAAGTTGGGTCCATCACTATGACCTTGTCACCAAACAAGCCAGTATGGAGTGGCGGCATCCCAACTCTCCTCCTTTAAAGAAGTTCAGGGGGAAACTTTCAGCAGGCAAAGTGATGCTCTCAGTTTTCTGGGATTTACGCGACGCGACGCCTTGCTTATCAACTTTCTCGACAGTGGTCGTACCATCAATGGGGCATATTACTGCAACCTTTTGACTAAATTACGAGATGAAATCAAAATCAAACTACTGCGAAAAGGAGTTCTCTTGCTGCACGATAATGCGTCATCCCACAAATGTGCTGCAGCGACATCAAAAGTGAAGGAAATGGGCTTCGATGTACTTCCACACACAGCTTATTCGCCGGACCGCGCACCTTCTGATTTCTTCTTGTTCGGCAAATTGAAAGCTCACCTTCGTGGAACGCATTTCCGAGATGATGACAGCTTAAAAATTGCAGTGACTTCGTGGTTAGAGGGTCAAACTTCAGACTTCTATAAGGAGGGCATTACGAAGTTGAAACATCCATGGGCCAAGTGCGTTGATCTGTCAGGCGACTGCATAGAGAAGTCCTAATGTATTTAAAATTTCACAATTAAAGCAGTAGTAGTTTCTGAGAACGGCAGAATTTTTTCCCCTTCCCTCGTATTAGTAGTCCTAGTAGCGCTATCAGCTTCCTTTTGTCAGGATAATTCACAAAAGATTTTTACGCTGAAATCGGTGCGTATGTTCTAGTATTAGATCAAAAATTTCATCAGTAAATAAAACTGACCAAGATTCTAAAGGAGTTGAAGGTTCTGTTGCAGCTGCAGAACCTTTTGTTCCAGGCAAATGGATGATCTTTGCTTTTCGAGTACGCGGCGGTTCCGGGGCAGATTTTGGCCATTTATGTCGATTACGACCATAATAATACCATTTTCTTCGAATTCCATAACATTTTTATCCGAATCGTCCACTTCTTGTTTCGAATCTGTAAGATAGTCGATGTGTTCACTTTCCTTGTCACTAATGTTACTATCGTCTTCCACTAAACGGTCTTCTTCAGAATTTTGTGTCACCAAACTGGGTAGCAAGGTGTTTAAGTTCTTTTTCACTTAGATATCGAGGCATTGTTTAACAATCACTAATAAAAGAAGGCAACGTAACTGATATAGTGGGCGGGTGTTTTGACACCCCGAACAGTAAATTTTTTTTCAAAAACGTTTTTGCACTAGTCGGTGGACCTTCCTAAGTTAGTAAAATAACTGAAACAAGTAAGTTGTAGTTCAATTATAAATACATAATTTTTATAAAAATAAGGCATGTGGGGTGTCGAAATACTCCACCATACCAGTTGAGAGTTAAATCGAGGTAAACTTGAAACCAAGCAAAATTTACCCAATCAAAATCATTTTTCCAATTGCAAACAAGCAAACCTGAAATTCAAAGTTTTATTTAAAATTCAAGTTTCAAAAATGGATCGAAGATAGGGTATTTGAATCCGTATTCCAAATTCACAGATAAACATTATTTGTAATCCCTATTAAGTACCTATTTATTTGAGGTTACTTTAAATCAAAAGCTTTTCTTCTGGTGACCGAAAAAGAAAAAATAATGACAACTTTGTAATTTAGCAAATTTCGATTGACGTTTTCCAATTAACCAATCACCATGTTTCTTTTTTACTGTGCATTCAAAGTATAACTAAATGAATGAACAGCTAAAAAGCATACATTTATACATTCGTTCGATGTGTGTATCAGTCGCCCGCAACCTGCAGTTGAGAATTACTGAACTTTAAATTTCCCATTATTTATCCTGATCGTTTAAATGAACTATTTTATAAAGTTGAGCCAAACAAACCAATTCTGCTATAGCGGTATTTAAAACTAAGTATTTTTTATATCGAACGCAAGTAGAACGTTTGAAATACCCTTCTGACATTTGGGCACGATGTTACAGCTGAGACCGAGATTTATTTCTAGGAACGATTGTAATATATCATTTTCTAAATCTGGATTTTTAAAGAGATATTAGGGTATTATCTTTTTATCTGACTGACTTACAATGGCGTAGCGTAAATTTTTTTTGTATGAATATTTTTAAGGATTACCATCAAAAATACACTGACGTTTTCATCATTAAAAACTAACGTAGGTGCTTCACTAAAAATAGGTATGTCTTGGTGGATTTGTTTCCTACAGACGTACGTAATAAATAAATTAAATATTCGATCAGTTTGTTCCATCTGCTGTAAGTCGAGTGAAGAGAGGATCACTTTTACTATTAAAAATAGCACAGTGTCTCATCAAGTAGTGCAAGTGCACCTCGTGACCGAGCTTCGTGATATTTACTGGCATTATTGCATACTCTGAGGCAGGTCACATCACGATTGCATCAATCTAAGTTGGCCGATCGACGTGACTTGTGGTCCTCACAATACCGGCGCATTATATTAACAATTACCCAGAACTTATGGATGTCGTTACGATAAGAATTTATCCTTATTATAACACCGACGTTGTGGGCTTGTGGGATTGTACTTTATATAAATTCTCAACTTGACCTATCAACCGCGGCTGGCTGATTATTGTAATTCTGTAATTTAATCAAGTTCTGGCCGAGTTCAAGAATATAATTTCTGTATTTATGCCGATGCACCTGCTGGTTGTCTTTGAACCTCTATTTTGTACTAGTGTTACGGTGCAGCCGCTGAATTAAATTCGAAGGAAACAATTTCAAAAATTTACTCCTATATTCCAGAGTTAATTTATAAATTTATTAATTGTTTTATTGTTATTATAGGAAACACACGACAAAATTATTTCCAGCTGCCAAGGGGATCGTTTTCATTAGCTGTTTCTTTTAAATCAAGCATTTATGGTCGATTCTTCTGGAAAATTTTAGGAACTAAAATTTTTGTTTCCAATTTAATTCTAAGGTGTTTGGGATTCGCTTAGTTACAGTCATCATCTTATTCGCATCGCCAAATTTGTATTCAACGCTGAAATATTTAAAAGTAGATCTGGAGATTGAATTTTCAAAGGCAGAATGAAAAACTTCACCGTATGACATATTATATAAGTTTTCCGTGTCTAGTTCGAATCAACATTCCCAACTACGATGTTAAAATCACTGATTTTGTATTAAAATCTACGTCAAGCCCATTTTGATTAAGATTGAGAAATGACTACGAGTTTCAAACCAAAGAAATATTAAACCACTAAACCAACTTTAGTCTATGATTCGTGATTCGCAACTTCTAACCTCTCTCTTTGTCTGATTAACAATCGTCAACTTCTTCCTGGTTTCATCTGATTAAGGGGAAAAAACAATTATCCTTCAAAAAGAAAACATCGCCAGGTGTGTTTGCATGAAAATTTTAAGATCTGTGTGAAGCATATTAAAATTTAAGGGTCATCTCTGTTTAAAATTCGTAATCTCTTATTTTTGTACAGTTTCCACAAAAAGAAAGATATTGACAAAGATCAAGTTTCAATTTGAATTAAAAGGAAAAGACTCGACCTAGTTTAACTATACCGTCCTTTTACTTAGTCTCGAAAATGTGATTTTGATTTTCAAATCCCCTAAAATTCCAGTAATATCTTTAATGTAGAGAGTTTAGAGAAAATACGATCGAAATTACGAAAACCTAAATACAACAAAAATTGAGATCCATGAAACATTGCACGAATGAATAAATACTGGTTGAAATTTGAAATAATTTTTGTTTTTAAGAACAAAAAAGAACACTTCAGGCTTTAATTGTAAATTCTTCTAAAAAAGTACTTTTTTTATATTGATTTTTGGAAATTCTATTAACATTTATTATTACTTAGAAAAGTTTACCGAAAGAAATAGAAAAAATATATTTAAAAAATGGAAGTAATTAAGTCTAAGAATCGCCTTTTTTCTAACACTATTAAATAAGCAAAATGAAAAGAGTTGTTCATCTCAAAAATTTTACTCTAAACTTGAAAATATTTAAGTCTCTTTGAGATTTGCTATTAATTTACTATTATTTTATTTTTTTACTATTAGTCACTTCCTTATAATGGCTCTGCTTATCATAAAGGAAAACGTTGATATCGTTATTTTTAATAGACAGTATAGTTTCCAGAAGTTGTTAACTAATAATTGATATAATATACTCTCGTACAGAAGCTTATTAATCAAACCTGAGGTTCGAGTATTAACTTATTAGGTGCAGATTTTAAGTTGAAAACCTTATTTTAAATTCCGAATTCAAATGCATATTCGAGACTGCAATTTGAAACCAAAGTTAAGTTTCGAGGCTTATATCTGAAGTATCCAAATAATTTAAACTCAACATTCGAAATTTAAATCCGTATTTTACAGACAGAATTTGATTTCGAATTAATCGAATTTTATTTACCATACAGGGTGGTCGTGAAAGTTTAGGACATACTTTGCCAGCATTAACTACGTGAAAACGAGCGAAGATTTTTAAATATTTTTTTCCTAAAGGGTTAGATTAAAAAGCTACCGCCCTGTAAAGTTGAATTAAGAAAATTGATCTTTTTGAGTGTGTTAAAAACCACCATTTTTACAGGGTACCAAAGTTATAATTTGATAGTAATAAGAAATCTTCACTATTTCTTGTGTAGGTAATGATGGTAATGTATGTCCCCAACTTTCACGATCACCCTATATATTCGCATTCCAGGCGCCAAAATGTAAATTGTTGGTTCGGATTTGATTATCAATCCTAGATTTGATTAAATTCAGTTTCAAGCAATCAGGTTAGTACCAGAGTACCAAGTTTTGAGCTTTGAGTTTTCCTCATCAAATTTACAATCAATTTCCGATTTAGTAACTGGACAAACAGTGAACATGGAGTACTCAATTCGGAATTCAAATTTTCAGCCTGAAGTAAAATTTGCTTCTTTGTTTAGAATTTTCGATCATTACGTACGATCGTATACTACTTACACAACGAACCTTGGACGATTATAATTCTGGAGTTTTTTATTAATATTCACTCATATTTCTGACTAATTTTTTTATTTCTTCGAGCTTCATCTCTTTTCTCATTGATAATTTCAAGCTCGGTGTTGTTTATAGTCCAAATGCATTATTCGATTACATTTCAACCTTTGAATTTGAAATTTTGATTCGACAGAATCTTTTAAATTCGATATCCGCATCAAAATTTGAATTTGTTCCTCCAGCTGAGACTCCACACTAAATTTTTGAGTAAATAAATAAATCAAAATCCATGAATAAGCATGGCAAGCTGAATTAATTTCGTTATCCTTAAAATGCAGTTAAACTCATATTTAAGGAAACGGACGACAAAACAATTTCTAGCTGCGATGGTGATCGCCTTTGTTATTTATTTGTTTTAAAGTATTATCGTTCGTGTTTTTATTTAAACACCTTATCAATGCATATTTCTGCTTCAATCTGGTTCTCAAATATTTACGATTTTAATCATAAAGCCATTGAATTCATATTCAAGGTCCTAATCTCTAAATTTAAACTTAAAATTTGAAGATTCAAAGCCAAAATGGTAAACATGGACTTTGAACTTTGATTTGAAACTCGTGTAAAATATACCGTTTGTGGTTCAAATCCCCTCTGCCTATTTTCGAAATTCAAATTTTTAATTTTATGTTCGAACTCAGAATCATTATGGCCTTATGGTTTTGGTTAAGACTGTCCACATTCGAAAATGCTTTCGAATTTTGAACCCAAAAAAGGTCAAATCCTTAGGATTTGAATCCTCAATTCAGGATTCGATGCACCAATTTTTTAATCACGTTCCACATTCGACTATAAGTACGATTGTAAATTCAAAATTTTCTTTTTCAAGCTACTTTCAAGATTTAAATCCTTGGACTTAGCATTCAGACTCGACTCTTGAATTTCAAAATCTATTTTCTAGTTAGGAGGAAGGAAGTAGAAGGAATTTGAAAACATTAATTCAAATTTTGCATCGAAAATAAAAATCGATCGAAACTTAAAATTGAATATTGAACGCGAATTCCTGAATTCGAGCTTTGATCATCAAATTCAAGGTTCAAATTCTGAATTAAAAACTGAAGTATTTGATTTCGTTATTTGTGATTTTGTATTCGAATCCTAATATTTATTATTGACTTCAGTTTTGACAAACTGCACCACGAATTAGTTAATTCAAAAATTTATTCTTCAAATTATAGTAAAAATGTTCTTATTTTATACAAAATGTTCGATTACTGACGTCTTGACATTAGGTATTGTGGTTTAAATTAATGTTTTAAATTCTGTAATATCTTAATTAGAGTTTTAATTCGGCTCCACATTTCAGATTCGATATTAAAAATCCAAATTCCAAACTCGAACCTGTTGACTAATAAACTGATATTTAAAAACCGAATTATGTGTTAATAGAAATAGTAATTATATCATCCAGAACAACTATTTTGTTAATTACAACTATCAAGATCAACGCAACTCTATATTTTCTTAAGAGAAGACCCTAGACTAAATGAGCAAAGACAAGCACTGATTTTAAAGCAGCAGTAGCAGGAGTTTTATTGGTAGCAATTAACATAGATACTTTGACTTGATACCAAGCTTGGGTTTGGTGCTAAATTTTTAATTTTGTTACAATAATCCCAATTTGATCGTCGAAGTTGTAATTCAAAACTCGAAGCACAAATTTGAATACGATTTAATTGAGATTCTGAATTTTAATAAATTCAGGATTAATATTGAAATAATCCTAACTAAAAATTCGGATTTTCCATTTTAACTGGATGTTTGAAGTTTAAGTTGAAAACACTGAAAATGACTGAAATGAAAATTCCTAATGCAGATTTGCTTTTCCAAGCTCAAATTCAAAACCTGAAGCTTGAATTGAAATACAACTTAAGAGGTTTTGATTTTTATAAACTCAGGCTTAACTGTGAAATATTCCAACTGAAAATTCAAATTTTCAGTTAAAAAATCCCAACTCAGATTTAATTTTTCAATTTCAAATTCAAGCTTGAATTTAAATGCGACTTAAACGAGGTTTTAATTTTAATAAATTTAGGATTAATACGGAAATATCCTAACCGAAAATTTTGAAAATTGGATTTTTTAGTTCGAATTCAATACTTGAAGCTCACATTTAAATACTGCGGATTCAGAACTTCAGTTTATAATTCCCAGCTCAGGTACCTACGATTTTCGAAGCTCAAATTCAATAGTCAAAGTTCAAACTCGATGCGAATCTCAATTCTGATTTTCTGTAATTTAAAAAGCTTTAAACTTCTCACGGGAATCTTGAAATCCTTTTGGACCTTGTGGAAATATATTCCTTGTATATTATTCGTGTCGATTTTCCTGACGTGTTTGGAAAGCATGTAGGTTAGTAATGTAAATACCAACCTAATGAATTATTTTTGAAAGACACCCCAGTGCGAAATAAACAGTTCGTTAAAAACATCAAGGGCCCAATTTCAGGTCCCTAAGGAATAGCTAATTAATCACATATTATTCATTACGTGACTAAATTCATTTTGTACAACAACCGTAAAATGTTAGGAACGACTGGAACGACTCAATTATCTTTGTAATTTACGACATATCTGGGTGGACATCAGTCGTAAATGATTGTTAAGTACAAAAGAGCCTTAAAACGCAATATAAAACATTTTATTTATTGTAATTTAAAACTTCAATAATAACAATAATTTTTCTGATGGTTTATTGTCTCATTAATTTAGAATTAAGTTTTTACTATAATACTGAAATTTACTTTCAAAAAATTGCAGTTTACATTACAGTAAAATTACACCATTGCTAGAAATACAAAGTTTAAGCTCCATAAAATTAAAAATAAATACCTTGAGATAATATTAATTAATGTAACGAGTTTTAAAACGATGAACTTTAACGCAATAATGCTAATTTAAAAAAAATATCAGAGTATTGTGATAACCACGTAACTAGAAAATGCACTCAGGCAAATGATACAGATATGGGGGTTATGTTGGACCATGCCCTGCTTTCCCTAACCACTGCTATCATTAATTATACTGGTTATTTGCATGTTTGCTTTGTTAGCTTTATGTTAGAGTGACCACTCCAATGTTTGACGATAAATAAGGTGACATTTCATTTAATTTCGTGTATTTGTTGCTTAATTTTACCTAAATTCCTGTAAAACTCCACCTGAAAAACCCCAAACTTCGAAGATGATTTTAGAATTTCCAATGTGACCCCCCAAATATAAATTTGCCCATTCAATCAAGAATCATACATTATTATCCTTGTTTAAGCGTGTTAAAGAAATTCGATACTTAAGCTTTTTTTTACAGAAGAAAAGTTGTTAAAGTTTGCATTTTAGCTGTGTTTACGTTGTAAAACGAAGGTTTCAGCATTATACGCTTTTTATGATTATTTCCGAGATTAAAGTCGGTCGGTTTATCTTTCACGTTTCTTGAACGTTCAACTTTGCAAGAATTCCTTCTTTTGTTTACCTTAATAATAACTTTGCTAATATGATGCTTAGCCTTCGAGCTTGAGAATAAAATTCCCGGTAAACTCCTCAACTCGTAGTCAAGATTGAAAAGCTCTCTGTTCTTAATAAAAACTCATTTGAATAACAAAATCACATGTATAAATCACAAGCTGCACCGTGTTTAGAAAAAATTTTAATGAAACTTTAAAATGCATTCTTATACCTGACAGAAATATTTTATAAAGTGTTCAATTAACGGAGACAAATTCTTTATCAAACAGTGAACACCTGAATGAGTGCCACCTGTATTCTGACACCTCAGCCGTTTTAGTTTTGGGTGGTCCGAGCATCAAACTACCTTGCAGGTGACCAATTTCGGTCATTAGACTACCAAAAAGCCTCCGCTACATCTACATTTCGTTCACTAATTGTACATTATGTTTCACAAACGATTATATATATTTGAGCTCACATTTCGAAACATTTAAACCCTAAAATTCCAACCATTACACTTGAACAGTACATTATAATCCTCACACGAGTATTCAAATCCTGGCAATTACACAGCCAACACAGGATTAAAGAACAATTGTAGCGAAAATAATAAGTTACGTGGCGTAATCTGACTTAGACTTAGAGTTGTTTATAGAGTTGTCGCTAATCGCTAGATGGCGTTCACTCAGCTGGAAGCTCCGCAAAGCTGGTAGAGCTACATTGTTCTCAAGTTGGAAATGTTCATCTGATATTTAGGATCAACTCGGGAACATTGGTAATGACAATGCTATGAATTTAGATAGTAAGGAGAAATGCACTCGTATCAGGAATTTCTTGTCTACGAACTACGTCGTTTTTCATTCTGCACAGATTTCTTGTGAAAACAAATTGATAAAGTAATTTATTTGATTAAACAAGCTTTACTGACAAAATTCTTCAAATTTGTAGGTAATATCCTTCACGAATAAAGTCTATTCAACGTAATTTATAACTCTTTGAAGATTGCAGCAAATAAAAGACATTTAAAGAAAAATAATAATTCAGTCTTAAAATAGTCTGGATTTCCTGATGTATTTTTCCTTTTAAGTTGTAAAAATGCTGCAATTTCAAATAGTTTACATTGACAAATTTAATGTCCATGCCTCGCAACCTTTTTTTATTATCTATTCAGATCTAAGAAATTGTACAAGGTTTTGAAGGACGCAGATACAAGAAACGTTTACTAAAATATCGCTTATACTATAAGAATATTTGAGCATTTTTGTAAAGAATTAAAACAAAACAAAATCTTAGTGCTTTTTCCCTAAAACTGGCTCAATAAAAAAATAAAAGTAAACTTATTAATAGAAATGTTTATGATACTTCTTGAAAGTATGGATTCAAAATAACAGTACACTGTTTAAATTCTACACTTCACATCATCGATCAGTCACCGGCTAATTAAAAACGGCATGCATCATGAAATACATGTTCCACGGAATACGAAGTACAAACAAAGAACTCGCAGCTCTGTAATTAAAAATGTAGGGGTTTTTATGCACTTTAATCTGCAACTTATCGTTCACTTACTCAGATTTTCTTAAATTACTTTATTATTATTTACGAAAATATAAACTTTTTGAAAAGAATAAAATTTGTTTATTTTGAAAAAGGGAGCCTGTAAAAATTTATTTTGGTATTAGAAAATACCTTCGATTTTAATTTTTTAAGAAACAATAGAAACAAAATCCTTTAAGATTTAAAACAGTGAAGTTTTAAATTACTCTATTACTATTTTTTAACAACCTGAATTTTTTGGGTAGCAAAAAATATCCCTGTTTTTCAGAATAACGACAGTAAAAATATCAAAATTTAATTTTATTTCCTTAATTTGCTGTTTCAAAGTATAGAGTGCCTGAATTTCGAATTTCGGATTCAGCAAAAACCAGACACTTATGATTAGATTTTCTGATTCTAAACCCGAAATTTGAACTTACGAATTGCTCAAGAATCTAAAACTGGGTATGACATGCATATTTTAGATTAGAACTTTCGATTACGAATTTTAGATTCATGTTCAACATTCAATTCAGATTTTAAATGTCATGCTTGACTTTCATCTTCATTGAAGCGAATTTAGAGCTTCATATTAAATTTAATGTAAGCTTTGAGTTTTTAATTCGAACTGCGAAACAAATCTGAGTTGAGAATATTTTACTGAAATTTAATATTAAGCTTAAGTTTATTAAAATTCAGATTCACATTTAAGTGATAATCAAAATTTCGATTTTTATTTCGAATTGCGAAAATCAAATCTCACTTGGAAATATTGCACTGAAATTAAGAGTCTTTAGTTGGGATGCTCCAATATTAGGTAAGCTTAAATTTATTTAAATTCAGATTCCCATTTTCGCTGTGTTTAAATTTGAGTTTGCTTTTCTAAATTACTTAACAGTGAGCCCCAAAAAAATTATTATTGATAAATACATAAGTCTTTTGAAGAGCGCAATGTAATCAACTTTCTTAATATTTTGAAAAGCCAGTGCAAAAGTAGCATTTCATACTTTTTTGTAACTTAGGGCTATAAAATTCGAGAGGAATCGAAATCTTAGGGTCGATTATTCGAATTCATGTTTCGAAACTGAATCTTCGATTTCAAATTTTGTATTCGATTTATTAAGTCGTGTTCAATATTCGAACGCACATTTCAAAGTTAATTCAGGACTTCCACCTTTTTTAAGGCAGGGTTTTAGTTTGCCTATCAAAATTCAAGTTCGGAGTCTTTAATTTGAACTTCGACAGTCAATTGAATTTATATTCAAAATTGTCAACCTGGATACTTGAATATAGATTTTCTTTTAAATCGTGTTCAAACTGAGCCTGGAGTTTTGAATTTGAACTTTCAGTTGGGAATGTTTTACTAAAATACATTATGGTTAGTGTAGATACTTCAATATCAAGTTTAAGTTCATTTGATTTCAGTTCCTCATTTAAGTCATTTCAAAATTTGAGCTTAGAGCTTTGAACTTCGAAAATTAGAATACTTACACTGAAATTCAAAGTTTTAAATTGAAGTTACTTTAACAGCTTGACCTTATTCAAATTTAGACCCTAAGTTTAGTCATGATTAAATTTGAGCTTCGAGTTTTTTAATTCAAGCTTTGAAAATCTCAGTCGGAAATATTGCATTCAAATTCAGAATTTTCGTTTGTAATATTTCAATATAAACCTCTACTCCGAAAGGTACGAGAGGATACGATTAAGCAAGTAAGTAATATTTCAATTTAATCAATTTTCTGTTAACAGTCGCACTGAGACCCTATACGTGTACCTGGGGAACTGAGAACGGGGGGGTCAGCGACTGACCCCAGTCTTTTAAGGCCCAGTTGTAGTGCTTTCTTAACCTATTACATGAAAATGTAGGCGATAGTGAATACAGAAGTTGAAATAAGTTAAATAAAGTGTATTTTAATTTCTAATATTTATTTTTACACATAAGATATTATACAGAGTGAGTACATTTGATGCGTGTCAAGATTGTTGTCTGTTGTTCTTAGGCGGTATGCTTTGGGTAAATATACTTTTGGCAATGAGTATAGGCTTTCACATGTTTATTTCCCGCCTAAATTACACAAAATGTAATACCATCTGACTGCAACGCCGCCGTACAATAGTAACTTGGAGCACCTTTCCGCGGATTTTATTTTTTTACGTCGATGTTTAGAAATTAATCTTAATCAATTATATATCGCCAGATTCAGAGTGATTCAGGGATAAAAGTCATAAATTTTGAGATAAAAATATTAAAAATTACACGAGAACGAGCAAACTAAGTAAGCTGGGGTCAGCGGCTGACCCCCTCCTTCTCAGTGCGACTGTTAAGGTACTTCACTATCACGATTTAGTTTATTATAATTCAGGTCGCAATTTCAATCAAATTTGAGCTTTGAATCTCAAAAATTAGGTCGTAATTCGGAACATTGACATAATATTTTCAATTGAAGTACTTCTGTGTGAGGCTGAAGTTGATCAGAATTCAGTTCACCATTTAAGACTTATCAAATTTGAACTTCTATAATCAAACTTGAGTTGTAAACCTTGCACTGAAATTTATATTTTTCGGTTGGAATACTTCCATATCCGGTCTAAGCTTATTAAAATTCGAATCCTCATTTGAGTCGCATTCAAATTTTAATTTGGGTTTGAGTTTAAAATTATTATTATTTATTAATACAGAAATCATTTGCAGCAAGTAATATAATTTGAAAAACGAATATAGTTAGTGGAAAGATCTGCCCTTCATATTCTCTTGTAAATTAGATCTACCAAGAATCGAAAACATGTAAACCCTTCGAGTCTCCAATTACGAATATTAGAATCAAATCTTTGTCAGAAAACCGCATTCGGATTCGCAATTGGATTATTTGAATCTATATTTCAGACTAAAATCTTCGATTGAGAATTCGAGATTCAATTCATCAAGTAGGTAGTGTTTAGTACTTGAACTCTAATTTCAAATTTAATCTTCGACTTTCACCTTCATTAAGACAAATTTGAGCATCTTATCAAAATACGTGATTTGAGTTTTTAATTCGAACTTCCCAAATAAATTCTCAGTTGGGAATATTGCGCCGAAATTCAGAATATTTAATTCTGAGTTTATTAAAATATGGATTTTCATTTAAGCGGTATTAAAATTAGAGCTTCGAATTTTGAATTCGGAATTTGAAAATGGAAAATATTGCACTCAAGTTTGGAAGTTTTATTTGGACTATCTTAATTATCATGTCTAAGTTTATTAAGCTGCAGATCGTGATTTAGGTCGTATTCAAAGTTGAGCTTTGGGTTCTGATTTTGAACTTTAAAATAAGGTCTGAGTTTGAAGTATCACGTTGGTTCAAATTTTTCAGTTGCGATACTTCAATATCAATTATTAAGTTCGTTCAAATTGAGATCCTTATTTATGTGATATTTAAGTTTGCACTACAAGTTTTGATTTCAAACTTCAAATATCAAACCCAGTTTGGGAATAATTAAGTGAAATTAAAATTTTCATTTGGGAATTCGAACTTCTAAACCTTTTTGAATTGGAATTTTAAGTTTCGAATTCAAGATGTAACTTACCAAGCCGAACTTAAATTAAAACTTTAGTCCTTGACTTTGACCTTGATTAGGGCGAATTTTGAGCTTCTTATTAAAATGAATTTCAGATTTAGTCCACGAATTTCCAGTTAAAGTTTTGTAATTTGTATTTGTGTCATAAGATACTTACGAGAAGAGCTTAATATTTATTGCTGTTATGATATTTCATATTTAGATTTTCAATGTCAGGTTTAAGCTTTGATATGAACAATTTCCTTCAAATTTTGCCTAAGTATATAATATAAAATAAGCCGTTATTCGCTTAAAATTTAAATCGGTTGATTAGAAAATTCAGTCACAGAAAGTCCCTTTTCGATTGCAAGGGGGTGTACTGAAGACCAAATCTAAAAACACAATTTTAAAAGTCAGATCTGAAATTGAAAATTTGAATCCGCATTCAGCATTCGCAGACGATAACTTTAAACTGTAATCTGGATTCAAGATTGAGAATTAAAATCCGAATTTGAATTAGGATTCGAGATTCGGTATTCAAATCTGGGTTTGAGAGTTTTTTCAGTAGATATTCCAACGTTAAACATGTACCTACAAGGCTCAGAATTGAATACTAATTGGATTGACAGTCATTCTGTAAAACTAAATTAAAACTAAAATCTAAAAGAATGACTTAAAATTCAAGTACCTGCATAAACTACATTTACAGCTTATTAAAATTATTTTAAAATTTTGAATTTTCATATACATAAATCCGCTTTTTAAAGATTAACTGAAATAAATCTGAATTCGCAACAATAAAAGCGCACCAATTGCGTTTGTAGACTTTATTAATAGAAGTTGTATCCTTAGATCAGAAGTTTTCCTTTTGAGCGTCTCTTAATTATTTGTGTTTAAAATTATTTACGAAAGGAACCAATTTCCTTAAAGTTAGAAGATCCATAATTTAAGCGAATCAGAGAGAAGTGTAAAAGTGTGAATTTATCTCACAAATTAATTAAGTATTTGAGTGACATAAAAATTACATTTTGGTATCCGGGAAATTCTGCAAGATTATAAAGCTTTTAAAGAATTTTCGAAGTTAGAGCGTCCTGAGATGTAGTCTTAGAAACGTGAAAGTAAAAGTAATCCCCAACCTCTAAACTTTTTAGCCGTATCTACAAACGATTTCTGTGTTTCAAAATAGCTAATCCGTGTTTCAAACAACTTTGAGTCCTCGTCGCATTTACACTTTCAGGTGACAGTTTAGAAATCTGGATTCTGAGGCTTAAAACTTTTCTCGTACTTGCCCTGTCCCTTCTGAAATTAATAAATTATCGTTCGGAGTTTGATGAAAACTTTTGGTGAATAAGTTAAAATGTTGACGTTCTAATAACTTCTCGCCCTAAAAATAAACTAGATTTTCCTCTTGCAAGTTTTCGTCCGGAAAATTTTTTAATTTCCTTCCGCCTCGATAAACTGGTTTTGTGTCGGATTAACAACAAGGCAAAAAATTTCGTAATTGGAATTGTTTTAGTAACGGGAACTTACTGGTTGATTAGTGTGCATGTGTAAAATGAGAGACTGGTTAAATATTTGCGGAACGTTTTACAAATCGATGTTGGTCTCGCAGCGGTCCTCTCGTTCCAATGCAACTGCTGGAATGCAATTACACTTGTTACTTTGTCAGTTTTAAGCAGGCTTAATCGAATTCGACCACCATAAGTAAATTAAAATAATTTACTAAATTGTTTAATTAAATATAAAAAAACACCCTTACTGAAACTGAGTAAATTGCATCAAATTTATTACTAGCTTATTGGTTAGGAACGTTTAATTAATAGGTAGCACATTTATATCGAAACTGATTAAGTTTTCCTAGCAATGAGTGTTATTTTGTTATTTACCAGGAGTACCTAATTATTAATATTTTCATATTCGGCAGATTTTTCAAAATCTACTGCGAAAGCCGTAATATTTGGCTATCCTAACAAGAAATTTTAGAATAACAAGCAAGAAATATGGTTTCAGCTTGTTTCCTTAAACTGAATAAGAAGTTTTAATCATTCTTTGGTTTCTTATATAAGCACCGCTAAAATCAATTTTGATATGGAAAGCACAACTTATTTCGAAAAAAATGCCTACTATTAACAATTGATCAAAATCTTGCCTGATATTCTAGAGGCTTAAGTTAACGGTTAACAGTCTGTTGAAAACTTGAGCTCTCCTGGAAAAGGATTTCAAACTTAAAAAACGTGTCCTTAAATGTTTCTTTCAACAATCTTCAGTTTTCTAAAGTTCCAAAAAAACACCATTTTCGGGTTGTGCCATCCTGTTATCATTTCTGCGTATTCTATGGGGCATTCTGGGCCACGCTAGATGGGCTATCAAGGTGTTCAATGCCTACGGGCGGCCGAGTAGGAGGCGGCCGCCTATCCCATATTTAAACAAAGAATTCATACAAAATTTAGCTGTTTAGTTGACTAAATAATACTTTTACTGAAATAACTAGTAGGGATAAAATCTAAATTCCTAAAGAAATATAGAAACATAGGTACAACAATTAACTGAAGAAAAAAAAATTGTTAGTAAAATTTAGGTTTTGGTCATAAACGATATGGAGAATCATTATTAGGGTCGCAATTTTTTCTCGATATGTTGATATAAATATCGATGTGTGAATATATCGAATGTGATCCAAATATTTAACAAGTCCTAAGTCTGATTGACTTAATACGGCGTACAAAACATTAGTATCAATTTATAATAATAAACACTTATCTTACATGAACATCTTTAAGAAGGTACACATCTTGGTAACAAAGGTGGAAACGATATGTAAACCAACCCTTAGCTTATGGCCAGGGTTGGTCCTGTAAGGGCTTCTCGTCTAGATCTTAATCAGACATCGTAGTGAAACTCTATCAGGAGACTGAATTCCCTATGGCAGGTTTCCTATATTTATACTCCCAAGATGTGTTCTTTCTCTCTTACATTTTAAACATCTGCCTATGTTAGTACAAGGGTTTCCATTCATTATTACATTGTATGAATATAGGTCATGGCGTTCCCACGCGCAACCCACATCAATTTAATATAAACAAATGCAACATTGTATTACAATGTTATGATTGCGCAATATAACCAGCTGTCCATATGACTCATATTTATACAAGTGCATCTTTAACTAATAAACAAATTTAATTATCTCTTACTTTGTAATGATTGCGAAACCTTCGTATATCAGTCACACCTAAATGCCAACTTGGTTTATTCATTTCTTATGGCGATGCTCTATATTATTTATTAATTAACCCATTTATTTATAAAATGATTCGATAAAAGCCTTGCTTCCTAAGGAAAGTATCGAATTAAAGAATCTAATATTTTATTATCGGCTTCAGAAATATTTGTCAAATCAATGCTGCAGTTTATTCCACCTGGCGGTTGAATCGACATATCGATTAATTCGATAAATATTTCACAGAGAGATCTTTTTTAAAAATGTCGAACAACAAAATTTTGGTTTGTTCCTTGAATTTTTTAAACATTCTCTAGAAAAGTACTGAAATTTTTAAGTGAAGTTTCATAATATGTAATTCATAGCATTGTATTGTTGCCAATTTGTTTAAGTTTTTGGCCTATTTTAATAAATTAAAAAAGGTTTACATAGGGTAAAAGAGGTAGTTATTAGCCGTTTAAGCAGCTGTTGAACTTTAGTTGAAATGTTTATAACCTATTTTTTGAAACAGGACAAATAAATGAAATAATGGTATTTCTATAGTTATTGGCCCCCAAATTACAGTTATTGGCCTGTAGCAGTGCAGTTATTGGGCATACCTACAAGAAGAATTAATGAGTTTAAAACGTCTAACAGAATATATTGTTTTTATTGGAAAGATATATTCTATCTTTATTGATGAAATAAAGGCTGCTTTTTAGCCATACAAAAATGTTGAAAGACTTTAAAAAGTAAAAAGGGTTATTTTTTCAGACAAGTCGAGTAGTGAAAAATATGAGCATTAGATTTATGAAGTTTGTGTTTTTTAATACACTTTGCATAAAAATTCTAGCGCATGTAGCACATTCAATTCCATAATGTATCACAGACAATTTGCTTGTGCACGAAAAACACAGACCCTCTATAATCTTAATGTTAAGATCTGGTGGCAGACTGACGTCTGGCTTTAACATGTGGCATGACAATATGTTAATTTTATTGCCATTTTTAGTTTTTTCTTTTTGTGTCATATACTCTTAGTTACCAAATAAATTGCGGGAAGACAGTTCTACTCTGTTGCTAATTTTCTCTTAATCATATTCTTTTTGCGATTCTCCTTGTTTTGTCTTTTCCTTATTAACTTTCCTTCCTTTATTAGCTACGTTTAAAACGTTATTCTTCCTTTCCATTCGGATTTGTTGTCTTCTTATCTTCTCCTGTTCCTTCCGTTCGTTTTCTTCTTACTGTCCTTTTTTATTTTTCTCCACTGTGTTCCTGTTAGTACATAATGCATTCTTTGTGTTTCCCTTTTACCTTTTCTTTTCGGAGTTTTTGGCCATGTCAAAATATTTTCGAATCATTAGGATCTACTGAAAAAGAATTGTGATTTGAATTTTCAAGTTCCATGAACTGGAAATGTGTTTCTACATCCAGTTCCATTTCTGCAACAGAATTGCGTGTACCTTTAACGGAATCTTCGAAGATTGTTTGCATACTGATGAAGTCTTCTTCAGAAAACTTTTTATGCTTATTTATTTTAGTATTTTCTGTTACCTTAATATCACTTTCTCGTACAACTACTGTAATTCCTTCAGCTGCATTACTTTTATTTGGAATATCAGTCTCATGGGTTATTGCAGTGCAGCTACCTTCAGTCCTATTATTATGTCGAATATCTTCTACGATTGTCCCCATATTTTCTTCTAATAAGTTAACTTCGTCCTCTTCCCGGTCGTGTTCATTATTTTACATTCCTGTATATTGTTCCTCTTGTTTAAAAAGTTCGTTCCAAATTTTATACAGTATTTTCAATTCTTGAGAATAATTATCTATATCATCATTCTGCATATTTTCAAATTATGTGAGCTTTTCTTTGCCAACAATCTTCTGAAACTGCTCTAAAGTCATTGTTTTAATTCTATTGTTTGAATTCATCTTTGTGGTTTCCATGTCTCTTTCGTTCAGACCTCCAAGGCATTTTGTAAAGTTAATATTATTTGGATTAAACGGACATAGTCCTGTTGCTCTAAATCCGTTTTTTATAGTATTGGATTTTGCATATTCATCAATTACAGTTTTAAGTATTGGGAAAAACTTTTCTTTTGTTAATGTTTCATTTAGATTTGTGTTTCTCGATTGAAGAAAGGGCCTTCCTTTTTCAACCTGTTTTGAATGCAGCTACGTCGGCCGGCTGTAAAATGCGTGTTGCATTTGGATATAGACATATACGAGTGTAAGTGTGATGTCTAATTTCGTACATAGTTAATTCACTTAATTAACACGTCAGGTGAGTGCTGTGACCATCTAAAAAGAGAATGACTGGGAATTGTAGGTGATTTTTTTAAGGGCAGGATAAAGTACCGCTGAAATATATTCATAGAAGACTTCAGCTTTCATCCAGCCAGATTTTAACATACCAATTCCCCAATCACTTGGCACTGATTCTATTATCTCGGTTTTTCTTCTCTTTCCAGGGTATATTATCATTGGAGGCAGCACAGTCCCGAAGTCGAAAAAGTAAACATTACTGTAATTAATTGTGCTTTTTGAAGAAGCATGATCATCTTCCTATATATTTTTACCACTACGGGGAGCACGAATATTTGTATGTTTAGGACATAAATTGAAAGAAGTTTCATCTCCATTTAGTACTCTTGGAGGGTTAGACAAAATATTGTCGTATCCTTTGGAGATGAGATAAGATTTGATATCCACAAACCATTTTATAATATTCTTTTCAGACTCATTAGCACTGGCTAACGTTACACCTTCAGGTGTTCTACTAGTAAGTACAGGATTCTGACGAAGAAATGCTTTGAACCAACCTTCATGAGGATATTTAGTTATTTTTGAAAGGATTTGGCCTTGGAGCTTTATCAAGAAATTCTTTAACAGACAATAATTGAACATCGTCCTTTCGTTTTGGAAATCCTTTTTTAGCATTTTCCCGAATCCATTTAACCAGGATTTCCTCTTCCTCTCTAGTTATAATTGGGTTAGGGTCACAATTAGGTTTAACAAAAATTCACAGTGGCCAATAATTGTTCGCTGGCCAATAACTGTATGGTTTACCCTAGCCGTTATGTGAAAGCATTTAAATGTGTTTGTTTTCCAGTATTAAAAAATGCATAAAAACAACAAATTTTACTCAGGTATGTAACAGCTTTTCAAAACTTTACTTTAAACTGTTACTGCTTCTTTTCAGTTTTCTTTACACCTACTTTAAAAAAATTATTTAAACAAAGAAAATTTTAAATATTCAGACGTTTTGCTACCATTTAATTTAAAAAAAATCGTATTTTGATTAGGAATTTCAAAAACAAAAAAATGTACGTAAAAATTTGGAAAAATAGTAAATCATAAAAATATAAAACATTGAAATTTCGAGCTCTTTCTATACTTATCAAGTTAGCAAAGAAATTCATCCTTACTTTGTAACAAAACTGTCAGATTAAAGTGAAAAGTATTTGGTGAATCAATACAGCAACTTATTCCACTACTTAATCATTAAACATTATGAAATTATCCGATATATTGAATAATCAATAGATCTATTTAATCGATACTTTTTCTGTATCGATATATTCGATACTTTTAGCAACATGGCGCCGGCCTAATCATGACTAGTAAAAGTTTAATTTGTGGTTTACTATAGAAATACATTATTGTAAACATTTAACAATCAAATTATTTCGTGAACATTTCAGTTGGCTATGGCTCCAAAAGCTTATGTCGTTACTACATTCAGCAAAAGTAATAAACAATGTCGTGATTTGGAAAATTAAATTTTATGTGTCATACATCTGTTATATCTTCAAAATAAAATTATAAAAGTAGTTGAACCAAATTGGACGTGCGACCAAATTGTACCAACACTTAAACAATTAAGCCCAGAAAAGAAACTAAAATTAGCTGATCATAAACACGCAGACGAAACAGTTTTAGATCCTAAATTAAAGTTTTTTTCTACACCTATTTAATTATATTGCAATTATTAGCATTTTTTTTGTGAAAAATAGTACCTATAATTCACTGCAGTGAATTATGGATTCATAATTCACTGCAGTGAATTATGATTTCGGCCAATCACAAATACAAATCCAAAAATCAATATTTCGCTAATCCAATCATATTTTAAATCGCCCGCGATCAACTCCTTCTGCGGCTGACAATCGACACGCCCAAGTGTGTTGTCATATTGCTTGTTTACAAAGTTATCAAATTTGACTAATTTGAGTCTAATATATTTGTTTAATAGGTGTAGAAAAAGTATCGTATTACATTCGCGATTATGGCCATTATTCGCTCAGATGATTTGTGCCACTCGCCTGACGGCTCGTGGGCTCAAACGTCATCTTCGTGAATAATGGCTGTCATAATCGCTCATATAATAATATACTATAAATTGATTTCTGTACAGCATTAATTAAACTCTAGTGTCTCATCGAAATCAATTTTAAAATGGTGGTACTTATAATGGAACTTAGATATTTTTGGATTTATAAGCCCAATATTTTGTTATGCAATATAAAATATTGCAAAAATAATAAAAATAAATCTCGGGCGGAACGAAATGTAGACAGACTGAAATTCAGAACTTGCAGTTAGAATTCTTCAATATCAAGCCTTAATAAGTTTATTAAAAATTCAGATCCCCATTTAAATCGTATTCAAGTTTGAGTGCTGAATGCGAACTTCTAAAATCAAATCTGACTGGAGAATATTACTACGGTCGACTTTATTAAAATTCTTAAACCTTATTAAAATTTGAGTTTCAAGTTTTGAATTCGAAACTCGAAAAACAGAGCAGAAGATATTAAAAATTTCAGTATTAAGCTTACTTTTATTAAACTGCAGGTAGCTATTTAGATCATATTCAAATTTGAATTCGAACTTTTAAAATCAAATCTGAGTTCGAAATATTATGTTGATATTCAAAATTGTTTGGATTATATCTGCATATTGCTCGAATTATTGATTCATTATAATTTAAAATTAATTATCGTTAAAAGAAATTGTAAAAGATAACAAATTCTGTTGTCAGTTTAGAAGTTTCTTTCTGAGAATTATTTTGGGGATTATGTAGTTCGGGCATTAATTTTTTTATAGTATTTTAGCACTGATAGCTAATTATGAGATTCTCAACCTGGCCGGTACAGTGGTTAGCAAGTCAGAGTTCTGAACAGAAATTTTACATAACTTACCCGTGTTGCCATTCAAAATTTACCATATTCTGTCTAATTAAATTTAAGGGTATTTTGATAACAAACACTTCTAAAATGCATTGCTTAAGGTAACTGAACTGCACGTCAGCCAGAGTGAAGTATGTGCGGTTGTCTGCGAGGCAACATAACATAAGGCTTAGTGGTTTCATATGCAGCCAGAGGATTTAATTTCATTAATTTTAATAATTTATTTTCACGATACGGTAAGTGAGATTAATTTACGACCAAGTTTTGACAACGCATATTAGAAAACTTTGTCAACCCATTAATTATTTCGATTATAAGCTCTACCGGCTCAAATTTTATGCCAAGCACTGAGACACATTAAACAAATAATAAAAAAAGGAAACATAAAAAACTGTTATTAAAAATAATATCTGGAAATGTATTATTTACTGCGCCGTACTTTATCATTAAACCTTTAATTATAACTCGATGAAAATAGAAATTAACGTATAAATCAGTTAAATAAGTAACCAAAGCCGTTATTGAAGTACGAGAGGGAACAATGAACGATATTTCAGTTTTACCCGAGGTGTCCTATTTAATTACATACATTAACTGTAATGGCCGCTGAGTGCGTTCGGTAACGCCACTGCTGCATCAGATAACATCGCAGACACCACAGAATCACAAAAAGCTGTAGAACATTTTAATCTCAACTTCTAAAATCCCCAAATTTCTTATTAAATCAATATTTTGTCCTCCTTCACAGCCAAAGAACACTAAATTCCCTATTAAAAATTGAAATCTAAATATTGTAAATGATATTAGGAATAAATAATAAACAAATTGAAAAAGCGATTCGATCAGCTGTTATAATAGTTAATGGCATGGTTTTCAAACTCTGCACTAAAGGAGTTATAATGTTTTGCTCAAGTTTCAGGATAATACAGCAAACTTCTCTATAGCAGACACTCATGGGACTACTTTCGAGTGTCCACTACCGAGGGTTGTCCACGCTATAGGGAATTACAGTATGAACTACCATATTGAATTCTGTGCACCTGAGGGTCATCGTTACTTCTTTAAAAAGCGTACTCTTCTTATTTGTACAGCATTTTTGTCAGCGACTTCTAGGAAGTCTTTTTTGTTATTTTAGACTTACCTACATGCTTTCACTTCCAGTTTTTAAGGCTTTTTATTTGTTGTTTATGTTTATTTTAGAAATGATGTAAGTTAATCTCCTATCTACATATATGTATGTATATGATAATAACAAAAATTCTAGTTGTAACGAGTGCCTCAAGAGTCTAACACACCGGAAAAGCTGTTAGTGGTTAAAATTATGTCTTAACTTCATAAATCTAATTGATTTTTTGGAAAGCAATCGAAATTTAAATTAAGAAGGGGGTTCTAAAGGCGCAAAACCATAAATTATGTATTTATTTAGAAATAAAACACTTTTCAACAATTGGCAATTGCAAGGGTTAATTGTGAGGCTTTTGGGCGCTCTAAGAATTTTGGTGGAGGCGCCATATGCCTTAAATGTATCTGTTTCAGAACAAAATTGAAACCATCAATGTAGGTATTAGATTATTATTTATTAAACTAAATGCTTCCTTGTAGGCCAAACAGATACTGATACAAGTGTATAATAAAGAAGCTCGTTTCCAGACTGTTTTAAAAGTATACTGAATGAAAATAAGATTGTTGAAGATCTCATAAAGTTCTTAAAATTGCAAATAACTACTTTCTGAATGTTCATTGTTTCTTGGTAATTTCTTACCTCTGTATGGGTATTTTTAGTAACTGGTGGCGAACTACTCACGAAAAAACACTTAGAAACAAAAATAATTATTAGCAAAAGAAGTAAGTCATAAAATTTGTAAAATGCCAATCTTTCTGATTTTTTAAAGATTTGTATTTTTTGTTTTGGAAAGCAGGACTTTAATTATATTTCCAAGATTTAATTTCTGCTATGTTTTGTTTCTCTGTATTTTTCTTTTTTTATTTTGGTAGGAAATTGTCCGACAATTTTATTTTGTGAGTTTCTGTGTTCCAAATTATTGAAACTATTTTCCCAAACAGGCACGAGTAGAATGCGAGAAAACATGCAATTGCATGCTGTAAGTTTATTTGATTTTTTGTTTACATCTCTAAGGATCGTGAAATAGTTATTTACGTAATCAGTTATGAAAAGAGCGATATTGTTTGACGAGCCGTAAGTTTGCCAAAACGAGCGTTAGCGAGTTTTGAAAATTACGCGCTGTCAGTAATATTTTTTTAATGTTTCTCAACGCTCTTAGTTATTTCTTTTTCTTTTTCGTTGTCAGTTTCATCTACTTTTTTGCTTTTGGTAACTACTGTCAGTGCTACTTTCTTAATGTTTCCCCAAGCTTCCCTCAGATTCTTTGTCTGCCATACGTTTCCTTAGTTTGTTATATGTATTTCTGATGTTTTCATTGATCGTTTAACTTATGGCTCTTTATCACGTTATAGTCTTTCTCTGGTTTCGTTTGTTTTCCAGTCTGGGCAGATTAGTCTGATTTTTTTTAGTTAGGAAGTAATGGATACACCTTACCTCGTATCCTTTCAATATACTACCAAAACCCAATAATGTTTTGTGTGGTTTTACTGGCAATGAAGGAATACGTCTCATTAGTGATGAAGTCTGCTGTGAAACATGGCTTCCTTACCGTTTGTGACGTGGGCCCTTTGTTTCCCAATCATAGGGTGCATTGACATACAAAAGACAAAATTTCATTCCAAGCAACTTAGCTACATGCATATTCCACAACAATGTATAATGTTAGGAGGTAGACATTCTTGTTGATTTTATTTATTATTAACAATTTCATCACAAATCTGCGAATGCTATTTCTTGAACTGATGCATGTTTTTTAGATTTTTATAAAACATTCTTGTGCAAACTTCCATGTTATCTGTTTCTTAACAGCTTTGTTTAATTTAGGTGCAGAACGAGGATGCCAAAGTCTTAATTTCAACTACCTCTAAAATAATGTCATGAAAGCTTTATGAAGATGTTTGTTACTGCAAATTATTAACAAATTAAGAATTATCCAACTGAAATTTTTCCTTGGTTCAAAAAATTCAAAATTATGAAATCTTACAATTTTCGGGATTTTAAAAATTTAATTTAAATACAATATGTTGGAAGCTTGATTCTGCAGTGAAAATATTGAAAGTTATAAAATGCATGCAAGAATTTGCATCACCCTTAAAAATCGTCAGAAAATCGATACGTCACGAATTCAGACGTGATTAATCTTCTACTTACTTCTATTACACTTGATTTCCACGAATTTAACAGAGGGCCAGTAGGCTTTTGTGTGCGTCCTCGCCAAGTGTTTGATTGTTGGTGCGTTAATCTGCAGCAGGATTACGAGCATGCTTTTCTCCCCGTCTGTGAACTAAAATGGATTCTCTTGAATTTGAAATTAGACGACATGCGTTTTCTCTCTTTCCCCTTTCCCCAACAAATTTGATTGATTAATCTTGGATATTTTTAGTTGATTTTCAGACGATTGCCTCTAAAAGTACTCGTAGATTTAGATAGTTATTATAGAATTTGAATGGAAATTACTTTTCTGTTATTATTCTCTAGTTAACAATAAATAAACAGAACGCATTCTGGTTACGTCTTCGCTTTGTTGGAGCTAATTTAAGTGGTAAAAAGAATAAGAAGCATAAACTATATTTTTAATGTTCCATGGTGTATGAAGCTGTATATTACAGATTTTATATTTACCTTTGTTACTTACACGCTTTGTTCTGGACGTTGTTTATGGAGCGTACGATCTCGCACTTAATAATAGCTAGGGTTAATTTTCAAACCGTAATCATATATGTAAACATAGTGTATGACAGGTTTACGGGTAAGCCGGTTTGTAAAATAGCATATAGCATTCAGTAATAAGATCGAATAATATTACGACAGCAATTTGAACCACACCACGTCTGTGACTAATTTTTCAATCTGCGTAACCTTTGCATTTTTTGGCGTTGATAATTTTATGGCCGTCTGAATTTGAAATGCACATCCAAATAATTCAACGGCGTAGGTCAAACTGGCAACCACCACATATTCCTTTGCATTTTATTTTGCTGTTTTAAATAAACATGCTCCGTTACGAATTGATTAAAAAATTTGTTCTGTTTGATTTATTACTTTTTCGTTGTATTTTAATTATTGAAATGAAATGAAATTAAAAAGAAGGCGTAAGACGAAGCAGTCCCCACAAAATAATTTTATAGAATGACAGAATCCAGTCTGTAGAATATAAGATTCGATCATTAATTTTTGCAGCAACCATCCCAGAAAGACAAACTTGACTGAACGCATAGCTATCACATGTTTAGAATATGCTATAACCTCATAACTTCTATAGAAAATGTGACGTTTATTGTCTGAGCAAGTCTTAAGAATAGAATACCCACTGAAATATTTCTGAAATTTCACACTTCTGCAGATAAATTGCGCTTTGCATCTTGAACTCGTATTACAGTCGATAGCTCGTATTCTCTTCAGGAATGTACATAACAATGTATGTTTAATGATTATTACTAGAGAATGAAGAACATTAACTAAAATAGTTAAAGCATTATCTGTGAATTACGACTTTACACATAACTGGAGAAACTGAAGTTAAGAGTAGTACATCAAATTTAAATGCGTGAAGTATCTCCTATGTTGTTTCATTTAATTGCAGAATTGTGTTAAAGCCAAGTTTATTGCAGCTTTTAAGTTATTATTTGGGTTTTTCCTAGATTAAGTCCTCCATAAAAACCTACATTCAGGATAATTAAGTAAAATTTTGCAACAATGTTGAGAAGCAGAGAAGGGTGGAAAATTCAATCTTGAGGTTAAAGCTTTCAAGTCTGATTTTTCAGAATCCTGAAAAGCTTTGTCGATGTTTATAAAAACAATAATTAATAACCTTTATGACGATTTTAATTTATATTAACAAATTCTTAAGTTATCACTTAAATTCCGCTTCATTTTCTAAAATACAAAAAACATTCACATATATTTCTCCAAAATGCTGTATTTTTATAATTTTCCACCTGAAATAGCCCAAGGCAAGTAACTTGTTTATTTTCAAAAGCTGTGACATCATTTAATATTACAAAAAATAAATAAATAAAATAAACAAGCTTATCTTTGGTAGTTAGCTATTTGTTTAATGATTTATTTGAATTTTTTAAAGTAAGTATATTACTAATAAATCAAAATATACGAACACAAATCGCTTGTATTCTAATATTTAAAAGTCGCATAAGACAAATTACTCGGACATCGGTGTCAAGTATAATATAGCGACTAAGTACGTGACAACTTAAGCTGATGATGTATATAAAACTCACATTACAGTAAAACTGGATTCCATGCTATTATTAATCAGGTACAAATGTCTAGGCTAGGGTTCAAGGTTTAATTTTATCGTAATTATGTGTCTGGGTTATGAGAAAAAAGACTTTAAAAAATAAAAACTGTACCTAAAATTAATTTGGTTATATTCAAAATAAGCAATAACATTCGTACAAATTAGGGAAGTGTGGATTGATTTATGGCATTACTATAAACATTCCTCCTAAATGGTTGGGCATATGGGTAAGATTCTCGGCTAATGCCAGCGGGCTATGACATCTTAATTAATATTCCTGCTAACTTCCTCTGCGTTGCTAGCGCCTTGTTTTGACAAAGGATTTTTGGCCAAGCGTTCTGGTAGTCTAAAGGTTTCTCTGAAATTTGTTGTTATGAATTAATGACTGCTGGAATTCACAGTACCCTATTCTTTGTATTTAAAATTATTCTTGCGGCAGCTGCTGCTTTCATTTTGCAAATTCTATTTTAGTCTACAGTTTATAGAAAATATCAGTAAATTACTGTTCCAGTAACTGACAATTTTACAATAACATGATGTTATAGGTTTCAGCAACTCCAGTCAGTTGCAGTAGAGCTTATTTTAAGTGTTTGTTAAGCATTGATTATAATTATACAGAGTGGTTGAACAAGTGGTGTTTAAAAGCAAATGTGTTTGACTTTAATTAATCCTCGTGTATCAATAATTATGAAATTGAATACCAAAGCTAAATATTTTTCCATGTCAGTGTATAAATTGATAACGATTTATTCTACTAAATTCTAAATTCTTCGAAAACGAATTATTTTGTCCTTTAAATTTACTACCTCCGGAAAGGTTATTTAATATATTTCTTGAAGCTAGTAACGAATATGGTTAGGAAAGCAAAAAAGCAGGAGTTACACAAGTAGGAAGAATACAGCGTACTCAAGTCAGTGACATGAGTATCACATACTCTAAAATAGCCCTAGGAATGTCCTAACATTTATAAAATTAAACACACACTGTACTAAAACATCTTAAAATCAGTATTTTTCATGTTGTTAATTTTCTTAAAAAAATTAATCATTAATAAATAATCGTTGGGGAAGGCTTTTTCCGGTAAGTAAGAACAAAAACGTTGCCTCATTAGGCATTTATTTACCTATATAGGTACTTGTTTGGTTATATCTAAACTTAAACAGAATTAAAAATTCTGTGAAATCCTCGCTGGCTGGCCATTTACTTATTTGTTTTCATTTGTATTAGTGTACTAATCTAATTAAAGCTAACTAAAAGTTCTATGAAATCTTCTTTCAGTTATTGACTTAATTATTTACGATTTATTAACTTTTCTTCTTAGGAAACCTCTATTCCATATCTACTTATATTATTTTATATAGTTATTTATAAAAGAACATTATTTTTCTTGGATATTTTCTTTTTCGTATTATTCCTACCTTCAAATGCTTCTTTTTCAGTAAGTTTGTTCAATATTAAGTACTGTTTTGCATGCTTACTCACAGTTTTGAAATAAATTGAAGGAAATAAAGCAACAATGTATGTTTTCTATGTTTTCTTTCCATTAGTTTAAAACTTAATCAATAAAACTATTATTCGTAGTGAAAGCATCGAATTTAAGAATTCTTTTCGTTCTTTTCTCCTGAAAATTTTATTCGTATACTAAGCTATGAAAAACCTAAACAAATTCAGGTGTCTCTTTTACCTGAATTTCCTTAGTAAGAATTTAGAAGGTTAAGCTTGATCTTAGAACTCATTCGAAATTGTGCAAAATTCTAAACCAACGCAGACTTAGAAAAACTCATTTTGGCTTCCTGTGGTAATAATTTGACCAAGAAGTTATTTTAAGGAAATTTCCTTGATGTTTTTCAGCTAAAGGTCGTAGCTTTGTTAAAACGTACTTTTGTGTTTGTTAAATACTGCAGTTTTCAGAATTTTAAAATTTCTAAACTTATTTGAAAGTTAGATATTACTGACATAATATTATTTGATAAAAGAATGTAGATTAAAATAATCTCTAAGTAATGCAAATTTATTCTGTAGAGCACGCAGCTAACACATTCTGATTTTTGGATACCGTGAAGATTTTCTTCAACATAAATGTTCTTGGAAAATTTTCAGCTATCTTGGATTTTCTTGAAATTGTCCGAATATGTACAAAAAATTCTGAATAAGTTGGCGAAAGTCAATATGATTTGATGTTTCAAAAAATAAGCAGTTTCATAGACAAAAAGGATCTAAGCTATTTTCTACTTCAAGAACGCTTTACAAATTTCTGCTGGCTGTCTAGGACTTTTTTATTATGTTCAATTTTATTTTAATTATTTTGAGATTTTTCTGAACACTTACCATGCTTTAACAAATTGTGAAGGGTTTTTCTGACAACTGCTTTACTTTGTACCCAAACATTGATGTAGTAGCCAGCAATTTCTAAGAATTTTTGAATGTTTTCTAATTATAAGGTTCTTGAGAACCATTGTAATTTTCAATTTTCTATAAATAAAACCAAATACTGTCAGCTTCATCTTAGAAGATAATGAATTCCCAAGGAATATGGATTTATGAGCAGCTTTTAGGAGTTCTTGATTATTACTAAACCCCTTGGTTCTTTCTAATAAAATAGTGTCAATTGCTTCATTAAGACTTTTTGTTTGGTTTCAGTTATTTCTATCACTAAAACGTGAATTTTTCGTCTTTTAATTCAATGTTCATTGATTTCAAAACTTCTGATAACACTCAGCTAATCTAATTTTCCTCATTTGACGTAACTTTTATAGATTTAATTACAGATTTTTCTTTTTATATAGGTACTACATATTGTATATAAAAAACAAAATGTTTCCACATACATTTCAAAAATGCGGGGTGTGACAAAAGACAGGTCATAAATTTAACCATAGTTTCTGGGCACGGGTTATTTTCATCTCCAGAAATTGTGGTTAAATATCCTGCTATGCTCTTACTAAATTAAAATAAATGCATACAATTTTATTAAAATTCCAGCTAGCTCAGTTTGTTAATTAATTTTTAATAAATTTTCAAAGATCTCCAATTCAAGGTCGCCAAAGGGATCGCATTCATGGACTTCAAACTTTTATAAAATTCACAAAGTTATATTTTAAACACCTTTAAAATTCTGCAAATCTTTACAAACAACAACAATAAATTCTAATAATTAAATAAACACTTTCTAAAATTAATAAATTTACGAAAAATACATCTTTTGAAAAACAACTCGTACAAATACATTTTCTGCCTCGACTTCCAATTCACCGAACGCTTCTCTAACTTCTTTCCAACAATACGCTTTCCTCTTTTGACTCCAACTCCACCAAAAATCTGCCTTATCCTCCAACCAACAACACACGTTCCCTCTTTATTTAAATTAACACTTTACCAATATCCAATTGTATAAAGCTTCTTCAAAAATAAATTTTATTTCATAAAATTTTATTTATTTAAATACAAAATTATATTTTCATATAACAACAACTTTCTTCATACAGTATTTTAATTAATTATATTTTTAATCTGCTTTTAAAATATTATTTTATGGTAATTAATGAAGTTTTTTGATAATTTTCAAAAACCAACTTTCATTTACCAAAATTAATTTTCAACTACCTATTTATTTATCTTTTTATTTTAATTTCTTATAAATTAACACTCTACAAATTTTTATATGACATATTTTTAAATTTACTGTCTAGATATTCTAACTTACTTATATACAATACTGCATTTTTAACTTAACAACTATTTACATTTTTTAACATTAAATTTACATTCTTTTAAAGGTGTTTACAACTCACTTTATTAAAAAATCATTCAAAACACATCATATCAATACATACTTATGACCTATCTTTTGCTACGCCTGCATATCGAATGCATAGGTACAGATACCAAATATTCGGAATTTTACTTGAAATTTTATGATTTTGGAAAACAAGAGATTAACTTGTTTGCCCTTATGTGTACAAGTAATAATTCTTAACAGCATTTAGGTACCCAGGTTTTAACCATTCATTATGACTAGTTTATTGAATGGATTACATACATTTATAGTCGGCAGTATTTAAACTATTTAAGAATTAATTACTTTTAGATTTCTAGGTAATCACTTTCATTTATATCTATCATCTATATAATAATAATACTTTAGGAGGAGGGCCAAGAATCTACCTTCGTTCCCGTACGTAAGTTGGATGAAATGTGTTTAACACAGACGCTCAAACAAAGCATAAAAAGACGAACTAAATGGTGAAACGAATAGGTAAAATAAGAAACACGATTTTCCTGACACCACTTTTGCAAGTCTACTGAACATCATTAGTTGGCAGTATTCAGCCATGGTTTCGCAGTATATTGCTGCACATCAATTATACATAGCCCACATAAGCAAACATGTTATACATATATACATACATATAACAAAGGTAAGCGATAAGAATAACAGGCGGAGGGAAAACCTATAAATAAATAAAATGGTTAAAGAGCAGGCTGTAATCTTACAAAGAAGTATGAAGTACAATACCAGACGGTTATTCCTTTTTTTTGGGGCCAATTGCCCGTTATTTACCTAGAATGTAGGCGACAAAGCTCTTTTAGTACGTATCCTAAGCAGGAGACTGGCAATCTTACCCATCGGAAACACAGGGAAAGATTAGGAAATGCGTTAACAGGAAGAAGCAATCTAGAAGAAAAAATTCCAAAAATTTGGATAATTTAGAATACCTATGAAAGCAACTCGCTTCAGCACTTAAACAAATGCTTCTGGAAAATAATAACAGCAAGACGTGAGTCATAGAAATGCAATACAAAAAAGATTATGACAAAAAAACAACAACATCAAAAATATTGGAAGCCTAGGAGAATACAGTGTGGACAGCAAATATAAAATCTCAGGCGAAAAAAGAACAAAGATGCGTCATCAAGACAAATCACAACTGAAGAAAGAATATTAGCAATCAAGAGCTCGTGGCTGTGAAATGCACCAAGAGAAGATACCTTATTAACTATTTGGTAATAAATATAGTCAATACAGTGGAAACAGGGACAGAAAATCACAATCTCTTACATGAAGTTCTTAAATAAAATACATAAATCGAACAAAAATTAATAAATAAAGAAACAAAATCATGTAGAATATAAGGGAACAAAATATATTGAGAGTATTGGCAGAAAAGTAAGTAAAGTAATTTAGACATCTCAAAAGGCTGACGGTCAAGAAGGTGGCAAATAAAATACAAAGTCCAAGAAGACAAAAATTAAATAGTTATGTCAAGAACAAGGATAAATCTAAATGAATTGTCAAAATTACTATGGAAGATTGGAAATAAATAGGTGCAAAACGAATATTTACACGAAAGGCAGTTAGTGTTGAAAGCCATAATGAATATCAGATCATGAAAAGCGCAAAATTAAACAAGCAAAGAGCAGCCTCGAAAAAACAATTATATATTATTTTTTAGTTGAATTCATATTTTGCAACATAGAGGCTTAAATTTGGAATTCTACGGATGAGTTGTTTTTTATCACCACTTTTCAGACTCATTAAAATGATTAATTTGCACAACTATTAAGTAATGCTTCTGCAACCCAACCCTAAGACCTTAAGAATGGACACTTTTTAGCAATCAACTGTACCAAGCCGCAGTATATAAATTTTTACCAGAATTTCCTAGAGTTTCAGAAACAAAATTTCCCCAGGCAGAAGACTTCCCGGGCGACAACATAAAAGATGGAGGGATGTGGCAGTCCACATCCTAGGAATACGCCTATACCTATGCCCAGAATAAAACAGGCACTTTTCCTATTAACTAAGAAAGAAGAAGAGCTTCAGATAAACATAAGAAGTAAAATCTTGTCAATTGGTAACATAAACACCGAAGAGTTAGTTATTGCTCAAAATAATATGTAAATACAAAATCTACACTATTTGCCCATTTTCATAGGGTATATCGTAGTTTGACAATAAAACACTTTTTAATACAAACTTGAATTTGCGAAATATTAAGATATAAGGTAAGAAAGTGAATATAGATGAATAAATAGGTAATTACATAGTAATAAATAAAAGTTTTTTGGGCCTTTTTATACGTTTAAAAGATTATGTAATTGAAATTAAATATCGAAATAAATATTGTGAAGTAGATACACAAAATTTCTTTCTTCATCAACGACTTCCTTAATCTTAGTTTTGTTAAACTTTATTTTATATTTTGCAATTTTTAATGCTAATATTTTTACCCACTTTTCTCAGCAAAAAGATTTATGACTTTATTGTTTATCATACCACCTATAGTCAAGTATCTGCCTGGAAATCGAAGCAAATCTCTGAACAGCACAGCTTCAAACTATTTCAGTTTCTTATATTGATATTAAACTTATAGAAAATATACTTGTTGAAACCACTCTAAATGTAGTAAATAAATTTAAGATTAAAAAAATTGCCTATTAATTAGCAAGTAAAACTGAAAACTCAAACATAAAAAACTAAATTGCTTATTAAAAATGTTTTATTAACTTTGAAGAAGTTTATACTTAGCAGATAACAAGTTTAGAAAATACCTGCAGCAGTTTACTTGAAAAGGATTCATGAAACAATAAACAATTAAAAGCAACGAAACATTTTATTTTATATAAAATAAACCTTTTCTATGTCTTACACCAAGACGTAAATGTGTTCAGGTGTTTTCCTTCGAATGATTTCATATATATATTCGTTTGAAAATCATATATTCTTGATTTATTAAAAGCATCGTTAGGAAGCATCTTAAGCAACAAGGACTTAAAGAAAACCTTTAAATAGGTGCCTGAAATAACAACCTTTGATTTATTTGCAAGCAAATAAATCCAACTACCAAACTGTATTATTAATTTTTGATAGCTGTATACACGACTGCATTTGATTACTCTGCAATTAATTAATTCTAACACCATTTCAAACTAACAATTTCAGCAGGATTTACTAATTCATTGACCGGGCCAAATCCGTTCTAAATAATTGTTAAACTAGGATATCAATAAATCACAGTTATTTCCAACCGTAATTACCCACATACGCCTAGTTTTAACAGTGCTTGAGAACATCAAATCGACGAAAGCTAAATAACAGGTGTATTATAAATAAATAATGTTGATCAATGGTGATTTCAATTCCTTATAGGACAGGTGCAGGTATCACAGTAAAATTTGTCCGTCGGACGAAACTAAAATCATACATTACGAGAGACATTTAATTAGCATCGTTATTCCTTTAATTTCTTAGCCGGAGGTTACTTTCTTATTCAATAACATGATAGATGCCTCCTATTGAAGAGTCCTCAATGAATCATAGTAAATTACTTTATCTCATCTGGAATGTCCGTAAGAGATGAATATCCTCATCAGAAGATAATTGTGCAAAAAATCAATTCTAATAAAAGTGAAATTACTCAGCATGTAGGTTTTAGGAGCATACGAAACACTGAATTAGTAAGGATCTTACTCAACTATAATTAGGACATTCCTATCAAATTATATTAACCCGTGTGAGCTGAACATGATAAACTATGTATAATAATTGTGTACGAAAATAACTATAAAGTGAAACAGTGCGGGCAACAGCCCATCTATCATTTTATAATTATTATAAATCGATTTAATAGTAAAACGCAATTTTATACCACTCTAATCTAAATTTTTTGTTCTAATAGTGTACGAAATTAAAATTTTAAAAGCTCGTTGTTTATTTCTTAGAATTGCTTTATAGCCTTTTAATTTATGTGAATACAAATTGTTTATATCTCCGGCTTTTCGCTTAGAACGTATGAGCCTTAAGCCATAAATTTCATGAATTTACTCTTCAAGTTTTAACCAGAGTCGAGCAAATTTCATACAACGATACGATGTAAAGGAATTTTATTAGTTTAGTTTGTTGAACTATGTTGCATTTTAGAATGCAGTTTAAAAGCGGAATTAACTCTCTACAGCTATTGTGCTAACAAGGGGAAACCAAATTGCAGTATTAATTAAAATTAAAAGTTTTTCATATTAATAATTCACTGGAAAAGAGAAAAGAAGGTTAAATGTGGTGATCAAAGGAATAAAACTAAGTCGACAAAAGAAGATTGAGGCAGATGTTAAGAAACTAACAATTACGACTAATAAATAGAAGGAGAGGCCTAAGAAAAATAGTAAAAGGGTATTGGATGTATTGGAGAAGTATAAATAATGAACAAGCATGTATGCTGGAATAGGGTTAATAATCAGCTCAGGAAAAATGGAAAGTGCAATGAAAGCAAAACATCTGAACAAAGAATACTAACGTAGATGTCAAAATAGGTCAAACAAAATAATTATATCTGGACAATGATTATGACGTATGATCCAGATGGCGATAGCTTAAAGGAAACGATGAATTTTTTGCGAATTTAGAAAACGAAGTAGATGCAAGCATTATAATAATACTAGGGACTTCAGTGGTCAAGTGGGTAACGATAACAGAAGAATAGAAAGATCCAAGGAGAAGAGGCAAAAACAACCTTGGGGAAAAGCTTCTGTATAGAAATTTACCCACAAACACATACATATGTGAATACACAAGAGAGGAATCTACCAGAAGATACAGATGAGTGATCGATTATTTTACAGTGCATTCCAGAAAATGACGCGAAATAAAAGACGTGAAGGTAAATCGAGAATCGGAAATTGTAATTGTAGCTAATAGCGGAAGCCAAATATCCTGTTCGGCAACTAAGTTGCATCCTCAGTATAAAACGTTCTTGACTAAGTTGGTTGGAGTTAGCCTTTGAACATATTCTTTTCACCAAATTAGTAAAATAAAGTTGCCTGAGAATGAATTCTCAACCACTATTTATCAAATCGCCATAGAAACTAGTAAAAATACGTATATTGCTTTATTAATCATTATTTTTGGGGTTTCAGGATATTTGTCGTTGGCTATTGAACCCAGGTAGAATTTCTTGGATTAATTTCATACTAAAGTTAGGCATAACAAGAATGCAAGCTACAAACTAAAAACAGAGGATATTATGGAGAGAAATCAAAAACTTTTAAAAGACAAATTACTCGTAGAAGTAAGCACAGCAATGGATATAGAACAAAAATTGACAAGTAACTCAAGAAAGTTGTGTAGCAGAAAAAACGAGAAATGCTAATATAAAAAGACGTCATGGTGGACTAAGAACTAAGAAGCGAACTAAGAAAAATAATTAAAAAGAAAAAGAAAAAATTGAGAAAATACTTATGAATCAAAAAAAGTTAAGACTAGGAGAACTATAAGAAAGCTAGAGCACAAGGAAAGGGTTTAGAAAGCAAAGCAAAAATCTTGAAAACGATTTTGAAACAAAATGAAGAAAAAATTAGAGAAAAGTCTTTTATGGGACCTTAAGCGAAAGAAGGAAACAAAATTAAGAAATATGAAGGACAAATAGGGTAACCTACTAATGAAAGAAGTTCCAGTTCGGCGGAATGGGTATTTCCAAACACTTCTGCAGGAAGAGAACGAAACGGAAGAAGAGATGTGAAGACAAGAAAAAGATGAACAAAATGAAGAGCAAAACTGGAAAAGTCCCATGAATCAAAAACCGGAAATAACGGAAGAAGGACTAGAAAAAGGCATAGACAAGCTAAGGATAGGGAAAGCACCAGCAATATATGACATAACACCAGAAATGACCAAGCATATGGGAAAAGTAGGCAAAGAAAAATTACTGAACTTGATAAACGAGCATAAGGAAATTGGGCCAAACGACTGGCAAACTGAAATAATAGTGCCATTATTCAAGAAAATGTAGGCAAAGGGGTTTTATAGAGGAATTATGTTATAGAGTGCACCTGTGCACCAAGTAAAATGTATACAAGGATTCTAGAAACAAAAATAAGAAATAACTTAGAAGACACAATAGACGATACCCAATGTTGATTTAAAGAAAACAAGCGAGCGCAGGACCAGATAATAAGCCGACGAATATATATCTGTTTTGTAGACTTACATGCGTTTTGATAGAATTAAAATAGAGCAAGTACAGGAAACGTTAAAATAACGAGGAATTGATGAGGAAACGATTCCAGCAGTAAAATTCTATTTAAAGAAAACACCGATATAATAAGATCAAGAAACGAAGAATCATAGGAGTTCGGAACAACACTAAGATGGGATAAGGATACGTGCTTAGCCCGTTCACATTAGTAACAGACAAGGCAATAAAGGCAATTAAGAAGCAAGTAAAGGATACTGAAGAGTGGAAATGACTGAAATAACAGAACTTTGGTGATCTTTGGTAGAACAGAAGAATAATTACAGCAGTACGTAGATGTATATAACTCAGAGGAAAGCCAGAAGTGTTTAAAAGGTAGTGGTTCTTGTGCCTACATGTTGAAGTGAACCATAGGCAGCAATGAAAGAATACTAAAGCAAAATCAGAAGGTGAGATTTCTAAAAAAAAATTAAATACGGAGAGACGAAATATAAGACGAAGTATGTAGAATCAATAGTGCGAGAGGAACAGTTGGGTTGGCTGGAACATATATGTATATGGAATGGATCATGGAAGAAAAGGGAAAAAGGTATAGTTAAGAAAGAAGAAAGCCAGGGAAAAGTAATAGAGACGAACTAAGGAGGAGCTGAAGTAAAAGAGGCGGTGGAAAATATAGGAGAAAAATGGACTGAGGTGTCAAGAATAGCTCGAAATAGAAATAAACGGAAGGAACTATGTAAGAAACCATCATTCAAAGCGGACAGCTCAACTCAATAGCCTTACAACGCAAAATAGAAAGACTTAGGATTAAGTAAGTATGAAAATGGTGATTTTAAAAGTTTGGCTAACCTAAAATCCTGACGATTTCTGATATGGTACGCTGGTATGCCCACGATATCATTTCTTATGCAGAGCGGTCGAGACAATCGGGTGTATGAAAACGACTTCCTGATTTTTAATAACATAACCTCTGAAAATATAAATATAAATTAAAGTTTCAAACAATAATTTGTATCGTCGAATTCACAATAATGGCTTTAAATAAAAAAGAAACTTGAGGATAATAATGCTTAATTTTCAGCTACACACTTCAAATTATAGGGAGCATGAAGTTTATAATTAACTCTGTACGTAAGGTGTAAGAAGCTTTTTTACTTTACCTCCAAGTTTAAGTGGTAACCGTCGAACTACAGATCAAACAAGAAACTAATTAACGCATGTTGTGAATTTACACGATAACAAAGCTATCACGCAAGTCTTTTGAAGTTCCTTAAATGAATTGATCAAAGTAGTTGTTCAACAAGCTTCAATAACATACACAAAATTTTCAAACTATTACAAGGACGTCTCCCCATCTTTGCCTTTTTGCAATTTAACTTTTTAATTAGTTCTACTGATTATAATTTTTTAGATATTTAGGTATGTAATGGACGTGTTTGACGGGTTAAATTGTCTGAAAATTAAAAAGCCCCAAGCTAGGGTTAATTAAATTGTTAAAAACAAAAATTAGTTTTAACAAATTTAAAAACAAGTTTATAATTTTCCAAAATCTTCTAAAAGGCTTTGTTAGGCAAGCATAAAAACAGTTTACTCAGCGTCAGATACATATGACAAGGTAATTTATTAAAGACTTTGTAGTGAAAGGGTTCATAAAAGCTAATTATCGTATTATGTTATCTTGACAAATTTAAATTAACACAACGCGAAAAGCCGGCTAAACTGAATAAATGGGACTGAATTATGATAAAATTCGGAAAAACCAACAATTATGTAAGAAAAAATATCAACAGCATAGCGGAAACAGGTAAAATGCCTGGAGAGTTCAACGGGCGAATAAACGCGAAACCTTTTGCATTTGAGTTTAAAACTCCATGTTAAAGCTCGCAGAAGTTGAAATTAAAAAGATTCTTTACTTTTGCTTTTACTGCTTTTGGAACTAAATTACTTGCAAAAATTTGCATTTAAAATCAACATGCCTTAGAAATCCTTTAATAATAACTTTAACGATTTGTTAAGCATTTACTGAGCGTTAAATTATAACGCAAATTCAGGAGAAAAACCGTATTCTGAATAGTTTAAGTTCTTTGCAGATGTCTTATGTTAAAAGAGATTTCATAATGGCTTAATGAGTTCTTCAACGGTTATTACTTATTACTTCATGCCAACTATTTTATAAAATTAAAAGAAATTATGAACTCAGAATATTTAGAGCATCGTAGGAAAAATTGTAGAAATAACTAGATAGATAATTTCGTGTTTCATTCTACATTAATGCTTTTCTTGGATAAAACAGCATGGTGGGTCAAATTTGGGTAGGATTCAACTTTGACAATTTAATGAAACAATCTCTTTGAAGCACAGAAGGAAATATCTGAGTTCTTTTAGGATTTATAATGTTTCTAATAAAAAGCCTACTTAAATATCACTTTCTAAACTTTAAAAGCTTTGAAAGCGAAACCTACAAAATACAGAAACCATTTTGATGTAGCAGAAGCACTTGGATCTCCCAGCCCTGTCATAGCCCAGCTATCTACATCAAAATCGCTTATTAATTACCTATTTAAACTGTGTTGAATAATAAATCAGAAAGCAACAGAATAGTGACCCATTACAATAGCAATCCAATAAAATAAATTTTAGGTGTAAAAAACATCCTTGATATATATTGCATATCCTTGAAGACTTCAATGCAACATGAGACACGAAACCTCTTTGCTCTACTCTGGTATATTAAATGAAGCCGTGGAAACGTTAAGCTAACACAAAAGTTTTAAGTATTTTTACCATGTTCCATGTTATTCAGCGGATATTTCGCCCAAATTCCTGCAGTTTATACTGATTTAAATTAATAATTTTCAAAAGAACATTCAGGCGTAACAAAAAGGCCTTTCTGTTCTTGAAATTTATACTGAAACATAATATTGAAAAACAATGCATTCACTGTTTTTCTAAAAACATCAAACTTCAATCGTTAGATAATAATTATTCCGTGTAACGTAATAACTACAATAATTAATTCTGGCCATACAATTAGGTTTACACGCACTTTTAAATGAAGTTTCACAACAAAAGGAAATTTAAATGTTCGTACATTATAATTAGAAATCATAAAAAGTTAAGTCAATACACTTTTGCGTAGATATTTCGAAATTTCTAAGTGAAATTGGTTTAACAAAATAACCGACGTTGATTGTAGTAAATGGAAAAGCATTGTTTTAAATTAATCTACATAGAATGTAAACCGACTTGTAAAGATGAATAATAAACAATGGATAGGTGTTAACAAACCCGTTTTCGTCTTTGTTCCATTTTGTCACATAATTATATCACATACTGGATGTTACTTAAACGTGTTAACATTTCAAATAAAATTGCGTGAAACCGAAAGTAAAGCGACAATGTATCGTTTCCTGCGAAATAAAAGTAGGTTAATTTAAAAAGGCCCAAGGTGGCTGGCGTAAAGTAAAATCGACTGCTGTTTTAAAGATTTATTTTCACGTACGAAATGATGAAAGGTTAATTTATGAAAGAAGTATTGGAAGAAACGTCTGTTAAAATTAACTAAACGCAGCTTGTGGTGTAAGACCGAATTTAATACGAAATAAAACGTGAACGTAATTTAACATTCTTTACGAATATATTTATCGGGGGTAATTTAAATTAAACAATGCAATAAATTTAAAGCAGTTAATTAAGATCTCGATGATCTCGTCGTAAAAATCTACGTAGACCATCGTTTTGATTTAAAGCTTCGTTGAAATAACTATTAAATAGAGCAGCGGTTGCAATTTTAGATGCCACCTTTGAATTATGCGAGCCCGTTCCGTTTGATTTATTCTTCATTAAAAACAATTTTGATTAAGGTACATAACTTTACAGTGTTTCAACTCTTGGGAACCCGTTTATATCCGCATGGTTTATAGAATAACAACCGAAAAAAAATTAATTTCGTTTTTGATACCTCTACAAGCTCCGACACAGAATGATACGATTAATAAAAATAATTATCCTTTCCAGTTAAATACGTTAAGCACAGAACGGCTCGTCATGTTTTCATTAATTCCCATGCCGTAATTTACTAAATATGACGTAAATTTCTTTTAGTTTCAACGTTTAACCTCGGAGGTCCTAGTAACATTCGTGTGAAATATGTAGCAGCATGTAGTAACCCAAAATTTTTTAATAACCAGGAACGTGCTTAACTTAAAATAGCCCTAACAATACATAAATCACTAAAACTACCATCACGTCATACTTACATCCCTTTGGTTAACGTCAACATTACAAAGACAAGCAATTATTATCACAATAACGACATATTGTCCTGCATATCAAAATTAACAACATACATAATGATATTAATCATAAAACAAGGATTAATTGTTCGATGTAAGTTTCAAGGATTCTGTCTTCGTTTGCTAACTTGATATTCAAATACAAAATAAAGTTCAGTAACAAAGTTCTGGAATGACGTCCATGCTAATTATTTTAAAGAACTCATTAAAATATACGTTTAAAATGAGAACTTAGTTTGAACATACCTGTCATCTGTCAGGGATTGTAAAATATGCACTCTGCTGCACTCGACTACCAGAGCAGACTTTGTAATTACTCATTTGTATGCGAATCCACAAATGTAAAAGGAATACAAACGACATCTACGTATTAGTTAATAAATGTAGCGTGTACTTAATTCGTAAGTGGATTTCAGATTAAAAATGAATTGTTGGATGTGATAGATATATTTAGATAAATTACTTAATGATTTATTCTCAACACGTTTACCTGCTGAAATTTATTGCCAGAAAGTGAAATGTAAATTGCAAGAACGTTGTATAAGGTGTAAAAACTAATTTTAACGTTATCATCCCGTCAGTGATTGCAAAAAAAACTTGTGTCTGAATATTTAAATAAAGCGAAATAAATAAGGCGATTTAAATTAAAATTTAAATTATTCCATGTTATAGATTTTTTGTCTGTATTTTAAACAAGACGTATGATTAATTATACAATTTATGTAAAGTTGTCAATGAATCTGGATAAAGGACGCACATACTAAGTAAACAAAATAGAGAATATGAACAATTTAATATTTAAAACTGGAAAAATTACAGGAGATACTTTGAAATTAACTTTAATTAAAAGAACAAAATTAATAATCACAAACATGAATAAGCAACAACAAGAAAAATTAAGTAAGGTGGAAAGAAGAGCCACAAGCCCCGCCATACATCAAAAGAGGGCAATGAGAAAGCAAAGAGTCTAAACCTAACTAAGTACCTGGAAATAAAATTAATAGAAATATACTTCATTAAATATTTGAAAATAAAATTAATAAAGGACACACTAGACTGTTCTAATATTATATTTAAAAAAATAATTATTGAAGAGGAATGAACAAACAAGCAGGATAAACAAGAAGTGAAGAAAATGAACAAGAAAAATTAATGAAGAGTAAAAAGTCCGAAAGATAAAGCTTGGTGCAGACGAATAGAAAAGTAATTGAAAGAAAAAAGAGAAAAACGCTTAACTAAGATAAAAATGGAATTATAATTTAACGCTTCGCTTTCAAATTAAATAAAAAAATAATCAACAAAATAGGATTAACGAAAAAAATAAACAAAGGAGTAAGACAAAAGTATTAAAAAATTACGAGAACCAAAGATAAAACATGGGCCAAGCGTGAGGCAAAACTTAATTTAAAGCAGAAAGTCGTTTTGTTAAACTTATTCAAAAGAATGGGTTCAGACTGAAGATTAAAAAAATATTTAAGCAAAGGAAAAGGACAGAGAATGGGCGGGAAATGTAAATGAAATTGAAAGCTTTTAACAAAACAACCGGCAAAGGTGGAAGGATTAAGAAAAATAAACACAGTAAATTGCTGTCTTTCATTAAAAAATTTGAACAAACTCTAACAACCCTATTAAACACCACAAGCAATGTACGAGCTGCATTCAAGTGCTAAGGTCTCCAATTTATTCTTATAAAGTACTTATAACACATATATCAAACTATCACTTCTCAACACAGCCTCCCCCTAGACGTATACATTTTTCGCAATAACGACGCCATAATTTCATGACCGCTACGAATGCTTCTTTAGGTATCTGTTTAGCCCATTGGAAAATGTGCGACCCCGGAGACTATCCTTTAGCATTGGGAAGAGCCAAAAATCACTTGGTGCAAGGTCAGCCGAGTAAGGAGCAAAACGTGGCTACCATCATTTTCTCGGCACTGGAGGAAACTCGAAATTTCCTAGGTGGCGGTGAGTCTGTGCGCTTCCATTGCTTTGATTGACTTTTGGTTTCAGGATTGAAAAAAGGCAACCATGTTTTATCCATCGTGACAATTTTTGGAAGGAAAGCACCATTCATGCCATCACATGCCAAGCTTGATTGAACATTGCCACACGTCCATAACACCATCACCACATGTTTCAGCCAATTACCGATGAATGTCAACTGGTTTGACCCCACGATCCCACGAAAGTTACGAAAACGGATGATAATCCTGCTGATCCTTGAACGTAGAATTCTCCATTTTAAGTGTAAAAAACTTTAGATCTGTGTGCATCGTATGGTTCTGCCATCTCTGCTACACATTCATAAAGAGTGCGTTCAATAATGAACAAAGCTGCTTGTTTGTATCTGCTCCCCCCCCAAAAAAAAAAAAAAACTGGATACTTAGCACATGAATATGCCTCGTAAGATTAAAATCAGGAAAATCCTAAGAAACGCCATAACAGGAGTTACAAATAAAAAGGAAAATATTTGAATTGAATAAAGAACACCCGAGATTTATTAAAGCATGAAAAAATAGAGGAAAGTAATTCTAAGGAACTTAAAAAAAATCGAAACAAACGAAGCTAAACCTAGTTCAAGAAAAAATCCAGGTAAAAACAAAAATCAAGAATACCCCCATAGAAAGCAAAACGAAGAATAAACAGCAAGAAATGTTTTGATTTGAACAGAGAAAAACGACTGAAGAGAAGGCCGAAACATGAACGAAGACAGTTAAGAGTCATACAAAACACAACCTTTTGTTCATGTTACTAAAATACATAAACGTAATGAAGAGAAGAAGCTTATATTCGAAACGAAGGAACTGAATTTGGAAAAGAGGAATATACAGAAAAGAAAACAAACAGGAAAAAGAAGGAGAAGTGAAAATCTAAACATGAATGAAGACAAATAACGAGTGCCGAAAACAACAACTCCTGTCCATTTTAATAAGATTTAGAATTAATTAATTAACACGAGAAGTTTAAATAAGAAAAAACAAATTGACGAAAAAATCTAATAACCGATTAAAGAAGATCAAATGAAACACCTAACGAAAAGCTCAATTTCACTTAGAAGAGAAAGATGCACAAAAAAGGACATGAAAATTAGGAAAGGAGAACAAGAATAACGCTAAAATATGAATGAAGAAAAATTTAAAGTGCCTAAAATCTTCCCCTGTTAATGTTAGTTAGACACAACAAACATAAATATAAAGAAAGAATTTAAACAAGGAAAGCAATAAATTGCAAAAACGAAGAATAGAAGAATAGATGACATTAAAATAAGAAAGAACAATATACAAAGAGAAAATTAAACAGAGAAGATGAAGAGGGGGAAACCTAAAACATGAATCAAGATAAATAGAAAGTGCCTAAAACAATAGCTCCTGCTCACCTTAATGAGATGTGTAAACGTAATTAACAGAAAAATTTTAAAAACGAAAAAGAAATTGAAGAAAAGACCAAATATAGGATCAAAGACCACTGAATAAAATCAAGGCAAACTTACTCCCAATTGAACGAGAGAGATATGTAAATAAACAGGAAAACTAAAGAATGAAGAAAAATGCTAAAACGTAAAAAAAAGATAAATAATAACTGCATAAAATACATCCCCCTTTAATCTTAATTAGACTTAACAAATACCAAAAATAATAAACTGTCAAGTAAAACCAACGAAATAACTAAAAGCGTAATGCCATTAGGAAGCGAACAATATACATAAAGAACGATCAAAAAAGGAAGAAGAAGGTAATGCCTGCCAATGAATCTTAATGAAACACAAAAACATAAATAACTAGGAAGGAAAAGAAAATAATAAATAAACAAGCTAAGACTAAAAAAATATTTGAAGCACAAAAGAAAAAAATCGAGGAATAATAAAACTTAATGCATGCAAGCAAGGAGGAAAATACAACTAATAGGAGAAAAGACTCAAAGTAACCAAAAGAAATGAACAAACAGACAAGTAAGGTAAAAAGGAAGAGAAAACGAAAAAGGCGAAGAATAAAACCTAATAGGCTACAGGCGAATAGAAAAAGATGAAAAAGCTGAAAATTTGCTTAAAAAAATTTATTTAATATTAAATAAAAAAATCAAAAATATAGAATTAACGAAAATAAAATAAAAACAAACAAGTAAGACAAAAACTTCAACAAATAACGAGCAGCAAAAATAAAACATTATTTTAGTATGTGCCAGATAAGAAATCGTAGAAAATAATTTTGCTGACTTATTCAACAGAATAAGTTCGGAATGATCAGGAAAATATCCAAACAAAGGGAAATGACGAAAAAAAGAAGGGTAAAGAAAACGGTAAACATTTAAAGACAGAAAAAGGCAGGGAAAAGTCATGGGATTAACAAAAATAAGTACAAAATATGCTGTTTGTGTTTATTATTTGAAAACGCAAGCAAGGTAAGATTAAAATCAGGAAAATCCAAAGAACGAAACGCCAAGGATAACAGGAGTTATACAAGTAAAAATGAAGAAATTTGATTTAAATAACGAACATCGGAGAATTACTAAAAGATGAATAAATAAAGATAAGGGCTGTTGAAAAGCTTAAAAGAAAAACTCAGAACAAACGAAGCCTTAAAGAAGAATAAGGTAAGAATAAATATCAAGAATATGCTTCTACGAAAGCAAAATAACGAATACCATGAACCGTAAACAAAGGGTGGAAGTTTAGTAAAATGCAAAAGTGTAATGAACAGTAGAAGTTGAAATGAAAAAACTGCGAAAAATATAAAAAAGGAAAATAAAAAAATTAAGCAGAAGAATAAGGAAGTGCAGAAGAAGACAAAATCTCAAGCAATTTAACGATAAAGGCGAAGGAAATTCAAATAAATACAAAACAAAAAAAATCCTATGATTTTGATGAAAAGAGAGTTTAAAGGAAGCAAAGTGAAAAGGGAGAGGGGATCACGAAAATGCTGAATATAAAAAGGACAAATATTTAAACAAGAAGATTCAAAATAAAATCACTAAAATTTCACAAAAAAAATTAAATTAAAAATAAATAGGAGAAGATTTTGCCATAGCTAAAAGTTCAAGATAAAAAACAGGTCTCAGCTAACAAACATTGCTCTTAGTTTATTTTTTAGAAAAGAACATTATTACGAAAGCATTAAATTAGTTTCGTGGGTATTTGCATTGTCCTCCTTTCTATTCTTCTTCTTCTTCATCTTTTTCTGCTTCTAACCCTCATTCTTCTTCTTCTACTTACTTATATTCTCCTTCTTCTGTTTCTCTTTCTTTTACTTCTACTCCTTATTCTTATTCTTCTTCTTACCCCTTTTCTTTTCCTCCTTCTTCTTCTCATTTTGTTGACTTCTATTTTGTTTGTAGTTCTTTTCTTGCATTTCATTTAAGCAAATTCTAAGCGTTGTAGTCCCGATTCCTTAAAGTAAATTAATTACTGTAAATGCAACGTAATAAAAACAATTCATATTTGATTTTTAAAGCATTCAAATGTTGTTTGGAATTGCACAGAGTTGTCCTACCAATATGCCTCCAATAATTAGAAACGTGTATGCATTACCAGGGGGGCACTATGAACCGATCAAAAGCAATGAATGATACCGAGATGTTTAATATTGAGTGAATGAGTGTAAACTAATTTCAGGTATTGGGCACTAAAAAATTTATCAATATTTTCTTCCGTAATATTTGATGCATGGAAATGCGTGTATGATGCATGAGTTATGATAGATACTGATTGTTAATCGAACTGGTTTACTTAATCAGACTGCCTTGTTTGTTATTCCCTTCGCTAACGCTGTTCTGCTCAATCATGCTAATAGCGTCATGGGTTACCATAAACTGTATTCCTTGTGGAATTTATAACTGCAAACAAGCCCTAACTGTATACGAACCCTTGGGAATACTATATTTACTGAACAATTTAAAACGGTGCATAAAATTACTGTTAACCTTTTTTGGAAAACGAGGGCAAAGACCTTTGCGAAACGTCTGTTTTTCGAAAATTATTCAGCTTGTTTGGCCAGTTCGAAATTAAAATAAAAAGTAGTATAAGATATGTTTGCAAACAGTTAAGAAAAGTTGTTGGTTCTTTTATAACAACAAACGTATTTCAGGGTCGCCGTTGAAAAAGAAGAGAAAGAAAAATCAGCGGAAGAAGAAGAAATAAAACCCGGAGAAGGGAAGAAATAAAAACAAAAAGCAGAAGGTAAGATTTTTTTAATTCTCTTTGGCTACCGCTTTAATGGTGATCTAGTTGTGCTCTTTTTACAAAAGAAGGGCTCTGAGTTAACAGGAACATTAAGTAACGAAACAAACGTGAATTCGTATTTCGAATTTAAATATAAAGCTTCAGGCACTTGGAATTCAACCCCAAAGTTTGGATGTTTAAGTCGTCGTTTCACAGCTTGGATCTTCAAGCTCTGAATTTTAATTCCAAACTTTATGTATCAAATTTCAGTCCGAATGCCAATTTTTACAAATTCAAACTTTCCAGATTAAGAACACGAATTTTTCTGAATAAATACATTTTGATTTCTCAAAATTCCCAAAGGAGCCATTTCGTGACGTTCGATTCTTCAAGTTCTTAAACCGTCCCTTTAGGTTTCATTTGCAGTTTTAGTTATTATAAAGCTTAAATTTTGAATACATTTCTGCCTTAGTTTTTGATTTGAAGTTATGTCAAACTTGTACTGCTTGTCTCCATTCAGAATAATACCTGCTAATTGCTTTCTTAGCATAATCTTCAAAGTATCTTCAGTAGCTTAATGATCCTAATTGTTAGACGTTTATTTTCCGTAGCTCTGCGTTACCATTGTAAAACGTTATTGTCACTGTTCATTCATAAAGGAATCCCTTCTATCTATTATCATCATGCAAGGCTTTCAATTTTATTCAGTATAAAATATATAACACAGAAACGCTTTTACTTTAGAACATTATTTAATAAAGTTCATCGCATAACTTATCACTATTAATCAAGTAAATTGCCAAGTTTTACATTTTTGCAAGGAAAATCGTGAAAAATTACTGTCATGAAGTTCCCCAGATTTACTTCCATGATCTAGGTATTTTCATATACTGTGTTAGGGTTTGCTTAAGAATTGGCTGCTTGTGGGAGACTTCACTGTCGTTTCTAGCGAAAAAGAAAAATGTATGTCTTCCTGAAAACGTACATTTCTATTTCGAATTTTTTTCCCTGCGTTCTACGGCTGACCCTTGCACATTTGTATCCGTTGTTATGAGCAGCTTCGCTAATTGACTGCTGCATAATGCAGAAATTCGCTTGTTTATCTGTTGACGTTTAGACTTTGGGTTGTCATTTATGGTATATAAGTAAATTGAAGGCCTATTGTTTCCTACAATTTGCATCAGTCTGGCATATTTATGTATACTGTCATAATTTATATCCTAAGCACATAAATATTGCTTTCTTATTAACGTATCTGGAAGAAAGTCGAAAAACAATCAAGTTGGTCTATTTTTTTCCTTATTATAGGAGTATTCGAGAACATACTGTATGGTATTTGAATTCTGTATGGCACTTATGAACACTAAGATTAACAGAAGTAAACAGTAACTCAATCTAATTTATTTTACTTGCTACTTGAGATTCCTTTACGCTGTGACTGCTCTTGTCCGGACACACATTTAGATGTGGCCGCTGCTTACTGGAATACGGTTGACACTTCCAGAATGTTCTGAGCGCTCACTATTCCCAACACAATTAATAATTAGAAAATTTAGCAAAGTGGTGAGCTATTTTCTTATTAAAGACAATAAATGGCTAAACAAACACATATTTTTTATCACAAAATCACATTTTCACACGTTTTGTTTTAAAACGAAAGTACTTTAACTTCAAGAAACAAACGTTATCTAAAGAGAAGCCTATAAACGGTAGCACTTCAAGTAGGGAGATAAAATAAATGTTTTCAATTTCAGAACATTAAAACTTTGAAGCAATTCAGTGTATTTCACAGCTTTGAATAGGCAATAAAGCTACATCATAAATTTAGATGGCGCAAATCAAAACAATATGTTAAGTGTACGTAGAAACTCGAACATAAAATTTAATATTTGTTTCAACACAAATAATCGTAAAGTAGACACCTCGACGCTACGCATACTTAACTGGATGTTTATGAATGGCATTTACATCCCACTTTTATTTGTTGAATTACAGGTGTTTGTATTTCCCTTCGTTTTAATCAAATGGAATTCAGGAAGTAGATTTTGCAAATGTAGTTTACATTTTCAAACAAAAATGTCTTTTGTTTGTAGTTTTTGGTTCATCGTTTAAAAGATCATGAATTAGTCTTTCATTGATACGATAAGTAATATTGTTTGTTTATCATTTCGGAGAACTAACTTCCTACAAATTTAGGAATATCTTCAAAATCGGCCTTAAAAAGCTTTTCTTTTGTGTTTTAAATTAAATTTTTTTACAGCTTCAGTTAGTACCAACCAAGAAATGTTTAAATTGCCAAAGTACTCGACTAAAGGGTTCAATAAAGTATACCTACAGGCATTTTTGCCTACGGAAAACATTGTAAACCTGATTTTAAAACTCAAATATTTCTTCTGTGATGGTCGATGCATGAAATTTATAGATTGGATTTGTATTCAATTGTATGCAACAGCTCTTCAGGCCTTAGAGAACTATGGCATCGGTACTTTTCGTTCAACTTCTTCTATCACCGGCTCTCACTTTTCAGTTTCAATCGCCAAGTTGCCTAAGTTTTTTGATCACTATTTCAGGTCATTTAATTTTGGGCCAGCCTTTTCTCCTTCGAAGACCTACACCTCCCTCTAATGCATGCTTTATTACCTACTCTTCCATCTTCCAATAGGAAAACCTATCCCAGCCACCTTTGTAATACTGGGTTACCCATGCACCTTCACAACTTCGTTGTTGTTCTTCTCCTCCATTCCCCTTCTTTATTCTTTCCATCGTAAATTCTTCTTAGGACCTTCCTCTACTATATGTATAATCATCTTTCAATTTCCTTAGTCATTATCCACATTTCGCTTTCGTAGAGGTCCATATGTAGGTTAAAAGCGAAGCAAATCCACAAAACTTCAAAAGCTAGGTTTCAACAGCTCCTTAGGTTTAGCAGGAAGCACCTCAACATAGTCACATTAATTCTTTAAAAGGCATCTGCATCTGATGGGTCTTTCCAAGGATTCTGCAATGAAGTAGAAAGAACCTTTTTCATCTCCTTTTGCGATGCACCAGACTACTTCTACTAAGGCATCACCTACTTGGTGCGAGTTTTGTAGAGCCCGCTGATATACGGAGGGCTTCTATGCGCAAGATTATTGCCTTTGCGTTTTATCGTTTTGTATGGAGACATCTCTCAATTTGCGGCGAATGTAGGATGGGCCTAGGGTCTGGGTGCTTCTACTTTATACCACCGAAAGAAGAAAAAAAATTTATTTTTTTGTTGGCACTTTCTGCTGAGACTTCATTTTCCACGGGACCTTTGTTATTGCTTCAATTTCGTTGTAGTTTGAGGATTCTATTTCGGCCGCTGTATCTCATGCTATGGTTTACTGGCGCTTCTTGCTCTTCGTCCTCCTGAAAATATTCCGTCCAGCTTTCCAATTTCTCGTTTAATCTTCGGAACAGCTTTCCCTCTTTATTCTTACAATATGTTGCTTTATCATGAAATCTTCGTTTCTCTCTGTTTACTTCTTGGAGAAGTTCCTTATTCTTTGTTTTCTATTTTGTGTAGCTTCACTTTCATACTTTGCCTTTTTGTGCTTCTGTCTATTGTCTTCGCCCTTCTTCGTGCTACTTCATACTTTCTCTGCACTTCTATTGTCTTCTCATTTTACACTTCTGTTCTCCCCTTGTTTCTTTAGTTCGTCACATCCCTACGAATCAGGGCTAGAAGATTTACGAGAGAAGAAGATAAAGTACTGGGAAGAGAAAGCAAAGAACCGAAATCGATGGAAAGTCATAGTTATGCTATGGGACTAAAAGGCCTGTGTACAGCTCTATGTATATAATATTTTTATTTTTATTTACAGAACAAGGAATGAATGTTTACTTGAAACTTTGGCGATTTTTTCTATTTTAGGTAGAAATAACAAGAAAAGTGTAAGTTGTTTAAGTAGGTACTCGACTAAAGGGCTCAAATTTTTAGGTTTTTGGTATTAGAAAAATATTATAAACCTTTTCAATTTCGAAGATTTCTTTTGTGATGATCGATATACGTATGGATCAAAGAAGAAATGAGAAAGGGAGAGTTCACATTTATCCAATTTATTATTTGTAAGATCATTGAATCTGATTAGAATTTATACGTGACTAATTCTTATTTACAGAATAAGCAGTGAATGTTTAAATGAAAATTGTGTTGAAGTTTTACAACTTCTGCTAGTAATTGATAATTAATAAGAAAGGTTTACATTGTCAAAATAATCAGTTCTCTAGAAAAATATTGTATTCCAAGCTCGAAAATTTCTGTTATGATGATCAAAAAGCAGCGACACAGGGCGAGCTTTTTTATTTATCTAATTAGATATTTCTAAAATCATTGAATTTGATTAGAGGTTAAACGTGGTTCTTTTAATTTATTTACATAATAAAATAGAATAAGGGATGGATGTTTAAGTAAAATTTGAGTGGGCTTTTTACAATTTCAATTATTCATAAACAAGGAAAGTTTAAATTGTTAAAGTACTCGACTAAAGAGTTCAATTTTCCAGGTATTTTAGTCGCCGGAAAATATTGTAAACCTTTTCAAACTCTGCAAACTAAAAAGTTCCTGAAATAGGCATTTATAGTTATCACAGTACACCTAACTTGAAGTTTTTTAACAATCACGTCAGCTTTCCATTTAAAAACTCGAAGTTGGACTTTCTTATTATCAGTACCGCAGGCGGGAGCAGGAAAATAAAATGGAAAAATTGCTCGGGAAATGCTCTACTTTATGCTGCGTTCAATAATCGATACTCCATAAATTTCACAAAAATCAATATAAGTACGTGACAAGCTTCGCCACTTAAAATAGAAGCTCAGAATTTCATAACTTGAACGCCCGGCCGCAGCATTTAGCAGTGCCGGAATTAAAATTTGTAATTTTCAGAACGTAAATCACTTTTAATGTGAAGAAATAATTACTAAAATTAAATTATTGTTATCGCACGTGCCCATGCTTTCTTTACACTGTAAAGTCAAAATGAATTCTAATATAATTTAAAATTAAAGCGCCTCGAGCAGTAAAACGCCGGCGAAATGCTTACACTTTCAGTACTTCAAGTCATTCGACAGAATTTCTACTTACTCGACACTTTCTCTAAAGTTTAATTAAGAATTAATGTTTTTCTGCAACAATGCTGCAAATAAACGAGAACTGGTTATCGGCGCTTTTCTCTGCATTGCTAACGACTGAGCCGCAGACATGAACCACAAATTACAGTGCGATTACTATTCGGTATATTTTCCAACGTAATCATCTTCAAACTATATTTTCACAGCTGCTGAAAATTAAACCACGCTCCATATCCAACCGATTCGACATCATCCGGCATTTTTAAGCAAGCAAATTCGAGGCATCTCATCCAACTTTTTACAAGAATCGTTTAGGGATTAAATAAGCACCTTAGAGTTGTTGCCCTGTTTGGATTCACAAGTCCTATTTACGAGTCCAATATCGGAAAATTGGCTAATTTGTGCATTTATTAGGAAGCTATGTGCCTTTCCGGATGAAAATGCAGCTTTAAAATTGCTAAGTGCAAGCTGCCTTTTAAGACTTAAGAAATTAGTGATAATAAATAAAGCCTTGTTGCACTAATATCATCAACTTAACCAGTGGCGGTTGCTCCATAAGGCCGCGCGGCCGCGCGCCCCTCCTAAGAAATGCTAAGGAACACACAATTTTTTTCTAAATTATTAATATTTATTTTACATACATTCTATGACTAAGTTCAAATTTCAACAAAAAATTCAACTCTATCCAAACATCCGCTCCCATCTCTAATTGTCCGTCCTCGTTGAGATCTCTAATTATCCGCGTCCTCAACCAACGGCCGCGGAAAATCTGCGGCCTTTAACAAACATTATACATTGCCGCCGAACGACTCCGGAGACTAGCCGATAGATAATAGCCGATTGTATAAGTTACAGCAGGCCGCGATTTTAGCGCGGCCTGCTGTAACTTATTGTTGGAGCAATGAATCTTCTTTCATTTAATCGGAGCATCGCAAAGATTCGTACTCGTCTACTCGTAGCTATTCAAATCCTGTTATTTTATTAAGAAACGTTTTACAGAATTATTTCATAATAAATGCAATTAGTAGATATATTTTTTACTGCAAGAAATAAAAAATAACTAGTGAGCCTTTTAGAACTTTAAATTTGTAACAAAAAGATGGTTTTCTTTCAGTTACATGAAATTGTTTGTTTCAATTTGTATATCATTACAATATTCGGTGTTCAAGAACATTTAAAGAAAAATATCATATTATGAAAATATAGGTATTTAAAAAAAAACAAACTAAAATATGTACGATTGCTTAGATAACTAAAAATATTTACAATTTTATTTACAGTCGATTTAAAATATCTAAAAAAGTGGGTAAAGAAGGATATATTCAAATCTAAATATTGTTTGGGTTTCAGCTTCGATAGCTTCAAATTACGCAATAACCGTCATGCAGTCTAATATTTGTTATGACTGAGAATGAAGTAATCGATACCTAATTATTTTGAAAGCAATTATTAGAACTCGTGAAAGGCCGAGTAAAACTACCTAGAATGATAATAGTAACTAATCACTAGAAGTACCGAATACATTTATTTGCGGTTATAATATTTACTTAAATGTGCCAATTTTCAGATTTGTATTTATGTAAATTGGTTCGGAAAATAAAGAGACAAATTTTCCCGTAACTTTTGGTAGGTTATTTGGTGTTTGACTTCTGGTGCGCCCCTCCAAACTCAAACCCCACGACACGCCACTGAACTTAACAAACTTTTCAGCTTGAGAACGTATTTCTTGTGAGAAATCAGTGTTCTTTGCTGGTAAATCGCATGAAAATATGCATTGAAAAAATATTTTAAAGATGCAGGTCATATGCAATAAAAGTGTTGTAGTAAAACGAATGCCTGAAAAATTTTAAGAAGAATTTAAGGTGGTTTCGTGAAATGTCCTTTTTAAATACCTACTGAGGAACCCAAATAGCAATTTGTAATTAGGCTGTTCAGTGTTTTTAGCAATTAATTGGCTTTGAGTAACCTCAAAGAATTACCACTTTCTGTATTTAGCGTCAAAGATAATTTTTATTTTTATTAATATTTAATACAATTTTATTTATCTTCTACAGGTATTCTTGATTTTTCACGATAAAATTTTTTGTTACAAACAACGTCCCTTTATTTGTTTATTTACTTGTTCGTTTAACTAAATTTAATTGTTTATTTTTGATTACTTATTTACATATTCCTGAAAATGCTCCTTTTTTATTCCATGTTTTACATATTCAGTTTTCAATCATGCATATTGTTTTCTGTAATAACGCACGTATGGGAATTCAACATTTTTCCTTCTCATATTTTGTATGTTCAGATAACCCCGTAAATAATAACTCACATGAGGCTCATAGTTTTCTACACTTCAAACGTGTTTAAGTATTGCTTGAAATCTCCAAAGAAATTTATAGGCCAACCCAGTAACACACACGAAAGGTAACTTTAATAAACTATTCCGGTGTTGTGAGCGAATAATAATAAGAAACGAGTCCCGGAAGTGTTTAATATTAAACTAAGGAAACAGTATCGATGTTTTACCTTTACCTTTTTGAGCAATTTCAGAAAACGACAGTTTCCAGTTTGAAGTTAATTAATTTTCTTCACTAACTTTATAAGTTATTGCTTTCAGTACTGAAATTAAACAATTTTCACGAGTGATTGATTTCAATCTGAAATTAATTATTTTTGCTTCCAGACAGCGATAGTTTGATTCTGAAATTGGCAATTCATTTACTTCAATGATATGCTGAGCTATTTGAAACTTTGTAATTAAAACGCTGTGTCCTAATATTACAAGTTTTAATATCCAGGTTATTACTTGGTGCTGTAATAAAAGTACCCGGTATTGCGTTATGCTTGCATACGTCAACACGAAACAGAGGTTTTTAAAAACTGAATGAATACTTAAACAGGCAATTTAAGCATGTTTTTGTGTATCGAGATTTGGAAATTATGGAAGCTTTAATTAAGTAATGCAAAGAATATTGTTGAAGGACGTTAAGTGTTGACATTATTAGTTACTTATTTTATTATCTAACTATTACTATCGTGGTTTGCTGTTTTAAAAAATTATCAAATCCAGTAAAGAAATCGTTTTTTCTTAAAATCTTAGGTACATTGATTGTTTTGTGAAATTCAATTTATTTATATTAAATTAGCCTTTGTGTGTATTCATTCTATTTACGTGTTATAAATTAACAAGAATAAATTTAGTACATCAAATGGGATTCAAATCTGCGTTTCAAATCTCGGTCCTTTTACTGTTAGACAATTTGAAAAATCAAATCAAAATTTCAAAACCGATTTAGTTTTAAAAGAATTTCTTTGAAAATGCAATTCCCGAGTTAAAATCTAAACTGAATCTTAATTCAATTTTATTTAAAACCAAGCCTTGAAAGTCGAATCTTAAAGGTAGGATTGAAAGACAATGAAATTCGAATTTTCAGAATCTAAATGCTATTTATAAGACATATATTTTCAGTATTAAAATACAAATCAAAATCTGCAAGTGTAAAGCACAATTTATACTGGATTTTTGAATTCAATCCTTTAGAATCTAAGGCGCCGTATTAAAAGGCTGTGATATCCTTGGAAATTTAAGTAGAATTTTGATCCTATTACCGTTTAAGAAGCATACATTTTCAGTTCGAAATCTAAAATTTAAATCCACAAGTCTGTGAAACTACGATGAAGAAATCGAAAATCAAATTAAATTCTTGAACCTAAGCGAAGCCTTAAGATTAGAATCTTAAAAGTCTATTTTTTTAAACTATGACATTAAATTCTTCATAATCTGAATAGAAGCTTGTCTTTAAATACTGTTTACGAATTAAACATTCAAACATCGAAAACTAAATTCAAAAGTCTTCGTTCAAATCACAATTCCAGCCTGATTTTTAAATCCGGGATTTAAAATTCGAATCTTAGACGTCGGATTGAAAGAGGATTCATTAGAATCTAAATACTGTTTAAGAAGCAAATTCTAAAATTTAGAGCTAAATCCAGAAATCTATTAAATTTAAATGTGTTGATCACAACTTAGGCCAGATTTCTGAGTCAAAGCCTTCATTGTGGATTAACAGATTCAGAATTCAGGTTATTCATCAAACATATCGAAATTCCAAATACCAAGCAAAGTTCCAATTTTCAGTCGAAATTTAAATCCACAAATTTCTTAAATTTCGGTTGTCTAAAGCACAATTCAGGTCAGATTTTCAAATCCATGCTTTCAGATTTGAATCTAAGACGTCGAATTAAAAGATTAATAAATTCGTATCTTCATAATTCAAATCTAAATTCAAATGTCCTTCCAGATAGCGATTACGAAACCTAAATATTCAGTTCTAACATTACAATTTCAAACCACATGCGTGTGAAATACATGCTGTAAATCACAATTAAGTAAGATCAGATTTTTGAATCGAGATTTCAAGGTTCAAATCTTGAATTAATTATAAGATTATGAAATTCATTTCTTCGTAATTTAAATGAAAATTGTATTTTTATTCCAGATAGCGATTAGAAGCATGTATTTTTAGTTAAAAATTTAAATTTAAATCCCCAAATCTGTGAAATCGGGTGTGTTAACAACAGCTCTGGCTATATCGTAGGCGTTGGATTAAACGACTGTTATTCACCTCCTAAATTCCATTTATGAAGTATAAATTTTCAAGTCTGAAATCGCAATCAAATTAGCAGATGTTAATCAGAATCCAGTCCAGATTGAGTCTAAGCCTCAAGATTAGACATTACATTAACAAACTCATCATATACGTGTTAATTACAATGTATGCTAGATTTGTGAAACCAAGCCTTAAAGTTTGATTTACATAAAAAATAATGAATTCATAATCGAAATTTGACTCAAAATAACATTTACGGAGCATAAATTAACACTTCTGAAATTAAAATCAAAATCTACGAATTTACAAAACTAACGTAAAATCACAATTTATTCAGGTCAAATCTTTGAATCCAGGCTTTAAGATCCAAATCTTAGAAATAGGATTAGAACCCTATGAATACGGAGTTTTCATAATCGAAATTAAATTTCAAATATTGTTTAACAGACGACGTGCGCAACCCTTTTAACAATCTGAGTAGGTATAGCATCTATTCCAGTGGAAGATTTTGGAGGCAATTTCAAAATTAGCTTCAAAATTAGTTTGGTGTCAGTTTAAAAAAATTCCCAAATTTGGGAATAGAAATTGGAAATCTTTCTCTTTATTTATTTTTCTTTGAAATCGAATCGACTCTTTAAAGGTTAAAATTTTAAATCAGATTAAAGTGCTTTCATCTGATTCATTCATTTTTAATAAGTATTTCAAACACGAAGTAAACAATTGCATCAGTTTTCAGTTCAAAATTCCAATCCATCTCTTCTTATTCATAAATTTTTCGTTTCAAGTTTAAATTTTGATTTTGTTTTAGTTTCATAAACATTTTCAAAATGCATAGATATAAATTTGAAACCGATATGGCTCTATTTGTATTTGAATTTGAATAGAATCTTTGACTTTAATCTTATATGTAAAACACTGTGGTCCTAATCTGAACTCAAATTCGAAATGAATAAAAGGTTTCTATGTCAAATACGACTTTTCAGCCTAAAAAGTGAAACAAATACTCCTATAAATTTTGCCTTTCATTTCAAAGTTCCACCACCATCTACCCAGATTCATTAATAAATTTATCTATTTAAGCTTGGTTTCGATTTTCTAAATAAATTTCAGATTATCTTTAAAGTTTTTAAAACGTAAGTAAGAATTTGAATCAAGATCCTTGTTGTCTCTTTTTTGTTGAGTTTTGAATCGATACTGGAAACTTAACTGATTCCGGAATTACACTTTTGAGCTGCGTTCAGAATGTGAAGCGAACAGCATAAATTGATTTGAATATGGGTAGTTTAACTTATAAGACAGAATTCAATCTTAAAAGCTAAAACTTAGACTTGAATTCGAATTAGATTGAGATCATTTCGAAATGTTAGAAAAATCCTTTATTTTAAAAAGGCCGCATTTAAAGAAAACAAAAGCCAGGTTTAGACGTAAAACCGTTTATAAACTTAATTGTGTTTAGGTAAAAATTGCATCAAAAGCTTTAATTTTCAGTTTTAATAATGCGGTCTGGAGTTGGTCTCCGAAATAGTTTGTCGCTAATTAAAAACAGTTTATAAATTGCACGGATGCAACATACGGAGTGGTTAGCAACCTCATTTGAGGACCTGGCATTCATCTATTGTTGTTTTTCGACACATATTGCCACTTAACAAGAGTGTACTCTGCATATATTGCACAAGTACTAATGTTAGAGGACAGCGCTTTCATTGTTTGTTTTATGCGTATTGTTCAAAAGCTCGCGGCAGTTAAAAGCAATACCATACTAATTGCACCTCAACGAATTTTGCCAGCTATTCCGTTTTATATTTTTGATCTCATATGTAATGCTGTATACTTTTGTAATCTAGGGGAATTTTGCTTTTATTACCCATTTGCGTCACTGCAGAGAAAATTGTGTTGAATACGAAACAAAAATTTACTCGTTTTATAATCTACATTTAGTGTAAATGAGTCATGGAATTACATGGCCAGGTATTGTGTAGCTCGGCGTTTTTGTTTTTGTACTTATTTCTGTTTATTGCGTATTAGTCTGCGTTATTTGCCCTGAAATGTCCATATTAAACCTCTGCTGAATTTGTGAATACAATGCAATCACAACTTACAGTCGGGCATTGTTTAAGCTTGAATAACTGAATTTTGCTAAATAGTTCCATAATTCGCGACTCTTCGAAAATATAAATTAGTTACATTGAAATCTTTAGAAAATAAATGATTAACGTGTAATTTTCTTATTTATACCCGACAATTCCATAGATTTCCTGTAAGATTATAAATTAGGATCGTCAAATCTGAAAATCTGAAAACCCAAGGCCAATCCTGATCTAATTTTAAAAATATTTCTTTGAAAATGAAGTCCCAGGCTCAAAACCTGCCCTGCATTTTACTTCGAGAAACGATTTAACAATCACAATTGTGACCGGATTTTTTTGAATCCAACCCTTGAAAGTCAATTCTTAGACATCAGATTAAAATACTCTGAAATCAGATCCTTCATTATTTATTAAGTAAATACAAATTTTGCTATAAATACGGTTTACAAAATCATCATCATAATCCAGTCCTCTTCTACCTTTCGGTGTCGAGGTTGTTATTTCTAGAGTTGTTGGTATGTTGGTCAGATGTTTGTTGGTCAGATGTTTGTTGGTCGCAGAATTTTCTCCAAGTTTTTCTGACCTCCGCTAGCTTTCCTGCCTCCCTCCACGTGGTTCCTTTCTTTTCCAGTATCCTTTTCACTTCTTCATTCCACGTGTGTCTTGGTCATCCTTTACTTCTTTTTTCGTCCACTCCCATTTCCCATATATTTTTTGTAAGTCGATTGTCCTGTATTCTCCTCATGTGTCCCCACCATCTTAATTGGTTTCTTTCAATATGATTCTGTAAAGGTTGCACTTTCAGTATCTTCCTTATTTCTACATTTCTTAACTTGTCTATCCTAGAAACTCCTTCTATTCTTCTTATTATACGCATTTCGCATGCTTGTAATTTTGACTGCTGCTGCTTGTTTACCACCCATGACTGACTCACGGTTTACAAAATATAAACTTTTAATTTTGAAGTCATAATTGAAATCTACAAGCCCGTGAAACTTAGATGTGTAAGTTACAATTCAGGTCACATAATTAAATCCAGATATTAATTTGATCATAGTTGGATTGAAAAAGTATGGAATCAAGTGTTTCATAATCTTCATCCAAATTTAATTTTAAATACAAACCGTATTAAAAATTAAATTTAGAACATATTTTTGGTTTAGGAGCAAAATTAGATCCGCAAGTTAGTGAAACTTACGTGTAAACCACAATTCAGACCATATTATTCAATTCAGGATTTAACATTCGAATCGTAGACGTCGGATTAAAAACTCTTCAATCTAAGCTTTCATAATTTAAATTTGAATCTAAAATACCGTTTACACAACATACAATAAATTTCTCAGTTGTAAAATCCAAATTATAATCAACAAGTCTATGGAACTTGCTTGTGTAAATCAAAATTCAGTCCAAATGTTTGAATTATTAAATTATTAGGTATTAATATTTTAGTCTTCGATAATAATGGAAGCTGTCGAATATACTTTTTAAAACCTTCCACTGTAACTTTGTAGGGAACAAATCCCGAATTAATTCGGAACGTATAAAGCGAGAGCACAAAAAAATTCTTGGCACGTGTTAAATTCAAGCTAAACAAAGCAATTTTTCAGAAAAAAGGCCATTTTTGAATAGTACCACTCCGACTACAGTTAAATGAATAAAACACGGAAGAGTAACTTACTACAGTCGAGCGGTAATGAGTTTTTGCATCGTTTTATTCATTGTGTTTTAATTCGCGAATTCTTTTCGAGACCAGCCGAGCGCAAGAATAATTTCATAGTCTGAGATGACAGGCAAGCCTTCGGGACACGGACTGTCCGCTTTAATAAGCCACATACGTGCTTAGATTACATAATTACAACCCCATTTGCAAATACGCGGAACGTTAGCACGTATCTTTATGTCGTCTACATTCAGTTGTGGTTTTATGCTATTTTCGTGCTAATTCTAAAATAAGTACTTTTTATGTTTTGTTTGTTGAATTTTAAATGTAGGAGATACTAAAATTTGCGAAAATTAATACCAGTTCTACTTTAAAAAAATTATAACATGAGCGGAAGAAATCGGTTGTAGAAATTAACACAAAGTTTGATGGATTAATAATGGCTTCCTTCTTAGCCTATTTTAGCTTGCTTTTAATATTTCTAAATTCCCAATTAAATTTCATTAAGTTGGAATTAAAATTTTGTGGAAAATAAGAAAAAAACTACGACTGGCACTCCAAAGAAACTCAGGAAGACTCCTTATATTATTTCAAAAAAGTAATTATAAATTTTCTTTGAAATTAAAAATAACTAGTTTTATGTATTTATTTATTTTTAATTCTTATTGTATCTGTGTCTTTCTCTTGCAGCATATTTTGTTGTTTCTTGGCATACATTTTTTCCATGTTGTATGAATCATGCCACCTTCTGAAGATTTATTTAGATTGTTTTATGACTGTTATTTTCATAATTATTTTCTAGGTAAAATGTGCAAATTTTAAGCTGTAAATTTAAAAACAAAGTTTTCTAAATCGTTTTTATAATTTAAAGTAACGCCCATTTAAACTTGAACTGACAGGCAAACATCAAAATATAATAAAATACGAATTTATAGGTTCTATGAACGCGTCAACGAGTTAACTTTTTATAAATGCTTTGAAGGGCGAACATATGAGAAACCAAGAACTTTAATTTAAATGTAAATCAAAGTGAGCAGGTAGAGCATCGGCCAATTTCATGCAGATATACTGAATCGTTCTTGGAATTTCGAGTCTTGGCATTCTTATTCGTCGCCTCAAAGTTGTGATTGTGTTCTAAAAGTCTGTTAAAGTGTAGATTACCACTGGATTAGTATCGGAGGATAAAAAATAGGCGCGAATTTTTCAATAAGATTTACATCCTAAAATTCCACGATCGAATAAGTTTACCTGTCTTGTGTGCTTTTAAAACCTTAATTATCCGTCCGGTGAAACCGAAAAGCCAACCGCATACTATTAATAAAAGTCTGTTGGCGTAATTGGGTCATTATTTTTTAATCTGAACATTGTACAAAAATGGTGACGCTTATTTTCGTTATTCGATTATCCGCAGTAAATATTTGCCTTTGTAAAAAAAAAATTGAAGAGCATGTGTTTGTGTGGTCGGTAGTAAATTAAGTTTATACAATGAAACAACAATTAATTTAAAGTTTTTTCTCCTCATTTGGACGTCTTTTGATTTGATTGACATGTCTAATACTCCGGTAGCTATAATGTTAGTAAAACTACTCTATTCAGAGCAAAAACAAACGCTGGAAATTTAATTTATTCTACTTTAATTAATGATAGTAAATTAACTTTTAATGTCTTCGAGCAAAAAATTCTTCAGAACAAAAAGTGCGGCTAATTATTAATTCTTAAAAGAGAAGCGTTGCGACCTTATCTTAATGTATTTAAAATAAAACACGGTCTTCTTTTAAAGAACTACTATTCCGTACGTGCTCTGTGAGATTATCACGTGAATCAGTTGTAAATAAACATAAATTCATATTATTTTATATGATGAGTAAAAATTGTGTCTGGCCTTAAATTATTTCAGTTTTATCTTAAATGGATGCTCGTACTTTGCCTACACAAGTAATAATCAAACACCTACGGTTAGAGATTATTAAAATTAATATATGCAATTATTGCTTTAATTTAACAGCTTTAATTAAAAATTCACACAACGTTATTGATTTAAACTAAACTTTCAGATTTGCATTTCATAAGTTATTAAACTAAATATCTCTGCAATACAAAATACAAAAAGTTTACAGCAAAATGAGACTGATAGCTCATTGTTGTAACCTTTTAGCTTGTTACCTCCTTCACCATCAGAAGAGATGAATCCTTCTTCTTCATTCTCTTCTCTGTCTTTTGCCTCAAAATGAAGTGGAAGCCTTTCTATTTCAGCATCTGTGTTCTCTTATTGTTCTATGTTTTTCTTGGTCTTACGCCTATTTTTTTCGCCCATTTCCAAATCCTACATCATTTTAATTGCCTTGTCTTCTCTCGTTTGCACTTTATTACTATAATACCTCTTACGTTTAATTAGCATATTTTATACTTTGAACTATTCTTCCTTTTTTGAAATTTTCTCTTATCTATTCTTGAGAGTCCTCTTATCTCCCTCATTATCTTCATTTTAGTCGCGTCAATTTTAATTTATAGGTAGTCCGACAGAATCCACAATAAAATTGACATCATATTATGTCAGTACTAAAACTAATTCGTAGATTTTAACTTGCCATTATTTTAATTCTTCCTCTTCACTGAAAAAAGGATGGTATCTAATATATATTGTAGGTACAAAGAATATTGAGAAATCGGCTGGTAACTTCAAAACTTATACTTTAGAGGGCAAGAAATGAACGAAAACGAAAAGAAACCTTGTTATTTTTTTTCAGTGTTGAATTGCACCCTTATTGATTATTTTCTGATAGATTATTCGATCTTCGGTTTGAATTCTTTAACATCTGCTACTGAAGAGGAAACTACTCAGAATATAATGAACGCTGTAAAGATTAAACATTTAAGTTCTTGATGAGATAAAACACAAGCGCCGACCTTCCGGAACTAAATTCACGGCCACATTACAACCTTGTTGGCTCATAATACGAAACCGTTGATACATATTATTTATTTTGCAGGCAAGAACTGAAGCCAAACTTAGAATAGGGTTACCCTCACTTCTTGTTAAGCCTATAAACTTCCATTTCTATGTGTAAAACTTTGAATACTTAGTCTATGGGTAGCCAACACTAATTTTGTTTCTCGAGGTCTTTATTGTATTTGTACATTTTGATGGTATTTTCAGTACCATGGCCCTCACATTCTTACCTATTTTTGCACTACTGGCAATAGCTCTTCGTCAGATTTCTTCTTTCCTGAGTCTGTATTACAATTATTAATTCCAGAATGATCCATTCCCAGACGTTCTGATAAATCCAGAGGCAATTTGCACTGGCATGTTATAGTTTTAGTTTGTAATAGCTTAATAGCATGTAGTTGCTTTAGGTCAACAACCCAAGTCAAATTAATGTTTCTACTGCACTCGGCTTATTGGTACAATTTTCCCAACATGATGGGCTTTTATATTTCCACGGCCAGAAACGTAATATAATAAGTGATTTCCGGGTATGGACCGTATCATAGTCGAGGAATGAGTACTCCACTTCTACTATTTTTGAGCTGCGTGTTTTGGGTGTGATTCCAATAACCGCGTTGATGATCTTCGTTTTCTGGGATGTAGTTCTTGTTATACCGAACTAACTCAGCGTTATTCCCTCAGCATCCCCAATCCCAAGCACGGGGTCTTCTGAAAATCTTAGATAATTCAGATATTTTCGGTCGAAACCTTTTTATTTCCATACTATAAGTTCTTTCAAACGTCCTCTGTTATGTGGCGTAGCGTTGTAGCCAGACTAATAATATGGTTGAATATATCTTCACACTTTGGGTCCATTTCATCTCGTAACCCCTTACTGGCTCTGAATAAGCAACCCACATTCTACGTCACATGTAAACTTTATAGACACAGTATTATGAATAAGGAGTTTCGTCTATTCAGCCTTAGGTTTTATTTGTTTCCTTCATTCTCTTTGGTTGAATGTTTATTTCTGTTTTTTTTTTCTTTTTTTATAACTGTTTTGTACAAATGTATCGCTCCATCTCGCTCCATCGGGAAATTATTTTCTTGAACTCGTTCTTATTATTTGCAAACAGGATGACGTCTTTACCGTACAAATCTTCATTTGTTCTAAATAGTTTTAATTTTCTTTGTCCTACGTTTGTGCCGTTTTCCTTATTTTTTTGCTTGCTATGCTGTTTCATACATTAATAGGTACTATAATTACTGACGAGTTCAGGGTGTCCCTTAAGTCTTTCTCCTAAGTGTTTTGAATTGTTTGTCTTACTATCTCCTGTATGTACTAGCTATTTTCAAGGGTTTGTCCTGTACGCTTTGTACCACTTCTAACAGTTAGTCATTAACATCTTCATTGCCGTCTGTATTTCTTCTCTGATATGCTATTGAAAACATTCTTTAGATTGATTGTGTATAGATATATAAAAAAGGCTTCCTATCTGCAGTCAAAGTATCAAACTCTACCTCTGAATTAATCTGCGTGCTTATGCATCCTTTATAATACTCGTACATTTATACATTAGAGGATCATGAAAATAAAAAAATTCTCACACGTCTTTCTGTATATGATATTACAGCCTTATTGTGGGACAATTCTATAGAGAGTAGTTTTATCCGTTGGTTAACATGCAAAACTTGAATCCTTGATTGATCTGCCTGGTTTGAAGCCTGTCTGTGTAAATTTTGAAATACATGTATATTAAAGGGCCATAAGGATTAAAGGGGTAAATCTGTATGTAATACAAGGGCTTTTTGTAGAACAGCTGTACAAAAGAATAGCTTTTTTCGGTGATCGAAGTGTAAAACTTCCTGGTTGATCTATCTGGTTAATACCCGCATTAGTATTAGAATACCTTGAGGATAAGAGGCGTTAATTCTGCATGCTGGTTTTTTTGTAGAACAGTTGTATAACTTCACTTCTTGGTTGATCTGCGTGGCTTGAAGCCCGCTTGTGTATGATTATGAGCATTTTCTATAATTGCTCTTCTCTTTTAATATTCCGTCCTGTATAATAGATGTATGCATCTATAATAATTGAGGTGTCTGATTATGTATTGGTACTACCACTACTACTTTTATAATTTGGTATTCTTTCAGCTAAGCATTATTATTTTGTGCAATGGAGTAACAACCTCCACCGCTATAAACTTATCAACTTCTGGGGCGATACCAGGTGCTTTCCGTATCCTAAGTTTTTCCACATTTTCCACATCACAGATCTCGCTGAATTTTATATCTTCTTCTTTTTCTCATTTTGGAAGTAGTGATGTTTTTTCTTCTTCTTTTTGGGCTTGATTCTATTCGGTTTTCTATCATAGTAATTTGTTAAAGTATCTCCATCATATCCTACCAAAGCTAAACTAAATCGTATAATAAAAAGTCAGACATGTCGCAGTAGCGTGGAAATTGTGATATAAATTAAATTGCCCAAAATGAAACATAAATGAAAGTAATGCATTTAAATTGCAATTTGAATTTTATTGTTAATAAATAACTGATCGTCCTTACGCAAGTATCTACCATTAGTATTGTATGTGTATATAAACCTCAATCAAACGTAGAAATACTTCAAATTGTGTGAGAAAACAAAATACTTCAGGTGAAGCTTCAAACGCCAGTCTCCTATGTAATTTCTTCTTTCTTAATGTACCCGTCTTACTTATATTATTTTTTTCTACTCCCACCATGGAAAGTGGGATTTTCAAACTTCGTCTCCATAGATACGAGTATTGAAAATGAGTGTTTGCCGAACAAGTGAAATTAGCGTGCGGAAAATTTACTTTCCGCACGCACATGCATGATTTTCGGTGCGGCAAAGTATAATTTTGCCGCACCGAAATCAAAATGTCATAATGACATTTGATGAATGTCAGATTTGATTTTGCAGAAATATTTAATTTTTTTTATGGAAATGTGGTTGTAGAAAAAATAGTGTGTAATACATGTGTTGAAAGCTTGTATTTGCCACTCTCATGTGACTGCAGCACTCACTATCGTTCGTGCTGCAAACTTCACATTCGTGTGGAAAACGCAAGCTTTCAACACTTGTATTACAAATTACTATTGCGTATCGAGGTTTTTTCCTTATTTACTAGACAATATTATCAACGTTTTTTCTTTTTCGTGTCTTTGATACAACCCTTTCCTAGGCTCCAATGTTAATGGCCGTGTTCATGCTTATCATGTTAATTATTTTATCTTTGTCGTACACATTTTGCACATCACCTTGTTTCAGCTCAGTTTGCCCATTAATTTGTTTCTGCTTGCGTTTCTTTATTATAATATTTTAATTTTTGTAACTTCACATATATTCGTATATCTGTAGTATGCTGCATAATACTTTCATTTTCAGTTTCTTTCACATGCTCATGTACCACGTTTCAATTCATTCTGAAATAAATTTCTCCTTTGCTGTTTCTTTTTTGTTGTTTTTCTTAATCAATCATACTCGTTTCTTGCTTCAGTTATGCTTAGGTTCCTATTTAGATCATACATTCCTCTACAACCCATTCCTGTACCTCTTTCAGCCCTATGCTATCGATTTGCAGGTTTGTCAACTTACCATTCATCTCTACATTCTTCACATTTGACTTATCAGCTTCACTTATATCAGGGGTGCTCAGACGGCCGATCGCGATCGACCAGTCGATCGCGAAAAGTATTGAAGTCTGTAATGACCAGCTGAGCGTCACTAATTTTATTTTATTTTTCAGGGATTGTATTTGAATGTATTTCCTTTTATTAAAAGCATAACTTTGGTGTTTTGGGCAATTATTGGCAAGAAAGTATTAATTTCTGGAAACTAAAATACAGAAATATCATAAATTCTTAGACTTAAGCTGTTAATCACTGAAACCACCGCCCCTTTCTAAATTAGTTATGACGCCCTGTATGTAAACGAACCGACACACACGCTTTCTGGTAAAGCGTCAAATTGCAACGGAATTCAAAACAGACAACAATATTAGGATTTTGACTCAGAACCATGAAATCTATTAGTTTTGGGGCAAGTGTCACTCACGGGAACGTTTTTATAACAACCCACTTCTGAAATTTATTAGTTTTTAATCGGATGCAAACCCATGAGAATGTTTAATTACCACCCTTTCAGTATCACGGATTGTTAGTACCTATCTCGTAAATACACAACAAAATCTTACCACAAGATCCATTCTTGACTATTCAGTTATCTGTATAGTGGTCTGGAATTTCGATTAGTACGCTGATCCGTGTATCTAACTACTGTAAAATATTCAGTTAGTTGTATTACACTTTGTTACTTTGAACTAACTTGTAGAAATCCGTCATCATTCGTACACCGCTGGAAAGCATTGCTTTTCCGTTTGCGTGTATTGGTCAAAGAGTTACAATAGAGTAATTCTAATTGAGGGGTCTCTCAGGGAAATCCAAATTTAACGCACAACGTAAAAGTTAACAATTTTAATATACTTAGCTAATTAGACTATGTCAAAATTACATTAGGGTTGTCCTGTTGTAGGTGCTGATCACAATTAATTGCAAACATACGACAATTCTGACTACTGATATATATCTTGACCATATTTTCAATCAACAATCAATATAGATAACATCCCTTACAAATACGAGCTGGGTACCTCGTTCATTCTGAGCTGTACATAGGGTACAGTCTTCATTACATGAGGAGAAACGCTCACTCACTTTAGAGTTTTGCATAGCGTATAATACTCGTTAATTTAAGTGTCGTGCATAGCGCACGTACTTTTGTCAAACTTAAAAAGTTGGTTACAATACCACCTTTAGCTCCGGCCGCTTACGATTGATTTTAATATAAAGATCGATTTTGTATCGGTCATCTGACTGACGTACTGACTTACAACATAATTTTTTGTGATCGAACCACCACACACCCTGATTACATCAAAATCATAAAATAAAAGAATAATAATTATTCAGGCCACTGCCCATAATTGACTTGCCTAGTTTGATGTTCATTCACTATGTTTATTCGTCTACTGTATTTAAAGTTGTAAATATCTGTACATAAATATGACTTTATAATATACGTATTAAACTTGATTTTAGGACTTTAAAAATAGTTTCTGCTTTTGTTACACCTCATCATCAAAGCTTTATTCTGTAAACCTTGTGTGACTCTAATGCTTATCGGAATTTTTGAGAAAACAGCCAATCCTCTAACGAAATATCTACATAAGAAACTAAAGGTATCTGAAAACCTTCGTTGCAAGAAGTCACAGTAAAACTTTACTTTACACTACTTAAAAATTAGCGACTGAATTAAATCTGCAAGGTAAATAACTGTTACTTACCCAATACAACAGTTTGTGAAGACATTCTCTTCACTAAATTACAATAAATGAATTTGGTTGAAACAGATCCCCTGAACTCCCTTAATTGCCGAAATACGTATTTGTTTATATTAATTTTGTTGGTGCTTTTTCGGGGCATTTGCCATTCGTTATTGAATCAGACCACAGGCTCCGTTCCTTGGATTAAGTATGTTAAATTGTTATTTAATTACTAATTTGTACTAATTTTCTGGTAAATTAAGATGCGATGAAGTTTTGTTAGTAATCCTTATTTAATGTAATAGTAATAAACATTTAAAAATACTGAATAGCGATAATTACTAAGTCTATCGTCGTCATTTTATGGATAAATGGGGACCCTTGTTTTATCTAAATATGTACTTACCTTGAATTTTTGTGGTTTTCTAATTAAACAAAACATAGGGTAGTTTTTCTATAAGAATTGTGAAATAACAAATAGTTACTCATACGAATAAATATCAACCATTTTGTCCTCTAAATGAGCCAAAAACCCACATTGTGTTTATTTATCGGAAAACCTTAAGCCACTATAGTCAAACTACAGCAAAAAAAATGTAAAAGTGTAAAGGTGAAAATTAAATTAACTTCAGAAGGTAGTCGCTTTTAATGGTAGAATTTTGTAAATGATAAGGCAAAAATTTTACACTAAAAATCATTTTAGTCTGTTTTTAAATTTCCAATTAAATTAGACCTTATATTAAAAACTGCTTGTTAACATTTTGATTTTGAAGGTTTTAGAAAGGTTAATTTCAGTACCTAACTAAAATGTAAATGCTCAATCTTTAACAACAAAATTGTATTAAAGTTCATAAATTGTTATTCTATTGTTTTAGTTATTTCAAACCAAATTACAACATTTCGAAAATATTCGCCTTACTTTCGATTAATTAAGAACAGTTCATTACTGTTGTGCCAATTTAAACTCAATTCATTAAATGTCAAGTTCTACAATTAAAACGTGAGACATTTAACATTAATTACACCATATGTTCTGCAACTTCTCAACTTTAAAGGGACATAATAGACGTGTACACATCAAAAAATTGCTAAACTCCCCAAGAAGACATTCATCGATCCATTATGAAACAAAAACGTCAATTAGATGTGATGCATGAATTAGTTAACCAAGATACGTACGTTATTGTTATTTACCAACGATGAAATCGTTTATTTCAGTTTAGTAAAGGTTAAATCTTTTATAAATCAATTTAGTGAAAATAATAGGAGCTGCCATAAAATGTAGTCCAATAGATCCGGTATTGACTTACGTAACAGATATGCCATTAGCACCTTTCCTGCAATTTAAGTTACATGTTACAATACGGCAACCTGTCCTACTCTAAACGAATGAAAGAATGTTACAACCGTAGGCGGTCGAACACTGGCATTGGCATTCCGTATCTGTTATCCTAAATCGAACATTATTTTCTCGTTCTATACTGAATGAATACGAAAGATTTAGAAACAAGTGCAAGTGGTTTTTGAAACCATTTTTAATGTTGACACATGGCTTACTTATGAAACATTATGAAACCTCTACATCTTTGACTTCGTTATTTAATCAGTTTCTGATATTTTAACAATCAGGCCGTCAGTCAATAAAAATTAAATTTACGGTCAGTCTTTTTCAAATAATTTGAAAAGGCTTAAATAAAATAATTTTCAGCGAATTAAAACTTTATAGCATTAACATGTAACCTTTTGTTCCATATGCGTGGAAAATCGTGGTTACAGGTTAGTCACGGTTTAAATGTTCGAAATCAATTTAATATACTTTCAACAGTATTTGAATTTCAGATTTAAGCATATTTGCACTCATAATATTTATTATACGGTATTTGAAATTGAACTGCAATTTACATATGTGATTATCTATCACCCATTGAAGATTAAATTATGTGGATAATTTTAAAATTTATAATTTATTATAATTTATTAATAATATTAACCCAACTCTGTGCTGTAATAAAATATTACTCTCTAAACAATGGCTGGTTGTACCTAATTCGTTTCAGCGTTCATGTAAAATTAAACCCTGTTATTGATAACAATAAGCTGTAGTGAAAAGTTTATTTTATACAAACAGTAATTATGTAGCTTTTATTAACTTATTATTAAATGACAGTGTCATTCTCAGGTGCTTAATAAATTTACCTGATGTAAAACGGATTGAAATGGCAACATCTTATAAGAATTGGCAGACTTCATAAAATCAGAATTAGAAATTTTGAGAGCTGGATTAAATCCTTCAATTTAGTACTTACTACTGGAATTTAAAAAAGTAACAGAAAAATTCAATGTAACCCCATTTATACCTTTTCAACAGAATAATTACCAAAAATATTATGAAATAAAGCTTTGAACAGCAATGGTTACCCAATAAGGTGAGCTTTTGAGAAACAAAAATAATTAAAATACCGAAAAGTGGGTATAATTTACTGTATTACATTTTAAATTAAAACAAAAATCGTAGATTTCCAAAACCTAAAACAGTGGGAAATTAAATAAAATATTTTCAAATGTTAGTTTCTGTTTTGATTAAATAAATTCTGACTCCGAAAGGAAACTTTCGAATTGCACAGCAGCATAAAATTCAAAATATTATGTAACTAAATTTTAATTATCAACCCAGTAATAAATATTCCTTTAAAAAGACTAAAACAGTTACGTTTCAGGAAGCTTATCAGAATTTATGGGTTGAGAATTAAAATTGGAAGAGCTAATGTGTCAGGTTTCTCAAATTTACGAAATTACAAATGGTATTTTTAAACATCGATTCCTCTTTGTATTAATAAGCCTTTATTTCGTAAATATCAAAGTGTTACCGAAAGTCCTCCAGTTGCCTAAGAAATACCTGCTGAAAACAAAAATATAAAGCATTTAGGTTTGGGAGAATTTATGGATTAAAAATTAAAATTATAAATATTAAAATTTTACTGAAAATTCCAAGAATTACACATGTTACAAATAATTAAAATAAATTAGGCTGTTTCAAATCTAAATAGTCCAAAATTACTTAGTTAAAAATCCAAACACAAATTAATTTTTAATTCGGAATTAAAATAAGCGTAAATCACTTTGTAAACCATTAAATCACACAATCTCCAAGATTTACTAAAATTTCACGTGTATTACATTAAACGACATCCTGAAACTAAATAAATTAGTTGAAATAACGCAAACATCCCGCTGTGTGCTGACACAGTTTTTTTCGATGTTAATTTTCGCACAGCTAAGCATAATTTTAACATTAATTATGGAATGTTTCATCTGTATGTTTGTTAATTATTAATAAATCCATTTGAAACCACTGCTCGCATTCCACCTTTAGAAGAAGGTCTCTGAAATCAGATCCTAATAACTACATTTGCATCTCATTATTAAAGGTTAATGAATAAATTATTTTGTCATTATAATAAATAAACTTTTGATCTTTACGCTGTAAATCATGCAAATGTCTCCGGTGAAGTTTATGTTTCCTGGTAGGGTAATTGAATTTTTAATAAGAAATTTCAGTCATTTAAATTAGAATTATTTAGAGCAGATTTTTTAGGAAGTAAGGTGTTAGATAAATATTTAAAAAATAGAACAAAGAGTTTTATAAGTAGTTCCCAATATGGAAACCAGATTTGAAAAGTAAAAGTTGACGTGGGTAGTGGTTATAGATAAAATTATGCGATAGTATAAATAAAACACTTACGAATATATTTGCACTAATGAGCAAACAAATTTAGAACAAAAGCAGGAACTGCGGTAACACAATAAAATTGAAAGTTATTCAAATTAATATAAAAAAAATTACATTGTTAAGAAGTTAATTACAGAGTCGATTTTTTTAACATAAATGCTTATAGGTTAACCTTTTGGATTAAAAGTAACAACGGACACATTTTGATTTTGGTTTCTTTATAACAATAAGGTTTGTGTTGTTGTAAAAGTCAATGTCATCTGTCATGGAGGAATTCACTTCACTTTTACTGCTGTTATTTCTAAACATACGAAAGGAGATTCCTATGTTTTAAGGTTAATTATGGTTTGTTATAAAAAATAACAGTCGATGTTTATTCAGAAACCATCACATTTAGTTTGTCCTTCGATTTATTTATTAATTAATAATAATGTGATGAGCTTTAATTTCCATAGTTATTGTGGAAGATAAGCCCAAACACCTGTAAAAAGTCGTTCATATTCTTCATTCAATTCTGGTTTTGTTCTGTTTTCTCTATCTTTCGTGTTCTTAGACCATTCAATACCTACTATATTGTCGAGTTTTCGCTTTATTTTATTTTTATGGAAATTTTAAAACTTGATTTAAGTATGAAGAATTACTACACCTTGCTGAATTAGTTTGTGCCTTGTGCGCCAATAAAATTAAGCAAGCTCGTTCTACAATTTCTAGAATTTTTGAAAACCTTCTATGTATTTGGAAATTATCTTTTAACATGTTTTCAACATTTTCTAAACAGTAATGTATCTAAAGTTATCAACTAAACAACTACAAGTAAAAGCAGCTTGCCAAAATCTTGGAAATATTTGGTTAAAAGAACAATATTCAGCTGTATAATCCTCTCCAAATACTGGTTTAGTATTAATTAGTAATTCTGTTCTGTTCCAAAAGGAATTGCGATTAATTCTTTCTTGAATGCTTCTTTGAAAATTCTCTTCGTTTGTTCTTTGTAACTGTCAAATTGCAGGTGTTCTTTACCAAAACATTTTTCAATATTAATGAAATGCTCAAAAAACTTTAAAAAATATTGCGAGGTATTTACATATTTTTCTACTGAAGGTATATAAATTCCTCGCAATTGTAATATCTTATTCCATACACGAATTGTTTTAGTTGACAGCTTTAAATTTTTTTTATTGTATTGCTTAAAAGCTTCGCGAAGCATTGAATTTCCATAGCCGTTCAGTGAGTCAAATTTTGAAACTATCCTGAATAACAAAAATGCAGAACATGGAATGATCATATAAACAGAATTGCCGTACATTACTATTGCAGCGAATGAATTTTTCAGTAATAAATACATTATTTATCATTTTAATATTCACACATGCTAAATGAGCATGAAACACGTCGCTGTAATTTTGAGCTGCTGAAAATCAGCGCATTTGATGCTGGCTCGATTATTTAGTGTGGTAATTGGAAAAAGTAAATAATTGTCGATACAATTTTTCTTTTTAATAATAATAATAATAACTTCACTGCGACATTAAAATGTTAAGAAATTTTAAAATGGATTTATTGGACTAACATTGGGAATTAGAATAATAAAACCAGCGCAATGACAAAGCTGGAACGAGATATAGAGCGATCGGGTATACCACAACAAACTTGGGAAGAGTGGGAAAGGAACAAAGCTAGGATGAGGAGGGAAAGAAATCGCATATGATTCAAAAAAAAAAACAAGGAATTAGAAGTAAAGGAAGCAGATATAAATATCGAAGAATAGATAATAATAATGATTAGATTTAGGTAGCATAAAGCAACATGTAATAGGGCAGGCATGTCTACGCTAAGGCGTTTCATATCTTAGGCCCAGGCAAGTAGCGGTAATACTAGAAATACTGTAGTATAAGATGAAAAGAACACGATTAACTATCTCGATCATACATATATCCAACTCCCATTGAATATATGATCTACTAACTACCTTGCACTGTAGAAGCGGTGTTGTGGGGCTGGCTGCTCCATGTCAATTGATGATGATGAACATGATAAACATTGGGAATTGGAATAATAACTAAAAAAATTTAGAAGACTACAGAAGCATAATCATGCACATGAACGGAGACAAACTGCAAAAAATTCTCACACAAGGAGGACCAACAAAATATAAAAGGAAAAGCAGCAGGAGATTGTGGCTTAGGATTTAAAAGAGGAAGAAAGAACAACGTAGAAACTCTACACATGGTAAATAAATGTCTGAAAAATGTTACAAATAAAATACAAGGCTATACATACCACAAAATATTTGCCACAGTTAAGAAAAGTAAACCAAGTATCAAGATGATTTCAAATCCCATTAAAAATAATCAAATCCACAAAATATTAATATCACAAAAACAAACAGCAAGTATGACAACTCAGCCTAATGAAGCAGATAAGTATTCGAACATGGGAAGGTGGTAATTTTCGATAACATTGTTGGATACAATTCTAGATAGTTCTGTTGGGAAAGCCGAAAGCAGATGTTAAGCAACTTAGACTAATTGATTGTGCGGGCGTTGTAGAAGCAGTTTTAAACCTAGAAAAATTAAGAGACTTCTATAAAAAGATTACTGATGGTTTTACAAGACAAAAATGTGAAGTAAACAAAAACGAGACCCATAAGAATAATTCAAGAAATGACAAGATTTGATACAATTCAAAACCTAAACATATAAACATTATGTAAGCTGTAAAATCGCCAATATTTTTGAAAAGTAAGTAAGCATACATATTAACTCGCGGCCGTGGATCAATTGGTTCAGCATGCGTCTGACCACTGAGATGGCCCGGATTCAATTCCAAGGACCACACTGGACACACATACACCGAAATTACCCGACCGCTTCCCTCAGAAGGCAACGGCAAACCACCGCGGTATTCTGCCTAGTAAGTTTTCTCTGGAGTAGAAGTGCTTCTTCCGTGATTCGGAGCCCACGTTAAGCTGTAGGTCCCCTATGTCTGTAAGCCACTTCACACGCACACCAACGGCATAAGGAGAGAAGGCGGCAACACCTTGTAAGGGTATGCGACCCTTAGAAGAAAAAGTAAGCATACCACTAATATCAACGTACATAACGTTGCCAATTCTATTTGGAATATCTAACGAATCATAAGTTGCGTTGTTTATTATCCTTTAGCACATCCTTTTTAATAACGTTTATTTAATACTTCCGCCCGTAGTGTGAACTACTTAACACATAACACATAACATAAAACTACAAGGAAAACAAATAGAACAAGTAGAAAGTTTCAAATATTTAGGATTCATAATATTGAGAATAATAGCAAAATAGTCAAAGCAATCAAGGGCAGGATGGGAAAAACAGGAAGAATGTATAACATGATGAGAACGACTTTCTTAGAGAAGAAAGAAATTCCTAGAAAAATAAAAATAGAAGTAGTCAAAAGGTTAGAACCGACAATAACATATGTATACTCGTATCAGTGAAACATGTATCTTAACAGAAAAACATAAAACGCACCTAACATACAAAGAAAACCTGCAGATTGAATCCTTGGCCGAGAAAATAGAGGAAGGACAACTAAGGTGGTTTGGACATGTGTCTCGTATGTCTAAGGACAGACAAACAAAAACAGTGTATGAAACGCGAGTGCCGGCAAAAAATAAAGCAGATAAGCCCGGGAAAACGTGGAAAGACGGAATACGGGAGGAAGCAGTGAAGAGGGGAATAATATGGAAGGAATGCAACAAGCCACCCAGGATAGGAAATTATGAAAAGAAAAGTGTAGACCGCCACAACAAACCCAATTCCGCCCGCTTTACACCTAACGATAGATAGTCATAGGATTAAGTAAAATAAGTAAGTAATAATTAACATGAAGCAGTAACCCGGAACACTACACTAATAATTTATTTACACAGTTTATTTATTTTCGCGCACGTATTATTCGCGCACATTTATATTTACCGAATGTTCAATACACGTTTCGCACTTGGTCACACTGAAACGCTAACGAAACGCGCCTTACATACCAACTGGGCCTTCTTTCTCTTTAACTTAAATTCGTCATAATTTTTAATCTTATAAATTCTTAACTGAATTAAAATACATATGAAATTAAACTACTCGCCTAATTTAGGCTCATAAATTAATTTTTTTTAGGATTTATCCTTGTGAAAATACTTCTAATGTATTTTCATACTACTTTAAAATTTATCAAAATTAACTTAGTGTTTTGTTTTACAATATCTCCTCATAATCCACCCCATAAGTTAAGAAAAAGAAACCTAGCATATGTCTATGAGGAGTTTCGTCGTCAGAAATCACGTACCTAAACGAAACAAGAAAAATATCTCGATATGTGTTGTGTGATTCAATTTTAGGTTATCATTAACAACTTGTGGAGCTGAGAACAATGCTTTAACTTTGTTCACGAAATTTTGACAAAGTTTAAAACAATGGAAATCCCACAGATTTAAATACCATGATTTTTATTAACTAGTTGTCATTAGTTAAGGCATGGACTTTAATTAAGGAAAACTTCTTAACAAAAATTACCCAATTAAATCACAGGATGTTGTAGGGGACATGAGGAAACATGTAATAATATGTAATAAAAACACAATAAGCTGAAAGAACTGGGACATTTAATTCGAACATTAAGCACAACTAATAGAATCTACAAAACTGGAAGAAAGAGGTAAATGTTGATGAAATAAGGAAAAACACTGAACTAACTTGTCTTGCCTAACAAACTGCTGCATATTTATGCAGTTTTTGGGCTTTTGGGTTGTGCTTGGAGGCAAATAAAAAGCAAAAGCTTAGCAGTGGCTGTACAAAAAAATACTAATCTCTCTGCAGATGAACCGCAACAAAGAAATGATGAAGAAGGTGAGTGCAGAAAAAATAACATGAAAATTGAGCGAGAAGGGTTAAGAACGATCTTACAAAGAAAAATCTAAGATTAAACTAAACCATAAAACCCTTTATTAAGTAGATAAATAAAAATACGGGTATCATTGGAAATAAAAGTTACAAAAAATGTAAAAAGTGCAGTTGAGTACCGTAAGTTGCTGATTACAGGAAATTTAAGTTTCGATAAGGAAATGAGAGGAAGAATGATAAGACGTTTCAATTATTCAGACAATTACTACAATAACGATGACTAGTAACTACAAATTCAAGATTATTTCATTCGGATACGTACAATTCAACGATGACAATTACCAAGCGGACCCTACTTGGAAATACTTGAACACATCAAAAGAGGGTAGCGAAATGGATCGTTAATTTATAAACTGCAACATAATTTTGTTAATTACTGGACGGAAATTCGAAGTTAACGATGGAACCTCAACAGTGCAATTTAGAACTATGATTTATTAGATTTATTATGATTTTAGTTACAATGAGCGAGGGCCCTAAAACATATAAGCCATATAAACTTCAAACTGCGAATAATGATTTCGACGACTACAAGTCTAGCTAAACAGAGACATTCGCTTGATTTATAGTGTGGTGTGTTTTTCTAGGTGTTCTATTTTTTAAACGATGCTTAAATTTGTTGCAATTATTTTTCTTTACTGGCCAGAGATTAGAATTATTTATTATACTGTCTCTTCCTAGTGATTAAAAAACTTACTTTAGTTCTTCAGAATTAAATGCTTGTTCTACAACAAAGAATATTTATTCCCTTTACATTCCTCTCCCTTTCTCTATTGTCTGCTTTTTTCAGTCTTTTAGATCTTCCTCTCCCTCTTCATCTCTGTCTATTTTGCACATTCTCCCTTTCTCTATCTCTTTGTCTTTAGTTTCTATTTCTTTATTTGTTTCTTTCCTTTTTATTCTTCTGTTCTTTTTTTGTTTGTTGTATTCTTTCTCATCTTTTCTATGTACCATCTTTCATTCTTTCATCGTTTCTCTGTGTGTATGTATGCATCTGCCAGTCAACCTGCATTCATTTTTATTTCTGTAAATTGTACAAGAATTACATTGAACAACAAGCTAACAGGGGAAATGTAAAATTTAACCCTCATACATTTAGCCGCGACACTAAATAAATTCACAATCTGATTAACAGTGGATCTGTCTATCAGTACTTTAATTGGATATCAGCTGGCGAGTTTAAACATTTGAAGTGTAATTACGTTTTAAAAGCGGAACTCTTTGAATTGTTTATTTTGCTGTGAAAATATCCACCAAATCTAATTTTAAAAATGATGATAAAGAATTCCTGATAACATCAAATAGTGATTAAGATCTTTAGCATGAAATTAGTCTAAAATTAGATTATGTAACGTTATAAGATGTCATTGTAGAAAGTGAAGGGCTTTTATACAAGTTCGCCTCAGGCCTGGAATGTAATAAGTACTTTAAACACTCAGGTGGAATAATAAACGCAGGAACAATACAGAATAATGGATTACATAGTATGTAATTACGAAAATGTTTTGAGTATAAAGAAAAAACAATCCCACACTTGACTTACTTAATATAATGTGTCTTACTATTTCATTTCCTATGAGAGAAATTGGTGTTAACAAATGTTTTAACCTAAGTTTACTACGCGGTAATGATAACATTTGTTCAAATTAAATCAACTGTAAACTTTCGATTTAAGGTTGTTGTAGTCACGTTGCCTATGAGGTGTTATAGTATTTAAGTTTGACAACAATTGAACAATGCATTTTTACAACAATACGTTGCATAATAATGGTAACAATAGGAAACGAAATTTTGTTAGGCCAACATTGATATTTATAAAGGAGCCTGTCTTTGACACAATGAAATAATTCTAAAGGCTTATCCATTATGAAATCTATCAATTAATAACTGTTTTCGTAACTACCAAACCTACGCTATCGATATTAGATCAATGAGTTTGTTGGTGGACAGTACTGGTTTCATAATGCTAATTTAGAAGTTACTCTAATTTAAAATGCAAATCAATGTTTTACCTTGCTACACAATAACTTTTAAAACCGACAAACCGGCGATTATTTGTATGCAACAAAACAATTAATTGCTCCATTGAAACTACTGATTTATTGATATTAATGCCTACACACAAAACGAAGCGTTGGTAACATAATGCATTATGTTTTTTTACGTGAATAGCTATAAAATATGAATATGTTGTAAATGTCCCAAGATGTAACTTATATACCACGGTATGTCTAGTTGTTGTTTAGAATAAGACCGTACACCATACATAATCAATATATGCAAGACAGTGTGGCTTTCTGAAACCGATTTTATATAAAAAAGTGACCGCAGTCGCTATTAAACCGACTGTGCCGGTCATAAAGTGATTTATGGTGATATAGAGCTGAAATTTGCAAACAATATATTTTGGTTATATTGTATCGTTTCGATAAGTTATACGATTTTTGTGCCAAGTGCATATTTGCAACGCATTTTAGGCTTTAGTTATTTCATTTTTATCTTCCATTAATTTTTATTGTTATTTTGCAATAAATATTAACTTTCTGAAACGAATGTACTCGCAAAAGAAGTGGAATAATCAATACAATATTTTTTTTATTACGTTTAAACTACAATGATTAAATAAAAAGAACAGCAACGCCACCGCTCTAAAATTACGTGAAATAATAAATTATTAAATTCAAATTAGACTAAGATTAATTAAGACTTTAAATTTAACCAAAACATTCTCCTTCTGCATCATGGTAAAATGGAAACTGGGTTTTGAAGAAATTATTACAATGGATTTCTTCCCCTTCTTCCTGCCCTTCATCATCTCTTAGGAAAAAGGTTCTCAGTATCCAACACATTCAAATTTTTGAAAGTTTCATTTTAAACAGAAGGAAAAATAATAATGCACGATTAATTTACACTTCATCCTAATTATTATTGATATGCAAAAGTTAGTTGGTTAAAATTTTATTTATGGTAGGCTGAAATAATTGAAACAAAATTACTTACCTGTAGTGTAACAAAACATATACGTATATCCCAGTATTGGACACATACATAAAATTGCTGATTTCATAAGCTACCCTTCTTTTTCTTAATTTGGCTGTGAATTACGTCGGGCAAATAAAATATTTTTGCAAGTTAAATTTGCGAAAATGTTAACTTCATAGCAGCAAGAAAAGTTATTTTAAATGAGGATTCATGCAGAACTCAACAAGTCCACTTTTCGAGTAAATTGAGTTATACATGTATTCTTATAGATTCGAGGGTCAGCTGTCGATTTCTGGCCTTATTTTCGAGCTAAACTTAACAGGTCCAAACGAAATAAAATGCTAAATGTATACCTTCCGGTTAAAACTCAACAAGTCCTAATACAGAGAATTAAAGATATATTTCAACCAAAACTAAACAGGTCCTGTACTTTTGCTATATGCAATATACCGAATTGACTGCAAAACTAAAAATTTTCCACGGAATGTATATGGTTTTGAAATTTCAAATTTTTACAATTACTGACATCTGTTAATAAATATCTGAAACGGTAACACATGTCACTGTAGTTTCTAGTAAGAAACAGAACCCAAAAAATTTCAGGAAGATTTTTGTAATACGTTTGGTGTCATCGGCAAACTTACAGAACGTGAATTTGTGTGTCGGTTGTGCTGTACTTAACGTTATATTTTTGAATATTAAAATACCATGTCAGATGTCTCGACTATATCAGTTGCTGAGGGTAACACAGGCGCAAGGAAAAAACCCACTAAAGAGAGCGGTAGGAAAACCAAACAAAAATTGAGATTAGTTTTATAGCATCTTATCAATGCTTTGTTGTTTTTGTGTTTTTCTTTCCACTTTGTAGGCATGCTAAAGCTATTATTAAAAAAAATGAATTATTAAATTCTTGCCGTCATGGGGACACTACCTTTAAATGTAGGTCAATAGGAAAAGCTGATGTACAGAGGCTTTTAGATTGTGTTTATAACAATAAAAGTAAGATCTTTCAAGATCAATGGATAACCCATTATATTACGGTAGATTTCGTAAAAAGGAATCGTCCTAGAAGAGATGACAATGAAACTGGAAAGCCACATACTCTATCAATTACTTATTTCGTAAGTTACCGGTAGGTCCTCTTAAAATCCTTTAGATTCCCAATAAAGACCAAAAGAATATACAAGTTTGTCAGAATTTTTTTCTGAAGGCTACAAATTTCTTCAAATTTCGAATTATCCGAATTGCAAAGCTGTTGAAAGAAGGAAAAGTTCCACGTGAAAATAGAGCTGGAGATAAGATATCACATCGATCTCTAAATAAAAAGGAGAGCGTTAAGAAATTTATTGGAGCTCTTCGTGGTACCGAAAGTCATTATGGAAGGGGAAAATCGGTGAGGATATACCTACCTTCTGATTTAAGCATATCCAAGTTACATAAAATATACAACCAAAACAAAGAAAACGTACAAGTTTCCTACCAGATGTTCCAGCGGATTTTCACAACGGAATTTAATATTGGCTTCCGTTCACCAGCTTCTGACGTGTGTGCCTGTTGCACACGTTTAGACCATGAAATTCAAACCGAAAAAGATAAGCAACAAAAGCTGAATTTGATAAGTGAAAAGCGCGTGCATGTTATGAGAGCTAAATTTTTTTATAGCTTGGCTAATTCCATTTCATTATGTTTTGACATGGAACAAGTGCAACCATTACCACGCACACCTATACAGGACGCATTCTATTTTCCTACAGTGCTCTCTTACACTATCTTGACAGTTTGGACCTAACAAATATAACATCTTTACGCTTATTTTTCGACGGCTGTGCTGGGCAAAATAAGAATTCACATATCCTTCATACTATGCTATTTTGGTTACAGAATAAATCGCCAAAATCTCTAGAAATGATTACGTTTCGTTTTCCGGTAAGGGGCCACTCATTCCTTCCAGCCGATCGAGTTTTTGGCCGTGTTGAGAAGGTTATTCGTAAAAATCCAACAATAATAAGTACATAAAGAAGAGTGTTATAAAATATACGAAAGTGTTGGTTCGGTCAAAATACTGGGTGTAGATTGGAAACTTTATGACATAAAGTCTTTGGAAACCGTCTATAAAAAATTAATTGGGATAAGTACTTGCAAGAGAGTATTGTTAAAAAAGGAAAATACTAAGGCTGGTATTTCTGTCGATGTTAAAGGAGTTGATGATTATCGGTTCTCCAATATATTCCAGCTACCAGGCTTAAGTTTGGTGAAAAGAGGCAAAAGACCAAGACTTCAGATTGCGGAGTTGCCACTTGGACACCCAATAAAAAAAGAAAAGAAAGTTACTATTGAAAAATTGCTTAAAGCAGAATTTGGAGAGAACTGGAGAGAAGATACAAATTTGGCATTTTATAAGGATATTTTGGATAAAGCTGATTCCGTCGGCAATGAAGTGGAAGGATTGGAAGAAGAACCAACAGATAATGAGGAAACTTGCAACTGTTGTGAAGAGGATTGTGGTATATGCATATAAAAAGTATTGTCTTTATTACTTTGCTTGTCGTTTAAAAATGCTGTATTTGTGTTAATATACTATTTTCTTCCTTGTTTGGCTACATATTTCACACAAAAGCGAACATGTTCAAGTATATTTCAGTCAAAACTCAACAAGTCCTCTTATTTCAATCAAAAGTAAACCTGTCCAAAAACGAAATTGAATTATTTCAGTTAAAAATAATCTAATAAATTTAAGAAATAGTATACATATTATATTGATCAACAGACCAAACACTCAACATTCCTTTAGATATATTTTGTCTGCTAGACAAAATACGCCCGACATTCAATTTATTCGTTTCCTGTAATATTTTGAAAAGTGGACTTGTGGAGTTCTGCATGAATGCTCCTCAAACATAATAGAAAAAATACAGTCCTTTATTACTACAAAAATCACCTTTAAAATAGGTAATGACAATAATTATTCCAAAGCAGTTCGCATCTACTCATTGCTGAATCATCAAATAGTGTTACTGGGGGATATATATTTGAGGCTCGTGCGTATGTCTCAGTTACTAGGTTATTTGGTCTCCATCAAAATTCAACATTCTTTTCGTTGTCTTAAGCTTTTCATTTTTTTTCTTAACTGCTTTTTCCTCGTCCTAGATGGTTCGTTCTTTTCTTAGTTATTTCTAGCTTTTTCTTCTATGGCATGGAAGTCAAAATTTCACCTTTTTCACTTTTGGCTCTTCTTACAGCTATTTTTTTAATGCGTCCTCAAGGGCTAGAAAAATTCGTTAAACTGTCTTTTGAAACTTAGCGGACGTGATTAAGCTTGCTGCTTTAGTTGTAGTCCTAAAAATTGGAGTGGGAAGTTGATAGGGCTGAATACTTTTCATTGTTGTAGAAGCAAACTGGTAATTCTCGAAGGTCTTGCAAAAATCCTGATTTCTGAGCTTTTTACTTGTAGCTATCTAAAGATGTTGAAAGGCGGTCAAAATCAGAAAAAAGGAAAAATCCCCGTACAACGAAAATCCAACTTCAGTAGTTCCATCCTGCAAATGGACGTGAATACAGTGTCCAACAATATTTGGCAAAGTTATTTTAAGTAGACGATGCTTTCTCATCCACGTGTTACAAACTTGGTTGTAAGCAGCCTTGAATAGTTTCATTATGGAGCCTCGTGTGAAGGAAGACTAATCACATGTGTATATGATGTTACTTTGTATACACAACTAACTGGAGACCTTAGTGCGTTCTATAGCTAATATATAAGAGGTGAGAATTCTTCAGTTGGATTATTCGTGACACAAAGATCTTAAGCCAGCTCAGAAAGTCATTGGTAATAATACACCCCTCCCCATTCTTTTTGCAACAAAGCAGCTTTCTATTGGAGTATCTTTCGTAAATTCTTCAATAATTTTCTTCCTTGAAAATACAGACACAAGAGGAAGAAATTGGCCACCAGTACCATTGATTGATGGTAGAATTCTAATGCCTTTTTATCTTTCCTCCCGATGTAACTTTTCTTGTCTTTTCTCCTTCTGAGACAAAACTTTTTCATAAATTATTGATATCAAAGATTTTAAGAAGGAAAACTTGTATCTGAAAGGATTCGTGTTTAGTAACAATTAATGAAGCCAACTGCTTTTTGAATGGTTGTAGACTCTGTGAAAGAATAAGACTAATATAAGAGACTGATGCTGCCATTCCTAATAATAATTCAATAATTGATGCGGTGGTAGCTCGTGATCTTTCTGGGTTCGACCATCGTACTTTCGGATATTGCAAACCTTCTAAATTCTTTAAGACCAGTTATTAAAAATAAAGATACAAAGGGCTTTTAATTGAAGGGACAAGATCCATTTGAATAAGCTGTCTTCGCGCATTGATCATCTTCAAACGTCTTGCATTTCTTTTGCATTGTTTAATATGTTTATTTATAAACGTTAGCTTTGTTGTCTTTTATTGGATTTTAAATCAGCTTCGCAATTTCGGCTTTTGTAGTATAGGTACGTCTCCTTTCAAAATAGCGAACACTGTATCTTAGCAACTATTCTTCCTTAAACTCACTGGGAAGCTACTTTTCATTTCTTCTCCCTACGTCCCTACCTTATGGTATTCTTTCCATGATCTTTGAAGGATGTGGGATTCACTTAAGCAGTGTTATTACACGCTAGGGTTGCATCAGTTCATCATCCGTATTTACCAGCACCTTATTCATGTAGACTGTACTTGACAAGATACTTTTTTTATCAGTTGGAGCAGCCGCCTTGTTCCATATTTTAGATACTGATATTTTTCCATGTTTCTAATTTTCATAATTCGTTAACATATATTAAAATACTTCCCCAAGGGGGTGAGGCTTTAAACGTTTAGTTTCTAAAAGATTCATAAGTTGCTTTCTTGTTTGTTTATTTGGGCGAAATCTAGGCTTGTGGATGCCAGGGATCTCAACGCATGTCGACTACTGCGGCCTGGAACTACGCGTTTAGGATTTTACCGAACCTGAGGGATTGTCACCCTTGGAAGCGATCTATATCGTACCAAACATCGTTTTGGCAGAGGATTTACGGTTTTACCTCGTACCCGACACAGGCATATTTCAAATATTTTTCCGTATTAAAAATATCATCGGCCAGGACCGGAATCGGACCCGAAATTTCTTTTTAGGGGATTTATAATTTAATCATTGTGTTGCTACACAATTTTAGAGGATTTAGACAATTTTAGATATTTTCCAAGAAACTTTTAAAATCTTATGATTTTAATATAATAAATTAGTAAAAATACACCCATTTTGGAATTAAGTATGTTCAGTGTTCCGAATATCTGCAAAGATGATATTTTTTTATAGAAACAGCTTTCATAATTCGTTAAAATACATCATGTATTCTGATTGACGAAATTGCCAACAAAGATTTTCACATTTTTTTCCTTGAAAACAAAAGTCATACTCGTATTGCACATTCAACGTAAGCTCCGAACATCAAAATGCGATTAAAAATGTAAATGGCTGAAGATTGCTTTTAACGAAGTTAATATTTAAACAACTAGAAAAGCTGTTACGTTGAAATATTCATTTATTCTGATGTATGTTTTAATTCGGCATTGAAATTTACTGAACATCCTAAAACCCTTTCTTTTTCGTCTCTAAAAATTAGGCAAAAAGAAGTACAAATACAACGTATTGAAAATATTTTTTAGAAATATATGAGCATAAGGAGAAATTTGTAGATAAACTGAAACTCTATGCTTAAACTCGTAAGAATTTTCTTTAATTTCGTAGTATACTGCATTACTTGAAGGACTCTCTTAAAGTTCCTTCATACATTCATCTTTAAATATCCAAGAAGAAATAATTAAGCCTTTCCTCCTGAATTTTGATGCCGTCCTTCTCAAACCCAAAAGAGATGAATTTATGGCAGTCACGAAGTTACAATTGTTTGAAATCGCCCCAAAATTCATCAGTAACACGTAATACGTAATACCTTTGATGAGATGATTAGGATGACCTGTTCGTTTTATATTTGATGTTATAAGGCGTGTAACTTCACCTTTGACGAATGAAATACCCAAATAGATGTGAATAGCTAAGCCGGACACGTATTACAGGGTGTTGTCTCGAGGGTTTCGACCACCTTTGATACGAAGTCATGCGTGATATTAATATTGGAACCTTCAAAGTAAGGTTTAAGCACACTAGATTTGTTGTATTTGTTTTATTGAGATATGTAGTTTGATGGAATGAATCGAATTCTTCGGTTTATCAGAGAAATCAATACACGTCTTTAGTTTAAAAATTAAACAAATAGGTATGTAGCGGGTGTTCCAAAAGTCCTTGGATTCTGGATTGCTGTTTGCCTTAAGCTGAGCCAGGTCGAAGTATTGTTTTTTTAATTTAAGTTAGAGCGAGTTTAAATTCAACTCATTATTTACAATACAAAACACCTTAAAGTAAATTAACCGGGTAAGGATTGATTTCAAGGTTTCTGGGATGCATGTGATATCCACTCAATGCTAAAATTATTGATCTGCAAAAGTGTGAAATATTAATGTGGAAGGTCGAACTTTCTCACTTGCGAAACGGTGTTTGATTTATCCTTCCAAAAGCTGCTGAATAGCAAATTGTTAATTTTTTTTTGTAAAGTGCGATTATCCATATGTAACTCTCAGTATTAGAGAAAATCCTAAATTATAAAAATTATGAGTCTGGAATTATACATCTTGGCTGGAAAATATGCATATCAGAACAAATTGTATTCGTCACGTAAGTCCAATCTTCTATACTTTAACGATAAGATTCTTGATTTTCTTTTCAATAAAATATAACTAAAGTTCGTAAAAGTTTTTTATTCTGCAAAATTACAGTTGGAAACGCGTATTTTACTACTTTTTTTTGTAACTTAGGCATCCATTAAATTTATTAGAAAGGAATAATAAATGACATTCAGCATGAATGCATTCGATTTTCGATAGGCATTCGAATCTAAATAATAAATAAGTTAATTATTCGACGATAACAATAGCTTTACATTCCGTATCACTTGATCAAGATTATGCCAGCTATTCTGAATTTCTCATAGAATCTAGACAAGAGATGACGCAAGAGCGATAGAGCAGGTTGAAGTCACGACGAGGAGCGCCGTCCTATTGTTCTGCTCCAGATGTAAATCAGAACACATCAAAAGTCAATTTGGAAATGTCAAAGCAGCTGAGATTTGTATGGACAAATTATGTAATAACCGAAGTCATTTAACTTCGGCCATGCCAAGTGGCACATCTTTCAATTATTTCTTTGAATGACGATTAAAACTTTCGATAAGGAATAATGGAATAGCTGTACTTTGGCAACTTTTCGGAGTTTTAGTGGTACCCTAAACTTCTGTTCTGACATACTTTGATAATCTTATTTCTTAACAAAACCACCATTCTGTGTTAATTAAGGCGAATGGGATCAGTGTCCTTAACTGAAAATTCAGTTGCAATGTCCTCAGGGGTTTATTTGAAATGGTTTTTAAACATGAATCAAGGCAGACACAGATAATAATCAGAGGTACATTCATGAAGTCTTTAATTACATCAGAATTTTGATACAAATTCAAATATTATGCTTTTATTTGCCTCTTTATACTATTATATTATTATATCCCACTTCTGTAACCAATAATCCTTCTGTAACATCGGCGATATTCTTCACTATCAATGGTACTTTTCCAATTTAAATTTAGGTAGTGTTATTAGCAGTATACAAGAAATATATAATATAAAAAATAATAATAAGGTATTTGAAATGTTATAAGCAATTGACACTAAACAATTGGTTAAAAAGATTAACACAGGTACACAATTTTAGTTTAGAAATTAAATAACTTTAATCCTTGATTGACAGAACATTTTTCTTGGCAAAAATCATATTTCTGTTCAAATAGATTAAAAACGTATTCTAACGAAACTTGTAATAAATAACCTTAAATAAACCAAAACTGTGAAATGTTAGAGATTGGCTGGAAAAGTAAAATGTATTATATTTTAATGAAGCTTGGATTCGAAGATAGAGCCATTAAGGAAGGAATTTTATAAAATATTAAATTCGTTCAAGGAGTTCAGTCAAGTGTGATGAAGCAGTTGCAGAAACGATGGTGACCTACTGATCCATTTCAGTTACATTGCAGTATGGAAGTACAGAAATTGTTTATTAAATTTCTACAATTTTCACAACATCCTTTCTTAAGCTTATTCGCCTCGCATTAATTTTTTAAAAATATTTTTGCGACAGTATTAACTAATACAGGAAATACATAGAATTGTTGAGGATTGCATAAGCAACCACTCCTAATTTTTTTTGCTACAAACTTGTTAAAATCCAGAGGCATTTATTTAAATAATTGGTGTAAAGGCGTATTTACAGAGCCAAATTGTTAATTTATTAGCGACACCAGGCTCAACATATTTAAGCACCCTTCGAAGACTAGTTTTGTTTTAATATTTGTGTCTAATATTTTCAAAATATCCTTTGCATTAAATTATCTCAAGGACCCTGTATATTTAAGGGTTAATTCATTTTAGTTAAATACATCTGCATTCCCTTAAATTAGGAATTATTTACAGCCCCACTTTTAGATTTAATAATTTCCAAGCTGCTACCTCAAAATTCAGAATAGAGAAATGTAAATTAGCGAATGCATGCACAAACCGTTTGAATTAATTAAACAAGGTTATAATATTCCTTTGTTATTCTAAGCTCGTTAATAAACGTATTTAATATGGCGCAACCAAGTAACATATGCAATAATTCTGTCTTTCCTTACAAATTTATATAAATATACGCATCAGAGTATTCCCATATTTAATTAAAATATCACCTAAAGCTTTTGGAATTCTAGTAAAATACATCAATAATAATTTATAATTTAGCATTGAACTTTAAGAAATTATAAGAAACCGGATGTTCGTAATTAGTACACCTTAACGAGCCGAAATTGTTCAAGCATTGTTCAATAATAAAGCTGTAGGGTTTAACATGAAAATTAAATTAACGTACGAAGAAGCAATTTCCTTAATATAATAATTAATTTCAAGCATAGTTTAAGTTTGGATTTCAAACATCCACTATAATTTTAATAATAATAACAATGATCTTATAGCACTTTAATATTCAAATTAGCGCCGAGTAGTACCGAGTATCCTTGAGTTAAATAGCGGGTTGTATTATAATCCGAAATCTGAAAGAATGTTTTAATTGTTTCCTTATTGTAAATAATTATTTGTCCGGCGAGGACGCTTATTTGGACTTTTTACTTATTAATTAAGTTGTCTATTAATTGCAGGTATCATTGAGCCTTTTTTCCAAAAACAATTTTACAATACAAAGGTTAAAAAAATCAGGTTCAAGGATGCGACAAAACTTTCGCTTTCTGGATTTAACATCGTGACCTAAGTTAATGTTAATTAGCTGAGAATTCTCTTTTATGTTCTATATTTAGGATTTACGTATCAATCTGAGGTAATCTCATTTCCTGTGAATTATTGTTATTATCGATCTGTAAATGTTCTCAAGGTGTGTTTTTTCTTATTTTCTGTAATTGTTTATTGCTTCTCGGGAACACGGTTTTTAAGGTTTTCGCAGGTTCGTCGCGGTTTTTGTTAAAATAATTAGTTGTAGTAATTTTCGAAATTTTAAGAAGTGAGCAATATAATGATAATTATGGGTAAAATCTTATAATTATTTTGAGAATTTTTTTAGGTTTTAACCTAATTTCAAGTTAAATTTTGAAAATATTGAGTTCGCTGTAGATATCGCTTTGATTTATTTTCCAAAGATTTTATAGAATGTTTCTGCAAATGTAAACTAAAAATTTCTTTTACAATAATGTATTTATTTATTCTAAGCTACATTTCTTATAAAACTTTGAAGAATACATTATAATTTAATTTTAAGCGAAACATTTTGAGATAAAATTTCAAGCTTCGTTAATGTAATAACGTTGCTTATTGTCGAACAAAAATGTATAAAATATCACACATACTTTATATAATTATGGGGAACATTTGGAAAGTATATTTTTGGGTTGAGTATTTAATTTATAGGTTGTTAAGGTTAGTTAGGTCTAAATTTTGGTAATTTATTAAGAGCGTATGAGAACGATAAGTAAATGTTGAGATCAAAAACACTTTTGCTTAAACTAAGCTCGAGTTTGAATTTTTTCGGTTGAATCTAGGAATATTAAGGTTTATTTATTCCATTTCTCACAAATAAAGGAAAAGGCAACAAAATTCTTAATTAAAACTTTGGTGTTTCTCAATGAAAATGTAATTTTTCATCGCGTTTCGTGTACACCGGAATTTAATCAGGAATATCCAATATTAAAGCCAAAATTTGCTTTTAAAAGGATGAAAATTTCCAAGTTTAGTATATTATTAGTTTAGTATTAACATGGAGTTCTTGGCCTTCTTTAAACAAGATCTAAGGCATTGCTGTCTAGAGAAGAGGGATTTAATTTTCTTGGATAGATCATCCAAATTTTGCTATATTTTTTTTAAATAGAAACAATTTAAAATTTAACTTTCTTTAAATAAATGTTGGCTGTTTCCCCTGAAGAAAATAAATGTTTAATAAAATCAAACGAATCTCGAACCCTTTTCTGGATACAGGTATAATTTATTTCCTAAGCAGTAAAAAAATATAGCAAGTATAAACTTAGATATCCTCAAGATTTTTCTATGATAAAACACCTAAGATTATTGATTATGGCATAGCTAAGTTTCTTAAAATACTTTAGAAACTGCAAAGTCAAAATTAGGATGAATGAATTATAATTTAGTTTTAAAGTAAATCTTTGAAGATATTTCTAAAATTTCGAACGCCCTTGCGAGTACAGTTTAAATTTTATTTCTAAGTGGTAAAAACTTTTATAGTTGGTAGAAACTGTGAAATTCCAAATACTTTCTTTCTAGTAAAATATCTAAAATCTTTATTTATGCTACAGCTAAGTCTGAAAGAAAACTGTAACTCAATATTTGAAAGCATAGATTAATGTAATTTTAAGCCAAATTTTTTGAAATCTGTAAAATTTCGAATCGTTTTATGGATATACGGTTTTAATCTATCTTCTAAGCAGTACAAAACAATTTTAAATTATACAATTCTGGATATTTTTTATAAGAAAATGTCTCAGATCCTTATTTATATTATACCACAGCTAAATCTCTTAACAAAAATTTAGAAACTGTAACCTAGAATTCGAAAAGAAGATTTTATTTTAATTCTAAGTTAAAACATTTGAGATATTTCTAAAATTTCGAATCATCTTTTAAATACAGTTTTGATTTGTTTTACAATAAAATTACTTTTATGTCAAAGCTGAATTTCTTAAAAAACATTAGGAAAAGCAAGGTTAGAATTAGAAATCAATGATTTAAATAATATTAAGCTATATCGTTTGAGATACTTATTTCAGAACTTTCAAACGCTTTTGTGAATATGATTTTAATTTATCTTCTATGAAACAAAACAGAAATAGCAAGCACAAGCCTTGAAATTCTAAAGATCCTTTTTATAATAGAATTAATTTTAAGCTTTTAATATTTGTAAGATTTCCAACTGTTCTGCGAATCTTGACTTTTCTCAGTAGTAAAAGAATTTCATAGCCAGCACAAATCTAAAAATTCTGACTTTTTGTTATAATGAAATATCTATGTATTTAAGATCCCTATTTTTGCTACAACCAACCACATCTTAAAAACTGCAACGCTAAAATTAGAAATGTTTTTTAAACTAAACCTTTTTGAGAAATTTGCTAAATTTATCATCTAAACAGTGAAAAACTTTTGTCGCCGACTAGTCAATAATCAGTCAATTATTCATGTCTTTGGTCAAACATAATGCTAACCATTATACACTGCCAGCAGTGAATAATCATATTCACGGTGGCATGGTAACATCATTGTCTATGGTGTATAATGAAGGAAATAGATTATGTTTCTAATCCTACCACTTCGTTTAACATAGTCCTACCACATGGTTTTAGTAGCGTTTTTATTTCAATTTTAATTAAAAATTCTTCGTATCTATGTTCGTGGACAAAGTATAGTATACAACTCGCTATAATGGCTACTATTACCTCGGATAATTGCAAAACTCGCTCGCTTGCTTGCTCGTGTTGCAAACATTATCCTCGGTAATAATAGCATTCATTATAGCGTCGTGTATAATATACTATTATAGCTTGCATAAGCTTTGAAATTCCCGAATTTTTTTTCTTAATAAAATATTTAATCCCTATTTATATACAGCTACATCTCTTAAAACTTAAAATACAACTTTAGAAACCGTAAGTTAGAATTCAAAAGGATCTATGTTAATTTAATTGTAAGCAAAATCTTTTGCGATACCTGTAAAATGTTGAACCTTTTTGTGAATGCAGCTTTGATTTACTTTTTAAACCGTAAAAAATTTTTGGATTTGTTTTATAATAAAGTATTAAATTTAAGATTATTATTTATTCCACGGCTATAATCTCTTAAAAACCTTTAGAAATTGTAACGTTGGAACTACGAAGCATAGATTTTACTGCAGTTTTAAGTTAAATCTTTTGAAATCATTTTAAAGATCAAAATCCTTTGGAAATACGATTTTGAGTAATTTTGTGAAGTGAAAAATTTAATAAAACTTTTGAAGATTTTCTTTTATAAAACAATGTTTTGGGTTTTTATGTATCTAACAGCTAAGTTGAAAAACTTTTAGAAATTGTAAAAATAGAATTACATACTGTAATTTTTAATTAAACCTTTTGAAATATTTGCAAAATTCGAAATGCTTTGGAAATATGGTTTTAAGTAATTTTCTAAACAGTTAACAAAATTTTGAAGCTTGCTGTGAGCACAGGCTCTAGAATGTTGGTATTTATTTTAAGTATCTAAAAAAAAGCTTTAGAAACTGCAATATTAGAATGAGAAAAGCTTTAACTTAATTTTATGTTATATCTTTTAAGAAATTTGTAAAACTCCTGCGAGTTGGGGTTTGATTTATTTTTTAAGCAGAGAAACATTTTGGAATTGATTTAAATATTTAAAATTTTTATTTATTCCACAGCTAAATCAAAAAAACTGCAAAGGTAGCTTGAGCAAGAATAGATTTCTAAAATTTATTGTTAAGTTAAACCTCTGCAAATATTTATAAAATTCCAAATCCTTATCTTTTGAGTAATTTGCAGTGAAAAATGTATAAAATTTGCTGAAAGCACAAGCTTTAGAATTTCGAATTTTTTTATAAAACAATATATTGAATACCATTTATTCATTGCATAGTCAGTATTTTAAAAAACTTTAGAAATTGCAACGTTAGAATTAGAAAATATAAATTTTAATTTAATTTTAAGTCGCACCCGTTAATTCAGCTTTGATTTATTTTTTAGTAAAAAATAATGAATTTCTTTTATAACAAATTATTTCAGATTTTTTATTCCACGGTAATGTTAGAATTAGAAAAGATAGATTTTAACTTAATTTTAAATTAAACTTTGAAATGTTTGTAAAATTTAAAATCCTTTGGAAACACAGTTTGGAGTAATCTCTTGAAATATTTGTATAATTTTAAATCAATTTGAAATAATTTGCTAAGCTCTGAAAAGAATTATAAAACTTTCTTTTCAAGCAGTGAAAATTTTTGAGTTTAATTTTGTAACCTTCAATTTCGTTTTGAAACTGTAACTATTAGAATTAGTTTTACTCCAATTTTAAGTTAAATCTATTGAAATATTTGTAAAACTTTTTATCCTTTGGAAACGCAGTTGCGAATACTTTTAAGCAGCGAAAATTTCATAAAACTTTCTGTGAGCACAAGCCTTGGAATTTTAATTTTTTTAATAAAACAATATATATTATTGGACCTCTATTTACTCGTATTACACAACCAAATATTTCACAAAAACGTTAGTACTCGCAACATTAGAATTTGAAAGGACAGATTATAATTTAATTTTAAGTTAAAACTTTATGAAAAATTTCTAAAGTTTGAACTCTCTGTGAATACAACTTTGATTCATTTCTAAGCAGTGAAAAATTTTGAAGCTTTACAAACTATAACCTTATTAGACTTAGAAAAGCTGGATTTTCTAAGTAATATTTTTTTTTAAAACATGGTGCAAGAACAAGCTTTGAAGTTTTGGAAACCTTCTTTAGAAAATAATGTTTTGGATCTTCTTTAAATATGTTTAGAAACTGCAACCTTAGAATCAGGCAGGATAGATTTTAATCTATTTTTAAACTAAATCTTTTGAAACATTTATAAGATTTCGAACCTATTTGCGAATACAGATTTCCTTTATTTTTTAAGCAGTGAAAAACTTTTAAATTTTTTTATAATAAAATATTTAAGACTTTTATTTAGTCGACAGCCAAGTCTCTTAAATAGAAACTGCAGTGTTACAATTAGAAAGTAACAACAGATCAATAAAAAAACCAATTAGGGTAGGCTGTGAAATTGAATTATTTTGAATTGGTACTTTAGCCATATCCACAGAATGACATTTCAGTTTCAATTTAAGGTTATAAACTTTGTTTACAATAAAAATGTCAAATTATAAACGTTATATAAAATGTCATTCTGTGGATGTGGCTAAAGTACCAATTCAAAATAATTCAATTTCACAGCCTACCCTAATTGGTTTTTTTATTGATCTGTTGTTATAAATCTTATGAAATATCTGTAAAGTTAAAAATCCCGTTGGAAATACAATTTTCAGTATTTTTAAGCAGTGACAACTAGCTTTGAAATCAAGATTTGGAATTTTGATCATTTCTGTCTTTATTTCTTCCACAACTCTCTGAGGAAAAATAGCTTTAGAAGCTGCAACATTAGAATTCGAAAGGATAGATTTTAATTTAATTTTAAGTTAAAGTTTAAGTGAATGCAGTTTGTTTTCCATAAGGAGCATATAAGTAAAGTTAATTAAAACAAAATTATTTTCAATAGCAGAAAAAAATATGCTGGAATCTAAGGTTTTCTTTGAAAAGTAGGGGAGAGTGGGGCACATGTGGACTTGTTTTTTTAACCTCTTGTAACTTTTTCAACTTTAACATTTAAAAATGTTTTGTAAATTTACTTGGAAACTTTAGTCATTCCTCATTAATTTGGTTCAGTTTATTTTTAATATTACAACACTTAAACTCGTATAATTAGCTTTTTTTAAAAAAGTGCATTTGTCCACATGTACCCCGATACTGGGGTACATATGGACATATGCTGGGGCACATTTGGACAAAATACTTAATATAGGTTTTTGATGAATATATAAATAAATAAGCAATAATTTTATTATGAAAACCTATATATTGCACAAAATTAAACAAATTACAAACTTATTAAAAAACAGAAGACAAATAAACGTTCATAATAGACAGAAAAATTAACATCGGGCACAGATATTAAATAATTAAATAAGTACACATTAATGCACATTGTATTGAGTCAAATCTACAGGAAACGTTAAATATGGACAGTCCACTTCTACCACATGCAAAAATGTCCATATGTGCCACATTTTTGCATGGGGTAGAAGTGGACTGTCCATATGTGCCCCATAACCTGGCAAAGTAGTTTACAATATTTGTTTCAAAGAAAACGTAAACTTAATATTATTTTATAATTATGTAAAAATATTATGATATATATGCATGAATAAGTGCCGTATTAAATTTATTTAAAAGCATCAATAGCAAAAAGAAACATTATAATAAGAAAACCCAAAAACTTACTTGTTCGTTTCGAAAACACAATTCACTAAATAAAACTGACAGCTTGTATCTTAGCCATATGCAATTTTGCATGATACATAGAAATAGGTAGGTCAATCTTTTGGTGAGTAGCTAGATCATTTCAAGTTAGTAGAATCGGAAAAACAGTCAGTGTCCACATGTACCCCGTGTCCACATTCGCCCCACTCTCCCCTAAGTGTTTTAAAATTATCTTAAAAAATTAAAAGGCAAAAGAATTATATTTAAAAAGCTTTAAATGAACGGGCCATTAAAAACCATTTGTTTGGAAAACAATAGCTTCCTTAAAAGGCCTTTATTAAAAGTACTTTTTAATCTAACGAAAGATGTTTGGATGCTATTGTGGAACGTAAAAATATTTTTGTAGGAAGCGAATGAAATTTTCTTTGTATTACGTCCCAACAAAGGTGTATTAAAAAACTCATTTAACGATCATAGACTTATTAACTCCAAAAAAGTGGTAATACCATCTAAAAAGCGTTACGTGGTATTATTTTCAAATTCCAGAATACAATGGAGCATTCATCTTAACAAAAGGAGGCTTTGTTTACAGGCGACCCAGATAGGTCTGCGACTTTTTCGTTTATTCAGTGATCAGATACCATGATAATAATGAGAAGGACGTTTATAAACGTGATAAATTAAGGTATATTAGTAGCTTGTCTAAAAACATTACCGCCGACTGTGATTTGCGGTTTTTGTGGCTAATACATTTTAGAGGTTAGCAATAAACTAAGTCTTTACGACGAAACCGAAAGGAGGAGATGCAAGTGATAGCCTTTTAAAAAGATTTCGGGTGCATATTAATGACATATTAAAATTCAGTCGATCGGAATACCATTTTAGGCAAATCTCAGTTATTATAAGGATTTATTTCCGTCTACTATAAACTCCATAAAGCGAATCGTTACCGATTCGACCTTACAATAGTGAAAGTCGAGTATCAAGAACGGAACCTTAACCGGTTAGACCACAAATACCAACTCTTCAACTGTACCTAACAATCGACATTGTAAATATGAGTTAGTTTCGTGTTTCTCTACGTCGTTCCTCGTTTCACTCTTGGGATTTAATACGATACCATTAAACTGGTTCGCCAATTGTATACTTAAAATTATAAGGAGCCGACTAAACCCAATGAAAGAAAAAAACTAAATTTATTTTGCCGCCTTTGTTTATCGGACTTAATAGTCTCGAATTATTATTTAATTGTTCATTATAAATGTCAATAACAACAAAATGATTTAAACGACCATTCGGATTATTAATAGATTCGCTTCATTAATTTATTCCAGGTTTCTATTCGTTATTATTATTACTTATACAACCATTTGCGTTACACAACGACCTAATAAATATGGTTTTTGTAATTATTAACCTCTAACTAACAAAGTTGCAATTACTGACATTATCTACTTGTTACTTAGTTTAGACTATGAATTAGATTTTGGTTTAGATAAATGTATGTTATTTTGACTTTTGACGTTCTTGGGAAATAATTAATAAATTGTGTTTATAAACATGTGTTTTTGAAAGCAGAAGTAGAAAATTTTGCTATGAACTTTACTGTTTACTGTCATGTTTAGTAAATGATCGAAATTCTTAGTAAAATGTTCGGTAATTACCAATTGTCATTACGTAAACCCCAAGCAAGTGTTATAATAAATAATTTTAAATACAAAGCAATAAAAACACTTCTAACCATTTGCAAAGCCTTACCTAATCAATTCTTATTTACTAAATTCAGCCTGGAAATGGCTCATCAGAATCAATAAATTTCAAAGGTTTGCCACATACATATGTGTTTCTAAAACTCCAGAACAAAGCTTCAAATTAAAACGAATATTATTATTTAAATGTCAAATGTAATTACATAACCCACTTTGTTTCATTTTTGTCTAATTAAAAACAAGAACACGAATATGGACGAATATCGATTGCGTAAGAGCAAAAATTATTATTGGTAAAAAAGTGGATGTTGCAGCACAAAAAGGAAAGTGGTTCGAATTCTTTAAAATTATTACCGAGGCGATTAACGATAACAATCTGCAGGAAAGTAGATCAGTTGACTGTAACAGGTTGTATAAGTTTTAGTTGTTAAAAAGCCAATATTATTTCTTCATTAATAACTTGGATTATTTGTTTCGACCACAGAGATAATATCCGAAATGCATGATTGGTTTACTTTTATCTTTACGTTCGATCTGAACAGAACAAGTTCCTTAACGATATAAATATTACCAGTATGAAAATTATATGTATGACAAGTTGACATAAAATGCTCTATGAATAAAATAGGAATCAATTAATGACTACTTTAAATACGAAGGTTAGGGTGTGTGTTCTGCTGGACACCACACCACGCAGGTGGTTTCTTAATATTATTGTTAATGTTATCGCGATTTATTTTAAAAATATAATAAATCTATATGCCAATGGTAAATGATTATGTATCGTGTCACTATTTTGTCCTCGATATTTCTAGATTGTTTATCTAACAAAATTTACCTCGAGTTTTGAAGGAGTGTTGTTGGAAGGAAACAGCATTGAAACAGAACCCGCTGCGCCATCTTCTGACTAAAGAAGCAATTTTCCCGTACAAATAAATTAAAAATTGATATTAAAGTTTTTTTTAATTATTAAATTCTCTGCTTAATTTTGCATCATTTTTAATTTAATAAAGAAGAAGAAAGAAAGAGTGAAAAACAGAAGATTACCTCTTTCACTTTTAATTAAGATTTAGGATTGCTTTAAATTTAAATTTTTTGTCAAATACGTATCTAAAACTAATTCTACTTTGATCAAATATTTTTCTTTTTACTTCCTTAAGCTCCTTGTCAGTATTTATCTTTACGTTTTTATCATTTATTTTACCAACGTGTTTTTGAAGCGAGTTTCTTGATTTTTTTTAGTAAGTGTAAATATCCAGCGAAAAGTGTAAACATTTTATTTATTTTTTTTAGTATAGCGCAATACAAATTTTGCTAGTAAAAAATTTATCACGTAAATTGCTTTTGCATTTATCACAAGGTTCATCTAGACCAAGCGAAAATTAACAACTAATTATTATCTGATTTGTAAAATATCACTCTTCCTTGACTTTTAGCTAAGACTTTCTGCTCTATGTAATTTATTTATTTAGTTTTTATTTTTCAAACAGTTTAAATTGGCGCTGATTAGTATAAAGATATGAAATAATTAACTTTTAAATGGTTTTACCGTAGTTCTTCAAATGGTTTGGGTTCGAAATAATTTTCTGTTTTCCTTTTCTTTTAATTTTTGCAGTTAATCTTCTGTTATTAGTAATAAGAATGTAACAAATTATCATTTCTCCTTTTTTCGACGATTTTTTATTTTGTAAACGCGTTCTATCATCCGTCGCCTTCTTTCTTGATTGTATAGTTTTTTGTTGTTTGATTTTTTTACAAATACAGCAATCGCGATTTTTGTTTTATATTCTACTCCTTTTTTGACTTTCTTTTTAATTCTTGCGCTTGAATCATAGCATTCCTGATTTTCTTGTTTGATGCACAAATTAAGTGACATTTCGATAACTGGTGAGCAACCTTTATATATTTATTATTAACCAACGCGCTGGAAAGACGGTAAATCAACAAATCACGAAGGCTCACCAAGCTGCCTGCGCCATACCACCCACACTACAGCGGCATAAATTGCTCCCGAGACTGAAGAAGACACAAGGATAGTCTAAACAACGGCCCTATACGGACTAAAAACCAGCGCAATGACAAAGGGAAATAGAGTAGCACTGCGAAGAATGGAGAACAAAATTTTAAAACTCTTCAAGGTAAGTTTAAAAGAAGACGAAGACGAGCCAGCACATGAAGTACTAGAAGGGAAAACAATAACTAAAAAGCTGACAGCAGCACGGCTAAAATATTAGACACACATATTAAGACGAGAAGAATATCACAATGCATGTTGAAAAAGGTATATAATCTAACAACAGACGAAATGAAGGTGGGAAGGCCTTGCTGAAAGTAGAAAATAGCACTGGAATAAGATATAGAGCGATCGGGTATAACTTGGGAAGAGTGGGCAAGGAACAAAACTAGGATGAAGAGGGAAATGAAGAGACTCAAGAGAAAAATCTGACAACGAGGAATTAGAACCAGATGAAGAAGATATAAATATCGAAGAATGATGCAGAAGAACGGTGAAAGGATTTCTACCACAATAAGAATGAAAATAGAAGCAAGGGAACAAGGAATACGTATATAAAAAAAGGATTAGACCTAGCTAGAATAAAGTAACATGTAACAGGGCAGGCGTTTCATACCATAGACCTAGGTAACTAGAGGTAATACTAGAAATACTGTTAGTATAAGATGGAAAAAACTTGTTTAACCATCTCGGTCATATATTCAACTCCCACTGAATATGTGTTCTACTAAGTACCTTGCACTGTAGGCATTAATGTTAACGTTATACAGTGCTCCCAATCCCCACCTATCATAACAAATGCCTCCATACCCTATTGGCATGGGGTTGGCCTCGCATAATCCAGAATTGATACACGGGTATCTGCTCCGTGTCAATTGATGATGATGATGATGATGATCATCGTAATATTTATCATTTGATCTTCTTGAATTCCTGTGTGTTGAGATTTCCCAATTTGTAGGTTTTGTTTTATATCTAAATTAATTAGCTGATGAGAAACTTTCGTATATTTGTCAGTAGAATTGCAAGTTTAAAGAAAATTACAACAATTTAACTGCTCTGGCGGCACTCGTTTCACGAAGATTAACTGAAAAATCTTCAGAAATTAAAAAAAAAATGCTACTAAACTTTGAAATTTAAGCAGTGCCTTCATGCTTTAGCTGGATTTCTTCAACATATCGTGTTTATCCAAAGGTATTTGAAATTACTAACTATAAAGCACTCCAGAGCTTCTTTTTCTTAAAGCCCTAACAAATTTGAAAGAGATTTACTGTTTTTTTACTTAAGACTCCACAAAATAACGGCAGCCTTTGTATTAAAAATCGGATCAACTGCTTTTAAAACCCCTAAATTATTCTGGGTAGGCAACACACAGTGCAGATTAGATGTAGATGACATGGAGGCAGTGTAAAAGGATTGCCTGTGTATTTGTAAGTATTTAAAGTGAATTCCAAATTCGAGAGAAATCAAATTAGAATCTACGATTACGAACAGAAATTCGAATTCTTGTTAAAGAATCAAATTAGGTTTTTAAATGCCAGTCTTAGAATCAATGTTTCATGTTCGAATTTGTGGATAAACTTAATAACCAAATTTAAATAAAATAAGAAACAAAACAGTAAGATATATAAAAACAACAAAAGGACTGAAAAATGCTGTAGTATGTAGTTTATCACATTTACTTTTTAGTATAATTAATATGTATGGAACAAACTTGGAAAGGTGGTACCGCAGCACTGCTTAGGAATGGGACTAAAGATAGATGAGAACACAATTTATTCCTTACTGTTTGCTGGTGATCGAAATGTATTCGCACAAGATGTCTAATTATTATGGATTGAGAATCTCAGACCGAGCATCAAAAAACCACAACAACATAGTTGAGAAGCCAAAGCCAATAACGAAAGCTGTTAAAGATAAAATTAGAACTATACAATAGAGTATACAAGTAGATGTCTGCAGGTCATTAGAAGGAACAGGCTGAGAAAATAATTGGAACGGAATGGGAATATTCTTATTCTTCTTTTTAGCTCTCATTTTACCCAGTATTGTGCATGGGCCTGCCTCACATTTCTTTACTTGACATGATTTTGTGCGTCTGTTATCTATGTTAGCCCGGTCACTCTTTTTATATCATCATACCATCTCATTATTGGTCTGTCTCGGTGCCTCTTTGCAGTCCACGGTCTCCATTGGAGCGCTTTGACGGTCCACCAACTGTCTTTCGTATATGCTGTATGTCCTGCATATTCCCATTTCAAGTCTGTCACTCTTCTTACTACATCAGCGACTTTAGTTCTATTTCTTATTCACTCATTTCCCTTTCTGTCTCGTAGTGTAATTCCTATCATTGCTCCCTCAATAGCTCTCTGAGTGACTACCAGTTTTGTTACTAATTGCCTTGTCAAAGTCCATGTGATTACAGGAATTATACCTTCGATTGCAAACGTTGGGGTATTTTCTTATTTTTTGACATGTAAGCTACCTTTCCAAAAGCCGTCTATGCTAGACGTCTTCTTCTTTCAATCTCTTGTTCTTTGTTTTCTTTATTTAATGTCACAATTTGTTTTAAATATAGATGCATGCTCGTTGACATTTTCTAGGATATTTCCATTTCATGTTATTTGTGAGTTTTCGTAACACGTTATCTTCGTCCTAGTCAGATTAACTTTTAGACCTATTTTCGTAAATGTTTCTTCTAATTCTCTTCTAATGATTTGTAACTCGTCTTCGTTGTCTGTAAACAAAACCACGTCATCGGCAAATCTTAAATGATTTAGGTACTCCCCATTTTTTTATATTTATCCCTATGTTTGGTCATTTCAGTTGTTTAAGTGTTCCTTCAAGTGCCTAATTGAATAATTTTGGAGATATTGTATCCCTCTATCAATCGAAAATCTATTAAGTGATTCATGTAACATAACTGTTGTTGTGGAAAGTTTATAAATGTTTTTTTTATCAACGTTGTGTATCGGAGAATCCATTTTAGAATGAGAATAACTCACTCAATTACGGAAACTCAGAAAAAATCGGACATTTCAAAGGTACGGGGTCCTTAAACGAATGCCAGGATGACCTAGGAAAGTATTAGAGTGGTATCCGAGGAGCAAAAGAAGAAGGAGTCAGTCAGCGTTAACCTGGTAGACTTAGATAAAAGAACAAATGAAAGAGAAGGGCTTTAACAGGAAGAAGATTAGGAGAACAGGGATTTATGGAAGTAAACAGCCGAAGAAGAAGAAGAAACAGAAGAATCTTCGACTACAAATTCAAAATTCGATTTATCAAACAATGTTCAATTTTCGAATCCATATTTCAAAATTTGGAATGTAAATTAGCCAACAAATAAGATACCAAAAACCTTTACACGCACTTTCGCAAGTCTATTGAGCAGTATTAACCTTTCTTTCTTTTTGTGTGTGGTATTACCCGGCAGCATACGATTGTGGTTTCACAATTTTTGCTGTTCGTCTGTAATTATTGTCAGTAATTGCTGCGAAACTATTTCTAAAGGTTTTTCCTGTCTTATGTTTTGGCTAATAATTAGTTCGGAATTTAAACGACTGGCTAGAAATACTTGTATTTCTGAAAATTGCAATGTTCTCCAAAATAGTCTTTGAATATCCAGTGCATGGTTCGAAATTTGTATGTTTTCCTTCTATTTTAGGTACGTGAATATGAGAGCTCATATTTGTTACAGTTGTATTTGAGGCTTCAGTATTTAAATTTACAATTTCAGGCTATAGTTTTGACGCAAATTTTTATTGCTGCAAATTTTTTTATGCCCATAAATATCACTTCTGAATTAATAAAAACTATAAATTTTAATTATCATCTGAATTCAATACTGGAAATTCAAATCCGGGTTTGATGTTTAAAATTTAAGATTCGAGGTTCGAATCAGAATTTGAGTTTCGAATCCGAATTTCAGGTTTGAATCCAGCTTTATGATTCGAATACGACTTCGAAATGCGAATTTTAGCTTAGCAGATATTCGAATCTGAAATGTGAAGATTTGGATTTGGAAAACCGCCTTAAAAATGCAGACACAAATTTCATACACTTAAAAAGTGTTATAATGCAAATATCCGGAGCCTTTCCCTTTAGTGCTTTCAGTTAAATAAAATAACAAAAAGTCTTACTGTGCAGTCTATAATCGTCTAATAAATTCATAACATAAATAATAGCCGTTCATAAACGAATAACCGAACGATTATATGTATAAAAGCCATTAATCAATTTTCATTGTTTTAAAAGATAAAAGTAATATGTAACATATCATTTCCGCAACAATGTCGGTTTAAAACTACGCATTAAACTAGGAAAATGACTTAATATTGATTCTAAAAATCCCCAATGCTGCAATAAATTAATAGGTGTGTAATATAAATACATGCCTACGAACCTAGAAAGTTGCACAGCGTTAAATAATGCAAATGAACACGTAGCCGAGTAAAATTATTTAAAAAAGTTAATTGTTCAGGAAATGTAGTCGATAAATAGCAAGTATTAACGTGTGAGCTAGAGCATGTGAAACTAAAGGTTGGTAGAAATGCACCATTCTCCGACTTCCATCAACTAAGTTAAATCTAGCCTGGAGCCACCACCGCTTCCAGACACGCGAAGGTGGACTTTTGACTTCGTTCGCCAAGTTTAACTAACTATAACTGCGGAACATAATTTAAGTTCGCATAATCTACGATCCTTGGGTTATTTTTTGAAATCGTGTAAAATTACAAGTATTCTAACAATATATGTAAACCATACCTGAGTATTATGTGATCGAGTGGTCGAGGTATGGGGGCTCCTACCAATTATTTACACCTATTCTTTGATGTGATAGATAAGATTATAACATAAACTATAAATTTTGTGTTATTATTGTAAACATGGTAAAGATAAACAATCGGTTAGGTAAAGGGGAAAATTTGTATTTTTTCTGGGTGTGATTTTCAACTTAACGCAGATAAAATTCCCTTTTATGTAGAGTACAATTAAGTCTACGTACTATTTATCGATCGTATGTACAGTGTCCCTCTTAAATGATGTAAAATATACAGTATTTTTCACCTAGAATTTGGGTTTTGACGTCAACACGCTGCTTATAAATTCACAATCCAACCATACTTCATCTCTTTCTAAACTAGGTATTCATTACCTACTGCACACGAACGCGTGCCTACCCATAGTACCCATACAGTTTTTGGGCGGAGCTTGTTGACGTCTCAACCCAAATGCTAGATGAAAAATACTGTAAGTGGTTCGTTGCTGACTATATTCACAAGGAGGATTATGGATTAGATTATCTTGTTTCAGGCATCTGCTGTGTTAATTCTAATGTAGGTACCTGCTCTATAAGAGTTTACATTATAAATAAAATATATAGGTGGATCGCGAACAGTTTGAAGAATATGAATTTGTAGAACAACCTGAATTTAGGGCAGGGAGGTTCTGCATCACTAATTTGCTTTGCTCAACTCAACTGATCTAATGGAAGCTTAAGACCTAAGAAAGGTTAGAGCTTCAAAGTTCGTCGACGTTGAATTCCTAAATTTTATTATTTTTACTGGTGCTCATTATGAAGCTTGCCATCTGGACCCTGAAAGTGTCGTGGAAACCGCAGCATTCAGGTATGATGACACTTAACGCAAAGCACAGTATCATCTTAACGTTTCCCTTATGTTGTAAAAAATCGGTGCCCAAATATTTGGGTCTTTGCTTCACGAATCCGGAGCAGTAGAGCAAAATATGTATGGGATGATTCCTCACCTTTGTTGCATCTCCTATATATAGAATTATTATGTAAGCCCTGGCAGGAGGGTGAACGATGTATACTTCCAGTTCTAACTTACGGAGCATAAGTTTGGACTTTTACAAAACGAAATATAGACAGACTCGCAAAAGCCCAAAGGGCAATGGAACGTGCGATGTTGCAGTTGTCGTTGAAAGATACAAAACGAGACGAAGAAATTCGCCAGCGTACAAAAATACAAGATGTAATATCACACATATGCCAACTAACGTGGAAATGGGCAGGGCACAATGCCAGATACACCGACAACCAACATATACAGCAATGGAGACTATGGACAGGAACTAGAAAGAAAGAAAGACCATTGTTACATTGGGCAGATGATATCAAGAAAGTTTGTGGTTATGACTCGATGAGGAAAGCGGCAGACAGATGTACATGGATGGAAATTGAGGAGGCCTATATTCAATATTGGAGTGAGAGAAGCTGAAGAAGAAGATGCTGTAAACCCTGCGTATATAGACGATACTTGAGATGATCGAGACCTGTAAGTATGCCAAATATGGCTCTAATATTCTCCATACATGTAATAGAATGTAAATCAGAGGCTTTGGCAGAATGTCTCCCGATAAATTATTTAATCCGTCTCAATTTTACGTTTTTCTATTCCTGTATGAAACATAAGGCTATCCAGGCTTTAACGGTTAATTTAACCATGCCAAAAGCTACATGGGAGCTTCTAACTAACGTATCGGCTACTTCGTAGCTTGATAAATTTCTGGGCCAAGTACTCACAGTAGATGATCTTAGAAAATCCTAAAGTATTTAGAGCTGTTTGGATGTCTTAGCTACCTTGCACTTAGATCTTCCTGCTTGTAATCATTCGCGGTTTCTTTTATAACCTCCTTCCTATACTTCCTGTCATTATTCAACGTTTTGATGGTCAACATGGTTTCCTTAGATAGTCTCCCATCAGCATCCTGTTTTTCTTCGTAATTTGATGTTCAATATAGTTTGTGTATACTATATCAACTGTCTATATTCTACTTCTTCCACGATTGTGTCCTCTATCCCCATGGGTCATCAGAGTTCTCGCCATTTCTTGTTTTATCTTATAGAGATGTTCTAGTGAAATTTGCTAAAACAACCAAAGCGCTGTTTACTTTGTCTTTGGTTCATTACAATTTACAGGCTTGTATTGTGTCATGGTTGAGGAAGAATAACTCAATGTTTCATCTTCTACCGTGATCGGCCTCATCAGGAGTTAAGTAAGGTAATTTAACGTGTTTATCACACCAGTGGTGAAACTACATTATGCCTCCTGTCTACGTAGTCATTGAAACTCACTGTGCTTTAGCAATGTTTTAGTTTCCTCCTCTCACTATGTTTACTCCGGAAGAGTCCATTCAGACAAGTTGTTGCCTTTTGTCCTAGTGTTACTGTTGATTTTATTTCCCAATTTCATCAATTGCTCCTAAGTATTCTTCGAATACTTGTATTTCATGTAAATGTAATAAACATGCAATGTTTTAGAATGAGATTTCAGTATATAACTACCTTGTTTGCATTAGGATTCACAAACGATCAGGTATCAATAGCCCAACAAGATGAAGATATACTCAACATACTGCAGAAAGCAAAAGAAGAGTACATAAACTCAAAAGCAATCTATAGTCATAAGAAGAAAATAATGTCGCATTAATAATAGACATCGTCCATGTTCTACAGTACTTTTAATTGTTTAAGCACCATCCATTTCGGGAAAGCAGGATTTGTACAAGATCAAAATAAAGGTATGAGTTAAGCAAGATAATAAGTCGACTATTTTATTTGTTGATCAAAGTAGTACAAGGACTAATTAGCGAATTTCCAAAAATTCCTCCGAAACTCGCAAGAGCTTTGTGATTTCAGTACTTGGCTCTCTGTAAAATAACCCATTTATCACAAGACCTTTGAAACTATTAAGCTTTAAATATAAAGCATTCCAGAACTTCAGTTTCCTAAATCGCCAATAACGTAGTTTATGAAGGATTTACAACCTTCTTTCTTAAAAGCCCTACGAATGCAGCTCCTTTATTGGAAGCAGTCTAAACTCCAACCATCAAAAGCTACTAAAAAGAAAGAATGACTTTAAACTGTTTGTAGTTAAATTAATATTTACTAGAAAAGCTACTTTGTTATACAGTTACTCACTTGTTTGTTATGATCAATGCTGAAAAGTATTGCAACAATTTTTATTATGTTTTAGGATTTTGTCAATAAAAAAAAACTCACAAAAGGCAATAGCTAAATGATTGCATTTTTTAATTCTTCGAAGGAAAATTGACTGAAATGATTTTCTGGTAGAATATGATTATTCTGAGAAATTTCCAAACCTTGAATATACTTTCCGGCAACTCAGCAAAACGATACTATTTGTGACTGACGCTATCCAAACTCTACAGGATTTAATAGTCCCGTAAACATTATAACGTTTAATTAGGATTGGATATAAATTGAAGCTGGACCCGATTAATTTCCATCGTGCTGAATGTAACCTCAACAAGCAATGAATTGCCTTGGGGATATACAGCGCTCACATTTCTATACACTGTTAAAATTTATGTATAGAGCCGAGCTGCTGCTTTTATTGTGACAATACGTTAATTATGTAAACGAATTTACCGGATATAGAAACATTTATTTTAGGGTTTAATTAACGAAATAACAAGTAGGAGAGGATGTAAATAGTCATATACGTTGAACATTTTTAAAGATTATTGTTTATGAAATTAATAAAAAGTATTATCTAAAAATACAATCAGTATGAATTTCGGAATAAATACTTCAGATGGCTCGGGTTTTATGTGGATTTAGTAGTTTTATTAACCCAATCGACCTTTCATTTTCAGAAATCCTACTGATTGAAATATTTGGTTCATCTAACAACATCTTTGGTAATTAAGAAAGTAAAATCTTTATATTTCTAGCCACACTTAGATTATTTCACACAATAACTTTGTACCAAAAAGTTTGTGTATTAAGAATGCTCGCGAAACCAGCTGAAGTTGGTAAAATATTTGGATAATTGGAATATCCGCTTTGGCCTTCCTTGTGTTCGCTTCCTAACTCTTTTTGAGATTCTAACCTGAGTATTTTCACCAATTATTGAATGTTTGTTTCTTTATTTATTTACTATCGAACGTTTCTCGCATAATTTTTTTTATAAGTCTTTGAACAGCAACAAAAATAGATAAAAACAGCTTCACATGAGGTTATTCAACCACAAATCAAAAGAAGGCGTACAATAAGTTACCTTCCTGTAAATTAAATTAAGTAGATTAGTTTTTTCAACCTCATTTAGCAAGGTTAGTTATATGAAATGTAAAAGTAGTTCAAGCGGAACTTGAAATAACGTCTACTCTATGAAAATTAATTATAAGGAAGCTACCTGTATTACAGGAAAAATTCGAAACTCGTACATATTTTAAATTTTCCCTCGATTTGAAAGTTGTATGAAACACTAATTAAATAAAAATAGAATAAAGTTTTACAAAATACAAATAAAACAGGAAAACCACTTTTGTCTTAACTACAACCCTACTAACAAAGCATTCTGAATAAAGTTTTTAGGATTTCAGGTGATTTACAAAATCCTTTTCTGTTATAACTAAGCTGAAGTGCAACGCAACTCAAGTGTTTTATACAAATAAACACTTCTCAAACAGGAACTCGAAGTTGGTAACAAGCAGCAAGACAGTTTTCGCATCGTCATCATTTGATACAAATATGGTTAGAAAGACTGTAACGTTCGTTTTATCATCGCTGCACGCAACATAATATATGTAGAACGTCAGTTTTTCTAAATTACTTTTCGTAATCCTATCCTATCTTTCTTTTTGGATTAGAGAAACTGAAGTAATTGGATGTGATTATATAAAAGTGGAACTGCTGATGTATTCTTTAATTTTCTTTTTTTATGCAAAATGAATTTTAGGTGAATAAAGCACTTAAAGCAGTCAAAATTCTTAATTCTGTAAAAAATAACTAATTCTTAAGCCAATTTGAAATGTATAAAATTAAGGTTTTGTGTTGGTAGAAAAAAATAAAATAGGTGCCTTTCACGAGGTTGAATATATGGAATTGTTTTTAGTAAGAGTTGTTTAATTTTGAAATACAGATATAATTGTAGAACGTTTTCATTGTAACATGCAAACGTAACGAGTTTTATATAACTCTAATTAATGTTCTTTTGCAACTAATATGTATGATTATTCTATTTACACGCTTGCACTGTTTACGAGCACACTAATAGTAATAATAATGATTATGAAATGAAATTGCGAAATATCTACATGTAAACGAGTACCTGCTACTTTTGCTAGTAGTAACAGCCATGCTATATTAAGGCGGGAACCCTATAAAAACGAGGCAAATAATAGTTCCGTGTTTTATGTGGTCATTACTCGGGGCGACAATGTAGAAAATGAGCCTCGAGAACGGTCAGCCCACTGTTCAAGCCACTTACTGTGAAAGTGAGATTTTTATGATGTATTAATCGTAGTTTAATGACTTCAATCCCTGGTTTTCTGCAAATTTCTTATAAGTACTATATAAACCGTTTGCTCTTCATGCTTCATTATCCATGCTCCATCAGGAAAGAGCTTACTGAAATTTATGTTAACATTTCATGCAGTTTTAACCAACGCAGATTCCTATAACACACATTTTCTTGATGATATACAAGGCGAACCTAAAATAGCGAAAAATGTCAGCCCAGCGTGAGTTTTTGGTATGAAATTAATTAATTTGCCTGGAAGTATTTATTTTAAAATATTTATGTTTAGTCTATGGGGACTACCGTGTCCCACATCAACCCTGATTTAATATATTGTAAATAGTGTTGTAAATAGTATTCCAAATAATTCATTATAATCTCTTTCTTTATTCTATTTCTATCCGTCTTTACTAAATTCCATAGAATTCTCGTACTTGTTTACCCTTGTTATGCAATGACTAATTCTTACGAAATTTCCAGCATCCGCAGTACAAGATAACGTCCTTAAAGATAATGCACCAACGGTGCCCTTCCTCGAATAACCCTTCTTAATACGTACTGTGCCTACGCTATTATCTTTAACTGGCTACCTAGCTTTCTTCGACAATTGCAATTTAAAAACTAAACATTTCTTCTGCTTTTACTCTTGCCCAGAGCGCATCATCTTCACGCTGAAGGAATATAAATAAAAATTAATATAAAACTCAAGTTATTATTATTTACCACATAGAACACCCACAAGTCTATCGATCTTGGCTACACTGTATATCTGCGCAATTAAATAAATAAAAGTGGTTAAATAAAAGTTGTTACGAAAAACTTACCAAACAGATAATAAAAAGCCATAAATAATTGTAACGCTTTATTTTATCGGACTCGATGACGGCGCAAAGGCCAAGATTCAAAATAATTACAATAAAGAATTAAATATTGACTAGATATAATTACAGACTTGACAAGACTTAACACATATCATAATTTAAAAAAATTGCATAAATGAAATAAAGCTGAAGGCTAAATACTATTACTTTACCAGCGCAATTACAATTACAATTTGTATAGTCAACTCTTTCGAAGATGGCTATTAAAACAAAAGGTTATGCGTCGCTTTATGGTTTACTGAAAGTGATTTTCCTGAAGACTACCTACATGGCATTCTTATTATTTCTTACTTTACCAGTATTGGAAGCAAATGTAAAGAAGTCATTCAATAAACTATTGATCAAAAGTCATACATAGTCTTACGTTGCTAATGATCGAGCATAAAATTTGCATTATTAATAGATTTAGGTTTTATCATTACTATATTTTCCAAATTTAATGTAAAAGCTAAAATAGAAATTTTCAATTTGGATAAACCCTTTTTTATAATAAACAAAAAAATTATTACTTTACCAAATAGGTGATCAAAGGATTATCTTCAAAGTTAACCAGACAAGGTCTGCACATTTGCATGGTCAACTTAACGCACTTTATTTGACCATGCAACTTAAATTTCGGATTTTAGTAATTTTGTCTTCCTGTTTCTAGTTATTGGTTATCATCATCATCATCATCAATCGACATGGAGCAGATCCTCGTGGATCAATTTATAAAAAAATATAATTTTGTTTATTTTATTCGCTTTTAAATGATTTTGTTATTTATAGCTAGGTACGTTAGTATATATTATAATAATGTGATTTGAGATATTAGATAGTAAAATCTCCTGGCAAAAATCCTACAAATATAAATTGTATAACGGGTAAGGGCCCCAGAACACTTTCTACCATAAAAACCCGTTGATCTCCAGCTACGCCACCGTCCTTAAGAAATTAACTTCTTTACAAATCAATAAAGCCTTACCAAATTCTTAGCAAAAATCGAATAGATCCCCAAACATCAAGAAAAAGATACGCCAAAGCCGAACATAAAACCCCTAAAAGTAAACGTAAAACATAATTTGTTACTCAAATATTCAAATACCGCCCTGGTTTGACCCAAAGTTCGGGTTAAATGACATAGGACATTACAAATGACATTCGTAGAGTCAAATAAAGAGAATCGTTCCGGCAATTTATTTATCTCTTGTAGGAATTGGATTCGAAATTACTTTATTTAGAAAATATATGGTATGGAAAAAGGTTCGAGCGTTAAAAGTGCAATGAACACAGTGACTAAAGTTAGGATCGACGAAAGAATGCCCAGATAAAATCCTATACAATTCCAAATCGCCGTTATTATACCAGCCTAAATGGCACGAAAAATTATTAACATAATTTACTGAAGCACTTCGGAACGAATTAAAGTGGGATAGAGTTATTTTTATGAGAAGCGGATATTCAAACGGCTTCTCTATTAAATGAATCATTTTTTTCTGAAAGTGATTTACCAAAATGATGTCTTAATAACCTTGTCATACTCGTTGCCTTGTCCATTAAGATCGAAATGATGAAAGAATTATGTTATACATTAGTATAAATATATCCCAAAAGTAACTATAATACCACCGATTCCGTTTCATACGGTGTGTTTACTATAAACATTTCATTCGTATCACATTAAAACGTTAGATATAGGTATCATTATTTTTTTACCTGTCGTCGAAGTAGGTTGTAGTTATGCTACACTATTAGAAACCAGTTCTTTTACTAATAGCTTCACGTTAATCGGGTTCAATATACGTTGACATAAAAACGACCAAACGGAGAAATCGCTTTTTCCTTATCTCATAATACAAGTGTTAGATGTGATTATGTTCAATTACGTCAGAAAGCATTCTGACATAATTATTGCGTTCTGGTTAGAAAATGTTATTGGAAGGGTTGGAATTTTACAGATACGAAAGCTAAAAGCGGTGTTATGGAATTTATAAAATGTGCCACCATTAATCTGAATTATTTACAAAATAGATAGGCTCGTTATTTTTAAGGTAATGGAATTCTAGTTCATTGATTTATATCAGTCTTATAAATTGCAAATCGCACGCGTTAATGGTTTTCTAGTTCCTGCTCTAACTGCACTTAACGTAAAGTGTTAAAAGTAATACCTACATGCATGTTTGTGCATGCAAGTATTTCGCGGTATTTATTTAGAACCATTAGAATTAATAGCGGTGTTACTTGTTCCATTTTCTAGCGTATTTATTAACCGACATTCTTCTTTGAAGTTTTACAAAACACCCTGCTTTAAACAGAGCATAACGTTTTTTTTTGTTTCGTAAAATTATCACCTTCATTAGAATTAAAGCTAACAACTCGAGTTAGTTTTTTGTAATTTAAGCATTTTCTTAAGCGGGTCACCCCTTGGTTAAAATTTACTAAGGGACACTGTAAGTGGTAAAATTTACGTCGACGCTTAATTAAATTAGAAGCTTATTATGTATGAGAATGTTGTTTAGCAGGACAAACGTAACTCGTACAAACAGACTGTAAACCGCAGATAGTAGAGAACATTCGCAGAAAGGTCTCGTCTACATCCCTTGTATTATATTTCACGTCGGATTTTCGCCAAACTGCCCTTCATCCATACACGAAACAAAGATAATTGTTAATACGTATATTCAACGCATAGAGTCTATTGTAGATAGTTCTGAAGTCCACACTCATAGAGAAATGGGGTTAATCTGGCATATGTTGTCATATTGACTTGCATATTACACTAGTTTGAACAGCTTATGAACTGCGTCCGATATGATATGACATTGCTCTCCAATTTAATAGACAGCTATCGTGTTAAAGTTTCATAATTCCCATTAACTGACTGTGGTATAACTCTTTTAATATTTACTGCATGTAACCGGATAACTTTTTTTTAGTAATGCTTTATATGTCTCATTGTGGATGAACCATTTAAGAATTATATTTAAAAAATTTCTACACAGTTAATTACGACGAACCAGGAGCCCTTATTTGTAGAATATAAAGTATTTTCTTAAGATGAAAACATAAAATTAATAGCATGTTCCAGAATTAAAGACATGAATTTATGGTGTTAAAATTGAGAGATTCAGTTATCAAATTATTTGAAAAAATTATTAACAGTGTTCGTCTTCAATTTTTCGTTGAATTATGAATTATAATACATTGGGCAGGCCTCAAGATATTTCAACTTAAAAAAGCCGGCTTTGATTTTTCACCTAAACAAATTGAAGCATCAGGTAATCCTGGCTTACTATATACTTGCTCTCACATATGCCCGACAAAAGTTTTTACTGATAAGGAAGAGAGCTGTTAGTTGAATATTTAGTCACAGCTGCCAATATTCATTATGGCCTAACTAAAGGCCAAGTATTGCGCTTAGCATATGACTTTGCTGTAGCTAACAATAAAAAAATTCATGGTCTGCAAACAAAAGTGCAGGCAAACAGTGGCTTTGAGATTTTAGAAAGAAAAAAACAAGACACGGTGTAAGCTCTCCCTTCGTAAGCCACAGCCTACAAGCTTTTAATAGAGAAACTGAGGCAGCTGCTTTCTCTAATTACAAAACTATTCTCCAGCGTTATCTATTCCAACCCAGCGACATTTGGAACTGCGAGAAGACCGGCACGGTTCATGATCCACCTAAGGTTTTGGCCTCAAAAGCCAAAAAAGTTGGTGGGATAGCATCAGGCGAGAGGGGAGCTCTAGTCACTATGATAACTGCAGTAAATGCATCTAGTAATAGTATTCACCCACTCTTTCTGTTTCCCGGAGTAAACTTTATACCATTCATGTTAAATGGCGCAGTTAACCCTTCTGGTTGGTCCAACGGGGCTACTTTTTTACAGTTCTTCAAGCACTTTCTCGATCACGTCCGTCCTAGCCCTCAAAAGACTGCATTATTATTAATGGTTAATCATGAAACCCATGTGAGCTTTCCAGTCATTGATTTAGCATAAAAAAATGGTGTAACAATCATGACTTTTCATTCTAATACCAGCCACAGAATGCAGCCCCTTAACTGGGATGCTTTTGGTCCCTTCAAGACCTACTACAACCAGGCCATGCATAATTGGATGTTGACTCCAGGCAACGCTGATAAGGCTGTTACAGTATATGATGTGGTTCAGCTGGCTGAGATTGCCTTTTCTAAATCGATGACCCCAAACAACATTGCAGGTTTCGTATCCTTTAGCGAAAACATTTTTACGGAAGATGAATTCCTCCCAATGGCCAATGCCACAGGAAAGTCAAGATTTTCAGAAGCGGCTTCCTCAAAACAGATTTCAAACAACCTTTTCAGCCCAAACTTACCTTCAACATCTTCTGCTGTATCGCCAGAAAATGTAAGGCCTCTCTCAGAAGTACAGGAAGAAAAAAAAGAAAATAGAAAGGGTAGGCCAACAGGAAAATCTCGAATCATTACGGATGCCCCAGAAAAGTTAGCCCTAGAAGCATCAAGAACAAACGACCTTCCTAAAACCAAGAGGAGAAAAGAAAAATTCAAAGAATCTAGTGGACCTCGTTCCAAATAAATCAAAAAATATCTACTTTTGCAGGAGGATGATGGCTCTGAGTCTGATGTAGACAAAATTTATGACATCCCAATAGAAGACGTTGTTGCAAAGCTCCCAGAGCCAACTGTTGCTGGAAGATCCAGAAGATTAAAAGACTGTCTTACGTTTGGTGTTGATTTTTTTCGATACAAAGTTGAATAAACATTGTGTAAATTCAAATGATCAGCTTTAATGCTATTTCTAGAATGTAACTCTTTGTTTTGTTTTTTTTTTACATAGTAAATTGTGTGCCTGTAAGTACCTTAATAGAAGGGCTTTTTGTAATATTATCGTATTCATTAAAAACCTAGTCAAAGGCACAACAATATGTTGTACGTTTGACCAGGGTGTAATCTATTTTTTGATAAAAAAAAAAAAAAAAAAATTCAGACACTAAAAAATATAGCATTCATTCTTCAAAAACTGAAGTTTAGGTTCGCGCAGGCAAGAACACGAGTGTCTTACTACAATAAAGGATACAGAAAATTACTTCCGTAAATTGGTCAAAGGTACAACTACTAGACTGTGGTACAACACTCTCCCCTATTTATCTAAACATGTGATTCTGTTTTGCCATGTAGTTTGGTATCTTTGAGGGGTCCCTATAAGCGCGGGGCCCGGGTGCATTGAACCCGCTGTATCCCCCCCCCCTATGGTCGGCAAAGCTTGCTCTGCTTGAGTCCTAACCTGCTCATCCAACTAATGTTGTTTATTATTTAATTTATTGCTGTATGCAAGTTCACCGACAGCATGTTTTTCAGTCTGATGCTCATTCATCTATAAGGATTTAATTTTCAGCGACCTTTAATTTTAGATCTTTGAGTTCGAAATCCATATGGTCCTAGATTCTCATCTCTCGTAAGTTTATTAAATTTATTGCTCTTTGTAAAGCCACCTGCAACTATTTTTTGAGGTAAAACTCTAACTTATTTTAAGATTTCCTTTTCAGCAACATTTTTTGGTGAATGCAAAGTGTGAAGAAGAGTCCTTTGTAAGGTTGTTTATTAAATTTGTTGCCGTTTTGGCGACATTTTTCAGTAAAAAACTTAATTTACCTTCTTTTCGACAACATCTGACAATAAAATAAAAATATGAAAAAGTTTAAAATCCCTGATTTTCTAGCCTAACCTTGAGCTTCTCGTCCTTTGTAACCCAGTTTATTAAAGTCATTGATGCTTGTAAGTGTATCTACAACAGTTTCTGAGTTCGGAACTTAATTCACTAAAATTTTTCATTTGGCAATTTAGAATTGCAGAAGACAGTTTGAAATTTTGGATCCTTAAATTCCCAACGAGCTCTACTTTTATCATTCTTCGTACTGTTCTTAAATTTATTCAATTCTTTGATGTTTGTAAGTACACTAATGTTATATTTTTTCAGGTTAGAACTGAACTTTCTTTTCAGCAAGTTTTGACAATGAATTGGAATTGTGGAAGACAATTATTTTCAGTCCCTTATGTTCAAGTTTGACAGTAACTTTGATATTCTCATTCTTCGTAGCGTTGTTTATTAAATTTGCTGCTATTTTTAAGTTCACCTGCAGCAGTTTTTCAGTAAAACTTAACTTCTCTAGGATTTTCTTTTCGGCTACATTTTACAATTTAGAATTGCAGTTGTAAATACTGGATTTCAAACGAGACCCGCTCACCTCATCTTTTGCAATGTTCCTAAATTTATTCAATTTATTACTGTTTGTAAGTTCATATAAAACAATTTTCAGTTTAGGACTTAAGTTCCTTTTCAGCAACGTTTGACATTAGATAAGAATGGAATTATCGAAAACAACCATTTTCGGTCTTTAGTTGTAGACTTGTTTGTTAAATTTATTGTTTTTAAGTGCATCTACAACAGTTTTTCAGTTCTAAACTTAATTTACTCTAGAATTGCAGAAGACAATATTAAATCTTGGATCTACACATTCTACACGAGCCAAGCTATTTTTATGCTTCCCAATGTTTATTGAATTGCTTTGTAGGTCCACCTGAAACATTCTTACATTTTAGAACTTAATTATCTTTTCAGAATAAATTAGAATTATGGAAGTCAGTCTTTGATTTTCTAGTTGCATACTAACCTTCAACTTCTAACTAATGCTTTGTAGCCTCGTTTATTGAATTCATTGGTGCTTTTAGGTCCATTTGCAATAACTTTTCAGTTCGAAACTCAATTTCCTTTAAAATTTTCTTTTTAGAAGTATTTGTCAACAAGCTTGCATTTTCAAATTCAACACGTACCCAGCTCTTCTAATTCTTTGTAATGTTCCTAAATTTATTCAGTTAATTGCTGTTTATAAATTCACCTGGGACATTTTTCAGTTTGGAACTTTATTTATTTTACAATTCCTTTTCAGCAACGTTTGGCAATGATTTAGAATTATGAAAGACAATTATCAGTCCTTGCTTTTTAAGTTCCAATTCCATACGGGTACTGGTACTTACCTTTGGTGACATTATTTATTAAAATAACTGTAGTTCGTAGGTTCACCTGCAAAAATTTTCAAAAATATTTTACCATAAAATTTGTTGAGATAAATATTTGTTAAAGAATTGGAAGATCCTGAAACTTGTCGTTTATTATTTTTAAAACATCCTTGTAGTTATGCTAGCTAACTCTTCAGTAGTTAAGAGAACATCGGTGTTTTAAAACTTTCAAATGTATTTAAACGTTATCTCAGACTGTCATGATGAAGCAAATGGCAAGTAAGTCAAACTTTAATAAAAAATCTGTAATTAGATGAGTTTTATTTATTCTGCGAAGTTGTCGCACTAAGGTACTTTATAGGATTTTCTTATAAGAGCAGAATATATTTTTAAGGCCAGTTGATTTTTCTGCAGAAATAGATAAAGGCCCTAAAATAAATTGAAATTAGTATCCTTTTGAGGCTTGAAACCTTAGTCAAAATTTTAAATAATAAAATTTCAGAAAGAGCTGATAAAAATCTAAAGTTCTTGCTTTGGTTAATTAAAAGCTAACTCAGACCTACATTTAAATTAAGAAGGAATAATTGAAGAAAATTTCATTAAGAATTTCCTTGAATTATTTTAATCATAGCTTCTTAGAAACTTTTGAAATTCTGCATTTTTGTTTAAGTCCTTCAGCCTGAATTGATAATAATTATTTTATTAGAAATTCTGAAAAGACAACTAAAAATCAAATTGCCTTTACCTTCTTGTGAAAGATAACTTAATCTTCTCTTTGTAGAATTACAAATTACTAAACGCTAAAAGAATATTTTACTTAGGAATTACCAAGGGGTAGAAATTACTAAGAATGTTTACAATTTTGTTTCTGCTTTAGAAATTTATCACAAATTTTGAGGTGTTGAATTTTTGTGTTTCATCCTTTAGTATGGCTTAAATATTATTCTATTCGAAATTCTTAAGTCAAAATATGTATTGAATTGTCCCCAACTTTCTTCTGAAGGACAATTTGACAATCTTTTAATAACAAAACAAATTACTAAACGCTATTAATTATTTACCTTAGATTTGCTTTATTTACGAAAACGTTTAGAAACTACCTCTTTTCTTAAGAATTGTTAAAGTTTACTCTCTGATAGTAAAGCTGAAAAGGTTAAAATAAATTGCAAAATATAAGCAATGTTTTAGAATGGAAATAATGAAATTCTTTATTGATTTTTGGGTAAAAGTCAAACAAAACCTATAAATTAAGTATTTACTAACGAAATTGCACAACACATATTTAATCAATTATAAATTGCAAAGCTTTTAGTTGCAATGACGTAACATAACTGTTGCGATTTACGCTTCATAAAATGGCAAATTCTAAACTGCTCTGTTTATACGGCGTATCGGTAGAATTCAATCCAAGTTTGAGGTTCGCGTTTTTGCATTTCAGTTTTGAATAGCTGCTACGATGAAATCCAAAGATCTAACCCAGATTCAAATCGTGAATATCAAATACGGATTCAAATCTTTAAACGCCAACCCTTATGTGGATTTTTAGTATATAACTCAAATTGCAATTGTTAGATTTTATCCATGAATTTCAGATACTGATTTAAATTTTCTCAAATAGGTTTTCTGTAAGCAAATTTGCTAAATCACCGAATTATATTTTAAAAGTTCAAATTGTACGTCTCAGTAAAACGTGAAGGAAACCTGAAATTCGAGTATTAAATAGCTGTCAAATACATAAATTCAAATTGAATGTAAGATAGGAATTTCTAAATCCGAACTGGAGAATTATGGATTAAATTTTGGAATCTGGATTAGAATATTGAACCAAGTTTAATGAATCAAAGTTCGAATTTGTAATCGAGGATTTGAATTTAAAATACCTATGGATTCGAATATTCTAACTTGTAATTCGAAGTCAAGATTGGAATCATGAGTTCGGAATCGTAGATTAAATTCTTCTCGAATTAGGGATTCAAATCTTCGATATTTTCTAATTTTGATTGTCCTAATAGCTGTTTATACATTTCTACTGCAAAGATAAATATTTATTTTAAAATAAACTGAAGCCTATAAGTCAAGTTATCATTGAACTAAAACCTTAAGCTGACGATTTTCTCACAGTTTACAAAAGTTTGAGTTAAGGGAAATCTTGAGTATAAATCGGATGGCAATTTTGTTGTTTTTACTTGCTTAATGCTAATGTGGACTTTAGATGTAAATTTTTGCTGTTAAAAGGCCTAGGTACCTCTGCAATCTAGAAAAAGGGTATGTAAAACCTGAAAATTTCTTTTCGGTATAATCAAATTGCTCTCAGAAGAAATTAATTCAGTTGAGAATTCTGAAGTCCTTCAAGAAAACCTGAAAACCTAAAATTTCAGCCTAAACTCAGAACTTAAGAAAGTATTTATATTTAGGTATATCTTTCGGTACAAGCTGTCCCTTACAAAAATAATAAATTCAGGAATACTTACACTTAAGCCATTTATTTACTACGGAGAATTTTTAAAGATTCACTCGTGTGCTAATTGCAAAGCATTTAACAATCCTAGTTTAGTTGTTATTTATGATATCATGAAAAACATAAAATATAAACAAACATTTTAAAATACGAAATCTTAAAATTATTTATAGGCTATTAAAGAAAAGTCAGACAAAACCTACAAATTAGTTACCATTTAGAAAAATTACACAATGTGTAATTAATTATAAATTACAACGATCTTCTTTTGGCAGATGGCGCAACACCTGTTGCGATATTTATTAATCGCCGAACAAACCGAACTGAATTAATTATACCCATACTTTGCTAAAACAAAAATGTTAATGAGAATATTAAAATTCGCTATATGAAAAGGCTACGCTTAACACCCACAATAAAATTTTAACAAATTCCAAGCATGTAGTTTCATAATTAATTTTGTGTCTCTCCAGGATAACAAAATAAGTGTGTCGAACTTTTAGCAAAAACTGGAAAGCGTAAGTTTGACTAAAAATCAGACAAGGGCTTTACGGAAGTGCGTCACCACAATTAGATTTTAAACAAAGCTTCCCTAAAACAATTACAATTTCAAAACCGTACCTTATGTATTATTTATTCAATTTAATTAAAGTGAGCCCCGTGACGTATTTCCAGACAGTATGTAGATGAAAAGCACTACATTTCAGTAATACTTACCCCATTAACCTAACTTACAAGACGAGAAGCGTAAGTAAACAAAAGGATGTAAGCTTTGACTCAAACAAGCAAAGCACTTCATAATTGCACTACATCCTGACGTATTCTACTAATATAAACAAACTGAATAGGATAGTAGATGCTTTCGTACTTGAACACAAATATTTAGAGACTGGAAGGTATAACAACACTGGAAATGTTTTGTTCTTCGAGTTAATAGACACAAAAAATTAATACGTTTCCTGTGTCTCAGGGGCTTTCATTGCAACGTTTCGTATCACATGCATAGTTTTAAACTAAATTATTAAACTTGGAAAAAAGACAAACAGGATATTCTATGTCCTATGTCGTATGCTAATTAAAGGACAACTTCTTAACAAAAGCTATTCCATGTAAGCAGGTTGCGTAGTTGATGCGTCCTCTTAACAGGAAATCTTTGGAGTTAACGTAATTTTATTTCGCTTGGAAACTTCGGCAAACAAAATATAAACGTAATTATACATAGTTGGAAGCTTATATGAGATTAATTACAACGAACTTTGAGAAAATTTCCATGTATCTAATACGTTTCCATTAACATGTTATGAAACTGCATCCGCTCTCATAACTTTATATTTTATGCGGTTATCAAAATCCCCGTTAAAAACCCGGAATATTATCCTATACATTTAAACCCCTAAAGCTCTATTTAATACAAACACATTTACATATTTATTCTATAACGGTGTTGTTTATTAGGCTACATGATACAGTTAAATTCTGTTGGATCCATGGTGGATCAACGTGTCGTTACACCGCGTCAAATACCTCGTTATGATGCTCTCAGACTGAATATGTTTGCTACCTACAGCACACAAGTGTTTCATTATTGTTATTAAATGGATTACTTCATTCTTTCCCTTTGCAAAACAGGAAGGATAATGAGAATTAGCTGCGTTTATTTTTAATTGCTGCAAATTTTAAGGGAAAGCACGTTTAATCCTTTGAAAATTTAAGAGGTTTAAAGTATCACGAATTAACAAACATTTTGGTCACAGTTTTCTAGAATAGTATTTTAAAACACTAAATTTAAAAGTTCTCAAATAACCCTCGACGCAATTCTGCTTCCTTATTATCCATTCGTCAATTTCAATAAGTTATTCTGGTGTCTCTATTTCATCCTATAATTCAGTCTTTTCTGTTCTGTAATTTTAGTACTACATAATGGGTAATGGAAGCCGTACTTTAGTTAATTCATAAAAAGTGATTTTCATTCCACTTTAGGAAATGGGAGCTGTAAAAGAACTACAAAAGAACGCTCTTAAATTATTCGCTGCAATTGAAGTCTCGAATCGAGGACGAAAATAAAGCAAAATAAAATAGGTTAAATTACATAGGAGCGTTGGAAACTGAACTTGACGGATTATTTATTCTGATTTCTGACCTCAGGCTTTCAAATTAAGAAAGTATCAACCAAAATCCCAGCGGTAATGCTTTTAGATTAGTTAATTATTACAAACGGAACTTTGAAGTTATGGCATAACCGACTTTAAAATTTTTAAGGAATACTTTGGTAATTTCTAGTTAATAACGGGCATTAAAGATAATTAAACCTACAATATTTTATTTTACATTGAAATTTAGTAATCCGATTTCCTTTGTTTTTATTATTATATTTTCGACCATGTTTGTTTTTTAGCCAAAGGAATTATTCTATTTTCAGTTATGCATTCAAGCTTTTAATTCAATCAAAAGATTTACGAAAATCTAGTCAGTTTCTTTCTCTTACATCTGAAATGAGAAACTTACATTTAAAATAAAAAACTCCAATATTTTAGAGCTTTCTAAATAATTAAATTTTAAGGAAATATTCCAGGATTCTAAATACATTTTCTGTTTCTAAAGTAAATGAGTGAAGTATAGATAATGTTAAACGTTCCTGTTGTTCATCGTCTCTATTTTTAACGGAAATTAAATTAAGGAATTAATTTAATTACAAAAAGTATATTTTTCAGACACGAATCTGGAAATTTACTAGAAGAAAAGCCAAAGAAATTTCTTCAGTTGCAACAAATTTAGTTCTGAATTATATTGAATTTCAGATGGTTTGTATTTAAACTGGCATTTAAAAGAAGAAGAATAAGAAGAAGACGAGCAACCGTAGAAAAATTTCCACAGGTTTAGTTATAACTTATCAAATTGAAATTTCCACGTAACAGAGGAAACTTTAACTCATTTCAAAAACGTTGATCTGAAACTGAAACTTTACATGCAGAAGGAAAACCTAAGAAAATTTCAAAGGATTCATTTTCTAAACTGAACAATTTTAAGGAGTAAATTCAAAGAAAACTTCTTTCAATTGAGCACCATTAGTTTTGAGTTATTAAACCGAAGGGTTCTACGAAGTAGAAGAAATTTGTTTTATTGCGGGAAGTTTACTTTTCAGCTACGGAACTGAAAATTTATAAGAACAACCGAAAAAAATTTTCAGTTTCAATAAATTTAATTCGGAATTATCAAGACGAAAGTTTCTACCATACAGAAAAAAATTTAGTTAATTTCAGGAAGCTTATTTTTCAGGTTTATAAAATTTACAAGAATAAGGAAATCCCTCCAGTTTGTGCACATTTAGTTCAAACTAGAAATTCCCACAAAGCCGATAGAATTTCATTCAAATTATATAAGTCTACCTTTCAGCTACGAAACTCAAAACTTAAAAGAAGAAAAGAGTCAAAGAAAATGTTCCCAATTTCAGCAGGTTTAATTCTGAGATACCAAACGAGAAGATTCCCACAAATCAGAGGAAATTGCATTCAATTCCAGAAAGTTTATGTTTGGGTTAAGAATCTGATGATTTACATAATAAATCAGGCTCTTTCTGATTTATTAAAAAAAATAATTCCACAAAGCAGAAGATATTTTGTTCAGTTTCAAAAAAATTACTTTAGAGCTATGAAATTTAAATTTAATAATAGAAGAAATACGAAGAAAATTTCTGAAATTTAACAGGTTATTAGTTTTGAGTTGTAAAATAGAAAATTGGAAAATTTCCACAAAACTAAATAAACTTCTTTTAGTTTCAAAAAGTTTATTTTCGAGGTATAAAACTGACAATTTACAAAAAGTTATCAAGCTGAAGATTTTTATAAAGCGGTAGAAATTTTTTTCAATTTCGGCAGATTTTATTTTTGAGCCAAGGATCTGAAAATTTACAAGCCGAGAAGAATTTCTGGAGTTCATACAAGTTTAGTATTGGGTTATAAAGCTAAAGATTTCTAAGAGGCAAAAGAAAATATATCCAATTTTGGAAAATTTACTTGTAAGCTATGAAACTGAACATTTACACGAAGAACAATAACCTAAACAAATTAACTCGATTTCGGCAGGTTTGGTTCTGCGACAAAAAAATTCATCTACTTTCAGAAGGTTGAGTTGAGAAGCTATAAATCCAAATATTTGTAAGGCCAAGAAAATCTAAAAGAAATTTATTCAATTTTAGGTCTTGAAAAAGAAGACATCCACAAGCAGAAGAAATCTATTCCACTTTCAAAAAGTTTATTTGCAAACCACGAAACTGAAAATTTACAAAAACCAGGATATTTACCAATTTTAGTTCTAAGTTCACTCCGTTCATTCATTAAGTCTGTTTCTGGGCAATAAGACTAAAATTATAGGAGGTAGAAGAAAAAAAAATTCGAATTTGACAGATTTAGATATTTGTATTTCACGCGTAAGACCACATACGCTAACGCACCAGCCTCAACACCGAAAGGTATAAGAGGTTAACGATTACTACTACTACTTAAAAGCTAAAGAAGGATATATCCAGTTTATGCAGATTTAAATATACCTAACTGAAGATTTACGTAAAACAAACATTTCCGGCAGAAACAAAACTGCAGAAAGTTTGTTATTTTTGGGTAGGATTGGTACTGAGTTACCAAAGAATATTAGTTAAAAAAGATTTAGTTCTAAACTATGATACTATGAAGCTGAATCTTACCAAGCAAAAACAGCTCCAGATTCGGAAAGCTTATTTATATTGAAACTTTCTAAAAAGGAAAATCTTTCCAGTTTCGGCAGCTATTTTAGTTAGCAGTTGTAACATCTAAAATTGATTAAAAATTGCGGTTAACGATTCAGTTGTATCTAAACTTTAAGACTGCCTAACTAATCTGAGAATAATAAAAAACAGTTGCATTTTCATTTGGTTAACTGTTTGTTAGCGTGTTGCATTCGTTTTTGCATCTTATCTGAGGACGAAAATAATATTGAAAAATTTTTGTTTTGAAATTGATAACCTGCAAACAACTAAATTTCGCAGATGACACCACAACTCTGCTATCAGCACGAGTTGAACGCTAAAATCTATGATGTAATCGGTAAAATGAAACTATGTTGTCAAAAAAATAGGTTAATCCTTAATACAGAGAAAACCCATATCATTGTTTTTAACAAGCTCTATAACATTGTAAGTATTGACAAGCAATGTAATACTGTAAAATTTTTAGGAATATTTGTGGACAATGATCTGTCATGGACTTCACATATTGAGTATGTCTGTAAGAAACTTAACTCTGCCTATTTTGCCCTGCTCTAACTCAAAAGTGTGCTTAGCGCTAACGATCTAATCACTGTCTACTATAGTTTAGCCCATTCAATTATGCAGTACAATTTGGTGATCTAGGGCAGAGCAAAAGACGTGAACCGATTATTTATCTCGCAATAAAGGCTAATTCGACTTATTTTTAACTTAAAACCAACTGAAACATGTAAAACTACATTTAAAAACCAAAAATTCACAGTCCTTCGCAAAGATGCAACCGGAGGAGACATTGAAAATGATGAAGTAGAACGCAAATCTTGTGAAATTTGGGATGCGATAAAATTCGTTACAAAGTATTAAAAAGTTGCAAAACTAGAATTATATACGAGCCATATTGCACAACAGTTCGGCCATATACAATTTTATATAATTATCAATGAATACAATGTGAATATCCATTTAATTTTAATAGCAACACCATAAATTATATAAAAGTGGAAGAGATTATTGTAGTCCCAATTATATCGAAATAAATTAAGATTTATTTCATTTGAATAAATTTTTTATTTATCAAACGTTTCGAACGTTAAAGTTCTTCTTCCACTTTTATATAACTTCGTTTTAGTCCATATTTTCAATTTTATATTCACCATAAATTATTATTTTTACTTTTTAAGAAACAGAATTTTACAAGATAATTAATTTATTTGTAAGTTTTCGAGCATATTAAAAGAAAGGCTTCAAGAAATTTGGAACTCCTTTACTGCAGCCTAGTGCAAAGAACTTGTGGATACTATGCCACGTTGGATTGATTGGTAAAGCGGCTTATTCTTTGACGTGTACTAAAATTATTTAACATTCATTTAGATTAGTTTATAAGTTCAACTATTTTTAAATTCACTCTAAATATGTTAAAATGTAATATCATTTGCTAAATAAAACATTATATTTACATTCATTTAATTTAGACGGAGCTAACTGTTATAACTTTATCACTTTGGATTATTTAACGCTTACTATCTAATGTTATATTTGTTAAGGTCTAAGGATTAATAAATGATTTGATTTGAAACGTTAGCACAAAATTATTTAATGGTTTTTTAATACTTTCTCACATCACTGCTTTGGGTTGCAATTTTTTTCATTTTAGAGTAATTAAATAAATTTGCCACAACTGAGGCTCGAACTTCTGCCCTTTTAAGGGTAAAGCAAACGCCCATTCTTTGAAGTCAGAACGTCAGCTAATTATTAATTCAGAATGAGCTCTTGGCAGTCGTGTCCTACCTTATACTTGATTTTTAGATTTTTCTCCGTATTACGGACTTAGTCAACAGTTAGTTTAGTGATTGATTGTAGGCGCATTGATAAACTTTGATAAATAAAATATGCTTTTTCAACTTGTATGCAATCTCGATATTTAACTTATTCATAGCAATTGAAAGAACATTTTAGATATAGATACTGATTTGAATCACATAAAAACTTGCGAATGTAAATCCTGTTTGATAGAAGTAACGAGGCAGAACGTCGTAGTGAATTCATTTTATAGAGGTTTAACTATTCTAGGATCAAATACAAAACAATTTAGTCATTTATCTTCAATAGAATCGACAAGACAGACCGTGTGTTACGGCCAATATCTCAAATCTATAGAGAGAACAAGAACTCGAATGATTAGTAAACCAAATACGGTGGGGCAACAGTAATGATGCTACTTGAAAGTAATATGCTTAGAGTAATCTTAAATCATCAAAATGAAACGACCTGCCGCGTACATATGACGAGGGTCCACATTAATAACATGCGATACCATCTCACTTCCTACCGCATAGGACGGTTATGAAACAATAAACAACTACACAGCACTTTATTAGCTCCGGCTCAACCCCGACGACGTCTTCACTGGCCCATACTTTGAGCTTATGCAGATTTTATTTCTAAATTTAATTTTATTATTGCGGTAAAACAAATTAACTGCTTGCGGAGGGATATTCATTTTAACCTAGCTTATTCGGCTGTTTTATACTTCCCTATGAAGATTTTTAAAAAGGATTGTTTGCTATCCTGTAAGACTGGGGTTTGTTTACTTCAAACCAAGGAAGCCATTTTTCAAACACAGTGCTTCTGAAAGCCAAATTAAAATAAGGATTCGGTCAAATGTGAAAATCGGAAAATCTATGTTTAAAGTTTGTATATTTAAAACCAAGGAAACCACAAATTATTAGGTAAAGTGTCAGGTAATGTTAAACATTCTTAGAAATTAATTTTTGTAGCTGCTTTAAGGAAATTCTTTTAATATGAAGCTGAACGTCGGTGGTTCAAATCCCTGTGGAAGTAATATGTTTCTGTATATAGGTATTCTTTGCTACGAAATTTTTTAAAAATGATTCTATGCTATCCTCTCGGATCCACCCTTCACCACCACGTCAATCCCGAAGCTCTGCAGTTGCTGGACTTCGTCACCGCACAAGGCGTTTAAAAAGGAAGAAACCTCAAGATCTTGTATAATAATTAAAGTGGGTATGTATGTGCTTACGTGTAAATGTGTACCTTGTGAACCGTGTTAGATTTCTCGAGACTCGTCCACTGGACTGTGTTATCACAAACGTTAACTAGAAATACAGTGTAGCTAGTAGATATTCTACTGTGAGTAGTTGCAGTCTTTTGCTTTTGGAGGGTTTATATTAAAAAAAAATCGGCTTAAGGGTGGAGTTTGTTTAATTAAAACCAGAGTAGCCATTACTAAAATTATAAAAATTTCTAACTCCCTCTAAAATAGCCGCTGAAAGAAAATTTTAAATAAAAGCCCCAAACAAATCTCAAGATATACATAAGCTGTACTTACAATTTAAAGCATTCTAGATAATCAAATTTGAATGATACATCACAAAATTGTAAGTAAATTTGTAGTGTCTAAAATCCAGCATCAGACAATATTTAACATTCATATGAATTAATTGCAGAAATGATTCACTACTTTAATGACAAACCGAACGTCGACGTAGGCGACTAATTGATTTAAAAAAATTTGAAAATAAAAAAAGACTGCGCGGATCTTGATAAGTTATAAATCAACTAGGTATTCCTGTGTGGAAAATCATAAAATAAAAGATAATTGAAAAAAAAAATTAAATTTAATTAGATGTACGAATTTTTTTAAGTTAAATGAGATATACCCAATTAGACAATTTTTCTTTGTTTCAGGAACCACGTCACCTGGAAAAAAACGGTCATACAAGGAAGCTTTTCTTCAATGGTGTTTTACCCAGTTTGTTCATAAAAATTTTGAGAAACCCCAATGTTGTCTGTGCAACAAAGTGCTCACGGCAGAGAGTATGAAACCAAGCAAATTAAAAGACCACTTTGAAAGAAGTCATTCTCAGTTCGTAGGAAAGGATATTGAATTTTTCAAACGTAAAGAAACTGCACTGAAAAGTTCGCGCATGAATTCATCGGGCTACTTTTTTCAGTCAACTGAAGCTGGCCGTGAAGCTTGGTACCGCATCGCTCTTCGAATCGCCGAACACAAGAAACCTCATACAATAGGAGAGGATTTCATCAAACCTTGCTTACTAGATGCGGTTAAGCTCGTTCTTGGAGAGCAACATGCTGAAAAGATAAATAAGATATAACTTTCTAACAACACCATCAAAAGTTGTATCGATGACATGAGCAAGAATATTTTGGACTCTCAATGAAATAAGGTCAAATCCTTTCTTCGCGCTACAGTTAGACGAGTCGACCGACGTTGCATCTTGTTCCCAGCTACTTCTCTATGTTCGATACATAAAAGGCGACGACTTGAAAGAAGAATACTTGTTCTCAGAATCACTGAGCACTACTACACGTGGCAAAGGTGTCTTTCGAACAGTGAAGAATTTTGTCGACGTAAAGGAGCTGCAGTGGCCGAAGTTGGTAGGTGTCTGTACAGACAGAGCACCATCCATGTTGGACGTTCGTTGTGGATTCCAAACATTAGTCAAAGAAGTCGTTCCGCACGCAACGTCCAACCACTGCATTATCCATCGTTATGCTTCGGCAGTGAAAACTCTTCCACCTAATTTGCTGCATGCATTTACCACATCCGAGGTAGTGCGACAAATACAAGAGTTTTCAAAGAGTTGTGCAATGAATTTGGAGGCAAATTCGACGTGCTGTCATTCCACACAGAAGTGAGTTGGTTATCACGGGGCAAGGTGTTGCACCGAGTGCTCGAGCTTCGAGAAGAAATTGCTTTGTTTCTGGAAAGGAACAAATCGAATAAGGGTAAGGAGAAAGAGTTACCCGCCAAAGTAACAGAGAATGTATTTATTTCCAAACTGGCATATCTTGCGGATTTCTTCGGAGAAATAAATATGCTTGCCAGTTTTTTTCGCAAATTGCAGCTTTACCAATGCAGGGCTGGAGTTGAGGACGTTTCGATGTTCCCAGAACTAACAATGGTGTTCGATGCAAGAAATGAAAAATGCTCATTCACAGAGGAAATAACTTTCCACTTGTCATCAGTAGTACATTCTATCAGCAAATATTTTCCTGATTCGAAAAATCGCTAAGGGGAAGACCCTTTTCAGTAGATGGAGGAATATTTCCAGATACTGAAATTGAAGCCAAAACACAATTCCTTGGACTTCGCGAAGATAACATGCTGAAAAAGATTTCGAAAACACACAACTAGCAACATTTTGGCGAAAGATTGGTGGCGAGTATCGATTACTATCGGAAAAAGCCTTGAAAATACTGATGCCATTCGCCACAACTTACAGGTGTGAAAGTGGATTTTCGACAATGGTGACAATGAAAACACAAGCAAGGAACCGATTGAACTTGGATGTGCATTGGCCGAAACTGCACCGAATATTAAACAAATTGTTAGAACTAAGCAATATCAACCGTCTCATTGACTTACATTACTTCTTGATTTAATAAGAAATTGCTAAAAAAAAGCAGGTGTTTTCTTTGTTTGGGTGATTACAATTAATTAAAAATATTATTTATTTGTCGTAATTTAAAGAAAAAAAAATGCAATAGCTAATTTGTTTTTTAAACTAAACTTTTTTGGGAGTATTTGCTAATATCTAACCTGCTTTATGGGTAACAGCCTCAAAAACGTTGCGAACCGCTGTTCTACAGTAACTCCTGAAATAAAATTTATATAAGAATCCCATCAAATGTAAAGATCTATAAAAATTATACTTATAATTTAGAGCTTTCTAACCAATTAAATTTGAAGGAAAACCACCTGAATTCCCAATATTGTTTTTTGTTTTCAGTTGGCTTGGTAGATTAGTAAACTATCAGATTTTATTAAACATTCTTAAATATTAGGTTTTTATAGATTCATTACTTTAGGGAAATACAGAAATACTTTCAATGTGAAGCCGAACGTTAGTGGTTCAAATCACTGCAGATATTTTTAGAAATATACTCTTCGCTGTGAAATTCAGCTAAAGAGGATTGCTTGGTATCTTGTAAGGTTGGAGTTTGTCTATTTAAAGCTAGGGTGGCCACTTTTGAAAATATTAAAATTTCTAACTCTCTCTAACTACTGAGAAGAAAATTAAGTCGTAAACCCAAGAAATCTGAGGATATAATTATTATGTACACGTAAGCTTTACAATTTGTTTTAGAGCATTCTAAAATAATAAACATTTTTCAGCTTGTACAGTGGATTAGTAGACGATTAAATATATTAAGCATTCTTAGAAATTATTTTTTGAGGATTAACTAATTTAGTAAAATACTTTTAATGTGAAGCCGAACATCAGCTGTACAAATCCCTATAAAACTGATATTTTGCTTTATATATTTTTTGCGAGGAAATTTTCTAAAAATGATTATTTACTAACTTATATGTAGAGTTGGAGTTTGTCTAACTAAAACCAGGGTAGACACTTTTGAAATAACGGAAATTTCTACTTTCCTCTACAATAGCTACTCATTTTAATAAAATAATAATCTCAACAAATTGCAAGATAAACGAGTTTTTTTAAGGGCATTCTAAATGATATATAATTTGAAGGAAAAATCTAAGATGGCTAGTAAAAAGTCGATTAATAAAGTAGGTACCAAATTTTAACTTTCTTAATTACTTTTTAAAGGCGTTGGGAAAATACTTTTAAGGCCAATTCGAATGTCAGTGGTTCAAATCCCTGCGGAAGTAATATTTTTCTATATTTTCTATTTCTACTATAATCTTCACTATGATATTTGTTAAAGAGCATTGTTTGCTGTCCTGTAAAGCTGAAGTTGATTTATTTAAAAGTAGGGTAGCCACTTTTGAAAATATTGAAGGTTCTAACTTCCTCCACAATAACTGCTGAAATAAAATTAAGAATACCAACAACTGTGAAGGTCTTTGCAAGCTTTACTTACAATTTAGAGCTTTCTATATAATTAAGAATCCCAAAATTCTAAATATTTCTTAAGTCCCTGCTGTAGTAGGGTAAAGCATCAGGTGACATTAAATATTCTTAGAAATTATCTTCTTAAGGATTACTACTTTAGGGAAATACTTTTGATCAGAAGCTGAACGTCGGAGGTTCAAATTCCTGCGGAAGTGATATTTTTCCATATACATTAGTCGCTATGCAAGTTTTGAAAGGGCAGGAGAAGATTGTTTGCTATTTTGTAAGATTTAAGTTTATTAATTTATTTAAAACCATGACAGTCACCTTCCAAGTTATGGAAATTTCTAACTCCCTCTACAATAACAATAACAATGTTAAAAAAAAACTAACATAAAAATCCCAACAAATTAATGTTAAGCCAAACGTTAATGGTTCAAATCCCTGCGGAACTGATATTTTTCTGTGTAATACTCTTAGCTCTGAAATATTTTAAAAATGATTAATTTTATATGGTTAGATTTTATTTACTTAAAACTAGGGTAACTTCTAAAGTTACCCTAACGCCATCTACATTAACTGCTCGAAGAAAAAGGCAAAATATAAATCTCATCAAATGTGAAGCCAAACGTTAGTGGTTCAAGTTACACATAATGCTCTTACCTAAGAAATTTTTTAAAAATTATTGCGAATGCAGGTTGGAGTTTGTTTAGGCTAGTTTTGAAATATTTGTAACTCTCCTACAGTAACTGTTGCCTTAAACCTTTGAATACATTTCTATTTATGTTTAGTAGGTGCTGTCCTTTGAAGTCCTGTTTCTTTAAATTCTTATGGGTAAGTGAAAATTATTGGTTATTACTTTCAGCTATTTACGAATCTTTTAATATAATAATTTTTCCTTCTCTTTCAAATATATGCGAAAACCAATTAGTTAATAGTCAGACTATTTTCAATATTATCCTACCAAAAGCAATCTGATATCCTTCTGGTTAGAGTGTTCTAATCTTTTAGTACTCTAACAGGTTTTAGTTGCAGAAGGAAGCTGGATTTTAGACCACAAAATGTAACAAGAATAGATAAATAGCAGGATACTTCACGAGATAAGTTAGTAAGTCTGTCAATAAGGGGAATCAAGGAAGATACCGGACCGTGACACGGATGCTACAAAGGAGAGGACCTGATACAGGACCCGCCACGTCGTCTGAATGCGAGATGCGATCGGCGGACCTCCTTTGAGCTTCTCATTTTGAGTTTTCTCTAATGCAATTTGCCTCGCTACAACTTCTCTGAATTCAAGTTGGACTTGTCAACATTCTGTCTAAGGTTACCATCTAATACATAATAGCGTTATATAAATTCTTACAAAAAATATATATCCAGAATGCTTAGAAACACCATTTTAAAATATATCTTTCTAAAAGCTCCCTTAAAACAAATTTATAGCAAATTTGTTGAAATTTAATTCTAAGTCATAAATAATTTGAAGTGATGAGTTGATTGGGCTTTTTAAAGTTATTGAAATAAAAAATACGCCCAAGAATGTCATTTAATGTTGATTTGTACATTCCTTGCACACTTTCAGAGTTGAGTTACTGAAAATGTAATTTCGTGACGCTATTTCCTGAATTCTGAACGCGAAAACCGCGATACCTAGAATACGGACTTTTTCAAAGGGTTCTGTGAATGCCAATGCTGGTAGCTTTGAAAGAATCATTCGTGCGGAATTGTTCACCAAAAACTTACTTTAGACACTTTGATAGTAACTTCCCCCTGTTAATCTTTTTAAGTTGTCAACGACACGTTTAACTTTAAATTTATGAAATTAACTTTTATGAAACTTGTTTTAAAATTGATTATTTGAATAACCACTTCCGGTTTAGTTCGTGTTTTAAAATTATTGTAGAGGTTTTAAATTTTAATGGTTAATTTTAGACTCAGAAAGGACGAGAAATTGTAGGTAATTATTTTATCTTTCTGAACATTAAAAATAGTTCGAATGCTTGTTGCAGCACGTTTCTTACTATTTTGTATTTTTTCATGAGTATTTCACCACCGACTTACTAAAAATTGAAGGTTAAACAGGAACAACCTAACTACTAAAAATAAAGAAAGTTAAAAATAGGATATATTTAACATTTCATTCAAGATAATAAGAGGCCTAAATAAAATTTGTTTCCTTCCAGTAAAGCTCAAAATGCTTACTAAAACTAGAATCACAAAAAAAATTCTTAGATCCTGCCTATCAAGAACTTCCATTTTCTCAGTTTGCCTTTAAACATAAACGCAACCCGCAATAAAAAACAAAGAAACACAACGCATTTGTAAGCACTTCTTGCTATAAAGGTTTTCTACATACATAAAATTTTCAGCTATCCTTGAGACCGGAACAAAAATAAGAACGTTTTACTGGAACTTCTTTAGATTATTTATCTGAATCCTCCCTCTTTTTATTTTTGGCTCAGGTAAATGTTGATTATTATTAAACTCTGGGCTCTGGGAAATATACAAAGCATATTTACATTTTGTTGCTGTCTTTTTCTTAATTTCCTTTAAGGAATAAATTGTCTTTGTGCCTAGGTTTGTAATTTCTTGAAATTTTGTTCGTTTAATAATTCAAAGGTGTGGTGTTGAACAGCATGATTGATTGCTTAATTAAATGATTTAATGGTTATTTAATAGGGTAACAGGAAATTTAATTATTGATTTTCGATTGTTTTTGATATTATGTGGAATTTATTTATCATTTTTATTTTATTCTACTTTTATCTATTTCAATAAATAACATCTTTATTAGAATGCTTTATCAAGCTGATTCAACAGTTCCTTCCTTTTAGACTTCCAATTATTCGAATATTTGTTGTTTTTTTAGTTTGGAAGGTGATAAACCTGCAACTTAAAATGTAACGTTACATAGGTTCCCATTTAAAAAAATATCGCGTAGTCATAACTCAAAAACGATTGAAGAAAAAAATTTTCGTGTATAATCAATACATAGATAAAAATTTCATAAAAAGCTTTTGTACTGAAATTTTTTTTCTAAAATAAATATTAATGACAGAAAATCGTGGGTCGTACACCACGTTCCAGATTTTTGTTTATAGCTCTGCCAAAAATTCTTAGATTGCACTGGGTGTTTAGGTAATCCGAGTGAATATTAAGCTTTGTGATTTCGTGAAAACAAGGGGTTGATATAACATTGTTAAGGGTCGATTCGGGCTCAGCGGATATAAGACATCATTGTACGGGTAATATTTATTTCAGTTAACTTGGATTACCTCCATGCTGAATGACAGTGACAGTAACAAGAATAGGACCTGTAAGGTGGAGCAAGGTCATGAAAATAGTTACGGAGACCAATCAAGTGGGCTAGAATGGCGTATTTACCAATAAACGAATGTCGGTGGTTCTCATACGGGTAGCGCGGCGGGAGCGAGATTGCAACACATGTGCGGTTGCTTATTTACTTATACTTACACGTATTCGATCGCAGTCTCATTTTTGCGCATCGACATACAAGTGAACGTTAATGTTTTAAAATTCATCAACATACATATTATAATTCAATCGTTATTCCTTCACGAACTAAACTTCTCTATGTTGAGTTGAGTAACTGTAAAATAAACAATCTAAAAACTCACATAAGCGTCTTTTTTGCTTGTCTTATTATAATAGCGTAATAGTAAAATAGACGGGGTCGATAAAAAGTCAAGAAACTCTTGAAGGGGTCGTCGGTCATAGAAGTTTGGTGACCCCTGCGCCTAGATACAGATACAGGAAAGCTAAAACCGAGTGCCAAAAATGCGGAAAGCATGTATGCCCGGACCATAGTGTGTGTATGTGTATGTGAAGATTGTTTTTAATTAATATAAGCCGTTAGTAAATTAATGTATCTTTCTATTTTACATAATAAATACTTAATATTTTCGTTAATTTAATTTATAAATCAAAATGAATATAGGGGTACTCATGGACCCCACCCGGATGTATAGGTAAGTTGATTTCACGTGCACAGTTAAGGGTTAAATTCAAAATTTTTCTTCGCCTAAATTAATAATTTGTCCAAAGATAAATGTGCATCTTTCAAATTGTATTTCTAAATAAAACGGTTCAGGTTTCCTGTGTGATCTAAAAATAAATCTTATTTTTATTATTTTCCAGAATTTGGATTTTGGTAACCATTTTATGTCAAAATTTTATACACCGCTACTTGTCATGCCTGTGTTTATAACGCAACGTCAACCTGGACATTGATTTGTTCATGTTACTTACATCAATATTTCAGTATGCTGAACACTTTTTGATTTAATTTTGCACTTGGCTGTGATATTTTAATTCCTAAAATGAGTTATATTTCCTGAAGTTATTCAACATTAATTTATTTGAACTAAAAGTACTCAGGAAACTTGATTATTTATTTTTTTAAATTTAGCAACGCGTCAACCACTAGGGTTATTGGCCTGATACAAAAATACAGTATTTACAATTTGTGTAGCAAATTTATATTCTGCAGGAAAGTAAAAAGTTTCGGTAAATTATCCAAGGTGCCTCCTAGAATTTCATCCAATGTCTTTGGGATTTGGTTGGTGTTTCTGTCATCTTCATACTGTAGACATTCAACAATTATAATGTTTGATTGTTTGCGGCTTTTGGCAAACTCTACAGTAGGGTTGTGGTTCTCTTTTAAATAAATAGCTGTATGAGTGTACTTGGTATGACCAATTCGAATTCGTGGGATTAACACTTTCATTCTTCTGGTACTTGGGAGAGGTGGTGGTTTGTTTACTGCAGGCATAATCTCCTTTAGGAAACACCTATCTAAGCTTTAAAGAACCAGAAATCGGAACGTTGAAGCATCGGAAATGGCAATCACATTTATAGAACCCACTTCACCAGATATTCAGTTCGATTTATAATACTGAAATTGTCATTTTTCTTGAGCTCAGCCTTATGCAAAAACTTTTGGATGGATATTATATTTCTACTTGTGAGTACATCAGAGAACATTAATTTGTCAACATACTGTTCTCTACATAACGTAGAATTAAATATGTGTGTTCAAATTTCCATCAGATTCAGTACGAACATAATACATTAAAATCATAGCCTTCTTTGGTCTACAAAGATCGTGAATCGCTTCCGTTTTAAATTTAAATTTTTTCTCCCTCGAGAAAACATCGGATTATAAAGAACATAAATGTACAATTCAACAAATCAAATGTTTATTGTATCATTCCTGAGCATAAAATATAAAAACCCAGTTTTCGTGCAACAGAAGATCGGTTTATTCTGTATAAAATTAAGGAAAAGCATTTGATGTTATCGTTAATTTCGATGGAAGGCATTGTCCCGAAGTCGTTTTCTAGAGAATATTATCCAAAAGGATTAAATAATTCATTTAAATCTATGTCAACGTCACAAAAACGGCGATTGTGTTACACTTAATAGAGTAAATGGGCAATAGTAAGGGTAAAATGATCATAAATATATACGAGTACTGACAAATAGCCCGTGAACTTACGCGTGGACCGAAGAGATTGCATGGATCGTTGATTCGGTATACGAGATGAAGAAGCAACAGGCTTTATACAAACTAAAATTACTACGAGATTGCCGTATTATCTTGTCTTCGAATTTATCCAATACGTAAGAAGGAAATGGGTGTTTTCAATTTTCTCTCGCGACCAAAAAATTCACCACTGTCAATTGAATTCGCTTTCAATAAGTTTGTTTTAAAATCCCATTTTGTGCCGTGACATGTGGGGAAACCACACGTGAAATATTTACTGAATATCAAAGAAAACCTTTCTGAAAGATTTTAGTAATGGGGAAAGCGAATTAGGAAGCCTCGGCCGTAGGATCTTGGCTTAGATTTTCATATGAGGAAAAAGAAATGCCAAATTTTATTTGTCTTTATATCCTTCAACGGATTTAGAAACCTCCATTTCTATTTTCTTCCCTTTCTCGATCTACCTAACACACCGTGATGTAAACGCATTTTGTTTCGTACAACACGATGCCGTCTTGAAATACAATTTCAAATATTTAGAGCAAAATTATTTTGGACTTGCTCCAAAATTAAATATATTTCATTCTAGCTGTGACCGTGCTAGTTATTTTCATTACCGTTGTGTAAAATTTACGACCCCGAAAGTAATAGCAACAAATTGTAGAGGCAATAAAGTTAATATAGTGCCTCGGTCCTGTGACAAATTTCCTTACTTAAAAATAAACTTTAATAATTGAATGAAGATACCCCTGGTACTTTAATTCTACTTATACAGTGAACATCTTTCTGTTTTAACTCGCCTTCCATGCTTGACAGACACGAGATTAAGATAAATGAAAGTGATACGTTCCATTCACACTTGCTGTCGGTGATTAGAAATGCCAAAGCACCAGAAAATATAAGACAATATTCATTTACATACATATTGGCTGTGATTAACGTCGAACGACCTGGTTAGTCGATTGTGTACGTCTTTTATCTTGCAAATGGATTTTTGGATCAGACCGCCTGCTTGCTTTAGTTTAAATGAGAAATAAACATTTACATTTTAACTCACTTTTATTTTTCTTTAGATGAACGCCAAGATATGACTACTGCAACTTTTTACTTGACAAAAATAATAATAGAACATAACGTTAATTTTAATTATGCTTTTCTTCATTCTTAGTAAATTTAAATAATTACTAATTTTAAAATGTTGATTGCTATTTACAATAGTCTTTCTGACAAGAATTTTTTTATTTCTTGTAAATTTTAATTAAGTTTAGCTTTTATTTTTTTGCAAAGCTAAAATTCGATTTTTTTAACATAAATCGAACATTTTTTTAATTTCTATTTCCAAGGCGATCATTTGATTTCTGATTTTTAACAAAACGCGTGAAAGATTTTGATTTGTTGTAATTTTTCAGCTCTTCCTTTAGTGGAGTTAGTTATGATTTATGATCTTAATCATTTTCTAAGTTGTAAGTTAATAAGTATAAATGTTATTTAATGTTTAATTTTACGTGTGAAGTAAAAAAGGCAATAGAACTCCGGTTTCCATAGCCCTAAACGATTTATTTTTGATAACTTTGGTGGCTGTATAAAGAACATCGTTTTACGTTTAGTAAAGCATTCGTTAATTCAAGTTTCCAAATCTCAAAATTACGAACTTTCGCAGATATTAACACGAGCAATTAGAAATTAAGTGAAATGAGTGTTAACTATTTTAGTTTGTAGTATTTTAACGAAATAATAAATAAATAAATTCTGCAAATTTAATTATATTTCTCAAGTTTTCGTGCTTTATTTCAGATTTATTGCATGCTGAAAAGGAACATTTTAATGAATCCTTGGGTTCCTAAAAAAATGTGAACAAATTTTCAAAATGGGGAAACTGCAATAAACATTAATTGTAAAGTACAACAGTGATTAAAAGTATTAGTTTTAGACTGCATGTTTATTATTTATTAAACCAAAAACTTTCCTTTGTTTACCCATCTATCTAATTTAAAGATCATAAATTACTTCAAGAATTATTTTAAATGAACTAAAATTTAAATTAAAAAAATACAAATTAAATACTAAGGCGGGTATATTTACAGATTGGATTAGGCCATATAGGAAGGTGATTTCGTTAAGATACAAAAAACTTGTTTTGCTGTAAATGTTTATTTTTAACAAAAATTACACTGAGTTAATTCTAAAGTTATTATTTAACAGTATTGCCAGTCATAAAACAAAAATTATACGACATTTGGCAACAAAGAAAACATCGTATGTACAGCTAAACCTGAAATTAAAAAATGACGAAAGCTTTATTGTCAACTAAGAAATATGTTGACCAATTAAGTCGCGAATAGTGTATAAAAATTAAATAGGGCAAAAGTTGGGCTGGCTATTCGATTAAGATTAAAATTTATGCTGTTCTAGGAATGGACGAAAGTTTCGAAACGTTTAAAGAACTTGGAACAACACATTAAACAACTGAAATTTTTACTATATAGGAATTCAGTAAACCCTTGCTTTCTTCTGATAAAAGGTATAATAATAATATCAATAATTACAAGGGCAATTTTCCCGTTAAAATTGTACACTTGAAAAACCGGTAGTACGGCAGAGTGGGAGTGCACGTAATACTAAAATATACAAAGTTAAGCAAGAGCCTGCTTGGCTAGAACTTGGATGAGTGATCGCTCTGCGGCTCGATGTGTCCGATGTCCTCGGCACTGTAAAGTTATAAGAGGGTAAAAGAAAAAGAAGAAGTTTGAAGTTTCAAGATGAAATAAAAGAAGATCATGAAGTTTTACGGCTTTTAGAGGCAAAGGTGCCTTCCAGGCACGAGAGCCTTTCTTGTAAACATTCTGTATATATTCAGAATCTTTAATAAGATTTTAATAAATTAACCATGTAATATAAAAGTGTAGGTGAAAGTATGGGGCTTCTAAACTGGCCCTGATTAGAAACTGCTGCCCTTGAAGCGAATTTTATATCTTGCAATTCTTTCAAATTCTGAAAAATCGATTTAATATTTAAACGTTTTGTTACACAAATACTAGTTTCAGTCTTTTTTTTGTATTTTATGAAATTTAAAAAAATTCTAATTGTTTAAAATTTTCTTAAAACTTAGGACGAAAGAAATTTTAAGCCATGAAAAATCATTTTGCTTAAAGTTGTTGAACAAATATTCAAACGACACACTGAAACACAAGCAGTTAGAATGCTGCTTGGTTTCTTAAGAGCTGCAAAAATATTACATTTATTTACATGCAATTGAAGACTGGACAAAAGCGTGACCGTAGTAGCTGCTGTAGGCACGCTGAGCGATTTACTTTACGTTTTTATTCAAGAAGGCTAGACCGAATAATATCGTGCTTCTTTGGTGTTGCTTAATTTTAAAGATTTCGCCTAATTTATGGAAAATAAAGGCATGACTTGATCACTTTACAATCAAGAATGTTACTTAAAAGACACTACAGCGGTATTCATGAAAAGTGTTAGCATTAAACTTTGCTAAAAGGTAATTATTATTGATATTAGGAGTCTTTTAATTTTGCACCTTTCTTTATGGTCGACTATGTATACTCATTCTATATGGCTTTCAGAATTACTTTTTCGTATCCGAAGAGGCATGAGATTCGATTCTTCGAATCCAGCAGGACTGAAATTCTAGTCAGTTCGAGGTTTCGAATCTTAAGAGTATTTACTTAAATATGGGACTGTTAAACCCTTAAACAGAGATTTCCATCATTTATTTCGAACAAGACATAGCTTTACTCTTATTAGTCGTTCCAAATTGGATCCACCTTGCCAATTTAATAAACGACACTGTAAAAAAAAATTAGTTTTTATTTATATTTTTCTACTCCTAATATCCCAAATACAATTTGCTACGTATCTTTGAGGTACATCCGTGGTCTTGTTCAAAGACTACACTTTTTTCTTTCCCTTATCTCATCGTCAGTTTTGGTGTTCAGAAATATAATTTTTCCTTAATATAGATTCTTCACATATATTTTTCTAAAAGAGATCTTAGCACGTCATCTTTTAACTTCGCTACTGGAGTTTGTCCGAAAAAATCAAGGCCTCGTACAGCTCCTTAAGTATTAGAGTATGTTCGGTTTGGTTCAGCTTTTGGCAAATACGGATGTTAATCAAACACTATCTTTCATTCTACCAAAAATATCACTTCAAGATCGTACATACATTTCTTGAAAAATTATATCAAATGAGTTGAAGCTCAAGCCCAACGAGGGGTTTAGCTAGTTTGATCTAATAAATCAAAACTGCTCTTTTAAATGATTTTATTTAAGACTATTTCTTCATTTCCCAGATGCGTAATTAAAAAATTACTTTGCATTAAAATAAAAGGAATATTATTTAGGAAATTTAATTTAAAAATTCAAAAATTACTAAAACTGCCATCTCAAATAGAGAAAATTATCTTAATTAAGAAATTTCCTTCATCCTTCAAGATGCGTATTTTAAGAATCATAAATTCCTTCAAAGACTGAAATTAAGTTAAAAACGAGGTAATTTTATTTAGCACCACATTAAAAACTAACAGGAACTATTGAAATTGTTTTTTTAAGAGAAAAAATAGTATATTTTACAACAAGACATGAAAATGACGTTTTTTTCGTGAGATGAGAAGTTGCCCACGAGCTGCGTTAGCAGCGAGTAGGGCAATCACGGCTCGGGGGTTGGGATACCTACCGAGCGCGTCCCCCAGGTGGCGGATAGGGGGGGCTTGGACCCTCAGGGCCTAAGCTTGCGGCAGTCTTCGGTCCACCCTCGTGTTTGTGCCGTGCGAGGCGACCCGTGTTGGTTGGATGAATGGATCCTGGTGGTTGAGCTGCCCCTAGGACGGATACGACTCCCGGGGAGCAGTAACACACCACTTTGGCCGGGATTTCACCTAGACGGGAGGTCGAGACTAACCCACCTCGATCAATCGGCTGCGTCGCCGGGTCAGACCGCCGACAGGGTGAGTTCCTTAGGGACAGAGGGGCGTGCAGCTGGTACCACGGTGGGTGGTGCATCCGACACGTGCGCTTCACCCGGGTGGTCACTCGGCTCGTGCGCTACTCGTCCTTGGGAGCTATATCTTCCTGGTAGCCCTGGCGCCGAAGTTCGGCGTCCCCCTGTAGGGCTCCGTGGTGGGTGGGGACCCAGGAGGAAGAATACTTAATTTACCGACATGGATCTAAATTTAGTGTGTCAAACAATTATAGAGGGTGCGTCTTCGGATACCCCTCAACCTTTGTTGCAGGTGAAACAAGAACCGACAGAGCTGCAGCAGCAGCAACAACAGCAGCCACAAGAGTGGCAGCAACAGAAGCCCCAGAGGAGGAGGATTAGTGGGGCCGAACAAAAGAGGAGGAAGAAGGCTCGTGAGGAAGCCAAGGCTGTCGCTAGCGGACAGGCTGGTCAAGAGACCAGACAGTCAGCTAAGCCGAAACCTAGCACCTCACAGCCATACGTCCGACCAACAACCTCCCAGAGGCAGGCTTCTGCAGCCAACTCTGGAAAGACAACAGGAGGGGCGCCGCAGAAGAAGAAGAGACAGAGGTCTGAAGGTACCCCTCCGGTAGGTCAACCCAAAAAGAAGGGATGTACAGAAAAATCCCAACAAGCCCGAGCAAAAGGCGATCCCAAACACCCTGCTCCAAACAAACCGATGAGAAGCTACAGCGAGGCCGTCAACAGACACCTCACAGTAGCCATCATCGATAAAAATAACCCTTTGGGGAAATTGACCAAGGCTCAAGCTGAGACCTTACAAACAGAACTGGAGAAAGCGCTGGACAACTACTTGTTCTCCCTTTCAGAAGGTTCTTCTCCACCCACCTTTAAGAGTTGGCGGTACTCTGGGGATATCCTTCGGATAACCTGTGAGAACAACCACTCTTTGGAGTGGCTAAGAGAGGCGGTTGGTAACCTCCCACCTATGTGGGAGGCTGCACGCCTGGAAGTAGTGCAGGTAGATCAGCTACCTAGGCTGCGGAAGGCGGTCCTATGGATTCCGGGCGTTCCGGAAGAAATGGGAACCGTCCTGAAGCGTCTGGGCGTGCAGAACCCCTGGACTGAAGTGGGCAAATGGTGCATCTTTCACACCGCCACTCGAGATCAGCCCCAAGGGAGACTGGTCGTGTTTGGCATCGCGGAAGACGCCGTCGAGGCCATAAACAAAAAGGGAGGGAAACTTAATTACAAGTTCGAATCCCTCAACATTAAGATCCAGAAGCCTGCTGAAACTCCAGCAGCATCTGGAAATACACAGCAACTGCAGCAACAACAACAGCAGCAGCAGCAACAACAGTCGCCAAGACAAGAGCGACAAACTGTAACCTCCTGTACTCCAGCCCGAATGGAGACGGAAGATACCGAATCCACCATGGTTCCAGACTGGGAAGAGTGGCTGGGGGAGGAGGTAAACAAGACGTCACTGGACTCTCATTCCAGTGACGACCAGTAAGTGACATATATTTTCAAGTCCAATGTCTGGACTAAACATTAAACAAATTAACCTGCAACACTGCCGGGCGGCTGCAGCAACCTTATGCAGTCACCTAGGCAGTAAGCCGGACAGTGCCCTCATTCAAGAACCTTGGGTAGTTAACTCGAGGATTTCTGGTCTGAGCAGCTTAAAAGGAACGACTTTTGTGGATAAAGGACAGAATAAGCCAAGGACCTGTATTTTTGTTCCAGGTCATATTCAAGCTCTCCTGCTACCACACCTGAGTGGACGTGATATCACCACCATTCAGATTAGTTGAGACATGGGGGAAAAAACTGATATAGTCTTAGTTTCAGCTTATCTCCCAGGAGATGCAACAGATCCCCCTCCCACTGTTGAGCTGATGGAAGTCATCAACTACTGTGAGAGGAATGGAAAGCATCTGATTATTGGGTGCGACTCGAACGCACACCATCAGGTATGGGGAAGTGCCGACATCAATGCCAGGGGTAGATCATTACTGGAATACCTGTCTGGCACTAATGTGGAAATACTTAATCGGGGATGTGAACCTACTTTTGTCACAACTCGATGTCAGACTGTAATAGACATTACACTGGCTTCTTCAAGTATTTCTAAAAATATAGTGAACTGGCAGGTGCTGCCTATGGCAACCCTCTCGGATCACAGAATGATAAGCTTTAGCTTAAAAGACGCTAAGGCTACTCGACAAGAGTACAGAAGCCTAAAATCAACCAACAGACTTCTCTATGCAGAATGTCTAGAAGGGCGACTACGGCTTCTTCCACCACTAGACAATGTATCAACGATAGAGGATCTGCAGAATGGAATTGACCTCCTGCAGAACTCGATCATAGACTCTTTTCATCAGGCATGCCCGGTAAAGACAGCTTCATCTCGCAGCACCACTCCATGGTGGTGCAAAGAGCTTGAGAAGCTAAAATCTACCTTAGGCAAACTGTTCAATAAAGCCAAGAGATCAAAATCAATAAATGATTGGGAGATGTACAAACATCACCAAAGAATTTATAAAAAGGAAATAAGAACAAGACAAAGGGAGTCATGGAAGATATTTTGCAATGCAATTGAATCTACCAAGGACTCTGCTCGTCTTAATAAAATTCTGTCGAAAGACCCACAACAGCAACCTGCGAGTCTAAAACGTGAGGACGGTAGCTTTACCACTAACGTTGAAGAGACAGCAGGGGTGCTTATGAGCACTCATTTCCCAGGGTGTCTCATCGAGCCCCTACCCGCATGGAACGACACTCCCAGTCCTACTCCAAGAGAGGAGGACTGGGAAGTGGCGAACCACGTGGTGGAAGAGGATAAAGTAATCTGGGCGATCAAAGCATTTCATCCCTTCAAATCGCCAGGACTGGATGGCATATTTCCAGCTCTATTACAATGGAGTCTGGATGCTCTGCTACCATATCTGCTGCGAGTCTTTAGGAACTGTATCGCTTTTAGATACATTCCAAAGAAATGGAGGGAAGTAAAGGTAGTCTTTATACCTAAACCAGGTCGTAGGGATTACTCTCTACCCAAGTCCTACCGTCCAATCAGTCTAACATCTTTTCTTCTGAAAACGCTGGAAAGACTGTGCGACAGAGAGATAAGGGATAATGTACTGACAATCAGTCCACTACATCCCAATCAACACGCATATGTTCCAGGGAGATCTACCGAATCCGCACTACACTCAGTGGCAGGGCGAATCGAAAAGACACTAGACAATAAAATGTCTACCCTGGGCGTATTCATAGATATAGAAGGAGCGTTTGATAAAACGACCTTCGATAGTATTAACACAGCCCTTCGGCAACGTGGGGTGAACGACATCCTTCGGGAATGGATATTACAGTTTCTTAGGTATAGAGCTGTACACATTAGAGTAGGAACAACCACCATCAGAGGAACGGTATCCAGAGGCTGTCCACAGGGTGGCGTTTTGTCACCACTACTATGGAATTTAGTAGTTGACAGCCTCATCGACCGCCTCAATGGCGCAGGTTTCTACACAGTAGGTTATGCAGATGATATAACTATCCTGCTTACTGGAAAGTTTGAGCAAGTGCTGTGCAGTTTGATGCAGAAAGCACTTAAGATGACTGAGCAATGGTGTGCAGAACACTCTCTACAGGTTAATCCGACCAAGACGGAGATGTTTCTGTTCACGAAAAAGAGGAAGGTTGTCATCCAAACACCACGACTCTTCCAAACCCCTCTAACTTTTTCAGATGAAGTCAAGCATCTGGGAATTATACTTGACAAAAAGTTGAACTGGAGTAGACATATAAAGGTTAAAACTGAAAAAGCAAGCATGGCATTTTGGCAGTGCCGTCGTGCAATGGGCAGACTTTGGGGACCATCACCGAAGGCTGCCCTATGGTTATACACGGCTGTAATTCGCCCAATGCTATGTTATGGAGCACTTGTCTAGTGGCCCAGGATCAGACAAGTTACTGCAGCAAGAGAGATCTCGCACATACAGAGATTGGCATGTATGTGTACAACGGGAGCCATGCGTTCCACCCCAACCGCAGTTCTGGAAGCTGCTTTGGGCCTCTCACCACTGGATCTCCATGTGGAGGAGATGGCACTGAAGTCTGCTCTTAGACTGCGGGTGAAGGGACTGTGGAAGGACACAGGTGCTGGGGGAAGACACCATCAGATCCTAAGAGAGGCAGTCCTTCGGATGCCCCTCCTGGGAGCGAAAATGGACTCTCTCCCACCAACCTACATATTCAGGAAGCACTTCAGAATCTATCTGAATTCTGAAGATGCATCCGATCCAGATATATCCATCTATACTGATGGATCCAAAACCTCAGAAGGTACAGGGGCAGGCATCTTATCAGATGACCTAGACCTCCAAGAAAGCACATCATTAGGCACCTTGGCCACAGTTTTTCAAGCAGAGGCTGCCGCCATAATGCAGGGTGTAAATGCAATTCTTGTACGCAGAATCAAGAACAAGATTATCAGAATCTCAAGCGACAGCAGAGCTGCTCTGTTGGCACTGAACAACTGCAAAGTTGTATCAGGAATAATACTCCAATTTCGTAGCACTCTGGAGCAAGTCGCTATTGACAATGTCCTAGAACTCGTTTGGGTCAAAGGACATTCTGGACTATATGGTAATGAGCGAGCGGATAGTTTGGCGAGGCAAGGCTCGGAACAACCATTCTACGGTCCCGAACCTGCACTCCCACTATCCCCAATTGCGCTCAATACCTTAATCGAAAAGGAAACCCGTAATCGCCACCGTGAAAGATGGGTCAACATGAACAAATGCCACCATGCAAGGATGGCGATCAGAAGCCCCTCATTGAAGATGGCAAACTTTTGTACACAGCTGTCAAGAGACAAACTACGACTTGTTGTAGGAATATTGTCAGGACACTGTAAACTAAATAAGCACATGCACAGGATGGGACTAAGCGAAGACCCAACCTGTCGGGGTTGCGACTTAGAAGACGAGACAGCAGAGCACATTCTGTGCGACTGCCCTGCACTCGCTCCAATCAGAGGATCCGTGCTAGGGGACTTCTGGCCTAGTATGGCCAGTATCAGCAGCATCCCTCTAGCTAGTATCCTCAGGTTCGTCCAAAGGTTAGGATGGCTTGAGTGATGCGCCTAGAAGAGGATGTTGCAATGGAGGCAGCACAATGGGCCCATAAGAGGCCTAAGTGCACGTGACGTAAGTCACCCTCCACCCAAAATCCAGAATCCAGAATCCAGGGCAATCACGAACGAAAAAAACGTATTTCATGTCGAGTAGTAAATGCTATTTTTTCTACGACATTTTAATTATCTGTTTGAAATAAGTTTTAATTCGACTTAATTCAAACCGAATTGTGTCAATGCAAATTATTAATTGTTTGTTTAATCGGTTCCATAGTAACACACGCATTTTTTTATTTTGTTGCCATAGATTTGGAATTCTTGTTTTCATCTCTATACCTTTTCAACTTCAAATTGAGACTAATCATTTTCAAATTGAGAATAAACACGTTCAAATTGAGACAAAAAAATTTGAAATCGATTAAACACATTCAAATTGAGAACTAACACAATCAAATTGAGAATAAACATATTCAAATTGAGAATAAACACATTCAAATTGAGACAAAACAAACTATTGACTTCAGCTTGTTTTGTCTCAATTTGAATGTGTTTATTCTCAATTTGAATATGTTTATTCTCAATTTGATTATGTTAAATCCCAATTTGAACGTGTTTAATTGATTTCAGATTGTTTTGTCTCAATTTGAATGTGTTTATTCTCAATTTGAAGATGATTAGTCTCAACTTGAAGTTGAAAAGGTATAGAAGTGAATATGTTTTCATCTCTAGATAGAAAATGTAGCGTTTTCGCATAGGGTTTATCGTGAAGAAAATACTTGTTTTCGTATCATGTGTAGAAAAAATGATTTTAATTAAGAAATTGCCGTCGCTCTCTGAGATACATATTTCAAGATCATAAACTACTAGAAAAATTATATTAGTTGAACTGAAATTCAAACAAGATATGTTTAAGCAAATTTAATTTAAAAATCAAATAATTATTAAAATTGCTTTTTTAAATAGGAAACCACCCTTAATTTCCCCTTAGAGATGGTAAATTTCATGAAAATTACATAATACCATTCAAAACTTAACCCAAGGAAAGGTCATTGTATTTAGAAAATTTTATTTAATGGATTAAAAATTACTATAACTTCTCTTTTACCAGGAAAATTAAATAAGAAATTTTATTCGTTCTTCCTGATGCATGAATTAAAAGGCGCCACTTCAAATTTAACTAAAATTAAGCCCAAAGAAAGGAAAGGAAAAGCATATTTAATTTAAAAATTCCAAAATTACTAAGATGACTCTTTTAAATGGAGAAAAAGATTTAAATTAAGAAATTTCCTTCATTCTTCTATATCACAATTTCAAGATCAAAAATTATTAGAAAAGTTATGCCAAACAAATGAAATCCTAGGTCAAATGAATGTGTTATTTAATTAATTTAGTTTTAAGAATCGAAAATTACTTTGTATTTGTCTTTATCTGTAACCTGTTTTACCTTTCGGTGTTGAGGATGGTGCGTTAGCGTATGTGGCTTTTACGGGTGCAATGCACAAACCGGCTCGTTTCTGTGAGTTACGTGGTTGGTGCGCCGTTTTACCTACATACTGCACCATGTATTGTGTAGAGTGTAATGTGTATGTACATACATATGTATATGGTCTTGTTACTCTACCTCCTAGGCCTGTATTCGGAGGAGAGCGTTGTTAATTTGTTGCACAACGATGAATGGTCACCAGGACTCGATACCTACTTCCAGTCTGCAGGAAAAGTCCTGTCCATCGGGAGATTCTAACCAAAGACTAACGTAACGCTATCCTGGCGCTCTACTACTGCGCCACCCTGGTATTACTAAAATTCGCACAGGGAAAATGATTCTTTATTATCTCATATACTTTTTTTTAATACACTTTATGTCAGACCAGCACTGTGTGCTATACACGACACTGTTAATTTTAGTATTAGAACATAACTTTGATATCACTATCGGGATTTATAATTTGCACTGTTATTTGTTGATAAACGTAAAAATCACATATAGAGTTAATATCACTTAGTGGAGAGTTTAATCATTGTTTATTAAGTCTATAGGTAATTTCCTTTTTAGCTTGGTGTGTATTTGTTTTTGACCTAAGTTATAATACGTAGCTCCGCTGCACTGTATTATATACATAATTTAAATGCAATAATTTACTAGAAAAATTATGCCAAACAGGCTAAAATTCAGCCTAAACAAATTTCACTTTTCAAGGAAGAAAAGTTCAGAGATTTCTAAAATGGTTCTTTCAATCAATTCTTTAAATACGTGATTGTAAGATAAAAAATTGCTAGAATAATAGTATGTCAAACGACCTGAGATCCAAGCTCAAAAAATATTTTATTTAATAACTTTAATTCAAAGAATCGAAAATAGCTAAAGTTCCTGTTTGGGACAGGGGAATGATATTACTAAGGATTTTCCTTTATTCTTTTAGGTACATAATTTAAAGGTAATAAATTATTAGAAATTTAATGCCAAAGAGTTAAAATTCAAACCCAAACAAGGGTTATTATTTATTATATTATATTACATTACATAATGAAATTGCTCTCTTAAACAAATTTTTAGCAAATTTTATTTAAAAATTCAGAATTTACTGAAATCGCTCTTTTATAAAGGGAAAATGATTTTAATTAAGTCACTTCCTTTGTTCTCCCTGATACATAATTTAGAGGTAATATATTAGTAGGAAAGGTATCCCAAAGGAGCTAAAAAATTCAATTCCAAACAAAGGTCATATTATTTAGCTCGTTTAATTTAAAAATTAAAAAGTTACTGAGTTCACTTTTTTAAAAAGTCCTTTATTCTCCCAGATACACAATTTAAAGGTAATAAATTATTATAAAACTTGTGCCAAACGAGCTCCAATTCAAGTACTTACAAACAAGGGAAAACTTGCTCTTTTAAGCAAATTTTAGCAAATCTAATTTAAAAATTCAGAAATCACTGCAATTGCTCTTTTAAAGACGAAAAATGATTTTAATTGGAATTCTCCCAGATAATTTCAAGGTAATAAATTATTTTTAAAAATATACCAAAAGGGTTGTAATTCAGGCCCTAACAAAGGTTATTTTATTCAATTCAATTGAAAAATTCAGAATTCATCAAAGTGCCCTTAAATAGGGGAAATCATTATAATTAGTTCCTGACTTTCCTCTAGTCTCCTAGCTACATAATTTAAAATTGTCGTTTGACGAACTGCACAACTGAAAATTTGTTTTCACAGTCTCAATTAGAATCTTTAAGGGTTGAATTTATTTAAAATCAGAGTTGCAATCGTGTTTCTAGATTTTTTACTTCTAATTTAACCACCTGTTTTTCTCCTTATCTTAATTGCTTTCCAACCTTTTGCTCTTTGTCCTTAATAAATAACTCCCAAGCAATTATTAAACAACAGCCCTTGTTTACAAACATAATTTTATAGAGCAAAAAACGTCTGTGTAAATTTCCTAAGGCATTCAAACAACTCCAACAATAAAAAAACAGAACGGAAACTGAAGGTTTTCAACTTTGCGGTTTTACTCATTAATTCCCATTTCTGGTTCAGCCAATAAAAACCACATTCTAGTTAACAATTACACCGAAAACTATAAAGTTTAGTCAAAGATTAAGAAGTACAAAAAAGCGTTTCCTTAAGACCACCCAATGATACGTAACATTATCTTTGCCTGATATTCTAGAAAATCCTGTTTTCAGGTTATTTTATATGTAAATTTTGTAGTTTGACATCGACGTGTTAGCTGCCGTTTAGTGTTTTTTCGAAATTATTTTGTAAAATAAGCAAACGCGACTAGATTTGGGATATAAAATTAGAGATAACATTTTTAACATTTCTAGGTATTATCCTGTCACGAATCCTGCTTAAGCACTTACGTCATTCAGTTTTTCAACCTAATGCAAATTAACTATTTTGTTTGGTTATTTTATATAAATTGGTTATTTTTAGAATGTGTTTAGTTCAGTTTGCTTTGGGAACTGTTAATTAATGTTAGGTTTCAGCTTTCGTCAAAGGAAATCTCCACGAATGGGATTGTCTCGCTCAGAATCTGAACTTTTGGAAATTAGTTAATTTCCAGAAGTAAAACATCTGTTTAGTTAAACAATTAACTAAGCCTGTTGTTATTAATATCCCGGAGTACGAACTAAATCACAAAGGTAAGCTATCAGTTAAACTGTGTTCGCAATTAAAGATAGTTTGCCTAAACCGTGTGTGGGTTACGCTTTGTTTCCGTATAAGCAACATACAAAGATATTAATTTCAATAACAATTAGTCGTTAAACAACTGACTATTAATTATGGAACTATAATAACCCTTTAGGACAACTCAATAATTAATACCAGGGCTTGTGAGTGTCTGATTAATAATTGTTTACTGGAATTTCTGAACATTTTCTATTAATTTGTATTTTTCATATTGTTGAATGTTCCAAATATTTAAATTTATGAGAAATTTCATACCATTTCAGAACATTCCAAGGGCATGATTTGTTTATCACAAATGTGACTTTCAATATGAAGCCTGCTTTAATCTTCCTTTGGCCTTTATTTTATCACAAGCAATAAACAAAAATATTCCTCTACGAAGGATATTCACAAACAAGGACATCGAAATAACTGCAACAGGATAAATAGCCCGCGTTCATCCATCCCTGAAAGCACTTTAGTACGAGTAGTACACCACATACCTGACATAATTATGCACGATGTTAACCAAGACTGAAGTCCTTGTTAAAAAAGCCCTCTTTATTTTTTTTCTGTATACTATATGTGTACCCAATTTAATTTAAGTGTACATTGTTTCGTCTTTACACACGTGAAAGACAAGAGCCTAGTCTTTTTTGAATTTAAAAGATGACTTATCAGAGTAACCCATCTTCTACAGGTAGTTTCCCTAATGAGGTCGGGGTGTTATGATGTGGGTGTAAGATTTTCGATAACAAAACCAATTTAAATTTAAAGAACACATTATTTATTTTTAATCTATCGAAGCGTTGATTAAAAACATGCATATGTTTTAGCTTTTCAGTATTTCAATCGTGATTTGGAGTGTAACAATCACAGAGTTGGTATAACTTTTTAATTGTTGAACTTTAATTAATGAGTTTCAATGATTGGGCTAAAACTTACTTTTAACCCTAAAATTTTATCAAAGTGGTAGTTTTCGCATTTTCAGGATTCGGATTATAAACAGTATGATAAATGATGTCATGAGATGTCCTAATCAATCCTAATTAAATACCCTGAGTCAGCGAGAAAATTCAGACGAATAACTTTCCGAAAATATACGTGATTAAGGACTACTAACAAATTACGATGTTAAGCCATTCGTTATTGTTTGATATTCTGGTATTGAAAATAAAACAATTCAGATATTTTGAATCAATGAGTTTGAAAACTTACTGCTGCATTTAGTGCCGAAGTTCATTTCGTGATGTATCTTTTATTTGTACGATCGATACGAATGCTTAATTTTATATACTCCATTTCGCCCTGCTTCTTGCTGTTGGAACAGCTGTTGCAATAATGAGAAATTGATAGCAATACAAAGCAAAAACTGGCATATTTTGCTTCGTAACTGCATTAAAATTGACATAATTCTTCATGATAAATCGTTAACGAAACTTTGCAGGGCGTTTTAATAAAGTGATACCATTGGTTCTGCAAAAATATGTTAACTGCCCCCTATTTTCAGTCGATTAATGTCGAACAAAAAATATTTATTTGACAGAAATAGCACTAACGCTGAATAAAATCATCAGCTTTAAAAGGGAGGCAAATTAATGAAATTTAAAGCATTCCTTTTACAGGAATGAAGCTAAAGACTGCAAAAAATTTCTATATTCTAAGGGACAAAAGCTCAACTTAAACTAAGAAATCATTTAGTTTTTAATTAAGGTAATCAATAGGGTGTGAGCTTTTAAGCTTCACAATATACCAAATTGAAGTTCCATTTTTAAGTAGCCAGAACTTTGATTGTGACAACTTGGTCACCAAAATGGGTATTTGCTTTTTAACAGAGTTGTGATTTACTCAGCGTTCTATATTTTGTAAAGTTAAAATTCAAAACTGGTAGTCCAACATGTGAATTTTTTATGTGAAAATGGGTATCAAATCGAGTAAAAATTAACGTAGGAGCATAGGTAACGTCTAGATGTCAGCATGGAATTACGAAATATGAAAATGACAGTTAATTTTTAGCCACCTCTGAAGCTGTCATTCAGTTTCCCACAAATCCACAAATCGTACGATGTTGGTAATGACAGCTGACTGTAAAGAGAAAATTCAATTCATGTCGGAAGCTTCGAAATACATTGCTGGAATTATTTTTACTGATTGGTGTTAATTTTTTAATAGGACTCCGTTGAACCTTGTAGATTGTAGAACCAAAGCTCTCTATTTTTAATTTAATATATTTTCTGCCTTTTTAAGAAAATTTTCACCTTAAACGCCGTTTTGATTTTATTTTTAAAAATCACAGTTCTTAGATTGATTTCTGTGTCTCAGTTTCCAAACGACTTACTTCTTTAACTTAAAAAAATGCAAGATTTATTTTAATTTTGATAAATTTCAGTTTTTTTTAAATGATTTCATTACTTACTCTGCTTATTGAGTTTGGTTTATCTAAAACAGTTTAATTCTGTAAAGTTTTGTTCAAACAAAATTTCTTGTGTAACTTCGAATGGGTAATAAATTCATAAGTCTGTCATAAATTTAAATTTACTGTTTACAACTAAATTTATCAAAACAAAATAAATTCATCTATACTTTCCTAATGATTTTAGTTAGTTGGCGGACTAACCGCGCCACCTCTACACAAGTGTTCAAACTACCAGCTTCTACACTTCTTGTTAGATGGTACAGGTAACTGTATTTATAAAACGAAATTTAAAAATTTGTTTACATTTATATTTGAGCCTTTTTAAAGAAATTCCACGTGCTATTAATGTTATTAACAAACGGTTAACTTTTTTTAAAGAAAAATTCTATAAAAGTAGGTTTTTCATTCACAATTCCCTTTAATTGCAGTCACAGCATTTACTGACTACTTGTGTACTTAATCATTTTTAATTTAAATTCACCTACAAATCTTTTATAAACTACTTAAAATGCAGTGTTCTTTGCTTCAAGAAAGATGTTTTGTTGTCTAAATTTATTGTAATACCAAAATACCTATTATTTTAATTTTTTCTGATTATCAGAAAGTCTAATACAAATATTCAAATTTTTATGATACTTGAAAATTGAAAACAAATTATTTTCAATGTACTATCTAGGAAAAGATATAATTCTCATTTTAAAAAGCTTTCCGAAAAATTACATTTTAAAAACTCTATTCTTGAGTTATATAAACAAACTTACCCATGGTAAAACTTAACTTTATAAATCTTTGCTTTGTATTTTTGTTTCAATTTACTTAAACCATCCTGCCCGAAGAATGGTTCGACGGAAACGTCAGAAAACATCTAAAAAATAACAAGCATTAATTTGGGGTTTTCAACATTTCCATTTTCCACATACCGGAAGTTTTCTAGGAACTAGGAACCAGTATTATTTCTTGATTTCAAACAGGTCCACAGGGATTATTGGATTGTTGTTTAAAAGTCAATTCTGTTCCCTAAATTTTGAATATTTTTATCGAGAGCTTATAGAACTATTTACTGAAAAACGCTGTCTTATTTTTTACCTTTAAATTGTCAGAATCTGAGCTTTATAATGATTTCACCGTATTCCCTTTATGATTTAATTAATTTAATTAATAAATAAAATGGGGTTTGCATTTTCTTTTATTTTTTTTTCTGTTTTCCCTGTTTTTTTCTTTATATTCCTTTTTTGCCCTTTTATTGTGTACAGATCTTACAACCTCTAATGAAGATTAACAAGATACAGTCGAAACATGAGGTAGATACCTATAGAATATTTCGAATTTTCTTGAATGTTATTCTTATAATTATTATTAAATTAACGTAGAAAACTTTAGGGATATAGTTTAAAAAATAAATTTTATTTATAACTAAATTACCAGCATTTTATGTTTAATGGTAATTGTTCTCCTCAAAAGTGTGGCATTTTAATAATAGTTGTGTTACTTTCGGATGTTTTAAAACATTATTTTAATTTAATTTTTATTTTCAGGGCCCTGAATAATTTTTAATAAGGCTGTCGATTGAATCTGAATGATAGATTCGAATCTCGACCTCTACTTTCTGCTAAAACAAGATTCGATTCTAGAATTCGCATTCCAATACTGAACCTTAAATCGGGAAGCAAATTCTGAAACTTATATTTGAATTAAAAATTTTGAACTTCGAGACTGACCTCTGGCTTCAATTTGTACATTCAAATTGAGCGGGAATTCACAATTTCACATTTGGTTTTCATTCCAGGAGCTGCACGAATTCTCAAGTAGCGGATTCGAATTAGAACCTTCTTCAAAAAGCAATATAAATATCAAATCTGTTGGTCCAAGGAATTTGAGCTTCTCAAATACGGCAAAAATAAAATTACCGATTACCTAGAAAGAATATTCAACAAAATAGAAAACGGATAGGCTCTACCTGCAGAATGGAATAATATATGCTCTATATTCATAAAACAATACAAGAGATATGTTCCTGTAGAGGAATAAGTATGTTGCCACCGGCGGTAATACTTTTCAGCAGCATACAGGGGAATAATAGTATATGACGCACATAAAAGAAGTGCAATGGGGCTTTAGGAAAAAAAGGTCATATTTAGACAACATTTATTGCATAAGACAGTTAGTAGAGCAAATTAGGATGAAGAATATTGACACATGCATAACCTTTATAAATTTGGAAAAGACATACGATAGAATACCCATATGTCACGTGCGCAACGCAATAAGGCGAATGAATATAGAAGAAAAAGTGATCAGCATAATAAAGAAAATATATATCAACACAAAGGCACAAAGTAAACTAACTTCTTGTACAATACAATACTTACGAAAGGTCTTAAACAAGGTCGCAGCGTCTCATCGCTACTTTTTAATATATAAGTTCAACAAGCTTTGCACACCTGATACCTAAAATTTGCAGATATAGGATTCCCATTCAGAAATATTACTTTACACTTTCTACTATACGCCGACGACCAGATTATATTTGCCCAAGTTGAAGTAGATCTAACTTACATGCTGATAAAGCTAAGGAAGAGTAAGAAAAATGGGAATGCGAATTTTAAAACCCTAGATTGAAGTATAACGACACTCGTCTAGCCATAGGAAAAAGGGCAACAAAGGCTTTCCATGGAATAATATGGAACAACAACGTAGGACAAGAAACTAAGAAAAGGGGTTTTCATATCTCTAACAAAAACATTTCAAAATAAAATTCGCATATTGGAACTATCTTTCAGAAACCTGAAATGAATACGACGAGAGCGAGTAAGGAATGAAGAAATATGGAGGAGCATGAATGTTACCTGCTCGATTATAAAACAAAGCCTAGAAGACAATGTATTGCAATGATATGGGTATATAATAACTGGCGCAAGCGAATAATGCAGTGGTCTCCACAAAGAGGAAGAGGAAGAGGTTGGCCTGCTCTTAGGAAGTCGAGATATATAAACTTAGCGATGGATGATAGGAGTCTACAAACGGGAGATTGTGAAAATAAAGGAAGATGGAAACAAAAGTCGCTAAACTCATTGATACGAACTAGGCCCTGCTTGTTAACGGGCGCTGTTTTCAAATTGGCTAGCTCAGTAACTAAAGACAAGAAAAAACAAAAAAAATGCCTGTACACAATTGTGAATTGGAAAATTGTCATTAATAGTTCAAACTAGGCGCTGCGGCGTTGCGAGCGGCGATGGTGGTGGACCTGGACCAGCGTGCCAGCGGCGGTATGACGGTAAGGGCGGCAGCGACGATGAGGGCGGCGGAAATGGCTAAGACGGCAGCGACGGTGAACGCGGCAATAAAGCCGAAGGCGCCGGGGCGGCGGCAATGGGAGACGGTGCGACGAGGGTTCACGGCGTCAGGGGAGTGGCGACGATGGAAAACCTAGGCCTTGATCTGGCGAGAAGTGTGCCGAAGGTGATGAGACGATGGCGTCAACGACGTGGGTGATGATGTGGCTTCAGCAGTAGTGGAGAAGTGTGGAGTGTAGAGGTGGCTGGAAACGGGCTGTGTAGCCGGCAGCGGGCAGTTCCAGCGTTGAGGTGGCTGCTATTGGAATATGACTAGACTGGGCGACACCAAGCAATTAAGCATATCCGCCCCCCAGACATCTGAAGGACGTCAGGGACGTCTTTAGGGGAATGAAGCGAATGAGCGAAATAGTAGGACCTCTATTGGAATATGACTAGACTAGGCGAACCAAGCAGTTAAGCATATCCGCCCCCCTGACATCTGAAGGATGTCAGGGACGTCTTTAGAGGAATGAAGCGAGGGACGTACCTTCTTACCTTACTTACTCCTACCTTCTAACCTTACTTACTCCTCCTGCCGGCGCTGCTCCTCCCGGTTCTTCAGAACTCTCTCGGCGAACTCCCTGAGGCGGTCGTATATGTCTTCTGCCACTAGGTCCTGTGGGCGTGGTGGCCATCTGACTCCACGTTGTTCCACGAAGACCTGTAACAGACCCCTCTCCCTTTCTACCTCTTGTGTCGCGCAGTCTGTTAGGAGGTGCGCGCTCGTGTCCTCCGCTCCGCACTCGCATTCGCCCCTGTCCATCAAGTTGAAGGATCGCAGCTTCGCCCTGAAGTCGCCGTGCCCCGTCAGGAGCTGGGTGATCCAGAACGAGGGCTCGACCCATGACATCTGTAGCCTCTCTGCCACGCTGGGGAAGAATCCGTGCGTGATCCTTCCATCTCCCGACCTGTTCCACGAGGTTTCCCACTTCCCCAGGATATGTTCTCGGAGTTCGACGAGAGCCTGTTCGATCGTCTGCTCCCTGCCATCAAATTCAAACTCACCTATATTCACCGGGATCCTTCTTCGTATCTTCCTCCGGTACCATCTTTCTTCTGCCCTAAGTGCCAACGGCATCCGTTTCGCCAGAACTCCCAGCGCATCCGTGGACGCCGTTCTGTACACCTTCGTTGATGCTAGAAGCATCGGGCGTTGGGTGGTGCCTAGCCCGTCCCTGAGCCTACTGTTCAGCTTGTCGAACCAGACCTCCGCTCCGTAAAGAGCGACGGGTTCGAGAACTCTCGTGTGGAGGATCTCTACGGTCTTGTGGTTTAGTCCCCATCTGGCTTTTACGACTCGCTTGAGGCTCATCCCTAGCCTCCGTCCCCTTTCTTTCAGTTCCCTCATATGAGGGATGATCGTCATTCCTTCCCCCCAGTATATCCCTAGGTGTCTTACCTCGTCCACCATACGAAGTCGGTGGTTCCCCATTCTTACCCTCGGTCGCCTTCCTCGATTAAATTTACCTTTAAGCGTTGAGGTGGCTGTGAACAGGTAGCGTCTGGCGGCGTAGGAGGCGGCGACTGGTTCCAGCAGAGTGTGGAGGTGGTTAGGAACGGACAACGTCTACCGCCGTAGGCGGTGGCGGACGGTTTCAGCAGAGTGTGGAGGCAGTGATGGCTATCAAACGTGCAAGAATGTCGATATTGATCACACATGTAGAGATGTCTATTTTGAACCAGCACAGCGAGACGTTGATAATGAATTGGATTTTTCGAGCGTATTTATATCCCGAAAATCCTATGCTGCTCTTCCACTGGCTGGCGAATGGTGGTAGAAGTGGCAAAATCTGACAAAATCTTGTGTTTTCATTTTTCAGGAATAACTTTCTCAAATCAAATTACTGATTTGTCTAGTAATTATCATCGTCCCACTGCCGTCTTGGCGCATCGTTTGATATCCCACTCGACCTGGTTGAGTGAGAAATGGTCAGGGGCGCACGCAGGGGGGGGGGGGGGGGGTTGGGGGTTCAAACCCCCCCCGAAATGTCATACCTCCTATATCGCGTATTATTCCATATGCAGTACTCATGAAAATGGTTTATGAATTTCCATTCAAACCCCCCCCGAAAATATTTTCTGCGTGCGCCCCTGGAAATGGTTTATCACGTTTGACACCTCCCGTGAATAAAAACCGCGAGAATCTCCGCAAGATGTTCCACGGTGGTGTGTGATAGCAGATAGATGTTTATAAAGTTACAGAAGCAGTTGATTTGGAGGGAAGTTTGATATTGATGTAGTATCTTTTTAGCTAGATAAATAACCGTAAGTGCTTATTGCAAGTAGAAAGTTTTTATCGGCAATTATTTATTATAAGAGAAAATTAGTTCCGCTGAACTAAGGGATAAAATTCGGTGGGTAGGCTCAAGCGAAAGTTCACTCAGCTAGCGGTCCATGACAGTTCTAGGCGTGCGGAATGGGGTTTACAGCCTAGGCCGTTTGCACGTCGAAGCCTGGAACCCCTTTTTGTGGGGAGTTACTACGAATGGAGCGATTTAAAATTTTAAAAATCTTCGAACGAGTATTGAAGAGTTGACACATGTCTTCTGATCATCAGATGAAGGAAGAATTTATGGCCAGAAAGAAAGAAAGCGGTTTTGTTAGAAAGTTCGTTCTGTTTTGTTTTTTTTTGAAAGTGTTAAGGGTTTTTGAACTCTGATTACAGTGTATCGGGCGAAAGTCGAGAGCACAATCGAAGATCGTGTTATCATGAAAGGGAAAATGTCCAAGAAGAAGAGGAATTAGAAAAACATAGTCTGAGTTAAAGTGCAACTTAAAGTAATGAATTATAATAGTATAACTTTAAGAGACTTTAACTGATATCAAAATTCAAACCCAAAGACTAAAACCTTTAAAAATGGTCATTCAAATTCGCTGTAGAAATTTAAGTTTTCAGTATGACTTAGTATAAGATTTTAATATCAATAATCGAAGATTCGAATCTTCAGGAGTTGATTTTTCTTTGATTCAAGATTCGAGTCTCAGATATTTTCGAATTTGGCAGCCTTATTCAATAAGAACATAAACTAAAGCCTATTTTGTGTGTGTATTTAAATTCATTTGTTAGAAAATAATATTACCTAGTCACCACGAACCACGAAAGCCATTATACCAAAAAGATTGACTTATTTGTACTCTTAAACGAGTATATTGCAAGTGCTTTTAAAATAATTTCTGCTCGCGGACCTCATAAAATTTGCTCTGTTTGTAGTTCGACAATAATTAGATTTTACTTTAGAATCTTATTACAAAATCAACCAATACGAAATCGCTTTAACTACACTTTAAAAACGTTTTTAATTAGCAAACTCTACGAAGGGTTGCTTTTTGTGGGTGCACCAGAAAGGCACAAAGGGATTAGTAGAGTTCTGCAACGGGATCGAATTAGCCTGCAGAACGACTTCAGAATTGAATTTTCCCAAATTAGACAATTGTGTTTAAATTCGCTTACGTTCAGTTTAGTACATCTTGTAACATGACGAATAATGAGGTACTTTAATGAGTGTTTTCCTTAGGGACGTTAGCAGTGCATAAACTGAAACATCGCAATACAGTGGCCATTAATTAAAAGTATGCAAAGTTATTCGTTAACGTCAAAGAACGTCAGCAGACTTTCGCACTAAATTACTTGATATAATTACTATATCAAGAGAACTGGATGTGTTCAAATTACATTCCGGATTTAATAAGCGAAATACTTGGAATAACAAGCATTTAGGGAAACTTTGTCTCTTACACACCTTTTTAAATAATTTAACCTCTCTTCTTTGTCATGCTACGTTTTTCCACATTCATAATTGAGTTTTTGCAATGTTAAAAAGTCTCTTGGCTACTGAAAAAATGGATAGCTCTTCGTATGTAGTATAATCTAATTTCCACAAATTCCTGGGATTTCCGAATTAAAGTAAGCCACAGAATTAAAAAATAAATGCAAATGCTTTGTTAACATTTAACTTTATAGATTAACCAATAATTCAAAGGATTCTTAGAGTAATTTATTTTCGATTTCGTAACATATAACAAAACCATAAATTTGCAGAACCACCCCCGTGCATACAAATCACAAAGCAAGTTCAAACTAAGCAAACATTAGTTCTGCACAAAATTATATACTCGGGGGATACCTATATAAAGTTCAAGGTATAATACAATATTATCCCTTTAATGATTTATTAGTAATTGTTCGCAACTACGTGTTTTCTTGTGCGAGATTAAAGCACATCTTGTTATGATTACGATTATTCTCTTTAAAAAACATTGATATAGAAAAAGTTACTAATTAAAAACATAAAAGTTGAACGTCCCTCTTGTGAGAGTCAAAAAACAACAATAAAAGAATTATTACATTTGTTCCTGTTCTAAATTTCATTGAAGAGCTCGTTATTTTAAGATGCACATGTGGTCTGCGGTTTTAAAACTAAAAGATACACGAGGCATGCTGACAAATTACACCGCATATTCTATGACACTCTTTGATATTTTAGCGTGTTTCATCTCGTTCTCTAAGCGCAAGATGTTTCAATTAGTCACGCAGTTGATCATGAGATTTTAAACAGAGTTTCTACTTCTGAAGTATGGCTTTGGCAAACCACATTGCCACATAATACGATTTAAATTTATTTAAGCAGAGAAAAACGTCCTCTTTTACAAGCGATACTTTTATATTTGGTGTTTTTGCGCTTTAAGTTCTAGGGCATTGCGGTAATTTATAAATCACACTTCAAAAGATTCTAACAGTTGCTCAAGTTATAAATTAAGGTGCTTATTTGGAAAAGTTTGTGATGTTTTATTGTTAGAAGAAAACATTGGGGACATAATTAGAGCTGACTTAATTGTGGCATAAATATCTGCCTTCTTCTACAAAGAAGTTTTTTGATTTTTTTAGGAGAACCAAAAAGGGTAATCTGTATTTTAAGAACTTTTCAAGGTTAACCCATACAGTTCTTAATACAACCTATTTATTAAAAATAGACTTAAGATGCTTTTTCTACCATCTGCTTAATGTTAATCTGTTAATTCATTTTAGTCTATAATAAATTTGCTTTTTAATTACTTGAAAATCACTTTTCAATCAAGTTCATGTGCCAATTTATCCTAAAGTTTAAATTCTAAATTTTATTACTTTTTAAAGCTTTGTTGTTCATAGAATTTCCAATAGCCTTCGAACTAAAGCTTATTTAGCTATAATTTTGTAATATTTATACTTTTTCTAAATTAATCTTCAACTAAAGTTTATTTATGCTCTTCTAATGATTTGTTTATTTTCCAATAAAATAATTACCAAGAAACCGAAGGTTTGTCGAAGAAATGCCATAAAAAGAAATTAATATTCAGTACCAAATCACGAAAACTGCCTAGATTTCTAGAACAATTCAAATTTTAAATAAATTAATAAATGAAACGAGAACTTGACTTGACGAGAAAACTTGAAGAACCCTTTGAATTTACTTCTTAAATAATGTTCAAATGCAAAAAACGATTAAAGGATTTAGATTTTAATTGTTACTTTGGCTAAGAAGACTTTATTAGAAACGTAACCACGATTTAGATTGAAATTTAATAATCATACAAGTAGCAAAAGTTCAGTTGTAATTACGTTCAAGAAAACCGTACTAGTAATGAAACAGAAGAAGAATCGCTTCTAACGCAAAACAATATGGAATATGGGGGCTGAAAGTCTTGGGTAAAAAGTTTGCTTTATTACATTCCGTTTGGAACATAAAACTTCTGATTTTAATATTAAAACAAAAATGAGGTGGCCTCCCTTTATCCAGTGCTGAATTAAGTAGGTAGTGTTGACAGTATAAAGAATAAGAGTATCATATATAGTCTAGACTAAAATAATTAGATTACATACCTAATTAATTAATATGTACAATATTATGTAGCATTACACTTCTTAAATTGTGTAATTTGCCATTATGGTATTGCATTACCTCCAAGTTTTCTTTCCGGAACAAATATGAGCAAAGTATAAAGCATTTACGTAGTTTTGTTTTCATTTTCATAAACACGTCAAACAAGTGCAGCCAGCGCAACTTCAAAAATGCTATACAAAAGCAAAATAAGAGGAATATTTCGTAGCCAAGAAAATAAAAACAGAAGAAGCGTGGTTGTAAGAACAAAAAACAAAGATTAAGAAAGTTTTCATCAAATAATGTAAGAAAACATTGTGTAGAGATTAGAATGATAATAATATGCAGGAATCATTATAAATACAGAAGAAGAGGAGACAAGAAGCATAACTAAAGCAGCAATAGAAGAGTGTTCTTGACCTGAAAAGGATGACATAGGAAACGAATATTTGAAATATGGCGACAAAGAGCTGAGCAGAGAATTAGAAAAATTATTTTTTTCGCTACTAGTATTAGAAGCTGTCATTATTGACCTTATTTTCGAGCCCAGAAGATGAATTTCTCTCCTAGTGGTCAATAATTTTTTATTATTGACTACTGGTTAATAATAAAAACAATTGCTATGCGCTCAGGTGCCTATTTTAAATATGTTTTACCCAAATGTCAATTGAAATTAACCTCTCCCCTTGTTATCAAGCAAGGCTATTTGATTTTTAGAAATAAATATACGCATCTGTCATTTTATTTTTTATTTATGTAAAAATGATTAATTAAGAGGAATAAAGGTGCTAGTAGTGAAAAAAATACTATATAAACCACGGTAGAGAAGGCTTTTCTCAGCCTCACAACTTATTTCCCTCCATGCTTCGCATGTCGGGAAATAATACTGCTCGGCTGAGAAAAATGTCTTCTCTACCTTGGTCTATAATATACTATTATCTCATATCGAAAACAGGGAAAATAACTTTGCAATGGAAGACCAGTGTAATGATAACCATGTGCAAGATGGGAGCAACGCTGAACCTGAATAATTACCAAGGGGTCGTCACCTTTTTAAACATAATTCGCAAGTTGTTTTCAAAGATTATTCGAAGGAAATTGTAACAGCATTTATTTACCAAAGAGGATAATAAGGATTTAGGCCTAATTGGCCACCATTGACAACATATTAATTTTGGGCAAGATAGTCATCACATCGATACTCCTTTGTTTTGTAGATCTATCAAAGAGTCGTTTATTACTTATTAGAGTGATATATGATATTAACTTGGACACAAAAACAGAGATCAAAACCTTGAGTACATAGGATAACGCTGATATTAGACAAGGGAACTCACTGAGCATGGAAAAATTGACAGACAACGTGATTATCATTGCAAGTGCCTCGAGTCTTTTACACCAATTAATCAAGCCCTCAAAATTATAACTTGGTGGTTTTAACCTCAAAAATCGTAACTATGACAATAGCGAAGAAATCTATACCCTGCAAACTATAATAAATTGGGGGCAATATCACAGAACAGGCCATGAAGTGCAGATATTGTATAGGAGTAAATATTACAAGTAGGTAATAGAAACGTTTATGAAGAAGCAAAGTGTCGAACACCTAAAGGAGTCAGAACAGACAGACATCGTAAGGTGAAATTATTTAAATATGGAGAATAAAATAAAAATCTAAAACTGTCGCCAGACATTTGTTAACTTATGAAACAGAAATATTATAAACAAAACCATATTAGACAAGATAAGAAACCAGAAAGTCAGAGAATAATGCAATGCGGCTAACATCATAAAGTTCATTAAGGCAACAAAAAGAATAACCATACAGAAAGAGCAGATGATATAGAAAGGTGGCAAAGACAGGCAGACCACTTAAAAAAAGGGTAGATGACATTCACAGCATCGGTAATGTTCGTAGCGTGAAGAAGCACACGATCATTCATATATAAAAGAAGAAGAGGAAAAAAGAATTTAGCTTGTAGGAAAGTACAACAAAGAAAAGCTTTAGCTGTATCCTTTGCAGTCTTCCACTTTTGTCCTGGAGCCATATAATTAGAAATTTATAAAAGTTATGTTACTTTTAAAAGGCAAGTCTGCAAGAGGTTTGTAAGAGTGTAATCGTTTTGCAGAAATGCAAGAAACGCGAGAAAAAATAAATTGTTGACGTTTATGATACCTGAAACCATTCATATGAGCCTAGGGCAATCAAGGCAAGATTTTTATTGGGCGAAAGTAAAGCAAGACTGGAGATATTTTAGTTGCTTATCTTATTTCACAAAACAACATAAGAAGTAGTTATAAAGCAACGTTTACCTTGCCGCATGAAACACTAATCCGATAATTTCATTATCAGGTGAATTATCACTTATAATCTCACAATAGCATTAATTCTTTCCGGAAATTTATAGTTGCGTAATCGGCCCACGCGTTCGGCTCGTGCCGGTTAAGACGTTGTTGAAATGCACTACTAAAATTTCCCGGACATGAATTAATGCTCCAGTGTAGATTCGGTAAGAAAATCGTACCGGCATCGCAATAATAATTGAGTACATATTTAAATTTTACAAACGTAACCATAGCAACTTGTACGTTAGCTGTCATATTTGACATAAAAATTTCCACTTATTAATAATTGTGCCTCGGTTGGTCTACCAATTAAAAAAAAATTTCCGAGAAATACGGGCGTGACCGTGGTAACTATGCCCGATATTAACGTTTCTACTGGTCGTTAATCAGTATCGTACGATTTTCTCCACAAAATTTGGATTTACGTATTTCTAGAAAGCATAGCTTAGGTAGATTTTACAAAAAAAATAAGATTGTTTTTGAAACTTGTCCCAACATTTTTGAAAGTATAGGTGGGAGTTAATCGAATATACACACATCACAAAAGTCTAGGGATATATATTTTTTTATCGATATAAATCAATTTTGTTATTAAATATCTCTACCATTGATCAAGTATGCTAGTGCTAGTCTTTGGGCTAGCGATAGCAATTGTTTCAATAATAAACAAACAAATGCAAATGCTTAATTGTCAATTCAACTAAAAGTAAAGCAATTTCAGTGTTGTTAGGGAATAATTTAATCATCATTTACAGTTAATTTACGTTTATATTGGGGTGATTTAAGTTTTATTGGTGCTGTTATTACGGAAGGTAATCAACAACGACAACATTTAAGTTTAGCTGAAATGAACAGAGCTGTAGGTATGCTAGAAGCTGGTCGAAGACAAGTTGACGTTGCAGCAGCTTTAAACACCTCTCAAAGTGTTATCAGCAGACTGTGGCGTAGATATAGGACATCCGGAGATCCTAGCGAACAACATCCAGGTCGTGTACGCGTTACTACCGCAGTTCAAGATCGCTACTTAACATTTGAAGCTAGACGACGACCAATAATTACGGCTAAACAATTGCTTTCACAGCTTCAGACTACTCATAATGTAACTGTATGTTCTCAAACAATCAGAAATCGATTGCATGAAGCCAATCTCCACGCCCGACGTCCAATAAGAGCCCCACCAATTCGACATGGTAATCGAGCACGTAGAGTAGAATGGGCTGAAGAGCATATTCTGTGGACAGAAGAGCAATGGTCTAGGGTTTTGTTCACAGATGAATCTCGTTTTGGAATACACCCTGACAGCCGAAGAGTTGGAGTGTGGAGGCGACCTGGTAACTTGGAAAGGCTCAGATGTGTTCAAGATGTCCATTCTTATAAAGGAGGTACCGTAATGATGTGGGGTGGTATCTGCATTGGCGGAAAAACAGATCTCTGTTTTCTTGAGAGGTTTTTAAATGCCGATGGGTATCTAAATAGGGTACTGCGGCCTATAGTGCTTCCATTCGCAGGTGCTGTTGGACCTGAGTTCATTCTAATGCATGATAATGCCACCCCACACGTTGCAGGTACTGTTACCGAGTGGCTTGAAGACGAAAACATTTCTGTTTTACCATGGCCTGCGCAGTCCCCAGACTTAAACGTTATTGAGCACGTGTGGGACATGTTGGGAAGAAGCATTGAAAGTGAATTGGATGAAATTCATACTCGGATTCAGCTTCGTGATACCCTTGTAAGACACTGGCAACAGTTACCGCAAGATGCAATAGATAATTTAACTTTATCAATGCCTAGAAGATGCAGAGCCGTTTTGAACCAAAGAGGAGGAAATACTCTCTACTAAATTTAATTAATTAATACTTTAAGTGCTGACACTTCAATTTCTTATGATTGTATAAAATCAACTTTTTGCTAATAAGTTTCATTAAAGCTTTTTCAACTTGTCTTCTTTTGTTTTAAATTAAATTTCTAATTTAGAATGTTGTAAAAGTATTGTGTTAATTTATTATATGCAGACCACCTAAAAAAAATCAAAATACTTGACAGTTTTGCATAAAAAAAAATATATCCCTAGACTTTTGTGATGTGTGTATTATTAATATTACCTTCACATGCGCTTCTCTTTTGATTAACTGTTACTTTTATAGCAGCAGTTCTGTAGTTGCAAATTTTGAAATCGGGACGCTAATTACATTTTAAAGTTTTTTTAAGTCTTTTTTGACAGAGCTAAAAGTTTTCTTATAATTTCAAGCGGTTTTGTTATTAATCTTCACTATATCGCGAACATGATTAGAACCAATCTTTTTGAATTTGAAAAATTAAAGTAATTCATAAGTATCGCTACCAATAATAAAAATATTAGCTGTTTACTCAAAGAACCAAAATTATTTGAATATCCTTCAACTCATTTTGAGAATTATTTATTGTGGCATAAGCCGAATTAAACTATTCTTCTGATGTTTTCCTAATCATACAATTAAATCTGCTATCATTCCACTAATAAAACAATTTTGAAATTAATATTCAACTAACGTTGTTTTTTGTATGTTATTTTTTAAAAATAAGCATTGCCTATAAACAAAGGTTTGACCAAGTATGCAAGACAAATACGATAAAAGAATTCTAATTATTGCCAAAGGGACTTTACCACGTAATATTACCAAGAGCTTTGTTTTCTAAGACAATTGAAATTTAAAATAAATCAATAAAAGTATTAAACCGGAGTGGCCGTGTGGTTAAGTCATTCGGCTACGGCGAAGACGATCTCGGGGTCAAACCCGTGTCAGACGCTCGGCGGGTGGCCTACCCAGCCACTGAAAATAATTGGAAACCAAAATACAGTGCTGGAATAGGTAAGGAGACAACCGGGCATGGAAGCGACTTACGAGGCCTTAACCCTCCATGTTGCCGGTCATACTCCCTCGCGGACTATAATTCCGTTACCTTTACCTTTACCATACTAAACAGTAACATTAACAAACATTGGGGACTAAGTGACTAAGTTTATCTGTTTTGATTATGAATCAACTTGCATTCATATCCATGTATTATTTATAGTAACCTATTTTTACTTTATTTAACTTTAGTGTACTATCTAATGTTTTAACAAGAATTCTTAATGTCGAGAAATGTATGCAACATATTAATTCTATAATTGTGCTGTAAATCATTTCTTATTTTACCCAGTTTCGCGTCTATTTGGACTACAAATTTCGGACATAACTTATCATTTATAAAAGTAACTTAACGTTCAGGGTATTTTAGATTATGGATGCTTTTCACAGCCAAAACAAAATGACACTAATTTAATTTGTAATGCGTTGCTATAAAGTTTGATATTGAATTAATTATTTATCACTTTTTGGAAATAGAATATTTGGTAATATGTATATTTCTTGAAAATTAATAGCTTAACCTAAAATGCTTTTCACAATCTAACGTACACCTTGTGCTCTGAGCACCCTTAACAGATTTTCCAAGCTTTTATCTTAGATTCAGGTGGTTTCCCCTTGCGAAATTTCCATCATTTTTTTTTATATTCACTTTATAAAGCAAATATGCCTTTTCTTCGGCGATTTTCTGGTACTGAAACCACCACTATAACTTCATTCTATTTGCAAATATTTGTACAGCTTTAGGCCCTTCAAATTTTCTTCAAATATTTGTTAAACGGAAACAATTAAAGCTTAATACATATTACAGGGTGTACCAAAAGTCATGTCACACCCCATCTAGGAATGAATTCAGGAAGTGAAAGCCTTCTTTAAAAAGTTACAGTTAAATAACCGAAAAATTTATTTAAATCCTTTACAACTTTTTTCATAGCACTATAATTGTCATAACAAATATAGTAATTAACTAAAATTATATCCTAAAAGGTAATTTCTCACTTGCTGCTGCATTGGTCCGTCTGTTTTATTAATTTCAGGTGTTATGTTTGGCATGAATAAAAATTTTCTAAACCAATTATTAACAATCACTAATATTCTATGCTTTACAATTTGTTCCATACCAACCCAAGCAATTGTTTGGGCAAAATTTTTAAACGATATGCAAAAACATTAAAAGAGGCTCAAACATAACTTTGTAATTCTTTATTTTCGTCTTGTTTTGTCTACTAAATTCAGAGTTATTGTCTCAGAAATACTGACTAAATTTGGAAAACTAGAGCTTAATTGGAAGTTTGAACTTAAGTGTTTACATTTTCAAGGTGATGAATTATGAAAAATGTACGACAAATCTATTCGTTGTTGTTGTACCATTAAAGGTAAGATTATGAAATAACCTATAAAATTTTCAAACATTTTATTATTTTGTTTAATTTTCATTTAAAAATAGCATAGCTATTTATATTGCAGAATTTTTTAGCAATAATTCTCATCGGTAAGGCAAATTACTAAATTAAGTATTCAGAATTGATTTTATGGTCTTGTATCTTCGAATCTAAAGATTTAAAAATAGTGATGGCAATTATATTGAGTTTTTATTATTTTATACTTAATACGCTGGTGTTATTTAGGTCTACAAATCATAACTCTTATTTGTTTAAACATTAATTCTCCTCAACTTCTTCACAGTAAAGTTTTAGATTTGCAGATTTTCAATAATTTTATATACTCTTCCTAAGTAAGGCTCTAATGAGGAAACAGCTTTTGTGGACAATAAAAAATATAGAATAAATAAATAGTGTTTTAATTTGTTCATCTAAATAAGGCTTAAAAATTAAATATTTGGTAAAATATTTTAATTTAAAGGTCACCAAGCCCAAAAATCAGAATATGTTGCTTTTTGTAATAATTTAGATTAGTTAGCAACATTTGCAACAGATGTTATTCAACAGTCATTGGCTTAAAGATATAATTATTAAATATACATTTTCTTTAGAAATGAATTCAAACCATTAGAAGCTTCAGTTTATAGCTGTTTCATTTATTTTTTATTTATTAGGAATGAACAACTGCTTGCAATGGATTTTATGAACTTTAACAGTCCCGCTGCGCCGCTAAGAAATTTATTTGCGTCATTGCAGTACTAAGAAAATCTATTTTTGTTATGTTAAAATATCTCATATATCTGATCATTTTTGAAATATTTTCGCATTAAATCAGATCAAATCATATAATACTACATAAATTATTCTTAGCAGCCATGACTTTAATCGGCTAACAAAGGATACTGCTGACTTTTGTACGAATATTAACTCCTGCAGCGGACATCTTCAAATTTAGAATCGCTATTGAGCAAGGAAATGTGTATACAAAAATTTTGCAACCTCATAGTAGGAATTCTTCAACGCGGAAGTCGTTTCGGTGGAAATTTACGTGTAAACAAAAACACAACAGTTTTTCTGAAGAAACGGCAGTTAATTTCTCCGATTGCAGTGACATATGAAACAAAACTATATATAATAAATTTTAGAAAAGCAGGCCACACTCATTTATTTCATGTGACAAATTAGCTCGCTGTGGGTGCTAACTCTAAATATTTTTTGTTTGTCGTTATTACTCCAATTTAAAAACAAATTAATATTGTCGAAAACATATGTGTGACAGTAAAAAATGTAGTGAGATTACGTTACAAGTGATATATCGCTTCTGTATGTTTAATTTTAGTTTTACAATTCCTATTTTTACGACGGTATTTTAAATGGCCCGTTTCCGTAATGACAATGCCAACTAAATCCTTGGGCTTTAGGTGTGTGCTGTACTTTTTCGGAAATATGCCGGTCTTTACTATAAATGCCGGTAATTTACACAAAACAAAGATTGCATTAACTGGGCAAGTTCCCCTCGTTAAAACTGTAGGGAAGTCCAGCAAATTAGGAGAGTATCAACGGCTTAACTAAAGACTGCCGATACCCGGGATTGTACATGTACAGTCCCCAGGGATAAGGGAATATCATAGGGTGCAACTAATCCCCTGCCACCAAATAGTCGACATTAAACAGCAAGAACTAATTGCAACGGCTCGCAATAAAACAAAAGCATGACTGTAACGACCACCGAAGAACTTTCGGAGTATTGTCTGGTTCGGTTGTGTTTCTCCTGTTTACCTATAACCTATTTTCTTAAATGTATGCTCAGGTTGTATGGGTGGTTGACTCAGATTAGACGGTTCGTTGAAAATCTATAACGACGACAAATAATTGGAAAGCTTTGGACATGTCCCTCGAGACGACCGCAAATTGATGTCCACTCTTGACATATCCTACAAGGATCACTAAGGATTTTCTGTCCTCACAATATGGGAAAGACATCCGACATATAGTTATCTAAATTTCCATTATCCTTCTTTCTTAGCCCAAATCATTATTTTCCTCGGGAAAATGACATTCAACCTATAATAATCTTATGAAAGAAATTTAACAAAAATTTGTGAAGGAAGCTCATCGGTAACTATGGTTTCACAGTAATTTTTTTAACAAATATAAGTATAAATAATTCATCTTAACAAAAACTAAAATTATTTTGATTTGGACCAACGAATGTCTTCGTTGTTTAAGTTAAAACTAAAATGAGTGCCTTCTATTGTCGAATAATCTCACATTTCCACAAGGCATATTGATTTCACCAGCGAATGTTCCACGTTGCTTATAGGATTCCTTATTTAAAAATTCCAAGTTTTACACAAGTCTCTGTGTAGAACGAGCTATAATTATGATCACGTACCTATGATAATTACATTTAGATAATAACTACGTGCAGTGGCTCCCTAGCGTGTAGAATGCAATGTGATCAAAGTAGGCCTTGTTAGGCTTGCTGCCTGTCGCGCTAACGTAATTATAACGTTAGTTAAAAATATCCACCTTAGATGAACTGATAATTTCGAAAATCAACCCGATAAAGGTATCAACAAAATGAAATACGTGTACGAAAAAATCAATTCGAAGGGTAATAATGAAAGCTAGCGTGACATTTTTAAGAGGGAGTAAATTGACTTATCAATTACTGCCCTATTGTTATCAAAGAAATCGGCGCTTAATACCCGCTGTGACGTCATCAACCACACGCTTGCACTTCCGCCTATAAATCAGGTTGAAAGTGAGTTCACAAAGGAAAAATGTACAGTTCGGGACTTTTAAATGGTTAAGATTTAGAAAGTCAAACAGTGATAACAAACAATTTAGGCATAATAATAAAAAAGTAGTGATAAAACTGATTTTCTTTGTAAAACCAATGAGGTTAATGCGACTACAATAAATTATTGCAGCAAATCGAAGATGTACCAATCGAAATTGTTTTTAATTTTTAAATCTTTTAATATATAAAAATTATTTTATAACTGCTTTTTCATGTAGGTATCTTTTCAGTACCCTTTAAGCAAAGTACAAAATTCATCTGTTTTTGTTATTTAATGCCCCATTCAGATTGATCCCCCCTTTGAGGTAACGATTAGTGTTACGTAACAGGGGCATTTCGGCTTAGTTGAATACCTACATTTCGCATATGTTTGATAAAGATGGTTGGTTTCAAACAACGTTACGCTTATACAGAAATGTATGGAAATTGAAGCAATTTGCCCTTTTAAAAAAAATAAAATTCTGCATTGGTTTGAGAGACAAACAAAAAGTTGGCACCAAAATGCTTAATAACGACGCCAGGTACGTCAAAAGAAATTGTTCCCTTGCATAAAACCAATGTAAAATCCTATAATCCAATCAAACGTTTAGTCCATATGTAAAATTGCAGAAAATGCAACTACAACTGAACTGCACAGTGCTAAACAAATATTTTAGAAACTGTGATTTTAGATGCAAAACCCTTTAAAAACAGGCCTAATATACAAAGAACTGAATACCGATAAAAGATTTTTGTCTAACAACACAGCTTGAATAAATCCCCTGAATACCTTGACATCCTGAACAATTCCTTTTTTATTTCAAATCACTCAAACGCCAGAAATATGTATGATGAACTCAAACGTTTAGATGTTCACTAAAATTATTTCATAAACCGGCTTCGACTATAAATTAATAAATAAATATTCCTGGAAAAGAATATACGAACCCATAGATTTCAAATCAAAAGACTTCTAACTGGAAGACTAAAAAATTCCCTAAAAGCACAGAATCACCTCCCGAGCCTCTCTGAAATTTTCATTTTTAATTCGAAGTCATTGAAATGCCTGAAATATTTATGGTGAACTCTAACCAAGTGCTTACACTTACGCTGAAATTATTTTGTAAGTTGAAAATTCTGTCGAAACTGAGCTGGACTGCACTATAAATTAATAAAACAATTTACCTAAAAGAGTACCTGAAACTTACTTTTATGGGCGAAGAACTGACTGCCTCTAATCAAAATGTTTTTTATCTGAAACACTAAAGATTCCAGAAAACCAAAAAATAATTTCCTCGGCTTTTTTGAAATTTTATGTTTCATTCGAATTGCGTGAAGTATTTATGGCTAATCCTAACCAGGTGTTTACACTTTTACTAAAATTAATTTATAAACTGGAACTAAGCCAAGACTGAAATGTAATAAATAAATTTTTCTAAAAGTTCAATTAGGTAAGTAATTCAGGACTTCTACCTTCAAGATGTTTTCTAACTGAAAGACTAACAATTATTCTAAATGGAACAAATAACTTGCTAAGCCTTTCTGAAAATTTTCTTTTATAAGTCCAAATCATTCAGTTGAAACGAAATTGAACTAAAAATTAATAAATAAATATTTCTTAAAAAATACCCCTAACCGTTAATTAGAAGCACCGTTTAAAATCATAATTGAGAGGAGTTTTACAAATTTTTTAGATGTAACAATCTGCAAAACTGCCCTAAAAATTCATGATTATCCTACTTTCCTGAAAAATGCATTTTTAATTCGACACCAATCAAATGTCTGAAATACCATATATCAAACCTAATTAAATGTTTAAATCAGACATGGGAAACCAATATTCTTTCTAACCAAACAAATAAAAGGCTTCCCTAAAATGCATAATATCCTAATATTTTCCGAAAAGCTCATATTAATTCGAAATCATCTAAATCTTTGAAATTCTATCAAAGGTTCTTCTACAAATCGGAAGCCTGAAAAACTGTTCCAAAGGCATGAGAACCTTTATGCTCTGAAACAATCGTTTCATTCATTTTTAATTAGAAGACATTCACACACCTGGAATATTTAATACTTAATATAATAATAAGCTTCAATGTTCAAATGTCTGAAATATTTAATGTTAACCTTAAACAAACATTTACACTGTTGTTGAAATTATTACTAACAACTGGAAAGAAAAGCTAAACTGAACTGTAAGTAATAAATAAATATCTTGGAAAAGGGTTAAAGTAGCTAATGTATAAATTCAGAGGAGTATTTACATCTAAAATCTAAAATAATTGCTCAAACCGATATTTTTTCTAACCAAAAGACTGGAAAACTTTCCTAAACAATAAATAACCTCCTGGCCTTCTTAAAAAAATACATTTTGAATTAAAAATAATCCGAATAGCTAAAATATCTAATGATATAATCAGCATTTTTGCTAGCCGGAAACTGAAAAACTTTTCTATAATGCACATAAAACTTAGCTACCAAAAAATCAATTTTTAATTCGAAACCTTTTCGCCTGAAATCTTTAATACCGAATCTTAATAATTATTATTAACAGCTATAATCAGACTAAACTAAAATAAATATTTTGAAAAGGATTAATAAAACTGTGGTTCAATGCACTTCATGAAAAATTAATTTTTACTTCGAGAATATTATTATTAACAATTATTGAATATGCAGCGGAAAGTACTGTACTGTACTGTAAGTAGCGAATAATTTTATGTGCATACAAAATCTAAAAGAAAAATTAAGATTTTCGTAATCGAAAAGCTCAAAAACTTGCCTAAGAGCAATAAATAATTTCCTGAACATTCCTGTAATATATACATTTTTAATTTTAAACCCTACAAAATACCTGAAATATTTAACCCCAAACCATTTTTCAATTTTTGTGAAACTGCTCTTAAAGAAATTTATGAAATACCCCAACATTTTTGTACCTAGGTGTTTAAAAAATTAAAAGCTTCTACGCATTTTTAAAAGTAATTTTGTGAAAATTTTTGTTGATTTCTGTGGAATTCCTTTTAGAAAATTGACAAAATTCCCTAAAATTTGTTAATTTTTTATGTTTTTAGTTAAAGTTAATTTAAAACTGTCCAGGGACAATAATTTCGCTAAATTTTCTTGAGCATTGATAATTTTAAAATTTAACATTCTTTAAATAAAATTCTAAAATTTCTCAAAATTTCCGTAGGTACCTTACATTTTAACATTTCATTTTTACAATCATTAAAAACAAACGATTTCGTTAAATTTTATGCATTTCGTAAGACGTAAATCCTTTTGGGTCGGCATTTTTTGTTACAAAATAACGATAAATCAAAGTAAAAAAATATAATAATTAGCTTTGAACTGAAAATTCAGATGAAACATTTTTTAAAGAATATTTTGAACTGTAGTTTTAACTTCGACGAACTGTTTCTATTAAAATATTTTTTCCAAACTTACAACATCGGCACAAACGCCCCAAGATGGTTCTTCTACCCTAGTGATATCGCGCCGTTCAAACGGAAGAAAGGAAGAAGGAAAAGGTGGAAGAAGAATAATTAGAATAAAACGAAGAAAAAATACCAGCAGATAAACGAAGTAACTATGAAATTAAGGCGTTAAAGTTCATTATAACGGTGCTTAAAAGTAAATTACTTATTAGCTACTTCTTAAGAGGTTTTTAGAGACTTCTTTTGATGCCTCTGGCATCCTTACGTTAGCTGTTTCTGTATGGGGTATATTTTCACAGTATGTTTTATTTAATATCACATATCACTTATTACCCCCCCCCCCCTTAAAAATTATTCGTCTGGATATAATAGAAACAGAAAGATAATTCAGGCAAGCCTTAGAAAATGAAACAACTTAAAAACACCAAATGTTCATACTATTTTTACAAAACTTAACCAAGTTCTATAAAAATTCGCAAAGGAAATGGGTGCTGTTTCTACGCTACTCATGTGACTAGCAACTTAGCATTTTATTTGTAAATTTTTCTAAAACAGATTTATAGTAAAAATTATTAAAAGAGCTTCCTTTAGGGTTTAATATTTTTTTAATTTGTAAGAATTATATTTGCTCAATAATCTCTGCCTATTGTTATACACATTACACACTGTAAGTCTTATTTAACTCGGAGCAATGCACAAACATTTCTTTTAAAGAAACCTTGCCAATCAAGTTATTTTTTGCGTTTTTTTGAAATAAAAACACTTTTATAGGAATGCCTTTTAGCATGTAAGCGTATCAAGCAGGCCATACCTTTATTTTTTTATTATTCAATATCCCTGGCTTATGTGTGTGTTTTATTGAATACAACAAAACAACCATTATCTTAGAAAACTTACACCTAATGTAGATTTAAGAAATTACTCTGACGGAGTACCTTTGTAGAAACCTATTTGAAGTCTTACAAAAGCTTGAGGTAAATATTTCCAACTATAATTTTCAAAATTTATAACTGACCTCATCTGGCTTCTGTTAGCCTCCTAGAAACAACTATTAATTCTATCTATACCTCCTGATTAAAAATATATTTTTATGTTAATGTAAAGTAAACATAACTAAAATTCGCAATATTCTGTTTAATAAAACATGCAAGAATGTTTTTTTTAAGTAGAATGTTTACTTAAAATGCATTTAAACGAGAATGAATAGTTACTGGATAGGCAACACATCGTACAGAAGAAACTATTGAAAATCCTGTATCAAGTTAACCTTTACGTAGTTTTAACTTATGTGTTCCTGATACCTCGGCGAGCTCAAACACTTGCCGACCACGTGTTTATCATTCTTTGCATTCATTTGAAAAATATTTTGATGATAAACATAGGTATTCATAAAACAACGTTCATTTTTCTACCAGAAGATGACACGCAACAACGTTCCTTTTTCCTCCAGAAGATGACACACTTACAGGATTTATAGTATTCTTCTCCATATTGCTTTAAATTAGTTAGAAAACTGTATAATAACATTAGGTTTGGATACCTGCTTTAACTGCAGAATTCTGTAGGAGGCTACAGGAGGTGGCATCGTAGATACTGGTGTGGCTATTGATTCACAGAGGGCGCAACATCCTCGGATTTCTATAATAAAATATATATAAAATAAGTGACATTTTTTAACCTGCTTGAATATGCTGCGATCCTGGTAACCGGAGTACCTTTAACACCGTCGATCGACCACGTGCTTTCCGATCTGTTTTGGTCTGCTGGGATCCTCCCCTTTTGCTAAGTGACTTGAATTCCTTTTTACTCTTTTCTTCAAGTTAAACAATCATGTTACATTCAAAAACCCGGACGTTTTCTGGTATTACAAATGCCATTTTCATTTGTAATAAACCAAAACAATTAATTAATTCGTTAGGTTTGTTGTTATTATCGATGATTGCTTAACAATTGAAGGACGCTGCTCGGTAGGTACCTACTGCTCATTTACTCCTTCTACAATTCACTCATTTCTATATGTTTAATAATTGCAAGGAGTGTTTCAAAGGTCTTTGAGTCTTCGACTGTTATTGGAAATCGCTGTAACTTTTTTGTTAGTCGAAGTTATAAGTTATAATATTCTACAAAATTCTGCGTCTTTTACGGGTGCAATGCATAACTCAGCCCGACTCTGCGGGTTACGTGATTGGTGCGCCGTTTTATACCTACATGCTGCACCATGTGTCGAGTAAAAAATCCATTGTTTATAAATAAAACGTCTAATAATAACTTGTCATGGACACGGTCGATTAGAACCTATAATAAACATCCTCAACGTTTGATTAGTTTCAAACCTTGAATTTTCATGAGAATCTCAACTAAAACTAAATCATTTTTTTCTAATTCAAAAGTCCAAGTTCAAGCCCAAAATCTTGATAATTTATTTGAAAACGTGCGTACGCTGAACTCAAAGGTGTTGTTAGGAAAGCTCATTGCGAAAGCTTCTCACGTGTCATCAATACTACTTCCCTTATAGCATGACGATTCGCTCTTGACGCGTGGTATTTGTTGTCCATTCTCAGTTATCTTCAAACGACATCGTAATCTGAAGTAATTTTGTTGTGATAGCCTACTTGAAAAACATAAAACACTGACGAAAAAATATCAAAGCATCCTCCAAATGGATTCAACCATAATTCTTAAATTTGCTAAAGCATTTTAAATTTTCATTAATTTTTTTAATACATATTAATATGTTATAAAAAAATTATAACTTTTGTTTACATTCCAAAGCAAATTTTTTATCGACGTAAAAGAAATTGCAATATGCTTATTATTGTTGTTATATACATTATTTGCGCTACATAAATTTTCTTTGGTAAAAATTACAATTCTGAATTCTTTAAGGCTGTTTATACGCCTGACATATTTTAGTAGATAAGAAATTCACTGTATAAATGTGTTTACGTTTGCTTGAAATAAATTTAAAAAGATGGTATTTTAGGGCAAAACCTTGTATTCTGTATCTCATTTATATGCAATAAATTACTGAATTGCATTGTTATAAACTCATAAACCCGAACCAAAAAATAACAAATCATACTTCTTTTACATAATTAATTTTTTATTCCTTGCTAATTCAGATTGGAGAGTTTAATTAAGTCTTTGGTTAGGATTTAACAGAAACCTATAACCTATAATGTGGTTGCCAAGGACTTTTGTGTAATTATTATTGACAAATAAACTAAAGCAAACCCTAATGTTAACTACATAAAAATATTTAAACAGTATCAGTTTGTTAGGGTAGAAATAATTATTGCAAATTCCAGTACTTTAGTTTAAACGGCAGATTTTGCACAAGTGTCATAAATCCACGACAGTAAAATGCAAAAAAGCAAATGAAAACGCTTATTCATTGAGAATGCACTTATCCTATTACAGTAAAATGTGTCGTATGTAGAGCAGAACAGAAATACGAGCAGTGCTTTAGTTACTGCACTGCTTCCCTACAAGAGTGCTCGTTATATAACACTTCCTCTAAAAATGAAATAAACTGCATAAAACGTGACAGAATATTGGCCTTAGCCTTATCCCCATGATTAACCAAGCTAATTTTTACAATTAAACAAAATTGCAAAATTAGTTTATTTAAACTTGCTTTCCGATTTTAATAATAGTAACCTTTATTTAATCATCAAAAAAGTAATAAAAGATTGTGAAAACATTATAAGGACAAGATAAACATTAAAGGACGCAATCTCTTTTAAGATCGATTCTCAGTCCTGACCTAGAATCTGACAATGATTCCAAGCTTAATTGCTTCAAAGCACTGTTCTGGCCTGAGGCTCAACTACCCGAAAGTCCGAGTTGTTCCCAAAGGATTTTGCAAACTTGAGGTGTATGCTTTGTTTGACCATGTATTATAGCCTCCAGGTTAATTTTGATCTGTCCTAGAAACGATAAGTTTTTCTGAATTTGTAACCCTCGAACTTTTCGATATAGGTTTGCGTACCGTTGGTGGCTTAATATCGTGAAAGTCCAGATTCCTGGAAAGGTTTTGCAGATTATCACGAAGCTTTTAGATGAAGATGTACCATCGCTCATTGTTTTATATTTTAGTTTAATTATAATTCTTCTAAAAATAATTAGAACTGATTAAGATCGCCTTTGTTGAATGTAAATAAAAAATTAATTTTGGTTTTCAAGGCAAGTCTAAAGTTCAGGTATTGCTCAAAGTACCTTGGAAAAAGGTTACAAAAACTTAGGGCTTTCTTAAACCTCAAATTTAAAACATTTAACACCGACATAAACCATAAAGTTCTAAGGATTTAGTCCTTCGTGAAAATACTTTTAATGAATTGTAAGAATATTAAATTATTATTAATATTATTGTAAACACTATACTTGTGTCTTTTCATATTACATCATGCTTACAGCAGAAGTTAGTCCTAAATATCTAAAGAATAAAACTTTTTTAGAGACCAAGTAAAGCAATTTCGTTACCAAATCTCCTCATATTAGAGGTTCCCACCAATAAAACTGTTAATTTGGAATCTGCACTTTGTACAACACACGTTCACACAAATACGGAAAATAGAAATTGGGGGGATTGCAGTAAATTGTCCCTTTCTGAACCCAATTGATCTGTCTTAATATTAGTAACTGCGTCAGCAAAATTACTGCAACTGCACATTTGAGAAAGCAGTATTGATCAACTAGATTTCTGGAACTCCTATAAATTGTTCTTGTATACTAATGGAAAACGGCGTAGAAAATAGTAAATTAAAGTGGCATTTTAATCGTTAGCAACACTTAACTCGTTAGTAACACTTTACGCCTTAGCAACACAGTAACACAAATCCATTTTTTCTTTGTAATTATTTTGTTTGTTTACTTGTCACTAGGTACGTGTTGCAGTTGTTACCTAAAAATCGTTTCTATGTATCCGTACAAACATAACCTTGATAAATTTACCAAATTTGTCTAGAAAATTAGTTTTATTTGAACTTTTCCATTAAGTACCTACACAAAAAAATAGTATATTCAACGTGTAAGAAAAGTGGTTTTCTGGCTCGTGGAAATTCAATTCACTCGCTAACGCGCGTGAATCAAACATTTTTCCACTCGCTAGAAAACTATCACTTTTCTTTACTTGTAGAATAATCTACTATTTCTTCATGAAAGCTTTCTAAAATTAATATAAGAGTTCAGAAATTACTATGATTTTTGCATACCTAAGATTTTTTTTTGAAAATCATTACTATTATCCTTAACGTTTCCTAATCCTTAAAGGACCTTAAAACGTTTTCAGAGGAAATAAATAAAGCGCAAAGACAATTTAATCATCGTTATTCGTCACATACCTACATTCATTATTCTCTAAACTTATATATTTTGTTTTTACTTTCTTATCTTTTCTAATGTTTAGAGGACCATAGAGTAGCTACCTTCCCGTCTGTAGGACAAATAACTAAAAAAAAAAATTAGTTAATTATCATTATTTCTAGAAAAACGTTTTTATTCTTAATCACATTGAATATTCTCTTAGCTTATGAATTTAAGTTTTGGCGTTTTCCAGTCCTTAAAGGACTTAGAGTCTTTAGAATAGCTTCCTGTAGGAAAGCTATATAAAAACCAAAATAGTTAGTTATGATTGTTCCTTGAAGAATATTACTTTTATGCTGGAACACATTTGATATTTGTCCAATTTAAGAAATTTGCGTTTTACAATCCTTCAAGCACTTTAGAAGAGCTTCCTGTCTGAAAAATAAACAACAAACGCGAATAATTTATTATGAGTATTCCTCGATAAATACCTATTATTTTTATCCTCAACACCCTCCAATATTTAGAAATTTAGAGACCCTTCTCACAATTTATGAATTTTACTTCATGATCCTTAAAGGACTTTAGAACTTAGAAGTCTTTGTATAGGACAAATAAATAGAAAACTAAAATAGTTTTAACCGTAAGCACTTCACTTCTTGGAAAATACCATTTTCATGCTTACACATATTTTTTTGAAATTTATAAATTTTATGTTTAAACATTTCTTGGTCCTTGAACGGCCTTAGAACGGATTCCTATAAGAAAATAATTAAGAAAAGACTGTTCTTTGAAAACCATTACTTTTAACCTGACACATAATATATTCAGTACTTCTTCAATTTATGAAATTTCCATTTAACGCTTTCTTATCCTCAAAGGACCTTAAGGGTCATTGAATAGGACAAATAAATATAAAATAAAATAGTTTAACAGGTTTATTTCTTAAAAAACGTTATTTGTACCCTCGTTTAATGATGTTCCCGCAGGTCATGAATTTAATATTTCAATATTTACGGAGCCTTAAAAGATTATTTTCAAAAGGAAAACTATTGTTTTCAAAATCTTTGCAAAGGTAAATTTATTTTTTTCTCAAAAAACTAAATTTTTCTTATAAAAAAACTTTTATTTTTTTCAAAAATAATTCGATTTCTAAGCATATTTTCCAAGAAATTTAGTTTTCTTCAAGTAAATTGCATAATCAAATAATTTTGATGCTGTGCTGTATACAATTACATTATTTTGCTATATTTAAATTATTTCTAAGAGAAAATTTATTTGTTTTTAATCATGGGGTTTCGAGTTGCGGTTACTAGATACCTCCATTCCCGCACGATCTGGATCGTTAAGCGTCGTTGTCTCCGGTCACTGCTGGAATAGGTAGTCCGATCTCTCCCACTATGGACAGAAGTGTGGGACGGTGGCACATATTATTTACTACGAAGTCGTAGTAAATAATCTGTGACGGTGGGTTGTTTAATATGATAAAGAATCCGGCGCTCTTAAAGGGTATAAGGATAAGAGATCTGTTATGATTTTGAAATTCTCTCCAAAGAAAATTAATTTTCTTTCAAAGCACTATCAATTATTTTTTCAACTTCTCTTAGTTTACAACTGTTTCCACGCAGGCACTTGATTTTCTTTCAAAAAATTTTAAAATTATTTCCAAAAGAAAAATATTTTCAGAATATTTTGTTTTCGACACTTTTGCAAAAATAAATTTCCTGACTTTAAATTTGCCTCCGAAAAATAAAACTTTATTTTTCAAAAATTGGTTGATTTTTAATCACTTTCCAAAAAGAATTTTAAATTTCTTTTAAAAAAACTGCTAAATCATTTTGAAAAGTTTAATTTTGTTAGCTTCTACAAGCTCGAACTATTCCAAAAAGAAATTTAGATTTCTTCTGAAAACTTTAAAACAACATAAAGCTCTCTATTTTAAAACTTTATAGAAAAGTTGTTATTTCTCTGATCTCGAAACATTTCCAAAGTGTTATATGAATTTCCAAAGGGATTTCAATTCTGCTTACAAATTTCCGTTTTTGTGTCCAATAATTCTTCAGAAAGAAATTTTCTAACTTTAAAAAGAAAAATGTTTCCAAATTCTTTTCCGAAATCCTTTCCAAAGAAGAATCTAATTTTCCCTCAAAAAATTTGATAACTTTAAAATATCTTCGAAACAATTTTCAAAAATTGTCCGATTTCTAAACATACGTATTTCCAAAATGAAATGTAGTTTCTTTAAAAATGATTGCATACCTACAAATTATTTTCAAAAGTACGTTTTTGTTTTTAGTTTCTGTGAGCTCGACCTCTGCCGAGAAGTAGTTTATAGGTTTTTTTTGAAAACATTAAAATTACAAGAAGCTTTTGAGTTTCAAAGCTTTAAAAAAATTGTAATTTTTAGGAACTCAAAACATTTTCCAAAGGAATTTCAATTCTGCTTTCAAATTTTCTTTTTAGTTTCCAATTATTTTCCAGAAAGAAGTTTGTTTTTTTTTCAAAATATTTTTTAACTTCAAAATTATTTCCAAAAGAAAAATGTTTACAAAATCTTTCAACACATTTTTTAAAGGTATTTGCAATTCCCTTTTCAATTTATTTATGTTTCCAACCGTTTTACACGAAGAAAGGAAACATTTTTTACTAGAAAAGATTTTCAAGAGAAAATTTAGTTTGTTTTCAAAAAGAAATTCCAATTCCAACACATTTTCCAAAGAAATGTTTAACTTCCTTCCAGAGGATTTCCTTTATAAATATTTTCAAAAGAAAATTCACTGTTTTTTCAAAGTTCTTCTGGTGCCAAAAGAAAAGAACAAATTTAATAAGAGCCATGTATTTATTGTTCCTCCAGAAACATTACCTTTAACCTTATACTCGTTTAATATTTTCCAAATGTCTAACGTTTCCTAATTCCAATATATTTGATTAAAATTAATATGATTATTATATTTTCAAAACAATTAAAATTACTAATAGGACATCCTTGCAAAAAAGAAAAATTGTACAGATTTAAAATTAGTTAGATAAATGTTTTATAAATATTCTTTAATCCTTAATGACCAACAGAACTAAAAGTAGCAAAATCTTAAATTTTGTTTCTGTAACCTTTTTTTTGTAGATACCTATCCTTTATCTTTAATTGTATTTTATGTTTTTCATTGTTTGTGTACAATTTGCCGAACAAGCTTTGTTAGAACTCAAACATTGGATTTACACGATTTTATCGTTAAGGATTATTTATGGTTTATCACTATTTACTGTATGTTGTTTGTGTGTTTATTTAATAATATTTTTATTGTTGCAGGATATTTTTTGTAGTTCATTAAGAACTGCTTTAACCTGAATTTGTCGATTTATGGAATTATTCTGTTGTAAAATATCGCATTGTTAAACTAAACTCTTACAAATTAGCTTTAATCGTTTGTATGTTAGGTACTATTTTATGTATTAGACTAATTAGACTAAAGTAAAATACAATTTTTCACTTCTTTAGAAATTCCAATTAAATTCTTTTTCCTAAAAATTAGAAATTCAATATTTAAATTAGTAATGAATTAGAAAACAAAATAAAAAAGAAATATAGTTTGGTTTTCCAATTTCAAAAATCGCTTGAACGCTTCTATAAACGCAACACAGTGTAATTATTTCATTCACTTCATGTCTGTTAAACAAACCTCTTTGAACATCAAATATCTGTTTGTATATTGCCTTATTATGAACAACGTGCTCGTTACTGCTTGGTAATTAACTAACTGCAATCACAAATTCACAACAATAGCTACACGCAATTATAATTTGAATCAAAGTTACACATCCTATTAACAACCGTCCGTCCCTTAAGGTTTCACTTACGTCAGATGTGTAAAATTATTTACATAATGTAATTTAGGTAGGATTGTTTGTTTGACAAAGCAACGATCCGTTTTACTTGTTATTACTAAATTATAACGATTTTATTGTGGAATTAATGTGTGATGCATTTGTAAATTTATTGAAAAATAATTTCCTGAAAAACAAAGCTCTTATTTCAAAATAGAATTTATAGCTGGCCTTAATTGGTTTTTATTATCTTTTTGAGTAAGCGGTATTTATTAAACAAAGTTTGTTGCGAAAAACAACTGTTTTAAGCATAGAAAATCCTTCGAATTGGTTACCTACCTGAATTTCTTAAAACAGAGAGACAAAAAATTATATTTAGACGCAATTCAGGACACAATTTTGAAAAATTATTTGGATTGAGAACTAACCTTATGTTTGTTGTTGCTTTAGTCAGATTATAAAAAATAAATTACAGATTTAAATATTGATCCAAGAAGGTATGCTAAATTTGTAGGTGAATCAAATCTCAAATTTTAAGTTCTAAATCATCTAAATTCATTTAATCAGTGAATTTGAAGTTTAGATTCTTACATTCTAATTTTTAATTTGGTTTCAGAAATTGGAATTCGAGATTGATATCTTAATAGTCAAGCAAAAAAAGATTCGATTAAACTTGTTATTTAGGCTACATACATATTATTTGAAAAACGGCGCACCACCTTCGTAGATCACAGAGCGGGCTGTGCATTGCACGCGTAGGGCGTCATATGTTAACGCACCAGCCTCGACACCGAAAGGTATAAGAGGTGGCAGATAATACATAGGTACATACATATTATTTGCATGAAATTATAATTCTGACTTTGTTATACAGATTCGCACATTTGAATTTTTAGGAATTCGAATTGCACAAATTCGTGCTTTGTATACCGTGAAGTTTTGACAACATAGTTTAGTTTTGTAGTATAGATTACTAGCTGGCAATTGTGGAGATAACTTGACTGCCTGAACGTCCATTGTTATTACATGACATCTTCCTTCAAGCGACTTGTCTTCTTCCTTCTCTTTTCTTACACTTTCTTTTTTGGCTGTGTATTTTGTACTCATCTTCAGTCAAATTTTTGTTTTTAAATTTGAATCAAACATCGCACAGATCTTTGCGTGGTCTAAAGATAGATGCTTTCATATTATCCTTCACCTTAGTTAAGCACGTAGTAGATAAAGGCATCTTGCCATTTTCTTCACATATTTTTATGTTCTCTATAAATCAGATGAAGATTGAAATACCTGCTACAGATATTGCCTTTCAGTATCCGTCCGACAATAGTGAGAAGGGAGCTTGTTAAGATTTTCCAGAAAGTTCTTTAAAAACTCTCTGTCGCCATAAAATAAATCTTTTCTATATTCTCTTTGGCTAACCTTTTTCTCAAAACTGTCATTTATTCCATTCTCGGAGTGTCCATCTGTCCATGCTCTCACGCTAACGGATCACTTTCCTAAACCTAATGTGCCTAAATACATTTTTTTGTATACCTACAGGCTACAGGAATTGATTCATTGGCCACAGTCAAATTGTAGTTAATAGTAAAGTTAAGTCTTGAAGGATGTCGCAAAGATTTAGACCTGTCTTTATTATTAATTCTTGCAGTGTTGCTAACGTAAATTTTTCTTTAATCCCACGTAATCTCTCGCAAAATTTTCTTGGACACATCTTCACGAGCTTCATTAGATACAAGGAAGCACTTCCTAACTATGTCAAAACATATTATCACATTTTGTCTCGCACCTAATTCCCTTAACCTTATTTTCATTTTTCTTATTACCTGACAGTTCGCTTTCAACATTATCTGGATAATACTCAAAATCGACATCATTGCATTGGAAAATCACCTCAGCAGTGTTTATAATTTCGGCTATTTCTTGTGGGCTTAATAATGATTTGCTATTACCTTTAGTATTCTTATCTGATACTAAAATTTTGCTCATTACGTTCTAATTCTAAACTCGTAACTTCAGTGCAGGACCTCGTATTTAACATCTGAAAATGTAAAAATGGTTTTTTAAATGAAATAAAGCATTTAAAAAATAATCGAATTATCATTTTAACCAATGATGGGTCTAGTTTAATATCAGAAAATTCAGAATTAGAATAGCTTTTAAGTATTACCTTTAAGAAAAAGTTAATTATTCGGGAACAACATTAAACTTCTGTATCATTCTACCATAGCACTACAACACTCTTACGAGGTGCAGGTACTGCTCCTAATACCTACTCGTATTTTGGAGATTAACTTTGATACAAACTGTTTAATATATTGGTATTTTATTTTGATGGTAGATCGAGACATGTATGTATTCTTCTTCTTTAGGTTGCTTCTCCTTATCGGACATTCTCTTAGATTGCGTAACCATGACGTTCTACGTCTTCCGATGTTCCGCCTGAAGTATCTTTCCTTCTATGATAAGTTGTAGCAATTCATATCTTTCTCCTCGCATTACGTGCCCCAAATATTCCAATTTTCTTCTTTTGGTGGTTTTAATAACTTCAAGGTCTTTCTTCATTCGATTTAATACCTCGACACTCGTTACTCTATCTGTCCATGGTATCTTTAGAATACGTCTGTATGTCCACATTTCGAAAGCTTGGATTTTTTTAATGTCCTGTTGTTTTATCGTCCATGCCTCTCATCCGCATAGTAAGATGCATATAGCATCTCAGTATTCTTGTACGGAGCTCTGATTTTAGGTCCCGATCACAGATGAAGAACCTATTCATTTTAAAGAATGCATTTCTAGCCATTTCTATTCTGCTTTTAACTTCTAATGTTTGGTCGTTGTTGTTTGTAATCCAAGTGCCAAGGTATTTGTACTTTGTTGTTTTCTCAATCCGTATATTATCTATATATAGATCATTGTGTATCTGTGACTTTATTACGATCATATATTTAGTTTTCTTTAAGTTTATCTTGAGTCCGAGTCGTAGGCTAACGGTTTTTACTCGTTCTACCATTCTTTACAGGTCTTCTACATTAACGGCTATAATCACCGTGTCGTCCGCGTACCTTATGTTGTTGATTGTCTGTCCGTTTACTATAATTCCTGCTCTTTCATCATCCAGCGCTTCTTGGAATATTGACTCAGAGTATAGATTGAACAATGTCGGCGACAGCATACAACCCTGCCGTACCCATTTTGTATTTTTATTTCTTCTGTCAGCTCTTTCCCACTTTAACAGCAGCTAATTGATTCCAGTATAAGTGCTCTATAATGCGGATGTCACGTGCATCAATATGTTTCTGTTTCAGGAGGTTTACCAAAGGTACGTGTCGCACTTTGTCGAACGCCTTCTCATAATCTATAAAGCAGGCGTGAATGACTTTGTTCATATCTAGACATCTTTGGGTCAGGACGTTATAAGCGAATAATGCTTCCTAAAGCTTTGGTTTCCTAGGAAGCGGTGCCGTCATTTAACGGCCGTAAAAATACGGTGGGTGACAAGACGCACCGCCAAAAAACGTTGCTGAACTGATTCGTACCATACTGGCTCAGCGCTTCAGATGAGACGACACCGCTCTATTACATTGGGTGTGCGCTACCGCTCTTTTGGAAAACACTTCGCTTAAAATACACGATACCGTTTTTCGTGATGTCACCCACCGTATTTTGACAACCGTTAAATGACGGCACCGCTTCCTAGGAAACCAAAGCTTTAGTACCAAAACCATTTCTAAATCCGAACTGTGTGTTGCTTATATCTGTTCCTAGTTTTGCGTATATTCTTTTATGGATGATTTTTAAAAGCGTCTTTAAGGTATGACTCATAAGACTAATTGTTCTGTAGACACTACATTCTCTGGCATTCTTTTTTTTTTATAGTTATAAACGTAGATGTCAGCCATTCCTTTAGAATTATGCCTGTTCTATATACGGTATTAAATAGGTCTACTATTATGTTTATCTGGTCTTCAATTAACTTAATAAGTTCAATCGGGATTTCATCTGGCCCCACTGCTTTTCCACGTTATTGCTACGGTTGTCATGGAATAGTTCTTCTATATATTCTTTCCATGTTATAAGTTTTTGTTGTTGTTCAATAATAACTTTTACTTTGTTATCTTTAATAATCGCAGGTTGTCGTTTCTTAAACTTTCCTGTGAGATCTTTAATTTCTTTATGTAGATTACGGCTATCGTATTTGCTTTGGAGTTCTTTTATGTATCTACATTTTTCTGATATCCAGTGTTCTTTTTCTTGTCGGATTTTCTTCTTAATTATCTTCTGTAATTCTTTGTATTTGCCTTTGTTTTCTATTTTGTGTATCTTTCGCTCTTCTATGAGAAGCAAAATTTCTTTTGTCATCCATTTTTGCTTTGCCTGTATTTTGTCTGGCGATAGTTTGCCTTTACTTCCCCTGATCAATGCTTCTTTAATATTCTTCCACTTCTACTCTGCATCTAGTTCTGTTGTTGGTTGTTTATTCATTTCATCGAGTTTCGTATGTATGAGCTGTGTAACTTGTTATTTGGTTTCTTCATCCTTTAGTTTCCCGGTTCTTATCTTCTTGTTATTTGCCTTTGTTTTTGTTTTCTTGAGTTTAATGTTTACTCTAGCAATTACAAGGTTATGATCCGACTCTACGTCGGCAGCTGGATATGTTTTCACTGATATGATACTATTTCTATAACGATTTTTTATTAATATGTAATCGATTTGATTCCTTACTATCTTGTCATCCTTGCTTAGTGGAGATGTCCATGTATATAGTCTGTGTTTTGGTAGTTTATAGTATGTGTTTGTTATTATTAGATTTTCACCTTGGCAAAATTCAATTAATCTGTCACCTCTCTCGTTTCGTTCTCCTAGGCCATATCTTCCGCTAGTATCTTCTGCAGCTCCTTCTCCAATCTTCGAGTTAAAATCACCCATAATGATCGTAACATCATGGTCTTTAGTACTTTAGTGGCCTTTAACAGGATATCTAGTTGCTGATAAAATTCTTCTATTTCATCTTCAGGTTTGTCAGCCGTTGGCGCATACACCTGTATAATATTTTGTTTGTCCCTGTATCTGAATCATCATCGCCCTATCTGAGTAGGGGAGAAAACTAGTCACTGATTTATGTATATTTTGTCTACTATGATGGTGACTCCATATTTATTTTTACTGTCGATACTGCCCGAGTAGTAAATGACTCCTTCATCCATGTAGTTTTGACCTACTCCAGGCCATAATAAATCGCTGATTCCCAGAATATTTAGTTGCAGTCTCTGCATTTCTGCCGTAACATTATTAATTTTTCCTGCCTACATTCCAAGTGCCTATTCTTAAAGTTGACCCGGGGATTCTTCGCACCCTCCGATCATCTAAGATCTGCCGGGGACTGAGGGCCATTTCAATCTTACTTTCTATCCTCATGCTAATTATACTCGTACTAGGGAATTGTAATGACGTGGTTTCCCGTTGCCTTCCTCATCGCAGTATCATAACCACTGGGGTCCCCTCCGGTCCTTGCTTATTATATTCTGGTATTAAACCGTACTGAAGTCCTTCTTCGCCGCACAGTTACTGTTGTCCTCTGTCATGCTTGTTGCTGATACTGCCGCCCAATCTGGGACAGACGCTGTACCAGTACATCAGTTGATCCGCTGGTACTTATTTGGTAAAACCTTATTCGTACCTGTCCTGCATATCTACAGGAACTTTCCCTATCAGCCAGTGGGGCGCGCCGTGTCGGGTTTGAGGCCCCCCGCCCAGGCTGTTTCCCAACAGGTTGTGACTAACCTCTACTCAGTTCAAGGCTAGTCCCTCCTGAGGATTACTCCGGACACATGTACGTATACTGAAACGTTTTCAATCAGAGGTACTGCGTTTTGACCCTGGATATGCGCGACTAAAATCTTAAATAGCTTTAATCTAGAGCTAATTTAGTGCTAACGCAAAATTGTTAAAAGAACCAATTAAAATAAAAAATTCAGATTAATTGAAATAAAACAAATGCAAAACCGTTAATTAAATTTGAATCTGGGGTTCGAACCTTTCTGATTTAAATTAGATGTACAAATGTACATATAAATCAATTCGGATATCAATTTTGGCGCTGAAAATTTTATCTAGTTTAAGTTAATTTATCAAATCTAAACTCATGTTTTGATTATCGATCTACAATTAGAAGTTTACTACGCAAATTATATCTCGAACTTTTAATCTTGAATCTAAAATCGTTAAGAAACCTTATTTTTTGTATACTTGCGCAAAAATGTTATATCTTGTGGGACTGAAATTTTTAGGACTTAAATTTGAATGTACAAAGAAATTTAATGAGTATCTTGAAATGTTTAAACCTCGAGTTGTTTTCTTAAAGCCCGGATTCATATTTTGATTACAGAACTCAAATTCAGGATCTAAGATCTGAATTTCAAATTTTGTTTGATTCGAATATTCATTTCTGGGTCTGTACTTGATTATCGTATTCGTGATTTGAAATCGAGGTGGATTAAAAGTTGTTATAATAATCCTCATTTATATTTAGAACTCTAAAGCCAGGCAATATAAATCAATTTTCATTAAACTATAAATATTAAAGAAGTCGAATCTCTAATCAGGAATTCGAATTTTATGGATTCGAACCGAAGTTTCCTCAATATCTTAGTTGTTACAGCTTCAGTCTAAAAAAGAAAGGTGAAGATAAAATTTGTATAAAAGGAAAAGCAGAACCGAGAATGAAAAATCATTTCTATAGGAAAGTATTCAGAATACTAATTTGGAGACTAGAAACCTGTACCACAATCAGAAGTACGAGCATTCATACAGCATACTTCTTCGTAAAATTATTTTGGATCAAACGAGGCTTTTACTTGTTAAATTTTAGAAAACGTTTCTACAATTTCCAAGTGTCCCACATATTCACTGTCGAATTTAAACCAAAGATTACTTCCCAGAGAAGACATCCCGAACTGCATTCAGGCAAAATGATTTTTTTTCAAATTACTGATTGCCCCGAATAACCCGGACCTACATATACGTTTGGTCAATGAATTGGTTCTCCTTCTGTACGTCTGCAATTTGGGGCCTGCATTGCCAGATCATGTCACCCCACAGGTTCCGGTCTGATTTGTCGGGGTATTCGGCGACAAATTAGTTTCCCGTCGTCTGCTCGACGTGCTCAGTCGATACAGAAAGGGAAAGACAGCAGTAATATTCCGCCCTCAGCGACTATCAGGCCCTCTTTAAATCACTGATAAATAAATGAATTGTAGGAGTCGTAATGTTGGATTGCAGGCAATAAAGCATAATAAAGTAACGTATAGTGTTGAATTACACATACATATAGTCTATTTAATTTACGGCTGCGAATTCTACACGTTACTACAGTAATTAAATACCTACTGAATTGTAAAGTATGTGAATAATCACATGAGGTAAATACTGAAACCGTAGATATTACACGAGTGATCTTTAGTAGCCACGACGTAATTAATTTTGCAAGTAATTATTAGATTCGAACGAAGGGCTATTATCAGAATTTTTTCAAAGAGAAGGAGGATAGACATTCAGATTTAACCGAAGCATCCGGTTTTTTAATTGAAAATGCCGATTTTTCTTTTAATAGACCATTAAAGACGCCGTTTGCTTCATTTTTAGGTCTGAATTCTACTGCTTATAAGCCATTTCACCAACGCCTTAAAATCCATCAACTTTCTTATTTGAGCATTTCTGACAAAATCTTTGTTATGGTGAGCTTATCACTTTACAAATTAATGCCAACATTGTTCTGCATTTTTAATTATCTTAATTATCTCGAAAACGTTAGATACATTGAATACATTCTGAAAAATTAGTAAAAATCGAGGTAAAAATGCCTGATTGAAGTATCGCTCAACATTATATAGGATTTGAGGGTTTTTATCTTCAAAATTGGAGTTGTTATACCTAACTGATAACCTGGGAAATAATTAAGAGTTTCTAAAATAAATAAGAAGCAAATGAGGTCTCACTAAGTACTGAATTTAAATTAAATTATGTGTGTATCGGTTTCAACCAGGCTGGGTAAAAATCGTAACCATTCATATTAAGGTTATAAAATTATATTAGTTACATGTAGCTGGAGCTTTTTAGAAGTCACGCAACTTCCCGGAATTTTAGGTAGGTCGGAAATTATGTGAAATGCCACGTTCGGAAAAATATCTTAATTTGTATATTATTGCTTCTCATGTTTTGTTGCGTGTCTGCAACAGGGCTCCTAGTTGCATACTTCCACTTCCACTTAGGTAGTTTTCAGCGGGCTTTCTTTATATTTTATTAGAAAAATAAAGTCGTGTTTTATTAACATTTTTATAAGTTGTCTCAAGTAAGTGCGCTATTAAAACTTAAGGGGAAAAAGTTGCTGAATTTTCTTGGTGAGTTTGTGTTCTTTTGATAAAACAACTAAGTCATTTATTTTGAGTGGTTTTTTATCAGAGTTAAGTTATGCATCGATGAAATATGTATAACGTACAGCAATGCATATTGACTGTCTAGACGGAAAATATCCTGATTTTAACTTTCAGTGCTTTTCGAAGGGAAAACTCTGTCGCTAAGGAAAATATATTTAATAACCGTAATAAAAGCCAAGAAAATTCGACCCAAAGACAACAAAAAAAGCTGAAGTCCTTCAATCTTCAAAGCAGTGTGATAACCGTAAATTTTAATAGCAAACATTTATGATTATGATAAACATCACTCCATAAAGTCATTTAAATAACGACATCTTTTATTATCGCAAGATAACTATCCCTTTTAATACTACTGCGAAAGTGAGGGGGTTGTATTTTAAACGTTAGCATGAAATGGGGATCATAATTATCGTAGAAGATCTGTTCCTTATGGACTGAAATTCATACCCAAGTATTACTAGTGAGGGTAATTTGAAAACTCGCGTGTGATAACATACTAATACTAGCAACTAGTACCGTATAAATTACTACAGCATCGTTGGGTTGACAAACATTACATAGCGCGTTGAAGATATTTAAATATAAATTGATGAATATGTGTTCGATATATTCCACAACTGTGAACATAATTTTGAAAACGCTATAAATAAGCATCGAAGTACATTGCTTTGTTTCTACGGTTTTACCTTTAGCTAAAGGTTATGTCAGTTTACAATAATGACACTTTTACTGAAAATAACGTATACTTATCATCCAAGTGGAAAACGATGATTCAGATTGATATCGAAAGTGTTGGAAATAAATAAATACCAAACTGAGATCTGATCCACTGTCTGATCATTATGAAGAAAAAGAGAATGAAAAGAATGGGAAATGTTATAAAGGACAGCCATGATTACCTCACCTGGAAAACCATTTAAAAGGAGTCTGTCTAGGCCAAAGGGCTACACTGAAAGCAAATATAAAAAATTACAGCAGTTAGTTTGGATAAAGAGGAGACTACGCACAACCTTGTTAAGAAGTAAGTATCCTGCTGATAATGGCAACTAATTTGCCGAAATACTTAGTTCGACATAAAATTGTTGTGGTTTTCCAGGTTTTCTTTCGTCATTTACCAAGTTCTACTTCTTACTGTTAAGCTGTTAGGTATAAGGCTGTATGGGTTGATTTGCCGTTTTTCCTTAAGTTTTCCATAAGGTGCACAATTTCCCTGGTCTTTGCGCAGGTGATGTATTTCTGCAGCCTAGTTCCTCCCACATTCCGGGCGCTTCTGGCAGAGTGTCGTAGTTTCCAGGTGTTACAGTAGAAATCACTCGCTTGCTGTATTTACGTAAATTATCGGATTTACTTTAGTCTGGTTGCATATTTAGACTTCCCAGCTACATCTAAGCTTGTATGGTTGCATGCAATTCATACGTTACGCCTCTTCTTACTATTTTTAATTTCACTTAGTAGGGAATTAGTAATTTTTAGGTTGGTTTTCTTCAGAGAATTCTGTTGGCAAATTCATTAGTTAGCTTCTTCTACTTTAGACATCCGTCGCGAACAGACGTCGTAACCTTGGTTTTAGTATTTGGTTTTCCAAAATTAGTTTAACCATCCTGAGGTACGACTTATTGAAAATGATATTTAGTTAGCCTTTTAGGCCTTTAGTGAAATTAAAACGTTAGTAGTTTTGGATTGGGTTACCATTTTAAACATTCATTTGGATTTAATCTGTTCATCGACCATTTTGATTGAAGCATTTCGAAGGGCATTTAACAACTTTCGCCCTTCTTCTTGTAGTACTTTTCAGTACTTCCTGTACTTCCTGTGTTGCTGATTTTCGTGTACGAACGACGTGTTCGTAAAACCACCTGTTAGTTCGACATCTGTATTCCACGTGTTGTTGTTCGACCACGTTGGTTTGGAATTTCTGGATCCGAAGAAATTAGTCCACCCCGTGCTTAATTAGAAGGCAATTACCTTGGAATTTTCCTGAGTTCTACTTCGTATTCTACAATTTTTAAAACCCAAGCTTTGATTTTGAGGTGTGATTTTGTGTTAAAGTTAAATTTAAAAAACATTCAAACATATTTGATTATCTTGATAATTTTGGTATTTAATTATTGTTATTAGTAATTTGATTAGAAACGTCATTGTATTTTAAAGTATTTTGTTTGCATAACTTTCATGTTAGTTCGACATCTGTCTTCCACGTATTGTTGCTCGACCACGTTGGTTTTAAAAATTGTAGAATACGAAGTTGAACTTAGGAAAATTCCAAGGTAATTGCCTTCTAATTAAGCACGGGGTGGACTAATTTCTTCGGGTCCACAAATTCCAAACCAACGTGGTCGAACAACAACACGTGGAATAGTACAGATGTCGAACTAACACAGGTCATAGGTGGTTACAGACAGAATGCAAGCATGTAGGCCCTTCTCTTTAATTTGATAGGAAGTCAAAGTTAGTTAATTATATCTTCATTACTGCTACCTATGTGGCTTGCAACTGGTTTCATACTAATATCGAAGAAGACAGGTTTTAAGAGTATGTGTATTCTGTAATTAGAGCTTCAATATTTTGCTGTATTTATCATGGGGTTGCTTTGGTTACTTTCCTGTGCTAATTTGTGTTGTAACATTCGTGTTAAATGTCTTAACCGTTCTAACGGGTGTCCATAAACTGTCAACATCCCAGTAGGTTGTGATTTCAGAAGCATATTTCGTAATTTGATTTAATGATTTAATCTAAGACTTGTAATTTGTTTTTCAAAGCAACCGAGATGACGACTGTTTATGAACACACGTTAGTTAAGGAGTAGATACGTACAAAACATTAATTGTCTGACACTAAAACAAACTAAGACCTTATAACCTTATAATCAATCAATTTATACTCTTTGGTTTAACCAAAGATCTGATCAAAGATATATATTAACTACCTACAAAATAGTGTGGAATATTGCTTTACGGCCTCTAAACGTGTTTCTATTGAACAATCCTGGTATATAATTTGCATTACTTCATGCAATACGTCAGCTACTTCCACTTCAGTTTTTATGCCTTCCTTTTCCTCTTTTACTTCGTCTTTTTGATAATATTCTTCATACTCTTGTTTCTCGTCTTTTGCCCTCCATGTAAGGTCTGCTTGATGAACTTCAATCATCAGCAAGAGCATTTGTCTATTTTTATTTCCTGCAAATCGCTGTAGTTATTGTAGGCTCTCTCTCTTAAGATAATAAATTCTGGGATTGGTTTGTAGCAACTTTCCATTTTAATTTTTCCTGAGCTAGTTTTTCATTTCCATGTACGTGCTGCATTTGATATCTTGCATAATCTACTTCATGTAGCTTAGTCTCGCCCTTCCCTTCGCATTTTCTCCATCTATTTTACCTTCTATTATGGTGAGCAATAATACTCCCTGTCGTAAAGTATGGCCAATTAACTGGTCTCTTTCTTTTTGATTGATTTTATTATAATTGGTGTGTCTTGGATTCTGTTCAAAATTTCTTGATTGGTAACATGATCCACCCACGGTACTTTTCCCTTTTTTTTTCTATAGCTATAAATACCAATATTGTAATACCAAAGCATGAGAGATATGCAGTACCAAATATTATTGTTTTGGTTCGACATTCTATAAATAATGGCTTTCAAGTAAGTCAGCCTGAAAGGAAATCGCAAACATGGAAAAATTGAGTTTCGTGCAGTCATGGATTTCCTGACCAATCAAGGAAAAAATCTCCAAATGATTTTGCACAAGGTGACAGTGGTGCATGCTGGCCCTGCGAAAATAATGGTTTATAACGAACAGTCTGTTCAAGCAAGGTAGAGAAAAAGTCTGGACAAGTAACAATTAGCATAAACGGTTGGAGTATTATTACATTGTATTACAATATTGAACATTCTGTATAATCTTCCTGATATGTCAAAGATGACCGCTAGATGGGTGCCGAGATTACTCACACCATTGTTGCTGTGTGTTGCAGTATAGCTCCAAGTTTTGGACCACTGCGGAAACTATCCCAACGAAACGTAGGGTCACCATTAAGATCCTGAATCCAAGCAAGACTTGATGCAATGGCATACGAAGGGTTCACCACCTCCTAAAAGATTTTAGGCATTGACTTCAACGCAGAAGCCGATGCCTACTATTTTTTGGGATATAGAGTAAAACTTTTTAAATGACTACAAGGATGAATGTATAACCATAGCGGCCAAATATTACGCCAGACTCATGTAGGTATCAACTAAAACAAGCCGTAAAGTAAGAAAGGAGAGGAAAATTGAGTAAAAGCGTGCTGCTTGTACACAAAAACTCCCTGGTTCGCCAGAATAATGGTACCATAGCTGCTAACCATGTAGTTTCGGAATATTAAGCTACCTCCCTATTTTAGCCCAGACCTTGCCCTAAACTGAAGAAAAATGAACAATAAAGACGAGATGTATTTTTATGGGGAACTAAATAAATTAATTGCAAGGACTGACAATTTTGTATTAAGGTTAAGGGAGAATATATCGAAACATAATAACATTATTTTCTTATCCTATGCAAACTTTGTTTACTTTCCTTCGTACGTTTGCCAGCAAGTCTGGTTTAGCTCTTCATAGCTACTTTTTCGTGGAATCTGTGATAATTCGGGTATTTTATGATAGATTTACATCTTTTTCCCTAGACATTAAAATCACAATTGATTTAAAACAGTACACATAATGCCCCTACATACTAAGTAAGATAGTATATAGGGTGTATGCTATTTAATATCGTAGCTCCTAACACATTCTGGATAGGCAATCACCCATACTGTTTTCATAAGGTTTGCTTCTGACGTGTAATGTGTATTGCATATTCAGATACAGCAAGGGATTACAAGATAAAATGGACACACTGCCTATAAAATGAGCTGTAAAAATACCAGCTGAAATAATAATTTTGAAAAAGATTTCATGCCGTAAGTAAATTACAGCACCAAACGATTGTAAACAGATTCAGTACCAAGAGCAGCAGCACATTTTTATTTAATTTGAAAACAAAAACAACAGCAAGAATATGTTGCGAGAAATGTAAAACACGATACATGAAAACATGAAAGTACATTAGCTGTACTAATTGCAAAATATCAACAATACCTTTAGCTTCACTTATTATTAGCTGCATACACACGGAAAGATTTATTGTATCAATTTATTGTACCAAATAATCGGCAGATAAATTTGTATGAAATATCGTTGAGATAAATTGACCTTAAGATACTAACAAGCAGTTTTATTTAAGCGAATTATCGTAGAAAATTTATCTGACCATTTACTCGTTACGTATGTGCCGTTGACAACGATTTATCTTTAAATTGGGAAGATTTATCTGCAATTGATGATCTTTCGGAATTCTGAAAAATCCAACCAATTTTTTTGACAGACATCCATTCAGTGATGCGCAAAATATGAACGAAAACGGTCTTAAGAGTGTGATATTACTTGGTATGATGGGTCACACAATTATTATAAAACGACGCAGAAGAAATAAAGATCGCAGAAAGAGGGTTAAAACGTGGTTAAAGAGGAAAGAACTGCACCAGATCATCAGTTGTAAAAAGAAGTAAAGTATCATAATTTGGGAACATAAACATCATCGGCCCCAGCTCCGCTTTTTATTTGAGTCCTCAACTTTTTTTAACTCCTTTCGAAACGCCGTTCGAAGGTTTTGGATTTTTTGCTGGACAAATATTTTGTCCGCTTCTTTATAATATTTTTTGCAATACTCCACTAATTCCTTCCAACTATTATTTTTTATGTTTTTATTTGTGTATTTGGGTGAAGTTACTTTCCACAAAGATTGGTGACTACTGTAAAGTTCAATTAATCCACTAATAAATTTCTTAGATGCCATATTATCAGTATTATAACAATTCACTACACTACACTTCATTTCGACAGGTACCTGCTAACACGTTTTATCGGCCGATATTTTGCTGATGCCTGGAGAAAGTTATCGCTGAGTGTGTGTGTTGTGTTAATTTGTAACCGGATAATTTGAACCAATTTGTCTGTCGTCAATTTATCGTTAAATCTTTCAAATTTCAACAAGAACATTAACCTGCAGATTTATCTGTTAATTTGGACAAACTTACAGATAAATTGTTCAGATCGCCCAATAAATCTTCCCGTGTGTATGCAGCTAATACAACGATTTAGTTACAGACTAGCAAAACCTTGAATTTTGGAAAGCTAAATTTGACGGTTTATAAAATAGGATATATCTAAATTAGACAAAACTCTAAGCAATTACTGATATAGCTTTAGCTTTTTATTGAAAACGATTTGAACAAGAACCCTTGAAATGGGACCCGTTAAATTGAACCCCTATTAAAATCCAACGTCACTTTCAAATTGGGGTCTGTTGAAAACGGTGCTCTAAAATAAAATATAAATAGTCGATTTTAATAAATTCACTTTTGTATTTACTAGTAATTCATTTTTTTTAAAGCCGTATAAAAATACATTATCATTAGCAAGATTTCTTGTCTCGTTCTTGTCTTGAACAACAATAAACTTGTTTACTTGTTTTGCATATTTGTTAGTTAAGACAAGCTATGCAATCTTCTGATGCTCTTGCGGGATTACAACCCGGGGTTTCCACTGCTTCCTTGCAGTGCAACTATCATAAAATATTCTGATCTAACTATAAGAAAACCTAGATAAGAATGTAAGATTGCTAAAAAATGGGACAAAATTTTGCACTATTCTTGTAAGCATATTTTCGGCCTTATGTTGCTACGAAATGTGTACCTCTTGTTTTGCTTTAGTCTTGAATTGTGTGCAAATATAATGTAAAACATTCATGAAACACTATTCTTGTTAGTAATTTTATATATACCAAATAACCTCTAATAAATGAAGCCTTACAAATAAATAATTTAAAATAAACACATGCGATTGAGCAAGCATGATTCACAAACTAGTTATGGAACATTTCCTTCCACATGAGTACTGTAAAACAGTAAGAAAGGGTTCTGTGGTTGTTCCCCACAATACCAGTAATTACGTAATCCCCCTAACTTAATCGAATCATAAAGTGGCTGCACCGTTTCGCATTTCCACAGGCATTAGCATGAAACAAATCCAGTTATCCGCCGGAGACACAAATAATCGAAATGTTATCAACTTATTCAGATTATCAAAAGATATCGTTTTGATTTGAATACATGCATACAGAATGAATGCCTAGGGAAAAGGAGTTGGTGATATTACATTCAGTTTGCAAAAACGCTAGCCTCTGTTTTTCAAAAGATAGTCGTTGCAGTTTGTTGCTTGTGTTTAACTTTCGTTGTATTAGTTTTAGTTAAGTCGGTGAACTGGTTATTGCCAGCTAATTATTTAGATGAACTCTATCAGATGGTCATTCCCATATTCATGCTTATTTAACACGTATGTGGAAACTGAGGTTTATAGCCACAAAGGGCATGAAACCTTTAGGGATATATGTTTCAATCTATGCACCCTCATGGTTTTCAGAGAATGTACAAACGTATTAATTTAATTTGCAAAATAAATTCTGAATTACTAAAGTTGCTTGGTTAACAAAATGAGGAAATTTGTGATACAGAAAAAGGGAGAATGTTTGGACATTTCTTTTAAACGAAATGGAGAAACACAGGGATTAATAAAAAAAAAGGTAGCTTTAAGTAGTCGAGCTGCAGCAGATTCAGAGTGCATTTCAAAGCAAACTCGACACGATTGTTCCATTTGGTTAGAAAATTTGCCAAGAGAGGCGCGAGCGTTGTAAACCCGCGCTATTTCAATTCAATCTAAATATTACATCAAGCAGACGAATGTTTGATTATAAATTGGATTAACTAGAAAGAAATTTGGTTAATATCATTGTAGAATTTTTCGGAGTTCTCTTCGCTTGCTTTTAATGCAGCGTTTTGTATGCTGAATGAATAAATAAAACTTTCTTTATTCAAATCAGAAAACTGGATTTTAACAACCCTTAAAAAATTCCTACACATTTTATTTTATTTCAGTTTCGCTTAGTACATGTCTGAAAAATTAAGATTGGCACATAAAGAAGTTACCTTCAAGATACGTACGATATTAAACAGTGGATAGATTGAATGTTATACGTATATATGAGTCGTTAGGGAGACACAGACAACATAACTTCGCACTTTGTGACAGGATAAAATTGAAATTGCGACTTTATTGGATCTCAGATGCTCTTTAATAAATAACGACAATTGCAGGATTGGATTGCAATTTCCTACATGTAAAAGTCAGCAAGTTGTAATACGGAAATACTTGAAATTATTATGTACTCATGACGTTCATATCCAATAGTTCCTATGATTGTGGATTTTTCCGCTTAGATTTTAACTGTAGAAAATTCTAAGATTTCGAAATTGCTTATTCAAGAAACTTAAAAGTATTATTTAATTTTGTAAATTTCCAAAACAAAATAAAAAACAGGATCTATTTTACTAGTTTTTACTCGATCAGGGGCAATATCTACAAACTTTAATTCTTCTTCAAAATATTTAATAAATAAATGTCAGTAATTACAAGTGCTGGAGTTACAGGCATTGTTTCCTTTATTTGCCCAAAATTATTTATTTCGCGCTTTAAATATTCAGTAAAGCTGTTAATTGGTTATAAAATAATTGCGCAGTGCTGTAATAATCAAAATGTCAAGATTATAGTCCAGTAAACGAAGGATTTTACCCTACAAAAGGTCGGGTAGTTCTGAATTTTTGATATGTTGTATACGATTGTTGGTTAGTGAAAAATCCAAATTTCCACAATTCTCCCTCCTCCGCTCCCTCCGCCATCGTGTGGAAACCACCGAAAATCGGCACTTCTTTCAGTTTCTTGCCTATAACTTCTTTATGGTGAATTTTAGCGCAAAAAAAGTTATTTACCCAATTGTAGAGGACAAAATTTCCTGAAAATTTGTTATTTAAAGTTTTTTTGTGCGATTAATATCAACGGAGCTATGAAGCTTCCAAAAAAGGCTAAAATTGCGTACTTAGCAAAATTTTGAGTTTGTTTGCACTTTACATCGCAATAACTTCGTAACACTTAATTTTAGCGTCAAAGCCCTTATAATCAATCTTGTAGAGAATTTAGTTACCTACAAAATCCATGTATCAAGTTTTTTACGCCCAATGCAACAGAGTGGGGATAAATTTACAAAGAAAAAACGAAAAAGGAGATTTTTTCAAGTTTAGTGCAGCAACTCCCTTTGGTTCATTATTTCTAATAATAAAAGTATTACCTTTCATTTCAAACAGAATAATCTGTATACATAGATGCAAAATTAATGTAATTATGTGTTGGCGAATGTCAGTGGAGTCTCGTGGGACTACCAGAAAAAACTTTTTAAAAACCAACACTTTCTTCTTTTATTTGCCTGCGACTTCTTTCTACTGCTGTTCAGCTGAGCATGAGTTATTTGCCGAGTATTATATATATTCTAAGGCTCAATTTTCTAAAAATTTGGCTTATGTCTTTTGTGAAACCAATAGCGGTGGAGCTGTACCGCTCCCAACAAGGCAAAAGTAGCGATCTTAAAAAAAGTTATTTACCGACTTGTAGAGGACAAAATTTCCTACAAATTTGTTATTTGAAGTTTTTTTGTACGATTAATATCAACGGAGTTATGAAGCTTCCAAAAAAGGTTAAAATTGCGTACTTTACATCGCAATAACAAAACCCATGTATCAATTTTTTTACGACCAATGCAACAGAGTGGGAATAAATTTACAAAAAAAAACGAAACTAAATAATGAAATTTGATGATATTCCTTACAAGATTGATTCTATTCAACTGCCAAGGAGTTATTTATTTATTTATTTATCTATTTACTTATAGCTAGGAAAACTGGGAAAAAACTCAATATTTTTCTAAGATCGCTACTTTTGCCTTGTTGGGGGCGGTACAGCTCCACCGCTATTGGTTTCACAAAAGACATAATAAGCCAAATTTTTAGAAAATTGAGCCTTAGAATATATATAATACTCGGCAAATAACTCATTCTGAGCTGAAGAGCAGTAGAAAGAAGTCGCAGGCAAATAAAAGAAGAAAGTGCAGTTTTTTTTTTAAGTTTTTCTAGTAGTCCCACGAGACTTCACTGACGTTCGCCAACACATAATTACATTAAATTTTCATCTATGTATGCAGATTATTCTGTTTGAAATGAAAGGTAATACTTTTATTATTAGAAATAATGAACCAAAGAGAGTTGCTGCACTAATTTTGTAGGTAATTAAATTCTCTACAAGATTGATTATAAAGGCTTTTACGCTAAAATGAAGTGTTACGGAGTTATTGCGATGTAAAGTGTAAACAAACTCAAAAATTTGCAAAGTACGCAATTTTAGCCTTTTTTGGAAGCTTGATAGATCCGTTGATATTAATCGTATAAAAAAACTTCAAATGACAAATTTGCAGGAAATTTTGTTCTATACAAGTCGGTAAATAACGTTTTTTGCGCTAAAATTCATCAGAAAGAGGTTATAGGCAAAAAACTGAAAGAAGTGCCGATTTTCGGTGGTTTCCACAAGATAGCGGCGGGAGCGGAGGAGAGGGAATTGTGGAAATTTGGATTTTTCACTAACCAACCATCCTATACAGCATATCAAGAATTCAGAACTACCCGATCTTTTGCAGGGTAACCCCCCTTTTTCGGCTCCGTTTACTGGACAGAAAATTAGTTATTAAAAGTAGCAGTTATTGGCATACTAACTAATTGTATATTAATACAAAAATCATTCTCGTCACGCATTCCGGGACATTACTCTGAATATTAACATTTCCTGAACTAGACAATTCATCAAATATTTTTCGTACATGACTCGGTTTAGACTAGTTTACTTTATTTTCTGTTATTTGTGGATCCACTTTAATCGCTGTGTTTTAAACATTTCGATTTCTATTTTGCCAACTGCTTTCTGCATTGTTTTATCTTGGCACAAAGATTTAGAAGTTTTTATTTTTCTTTTTAATGTACCCATTTGTTTGCTTTACCTATTCACTCTGATTTTCTCGCCCTTTCCCTTTTCTTCATATGCTACTCGGTTCAATGACCATTTATTTTTCTTGTTGTATAGTTTGCTAAGACAAATCTCAATCGTTCGGTCTATTTTTCTGCTTCCCTTAAGAAGTGGTAGGCGGTATTAGGTACCTAATCATTTAGGCTTAAAGATGATCAGTGTGTTAACACAATTTATCGTTTGTCCATCTCTTTATTTGAATTTTCGGTAATTGGTTTACAATTATCTTGTAAAGTTGTATCTAAATTTCGAACACCAAAACCCCTGTAAAATCCCAAAAAATAATAAAAACAAATAGACATTTCGATCTTCCTCAGTGCTAAGCTTTCCTGGCAATGTTGGTTGTAGTCTTTTCACCAAATTATAAAGTTAGCTGAGGGAGAACTCCTGAAGATAAAGTGACTTTCTTTGACGATTTGAGTGACTCCTACCAACACTGCCAAGAAAGTTTAACACTGAGGATCTCCATTAGGGAAACAGTAAACACAGACTGTCCTCAGGGGTCGTTTTGCTCCTCTACTTTGGAATCTAGTACTTGGTAGCCTTTTTGTTCGCCTGAATGAAGCTGGTTTCTACACTGTACGTTATACAGATGATATAACCATTCTGCTCGACTCAAGGTATGAACAAGCGCGATGCAGCTTAATGCAAGCAGCACTTCGACTAACTGAAACTTGGTGTACAGAACACTCGTCGTCCATTAATCCGGCAAAACCCAAAATAATTTTGTTTACTAAAAAGAGAAAATTTGAGATACACAGTGTGCGATTTCGCTGGATTTTACTTTCTCTCAAATAATACCACAATAATGTTCACAAAATTTTATATTAAAATAATAGAATGTTTATTCAAACTGAATATTTAATTACTTAAATCACTTAAATACAAAACACGTGCAAACTTACTTTAAGTGAAAAGGGTAGGATCAACCATACCTGTTAACCAGAGATTCAGAAGCCAACTGACCACATCCCTTACCGGCGCACTTCGCGATAGTTGGGGGCGGCGCACCCTGTACTGAGTACTAAAATAACGTACTTCCGGGCGCCAAAAGGTGACAAATACAAATATATATGAGGCGTAAACAGGCACCATCCGTGATTCTGCTTCATACAAACAAACAAACAACCCACAGTCATCATGACAGATGGGTTAACTTCGATAAATGTCAACAGGCGAGGATGGTTATATCAGACCCCTCATCGACATTGTCTAAATTCTGTATACAGTTACCAATAAGAAGACTAGGACTTCTTGTAGGTATATTTTTACACTGAAAATTGAAGAAACATATGTATCGATTAAGCCTAACTAACAGCCCAACCTGTACAGCATATTCTATTCGACTGCCCTGCACTCGCCTCGATTAGAGGTGTCATGTTGAGGGATTCCTGGGTTGATATAGCAGGAATCTGTAGCACACCCTTGGCCAGCATCCCCAATTTTACTGAGAGCACTGGATTGCGTGAATAAGACCACCAAGTTTGTGTGCATGATTTCTTGGAGGTAGTACAATGGGCCCGAGGGCTAAATGCACTTGAACATAGTTCATCCGCTATACGAAATCCAGACTACAGACTCGAGCCGTATTTGCTTTTATTAATTAATTGTTGTTATTTTTCGGGGATTTTGACGTTCGAGTGAACCAAAACAAAAGATTCGTTCTTTAGATTTAACTGTATCTAAGTGTCTTTATTGATCGCAGGATGATATATTTTCACATTTTTTAAATATGAGTGTAACTTATTTAAATCGTTGATTTTACGATTTATATAGCTCTCTAAACTATTTGAATCACAGCCTCCTAGTTCATTTTCAAGCGCAGTGTCGAAACGTGAATATTTTCTGTTTTTTCCAAATTTAACATTTCATTATAAGTACTCATATTTCTTACTTTTGTCACTAGCCTCCATTTTCATCTTTATCAGTCTTCCTTTCGTTCTTCACTTATAGGAAATAGATTGCATAGTTTATTCAGGCAGAAAATATTCTGTCCTGAATGGAGTTCATCCACTTTTGGAAAGATACGTATTTCCTCCACTTCAATTTTTTTTTCAAAATTGGGGAATAAGGATGTTTTTTACACAATTCATGCTTTGTAAGCCAAGTGAGTGAATTGTTCGTCAATGGTAAGATTACTGGGAATTTGACGTTCTTTTCTACCAAATGTTTATAAAAAACACCTCGGCTTTTATACATTCGTTTCCAGAAAGAGCGATACCACATGGTTTAGAAACTAACGCTGCTATTTCGGATCGTAGCAGTATATGGAAAGTCTTAGTCTTAGGTCTTAGTCGAGAAAGTGAATATACATTTTTGTTCGTTTTGGTACTATATTTTTTGTTTCAGGACATAATTGATAGTTAGCTTCGTCTGAATAATTATAAATTAAACAATTGTTTTTCTATAGACATTCCTCAATTTTCTTAAACTATCTTATGATATCCTCTTCACTGACATTTGCAGAGCTCACTCCTTTCGTTTGTCTTTCTATAAGTTTGCGAAGGCAACGTAAAAAGCTTTTGAACTAGCCATCGTTTGAATAATTTATATTAAAGGGGTTTAGTCTAGGATTCTCTCACACTCATGTGTTTCTCACACGATTTTGTCTGTTTGGAATTTTAATGTTTACCAGGGACCTTCCCTGTCTGTACTATTTTTCTCATAAATGTATCGATTGCATTAGCAGAATTTGAGCCAAGCGTGGACTCCGGCAATGATGGTGTAGCTTCAGAAGGATTTAATGGAAATGGTAGTGATACTGACACTAATGAAACAGGAGAAATAATGAATTGTGGGATGCTCATGATGCAAGTTTTTGTTTGATGATACTGCATTTACGCTATTTACAATGAACCACACACTACATAATGAAGATGAATTAAGCTACTTAAACTTAAAAGTAACTGGTAAGTTTTAGAATTTTTCCTGACTCATTTCATTTGATAATATGAGTAATTGTTGTGCGGCAAGAGGCATAGAACGTCTGATGTTGGGAGTAAGCCTGAGGAACCACATTTATAACGAAGTCATAAGAAGGACAAAGGTAGAAGACGTAATCTGAAGATGGGTCCGGTATATTACATGCCAAGATAATTCTAGACGGTTTAAGTGGAGCCCCTATTTTACGTTACATTAACGGAATGGAAATGTTGGAAAACCACCAAGAAGTTGACACGACGTGGATTCTAAGAGGCTGTTGAAAACAAAGAAGAAGAAAGAAATTGTTCCTTTATTAGTCAGGCCAGAACAATAGTTAATTATGAAATTTCACGTTTTCATATGTGCTGAAGCACAAAAAAACAACCCATGATTGTGCAACATGTTAGCGTTCAACGTTAATTATGCTGCCTTCACAAGAATTTTATCAAGAAATGCGTGTCATAGGGTTAACAAAGATTAAGAGCTTGAAACAGACACAATAGACATATTGAAAAGTGTTTGGCGTTAGCACCAGCAAAAATCTGCACGAGGAAGTTACAATATAAGCAATTAACTTCTAGTCATCTGTTTGGTTATTGCAAGGAATGTAAGAGGGCCAACAAAAGGATGCCCGATACATTTGCTGACACATTGGTAGTCTGCCTGAAGGCCCGTGAGACAAGATTATTTGATAACAGCGATGTTACGTTGACAGCGATTTTTTTTTTGGGGGGGGGGGGGGGGGTTATAGTACAAAATTCTGCCAATTCAAAATAGCCATATATCACTTGGAGAAACATTGGGTGCGACTAATAAAACTCAAAATGAAAGAAATCGAAGAAGTTATTGATGGTATAATGATTCATCAGAGACTTCGACTTCTGCATCTGTTCGTGGCAAGTTTGGATAATTTTTACGGCCAAAAGAAAAATGAACAAACATCGATGGAACTGCATTCAAAGGTACTGAAACCCCAACTGCTGCAATTTAAAAAAAAATTAACAGGAACATCAATAGAAAACAAAGAATTGTACATTTTTGGACGAGTAACAAACATAATATGTACTTTGAAGTATATATTGAAATTTACAGTTCTTCGAACACAGATTAACGTAGAGAATCTGTTTTCTTATTCTTCTTATTCTTAGCGCAATATCCTTTTCAGGATGATGAGGGGGATCAAAGCCACATTTTTAAACGAGTTGGCGTTGTGAACTTTTTTGTATCTCCCATATACGAAGGCAATGTGTTCTTTGCAGTGGTTTCACGTTGCCTTCTGCAGAGTTTGTGGCCATGTATTAAGTGTATAGTATATGTGTCTTGTTTCTATCTGAAGTCGACCAGTCTTCACTATACAGACAGAATCGTTAATTACAACCAAACGGTTAAATGGCTTCACTCCCTTCAGTACCTACCTCGAACAGTGGGGAATTCTTTGTAAAAATACTTACCAGTGCGTGAGGTTCGAACTCAAGACTCCTAGCTAGGATCCCAGTGGGTCAACGAGCTCCTCCCAAGTTCTTTTCAGGACTGAAATTTATTTTTCGCCTTAGCACACACTTTAAATCCTTGGCGTTTAATTAAACTTTTAATCCTTGTCTACACTCGTTACCTTAGTTACGCAACATTTTTAAATAATTTTAATATCCGCTTTGTCACCATAAACTTGCCAATATCATTTATTGTGGAAACTTGCAAATTTAAAATAATTAAAATGAAATCATTAGAAGCTTTCCTTTATGCAAAATGTTTTGTATCTACCTTAGCGTGCTATACTATTCGATGATTAGCACCTCACGCTATAATCTTTACATCGTGAGCCAAAAACAACTTATTTACGCCCTTGATACATAAATAACTATTGTCGCCTCAAAGGGTAAAGTGTAAAAAAAAACAGCTGTTTGTTAGAACAATAGATTATTTGAAAAAATAAGCCTAAGTTGTAAGTAAAAGAATTTTTGATTGAAAAACTTTTCAGTTTCACTATTTTAACTTTAGTGATAAAGCAATAAAAATGTTTGTTAACGACTAGTAAATAATCTGTCAATTATTCATGTGTTTGGTCAAACCGAATTATTTTATTTGATCGTAACGAAACCGAAACCGTTGTTTCAATGTCGGAGGACCGGAACCGTAGTAACATAACCTTTATTTCATTTCATTACGACCTGTCGTTTGCCACTAAAACGACATCTGGTGGTAAAGTGTGTTGTTTATTTATTTAATTATTTATTTATTTACTCGAACAGGGATTCAACTAATTACATAATAAGTATATAAAAATATATTGAGTCAAAAATAAAAAGTAAAGATTAGTATGTTATACAAAAAGTATTTTTCAGGCACTGTGAAAACTACTGAACTAAATAAAAATAACTCGTTAAATAACCTTTTATTAAATATTGCAAGATGTCCAATCACTGTCGCAATGTCAATAACTGTGTAGATGACCCTATACTGTAGCTCCTTAAAAGCATGCTTTAATTTCCTGAAAGTCGTCACCTAATTCCGAAACAGTTTATTACAGTAAAACCCCATAAATTTAATTCATATAATTGTTTCAACCGAAAATTTCGTATTCCTTACCGTAAAATTTAGTAATCCAGATACCTTAAAACGTTTGCGTGTATACCTGCATGCAAACATGTTTAAAATTCCTTTGAAATTCTGATTTAAATTAAATTTAACCATTTTTTCTTTGTAAAAAGGAGCAATCACTTTTAGGTGGATGTATCGATTTATGCAAATTCTTTAATTAAACTTGGGGAAATAATTTTTAAATCGAGCTTTGGCCCTTTTATCCTCTTTATTGCATTTTATATCGAAATTAAACCCAAAGTAACACATAATAAACCACAAACACGCTTTTTCGTTGGTGTTCTTAATTTGTAATGCGTATTTTAGTTCTACTGTTTAACCCAGTATATTATCAAAGATAAAAGTAACCCTCGATCTAAAATAAGAGTTATAAACCTTTTAGTATGCTAATACGACACTTACATTGATGGATCTTTTAGCCCTGCTTAAATATGGGTCGGTAATCCTGCAATCTGATAAAAACAAAGTATCGGTTTATAAAGGATCCAGTTTATTTGAATATAAAACCGACGTTATGCGCACATATAAACTGCGAGAAAAAGGGGAGACGTACATAATACAGAACCAACATCATCCAAGTTTTCCAAGTTATTCTCTTATCTAAATAAGTTTGTTTTACAAATTAGAAACGATTCAAATATCTCCGCAAACTACAAATCTGTCGGTTGCATTCTTCGTTACAGATGGTCGGAAACCTCAAACGAAAGGAAGATACAGAAACGACGTGTTCACGAAATTAAAAACATGAAATATTGGCATCCGCACCTCCCATCTTTTAAATGAAAAGGGATCCAAATCGGGGTAAAATTTTAAACATGTGGGTTGTCACAACATATTGGTGGATACCTAAATGGAAAGAACAACCGAATTTAATTTTAGTTTGGGAAAACTTAAAAATACCCTGGGACGGGTTATCAATCTTCCAAATTTATAATTAAAATGTAATACATCATGAATATAGGTTATCAAAAATAATTTTCAACAGAAACGTGACCTTTATTTAAATTTCAGATTCTAAAATTTACTTTTACTGCTTTTTCTTTAATACTGACTGACCTTACCAACATTTCAAAAAAGATAATTCAATATTTTTAAATAAAAGTACTATTTAATAGCCTAATTTTCAAAGCAAACAATTTAGGATTGTTTAATGGGTAAAAGCCAGTATGAAAATGGGAATTTGTACCCCGATTATCGCGTGCATAGGCCACCTAAACTGTCACGGTTTTTGACTCCTCTGCATTGTATACGGTAACGTAATTCATGATAATAGTTTGGGTAGCCACAAACTACAAAGTATGTTTACAGCACACATTTTATAATTCGAATGTTGGTTCCGTCACCTGCCCTAATATTGACTTTCATTCAATACCAACCATGCAAAACCATAAAAACGTTCACGCTGGTGCAGTGGCGTACTGTCGGGATTTTGGATTTTGTAACAGGCGTTGATTTTCAAAATTGAGCTAAAGAAGAGTGCTTTGGACAGTCTGAAGACTGTATTGCAAAAAGTAGAAGCGAAAACAATAATTTTAAAAATCTTCATAGTTAAATAAAGTACCAAATCCAAACAGAAATTGAAATTTAGTATTTAATTGTAACTTCCAGTTTAAAGTAAAATTTTTAAAAAACCCAAACTTTAAAATTCAAAATTTTCACCCAAAGTGAATTTCCAAATTATTCTCAAAGTCTGTTTGTAAAACTCTGGCCTTAGATTTCAGTTTAGCTGCAGAACTCTTAGCTTGTAATTTTGATTTTGTTCTCAAATTTTGAACTTCAAGCTCAGTGTTGTATTACAAATCTCTTCTTGTATGGATAGTTTAATAAGTTCTATCTTTCTAATTTTGCTTTAACATCCATTTAATAAAACGTTAGAACACTAAGATTTAGGCTTTGTAATTAAATTTTTGAGTTTTTATTTAGAATAATGGCTCTCTAATAATCTCTTTATTAGTTTGTGAAATTTAAATTTAATTTGGTATTTTCTTTTAAAATTGTATTTTTATGCCCAAAGTAATGCAATCCTGGGAGTTTCAAATATTTTTTAAAATCTGAATTTGTTGATGTTAAAACTTAGACATTAAAATTAAACTTGGCTTTAATATTTAGATAGAATTTTGGAATTACTTTTATTTATTTCGAAAATTTAACTTTAAACCTGAATTTCATATACAAGGCATGTCCAATCTAACAATCTTCATTTTAAAACTAATCTAACACAATCTTCTCTGTAAAATATCTTTCTATTTGAAATTTGTTAACGTTAAAAACATTTTGAGTAGATACATTTTTGGATTTAATATTTAGGCAGAATTGTTGATTTATTTTTATTTCAAAGAAATACCTGCCTATCACGGATGAACTTAAAAAGAGGAATACTCAATGTTTCACACACTAAATGAAGAAAAATAGGAGCTACAAGGTAGTACTAAATGGTATCAGTAATATAACTAGAACAAAACCTGAAAATGGAATGCCAACAAAAATTCCAACTACCTCATTCTTTGTAGAGATAGAACAAAGAGACGATAACAAAGAAATCTATAATATAAAACACTTGTTAAATACTATAGTTACAGTTGAACAACCGTACATAAAGAGAGAAATTCCACAATGCACACGCTGTCAAAAATATGGACACACAAAAAACTATTGTTACAGGAACCCAAGGTGTGTAAAATGTGCAGGAGATCACTTAACTGAAAAATTCACGTGGACGGAAAAAAGAAAAGACGTTGTATGCTGCAATTGCGAGGGAAATCAGCCAGCTAGTTATAAAGGGTGCACGATAAGAAAGCAACTTCAACAAAAACTGTATCCAACACTACGAGAAAAAAGATCTATTTAGCAAACCGCTCAAGCAATTTCCCAGTTAAGAACACAAACAAGCTACACCCAACCAAACATATCTTACACACAAGCATTAAACAGTAAACAGGCACAACAATCGTGGCAAAATAATCAAAAAGTAAACTCAACAGAATCCAAATAACAGGATGATAGAATTACACACTTAGAGCAATTAGTAAACAAACTAACTGAAAGGATAGACTCTATGCTAAACATTATCACTGCTCTCTTAGCAAAATCTCATAATGGTTAGTTCATTTAAAATCGGTGTCTGGAATGCTAACGGCTTGGCTCAAAGAAGCCAAGAACTTAAAATATTCTTAATTATAAATAATATAGACATAATGCTCATTTCGGAGACACATTTTACAAACAAAAGTTACCTCAAATTTCCTAAATACACTCTTTATGACACAAAACATTCAGACGGAACAGCTCATGGTGGCACCGCAGTAATAATTAAAACATCAATAAAACATCATTTAAACAAAAACTATGCAGTAGACTACCTTCAGGCTACTAGTGTCACTGTTGAGGACTGGCTAGGACTAATTACAGTTGCAGCTATATACTCCCCACCCAAGCATACCATGAAAAAGAACACTATAATCAGTTCTTTAACACCCTTGGCTACAGATTTATTGCTGGAGCGGAGTATAATGCCAAGCACCCATGGCGGGGCTCAAGGGCTCCTACTCCAACCCCGAAGGGTCGACAGTTATATTCAGCAATGAAAGAAAACAATCCCATTCCGTTAGCTACTAGAGAACCAACTTATTGGCCCACTGACCGGAGAAAGGTACCTGATGTAATAGAATTTTGTGTGATTAAAGGTATAGCCGCGAATTACTTAAGCATACAGTCATGCTTGGAACTGACATCCGACCACTCTCCTGTGATCGCTACAATATCATCACAGATTGTACAAAAACAGAGACCACCTTCACTTCACAATAACAAAACAGACTGGGATGTCTTCAGAGAAGAACTAGCTAGTAAAATAAACGACAATATGCAACTTAAAGCAAAAGAGGACCTAGAACTTGCAGTTGAAGACCTAAACAACCAAATACAAACAGCGGCATGGAAGGCAACACCAGCAGATGAAAAATCCCACAGACCAACAAACTGCTCAAGAAACATTAAAGAAAAAATTAGCGAAAAAAGAAAACTAAGAAAACAATGGCAGCAAACTCGATCACCACACGATAAATCCAAATTTAATAAATGTATTAAAGAACTGAAAAAACTGCTACATGAAGAAAAGAATGAAGCCATACAAAAATACTTGCAAGGGCTAACGGCGACGGAGATGACTGAATACTCGTTATGGAAGGCAACAAAAAAAAATCAAAAAACCACAGGAGCATATTCCACGAATTAGACTGGAGGATAACAGCTGGGCCAGATCCAATAAAGACAAAGCAGCAGCGTTTTCTAAACACCTACAAACGGTTTTTCAGCCAAGAGAGGTTTCAAAAGAAGAAGAACAGCAGATACAACAACACTTGGAATCGCCAGACCAACTTGAACTACCACTAAAGAAGTTCAAGGTAAAAGAGGTACGTAACATCATACATCAGGACCTAAATGCAAAAAAGCCCCCGGGTGGGATCTTATAACAGGCCGGATACTAAAAGAACTCCCTGAGAAGACAATAAGAATCATAACAATGTTGTTTAATGCGGCTTTAAGACTGGAGCACTACCTATTATACTGGAAGGTAGCCACAATAATCCTAATTCCTAAACCAGGGAAAAATCCAGAACTAGTGCAGTCATACCACCCTATAAGCCTCGTACCCATCATATCAAAGGTCTTTGAAAAACTGTTATTAAAAAGAATCAAACCGGTGTTTGTACAACGACAATTAATTCCGGAACACCAATTTGGGTTCAGAGAGAGACATCCAATGACTGAACAAGTACACAGAGTTATACGCAACATTAATGTAGCCCTCGAAAATAAAAAATATTGTACAGCTGTTTTCCTAGATGTGACCCAGCCCTTTGACAAGGTCTGGCACACGGGATCACTTGTCAAGCTTAAGGAAAACTTATGTCACAACATATTTCGCATACTAAAATCCTATATAAGCGGCAGGCAGTTTGTAGTCAGATATCAGAATGAGCTCACAGAACTACAACCAATCACTTCGGGCGTTCCACAAGGAAGCGTGTTGGGACCGTTACTTTGTGTATTATTCACTTCATATCTCCCTACACAAAATGACACAATTACCACAACCTTTGCAGACGACACAACAATTATGGCAACACACAACAATCCGGGAATAGCATCCAGAATACTACAAGATCACCTCAACAAAGTCCAAGCCTGGCTTCAAAGGTGGCGGCTGCAAGTTAACGAAGAAAAGTCAATCCAGGTAACTTTCACTATGAGAAAAGAAACATGTCCACCAGTTATGCTCAACAACAGGCTGTTACCACAAGGAAACTGCGCCAAATATCTTGGAATGCATCTTGACCGCAGGTTAACATGGAAGACGCATATTTGGAACTAGAGGAAACAACTCGGCTATAAATTTAGTAAATTATACTGGTTAATAGGAAGAACATTTCAACTAACCCTAAAAAACAAAGTGTTAATATATAAAGTAGTGCTAAAGCCTGTGTGGTTGTATGGTATACAGTTGTGGGGCACCACGTCTACCAGCAACATTGAAATCCTCAAAAGGTTTCAATCTAAAGTGTTAAGAACAATAGTTGATGCTCCGTGATTTATTACAAAGAACATAATAAGAAGTGACCTAAAAATGCCAACTGTAAAAGAAGAAGTGCAAAACTGTAGTGAAAAGTACAATAACAGGCTTGAAGTGCATCCAAATAGACTTACCAAAAGATTACTTATTGAACATTCTGATACACGCAGATTTAAAAGATTTAAGCGATCACATCTAGGAAATAGATTTACACGTAACTTATAACTAATTAATTAACATAATTATACAATTATTATGTATTCTTAAATAACACAAATCTAAGTTTTGAGATGGTAGTGTATAAAAGCAAGAACCACTGGGTAATTGCTACAGCATACTTTAGTTTAGTTGTTTGTTAGTTTAATTTAATTTAATTTAGCTTAGTTTGCTATACATTTTACTTATTGTCCTTTTAGGACAGATTGTAAAAACTACTGGGAGAATTTAAAAAAAAATTATTTTTGAAATCTAAGTTTAATCCTGAATTTTATTTGACTTTTAAAAGGTCCTATCACAAATTTCTTTTTTTGTCCAGCCCAATCCTTCCATTCAAATTTTAGTTTTATATACCGTCTAACAAAAGCTTTTCTCTAAAATTTTTGAACCTCAGAATATTCTTTTTAAATTCGAAAATTTATTGACATTAAAATATATCAAAATAAAGCATTTGTCTTTAGTATTTAGGATATTCGATATTTTTTTAATTTATTTTGGAAATTGAAGTTTAATCTTGACTTACATAGTATTTGATTTTCACAGCCACATTAAATATTTTATTAAGGTCTAACAATATCTCTTTTAAAATTTTATTTAATATTCAGTTTAACTTGAATTTCTCTCTAAAATCTTTGAATCTTAGAATATTCTTTTCAAATCGTAAAATTTGTTGACAGTAAAATAAAACGTTTTACTTTAATATTTAGAATTTTCGATATTTTTAAATTGTTTCTTTTTTTTATTTGTTTTTGAAATTCAAGTTTAATTTTAATTTTAGGTTTGATGTTCAAGGCTGTTTTTTATGCCGAGACTAAAAATATTCTTTGCAACTTCGACAATTTTTGTCATTAAAATTTAGACTTTGGAATTTAATTTTTGACTTTGTTATTTAGAATTTTGGCTTTTTCTTATTTGTTTGTGAAATTCAAATTTAATCTTGAATTTGACCTTCAAGGCTAAATTAATTTTATGATTAGTTTAACAATTATTTTTTACAAATTTTATTATTACCCAATCTAGCACAATCTGCCCTGCAAAATCTTTGAATTTCAAAATATTCTTTACAAAATCTAACATTTCTTGACATAAAACTTAAAACTTAAACTTTGGAATTAAATATTTGAACTTCTTATTTAGAATTTTGGGATGCTTTTAATTTGTTTGTGAAATTCTAATTTAATATTGGTTTTGGATTTGACTTTCATGGTTCTGTTTAAAAATTATTGTTAGGTATGTGTAATTTAGTAAAAAGTTTGTGAAATTCAGATTTAATCTTGATTTTTAATCTGACCTTCAAGGTTGTATTTCGAAGTCATTTTTGTGCCTAGTTTACTAATTATTTTAATTTTTGCTCAATCTAACACATCTGTTTTGTAAAATCTTTGAATTTCAAAAGAGTCTTCACAAAATCGAACATTAATTTCTTGATATAACACATAAAAATTTAAACCTCAGAGTTAAATATTTGACGTTACTATTTAGAACTTTGGCATTCTTTTAATTGGTTTGTGAAATTCAAATTTAGTTTAACAATTAGATCTTACAAATTTGATTTTTATCCAATCTAACAAAATCTAATCTTTAAGCCTTAAATTTTAATTTGTTTTTGAAAGACTATATTACAATTTTTTTATGCCCAGGTTAACAATTTTTCAGATAACATTTTAAGTCTTATTTTTATTTCTAACAAATAGATGAATCTAAAATATTCTTTTCAAATTCGAAAATTTATTGTCATTAAAATTTTGATTTTGTGATGAAGTTCTTGGCTTTCTTATTTAGAATTTTGACTTTCTTTTCATAGGTTTATGACACTCAAGTTTAATTCTGAATTTTAGAATTGACATTCAAGGGTCTATTACAAACTTTGTTTAATACCCAGTTTACAATTTTATTCTAAGTAAATCTTATTTTTGTGCCTGATCTGCTATATAAAATCTTTGAATACTTATTCGAAAATTCTCCTAAAATTTGAAAATTTAGAGTTTATAATTAAATTTTTGAGCTGTTTTCAAGACTTTTGGCCCGATTTTCAGTTGTTTGTGACATTCATGTTTAATTTTGAATTTGGATTTGTTGTTACAGAATTTATTACAGAGTTTTCCTTCAACGATTATTTCTTACAGATTTTGTCTATAAAATGTTTGATCCTTCGAAAATTCTTTTCAAATTCAAAAATTTTGAGGCATTAAAATTTAAACTCATAGTTATGAGTTAATAACAGACTATTGGCCTACGCTTCGACTATAAAAGAAAGAAAATGAAGAGGAAAAATTAAATTTAGAATTAAATTCTTGGCATTAATATTTACAATTTCAGATTTTTTTTTATTTGTTTTTTAAATTCCAATTTGTTTTTACAGACTACGATTTTGTTCCGAGAATTTTCCAAGGATATCCAGATTAGGATTTCGTTTTGAATTATTCTTAAAGATTTAGTTTCAATTAATTAGTTAATTTTAAACTCAAATCTCTGATATCGTCCTAAAAACGTTTTAATTTATTTGTGAACAACCACTTTAGATTCGTAGTTCTCATTTTAATCTCAAATTTTGGATGTGATGTTCAAGACTTATCAAGAAAATTAATTTTCAGGCCCACAGTTTGAAAATCTCCCGTTGCAATATCTAGTTTCGTATCCAATTTAACACTTATTCTATACAAGTTTGAAATTACAATTTTGGCTCTAATACTTAAACGTTTGAATTTCATCTTAATTGTTTCTAATTTTCGAAGATGTTAATTTGGGAATCTCCAGACAATATTAATTAAGATTATGACTTGCGAGAACTCCAAAAGAATTATACTTTAACATTAATTTTAAGCTCAAACCTTTAATAACATTCTAAAAATGTTGACCCTGAACTTCGATTTAGTTGTTGAACTTTCGCCGTAGGTTGGTAGTTTTTAACATTTGGACTTAAAATTTGAAACTCAAGTGCTTGCAAAAATTTATTATTTTTGAATTCAACTTAAATAACTAATCAGAATAACTTTACCATTAATTGCCAAGTCTGTTCTTCAGAATGACTTTATAACCAAACTGTTGGTTAGTTTTACAAGTTTGGTTCTAAAATTCTAATTTTACATTACAAAGTAATGTATTAATTTGAGAATTTAGGAAGCAAAAAATTCGAAATTAGGGTTAAGCTCCTCTCTTTAGGCCCTGTTTCAGACCTTCAGACTATCCTACATTTGTATAAAATACTTATGTGATCTTCTCAGATGCAATTTTGTGTTTAGCATTAATTTGTATCCAACTTTTGTTTGTTAATAAATTTTATGTTAATAATTTAGATTTATGCCTTTTAAGTTGCAACTCAGACCATCAAGCTTTTCTTGTAAAATATGAAATACTTCTGTGATCCTGAATTGAGCTTGAAATTACACTTTTGAGTTTAGCATTGGTCTGGATTCAATGTTTGCTGGCTTCATAAATAATTATAGTTTAGTATTAGAAACGAACATTTTTGACTGAGAATGTAAGGAACCGAAAAGCTGAATTTAAATGTTAGAATTAATTCTTGAGAATCTTATTCAGTCTCTAAATAAGTTTCAATTTAAAATCTAAGCATTTATTTTGAAACATAATAAATTAGTCCTATAACCTTTATTTTCTAGATTAAGCGACCAAGGCTTGGGTTAAGATTAAAGCTCAGTTTTAAATATTTCTTGTCTTAACTCATTTGAACTCCCATACTGAGTTTAAATATTTCGCAGCTTGTACTTTTCTAAAGGCATTTAATCACATACAACATTTTAAGGATAGATGTGTTACGCCACTGGTGAAAAAACACAATCGGAAGATTCCAAAAGAGTATTGTAACAAATCAGCAAAGCGTGATGTTCGACAGTTCTCCCTGACTGTAAACGCTCCCTAGCTTTGTTATAAAACGTAACAATAGCTAAAGACCCATCAAAGTACCCACATTTTAGGTAACCACAATACTTTTAATATATGACTTGTCTATAGACTTTCTTAGTGCCTTTGATAAATCGATTTGAAGACACCACCGGCAACCTTGGAGGTTCGTATGTATAGGGAACGGAGAATTTTATGACGTGTTGTAAAGGTGGTTAACCAACAACCTTTATATTTTATTTTCGATCTACATATTAGGTACTTAAAATGTAAATACGACTTTCTATACTTATCTTTTCTGTAATATTCAAGACTATGATTAGTTATTAATTTGGCTAAATCCCGTCTTTCAGTTTATATTCAGATCAACAAAATTGAAGAAATTTCGTAGTTTAGGGCAAGAAACAAAGATTAAAGTTAAATTTGGGGATAATAAAGAAGAAAACATGAATCACTATTAATACCAGTAGCCTATTGTGCACTATAAACAAATATAGAAAGTAAGGTGTGTCAAGAATCAACAAAGTAATAGTTATTTACTAAACCGGAGAGCGAATTGAGATGAGCTCTAGCAGACAGAGTAAATCGCCCAAGCTGCTGTTAAATATTTAAATAATTTGACATTAATTATAATGAAATTAACTAACTACAGTTAAAATTACTAGTTACGTATGTGTGGTTTTTAAAGTTAGTACTTACAAACCTAGGGAGGTAAGTCCACACCTACTTTCCTACTGTTGTAATAAGCTATAAACAAATGATAAAATCAACCTACTGCCTTTAATTGTCACAAAATAATGACATAATAAGTGCAAATTCCTAAATGGGCAGCGGAAAGCCTCATTTCTTTAGTTAAAATCAGAAATGCAAGTGGAACGAAGGCGAAATCTAAAAACTCTACAGAGTAGGCAACTAATCGTTCGAAAAGGAAGTGTGACTTTCAAATTTCAAAGGATATTTTGTTTGTGTAGAAGGACAAATAGAACAAATAACTCATTATAATATCTAAATAGTAGATGACGTGCGTCGTATGAGGCACGCAGGGTGACGAGCCACGCAATCAAACGTGTCGCTAATCCGAATATCGGTCGCAAGATCTACGGGTCGAAGCTATGTGGGGACCCTCGTTAGTTAACTCGGTGTTCTTCACTGGTTCCCTTTTTTCGTGGCCAATCATCTTTTGGAATTTTAAGACGACACCTTACCTTTAACTGAGTTGAAAAAAATGTGGCGTAATTGTTTTTTCAGTTTTTCTGACAAGTGGGTTTTAATCATCCGGAAACATTTTGCTTATGAAATTTTAATCCGCACGCGGTGACATTAAACAAATTCCATAATGAAAGGTTAAAAAATAGAAAAGCAAAAATTGTAACATGCAGCTTCTAAATGAGTTTTATAAAAATACCGATCAGGAATTTTGATTCGTCGAATTGTCAACTGGTAGAACTTTTGACTGACAAAAATTAAAAGTTGTCCATTAACAATTAAGAAGACGAGTAAAAAAGTTAAGCTTAAAATATCGATTTAATAACGGGTGTTGAATATTAAAGATTAAAAGTGCCGACTTGTCAACTAACACATCTGTGCTTAACGGAATATGCTGCAACATTCAGGCAGTCATTTCATAAAATTCTTAAATAAAAGGACTTCATCTGATATTATTATGCTGGGCTTTGGCAAAAACGTTAATTCGAAGATGAAGCACTCACTTGGACATTAATACGGAAATTATATTCGGCTGGGCATTTCAAGTTTGCAGAATAAAAGCATTATATACCTACAAAGTAAAACTGAAAAAATTGCTTTCATATTTAGATTCGCTAAAATGAATTTTAAATAACCAAAAATTAAATATGCAGGTGTTTTGTATTCTATTTAGGTATGAAATTTTACATTCAATCTTTTTTCTATGCAAAAATTCGTCTTCTAGTCCAAAATTCGAAGCCTTCCAAAATTACTCTATTTCACTTTTATGCTTTCTGTTCTCTTTTATGTTTTGTACAAACCTCTGATATTTTCTAAATAATAATCAAATTGTTTCCCGTTGCTACATTTATGATATAGGGACCTTTAGGAAGAACAGTGCCGAAAGGCTCAGAGTAACACAAAGAGCCATGAGGCTTCATACCTTTTTTCATTGGACCAAACAAATGAAAGTCCGATGGGGCTAAATCAGGCCTAAAAGCAGGATGTGGCATAACTGACCATCCAAGCTTCTGAATCGCCTCTTGAGTAGCAAATGCAGTATGCGGTTTTGCATAATACAGTTGCCATAATTTTCGTCGAAGAAATTTCCACTTTAAATTTTTTTGGTTGTGGTGATGACGTGTGACACCATTCTTTTATTGATTTTTGGTTTCTGGAGCATATGTAAACACCCATGTTTCATCCCCAGTCACAACATTATTAAAAAAAGATGGTTCACGTTTTTCGAAGGTGTTTACCAGATCAGCACAAATCTCCATTATATTATATTTTCCTTTAGTGCTTCAGTTAACTGGCAAGGAACCCACCTAGGACACCTTAGAATAGCCATTTTAGTCATTTATAATCTTCTCCACAACAATGTTTCCTGATCCCAAAGCACTAACAATTTCTTTTCCAGCCTAGCAGGCAACACTTACGGTACAAGCCTCGTAGTAGGAAATTTCCTGTTGATATAAATTAATAAAAATGTTAAAATTCCTTTAGAAAAGGAGGTTTTGAAAACAAGGCTTATTTAAGAATAAAATATGTTTAAAGAGAATTTTCAAATTCCGTTTGGAATAAATATTTTCTTAAGTATGTTTTAAGATAATGAAAATTATCTATGTAAGTAGCCTATAAACATCGTAGCTGATAAAATTAAATTTCTAATAATATTGGTTCAGAATTTGTAGGTTAGACTTTTCTTAATACCATTGCGGTTAAATTTTAATCATCATCATCATCATCAATTGGCATGGAGCAGATCCTCGTGGATCAATCCTGGATTACGCCAGGCCCACCCTATGCCAACAGGGAACCCTGTATGACTTTAACATGCCTGTGACGCTAGCCACTAGACACCGCTTCTACAGTGCAAGGCAGTTAGTAGATCACATATTCAAAGGGAGTCGAATATATGACCGAGATGGTTATTAAAAATAGCGAGGCAACAGTGAGTTAAACGGCCATTCCTTTTGTTCCCTCCAGTATTTTGTTTACTGTAGTGCCACATTAACAAAAATTATATTATGGATATATCAGAAATGCCTAAAATAACTAGAAAACCAGTAGTAAAATACCGATTAGTATGAATAAGCGACCGACGAACAGAATACAGACTCTTGATAAACTCGAATCGGTGCAGGCCGATTTTCGTCTCCTCATTAGATGGGCAAATTAACCTACTGCCCAGCATACGTGCTAACATGAATAGATCGGGATTGAGAAATCACAGAATGCTTTAATGTTTAACCTTTGCCGGCTTTGCCATGATTTGACGAAATAGTTCGACCTTGCTAGACCTGATAAAAATACTTGTGAAAGTAGCTGTTCAGATGCATTTGAAAAGAAATGAAAGAGATGCTGGATAAAATATAGTCCAGTCAAAATAGACATACCTAACAGTAAACACGGTATTTCGAGAATATCTCGTTAACGGTTAGTTTTATTGTAAAAATAGTTATTACAGAATTTATAGCTTATACAATTTTCCATAAGAAAGGTTTAATTACTTTTTTTCATAGGAGTGACCATTATCGAGATATTCCGATATCAAGAGTTGAAACTGTCACCTTTTTGAAAAAATGCATTCCTTTCCACACCACCTCCGAGGTAGAGTACTCGGCGCGTTTTTTTTGTAATGGGGTATCCCTAGTAGGCCTAATCAGGCCCGTAGCCAGGATTTTTTGTCCGGGGGGGGGGGGGGGCTTCGGAATTTTGGAAAGTGGAGGGTCGGAGGGGATTATTATAATTATAATTTATCGAGAAAATTTCCACTTCCCCTCTTGCCCAGTGACGCAAATAGTAGTGTAATGGTGTGGCTTGGTTTAACCAATCAGAACGCTGTTTTAGTTTCTGATTTCACGTGACTTGTCACACTACAAAGAACGTCAAACGTCACAAGTAGGAAATAGATAAGCTACTTGAAACAACTACATCAAGGCTTAACAAAACGTTTTCCGGATTGGAACCGTGTCATTGTTGAGACAGAATAACTCAACGTTTCGCCCACTTTCATCAGGAGGCAGAAGGGTAACGGTAACTCAACTTGTCAACCAAGCCAGAGGCGAAACCCTTCTGCCTCTTGCAAAAAGAGTTTCGCCTCTGGAAAATGGAAAACTATTTGAGAAAGAAGAAGAAATAAAATTAAATGTTAGAATAGGCCTACAGATGCAAAATGAATACAGATTTACGTAAAAAAAAAAACTATTAACAAATAAACTAATGTGGACATCGCGGAAAGCCGATCAAATTGCCTTAGATGCGAAAAACGCTCAGACGGGAAGCATAGAAGAGTAGAGATCTAAAACTATTATTTAAGTGATCTGCGCAATCTACACACATGGTGTATTGATAACGAAATGCATTTAAATATTCAAAAGTGTAAAAGTATTACTCTCAGTAGGAAAAGAATAACTACTAAATACAGTTATTACATTGATAATGATGCTCTTGACCAGGTATATGTGATTAAGGATTTAGGTGTGTTACTTGATAGCTCTTTAAGTTTTGTTCAGCATATTGACTACATAATCTCAAAATCTATGAGAATGTCAGGTTTTATTAAAAGAATAACTACAGAGTTTAAAGATATAAGATGCTTAGTTATACTTTATGTAGCTTTTGTGCGTTCGGTATTAGATTACAATTGTATAATCTGGGCGCCTGCATTTATGGTACACGTAAACAGACTCGAAAATGTTCAACGTAAGATTGTTAAAGCTCTGTGTTACAAAAGTGGATTAATTTTCAGTGATGTTAATTATCTCGAAAAGTTGACGTATTTTGGTTTTCACCCTATGTATATTCGAAGGATTTATTTTGAACTATGTTTTGCCTATAAATGTTTAAATGGTATTATTTCTTGTGCAGATGTTATTGAACAATTTAGTTTGCATGTTTCACAGATAAATACAAGAAATCAGTATTTACTACAACATTCTTACCATCGAACTGTTTACGGGTCAAATAGTCCCGCCAATCGAATTGTAAGATCTGTGAATAATTTAAGAGGTATAGATTTAATTGGTGCTCCGTTTCGTGATTTTGTAAATAAAATTAAAATTCATTTAAAAATGTAATTTATTTGGGCTAATAGGTATGTGAAATGTTTCTATTTTTATTTATTGTTAATTTTTGTAATGGTATAATCCGTTTGAATAAATATTATTATTATTATTATTATTATTATTATTATTAAGTGGTTTCGTTAGAATACGAAGTGAAATAGTATTACAATGTCCAAAAAATTGCATCGCAGAGAATAAATTATAGAAAACAGTTAAGAAGGGGTGCAAAGAACAGAAAAAGAAGAGGAAGTAATAGGAGATCTAGTCAACAAAGCTATGAAGCTGCCAGGTGCATAGTGCTGTTTCATACTGTTTTCCATTATACAGGGAATTTTTCTTTTTAGTATACATATCCCCTATGTATACTTTTATAATAAACGCAAATAGGCAACCCACTATACACTATAAACGTCACGTCACGTGGTGCGTAAAGGTTATGTTTCATGTTTGTAAATAAAAAATAAATCAAAATTAGTGGAATATCAACATAATTTTAATTCAACGATTATTCTAAAACATAAAATATCAACAATACAAAACAGAAAGGAAAATAAAAACAGCAACAGTTAAAGACTAATTTTTTGACATTAACTTAATTTGATGATTTTTGCCACAGCATGCTAATTTTTTAACGTTTATAGTGTATAGTGGGTTGCCTATTTGCGTTTATTATAAAAGTATACATAGGGTATATGTATACTAAAAAGAAAATTTCCCTGTATATATTTTTTCTTATTATAATATTAGTGCGTTTTGCATAAATTATAAATCTTACATTTAAATTTTATTTTGTAAACCTATATCTCGGCCAGCAAATAAAAGAACATTTCATTTTCATCCTTCCTATACCCAATGTCAAGACACACAGAAAATAACTACGGGCAAAAGTCAAACCACGAATTTTACTTAGAAAAATATTTTCTAAAGGAATCAATATTCTGTTTCCTTTTTATTCATATCAGAGAAGAGCCAAATTTTTATTTCATCTGTGACTAGGTACATATCTCTAGATTTTTGCCCATCGAAATTAAAGATTGTCATTTTGATGAACCAGCAGTTAAGTTAAGCAGCCTTGAAATTCCTTCAGTAATAAAGTTGATGTGCTAATTTTTTAGTATTATATTATTAAATTTACCTAAAACTTAATGCTGTTGATCTAAAGATTATATTATTTTTAATTCGAGTTCGTGATAGTAAAAGATTTCGTATTTTATTAACATTTATTTTTCAATTTAATTCGTTTGCTTAATTTAAGGCAAGCTTTAAGAAAACTAACATCAGTTGCTAGAAAACTCAGTTTAAGCAAGTTTAAGCAAGCAATATCGGACGTCGTTGGAACGGCTAAGTGATTAAGGCACTAAAAATAATTAGAAACTGAAGCATAATACAGGGAGAACAATAATAGCTGACCGAAAAATCAAAGTATTAGAGGGCTGGGATGTGTATGGTGTATGCCCGAAGACAGGCATGAAAAAAGTCGTTACCACGTATAGCAGAGGGACAGCGATCAGCAGGAAGACCTCGAGGACGGATGGTTATTTAGCAATCTAGCCTGTAACTGCAGATCTTAAGAAAATGAGAAGACAGGGATGGCAGAACTTGTCTGAGGACAGGGATCGGTGTAGTGGTGTAGTGAAGGGGGCCGATGCCTTACATCGGCCGTAGCGCAGAAGACAGAGAGAGAGAGAGAGAGAGAGAGAGAGCTCTTACAAAGCACGGCTTTGGAAGCCACACCAAAAGATATTGGATTACAAACAACACAACACTCTCCGCTCATAATAAAACAAAAAGTGGCAGAAAAGAGATGCTGAAGAATGGTTTCAAATTAGAGACTCTGACGATAAAGTATCAAATCATTTCAGAACTACAAAACTTAAGTCCGACCATTCACTGTAGACGGCCACAAGAAGATCAATTTCACTAGTTAGAAAGGAGGATCGTTCTTGGCCAAGAACAGATTTAGAGAAAGCAGAAGTCCTTGTTAGATATCTGGAAACGGTATTCCAATCGCCAACCTTCGAAACTGAAGAGGAGGAAATGCACTGGAAATGCACTTCCTTGAGTCACTCTTTCAATTCTCACCACCTTTCTACAAAGTTTTCTAAACATCTACTTATTTATTAGTTTTTGTAAAATGTTCAGCATTTTTCTTTTTCTTCTAAAAGTGAATATGTAGTTTTTAATTTTACAAGAATATTGGTTTGTAAAATTGGTAAAATAAATAAATTTCATTTTTTTTTTATACAAATTCTTAGGCTTGTAGAGGATTAATTACCATAACCCTTAGTTAAAAACGATTTTTAAGCAATACTTTCTAGATTCATCTACCACTCTCCTAATTTTTAGTTTCACTATATGTTCCTTTAAATTTTAGTTTTTTGGTTTTGGGAAAAGAATCTATTTATTAATACCAATTTGCAAGAAAGGAATACAGACACATTGCGAAAATTACAGGCCAATATGCCTAGCCCAAACTAGCTACAAAACATACACGAAAATCCTAGAAAAAAGGTTAAGGGATCAAATCGAAACAAAATTAGGAGAAGAACAGGCAGACCAAATAGACAAACAAATGATAACATATTATATATTATCAGAAATATAATAGAAAGAAAAATCGAAGAACTGTACCTAACATTTATTGATCTGAAAGCTGCCTTCGATATAGTAGATAGACGGGAAATATGGAAGACTTTGAGAGAACTGAAAGTAGACAATAATCTAATAAACGCAATAAGAAGTACATATGAAACAGTAAAAGCAAAAGTACAAATGGCAGGGCAAAGGTCAGACGAGTTTAAAATGGATAAAGGAATTAAGCAAGGCGACAGCCTAAGTCCCTTTCTGTTTATAACCATAATGGATAAGATAACTAAACAAATAAAAGAAAAGTACACTCAGTTGGATACAGTAATCGGGTACAAGAACTTAGAAGCAATCAAAGTAAGTAGCCTCATATACGCAGACGACGTGATATTAATATCGAACACCAAGAACAAAATACAGAAGTTAATAAACGCATGGACTGAAGAAATAGAAAACATGAAAATGGAAGTGAACATTAGTAAAACAAAAACTATGATTGTGAATGAAAAACAAAAAGAAGATCAGAACAACAAGGAAATAAAATGTAAAAGCAAGAATCTGGAAAGAGTATCGACATATGAATTCCTAGGAAGTATGCTAACGAAAGACGGAAAAATAGATGCAGAATTAGTAAATAGAGCAAATAAATCAACAAGAATCTACTATACTATAAACAAAACAATACTAGGACATAGACATCGACATAGAGGTGAAAAAGAAAATACACAATATGATAACAATACCAGTCATAACATACGCCTGCGAAAACTGGATACTTAGGAAAAAAGACTAACCTAAAATTAATGCAATGGAAATGAAACACCTCAGGAAAATGGCAGGTAAAACTAAGTGGGACAGAATAAAAAATGAAGACATAAGGGAAATAATCAAACAGGAACCAATAATGGAAAAAATAAAAAAGAAGCAACTAAACTGGTACGCACACATAGTGAGAATGGAACCTAACAGAACCACAAGAAGAATAATGGAAGCGGGAAAACCAATCAAAAAGCAAAGAGGCAGACCCATGAGAAAATGGATGAAACAAATCAAAGAAATAGGATTAGAAAAGGGAGTGACAATGGATGAACTGAAAATAATAGCGAGAGACAGAAAAAGATGGAAAAACTGGATACAGGACTAGAGACCAACATCCGACGCCCGAAAGGGCATTAAGGATTAGAAAAGAAGAAGAAGAGGTAACCAACAAAATTCCTAGAAAATTGTAATGTCTTTTGTTATTATCAAAATCAAAATTTTGTCTGTATTTGAATAAGAATTTCTTTATTACGAAACAGTAACAGTTTAGGAAGTAATTTGTTAAAATTCTGTTGCAAATAAAACAATTCTTCGTCTTGAAGAATTTTAAACATTTTTAAAGCTGGTGTCAGGATATTGCAGAATTTGTAATTTAAATTTCAACCTTTGTACATTTTCATTGCAGTTACATTTACATATCTCATTTATTCGCAAATACAGCAAAAGAATTTAAGATAAGTAAAGTGTTAGGAAAAGCTGATCCAAACAAACTGTCAGAAAAAAAATGCTGATATAAATCTTCCATTATTTAAAAATAAGCACCTTTATAAAATCGCAGAAATAAATATTCTGCTCCGTAATAGTTAGTACGTAAACTGTTTTTCCTAAATTTAGAGGTTTTTTCAGTTCTAAGCACACAAGACAAAGGGTACGAAAATAATTAAAGGAAATATTAATTATATGCAGAGTTGGGAAGAAAATGCATTTGTGTTTATTTTAATTTACATGCAGAACAAAATGTTTGATATGCATGACCAAAATTATGCGCTGTAAAACTTTTACAATCTTAGTTTGAAGCATATTTTCTCAAGTAGATTTTATCAACATTTCAAGAATTTTCAAGTAGCATTTCTTTCACTTTTCTTCAATTAATGACTGAAAAAATTAATTCCTACCTCCTGTTTAGTGTCTTTCAGAAAAACCGCCGACCATTTAATAATTGTGTGGTTATTTCAACACATGCTGGCATTTTCTAAAAATTTCATTTTGGAACACGTTAAGAAGCTAAGTTTCTGGGTTAGGTAAGCATATTTACATATTTATTGCAAGGGAATTTTAGGTAAATGAACATATTTCTAACGCAAAAGATTGATATTGTCAACAAAATTCCAATGATACCCGTCTATAAATTAATAAGTTGTCTAGACGAAGTTGAGGCGGTGCATTTTCCCAAAAAGCAGCCGACTTGTGGCGCTCCCACGATGATACGGCGCTTCTTGTAACTTAAAACATGAAAGAGGTGGAATATGTTAAAGTTACGTATATAGAAAGACCATCACTTTTGTGTGTTGAAACTTGTTCGATTGATTGCCCCGCCAGTTGCTTGTTTAAAATTATTCTTAATCCTGTCTCGATACTTTAACATCAAAAGTTTGTAATTTATATTTCGGATTTATTTAAAGAACGAATAGTTTAAAGAACGTAACCGCAATCATAAAAGGGCTTTATTTCTATTCTAAAAGTTAATTGGAAATAAAAGTTCTGCAAATTAAACTGTACATAGGGCACTTTATAATTAATAAACTAACTTAGCGGAAACCGGAAAACCAATTCCAACTTTTTATAACGGTCGAGTTAACGCGATTCTGATAAACTGGTATTTTATGTGTACCTACTCGATTTATTTTTTATTTTATAATTTCAGGTTAAATATCACATGCTGGTTTTATAGTCAATTTTAATTTAGTTTGCTTTCCGTAATATCCCTAAACTTATTTAGCCGGCAATGAATTCATTTCGTTTTGCAATTTTCTTAACTACTTTGTTCGAAAATATTGTTTAATAACCAAACCATATGGCGCTTTTTAACATTTGCGGCTTTGCTACACCATTTCTTTATTAACCATCTGTTATTATACATATTTTTAGGCAGCGTTTGTTAAGTTTGCTTATTTTTGTTTAATATTGTAATCGAGATGACCTAACCTTATTACTTATTAATCTTATTATTATTAAACAATTGAAAAACTTAGCAATTTAAATAAAATGAGAATTTCTTAATATATTTTAATTATGACTTAGTGCAAAATGTTGATAACAAAATCAAAGGATTATTAATCAAGTTAAACCTAGTTTTATTTATTTGAATGTTGTCTTTGTATCTTCAGAAGCTGTTCCTTCGTTTAACTGGATGAGGGTTTAGGTATTGTTCTTCTGATTTGTTATCTATTCTAATTAATAGACAAAAAAATAAAATAGCACCTTAAGTGTTGTTATTGCTAATTTCGCTCTATGAAACTAGAGCGTTGTTAAATCGTTAAAATCACAAAGAATATTAAAAACCAGAGTTTATTACATAGCATTCAATTTGACCAGCCCAAAAGGTTTTAATCTAGGCTAGTTTTTCAAACTTTTTAGTGCTTTTAGACGGCATTAATTAATTTTTGCACAGCACACCCCAACAACGTCTACATAAACCAAATTTGTTGATTAATTTTTGTTTGTTTGGTTACTTGTCTGTCAGTCTGTCTATTTGTTTATTTACTAGAAAAGATCTGGGCTTGTGAGACTTCTGTCTACTAGTTTGCCCTTGCTAGTAACTAACATGCTTATTTTATGAAAACTTTTTCGAATTTTTCCATTTAATCTAACAGTATCTTCTACATTCATGTATGAACTTTAAGTAACATACAAATTCAGACTTTTTTATTTTCTTTATTAACTTTGTTTTTTGTTATTTTAACATGTTACCAAAAGTCTTTGTTTTCCTCATTTTACATTCAGTGCTTTTAGAACGTTTGCCTTTTTTTAAGTTCTTTTTTGTTGCTGTTTTTAGAGTTTTCGCTGAATGTTGAGTGTTATTTGAAGCGTTTTATTTCGTTTGAAATGGGAGATCAAGTTTCCTCTGTAACATTGCGTTTTTATTAGTAGTCAAACAGTTTAACATTTAGTTTTGAGTAACTGACGGTGAAATACACATAAAATGAAACTAAAAACGTTTATTGTCTACATATACATGTAGGACTTCTGTTTTGTTTTCATTCGGATCCTTGGTTTTTCTTCTTTTCCAGTATTTCCAATCATTTTTAAAATCAGCAGTGACAGTTCGCTGGAACTTGCTTTTAATTATACACGTCTTATTTCATTATTTCGAGGTGGTGTTCTCTTCTTATTTCATTCCGTTTTGCGTTGTTTTGCAAATTTATCCAATTTTTAATTCTGAAATATTAGATGAAGTAAAGACCTGCCTGTCAAAGTTCTAATATAATAAATTTTCAGATATTTACTATGAATATAATCGTACTAACAAAGTTTTAGGAAAATTGCCCAAGTTAAATTTATTACGAGATTAACTCCAAATAAAAATATCTGATTTTTAAAACAAAAAAAAACGATAGAATCTATGTTGAAGAGAAAGATTTTGAAGATATTCTAAGCCCTTGATTTTCTTCAGCTGCGGACTTCTATTCAATATTTTACTTTAATCTGTTACCGTGGAATTGGTTGAGGTTGACTTGGACTTCTTGGAGCAATAAAAAGAGAGATGCGATTGGCAATATGAAAAGAAAATTATGGAGATATGTCCAAACGGCATTGACCACAATCTGCCAAAATATTAGGCACCTAATAATTACATACCAAAAATAATGAAATAGAACAATAAAAACGTTGTGTTTCAATTCACACTTCTAATTGGGAGACTTTAAATTCTGCCCAAAAACTTTATTCTCGTTTACTAAATTTTATGGGTGACTTGAAATGGAAATACTCATTTTAATAAAGCAAAAACACGCTTTGGTACAAAATACCGAGAAAAAAGTAAACAATTATTCAGCAACAATAAAATAAATTGCTTATTTTGGGGAAACAAGATTATTGGTGGGGGCTGTAACACAATAATTAGTTACGTTGGGTATTCCTGGGTAGGTAAATGTGTTCTGGTGTTCTCAATCAGAGTCCTTTTTAGAAATAAAAATTTTTTGGATTAGAACAACCTAGTTTGTTTTCCTTTTGGGAATCAATCCATTATAATGAAATCGTCTTGTTTTATATCATCTATTGTGAAGGTATTGTTGTCTATCACATCTGCCTTTCTTTATTTTCTGCGTGTTTTTCAATTTCTATGTTCTCTTCGTTCTCTTCGTTCTCTACTTTTCTTTAGTTTAATCAGTTTCTCCAATCAAATCTATGTCAGTGTCAATATTTACACCACTACTGGAATTGCCATTTCCCGCAGTTTCCCCCATTCAGTTCGTGTCTTGTCCGTGGTTTGGTTTTTTCGTTGAATCCGTCTTTTTTCTTGTCCTGACTACTAGTCAACTGCAAGCGGTGTGTGAATACTCTCTGCAGTTACATTTTGGCCTGCCACTATGTTATTGTTTTGTACGTTTACTGCCTGAGATGTCCTTGTATGCAGCTGCTTGGATAATCTCTCAAGTTTAAGCAATTTTAGTAGAACTGGCAGGAAGATCTAGTTTGGGATTTTTTTAAAGATAGTTTCTAGGGCCAATGGACCCAAAACTATTGTTTTAAATCCCGCTTCCCGCTTCAATTGTTGTTCATGCATTAGCTCCCTCACTATGATTTTCTACTAGCTTCGTTGACTTATTTCATCTATGAACTTTCGTGTTCGCAGATTTTTCTTTGATTACTTTAATGTTTTGTTGAAATTCTTTAAATGGCGTTTTGAAACTTATCCTTGATGTCACAAATGTAACTGCAATTCGGAGATATTTTAGTACTTTATAGTCTTCATCTTCCATACTCATTGCGGTATGAAGTTTATTAGTTTTTTTGATTTCTTTTGGAAAGCCATAGAAAATTACAGAAGAAGACATGTTTTCTACGAAGAGAGTGTGCAACAAAGCAGGCGAGACAAAGCCATTTAAAAATATGGGTGACCTAGGTGTGTCAAAGCCTACCTGAAAAATATCTGGTCCACCCTTGAGTCTACCCAGGGAATATAAAAAGCAAAAATTGTGACCTGCTGTGGCATAAAAAAATCGTGAAGCTTCTATTGATTAAAAAATTGGCCCACCACAAACCTTTCAGCCTCTATTTTGTACCCACCCAATTTTTTTAGTACTATTAACTATGTTAAAGTGAAACATTAATTGAGAATAAGCAAATATATTTTTGTTTACTCGGATTATTATTAGGATTGTTGTTGGTTTTCTTATGAAGGCTTTACTTCCATTTATATTTATAATTTTTGGCAAACAATCGTAAAAGGCAAATAAATCTATTTGAATTTGCCCAAAAATGTTTTTATGTAATTAAAACGTCCAGCACTTCGGCAGATTTTCAAAATTTTACCACTTTGTTATTTCAGAATTATTTCGCTCAGTCTCTTATACGTATTTTACTATCGGTGTCCATTTTTCAAATTTTTGCTCATCTACTTTCTTTTATCCTAAGAAAGTACCATTTCGAATGCATCCTTCGATTTTCTGGAAGGTTTTGAAGAAATTAAAGCACAACTTACAACTTTGGTAGTTCCTGAGGGAGGTACCTTATTTAATCTGTTAGTTGCAAGCTGACAGAGTCAGCTATGTTAAAGATTTTCAACTCTCAGATATTTCCAGTTTTCTCGTTTTGAAGTTTATCCCATTTAATTATGCCTGCTAGTCTAAATTCTGAAGTCTTATATTTAATTCCTTTAATCTTTTAGATAGCAACTGCAATCTGCAGTTTTAAGTTAGAATAAATGTAAACACAGTTCGAAGATCTTTATTTGAATATTTTTGTTTAATTTCTAAATATTTTATTAAATGAATTACATTTTCAATTTATTTTGTTATCCATTTTATGTCTTTTTTCAGTTGCTTCATATAACAAGCTTAGCACCCCTTTTTTGTCAAACCGATCTTCATATTGTATCATATAAGTGTATCTTACCACTCTTCTAAGTCACCCTTTAGATTTTATTTTCTGCCAAAAAGAAGAAGCAAACCGTTTCCTACCAGCATCCTTATTTTGTTAAATTCCTACCTGAACTCCTTTATTCTATCATGATATCATAAATAATGCCATCCAATTCACCTGTAACGACTGCGAATATTTATTAGGATAGGAAACGTGCTATGAAGTTTTATTACAGCCGATAGCTCAAATCTTTGTCCGACTTTAATCTCATCTTATTTTTTTTTTTAATTATTAGTAATTTTTGGTAAAAGTTTTTGGTAGACAGGTTGAAAAAATTGTTGTTGGGAGGGATTGACTCACTGTTTCGCCCATTTTCGTAAGCTGCTACTTTTGAAGCAAAAATTTCGTGTCTAATTTGATTGAGATGATGAGATACTATGCTGCTTCATTATTTTTGGTTTGGAAGAAGAACCAGAAAAGCGGACACAATTTTGATTTCTTGTATTTCGGTATTGGCATAGTTGAAACATAGAAAGGCGCCGTTTTAACACTCCAACCATGAACAGCTTCGAAGTAATACAGAATATTGAGAATATTCACTGCCTGTAAAATGCAAGAATTTGGCACATCTTTCAGTTTTAAGCACTTTCATAATCATTTTCAGAATCCAAAACTGATCACAAATGTCTGTTGATTATTTTGAAAACGAAGTTCATTTATGCTTATTATGCTGCGATAATGCAGTAGTGCCCAAAAAGTTAGTTGTGAATAAATATTAGAACTTCATATAAAGGCAGAAGTGATTAGAATTTTAAGTCATGGTTGCCTAGAAAGTGTTATTTTCTGCTTCCAGGACTCTCATTTAACAAATATGCGTCATAAAAGTATCAAATTCACAGTTCGTTTAAAAATAAATGCGTTTAAAGGCTCACTAATATTTTGAATAATTAATTTAAATAATCTATAAATTTAAGGGCATATTTTTACAATTATTATTGCATATTTGCATGTATATATTAAAGGTTTTAGGTGTATAATTATCCTAGTTTATAAATAAGTGTCAATTGATTTACGATTACCCGACAAAAATTAAAGACCGCAGAGGCTATATTTAAATTAGTCTGATAAAGTAATTTCGATTTGTTTTTATAAATATACCAAATCTGATACGGATCATAATATACAGCGAGGTTTTTTGTATCCCATGCCACTTAAAGATTAAGTAACATTTCATCTAGTATACTTTCGGCAATATATTAATTTAGAAGCAACTTTAATAATATACGTAAAATTTAAAGTCAACATGTTTCCAATAATATACGACCAGGTAAGTAGGGACCTGTAATTATCGGGTTTAATACTGGCTGGCCACGGCACACCGCGACCAAACATTCAATTACACGGACCACCCACCTGAGTAAATCACCACACACTCGTTGTCCCATCACTTATACTACCGCACACACTGTTTCATGAATAAAATATGTTTAGTAAAAACTTCATCTTAGAAAAATATTCTTAAATAAACAAATAATTTATTGCCTACCGATGTTTTTTTGCTTCGTTTATTAAACCGCGTTTGAATTTTAAATTAGTGTTTGTAGGTATAAGTGTGTTCGTTCGCCGATAAACATTTTAAGGCGTTTGTAGTAGAAATCGCGAAAATACGTTGCAACGAATTATATTCTAAAATCATATAAGGCTAGTCACTTCGATTCGGTTTAAATAGTGAATTATGAATCACGTTCTCCAGTTGTCCAAACTAATATGTCAGCGATGGTTACCCCTTTGTAGTAAGTTCCTAAATCAACTTTTATTATACAAGATAGTAAATTTTAAAAGTGAAAAATCTCATTTATCAACGGGTTCGCAAACTTAACGAGATAATTTAAATATCTGAAAACTGGTTATTATAGCTTCACTGGCCCACCTTAAATATCCATATCATCGCCATTGTCTTAGCAAACAGACATAATAAGCACCTTACTTAATTGATAGCGTTCCGAGATCAGGAAACAATGGAGACGATAACCGCTTATGAGCCTTTACATTCTTTACGAACACGAATCGAGTGAAGGAAGCAATATAAGTGGTTTTGTTTTCTAAAGAATAAAGTTGTACAGTAACGTTTCCTTCAAGTAGAATAGATAAATATGTGAGCGCTTTCTGGCACCCGTGCGTGTTGTTTTTCGAATTTTAGATGCTTTTTAAGTTCTTATCGTTGTACGAATATCTAAATAACTTTATTTATTTTCACGGTTAATTGTGTGAATTTTTTTCGAAGGTGTTAAAGTAAAAAATTACTCTTTAGATTACTTAATTTTAGTAAATAACTTTATTTGGATAATTTAGGCAAATTAGACTTAATGATTAGGCAAGAAATTAAGAAGAAATTAAGTTTTCAAGTTCAACATCCTGTCGTTTAAATTGCATTACAGAAAAAGCTCAAGTATTTTGATTCAAGCCTGCATGTTTCGCGATAGGTACTTTGAAACCCAATCTATAATTAAATGTATTTTAATTGTCAAGGGGTACTATGAATGTACTAACAGAATTAGAAATGAGTGTTTTCCAAAACGTATCAAAGATTTACTTGGGTTTGGGTCGAATATTTCCGGTAAATTCTGTTCCTCCTGAGGTTTGCTTTATACCTTGTTTGAAAAGATTGGAGTGTTTGCAGCTATACAAGAAAGTAGAAGAATTATGAACTCCACATATTTAAATATTATTCAAGGCCAGTTATGGAAAAGTACTCAAATTATCTAACAAATTACAATAATGTGCTGACATTTTTTTCTATTTTCAAGTTGGCAAACCTTTACGTTGACATACAGATATTCACAAATGGGGCAGTTTGTATGTCAATTCCATGTTTAGTTCAAAATCAATTTTCTTCTTTGAATAACATGTTCATGTCCAGATCTTAAGTAATGCTGATATGAAAAAATATTTGGTAATTTAATTGGAATTGTGGTTCTTAGAAGAAACTGTTGGAATTATAATTAATGTAGATGACGCATAAATAAATATGTACCTATTTTTAATTATGTTTAATTTTAAGAAGGTAATTTTGAAATTAATTCGATTTTAGGTTTCGCTAAGAGTTTTTCATCAAGCTACTGTAAATTTCCAAAAAACGCAACAAAACAATCTATCGTTTAAAATACACAAATACCGCTAGAATGTTAGAAGTGTATGAAATTGGAATTTTTTTAAATAATCTGATTCTCACCGACATCTGATTACATACGTTTTAATTGAGAATTAACATGGATTAAGTTTTTTTCTGAATTTGTAAGTTGGGTTGCCTAGATCAATTATTAAGGGGTGCGACTTATGTGAATCACTCAGTATGGGTTAGCTCTACAGGCCTTTTAGGTCTAGGGCTGACTCCTCGTTAGTACTTCGTCCCCACTATGTTCCTTTGTCACGTGCTAATTCCGCACTACGACAACTTAAGGGGGACGTTGATGTCCTTAGGCTCGCAACTAACGAACAGTCGAAGAAGTGGGGTTCGAAACGCTAAATTCTTCAAATAGGGGAGGTCATAATCGGGAGAAAAATGGGCGCCACTACGGAAATCATGCAAGTTGGTTAGGAGGATCGTACCGCAGATTGTTCCTACTGGGCTCGAAGGGGGTTGGGGGATAGGTGCACCCTTCTACTGAATATACTTACCCTGACTTACTGAAATCAAAAACTGTTACTGGTGGCCAGGCTCACTGCTATACACAGCTAATACACAATAGACATAAAACACAAATAAAAGACAATAATGAATTAATAATGAGATTTAATGAATGTAAGAAATATTTAAAATATGACACAAAGTTTTTTCCTTAATTTACGTGAAAGGGGATTGAGGGATGCCACAATTTCTCAAGTTACGCAAATATAATTAACAGCTAGGCTCCCTTAATCGCAATCAAAAGATTGGTGATTACAAAGCTTAAACTAAGAATCTGGTTACAAATAATTTTACATATGCAACATAATCGGGGTAATCATTGCGATAGCTCGCATTGTTCAGTTGCAAAAGTAATACGCGCTGGTTGAAGACTTGAAAACTTCGTCGAACAAATTAAACGAAAGAAAAGGATGCTTGAAGTACCTACTTGAATTACCGACATAAACACTTCGTTGAACAAAGGGAAAATGCTTGATGTACTTGAATTACGGACAGTAATTTCTGGTGCCTGTCCACGAGTAAAACCGTAATATATCAAATCTAACAAGAATGAGAGGCCTTTTTCTGTAATTTACTACCCAAACTGAAACTAAAACTTGCACGAAGTTGGAAAGCTGACTATACTCTGAGGTGCTTTGCTACTGTTTCGCAAAGAGATGCCCAAACACGATTTCCGTGCGCGGGGTGTAAGTATGGAAACCTTGAATGACGTTGCCTCGTAATCGGGACGGTGCCCAGAATTATTAACGAGGAAATTCACTGCACAGGATATTGCATCATCCTAGTTGGTCTTACATTTGGAACTTCTCTGAATTGTTGCGCAGCCAAAAAGGAATGTGCTAATTTGGCATTACTCGCGCGGACTCTGCAAGCTTTAGGGTCGGTTTAAACTTCGGAAAACAGGGCCGAATTATACTAAATTCACCTAAAATTTCAAAAGCCGTGACACCTCCATGTATGCCTCCAAAAATTCTCTCCCATCTTTCCTATAATTCTAATCATATCTATATGATTGGATTGCAGATCTTTCCGACATGCGTAATCCCATTTTCTTCAATAGGGATGATTGTTGTGTGAGCATCTTATACAGGTATCAAACTTTGTTTCAGATGTTAATTCTTATAGGTGGTTGGACATCGGACAGCTGTTGGAAAAATTCATTGATGTGTCCTTGGAGTCTATCTTGATATTTTTGGGCAAATCTGTGTATCTCGTCATTAACAAATGGGATGCCAAGGTTCTCATGAATGGTATGGTTTGTGACGTACCACGGGGCATCCATCAGTGCGCGGAGAGTTTTGGGTTGTTGGGTTAACAGTGTTAGCACATCCCCAGAGTCGTAGGTATGCCATAAGTCCAGATTGGTTTGCTCATTGTTTTGTAGAGTAGTAATTTGTTACTTAGAGATAACTTGGACTTTCTTCCAAGAAACCAATACATTTTTTGAAACTTCATATTCAGCTGGCTTTGTGATCTTAGAGCACCGTAACCTGAATACTGCATTAGTGAATGGTTCCTCTTTTCAATGTTTATGTCCTGTCATCACATTTACTTAACATTCCATGTAGAATAGTTTGTAAATAAACAATTTATCAATAAAGAAAAAAGATGTTAATTCCTAAAAATATCGTCATTTTCCGTACTTCATCTCACAAGCATGTGAAATCGACAATCTTGTGCCCATAGAATGTCAGACCATCACTTTGGTAGGTAATTTTGGGGGGAATTTAAATCGATAACGCGAGTGTGGCCTGGAATAATCGGCGCAAGGTTCAACCAATCCAATTCACTAGAATCCATCTTCACGTTAAGTTTCATCACCCATGACAACAAGAAGAAATCAACACCATTACGCACTGTTTTCTTGTAACACTTTCTGCAGCTAGATTTTACCCTTCTAACATCACCTTAGCTTGGTGCAGCTTGACAATTTCTATTACTTTCGCGATTAAGTCCTTTCTGCTCCTGGATACAGATACAGTATTTTGCTGCTGGAAATGTTGTGTCAGTAACTGATCAAATTCGTAATCCCGGAAAAACTGTTTCTTGAATTATTTTTGACCTTGGCACGATAACATGTAGGTTTTAAAAGCAAGGAAAGCAAACACATTTTCCATATACATACGCTATCTTGGCTACTTTTTGTTTACATGTTTCATTGAGTAAAGGCTACTGTTTTTGCTAGTCAATGAACATGGCATGCACCTTGTGTTACATTACAGTGAAGTTTTCAGATGTGGTCCATTCGTTCATCTTTGGGGCATAGGTTTTGGGTAGAGAAGAAACATAAAAAATCTAAATCGAATTCAAATGGTGTAGGCGCTTTAACGTATAAAACCCAACTGAAACTGTGTCATCAAACAGCAAGCTCTTTTGAAGAGGCATTATTTTGTAAAAATGCAGTCGAAATTGATAGCTTAGATCATAACTATCATGTATTTTTGCAAACTTGACAAACAAAAATTACATTCACTAATGTAGTATATAGAAATTAAAGGAGTAAAATATAAAGAGGGTACAGTTTCAACAGTTAGTGCTTCTGAAACACCTATGTTTGGGAATATTAGTAAAATATTCATCCACTTCATCATCATCCTTGGCGGTTTCAACAGCCCCTTCAGGGCTATGGCCTATCGTCTGAGCTTCCCAAAATTGAATGTAACCAGAACAAGTTCGTCACACTTACGCCTGGTGGTGCAACTTCCACATGATCTCTTTGATTGCACACTATTCCTTTTTGTTTTCCGATTTTGTCTTCCAGTTTCGCATACCAGCTACTTCCAAGTCTTTCCCCGCCGTTTCCAACAAGCGCGCCCGCTGTCATTCTTTGGGTTTTTTCCCAACAAAACCAAAGATTCTTCTTAAAATCTTCCGCTCCCAACGTTTTCATCTTTTTCTTAATTAACATCCAACACCCAAACTATTGAAGGAAGATACGTCAACAACGGAACGAATGAAGAAAAGGTTTATTTTCAAAGGGCTAAAGTTTCATTAACAGTAAAACAAAAAAGGGAAAGAAAAATATCAAAAATTCGGTAAGTTTTGTAAATACCTTTTTAAATAGCTTAAAAAAAGGAAATTCGTTCATTAACGCCAGAGACCAAAGGGTTGAATTTTTCTTGAGTATTATAAATATTCTGATTACCGCAATTTTCGATTTAAGATTATTCTTAATACGTACTCGACGTTACCTTAAGCGAATTTCAACTACTTTTAAATCCTGAACGAACTTAAAACGAGCACAAAATAAATATTTTGTTGTAGAATACTTCCTAAACAAACTCTATTTTGGAATATTCCCAGTGTTTATACAAAGTGATTTATAAAATATTTTATTATAACAAGCAGTTCTTTATTTCAGATAAATTGCTTCCACTGAACATTTTTCTTGGATTTAATTCCTTCTATATTTTTGTTGGCAAGCATTCGTAGGAATTTCTTCCGCGCTGCATTTATTTTGCCAGACGTTAGATTTTATTCCTGGCTTGTCGTAAAACGATCCTTTTTCTGAAACATTTCCCTGCCTTGAATTTTTCTAAAATTAACCAAAATATCATTAAATTTTGCATCAAATCTAAAAATTTCCTTTAAAATAGGCACAAGAATCATTCCTGTATAAAAATGCGATCCTTTCATTGAAAACAATAATTATAGCGGATGTAATAATTAAGTCTCATCAAAAATGTCACGAATGGCTTAGTATTATTATTAACCACGCTCGTTCCTTCCTAAAGTTGATATATTTAAACAACATATGGTGCCCATTCCTAAAACAAACATTAGTTGTATTAATTACCAGATAAACCAATATAAGGGTGAAATTGGACATTAATCGTATATTTCAGGGTTTAAAAGGAAAGGCGCTGACGGCTTGATAATTACCTTAACCTTTATCTCGCATCTGTTACGTCCCTAATTTAGAGAGTCATGGATATCGGTTCGTTACCTAATAATATTTTCCGGTGAAATTATAATAAACAATTCCGTATTTTTTGAACTAGGTACCAAAATAGTATTAACATTAATACAGAAATTATTTTACAGAAAGTTCGTAGGTTAAAGGTAATATTAGTGTGGAGGAAACAAGAAAACAAGGAAAACAGTCACAGTCGCAAACAAGTAATGAATCTAAAAATAAACAGGTAATTTTAGCCACTGTACAGATTTAATTAAATCTAGAAAAAAATTTTATTTAGTGAGGCTTATTTCAGTCGTCTAAAGTTAGCGTAATTAATTATATAATTTCAGAAGAATTTTCTAATATTGTATCTTTGATTTTTGCCCTTAGTTTGGTAGGTCAGCTTAATTTCTATATATTTTAAAAATTATGAAAAAAAAAATCGTTTCCTTCCTGAAAAGGACTTATTGTGAGTCTTTTCAGGTAATCAAAGAGTTACATACACCATATCAATGCAAAAGAGTTTATTTGTGAATGTACCTTACAATTTTTGTTCCTACTTCGGTAGGTGTGAGTGTTCGTCTGTGTAGTCTTTCCGAGGAATTTAAGCCTTCAGCAACCTGCCATAGTAGTACATTACATAGTATGCGTATTGTAGTGTAATTTGCAGCTGCACAGAATCTGCACTTTCAACATCAGCTTTGTCAAATTTTTTTATAGGTGCTACTTTAGAGTGACATCGAATTAGTCTTATATTTACGTTCAACCCTTTTGGTGTGTGGTAAATAATTTATTCGCTTGGTTTTGGGAGAATTCCTTCAGTAGGCTCATTTTCCATTCCTTCGCCAAGTGGTTTTTGGTTATTCTACAAAATACTTCTGATCTGGTAAATGGTGCCTCTGCTCTTTGCTTCTCAAGACTATCGTTTCTTTGATTTGAATCTTTCATGCCCAACACCTACATTAGAAAATGGTTATACACATCATTGATGTTAAAAATTTCTTTAAAATATTATATTACACTTAACAGATCATTATTATTAGCTTATCAATTTCTTTCGAGATCAATCTGCTCCTTTTGTTAGCTCCTTTTGTACATTTAGAACTTGGTATAGTTCTTTGAGGATTTGGTGAATGAACAAATATAAATATGCACAAAATCTTCTGCTTGTACTTCCTTTGGCATAGGATGGTGTAAGATTGCTTTTACCTGAATTCCTACAAATTACTCTCCAGACTTTGCACCAATACTACATCAGAGAACATCAAAAGCCCCCTGATACCACAGAAATAATTATTTTTGTGATTAAACACGTATTTGTTTGTATTAACTATTTTTGTGGATTTACAGGGCTTTTCACGTTCGCTATTGAACTAGACTACAGGCTCCTTCTTTGAATTAATTATTATATGAAATATACCTTGCCGGGATTTCACACTTTACGCATACTGAGGCTAGTACTGGATGAGTAATTGCGCCTCATCAGTTCCCTGACACTCTTTCTGTTATGAAATTAGCTTTATTAACTGATGCATGTTGCCATATATCTCACCACCTCTATAGTTAATACTTTTTGCTGATACCATTACTCCTAATACTCATGTTACTCTTTAAGTTCCTAAATATTGTTTTCTAGTTTGGGAAGATTTCTTCTAAATCTATGATATCAATTTAACTATTGTTAGTATCTTCTTACCCTTCCTGCATCTCTTGCGTTTAGTGGGTTAATATGTTTAAGTTTTCGGCCCAATTGTCTAACTTATCCTTCCACTTTCTTTGTAAAATTCCAGTTTTAGTTTTGAGTGATAATGCCTTTCCTCCTTTTCGCTTCTTTAAATTTTTTTTTCTCTATTTACTTATTCTTACAGTATTTTTCTAATACTTTCCGATTTCTTATAGTTTCTGTGCTTTTCTTTATATATTTTCTTCCATTTTCCGTTTGCTTTCTGTTCTTTGTCATATTCTTTATGGTTCTACTTTTTAACATATTTAACCGCTTTTATTCTTTTTCTCAGTTACTTGGATATTTTTGTATTCGTTGTTAAAGTATTGCTTTGCTTTCTTTTTTGTTCTTGTATTTATTTTTCAACATAATCTCCATTGAGCTCGACACATTTTAACCAATGATTTTCTAAAGGCATTATGCCGTTTTTATAAAGTAATTTCTACTGATCTCAATAGCATGAACTAAGAACTTCATCGTTGTCGGTAAATCGTTGTATCCCCCGAGTTATCCTTTTAGGTTCGGAAACAAATGGACTGAGCTTAATCGGGTGGGTAGGACGGATGATCCAACAATTTGCACCTAAGTTTACGAATATCAGCCATGTGGGAACAAGTGCATTCTCCCGATTAGAGATTTCTTGATTCCTTTTCTCAAATGTTGCAGCAAACCTACGTAGTACCCTCCAGTGTTTGTCTCTCTATTTTCCAGGCAGTCAATAAAGATCACACCCTGAGAATCACAGAACCCCTATGCCATGTCCTTGGCGACAGACTATATTGTTTCTGCCTCCGTTGAGGCAGATCCCCCTTGGTTGTCCATTGTTTTGATTGTTGTTTCGACTCCGGCGTATAGTGGTGGACCTACGTTTCATCGACGGTCTCGAACCGGCTCAAAAAGTCATTGGGGTTACGCTTAAAACACTTCAAGCACGCAGACAAAGTGTCCATACGAACACGCTTTCGGTCTAAAGTCAGCAGACGCGGCACTTACCGCGCACAAGGCTTTTGCATGTCTAAATGTGCGTGTAAAATATTATGAACTCGTTCGGTTGAGACCCCTACCATATCTGCTATCTCCATGATCTTCAATTTTCGGTCACTCAAAACTATTTTGTGGATTTTAGTCACCATATATGAAGTGGAAAACTCGCCAAGGACATGATCTAGCTTACTTTTTAGTTGGGTCGTCGTTTTTCCCTTTAAAAATCGAAATTTTATAATGGCACGAATCTCCTTTCTGCCCATCATTTTTGAAAGTGCTGGTATGTTCGACTACTTCACATGACCAAATAATAACCTCACAATGCACTGGGCTGAAATTCATAAAGGGCTTGAAGGATCAAACTTGTCGGCCATGCATCGATGTTGATTATGGTGCTGCTATCTCTTCGTCCTTACTTTTAACAGTTTTAACGTTTACGATGGCACTTTTTCTTAATTTGCCAAATCTGAGTTATTTTTTAGATTCATTGTGCTTATTGCAGTTTTTGCTGAACTTTTGCTAGGCATTAATTGTACTATTGCTTTATATCTTAAGATAATCTTCAAATTTGTTCTTTCTTTTCTAGATGTGGTCCAAAGATTAGGCGGAATTTTTTGTCGAATAAGCAGTAAAATTTAATCATTGAAAGTTCTTTAGACAAATAAGGTCAAGTGTGTTGTACATTAAGGTGCCTTAGAAATTACCCCAAATATTTTTCCTCGCATAACCTATTTTAATTTTGGATTAACAATGCATCTTAGTTAAACTCTCATAAGGACTCAGAACTTAAGTACATATTTCTTTGCACTCCCGGGCGTGAAATTCCGTTTTCAGTGCTTCAGAATATGGCGTAAAGTGCGTCTTTTTCGCATTAAGACGAAATGTAGAAATTAGCTTTACCATGGTACACTTGTCACTGTCACAAAATGTGAGTGTGCTACGTAGTAAATGATAAGGACTGTAGTTTGTATTAATCTTTATTATGCACTTGGACGACGACGATCGAAGTTTTAAAATGAAATTGTGGAAGAAAGCTAGGTAGCCAGTAAAATATATGTATGGATTAAGGAGAGTTTTCTATGATGGGCGCCGTTGCTGCATTATCTTAACAAACACGTTACCTTGCACTGCCGACGCGACGGTGGAATTTCCTAATTTGCCTAATTGGCATGCATAAGAAGATTAGAAAAGTACAAGAATTGTAAGGGATTTAGTAAAGTATGATAGTTAAGATGGATAGAAATAGAATAACTATTAATTTATAAAAGGTGCAGTTATCAATTATATTAAATCAGGGTTGATATGGGATACAGTAATCCCTACAGAAATAATTAAAACAAAATAATTTGAAGTTTTTCTTCGTGCCAAAAATATTGTATGTATCTTAGGGTGTCTGTACGCCGCAGGTCAAAAACAGATTCTCTACCGCCCTTGAAACGTATATTATGTATATTATTTGTCGGTTCTTTGGTGTAACCGTGTAACGTGTTGAAAGTTGAAACTTTTCAAAATTTCCCATATGATAAACAAATCGAGAGATACATTAGCCAAACGTTTGTAACCTTTAGCTTAAAGCAATGTTATTTCAAAATACACATTAACATTTTAGTAGATTGTAATAGCAATCGTCAGGAATAATAAATGATAAAAAAATAAAGCAAAATAATAAACTGTAATTTTGCCGGAAATACAATTTGCTGATTATTACCTCCTTTCTTTTGACATTAAATTAAAGATGCAGAAACTAATTCTGTAATTGGTTGGAAATAGCTTTCCTTTGTATTTCTCACATGAAAGCACATACCCTTCAGTCTAAAATAAAAATCCGCCGTTGGCTATCTTTCAGTATTTTGTAAAAGGGCCTGAAGCATTTCATTTAGATAATCTCTGAGGTTAATTATTTAAATTGCAAATAAACTCCTTTCGAAGAAATTCAGCCATGAAGTTTTAAAGAACTCGAATATGGTGAAAGTGGAGATCAAACTTACATAAGGAATGTGTCTAACACGAAATAATAATAATAACAATAATCATCTCGGCAACAATAATATTAGTCCGAGTGAATATCGTCTCACAGTTGGTACTTTATTACAAATTGATATGGCACAATAAAGAGTGTTTAAAAATGACGTAGCGCATTTTATCGACAATCTGTAGCAGAGAGTGCCGTATGCATTCAGAAAATAATTGGTTCGTGCAGCAACTTGTTTTTTGGTCGAGTTTAAATTCCACAGGTCAAAAATCAATATGAGTTGTAGATCGGATGGTAGTAAAATTATATTTGCGGTCGTATCTGAAATAACGGGTATCGTTAGCAGTAATTGTAGTTGTTAGCGGGGCGTGGTTGGTCCCTTACCCTTCTTCAATCACTCCATTCCTTAAGAGCGGTTACAACAGGTAACCTAACAAATACCAACGTACTTTTTACTTATGATTTATAGGCATGGTGGCAAGAACTATATCTCCGGCATATTCTCGATGATGTATAATTAACCCAGACCTTGTTCACGTTCAGTTTCAGGTAGATTTCTGATGGGTTTTTATTCGTTATGGCAATAATCCTATGCTATGTCACGAAAAACTAGTCGAAATTACCATTGTTTTCAATTGTTTCGCTACACAGGAATCATCTACTTAAAATAATTATATCAGCGAAACAATTTCAGCACAACCTTGTTAAGCATTTTCTTTATTATTTATTATTTCCGTACATTCAACAAATTACGAGTAGTTTCGTTTTAATGTATTTCTCCAAATGAGTGGAGCGAATTTGCACAATTTTAATTTATAAAATTAGTAGATAAATGTTATATTTAAAATGTAAAGCTGGACTATATACTTTTTAATAAATTAAGTTTTCATTAATGAAAACAACCTTACTATGAAGGAATTTGAAAAAAAAATTGGAAAATAAATTAACTGCAAAATGGAAAAGTTGATTTTAAGTTAAGGCTTTAGAAAATCCTCTCAAAATTGCAATTATTTTAAAAAATATCTGCAAAGTGTATGTTTATCCAGAACAGGCAAGAAAACGAAAGAAATTGAAAACTTTGAAATTTTCAAAAATCTCTGTGATTTGTAGGTTATCTCAGCATCAACGACAGATAACTAACAAAAACGTCCCTAAGCTTTAAAAATTTGCAAAAAGGAGCTTAAGTAATTATTCACTCAACAGCTTGAAGTAATAAAGGTGTTAAAAGTCCGCTCAAAATAAGCTTTTCAAAATTCACATTTTGGATTATCAATCATTTTAAAATTTACAAAAATCACTGGCTTTCTTGGGTTATTTCAGCACTGATGGGGAAAAGTTAACAAAACTTTCCCAAGCTTAAAATATTTATTCTACAAGTTGGCTTAGTTAAGCCACCGGACACAACGGCCACCCTAAAAAGTGGCCTTTATGGCCATGGCCACAATGGCCACCTTGGTCACAACGTCCACCAATAGTTCCTGGACGCGACGGCCACCGTGGTCACAACGGCCACCTTCGGCTCTGGCCAGAACAGTCACCTTGGTCACAACGGCCACCGATGGCTTATCGTCCCAGCGCATATCGACGTCGATCACAACGCCTAATTTTAATTTTGGTCATAAAGGCCACCTTGGTCACAACGGCCACGTTTCATTTTGGTCACAACGGCCACCCTACTCGTATAATTCCGTTCGTTCGGGTCCGCAATTTCTGCTTAACTTCTTAAGGTATTACGAGTACAATGGGCAATAAAAGTATTATAAATAATTAGAAATGGCAGGTAGATCCTGCCATAAACACTCTACCGGGGACGGATTTAAACTGTTCCCCGAAAATATAAAAACAGCTAACTTTTCATTTTGTCAATAACGCCCAGTAGCAATTTTTTGGATTTGTATGAATTTAAAGACAAGAGTTACGGAAAATTGTAATTTTCTATATATTGGGGTTATCTGAATGGTTATTCTGGTGGACAAAAAGAAATGTACTTATAGATTTACATCCTAACAGTAAGTTGTTACAGAACGCGAATCCCTTAAGTGTTTGTTGTTGTCCCTTATCACCAAATTTATTATAAAATGAACATACTTCTACTTATTTATTTCTAAAAAGATTCAATTCAAAACTGATTGCGTCCAAAAACTACTGGTGGCCGTTGTGACCAAGGTGGCCGTTATTGCCATGACCATAACGGCCACTTTTCTGGGTGGCCGTTGTAAATGGTGGCCGTTGTGTCATAGACCCAGAAAATCCGCACAAACTTGCATTCTTTCTAAAAAAATATATCTGAACAGCAAATGTTTACTCAGAATTGGCAAAAAAGTGAGAGTAGAAGAAGAAAAAGTTATCAAAATTTCGCGTTTTGGATTTTCAACCATTTTAAAATTTCTAAAAATTGCTAAGGTCTTTCAGTTGTTTCAGCACTGATTAGGAAACGCAAACGAAATTGTTACTGTAACGTGCCACCTGTCATTAAAGCGTTGCTGTATAAACTGTAAATAAAATTTTCTTACAGCAAGTCTAGTGCAGGTGCACGTGTACGAAATTTTTCCGTTCCGAATACAGACCTGACAGTGCGGCACCGAAACCGATTAATCAGTTCTCCGGCCGAGGTCAGACCAAAATAACAGGCCGGGGAAAAGTAGATAAACGACACGAAAACCGAGACCAAGTACCAGCCCGGCTCCGTCGGCCCGTAGGGGAAGGCGTACCGAGACCAGTTCCGCTACGTCGGCCCGTAGGTGAAGACGTACAGAGGGTTTCCCACGTCAGCCCGAGGAGGGAAGACGTGCGCGGAAGAGAAAGCACCGACCACCGTCTGAGTTAAATACCTGAACCTGGCCATGTCGGCCAGCATTCGTGGCTAAGCCAGATTAACGTAGTAAACCCAGTACGAGTACCAGTTCCGCTATGTCGGCTCGTAGGGGAAGACGTTCGCAGCAGGTCCTCCACGTCGGCCCGTAGGGGAAGACGTGCAACCCCGTTCACCCACGTCGGACCGTTGGGGAAGACGTACAACCCCGTTCCCCCACGTCGGCCCGTTGGGGAAGACATACCCACCACTACACTTCCCAACGGGAACTGTGTTGGAAACCAGGCGTTTAAGAAGCAGGATTCCACCTACCTGTAATGGTACCGCCAAACTCACCTAATATGCAGTAATTACCAGGAAGAGAGTATCACACCGACGACCCGCACTAATTAAAATTTAATACTTGTAATTTGCACTTTATGTACCAGAACCGAATTCGCACCAGTCGCCGCCAGTTGCTCGTTCGGCAGCGCGCTGATACCCCTCCGTCCGGGACAAGTCAGACCTACGCCGAGGACGCACACAGCTCCACCGGCCAAGAAGGGACATCTTACGGAAAGAATGCGAACAGCAGAATTGGTTGAACAATATTTATTTAATTTAATTGTACATATAGTTATTTTACCTACTAAGTGTTTTGTATTATTTACCAGAATTACTTTATTATTTATTATACGGATTTACTAAACCTCTGTATTATTCATTTGAGCTGCGACACAGCCTGGATCCAACTGAGCTACCCCAAGGCGCTACAGTAACGTAGGGCTTCAAAAATTCATTTATTCAACAACTTGACCTAATAATAAAACGAAAGAAAAAGAAAACTTTTCAGAATAAATTTCAGATTTTTGTATTTTCAGCCACCTTAAAATTTAAAAAAAATGATTTTTAGGTTATTTCAGCATTGACGAGAGAGACGCAACAAAAATGTCCCTAAGCTTCAAAAATTTGTAAATAAGAGATTCCAGCAACAACGTAAGGTTTTAGAAAAAGTTTTCAGAATTTCACAATTTTATATTTGCAACACTTTCCAAAACTTTTCATAATAATTAGTTTATTTCCATATTGTCCTGAAAGAATTAATAAATGTTGGCAAACTTCTCAAAAACAAATAAAATCAATTGGAGAAGCTGGAATACTCATGTTTCTGTTAATTCTTTTTATTCAACTAAATAAGTACGATAATGCTTACGTACTAATTCACATATAAACATTAAGATCAACGATTAACGATAAAGCGCACTTTTTGTGCTGAGCTCAGATGGTTGCAGCCGAGGCGATAGCCGAGGCCAAGTAATCTGGGCGAAGCACAAGAAAGAGCTTTCTGCTCCGAGTGACATATACCATTTTTTCTTCAAGCGGTATATAACTATTTTGCATGTTAATCAATGAAAACGACAGACCATTTGAAAAAAACTTACTTGACTGTCACAACTTGTGTAGACGCGTGCACAGAAAAGATCTTTCTACACAAAAGAAATAACGTTCGAAAATAATTTTCGAAGCGTACAACACGCTATTGAAGTAATTTTACCTTTTCAACTCCCTAAATTTATACAAACTTGACAGTTGTAATCAAAACAATTACAAGTGGCGCCACCACTTGTGACGAGTTGCACCAACATTATGTTACTAGTAACAAAATGATTTCCATTATTGTATTAGTAACATAATGGAGTATATTTACCCTGTGTATTCAGTAGCAAAATGTTACAATTATGATACGCTTGAAGAAAAATACAATTACCTATTGAACTTGAAGCAAATGATTTAGCAAACTTACAGAAAAATTTTGCACATTTAAGATTCAAGTTCCCAAGTCAGATCTGATATCTGATATTTGAATCTGCGTTCGAGATTCGCAATAAAAAATTATAAATTCTTATCTGAATGAAAAAAGATTTAAATCAGACTTTGAATTCGGATTCGAGATTCGATTCATGAAGTTTTGATATTTCTGTATAAATATTGCAGCGAATGTTATAAACTCGCACCTAAAAAAAAAACGTTTATACGAAACAAACAGCAAAGAGCTGTGAAGCTCTACTCTGCCTATAATTTATCTCTGATAGAGAAAAGGGGCTGTTTATATTCAGCCCTAAATCTTAATTTACGTCTATCCACCGAAAAAACACATTTATAAGCAAAATTAAAAAAAGGAAATTCAACGTTATTTCATTCCACCCCGTACAGATGAGGTAGCTGACCGCTTTTAGGAGGGCAGAACTCCTCGTCAGCCAAGGAGGACGGATATGTAAGGATAGGTTAAACTAGCTTATAGGTGGAAAATTACCTGCATCGGTATTTACCTCAGTGATGGTTAACTCTGTTGAATCGGGAAAACCACCCAAAAACCCAATTCAAGGCAGTCGGCAGTGGGCTTCGAACCCGGTACCTCCCGACTGCTACGTGACACGCGTATGCAAAGACAGGAATGCACTTGGCCATAAGCAAAATAAGTGTATTTAAAATACTGTTTTATTACAGGGTATGTCATGACTCATGATGACCATCGATTAAACGTTTGTTGGTAATTATTTATAGCATCCAAATGAAAATTTGCACGATAGCGTTTTCTGATATTACAAATTGATGGAAAATATTTTTAAACTGGTAAAACTTCCGGTTTTATTGGAAGTAAATGCTAACTTGGTTATTTACAAATAGAACATCCTATATGTTCTTAAATAATTATTCCAAATTGTCCTTTAACGTCGAATGTAATGATTAATAGAGGTTTATCATTAATATTTTAGTAGTTGCACAACTATTTTTGAAAAATCTAACCTCCCTTTGGACCAACACCACTGTAAAAATTAGTTCGACATAAACGTTGTTTCTCAGGATTTAATTTAAGGGCTCTGTCTCCGAAGGCATAGCTAGAACTACTTCATACCAAGTGGTATACAGGGTAATAAAAACCTGCTGACCCTGATTTTTCTCGAATTTTTTAAATGGAAAGCTGCATGTTCGGTTTACTGATTGGATAATCACTCAAAAATACAAGCTAAATAAAATCCTCACTAAAAAATGGAAACCCGCATCTCGATTCGAAATTGGAATTTGTAATAGAAATCTCACACAAATCTGAAATTTTGAATGTTTATTCCTAACTCTTAATTAAAGATTCGAATTCTACTTTCCAATTCGAATTTCAAATGATATTTCAATAAAATTCAAACTATAATCGCAAGGTCGCATTTGGATTGAAATAAGTCCAACCTTGGTTATCAATTAAAAATAAAAAGACTTCGCATATGAATTTTTTATCATTATCGACATTTATAGCAACAATAAGTAAAACCTTGTGGATTTCGGTGATTTTGAAAATTCAAAACTTCAACCAAAATTGGTTACTAAAATCCTTGTTAAAATGTCAACCAGATTCATCCAGATAATTTCAGGAAATAAAATATTAGTCGAATTTGAATTTAAATAACTCTCTCACTTTGGCTGTTTATTAAAAACGCAAGAACTTCGTGCATGAAATTAGAATCATTATCAATATTTTTAGCAACCATAGTAAATAAAACCACATACAGTTAAGCGACTTTGAAAATACAAATCTGCAACAAAAAATTTTTACTAAAATCCTTAACTCTGCGTGTAAAAGTGTAGAGTGTCAATCAGATCCATTCAGTAATTTCAGGAAAGCAAAAATAATTTAAATTTATTTTTAATCATTTATAGGAAATTTAGAAAGTGAAACTAAGAGTTTAACTTTATTTTCCGTTTCGTTTATCAGTAAGTATACAGGGTGATCGGAAAAAGCCGACCTTGATTTTTCCAAATTTTTTAAATGGATCGTCTCATGTTTGATTTGCTGCTTAGTTAGCCACTACCTGATGCTTTCATAAAATACCCGACATGCTAGGTTTATAATTAATAAGTACGAAATTATTACACTTCAGATTGGGAATACTTCAAATTCGAATTTTTGACGTAATCGGCTCATATTTTAGTTTTTTTTTTTAAATTCTCCACTGTGAATGCAATAAAATATGAAAAATTCGTTTATGTAGTATAAGTTTGTCTCAAGAAACGTTTAATCGGCGGCCGTCAAAATATAGCCAGTATTTCAGATGCTCATCTTTCTGATTATTTTAAAAATATTTACAGTTATTAACAACCAACTCAAGACAGTTTTTCAATTAAGGAGTTACGCTTTCAGAATCTAATTTTTTGAATTTCTAAGAAAAAGTGAAAGACCGGATTTGTTTATATTTTCAAGGCGTGAAACTGAGTTAACGATTCAAACATAAATGCAGAAAATATCGAAGAGGATTTTTCAGGAATATCTCCCGTCCTTGCTTATACAAATATATACTGGATTTTTCATTGCTAATCATTTTTTGCCGGCCGTTTTTTAAACACATCATAAAATGTTTAAATTTAGCATAAAAAGTTATGCAACTTCCTTCAATAAATAAACAAATGCATTTCTACGTAAGCAAGAAATTTAAATCATCCGTAAAAAGAAAAATTAAGTTCCGAACTAATTAGCTAGGTTTGTATAAAATAAGCTGATACAAACCAACAAAATAACCGGAAACGTCAAAACTGTTACGTCTACGTATTAGTGAAAATGATATTTATTACACACACAACTATTGGAAACAAGCATAACCAATTTATAGAAACATCCTTTTACTACACCCTCATTTATGCAAGGGACGTGTTCTAAATTTGTTACAAATTAGCATCACACAGCTTCCTCTGTTTACACATTAAGTTAATTTTGTAAAAGTAGCTTCAGGGTATTTAGATTAAACTGTGGTAACGATATTTGTTTGAATTTTCTTTTATGATCACATACAGTTATAAATAGAAGATTTAAGACAATTAATGCGATTAAATTGAAGAACTTCAAGCTTGAAAATGCTATTTTGTAAATGATTCATAATTATACTAAAATATAGTTCCGTCTTTAATGTGTTGATCTGTTGATGAAAAAAAAAATAATCTAGGCCTGTAATTACAATCTGATCGAAGTCTTTAAGCTTGGAAGTAATGTGGAAAATTTTGAAAACGTATGCCATTGTGAACCATCCCGTTTTGCCAAACGCAGCTGTCAGAATTACATTTTAGCTAATTTAAAATGCCAAAGCGTAATAATTAAAACGGTTTTTGTCTTTAATATTCACTTTCAATCATTTAAATCGCTGAATTGCGTAAAAACTAACTCAAAGTCTTGGTGTTATAACCTCAAATTGGCTTAGCAATCCGGAAGGTTCACAGTGACATAAGTTTTCAAACGTTTGGCCTACTTCTGTGATTTTTTATTAATCGCATGCTACCAAATATATTTAATTTAATATCTCTTCATTTCAAGCTATGTCCAGTAATTTTCTAGAAAAAACTCCGCGAAGTAAAATAGTTACGGTCAAAGTTTAGAAGCATCTGTTTTAGCAACGTGAACTTTCTGTACGATAATCCTTAGTAATTTTCCGTCGTGATTAATTAAAAACCATAAAATGCTAAGGTAATACGTATAATAGCTTCATGGCAATTTATAAAATCGTGTGCTGTACTTAACGAGACCGCTTGCTTTTTATAAACTTGCTTAATAATAGACTATCAGTTTTCAATTGAAGTAAAATTATCTTTAGCTTCGTTGCTATAATAACGTTGCTTATTGTCGCAAAAAAATGTATAAAATATCGCACATACTTTCTATAATTATATAGAAAATTTGGGAAGTATATTTTTGGGTTGAGTATTTAATCGACAGATTGTTAAGGTTAGTTAGGGTTAAATTTAGGTAATTTATTAAGAGCGTATGAGAACTGTAAGCAAATCATGAGATCAAAGACTGAATATTACGTAAACTAAGCACGAGATTGTTTTCGGCTGAATTTAGAAATAATAAAATTTATTTATTACACTTCCCGTAAATAAAGGGAGAGAAAGGCAGGCAACGTAATTCTTAATTAAAATGTTTGGTTTTCAATCAAAATGTAATTTTTTATTGCGTTTCTTGTGCACCGAAATTTAATTAGGAATATCCAATATTAAGGCCAAAATTTGCTTAAAAGCAGGATGATTTCAAAGTTTCTTATATTATTTAAATATTGTATGTAGCTCTTGCCCTTCTTTAAAAATCTAAGTTTGCCTTTTTTTTATGTTAGTCTAAAGCAGAAAACTTTAGTTTTCTTCTTGGAAAAAACATTTAAATTTTGCTATGCTTTTTCCCAACTTAAAAAAGATTCAATATTTAATTAAAAAGAAATGAGCAAAACCTTTCACGTTGTGAAATCATTAATTTCAAAACACAAAAAATTCTTGCAATTCTTTCAAGTTTTCTCCTGTCAGGCTTTCATTTATTATTTTTTATTTTTTTTTGTGAATTCTAATGATGTGATTTAAAACCGCATCATTATAAAGAAAGCATATTCTCATTTAAATACGAAGACAGTTAAAAATTTAAAGTGCTTAATTTACCACACCGGGATACCATTAAGTGAAAAATACAAATTAACTGCTATTTTCGAGATATGATCTATTAATTAAACGAGTACAATAGCAGCAATTGCGCTTTGGAACACAAAATATTTAAATCCAAAGGATTATCTGACATCCTCCAATTTAAAAAGCTCCACGTTATGTTATTTATAACTTCTTATGCCTATCTATATAATCACAGTTTCCATACATTCCTGTTATGACGCACTTAAATCGTTGGATTTTTATGTATTTTTTTCCAATCGATAATTGTTAATTATGCTCCATAAAACAAATAAGAGTGAATGCCCACGTATGATTAGCGTTAACCAAGGACGTCTAAACAGGTAACATAAGCATGAACTCCTGCGGTAGCAAGCAGCAACGCAATCTGCGGTTTGAAACAAGACCTAATTATGTTTTAGACTGCTAAACCCATTTGCTACATCAACAACTATCGGTTTGGCTTGGGCCAAGCATCAACACGCGGCCACATCAGACCTTTGTTAAATGGATCCATTATCTTCTCGTTGCTACTGATCTACACTAACGTTATACATTCCATCAATAAATATTTCAATGTCAGATCTGAGAGGTCTTGTATATTTTTTGTTAATTGTTAAATTAACTCCAAAGAAAAAACCATACAAGCTGAGAAAATTTGTATATTCAGAGATATTTCTATCTTAATTGTTAAATTATAAATACTTTCACACAAGAATTCTATTTAAACAACAAAAGCACCACAATATACTTTGGTAATGAAAATTCTCTGGAAAAAAATTTTACTCTTTGAAGATGGGATTAGAATCTCAATCCGTTCTGAATAAACCCATAGATGCAGGATAAATCTTTTCGAAGGTAAATCAAGAACAACTAAAAACCTTTGATTAAAATTACTACGGAAAATAAAGTAAAACCCTTTGTTTCGTTTTCCAACTTCTCTTTAAACGATTGCATCATAGATTAAAATCATTTTTAATTTCCGAAAATAATCTAAGTGCTTCTGGTTGACTTTTTACAGGACCGGTTAAAAATTTTAGTAGTAACCATTTTTTGCTGCTGATTTGAATTAAATTAAATTTATTTATGGTTGGTAAAAATATTGCTAATGATACAAATTTTATACACAAAGTGAGAGAGAGTTATTTAAATCTAAATTCGACTAATAACGTATGTAACTAAAGTTTTGGGAAATTTTTTCGTATGATTGTTTTCATATTAAAAATAAAGCAATCACGTTACCATTGGATATGAAACCCATGGCCCTTTAGCTGCTATATGATACATTATAATTATCGTTAAACCTTTACTGAATAGTTTTCTGTAGTATAAATTTAAGTAAAACAATAATTATTGTTTGTATTATTAGATTTGAACATTTTTCCCAAAACTTTAGTTACATACGTTATTTGAATTTTATTAAAATAAGATTTAAAATTCGAGTTAGAAAGAGGATTCCAATCTTGAGTTAATTCGGGGTTTTGGATTCAGTTTCACTTCAAATATTTCGTTGGTTTTATTTCTGTGTTAGTGTAAGTATGCTATTAGAATTCTAAATCAAAGTTTCAAAAGTAAAATAGAATGGATTACTTAGGGATTCCAAATCCAAATAACAGAATCAAACCTAATTTCTAACTTTATAACCTAAAATAATTAATCAAATGTTCTGCTCCTTCTTGGTCTTCTTCTTTTTGTTTTTCTTCTTGTTTTTGTAGATTTTCTTTTTCTTATTCTCATTCGTCTTTTACTCCTATTGTTACACCTCCTCTCTCTTCTTCTGCTTTGTCGTTATCGTCTTAATCTTCAGCAACTTGTATTAAATCTGTTCGGTTGTTACATCAGATTGTATTTTGGTCTTCCTGACTTTTAAAACTGTACTAGAGAAATTGCTTCCAAGTCAAGTGTTATATTTGGTTGTTTTTTAAACTTAACTAAAAAAAGGCAAAAATTTTGTTATGTTAATTTTTCCCCTATTGCTTCGAATTTTCAGGCTTTTCAAAGTTTAAAAAGGGCAAGTTCTATAGAAAATTAAAATTTAAACTTTCAACTACAGTTAAATAATTGACTTGCTGCTTCTTGTTTAGGTTTTTAAAAGTTTAGTTTAAAAAGAGAAGCTGTTAAACCATTTACAGGACTTCTATGAAATGAAAAGGTTGAATAATTAATTTGAATTAGAAATATCATAAATATCTATTGCTTTATAATTAAGCTTCAACGCCAAAGCTGAAAATTCAGGTACTAAATTAATAAAAAATACTCTGAAGTCTCAGATTTAGAGCATAAAGTCCAAATATGGAAACAAATCTCGAACTTGGATACCAAAATTTGAATTAACATTTGAAGATTTTCGGTTCTTCTTCGGGATTAAATCTTGATCAAAGAGTTTTGAAGTTTTGGAATAGAGCTTTACATTTTTCTACAAACTCAAATCTAAGTTTCAAATCCACGTTTTCACTTTCAAGTCAGCTTGAATTTATTTAAAATTTAGGTTGTTTGCCACTTAATCGAAAGAGTTGCAGCGCAGACGGCCTCGGGGTCAAACCCAAGGCAAATGCTCGGCGGGTGGCTTACCCAGTCACTGAAAAGAATTAGGAAGCAGTGGTGGAGTAGGGAAGGTAAGCAGTTGTTGAAGATGTGGTGCTTACCACACCACCCTGTACATATAGCGTGCGAAGTACGAAGTTACGAAAAGCGACTTAGAACGCCTTAGCCCTCCATGTTACCGGCCATGCTCCTTCACGGCGCGTTAGAGCCGATACCTTTACCTTACCTACCAGTTTTTTTCCGAAATGTTTTTGAAAACTGCGAAGCTGATGTGAACTATCTTTTTGGTAGAAGTTTGTGCAATATGGTATTCAAACATGTTCAGAATATTTTAAAAAGAACCTTCTTCGAAAGTCTGAAATTCGTTCTTTGAATTTTTTTTTTAATAAACACGGTTCCTAAGAACTTACCCTTGCCGTCGCTTTGATGTAAAGTTTCAAGTTTTTTTAATTTAAGTTTAACCCTTAACCACCGACGTCAAATACTTGTTACGTTGTCACCGGCGCGCCGTGCGGCCATAGAGACCGCTTCTATTTTTTTCTGGTTAATTTAGAAATTTCCCGACTGATCTTTCTTCTGATACATTGTGTGACGTAATTGGCACTTTAGTAAGTTGGAAAAAATAAAAATCAGAGAAGTAAATAAAAACAAGTAACAAGCAAATGACTTTCCGAACTTGTATGCATAATACTATAACTGCCTAAAATGTCTTATTTTTGAAAACGACATTACAATAAAACTAAATTTAAAGAAAAAAACATGAAATTACAAGAATTGCAAGGGTTCAAAGGTTAAAATGTTTTGCCTGCCATTTGACAACTACACCCTAGCATACCGCTTTGTTGCACATAAAATAAAAGTCGAAGGACATTCTTTTAATTTTAGAAGACAGAAGGACATGTATAACATCAGTTGGATTATTATTAATGTGTTTGCTGTTATTTGTTTTTTTATTATTATGGTATTCGTAATTAAGCCACTTAGTTGGATCAGCAACGTTTATTTTTTATTAATTTTTTTCGCAAGGGCTGCCTTGAACTGCTTATTTATTAATTTTATATTGAGGTTTTGTTTTTGTTTCCGGGGAAAAATTAATTAATTGTGTATATAAAACGACGTCGCATTGAATCGCTATTATTAAAACCGCCTTTTATCGTTAAAAACGCTCGTATGAGTTATTAGAAGCGCAATAAAAAGGATGCTTCCTGACATTCATTAGAGGCGTGCTTCAATTTGAGCCAAGGTGAGTCAAGGCAACAAAATATTAAAATTCATATTGGTCAAAATTTATGTTTGTTCATGAATTTCTTTAATACGTCATTTTCATCAGTAAAATCATTTTCACACTCAAAGTGCCGTTTTAAGTACTTTTCTTCAAATTTTAGATCATAAATATTTACCTTTTCTTCATTTTTTGCCCTTCTGGATTGCAAAGATTGATTAACTATTGACGTGAACGTATGTTACTGTAAACTAAAATGTTGCACTAACACCGTCGTGCAGCCACAGAGACCGCTCACGGGTTTTAAATATTTTTTAAAACAAAACCAAGGGACGAACCACCCTCTGCTTAATGCATCATACTCGGAAACAAGTAGATTGAAGGTACTGACCCGCTGCAGGTTATATCTCGAAGATTGGGGGAAAATAAACAATAGGTAATCAAAATTCGCTGCGGTCTCTGAGACCGCACGACAGCGATTAAGGGTTAATTCTAAACATTTTCTAAACCTAGAAGTTGCGACCAAAACCTTTTTAAGTCCAAAAAATTTATAACGGAAGTCGAAATTTCTATTAAGTTACAAACTAAAATTAGAATAGGATAAGTACCTATTTAAAAAACGTTTTCAGAAATAAAAAGAATGGAATTAAAATCCTTATTGACTAAAATTTCATATTTTGTGCACAAAAGGTTGACCTCGTTTTCGAAAATTTGAATCTCGAGTTTTATTTAGTCTAAGAAATTGAAACCAAAACTTCTCTGATAAAAATCACCCAAAAAATAAAAACTTTGAAATCTTTGAGAGAAATTTCAGAACTAAAACTAATTCGAAAAGATTTTTCGAATTAACGGGGTTTCTAAGAACTTACTTTTATCGTAATTTTTATGTAAAGATTGGAATTTCTTGAATGGGCTTCTTTAAAATACAGAAATAAAATGTAAATACTTTTGAAATCTATGAAGCTGAGGCAAACAAACTACTTTTTTGATTTAATTTGTAGGATATGGCGTTAAATAACAGAGCTTTTGGGAGCTTGCCTTTTTGATAATTTTGAAAACAGAAAGAGCCTTTGCTTGGAAGAAATCTATGTGATTTAAACATAAACATTCAAATTTCTCTTTTTGATTTTTTTCAGTTTTGCAATATCTGCTATCCTGTTTAGCTTATTAGGCCATGTTTTCAGGGGTTAAATGAAAGATATGATCAATAATCTTTGCACAACTATCCTCTTCATAATTTTTTCCGAATCTTTTATTTTACTTAGTCTAAAAATAAGTAGATATTAGTAGATAGACCTATATAACTTTTGGACATTGTCACGCTTTCAAAAGGTGTTTATTTTTCTTCCTAAATGTTGCTTTTCGCAGTTATATATAAATGTAGTTTATTAACAAACATAAATTAGGCAACCAGTAATGCCCAATTAAGGGTGGTTAAAGTAATTATTTGCTAACTGTTAATTCAGTCTGCACATATTTCCGAGCCTTGTTTTATTTGCTCCTCTTCACACCCTTTATTACACTTAAAAACCTGTTCGAATTCTGATACACCCTGTAGATATATTTTGTTTAGATTTGGTTAAACACGAGGTAAAATACATTTTTCAGTTAACTATTCGTTATAGTTATTTATATAATTCTTAAACAGCACTAAAATCGCAACCTTAAAAGTGTCGATTTTATAAGTGTTTATTTATAAACAAACGGCAAACAAAAGGGAGCAAGCAAAATTGAAAAGATATACAAGTCTTTTCACTGCCAATTTCATGTGAAGTTGCGCGGAAATATCGGTCTTGGTCGAGGGTTTGTCTCGCAAATTGTAGTTTATACACACCACTAACTTTGGTTTTATTGGGAATTAAATTTAGCGCGAAATGCCATGTTTTCAGGCATCCAAATGCGTTTTTGTGTGCCAATGGTTGCAAATTTTACTTTAAAAGGATTTGAAACTAACAGTTGACCTACTTTGTTTCAATTGTAAATAGGTTCCGTTTAGAAGTTAACGGAATCATAGCGAAACAGGTACGCACTCATTAAAATAGACGGTAAATCTATTGTGACATTTGACGGATCTGTGATTTCTACCGGCATATCGTATTTGATCGATCTTTTACAGATTCCAATTGTGATTGCGTAATGAGCCGAGACGTGGCCGTCCGGAATATGTGCGGTTGGTATAAACGATATACAACTGTCATATATGACAAAACCCCAATCGGCGGCGTGATTGAGTAGTTAACTTTTATAAGGAAGTGCAAGAAAGAAATTGAACATAAACTTATTCATAGCTGATTAGGATTGGGGCTAGCGAGACTCCCGCCGGGCTCAATAGACACTGGCACAAATCACACTTAGGTGGCCATAGTAACAATGACTGATCACCACTCTGGAGATTTCGCAATAACATGCATGACGTCATTGATTGGTAACCCCTCCGTTGAGGGATCAAAGTTCATCAAGGTTTGTGGTCAAGGATGTATCAGGAAATGGAAATCGAAAAACAAAGAAAACCCATACGCACCCGAAGAAAATGCTTCAGATTTCAAAATAAACGTATTTAGGAGTTTATACACCTTCAGGAAAACGAAATCATCTGCAGCTCATCAGATTTGAAAAGATCAAGATATCATGTCGTCAGGATCCTTTTGCGAGGTGACACGACTTTTCATTTGTTTAGAAGACTTGAAACAATCCTAAGGATTTGCGTTGGATATTCGAAAAATCACGTCTTTCACGGAACTCCCTTTTACTAGGGACTTTTATAAAACAAACTCGATTACGAGCGGGTCTGAGAAACTAATATACAGAGAATTAATTACAGCGATGAAACGTGAATTTCAGTTCTTTAACCTCACTTTCTTCTTATAGTAGGCGTGTCTTGTTAGAAGTTGTGATTATTCTGTTATGAAAACTATAACGTAATAATCAAAGCCTGACAGCGACGAGAGGCTGTGATGTTGATTACAAAACGTACCTAGTTACAATTATTATAAAAATTGTTGTTGCCCGGAGATATAATTAATTCAACTTAATAATTATGGATATCTTTACCTACGTCTTTTTGTAGGGAAATAAAACATTCTTCACTAACAGATTTAGATTAAAGAAGACTCTAGATGTATATAATTTGCTCGGTTTCTCTAATATCGACTTTCTAATTCGTGAACCGATAGCTGAATTCGTTTGTTACGTTTAGTATTACACAATGATATTTATATCCACGTTACCTAATCTATCGTGATTGTTACCGTATTGACATTAAGGAATAGATTTGACCTTAGGTTACTGAAATAAATGTTAATATTTAATGAAATCGAAAGCAATGTTAAACTTCTGACATAATTCCTAAAAGCGATTTCGAACATTCTTTACATACTTATATTGAAAGCTAGTATTGCTGCGCCTACGATTCACATTTAATTATATCGAAAAGAAGAAAGGTTCTTGCATGGAGGGTTTTTTTAGACTACTAACGATGCCCAGTAGTTACAAAGATGTAAGCCGCAATACTTATGTTTTCATGTTTTTATCTGCAGTGGATTAGATATTGTTAATCATACCTATTTTGAGTGTCAATACTAGGTAGGTAGGCCCAATTCATTTTTCTTAGGAACATTTCGAGAAATAATTATTTACACAGTGTTTTTAGTCTATTTTCTTACACACATACAAGCCCTCTTAGCTTAATGGAATTTCATTGATTTTTGCTTAAACACATCTCAATTAAACCCAATTTCTGACCTACGGTTGGTAAAAAAACCTATTAATATCAGTCGAAACATTCACGTTTTTGTACTTTTGTAAATTAAAATCTGACACCATTACAAACAAAAATTGTATTCTCGACTCGTTCCATAAATTCTCCGATAATAAAATAAAAATAGGTTAAAAATGGTTTTTATTTGTCTGTGGATTTCCAAACTGAGCTTAGTTCATGTAAATACTGAGGAAATTAATTGGGATTATTGTTGACAAAAAGTTCAATTAATTTATCATTATTTCACAATAATACTTTTGTTCAGGGCCTATTAAATAATTCAGGCAGTTTTTTACGAAATCATTTTTCATATAAACTTAAGGGAAACCAGCAATATTTGGAGGGAGTTCGCCGTATTTTGAAACATTTACTTCTAATCCCTTATTTCTACAGTTGTGATTTGCTATATTAGTGGTTCTTAAGCTCTTCTTCCTTCTCTCATGGGGGCCCATCAGATGAGCTTTAATGCTTTAACTGAAGGGCTCCACCCCGGCTGATATCCGGCGGTGTATTCGTTCGGCGGAACAGTGCTACAATAATATTTAATGGACAATCTCAATTATTACTAGTGTGGAAGTAAAAGTAATAAGAGATTCGTCCTGAAATATTGAATTGTCGATACCTGCTACGAGCTAAGCTTACAATGTTACTAAATAATTCTGCTGCTAATGCTGATTTTGCTGGATATACCGAATTACTCTATCAAGAATTGAACCATTTCATAATCATTATCAGAAGGAATTACGTTTGCATTTTGGGCACCTTGATTCTATTCAAATGTAAGCCTGTGGCCATTCACCTAATTCAAATGCATGTTCCAACTTCCGATGTTGATGACGATGAAATGGTAATAATTTATATCGATTTGAAAGCCACTCGGCTGAAAATATATCCAAGACAGAAGTAGTGATCTTCACGCGTAATTTCAACTGAAAGTTTGAATCTACGGTTTTCGATAATGGTTTTAAAGAGTCCATATTCTCATTTTAATTGTGCCTAAATAAGGACTCAACAATAGTAAGTTGTTCTATGACAGCTACCATGTGATAAATATTGTAGGTTTCTTTACAGTATTTTTATATAAATTTATTAATTATAACAAAACTCTATATTGACTTTACATGAAATTTATCTAAATATTTGATTTATGAAATTTGTAAGCGTAATATTTTTATATCGGAAATGTCAAATTTAGTGTAAATTGTATATGTGTTAAATATTGTAATAAATTATTTTTGTTTTATAATGTTTGGTGTCTAGAATACACAACAATATATTGGAACTAAAATTTTTAAAATCGATAGTTGAGAGGGTAAAATTCTACGTTGAATACAAATGACATAAGTGCTATATCACGATTAATAAAATGTGGCGAGACGAAAACAAAAATTACCAAAATACTTACTTGTAAGAGTATTAATATTTTATAAACAGATTTCTAAATGGAGAATTAATATTTTCGAGATGCGGCGTGCTAAGGGTATCATCGATTAATCAAGGAACAAATGTATCCATCCTCAACTAACTCATTTTAGTCATGTATATCAAGTATCTAGAAATACTTACCACTTTCTTTGGATATATCCAAGGTAGCAAAAACATGGAAAAGTGGGATTTTAGGAGAGCTAAACATAGCCTTTGCATATTTTTTTTATTTTAATTAACTTACATTTCATATTTTAGTATTTTTCAATACTATCACGCACGTCTACCGTCGTTGTCTCACGTCTTGCGCATCCGGCTTACTACCCTCATTCACCCGATGCACGACCGGACGCCATCCTGAACACCGGTGGTCTGCAATAATGCCCACAGTTCATGATACACGGGGAACTAGAACGAAAGCGTAAACGTTGGCGATTATTTGAAGTATAAATCTTAAACGATGATCTGACGTAACAACCGAATCTTCGCAAACCAAAATTTTAATTTTTTAAGTTTAAGTACCCAGAACGAAAATAATGATGAGATACAACAGAACCTACCATCGTTCCCCTACAATCGAACTAATAAAGTTCCAACTCACCAGTCAAAAAGAAGATTTTTTTTAGTAATTCATTGGCTTCCTTACATTTCTATAATATACTTATTATTTTGATAAAATAAACCGGGCGCCATTTTATCTGTTTCAGCCTGAAAATTGATAAGAACTTGACTTCTCAAATTATTACAACCTATGAAAATTATTGCTTGTATGGTGAGTCCTATTTTTTTACTTTAGGTCAGAACAGATGAAATGAATACCTTGTATATTACACCTCTTTTATATCTGCCATCTTTCCTTCGGTTTATCCGTTTAAATTTTCTACTGAAACTTTTATAACACAAAATTTTCATATGAATTCGAAATCAATATCATAAGCCCTATAATCACAAAAATATTAAGTACAACCAGTAATTTCGTTAAGCTGAAATACGTATGAATTCAGTCAGACCACAGAACTAAATAGTGTTTTAGATTTCATACGTAATACGTATCTACTCGTTCTTAACAAAAACAAGTTTTTGTTTTGTTTATTCTTCTGTAAATTGTCATAATCATAAGTATTTATAATTCTAGTAGGCATGTTAAATATCTTAAATACCTACTAATCGATTTAATCTTACTATCATCAATGAAAATCTGCATTTTATACTTCGTTGATAACTTCGCTCTGCTCTTTCTAACTTAATTTTAAACCCTAATACCTTCAGTCTTTAAAGATAAAATATTATCGAGTAAAGACTCGCAAGTACATTTTCAGTGCTTTCCCTACCGGGTAAGATCTGTTTCCGTTTTATACTTTTATAGAAGTTAATCGGAAGATATTTGTCGGAAAACGCTTCTTATCAGGAACTCAGTAACATCCGTAGTAAGGGTTGTCTGTTTAATTAATGAATGTTTTGAAATGATGCACGAGCAAAGTTTGTTTTATAAAGTTAACAAGAACAAAGCACAATTAGAAACCGAATATGCAGGGAGCTTAATTTAGTTTAAATTTGCTTTTTTACCTAAAATATTATTATAGGAAAATATAGTTATGTAATAATAATATTGTAATGTAGCTGACGTGAATATTCTAGCAAAAAGGTTTTTATATCAAAATTACATCTTCAGAAAGTTGTAAAAAAGAGTGGACTAGAATAATTTAAGGGTTTAGGGGACTCAAAGTTCGTGTAATGTTAGTACAAAGGTTGCCAATTAAAAAAAATATGGAACTTTGTTCTCACATTTTTCTTTATATTTATTTCTTGCTTACTTTCTTTCTTACTGTCAATTATTTTACTTCTTCGCCCTTGACTTTCCGCTTCCTATTTTTGATACTTTTCGGGCTACTGAAAGATTTAATTTGGGCCATTTGAGTAATCTAACTGCAGTTTTCTACCAAAATAAATAAATAACATTTAATCGACCCTGTATTTCTCGTTTTGAAGTTCACTTCACTGTAAAAGGGCGTTTATCTCCTCTAAAATTCATGTACAAAAACTACCTGTTGAGGTGCGGATTTCAAGCCTTTTAATAAAATTAAGGCAGCGTCACCGGCATTGCCGTTTTACCTTCATGAAAATATTAACGTCTCATTTCCCTCGTTTTTGGATAGTAGAAGGCGTCGATCACGTAATATTTCTATTAATTTCAGCAGATAATTGTTGAATTTCCCTTTAAAAAACGTAGAAATTTTAAATTTTGAAAGTGGTTAATTGTTTTATACATCACATTTTTCGAGGAATATAAATTTAAATGAGGAATTCCTTGCCCTTTGGAATAATTTCGCAGGCGAACATAGACGCCTCTTAATGTCTATAAAAACAAAAGGAGCATTTAAAAATCGTCGCGACGCAGAAGAGGGTTAGTCGAGCGTCACCGTCATGCCGCCGCCGAAGGAAAACAGGTGACCTCTCGATGGAGCCGCATTTGTCATTATTATGCAGCAAATGTGCATGTCTCCCGGGACCCTTGATAGGTTTCCTTCTTCTTGTTTATAGTACCGTTACATCCCTCACCCTCGCCAAAATGCATTTCTACGCTTACTTATTTATGTATTCTCCTCCCCTTCAATTTTCCCATTTATGAAAACGAATTAGGTTTCCTTATTAATAAAAAATGTATTGCGTCCCACACCTGCAATATTATTACCATTTTACGTGTAACTCGGGGACGATTTTATTGAAGATGCACTGATTTATGGTTGTATCATTCGGTATTGTATAATGTGTGCTATATATATTAATATAAAAAAGATGGGAAGCGTTTTACATTATCTGAGACTATGTGCTGTATGAGGGGACGGTAATGGCTGTTTGGAGTTTTTTACTTTAGGGGAACTTTTATCTCATAAAAAGAAGTGCATTTTATTGGAAAAGTCTGCTCCAGAAAGCTAAGTTATGAAAAATCGAAAATGAAGTGCTTTAAGATAACAATACTTCAAAGAGAAAACCCATTTCTTATATCTTACCATTATTTACTCAACATTTTTAAATAATTTCATATAAGATCTTACTGGCCTGCTTTTAAATAATAAACTTCTAAAATTTAATTTTACAAAGAAAAATTAGAATTCAGGTTTATATTCGAGGCATAAATGAAACCAATTAAAATTAAAGTCGAAGTTTCTGATTATAATCTGATTAACCTATAATTCGTATGATTTCCACAGTATCCCCCCCTCGCTCAATGTCCAAGAAATTGAAGAATATTTTTTATTTGTTACAAGATAATGCAATAATAAAAAATAATTTTACTTTTCCGCTCGTATCCTCGTTAACACCATGATTTCTAAATAGGTTTTCCAACAAGACGTAGGAGCAGAATAAGGAAATAATGGCAGTAGCTACTTAGAACCTTCTGTTTCGATAATGCTGCATAAAATAGGTTAAAGATTGTTTTAAAAAGCTGTTTGGCATGTTATAAAAGTTTCATGGTTTTACCCAAACCGTAATCCCAAATTGTGGGTTAAAGTTTAATCGAAACGTGGTTCTTTCTCATTTTCCTAGAATCTCTAATTCTAGTTCGTCTTTTCGTGGTCATTTTAGATTCCTCAAGAGAGTGATTTCACCAGTGGAAGGTTTCCAGGACATGATGTACGTGAAGAATAGCAAATTCAAATAGCTGGCTCGCCTAGCTGACCACCCCACGAATACCTTTTAGCTATTCAGTGTATCGGTACTTTGTAGAACGTGCTCCAGGTTTGTAATTTTTAGAATCTTTCCTGTCTGATGTTTACAGGCTGAGCTTAATAAAAATAGGAATTTAGTGGTATTTTTGGAAGAATTTATTTGGGAAATTAGGTATTATTTAAGTAAAACACAAGTAAGGATATCGCATGGGACAAATACACGTCTGTACTGTCTAGGAAACTTCAAGTTTATGACAGGCAGACAAACGCCGTCAAAAGTTGTAAAAGGCAGATTCGAAACTTACAGCCAGTGAAACATCGAAGTACGTGAAATTGCTTTTTTATTTTACTGTATTCCTTTGTAGGCAGCATTGCACTGAAATGCATTTTAAACTGAGCAAAGTAACGGACGTCTGATAGAACACGAATTGTAGGAATTCTAAAATTTAAAATAAAAACAGTAGCTGCATTTAAACTACGTTTAGTTTTTTGACAAATGAACTGCCCTTTCAAAGTTAGTAAAACATGTGTAGGTCTAGAGGAAACAGAAAACGGCAATGGAACGAAAATATTCAGTCAGCCTTTCAAAGGAAAGCATTTTCAATTGATCAGGGATGAGTTTATATTCGCCTTGAGTTTACCAATGGTATCAGCTTAATATATGTGTAAAAGCAGAAGAAGGAAAAATTATGCTCAGAGACTTAAATTGCTACAACGACTTGGTCTGCCTATGTCTATCCTATCGTCGTGAACAATTATATGTAACAAGAGGTATCATGCAAAAAATGCTGATTTATCAGCACATTATGGGCTTCGTCAAAGTAACCTGCCTTCTTTTGCTTGCATTCCTTCTAACTCAGTAATAAATGAATATCCTTTACGAATTTCAAAAACCTCATCCTTTACTGATCTCTTAATCAAATTTTTCTAACACTAATATCTTATACTGTTTCTATGGTGCATAAGAGCTCACTTGTTATGTTGCCTTTAAAATACCGTTTCTCTATAAAATACGTCGTCACTGACAACGTATTTTATAGGCCTTTAAATACGTCGTTGCCTAGCAATCTTCGCATTTTGTGTATTATGACGCGGCTCAAATAATAATTTATTAAAATTTCTAATAATATATTAGTGAAAGAAAATGTCTGATTATAGTGTTAGAAAAAATCTTGAAGACAACTCGTGTTTTATAGTTTAAAAATCTCGGTCTATCAAATCCTCGGCTCACTTCGTTCGCTCGGATTTGAACTACGACCTTGATTTTTAAACCTTCTATAAAACACTTGTTGTCTTAATAGCTGTAAGATATCCAAAACTCACGATTTGCTTAAAATCTGAATTGAACCGATTTTGCCCCAAAAGCAATGAGATGTGTTGTCGAAGTAAATCAAGAAAGTTTTGCGTTATTTTTACCATAACTTACCTTTATAGCCTTCTATAACCGAATGCATAGAAATTTACCATAAAATTTCCAATTTTTTATAGCAGGGTTTCTTCTTAAACGGATAGTAAACTACCTATTGGTATCTAAGTATTCCACTGAACTCAGTACCAGGCACATAATAAAATGTTATATTTCCTCTTTTCATCTTTGTTCTTCACCATATTATCCTCAATCCAATTATGGGCTAAGACTTTTCCATTGTATTTTTGAAGATATGGTCTATCAAATTAAGTCTTTAACTAGCAATCCTTCAGCTTTTTCTTGGAAAAATCTCATACTAGGCTCTTTGAAAATTCCTCTTTCTGAATGTACTAATTGATTTATTTTTACCTTGGATTTAAATAACACTGAATCGATATTATACATGTACTAGAAACATTCAACATATATTTCAGTAGCGATGAAAACCCCTTTTTAACCAAATTAAAGAGAATAAGATTTTGAAGCTACTCTCTTTCCAAATAACAAATTGAGTATTGTTTGAGAGAAAAACAAGAACGACGGTTTAGAGATTTCAAACTTCAGGGCTAGTTTTACATCCGTTGTTCCTTAGTTACTGACTATGATAAATGAACTTGTTGGAGTAAAGCGAAGGCAAATAAGACACTGCTTAAACTGTAGTGAAAAGTGTAAATAAAACAAAGGGAAAAAAGTGAAAGCAATAATAAAACAGATTAGAAGGTTCAAGGCTGAAAAAGTGTTACATATTTTTATTTGAAAACCTAAATGAACTGAACCAACTGAACAATTTAGGAGAAATTAGACCCTATATTAAATACTTAAAATCATAACGAAATATTAGAACCAATTAAATATTTTGGAAATGAAATTGTACTTCTAAATGGAAAGACCTTCTTATAAAGGGCCTCCGTAGTTATTATCTTCACTAAATTACAACAATATTTTCTAGCCACCTCGGAAGATATGCTCTTTACCAATGAAGTTGGAACAAATGTAAATAGAGAATGAAGTAGAGTAAGTTCCTTGTTCGTTGGGTATAGCCAATATTTTACTCAACAAGCAAAAAGGGTTGTCAAAGTTCAACGTACGATTTTAATAACAGGCAATTAATCTAAAGATCAGTCACATTAACGAACAAAATGAAAAATTAAGCAAAAACTTAAGGCAGGATTGTACCATAAAAGTTTTGACTATATTATGGATATTAAAGTTCAAGCAGACCTACTTGAAATAGTAAGTCGAAAGGTTTTCCTTCAATTGTACGTTATGGCAATATTATAAGGTCAGAAGTTAACAGGTGGATAGAGAGCTGTTGCAGAGTGAGAAAGAAGGTTGCAATAAGACAACAGCTTTAAAAGAGCTTGGTGAGATGATGATGATGAGCAAGCTATAGAACGATGAAACATACATAATGGAGAATGGGGAAATCGTCGACAATACAAAATTTGGGAACAAGAATCCTTTATTAAGATTTTGACGATGCAAGTGGTTTAATAAACGAACTGTCAAATGTCGATGTTTAACTGCAAGCTTTGAAATGTTTTCAGTAATATCAGCACTAACAAAAAATCCGTTGTTCCTCTTTATATCTTTTGCCTCAGTTTGAGGGTATACTATACCAAGCTTTTTCGCAAATGCATTTGGAAGATAATGGTTAGCTTTAGATACTGAAGATGGTTGATCTTAAAATTAATAACCATATAAAGGTTTGGCATTTTTCCTTAGAAAAAAAGCCATTGCAGATTATAGATTCTGTAGTACGAAATACTTGTTAGCCTTTCTCTCGTTTGCATAGTGATTTAGCAGAAACTTAAAAACAATCTGCTGTACAAGGAAGGTGGTTTTTGTAAGACAAGTTATGTTTGAATGAATGTCAGAATAAACAAAAAGTTTTCTAATATCTTTGAAATGCGTGCAAACAACATTTTAAAAAACAGTTAAATAATCTTCCATGTCATTTTCTTCCATCGGTGATTTTTGAATCTTTCCAATTCTTTTTAGATATTCTTTGTTCTGACTGCATCAGTTTCCTGGTTGCATTTGCTGTCTTCTCAACGAATACTGCTAAAAAATCTGATTCCTTAAATTTGCGTCCAAAACTACTTCTTCTGAAATCCTTATGCGTTTATGTTGCTACACTTATTTCTATGATATTTAGCTTGATATATTTTTTAACAAAATTAAGGGTGCTGCAGAGTAGGTGACCTTTGCAGTGCTTTCATTTTCATAGGAGATTCCGTATTGGTACTTTAAAGAAAATATCGTCTGGCGCGTTACGCTAGAATTAGCTGCCTAATTTGGCAAAATTTCTTGTAATTTTCTGCTTAAGCATAGGCATAAAAGGCCAATTTTATTGTTTCTATTTTTCATCATTTCTGTTTCTTCGATTTTGATAAAATTTACTAAAGTTTACTTTCGAAGATACTCTCTTTGCTAAATATTGATAATATTGATTGAGGCGAACACTTTTCTTGATGTTTTTCACCAAAATTAGCAAGAGGTTATCAAAGTCAGTCTTTTCAGGATGTTTTCATTACTTCTGCAAGTACGAACCATCCGGAGTTTCCCCACAAAAGTTAGACAATACCATTTCAAAGCCTTGTTTTATTGATATTCTCTTCATTTATTTTATAAATAAGCTTGTCTAAATAATACCGGATAGTACGCTAAAGCAAATAGGATAAGAATTAAATTGCGGCAAAAAAAGTTAAAAAAAAGTGAACAAGGCAAAGGCCAAAATTGTTAGCTTTTATGAAAATCTAAATAAATCTCGATTGATAGATGTTCTGCTTCCTTTCCTACGATGGGTAAAGCTAGTCGTACACAACAAACGCATACAGCTTGAATTACGCATTCAATAACAGGTAATTAAGCTTTCGGTCACGTCAACGGATAGAAAGAAGGAGCTGGACGAATGAAGCAAAAATCCAAAAGATCCTCGACTGAAATAAAAATAGCAAAATATTCCTTTAGTAGGGTTGCAAAAGTGTAAAAAAAAGCTGCCTGAAACTGAATAATATTTGACAAATCATCAAAAAAATCGGAAAAATCTTAGTCTCAAACAATGATTTTTCAGAACATGTAAAAACTTTGTCCAACATAGAATTTAATCTGATATTGATATGGTATCCGTGCTCAAGAGTAGGTACGTTCAGTCGGATGTTCTGGTTGACTCATCAAACTCTTTGGTAATTCCCAACACTGCCGATTAAGCTTCTTCTTCTTCTTCATTGTTGAGTTAGGGTAGTCTTCTACCCAACATACATTGTAAGAGGGCTCCTAGAACATATATTTACGGATTAATAACTAGTCATTGGCTTAAGCTCCGCCCATAAACTGATAAAGAGGAGAATTTGATATAGCCATTTTAGAGGACCAAAGGGTATACACCTAGAAAATCCTAATAAGACTAAGCAAAATAGAATGACGAAACATGGATGGAGATTTGGAAAATAGCGAACACATAATGATCAGGCTGAAACGTCTCCTCTGTAGTGGTTTGCCGTTGCCATCTGCAGAGTTTATGTCGTATATTAAGTGTACAAAAAAAAACGTTGTTTACTTTTCACGGCTACTACAAAATGAATGACAAGGTTTAACAGATCTGGCTTATCAATACTTGTAGTGCCAGTCCATTTTTTTCTAAACAACATTTGATTTCTGCCACATCTAACACTTTGTCAAAACTTCATAATTAAATTACCATATCTGTTCATATTCTCTGTGCTGTAGATGTATCGTTGAATACAGAGTAGCTGATTACAAACCTGTTGCACTGATAATATAACCAACGAAATAATGCGTAGGGTACCAAAAACAAGCCAAGATTTTTAACAGTACGTGTAGGTTATAAAACTACTTAAGATTTTAAACATTTTCACCGGTAATAAATCACAGATTACCTGTCAATATCACGCCTAGTACAAAACGGCATCAAAAGATAGTCGGAATAAATTAATTTTAATTGACGTCTGTTTGTTCACTTAATCTTGTGACATCTTCACGTGATTTATAATACCCATTAAATTACTCGAGATGACTTCTGTTTTATATGACATCATAATCTACATCGGTAAAATTCCTAATATTCTCGACGCCAAATGTAATTAGTATAACATTTTATATTAACTATAAGTTTTAATAATGATGAAAATAAAATAAAAAATTTAGCTTTTATAAAAACAACCGGCGGTTGACCAAAACACAGCGGTTAGTAAAAGAAGAAATAATTTGATTTTTGAGTCGATTTTCTGCTGTATTAAAGCGATAAAAATACACCTGCGTATAACTGATAAATTAGATACGGTTAATTGATTTTCTTTGTCCTTAAACGCCCTCAGGGTAGTTCTTTAAGGAAATTGTTTCATAAGCATTTAAGTTTTCTCGGTTTTATTTCAAAATTGTCAAGAGAAGGGTTTTACCCACGTTTTTTAAGTTTTAAATTTAAATTTGCCACTTCAGATTATTACTCTCTTACACTTTTTCTAGTTCATGGAGATTGTGTCCTGTTTCCGGGTCCCAAGGTTTCCTTTCATCTCTTCCTGTCCATCCATCCATTCCGTTCTATAAAATTAATCAGTTTAGTATAAAAGGCTGCATGAAAGCAGTACCAACACGTCTTAAAAGAATTTGAAACAACTTTTGTATATTAATTGATGATAATAAAGCTATCTGCAAATTAATAATGAATATGCAGGCATTCCTTCTTAAGAATTCACCTGACAAATTTATTTAATTCCGCTCGCTAAATAATTAATGACGGGTATAAATCCGCTCTGTAATTGACAATGAAAGTATTTAAAAAAATTGTGTTTCTTTGTCAGAAATAAATAATAATGAAAGTAATGAAAGTTGAGATGCCCAGCGATATTGCAGAGCAGAAAACTCACCTATATTTACGAAATTAATTAATTCAGCCACTGCATTATACCGTTGAGTAAGAAGACGCAACGTTCAGTAAATGTGAATCGACAGGGTGTAAGTTTAGATTATAAGTGCCGACCGGCAACGATCTAAAGATAACAGCGGATTAAGATGTCCACAAGACAAGCGGACTCTTTAATCGGACCCTTTAATGGATTAACTGTATCTGAATGAAACTGTTGTCTAGCTTTCATATCACTAAAATCTTATTAATCTTGATATGTTTCTGAAATGTATCTCCTTTAAGAATTCCGCTTTCTGAAACAAGATCTGGTATAAATATTTCTGTCACTCACCGTTGTCAGTTTTATACTTCCTTGAAGAACCCGTATGTTAATTTACATTTTATGGGAGTAACAAAAAACGATTTTGATGGGCGGAATTAATATGATTTTAGTTGATATGTTAATTTTTTTAAGAGATATGATTTTGACGTTAAATTTCCTCTTGGCAAGGCAAGCATTTTTAAATAACTCCTTCTTTGTTACAAAGGTTTAAGAGTTTCTAAATTAAAATTAAAATCGAATTACACAACTTGGAAAACCGCCTTCGCTGTAGCGTGTCCATATTGCGGATGCAGCAGTGGCAGCAGCGATGGAACGAAATTCACTTATCAAACTGCAGCAGAAACATTATTTTAAATAGATTAACATCCCTTTGATGTCGAAACGACTGACAGCTATAGACGCCTTATTTTACGGTATTGTCAGGAAGAAAAACAGATCGCGTTTGTCTTAGATCAACGTCATCGATCGAAATGGGTTCGTATCATTTAAGCCCTTTGTGGTTCTGGCCTTTGAAGTGCATGTGTGATGTCATACTGACAACACAACAGACGCATTACCGGAGGATATCCGTAAAATGGAAAACAGAACGCTCAAAGAAAATGTCGGAAATCGCCTTCGTCTTTGATAGGTAGGTAATTCTCTACTTGCGCTGACCATATTATCAGGACCACATCAAATATCTTTGCCTGCATTTCCAGTTAACAAGTTACGACGATAAAATACGATCCGTGTTAACTGCAAAATCGTTTCCCGTTAATAATTCCAGACTGACCAGTTCACTAATTGAACTAATTACAGAAACGTGTCGAACGGACCCCTATTACTTGACAACTTCACATGTGCTCCAAATTTATGTTTTTAATAGTCTCAATAAATTCTGTTTATACCGGCATAGTTAACAAAATGTAATACTACTGTTCTCTACCCCGGCGTGAGGCTTTACAATTTCAAATTCGCATTGTTTCGCCAGTAATGTGCTGTATTAACTGCGAACAATATCGGCTGAAAGTTGGATACAATTTGTTCGTTTTATAGTTACCATTCATTCCTCCGAATATACCTACATTAAATAGTACGGATGAAAAGCAGAAAATTTTAAATATACACAAACGAGAATATTTTAAAGTTATTTCTCTATAAATGCACCGCTGTTTTAACATACTCGTACATTCATGACATGAACGCCACTGATATACGTTCGTCTGAATGCCAGTCGCTGAAAACTACATAAAACATCCGGGCTAACAGTTTGGAAATTACATGCATTTGGAATCCAACAAAACTATTCAATTTTAGATATGAAATGGATCTTATTCGACTTTAGACTGACTGTCAGTCAAAGGTAATCAACTCTATTAGGTAACTGATTGCAATTTCTTTAAAACCTCTCACATTTATTGCGTCTTCTGGGTTTATTGTAAATAGAAGGATTAGATGAGTTTAAAATAATAAAATTACGCTTTCTCCTTTAAATTTTAGCTTTCGATACCCAATTCTATTGTCTCCTAAATTAAATTCTAAAAGGAGAACTCCCAAATGGATATTTTGTTGCAAAATATAATGAGATGAAGGTTTAATTTACAGGAATTCATCTGCTTTGCTGCCTATATTTCTGTAATCAGTAACAATAAACTCTAAATTCCAACAAATATGAGTCTACACTCAACTCACTCAAGGCAAGAAAAATCAAGAAAAATATATAGGAAAATAATAGAAAGGAAGCTCCAAAGCAAAGAATACAAGAAAAAAATTACTGCTGTTTTTATTATAACTATTTCGCATTTTTATGCCATTTTAAATTATTCCTGAGAGCATTAACTTTCAAGCTTTAAGTTTCGCATTCCTAAAAAATGCAGTTTTTGCTGTTATTTTGGTATAGACTTTTTAGAGGGCCTAAGTTAGAGAAGGTTATGGTTATAAAACATACAGAGATGAAACATACAAAGTGAATAAGGAGTAGAGATGACAAAAGATCTTTACAGAGTGTCAAAAACTATTTCATGATTAACTAAACCAACCGATACGAAAACTTATCGAACCTGTAAGAAACACTGAAGACTAGCAAGGCTAGCTGCTTAGGAATTGAGGGGTAGCAGAAGTAATATAAAACAAGTACGCAAACATTGAACCTACAGGTAAAAAAGCATTGGAGGAGGCAATACAGAAAATAAAGGAAATAAATTACCAAAGGCAGCTGGCAAAGACCCGATGTTACCAAAACTGATTAGGTATGTGAGAGAGTAAAATGAACAATATGAGGAAGGAAAAATAATCCTTCTAGCCAAAAAAGAAAACCTGAGAGAATCTTATAGAGAAAAATTAGAAAATAGACAGCGCGGTTTCAGACAAGACAATAGAGTGCAGGATAACAACAAAGGAAAGGTGATTAACATTTCTTACTGAATCCGTTCCTGTTTCATGCCGGGGTTGTTGTTGGGTTATTCTATACCTTCAGTAGTCTCTCTTGTCCCTACCTTCCTGTTTCTTGTTAGTTTTCCAGTTCTAATGTAATCCGAACCTAGCCTTATGTTTGATCATCAAATTTACTTCTTGGTCTGTTCTGTTTCTACTACATTCATTGTTGATATTCTAACCACTTTCCCTTTAGTTTGTATATAATGTTCTAATTTTGTAAGTTGAATTGTGTAGAATAGCTTGTAAACGTATTAGAAGAAAGAATATATGGAAAGCACTAAAAATCATAAACAAAAGCACGAAAGAGGTAGAGGTAGTCAAAATATTGCATAAGATGAAATAGATAAAAGTAAAGAAGATGTTGTATTAATTATCGATGAAGTAATTAATGACAAAATAAAGAATAATTTAAAGTGGAATTAATATGACTACCAGAGCTACTGTTTCCAGATAGCATATTGACAAGATCAGAAAAACGGCCATAATTTAACTTGAACATATGTAATAGTGGCATCCGAAAGCAGAAAATAAGGTACGAACCAGGTTTATTGTCATAGGGAAGAAAATGATATAAAAAGAGAACAAAAAGTCAAAGTCAGATGAAATTTATTTCAGGCAATTTGCATGGTGAATTTCTTCAAACAGACAGAATATGGGCCTTCCTGTACGGCATAGCGTAGTTTCTTGATGAAGTTTTGGAATAGAGTTTTTCCATGCTTTTCTGCGACTTGCATGTAAATTAAACTGAGTGCCATTCTTCTTCAAGTTGTAAACCAAGCCTGCGGCGAATCCCTTCTAAAAAAAAGAGTGACACGTTGAGTTACCGTGCTCTTCTAGTGTCCCCATTATCTTCCTGATGAAGCCCCTTAAAAAGCGGGCGAAACGTTGAGTTCTTCTGTCTTAACAATGACACGGTCCCAATCTGGAAAACGTTCTTTTAACACTGACACTGTCCGTGGAAGTCTTCGAATTCATAATAATAATATCAGTAAACGAGAGAGGACACAACATCCAAATAGAAGGGCTAGAAGTAGAGCAGATAAACAACTTCAAATACTTAGAAACATATACATCGACAGCAATAAAAAAAAATGTTTCCTTAGTTTTCAACTTCAGGTTTATTTCTTGCAGTAATTCCCTATAGTCTGAGAAAAAACACACTTTGGGGGATACGAAAATGAGTACTGGTACACGAGAAAGTGGTAAACCTGACAATATTTTAAGGAAGCGAATAGTGAAAATGAGCCATTGAATAAAATTAAAAGAGACACAAAACAAAGTAGTGTAAAAACTGGTGCAATAAAAATAACTTAAATGTTAAGAACGTAAGAATGGAAGAAGACAGAATAAGGAAGCACATATTTTAAACAATACCAGGAGGAAGGAATGCAGTAGAAAAATTAAACAAGACGTGAACTTCGAAAACTAGGGGATGACGGGCTAACAATACAAGCCTCTATGTATACGTTTTATATGTTTATTTATGACAAAAATTTTTATTTTGAGGTGAAATTCAGCGAGATTGGGCAAAGTAAAATAAGACGAGATGAAGTTAAGACTTTTGCTTCATATTGTTGAAAGGATTTTAAAGCTGATAGAATTTTATTCATGTCATAATTAATTTATTTCACGTAAGTCATTGTTTTTGAAATTTGAAATTGAAATTAACCTAAGAATAAAAGGAATGGCGAAAAAGACCGTAAAAGAACAATGATAACATGAGAGTTATTGCAAGTAAATACGACGAAAGCAAAAATCAGATTTTCATGGGTAAAAAGAAATCTTAATTAAACTACAATTTTCTATAATTTTTTTTTAAGAGCTGGCCTTTTAATCCCTTAGACCCATTTTTTTAGTTGCCATTTTGTTATTACGATATTTCCTGAAATTTAAAGAAATTCTAAGCATATACTTTTTAATGAACTTCCTAAAAAGCAATTTGTCGGATACTTTCTATGAAAACAATGGTTTTAATAAATGTTACCAAGTAACACAACAGAAAAATAAATGATCTGCTCTACATCAAATTAATTAAATTAATGAACACGTGCCTTATTGTTCACAATACTTTAATGAGAATCCCTAATGCTTTCAAAAGAAGATATAATAATCATTGACTAATTAAATTGCAGATAACCGAATTGGAAAGGCTTATCTCTTCTGGCATTTTATTTAATTAGAACCCTCACTTACTTACGGAAGTGGTTACGATTAGAAAACCCTTTGGTATATGACTCACTTTTAACTGACTGCCTGTTTTTCGTCAATTCAAGTACCATCAAACCTTCCACAATAGTTGAACAAAACTTGCCCCTTTCCCATATCGAAAATCTTTCCGCCCCAATGTGTTTTTAATAATAATCTAATTCCCCCTCCGGATATCATTTACAGAAGTATATTTCGATGTCACATGTCTTTTATATTACAAAAGCCAGAGCCATCGGCTTTTTTTAGCTATGCTATGGGAGAGCACCCCCACAATTTATTTTGTGGTGATGACATTTTGAAAAATAATGTAGTTGTTATTGATAAATTTCGGCTTGTCTAATAACGCACTTAAGGAAGGCACCATTAAAAGAAATACGATTACTCACTTTGTTTTAGCGTAAAAAATCATATAAAATGGTTTTAGTTTACAGTTTGATAATATTGGATTAATGACTTTGTAGACGATGTCGCTAATCTAGAAAAAATAACAATCAAAATTCAAAGCAAAGGTTTAAAAACTATTAAGGAAGTACATATGGCAGACGTAGAAGACGATCAGTAAAACTACCGCATATAATATTTTTAAAATAATTAAATTTAATCACATCATTCGGGGAGTCATTAAGGATAGAATTTAATTCACTGAAGCAATTCGAACTAAAGCATTAACCAGGAAGTTAAACAAGCTAAACCAATAACAACACTAAACCTTAATTAATGCAGTTATACAAACAGGACATTTAATTAAGCAGGAAATATTTGCATTGAAACACGAGCATTGCTTGGGAGAATTCTTTCAGGAACATATTTGAAAAAATATTAGAAAGAGGGTATGTTACTCATTACAACGCTCAAATCCCAGCTATCTCTCTTCTAATGGAATGCACATGAAGAGAAGCTAATCTCGTTATTGCAAACCAATTCTGCACCATTTTACTAATACAGTTGCCCCTTGCTGTGAAATACGATTATGCTTATAAGCTTATTGACTATTATTTGCTATTCTGATTTCCAATAACAGAACTTCTTTAAATATCACTAACAAAGGGTTGATTTTGATAAATGTCTGCTTAAATTTACGAGAACGAAGTTTGTGGTTAATTTTCTAATGAATCGTACATACGAAAAAAACTCAGAAAAATTTTGATAAAAATGAAATAAGGGAACCCAAAGGTCGACAGCTTAAAAAGATAAATTTTATTTTCTAGGTTGCACGAAATTTCAAACAATAGGTAAGTAGCAGTTAAGGATACAAAGAAATAAGATTTGTGCTGAAATATTCAACAAATCGTACTTATCTGAATAGGTAAAACTGATAATAAAAATTCAAGAAAATATTGCTGAAAATGGAAAAAAGGAAAAACAGTAAAAAACACAAAGGTCGCTAGCTTGGTAGAATACCTAGGTAGATTAGATTAGGTTGCATGAAAATTTAAAGCATAGATAGAAGTAAAGGATACAAAGAAGACAGGAAATGAACGTGGTAAAATATTCAACGAATCGTATTTATCTAAAGAAGTAAAATTTAAAAGTTAAGAAAGGGAAAGAAATGGAAACATAAACTTTGTGCTGAAATACTCAACGTATCGTACTTTCCCGGAGAAGTAAAAATTAAAATAAAGGACCCAGGAAAATATTGGTAAAAATTGAAGAAAGAATAACCAACAATGAACACAAAGATCAATAGCTTCAAGGATTAGATTTTCTTTTATGGATTGCACGAAATTTAGAAACACAGATAGAAGTTAAATATACAAAGAAATGCAAAAATGGGCTTTGTGGTGAAATATTCAACAAATCATACTTATCTGAAGTACTAAAACATATAAATAAAAACTCAGAAAAATGTTGTCGAAAATGGAATAAAGAAAAGCCAACAAAAAACACAAGGATTAGATGTCCTTTTTCAGGTTGCATAAAATTTCAAAATATAGATGGAAATTAAAGATATAAAACAAGAGAAAATTCAACTTTTTGGTGAAATGCTCAACGAATCCTGCCTATATTTGAAACGGTAAAAAAACTCGGAAAAATATTGCTGAAAATCGAAGAAAGAGAAATCAACAAAAACACAAAAATAGCCAGCTTCAAAGATTAAAGTTTTAGTTAAAATTGAAAATGAAAAGTCGGAAAATCCAACTATGAACCCAAAGATCGAAATCTTGAAAGGTTAGGTTTTCTTTTCTAGGTTGCACGAAATTTCAAACTATAGGCACAAGTTAAGGATGCAAGAAAATGAGTTTCGTGGTGAAATATTCAGCGAACCGTATTTATCTGAAGAAGTAAAATTTAAAATAAAAAAAACTTAAGAAAATATTGGTGAAAGTGGAAAGAAAAACAACCAACAAGGAACAAAAGGATGGACAGCTTGAGCGATCGGATTTTTCTTGTAGATTTCACAGTTTTTAAAGCATAGATGGAACTTAAAAATACCTGTACAGTTTAGTAGCTTGAAAAATTAATTTTTCTTTTCAAAGTATCGATAGAAGTATAGGATACAAAGGAACTTTGGTACCTGAAGAGGTAAAATACAAATAAAACTAAGAAAAATCTTGTCGAGAATGGAATAAAGAAAAATCAACGAAAAGGTACAAAGATCAATATTTTCAAGTATTTTCTTTTCTAGGTAGCACAAAGTTTCAAAACATAGACAGAAGTTACAAAGACCATCAAATCTAATAAATGGAAGATCGAGGTTTGTACTGAAAATTTTAATGAATCGTACTTATTTGAAGAGATAAAATTTATAATAGAAACTCGGCGAAAATATTGATAAAAATGGAAGATTGAAAAATTAACAAACAATACTAATATCGGTAGCTGAAACTGCTTAAAGGATTGGGATTCCTATTCTTGGTTATACGAAATCTCAAAGCGTAGATAGATAAGTGGTAAAATATTCAACGAATATTATTTACCTGAAGAGGATAGCTTGAAAGTTTAGATTTTCTTTTCTAGGTTTCACAAGATTACAAAGCATTTATAGCAGTTAAGGGTACGTAGCGAAATATTCAAGCAATCGTACTTATCTGAAGATGCAATATTTAAAACTGAAAACTCAGGAAAATATTGCTGAAAATGCAAGAAAGTAAAACCAACAAAAAACACACCGATTGATAGCTTGAAAGATTGGATTTTCTTTCCTAGGTTGCATGAAATTTCCAAGCATAGATAGAAATAATTAAAGATACAAAGAAATGAAAATATGAGCTTTCTGATGAAATATTTACTGGATAGTAGTTATCTGAAGGGGCATAATTTAAAATAAGAAACTCAGAAAAATATTGCTAAAATGGAAGAAAGAAGAACCAACAAAAAATGCAACATTGGAAACTCGAAAGAATAGATTTTCTCTTGTAGGTTGCTAAAAATTTCAAACAGTGGATAGCAGTCAAAGAAATCGAAAATGAGCTTTGTGATGAAATATTCCACAAATCGCACTTACCTGAAGGCAATAAAGAACTTAAGAAAATATTACTGAAAATGGAAGAACGGCCCACTAAAAACACAAAGTTCGATAGCCTGAAATATTAGATTTTCTTATCTATGCTGTACGAAATAGTACCCAAAAAAGTTAAGGGGACACAGAATTTGAAAAATGAACTTTTAGGTGAAATATTCAAGGAATCGTACTTATATGAAGAGGCACAATTTAGAAAAAAGCCCAAGAAAATATTGCCGAAAATGGCAGAAAGAAAGACGCACAAAAAACAGAAACATTAATATTTGCTTCAAGGATTCGATTTTATTTTTTAGATTGGACGAAACTTCAAAACATATATATAGAACTTAACAAAGAAAATAAAAATATTAATTAGATTCTTTTCTTAAGTTCTGTTTATAGCAATCGTCATTTTTGGTAAAATATCTGATTACCAAGTCAGGCAAGTTCGGCAAAACAGTATTAACAAAAGGATAATTTAGATAGGAAGTTGCTTGAATTTAAGAAAAATGAAAATTGTAAATGAAAAATCGTGCTTTGTGGTGAAATATTTACTGAATCGTACGTAAATATCTGAAAGACTGGTCAAAATATTGCTGAAAATGGAAGAACGATAAACCAACAAAAATCGATAGCTAGAAAGATTGAATTTTCTTTTCTGGGTTCTACAAGATTTCAAAGCATAGATAGAAGTTAAACGTACAGAGGGTTAAAGAAATGGGCTTTGCGGTGAAATATTCAACGAATCGTACTTATCTGTAAAAGCTCAAGAAAATAATGCTGAAATGGAGAATGAAAAACAAATTTAAAAAAACACCAAAGGATTGTTCTGGCGATTGTGACATTTTATACGTTTGTATTGAAAGTTTCGTCGTCAGTTGCTAAAGCGAAATTTAATTAATTAACTCGTGTAACGTTTCGGAGACAAGTCTACGTCTTCAAAAAGATTGAAAAACGAGTCAAGTTTGGTAATTTAATTTGACATACAAAACTATAAACATGTGTTTCTATGTGAGATGGTTATACGAGTAGAAACAGTTGTTAATAAACGAATTCCTAAATTGGAAATTCGAAAAATTAGTTTTTCTTTTCTAGGCTCCACAAAATTTCAAAGCATAGATAGAAGCTTAATAATGCAAAGAAATGGAAGAATGAGCTTTCTGTTGAAATTTTCGACGACTCGTACTTATCTGAAGAGGTAAAATTTAAAACTAAGAACTCAGGAAAATATTATTGAAAACAGAAGAAAAAATTAACCTAAAATGCAAAAATCGAAAATTTGAAAGATTAGATTTTCTTTTCGTAAGTTTTGATTCTTTACTTTTGGTAAAATACCAAATAATCCCTAAAAATTTTCTTTATTACACCAGGAAATCTAATATTCGCTTAATTTTAAGTTGTACTAACAGCGTTTCTTTAAACGGCATTATCAAAGGGTTGATAAAAAATCTGGTAATTGAAAAATGGAATTTTGTGGTGAAATATCCAACAATCGGACTTATATGAAGAGAATAAATTGAATATAAAAAAATATTGCTGAAAAAGAAAGAAAGAAGAACTAACAAAAACACAAAGATTAAATTAAATTTTCTTTTCTGGGTTGCACTAAATTTCACAAAGTATATTAGTTAGAGATACAAAGAAAACAAAAATATAAACTGAATAAATCTGTTCTATTTTTACTTTTGATTCCTTCCAAAGGCACTTTTAGTAAAATACCAAATAAGTCGAAAAAGTTTTCTTTATCAGACCAGCAAGTCGGACAAATTCGCTTAATTTTAATTAGCTTAAAGGTTTATTCAGCAAGAACTGGCAATTATCCAAAAAAGTCACTTCCAGATATAAGAAAAAAGGGCACCTTTATGCATTTATGAAAACGATAACCGTTACCTTTAAAGTTTTCCGAGGTTTAGAATCTTATTCTTAATGCGGTACGGTAAAAATCTCATTAGTGTAACACCAGGGTTAGTACTTTAATTAAGAAAATTTCACAGCAATTGTTCTTAATTAAGATAGAATGGGGAACATGTATGAAACAGTTGAAAATAAAATTCTCCTAATTACATCCCGCTTTATAGTACGCCTTCTAATATGTGCCTCTGCTAAATGTCTTCGGGGATTTATATACACTGTTATTGCATTCTTTGGCGTAAAATAGAGCACAAAAACAGGGCGCCTCTTGTATATGAATTACAGTGTAGAACGACAGCGAAGGGAAATAATGACTGCGAGTAACTCATTTTGCAGTAATCCCAAATGTGATTAATTAGCTGAAGTAATAAGAACGACCGCGGACTTAGAACGGAAACCGAATAGAGATAACGTTATGTATAACATCTCGAGTTCGATTGAAATGCAAAATGCGCGCACAAATTGCATTCTAACTAGAGGGTAATAATCATTCTTCTATGGGTGAGGGGCATTTTAAATGCTACGAAAGCTTCTGAAATATTACGTTTCTCATTTGCTTCTTTTCAAAGCAGAACCTCACTAATCATACCTTCAAGAAACAATTTTAAGAACACACGCTGTTTAGATGCTTGATACCGACGCAACGTAATTTATTAATTTAATTAAAAATTTAAATAATTGCTAAGTTTAAATAATTAACGGATTTCTCTCTTGCGTAACACTCATCACAATTACTAATGGCAAAACGTAGACTTTATAATGAATACCTCCATTGTTCTATTTCCCTTATTAGTCATATGATGAATAAGTCTTATCCTCCTTAATGTGGATATTAAAATTAAGCTTTATGTGTATGAAATCCGCATCCCGAATAATAATAGTAAAATTTTACGGGCACTCGGCCGTGTAGTACCTGAGATACAGATTCCTTGCTGTTTGTGTTATCTTAACAATTCTAAAACAAGTCCAAGCCCCTTGGTAATAGTTACGCCACAATTATAAGCTTTTGCTGGGACTGGTGGATTTCCGCATGGTTTACGCAAAATTATCATACAAGAAACCTGAATATCCTGAAAATAATCAACAAAATCACTAAATAAGTTTATTTAAATAAATTATACTCCTAATAGTTTTCCTTTGTAAAAGCAAGCATTTTAAGTTAGCAAAATTTTCTGATTATCATAAGAGCCGGTAAATTCTGAAAGGGAAAACTAAACCTATAGGGGATCATTTTACTTAACCAAGCTCATTCTTAACTTCCTTAAATCTGTTTTTTTAAATTCAAAGAAAAACTTTAGCTTCAACAAAAACCTGAATATTATTTAAAATTCCTGGAATTTGTAGATATTTCGTGTTTTATTTTTTTTTTTTTAGTGCTCTCTCCACAATCTTTGTTATGCCAAAAGCAATAAGAAATTGATTTGATTAATATTAATAGAGGAGATTTATCCTGAATACGTTCAGTAGAAGGTAAAGGTAGGGCATCACACTACAGTAATGTGAAAGGTTAAGGCCTTCTAAGACCTTTCACTACCTATAAAAGTTTCAGGCCTATTAATCAGTTTTCTGCTACTTTTTTTAATCGCTTTGAAAATTGTTATTTTCAAGAAATCACTCTTACTATGTAAATTAACACATCTTATTTCATACATAATGCCTTTTAGGAAGTCAGATTAGAAAGTAGTCGATAGCAGTAATTGACTAATTTAAAAGAATTTATTTTGATTTGTAACTCATTTTACAGTTTAGTTTTTCAATGACTAAATCTTTTTAAAATAGTTAATTGTTCAGAACACAATTTGAATTGACAAATACTTTTGATTTTTGCTTTAATATTTTTTTTTACAATTATTTTTGTTTGTAGTTTTATACTATATGTTGTAAGCTAATATTTCAGCGTCTGTTTCTTTCACACTCAAAGGTGAATTAATTAGATTCGAAACCTGTCTAATGTTTTTGCACTGCTTAAGAAATTTTTTAACGGCTTAATTTACAATAACCATTTAGTTATAAAGCTAAAAAATAATTAAGAAGAGCACATTCTCGAAAAGATTAAATTACTTTAATCCCGAACTGGTTCTTGGCGGATGCTCGGATTTAAACAAACAATCCGTACATCTGGTCTTATAATAGTAATATATCTTGTCCACAGGCGAAGGATTTATCGATAGAAAGATACCTACCTATAATCCTAAAAACATAGCTCGAAGCTAAGAAACAAAAGTACAATACCGCACTACATTATTTGGTAACCACTAACGATAGAGTTCAGACAGTGTAAAAAGAAAATGTAAAGTATATTGCAATTGAGGTACCCGCATATAAAAGTACAAAGAAGTTCAATGTTTGTTTAGTTTCTGTTCAACCTCTTTGTAACTGTTTCTTTTTTCTTTGTTCGATTGGGTTTTCAATTCTAAATAATTCGAATGCCATCCTATTGTTTACGTTTTAACAAAAAAAACCCTCATGGCTTCAGGAACAAAACGAAAAATTGCTTAGCCTTAGGGTTGTTGTATCAAAATGATAGAACCGAGAGTGAGCTTATCACACCAATTTCAAAGTCAATTTCAGTAAACATTCACATAACACGTCGGTTTTCTTAAATAAGGAGACTGTGACATGGTTATCGTAGAACTCACAAGACGTTCGTATAACTTTATTACGAGTTACGCGTTTCTGCATCTCAAAAACTTGACGTTCCTTGTAACTGCTGCCAGGGGGATGGGTGACGTCATGACGAAGTCCCATTCTCCATGTTTCTATGTTGCGTGCAAAGTTGGGTAATACAACTCTGAATACAGATCTGCCCTCAGGGCTACAAGAAGATAGTTATTTCACATATCATGTTTCCAGTATCTAGTTTTAGACTATCTTTTGGCCTTATTTAAAGATCCCCCTTGCTTAATTTTGAATTTATTGTCTTCATTAATGCAGTTGGAATAATATTAAAACGCCTGAGAGCTCACGCTGTGATTATGACATCATTTTAATTAAATGCAAAATATATTTTAGCTTCTGTTTGATTCGGAATTATTTTTACTTTTTTAATTCATGGAGTAGTTTTTTAGGCATTCAAATATTGTTTTCTATAGAGCTTTCGATTGCTTCGTTCGAAAAACACCCCTTCTCTGAAACTTTTATTCTTGACTGAAATTTGAATAATCTTAACCTAAGTTACTTACAGTTAAACCAATCAGTTTGATTGAGTAAATCTATCCAGAATATTTCGAAACATTTATAAACAAGGCTATTTAGTGCGCGCAAGGAAACAAGTTAATCAGAAAAAATTACCAAAAATGTACAACCTCATTCATTACATTTTCAGTTGTAGGTACGTGTCCACCGTTAATTTAACTTAGTATTTTGGTAGATATTGCGTGTTGCTTTAATGCATTAATTGATGGAAGTCAGATAACATCTTACATTTACGACGTCTATCTGTCATATTATGGCTAATGTCTTTTTTAGTATTAACGTAAATTAGCTGTCTATAAAAAGAATAATTTTATTTGTTGACGAATGTGTGAATCAAATATTAGTAATTGTACGTCAGATAAAACTTTTTTGGTTTTTACAAGGACTCAAGTTTGTTCGAGGTAGTGAGATTTAAATCCATCATGTAAATTTGCACTTTACGTTCTTCCACATTTTCAGATAGGAATTCTTGATTGGTATTTAAGAAACATGTCAAAGTTTAATTCATTTCTTTCATCGGGCAACCTGGCTGCAAATTGCACAATTTTTCATCTATTTCTTATTTCATTTGGTTCTTTTTCGTTTCACTTCTTTTCCTCTTTTCATTTTATCGGCTCATCAATATACCTCCTCTAGTTTTAAATAGTATTCCGGTGTTAAACCCAGTAAATAAATTTTCACACGTAATTCTTCACATGAAAATATAAAACCTTTGTTTTTTTTTATAATGCAATATTTTATAACTCAAATAAAATTTAAAAGGTGAGCACTATAGGTACATATGTGGCAATAGCGAGTTATAATTTTATTGGTAGCTACTGCAATAATTGCGTATAGATATTACAAACCTTACACATGACTGCAACAAATCATTCCAACTAAAAATTTTATGCTCACAGTCGGACCTACTTTTAACAGCGATACATAAAATAAAAACAGATATATTATACATCGTATATGAGGACACTTCAGAATGTCCGTAGTGCTTGGAAAATTTATTTTATTACCGTTTTACGAGTCGAACCAAGAACCGCGGACATTGTAATTGAATGTTAGATAATAACCGTTATTAATTTTAAAACTGTTAATATGGGGTAGTTATTTGTAAAATGTGTTATATAAAATTTATCTTTTGTAAAGAACGAAATGGCTTTCGTTTACATTTTATTTATAGCCGAGTTTTTCGATCTAAAAAAAAAATCCACCCGACAACGCATAAATTTGGAAAGAATCAGTTCAAAGTGGGTGGTCAACTCTTCTGCCTCGAAGAGAGAATTTGTAACTACTTGTTGACATTCGAATTATCTTGACGATGGTGCTGGTTTGCTAATAATATAGCGTGTGGCGTGTCCATCAATCTGCGTGCTTAAAAACGTTTCTAATGGGGCAGTGATTTTTGATGTAAAAATAACTCAGGAAATGAAGTGTAGTTTTACTCTGTTTTCATATTTTGCTCGTTTTATTTAGCTCTGTTCTAACCAGGCTAACTAATTTTACTATTTGTGGGTTATTTATTATGTCTGCTGAAAAACTGAAGTATCTTTTCCCTAACCGAGAGTCTTTACCAACAGGATATATTTTATTAGAATACTCAAAAAATGGTATTATTTAAAGACAAAGATCCAAAGTTCCGAATACGCTTTAATTTAAGTAATGAGGCAGCAGCCCTTTTAAGTGATTTTAAGTACTTCGTTCTTGCTTCCAAAGCAGCGATTTCTTACTGGTTTTGCATGCTTGCATGTTAAATATTTATGTAAGACAGCTATTCTTGTAAAACACAAAATAACTGAAAAGGGATGGGCTTAAAAAAGAAAATTTACGAGTCAAGTACCGCACCTACTTTAAGTTTTTCGCTGACCCGCCGACTCCATCCATGGTAATCGAGTGTTGCACAACTTCTAAAAATGGCAAACTTATTATAGGCCTATGAATTTATGCTTTTCAGGCATTTGAAAATTTTCTTTAATTTACTTTAACTTTCCTCATAATTACACTTAATAAAAAACATTCGTTTTAGCCATTGAGGGTTTAATGATTTTGCTTGAAACTTCAAGAAGGACGCAATAAAAAATTTATGAATTTTTAAATGCTAAAGTTTCTAACCTATCCTACGACAACCTTTTAAATAAAAACAGTAAACGCAACCCTTCTGCCTAATGGACTCCTTTAAATTTAAATTTCACCAGGCGTGATCAATTACTCTTCTGTTGCTGCCCACATTTCCTATACAGTATGAATCAGAAATCAATAACCGTCAGGATGAACATTGTGCTTGGAAGACAAATAGTTTTCAAATGTCAGTTTAAGGGTGTTTTTACAACTGTGGTGGCCCACAGACCCAATAACGTTATGATTGTCCACTACTAGACAATGGACACATACATCCCCGTTTCACGTGCCCTAAAATGGTTCGCAGTTGAACCCACATCCGCTAAATGATGCTTTTAGTTCCTGTAACCATAAAGAGAGTTACTCCGTGCAGTGGCGTAACTAATCTGTTTAAGTTTACAACGTACCCACATAACACATAACGTTTGAAAAGTTATCAGAATTGAAATTTATCGTTTACAGATTTAAATTATTGAGATAAAACTAAAACAGTTATTGATTTTCTAGGAATATTTTTATTATAATTGTTAGGTTTAAGAATTGTCCAAGCAAACCTCTCGGTATATTGATGGAACAAATTGAGACGATTTTCGACCAATTTTACTTGTAAAAAACCGTTCAACGCCTTTTCCTCTAACGCTATTAGTAATAATTAAAAATAGCTCCTTGGCAACCACAGGCCCAAATCTCACCAAATAAGTAAATAAATGAGCAAATAAATTAAAACTAAGGAACGAAGCCTGTGGTTCGTAAGAAGACACTTTAACAAACATTATGATTGAAACAAGCATAAAACGGTATAGCTTTACACAGTTCTAAATATGTAGAAAAGAGATGCATGATATAGCCTTGCTAATTAAAATCCTTTCTAAATATGATAATCCGTTCCATATTATGTGTTATTAAAGTAAATTGTGGAATTTGTAACTAAAATAACTCCGAAAACCTAAAAGGTGGAAATAAATTTCAACGTTGTGTTATCACGAGTTGCCCCTGACCTGACGATAGGTGATTACAGAAGCAACTTTCAGACAATACAAATTGTACTATTCAGAGAAGATGTTTACAGTTAACACGTGGGTGGGTTGTTGTGGTATATCTCTCAGTTGACCACCCCCTGTGGTTTATTATTTACGCTACAATTGCAGTAGATTTTGTTCTGTTTTCCAGTGGACCTTAAATTTAATCAATTTGCTCGTTCTAAACTCAACCAACTATATTTAAATCTATAACTAAGCATACCCAATGTAGCTAAATTAAGATTATAAAAATTAAATGTTTAAAATTTTTGGCACTACCAAGGTTAGATATCGACAACTAATAATTTTATGAGACAACCAGCTACAGTTTTTTTAGTTAAAAGTTTCCAGTAACTTCACTGTGATTAATTTAGAGAATGGTCATTCTTTTCATCTACTAATAAACCTTTTCGTGATCCTTTTAGCGATTTAGCTATGAAAATAGTTGCATTAACAATGGGTAAAGAAATACCCTGAAAATTAAGTTCAATTGGAAACAGAAAGGCTAGCCCTTTATGCATATTTTTGCTAGTCTTTGACTTTAATATTTTTGACAATATAAGCCATATTTTTTTGTAAATTTTAAAGATTTGTTGTTAAAACCGAAAACATAAAAATTACAATATTTATTTGAGTATTTAATTAAATCTAAAGTTTTATTATTTAAAAATACTAATATTAAAAAATATATTTACTTGAAATCATTACTAAAATTTCTATTTCGATTTTAAATTTCCAATTATTAAAAGATTGACTTAAAGAGAATTTCAGGTAAGAGTTAGTACACTTTAAGTTCGAATTTAAGTTGTCTGAAGCAGTTTTAGCTTAAATTGTCATTAAAATATTGGTCCTAAGAACGACAAATTTCTTCGCAGCAAATAAGGATCGTTCTCACTCAAATTTAGAGATAAACTATAAACTGATACAAAATTCTAAATCTTAGTTTTTGAGAAATAGTTTTTATTAATTTTAATTTTAACTTTTTGCCAAAATATAACTAAAATACAAAATAACTCTAATTTTTCACCAAAGCTGTGAGTTTGAGCAACATTAAAAATGTAAATAAAATCATGGTGTAAAAAATAATTTACTTTGATACCATATTATAAGAAACTTTGTTTGCCATTTTTGGGTAAGTAAACAGTAGTTATATTCTGTTACCTAGACGAAATAGTATTACAAAATCGCGAGATGAATTCCGAGAAGAAGCATTATAGACGGACTTGATATATTTAATAAACTGCGAATTCTAAAAATAGATTTTCAAGTTCGGTAGGAATTAACCCTCAAGGTATTCCTGAAGATAGTTTTTAACTTTATCTTCTGTAGCTTGAAGGGGGAGATTATGAAAGCTCAAAGTATCAAATTGTTCTACCATGCTTCAAAAAAGATTCAACAATTTTGATATTATTTCTAGCGAGTATGATATATTTTGAATAGCGTGAATATGGAGCATACTGTAATAGTAATATACGTTACAAGTCGGAGAAGTGACTTACTAAAGTATGAGTTTAGACGCTTATGGATGAGGCGACGAAGGAGCCGAATCCGGAATTTCTAAACAAGTACTTACTTTAATAAAACATCACGGACAGGTAGGCTATCGTATAACATTTTGTTTCATGTTGTAAACAATTTGATTTTTTATTTTTACATGTGACACTTTTTCAATAACGTCAACATGTGACATTATTTGGTGCATTTTGTATTAAATCACACTACCAGTTTCTTGTTTTTCTATTTGAGGTTTTAATGTGCGAAAAATAACAATCCGGTAAGTGTTGCTTGGTTACACTTGCCGGCTCTGATACCGTAATAGCTCACTTCCCGTACTCAAAATGCATCCGGAAAACTGAATCTACCAGACAATATGAAATAAAAGAATTTGTTGATCCCGAAGCTAAGAAAATTCAATTTTGGTGATCCTTTTGTAGTTGGGTTGTAGGTTCTTTATTTTCAGCTTCGTTGTATTTATACATCGTGTTTTAATAGAAATTCTTTAAAGGAACGGGTTGTATAAGATTGTAATTGTAATACTGGTCATTTCAGTGAATTCACTATTGAGTTTTTAAATGATTGATAATTACAAGCACTTAGTTTATGACAAAAATAAACTAGATATTGAATAAAAATTACGTGTTTAGCTACAGAATTCACATTAACTAGTCAAAATGGTAAATGTAGAGACCAGTACAGAACAGAAGAGAAGGGAATTAAAATGCAAGCGAATCTTGCCTAAATAGGCAGTATCGTAGCATCTTAAGATTTCTTATCCTTTATGTCTTCTAAAATTTTAATGCACTCGAACTCAGAGCTTCAATAATTGTCGTATTACGGGAACAATAAATTTGAATTTCTAAAATTATAAATATTTAATAGTGTTTTCTATCTCTTTAGGTCCATTAACCATGTTCCAGGGAAAACCTATGTTCCTCTAGACTCTAGAAGATCCTCAAATTAGCATTAACTAAGGGCCTCTATAACTTTTTGGTTGCAAAAAATCTCATTTGAAAGGTTGTACCTGATACATTAAAATGTAATTAAATAATAGATAGTTAGTGAATTGTTTTATATACACTGCTTTTACTAAGTACCTTGAAGGATAGGGACACTTTATCACTTAAAGGTCTACAAAAAATCTTGTTAATTGGTTTGGTACCATAAATTTCTTACATTATGCTTTTCATTCAATTTTTTCTAATTAACTTATGATATTAATTTGTAGGTATATACATTTAATAGTGTTTTCCATCTCTTTAAACTCATTAAACTAAGTTCCACAGAAAACATCTGTCCGCAAATTTTGAGTTAGAAAATTGCCATTAAGGCAATCTACAACATTATGATTGCAAAAAATTCTAAAGGTTGTGCCTAAAATATTAAAATTTCATTAAAATCAGTTAGGTAATAGACAACAAAGTTGTTGAAGCACAGACTTACAACTTAACCCACATAAATAAATAAATAAATGTGGAAATATATTGGCCGGCAAAATCATGAAATGAATTTCTGAATAATTCGACTCTCAATCTTCTACTGAAGTTTGTCTTAAATGAATATAATTCTTATAAAATGTTTACTAAATTCTGTACGTATATTTCTTATTAATAAATTAAACTAGCAATTTGTGTTCTTTCGTTCTTACAGCTATAGTTCGACCACTTTATCCTATATACATTGCAGCACAATTTCTTCAGCTAATTCACAAAAAGTATAAGTTTTTGGTTCATTACTTATTAAAAGTACACTTAATTTTTTTTTTGTTGAAGTTTTTTTTAACTTATGGAATACTGTATTCCTTTGTGTAGTTTAACCTTAAAAACAACTTTTCTTTCCTTGTTTTTAATTATTTTATGTATTATTTTAGGATAATGTAAATTTCTGTAAAGAAGATAGACTTTAAAAACAATTATTGCTTATAACAATGCTTAATTTAAAAGAATTTGGCAACAAAATAGTAAAACTTCTTTCTGCCTTTTCAGCCGTCTCGACGCGTCGGATGGGAGTTCTATGTCCTGTACCCATTTCTTCCATGCCTTTCTGTCTCTTGCTAAGGTTGTTATTTCCTCCACTGTCTTTCCTTTTTCTAAACCTATTTCCCGAATTTGATCAATCCATTTTCTTCTTGGCCTTCCTCTTTGGTTTTTGATTGGTTTTCCCATTTTCATTATTTCTCTTGTGACTGTCAGGTTCCATACTGTCCACAAGTCCATACCAGTTTAATTGTTTCTTTTTTATTTTTTTTACGATTGGTTCTTATTTTGTTATTTCTCTAATGTTTTCGTTTTTTATCCTGTCCCATTTAGTTTTCGCCGCGATTTTCCTGAGATGTTTCATTTCGATGGTATTTAGTTTAGTTTCGTCTTTTTTCCGTAGTGTCCAATTTTCGCATGCGTAGGTTTGTTGGTATTGTTATCAAATTATGGATTTTCATTTTTACCTCTATGAAGTAATATATTTTTGTTGATTTGTTCGCTCTATTTGATAATTCGGTGTTTATTTTCCCATCCTCAGTTGTTATACTTCCCAAGTATTCGTATACTGTTACTCTTTCTAGTGTAGTTGCAATTAATTTCTTCTGTCTCCAATTACGACTTGTCTGTCTTTCTGATCTGACGGTTGCCTGTTCTTCTCCTAATTTTTAATTCTCTTAGTTTTTTTTCTAAAATTTTTCTGTATAGCTACTAACTGGTTTGGGCTAAACAGATTGGTCTGTAGTTCTCACATTGGGTCTATTCTCCTTTCTCGTATATTGGTATTAATAGGTTATTTTCCCACCCACTCCCTCGGTATTTTTGTTTTTTGTCGTGTTTCTTTAAAAACCGCCCATATCCAATCTATTCCTTTTTCTCCCAGCCATTTAATCATCTCCGGTACTAAACCATCTTCTCCACTTGCTTTTCCAATTTTGATTTATTGTATTGCATCTTCAACTGCTTCTCTCTTAATTTATTGTTGTTGTTCTGTTTATTCTTCTATGTTTATGTTTTCTTCTGGAATTACCATATGATATTTGTAAGTATAGTGTTCTATCCAGGTTTCTGGTATTCCTTTTGTATCTGTTTGTAGTTGTTTGTACTTGTTTGTGTTGGTTTGTATTGCTTTCATTTCTTTCCTTTTATTTCCTCTTAGTATATTTATCCTCGTTCAGAACTTTCTGCTATCTACTTTATGTAATTCTGTTATCCCTTCTCCAAATTCCTGCCAGGCTTCCTTTTTCGCTATTTTGACGGATTTTTTCACTGTATTTCTCTTTCTATTATAATCATCTTGATCTTTCTGCGTTTTTGATTGAATACATTTTTTCCAGGCTATTCTTTTCTTTTACCAGTCTTTTTATATCGTTGTTCCACCATTTCGTCCTTTCTAAATATTTATTATATTTACTGTTATTGTCTGCACTGTCTATTTGAATGCCATCCATCTTTCTTCTAGCGTCCATTTTGTTTTTTCATTCTTCAGTTTTTGGAATTCTATACCTATCTGTCTCTTTTTGGTATTTTTTCCTGTTTTCTTTATTTTTTAGCTTGCGTATTGCTAATCCACTATATTCAGTGGCGTAACTACAAAAAAAAGGCCCCAACGCGAAATTTAATTTGGGGCCCCCTATACCCCCCCCCCCACATAATAAAGAAAAGCTTCTTGTATTGGCTAGGAAAAAATTATAATTTTTAATGCATAAATAAAATTTTGTTTAAATAAATTTTATTAAAAATTGAAAGCAAACAAAATCTATATACATATATAATTTAACAATAATTATAAATATTTATAATGGACACCTTCTAGATTTGGCATTAGCAAAATTTTTAATTAATTTAGACATCCATTTTTTCCGCTTCTTCTGCTTCTATGCTTAAGAGTGCTAACGAAGAGAGACGTTGTTGGCCCATTGTATTTCGCAGACTATTCAACTCATGTGTCATCTGTCAAAAATCGACCAATTGAAATGCAAGATTTGACGTTTTTGAGCCAATCAAAACGAATTGTATTGACAATTTTCACTAGAAAAAATTGTCGATAAAATTTCACTAGTGATACGAAGCGTCAATTTTTTGAAAATAGTTTATTGCTAGGTAGTTATATCCAACAGAGAACAATTTTCATGTAAACAAACTTGAATATGGACTAATTTATGAAAAATGATTCGATGGAAATGATTTTTTTTCCCCTCAAATACCATTCGTGGTCAAAGAATTGTAGATTATTTTTGCTGTAAAATCACTCATGTTTCTTGTGATTGCGAATACCACTCGTGCTGCGCACTCGTGATATTCATATGCAAGCACAAGGAACATTCGTGATGTTACAGCAAAAAAATAATCGACAATTCTTTGCCCACTCGTGGTAGTGTAAGTGATAATTTTGAATAATTTTTAATTTGAAGAACGAACGTTCTGCAGTGAAAACTGTTACAGGTATTGTTAAATACAAAATAAATAGGGAGTATAGGTACTTCAGAAGAACTAGCACTCATATCATAGTACTTAATCATGACTAGTTCAGCTAACTCACGAATTGTATGTAGTTTTTCAATTTTTGTTATTTGCTGCAAGTTAAAACTGTTAGGATTGCGTTTTGCGTTACATTTACATTGTAGTAAATTAAAACTATATCACTGTTGAATTGAATTATTGGGTAGAGTATAAACTTTAAATATTTCGTAGTATTATATTTATATTAGTTAGTTATCAGATATAAATAATTAAATTTAATGACAAATTTAACATATATTAGATTCAGCAAATGGGCCCTTTTGTGACGTGGGCCCCAATGCACCGCATTGGCTGCATTGGCATATTTACGCCACTGACTATATTCTCTTGTTTCTTCTTTACTGTTTGATTTTAGTAGACAATTTGCCATTACTAGTCTTTGATTTGATCCAATTTCTGTTTCTTTCTTCGTTTCAATTCGTTGGAATATTTCGGTTAAGTCTTGTTTATGTTATATAGTCTATCAGACTTCTAGCGTTTCGTTCTTCTGCCATAAAAGAGTACTTATCTTCTATTTGTTGTTTCCTATTATTAATTCATTCCTTTAACAGAAATCTATCATTTTTATTCCATTTCTATTTATAGTTTCTTCGCCATAAATTCCCATACAGCCCATTGCTCTATTGTGGTCTTTACCAATCCCCCATTATTATTGTCTTCTCAATCTCTTCTTTTATTTTATCTAGTAACCGTTGTAGGTTTATATATGTAGAGTTCTAAGATTTCCTACTCTGCTGCTATGTTATAATTATTTCTTTTAATTTTATACTAATAATCATTATTCTCGAATTAATTGCGTTGCATTCTGTTATTTTTTTGTTTATTTCTTCTGTGATCATTATTCCTACGTCCTTCTTTGCTATTTGTTCTGGTTTTACTTCCTTCGACCTTATTCTTGGTTTCGCTTAGATCTAAAATTTCTATGTTATTGTTATTCATTTCTTCTGTTATTTCTATCTCTTTCCTAGTTAGTGTATTTGTATTCCATAGGTACTCCTAAATTTATATTTCTCATTTTCCCATTGCTTTCTGTGTCGTTATTTTCCTTTATCGTATTCATAATCATTATTACATTTTCATTAAGTCGTTAATTTTGTTCTCCTTCTCCGTCTCCGTCTTCGCTGTCTTGGGATGATCTTTCACTTGTTGTTTTCTGGCTTTTGCTCTTGTTTTCGTATTTCTCCGTACTTCTTGTTCCTTTTACTCCTGTTGCCTCTTCCTCGCCTGCCTCATCTGAAATTTCCGTCATCTCTAATTACTCTAAGGGTCTAAGGTATAAACTTCGTTGTTTAATTTTAGCTTATTATATGGTAGCTTTGCCTTGTACCCTTTTTCCCGTGCGGTTTTAATATGTTTTATTAAATTTTTCCTCTCTTCTAGGATTTGCTTTGGGTAGTCTTCATTAATCCAAATGTCCCTTCCTTTAAGGGCCGTCTGTATCTGAATTTATTATAAAAAAGTAAATTTTACAGTTAATCTGCTAATATAGCTACAGTTTAGGATAAAAAGCTCATTTTGTAGACTAATCTAGAGATTAGTTTTACAGATTCGTCCTTCGTGCGGAGTAGAACTGGTTATTAAAAATTAAACCAATTCCGTTGACTTAAACAACAATTCACGAAGTTCTCCGTACATCCAGTAAGTTAATTTGTGTAAAAGGTACAGCCATCTTAGTATATTGTTTAAAAATTAATTTTTATGTGCCGTTTATAATAATTCCTTGTGTGCCTACGGAAGAGTGTCAGTTTGGTCAAGACGAACATCTTGAAGAATCGTCAATTATTGGTTTCAGGACGAGGAACCTGTAAAGGAGACTAATAAGCTTAGCTATATTGATTATTGATTATATATTATCATTAAATTTAAACAATTTGTGTTTTGATGTTGCCTAAATTTTGTTTCAGTTCACTTTTAAAAGAGCAAACGTTGTAGTATAAAATCCTAATATAGTATTTCCAAAATTGACTACTTTTCCCTTAAAATGCTTTAAGGTATTTCAAAAATACATTTTTTATTGTTTCGGGTAGATACATTAAATTCGCAAATGCTGGTGAGGAATTCACAAATGCTGGTGAGGAATTCACAAATGAGTGGGTAATTTTAGTCGATTTAGTTAAAGCTAAGCATTTATAGTTTACATAGCTGATGACGTCTTCTATTGTTCCTGGTCTATTTCTTCCTTTATTGAAATAATGTATGGCTTTAAATCGCGAGACAATTAATTTAATAAAGTAAATTCCCTTAGTACTTTTATATCAATTTAGTTAACTGCTTGAATATTCTCAAAATTAGCTTTGAAAATGTAACCAACTGGGATTAATTAAGCGCGTTGCAAGCGTCTGTAGAATTTAAATTGTCGCTAATTCTAGCTGCATTTAAGTGTTAAAGTTTGTTTTATTTAGTTAATTAAAAAAAAAATACTCCTTAATTTCCTGCAGAATCTTTAAACACTCTTGATTTGTGCAGTTCCTCATAAAAATCAGTCAGTTCGTATTTAGCGCGAGTCCCGAATATTAATGTCTAAAAGATGATAATTTAATAACGAAATATTATAACAGCTTAACCAAAGTGGCAATTACAAACAACCCAGATACAGAGTTGATAGGGGTTAATATTTTAATCCTTATCGTTTTAAGTAATTTAAGAGCGATTTGGGAAGATTTAACCGGCGTATCTGATATTTCGAAAAAGTATGCTAATTTAGTTTAGTTCACTGTTACGTAAAGTTGGAACATCCATAAGCTTTTAACAAAATATCATATTACTTTGGTGTCTAAAAACGGTAGAGGACCTGAAAGGTTTTATAGGTTTTCACGTTTTAATGGTTTCTTATAAATCTTTGTTTCTCACATAAAATCTTGTTAACCTAGGCAAGCAGGTAGAAGGAACTCTTTTAAGTTTTATTCAAAAAACTTGCGACGTTTCTTAAACGTTTTAAATGGCAATTTTGTAGGAAAACAAATTGTGATTCAAATATACATCTGTTATAAATCATTCTGCTAACATCTGTTGAATTTCGGTTGAAACCGCTGCAGAATTTAACCCCCTTAATCATTTCTTAGTGCATGTTATCTCGGGAAAAATATTTAAACGTCTACTACCAAACAAACTAGGATTTCAAACAAAGACAGACTTAGTATTGTAGTAGTACAATAAGAAGAAATATGGCTTAAAGCGTGCAAAATCTAAAAAGTGGTTTCGCATCCTGGTTATGTAAACCAAGAATATACATATTTTATCAAGTTATTCCAGTTCTATAAATTATTAAGTTTAGAATAATATAGCTCGTTGTCAGGAGAATATGAAAACTTAACATGAATGTAGTTTTAGTATTTATGGGACAATTTTTTCTAGCCAAATTCCATCTTAATTGTAATTCTAATTTCCAACTATCTTAAATAAACACCCTTTTTAGAACCATACCATTATTCATCTACTTACTTAGGCTTTTATATAATTAGTTTTGCGAAGTTAGATGCCCAACAAGTGAAATATGTTCAGTTTTTAAGTATCTTACATGGGTGTACGAAATTCATAATTCATAAAATTGCTAATGCAAGAATGAGAATAAACAAAGGTTGCTAAGATAAAGTTGCTTCGAGTTTAAAATTTCACACACTTAAGATGGATAAAAGCTTCCTTTAAACAATTCTTTAAAAGTTAATAAGCCGATATAACTTATAATTTATCCCTGCTGTAACTTCTTAATATTGCTTTTTTTAGGTTTTGTAGGGTGCTAAAAAGAGAAATCTGAAATTGAAACCACGATTTGTAATTTTTTAATCATTTTCTACTTTATTATTTTTACATTTTGAAAACTTTTGAACGCTAAAATTACACTTATTTCGTTTAAATATTTAGCTTTCTGAAAAGTTTGGTAGTTTTCTCCCCAAACGTTTTGTTACTGAAGATACAAACCAAGGTGAGAGTTTCAAGAACTACCCTAAACCAATATGTTTTTATTTTTGAATGGAAATTTAACGGTAAATCCTGAAAAATGTTTATGCTAATTTAACTGGTTATTAAATTCATGCACCTACAAAGATGCCCAATTAATTCCACCTGCATACTTCATTCTGTATTGGTTTATATTGTAACAGCTTCTATTATGTTGGCAATAATTGCCAAAGGGGCTTCCTATTGGTTTATAGATCGATTTCGACAGTAACAACATTACAACGGAAACAAACATGCCGACATAATGATAACACCCATAACACTACGAGCAAGCCCTTTTAGGTTAAGTAATCAAGCTAAGTTTATTAAAATAGAAAAAATCTTGAATAAAAGAAAAATAAAATCATAGTTTAAATTCAACAACCTTGATCTGGAGACTACTTCGACAAAAATTTTTTTTTTAGGACGTAAGGATAAGCCATTTTAATATAAAGAAAAGGTTGACCAATCTATTCAAACGTTGCCATTTTCATTCCCCACAAACAGCCTAAAGAATTAACCCCCAACATTCAAGACGTATCTTTGAAGTTTAATTCATGTGGTTGCGTATCCCATGCAGGTGAGTCCAATCATTATTGTTAGCAACATAACGAAATGGGAAGAAATGAAACAAATAGTGGCTAACACCGCACTGCAATAGTCAATAGCAAGCTTTTCTGTATGTGACATCCCTTATCCGGTGACACATGTTTGGGACCTTAGTAAACACAGCGCATCTTCGCTTTGTATTTTTTGTAACGACATTCATGTTAACACTGGAACTGTCACGCTGATTCGGCGAGGTTCAAATACTTAGGGATTTATGGGGGTTGGGTTGGGGTGATTTGTACACCGTGGATTCGTTGTCATTTCAAAAGCCTTCGTCATATATCAAGGAGTGATATACTAACAGCTGCCATGCAAATTTTATAAATTTTATTGTTGTCCTTTTCTCCTTCTATTCACTTCAGCGTCTTCTCAATAGAAGTTTGTCGTAGGTTCGGTAAATATCTCTGAAAATTCATTAAAAACGCAGGGTAAAGTATTTTCAATTCCGGTCTAGCCAAAGTGAGCCAAGAAACAAAGGAAATATTTTAATGTAAAAAGTTAATATAAAAAAACTAACACGAAATCTAAACAACACACTGTAAAATTCGAAAATATTCGGTTAATTAAATTTTTAAACCCAAATTTGGGATTTAAAACTTCAAATTTTCCACTTGAAAATTTTTAATCTCGAATCGGTCATAATTAAGACATCGAATTCTCCATCGATGCTAAACTTTTAAATCAAAATTTGAGGCTCAAATCTTCACGTTCGAAATAAAAATTCGACGCTTTGTGCAACAAATTTTCCATTTCAAAATTGTTAGGATAGTACTAATCTCTTAATCAGAATTTAAATTTTTAAATTCGAATCGATCATCGAATCTGTATTTAATGCTTAAATCATTAAACCCAAATTTTAATCTGAAATCTTCACTTTCGACATTCAAATTTAATACCCCGAGCTAACTTTCGACTAGAATCTTTGGTGTTCAATCTAGAAGTCTCTGTTTTAGATTCCAATCAATCATTTTATTTGTAGTCAGTACTTAAATCTTTAAACCTTAGAGACTCGATCATTTTTCACTTTTCTAATTATTTCTGTACAATCATTTCTTAATTTGAGCTCACTATTTTAAACTATAGTCGATCGCAATAACACTTGGAATCCGCGTTAGGTGCTTAAATACAAAAAGTTTTGTGACGCTTTGAACTTGCAAACTCGATTTCTTTCGTAACTATTGATGTTCAATCTGAATTGAATATTTTATATTAGAATCTACTGGAGTCAAATTATGCAACTAACATTCAATGTTTGAAACTCTAATCAAAATTCGGCGATTCAAACTTGATTATGTTTGACTCCAAACTGAATCAAGTCATAGAATGCACATACATACATCTGTTGCTTAGATCCAAGCCATAGTTTGGGAGTGAAATATTCAGAATCAAATCAAAATTCAACGCTTCAATCGCCAACTTTTCGGCAGAAATTGTTTTTGTTTCAAAACTGTTTATGGTACAATCTACTTTTATATATTATATCAAGTCACAATTGGAAGTTTAATCACCAACAATCAAGCCATCCAAGGCGAATTAGGTGTTCAAATTTTGAAAGCAAAATTTCACAGTGAAATTTGCATGTTCTAAGTAAAAAACTCGACACTTTGACTTGAATCCGGACTTATTTAATTTCGAAATAGCCTTTGCACGATTTCTTAACCTGAATTAAAATTTTTAATTGCAGTCAGAATTAAGTCGTAGAAATCTTAAATGTTATGCTTAAATTTTTAAATCAAAAGGTTTGACTTAACTCTTCATTCTTAAAATCAAAATTTGATTCTTTGAATTTCAAATTCGTGGCTAGAATCTATGGAATTTCATTTCCTAAACTGAATTTCCGATATTACACTCAAATTTGTCAGAACTAGCTTATCGAACCAGTACTCAGTACCTAAATCTTTCGAGCTCAAAATTCGAGCGTTCTGACTTCAAATTTTCGACTCAAAGCTCCTTCAACCCTAAGGTTCTTTTATCGACGATCTAATTTCATATTCAGCGTGTACAATCTGAACTCCTATCAGTTAGGAACGTCATCAAATCCATATTTGATGCTTAAATCTGTAAACCAAATTTGAGACTGGAATCTTTGCATTTTAAATTAAAAAATCGCCCCTCCAACTTCGAAGTTTTTGATTCGCACCTTTTTTTCAAAGTTGTCGGTAAACAACGAAATGACTTAAAATGGGTTTTCTGGTTTAACTTCGAATCCGTCAGAATTAATCAATAAATCTATAGTCGATGTAGTATTTTTCTCTTTTGCATTTGTTTTTATATACAATTTCAGTTCTAAATTTGGATTCATCTTTTTAAACTAGAATTCATCACACTCAATTGCTCAAAACCACTTTCGATGTTTAAATCTTTAAATGATTTCTTTAAAAACTGTTGATGTGCAGTTAAGTTTCTTAATATGAATTGCCTATTTTATATTCAAAGCTATAAGAATGAAGTTCCTTATGTACCAGTCAACATTTAAACCTTTAAATCAAAATTTGATATTGTAATCTTAACTTTCGAAATTAAGTACAACGTTTCGAACCCAAAACCTTTAATTTCGTCTTTTTTATTTCGAAATTGTCAGTGTAAGTAAGGATGAATAAATTAATTCAACTTAATGGTGCTATTTGTGGAATCAATTGTTTTTAAATTCGAATGGGGCTAATGGATGCTTAATCTTTAAACCAGAGTTTAAAATTGAAATCGAGGGCTAACTTTTCGACAGCAACTGTTTTCAATTTCTCAAAATGGTTTATGTACAATCTAATTTTTTAAATAAAATCAAAATCGGGAGTTTAATCACCAAAAATCAAACCACCTTACGCGAATTGGATGGTTAAACATTTAAAGCAAAATTTCACAATGAAATTTTCATGTTCCAAATTTTTTTGTATACAATTCCTTAATCTAAAGTCAAAGTTTTAATTGGAATCAGTCATAATCAAGTCTTAGAAATCTTAAATTTGATTTTTAATTTTTACACCAAAATTTTTGACTTAAATCTTCATTCTTAAAATCAAAATTTGATGCTCTGAATTTCTAATTCGTGGCTTGAACTCTTCCTATTAAAACTAGGTACTTAAATTATTGTTTCTGTGGAATCTCATTACTTAACCTGAATTTCCTATTTCACATTAATATTTGTCAGAATCAACTTATTGAATCAACATTCAGTACCTACATAAATCTTTAAACCAAAATTATGAGACTAGAATCTTCAAGTTTGAAATCAAAATTCGATTGTTCGAACTTTTTCGGTCGTAAGATTTTTTATTTACGATCTAATTTCATATTCTGGATGTACAGCCTGAATTCCTATTAGTTAAAAACAGGTTATCTAATCTACATTCGATGCTTAAAATTGTAAATCAAAATTTGAGACTGAAATCTGCAAGGTCTTCGAACTTTCACCTTTTTCCTTTTCAAAATTCTACCAAAAAAAAATTGAACAGGGTAATTACTTGAAATAGGTTTTCTAGTTTAAATTAGAATCGCCCAAAATTGATCAATAAATCTATAATCGATATAGTCTATTAAATCATTAAAGCGGAGATAAGCGAAAATTTTTGATTCACATTTTCACGTTCGAAGTCAAAATTCGACACTTTTAAGTTAAAATTTCAAACTTTTCGGTCCAAACTTACTTAATACGCGAAATTGTTTGTGTAGAACCTCACTTGTTAAACTGAATTCAAACTTTTAAGTCGAATGGCTTAGAAAGCTGAAGTCTGAATTTTAACTCTTACATCAGAAGTTGAGCTTGAAATATGTTTTTGAAGTTTTCAATCCAAATTGGATGCATCAAACATGTTCCAAGTTAAAATTTACGACCCAAGCTTCTTGTAATTCAAAAATAGAGTCTAAGTTCTTAATTTGAAGTCGCTGTTCTAAGTATATTCGAATTGGTCACAACTACATTAAATAATCTGCATTTTATGCTAAAGATTTTGAATTAAAAATTTGAGTCTGAAGTTTTACAGTTTTAACTTCAAATTTTCTGTGCGAACTTCTTCCCATTTCAAATATGTTCTTGTATAATCTGTTTTAAATTTGAATTATCAGCATTAAGTAGTAGTCGATGCCTAAATCTTTTTACTAAAATCTGACTAATTTCTTTATATCTGGAATCAAAATTCGGCGCTTTCAACTTTTGACTCGAACTGCTTTCTATTACAAAATAGTTTGTGTAAAATTTAATATCTGGATCAGAATTCATCGTTTTACATTCAAATCAATCAGAACAAATTATAGGATACTTACGTGTAATGCTGAAGCATTTAAAACAGAGTTCTGAGACTAAAATTTTCACGCTTAAAATCAAAATTCGACACTTGGAAATCCAAGGTCTTACTTTATTTTTTTTGCAAATTGTTTGTATAAGTACACACAATTCTTGATTTGACTGTACTTCTTTACATTCCAGTTGGTTAAAGTTAAAGTATTAAATGTAGTTAATGCTTATTTCCTTAAATTAAAAGTGATACTAGACTTTAGCGTTCTAAGTCAAATTCGAGGCTCCAACTTTTTTCTGTTTTGAAATGCTTGATATTCAACCTAATTTGCCAATTTGTATTCGCTGTTTTCAATTTACAGTTCGTATCACAGATTTTATTTTATTTATTTTTTTTTAATAAGTAACACTAATAATTCGAATACATATCTGAAGTTTCTGTAGCGGTAGAGAAAGTAAACTTACACATTACTTACTTTGTGTTAAAGGCCAATTTTTAATATTGATATTCTCTGAAAGTTGTGGCGAATTTGACGTCACAAGTTCAATGCTTTGATAGTTTTTTACTCGTTAACCTTTTATTTTCAAAAACTGGCGGAGAAATTAATACTGATGAAAACATGGAAATTTCTCTTTCTGTAAAGGATCAACTCGAATCCAAAAATTCGTATTTTTTGATTCGAAGCTTTAAATCTAAGGATCAAATCACCTTAAGCATTAAATTTTATACCCTAATCTGGATTCAAATGAAATCTCTCGTGATAACCATAACCATTCAACAAATTCGGAATTTGAAAAGGGGTCCGCATACTGCAATTTCTTAAATATATTTACCCCTTAAAGCTTCAATATTTAAGGCAATAAAACCAAATCCTATCATTTATTTATAAACATAACCCTAATCCCATGTCAATACTGATATATTAGTTCCTCCTCATATTTGGAAATGATCCCAGAGTAGAAACCATTAAAGTAATCCTTTCTTTGATGGGAAGCATCGTATTTATGGACCACACAAATCACAAACAATTGGTCACGTTTGAAATCTGGGTTTCATGGTTTCCCTAATTTAAGCAAATTTGAGCAAATTTAGCAGTTGGTTTTAACAATATGGGACGATTATGATAAATTTCATAAATCATTTACAGATTCTGGGGATGACTAAAATAAGTAAGGATGTGTAATTTATTTAATATAAATTAGGGGTGATTTGTTATGGTGAATTTTGATAAATTTTGATTAATGATCTGCGGATTTATTTTACTTGATCATGAAATTTAAAAATTGTAGCAAAGTAATTCAGCTCAAATTCTTGGATTTAATTACTTGGACCTTTTGTGATCAATAATAATTGCTTTTAATTCTGGAAACATTACAAAAGAAATTTGTATTGTCACAGTAACCGATCTCCCCAAAATAAAATAAAATAAAATAAAACGAAACAGCTTCATTAAAATTGTGTTTTTTAACGTTTTTTTTTGCAGTTTTTATATGGAAATTTTAACGCAAGGATACAAACGATGAAGGTGATTCTACAAAGTGATATGACAAAGCTGTGCCATTATTTAGAAAGTGCAAAAAAAATATTCAATGTTAAGGCTTTTATTTACAATTTTTAGGCAGTTTTACTTTCACACCAAAGTTGCATCGAATTCTGCAAAACAGAAAGTTGTAAATTTTTAATTCGCTTCATTTTTGACTTCAAACTGAAGGAAATGTATTTGCTGTCATACTTGGGTAACTAATTAATAAAAATTAAAAATGTTTAGGCTTCTGAAACGATTTTTATCAGGGTAACCCAAAAACCCTAAATGAACCAACCCTATTTCTATTTTTACTATCGCATCATTGCATCATTGGTTCTCTAAAAGAGCAATGCTCTTTGGTTTAATCACCTTTTGAATTTTTAGGGGGTTTTAGTACACCTTTCATTTCTTGAAACTGCCGATTTGCACGGTATTCCTCGTTCAAGGTGGTAAATGCTGAAAGTTTGCGTGCCTAATTTTCATTAACTCTCCTTCAAACTGCCACTTTACTGGCTGAATTTAGTTATTTCATTCAAGGACCGTGCTATTGAAACCGTATAAAAGAGAAATAATTATTTCAACACCAATGTTTGGATTTATTACTGCTATTAATTTATTTCCTTTTTTTACTTTTCGAAACCTTGGTGTTAATGTGTTAATTTAAAACGTTTTCTATAATAATCCAACAAACTTGTTCGTTATTTTTGACGCATTTTTATAATTAATTTAGATCTTGCTTGTAATAGCATTCGAACTTGATGAAGTTTTAAACAACTTTTACATCTGCCGTTGTTTTTGGAAAAATAAGTTTAAAAATATAAATAATAAATGTATGTCAACTCGAATTTTTATTACGGAGGTAAGAGCGCTTATGCACAATAATAATTTGCCTCATGTTCTGAACATAAAACAAGAAAAACTTTTATGGATCTTAAACATTCCGGCATCGTTAAGCTATCAAGTTTTGTAAAAACCAGGTAAAATTCCGGAATAAATCATATCTGCAGGCGTTTTACTAAAACTTAGTTCTTTTTAGAGCATACGCGTCTCCCTTATCTGACCCAGATTAATAAAACGCGAACGGTACTGTCGACACAACAAGAGTGCAAGTCCTGTAAAAGTTTTCAGCTACTCTCTTTCAGTATAAATTATTCGTGAGCCATCAATGTGGCTTGAGCTTTCAAGCTACCACGCAGGTATCTTGATCAAATTACTAAAACTCGTGGGACAAAAAGCCCGCTCTTCGCAGTTTTAGGGCAATCAATGGCAGGCCAGCACGAGCACTGCTGCTTTATTGTTGTTTTTGAAGTTTTGATGCGATAACGTTATCACATCCAGTTTTGGGGATATTTCGCTCGAATTTATATTTGTAAATATGGATTTGACGATGGGGCACACTACGGCTAAGCTTTTACTGCTAATATCCTGTTAACGATATTTTTTTATTAAAACTCGAGTGAACGCTGAATAATAAATGAATATTACAAGCAGCGAAGTAGTGAATTTTGTAAATAAATATAGGAGGAAATTGTATGGGAAGTAAACTGTGGATTATGCTTTAATATTCCCGTATGTAAAACATTTTTAGTCCGCACTTCCGCCATTATATTACGGAAGTTATTTAAGTTACATTAACAAAAATTGAACTACACCGTACAAGAAATTATGCTATAAATTTCGCGGTCCGCAATACCGAAGTTTTAAGTGCACCTGGGAGTAAAAAGATTTCGAAATTCCTAACGTGAAAAATGGAGTTCGTTATCCAAACACACACAAGTGTAAAAATATTTTACCAAGGTATCCCTAATTACGTGGTTTCGTAATCCGTCATGGCCTAATTAATGATGCGCGGGGGCATCAAAGTAAAGTGGACATGGCCAACCGCTACCGGGGATTCAACAAAACCTTCAGTTTATTGGCATTTTTGGAACGAGTTAAATTCCTTGTGTGGCGAACAACGTGGTGGTCAAGGTGTTTAAGAAAAACGACGACCATAAGATAAAATATTTGGGATGCTGCCGTTTTACGACAAAAAAATTAAAGCTTATATAAGAATATAAATCCTGTCACTGTTTTCGACTCAAACTATTTATATAAAAACTAATGTCGCGCAAACTGACTCGTAATTGGTTCAAAACAATGAACAATAAAGGTAACCGTGCCGTATTTTTTATTTTAAAAAGTGATAACTCACTTTGTTTCGTTTATTTAACTTTAAATTTAAATAAACAGCGAAATTAACATATTAAACGTATTAGGATATGGTCTGTTTTTGAACGACGCTAATTTACTATTACGACTTCCTTTTACTTATTTGGAAGATTATTGGGCTTCTATGTAATGCAACACGTTGATAAGGCCACTTTTCTGTGGGAATTTTAAATAATTTACTAGGTTTATAGCAATTTAGTCACAAGTTTGTAACAATAACAGCTTTTTAATTTAGCTATTAGTATATCAACATCAAGGTAGTTTGGTAGCTTGGTGGATCACGCATCTGTTTAACACCTAAAAGGATATAAATTCGAATACTGTATACCACTGCATTAGTAATTTTCCTCATCCAATACCACAAAGTTTCCTGTCTTGGGTCAATTTTAGGCCTAAGATTGGTACTGTTGGCTCCCATGTTCTATACCATTCTCTTCTTCTTACCACAGGGGCTTATTTTCAGATACTGTTGCGTTTCCTCCATATACCCGCTAGTTCTTCTTTCTGTTCGGTTCGATTATGACGTTTCCAGCTTTCATCCTTTCTTCAATAATGTAATATAGAACATATTCGAGTTTTAAAATTCTGTATGTTTTTCTGAAAGCAGCTTTTTCTAGGGATTATATCTTCAAATGGTTCTTCTTCACTCATTAAAATTCTAAGTCATAGCAGAATACCCCTTTTACAATAGTCTGATAGATGATATGCTTGATGATGGTGTTTCTAATTTGGTTATCCGATCACATATCGTGGGGTTGTTCTACAACCTTTCCCTCGTGGTTTCTTTTCAAAATCACGCTTACTGCTTGACCTGGATAACTACTAAAGATTTATTCCAGATACTCGGCTAGAAGAATTTTTCTATTGTCTTATATGATCTTGGTCTTGACATTATATATTTAGGTCGTCTCCATCTGCACCTGCCACTGCTTTGTTTTTTCAAAAATTATCTCCAAACCCTCATCAGGGTTTGATTTGGTTTTGGTCGATACAAATTATGAATTTTTTAATAAAGTTGTCTCGTTGCTTTGGTGACCTCTCTTCGAAAAAAATATATTAAGTAGTTGACGGCACAGCCGATTTTGCACCACATCCATCACTTCCCCATTGGAGCCAAAACGTTTACATCTCAAGAACTACTTAAATTTATCGTTGATAATGGTTTCAACACTACCTACCAATATCCAACAGGCTGTTTACCAGCGGCCTTTAGAAGGGTGTTGGAAGCCTGCGAAAAAACACGTTCAGATTCTGTCTCGTTTGATAGAATCTAATCCGCTTCTTGGTGCTTGCAGTGCCATAATGTCTTCCAGCCAGTCGAATTTTATAATCTACTGTGGTTCACACGTGTATCGAAAGCAGATACACGCTCCGGTGCTTGTATCTATGGCGACTAACCTAGGAAAGTTTCCTACCATTTTACAGACAGAGGTCTTCGCTGTCTTGGGCCGTATGCCGGAAAACCTCGCCATTGGCTTTCATAATATGCATATGTGCAAATGTATGTATGCTGTATGCTCCAATAGTCAAGCAGCACTCAAAGTCTTCAGCTCTGTAAAAACGACATCAAAACCGATTATGGAGTGTCGACAGGCAAGGTCTGCGCTATAGGGCGGATGGGGAACAAGACAAGATGGGGGTTTGACACCTTCTTTATTAAGAAATGTAACAATAATGCGTTGTTCCAGGCTTGAATGCACTTTTGCTTCACTCATGCTTCTCACATGTACCCAACTGTAGGCTGGTGTGTCAACTGACCAAATCAAGATAGCACTTATTTCGTAGTATGGGTTAGTAAATAAAACTTCAATTATTAGTTCTTTCTTTTGGCGGGAAATTCAAATTATAATTTAAATTTGAACGCTCTTGATAGTTTTCTGGTAAGATAATGATGAATTAGTTGGTTAAAATAAGTTATCCTATTTTTATATCGTCCTTCTGATCGTAAAATGTTGTTTCAGTACACTAAAGCCTAATATTTACTACAATTTCGGTCTTTCGTAATATACATAATATGTAAATGTGTGTTTCTGTTTGAAACAGTCATCCACTATACAGTGTGAAAATTTTTCACATACTCTTATTGATCTGCCTCCGATATTACTGATATCAAGTGATTAAGGTATACACTGTATACAGATTTATGTGATTCTTTATTTGTTTTGCATTTTATCAACACTTCCCAACCCAATCTAAAACACTACTTTTAATTCCATGGGTCGCTAAGAGTGACTTTAAATTGAATCACTTGTTTGTTGTATCATTTTCATGTTTTGTTGTTATTTTATTATTTTATTTCTCATAATTTTGACATTGCAATCTCCTAATCTTAGTAATCTCTCACTTGATGTTAAAATTAGTTAAACCATCTAGGAGATTCTCTTTACTCTTCCTTTTTAACGCCATGGTTTGCATTATTCATGCTGAATAAACTCGGATTATAATTACACTTCAATATTATTCCATTTATGTATTTGCAATCTCTTATTTTTTGTGAATTGCAGTCATAATTGATTCCTTAAATCGAAGCGATAGAACCGTGGTGATATTAGATAAAAAGCTTTGTTTGAAAAATTAAGAAAAACAGGTTGGAAGTTACCCTGAAAACATAGTATTTTACTAAACAAGGCAGGTTGCGTAGATAGTGAAAGAATTCCCATATTTTTCGTTAATTATTTAATTATTTTGGGTTTCCAGTTTTTTAATTCAAATTATTGTTATTGATTTTTCGTGAGTTTCGTTATGTTTAATATTCGACTGCTCCTTTTTTAGTTCATTTTTTCTTCTTTTCTCTTCATTTGTTTTCGCCGTTTATTTCTTCTTTCATTCCTCGATATAACAGGTTAATAATTTGTTATACAACCAATTTCAGAAGAGGTATCTTCTTGTTATTACGTATGCGAGCTTCTTACTAACTATCTTTCTTATTTAACAAAATTTCACTGTTAAAAATAATAATCAAAACGCATTTTGAAGCGTATTTTTTTCTTCAAAGATTATCATAAATCCTTCTGAAATGTCAATTTCTCAAATTTTCTTGATATTTTAAAATTCTATTTGTGTTAAACTATAGTTCTTTAGAATTCAGAGAGAACTTATTTAATTAATTATTTGTAGTTTTCATTTTCATTTTTCTTTTGTCATTTAAATCAACCAGTTAGCGTATTTTCTTTTGAACAAGTTCATGTAAACAAACTTTTTTTCATAAAAAATGTCCATAATGTTTGCAGAGATATTCGGTTTTTAATAAATGTTCAACAATAAACCCAAAGTTAATAAATAGTGAAGCACCGTTTAATGTATTTACAGAGTTAATTTAAAACGTATTAAAGAAGTCAAACCCTTGGAGGTCAAATCGAGGCAGGAAGCTGAAAACAAGAGAAACGGGCAATGGGGACTTGTCTTGATTTTAACTTGATTTCCAAGTTGCTAAAGAAGACAGCACCTAATTTATGCTAATCACATTAATATAACAGAGAAACAGACTTACAATCTCCAAAGAAAACTTCGTTCTTGTAACCAGAATAGTAAACACTTTAAAACTGTCCATTTACCAAAGAATTTATAGCCATTCAAACACTATAGACCCGAGCCGACTATGTGAACTGCATGCAAAAGTAGTATTTAGTTATTTAGTGTATTTTAAAAATTTATTATTATTTTTAACAGAATACCATTTAAACATCACGTTTTTTAGTTATTTACGGTACCCTCTCGATCAGGTACAAGATTAGCGAGATTTTTATCTTTAATTTTTTACATAAAATTCACATCCAGAAAAAGCATTCCACATTAACTGCATAAAATTAATACTAATCGAACGTTATTTTTATTAATTAAGTTAATTGGGAACTCCAACAATTCCAATAATGCAGTATCGATTCCATTATTTATTTAACTTGCGCTTTACGGTAACCTTAACGGATATTTCTTGTAAAGTTGAGGAAATTTCGATGCAAGTTGGTTTTTACAGCGCTCAAGTTTCTCATGAACATAACACTTGGTCTGTTTCGAAACTAGGAATAATCTCCATTTTAATGTAATTAACTCGAAATCTATTACAATGAAATAGAGCAGTTAAAAATTATGTTTCATTTAAATTTATTTGACGTCTTCTTAATGCTTCACTTACCTGTAAGGTTAAATTTAAATTTTAAATGTTTTTTAGTCTTTTCCTTCTATGTTTGTGTAAAATGCGTTGGTTCTGTGTAAACCCAAGACCTTTTACTATCCGTTTTTAAATTATTATCTTATTATTGTTAAAGAATAAAATAAACTAACAGAATGTATAACCCACACTGAAGTTAAAGTTTATTATTATTGGAAACTCTTTCCTTATGCTACCATTCTACTTCTTTAATAACCTGAGTCGTAAAATATTCTCTAACAGCAATCTAGTAAATTTTTTACACCTACCGACGTAGCAAAAGATGGTAAAAATATAATGGTATAAAATATAAATTTATTGATATTCGATATTATATTTATTTATTCTTGGAGTAATTTTATGTGAAGCATAACTACATCGAACCTACGTGTTTTGCAAATGTTACGATCGACACACCCTAAACCGGTCACAGAGGTTATATGGCGTATGTGAAAAATGTAACCGATGGTTATAAATCTGCAACAATGTTACTTACCATATTTACCAAAATGTATAGTTTTAACAGGTTAATTTGCATTCTTATATTATAAACATGTCGAACTGTCAAATGGTTTAATACCAAGGTAGGTTTAAGTTTTCCAATGAATAAATTCGGAAAACACATTCGAATCATATTAAGCAAAACTTCGAGAGAGCTATAAACTTCAGTCAGTATAAGACTAAAAAAATATTTGAAGTCAGCAAAACCTGACTGAAGTAAGAATAATGGACTTTTCCTGATTTACCTAACATTTTGCAGTACATGTCAAGTTACTGACGTTCCTTTTTTTTGCAAGTTAAAATAGTAATAATAAGAGGTAGTGTGTTTATTGCTGCAGTTTCCATTCCTGCCTGTTTTTGCTTACGTTTATGTGCAGTTTATGCTTATTTGAATATTCTTCTTCCCTTTCTTCTTTTTATTCTTAATTCGTTATTTACCAACATACTTTCTGAGTGTCTGAAGACTAAGAGCGAGTCTTTGCATCTCCTTCCGTGGAAACCTTAGTTGCTACAATTTTTTCCGATAGAAGGTATTTGCCAAATAATCTATTAAGGGGTTTAAGTTTAGATTCTTACTTTAATGGCTGTTTTTTAATGTACAGCCAAATTGGCAGATAAAAATATAGTTATTCAATGGTTTTTTTCTTTTCCAGTTAAAATAAAACACAAATATCCTGGTTTCCGTATCTAAAGAAGGCCAAGTCTGATTCTACTTCAATTTCTTCTATTTCTGTTTTCTATACTTCCCTAAACATGTAGCTCTGTTGACTACAGAGAAAAATTTGTTAGATTTAACCAAATACTATTTAAAATACATAATTTTTAGCTGATGTGAACCTAATTGTAGCATACCAACAATAAAAGGCAATCGTTACTTAATCCTTAACAGAATAGAAAAGAAAACATTCGTGTACTTTGTAGATTTTGCATTTTCTTCAAAACTCAGATACAGTGACTCTTAGAGAGTAATTTAGTCTTAAAGTATACTGAAAGATTTCTATCCTAATTTTTACATAAAATGGACAAATACGTATTTCGGCAACTAAACAGTAACTTCTTCCCAACGCTTATTTGATACTCTATGCTGAAAATCAATTCTGGAAAAGTTGATTCAATTCAATTTTTTTAATTTTTTTCTGATGGAATTGGCTTTGCAGGCTTACTACATTATTTTCAAGAAGTCTTAAGTCCTCATAATAGAAATACGTATTTTTCAATACCGTTATGAAAAGGAACGGCTTTTCTTTCCATTTTCATAATGTTTCTAAGATTACAATTTAATGTGCTATGTAGTTTTAATACAAAGATAACTTCTTCATGTTTTCTCTTTTCTGTTCCTTCTTTTTAATTTTTCTTCTTATTCTTCTTCTTCACTTTCTCTCCTTTTATCTTCTTTTTATTGTTTTGTTTCTTCGTTTTCCCTTTCTCTTTTTCCCATTCATCTATTTCTTATTTTCTATCTTATTTCATCTTTCGCTTTTCCTTTTCCCTTTCTCTTCTTGTTTTGCTCCTTGCGTTCTTAATTTCTTTTCCTTTTTCGGTATCTATCTCTATTTATTCGGGTTGTAAAGAAACTAATTTAGCTATATGTCTTGCCTTTTTTATAGCTTCGTCATCTATTTTTCTTCTTCCTACATCTCTTAGTGAGGATTGATTAAATGCGAATGATCTTAATCTCACTGTTTGGTGTTATTTCAGAATTTTAGTTTCTTCTTATTATTTTGATGAATTTTTTCTAACAAGGACGCTTAACCTTTTGTTTACAGATTGACAAAAACTGATGTACTAGTATTTTTTTCCCTCTTCTCCATTATTCTTCTCTGTAATTTTTTTTGCGACTCCGTTTCTTATGTCTGATCTTATTGAATTTTCTGTATTATCTTTGTCCTCAATTGTGAGCTTATCTTCTTCTGCGTTGTGCTTTTCTTTCTCACTATCTTTTTTTCGCTTTCCTTCTCGTGATTCTTCTCTGGATGTATTTACATATTTCTGTTATGTGTACTTATTATTATAATTACTGACGTGTACATCTTATTATTGGCACAAGTACGAATAAATAATAATAATAATAATAGTAATGCTCTTTTTCTTCTGCGACGTTGTTGTTTATGTTTCTCCTTTTTCAATCTTCTTTATCTTTAACACTATTTTTCTCCCTACTTGTTCTTTCTTCTCATGGTTTTTCCTTCTTTTCTCACTCATTATCATTTCCCTAATTAATTCTACTTTGGCCAGACTGTTTTTCAAGTTTTATCTTGTTAAATATTCTGCCTTCAGTCTTCTCAGTTTTAACCTATTTATTTTTATCCGTTGTGTTATCTTTCTTTCTTCTTCCTCCTTGTTATTCTTCTCTCTAATGTTTTGATTTCTGCCTCTCTGCTTTTAATATCTAATCTACTTGAACGTTCTACCTTTTCTCTCCCCAATTGTGAACTCATATCGTTCTTCGTTGGCTTTCCTTTTCGTTAACTTCCTTCTTTTCTTTCTTTTATTTTGCATTTTAATTTTCTCTTCTTTATTACTTTGTGTTTGGTATTTCCACTTCCTGAATATTTAATTTTTTCTTTCTCTCATCGTCCTTCCTCATTATTCTTCGTAATTGTTAGCTCTTTTCTCTTCTTGCCATATTCTTTTTATTAATCTTATTTTCCTATTGTTAAGTTATATTTTATATCCTGTATTCTTTAGTGTTTTGACTTTTCTGTCCCCCTATTTTGAATGCCATTATTCCTTATTTTTTTTAATTCCTGATATCTTTTTTTATTTTAGCTTCTCTTTATTCTTTTTTCTTTACTTTTGTGTTACTTTTGTCATATTATTTTGCCATATTATTTTTTCTCTTGCATTGCAATCTCCCTCTTTTTTGTTTTGTTGTCGGTTTTTTTCATTAGGTATCTTTCTGGCACCTGTTCATTATTTTTGTATTGAATCTTCTTCGCATTTGCTTACGTTATTTTTCATGATCCATCTTCTTGCTTTGATTTTTCTTTTACGGCTTCTTTTTCCATTTTGATTCTAACGGCATTGTTCACAAAGAGTGGGTGCCTCCTGGACAAACAGTAAATCAACATTTCTACATAGAAAGTCTTGACAGACTACGAAAAAGAGTGAATCGTGTTCGTCCGAACATCGCCGGTAACTAGATCTCGCATCACGCCGTCTCACACTGCGAGTAAAGGCATTCCAGTTTTACCGCAGCCTCCTTATTCACCGGACATGGCACCGTGTGACCCTTTTTTATTTCCAAAAGCCAAGTCGTTGGTCAAAGGGCATCATTTTGAGATTATCGAAGATGTCCAAACTGCCGTGGCGCAAGCCATAAAGGGTGTCACCAAAAGAATATTTCTACGATGCTACGAGCAATGGAAAATACGCCGCTGGAAGAAGTGTGTGCAATCCGAAGGAGAGTACTTCGAAGGTGATCACATGGATGTAGCGTAAAAATGAAAATGGAAGTATCATTACTTTATTGTCCAACCTCGTATATATCGCTATTCCTTTAGCGTCTGTCTTTTCAGCTTAGGTTTTCTTTTATCTTTTGTAGTCCTATTTTAGCATTATAGTTGTTACTATTATTATTCTGTAAATTCGTGCCTTCACATCTTCTTTAAACATTTGCTTGCTTTGTTGTAGAAAGCCAGTTCGTTTCAACAATATTGTGCTTTCGTTTTTCTTTTTAGTATTTCCTTTTACTTTTTTGCTCTGTATTATTTTGGCAAGGATGTTTAATAATATGTTTAAAGCCTTGTTTTGTACATATTATTAAATCGTTGAGTGTGTTGCTTACCTTCTTATTTGTTTAGCTTCTCGTGCTTTTGTTATGTATCGTCTTACTTTTTTATGATCTCATAATCTCTACTTAAGCCATCTAAAGCGATCTGTACAAAGTCGGTTTTTACATTCTAACACAAAAAGGCATACATTTAAAGTTTAATTGTTTTGATAACTTACTTGGTAAGTGCACCTGAAGGATTTATAACCCAAATATGCAAGTAAATAAAAATTAATCTCACGACAAACAACCCTGTATTAGCAAATAAGTATAACAAATTTTTATTTTGGTGATCTATCTGTAGGTACTTTTTGAGTGCTTTATTTAATTAAAAAAGTTTATTACCGCTGTTTAATTAGAATTTGTACAAAGTTGCTGTCGTAATGCTTAATAAATTTAATCGAGAGAGGTAACGTTTGAATCGGAATGACTACGTAGTAAAATTGATAAAATAAACAATTTGGGTTGAAACTACATCGATGCGTTTGGACAGTTTCAAAATTAAAACGATAAAATAACTAGCAGATTGCGGAGATTTCTGTTAGCTAGCGGTACGCTGACCAATACAGTGATAGAATTTATGCATACAACTTTCAAATAAGCCCATTCGATTAGAAAATTTATTTTTCGAAAATAATACAAGGAAACACACTCTTGTATTGTCCGTCGTTGGACACGGTACTATAAAAAAGTCTTTTAGTTTGTCGGCCTTTACAAAACCGCTTTTATTTACGATACATTGGTAGACCTGTTTTGTCACCTAGTGTGTGGCTGCATTCACACAGCTATGCAGTTGCCAGTGGTCACATTTGGTTATTTTTGTCGTAAATATTATACAGAAGCAGAAGTATACTGACTTTAATTTTGTAGTAAGCGTATAAAAGTCAAGAAGATAAAATGTTATAGAGCCAGTTTACCCGATTTAATTATGATTGTACCTAAAATAATTTTGATTTTTGAGGTATAAACTTTACTCGTCCATTCATAACTGACTTTAATAGCGTTGGAAGCGGACAATATTTGTGTATACGTCAATTAAATTTATGCCAAACTACCACATAACTAACGCATTCGTCTCTGTTTAACGTGAAATTTGTCAGAAAACAAACTCGAATAAAATTTCAGCACTGATTCATATTTAACGTTTATTTATAATTTATAAACAATGTCCGTTTGGAAGTCCTTCACCTCAGAATTTTAATGTACTTTTCACACTTTAAAACTACTTATTTAAATTTCACTTCTTGTGGGCTGTGTTAAAAACTCATTATGATGAGATCCATTTACTAAACTCTTATAATTACAAAAACCAACATACTCGCCGTAATTCAATTACGAAGATTTTTTTGTAAATTTACATAGAAACACTGATATTTGCAGACGTTTAATAAACTTTTAAAATTTCGTAGAGTCAAGTTCAATGTTCGTTTCTTGAAAAATCATTAACATTAAAATAAAAGGGCAGGCTTTAAATAAGAAACCAACTTTGATTCTCTTTAAATTCATTAATTTTCGACATGTTTGTAACCAAACTGGAGCCTTTTTGAAATTCCAGTCTTGTTTCTTGTTTTTATTGAACTTCTATGTTACCATTACACCTGCAGTTAATGGTCTGTGTCACACTACAGTGAGCACAGAAAACATCGTTGATCTCCAGTAAAGCTGAACGTAAATAAAAACACTTCTTATATTTACGAGCAACTTCTGAAATACAAAGTATCCCTTGATAATCACCGACAAAGATAATTACATTTGTACAGAGTTAGAAGAATTTTTACACTCGCTGTTTTGACTTACTCTTCTATGGTTTTTATTTACATTTACGTTGAAAAATGCGGTTAGGATTTAAGGAAATACGTTTGAATGCTTGCTTACTTCTGATCTTTTCTTGTAATTTAGATGTATTTTACTTAGATACATTTTTTAATTGCTATTTGAAGGTTTTCTTTTATTATTATATATCACTGATAGTGGGCAGACCATACAGCTTCATAAATGCCTAATAAACAATAACTAGCAAATTATTAACTTGATAGTAACTGTCTCTCTTGTTGTATTTAGAACTCAATTTTAAAACGAATCATTTATATCTACGCAATTCCTAGGTTTTCAGAATTCGTTTAAAATCTGTGAAATTCGGCTTCAATTTTTCTTTGTAGCAGATTCGACAATATCAGAACTTGAATTTCGAAGCTGAAAAATTCAAATCTTCGGTTACAAAAATATTCGAATCGAAGCTCAGGATGTATTCAAGATTTCAATCCTTAAGGTGAGTTTCAAGTGCTTTGAACCTTTTACAATGCACACATTAAGAATCAAGTTTTGGACTCACATTCGAATTAAAATTTTATTAGAATTTTGAAGATAATAAAATTCAAATTGATAAAACTAGAAAACTACGAATATCTAGATTATGGTCAAATATTCGATTCAAGATATAGTAGGTACCTATTTGAATTCTTGAGCTCAGATTCACGAACAGAATAAGGAACTGAATTTTTAATTGTTTAGGTTTTAAATTCTGGACCTTGAACTTAAGGTTCGATCTTAAGTTACATCTACGGAGGACGAATTTTTTTAAGTCGAAAACTAGAATTCGCTGTTTTAAAAGTGCTGAAATCTGTAAACGCAAATTCGAATTTCAGACTGTGGATTCCTGTCCATATAATTTTAGCAATCGAATCTCCAAACTTAAAAGGATTAGAATCGACTTCAATCTTACAATAAACAAATTAAGTCTCGAGTTTTTGCACCAGAATTCAATTTTTTTTGAATTTGTAATTGGTAAGTTTTTCGAATTTAGTGTTAAAGCGTTTGATTTTCAAATTTTCAGGTTAGAAATCGCTGCTCTAATATTTTCATAATTTTAATTTCGAATCTAACAATTTGAATACAATCTTTAAGTGGATGCCGTAAAGACTCGAGTCCTTCACTCAAAATTGCGAATCCTTCGAAGCTTTAGTTGTAGTTTCAAATCTATGAAGTGTTTTCCAATTTTGTTCAAATATTTGACGAAATGAGTAGAATTTGCAATACAAGACTTATCCAAATACGAATCTCTAAATACTTGGTTCAAATATTACAATTCACTTACGATTAGAATTTATATTTACGATTGAACTTCAGATTTACGATTGTTACGATTTATGATCTAGTTGAGGATTTAAATCTTAGAATACAAAGCAAGGTTTGAATTCTGGTGATTGAGTTTAATATTTGATCTTAACACGGAGTCTTTAAGTAAGTGAAATTCAACGTTTTAAAATTATGCTAAAATTTTAGGCTTAAATTTCTGATTGTAAATCACTGTACGAACATCCTTCAGATTCGAATATCTGGATTCGAATGTAATCACCTTTTTGACTCCAATCTTCTAATGGGCACGCAACATTTAATTTTTTTGTCTGAATGACTCTAAATTAATCATTTTTGAATCTTTCAAATATATTGAGTTTTTTAAGTTTGTTCTCTAAGCGTTCAATTTTAAATACGAATTGTATTGTAACGAGATGCGTCAGCACACGTATGGGATCATGTGCGTCATTCACCGAAAAGCTTCCAGAACGGTCGATGGTTACTCATTCTCGCGCGACTACGGCAACGCTCAGGAATGAAGTTCTGGAAGGACGAAGCTGGGATATATAAGGCGCGACGAAACGAACACGGGCAGTCTAATCCAGCCTACATAAAGGGTCGCGAATATGTACGTCGGTAAAGTTAATGTAAATATAAGTGAATAGTTATAAATAAACAAACTGTACAAATAAATTAATTAGTGTTACGGGTTAATATTAGTGTTTTGTATTAGAATTAATATTAGTGTTGTGTTTTAGTGTTAAGTTGTTATTTCGTATTTCTTCGTTGCTTAATAATTTTAATATTTGTTAATAAATAATTCACACAACGAACGGAAGTTTTAAATAAACTTTTTAAAACCGTTACAGTATGTTAAAAAGTACTCAAGTCTCGAATCTGAAAAGAATTCCATCTTCGATTCGACGTAAATCTTTGAATATATTTCTTTCTTAAAATTTTTGATTGCAAATTAGTATTATAACTAGAAAATAGCCAGGGTTCCGCAGTGGTAGAGCGTCAGGTTAGTGTTGTCCTTGGTTCGAATCCCCCTGATGACCATTCGTCTTTGGGCACCTAATTAACGACACTCTCCTCCGAACGCAGACCCTGGAGGTAGAGTAACAAGGTCTTACACAACATACATACACATGACGCTCTACACAGTGTGTAGTATGTAGGTATAAACGGCGCACCAACTTCGTAACCCGCAGAGATGAGTCGGGCTGTGCATTGCACGCGGAGAGCCTAATACGTTAACGCGCCAGCCTCGACACCGAAAGGTATAACAGGTTACAGATAATACAGTACAACTAAGACTAAAAATTAGTGTTTGAAAATGCTCTCTCTCTCTCTCTCTCTCTCTCTCTCTCTCTCTCTCTCTCTCTCTCTCTCTCTCTCTCTCTCTCTCTGTCTCTCTCACCCCCGAAATTCGAACTTAAGAGGAGACCCATCTTTGACTTCCATCCAAATCTCTACATGTATATGTACAATTTTCAAATTGGAATATTGAATCTGAGCAAATACCCTTTCGTCGAATTAGGCCAAAATTTGAATAAAAACGAATCTTTCAAGTCAATACAAAACTTCAAATATAAGTATATCACACATTTATTCGAAATTTGAGATTTTTGAAATCTTTAAGCCCTAGTTTTAAATAACCTAGAAATTTCTTGGTAAATTTTCGACTTCATATTTAAATTAGGATTATAAATTACTATTCGAAGATTCTTAGGTCTCAAATATCGAATCAAGATTAAAAACAATTTTTAAATTCCACCTAAATCTTCAATTGTTTATCTTAAGACTTAGGTTTTCGATTCAAAATTTACAACTGCGGAAGTCCTTAATTCCTAGTTTTTTGGATATCTAGGTAAATTTTTGATTTCAAACTTAATTCAAGTTATTATAAATTTCTGCTTAAAGATTTCGACGTTTCGAATATACTATCTTGAAATTCGGTGAAAAAGCTTTGATTCTAAATTCGAAATTCATAAATTTATATTCGTCAGAAATTTTTTAAATATTTTGGTAAGCTTACGCCTTTGATTTTCAATTTTTGAAACTTTTACTTTAATTTACTGAAAAGTTTTTCGAATTTCTTATCAAATTTTTTATTTATATGCTGAATTATTAGAAGTGTTTGAAAATCCTCAAGTCCGGAATGTCGAATCTGAAATGATTCGGATATCTTACTTTCAGTGAAACCTTGGAATACACGTTAAAGTAAATACTTTCCATAGTAAATTCAATATTTTTGGCAATTTTAATCTGTCATTTTAAATTCTTAAGAAATTTTACGACTTTCGTGTTCAAATTTTAGGCTTCTAACGTGACTTTTTGATTATAAACTATATAACTAACTATGTTTGAGCTTTAAAGGGCATCAAAGGTTCAAACAATATCTTGAATTAGAATTCGCGAACAAAAACATTTCATTAAGACTCAAGGTTCGAATTTTCATTGTCGAACTTCTTTAAGAATAGAGTCGTCTTGAAATTGAAAGATTGAATGATTTGGTCAATGCTAAAAATTCACATTTAATTTCAAAATATGATAATCAAAATTTGTGTGTAGGATTTGACTTACCAGTTCCATTAAACCTTCCAACGCAAGTTTGAGTTTCTCGACTTCGACTCATTTCATCCCTGTTTTGGAGCTAAACTAAAAATTGCACTAAACATTTAAATGTGCAATTTGAATTACTAAGACTTGAAATTTAAGTGTTCTAGGTTTCAATCCTCAAGTTCGAATGTTAATTGTAGAGATGCGAATTTCAGATTTAGATGCGGATCCGACTGATAGTCTTGGATTAAACATTAAGGGAACTTAACTTACCTCAAAGAAAAATCCATTAAATCGGAGATATTTATTATGAAAATAATATTTCAGTTTACTTTGTTTTGTTAATTTATAATAATTATTATTGCGCATGATTCAACAAGTCAAACTTACTTCCTTCAGCCTGCAAAGAATCATTTTCGACTTTAAGCTCCAAATTCGGGATTTAATTTCTACAAAGGGAACATCACGCATAGTGGAATTAAGTCTTTCGTAGTACGTTATACTAACAAGTTAACTAAAACTAAAGTTTAACGACTTCATCGTTAACACAAAAAAAAACTTATTCCAGCAAACATGATGAGTCGTTTCGTTTAAAACAAAATATCTTCTTTACACCCTAGCGTTGTTTGACACAGAACACCTGGAGGGTTATTTGTATTTCATGGATGTTATGAATAAAAACATAAGATAGTTCCTTAAACCAATAATTTGTTACCTGTTACTTAACCCTGGAGTAGTGGCGCTCATGTTACGGTAAAGAGCGGTGGCGCCGAGTCTGTCAGACTCGAAACTTTGAAAATTTTTATTTCATTAACTATTATCAATATGTTTTTTTTTGTTAATTTTTGGGATTCGTATGTATGCTTTCTATAACTAAATCGATTTTCAGGGCTGTCATGTTTTCTCAACATCAATAACACGTCAAAATACTAATATGGTACAAAATATACGAAAATTTTTAGAGGTAAATTGAAAAAAAAAACTCTATTGGCTGAAAGCGATACAAAACAAAAAAAACATTTCCTGAAAGAACAAATAATAAACAATATTACAAAGGCATGTCTGGTAGTGTCTCGCACACAGGGCAGCGAAATTCTGCATGTTTTAAACATAGAAATTTTGCAGAAATAACGAGTGGTGCTGTTATTTTTGTAAAAAAAAAGAATCAATAGTGTTTTCACTGCACTAGCCGACAGCGTACTATATATAATGAAGGTACTAAAAGGCACAAATTCCTAGCTCCCCCCCCTCCCTTTTCACATAAGATTTTGTAAGGCTCGAGTCTCAGAGACTCGGCGCCACTACTCCAGGGTTAAGTTAGAGCTCCTTATAAATTTTGTGACGAAATTTAGATTTCACATGGGCATGGCTGCAACTTGGTATCAATTTCCCCTTTTTTTGTACGGTTTTTAAATAAGTGTGGCAACTCGAACTAAATTTAAATTTTGAATAATTTATGACTGTACCTTTGTAAAGAGTCAATAACGCAAATAAATAAATGGGTTTTTCTTAGATCTAGGATTCGTCCATTAATTATCAAGCGAACTTGATTAAATTACGTTTGAATTTGAGTCACATACTAACAAAATTGAAGATAGTTTGATATAAATTTCCCTCATTTCCATTAGCACAGACTGTAATTAATAGCAAGGTGTTTTAATAAAGGCACGAATTGAAAATCCTGAGTGGTTACCATAAACACAAGCAAATGTTTCCTAGCAGATTTTATAACTAAGATACACAAGTTTGGTCAGGAATCATGTTCCTTAATGGGATACAAAGTGAGAACATATTTCAAGTTGTCACATTTCAACCGGAAGCACATCCCGTCTAAGCACATGCATACCGTCAAGCAGTTGCCGCAAATATTTTAATTTCTGACATATTACTACAAATTATTGCTACTTTTTTCCAAAACTACTTAACTAAACTAGGGTAAAGAAGTTATACTAACATCCTGCATCTAACACCTAATGAGGACCAAGGTTGTAAAATTTGAGTAGCTTAAATAAATCACAACGAGGGTTATAAACGTCATGCCACATCACGTCGTGGTTATTTTTAAAACTTTGAAACAATGTTTAAAAATTAATTGTATTTGGATAAGTAATTTGCTAAACTAATAAATTATTAAATGCATAAATTTATTACGTAAACAGATATTTTTCAATTCCAAAATTTTCTAACACATAAAATGATTAGCGATTAATGTGTGCTCTTAATTTGATAATCTCTAGAACCAAGGATAAACCGTCAACAAAGGTCTTAAAAGCAAATTCCAATTAAAAGCCAGAGCGGTCAAACGATTAGAATTGCAAAAATCGACATCACATATTTTACAAAATTTTTCAGTGTTGTTTGATTGTTGATTTGACCCTTCTAAAAACGTACTGCAATACGAGTCAGGAGAATTTGAACAGAATCTTCTTACGGACGAGGAAGAATTTCCTGAAAAAGTCGTGATTACCTCAAAAGTTGGAAGTAAAATTGAATTAAAGTCTAACCTAGATTTCCCAATCTTTGGTAAGTTTCAACACACGTAGCATTGGGCCCTTGACATGTTTGGTTTTGGGATGTGCTTGGATATGTAGCACATCGACTTAAACTTGTACCATTGCACATGTAGCACTGAAGTGAAGTGCCTGAAAAACAATATTAAGTTTTTAACAACTTTTCCTCATTTTAATTCCCTCACATCTTTGCAATATTTTTAAGTTGAAATATTATTTTTTTAAAATGTAATATTCAAGCTTTCCTATTTCCTCTCACTAATTTGTTTTTAAACGATTTTCTTAATTATTATTTTAAAAGAAAATTTGTAAACTCAAAAATAGGAAATTCTGTTTCTACAGGGTGATTCAAAAGGTATGGTCCAAACTTAAGGGTGTGATTGGCGATGGTAAAATAAGCAAAAAATGCCAATAAACCCATGTCTTATTTCCAACAGTTATCTAGTTGCAGGGATTTTACTGCTTTTCAAGAACGCTTCAGTGTTAACTTTTGGGCCGGTATTACAGGCGATCATGTTATTGGACCATATGTATTACCACATCGGTTTAATGCTGCCATGTATTTAGACTTCTTAGATAATGCCTTGCCGGAATTATTAGAAGATCTGCATTTTGATATGCGAAGATCCATGTGGTATCAGCATGACGAGGCACCGTTGCACAATTCACATCAGGTAAAGGTTCGGCTAAATAATCGCTTTCTACAGCGCTGGTTTGGAAGAAGCGGTCCAGTAATATGGCCGGCTCGTTCGCCTGACATTACTCCACCAGATTTTTCCTTGTAGGGTGCATTAAAAGAAAAAGTTTATGCAAGGTAAATTCAGAACGGGGACCATTTAGTTAATAGAATAAATGAAGCTGTTGAAAATATTCGAAGACATCCTTAACAGAGGAATGTTCGAGGTTCTCTGCGTCGGCGTTGCCAACTTTGTATACAAGTACAAAGTGAACATTTTGAACGTTTGCTGTGATACTTTTTAATTTTTCTTATAATTGTATACATTCTTTATTAATAATTAATTATCGTAAATGTTGTTATAATTAGAAAACAATTGAGAATCGGACATGAGTTTATTGGCATTTTTTACTTATTTTAACATCACCAATCACACCCTGAAGTTTGGACCATACCTTTTGAATCACCCTGTATATTAATTTTTCACGATTAAACTCGTAAATTTGAATTCGAATATTCAAAACGCTTATGTTAATTTACGATCTGAAATTCGAACCAAATTGAAGCTTTAAAAGTATAGTTTAAAAGAATCTTTTAGAATTTAACAATGTAAATGGAACATCTAGAAATCTCAAGATTTCATTTTCGAAGAAGTTAAATTAAGGGTTAGGTATATTTAACTGCAATTTATAGTATAAAATTGATGTCTGAAGCCTAAGATTTAAACACGAAATCTAAAAAATTCCTCAGAAATTTAAAGCTATAAATAAAAATATCAAAAAACGAAATCAAAAGTTCCTCAGAAATAAAGCTATAAATTAAAATATTGAAAACTTCTTGCAAATTTAAAACTAGGATTTTGAAAATTTCAAGTTCCAAATTAAAAGATATTGGTCGATTTTGAAAATCGCATTTTGGTCAGATATGATATTTGAAAAATTAGCAATCTTTAAAATTTTTGACGGACATTCGAAAAACACTCAGTTAAAGCTAGGAATTAAAGCTTTGACAAAATTGATACATCGAATCAAAAGTTATAAAAAAAGGTTATATTCAAAGATTTAAAATTTAGAATCAAAAACCTGAGCCTTAAAGCCTTAAGCTATACATATATTTCAAGATTTGATAGAAACTGAAGAAAGGATTTTGTTCAGATTCAATATTCGAAACTTAAGATTTTTCGAATAGTAATTTATAATCTATTTGAAATCAAAAATATTTGACGAAATTCGAAAAACTCCTCGCGAATTTAAAAGTAGGAGTTAAAAAGTTATAAAAAAATCTAAATATAGAATCGAAAACTTGAGCTTTAAGGAATATTTCAAATTTGAATTCTTTTGAGATCCTATATTCGAAATCTAAACATTTTCAGACAGTTATTGATAATTGTAATTCAAATTTCTAAAGGCATTTGAAAAACTGCTCACGAATTTGAAACTACGAATTAAAGTTTTCACAACATTCAAATTTAGAACCAAAAACTTAGCCTCAAGCTATATAGATTCAAAGATTTTGGTCGAACTTGAAGACTGAATTTTGACCAGATTCGAGATTCGAAACCTAAACATTTTCAAACAGTAATTTATAATCATAATTCAAATTTTGAATTCAAAAAATTCGAAAAACTTCTGGTGAAAACTTTAGTTTAAACCAAACATTCGAAGTTTGTGTAGAATTCGAAAATTGGATTTTGCTCAAATTCGATACTTATTCGAAACCTAAGACTCTTCGAATAACATTTTATACCCATAATTCAAATTTAAAATCAAAAATTTCACAAAATATTCGAAAAACTGACGAATGAAACTAGGAATTAAATTAAATGTTTCAAATATTTCAAATCTAAAATCAAAAGATTTTAGCGATAAGCCAAACATTCGAAAATTTTAATAGAATTCTAAGATTTTGTTCAGGTCCGATATTCGAAAGAATTTTCGAACAGTAATTCACAACCGGAAAAAAAATCAAACTTTTGCCATAACGAGAGTGTTTAAATTGCGTACTCTCCGATACAAAATAAGTATAACAAGTATTAAGTAAATACAATATTTTAAATTTTAAAGGGTAAGTAAATGTAATAATATTGACAACTTATTAAAGAAAGGGGATATTGTGTAGGTAGGTATAATGATTTTTAATTATTACTAAGAAACGGAACACTCCATCGTCACTATGTATACTAAATAAATAAAAAGATAGTTGTTATTCGTTGCTAGAACGAGAGTGTTTAGATTATATTCGAATATTTGTGTCGAATTTCAATATTGGATTTTGTTCAGATCAGACATTCGAAATCTAAAAAACTTCAAACAGTAAATTATAAACACAATTCTAAGTTGCTAAGAAATTTGACAAATGTCTCAGGAATAAAAGGCATAAAACATCTCAAATCTAGAATAAAAAAGTCTTTAACGTTAAGCCAAATATTCGAAAATTTGAGTCCGAAATGTGGGTAGAATTCTAAGTTTGAATTTTGTTAAGATTTAATATTCTAAACTCAATCAGCCTTGAAAAGTAATTTATAATACTAGTTCAAATTTGTAATCAAAAGTATCCAGAGAAATTCGAATTCGGAGATTGGATTTTGTTCAGGTATAATATTCGAAACCTTAAACCTTATTTACAACCATAATTTAAATTTGAAAGAAATTCAGCAACTTTTCGCGGATTTTACACTAGGACTTAAAGGTTTCAAAGAATTTAAATTTCGAAACATAGTCATAAACCTACAATTGCAGCTTTAATTGAATTCGAACATCGGATTTTGTTTAGATTCGATATTCGCAACCTAAGGATTTTCGATCAATAATTTATAATCACAATTCAAATTATTTGGAATCAAAAATTTGCCAAGAAATTCGAGAAACTTCTCGCAAATTGAAATTAAAAGTTTCAACAATTTTCAAATCAAAAACATAAGCCTTAAGGTGGATATTTGGAAATGTCGGTCGAATTCGAATATTGAATTTTGGCCTGATTCGATATTCGAAACCTAAAGACTTCCGCATAATGTATAATTATATGAATCAAATTTTAAAATCAAAAATTTTCAAAATATTTTTTGTGAACTTAAAACTAGGAATAAGCCTTTGAAAATTCCAAATTTCAAATCAAAAGTAAGGCTGTTGAAAAGAAAAAAATTTATCCGGATATCCGGATATGAACTTTTATCCGAGTCATCCGAAATTTCCGAATTCGGTTAACAAACTAATTTTTTATCCGGATAATTAGAAATATCCGAATAGTTATAATATCCGGATAATTTACAGTATCCGGAAAATTTAGAGTATCCGGAAAATTTAAAGTATCCGGATATTTTGAAGTATCCAGATTACGTTTAAATCTATTATCAATTAACTAGAAAGCTGAAAATGATATGAAAATATTGAAAATACTAAAAAAGGTCTGTTGCTGCTCTAAAAATGTATATATTATGCAGTAGTAATATAGTAATCTCCTACATAACTTGCCTACAAAATATTCTGTAAGCAGTTTAAAAGAAATCTTTAGAAATCATTAATTCTATTCGTAGTATATATATTTGATGTGAATTCTCGTTATTTATTTCTGTTATGTTTTGACTGCTGTGTTAGTGTTTAGTCAGCAGTCGCCAACTAAAAACTCTTAATAAAATAAACAATCTCATTGCAATTTATGAATTTAGTATTGCGTATTCAGCGATAAATTCTTTTATCCGGATAATTGTTTATTCGGATAATTTTTTTATCCGAGTTATACAGTTTATCCGGATATTCTGTCTCTCACGTATATCCGATTTCTTCCATTTCGGATATTTTTAAATACTAATTATCCGGATATCTACGTGAAAATTATCCGGATATCCGTTTTATCCGGCTCGGATATAGCTTAAGAGATAATTCAGAGGATTTAGGTCGTATTAAAATACTGAATTTTATTAAGATTTGATATTCGTCAAACAGTACTTTATATGAAGTCAAAAATTTGTCAAGAAATTGAATTTAGAACTAGGAATTAAAGTAACATGGGGACCTGCGCTTTGCGAGCAAGTATGGCCGATAACATGAAGGGCTAAGGTCTCCTAAGTTGTTTGGTTTCGGAAATTTTAATTTTGAATTTAAAACATAAACCTTAAGACAAATATTTGAAGATTTAAGTCGAAATTGAAGATTGGATTTTGGTCAAGGCCGATATTCGAAACCTAAGAATTTGTAATCATAATTTGAAATCAAAAAGTTACCAACCAGTTTAAAAACTTCTGGCTAATTTAAAACTACGAATTAAAGGTTATAAACATTTTAAATTTGGAATAAAAGATATAAGTATTTAAAACTGTTATAATAATAACCGTATTTGAAACCAAAATTTGCTAGGAAGTTCAAAAAGCTTCTCACAAATTTAGAATTAGAAATTAAAGGTTCTTCACCAATTTCAAAATTCGATTCAAAGAACTTTAGCCCTAAACTACATATATCTGAGTCGAATTCCAGGTTACTTTACATTCGATATTCGATATCTTAGAATTTTCGAATAGTAATTTACAACCATAATACAAATAAAAGTTCGAAAGAATTTGAAAAAACTCGGGAACTAAAAACTAGGAATTAAGCGTTTCAAAAACTCGAAATCTTGATTTAAAAACTTAAGTCTTAAGGGTAAGATTTTGGGTGGAATTCGAAGATTTTCGTCAGGTTCGATATTCGAAACCCAAGAATTAATTTCTAATCATAATTCAAATTTTAAAAGAAAAATTTCCCAAAATACTCAAAAACTTTCTCGCGAATATAGAACTGGAAACTAAAAGTTTCAGAAATTAAGAGTCAGAAAACTATGTCAAACTAACCCAAATAAATTAATATTTTGGGTCGAATTTCAAGATTTTGTTTAGTTTCGATATTCGAAACTTCGGAATCTTCAAACAATAGTTTAGAACAATAATAATATAATAATTAAAGTTTATTCAAATGTGAAATCGAAAATTTACTAAGAAATTTCTGGGGAATTTCAAAATAGGTAATAGTGCTTAATAAAGGTTTCAAAAATTTCAAATTTGGAATAAAAAGCATAAGCCTTAAGGTGCATATGTATATTTGGAAGATTAGTTTTATTTAATTAAATTTTTTGGTCTAATTCGAAGAGTGGATATTGCTCAGACTCGAAAATCGAAACAGACGAATTTTGCAAGAGGTATATTATTTGCCAAGAAAAGCTTCTCGCGAAGAAGAAGGAATTGGAGGTTTTAAATTTCGAACCAAAAAACTTCAGCCTTAAGCATATTCGAAGATTTGCTTTGAATTCGTGGCTTAGATTTTGTTCACATTCGACATTCGAAACCGAAGGATTCTCGAACAGTAATTTATTACCACAGTTGTAAGTTGAAATTAAAAATTTGCAAAAGAATACGAAAAACTTGCTGGGAATTTAAAACTACGACTTGAAGGTCTCAAGAAATTTCTAATCAAAAACTTTGGGCTTCAAAGTTATATGTAAAGATTTTAGCCTAATTCGAAGAATAGATTTTGTTCAGATTCGATGTTCGAAACTTAAGAATTTTCGAACAGTAATTTATAAGACTAATTTAAAATTGAGACTTAGTTTTCTTTGTAATTTGCGTTCCTTTAAACTGAGCCCTTTTATAGAGTGATATGATTGTAAAGCATATACACTATACACTTTTATTCACAGCCAGATATTAAAGGTTACATTATCAAAATATTTAAAACCTATCTTCGCGTGCTGTTTGCTACAAATCCAACAACTCATTTCTTTGCTTAATTCTGATATCAAATCGAAACATTAAGTGCAGTTTTCTGTTACCTTCGAATTAATCAACACCTTAACATACTAGTAATTAACCGTAAATAAAGGTCAGTACTCAGTACACAAACAACTACTATAAATAATGCAAATACATACATCTATCAACTTCAATAACAACACCAAACGAATTCGTAGAGATAAATTTATGACATTATTTTTGCGAGGCTACTTGCCGGTGGGCGAATAATAAAAAATACATAAATATAATTTAAAAACTAGACCCTCCTGTATGCCAGAAGTATTCTACACCTACGGAAATCCCCTTGAACGTATAAAATACTGTTTATATAGTGTAATAAAATTATATTCGTTGGTACTTATATTTTTGGTGCGTCGTTATAAATTTTAATGTTTAAAACTTTGGGTCTTTATTATTAGTTTCTTCGTTGGTAGATTTTTTATCGGTTAGAAGCCGAGTTGGTCGATTTTAAAGGATTTTTCCTTTACATAATACTTCTGCGTAGTTACTAAAATTTTGCTTATTTAGAAAGCAGATTTTTGTCCATAATTTTTACGTTGTGCTGACACAAAATTTGGAATAAATTTCTAATCAGCACTTTTTAAACGACTGCAGTGTTAAAACCTGGTTATTTTTAGTTTTGAAGGACCTACCTCACTTTACCTCAGCCCAAATTATTGATTTTAGAAACACTTGTTCGTTCAATACAGTTTTAACAAGTACCGAGTATTGTTTTATCAAAGCCGGTAGAGGATAAGATAAATATGTTAATTTTATGAAAAGAATTCTTGGTTTTTAATTACAGTTAAGCACGAACATATGGAACTTGAAAAAGTGAAGTATAAAATACCCTCTTTTTAGTCCTTTTTGATTTTTTTTAAAGAGCTTTTGCCGTGATTAATTTAAAACTGTTTTTTTAATCTATGGTACGTTTTTACTTTAGTTCTTTTTTGCTATTTATTTATTGTAGCAAACCAAGTTAACAGTCGTCGAACAAATATGGAAATAAATAAAAACCATTCGTACTTACCAATCATAAAACGACAGGAAATAACAAAAAAGCAAAAAATATACGTAAGCACAGACTTGTGCAGGCAACTCATATTGTCTACCTAAATGCAACGTGAATTCTATGACTGTTTGCAATGCTCTTGTTTATGTATTTATGTAGGTACTTTATCTGTACAAAATAATTAAGAACAACCTTGCCTGTTGTTTACTTGTAATTTTTCTAACGTTTTAACGTTACTAACATAAAGAAGATAGTGAATAATTTTTTAACCTCCAATTTATTGTCTTTCCAAGTCGTAATTTTCTGTTCATTTGTGACACGATATAATAATGCGCAAATGAGTGCAAAAAATCCTGAATGAGCTCAAAACAAGTCAATGATAAAGAAGTGCGAAACTTCGGGTGAAAATATCACTTTCGTGTTATAGGTAATTTTTCTTAAGGTTTTGCTTTACGTAATGTAAATTTGATAATAACCGATCAGTAAAAACTACAAATTAATTTAAGTATGGTTATAACAACGTCTGAAGGAAAAAGAGGCTTGGAGTTTCTATCAGCAGGAACTGAAGGTTAGGTCAAGAAGGTTAGGTCAAGAAAAAGCACATTTCACTGATAAGGAAAACCTCAACCAATACTACCAAAAAGATAAAAATGATAATACTTTGCGTTTACGTATTGGCTTGTCTATTGTTAGTTGACTATGTCAGATGCATAGTATACAAGGTGTTTTCTAAGTACGTGGAGAAAATGTAGGAGGTGATTCTTGGGCGAAAATTAAGGGTGCGTTTTCACCTAAGCTCTTATCATAAAATGCTCGCGTGAAGAGTAAGCCCCTCAAAAACGAGGTAAATATTTGGTTTTTAATTTCTCTCTCAAATTTGGGCAAAGATAGAAGGAAGTCCCGCTTAGGACTATTTTTTGGAATTTATGTATTTAAAAATATGTGTTTTTTCATGAGACTAATAATGTAATAATCTTCGATAAAATCTCCGAATAAAAGAATAAAATATATAGTTTTATTATTTTTTATATTTAACGGTACAGAGGTGATGAACACGAACGTCACTGATGAACTGTGAACACAAAAGATAGAGCTCTTGGTGTTATATTTGGGTACACCAAGTCTGAAATTAATATTCCAATGAATTTCTGAAATTTACAAGATTGTAGTTTTTTTTCTGTAAACTAGTTCATACACATACTATGTTTCGAAACCTAAATAAGGACTTGTGAACACATGTTAATAGAATTTTTTAAATCTTAAAATAAGCCAATGAAGCTTCTTCATACACTTAGGAAACACCTTGTATAATTTCCTCAAACTCCCTATTTAGAGCATAGGAATTCTACATATTATCTTGCCATCTTGTTTAGCTTTGGGCAATACTTCAGACCACATTGTTTCCAGTGCACAAAGCATTTTTCGTAAATAGCTTGGGCCGTCACATGTTAAAGTTTTCTAATTGTAGTTCCAAGTATTCCAGTAGATGATACACTAGGTCCACCATTTTTATGAATTATTTAGACGCTTATCTACTCACATAAATAATTCCCTGAAATATTTCGGGTTTAACTAAGCCCATATTATGTGTTAAACAGCTCTTTAGACCTTTAAGCTCATAATATATTGCTCCATTCTCTTCGGTCCCTTGCCAAATTCTTCCAGTTTCCTATTTGTATTGTATTTGTATTTCTTCTTCTAAGTCACTTTCCTTACAGTCCATCTACCCTCTTCTCAGTGTTAATCTCTTATTTCTTCCCTTTGGTTCTCCATGCATGTTCTTCTTGTTGTCCTTTCATCGCACATCTTAACTTAAGTACCGTAGCAGTTCTTTAGGCCCCTAGACCAATGTCTTAGTTTATCACATTTTTCAATAGTCTTTTCGGCCCTTTATTAAATTCTTCCAGTTTCTTATTTGGAGTTCTTGTAAGTCACCCTTCACACACTCCATCCACTCCGCTCGCAGCCTTCCTCTCTTATTTCTTCCCTCAGGTTTCTTTATTCCAGCATTTTTCACTATCCTTTGTTGCTCATCCTAACTAAGTGCCTCAGTCATCGTATTTTACCTTGTCCCCGTATAGCCCTTTAAGCGCTTGTTTGTACTTCTTCTCTAGAAATTACCTTCTTTAGTTTGTAAAATTTTTCTTTTCCAAAATGGACATTTTTTTCCCGTCGTCTTGTCTTAATGCCGGTATTTCGTACGCGTAAGTCGGAACAGGTCTTATGTTGCTTTTGTAAATTTATACTTTACAGCATGTCCTTAATATTTTTTGTTCATAATATCCGCCTTAGCATTGCTTCACATCTTATCCCTGCGATAATTCTCCTCTGTCTGTGGTCTGTGGTGTCCGATGGTAGGCAAATTATACAAATATTTACAGTCTTTATTATTATATTAAGTTACTTGTGCAAAGCACTGTTACGAAAAGGTCGTTTCTTTGTCACACCTCTACCAAGTTAAACTCTGTTCCTTTTGGGCCAGGCTACCTGCTAATGACTTATTCGTCATACACCACACTGTTTATTTCAGAGCTATTCTTTTTATCTCTTATTATAATCGGCGTAAGCTACATAAAGTGTAAATTTTTTAAAGTAGTTCCTTCTCTCTTGATCTTTCCTCTCTAAACATCTTTTCGAGTACTAAGTTGAAAAGCACCGTCGATAATTGATCTTCCTGTTTTAAACTAGAGTCAGCTAGAAATTCGTTTAATAATTTTTAGTCTATCTTAATTTTGCTTGTAGTGTTTTATAGAATCATACTAACTAGTTTTACCAGGTGGAAATTTGAATTCAGGCAATACTTGAACTATTTTCATTGTCTTTATCTTTTCCAATGCCTATTTCAAGTCTACAAAGACAATATGAAGGTGAGTATTTTGTTCCAGCATTTTTCAACGAAACCCATAAAGGTGCTTATTTGCCCTGACTACAAATAGAAAGCTGATACAGGGTTCTTGGATTTTTGAGAACACATTCATTGTTATAATCCGTAAAAGAAAACAGCCCCCTCTTTGGCTACCCTTCGTCTGAATTTAAGTTTACCATCGAGGAATTGCCTATCAAATTAGTAATAAGTACAGAAGTCTTAAACCTATACTGTGTACATGTAAAACTTTCTGTTCAAGGATATGGGTTGCCAGAAGATTTTTGCATAAAATCGAGAACCAGTCCACAAATGGAATCATCCGCCCCGCACGTGTCTGAGGTAAGTTACAATATAATAGGGCTAACTTAAAATTTTGACTTGAATTTTGTTTGCTCTTCACATGTATCGTATACACTCATTTAAGGTCGTCCAAATTTGAATTAAATACGAAAGCATTTCACAGAAATTTTATATTTTGATTTTGATGTTAATTCTAGCTTTACAAGTATTTGATTTCATTTTTTCCGTAATGTGTGGTTTCAGTAGAAAATGGCGCTAGGTGATCGTACATGTATCCTAGGGAAAATCTTTCCAGAAATTGCGTGGGCTTTAGCAGTAAAACCTTTGTTATCTCGTAAGGTAGTACTTTATCAAAATAGAGTACACATTCGAAATATATGCATTTCTGACTAATGTAATAATGATCATCTTTCTAATGTACTGCTGTTGGTATTGTAATGTGAATAATAATATGATTGTGCAACAACTGAGTGTTCAGATTTCGTATTTTTCTTAAATCCAGTTTGCTTTCTCCTTTATATTTATTTTCTGTTTTTCTTAATTAACTGGTTAATTTGTTAATTTTTAATGTATCTTTGTAGTGTTTTGTTTATTGCTATTTCTGTTCGAACCATTTCGTGATCGGAAAATGAAACGAATATGGAAAAAGAACCCAGTGAAATAAATTTTGAAGAAACATTCGCTACCATGCTGACCACTAGAGGAATAAGAGGCCAAACTCCTTTCATAGGAAAAGTAAACAAAGTTCTGTAGTAAACATAGCATTTACATTGAAGATATTTGTTACCGTATTGTATCATTTTTTTCAGCGTAGCCTTACTTGTATAGTTACCAGTATTGAAGCTCTGCTTTGAGTTTCTGCAGTCTAAATGAATTTTCTGTTAATTTGTTGCGTTCTTGAGGATTCTATTTTTATACTAAATATATCTTTTAATTATAAATTTCGAGGTAATTCCTCCAGTTTTGATCTTGATCTTAATGTTTTTATCCTTTCCTAATTAGGCAAATAATTCAATTAATTAGCAAATCTTTCCCAAAGGAAAAATAATGAGTTTACTAAATTTTAAAATTTGTTTATGTAGGCGTAAAAAAAAAATTTAACGAACTCCGCTAGTAATCTATATCAGCTTAGTGCGGCAGCTGTTTTGCAAATTATTTTAAAGATAAAATCAGGTTTAAGTTGTAGACAAACAGAAGTAAGACAAGCCGGGTTGACAAATCACACCTGCCTTTTAGTGCTGAAATAACATCTCTTTATTTTTAAGCCGTTTTACCTTTTGTTCGTCCAATTATCGGCGCGTTAGTTTCACTATTTGCAGAGAAAGTGGTGTATGTTTAATAATTAAGTGGGTGGGTAATACTAATGGTAAATAACGACAGCCGTTTAATTTATAAACTCCGCGCCCCTTGATTATAGAGTAGTGAATTAATAACAAATTGTACTTACTTGTCTTACAGCAGACTTCAATTTGCATCTTTAACTAGAATCTCGCAGTAAATACTAGTAGTGGTAGTAGTAAATATTTAACGATTTGATACTGTTCTGACTATTAACTCAGCGACTGCGACATCCTCTTGGAACTAAATAAATATTTATTTCCATTCTTTTAAGTGCATCTTTAGAAGATTGTTTTTAGTATTACGCTTGGGTTAATCGCGCATTAAGACATGCAAATTTTGACGTTAAAAGTGCCTTAATGAATATGCACGTACAAGGCGTTAAAGTTACATTTTTATAATACATTTCCTGCTAGACTACTGCGCGAATACACTCAAACAAAAGCTTCATTCATTAAAGTGAAAAACTGCCTCGTGTTTTTAGGGGATTTATACCTTTTATTTCGGACTGATAAATCCATTGTTATCATGTAATCGCACTGTAATAAGTGACAAATAAATAATGCCTTAATTTGCATAAATTTGCCTTCCACGATGGCCCGTCTAATTAATATCAACCGGAAAAAACCGAGGAATTGAATTCGGAATTATTATTCCTTAAAACACCGAAAGACCACAAATAAACGATAACTGACAGATTAGTACATTAGGTGCGCATGTTGTAAGACTTAAGCGTTGGTTAATTGTATATTTAAGAGTACGCATACGAAATTAGCACAGCAGGTTGTAGCACTTTCGAGCATTAAATGAATTAATACAAGTACATTACAAATGGTAATGAAGTAAAATAATTTGCAGGAAAGATACTTCACTAACTTAATTTAGTAAAACAAATTATCAAGTTAAATAGTATTTCACGGAAGTGATCATGTTTTATACGAGGAAGTGTAAGAAATTGTTTCACGGGAACGTTCAACACACTATCCGTTCTGTTTATATTTAGCATTACCGTTAGGAAAGAGATTGTTGTTTTATTACGTCTAACTACTGTACAACAATATTTATATTCAAAAGCTGGGCATATCTATGGAACTGGTTGAAAATTAGTATTTAATCAATTTCGTATTTTCAGCTGGAGCTTATATTAAAAATGATGCATAATAAATTAAAAACTCCAGGAAGCACACCCTTTTATCTTTGTTTCGTAAAATATACCAAATTTAGGCACAAACAGAACTAAAAAGTTTAATCCAAATCAAAAAAACTTTGAATTACTTTAGTAAAGTAAATGTTATTGTCATTAAAATACATATTATATGGAATAATTGTAGAATGAAAACGAGACGTTTTGTTTAAATACATGACATCCAACTTAGCAATTTTATCAACAGCAAAAGTAAAAGGAAATACTTGAGTCATGATAAAAGTTCTAATATGCATAAATTTTAGATAATCACTTTAACAAGCTGCTGTACTTGTGCTATACCTGGTTAAATATTAATTTATGAAAACTTTTAACGATTCTCTTTACAGTTCACCACCTAACTTCAATGACTGCAAATATAAGACGTTGTAAATATTAATATGTAGTTATTTCAAATCTGCGAGTAGCTATGGAGCTATTAAGTACATCAGCAGTGGTTGTAAATTTGTGACTTACATCAACGATTCCAGTTAGTTAATTAATTAAAAATCCTTTTAGAAAATATATTTCAGCAATCATACCATGTTCAACGGTTTGATGGGCCTAATTTCACAAATATGTTATAAAGTGCGAAAAGAGTTCTTTTCAGAAGTAGCGTAAAGAAGAAAAGGATTATTGTTAGGTACTTAACAACACTATAATTTATAGTGAAAATCGGTCAAAACGCTCCGTCCTGGTTGTTTTTTGGCCAATGTTGTATATATTAACTTTAATATAAAAAGTAATTCATCAAAAAACCTCAAACACAATCTTGTTCTATTTCGTATTATTATTTTTATCTTTTCCTTTTTCGTGTTTTTCTTCTTTGCCTTCATCGTTGCCTTATTCCTCTTTTCCTTCTTTAATCTCAGTTGCCCGTCTTCTTAATAAAATAAATATTCTATACAATTTATAACATAATTTCTGGTTTGAGTTAGGCCACTTTTAATAGAACAGAGTAAGAATTGGTCAGATTGTAACCAATTCCCACTTAACACTGAATATCCCTGCGTGGTCGAAGTCACATTTCGTCGTTTAATCTACACTCCATCATCAGTTTTCTTAATCTGATATCATTTCTAGTAACACCGCTTGCTCATCCCTACTTTTTGGTATCTTATTTCTCCCTCGGATCCGTTTTTACAGCATGCTGTTCCTCAATGCCGAATACAGCAATTCGAATTACTGTGTTTTGTAGTCGTAATTCGACCACATAAACCACAAATTGGTATATTATTGGCAGCACACATGTCAAACGCTGTACGTTTACGGTTAATAGAAACTCTCAGTTGTTTCAAGATGTACCCAAGGTTTCCAAATGCAGTCCATGCCAAACTAGTTCTTCTACCGGTCTCGACTTTTTGTACACTTTTCCCAGTTTTTGTTGTATCCAGGATACTCCTAATCTTCCTGTGTTGGGCTCATAACTTTCGTCTTCTGAAGATTCATTTCCAAGTCAACAGCAGCCCGTGAAACTATAATGAGCTCACACAGTATTTTGTTGAGTTCATTATTAGCATCTCAGTTACTAAGAAGCACGGCCTCTTCTACAAATTCTCAGGTCAAATTTTTAAAACGATTTCTACTGTTAAAGTCAAGAGTTTCGGCAATATTGCTTAACCTTTGACTTTGGTGCACGCCTTCTTTAATTTTCTTAGTAATGAGAACTTCTATCATAAAGGATGATTGCGAAGACTCTCTCGATATTACAATTAAATGAACTTTATCAAAATTTTGACGTGCTAGTGTTGAGGTAGAACAAAAAGAAGTGAATGTAAGGACTTTCACCAGAAACTAATATAAGAACTAAAAGAGCACGATATCCTAATGTCTCATATATGCCAGAAGTTATTCATGTTGAGCCCTTCCTTCGACTTTAACAATGATATGGTCCAAACCTCGAAGTGTTTATACGCATATCTGATCAGATATGAGTATCAGCAATCCATTTTAGCCCTCTCTATTTGTTGTTTCCGTTACTTCCCAGGTTTAAAGTTAAACAAAGATTTTCCGCTAATCGACGAATGCCAAACAGAAAGATACTTGGTAAGCCTTTCGAAGAGTATGCGTGCTGTTTTGACATGGACTGTGGTGCTAAAGATTTTTGTTCATTAATATGTTTTCTGAGGTTGACAGTCTTTTTACTGATCAGCTAAAAGAAATCAGGAAAGCGACTGATGAGGTATATAATTTGGAAATTCGTTCAGTTCCCATTCGTAAATAATGGAATAACTTATGCATTTTTCACAAAATGGAAATTCTTTAATTTTGTCATTCGTTCTAAGTATTTATTTCTTGATATGAAAATGGTTTTTCCAAAGTAGCCTCACCATTTCGGCACTTGGTTTGTTATTTAAAATTATCCTGAGATTTGCGACTTTTCAGCTATTTTATTACTAATTTCAGTTTTGATATCACTATTTTAGCTATGTCCTGAGAGCTTACATTGAGGACTGTTGGAATTTAATTGAAGTCATTACAATAATCTGGTCTCAGGGAACATGAGAATTTCACCGACGTCTTCTCCGACACAATTTCGCCTTTATTTTTTTGTATCTGTTGAAAGACACCTAGACACCTCTCCCTTTGCTCTTTTTACCACTGAGATCTTTTAACTTCGTGCTCTCAACGATCGCGTGCTGGATCCGGTTAGTGTGTTGGCATTTGCTTTCTCCACTTCTTTGTTAACTTTTATCCGTAAATCTCTAACAATTTTCCTGCGTTCTTCTTCATTTTCTTCTTCTTTTTATGTCCGAAGCATGTTGGTAACTCATAATACGTTTTACAATCAAATATTGGAACCACTTTTCATACCCATATGTGTACAGACAGCAGTTTCAATACCGCTGGGAATTTTTTTATGACAACTTGTTGAGTTATAGGTTTTCGCAAGAATTAGGTCAATTTCAACTTCTTTTCAATCTAATTGTTGTATTCTCTTCTCTTACGCCAACCTTCATTGTTCAAAATGTTTATGAATCAAAACTACATACTTTCCTTCAAAATGTGTGTCGATTGCGATTTTGCCCTGGCTGGTGGCTTGTACTCGTATCATAGCGTTTCAAGACGAATACTTCCGCATATACAGGGTGTATAAGAATTCGACCGACAAACATTGAGTGTATATTCCTCTCATTAAATAAAAGATATTCGATAACACTGGTCTTTATTGGTAAAATAAACTCTACATAGGCCAAACATTTCCAACAATCTATCGTGCATTTTTCAAAATTCGTTTTATTAAATGTTGGGGTTCAACCACGATGCTGGATTTCGATGTAACGCAATAAATTTTAAGTCGGTTTTAAGATTGTTAATTTATTATTACTATTAACACTTGTATACAGGCTATACACAAATTAAAATAAAGTTGCAAAAATTAAATGAGGTTACAAAACATGTCGCCACGTGCTACACGATTTTCGAACTGTTGATGCTTCTTCGTTGACTGCTGGTACAAGACAAGTTGTTGGTGGAGGTTGCTACCGCAGGTTACAATCTAGTATTACCAACGTACAAACTACCCCTAACTGCAAACATAAATGTTCCTAAGACTAAACAATTAAATAATAATAAAAGTTATACGAAATTCATTAGCTGCAATATTACCTAATTATCTTCTCTAAAGAATTCTGTGTTTTGAGAAATCATTATCAATTGGTGTTCCTACAGATTATATGCATTCAAATCTCAATACATGAACTTTAATTTTCACAGGTAGATTGATTAATACAATGTCATATGTTTCATATGTGTACGTCATTAATTAATGACATTTTATTCAAACATTTCATATTTTTATAAAAATTAAGATTGAAAGTTTAATTTGATAGGGCCTATTCATTTAATGAAATGGTAGACATGCTTTGGGCATATGGAGCTGCGGAAGGAAACGATAGAGAAGCATTGCGAATTTACACAGAGAAGTTTCTTCAGAGGCGGCAGCCGCATCATACAACATTCGCTTCAATTGATAGACGATTACGTGAAACTGGCACCAGATGCTGGACGACAAAGAGACGTCCGAACTGCTGATTTTGAAGGAGATATTCTGAACAAGATTGAATAGGAACCAAACATAAGTAGGTAGGTAGCAGAAGTTTAGCAAACCAAATTGGTGTAAATCATAGGACCGTTTGGAACATTTTACATGAGCAACTTTTTTATCCATATCGACCACAAAGAGTGCAAGCCTTACTTCCAGCAGATTTTCCGAGACGTCAACGGTTTTGTGGAGATCTGCTAAATCGAAGTATTGAAGATCCAACATTGCTGCGCAAAATATTTTTTACAAATGAAGCAACCTTTTCAAAAGATCGCATTACAAATCTGCACAATTTACATAACAGCTTGGGCTAATAAAAAAGTATTGTAACCCGTAATACTCAACATACATAGATTCAGTGTGAATCTATGGTGTGGGATTATTGACAATTACTTAATTGTCCTCTTCTTCCTTCCTCGGCGATTGACAGGACAGATCTATGTAAAATGCATTACCAGAAGTGTTGGTGTGTTGGAAGTGCCATTAGAGATTCGTAGGCAGATCTGGCTAACGCATGACGGCGCCCCAATGCATTGCAGCATCGTGGCAAGAAACTATTTAGATGAGATGTTTCCGCAAAGATGGTGGATCAGTAGAATAGGCAGTTCGTTTACCCGATTTAAATTCTTTGGATTTCTTTCTTCGGGGCCACCTAAAATCTTTGGTATATGAGACACCAATACAAACAGAAGCCGAATTGCGTCAAAGAATCATTAATGCCTGTGATACGATCGGACGAACTCCACGAATATTTGAACTTACCCGTCCATCTTCGCTCCAACGGTGCCAGTTGGGTATATGTGTAGAAGTTCGAGGAAGGAATTTTGGATTTTTATGACTGTCCCTGATTGCGTTGTTCCTTTTTTCTACTCCCACCATGGAAAGTGGGATTTTCAGACTTCGTCTCCATAGATACGAGTATTGAAAATGAGTGTTTGCCGAACAAGTGAAATTAGCGTGCGGAAAATTTACTTTCCGCACGCACATGCATGATTTTCGGTGCGGCAAAGTATAATTTTGCCGCACCGAAATCAAAATGTCATAATGACATTTGATGAATGTCAGATTTGATTTTGCAGAAATATTTAAATTTTTTTATGGAAATGTGGTTGTAGAAAAAATAGTGTGTAATACATGTGTTGAAAGCTTGTATTTGCCACTCTCATGTGACTGCAGCACTCACTATCGTTCGTGCTGCAAACTTCACATTCGTGTGGCAAACGCAAGCTTTCAACACTTGTATTACAAATTACTATTTCGTATTACATTTTAACTTGTTTCAATAAAGTGTCTAAAATGCGATTCATTTCGTTTTATTTTGAAATATTTTTCTTAAGTTTTATTATCATATTCTTGGTAAACGGTATGTCACAGTTTTCACTATTCAACAAATTTATTTTCAGATTTAATAATTGTGTTAACAAAAGTTCATCAAAAAGGCTAGGAAATTAGGAATTCGATCTTTCGCAACTAACATGTATGTTGTAGAAATATTAAAAATGAGTCGCCGTTTCTTTTAATTGTTGTAAAATGTTCAGCAAAATTGTGTTTAAAAGGTGTATACATGGAGATGCATAACTTTTTATGTAAGTAACAAAATAAACCAAGAAAAGTAGTTACAGGTTTTCTAAATTTTCAATAAAATAATCACAAAGTTTCTAATAAAACTGTCAACGGAATCTGCTTAGAAGTTATAAATAAAAAAAAATTACGGTTCAGAAATAAATGTCAACAGAAAAATAACAAGCAGCAAAAAGCATTTAATGCCTGTCAATTTCAGTTCATTTTAGCTTCAGTAAAACAAAAAAAGGCGTTAATTCCGAATAAACTGTTGAAATAAGCCAATTATTGCAATAATATGGTGTTCTACTACGTGCGTGAAAAACATTCAAAGCAGAAACAAGCCTACAGTTCTGATTTCATTAGTAGTTGCCTCGCCGGAATATGAAAAAATAAAAATTCGGTTCATATCAGATCTGTTATTGCAGAGACCAAATCGTGTAAACTGCAAATAAAAATCTGACGTATAATTTTTCGGTATTTTTCATCAAAACTTTTGTATTGGCTAGTCTTACGTCAGCCTTTATTGGAAGTTGTTAATGTGAAAGTTTTGAAAATTCCAGACAATGAAATACTCGTTCATGTAACCTTGATAATCGTATTTCTTCATTAGGATCTGTTGTGTATTTAAAAACAAGTAAAAAGGCGGTTTTGGTTATTTGTACCTTCAGGAATTCTTTCCTATTGTTCTTGGTTCGCAATGACTGCTGTTTAAGCTTCAGTGTATTCAGCGGTTTTCCACATTATTGTGTTTTGGTTCTTCCTTCTTCATTTCCTAAGCTTTTTCAGATTCATATTTTTTAGTGATTTGTTGTAGTAAAATTGTTTCATTTCCACTAGTATTTTACTTACTTAACGCTCTGGATTTGCTTGGCAAAATGACCGATTTAGATCATTTTAGACAAATTCAAATTAAATTTTAAACCCGCTGTACATATGTACAACTACATAAATGACCTTGATCTAAGAGTGGCGACTAATTCAGAAATCCCAAACTAGCGATATTTCTAAAATATTAAACTCATTATAGAGGGGTGTCTAGATTAGTGACGCCGGTTAGCGGAGCTGTCATACCACACGGAATACCTCGCATGCTCGTTACAACCTGATGATATATTAACGTGGCATATGTGCGATTTGTTATGTTTTGGTTAATTATTAATACGCACTTTGATTTACAGCATTTTGTCATAGACAAGCACATAGATGAACGATGTAACGAAGTAACGACGTTTCTAAAAATAAATTATTTAACGATGAATCATGCCAGGCTCCAAACACCTTCCATTTGCTTTTCTTTTGCAGTTTTGAATTTCCTTTTGCCTTTTTGAAGTAGGTATATAAAACCTTGAGCAGGACTTTAAGAAGTACTCCAATATTTTTTGATATATTTTTAAAGGAAATTTACGGAAACTGGCGCTTTCTAACGCTGCTAGTTTGTCCCATGAAAAGTCTAAAATTTATGATTTGGCAACGCAACTGTAGCATCGTCAGAAATATGTTTTATTGTCGAAATTTTTAAATTAGAAAACCCGCGAGAAATTTAAAAAATCCTGAATGGTTCATTAAAAAGGTTTATTACGAAGACAATGAGCTGTATACACATTGATTTCCCCCAGTAATAACTTTTGCTATCCATAGAGTACAAATAAAAAACAATAAATCACGGCAGTGACTGTTTTGACACCCTTACAAATGGGGTTCACTTCAAAGCATAATGAAACCAATAAACGACCCTAAAGTCGAGCTAAAGCTAGGTTTATAAGATTAAATATATTGTGTAAATTCGAAGTGACAGATGTTTATGTCTAAAAAATGAACATTAGTTCGCCCATAGTTATAGATTTTTAAATTGAAATAAAAATACTGCCGTAAATAACAACAGAATTAGATACACTCTAACTGTAACGGACTTGCCCTATGATGTTTTTATTTTATGGGGCTTTCAATGGGCTTCAAAACATATAAATTTGGGATTATCATAATTTTATGTAGTTTAAACCAAGGTAATATAAAGTAGTAATTTTTAAAAAGTTTTTATGTTTCCTGTTTAAATAATAACAAAACGTTTAAAATTAAAATAGCAAACCGTAAAAGCGTATAATAAATTATTTCGTTTCTGGTTAGAACAGTAACTTGGGTAGGGTAACGAGTTTTCCTTTGCATGTCATTCGGATAAGTTTATGTGCGCTGGGTAGATACGCTAGAAGGGCAAGTGGCCGATGCAGTTGATATATTTATGGTAGCGTGACTAAAGTTGATCAGCGACATTTACCTGTCGGCAGCTTCATAAAAGTAGCAGCTAAATATTAAATATTACCGCTCACACCAATATGCGTGTTGCCCTCATATCTGGAAATACCAAATAAAATAATTAGGCTAAGCAATCGTGTGTTTATCGTGATGGCCTGAAATATTTTACATGTTTTTTTCTTACTGGTTTTATTATGAAACACCCCGAAAAAATACAAACAAGAATATTGTGCAATATTTTGATCAAAATTTTCAGACAAATGGCAATAAATTTCTTACTTAATCCTTCCTCTTCTACCGCCGAAGCAGTGTAGAGGTATGAATAGTTTTGTAGTTGTGGTGGGGATTATCCTATAAATTTTTTCCAAGTCGGTATATGTTGCGCCTTCCTCAGCCTCAGATTCTTTTTCTTTAAAATTTCGGAGATTGCACTTAACCATCAAAGTTTCAGGCAAGCGCACTGACTTCACTCGGGATTTTAGGAAATCTACTCTCAGGCATACACCGCAAGTGACCTTTTTCTATTTGACTTTGAAGATTTTCAACTCCTGATTCATTTCGCAGTTTTTCATTACGAATTCTATCTAATCTGGTTTTTCGATCGATTGCAAGCTGTTTTCCCTAAAGCGTAGTATAGCTTATTGCCTGTCTGAATTCTCCTGTCTAACTAGTTCTTCGTCTAAGTTACCATGTTCATGTAGTAGTTGTACAGCCCAAATATTTAAACTTACTACCTGTCCGATGCAATTATTTTCTATTTGTATAATTATATTGTGTCGATCCTTACCAACAACCATTACTTCGAGTTTATTTTTTTTAATTTCTAATTTGCGCGACTTTAAAATTTTTATATCCAATTAACAGATAATCTCGTTCATTATTTGCTAATAAGATTATGTTGTCGGCATAAGTTAATATGTTCATGTTAATAGCCTGTAATCTCCTAAAACCCCAGTACAAGCTTTTCAAGTTCTTATTACAATGTAAAATAGAAAATAGAAGGAAGGAGAGGAGGTAGTCGTAGAGGATGCTCCTGGCTCAAAAACATTACAGATTGGACACAAATGAGTACCAATGCATTAATTGGAGCCACTAAAGACCGAGAAAATTTTGCCGAAATTGTTGCCAATATTTAGTAGTGAATACGGCACCTTAAGAAAAAGAAGATTACTATTTTTAATGATCTTGTCTAGCAAAATGTTAAAAACGCTACCTTGTCTTAGTAAATGCCGGCTTGCAGTTCCAGAAGATTGGCCTCCGTCACGTTCGCTAAACGCTTTTATAAAATAGTTTCGTATAATTTACCTGGGACGCTAAGTAGTGAAATAGGTCTGTAATTATCTTTTTTATCGCCTTTTCTAAATATTGGCAGTAATGTGGCAACTTCCCAATTTTGAGGAATTTGCTTAAATTTACAGACTGGAGTGTCTGCAAGCCGTTTATCCCTAGATATGTAATAATCTCAGGTGATATACATTCGTGGCCGCTTACTTTGCCAATTGCTTAATCTACGTAGGCAATGTTTACACTTACCGCTTGATTGTCTTGCGACCCATCTTCCATCCCATTATCGCTACCTCCCAAAACTGCAGCAAAGTGATCCTTCCATCTACAGATTATATCTTCCTGTTTCGTTGGGAGCTTGCCATTTTCGTCTTCGATAAAGTTCAGTGGGGATCCTTTCGTAGGTTTTTTTTAGCACTGTAGAAAAGTATTTGTCCCGTCAATTGGGGGAAATTGATCTCCAGGGGTGAGATTGATCACTAAATCGTCGTTTGATATATCTGAATTTAGCGCCCATACCTTGGCTCCAATCGCAGTGTTACTTACTGACTGTTGCAGCTAGGAGAAAGGTGGCCATAGCACGTGAACGAAAGCGCCCTCGCATTCTTCGCATAACTTCAGGTTGTTCTAAAGGTACTGTTGTTTGTTATAAAAAGATCTTTCAGAACTTTGTCTGGTAAGTCAAAATGAAAGCATTGTTTTCAGATTTTTTTGAAATATGCTTAACTATTAAGGCATCATAATATTTGGCGGTAATCAATCAGTGTAGTACTTTTCATATTATTTAGGAATTTGTTGGGTGGGGTCAGATTGATCTTATGTATGGGGCGAGATTGATTATTTTTACGCGTCAAGTAAAAATGTTTAGACTATTTAAAGTAGGTTTTGACAATAGCTGGAAATTATGTCGTTCCTTGGCTTTCCAAATGTAACTTGATGTTGGTTTAAAAACGTATGGCTTTATTTGAGAAATTTTTATTCTAAGCATTTTTTCCCAAAACGTAGCTTTGATATTTTGTTTTAGAATCTGTGTCATGCTAAGAAAGTTTAAAAGATGGATTATCCTCAATAGACTCTTGTACTTGCACTAAGAAAGACTGCCAACCCTGGCAAACAGAAAATGTTGTTCCGTCGTGGGACCAAATATCCGGAATGCGTATGTAACCTTACTAAGACTGCTGTGTCAATAATGATGTGCGGTTCTGCTTTTGCTGTACTACTGCCACCGTACGTCATATCTAAGGCAGAAAAAATATGATGCAGTGGATTGAAATGGGCCCAAAAGGTGACCCTTGCTGCAACAATAGGTGTTGCAGTTCTGGATCACGGTACAACCGAACGCAACACGGATGGATGGATGCCCAAAGATTTACAGCTGGGTTCGAGTCGAGCTTTTTACCGCACCCATAACGGCTACCTGGCCGCAAAGTGTTATTGGGGGATAATCTCTCATCACACTTTACAGAAAGCGTTTTGCAGCAGGGCGAAGAAATGGACATCGCCTTTGTTTGCCTTCCAAAATATTCCACTAATCTTGCTCAGCCATTAGATATTGGGTTCTTCCGTCCTTTTAAAGTGGCTTAGAGATCTGTGCTAATAAATTGGAAAAAAACAGTTATTAGCTTCCACCCTTGTTGAAATGAACAACAAGTCTGAGAACGCAATAAAAGAAGATTTAGTAAGTTCATTATTTCCAGCAACAGGGATTGTTCCTCTTGATCCTGAACGAGTCTTGCGAAAGATCCTAAATGGAGATGCTGATACTGATGGTTCTGTAATCAACATTTTTGTAATCTATTGCAGCAGCAACATTTCAGAGCTGGGTCATCAAGAAGAAATATTAAACGCCAGAAATTATCTGTGGAGCCTCGTAAAAACGTTGTAGAAAATAATGACAAATATTCTAGTGAGTCAGATGGAAATGAACCACTCACCAATGACAACTCCGTCGACCATCCCTTAGAAGACGTAAATGACGATGTGAGAGCAGAGACCGAATATTTCAAACCGGATGACAACGAAATTTTACCTGGAAACTTTCTATTGGGCAAAGTTGATGGTGGCTCGAGAAAAAAAAACAGCATATCGTTATACAGCTATTGTCCAGAATATTACAGAAGATGAAAAAGGTAAGAAAGTTTTAGTTTTAGCTTCTTTAATCGAATTTTTGCCCTTGCTGCTTGTACAAATTGTAGTTTTCAGTAGTTTTATAGGCTAGATACGATTGCCACAGGAGCTTCTTTTTCTTCACTTCGGGTTTTATGTTTTGAGACCACCACATCATTTTCTTCGATCTTGCCTTTAGATTTTCCTTTGATCTTCCACAAGCCTCTTCTGCTGCGGAGACAACAATCTCTTTAAATTTACTCCACATAGGTTCGATATTTAGTTCTAATGTTCTCCAATTCACCATTTGAATTTTATCTTGAGTTAACCTCTGATATTTGATATTTGTGTTAAACTCCATAACAAGCAAGTAATGGTCCGACCCAATCTCTGTCCCTCTTTTAATCGAAAATTTTTTTACTGACTTCAAATTTATTAGTATATAATCCATAATTGAGGCTTCGTCCCTACTTGGCAGTACTCTTGTAAGTTTGTGTACCTACATATGTCTTTCTTAGCAAACCAGGTGTTTGATATTACTGGTTCATTGATAACACAGAATTCCAGTAGTTTACGAGTTTAGGTATTAATTTAGATTTTTCGGAATCCTATTTTTATCCTATTACCTTTACGTTCTTTAGTTCTTTTCATTTCTCTCAGTTTCCACAGAATTTTTATTCACCCCTCCGTCAGGCCGCTGTTAATAAAGATCTTCTTGTTTTTTACTTTATCTGATTGCTTTAAAATCTCTATCTTCCTTGCTGTTAATAGTCACAATATATTGATTATTGCGTAGTTTATATGCTTTCTTGATTGTGCCATTAACTAGCAATTCTTCTTTAAAAAGCTTAACCATCCTCTCCATCGAACCTGCTCCGCTTTCATTGTTAGCCGGACCGGAAATTATTAAGTTTTTCCTTTTACCTCCTTTTTCTGTCTGTTGCAGTTTAGATTCCATCTTCTAAGATATTTCTCTCTCGGATCTATTCTTCCTGCTTGTGTTGCAATCCTTGTTTTAACGATTTCAGTTCATCTCTATTTTGTTCTATTATTACTTCATGTTGCTTTAGTTCATTGTTTAGATTTTCTCGCAATTTTTCGTTATTTTTTGCTAACTCGGATTTAATTTCTTCCATGAAACGCTGGATTATTAGTTCCATATTCTTGTTATTTCCTCCATTTTTTCAGCTGGTCCCTTTTCAGGAGATCTAGCGGTTTTTTTACTCTTTCTGAAGCTTCAGTAGAATCATTGTGTCTTTTACGCTTATCTTCTGTTTGTTCACCGTAAAAGTCCATTAAATAAATTTTGTTACGCTTTGTCTACTTTATAGAATATCCATCAAGGGAGCTAGTTTTCTTGAATATTTCTAGAAACATTTCCTCTTGCAAAGATCTTTCTTGATCATTAGAGATGCTTGAGGGAAACCTAAAGCTTCCCCTAAACTGCTCCGCTCAATAGATACTTAAAATACTGTTTTATATAGGGGAGACTAAAAATAACTCTCCTTTTTAATTAAGCTGATGAAGTCGATTATTAAAGTAATTCGTCATTCGTCCTATCTATGTACCTCATTTCAGTCACTTCAGGTTTCTAAAAACATAGCCACAACTAGGTTTCGAACCTGTGTTTCAGTTTGCTCTGTTTGCTTTATAAGTAAAAAAAGCATAGGATTTGCAAATAGTTTCTAAGCATCCTGAAAACCCTGGAAACCGCTGATTACACTCTGAATAGTTCAAATCTCACCCTCATATTTCAGTGAACACCAGGTAAAGCTATAAATAATCGTGTAACACATGTGTACTGTGTAGTCATATAAACCAAAAATTAAATGCTAGGAAAGCAATCAGCAATGCATATAATGAAAATTCCCGTCTTATCAACATGAACTAGCCGTTTTCCAACAATAGTGGCAAACAAACATTAAAATATATATAACAGGCCGTGTTATCCCTTTCCATTAGTGCAAGGCACGCAGGTCCTATCTCAACACACATTAGCATGCGACCTCACTATACCATTAGAACTATTACATATTAAATCACGTGACCGTGCTTTCATTTGATCCAGGATCGTTTCAGGAACTATTTGCAATTCTGCGGGTAGCAGGAATCTGTGTAACAATTTTTTTTAAAAGGTGAAACACGTAGTTTTGATGTTTACGTTCGTGCTATTAATAATTTATAACGTAAATGTAATAATATTCGATACAAAACCGTGAAAGTACGAGCTCCTGTTTGTAAATATTAGATTTCACATTTCAGTTTTTAAAAGTACGTTAGTTTTATAAATAAATACATTATTAAGTTTCAGTCCTTCAAAGTCATAATGCATTTCCTTATTTTTAGTCAAATACACTTTAATAACTTATTTGAAAAGTCGAAACACTTAAGGAATGTCGTGAAGAACCGCAGTGGAAAATGGCAGCTGCCAAAATTCGTATTTGGTTACTAAATATTGTTATAGGCTTAAATCTGTTTTTTTGGAAACAAACCATAGACTCCATTTTAAATGTAATTTCAAAATCACTTTATTACACTGACTGATTATTATTAAATCTAATTTGAAGCCTACAGTTCGACGCTGTAAAATAACTAAAAAATAATATCAGTATTTAAAATAAAACACGTATTTCAGCCAATCAGTGGGGTATTCCTTGAAGATATTAATTAAAGTCTCATCAGTCATCAAAACAAGCCTTTGTAATTTGGCGAAGGATTTATAAATTTACAAAAAAACAATTTTATTAAGAAGCCTTCACCTAGAATGGCAACCTGATCGTCAAAATATGTATTTGGCCTTAAATATAGTGGTGACATTTCAGGCGTTTCTTAGTTTCCCAGTTTATAATCATTCGGTAACAGTCTGCAGTTCAGTAGTCCTATAGTTTCTTTCATACATCTACCAGTGAGGACTGAACATTTAACTTGAAGGATTTGCCTATCGTGACGCTGCTTGTTCATATAAGATTAATTTCTTTAAACTTTAAAACCTATTTTTCGTGAATTGTTTTAAAGCTGAAGACTTAATAAGATAAAAATAGCACTGTGAATGACAACTTAGTTACTGGTAAACGTATTTGGTTTCTCAATATTGTTTGTAAGTTACTCCAATATTTTTAGGTATTTCCATGGGGAACATCCCACACTTCATTTTAGATTCAATCTGAAAACCCCTTAACTTAAGCTATTATTAAATTTGAATAGATGCTTTTCATTCAACTTATTGAACATGTTAAATAAAACCTGTAAATCTAACAGTATACGTATTTTGGCAATTGAGGTGGTAACCTCAGAGCCATTTTTTATAAAATGGGTCGAAGTACAACCATAATCAATAAGAGTTTCTATTATTGTTTTTCAAATTTCTAAGAAAGGTGGTTGATTTATTTTAAGTCAGTACAATACAATAATTAAATCCAAATTCCAATTATTATTTTACAAATAAAATCCAATAATGTTTCACATGTTTAAGTTTCCATTAGAGCCATATTAAACAAAACTGCTATTCCAAAGGATCACGCAACTAAATTCTTTTGAAGGATTATTAGTTTTATTCCCACAAAATTGTAGGAGAAAACACTTAGCGTTTATATTTTAATAACAAGTTTTTTGATTTTATACTGCTTAATACCTGATCTTTACAAGTATATTATAAGAGAAACTGTAAACTTTTGAGAAATAAAACAAAAAGTAACAAAATCCTCTAAATTTAGAAAAGCGGCAATGACAACTTAGTTGACCAAATAGGTAACAACAGATCAATAAAAAAACCAATTAGGGTAGGCTGTGAAATTGAATTATTTTGAATTGGTACTTTAGCCACATCCACAACTAGGTTGAAAAACTTGTCATTTCACTCAATAGAAAAGCTGAAAAACTTGACAGATAATCACAACACTTTTCAAAATAAAATATATTGTCATCATCATTGAAGCTCGATAAAGTTGACATCAGCCTGAAGATATGTTCTTCAGAAAATTAATTTTCTAATTTGGTGAAGAAATAGTCTTCAGTAATGAACTATATAAAAACTCTACCTACAAAGACTTCTCTCAACCTAGCAACTTAGTTGCCGAAATACGTTTAAATTCTGTTGGCTTTTTAGGTTTCTCTTTTAGCTTTTCGAAATTATTGGAACTTTTACGTGGTATTCATATAAAAACCAATAATTATTTTCAGTTGTTTTAAAGCTGATGATTTTGTTGCTTTTAATATATTTGATAATAGGCCATTCGCCTAGGCCATATGAGAGAAGAAGAAAAATCCAACAAATTGAAAAAAAAATTTGAGGAATTACTAAATTTTATTTATAAATTATTCAGGATTCTATGGTACAGATTACAGACTACACATATTTCATCTGGAAACTTTCTTTAATTAAACTCCATTAATGGAATCCTTAGTATTAAACCCAGTTCGTAGTCTGTGGTTCATCAGTAAAAGAGTTGGAAAACCCCTGAAAAACTATAACAGTGCTTAATATCAAGTTCGTAAATGGAGCTTTTGTAATTTGTTGCGAAGGCCATCTTCAAAAGCAAGCTCCAACCAATGGTATAAACAAGAACATTCTGTACTAAGCTGCTACTGTTGTCGAAATACGTATTTGACTATTGGGACATTTCAGGTATTTTTTAGCTTCATACTTCTGTTTATTGTTCAAATTTCTTAATTTCTTTAGAAAGTCAATTACGAAGGTCGCTGGCCTACTTCAAACATAAATTAATCGCTGAGCGACCTTAAAACTCCAGTTACAGGGTTAGAACCTACGTTTCCTTAGTTCCAAAGCAAACATCACAGTTACAGCAAGTATAAAGTATTATGGTTATTAGATAGAAATCCCTTATTAATCTAAATTAATTTCATCATTTTACCAAAGCTTTTTAAAAGGATTTTTTCTTTATTTGCAAAAGGCAAACTCATACAAATCTTCAGAACGTTTGCAAAATAATTAGAATAAATATTTGAACGTTAATTAAATAACTACGTGTAATACTCAGTTGATTTTATTCCCACAAGCCAGAGAAGTGTATATTTACTCTTCTGGGTTATGTTAACTGCTAAAGTGCTTTATCCATTGTTGTTTAAATTAAACGAATGCCATTTACCTATCTATGGTTAACACGCTAATAATATTTGAGTCAATCACATTAGCTTACTACGCATTTTAACCTACGATTTCCTAAAATTTTTAAATAAAATTTCATAATTGTTTTTATGATTCAATGTGCAACTTTGGTGCTTTTTGACTCGTGTTTTCCTCATTTAAAATTAAAGATCAGAATAGGTTTCTTTATAAAGCAAAAATGATTTCCGCGACGTAGCTCTCGATAATGCGTAGGTACATTGTACATTTGTACAAGGTAAAAAACAGCAGCAATAAACCCAAATTAAATTCCGTAATTCCGTATAGGAAACAATATAACGTAAGAAATCTCCAATTGCTTCGCTAAAACTATAAATAGAATACTTTTTGCGCATTCAAATACCAAAAATTTCCGTAATTACGATCAGAAAAAATAATAACGGCAACTTAGATAACAAACAAAAGAAAATAATGCCATAAAAGCAAATTATTGACAACTTAATTACTCAGCACGAAATAAATATACGAAATAGTGAGTAATCAAGTGAATTTGAATACAAGTACGGTTTTTTTACGAGTTGCGTGCTAGCCTTAAAAATAAGAATTTAAATTTTAAAACAGCAAATTAAGGGGCTATCGGTTTAGTAAGACGTTTTGTTTGACGTTTTACGTGCTTTTATAACCCAGAAATTAAGCCATACTTCATTTATTACCTTTCGTAATTTTCAGACTTGCCTCGTAAAAACCAAAACGAAAAATGTCTTTATGATATCAAGTAGTCCTTAAGCAATAACATTTTTTCATTGTTTTTTTTAAATACATTTTCGTTTGAATTAATAAACTTTAAGAATCGGGTTGTGGGGAAAAATTTGGGGCGTTTTTTATATTTTGATATTGTTAAACTTTCGCAAGATTTTGCGTATTCTAGAGACCTAACAACAGTGATTTTGCCCCTTATCCAATGGAAATTAAAATAATAAACGAAAAAATCCAAGAATTCAATCAGGTAAAATACGGGATTTAATTTAAATATTAATCAATTTCCCAGACTTTACTCAACCATATCAATCCACCGTAAATTAATTCTGTAAATATCTCAATAAATTGCTAATCATCTTCTTCATTATCCTTTCTATTAATATTAATCGTCCGCTTAATGAAATGTCTCGTAGAGCACAAATGAAGTCATATTTCTAACGTAGTTTTGGTCATTTTTTAAACCCGTAATGTTTCACTATGAAGTCTTTATCAGTATAACCGTTGGTATAACTAAGTTCTAAGTGGAGTCTTTATCTATCAGCTTGCAAGTTCTGGATATCCAGGCAGATAGTATCCCTTTGGTCAAAGCGCCGCTATGAGTTTGACAAGAGTACAGCGGTGTAGCAAGCATGCAGTCGGGAATGCCAAACGGCTTTGAGCAACTGAACCTTCAAAGTCCGAACCTTCACGTGGAATCTTAATCTCAGTCCACAGAATTTCATTAACCGATTAATTTACACCAGGCATAGATAACACAATGGCTTTGAAAGGTGGTCAGTTATCACAGAAAAACATGCTCGGATGACTTTTTAACCAGTCTAATCGAATTCATTCGATTCATCCGTTTGTTATCGTGTTTTCCTTTCGAGCTATGGGTTTCTTGATAGTTTATTCAAACTAATTGAGTTTTAAAGTCATTTAATACGTGTTAAAGATAATTTTTTTTTATTAAAACTCGCCGACTGAGGCGCCGGTCGGCTTTAAAGAAAAAGGATATCAATGAAACTGAAAGAATGGGTTGTAAATAGATAAGGTGGATTATTTAAAGAAATTCGTGTAAAACCAAGCTTTTAAGTGAAAGTCAGTCCTTAACGATGCCGAATAGCCGAATAATACATTTTTAATAGAACGAGGTGGTATCGCAGCTTGTTTATTTATAAATGAAAGAAAAACTACCGAATTAAGATTACCACTTCTAAATTTACAATAGAATGTAGCTTTACGACATCGAGCTATAAATTTTTTATATCTAACAGTCACATCTAAAGTTCATGCTAAATGTTGATCCTCGTTTGTCATGTCATTGATTTACGATAAAGTCTTTTTATGAGGATGTGCAAATCAAGATATTAACCGCAACTATTTCCTTGTACAAACAAACAGCAATTTAGAGACTTTAAATAAACAAATAATCACGGGAAAGCAAATTCGTTAAAATAGAAATTCAATCAGAAATTGTGGCGCTTTTAAAATTATGTTTTTAATATCGAGGAAACCTTTGGGAAAATTTGAAGTGAAGTTATCTAGCTGACTTTAATTTAAATATTAATAACGTCTCACTGAAAGCCGACTCCATGGTTAAGTTTTTGGGGATTTGCGTTAATAATAATTTAAATTGGAAAACACATTGTACAAATCTGATCTCGAAACTCAACTCTATATATTTTTTATTTAGATCTCTAAAACCTATTCTGACAACGCAACAACTTGTAAATCTTTATCATGCGCAAGTAGAATCCAGGCTTAGGTATGGAATTTGCTTTTGGGGTTGGTCCACCTTGAGCAAAGATGTTTTTATTAGTCAAAAGCGAATAATTAGATGTATCGCGGGAGTTGCTGGTACATTTTCTTGCAGAAGCCTTTTCAAACAATTTAAAGTTCTGACACTGTATGACCTGTTTGTTTTTGAAGTTGGTGTGTATATGTTCCAAAATAAACATAAATTTAAACGTAATGACAGCATACATCAGTATGACACAAGAAATAAGGAGAATTTATATATACCACACTGTAGACTTAATGTTACCTTGAAATCTCAAAACTATGTAGGGCCTAAAATTTTTAATATATTGCCTTCAAATATTACGAACTGCACATCAATGTCTAGCTTTAAGGGTGAACTAAAGCATTATTTATTGGAAAAATGTTTATATTCAATGAACGAATGTTTTTAATATGTTATATGTGTATTAATGTAATTCTATTATTGTTGTTATCTATTCTTTGACAATTCCTATACAGCGTAAGTGCTGTCAAATGGAAATAAATATTATTATAATTATTATTATTATTATTATTATTACTTGTTCATGGTTGATAAACTGAAGCATTTATTTCAGAAATTGTACTTAACAGGAAGGAGCTTTGTTATAAAAAAAAATAAATCAAATACATTGAAGAAGTTGAAAAATGAATTAAGTTTAACGCAGAAGAGTGCTAAAATTAGGAGGCACCCTGTATATTAACTTTAATAAAATAAGTTTTCTAAATTTTTATAAGTAATGTTAAACCTCTGTAGCAGCCTCAAATTGAGTAATAAACTGGTAAAATGCCCGATGGGCTCCAATATAAACCCAAAATGTAGCTCTCGTATCACGTAAGACATTCCTATATCCCAATCTCAAAATCGCCATCGCAATCAAATTTTTCTGATATAAAATTTCGTTCGTATTTTATTTATTTCACATTATATTGTTTAATAAACTGATCTTTGTATTCTCCAAAATATGTATCCATTTTACCTAAGCAGTTATTTTGAAACTCTGAAGATTGTGCGTTCTTTTCAGGTTTCAGGGTTTCAGGTGAAAAATTCTTAGAAAACCAAGTTTCAAAACCAGCTACATAATTCTTTAAACTTGCGGAATGCAGCTTTAGAATTCTGAAATTGTCAAAAATTTAATTGCAAACATCGGCTGAAAATTAACATAAATAGGTAAAAATATTCAGGGAAAAATTGATGTTCTTCAGACAGAAATATCAGGAAGAAAAGTTTTTCTTCCAGGACTTTTTGTTTTACTTCCCAGGAAGAGCATCTTTAAAATTTTCAGCGAAGATTTAAAGTAACTAAAAATCGGAGAAAACCTGCAAAATGAGGTTTTCGGGAAGAAAGCTTACCTTTTCAAAAATTTCTTTCTTCATTTGTCAATTTAAAAATGAGTTTAAAGATATTAGCCTTCCATTTTCGGAATCTTTCAGGAAATTCAGCTTAAAATACAGCATTTTTCAGGCTGAACAAAAAAATCTAATTTAAAATAAACAAAGTTTTTTGGGCGAAAATATAACCTGAAAATTTCAGGCGACTTCTTTCGATGTAACACTTCAATTTCCAGTTCGTAGCTAAGACAAAATATCAATGTGTTTAACGTATTTAAAAAACAGTTTTAACAATTTAAAAAATTTCGTAGCTCTTCAGAAATTTTCTCAAGAAAATCTCAACTGTTTCAAGTAATCAAATATTCTGAGGTTGCCTGAAGAAAAAACACAGAAATTCGGTCAATTTTTAGGAGAGAACGATTAACATCTGAGTTAGAAAAATCATTGATAATTTCATTTAAAAACTGCTTCAGGGGTTTCCTTAAATATAATCTGAAATTTTCAGGCCAAAAGTTCTTCTGTTTCCAGAAAAACTAGGAACTTTCAGGTGATTCTTTAGGAGTAAACTGATTACTTCTTTAGTTAATAAAAATTATTGGTATTTTTATTTAGAAGTGCGTTTAGATTTTTAAGAATTTCAAAGGTCTTTACGAGTTTTCTCAAACATAAGCTGGGGTTTGCAGACCGAATGTTCCCAGGTTTTCTGAAAAACTTAGGAAATTGAGGCAGTTTTTCAGGAGTAAAATGATTAATTTGTTGATTAAGGCAAGTATTTTAATTTAAAATGGAGTTTAAAGGATTTTGGCAAATTTCGGCGGTTTGTTTAGGCAGAGCTATCATTGTTAGAGAATTAGGTAGTACATTCGATTTTTAAGTAGTAAAATAATTTCATTCTTAGTTCACCTAAATTATTATTAAAATTTTCATTAGAAAACAAATTTAAACAATTATTTGACAGATTGAAGCTTACCAAGGCTTTTCTTATATAGGTTGAGCATTTTCAGGCTGAAGGTCCTTAGGTTGTTTGAAAAAATATGAAATTTCTGGCGAGTTTTTTGGGAATAAAATGACATAATCTCTGTAGTTTAAAAATTACTTTAAATTTTGATTTACAACTAACGAGTTTTCCTGAAAGCTCAAACTTTTTCAAGAGATATCATTCAAAATAGACAGAAGTTGTTTTTAGGATAAGAGTTTTCAGATTGAGTGAAACTTGGTGTTTATACCGGGTGTCTTAAAAAGAATTACATCTAGTTACCTTAGAAATTTGTTTGCACACGGCACATTCTATTTTACATGGGGAAGTCAAAGCATACCAGATGTATTTCATTTTAAGACACTCTGTACATGGGCCCCGAGGAGTTTGTCAGGTAGGTCCTCCTGGTTCTACTCCGATTCTGCCCAATAATAACAATAAATAATAAATAATAACCTACGAATAATAAATAGTAGAAAAGAAATAATAAATCATAAATCAGAAATTATGAATACTTTTAAATGTGAAAATACCATTTACAAAGGGAAAATATATTTCTTATAAATTGATAACAATGCCTTATTAAACACCAGCTTTAAAAATAAAGATTCCAGCAACTTAGTATTAAACCGTTTAATAACCCCATATAATTTCAAACTCTCATACAAAAAGCACCTTATTAAAAAATAAATTCAATTTAAAAGCCTTATCCTTATTCGATCTGACGTTGCATTAACAAGTGGTTTATGATTATTTATAAAATTAATAATAGGAGCAAGCCATTTTCCACTATTCTCTTATACACCCACACAACGATGCAACGATATAACTCTCATTATTACCTATTAAACAGTCTGTTTACTGTTGTACCCATAACATGGGTAAGATTGTTTAATAACAGGATAACGTTCAAACAATGTTACCGTAATCGACCGCTGCATTGTATTACGTAACAATGATGCAGCACAGGTATTGGCTTGTAATCAGGGCTTTCTGTTTAATTAGAAATAAAATATATGGATAAATTTTGATTTTACTGCAAATATTCGTTCTATTATTTAATTAGTGTTCTGCCAGTTTCATTTGAATTTGTTAATTATACTTGAAAATGTATACTTCGTGGACTTCAAAAAATCAAAGTTTTTCAGAGCATTTCAAGAGATTTTTATACTTTTAATTGGGTTTTTTGCCATCAGTTGCTAAAATAGTAATTAATAAACTGTTAATTCACTGGGCGTAACGTTTCGGAGGCAAATCCGTTTTCAAACAGATCGCAAAGGGTTTAAATGAGAACAAAGTTTTGTAATTTAATTTGACTTACGAAACTATAAATATATATTTCTAATGTGTGGTAGGTATTAAAACAGTTGTTAAGGAACGAATTACGTTACTATATCTACGTATAATGTGTTTATAAATTTCATTTTTAAGAACCTGTAACCAAACATCTAAATCTACTAAATGGGATGAAATGCAATCATTTTTATTTGGTAATATATAAGTTGCTTCTTTAATTGTTCTTTAACTTTGTACAGGTTTTTTAGATAAAATGTTTGAGTTGCCCCAGTGAATTTTGTGGTTGTTATTCCAGGCATGTTCAGTAATTTTGGATTTTTTCGATCTCGTAGCTTTTAATTTTGTTTTATGTTCTTTAATGTCCTAGATGCTTCACCTATATTTCCCCCATTTACAGGGAAAATAATATATTTAATCTTTTGAACTTTATTCTTCGTTCAACGGTTTAGTTTTAGATAAAATGTTTGAGTTGCCTCAGTGAATTTTGTGGTTGTTATTCCCGGCATGTTCAGTAATTTTGGATTTTTTCGATCTCGTAGCTTTTAATTTTGTTTTATGTTCTTTAACACGTTGACTGCCGTGAGCATCACCGGTGATTCTCACTAATAGTTCACCTTGGTGCCGTGAGCATCACCAGTGTTGCACAGTAGGTACTCTCTTCAATGGCTTGCAATTAACGCGGCCTCTTACTAATGGTTGCAAAAGTATATATGGCCTGTAGGGAATAAAATAGTGTTCAATTTGCTGCATAATTGAACCCGCTAGCGATATCTGTTAGGGAGTATTCCAAGTTTGAATATAGAAGTTCATTATTTATTTATTTCTATCCCGGCACACGGGGAATGCCACTTTTCTCTTATGGCGGCAGTCAACGTGTTAATGTCCTAGATGCTTCACCGATATTTCCCCCATTTACAGGGAAAATAATATATTTAATCTTTTGAACTTCATTCTTCGTTCAACGGTTTAGTTTTTGAAAGAATCGTGATCTTAACGTGTTGCTGGTTTTGAAAATTGTTCTAACCAGTTAGTTTTATTCTATCAGACATACCTGGAATGTACTGTATGATAAGGTTAACGTATCTTTGCCTCTGTTGTATAGTTTGATTTTGTTGTGTTCCTTTATTTTTTTAAATTTTGGTTAAAGTAGTTTGGAGCAAATTTCCAGCCATTGCTTAGAAGAAGATTTGTAGTAAATTCGATTTTCTTTTGTTGACAATTTGGACATTAGAGCAGATTGCTTTTGCTCTATCATAAACACGTTTTGCAACATCTATTTTAACATCTTTGTGATGGCGAGAAGTGTAATCTAATCTGATTCAATCTTTAATTTAACTTACATAAGTTTAAATTTCTTTCTCCACGACCATTTGTGAATGTAATAATTCCGAAATCATTTTTAACAATACAAAGTAAAAATTCTCACTCTTGAGATAGAATATTTATTCTGAAACACTTGCTTCTTATGTGTTTTGCATGTATTTTCATTCTATAACAAGTGACAGAATGAATATTCTTTGCCTATGAGATTATTATATTCTATAGTTTCCAGTATCAGGTTTCCTTAATGTATTCTGTATGCCATTATTGGTATTAAACAGCAGTAATTTATTATCTTATCTTACTCGTTTTAGCTGTTTTTTGAATGAGGTTAATTTTGACTTTTACCTTCGTCGTTTAATTTATTAACCATATCCTGAAACATTTCTCTGTTTTCCCCAAGAACGTAATATTATGGTTTGAGAGGTACCGTAGAAGCCAAAATCGTCTGACAGAGAACAGGGTTGGCCCACCTAATTAACTGCCGAAGGAAAGACTTCTTAATTACTGCTTAAAAAAAATTTTAAATATCAGTCTGTGCCACTGATTGATCTTCAGAGCATTTCGCAGAGACGAAGAGATTGTACGAATGCTACAACTGAACTCTTTTTGTTTATTGGACACCTTTAGTTTAGCAAAAGAAAGGATATTTTATTATGTATTTTTTAACAAATTTTCTCTTTGTTGATGGTAAACTGTTACTTTCTAGTTTACTACCAACTAGCTGGGTGTTTAGCGTTTGGCTTTTTAATGAACAGCATAATATATGTTTCGTCTATGTTAACATGGTGCAGTGCTTGATTGAAGCTTATATGGTTTATAGAGTGGACAACTTTTGCAATTATCTTTAATTAAAAATTTTACCTCTAAAATTCTTATACTTATACTTAATACTAAGAGTATTTACTGTATTGTTCATAATCGGAAAAGCTCTGTGCAACCATACTTGACGTTCTTATATCTGTTGGGTCAAAACATTTGCGCAATGGCCTATTACAACTAAATATAGAATATGAGATCTTTACTGTGACAGATATTTTACGTCCAACAATAGGGCGACATTTTTCATAAAAGATTTATTTAAGACAAATACCAAGAGAAACAAAAATAAGAATGTGTAAAGCAATAATACAACTGAATTCTTACGGAAGCGAAATGTAGACGCTCACTAAGAAGGAGGAAAATATGCTAAGGAATTTTCAAAGGAAGGTACTGCTCCAAACCTGTGAATCACCATAAGGGCAAGGGATTTAAAGACAGGAACACAACTACGAATTACGAAGGTTTCAACAGCGACCCAAGAACTCCACGTCCACCTACAAGACTTTGTGCGAGCAATTGGTGAAGGAGTGCCTGTGATAAAGAACGATGGAAGTTGTTGGGTTGGTAAAGACCCTTGATGGGTGTTAAAAAACGTCAACTTGTGTTTGAAGAATGCTTCCCGAAATGCTACTCCTACATGATATTACGCATATGAATGCTTACAGCTGACCTGTGATTTATTTCCTTTTGCGTATCAAGCTAATTTCAGATTGTATCCATATGTTTGGGATGAACTCCTTCACAAATGTTTTTTTTTTATAAATTTGCATAAGAGATCCATGGTATCATCATCATCATTCAACATTCCATAAGTAAGTCCTTTGGAGTTTTTACATTCTTCAAGTTTCGGAGTTTGGCCGCTTTAAGGGACATCCTGCATCCCATATTTTTGAAACTCTGTACCAAATTTTCTACGAGTTCTTGGTAGTTTGCATTATTTTTATTACCCAGAAAACCCTCCACTACTTTCCGAAAACTTGCCCAAACTTGTTTTTCTGTACCATTCATTATTTATGACTCCAAATACCTGCATTTCTCTGATTTGTGGACCCGTGAAAATCTCAGCTTCAACTTTCGCATTTGAAAGTTTTGGGGACATTCCTCGGATATGAATAAATGCATCTGACTGTTTAAAGCTTTAATAAACTGCATGGCCAGTCCTAATTTTATATGAAGTGGCGGCAACAGAAATTTTTCTTTGGAAACCAGAGGAGGATTGGGGATATTTTGTTTGCCAGGTATTAGTTCATCTCTCAGCAGCCATTCATGTTTTACATAGCGCTCTTTATCAGATCGACGATCCCAAAGGCATAAAAAACATGAATATTGAGTGTAACCTCCCTGAAGTCCAAAAAAACCCAACATTTTGAAATCGTCACAGACATCCCATTTGTGTAGATTATACAGGATCCTTTCCAATACGATCTTTACGTTCTTATATTCTTCTTTCATATTAACAGAATGGGCAACTGGAATAGAAGTTCCGTTATGCAGGAGAACTGCTTTTAAGCTCTTCGTGGAGCTGTTAATAAAAAGAGGCCATTCCTCAGGCTTGTGAGTGAGACTCATTTTCTCAAACAGGCCATAAACGTCAGTGCAGTAGCACAAAACACCATCCATAGCAGAAAAAGTTGAAAAATCTTGATGTCTTTTTCTATAAACAGAAGGTTTTATCTAGTAAATTCCACTGCTTTAGACGTGAACCCAACAATTCGGCCTTTTCTTTTGTCAAACTCAGATTTCTTACCAGATCGTTCAAATCAATTTCATTTATAAAATGAGGTTTATCAGCTGGCTTGAACGGTTTATCTTCATTTTCTGACTCAACAACTTCCTCTGACGAAAAATGCCGAAGATAGGTTGTGGATTCTGCAATTGGTGGCAACGCAATGGGCGTATCATCGGTATTTGGGACTGGAGAACTTGTTGTAGGAAGATCTGACGGCTTTTTGTAGCATGATAAATCGACAAAGCAAAATAGCAATCATTTGAATGGTTGGTGGGCTCTCTCCATATTCTCGGACTTCTAAATGGCATTTTTCTTTTCGATCCACGATCGCATGCCTCTAAATTTAAACAGCAACTACCACATAAGACATGACGAACCCATTTAACGTTCTGATTGAAAACGGGCATTCCAAAATATGCTTCATAGGCAGCAGTAAATTTAGTTTCAGATACAATTCGATGGTTAGCTTGTTTAAGAGCAATGTAAAAACCGCACACATAACAGAAGATATCATTTGAATAATTACAGTTTGAAGTCATTTTTTTTGTAAATCTGATGATACAATAACCATCAAATTTTAATTCAATGAAAATACAATAGTTTTGACGCTGCGCAAAATGCTATGGGTTCGATGCCGTGCATGACCACGAATAGTGCAGCAAAATCCTTTGTTGCACAGTGTTATCGTTCTGATTTCAATAATGTATAATCTGTCTGGGTTATTTCCATTAGCAAGGTCAAAAAATTGATAAATTTTAGTTACGAAGGTGGTTGTAACATTTTGCTTGAAGAAATTTCCTGTAGTTGCAGGTGAAACCTTAAGTTTTTAAGTTTTTAATATTATTTTAAATAATTGCAGGGAAAATTAAAAGATTTTGTTTGCCGTAACTAATAGGTAAATAAGTTTTGATAAGTTTCTTTGCATGATTATTTTAGGCTCAAAATTCTGCAAAGTGACATATCTAATCTACTGTCTAAATCTTCTAATACGCTTATTTACCTATTATGATATAATCATGAATCAATCTTTATATTTGTATACAAACTGTTAAAACTGTGCATTATTGGAAGCGATAATTTAAATAATAATATGTGTGACTGCAGAAGATGCTACAGAAGAATTTTTTGAATCTGAAATAAAAAATATAAATTTCTATAATTCTTTTATAATGGGTTATATAAACGTAGTTTAAATAAATAAATTTAATTTTTCTTTCGTTTTTCTTATACGTTGTTTTGACTGTAAGATATATATCTTTTTGTTACTGTGACTCATACATATTTAATAAAGTTAACTGGTCTTATACTTTATGGAACCATGTTTTACACTTTATAATTGTTATTAGAAAGTTTTCTTATGGAGTCTCACCCATTTTAGGTATTGTTTATTTTAAGTTCGAAGGCACTTCTTGTTTGATTTCGCTTCTATCAGAAACCTTGCTAGTTTATAAATGCATTTTTGTATAATCATTATATATTTGGATATGCTTTTACTTTTGTCTGTATTGATTCGTTTGGTTGTTTTCTTTTTTGACATCATTAAAAACAAAAGCCTCATAAGAAAACTCTTCGATAGTTTTTGGGAATTTGCTTTTGGTTGTTCGTACTAAATCTGGAAAGATTGAAATCTTCTGCTGTCAATTATTTAGCATTTTATTTGTTTAATAAAAACTAAAGGTTTGCTCGAAGGACCGTACTAAATATGTAAATAGCTTCGACTCACCTTGAATATGTTTCCTGGTTTGGCCCAATGCTATTCTTCTAATTTGTATTCTAAATTATCTTGTTATCTTCTAAAATTCTAAAGTGTTCTTTCCAATAATCTTCGACCAACTAATCTGTTTTATGTTTCTAATGTTCTTCAAAAAACCCAACTTGTTTATATTCTAATGTCTCGTTTCTAATCAATAAAAAATGGTTTCCCAAGAAACCAAAGCTTGTCGAAGCAATGCGATTTATAAACTAAAAATGAATATTCAAATGCCAAAGGGAATTTAAACGCGTACACTGCATAGATTTTATTTTCTAAAACAATTCAAACTAAATTAATAAAAAACCTATTATTAAAAACGGAACATGCCGCCCACCAAAATACAACGTAATGTATTTTAAAAAACAATTTAAGCAGGTACTGGACAAAGTTTAACTAAAGGTCTTTTAACAATGCCATTCTTAGTGCGTACTGTTGCCACACGACAAATATTGTCAGAACCTAAATGTAATTTTACGATTCTACCCAATGGCCAATTTAGAGGGGAAGAAGTTTCATTTTTTATCAGAACTAAGGTGCCTGGAACTATTTGATTGCAAGGTGGTTTTATCCACTTATTCCTCTGTTGAAGAGTATGCAAATACTCATTATGCCATCGTTTCCAGAAATCTTGATGTAAACGCTGTAAAAATTGCCAACGGTCTAGTCTACTAATATTTAAATGCGTAACATCTTGATCAGGAATGGTAGCAAGAGGTTCCAAAGTTAAGAAATTGCCAGGATGTAAATGTTCGTGGTGAAAAGAGTCTAATGAAACTAAAGTAGACAAAGACATCCTTTTTTCCTCTTCTAAAGCTAAGGTTGACTCTTCTAATTTCTTCAACGAACAATTGGTATTAGGCCAACAATTGTGAGGTAATAATAGCCAAGGGGGACCGGGACCCGCCCACCAAAACGAATGTCGCTTTAATTCAAATGGAAGAAGACCACGGGACCCACAATCAGGTGGATTATCATCAGAACGGAAACCATGAAGTTCACATGATGATAAATTATTACTAAATAAACGACGACTAATTATAATTTCTGAAATGGAAGGCAGTTGTTCTGTATATTGGGTCCAATGATTTAAAATGCCTTGAAGGGGTTTATCCTTAAAAGGAAGAGAAACGACATATCGTCCTGTAGCGTTTCTAAAGTGCGTTTTTGAAAAACGGCTTTTGCAAAGCAGATCTTTAGGAGAAGTTTTAGTAACTTGAGGTAATTCTTCTAATTCTGAAAATCTATTTACAGCAGAATCTAAAGATTTATCTAAAGACGTTAAAAATGAACTAACATTTGGCGATTCTCGACTGCTAACCTTTCCCATAAGAATCCAACCAAAAATTGTATTAATAGCTACAGGTTCATTGAGGTTACCTTTTAAATGGCCAGAAGTTAATATCGATGCGAAAACATCTGCACCTAGTAAAAGGTCAACTTGAGAAGGAGTATTAAAATTAGGATCAGCAAGTTTAAGATTTGCGATATGCTCCCATTTTTGTAGCGGGATGTAACAAGTTGGCATCTCGGAACATATTTGAGGAATTACTAATGTTTCAATTGAAATTGATGGAGTGGATTGACCACAAAGGCGGATAGAGCAATGTATTGAACCACTAGATGTAACCGAAGATGAGTTGCCTAAACCTTGAATTGCAATTTTTGAATTTCGTGTAATAAATCCAAGACGTTGGGCGCAGCTTTCTGTAATAAAATTTGCTTGACTGGCACTATCCAACAATATTCTAATTTTTGTAGGGGTTCCCTTGGAATCAACAATATCCACTATAGCCGTAGAGAGTAAAACCATGGAAACATTAAATACTGTGTTTGTCAAAGCGTTTAAATTATTTGATTGAAGTGTCAAATCTTGTTCGGGTTTTACAGCAACGTCTAAAGCATTATTTGGAGTGAAAGTTGCAGAATTTATCCGTTTACCAAAATGCAAGAGTGTATGATGTCTATATCCACAAGTTTTGCAACCGACATAAGATTGACAAAATTTAGAACGATGAGATGATCGCAAACAGTTAATACACAACCCCTTTTTCTTTATTATCGAATATCTATCATGTGGTGACATTTCTAAGAACAAGGAACAGTTAGAAATGAAATGGTTTGAATTACAAATAGGACACGAGGTAGTAACAACGAAGGATGCTGGAAAGCTTGGTTTATTTTTCGAAAAATGGGGGAAATTGTTCTGTGTATCTCTTTCAGTTTTGTGGAAAAGTGGTTTGCTAATTATTTCTAAATGGGAATTAGCAACCGATTCTAAAGCTTTGCAATGCTGTGTGAGGAAATCTTTTAAATTATCAAAGGTAGGTATCTCTACAGAGCTATATTGCATCTCAAAACGTTTAGCAGTTCCAAAATCTAATTTTTGAAGTAAAATATTGAATAGAATGAAATCCCAGTGTTCTACAGGGAATCCTAAAAGTTCTAAGCCTGACAGGTTTTCACAAAAGGTGTCTAATAGGTTTCTAAGCAATTTTGGCGATTCCGCCTGTAACTTTGGAAGCTTATTGATATCATTCCAATAATTAGTTGCTAATAAACGTTTATTTTGATATCTGTCGTTTAATGCTTTGTATGCAATGACATAATTAGCATCTGTTAAAGGAATAGTTTTTAAGAGTAGCAATGGCTCACTCGAAAGGGATGTTATTAAGTAATGAAATTTTTCAATATTTGACAATGAGCTGTTATAGTGAATTAGCGTGTTAAATAAATCTATAAAAGTAGGCCAATCTTTAACATTTCCATTGAAATTTGGAATTTTAATTTTAGGTAATTTGACGTTTGAATGTCTGTTGGCAAGTTGCTCACTATTACTATAATTATTGTCCACTTTGTTTTCTTTACAATCAAACAGCTCATATTGAATGGATTTGATTTCGTAATAAGCATTATCAAAATCTAATCTGAATATGTCTTCCCCTTCTAAATCTGGTGTTTTAGCTGTAGCTAAAGCTGACACTACCTTCAAATGAATGCTCTCAAACTCATTCTTTATATCTTCAATGCAACTGCAGCGCATTCTAAATTGAAGCAAAAATGCACAATTATCTTTAGCATTTCTTGCTATTGACAACAATTCGTTCACACGATTGATAGAAATAGAACGTGTGGCACGAAGCTGAACTAATTGATTCGACATAGTAAGAAAATTAATATTCTAATTGACAACTAAATGAGTTTTGTTTCAAAACTAAAAATTAAAGAAACTAAGTATTACAATTTGAAGCTAAAACCCAAGCAGTGTATTAATAGGCCTCAAATCCGGCTCGAATTAAAAACTAAAGGTTTGCTCGAAGGACCGTACTAAATATGTAAATAGCTTCGACTCACCTTGAATATGTTTCCTGGTTTGGCCCAATGCTATTCTTCTAATTTGTATTCTAAATTATCTTGTTATCTTCTAAAATTCTAAAGTGTTCTTTCCAATAATCTTCGACCAACTAATCTGTTTTATGTTTCTAATGTTCTTCAAAAAACCCAACTTGTTTATATTCTAATGTCTCGTTTCTAATCAATAAAAAATGGTTTCCCAAGAAACCAAAGCTTGTCGAAGCAATGCGATTTATAAACTAAAAATGAATATTCAAATGCCAAAGGGAATTTAAACGCGTACACTGCATAGATTTTATTTTCTAAAACAATTCAAACTAAATTAATAAAAAACCTATTATTAAAAACGGAACATTATTTAAAAAAATCTTTAATAAGTAAAGGACTGGTGGACGGGATATTTTCATTCAGCTAAAAGAAACTACCTGGTGTTCTGGACAGAAAAAAAGTTTCAATGTCTTTGTTTAAAAAGATTCTTTCATTTTATTTGTATATTAAGTAGTCGCCAATTTTTTCAAATCTAACCAGATCAGTTTGACTAGCAACAAAGTCAATGTCTCAGCAGAAGACTCATTAATAAAACTTTTACATTACAGAGAAAGAAAGCTCATTCATAACCTGTTCTTTACATACAAAACTCTTTTTTTAAAAACAAATTCTGCTTTGACATTTAACCTCGTATTACTTTTTAAAAATATTCTGTAACATTTAAAAATAAAATAAAATTGTGAGTGAAATGAAGGTTTTTCGAAATGCACTTTAATAGATAAGTAACAGTTCCCACCAATTAAAACATTGGCAGCTTTGCTTTAACGTATTTGTATTAAAATGAATTAAAGAATTTTAAAAAAATATATTAAAATTAAAGGTTCTCTTTGTAAATACCTTGAAAAGCCAAAGAAAAGAATAACAATTTAGTATTGATCGATTTGTGAAGAACAAATCTTTACTTATTTATTTGGTTTTTTTCATTTATTGACACCTTTTTTGTTTTAAACTGCATTTAAATAGCGATATAAATGAATTCGCTTACCTCTAAATTTAAATCGACGGCAATAATTAATTAAATAATTAATTTGTACATAAAGAAGCAGTTAGTAAAATACGTATGACCTTTTCCAACTGTTTGTGGGGGTATGGATATGATTTTCAATTAATTCCTTTCCAAATTTTCTTTGCAAGTGACACACAAACTTGAATAGATATCAAACAGTTCGAATCAAGGCGCCCAAATTGAATTTACTAATGAAATTTTACACGTAGCTGAAGGGGTAGTTAGCAAAACGTTTATATTACAGAGAAAATTCGGTATCTGAAACTGGTTGTCAGATACATACAGCTAGAGCAACACATGTACAGATAATATCACTTCTAAAATCAGCTAATTGATGATGAGGTATTAATAGCTTGTCAACAGCAAGGTGGTTGGTTGTCTCCTAAGGGGCAATCTAAGCTTACCTTCTAAGTGCTTGTAATGTATGTGTTCTCTCTAATACCTGTAACCTTGTGTAACCAATTTGTGTAAACAGCTTGACGTATTTGCTAATTTTAGGTGAACACAGTGGGCATTTAAATATTTGCACATCCTATTTCGCTACCTTTAAACTTTGAAGCATCTAAAGCCACCGAAAAGCGTGTTTATCTAAGTCTAACCGTGTTTTAAAAATTTATCAGGAACAAAGAATAATCTTAGACGTAGAATTAGAGTGCAACCCTGGTAGATGTAAACATTTACAGACTCAGAAGATCAAATCAAATATCAAACAAGGTAATACAAATGGTAGTCAAACGGTGTTGTTTGCCTAAAGGCGCCACCGTTTCGACTCGAGATTTGTAAATGCCATTGCTTGATCTTAAATTAATATTTGTGTATCTGGCTTTTAACCTTATAAATGATTAATAAATTTCCTTATTAAAATGTACAAATAATGGAAATAGAAATTTTAATTAAACAGACATTTTCTCTTCCTTCATTGCATAAAGAAGCAATTTCTACCTTTATCCATAACCTTCTGGAATTTGAATGGATTTAAATGCATTCGATTTCCAAAAGCTGAAATCTAAATTTATTTTTGAAAAAGGTGAGAGGTTATACGTGTTATAGGGAAGGAAACTCAAATTCTACATTTAAGTAACTTTTTGTAAAATGAAGGCCCCAAAATTAGAATATATATATTAGAAAAAGGTGAGAGGTTATACGTGTTATAGGGAAGAAAGGCGAGATAAACAAGTTAAACTTGGGGGCGATTGATATTTTCCTGCAATCAGTTATTTTAAACAATTCAGTTGTAAAATCTAATTCCAAATAATATAACGATATTAATCTCCTTTATTTACTGATAAGCAAGTAGTTATCAACCTCCGAACAACATTAAATAACAACAAATTTTGCGAATGGTTTCAGGTTTGCGGAAATTAAGATAGAAATGTTTCTTTAATTACTGACTCAGTTTTATTTATTTTAGTTCAGTTTGTTATTGTTTTGGGATAGTTCTTAAATTTTAACGACTTAAGTCAGCTAAAATGTTATCTAGGTTGACTAGTTTTTATGTTTTTAAGCAATCTGAGGGAAGTATTTTTAGATATGTATTCAAAACAGTTGAATTAAATTTCCCTCCCTCCTAATTAAATAAACTTGAAAAAACTAGTCTTTTTGAAAATCCGGCCCTCTAAAAAATTCTGAATCCAAGGAGAAACACCCCGTCACCACCTTCCTCCTCGCTAAGCCTATTAATAAATCTAACTTGATATAATCTAAAAGGAGTAAATCATTGAAAATTTTAATTTCAAAATTAAGCGGTGATGTTGAGGTAGCCATACTGTTGCAGTATTTTTCTTGCATGTTTAGAAGAAGGTAATACAAATCTTTAGATCCACAAACATGCAATTGGCGAAATCTAAGATTGACTCTGATTTTTCTAAAAATTTAAAAACCAAAATATTTAAAATTAAGCAATCAGATGCCAGAACTGAAACAATTAAATTGAAATAGGATGTTACACTAAATTGTTCTTGCATATCTGGAATTACACCCTAAACATTTTTTTCTATTTCCATCAGTTTCAGGCCTCTAAATGAACATTTTAGCTTTTTAACATAAAAAAATGTAAACGTAATCGTTAGCTACTGAAAAAATAGAATTTTAAAATATACGATTTAAAACAGATGAAATTTTGAGTTTGTAAAGCTTTGGTTTCCTAGGAAGCGGTGCCGTCATTTAACGGCCGTAAAAATACGGTGGGTGACGTCAGCAAAACGGTGAAAAAATACGGCCGTCGCGAATTATTCCGAACTGTTATGTCTATTTTGACTGGACTATATACACAAGACACACCGCCAAAAAACGTTGCTGAACTGATTCGTACCGTACTGGCCCACCGCTTCAGATGAGACGGCACCGCTCTATTACGTTGGGTGTGCGCGGTGTGCGCTACCGCTCTTTTGGAAAACACTTCGCTTAAAAAACACGACACCGTTTTTCGTGACGTCACCCACCGTACTTTTACGCCCGCTAAATGACGGCACCGCTTCCTAGGAAACCAAAGCTTAGACTAAAATCAGGACTGTAATTTTTCGGACATCAATCAGATTTTCATTTTTTTTTCTTTTTGACTGCAAAGGACCTTTGAAAAGGCGCAAACATAAAAATGTATAGTTAGATAAGGTAATGTTCTTTTAAAAATTCTAACCATCTAAAAAAAAAAACATGAAATAGGAATTTCAAAACTAAAATGTAGAAGTGAAAATATGAAATTCAAAAATTGGTTTAAAGTGAGTCAGAATATTAAATAGTCAAAGTTGAGAAGACTGCATTCTATTTAAAACTTTTCCTTGGTTACAGCATTCCTAAAACGTCTTAAAGGAAAATTTTTGGTAAAGATTTTATAATCCTTTTTGTTTCATTAATAGTTATTTATTATACATGCGGATTAAATTAATGTTTAATGAGCGGTACGTTTAAACGCGCGAGCGGCGATAGCCGCAAGCGCGTTAATACCGCGAGTTAATACATTAATTTTAATCCGCAAGTGTAATACAACTGTTTATTCAATTTTGCAGTAATAAACTTTTTCTAATGTAAATGTAAGATTTTTATAAATGCTAAAAGCTTAAAATGTCACTAATCCCTTGTAGTTATCGAGTTGCCAAGTGTGAGTTGTTTTGATGCGTTGTCATGGATTGAACTGTTTACGGGAAAAAAATTCGAACGTAAATTGTGAATGACAGCGAATTCTTTGTAACAAAGTTTATTATAAACTGTATTATTCTGTGTATCTACAAGGTGAGAATTGTAATGGAGAATGAAAATACGATTATGGAGCAATTGCTCCCTAAAAAATCGAAACAAACGTACAAAAAAATTTATCAAAAATTTAGCTCCTGGAAAATAGAAAAAGGTGCAATGGAAGTTACTGAAGCTCTCGTTTTAAATTATATTGTCGAACATTCCAAGAGCTTGAAGCCATCTTCGCTCTGGAGTTATTGCTCCATGCTAAAAGCCTGCCTCATTATTTTTGAGAACGTGGATATTGGAAAGTAAGTAGAAAAAAGTGTGTTTCTATAGATCAAACTGTAAATATTTATATTACTTTTATAGATTCTCTAAAGTGAAAGCGCTATTGAAACAAAATTCAAAAGGGTTTAGGAGCAAAAAATCTAAAGTACTGAACCGTGATGATATGTTAAGATTTTTCAGTGAGGCACCGGACGAAATTTTTCTACTGGTTAAGGTAAGTTAATTTTTTAAATGAAAACGTAACAAATGAAAAAATGTCTTCGTTCGTTGTAGACAATACTTGTCATGGGTATAGCTGGTGGATGCCGCATTGGCGAACTCGTAAACATGAAAATCGACGATGTGGATGATCGAGGAAATGTTTTGGTTGTAACTCTACCAGACACAAAAACTAGCAAACCTCGCGTGTTCACTATAATTAATGAAGTAGCCATAAATGCTGTCGATATCTACAGAACCTACGTAAAATTACGACCTCAAGCGGTGACCCATAGACGCCTTTTTTTAAATTATCAACATGGCAAATGTACTGTCCAGCCGGTAGGAGAGAACAAAATACGTAAAATGCCTAGCGTCATTGCGACCTTTTTGGGTCTTGCTGAGCCTGCGTTGTATACAGGTCATGCTTTTCGAAGGAGCTCCGCCTCGCTTTTGGTGGATGGAGGTGCGAATCTTCTTGAACTTAAGAGACATGGCGGATGGAGTTCAAGTACAGTCGCTGAAAATTATATCGAAGACTCTATTACGAAGAAGATAGAGACCTGCGAAAAGATTTTTGGAAAACAAAATTTTTCTTTGATACCTGTAGAGAAACCTAGTACCGCAGTTGATGTTTCAGAGGAAAAAACTCCTGTTCTGATTGATGATGCAGTTCATTTGCATAAAGTTGTGAATAACGAATTAGTTAGTGCTACAAGAAATATAACTTTTGAAACTGGTAGTGTTCAAAATTGCAACCTTTTTTTTATCGGCGAACCGTTGAAGGACCTGGCTTCCTTAATGAGGAAATAATATGTAGTTACTTTTGTTTTCGTTTTGTTAATTTATTGTAATGTACTTATGTATAATTTTTTGATAAATTATTGATTTATTTTGATTGACATTTATTTGACATTTTTAAAGCGCTAGCGGAATAAAAATTTTAAATCGCTAGCGGAATAAAAATTTTAAACGATTGTTTATAAAACATCAACTTTTATGGGCAGGCCAGAAACAAATAAACGTCAGTTTATACGGCAAAATTGAATAAAACAATTTAAGAAATTCATCCGTTTTCAGTTTATAAAAAAAGGAATTTGTTTCTAGTTTTCTGTTTTCTTTTTTCTTTGTGGTTAACCCATTATCGTCTTATATTAATAATAACAATAACTTTATTTCCGTTTAGTTTAAAATTTGTCGCATATTCAATACAGCACAATAGATAAACAGTATAAACACATAAGTCTTCAAATACATTTGAAGAAAACCAGACTTGTTTTCATAAATTACTTATTTTTATAATACTTTTTATCGGCTCAGCTAGAAGGACGGAATGTTAATTACTTAGTCATCTAACGTCTTAATCATAAATGACAAATAAATAAAGTTAGTCCAGTGAACGAAGGGATTTTACCCTACAAAAGGTCGGGTAGTTCTGAATTTTTGATATGTTGTATAGGATGGTTGGATAGTGAAAAATCCAAATTTCCACATTCCCCCCTCCACCGCTCCCTCCGCCATTGTGTGGAAACCACCGAAAATCGGCACTTCTTTCAGTTGTTTGCCTATAACTTCTTTCTGGTGAACTTTAGCGCAAAAATGGACTTGTAGAGGACGAAATTTTCTGCAAACTTGTTATTTGAGATTTTTTGTACGATTATCAACGGAGCTATAAAGCTTCCAAAGAAGGCTAAAATTGAGTACCTAGCAAAATTTTGTGTTTGTTTTCACTTTATATCGCAATAACTCCGTAACACTTAATTTTAGCGTAAAAGCCCTTATAATCAATCTTGTAAAGAATTTAATTTCCTATAAAATCCATGTATTAATTTTTATATGGCCAATGCAACAGAGTGGGGTAAATGTGCAAAAAAAAACCAAAAACGGGATTTTTTCATGTTTAGTGCAGCAAGCTCTTTGGTTCATTATTTCTAATAATAAAAGTATTACCTTTCATTTCAAACAGAATAATCTGTATACATAGATGCAAAATGAATGTAATTATGTGTGGGCGAACGTCAGTGAAGTCTCGTGCGACTACTAGAAAAAACTTCTTAGAAAACAGCACTTTCTTCTTTTATTTGCCTGCGACTTCTTTCTACTGCTCTTCAGCTCAGAATGAGTTATTTGCTGAGTATTATATATATTCTAAGGATCAATTTTCTAAAACTTTGGCATATTATGTCTTTTGTGAAACCAATAGCGATTGAGCTGTAAAGCTCCCAACAGTCCCAACAAGGCAAAAGTAGCGATCTTAAAAAAGGTTATCTACCGACTTGTAGAGGACAAAATTTCCTGCAAATTTGTTATTGTTATATTGGCCACAATAGCGATCGTACAATGTTTTGTGTTGGAGTAAGGTAGGAGCAGAGACTACTACTTGTGGAATTCCATTCCAGTAAACAACAATGCAATTGGCCAAGATTTTTTATGATTGAGGTATTTAAATTTCGATTTTTTGAGCTTCCTATCGTGACCTCTGAGGTTACGAAAATGTGAACTGGTGAAAAAGTTGGACAAGTTTGGAGTGTCATAATAGTCAGTCAGAACATAAGTTTCCACGATATCTGTACGTTGTCTCCTAACGGATACGGGGTGAGATATCCAGTTCGCGGAATCTCTCTTCGTACTCCAAATGCCGGAGGTTGGGTGAAAGTTTCGTTACTCTACGCTGTACACCTTCCAACAATGGGATGTCATTTGCAAAGAATGGATTCTAAACATAAGAACCGTACTCTAGGATGGGGAGGATGTAGATCTATATAAGGATACCAACGACTCATTTGTTGAAAGACTTAAATGCCTTTCGCAACAAGAACCACGCTCTGGTTGCTTTCCTAACAATATACAGCGTCACCAACCAAACAACTCTGTTGGGTAGGCGTTGTATGGTGTCGCTGTATTTTAGAGGTACACTCAGTGTCAATAGTACTTTGGCGGTAAATTTAAACGTGTAATATTGTGTATTTGCAGTTTATTATGTACCTACGTTCTTATATAAATTTGTTAAAACTGCTAAAAGAAAATTTAGTAGACAAGTACCAGAATTAGATTTGAGAAGGAAATAAATAAGTAAATTTTATTTTTATTTTAGATAAATTTTGTCTACTATATTTCTGGCTGCGGAATGAACAGTTTTTTCCCTTTACTTGCCATAGCGATAAAAGCAGTTAGAAGAAATGGATTCTATAAATAAATACATAAATAGCAAATACCTAATAGTTAAAAAATTAATTTTGAGGTTATGCGAAAGTTTCATTTTAAAAATACTTTAAATTATCTATAAAATATATGCCTACCTTATTAGGAATAAGTCGAACAAAAATAGTCTTAAAAAAGACTGATTTTTTTTATAAAGAGGAACGAAAGCACAGAAAATTAAGAAACACAAACACGCGATAACCTGTCAATTTGCTAGCTACTTTCACTTTTGACACGGAAGGTACAACGCCGGCAGGAGTTGTAGGTATTGGCTTAAACTTTTACCGCCACGAATTTTTAAAATTAGTTGGCATATTTTCCGATGGACTTGTTTGCTTGGTGGCGCTGTAATTGATATGTCCTTCCCATTTCAGGTCGCTAGTAATTATGACTCCTAAATCTTTTACCCATATGGTCGGTTGGACAACTGGTAGTTCGGATTATCATTCCCTATATGAAGAACAACAGATTTGGATTCGTTGAGTGGGAGCAAACAATCCCTCGACCAGTCTGCAACACTAATCAAGTCCAGTTGAAGATGGCCATGGCTGTCCAGTGGATTAGGGAATATTTTAGTATCGTCGGCGAACATAGAGAAGTTACTTTTCGAGTTATTGGCGATGTCGCTCGTATAGAGAATAAAGAGTATTGGTCCGAGGATTGATCCCTGAGGAACTTCACTAGTCACTCTATGTACGGAAGAAGTGCAGCTTCCGTCTTTTGTTGTCCAAGTCTTTGATCCATTGCTGAGTGGTGAAAAGGAGATTAGTTGTCGTAAACCTACAGGGGACAAACCCATGTTGTTGTGGCAAGATAAGGCCGGTCTCAAGTGCGAAATCCGGCAATTTAGTGGTAATGAGACGCTCCATAACCTTGCAAACCACGCTGGTGAGGCTGATCGGCCTATAATTCTTCGGGTCCAATTTCTTCCCCTTTTTGTAAAAAGGAGTAACAATCGCCGTTTTCCAATGTTGTGGTAACACTCCTGTGCCTAAATACAACATATTTTTTATGCCTGGAAATTTTTGAGTATCTGCAGCATGGCTACTGGGAATTCTTCAAAAAGTATGGTGTTGGAAAGAACTACAAGACTTCTGTTTGTGTAGAAGTCACTAGTTGCATTTTATGCGTTTTTAAACTTAGAATTACTTAGAAGTACATAATCCCAGTTTTAGTTTTTTACGAGTAAAAGTATAAAATACGGAACTTTATACCTCAGGCGCAAAACCTGTGTTAAATGACCCAAAATATTAAATAATCGAAGAATAATTTAGTGATGGCCCCTTTTTAATTCTTTGGAAAAGGAATTTACTCTTACTTTTCTTTGTGAGTTAAGCCACTATCTTCTTGTAGTAACAGTAGAAAATCCTAAGCACAAAGTCAGATCTGTTTTCATGATTTACTTTTATAGTGCTTTTCATCAGCTCAGCGAAAAGGACTTAGGATGGTTAACTTATTTTTGCCAATTGAATTTAAACAAGAACAAATTTATCATAGTTTTCAGAATAAAACTTATCTTGCCAGTGTTTTCTATTTTTTCCTATTTACGTTCTTCAAATTATTTTTGAATTAATCAGGCATCGCATGTTTTTAATTATAAATGATAATTAAATAAAGTCTTTTGCTTGTTACAATAAACTGTTCCTTGATTTAGTTCAGTCTGAATCTGCATGATCAACAGATTTTTCTCAAACCCCCATTTTATGACTTTCAAATGATCTCAATAATAATTAAACATTCTTTAAAATATATCATCAGAATGGGCGAATCTCCAATAATTTCATCTTTGAAACAACATATGCTGAAAATTACATAAATAATCGGCTTCCTGTTGATTTACTTTACGTAAATATGGTAGGTTGGCCCTAAAAATATTTTTAGCTTAACTTGGCTTAGAAATAACTTCTCAAATATCATTTGTACTTAAATTTAGAAGCTCATTACTTTAACACATGTCAAAGTTAAATGTTTCCATCACGTGCGAAAGAGACTTTATAAACGAACTTGAAAGGCTGTCACTTTCATTAATAAGATAATATCTAAAGATGGGAGCCTTCCCCATTATTATTAGGTGTTTGTTCAATTCACTATACATAAAGCCTTATCAACTCCCTAAAATCTAACCAGACACAATATCTGCCAATTTCCAAAGAAGCAACTTGCGCAGCTGGGTGTTTTAATTTTGCTTTGGTTCAAATTCATTTAAAAATTAGTTTAAGATTAGAACAAAACAGAATTGATAAAGTTAGAACAGGAGTGCACCCAACTCTATATTACTTCACGGCAAGCTCTTTAGACATTGACATCAACCGTTTATGTACACAAACCACGACAAAAATAACAGACTCCGGATTAAATTACTGAACAAAAGGCTCACGGGAGACAAATCTGCTACGAAGATTAGTGGGAAGACGCCTCGGCGCCACTCGTTATAACAGGAAAACCAACTCATGAAGTTGTTACCTACTAAAAGTTGAGACAAAAGGTTTTATTTTATCTCCATAAATGAAACAAATAAGCTAAAGATCTAAATAAGAGCAAAAATATGTACAGCTTTTAAATCCGTTCGTGCTTCAGATGGAGCTTTTCTGATTTACTTTTGATTTACTTAACTTCAAACATTACCTTTGTCTTCGTTATTATATCAAAAGGCAAGCGATTAAAGTTTCGTTTTATTTATGGTTTCATGCAAAAATAAAACGTTCTCATTCTCATGGTATTTGCACTCAATTGTAACTTATTTATTAAGGCTTGTAAATAAACAAAAGCAAACACATTTCACAGCAGTTCAATAAATATTCGTTTGTTCGAGTAATAAATGAACTGACCAGCAATATTTTAAAGCCTGATTGTTCCTTCTAAGGTTGCACCAAATGTGTATCCGTGGAAATTTATAGCTGTATGCAAATCTCAGCCACCAGAGTCCACACATCAGCTTGGAGCATTTTTGAAATTGTTTACTTCGTCTAAAATACACAGGAAAAAGGTTTTTTTATCATGGCCTACTTCAATGGTACTAAGGTGAAACTTGTGTAGGAATTAAAAAAAGGCTTAGAGCAGGATAATTTTTATTAATTTTTCCAGAGACTTTGGTTAAGCCGCCCTCAAGTAATTTCGTCCCAAAAATATGATTTTAAATAGCGGAGTCTACTTAGAAATGGTTAAATAAAATTTGTAAAATTGCTAAAATGAAAGGAAGGCCCTTTTGCAAATTTCCTCAGAATATTCTATGAAAATAATTTTATCCTGACCAAAATCGCTTTTTGTGAAGGAAAAACAAAGCTTTCATCAGTTTTGTGTGAGTATCGACGCCTACTTAGCCCGAACAGCCTAATAAAATAATTACTTCATAAAACTACAGCCAATAAGAATAATTTTCAGGGAAAAAATATAACTTTAAGCTGCCTGAAAGTTATTTCTATGAAGAGATAAAATCGTTTCAGAATCTAAACGCGGCAGAAAGCGCTCACGCGTAAAGCACTTAGTGAAAACGCGTTACTAACGCTGGCTTAACATTACAGCTGCTAACTGCTTATATTCAGTCACTTCCCTAATTTGATTATCGTAAGCTGTTTGATCTACTTGGTTTCGAAATATTTGTATAGTAGTATTTGAAGTTTAGTTGGAATGAATCGCAAAATTTGTTTTAAGTTTGTAAATAACTAAAACTAGGAATTGGGGCTGCTAAAACATTTTTTATAAAAGCAGAAAGCTTCAAAAAGCGTTGCAAAGCTGCGCTTAAATTAAAGAACTAAGCCGAGTAATAAAATAAATATACAGAATTTAATTTTAACTAAGTGGGAATGATAAATTTCTTACCTACACGTAAAGTTAACACATAATTTGTAACAGAAAACATTTAAATAGTCATTTCATTCAAAAGAAGAATAATTGTCAGTAGAAGTAAACGAAAATGATATTGTATAGAATAACAGAAACTGTAGCAACTTAAATAAAATGGCTTTCTTGTTTATCTATGACATTCATCAGCCTGTTTTCTTTTCTTAGTTAAGTGCCACGCTATTGTGTTCTATTCAACTGCTTTCAGAATTCGAGATTAGAGTGTATGGCAGTTGTGAAGCCATCAACATGAATGTGTTTGTATATACCTCGCCCTAACAGTAAACACTGGAATCTTATATCGTAATGATTATTATCACATTTTCTACAACCCTTCCTTTCCTTGTTTAATTAACACCTTGTGTTAGTCGATTGTGTTTGTTCCGTTATTGTTTAGGTACCGTTCTATGTCTTCTTATGTGGCTTGCTTTTACAATAATGCATTTTTGGAGGAATTTGATATTTTAAGCGGAGATTCCTGAACTAGATTTCGCAGAGTTGAATTGGAATAAGTATTTTTTTTAACTCGTTTTCCCTAGCTTGATAGGTGGTTTATAGTCTAAAAAGCACTTTTAGAAGTTTGTAGCACAGACTGTTTAGCCTGAGGAACTGTAAAAATCTCGATCACATATACCCCAAAATCTAAATTTTTTAACATTTAAAGTATTTGTAGTTCAGGCTTCGAAGGTTACAATCTGAGATTTAAAAATTAAGATATGGAATTTTCAATTTCGAATTTAAAGCAGGTAAACAGTTTCAGAAAAAATTACAGAAATTAAGCTTTTTTTCATAGCATTATTTTAAGCTTGTAGACTATTTAATGTATTTCAACATAAGTTTCAATAAAGAAAATGGTAATTTTAAGTAGTAAATTGTTCAGAATGGGGACATTAATAAACAGCAGGATTTTTTATAATTAATTCCTAAAAAAATATTTTACTTTATCAGATTTATTATTGGGCTTTTTGTTAAAAGCAACTACTTATTCTAATTTTGTTTTTACTTTTAAATAAGAAATGCATTCTGTTTTGTTATGTGGCAGTGATTGTTGCGACAATGCCTTTTCGGAAAAATTTGTTACTTTAACAAATTAATTTCAGAGTACGAAATATTCTGAAATTCTATGAAAGCAGTCTCTTAATTGTATTCAGAGGACTGAAAATTACGAGTTATAAAGATAATTCAAATATGATTGCATTATTAACAAATTGTCAGAATTTGTGAACAAATTTCGTTGCTTTTATTATTGCAGCGGTTAACCTTATATTTAGGAATTGTTAAGGTTTTCATTATTCATTCAAATTCTCGAATATTTCAACCTTTAACTTATATTCAGTATTGCTCGTATTACTAAACCGTTCGTCAGTATTTTTGAAGACATCACGTAAAATGCGGCCACAACTCTCACAAAATTGTTATAAACTTGAAGGTATAGTTCTTAAATTCTAAGCTTACTACGGAACCACTCATTTTCAGCGAAACCCTGTGACATAGATTAAAGATCTTTAATCTATGCCTGCGGTCAGACAAAACCATTAGTTCCACCGAATGTCTTCTATTCTGTTCTTTCGCATTATCACTTTCTTCTGGCTTATGTTTCGTTGAAAACGAGTGGTTCCGTAGTAAGCTTGTAACGTAAAATTATCAGAAAGATAATAAAAAGCCATAAAATACGATGTTGCACTTTTTCGGAAACTCAATATTTTCGGCGCAAGGCCAAGGTTCAAATAGATAGAACGCACACACAGGTGACAATAAAATTAATTAAAAAACTGAGACTTAAATATAAACTCAATAAAATTAACATAAGGAAAGAATGAAACCTGAATATTAATTCAGTAAATTGACATAGCTGAAGGCCTAACTCCGGGTATTCAATTAACATAGAATGAATTAACATCCACCTACTTTTGTAAACGTTTACTGGGGTATGGTAGATAATATACGACAATTTAAGGAAACCGAACAAATACTTGCGTTACCTTTTCAAAATTTTATAAACAATTAACAAAGCCACACCAAATTCAACATGCAGTAAAATAGAAATTTAATAATAAATTATAATAATGTAATGTAAGGAACCGTTTGAATCTAGTCGTGTGAATTCCTTTATGTTGGAAATCGAATTTAGTAAACATAAGCTTATGGAAACGGAGTTCTTTGCGATAATTCAAAAAAATTGTTTTAAAAACAACGATACCAAAAAATAAGTTTTTTTCTATTTTACCTAAATTCCGAGGATATGCTAGGGTGTCGCGGTGGTAGAGCTTCAGGCTAGCGTTGCGCTAGTCCTTGGTTCGAATCCCACAGTCGGCAGGATTTTCCGTTGGATTCGTCGTTGGGCACCAAATTAACGACACCCTCCTCCGAATACAGACCTAAGAGGTAGAGTATTAAGGTCCAACACGTAAACACACGATGCAATGTGCAGCTAAAACGGCGCACCAATCACGTAACCCGCAAAATCAGGTCGGATTGTGCATTTCACGCGTAAAACCTCATACATTGTATGTACGCGTACCAAATGAATTTCAAAAATTAGGTTGCCTTGACTTACCTTAAAATATTGAAACAATTAGAGTCTTCGAATGTTCTCCGGATCGTGCACTTGGGTTATCCAATTAATATTTAACCAGCCTTCTCTTGCGTTTTTTAGTTTATTTTTATTAGTACACACACCCGGGGGGAAGCGTTTTGTTTAATTAATACAAAAATAGGGTTTTAATTGACGTTAAACGCGACTGCGTTTTTAAAGCGATATGTTTTCAAAATTTTACACATTAATTATAATTTTTGTCCTGGAAACCGAAACAAAATTCCAAAATAAAAATACGCAAGGCAACCCCTTCGTAATTAATACAAAACTAAATATATAATCGTTGTTGGGCCAACCAATGGATTAATTAAATACCATAGCGACAAAGGAAAAAATAATAGCAAACAAAAAATTAACTAACTAATAATCCAATATACATTAACGCACCGGCCTCGACACCGAAAGGTATAAGAGGTTAACGATAACAAACAAACAACCTAAATTCCGAACATTCTTTGAATGATGTGCTAACATGCCACTACATGCTTTGACCAGGAGTCCTTATTAATCAAGGAAAAATACATCAAATCTGTATTGGTGTTATGTGCGAAACTGAAAAACAAAGGTAATGAAATCAGTCTATAAAATAATAAATAGTAATATATATTTATTATTAATAATTATTACAAAGTACTTTTCGAATGAAATCTAGTCGGAATAGAATATTCATTTCTCCAATCGTTTCCTGAAAATTCGTGCATGGATTGAAACAAACCAGGAGTGGTTTCCCGACATGCAATAACCGCTTTTTAAGAGCTATGCTAAGAATATGGTGATCTCAAGTTATTAGTAATGAAGAGTTGTGAAGGACTGGACAACTACACGTAAAGATCAGTGAATGGTTGGGACACAAGTTAAGAAAAAAAAAGAATGCGGCGTTTAGACGAGCATTGCAATGGGACCCCAAGGCAAAAGAAAGCAGGGTCGTCGAAAGGCGAAACACGGAGGAAATCTGTTAAAAAAAAAACTAGCATGGCACTTGCTCAAGTTGGCGTCATGGCTATGAACAAGAAGGAGTGGAAAACGTTAACTAAAGCCCTATGTCCGCCTTTGAAATAATGGGAACAATCAATCAATGAATCAATTACACAGTAAATATAAAAGCTTACTTATATTACTTACACAACTTAATATGATGATACATTTCAAAAAGCTTTTGGTGAAATTGCAGATATACGTGGAACTGGCTAAAGAATGAAATATTCATCCAAATTGCCATATATACAGGATGTTCCCTGAGCAAACCGAAAACCGTTTACCATGTATTTTAAGGCTCGTTCTGAAAGAAGTTCAAATACACTATGGGTTAATGCTTCCTCGTTTACGAGATATTGACAAAAGTAATAAAAAACAAAGCAAACGTTAAAATAATAAATTGCTTGAAATGTTCGTTTTCTAAGCATGCTACTACTCTTCAAGCTATGGAATACTGTGGACATTTTTTAATGGTGTTCTGCTTTTATTGAGTACTTCCATTACAAAAGCATAAAAATAGATTAGCATAATTGCCACGATGAAAATTCTATAGCACATGGTAAAATTTAATCGATTCCCTCAGAATACCTGGTATATCAAGCAAGCTGTCTACATTAAAGGTAAATTTTAAAGTAAGAAAATGTGTTTTGTTTAATTTTTTCTACTGATGGGGTTTCTATAGTTCATCCAAATAATTATACACCAAATTTAAGAACGAGGTTAATCTGTGCGATATTAGCATTGTCTCTGATCTAAGTGACATATGTTTGCAACTTTTGATTTGCTAAATTTCCGAAAAATATTTTTGGAATTTGATATGAAATTTACTTTACACGTTAAGTAACTTATTGCTGCCTTCGTCAGCTGTTGGAGCTCCTCAGAGATATGAGCCAAGATGGCTAATGAAGGATCGTGAACAAATTGATATTTTATTTTTCTATATGAGCTGGCAGATTATTAATGCATAGCAAGAAAATCAATTATTCTGAATATATCTTTATATAACATTGTAGTTAATTTTCAGGGACTCCTATATATTTACTTGAGTATAAAACTATTTAGGATAATATTTAGAGAAGGTTTAAGGTGCCAAAAGGCATGAACTGAACTCCAAATCTCCGTCGTTTATCTCCCTTCATCTAGATTTTTATGTAGCTTCCTCAAAATCACTTACAACGCAGCGGTGTTGTTTATTAGTAAGGATCTAAGGATGCTATTTTAATTTAAAAACTAATATTAATCTATCATTGGTAATCTTGGAAAAGATGGTTCTTATATAATATATCGTAATGGTTACTTTTTCCTTAAACTATGTATAATTGAAACTGTTTTTAATTACTTCGTGCACTGATTGATAAGTGTGTTAAATAAACTATTAAGCATGAAATTATATTAGCTGCTGCTTATTATTAACATTATCGTTGAGATATAATTATAATCCTTAATATTATGTTTATTGTTGAGTTTAAGTATGGCGTTTTTAAACCTCTACGTTGCCAGCAGGTAGAAATGCAGAACTATTTGGGTAAATATCAGCAGTTTAAAAAGATTTATTAATCTGTTTTGACTATATTTTGAAGCATCGGAACCACACCTCTTTTCCGCTTATGTTGATTATTTCACCTCTACCGCAATCAGTCAAAGTGATACAATCGCGTAACTTCTCATTGATGTTTTATGTCCCAGCTGTTCTACCAGAGGCAGACTTTTTTGGCAACATTTAACATTTTTAGCCTAAACAGAGCAGTAACTTAAACCAGGCAATAATTTTTGGTTGTAACATTAACATTTTTTTTTTGAAATTTTCTCAAATTTCCTTTAATTGTTGTTACTCTTTTACGAACAACAACAAAAGTTTTCATGCTCTTCAAAAGTTGAAACTTCCTATAAATAAAAATGTAAGAACAACCACAGGTGTGAATACCCTAATTGAAATTAAAGCAGTTGTATAGCCCGCATAACCGTAAAAATAACAATCAGATCGACGTGTATACTGTATACTCGTTCCTCCTAAACCGATTCTATTAACGACGCCATATCGGGTTTTATTTTATAACTTAAATATTGTAATTAGGAGACGAAAAGTCGTGTAAATCAGCCAGGTTTTTAGAGTGGGTGTTTTAGTATATGTACAAATTGGTACTTCAGGTCATCAAATGGCACTATAAGTTTCTCTACAAGTTATAAACAACAGATGTCGATTTTTAAAATAAGGCGTTTGGGACTTTATAATACCTTTTGGTTTTGAGCTTTAATAGTTTCCAAGATTGGACACATTTAATATTAAAATTTGAAAAAGGAATTTGAACAAAATAATACTTGTTTAAACAATTTTTTCGTAGGTACAACAATTCATAATGTTTCGGTAAAGCACAAATTGATAATAAATTAAAGAATATTAATGTTTAATAATTATGTAAAAATTAATACCACAGCCCTCCGACGCCTCAGGTAGAACAAGGTAACGAAAAAGTAAATAAATAAATAGATATAAATTTTGGTTATCTTCCTCTTAAACATAGCTTATCCAACAGCAATTGCCAAAATATGTAATTGATTATTAATGAAATATTTGCGTTTTCAGGCTTTTTTTATCTCTTTCCATAGACACCATCTTAGGTTTGTTCAGCAATACAAACTCTCTGTATACAGATTTCTCAAAATGAATTAAAATTCGTTAAAATTAATTGCTGAAACTAGCAAATTGTTAATAATTTGCTACTTAAAATAGTAATCATTCGGCGAAGGGCTAACGCTAAGAAATTAGAGATATTTCATTTTAAAATAATCAGCAAGTTAAAGTTTTAAAAATTTAAGTATTTTTTTATTATTTTTAATGTACAAAGGATTTCTGTGCGCATTTGTAAAAACTTGCGAATATCGTAAGTCTGCGAAAAGTTTGTATATAAATCAGAAGTTACAAACAGACGGATGCCAAAATACTTCAATCCGGTACAGTAATTTAAAATACTGGTTCAAATATGTTTGTAAATAACATAGCTTGGAGTTCATCCAAGACATTCAAAAATTTAATAGAAATTCTGAAAATTTAGTTGGATGTAAACTGTTACAAAGAATTTGTAGAAGTTTATGGTATTAGCAAAAAATATCTTAAGCTGTTTGAAATAACACTTTTAGAATTATATAACAAAATCTATAAATGGACAATCTAATAGATGTTAGTTTAAATTGTTTCGGGGTGCTGCCAAAATTAAATATATTAATTAACCGTGTGTTAACTTTCAACATACCTACGCATAATTCAAAATAATCCGTTTTTATTTGCTGAGCAAATTTGGAGTTTTTGTGCCAGTTGTTTATTTTGTTGAGAAAATAAACATCATTATTAGTAGGTACTATTGAAAATACTAATAAGTATGTTGAAAACATCGAAATCAAAAAATTGGGCATTTTTGTTATATAATTTACTATTAGATAAATGATTTGTTTTGTAGATGGCTTATAAGGATTTCACTTACAAAATCAAACTTCCAAATCTAAATGTTTTGAACTACATATTTTATAAAAAAGTGGGTTTCACGTAAGAATTCAAAGCTACCTCTTAGGTATATCAGTATTACGGATATTCGGCTATTGAATAATTCAGGATTTTATCAACAAGAGGTGTATTATCAAAGCTCGTCAATCTGTAGTGGTTTTCAATTTTTGGGTTCCTAATTTTATTTATTAAGTTCTTACTATTTTTTACTGTTAATGATATGTTTGCCAAGAATATTATTAACCAACCTAACATTCACAGCACGAGCCGAGCCTATTTATGATATTGTCAGTCTAAGATGTCTTATTAAATCTGTTGCATGAAACAAAACACGATGATAATCTGGTTCTGGTTCGAAAAATTCAAAAAAATTAAGCAAAATGGCAAATTTAATCAATTCAAAAAGAAAAAAATATTCTCAAAACGTTGCTGCATTTATGAGTTTACATTGTATCATTAAAATATTTAGCTGTCCTGAAAACACTTAGCTATAGACTTATTTAACAAAAAATTGCATTCTTAATGCCTCCTTGTTCTTAATTCTAATAAAAGGTACATCAAAATAGAAGAATAAAGGTGTTTTACGTATTGAAAGTTTACACTGGATTATTCAACTATCTAGCTTCTGATTTTTAATTCCTGTAAACGTAAATATAATTAGCAAAATAAAAAGGCAAAACAATTTATTATCCTCTAAATATTTATGTATTAATAATAAGTTTACGTTTACATTCTAGTTTTCAATTCCTACGTTTGTAAATAAAAATGAAATAATAAAGAGACAGGAAAAATTGATTATCATTAAAATGCTTTGTATTAATAAGTTTACTTAGAGTCATTTAGATATTTAGGTTTACCTTGAAAGCACTACGAATTTATTTAAATATTTATGCTTTGCATTCTTAATGTATCCTTATTTTTTAATTCCATAAACTAATAGAAAGACAGGATAAACTAATTACATATCTTCAAAATGTTTAGGTATCAATATAAGTTTACATATAAATATAAATCAAAATAGAAGATAAAGAGACGGTAAAAATTAATTATTCTCAAAATGTTTATGTAGTAATAAGTTGACGTTAAATTATTTAAATATTTAGCTTTACCTTAAAAACATTCAGCTATCAATTTATTTATAAATTGTTTTTAATTTCTATAAACGTTTTGACTTTGTAGTTTCTTCTATCTGTAACAAAGTATCTAACAAGTTGATATCTTTGAGTTCTTAAGGGTTCGGAAGGATAGTTTTTGAATAAAATTAGGCCTAAAAACGTTCCCAAATGTTTTTAGTTCACACGGAAGTACATACATCTTAAACAAACTAGTTACGGAGTCGAACAGTTTTAATTCAATTTGCTGAAAGATTGTATTAACACTTCATAATTATTCTGCAAGTGGTAACTACAAAAGTCAATCTTCACCTCATAACTTAACAAAAACGAATCTTCCTAGTATTCTAATAAAGCTGAAAATAATTAGGCCTCGCCAAATTACTTTTCTTAAAGCTGGTGTTCCTTAAAATAATCATTTGTAATTGCTTGCATTTGAAACTTTAAACGTTTTCTAACTTCGTCACAAATTTAAACCCTGTTCTATTTATATAAAATACGATGAGTTTATGGCTTGAGCGCCGACAAATTGTGTCATTAGTTAGAATGGTATAAAAAACGACCACAGAAGTCACATACTCACAGAACAGACGATCATCTCTGCCAACAAACCATAAACACGCGCGAAATAATTTACTAGAGATGCACCTGCTCACAAATATGTGCAGTCTTGACGACAAATAATTAAGAATTTTTATACTTTTCCCAGTTATCCAAAAATAGGTTTTTGGTTGTCTTTAACGGAAGTAGAAAACGAATTCGGAGAAATATTCTCATTTTAAAAATTTTAATGTGAAACATTCGCGATCAAATAAAGTTTTGATTTATTGGTTTTAAACATTCACAACTGGCAGTAATAAAGGTATATTAATTACATTTTTTGAAGTCATAACACGATCATTAGGAAAGATTATTTTGGTTAGATCGTAAATTATACAAAAAGTTAACTAAAAGATGTACGCCTAAAAATAGTTTTAGTGCTGTATTTTTTATCACTTCGCCTGTGTTAAAATTTTATTTATTACTGGAGGTAATTAAAATAACACAGATGAGCAGGCAAGTTGGCATTTTAGATTTTGCTGTTATATAAGATAATTTGAAGTTCCAAGAGTTAATCCGGCAACAATCTAACTAATCGGTTTGAAATGAAGGAATTTCCCACTGAATTGAAATATTATTATTACTCTCTTAATAGTTAAAAATTGATTTTGTTTTGCTTTATCTAAATTTCTATGATTTTGTTCTATGAATCCAAAAATTTTAATTTCCTTTTTATTCTTCATCTTATTTTTTGCCTTGATTTCCTACCTGTTTTTCTTCTAGAATTCCTTTTGGTCCTTGTTCTTGCTTTCATCTTGTTTTTCTTCTTGTTCTTCCTTTTATTTTTCGTCTTGATTTCCTCAGGTTTGCCTCTTCTTTTTTACCCAGTTCTTCGTTTTATTTTCCTCCATGTTCTTCTTTATGATTTTCATCTTATTGTTTTTCGCCCCGTTCTTCTTCCAGTTATTCTTTTCGTTCTTCTGTTTTTTCTACGACATCATCTTTAAGGATTAAGTTATAATTAAATTTGTGCTTGTAATGAAATAACTACGTTTAGTTTTAAAATCAACCAAGAATAAGAAATAAGATCTGACAGACATTTGTTTAAAGATCTTACTTTTACATAAAAGCAAACTTGGTTAATTGGCACTATTACGTTGGGCATAAGCACATTTCATTCAATTAAGTAGTAGTTTGGAATTTGAATAATTTCTACATCGTATAATTGCACTGCACTTGTATAAAGATATATATCAAGTCTGCCTAATCTATACGTGTGCTCGTATGCTGCAAGATTCGAGAAACGGATTAACTTGCTATCAGATACTGAAATGTGGAAACGTGGAATAACATCTCAAGAACATGTTCAGCAAATTAAGATCTTGTTATCATTAATCCTTCTAACTGCTATGTTAAGAAAATACTTTTCTTAAAAAATTTAAATTTATATGTAAACCCTTGTTCTTTTGTTTATTTTTCCAAGATTATGGAATTACGTTCTACATGCACAATTTCCCGAAAAATAGATAAAACAGGGAGTAATTACTATAACACAAAATACAAAAGTACACTGAAGCGAAATAAATAGGAAACTACTTTTCCTTGAGTTTAAAAGGATCTAGAATTAACGTTCTTCGTAAAAATATTAATGAAGTTAGAGAAGAGGGGTTTTGTACATAATCCGTTTTAATTTTGTGAACTTACTGTTTAGACAAATTTCTTATAACATTTTTGAAGCATAAATCTTATATGATTAAAAAAAGATTTACAGCAAAAGGTTCTAATTTTTTCATAATACTTATTATCTCAACAGTACTTGACGTTCGGATTTTCCCTAAAATTTGGAGTAGAAGTTGTGAAACCATTGTACTTAACCGAAACTGAAAACCTTTTACACAATCATTACAAATAGGAATTAAAATACTGCATATGAACCAACCATTGGTATATTCAGGCTTATATTGTGAATAATAAAAGAGCAGTCGGAGTCAACCCAAATTCCATCCGGAAGATCATCTACAAAGAGAAAAAAGAGAGAAAAAGAAGGTCAAGAAAGGTAAATTTCATCAAAGCTGTACGATAAGCGCCTTGCAAGGCAAAAGGCAGAGTGTGTGATGTGATTGCATGAAGCTTGGTTTAGAACGGACTATTGCAATGGGAAACGTGGATCTGTAAAGCAAAGGAGAGATTCGGTTCCATACTCATGGTGGTCGGAATCATTTCGAGAAGAGAACACTTAGGAGTTATCCGACTTCCATCAAAAGTGAAAATTAATGCAAAGAACTATGTAGAAGATGTGTTGAAGCCTTTGATGAAAGAAAGAATTTCCAGAACTTTATGCCGTGTTTAGCTTTCCTAGAATCCTAGTTAAGCAATAGGGATATTCCGGTCAAGTCTCCTGATGTCAGTCCTATGGATGTTTTAGGCTTCGGTTGGCTGAAACAGCGTATGTTCCAGCCTATCACATTGAATGATTTTTGGAAAATTTTACAGGAAGAGTGGAGCAGTCATTCACTTGATATGACCATGAAAGTTGGAAAGCGCCGATTCAGGCAAATAGCTAAGAATCATGATCGTCGTACTAGAATGTATTTACCATCGAAAAAAAAAACTCGCTTGTAAAATTTTTTTAATAATTAAGTGTTCATTTCTTAAGACATCACTCTCTGTAATAATAATAGTGTAATGTTTTTACGACGTTTATTTAACATAAACTCGGTTCGTGGTGTAAATTAATTTATTAAACAAACTTAAAGTACGAAATAATTATAAAGAACAACAATTAAACACTAACGTAAAACTAAAACGGAACACTAATATTAAAACCGAACATTAAAGTAATTTATTTATAACAGTTTATTTATTTAACAATTTATTTCTACGTATTCACAAACACGCCGCGATTATCAGTTCAAGACTGCCTCGGTTTTTATCGGTCCGGCTATTATATCTGCGGCGGCCTTTGACTCCAGACTTGTTTGGATTTTTCTCGAATTTACTCGTCGGTTCGGGATCAGCTGACGCGGCGATGATGTCATTGCATAGTTTGTTACAATAGTATAAAGCAAAATTGTAAAATCACGAGAATTGCATTCTGAAAGAAGTAATGTTTTTAGTAAACTTTGGCTTGTTTTATTTAATATTGAGGATAAATAGTTAAGTAAATATCAATGCGCGTGGCAGTCCATAGTATAACGCATGCTAGTAATATATTTCATACAATGTATATTGACACGCGCGAGCGTAACTTGATATCCTAAGCAAGGTGATATTGCATATCCCCACTTAGATGCTAGAAGGTTATAAAATCTTCGACGCTTTCTTGTACGCGCAGAATGTACTTATCATCTTAAATGTTTGTTATGTAACATATTCACGTTCTCCGATTAAAGCGTATAAAACAATTTTTTAAGTTCTTTGTTCGCATAAAACATAACTGGCGCAGTCGTTCGGATGTACAAAGGGCACTAAATGAATTTTCAAACATTAAAATTCAACGTGTCTTTGAGTTTCAACTCTTAATTGTACAATTTCCACAAACCGCTCCAAGGGGATCCAAACATTTTGCCGAAGACAAAAATTTTGGAATATTCCCAAGAAATAATGAGGTGTCCTAAAACTCAAATCAACATAAACAGGGATGTATAAATAAGGAATTCACGTAGACTTAAAATGAAATAAGAACAAGATATCACGTGATCGGCGCATAGCGCGAATTTCGGTCAGACTATTCCATTTCCAAGTTTCTGGGGGAAGAGACATCATTCAGTGGCGGCTGTTAGTACAGTGCGATTCTTAGTTACCGGTGGATTTTTGGATTGTGCTTTGATTATCAGTGGTTCAATGTTTCTGCAAAAAAAAACAAATCTGCTTAGAGTCGATCGTGTTCAAGGTAGATTTTACAGAAATTATTAGATTTTCATTTCATAACCTAACTTTCATTGTCTTTACGTTACGCCACTGGCGAACTTTTACTGCACATGCAGACATCAGCTGATGTGTTGTTCTTACTTTAATATATCTCTATCTAAACTTATAACTAGATACCACTGGCTTTATGTTGATTATTACTCTGCTAACAGAGGATATTACGTTGCAACTGGTGTTAACATCTTTTTGATAACGTGCTGGACATTTTATTTATCAATAGTAACGATCTTCAAAATATGAAGACCTTCCAAACACTCTTAATATCGATTACGCTTTTTCAGAAATTCATTTTTTCTTTAAATCTCTGCCTGTTTTAAAATGTAAATGTAAAGCAAATTATTTTGACAAAATTCGTTTGTATTCACCGGATATTCCTTATGATATGGGAAACCTAGCTGGCTCAAATTGTCAAAAGAGTTTGAAAAAGCGTACTCGAGTACTTGGATACATAAGGACTTTCACTCATCTCAAATCTAAAGTTACCAAAACATACTAAAAAAGTGAAAATAAACAATTTTTTGTTTTGTACACATACTTATGGAACTTCTTACATTTTTTAATCGGAAAAAATTTGTTACAGCAGAAAATATTATCAGATCTAATTTAGTATAAATTCGTAAAAATTTCCCATCAAAAAGCAATGAATATAGAGAAAAGCTCGTGGAATTTTGAAATCAAAATTCAAGGAGTAAATTTGGATTTTAATAAGAAACGCGTTTTGAAATACTGGTGGCAAATATATAATGAGCTTTTCTTCTGTTTACATTTGTTTTCAAATATTTACTAATTAGCCTAGAAGATTTAGATAATTTTTTTTATAAGGAACCATTAATGTACCCAAAAACTAATTGTTATGTAGAGCATTCAAGATCCTTTTGGAAAATAACAAAGCAAAGTTGTAGAGATAGCAAACAGGTTCATGTATGTACACTAAAGTATTAGCACTCGCCACACTTGTCCTTATTCACGATATATTGTCCGCTAGGTAGCATATTTAGGAGCTTTTACAAAGGTTTAACGTATATTATTCAAAAAATGCCGAGTATAAGTAGCTTAAAAATAGTAGCAAGATGTTTTAGCAATATTTTAAAATAAAAATATGAATTGTGATAGTAACTCCTTTGGTGGAGTTTATATTATTTTAATGAGGCCTACTCTGGTCTTAGTAAATGTGTTTCTAACGAATGTCGGTGCTTTTCAGATATCAAGTTGATTTGGAGAGACAGTTTAGTTAGTAAGAACAAACGTGTTTCTGGTAGATTCATACTTAACTGTCGATAAAAATCACACTGGCTTAATTTTCAAGTTATGAGTTCAACCGTTGAATTTTAAAAATTGTTAAAATAGTATCCTGTATGATAAGTTGATAAGAGTACAACAAATACCGAAGTTTATTATGATTGGTTGGAGCGTTTTCGTATAATTTGTCAAAATAATCAATTAATTGTTAAAATTCTTCTTCATCAGTAGCCCTTGCCGGTCTACTCTTGAACATCTTGCATTTTCCATCTAGTTCTGTCTCTCGCCGCATGTTGCCACCTCTTACCCAGTTTTTCTTTTACATCATCTATCCATCTCCTCTACAGTCTCCTGACACTCCTTTTATGTATAGTTTAGAAATAGTCCGGTGATAATTTAAATTATTAAGCATATTTGACTCAAAATTTCAACATGAGTCAAACACAGATTAATAGAAAATGATTAATTTATGGTCTATAATTCTCTTTATCCATCGCGTTTAATCATGTCTAAGAACATGGCCTACCCAATTCCACTTCAAAGTGGCCACTATTTTTAAAATCTTCTACATTAGTTCTTTTGCTTATCTTCTCTCGTTTTTATCGTTTTCTACAAGGCTTAACCCCAACATGGTTCTTTCTATTGCCCTTTATATTGTACTTAGCTTCTTTGTATATTTAGTTGATTGATGATATTGTTTCCATTCCGTATGTTAATTAATACTGGAATATAACGTAAAAATGTTTGATTTTAAATTAATTGTGGCGCCCCAAGTCATGATTTTCCTATCGATTCGTGCGATTTGATTTTCTTTAGCGAGTTTAATGAGGTCTAATAGCGGATCTCTGTTTTCGCAATTTTATTTAGACCACGTTTCTTCACTTATCCATAAGGTCTTCTGTCCCTGGTGTTATTTTGCTTCTTGGGTTTTTGGGTCATACATAACTTTTAATTACTGCTTTAATGTTATTTAATATTTTATGTTCCATTTCATCTATGTTCATATCGCAGAATTTTTCCATAGGCATTCGTTTATCATTCAGTTCTTGTGTAGTACTTTCCTCGTTCTGCTTTAGTTCTTCTACAGTTGGATATTTTTATGGTTTTATTAATTTGTTTCTCTCTAGTTTTGTGTTGATGACAATTCTAGCCCTGACTAATCTGTGATCGCTTCCCAGATCAAATCTATTCAAGACTGTAACGTCCCATATAACATATTTCTTATTCGAGAAGGTCTAATCTATTTTATTCTTAATTTTATGGTCTGGACTTCTCCGGGTCCACCTACGACTTCCTGGCTTCTAAAAAAAGATGTTCATACAGTAATGCTTTTCTCTCTGAGGGTAGTTCAAAATGAAGTTACTAAATTAAAAAATGAAGCCTGGGGTCCTTGATCAATCAAATAAACTAAATATCTATTTCGTTTTCAATAGGTTTTCTCCTAAAACTATCAATAATAGCAACGTAATAAGGTCATAAAACTACTAGTAAGAGGAGAACATAAAGAAAAATATTTCAATTTCCTCAACCAATTCCACCTAAGTTACTTGAAAAGCCCTTTTTTCGCGGCCATAAAGAGCCTGAAGAACACGTTTAAATATTTTGACTTTAAAATTATTTACGTCTCCAATAATATCAAGGGTCCTTTAGAGGATTCTAAAGACAAACTTAAGACTATGGAGGAAATAGGAATTTACGAAATTAAATGCTCTTACTCTAGCTCAAATGATTATTATTGTTATTATTATTATTATTGAATAAACGAAGCATAATTTTTGGCATTAGATTTAAAGAACATATGACTCATTTCAAATTCACGGAGTAGAAAAATCGTGCGTAACCCAACATATTTGTAAAACAGAGCATAACCTTAAAGACTGGGACTAAAGCTAGGTAATTTTCTCTGATGACTTGGTAAAGCATCTTCAAGAGTTCTGTCTCAATTAAATTTACTTTTCTAATTTTTTCTCTTTCTCGAAGTAGCGTACCCTTTACAGGGTGTTTCCGGTCTTCTCTCCATATTATGGCTGTGGTGTACGTGTCAAATAGCCTACAGACATAGGGGACCTACAGTTTTACGTGGGCTCCGCACCTGGGAAGTGCTTGGACCTCTACTCCAGAGAAGACTTACTAAGCAGAATACCTCGGTGGTTTCCCATTGTCTTCAGAGAGAAACGGTCGGGTGTTTTCGGTGTATGTACGACCTTGGTAATCAAACCCGGGCCAGTCTTAATCTCAGTAGTCAGACGCACTCTGAACTAACTGAGCCACCACCGCATCGCTACTCTCTGATTTGGTAAAAATAAATTCTTCAAATACGTGTTTGGTTTATTAATACTTTTGTGGTTTTTTGTACGGTTCTAAAATCAAGTTCAAAATTAGATGTTGTAATGGCAGACTGAAGTTTAAAGGATACGGAAAATAGCACTTTACGAATGATTTGGACCTAAAACTGTTCTAAAAAATGCCCTTATTTGGCACAAAACTCAACAATAAAACTATGCCGTACTAAAGCTAAATTAGAAGAAGTCTAAGGAGCTACATTTGACAAAAATATCTTCTACCAAATCTAGCAAGTAATATTTAATCAAATTAGAAGCTGTTAGATTTACATATAAATGTACTTCCAAATATACAATAATCTAAGATCATAGCCTACTTTTGCCTAAAAAAATTTAAACATGTGCTAAAACTATCTTAAAACAATGTTTTTTGTTATTTCAAAAGTAAAAGGCACAAGGTACATCTAAAAGAAGGTTCTGACGTTAAATCACAATTTCATTCCAAGAAACAATTTGACGTTTTAGAAAGGTCCAAAAAAAGACAATCTCCAGAAGTTTTCTTATCCTTATCTGCCTTTGAAACCTGAATAATCGCGTCAAGATTTTCGTGTGAATGGACTTAGATCATGCCAAGATTACTCGATACATTATTAACATATTTTCGGCTTCTTTTTAAACTCTGAGAACGGCTTTCTCGTTGGTTAAACAGAACGTACGACGTTGTTAGAAAACTAACGACACTTAAAATTTGCGGTTGAGTAACTCAATACAATGCTTTTTTAACGTCAGTATATATTTTGGGCTCGGTTATATTATATTTTGCAATTCATTTTCGGTGTTAGAAACGTGTATCTTCGGTTCGAGTATCACTTATACACTTTTCAATTACCAGTCTCTCCTTTATCTGATTATTATTGTTGTGTGGTAACTGTCTCTAGTCCAACATACCCGGTTATTAATAGCAGCAATCAGTTTCAATCACGACAAACAGCTGCGCTCGTAGATGTTCTAATGTATACTATTTACTTATCTTTATCTATTATAAAATGACGGCCATCTTATATTAAAGCAATTTTAAACTCATAACAATGGATCTTCTTTCAATGTAAAATACCAAACTCATTTATTGGAAGTACGACCTGGCCACCTAATGAAATTGTTTTCGTGTACAGGGTTGGCTTTATACATATTTTTGTAATAGCAAAACCTACAAAATCATTTCAGTTAAATTTAATGTATTTTAATACAATTCGCTTAGTAGGCAAACCAACTTTAACTAATGTGCTTTACTGGATTGTTTAGATTTATTTTACAGTCTTGTAAATATGTTTCAAATTGACGTAAAGCTCGTTAATTTATCCAAAATGGATCATTATTACAAATATAGCTTCTTTAATCACTTATCTTTACAAAAAATAAGGCGTTAACTACCGTAAAGAAAAATGGTTTTCTAAAGCAAACTAGTTGAAAGGAAAAAGAATTACGGTGATGACTGTAATCAATTTCGACAAATCTATTTTGTTACTCCACATGTAGTTATGTCTAGACATTACCTGTCAACGCAGAGTTGCCTTGCTATAACACCCACACACCCTACAACAAATCGTTGAATAGTTGGCTCACCTAAAGATCTCTATCTTTATAAATACTTTAGATACTTAATTATGTCAAAATATTTTATAAGTAAATGCATTGACAAAGATCTTGCTGAAATATTTTAATTACCGCCCTGTTCGTTACCAGGCTTTTTTATATTTGTGTATTTATTTATATTTAAACTATTTAATGGAATCGGTTCTAAATGAAAAGTTAAAAGTTGCATTTGGGAATTTAATTCGTTTGCCCGCATATGTAAATAACACGTGTCAGAGTGGATTTATGTAATACCAAACTAACACCATTCGTATTCTATAAAAGTTAGCCCTCATCGATAACGAGATCGATCCTGGGTTATTTATTAGGTACAGATGTATTTTAATTTAACACCACACCGTCGGTGCTTTATCATGTTGGGGTGATTTTTCGGTTTTGCATGTAAGCATTTTGTTTTCCAATGTTCAGAAACTTATTTTATTTTTACTTATGTAAAACAACTTTGACTTCGGTTTATATATCTTTCTTTTAAACTTAGCTTTTCTGATATATTTTCCAGTGAAAATTAGGAGCCGAACACTGTTCTTTGAATATTCCTATCTGTAACTAACTATTAGTTTGAGATCTTGTATAATTATTTTCTGTGCTGAATAGAAGGTATAAATTTTGGAATTTTTTTGAATTTTGGGAATACAAATTTAGACGAAATGTTGATTCCTTATTCAAAGCAGATTCCTGAATATAAAGGATGTAGTTTCTTAACTCTGTGTCAATAAGCTTTAAAGAATTAAAGGAATTACATCAACATTTAAAAACCTATTTTGAAATCTCAGTTGCTAAAATGTTGTTCTGCAAGAATATCCCAGAATTCGGCATCTCTTCCATTTGAAATCACAGTTGTTGTACTACTACTAAGAGCAAGAACCAAGGCCTTCGACAAAGCTCTTTTTTTGTAATTCCATATTCTCGTTTTTACAAATATCTATGATAATTTCTAAAAAATGCTTCGTATTAAGCTCCCCTAGATAAATAAAAATTCCCGCAAAAACATAATAATATTTATTAATGAAAACAAATGCGTATTTCGGTAACTGAGAAGAAGAGTATATCTTCAGAATTTTTGATTCGGGAAACTGTAATTTTACAAGTTGGTGGAAAAAATATCGTCAGATACCAACCAACCAACGTTATCAAAAAAGCTTTAGTCTGAGGATAGCAACTTACTTGTGGAAATATGTGTTGGTTTATTAATGTTATTGTTTTTTACCGGACTTCTGACGTTCGATCCCAATAAAATTCAAAATAGTTGTCAACAAAGTTCTACAAGAACAAGATTACGAATATCCATACTGGAATTTGACGCATTTAATGATTCAATGTTGCATTCAGTTTCTGCAGAGTATCTCAGCAAATCTGAAGTACAAAAGATGTCACCTTGTAAACACTAAACACACGTTATTTAATATTACTTTTAATTTTTAACTAAATGCGTAATCAAAAGAGATGTGTTATATGAGCAGATTATTCTCTGACGAATTTCATTTACATTAATAACAGCATTATTAAAAACAAAATTCTTTGAAATGTGGCCACAAAAAGAAAAGTAAGATTTGGTTGCCAAAAGTCCATAAAAAAATCAGATTTTCCATTGCAGTACGGATTTTGCTACTTAGTAATCCTAACTGGCTTAAAAATAAGTTTCTTAAAATAAGAAAAACATACTTTATTACTCAGTTCTTTAACGAAATCTTTCAATGATCAGAAAACAGATAGTTGTGAAAGAACGTCTTCCGGGTCCCAACCCGGAAGACGTTCTTTAACATTGACCGGGGAAATTTTCGAATTCATATATTAGGTTGTCACCTTCTAAGAATTTGGGTTGTATTGTGCGTCTTTTGCTAACGTTTCTCCTAACTATAATTTTGTGTTACTATAAGAGTACTCCAATAAAATAATGACGATTGTCTAAGCTACACACGTATTTTTATAACCAGAGTGATTTAACCAACCAAAATATTTTTTGCGTAGCTATCAAGGTTAGTCAGAAGCTATTGCCAGAGCTGAAACTCTTGGAGCAGAGTAGAAGAGGAAATGGAAAAAAAATTATAGAAGTAATGATCTGAAATATAATTTAAGTAGGCGCGTGGTGTCTTACAGGCGCCAGTTCATGTTTAGACGTAAGACGTAAGTAAGATTTTAGCTCTAGGTGTGAGTGTCTCCCTCCGGTTCGCGTCGGGAGACAAACAAACACCTCGAGCTAAAATCTATTGCTTTTTTCCTTGTATAATAAATATCTATTCTTCGTTTCCTATTTTTCGTATGTCATTACAATGTCTCACCAACTACACTTCCCGTGTTTCTATATACTCATACGTTCACAAAACAACAAAAAGCTTTATTAATTCCGCCATGACGAGCCACCACATTTTTTTCTCATTTTGTTTTTAGAAAATTTTGGAATTTTATCTCGAATAGAGTGATTTTTTGGCGTTCCTAAGTAATTTCTGGCATGAACTAAGATACATGAGTAGAAATCATATAACCTGTCTATTTATTGGAAACCGGCCAGTTTAATAATGTCTACCGTCGCGACCAAGTACGTGTAGTACATGTGCGTGCGTGAATATAAATAAACTGTACAAATAAATTAGTTAGTGTTTCGGGTTAATATTAGTGTTGTGCTTTTATTGGTTAAGTTGTTGTTTCGTGTTAATTTTTACGTTGTTTAAATTTCTTAATAAATAATACACCACGTACCGAAGTTTTAAATAAACGTTTTAAAAACGTTACAATAACAATTTTACAAAACTTCCGAACGCTCTTCTTTCCTGTTTAATCTCTTATCAATTTCTGTATGTTCATAATTTACCCCCGTTAATGTCAGTTTCAGGTATTACAATTCTTCTATCCTTTTAAAGTTATATTAATTTATATCGCCTGTCATTTTATTTGTACTACTATACAACAACAATCTTTTAACAAGTTCAATAAGTAATATAGCAAATTAAACATTGTATTTGTATAAAAGTGTTAATAGGTTACAAATTTAATTAAAAATACTTTACTTCATTAGCCTTAACTTAAACTTTCCACCTTCATTCCACATTTTTTAATGCGGGGTGATGTAATTGAGCTTTTCACATTCTTATAGTTATTTCTTCTTGTCAAACAATTAATTTGTACTTAATTTTCTTTGGTGGTTACTTTTCAGCATAGTCCGATATAGTTTTTCGTGGTTTCAATCTAAAGCAGAACATTCAAATCAGTTGGTTCAAATTTCTTTATATTCCTCTTTTCTATGCTTCATAAACATGATAAAATTCTAGTTTACCAGCTCTTGGTAGAGTAATTTTGAAACCGTTGTTGTAATAGCGCCGTTCTGCTAGAATACGCCAAAACTTGTACAAGACATAATTTTACTTTGTGATTCTATATATTGTTTTTCCAAGTATTTTCGGTAAGTTCTAAGAAAGTTGTTCTATTAAACTCTGATGCATAAACTAAAAGAGGTAAAATAATTTTCAGCATTTGCAGTGACTTTAGCTGTTCATTGATTATTTTGAAGTGCAATATTAAAATGGATAATAATACGCAGTTTATTAGGCTTCTGTATCTTCTTAGATTTATTTGGGTATTTTGCCACCAGATGCTGAAATTAGAACTGAAAATAGCATGAAAATCGCCATAAATAATATTCCGATAGTTTTCTTTTATCATTCTCAGATTGGCATCCGAAAATTTTATTTAAACTCTAGAAATTCATATATCAAATGCTACAGATTTAATGGAGTCTTAAACGTACTTAACATTGTTGAAAATTAAACAAATTTGTTTAAAATGTTTGGTTAATAATACGAAGTAGTTATAACAAATCTTAGTACATTTTTAGATTTAACTGGGTATTCCGCCGCCAGTTGCTGAAATTGGAACTGAAGGCATGATGAAAATTGATTCAGATTCAGAAAGAAATTTCTGTAATCACTTTGAAATCCGCATACCAAAAATTTTTTTAAACTCTAAAAATATGTATTTCACACGCTACAAGTAGTGTTATTAATTATTATTTCTGGAATAAAGACGAATATATGTGTTGCCAAAACAAATTCCTGCTATAAACTTAAATGAGCTGCAAAGATAGGAAAGGAAGACAGCGTCATTGTAATTTATGAATTCTCTTACCATTTAGTTTTAATTTTCATTCTCCATTTTTAGAAAATTTTTCCCATACTACAACCCAAAGAATATTTTACCTTTTACCAATAAATTAAATTTTTATTTTTGAAAGATTTATTCTACATATGTAGTCTTCTTAATAATTTTAGAAAATTTACAGGAATAGCAATCTGTAATACTCTAGCATTTTTTATTTGAACGTAAAATGGAGTTTAGGTTTGTCAGAATTAATGGGGATTTTTTCAGGCGGTCAGAATACTTCATGTTGAATTCTTTGTAGTTTAGAAATAAATTAGCAATTTATAGAAATAATACTTTCTTAAAGTAATATTAAACAGTTTTTTAAACCAGCTTAGAACGTATTAATCTATCAGGGAAAGTAAATTAATGTTTTACTGGGCTGGCATGTCCCTTATAGCAGTAATATTGAAATATAAAGCTTTTAAAGTTCATTCCTGAAAATTAATAAGACTTCAAAGACATTTTTGTAAACAATTTTGCTCCTTGAAAAAATTTTCTTTCGTTTTTGTTTTCTGGCCTGCATATTTTTTAAATAATTATTCAGAAGTGCAGTATGAGTTTTATAATTTTCAATTTTATAAATGACAGTATATTAAAGATACTTTAATTTTAGTGTATTTAAATTCCTATACAATCATTTGTTGATTTAAAGAAATGAAAGCATAGGTAATAAAAAAGAAATAAAAATAAGCACAACTAAACGATATATTATAATACCGTTTTGCTAATAAAAAAATACAAAAATTCCATAAAGGTATTCCCATACCAGATTAAAGATTAAAGAAGCAACACCGTACGTTGCTGAAAGCAAATGGGAAGTTAAGTTAGATAAATTACAACGAAGTTGACAAGGTGTTTAGATACTACCCACCTTAAACTGATGTATATAAATTATTTCAAACCGAGTACTATTATTTAAATTAATTTACTGTTGCTAAACGCATTTATCACCATTATTTTTAGAAAAGTATTTTTAACCAATACTAATCACTTTGAAATATATCAACCACTTCATTTTTTACACTTTATTTAGTGTATACATTTGTTACCTGGGACCTGGGATATATTTGTGTGTCATTGCTCTCCAATGTCTTCGTGTTTATGTTATTTGTTTGTTTGTTTATTTACTTGTTCGTCGATTTATTTCTCTATGTATTTATTAATCCCTAATTAATTATTAGTAGGGCCCGGATTTTAGGCAAAATGAACTATTTTTATTTTTTAAGGCACATAACCCAAATTTATATATAAATGTTTTTTACGAGAAATGTAATTGTATGACCTCTATTTATTTTCGCCTAAAATGCCTAAAACGTGTTTTAACTGCCTATTTTGCTTTGTAAGTGCCTAAACTTGCCTAAACCTAGTCTTTCCTTAATCTTTACCTAGGAACCAAAATATTTCTTTGAAATTTTATTTTTCAGAATGTTGGATGCAAGTAGTTATAGACTTTTATAGAGACAAGAAACAGGGAACAGGCTTACATTATCTTATCTGCTTAACTAGAATTACTGTCGGTAGTCGGTACATTTGAAGTAATTTAAGGAATGAATTTACATGTTTGACCGCAACTTTCCGAAAACCCTACCCAAGCAAATCGTTCATAAAGACGGCATTTTTCATTCAAAAATTTTTCTTTCATTCAGTTTCATCCTGAACGTGGCAAGTGAAGTGTCTATATTGTGAATTGTGAATATTTAAAAATGCCCAAACAAAAGAGTTATTTGAAGGACAAGTTATCCTGTGGGCCAAAAATTCGGAGTTGTTCCTGATAAAGTCAGAACGAGAATGTTTTTTTTAAGTTTGTTCTCATTTATTTTGCTTGTTTTTTTTTCTCAGTTTAAATGTGGAAAAAAGGTCACACATATCAACATGAACAAACAGTCACACACAAAGATGGCATGAAAACATCATTACGACAAACTTTACTGGCACAACCACTGACCCACTCATCCAGCAATAGTAAATTTATAAACATTGCAACGTGTTATTGGTTGCAAATATTCCGAAAACTTAATACAATATTTAGTTTGTAATGCAAATGCTCAAATGTAATGTTTTTGGCTTTTAAACGTAAGTTACAATCACAAAAAAAAAAAATTTTACCGCCTAATTTCAGATTTTAAGAGACTATTTTTGACATTTTAAGGGACTAGTTTAGGCGCCTATTTTTGGAATTATAAGTGCCTAAAATCCGGGCCCTAATTATTAGTGTAATTCCTTTTCTTTCACTATCCTTCTTCTGCCAGTCCTTTTTCTTCTTCGTTCAATATCATATATTATTTTAAAGAACACATTAAGTAACACATAAAAGCGGCTTCGGCTGAAAACAAAGGTAAAAAATATTGAAACAAATAATTTTCATACAAAAATAGGGGTTAAATAAATTACTGTGCCCTTTACTTAATTAATAAAGCACAATTTATTTGTATATTACACCTACATCTGCAATAAGTCTTAATAAAATAACTCCAAGAATACTTTGGGCGTTAACTGGAAAATATATTTGAAAGCGCGCATTTAAGCCAGATAAACTCCAATTAATCCTTATCATTTTCTTAATTGCTCAATTTCAACCGATTAAAACATTAAAATATATTAATAAAAGAGTTTTATCACGTCTTAGACTTGCAGCTGAAAATTTTCATTTTTAATTAAAACTAACATCATCTTCTGTTATATAAAGTTAGATTAAGGCGCGGCTACAGTGTTTGGGATTCATCTTCCGAAATATCCACAAAAAAAGGCTAAAACTTCAAATGACTTGCTCATTATTGCGTAAATAAGTAGTTAAATAATTTTATCATCATATAAACAAGTTTTTCAACTTCATACAGAAAGACTGATACATAAATAAAATCCTTCTTGTCATACCGTAAAAGTGTATTTGTGGAATTTGAAGTAAATATTTTAATAATTCTTTAAAAGTGGCACCGAAAATTCAAATCGGTGTTAATGCTAATGAAAGCAAATTAATTCAAAATTGAAATTAAAAATTTAATCCACCGTTTAATAAAAATCTAAAGGAATTTGTATAAAAAGTAAAAATCTGATCGCGTTAGCCGTAAAAAAACTAAAAAGTTAACTTTCCGGATTAGATTGCGGTTATTAACTTTTTATTTATTTTTTTGCTGTTTAATTAAGATTAATTCATTTAAAATTTTATACGGGCAAGTTAACATCTCTACCAGAACTACTGCAGATGTGGATAAAATACGACATAGGGAAATCAAGATAATTATAATGTGATTATTGCAAATTTATCTCAATTTGGCCATTCTGGCTTACGACCGAGCATTTTTCTTTAAATTAAAGTAAACATCTGCTTGTTAATCAAAAACCCGCGCTCGACAAATGTTGAAACTGCAATTTTCATAAAAAAGGTAATTTTTAAGGAGTTGTTATATAACAAAATAAGTTTAAGTTTAGAACTGAGTTAAGTTATATATGTGTTTCAACTTCTAAACAAGATCACTTCAGTGCGAGGAGGTTAGAAAGTGTAAACACATAATTAAGGAAGTTTCTTAGGAGAATCTCTGGTAATGTCCCTTGGATGTCCTCAGACGTGACTGTAGAATCCCAATAGTATCGCTTGTATCACTTACGGCTTATTACGGAGTCAAAGTACTTAACCGTCAAACCTGTCTTTTACATTAACACGAAAATTTCATAAGGAACAGAATCACATTTAGCTCTTTATGGAGATCGTAATTTTAATGCATTTATGATTTAGTTACTATCTTTGTTGGTTGTTGTTTGCAGATAATTTAAGAAGAACATACATTTCGTTAGGGAATTAGGAAGTTAGAAAGGAAAAGACGAAAAGCGAATAGGAGAGTTAGGTTTTGACCTGCGGGTTAGCTAAGATCAATTAATGTAACTATTATCATGGATTAGTGATTTACATTACAAAATCCAATTTTGTCTATAGCCATTACCGATTTGAAATTGTCTGTGATTCTTAAGCAAATTGTGTATAAACTTTTCAACATTTTGGTTGATTCTTATATTTCAAATTTATTGATTTAGCAATGCACAATGCGTTTTACCAATTCTTGAGTTTCTTGAACTGTTATGGTGATAAATAGTTAAGATGAATTCACTGGATATCAGGTATTCTTGCAGCAGTTTAGTTCCTCCCTAAATGCATACCTATTTTCTTACTACCATGGCAATCAATAAACGGACGGCAAAATTAACCTACCATCTTCAAATACGACGAAATAGCATGTGATGGATGCAACTTCTCAACAACAGTGGAAAATAGCTATTTACATATCTCAGTATTCTATAACAGGGTAAATGAAACTTGGTATATGTAATATGCTTTTAAAACTACATTATTTGGCACAAGGCATAAGTCTCTACCACTTCCGGTTTCGCTAGAATTAATCTCATATTTGTTATTTTAAATGGAACATCAGTCTTTATACCATGAGATCGAAAAAAAAAATGATTCTGAGCAGGCCTTGACTAGTACAACACGATTGGCTACACTGGTTCTAGAATGCCTATGAATTATAATGTGACAGTGACATTTCAAATGTAAGTCAGTTTTGCAATCTTGTTTCCAGAATTATTTAAGTTTATCGTTGTAATACTAGTGAAGGATCACATTTTGAACACCTACTCTAACATGTATTCATCTTAGTTTTCAGTTTGTTCCCTAAATAAATACTGTTTTGTGTTGTAATTTATTTGACATTTATTAACCTCTAACCTACTGCCACATTTTGAAATCAGTCTTGCCAATCGTGTTGAACTAGTCAAGGCCTGCTCAGAATCATCTTTTTTTCGATCTCATGGTATTTATACATTTTTGAAATCTCCATTTAATTTTACGTATGCCAGTATCAAATTTGAAACATTTTAACGACAAGGTAAAGTGTTGCAGAAAATTTTAACTATTAATCTAGAGTGCCATGACCTGTGTAAAATGAAAGTCAGGGTTCCCCAACACTTTAGAGCTGCAACTATTTGGGTAGATGTATTAGAATGCCCTTACCAATAATGAATTCAAAGTTAAATAATGCAATTTTAAGGGTATCACATATACCAAATTTCATTTCTACTTGTGGCCTCTAACCCTTGGTGGGGTTTTTACCTGCTAATAGCTTCCATAGCCAGCGTTGGATAGGCAGAGTGGCTGTCGCTGCGCTATAAAACGTTCCATGTTACCATGTCCACGTCATATTTTTTCTGTTATCTTGAAGATATGATGGATGTGAAATTAAAGACCTTTCGGAAGTAACAAAAGCACAGACAGAAAAGAGTAAAAAGAAGGAAACTGCCCTCCAGACAAGTTGTTTCAAACCAATACTTTTTATTTGATAAGGCTGAATAACGACTGCGTTATTCAATACCTAAGTACGACTAACTTAGCAGCTAACAAGGACATAAATGGTAAGCTATTGTTCCAAACAGAAGAAGAATGGCTTAGAATATTCTGGAAATGTGTACGTTGGTACCACCAAATGGTGCTTAATAGTTTTAGGATTGTTTGTATCTTGGTGAAGCCCAGACTCCAATATTATTTTCTCTTCTTGACTAAGACCACTGCATCTCTTCATTCTATGCCCATTCTTGTAGACCTTCAGCTGGTTTGATTTTGAATCGCCCTTTAGATCTTTTCCCATCCATTTTCGTTGATCCCCGTATTGGTTCCCAAATCATTTTGCATGGTTTTCTTCTACTGTCTCTTACTTTGGTTCTACTCAAATTTGCTGTTGCATCACCTCGTTCCTAATTCTGTTCGCTTTTGTAACTCGTTTAATTCTTCTAAGAAACTACTTGTATTCGACCCTTCTGTCTTTCGCTACTGCATAGGACCGTGAGAACGAATACTCTATTATATACCTTATTTTTTAAGTTCTATTGGTATCTCTTTCTTGATCATGAAGCAAAGTTCAATTATGTAATATAATCTCAATCAATTGTTAACCTTGTTTTCCTTTGATCCATCGGAGTTTATCGCCTTCCCTAGGTTTCGAAGCATCTCATCTGCTCCAGCTAGCTGTCTCTTGCTTTTATTGTAGTTTCCTGTAGTGATCCCGCGGCTACCGCAATTTTCGTTTCTGTTTTAATTAATTTGTGCTTTCTGAGTGCCTCATTCTACAGTTTCAGATTATATTGCAAAGTTTTTTGGTCTTACCGGCAATTAACATGACATTAATTTTATAGTATTTCAAATAGAACTTTTGGAAATGGTTTTCACCTCTTTAAGTGTGAATAGCATAGGACGCAGTGTGTATCATTATTTCACTATCGTATTTATCTGGATTGGCTCGATAACTTGTTGTTCATCCTTATACGGTTTAGATAAGTTCTATCTATACTCGGTACTATAGTCGTAGTCCACATTTTTTTCAGTACCCTCCAAATTTCCTTTCCCTTCGATGCAGCTGAAGACTTTCAGGTGGTCTCCAAAGAAGCAATATGTCTTTTGGTTATACATTATTGCTTTCTCTACTATCTCCCCAAAACTCAATAATAGGTTACCTTTCTGATCTTAAACCACATTCGGACCTTTCCAAGAAATTTTTCGAAGTTTTCTTCTCATACACCGAGAAAAGATACTCTTCTAGAGTTTCCACATATTCTACTACCGCTCTTCTTGCAGATAAGAAGAATAACTGCCATTTCTCAATCTGTCAGTTATTTCTTCATCCCATACATAATTTTTAATTTATGATTTTAAGGAGCTGTTGTTCTGCGCTTTCTACTGTGACTATTTCCGCAGTGATTTTATCAGATCAGCAAGTTTTGTCTAATTTCACTCTGTCCATTGCCTCTTTCAGTTCCGCACAGTCTCCTCTGTTTAATTCAGTTCTCTACAACCTTCTATTTTAATTCTGTCCCTTCGAGTAGCTCCATATAATGTTATCTCCAAATACCCGTGGTATCTCGTGCTTCTGTTATTCTTTATTTTCATTATTATCTTCACCAACTATTAAATCAATGCTGGGAAGAGGAAAAAATACCAACAAAAAATTATACAAAAGCTGTCGTGATATTAAGAAAATAAATAAGAAATACATCAGAAACTATAAACCTTTACTATCACATCAGAACTAATCGTATAACCAACAGGCAGCCCCTCAGAGCAAGCAGAATTTTAAAAGGAGCACCACGAGGCAAGTAATAAAAAATGCTAATAAATACAGTCCACCTCTCTGTACATAACCTTTATCAACTTGTAGAAAGCTTTCCATTTAATCGCAAAGTAGGCGTTCATCGATACTCGAGAAAAGGATATAGGATTAGCTTTTACGGTATATAAAACTATATAAGGTGCTACATTATGCGATAACACCAACCCTATTTGCCAAGACACTGGAGTAGACAGGGAAATACCAATCTTTCCCAAACTGTTTACAAGTGGAACGAAATGGAATTTCTGGAACATGTATGACTTTAAAACGCGAAACCGGGAGGGGGTCGGGATTAATATTGTTGCCGAAGGCGTAGTTCTGGCCACATCACCCCGTACGCATAGCGTTCGCGGCAACCGGGTATGACAGTGACTTAGGTGGCCTCAACCCTCCATGTTACCGCCATATTTCCTCGCAGAGTATAAATGCCGATACCTTTACCTACCTTTACCTATCCCAATTTCAAAAAGGTATTCATATTAATTTTAAAATGTTAATATGTTTTGTCCTAAGAAACTATAAACTGAATTTAAAAGATTCTTGCGATTAATGCGGGACAATTTTTTCAGAACAAATTATCAATTAAGTGGCTTAAAGTTCTTGAGATGAATTAAAACAAAGTATCGACCCCGGGGAAATTAAAGGTAAATCGCCCAAGGCAAGCTTCCCTCAAATTTTCAAGGCATTTTTCTTCGCTCATCTTTTCCTTTATTTGTTAGTTTTAATTCAAAAACGTTTGGTTGTATAAATATCATCAGACGCACAATTTAATATAGTTTTCTGTTGTTTTTTAACCTTTTGAAGTCTTCAGGAAAGAACACATTTTAGATTTAACCAAAGAAACGATGTTCTATTACAACATAATATGTATATTGATAAAAAAATAAGATTTTACCGAAACATGTTTGACAGAAATACTGTGCAAATAACTGCTAAAAAAGAACATCATTAGTATTTCATAACAAAAGCAAATAAATAAACTTTTTCTCGTATTTCTTAAATTTCAGAACATATAACGTACAAGAAAACAAAGAAACAAGAGTAAATATTTATATTAGAACGTAACTTTATAAAAACGAAATTAATAGAAAACAAGCTCCTATCAAAACAAAAACGGTAAACAAGTTTATTTTGTTACAAAAGCTTCAATTTTAGCAGGAATTCCGTACCTCAAGCAACGCTTCCTGATTAAAATTAATCATTTCTTTTACATTTCTATCAGTTTTATTAATAGAACAGTAAACAAAAGATTCTAAATTAAATTATTTTGAGCAACATAGAACTACTTTCTTTTTTACACAACCTCGAGGCTAAGCGGTGGAAATATCAATGGAACTAAACAAAAATGAAACTTAATAAACTAGAATCTTAATTAACGGTATACATCCCGTATCTAAAGTCTTTGGGTAAGTACGCTTTTGCTCCGGGAATTCTTTTTACAAAGCCGAATACAGCAGAAATATTTTGGTCTCTTTTTTACTTAGTGCAGTCCAGATACTTATTTTATTTAGGTCTAATCTAAAATTAACTAAACAGTTATTGAAATTATATCAGACAGGGAGAAAATTTAATTAGAATTAATATAATTATACAGGTTTAAAAGCCGATATTGATCCTATTAACCCCCTTAAGATTTAACGAAATCTGATATATGTAGTCATAAAGGTAAACTTTAGGGAGCTAACCCCTTCGTCACCTCTAGATCGGTCTTATTTAGTAGGTTATTGATAAACCACTGTAATATACACTTTTACCGCCAGTGGGATGGTATATAACTTTCTTGAGAAATCCAAAGTTCGCGAACTTCTCCTTACATGTAAAGTTTAAACTAAAATAAGTTTTTACGTACTACATGAAACTTAATATCGATGTAACCTAATTATGATTAAGTTTAATCAAAAATAAACCAAAGACAAGAACGTGTAAATATTTGAGTTTGGTAATATTAGATGTAGCTAGGGGCTGATATTGTGTTTTTGATTTTTTTATTAGATTTTCTTTCGTAAAGGGCGACCTTTAATTTTGGTAGAGTACAAAGAAGGCGTAATAAAGATATTGGAGATATTTTTGTGCTTTGATTAAACGTATTCTTATTATTATTCTTATTAGGTGGAAGAACAATGTTGTTTGTTTCCGTAAAGGTAATTAGGCTTACCTTGACATTTTGCCACTGAAAATTTTGCTTCTCCTTCTCCTTTTATTTCCTTCGCCTATTCGCCTATTTCAAAGTTCTCGATAAGTAGTCCCTTTGGGTATTTTTCTACTCCTATTTGTACATTAATGTCACCAATTATTACCGTACAGTTAATTCTCTTTATTTTCTTTGATGGCCCTGGTCAAGTCATAGTAAAAATTTTCCGCTTTCTCCTCACTTCTCTTTTTGTGGTCCTTGCGTAGCACTGCATTATTATGGAATTCTCGAATTAATTTTTATAATCATATTTATAGCTCTCTCTGTTATTGGTTTTATTACTGTTACGTATTATTATGACTACTCCGAGTGACAATTCTTCAATCCTACTCTTACAAAAGAGCATCATGTCTTCCCTAATTCCTTATCCTTTACTTCTAAATCTAGTTTCAATTATTCCAAATATATGGCATTTTATTACTTCTTCTAGTCTTGCTTATGCTACGACTGATCTTGATCTTGCTTTGTATAATCCTATAATCCTGCTAGTCATTCTAACAGCCACGTAACTAGGGGTGGGCCTGGGTGGGCCAGGCCCACCTAAAAACTTCTAGGCCCACCCTTGGGCCCACCCAACCGCAACGGAAATTTTATGTCTTGTTTAATTACAAAATAAATGTAACGAAGAGGAATTATTTTAAAAAATCTTTAAACTCTAGAACCAAAAAACAGTCAGGGCCTCAGTTGTTTTGATATTCTTGGCTCTAATTATCCTCACATCTGAAACATATCTTTAAAAAATCGTCAACAAACAACAGTAATATGATCACAAATACATAAAGTTTCTTTAAATGGTTGGGACTAAACAAACAATGTGTGTTTTTAAGTCTTGCATAGATTTTTACGGTCATTTTAGTAGGTACTAATTGGAATTATTTTGTAGACATAGTATAATTTATTATACCAAACAAATCCCAAACTTCTCAACTGAAATATGATCCCGATATTTAAAAATCACACGCAGTCACATTTATTAAACTCGTTCCATAAACATCAAGTTTGAATAAACGCTGATACAGTGCTACAACAAAGCTTCCTTGTTTGCCATAATATCATAATTCATTATTTAACTCAATACTCATAGATTACACGAATTTCAACATTTACGACCTTCAATAAAGGGTTCCAGCAAGCCATTACTTAAAATCTGTTCGGGACCATATGGACGTTTCTTACATAAATACGAGTGATTGATATTATTTCTTAAGAAAAAAACTTTTGTTAAAATACGAAGGCGGTATCCCTTCCTGATTTTCCTGTTCGAATAGTTAGTTGTATGTGTGTGTTACATGACTCAACTTATTGTGTAGTGCCCTAAAACGTTTGTGAAAATATTTTTTCTATTTTTACGGTTAGAACTTGATCATGAGTGGTAAACGCAATATAAAAGACTATTTTTCATCTTTCAAAAAAATTAAAACTGCAGATGATACTTTGAAACCTTCGACTAGTACAACAGATTTGTTAAGTGTGGTCAGTGAAGAAAGTGGGATCCTCGAGGAAAGCGAAGAGATTAGTACGAATTCTGAGGATGGATCGTCAGAGACAAGAAATTGTAGAGAAAGACCAGTTTAAAATATATGTGGTTTTGCCTTCTATTGACTTAATATTAAATGAATTAGATAATCGTTTTAATAGTTGTTCTAATGTTATCGGTGCAATTAGTGCCCTACATCCCAAAAACTGTAAGTTTTTAAATTATGAACGAATACTCCCTTTGGCAGAACTGCAGAACATTATGGTAGTGATTGTGAAACCTTGAAGGCGGAATTTAAAATTTTACTAAAGACAATAAAGCAATATGAAGACGAAAAAAGAATTGAAGTGAAAAGTATCATGCAACCAATAGCTATATTTTAGAAATTTATAAAATAGTTTTTAGTGAAACTTATAAATTGGCGGTCATTTATGTGACAATTCCTGTGTCTAGTGCGGCTTGTGAACGTACTTTTTCTTGTTTATAGCTATTAAGACAACAAGTGTTTTATAGAAGGTTTAAAAATCAAGGTCGTAGTTCAAATCCGAGCGAACGAAGTGAGCCGAGGATTTGATAGACCGAGATTTTTAAACTACAAAACACGAGTTGTCTTCAAGATTTTTTCTAACAATAATATCTTTCACTAATGTATTATTAGAAATTTTAATAAATTATTATTTGAAACGCGTCGCAATACACAAAATGCGAAGATTGCTAGGCAACGACGTATTTTATAGAGAAAAGCGTATTTTAAAGGCCTATAAAATACGTTGTCATTGACGATGTATTTTATAGAAAATACGTATTTTAAAGGCAACATAACAAGTGAGCTCTTATGCACCATACAAACAGTATAAGATATTAGTGTTAGAAAAAAACGTTTAAAAACCTATATTAGGAATAGAATGACACATGAACGATTCAATCATCTAGCATTAATAAATATTGAACGGTCCACTGCTAAAACTTTAAATATTTCAAAAGTGGTTGACGAATTTGTTGGGATGCATAATAATAGAAGAATAGTTCTACATTAGCTAAGTTTTTTTTCGTTGTTTTAATTGTAAGGGGTTGGCCCACCGAACAATTCCTAAAAAAATATGTGGCCCCCCTTCATAAATAATTCTAGTTACGTGGCTGCATTCTAATCGGTGTAACAGGAGTAGTCATAAACAAATACTTAAGTCAGCGTTTCCCAAACTTTTAGGTTTCACGGCCCCCTTTTGATATGTTTTATGGTACACGCCCCCCTTTCTAGCAAGACGGAATCTCGAACTTTCCCGAGCGCTTTAAAATGGCCCAGAAATTGTGAGGGTGGGGGCAGGATGTATAAAACCATGATACATGTCCAGCAGGGTTGCCAATTTGTTAGTAGGCGCATTGATGATATATCAGAGGATCTGCAGGAGCAACTTCTTTCGAAACTTTCAAACAAATTATTTGCTATTCAGCTAGATGACTATATACACAAGACACACCGCCAAAAAACGTTGCTCAACTGATTCGTACCGTACTGGCCCACCGCTTCAGATGAGACGGCACCGCTCTATTACGTTGGGTGTGCGCTACCGCTCTTTTGGAAAACACTTCGCTTAAAAAACACGACACCGTTTTTCGTGACGTCACCCACCGTACTTTTACGGCCGCTAAATGACGGCACCGCTTCCTAGGAAACCAAAGCTTTACTGTGATAATACATCTATAAACGAGGACTTACTTTTCTGAAAAGAAATTTAGAAAAGAACTACAGGTGCGGATCTACTTGAAATGACAGAATTATACAGGGTGACATTGAAAAAACTGCCATGCATAGTACCACGCGATAGAGGACCATAAAATAATAAAAAAAGTTCTTATACGCTAATGTCCGATCGCCTTTTGTTTTCAAGATACAGGATGTTAAAAGTTTGTTAGAAAATTTAATTTTTAAAAAAAAAACTACAATGCATAGTACCACGCGATAGAGGACCATAAAATAATAAAAAAAGTTCTTATACGCTAACGTCCGGTCGCCTTTTGTTTTCAAGATACAGGATGTTAAAAGTTTGTTAGAAAATTTAATTTTTTTTTTAAAACTACAATGCATAGTACCATGCGATAGAGGACCATAAAATAATAAAAAAAGTTCTTATACGCTAATGTCCGATCGCCTTTTGTTTTCAAGATACAGGATGTTAAAAGTTTGTTAGAAAATTTAAACTTTTAACATCTTGTATCTTGAAAACAAAAGGCGATCGGACATTAGCGTATAAGAACTTTTTTTATTATTTTATGGTCCTCTATCGCGTGGTACTATGCATGGCAGTTTTTTCAATGTCACCCTGTATAGTAAACTCTGGCCCGGACTGGAAAAACTATGTTGGTGTTTGTACAGATGGAGCACCGGCGATGGCTGGAAAATATGATGGTCTACAAGCACGTATACGCAGAAAGAATCCAAATGTCACTTGGCATCATTACATGATACACGGGGAAGCACTCGTTTCGAAGGAAATCAGCCCAGGACTTCATTTGGTATTATCCATTGTAATTTTTGTTGTAAATTATATAAAAACAAGGCCTTTAAGAGCAAGGCTATTTTCGTAAATGTGCGATGATATGGGTGCTGACCATTCAGCGCTATTGTTTTATTGCGAATCTCGGTGGTTATCACGTGGAAAAGTTATACAACGGGTTTTTGAGCTTAGGCAGGAAATATATGCGTTTTTGAAAGAAGGAAATCACAAAGATGCCGAGAATTTTGTTGATGAATTGTTCATAATGACTGACATTTTTGAAAAATTAAATATTTTAAATACCCAGTTGCAAGGAAACAATACTCACATAATCAGATAAAATTAATGGCGAAAATTGGAACTTTGGTCAAACAAGATAAACAGTGGAGACACAGAAATGTTTTTTAATTTAAAAACATTTATAAACGATAACAAACCAAGCCATACAAATGTATATGTGTCATTTTTAGCTGCATAGAAAATCATTTAAAAATGTTATCTAAAACTTTTAAACGTTACTTCTTTGAAAATGAAAGTCTTCTAACCAAATACGAGTGGATAATAAACCCGTTTGAAGTTACACCTACAGATTTATCGTTGGAAGAAGAGGAACAATTCATTGATTTAACATCGAGTACAGAAATGAAGAGACAATTTTCGCCGACAACCATTGCCCAGTTTTGGATTAACTCGCAAGAAGAATTTCCAGCGTTATTCAAGAGAGCTCTGCAGATTACATTGCCATTTCCTACATCTTATCTTTGTGAAGGTTTTCTGCAGTAGCTTGTATAAAATCGAAATACAGAAACCGGCTCAACATCCAACGCGAACTAAGGGTAGCAGTTACTCATTTAGAACCAAACATGGATAAGCTATGCAGTTCAAAACAGGCACATTTAAGTCAATAGTTTGCTCAAATATGTATATGCAATCTATTGTAAAAAAAATAATATGCTAAACATTAAATCAAGCATTAAGTTAAGATATTTTGTATTAGTTTCAATATACTAATTTCTGTTCTACTATTTTTTTTGCTGCGCCCCCCTTATAGGATCTTTGCGCCCCCCAAGGGGGGCGCGCCCCACCGTTTGGGAAACACTGACTTAAGTTTTAACAATCACGTTAATAATGTTATTAAAAATTAGGAAGTAAAATTAGTTTATTCGGTAGAATACCTAACAAATTCAGCATTCAGGCAAAATATGTATGGATGTATGCATGTATTATCTGTAATCTCTTATACCTTTAGGTGTCGAGGTTGGTTCGTGCACTATGAGGCTCTACTACGGTTATGAAGTTGGTCCACCGTTTTTACTTAGGGGAGAGTAGGGTAAGAGTTCGCTATTAACTTACTTTGATCCTTACAAGAGGTTTAAAGGTTTATAATTTAACAAACGTAATATCGGTCTATGTGTTATTCTATAAATAACATAGAAAATTCATTTAAATTACTTCATCTCCTACAGCTATAAAAGTATAACTAATTTTTTAAAAAAATCTGCATTACCAATCTTTGCAAAATAATACTTTCGTTAATTAACTTATAAAAATAACATAACCTTTAATTATACGCATCCAAATTAAATATCATCGCAATACTAAACAAGTATTTATTTATTAATCTCAGAAAAGCCCTGGAAAGGATTTTTCTTTCTAATTCTAAATTGTGGAAGTTTTTGGAGAGTAGGTACATCTGTAAGGATTCACTTATTTGAGAAAATAATTCGTTAAAATAGATTATTTAAAGTGGAATTCAATAGGCAGTTTAAGGTGATTTTAGACGTGGTTTAACTTGGTAATCTCTTTAATCGCAGTAATATTATTCTGTTAACCAAATTCATCGAGACTTAGTTTAGCGAGATGAAATCCAAATTTGTAGTAGGTAGTAAGAGAGTACAGGTACAACATTCAAAGTTAGGAAATTTGTAATTCTGATTAATTTAGCCACATTTAAAGCCTCCAGGCACCAGTTTAGTGGAGTCCGTGTAAACTAAGAGCTACTTTATCTCGTTATGCATATTAATCACCATTAGGTCTGGAATAACTTGGTTATTATATGCGTTCGAGCATGGAGAATGACCATTTTAGAACAATTACGTGTGCAATTAACCAGAATATTAAACATTCGTTCTGGGAACTTTAAATCCGGATGAATGTATGCTTTTAATAAAACGGGCTTTGTATTTACTTTCTCGTGGCCATCTTCGATCGCATTAATTTATTCCTATAGTGAGTGACGGCTCACGAAGCCAATTGGACTGTTCACGCCCATTGTCTTCTTTCGCTTCCTTGCCACTCTCAGTTTCGTCTACAAGTAAACTGACAGGTTTTAAATTAGTATCGTAACTTGTTTTGCAACTTAAATATACGTCGAAAAAATTTGCATTTCATTATGTATAGTTGTTGTTATTAGATCAAGTTTTATTTTATTTCTAAATTTATATAAGCCGGCTGGTGCTTGAAATTCATCTAGACTTATTAACGGAAATTTCAACGTACATACGAAAGGTTATAATAACAAACATCGAAAAGTAATTGTTTGGTAGACAATCGAAACGCAGATTCAATTTTAAAGTGTCCGAATCTTTCATAACCACTTTGATGCCGAAATAACGAGCAAACGAGCGTCGGGACTGAAGAGAAAACTAAAACTGCATTCAATATATATGCAAAATATTCGCCAACAGTCAGCACCAACAAATAAGAAAACGTGTTAACTCATTTATGTACTTTACAGTCAAACATTCACACCGACTAAAAATTATTTCCCTCGTAAATCTTTAGTAATTTATTTATTTTTTTAAAATACGTTCGGGTTTTATTTTTCAGGCAGTAGCGTATTACTTGGGCCAAAAAGTTATTTAAGTATATAAAAAATAAATCAGTTACAGTTTAGTCGTAAAATGAAGAAGTAAATAAGTAGTGTTAAATTGAAAGGAAATATAATTTTTGATTTCTGACAAAATTTTAAGCTGAATATTGTCGGAAAAATTTGTTAAGTTCATGGGTTTGTAATAATATGTACCAGTATGGTGGTGCGACAAAAACTTTATGACGGAGTAATGTCGGTAACAATTCTGTTTAAAACCAAACGAACTTAGCGACGCATCAAAAATGCACACTCGCTTTGTTCAGTTAACGAATTCATAACAGATACAAATTTCATCTTGCATGTTTTTAAATTAAACTATAATTTCAATAATCACTAGAATTGTTTGCAATCTGGCTTTATTTTTAGATTAATGCTGTAACAACCGACATCTTCAATTAAATTTACGAAGGTAACTTTCGCGCATAAAAGCAAATTTTGATTATTGTTAGCTTTTTGTTCCTTTATTTTTCAATTAAATAGGTTTTGTTTAAATATGCCAGCGATTTACATTTCGATTTTTATTCGTTGTACGTATACTTTATGTCTTAAAGTGACGAACGTTCGAACAGAACATGCTAGAAATTTTGATATTTAAAATTCAATTCATGAAGTTAAAGCAAGAAAAATGTCCAGGCATATCCTGAATGTTGCCAGATTCTCCCACATTTATAGCGTTGTCCAACAAAAATAGGGTGATACTCTTCATTGTATTAAGACTTTCAAGTTTTTGAAATTTTTAAGAAATGCCTGGTTTCACGGATTCTTCAAAATAATGTTTTGCAGGAGTAAATCCGGTACTTTCTTAGTTTGGCTGTTATGTTTTGAATTTTCCAAATTTTCGATATATTTTCTAACGAAAAAGTGTGTTTGCTTCTTTATTTTGGGCTAATTTGTTTGACTGATTATACCTTAAGGACCAATTTTTATTCTGGAGTTGTTGGGAAGTTTTTCAGATTAACAAACTACAGATTTTCTGATTTCTTTAGATTAAAAAAGTTTTTCGATACAGAATTTAAGATCCTTGGTAACCGTAAGCCTAGATTTCACCCAAGCAAACCATAATTTTCTACATTTTTTTGATCCTTAATTATAGTGGGGTTTTTATGTATCAGGCAATTAATTTGTTTTGGGTTAATATGTTCTGGATTTTCAAGAATTTTAAATCATTTTTAGTATTTACGTATAACTTAATTATTTAATAAATTTTTCTGCGTGAAAACTGCTCACAACTAATGCTATATTTTTAGCTTGAAAGCATAGTTTTTACCTTAGATTTATTCACAAACTTCCTAAATCTTTTGGCCGTTATTTAGGAATATTTTAAAACATTAATCTTTCGTCGCAATTTTAACATGTGCTTTTACATTTTTTTATTGCAAATTTCCAATTCCTTGTTTTCCAAAAATAATTAACTTTTCAGATTTTATAAGCTTTTCATACCTTGCTTGCATCCTATCATTTTTCGTCAGTTTCTGTATTCCTCTTGAAATAGTTTGTTTTCTTCCTAAATTAGCTAAAACCAATCAGATTCCTTTTGATTTTTGAGGAAAAAGAATTTGAATTGGTATCGGGTTTTATTATCGAGTATTATTATAAAACAGGTCAGTTTGCATTAATCTTTCTTGCTGAACATTATCAACATTATCATTGTCATCATCATCATGTCTTCCATGGATTAGGTCTTGGACCTGTTCTTATTTCCTTCCATATTTTCTTTGGTTTTTCTATACTTTATTTCTGTCGCGGGTCGCATTTTAATGCTTTCTTTTGAAACCTCTCCTCATTCATCCTTCCTAGATGATCTTTCCATTTTTACTTGTAATGTAGTATTTTGTCTGTTAGGTATTACTAGTGCTCAATATTCAAAAATTATTTTAATAAGAATGCCTTTTCCTTATTGTTTTAGATAACTTAACATTTTTAATAAGTTGGATTTTATTTACTTGAGCTCGAGGCTCTTAGCGATAAGCTTGGCTTGAAAGAAGTTTCTTTAAATTATTTATTTTAGATTACAATTACCTATTTATTTTTCTCTTATTATATCTTACCTAGTTAATTAAATCTGGTATAAATTAATAAAAAGTGGAGATATTTCCAGATTTTCGTAAAATGTTTAGTTTTCTATTTTTTTGAAAGTTTTTAGGCTGTGTGCATTTTGTTTAATTCTTGCTTTTTTACATTTAAAATAAATTTCATAACTTTCTAACCGAAATCTTCGACAATCATTTTTTAACTTTTATGTTTACTTTTTCTGGTTTACTTTAATGGAAGTTTGCGTGGGGTTTCAAGAAGCTTCTTGGAAAACAGTATTTCCAATTTCTGAAGATGAGTGACTAACTTTTATAAATGTTTCATAATTTTTGTAGATTTCCTTTGGAAATCCTTATTTGTTGTATATAGATTTTCAATATAGTTTACTGTTCTTAAGTTTACAGAAGACTTTCAAAGTTTTATGGTTAAGAAAAAGTTCCAAGAGTCTCTGGAAAAATTTCATAAAATAAACAGTTTCTAACCTTTTAGGTTTTTTTTTTAGGTAACCGTGCTTGGGGAAGAAGCTTTTATGAAGGATAATATTCTTCATTCTCAATTTCTTAAAGATTGCTAATTTTTTGTCTCTTTATAATTTTCTTAAATTTCCTTTGTATTTGTAAGGGTTTTTCTTTCTAGAAATCCAAATTTGTTTTGTATGAAGTTTTACATAAAATACTGAGATGTTCTGAAAAGTTGGAAAATTTGAGAATTGAATGGCCGAAGAAAGAATTCCAGGACATCTCCAGATTCTCCTAAAATGTTACGGATTTTTTAGGCTGTTGTTGCTTAATTCTTGCTTATTTTTTTAAATAACCTAATAAAGAGTTAATAAAGGGTTTGTAACCAAAAACTTCCAGCATTAATTTTAATTTTTGTATTATTTTTTATTTTAAGGATGTTTGTTTGTCTTTTAAGGGAATTACACGGAGAATGCCATTTCCAATTTCCAATCTTGAATTTTTCTACTTTGCTTTTCAAAAGTAACTGAACTGGTGGATTTTATAAACTTTTTATAATTTCTCTAGATTTTCCTAGAATTGTATGTGTTTGTAAGCAGTATTTCTTTCAGGGGAGGCGAAGCCCCTTTGGGTAGCAACTAGAGCCCCCCCGACTGATTCCCTTCCCGTATTAAAACGATATTAGTCTAGAGATGTTGGTTGCATTTCTTATAATCTTATAGCAAATTATAATTAGTACCAATTGTCATTAAAAACTCCCTTCTCCTTATAGCCACGTCCTGCCCCACTTAAAAATCTAAAAAGCCCCCCCGGCTGAAAAATTCTGAAAGAAACACTGTTTGTAAGGGTTTTCCTACAAATAAAAAACAGTTTTCTATGAAACTATACATAAAATAATTTGAAAAGTTCTGAAAAGGCTAGCAGTTTGCAGAGGCCTTTTAAAGTTTTATGATCGAAGAAAATTATCAGGGATTTCTTGGACATCCAAATAATTTTCTTGATTTTTTTTAAGGTTTTTATGCTATTTAGGTTTACTTAGTTTTTCGGATTTTTTTGTAAATTTGATAAAATAAATGGAAAATCTTTCTAATTAGAGACTTGGCAGATTACTATTTTCTTTCACATTTTTGGAATTTTCAGGATTTTCAGTTTAATGAACTTTTTATGTAGAATAATGCTCCAGATACATTACTATAACTGTTTTACTTTTCTAGAAATTTCACAGGTATTTTTTTGTGTGAAATCAGTTTAAGTAAATCAACATAAATTGAAGTCATATCTTTTGTTTCAAATGTTTAAAAATTTTCTAAATGTAGGTAACTTTTAGGGATTTCTAAAAATATTGGTTAATATTTTGACTGCATATTTCAGACACCATTTTATATTTAGAATTACAAATTTTTGGAAATTTTTCTAGAAAGTTCCCAAATTTATTGGAGCTATCAGAATTTTCCAAAAATATTCTTTTCTCCCCTTATAAACTCTTCACATTTTGCTAAATTTCCAAGGAGTCTTCAAAAACTTTTATCTGAAGTTTTGTATAAGATAATTAAATTTGCGATTTTAGAGATCGATTTCACATTTTCATACTCTTTCCGAATTTTACAAATTTCCTTTAAAGTTATTCCTAACCTGAATTGTAAAATCTTAGACATTTTCAGACAATTTTCTTGTGCAACTTTTAACTATTCTTTCCTGTAAGTTTTACATACTAGAAAGGTATGCTTAAATCTTGCGGGGAAAACTGCATTGCTTCCGGACGTTCTTGACATGGCATTCCTGTAATTAATTACTTTGCTAGTACTAAAATACACGATAATTAAAAAAATCAATTAATATAGCAAACCCTTTCTAGAATCTTCTGAAGTTTTATATCTGCATATATTATGGGTTTATATTATTTGTTTGCTTCTACAAGAATTTCCAAATTCCTTTTAAAATTATTTCGTTGAAAGTTACTAAGTTATATTCTTAGATAACTTAGATACTAGCATTTTATCGTAAAATACTTGAGATTACCAAGGTGGAAATGCTTTGTTTCTTGTATTTTTTGCTATAAACCCAAATAAAAAATTTAAAACTAAAATTGGTGTTAAAGCAATTAAACGAATCAGTTCGCAAAACCAAGCAAAACCTAAGCCAACCGTTGTTCGTTGTTTAAAATTATTTAAATTTGTTATGTTATATTATGATTAATTAACGCCTAGCAAAATATTAAAGGGTTGTAGATGAGCAGTAGTTGTTATGTTTTAAAAAATCATTAAATATGTAGCATTATTTTAATTAACTTCAGGAAAAGGTGTTGGAGTAACTTAGATTTCCTTAAGATTCTCAAATTATTTCAATCTAAAATTACCTCAAACCAGACCTTTGGACTATCCCATTAAAGAACAAAGACTACACCTTAGCGGTCTCTTCGATTGATAGTAAACTGAATAAATTAAAGTTTCTACGCAGGAAAGATTGATGTTACTCTTTTTGCTTTCTTCGTCTGTTGCTGTTTTTTCATTGTAACACTTTGTTTAATCGACTTTCATTTTCATCCTGATACTACGAGGTAATTAAACTTCTCTTTCATTCATTAAAAATCCAAGACACTTCGTTTTATTTTACCCAACGCGCGGCTGCAACTTTTTATGGTCAACTTTCATACAAATCTGATTGCTTTATTATTTTCTTTATTAATAATATTGAATTTACGTACGATATAAACGTTTTGAATATACAAACTCGTATCAGATATAGATGGAGAACCCCCATGTAATGAATTAAACGATTGACAGTTTGACAGCCAATAAAAGCACCGTAGGTGAGTATAATTTTATTTGCTTACGAAGCAAAGCTCAAAACTTCTCAACTGACATTCCAATACTAAGATCACTCAGATATGCTTCTCTTGATGGACGAAATATATACCAAATGTAGATTTAAATGCGGACAGTTAAATAAAAGTTTATCTCTTTGGAAATCTTAAAAACAAAATTGCCTTACCGCCACTGTTTTAATCAAACAATCTACTGAAATGAAATTATTAATTTATCGATCATGGCAGGATTTCCGTAATTTTCTTTTTATTTGTGAAGGTCCTTTATGTTTGTGTAAATACGGAAGTATAAAAAAAAGTCAGCTACCTGCTTGAACTAAAATTAAATCAATAGCTCACACTCATGAAAACAAAAGTAATGAAATTTCGGCATGCTATCTCGTCTAATAACGAACTTTTCCTCAGGGAGTGGTCCCTTATTTTCCAATTTGTTTGTTATTTAGTTCTACAGCCGCCTTCTTCCTGGAAATATTTGTTTTGTAACGAAATTATTCTTTAATTATTTTTCAATGAATGCGCTCTCCTTGCATTGTTCATTCACGTAAATTCTCACAAAACCCACACATATCCTTAATCAATTCGATTTAAATTCGCCCCTTTCGTTCTAAGCCTACTTATCTATAATAAACTTAGAAATCTCAATCATATTTTATTATTAAAAATAAACACAGCGTAAATGCAGGTAATCTTGAACGAATAAAATAGTGGGATAATAAGTGGCATTGCAAAAATAACGAGCTTCGCGAGGTTATACCTTTTAACTTGATTGGCACAGAATTCACAGCAATCGTGACGAAGGATGACAGATAAACAGACAAGTAGACTGGCTCGTTTTACGTGACTTATTTTTTAAATTCCTTTATGGCTACTTGGCTCTTTTAATACAAATTAGTTTTCTAATTGCAGATTTGAAAGTTGTATTTAATTATTTGGGTTGTTGTGATTTTTAATAACTTATTTGATAAGTAATTGAAGAATATCATACATGGTGTTATCGAAATGTTAAGTTACGCGAGAGATTGCAACAAAATACCTGTGAGTAAATCCAAAAAGAAATATAAAAGTACTTTTCCTTTGAAAACGATTAGTTATGCAAGACAAGTCCATTGATATCTTTCTTTCCTGCTAAATTTCAATAAAGGTTGCATTATTTAAACGAGGATCGACCTTACGGAAGTGTTATTCGATCGGTGGTTAAGTAAAAGGAAGAAAAACAATAAAAGACGTTCACAATTGACATAAACAAAATTGCTTGTAAAAATAGGCGACAAACATAATACATCAAATTTACAGTATCATGTATCGCACCACACATTTGGTGTCTGAAGGAGTACATTTCTCATACGCTTTCCGATAATTTATTTAAGCTGGTTCGTCTTATCACATCTAAAATCAATAAGTCGCCAAGCCTTTAAAATCCTCGTGTCCCATCATTAGTCTTTCTAACGCGATAATATCAGCCACTAAGTTTTCGGGAGAGGTGGACAAAAAAAATCACTTGTCTCTGCTTAGGTGAGTTCAAGATTTCCGAAGACACTTTAGTAGTATGGATCATTAATTATGGGCATCTTGTGTTGAAAGGGTTTAGCCCTACACATAAACTAAGTTGTGATCTTAGATAAAACTGCTAATTCTCTATACCTGGCTTGTTAAAATTTCTCAAAACACCTTTAGATATACAATGGGCATAAATAAAGTGTACCAAGATTGAAACTTGAAATAACAGAAAGCAGATGTGACGGTTAAACTAATTGAAAACATCAGGGCATCCTCTGCAAAATTACTTTTCTGAGAATTGTTTTAAATACAAATTAGTTAAAACAGCTTAAATTTTACCACCTGCATCAAAGTTAACGTTAATTTTTAATACTAAAATTATAAGGATTTCCAAGACCTCAGAATCAGTAAAGCTGTCGTTTAAAGAAATACATTCAGGCTTCAATGCTAAAAAAATGGCCTAAAACAGGAAAAAGTTAAGCCTGATTTGTCACAAATTAAGGATTTCCCCCAAAAAAGGGGTTCGAAAAGGGTTCAAAAAACGTTTTATTTACTTTCTAAATTTTCCCAGGATTAACAAGGGGGAAAGGATACTTGTCTTACAGATAAAAGCAGGCAATAAAAGCAAACACTCAGAGTAAGAGCAGACATCATTTCAAATGCCATTCTAGGAATCTGATTAAATGAGATGGGATGCAAAGGGTAATTTAAATAAAACTGAGTTTCTTTCCATCTGCAAAGTACATAACAATAACAATAGATGGTTCTGCTCTGCGGTTCTATTTCTGTTTTTCTTAACAGGCCACTTCAACGATGAACACTAAACTGCTTCGCATATCGCTACCGCTTTGCAACGGTTAATATATTCAAGGAATCCTTTAAAGGATCTGTTTACATAATAATAGGTTTTAAATTATAAAAAAAACAACTAAAGTCAGTAGGACGCACAAAAAAATGATTTGGAGACTCTTCGTCCCTTCTGTAGTTCCCCTCAGTTTTGGCCTACCTTGATCAGTAAATTTAATATGACCAAGGTTTCAGCCTACTTTGCTAAAGAACTGGATTAATCGGTAGCAATGAGTAAACAAGGCATTACAAACTCGTAATTTTATGACGAAACCTTCAACCGCAGTGTAAATAATACTAATTTGCTGTTCTGTACTTATAAAATAAAGTTTCTCACATAACTGACAATTAAATTAATTATGTAGTAACTCTTTTCATCGTAATTGTATGTAACTGCAGTGTGGTTGCAGTATGTCGATCGTTCCACTAATGTGTTTAATTAAGCTGTCGAACCACTTGACGCCAGTGTGCTATGTGTAAACCCATTCGAGTTCATCAGTTCATCCATCGACGAGATTTGCTCTCCGTTTGCTGTAAATGCTTTTGCTGTAATTAAATGATTGCAGTTACAGTCCTGAACAAAATTTAATGGAATAAAATCATTTGTCGCATGTGAACGAGCAGATTGTTTTGAAAATATCGTTCATAAATGTGACGTTACATCGAAATGAATCAGAGCGTATAAATAAATAAAACGTTTCCATTTATTTTGTTGTAAAAATTCGATAATTTTATCGGTGCACAAAAGCAATAATTGTAGTTTGCTTTAAACATAAACATAATAATCTATTAGTGGAAGTGATAAGACTACTTTGCATTCAGTACGGGAAAAATTGTGTTGCCATTTTCGGAATTAAGAACAGAAATCACGTGTAAACAAGCTCGTTCTCTCCAGTTGATATTATTTGCAGCACTGTAAAAAGTGTAGATTAAACTAAGACATTAAAATATATAACCAAGTGGCAAGTTTTTAGCAGAAATTAAAATTGGAGCTGAACAATTCTAAAAATAGGATTAATGCATTTGTTTTCAAACGTCAGTTGGTGTTTATTGCTCCAGATTTTTTAATATCCTAGAAGGATAATTGCTAAATTTGGATTTCGGGGACCAACGAGCTTTTACTATCCCAGCTCATCGACGCCAAATTTTTTGTAATTTTTGCACTTTGTATTTGTTAGTATAATCTGTAATACTTCACTTAAACAATTATTACATTCGTGGATTCTTTACCTGTGATCCTGCTGTCTGATACAATATTTTAATGGAGGCTGTAAAGGCCTGTCTTTCCTCTCCCCCTTCTACCCTCTCCCCCTTCTACCCTCTCCCCCTTCCACCCTCTCCCCCTTCTCCTTCAGCCCCTTCTCCCTCTCCTCCTCTTCTTTCACTGCTTTTCATTGATTTGTATTGACCGTAAACGCATACTTTTTCCTCACCTTCTCCTTCCTGCCTTCCACTTTTTCTTTTTCCTAATCTCGCCTTGATTCTGTATTTCTGCTTCTTCTGTTATTTCTCCGTCTTACTTTCCCTCTATTTCTTGTTAATAGTATTATACATTTCACTGATATATTTAAAATTTACTTGCTCTCGTGTTTTGCTTCTTCAGTCACTTTACGCATCTATTGCCTATTATACTTCTTCACGCTTGAATGTAATTACGCCTTCTTTGAAGTCGATGCCTAACTTTACATCTATCCTTTCCGAGGACTTCCCGAATCACTTTTCGTATTGTTTTTAAACAGGGTTGTAGATGTTTTAACCACAGATTAATTTTCTGACTGAAAGCAACGATCCAACAAAGGGGTTAATCTTGGAAATTTTAGATTTTCACTAAGATAGGAAACTATTCTAAAAATGGGAGAAAAGAAGAATAACACGTTTGCAATCGGTTATTTATTTGGTAACAGATTATCCTTACTGAACACGATTTTATTTAACAACAAAATTGGTTTGCATAATGAAGGTGGTGTTTCTATTGAATTTAGTTTTAGTTTCTGTTCTATATCTGACTAAATATCTCGTAAATGTTCTTTTATTTCCTTTTTATTTCTTGTGTTAATAAAATGCAAAATTCAATTCGGAAAACGAAATAAAAAAAGAAGATGATGTTTAATTTAGACGTCTATTTTTCATTTTCGACTTCATTCAGATTTTCCATTTCGAAAATTAGAACAGTAATTTAATATGATAATAACAACAATTTCAACATCACTGTTTTTAAGTGTATGCAGTGGTGGTCCAGGACCTTCGCGAAAGAAAGAAACACAAGGGGCCTTTCAAAAATAAATAATAATAATATATTAAATAAGTTTAATGTAAAAATGACATCTCAAATTATATAATTTGCTTTTTACAAGAACGAAATACTTAAATGTAGTGTGTTTTTCAAGTATGTAATTTAGCAGTAAGAACGCTTAGGAGATTTATAAAACCATTGACTTGGATTCTTATTGTACCGTATGCCCATTTTCAAAACGCCTTATAGCAAGCTTACATGAGAAAAAAATATTATAATTATTTAACTGAATAATTCTTCCTTTTTGAGACATTTATTTGAAGATTTAGTTTGAATTTAAATTTTGTTTTTATATAATACGATGTTATTGTAAATTAACTTTGCTCTTATTCTTAATAAATTCATATCTGACCTTGCATAAAAACAAATAACAAACAAAAAATCAAGCCCGCAAAGTAATTGTCATAAGAAATTGAAACCCTCACTGAACATTTCCTATGATGTGCGTCTTGAAATGCGAAATGCGGTATATTTTAGTTAAATTTTCTTCAAATTTTCTCTTCGCTTAATAGTTTCTTCCAAATACAACCATCGCAGTTACTTTCTATCATAAGTATTAAGTACAATTAAATTAAATTATGTAACTCAAAATTTTTGAACATTATCTGATTAAACATATTTTAAATTGCCCTGAACTAAAATACAGTGTGCCCATTTGATCTTGTAACACCTTACGTTGCTAAATATGCAACACACATTACAGTGCATAGTTAAACCATGTTAAAGCTTACGAAAGCAGTATGGGTGGTTGCCTGTTTAGAATTAATATAGAGAAACAGTTTTAAAATTTTCAGGGACTTCCAGAGATTACTGTTAATTATCAAATTTTACGAATTAGCAAATCCAGCGTTGCCTTTGGTTTTACAAGTTCAATCAATAATTTTGAGTTGCAAGAATTATTAGTTAGTTTGGGACGTCAGTTTTGCGATTTATTATTTTATATTTATATACACATATTAATAAATTTTAAATTCAAAATAGTGAATTTTACTTAGGTGTTTGTAAATCCCACTACAACAAGAGATAATAGAAATTTTATTAGTTCATTAATTGGCTTTTTGTTATTTGTTTCTCATTTTGTTATTTTTGTTAACAAATTGGTTAAGATAAACGCGCTGTATGTGGGCAAGTATTTTTAACTTGAAGTGTAGGAGTTTAGACAAACTTTGAATAATTGTTTGTAAGTCGAAAATAAAGGGGTTTATACAAAAATTTTCTTATAATTAATCGTAGAATTCAAAAAATTTAAAAATATACATGATGTTTGATTTGAAAAATGCGATAATAAACCGAACACCTAGAGTACCTACATGCAAATTTTGTTTGCGATTCTTTGCGACTTAAAAGATAATTAAGTGGTCCGGTAATTTTGAATAGCCCTGTATATGTAATATTTATGTAAAAAGTTACCTCTAAAAGCTTACATCGTTGTAGTTTAAAATGAGCATAAAATAGTTATTCTGTTTGTTGCCTGAGAAAGCAGTTATTCGAAAACGAAGTCGTGATAAATCAAGCAAAAAATCAGAGGGCAAAAATTTTCTTGGAGAACGGTCTGGTAACCATATATTTTATTAATATGAATAAAAAACCCTAAAAGGCATTTAAATAACGCGAAAAAGTGGAAAAACGAATTTATCGATACCATTTTAGAATCAAACGGTATAGAAAAGACAAGTGGTTTCCAATTGACGAAAAGTAAAGCAATTCGTCGAGTTTTATACGATACGAAACTGCGTCTGGCATTATTGCCTCTTTTCTCGCTTTTCCCAGACGAGACCAAAGTCAAATAAAACATGCAAACGTTGAAATATTCTGTAGTCGTTAAAAGTGCACCAGTTTTGGTAAACTTTTAAAAGACATTCCTACCAAATACTTACTTTTATCTAGTTTTTCTCTTTACAACAGTATAATGGTATCATCAGTCATCAGAAACGCATCCACCTGAAATATTTAGATATTTATGGTAAAGTTTATATACTTTCGTAAGCATAAATAAGAAATTACTTGAGTTTATTTTCAATTGTTATACCAGTAAGCAATCACAAGTTATTTATAAATTTATTATTTTACAATTAATTTACCACCTTCGCAGTGGGAAATCGGGTTTAAATTTAAATTCAAAAGGCTACCAGCATGATAAGCTTTAAATTTAATGATATCAATAAAAATTTGATACTACACCAGTGACAAACACTCATAAAACGATTAAGTGGTTGTTCCTTTTAAACGTAATTTATTGAACTGAATTTTATTCCCTCTGTAAAAGGATATTAATTTATAGAACGTAAAATTTATATTTTAAAATAACAAATGTCGCTTTTAAGTTTTAATTCCAGGAAGTTTAGTACTTCCTTTGATGTCGCCTAAAAAAACTTTATTGGCTTAAAAAATGTACGTTTTAATCAAAGACGGATGATTAAAACTTTAGAAAACTAATGCATTTTGCCTTTGAATTATTTTGTAGCTAACTACATTCGTTTGCCGATGAACGGTCAATACAGAAAACCCTTTCAGTTAGTTCTCTTTAAAACACAAAAATAAATTTTAGTTAAACGGGAATGCAAGAACTACATTGCAAATAAATACAGTCGAAGGCAAACACAGTCTTTTGATGTTGATCAACGTGCCTGAAAAGAGATTTGCGGCCATCTACGAAATTGAATTCTAATTTTAGTGCCCTAAAGCTCATACGATCAAAACTCTTTTGATGCAAGTAAAATATGACTTAGTTTGGTACATTTCATTTCTGAAAAATTGCAGTTTATAAATGTTAACTTTTTTAACTTTATTTAAAGGATATTATTTTTATCATTTATTATCAAAACGAATTGCTAGGAAAATGTCAATTAATTTATTGAATAAAATATTAATTAGCATCTTGTTGGCCTTACCACTCAGAGAACACAACATGCTCGAATATCAGCCGTGACTGTATTTTGAAAAGTAAAAAGAAGGATACGAATCGTGTTATAACTTACAATCTCATTTCATCTGTCATTTATTAACCAGATCATAAACAAATTAATTAAAAATCGGAAAATAGGCAAAATAGGAATGACTTCAGTAAAGAATGTAAAGCTTAGTTTTCTAATCGCGACTGAATTTTTAAAAATAAAAAAAAGGTATGATATGAATTTCCGTTAGATCCTAAAGTCTAATTACATTTTTCTCCAGTTAATCTTAACATAACTAAATAAATTGACTAGTAATTGAAGAACATACAGGATTGGAACGATTTTAGTAAAAGATGCAAAGGTTCGTTCTGGTCGAGATGAGATTTTTAAAAACAAAAAAAGCTACGACGCTAGTCCTATTAGATACTAAGAACTCAACTTCTCTCATAAATTCGTATAATCATAATTAAACAGTAATTAGAAATCTAGAATCGCTTTTAGTAAAAAATACCATGGTTCGTTTCCCAATTTGGTTGGATTTTTAAAAATTAAAAATAAAACTGCGATACCAATCTTGTTCGATCATGGGATCTCATCTCCTCTTTCATTAATTAACCTGAACAGAAAAGAAAGATAAAGTTATCGTCCGCGAGGGTGCATATCCACCAACATGAAGAGTTAAGGCCTCCTAAGTTGCTTTTCATACTTCGGTTGTTTCGCAGGCTATATCTACGGGGTGGTGGGGGTAAGCATCGTGCCAGGGTAAACCACCTGCCGAGCATCCGACTTCGGTTTGACCCCGAGACCGTCCCAGCTGTAGTCCAATAGAAATATACTCAACCACTTGGCCACTCCGACGACAACCCGAGCGCCTTTATTTTAGTAAAAAGCATAAAAAGTTCGTTCGCTAGTCGTGGCCGGATTTTTAAAAATAAAAAAATATGATACAAATCCTCTTAAATCCTAAAATCTTATCTCTCATCATTAGTTGACCTGATCATAATTAAAAGAACAATAAAAAATCGGAAATTACATAGAATGGAATCGATTTTAGTAAAAGGTACAAAGATTCGTTTTCCAGTCGTAGCCGGCTTCTTAAAAATAAGGAAAAACTACAATACGAATCCTATTATATCCTAAGATCTCACCTATTGACCTGATCATAATTAAATAAAGTAATTAGAAATTTAAAAATGGACAGGTCAGGAAATATATTACCCACCTGTCACCGAGCTTCTTCGGGAATATACTCTAAAATACTCGAACAATACTTTTAGTAAATGGGTAGAAAAAGAAGACGAAGAAGTAACACCTTAGTAATCATGTAGAAGTTCCTTTGAAATCAAACATCCACACTTGAATAAGCCCATCTGCAAGAAATCGGTTTGATGTAACGTTTAAAATAATACCACGATGATCAAAGTGTTCTCGAATAAGGTTTCAGTTCAATATCGAAACGTAACATTCGAAGTTTAAATTTTACAAGTGGACATTTTGAAATTTAGCAATAAAATATAAAATAAACCGTGCAAAGCAATTATAAACAGGGAAGTACTGTATAAAATCGCATTTAATGCCAAATGTGGGAAAGTCAGAACAGAACATAGAGGACTAATTACTCCAAGGACTGGTCAATTAAAAGCCGGCCGTCGTCGGGTAATAGCCCAGATTTGGCAAAGTGACCTCGAGGGTCGTAGGTTAGTGCAGCAGATGTGACCAGCCGGACTCTCCGTTTTAATAGGGGTAAAACGGGGTAACGGAACACTGGTAGCAACGGTCACCGCTCTGGGATCGCTCTAAAAATTAAACGTAAAAGTTAAATACAACTGCAGTATTAAAGGTTTGCTTAAAGTTTTAAATGAACTCCGGAGTGGAGCTTGTATAGAACAAATCGTTCCAGTCTCCACATTCCTCAGTGAATTAACCCCGACCCGACATTATTGTCATTGCAACTAAATTGGCTCATGAATCTAAACAAATGATATACCATTACGTATCTACGGTATTTAAGAATGTATGCTGTTGCATTACTCTAATGGTGATCTATGAGTGACTCATTTTAGACGCTGCATTTTTAACAATTTTATTAACTTTTTAGTTTCACTTTGTTTAACAACTGCAGAGGGTCGCACTTTTCATGTTTGTAAATAATACACACAAAATGCAGCAACTAAATTTCATTATGGAAAACAAACCTTTGTACTTTTTATAAAAGCAGGTCCCATCCTGTCAATTTTCCTCTAATTAATTTCTTTAATTAGAATCAGTTCAATCAACGAGAAGAATGTAACATGATTTGTAGCATAGTTTTTTGATTTTAACTTTTTACTAAAATCGTTCTTGCTATTGTTACTACTTCCCGATTGCTAATTAATTAATTTAATTACGAAATTAGGTCAATTAATGCGAGATGAGATGAGATGAGACCTTGGGATATAACAGGATTCGTAAATCTTGGTATGTTTTACTAAAATCGTTCCAGTCCTATTTATTTCCCGATTTTGAATTAATTTGTTTAATTATGATCAGGTGAATTGACGAGAGAAGAGATGAGATCTTAGAATCTAATAGAATCCCTATCGTAGTTAGCTTTTTAATTTTTAGAAATCTTAACGAAGCTTCATAAAGAGTTTGTTGTGTTGCTGTCGTCGTCCTTGGCTATTTGACACTGGTGCACCAAATCCAAGATACTATCGCTGCATTCAGTAAGTTTATTTATTCCATAATATATTATATTTGCAACTTTGAATGAATTTATTTGAACATTTAAAACTTTACGTTTTGTTAGTTCGACGATGAACAAGTTTTTTCAAACCATTGTAGGCCCCACTAACGGCAAATAAAATATTTGGAATAGTTTCCCCTCTTAATTTTCGTGGCAAATTTCTTTCTGGCACGTTAATAACAGTTCCTTCCAGCATTTTTAAGATACCCTGTTGTACCCCTTCACCTATGATTTTTTACAGAAATCTAGATGTTTTGTATTAATTTTTACCCCCAACGTCTCGCAACTGATTCCAGGTACAGCCCCAATTTTATCTTTTAACTTCATCTAAAAATACTATACAAACTTGAGTTCGTACTTTCATAACCAGCTTGTGTCAATGTTGTACAACCATAAATCGCAAACAGAACGTCTCAGCATTGAGCTATTTACTGTCTGTACTAATAGTGTTTTACCTTTGTTACAAAAAAATAAAATTATAATAACGAATTTACGTTAATTTACAACTTTCATACCTGAACCTGTTGGTTCTAGCAAAAGTATATTACTTTTTTCTAATTTAAGTTCATGTGATGTCTGGTCAAGGATATCCGAGCCCAATGCATTTGTAGTTGTGTTCGATTGTGCACTCTGGAAGCTGAAACCCATCTAACTGCCGTGGCCCATTCCTGTTATATGGAGGAGGTCTGCACACAAGTTATAACTTAACAGTCCTTCACACAAGCACAAAAAAATATTTGCAAGCAATTCACGCCTAGTTAGTAATTTAATGTTATAATAAATAATTAAAAATATAAAAACCAGGAGCTTCTGAAGATCGATTGGATCAAAACCATAGGCTCTCTTCTCTGATTTATTTTTTGCTGTTTCCCTTTTGCTTTTCGCAATTCTTATTAGTTTGCCTGTTGCATTTTTTTTATTTTACTTACATTCTTTTTCTTCCGGCTGCTTGCTTTGCTTCGCCTATTTCTTTTCTGTTGCATGGAATCTGTAAAAGATTTCTGTTGTAAATCTGATATGTATCGATGGATTTAAGTGGCACTTGATGTTCTGATTGTCTTTGGTATTATTTTACGTACAAGGCACGGTCAAATGAAAACCTTAAAAACGTTATTCAATATCAAAAACAAGCATGAATTTTTCGACGTAGTCCCCACCCCGTCCTATGCACATCCTGAATCGTTTTGGAAGTGCTTGAATACACGAAGAAAAAATCTTTTGGTCGCATGCGCAACCACTCATGCACCGCCTGAATCACTTCATCATTCGTATAAAATTTCTTCCCACCAATGCCTCCTTAAGCGGACCGAAAACAATACTCGAATGGGGCAAGTTCAAGGGAATAACTAGAAGAATGCCAGTACTCAGAAATCCGTTCCTTTCGGTTCTGATAGCAGGCTTAAGGGTTTTTCAAAAGTTCTGAGTATGTGGCACTAGTAACAGTAACCACACGGTTTGCGTGGCCAGGCCGAAGAGCATCAGCTTGGGAAATCACCCCATTTTTGAACTTGTTGCTCCATTCATACACTTCCTGGAGTGACAAACAGCATTTCCAAATTGCAGTTTCATTCTAAGATGGATATACATATATGGGTTTCGCTCCTTCACTGTGCAAGGAACGAATGACAGAACGCTGTTCTTCTCTGGTGCACTGCCGCAGTGGGGTTGCCATTTTTAAGCTGTCGCTGTAACAACATTTTCAATCATTGCTAGAATATGTCATTAAGAAAATAAAAATAGTACAAATGCAACCATAATCAGAAAAACTTATCTATTTCTTTTTCCTCTCCTTTTCTGTTTCTAGATTTAGAAGCAGTATTGGTACCTAAAGCGTAATTTGTAACTGAATGTGTAGTCTGATCTCTTTGTATTCGAAGGTGTCGCGGTTATTTTGTCCTTATTTTATTTAGTTAGTAGAAGTACTGCTACTTAAAATTTAATTTTTAACAAAAGTTATCCTCCGAATTATAGGCTCAATAGATTTAACAAGCTGGAATTCGGTTGATGATTTCTGATGTTCGGAGTGTTTGTAGACAATAAATATATCACTTTGAATATAATGAGAAATCGGCACTGAAAATGTTAAAAAATATCTGTAATAGGGCTCTTCCCTTTGCTACTGGTATTTTTCTTCTGCGTTTTCATCTTCTTGATTGTGCAAGCACTGAAGATAACAGGTATGAAGCTTGATTTGAAATGACACACTCACTAAAAAAAAATTGAAAAAAAGAATCAGTTGGACCAAACTGAAACACGTAACTAAGCCTATGAAACGGGGTAGCTTCTTCCTTGTTGTAAAATTCAACCTTATAGAATAAATCTTGATTTTCTGACATAACATTACTCCAAATCATCTTTATGGTTTTGATGCTGTTTGCAGTTTTATACTCAAGGGGTTTCCTATTCTTCCTTCTCTTCTGTTTGGGCCCTTTACAATCGCAAAGACTTTTAATTTAATTACAGTTAGTTACAAAGATTTCTTCTTCTCTTTCTTCATTTAATTAATATACTTCATTTTCTTTCCCTTTCAAAATTCAAAATTATTTTTTGCAAGTATTTTAACAACGAAGATGTGTTTCTTCAAAAATAAGGGAGCAATATTAAGTTGCAATTCGAATAATTATAACAAAATTACAGGGGCGATAATTGCGTATAGTTAATAACAAAATAAAAGACGAACGTTTTACGTTAATGAACACAATCTTATTAGTAGGCCCTAATTATAATGAGACATCAGGATTTTTATTAAAACAGTTTAATAAAGCTTTTCGTCCTTAAACATTTAACTCAGGATAAGTATAAAAATCCTAGAAATAATTCTTTGCATTAAATAAATACGTAAATGTAATGCAAGAATCTACCAAAGGAATGTTTCCAACATACCATCGCACCGGATCTGTCTATATTAAAACGGTTTTCCATGTTTATCTTATCTAAGCTTTAATAAAATATGTAATACTAATTTGATTGCAATTTCATCATCATAGATATAATCTCTTTTCACTTTAAATAAACCGTCCTGAGAAATAATAGGCTCACACGCCCGCATTTATATTTTAAACAAGAAATGATTTGCATGCGTCACTGTACCTTCAAAACTGATTCTTAGTAAATGAGAAATCGAAACGGCATGACTGAATCTAACAACGATCAAATCAATGTAACTCACGTTCCGGACTTAAATAGGTATAGCACATGAGTTAACAACATAATAATACACCGACAAATTGGATGCCTTTAAAATAATGACTTATTTATATGGTATATCTAAGCATCGATTTACAAGTAATGATAAAGTACCGTGCGGCACATGTTCGAGTAATAATATAAATAATAAACGGATAAATTTGTACACAAATTGGTGTATTATATAAATAAGGCTATAATCTAAAATAAGTTAGATAAATATGTCAAAATAGTTATGACCGATAGATAAAAAAAGAATTGGGAATTCTCTGCTTTGTTTGGCACTTTTTCGGTTCGTTTTTATTTAAATAATTTGCAGATCCTTTCAAATAGCGCGAATTTTTTAGATTTACCGAATTTTCAGTTTTTGAACTCGTTGACCGTGTGTGATGATGATTAGGCTTTAAGAATTATTCCATTCACTTAAACTAAGCTTAAAATCTTTTCAGATTTGTTTGTATCATTATGAAACATTCGTTTCCTTGAATCCTCAATTTTTCTGTAAAATTCTATCTAAACTATCACTTCATCAAAGTCTTGCTACGGATTATTAATTTAAAGGCTTGGCTCCTCGGTTAAATTGAGAACTTTTCAAGCTTAGTAACCCACAGAGAAACTACTTAAAACATCTTGCTTTGGGGTAAGAATAACCTCAACGAGCTAAGTTCTGTTAGTATGTGAAACCGTTTAATGAAGACAACACAAAACTGATGTAAATTTCCTTGCAGCATTTTTATAATTTCATATTCCAGCCCCTAATCGTTAACCATGCCCTTATAACCGGAAGGAAGGATTGTTAACGTGATATGCTTAATATGTTGCGGCTTCAGGGGGAGTGTTGACAGGTAGGTATATATAACAGGATAATTTTGTTTGTGTTTGACTGACTAACTACATATTGTTAACTGAATTCCCTCTGATAGTTGACAGGCGCTATTTTTTTAATTTCATGGGAAAGCTATAATTTTCTAGATCGATTTTTTAGTCGTTTTTGACATCCTTTCTCTTTATCCTGTAGGTAATTATTTTAAAATTAAGAGGGTCGGGAAAGTTTTATTTCTGTTAATTTTCTCAGTTTTAGTTTGCACTTCTGTTTAAAATTAAAATACAGTTTTTTAAATTATTAGTTTAATTTCTAGTTTCTAATTGTGAAGCTTTAGAAGCATAAATAAATTAGAAATTCAATTAAAAACAATTAAAATAAATTGAAAAACGAAATAGTTTTTAAAGCTTAAGACAATTCGTATAATTTTACTTAGCTTGAATTTCTTAAAATATAGAGGTGAATGTTTTCAAATCGTTTTTTGTAGTTATGGGAAAGAAATATTGTACATACAAGCAAGTAATAAAGTAAAGATATCCCAAGGTAACAATGGAATACTTAATCTCAACCTGTCGTAGATTATACATATGACAATAGAATTTTAAAATCTACTTTTTTTAGAAAGTAGGTGGCTTTTTAAATAGAATTGAGGTAGAATTAATTTATCAGTTATAAATTTTGTTAAAGGTTTTATACAATTTTTCAAGCTGGTATTATTTATTTCCAGAGTATAATTTATTGAGTTATTATTCGAAAAGAAGTGTTTTTAAACATGAATATATTTTTACAGGGTTTTGGTAAGCGTCAGAATAAAATGTTGCTGCATTTATTAAAAGTTAGTTTTGAAAATGCAGTGATTTCCTATTTTTTATTATGTTTAAACATGGAATAGAATATCAATGTTTTGATTAAAGGCTAAGCAATCACAGATAATCAAACCAATCAAATGAAAACCCGGCTTACAGCTTTTTAAAAACAAGGCTTTTAAATCATTTATAAATAACAACTCAATATTATTTACTGTATTATTATTCAAGCAACAACTGTTTTCAAATATGAATAATATATGTTTTGAGAATCCTTACGAGTCCGGTAAAAATCAAAATAAATATTAAAAATTTAAAGTTTACAAATAACTTCTAAATATTTATTTCGTTCAGATATTTTCAATAAAAGCCCAATAATAACAAATGATTAAATGAAACAACTGGAAGCCTGGCTTACACCTTTAAAAAAAAAGCTTGTGTGTTTATTATTTTAAAGATTTTTTAAATAAGTAATTTGAGGAAATATTTCTATTTCCTTAACTCTTTATGGTGGAGTAAATCGTTATCACTAAAAACAAAGAAAAGGATAGGACAAACTACGGTAGAATCCGTCCTATGCTATGGGTGTGAGGTGTGGACCGTGAAAGCAGCAATGAAGAGGAGACTCAACGTAATCGAAATGGATTAAGGAACGGGAATGCGGCATTTAGCTGTAATGTGATTTATGTAGCATTTCTATTTCCAAATAAAAACTCAATCTACGTTTGAAAAAAAAAAACAAACTTAGCAAAGACAAAGCCATTTCTTATCGTTCCCAGACTCCAAATGTAGCAGCAAATGATTCCCAGTTATTTATATCTGTATAAAAAGAACATTTATAAACAGAAATTTGAATACAATAGCTTACTTCAAATATTTTTTCGTGATCAATGCAAGTTGGTATGAAAAATTTCAATTTTATGCCATGCCTTACTCTCATAAAATTCTTATATTTTTTCTTCTACTCCGTACTTATATCTCTTAACAAATGACAAAGAAATCGAGGAATCAATTTCTTTGGCTTTAAAATTTTTTTCCATTTTCAGAAAAATTTCTTGCCAAGTTTTTGATTTGGTTTATAAGCTTTTCAAAGCAGTTCTGATTTTTTTTTTAAAGAAACTACTGAAATCGGTGAATTACCTTACAAAGTCTTTGCTGCCCAATAAGCGCACCCTTAGTTGATCTGTGGCGTAAATCAGTTAAATCTGCAATGCAGCATATTCAAACTGTGTGATCGGAATACCTGCTTCAAATGGAAAGTATTTTAATCATCAAAGCAAATATTATTTTGGAAAATCAGCATACTGAAGATTCTAAAAAGAAAAGGATAATCGTTACAACCTTCTATAAAACAATTTGGTTAATTTGTTTATCTACTCCTGCTAGGATGAGAACCTATTATATCATTCATTTGGGTTCGATAATGAAGTTTATTATCACACTGAGTGAGATAATGAATTCATTATCAAACTCAGTGGGATAAGACAATATTTATGACCAAAAGTTTTATTTCTTATGAAGAAAATACCTTCGTTGCAGCTTCTTCTATGTCCAACGGAATACTTTCACAAATATTTACCAGTTTTTCTCCACAAATCAAGGAAAAATCAAAAATACAAAATTATTGACGTACAAATTATTTAGTTGCTATGACGAAAATAAATTATGCAGACACGATGCTACTCTGATTTTAAATAAAATACCATGCTACTCTGAATAAAAAAGATGGTCTGTCAAAATTATGTAATTTTGTCAAATTGAAAATTATCTAATTTTTTCAATTTTGAGCAGTCATAGATAAAATGTTGTATTATATACGTGTGATAAAGGCCATTAACATACTCATGCTCTTACTCCGACTCGGGCTAACGCCCTCGTCAGGCAACTCAACGCATTCGTATGTTAATGATGCCTTTATCCCACTGATATAATAAATAACTATTACATCATCCTATAACGTTATCATGATAATAACTCCTTAGCAACGAGTTATGTTATGATACATTTAACAGCACTAGTGCTGTAGAGCTTATAACAGCACGATATGGTTGATTTACGTTACTATTTATGAACTGTCACTGAAAATATTTTTTTATTTTTTGAAAAAAGTTATTATAGGATGATATAAACCGTGCTACGATACGCGTAACTTTATTTGCTGGTAAAAGAACGAGCGACGAACGAACGAACGTCAAAACAAAGGTTCATGCAAATATACAGCTTCTTTACTTTCATTCCGAGGTTTACCCCTTATTTCACCTTATATGATTGCACTATATGAAATGTATGCATTAATGCCTTATACATTTCTATGTATTAGATAAGTGATTTTTATTTAAATCAAAAACATATTCTGAATAAGTTAAACTTTCAGAAGCTTCTTGAAAGAAAAATAGCAATTCCTGTTTTTCTAATTTTGGTCCATAGCTTTAAAATCCTGACTTGAATTTTGAATCATAGGTAACAATTACCACAATTTTAACATAAAAATTCGTGCTTTTAAACGTTTATATTAAGCGATTTCTATTTAAATGAAAATTTCATACATCTGTCACTGTCACCTAAACAACCAATCACATTCTAGATATGAAATTATTTTAACCAATCAACATTCAACAAAATTTAATTACTCCAAAATTTTTCTTGCCAAAAAATTATCGATAATTGCACATGTGCAACTGCTGGTAATTTTTTGACATTTTAATTAATATAATAATAATATATCTACCTACCTTAATTTTGGCAATCACGTCAAGTATCAAATCACCTATGCTGTTCAAACAACGAATAAGTAATATCAAAATGGTTCCAGTTTAATATTTTGATTTATGAAATTTTTTTACCAAATGTAATACGTGCATAAAAAAGTATTTATAATTTTAGATAAATGTTCATTCAAGCAAGTTGAGGCAGAAATAAGCACTTATGCACTTCGTGCATTCGTGCTTTTTTCAGCCCAACTTGCTTTCATGCACATTTCCCTAACAGAAAAAGATGAAAAGCCTTTTTTATCCCAGTAAAATTTAAACCATTAAAAGGAATTTAAAAGGAAATATCCTTTGGAATTTATTAATTCCCAAATTTATTATTTTTTGTGAACTTTGAAAATATGACAAAATTAAAGTAACCAAACTTGGAATTTCAGCTTACCTTTTAAAAACAAAACTTTCACCAGACTTTTCCCAAATTTCTTTTCTAAATTTCTTTGATGTAAATCCTAGCTAGCTTCCTGAAATTTTTTTAAACGTATACAATTATCTTAAATGTAATTGCAATAAAAATGTTCAATATTGTAACCAATTTTGCGGTTCTTTACTGCAAGATTTAAGACAATTTAATAATAATAATTTTTAAATGCTATTCTGTCATAATAAGGTTAAATGCAATAAGAAAATCGTCAATAATCGAACCTGTGCGAGCTCAAACTTTTAGTTTACATTCTACTATTTTAGAATGGTGTGATTTTAACGTTTGGTTACCTTAATTACAAAAGTAAGTGATAAAACTGAAGAATTGTTTGGCATACACTAAATATTTTAATAACTGGTTTAAAGAAAATATTATTTTAGATTTATTTATGTTAGATCCTCCTTCAAACGAGGCAGATTTCATTCATGCAAAAATATTTTGGAAAATGTATGTAATTACAAATAACGATTAAATTGTTAATACACTTAATTTCTTTATTAATAATAAGTTTTTTTAAAAGAAGAACGTTAAGAAACGCATGTATGTGTAAAGCAAATTAAATAAAATTCGTGTGGTTAAAAATCGTTTTTACTTTTACATTTTTGAGCGGGTCGTAGCGCCTAAAAGACTTTAATAAATACCAGTAGTTGCTAGTGGATATGTTTTAAAATTAAAAACGATCATAATGACAGTTATGAAACCTACTCGTACTTTATTTTGATTGAGCAAGCAATGCACTTAAATAAAATATGCGTGCGATTGCATCAGCAGCTAAAGTAACGCATAATAAATCATGTTAATTGCTTCATTAAAACCATTTGTGAAACTGGAGGTCAAAGATATTGTAATATATTTCTGAACTTCGAAATTGTCTTCCCCCTATTTGTGAAATCAGTACGTGCCATCATCCAGAAAACTAAAAAAAAAAAAAAAATGTTAAGCAGGAAGTAGTCCGTGCGTTTTCTTATTAAGAGACCTGTAATTTCGTCGACGAATTCATTTGTTTAACGATAATAAAGCATAATCAATCATTGTCTTAAATAATACTAAACGAGGCGTGACACATAAAATTTAATTGAACACACTTAAACATTAAATATAACTAAGCATTGTTTGTCGAATTAAAGTTTTCAAAGCCATCATTTCGCATGATACGTTTATGTGCGTACTGTAATGAAATTACGGTTTATCTTTTAATACGCAGGAAGCGTACCCGCACTCGTTTTATAATTATTTATTCCACTTAAAACATGTTTGAGTCATATGAGAATATCGAACGGTTATTTTAAGTTTCAACACACGTACTTTCGAAGAACAACCGTGCTACGTTATATTGTGCATGCAAAACTAGGCATGTGTAGTCCGTTTCCTTCAGATGTATTTTTATCGATAAGAGGGTTGATATTTAAAGAGAAAAATGTTATCATATCCTCCTCTTCAACTACGAGAGCCTTTTTCCTTGATAAAACCCAATGCGAGGCCCATTCAAATTTTAAGCAATTTCAAGGTGCACAATCATGGTCTTGTTAAATGATCTGCCTACGTAGTCTTGTAGAGTTAGTTGTACCTATGTATTCGGTCATATAAATCACAACGTCGAGGTTTTCCTAAGTTGAAGGTGTGTAAATACCTAAATTCGTGTAGTGAGGAACATTTAATACAAAACAATAAAATTACAGTTTAATTATTAGACTTCTAAAGTTCAAGATGAGTGTGATACACTACGAAGGAGATGAACAAAAACATTTTAAGGATTACATATACAACGCATCTTGAAAAGAAAAGGCCCAGTCGATGATTGTTATTATACACTCATACACGAGTACATATTCGTTCCTTTTCTATCTTGCGGCAAAGTTTTGGAAATTCTGCCATCAATTCTTCGTGGTATTTCCAGAAATACCACGCCTTGATGTTGTTTTGGTAGTTCTTTAGTCATTTTCTATGCTAATCTGTTTGTAGAGCTTTGACCTTTTCAATCAAAGACTTCTTTGGGCATCCGCATCCTAGTTTTCCATTTTTACTTCTAGGACTTGCTTTGTTGTTCTTTTCCTTCCCTTGTTTATTAATTTTTTAGCTCTTCATGATTTGTTGTATTCTTTATTATGTAAATTTTTACATTTCTTTTAACTTATTATGGTGAAGATAAAGATCGTCGTACAACGAAGATGGGTATTTGATTACGTTCATCTTCGTACTGTTTCCTTACTTATTTCTTCGCCTTCGCCTTTATTTACTAGGGTATTTAAGAAAATGTAAATTTAATGGTGTTTATGATTTGTGATAAACATATAATAAATTCCTAGTTGATCACCTTTTTCCCCTTCCTACTGCTTTTTTGCTTGTCTTTCTTTTCTTGTATATTATTTACACTTTTAAGAAAATTTATATTTACTGTGATGCTAATGTAATAATGAAGACTTGCGATCATCATGTAACATTAAATAAGTGTTTTATTGCCTTCGTCCCCATCGTATTGATTTTTCATTTCACTTGTTCTTCGTCCTTACCTATTACATTTTTAAGAAAATTTAAATTTAGTGATGCTTATGTTGAAGGTTTGGGATCGTCATCCAACAAAAATGAGTATTTCATCGCCTTCTTCTCTTCTTACTGTTTTTTCTTGATTCTTTTCGCCCTTATTTACTACAATTTTAAGAAAATATAAAATTTAGTAATACTTATGTTGAAGATTTGCGGTTATTATGCAACGAAAATAGTACTTTATTATTTCCTTTTCGTCTTGATTAACTTTTCTTATAAAATCTCTAAAAAAATATTTAGAATTCCGTAATTACTCAGAAATAGTTTTGTTACCCCGATATTCTTAAAAATACTTCTATTTCTTGAAGTGTTATCAATAATACAATAATTTGGCCACTTAAAAGAAAATGTAATATTATTTTCTGCAAAATCATTAATTCTCTTATATTAAAACAAAATAGGCTTTTCTAAACAACCTCAGCTTTTTAGCTTTTGTAAAGCTGAATAATTGTTTTCATTCGGTATTATTCAGTTTGGTAGTGTAAAAACTTTTTTTCGCATTTTATACAGTAATATGCCATATTAATGCATTTAAAATTATCTATTAAAGTGGCATTTTACTACATAGCAACACTTTACTACATAGCAACGCTCGCTCGTGCTCTGCGGGAGGCGATCTTACACTTTCCTCACTTGTAATACAAATAGCGTTTTTTTTTCTTTATTTTTTTTTAAATGCGAAAAAATAGTATACGGGCGGCGTCAGAAAAGTGATTTAACTAGACTCGTATGGTATTTAAGTACTCGCTACCGCTCGTACTCAAACTTGCCGTACTCGTCTAGTAAAAAACCACTTTTCTGCACTTGGCACGTAATATACTATTATGTGGATTTTATGGTTGTTCTACTTCAATTACTGCTTTTATTACTTTTCTCTTTTTCTTTCTTTACGTCTAAATTTCTTCTACGGAGTAATTTTGTTGCAGTTGGTAAGCATTATTATATTAGATGATCCTTTATTTTATTTGTATATGTGATGTTTTTCATTCTCCTCGCAAATGGGTAGGTACTGTGGATAAGCGTGAATAATAACATTTTCTTCAGTAATAGGGTGTTTTTACTATTAAAAAGTATGCATTCTTTAACATTTGATATCGTTCACCTTGCTTCCGTAAGAATCATATTTTCTTCCTGATTTTTTGATTTTCTACCAATTTCTGCTTTTATGAATTCGTAAACGTTCTTTTGTTGCGCATTTCTGGGATTTATTTTTAAAAAATCACAATTTGGAGGCTTCAACCACCGAGATGGCCCGGGTTCGATTCCCAGGACCACAGAACGCCGAAAACACCACCGACCGTTTCCCTCGGAATGCAATGGTAAACCAACGAAATATTCTACCTAGTAAGCAAGCACTTCCGTAGTTTGGAGCTTACGTAAAACTGTAGGTCCCCTATATCTGTAGGCCACTTTATACGCACACCACAGGCATATGGAGAGAAGACGGCAACGCCCTGTAAAGGATATCCCACTCTAAGAAGAATATGCGCGAGTTTTAGTATTCTCGAACTTTTCTGGAGGTTAACTATGGCCGACAATCTGGAGAGTTAAAGCCTTCTATGTCACTTCTATATCCGGTTGCGGGGTATAATACCGATACCTTTACCTTTATCTTAGCTAAATTATTAAAAATTATAAATTTTGTATAAAATAAATAAGTCAACAATAACTTTGACAAAGGTTTCGTTATTGCCATTTTTTCTGTTAAAATTATAGTATTTTTTTGTAAAATCTAACTTAAGACATTCAAATTTTCTTTTCTAAAACTACTTTCTGGCCCTAGTATGGTATAATAGTATATTATACATACAGGGAAATTTTCTTTTTAGTATACATATACCCTATGTATACTTTTATAATAAACGCAAATAGGCAACCCACTATACACTATAAACGTTAAAAAATTAGCATGCTTTGGCAAAAATCATCAAATTAAGTTAATGTCAAAAAATTAGTCTTTAACTGTTGCTCTTTTTATTTTCCTTTCTGTTTTGTATTGTTGATATTTTATGTTTTAGAATAATCGTTGAATTAAAATTGATTTATTTTTTATTTACAAACATGAAACATAACCTTTACGAACCACGTGACGTGACGTTTATAGTGTATAGTGCGTGGGTTGCCTATTTGCGTTTATTATAAAAGTAAACATAGGGGATATGTATACTAAAAATAAAAATTCCCTGTATATCAAGGTAGAGAAGACATTTTTCTCAGCCGAGCAGTATTATTGAAATAAGTTGCGAGGCTAAGAAAAGTCTTCTCTACCGTGGTTTATATACTATTTTTTCACTACTAGCACCTTTATTCCTTTTAATTAATCATTTTTACATCAATATAAAAATAAAATGACAGATGGGTTCTTTTCTTCTTTCTTCCTTTTTCTCTACTAACGGTTGAACATTTAAGCAAAATTTCAATTTATGCCTGATCCATTTGGTATTCTCGGACGTTTCGAATTTTCTTGAAAGTTCAATGTCGCCCTTCAAACATTCTGAATTTAATATGAAATAAATATTACATGACAGTAATTTGAAAGCAAAGGGGGTTTCTTCTTTCTCTAGTTTTCGTATGAAGTCCCATCTTCATGAAACATTTACATTTTCTTTATCTAAAACTACCAAAAGCTAACTAATTGTATTGTCCTGTTTAAAATTTTATACCTGAGGATACTCTTAAACAAAAGGTTATTGGATGGCTATTTTTGCTATCACGTATTTCTATGAGCTAACTTATATGTGAAGCAAGAAAAAATGTATTTAATTTGCGCTGTCTTCTTGCTGTTGTTTATCCTCTTCGGCTTTCGTCCTTTTTGTCTTCTTTTCTGCTAGCACTACTTGTCCTTATTTATCCCATTCTATTCTCCTTCGCATCCTTTTTGTTCTGCAGATATTGCTTTCAGTCAGTAATTAATCATTTTAATGTTCCTCTACTAACTTACAGGTTCTTCGAAAAATATTACTCGTTGTGAATCTAACGAAAAACGAAGCGGGTAGAATTTATGCGAGCGTATTATTTTACACTACAATGGAATCGCACGAAATTGGTTGTTAAACAGTTTTATCAATAAAATTCGACGAACATTAAAAAGTTTCGCTGCAACATGCCTTATTTTTGGACAAATTGAAAACAAAATGAAGAGTATCATTTTTTGAAATCCAAATTCATAGAACTTAAGAAAAATCTCCAAGGTAATCTACAAAAGCCGTTTTTGCTGTTTTTAGCGTATGCAGTGTAGACTGTCATAAAAACTTATTTAGAATGCAAGAAACACCTTACATAGTCCATACAACACAATAATCTAGTAGAGGAGGAGCAGGATACACTAAAATGATGTTGTTAGCTGATTGCTTTCAACAAGCACTGTTTAAGAGTGATTTCAATTTGATTTTTATGTTGGGACAAATTTATGAAAATAAAACTTACAACTTACAAAAAAAATAAAGCACGAAAGTTTTCTTAATATCCAAACTAAACACTGCTATCAAAATTAACAAAGCATTTAAAATATTATTAAAAATTAGAAATGAACCTGTATTACCGAGAAACCTAGTTGGATTTCGACTGTAGTTTGACCATTATGAAAGTAAGTATTTTTGAAAAAAACTTTTTAGAACGATATAATAAAAGCCATACAGCTTTGAATATGACATAACGGAACACAGAAATGTATTCAATGTGACAATAAATGTCCTTTACTTAAAAGGGGCGTTTCCTGGCCATTTTAAAACCCATTAGAAAATATAACAATAATTCAACAGTTCATGGTAGATTTAGCCTACTGTGAATTTTAAATTACCGGTTTCACTAACCAAAATCTATTTAACGAGCAAAAGGGGCGTGTTTTACGGAAACGATGACAAAGAGTTAGAGGAAACTATGGCATAATCAATTACAATTAGTTTCCTGAAATATGGAGAATAGAGATACAGGAAGCAAACAGTTACGGGTATGTTAATGCCTATTTAAATGTTCATTCTACTAATGATTTATATATTTTGAAATGGCCGACGTAATTATCTATTTAATGCTTAAACATATTGTATGATTACAAAAATTTAAACATAAGCAGGTATCATTAATGACGTTACTCATGTTTGTGTTGTTTCAGCTAATAAGGTCCCATATTGGATCCTTGAGCCACCCCACCATTTGCATTTGGGTTCACTTACCAAGTTACTCTAAGGATTCGCTAGTTTTAAGAGACAACCAAAAGAACCATTAAATAGTTCTTTGAATAATCAGAAACCAATTTATTGTGATATTTATCCTAATTTTGATTTAATTTTAATTTCGTGGGAGACGTTAATGATAAGCCAGGAAAGTTCCTTTAAAAGCAAAGTACTTAAATGTAGTAAAACGTGTTCGGTATCTTTGAATTTATTTAGGTTGCTAATGCATTTTGTTTAAATATTTAAGTACTAACTATTCCCTCGCCCCAAAAAGAGAAAATATACTGTGACAACTTACTCTTCTCTTCGCCGAGCTTCCTCTTCGTTTCTCTGCACGTGTTATATGTAATCACGTTGTTCAGCTTTAGTTTAACCATAATCATGATAGTTACTAACCCTTATTGTAGTTGGAGTTGTACCATGAAATATATTCGGTTTTACGAATCTAATACACAATCAGAGGGATAAAAATTCTGCACACGTATGGGGTTCAACCCTGCCTATACGGACTGCATGCATACTACACAGACACCCTATCGAACCGCGAATCCTATAAGCCTTCTCTTTGTTTTCATGTAAAATGAAGGCACGTATACCGGCGACATTTTCGAATTTTACGTAGAACAATCTCGCTGGTGTATTAGGCGGTAAGCTTAGACTTCGCAATGACGACGTAATGTTGCCTCATGTTTCGTCATTGCTACTTTTATGCCACATTGTCTGGGCCATGATCTCGTCTACGTGATACGACTACTACTCAGCAAAAGTACTTTTCTATCTGTTTATCTTTTTTTGCTGCATATATCAAATTGTAATGCAACTAGTTGCGTTCCACGCTGCAAATTGTACATACGAATTGTCTTTCATCTCTGAATATAAGTATTTTCTTTGGCTCGCCTTTTTATTTACTTTTTAGAAGTAGGTCAAAATGCTTTCAAATCCTATAAAACTTCGAAAATTTTTAGATTTTTCAAACGAATTTAGCAGTTACTCTAAACTGTAAGTGTTATTGCTTTCATATTTTCCTAAAGTATTATGTTAAAGACTTAACTATTTTATACTGGGTTTCAAGATGCAGTTTAACAATAACAAAATTGAAACATTTAAAAGAAAGTACAGCTTTAATCACCTGGAGAAATATCGAATATTCTCTTTATATTCATGTTGGATTCGCTATTTTGTGCAGTCAGTATAAATATTGAATGAGCTTTGTCTTTAAGGTAAGGAAACAAGCATTCCTTAGTTTGCTTTCCGATCTTTTCGAAGTTCTGCGGTTCACAATTTCATCATTGAAAGCATTAATTTCTCAGTTTAATCCATCCTAGTCACTCTACTTGCTTATAGGAAACTAAATCAGGAGAAGGTTTGGTTTTTGACCTTTAAAACGCTGATTAATCTTTCCCATTTAACACCTTAGGGTGCTCTTGGCTTTACTTCTTGTAAAAACTTCATTTGTTTCTTGTTTTTTATAATTTTATTTAGCCTGCGTTTTTTATGTAAGTTTGTTGTAATTTACTTGGCTTTAATTAGTGGAAGGTTATGATGATGATATAAAATCTCTTCGGGGTGAATTTAGAGGAAATATTTTGCAAACCATCCCTTCAAGGTAAAAACCATTAAATTTCGCTTAATATTACATATGTTATGAAAAACTGGAAACATGTAACAACCATTTAAGATCTAAATATACGTCTGAAGCCTGGGGCATGCAAAAATATAGCAATTTCTTCAACCTACGTGTGATTTGAGGACGATAAGCATGTCAACACTCCCATAGATTATCTCATACACAACCACTCATAGACAAGTCGGAATTCTCTTTTATTTCTGCTTTAAGAATACTAAGTAGCTTGTATTCTCATAAGTTTAAAATAACATAACAAATAAAATTTGGAGAAAGCCGCAGTTCGTGGTGGTACCTGGTAGTGCTTCGGGTGTTACTTACCGCATTAAAATTTAACTAAGGTTATAGATACATCATTAAAATTTCCCAGGGCATCACCAGAGTGATGCATTAAATTTTGAAACCGTCAACGACCTTCATTACTATTAATTCGTTGCACGTCTGTCGTTTATTGCAGGAATACAGACACTTATTTAACAAGGGAAGTGGTCATTTCTTTGGAAATCCTATTCATAAAATTCGCATGACATTATTTGCAGATGTGCATTGTATCACCCTCAACATATGCCGTATCCGGTTAAAAAAATAAATTTAACACAGCATTATCTACCCCACCAACATTCAAAAGACAATATATCTGTTGTTTGGAGTATTTAGAATTTATTAAACTTTTTGCTACTTCTGTTATAGTGCTTCCGCTTGGGTAAATAAGCTTCTAAATGTCTCCAACAACGAAATTAATCGATGCATGTCCTCTCTAAACGCATTAAGGACCTTATTTTACTAAGATATAAAGCTGAAAATTCCATACGTTTGAAAACTATTGTTAAGTAAAAGAACTAGACAGTTCCGAGGAGAATCACATAAATGCATTAAGGGTGTTTGCTGTTATAAGTTAGTTTTCTTTTTATTTCATTATGACGAAATTACAAAGGAAATGTTGATTTCTGCTTTCATCCGCAATTAGCGTCATCAAATGAAGAATTGGTTTTTTGTATTGTTCAATGAATTGTCAACCATTTCAATAGAATATGGAATAAATTTCGGTATCGTTTTATAGTTGATTAAACTTAAACAAAATATCACCTGCTTGATATACGTGACCAAAATTTTACAGATCGATAACACGACCTTTTAATTGGAAGTATTGTTTCGTTTACGAGCTTTAAACTAACATCCTAGACGCAGATAGAATTTTAAATAGAAAAGTACAACAGAACAGAAACAGTCATAGAATTTTAATGCATACGATCAATGATGTCATCGTCAGTAATGGATGCACTAACATCTATTAAGGTTCAGTTAGATAAATTAGTTTGACATAGGCCAGTTGGCTATGATTTCTATTACTTGCTTATTCATTCAAATCTATCAACAATGAGTTTAATTGCAACTGAAGAAGTCACTTATTGGGAGAGTTTGAGATTGTTTGGTGTTCAGTTGAAATAATTATCTATACGAAAAGAGCTTGCAAATTGAAAGTTCTTCAATAAATAATAATAAATAAATGCATAATTGAAAGCTTTCTCTTCGCCTATTCTAATGTTAATGATTAGGCAAATCAAAAATTGGCTTAGAATGGCTGGAACTTTGTTAACTTAAATTAATTTTTGTATTACCCAAAAGCTTTTCTGAAACTTTCGATTCTGTAAAAAATTATTTCATTATTTTCCAGAATTGATAAGAAATAAATCAAGGAACAAACCAAAAGCTAAACATTCTTTAGTAAACAACTTTTCCTTGAACGAATTTGCAGAAATGTTGTGACTTGAATAAAAATTTACTTTAAAATGCGTAGTTTTGTAGCTTGAAAGGCCAAAACATTAATTAATTTTTGCATTACTTGCATATTTTTCTATGACTTTCGATTCTGTAAAAAAGCATTTGATTATATTCTAGAATTAATAACAAATAATTCCATGAACAAACCATTGTTCTTCTTTCTCAGTCTTTCTCCAGCCCTGGACATAAACATCTCTCAAACTCTTCTAAATCTGATGGTCCTGAGCCTTCCTCAGCCAACGCATCTATGGTCGTCATCTGCTTCTTCTTGAAATTCTTCATCTCCAGAATATTAGTCTCTGTGTCCATCGTTCATTACTTTTCCTGGCTAAGTCAGCTCCATTTGGACTTTGTGTGGTGCCTGTCCTTCTTCTAATTTCCGTTATTCCAAGCATCGCCCTTTCCATGGACCTCTGCATTACTTTTAATCTTTGGGCGCTTCTGGCAGTGAGCGTCATAGTTTTCAGGCCATAGGTGGTTACAAGCAGAATGCAAGCATTATAGGCCATTCTCTTTAAGTTGATCGGAACGTTCTTATTCTTGAATATAACATAGGTATATTGGAGCTTACCAAACGCTGCCCATAACACACCTAGTTCTTCTGCAGTTTGATTGTCTTTGTCCAATTTGATTTGATGACCGATGTAAGTATATTGCTGAACGTGTTCAATTATAATGTTGTTAATATAATAAAGGCCTATATTAACTTAGTTTTACTTACATTTATTTCTAGACCAATTTTTGAGATGCTCGAATCAGTTCTACCAACAATACATTTACTTCCTTGATATCGCTGCTTATCAGAACGATATCGTCCGAAAGGTGTAGATAACTGAGAAATAAGGTCCGTCAATATTCATTCGCTTGTTTGACCAATAATATCCTTGAATACGTTTTCCAAAGCCAGCGTTTAGGGGTATTGGATCTGCTTGACGCACACCCTTGTGGATTTCCACTTTGTCCCTGTCGATGCGGATTTGCATAGTCGCTCTATCATAGGTATCCTTAATAGGTAATGGCTGATTATCTTGAACCAATTATAAAGCTTTTAAAACTACGAAGGCCTTATAGTAGTCAACAAACACAAGATTCAGAGGAATATTATATTCTATTGCTTTTCTATTAATATTAAGGACTTCTTATTAATATTAACACGACCTTTGCGTTCTTCCACATTGATGGTATTTTCCCTTCTAACATTTGATAAACAGAATCAACAGTATATCTATGATACTGTTATCAGCGGTCTTTCACGTTTCAGAAGTGATTTTGCCCTTTTTTATTTCTGTAATTTCTGTAAAGACGATTATAAGGCTCTTTAATAGATTTGCAATTTCTTCCTTGGTGGAGATTAGAATATTGGGATTGTTTCAGTTCTTCCACGTTGATGGTATTTTCCGTTTTTGTGGTCATTTGTTAAACAGAATTATCAGTATATCTGTGATACTCTTATCAGCGGTCTTTAACATTTCAGAAGTGATTCTGTCCTTTTTATTTTATTTTTTATTTGTCGTAAAGCTGACTTATTTCATCTTTTATTATTTCAGATATTTTTTCTGAACTTGCGTTTGCAATAATTCTATCTGTAAAGATGACTATAAAGCTCTTTAATAACTTTTACATCATCCTATAACGTTATCATGGTAATAACTCCTTAGCAACGAGTTATGTTATGATACATTTAACAGCACTAGTGCTGTAAAGCTTATAACGTGCTGTTATGGCTGTTTTACGTTACTATTTATGAATTGTCATTGAACTGTCATTGAACTGTCACTGAAAATAGTTTTTTATTTATTGAAAAAAATTATTATAGGATGATGTAAACCGTGTTACGACACGCGTAACGTTATTTGTTGTTACATTACTCGAGATTTAAAAGAACTCGCTCCTTCGTCGCTCGTTCTTTCAAACTTTTCTCTCGTAATGTAAAATGCTTTATAACGTTACTAGTATCGTAAATTACTATTGCAATTTCTTCCTTGGTGGCGATTGGAGTATTACGATTGTCTTATTTATTTTTGTTCTTCTCCTTGACAATTTAGGTTTTAATACTTTCATACTGCCATTTCTCTCTATGACATCTGATATCATGTTTGTGTTACACGTCCTTATGTCTTCCCGAATTTATTTTTTAATTTCTTTATTTAACTCTTTGTAAAGACTTGAGCCCTTATTTGTATTTGTGTTCCATTAGTCTCATAGTATTTGGACTCAATTTATTATTTCTAGATATTTTTGCTTTATTGCAGATTTTTTTGTCGCTGTTTATATATCTGATGTTATTTTAGTTACCAGATAATTTGTAGTCTTTACTCTTTCAAAGCTTCCATATTTCCGGCTTTTCTCATTAGTTCTTCTTGATATAGTCTTTTCTTACAAGCCAGGTTGGCGCAGTGATGGAGACCCCGGCTAGCATTGCGCTAGTCCTTGGTTCAAATCTCCTGGTGGGCAGGATTTTCCTGGTGACCATTCGTCGTTGGGCACCTAATTAACGACGCTCTCTTCCGAATACAGGCCTAAGAGGGGGTGTAACGAGGTCCTACACATATACACACATTACACTCTACACATGGTGCAGTATGTTGGTATTAAACAACTCACTTTTGTAACCCGCAGAGATTGGCCGGGTTGTGCATTGCACCTGTAGAACCTCATACATTAACGCAACAGTTACGACATCGAAAGGTGTAAAAGGTTATAGATAGTTTTTCATTTTCTTTCAAAGTACCAGATGTTGGAATTTTCTAAATTTGGAACAGCTTTCTTCCTTTTGTTTTAATGTTTATGCTTAAGGTTGCTCGAACAAATCTATGATCACTTCCGGTATCTAAGCGATTCAAAATCGACACATCTTTAAGTATTTTCTTGTTATTTGATACAACATAATCAATTTCATTGCTTGTTTTATTGTCGGAGCTTCTCCATGTCCACTTGCGCTGAGGAGATTTTACGAAAAACATACTCGTACAGTGTAATTTTTCTTCCTTTAGGAAGTTACTTAACATTTTTCCTCTAGTATTCTGTTTACCTAAACCAAACTGTCTAACATACTCAGTTTCTATCTATTGTTTGCAACCTATTCTGGCGTTAAAATCTCCTAGGATTAGCTTATATTGTGTTTTCTCCGACCACATTGCCATTTTCAGATCTACGTGAAACTGTTCTGCGTCTTCTCCTTCTTCTTCTTCTTCTGTTTCGGATGCACTAGTTGAAGCATAAGCGGACATAATTTTTAGCTCATATCGTTTGTTCAATTTAAGTGCAATAGAGATAACTCTATCCGATATGGAAACGTATCTAGTCACTTGATGTGTTATGTATTTGCCGATTATAACAGCCGCTCCACCAATGGAATAATCATTTTCAAAATTTATTGTTCTCAAACAGGACATGCCCTGACCATAATACTGTCACTTTTTCTTCGAGTCGGCGGTATTTTTGTAGTCCTATGATATCTCAATGGATTAATTCCAATTCTGTTTCGAACTCTATCAAAGTTTCTTGTGATTTTAGTCCATATAAATGTTCCATCGTATTTTCGTCTTTGAGTTGACAATTTGAATCTAGGGAATTTTTGCTTCGCCCAGCATCCGTGAGGCTGACTGATGATACATCAGAACATCAGTGTTAGATTCTAAGCGTTCAACTCTACTCACTTGGGGTAATTGTGTTTTGGAATCTGCCAGTTTGAGGTTGAATTTTGAGACATAATTCGATATTAAAACGTCACGCTTGTCCCATTGCTTGTTGGCGAGTGGGAAAGGAATTTGGAGAAGGATAAAATGTTTGTAGTAGGAAAAAGAATGCTAAGGAACCTGGATTCTGGGTGATAACCCAGAAGCTCGCTTTTGGGCGGGGTTGCTAGTCCCTGAGGCTGGTTTGCTTTCGACCGAGATCGTAGAAGGGTATCTACCCGCTACCCCTAAGTTACAAAGTTTCCACTATACAGCTTTTACCTGAAGGAATTTGTAGTAGTTTTTCGGCTTGAATGATAAACATAATAATAATTTATATAAAATACGTAGTTCTGAAGTTTGAAAGGCCAGTTTGCACTTCGAGACTCTTCTAGAGCTTTAGATTCTGTGAAAAATTATTTGATTATCTTGCAGAATTACTAACAAATAATTCCATGAGCAAAAATACTTTAAACAAATTAATAAAAGTAATAATAATTTAAAATACCTAGTTGTGAAACTTGAACTGCTAAAAATTAATTAATTTTTGGATTATTTACCAAAGCTAATGCTCCTTTAAAAAAGTAATTTGATTATTTTCTAGAATTAATAACAAATAATTCGATAAACAAACCAAACGTTGAACATGTTTTAAATAAATTTCCAGTAAAAGGTTTTTTTCTGGCTTGAATAATAAATAATAATAATAATAATAATTTAAAACGCCTATTTTAAATGCCAAAAAATTAATTAAAAACTAAGAACAATAAACAGAAATAATTGACAACTCGAATGATTAAAAACAAATTACAACAGCAATGTGCACTGCGTGTGGTCTTTGTAATCATTCGTAGATGAAAATTGAGCGAGATACAAGTCAAATAGCATAACTCATTTAAATGTTTACAGAACAGTGCTTATTCTTTTCAAATTATCTTTATAAATTAATTGCCAGCTGATGTGATGACTAAACAAGCCTTTATCATTCTTCGAATTTACTTACATAATAATAAAATAAAATTTTTAGAATTTCTAGCATAACTAAAGCTTTTACCTATGTTAATTTACAAAAAAAAGGTTTTCAGGAGGAATTGAAAAGCCTCCCGCCGAAAAATTCGAAGTAGAAAGCCCACCTAAAACAATATTAACGTTAACAAATGTTACAGGAAAAAGTGCTTCATAAACAATGCATTAAATTTAGTTCACCTTTTAAATATGTGGGCACCACTGATTTCGAGCATTTTATCTTTAAGGCTATGTCAGAAAAGAAACACGAAATAAACCGCCAACGCTTGAGCTTTCGTGAATTAAATCGATTTGAATCACGTTATCTTTTGACCTAAAGGTACTGTTACAGTACTGCGACGCTTGTTTAAACCGATGGTAGACAAATTTTCAATCCAAAGATAAATGTTTACACCTCGATAAATTACTAAAACACCTACGTACGTATTTGAATGTTGACAGCAAATGACTTATCGTTGCGTTAACTAGTTGATTACTACTTCGAGTTTATACTTGCAATAAACTGTTTGTAAGTTTGTTTAATAAATTCGCATCAGTTGCAGATAGTCCTAATTAGCGTGCTTTTGAGCAGACACTTACGAAGTTCTTGTAAAAATGCCATAATTAAATTGTTGTTATAATTTACAGAATAAAAACAGAGAACGTTTTTAGCATGAAATTTAATCAACTCCTCCAAGAGAACAAAAACCAAATCGTGTATATTTTTGCAGAATATTAAAAAAAATGCTGTTTTGATTCATAGTTGTACAATTTTACAAAATAAAATAAATTACATTCAGATTGAAAGCCAAGTTTTTAAGTGTTTAAATAATTCACAAGATTAGGTCTATTCATATCAACTCTCACAATTCAGATTAATTAAAACGACAATTGAATAACTGGAATAGCAAATTGGCGAATAATAAACCCTGAATAAACCCATTACATACTTTGTAAGAACCTAGCCTGCCACTTTATAAAATTTATTATTTATTATTCATAAGCTGATGAAGCAAAGAAAAAACTAGTAAAAAGAATCTTGTGCAAAGAAGGATGTTAAATTTAATTTACTTAGTTCTTGACCTACCTGACCAAGATTGGAAAGTGCTTGGTAATTGTGCGTGTGAGGTCTATAAAGGCAGAAGCACCGTAAAAATTGAATAATTAATTGTGCCGTCACAACATATTTAATGTAGTTATCTTGCATGACCAGTACAAGCTAGAATATTATATTGTCATGGTTAATAAATGACAATTTTTTATTGGCTTTTTTGTTGTTTTATCGAAGTATTTGTTAGGAACATAACGGCAAAAATTTATCGGCGAACGCTTCTTGTTACTACCAGAATACGAAGAGTAAAGCTGTAAAATCGCCTGTTTTATTTCGCAAACACACAATACAATACGGTAATACATACATTTAGCGAACCATTCACAAACAAAGCTTTGATCAGTTGATCGATCCATTAGCCTCTACCAGTTTCGCATTAATATTCTGTAGTATCATACCCACACAGCGAAACAAATTAGTTTCCTGTAATTAAAAGCTGTATTGAAAACACTGAAAATGTTAGTGAGACAAAAAATTTAATTAAGAGAAGCTTTATTAGAAAAATTAAAATAAACAGGAAAGTTTATTTATAAAATCTTTGTTTTATTTAAGAAAATTATTTTTATATACTTAGATTAAATAAGCACAAAAAGAATTCTTATAATAGTAAATTCCTTTCGTTTAAGCTTTCTGGATTTTATCGAAAAGTGTTTGTTGAAATAGATTTACGCAACATTCAAATATACTGAGAGTAAATAATGTAAAAAATTATCGTATTTCAAATATCAGAACGATCTCTGCATTGCCAAATTAAATAACATTTTGCCGAAATATTACTATTTATTTTGTTTTTTTATATACCAGACTGGTTAAGTAACTACTAAATCCTTTCACAGTTTGGTATTTTTTTGTATTTTCTAAATTTAAATTTATTTTTTATTTTCAATAATTTTTTTTTATTTTTAAAATTAAAATTAGGTTGACCTTTTTATTTTCTAAATTTAAATTTATTTTCTATTTTCGTCCTTCATGCTTTCTACTTCCTAAGTTTAAAATTAATTTCCAAAACTGTTGTATTAAGTATTTTCTAAATTCGGTTATTGGGCACACTTTAAGTTTGCGGTGAAAGGAATTTCAGTGTGCTTCAACCAACCACTATGGTCACGGGCACAACTCAACTAAAATTTTAAATTCGGCTTTTACTTTCAAATTTTTTTCATACTAAAAATCTTACCAAGCAGGACAGGGAATCTAACCCGAGATTTTAAGACTTTCTATTATTTTTATATTTTATTTCCCTTTTTGGTTGGTTCTGATAAATAATCCATTCAAATAAAAAAATCTAATCAAATCAAGCTTACCTAAAACCAAAAAATAAAAGAAATTTCAGATAATTAAATAACATGTTACGCCATAACCTGTATAAGTCTTGGTTAAATCGGTTTTAAATAATGCAAAATTAAATAAACAAAGCTTTCCAAATTCCCGTTTTATTATTTAATGTAGGTAATAGTAATAATACTTCTTCAGAAACAATCAATTTTTCGAAAAATAAGCAACATTTTCCCATCAGGTTTTGAGGAACAGGAATGGAAAAACAAAATAAAACCTAATTGGTAGGATAGAAGCTGCTTTCCTGGACAACGAGGGGGTATTCGATAACACCTTATGTGAATCAAAAATAAGTGCCACCCTCATATATGATTTTGACGTCATCAAAAGTATGTAAAGCCATGTTATTGAGTTTGGATATATTATACAAGTCAATCTAATGGAACGACCTCCTCAAGGTACGTGTTGCAAACGGCTGTACGCTGGGGGGTGTTTTGTCACCTCTTTTGTGGAGCCTAGAAGCAGATGACCTCTGGAAGCGTTTATTAATAAAGAAAGGCTTCCCCATCCAAGAATATACAGGTGGCGAAGTCGCCCTTGTAAGAGGCAAACAAACAAGGATCATTGCTACCTTCATATCGACGATGCTAAATCTGCCATAACGGTGGCGTGAAACCACCTTACCCTAAACTTTTGTAAAACATCACCAGTATTCATTCATTTAAAAATAAACTCATAGACCTTTGCAAACCCTGTTCTATGATGTGGAGGTGTGGACCTTGAAGTAGAATAATATCAATAACGTCGAAGTTTTCAAAATGTGATGCTACAGAAGAATAGTCAGTATAACATGGGTGGACAGAGTAACGAAAACTAAGATATTGAGATGACTGATCAAGACCGGCAAAGTTACGTAGGGTATTAAAATTTGTAAATTAGGGTATCTGGGCCATATTATGAGAGAAGAAAGGTACTCGCTTCTGCGGAACATCATGCAAAGGAAGATAAAATACAAGTTGCGTCCAGATTCCAAGTCTTTTTTTGCCTTAAACTCAAAAGATGTATTATTCACATTGTATTGGCTAAACGTGGCAACGGCCAAGTTGTTGTTATACAGCTCACATGCTGCTGTTGGTATATTTTTGTCCAGTATGTGAATTAGAAACTCTGCTCCCTTCCTTTAAAGGTCTGTCGGAAGAAAGAGAGCCTAAAAAATATCATAGTTTACAGCAGTAAATAAAACTAAAGTAGTCATGATCTTCAATTTCCGATGGGAGTTGAACATGTCGAAGGACTATTTCACAACCGTACATAAATAATTCGAATTGGTTAGGAAGTTAAAGACCTGGGTAGTGTCCTAGGTGAAAGGCTGAACTGTAATACATAACTTAAATAAAATTGGGAAGCCAACGAAAATGACCCTAATAATGGGCAGACATAACAACTGAAACCGAAGATCTTCCAATGGTAGTATACAACGATATGACTAATGATACCCTATGGAACAGTGGTATGGTGGTCAAAGGTTATCAAAAAAATATTGAAAATCAGAGAGCTTGTTGGTATATCTGTGTAGTCACTAACATTTAACATTACATCCACAGTATGCATGAAAGCTCTTAGAATTAATAGGTTTATTCATAAGTAAGGAAAGGGAGCATAGTACATAGGTATCACATTCTTGAACGGTGCTTACAAAGAACTGTTTAGCTTAATTCACTAGTATTCGAAATAAAGTATTGAGTGCTCCGAGTTTAGTTCTATCAGAAGGTCAAGACCGACAAGACACGATATTCAGCTTCTAAGAAAAGTACAGATTTCAATACAGACAGGGAAAACCTTGCCATCAACTTCAAATGGGCTTTAATGTAGTGAATTGAAATAAAATATACCAAAGCATGTCCAAATTACAAGTATCAGGGAAACTGATTAAGTTTATACAAATAATATTGGATGGACCATCTATTTGCGTGAAGTTCCACCAGTAAAATTTATACTGGTTTACAAGATAACAGCGCAAAAGGGAAACAACGAACGAGCAAAATGATTGAAAGGAGTAAACGAAGACGTCAAAAACATGAAATACCTGTTCGGAAAGGAACAAAACAGAAAGGGGTTGTGCAAGCCAAAATCCACTCAGAGTTATTGTGCTACATGAATAAGAAGAAAAATACGTAATATCAAAAGGGAGGGAGACTAGCTTGGAAGCCTTACAACTAAATCGAATGGTAACTATTAGAACATCATTCAAAAACGATGTGTGACATTAATGAATAGAATAAAGCTTTAAAGGCGTTACTGTTTGAAAAATGCGTATTGGCTATACCTATCCAGAGTACTTTCTGTTGACACACCATTCAAACCGAGGAAGATTATAGACTTATACTCAATAAAGCAGTGGTAATCAAACATCCTTAAATGCGTTTGGATCACCTCGTCTTAGATCCACACCAACGAGAGAAGGGATGAATCATCTGACACCTCTGTATAACTAGAACGCAGACCAAGTACTATGACTGCCAGGGCACACATCGGTAAAGGAAGATAAAGCAGCAGTTGTTTCTGGAAAATACTGATGCACGCCCAATTTATAGGTGCAGAACCTGTACTATCCATTTTCAAACAAACCATACCATACCATACCATAAACAGTGATGGAAAAATGGAACGTCATACAACATATTTCGCGTTGTATTACAGTACAAGGCAAAAAGTTAGGAAAGAAATAATTCGAACGCTTTCATGCAGACGAACGGTTGATATAGTCCATTTAGGATAAGCATAGACCAACACCTACAAAAAGAGAACCCTTTAGAAGGGCCTGTACATTATATCATGTAGAGGTGAAAACAGCTTCTCTTCTTCTTTTTCAGCATTTTAACTGTTCGCTCCTGAACGTATGCCTCTTCTTTTCTTTTGCACTCTGTCTTGTTTTGTATTGCCTGTAGCCAGTTTTTCATAGCTTTCTCCTTAATATCGTCCACCCATCTTCTAGGTAGTCCACCAACGCCTAAGAATATGCTATGTCCATTTTGTTTTTTCCTGCCTGCCTAGATACCCTGTCCATTTCCACTTTGCCTTCGAAATCTTTTCTATAACATCTTCGCCTTTGGTTCGTGTTCTAATTTCTTCATTTATAATTCTATCATTTAGGCTTATTCCTAGCATGACGCGTTCTATTGCATGCTGAATTATTCTTAGTTTTGTCGCTGATTTTATAGTTAGAGACATGGTCTCCACACCATACGTCAACACCTGAAGTGGACACATGTTAAATACTTCTCTTTTTAAGTTGATTGGTATTTTGCCTTGAAGTATGAATTCTAGTTTACCAGTGGCTGCCCATATCATTCGAATTATTCTGCTTACTTCGGCAGTTTGGTTTTCCTTGCCAAGTTTTAATGTGTGGCCTAAATAGATATATTCTTCTACATTTTCTAAGATGTCATTACCAACTCCGAGTATTGTGTTTTCTGGAGACATAACTTTTGTCTTTTATATGTTCATGGAGAGACCTATTACTTTTGATACCGTTCTAAGTTTACTTAACATCACTTGTAGTTCTTCAGGCTTGGTACTGATCAGAACGATATCGTCTGCAATACGAAGGTGACATCTGGAGTCTATTCTTGCTTTGTCCATAGCCGTTAAAGTTACCCAAAGTTCCACACAATCGAACGCTTTGTCATAATCTACAAACGCTAGGTGGAGTGGGATGTCGTATTCGTTACACTTCTCTATTGACGTACGCATTGTCTACCGTACTGCAACCCTTAGGAAACCTTGTTTGCTCAGGAGGCTGATATTCATCAAACTTATTCGCTAATCTATTGGTGATTATTTTCGTAAATAGTTTGTATGGAAGGGAAAGAAGACTTATGGGTCGATAATTGTTCAGTTTTAACTTATCCCATTTCTTATACAACAAGATAACTTGCGCATTTTGCTAGCTTTCTGGTATTTTATTTTCTTTAAGGTGTTTGTAGAATTTTCATTACTTCAATTGTGACAGCCCCACCCAATTTTAACATTTCAGTAGCAATACCATCCTCCTCTGGTGCCCGTCCGTTCTTCATCTGAGCTAAAGCGTGTTCTATTTCATCCGTTGTAATGTCCGGAATCTCCTCATTGTACTTTGGAGATATACGTTTGGTGGTTAAGGGTTGGTAGACGAATATAAGTTACTGTAAAAATTTTCGACAATTTCGGCTATGTTTTTATTTTCATGTTTTATTTCTCCTGTATCAGTTGGTGCACTCCGATTCTTACCTTCGCTCTTTCCCTCTTCAAAATTTCCATGTTTTTGTTATTTTAGATTACTTCTTTTATTCTTTATGTATTGTGATTTCTAACATCTTCTCCAATTCTTTTTTATGTTTCCTCTGTTATTTTTGATGCTTTCTTCCTCTTAGAAAAAAGGAATTATGCAATACAAATTTTTATTTTGTAGGTAATTCATTAACATAACCTTAACTGACCAGTGCTACAGCGCAAGAGAGAACCTCTTCACATCTTCTTAAAAAATATTGAGGATACAGATCTGTTTTGAAAGAGTCAAAGTGTCGAAAAGATCAAAGTTAATGCAATTCAGTGGTTGAACTTCTAACCCAATAATTAATTTTTTCCCCTATTAATAAAATCAATCAATACTGCCGATGACAATATATGGTCAAATGCAAATTACCCACATTTTCCCATATGGTTGACGGAAATCAAAAAAGCAGAAAACGGAAAGCCCAAAGGGTTAATTTAAACCATTACAGAAAATGACCCGTGCATCAAAAGTCGTTAAATATCAATAAAACTCTAATTTTATAAGTAGAAACGGGCTGTGTTCATACAAACCTGTGGGAATCCATAAACCAGACATTAATTAATTTTACAAAGCTTAAGCTTATATTAACCACTTAAGGTGTTTGAAATTATGAGGCTAATACGATAAAATACGAAAATTACATTTTCTCCTCGTGTTTCAAACCTTCCTTTAAAGACTGTGAAAATATTGAATACGACTACCTTATACGTATAAGGCCCAGCGTGGTGTTTTATAAGTTGTGGATATGCATTTTATTGATTTCTGATTGCGAAGTTTATTTATTACTAGAAAGAAATTTGCAATACCATGTTAGACCTCGAAAAAAGTTCGTCCTTAAATCCTTAATAAATATTAATTGATCTTAGGTTTAGTATGTTTTATGATATAAATTTTGTAATTTAATGCCTAGATTTGCAAATATACGTAGGTACTAAATTAATAATTGGTATAGAATTGTCGAGTATGGTTTATGATATTTTAAGAATGTCTTGCAACCGCCCGACAAACGAGCCTTCATTGTTTTAATTGTGCCTTGTTATGAACTTTAATATGTCTGCAGCACTCGTTTATGCAAATTAAAGTAAAATATAACTATACTAATTAAGATTCATGAGGTAGTTGTTGGGTAGCGATTTATGGTCGGCAACAAATTTGTTTATGAAGTTGGAAACGCCTGTTTTATGAAAGTGTTCTTTATAAATTCAAGTTATAACGGATTTTATAGTATAACACCGTAATAGCAATCTACGTCCAGCTTTTCTAGTCAATATGTCGCAATTACCACCAGTGTCTGACGTTTATCGAATGATATATCAATTAGCGAATGTAACAATGTTCTGTGAGAGTTCCTATTGATAATGGAAATTACTAGACAGTGATTGTATTTAATAGGCAGATGGACATGAATTTGAGTGACTGGCGAAGTAATAGCTTATTATCCCTCTGTTTAAGGCCTTGCTTTCGTATTAAAGCTGATGTACTGTTAACCAGTACAAATAATAGCAACGAGGAATCCTTCTGTATAGGTACAGGCCTTTAGCAGTTTACATTCATTAATTATTCCTTGTCGTCTGCGATTTAAACAATATATATCGGTCTCATTCTCTTAATCATCCCTGATTAAGTTCAAATGATTTCTTTGCTCTCATTTCCTTTCTTCAACGTACACAACTGATTCCTAAAATCAAAACGTATTTATTTGTTTACTTGGTTTGAATGAATAAACAAAATAAGTATTAATTTTGAAATTTTTATTAAGAAGGTTCTGTTAACCATTTAACATATTCTAATAATCTTGTGGCCATTCTGACATTTTATATTTCTTTTTTGAATATTTTACAACCAGTTGCTAAAATAAAGAAAAACACTTTCTTTTAGCAACTGGTGGCAAAATAGCATAAAGTGCAAACTCATTTCCTAGTTGCAGAAACTATTTTTACTAATTATTCGAAGTAAAAATAGCTTGCATTCATCACTTATAAGAAGAATCTATTTATAGAATATACTTAGATTGAAGATGATGAGCGTCAATAGGATTAATTTAAATTGACAGGGTTCACTAAAACAAAATAAAATTTAGGTCGAGTTTAAAAATCATGGTTGAATCAATCAAACTGGGATTAAATAACAACCTAAAAATAGCGTTTTATTAGAGATTAAGACATTTAAAAAAGGTTATGAAAATACCATAACATTTATTATAAAATATTAATTTCCACGAAGACACACAAACATGCAGAACATTAAATCTTCAAAAACAAAACTGTAAATTACGAATCTGTTCAATCCACCAACAAGGATTAAAGATGTAAATTAAGTTTCTATTATTTTGCAAAGATAATAATAATAATAATAATAATTTATTTGCATTCATATATGTACAAGACATAATAATATGTTATATAAATAAATTGACATTGCGGACTTACTTGCTAGATACATTATATGCCAACTTAAGTCATTTATCTTATAGTCACAAATATTTTAGGCATAAATTACTTGATCATTTACTAGAGGTAAACCCTTGAAAATAAACAAAGTAAAATTATGCAATATAAAATCTAATATATAATATATAACTTACTAATTGATGACATTCTTTTTCTTATTTACTAGTAAATATAAGTAAACCCTTGAAAATAAACTAAGTGAAATTATGAGATGCAAAACAATCTTTTCTGAAAAATAAACTCAATTCTCTTTTAAAAATAGAAACATTTCGGCTAGATTTAATATTATTGGGTAATTTATTAAAATCGTTAAACCCTCTGAAGAATAAAGTATTCGTAGTTCCATGCAAGTTAGTTTTATCAATGTATATATTATTTTTGTTCCTTGTCTCAAATGCATGTATAATGTATATCACTGTTGAATTTTATAAAATCTATCAAGTAAGCTGGAAGCTGATTATTAACTATTTTATAAATAAATACTAATGTGCTAAATCTTAAGCTATTACTTATGTTCAACCACTGTAGCATGTCTAACATGGGATTGATTGGAGTATATTTAGGATAATTTAAAATTATACGCATTGCCTGGTTTTGCATTTTTTGCAGACTTGTAATTGACGTTTTATACATCATATACAGCAGCGAAGAGCAGTAAAGAAAGTGCGGCTTTATTATAGTGTTGTATACAATTAATTTAGTTGACGTAGACAAGTTTTTCGATACTCTAGAGAAGAAGTATAGTTTTTTTGAAAGTTTCTTATTAATACAGGGTGTTTGGTTCACCGACGTATATTCGAAAGGAGGTGGTAGGTGAGTCGGTTTGAAACTTATTTAACTAAAAATACCGTTATACAAAGTGTCACGGTTTCTAAGATATAGCCAACTTAGTGATTTAACTAAATTAGACGATTTTTGCTATTATAAATTTTAATTAGACACTATTGTAAGTTTTTAAGTCCTTGTAACTTTTATTTTGATAGTCTTTGATACCTATTCTATCAAATAAAATCATTTCATACACTCTACATGCAAAAATCGTCTAATTTAGTTAAATCACTAAGTTGGCTATATCTTAGAAACCGTGACACTTTGTATAAAGATATATAGGGTTAAATAACTTCCAAACCAACTCACCTACCACCTCCTTTCAGATATACATCGGTGAACCAAACACCCTGTATACTCACAGTGGGCTTTTAAACTTAAGCTGAAATCAATAACAAAATATAGTACTTCATTTCTTGTACGATTTCTTTTTTCTTGTTATTAAAAATGATTTCTAAATTATTTATATTGCATTGATTATTCTTACTACATATTATCATAGCTTTTGTTTTATCTACATTTAATATAATGTTGTTGCTATTTAAGTACATTTCAATTCTATGTTAATCTGTTCAATTGCCATATTAACATTTTTATTAGTTACAGACAACAAAGTATCATCGGCAAAAAAATTCATGTTACATTTGCACATATTAACTATGTCATTAATATATATTATGAACAATACAGGACCCAGGATACTTCCCTGCGGGACTCCAAAAGAAGTCTCAATGTTATCTGATATGACGTTATTTTCTTTCGTAATTTGAAATCTATTTGATAAATAATCATTTCCTCGTATTCCATATTGCATGAGTTTATTAAGTAATATACTGCGATCAATTGTCTCAAATGCCCTTTTAAAATCCAAAAAAATTGCCACAGTATACTCATCATTGTCAATTGGGCGCTTCCATTTGGAAATTGTAAGTTGTAGTGCACTTTCACAACTATGTTTACTTCTAAATCCTGATTGATTCTGTATGAACAGGTTGTTACTTTCAAAATATTCGATAATTTGTTTATGCACAACTTTTTCAATGATTTTTTCAACGAATGGTAGTGAATTTATAGGCCGCAATTGGCAAGCTAGATAGAAAGGCTTTCAAGCACACAACGAAAATTCAGGTAACAAAGATTTGTAATCAACTCTAAATGTTCAACAAAAAAATAAATACGAAGCTATTCAAAACTACCAAGAAAAATATTGAAGATGGAAAACGAATTTTCACTATTTTGCAGAAATAGCAAGGTTTTCAAGCAGTCAAGATATGTAAACAACTCCAAACATTAAAAAAGTAAATAAATACGGACCTATTCAAGTCCACTAAGAAAGATTGATGATGGAAAAGACATTTTAGCTATTTTGCAAAAATAGCAAGGTTGTCAAGCAGTCGAAAAATTCAGGTAACATCTTTACACAAAAAAAAATAAAATAATGAGCTGTACAACACCACCAAGAGAATCTAATTTTTTTTTATTTTGCAAAAGTATCCAGGCTTTCCAACAGAAAAAGAAACGTTTTTGTAGGAAAGATTTGTAATCAGCTGTACACAAAAAAAAATGTAAAATAAGGATCCGTTCAAACTCAAGAGAAAGGATTAAAGATGGAGATGGAATTTTGATTATTTTACAAGAGTATCAAGGCTTCCAAGCAGACAAAAAATTTCTTTTAGCAAAGCTTTGTAATCAACTCTACACATTAAAAAAGAAATGTAAAACCTGTTCAAAACCACCAGGAAGGATTAAAGATCGAAATTTTTATTATTTTGCAGCAAGGTTAAAACCTTCAAGTAGACAGAAAAACATTCAATCAACTCTATACATACAAAAAATCAATAAAAATCAGTTCGAAACCACCAGAATGAATTAAAGATGGAAACTAGATTTTTATTATTTTGCGCAAATATTAAGCCTCTAAAGCAGGACAAGAACATTTCTTCGGGAGTTTGCAACCAATTCTGCATATTAAAAGAAAGTAAAATAGAAATCTGTTCAAAACCGCCGGGAACGATTAAATATGAAAATTGAAATTTCAAAAATATCTAGGCTTCCAAGCAGACAAAGAAGGCTTCTTGTAACAAAATTTTCTAATAGGTTCTACATACTAAACCAAATATTGTAAAATAGGAAATTGTTCAAATGCACCATGAAGGATTAAAGGCCGAAATTGAGTTTTGATTGTTTTTCAGACAGAGGAAACGCTGACCAAGAAACATTTTTGAAACAAAGGCTCAAAACCAATAAAAAAGATTAAATATGGAAATTGAACTTTTATTATTTTCTAAAAATATCAAGGCTTTCAAGGAGACAAAGAACAATTTTTCAAACATGTCAATTGATGATGATGATGATGAGAAGTTTGTCATCAACTCTACACAAAAAAGGTAAAATAAAAATCAGTAAAAAAGCCAACAGAAAGGATTCATCTTCTTCTAGCGTTGCTTTATCCATTACGGACGTTGGCTATTGCTATTAACCTAGCTATTTTAACTTTATTGGTAGCACCTCTGAAAGGTTCTATTGATGTTAGCTTAAACCATTCGCGCAAGTTATGCAGAAAAGACTAAAGATGGAGATTGAATTTTGATTATTTCGCAAAAATATCAAGGATTTTCAGCAGAAAAATTCAGGTAATAATATTCTAACAATTAAAAAAATAAATAAGGAGTTGTTCAACATCACCAAAAAGGATTAAAGATGAAAATTGAATTTTATTTTGCACTTCTTTCAAACTGAACCAACTCTACACATTAAAGCAAAATTGTAAAACGAGAATCTGCCCAAAACCAACAAAACAAATGGAAATTGAATTTTTTTTTAATTTCAAAACTATGGAGCAACTCTACACATTAAAAAAGTAAATTAAGAAAACTCTGAAGAAGTACCTACAGCTAGAGTGGCGCAGTGGTAGAGCATTAGGCTAGCGTTACGCTAGTCCTCGGTTCAAATCTCCCCAGGTGCAGGATTTTTCCTGCAGTGTGGAGGTCGATATCGAGTTCTGGTGACCATTCGTCGTTGGGCACTTAATTAACGATGCTCTCCTCCGAATACAGGCCTACGAGGCAGAGTAACAAGGTCCTATACGTATACACTCATACACTATACCAGTGGTTCTTAACCGGTGTTCCGCGGAACACAGGTGTTCCCCGAACATGTTACAAGTGTTCCGAGAAATAATAAAACAATTCAGAAGTAGTGCTCCCGAGCGCGATTTTCATTGGATATTGGATTCGAAATCCATTTCCTGCAGTTAAGATCGAATTATGAATTTTGATTACAAGTCGGTTACCTTGTCGACGGCTCGTACTCTAAAATTGAAATTTTCTGAACTGGCTCTTAAGGAATTTTGGATTTTTGTGCAAGCTGAGTACCCATTCTTTCCACAAAAGAACTGAAAATTTTGCTACATATTTGTGTGAACTGGGCTTTTCAACATTTACGAACATAAAAATTAAAAAACGTGAAAGACTTGGGAATATTGATGAAGAAACGAGGGTAGCTTTATCACATATTAGGCCTGACATTGCTAAAATCTGTAAAAGCCGACAAGCTCATGTGTTACTTTTTTACGAATTATGTTGATTAGGCTTTTATGAATATATATATTTTTGTTAATATTTGACTGTTATTTAAGGAGTAATCTGTAGTTTTCAATAAAAAAACATGTTCATGCATATTTTTATTGTTTGTTTAATGACCTTAATGATTTATTAAGAGAGTGCTCCGCAATTTTTTTTATAATCAAAAGTGTTCCGTTGCTTCGAAAAGGTTAAGAACCACTATACACATGCTGCTGTATGTAGGCATAAAACATAACTCGCAGAGTCGGACCGGATTATGTAACAAACAAACAAGAAGTACCTACCAAAGACTTTATTAGTTTGCAAAAATATTAGGGCTTCTAAGTAGACAACGAACAAAGGTTTGTAATAACTCTACACATTAAAAAATAAAAATCTGCTCAAAATCAAAAATGATTAGAAATGATAACTGAATCTTTTAATTTATAAAGATATGAAGACTATCAAGCAGACAAAGAAAAGTTCAAGTAAAAAAGCTTTACAATCAACTCTAACATTAAAAAAGCTATAATATGAGGATATGTTGAAAATCTCCAAGAAGGATTAAAGATGAAAATTGAATTTTTGTTATTTTGTAAAACAGAACAAGGTTTTCAAGAAGACAACGAAAAATTTAAACAGCAAAAATTTGTAAGCAGCTTTAGGCATTAAAAAAAAATAAGTAAGGACTTACTCAAAACCACCAAGAAGGATTAAAGATGGAAACTGAATTTATACCCTATTTTGTAAAATTGCAAGGCTTTCAAGCAAATAACGAATTCAAGTAGTCAAGGTTTGTGAGTAACATTAAAAAAGTGTAAAAAAACAGTCTGTTCAAAATCACCAAACAAGATTAAAGACGAAAATTTTATTTTTATTAGTTTGCAAGAATGCTGAAGCATTAGAGCAGACAACGAAAAATTCAGGTAACAATAGATTAACATTAAGAAAAATAAGTAAGGACTTGTTCAAAACCACCAAGAAGGATTGAATTTGAAATTGATTTCAAATTATTTTGTAAAATTGCCAGGAAATAACGAAAAATTCAAGTAGCAAAAGTTTGTGAGAATCATCATCATCCTCATCAATTGACATGGAGCAGATCCCCGTGAATCAATCCTGGATTACGCCAGGCCCACCCCATGCCAATAAGGTATGAAGGGATTTGTTACGATGGGTGGGGATTGGGAACACTGTATAACGTTAACATGCCTGTGAAGCCAGCCGCAGAACACCGCTTCTATAGTGCAAGGTAGTTAGTAGATCACATAGGAGTTGGGTATATGACCGAGATGGTTAGACAAATTTTTTCCATCTTATACTAGCACTATTTCTAGTATTACCGCTAGTTTCCTAGGTCATGTTACATGTTACTTTATTCTACCTAAATCTAATCATTATTATTATATACAATTATACATATATGTATTCCTTGTTCCCTCGTTTCTATTTTCATTATTGTTGTGGTATAGGTTCTTTTACAGTTCCTCCACATTATTCTTCAATATTTATATCGTCTTCCTCTGCTTCTATTTCCTCGTTGTCAGATTCCTCTTTTAAGTTATATATCTGATTCATTTCCCTCTTCATCCTAGTTTTGTTCCTTGCCCACTGTTCCCAAGTTTGTTTTGGTGTACCCGATCGCTCTATATCTTGTTCCAGTGCTGTTTTCTACGTGTAGCAAGGCTTTCCCACCTTCATTTCGTCTGTTGTTAAATTATATGCCTTTTTCAATATTTGCTCTTCTTCTCGTAGTAGCAAAGGTTTGTGAGCAACATTAAAAAAGGAATCTATCCAAAAATACTAAGTAGGGTTAAAATCGGTAATTAGATTTTTTTATTTTGCAGAAATATGAAGGCTTTCAACCAGGCAAAGAAAAATTTTTGTAAAAACGGTTTCTAATTAATTTTACAAATTAAAAGAAATGCTCAAAACCACCAGAAAGGATTAAAGATTCAAATTGAATTTTAGTTATTTTGCAACAATAGCATGGTTCTTAAGCACATTTTTTTTAAATCGGGTTAACAAGGATAAAATCTTTTAGAAATAGATATGATATCTTTTGAACTAGAAAAACAATCCTGCTGACAAAGCTTGAAGTCAAGAAATACTGGGAATTTCTGTTAAACTAGACAAAACAAAGCTTAAAAATCAGAAAAATGTCAAACCATTTCCAGGAAATAATTATAAAATACTCCGACAAACACTAACTTTCTCACGTTTCCTTTCATGATGGAAAAAAGGGTTAGCAATCTAAATAAGGAAGCTCATAATAATTCTCGAGTAAAACACAAATTTAATTAAGCTCCTTCGCTTATATTAATTTGTGGCCAAAAGATTGCTTGGAAAGTTACTTTGAAGCCTCATTTTCCTGCTTTTAAACTTCTTAATTTTTAATTTTTCGGTTACATTTTGAGTTTGCGATTTCAACACACATATTTTTACTTTTCATTTAATTCGTTCTTTTAACTACCTTACTCTGATGTTATAAATTCGAGTTCCTCAAGTCCACTTAGTGAGATTTCTATCTTGCCTGCTTATTATTGCATCTGAGTTACATAAAATATTTAATGTAGCTTAGTGAAATGAGACTTAACACATGTCGAGAACACCCACTGATACCTTAATATTGCCAAGTATTTTAAACGAAGTAGGTGCCGCTTCTCAAATATATAGTTGATCTACAACGTTAAGTATGTTAGAAAAAACGCACGTTTAAACGGCGGGGCATTAATATACCCAGTAATAATAACCGAAGTTGCAGGATACATCGGCCTTTGCAGCTTCATTTTTACATCCGGAATTTTTAATTTTACTTCTTTAAAATACATCTCGTTGCATTTAGAAGAGAATTCATTAATAATTTTGACGTTCGCATTACTCATTATGAAAAAAGTTAATTATCAAAGTAACTGTAACGAACGTTCTTCCGTTGTCAACACTTCATAAATCCTGTGTAACAGCGTGCTTTATAATTTCATACATCTATAAATATAACATGATTGATCACTCGATCTACACGTATACTTTAGCTACGGTTATCAATGCTGAAAATTGCCCTCGACGCATGTCAGGCTAAACTCTATCCTAATTGAATCGATTACCTACATCTATCTCGATAGATTTACATAATTGTTTTTTTAAAGGTTTTTATTAACCGGGAACTCTGTAAATTTAGTTTTCTAATTTCTAAGATTAAAAGGGACAATGTACCCAATAAAGGCTTTACACGCCGACGCCATAAATCTTCAATAGCTAATAAACATGTCAAAATACCAATTAATATAAGCTGTCTTATTAAATTACAGGCCACTCTACGCTGCAATTTTGTTTGTACTTTATTTTCTTACTAGAAAGTGAACATATACTTCAATGTGTAACATAAATAATGTAATACTTCACGATGATTCGTAATTACCTTAAAACTTAAACGTCGTAATTTAAGTGGTTATTACAAGGATAAATTTCTTTGCTTCAAGCATACCACATAAATATTTAGAAAGCACGCTTTGTATTTTTATTATAACTCTTTTTCTTTAAAACTGAAGTTTCAACACTGCAAAATCTGAGTTTTTCTTAATTGTACGATTGTTTAAGTTATCATAAAATCCTAAAAGCAGAAAATTAATTCCTCGACATAATTACTAACAGAAAGGTCCTATATTTTGTGTTACTATTACTTTTTGTATCTTAACATTTATAAGTTGTGTTTCAGGATACAAACCAATATTTCAGTTAAGAAATTCGGTTGTTCGGCCGGAAATCGGAACTTTAGGTTTCAAAATTGACTTCCATTCTCAAGTTAGATGTTTACTATACCCGCCCCTAAATTAAAATTGAGACTAGTGTTGGTATTCAAGTCATTTTTCAAGATACAAAACAATTTTCTGTAATCAAATTCTTCAGGATTCAAACGTAATTTTCTAAATTCAAATTTTTAATAAGAAATATAGATTCCAATAGGTAATACAAGTTTCTGAAAGAAAATGTTATAGTGGGTTTTCAAGTTCTTTTTCAGGACATAAAACCGTTTTCCAAAACGTAAATCCAAATTTCAAATATCAATTTTTCAGATTCGAAATTCAAATTTTTTATAAAATACACGTCCTCTTTCCATATTGGAAATTTTTCCAAGTTACTTTTCTGGAGACAAATCCGTCTTTGAAGTCTCAAATTGTAGTTCCAAAATTCAAATTTCTAATAAAATACACTTTCTGTTCTCATTTTGGGCGTTCAGAATATGTTCCTGAAAAAAGGTTAGGATTTAAATTGTTTTTTAGAAAACAAATCCGTTTTCAGGTTTTTGATATACAGGTTTGAAATCCGGATTTCAGAATACAGGGTTTAATTTTAAATTCATGTTTCTGTAATTATATTAGGATGTTCGAAATACAACAGGCAACATATCCAGTTTTCATAGTAGAACTTTAATTTAAAAATATACGTTCTGTTCTTAAACGTTCCTGAAACAAAATTACAATTTTCTGTAAACAAATTCGATTTTCGTGATTTAAATTCGAATTTCATGATTAAAATTTGAGTTCCAAAGTTACAAATTTAATTTCTTAATGATATATAGTTTTCTTTGTCATGTTAGGCATTCAAAATACAAGTTTCTGACACAGTATTCCGTGGTGCTAGTGTTCAAGCTGTTCTTCTAGCTACATATAAGCCAACTGTTTGGGCGAAAAATTAGCAAAATCGAAATTTTCCAACTTTTTTTTACATTCACCCCACTTCTACTCCTGAGGTATTGATCTTGCGGTAAAAATGCATAGGTCCTTTTTGGTAGGAAATTTTATTTTCGTATAAAATGGTCGTAACCAAAATCTGAAAAAAGGGACCTTTAAACAGCTCCCCCACCCCCGCTCGCCCCCCACCCCCAGCTTACCCCCCACCCCCGGGGACTTTTAGTATGTTCGCCAGGACACCTCAAGAAACAACTGTACCAGCTTTCAAAACTACGTGAATTTTTTCGGATAATTTGGCTAATTTGACTGGGCTATATTATGGTCTATTAGTGATTTTCCCTTTTCAAAACCTGCTTGATACTGGTCAATTTTATTTTCGACTATATTTTGAAATTTATCGTTTATTAAGTGGGCTAGGATTTTATTTATTACGTTCAGTAGGGATATTCGTCTATAGTTCTACGGCATTTGAGTGTTACCTTTTTTATATATGATATTGCTGTGCATCACTCATCTGGCATTTCTTTTTTTTTCAGATTTCTGTTCTTAGTTCATACGCTCTATTAATTAGCTCTTCATCTGCATATTTGACTAGTTTCAACATTATTTTGTGAGATCCTGCACTTTTGTTGTTCTTCATTTTGTGGAGAGTGTTGAGAACAGCTTTGTATCTGCCTCTTGTTTTTTCCCTGGTGTAGTTCACATGAGAAACGGTTCGACTAGAGAATGCTTAGTAAAAACCAATAGAAATATTTTAAATACTTTAATTTACACATAGGCTATATATTATGATACTAATAAATAAAATAAATTGAATGAATTAAATAAATTAGCACGTGGTTTACCAGTTACCATATGAAGTTACTTTGGCACCTCTTTCCAATTCGAGTAACAAAAAATAACTCACAGATAAAACACATGGTTTACCAGTTACCATGTGGAGTTACCTAAGCACGTCTTTCCAGTTTGAGTAGTTCGAGTGACAAAGAATAACTCACAGATAACACATGGTTTACTAGTCCCCATGTGGAGTTACTTACGCATCTCTTTCTAGTTCGAGCAGCAAAGAATAACTGATTTGAGGGTGGTAGGGTGGCATCCTGATAAAACAATGGGTTAGGTGGCGCTGCAGTACTTAAACTTCAAACGCTGCAAATACAAAACAAATACAAGTATAACGGTACTAAACACAGAGTTTTTATAAATTATTCATAATTGGTTCCTTGCGTTTCTTCGTCAGTTTCTAGTTCCCACACAGTATTTTTACCACAAATCAACAATTTGCGCCTCATCTAGATGTAACTTTTTTTCTTCATCTCGCAACCCTACTGCTTGCTTGTATCCTTTGTTTCTCTATTTTAATATTATTGTAAAAGCTCCTGCTGTTCTTATCATTATATACTGTTTGAATATTTTCTAACCTTTTCCTCAGTGATTCTCTTTTTTTGATCTACAGAAGCTGTTAGGTTCATTTCTTATCTTTCTACAGTTTTCTGGAGCTCCTCCGTCTGATTATTTATCATTTCAAGTCTTATTTTCTTCCTTTTTACTGTCTTAGATGTTCGTCAAACCATGCCCTTTCTTTTACTGCATTATAACTTCTGAGTTTACCTCAATGTTTTAATTTTTTTTATGTTTGTTTATTGTTTCCTTGATATTGGCTGTAACTACGTAACATAAAACTTATAAATTAAACACATTCGACTCTTTAAGGATTTCCATACAAAGTACTAATTTCAAAAATATTGTCCTAAAAGTATAAAATCTGGACCTAAGAAAATAAATTTAAAAAATAAATAAATTTACGGAAACTTTTTTAAATAATAACTAAAGAAAATAGCAGAGATTAAATTATAGCTATTAATATAACAAGAATATTATGCGATTTATAATAGTCGAGGACGTTGCTAGGAGACGAGGCGCAAGCCGAGTCAACTACGCAACGTCCGAGTCGGTTTAAATCGCAAATATTCGAGTTATATTTCAAGCTTTATCGTATCATTGACAACAATTCATGTACACAAATAGTGTTTGTTTATATTATGTAACTAACGAATTATGAAGTTGCTATGTTATTATGTTATGTTGTAACTAACGAATTTTATGAAGTTAGAAGTTGCTATGTTATTATGTTATGTATAATTATTAATAAAAGTGTAATATAAAGTTGCCTTTATAATCAATGATACGATAAAATTATTAAACTTGGCTTAAACTTTAAAGGAAAGGTAAAAGAAGGTAGTAGATTGAAAATTTTAACTTACAACAAGAGTATTTTTGCATACGTTTAGTTTCACCTGTTTCGGTCTTCGAAGTTTCTCTTTTTTCGTTTCCTAAAATCTATTTCATATTCTTTTCTTGTTGATACTGCTTTTTCTGTCAAAAACCTAGTGATTGTTTATAGTAAAACAATAGCTTCAATTCTTATATTTTTAAAAATTTGCATTTATTTTCTTCTAATTGAAGTTTATTTTATTGCAAACATATTCAGCAGGACAAGTGCGGAATTGGAAGTTGCTGGTAACATTAATTAGTTGTAGTTATTCAAAAATATGAAATTCATCATTCGTAATTTGAATTCTGAATTCTTTAACCTTCTGGAATTGTCGCAGCATCCCACTAACAAATACTTAGGATTTCGTCCCTATATAACGTTTTTTTGACAATTCGTTTGCTTTATAATTTCTCCCAAAGACTTTTAAAGGTTTTGTAGTGGAATTTATTCGTGGGATTATACAACACAAGAAGCTTTTAAATGTATTTAGATTACATAAAGTAAATAACGTATAAATATTTTGTTATATTAATAACAACTACAATTATTATTATAAAAGACAGCCACATACTAGATGTTCATGTCAATAAGCAGTGCACTGTCAGATATCACTTACTAGGTCACTACACGTTTTATTTAATATTTACAACACCCCCTCTCAATGCATTATTTACATGAAATTGATTTAATACCCAATTCTTCTATGAATTTATGATGACTTGGTCCAAAAAGTCCTTTTGTTAGCAAATCAGCGACCATCTCTCTGCTGGGCAGGTACTTGACTTCTATGTCACCTCTGTCATAAATCTCTCTGAGATAGTGATGCCGGATGTCAATGTGTTTAGTTCTGGAATGGTAAACTTGATTTCTCATTAGCTTCTGAACTTTGTTCTCAATACCCATCTGCAGCCAATAACATTAGCGTCTTCAGGTCTTGGTACCAAAGTCCATGCGTCGTTCTCAACGAGAGTGTCAATCTCATCTTGCATAGCTTTCCTCCATACTTGTGAATAAGGACCTTGTAAAGCTTCTTTCAGTGAAGGATTAGCAACTTCTTCAGCTATGAATTGCGCTTCTTCAATTGTTGGTGAATTAGAAGTTTGATATTCCTTTCTCGGTCTACCACGACTTCCAGTGTGAATAATTTGTGGACGCCCACGCCCCCTCTTTGCAGATGCATTGATTTTGATAGGAATTTCAACAGAAGGATCGACGGTGTCCTTGGAGAAATCGCCCGAGTTTTCTTCAGAGGATTCAGATTTCTCTTCCTTTTTATTTAACATGTCTGTAGTTATGTCGATTTCATCGTTTTCTTCATTTTCTTCATTGACCTTCAAGTTTGTATCAAAAGTTACTTCTAAATTGTCTTCAAGGATATTATCTTCGTTAGATTGATCTTCAATGAATTTTACGTCGCGACTTTTGATCATTCTTCTCGCTGCAGGATCCCAAAGTCTATAGGCCTTGCATTCATTTGAATATCCAACAAAGATACATTCCGTTGATTTAGTGTCAAATTTACCTCTTCCTTGACTTTTATTCAAAGAAAACGCTTTGCTTCCAAAAATTTTGAAGTGAGAAACAATTGGTTTAGATTTATACCAAACTGTGTAAGGCGTCTGGTCAGTCTTCAAGCTTCTTGAAGGACATCGGTTTCGAATGTAAGAAGCCATTGAGACGGCCTCTGCCCAAAATGTATGTGGAAGTTTTGGCTCGAGCAACATACATCTCGCCATCTCTACCAACGTTCTATTCATGCGCTCAGCCACACCATTTTGTTGCGGTGTGTGAGCAACAGTACGTTCTCTTCTTATGCCAGACAATTGCAAACTTTCATTGAATTCTTTGCCTTCATATTCTAAACCATTGTCTGTACGTAAAATTTTTATCTTCTCTCCAGTAATATTTTCAACAAGTGCTTTGTACTTTAAAAACGTTTCTTTAACTTCCTTCTTCGATTTCAAGAAATAGACTTCGACCCAATTCGAATAATCGTCGATAAAAGTAACGAAGTATGAAGAACCACCAATTGATTTTGTTCTCATTGGTCCACAGACATCTGAATGTACAAGCTCTAACAATCTTTCAGTCTTTGTCGTTGACTTTATAAACTTTGTTGCAGCTTGCTTACCTTGAATGCAGATCTCACACGATGGTAAGTTATCTGAAACTTTAAAAGATATTCCTTTTACAAGATCTTTGGTAACCAGCTTTTTCAAATCGCTTTCATTCAAATGTCCATATTTTCTGTGCCATTCTTCCAATTTACTCATCTCCGATACCTTTGCTGTTGATTCTGACGAAGATTCAATCAAATACAGGTCGCCACTCTTATATGCCTTTAAAACCATTTCTTGATTTCTGTTATTATATATTTCAGCTTCATTGTCCTTGAATTTAACAGTATATCCATTTACAGTCGTCTTTGAAATGGATATCAAATTGGTCTTCAATTCAGGTACATACAGAGTTTTTTCTAACCTTATTGTTTTTAGAACCTCGCCATTTTTAACTTGCAGTCGAACAGTACCACAGCCTTTAATGGCAGTACTTTTATTATCAGCTAACTTAACATTCTGATTTTTAATTGGTGTGAAATTAGAGAATTTGCTTACATCATTACACATGTGTGATGTGGCGCCACTATCAAGACACCAAAATGCTTCCGGGTTCTTTGTATTCAACGCCCTCACATTATCTTCTTCAATTTCGTAAGCACCAGTCAGAAAAGCTTCTTCGACATTTGATGTAAACTGTTGTTTTCTAATTTTGGCGAAACAATTCTTAGCCTTGTGTCCAGGCTTTTTACAATAATTACATTTAAATGTTATTCGCTTCTTTGAATCAACTCTTTGACCATCAGAAAAGCTCTGCTGAGTTTTCTTGAATTTAGTTTTATCTTTGCTGTACAATGCCTGGGAATCTTCATTACCAGCATTTCCTTTTCTACTATTTTCTTCTTCCAACAGTTTTATTTTCAAGGCTTCAGCTGTCGGTAATTCATCCCTAGTTTCTATGGCACATCTAAAATTTTCATAGCTACTCGGCATACTGTATAACAGCAAAATTGTTAAAATTTCATCAGCAACTGTAATCTCCATTTCATTCAGTTTATCAACTGTATTAAAGAACGAATTAATATGTTCAGACATGCTCTCACCTTCAGCCATTTTCTTAAATAGTAATTCTTTCAATAATTTTGCTTTTCGAGCAGGTCCAGTTGATTGATACACTTGTGATAATTTCCGCCATACCTCATTTGAAGTCTTACATTGCTTGATATGGCACAGTTCTGATGGACACATTGCAAGAATGATATCAGCTTTTGCTTTTTGGTCATTTTCATCCCACTGAGTAACGACTCCTACTCCTGCTGCATCTTCAGGCTTAGTTTTCATACTGTTCACATAGGACCAGTGATCATTTTTTACTAAAATTGCTTCCATCTGAAGTTTCCAAGTATCGAAATTACTTTTACCCAATTTTTCGATATGGATAGCATGTGACGTCATTTTTAAAAACAAAATGTGACTTCTTGTAAAGCTAAAAATATGATCACAAAAGAAACGGCACTCAATGTTCCTAATGCTTGTAAGATTTACAGCAAACCTGATTTGGAATATCCAATCCAATCTTCACTCCTCAGCAATCAGCAATTTATGGCTTTTGCTTGGAATAATTTTTCATCAGGCACTTCTTGAGTATTTAACTTACTCTGGGTCCTGGGCCCATAACCTAAAGGTTTTGTAGTGGAATTTATTCGTGGGATTATACAACACAAGAAGCTTTTAAATGTATTTAGATTACATAAAGTAAATAACGTATAAATATTTTGTTATATTAATAACAACTACAATTATTATTATAAAAGACAGCCACATACTAGATGTTCATGTCAATAAGCAGTGCACTGTCAGATATCACTTACTAGGTCACTACACGTTTTATTTAATATTTACAACAACTTTAATAGCACAAAATAATTACAACGAACAAAAGTGGGCTGCAAAAATCATCCATAAACAAAAATAAATGCCGTTAGTTATTTTTACGTAACGCAATTAATATGAAAGGTTAACGATATTTTTCAAGTACATTTATTTATCGACCTTAACGGAATTTGAAATTCAATTAAGACAACCCACCGGCAGTAATAATCATTAATAAAAATTAAATAATGCTGAATCTACACACGAGGAAGTGCGAGAAAACCCAGGCGACCTACATTAATGGATTATGCAAACTACAGACCATTGTTTATTGGACGTATTTTATATATACATTTATCGTTGTCTTTCTAATGCACGTTTAATGAAATAACGACAACAGATTTATTTGAATGACAGTTGTTAAGCAAATATGGTCTTGATTTATTGCATATATTCGAATCAAATGTAAATATTTGATATTTGTTTAATTCCTTTTAAAAATTCGACTTTTTTATTGAGTTCTAAATACCAAATTAATTTAAGTGTCAGTGTAAACGATTATAATTTGAACATAATTAAGTAAAGTGGTTATTAATTATATTAGACTGGCAAAAAATTTTCCTGTTTTCGAAAGAAATTGGGAAAAAATTATAATCCTTAAATTTTGTTTGTGAAAACTGATACTTTAGTACAGCACAATAACTACATACATTTTCATAAAACTACTATAATTTCCACGTGCTTTTAAGATTAATAGGGCTTTAATATCAACATGAATACATAGAAAATAAAATATTACAGACAGACGGTTTGGATTTAACTCGAGTTCTAATTAAAGAACTTTATTGTTCAAAAGAAAAATATTTCAAACGTTAATTCCTTTAATCCTTGGTGATAAACGTCTCCGCTTCCTTTGAGAACTAAAAATAAAAGCAATTGAAAGAAAAAATAAAAAACAAACCAAACTATGTGGTAATTAAAGAAATATCAACTTAACAACAATAATGGATATAGCTGAGATAAACATTTGTACTACAAATTAACATCGTGAAGTCGAAGGACGATAAATTGAGACATAAAGTTTAATAAAAATAATGTGTTTATAATTTTATCAGAAGATTTCCTACCAATTTACTTAATTGTTCTAATTATTTTCTTGAAGGCTTTGTGTCAGGGACTAACTGGTAGTAAACTAAGCAAGATTATAAAAAAACAGTCGGGTATAAAAAAAGTTCTGTGGCTATAAAGGTTTCTGGAACAATCAAACGTGATCTAGAAATAACTGCTGTAAAAATATTCCAGCGTCTCTGAGACATTCGACTGACAAATAGGCAGCCGTTACTTTAAAACAACATCGTTATTGGGCCTCCGGTTTATGAGACGACGACACTTTCACACTCGACGTGCTGGATAATCGCGAGTTATTTCAGTATATAACTGTTGTAAAACTCCACTTATCTCTTTTCTGATCCAGTTTCTTTGAGTAAACGTTGTATTTTTATTCGTATTTGTTATTATCTTTAAATAACGCGTACGTCCCTTGAATTTTATCTTCGAGATTCGGGGATAAACAACTACGACGTTTTAAATACAAAAGGATTTAAAACGATCTGTGAACGACTGTCACTTAGTCATAAATGAAAACTTATGTAGTGTTTGTTAGATACATCTTTACTGACAGCAAATGTGCATATGGTTCGTTTTCTTATAATGTAGGATTGTATGGTCAGGCAAGTCGTTTTGGAAAAAGCACAGTTTGAAATTGCGTCAGACAATTCATTTAAAGCATTTAAATTTAATGTCGATACCTAGATTCTAATATTCATTTCATTTCGTTAATTGGCATACAAATAACTTGAATTAATTATTTCGTTATCACAAAGACAGCAGCAGAGTTAACGGGGACGATTTTACCTTTTCCTGTCCTGTAAGTCACTTTGTATGGCCGTCAAAAGGGTTATAGCTGAATGATGCTAAAAAACTATGTAAATATTATATTACAGTAGATGAGCAAATATTCAAACCTAAATCCTAAATTCAGGCTTCTACAGACTTTCAACAATCTGTGAGGATTTTCTAGTTCTCAATTATTTCTGAATTCTTTTTTATTAAAAACAGAAAATAAACTAGCAAAAATTTAAACTTACATTCGAGTTTCTTGCAAATTTTTGAAAATTTCAGTTTCAGAATTTACAGTTCCTAATTTAGAACATTAAAATCAAATCGAGAACAAATAAAAATTATTGCTGGATTAATAACGGAACGCAAACCAACAAAAATATTCAAACATAAATTCAAGTCCCTTACAGATTTTCAGAAATTTCAGTTCCTGGTTTAGAATTTTAAAATCAAAAATTTAGCAACAAATAAGAATTACTGCTGGATTTTTTTAACTAAGGGCAGAATAGCTAATATACAAACTGAAATACTAGTTTCTTAACAGATTTCTGGAAATTTCAGTTCTAGAGTTTTCAGTTCTTGATTTAGCAAATAAAATTTAAAAATTCAGCGACAAATAAGAATTACTGCTGGATTTTTCATTAATCATAAAAGTAAACCAGCAAATATACATTACATACCTACTTAAAACTTCTTTTTCGAAAATTTCATTTTCAGAGTTCCTAATTTATAAAATTTAATAGAACATTCAGTAAAAAAAATAATGCTGAAAGCTTAAGTTTTCTTATAAATTTCGAACTTCGATCATTTCAGTTTCCAATTTCTGATTTGGAATATTAAAATAAAAAGTTCAGCAACAACCAAGAATTACTGCTGTATTTTTTTTTATTTTTTTTAATAAAAACAGAAAGTAAACTAGTATTAAAGTTACTAATAGATTTTCAAAAATTTCAGTTTGAATTTCCAGCAATTCCTGATTTAGAACCTAAAAATAAAAAGTTTAGCAAGAAATAAAAATTGCTGCTGGATTTTTTTTATTATTACCAAAAAGTAAACTAGCAAATACACAAGCTAAATTCAAGTTTCTTATACATTTTCGACTATTTCAGTCTCAGAGTTTCCAATTTCAGTTTTAGAAAATGTTATCATAAACAACAAATTTAACAACAAATAGGTAAGAATTACTGCTGTAATTTGTTATTAAAAACAAAAAGTAAACCAGGATATACTGAAACTTAAATCAAATTTATAAGAAATTCGAAAATTTCAGTTTCTTATTGGAAATATTAGAATAAAAGGTTCAGCAATAAGTAAAAATTACTGCTGGATTTTTTTCTATTCAAAACAAGAAATAAGCTAGCTAATACTCGAACTTAAAATTACTCATTGATTTTCTAACATTTCAATTTCAGAGTTTTCAGCAGTTCCTGATTTAGAACATAGAAATAAAAATTACTGCTGAATTTTTTCTTTATTAAAACCAAAAAAGAAGCCAAGAAGTGTACAAGCCAAATTCAAGTTTCTCACAAAGTTTCGACAATTTCAGTTTCAGAGTTTCCAGTGTCTTCCTGTTTTAGAAATACTAAACAAAAAATTTACCCACCAATAATAATTACTGCTGTATTCTTTTTATTAAAAACAAATAGTAAACCTGCAAATATTCAAATTTAGATTCAAGTTTCTTAGAGTGTTGGATTATTAATAGTTAGTTTTTTTGTGTTTGTTGTTATCTTTTACTTTTATTATTATGAATATTATGATATTAATAATTAATTCGCTCGTTGGACCAACAACGTTTACTTTTTATTATTTTCCTTCCAAGGGTTGCCTTGAACCGCCAATTTTTTATTTGGGAGTTTGTTTGGGTTTCCGGGGTAAAAATTAATTAATTGAAAAAAACTCACATTACGTGTCAATTTAAAAAACGCATAACCAAAACGTTGAATTTCGCATTGGAACCGCCAATTTAATCAGTTAATAAACGCTTCAAAATAAAACGCTAGCTCGGGTGTGTGAAAAAATATAAAATTAAACGCAAGATAGAACATTAACCTATGGCCATTGGAATTGGCGCAAAACCATCCCCTGCAGGAGCTGAGTGACGCTGTTTTCAATTTCAATCAAGGTGAGTCGAGGCAAATCCTATTTATCAAACATTCATATTGAGAAAAAAATTATTATTTGTCACGCGTACATTTTTTTGGTCCTTCGAGCCGGATTGTTTGTTTGATATCTGTTATCATATGAATGCCTTTGTTCTTACCTTTTAATTATTGAAACGGTGTAGTGGTCAATTCTACTACTGGTATTACAGCGCATTCAATTTTGGCAGTGGACATTGGCTGAATTGGTTATCCAATTTATATTTTACCCATTATTTATATTTGTTTAAACATATTGTTATATTGCATACAATAGTTTCGCTAAACGCACGCACGTCATTGTGACGTTTGAGGGTAAAATAGATTATTTGGTTACGTCAATTTTGACATTTTTGTCATCTCAGTTTTTTCAATTCGCATCGTTTTTGAATTTTTTTAAATTCAAAAATGCCACCTAAAGTTAACGCTAAATTTTCTGAAGCTTACGCTTTTCGAAATGCTTTAATTAATAAAATAAAGGAAACGCTAGATATCGCAAGAATGGCACAAAACGATAATTCGTTTATTCCACTATTTAAGAGACGCTATCAAACAACAGATGATATTTACGCAAAATTGGAAACCTCTCACAATCAGGTAATATCGCTTATAGCTGCACAAGAAAACCCTGATTTTCAAGCAGAAGACGAGGTAAGGAAGGAATTCGATGCTATGTATTTTGAAATAGGAGTTCTTTATGACCAAACATTACCTGTTGATATACCGTCTTCAAACAATTCATCCCATGTTATAAAGGAATTTTCAAATGTTCGATTACCTAAAATTAATTTAAGAAATTTCGATGGTAAATTAGAATTATGGTCGCCATTTATTCAATTATTTAATACCACAATTCACAACGCATCACATTTATCGAATACAGAAAAATTTCAATATTTAATTAGCTGCCTTTCTAGTGAACCCTTAAATTTAGTAAAGACCTTAGATTTATCAGATGATAACTATACAATCGCTTATCAAAATCTAGTCAATAGATATGACAATAAAAGGAAGTTAGCTACACGTTATTGGGAAGGAATGATTTCGTTACCTCAACTAAAAGAAGAATCGTCTAAAGGGTTACGCGATTTGATTGATAAATTCCGGTAAAATGTAGCAGCATTACGTGCTTTAAAATTCGCTGATTCTCTGGAAGATTTCATGCTGCTAAATCTCCTTTTGGAAAAATTAGACCCAAACACACGAAGATTGTTCGAATCGGAAATCCGTGATTTAAGGCAGGAAATCCCAACGTTTGGGATGTTAGAAGATTTCATCGAAGGTCAAAGTTTGGTATTAGATCAGTGTAAACCGAAATGCTCTAATTTTAAGCAAAATAATTATTCTAAACGCACGTTCCATGTTACAACGGAACATACATCACCAGATAAATGTTTTATCTGTAGTAAAACACATTTAACTTACTCGTGCCCACAATTAGTAGAGAAACTACCTACGCAACGCTACGAATTGGTAAAATCCAAAAAATTATGCATTAATTGCCTTAGTGGTTTTCACACCACCAAAACTTGTAAGTCAAAATCACGTTGTCGAAAATGCAATAAAAACCATCACAGTTTGTTACATTTTGAATCTTCCGCTTCGCAATCTAATCGTAATGATGAACCTTTGAACGTTGTGCGATTAGAACCTACAAATACTGTTGTAAATAACACACTCGAAAATTCAAACGCTACGATTTCTTCAGTAACGGCTCTAGTTAGTGCCACATCTAATAAATTAGTGTTGTTGTCAACAGCACTGATAGATATTCGTGACGAATCCGGATATCCACACGCAATAAGAGCAATCCTCGATGGAGGTAGTGAGGGCAGTTTTGTAACTGCTGCTTGTGCTCAACGCTTAGGATTACGTGTTAAATCCAACCGCATTCAAATTCAAGGAATAGGTTCATCATCCGCTCTTCTATCTTCTGGAACGGTTAGTTGCTGTCTATACCCGCATGATGAGTTACAACCATCATATTTGATTGATGCTCACGTCATTGCATCTATTTCGCATAATATTCCAGCCTTTCCAATAGATTCTTCTACGTGGACACATATTAAAGGCTTACGCTTAGCAGATCCACAATTTTGTATCCCAGCAAAAGTAGATCTTTTACTAGGTGCTGATATTTATACGCAATTATTACGTCCAGGCTTAATACTGGGATCAAATAATACGCCCTCAGCTATAAATACTATTTTCGGATGGGTTTTGTCTGGTCAGGCATGTGCTAACCAACCAACTCATTTGAACTCTTTTTTTACTGCGCTTTCTAATGAACCTTTAGAATCAACGCTAAAGAAATTTTGGGAAATTGAAGAAGTTAGCGTTGAAATTCCTCCTTCTCCAGATGACGTTATGGGCGAAAAATTGTACAAACAATCAGTATCTCGCGAACTTAATGGTAGATATAGTGTTGCGTTGCCTTTTAAATCAATTCACAGACCCGAGTTTCCCAATTCTCGCTCTGTCGCTTTACGTCGCTTTTATTGTTTAGAAAATAGATTTTCACGCGATGAATCTCTTCGAATTCATTATTCAGAGTTCATGAAAGATTACCTTGATAGTGGACATATGTCCATTGCAAAGGAACCCATTACATCATCTGAATGTTATTATATACCGCATCATTGTGTTTTTAAACCAGATAGTACTACAACGAAATTGCGTGTAGTCTTCGACGCCTCAGCTAAATCAGCAAACGATAAATCACTTAATGATTGTTTGTATTCTGGTCCAAAATTACTACCACACATTGCAAATATATTACTAAAGTTTAGATCGCATAGAATTGTCTTTATCACTGACATAAAACAAATGTATCGGCAAATATTAATCGCACCCGCTTTCAGAAATTATCAACGAATTTTATGGAGGTTTTCGCCACATGAGCCGATCGAAGAATATGTCTTAAATACTGTTACCTACGGGGTTTCTTCTGCCCCATTTTTAGCAATAAGAACGCTTCATCAATTAGCTGAAGACGAACAGCTAAATTTTCCCCAAGCCGCTGCACTTTTAAAACAAGATGTTTACGTTGATGACGTTGTTTCTGGTTGTAATACGCTGTTACAAGCACAAATTCTCCAAAGGGAATTAATCGAACTTCTAAGAAGAGGTGGTTTTTTACTACGCAAATGGGCAAGTAATGTACCCGAATTGCTGTCCGGGTTGGATTCCAGTTTGTGCCAAGAAGGTCTTTCGTTTGATAGTGAATCCGAATCCACCATCAAACTTCTAGGCTTACAGTGGCTTCCATCGCTTGATGTATTTTCTTTTAAAGTTGATACTATCAATCACACTTGTACTAAACGACAGATATTGTCCGAAATCGCAAGAATATTTGACCCACTTGGTTTTCTTGCCCCATTAATCTTTTTTTGCAAGCGATTAATTCAACATCTTTGGTGTTTAGGTTTAGATTGGGATGCTATCCCGCCAGATGAAGTAGTTGATCGCTGGAATTGTTACCGCCAACAGCTTTTTTTAATTAGTAACATTCGTTTAAACCGCTACGTTTTTTCGCCAGATTACTCAAGCATTGAGTTACACGGATTCTGCGATTCATCGGAAGCAGGATATGCAGCCGTTGTTTATTTTCGTATCATTGATAATTCTAATACCGTTTCTGTTAAATTTGTAACAGCCAAAACTAAGGTTGCGCCATTAAAAAAACGGTCTTTGCCACAATTGGAATTGTGCGGAGCCTATCTCCTCTCCAATCTTATAGATACCATTGTTCAAATATACTCTGAAAAAATTAATAAAATTTTCGCTTGGACTGATTCCACAGTTGTTTTGGCTTGGTTACGTTCATCTCCACATCGTTGGAAAACGTTTGTTTCAAATAGGGTTAGCCATATTCAAGAACGCGTGCCACCTTCCTCGTGGCGTCATGTACGATCGGTGCATAATCCCGCTGATTGCGCATCTCGTGGTTTATTACCCCAGGAACTAATTTACCATCCTTTATGGTGGGCGGGGCCTCCTTGGCTTAAGGCTTCACCTAATTCTTGGCCCACGCAACAAGTCAATCAGTTAGATATTGAAAACGTAGTTACTGAGGAAGAAAGAAAGGTTAGGGCTTTTATTGTCCAAGATGACAATCTGAAGACTTGGAATGAGTTATTAACCAAATATTCTTCGCTGAATAAAATTTTGCGCATAGTCACGTACATTTGTCGTTTTACTAAAAAACTTAGGAATGTGCATCAACCCATGTCAGATACAATCACATCTTCTGAATTACACAATTCCTTACTTATATTAGTTAAATTAGTTCAGCAACAGATATTTCACGCTGACATAAATAGTTTAAGACAACACAAATTATTGTCACACCCACTACGCAAACTAAATCCCTTCTTGGATCAACAAGATATCCTCAGGGTGGGCGGTCGATTATGTCATTCTGCATTATCATTTGAAGAAAAACATCCCGCACTTCTTCCTCAATCCCATAGATTAACTGTTTTGATTATAGAAGACGCTCATAGGAAATATCTTCACCCTGGTCTCAACACGCTTCTTTATTTAATTCGACAAAATTTCTGGATTTTGTCCGCAAATCGAGCAATTCGTCGATGTTTATCACGCTGTTATCGATGTTTCCGTACAAAACCGCAGTCACTGCAACCACCTATGGGAGATTTACCCGCAGTTCGAGTACAGCAAATCAAGGCATTTAACTCTGTAGGCATTGATTTTGGTGGCCCATTTACAATAACAATGCGAAAGGTTCGAGGAGCAAAAACGCACAAGGCATACATTTGCCTATTTGTATGCTTGGCAACTAAAGCCCTTCATCTTGAGCTCGTCTCGGAACTTTCGACAGCGGCCTTTCTTGCCGCATTGCGTCGCTTCATTGCTCGCCGTGGTCGATGTGCTTTAATAATGAGTGACTGTGGAACAAATTTTATTGGAGCTGCACGCATAATATCTAATTGTTTCAAGAGCGCTGTGGAGGAAGAAGGTATTACATGGAAATTTAATCCGCCAACTGCTCCACATTTTGGTGGTATATGGGAGGCTGGGATTAAATCTGTTAAAACTCACCTCAAACGCGTAATAGGGGAACAAATTTTAACAATTGAAGAATTTTCTACAATATTAGCACAAATAGAAGCTTTACTCAATTCGCGACCACTGTGCCCCCTTAGTAGTGACCCAAATGATTTAGAGGTTTTGACGCCTGGTCATTATTTAACTTTAGCTCCTTTAACATGCATACCTGAACCCGACCTGTTAACTATCAACATGAATAGATTAACTCGCTGGGAGCTGCTTCAACGTATGCACCAACATTTTTGGAAAAGATGGCATCATGAATATTTGCATACTTTACAACAGCGCTGTAAATGGGTTGCCAATTGTCCACCTCTTGATCAAGGAACCATGGTCTTAATAAAAGACGATCTTTCCCCTCCTATGCGTTGGCGTCTGGGTCGTGTGATTCAACTCCACCCAGATCCAAAAGGCATATCTCGCGTCGCGACAATTAAAACCGTTCAGGGTACCCTCAAACGTCCTTTAGTAAAGTTATGTCCATTGCCAAATCAATAATGCATTGTAAAATACTTGTATTTTGGTGGGCGGTATGTTGGATTATTAATAGTTAGTTTTTTTGTGTTTGTTGTTATCTTTTACTTTTATTATTATGAATATTATGATATTAATAATTAATTCGCTCGTTGGACCAACAACGTTTACTTTTTATTATTTTCCTTCCAAGGGTTGCCTTGAACCGCCAATTTTTTATTTGGGAGTTTGTTTGGGTTTCCGGGGTAAAAATTAATTAATTGAAAAAAACTCACATTACGTGTCAATTTAAAAAACGCATAACAAAATCGTTGAATTTCGCATTGGAACCGCCAATTTAATCAGTTAATAAACGCTTCAAAATAAAACGCTAGCTCGGGTGTGTGAAAAAATATAAAATTAAACGCAAGATAGAACATTAACCTATGGCCATTGGAATTGGCGCAAAACCATCCCCTGCAGGAGCTGAGTGACGCTGTTTTCAATTTCAATCAAGGTGAGTCGAGGCAAATCCTATTTATCAAACATTCATATTGAGAAAAAAATTATTATTTGTCACGCGTACATAGAGATTTTAGACAATTTCAGTTTCAGTGTTTCAGGTTTCTGGTTTAGAAAATAAAAACTTCAGCAACAAAACAAATTACTCCTGGAGTTTTTTGTTGAAGACAGAAAATAAACCAACAAATATTCAAATCTAATTAAGGCCCAACCGATTCCTAAAAATTCAAGTTTTATTGAAAATTATTTTCGAACGATATTTCTTTTGTGTAGGAAAATCTTTTCTGTGCACGCGTCTACACAATTTGTTGACAGTCAAGTAAGTACTTTTCAAATGGTCTGTCGTTTTCATTGATTAACATGCGAAATAGTTATATAGCGCTTGAAGAAAAAATAGTATTTGTCACTCGAAGCAGAAAGCTCTTTCTTGTGCTTCGCCCAGATTGCTTGGTCTCGGCTACCGCCTCGACCGCAACCTTCTGGGCTCAGCACAAAAAGGGGGCTTTCTACTCCTAGTGACGTAATATACTATTATCATAATAACAAAAAAATAAATAAATTAATCCGTTAAAAGTTTAAAGTAACCCAAAAAGCAGCACTGAAAATTGTTCACCTTAAAATGGGATAATAATGTGCTGCCTTGTAAGCAGTTGAATTTATTATTGACGAATAAATACAATTAGGAAGTGGAGTCGATATTTAATTTTACAATATACTCAGAGATGTTTTAGCAGAAAAGGGTGAAAATGTAACCTTAAATTATCAGAGATTCCTACAACATTAAAGCTCCTCCTAGGGTTAGAATTACTCCAAATATATTGCTCCGGTACCATATCATTGATACTTGTTTCCTGTTTAAACAGTGTACTGTTTCAGGAGAAACTTTTTTTAATTTATGTTTTCCTGATTAGTACCGAGCATATTTATTTTACATTATTTATAGCATGGTTCCAATACACATATTTAAGTGAAATACTCAAAGGTTGTTGAACACGTAGGTGAATTATCACGGAAAGAAACAGAAGGGAGAAATACATGAGACCATAAAAGAACTATACTTACTGGAAGGAATATGGAATGGTAAAAGATGGCTGAAAGGTACCCCCTGTTAAAAAAGATACGTAAGGCACAAAAAATAAAAGTCATGTCTACCACATGCTTTAGAATTTACAATCACAAAATCAGCTTATAATTATTGTTTAGTTATTTTTGCCACAAGCTTCTAAGAACGGAATTTCTTAGATCGTTTCTTATCTTCTGATCTAAAAGTAATTCAGTCAGGTAACTGTGAGAACAGCAACGGTAATGACAGTGGACAATAAATTATAATGCTTAAGTAGACATTGTCTTCATTTACCATGACTTACGGATTTTTTAACACATCAAAAAGAAGAGACGATCATAAACAGTCAAGGTAGGGGAAGAAAAATAGAAGAATGTATCAAGCTGAGGAAACCAGTTCTTTACTTGTTGTAGAGTAAAATACTGAACAAAGAAGAAAATAATTAAACTATTTCTTCTCTTTCTTTCTTTTCCTTTTACCCTCTTATACCTTTACACTCTTTACAGTGTCGAGGGGGCCGAACACACGAGCCGCAGGGCGGTCACCCGCTCACCCATTCAAGTTCTGCCTAGGCAGGTTTTTGCTTAATTTTCTATATTGCAGTATCTACGTGCGCTCCCACTCTGTCGTAATGCCGGCTATATCTTCTCTTTAAGAATTTAAAAGTATGAAATATTGCCAGATAGAAGTAGTATTAGACTGTTGCTATTTAACGTGAATAAATCAAGCTCTGTCTTAAAGCTCCAAAATTATACACACGAGAGGTACTTTGATTAATGCGAAAGCCGTCAACTATGTATAGAATTTGTTTTAGAAGGAATTTCAGTTGCAAATTCTACTTAAGCGTGATATTTTCTTTTTATTTACAATATCCTTTAGTTTGGCTTTAACAGATTGAAAGGAGCTTTTTCTGAGAAACCGTCGTGCGCCTTATGAAACCTACGCCTCTGTCGTTACGAATATTTATTTACTTTACAGTAAATTAAACATAAAACTATTTCGTAGATAAATTACGGGCTGATGTTTTAGGAGTAACATTATTAATTTAATTTTCCATTGTAGGAGCTGGAGCGTTTCACTGTGTAATGCCATAACTGCTGCAATGTTGTTATGCTCCAATAATATACAATTATAATTCATATTCATCTGTTTATCTGTCTGCTAGGTCTGAACTTTGTTTATAACTCAGAAATTAGAACATTAATTTTGAGTAGACTAACGTATGCGTCTAACTCCTTGATTCGCCATATATGGAGTTTCGGTGTTCTTACGGTCACGTATCGTGTTGTAAGAGGTCCCTTGCGAATATAAGGTACATTAAACAAAGCTAATAATAATATTTACATCAAAAGTTGTATAAAGTAACTAGACACTTTTCAATACTTTTTAAAGATAAAGTGATATAAGGTGGGCAAAAGCACATCTTTTATTCTTTAATCGTTACTATAGAAAACCAAAAAGGCTCCTGGTGAGTGGATTCTGTCCATCAGATGATTCTTAAGGGGGAAATTTTCTACATTATGGTAAATTTTCTTCCAATATTGTAGTGCAAGCTCACAAATAGCAAGGCTTAAATTTCTTGTAATACATGTTTTTACGATGCATCCCCAAACAGCTTATTCTTCTGCTTTACTTTTACTTTTCTTAATACCTTTATACCATCAAGTCATCTATTTTTTCCGGAACAAATTACAGGAGCTGGTCATCTAACTTGTTTCTCTTAGACTGTTTCCTTTTATGCCTTTTTTTCTCCAAATTCTTTTCCCATGTTTTGCATTATCTGCCTCCTTTTTTCTGGTTTTGCTTTCACATAGCACCTGTCTTCTTTGCTTTGTCCTTACCATATGACTATACCATTTTGCATATATTTTTGTCTTTCATCTTGAGAACAGCTACTGTGTTTTTATACAAGTTGTTTGCTTTTCCCTTAACCCTCGTACTCCAGCTACCTTTCCTAGTTTAATCTGTCTTACCCTTTTTCGAGTTCTTCTATTTCTTCTATTTCGATGTTTTTCCTCTTTTTCCTCTGTTGTTGACCTCTTCTTTTCCTTGTTATAAAGATGCTGCCATCGTTAATCACTTGACTAAGGTGTGTATCTGGTTTACTTGACCTCAAAAACAATAGGCCTTGTGCAAGAAAATATATGTAGAAACAAAAAATATTCAAGATAATGTCTGTTAATGTTCCGATGACTGTGTTTGCTAATCCTTGTTTTCAAAGTTATAATGCCAAAGTCAAACATCATTAAAAAACAGACGCAGCAAATGACTTCGTTTTTCCAGGCTCACGAATGTGATCAGTGACTGACATAGTAGCACGTTCAGCAGGAAAATATAACTGTTGAATGAATCAAACCAGTAATAAAAATATATGTAGAGACAGGTAATGTCCGCTAATCATAAAATCTGAATCTCAGCGTACGTCCAGAAACAAGATGAAGGCAAAACAGCTATCCAAACATGCAAATTACAAAGAATGCTGAACACCTGAAGATTAGAATTGGATCTGTAGTCAGGAACAGAAAAGAGATGGGGATTTGATTACAACAGAAAGAAAGTTGTCAGGCTGATGTCGAAAAGGCAAAATTTAGCCACAAAAGCTGTTCCTTTGGTGATGGACGATGAAACTTAGTTTTGCCCGGCCATGCTTTGATTGCTCTGGATCACACACCATTATATACTATCTAAAACCATTTCAAAGTCAAAATTTCCTGCAAAAGTAATGGTCTGGCAGGCTATGGCACAAGATGGTCAGATCTCGCCTGCTTTTGTGATGAAGTATGGACACATCGGTCTAAATGGTGAAATTTGTAGAAATCAATGTATGAAGAAAATTCTGATACCTTGGATAAGATCATTTAATCAGTTATAGGTTACCATCAGCTATAACAGCCAGGTTTTCTGGGAAAATTTATTATGCACATTTATAATTTTGGTTCAGGACTGAGCAATTCAGAAATTAAACGTGCTGACCTTCATCCTAAAATCCTCATGTAAGTTGTTGCTTCGAATATCTTTACTTCGTTTCTTCTTCTGAAAGTGGCGTACCCTTTACAGAGGGAACCTATTACTTTAGGTGGGCTCCGAATCATGGAAGTGCTTGCACTTTTATCTAGAGAAGACTTTACTAGTCAGAGTACTTCAGTGGTTTTCCATTACCTTGCAAGGGAAACGGTCGGGTGTTTTCGTTGTTTGTGTGGCTCTGGGAATTCAACTGAGCCACCACCGCGACTTAACTTCATTTACAATCACTGAAACCTTTATCTACCAAAATCAAATCTTCCAACGATTTTTTTCTTCATTATTTCTTCAAAGCTTCTACTCCTCCAGGGTTTCTTCTTGTATTGAAATTGCTTACACCAAAATATCATCGTAAAGTATGACGGCGTATCTTTTCCAGATAGGACAATTACCGCGAATAATTTAGCCCATATGCCTCCTTTGTCAAAGGCAATGCTTCTATTTTTAAACTGCTCTTTACTGATTTTCTTGTACTCAAGATACTGCAAAAACCCCTTTGATTTGAACGGACAAAAGAAAGCTTGCGCTAGTTTTACATAAAGAAAGTGAACTTGCAATTGATTATTTTTATGTTTGGATTAAATGTAAATTCCCCCTGGTAGGTATTTTAACTTTTTAGGAAATTTATCAACTGGATTGTGTAATTGTTATTGGCCAACTTACATCTTAAGGTAATGGAAGGTAGTTTTTGTTTTGCTGTTCACAATGTACGTAAATTAAAATAATTATTAAAAATTTGCTTTTAGCTAACTTTCGTTTAGAAGCTTTAATAAATACAATACAACCGGAACCCCAGTTTCTGCTAGAGGTAAGATTCACCTTTAGGAAGAAGATGTTTGTATTTACCTTCTTTTCTACCTGTAGATAACATGAATTGGTATGAATAGGTAAACAGGCGATAAAGAGGAACAATGATAAATCTGCAACTCTAACCAAATGGCATGTTAAGATTATATATATGCTTCTACAACAATAAAGCGTTCAATTTTACAAGAGGTACAACTGTAATATGTCTGTTAACATTCTGCAAACATAAAAAATATATTAATACATTTGCTACTATATCATCAAACACAAAGATATAAAACATATTTAAAGAAGCTAATAACTGACCATCGATATTTGTAATGCTAATATTGAATTACAATTACCGAAGTTCACCAGCTGAGCAACATGGAACAGCTCGTGTAGTTGATTTCTTGCAATAAGTCAGTTCGCGTGTGGGCTAACTCCTCATAGTCGCCCAACACACGCGGCGCATACGTCACCCAACCCTGTTAGCCACCACTCTCCATCTGTCTCGTTTAATCTTTGATATTCGATCACATGGAAAACGGTTTTCAATCGGATAACACCGAACTGCCATTAGAAAGTTGCCAAATAAACCTGTATATTTACGCAGCAACCGCGATTGCTTTAAAAATAGAGGACATGTTAAAAGCCTTATAATTCTCTGCAAAAAGTAACTACTTTGGGGTGATAAAGGTGAAAATTGCTTTTGTCGTTAGTTTTCAAATCACCAAAAAGTGAAGCTTTCGACTTGGGCTAAATGTTCTTTAAATTTAAACCCTGAAAAAACAAAAGGGCCTCATATTAGCATAATTAATGAAAATACAAGGGTTGACAATAAAATTTCAATATAATTCAAACGAAGGCTTGTTTTATTCGAATGTATTTCCCCAACAGCTGTAAAAAAAAAAATAAGCCCTTTTAACTAACCTAATTCAAATGAAGCGGCTACATCCCTAAAAATGTGGGTTGAAAGTAACCCAATAAATCTTAATTCATACATATTACAGTAAGAAATTTAATCCAAACGAGTATTTTCGATTCCCAGTGGAATATTCGGTTTAAACGTCCTTTTTCCAGAGTTATTGGTTTCTCAGTTCAAGCATCGGTCAAGTATTCAATCCCATCAATTTCCTTAATTAAAAGGCAATTATAAATTCTTCCCAATCTTGAAATCTGATCGAGCTTCTGAACTCTAATTTAAAGAGTTGAAATATTTCATCCTATAAAATGGTCATTAAACCTAAATCACCAATTAGGGCATTGAAAGGAGCTACGAAACAACCCTTTTATTTCGTGAGCGACTCGGAAATCCTACAGGTAAATCTCGTGCTAAGAGTAAAACACTGCTGTCGGGGCAATTTAAATAAGTAACTTGATCGAAAGTGGCTATACGATACCCCACTTCAAAAATCTGTCGCCTGTTTCACCTGCTCCCTTATGTCTAACCTTTCGGCGGTCTTAAATTATTTGGATTTAAGAATCAAGTTCGCAGACTTCTCTACAGATTTGCCATATGGCAGCCTTAAATCAAGTTTGTCTTAAATATTAGATTATCTACTCCAATTAATTATTTCGACAGCTCACTTATAAAAGATTAAACTGAAAATTTGCATTTGGTCGTAAAACAATTAGATTAAGAACCCCAAAATTTACATATATTATCAAGATGTCATTAGGAATATTAATAAGTTGTGGTTTAATTCTAATATTCGACTTCAAAAATTCTTGCTAGTTTGGGTTTAATTCCCAAAAGTTCCAACATATTAAAATAATAGGTACAGCTGGGCTAATTGTAGATAAAAATGTAACAGAAAAATACAAAAACGCTAATTTTAAACAATTTCCAAGGTGACAAGTTCGATGTTTTAGGAGTTTAGTTGAATACTGATTGAATTACCAGTAATTAAGTTCACGAAAGTAGTGTTCATGCAAATTCGTTGTTCATCTCCGTTAACAGCTGACAAAGTTAGACGTCCACATTTTTGTACGAACTTCAAATAGTTTTTTATTTGAAGCTGGAAAAATAAAATAAAGTTTTTTTGCTAAAGATTAAAACGAGTAAAACAATAATAAGAAAAGAAGAGTATTAATCTCAGCTTAGATATATATTTTATTAATTGATAATTATTTTAAATCGCCGCACAAGATTTTAATTTAAAAGGGTTTCAGTGTGAAGTTTGCTAAAAGCTAAAAATAATAAAAATTACTTTCTTCTAAATGTAAAATTTTAAGCATATTTTGATTTCCTATCCTGATATTATATTGCAATGGACAAGGTCTTTGCTGCAAGAAAATGAATAAATTCAATTATTTTAATTACTCCACATGAACTTTTAATTAAATTACTTAACTCTGCTTTAGTGCTCTTAATCATTGCTGGCTTATATTTTTCGATTAAGGATTAAATTTTAGATTATCTAGCTGAAAAGCCTTCTAAAAACATTAAAAAAATTTGGATTGTTGAATTATTTATTTTTAAAAGAATTTTACCTTCCTCTTGCCAGAGTGCAAAACAGTGTAAATCAGTAGATGTTTAGAAACATTTACAAGTATTGATAGAGAAATTAGAGGATTGATAAAGTCCTAAATACTTATTTTTTAATCAAAAATCGTTTTAAATTACATCATACCCAAAATTTAAGTTAAAAGTTTTGCAGTGTGGAATCTACTGAAAGTTTAAAATATAAATACTTCTAAAAATATTTAAAACATTTTAGATTGTTGAATTCTCTATTTTTACGAAAATTCAACATTCGCGTTGTAATATAAAACAGCATAACCTAATAAATGCTAAAAAACCTGCTAGTTACAGGTATCGATAAAGAATAGCGTTCTAAATATTGTTAGTAATCTATAATCAATATAAATTACATTATACAGAATTTTACATTCAATTAAGTTCGCCAGTGTGAAATTTGCTAAAAATCTAAGAATATTTAAAATTATGTTGGACTAAGTTTCTGATAAAAACATATATTTTTAAGAGTTTCTTTACTTTTGCTGAAATTATATCAGTACAAAGTAAATTTGTTATAGAATAAAATGCATATATTGGGGAATCATTTTTAATTAAAAAAATATTCACTCTATTTTAAAACTTGTAATCATTGTGGGAGCAGCTTCGGCAAGTCTGTTCGAAAACACGAAACTCAATGCCAAGAAAGCTCCTATTAATAATACAGAAACCCCAAATCCGATAAAGGTAAAAACTATGAAAATAAAAAATTGGAAAAACAAATGCTGTAGAAAATATGGAACCAAGAAATAAGGGAGCAGGCTAAAAGAAAAGAAGAGGAAGAAGAAGAATCATTGCTGTCCTATCTTTTTGATTAAGGGTTAAATTTTGAAGAATTTGTAAAATGATTTAATTAAACATTAAAAAATATTTTAGATTTTAGAATTGTTTATTTTTAAAAGAATTCTTCTGTTTTCTTCTGTTGTTAACTCAGCATAGATCAATAGATGTATAAAAATATATTATATTTACAGCTAATGATAGTAAGTGGTAATGGATTGATCATCAATAATTTTAATTAAATCATGCCGAAATTAAAATTACAAGTTTTCTAACCTGGAATTTGTTAAAAGTCAAATATACTTATAATTATTTAATATTAGGTTTTGGATAGAATGCCTATTTTAGTATTTTCTTTCTTTTTCTGTTGTTATATAGTTATAGTAAGGTCGTTAAAGTACAAAACTTCTAATTAAAGAATTCTTGGCTATGCTTTAGTGATTTTAATCATTGTTTAATTGTAAGAAAATTTTACTCTATTGCTGTAAAAGTGTAAAGCCAAATTAATCAATTGGTGACCAGGGGCGGATCAAGGGGAGGGCTTTGGGGGCTGAAGCCCCCGGGCCCCGCCCGTCTAAGGGCCCCCGAGGCTCCCGGGCCTCAGAAGAGTTTCGAGTTGGAAAAGTTAAAGATAACTTAAGAAAAAAATGTTTGTAGTTTTTGGTCTCAATAAAAATTATGTTGATTATTTTTTAAACAGTCCTGTCAGCCAATCATAATGAGAAAAAAATTCAAATCGACCAATAGCATCAAAATTACACTGATAATTAGCTAGTAGCTGATTACAGCGATAATTTTTTCACGTTGTTTCATTGGATCACAGAGAAATACCTGCTCTGTGATTGGATCTTTGTTTAAATAAATGCATAAAAAGTTAGCTTTGACTTTGACAAACGTTAAGACTGTCATCATTGTGTAATAGTTTAAAAAATAATCACGCCGAATTACATTCGTGGTAATAATTTTTTTTGATAATTTTAACTAGATTAGCACTCATCTTTATTGCTATTAGGAAATTCCATAGCAATAAAGATTCGTGAATCTAGTTAAAATTATCAAAAAATTATCACCACTTATGTAATTACTGTTGATAATTTTTGAGTTTACATTTTGTTTAGCAGGGCCCCACAAAGCTATTTAGCCTCGGGCCCCACAAAAGCTTGATCCGCCCCTGTTGGTGACTAGAAATATAGTATTTACAAAGTATTTTGTAGGAATGCATGAAAGTTAGAGACACTGGAAGTTTTAGCAATGACGTGGCTACCATTGTAACAGTGTCTCATTAGCGGAAAGTGTGTGTGATATTTGTCTAAAAATTCAATCAATTTTACATATTTCTACATAAGAATGGTACTTTTTGGTATTGTAAAATTCTAGACTGTGATATGGAACAAAGTTATTGGGAAAAAGCATTCGAAGTATATTGGCTATGGGGCTATAAATGATTAGTTTCAATTTTTCTATACACAGTAATACTAGACGAGGCCATAAAAAAGATGAAAAAACAACTTATAAAGCTACGAAGTGGGATATTGGAAGATGAAACAGTAAAAATAACGGAAATATGTACGCAGATGACATGGTCATATTTGCAGATGACGAAAAAAACATTACAACTTTGAATTATTCAACCAAACGCTTAAAAATTACAGCATGAACATAAACAGAGAAAACCAAGACAATCATCATAAGCACAGAAGAGAGAACCCACTCGATCAAAATAGGAAGCAAACAGCTAGAACAAATAGAGAAATTCAAATACCTAGGAACAATGATATCAAAAGACAGAAAACTAGATAACGAAATCATAGAAAGAACGACAAACACCGGTAAACTTTTCAACAGTATAAAAACAACCTTCCTGGGAAATAAGAATATACGTAAAGAAATTAGAGTGCAAATATACAAGAAAGTGGTCATCCCAATACTAACATATAGCTCCGAAACATGGACAACAACTGAAGCACAAAGGAAAAAAATACAAGCAACAGAAATGAGATTCCTCTGAAAAATTGAGAACAAAACCCGGTTGCATCGTATAAGAAACGAAACTTCCCAACAAAGATTAAATATAAAACCCGTAGAACAGTATGTAGAAGAAAACCAATTAAGATGGTTTGGGCATGTGAAAAGCATGGATGAGAAAAGGATAACTAAAAGAATATTCGAAGCCAGAACAACAAAGAAAAGAAACGGAGGAAGACAAAAAAAAACATGGATGGACGAAATTATTAAAGCAACACAGAACAGAGGAAAGAAACTACAAGAAGTAAAGGACCGGAAGAAATGGAGAGAATTCTGGAAAAAAGGACCTGAAGTTTAAAACGCAACCCAACCTCACGTGTTACACCCAGGACGGTAGAAAGACATAAGGATTAAGTAAGTAAGTAAGAATGTGATATCAATCAAACGGCATCATTTATTATAATAAAATAATCAAAAAATCAATCCAAAATCCAACCTGCAAAATTTGTAAAATTAAAAGTCAAATTGTATATGTTTGCAGCTCTTCGAATGAAGGTGCTCATTTAACACTCTTCCATACGGAATCTAATCAGACTACGCCACTGCTTTTATAATGTTAATCTGGAAATTAATCGGCTTTTCCAGCAGATAATTTATAAGATAGATTAAATTATAATTTAATTGTTCAATTTGATAAAACGTTTATCGATAAATATTTATAATGTTTATATTATTGCTTTGATACTTAATTTATTAAGTACCAGCATCTGAAGTCCGAATCAAAAGGGTTGAATAGTAGAAGACTTTAAGTGTGGGTGTAACATTAACATTTGTGAATTAATTATTGCTACTGATTTTATTAAAAAGAAATCAAAAAAAATATGCAAGAAAGAAACGGAAAAATAATATATTTTCAAGTTAGCCCCTGCCAAATATCAGTTTATTATATTTCAACAAAGTTAAATTGAAAATTTTACCTTATTGTATGTATTTTGAAGATGTTACCTTAAAATTATAACAAACACTATGAAGTTTTGTGTAAAACGAAAAAAAGTAGATTTCCAGTCTTTTCGAACTAATCTTTATGAAATTAATAGTCAAGTCGAAAGTTCGCCTAAAGTTAAGCTTTTGGTTATAATAAAGGACATTCACTCCACTACAGAATTTCGCAGAAAGTAGTAAATTTTTTGACAATTATTTATACAACAAATTTTGGAAAATTCATAACATACTGGAAACGTCATAATTTATCAGTACTTCTTTGCAGTAAACAGTTGGGAGTCATCTGATACTAATACTAAAATTTAGGTTGATTTTGAATATTTCCTTATCCCCACTTTGTAAGGCATGAACTTTCCATACATCAATTATTAAGTTCATAATGGTGGCACCGACTGAAAATATTGCTTTAAAAGTGAATGTACAACAGGTTTAGACCTTTTTGTTGTTTAAATAATAGAACTATCCCGTTTCATTTAGTTTTCTAAGGGGTGTCCTCAGGACCAAGTAATTAAAAAAGGTAGGTACATCAACCTTTTAACCTTGCCAGAAGCAGTATATTTGAGCTTTTTCTTCAATTTGCTCCTGATGAAGTTTTTATGAAAGTGGACGAAAGTTGAGTTCTTCCATCTCAACAATGGCACGGTTCAACCTTAGAATATACTGATTTAATTCTAATTCTGGCCGTGAAAGGCAACGAAATGAAAAATCCTTAATAAGGATTTGAAATCCTATTTCAAATAAATCTTACAAAACAACAACAAATTTGTTAGTCGGGATATAAATTTAGGAAATCTTTGATCATTGAAACTCTTGCTGTTTAAATAACTTAAACAAAGTTAAATTTAAAAATTAAACCCTAAACTAAATTTAAGTGCAGAATTAATGTTTTGTATATTTTTAATTTTTCAAGCGCTAATACCGATCGTTATTCCTTTTGCTGCAAGAAAACTTTAGGTACGTACCTTTGAATTGAATGTGTTTTAAAAATGATCAATTGCTTTTCGTTTGAAATAAAATCCTTAATTTTTACAGCTTGTTTTAATTAGAGTCATCAAGAAAAACTATTTCAATTCCCATGAAATTGGCAGCAGTGCCAATCTCTCCTTCTTAAAGTTTACATTTGTATATGTTTAGATTCATATTTCTAAAATAATGCTGCAAATTCCGTAAAAATACTTTCGGATTTTAGCATTTTTTGTATTATCAACAATAAAACCGTTATTTGATCTACTTGAATCCTTGTCATTTTTCGCATAACTGACATAACCAACTGATTGGCAATCTACTAAATTAAGCAGCACGTCTGTTAAGCAAATTACGCCACCCCAAACAATATCTTTTAATCATTATTTTTCATTTATAGAATAATCTGATATTCGCTGAATTTTTCATTTATGACTGCCCTGGCATTGTCACCCTTTAAACAAGAATTACAGAAAACTAAAAAGTTGTCAACCGTTTTTTTGGATTAATAAAATGTCGCCGTAAAAATTTCAGTTAGCCTTCAAGTAAATCCGAAAAGTAACTTAATTAATTAAACTGATTATCCGGAATGATGCATAGAAGCAAAAGTATAAAATTATGAATTAATTTCTATTAAATGTTAAGTACGAAGGATTGTAGAAAATACCAGTGCTTAAACAATTTCCTTTTAAATTTTAATTTTCTGCAATATAATCCCCAATTAAATGCACGAAGTAAATATTTTAAGTTGTCGTTTACACAATACTGGTAGAATTATGACAAATACAACTATGCCGGTGGTCGTCGATAGAAGCAACAACACCGGATAGTGGCTTTATGTAAAATAGCATAAGGATTCTTTTGTAGGACAGCGCCTGGTTTAGTTTAACTACTGTAGAAATATGAGTTTCAATGACTTTAATATTAGTTACGGCGGCTTATACTTACTTCGCAGCCAGTGAATTGTAGCATTAAAGAGGGTAGAGGATAGAACCACGATGTGGTCGTGTATCCTTAATGACAAACAGTTGAATGCTACCGTACAATAGTGTAAAATATGGATTCCAACTGAGAGATATATGCTACCAGTAAGCAAAGCAAAAATCGTAGGTAGCCTTTTAGTAATAAATAATGTATGGTGTGGGCGCGGTCGGTAAAGCAGATATTTAACCATTATAAAGTCCTTTTCTCGAATCCATTGCTGTGAGCTGTATTTGGGGATTATTATTATTAAAGATAAACTATCCGGTCATACAGCGTACGCCAGGATATTACTTTTTAAATTTTCAGATATTTTTCCGCCCTTCCCAAGTCCATTCCAACGCAAAATAATTACCTAACAGACCACAGGCTACGCTCATATATTAAATGAATTGCGACAAAGACGAACAATAATGAAAATGCAAATATTTATAATTTACAACGAGCTGTTATTTTGTCCACGTTTTTTCACTTCTTTTTTTTGTAGAATGCAATTGTTTGGTGTCTACAGTCTGAAGTAAATTATTCATTTAACATTCATATTTAAATTGAATTTCGGATGACTAACTATGCATTTCCATAAATACGAACTTCAGACAGTAAATTTTAATAACAAGCTAATGTTATGTTGTTGCAGCCTGAGTTAATCAAACCGGGAATAATGTTCGTAAATTTGAGCTCCAACGAACAAAAAACCAAATCAACTTAATGGAAATATACCATAAACTCTAAGCAACCCTAACTAAACTATTCGTCAAAAACAGACAGGGGAGATGGATGACCATCAGCACCCTAATATTGCTTTATTTTTGGACTCCACACTTGATATTCTAAACAAACGTTCTCATCTGTAAATAACTCCAGCAAACAATATTCATTGTGACTTTGTTAAGCAAATTAAATGTTTTATTGTTGTGGTTGGTAAAAACACACAACCGAATATCAAAACCTGCATTTAAGTGACGCATTGAGACATACTTTTATTGTAATTCCAAAAATAATTACCGCAATCAACCTTTCCTAATATAAAATTTTGCACTTACTTCTTTATTTTAAATTGTTTAGTAAACTGATCTGCATATTTGGAAAAATAAAATTGTATCTAAACAAAACAAAACAAAAACGTAACAAAGAAATGGACGTCTGTTAAATTTTTTTTTTTAAATTTATTAACTGCGTATTTACAACTAGTCTATCTAGACTAACAAGCAAATGAGTTGTCATACATAACATGTGGGGAGGAACACCAAGAGTGGCCTCCTGTTAGTATATTAGGTATACAAGTTTTACAATATTAGCTTGTGAGGTCACTAAACTTTGTCCGCTTTAAACGTCTGACTGTGTGTGCATTATTTAATAAGTCTGACACTAGAACACTAGGATGATCACTAATCCGATCTTTGTATCTGCTGCAGTAGTCTTTGATGACATCTTTGATCCATGGAATCTTCAGATCGTTATGGAGTGTGCGATTGTTCACATACCATTCGGCGCTTGCTATTGCGCGGAGAGTTTTACTTTGGAATCGTTGTAATATCTCGATATTCGATGACTTAGCAGATCCCCAGAACTGTATTCCATATGTCCATATCGGTACTAACATGGTTTTATATAATAGCACCTTGCTTGTCAAGCTGAGTTGAGAGTTCCGTCCTAGGAGCCAGAACATCTTCTTCGTGCGGATATCCAATTCTTTTCGCTTGGTCTGTATATGTTTTCTCCAGGTTAGTTTGCTGTCGAGGTGGATACCGAGGTATTTGACGTCAGCTTTGTGTGGTATGTTGATACCGTTAAAGGTTATAAGGGGTAGATCGACCTTGCGGAGAGTGAAGACCACTGATGCCGATTTGTTTTCATTAATTTTGATGCGCCAGGTCTTTGTCCAATGTTCTAGAGCGGTCAAAGCACTTTGCATGTGGATAGAAGCTTGAAGTGGGTCTCTGTGTGAGGATAATACAGCCGTGTCGTCCGCAAATGTAGCGATTACGACGTTGTCAGTGGCGGGTAAGTCCGCCGTGTACAATTGGTATAAAATCGGACCCAGCACACTACCCTGTGGTACACCTGCCTCGACTGGGTAGATTGGTGAGTGGCTGTCGTTGATTTTTACTCGGAAATATCTGTTTTCTAGGTACGACTTAAAGAACAAATAGTACTGATGCGGTAGGGTTCGCTTGATTTTATAAAGCAGGCCAGGGTGCCAGACCCGATCAAATGCCTGGCCCACGTCCAAGAAAACTGCTAGGCATAACCGTTTTTCCTCGAAGTCTTTTTCTACGTTATCTACTATCCTATGGACTTGTTCCAATGTCGAATATTTTTTCCGGAAACCAAATTGGTGATCAGGGATTAAATGCAGCTCTTCTATGATGGGTTCGAGTCTTTGTAGTAGCATGCGCTCAAAGAGCTTAGAGAGGAGTGGTAACAGCGATATCGGTCTATAAGAGGCTGGTGATTGAGCTGGTTTGCCTGGCTTTTGGATGACAATTACTTCAGCAAACTTCCATTGGATTGGGAAGTATTGGGTTCGTAGGATCGCATTATATATCCTTGTTATGGCTGCTATCCCTTTTCTTGGTAAGTTACGGAGTAGCTCAGATGTAATAAGGTCGTATCCCGGTGCTTTGCCGGTTTTTAACCGCTTAATTTCTGTTTGTACTTCATTGGGTGAGCAATGTTGAATAGGAGGGTGGAGTTGGAGTGGAGATTGGAGGAATTCAAAAATGTCATAGTCATCTTGCGGAGTTCTGTCCGATTGATGTGGTTGAAAGGTTGTAGCAAAGTGTTCACCGAAAACCACTGCCTTTTCTGTGTCGCTGCGGGCCCAAGAGCCATCATTTATACGAATAGGGGGGATAGGGAGGGTAGGTTTCTTCAGAGTCCTAGTTGCTCTCCATAAGGAGTAGTCATCGTGTTGACTGGGGGATAGGTTTTTCACGTAGTCAGCGAACGTTTCGTTTTTCTGTTCTTGTATTAGTCTTTTCAGTTGTGTAGTAAGGGAGTTCAGTTTATTTTTGTCTCTTGGGTGCCTTGTGTGTTGCCAGATCCGTCTTGCTTTACGTTTGTCGCTGATCTTCTGTCTAATTTCTACGGAGTAGTTATTAGTGTTTTTGTTACATTTTTGATGTAGTTTTATAGATGTAGCTGCCCAAGAGGCGTACTGTAGGGTTTGTGTTAGATGTTCTGCTGCTGTCTCGATTTCATTTGACGTGTTAAGTGCTGCTTGAACAGATAAGTGTTCATTGATATATTGTCGGAAAGCGTCCCAATCCGTATGGTTGTTGTGCAGGCTGGGCCGTGCAGGTTTATTAATTATGCAGGTACTTAACGTGCATATTATAGCAGAGTGATCGGAGCTTAGGTCATAGCAATCAGAAACATCGATGTAGTTGGGCGAGAAATTTTTTGTTATAAGGAAATCTAAGGCATCCGGTAGTTTATTCAGATCGCTTGGCCAATAGGTGGGTTTACCTGTGTTAACAGCATTGTAGTGATTATCTGTGATGGTTTTGTATAGTTGCCTTCCTTTTGGGTTAATTAATCTAGAACCCCATAAGGGGTGTTTAGAGTTAAAATCACCGCCTGCTATGAACCTATCTCCTAGCGTCCTGAAGAAGTCTTCGAATTGGTTCTGTGTTATTGAATGCCGGGGAGGGCAGTATACTGCCGAAACTGTTATGTCTCCAATGCGATCTTTAATTTTGACAGTTGTGGCTTGTATATGATTTGTTTCAAATTTCTCCATTTCATAGTGTGATAGTTTGTTGTTAATTAGAATTGCTGTTCCAGCATGAGCTGTGTTGTCGGGATGGCAGGTGTGGTATGTCCTGTAGTTATGAATTTTGAGGTAGCTGTAATTGGTAAAGTGTGCTTCAGATACCAAGAGTAAGTCGATTTTTTGGGTGTTTAGAAACGCTTCTACTTCTAAGCGGCGTTGTAAAAGTCCGTTTGCGTTCCATATAGCTATTCTTAGAGTGTCCATTATTGGGAAATTTTGGTTAACAGGCTAGTGAGTAGGTTGAGCATCATGGTATTCTGTTGCATTAACTGGCTGAACATAGATTCGAATTTGGAAAGGAACTGAGACAGGGAAATGTCATTGCTGTTTAGATTTTGATTATGAGTGTTGTGTGAGTCTGGTGTCGGCATATTGTGTTGCTGTCCAGCGGCGGCTGCAGCATAGGTAGTTGGGAACCTGTTCACCCTGTGTATGTTTTGTGATATTTGCATTCTAGGAAAGGTGTTGGTATTTCCTCTTTTAGTCTGGAGTTGTTGGTAGACAGAGCATCCTTTATAGTTTGCTGGGTGATCTCCATTGCACAAGGCACATGTAGCAGGTGTGTCTCTTGACTTCTTGCACGTCGTCGTGTCGTGGTCACCACCACATTTTACGCACGCAAATGGTTTTCTGCAGTAAGTTTTGCTGTGTCCATAGGCTTGACAGCGAGTACACTGGATGATGCTGTTTTTTTTCCTTGGTGGTTCAACGGTAACGATCATGTTTAGGAGAGTTTTAAGTTCGTATATCTCTTTGTTGTTGCTGGCGGGTTCGAGGTCTACAAAGAATAAAGGAAGCGGTGTTTTGTCCACTCTGTGCCTTATGTTCATTAAGTTGCGTACAGTATGTCCTTTCTCTTTCAAATCTTCTTTTATCAACCCGATATCGACCGTTGGGTGGAGGTTACGAATTACTACTCGAAATGCCCTTTTGTCCTTGACCTGATATGTATGAAAGATAATTTTCTCTTCATCAAGATGTTTCACAAGTTTCCGATATGTGTCAGAGGTATTAGTATTTATTTTGACGACGTTGTTTGCTAGTGTTTTTGAGCTGTATTGTTCAGCTTCTAGTACTTTTGTCAGATTTGTAATCATTGCGTTATAATTTTCTACTCCGTGTATATATATTGGAGGGGGTTTGGTAGCTGCAGTAGGTAACTCGTCTTTAGTTGCTTCCATAGCGTTATCTTCGTGTGTGTCATTTAATAAGTTGAATCTGTTATTATCATTTATTTGGAAATGCAATTCAGGGTTATTATCAAGAGCACGCAGGCATCTTTTTCTCTTTTTCACCACCTGCCAATCGTGAGAGCTCGTTTGGGACTGATCATTGTTTGTTGTAGACGTTTCAGGTGCTGATTGTTGATTATAAGAATTCCGTGGTGGACAGTGCATGGGTTGTGGAATGTTAGTAGGATAAGTTCCGTATGGAATGTATGTTTGATTTGGTAATTGTTGCATGTACGGATTATTGTTAGGCATTAATGGCTGGTTTGCATACAATAATTGTTGTTGAGAGATTGGGATCTGTTGTTGGGTAATAGGCATTTGTTGTTGAAGCGGAAACATATTTGAAATAAATAAAATAAACTCACTAGATAATGCGGGTCACTGGCAATCGAGTGTATGCAGAGATAACGCGCACGTCGCAAGCACACATCCACTCGTTTACGAGGCCAGCGGCCAACTCCGTCTGTTAAATGTTTGCTTTTTCGAATTTTGAAGAATGTGTGTTCTTTTCAACGTCTGAAATTTCAGCTAAAGAAACCTCAGGAACTCAAGTTTCCCGAAAAGTATTGCATCTGCTGAAAGTGTAATGATCTGTAACTAACCGTTAATAATGTTTTTGAATGTCGTTCCGAAGGTAAATAAGGTTCCACTTTTACAAGCTTTCAGCAAGTTAGCATGCTGAAATTGTACGTATCTTCTAATATCTACTAAAATTTCACCGAATGAAGCTTTGGTGCTAGTAGTAAGCAGAGATGGGTAACTATTTTGAATAATTCTATTTAAAATAGCTATTTAAAATGGAAAATGGCATTTTGTATTTTACATTTTAAATACATTTTAAAAATGTATTTTCCATTTTTCATTTAAAATGGATTTTTAAGAACATTTTCTATTTAAAATACATTGCAGATATTGGTTTAGGTGTCTTTTCCTCAGTTCAGTTTTCTGATTCATAGAACAAGATTTAGCTTTTAGATAAGGCTTAAAGAAGACTTCTTTATATTGAATATATAATCCTCTGCAACAACAGACAAAGCTCTTAAATAAATACGCTTTACTTTTAAATAAGAACAGTAAGGGGTAAGGGTGGGAACTTTCTAATACATAAAAGATACAAGTGGATGGGAATTTCCTATATTTTTGTAATAACCACCACTTTTACCTTTTACATGCTAAGTTTAGTAAGTTTAGCTTTGTTCCTGTCTGTTTTATATGGTCGGGTGTTTAGTTCTTTAGTCACTATTGGCTTGATAGCAGATACCTTTTGTGATAGACTGTGTAAAGGACAATCAGTTTCTTGTGGTGAAATTTGTTCAGTTTGGTAAGTAGCAATCGGTTACTCCGGGTTACACACCCATATTTTAAGCTAAAATGGGCAGTAATGGAAAAGCGAAATTATATTAAACAGTTATTAATAAAAGAAATGGAAATTTCAATTTTTGTAAACAAAGATGTTGCTGTAGAAAATAAGAATATTGATGAATATTTTTATTTGATGACGAGGACGATGGTAATGGTGAAATTTCGACGACAAATACTGTAGAGCTTCAAGTATTACAGTATTTGCAAGACCGTAGTACCGAATTAAATATGTTAAATTTACCGTCATCAGGACCAGTGGAAAGATTATTTTCGTATGGTGGTATGGTCATGAGACTCAAAAGAGGGAAATTAAGCGATAACAATTTCGAAAAATTGTTGTTAAAAGCAAATTGTAAATTATTTAAATAAAAATTGTATTTTCTATTTTGTTGTTTCATTTGAAATACCTATTTTCCATTTTGCATTTTACATACAATCGAAAAAACTATTTTGTATTTTGTATTTTAAATACATATATAGAACCCATTTTGTATTTTCTATTTTAAATAGATTTTAGAATGCATTTTACCCATCTCTGGTAGTAAGCCAAACAGGTTTTTAACCCATTGTTTTTTAAACTTAACTAAGCTGCTGCGCCGCGCATAAACAAGGTTTCAGGTTGAAATTGATGCAACTTTTTCTGAGAGGTGGTGAACTTCTAATCGATTTTTGTAAAATTTAAAGCTGTTAAAAAGTTTTCGTTACAAGATCTGAGCTTTTTCATGTTGAATATTTTTAGGTTGACTGGAAGAAAGAAAACAATTCGGCTGGTTTTTCAGGAGTAAAGCAATACGCTTTTTAATTAGAAAAATTATTGATATTTTATTTAAAAGCAAGTTTAAACGATTTTCTGAAATATCACTCTTCAGAAGTTTATTTAAACCTTATCTAAAATTTTCAGGTCGAATCTGTTTAGGTTACCTGAAAACTTAGGAACTTCCAGGAGATTCTTTAGAGGGCAGCGGATTAGATAACAAACATTATGGGTGTTTTTAAACATTTAAACGATTTTTGGTGTTTTAATAGGTATATTTGGCGAGTTGCCCTCAAACATAGGTTAAGTTTTTCAAATGTTCCGAGGTTAACTGAAAAAAACTGAAAAGTTGAGGTAGACTTCCTAAAAATTAAGGAATTACAGTGGATTTGTTAGGGCTAAAACGAGTTTATTTTTAGAGGAAAATTCTTACCTTTCGTTTAGAAATACCATGAGATCGAAAAAAAGATGATTCTGAGCAGGCCTTGACTTAGTACACAACACGATTGGCAAGACTGATTTCAAAATGTGGCAGTAGGTTAGAGGTTAATAAATGTCAAATAAATTAAAACACAAAACAGTATTTATTTAGGGAACAAACTGAAAACTAAGATGAATACATGTTAGAGTAGGTGTTCAAAATGTGATCCTTCACTAGTATTACAACGATAAACTTAAATAATTCTGGAAACAAGATTGCAAGACTGACTTACATTTGAAATGTCACTGTCACATTATTATTCATATTCTATTCTAGAACCAGTGTAACCAATCGCGTTGTACTAGTCAAGGCCTGCTCAGAATCTTCTTTTTTTCGATCTCATGGTAGAAGTTTAAACAATTATTTAAGAGTTCAAAGCTTTCCAAGAGTTTTATCAAACATAGACTGACCTTTGTTAGGCTGAAAATTCTTAGGTTATCTGAACAAATAAGAAGTTTAAGGCGACATCTTTAGGAAGAAAACGATGTAACCTTTGTTTGGAATTTTAATTTAAAACTAAAAGGTTTTCATAAAATTATTCCGGTTGAATGAAATTTGGTGTTGATGTGTAGATCCCAACGAGTTTGCCCTATTTAGTCCGCCACTGAATTAATAAAATCATTTATTTCTGTGTGCTAAAGCAAATTTCTACGTTAAATTATTTTCTGTTCATTGCTTTAAAGTTACGTTGAGCATAAACTGCAGGAATTTAATACTGCATTGCAATCCCTGGAGATTAAGTTTCAGCTTTTAGTTTTGTTTTAAATACGTAAATTTGAATTTACTTCAGGAAATTATGTTCATAAGATTAAATTCCAAAATTCTAAAATTTACTGTTAGTTTGACAACAAATTTGCTCGCAGTATATTCCAAAGAATTTTAAATTGCCGTAACATTGATCTAGATAGCCGATTAAACACGCTGTTAGTCTCGCTATTAACGTTTTTGTTCTAAATTAAAAAAGCGTCGAACGTGCTAGTCTGTGAGATAATAAACGCTTTATAAAATTTATCTGATGTGTGTACAAAATAAAACGTATTCTCACCTCATATTTCTGAAAAATGTTTGAAACTTCAAAAAGAACTTTCTAAGGTATTTAATTGGATTTTGAAACTGAAAAGATTCCAGAATCTGTGTTTTCATCCATTATTTTTAAATGATTTAAAAAATTGGTATAAACAAACTGTTGAAATGTTCAGTAGCAAAGTGTCTACATAATAAGAAAACAAAATCCTGGAAAAGTTTTATTTTCACTCACTGCAACTAAAGATAACCCTAATAGAAAATTAAACCATACTGAAGAATTACAAACCGAGATTGTATCACACATCTCTTAAAATGTAATATCTACTTCAATAGAACTATTTGAACTGATTACTGGCGAACAGTACTCCCTGCTTTCAAGGATCAGACTTATTTTCTCAAGCGCCTGCATTTATATAAAGCCAAACTACTGTTAGTTTCTTGTTGCCCTTCAACCATTGTAATTCTATCTGAAAAAAATTAAATCACTATTAAACCTTAATTTAATAAACTTTGTTTAAAATTTTTTGAATCCGTTAATATGTCAATATTTTTCAATTTTAAAAAATGATAGGGTTTTAGGAAGTTTATCAACTTGTTGTAGTACTACCATGTGTGACCAACTGAAAAACACAGAATCCAACTATCTTAGGATCTCCCCTATGTCGCTGTCATATGCCAATTCTGAAAGATTCTAATCAATTAATCAGAAAAGTTAATATCATAATCCTGCCCCCGACGTTCTTATTATGATCTACGATGACTGATAAAGTTTTCTCACAGGGGTAAAGCGCCGCTTGGACACTTGGAAAATTCAAATAAATCCCCGTTGACCTTCAAACGTTGACTTCCAATAATTGTGGCTTAATAAAAACAAAAATAGAAGCTTCTGATTGTTCGTATTATACAGGAAAGAGCATGGGTGCACCCATTGTTTAGCAGAAGGTCGTTATGGCATCTTTTGGGGGAGTGAATGATTGACAAGTTGACAAGAGCCGACGTCGGACAATGGTCGTATTATCTGAGTTTTGGAGTTACTCACTCGTAGAATGCAATTTTCAGCCATGAAGAGCACAGATTTGATATACCGTACTATTTATAAGATATGAAGTGCAACTAAATTTGAATACGTGATAAATAAACGTACGCCGCGTACTGTGGAGTGGCATTTGCATGTCCACTTTCTTTAACAAAAGGAGTTATTATTTCCTTTCAACGCCTTTTCAAAGCGGTTAAAATAACACGGGTTTACCATTCAAAAAGGATTATATGTTTAGTGTTCAACAACGTGTAAGTGAATTTTTGTGGTTGCCGGGTGGAAGTATACATCTTAACTAAATTTGAAGTTCCTTCAAGTAAAAAGTCAGATTATTTTTTATTGAATTTGTAAAGATGTGTCAATCAACACCAGATGTCAACTAGGAAAAAAGAGCCGACGTATTCAGAGTACAAAATGTTTCATTTAACTTCCCTTTTGTGAGGTTTGCCTTTGATAATAACTATATTTGTAAAATTGGTGGAGGTTTGACCGTTGTTCGATGTGATTAACATTCTAACACCTTTAGATGAAAAAGAGTTTTGAATTTAACACCGACTTTAATTTTGTAGAGTTGGTTTTGTGTTTCCAAAACGCTTTCTTTGAAATTTCGAATTTTCAAACTGAAATCTGCAATACATGTATAGAATTCGACAAAAGAAAAATAATTTAATGCCAGCTGAGAGTCAAAAACTACTTAAAATAAGGAAATTATGTGACTCTTAAAATTAACTTCCAAGTAGTGTAAGGCGATTCGTGAAACGACGAGTTTATTTAAATAAGAAAAGAATGGCTTCTTGAAAATAATTGTTTAGTTAAACAAAATAACAATTAAAAAAACAAAGAAAACATGACTGCAACGCACCCAAGAAAAGTCCTTCAAGATCCAGCGTACACTCATCGCCAAGAAGAGAGTCCGAAGAAAAGTTATTTCACTTCGAAAAAACTGAAAACTGAAATTAAAGAATTCTGAAACAAAATCTGATATAAGCTTGACTCCAACCGTGGGAGAAGCCAAGCTAATAAAAACTAAAAATAGCTGAAAATTAAAATTAAAGAATTTTAGAAATGAAAGCTGCGATAGAATGCAATTTTAAAGACTTCAACAATGCTCAAAGAATTCACAAGACAAGAAAGGCTCGACGCCAGCAGAAAACTAGAAATAGTTAAATCTTCTGAAATTTTATTATTTATAATAAAAACACTCAGGCTTGAGGAAAAGTTAATTAACTACTAACTAAAAACTGAAATTAAAGAATTTTAGAACAAAATCTGCAATAGGTATAGTTTGATTTTGACTTCAACAATGAGAGAAGAATTCAATAAAACAAGAAAAGTTCAACACCTGACCAGCTGAAAAGGAAAAATCTTTTGAAAATTTATTATTTATACCTAATAAAAATACTACTAATAATTCATTTTGGAAACTATAACAACCAATTAAACTGAAATAAACAAAATCTTCTGTCAAGTTTGATTTTAAAGACTCCAACAATGAGAGAAGAATTAAAAAAAAAACAAGAAAGGTTCAATATCGGCCGAAAATAAATACATGTCAATCTTCCGAATTTTTCTGATTTCTAATAAAAATTCAGAAGTTATTATATTTCTGAAATTTGCTACCAACTGAAATATTAAATTAACGAATTTTGAAATAAAATCTCCAACATAGTTAACATAGTTTGATTTTAGAGACTTCAACACTGAAAGTAGAACTCAACAAAGCAAGGAAGGTTCACCACCGGTTGAAAACGAAATCTTCTAAAATGTTATGATTTATGGCCACACTGAAGTTTGAGGAAAGTTGATTCATTAAACATTGAAACTGAAATTAAATAATTTTAAAACAATATACCTAATAGTGTAAATTTTGATTTTCAAAACTTCGAAGGTGGGAGAAGAATTCAAAGAAACAAGAAACGTTCGACGCCACTGATAACGAAAAACAATTAAATCTTCTGAAATTTTATGATTTATAATTAAAAGCACGGAAGCTTCAGGAAAAGTTATATCATTTCGAAAATTAATCCAGCTGAAACCTAAAATTAAGGAATTTAAAAACTAAATCTACTACAAATTTTGATTGTAAAGGCTTCAACAATAGGAGAAAACGAAAAATAGTTAAATCTTCTGTAATCTTATAATTTATAATAAAAGCACTGAAGCTTCAGGAAAAGTTATACTACTTCGAAAATTAACTACCAGTTGGAAACTAAAATTAAGGAATTTTAAAAGAAAATCTGCAACATATAATATGATATTAAAAGACTTCGGCAATAGAAGAAGAATTCAATAGGTACATCAAGAGGGGTTCAACACCAGCTAAAAGCGAAAAATAATTAAACCTGCTAAAACTTCATGATTTTTAATAAAAACACTGAAGCTTGAGGAAAAATTATTTTACATCGAAAATTAAGCAACATCTGAAATCTGAAATGAAAAATTTTGCGATATAGATTGATTTTAAATAATTCAATAAAACAGGAAAGGGTGCTGCTGTAAAATTTTATTTTAAAGAATTCAACAACCAGAGAATAATTTTAAAAAATGATAAAATTCCAACACCAAATCAAAAATAATTACCTAGATTATCTGAAATTTTATTACGTATAACAAAAATACCGAAGCTCAAGGAGAAGTCATTTCATTTAAAATTAATTACCAACTGAAAATGAGACTCTTAAAACAAACTCGGCATTTTGGTTTGATTTTAGAGACTTTAACAATGCTCAAGAATTTAACAAACTGGGAAGATGTATATATTAGCTGAAAAGGAAAAGTAATTAAATCTTCTGAAATTTTACGATTTCTAGTAAAAACACTGAAGCTTCAGTAAAGGTTACTACATTTCCAAAATTTTCAACCAGCTGAAAACCAAAAATTATGTACCAACTGGAAACTGAAATTAAAGGAATTGACACAAAATCGAGTATAATTTTATAGACTTCAACAATCAGAGAAGAATTCAACTAAATAAGAATGGTTCAACACTAGTTGCAGACGAAAAATTATTAAATCTTCCAAAAGTTTACAATTTGTAACAAAAATACTGGAGCTGCAGGATAAGTTATTTTACTTCGAAAATTAACTAGCACCAATTTTGAAACAAAATCCGCTGTAAAGTATGATTTTAAATGTAGTATAGCTATCTATTCAGTTGAATTAAAGTTTGTAATTAAAAAACGCCTCGGGTTTTATACATAGTACAATTCGAAACAAACAGAAAGTTTGTTTACATAGGAAAATTTCAAAACAAATAGAGCATTTGTTTACATAGGAAAAATTCAAAACAATTAAAAAAATAATTAGAAAGTGAGTAATTCCAACGCCTCAGGCTAAGAGAAAGTTGGAAATCCCCAAGGTCAAAGCAATTAAAAAACAATTAGAAAGTGGGGAATCCCATCAAAACAATTAAAAAACAATTTGATGACTCATCATTTCTTGGAAAACAATTAGAAAATGGGAAATCCCAAGGTCAAAGCAATTAAAAACAATTAGAAAGCGGGAAATCCCGAGGTCAAAGCAATTAAAAAAAAATTAAAAAGCAATTAAGAATGCTGCCTGTATTCTACTCACAAAGATGCAAGAAATGCAGAGAACTTTAAACAGTTTAACCTTGACTGAAACTTTTAAGGAAATAAAAAATGTTCAGCATCAGCTGAAGACAAGAAATAATAAATTTCATGATTGCTAAGAACACACTTAACATTGAGGAAAGTCATTTCACTTAGAAAATTAACAGCCAACTGAAAACTTAAATTAAAGGGTTTTCAAACAAAATCTAGAAAATAATTGTGTTGAAGACTTTTACAGTGAGAAAATGGGAATTCAGGAGAGCAAGAGAGGTTCAGAGCCAGCTGAAAACGTAACATAATTATACCTTCTAAAATGTTATTATTTATTATAACAACACTGAAGCTTACAGAAAAGTTATGTAGTTATACCAACTGAAATATAAAAATAAAAAATTTTTAAACAAAATTTGCGATAGGTATAGCTTGATTTAAAGACTTTAGCAAAAACAAGAAAGAATAGACACAGCTGAAAACGAAAGGGAATTAAAGCTCGAGGAAAAGCAGTTCAACTGAAAACTGAAATTTTGAAATAAATATTTGCATCTTAGTTTTTGTTTGCAGATTTTGGCAATTAGGAAGATTTTCAACAAACTAAGAAGGATTCAGCCCCAGATGAAAATAAAAATAATTAAATCTTCTGAAATTTATGATTTATAATGAAAACACTGTAAAGTCTGAGAAAAAGTTGTTCCTTTTGAAAATTAACGACCAACTGAAAACTGAAATTAAAGGATTTTAAAAAACAAATATGCAATAAATGCAGATACACTTCAAACACTTCAACTTAGACTGAAATGTATAAGGAAGCAAGAGATGGTCAACGTCAGCTGAAGAACTGTCAACTGCAAACTTAAATCAAAGAATTATGAAACAAAATCTACAAAATACTTTGATGTTGAAGACTTCAACAATAAGAGAAGAAGAATTCAACAAAGCAAAAGAGGTGCAACGCCAGCTGAAAACGAAGCATAACTAAATCTAAAATTTTATAATTTATTATAAAAACACTGAAAATTGCATATCGAAAATAACCACCAATTGAAAATTAAAGCTAAAGAATTTTGAAATGTAATCTGCAAATACGGTTTAATTTTAAAGACTTTAACAACGAGAAAAGAAATCGACAAAACAAGAACGGTTCAGCACCAATTGAAAACGAAAATTAACTACATCTTCTAACATTTTATGAATTATATTAAAAAGACTAAAGACTGTACAGATGTTATTTTATTTCAGGAGTTGTAAACCAACTGAAAACTGAAATTGAAGAATTTTGGAACAAATTCTGCGATCTAATAGTTTGATTTTAAATACTTCCGCAATGGGAGAAGAATTCAACAAGACAAGTAGCCTGCTAAAAACGAAAAATAATTAAATCTTCTGAAATCTTATTATTTATTATTGCAACACTGAAGCTTCAGGATAAGTTCTTACATTTCTAAAATTTATAGCCAGCTGAGAATCGAAACGAAGAGATTGGAACAAATATCTACATACATAACGTTTCTGAAATCGAACAATAATTAGATATTGTGCACTTATTGTAACTCGCGAAAGTTTAAAACCTGATTTAAGTATCTGGTAAAAAAAAAAATATATTTCTCAAGTTAGAATTGGTATGTGTGTTACTTAAAAGGACTATAAAATTTAAATACCTTCACTGTAGCGAAGGTCAATGCTTATCTTGTGTTGTACAACAAATATTTATTTCAAGATATGGGTAGTTTACTTAGATAAAAACTGCAATACGTTCTTTGTAACGGTTGCAATTCCCTCGTAACACACATTTCAACGCAATAAGTTTCTTTTCCTTAAGTACACAACCTGGATTTGTTGTTGATAAAAATCCAAACATTCGGCCTAACCCAGAAGCATTTTCATAAAATTTTTATTTTATAAAATTACGCAGCAAGATATATCTGATCTATTTTACAATTTGGTGTTCTGTTTAATCCAAATCTAAATTATGCTCAAGTTAGTTTAGTTATGAACAAAAACAGATGTGAAACATAAAGCACGTACGTGCATAATTTACTCTCACGATCTCACGAAAGTAATCACGATATTACTAGAGATAAAGCTGTTTCATTAAACGATATAAAATCAGCCCACCCATCAGTCAAACACGAAGCTTTAGATTTAAAATTTTAATTTAATTTTGGCACTTGACACTTCCAGAATATCTTATTTATATGCAGACGTGTTTTGATTGCGCCGAATAAATTACAGTCCTAGTATTTGCTTTTAAAAGTGGTAGAGATGCATATCCTTCCCGGTTTTCGATTTACTTGTCTTACATGTGTAAGAAACTTTGAGTTCACGTTTTGTGATTTGCAAAAATGCACAATGACAAACTGAAATTACTTTTAAATTCGTCCGAAATACGCTTGATTTGGTTATTATGAACAACTTTGAGTAGCTTTGGATCATTTGCTGCGTTGCCATTGCTTCATCGGTTTATTTAGGTATTTGGTTATTAATGTATTACTTGATTAATAACGTCAGCTGTATGGCATTTGTTTAATTAATAATTACGTAGGAAATTTTTGAAAGACAAGAGGGAACTGTGCTAGAATTGTAGAATTATTTAAAAAGTATCCTCGAAATTGTGGTTTTGCAGACAATGGGCAACCCCTTTCAATTTGTCAGCTTTTCAACAAATAAGGAAATTTTCACAAAATTAGCATAACTTCTTAAAGTTTGAGGAAGAAATGCACAGTTGGAAGTCAAACCTTTGCTTAAATAATGAAATACAATGTGTAGTACAAGTTCAGCGCTCCGTTAATGTTTTTATATCACCACAAGTGTCACCACACAAAGCAGGGAGACTATCATAAACCAATAAAACCGTAAAACTCGTCTGAATTTCAAGGAAGCTGTCATAACTCGTAAATCTTGGTTCAAAAACCGCCACGGCATTTTGCTTCGTCACTCATTGTAAAAGTATTCGATTTTTCACGTCAATTCGTTCAAGCATCTGCTTTTTCAAATTATATTTCTTGACCACTTTGGGTAAGAACTTCAAGGGAGGCCTTTGTTGCAAAGTTGACGGTTTTACCTTTTTAAAATTGGGGTAGGTGCGGTTGTTTTCGCAGTTGGATGCCTTAGAAATTGTTTTGCAAGTCATAAATAGATCGACACTTGGGTTTTATTAGGGTGAAATCTTCGTTCTAATCCCACGTTAAAACCAAGTAGCACAAAGCAAATTTTGCATGCAAAATGCACTCTGAAATTTTTGTAGTAATTCCCAAAGCCATGAGCTCTTGGAAAGTAGCAAATTTTACGAAGATTTTATTTAATTACAGCTATATTGGAACCGTTCCTACACCTGCCTTAACCAATTTTTGTAAAGTTGCGGAGTAGGTAATAACAATTTTCCTTCTTTTGGCAATTTTGATGATGACAAACAAATTTTTAAGCGGCGTTTTTGTAAAACAGTAATTTAAGCAATGAAAGACCTCATAATGCGGTACGACAAAAGATCCTTCGATGAAATTTACAAGGACCAATAGGATTTTTAAATTTTATTAAGTATAGCAAATAAAGGTGGTCTATTAATCTCCGTGTAATGAAAAATATTGCCATGGATGTGAATTTTTTGTTGTAACTTTCATTTCCTGGTTGTTGAATTAACTATTGAAATTTCGTTTAACATTTCATCGATAGAAAACTAAACATATATATTATGTACTAAATTAATATAATCTATTAGTATGAACTCTTGTGCAACATTATATTTCAGCAGTAGAAAAGGCGAAAGGAAAATAATAACATGCCTGGAAAATTACAAACTATTTACTTACAAATGTTAATACTGAATAATGATAAAATTTAAAATATGGCAACATATGGCAAAGTATAACTATTTCATATATGCAAGAATAGAACAACTTCGGAGAATTTTATTTGGGCAAATTCGCCACATCTGACTCGTTTATTTATTTTTACCAGATTAACCAATCTAATACATTCTGATTCTAAATATTATTATCTGAATGTTTGCTGTGGCGAGTTTGACATTACATAAATACTTTTTAATTCTCAGAAACTGGCTACGGAATAAAATTGGTATAAATAAGGTGTTAGCAGATCAGTTCTGCATTAATACAAAAAAAAATGTTAAAAATATTTATTGTTAGCTTTAATTTTTTTAAATTAGTCACTGTAAACTCTACCTGATATTAATTTTGCATAAAATCAATCTTTGGTGATATTTGAGTAAATCGTATACATATGTTGAATTATGTTATTAAGATTGGTTGTTAAAGAGATGTTAGACGCTTTAAAAAAACGCTGGAATTAGACTAAATCTGAACAAAGGCTTTCGTAACTACTGCATTCAAGTGTAGTTGAAGAGGTTTCAGTATCTCTAATAATTAATAAAGTTGGTGGTAAGTCGTGCATTCAACTGGTTGCATGAATGAAACGCTGGTTTCAGACTTCAGTGGAACCTCTAAACTACGTCTGAATTGCCGAACCAACAGAATAATCACGTGTCGTGTACCTTACCCATACCACACGTACGCAAGAAATGCGGATGATCTTATTTACATATGAAAATAATTGGCGGTCAACAGCGATGTTTACCAATAATTACAATCACCAACATTTTCTTCTCAAAATGAGAGCTTCAGATGCTGATAGTATGAGCGAGTAACCGTAAACAGCACGTAAGCACACTATTGCTTCGATAATCGAGGTACATACAGGCTCCTTGATGTTGGCTGAAAAGCAGATTCATCACTGTTGAAAATAAAAACGTTTCAAAATAGGCACCTCTGTCTATAATTTGCTTGTGCTAGAATACCCAATCTAAATATCAAGGTATCGATACAGGCTCTGACACAAGTTTTGCCTGTGAGTTCTTGCATTTTTGTAGTCTACGCCTAGGTCTGGAAAAATTGTTCATCTGAACTTTGGCAAATAATAAGTGGAATAGGGAAATGGGTGCAATGCATACAAGTTTAATTGGTAGAATAAGGATGGACTAAATGTCTCCAAGATATCACCTGGCTGTTTCTTCAAGGTAACAATATATACTTGCAATGGGTGAATAGAAGAGCTTTCCCTGAAGCCCTGGTAAACGGTAGGCTAGAAAACCGAAACGGGAGCCGGGGTGAAGTAAAAGGCGAAGGTTTGCTTTAACGCAACAAGTCTCTGTATTCCAGATGGAGATACAAACAATGAAAGGCTTATAAATACAAACATATCTTGCTATTGGCAATCAGTCTAGTGTAGGAATGCCTTGAAGAACTCGACGTCTCGGCAGCGCGGCACAAAATAAGATTGAATTGGGTCGCAGGACACAGATGAACCAAAGGTAATGAAAAGGTGGGCCAACTCGTATGAAAGGGTCGGTTGACCGTTGCACTGACGCAAAAAGTAATCCCTAGCGCAATTCACCTCTTTGTAGGCAACTGAATTTACAAGCAACATGGCAAATACTGGGGATATCGATTGATCAGGCCATAGTCAAAGCAAGGCATTTATGACAGGACCCTGTGGAAAGAAAACTGTAGGGTTGTAGGCAACAACTTAGAACTGCCACAGGTCTACTAATAGGACACATAACTGTCAAGCAGCGCCTGGAAAATCTTAAGTGCAGAATCAGAAGCAAGGGATCAGAAATAGCAAGCCACCTAATGTGCAATTATGAAGCGTCGATGGGCAAAATAAAGTGTAAAGTTTATTCGGCTTACCACTATAGACACCAAATGGCCTCCATACACCCTCAGCAAAGAATCTGTAACATACGATATAGGGCCCAAACGTAATTGACTCGACTGGGTGTAACGTGATATTAAGGTGAGCAAAAAATGAATCTTCATAACAGTTTTTTGACGATTTCGTTATATTCTTCCCTTGCTTGCCCAAAGGTATTTCGAGAGATTTACTTCACTGAAAATTTTACATTATGTCGTATACTTTTTTAAGAGGTGAATACCATGACGGCTATAAAAAAAATAGTCCTTTGGAGTAATTTACTGACCAGAATAACCACAGAAACACTACCAAAAAATTAATGTTAACTCCATAGCTCCATATTGTTTTCACAGAAATGCCCAAATTAGACTACTTGAAAATACACATAATGTAAGTCAAAAGTCCCCTCGTTTGTTTGTAGGCTACCATGGGGTTGATGACCTGTTGAAAAATTCTGCAAGAAGAATGATTTCCATAATGACTCACATGTGAAACTGTGATTTTATTTACTCCGTGTCTATACAGCGTATCAACTAGGCTATACCCTGATTCTTTAGTAAACTGGAAATTAGTAGGTTGCCAGGATATTAAATTTACCTTGTTGCTTGCTTGTCAAGAAATGCACTTTTTTGGGTTTCTTACATAAAATATATATGTATATATCCGTAAACACAATCTAGGGCTACAACAAAATATAGAAAGTTTCGAGTACTATTAGTTTATAATTGCTTTCAGTAATGATAATCTTTCGGGAAGAAAATGCTAGGGGTTGCTCTTGTAATAATCCACACACAATAGTACTTCAGGCGCCTGTAGAAATATTGTAGTTGGCATATATGTCATTTTTCGGATGCTTTTCTTCTTCGGATTCATTAATGCATGGATTTCTTTTTGGACAACCATTTAATGACGCATTTAAAGAGCTTGTAGCTTGGCTACGTGTAAAAATCATCTTTTGTAATAATCATTCATACTCGTACCAACTTATTTATGACGTCTTATTAGTAACGTATTAACCGAGTTACACAGTTGTTATACATTTAACTAGTGCTGCTACTGTAGTTTTGTATCCAATTAGAAGGGCTTCTGCGTTTGAGCTCATCAGAACCCCGGTGAAATGTTATTAACACAGACCCATATTTTATGACCAAGTGCTACAGTTACCAATGCCAAATGAAGTAAGATTGGTGGCCTATGCCGATGAGTTGGCAGTAATCGAGACATCTAAGAATCCAGAAGATCTGCAAGAAAGGATGTGCTACGCTATAGAATCCATTTCCAGATGGTTGTCGGAGCACAACATTATTATTACCGCGAACAAGACAGAGGCGGTTATACTTACCGGCAGAAGGACGCTGCGGCAGATGACCATCCAGGTGGAAGCAGGGATGATCCAATGTGCTAACTTTGTCAAGTACCTGGGAGTAATTTTTGGCAGGAACAGTAGAATGGTGGCGCATATAACAACTACAGCCAAGAAGGCGGAGGTAAGGGGAAGGGCAATATCCAGGATTATGCCAAATGTCGGGTGGCCTACAAGTAGCAAGCGCCGGCTGCTGGCATCCGTTGTGCATTCCATCTTATTATACCATGCACCTAGGTATATGGACGAGTGCTCTAAAGATCAAAAAGTATCAGAACATCTATACTAAGGTGCAGAGGAGAATGTTGATTAACGTGTGTTCGGCGTACCGCACGGTGTCGGCGGAGGCGCTACAAGTGATAACTGGGATTTCTCCCATAGATCTAATGGCGGAGGAACGATCCCAAGTCTATAAGAACTTAAGAACCGAGACAGATTCAGAGATTGAAGACTAGCTGGCAAGATAGGTGGGACTGACTCGACAACAACGCAGCCTGGACCAAGACCTTCATTCCAAATGTGGCTGCCTGAATGACTAGGAAATGGGGGGAAGTACATTTTTTCACAGCTCAGTTTCTGTCTGGACACGGGTGTTTTGGGGTACACCTGAGAAAGATGAGGATACTGGAAGAAGATGTATGTGTGTGTTTAATGCGGAGATGTCGACAGCGTGAAACACACGGTTTTGCAATGTCTCAGATGGTACAGGCAAAGGACGAGAATGGAGTTACAGGTTGGGATGATAATCACTAATCACCCCTGGAAATGTAGTGAATACAATGCTGAGATCAGCGGATGACTGGGTGGCCGTAGAGAAGGGTGTGGGAGATATCATGCAAACGAAAGGAAAAGAAGAACGTGAAATACAGGGTATCGGATAAAGACGAAACACTATGATGGGCGATAACGAGTTAGGCAAGGACAGGAAAGACGACGGCATAAGATATATTAAAGCGATCGATAGAGTGAATAGATGAAAGGATGTAAGGTACCCTGATGTAATGCTACAATATCCGCTAGGAGGTGGTTTTTTAGTTGGTAGGCGGTCCTGCAGCCTTTAACCTACCAAGTTACATATTCAATTAACACTCCCGGACCCTGCTGGTTACATCTGAATGCAGGGCCGCATCCAAAACTACCCACCACTCTGGTGGGTGCCTTTTGAAGATTTTTCCTCCTCAAAAAAAAGATCCCTATTCGACGGTTCAGGGATTTGCTGAATCAGGTAGTTCCTCTTTTCTTGTGGTCGTTTTTATTTTTTCCAAATTTTTGTTGTTGCTTTAAAGCTTCAGAAACTACTTAACTAGTTGCTGTATAAGCGTATCCATGTATGAACTTGCAAAATATGCTGTTGGAGGTTGGAAGTAAAAGGTGGTCTCCGCTGCTGGGCTGTTTTTAAAGTTTTGTTAGCGGCTTTCGCCTATTTACGGAGGGTGGTCACTGGTTTAGGAATTTTTAATTTTATAACAGTAAATGTATTTTAACATCGAACTAAATAATGCAAAACTGGTATATGGTGATTAAATAGTTATTTTAGTATTTAGGTAATAATATGAAAATTTTAGTATTTAGTTCAACTACGGCGATACGGCTAGGGTGTGCTTTTTATGCAGTTCTCTATTAGTTCCTTAACTTAGCTGCTAAACTTCCACACTTCATTTATTTGCTCCATAAGGGCTTCCTTAGTAGCAATACGCTTAGAGCTGATCAATTCTTTCAGTTTCTTACGAGTATTCTCGATTGAATTAATATCTAGCCTATTGCCCTGCTAATCGAGAAGCTGAATATTTTATTTTAGCAAGATGCATAATCACAACCGTAGCAGTGTGACAAGGGGCCCAAACTTGTAAGAAGATAGAGCGCCCGCAATATGAAAAATACATACCTACGTAGATATGACGTCATGCGCAGAATACCAAACCCGATGTTGTGACGTCATTGGTTAGATGACGTAGGTATGTATTTTTCATATTGCGGGCGCTCTACCATCATTATTAGGAAACTATTATTTCATTTGAGGTATTTGTTTATCATTTATCACATCCAGATATTGTTTTTTGCGCTCAATGCCTCTGACCAGCCACTGTATCTATGTTTAGCATATCCAATGATAAGAGAATGGCTTAAACGGTCATCAGCATTTTTACAAAAACAAACCGGTTAATTATTTATCGATCAAGTATTCCATGTCACATAACAATTATGCTGGGCGCCAAACCCTCCTCTTTAATAGTTTAAACTTTTGAAAATTTCTGTTAGTCTGCGTACAAAATCAGGACTGATTCATCGGATATACTTGATGATAAAAAAGATAACAGCACCAACGCCTCGCAAATCAGAAAAAGTGACTTCTTGCGTTATTACCTTGGGATACACTAGACTTGCTTTTGCTATGGTTAACCACCCCCATGCACGGTTAAGATAAAATATAATTATAGCCAAGTTAGTAACCTCTGAATGTGTTTGAGATTGACTGTTTTTGCCATTCTAGACCATTATCTAAAAGTTCAAATTTGAATAATTTTTTATTTCTTCTTCTTTTTTGATAACAACGTATTCTCGGGGACAAACCGGCCTGCATTTCTGTTTTTAAATGGTGTTTCACTACTTAAATTTTTGTGGTTATAGTGCCAAAAGTAAAGGGCTCATGGTTAAGGTTAGCATGTAAACCAAGGGCCTCGATGTCGATTTCTAGCCCAGGTCGGTGGAATAAAAAAGTAAGAATAGTTCTTCTTTGCGACTCAAGGTAATGTCATTAATTATGGAATATTTGGCTCAATAAAAAATTTCGTTGATTAGGGAAAATCCCATTAGGGTAGGTAGTCAACGTGTGTTTGATTACTTGGAACCTGTAAGCCTGGGCCTCGCCTAATAAATAAACAAACGAACTTTCTACACTAAAACAATCAAACATGAAATATTAGGGGTTTGCTAGAAACTTATATTCCATAAATTTAATTTATAGGACATTGAATGATTTTTACTGTTTAATGAAACAAAATTTCAGCGAAATTGATAAATCCATGTTTAATCTCTATTTTGTTAATGAAGGACTTAAACAGGTTCGTATTTTATAAAACTGTGCAAAAGCGAATTTTCAAAACACCACTGAAAAATCCACGAACAATTTCCAACACCTTTGATGGAACTTCAAAGTTGATGAAAACATAATATGTACTTTAGTCGAAGCGTAAACCTCTGTACAACCGAAATGGAATACAAAATCACGATTTTTAAAGTACCCAGGTAATCGTCCCTTTTGGTACGTAATACATACAAGCAAAGCTCATAAATTCTATTACCATATTTTTAAACAAGCATTCTTATATTAGCCGTTGGTAATTTTAAAATGTAGATGCAAGGTGCACGGTTATAAAACTTTATGGGGGTCTAAGGTTTGCATTTCCATCCGAGATTAATATAATTTCGCAGTTTTGCACAAGGTCTTTTGCGGCTTACGTAAAAGGAATTTTTACTTGCAATTTTAAGCAATGTTGGTGCAATTCTGTTGTAAAATTGTTTTTATAACACTGCAATAAAATACCGTCTTGTAAACTTGGGATGCAGATTTAATTTTCTGTAAAATATTGCCCTAAATTCTGAAAATTCCCAACGAAATCTTCTCTTGTAATAAATTATAATTTTAGATTGCAGTTTTTGAAATATTGGCAATAAAAAGCCCTCAAAATGCACTTTTCGAAAAATCAAGGGAATATTACATTATCTTTAGTGAAGTTGTATAGTTTGGATTTTTTTTTTAATTTTCGAGGAATAAGCAATGCATGGATTCTTCTAATTAGTTAATTTATCGACCGTTTAAACGACGTAAATACCTCATAAAAGGAAGGCTCTTTATTCGGTTCAAGCAATCATCTGAGCGTTTCCTTTCTGCATTCATGTATTCAACATAATTAGCTTATTAATAAAATGCATCGCAAATATGAGGCCATTATTTTAATTGCGGCGGCCCTCGAACAATTACATGCAAAGGAGGTAAAACAGATATTCCGCCTTTATTCCCAACGGTGGTATTATATAAATAATTGATATGTGGGATATTTTCTTATTAATTAAGAAAAATTCGCACTTCCTTGTAACATTACGTCCAATTAAACTGCCATAACAACACATTTAATCGTAATAAAATAACCGTAGTTAAGTTAGGGGTTATACAAAAAGTTAATTGTATCTGTGTAATTTTATAGTTTTTGTTCATGGAATGTACTTGCATCAGCTTCTTGTGTTTTGATGCGCGTCTTGCGTTTATCGGTTTGTAGATCCGTTACACTGTTTTTAACACTGGATCGTGAGATATTAAATATCGATTAACCTAAAAATCACTAAAATGCCCCTTTTTTAGCAAGTCACAAAGCTTGTGGCAATTACAAAGAAAGAAAAAGATTACCACCAACGTTGTTTTAACCAAACAATTGGTTCCTCCTATAAACGTTTTCGTTTTATGGGTGGGTTTCTAAAACAGGTACACGAGATTTAAATTATATCCTCGGATCTTCATGTAACAACCACGGTTTGTTTAATCTTTACCTAGAATAATATGACTCTCGTTATTTATTCTTTGTTTGGTTTGATAATCCTCATTGTTGGACTCTCGAGGTCAAACGAAATAATTCAAAACTTTGTTAAAAATTACATTAAAAATTAGTGATAATTCAGGAAGTTGATTTAGGTTTTAGATAGGATTTTACCTAGAATTACTGAAAATTATCATATAATTATTGCGAAAGATTACTTTATAACTATTTCGTTTGAAACCGTTGTTGAATAAACTAAAAAGGCAATCGTGGAATTTAATTACAGGTGTATTAGTCATCCAAGGTTAGTTGATTAATTTGTAATTTATGTCTTTGCCCTGGGTTACATGTGGGGCCAAATATTCAACATACAAACAAAGAAACAACCTATGGTATTAAATCTAAGGAAAATTTCTTTGTATGTTCAGGTTGGTACCGGGTTAAAAAGCAATGAAAAAGCGCAAAAAAATTCCACCACTACTGAAAGTAAAATAATTTTAATTCCAATTAAAAAATCCGAATATCTAAAACCCAAAATAGTCGTAAATCACTGAATAACGCAAAGCAACCGTTGTCAAAACGTGCTTAAATTTGCTTTTTAATTGAATGTTTGGTTATGTCCGTTTAAAAAATATTTGAATAAAATGCGTTATAAAAAAAACAGTTTAACCAGCACGATTACATTTGGAATTAGCATTTTGATTATATTTGGTATTTCAAAGTTGCTAAAAATGTGCACTTTTGTAGGAAACCAATTCGAAACGGTTGCTTCGTTTTATAAATAATGGAGACACCCGTGTTCTTTTTATCGTGGTCATTTATAATCCGACGTAAATTACGTGAATACTTTACAATAGTCCAATGTAAACACTTCAGGCGTTTAACTTGATCAAGGTGGAATATATCCGAGAGATACTGGGAAGCAAGAGTATTAAAGGAAAAGATTAGTGCTGACAAGTTTCAGTTCTAAGTGCGAATACCTGTTAATTACAGGTAATTTAGATACCACGCTACTAGGACTCTTAGAAACTTGTAAACAAGGTGATATCTTATCGTAATTGTACTACAGGAGAACTTTAAATACCGGTAGTCGTTTTGATAATTCAATTATTTATATGACATTCTGACAGGTGTTAAATATAGCTGAGGATGTTTCAAATGACAGTCATTAAAATCAAAACTTTCTATTAAATTTGGATACAACTAAGGATTTAAATAATTGATGCTGCTTAGATTTATTTTAGCTAATAATAATAAATTGATGCTTAGTAAGTCTTTAACGGAAATTAAGAGTTTTATGGAAGTTTAATGTAAATGTAAACTTTATAATTAGCTAATTTCTTGAAGAATTTACATACTTAATTTAGTAATCACTTTTATAGATTTTAATGAACGTATCTCGATTCTTCGTGAAAATAACAGATCAATTACTAAAATTTGAAAAAGTAAAGATATTAATAAAATAATAAAAAATGTATCTCACCAGCACTTTACCCGCTTTTATTAAAACAAAAGTTGTTACCAACTGAAATGATTGCATAATTCTCCAGGAAGAAGTTTTACCTACTCTTTCTTGTTTATTATTTTCTGTAACAAGATAATTTCGCATTTCCTGATTCATAATTGCCTTACTGCAATGCAGTATTGTGAACTTTTGAAAATTTCTTTAATTTTAGTTGTTTGTATTATTTTTTTATATTTAGTAATTCTTCTAGTATTATGGGACTTGTGATTTTATGAAAACCGTTCTAATTCTATTCAGTTAGGCTCATTTTTTACTTATAACTTTAAATATAAAGAAATCTTTTGTGCAATTTTGAAAACGGGTAAGTTGCTGAAATTTCAAATGTCTAACAATAAATGTAGGTTTTATCTCATGAAATAAAAAAAGTCTGACTATACTAATGAAAGGAATTTGTTACGCAAATATGAACAGAAAACGAAGAAGGAGCCAGTAGCAAGTAGAGTATAAAAAGCCAAGACTCAATTAATGACTAACAATTTTTAGTAAAAATACAATCGCTCACATTCCATTTTACACTAATAAATATTTAGAAGCTTTCAGTAAACGTTTATTACTCATTTTCTAAACATTCCTAGGAGTAGAAATCCACGAAGTTATCGAAGTACATATAATTCCAAATTTTCAACAAAAGGAATATCCAAAACTCTAAAAGACTAAGAAATCAAAATATTTACTGAAAATAATCAGGAGATTTAACCTGCCTTCCTTCTTTTTTTAATAAAAGTTTAAAATAAATAAATTTTATAATAATTAAAAAATACGGCGTTCCATTAGGTAATTAATTTCAGCACAATAGAAATACCTGAAAAATATTAATTTTATTAGTTTAAAATATTTGGGTGCACCATAGCAACCCTAATCCTTAAAACTTTCTGTATAAATTTTGTTTCGACTACATTTTTAGAGAATTGTTGAATTATTTGTCATTTATAAAAATAAAACGCCAACAACGTAAAAGACATAATAAATTCACATTTAGTATTTAATGTTCAATTTCCTCCCAGAATATTCAAACCAATAATGTTTTCAAATTAATTCAGAAAATTGGTAACAAAAGGGTCTAAGAAAATTCCATTTGAGAATCTTAAGCTCAATCTGAATAAAATTAATCCTAACCTTTTGGTTAAACCCTAAATGTGAATATAGAACTTTAATTTCAATCCAAAAGAAACTAAAAATTTAAAACCAGTCTTCAGAAAATTGGAAACACGAAAGCCTAAGGAAAATCCATAATTTACTGGTTGAGCTTCAAACTTGATTTCAAGGCTTTAAGTTCAATCTGAATGTTGCAGATTAAATAATGTGACAAATATAAGGGAATTTCATATACTTTAAGTGTGAATTAAGAATTTTAAGTCAAATCCAGCCTCAGACTCAATTTTGCAATTTTGACAAAAGATCTGAAGGCCAATTTGTAAGTTTCTGCTTAAGCTTTAAATCTGATTTTAGAATTTTAAGTTCCCAGTTAGTCTAAAGTCCTTGAAGGCCAGTTCAAAGTCTCAGACTAAAATTAGCAAATTTGATGCAAACTCCGAGAAAAAACTCTGGCCGACCTTGAAATGTGAATTAATAATTTTATAAGTTCAATCGGAGAAACCAAAATCGCAGACTCAATATACCTAAAGCAATTTTTGCGAAAAGAATCCTTAGAGAAATTTACTAATTTTCTGGTTAAGCTTTAAATTTAATTTCGGAATTTTAAGGTTAGTCTAAATTAATCGAAAGTTTCTTATAAGCAGTCGGAAATTTCAGACTAAAATTAGAGAATTAGATGCAAAATATTTAAGGAACTTCATAATTTACTCGCTGAACTTTAAATATGAATTCAGAATTTGATGTTCAGTCTAAATAAATAAATCCAAAGCTCAGACTGAATTCAGCAGATTTAGGACATTCAGAATTATCTGGTTGCATGTTAAATCCGAAGTGATAATTTTAAGTTTAGTTCAAGTGAACCAATAATCAATCCTTTTAAGTTTAGTTCAAGTGAAACCCACCCGCGAAATTAGTAATTTCTATTGAAATTAATATTTGATGGTTTGCAATAAATATTTCTAATTCCGACTTTTTGCTTTAAAATCTCCGCTTTATTTTAGAGGGTGTTTTGAATCCAAATTTTAAATTTTGGTCTTAAAATCAAAGCTTCAAGCTCGATTTACAATTTAAGTATAAAATTAAGGCTGAAAAGATAAATAGAGATCAAATTTAATTCAGAAAGGATCAGGTTTTAACAGGAAAAAAATTTAAATTTCGGCCTAAAGTTTACTAATTTCAATTCAGGTTATTATGTCATTATTTACAATAAATATTTTTAATCATGAAGCAAAACTCGAGTTCTGAATTAACAGTTTTGCTTTAAAGCTTTAGTAGATATTTTGCATCCAAGTTTCAAACTTTAGTCCCAAACTTCTTTCAACTAATAAAAGCTCCTAACATTTAAAAAAGGCGAACATTCAAAACAACAGATATCAAAACAGCTAAACTTACCTATCTATCAGTTAACTTCCAATTTTAATATAAAATTTAAAATGAAAATACCAGGAAGATAGTTCATGAACATTTAAATGAAAAATATTACCAAAAATGTGAACCCTTTTAATCGTATATGTCAATAATATTTTACATTAGTTTCAGTTTCAGTTAATAAAATTAAAATAATGTTAAACTGTTCACGTTTTGTTCTAAAAAGCAATAGTTATAAAGTTCGACAATTTTCTATGATTTATTCGTTAAATTTTCGTAAATTCTCGGAAAATCCAAAGTGCCGCCGGAGTTCCGGCCAAAAATTCAAGAAAAACGTAGCATTGAGACAGCAACAGAGCCCTGAATATCGCTAAAACAAGTAATTACCTAACTAAAGGTTTAAAATACTTTCTTCATTATTTAGTAGAAACCGAGTTTTGAAATTATTACTATCTTCATACTTCATGTCCTCAGATCTATCTACTTAAAAACTTCTGCCAATCTTCTGTGCTATTTCATTTATGCACCCAGATAGGTTATCTCAACATAAGAATACATCCATAGCCCTCAGCGTATCAACCCGTAGCTATTGATCCTTGTTCGCATAAACTATTAATTAATCCTCTTAAAAATGTCTTTGTTTAGTTTACAGTAACCTTAGACTATACAGTTGAAAATAAACAAAGAATTGTATTACACACGATATATCATATAACCGGATTCTCCAGCTTAGGATAATTATTTATCAAATTTTTTATAGTTGGCTACCATGCGCGGCTCGTAATTCAATTTTATTATTATTATGATTATTATTACTTGTTAGTACGGTTAAAAATTTTAAATTAATTAACCAACACTACTTATCAATTCATGCAAATATTAACTTTCATTCTATTGAAAGTAATCGACGATTGATTTAAGTATATTTAATTCGTTTATCGATAAATTTAGCAAAATGAAGGAATAAACCCAACATAAATTAAGAAAATAAGTTTTCAGGTAATTTCTTTTAAAAGGCCAGCTTTGTGTGCTTTTATTCAAACAATGCCTGATCTACGTGGTTTTATAATTTAATAGGCCAAAACTGTATTTGCAAACCTTAAAGACATGTAAAATAACTAACTATTTAATACATAATGTATGCACAAATTTGGGGAGTTTAAAAGTAGGGTCCGTTGCGAGACGGTGTCCTATTTCGTGATTACGGGTTAAGACGTTGGTTCAGGCAACAAGCCTTTAATAACACACAATGCACAATGTCAATATCATTATCCAATCAAAGATGTCTCTGCAGACAACATAATTACGTTACGACTGTAATTTATATCGTATTAGTCAGGCAAGCCAGTTTTTCTGCTTCTCCGGCTATACGGGTGTCCTCTTGAGTAGTAATTATTACCGCTAACAGATAATTTAATAAGAATTTGTTGCATGGCCGTTGCCTGTGCTTGACTTTGTTGATTAACAAGGCAAGTTGATGAGTGATTTTTTTACGTATACACACTCATCCTTGTGTTGTTAAAAGAGGTTTGCGTTACTGCTAATTTGTTTAATGTTCCGTAAAACATTGTAATGGAACTTTTTAAAAAGTCATTTGTCTGCTACATAAGAATTTAATTTCAAAAAACTTAAAGGAAACAGGACGAAGAGCTTATTAAGTGCTGAAATGTTTAACGTGCATTTTATTTACGTACGTAATTAGCTTTAATTTTAATTATATGAATATTATTACAAATTATAACCTTGATATAATATTATTATCTTCTTTTACTTTCTTTGTAAGCAGTCATTTTTACGGTTGCATGAGGCAATTATGGTCTGAATATACAAAAAACATTGAAACGTAACTCGAATTTGATTTATTCAAAAATACTAAAAAGCAGGTTCAAATTTTATGTGTTTGAACTTAATTTGAAGCATAGAGCAGTCTTATTTTTTTCTAAATATCAAATTTTCAGATTTTATTCTGGTTATTACAATTTTTGTTGACAGAAATAGAAGTCTAGTTATTCTAAAAGCCTTTGATAAATTGAGCTGAATCTAGAAAAAAATAAGTATTTGGAGATTAATTAAGAATTAATAAATTTAAATCCTCATCCTGCGGGAAATTTTATCAATAAGGTTAAAATTTTATTATTTTAGCACACACTTCCAACAGTCCAACAGTCTTCCAAGACTGTTGCTCATTTTGATTTGAAGTAACCTAGTTTGCAAAAAAGTCCAATGAATAAAAAGAGCAAATGCTGAAAAGATAAAAGTTGGTATGTTTACAAACTTGTAACTTATTACCTGCATTTGTTCTCGATAAAATCAATTTTTTCTTATATTCCCAATTTGGGAATCTGGTCTTTTTTGTTCTATTATTGTTCTTTCAGCTTCTTCTAGGCGGCCATCCTTTTCTTTTTCTGCCCAAGGCCCAGATCCGTGTTTGTAAGGATTAATCTGTGCTTTAGCGTCCTTCTAAGATGATCATTGATCATACCGGGCCAGCTTGTTGTTATCTGTGACCTCACATCCCACTATCTCCTTCTTGGAGTGGCCTCCGAACCACGGAATTGCTTTCACTTCTACTGCAGAGAGGACTTACTAGGCAGAATACACTTTGGTGGTTTGCCATTGCCTTCCCAGGAGAACGGTCGGGTGATTTCGGTGTATACGTGACCCTGAGAATCGAACCCGGGTGATATCTGTGGTCAGACGCACGCTGAACCAACTGAGCCACGACCGCCCACTACTTCTACTATGAATACTTATATAATATCCTTAGACTACAGGAAGATTGGCCAATAGGGCTAAAATTATATTATTTTGGCACACGCATTAGAATATGTTGATTCTTCTGATTTGGGTAACCTAGTTTGCAGTAGCAAACATTGGCAGGTCAAAAGTAAAATATATTTAAACTGAAACAGTGAAAATAAAGGTAAACGGGAAATCCGATGGTTACACACTTCATTTGCTCTTTATAAAATCACACTTTCATATTTTCTCAACTTCGGCTCCTTAGCCTTCTTTGCTGTACGTTTGTTCTTTCACAGCTCAATGTCTAGGGAGTCATCCCCGTCTTCTTCTGCCCAAGACCCAGTTCCGAGTTTCTAAAGAATAATCTTTGCTTTTCCATCTTTCTTAGATGACCATACTAAGCCATCTTTTTCGCTTTTTGTTATCTATAAAGTCCTGTTTTAATCCATTCACTCTCGCCCATTGCCGGATTGATTATATTCTTATAGGCTATATTTTGAAGATGTTACTACTTCTCCTTCAGAGCATCATCTCTAATCCTAGTAATCTCCTTTTGTTACTCTCAGAAATCGTCCATGTCTCACAACCATAGATCAACCCTGGTCCGCAGTTATTTATTCTGCGTTACGCTAGGTAGTTCTTTTTTTATCAGATTCCTGCCTGATATTATTTTGTGGCTTATATTTTTCGTTGTTATTGCGACACCAAGACAGGAGAATTTTTTTAGAAAAAGTTGGTTATGTTCTACATGCTATAGCAAATGACAAGCCAAAATTAACTACGATTTTTCTTTCTGGAAGTAGCACTTCAGGACCAGTAATGATAATTACGCCTATTAACTGTAACATAATATTTTAGATGGAAAACTCTTTGCTATAGCATTATTTAAGTACAGAGATAACCCTTATGAACTTTCTTCCTGACAGGCTATACAAACACTTATAACCTACATATAGTCCAGGAAAAGGTAGAAACAGTGCTGCACCCAGGTTTTGAAGGTCTTAGTATCTCCCTCTTTTCTCTGTGATGATATATTTTGGTTTCCTATTACCATACATATATGGTGTGTCGTCCATATTGACTGTCATACCCCTTTTTGCTATATCGTTCAGCATTTATTCAATATCAAAGCTATTTCTCGTTAGCAGTAATTGGGTGTCAACGAAGAGCAAATTGTATATAGTGATATGCTCTCATTCTGTCTATTCTAACATTTAGAAATCTAAACAATGCACTCAGTAAAAATTATATATAGAAGTAATGAAATATGGCAGAAAATAACAAAAACCACTGAAAGGAATAACACGAATAATTGACGAATATCAACCGAAATAACAGGCTGAATTCAGAACTGGCTTCGGAACACTCGATCACGTTCAAAAGTTTCACGTACTTATCGAGAAAACAACAGGCTATGAGAAAGCTTTCGATAGCGTACAATTTTGAGCAGTAAAAAGAGCTATGCATCAAACTAATCGAAGGACTCTACAATCAAGTATATTTCGACTATACGGAGCAGACACGGAGATACGTTGTCCCCCAAATTATTTACAAACGCCCTTTAAGATGTTTTTAAAAACCTAGACTGGGACACCATGGGAATTAACTTAAATCGGGGATGGCTAAACCACCTAAGATACGCAGATGATGTAGTTGGAATATCCAACAACACAGACGACCTCCACAAATGCTAAATACACTACAAATGCAATCATAAAAAATTCCTTCGGGGAAAACAAAGATAATGAGTTAATGAATACATCTATTTGGGACAAGCAATCAAACCTGATAAAAGCAACCAAACAGTGGAAGTGGATTGTGGATACGGCTAAGATGGACATCTTTCTAAAGATTGAGTGGAATTCTTAGGAATGAAGGTTATTGTTAAACATTTGAGATCCTTCAATATTATGGGTTTCCACTAAAAGAAATATTGATAAATTAACTAAAGTACAATGCTACGTGGAAAGATCCATATCAGAAATATCATTACAAGATCGAAAATCAAATGAACGTATAAGATATATCACCAAGGTGCAGGATATTACAGAAACAGTGATTCGGCAAAAAATTAAAATGGATAGGACATAATGAGAGATATACAGACAACAGCAGCAACAACATTATGCACAAATGGAGTCCATGGACCGGGAAAAAAACGTCCACATATGCGATGGGGTGATGACATAGGCACAACGTGGGAGAATTAGCGAAGTATGGAAAAATTTAGAGGAGCTTACGCCCAACACTAGGTTTAAAAGTAATAAGGAAGAAGAAGAAGATCTAAGAAAGGCGATCGCGCTGAATGTAGTATATCATAATTAATTATTATAGTTAGGTGGATTTTATACTACTTATTTTAAACTCCTATATTGTATTAATGCACAAAAGGATTTCAAACAACTTAAAGATTTCAAGGGGGCCACAACAGAGTTATCGTTTTCCACGAAGGACAGACAAAAGCCCGAACCAACAAATAAATAACAAATGAAACAGGGAATCTATAGGCCTAAATTGAGGAGTTCGCGTGCAAAATCGGTTATATCCAGTTCCATACAATTTTCAGAAAACGAGAAAAACCTGGCCTTAAACACAAAACTGAAAATGTTAGCATAGGTTTATCTGAATTTGGATAGTGAACAGAATATTACATATTTGGACAAAGTGCAGTAAAAACAGAAGAGTTATATACAAAAATAGATTGGATTTAGCCGGTTTCGTTCGCAACTAACAGACATTTTTGGCAAAATATTTTGTATTTTTACTTAAAGTTAACAATACGTATTTATGTATGCACTGTTGCTATCTCTTCCAGATAATCACATATTATACTTCCATTTCCCGCTTCATTTTTTTTAAAGTTCCCAAAATGTCTTCATTGACCTCTTCTTTGTCGTTCAACCAGTTTTGTACTGTCATATTTTCCCATTCTTCTCCAAATTGTTCTTTCATCGGGTGGCGTAAACTTTTCTTTTTCTTATCTGGTATAGAGTTACCTGGTGCAAAATATGGAGTTCAATGTAATCATCAGATTTTTTATTTTGAGTAAAGATTCAGATGTAGTATATATTATCTTCCTGTACGGAATCGATACTATTGAAACGTGGCAACTTTTACTTGGACTTTATTATTGGTTGTCATTTTTTTAAAACTAATGCACTTACAATCGGATATGCATTTTTTTAATACACATGTACAGACCTTTAATGTCATGCATCTGCTACTTTATTCCACGAGTCTTTGCAGTACCCACTTCTGAGTACAGTTCCATGTTATTCCTTGGATGTCACAACTGGATTTCTTCTTAAATTTTTTCCACCCTTCCGCATGTGCGGTCGACAGTCAACAAACTGTGACCTCTAACTGGAAATTTATGTCTATTTGTGTAACACGTTCCGGGGATTTGCATTTTAGCCAGAACCACGCAGCATGGATGATGTGGGAGGTTTTATTCTGCCCTGTTTAAGATCGAAGCAAAATGCAAGGCTTTATTGGGATTTTCTCTGGCCAGTTCTAAAGGTCTTTGCTATTTTCTTATGAACACGGTTCTTCATAATAGGGTCTCTTCCTTTTTCAGGTTGTTTCTCATGTTTAATTTGTTGCTTCAGTCTCGTACACTTGGAACAAGCATCAGAAGCAGGTGATGAGAACCCACTGTTGAAGTCGTCCAGAAATATATTGCTGAACATATTGTTACACGTTCTTGGTCCTCACATTTTTGGATATAGAATTTATGTAGCTTTGCAATGGAAACGTTGCTTAAAGTGAACTCCACCGACTACTTGGATATACCCGCTTTTTCTTCTAAAATTTGGAAATAACCGCTTTTGCTCCCAACGCGATACTTTAACTAAGGATTTAGCTAAAATATATCCATTTTTGCTCCACAAATGAGTATACCATTCGATAGCCCTCATAAAACGAAAACTAAATCATGTGTCACGTGATTATCTTCAGAAAGTGGATATACTAGCTGGTTTTGCGCGCGAGCTCCCCAATTGTGTATAAGAAATAAATATATAACATATGATCACAAAATTGCTATTCTATTCAGTCAATTTCCACTAAAATAAATCTAATTAAAAGATAGAGCAATTGCTGTTTATGTGGTAAAAAATATTTTGAAAAATATTACAATACTTGGGTGTTTTTTTTTTGACCGGTGACGGACTCGGTAATGCTATATGAAGCAGCCATATGGGCAGAAGCGATGAGATATAATAAATACAAACATATAATGCAGAGGGTACAAAGAAGGACCCTGTTGAGAATCTGCAGTGCCTACAAAACAACTTCGACTGAGGCACTGCAGTTGATCGCAGGGATTCCGCCGATAGAATTACGAGTATTAGTAGAAGAGCACTGCGCTGCATACAAAGACAGAACTCAAGACAAGAAACACTGGAAACAAGAAACCCTTAGAAAGTGGCAGGACAGATGGGACAGGATTCAAGACAAAGCCCAGTGGACAAGACAAGCCATCCCAAATATACAGCAATGGGTGAATAAAACATACGGAGAGGTGGACTAGTATGTGACTCAGGCACTCGGAGGGCATGGCTGCTTCGGGCATTATCCAGGAAGAAGAAACGTGTTACTACTGTGGGGAGACGGACACCGTCGATCACACGGTTTTCCACTGCTCAAGTTGGACGGACGTGAGACGGATTATGCAACAAGCAACTGGTGAGGTATCATATATACAAAATTTAACGGCTCTGATGTTACAGAATAGAAGAAATTGGAACACCATTGCTGATGGATTAAAGAAGATAATAGCGACAAAGGAACAAGACGGACGAAGTAGGCAGCCAAGACCACCAAACTAGGAATGTAACCAGCAATGTAATAAGAACATTAAACATATGTAACTCGTAAATAATAATATGATAATTATGTAACTGTTATTCTATATAATATAAGTTTTGTATTGTCAAAGTAATAAAGTAGAAGAAATGAGCAACTCCGTCTGAAGTTATGCACAAGCGATACCGGAGGGAGTTGGTTTCCGAATGACCACTCGTTGGACCAGCATTGCCTACTACGCCATTAAAAAAAATAAATAACAAAAACTGAAAAAAATTTTACTCTCTTTACTTCTTATTGTTGTTATTTACCATTTTTAATTCTCACACAGAAAATAGGTAAGTTAATCAAGAACAAATTTTAATAAAAATCTCTCTTAAAAGTTCTCATATTTGGTGTAAAATGTATGTAGCTCTTGCCTTCCAGATTTTTCTCCCTCCCATCATCTGAAAAGAAGAAAGAGTCGCCAAAATCCAAGTGTTAAATATATCATTTTTAACAATTATCTCTCAGTTACTACCGAAAATCGTTTGATGCTTGAAATTTCCGTACTTTACGGTTGTTTGGCACCACAAAAAAATCAGATAGATAAAGATAGACAAAAGACAGAAAGGGAAATACAAAAAAGTGACTATAAATAATCAGCCTACAAAAAAACAAAGAAAATTCTTAGGGCAATTATAATTAACCCTCTAATTAGTCTTATTATACTCTTTAGCACAAAGGAATATCTATCATTAGATCGGACCTTAAACAACACATGTATTCCTGGTTACAGGTAATAATACAGGGTGATTCATTTAAATGTATGAAACTTACAACTGATATCTTTCATTAGGTTTTTGAATAAGTCACTCTTACAGCTGTTGTGGTTTACTAAATCAGTTTTACATTAAATTCGAAGACTTCCACGGTCAGTGTCAGTATTAACAAAACGTCTTCCGGATTGGGACCGTGTCATTTTGAGACAAGACTCAAAATGACACGGTCCCAATCCGGAAGACGTTTTGTTAATACAGTTTTACATTACTTATGCTACGTCTTAAAATATGAATTTGAAAACACACAAGCACCTTTATTCAAAGAGATTTAATGGTCACACTGTATATAGCCAATTCTTCGAGTCATTTAATAAAATAATGACATGAAAAATGTAAAGTCGGTTAATAACAGATTCCCTTACGAAATTAATAATAGATTTAGTCGAGAAATTCTATTATTCCAGTTCAGTCACTTAATCTATTTATAATAACCATTTTTCAAAAACCTCTATAATTCTAACTTGTGTTTACCGCACAGGAATTATAACTCGTTTTAAATAATTTCGAGAGTTTTGTTACTTTTTATTGTTGGGTTGACTTACTTCTGGGACTTAGTCTCTTCGTTCAATTTATTAATTATAGTTGTATTTCGGGATTAATTAATCAGTTCCTTTGGGAATTCATTTAAATAATTATTAGATTTAATAGAAATTAAGTACACAAGCGAAGTCTGCTTAACTTCCTGTAAACAATTCTTTAGAAAGCTTTAAATGTTTGGAAACTAACACCTTTTAGTAAAAGCTTAATAATTTATAATTTCATAATAACTGATCCAAGTTCTTAAAGCAGCGGAAGAATCAGATAATGTCAACAACTACTTATAAGGGTAAATAAAATAAACTTAAAAAAAACGATAACTGCTTATTAAGCCTAGTTACTGCCAGACTATAACTATCGCAATTACTGATTAATTTGTGAGATTGCACCACATGCTCGTATGACCTCTCCGGCTTCGTCAAGTATGGAAGTTATAATCGTACTTACTGTAGTTTACTAGACATTTAACACCCGGGAAAATCTTTAAAGAAAACCGTTGTTAAATATTTTGTTGAGAAAATAAACACAGCTGTTGAAATAGTGATAAAAAGGAGTTACCTTATCGATGTGCATTTTACAATTTGCGCAGATAGAGTTTGGTGTTATTAGCTGACTTTAAAGAATAAATAATAAGTTTTCCTGTATACTTAAAGTATGCCTAAAGCTAGAAGAAGATTACGTCAAATTTGCATTTGTAAAACTAATTTTTATTTCGTTCTAAGTCTAACCAATGAAAACCATAAAACAGAAAATAAATGAATTTCTAAAGGTGAAAGGTTTTGTTTAATTCTCCAAATTGGGATGCTTAATATTAGGAAAATTTTTAATATTAATTTTTATGTTCTAAAGACGATTAAAGAAGTCTTTAAAATAGAAAACCCAGCAACACCTTGGAAATAATAATCGGCTTTGAGTTAGTAATAAAAGGAGACGGGACTTTTGAAAGAACTCCCACAACTGCAATTCGCAAACATCCTTAATACCTAGTGATGGATATAAGCAGTCCATTTAAATTAATAATCCGGATGCTAGCAGGTAATTTAATGTAAAAATGCCTTACTCAATACTTACTGAACTTCCAAATACTTGATTTTATTTGACGTTTAAATGGAGAGCTTAAAGAAATCTACGTCAAATTTAGCGGTATACCTATTTACAAAGGTTGTCTTTAGTAATCCTTTGGTTGTGAATTTATTGGGAGATGAATATGGAAATACAGGTGTGTTAAGTACTGATTATTGAATTAAATTGCGTTAGGCTTTTTATTTCAATTTGTTGAATGATTTTTTAGTTATTGAATTTTAATCCGAGATTACCATTTAAGAAAATTGCGAAACGTTCCAGAAATGCTCTTTACTTTTATTTTATTCAAATAAACGTATCTTCAGTTTACTCGATTTTATCATCTCAGTAAACTGCAATTTGCTTCAGTTTATAGTTTTATAAAATTGGGACAAAAACTCCAAAAGTCTATAAAGACATTTCTCTGTCGTACAATAATTAAAAAAAAGGCAACTTTCACGTTGAATGTAATCCTTGACATTAAGAAATGTACCTGTCAAACCTTTGCAGATTGAATTTCAAAAAATTGAACTATTTTGATCACGAAGTACCATTAATATCTGAGAAAACAGGGCTGAAAGTGAAAGATTTCAGTGTCACTTCTGAGGGAAAGGAGTTTAGATTTGCTAGTTAATTATCTTAGAACTGATCTTGAGTAAATCTTGTCGTGACCATCGTGACCATTTATTGCTGTTTTATTTGTTTATCGTTTCATATTTCTCTGGAATTCAGTTCTTATTTTAAATTCGTTTTTTTGGTTTTTGCTTGAATTTTGCGATTTTGGGTTTAAATTTTAACCAAATTTGGTATCTCAAGAGAAGTTTTCTTACCACTTTTGCAGAAATTTGGAAAAGTGAAACTTCTTAGAATTTTTGTAAAAAAGTGAAAGGAAAATTCTCAAGTTTCTGATTAGCGCTTTTGTTTCTTTAGTTAACACTGATAAAACTAAACTTATGGCGAACTTATCTGTAACTGAAAGATGGGGAAAAGCAATCAAGATGCGGAAGTGACACGAAGAATTAAATTAGGTTGGTTTGCTTTTGTATAATATAACAAAAAATCAAAAACAAAAACATATAATGCATGCGTTCCCCCCTGTTCTATCGGATGGAATTGAAACCATGATTTGTAGTAAGAAAACGGTTAGGAAAGCTATATAGGTGGCACAAAGATCAGTGGAAAGTTGCATGCTCGGTATTAGACTAAAATAGATAGAATCCCAAATGAAGGAATACTAAAAATGAGGAATAATGGATATTCGAGAAAAAGCGGCCAAATGCTTCGTAGTTGCATTTTGCTCAATATTTCCGCTTCTATTGATGGTAGAAATAGGTTTTTTGCATTCTCTTCGTCTTTAATTTCGTCATAACGTAATAATAAAATTATTGTGCCTTTGTATTTGAAATTTTTAAGATAGCTGCAGTTGAAAGCAAGTTTCCGCTATAATGCTCCGAGAATTTTATAAAAAAAGTTGGAAAAAAATGTCAACTAATATTTTCACTAGAAAATATTTATAGCTTTAGGAAAATATCGAATGTTTTGAAAAAGAAAAATCCAAACAAAGATATAACTATTTTTAACGTTGGAGGTTATGTCTTCGCCCCGCAGCCCATCGTCAAAGTTAATTAAAACTTTAAGAATCCATTTCATGTAAAATTAGACGTTCTTTTGATCTAGACATATTCGAATAGACCTTCATTTAGAAATTTTTCGAAAAAAGTGCGATTTAATGATGCCGCACCCCGATTGCGCCGCCCGCTAAAAGAATCGGCGGCTAAAAATATTTTTAATGGATTTCTTAGGCTTAAGTTTATTCGTAAATTTCTTTCCCCGTTAACGTACGTCAACTAGGTACTTTCCGAGATAGAGTCGGCGGCCGCGCTTAAGGACTCACCCTGTACATATTTTCGGACGTTTTAGAACGAATTTAAATGGCGGGAAGAAAAGCAACGAAATTTTTGATTCTGATCAAAATAACTTAATTATTTTAAAATACTCTTGGATTTTTTGAATTAAGCTTACTAATCTAGTTCTTTTTTTTATAAAAATTCCTGCAAATCCGTACTCATTACGCAAGTTTCATATTATCTGAATCAGTGAAGAAATTCTGGTAAAAAACTGTGAAATTTTGAAGCTTAAACTGGCCAAAGTAGCTTAATTATTTCAAAATGAGTTTTGCGATTCAAGCCTAATCTTTTATTTTAGAAGAATTTTTACAAATATTCTTGGATTTTCTGATCCAAATGGAATCTTCCTTTTCTATATAAGAATTTCTGTAAATCCGCAGTCATAATGGAAATTGCTTGGTGAGAAAATTCAGTAAAGAAAGCTACGAAATTTTCAAATCTGAAACTAATCAAAATAGTTTAATTGTTCTAAAATACTCTTGATCCTAGCTTAATCTTTTTTTACAAGGATATCTGTAAATCCACACTTATTACACAAGTTTCGTGGAATCTGTGTTAATAGCGAAATTCTGAATGAAAGCAACGACATTTTTGACTCTTAACTGAGAATTAACTTCATTATTTTCACATCCTTTTTGATTTCCCCAAACCACGCTTAATTTTATCTTTTAAAGGGATATCTGTAAATCCATACTTGTTGTATGATTTCGTTGCTATCTGATTGTTTAAAACACATCCTCTTTCAACCTTTCACCTCCCATGAATTACAGATCGTTGATGTTTGATCCGATTGATCCCTGAATTTTTGAAATTCCTTCTGATTCCTTTTTTACAAGACTTTCTCCTGTTGGACTCTTTTCCTTTTGTGTGTGAAATTGTTCGTTTTGTGAACTTTGAGAGAGAATACAAGGAGCTATTATATCTGCCGGTTCTTACTTTTTTCAGATTTTGTCATGAAAAATGGTGTCTTAGAGTAGTTCACAAATTTGTTGCACTTGCTTCATGAACTAAGACATGTGCTTGAATTCTTTGATAAAAATATAAACTTTTCCCTTCGTATTATTAAAGATTTCCCTGTTTAAGATTTCAAACGGAAATTACACAGATTTAAAAATAAATTAGAGAGGCCAAAAAAAGTATTATTCGACAAAGATCCTGTAGTCATTTAATACCATCAAGTTTAATTAATAATTAATTGTTTTTCAGTTTTTGAAATATTTGATTCAGTGTTTATGAATTTTGTATTGCTTGTAATTTAATGATACCAAGTCTAATTTTGACTTTTTAGTTCGATGTTTGACAGAATAAAGGGTAAACATAACTTAGTACACGTTTACATATAAAAAGAAGGTTTAAAACCAACAAATATACGTATACAGAAAGTTTAATAAATGTGCAACTTACATACTTAGTCTGGTTCGAAGATTCTATTTGTCTTCAACTGCAAACATTCTTGTTCGAAAGCTATTTAGTTACCTTCATTCTCAAGAATTTGGGGGAGTGTGGTTCTCCTGTAATAAATTCTTTACAAATTCCTCTATCTAGATTACTTACCTTCCATTTTTCATATTTGTTTCAACAGGATTAATTTTGACATTCTGGTCACTGCCCCAACAACAACTTTTCCATTTTCCAATTTTTTTCCATGCCCAACGTCATTTGTATCCTTGTATTCTTTGTTTTATGCATTCCTGTACCCATCCACACCCTTGTAAGGAATTTCATCCCGCAAATTTTTAACATACTTCCATCCTTATCTTTTAGTTTTGGAAGTTTTATGTTTTTTTTCTGATAACTTTATATTGTTTACTACTGTATCTTTATTGTTAGTTTCTACATTTTGCTTCTAATTTCCCTCAATTGTTGATCTTACGTTTGACTTGGAACATTTTGCAGCTATTCAATAAAGAACTACGATTCTGGGTGGGCATCTGATTCTATAATCATAATTCTTCACGTTTCTTTCATATCTATTTCAATTTCATATGCTTTGGGCTTATTCTCCCTACCTGTTACACAAAGAATATACATATATTTTTTATAATTCGATGTAGTTTTGTATATTCCCTTTAGTTTTAAGTTTTTAACACATTTTGTATGTTCATTTGTAACTGTAATAAATACAAATAGATCCAATGTGTTGCTAACCAAAACATTTTGTCACATAATTCTTTCTTAGGATTTTTTCAGATATTTGTGTCACAGCAGACATTCACTTCTGCATGACTTTTCTTCTTCTAAAGTCTTAGACTTACAACGATTAAAAGTTACTAATTATAATTTCTGTAAAACCAGTGAACTTTAATAATATACAATTATGGAACGCTCAGCATTTCTGTGTAATTAATTACAAGAAAATAAATTTTACAGAAAAACACGCCCTACAAATAGTTGTTAGTACCTTTAGGAAACAAGCAAAGAACGTTCTTGTACCTCTAATAACAAAATTTTTTAACTCAACAGGTGTATCTTACCCGAAGATAGCTAAAACACAAATAATTATAGCTTATAATTATTCATTTATCTCCAAACCAGTATAATATATCATGCTTAACTTATACATAGAAGAGTAGTAATAAATAATTTTAAGACTCACATATTATTTATTCCACAAACGTGACTAGAAAATTATATTTTTAAATTTAATAAATTTCTGTTGAAATGTGGTAGCTATTTTTTTCTTCTATCATGCAAAATAGCGAAGCTTATCGTTTGTCATACAAAATTAAGAACTTTGTTTTCTTGAATATTTTAGTACCAAGTAGTAACGAAAAACAAATCAGGGTTCGTAACATAAAAATTTATCTGGCAAACTTGACCTTTGTCCGACAATAACTCATGTAGTTTGAAGAAGCTACAACAAGCAGGCGAGAAAATGCCTCGAAAAATAAAAGCATATATGAAATTGCTTTGGTAGCCATAAATATTGTCAAGCAAAAAGCAAATCAAATGAGAAACGGGTATGAAACCTGTCTCTTGTTTAACACTCTGGCTTGTTTGTGCAGCTTTCACTCTTTCGATGAGAATATTATTTAGGTGTAATTTCGAGTATTTATTTTTTAAAAATAGAATTTTGGAAAATCCAAAGTTATTAAAAATATATCTCCGAAGCAGCGAACCCTTCATAGTTTGCTTTTTAATTATTTCGAAATGTTGAAAGTATAATAATAATCAGAATTATTGATCTACGAAGAACCTTCTTAGTTTAAAGTTTAATAATAATAACAACTTTTGTTAAAGCAGATTTAAATCAAAAGGGAAAAAAGGAAATGTTGATCGTATTCTTGATATTTTACACATCCTCTTCCTGTAAATAGTAGCAAATAAAATTGTATGTACGTACAAAGTTGGTTGGGTTGTTAGTAGTCAGTAGAAGAACGGAAATAAAAAGAGATTTAGCTTTAATGGTGTGTTACTTTATCGGAATTTTATGAATACGCGCTATTGGAAAACGGTCAAGGCAAAAAGCGCCCGATAGAATTTAAGTTTATGGGAATGTAAATAAATCGGAGGAGCCGATATTTTCTAAAGTTAAATTATTTTGGAATGCGGATAATTAATTGAAGCCATCAAAAATATTTTCCAAAGTTGCTTTTGAATACTCAGTTTATTCGTGTTGCAAATTGTAAAGAATTTCCAAGTTTTCAACGCCATAAATTCCTTAAGAGGTTATTGCAGTTATTTAATGAAGTCTGGCATTTATTAAATCGCCACTCGGGCATCTAAAAAAGAAAGGGCCGCTTTACTTTAGTCAGATTGTTAAATAGCCATTATAGAAATAGTTCTCGGTTAATTAATGTTTACAAGCGGAGAGACGCTGGCTAAAACTTTTAAGTAATTGCAAAAAATTAAAAAGGAAACTGAAAAAATTACAACTTGTTAATTAAAACCACGTAATTTTACAGTGATGGTTTTATATTCTTTTAATGAGGCCTTCGCTGTCTAATATGACAATGTTGTAGTCTTTATTTTTGTTTTGTTAATTATTTGTTAGGAATTTTCTAATGTTTTGATGGCTTGTTCTGGCACCAAATTATCAACAGTTGGCATTTAACTTCCATGTTCCGTTTTATTAAATTAATGGTCGCAGATTTTATGAAAGTTTTTACGGGAGTCTTTGCTTTATAGAATAAAAAACAAAAATAACAAGCTCAGTAGACCTCACAAGACCACAGAAAAGAAGTATTAGAAATTTTGGAAATTTCCTATTTGAAAAATTGGACAATTTCAAATCAAACTCGTATCATTCTTCTAATCACAGTCATTGATTCTGCAAACGACATATTTTGGTCAAAAGTTGGGCACGTTTGTTGGCTCCATTCAACGTTTCGGTTTTCATTAAAAAGTAATCTTCAGACTTTTTCTAACTTTATCCGCTTTGATATCTTGCTATTTTATCATTTCATTCGTAGAATTTATTGAAATCACTTTATTCACTTCTTACACCTTAGAATATTGTTTGAAAAATAAAAAAGGCTTCTTGAAAACATTTTCGTTTAGTATAGAAACAAGTAGGATTAGTCTGTATTTTAAAATAGGTTAAAAAGTGAGATAGTAACACTCTTGGTTATTTGTTTTCAAAGGAAACAACAAGTAAATACATATATTATTACCAAAAACCGAAGTATGTTCACAGAGCTCCGAACATTTGTAAATCGTAAAAATTATTCTCTAACTTCGTAGAGTTCTAAAATTTAACCTGAAAAATTAAATCGACTTTTTAAAGCGTTGAGTATCTGAAAAAATGTCGAACATAATTTTGAAGAATTGAACATTCTTCTTCATATAGCTTTGTTTGCCTGAAAATTTGAAAATTATTTTGAAACATTAAATCTTCTACTCCATCGAGGTCCAGGTGTTCGAAAAATGCTGAAAAAAATTCAAATTTTTCATCGTAGATCATTAAACATTTGCAAGAATTGAAAATTTCCTAAAAAATAAACCTCCTGAATGTCTGAAACATTTAGAGATGGTGTGCGTTTATCTGAAAATTTGTAAATTATTTTGTAAAATTGCATGTTCTACTTCTTAGAAGTTTCAGTATCTAGAATCTGAAGAATTCCTAAGCATAATTTTGAAACTTTTCAAATTTTCCATAGAGAGTCCTTTCTTTCGCAGACTCCTAAATGTCTGAAAAATTTAGAGATTATTTTGAAACATTATACAATCTGTTTTGCAGAGGTGTGTTTGCTTGAAAATTTTAAGATTATTTTCTAAAATTATTTCTTCTTAGAACCTTCAGTATCTGAAAAATTCCTGAATACATATTTTGAAAATGTTCAGCTTTTTCAATGTAGAGCCTTAAACATTTGAAAATATTGAAAAGCTTCTTTTAAAAATGCCTTCCTTCGCAGACTTCTGAATGTCTGAAAAATTTAGAGATTACTTTTAAAATTAAACATTCTTCTTTATAGAGGTGTACCTATTTACCCGAAAATTTAAAAATTATTTTGTAAAATTATGTCTTTTACTTATTATAACTTTCAGTGACTGAAAAATTACTGATTTTTATTCTGAAAATATTGAGAGTTTCCATTGTAGAACTCGAAGCATTTGAAAATGCTGAAAACTCCCTTAGAAAATAAACCTCTCCCTTCGCAAACTCATGGACGTCTGAAAAATGTAGGGATTCTTCTGCAGAATTAAACATTCTTCTTTATAGAGGTGTATTTGCCTGAAAATTTGAAGATTATTTTATAAAATTATGCATTCTTCTTAGAACTATCGGTAAATTTTGAGATTTTTCATCGTAGAGCTTTAAATATCTGAAAATATTTAAAATTTCCTTAAAAATAAATCTCTTCCTTCTCAGAATGTCTGAAACATTTAGACATTATTTTAATAAATTAAGCATTCTTCTTTGCAGGAGTGTGTTTACCTGAAAATTTGAAGACTATTTTGTAAAATTAAATCTTCTGCGTCTTAGAGCCTTCAATGTCTAAAAAACTCCTGAATATTGGTTTGACTATTCCACTCATATGTCATCTGTCAAAAATCGACCAATCAAAAGGTAAGATTTGATGGTTTTAAGCTAATCAAAACGAATTGTAATAACAAAGCGAAAATTTTTTGATAACAGTTTATTGCTAGTGATATGAAGCGACAATTCTTTCATTTTACTCCCAAATCTCTTCGTGAGGAAACTCATATTAAAATTACAGATTATTATAATTGAGAAATACTCAAAATGCACTCAAAATACTGGAATATCCAACAGAGAACAATTTTCGTGTAAATAAACTTGACAAATAACGAAATGTTTTCTTCTTTCTTTGCAGACACCTGATCATCTGAAAAATTTGGAAATTATTGTGAAAAATTAATCATTATTCTCTACAGAGGTGTGTTTACCTGAAAATTTGAAAATTATTGTGTAAAATTAAGTGCCTCTTACAACCTTCAGTATCTGAAAAATTCCTAAATATTAATTTGAATATTTTCTGAAAAATTTAGAGATTGTTCTGAAAAATTAAATATTCTTCTTTATAGACGTGTGTGTTTGCCTGAAAATTGTGAGATTGTTCTCCAAAATTACATCTTCTGCTTCTTAGAACTTTCAGTGTCTGAAAATATTATTTTGAAATTTTTCAGCTTATTCATCTATGGCTCTAAATACTCGAAAACATTGAAAATTTCCTTTAAACAGTAGAGATCTCTTACTGCGCAGACAGTGCCTGAAAAACTTGAAAATTTTCTTTAAAAATTAAAATCCTCTGTTTCCTATAGCAAAATCGAATCTTCCGCCTCCTGGTGTTTTAAATTGAAAAAGTAACTAAAAAAAATTGAATTTGTTAATTAAAACCAGGTAATTTTACGGTGATGGTTTTATTTTCTTTTAATAAGACCTCTGCAGTTTAATATGTTTAATTTGATTTTGTTTAACTAATTATTTGTTAGGAATTTTCTAATCTTTTGATGGCTCGTTCTGGCACGAAATTATCAATAATTGGCATTTAGCTTCCAGCTTTCGTTTTACTAACTCTTAATTTATTTATTGCAGATGGAGGTTTTTATAGAAGCCTTTTTTGCTTTTTCAAATCAAAGAATAGAAATAACAAACTTAGTAGACCTCTCAGGATTAAACAACAGAAGTGTGTTAAAATTTCACAGCAAAATCTTAACATTCTCCTAATTACAACCATTGCTTTTTAAAACGACTCATTTTGATCAAAAATTGGTCATGTTTGTTGGCTTCATTGGACGTTTCGGCTTCAGACTTGAAGCTTTTTCAAACTGAAAACCTAATCTGTTCTGCATTTATCGCCTTTAATATTTTGGTATCAAATTTCATTCGTAGAATTTATTGAAATCACCTTATTCATTACTTAAATCTTAGATTTTTGATTGAAAAATTTATTTTAAGGTAAAAAAGGGCTTGCAAACTGCAGTTTGTTTTGAAAATGCAAACTTATTATAATTCAATGTTTTCCTAACTTTCTCGTTTAGTACAAAAACAAAAAGAAAATTATTCTGTATTTTATAATAGGTCAAAAAGTGAGCTCGTAACATTCTTGGTTACTTTTTAATGTTTTCAAAGAAAATACCAGCGAACTGTATTAAACAAAAACTGAATTATGTTCCCATCTAATTATGTTTTTTATAAAAGCAAAACGAAGGGAATTTATTTTCATAGCAGCGTAATTAAAATCAATTCTGGCAACGAAATATGGACAGAATTTAATTAATGCTTTCAAATGTTTTGTTTTAGGGTAATTAGTGCATTATTTGTTGATCTTTTTCATTCGGTTAAATGTAAACAGTTTTAATGGAAGAATTACAATAAATATGTAACATATGTAGAGTTTCAGACCAGATAATAATTAATTTTCGGAATGTTTAATCAGCATCACATTTTGTTTTGTCTGTAATTAATTTAATTTTTATTTAACGAAGCTTTGTTTTGCTTTGAATATTTCGTATAAATCGGCCTCTTCGCAGGAAATGATGACTATTACAAGCATCCAAAGGAAAAGCTTTAGTTATCAGACTAGCTTAACGAATTAGAAATAGTTTACTTTTGCGAATTTTCACTTAATTTACACAAATTTCCAATAGAAGTGTTCGGCGTAAATCACATTGTCATTTAACGGAAACGAGGAATACGTTTAACCGGGAACGAAATGAGTTTCAAACATTGTACAAGTTAGTGACGTTTGTTTTTACATATGTGTGGGGTGCAATCAATTACCGGTTGCGATATGTTGTAATCGATACAAACCTATAGTGGCAGTTAAACGCTTCACTCGTCGGCATCGGACATTTGTTCATTTATTACGAGACCAAAACGTGATCTCGTTTACACTCAGTAGCGTAGGTGGATACAAATCCTTTTAGGAGATTATTTGGTTAAACATGCGGAATATCCATAAATGGAAAGATGAGCAACTCTTTTTGGCTTTCCGTTTCGGTTAGATCTTAAAAACTCATAAAACCATTTCAGAGTTTTAGTAATTTTAAGATATTGACTTAAACTAACCTTAATCCTTACTTATCTACATTAAACTAAAATAATCTTGAATCCCTTCGGCCACTACTGAGATTCAAACCAGTGCTCCCTTCATTGCAAAGCAGACGTCTAACCTACCACACCTACAAGAAACCTCGAGCTACTCCTTCTCCTAACTTAATTTTAATATATTAATGCCTATGCCCTTGAAAGATAATTTTTAACATAAATAATGCAGGGAAGTTAGTAAAAAATAATAAGTAATTTAAAATCAGTAAATAAATACTAATTACAGTTGACTTTTGATCTTTACATGCTAATTTACGTCCTCATTAGTGGTGCATTACTTGTAGGTACTTTAAATATTCAGAGATAATCAAACGTGCGTGTTCATAATTCGTTTTCCCAAAATTACTACGAAGAACTCAGACGAGACTTTTAATATGCTAATGTAAAATTACAATGCAAATACTGAAAGTTAAGTAGCAATTAAGAATCGACAACTGAATTTTAAGGTTTTTATTTAGTTGGGATTTTGTGTATTTTTTTTAGGTTTCTTTGGTTTGCTTTTGGGAGGTATTTTTTGTTCCACCTTAATTTTTGAATTTATTTTAAATGTTGCAGAACTTTTTGTGCGCTTTTATATGAAAAATATTAAATAACTAAAATCAGAGAATTCAAAATCTCAAATCCTTGAAAATTATTTGAAAAATTAATTTTTTTTCTATAGCAGCTGTTAAAGTGCTACTTTATCTGCAATGTGATTTTTTAAAAACTCAATTGCAGCAGGCGGTATTCTGACTTAATACAGACAGTTCTAAGGTTATTAAGACAGAATACGGCCTGCAGCAATTGAGTTTTTAAAAACACATTGTATTAATTTGAGTAGATAAAGTAGCACTTTAACAGCAAGGGTAGATAAAGTACTTCATTTTGTGTTTTTAACCCTAAAACGCCCATACTAATGACATTTTAAAATGTGACTCGATTTGTAATTTTTTAAACGTCAATGTCAAATAAAATTTATTTTATAATTTTTTTCCTAAAATAAATGCTATAGAAAAAATAGAGTATTATATACGACGATAAAATTTAATTATCTTCTCGAGCGTAATTAGCGTCTCGACTGACGTCTCGACGCTAAAATACGCCCTCGAAGATAAAATACAATTTTATCGTCTTGTATAATAAATATTAGCTTCACTGCGTTCCAGAAGTCTGCAAATCATTTAAATTGTTTTGAAATTTACAATTTTTACTTTCAAGGGCTCTGAATATGCGATAATCGTGAAAACTATTTTAAAATAATTAAATAGGCTGCTTTGTAGTGTTATGGATGTCTGATAGCTTTTAAAATTTTATTTAAAAAATTAATTTTTTTATATCTATGCTATAATTTATTCAGAAACCCCCTAAACTTATCTTTTCTTTTCCTGTAAATTTCTAAATGTCTAAAATTTGTGAACGCTATTTCGAAAATATTTCAGCTTCACTTCTACTTTTACTAGTTTAGAAACCTTGAAAGTTTTTTAAAAGTAAAGCCTGAAATGTCTAGAAACCTTAAAAATTATTTTCGAAAATTAACTCTTCTACTTCACAGAGTTATAAATTAAAATTTAAAGATTGCTAACGCTTGTTAGTGTTCTAAACGTCGAAAAGTGTGGGAATTGATTGATAAATTTTAAATCTCGTAGTCCGTAAAGCTCTAAACCCCTGAAAAGATATTTTGAAAATATTGTTCTCCCACTTCTTAGAGTTCGAATCTCACTTTGTAGAATTCTAAATCTTTAAAAATTTTAAAGATCATTTTGAAAAATTAAATCTTGTTAGAGTTTTGAGTATTTGAAGAGTTCTCGAATATTAGGATGAAAAATTAAAGTTTCTGAGCTTTAATTATTTGAACAATATTGAAAATTTCCTTAAAAATTTTTTTTCTTTCGGAGACTTCTGGATATCTGAAAAATTTGAAGTTTAATTTGAAAAAATTATAAGTCTTTTGTAAAATATTCTACGTAGAGCTTTGTGTGACTCAAGAAATTTAAGCTTCGTCTTCGCACAACTTTGTTTGCCTGAAATTTTGAAGGTTAAAGGGTTAAACCTTCTGCTTCTTTCAGCTTTGAATTGTTGAATATTATTAAAGCTTTTGCGTCGTAGCACTTTAAATATTTGAAAATATTGAAAATCTCCTTAAACAGAAAAATATTTTCCTTCGCAGACTCCTGAATGTCTGAAAGACTTATTTTTAAAAATTAAATACTCTACTTTGTAAAGCGCTGGATGTCTATACTGTACTGTCTGTAAAGTTCTAAATGTCGAAACATTTTAAAGATTGTGTTGAAAATATAAATATTATTTTTTTACAAGGGGAGGCGGTACGGTAGTGAGTATTAGCATGGCTCATCGCTCTGCACAGTTAAGCATCGGTTCCCATGATCAGAACTCGGACGGGTGACACGGCTCGGTGTGTCCTTCTCGACGAGCTATGGGCCTTAATGGCCTGTTAAAATCTAAAAAAAAAATAACAATAACAAAAGTTTTTACAAAGCTTATTTTTTGAAATTTAATTTGCCACTTCTTCGAGCTTTGGGTCTGGAAAACTTTTAAATATTTAAATATTAACGCTTCTGCTTCGGAAAGCTCAAAATATTTGAAATTTCCCTTTAAAAACTCCCGAATGTCTGAAAAATTATGAAAGCTTTTAGGTTTCTGGGTCGTTGAGTTTTGCATATTTGGAAACTTGAAAATTGCTTTGAAGAAATAAAACTTCTACTTTGTAGAGCTCGAAATTTTCGAAAATTTTTAATTTTTTTGAAAAATTAAATCTTCTTTGCAGAGCTCTGCCTGCCTAAAATTTGAAAATTATTTTGTAAAGTTATGGAACCTTGAGCGTCTGAAACATTCTCAAAAAATATTTTCAAAAATTAAAGCTTCTGGTACGTAAAGCTTTCGAGGTTTGAAGATTATTTTTTTTAAATAAATATTTTCCTTCGCATACTCCTGAATGTCTTAGAACTTAGCGTATTTATTTGTAAACTTGAAAATTGCTTTGAAGAAATAAACCTTCTATTTCGCAGTTTTACATTTCCGAAAATCCGAAAACCTTCGAATTATTTTCAAAAATTAAATCATTTTTACACAGCTCTGTTTAAAATTGTTTTGTTAAATTAAAGCTTCTGCTTCGTAAAGCTCTAAACAATAGAAAATTTCTTCCTCGGCAGACTCCTGAGTGTCTGAAACAATTGAAGATTATTTTTAAAACTTTAAGGTTCTGGGTCGTAGAGCTTTGGATTTTTGTAAAATTTATGCTTTTACTTCGTAGAGCTCTACATTTTCAAAAATCCGAAATTCTTGAAATTTGTTTAAAAAATTAAATCTCCTTTCCAGCGCTCTGCTTACTTAAAACTTTTACATATTATTTTGCAAAATTAAATCTACTTTTTACAGTTTTGAGCTGCTGGAAAATGTTTGAATATTATGTTGAAAAATTAAAGCTTCTGCGTTGCAGAGAAATAAATTTCATCCTTCGAAAACTCCTGCATCTCTGAAGAACTTTGGTTTTAAAAATTAGGTCCTTTGCTTCGTAGCCCTCTGGATGTCTGTATGTGTGGATGTATATATTAACATAATGAATGCTTCACTTTGTGTAACAATTTTCAACACTATTTTGAACTAGGTCTTCATAGAGACTTCAGTGCCTAGGAAATAGATTGAAACATTTCTATGTATATCATAGAGCTCTAAGTATTTAAATATTTTAAACATTTTCCCAAAAAATAAATATTCACAGACTTCTAAATGTCTGAAAAGTTTAAAGAATATTTTGAAGAATTAAACCTTCTTCTTTACAGAGCTGGACTTACCTGAAAACTTTAAGATTATTTTATTTCTTAAAGTACTGAGTGTCTAACAAGTTCTTGAATAGTATTTTGAAAAATTAAAGCCTCTACCTTGTTGAGCTTTGGACGCTTGCATATCGTAAACCTTATTTTGAAAAAATGAACCTTTCACTTCATAGAGCTCAAAATATCTAAATTTTTAAAAATTATTTTGAAAAACTCAGTCTTTCCCTTTGTAAATCTGTAAATGTCTAAACACTTTAAAAATAGAAAATTAAATTTTTAGTTCGTAAAACCGTTTGAAACTTTCAAAATTAAATTTGTAGAACCCTAATCATTTGCTTCGTTTTTTAATTCACTGAACATAATGTATTTAAACTTTTTAATATTTTTTTATTATTCGAAGGGGCCTTTCAGGAAGCTATTTAATTTCTACAATTTTCTGAAGGAATTGATTTAAATAGAACATGAAAATTTTTATATCAAAAGGTGGAGGAAATCTTTTTCGTTCTGTTTTTCTTTGACTATAGTAAACATTCAGTTGAAAAATTCTTGTATAAATTTCCAGTAACTAGTTCAAAAGTTGTCAGTAACTTTTCTATACCAAAATAATTTTTTTTGTGTTTCAACTGAGAACTAGGAAATTTGTTGAATTTTTCGGTTACAGGAGGCACGTTTAAGAAAATATTTTTAGTCACATTATCTTTATTTACTGGAATGACATTTCTTCAATTTCCAATAAACTTATTTTTGGAAACAGTATTTATTTATTTTCCAAAATTGGTTGCCGTTTCTGAAAATTGTATTAAACTGTTGGACTTTTGTTAACTTTTATCCTGACTAAACACAAAAATATCCACAGAACCTATGTATTCTAAGTTGACCAAATCCTAAACTACAAAATCACACCGGACAAAGCAAACAAATCGCGTTTATCTGTAGTAACTGCAATGCAATTTTGCTGCAGATAATTTACCTGTATCCCTTTTGTTTTGTTTATATTACAGCACTTCCCTTTCGCAGCTGCGGTTATAGTTTTGGTGGGCCTAATTTAACGTGATGTTATATTTAACAAGATGAGGTGGGCCGGATATATTTCCTTCGAGCAATAACTCATCTACATCGTATGAATAATTCGCTTCTAATTTACTTAAAAGCTATTTTAGCGAGCTGCATTGTTGCACTTCCTTAGCGTGCTGAGCGTTTACGCTAAACTTACTTTTCCGCCAGAGCATTAATTTATGTCTACTGTTTTCGTAGCATGTTTTGTTATAAATGGTTAATGCGAGAGGGTAAAGAATATATAAGAATGGTATTAGTGCAAGTGTAACAACGTTACGTCTGCAAGCGTGCGAATTGTGATTTATTAACACACATTGCAGGCATACGTCAGCTGACAAGTTCTCATGTCGCCACTGATAAAAAGGATCAGTGTTCGTGTCACATTCCTTTCGTTAAACAAATACATACTTTGTTTTTAAGAGGCATGAGAATGCGTATTACTTTAACCATATTAAAGACCACTTCGATAACTGACACCCCCTAAATCATTGTTGAACCTCTTGATTTCCAAAAATTTTAAACAAAATAACTGAAACAGTTAGACTTCACTTTGTTTTCATAAATTCTGGCTCTTTTCAGTGATGAGTAATTTTAAGGGGGATTTGAGTAGTATGTACAGTCTTTAATGGAAATCGTCAATTTTCAGAAACGTATGAAGGAATTATTGAAATCTTTTACATTCAAAAAATAGATTCATTATAGGTTGAAGTTAATAGAAGTATCTGTAAAATGCAGATTCGACTAAAGTAATACACGCTTTTACACAAATTACATTGTTTGAAATCGATTAACAACTTTGAGTTGCATATTTGAAAATTTAAACCAATCTGAGCATTTTTGCGAATATACTTGTTCCAACTAGGAATTTTCCAAAAAACCACATTTACTTTCGCAGAAAATTTTCCGAAATTTTTGGAAAATACCTCTAAAAATACTTTTTCACATTTTGTATGAATAAAAGTCGAATAAAAATTGTTAAAACAACCAAGATGAAAAATCAAAATTAGTTCAAAATAAGCATTTAAAAAAATCTCCCTCCTCTTCCTTAGTCTTATTCTCCTTCCAATTTTCTCTGCCCTGCACGAGAGTATTACAGGGATGTGCAAGTTTTTTCGTGCCATACTAGCTTATCTGTTCATCAAGAATGAGATTTGCCATGACCATCCTCATCTTTTCTTTGTTTCTACTGGTTCTGTTCGCAACATCCTTTCAATTATCCTAATTTTTTAGACATACCCCAGGTATCTTATCTTCTGCGCTTTCATTTTATATGTACATATAACACCTTCTTCTCCATGCTTTTCCACTATTTCTTATTCATGTTTTTTTTTCCATAGATTCCCCTTAACATTTTTGATTTTCATGTTTCTAACTGTTCTCGCTCCTTCTCTAGAATCCATGTTTCACGTACTCGTACGGAGAACTTATCTACACTCTTATCTTTGCTTGTTGAGACACCTTCTTTGCCACCAGCACTGACTTTAGTGCTACTGGATATCTATTTGGTTTTGCCATTCGATTTTCCAATTATTTCTGAACTCTCTTCACTCGTACCAATTACCAATTTTCCTGGAAAAATCATTTTTCACTCTCTCACATAAAAATTCTGGATTTTCTTTTGGTTTTATTCTATGAATAAAAAAAAGAGGAAGGAGCGTAAAACCAACAATATGCAGCTTAGATGGTGTATCAATATGGCGGTTTTTAGAATGTCATTGGCTGCGAACGCTAAATACGTCAACTGTCAGAGACAAAAACGTAAAAAAACAGTTAGTCTACCAATAAACATTCGTGCCGGTTGGTGTTTCAATATGGCGTGTGTGGCGTATTTCCGTTGCACTTGCAATTATGCACCATAATACTTTAGTCTCCTTCCTTTTTCTTTTTATTCGTAGGTTTCACTGTTTTGCTTTTCTGTGTTATTCTATTATACGTTTGTGGCTTTCTCCCCATTTCCTTGTCTTGTCTTGGTTTAGTATTAAAGCCGTTGCTCTTGCTTCTTTTTCAAAATTATTTACTGTCATCTCTAACTTTAGTGTTCTTGTGACTATGGTTACCTCATTATATAGAAAATATTGATGACTTTTGTTGAATGCACACGCATTCCCACTTATGCTTGCTTTCATGTATTTTTTTTTTTGTTGCTAAAGCTATATGGAAGCGGACAGGTGCTAATGGGCATCCTTGTTGACATTTTCAGAGTTGTTGATGTGTTTACGTGGACTCCTATTTTGTTTTCTATATCTTTTATTGTCATCTTAATTAATTTTCTAAGTTTCTTGGGGATCTGTATCCTTAGCATAATCTTCAAGGTTTTCTTTCAGCACGAAGTTGTATGCCTGACGAAAATCTATCAACATTGAATAGATTGTGATGTTCTGTTTATTGCATTTATTCTGAAGTAAGTTGAGGGTATATATTTGATCTATCACTGATCTTCTTGTTCTTATTGAGATATTCATCAATTTTTGTATATACTTCTCTCATAGTTGTTTCCATCCTTGCCCATCCATAGCGATTCTTTTCCAGAATCGTTCATCCACAATGTCGTGTCTCCATCTGATTGGGGGTCTTCCTACGATATGTTTGCTTATCCCGAGTCTCAAGTTTAAAACTATTGGTCCATCTTTCAATTTCTGATCTTACAATATGGCCCACCCAACTCAATTTTAATTTTGCTATTCTTTTGTTCTATTACTTATATCAGCGTTTCTTATTTTGTCTTTCATGTTCAGCATTCTCCTTGCCATCACTCTTTGTGCTACTATAATTATTGGTGTATGAGATTTTGGGTATGGGTGACTGTTTTCATACCATATATTAACACAGGCAACACACATCTTCGTCCTCGATTTCATGGAGCATTTTTGTGAATTTAAAATACAGCTTGACTAGGTTAAGTTAATGCTTCTAACTATTTACTTCCGTTTCTTGGTTTTATTTTCCCATTGTGCTTATTTAGGCAGGTTGGCCTAAATAAGCAGACGATGTTACCCTTTTTCTAGTTCTTTTTCTTCAATTTGTATATTCTCCTGTAATGGGAAGCTGGACTTAATTTTCGTTTTACTGACATTCACTTGGAGCCCATTATTATTTAATTGTTCGTTAAGTTGTTCCATCATGATCCTTTATTATTCATTTATATCACTGATGTGATATTAGCTATAAACCTTCTCAAACTATTTTCCAGGTACATTTTTAAGTTCTAACCAGTAAAGCTATTCACCTATGATAGATTCACTTAGTTTTGCTTTCCTGCTTATATAATAACTGAACAGTATAAGTAATTACTTAGGATCATCTATTTAGCATGATTTTTCTGTCCATATTTCTCCGATTACGTTGTATCTGTTTTCTATTTCTATTCCCCATCTGTTAGAAATTATGTTGTTATACTGTTTTCTCTTGGGCTTTTGTTTTCTTTTAATTTTTAAATTATATTGTTTATTTCCATTTGTGTTGGCGGTACTACTTCTCTTTCTTCCTATTTTTTATGGGTGCTTTTTTACCCTACATCTAGATCGTCTGCTTTATTTAATATTTCCATAATATATCCCTTCCATCTTTTTATGTTCTTCACGCCATCTCCTATTAGAGTTCTATCTTTCGCTTTACAAAATATTACATTGGTTCATATTCCTCTTTTGTGTTCCTCCTGATAAATATCCCCTCTTTTCTGTAACCAAATTCTTCAATTACCGTTCTCCATGAGTCTTTTTACATACTCTAATTTTTCTTTATCCTCTCATCCTTTAGCTTTTCTTGTAGGCCTACTTATGGTTTATTGCCGCATTCGTTAGCCTATATCTTGACTTTTTTATCTTCTATATTGTTTTTGGTTGTCCTCCCTTGTTTGCTAGTTTTTCGCTGATTTATTAAATACCTCCTCCTTCGGTGCTACTCTCCAAAAGTTGTTTATACTATTACTTTCACTTTAATTTGTCATTTTACGTAGTCTCTTTGCGCTTCTTTTTCGCTCATGTCACTTTCATATCCACGTTATTTTTAGTTTTCCTGTCTTTGCCCATCATCTACTACTAAAAAATGATGGCAAAGATTGAAAATAATAAAAAAATTAAAGATATTAAAAATTAAAAAAATGATGTTTCTTTGTAAAGTAGTTACATGAATGTTAAATGACGTTACATTCCATCTTTAGGAACCAAATTTAATTTTAGATTTACTGAATAAGCCGAAATATGACAATCTTTGTCCTTTTTTGATATTTCGTTTACCTTGTACAGGTTATTTAGATACTTTTTGTTGTTTAATTCTAACATTTGATTTCCCCAAAAATTTATTTTTTCAACTAAACTAAGTATTATGGCGCTTAGAAAGATGAAAAATCAACTAAATTGTTTTCGTGTCCTTTCTTGTGACTAACAGAAAACATACTAAACTATTAATTGGCAACGAATTACTATTTTAAATGCTTCTCCCTACGGCCTATGCCTGAAACTGTTGACAATAAAGTGTTATATTCAGCCCCAAGGGTTATGTGGTTAATTGAAAATATAACGAAAATATTTAATTTAATAATCTGCAAATAATAACATCTACAATAATAAAGCGATGTGCCACCTTTCCTGTTGGTAACTTTTGCAATAGATAAGTCCTTAACGTATTTTTTGAATAGTTTAATTCTTACAAGCAATTTCAAGATTTTTGTTCAAATATTTGCGTAAATAAAACTCCTTTCATCATTCATTCCACGTACTTTGTAGATTTAGATTTAACCAAGTTAAACAATCCAGTCTTACTTATAACTCTTAATTATTACCAAGGAAGAAATTATAAATATTTAATTACATCTATTTGAGACCTTTGAACTAAAATAGAATGGAAATTCAGACACGATACAATTGAGGTTCATCTGCACTTATTAAAAATTAAAGCTTCTTTGTTAGTTTTAAAGGACTTCAATTTAAATATCAAAAGCGTAGAGGCCTTTGGAGTTGCAGAAAGGTTTGGACATGATTTGAGTTTCGCAATAACTTTGAGTTTATGAAGTTTTATGCTAGAAGTAAATAATCTTATTGCTGTTTATATAAACTGCATGTAAATTTTAAATTTAAATGGATTATATTGTCAGTATTCTTAATCAAAGGCTAAATTTATGTTTTCTTATTTCAAAAGAAAATAAATTCACCCCGCCTAAGTTTAAGACAAGTATTAGAACCGCATTAAAAATTTACATCGTTACGAGGGTGTCCAGTTGTATAACCGCACGAAATCCTTGCTCCTCATATCTTCCCCTTGCGTTTATCCTCTAATCCTGCTGTTATCTATGCACCCTCTTTGATAAATTAAACTTATAGACAAATTTTGATAAAAGTGCAAATTGACTTATTAATAAATAAAACATTATAGTGTTTCCCCGTAATTCGCACCTAAATCCTATATTGTTCGTCCTTAAACTTGGTCCTAGTTATTTTTTATTACAAAATAGAATTCAGAGCCATCTTATGTTGTTTGCTATGATTGAGCTGGGAATTTCACAGGGATATTTTCTATTAACTAATAATTAATAAAGGTTTAGGAATTGAAACTTCGAATCCGAGTCCAAGAATCAAATTTGGTATTAGCATGTATTCGAATTTGAGAAGCACATTCGAATCTCAAATTCAGATTAGGACCTTCGACCTAAGTCAATTAAGTTAGTGGGATTTTCTATCATAATTTCAGTTCCACTATCGAAAACCTTCAAAGCATGGAAGCAGAACGTTGGCTAGTTTTAACTGATAAAATTCAATCCTGAATAATTTTTATAACAACTAGTGACGCTGAAACTATGTTTTTTCAGTATAGGTAAATCATAAATCTTGTTGCAAAATAGTTATTTCTTTCGATTTTGATTGCGATAATGCGGTTCTAAAATGTTGCAAAAAAGTAAAAGGTTTCTACTACATCGTGTGAAACTACGTTAACGGTATCGATATTATCAAATAGTTGAAATTATTTTAATATTTAAATGAAACGATAACTATTTATGAGTTCGCCATTGTTCGCTGTCGATAGCAAAAAAGCTCCACTGTAATAAAATTAATTTTAATGCCACGATAATAATAACGATTGCTAAGCACGCGAACTTCGTAATAAATTGTGTGCATAGAAATTGCGAGTTTACCCTTAGTCAGAGTAAATACGGTGTTTAATTAAAAATTATTAAGGAGTTAAAATTACTAAAAGCGTTTAAAGCTTTATATTAAAAATATTTGTTGATACACCACCGTCGCGGAAATAATTTTAAACTTCAAAAAGTTTGAGTGTTACGATACTTTGGAATCGATCCAAAGTTATGACAAACTTAAGCAGTTTGAGATTAAATTCGAAACATTTGGCTTCTTTGATGTGGAACTGATTTATTGCGTTTCCTGTGGCTATGACAGATGTAAATTTCTGTTGATAAAACGGTAGAAAACCTGGAACTTTTTGTATTTTTAAGTTTTCCTCTAATTAGTTCATTCCTGGGGATTTATTGACGAAATTCTCTTCGCCTCCCTCCGCTGTATAAGCAACGTTATTGTTATTGTTTTAACACTTAAATTTACAGAGTGAGGGCGTTGTTTTATAAGGTGGTCTTTACCCTTTCATGTAGCACAAAATTAAAATATAAATAACTTAAACATTACGGTACTTGAATAATTGAACAAATTTATTCAATTTAATTAATTACAGCGGATTGTTACATGTTTAAATTAATTGTTAATTAAAACTATACAAATTAAACTGTTATACGCCTACTTCTTTCAATTATAAAATTTGAAAAAAGACTGGTGGTCACTCCTACAGCCTACAGTCTAAACGACATGGAGAGGTTAACAGGGAATTGACATTATTTTAGCTTTGTATCGTTTGTTTATTCATTTTCGAATGTTTGCAAGATTTGTCAAGAAGTACAATAAATCCTCTGTAGCTGATTTAGAAGACTGTTTTCCTATGGTATTATCAACCGTTATGTTCTATGTAAACATATTTATTGTATAAAAAAGCTGTTAACCAATCAGAAATTCATGCTATGTTGAAAATTAAAAAGTACTGTTGTTATTGCTGAGAAGTTTTTCTGTAATAAAGTGTTGATCTGGTTCACCAAATAATGTATTTTGTTGCTGTTTATTAAAAGTATAATGTAATAAAAAAGGTTCTGCTGGTTCAGTAAATCACCTGAATTTTGCTTCTGTCCTGCTGCTTATTTGTTATTGTTAAGTAATTAAAGGGAAATTAAATTTTTTCTAACACTAATATCTTATACTGTTTCTATGGTGCATAAGAGCTCGCTTGTTATGTTTCCTTTAAAATGCGCTTTTCTTTATAAAATACGTCGTCAATGACAACGTATTTCATAGGCCTTTAGAATACGCTTTTTTCTATAAAATACGTCGTTGCCTAGCAATTTTCACATTATGTGTATTGTGACGCATCTCAAATAATAATTTATTAAAATTTCTAATACTTAATATATTTATCATCATCATCATCATCATCATCAATTGACATGGAGCAGATCCTCGTGGATCAATCTAGTGAAAAAAAAATTTCTGATAAGATATTAGTGTTAGAAAATAAATTTAAACAAACTAAAGTATTCTGTGTCATTAAAACACCCTGGTCAAGCTTGTGAATCCCAGCACGATCCTGATCAGTTTTATTTTGAGAATTTCTAAAATTAATTAACATAAAACAGTATTAATCAAGTATTAACAATGATACCTGCCCATACAATTTTCTGTTTGTGTAAATAATATATTAAACGGTTTACTTTCATATTTCTCACAGAAATAAAAATTTAAGGTATGTTAATTAATCAAAAAATTTGTGTAGCGCTTTTTTAATTTCATGACTGAACAATCATTAAAAATTAAATTTAAAAATTAAAAGCTTTGTATAAATAACAATATCATAAATAAATGAATTCGTGGGTGTTGTGTATTGTCATCAATGAAGCCCACAGGTTTATTGTATTACGGTACAATACCGTTATTACATATCAGCTTTTTTGGAGGAATCATGAGCTCTCTCCACGAAATTTTAAATCTGTGTTAGTTTCTCTTTTAGCGTGTTTTTGTAAACTTTGTGTAAAACTACGAAATTGTTAAAGATTTCTTAATTTTCTGGATTTTCCTTCATTAAGTTACTTACATAAATGGAAAGAATATTACATGTTTAGAAAACGTTTAGGGTTTGTAAAGATGTTTTGATGAATTGTTTTACAAATTTTTGGAAATTGCTTTCGTGCGAATTAAAGAGGCAGGTAAAATAATTTTTGGAGAGGTTTTAACTACCTGCATAAAAAAATCGTTTTAATAATGTTAATGGAATTCTACAATAATTTTTTTACGAATTGTTGACAAGTATATGAATAATATCCTTCACTCAAATTTCTTGCAAAATTAGATTAAGAAGAAATTTCTAAAAAATACTTTGGAGGAAACACAATTTGTATTCAGAAGGGGAAGGAGCACTCAGGGCCTAGTATTCATACTTGGACAAGCAATATTAAAAAATATAAACAAAAATAAAGAAATTTATATATGTTATATAGACTTGGAAAAAGCTTTCGACAGAATAAAAAGAAAAAATGTATGGAACTGTCTAGAAAGAAGAGCTATAGACAAAGGAACAATAGAAGTATTGAAAGCAATGTATGAGAAAACAACTAATATAGTACGAACACAAAACGAGGAATCAAATAAGTTTGAAACAAGCAACAAGGCTTAAAACAAGGATGTATGCTCAATCCACTGCTGTTCTCAGTTGTGGTGGATCAAGCTATCAAAAGAGCAAAACAAAAAATGAGACCAATGCATCTAGGATACTAGAATATGAAAACAACAAACTTAACAGAACTCCTAGTCGCTGACGATATGGCAGTAGTAGCGGACTCACAAAAAAATAATCTTGCAACCCTGCCTCAAAATTTTAAATAAAGAATTACAGCAGGTAAAGATGAAGATAAATATAAATAAAACAAAAACTATGATTATAATAACTCAGGACAAAACACACAATATTACACTAGAAGATCAAAGGGTCGAACAAATACGATATTTGGCGGCGATAATTGAAAGTAATGAAAGACAAGACACAGAAATAGATGACAGAATAAGTAGCGACTCCAACATTAACTTATGGCAGTGGAACGTGGTGTCTATACAAAAGAAATTACAGCCGAATAAATGCAGCAGAAAAGAGATTCATAAGAAAAATAGAGGGAAAGACGAGAAGGGATAGAATTAGAAACCAAACTTTTAGCGACCAGTTAAAGATAAAATCGGCAACAAAAAAAATACAGGAAAGACAATTGGGATGGCTGGGACACATTAACAAAATGCCAAAGGAGAGACAAACAAGGAGAGTATAGGAAAAAAAAGAACACAAGGCAGAAACAATAGAGGCAGACCTAGGAAGACTTGGCAAGAAGGAAGGAGTAAAGCAAGCGGCATCGGAGAGAAACATTTAATGAAAACAAATCAAGAAGTTACCCCAGAACAGGAAGGAGTGGAAAACCAAAATCAAATCATCGTAAGTCTTATATCTAATAACGGTAGAAAGACTTCGAATTAAGTAAGGAAGAAACTTCTGGGATTGTTAACGAATTTTCCAGAAATTTTAGTAGTTTTGTAGAGAGCATTTGCTGCTTTAATGCTTTTACAAGTTTATGAATAATCCCCTTCACTCAAATTTCCTATAAAACTAGATTAAGAAGAATTTTCTGAAATTTTTAGCGAATTTACCGGAAATTTTAGTGGTTTTGTAAAAACCCTTGGAAAGGGGAAAGGTGGAAAGGGTTTATGATAATTACTGTCTTAGGCAATCCATTTTTAAGAATTCGTCTGTAGTGTGTTTTTAACAAATTTCAGTGAATTTTTAAATGGCTGTATATAGAAAAATATTACCCCAAAGGATTTAAACCTGCAAAGGTAATATTTTTCCAAATATAGATTTTTCAAAATTTATTGGAGTTAATTAAGGGTCGATAAAATTGTGAATGAATGTGAAGAATGTTCCACAAATTCATTCAAAACTTCTTTTACAGAATTTTATACGAAAAGAAAGAGACTAAAAAATATTTTGTAATTGCTTTCTCGATGTGTTCGACATATTTTGCATTGGGTTTTTTGGCAGAAATTAAATTGATTAAAAACCTTCAGCAAATTTTCGACAATCTTTTAAAATACAAGTTTTTAAATAACTGGTTAAATGTATCAATAATTAATTTTACTGTCGTTTATATATTATAAAAGAGGGCATTTAATTTTTAAAACAATTGGCAGAATTTATTGAAAAAGCTTATTTTTTAGACTTTCTTTCAGGAATTAAGGAAATTATGTGTTGAAATTCTAGTAAAAATTAAATAGATAAGAAAACATTTGTTGGAAAATTTTTATGAAAATTGTTCAGTAAGATTTAAAAAGGGAGGAGTTCTTAATGAATTTTTCTTCGTTGCCTTCTCCTGCAAAAATGGATTTTATAAAGAGGGATTGAGATTCTGAAAGATTTATTAATTAATTTGTTGAAAATTCCTTTACTATCTATTAAAAACTTTGATATAATTATTAACAAATACCTCAAAAATTTTGAAAAATTCTTTAACTGAATTTTATTACAGAACTTAAATTTTATAGTTTATTTAATTATTAAACAATGAAAAGCTTTTAAAAATTTTTTGAAAAATTTACCCGAAGCTTATTAATAATTAATTTCCTTGATTTCAATATTTTACAAAATTGAAATAGATTATATTTAAGAAAAACTTAAAAACCTTATAATAAGGGATTATAAAATTCTGAAATATTTGAGTATTTTTTGACAAATTTGTTCAAAATTTATTTACTAGGATTTAATACATGACAGAATTCGATGACGTAATTTGGAAATTTTCTACAACAATCGCCCTCAAATATATTACTGTTTTTTTTAAATTTGAGGTTTTTACAAATGCAAGATTAGTAAAAATAATTTTGTAATAACTTGTTATTGGCAGACAGGTGCTTTGGATTTTCTTGCAGAAACTAAATAATTTTTTTCCTGGTTAATTTAGGTACCACAAATTTAATAATAATTTTCGTCTATTAAATCACCGTCAAAGAGGAAACGCGGTTTAAAAATTATTTACGATTTTTGAAATACAATAAATTCCTCACGTTGTAATTTCTACAAAAAATCTAGCAGGTTTAAGAAAGATTTTTATGAAATTGTTTAGGAGTTCTTAAAGAAATTTATTAAAAAATTCTTTATTGGGTGTTCATACTGTGGGAGCTTCTTTAGCTTTTAAAGCCTTATTTCTTTATGGCGTTGGCTGGTGACTGTGGGAATTAAAAAGGAAAATTGTGGCAATTTTATTAATAATTTCCGCAAACGGAGTGATTTAAAGAAATTAAGTGGATTACAAAAGCATTCTAGGACTTTGCCAGCAATCGAAAAAATATAAGTTTGCTAACAATTTCCTTTGGTTGTAACTATTGTTTAGAAAAATAGACAGATTGAAACTTTGATTTTTAAGTTCACTTTCTATAGTTTTCTGAAACGTCTTAGGTTTAACTTTTAACTCAAAATAAAGCTTATATTTATAAAATTTGTAATTTTAAATAATTAATTTAAAGAAAAGCTTAAGTAGTATTTTACATATTCATAGCGTTCTTCTACGGTCTATGGTTCCCAATTGCCATCTTCCTCGATCGTTCCAGTCACCTGGAGCTAGATTCCTGACAGACATTGTTTTCTGTATATCACTCGCCGTGTTACTTTTGATCTTCCCTTTTTTCTTCGTTCATTTGGTGTCCATTGGTGTACTTGTTCAAAGATTTGTTCTTCACTCATTCTTTGCATATGGCTGTAACGTACTCAATTGTTTTTGTTGTACATCCCCTATTATCGACGTTTCTGCTTGCATTATCTCCCTAACTCTTTCGTTTCTAGTTCTGTCCAGTGTCCAGTCTTGATGTTCCTGCTGATCGTCGCCAATGGTCCATTTCTGTCACCTTTAATTTTTCCTCTATTTTAGCATTTATCTGTCATTACACAATATTTAAAAATATTGTGTTATAAATTTGTTTTTTTTTCGCATTTGGTATGTGAACCCCTATCACTTTCTTGCCTTTCATAATTCTCTGTTCTTCTTGAACTACTTATTTCTGTACCTAAATAGCAGTATTCTTCGCAAGCTTTTACTACTTGTCCATCGTTTAATATCAAGTCTTCAGCTAGTCCACCCACCACATGTACTTGGTGTTATGCGTATTAATGCTTCTACTCAATTTTCTGTACTCCTCTATTAATTTCCTGCTCATATACTCTAAATAGTTTTTGTCTTGTGCGATAACCACCTGGTCATCTGCAAAACGTAATGTGTTTTTAACTTTTATAATTTTCATAACGGTACCAAAACTGAAATGAAGACTTCCACGGTCAATGTCAGTGTTAAAAGAATGTTTTCCAGGTTGGGACAGTATCATTGTTGAGAAAGAAGAACTCAACGTTTTGCGGGGTTCCCATCAAGAGGAAAAAGGTGGCACAGAGCCGAAACTCAAGTTTCGCCTATGGTTTGGTTTAGAAGTTAAGTTACCGTGCCCTTCTTTCTTTTAGTAAAAGAGTTTTGCCTCTGGTGTGACTAAAATGTTGAGTTACCATACTCTTTTGGTGCCCCATTTTCCTCCTGATGAAGCTGCTTAAGAAAGTCGACGAAATGTGGTGTTCTTCTTTCCCAACAATGACACGGTCCCAACCCGAAAAATGTTCTTAACATTGATACCAAAGCTGTTTGAATTATACGAAAACAGCATGGAGAATTTTTTATTTATAATTATGAGAATATATCAGATAACTTAAATAATATGTATATTGTAATACGCAATTTTAAGTATTTCTGCTGAAGATCTTTCAGTCCTACACGCTCCAGTTTTGGTGTTTCTGTGAATGCTAACTTTAATTCCAAGCGATTATAGAATACCTAAAAAAACAAAACATCTGCCTGCAGATTATTAAGGAAACTTAACAAACCATCAGCACAGCATTGGAAAAAATTATAAACAGTAAAGACTTCAATTAAATATCTCAAAATGGCAAAATATTCACGAAATTACCCAACCTTGCCAATCTGCGATGTAAATTGACGTCAACGAACTAATTAATGTAAATCGTGTAAAAATGAGAACATTTTTGATGCCATATCTGTAAATCTATTTCACATAAAGTCCGAGATTTGTTTCAAAGATTGACATTTTATTTGATGTTATTTTTATACTGACACAATCTAAAATCATTTAGTTTTTAGTATTGAACTAAAAATAATTTACATTCATACGAGCAAGAAAAAGTCCAAATCGGTATCATAAATTCGATTTAATAATAGCGGTTGTTAAACAATAATACCGACAAATTTATGTAAAAAGATACTGTCGGTATTCTGTATTCGTTAAAAAAGTTGAATGAAAGCGTTGAACCTAAATTATAGTCAATTAAGTATATTTCTACCTGTTTAAATAGTCGACTAAAAGATCTGGTCTATTCTTTTTCGGATACGAGAAACCTGTTGGTTTACAGGCGCCAACGAATATCTTTTATAAATAATTGTGGTGTTCGTCTCATAAAAACTTATAAACATTTATTAATATTAGCGGTTATTAACATTTTAGTGTAAATTAATTACGGGTAATAAAATATATTCGTGCATTCTCGTACCTTAAATTCAGAATTGATTAAATACGAGTCAAACTAAAATACTTAAGATATTTATTATGTTTGGATAATTTGTGTTAATAAAATACATTAATAATTATTAAACCTGTCACGTTGTTAATGCAACGATTTATTAACTGATGACAAGGTAATCTCGCTTGTAGATATTGTAAATTACACAAACACAGAATCAAAGGAAAATTAACTGCCAGGATATTAATTTCAATCAATTACTGAAAGTGAATTATCGGAGGAATTTAAAAATTTACAAGTCACGATTTTATAAGTTTTATAATTATTTCAAATGTTCTTAATAAAGGTTTCATTAAATTCTAGAACTACACACGTTTTAATTCATTGATTCGAACGCATGCCTCGCTAACTAGATTCTCGTTTCTGACTATCATTTACTAAACGCAGGTTCTCATGATTTACTTCTCGAATACCGATGCTATTATTTCTGAAACCAGTAATTACGGAGACCACCGCGAAGTCTTTAACAAGAACAAAAATGTATACCTTTTACTGAATACCTCTCCTTCAACACTCCTTCCATATACCCTTCGGTCATTTTAAACTATCTAATTTTCTAAAATAGGAAAAATGGAGTTGGATGCCTTTTTTTATTAAAAATACCTGTTTCTTATTCGTTAAATGTTTTGTAAATTATTGCTAATCTCTTGTTTGAATTTTTATTAAAGCATTAATGTTGAAAGCGACTGTGACATTTGCCGATTAGGGAAGTTGTAATCCGCGACTTACATGGAAATGTGAAATCGCAGAACTTAATGAAATATCGCAATATTTTGTGTAATCCGGCTATAAGAAATTTCTGAAATTTTTTCATATTTAAAAATCGTTGGTTTTCGTTCTTTGGCATATTAAAATAATTTTGAACATTATTACTGAAATTATAAATTGCAAATTAAAATTACAACAAGAAATTAGCAAGCTATTTTTGAAAACTTCATTTGAGGGTGTAAAATCAAATAGCTCCGCGTTTGATTCTAAAAATTATTGCTAAGATTCTAAGCCATAAGGTAGTAATGTAATAACTGGCTATGGAAAGAAACCCATTTTAAACTAAAACAAAATAGTTTTCCAGACATAAATAATTTCCTTCAAGGGTGACGTTCTGGAATGCAGTTGAAAATGAAATATTTGGAGGCTCAACTGTAAAAAGCACCTGTTTATATTAGATGGGCCTTAATGATAGATAATAATAGTAATAAAAGTGGTGATGAAATTGGAATATGACAAGAGAAATGAACTTCTTGGAACTGTTGTGAACGGATGTCCACAATACAAAGTTAATGCAAATATTCATGAGATTTTATTTTTATGCGGAATTCTCTACATCCCTAACATTTTTTTTGATAATAATAATAAATTTTCCTTCTTTGGAAATATTAGCATTTTTTTAAATGTTTATGAATCTTTTTATTCTAAGTATTTTATGCAACAAACATTTAAAAATTATGTAATTCGAGCATAGAAATAATCTTGGGAAATATGAGTAAAATATTCTCTTTCAAAATTTAATTCTAAGGAAATAAAACAATTTTTTCTTGCCTGTAAATTTTAGTATTTTCTAAAATGATTATTATGTTTTTATTTTACACATTTTATGCAATAAACATAAAATATTTTACACTTCGAGCATTGTCATAATTATCAAAACATGGATAAAAATTCTTCTTCAAAATTTTGTTTTAAAAATATAAAATTAATTTTACTTGCCTGGAAATTTTGAAATGTTCTGAAATGTTTATGAATTTTCTTTAGAAGAAAATAGAACGTATTTTATGCAATAAGAATTAAATAGTATTTATACACTTCTTGCATTGAAACTAATTTGCGAAATATAGGAAAAAATTCTTATTTAAGGTATTTTTTCAAAACCAAACTAATTTTTAGTTGTCTCGAAATTCTAATATTTTCTGAAACATTTATGAATTTTATGCCATAAACATTAAAAATCTGTCCTCAGTAATTTTACATTTCCTTTTTTAATCAGAAAAGGCTCTTCACAAACTGAAACAATTTTTGAAAAGTTGAGAACCATTTTATAATTAAAAATGTTTTAGTGTTCACATATTTTCTTTAAAATTTGTTAACTTATTATTTGTGCTTTAATAAAATATGATTTAAGGCACGTATAAAATTAATTTCACTAAAATTCCTTAAATTAATTTTTTGCGTGAAAATACGTTTTCTGACCCCGTGGAAATTTAGGATAAGTAGAAATGTGGTTCAAGTTTAGTGGTTCACTCGTGAAAATGAAAATTTTCCGTCAAGTTTATCGATTACAGCAAACATTGACTCCGACATAAATCAACCGACATAGTCCACATAATTTCGTTATGTCTAGCACTTAAAAAAAAAGAAATTGTTATGTATATTGACATAGGACATGCAAATACGAAGTTTAAAAGTTAAAGACACCAAAATCTTCAAGGGCGACCTTGAAAATACACGCGAAGGGCCCATGTTACATCTGAGCTGGTAATAACTTATCCCTTTTAATCTGTGATCATATTTTCCTTTGGTTAATAAGTTCTTGGTTTGGAGAAAGAAAAATTTGCTTCGACATTATGGTGAGTGAAAGTCTGAAGGTGAATTTATTGCCAAATTGAGTTTTGTAAAAATATTTGGAAAAGACGAATTGTATAAAATAAACATCGTCCGTAAATCACTTTTAAATCACTTTAAACCAGAATTTTATAGCGATGATAGGATTAACAGCAGTTAATTTCAACATCTGGACAAGTTCGGTGTTAAACGACGAAGACCTTAATCTGTTATATAAATGTTTTATTTAAATTATAAATTAAGCTCGTTACGTGTTATCTGGCAAAATATTGCATTAAAATGATTTAGTAGGAGCAACAGCCTAGTCGAGTTTTATTTTTAGTCGTAATAATTAATTAATTAGCGAAGACTACATGAATTTAGACATTATTTATGTACGGTTTGTTGGCATTTTAATCATCCTATCTTTCATCCTTTTTAATTAGATTTTGATTTGCTACTGTTTGGTTAATTAACAGCGGTTCCAAAATTTTATCCCCGATACTAATTAATGGTAGGAATTTACATAGGTATTTGTTTTTTAGGACCACTGCATAAATATATAAGGAAAACTCCACAATGTTACAGACGTCACGAAATAGCCATTCGTCTCGAGTCTACGATACTATCTAATAAAACCTGGTTCACACGCGACCACATGTTCACTTCGATATTATTTTATGTATGCGTGAGTTGGCGATAAGATAGAACCTGTGTAAAAATGGCTCCCGCTTTAGGCACTCGATGATTGCCCTATATCTACAATTATGATTTAATGGACAAATCGGGGCATTTGCATAACTTGATGATGTTGGATTTTATACTTAATAAGATCTATTATACTTACGTAACTCTAATACAAACAGGCCTTTGTTTATAAATTATCGTTATATAAATTACACTGGTATGATCACCTGTACTTAATCATCTTTTATTTACTACAGATATTTCGTTACAGATTCCTATCTAAATTCGTATCTGTGAAATTAAACACTACTCTTGATATTATATTACTTCCCTTCGTATCGTTTACTTGTGTAAATATATTATGCAGTTCGAAACTGCATACGTTTATCAGAATTACATATTTTCAGGACGTTCACATTTCTATTGCAATGTAAGGAATATCTGGTCTATTTTTTTTTTAAACAGCAAAATCTTTTTAACCAGAATAATTGACTTAAAAGATTAAAACTCAAATTGAACTCTTCTGTAATTTAAAGGTTTCGTAGATTTTCGTACTTAGCCATATGCAATTTTCTTTCAGTTTCGGTCTCAGTCTGTCATCCATCATTAAATTTTATCACCTAATTTAGAATACTTCAAAGGTATATCAAATTAGCATTGATATTTTCCTTGTTAAACACGAAACAAAGCAATTTTTTAAATTTTGCTATTAACTTTGAAAAATTATTGGCTTATAAAACCACGCACTTAAATTATTTGAAAACATTAAACATCAAGTTAACTAAAAGCGTTTTTAAAGTGCTAAAAGAAAGCCATCTCCAGGAAAATGCTTCAGCACTCAAATCCTCTGTACCTTCAGTATTAGTTGTTAGTTTTAACTGTTAATATTCTTAAAACTTCCGCCAAAATAATTCTAAAATTCCCTTGATTTCGCTCGAAGGGCCTTGCAGGTCCTTGGTTTGCTTAACATCTTTTCGCCATGCTCCTCAGTTCATTGCCATCATCATCCTGTTTTCAACTTTAATTTTTATTAGGCTTCTATGCCATTGTTCCTTCTCTTATAAAGGCACCCATTTCAATTATTTTAGAATGTTATATATCAAATACTGAAAGTTTTTTGAAACTAATGCTAGAGGAAAGCTCTCTTCGGGAAAATCCCATTTTTCTTTTCACTTCAGTATAAGTTATTGGTTTTAAATGTCAATATTCTTAAAACTTCTGCCAAAATAATTATAAACTTTCTGTATGGTTTGATTCTTATGAGCTTTGTAGGTCTTTGGCTTGCTTGATAACTCTTCTCCGTGCTCTTCTGTTCCATGCCATCCTCGTCCTGTTTCCAAAATTAAGTTTTGATTATATTCCCTTTTATACTATTATTCAATCTCTTATCAAGGCACCTACTTAAATTATTTGAGAATTATCAAACTAACTTAAAACTTTTTAAAGAAATACAAAGGAAAGGTATCTTCGGTATTTGTAATCGATTTTAAATGTTAATGTTTTTAAAATTTCTTGCAAAATAATTATATACTTTTTAAATGATTTGTTTTTACGGGCTTGGGTTCCTTTCTATGTTATCATTCCATCTCTTATAAGGGCACTCAATTAAATTATTTTAGGATAGTAAGTATCAACTTAAATAAAAGCTTATTTAAAATAATAGCCAAAAGAAAGCAATCTTCAGGAAAATGCTTCAAAATTCGAATTCTTCGTCCCTGCGGCATTAGTTATGGATTTTAAGTGTTATTATTATTCTTAAAACTTCTGCCAAAATTATTATAAAGTTTTTGTGTGATTTGGTTCTATGTGCTTTACAGGTTTTCGGTTTGTTTGCTGCTCAGTTCCTTGCCAGCATCCTCATGTTTCCATTTTGATTTAGTCATTCTTCACGTAATGCCATCTTGTTCTTGCTCTTCTCCTTATCCTTGGGTTGCGTTGTATAATTTTCCTGGTAAGATATTATTTTGGTACTCTTTCGGCTTTCATTCTTCTTGTTCCATAAATGCCAAATAAGACAAGATTATATTTAATTGAAATCTAGCGTTAGTTAAAATGGTTTACAGTGAATTTACTAAAAATTTAAGCAATATTAGTTAACAAATGCCATAGCAGCACAATGGCAAATAAGGAAATTTAAACTAAGAATAGACGATGAAAATGAGTTTTAAATAGTTATCTTTCCTAAGTCATACACTGAATTTCTGCTTAGTCTTCCTCTTCTTCGCTTAATGTAACATCTGTCAGGAAAGTCATTTTTGGTGGTTTTGCTGCTTCTATCACCGTTAGATGCCACAATCGTATCAAATGTTTGTCATTGTTACTATAGTTGTATAGTTATTATGTATCGCCATTTATTCATTTGTGTCACTCCTCTCCAACAAGTTCTCCAAAATATTTTTGTTTCTCTCGCTTTCATGCTTTCATTTTTATAGTTTTTCTTGGTCGCTTTTGTTTAACTCCTACATCTTATTTGTGGCACCGTATAAACTTCTGGACATATTCTTCTCTGTCTTTAGTTTATAAAGCGTTACCATTTTTCGAGTTTCGATTTTCAACGTTTTTACTGAATCCTCTTCCTTCCTAGGTTTACATGTTAAATTCTCTCTCCTATTTTCTACTGATCATCATGCACTTATTTTCTTTTTCTGTTCGTTTATTGTAAATTTTAGCGTTGTAATCTAACTTTTTTGAATTCAGTTTTAGTTTTCTCAAATCCCAGGACGATAAAAATACAACGAAAGAGTCAACAAAGATTGGTCTTCGTTCTTTAATTTTGATGGAAATTTACATTCCATTCCCACACTTTCTATCCTGCATTACTCATCCTTTTTAGTTTTTCAAATTAAGGAGTCCCCCTTTTTCTTTTCTTTTCTTTTCTACTCGCCATTCTCTATTCTATCTGTATTTCTGTCCATTTATTATTATTCTTATTGGCTGCTGTAACCTCGTCACTGTTTCGTATAATTCGTTCCTTATTCCGAAGATCACTATTAGGTTATCGTCAGAGGCGATGCAGTGTATACCTTTATTTTGTTTATACGTGATTTTCGAATCACCTTTTCTAATATTAAATTAAACAGCAGAGCAGGGCTCCCAGTCTGTCCACAGCTAATTTTGAATTTCTGTGGAACTTGGGGTATTTTATATTTATAAACCTTTACCTCCCAAAATGAAGTTCTAGAACCGTTAGAAGGGTAATAAATAATTATTGCAAATTTAAACTATTTTCGAACTGAAATAGAACTACATATTTTGGTGCCTTCACATGACTTATTGGGGTTTACCTGAGTAATTTTCTTATGAACTACTATTAACTGTTAATATTTTGTTTATTTTTAATTTATAGTTTATATTATTTTAAATTATAACACTTTTGGAAGCAATACAATTTAATCTTTTGGGTCGTCTTTATTAAAAGCAACTTCAAAACCGATGAAGAAGTTCTAGTTTTATCAATAATTTATTTATTGATTCATTTTTGTACTTTATTTATTGTCTTATTTGCTCGTTATCTATGTATCGAATTTAGTTTATACAGGGCTACATAATTGCATATTTCTATAAAGTTCTAATAAAAGCAAAACTTGTCAAAACTTCTGTGAACTGAATTTTTAAGAATGTTTTAGCTCGTGATTGAGTGCCGTAAAATATTTTGGTAACTGTAATATTATTAATTATGAAACATTTATACACAGAAACTGTCAAACTAAAAATAAAGTCATTTCTAATCTGGTTTCTGATTTTTCTTTACTACTTTGTTTATTATCTATAACAAAAAGTTACATGAAAGTACCAACAAAATCATAGCCGAAATAAAAACTAAGACAGTAAACTAACAGATTTCGTTATACCTACTTGGAATTGAAATAAAACAAATTTTACCAAAATATGAAGACGTTTGTATAAATTAATGAAATTATTATGTTAGATTGGGAATGCTGCTAATTAAGTTTGAATATGCTTTTTAGAAATTTTGTTATGCTTTTTACAAAACTGTGATTATAAACTGTTTGGGAGAAACGAGAATTGTATTCTTTTAAGTTTCGTTTTTTTCTGTGACTCGAAAGAGCTTTTCAATCTTCAGAAATACTTCACTTTTGGTGTACATTTTGACATAGCAGCGTTTTCGAAGTTTTCTTGTAAAAAGGATCAGGCGGGAAGAAAGAACTTGCTAGAAATTTTAGTTTTTTAATCAAACTTCTAATAAATCTAATTTCAGTGGGATTATTTCTGTTATGAAGCCTAAATAATTATTCTTATGATATCTTATCTCCATTACATAAACTAAGGTTTATTTTAATCCTTAAAAAAACTGTGACCTTATTTTGAAAGTCTTTATTTTTCTGAAAACTCCAACCAATTAAAATACACCTTAAGAAAACTTACACAAAGGTGTAAAAACAGGAGACCCATGTACGACGAAAAAGTAAGGCTTCGTGCTTTAATTTTAATGGAATGCTGCATTCCATCAATTCTGTCTAAACAGACTCAACTGAAAATACTGCAATGAAATTTGTTTAAAAATGCTTCTAAGAAAGTTGTCTCTGTATGGCTTTCCCGATACAAGTTTTTGAAATATTTGTTTCTTTTGTTGCGATTAACTTGCAATACTAAAAACCATTTATCTAAAAAGTTATTAATTTATTTAATTATGATATAAATTGCTTAATAATAGTTGATATTTTTAATTTTTAAAATTGAAGCAATAATAATAATGTTAATGTAAACTTGTAATTTAGTTATAATTAAATTTAGTTATTTCTAAAATAGAGAAAGGGTTCAAAGAAATTGTAACGGATAATTTTATTATCCGCAATTAGATAATACACATTTAAAGGACTTCATTTGGGTTAAAATAATCTCGTAAGAGTGAAATTTGATTGCATTAAATTTGTCGCATGGTAAATTACATGTATAATTGGAAGAAGCGCTCGTAAAATGTTGACGTAAACCACCTTTAAAATTAATTAAGCAATTATTTTCAACAAAAAGCTCTCTGCTACTAAACTGGAGATTAAACTTTGCGATAAGCTAAAGTAGCAAGGGAGCTTAACCCGTTTAATATTGTTGTGCAAAGGAAATAATTATATAAAGGTTAGGGATTAACTGGGCATTTTGGCCGGATATGTGTGCTAGTACTGGACGCTCAAACTTATGCAATATTTGAGAATATACCCGCTCGTACGAATGCTGTCACGTTCGGTTACACCAAACGTTTAATACACTGCCTTGTGTATTAGCCAAGTAGTAGTTACCGTTAATCCATACAAAAAATCTGTGTACCTTTTATTTTATGTGGCGTTTTAGCTCCTAGCAGAAGTCAAGGCCGAACGCGTACAAACCACGCAAATATCCGAGATATCATTAATGTGGAATTTATTCTCCTTTAAGTTAGGTTACGCCTGCTTAGAATATAACATAAAATTTTTTTATTTAGAGGTCGCAAACTATTATATGCAAATACTGATTGGTCGGGAGATTAGGGAGAGCTCTGGTGCAAATTAATTGCCCGAACTGCATTTAACTATCGGGTTAACAAGACCATTAAACTTTTTAAGTTTAAAAACAGATTTCGCCAAACTGGATTAATTCAAAATTAAGATTAAGACTGAGGTGATTAAATTTTATTTCTTGTTGAACAGACAGAGTGTCGTAAACTTCTAACTTTTCGTGTTCTTGATAAATTCAGTTTGAGCAAAAATATCTGAAACTGAATTTATTTAACTCTGTTCTCGTAATTTAACCACCGATTTCAACCGTCACTTCTTTTACTGAAATTGTTTTTTAGTAAGTACCCAATTAAACCAAATTCCCTTTAACAGTTGCTTAGTATAGCTTAAAGCGATGTGCATTGCTAGAAAAAAAGCCACAGCAATAGAGCAAAATCCAAGAAATCTTTAAAGACAGGCGTTGTGAATTGCTTTTATACCTTTAACCCTTTGAAAATTTTGACTTAAACCAAGCTTAAGTCTTATATACTGTGTAAATTACCTTTATGCTAGCAAATACTTTTAATAGGGCTTTTCTTAGAAATTTCTGATTAAACCAAGCTTAAAGTTTTAAAAAAAAATTTCGAAATTTCTGGTTTAAACTGGGCTTTCAAGATTCCAAAGTAGACGGCGGAGATGATCTTTAAGCTAGTTATTGCCTTAATTAATTTTAAATTTCTGGTTAAACCGAGTTCCAGGATTTAAAGTTAGATCATAAAAAATGACTTTAGTCAAGCAGTTGCCTTTAAAAATTGAGTATAAAAGACCTTCAATCAAGCAATTGTTTTTAATAAAATTTGCCCTAGAAATTTCTGGTCAAACTAAGTTTAAAGTTTTAAACATCAACCTAGAAAATTACCACTAAACAAGTTTCCGTTTACAAACTTAACTTTGTAATTTCTGATTTTGCCCAAGCTTAGAGCTTTAAGTACAGAGTACAGGAATAACTTTTAAGCAAGCATTTACCTTTACCAAAATTTACCTGTGAAATGTTTATAAAACTTTAGAGATGTACAACGAGAAGGACCATTAGTCGCCTTTAATAAGATTTACCTTTGAAACCTCTGATACAACTCAAGCTTTAAATACCTATTTAATAATACATATATGGCGGAGATGACCATTAAGATAACTAGTACCTTTAAGTCCGTTTACATTTGAATTTCTAGTCAAACCAAGCTTCAAGCTTTAAAGTTAGACGATGCAAACCACCTTCAGTCAAATAGGTGCGTTTAATGAGATTAACTTAAGAAATTTCTGGTATAAACTAAGCTTTAAATATTTAAAAACAGATGATGAAGATGATCTTTAAGCTAGCTATTACCTTTGACACGGTTTAGTAGAAAGGAAGTACAAAATGTCAAACTCACCACAAACAACTTTCAGAAAATATTTACATTTATGGTTAAACCAAGCTTCAAGCTTTAAAGGTGTATGATGAAAATGACAAGCAGTTATCTTTAACAAAATTTACCTCTGAAATTTATGATTTAAACCAAGGTTTAAACCAAGGTTAAATCTTTAAAAATAAACCTTGAGAATTACCGGTAAACAAGCTAACTAACCTTGAAATTTTCGATTTTAACCAAGCTTAAAGCTTTAGGTATATAGCATAGGGATGACCTCTAAGCAAGTCTTTATCTTTGAAATTTTTGCTTTTTATGTTGTTTAAAGCTTTAAAGTTAGACGACCTTTAAGCAAACAGTTGCTTTTAACAAAATGCCTTAAAAACCTTTAGAAATATATAATTAAGCAAGCTTAAAGTTTTTAAAGTTGCGAGGTGCAAATAGCTCTTAAACAAGCAGTTACCTTTTACTGATTTAACTTTAAAAGTCAAGCAGTTGCTTTCAATAGAATTTATCTTTAAAACCGTTGGTTTAGACCAAGTTTAAAGTCTTAAAGTTAAGCGGCATAAATGATCTTTAAACAATTTTACAAGTTACAAGTTTTTGACTTTAGGACTTTAAGTTAGACGGATTAAAAGGTCTTTAAAGAATTATTTTTGATAAGATTGATTTATCGTGAGATTTAAGTATTAAAACCAAGCTTAAAATATTAATGAAAGGTCTTGAAAATGACTTTTAAGCAAATAGGTACATTTAATAATATTTACATACAAAGTTCCTAATTTAAACCAAGCTTCAAGCTTAAAGGATGGACGGTGTTAAATGATCTCTAAACAGGCAGCTTTTTTAATAAGCTTTACTCTTAAAATTTTGATTTAAGTCAAACTCAAGATATTAAGAATTGCCGGTGCTCGGCCCGAATTACCTCTTTAAAAAACTGTTACGTTTAATTAGACTTCTGGGTTTAAACCAAGCTTACACCTTTAAAGATATGTGGTACAGATGATCTTCAAAAAAGCAGTTAGCTCCAACAGATTTGTTCTTTAAAATTTCTGGTTAATCAAGCCTAAATATTTGAGGGTAGATAGTGCAAATGACCTCTAAACAGTCCTTATCACAGAATTTACTTCTGAAATATCTGAATTAAACCACGCTTTAAGGATAGTCGTTTAATTAATTATCTTTGATTAGAATTTACGTTTTGAAAGTAAGCTTAAAATGTTAATGGTTGTAGTGACAGTCACTTTTAGGCGGCTTGCTTAACAAGGTTCATTCTTGAAAAATCCGAAATTTCAATCTTTTTATTTTCATAAATCTGTTGTTTCGTTGAGGACTACAACATTTATTATAAATTATTAATTATTCCTGTATTATGGATATGAATTCCAATGCAAATGAATGAGCACATACGTTGTGGAAATCGTTATCACACGTTATCAAATTAATGTTGTTATTCAAGGTTTACTAACACTTCTAAAGGCTTGTGTTTAATTATCACTTAGTCAGAAATTACAAACTGCAGTGATGAATCAGGCAGGTATTTTGCGTTTATAAATAAATCACTTGCCAAAAGGAATAGTTCTTTCTATAGCTTCTGTTATTGATCACACCTTCGTCATTGAGTTAATTAAACAATGAATAAAACTATGATTACCTTAAAGAAATTACTGTTTTATCAATATCGGTGGCAATTTCTATTCCTTGAATTTACGTACTTTTAGTAGTAGTAACAAACCATCATAACGTTGTTATCTAATGACCTCATCATTCTGTAATCGTTGTAGATTTTTTTTTGTATTAAACAATTAAAATTTTTCTGAAGAAGAATTTGTTTGATTTTTAATTTCAAGCCCACAGTTTCTAGAACGTTCTTAGAATATTGTGTGTTTTTTAGAAATTAATATATTATGGGATATTACGTTTTACAATCGTATTCTACTGAATTATTGCTTGACTATTGTTATACTCTTTAGTAATAAATAACATAGAATAAGCAACAAAAAATATTGTTAGCCTTATAAAACTCTTTAACTATATACATAAAAATCGTAATTTTAACAAAATGCATTGCTGTCCATATACAGTGTGTTTCACTTTACATGAAGCCACCTAAATAACTATTTTATTAATAACGCAATTAGTATAAAATTTTACCAGTGATACAGGCCATTAAGACGAACCTAAAAAAATTTCATTCATACAAAAAAGATTCGTCTTAATGGCCTCTATCACTGGTAAAAGTTTTATACTAATTGCGGTATTATAAAATAGTTATTTAGGCGGCTTCATGTAAAGTGAAACACACTGTATACAGACAGTATAAATTATACTGAAGTACAGTAATAATTATTGCACATACAACATTTCATTCATCTCTGTGTTCCCTATTAATTTATTTCGTAAGTTATGTAATGAATTTTTTATACCTATATGTATAAATAACAAATTAATTATGAAAAATTTCATAAAAAAACAAAATCAAATTTTTTACTTATTTATTTATGGTTTTCGGCAACCATATAAGTAAGACTTTAATTGAATTTCTAAAATAAGGGTTTTACTTCTCCTTTCACATTACATTAATTTTAAAAAGGAATCTCTCAAGACTTGATATTCTAAAAAATATTAATTGCCTACAAGTATCTGACATTTCTAACAAAAGTAATCAATGTCTATTTTTATTATGTATTATTCAGCCGGATTTCTGTCTGCCAAAATATCTTTAACAATAAAAAATACTTTCACCAACAAACTGACATGCATGATATCAAAGAGTAGTCCGTTACAGTAATTTCATTTGGCACCTAAACTAACAATCAATTTCATTCGCGTTTTGCTTCAATAAAAACGAAAGCAAAAGTAAATAACTACATTCTACGCTTCTGAAAGTAAAAAATCAATTTGTTATTCGCAGAATTACATTCGGTGAAAATACCTACTATTATTGCAACTGAAGGCGTTACTAAATGGAGTACCAATTGATAAATTCATATCATTGCTTTCTTTTTTAATTTTTACTTAAATTACGGAGGTGAATTTTCAGGGAAAAGCCTATTTTTTTAATATTATTTTACAGGTAAATTATTGCAATTTCATTTGTGGGAACAACCGAACAAACAAGTCTCTTGTGAGGTGCAATTATTACTTCAAAAATTTCAATAAATTCATAACATGTGTCGAATTTGTTGTATTGTAATCGTTTATTTTGCAAATTGCACAAAACGCATACAAAAACAATAATTACATACATTTTATGGCCTGACATACAGGCCGTTCAAAAGGATCGCCATCATCAGGAAAAAAAGAGTAACATTTTTATTGTCTGTTTAAGTCGAAAACGAAATTCACGTTGCCGTTCCGGCGAACACACTCTGTAATCATGGACTCCCCTGATTATGATTTCGAGTCTAATTTAGGTCCAATACAAACATGGCTTTTCCTTAAACCAACAGAGGCCCGCCTTAAGGCTCGTATTAGATAGATAGATGCACCTGTCCGTCCGTAAATTTACAACAAATCAGCTGTCGTATTCTCAGTTTTCTAATTTCGGTTTTTATTGGGCGTTTTTCTAAAATATGTTACTGTTTGATGAGCTTCGTTCAGATTTTTATTGTCAGATCGGAATTTACGGCCCACTTTTATGGTTATATAACTTAGACAAGCCCATTACTAATTAAAATTATTATATTCGTCTTGTAGAAAATTTGTTTCTTTCTTCTTTGCGGCGAAATTAATACCTCAGATTCTTGTTTAAAAATTAAATTAAATATCCTACAGTCTCCAGTTAATTACACATTCGTTTTTCTACAACAACAATAAGAACAGGCCTCCCATTTTACTACAAAATAACTTTTACTAATTTGCGTTTAATAATAAAATACCCAGTTTTATTAATTCATTAAAAGCTAAAATAAGACGGATGTAATTAATAAATGTGGTGTGATCAATAAATGTAGTTAAGTTGCGTTATTCAAGGCTAGACTGTTTCCTTCTGCAGTAAATTGGGTTTTATTGTAAAAAGTAAGAGTATTCAGTTAACTAACTTTCACTGAAACAAATTAGCCTAATTTTCGTTTGATAATGGGTTTCGATTGAAATCGAATGTCTGAATGATTCTGCGGTTAACATTTATAAAGTAAAAAAGGTAATAATAATTACAGTTCAGGAAAATTATTAGAGTGAATAATCAGTTCAGCCATGTTATTTATGGAATTGTTTAAAATACAATGATTGTTTATAGCGGTTGTTCTAGTTTCCTATAATTAATAATAATAACATAGGAAGAAATAGCGAATGTTTAAGCAAAAGTAATTATTACTGATTGATCGGGATAAAAGTAATCAAAATGAGCTTTGGTTCTATCAACACAGATGAGTTCAAATCAAAATAAAATGGACCTAAAAAATTGAGTTAAGCTGCTTTGGAATTTTGAAGTTTTGTTTTCAGTTTCATTCAAAATAATAAATATCGCAATTACTTTTATTAAGGTCGCCAGTTTCCCTTCTCCTTTCTGTACTTTTACAGCACTACGGCTGTAGTTTAATTTTTTACTTTTTCTGGTGAAAAACATCAAGTTCTAACTTTGTCTATATTACTTTTTTCTTAAGCCCCAGAAGCCATTAATAACATTAAAAAAATTTTTTTTATTGTGTCAAATCTAGGACTGCGGTTTCAAGAGATTTTAACTAGAATTTTGCAGATTGAAGATTATTATTTATTATCAAAAGCCATGTAGGCCCAACGTATTTTTATTTAATTAGGTTTTTACATGTGTCCCTGTTACTTTTCAGATCTCCAGTTTGGAAGTTCCACTTTTTCCAAGCTTTTCTTCCACAAAGTCTACCAATTTTTGTCTACATTGTTTCTTGTATTATAAATTTTTTCTACGTAATTGTATTTGGTACTTGCTTTCTTTCCTTTTTCTTGATATTCTGCTTCGTGTTCTCAATCTTACCTGATTACTTTTTGTTTAAAATTTGCAATCCACTTACAAACACTTTGATTTTGCTATAGCTATTTATATTTATTTTTCAAATACTTTCGAATAATTTGCTTCTGTTATTTGTTATTTGTAACATAAATTCACTTCTGTGTCTTGTCATTATTTGGACTTTGGTTTCTTGCTATTTCCACCATTCAAGCTCATTTAATCTTTCTACGTTGCAGTTCGGTCCTTTTATTTGTGTTCCTTTTTTCAAGGTTTTCTTCTTCTAACTATTCCTGTTTATCATCTTTTTTCGCCATTTTTACCTTATGCGTTATTTTTATCTTTCATACGCTAACACGTTCTGTAAAACTGTTTGTGCTACCTGATTCTAACTCAGTATTACTAAAGGGCGGTGCTCAAATTTGACATAAAAATTTAATTCATTCACCATTGATATTTTTCGGATAAGACTGCGCTGGCATGTTTGACAAAAAACAGCAAGTTGAGGCATTTCGGTTAATGAATGCGGAGCGCTATTGTATGATTCAACAAGGCGTGTTTATTGTGAAAAATTATTATAAATTTGGTCAAAGTTTTACAGAAATAAATTTCCTACAAATCGTGGAGAAAATGCTCCAGCAGTAAAAGAGCCATTCGAAATATTCTAATGAAATGAATTGTATAATGATAGTGGTCGTTCACAAGAAAATATTACATCTGTTGGTGTTAGTGCTGCTGAATTGCAAGGAATGGTAGCAAACTTCTTCTGAAATAAATTGGAAGGCATGAACGTAGAAAACATGTGGTTTCAACAGGATGGTGCTACCTCTCATACAGTCAACGCAAGAAACCATCTTTTGCGAGAAAGATTTGGTAACCAAATAATTTCTCGAAGAAGAGAACATCAATGGACCGCTTAGATCGAACGATTTGACCCTTTGGACTTCTTCTCTTGGGGTTTCTTGAAGATTAAAGTGTATGTTAACAATTCTCAAACAATTCAGCAGTTTAAGGACAACATAATTGAGGAAATTACTGAAATTCCGCTGTATTTATACCAAAAGGTTATCCAAAATTTTGGTAAAAAATGCTGGCTTGCCGAAGTAGCAGAGGAGGTCACTTGTCTGATATTGTTTTCCATTTCTAACCAGAACATAATATCTTCTTCCATTTTCAATAAAAATATTTGGACATTTCAAACGGTCTATGTGTTTCATTGAAAAATCCATAGTTTATTTAAATATTTTATAAACATCTCTTTACTTAAAAATTGTTTTATCTATCTAAGCATCCTTTTAAATATTAAGGTTTGTGTTAGCAAATTTTTAAAAGGTTATTATCTATTGCACAAGTTTTCATTTTTCTAAGTAAAAGCGTATGCAACTCTTTATTTATTGAATTTTGCCTACTTAACTTATATTGGTCGACAACGTTCTGCAGATTTTCCTAACTTTAGATATATATCGAAAACGTCTAGAAAGACAAGTTAATAATTTTTTTTAATTTTAGTAAATGGTTTTTACTAAATTTTCTACAAATCTTAAAAAAATAATGTTCGTTGAGTCAACTGATATTTCATTGATTACGACGAAAATATTTTCAAAGTTTAAATGGAACTTTGAATTTTTATGTTAAATATTTTGTTTTCGGATTGGCATTTTTAAAATTGTAGTTTCACATAATTGCTTAAAATATTACATTTATAAGGAATAAAGCATTTAAATGAGATTTATTCAGCCTTCTTACTGTCCTTAAATTAATTTTAAAATTTGATGAATTTGATTCTTCGGCTACAAATGAATTCCGTAAGTATGAAAAAATACATCTAGTAATAAGCGTTTTCCTGTTAGCCTCAACAAAGTCTTAAAAATAGATTTTTGTAAATCAAGCGTTGTTAGTGTAAAGCACGCAGAGGAAATATACATAATTAAACTTAACCATAACACAGGATACAAAACAATATCTTTATGCAAATACGTACGGAAGGGCTCTTTTGTATTATACAGATTAAATAAATTACGATCATATATTTTCTATTTTAAAAAGCCAATCAAACAAAGGTAAATTGAACGTCAAACTTATTTAAACTGTTAAAATATATAGCGGTCAGTTCAAGTATGCTATTAAACATGCAATGCCTACGCAGGATATGTGTGTTTACAGTACTGTTACGTTAAGAAGCATCGACTTTAATAAACTTTTTATAGGTCCTTATTGCAATACAAAGCATTAATTCGTTACGTAAATGAACAGTTAAGCGTAGGTATTATTCGTTAACTTAAAACGAAACGACTCGCTAGAGAACAAGTAGAGCTTAAACGACATTAACACTTTGGGATAAATAATTCCTTTTTTATGACTTTTAAAGTACGGAGTAAATTTAAGCTTACGGTTTGATGGCTATTAAATATGCGCACTTCCACAACCAACATAAATTATTTATTGCTGAATACGAAAATAGAGCATCTTCGTTAACGAGTGATATAATTCCATAGTATTCGCAGATTTCCGTTATGTCAAGTACAGTTCTTTAACATCCTGTTTCAAATTTAGACAGTGCTGATTAGTGATACCTAAATTTTATTGGATTCGTAACCTAAATTTTACGCTTGAAGGTTTAATTACTGTTTTATTATTACTTTGAATAATTACAGAAGACTGGAGTCTGAAGTCTTGGAAGAAATTTATGAAATAACTTCATGCTCATTAATTTTCGAACAGTTTACCTAACATTTCGTAAAAAAATGCATCAAAATAAAGAGAACAAGTATGAAGAAATAAAATAGAATTTTAGTATGTACTCCAAGTAATGATTCGTTATTTTGACAGCGAATTTTAATGATTTTTGTCTTATATAGTTTTCATAAAATGTTGCTCAGCAACCGTTCCATGTATTATCTGTATTTGGAACAAATCTCTTCGAATTTCCAATATGTTTTGTCGTGTATAAAAGTAATCTAAATGCTATGATAGAATTAAACGAGAAGATTCTAAATCAATTTATGCAGAATATAACACTTCAATTGTATTTTTATTGACTATTGAATTATATGTTATAAATTTTTGGTAAAACTCAGTCACATGCTTCCCAAAAAGTGACAGCTCAACCCAAACCACTGTTCATTGACAATAAATTTCCTATACTTAAACATTACACCCAAAGGAATTGATTTTCCATGGGCAACAAAGGACCGAATAAAACGAAAAGAATTTTTATATTAGGGAACTTGAAGGGCAAGGTAGGTATATTATTTCACATGCTTATGCAAACTATTATTTGTAAAAAATGATGTAAAAATATTTAGTTTTGATTTCGTTATGTTGTACCTATTTGAATTTCGTGAGCTAATTAAACTAAACAGAATTGTTACTACACAAATATACTTAAAATGCGAATGATAAGTACTTTTAAATTTTGGAAGAATGCTACTGTGTTAAAAAGTGTTGTAAATTTAAATGTAAATGAGAGTTACAATACCACATTCAGGTTCACAGAGCTTGAACTGTAATTTTCAGGTGTTCCTAAAGAAATGCAAAGCTGAAAATTCGAATCAGAAGAATACTGAGAAAATTGAAAACTTTTTAAGATTTGCGAGATTAGTTTTGGAAATTAACAGATAGGTACGACTTTTCCAAATTCGACTTTCCAAATCAGAACTAAACTCGGATCCATAGACGGCATAGACGGGCATTCTGTGGTTTCAGGCTAGATTAAAACATTTTCAAATTTGACTTTGTCAAATTCTGTTCCAAACCAGTATTTCGAACTCGGAGCCACAAATCTAAATAGTGGAGAGAATTCTGTTGCTTCAAACTAGATTTGAGCATACTTATTCGAATTCGAATTTTCAAATCAGAACTTCGGCTTGAATCCTTAAATCAAAATAGAATATATCTAATTTTTTGTTTAGAAATTGAATTTTATAGTTTCTCCGATATGATCGACTGAAATTCCTTCGAAGTTTAAAACTTACATTCCTAATATTAAATTCAATTTGGATTCTAAATTTCATGGATTAGATGTATGGCCTAAATTCCTAACTTAGACTTCAATCCACTTTTCCTGCCTTTTTGTGATTAAATTTAAAAAAATGGGTTGATTATTTCCGTAATCCCGCTAAAATCATTGCATACTACACTAAAGCCATAGTTTAAGCTAGATTGCACGAATTGTTCAAACCTGTACTGAGATATCTACTATTAATTTTCTAGCATAAACATAAACATTAGAATTTAAACAAATAGTTAGTGTTATAAATATAAAACTAGTAATTTTATGAAACCAACCAAACCCAATCCTCCAAAGACAGATTACAAACTGTAAATTAGTAACTTTTGATTACTGTAATAGATGAAAAGTGTCTGTGAAGGCTTTGTTGGTTTGGTGTTATAAAATAAACTGGATAAATCTTTTAAGAGATTTTCAGTTTGAAGTTTATTTCTTCTTTAAATATTAGAAATTACTAGCGTTCATCCGAATTTAACAAACATTCTAACCCAAAGTTTATAACACAATGTTTTTCTTCATTCTCTTCAGCAAAACAAGTATAATTGTCGATACCAGAAATTCACACCTTTCTCACTTGTTAGGTACTGAATTTAGTATTCATCCCTGTAACTTCGTTGTAGTAATTTTTGAATAATTAGTTACGCTCAAAAGGTTTGAAAATATCTTGAAAACTAATTTCGAACAACGTATTTCGAACGTATTCCGCTCAGTGCTGGGATGGGTGATTGCTCCGTTAACGCGGCACCTTTCTCCCACGAGGGCTGGTCACTATGGGAGGGTAGACCAAAACCCCTCACAGAAAGTGAGAAAGATTTAAAAAATATATCTAAAAGATGACAGAAAGGGAAAGGCATTTGCTCTGTGCAGGCATGTGTGGGCTAATAATAAATAACAATAATAACAATTTCAAAAGTTAAAGTCACTTTCAAACAAAATTAGCCGGGTTCAGTCCGTGAAGACATGCTGTTCACTATCCAAATGTCTGTAATAATTTCGTTTACTCCGATAATTTAGTGATATGTTGTTTCTTTACCAATTTTACTAAACAATTTGACACGCAATATTATTGAAAACCAACTCCAATTTAGAGTGTGGATTAATAATATTTCGAAAGCCTTAAACATGAACTATATTTAAGACAAAACAGGACCTACCACTGAGCCGTGCGATACACCATAAGAAAGTGTAACCCAGCCTATTGTTCTGTTTCTATTAAGCAGCAATCTAAAAACAATGCGGTTGCCTTAAAGCCTTTTTTTTTTAAATAATAATATTAAAAGTTAATAATAAATGCCACAGTTTATGAGACGATACTTCAAAGGTACTAATAGTCATTCGAAGGACTAAAAAATTTTTGAGGAATCTTCAATCCGCCTTAAAAATTGTTTTGTCTGATATAGCCCGTATTTAATCTATTCTTATTCTAAAATGGCATCTTCTAAAGTTTTTATTTTACTAATATTTTATGTATTCAGTTTTCAGAATGACTCTTCAACTAACTATTCAAGAAATCAAAAGAAACATACTAATTATCACAAGAAATTTATCACGTCACAGTGCTGGAGTTTTATTTTCGAACAGCAATACGAATTTAAGATTATTTCAGAAAATTACTAAGCTAGGATTTACCTACTAAAAGTTTAAATTGTAATTTTTTCATTACAATAAACCCTTTGGCCTGTAAATAAATTTTAGTATAATTAATTATTTTTAAAGAATTTAGTTGTTAAACCAATATGAATTAAAGGTTCAAACCGAAACCACCAGATCGATGATTTTTGCTAAACAGAGTTGAACATTATAAAGATCATGGCCCGTATTCTGATCTCATATTTAAATTTAATGTTATGTTTAATTGCCATGGCAACATCGTGTATCTCTCTTATACACATAGAAAATTATATAAAGCTATATCGTTTTATGTTTACGCTAAACACGACTTTAGTTAGAGACAACTTTAAACATAAGATCAGAATACGGCCCATTGTAACGGTTTTAAAACGTTTATTTAAAAGCTCGGTTCGTGGTGTGAATTTATTAACAAATATTAAAATTATTAAACAACGAAGAAACACGAAATAACAACTTAAACACTAGGAACACAAACTAATATTAAACCTAATACAAAACACTAATATTAACCCGTAACACTAATTAATTTATTTGTACAGTTTGTTTATTGATAACTATTCACGTATATTTATATTAACTTAACAACGACGCACATAATATTCGCGGCTGTTTATGTAGGCTGGATTAGACTAAAGTTCTCTAAGAGAATGCGTCTTATATATACGGAAGCTTCTAATCTAGAACTATCCAATTCCCGATAAGCCTAGTTTATTCTACGGGCGCCTAGGATTATCGATCGCGCCAAGAAACTTCTAGTGGCGAATGACGCATGTGAACCCGCCTGCTCTCCGCGGTTGCTGATGAAATTCGTGAATTCGTTACAATATAGTTAAAAAACCAAACATTTTCTTCTGGTTCTTAAACTTATTTTTTCTCCTTTTCACATTGCCAGTTAATTAAAAAATTATCGGTTTAAGTTTCTACCAAAATAGAAAAAAGAAGAAAAAGGAATCCAAACTCTGAGAATTTGTGTAAATAAAGTTTTAACGACATTTTTAATTAATTAAAATCAAATGCTTTGAAGCCTCTTCCATTTTTTTGTTATTTAAATAAGAAAAGGAAAAGTGAAATAATATAATTATGTTTTTCCAAAAAGAAAGGCAAAAGTTCCTTGAGTATTAAGACAGTATTAAAACACCCTTTTTATAGGTAAGATAGGAATTTTTCTAGTCATTTAATAAAAAATGCACGTTATTATAGAATATCAACATCTAAAGCTCCATCTCAAAATATAATGAAACATTTATATAAGCAGTTACATTCCTATATCCTAACCTAACTATTACATTTAATTACTATATTAAAAAATCGACTAAGGACAGCTTCGTGTTAAACTATTTCCTGCATTAGAAATATAAACAAATTCACGTTTCACGTGCTGAAGGTTTGTAGTTTCAATTTAATTGCCCACTCTTGGCGTGACATAAACTGAGTCGCTTATTTAAACCAGATAACTATAAAGAACAACGTTTTGTGGTTTCCTGGAAATAATAATGAAGAAATAATTTAACTTTAACTCCAAGAATAAATACTCAACAATGTAAGTAATATTTTCTGCCCGTAGTAACTACACGTATTTAGTATAGTTTGCATCGGTTGTTGCATTATTTAAACGGAAAAATTCCAACGTTACAACAGTGTAACGCATTATGTATGTGAGAAAACAACATAGGATGTTATGTGATAGAATTTCAAGGCATTTGCTTCGCTAAAAAGGTTAAAATTATTATCACAGTGATAGCATGTCGTCGCAAGTCACATATGCGTACTAAACGATTTTACATTCGTTTCATACTAAATAGCTCCCGTCTGAGCGTACTTGCCGTATTTATTTGTGCCTCAACAGTTTTTACAAACCGCCACAAAAGAATTTAATTCCGTTGTTATTAATTTCTTTTGTTATTAGGTATTGCCCGTAATTAAATTTGCCAAATAGGTATCATTAAATTAGCATTTTAAATTTGAAGTTAACATGGGTTCTATTAGAAAATTTATGCAATCAAATATATTAGGTGTTTATCTTTATTTAAATAGACTTCATTCAGAAGTGATGAATCATTTATTTTTTATATAGCAGACTTGGTTAGAAAAAGTTACCTGCTTATATTCTTATAGACAAATTACTTAGCCGAACGTACCAAATATAGACTGACAAGAAATAATTAAAAAATGTATTTGTTATTGGAGTATACTGGATATGTTTTGCGTTTTAATCAAAATTGAAACTAATTAGTTTTAACTAGTTATCTCAATGTCATTAAAAATGAAATGGAAAAATAAAAGCCACACTTTTTTGTTAAAAAAAGTTAGCAACATGGGTTTTATTCGAATTATATTACGGATAACTTCTTTGAAGTCTATTTTTATCCTCGTGTTTTAAATTTATGCTGATATTTCGTTGAGGTGTTCAGAACATAAAAATCGTAAGTCAAAGCTCGAAAACTTTTCATAATTTTTAAAACTTTCTATTTTTAAAATTTAAATTTAGAATGAACTACCTTTCTAGTTTCATGTTGTCCTTATATTCTGATTTAGTTGGTTTTGAAGTTTTAAAGTGAACTGATCCCTTTAGATGGGTGGTTTACATAAAACTGGAATTAAAGGATCTCATAAAGCGCAAATTTACTATGAAAATCATGATTACTAAATTAACATGCTCGAATAAATCGATTTGAAACCACCAAATACTACTTGTATTTGAACTTTTGACATGTCCAATTGCCGTAGATGTAATTATAACTTTATCCAAGCATTCTCCCCTATGTGTTCGAATATTTTCGTTGTCATGGATTATCATATCCAAGTTGGGTTAGATGACGTTGTTAGGTTAGTTTGGTTGAATTATCTACACTTCAATAGGATTAGCTAGTTTAGGTTATACTAGAAGTCCTAGGAAATCCTTAGGGAGATGATAATGAAATATCCAATTGACAGAAGAAGAGCACTCAACAACCAAAGAACTACAGTAGAAATGTTAGTATTTATTCAGAGAGAAGGACTTATGGAGGCGATAAAATAAAACTTAAGAGTTGTCGGGGGAGAAATGTCCAAAGCGGCAATAGGAACTTTTCCAAACTAATAACTAGGGTCATAGGCAGGTGCCTAAGGAGTGATACCTACATATTTAAAACATTGGAAGTTAGCAATAAACAGCTAAAGAAACCGAAAACAGACATCGGATGCCCATGTCTTTATTGAGAGTATTAGCAACGATGGTGAAATACCTAATCGTAAGAAGATTACTAATTATAAGACACCAAAACATAGTTTGGATTTGAGAAAAGAAGAGCACCATCGAGACTACCATGGTAAAATACAAGAAGCATAAATGACCATCTACCAACATAGAAGACTTGTTACATCGATGATGTTCAACATCAAGACCGCATTCAATACTTCATCACGGGACAACGAAGAACTGAAATCGAACCACTTTTCCAGAAAGCACTCTTCAGCTGACTAAAACATAAACCTGTCCGGGTATGAGATTACAAAAGGATAGAAACAGTCGAGTCGATGGAGTTTCATCAAGACCAGTGCTTTGCCCAAGGTTAAGGGATAGCTGTTTCGATGATATCGAAAGAACTAGGGTCAATATATAGATTGGTGATGACGCCACTGATAATTAAGGTTAGAAAAAGAACCATCTCAAGTCTTTGTAGCTACTGCTGAATACAAGCCTTCTTTGACTTGCGCTTTGGTCTCTGTCTTTAGCGGCGTTTATTTAGTTTCTTTCTTTGCTTTATATCTTTCTGTATATTGGGTGGTCTGTCTTGCTTCTTTTGTCTGCCCTAGATCCATATTCCATCAGACCTTTGGCCTACCTGTGGTTGGACATGCTCCATTCAACTCGTTGTACAACGTAGGTTACCTCTGTTCGTTGCCTTTTTGGCGTACATATTTGTTATTCTGTTTCTTCTTATAATCTTCGACATTGCCCGTTCTAAGCCTTTTTGTATCATTCGTAGATACTTTGGTTATAATTTTATTAATATGATTGTTTTGACACCATAAGTAATCACTAGAGTAATACATTGATGGTAAAATTTCCTTTTTAAACATTCTGGTAGGTCTCCTTTACATTTTTTACATCTGGCATTTTGCCGATGGCTATCTAACCCGAGCATATGCGATAGTGAGTGGATCCAGCTTTGGTTATCTTCACCAATTCTTTTACCATGCTCTAAATCGTAAATCCGCTCTATCTTGTTTATAACCAAATGAGAAGGCAAATGTAGCGGTTGAAATGATAAAAAGAAACGATTGAACTTCGACAATCGATAGATGTTGAACTACATATTCATCTAAAGCCAAATACTCTTCCCTTTTGTTATAGGTGGTTCGGAAATATTGCAAGTTAAGCATATTTTTCTGACATCATAAGGTAATTCAAAGAATAATTGAACTGATACTGCTGATCAAGAATTAAACTGTATACGAGCACCCATACCAAAAACGCCAGGAACCGATGAAATGAAGTAAAATATCTATCTTTTCTCTGCCCAATGATAAAACATTTCGAAAGGCAGTAAAAAAGTCGAAAGCATAAACATTAAAACAACAAACATAACTAAATATGTTTCTAGATAGAACATAACAAGGCTAACACCCAGTGACCTCCTAATTGAAGCATACGTCAAAATATACAGAACAGCAAATATTAATTTAAAAAATTTAACAAAAAATCCAAGCAGAAGTAAAGAGACGGAAAGATGAGATAGAAGAGACAAATGATGAAGAAGGCTAAACATGAAAAATTTCGATGGATCAACCACTACATGGCAGCCGTCCTAGGAGACCGTGGATATATCGGGCCCTTTCTAATATCCTACCCAAATGCTTTTAGATAAGGTTTGGGCATGGAGAAATGAGAGTTTAAGTATTGCTTTTGTAAACTGGGTTTTCTAAATGTAATTGTTATTTCCTATACTTTAATTAGCGAGCATTATCCATAACAACCTCACATTTCCTTTGAAGAAGAGCTACGTGTGATTATTTTCAAATAATGTAAACGATGAAGCTGCAACTTAACAAAACTAAAGCATGGCCTTCCTCTTTTCAAAAGGAATTCGAAATGGTTTAGGGTTAGATTAAAGATAAGAATACTAGCCAATCTTCTGATAGATACTACAAAGAAGAAGATACAGCATTACGCACTATATTATTCTGTACTAGATGAACCAAATATAACCATAAGGTAGAAAATAAATTAGGATTTCATATTACAGTTGATAACCCAGTTGCAACAATTATAAAAGGGAAAAACAGTAAGCGATTAAGAAATGAAGAAGGTAACCAAACTCAAAGAATCTGAAAAGGTCCGACAACCCACCCATCAGCCTGAAAAATAAATTTGGTTGGTTCCAAGCTGAAATACACAAAATACAAACAAAAAAGGTTCAGTTAGGTTTAATTGGATTAGATTGAGTTGGGCAAAGCTGGTTTAACTTAGTTTATGTTAGGTTAGGCCACCTCATGTTACTCAGGTTAAACTAAGCTGAGTTGAATTGAGCTAAACTGATTTGAGTTGGGCTAGAGTGGATCGATTATCTTCAGTTTCAACCAGGTTTATTTGTGAATTTTATAACTCCTGAAACAATTAAAAAATATTTTTTTCACTACTAGTATTAGAAGATGTCATTATTGACCTTATTTTTGAGCCCAGAAGATGAATTTCTCTCCTAGTGGTCAATAATTTTTTATTATTGACTACTGGTTAATAATAAAAACAATTGCTATGCATTCAGGTGCCTATTTTAAATATGTTTTACCCAAATGTCAATTGAAATTAACCTCTCCCCTTGTTTTCGAGCAAGGGAGCAAGGCTATTTGATTTTTAGAAATAAATATACGCATCTGTCATTTTATTTTTTAATTATGTAAAAATGATTAATTAAAAGGAATAAAGGTGCTAGTAGTGAAAAAAATAGTATATAAACCACGGTAGAGAAGACTTTTCTCAGCCTCACAACTTATTTCCCTCCATGCTTCGCATGTCGGGAAATAATACTGCTCGGCTGAGAAAAATGTCTTCTCTACCTTGGTATATATAATATACTATTTATCTTTTCTAATAACCGGGTTATAAGGAATTTTATCATGCAATTTTGTTGGTCGGATTTTGGTTTCTGTCAACCAGATGTTTGTTTATCTAGGATAGTTTTCTATGTTAAAATGGTAGTAGAAAATAATTTTTACATCCCACTGAGCATAATAAATTAAAATTATTTCTTTGAAAGCTAAAAAACGTTCACGTTCGGTATTGCTTTGCCGCAAGTAAAAATTCCCCGTTGATACCCATTTCCGTTTGTGAATTAAAAGCGAGCTAAAATAACATGTTCTTTACAAGTATCTTGAAACACGGGCCATAAACATTCAATAGGAGTGAATTAAACGCAATACTGATCAGATCTGTATGTACAAGCTGAGGTTTATTACGAGCTGGAGTATAATCAGGTAATTTGTATGACCCAAGGGACTAGTCGACCAAACTTAAATACGACGGAATGTTCTAAGTTTGCCCGTTCATTTATTCAAATTGCTGACCGTACACATCGAAACTCAATAAAGAGGATCTAGACATGCATGCCTCACTCTCTTTGCATGTTGAACAGTTTGGACAGTATACAAATACAGGAGAAATCTTCTTCCATTTTTATTATAAAAACTGCTCGTATATCAATTGGACCGTCTTGATGCTTGTGGTCGCCAATGGTTTAATATATTAACAGAAAGGAATTCCTCTGAATGATTTTAAAATTAATTTAATTTAATCACTTTTATTTATTACACGTTTGGAATATTAATGAATGGTCGAATTCGAATACCAATAAAAGTCTTTTGCTTTCTGTTCTGGTTTGAGGAATTTGTTGTTTGTTTAATGGATTTGCATAATTCTTACAGTTTATTTGTTAATATTCTGATGGCAAGAAAAATCCTTCGATTTGTGTCGATTTTCTTGCAGAAACATAAAAGGAAATCATTTTCTGATTTCTTTCTTCTTCGAAAATAATTCCAAACATTTCTTTATTTCGATTTCATGAAGTCAGCTTCTTCCTCAAAACTACCGAAATTTATTTAAATAATTCCAAATTATTTTTAAGTAGACTAGCCACTTAACAGGAAGAGGTTTAAGTCGCTCTTCTAAATACATTTTAACCGAAGTCCAGGTTTGTTATTAGTATAACGAACACCTAAAGACTTCTTCGTTCTCTTTCTCTTAATTACTTGTGTACTTAAGTATTTCATAATTATCCCAAAATACCACCTACTAAAGTAAATAAACTTGTCGAGGAATATACACGGCTGAAAATCGTTTAGAACTCTATTATGTTAAAATTACTGTTATAGTTAAGCAGATTCAAACACAAACTTGTAATTAACTACTTCAAAAACCACTTTAACCTTAACCTAAAGTACCTTTAAAAATTGACGTTAACAGTCAGTATTTGATTAACATTTTACTAAATCCTAGAACACTTACAGCACTATTACGTTAAAATTTTTATACCTGAAATTAATTATCTCCATAAACTTTAACTTAACGACATCGACAATTTCCTAACGTGTTTAAGTCTTGCAGCCACCGTATTGATATTAAAGCACGATAATAATATTAAAGGTTCGTTTAAAGTAAATTGCAATGAGAATAAAATTGTTTAGAATACGGTAGTCGCATTTGACTAGTAATTTAACTGGTAAGTGAACGGCAGACGTGAACAGATTTCTTTACTAAGTAATTATTTATATTTTAATTAGCTGGACGCGCGGATAGGATTTCATTATTGCTTCACCTCGCGTGACCTACCTCATAAATTCATTCAACTATGCTGCTGGTTCGTTGACAAAACGTTTTGGTTTTGTATAAAAGATAAAAATTGTAATTAGGCACTAAATGCATTAATCAGACTTTAAAATTGGCTAATAATTTCCAGCGTTTTGAATCAATTTCTTTGAAAAACAAGGTACTCAAAGTTTCCAGCGATTGGTAATCTCTTACCATTAAAATTTTAATCTTCGATTATTCCATACATGGTTGAAGTATTCATAACTAAAGTTAAATATAAGTTTTTATCAATGAAAATATAAACCGTGAACTCTAATTTGAAATATCGAATTTACTCAGTGTTCTTTATGGGATTTGATTTACTTTATAAATCTGTTCAGAGCCCTCGGGTAAACATTCAAACAGTTTCAGTATTCGAATATGATACAGGGAGAAATTAATGATTGAATTTTCAAGGTGATTTTAATCAGAGTGGTACTGAATACACAACAACCGACTGAAAGCGTTTACTCCTTTCTAGTAATTAAACTATAAAGTAATTTATTTTTAGTATATAATAATAAAAGGTCCAATTATTATCAAAAAAGTGTTTTGGTTATATTTTATAACGTGTGCGATCAACAAACTTTCATCTTATGTGGGACATGCTTTAGAAAGCCTACGTCATTGTGAGTCCTCCATATCGTTAAATACAACTGTCATAATGGCATATGGTTAAGTTACCAAGTTTTTTAATATAGTTCAACGATTTAGTATTTGAAGCAATGAAACATAAACAGTGATTCTCAAAATGCCTTTTCAAATCAACCCTCGGAAACATAACCTCGAACTCTTATTACCACATTATATTTATCAATGTGTGGCAAAATAATAACAATGAACGAAATATTTTTGAAAAATGCAATTTTCTTAAATTTTTGTAATTTTTTGTATTTTTCTTGCTTCTTGGTATCCTTAAGAGCTGAGGTAAGCTCAAAAAACTTATGAACTCGTACTGTTCTGCTTGTGAATGTTTTACAAATAATGTTTCCTTGCACAACCATGGAGTTTTTGGTTGTTTGGTCCCTTAAGGTTATTTACCTCATCATCTTCTAAATTTAATGAGAGAACTTGCTCAGCCCATCTTAATTTTGTTTTTCCTACATATTCAAGAAGTTGTATAGTGCTGAGACTTTCCAAAATGATGAGAAATTTTTTCTACTGCCTTAGCTTCGAATCTTAGCAAGCCTTATTTTAACTTCACTCCGCAGATACCTTAATTACGTATATTTTTTCGTGTACTAGGTAGAAATCAAGCATATTGTTCAATCAAAAATCGTAAAGAAAAGTGGTACTTTTCTTGTTAGAAACACTTTTCTTCATAGCAACACTTTTTTTCATTCATTTAATTTTAGTAAATGTACAATTGTTCAAATTATTAAACGTTGTGTAAATTTCAAACATTATCACGCGTGTATTGTACAATATTTTATCTACAGAACCCGCGCAAAATCTTAAAAACGTTTAAAATTTTTTTTGACAAGTCGAAAATTAATTCAAATAGTAGCTGTAAAAATGGACAAATCCATGACGACCACAGTGAAAAATAATGCTATAATGACATATTGTAAATTTTGAATATTTATTTTTAAAATTAAGGTGATTTTCGTTAAGTACACGAAAAAATAGCATATTCAACTCGTAAGAAAAGTGATTCTTCCATGCTCGTGTAAATTTTTAATTCACGAGCAAGCGTAGCTGGAAAACTCTCACTTTTCTTAACTTGTAAGACAGTCTACTATTCCTCTATATCAAAATGTAGTACTTTATGTTTCCTTTGGAGTTTTCATTGTATGCGCAAAATATAATAGATTTCTTTTATTGTTCCCGTTAGCATGCGTCTCTTTTGTATGGTCTGTCAGGAAGAAGGTGGTAAGGATTAGTTTTATATTTAAATGATGTTGAGAAAGCTACAAGGTACAATAAAAAAATAAAGTAGTTATCAACAGTGAACTTATACAGAAAGTCGGAAGTACTGTAGTTAATTTTTTGGTCTTCTAATGGCTCTTAAGGCAATAGTGCCCTGGTCATAAAGAAGAGCAGAAAAAAACACAGCACTTTAGTGTTTTGATCTTTGTATTTAGATTAATATCATCTCCAGAATGTATATTCTTCAAGTGAAGGCTGATCTTGCCTTTGCTTGTCCTCACTTATTAGTTATAACCATATAGGTACTCGTAATTGATTCTCTTGATGTTTGTATGCTTTAACCATATATGAGATGCCAAATGGTGTATCAAGTAGTTTTTCACAAGAGACATTAAAGATCAAGGGACATCCTAGTTTTAGTCTTCGCTGCATCTAGACCTCTTCGGAAATTTCACCTTCTAACCAGATTGTTGCGTTTTGGGCCCAGTAAATCTGCAATAATTAACAGAACTTTGTTATCTACCCATGTGTTTTTTATTATCAAGGGTTTATTAAACGTTTGAAACCATATTCCTACTATTGTTATTTTGCTGTTAATTTTGCCACCTACCCTGTGACATTGTTGGTTTTAAGTACTTAAAATAAGTAGCTTCTTTCAGTTCATAATTATTATTCACATAGATTTGAAAATAGTCCCAACTATATTGGCTTATTATTTTCTTGTTGGCTTACCCTAAGTAAATGTGTGATGTCCACTGAAAATCATGTTCTGGTTTTAATCCATGAGATTCTTTTCTTTTCAATACAGCTATTTTCCAGCACTTCTCCTTGTAATATAGACAGCAGTAGATGGAATATGCTCTAATTTTTTAGAATATAACTGAGGTACCACATAATAATACAACATAGGTACGTTGCTTTGAAAGCTAAACTATACCGGTTGTCTTTTCATTAAGATCGATAAAGACCTGTTTCATTTTGCTAATATTGGATTAGATATTTTATTAATTTTTGCTCAAAGCATGGTACCATAGCGACCTTTATCGGTTGGTTTCTCCATTTTTCTGTAAATTTAGTCCCTAATTATACATCTGCGCAACCACTGTTAATACGATTAAAGCCGAGTATCTATAAGTGTACTTTAGCAAGGAACCTAAAGGTTTGGTTTCTTCATTACCCCAAAAATGTTCTTTTCTTCCTCATTCTCTATGGCAATTTGGTGAAGAGCAGGTCTTCAGGAGTTCTGTCTCAGCCAGCTTTACTTTTTTTTGTGAAGAGAATATCTGCAGAGACTGACTTCTTCTTCCTCTTATGGCCGAAGCGCAGGCCGATGGCCTGTTAGAAACTCACAACAACGAGTGACTTCAACCTACATTATCATGGAAGCTTAACACTGGGGATGGTAACCTAGTTGCCGAAATTTGAATTTATTACTAATTAATTTTTTTGGTTTTATAGGCCTTTTGACGTTTGAGTCTCCGTTCCTTGGATTTAAACAAAAGTTTGACTTTAGAAATACTACGGAAGCAATATTGTACCAACCAAAGAAGATATCTGGATCTGGAAGTTAAATTTATTAGTTATTTCTTATATCCCCTATTTTGACTAAAATACGGGGCAGAATCAAATGAATCTTAAAAACGTTATAAAATAAAATAATAAATTTTTTCTACTCCCATACTTTAATTGATTTATTAAGCATTTACTACCTGTACTTTAATGAGATTCATTAAGATACAGATTTTTCATTAAGATACAGATTTTTCATTAAGATACAAGTTTATAACCAATAGCAGCAAAGTATTTTATTTGGTAACCATAGTTACGTGAGTTGTTGATGTTTCTTAATTGAGATAACCAATAGCAGCAAAGTATTTTGTTGTCAAAAATAAGGTTAACAGCTTTTCAGAAGGTGCCTATTTTTTCATTATTATGACTGGTCGAAAAAAAAATAGTGTATGCATAATATACTATTATTTAAAACAATATCAAAAGCAAGTATTCAATTTTTCGACGGAGTCCCCATCGCGTTCTATGCATGCCCTCCATCGTTTTGAAATTGCTTGAATACCCGAAGAAAAAAATATTTCGGTCACGTGTGCAACCACTCATATACCTCCTTCATCACTTTATCATTCGTAAGAAATTTCTCCCCACCCAATTCTTTTTTAAGCGGACGAAAAAGTTAATAATCGCTTGGAGCAGGATCAAGGGAATAAGCAGTATGTGGTAGATACTCAAACTTTGATGGTTTCCACCGTTGATTGTGCAGTATGTAGCCGTGCGTTGTCGTGCTGTAGAAGAATGCCAGTACTCAGAAATCCGCGTTTTTAGTTTTGATAGCAGGCTTAAGACAGGTTTTTAAGTTCTGAGTATGTGGCACTAGTAACAGTAAACCCATTAGGCATGACTTTTCCTGCTAACGACTGTGTGCGAATTTTGTGGGTTTTGACGAAGAGATGTGACACCGTTCTTTACTTGCTCTCTTGGTTAAGGGTTGATGACAGTGCACCAAAGACCCATCCCCAGTCACAATCCTTTCCAGAGAGGCATCTCCATCTACTTCATACCATCGCAAAAGTTCTTGACAAGCATCAACAAGCCGTTGTTTCAATTATGGAGTCAATTGCCTTGATACCCACCTTGCTGAGACTTTATGGAACTGGAGGATATTATACATAATGTGATGCACAGAATTATGGCTCATATTCAAAACTTCAGCGATTTCATCAAGGATAACCGAACGATTTTCTTTCGCCAACGCTTTAACTGCCGCAATCGATTCAGGCGCCGCCACACGGTTTGCTTGACCAGGCCGGGGAGCATCAGCTACGGAAATTACTCCGTTTTTGAACATGAATTTCCATATTGCAGCTTCATTCTACGATGGATATCGATGGGTTTCGCCCCTCCACTGTGCAAGAAACGAATAACAGAACGCTGTTCTTCTCTGGTGTACTGCCAACTTATAAGACAGGATCCTGTTCGGTTCAATTTTTGTGGGACTTTTAAGGTTTTTATTTGGCTCTGCCTCATACTTCCAGACAAAGAACATAAGTAGGTTTCATGGTCCTATTCCATGTTCTTTGAAATTTGCTTTGGCGTGAAGAACATCTTGTTAGTTCTTGTTAAGGCTAAAGTCGCCCTTGGAGCTGATTTGTTATTTGAAATAGGCACCTACAAATTTTGAAATTGTCCCACCTGATTGAGGAGCGCAACTTTTTGGTTCTCTTGGGTCTTCGTTTTGGTAAATAGAGAGAATATTTGCCTTTTCCAAATAGTGGCAGTTATTTTTGTTGCGAAAGTTAGGTTGATAATTATTAATAGGGAAAGCTTTTTCGTTTTTTATCATTTTGGGGTTGCTTTCTTTAATCTGTTGTTTTTTGATGCGAGGAACCCTTTAATTGCTATCTCTAATTCCTCCATCGTGATTTCTGGTCTTTCATTCACTGTGTATGGTACATAGCGGTACATATTCCCCATATTTCCTTTGTCCAAAAGATCCCACCCATCTGCCCGTACTTTATTTTTTGCTCATTAATATGACACCTTCCTTCAATTTTGTGTATTTTAGGAGTAGTTTTTTGCTATTTCTTGAGTTATTCTGGGTTTTTTCGAGCAGCTAGTGATTTTACCTGTCGTTCTGTGCAATCTAATGTACAATTTCTTTGCGAGAAAAGGAGGGCGGGGGGTTCCTTTCAATTTATCATTTCGGAGGTGCTTTCGTCATAACCTAACGTTTCCCAATTTCCCTTTTTGATTTCGTTCATTCATCCATCGTAATTTACATTTCCATTCGTTAATTATTGTAATGTACAAAAACTGATTATGTTCTCCAATATGCTTTCCCGATGTCCATTTTTGACTTTCAGAGTGTTCCTTCCATTTGGTTGATATTTGTTGATTACCAGTTAATGGGACGCCTTCTTTGAAATTTACGAATTTTAGGAATAGTTCTTCGGTAACTTTTAGGGCAATTATTAATTATTGTTTCATGTGGTTTGTTCGATTTAATTCTTCCCATGATTATCCCGTTGATTATCATTTTGACTTTTTATTGTTATCTTTACTTCATTTCCGATTTGAGAATTTTCATCGTTTTATGTAGCTCCTTTTTCACTGTTTCTTTAATTTATTAAGTGCATTGCGGAGCTTTTTTGGTTGGTCCAGAAGCTTCTATTCCGCAGAATTATTATTTTACAACAACCCACGTATTTCTTGGTTATGCCTCTATACTTTGAGATTCGCTTGAGATTGATTTCTTGGTGCCTTTCAAGTATGAGGTGAGTTTAAATTGCTAAATTTAGGTATCTGGTCTAAATTTTCAAGGCTATAAAAATATAAAGTTTTAATTGAGCAGCCTTTCAATTAAAGTCTAAAACTTTTAGAAGATGTTTTTGCTGTGCTGATTGTTTTAGTCCGTCCAACCTCTGATACAAAGGTCTAGTTAGACAAGATAAAAAACCTACAAAAAATTTTAAAGTTAGTCTGACAAATTTCCAGTGTGCGTATCTCTTCTGTAACAAATTGTCATTGAATTACTGGAAACACGATGGTTATCAAATGCGTACATAACCTCAGAAAAATGTACATACAAACCTTACAACTTGTAGATTTTTAAACGTTTATGTATACGAATTTAATGATGATAGTTAGTTTTGTAGATGCTTTAAACATATTTGTAAATTTAAATTTTATTTAACGACATTTATGTGTTCGTTTCAAGTTGTTGATTAAATATTGAACCGAGGTAAGGAATTTTAAGTGCGAGTTTATAAATAGCTCGTACGTGATTCGGAACACCTGAATGTTTATCAGGACCACTGTACCCCTGCCTAATGTGTAAATTGTTTCCCATTTATTTTCGTGGCCTGGAACCAAATTAAGTTCGGAATAAGTTTGTTTCAGTCGACGCTAGTTAGCGCACCGGTAGATCAGCATACTTTCGCGTTATTTAATTTTTCTACTCACGTAACTTTCATTATTGCTACCATATTTCAAAAAAACCTCAATACTTAATCTTTTACTTTATTAAGAATTCTGAACTATTTCCTAAAAATTCCGCCGCTCTTCATCACCCTTTTTTAATGAATCGCGTGCATTATAATTTGCTGGCAACAAAAAAAGTTTGAGAGGATAGACAGATAATTTTAATATTAAATATTCTAAACAGATGTGTTTATAACTTTCATGTATTATTAATGCGGCTTTATATTTATTTGTTCGTTTAAAAATTGTGTTCGTTTTTTACTGGCTGGCTCAAAAATATGCTGAATCAGTAATTGGATGCAGCTTAATAAATATAATATAATAAGATACAAACTGATAAGGGGAGAGCCACTCACACTTAACGTCAATATTTACTAATGGAGTTTGAAAACAAATGGAAGCTGCAGTTGGCCTTAAAACAAATAACATAAGGGGCGGGTTACCAAATTGTAAATGAAAAGCAACACCTTTACCTATATAGTTTTATTTTATTTACATTAGACATGTGTGCATTCCATGGCTAGCAGGCCTTAGGTTTTACATTTAAATTAACTGTTGGTCGTTTTTACACTGAACCAAGCTTTTTCCTAGTTATTACTGATGGAAATTTTAAGGAATATGATAAGAGTTTCATTGAAGAAAAGTAAAAATATGAAAATTAAACGTTATAATTTAGGTTTGCTAGAAAGCCCTGCAGGATGTTCTATTTTCGATTTTTATAATCGTTAAACGATTCTTCCAAAGGATCTTTTTAACCACGAAGGATCATTGCAGCTACTGCATCTGCATCTGCTACAAAATAAACATCGAAAACTCTAAATCATTTCTAAGAATCTGTTCCTTCGTTTGGAAAGGTCCCTCCTTGGAATTATGTGAAAAAAAGGGCAGTTTCGAAAATTTTTTGGCCTCTCAACAATCATAAATTTCCAAATATATGTTTCAGTATGAAATAAAATAAAAATCAATGCCAAACTAAAACCGAAGTTCTTAAGTTGAGACTTCCAAACATAATTTAATTTTGATAATGCAAGGCTTTAGATCGGTTTCAACGCACTAAAAATGCGAATCCTGTTGCATAATTCGACGTATCTATTATTTAGCTAACATTCTAGAAAACACCGATCTTAAAGTGATATACTTAGATAAAAATATAAATTTTCACCAACGCATGTAATTCTTTCCACTGCAAAACAATAAATTCACCTGTCTTCATTCGGACTTTAATCCATCCATTTTCATTGCGTGTCTACGAGATATGTTAAAGTAGTTAAAGGGTAATGTCTGATAACTGTTGAAATAACTCGAAATAGTTCACCAACAAATAGCGGAAGGAAGCAGCGGTATATTTATTTTAAATTGCGGTATCCACACATTTCCTATTTGCTTTGTATGTTTTACTTTCTGAATAAGTAGGTTATTAAAATTACTCTACATGCGTTTTATTACGTTATTATATTTTATACAAGCGAATTACAGCGATGTATTGGAGCAAACTTTGCGATTAATTGGTTTAAAACCGAGTTTTCCCAAGTTTGGTTAAATTTAATCGTGCGTTAAATCTAAAGCCACTAATGCTTTAACGTTTATAAATCTTTTAACATTTTTTAATGCCAGAAGTTGTAATTATTGCCGAATAGAAATTTTCAATTCTTTTCTTACTCATTGCCCAACTAACTTGCTACCTTTGATCCTAAATTTCTTCAAATAAATTGAAGATTATATTTAAAATATTAAGTATTTACGTTTAATATTAAAAAGAAAATTAGCCAAGTCAATAAAATCACCCAGTATAACCTTAAAAGATCAGTGAACTAATAATTTAAACCTGCTTGTATTATATTGACCCGTTTGCTGTTCAACACTTTGAAGTAGCACTTAACTTAAGAAGTATAACAAGATCTTTATTTAAGCCAATCAAAGGAAGCTAATCATTTATGATTTAAACGATTAACGAGCAGCTTGTAACCTGATACTGTTGTATAATGTCTTATATATAGGCAATAATAGCTTCTGTCAACAGCTTTGGAATTATCTCAAAACATGCAATATTCATATCCATCAATATAACCGTAAATTGGGTTGTAAAGTAAACAGCTGGGAAAACATTCCGTTTCAAAAATTGCTCAATAATTACGGTTTTTTGTATACTGAGGAGTATTATTTTAATTGCACTGCAAAAACTATCAAATTTGTTTGTACAGCAAAATCTATAAAGCTTTAGAGAATTTTGAGAATTTCAGGAAAAACTCAAATCAATATATTTTTATCTTTTAGAGCAACATCTGAAGTTTGAAATTTGCAAATGGAAATTTAATATTGTTGTACTACTTATATACCTTTAAGATCATAAAACCTAAAAAAAAAATTGGTTTTTGCATGCTGAATTTTCAAGCAAAATTTATATTTTTTGAAAATTCCAAAAATCATTAGGTAAGTGGTTTCGAATCCAAACGAAAATTTTTGAACTACTAAAACTGAACGTAATTTCGAATTATGATTTCTTTTAAAGGATGCAAATTCAAGAATCAAAAATCTTCGGTTTTTTAATTTCATCTCGAAATCTGACATTCAAATCTAAATTTTGTATTTAAACTACATTTGATATCTCAATGTTTGACAGAAAAACTGTGACTTTTTTGATATTTTCTTTCGGTCAAAATATATTCCTCTCTACTTTTGAAATAATTTTAATTTATGAGCTTTAACCAATTTTTTTATTCTGCCAATCATGGATTTTATAGACTTGAAGCCACTTAAATTTAAAACAACATCAAAAAATTTTATTAGTTCCATAATTTTGAAATTTAATTAAAAAAGATTGAATCGGAAATATAATTCAGTTTTTGAATTTATAGCTGAGAAGCAAAAACTTTAAAGATCTCAGGTTCAACGAGCAGGGTTGACGTTTTGAATTTAAACTCAAATTCAAATTTAGTATACAAGATCGACGGATCGGTTGCTGATACTGAATTGGAAAGTTTCTTTCAGACTATCTTTTTTAAATGATATTGCTTACGTTTTCTAGTCTAAAATTGCCAATTTCTTACTGAAAATGAAATTTTTCAAATTCTTCATCTACCTTAAAACGAATTCTGAGGCTTTAGGTATTTTCTGCATTATTTTAACAACTTTTGTTTTCTGCAAAATACCCAAAATATAAAAATATAAAATACTAATTGTTTTAGTATGGAGTTTTTTGAATAATCATTTGATAAACGATTAAAGTTGCAACAAAACCAAAATAACTTTTTTGTAATTAATTTGTACTTTCATTAACTTATGGTTCTAATTTGACTTTATAAATTTTGAATTAACCTACTTTGTTTACTCTGCCAATCATAGGAGTTGTAAGCTTGAAGCCAATTAAAAAAAAAAATTATTTATTGCGTAGTTTTTAGGGGGTCTGCTTGTTAATTAAAGCTTTTCATAATGCAATATTGTTTAACTGGAATACAGAAATTTATATTTTAACACATTTATGAAACTCGACTTTCCGTGTTTATATTTTTAAAATTTGGAAAAGTTCTAAAATGATTTTCGTTGATTTCCTTATCACATTCTTTACAATTCATTCAGAAATTTGTTATTTTTGAAAGGATACCTCAGAATATGCAACTTTAAAATAACTAAATATTTGGAATATCATTTTAAATTAGTAAAATCCAGTAATGGTATTCTAATTTTCGTATTGTTTTGTACATTTTTTGCTGTTTACGGCTCTTTTGTTTTTATATGAAAAATATTTGAATATAATTAGTTCATAAGACTCATATTACGGGCTGCGAGGTCGATTATTGCATCTCCTGCCTAATTTATCTTGAAGCTATTCCTCCTGGAAGCTGTTGTTAATACTTTTTTTTGTAGAAAACGTTTGACAGCTAAATTTAGTAGAAAGAGAAGGACCAGTCGCAAATTTAAATAAACCTCATTAACACTTGTAATTAATTACTTTTTAGCTATGAAACCGATTTTAACAAAATTGAAGAATTGAATAAAGCACAATTTTGGGTTTCTTATTTTATAATTAAATGATTATAGACGTGCTTGTCCATAGCTGTACGTTTCAAATCTATGTCTAGTTTCCCGGTTCTTAACTTGAACAAATAAAAATAGTGTATAGAACTTATCGCCAGAACGCTAATAAAATCGAAAGAAAAGAAACATAAATTAACCGTTTTTTTTTTGTCATTCGGTAACATTTGAAGATAATTTATTAGAATTTAGTATTCGAAAATCTGTATTCAAATTCCAGTCCCTAATCAAAACCGATCTAATCCCTTAAATTTTATTATTCGAATATTTGAATCTTCAAATCTGCATTGGATATTCGAATATTAATTTGTATATTCGAACAACAAGGAGAAGCTCGTTGGCGCAGTGCTGGACTCCTAGCTGGAAGTTTTGGCTTCGAATCTCACGCAGTGGTGCGGATTTTTACAAAGAATTCCCTTGTACGAGTAAAGACATTTAATCGTCTGATTACAATTAACGATTCTGCCTGCGGAGTGGTCGACTGCATAACAAAACGCATACACTATACACTTAATACACCCTCATAAACTCTGCAGAAGGGAATGGGAAACCACTGCAGAGAGCACATTTTGCTAGTATAAGGGAAAGGGGAATATAACAAAGTTCACGACGCCAAATCGTTTAAAAATGTAGCTTTGACCCCCTCATCAACGTCCTTAAAAAAGGACATGACACAGAAGAAGATGATTCGAGCAACGTATAAAAATCTAATTTTTTTATTATGAAGTCAATATGGGAATCAATCATGTTCCAAATTTTATGTTAGATGAATAATAATTTAATCCTTTAATTCTGTTGGTTCGAGTACAAGAAAAAGAAAAGCTATATTTTAGTCTGCAATGCTTAATCGATTACTTATAATGTTTGGTTTTATAAGTAAAGCCTTCGATTTTATTGACAACAACAAATTAGTAGCAAGTGAGGGTTAAATACTGAGCCTAATTAGATGTTTATTCTAATTTTGAATAATTAAATTTGAAATTCGTACGATCTGTTTTACAAGATTTAAATCAAAGATTTAAACATAAGAATTGTTATTATCAAATTCAGTGTTTAAGTCCTGTCCTTAAATCTGAGAACTTGAAAGCCACAAAGTTAAAACACAAAGCCCGAAATTCGAATTTAAACTGAATATAGTACTCGTATTAAACATTGAATTCTAAAATTATTTAAAAAATTTCAAACTTCGATATATGTATACATTTTTAGATGCAGAGAGTTGAGAATTCAGGCTGAATGACCCGAATTTCAAATTTAAGCTGAAGATATTAAAACATCGGTACAAAAAATTCTGAAGTTAATTCAAAAGATTTGAATGTAAGTCTTTTAAGCAACTTCAAACTAAAGAAATCAAATACAAATTCGTGATGCTATTTTTGAATTTGTTAACTTAAAATTCAAACCAGAAATTCAGACTGCAAACTTGAAATTCAAATCTATACCAAACGGAAGTCCATTTTCGACATCCAGAAAACGGTACCTACTCAATATTCAAATTCTGAAATTGTTTCAAATTCCAGGTTTCAATGTGAATTTGTTCACCATATTGAAAATTCAGATACACAAATCTGATCTAAATGCCTACATTCCTTGAATCTGAGTCCTCGAAATTCAAACCAGAAGACACACTCCAAATTCAAACTTAAGTTGAAGGTATCAGCCAGGAATCGACTTTTGATATTTGAAAAATTCATACTCAGGATGCGAATTCTGTGTTCGAAAGTCAGTGTCTGTTTTAGTAAGAGTTTCAATATTATTTGAAAAAATCTAATCTTAAATGCCGGTTAAAAGCTGCAGAATTTACTCGTAGGTGTAATTTACTAATATGGTTGTTGGAACTTTTTCTTAAAATAGTTCTGTAAACTTATGCATTTTTTCGATTAATGATACTCTTTGTGAAAAGATATTCGATTTATTTAGTTCAGTCCACACAGATGATGTTTTTGATACGAAGTTTTGAATACAATGTGTCTTAGATTACGCAGCATATTCATTGGTTGCTTAGGAATCAAAGAAAGGAATTAAAGGGCGTTAAATTTATTTAAAAAGAATAATATAACAAATTATCTAAATTTCGTCGAATATCATTGTCTTCTAATGATCGTTTTAGAAAATTATTTTTGAGATTCTTTTTAAATGAAAAACTTTCAAGTACAAAAATCGAGATCAAATATTTGTTCTTGAAGCGGAAAACCTCAAATTCTAATCATAAATCGTGGACACAAAACTCGACATTCAAATCACAGATCCAGAATATCAAATTCGGAATTCAAATCTAAGCCGATAACATCAAATGAGAATCTACTTTCGAGATTTGAATCCTTAAGTGCTTTCCAATTCAAGATCTCAGTGCGAATTTTTAGATGGATTCAAAGTTTCCGCGGGAACCAAATCCAAATTCGCTAAACTAAAAATATCAAATGGGGTTCACTTTCGACATTAAAGAATTGTTTCAAATTCAAGGTTTCAGTATGAATTTTTTCACCGAATTTAAAATTTAGATACATAACAAAATGCACTCCTTGAATCTGAGTAGGTATTTGAAATTCAACCTACAAATCCAAAACACTCTCAAAATTAGAACCTAAACTAAAGATGGCAACCAGGAAAATTTTTCGGTTTAGTGAAACTAGGTTCTTCGTGTTGCCGGTCACAATCTGCCGATATCTTTATTTTTATAATATGCTAGTTTAGTTTAGTGTACACAGGTGCAGTTTTTGATTAGGCGCTCTATAAAGTTTGAATGAAACGTTTATAGAATTACTCAGCATATTTATTGCTTGCATAAAGTTGCAAACTTTTACGATAATCAAAGGAAGAATTTGGAAAAAGATAATTAAAAGTAAAAAACGTTTCACTAAATATGGTGCACCGGTTAAGGGTTTTAGATAATTAACCCTAGCTGAAGCCTTCTGTAGGTAACTGAAAAGAAAACAAAAAACACATCAAAAACTTCACTTCCCGCATAGTGAAGCTCATTGTCGATGAAACAACAACGAAGTTATAGCATTATCATAGAACATAACCCAAGTGTACCAAAATATGTATGCAATTTCGTTTAATTAAAGCATGCTTATAAATGAAATTCTGCTCATTAAACTCGATACTTTACTTAACTATTCTACCAACTTTGTCTGCGTTTGAGCAATTAAATTTTAAGGTTAATTTATCTACAGCCAAACTGTAAAATTGCAAAAATTTTATCCCTGTCGTCGTACACAAGTTGCATCATTGTTTGTTTTAAATTTAAGTACAAAAGGCCCTTTTAAGACATCCTAATATAATCATCCAATGCCCATATTGTGGATGTAAATAGGTGTAAAGTGTAGATGTAGCGGTCAGTATGGTAATTCACCACCAAGAGCGTACAAAACCGCATGATTTATAGTCCGGAATACGGAATACATACATGTCTCAGGTTTAGGTATGCGACACTCGATTTATGCACTAAGGATGCACCAAACTTCACGTTGCAGTTGTAAAAGTACGAAAACAATAGAAGGATACAACAAAATACAAAAGGTTTGTTTAATGTAGAAAGTTGGTGCGCAAAAACGTAGGAGGAAAAAAGATTTATCTGTTATTATTCTGTGACACCGCGTGCGGAAATTAATTTCGTTTCGAATTTTTTTAATTAACATATTAATTCCGAATTATATAAACACGAGTGAAGGGATGATTAAGGAAATGATGTTAATTTATCGTTAAGGAAAGTGTGAAACATTCCGCGCGGCGCTGTGCTCCCTGCAGGATTCCATGTAACAATCTCCTTTATCTCTTCCAACTCGACTACCAAGAGTGGCAAGTTTGTACTTTAAAACTTCTTCATAATTTCCGATAGTGGACGTATTAAAATTTGCATAACGCATTTTAACCACCTAAATGTTTGAAAAATGTTTACCGACTGACATTCGGGTAAATGAAGATGGCCCAACTAAAGCCCAAAATAAACGGTACGCCGTGGTTATAAACACTTTGAAAGTGATCACACTGACATAATTTACGCGTGTGGGGTCATTCCATGATAAATTTACATATATTCAAAGTGGCTCAACATTCGTTTCAATGGCTCATTTAAATAAGTCTAAAAACCGGATTCGGTAACTCATTAGACGAGTGTTTTAGTTAAAAGACCGATATTAATTATATTGAATGGGATATATTGTGGTGTTTGTATCTTTTAGTTTGACTCTTCAAACTGAAGAAATATTTTTGTTGCTTTTTTTATGTTTATACATAATCATAATTTAAACTGTTTGTAATCAAAACATCCAAGTTGTCAATAAATTACATCGCCAAAAACATTTTCTTTAATGTTAGTGGATATTTTATGGATACTTAATTATAACAAATAATTGTCTACGGATAAAGTAAAACTTCAAACCAAGAAATAACAAATATGTGTTAAATACTAACACAGCAGTAGATTAAGCTTAAACAATTAAGGATTTTAGATAATACCTTTTCTTAGACTTCTCTTTTACATCCAAATTCAAAACAGATCCTCATGTATTCAGAATGTATCGTGACAATTCTGACTAATTTTCAGAATGTTTCGATTTTTACTTAAGTTAATTCTTTGACAGATGTCTTTCCATATACAGGTTTTTCAAAAATTCATTGATATTTTTTCCTGGGATTCTGGATTTAATTAGAAGGTTAGTGGAATTTCCTTAAATATTGCACCTTTTGTCAGTTTCCTTTGTTCCTTTGTCTTATTTTTGGTGTGTGTTTTTCTTTTTCTTGTGCTTATTTTCTTATCTTCCTTCGCCTTGATCTTCCACTTCAAATTGTCCTTCAAAATTGCATTTTTTCTTTCCCTCCTTCTGCTTCTTTTTATTGTTTTTCCTTTTTTCCGGCTTCCTTTATCCGTTTCCTTTACCTTTTCTTCGTTTCTCTGCTTCTACAGCCCATGTTTATCCAGTTTTTTTTAGATATCCACTGTAAACTTATCTATAGCATTATCTTTCTGGTATTTTTTCATGTCGAAGTTTTAATTGTTAAATATTTAATTTAGCGAAATACCCACAAAAAAGTGTAAAATGTGAAACTCACCACAATGGACGTCCATAAAATGCTTAAATCCTATGATCTTTTCATGTTCTTCAATGTATCTTCTGCTTTGTTTCGTTGTCCTTTCGTTCCTGGTTGTTAATGTAAAGTTTCGCTTGTCCTACTTGCTTGATCTGTTCTGAATATGTGATAGAATTGTGCTCTTTTATTTCTTCGGTTTTGACTGGTTTGAAGTGACCAAAATGTGTCTTTCCGAAAGTGTTCGTTGGAGGTTTATTAGGAATGCTCCTTTGACAATTCTGACTTTTCTGTTAACTTCTAGTTACCTCTTGGTTTTATTTCGTAAACCCAATGAAGTAGCTAAAAGACCAGGTGTTTTGAGATTTTATTTGAATAACTCACCATATCCTCTTATTTTTACCATTAACAGAAATAGATTGCTTTAATGCCTTTCTATTAAACAGATTAATTGAAAAACAAGAATGAATGAATGAATTAATAGTTCTCGTTACATATCAAATCAGATTGATACAGAAAACAGATTATTTTTTAGTTACAATCTTAAGTCTTCTAACAATCATCAAAGGTGAACGTTTAAACAAAAAGACTGCACCAAATTCTGTTAAGGAATAACTTTACATAAACAGTTGAAATAAAATCATCTTTAGCTGATGATTTGGATTTCTATTTTTAAACTTTGACTATACTTATTTTGTTTATTCCGTCGCTCGTGAATTTTTAGGCTTGCAGCTGAATTTTTAATTACTGTATAGTTATTGAGGGCTGAAATACAAATCTTTAAATTATATAAAATGCTGAGAGCAAATATATGGTTGAAGAAAATGGGTTGGAGTTTCCACGTTTTATTTGGTTATGAAGGTTTGAAGAAACTCTGAAAGATCTTCATTTCTTTCCTTACAATGTTTTAATAGCTAATTTCAATCTGTTTAAGACTTTACAAGTTTTATTTATCTTTGAAGGTTTAAAGAAATTCTGAAAGGCCTACATTTCTTTCCTTACAATGTTTTCATAATTAATTTCAATCAGTCCAAGTCTTTTCAAGTTTAGCTGATAACGTTTGAAAGATTTTTGTAAAATCTTTATTTCTTACTATGTTTTTATAACCAATTTCCGTCTGTCCAGTCTTTCCAAGTTTATTTTTTTCTTTTATTTTTGATTTGGTACCTCAAGATGTATAAGTTCAAAAGAAAAGGTTTAGGCTGCAATTTTTATTAGATTCAAGTGTAAATACCCAAAAATAATACGCGTGGGTTTTTTAAACTTCTTGTTGGATGTTTATTAGGAATGCTTTATGTAAACTTAATAGAGTGGCTAGTATTTACATTCTTTGTTTTTCTTGCTCTGTAATTCTTCTGTAAATCAAATCACTATTGTCTCAAGTTCTGCAGACTGATAAACGGCAAAGTGAATCGAAACTCATTTAAATTACTCACCTTACCTGCTAACTTTTTGCCATTAGTAAATCAATAACTACTTTAACGCTTCTTAAACAATTAAATTAATTAAACGGCAAGAAATGATGAAATTTTATGGATTAAATTTGAAAATAGATACCTACCTATACATATAAAGAGATTGTTGAAAACGTTATAACGGATTTCTTTTGATTTCAGAACAGGAAAGTTTTTCTGATTCAAAATAATTATTTTCGATATGAAAACGTTCCACCGTATATTTCTTCTCATTTAAGGTCTCCAAAAAAAGAAGGAAAATCTTGTAGAGTCAAAGTACCTAATTAATAAATTATTAATGGTTTCAAGTTGCAATTTGTCAAGATGTTAAAAACAGAAATGACGTTCTTTTATATTTTAAATGTATACACTCAATGAATAGATAAATGGCTTAATAACTATGTCTGTTATTTGCCATCTCTGTCTATTTCCTGCCTTTCAGCTTGAAACCTCGTCAACCATTACAATGTTGGTATCATTTTCGGGCCATTCCATTACTAGGAACTTTGGTACAAATTCGCATTTGCGAACTGAATATTAACAGCTGAAACATAGTAGCCCAAGATGGAAATACTGGAAGAGCTTTTGTGGAGTCAGCTAAGCCCAAATTTATTGAAATTTAAAACTACAAAATTATGAATAAGTGCGTATTTCGGCACTAGCGTTAGACCAATAACCTCAGTTTTGAACTTTAACTAACGTCATTGTATAAGCTTCTTCTTTGCTTCGTATTACTTACTTGCTCCTGCCATTGTGTTCCTCGAGATTTCATGTCAACTGTAAGTTAGACATGAGGTGAGTTGATACAATATACAGATCCTCTATCATTTTCTTCAATATCTTGTAATATATTCTTGTCCATATTTCGTGTCATTTTAAAAAAGAAAGAGTAAAAGAAAAGCTGCTTATTCTCAATTTTTCTATAGAAAGATAAATGGCATTAGCTGAGAGTATCATAAAGTCATAAACAATAAATAATTTAAAACCATCATATTACTTTTGCATTTATGTTGAAAAAGAAGAGTGAGATAATCGAAATTTAGAGACACCGAAGTTTAATTTTATCACAATTAACGGGAAGCAAAGATTTAATTACAGGAGAAATATTTTTCAAATTTCAACATTTTTTGGAATGTTTCTTTATAAAAGGATCGCTGATTCTTTCTCTTTAAACAAGATCTATGATGTTGAAAAGTAATACTAGACGTTTACTAGTAAATAGTAATCTTTGATAAATCAAAATAAGCATTTGGTAAATCTACGGGCTCTCCAAAAACGAACTGCTTTCATAAATTAATGAATATATTTTTTTAAAGCTAAAGTTTTAATATCTTACTGATTAAACACAGATCCTGAACTTTTTGTAGTTCTTCTAAATTACTTAAATTACTTTAATTAATTATAATGTCTTATTCGAGCTGAATTCAAGTATAGTAGTTGTCATTATTTTTTATTTATTCGGCAAGATCGAGGCTTTGGAGTCCCAAAGATCTTAATTCACGTCGACTGCCATGATCACTGATCACTGGCTCTACTCCATACTCCACCTAAGGGACCTTCAGCCCTGGGAAGGTTCTTTATCGTGTTGAACATCACACTGGCACGCTTCACCTTCCAGTTGTAGCCGAGAAAAGGCACTTTCGGTTTTCTTCCGTAATAAAAATCTTACCAGACCTAGGTCGAGATCGAACTTTAGAGCTTTTACTTCCCCTGTACTACAGAGACCAGCAAAATTAAAGTTCTTTTTTCAATTTTTATGGATTCTCTCCTTTAATGTATTTAAAAAAATATGAAAAAATCCGCAAGGCTTTGAATCCTCTAACCTTTAGAATTTGTGTATTAAATAATTAGTGAGCAAAATCGTGTATTGTAAGTTTAATCATTTTAATTGTGTAGATGTAATTGTGTTTATTGGAATAATTACACCTTGAAAGTGCATGTGGCATGTTGGATCGAATTCTAAATAAAGTAGCATTTTCTTTATTAAACAAAAGCCTATTAGAAAAAGCTTACGTTTACGTTTATAAAATTGAATAAAATAAAGTAAATTAGGAATTCAAATCAAGAAAGGTAATATTAATATTTTCTTTGGTGGATGCCGCTTATTTTGAAATTGAAATTCTCAACGGAAAGGCCAATAACTATAAACTAAGTTGTGTCTACATTCTTAAATAAACATGACGGGCGGCCGGTATATACAAGCAGAAAAATAATAATAATTCCGGCTTTATTTTTTATAATTACCACTTTGCCGGACAGACGGGGCATCATATCTCATAACTCTCTGCCCATTGTCATGGTAAACGGGGCCATGAAATACGCAGGAAACGGTCGGTTTTGGTCGGCTAGTCCAGTACATGGGTGCCTACCTGTCTTAGAATTTGGATACGGGAGTTAGCAACCTCCTACTAAAAGGTTTTAGTTCTTTGGCTCTTTTAGCGTGGCTTTTAAAACGTAAAGATAAAGCGACTTAAGAACAAGAACGTCTAAGTAAAAGTAAATAAGAAGGAGTTCGAGGGGGAATCCATCTAGGAATGCAAATGACGGTCACTTCACCGCATAGCGTACGTACTCATGGCCAACCGCTGCTTTGAATTGTAAATGATAGACACGACACCCACGCTTCGTGTAGACACAGTCAGCCACGCTGTATTGTTGTCAAGTAATTGTTACTTGCCGTTGTTTGTTTATTTATTTCGTTGTTATTCAGGAAGATCATGAAATCGATGTTGTTGTGGGTTGGAACGGATTGATTTTTATTAGCAAACTGTAATAACTTATTGCTGTTTTAAACGCGCTAATAAAAACCAACATACATTGTTGTAAATGTTCGTAATTTACGGTTTATTGCGAAAACATCATTGTCTCATGAAGTATTTTTAATTTGTTTTTCAGGCGGTTTTTGATTTTTATTTATAAACATTTATAAATTTATATCGCATGCATTTGTAGTTTTCATAATTTTAAAAACAACCATTGTTAACACTGTCATTATAACTGATATCGTCAGCATTTTTTTTTATAATTAAAAATCAGTTTTGTTTCACAATATCAAATTAAAGGCCAATTACTATAACAAAATGGTCCCAAGACCACTTAGGAAATATTCAAACCCAAACCACAAAAGAAAAATTCAAAATAAATTAAAAAAAAAAGGTGGAGCACAAGGAAGAAAAGGAAAAAATCAGTAAATAACGTGGACCATAGTTGGCCGAAACGAGAGAAAAAAAAAATTAAAGAACTCAAGCCATCCGAATTCTTCGACATTTATTTAAAAAAGAGGACGAAGTTTCTTTACCCTTCTTCTTTTTTCCGCCCTTTGCTTCATGTTTCTCTTCTGTTTTTTCCTAATTTTTGCTTGTCTTGCTTCTTTTGTTGCGACGCTTTCCTCCTTTTTTATTCCTTGTTTTCTCCTTCTTCTTGCTGCTCATATTCTTGCCTATGCGTCTTGTCCTAACACTTTGCATCTACTGCGCATTGAGGAAATATCCAAACAAAAGAATAAATAATAATAACAAATAAAAGAACTTAAACCATACTCAAATTCATTGACAATTATTTAATAATTTTGTTTGCCGTTTTCCTACGTCTTTATTTTTTCTTATTCTTCTCTTACTCCACTTGTTTTGCTTTCCTGCTTTCTTCTTTCTCTTATTCTTTTCCTCCTCCTTCTTATTGCTGCTCCTGTTTTTGATTCTTTGCTTGGTTGTGTTTCCTGTTATTTCTGCACGTCGGGGTTCGTTGTTTTATCATAGATCTCATTTCGGGTTTTCTCTGTTTCTTAATCTTTGTCGTTCATGGTCACCCTATTTTTCATCGTACTTGCAAATTTTAATTTACAACATGTCCTTGAATTACAGATGCATCATCTTTTAAGGTCGACCACACCAGTTTAATTATCTTGCTTAGGCTTGAGTGTCGAGACGTGCTGTACTTACATTTCCATAATTCGGTAAGGAGGAGCTTCCGATAATTTATCGACCTAAATAAGGCCTGCGAATTTAGTAAAGGATTGTTCGATTTGGTAATACAATTTTGGAGTTTTCAAGCGATGAGTACAGTGAAGGAGGGGTTGACGTCCTGATTTCATGATCAATCAAAATAAATCTTCGCAAATGTTAATTATTCGTTAAATTAAGTTAAAAATATTATCCCATATTAGGAATGAATCCTTAAAAAGTTTTTGATAATTCATTTTTTCTTCGTACTTAGGTAGATGAATTATTGAAACCTCATTATGTGTCTGACTAGTTTGTCTTGATGATCCCAGATGTGTGTTCTATGTATGCAGATGCCATTTTTTTAGGTATTTTTAGTAATAGGTACACTTTTCTTCCAATCTTCTGTTACGATTGGATATTCCATATATTCACCAATAATTCAAGATTACTTAGTTCGGTGCCTTCTTTTATCTTTAGGAAGACTTGATCAACTTAGCTTCCATGTTTTCCTTGTCTATGAGTTACTTGCCCAAGTTCTAGTTTTGTTGGTGCGCTTGCTTCTATTTTTATTTTGAGGGGTTCTATTCTTCTCCTGCTTATCGTTCTTGTTGTTTGTTATTCGTCTCACCCTTATGATTTACTGCATTCCAGCATTCAATCTGTTTATTTGTGTTTGTTAAATTTGCTTCTCTTTACATTTAACAAACAGATTTCTCTATATTTTGTGTGCTATAGGTTTTGGGTTGTATTGTATATCATCCCCATTCTCTTGAAATTTGTTTATTAAAAAAGTATAAAAATCCAAACCTGCCACAAAATGTTTTTAGAATATTCCATTCTAAATGCCTTCTTTATCTTGATGTATCTCAGATTGCTAGTTTTATACTTTTTAGTTTGCTTAACAGATTTGTTTGTACCTTCTTTGTTATTGATTAATCAATCAAGTGATGGTAGCTGTTTATATCGGCGTCTTTGTTCCTAACACCTAATAGTGAACTCCTCCAACATCCTTGTATTGCCCGATTGAATTTAAATCTTGAGATGTTATTTTACTTATCTCACTTTGGTGGGCAAAACGAAGTTCTTCCTTCAATTAATTTACAGATGTAAGTCTCCTTCATTATGAGAGCTTACCACCTCAGACTTCCCCTTTTAATTTTTTATTTATCCGATTAAACTAGATCCTTTTTTTCCGTTGATCTTTGATGCGTTTATTATCAGGTTGATATTAATTACAAATGTTTCCTGGAAGATTTACAAAGATTTGTTCCATCAGTATAACGTTTTCACCAAATTTTTTAAGCAAAACTAAAGAATTCAAACGCCAGCAAGGAACTGACTAACATACAAGATCTTCCAAAAATTCCAACTTTTGAGTTCGTCACACTATGATGCAAAGTAAATTTTTATAAAGTGCAATTCCAAAATATTACATTCCTTGCCTTTCTCATTTGGCATTTCGTATTTTATTAAATATATTAGTCCAGGCTGTGGATTTCCGGCAATTATGTTATACATAAAAATTAATAGCAGCTCCAGATGCTTCAGAAATAAAATAAATTCGACTCATAGCAAAAGAATTCATATTTCATAAAATTTCTTGCGCTTTTTTGCTTTTCTACGTTTACCTATTTCGTATTTTTATACTATCTCCGAGCATTTTTTGTTTTTAGCCAAAGGTTGAGCACAATTTATCTTTTATAATAATAACAATAATTAATAGACCCTAATAATAGTTGTACAAAAAAGAGCTTTTGGAAAGACTATGTATACCAATTGGATGAAATATTGTTAAAAAATCAGTGCTACAGAGTTCTGCTAACATATCTTCTGCTTTTAGGTGCTTAGTGCTTATTTTAAGTGATTTGAACGTGGACGGATCGCTGATTTACTAATTACTCTATTTTGAGCGCAATTTTTCAAACTTATGAATATTTTAGGAAATGTTTATTACTGTTACTTACTTTTTATATTTCTTCCAGAGTTAAGGTTTTAAATTCACGTATTTGCACTGTTAGAAATAACTCTATGTAAAGGCAATTAATTTAATTTTTGCCCTACATTCTTAGACTGATCTTAAGTTGTTATAAGGATGACTCTTTTGTGAAAGGTGCTGTTTCTTATTTTCTATTGTAGAGCAAAGGCTTTTATGCATATTTAAAATTCTTTGCTTTTTTAAAAAGGCCTTTTAAGTAGTATTTTGTGATGAAAGATATTAGTTTGAAATTTATAGACAAAATTCTTCAGGTAATGCGTTTGAAACAGGCTTTAATAAATGTTGCAATGCCAAAACAAAATTTCCACCTCATTTAAGTATCACTTTTATATTTGCCTGTAAACTTTGAAAATGTACTGCCAAGCGGAATAATCAGTATTACTAAGAAGAATAAAGTCATAATATGGGCTTTAGCCAGCCCATCTTATTAACTTTATTGTCATGATATCTGTAAATTATTTCTCTATAATTTACCTCCACTTACTGCAAAGGAATCTTCCATATTATTTTGTAAAAAGACGAACATGGGAATCATAATAGGTAAACGAAACCTTTGACAAATTATCTTCCCAAGTTCGTTCACCACTTTTAGCATTGTTGATTAATAATTATTCTGGCATGAGCTACCTTCCAGCAATGCTTTTATTTTCTTAGGAATAAAATTTTTAAGGATTCGCACTTTTAGGGAAATACTATTACTGTATTTTAACTAATTATGAAGATTAAATATATAGAAAAATATCACTTGCACCGGGATTGGAACCACTAACCTTCGGTTTTACGCGCCAATGCTCTATTAATTAAGCTACAGTACAGTGGTAAATCACTGAAGATATAATATTCTTTTTAGCTATATAGGGAATTTCTGTATGCTGCTAAGCATGATCGTCGTCTGAACACATTTTAGGACAGATATTTTATCCTGATGAATTCAAAATAAGGCAAAAGTTTATCATTTTCCAAAATCTTTGAGAAAAAAGTGAGAAAATCTTGATTCTGTTTTTAAATTCTTTAATATCGTAAGGTATTTTTTAATAATTTCAATTTTATTTTTCTTTCTTTTTGATTGATTCGAAAATCTGGCACAACTGAATAATTTATTTAACAACTGAATGTCTTTCCTGTCCGATTTATAAATACATTCATCGGCAAAATTTTTCCTGTTGTATTTGCGTTTTAATTAAAAATTCAGAAGTATCAGAATATTTTAAAATACGAGAACTTACTTCTTTTCAAAACCAAAATCATCTTTCATACTAGCTGTCAAAGTAATCAACTGCAACTCTGTGTGGTTCCAGAATAAACACATTTTTACGTCATCTTAAGTTGTACTAACAAAAGAAGGTTTTAAACTGATTTTTATCTGTGGTAATTCTAGGTTTAGCCAATTCATCTACTGTCAGTAACAATAATCCTTCGTCGATTACCTGCACGTTAAATATTTTAGGAAACGATGCTAATTTACATTGATGATTAATTTAAAATAACAATTAAAACCGTTATTTGTGGTTAGATCAGCAAACAAGTATTCAAGGACAACGTAATTTTATTTTATTGTCTTCCTAGTTCACACCAGAAACAGAGATTAACATATGAAAGAAAAGAGGAAATTCAAATTAGTAGTGTATATTTTATATTCAATTCGAACAAACGATCTTCTTTTACCACAGGTATACCAGCGAAGACAAGGCAATACTTTAAAGTCACCACAAGAACGGCTCGAGGGTGGAGCAGTAGAATGATATTCGGTTAGGTAGTTTAAATTCACCAGACATTGTTTATTCGCTTAGTTGGCTGACTTTAGTGAATAGGCGCCGAAACATCTATTATAAAGAGATTTTTGTTTTTAAAGGCGTTCCTTCTCAAACGAGAAATGTCAGCTAAGTAAATAAAATTATACCTTTTCACATGTATATTAATTCATTAATAACATTTGAGGTAAGGATGCTGTCAGAAAGTAGAGTGGGTTGGAAGTAGATGTTAATCTTTTAAATTTCATATTATCTTATGCATCACCTGTCATTAAAAAATGTTATTAAACAGGGAGCTTTGGAAAACTCATCGACGGAATTTCCATCACCTCAAACAAGCTAGAATACTAAGAAATAAAGCTACCAAAACCCATTAAGTAAAAAGCATAAACATAATTCAATTCAAATTTGCCAAATTGAATGGATACATTAAGAGATAACTAAACAATATTAAAGGAAAGAATCTACAGAAAGAAGCAATAATACAACCGAGTATTTGAAAGAGTGGAGGTATTTAGCTTATATTTAAATTAACATCAGGCTTTTGCCCTTTTTATCTCCCACATCAGAATTGTTTGAGAGAGTGGGATGAAGCATAGCTTTGCACTCGGTTTTGAATGTCGACCAATATTGCTAATGGACTTCCTAAAAAAGCTAAAACTTTGTAGCGGAGGAACTGCTTCTCAAGGTTTAAAAGTGTAATTGTTATCCTCAACTGAGGAAATTCTTCAAGAAATTAAGCTTTCTTTGGAAACATTAAAATTAGTCCCATATTTAGTTTTCAACGCATTTCTCTAATGTCAAAATATTTCCAAAAAGGTAAATTTACTTTTCTTTCGGATGAAAAAAAGAAATTTTCAAGAATAGTTTCAAAATACACCCCTAATAGTATTCCTTTAGAAGATTTGCCGAAAGGAAAATTTACTTTTTCCAGGAATTTCTTTTTTATGAACGTTTTTCGAGAGAAAATGTCCTAGTTTCCTTACAAAAGATTTTGTAACTTATTATAAAACTGTATCGAAAATAAGAGGTTTAGCAGAAACGTATTAATTTCAGACCGTTTGCTACAAAACTTATAATTTAAGTTTTCCAAAAGAAAATTTACTATTATCAAAATTTTATGGTTTCTAAACGTATCTAAATGTATATCTTTTATAATTTATAACCGCTTCAGGAACGTTACTGTTATCCTTACACACATTCGGTACCTATTTTCTCAACTTACGGATTTTATTTTATAACATTTTCCATTATTTAAAGAACTTTGAAACAGATCAGCTGCGTGGAAGAAAAATACGCAAAAAACAAACTTAGCAAAACATTAATTCAATTCTCTTTACATAGGTAAAGCTAAATTGTTGTATTATGAGGTATTTTTAATCTTTAATCTTCTTATATTTTTTACCAAAAGACATGTTGGTTATACTCTGTGAAGGACAAATTAACCTTCGAATATTCATTATTATTGTACAACACCATTTTTTACTTAAATCTCATTGTTTTAGCATATTAACAATTTTTTCCATTTTCGGGCTATTGTGATCTAATTAATTGTCTTCACTTTAACTATATACGACTGAAAATTTTACTTGCTTCTAAATAAAGAATTTGGGTACATTCTTAAAAACCTGCACATGGAAAACTCTCCAAAGCAACGATTCTCTTTTTTTTAACTGGGGAGTACCTTTAACAATATTGCTAGGTTTTAAAAACAAAGTCGACTGTGGCTGACATCAGTCTTTGATAATTTCAGCATCGAAGGGACAGTTTTATTTAATAAACTGAATGAGAAATGCCTTCCTGGTTTTATCAATAATGTTAAATTTAGCTTCAAATTGTTCAAGGTTAACTTAAACTTTTTAAAGAATTCTTAATAAAATACTCATAATAATTATTTCAAATAAAATCAAAGTCTTTACCTACTTGCTTTAATTTAAACAAACAAAAACTGGTCTGTTCCAGAACAGCCACTTAGCAAAAACACTGAACTAACTTCAATACTAGGTAACTCCGGCGGCTTCTCAAAAAAATAATTCACATGACAGGTGATTGTTACAGAAATTCCAGTAAAAAACCTAAGTGTCATTAGCAAACCACAGTCTTTTGTAAATATTTACAGGAAATTAGCTAATTTTCGTCATATAATTTCTATAAAACCTACTGCTGACTTCTTCTGTAAACTCAAATAAAAGAATGTGGTTAATTTAGGATCAAATATAGGTACTAACAAGGCTCAATTTTCGTGATAACCAAGGGGTCTTATAAACGCACGTGTAGCCACAGGTAAGAATTTAAAGAAGAAAAATAAACACGAAAGTGGAATAAAGGTTTTTGCTAAATTTTAGATTTTGATTTGATCAGAATTAATTCTTAAGTTCCACGAAATTCGTGATTTTAAAAGGTTTCCTGAGTTTGTGAAAACAAAAAATTCAATTTAACGAGTGATTTTGCAATTACATTTAGCAAACTACCTAATCTAAATTACCTGGAATCTTCTTTTAACGCTTTTTCTAAAATAAGTGTTACGAATTCAAATCTCATCTGCCAGAAATTTTTAGTTCTTACAACTAATTTGTGAAACTCACATGAAAAAGCGTACTAATTTAAAGTAAATTCGTGTGGTTTAACCATATCCAAAGTAAGTATAAACTGGGTCAAAGAAAAATTCAGCTTCACTCTAATCTAAAATATTTCAAGTTGGTAAAAGAAGCGCCACGAGAATGAGTAAATACCTCTGGGGTCCTGAAGGAGCAATACATTTGCTTTCTTGTAAAGTAGTAAGACAGTATCACACCGGAACGAGTACGTTCTATTATGGGAGTAAAGTTAACCATCATAGCCTTCGGAAAAATAAATTTTAGTACAAGATGTTGTGAACATAACTCACCTACTTCTTTAACGTTATGAATAGTGGGAGTAGAATAGAAAAAGGAAACATTTTAAAACCGTTTGCTTTGTCCGTAATCTGTTATGACTGTAAACTTTTAACCTGCCACTTATGAATGCCCCACTGTTACTTCGAATTCGATTTTTTTCCTCTTTGACGGTTTTAAAGAACCTGTCATGCCTGCGAATTTTTAAAAATTTAATAAAACTTTAAATTCTTGGGAAAGTGATGATTCCGAAACGAACAAAGGGAAGCCTCCGATGACTTGCATTTAATAAAAGAATTTAGTTTTGCTCTAGGGAGCAAAAGATGACAAATCGGAAGAGCTTACAAAATCAAAACAGTCACTGGTTAAATCCTTCGAGGATAAATTTAATACCAACTCACTTTTACTCTGCATGCATGATTGATCGTTCATTTGACATTTGTCAGGCTTAACCGTGAACTTGTTCATGAACTCGTACATTCGTTTAACATTTTATTTGTAGAATGTGTCAGTTAAAATACCTTCATTGATTGTAAATTTTAACATTTATCCTCAAATAATAATTAAACCCATTTTGTCTGCGTTCCATGCGCAAGTTCAAGTCCACTACTGACACAATGGGCACAAAGAATCGTAATTATTTCCAACATTAAAAGCACATAAAGTTAATTTTTGCTGCCTTAACAAGCGGTTATTTCTATTTAACGATCTTAAAGGACGTAACGAGGATGTTACAGCTTACCTACTGGCATAATTTTATAATTTACAGGCCGAAACAATCCATTTTGAATAGCTTTTGACAAGGAAGGCACGTTTTTAATTAAAATATGACAACTCAGGATATTTAAAAATTTTACTTATCTCACCTTGTTTTTAAGAAAAGTGGAACTCAATTTCGTGTAATTTCATGCTTTAATTTTGGTCGAAAGTTCATCACTCGATAGGTATTTTATTGAAAAGTAGGTAATCGGAGGGATTTTTACAATAACGGCCTAGAAAAATAGAGGAACTACGGTCAGAAGGTGCAAAATTCTTGTGGAGGGTCCTTTTGTGGTTTGAAATTTCTTATTTTAGCCTAAATAAGAGGAAAGCAGCTGTAGATACAGAATTTAATAAAAATTTAATGCCGGGTGTTAATCTGAACACATTTAATTTCTAAAATAACAAAACTGGAAGAATTTTCGTTTCAGTTTGCGTTTTCAGAACTTAAATATTAAATCCATAATTTCAAACTCTTAGGTACTTATTATTTTTTTATTCATTAGTGCTGGAAATTATCTTAAAATTTTCTTCAAACAAGAAACCGTTAGTAATTGATAAAATTGTAAGGCGTTTACCTGGATTAAGGATTAAGATTATGCTATCAGAAAGTGACCCGAAGATAATTTAATGCCTTTATTGTTTGGACAGTTTATTATCAGTGGTTATCTTAAACTTTCCCTCAGCAAAAAGTCAAGCCTTTGGTAATTTTTAAAACGTAAAATTCGAAGACGTTTTGCACTGATTAAGTTCCTGTCAGAATGTGATTTCAACATAATTATCCATCTTTAGTATTTTGATATTTGAGTATCAGAAGTTATCCTAAAATTTTTTTTCAGCAACAAAACAAGTCCTCGGTGATTTTTAAAACGTGAAATTTGAAAATGTTTGTCTTGATTAAGGTTTCTATCAGAAAATAATTCTAAATCATCGCACTATTTTGATATTTTAATATCAAAAATATCCGTAAATTTTGCGTCTGCAAAAATTCAGGCTCTCAATAATTTTTGAAATGTGAAATTCAAAGATGTTTTGCCTTGATTAAAGTACTAAGCAGAAAATTACTTGAAGATAATGTATCATGTCTCTGATATTTTAATGTTTTAGTATCAGAAACTATTCTGAATTTTTCTTTAGCAAAAAATCAAACCCTCAGTCCTTTTTTAAGCGCGAAATTCGAAGATGTTTTGCCATGGCTAAGATTCCCATCAAACGCTGAGCTGAAGATAATTTAACATGTTTACTATTTCGTTATTTTAGTATCAAACATTATAGGTACTGAATTCTTCTTCAGCAAAAAATCAAGTTCTTCAAAATTTTTAAAACGAGAAATTTAACATTGTCCCTGGTTAAGGTTCCTATCAGAAAATGTAAAAATTTAATATCTTTACCTACTGTGTTTGATATTTTAGTACTAGAAATTATCCTACATTTTCTTCAGCAAGAAATCAAACCCTTAGTAATTTGTAAAACTGGAAGTTCGAAGATATTTTACCCTGATTAAGGTTCCTTCTTGATTTGAAAATAATTTGACATCTTTGCTTAGTATCAGAAATTATCCCAAATCTTTCTTCAATAATTTTTAAAAGCAAGTCGAAATTGGAAGACGTTTTGTTGTGATAAAAGTTCCTATCAAAAAGAGCTTCGAAGATAAATTAATATCATTATTATATTGATATTTTAGTATCAAAGATTATCCTAAATTTTTCTTCAGAAAAGAATCAATCCCTCAATAATTCTTAAAATGTTTTGCATTGATTAAGATTTAATGATAATTTATCCGAAATTATTCTATATTTTTCTTCAGCAAAAGGAAACCTTTAGTAATTCGTAAAATTCAAATGTGTTTGCCCTTGCTCTTGTTAAGTTCCAACCAGAAGGTGCTCTGAAGATAATTTAACATCTTTACTACTTTGATATTTTAGTGTCAGAAATTATCTTAAATTTTTCTTCTAAAAGAAACTCTTGAGTAATTCGTAAAATTCGAAGGTCTTTGACCTGATTAAGGTTGTTATCAGAAAATAACTTGAAGATGATTTAACATCGTTTTACTATTTTGATATTCTAATATCAGAAGTTATCCTGAAAGTTCCTTCAGCAAAAAATTAAACCCGGTAAATTTTAAAATGTGATATTCAAAAAGGTTTTGGCCTGATTAAGGTTACTATCAGAAAATAACTTTGAAGACAATAATTGCTATTTTGATATTTTAGTAGGTATTAAAAGTAACATCTTTGCTATTATGCTATTCTAGCGTCAAAAATTATCCTGAATCTTTCTTCAATAAAAAATCAAGCTGTCACTAATTTTTGAAACGAAAACAGGAAAATGTCTTGCCCTGATAATCGTTGCTATCAGAAACTGACTTGAAGGCAATTCAATACCTTTACCCTTTACTTACTATTTTGATAGCTTAGTATTAAAAATAACATCTTCATCTTTTTGATATTCTAGTATCAAAAATCATCCTAAATTTGTATTTAGTAAAACAATCAATCCCTCAATAACTTATAAAACGTGCAATTTGAAGATATTTTGCCCTGGTTAAAGTTCCTATCAGAAAGTAGCATGGAGATAATTCAACATCTTTACTATTTTAACATTTATATTACAAATTGTCCTAAATTTTTCAAAAAGAAGTGAATACCTTCCTGATTTTTAAAACGTGAAATACAAATATATTTTGACCTGATTAAGGTCCCAAATAGTAAATGACTTGAAAATAATTTCAGATGTTTGCTATTTTGATATTCTAGAAGAAATTATGCTACATTTTTCTTCAGCAAAAAATAAAGCCCTCAGTAATTTTTAAAACGCGAGATTCAAAGATGTTTTACGTTGATCAAAGCTCCTGTCAGAGAGAGCCTTGAAGATAATTTAACATCTTTATTATTTTGATAAAATAGTATCAGAAAAAAATATCCCAAATTTTTCTTTAGTAAAAAATTAACCATCAGCAATATTTAAAACGCTAGATTCAAGATGTTTTGAACTGATTAAAGTTTCTACCAGAAAGTAGCTTAAAGATAATCTAGCACTTCTACCTTTTTAAAACTATAGTAGGTATCAGAAATTATCCTGAAATTTTATTCAGCGAATAAACTTATTATAACAATAAACTTAGCCCAGTGTAATTTTTAAAACGTGAAATTCGAAGATAGCTCGACCTGCTTAAGAATCCTATCAGGAAATGCTTAGAAGATAATTTACTGCCTTTCCTATTTTAATTCGTGTCAGACAGTGGCTTGAAGATAATCTAGCATTCTACTTTTTTGATACTTTAGTATCTGAAATTATTCTGAAATTTTCTTATATGTTAGCCCTGAGCAATTTTTAAAACATGAAATTCGAAGATGTTTTACCCTGATGAAGGCTCCAATCAGAAAGCGATTTGAAGATAATTAACGTCTTTACTATTTTGATATTTTAGTATCAGAAATTATTCAAAACCTATCTTCAGCAAAAATCAAGCCCTCTGTAATTTTTAAGGCTAAGGTTTCCGTTGTAGAATGATAATTTAATATCCTTATTATTAAATTTTGATACTTTAGTACCAGAAATTATACTAAATTGTTCTTCAGCAAAAAGACTAAATTCTCAGTAATTCTTAAAACTTGTAATTTAAAGTGTTTTACCATAATTAAGGAGCTTTGCTTAAGATTCTTAGAAGAAAACGATTCGAAGATAATTTAATATCTTTACTGTTTTGGTATTTTGTTAGAAATTATCCTTAACTTATCTTCAGCAGAAAATCAAGGCTTCGGTCATTTTTAAAACGTGAAATCAAAGATGTTTTGCCCTAATCAAGGTTATTCTCTCAGAAAACGACTTTTTATCGTTTTGATAATTTAGTATCAAAATTATCCTGAATTTTTCTTTAGGGTAAAACAAGTCGTCGGTAATTTTTAAAAGATGTTTTGCCCGAATTAGGGGATCCATTAGAAAGTATCCGAAGATAATTTAACATATTTATTTGATATTTTAGTATCATAAATTATGCTAATTATTTCTTCAGCAAAAAAAATCGAGCACACTGTAATTCTTAAAACGTAAAATACGGAGATGTTTTACCTTGCTTAACGTTCCTGTAAGAAGGTGACTTGAACATAACTTAACATCCTTACTAGTTTGATACTTTGGTATCAGGGATTATTCTACAATTTTTGTTTGCAAAAAATTAATTCTTAAGTAAATTTTATAACGAGAAATTCGAAGATGTTTTGCCTGATTAATGTTCCTATCAGGAATTTTCGTCTTGAAAATAATTTAGCATCTTCACTAACTTGATATTTTAATATCACAAATTATCCTAAATTTTTCTTCAACAAAAAATACAGTCTGTAGTAATTTTTAAAAGGTATAAAATTCAAAGATGTTTTCCCCTGATTAGAGTGTCTATTAGAAAACGACTTGAAAATAATTTTGACAGCTTTTTACTATTTTGATATTTTATTATCAGAAGTTATCCTGAAGCTTCTTTAACAAAAAATCCTGCCCCAGGAATTTTAAAAACGAATACAAAGCTGTTTTGCCCTGGTTTAGGTTTCTATCAGAAACTGACCTGAATCTATTTAATTAAATTAAAATTAAGCCCCATTTTTGGACGCAACAGGAGGTCTAAATTTATACTGTTTAAGGCTTACAACGTACCCTGCCTTTGTGAATTTGTGCGAAATTTGGTCTCACGCCAGGAAGAAGCTGAAATCTCTGGAGTTTTAACTTTTAACCATCAGTTCCGGTCGGTTATGTTCAAATAAATACTTGCGGTTTTTGTAAATACTTTTGTACGAATCTGTCAATTCTAAGCCTACTGAAATAAATCTGTGCTTCTTGGCTTTTATTAAATTAATTAACTCTTAATTAATTAATCAAAATTGTACGTTTAATTATTTTGTAGAGCTTTTTAAAGGGAGCAACAACACGTTTGTTTTAAGTTTTTGGTTAAGGAACTCAACATAAAAATTGTTTAATAATGAGATTTAATTGTTTAATGATTTTTCGAAAGGAACGGGTTTTGAGCTCAGATGTTCGTTTTGTGTAACTAATGGTGTGATTTAGGAATGTTAACAATTATTTACAGAGAGTTTTTGTCTGTTTAAGGTAACTAAATGTATAAAATAAATTCTATTCTCTTGACACTGTTCGTGAGTTTTTATTTAAAAGAAAGGAAAACGGTAGTAATTTTAATGTTGGTCACGAATCGCCGGCAAAGTGACCATTTCATATAAGCTGATCCATTTATGCCGCCCTTATAAGAGCTTCTCAAATTCTAGACACCTTTTTTGAAGAAGCCTAACTTTTAAGGATTCTTTTTATTGCATCAAACAGTTTTTCAGCATGTGCAGAACTGTAAATGGCACATTATAATTCTTGTCTTGTTACACGTTCGTATTTGATGGCACATTTTACACTTAGCGTTTACATCTCAAGTTTTATTTCGACTTAATTCTGCATCAACAGGTTTCTAATTTTTCTGATCGAGGTCTCAAAGCGGTTCTCCGCGGGAGGTCAGAAGAACTAATTCTATTCCCGATCCATCAACTGTCTGTATTCAAATCCGACACAAACCAATCAGTTTTAGCAATCAGTCGGTCATTATTAATCACCCAAAGCTGTTAGTTGTTTATCATCTCACATATTTAGTCTTCTTTAGATTGTATCTACATTTCAAAGAAATTAGTGTTACGAGTTTACACTTATCTTTTAGGTAATATGACTTGTTTCAAACATCCATTCAAATTTTAATACAATTTTTAATTTTCTTCTCAGTTAATTTTATACAACTACTTTTTCAAAACAACAACCATGTTTACCATCAGATTCAAAGTGGTTATAAATAAATTCCAGAAACTATTAATATTTAAGGGCACGTTTGAAAAAGTGGAGTAATTGGTTTTAATAGGAATAAACAAAAGCAAAGGCTCCAAATACGTTGCTTCAAAAAACAGAATTCGACGGCTTAAAATGGAGTTTACATACAAAAGTGGAGAGATATAAATAAATGTTTATTGTTCCTGGTAAGATACGACAGGACATTTTTAGAGATTACAGGAAGGCCAGCATTAATCTTTATAAAGCAAGAAAGATTTCTTTAAAGGTATTGCGGGGCATTTTTACTGTGCTCGAGTTGTATATTGGTTAAACTATCACAGCAACAAAATTCGCAATTGTCTGAACAATAACAATTTTTAGTTTTTATAGAATTATTTAAATTTCACTTTTGTGTTATAATTTTTCAATATTGACAGGAATTTTAGAACATCTTATTAGCCAGGAAAGCATCTAAGCAATTACGATTTTTTGTAAAAATTAAGATTCTTTTCTTTGAATTAATGTGTGAATAACAATAAACATTTGAAATTAAATCTTTAAGGATTCATTCGTTTGGCGACGTTTTCTTCTTTTTTCTATATTCAAATTAACTTAAATCATTTTAAATTCAATGAAGCTTATAAAGAAAGTTACAAGGATTTACTTCTTTGAATTAGGTATTTTTTTATTTCAAAGTTAAATTAATTAAAAATACGATTAACATTAATTTGCTACAGATAAAGCTTCTGCAAAAACTACAGCGGAGCTAAAACGTAAAGGGTGAGTTTTAAAACTATTTTAAAAATAACCAACTTAAATGGTACGTTAAAGCTTCACCCTGCTTAGGTTAAAATCCCAAATGGGCAATAAAACTAGAATTTGGTTGAGCAAATAACTGGTTGATTCACTGCAAATGTAAAACTTAAAAATCCTTCTTCTTCCTCATTTATTTTTACAATTATCCAACAGCCCCAACTTTTACAAATCTAAGGATCAAATTATTAATATTTTGTTCATCCTCGTAGCCCGGCAATTCCCACTTGTTCTGGACCTCCTTTAACTTTTACCTATACAGGTTTTCAAAAATTTTACAAATCTAGTTAACTCTAATTCTTTCGGTGGTTGTATAGGCTCACGGTTTTTTTTTTTTTAATTTAAACGTGTATGTTAAAGGATTTACACAAAGTCCTTTTAGGTAAACGTTTAAGCTGAGAACGTAAAATTAGTTTTTAGATTTGCTTCTTTAAACCTCTTTTTGTTTTCGATTTAAGAATACCGATGCACATTTCGGTTTTACAGAACCAAAATCGGATTATTGCGGAGAGTGTTACAAAGGATAAGCCTTTCTTAAGTCGATACCGTTTGTCTAAATCCTCTTCAGTGCTTTCACTCCTAAGTTCTAACAGGTTCGAACGTTAAAAATTCAAAGAGGAATACCTGTGATTTTACATGGCTAAAAGCCTTATTTTAATAGTTTCTGTATTGTTGGGTTATGTTCTTAATTAGTGGCCAAAAATTAACTAGTTAAAATCAGCTATTGTTTTGGTGATTAAGTTAATTATAATTTGAGCACTTTAACCCTTTCGGCCCTACCGGTGGCAATTGCGAAGACTAGTTTCAGAAGGACGCTAATTTTTTGTAACTTATATTATTTATGCTACCGACCATCAGAGGGCAGCAATAAGGTTTCCAGAGTTCTGCAGACTACAAATTTACAGTTCTCTAAGGTAAATTGAGCTATTGTGATGACTTTTGTAAATGTCAAAAACCTGTGCAACCATGAATGGAGGTAGGTGTCTTATTTTTTATTTGTATTTTCAATAATTTGTACTATGTGTAGATTTTCACGTATCATATGTTTAGTTGAACCTATAGGGTACAGATTCCAGAGGTTTTCCAAGAATTTTGTCAATTCCTAAAATTTAGATAAGGGTTATAAAATGTTGTACGCAAATGCCACCAACAGGTGTGAATGTCACCTAATATCTACAAATCTTTTTGCAATAATTGTTAATTGTTGTGGGTACTGATGTGTTTATAATGCAGCAGGAGACAATGAGATCCCTACTTTTCGGTTTTACCGCACTGCACAACCCCGTATTCCGTTGGAAGCGCTTACAGAAGCCGCTAGTGCCCTAAATGCTGACAACTCAGACATAGAAGACGATATGGCAGAAACGATTTCTGGAGATATTGGCGACGACGACGTTTGGGTTCCAGACGACGAGGAAGAAGACGAAGAAAATGTAGAAAATGAAATTAGCGATAGTGAAATAGAAGCAAGTGATCATTCAAGACCTACAAATAAAGCTAAATCAAATCAAAAGTGCAAGAAGTATGTAATATGGAGTTAGTTATTTGGAATTTTTGAAATATAATTCAAATGTTTTTTAGAACCACAGCAGATAAGAAGGGAAGGCGCACAAAACAAAAATCAGTTTGGAAAAATGCACCTTTTGTGCCACCAAATACCGCATTTCAAGGTCAATTGACCTCAGATGACGACAAGGAAGGCACAGATACTCCATTTGAATACTTCAGTCGATATTTTCCATTACACATATTTTCCGAGCTTGCTGAGAAAACGAACTATTATTCTGTTTTCAAGACTGGAAAATCCATAAATACTAATGAATCTGAAATTAGGCGTCTTGTGGCATTGCATCTGATAATGGGCATAATAAATTATCCTAGACTACGGTTATATTGGACACCTAAGACGCAGTTCCCCCTAATAAAGGACATCGGTATAACGAGAAATAGATTCGAAGCCATTCGAAATAACTTGCATATTACCGACGTAAACAACGATAAAGATGAATATGACAAACTGTGGAAAGTGCGACCACTTATCAAGAGCTTTGACAAACGATGCGAGGAACTTCGAATCGAAGAAAACATTTGCATCGATGAATCAATCATACCTTTCAAGGGACATTTGGCGATCAAAATTTTTATACGAGGGAAGCCGAATCCCTGGGGTGTAAAGATTTTTACTTTATGTGGTCAATCAGGGATCATATACAGATCTATTGTGTATCAAGGAGCATCTACAATTTCAGAAAACTCTAAAGAAGAATTTGGTGCTACAACAAACCTGGTACTTTACCTAGCTGAAAGAATACCTGAACATCAAGGGTATAAATTATACTTTGACAATTACTTTACTTCAATTGATTTGCTAAAGGAATTGCTAAAAAAAGGAGTACTAGCGGCTGGTACCATAAGAACTAATCGTATGGAAAACTGCACACTCAAGTCAGAAAAAGAATTTAAAAATCTGGGAAGAGGTTCATCAGACTCTAAAGTAACTCATGATGGAAAGGTAGCTGTTGTACGCTGGTTCGATAACAAGGTTGTCAATATGGCATCGAACTTTGTAAGCGTTGACCCCAAAGATAACGTTAGACGATGGGATAAAAAACAAAAAACGCATGTACATGTGGAACGCCCAGCAGTCATTCGACTCTACAATAAGAGTATGGGAGGAGTCGATAAGCATGATTTTCTTGTATCTTTATACAGGACATTTATCAAATCTAGAAAGTGGACCCTAAGAGTGATCTTCCACTACTTCAATGCAGCTGTCTGCAACTCATGGCTTGAATATAGAAAAGATAACGAAAATGCTTCTAAAGGCAAAAGTATGGATTTGTTAGAATTTACATTCAGCATTGCCGAAACTCTCGCTTTCTTCAAAGTTGCAAGACCCACACCAAAAAGAGGACGACCTAGTAACTCTCCCAATAGCTCACGAGATAGTACACCTAGAGGATCTCCTGCTCCAGAAATCCTTCCTTCAGCTGCAAAAAGACTCAAACAATCCACTCCTGTAGCAGACATACGATATGATGAAGTCGCACATTGGCCTCTCCCAACAGACGGACATGAACAACGGTGTAATTTGGAAGGTTGCAAAGGAAGGTCTCGAGCTATGTGTGAAAAATGTAAGGTATTCCTATGTCTAAACAAGAAAAATAATTGTTTTAAAAAATATCATGTCAAATCTACTATTTGTTAAATAAAAGAGTTGAAAAAACTAATGTGTTTGTTTGCATCATTATACCCCTGGTGGTGGCAAATGCCACCACTTCATAGTTTCCTTATGGAAGGTGATAAAAGTTTTTTAAAAACATATATGGCATTCTAAGGCTCTAGTAAATGAAAAAATACCATATAAAAAATTTTACAGTTAAAAAACAAAAGTCAGGGCCGAAAGGGTTAAGTTGTAAGCAAAAGTAAAGTAAAATATTTTAATGGATTAATTTAGTGGGTGTTTCTTCTTCCTGTGCTTAATATCCTTATTTACTTAAGTTCTTCTGTGCTTAACTTCCGTGCTTCTGTGCTACATTTTGCGTCTGACTTCCTCTTTAAAGTCAAGGACTTGTTCAATGCCTGACTTCCTTGCTTAGAATCACAGGCTCGTTAATTACGCTTTTGTGAACTTATGGCTTTAACTGTGTTTCTAACAAAATATTCTTTTTATTCAGAAAATTTTGAAATTTGAAATTAAAATTTGGAATAAGATATTCCACATTTAGAACCGTTCACTCTAAGCAGATGAGCCGTTTTCCTTGGCTCAAAGTTTCAAATTCTTGAAGGTTTATTGCGTAGAAAATAATTAGTTTATCTTTATTTGCGAAAATTCGGGAAAACTTCCTGAACGAATACCAGAATTATTGACAAAACAAGAGTTGGGGTATTCTTGGCAATCTAGTAAAAATATATTTTGGAGTCTTTGAATTTTTGAAAGTTTGGAAATTCATTTTGAATACGAAAATCATAAATAAAAGAATTTACGGTTCTTTGAGCCTTTCTACAAGATTTAATTAATAAACATTTTGAGATAAACTTGACTTTTTTATTTATCTTTCCGAAAATTTAGACATTTTCTGTAAAATGATTGAAGATATTTATATTTTTCAAAACCTACAAACAATTGAATCATTTGGAACTTCTTTAAAGTAAATAGCGTATATATTGATTAACTGCTTGATCCCAATCTTCAGAACTAAATATTTTAATAAATTTAAAACAATTTTTTTTGCTTTACTCGGCTCAAAATTTGAGGCACCGCATCTGTGGAGACGATATGGTAGGTATGTAGTACTAACTATCTTTATTAACATTCTTCTTGGTTGCCTCCTTATCGTGTTCAGATATCTTTCATGGGCTATGGCCCTCCTCCAAATTTGGGCACCATGTAATAGAATTGAGTGTGTAACTGCATCTATTGGCATCTCAATAGATGGCCCTTCATTTCAAAGTTATAGTTAAAGAGTTATAGTTATAGTTATAGAGTTTCCACCGGCAACTGTGGCTTCTTTTAATTTTCTACCACTTTATAGGATCACTGTTTCGAAATTTTCTTCGGCAATTTCTAGACTAATCCTTTTTATAGCATTAGCTATTTCCACAATTTCGATATTTACTTTTAGTTCTAACTCCTCTCGGGTTTTGGCTGTAATTATAATGTTTGTATCATCACAATAGCCTATTATAGTTATGGCGGGTTGTATTTTTTTTATATAATTTTATTATAATAAAGATTCAATAATAGCGGCCGCAATATTGAGCCTTATGGCACTCCACATGTTATACCCATCCCTCGCCTTCTCCAATTTGAAGTTTTCGATTATTGAGGTACTCATTTATTATTTCCCTTAAGCTAGGGCTTACTTTCATTTCCTCTAGAGTTTCTTTTATTCCCTTCCAGGGTACTGAATTAAAAGCGTTCCGTATATCCAAATACAATCGAAATTAACAAAAAGAAAGAAAAAAACTCATGAGTATTAACATCAAAGATCCAAAAGAAGTAACAATAGAAGGTGAACCAATAGAAAGATTGAATGAGTTTACATGTTTGGGCAGCCTAAAATCAGGGGAAAATGGAGTGTTAAAAGGCATATCAGTGAAAGAATACGTAGAGCAAGGGATGTATTTATAAGTTTAAATAAAGTGTGGCGCGCAACGAGCTTAACTGTAAAAAATAAAATAAGTGTGTTTAATGTTATCTTTATAAGCCAACGCTCCTTTATGGTTCCGAATCCTGGGAGCTAACAAAAGTACTGCAACAAAAAATAACCAGTGTTTATCAATCGTTGTTTAAGGAATATATTAGGAATATGGTGGCCTGAAACTATCACAAACGAAAAATTATGGAAGCGAACAAATCAGATTGAAATAAGCAAAAGAAAATGCGGTTGGTTAGAACACACGCTCCGCAAAAACGACGACGAAATATGCAAGCAATCACTAAGGTGGAACCCAAAACGAAAAAGAACTAGAGGATAGCTCAAAACTACATGGAGAAAATCAGTCGGCATAGAAACTAAAATGACAATGGTACGATTGGCAATTTAGCAAAAAACAGACAAAACTGGAGAGACTTCATCCAAACCCTATGTCCCACTCGCGAATAATGGGAGAATGAACATTATATCCAAAGTTTTTCACCTAGGATTTGGGTTGTGACATCAACGCGCTGTTGATAAATTTACAGTCCATCTCTTTCTAAACTAGGTTTTATTACCTAGTGCGCACGAACGCGTGTCTACCCATACAGTTTTTGGGCAGGGCAAGTTGACGTCACAACCCAAATGCTAGATGAAAAATACTTTATACAGAATTTCCTATTTCTTATTGCGGCCCTTTCTACCATTTCTACTTCCGCCTTTAGTTTCTCTTGGCTTTTACGAAGCCATATTGAAACGGAGATATCTTGCTACGTAGTTCTTCCGTTAATTTAATTACTATCAGTTGGTTATATACCTTGCCTCGTCGGTCTGTATTTATCTTCGACAGCTCCCGTTTTTTTTTTTTTTTTTTATTAATACTAATCTAGCTGTTTTCGACATATCCTGAAATTGTGTTTCTTGTATTCTTTATTTATTTGCCGCAAGATTATTTCTGGTAAAGGGGTTACCGTTTCTTGAACTATTTCCGCTCGAATTCGATCTGGCCCTGGGGCTTTATTAATATTTATACGTCGCAATGTATTTCTGAGCTCTTCTAGTTGTTCCCCACCTTCTTCATTCAGGTTTATAGTACTTTCTTCTGCGCGTATTTCGTGTTCTGGGAAAAGTTTCCTTGCTAATTCTTTTTGTTGTTTATCTGTTAAAGTGATACAGGGTTCTAAATTGAACTTTACCCGGTACCCCATACATCTTCGTTTTATAATAACTATAATATGGGATGTACATTCTCCTGTAATAAAAGTTGGAATTGTACTTTCATTAATGGCTGTCATTGCTCTTTCTGCTATCCAAGCCATGATTTCATCACCTCTCTCGTCTTCGTTGCTAGCCCCCCATATTCTGGTTTTTGCAGTAAAATCTCCCGCCAGTAATACACCTTCACTATGTACTTTTACACCATCTTTGTTTCCATATGAATTCCTCAAATTCTCTTATCGTTGTGTTTGGTGACCAATAACATCCATAGATTGCCATTTGTTGCAACTCTACCCATGCAAAACCCTTATTATTCGCCCCGCACTTTTGTACTTCTATTTCTTTGTTATACTTATATTCTAATGCCAACATATAGGGTTACTGGTAATTCGATACATTCCTTTGGAGATGTGATGGGACAGGAGCTAAGAAACAAATTTAACCCTAACATACATTATGCAAAACTCAATAGTTTTTGAGATATTTCAATTTTTGTGTTTTTCTCAAAAAAGTAGATTTTAATGTCTTTAAAGTTAATTTTTAAAAAATCTACTTGACATTTTCTGAACTTTTTGACTGGGTTACTTGTCCCACTCTATGGTCATCCGTTTCGAATGGAAAATATCCGGAAACATTTCGATCATGTGAAAATTTTAAATAAAAACGTATTAAAAATAATTTTTAAAAATCAGCTACGAAAATTACCTATTCGTTTTTCTCAGAAATTATTATTTTATTTTTGCATAATGTATGTTAGGTTTAATTTGTTTCTTAGCTCCTGTCCCATCACATCTCCAAAGGAATGTATCGAATTACCAGTAACCCTGTATATACTGCTATGTACGATCCATGGATCGTTAAATACTATTGTTTTGTTTGGTTTTGCTACTATGCATACACGTATCTACCTCATTTCCTATCTGGTGTAATAGGTACATACATTGAGGTTTTTCCTCGTACTATTTTAATTTGCAGTATTTTCATTTCACAAAAAAAAATAGGACATCCGCCAACAAGGCAAACAGATTATATTAAAAGGCACGCGGACCACAACTGGATGCAAAGAGCTGCAGATAGACAGGAATGGAGGCAACTTGGCAAGGCTTATATCCGACGATGGATAAAATAGCTTTGGTGGCGATGATGATGATTTTCATTTTGTAATAAAGGGTGACTCAGAATGAATTTCGATTTTGTTTCTGATATCCAGGGGAAACTGTTAGTGTCAGAATATCTTTACTGTCACCATTCGAATTATCGTCTTGTCAAATTTATTTCCCAATGGAATGCTTTAGTGGTGATCAGCGCGCTCTTTTTGTTTAAAAGCATTCTACGAAAATGTTCATTTCTATGTGCAAGTCCGATAATTTACATAAGCACTGGAGTAGTTAAACAAAGGGGGAGCTGAATACAGACGACCTGTTTGAGTGTAATTACGTCTGCGGTGAGGTGTGCGATCTGCAAGATGTTGGTACCTGTAGATGCGCAAGATTGAGTAGTATGTTTTGATTGAGATGTAAATTAGGTAGTTGTTATGTATTTAGTGTAAATGGGTAAAAACAATAGGAAGAGTATTTCGGATGAAAGGGTGAGATGGAATGTGTGATAGTAGGTGATATGAAGCGGTATATGTTTTGTGTTTAAGTTTTAATGTGTGTATGTTTGAAGAGATGGGTTGTTGCGGCTTTATGGAAATGGGGGTATGATTGTTTTTTATTGATTTTCTGTGTTATAGTTGGGGTGATTTTAATATTAGGGCGTGTGTTTAGTATGGGGTGTTTTTTTATTGATTTTCTGGCTTCGAATTAGGGGAGATGACAGTATGAGGGTGTGATATGTATGGTGATTGTTTGTATAGAATTGAATAGTCAAGTGGGGTCATTGAAGTGACTTTAATGATAATAATAAATGCGACACGTGTGATGTTAACGAGCTGAATAGGGGAGATTTATTGACATGTCAAATATAAAAATCAATGAAATCGTGGTGGTTTCATTGGATGTTTGGAAATAAACCCATTAATTGAATTTATTTGTATGTGTTATATTGTTGCACGTGCATGTTTTATTGCATGACATTAAATATACAATAGAAATATACAATAGAAATAAATACGCGTAAGGGTTTGGGTTGAACGTGGAACCACATACTAAACTGTATTTAACAGCAGAGATGTTACCCCCTCTGAATACGATTGAATGATTTATTATAGGGGTTGCATATTGAGCTGTATATATATAAGATCGCAGAGCATTGATTTTCACATGTAATTCAACATATTATCGTGTGTAGTACGTGTTATTTAATCTCTGTGGTAAGTCGCTAATTTACACGGTTTTTAAAAAAATATAATTATTAAACATGGATATCGTGAATAAGCTAAATAAAATCGCCGAAATAAACATAAAACCAATTTTAAAAATTCAAAAAATGAATGTTAATAAAAAATATTTAATAAAAAATATCAAAAGCGTGTTAAGCAAAAAACTTAATAAACGTGTAATTATTTGTGAATTAGAGGAGTCCATAATCTATCTGCCGAAACGACTCGTCGATGTTATCAGTGATTCGGACATTGAACAATTAAATTGTCGGAAATTAGCTATTGTCTATTGCGGTGCGATAGATGTTGGAAAGATAAATCACGCATCGAATGTGAAATTCGTAAATTTGGACGACGACGGCGACAGCGAGGACAACCAAAAGCAAGACGACAGCAACGATGATGATGAGGACAACGAACGAAGAGATAGTCCCAAGAAGAAGATGAAACAAGAAAATCAGGGGAAAATTAAACCTAAATAAGGTAAGATGGCTCAATATTTGTTTAACTTGATTATCTATAATTAAGTCGTATTTACACTTCTTTTTTTTTTATTTTGTATTTCAGATAGCAATTAGAATCTTCAAGCATTTTGCATGTACATATGAAAACTTCTGGCATACCCAACCATCTCAGGGATTTAGATGCTAGCAACGTCAACCTAGATGTACCGTTATCTCATCACAAGTTAGTAAAAAGTGTGTGTGTTCAGTTTAATTTTTAGATTTAGTTTTAATATAATTTTAATATTGTCAAGGTTCCATGATAGTGCTGTTGTTGTTTTGTGTATGAAAGTAATTTAAAATATCTAAAGATGTCTCATTTAGATGATTATGTAGATGATGATGATGATGATCCAATAATTTTAAGTCAAGAATCGCTAAAACTCATTCGAAAAGCTTATATTATCCTAGAAAAGTGTAAAAATAAACGGGGAATTAAAATTTGGTTGAAACGCATTGCAAAAAATAATAAGTACATTAAAAATATCCTATGCCATGAAACAAATATTAATCGGAAGCGCATTTTAGAAAATCATCATAGACATTTCAAAAACTATGAGGTTTTGTTTAAAAATCTTTTAATTAAAACTAAAACCGACGTAACATGGCGCAAATTAGAGAGCTGTTTTAAGAGTAGGTTAGAAAGTCGTTTACTTATAAATCTTACGCATAAAACATTGCATACATATCTCGAAAGTTGCAGTAGATTAATAAAAAACCGACTACGATATTATTTTACAAAACGCAATTTCAACGCTCTAAAGTTAAATGTTACACTAACATGTGAATTTTCTAAAAGTGTTGGTGATGACATTTTATTCGAACCAAAATATTTTAGTACACCAAATTCATTGCTGTTTCAAGATATTTTAGCGGATTTTGATGCATTTTATCGTGAAAAGATTTACGATTCCATTGAAAATCAATTAAGTGAATTTGAAACAAATAACTCCGGTTGGACTCTATATTCAATTGACTCTTTAGCGATTAACGTTAATAGCTGTGGGTATTTATTTCATGCATCATCGTACATTGAATTACCGACTCAGATACAAAATAAAAAAGCTGTAGTTAATATACAAAATAATGATCAAAATTGTTTTTTTCATTGCATAGTTGCATCGCTGTTTCCCGCTAAACGCAATCCATGTGTCCTTTCGTCGTACCCAGATTTCAGAAACGAACTAAACGTTCAAGGTTTTGATTTAAATGCACCAATGCCACTTAATAAAATTTCCAAATTCGAGAATATGAACGATATTTCGGTTAATGTGTTTTGTTTGCAACGAAAAAAGAAAAAAGGTAAAAATAATAAGGACAGTTTCGTTGTAGCACCCGTTTACGTAACAAAAAAGTTGCGCAATCATCACGTTAATCTGTTAATGACACTACAAAATTATGGTTACTATAATAATTACACTGACGACGAAGATGATGATAGCGATGACGATGACGATGACGATGATGATGGCGATGAATTCGGCGCGCTTGATATAAATAAAACACAAAAGCACTATTGTTTAATTAAAAATTTATCCGGATTAGTTCGAAGTCAGTTAACAAGGCACAAAAGTAAAATACACATATGCTGTAGATGTTTACATTATTTTTCAACGGAAAACCTGTTAGCTAAACATTTGGAGAATTGTGAAAAACTCAACACATGTCAAATTACGCTTCCTAGTGAAGACGATAAAATATTGCGTTTTAAAAATTATAAGTATAAACAGAGTGTCCCGTATGTAATATACAGTGATATTGAATGTTTACTTTTAAACGAGTCCAATGTGGAGGATATCAATCAGAAAAAAACGGTTAAATATCAAAAACATGTCCCCCATAGTATCGGATATTATTTTCATTGTAATTATGACTCTAGTTTATCGTATTATAGAGAGTGTAGGGATGCTAATAATTGCATGAAATGGTTTGCGAAAGAGTTAGAAAGTATTGCCGATTGTTATGGTCCCACGTTTTTTAACCCTGTCCCTATGGAGGATACCATAGTCGATGTGAAAAGTGTCGATAAATGTTACATATGCGGGAACGATTTTACACCCGATGACATTCGTGTGCGTGATCACGACCACTTCAAAAATATCTTTCGGGGTATCTGTCACCAGGCATGCAATTTAAATTATAAGGTTAAACCAATTATTCCAATCTATTGTCACAATATGAGTCACTACGACGGTCATTTTCTTCTTCAGGATGTAGTATCAGAATTTCCTGGTAAGATTTCTCTTTTACCGATAAATACTGAGACGTATATTTCATTTATTAAAAATTATAAGGATACAGGCCTCAAATTTAAATTTGTGGATTCGTTTCGGTTTATAGATAGATCTCTCGGAGAATTGGCATCATATTTAAAGGAAGACGATTTTCATATACTTAAAAGAGAATGCAAATACTCTAACGCGCAACTAAAACTTTTAATGCGAAAGGGTGTTTTTCCCTACGACTATATCGATAATTTCAGTAAATTATCCGATACCGAATTACCATCACAAGATGATTTCTATAGTAAATTAACAGACGACATGATATCCGATGAAGATTATTTACACGCTCAAAATATATGGAAATCGTTCAATCTAAAAGACTTGGGCGAGTACAGCGACCTTTATCTTAAGACAGACGTACTATTGTTGGCAGATGTATTTGAAAATTTTCGTGCAAGTTGCATGAAAGTTTATGAACTAGATCCATCGAGCTATGTTTCGCTTCCATCTTTTGCTTGGGATGTCTTATTGTATAAGACAAAAATAGAATTAGAGCTTCTAACTGACATTGATATGCTGCTTATGGTTGAACAGGGCATACGAGGTGGTATTTCCCAAGCTATTAAAAGACATAGTAAATGCAACAATAAGTACTATCAACCAACGTTTGACAGCTCTAAACCGTCAATCTATATTAATTACGTAGATGCAAATAATTTGTATGGGTGGGCCATGTTACAACACTTACCATATCGAAATTTTAAGTGGGTAGAGGAATTTGAAAATTTCAATGTTCAGCAAATTACCGATGATAGTGATGTAGGTTACATGTTAGAGGTTGATTTAGAATATCCGCTGTCATTGCATGACATTCATAGGGATTTACCCTTTTGTCCTGAAAGAATGACACCACCCAACTCAAAATTGGAAAAACTAATGACAACTTTGCACGATAAGAAAAAATATGTAATACATTATAGAAATCTAAAACAATGTCTCGAGGCTGGCTTAAAGCTTACAAAAATTCATAGAATTCTGCAGTTTGATCAAGCTCCCTGGATGCGTTCGTATATCGAGTTAAATACAAAGTTACGTGAAAACGCTTCAAATGATTTCGAAAAGAATCTCTATAAACTGATGAACAATGCGGTCTTCGGGAAGTCAATGCAGAATGTTCGAAAACATCGTGTTATAAAACTTGTTACCAAGTGGCGAGGGAGATACGGCGGTGAAAGTTTAATTGCACTACCAAACTTTCATAGTAGGACAATTTTTAATAAACAGATGGTTGCTATTGAATTAAATAAAACTGAAATTAAATTTGACAAACCGATCTATGTAGGTCAAGCGATTCTTGACATATCAAAGACGCTCATGTATGATTTTCACTATAATTACATGAAACAAAAATTTCCTCATTGTAATTTGCTCTACATGGACACAGATAGCTTTATTTATGAGCTATTTTGCGATGATTACTATGATAGCATCAAAACTGACTTGCATAAATTCGATACCAGCGGTTACGCTGCTAAAAATCGCTATAATATGCCCTTAGTTAACAAAAAGAAGATAGGTTTGATGAAAGATGAATTTAACGGCGAGATTCCGACTGATTATGTTGCTCTTAGGTCTAAAATGTACTGTATGAAGGAAAACGGTATAGATAAAATAAAAAAATCTAAAGGTACGAAAAAATATGTAGTTAAAAAATCTCTTACCTTTGATGATTATTACAATTGTTTAGTAAATGGCATAACAGTGCAAAGAACACAAAATAGCATTCAATCACATCTACATAATGTATACTCACAATCTCAAAGAAAAATAGTTTTGAATGCTGACGATAATAAGCGTTATATTTTACCTGACGGTGTAAACACACTACCATGGAATCACTATCTAATACCAAAATAATTTGTTTCTAGTATAGTTAATATACTTATGTATCTATGTATGTGGTAGGATGAAAGACACAATAAAACAATATATTTATACAAGTCTTTTTTTATTTTATAAACATTATCATGTGTATACAATTATTATTATTACAAAATTTTACTCTACTGCATAATAGCTAATATTTCTAACTTCAATAAATCCATGCTGCATCATGTCAACGTCAATGAGTCGCATCGTCTCGTCGTGGTATTGATCCGCCGTGACAACCTGGCTAGGTAAGTTTATGTAATGATAGCCAAGTACGTCTACATCGAGCACACCCAATTCGAGCGGTTTACCGTAAGTGATTACAACCCACAGGTTGGATCCATCACCATCACCTTGGTTAAGACATTGCACCAACTTTTGATAACTAAGCTCGTACACAGACATTCTAACATTAACATATAAATAAACGTCTATTCATTGTACTGTACTGTAAAAATATAAATGACTATCCTAAAATTAATTTATTGACAAGTTTCAAATTACAACATCATTTTTATCGATCCACGAATTCCCCTTTATTCCCAACCATTTCACTCGATATTTAGATCCCTTGCGTTGCAGGATTTTTTCAACTAAATACACATTAGGTTCTTTAGTTTTCTGCAATTCATGTTCATAAAACCCACCCTGTATTGGATTTCCATCGAGGTCTTTGATTAAATAAGTGACAGGCTGGGTTGTCTGTACCGTTTTGATGACAAAAAGCTCGCAAGTCCAATTCGGTAGATAACCCTTAGCGAAAATACTTTTATATTTACTAATTCTAACGACATCGCCAATTTTGAATCGATTTCTTCCGGCAATCTTCAGGTGATCCAACATGGGAAGTTTAGTGTTTGATGTAACATCACAAGGCCTCATTTTTATCGTACTATGTTTTTGATTATTGTATTCATTTGTAATATCTTGTAAAATATCAATCCACTTATAGCTGCCCCTATAGCTGAACATACGATATAATTTGCTCTTTAGTGTTCTAATTACGCGTTCGGCCATCGATGCCTTTATCGTGCTGTATGTCGAGTACCATTTTATACCGTGCTTCTTTATCATTGTAGAAAAAGGTGATCCTCGAAATTCCGTTCCATCATCAGTCTGCAACAGTTTGGATCGCGGTTTACCCGCCTTCATCAAAATATCCTCCATAGCTGCAGCGACTTCTTTGCTGGTTTTAGTCTTTAGAGCACGCGTCCAAAGAAATTTTGAAAAACAATCAATAACAACTAAAATGTATTTATGACCACCATTCTCCTTGCTATAAGGTATAAATTCAGCCAAATCACTTTGTAACAGCTCTCGGAAACCCTTAATTACAGTCTTCCTTCGCTTAAAATTTTTCCGTGCCAAACGATGAATTTCGTCGACAACAATTTGTTTACTACTCATCGCTGCTTTCATTATCCGCTACAACAAGGCTAGTTCCGAGTTTACTAACCGTTAATTTATCAATTAAAACTGTTTCAACTGTTTGAGCGCTTAATATTTTTAGAAACAAAGTATCTGAATCTTTTGTATCTAACGGGTATGCACTCGTAAGCATCGGAGCCTTTGTGTGCTTGTGCAGTCGCGACAATAATGCAATTGCATTTTTTAAAAGAGGGTAAATTGCTTTCAATGTGTTCAATACTAGTACATTTTGCGCGGATAATTCTTTTACGGTATTCTCGCATTCAGCAATTCGTTTTAGAATGTTCGCCTTACTACCAACCGATGATTGCATTAGATCTCGAGCAAATTTTTTTGTTATTGCATCTGAATCGTCTACGGGATCCATGAGATCAATTAACCGACGTTTACCCATACTTACAACACCATTTTCAGCAATCAGCGTACTCTGCCGATTAACAGCATCAGAATCGTGCGTGGGATTAGCCAAATTTGTAATTTTTTTACTTTCTACATCAAAATCACCCTCCAATGTTAATTTGAATCCAATACCGCGGGGTCCCGGCTTATCGCTGCCGTCTGCACCTCCGGGTATGTATTGACGTCCGAATTTATCAACAACCATCTTGGTAATGAGTTGCAACAACAACAGCAATTACTGAATTAGTCCTTCTTCTCTTAATTCCTCTATAATTGATATGATCTCGTTATCGTGAGAGGTGTTTCCCGCCCATCTTGAGCTGTATAACAATCGTAATCTTTTAACTAATTCCGCAGGTTGATTCCAGTATACGTACTGAACTTGTTTTGAGTTATCAACTTTCTTTAGTAATTTATCATTAACACCTTCACCACGTTTCTCTCGCTTTGGAGATACGACGATGTTCGACAAGAACGGTTGTAAAATTTTCGTATATTTAAAACTGTTATTCGACCGTAAATGCCCCGTAGATTTATACCTCTGTTTATGAGCATTTGTACGTAAGATAATCAATTGATATCGACTAACATCCTCCGCTGTATATTGTTTAGGGGTTTTCAGTATAAGTAGATTGAATAAACCCGAAGATATTTTGTACTTGTGATTTTTAACAATCAAATTACCATCTTTAATATGAACAATAGAGTCACCGATTTTCATAATATTCGTTTTTTTATTATATCTTATAGCATAATGACTCGTATCTACATTTACATTTTTTCTTCTTCGTAACAATTTAACATAATGATCAACAATATCGTCGTTTGACTGGTCTCCTGCAACTCCTTCATCATCATCATCATCATCATCATCTTCAATGTCCTCATCGGTGTCGCCTGCAGGTTTCGGTTCTATAAGGTGTTCAGACCCCCACGATGTTCCAGGTTGTTGATTTGTCTCGTCGTCGTCGTCGTCGTCGTCAACGCCAATTTCTCGAGGTTGTTTGATAATTTGCTTCTGTTTTATATGGTGTTTGGACCCATGTGGTATTACTGACGGTGACGATGGTTGAGATCCCTGTGATGTTATCGGTGGTGGTGGTGGTGGATGATTTGCAACGTTAACGGCAATTTCTCGAAGCGGTTTGATAATTTGATGATGTTCTTTAAAATAATCCTGTTCCGTCATATTTAAATTGCGTTTATAATCGGCAAATTTTTTTCTAATAATGTTAGATGTTTCAATAATCTTTCTCTTCAATAATGCAGCATTTTCACCTGCATCGGTAACACGTTTACTCGTCATGATAGCACGCATTACTTTGATATTAATTTCTCATCTACAGGTGTATATATGAATCAAACCCTTTCCTATAACGTCCGCAGTTTATAGAACTATCCTTATCTAGTACTAGAAATCCGTAATTATCGGTCCAGCATAGTGAACACAAATCTTTAAAAGTTTGAAATGTCATATCCGTGTTGACGTGATCATCGTATACATGTTTTAAATTCATCTCATCTTGTCGAAATAACACCAACAAATTAATATTGTCTCGGATCAGGTGTTTTGGTATGCGAGCATAAGTTTGACTGAGATAGAAGGAATCTACGGATTTGTGACGACCCATACTAAAAAACTGTTGAATCTTGTCTTGTTTACTGCAGGTTACATCGTCGAAAATAAATATGGAATTAGATCGAGCTTCCTGAGGGTCGATGATCTCGGCATTTTCGTTGTATTCGAAATAGTGTATACCTTTGACATGTCGAAGAACTTGCTTTAAGAACTCATACTTTGGTTGATATAAGGATTTCGAGTAGAGGTAGATATTTTCAAATCTAAGTCCATTAGGATCAGTAATTAGGCTTAGTAATAGATTTGTTTTACCTGAATTACTGGGTCCGCAAATTATACATCGAATTGTGGCTGGTAACAGAGGTCCATGTTTTTTTATAATTTTCGTTTTGTTCTCTATAAGCTCATCTAAATTCAGCACCGGTAACGATGATGTTTGCTTAACGATTTTCATAATTCTAAATATAAAAATAAAAGAACACCTACTTTAATATGTTTATTAATCTTAAAAGCATATACAATGTTAACCCCTAACTACCAACAAGTTCTAAATATCGATTTGATTCGTACAAGTTGAACAAAAGCAATTTTTATATGTTTTCTCATTGTATTCATGTCCCCCTTGTATTATTGTTCCACTCCCTTTTTTTCTATAGTAAATTTTGTGGACGAAAACGATTGTTAGTATTAACATCCACATTATTGCACTCCCTTCAAGCATTATTGCTGCATTATTAGACAGATTATTGATTGTATTCATTCGATAATCCCATTTCATATTATAAAGCTCAAAATTCCAAATTAAACTGTTCCAGTTACTTATGTAGTACGTGTCATTATCAAATAAATAACGAATTTTATATGTTAATATTAAACTGGTTTCATTCTCGTATGTAATACCACCCAAAAAGGTTTTATATGTTTTTTCAAAAGTCATTTTTTCCCAACTGCACATTGAATCGTTTCCATTAAAGCGAACTACTTCATCTGAAAATTTAGCGCATACATCGACATGTTCTATGTACGTAGGCCAATACACGAACAAAGTTCTATTTATTACTGTAGATAATGCAAAGTATATTAAAGCACCACCGCCACCTGCCATGGCATAAAGATTGTTATAAACTGAAGCCATTCACATATTAATTCTCTATTTCACCATCTCCTCTCTCTCTCTACTACACCCTACACCCCAAAATAAAATAACAAATACTTTAAATACATTTATTGATCGCAATCCCAATACAATAGAACACTTTTGGTTATATTGGAAATACAGACATTGTACGTAAAATAAAGAACACACACATATACAAATACATTGAAAATATCGGTTTGTTTAATCATGAAAAATGGTCTGTGTTGACGTTGATTTTCTGTTCAGGCTGCTCAGCCTGCCACTGTACCTCCACATCCTCGGCATCGGATTCATCTTCTTCTTCTACAACCACCGTAGGATGGTTTTGATGATGATTTAGAGCGTCTTCGGAATAAAACAGCTTTTCCCGATAACTGTCAACCATCTCCTCCTCACCAGCCTCCTTGATTGTTTCATAAAAACACACAGGACACCGCTGCCAGTCTTTGTCACTATTTAAAAAATCGTCGCACAACATTTCCAGACGATGATATTTTCGGCCGAGCTTCTTTGAATGTCGCGCTCCATCTTCATCGGCGTAATAATAGTAAATCGAATCGTGATCGTGTTGGAAGTGTAAGCGACCGAAGATGTGCTGTAGGTGATTTACAACATTCTCAAACGTTGCCGTTTCAACACAAGGTAGCGGTGAAGTTAATGTACTATCATAGCACATCCACATGGTTTAGCTTGTATTTTACTGCATACAATAACAGCACCACACGTTATATGCGTGTGATGTGTATCTTTACCCCTCCACTCGACGATGTTTAACTTAGGGTGTGAGTAACCACTTCCGTAAATGGATTATATTGTTTCGTACAGTCATGTAAAATTAGGGCATACAATTTAGTGTCAGCATTAAAATTTTTCGATGATTCAACCTCGATCCTGATGTCTACAGGTGATTCTTTAAGAGATATGGGTTGACTTGAGCAATCAATAACAAAAATCGGTGTGTTTTTGAATTCAGCATAGTTCAGCGCACAGTTATTTGATGATTTGCCGTAATAGCTGGAATGAAAATTTTTGTAATTTATAAATGCTGTCATATAATCGTTATGTTCAAAATCAAGATTCAACCGCTGATATGGATATTCAGACGAGTTCAGATGCGCCTTGATGTTTGTTATATTTGAATGAGTTAAAGCAGTAGATATAGCATTTCTCACTCCTATCACGTTCTTTTGAGAACACAAAAGAATTTGTATCGGTTTCTCGTTTGGATTGCTGTTTTTTACACGCCATATTGTTTTATTTGAAGCGGGTAAAGACGGTAGCTCAAACAACTCCCAGCGACGAAATGGAATGACAATTTCAGCATTTGTACGCAATTTTTCCATCAATTGCAAGTTTGCTTCATCGCTTAGTATAAGATGAGGGATCTCCCATGATATCTTGTCGATGGTAAAGTCAACATCTGTTGCGTTACTCGTATAACAGTTAATATCACTCTTGGCGCGTATTAATATCAACTCTTGTCGCATTTTAACTATCATTTTGCGATAATCCTCACAAAAGCCAAATAAATGTCTCAACGGTATGCAGCACGCAAATTTACCATCTTTAAATATTTGTTTATCAGGTTCGTCCCATCCTATACAGCTAAGTCCATTGACATCGTTATCAGTATATGAAGTTATACCTTTAATGAATGATGTTATTCCAGGTTGCTTGCAAACATCGATAATCTCAGTACTGCCCAATTTAAGTTGGATTTCATCGAAAAAGAAACAAGCAGCATTCTTCGTTATCGTGAAATCTCCTCCTGCCACCTTTGGTGTAAATGAACCAGTAATTTTAATATAACTATCATATGTACCCGTAATAATGTCAGAACTTTGAATCTCAATGTGTATGGTATCTGAGTTGTTTGTATTTTGCGTGTATGGTAAATAGGTATGATAATCCTCTTTAATTATTATATCGTCATATCGGGGCTTACTAAAAACGTCCACTCGATGACCGAGTTCGTTTAATTTCACCCTCTTGAAATAACTACTACTCGCGTTTTTTTCGCTGCTGCTGCCACTTCTTCGGGACATTTTTGCTGTTATTGATTACTTTGAAACCAAGACTCGTTAAAAATTTGATATCGCTACACGTAAGTGGCGACGATGATGTTGTTCCTATTGTCGTACACTTTGATCTCTCGACGTCTTCGTCTTCGCACACCTTCTGATGTGAACTGACATCTGTTTTATAATATCCACCTTTTATATAAAACTGTTCTTGCTGCGTAAAATCTATACCCATGGCTCACTTTTCATATGCAGATGTATGCTTGTGAACGTATCATCACTGAATGGCACTAAATTACTCTCGTAATCCACTAATTTGAGCGTAATTTCACCAAATTCACGTACAGTTATAGGATAATAGATAATTTGTGATGGTTCCTTTTCTAGAATGTAACCGGGAGGTACAGTCAGGCTGAAGTCGAAGATTGCATGGCACAAGTTATTATTTCTGTACGCACCGCTTGTTATGTTACAGTCAACGAAAATATTTGACGTCTTGATTATTTCAATGTCTTTGTTTGACACGTGTTTTATGTTTGGCTCTAAGATTTTTGATGTAAATCCCAACATAGATCCGATATTATCGTCTTTTGTGAAATCTATCGTGTAAGTCGATTCGATTTCACACTTTAGAGTATTATTGTTAGGTCGTAATTTAAATATTTGTTTAACTGTCTCGTTTGTAGCAGTGTTATCAGTTGTTGTTGTTGTTGTTGTTGTTGTTGTTTTATTGCGATCTTCTAATCGATCAATTTCACTCTTTATATATGAATTTAACTCGTCAACTTCATAACAGCCAGATTCTATCGTTATTGTCTTGCCATTGTAGTAAAACTTGTCGTTTCCAGGATAAATGTTCCGTACTGTATTGCATGTATGTAAAGTAACCAATCCCAATGAATATCGACGAGACGCGTCTAATTTTATTGGGGGATAAATTGAACCCGTGGACAGGATGTTACCTCTGCCGAATACCGTAAACGTTCCAGACATTCTGATAATTAAGTGTTTCGCTTATCTCATAGACCTTTTATACAGAAATCTTAAACACAAATGCCCGCATATGTATGTGTTATAATCTTGTTGATTCTCGTAATTATAGTAGATTTCACAACCTCGAAGGTATCGTTGCAGTTCTAGTGGTGGTTGCAAGTCGCCAAATGAGTCGAAATAGTAAACTTTTGAACCTCGTTTCTTATAGCAAACCCAGTGACTCCCGGGACCATCCTGATTGTCTAAGTTCACTATAACACTCTCATTTTTCCATGGTTTTGTTGGTAAAGCGGTGCGCATGTACACACCTCTAAAGTATGGAACCGACTTTTTAGCATATTTTTCTAATTCGATGTTGCTTAGGGCCCTCCGAGGTAATTTTTCTAGTTTTTTGGATGTCGATACGGTTGCAAGTAGAGTGCACTCCCCGTTTTGTAAGGTTTCAGATAGAGCGCAGTTCCTTTCTTGTTTGCTGCTATCGCTTCCATATTCTTATTATGTTTAACTTGATTGACCGCCTTAACTATGCTACTTATTCCACCTGATATACCACCTAAGGCACTAAGCCCTGCGAATAATGGAACTAAAAACGGTAATACACCACCATGTTTTTTTGGAATTGGAATTATGCGTGGGACACCAAATTTTCGTCTCCCACCCGATTCTTTTACAATACGTTTAGCTGCAATTAACACCTTTTTAATCAATTTCCTTGCAGTTTGAGGTTTTTCTGCACTACTACTTTTAAAATCTTTTCGGGTAATTTTAACGATTTTATTTAGGAGGCCACCCTTAAACGAAACTTTACATTTTTTAGTTTTTCTGCATCTTCTCTTATTAGCAGACCTCGCACCCATTCCCAGTTTTTGTTTTGTTTTCATAGCTGTAGTAACCGCCCAGGCTGCTGCTTTTTCGCCGAAAGATGCGTCTTTTGATCGAACGCGATTCCAAGCCTCCTGTTCTAATACCTTATCAGCTCTATGTCTACTTTCAATATCCTTGTGGTCTCTATATGCTATGTCGTGTGTGCGACAGGCTACGTCTAGTAGATTCACTCCGGGATCGCCTCGAGCTAATCTTTTCTCTAATTTGGTACCTAATCAATATGGAATTTAATAAACTCGCTATCATCGTTATTACCAGTAATTAACTCATTAATTATGCTCACCGGGCCCACAATACTGATAGTTGGGAAGATGAAGCTCAATTGGTAATTTATTTATCAATGTGTTAACAATACCATCTCCGTAAACCAACATTTACTACAAGAAAGATTCAACACATGCACGTTTATATACCTCCTCACTCGCCTGTGTACTATGTACGTATGACGGTGAAATAATAAAAAGAATAATGTATAAAGCTTTTATTTAATTCAATTTCAGATTATTTAGTTTTTGATACAAACTGTCTACGTCTACCATATCATCTACCACATTTAATGAATTAAATTTATTACAAAGTTCTAACATTATACAATAATTATCTAAGTCACAACGTAAATTTCCTAACTTCTCAATGTACGCTAAAAGTTGTTGTTTATAATAACACAATAAATTAATTCGATGTTCATCATGTTGCTGTTGCTGCTGCTGCTGCTGTTGTTGTTGTTGTTGTTGTTGATCCTCTCGCATCTGTAAGAACAATTATTTCGCCATCTCAGATTTAACATCCTCAACAAACATATTTGCATAAAAAACTATTATTTCTTGCATTATATTGTATAATTCTGATACATCGAAACGATCACAAAACATCGAACCATAAAATATAATATCCTGATCCGAATTCGATCTTATTGACTTGGAAAGATTTGCAATAAATCTTTTGTAGAACTTATTGAAATTATAAAACCGTAATTGTCGTATCCTTTGTTGAATTAATTGCGCTAAATCGAATAATTTTCTAAATTCCAGCTCGCTCATTTCAATGCTACCATCACCGGCAGTTACCTTTACCATATTTTCGCAACAAGATACTTTTCGAAATTTTACAACCATGGATTCGCTTAAAGTAATTGTTTCTTCGCATACTGCTTCAACATATCGTTGTCTATCAAAGAATTTTCTTAAACAAAGTTCCAGCCGTAAATTGATCAAACTTTCCCATTCTTCTATGGTAAAAATTATCATCGACCCCATGCAATTGCTATTCAAACACGATATTCTAATCATAGGATCAAATTCCATTGCAGGACTTAACCCGACCTCCAGCACATTCGTGTGGGCGTTCCAGTACCAGTTGTATATTGTTGCTTCTACAGGTGTTAATAGAGGGTACTTTGAAGCGGAAATTAATGTCGTTTCGTTATATCCCTTTAATTGAGACCTGACATTCTGACAGTTATTATTATTATCAACCCCAATATCGTGTTCAAACAGGTCGTCGACTACATCGAGGTTTTGTTCAATCTCTGAAATCAATAATATACTTTGTAATACAAACACAATAATAATAATAATAACAATAGTATTCACCATGCTGGGGGATTCTCGTTGCCATCGTTTGTTCTTCGTCACCCTCAATTACATCGCCAAAACAGTTCATCGTAAAGTTATTCATTGTTCTTATCGTCTACGCACTCTTAACAATACTACCTAACCCCATATGAAATTCACCCTCTTTTATACTGTTTTATCCCCAATATAATATGTTAATTTTACTATATCTATTTATGTTTTACACTAAATACACTCTTATGCGCAACCTCGTTTCTTTAGCTTATGCATTTCTAAGAACACTCGATGCGTTTATATTCACAGCTAAATTTACTATTGTTTTCAATGCTGTCCCACTCTCTCTTTCATTGAAATCACTTAATTTATCATTTATTTCGTCTAGTGCCAACTCAAACGCCTTTCGAATATCCGTTGATTGCATTAACTCAAAATTTTCTGTGGCAAAATACTTTCTATCTTCGATATCAGGATTGTTTGGTTTCACAAAGATTCCACTAAACACGAAATTCACCTTTATACAACTGTATTTTCTAATTGCTTTTCTTAAGTACATCAAAACTACTTTTGTACAGTCTCTAAAGAAGTCTTCTAAATTTACATGTGTTAAATTCACAACTGAACCTGTTCGCAATCTACCTTTAAACGCACTCAAAACGTCTTGCCATTTTACACGCTTATTTTGCACATTAAAACCTCCACCTGTAGCTATTGCACTTGATGCTGCCGCTGATTTTAAACGTAATTTCTCAGCTCTTAAATTATGTAAAATTGTCTCTAAATGACGTTTGCGACCGACATTACATGCTTTTCTTAGATTTTTCGATGTTTCTCGTATCAATCGACGATTTAAACGCAAATATTTATCATACATCTTATTAAATCTACCGCATGCATGTACATTCACAAACTCTTCGATGCCCCTTCGGTATTCAAGTGATTCCATATTGTTTCAATATAAAGTTCAAACCCTTACGAATATTGATTTCTATTGCAGCCCAATATGCAACCCCTATAATAAATCATTCAATCGTATTCAGAGGGGGTAACATCTCTGCTGTTAAATACAGTTTAGTATGTGGTTCCACGTTCAACCCAAACCCTTACGCGTTTTTATTTCTATTGTATATTTAATGTCATGCAATAAAACATGCACGTGCAACAATATAACACATACAAATAAATTCAATTAATGGGTTTATTTCCAAACATCCAATGAAACCACCACGATTTCATTGATTTTTATATTTGACATGTCAATAAATCTCCCCTATTCAGCTCGTTAACATCACACGTGTCGCATTTATTATTATCATTAAAGTCACTTCAATGACCCCACTTGACTATTCAATTCTATACAAACAATCACCATACATATCACACCCTCATACTGTCATCTCCCCTAATTCGAAGCCAGAAAATCAATAAAAAAACACCCCATACTAAACACACGCCCTAATATTAAAATCACCCCAACTATAACACAGAAAATCAATAAAAAACAATCATACCCCCATTTCCATAAAGCCGCAACAACCCATCTCTTCAAACATACACACATTAAAACTTAAACACAAAACATATACCGCTTCATATCACCTACTATCACACATTCCATCTCACCCTTTCATCCGAAATACTCTTCCTATTGTTTTTACCCATTTACACTAAATACATAACAACTACCTAATTTACATCTCAATCAAAACATACTACTCAATCTTGCGCATCTACAGGTACCAACATCTTGCAGATCGCACACCTCACCGCAGACGTAATTACACTCAAACAGGTCGTCTGTATTCAGCTCCCCCTTTGTTTAACTACTCACTGGATTCGCACATTTGAAGAAAGTGGTCCTACAGTTTGTTCTAAGCCCCGTGGTCATAGAAGATCTATCAAAATCCACATCGTTCGATAAGAAAACAGGCGTTTGCTTTACGTTTAAACAGATTTAGTATTCAAAGAATTTACACTACAAACCTTATAAGATTCAATTGGTTCAAGCTTTGAAGAATGATCATCACCGTATGCGCCTTAATTTTGCTAGCTTGATGCAGGAGTTCAATGATTTTAACAATAATCTTTTCCGTGACGAAGCTCATTTTCATTTAGATGGTTATGTCAACAAACAGAATTATTGTCGGTACTGGTCTGCGGCAAACCCAAGAGAAAAACATACAGTCGCTTTGCACACTCCAAAAGTAACTGTATGGGCAGCAATGTCTTCCAGAGGCATTATTGGTCCATATTTTTTTGAGAATAATCGAGGACAACCAGTGACAGTAAATGCCCAACGATATTCTTCGATAATCCGCAATTTTCTAGGCCTAGCATTGCAAGCATTTGAAGGGTTTGATAATAGAACATGGTTTCAGCAGGATGGAGCCACGAGCCACACTGCGAATAAAGCTTTAGAGGTAAATAATGAGAATGTTCTTCCCTGAACAATTAATTTCGCGTAGAGGTGAATGTGCAAGAACTTAAAGACCGAATACGGGAACAAATTGTCGCCATCCCCGAAGCACTGTGTCGGCGCGTTGTTCTAAATGCACGACATCGTTTAGATGAGCGCATAAGACGTCAAGGACAACATTTAGACGATGTTATTTTTAAGGTTTAATTTACAGATGTTAGTAGTTATATTTCTAAGTTCAAATAATTAAAACGTTTGAAAACCAATGAGCTCTATTTTTTAAACGAATTTCATTCTGAGTCACCCTTTATATGTATGTTCTTTAACTGCTTGTCTTTCCTCATCTTCTCCACTATCATTTGGTCTGCTTTATGTCCTGCAGCATTACAAATACAGCACATTTTTTATTTACACAAACTTTTATTGTGTTATCTGAAAGCATTTAATTGGACTAAATTCCTTAATTCCGCACTTTAAACACCCTATTCTTATTCTCTTTTTATTTATGATTGTAATTGCCTCCTTGACTGGTAATGTGATTACAGCGTATTTCACTTGGTATTTGTTTATACTTGGCAACATTTCAATTATGGAGTTACTTTTCCATGTTTCTTTGTCATCCAGTTCTCATATGTCTTGTTCTTCCGTAACTTCTTCCATATCTAGGAGTAAGACAGATTTTTTTCTTTTACTTTATTTCCAGCTTCGTTTCCATTTTGTTTTGGATTAGCTTAATAAATATTGTATCTGCTTTCCCAGTTATTTTTAGTTAAACTTTTAAAAGATTTGTAGCCTGTTGTTTTTTACTTACCGACGATTATTTTTTTAATTTAAGAATTATTAACAAAAGTAGCTTTGGGGTATTCTGTGCGATATAATAAACATCTCGTTAAAGTCAACTTGGAACTACTTTTGAGTCTTTCTGTGGGATTTATTAACCAAAATAAATAGTTAAAATTTAGTTTCTTTGGATCCTTCTTTACTATTAAAATCAATCTGGAATTTCTGTATTTTCTGAAAAATCTCTCCAAAAAATTACAAAGCAACAAATTCTTCTTCGCATATATTTCGAGCTGAACCAGGAATTTCTAATCTTTCTTTCAGAAAATTTGGAACTTTGTTATGAAAACACAAGAAGAAGGAAAACCAAAAAATTGCAGTGTTTCTCAATTTAAATTAAATATATTTTCCGTCTGGAATAACCAGTTAATAACCAAAAGTGAATCTAATCGCCAGAGATAACACTCAAACAATAATTTCCTAAACGTATACTTTCAGAATCTTTGCTTTTATTAAAGTTAACATCTAAACGTAAAATACTCAATTTCGATGTGTAATGTTAACTTCAAAGCTGTTTGACACTTCCTTGGCGGTACAAGATGATAGTCATCAAAGAAGCAGTTAGGAAACCTTTTATTACTGTCATTTATAAATGTAAATACAAAAAAATACGTGATCATATTACGAATGGTCTGGGGTTGGGTTCGTATTCATTTGAAAACGTGTTCCTTCCCCTATCTGCATTGATTCACTCGAATAAAATTAAAGCGATGGGGTTTTAAAGGACTAAATGTGAACTTTAGATTTTATTGACAATATTTTCAGATTACTTTAGTTGAAAGAACAGTTTCAGAATAAAGCTAATTTTTAAACACGACTTTCAGTTATTTATTTTAATGGAAATGATTTGAATTAGTTTAAAAGTTTTTTTCTGGAATATTCAGAAAAGTATCGAACATCAAAATAAGGTAGTAGGAAAGCTCTGTCCCTGAAAATTAAAGACAATTTGTTGGAAGTATTTTAAAAACCGAGCATTGGCTTTAGATTTTTTTTAATGCACTGTCTGTATTGATTCTTGATTGTTAAAGGACCAAAGTTGAACTTCGAATTTTACTGCCAATATTTTCAAACGATATTGGTAATAAGAAGTTTGTCATAAATAATTACCGGAATAAAGTAATTTGTTTTAATTTTGAATGATTTTCCAAAGCTTTCTGTACTGTTTTTTATGCTTCTAAAAGTCAAAAACTGTTCATATTTAATAAAATTTCGAACATATACGCAGATAAAGCCTTCTTCCCCCAGTTCTTCTGTTAACTTGGCAAACGCCACTTAACAGTATTAATTAAGGTGGATTGAATGGGACGGTAGCAAATTTCACAGTTGAATGCCACAATAGCAATGCGATTACCAAACATAAAAATTTATTGGAAGTAAATCTCTTAATAAAATTAAGTGGAAAATCCACAATCATAATCTCTTCAAATATAACTTCTTCTGACAGAGCCCAATGAGATTCATCTACCTACCTGCCGCGGTTCGATTTGGATTTTTGACTTTTTATGATGGACCCCCTCCGGAGACATTAAACAATAACCACTTTGGTGTTTCATCTATCATACCAGCTGACCTTGACTTCACAGATGTGAGATTAGGTGCGAGACCCGCTGTGCCGGTCAAAGTGAGCGCTGGAATCACATGTAGTGACATTTAATTTGTTCGGGTGGTGCTTCTCACTTGTGTGTTTTTTATTTATTTATTTTTATTTTATTTGCATTCCATTCCATCGTTTTTTTATAAACTGATGTGATATATGTATTTAAAAATTCCCAGCTTTTTCGTGTTACGAAATTCTACGCTTAAAATATATATTAAAACAACTATTTTTAAAATTAACTTTCAAAGTGATACACATGGCTTAAAGATATTAGTTTTTGCAGGTATAAATAATAATAAATTATGGTGTAGAAAAGTAATAAATCAAGATGCTATTTCACCTACGCTTTTCTTTGGGTGGGAAAATGTTTCTTGCAGACGATTTCTTTCTCTTCATTTCTTAGAAAATTACTGAGAATAAAACCCATGGATTATTTCAACATCCTGTTTAGTAAACAAATAATTATAATAATAATAATGGATATAATACAAACCCACAATGGTTTTCCCTAAATTATTTTGTTGTTTCTCCTTTGATTATGTTAAAACAGTACAAATTTTCAATTTATTTTTTTGTATCCAAGTGTAAAGCAGCAACTTTTATTATAACAAAACACATTTTAACTCCCACACGAAATACTTTGCTAATAAAGAAATTATATTCCCGCGTTACTTTGGCTTGTTTTAATTTAAAGCTTCCAACTTCTTTTAAAAAGTTTTATTAAGAAACGATTGAGGTCAATTTAATTAATTAGGAGAATGGTTGTCAAACCTTTGTTCTTTTAAAATTAAAAATAACTTTTTAACAGCTGTAATTACAGTAGGCAATGTAAGGGCTTGCAGCATTCAATTCAATTATTAAACAAACTTCCTGGCTTACTTTGATGTGTTTCAAAATATTTTTTGGAATTAGTAAATTTAAGTAAGTATTTGTAATTAGAAGTAATTTTTTTTGCTCCTTTTGAATTCGCGGACAGATACCACAAAATGCTGTAATTTTTAACTTGAGATTGGAAATTCCAGAAAAAATGGCGTTTGGTTTGCCGAAGAAACCGATTGATGGTTTGATTTGAAGCATTTAAGTTTCTAAAATTATTTTACACATTTTGCCATAACTTTGGGTTCATTGTTTAGCCAGAAAAACTCTTTCTTAAAAAAATCAGTTTTGTTGATTTTTTGTAAAATTAAATGGCTGCTTTCATATTCGAAAACTTCCTGGAAATTGCAAAAAAAAAAAATTTATTCAATACAAAAAATATTTGTAGAACTTATTCAATATTGTCATGTTTTTTGAAGAATAGCAGCTATTTTTATGCCCAAACGTTTTCAAAAAATTACATTTTCTATATTTTCATGTTTTTCAAACATTTAAGAGCTATTTTCATATCCAAAGGTTTTCTAGAAATTACCAAAAAAAAATTATTTTTAAAAACTTATCTTTGCGATAAAGAAAATAAAACTTTTTTCAATGATTTCATCTTTTTTTAAACATTTAAAAGCTTTTTTCATACCCAAAATCTTCTGAGAAATTACTAAAAAATTTAATTTTATAAGACTTGTTTATATGAAAACGAAAATCAAATTGTTTTTGTTTATTTTCATACTTTTGAAACAATTAAAGACTGTTCTCATACGCAAATGCAAAAAGGCTTACTAGAAACTGTTATGTAAGTCAATTATAAAGGATTTTTTTAAGAAGAGCTACCTATTCAATATTCTCATGTTTTTTTTTAAGATTTAGAAACTATTTTCATACCCAAAGGCTTCCTAAAAATAGTAAAAATTACCCAAAAAATTAATAATTATAAAATACTCGTTTAAGAAAACGAAAACATAGACTTTTTCTATATTTTCATGACTTTTAAACATTCAAAAGCGATGTTTATACCCAAAAGCTCTCTAGAAGTTTAAAAAAGTTATTTTCGTGGGAACGAAAACGAAATCGCTTTTCAATGTTTTCACATTTATGAATCATTTAAAAGCCGTTTCCACATGCGATAATTACTAAAAAAATTAATAAAAAAAGGTCTGTTTATAAGACAACGGAAACTAAGACTTTTTCTATGTTTTCATGTTTTTCATTTAACAGCTTTTTCAAGCCCAATTGCGTTCTAAAAATTATTAAAGAATTTAATAAAAAGGAAAATGAAAATGCTTTTAATATTTTCATGTTTTTTTTCAACATTTGCAAGCTGTTTCCCTGCAAAAGTTACCAGAAAATCGAATTATAAAAACGATTTTTAAGAAAATAAAAAGGAAAACTCTGTCAAGGTTTTCAATTTTTTTTTTTTTAATATTTCCTGTAAAATACCAGAACAATGAATAATAAACGCCTTTTTTAAGGAAACGAAAACGAAAGCTTTTTCTATAATTTCAAGTTTTTTAAACAGTTAAATGCTGTTTTCAGGTGCAAAGGCTTCCTAGAAATTACCGAAACGAGAATTCTAATGGTTATATTTTAATGATATCAAAAACCAAAATGTTTTTCAACATTTTACAGGTTCTTTTTAACATTTTCAAGCTAGTTTCATACCCAGTCTTCCTAGAAATTGCCAAATAGTTAATTACATAAGAATCATGTTTATAAAAACGAAAAGAAAAGTATTTTTCAATATTTTCATGTTTTTTAAAACTTTAAAAGCTATTTTCATACACAAAGACCTCTTAGAGATTACCAAAAGAATTAATATTTAAAAATTTATATTTGTGAAAGCGAAAACAAAAATATTTTTCAATATTTTCCTTTTTTTTAGCACTTAAAAGCTGCTTTCAGGTGGAAAGTCTTCCTAGAAATAGCCAAAAGAGAATTAATTTTAAAAGATTTATATTTTTGAAAACCAAAATGAAAATATTTTTCAAGTATTCTCATTAAAAGCTATTGTCATGCGGAAAGCCTTCTTAAAATTTAACAAAAAGAATTAATTTTAAAATACTAATTTTTATGAAACAGAAAACTAAAATGTTTTTCAATATTTTCATGCGTTTTAATTGTTTAAAAACTATTACTATCTTCCTTAAAATTTACCTTCGTTCCTTCCTAAAAATTACCAAAAGATTAATTTTAAAAGACTTATTTTTATGAAAACAGAAATGAAACCGTTTTTCAATATTTAAATATTTCTTAAACATTTAAAGGCTTTCGGATGCAGTCTTCCTAGAAATTGCAAAAAAAAATTAATTATAAGAGGCTTATTTTTATGAAAACGAATGCAGAAGTGTATTTCAATATTTTCAACTTCTTTAACGTTTAAAGTCAATTTTCATACGCAGTCCGCCTAGAAATTACCTATATAAAAAAATAATTATACAAGAATTATTTCGATGAAAACGGAAACGAAATATTTTTGAATATTTTCATATTTTTTAAACATTTAAAAGCAATTTTCATACGCAAAGCTTTCTTAGATATTACCAAAATAATTTTAAAAACTTATTGTTATGAAAAAGAAAAACTCAATACTTTCATATCTTTGTCAACATTTAATAGCTATTATTTGCCAAAATAATTAATTAAACAATAAAAAATACAGAAATACACGATTCATTAAAAAGCCTGTTTTTTGGAAATAAAAACGTAAATTAACGTTTACATAATATGTAATAAAACAATTAAAAAATAAGTAAATAACTCAAAATGAAACAAAAACCTAACCAGGCTCCTTAAAATTAGCAGATGTTGGTTCAGTAAAAATTACTATGCTTCTTCACTATTTAATAAGCCATAAATAATCGTCAGGAAATTGCCTTCGGTTAAACTTAAAACTATAAAAAATTATTTATCGCTTATACTATTCGTGAGTTTCAGGATTCTTAATAGATATAAGTTTAATATAATTATGCGGACGGTCAAAAACTGCCCAGTATATCAATTTTAGCTAGTTGTGAGGTTGAATTCGTGTGCGTTTTCTTATAAACCATTAACTTTTGGTTTTTTAAATTATTATCAGTTTTAGTTTTGTTAAGGATTAATGTTATAAGAATAGACGAAACTGCCGGCTGGAAATCCTTCGGAATCTGTAAATTTTGTGAATTAATTAGTTGTTGATGTTGTTTGTTTTATGTTTTTGGAAAATTGATACTTTGGTGATCATATTACATTGGATTTTATTTAATATAACAACTCATTTTAGGCGAATAAAACAGTATAAGACGATTTTAGCACGGGTAACTTGAAGACTGAAAATAAGAAGCTGCCACGAAAGCGCCACATATTTATCATTTCGAAGGAATTTTACATAGTTTCGATAAAATAAATGTTTGGAATTTGAAAACATATGCTGATGGTTTGAATTACATTGAGATGTGAGTAGTTTGAGGAAAGAATATTCAAAAACACCTTTTACTAAAAATCAACCTAGAAAACGTACCTATTGTTAGTAGTTTTAAGAGAAATGTTATTACCTATATTCAAAATTTGCTGAAAAGGAATTCAAAAGGATGAACGTTTGATGATTTTAAGATTTTAATAGAGCTTTTGCACTCTTTGCATTCGAAATTAAAAGAAGCATTGAAATAAGGCTAGTCAATTTGCTAATTCAAGTATTTTCATATTCAGCTTCGTTGCTTTGGATTGATACCTCGTCAATTCCCCAATAATTATAAAACATACTAAGTCGGCCTTGATTGTCCTGCATATGTCTTGGATTTAATTAAGTCTGCTGATTATAAGCTCTAAATGATACAAATTATCACGTTGGTTCTACCTCCCAAGGATTAATATTAATTTATAAAATTATGAGTTTGTTAAAACTTCAAAATTGCAGGCCTTTTCAGCTTTTTCCGTGTTTTCTTTAGAAGAAGTCTGTTGATATTTTCTGACGCGGCATTTGATAAAATGTAAATTAAATGCCCTAAAAATGTGGTAATTTTCAGCTATTAAAACTCTTTTTAAAAGAAGGAAATTGTCCTAATTTTCTTCGTCTTTTTCTATGTTAAAAACCATTATTTGTCTATGAATTTTTTAAAACCAACAGCTGATAATAAAAGACGTGCTAGTTAAACGGCAGCTGACACCCTTAAATATAGCTTCCCTTAACTGTCCAGAAACTAGAACATATTAAACAGTTAAATATGTAAATTTGAAGGCTTACGAAAAAAAGAAATATTTTTTTAAAGTGCATTCGTTCTGAATGTTGACACAACCCTTCAGTAACACCGATTACAGAGCTCGGTTTAATGCTTCTGGTTGAACTGCAGCAGACGTTTCATGTAAATTAGCATTTTATATACCACAACTCGTCCAGGCAGTCATTCTAAAACTGGCGGGTTACATTTAATCCCTTCATTTGATGCCGCACCCGCCCTTGGCACTGTAACAACGTTCATCCCTCAGTTCTGGTCTATTCTCTAGCTCTTTGGATTATGGTTTTGTATTCTTTCGGACTCTGTTTTTTTATTGGATTTGTTGGCATTTTGTATCATTGTATTAACTTTTAATATGGATTTATTGCGTGTTTTGACATTCATGCAAGGGGATTTGTTCAGGCCCAACAATTATATACCTTAGGTAAGCGATAAAATATTCGCTTAAATATTTGTTGTTAATTAAGGTTATGTTTAATTTATTACAGGATCAATTCCCTTGATTTATCGTTGCACATTTTACTTTTATTTTTATTAATTACATACTTTTTATTTTTATTTGCTACGGTGTAGCTATGCATTTTACACCTTCCGACTAAAACTTGTCCTCTTTTTGTGTAAATACACGTAAAAGCAACAATAAAATACTCCGCGCTCTGTACCTATAAATATTCAGAAAACTATGAGAATTAATAAACTTCAAGAAAAGAGTCAGCTCCTTCGATTGCTTTCCTATCAAATTATAATCCCGATTCCCAAGCCTTAAATCTTAAAAAAATATGTGAAAAATAACAGGAAATTTTCTCTAAAAATTTGACCAAATTTTTTTAAGTAATTTATTTTATTGTTGTTTATTGTGATGTATACAGTTTTGATAATACTTTTGCAAAATATTTTCCAACGGTGTTGGCTATAAAAACTCTTCGTGGCTGCTCAGTGCTCATAAATTCCTTCGCATCTCACCAGTGGGTCGCGGCCCACCAGTTAAGAAGTTTGGCCGTAGAGGTTTACAGGATGTTATTTCTTTTAATGACGTCAGTTTTAATTTTCTATTTATAAGGTTTTACTGAAATCGGTTTTAAATGGAAGTAATTATTATTATTGGTTAAGAGGCACAAATTTATGTTGGAAGTCACGAAGATCAGACTCGCTAAATTTTGAAAAACGATGTTAAATCTAAAAGCCCAAAAATGGAGTTACTTTGAAGAATCTTTCTATCCATTATTAAATTGTAGTTGTGGAATAGGTATAAATCTTTTTGTATAGTTTTACTGTTTGGTATAGAATTTTTTATGAATTATTTTTGTCGTTTTCCTCTAGTAAATTAGAAAATTACATTTCTTCAAAATTGATAGACTCGTCTTCTAAATTTCTTTGTCCTTTTCTTCAAAACTGTTAATATTTGATTATTTTTTGGTACAAATCAGATGTTTCCTCCACTTAATATTCATTAAATTGCTTTTAGCCATCAGTGAGTCATATAAATTCAATTTTATATCAGAAATATTTTCTGTATCTTCTTCAGGAAACAGGTTTAAAGTATCGATTCTATTATATAAGTGGCGAAAATCTAATGGTACAACCAAGGTTTTCTTTATTAGTTGAACTTATTCCGTCCATCGGCATTAACTTAGTGAGCAGACTGGCAAAGATGTCCTTCTGTAAACTTTCATATATTATCATTTAGATATTTAAAAATCTATTAGTATTTTTCTTTTTATTCTCTTCTTCTTATTCTCAACCTTGTATTCCTGAAGATTATTCTAAGCGGCATGCTTTAATCCATTTATCAAGTTGGGTCACTCATATTTTCTTGGTTTATATTTACAGTTTCCTCTATAATTCTCCTGTAATCCTTTCTATCTTTAATTTGTCCTGTCCAATAATTTAAGCCCATAATTCTTAAGTCTGTCATTACCGCGGCCCACCATTTGATCCTGGATCTTTTTCGTTGCTTTGCCTTGAAGAATTTCCTTTTTATTTATTTGCTTTTTATCGTGTTTGACTCACATAATATGACCAAACCATTTTATTCGTTATGATTTTGTAAAACATAGTATGTCCCTCTTTTAATTTATTTGCCTATAATTCCGTTATTCGCATATACACACCTTTGTCTCTGATTGATCCCTGTGCTATTTTAGCAATCCTTAAGTTTTCAAGCAGACCCTTTGGCGTGCTTTTTAATCTTTTCCAGTTGAAATTTACAAGATCTGATTTAAATTTATCACTTCAGTTTCAAAAATATTACGCCAAATTAAAAAGAAGATGTCTCAGGTTTTAAGTGATTTGTGTTCTATACTGAAAAATCCAGTTTCTCTGCTGGAAATTCAAATTCGATATTTGAATTAAAAACAAAAAAAAATTGAACTGACAGTCTAAAAGTCAGAATTTCTTCTTATTAAGGTTTTTAATTTTAATCGTTCATTCAAATATTCAAATTTCAAATTCCTCTTTGCATTAGATATTTCCAAAGTTTACAAAACTGAGTGTTTTTATTTTGATTTAATTAAATTAATGCTTGAATTATCAAGAAAATCGTGCAGGTTAGAGAAATAACATAAGAACTTTATTCTAAAGTTTTACTTCACTTTTTCACAGAATATCTCAAAATGACCAGTAAAGAACCATTAAAGTTCTTTTTCTTCTTTAATCCGTTTATCGCTTTGGATTAGTTCTATATTCCCGCCTTACCTTTACAGTGTGTTTTTTACGTTGTTTTCCTCTACAATTATCTTCCATTCGGTCCTTGTTTAATATTTTATGCCCATAGTATTTAACTTTAGCTTTACCATGTCTTGCTGTTTAATGGCTCTTCTTCGTTCCCTTTGTTATCTGCTCCAAAATTTTCTAATTCTCATTTTCCACAAGTGCCTAAATCATTTTATTCTTTGTGATTTTGTAAAATGTAGTATGTCCCTGCCTTTAATTTCTTTGTCTATGCGATTATGTATCATATGCCTACCTCACATTTTTCCTTGATTGAACCTATATGTATAGTATTATTATTTAACGTTTTTCTGTCAAAACCTCTGCTTTTTTCTTGGTAAAGGTTATTGCTTCTGCTGCAGTTACCATAGTCAATCTAATTAATGTCTTGCAGTTATATTTTAATTTTTTGTTTTTGTTATTATTGTTTTTATTTTTTGATATTGTCTTATTTGCAAAAAATTTCCTATTTCCTTGTATTCCTTTTCCACCCTTTTATTCTGTTTTGCTAAGACTGGTGTCCAAGATAATTAAATTTACGTTTTTAAATTCATAATTTGTCACGTTTCTCAGCATTCTTCTTTGTTTCTGCTGCACATATTTCATAATCGGTCTAATTAATGTTTCGTATATATTAATGTTCGTTGGTTATTCTGTTATTTTTTAATATACCATATTCTCTTTTTATATTCTTTCTTTCGTTTTCCATTTTGGTTTGCGATGATTGGTATTCCAAGATAAAAAAAGTTTGGTTAGATTTTCAAATTTATAATTTCTCGTTACCAAGTATTCTTCGTTATTTTCCATACTATTTCTATCTCTCATACTTTTGGTTTGGTCTTCTTAGTCTTTCTTTTGATTGTACTCTATAATTATAAGGTCATCTCCATAAACTAGTGTTTGACATGCTTGTTGAATTAATGTCCCATATTCTCGCCTGTCTCTAACTAAAGTCATGTTTAACATAAACATAAAACAATATAGCTTTATGTAATTTTATATGTGTATCACAAAGATACACAATATTCGCATGGTAATTAAACATGATGTTAAACTTTAATCTAAGGTGAGAATACCAACCGATGTATCTTTTAGATTTGCTTTTCTTAGAAACATTTCTATGAGTATATTAAATTTAATAAAGTCCCCGAGAAATCACCGCTTTGCTTCATTAATTGTAATTTTATTTCCATTTCTGTGTTTCTAATTCCTTCAATTCATCCATCTTGTGTTCTCTCGCCTTTTTTTCAACCTATGTTTTTGGTAGTATTTCTTCGGCATAGATTTTTTAACCTACTAATTGTTACAGATACTTGAAAAGATCTTACAAACTGTACTGGGTAACGTAATTCCCTTTTAATTTTTACAGTTCTCCTCATCTCCCAATTCTTATTTTTGTCCAGTGATATTACTTCTCAGTTTAACCTCTTGACATTTTTTCTTGTTTCCATGCATTCTTCATTAATTAATTATTATTAAAAATGCAACATATTCTAAATCTAGCGGTTTGGCAATATGTGTGTAGACATTTATGTTGCTGGAACAAATTGCCAATTCATTTACTTGTTCGGAAAAATGACTAACCAGATTATATCTCATAAGAACTTTTTTACCTGGTTATATTCCGTTGGAACTTTTCTGTTGGCTTTTTTTTTGGTAATTTTCGTAGTTTTAAACCAATCTGCAAAGGTGATGGAATCACCCATCCATGTGTAGTTTAACAAATTGTATCAGAATTTTTCTGGCCCCTTTTTGTCTATGTTATTCACATATTCTTTGCCTTGTATACCATATATTGTGTTTTCACAAGACATAAGGGATATGCTTAATTTTGAATGTGATCTTATACGCTTAGGGTATTTAATTCATAGTTAAAAAAATATCTTACCGATCCTACTTCAACATTACAATTTCTCCCATCATAAATGGAAATATTTTTGGGGGGATAGGTATCTTTCGGCGATTTTTCAGAGTTGGCAAAATTAATTCGTAAAGCGTCTATTTGAATTTATATTTTAAACATCTCCAACACTTTGTAACTGATTTGTCTAAATAAAATTACCTGATCTGTTTCCAATCAATTTTGTCAACTTACTTATTTTATTATAGCGAGAAATTCGTTAGCGCAGTGGTATGGGCGCGGGGCTCTTAGCTAGGAGTCTTGGATTCAAATCTCACGCGGTGGTAAGTTTTTTTTATGAAAGAATTCCTCACTGATCGAGGTCAGTACTTGAGCCATTTCATCGTTTGGTTACAATTAACGATTCTGTCTGCGGAGTGATCGACCGCAGATAGTAACAAGATATATACACTATACACTTAAACATGGTCACAAACTTTGCAGAAAGCAACGAGAAATCACTGCAGAGAACAAATTTCCAACAAAGTTCACGACGCCAAGTCGTTTAGAAATGTGGCTTGGACCCCCCGTACACGTCCACGTCCTTAAAATAAATGATACACATACTAGAAGAAGCAATACGACATAGTGTGATTTTCATTTCCAAGTGGATACTCTTAGTCAGCAGTTTTAGCAAAATCTTAATTAGGAGCATCTTCTTCACTTTTAAATAGAAGGCTTGTATGGTTTACAGTGGGTTTGGAGCTTAAAGTTTCAGATGAAATTTTATACAATAGCTAAGCTTCAGAATGTTTTATCTTCTTTTCCTGAATTTTCTCTGAAACATTTTTAAGGCTCTCTTCTGTATAGTTTTATATGTTCGACAGTCACTCGAAGATTGTTTGCATTTGGAAAACATCTTCTTCCTTTTCTTCTTTTTCTTTTTCTTCTTCGTCATGCTCTGTTTCGTATTTTTCTTTTTCTTCTTCCTTTTCGTAAAACATACAATACTGCGCAATTGCAAAAATCACATTTAGACATGCTGTTCAAAGTTATCCCAGTATGAGACATAATTTTGCTAAATCTAATTATTCATTGTTTGAGTTATGCTCACTATAAGTCAATATTTACATGTTAGTGCCAAATAAATGTTTAAGTGACTAATAAGAAAATAAAAGCATTAAATATTATATGAAAGAATGCACAAGCAAAGTTTAACCATTCATGTCTTGCCCTTAATCAACTATGGGGCAGATTTTATTTTTCATTCAAATTTAAATTGATTTTTTACTGTAGTCACTTCTGGCACAAATACAAGTGAGATATTCACAGGTTTAAATTATCAAAAAACACTAGCTAAGCGCTAAATATTATTAAAATCAAATCCTGGGTTAATATTCAATTCTTCTCTCAACTTTCAAAGTAGTCTCACTTTACAGTACTTCGAAACTTGCTTTAATTTAAAATCAATCAGAATATGTGTGACTCTTTAATCAACTTAAAATTTCAGCACTGTTAAGGGTATCAAAACAATCTGTATAATAAGGTCGATTATTTGGAATTTTTACTTACTTTATTTTGTTTAAAAAAAAAATTATTTTGAGTACCTACCAAAATATAAATTTGCTAAATGTTCAATTTCAACAAAGAGCTTCATTAAACTCATAAACAGCAAAAGAACTGAATAACAACTGTTTTAATTAATCTCATTCAGTAAAATTTATTTTTAAAAGTGTGCTCCGTGTTAGATCGATAAAAATACAAATACGCAATAGAATACCTCCTCTTCATATAGGATAGAATAATATACATCCCAGCACATTGTATAAAACTCGTTATAAACTCTTATACATGGAGTATTGCCCACCGTATGACAACCTAGAGTACGATTGTGTAATCTAAACAGATGCACTACACCATGAGGGTTCTTTTGAATGTGTAACATGAAGACACCAAGCCGACATTTAACAAAATTGCTACTCTTCTAAACGATAACATCACTTATTTATTTCAAATGGATCACAATTTCTTGGTATTATTTTACAACAATAGAAAATAAACGGATACAATCCTAGAAACTAATCTATAATCTCGCTCTAGTGCTCCTTCTTCCTGGGTTCTTGTATGAATCGAAAGGAATATAACGTTACTTAAGTATTTTCGGATTCTAAAGGAGCTAATGTAACGTAATACGGTCAATACATACCTGGTTTTAACTTGCTTTTTGGAGATTTGTACTCATAACTGAGAATAAGCACGTTTTGTGCAGTGAATTCAGTGCAGAGGAAAGGCTGCCCTCATTTTGTAAAGCTTTCGTACGCGGGGTTATTCATAATTTAGACTTTTAAAGGATGCTTGAAAGTTACGAAAATGCAGTTCGATGGATGTATTAGCTTGAAATGCAACACACGAGGAAATTTCAAAACTTCAGATATTTCATGAATCACTTTTGTTGGGGTTTCTGCAAATTTTATGAAGTTTACCTGCTTATTATAAGAAGTTTTGTAAAAAATTAAGTCCTTTTTGATTATTTTCGATTTGTTCAATGGGTGAAACATGGGTCTTAATTCGAAAAACCAATTAAAGCTTGCAGAAATTCAAAATTTTGTAAAATAATCAAAATTTCGTAAACATCAAAAGCGTTTAGCTTAGTAACGCTTTTTGACAGATTTATTAAAATAATTTCCTCCCATTTCGAACTGAAAGTTGCGAACCACACATGCTATGCCACCGGGACATGCAGAAACACTTGTAAAGTTGCAATAGTAATTAAAGTGGGCTTCTCGCTTTTCCAGTATATGCGTCGCAAAGTGCTTAATTAACGCTACTCTGCGGATTCGTAGTAAACTTCTGCCCTTAAAACAGCAACGTTATATTTATAACCTGTAGGGGATATATCTTTGTGCCAAACTGTACTTCCAACTCATTTTCAGTATTAGTATTCTCTAGATATTCAAATGAGGGTGAAACACAGAATTACGCGAATGAGTTTTATTAAAACATTTCATTTTTTTTAATGCCTTGTAACGCCGAGTTTTAAACCTTCTAGTTTTGGGTTTAGCCAGAATTGGAGTTTATTTTCTAATATAATATTATTTATTAACCTCGTTGAATTAATTTCAGCAAGTTTTACTCGTCTAAAAAATTTACTTGAATTGTGTGAACCTTAAAGCATGAAATCTCTAATTAAATTCAGGCAACCTGTCAACCGCGCCGCTGAAATTCACAGGGAACTTCCAGCATTTGTAAGGAAATTTGTCGCAATTAAGATTTCTGTGAGAAAATGTTGTTACTTGTAATTAGTGTATACTGAATGTGAAAAATGTAAAGCTACCAACAGAATCCATGTGTAGGAATTCAAAACCAGCATGTTCAAAGCTATAATTTTTGTGTAAAATTCGTACGTTTGTGACAGTGATAAATAAGCTTTCTAAACAAAGATAAGATAATCTGCATTACATAAACATGGAGTTTTAATATAATTTAAATTTTTAATTTAAAAATTTATGTTAATTCGATTTTAATATGGCTCGGGCTTGTAATTTGATGTTTTAAAGGTTTAATAAAAATGCAATGCAAGTCTTGTGGAATTTTCTCAAACTATGTACGTGTAATTACGTATTAAAAACTCGAAGCAAATATGAAAATATCATAGACAAACAGCATATACGAATTATGAATTTATGTATAATTGTCTGAGAAGCATTTTAGTTTTGGCTCTCAGTCTCAGTACTGTAAAATTATTTGATGGGAAGATAAAAATTATCGGCAAAATAACATGAGTGTCACATGCGATTTCTTATGTTTTTAAACGTGTCTCACAACACAAATTTTCAGTTTTATGAAGAAAATTCAGTGTAAAATTGACTGAACTATGCCATCAGCTTTTGCTTAATTAAGATTAATAAAATTAAAGTAATTTGAGAATATTAGATATCAGATTTCTTTAAAGAATTTGGATTTAAAATTGAGAAAAACCGAATTTCAAACAAATCCAATCCGAATTTTAAAAAATTCCAAGTTCACATCTTTGAGTGCGAGTTTGAACCTTCAATTATTAAACGTAAAACTAACCATAAGAATTACTAATATTTCACAGAAAAAATTTGACTTCGAAGACATAATTATAATCTAATCAACATTGAAGCGAAGAGTATTTATTAAAGGCAAAATGTATGTCTGTATGTCACTAAAATTGAATTCCAAATACCACGTTCTTGATTACTGATTGGGGTCTGAAACATTCTGGGTATTAAAAAATCGAATTCTATAGGTATGTGAAGACAAATTTGGGATTAAGATTGGATTCATGTTTCGAATTTTATTTTAAATTTTAGCCAGAATTTTTCGGGCTTTTCGAACAAACCAAAATTCAGAATTTAGTACTGTGAATCCAAGCTCAAAATTCAATACTTTGGAGTAGAATTTGAGAAAATTCTAAATTGGAAGTTCGAATGTTGCTGTTCAATATTTAGATTTAACTAAAATAAAACTCGAAGTTCTCCGAATGTTATTTAAAATTGTAGCAAAACTTTTTTGTCGTAAAATTTCCTTTCCTAAACAGATACTCAGCTTCCAGTCAACCAAATTAAAATCCCCTAATTTAGATTCAATATTTAAATCTTTGAATCCAAACTCCGAACCGAATTAGACTAGTTTTTAACCAATCATGATGCAAAATACTTGAAAATTCAACCAACGGGAACAGTATTATACTGATAACATTCCGTTACCCCTATAAATTTCCGCTACCAAGTAAATAAACAGTTGTTATTGTTTATAACTGTCAGTGTGACAGTTAATTAATATTTGTTTTTAATAATTGTACATTTACATATAATAAAAATTTGTTCTAAAATCGTTAAATAAAATAATAATAATTAAATTGTTTCATTTTGCGTTGTGTTTGGAATCTATCTCACCAAATACCACACGACCTCCTCTGATTTTCTCAGCTAAAATTTTATTTTTAAGCACTCATTTTTTTTTGCTTTTAAGCAAAATCACTCAAGCAAACTGACATTAGGTAAAACCCCTCCTCCTTCGGAGTCGAGATTTACCATGCAAATTCGATAAAAAAATATGAGTTGAATTTAAGTGATTTGATACTGAATCGTGTTAGATTTCGCCAAATGTGAAGTTTTCAGGCATAAAATCACTTGTTAGGAGCCTACTTTGGATATTAGAATCCAAATTTCAATCTTCGAATCCAAATTCGAAATGCACTATATACCTCGAAATCGAATTCAAACACTCAAGAAAATTCTAAGTTACTATACGAGTTAAGCTGTTTAACCTTTAGGTGCATCTACAGATTGTAGATATCCAGTTCAAGTCTCTGATTTCTAGTCCCGAATTCGACTTGTTAAAAATATTTATTTAGTAATGCAAATTTTATCTACAAAGAGTACTTACAAATTCTAATAATACACTTCTAACGTAACACACAATACATGAATATGAAGAGTTTTTAGGTGTAAAAGTCTCTTTGTTAGATAGATAAATTTAACTTTCTTTTAAGTTCGAATATCAAGATTCGCAATTTCCGAATTCGAAATATTGAAGTCGAAAACTTAGAAAATTGTGAGCTGAGGGTTCGAGTTTGTAACTTCTATATTCAAGCTGTAGCTCTCAGTTTAGAATTTAAATTGTGAATTCACTTTTTGATTACATTTCGGAAATTTAAATTATTAGATATATAAAAGGTTTATTTCTCAAATGTGATTTATAACTTCAGACATTTAATACGCAATATATTCTTAAGAGAAAACTCTTTTATACAAACTTGGTAGATTTTAAAGTGTGAATTGAATTTCACTGACCCTGATTTGATACTGGAAAGCTAAACTCCCGTCCAAAATAGAAAATTTAAGTCCGCAAAATCAATCCATTTTGAGATATAAAAATTTAAACTTAAAGCTAAGCTTACATAAAACCAGATCTCGAATTCAGATTTGAAACTGATATCAAACTTTATTTTACATTTCAGTAATCCAGAATTTTGCTAGTTTCTTGCTGGAAAGTCGAATTAAATAAAATTGGCGCTGAAATTCAGAAACGTTTCTATCGACACACATGTAAATTCCGATTTATCAGTTTCTAATTTCAGTTCAAACTTTTCACATTATAAACTATTAATAAGTAATAAGTGATATTTCAGATAACTTCGAAAACCACACTTCAGTGGAAAATTCTCTTTTATGATTTGTTGTTCATATCGAGAAATTATATTCCTGTCTGCTGTAAGAAAGTCCGAAAAATTTGTACACCGAATTTGAAATGAATATTTGAAACCAAAATCTGAATTGATTAAAACCAGTATCTGAATTTCAGACCAGCATTATCGTTATAGTTTTAGCATATCTAAAATTTTCAGGCATACCAAACAGTTGGTTTTTAGTTAGAAAGATGGAACCTTCTTTTATGCTTTCATATTCGAATCGTGAAATGCGAATCAGCTACTTTAGATTTAAAGCTGAAGATTTTTGAATCTGAACTTGAAATTGAAACTTGTAATCAGAATATCGAGCTATGCATTTCAAACTTGGTTAAAAATTATATATACTATGAATATTTATTTTTTTAGTTTAAAGTTCAAGTTCACTATTTTCTTTCGATTTCATATTTTAGTATTTGAAATATCAGTTATCATTAGGTAGTTTAAATCCCAAATTGCAAATGTGGGAGACGCGAGTGAACTTGAGCTATTATATTCAACATAGAAAAATCATGATTATGACTGTAGTGAAACTCTACTCCTTAAGATTTGAAACCCAAATTTGGAATCAATATTTGAAGGCAGAATTCGAAGATTCAAAAATTCTAACGTAACGCCCGCATTTCTTCTTAGGATTCGGGATTCGAATTTAATTTTAGTAAGAATATGAATTTCATAACAGATATGCTGTTAAACAAATAGCATTTTAGAATTTTAATTAATGAAGCCGAATTCGAGTCTCCTACAAAAATTTCAGGAAAACTTCGAACCAAGACTAAATAAATTATCGTTTGCTTTACTTCAATCAGTGAAATTCGAATCTTTAATTTAAATTTCAAGCTTTGATTCAAGGACCTTCAAACTTGTATCCGAGCTTAAAGTTTAAAATTATGAAATCGAATTTGGAGACCTTAAAGTATGTAATCTAAAGATTCGGGTTGTGCTTTTCATACAACCTACGAGTATTTATATTTCAATTTAAAGTTCAAAGTTCAAATTTATTTTTTGAAAATCATTATAATTCTGACTTCAAATGCCAAATTTTAAATGTAAGCGACATATGATTGAACTTCAACAGTTCGGTTCAACCCTAAAAAATCAGACTTGTATGTATGTCCAGCACGAAATCCTACCCCTGAAGATTCAGAACCCAAATTTTGGAATCGGTAGTTTTGGCTAGAATCCGAAATAAGATTTAAAAATTCTGGACTTTCTTCGTAGTAAAGATTCAAGACTCGAATTTAATTTTAGGAAGAATTAGAATTTCAGGAGTGTAAACATTCAATTCTCAAATTCACGTTTGCGATAGACTGTATTACATTTGCTACACCTTACATTTCCAACAAATTGTAGAATTGTATGTTTTGCTTTGGTTTCTACGGCAAACCTAATTGCAAACTTAATTGATAAAAAATTCGTACAAAATTGTTGCATAAACACACAGCTCATGCTAAAACATTAAACATTTTTTACAATAAAACTTTCTTCACAAAATGGAACTCAAGGGCCTTGAAATAGGTAAGCACCAAAGCACATTTTGGAAACTACGAATTTGAAATATGCCACCAATTTAAATTAGTAAAATATAAGAAACAGATTCTCATTTTACGAGTATCTTGAAAGATAGTTCTTAATTCCGAAATCAGTTTATTTTGGAAGTTAGTAGGTTTGTATAAAAATGTTCAAAGCACAGATTGAAACTGATTTGACAGCGTTGATTTTGTAAACCTTATTTTTTAGTTTGTTCCGTCCCGGTGAGGGATTAATGAACGATTACATTTAATTACTAAGACTACTTCTTTACCATTTTCTTACTTTAACAAAATTAGAATTATTTACAAAATAGCAAAAAATAATCATTGCTGCTAACCATCAATCTCGTAGAACATAACTTTTTGCCCTTCCCCGTCGATGAAAAGCTATAATTAATTATTAATTAATACTTAAGAAAAAATGACTATCCTGCCATTCTATATTATAAGAAGTTATTTATCAATGTGTGCTTAAAAAAGGTGCGTACAGAATTTCAGTTTTACAGCATCCATCAAGTCGATGATTAATTAAAATCGTTTCAATTTGCATAGAATGTTAATGAAAACTGTAATTTGGACGAATTTTTGTATTACTTAAAAAATCAAAACCCGTAATTGCTGATGTTTCCGAACGAAGCACAGACGACTGCAAAGGGAGAAATTTATAGCATTAAGTAGAACGAATGACGAGATAATAAATTCTATGCATTCCGACTTAAAAATTCCTAAAATGAAAGAAATAAATTGGAAATAGAAAAATGTTAAATAACAATAATGAGCAGCCGAACAATAATTAGAATTCTAAACGCATTCCTTACATTGCTTTAAAAAGGAACCGGAATGTTACTACCTTTCGGGAATCGATGGAAAATAATTTACACTTCTCACGATTATAATTTTCTCGTTAATGGAATTTACTACCGCTTACCTTAATTTTTATTTCGATTTTACTTATGTAAATAGGTGGAAGTGTGGTTGTTTGGTGTTTAAGTAGGTTCGTAGGTGGTCAGAAATTGTAAAAAGAATCATGTTCGAAGTTTACTTTTTTAATTAAAACTTGGGTCGTTTTGAAATTGCGCTTAGGTTAAGGAAAAGCGAAAACCAAAATTAGTCAGTAAATGCACAATCACGCCTCTCATTATTAAAATGAGCGTTTATAAAAATTAAAGGTTATAGCTTCTGATTTAATTTCTTCCCTAAAAATTCCATATCTAAATGAATATCTGGCGTGACCTTAAAAGTGGCGCTGCAAATGAGCTGTTCCCTTCTTTAAGCTTTACGGCCGTAGACGTTGGTTGCGGTCGTAATGAACTGTGAACTCCGACTGACGTTTATAGTTCATACAACACAAAGCGCAGTGCTAAGGAGGATAACGTTTCCTCGATAAGAATTTTTCTTTTTGGTTTTTCAGTCTGCGATATTTTTTGTTAAGATAAATACACAGCCCAAGAGGCTAATAAAATTTTATGGTGTTTCCTATTACGGATATTTTGATTAAATTTGCAAACTCGCAAGATCGCAAAAGTAAAAAAAGTGCCTAGAAAACGTTTTTGATTATTTCTACCTGCTTTGGTCATTAATTAACCGGAGTTTAGCGAGAACTTGGAGGGTTTCCGAAATGACATAATTAGCTAAATTAGTATTCCACGCGAAATTCCAGCTAAGTGGTTTTAAATACAAAGCCTCCTAACCCCAAATGAATGCTTTAGTAATGAAAAAGCGGTCAATTAGGTGCTCGGAATTATAATATTACGAATTGTCTCAAGTACTTCGTACTACAAGTACTATAAAATACGTGGGAATTTTTAAATGCGTCCACAATTTTGACGTAAAACTTCATTTAGATGCAGATCTATATGAAGATACTAATTTACTTTTGTTAATTAGAACCGAAAAGCAGCTGCCTAATTAAATTAACGAACAACGAATAATTATGTAATTAAAGCCGTAAATTGGGGAGTTAATTATGAACACGTAAAATTCCAATACGAACGCTCAATTACGTAACTTAGAATAATAATTCAGCCATTTTAAATAAAAACCGGATGTGAAAACCAGCCATGATGAATTTTTAGATTTGTAGATTAGAAGTTGGACAGCCCGATGTTTGAAACTAACCAATCCGTGTGCAGTTCTACAGGAAGTTAACTATTATAGCTCTACATTACCTTACTTCCTTTAGTTAGGTATTTAACCCTTGCTTTGCGTTTCGCTGTGTTTGCTTCGCGGTAGGTCATGAAAACAAACCATGACGTGATTGTGGAGTTCTGGTTCGATAAACTGCATAATGGAGAGGAACAAAAAAGGAGACTATGTCATCGAATCTACCTCAGGGAAAAGCTGCAACACATTAAATACCCACGTTTTACTAAATGTAAAGGCAATGCATGCTGAACAAACATAAATTAGAAATTATTATCGGTGCTTGAATCCACATTTCCATCAAAAAAAGAAAGCTTAAAGCGTTACCTATATGCTCGTTGTAGTTTCCATAATTAACTTTCTAAAACAATAATATTATTTCGGAGCTTATTAATTTATATACCAGCATGTTCATCTGAACTCAGACTAGGATTCGCTTATTTCTTTTTTTGTAGATTCGTACATCTAGATACGTAATGTAAGGGCTCCTTTTGTGAGTTCGTTATCGAAATGTAAAGTTCATATAAATAATTTTCATGAAGGCGGAAAACTAGATATACAGGCAAGCTTTCTATTTTTAGTTTTCTTTGGGTATTTCACCACCAAATAAAGCAAGTCTCAAGGTAATCGCCAAAAATAACATTCAAGGAATATAAAAAAGGTTGTTATTATGTTTTCTTAGTTGGCCCTTGTTTCTTTCGTTTTCGTCTTCATAAAATGTTCCTTTATAACCTTACTTGAATTCCTGTGGAATTATTTTCTTATAATCTTCGTTATTTTTCCCTTTTTCTTGTTCAAATCAGAACAGAAAAATTTCCACATTTCTTGGAAATGTTTTGCTAAATTTGGCTTTGATTTTATAATGAATAGCACCGCTTGGCTACCCCGAAACTATGATCGTATGTTGCCGAATGATGCTGTTCAGAGGTTTATCCAAAATAATCGCTGTGATTTTTTTAAAATTTTTGTACAAGCAAAGAAGTAAAAAATATTTAGTTCTATTACAAAATACCTAATGAGATGTGCCGATTAGTTGCCTGTATTTCTGGAATTTACTTGTAATTTAATTGCAGCTACTTTTGTGATAAACAGTTATAAAGAAAACAGAACAGTTTTCAGAATTTCGAGCTGCTGCATTAATTTCTTATTTTTTGGTCTACCTAAAAAAATAGAATATTATATTAAATTATTCCAAAAATAGGTCAAATAATGTAGGAAATTTATGTTTAGGCTCTCGAGATTTAATTGTGGTGTGACTGAATTTCTTGGTATTTCGAATTTTTATACAATTTTTAGAACCTTCTAGGTTTAAGTTTCTTTCTACAGCTTATTTAAATATAATTCCTGTTTCGTGCTATTGTTTCCTTTCCGATAAATAATTTATAGGGTTCGAAGTATGTTACTCCAATCCAGTTGCTGAATGAATTATTCTAAAAATATTGAGCAAAGTAAATAATGTTTCTCTAACGACCATTGTTAATGCAGTAAATACCTTTCTAAACAAAGTCAGAATTTTTAACACTGTATTTAACGCGAATGCACTTCTTTATATTCATAATTACTAATAAGCTTAACATATTTTCATTTGAACATATAATACAAGTAAGGTTGTTATTGATAGGGATTTTTACTGAAAAGGTGTATTACTTAACAAAGATTTTTTATTCGGCTTTTATTCCTTAAGTCCAACATTTGTTCTTAGGAAAATCACTCCTCATGATAACGAAGCGAAACTTTATTAAAACAAATTATTCCGATTGTTTAATCGAAGAACCAAAAACTGTTTAATCGGATAAAATATATGAATAGGCTTCGACTCCCCTTCAAGTTTCGGTTGAAAACGTTTAAACTTCAATTTTCATCTCCTAAGGTTTCCTTGGCAAGAAGTCCTCAAACTAAGGTTTATTTATATTTTTCTGATATTCTCATTTTTTGTAAATTAATGTTCAACTAAAGTTAACCAGTGCTCTTCTAATTTCTTGTTTGTTTTTCAATAAATAAAAATTACCAACAAAACCAAAGGCTTGTCAATACGATAAGAAGTACATATTCAGTGCCAAAGGGAATTTATCACGTATTAGACTGCTTAAATTTGTATTTTCTAAAAACCACTAAAAATTAATACACATTAATAAAACTACTAAACAGAAAACAGGTGCAAATAAAAAACTATATAACCATTTGGTTATGCAGTAAGGATTCTTTTAATCATTTTAAAGTAATGATTAAAAAGTGTGAAACACAAGACGAAAATGGACAGGGTTGGAATATACTCTGACAAAGACAAACCTGAGACCTAACTAAATTACGAAAACATATTCAATACAAGGAAAAAAGAAGAAGAGAAAAAACATGCCAAAACGTGGAGAAAAAAATTACACGCTATGAAAAATACAGCAGAGAAACAATACTTACCAAAGATATTTTGGTTTTTATTCTTTAAGTTTATTGTTCTCAGAAAGCACACTTTCCAAATTAAAACAAATTATGCAGATGCCAGTAAAGAAATATGCGTAATCGTTTCGTTGTTCAGTAAAGATTACTTTAAATATTGTAAAATTATTTAAAATAATTAAAATGAAGTGAGAAAGACAATAAGAAATAGAAAAGGAAAAATCTGAAACACAAAAAAATAAACCCCGATATAACTGAATAAGCGAGAAAGAAGGGAAAGAGCGGTTAAAACATGGAGAAAAAGTATTACCGAAAATATGGTGGTATGAATATGACATAGAAGTGAAGAACACAGAAAAAAAAACTTAACTAAGATATTTTATTTGATTTTCATTCCTTAGGTTCAATATTTGTTCTCCAAAAACTCACATTCCACAATGCTCTCTAGAATATTATCATTAGGTTGTTCAGTAATTATATAATTGGCGTAACATTCCATTTATGGAATTTTAGCAGCTATTTAGAGCGCTTATAATTCAATTTCTGCGAAGTTAGCCCATTTTCTTAACTTTCGTTCTTAGTAATCATAATTTCTCATGTGACTTCGTTCTCAGCACAACTCCTCTCCATTCTTTTCTATTCACCAACTTCTTTCTCTAGTTTTTTTATTTTCACAGTTTTTGGGTTCTTCTTCACTTGGTCCATCCAACGTACATTAGGTCTTCCCTTTAGTCTCTTCTCTGTAGGGTTCCATTCTGTTATGGTTCTGATTATACTGTTCCTGCTACTTCTAATTATGTGGCCTATTCACCTTATTCGTTGTGCATTAATTATTTTAACAATATTTTCTCTTTTTGTGATGTTATTTATCTCATGATTCATTAATGGTCTGAATTCATTCTCGCCCACTTTCTTAGATCCTGGTATTACTCTTATTATTCTTCTTTCGAAGATCCTTAATAATTGATCATCTTCCCGTTTTTTACCATTCCCACATTTCTTACCAATACTTTGTAGGTATATTATTTTCATTTTTTGTTCAGTGTTATTTTAATTATTTTAAAGTTATAGTAAACTAATTAAAATAAATAATTTAATAATTAAAATAAAGATTAAAAAGTGACACAGGAACTGGCTGGAACAGGCTCAGATATAACTAAATAAGAGAGAAAATATTCAAGAAAAGGGAAAAAAGAAGAGGAGGAAGACTGGTCAAAGAATATTGTAGAAGAATATGCAGACACTAACATGACATGGAACAAAGTGAAGAACCTAAAAAAAACAGTGCAGTAAGGAAGAAAGAAATTATTTATTACAATCACGGTTATAGAAAAAGCAGACGAAAATAAGTTAAAAGAGAGTCAGATTAACTTACCACCAAAATAGCTACAGGGTCGTCCTTGGTTGTCCTATGCTCCAGAAGGAGCATATAAACTAAGAATAACAAGAAGCAAATTAATAATAAAATGCCTACTTTAAGTCATTCGAAGACAGCATGCATAAATAGATATAACGAATAATAATTTTATTACAGGGTGGAAAGCCTTTTAGTCTCTAAGCCACACATTCAAAGGAAAACTGTCATTGATACTTTACAATAAAGCATTTTACAGCTACTTCTTGCCAGTAAATTACTTACGTCGCACTGATATGGACCTCAAAAGCTACGCAACAAATTTCGAATTATCCAAATAAAAATAAAAAAATCAGTTTAGGTATAAAGTTAAAAGACAAAGGAAGGGCACGGAAAATATAAGACAAAAGCAAGGATAAGAGATGTAGTAGCATTGTAGCACAGTAGGGCATTGATAGGGGACTACGTCAGTTAATAACAGGAAGAAGATTGATGGACAGCACGCTTAACAGAATGCAAACCAAAAACTAGTAGGAAAAGGCAAGGCAAAACCAGTGGCGAGACGGAAAAATTAGTTATAATCAGCCAATCGGAAGAGTTCGGAAAACAGGAAAAAACGGGAAAAAATAAATAACCTTTGTTCGTGAGTGGCAAGCTAAATATAATAATAAATATGCTTAGAGGAAGGCAGAGCAGCAACATGTCGAACATGAAGAAAGAAGATGGAGGAAAAGGGGAAAAGTATGAAGAAGGCGAAAAAACGAAGAATGCGCAGAGGAAGGAGAAAGAAAAGGAAACATATAAGTAAAGAAAGATTACAAAAAGGAAGATCAAGGAATGGAACATATCAGTAGTCTTCATTATTGCTTGAAAGATGAATAACAATCAGCGCCATATTGTCCTGAGCCTCAAGTATTTCTTTAGCATCGAAATTTAAAATATGCGCAGCAAACTTTAAAATATGCAGTGAAATAAATCCTGAAAATTTTAAAATATTAAATTTCTTAAAGTCAACTTTCAATTTGTCTTATTTTCGTCTAACAAAGGAAAGCATTTTGTAATATTTTAAATGTTAAAGTGCATATCTGCTTATACAACTGTTTCAGTCTTCGTAACGGCATCATTCTATTAACAATTCAAATGTAATGTCACTTTATAAAGCTGAAAGCTTTAGGAGCATAATGTTATTAAATAAAGTATTCTTACAACCCTCACTTTCTCATACGTTCTCTCAGTACATTCTACTAAACCTAATAGACATAATTTAATGTAGATTTTATTTAGAAAATACAATATACATGTTGTACATGCAAAAGGAAATTGCTTAGCTATAAAACAGAAGCGGGCGCATTTTAATTAAAAATCTGCATCAAAATGAATATTCATTTTCGTATTAAGTTATTAAATGTTAAAGAACAACTAGTATCCGATTTTTATATGCATATAAATTCAGCAGCTGTTACGTTGAAAACGAAATTAGTATTTAATTAATGTACAAAAATACGGTTTCCATAAAACATCGGTACCTGGAGAAGTGCTCGTTAAACCGAAAATAATAAACGTCAGACATTTAGGTATACTTAAACTCTTTTTATTTGAACACAATAGAGAGACTGACCCATATCTTAAAATGAATAAGTAGCCACTTTTTATATGCGGACATTTTGTTAACCATTTTTTTTGTATGTGTAGAAAAAATACGAGCTTTAAATATAAGCCTTTACTACCACATTACCTGTCTACCTCACAGAAAAATAATCCCGATCTTCTGTTCGGTGTATATTTTTTATTATTGGCCAAGGTATCATGCGTGATATCTCATTTCCTTAGCGTGACATTTAAAAATCAGGCTACTCAAGCATGTTATAGACATTTCAGTTCTTAATAATATCAAGTTAGGCAAAAACGATCCGTATTATAGTATTTTATTGAGTAACTTTAATCAGCTTAAATAAATATAACACGAAAAAATCTCTAAAAGTTAAATATAGGTTTTCTTGGCAGGTGTAGCGTGCAGATGCAAAATTAAATGCAATTATTAGATAACATTATACCTGTTTTGCTATAATCGTATTTATATCGAAGCTGGCTGTTGGAAATATTTTTACTAATTCCTTTTTGTCTTCAAGAGCTTCTTTAGATGAGTTGTTTAACACTTAATCAAATTCTTTAAGTTTCTATGAGGAAGCATAATAAAGACTTTTTAACAATTTACGTGCAATTAATTAGCATTCCTTGAAAAAGATTACAAACTACAGTTACAAAAGGTATTTAAATTGAATTGAAAGTGAGATAAATCCGATGTTATTATTATAAGGATTATTTAAAATTTAGTTTTGATTTGTATATTGATTCAATTACAGTCAGCCAAAGTTTAATTTGACCACAATATAAGCCTTTCTTTAACTGTGTTTTTCCACTGTCTAAAATACAGACATATCTTTATGAAATAAGAAACGGCATCAATTTTTTAAATTTCTTCCAGTATTAAATTGACAAAAATCAGATTGTGACCTTTATAAAACTTAATGAAGTTTATTTTTAAATTAATTGTATTAACCTTTAGGTAATATGAGTATGTAATATGTTATCTCTGCTTTTAAGCTTTAAATAAACGTAAATGAAACGAAATTCTATTGAACTACGTAATTTAGTACTAAACTGAATTTCGTAATTACATGCCACAGGCCATTTTCTGGCCTAAAATAGCTAAAAAAGATTAAAACTTTATATTTCATCGTTACGAAAGATCAGAACAACCACAACGCAATTTTTTTATATATTTAAATTCCAAATTTTTATATACCTGAAACTCGACTTCTGTAGCTGAACTCTCGTCAAAATTTGGATCTTAGGTTTAAAACAATGATTAGAAAAACATATTGTGGCCCTTTTGCCCTTTCTTATTTTATTTCTTTAGGCCGAAGGGTGCTTCGAAAGTTTTTAGGAGAACCTTTATTTATTAAATTTGCAATATTTAATTGCAAGGGAGCTGAATTAATTAATTTAAAGGGTTTGTTTATTCCCTGAAAATCATGTCAAACTACATAAAAGTAATTTGCATATGTATGTTGTTACTAAACAGTTCATTGTCCTTCCACCCTTTTTACAATTTCTAGGAATAACATTAAAGATATTTGCGGCATATGTTTAAAATTAATGCAAGTAACACATGACATGCTTTATTGTAGCGCTTTATTAATTCATACCAAAATTATCTTGCTTTTTTCCAATTTTAATTTTTTTAATTAATTTTTTTGTGCTACGGCTCATTTGGTGGCTATACAGTTAGAAAAATCACAACGTCGGTTACTATATGAGGGGCTATTGATATATTCTTAGCAAATTTAAAACTCAAGGGGCCGCATTCTAATCTCATTTTGAAAGTCCTGTTAAAAGTAAACATAAAACGATATAGCTTTATATGTATAATTTTATACATGTATAACAGAGATACACGATATTGCAATAGCAGTTAAACATGCTTAAAAATTTAAACATGAAGATAGAATCCCGATCAAAACGTTTTTATTGTTCTATTTAACATAGTCACCCCTCAATGTAACATATTCATTACAACGAACCTGCATGACCTCTAATTAAACCTTGTTGCTCTGCAGACCAACCCTTCACAGCTTCTATAGCTTCTTCAGTAGAAGAAAATTTAGGACCTTTTAAATTAAATTCAACATAAAGGGGATGCTCTATTAATTAGGACTTTAAATCGTGAATTGTGTTCTTGGAAATATGTGCAGGTGCATTATCCTGCAAAAGCAAAACACACTTGCCAACCATTTTTTCTCGTGGATTTGTTAGTAATGTAGAAAAATGAATGTCCCAGGTATTGACAGACCTTTATCTAGATAATTAATCATGATTACTCCACAGAGTGCTTCCATTCCACCGATTGCTATTTTGTTATTGGGGATTCATTTTACTGAAATGTTTTTAACATTAAAATCGTCGTAAACACGTGAACATGACCTTCTCAGATATTCGTTTTAACCCGATTCAACGATCTGATGATATCATGTCGTGGGCTGTCCAATATTTTCCGGGTTAGATAGTGGCCTTCCTTGTCTCTTTTCATCTTAAACAGAAAATTTACTTTATTATAATGTAGGACATTGATCCAGGTGCATTAAACTTATCGTCGTAGATTTGTTTGCCCCCGAACTCATTTCAATATAGGTAATTATGGTTGCTTGGTACTCGAATTTAACGATCTCCTCAATACTTCAATTTCCTTAACTAAACTTTCACGGTGACATTTCTAGTTAGTCCCTATTCATTGTTACGGTACAAAGGTAACATATTTCTTGTTGTGACATCCTATTCGCTTTTTTAATGTGAATTTTCCAGGCAAGTTTATTCCTAAATGTATTCTCAGGTAATGAACCATAGATTGTGGTATTCGAATATTATTAACTTCTACTGGAGGGCAATGTTGACGTCTTGGAGAACATACTACATAAGTTTCTTTTCGTCTATATTTATCGATCCAATTACAAATGTAATCCGTTGCACTAGCGAGGATTGCAGTGTCATCTGCAAAAGTTCAAGTTTGCATAGGAGATGATAAAACAGGTTTGCAGTATATCAACGATTAAGCAGTGGATCAAAAATATTTCCTTGGTCCACTCCGGAATTAATCTCATGATAAGCAGAAACTTCATCAAAAGATTTTGACTAGAAAGGTGCGCTGTGAAGGATAAGATTTGAGTACAAGTAATACTGTTGAGGAAAATAAGCTTTAATCAAAAAACAGCCCTACTTAGTTGAATGCTGGTAGAAGATCTAAGAATACAAGGGGGCGATACTTTCTTCTTCTAGAGCTTTATTGGTGGTATCGGTTATGTGATGGCAGTGGTTGTGTGATTTTGTCGAAAGCCAAACTGATGATTTGAAATTGATTTGTCAAGAGGTAAGGTATATATCTCGTTATTCGTTGTTCTATTCAACAGGAATCTTTCTAGAAGTTTGGATATAATTGAAAGAAGACTTCTTCTTCTTAGAGTGGCACACCCTTTACAGGGCGTTGCCGGTCTTCTCTCCATATGCCTGTGGTGTGGGTGTCAAGTAGCCTACACCTCGGTGGTTTGCCATTGCCTTCCGAGGGAAGCGGCCGGGTATTTTTGGTGTATATGTGACCATTGTGACCCTGGGAATCGTACCCGGGCCATCTCAGTGGTCAGGCGCACGCTGAATCCACTGAGTCACGACCGCCGAAAGAAGACTAATCGACCTATATGACGTTGGTCCCAGGTTTACGTATTGAAGTAATTTGTGCAAACTTAAGTTGTGTTGACCAGTAGGTAAGGCGTAAGATCGGTTTGAAAAGAATTATTATTGGTAGACTTATTATAATTTTTCACAATAATTCTTTGAATATTATTGCAGTGGGGAGGTCGTTACGGATTGTTCTACTTCTGTTTCTATTTATCCTTTTACCTTTGTCGGGTGTCAGACGTGCGTTTGATTGTTAGGACACTTATTTCGTTCCTTATTTCATCGGGAGAGAAGGTTGTTATTAGCAAAAATCTGTAAAGGCACATTCTTCGATTTTTTTCTGTAGGTTATCAGATTGGGGTTTGAATACTACAGCTAGGTGTTGAGCAAATTCGTCAGCTCTCTCTAAGTTTGATCTTGCCCAATAACCTGTTGTGTGTGTGGCAGAATAATATGTATCTAGAGCATTTAAGCCCTTTTGTAGCTTATCAAAGCGACTGGTCATATAGAGGCAAGTTTCCAAGGTACTGTAATACTGTTGAAGAAACTGTACTAAATCTGTTCTCAGTAACGGCTTTATAGAGTACCCTTCCGTTTGTTATTATTAATCTAGATCCCCAATGCGTATGTTTGGAAGAAAACATGCGCCTAATAAATTAAACTAAACTAACCATATTAGTCAGTCTATGGCGTGAGGGATAATAATTGGGGGATATCGTAAATGGGTTTGGCAATTTTGTAACTTGAATTGTCGGAACTTGAAAATAGTCTTGGTCATATTTGGGTAATTCATAGTGTTCGATGGTGTTGCTACTATTACTGTTCCGCCATGTGCAGTTGCATCTGGCTTAAAAGTAATGGCCTTCATATCGTGGAATTTTGAAGTATATTCTTGGAGTGAAATGGCTTAGTTTGCTAATAGTATATCTGTTTTATTTATGTGAAAGAAGGTTGGTATCTTTTCTGTGTGTTGATGCAGGCCATTGACAATCCATAACACTGTTCCGTTGTAGCAGTTGGCTGAAAATACTTTTAAATTCTGCAAGGGACTTAGTTAAACAAGAATTATTGGTAAAATATACTGTAATATAACATGTTCCTATAAGAGCACTGAGGTCACAATCAGAACATACGTAGAAAGCCTGTTGTAATTTTTATTAATTACCAATCGCCGAATTTTTGAGGACACAAATTTAATTTATTTTATCGATGATTTAAAAATAAATATTTCTAAAAAACTTTAGCTAAACATTCTTTACGGATATTTTAACTATTTTCTCGGTATTCCATAGTACTTCTGAGTTTAATTGATGTTGACTGTAGCACTAAATATTCCATATCTAGAAACTAAGTGGGCAAAGTATTCAATACTTTTCTTCTAACATTATTTTTCGATGGTTGTTATTATTATTTTTTGAAATTTTTTAAAAGCTTTGCAGATTTGAAACGTCCAGGGGGCAGCTTTATTTCATAGACAGACCTTTTCTAACATCATTTTTTAATTTGTATGAAGATTAAAACATTTTTAATACTGTTTATTACTAGTGAATCTCATCGAGACGACGCTTTATATCCGTGCTGATCACAGAAGAATCAAACCTTGCCTTAATTAATTGCTCCGATGTATAAAAAGTTCAGAATCAGGCCGCGTTTTGAATTTTTAAACACCCTAAATTAATTCACGGATGTTATTGACAAATAGGGTAAATTATATATTATCACAAAACCATTTACTATCTCTGGGATTATTTGACTTACCTTGTCTATTTCAAATAATAATGAGTGCTGTTTGTTATTCTTAGGAGATACCATCAAAAAAATCTTGAAGAAAACTTGAAACCCCGTCCCGGAAATTATCTAACAACTATGATAAAACTAATACAGTAGAACCCCGATTATCCGTGCGCGCTTTATCCGTGCGGCGGATTTTCCGTGCGGCATTTTAAATTGATCATCCGTGCGCGGATTATCCGTGGCTGACGGCCAGACGTTGGCGCATGAACGCTGAATGCACCGTGCAGACGTTCGTCTCGCGGAATCCCCCATTTATGTGTTTACTTATTATTTTTGCCAACTGCCGACCGACTCGACGCACAAAATGCAGCGTACCGGTGCTAATGAAAAGCGTAAACGCAATGTTTTAACTATTGAACAAAAAATGGAAATTTTAAAACAATTTGAAAATAACATAAGTGTTGCTGTGTTGGCTAAAGCATATAACATTGGAAAACAAACGGTACGTGACATTGTGAAGAAGAAAGCCGAATTACAGAGCTTTGTAGCTAAAGCTGACAGTGCAAAAGCTATTTCTGACAAGAAATCTCTAAAAGGGTCTACTTTTCAAGAGCTTGATGATGCTATGACCAGGTGGTTCAATATCAGGACCTATGTGTGCTAGGCAAGCCCAAAAGTTTCACGAGCAGTTGAAAATCAAAGGAAACTTCTCGGCATCTTCTGGTTGGCTTTACAGGTTTAAAAAACGCCATGGAATACGAGAATTAGCTGTTCAAGGGGAGAAATTAAGTGCTGATGATGATCACGTTTCTTTTCTTCGCCTGACACATGTATTTTTCTGAATAAATTATTAAAAAAATTAAAAAAATGAGGTCTTTGGATTATCCGTGTTTTCGATTATCCGGCGAAGGCGCGGTCCCGGCTGGCACGGATAATCGAGGTTCTACTGTATGTAAATAAAATAAGAATAACATTTTAATTATTTCCAGCTTGTTTACTTTTGTTCATTGTTGTATAAAGCCTTGAAGCATTAACTTAATCAGTAAAAAAGCTTGTATTAAAATTAGCAATGCAGGAAATACGATAAGAAACTGGAGCTGAGAAATAAATCATGATTCACCTAATCACACTTGGTAGCAGAAGTTACAAAAATATTCACTTAGTAAAAAGCATACTTAGACTTATTATAACTGCGATTCTAACATAAGCAAAAAAAAAAACGCTTCCTTTCGGCTTTATAATGCCATCTAGTCTTTTATAAAAAAATTCGGGTGTTAAATTGTGGGAAATTAAAGCACGTTAACGCATCTTTTGTAATTTTTAAATGTCCCTTGTTTTAGTTCAAAATTCTCACATAATATGGGCTTTCAAAGAATGTAAGAATGAATTAAAAAAACTAGACATAAGTTAGTATTATGCAGATATAATCTCTGGCTGATAACTTTTATGCTAAATGTTTATTACCATAATAACATATTAGTGGGATTTTATAATTTGCAGGTAACTGCAGGCTTTATAATCTGCTAACATCTCTTTCCGAGGCGGACGTATGTCGGTACTACAGCCGTAAATATTATAATGATAGTTAATGCCCGTCATTAATTCGTCTTAAACAAACTGTTTGAGTAACATCTACAGGTAGTAAGTGGGGTAAAAAGGTTTGGTATTCGTGGTTTATTGTACAAGCTGGAGATTTTGTCAAAACTAACATCCATTGCTGCTGTCCGTCTAACGATCTTATAAACGTGTTATTACATGCCGTACACGTCCAGATTCACCTGCATTGTTATCGTCTCTACAAAGGCAAGGTAACATTACAGCTCTTATGAATACGAATCCTTTTATCTAAATTTAACGTTCACCCATACCACTTTAAACTCAGTAACAACTTTAGCTTAATATCAAATACAAGCCGTCCATTTCAAAATTATCAGCGTATTTAAATAGTTATGCTCGGCTAGAATACTGCCATGCATTTCCTTAGCTTACAGCCCGAAGCAGATATTGAAATAAAACAAAGTCTAAAATATAAAAAGTTAATACGATTTTAATAACAGAGCAATTAATGGTTTCCCTCATTCAAGTTTTCAATAACGGTTAGACGCTAACATTATAGAATTATAGATAACTAGAGGAGGAGATATATTCTAGCCTCGTACTTCAAATGGCTTACCTTGTCGAGTACCCAATTATCCTTTAGAACTTGAATCCTTTAAGTAATATGAACTTCATTTATTAAAATTCATAATTCGGTAAAGTCTGAAATGATGATATATTATTTCTTATAAAACTGTAATATTTTGGCTTTACCGATATATAAAGGTTTTGGCAGAAGGTAATTTTCCTAATTTTCAGAAACACAGAGTAATATTTTGTACACTGTAAAAATGTAGTAGAATTTTTAGAAAGATCAAAATACCCTTTTTATTGCGATGCAGGTAACTATAAACTTATACATGGAATTCTGAGGTTTTATTTAGGTTAGTTAAGAATTTCTAATGAAAAAATTATATCTGCTAGAATTCCTCATCTTCACAGAGTTGTTTTTACAGAAGAGTTTTCAAAGGAAAATTTATCATCCAAAAGATATAAATAAACTTTCCAAATATTAAATAAATGAATAAGCAAATCTATTTACGTTAGAGGTTTTTTGATTTTTTATTATTTTAAGCTCTCATAAGCGAGCATGTTCTAGCTTTCTAGCAAAACTTTAAATATTTTGGATTTAAGTATATTTATATTTATAAAGTTATCAGCAGGTAAATTGTTGACTTCTGAAAATTGCGAAATACAAAATACGATAGACTTAAAGGTTCATTTACGCAAAATTCAGTCAAATTAAAGTAAAAATATTTGAAAAGTGTGCTACTTTAGTTAATATTTCAAGAACATCACTAAGCAATTCCAAAGAGTAAAGAAAGAATTCCTGTTTTAATTACAAATAAATTTACATTGCCGGTAAGTCAGAGATTTTAAATTTTTTGACATTTTGAGCTCACGTGAGCCGAGTGTGTTAAGGCAAAGCTTTGAAGAATCAGTGGACTCCATAATTCAGACAGAAAATATTAACGTTGGTTTATCTTGCAATATTCTATTTCAGCCAGAGACTTTCGTTTTTTGACATTTTAAGCTCACGTAAGTCAAGTGATAAGGCAAAACTTCAAAAATGTAGGAAATTTGCGTATCATTTTAGTCTTTTGTTTTTATTGGATTATCAATTATAAGAAACCGCACAATAGGTACTATTGAAAATATAAATTCTCATTAACGAGTCTGAGTCTAAGTAAAACATTTTTGATTTTTTGTCTTTAAGCACACGAAATATTTTTCAAAATTCCATAATAAATGTACTTTTCTTTCCGTTCGGAGTGTTCATATTTATCAGTATCACACTCGGCCGAGCCGCAGACACAAGAGTTCGATCTAAAAATATAATAAACAAATACTTGGTTCAAAGGTTTCTGTAAAAATAAACCGAAAATTTTTGTTTTTGCTTTTGGCATTTGAGGAAGCCCATATGAGTTGAATATGGTAAGGCAAAAATTTGGAAAAGCTTCTTTTATTTTTAGATTTTTTATCTTTGTCAAATTATCAGTTGTAAACCCCACAATTCAAGCTGAAAATATTAACTTTGTATAGAGCTTTTCATAGCTGTAATCTACATAAGTTAAAAGTTTGCAATTTCAATTATTTGGTATTTTTTTTTATCTTCATTAAACTGTTATAAACCTCACTGTTCTAACTGAAAAAGGTTTTCAATAGTAGCCTACCCCAAGGCCCAAGTTTTTGATTTTGTGGTAGGTATTTAAGGCCCACGAGAGTTGAGTGCGTTGGTAACGATTCAGGAAATTTTCTGTTGTTTTCGAGCTTTTGATTCTTATCACATTGTTATCAGAAACCTTACAGTTCAAACTACTTATAACCCTGAATTTATATAAAGGTTCGTACTAAGATTTTTTTTGGTATTTCGTTCATAAGACTTGTGTATATTACGACCAAACTGTCAAAGGTCAAGATTTTTTTCTTTCCTGGCTTTTTATCTTTATTAAATTATCAGCCATAAACTACGCAGTTCAAACTGAAAATTTTAAGTTTTATTAAATTATTCCATGAATGAAAATGAAGATATTAATGTGGAAATTATAGCCGACGACCGATGCTCAGGAGGGGGGGGTCCGACATGCATCGAGTGAGTCAGGGTAGTAAAAGAAGTGCGATGACGACTGTAGATGTGCGAGACAGTTCGAAAAATATTAAAATATGATATGTAATTTAATTAAAATAGAGAATTTGTGCAAAGGCTCTATTTAGCTTTTCTAGAATGCCACATTAACCGTATGGTTTGTTTGGCGCTTTAGTATTTTAATCTCATGATAGGCCAGGCAAGCTTAGAAAATGTTTTTGGGCTTTTTGCAAGCATTTTGTATTCATCAAACTACAAGTTCTAAACTTTACAATATAATGTAAAAATATTAACTTTCTTTAAAGGTTTACTTAGCAATAAATTCTAAAGGTCAGAGGCACTCTTTGATACTTTAACATGAAATATAAAAGTCCAGCCTGTTGTAACTAAATGAAAATGTAGGAAAACCTCGTTTTTCAGACTGTTTTCAGGTTTTTGATCTTCTTCAGAGTAAACTTTATACTTGTAATGTAATGTGGAAACATTAACTTTGTTTAAAGGTTTACCTACAATAACAATAAACTAAAAGGAAGCGATTTTTGGTACTTATGAAAGAGGAGATTGTGTAAAAGCAGAAAAAAACCGTTGGGCTTTTTGGAGGCTTTTAGTCTAAAACAATATTAGCTGTAAACTCCGTAGTGTAATCTAAAATATTCATAGGTTTAGGTAGCAATAATCTACAGGGCGTCTTAAAATGAAATACATCTAGTATGGTTTAAATTTCCTATGTAAAATAAAATGTGCCGCTCTCGCGCAATACTGTTATGCTAGTAGAATAATATAACCTGATTGAAAATATGAAGTGAATTAACTAATGATTGACAGGTCTGGATAGTGCCAATAACAATGTAGTGGCACATTAAAGTTTATTACATGCAAACAAATTTCAAGGGTAAATTAGGCTTTTGTTTTGGCACTTTCATCTCAGGAATGTCGAATTTGTTACACCTAACTTACAATGCAGGAAATTTCCTTTATTCGAGCTTTTTGGAGAATTTTAATCTTCATCAAATTACCTACAAGTCGTAAACGCCACAATGTAATGTGAAAATGTTAACTTTCTTTTAAGATTTATATAACAATAAACTATGAGGTCTGAAGCTCTTCGAATTTCTTATTAGTACTTTAAACTCATAACTATGAAAGTCGAATTTGATGTAGCAAATTGAAATTTTGTTTGTCAACCTATCAAGATTTATCAAATTGCCACAGAGGCCTCCAAAGAGTTTAAGGAATGAAAATCATGCTAAAGTTTTGATTTTGATGGTTTAACAATTCAATTAATTTGCCACTCAGCAATTTATAGTAATAATTAATCAAAAATTGTTACTTATATTTCTGATTTCTTTATAAATTTAACAATTTACACTAATTTGTAGTACAAATATTAGCTTTATTTAGACATTTAGAAGTCAGTAACCTAATTTTAAAACATTTTCTTAATTTTCGATAACTATTTTACCTATACAAAGCGCCATAGCGAAATCTTTTTTTTTTTCGTATAAATTCCGACTTTGAAAACCGATTTTAAATTTGAAACTTTCTAACTGTAGAAATGTGGGGTTTACAAGTCCATGTTCTGAGTTTAAAATGCTGCCTTTTGCCACTTCTATACTTTTGTACATTTATTATATATAAAACAATAAAGTAGGTTCTTTACGCTGAAGAATGTTATGATATCAATATGGCTTGAATATGAATATTAACACATATTTTAAGTGATTATTAAGAATCATTTTATAGCAGTGTTAACTCTTTACCTTTCATTAATTAGCAAAACTTTATAATAATGAAAGCTATTCTCTAATTAAGTCGACACGTTTTAAGCTAACTTTAAAATCGGGAATTTATCTTTTCTTAAGATTTCAGGCTTTTAGTCTTTCGTAAATTAGCAGGCCAAGAACAAGCATGTTATTTCAAAAATTCGTGGTTACAAGTCGTTGCAGATGATTATTGAATAGATACCATTTCGATTACAGATTCCTGGAGTTTTTTACTTTTGATGATTTTTACCTAATTCCTAAAATTAATTTCTAAAAAAACGCTAAGATTCAGAGAACAATAATTTTTATTTACCTTATTTATAATTTTGCTTCCTTCCTTTCTTCTTCTTCTTCTTCCCTTTCTCATTTTTCTCCCCTTCTTCTTCGCGTCTTCTCCCTTTTACTCTTTCCCGCCTTAAACCCCCTTTTTCCGTTCACCATTTTTCTTTTTTATCAGAAACGTTTCAGTGTTCTTTTTCATGCTATGATAACTGCTAAAAAACTTTAAAATAAAACTAAAAATTTAATGGCTCTACGGTGGAGAAAACCAGTTAACAACTTTTAACAAGTACGTTACCTTCCATACAGTCATTAAAATATTTTCGTGTGAGTAAACTCTAATGTCCTAATACTACACGTACATTTATTAGTTTCAAGCTGATTAATGTGCATAATCTGTCAAAACGTCAACATAGTTCTTCACTGATTGAATCGTAAAGAACAAGTTGAACGTGTTCAGCATTGGAAGTAGTAATAAATAATAATAAGTAACTAGAATAATAACCTATTACCAGGAATATAATAAAAATGTTAATTGAAATTCACTTATAAATCCTTTGAATCTTTTTGAATTATGGCGGGTTTTTTTATGGTTTTTCGTAATAAAAACTTTTGATTTTAAGCTTCATTTTGCTAAATGTGAAGGTTAAAATTAAATTATATATGCATTTCTGAGAACAAATTTGAGTAAGTAGGTAATTTTTGTACTTAGTTTAATTTCATATTATAATGTTTCAAATTTTAAAGGCTGTTTTGTTTAAGTAGTTTATATTTCATCAGTCGTGAGTTACTAATCTCTGCTGAAATTATCAATTATGAATCAATCGTATTAATATAAAACCGTGTTATTACCTTGCAAAAATCAAATATTTTTAGTTGGTTTGAATTTTATGACTAATATTTAGCTTTAACATTGAATGCTGTTGCAAAAGCAAAATAAATCAACTTACAGCCTGATTATTTCGAATATTAACAAGCGGGAAAAAATAAAGCCCACCTTTAACGTCGTTTTATGAACTCCAAGACAATATGAGTGCATTTTATAAACACGTAAACAGAGCAGTGTATGTGCAAAAAGAAAACAGATTTCGTATGCCTTTTGTTCGTGACTTACAATGTATTCTTTTGTAATCTTTTCTCATAAATTACCACTCGGTAATGAAGTTATTTTAATATAACTTTGGAAGCTCATAACGCTGCGGTACGAACTGAGAATACCGGTTGAAGGTGTGCATAATTAGAATTATAACGTACATTCGCGTGGCGTGCCAGAACTTCAGGACACCTTGCCCACTTATAATACACAATTTGTATTTCCTAATTTAGTTCTTGACTTTACACATTTTTTATATAGATTAATACGGGTAGATTTATCGATCAAATTAACTATTAATTTTTAACTACGTGAATTACAGCTGGGAAAATTGTAAAGTAAGTTAAATAAATTACAATAAAAAAAATTACTCCCGCCAATTTGCCAATATAAGCGGTTTAATTAATCACAGCAGAAAAACCTGGAGTCTAATTATAAGGATATTTATGTATTGTTTATAATTTCCCTGACAAGGCTAACCAAAAATCTAAACCCAGGTATAAATACCTCAGCTCATCCCAATAGCTTGCAAAGTATTCCTTATTAGATTTACATAAACTCATTATATAAACCAATAAAAACTTCAAAACAAATTAATACAGGGTATCCTTGAATATTAAGTTTATTGCCATGTGTTTCAAGCTAGAACTGTTGATGAACATCGGGATATTGTTCTGTCTGACGTTCGCTTTCTATAGTTTGAGTTTGTACCTTTATCGACCAATTTAATTAATTACATGGTGAAACACGCAGTATACATATTCACACATATGTAGACACGTTATTAGAAATGTCATTTATTAAATTGAGATTGTGAAGGGGATTCCTAGTTGTTCTATTGATCTATGCTGGCTATTCATCAAGTTAAAAGCTTCCATTGTGTTCTGCTCGCCAATTCCACAAGTGTCAATATCAAAGTTTGATTAAATTACATGCAGAATTCGCATGGGTATCGTTCGTTAATTAAGAGACGTTCAGGTAACATTAAAATTATTATTGTAAACGTTTGAACGTTATTTTTCATTCTAATGAGGGAAGCTGAACCCCCCATTGTTTTCATTAATTAAGCTTGTATGTTTATTGCCATACAAACAACGAAGCAACGTTAGGTTTTTGCAACTAAAAACAGATAATTGTTGGTAGAAGAGTTAACGAAATTTTATTCTAAGGGCCGGCGAAGTTATCCAGGTCAGTTTAGGTAATCACAAGCTTAATTACAAGACGTTGAACTTAGGTGAGCTATCCCTGCTTGATGTACTCCAAGTGTTTTTGTAAGTTTGGTGCCTTTGTTGCTCAAAATTTGGTTGGAGCAAAGGCATTTGTAACTATGATATGTTAGAAACCAGACACCAACCAACTTAAACAACAGTTGGCAATTGTGGTTTTGATGTAACCTGCTTTTACAACAATGAACAACAGTCGATGCAAAAAATTCTTCCTGGTTGGTTCAACATTAAATTTTACCGTACACAAAGAAATATTTTTAAATATTCGCTTTTAACTCTATGCACTTTAAAAAATTCACTTTAATGCTAGAAGGTATTGTTTTTGACTTGGTCTTATTTAAATCAAGTCCCTTTTTTTCCAAGCCTAAGAAAACTTATAGAATAGCTGCATGACATAAAGCCTAATTTGGTTTGTTTCGTTTTTGATGTACAAGAGAGCCCAATAGTTTTAATTCGTGTGAAATTCAAGGACAAACCGTATTTTTTACACAACACTACTTTGAAATCATTAATTCGGGGAACAAAATAGGGGAATGCAATGACAGAAATAGGGTTCATATCTTATCTCAAGGTACATTAGGGTAAAAATTTGTAGGATACGTTATGGATACGTGGGGGAAACCCACAACTATAAAAATAAAATCAATAAAAACTTTAAAAAGGACTTTGCAATATCTAAAAATTGATTTTGAAATTTTTCCTGTATTCCTTATACAGTATGTCCCAGGATTGATGTTACAGTAGGTGCGATGGACTAAAAATTTTTGAATTTTATTTTAAGATTGTGGGATTAAGTCCTGCTTGGTTTGAAGAGAATTGTATATCTAATAATATTTAAAAAGTCGTATAAAGTAAGATTCTTCTTCTTTAATCGTATGTTTCATGACTGAAGTGACGTGATTACATAACTGATATTTATGCAGTTCTATGTACTATTTCTCTCCATCTTTCTCTATCTGTTGTTATTCGTATTTCTTTTCCTACAGTGAGGTTCCTGTGAAAGTTTTTACTTTGTCTGTCCATTTTCTGGGAGAACGTCCGCGTGACCCTACCCCTCCAATCTTTCCCTGTACAACAAGCCTCTCTGATTGTCGTTATCTTTTCTGGTGATGCGGCCAAAATATTTTAGAATACGACGCCTAACTATTGTAGCTAGACGAACTTTTTAGTTATTCTAATATAAACACGTTTGTTCTGTAATATGTCCACGGCATTCTCAAAAGTCTACTCCAGCACCACATCTCGAAGGAGTCCAATAGAGCAAGAAATCAAGACTAATTCTGGCATATTTATACAAGTTTTGGAATAGAAAAAGTGAAATAATTGTCTTATTTTTCAGTTTTAAAAGTAAAAAAATTCGTTTAAAATAGTTTCAGTCGTTAAGACAGTTTCAAGTATTTCTAGCTAAATATGAATTATTTTTACTATTTTTAGCTCTACATAAAGCACCCTAGCTATATACCAAAAAATCGAAAATATTTGTGCTTAAAGCTAAGACTAATTCAAGAACTAAAAATATAGAAATAATTAACGTTTTAGCCTTAAAAAATAAATTATTAATTAATTGTCTTAATCAGCAACTTTACAAAAGTCAAAATAATCCTGGAGGATAATAAGATATTATTAGTCTTTATCAGTTGGAGGTGTCTCTAGCTAACCAGGAATTATTTTATCTATAAAACACCCTGGATGGGTACCTAAAGATCGATAATTTTTAGACTAAAAGCAGACTAATTCAAAAACTGAAAACATAATAACTTTTTGATTTAATATGAAAATATGGTTAATTAATTGCTTTATATGTCAGTAAAAGAAATTTCTTTAAAAAATTGTAGATAGTTGTAAGACGCTTGCAGCGTTTATGGCAAATGCCACTAGGCAAAGAGGAAATTTTTTAAGCTATAGAGTACTCTAAAAATCGAATTTTAGTATAAGGGCCAAGACTAATTCAAAAACTGACGGTACAGAAAGTATTTATATAAATCAGTTAAATAGTTGCCTTATGATGACAGCTTCAGATAATTATTATACAGACTGATCGTAAATCATTGACCTTGCCGCTTTATAGCGTGGAGGTGCTGAATTCAGAAAAAATGGTGTTTTGCCGCTCTACACTTGTTCTGGTTTAGTAGTAAAATTTTGTGGTTGGTTGGTTGTCATTTCGAGTTGCTTGTGTTAGTTTATTTTCGCCGTTTTTGCATTTTGAAGCCTCTTACTCTTTACAAAACAGTCGTTTTCACGACTACCAGTTCCAGGAATATCCTTGACTCGTAAGTTTTGCATGTAATTCCAATTTACAGCGGTAAATATATTCCAATTTTTGTTAGGTTAACTTTCTACAAAATGCCAATTTCTAACAGCAGGAAAGATTTATGGTTGAATCTTATTTCCGAACAGGCGAAGAAACCAACGGGGAGTGGAAATATTCGATTATTTCTTGCATAGCACAGTTTCGTATAAAATTTCCAAAATTTGAGTTCGACGAAGATGTTTTCGCAAGACATGTAAATAGAATTGTTAATCGTTTTCGAGAGACTGGCACTGTAACTAAGAAGCACCCTACTGGCAGGCCAACTGTTTTAACAGAAGAAGTTTTGGCGAATGTGCGGGAACGATTAGATGTTAGTCCGCATAAATCTTTGCGGAAACTGTGCGCAAACAGGTAATTTAGTTATAAGTCACTGTAACGAGTTTTTATTACCTATGTATTGCTTTTTTAGGTTTGTCGTACGGTACCTGTCACTCCCGATTTTCAACGACGTGTAGAATTTTGCGAATGGTTTAATGCTAACCTCAACCGTGATGATAGACTGGACCTTACTTTCTTTCCGAAATAGGATACATACGCTAGAAGAACTGCAAGAAGCGATTGTTCAAGAAGTCAACAATATTAGCGAACAAATGTTACACAATATTTTTGATAATTTAAAGCGTAGAATTAATTTATGTTTAGAGGTAAGCGGTGAACATTTTGAACAACTTCTGTAACAAAAATTAATAAAGCATTAAATTAATGTTTTAATTATTTCAAATGGGTGTGAAATAAATTTCCTTTATTGTTAATTTTGAGGTTATGCTAATTTGTTTATGTTTGACTGCATTTTCAAGGCAGCGGCGCTGCCAACTTAAAAACTGAACTATGAAGCGGCAAACCGTAATTGAGCAAGTCATTACAATAGAGCGGCAAGGTCAATGTAATACGATCACCCTGTAGAACATCCTAAATCTAATACTTATCTAAAAAATACACAAACTACTTAAAGGTGATCTATTCTTACATTTCTTTGCAAGTAGGGCACATCAGGAATTTGTAATTCAAAATTAAATAAAGGATGGGCGCTTTGGTGGCGTAATGGGTTCAAGGACTTCTCGATCCATCCACACAACTACGAATCCCGAAATTTCCACGAACCATTAAAGTCCGTCTATAAAAATTCATAAAAAGTTCTTTAAATGCCTTTAGTATGACATGTATCAACTCATTTGACTCATAACTGACCAATGCTATCGTAAAACTTATAAAGTTGATAATGGAAATTCTTGTAAAACATGTAGGAATTTAAGAATGGCTTCGAAAAGATTTTAATTTAATTCCTAAATTGTTTGCAAATGTTTGGCAAGTTAAAGCTTACTAAAAACAATTCGCCGTTTTCAGACTTCTAAAAATTTCCTATATAGCTGGACAAAAAAAGATCTTAGAAATCTTTGAAGATTCCTGAAATATTTTGGGACTACAACTAATATTGATTTTAGAACGTACATTTGTAAAATTCAGAATGACTAAATAATTAGCTTTTGCTGAAAATTGTAAAGAGGCTTTTCATATTATTGTGAGATTCTAGGAAAGCTAAACAGAGCTTACACAACTTCTTCATTTGAATTAAATTAGATTTCAAACTTTAATATTTTTCAAACTCGCACGTCTACCGTCGTTGTCGTACTTCTCACGCACCTGACTTACTCCCTGACCCACCCGATGCACGCCGGACTTCCACCTGAACATCAGTCGGCTATAATTCCGAGATTATTTTAATTTTGAAACAAACGTTGTGTAAAAAGGCATTACTTTTATAATTTAACAGAATTACGTCAGTTCTGGAAAAGGAATGACAACTTTTTTGTGTAGATAATTTTCACTCTTAATTATTAATTTATACGCGACGTAGAAGGCCTTAATTTTCCATGTTGCCGGTCATACTCCCTCGCGGAGTGTAAGTGCAAGTTACATTTACCTTTACATACCAAAACAGATGCTTTGGAATGGTTTTAAATTTGTCTTTGGATTTTAATATATCAACTATAAAACTGTCGTTTATTTATTTTTATGTCTTAGTCGTCCTCATTACGCGGATAAACAAACGACTTTTCAAAATTTCTGTACATTATATTAATATTTTTGTATGGCAGGAAGTATTCGGGTCTTTATTGAAATAGATACTTTTTTAATAGAAATGGCTACAACTTAGAATTGAATTAGGCCGACATTCTAAATTTAAGATTTTTTAAAGTCCGTTAGAATAACTGAATTGTTTTGTGATAATCAATAACCATCAATATTGGTTTCAGAATGTCCATTTATTAAATTGAACGACCGAAAAAAAAAATTCGGCAGAGAACTATTTTATATAAAATCATACAGGAATTGCTTCGCATAGTCCTTCAACATTTTGAAGTCTCAGGCGGTGTGTAAAACAAAACGCTTAACCTTGTTGACGTAACTAAATTGCTTAAGTTCTGAAGATGACTGCTGTTTGGGACGATACGTCTAGTTAAACAAATAAATTCGATATTTTGTATTTCTTGTCGATATTCCTCCACCAGTTTCCAAAAAATTAAAATAACTCCTATTTCTTGTTCAAATAACTACTTACATACCTACTATTTTAAATTATTTTTAGTTTTGATGAACTAGATGTAATAATTTTAATGAGGGTGCAAAATTTTATTCATAACAATCCATAACAATTAAATTCCGAAGATCAGCCACCGTTGATTGAAACGTCAAAATCGAATATTTAAAGAAGACATTTAATACGAATTATACAGGGTGATTCAAAAGTATTGTCATTAATTTTAAGGGTAGGTAGAGCATATCAAATAGAACAACTTTTCTCAATAAACCATGTGTCGCAAGTACACGGTAACTTCAGAAAAAAATTAAAAAGATCAACACAAAAATTGGTTGGTGGTCACTTTATCAATTTATCAAACGGCCTTCTCGTTCATTATGATAAGAGTCTAGGTGTGTACGTAAGTAGGTTAATATCAGTTCATTGTTCGCTTTCAAAGTGCATTCATCGAATGTTTTAAACGAATTCAGAATGCTGCAGCAGCTCTGGAAGATAGTTTGTGTTTGTGTTGTTTGAGTTTGTGTAGAAGATAATGGAGGAACAACTTCTGTAAATCCTGTTCCACAAGAGTGGTCTACGCAGTTACTGAAAATAATTGGGAACCGAAACACAGTTGTGGAGTAAGGAAGGCAGGCGGTTATTGAAAGCGTGGTGCTTACCACACCACCCTATTCGTATAGCATGTTGCTGACCATGCTCCGTCGTGGGGCGTTAGTGCTGATGCGATAACTCTATCTTTGTTTTCAAACCAATTAAAGTGTTTTAAAGCTGTATATGACCTGCAAGATTTGTGTAAAAATTTTAAATCTGTTTAAACTTGAAATGGTTTTTACATTTCTCCTGCTTGTTTGTGATTGTGACATTTAAATTATTCCGAATTTCGTAAAACTTTCTATTGATTCTTTTAGGTTATCTATAAGAACTTGTAGTGTTTCCACAATTAATTTATAAGTACAGCATAACCACATATTTTTATGTAGAAGAACCGAAAATTTAACTTGACCTTTTCTATTAAAAAAATCGATAAAATAGATAGATAATATTTTTCCAAAGTATTATTTTAATTTATTTATGGCATGCGCTTTAAGAAATATCAAAAAAACAGCCAGAAAAACGTCGGAATATTTCATGACATTCAAAGGCCATATTTCGTATTTATTTTCGTTGTAACAGGATAGCTAAATAATTTTACGTTCAGATGATAACTTTATAGGGTCACTACTCTTTACAACATCATTTTATTAAGGATTATGATTCGAAACATATGTTTTGTATGCTTATTTCTTTTGCTCCTGCATGTAATTCTTAGCAAGCTCTTAGTAAAACCGACTGAGTCGTACTTAACCTACTAAGGTAAATCAATACCGCAGTAAAACAGCATTAATTCAGGAAAATTAAGGAAAGCGTTAAGATTTTCACACGCCTTATAAATTTTAAACAGATTTAATTATGGCGTCTTTTCATTGAAAACGACAGAGAATACCCTTGTCCTGACTTGTAAGGAGCGTATCTCAAATTAATATAAACATAGAAATTCATTTGAAACTTGTTCGAAGTGAAAAACACACACCTGTACACCCAGTGTAAAGATGTAACATGTTCTAGTAAAACGAGCATAAAATGTGACATTGGTAAATTATTTTTTAAATTAATTTACTTTATCAAAAAGGTGCAGGCGTTATGTGTAATTTAAATTCTATAAGCAAACCACTCTGCAACTGATTTAGTATATTCTAGCCACTCGAAGATCTAAATTTAAATATAACCTACGATAATTTATAGCATCTACTTTTAAAAAGATTTCAAAACAGGAACCACATTTTATACACCTTACACCATAAGTGTAAATTAGAAATTTACCTACACACTTTTTTGCAAGCGATTCTTTCTTTTCGGAATTCTTTTTTGGATGGATCCGAAATAGTCATTTAAAATACAACAGGTTTGTAAATTAAAACTAATTTTTGAAAACAAACAGTTTTGGAATTGATGGGTATTATTTGAATAGATTTAGTTTCGAAATTGAAAAAGGGATTTACATTTTATAATTGTTTTGGAATTAAATTACCTTTAGTCTTTCTGCATTTAAATATATAAAAGTCTACGGTTTTGAGGTTTCAGGCTCAGTTGAAGTCCTTAAACCCCTGAAAATTTTTTGTGAATCTTCATTTATTCGTTTACAATTTTTGAATTTGGGATGAAATAATCAAAAAGGAACATTTATGATTGAAAGACCGAATCTTCAAATATTTTCAAATAATTTCCTTCGTTTTCAAGTTTTTATATAAGTTTGTCTAAAACCCAGTAAGTTCGAAGGAACAAGAAAATGTTAAAAATTACAAATTCTATAAAGTCGAAAATTTACGATTATATTTTGTCAGTTTCACACCTGCCTGTTTATTATTCTAATTTTGCAAATATTTACTGGACTTTTATAGAAAAAGAATGTAAATGATCAAGCTCCGTTGGAGGATTCCTGTTATGTTCAGTGAATTTTCAAATATTCATGAAAGAACGAATAAGTAACCGCGTTATTATTGTTCTGAACTGAAGTACAGTAATTTTTAAGAGTAGAATTAAATGCTGTTTTAGCTTCTATAAAAGCTAGCTTTGGAATTTTTATCCTTTTTTGGAATATGAATTTATTGTCATCTCCAAAGCATTGATTAACACTTCAAGAATATAAACACATAAAAATGCGTAGCATATCAAATAAATAAACACATTATAGATAAAAGTTGTTGAAAGTTAGCATTATAAATAAAAACGACAAATTTAGTAAGGTGTATAAAATTCCAAAACATCTAAGAAATTTAGAACGTACGAGATTTAGATATTAAGCTTCCCAGTTTTGTCCATAAAAGAAATACCACGCTGTATGATATCAAATTTCCAAGCATCGGTTTGTTAATTTAATTTGCACTCCGCCGTCGTTCACTCGGTGATTCATTAAGTTTGATTTAATGTTTAAAGACAATATAACATCGCTTGAGGATTAAATGGTAACATAATTTAATAAAGCTGTAAAATTGGAAATGAACCCACTTTAGCGTACAACTATCCGATGGTAAATCAGAAACGTTTGTGTAGAAACTAGTTTAGGAGATGCTAATAAGAGGTATTCTAACAGATATTAGATTCGTACTGGTTATGTTGGAAATAAATAAGTTTTTAATGAAAATCTATTTCTAGGGTATGGTTACCAAGGTCGTAAAAGGTTGTTGATCGGTATTCGAAAATTTTAAAAGTCGATGAACTTGAAGTTGTGTAAAACTTTATTGGTGTTGACAAATACCGTTGACAAATAGGGCACGGCTGCCCTCATTATAACCATAAAACCATTAGAAGTAGTCCATGGTAGTTTAAGCTCCCTGTTATAAATAACCATCCGCAAAAAATGTTTGCGGCCATCCTAATAAATCTTCAAACCACGTCGAATTTAAAGTACCTACTTGAGAGTTCTTTTATTAAACTTCAAATAAAAGTTTGATTAATCAAATAAATATTAATCGAATATTATATTAGAAACATAGGAAAGTAAAATGCTTATTCTGTTATTACAAAATAAAAGTTCAAAAAACTAACAAGATCTGAACGAAGTTAAAGGTTGAAAATTTATAACACACTAAAACAGATACCCGAAATAACAGGAAATCTCTTATGGAAAAGGTAAATCTGCATTTCTATGGAAGTGACAGGTTGGCAGCTGTTAAATATTATGTAGTTGTATTTAATTAATTTTCGATTTTCAAAAGATTTATTTTAACAACCGTTTTAGGCATTCGTAAAGACTTTTGTGTAACTTGACTGAATTACTGTTCAATCCTTTAATGTGTTTTTAACAAAGCAGTGCAAATTCATAAACGTTAATTAATAGGAACGATGATTGACTAAAAAAATTATCGGTTTGGATGTTTTAAAATAACATATCCGTTCTTAGAAAATTGATAACAGCAAGAACCATAAATGACCATAAACTTCTTCGACGAGTATTTTTATTTTAATTAGGTTAAAGTAATTTCTTCTTCGAAAAAATTATAAGATCTTATATTTTTACTGCACAATCTAGAAAAATGCGAAATCTAAACCAAAACAGCAGCTGAAAAACTAAAATTGTTTAGGTGGGTATTAATTGCTAAGTACCTATTGCTTCGATAAAGTTGCTTTACATTCTATCAAATACCTTAAAACTCTTAATTACAAACTGTTACATTAAAAGTAAGTAGAAATAATTAGTGACATGCTATTAATTTTCTTTTGTCTTCGTATGTTACATTTTTTCTGTAGTTAAACAAATATATGATTTTTCAAAACTTTCTTTATAATAGTATTCTTGATTTGACGAGAATTACTCGAGTTCGTACTAAAATGGATTCTTGCTTTTTATACTTCAAGATTAAAATTTTAAGATACCTACCCTTTACCATTTTTAAACCTTTTTCTTTGAAAAAATTAAATTTCTTGCGAATGCCAAATCAGACTTGAATTCTCAAAATAATTAAAATTTTTATAGTTGTTCTTTCTTTTTGTTATATTAGAAATTCTTGGTAAAATCGTACTTAAGAGCCTTGAATATTTTCTAATCGTAGAAAATTAAAAGAATACTGAAACCTTTGGATGAAAATTACTCTTAAAATTAAGTTCTTTAAAGGAAAACCTTGCTAATCATAGAAAATTCAAATAATGCCAAGACTTTGTCAAAATCAGTCCGAAAGTTAATTTTTGGAAGAAAAATCCTGCTTGAGGGCTGCAAATATTTTCTAATCGTAGAAACTTTAGAGATTACAGAAATAATGCCAAAAGTTTTTGGTGAAAAGTAGTCTCAAAATTAATATTTTTAAAGAATTCTGAACTTTTAGATGAAAGTTATTCCAAAAATTAAGTTTCTCAATGAAAAATCTTGCTAATTAACTATAGAAAATCCGAATACTGCCAAATACTTTGGTGAAAATTAGTTCTAAAATTAACTTTAAAATAATCCAGCTTATGGGCCTCAAATGCTTTCTAATCGTAGAAAATGTAAAGAAAGCTGAAAACCTTTCATGAAAATTGTTCCTAAATTTACGTTTTGTTAAAAGAAAATTTAAATAATCTCAAAAACTTTGGTGAAAAACTATCCTAAAATTAACTTCTTTTAAATAAAAGTTTTGCTTGAAGGCCACACATATTTTCTAATCCTAGAAAATTTAAAGAATGCTGAAAAGCTTCAACGAAAATTATTCGTAAAAATTAAGTTTTTCAAAGAAAGACCTTGTCAATCGCAGAATATTACAAAAACTTGGGTGAAAATCAGTTCTAAAATTAACATTTTTAAAGAAGAATCCTGCTTAAGCGCTCCATATTTTCTAATTATAAAAATCTCCAAGAAAGCTAAAAATCTTCAGTGTGAAATTCCCCTTACAAAAGCTAATATTTCAAATATTAGTTTAAATATTTTTGTTACAAACCAAGCTTGTAGTAATTATCTTCAAAAAAATATTAAATTTGGAAGAGGATTGGAAATTTTAATATTTTATTAAGTGCAGTTTGTAAAATATGGAATTTTTGAATTTGTATTTTCAAACATTTATTTAAACATTTCGTCCCTAACCGTAGCCATCCTTCGACATATTCGGTTTAAACAGATATGAGTTGTTTTACATGGCTCAAAGCTTTCAATCATTGAAAGTTTATTATAAAAAAAAATAATTCATGAATTTGCTTTCCGAAATATTCGGAAATTATTTAAAGAATTACCAGAATCATATTACCAAAAAAAAAATAACCATTTATTTGCGTTTTTCTGGGCAGTTTAGTAAAAAAATGTTTTGAAGTCAATATGGAATTCCAAAAATTTGGATATGCGTTTTCAAGAATACAAAAATCATTAACAAAAATACTAAAGTTTCGTTAGGCTTTCCTTGACAAATAAACAAATATTTTGTAATTTCGATATTTTGGTTCTGAAAATTTAGAAATTATTAAAAAATACCAGAATTAGTAACAAATCCGCAGAACTTCTTCATGATTTAATAAACACTATTTTAAAGTCAGCAGTGAAGTCATGTATGTTCCTTTTTTATAATACAGACAGATCAATAAAAAAACCAATTAGGGTAGGCTGTGAAATCGAGTTATTTTGAATCGGTACTTTAGTCACATCCATAGAATGACATTTCTGACATGAAAATTTAAAACTGAACGCTCTTGTCAAATTATTTAAGTTTTTTATTTGGTGAAAAAATTTAAAGTTTGAAAAAATGGTAGTCACTACACAACAAAAAGCGAAAGCTATTGAATGTTTCTTTCAAACCGGCGTAAGAATAAATGGAGAGTGGCAATATTCATTTCATGACTGCATGACTGATTTTCGTGAAGAATACCCCGATTTAGTGTTCAATTACAATTATTTTCGCGACGTCGTAACTAAATCTGTACAGTTATTTAGAGAAAGTGGTAGTGTCGCTCGTAAAAGTGGAAGTGGACCACCGCTTAGACGAACAGAAGCAACGATTGAAGCTGCCCGGTAGATTATGGATGAACAGCCAAAAAATTCCATTAGGGTATTGGCTCAACAAATAAATTTATCTTATGGCACAACTCGAACAATCCTAAAAAAAGATTTAAACCGTCATGCATATAAACTGCAATGTTTTCATGAACTTTTACCAATAGACCTTCCAAGACGAATAGAATTCTGCAATTGGTTTCAAAATAATCTGAACAATGAAGCAGCTCTGAACACTGTATTTTTTTCTGATGACGCCTGGTTTTATCTTTCTGGATATGTCAATTCACAGAATATGAGGTGGTGGTCAAGAGAAAACCCTCATTTTTTTGTTGAACAACCTTTGCATCCTCAAAAAGTTGGTGTTTGGGTTGGAATTTGTCGAAGAAGATTGGTGGGTCCCATTTTTTTGAAGGCACACTCACTGCTGCACGATATCGGGATGAGATACTCGACCAATTCATCAATCAGCTAGATGGCGAAGAATTACAAAATAGGTATTTCCAATAAGATGGTGCTACAGCACATACCACCAGAGAAACACTCCGATATCTTGCAGAATTTTTCGATAACAGAATAATAAGCAGGAACGCTGAAATCCCATATCCAACTAGGTCTTGCGATTTGAACATATGTGATTTTTTTGTATGGCCTTACATTAAAAATTCAATTTATTCAACGCCAATTCATAATCTGGAAGAACTGAGAAATCGCATAACAGAAAAGTGTGAAGAAATCAACAACTCACCTCAAATGTTATATGTTTTTGCTGGAATGCAAAGAAGAATTCGTTTATGTTTAGACGTAAATGGACAACATTTTCAACAAATCCTATAGTTTTATGTAAATTTCAATATCGTAAATTAATAATTTTTTCATGTTTTTGTTTCAGTTTCAATTTAAGGTTATAAATTTTGTTTACAACATCGAAGGTCGATGGTTTACAATAAAAATGTCAAATTGCAAACGTTATAAAATGTCATTCTATGGATGAGGCTAAAGTACCGATTCAAAATAATTTAATTCACAGCCTACCCTAATTGGGTTTTTTATTGATCTGTCGTTACTAAAATTATTTGTCAAAAATGCAAGGATTATTCAAAAATTACAGAAGTTACTTTTAGCTTTCCCTTACCAGATATTCCTAAATAAACCTGGAACATTTGTATTTTTTCGTTCTTCTCGATACAAGGATTAAAACTTTGTTCACGATTTAATAAATAATTAATTTGAAGTTAACTAGGAAGGTTTCTTTATAAAAGCCTAATTTACTGCGGATATTAATTCGAACAAATCTTAAATTTATCCAAACAAAAATGGAAATTGTAAAGACTTTAGTTTGAAAATCATCGAACTTTTTAACTTTCATGCCTGCATGTCTTGAATTACAGAACAAATTCAGAACTAAATATTTTAATAAAACAAAAAAAAAAAAATATGAGCTGTTGTTTTAAGTAGCTCGAAGTTTCTAACTGTTAGAATTTTCTAAAAATTTAGATTTCTCTTTAAATAAGAATTTGATAGAAGCTTCGTCTGGGATTTATGCATTGGGTGCAATTTCAGAAACCAATCATTTAAAGTAGGAATCCGGCATATTCCTTTCTGGAAATTTAGAAATATTATTATAAAGAAAATAATTCATGAATTTGCTTTCCGAAATATTCGGAAATTATTTAAAGAATTACTACCAGAATCATATTACCAAAAAAAAATAACCATTTATTTGCGTTTTTCTGGGCAGTTTAATAAAAAAATGTTTTGAAGTCAATATGGAATTCAAAAAATTTGGATATGCGTTTTCAAGCATACAAAAATCATTAACAAAAATACTGAAGTTTCGTTAGGCTTTCCTTGACGAATAAACAAATATTTTGTAATTTCGATATATTTTGTTCTGACAATATAGAAATTATTAAAAAATAACAGAATTAGTAACAAATCCGCAGAACTTCTTCATTATTTAATAAACACTATTTTAAAGTCAGCAGTGTAGTCCTGTATGTCCCTTTTTATAATCGTAAAATTATTTGTCAAAAATACAAGGAATATTCAAAAATTACAGAAGTTACTTTTAGCTTTCCCTTACCAGATATTCCTAAACAAACCTGGAACATTTGTATTTTTTGTTCTTCTCGATACAAGGCATGAAACCTTCGTTTAAAAATAAATAATTAATTTAAAGTTAACTGGGAAGGCTTCTTTATAAAAGCCTAATTTACTGCGGATATTAATTCGAACAAATCTTAAATTTATCCAAACAAAAATGGAAATTATAAAGACTTATTTAGTTTGAAAATCATCGAACTTTTTAACTTTCATGTCTGCATGTCTTGAGTTACAGAACTAAATATTTTAATAAATCAAAAAAAATATGAGCTGTTGTTTTAAGTAGCTCGAAGTTTCTAACTGTTAGAATTTTCTAAAAATTTAGATTTCTCTTTAAATAGGAATTTTGATAGAAGCTTCGTCTGGGATTTATGCATTGGGTGCAATTTCAGAAACCAATCATTTAAAGTAGGAATCCGGCATATTCCTTTCTGGAAATTTAGAAATATTTCTGAAAATATGAGGATTATTAGTAAAACAGAAACATTTTGAGGCTTTCTGTGCGATTTTTAAAATCTTTAAAGAGCTTGGCATTATGCCTCTACCGTCACTTTATATTTACAACGAATTGCTAAATATACATAAAAACCTTTTTAAATATAAACTATGTGGCAATACTTACAACAAACTACAGTACTCGTCAAGACAAACCAATTCGCGTTCCCAGGTACAAATTTAGCATGTGCCGCAATAACTCACCTAACCTGGACCTATACAATAAATTACCGCTTAATATGAAAAATCTATCTTTTATATCTTTTAAAAACACGGTTAAAACTTACATTTTACTCAACTGCTATTATAGAGTGAGCGAGTATATGCTTACCCCTAACGGACAATAGACATGAGTAATTTATGAATGCTGTTTCTACATTTTTGTTATTGTGTATTTTATAGTTCTAATGTATACTTATAAGCATTATACTACCTCTTATTATTATATGTTGACAAGCTGTAAACTGGTAAAGTTATGGTAATAAAGAAATTATTATTATTATTATTATTATTTTTAACAAATCAACTGAAGTTTCTTTAGATTTTTCTACATTGTTTTAAACTTGTAATTTCTGTATTGTTCTTTCCAAAAAATAAAACAGCAAAAGCTTCTTCACGATTTATTGATTGATATAGATTTCGAGGTCAACCACATTTTTCTTTCTGAAAATTTAGAAATGCATTACAACCATACAAGAATTAGTTACAAGTTCTTTACATATTATTACTTAAACATGTTAAATGGCAAAGCCCCTGGGGTTCAAGGAAATGTAAAATTTCGCAACTCTGAGTTTTTTAATAAAATAGCAAAAGTCCTTTGTCTCTAACATCTAAGAAATCAATATTTTGAAATCAGCATGAAAAATTAGGAAGTGATCAACAAGAACCTTGAAATACTCCAAAAATTTCCACTTCAAGATGCGGCTTTAAACACCAACAGAATTCGCAAATTTATTTCTAAAAAACTTAAGTTTTGAAAAAGTTTGTAGGTAATACAAATATAAAAAAAATTAAGTTAAATTAATTTTTTCCAGGTGGCAAGTTTAGATAAAATTTTTCGGAGGTTTATTAATTATATCCTATATTTTTCTTTCTGATAATCAGCACAATCCTCCTGTTTTTTTTCTCTGAAAATTGAAAAATTCTTTCTAAAAAATGCTACAATTATTATTAAAACAATAAACGTCTGTTGAGCCTTTCTTCGCAATTTAATGACTACTATTTTGAATTCACCATGCAATATCTTTATTTACCTTTCTAAAACATAAAGTGATTACTAACACAAAGCTGCTTTGGGTCTTTCATCGCGACTTTATTCACAGATATTTTGAGATCAACCTGGAATTTCTTTCTGAAAATTTAGGAATTCGTTCGAAAACGTTATTAATATTAAAATTATTAAGTAGAATAATATATTTGAATTCATTTTAATGATTCAAAAGACATTTTGAAGAACCAAATTGTTCTTAAAAATTATTAAATGTACCGTTGAAAATATAAACACCTTTTGCGCGTAGTTTTCTACTTGAAACATCTTTTCTTTCTGAAAAATGCAGTTATAAAGGAAAACGAAAGTCTTTCTACAATTTTTAATCATAGGGTATTTTGAAGTCGACGTGAGAAGTTACGAAGTAATCAACGAATCATTTTGGGAATCTCTGAAGATCTCAATATATTTCAAATCTTCCTGATCGGATCTAGTTCCACCAGCTTTCAAGATCCTTCTTTATTTATGAAATGAAGTACATTCCAACTTATAAATGTTTTGATTTAAAAAGAAAGGCAACAAGTTAATGTTTTCTGACTTTCAGGTAGATTTCACTAAATTCGAATTTCTAATTATTCTATTATCCATTTTATAATGTTACAAAATATTATGTAATAGGAAGATGTCAAAATTAATTTGTTATTAAAATTCCTAGTCTGCCCTGCTTGCAAATAAGTACCTACCTACAAAAATAGATGCTTGAAGTTATTCTTGCCTCTATTATTAACTTAGCTGATTCACTTTCATGGCTAATTAGTTTGTCTATTTATAGCTGAAAATAATTTCTATTTATCCAGTGACACCTCTGAAACTGTCACAAAGGCTGAATTCGCTTTAGTGCTTGCTGAACCACTTTCGATTTCTGTTTGACAAAAAACTAAGACCAAAATTGGTCAATCCTTTTGTTTTATATATTTTTACAGTTATTTTAAGGGCTTTGTACGGATATTTTTAGTTTATCTATGCCTGGGGCCCTTATATGTGTTTCTAAAGCATTTTAATCGGTTTTCATAGATGTAATTTTAGATCATTAATTTATGGCTGATGGTTATTAAAGCACATATATAAAACTGTTATACAGCAATTTATAAAGATTATACTAGCGTTAACTTAATAAGCTTTATATTGGAACTGTTAGACAAATGTAAAAGTCGGCGCCTGTGATTATTTATATTTCAAATTGTGGTTAGAAAGCCTACACGCATTTTCCGCAAATTGCTCAAATTAAACCTAACAACGTATTATAAAAATTTAAAAGGAACAACAAGGAACGTCCGTTTCTTCTTCTCTTTATTTTGTTGTTTTTACTAAGAATGGTGAATATTTTTGCATCTACTTCGGCCGGTTTTACTAAAGATTCTATCAGTAAAAATAATCATACCTAATTATAATTCTTAAACAAACAATTAGTAGTTTGTTTTCTCTTCAAGGTAACACATTTCCTCAGGCTAATGTAAAATTGCGGGTTACGAGGTACTTAAGGTTTTCGCCGTCTTTTTTCTGCAAAAAAATATTTGTACTCACTGGCATCCAAAAGTTTATGACGTAACGGACACTTCTTCCTAAAATTGCCCAAATTAAGGGGCACTAACCTTAGAGAAAACGCAGCAAAGTTATTACGGCAAGGAAGCGGAACGTTGCGACAGTGGAATTGGTTTGTAAAAGCAATGGACGAAACCAATCGCTACCTTTGGTCAGTATAAGAAGTTCTTGTACATTTTACTATCGCCATTTCACTCTAACTAGGTATTTTATAGTACAAGTTGAAAATCCACGTATACCGCCCGTGTCAGTTAACTTAGATTGCAGTTGGCCACGCCGAATTGCCCCTCATAAATCCTCTTATTCACTTGCACATTATCTATTTATGTTTATTGCAGGTTACTTCGGGGCACTTTGTCAGTGCCTAACTTGATTCGTGATATCCACTTTCCTAGACTAACTTATGAGGAGAAAATTCGGTAAAACCTACTTCGTAGGAAATAAAAGGGAAATTTTTATATTCTGCCAACCGGGGAAAAAAAATGGAATTGCGTGTTTAATAAGCTTACTCTTTTTCAAACACGCATATCTTAAGGGTCAACAAAAACTCATAAATATACTAAATACCATCCCATGCAGACCATAAAAAGAACTATAATATTTTTATAGTTATCAACTTCGAATAAAAACCAAAAATACCCACTTAATTAGGATATAAAGCACGTGAAATTTTTGCTAAAAAGCTAAAGGTTCTCTTGATTACGCATGTAATAAAAAATTCAGGATATACTAAAGATTAACCTGAAAATTTTAAAGTGCTTCTGAAAATTATTTACTTGTACGTAACACAAAAATAAAACTGAACATGACTCTAGTAAAGCATAACTTTTGGCCATTTTGCTAAATTTTTCATTATCTTTCCGAATTCAATTACAGGTTTAGTTTCTGGTTACAGCAAAATTTAGCTGGTATTAAATATACCTTCAAATCTTCAATATTACAAAGATGTTGTTAATTTTGGTTGAAACTTTTATATTTTCTGAAAAAATTCGTTATTAGTTTAAAGATTTTCTGAAAAATACTGTTGGGAAACTACATAATTTTAATTAATCAGAAATTGACGTATTAATTTAGCACATTTATTTGAGCATTACAATAAATAAAACCTAATTGTGATTAGCATATGTGGTGAGCTTAAAGACTGACATATTCAGTTATTATCATTATTAATATTAAATTATTTTAAAAAAGCGTTGAAATTGCACTAATTTTTTAGAAAATAAAAGTGCATTGGTATTAGCAAGGCAGTCGGGTTTATTTCAGCTTAAATTGTGAATATGCATCTCTCATCCTACTCTTCAGTAAGCAAGCAACAATCTTTCATTCTTTTCTATTGTGAGCAACATTTTTTTAGTAAATCTAGTACGATTACTTGGAATAACTTATTCTTTTATAGGCCCAAAAAGGCAAACATTTTCAGGAATGAGATCAAGTGAATGCGCTGGCCAGGTAAATGTCTGCTCATGATACGATTATCAAACCTGCGTTCGTGAAAACACCGTCAACTGTTACAGTTGGTACCATTTTTAAATGTAAATGGGCGATCTAAGAATAGGTACAACCATAGAATAAGAGTTTATTCTGTGGTACAACAAACCAGAAAATTTGTCAAGAAATTCATTGCCATTACAACTAATTCTAAAGGAATGTGATTGATTAACAAGTCCCATTACGTTACGAATACGTTTTCTTTTTGATTACCCTTTGACAGTTATTTTAATCACAATGGCTTTCTGAGCTTAGTCACACTTAGGAAAGTCCATAACAATGGCGAATAACCAAACCCAAAGCTTGTAACATATATCCTTAATTGTTTAGTTAATTACAGTATTGCATATAATTACCGCTGAAGAAATTATCAATGAACCCCATTTTGCTAAATTTATAATTATTTAATAATAAATAATTATAGACACAAAAGTTTTTATATTTTTTTCATCTTTTAATTGAACCTCTTTGATAAGAAAAGTCAAGAAATGATTAAGAACACGCTACCTGAAAATAAATTTTAACATTTCACAAGCGCCATTTCATATCTATTTATACTTCAAAATAAATATTCCACCAGGATATAAACACACATGTTGTTCTATGAATTATTAGATTTCAATTCCTGAAATGCCTGGCGAGTACGTACGCATTTTGAATTCTTATTTATTTATTGTAATTCATAACACTTAGGTCAAGTTTAAGGTGTATCCAAGGACAGGTTGGAAACGCTTTCATTAATAATAATCAATGCGTTGATACTCCGAAGAGATGGCTTTGACCCCCCTTGCCAACGTCCTTAACCGATTAACAAAGATATTCTGAAGACCTTTTCTTTATTTGCAAAATTTTGACTATTTTCTTGTCAATTTTGAGATTAAAATTTTATTAACTACTTTGGGGAATACTTTAAGGTATTTTAATGAAATTTATTTATTTCGGGTAATTTTTCCGGGTAGATAAATGAATAATTTGGAGTAGGTACCTTTCCTATTAATAAAAATACTCAGAACAAAATCGATTGTGTAGATACAACATACTGCAACAGGATTATTGTTAGCTATGCAGGATTATTTGCCATCATTACATGCAAAACTTCTCATCACTAATAATTAATAACCGTTTAACTTAAATAAACGTTCTGCACATACATGCATAATGCAAATGCACAAATATTTGGCAACAAATGTGTCAGGGTTAGAGTGATAAATTTAAATTTAATTCTAAAACAAATTGTGGTATTTTCTTATTAAATACAGGCCTGATTTGCGTTTCATTTACCTCCAAATATTTTAATTTAAATCTGTTAATACAACAATCAGAGTCGTAGTCATCTAAACGTACTTTTGCAAAAGTTTCTTTAAATTAAAGATTTAAAAATTCCACCAAAAAAGTAATTTAAACAAAAGAGAAATTATTTGAAGTTGTAGCAAAGATTTTTGTTCGTTATTAATAATAATAACTGTTAGTAATACACTGATAAAGTGACTACTACTTCAATTAGCAGTTTGAAAACCAAATAAACTGTCCAACTTTGGACTTTTGTCGAAACCTTATCGAAAGAAAAATTGTGAAATTAAAGTATGAATATGGTTTTGCAAAAGTTGCTTTATATTAAAGATTTCTGAATTCCACCAAAAATTAATTAAAGAAGAAAAAAAGTTATTTGAAGTTGTGCCAATGATTCAGGCAGCATTTATTCGTTATAAACAACTGTTAGTTATACGCTGATAAACTGAACAATTTGAAGTCAACTAAATTCTTTCAAATTAGGCCAGCCTGCAATCAGATAACAGGACAACTTAACTTTGAATTATTTGTTCATTTACTTACAAACCTTTTTAACAATTTAATTAATTAGTCAGATGTGATTACTTAATTTGTTAATACGAACAACTTCATTAACTTCAGAAATCAGTTCATCTCCCTAATTAATTAATTATGTGTTTTAAGGCACACAAAAGAAATATTAGGTTTGATGATAAGTTAGTTTGGAATTAATTACTTCTTGATTGGCTGTTTGTTTTTCAGAAAATAAGTTAAGATTCTTGGTAGCCGCAAACCTAGATCAAAAGAATTAAACCAATATAATAAATAGAATTACTATTAAAAGTCTTAATACATAAATATTTATTATAATTTGTAAGTGAATTGAATTCCGAAATTTAGCGAGTTTGACATTTTATACTTTTTTCTGGCTATTACGTCACCAATTACTCAAAGTAAAAAAGCAACTATAAGAAAACTATATAAAATAAAGGAGTTATAGTTATGCAAATTCATAAATAGTAAGCCAACTAAGACTTCATTTGAGTTTATTTTTTAATCTTTCCTTATCTCCTTTTTACAAGTTTTAATATCGCAGTTATAAAACACCTGAGTCACCATAAACCCCTCCATAGCTATCCTATGTAAAAATTAAATACTAAAAGTGAGGTTATTCTAGTAACAGACAAAACACTTTTGATTATTCTTCAAAGAAACGAAACGATATTTCTTTTTTATTTTTATTCTTGTTGCATTTCTGTTTATTGCTTTCACTCAACAAGCAGACACATTCTAAATTAAGTTACAAAACCAATTCTTTGTGAAGATGGACTAAAAAGCTTGCAAATTTTTTATTGCCTGCAGGCGTTTAATCTCAGGTTTCACCTTGCCAACTCCCACTTGTTTTGTTTTTTGGTTATGGTTATTGCCCTTTAGGCCTTTTCAACTACTAAAAATAATTGAAATATTCGTACGTTTTCAACGTACAAATTTAATTTGAAGTAAAGCATTAAAGAAAACGAAGGCAAAATTACAAATATAAAAAAAATTTATTAGTTTTCTCAATCAACGGTTTTGTGCTTTAACAATATTCGGGCAAGTAATTTACAAAGCCAGTAAACACCGAAAGAATGTAAAAATTTAGACTGAATATAATTTCCAATAAAAAAAACATGATTTGAAAAAATTAAAAGATAGAATAAAAACATAATAAGTTGTTTAATCTACGATTCACAAAACAATAAACAAATATGTTGTGAAGAGTAAATCCCCTTTTTAGATTTGTTTACTTTTTAATTCAAATTTTAGTTTAAAAATTCGCAAATGTTTCCCTACATTAAAAATTAAACGTAAATTGGTGTGAAGCCTGAAAATAATTATTAGAATCGATTTGCTTGTAAATAGAATACTTTCAAAAGGTTTTCTCACAAACTTTCCCATTAAGTTTAAGTTAAAGCTTTCCAAAACAGCTTTGAAATAATTATGTTTACAAATAAATTACTGGAATTACTAAATAATTAACTAATAAAGATTTTGCTATTTAGTAATAATAAAATAAAAGTTTAAGAATCTACGCACTTCTGTGCTTAATGTTCGAAATCCTAATAATAATTACAAAGGTATTTCAGCCTAAATGAGTCAAATTTAGAAAGTTTCATTATGCTGTAGCACTCCTTGCCGAATTTAGGCCTAAATACGCACAATGTGCGAAAAGTAAACAGGCTAATGCAGAATATTCAAACATAACCGTCGGAATACCTGCAGCCTGTGAAAGTTACATTAAAGTTTGGAATTTTGGAAAAATTTTAAGTTTATTAATGAAACTAACAAAATTACAACGTGATTATGTTAAATCTGACAATAAATATTTGCACAAGTATAATTACAATTTCACTGCTACTTCATTTATTTTAAAAACTAAATGATTCATTGACAATTTTTCCACTTACGTTTGTTTATTTCTGCAGCATAATTGATAACTTATCATTTAATAACACTCGATATACGAGTATTATTAAACACTTGACAGTAATCGTAATGAAGAATGCGTTCTGGTTTATTTATATACTTAACTGTTAATTAAATGTTTATATTCGAATCTATTGTTCTTTTATTTATTGATAACATGAGGAGAATCAAGAGTAATAAGTTTACTCACTGAATTTATTTGCAGACTTGTTAATAGCCAATTTTAAGCTTCCATGTAGTATGCATTTCTTTTACGTAAATTTACTTCAAATCTTAAATGTATTTTTTTTTTAATTTTGCTAAGAACTCTTTCAAATTAAGTTTGGTATTTTATGTTTGTTGTTTCCAAATTCTTGTAGATTTCTGTTTAAGAGTTCTTGTCATTAAACAACAATAACTGCACTGAAAATATATGATAATAAAACAACAGATAAGTATAAAGTTTATTTATTTGACGCCGTTTTCGAAGTCTTTGTGTTTATATAACAGTCTCGACTTACACAGTTAATTAAGTAAATAAAAGTGTATTTACAACCTTAAAACTAATGACTAATAAGCGTTTCGTATCTACAAAATGTAGTAGTAATTAATAAATAACTTTGATAAATTATATACAAAATGTACACATGCATTAGGTTTTTCAAAAAACGTTCAATAAATATCAGATCCGATACATATTTTCAAAAAATCACTTCGATATAAATTACGCAATTAGTTAATTAAATACAAATTTGCATCTAAAACACTTACACAAAATAAGTCCTAGGTTGTGCTGGAGTGTCTGGTACGGTTGAGTAAATGTGATGGGGTTCCCTATATTGGGGATACTGTGAATACTGTGGAGGTCGACCATCGATCGACACGTAACTATGATTAAGTTGCTCGGAACCATAATGTTGACTACTTGTGCTTGAACCAGCCTCATCTTCGGTACTTCTGGCTGATTCACCAGATACGTACGTACTCTGGGTGGGCGTCGGTGTCAAAGCCGCCCCGTGAACTCTTGGCATCGTTGAATATTTATACCAAGAATCAGGAGCGGTTGGTGCTGCTGTGTATCTAGCGTTGATTTTACAACGGATATCTGATGGTTTTTTGGTCCTTGACGATCTGTTATTTATAACATCCGGCATGGCGTATCGCAGCTTCTCCCAAAAACGACGCTCACCCCACCTTGCAACTGCACAGGCTCGTAGAAGGGCTCGTAATTCCGCATCCATGGGTTCCAAGGGATCTCCGTTAAGTACGCACACTAATTTATGCCTGTGGGTATTGCGTAATGCGGCCTGAAGAGCGGCTCGGAATTCTGGTCTCATCCATTCCGTTGCCAGCAGGCCTGGTGATACCACCAGCAGGATTCGACGGGAAGCATCGGCTGCACCTACCATTGCATCCGTCAAGTAGGAAGCGCTATTGAGGAGATGCAAATCGCGATAATGCAAACAAAGCGAATGTCCAGATTGTTCCAGTTCAGGTGCGATGGAGCGAGAAACTAAGTCGTCATCCTTGTGGCTGTACACCATGTAACAGTCGTACAAGCGGTCCCTGTCGTCGCTCGTTCCAATCGTTGAATTTTCCTGAAAAATTCTTATACCATACTTGGAGTGTGCCCATAGACGGACATCCTGGCGAAATATGAACACCACAGCTGCTAAAAGACACACGATAATGATAGCGACTAGAGTAGCGGCTAATAAAGGAACGTAATTTCCACCAAGTAGGGGGTTGTTGGTGATGATTTCCCTTTGAATTACGGACGTGGCAATGGCATTATCGGTGTTATCGCACAGACGAATGGCGTCAGCTACGGACTGTCGATTGTCTTTGTCGGCACAATACATATTGGATAGATCACCACGCGTTTCGCGAAGCCATGATTCCAGACGCCCGAGAGAGGTACAGTCACACGACCACTTGTTGCCGTCTAAAGTCACGCGCGGGGTCGCACCCGAATCGGCCGCCGGCACCAGTTGTTGCCACGGTGAAAAGTCCACAATTTCATTGTCATTTAACTTGAGCACTTCCAATTTCCGCATATTAGAAAACGTCTTATTTCCGACGTACGAAATTTTATTGTGATCTAAATATAACTCGTTCAATTTTTCCAACTGATCGAATTCGTAACCGCGCAACTCTTCCAACTTATTGTTCTCCATATGTAGCACTTTTAATGATTTTACGCCGTTAAATGTCCTATTATGCAACGCTTTGATGTTACTATTATTCAGATATAAAACCTCCAATTTTTTCTTTCCTATGAATACGTGACTACCCAACTCGCCTAGGTTATTACCGTCCAGGTAAATTTCAGTGGCGTCCATGGGTATTTTACTGGGAACGTTCGTGTAACCTGCGTTGCTGCAATCTACGACGTTGGATGTCCATGTGTGGTCGTGGAAGCAGGTACAGTTTGTAGGGCACGTCATTTCACAGTCGCATGCATCAAAATCACAACAGTGACACAATGCGAAGCAATGAGTTTCGTAAGGGCATAGAAACTGCGACGGCTTAAGGTCCAAAAGAGGCTGCGGGGAGGCACCTCTGGAATGCGGCAGCTCGCAGGTAACAGAATCGAGATCCAAAACTTGAGGATACTGACGGGAATTACTCATATGATTGACACGAAGTAACCACTCCATTGTACAGTCACAATAAAACGGATTTCCCCCGATATAAAACTGTGGAAGATCTTTATCGTCGTCCATCGCACTTATACTCAAAGCGGCAAGATCAAGATATCTTATGTCATTACCATACAAAACCACCTTCTGTAGAAAATGTTTTTTATAAAATGTGCTGGGTTGCACACTGGTTATTCTATTATTATTTAAAAACAACGTCTCTACGCTATCCGGCACGGAAGTCTCTTGTATTTCGGCAATTAAATTAAAGCTAACGTCTAACATTTTTATTTTAAGTGAATTTCTTACATCGTAATAGTTTCCCAATTCCGTTATTTGATTATCGTGCATATCCAGCCATTCCAAACTGGTAGGTAAGTGACTGTAATCGAACCACAGCAATTTGTTGCCCGAAACATTTAACCACACTAAGCTTTGTAGGTTGGTGAACACCCCACTAATGTCCGTTAACTCGTTACTGTCAAGTCGAATAGCCTTAAGTGTCGGATTACTCGCGAACGCACTCTGTTCCACAAACTGGATCCGATTAGAAGCCAAATTCAGTACTTGCAACGAAGGAAGCGTAGAAAATGTGTCCCTTGTAATATTTACTATATGATTATCGACTAGCCTGAGGCCGTATAATAACTCGAGACCCTCGAACGATGCGTTATTAAGCGATTCGATTCGGTTCTTTCCTAAATCAAGTGTCTTGAGAAATCTTAGTTTTCCCAGGCCGACAGGAACGCCTCCGAGAAGGTTCCCATTCAAACCCAAATCTTGTAAGTTTGTCACATTTTCGAAGGCTTGCGGATGTATGTAATCTATTTTATTCGAGTCTATTAATAACTGATGTAAGGCGTACATTCCGGCGAAATGATAGTTTTCGATTCGTGCGATCTTATTAAAAGACATGGTTAAAGCATGAAGATTTTTTAGTTCGGAGAAGGCACCTTCTGCTATAAAATCGATATCGTTATGATCTAGATTAAGTATCTGCAGACTGTAAAGATCGTGAAATACGTTAGAATCAATACGGCTTAGAGTATTATGAGCTAAATTTAATACAACAAGTCGAACAAGACCCGAAAATGTGTCTCTATTAACCCAACGAGTTGACAGTTCGTTAAGCGACAAGTCGAGCACCTCTAATTGATCCAATCCCTCCAAAAGACCGGGTGCAAGAACGCTAAGAGAATTATTATGTAGGTATAAACGTCGCAAATCTCTGGAAGACAAGAACAATTCCGGTGGTAAAGCGACTAAGCTGTTACTTGACAAATTGAGCATATGTAATTCGCTTAGGCCAACAAGTGCCCTATCGCCGATGTTCGAAACGGCATTGTCTTGCAGATGCAATTCTTCTAACGAACGTAATCCAGATAAACCGTTATCGGGCACAACTATGATATCGTTATATGATAAATCTAGTATTTTCAAACCGTTCACACACGCGTGACCAGGTGCCAACGGTCCGCTGCCCCAGTCGGAGAAGCTCAACGCCAATACATCTTGAAGTTTATTTCGTGTTAGGTTTAATCGTGTCAAACTGTAAAGCGTACAAAACAACTCGGCCGGAGTACTCCATATGTTGTTATCCGCAAGATCCAGAGTTCGTAATTCTCCCATCCCTCTAAAACTTTCCGGATGAAGTTCCAGTGTCATCGCTGACCAGTCGGAATTATGTGACCGTAACGAAAACCGTCTAAGATTTCTTAGTGACGAAAGCACAGAAGCTGGGATATTTCTTATCTTACAATATTCTATACGTAAATCTTTAAGTCGGCGTAAAGATGATAAGAAGCTACCGCTGTGCTTGTTAGTTTCCAACGTGCTTTCGAAAAAAAGGACATCGCTGCATTCTAGCCTTAACGCCGTAACGCGTTCTGCTTGCGATTGAGTTAAATTTCCTAATAAACCTTCAGCACCGGCTATCGTCCTTAATTGACAAGAAAGTACCGGTTCCTCTTCGCTAATTGAGTCTTCCACCGGTTGCATTTGCCACTCACAACCTTTAGGTGCATCGTCGATGCTGGTTAAGGTTCTACCACAAACTAACACTAAATTCACACTAAATAACAGCCAAAACATGGCGGCAAACTAAATTCGACGCGTAACTTTATTCAAAACTATGTTAAAACGTTACCGTATAACATTGTAAAATGACAGCGCCGCAACTTATCCGTTACCGAAAGCTGCACATCTAAACTCACACGTTCACTGAACGGAACTGAAAGATGAACACACTGTTGCTCTTTAGCAGGAGTTGCGATGGTCATGGCTCCGCCTTCTTTGTACCCCACCAGAAGTTATCAGGAGCACAGCTGCTTGTCAGCTGCTGAATTGGCGAATGGCGTACATGGAGAGAAAAAGCTCTGATGTTCCAGGAATTTCAAAACTAATTTTCTCGAAGCCATGTCCGTTCTGGTACAAGTACCAACCCACGGATATTCACTAAACTCGAAACTTTTAGGCTTGTTTCGCCTATTGTTTTATATCCTTTTCGTAAACAAAAAAGCCGCCACCGAATTTAACCTGGAAAACAGAAGGAATATAAACGATCTTGTTCCTTAGACTATGAAATTAATTACTAATTACACCGTAAATCGTTAACATAAAAGGTTCCAGTACAATTTCTGTTTAACACTCGATTAACTTCATCATTTGAATGGTTTCAATCTTAATGGGTTTTTCTTAACTGTACCATAACATAAGAGCGTTCCGGGAGAAAAAGGAAGTCCTTAATTTTAACTCATTTACATGCTTTTTAAGAAACTTTTTAATGACAGGCCCGCTTAACTCTTGTTAAGGTATTTTATTAAATAATTTTGTGCAGACTTTCTGTACCAGGAATGCCAAAAAAGGAAGAATCCTGCCTTTTATTAAAGTAAACAGCGATTGATGAATTTCCATTTAGTACAGATGGACCAGGTAAACCAAACTGCATTTATAGCCACAACTTCATTAGGAGCTGCTCGCAACTATCGATTCTTGTCCTACCTAGTTACCTAAGTAGTACCCAATAAGATCTTCCGATTGTTTTTCGAACGTTGTTTAAAACCTTGCCAGGAGTTGACGTATAACCTTACCAATTACATCTTCCTTTATACCAACAAATAGGTATTATAGCATTTTTAATATTTAAATAGGTAATAATCTTACCTAATTTATTTCAAAAATGGTTCTTGAGACTATCAAAACAGCTTTAAGAAGTGGTCAAAATATTACAAACTATCAAGATGGATGTCTTCCGGTGACAAATTTAAGTTTATTAATTGTAAAGTTCTTTGAGCATTAATTTAAGCTCTTATTTACAATTCGTAAATTTATATGCTCTTCACGTAGGTTAACATAAGCGTACACCTGCTTTAGCAAATTTTTAGTTGGTTAACAATTTAAGGAATTTATGGTTCATAATTTTAGGTTGTTATGGTCATCAGGTTCGCTTACGTCTTGTCTGATATTACCTTAGGCGTTATGTTTTTTTGGTGGTCGGTGTACACGTGCTACGTATTTGTTTTAGAAAGGATAATGTTACCTGTGTGGTATAGATGGTTTTGGATTTAAAAAGTCATTAATCAAAGTTCGTCTAATCGAGTAGGTGCTTTATAACAAGGTTACTGGATTTTATATAAAATTTATTTAGAATTATTTGCGGGTGTTGCACGAGCCAAGATTTCTTATCTTGCCTATAACTGTCTTGTATAACAAATAAGTATTTTTTTTTTCTTGCATTGGTACCTATAGGTAGGTACATAAGATCTTGTATGTTTTCAGTTCTTATCAAAACAGAATTCTTCTTTTCTTGCAAGACCTTTTTCACTTTTGCACAACTTTTACTACACCTTGCAGAGCTTTTGCACTCTTGCAAAACTCTTGCTGAAATCCCTGAATTTCCTGTTTAATAGCAAGGAAATTGCAATAAATTTTTAATTACAAATATCTTGCATTCCTTCAGTTAACATTAACACAAACATGGAAACTTTTCTAACAAAATTCTTTTACTTTTCAAAGTCCTTACACTCTTGTAGAGTTCTTGTAAGTACTGTTGCAAAACTCTTGTGTAGGTCCGTCGAATTTCCTATTTGTTATCAAAGTACCTAACTATCAGAAATTTTGAATTGCAAATGTCTTATCTTTAGCATAGATATTTCATTCTACTTTTAGTTAACATATACTTAACAATACTGCGATTTTTTTTTGCAAAAGTCTTTCATTTTTGCAAAACCTTTACGCTCTTTGTATTTTTGCAAAACCCTTGTAGAGCGTACTACATCGAATCCGCTAATGGTACCTAACATAGATCTTGCAGTAAACACGACATCGATAACTTTCCTACAAAACTCTTTCACTGTTGGAAATATTCCAACATCCTTGCAGTATTCTTGCAATCTTGCAAAATTCAGTTCGGGAAATTTTCTGTTTAATATCAAAGCAATTATAAGTAAATTTTGAATTACAAATTTCTTCTCTTGTTAGCATAGATCTTGCATACTTTCAGTTAACATAACATCGGATTTTCTTATGAAACTTTAATTTTCGCAAAAGTTTCAACATACCTACTTGCAGGTTTCTTGCACTTTTTAAAAAACCTTTGTATACATCGAATCTGGGATGTTCCTGTTTACTAGCAACACAACCAAATAAATTTTGAATTACAAATACGTTGTTTTGGTAGCATGGATCTTGTATACTTTCATTTCGCATAATAACGATGATTTCTTACGAAATTCGTTCAGTTTTGTAAAACTCTAACATTCTCCCTTGCACAATTGAAAAACCATTGTAATTTCGTAGTATCTTTTAACAAATATCTCGTCTTGCAGTCATAATAAGTACCTACCTAGGTATATCTTCCATATTTTCAGTTATCAGAACATTGAGACTTATTTCTTTCTTGAAAACTTTTTCACTTTTGTAAAGCTCTTGTACTATCCTATGGAATCCAGAAATTTTCTTTTTAATACCCAGGAAACCGTAATAAACTTTGAATTACAAACATCTCGTCTTGTTAGCATTGATTTTACATACCTTCAGTTAACATAAGATCGAAGTTTTCTTACAAAAACTCTTTCACACTCTCAAAACTCTTACAATCTTGCGGGATTCTTGCACTCTTGCAAAACTCTTGTTAGAATCCGAGACTATCCTGTTTACTGACAACAACGAAATAAATTTTGAATGAGAAATATTTTCCATTGTAAGCAGAGATCTTGCATACTTTCAGTTACCTAACATACCTAATATCGAGCGTTTTCTTACAGAACTCTTTAAGTTTTGTAACATTCTAACACCCTTCTTGCACTCTTGCAAAACCCTTGTAATTTCGATAAATTTAAAATTATGTAACACGAGGACAGGTGTCTTCAAAACAATTCCGTCTTGCTACGAAATAGTACGTTGCTTGTGTGGTATGTTTTGTGCAAGACAAAGATAAAAACAAGAAAAATGCAAGACTCCATTTAGACATTGTTTTTTATTTAAGTTTTATAGTAGCAAAGGAAAATATTAAAATCTTGCTTTTAATTATTAGAAGTAATTTTCTTTGTTTATATTATTTGTAAAGAAACAAAACAAAAATGAAGATATTGTTCCTAGGAAGTAGGTAAATGATATTAGTCTGTAGTAGCTTTAAACAAATTGCACATATACCTACCTATGTACTTCAACTACTTCAACCAGCAACAGTTCTGATCTGTTTAAAATTTTTAATTTTTTATTCGGCATCTTTTGGCAGTAAATTAGATTTGTTTTATCTATTTATTTAGTAAAAGCTTCAAATATATGAAGTTCTGTCTTAAGGTTGAAATTACTAATAACATTTCAATCAGTTTCATAAATTTCATGAAATTTAATATGAAAACGTACAATGGTGGAGGCGCCAACAACACTTTACCTAATAACCCAACAAATATGTTTAATAATTAAATGCTATTTGTAATTGTTATTAATGATGTACTTACTTATAAATATTAATTATATATATTTTATTTCTTTGAGATTACTGCTGGAATGTTTGAAGGGAAGGGGTTTAACCCCAAATTAATTATTTAGAAGTTGTTATTATATTACAAGAAATGTACCCCATGAGAGTTGTTGCTATGTATGAAATATACCTACTCACTGTCAGTCCATCACAATTTTTTAATGCATGGGTATTTCGCCACCAATTGCTGAAAAATTGGACAAGTAAAACTATAGCTACTATTAGAAATGACCAATGTCTCAAACATTTACCACCACAAACATTCAAAAAATATGTGGTTCGTTAATTTCTTATTCATTATCGGTTAAAAAGAATTCAAAAATATTTGTTAGTAAAGAAGAAACAGCAATTAATAAACTTGTTCTCATTGTCACCAAGAACTTATTACATTTGTAGTATTTCTGGTACAACTTCAATTTCGTATTTTCTGCTGTTTTCATCATTTTCTCATTTTCCAGTTGCACAAACCATTCTAATTGCATTAAAATGGCAAGGAACTACAAGAAAAGGCACTGCACTGTTCTTTTTCTTACTATGCGTTATCTAACTATTAGCACCTAATACATAGAAAGTACTATGTCATGACTTATGACAGATGGTTCATCTAAATTTGGACTTAATTTTTCCTTTACTGATTTTTTAAATAAATACGCTCTCTCTAATGCTCCCATGGCACACCTCGCTTTTCAAGGTTGTTGAATTATGCCAGTTTCCAAAATAAAACTATCGGAATTTCCAATATGTAAAACAGCATAATATTCTCCATAGTAAGTTTCATTTTTAGCACAGTTTTAACGGAATAATTTTGTCATGGTTTATCAATTGCGAAAATCTATTTCATTCACAAAAAGAGGATTTAATAACCCATTTATAGATTAAATAGTCGAGGGTTCACGTCTTTGGGGAAACATTTTTATTAGTAACAGAAGATCTTTCAGTGTACAGAACCGTTTAATTAAAGTAGGTAAGTCAGAAAGCTAACAATTAAATAATTAATATCCTATTAGTTAATGAAGTTTGCCGAAGATTACTTATGGCAAAAATCTACGTAATATTAATATTTTAAATGGAAAAATCTGAGTTTTGGCTTACTTCGGATTTCCCCATGCCTTTATTTTATGAGGTACCTACACCACTAAAACTGTAGACGTCCATTCATACTTTTTTCTTCGTATGTATTTATGTAAGTCTCAATCTGTCGCATATTTTAAGCAACAAATCAAGAAATTAAACTTTGCATACCCAGCTTAGGTATTTTAAATTTAATGAAACAAGTTGCTGACACTCTAACTAAAGAGACGAAAGTATATGTCTAACTTAAATTGACCCATCAATTCAAATTAAAGTGTTGAATTTATTTTAAAATAACAAAACAATAATAGGTACCTACCTAATTATTGTAAAATTATAATTACTCTTTAAAAGATGTTGCACTTGGGGTAGTTTGAATTGTAGCTAAATAAACTGCATAATTCAGCCCAGAAATGTGTATGTGTATTAACTAAACTAAACAAGAGCTGACTTACGTATTTATTTACCTGTGAATTAGTCGCAAATTTATAAACATTGTCATAATGAATCATAAAGAAATGAAAAAGTAAAACGTAGGTACTTACATTGAACAAATTGTTACGATTATTTTTTATAATATAAACCGTTTTTGTGTTTAGAAAGAAACAGTCCAAAGTATAATTTTTGGAAGTTTACTATGCAGAACGTTTATAAAACATGTTAAAATTTTTATAGAAAATTTAGACTTTAAGATAGGATATTCTAATATTTCTCTACCTCTCTCAGCTTTAGGCAATCTAATATCGATTTAATTATATTTACTTATTATGTTAAATAAAACGATCTGTGAACATACTTTTTGAAGTTTTAATTTTCAGACCGACGCGACGATCAGACATAAAATCTAAGTCTGCAGCGAGCAGCCCCTGACAGCAATACCATCCGTGTGAAAATCTAAGTCAAAATATTGAATTATTATTTGTTGCTAATTAAACTTGCGAAGATGGTAAAAAAATGGAAAATGATATTTTATAGACAAGTGCAAATAGTTAACTTTAATAATCAACAAATGTATAACAAATTATTTGGCTATGATTTCCACTCTCTAAATCGTTTATCACTGCACTTTTAGCTATAAACCAGTATGAATATACCTTTTCAAGCACAACATTTCTAGACTATTTTTATTATCTTATTAAGTACATAAGTAGTTAAAATTAGTTCTACTTAATACCTACCTACTCGTAATTAGCAAAAGCAAAAGACTTTCTTCTTTTCGGTTTTGTTTTTCTCTTGCTTGGTTGCTTCTTGTCTTGCTTCTTTCAATAAGTAGAATAATACAGAAACTGAATCTCTTCTTTTGTTCGTTATTGCTCAAGAAAAGGCGTATCTTGTATATTTCCAGTTAGCATAACGCTGAGATTTCCTCTTTTTTGCTTTTCTTCTAATACTCTTGCAAAGCTTTTGCATTCATGGAAACCAAAGAAACCTTTTCTCGCTACACCACTACAACAAGAGAACAATGCTAAACTACAACAAATTGCATCAACATCAGTTCTTGCATTTTTCCTGCAAACCTGCCTCTTGATATGGTTTTCTGGAAACAGACCCTTCGCTTTTTGCAGTTTGTGTACAACCAAGACAAGAAAAACTGGGCAACTGGCACACTTTTATGAAACATCATTTTTTTGGGTGTGTTTCTCAGATATTTGAATTCCCTACTATTTTTGTTATTTTCATTTTCTCGACATGAGTAATGTGTTTTTTCGTTATAGTTATTTACCATGTAATTAGGTGAATACCTGTTTATGTAAATAAATATAGGTAAATAAATAAATAAATAATCGGTTTAAAACATTGAAATTTTCCTGCTGAAAACCATTTAAGAACGATTCATGGAGGAATTTATAGAGGAATTATTAAATATGAATTTTTTTTTATTGCCTTTGGGGCTTTTCTGCTGCCTTAAATTTAATATTTTAAACAAAATCCGCCAACCTGTGGCTAGCCAACTTAGAAAATTGCTGAAGCTTTCTAAACTATGTAATAAATTGTCTACAGTTTAAATATAGGCAAAGGACTTTCTTAACTTATTTAAACAAAATTACAAAATTGAATTTATTAACTATTTGAGCTACCATAGTCATCTATACGCAGCTTAGGGCATTAATTTCTTGTAGTTTTGTTCAGTTAAAGAACTCTGACTGACTCTGGCCAAGAGTCGAAGCTACCTACCGGTAGATGGCAGCATCAACTGTCGAGTGTAGTTATCTATGAGAAGGTAGCATACAAGCTCCTGTTCAGGTTCCCTAAAATTCTTCAAATGTTCTACAGAAACCTTTAAGCATAGCTTTAGAATTTACAGATTTTGATATTTAAGTTTCCAACCACCTATATTTGTTCTAATTTTCTGAATTTAAATGATGGCATCAGGTTTGGGATTTAAATAACTCCACTTTATTAATTCATTACATTAACGCTTGTATTATTATTATCATAAGCTGTTAAATTACTCCTCAGTCCAATATTTTTTTTTTTAGTTTCTAGCAAAGCATTTAAAATACATTCTTTTTGATTCTAGCCAACTTTGTAACAACGGCATTTTATTTGAAGCGAGATGGCTTTTTATTGTATTGGTAGGAACTTAATATTCTAGCCTAAATTTAATTTCCTTTGTGTGCTTAAAAAATTTATATAAACTGAATATCTGAATACAAAAAAACAGTCACTCAAACTCAGTGTAGAAATAGAAAATTCAGGTTTGTGGTTGTTACATACATAAAGCTCTTTGAATGTTGCAACCATATTTCTTATATTTTATTAAATGAAACCGTACAATCTATAAGATTAACAAAACCAAGAAATTAGATCTATTTATTAGAGCGTTTAAAATTGAGATAATTTTCATTTATAAAGCTTTTACGCCCTTTTTTAAATTGGTATTTTACTAATCTACTTTTAATCTCTTTTAGTTTCTCAAAAAATATATAAATTTAACTTATCTGATTATAGCCAAAAATGACTAAAATGAAATACCGAATTAAAACATTAATTGCAGCGGCATGAATTAATCGAACATGAACAAAAGCTAATTCCAGGTCGAGCATTTATACGGTTTTATAGTATTTAATACATCCGCAAATCCTGATAATGTTTTGCTGAATTTCGTCCTAGAGCTCAACGATTGCAGATTAATAACGTTGACCAAATCCACCATCAAAAAATCGAATAATTACTCACATATTGTTAGTTAATGTCGTACTCCCTCAGGCATATTACTACTTTACAGTTTAATTAACAGCTAAATACTGTCGAACAGTTGAAGCTTTTATTTGTGTACTCCCAAATTAACATTTCTAACATTTTATGCAGTCCTGCGGAATAAATGTGCACATTGGTAATTCAGTTACGGGAAGTGGTTTTTACCATAACCGCACAATTGTACTTACAGAACTACATAACACTGCATGTGCATCAAAACATTTATAATTTAAACCAAATCCATTTGTAATTTAAATATTTGAATAGTTATACAGTTCCATGTTAAAACGTTCACATGAATTAAGTGTATTTTTAGCTGTCAAAATTGATGCTACCTATAATTAATTGTTGATCGATTTTAGTTAATACCTCTGGGTTTATTTAACTTCCTGTTTTTTTATTGGAACAGGGTTTATCGGGGTTTGAATTTCTATATATGTGTTTTGAATTGTTTGAAATTACAAATATTTATGTGTTTATAAACGTTTTGCTATCTGAGTTAAGGTAAGGCGTGTTACAATAATTAAAAAAAGAATGTTATGCTCAAACCTAAGGCTAAATGTTAAAATACTTTAAATTATTAATGAAATAACATTAAAGGTATGAATGCTGCTGTTAATTTTTCTTTTTTGAAAGATGCAAACTGGAGATTTTTTCATGAAACTCATTTCTTTTTAATCTTATACATTCCATTTAGTACTATATCTTATTTTCTATTTGCTAGAGTTTTCACTTTTAACTCTGATGTTTACAAACTGCAGTTTGCTTTAAAATTTATATAGATTTTTTTTAAATTAATCGTAGGGAAGGAATCAATTCGAGTTTACAAACATAACGATTTTTTTATAGAATTACCTACTGAATTTATTTCTGAAACGCTGTAGTTTAGTAGATTTGCATGTACCTATGTATTTCGATGGGTAAAGGTTACAATTTTGAACCTGATTCGTTTGTATGTTACAAGCAGCAGTAAAGTTAAGTTTTTAAAATCACTTTAAGAAAATTACAGGTTGTGTTGATGTTTGAAATTTGGCAAAAAATACAACAATTATTTGGTGACTAATCAGTTAGTTTTCGAACGTAGCTTCAATGTTCTGTAAACGTTTAGCAATGTAAATACAAAGATTCTTTGAAATATACAAATTCAGTAGGTATAATTCCATAATAATTATAAAATATAGAAACCATTAAAAAAACGTTGAACTTCGAAAATCTGATTTCAGGGTGGCTGATATTCTTGTGTAAACATTTAGTTAAAGGAGCTTAGCTTTTGCAGATTTTAAAGTTCACTTCTGTCGCCACTTAAATTAGTAAAATTTATCTGAAATTATTATGAAAATTCTTTGCCTTCAATAATATTTAAGTATTTTCAGTATCTTTAAATTATTATCCCTTCTAACTTCTCAAAATTGGGAACAATAGAAGTTCAAGTTTGTAAAGATGCTTAGTACTACGAATAAATAACTGTTTGAGATTTAAGGACGAGTAATTTAGAAGAGATTTAAGCTATGTTAACCTATCTTAACCTTTATTTAAGCCGGCTTGCTTTTAAATACCGATTCTGAATCTCAGTTTATGTAATTTCTTCCACTTTTGTTGTGCTAAGTGATGGTAAAACGCAGTTTCAGCTGGCTTCTACTAAATACTAATCTGTACACAATTTATGTAAGCAGGCAGTTTGTTTTTAAATGTGCTTAATAGTAACTTAAGCTGGCTTGCACGTCAGTTATGTGTACCAGAAGATTTTTCTATTGTTGTTTTTAGGTGCAGACCCGCTGGCTTAAATATTAGTTTTAGATAGCTGAAGCTAAGCTTCTACTTAAACTTGGATTGAGTCAAAGTTTCAGCTGGCTTAAGCTAACATTTTGTTTAAACTTGTTTTGAAGTAGCGACTGGAATACGTTTCATAAATTTATGTTAGCAAGAAATTTTCTCCATTTTTGTATTTAAGTGTAGTATTCGCATATCTGCGTTGATACTGATTTAAGCTAAACTTTTGCTTGAACTTCCATTATAACGCTTCACTTGTAATTCATGTGAACAAGGAAGTTTTCCTATTTCTTCTGTATTTAATTGTAGAACTTGTGGGCTAAAGTTACAGTTCAAGCTAGCTTAAGCTAAACTGCTGCTTGCCTCACTAATCAAATACGTTTTGTAATTAAATTAGTCCGGCACAATGTGTTTCTAGTTTTGTTATTTTTAAGTGTACTCGTCTGCTTATCACGTTAAATCTAGCTTAAGTTAACCTTCTTCTTAAACCTGCAGTAAAATACCGATCATAAAATATTTCAAACTCAACTTTAATCTTAGATTAAGTTATAGCTTAATTTGGTTTAAGTTAAAATTCTGATTAACCCTGAAACACCGACCGAAAGAAGGTTCGTAAATTAATTTCAGCAAGAAATTTTCTCCATTTCTAATTCTACCTACTTAAGTGCAAAATACTGATTGGCGCGAGGTAGAGTTGAAACTGGCTTAAGCTAAGCTTGTACTAATATAGCAAACTTAAAAGATTAATTTAAGTTGGCAAAAAATTTCTCTACTTCTTTTTGTATTTATGTGACTTAAGGTAGTTTAACGTGACCATGATTTTTGTATGTTTTACGTATTTGAATGCAGTGCTACTTGGCTTTAGCTGACTGAAGCAAAGTTTTTGCTTAAACCTATAACAACCCTGGAACAATTAACACACTTAACTTAAAACAAGGGAAATGGAAGACTTCTACAAATTTATTATTGCAAGGAAATGTTACTATTCATTCGTTGGCTTAAGTTTTAGTAAAAGCTAGCTTAAGTTACGCTTTTGCTTAAGCTTGTATTAAAACACTGAGTTTAAAATGCTTCGTGCTTAGTTTATTTAAACAAGGAGTATTTGTTCAAATTATTTCTGTATTTAAATGAAACGTTCGTTAGCTTAAGTTGTAGTTCAAGCTTTTGCTTTCGTCTTTACTGGAATACCGACCATAAAACATTTCACACTTTACAGCTTTAGGTTGGCAATTTTTTTGTTTCTTTTTGTACTTGACATTCCTCGTTTTAAAGCTAAACGTTTCGTGCTTAGTTTATTTGAACAAGAAGTGTTTGTTCAATTTCCTCTATACATTAAATGAAACGTTCATTGGCTTAAGTTGTAGTTCAAGCTAGCTTAAGCTACATTTTTACTTTGATTTATACTGGAATACCAACCATAAAACGTTTTACACTTACTTTATGAGGGCAAAACCTTTCTACAATTTGGTTAAGGCGGAGTAAAGCATAGTTTAAGCTAGCTTAAGCGAAGTTTCTGTTTAAACCTGCACCAAATTACCCCCACCAAACAATTTCATATATTAGATTAAATTTCAAATTATTCTAAAATATTGCAGAACTGAATTATTTGGAGAGCGAATTTTATTTTCGGTGATTATTTCGATCTTTTATTTTGATGTCAAATATTATCTGTGTGTTTCTGATCATAAAATTCATTTATTTTATCGTTCCTGACAGAAACTATTAACGTTGATATGGAGTTTATATTAATTTTAGTGTTGAACACATTGATTAATTATTTGTTTAATGTTGCAAAATAGGTCAGTGTGCGGAATCCGTCAGTTTGTATTTGATATTTTATTATTCATCACAGGTATTCGGTTATGTCAAAGCATATTGAAAAATTGTAGTTTAGAACCTGTATTAACTATTTATATCTTTTGATTTTGTTAAATTTTTTAGGTAAATTTTGACATCAGACAATGTTTGGACATCCCTTTATTTATAATTTTAAACATAATTAAAGGCAAATTTAAGCCTTAAAATTTAATATTAAAAATAATGATAAAATAAAGCCATTAACTAATTAAAAAACAAAATAATATACTCAGCTGTAAATGAATTAAAAATACAAAGAAGACATAATGGAATCGTAATTACAAGTTTAGCTTATGAAGACGCAACAGAAAACTAAATTATTTCAAAGCATATGAAACAATCCACAGACTAGCTTTTTATGTGAGATACGCTTTTAATAATTAATGCAACTTTTAGTTCTAAATAACACCAACTAAAGCTCTATATTTTCCATGTGCGCTTTAATAAAGCTGTTGGAAATTTACAAACAATAATTTTGTCTTTTTAGGATTAAATACTGGTAATTTTCAAACAAAATAGATTCATCCTAATGCTTTTAATTATTATTTAGATGCTGGAGTTTAGATTTAATCAGAATATTTTTAGAAATTAAATTGTTCAGTATGAGCCTTTAGAGTTATATAAATGAAGAATACCAAACACCAAGAATGATTCAGGCACATCTGAATAGGTTCTGAAAGAAATCTTATAATAAATCAGCCAAGGCGATATGGTAACCTTAATAAAAATATTTTATACTTTACCATTATCGATTTGCTGTTAAAACGTTACGATTTGGTACGAACATGTTCCTTAATGTTCCCATTTTAATATTTCTATTGCTGAAATTTCCTGTTGTATATCAAGTGCACCATTTATATTCACTTCTTGTAACCCAGTGTATCTGAAAGCCACGAAAACGCTTATTCAGTAGGGGCTAACCTTTCTTTAGTACAAAAGAAATAACAACGTAGCGAGTTACGTACGAAATATAAAGTAGAGGTTTTATAAAATAGGTTTTCTTCAACTTTAAAAAATATCGCCGTGCCACTTATCGCATTAAATTATTTTGACATGTGAATACCTTTCTGCATTGAAAGCAGTTTCGACTACGATGTAATCGCTATAAGTCAAAAATATTCTGTAGTTTATGTGTGAATTATCAAATTTTTACTGCCGATTTCACATTTTTTGAGCTTCGCAAGAATTTTTTAACGGGGCCGTTTGCAAATTCAGGGTTTGAAATGAAAAATATAGAAACGCTTAAAATTAGGGGAGAAAACAAAGAAAAACGAATTTTAAATTTTACCTTGCCATTTCAGTTTTTCTCTAAATTTTATTTTTGGGGGCATTTTTCCGTTTATACGGTTTCTTCTTTCTTATTAAACGTTTGAAGGTTTTGTATATTTTTCTTCTTGTGGTAATGATTTTTTTTGGACAAAGTTGTCTTTCGGGAATGCATGCCCTTCTCTTTAATTATCTGATTATCAGGGCAGGGATTATTAATTCATCGAATCTTTTCCCAAATGGGTAACGACTTAGACGAATTGACTTACTTTTGACTTGCACGACGTAGACAAATATGGTAGAACGGTAAAAGGACAGCAGAAAGCAAAGCTAAAAAATTAAAAAGAATGGATGTCTTAACCAGAATTATTAATATAAGAGTAGTAAAGTAGGTGCCTTCCTGTTTTATGTAGTTTTCTCCGTTTTGCATTCTATATTTTAAATTCCTCTGTAAATGTTAAGCTAAAATCAAATAAAAAAAGAAAAGAGACAGATAATGTTTAGAAACCAGTTAGTATACCACTCTCAGAAATTATTGTATACTAATTTATGTTTTATTACTGGTCGAAATCTAGGCCTTTTGGCAGTAAGGATCTCAACACGCATCGACTGCTAATAATGTCATTTAACACTACCCCGCTAGAATTTTACCGAATTCGAAGACTTTCGACACCTAAATGGAATTTTTATAGTATCAAACGTCGCACTAGCATGGGTATTACGCTTTTACCTTGAAATCGAAAGAGAGCAAAGGTTTAGCCGCATATTTCGTCTCATCTCGTCCAGGATCAAACCTGAGAAACTTGTTATTTTACACCATCGAGACCAAAGCTGTTAGTATGAACGAGTGAAGAAAGGATTTTATAGAAAATTAGAAAAAGTCTGGAACTCAACGAAACTAGACTTCCGGTAGTTTGCAGTGTAGCAAAATATTTTAAAATAATTTTTGATGGATTACTACGATAACAAACAAACAGAATGTTTGTGGAATATTCACAGAAAAAAATTAATAAAGGGATAAGAAACACCTGTTTGGTGGAAAAAAGAGATCAAACTGAAAAAGGCCAAAGCAATGTGGCAAGACAATCAGGCGAAGATTACGGTATATAAGTATGTACAACAACCAAAGAAAAAGTGAAAGATTTAGTTATAAGTGTTAAAAGAAAACCATGGAAAGAATCAGCAAAGGATTAGGAAAGGGAGGCGAAAGAAAAGGGAAAATGCAGTAGAAGGTCGAAGAAAAGAAGATTCATACGGATAAGGAGAGAAGCTCCTGAAGAAAAAAAGGGAAAATTCAACAAAAACCGAGGGAATATTTTTGTAAAGTCATATCTTTCCGGAGTGTATTTTCTTCTCGTTGATTATCTGAATATAACAGTGTGTCTGTGTATGTATGTCCTTCTCGCTTTTAGCGGAGCCTAGGGCGTCTTCAAGGCGTTTCACTAGCAAGTTCATATGAGTGATTAGTTGGCTAAACTAATACACTCTTTCAGTCATCGTTAATTTGTTTCCCAATGACGAATTGTCACCAGGGCTCGATACCGACATCCAGACTTCAGGAAAATCCTGCCCATCGGGAGATTGGAACCGGGGACCAACGTACGCTTGCCTGACACTCTGTACACTGCGCCACCCTGACTTCATTGAATATTAGCGTAAGAATTATTATTACTTCTTCGAGTATTTTTCCAATGGACTAATATGGTTGGGCTTTTGGTAGATGACTGATTCATTTATGGAAAACTCTTTCTTCTAACGCCCAGATGTACACATATACACTAGAATGGTAGAATGAAAGAAGGAAAGGAACAGAGTTATACTGTTATACAGAGTAAAATGGGAACATGAAATACATGACTTTCTGTTGTATATAACCGTTTCACTCTTACATTTGTAACTTGGCTAAATATTAAGCAAAAACAAAATGAAAAATGGAAGATACAGATAGTATTTAGAAAAAAGAATGACTGATAGTTTGTTTGTTTATTGGTCGAAATCTAGGCTTTTTTGGTGGAAGGGTATCAACATGCATTGACTGCTAATAAATGTCATTTAGCACTACCTGGCTAGAATCTTACTGAACCTAAAGGACCGCTGAGAGGAATTTTTATGGCAATAAACATCAGACTGGCAAAAAGCTTACGGTTTTACCTGTAAACTGAAAGTGCGAAGCTTTTGGTTCTTCTGCATTGAAAATTTCGTTTGATCTCGACCGGGATCATATCGAGAGATAAGGAAAATCATAGAATTTACAGTAGACAGAGAACAAAGAGGGAAGTTTCTAAAGGAAGAAGGGACAGTTTAATATTTTTGTGAAATATTGAAAAATAATAAGAAAACTGAAAATATCACAAAGGTTAACAGCGAGGGGATAGACTTAGAACTAGAATTTCGAAGGTCGCAAATACTGAAATATGCAAAGGCAAGCAAAACACATGGAATAAAATCTCAAAAACTAAAAAAAAGGAAGAAGAAACAGCACTGAGGGTGACATTAAACAAAATTTGGAAAATTGGAATTCGCTAATCAAGAAAAATAGAAAAATGGGTGTAACATAGTCATATAGATAGATAGAGATAAACAATGAAGCAAAATTCGAATTCTGAAAACGATTAATTAGACTTTTTGATAAATAATTTTAAGGAACGTTGTTAATTAGCGATTCTAGTATATTCATTGTTTGTTTAAAATTGTGTAACTACAAGGTCATTCTCTTTGAAAACTTAAACCTTCCAATATTTCGAGTGATTTTTAAACGTTTATGATCAAGGCTTATAATGTCAGTTTAAACACGTATCTACGTTCATAACACAACATCGGCCAATGCAACAAACTAATTAACCCTAAATTTGTACACTAATCTAGTAATCTACGACAATCAGTTTCGCAATCGAACGAAAAGGAGGAGTAGAATAAAAAGTCATATAAAAAAGGAACAACTTTTTAAAATTCCAGGATTAGTTGAATTCAACACCAGTAATCTGTAATTCGTCGTCTAAGGTGAATGTGTATTAAAAAATCGTCTCAAAATAAATATGGATTTATATAAATCATTCACGAAAAGGAAACGAAGCTTAGGTTTAAAAATTCAGGAGTTTTTAAAATAACATTTTAAGCAGCTTAAAGTTTAATCGTATCCTTGTTTTTCATATTTCCTTCACTAATTAAATTAGCGTGTTTTAAACAATTTTATTAGGTAAATGGAATTCTTACAATAAATGTGGACTTACTAATCCTAAAAAAGATGCAAATCTAGTTTTAAAAATTCAAACATGTTAAGTTATTTTGGTTAGCTTAAAATTTCAAAACTCCATTCTTTTTTCTGGAATTCTACCAGTTAACTAAATTCTTTTTAGATTTTTAATAATAACCATATTAATCCTAAGACAGACAGAAGGATAAATATATTTGGTGTAGGCCTTTCTAAATTGTGTCTTGGCTAAATAAAGTGGAAATGCCTTAATACGTAATATTTAATTTAGCTGACCTTGGTGATGACGGTTAAAGCTTCTGATGGCCAACCCTTATCTAAATTGTTTTTACTCACGGTATAAATATGTTATAATTGCACAAGTTTAATACTTTGACTTGATCTATAAAACTTAACCTTCACAATTGAGAGCTGGTCACAGATATTAAGAATGTTTAGCGGAAGTTTCTTAGAAAGGTGCTGGGGATTATAAGAATTGATACAACAGAAATAAAAAAGATTTTGGGAATGGAATCATAAAAATGCGCAACTTTCTTGGTGAAGATACATACATAATTATATTCTCAGGATACACAAAATAAATTTAGTTAAATGAATTAGCAACCATAAATTTCGAAATGTAGAAGGAGGTGGTCAAAAAATAATAGAATGAGAAAATAGCAGTTATTAATTGGCAATAGCAATGGGTGTAAAAGTGCGACGAAAATGCGTATCAATGGAAGGGATATATTCTAGAAAAGCTCACCCCCGGGTTTGGGGCGTCTAAAGAGCAAACAACGTAGAAGCCATTAAAAAATTCAAATATGGTTCTATTCAATATTGCAGTTTTAAGGGAAATATTTCTTAAATGTCAACTTTTCCAAAAATTCGTTTCAAGAAGATTACTTTTTACACAATGATAAAATGGAAGTAACAGAGATCCATGACTATAGGATAAATGGAGTTAGACCAGGTGGAGCGATGGACCACTAACTATAACTTTCAAGATACAGCAACAATGGACATGGACGTTAGACAGTAGCTTAATAAATGCATTACACTTTTGATGATTTTTATTGAATCGCTATTAAATATTGATTTTGCATCTGCTTTAAATTTTTACGAAGTGATTCATGATTCAGGATGATGAAAATTAGGTAAGTTTAAACATGAAATTCATATGTAAGCTAAGTAGCTAGTTGGGTAATTGTCTTTACTCCTAACTTCAATTACAGTCATTCTAACACATCGTTTAAAAGGGAAGCGATGACCCGTCTATCCTCCTAGTTTAGGATAAATGGACCAACGAAATGGAGGAGAGTGTCACGTGCTAATTTCGCACTACGACAACTTAAAGGGGACGTTGATGTCCTTTAGCTCGCTACTAACAAGCAGTCGAAACGTCAAACCTTTCAAATAGGGGAGGTTGTAATAGGGAGGAAAAATGGGCGCCACTGCGGGAATCCCCTAAGATAGTCTCGAAGAACGTACCGCAAATAGTTCCTACTGGGCCCGAAGGGGGTTGGGGTGGCAGCACCCTACTGCTGGATGTTACTTACCGTTACTTACTGAAATAAAACCACTGGTTGCCAGGCTCACAAAGCTATACACAATTATCTTAAAATAAACACAAGCACAAGTAAAAGGCAAGAATGATTTAACAATGGAATTTAATGAATGCAAGTAATATTCAAAATATGACAAAAAATGAATCTGCTAGTTCTATCTTAAATTATGTGAAAAGGGGGATTGAGGGATGCCACATTTACTCAAACTACGGCAAATATAATTAACAGCCAGGCTCCCTTAATCACAAACAAAAGAATGGCGATGATAAAACTTAAACTAAAAATCTGATAACAAATTATTTTACAAATGCAACATAAAATAAGTTAACGTCACAACAATTCGCAATGTTTCTAAATCGTTACCACCAAAGCAAAAGGTAATACGCACTGGTTGAAGAATTAAACACTTAACAGATTAAACAAAAGGAGCGCTTGATGTACTTGAATTACTGACAAAATGTAACTGGTGCCTGTCCACGAGTTAACCGCAATATATGGTACTGAAAGGTGTTGAAGCTGATAAAGTTGAAACCGGTACGTAAAGGGGCAGCCTTACATATTATTACCTGGGGAGAGGGTTTCGTTGAGGGTATCCCAGATGGAAGCGATGGTCGGCGTAGAAAAGGGATGGAGTCCTTTTCCGGAAGCAGGTGCGAAGACAACAAGATGTCCTCAACTGGTAGATGATTTGATCCAAACACGAAACTGTGTGAAACTTCAGCAAACATCAAACTTAAACGGAACTTTCAACACGGAACTTATATTTCACCGATACGAATAAGACACTCTCTGGGATAATCCGACAATATGTCGTAAGATAGTTTTTCCAAAACTACATGATAACGAGAGGGCGACAAACACGGCATTTTACTAGCAAAAGTCCGGGAACAATAATTCCACGACCGATAGGTTGGACAGCTGATTAAACTCTGATGTGCCTTGTTATTTTTCCGCAAAGCGGATGTCAGAGAGAGATGCCCAAACGTGTGGGGTGAAGCCTTACATGACGCCACTTGGCGTACCTCGTGATCGGGTCGGTGCTTCCCCGAATTCTTAACGACGAAGTTCACTGCATAGGATATTGCATCATCCTATTTGGTCATCATATTTGGGACTTCTCGGAATTATTGCGCAGCCAAAAAAAATGTGCTAATCTGACGTTACTCGCGCCGAATCTGGAAGCTTCAGGGCCGGCTTAAACCTTGAACAACAGGGCCGTATTATACTTAATTTACGCAAAATTTCAAAAGCTGTGACAAGAGATCGGCCTAATTTATCTCATATCCTCATTTCAGAATATTATGCCGAACACGTACATATTATCTATTCACAACCAGGAAAAGCACTAAATTGAAATATCTGGTGCATTTTTTTGTTATTGAATTGACAGCACTGCATGTTTTTAAAATGTAGTGAGATATTTAGTTCCCTGAAATGTTGGGTTATGCTATCATGTTGACAGATATCAAAATCAGAATTTTCATAAATAGTTCCATAAGCAGTTTTTAATTCTTCTTAACATAAGTAGATAAATTGCCTTGTGTCCTCTTTCGGTAAAATTCATGGTTCAACATTTAGGTTACATTGCATGAAAATTTTTATTTTATAATTAATTAATTTGTTTAAATGTCAGATTTCAAATTTCCCTCCAATCATATAGTAACCAGAAATAGCAACATTACAGAGCAAATTATCTGTACCAATTGTTCAGTGCATGCCAACATAAATCTAGTGTCCGCGAGGTCAGTGAACAGATAATACATATGTATGTACGCAAAGCGAGTGCAAGACCGAGAGGTCTCTGGAAGTCCAATAATAATTTGCAAACATTAAACATTAAATGTAGTTTCAAAAACAATAATACACAAAAATACAATAGGCTGGGTCCAGATTCAATGCTTGTTTCTAGTGCAGAAGAAAAACTCAATTCATATCAACAACCTTCAAAAGAATGGATTCTCACCTACAAGGTAATAAATAACAGAAATGGCGTATCAAATGGCTGTTAAGTTAGAAATAAGAAACAGATTTGATGAAAATGAAGGTATAATAATGTTTGCAAGATTTGTTTCATTCAAATATTAATATTTATAAATTTCAGGTAAAGCTGGTAAACAATGGCCCCCTTCATTTTTAAGAAGAAGATCTGATATTACGGGCCATAAAGGTGAGAATATTTCACCCGGCCTAGAGGAATGCCTAGGGAAATAACAGGAAAATATTTTGAAGATCTTGAAAAAGTTTTAACAGAAAAGTTGCTCGTAATAAGCATGGTAACATATTTAATTGCAATGAGACTGATCTTCAATTTATTATATACCAGAGCTGGTCAAGTCTTTGCTGAAAAGGAATCAATATGTGTTCGTAGCATAAGTCCTGGAGAGAAAGGAGGAACTATAAGCGTTTTGGCATGTTCCAATGTGGAAGGAGGATACTTGCCTCCATATTGTATTTTCAAAGTCAAAAACAGGAAGGATGAATGAAGTGATGAAATTCCCCCTGAAAAGTCAGCATATGTAAATTCGATTGGCTGAAGACCCATTTTTTACCGAAAAACCCACCTGGGCCTGTTCTGTTAGTTCTAGATGGGTATTCATCTCATACCACGATTATCGAGACTCTTCAGTTTGCAGAGGAACATGAAATAATACTATTTTGTTTGCCCCCCACACGACGCATTTCCTTCAACCTTTTTTTAAATCCCTAAAGGCTGACTTGTATGATAGATGCCGTTTATTAAAAATCATCCAGATCGAAAGCTGAATAAGTAGAATTTCGGAAAGCCGTTGGGTGATGCTTGGGACAAATCTGCTACTGTGCAGAACGTGTGTCTGACTTTAGATCAACTGGGATATTACCCCTTGATTCCAGTGAAATTCCAGACCATGCATTCTTGATCCATAATACAAATGAACAACAACCGCCTGAGCAACGAGTAGGATTGTTGGAGATGGGACCATCTGGATCTCAAAATACAGATAGTAGGACTTCAGTTAAGTCTACTAAGTTAAGGTACTAGACCTGATCTCTTCAGTGCCGTTTATTATTCCAAAGGTGAATATAGCCCACCGCCAAATGGCTGGTGTTCTTCCTTCAGAGAAGTGCATCATCAATCAAAGAACCAGTACCAAAAAGCTAGTAAAGCAATTTAAAAAGCAAAGAAAGACGTCGTCATCGTCAGAAAATCTGACGAATTCGCTCTGGAAGATTGTGAATATGCAGTGAAGATCACCGTAAGACAAAGAGAAAGGATGAGTGAATTCAATGCGTATTGTGTAAACCTGTAAATGGTGGCTTCATGATGGATGTACAAGTTACGCAGTAGTTTGTCAAAACTGCGGATTAACGGTCCAGAAGAAGAAGTTAGAACCTTACAGCTAAGGCCTGTCACATATATTAAAGTCCATCTCTCCAAAGCCGGTTTTAGAACATATTTTGGGCTGGGGGGGGGTACTAATTTTCATAACTGCCAAAATTCTTTATACACGAAAGATTACCTCAAAAATTACTTAAAATATAATTACCCCCATTACCCCCCCTATAAAACCGCCCTTGCGTCTCTCCTACTGTCGGTCCGGCTGTCCTCCCTAGTGGAGGATAGTCGGACATAACATAGCATAAATAAAATTCAAATTTGTATTTATTTTTCTTTTTACATATTTCTGTAGTATTTCATGTGCAAAATGTTACCGTTAGATTGTAGTATGAAAGTTGTATATTGTAACATAAAGAATTTGTAGTGAGTTTTTCAAAATGTGGCCCAACTCTCCTCCCTTTACCCTAATTGGGGGCCTACTTTAGTAGTAATTAATTCGATTCTGTTCACCATAACCCGAAACCCTATATGCTGAAGAGTTGAAGAATATATTGGTTTTCAAAACTAACAGTTTTTTTTTAAGTTCGGAGTTTTTAATAACTAATAGAATTTTTTGTGGTGAAGCAAGCTTGCTCTACGATCGGAAGGTCCCAGAGTCGAATCCTACTGCAACCAGATTAAGCTAGAGAGCTTGATGTTCGAATCTGTTAGGTTAGCTTTAGAAGGTCAATGACCAAAGCAGCCCACACCCATAACTTTCAGGATGATCTGCCTAAATTCATTTTTTTCTAAAATTTTGGTAGAACCACACCGATAGTCCCCTAATTTTCGGAATTATTAGAAGGAGCAACCAAATAGAACTCTATGACTGGCTTATAATTAAAACAGTTTTAAGGGGCACTCTAATATAAATGAGATGGATTCGAATTTATTTGCGAAAATTATTCCTATCCATTTTTGTATTTACTTTACGGAGGTCCTCTTACGGGACAGGAATCATGGTGCCCCCATATATTCGCCGTCTATGCCCCCATTTTTGTAGACATATGCAATTTGCTATGTGAATTCATCAGACCTTTGGGGTTACTCTAAATAACTGAATTGTGCTTCATTTGGTCGTACTTAAAATCCATATAATTAACTGTTTGGCACGTTTGTTTAATATAATAAATAATAATCGTGCGTAATTAGTTTATTTGATAATATTACAGTAACAGGATTAATATCAAAGCACACATGATATTTAATATTATCATTTCATTTCCCTCGGAAACTGTTTAATTTAAATAATGTGTTTTATGTTCAGGTTAAAAACGGCTAATGCAAAACGTACTGATATATTTTATATTATTTTTTTAATTAAATAAACGAATTCCATTCGTTTGAGGAGTTTAACTTTGTATGCCCTCAGGGCAGGTTGTGCCTAATTTTTTGTTTCATATACATACGTTGTAATACCTGCTAACGCTAACATTCGGCATTTAACAATTTCATTGTAAAAAAATAAGTCCATTGTTCACATAATCAACCATTTTTATACAGAGAATAATTTTATGGCTGTAATCAAAATTTTCCTGTGTGCAAAACCGTAGTTTGAAGTTTGAGAAACTTCACGTATAGGGGCGAGGAAAACATGTTGTGCACCAGGGACAATGACGGGGATGTAACTTTGTGAGATAAATTTTATTGTTCCTCAAGGAACCAAGTTACGGACCTTTTTCGGTAACTAACAAATTTAAATTTGGCTTCCTAAAGTTAAAGAAGCAAAGGGATCCTTAAAAAGAACAATAAATCTAAAACAACATCTAAGTTACAAAATCCTTGTAGATTCATCTCTTTAAGATTTCACGAGGAAATTCCACTTCATAGTTTCAAATTTCTCAAAAGCTTACTATTACAATTTATTCTCAAGGGGTTGACTTACTTTCTAATTTTTAAAACTTTCTACTCTTCCAGCTTGTCTACGTATAAAGGGGCGTTAAAACCGTAGTCTAATTTAATAAATCCTTCTTAGGAATAAGGATAACCCGATATTCTTTCTTATAAATTCAAATACTGTTACACTTATTATCTTTGAACAGAATTCCTGAAAAAGGAGTTACACTTCTTAAAACGAAAATCTTCCATTTTTCAGACGGAAAAAATTTTTCTTCTTGTGGCTTCCATAAAGATCAATTTAGTTCTTTCCTCCTTTTCAGTGACAATAAGCCTATTATTTATTATATTTTATTATAATTAAGGATGGGAATTCATTTTTGCTGAAATAACTTGAATATTAATTACTGAAAATAATTTACAGCAGTTTTGCTAGAACGAAATATTTAGCTCCATGTTAGAATAACACCGAACGTTGATGGATTGTTTAATATAACAGCATCGTGCTATTATTGCATAAACGGTTCGAGGAGTTATTTTTCTTTTGCTATTAATGAATTTAAATTAAATTCAGAAAAATACTCCAAAACCCTGAAAATATTCCCGAATACTGAGATTCTTAAATTAAAAAATTTTAAATCAAGCCTCCCTTTATAAGTTTTAATTCAAATAAACAAAGAGTAAAGTGTTGTTTCCCACTAAAAATATTAACACGCAAAACAGAACCTGCCTTAACGAATAATTTAGTGTTCTGTAGGGGAAAAAATGATTCATATATACTTATCTAGAATGAGTAAGCCCCCCTTGGCTTAAAATTTCCGTGCGTTTTATCGATGAGGTTAACGTGATCGGATGTTATACAGTTATCTTTAAAGTGGCCACGTTGGCACGTGACTACCCGGAACGAGCATCCGGTTTCGTTAATTATATCCATTTATATGGAAAAGATAAGCCGGTACAGTTTTTATGAAATAATGAAATTATACGGTCGAGTTTTATCTGCGGATTTTAATGATCCCTGGCTAACCCTCGATTTTTAGTTTGAATTTCCGTTAATTACTGATTTCGATAAATTCAACCTTTGTTGATATTTTGTTCGGTTGGAGGTTAATTTGTATCAAGAAATACAAAACTTCGATTTGCGTTAGTAAAATTTTCATTAATTTTCCGAGTTAAAAATTCGACTATTTAATGATTTAAACATTGTAAATCGTCGGTCCCAATGGAGACGAAACTCTCTTTAAATGAAACATAAATCACCTCTTGCTTAGTCCAGGCAGTTTTTTAACCACAAAATGTATGAAAATTAAAGCTTGCCGTATATGTAATTCATTTTTACCAAGACATAGAAAAAATATTTCGATTTGGGTCATTAAAATTCAGCAAATGTGGATCTGTGTCGAATTTGAATCGACCTTTTTAACTTTCAAAATCGTCGATCTCAATACTAAAGAAACTTGCTTAACATTAGAGATATCGCTTCTGTGTTGATTCGGACAGTTTCTTTGAAGCACTAAAATGTGTGGAGATGAAGTTTGCTGAACTTGTAGTTCATTTTTATCACGAAATAGAAAAAGTCATTTCAATTTTAGTTATTAAAAGTCAGTACACGTGGAGCTCTATGTAATTTGAACTTTTAATCAATTATTTGAGTTTAAAGTTTGGCTTTTGAAACGTTAGAAATCGTTGGTCTTAATATAGGAGGAACTCACTTAAGATTAGGCATAAATCACCTTTCAGTTGACTCAGACAGCTTTTTAAAACACAAAAATAATATATAGGGAAATTAAGCTTGCAGAATTTCTAGTGCGTTTTGTCAAGAAATTGAAAATTTGAGTTATTGAATTCAACAAAAGCGAACCTCTTCGAAATTTGAATTTTGATCAGTTTTTGGAGTTAAAATTTCGGTTTTAAAATTTTCACAATGATCGGTCTCAATACAGAAGAGATTGACTTAAGATTAGATATAAATCACCTCTCAGTTGATTGAAATACTTTTAGTACTTTAGTACTAAAATGTGTAGAAACCACGGAGAATAAAGAGGTAGAAACTAAGCAAAATATTTTGTTCATTTTTATCAAGAAATAAAAAAAATATATCGGTTTGAGGTATTCAAATTCAGCAAAGGTGAAGTTTTTTGTAATTTGAATTTCAATCAATTTTTTGAGTTCAAATTGAAAAACTCGCTTAAGATCAAAATTACCTATCAGTTAACTCAGACAGTAAAATGTAGACAACGTAAGCTTTTTTTAATTTGACCAAGATGAAGGTTTTTATAATTTAATTTTTAACTTATTTTATAGTTAGGAATTTAACCCGTTAAGTATAAATATTCTTCAAGATTTGTCGGTAACTTTTTTGAATGTTGTACTCTTTGACTTAACTAAAGCTCAAACATTTTTAAAATGAAACATAAAGGAACCACTAACTACACCGATATCAGATCTTTAAAGCACTAAATGTTTTTTTACTGAACCAAGATGAAGGTTTTTCTAATTTAATTTTAATCTTTGGTTAGAGTTAAAAATTCACCTTGTTAAACTGAAATGTTCATCAAGATTTGTTGGTAACTTTAAAGAGTTAAATAAAGATTTCCTTAGAAGGAGACACAAATAAACCATTTATTACTCAAACAGCTCTTTAAGCCAGGGAAATGTAGACAAATCAAGTTTTGTCTTTAATTCGATCAGGGTGAAGCTTTTTGCAATTTAATTTTTATTTTTTTTTTAGAGTTAGAAGTTGTTAAACACAAATATTCTTCAATATCCGTCGGTAACTTTAATGAATTTTGTAGTCCTTAATCAAAACGAAGTTCAATATTTCTTAAAATAAGACACAAACAAAACATTAATTACTAAAGGAGTCCTTGTAGGGCAGATGCGAGGTAAGCGCCAAAATTTCCCGGCCTGACATAGATTCAGATATCGCAGCAGGTCAAAATTTTGATAACATATTAGTTCAGGTCTTATTAGCTTTGAAAAAAAAATTGATTATATGTCAGTTAGTTTTCTTATAACTGTCATTAGTTCACCGCGATGTCCGAAGTCACTAAAATTGAGTATCGAGTTGTTATAAAATTCCTTGCCCGAGAAGGCCTTTCTCCTCAAACCATCAAAGATCGGCTGGATGAGGTGTACGGGGAAAATTCACCATTTTATTATGTGGTAAAAGTTGGTCAAAACGGTTTCAAATGGGCCAGGAATCTTTGGAAGATGACGCAAGAACAGGAAGAACTGTGGAAGTGGTTACGGACCACAAGATTGCCCTTGTTGAGGATATCGTATTAGGGGATCGACGCTTGAACGTGAGAAGCACTGCCAAGAAAGTTCAGCGTCTGCCAATCGACAAAAAAGGCGATGTCTACGATTTTTTGGGATTGTGAGGGCATTCTTCTCTCAGACTTTAAAGAACGCAACACCACAGTCATCGGGGCTTATTATGCAGAACTTCTGCACAAATTCAGACAAAATATTTGGGAGAAAAGACTTGGGAAACCAGAGGCGTGCGTTTGCTGCACGACAATGCACCCGTGCACACTGCTGGAATTGTGCAAGCCGCAATTCGCGACTGCGGTTTCGAGCAAATCTATCACCCTCCGTATAGGCCAGATATGGCCCCCAGTGACTATTATCTCTTTGGAAATTTGGAAAGGGATCTTCGCGGGCGCCATTTTTGTGACGACAAAGAGGTGAAGGCTGCAGTTTGGGATCATTGTGAAGACAAACCGAAGGCATATTTTTTTAAAGGTATTGAATTGTTGCTAAAACGATGTAATAAGTGTATTGATGTCAGGGGGAATTATATTGAAAAATAAAATTTAATCCATAGTCAACCCCTTTTCTTTCATAGCCAGGCCGGGAAATTTTGACGCTTACCTAGTACTTATATGTAAAAAAATCAAGCGTTGTTTTTTTTAATTCTGCAAAAGGAAAGTTTTTTGTAGTTTAATTTTTATCTTGTATTAGAGTTAGAAATGTACCCTGTCAAACACAAATGTTCTTCGGGATTTAAAGTTAATTTATTATGAATTTTATAGTCGCTGGGTTAAATAAAACTCAAAATGAGAGACAAATGAAGAAATGAACCACTAATTGTCCTGGCAGTTCTTTAAAGCATAAACTGTACACAAATCAAGCTTTTTTTTAGTGCCACCAAGTTGAAGGTTTTTACAATTTAATTTTTACCTTTTTCAGAATTAAAAATTAAACATGTAAAGAAAAATATTCTTCCTTACTTGAGCCAAAGTAAAGGTTTTTGTAATTTAATTTTTATCTCTTTTTTAGATTTAAAAGGCAACCTGTTAAACACAAATATTCTTCAGGATTTGTTAGCAAGTTTATTAAATGTTCTTGCTCTTAAGTTAAATAATAAAGCCCAAATTTTCTTAAGATGTGATACACTTAATTGGTTTATTTGTTCTGTCAAGCACTAACATACAGACAAATAAAACTTTTTCTAGATTCGATCAAAATGAAGATTTTTGTAATTCAATTTTTGCATTTTTGTAAATTTAAAAATTCAGCTTGTTAAACATAGATATTTTTCAGAATTTGTGGGCAACTTTAAGGAATTTTGTAGTCCTGATTTGCATAAAGCATAAATTTTCTTAAAACGAGATATCACATTAATAATTACACCAGATAGTTCTTTAAAGCACTAAGATCTAGACAAATCAAGCTTTTTTTTAATTCAATCAAGGTGAGACTTATTGTAATTTAATTTTTTTTAGGGTAAAAAATTCAATCCGTTAATTACAAATATTTCTCAAGATTTACTAATAACTTTTAGTAATTGTCGCTAACTTAAATGAATTTTGCAGTCCTTAACTTAAATAAAGGTCTAACTTTCTAAAAATCAGACACAGATAAACCAGACAGCTCTTTAAAGCACTAAATGTAGACAAATCAAACGTTTTTTAGTTGCAACAAAGTGAAGGTTTTTGCAAAATTAATTTTTTATCTTTTCTGGAGTTAGAAATTAAACCTATTAGAGACAAACATTAATCTGGAATCAAGTTTCTTTACTGGAACCGAGCTGAAGGTTTTTGTAATTTTTTTTTAGAGTTACAAACTTAGCTTGTTAAACATAAAAATATTTTTAAGGATTTATTGGTAACTTTATTGAATTTTGTAGTAATTAACTTAAATAAAGTTTAAATTTTCTTAAATGAGACTCAATGAACCATTAATTACTTGGACAGTTCTGTAAAGCACTAAAATGTAGACAAATCAAGCTTTTTTTAATTGAAACAAGGTGAAGGTTCTTGTAATTTAATTTTTATCTTTTTTTGGAGTTGCAACCTGTTAAACACAAATATTTTTCGGGATTTATTTGAAAACTTAAGAAATTTTGTAGGTCTTGACTCAAATGAAGTTCTAATTTTCTTAAGATAAGTCCAAGGTGAAGGTTTTTCTAATTTAATTTCTTTTTTCTTAGTGCTAAAATTCAGCCTTTTAAATACAAATATTCTTGACGACTTGAATTTACGCAGTTGCCGATAACTTGCATGAATTTTGTCTTTGACTTAAATAAAGTACAAATGTTCTTACGATTTAATCAAATATTTCTTAAAAGTGCTAAAATATATAATGTTGCAGCTTAAATAAGTTGAAAAAATTTTAGGGGTCAATTAAAAATGCAAATCTAGATAACAAACGCTTGGTGATATTTTTAATTTCTGTTGGTACTTAAAGGTGTTACTTCTCCAAAAGAAAGTTTCTGAAAGTTAATCCCGCCTTTCGGAAATATGATTTGTCTGCAGCCTTGATTTGTTATTGGAGGATACAGGATATTTCCCGAATAACTGCAGCGATTTTGTTAGAATTGTTTCCCTCTCAAATTTGGATTGTTGTTTCTTAAAATTCAGTCGAATTTCTTGAGTAGTTTTCTTTAAAATGTCATACAGTTTTCAGCAAATTTTCACTTCTAACAACTTAAAATAGTTTAGTTCATCTTATAATTGAGTGTTGGTTAAAAATGTGTATTTTATTATTCGAAAGCTGTAACATTACAAGATTACAACCACAACCTGTTCTTCTAACTTGTAGGAAACTTCTCTTCTTGATTAAAATTCCTAGAATTTCTGCTCAAATTCGCGGATTGCTGCTTTTATAGTAGTTTTACACTTAAAGAGAACAGTTTGAAGTGTTTACATTTAAACTCGGTGTAATTTCATGTAAATAGAAATATTTCTAGGTTATATTTCACTTTCCTCCGTGTTTTTCAACGTGAAAACTTTCGCGCTTGGTTAAAGTTACGGTATTAATATCAAAAGGGAAAATTATACCGTTTGTTCTTAGTAAGCTATCGTAAAATAAACCGAAAGGCGTTTAAAGTAATTTAAGTCTAAGTAATAAGTTTGGTAAGATATCAGAGCCTGTCAAATGTATAATGAACTTAACTCAGTGTCATTTATGAGTCCTATAGTCCCACTCAGAAGTGGCATAAGTAAGTTTTAATAGTTTGAGAGCACTCTAAGGTTCTCGAGAGTCCGAGAAGCGCGAACAATATTCATGCTGAACGATACCCTGGCGTATTGCTCTGCTAATTGCCAAGAGTCTCACTTCCGGCAAACTTCCTTAAGAAATTCTTGGAAACTAAACTAAACAAGAATACACAATTAAGAACTTTCCTGTCGCTAAAAAAGAATGGAAATTCCTTCCTTGGTGTTATCAACTTCCTGATAAGCACGGCGCTTTTTTTTTGTTGGGGCATCAAATTAACGAATAAATCTAGAAGGGCGGACAAGGGATGAAACCTCAAATGTATGTGACAATACTGCAGTCGTATAGCTCAGTTTAGTAATTAGTTTGGGAGGGGTTGGTTACGCCACAGTTCCATCATCATGATTGATTTAGTCCACGTATGCCGTACCTATTACCGCTGACTTTGATTTATAAAATCCCGGAATAACGTTTAAATTTTACGTTGATAACCCTTCAAATATCATTTTTTTCAGACGGGATAAAACAAAATTTACAAAAATAACGAATGCACTTCTTTATCTGCAATTAATCACATAATCACGTTGGATAAATACTGCAATTAATATTATTCGAACGATAAACAAACAGTAGAATGGTTTGCTGCACATGGTTTGTTTAAAACCTTTATTATTTTATAATTTCGAATTTTCCACCCATCTGTTGCGAAAACATTAATTAGTGCAAACAAAGGCATAGTAGTATTAAGCGAAGTACAGTAAATTATTAAAAATTACATTTACAAATACTGGCATATATTTAAGCTTTGCCTTCAAGCACATATTTACAAATTAAACTTCAGTTCTCTATTTAGGTAACTTTTCCAGAGTTTCTCGTCCTTTTTCGGGCTGCTTCGGAGTCTCTCGAGGTCGTCCGGAGTCTCCTGGGCTTTTTCGGAGTCGCTCGGCCGTTTTTGGAATTACCCGGGCTTTTACGCAATCCGACGGGTTATTTCGGTGTCATCTGGGCGTTTTCGGAATTACTCGAGCTTTTCCGACGCCGATTAGATCTTCGCAGGCCCACGGGCCTTTCTAGAGTTATTCAAGCCTTTGTGAAGTCGTTTTAAATTTAAAATTATCTCAAAACCTTTGAGAAATATACGAAAAATTACTAGATACTGTTAAAAAGGTTCTCAGTATAATTACAACTTTTCTGCCAAATACGTGATCTGGCTTCTGTTATTTATTGCTTGTTTATTGTCATCTAATTGTTTGAATTTGGTTCTTGTTGCCTTTAGGAATATATGTTGTATCTTCTAGTTAAAGCTATTGTTATTCATATTCAAGGCTTTTCGTTCCCCTATAATGTCAATTTTAATAATTAGACCTAGAAGGTACCGAAAAGCAATGTTATTTTAGTAAAATCTAACGAAATGCTGCGTCAATCCAATTAGAATGAATTATGTAAATCATTTACAACATAAGTTAGATGGTAGTCTCTTGAGATACTGTTTCTGAATTCGTCTGCTCATTAATTTGTAATTGTATCAACCGCACAGAATTATTTGTACCCTTTAGAACTTTGAATCCCAGTACCATACTCAGGTATATTTAATTAAGGTTTAGTTTTCTACAAGCTAACAATTCGCAATTGTTACATAAACTAACTGTCGACAACGCAGATGTATAAAATTAAAAGTTTTCTTATTTAAACCCTTTTTAACTAAATCGCCTCGATTTTATGGCAACCTTCTTGTTGCATGGCAAATTTTAATGAATTGTGAAGTAGATTAATGTGCTTACCAAAATTAATAACAAGCTATGCTCAAGTAGAATCCCATAGGATGCCAATTATCCTGCAACGTGCTTTCAACTTCGAGTTGCGGCAATCTCCAGATACGTCGTGTCTCATCAGAAATTTCCTTCTGTAATAATTTACAGATTTTGTTGAAATGAAAAATAAACTAATTTCTATGCGAAGTAAAAATTTTTGAATTTTAATATTTTTTTTAGGCAATTTTTTCAGAAGTGAAAAATAAAGCGAAGTAAAAATTAATGAGTTTAAGATATAATTTCTTATTCTTTTTGGAAGAACTAGGAATACTTGGGTGATTTTTGTTGGACCTAAAAATAAATTAGTCTCCAAGTGAAATGACAATTTGTGATTTTTAAGATATAATTTTGGAAACTCAAGGAAACTTGGGTAATTTTTGTTGGAGTGAAAGAGAAACTAATTTGTAACCGAAGTGGGTCTTAATATTTCTTTCTTTCAGAAAAATGAAGGTATGCTTGAGTAATTTTTGTTGAAGTGAAAAATAAACTAAGTTCTAATCCAAGTGGGAATTGTAGTTTTCAGATATAATTTCTTTTTTCTTTGTGGAAAATCACAGAATATTTGGTCAATTTTTGTTGAAGTCTAAGATAAGCTAATTTCTAACCGAAGTGAAAATTTGCGACTTTTAAGACTTTTTTTGTTGGAAAATCAAGGAATGAAAAGTAAACCAATTTCTAAGTAAAGTAAAAATTGGTGAGTTTTAAGATATGATTTTCTTTTCTTTTTGGAAAAACAAGGGCAATCCTTATTCGAGTCAAAAATAAACTAAGTTCAACCTGAAGTAAAAATATCTGAGTTTTACCCCTCATTTTTTTTGTCTTCTTGGAAGAACAAGAACTGCTTGAACAATTTTTGTCAGAGCGGAAAATAAACTAATTTCAGGGGAAGTAAAAATGTATGAGTTTTATGACATATTTTCTTATCTCTTTGGCAAAACGTCAATGCTTGGACAATTTTTGCTAGACAAACTAATTTCTAAACCAGGTAAAAATTTACGAGTTTAACACTTAGTTTTTTATTCTTGGAAAAACAAGGAATGCTTGGGTAATTTTCGTGTAGTGAAAAATAAACTAATTTCTTTGTTTTATTTGGCTAATTTAATTGGAATAAAAAATAAAAGAAGTACAAATTTTCGAGCTTTAAAATATAGTGCAAACTATGCAGCTATTGACCAGCGCACAATTATTGGCCACTGTAAATTTACCTTAGTAAATTCCAATATTTGTGCGGCACCATACGAAGAAGTCTAAAAGGTACAAGACGAGAAACTCTCTTAAAGTTTTATAATATAATGGCTGTACCAACCCTTCTCCATGGTTGTGAAAATTGGACAATGACACGACAACAAGAAGGAAATATCGAAACAGCAGGAATGAAATTCCTCGGAATTGTAGCAGGATATACACTTAAAGACTATATAAAATAAATTAGGACATAAGACTAGAGCTGGGTGTCTCAGACCTATATACAGGGAGAACAGAAAAGACTGACCGAAAAAACCTACTTTCCAAGGCAGGTATTGCCAGTCTTTAATTCCACTTTGCTTATGCGCGTTGCAGTTCAGTGTTATATTAGCTTCGCACGTGTTTCGCAATTTGACGTTTGCCTTGCAAGTTTAATTTTTCGCCTTCTACATCAGCCAATTTCAAGACTAGCATTCACATTTTCGTGTTTAGTACACGTAAGTTCGCCTATTTTTCCCAATATGATTAGGGTTAACGTTTCTGTTGGTGTTTTAGGTTAGTCAAAATAGACACGAATGTAGGTGCAGTTCATGCTTACATACATACGAAGCGGCACATTTTTACTATGTTCATTTTTCAAGGAGGCAGCACGGTCGGCTATTATTATTCTCCCTGTACAATAATCAAATACTATAGAGAGAAATGGCACCAACATGTAACGAGAATGGAAGATGCATGAATAACAAAGAAAATTATGGAGTGCGTACTACGAGAAATGTGGAATGTGGGTACTGAATAATAATAACATAATAAGTTCATGAAGACGGAGCAAACCAATAGGCTTAAACCTTGTGAATGATGATGAAGATGACGATGTAAATTTAGATGCTTCTAATAAGAAAACGCTTGAAATACTGACCTGGATTATAATTCAAGGGAAAATAGACAGAAGAAGAGGTCCCTGGTAGATGAAGGGCCTCATGGTTAAAAAAGTTGAGAGAGTCGTACGGACAATCCACAGTACTTTTCAGAGCAGCAGTTGATAAAATAAAGATCGCAAATATGGTAGCCAACATAATCGCCAACGATTGATAACGGTCAAGGCACTCGAAGAAGAAGAAGAAGAAGAAGAAGAAGACCTGGATTTTAAATTCGCAATCATTTCCTTGTGTTTCGGCGCACATACATCCTTTATTGGTACTACTGTAAAAATTTGGCGGACAAATGTTTTCAGAGACTACAGTATGTGTGCATGTGCTGCTGCAATTTTTAAGAGCGTGATAAGACAAGTTGATGTGAGGTAAGTCAATTATTGTATTTTAACGGTGTATTAACTAGATATTGACATTTGTAGCGACTAAACATGTGTTTAGAGTCTATTTTATGATTAAATTTTCTGGCTAACCTCAAAATTAAAGAAACTAGTACGGGGCTAATCACTACCTTTAAGTAATTCATGAAGTTATTGGCCTCCCAGGCCGATAACTGTCCAGCGACGGCACTCATGAAATTTTAGTTCTGTATCCATATTTACTAATTTAACAGTTCTGTTATGACTCCTCTAGAGCATTGTATGTTTTAGAAGGTCCTAGACAATTGTTGGGCCGGCGCCAATAACTATCTGTTTTAGACAGCCAATAATGTTACCTTTCTGCTTCGGCGGCCAAGGGAACAAGCGGGCTGACGGCGTCTTCGGCGGTAATGGAATGAAGAGACAAAACGTAGAAGGGTTTTATTCGGATTAAGGAATTCGTACACAATCGAATTAAGGAATTTGTACACATTCGAACATAAGAAATTCATACAATGACGTTAGGAATTCGGAGCAGGAGCAGGAGGTCACGGGTCGGTGATAACCAACCGCCGTGCCGTGGGTGGAAGTGATACTCAGGCCGACTGAGTACCACGACGATCTGGGAGTCGAGGACGGGTTGCTGGACAGGAACCGGAGCAGGACTGGACCAGGAGTTGGAGATGGGACTTGGAGTCGGATCTTGGGAGGAGATCTGCAAGTGTGCTAAATGGAGATGAGACTTTCAATTTATGCCCCAAAAGCTTTCCAAGTTCTTGCTCCCCGTGGAAGTAAAAATACATATGAAGTTGATCATCATTCTTCAAAAAGTACAATTACAGTAATGCTTCCTTTTTCCGCTTTGGGCCTGCTGCCGCCTCCAATGATAACATACCCTAGAATGGCCTAGAAAGAGGAGAAGAACTAATATAGGGAATTGATATGTCAGAATCTGGTTGGATAAGGGCTGAAGGTTTCTACAAATATACTTCATCGGTACTTTATCTTGCCCTTAAAAAAGAAAACATACATTTTACGGCCGGCCGATGTAGTATTCAAACCAATGAAAATAGATTGGAAAATGCCATTCTTCTATGGAGAAACACACATCTAAGTGAGACATTAATAAAAGAAAAATTTGCCCCAACATCAAATAGAACCAACAAAATGTAATTTCTGGAGGATTTTAAGGCCAAAACAACTGTAACTATAACATGGTTTGTGTATCTGTTAAGTAAATAAAAGAGTACAAACTGCAATTGAAGTTAGGAAACCTAGTTTAAAACCTCTGCATTTGTATTTGAAGCACACTTGTTTTAAAAACTGGTTAATATGTTGCATTTGTTCTTTATTTTGAAGATTCGAATATATCGGGTTTACCACCCACAAGTATTTCGATGTATAAATATCTCTTAAGAAAACCCCGAGACATGTCAAGAATACTATAGAGGCGAACCTATTTTTACATAAAAAGTAAGGCATTTTGTGTCAATCGCCTGCAATCCAGAACTACCTCGCCAAAAATGTCAAAAGGAAACGGGGTCGAGTGACAACTCATTTTAAAAGACCTTTTTTTTATACATTTTGCCATTTAGTTCTTGGGATGATTTTACCCTCTCAAAATTGAAGGAACTATACTAAAGTGTCTATTGAAGATAAGATTTGTTGGTTCAGACCATTTTTTCTTTAATTTAAACAAATGGAGCAAAACTGTGAGGGTACTCTTAAAATTAGCACCCTAAAGTTTGAGTATTCAAATGGGCACTACCAAAAAACTGGAATTTAGAACTAGGAGTCAAAGTATGAGAAATAAAAAGGTCTTTAAAATTTGATATCACTCGACCTACCTGTATATTTAATATTTTTGACGAAAGGGTTCTGATTGATTGTTAGTAGGGGATATACTGTGTTAGATAAGTTAATTATGAACCCTTCAACTTTCTTCTTTCAAGGTAAACCTGTATCCTCAACTAGTTTTAGCATGCTTCTAATAAGGTGCTCATGTGAGAGAGTTCCCCATTTTAAATTGCCCGAAAAGTTTTTGCCTCTTGTGACTGAGTACTGGACAGTCAAAAAGATTGTTTCATTAAATAACAGTGCCCTGTAACGAGTCCTACTAATCGTCTGACCTGGGTTCTTCCTAATTGGAAAACGTCACTTCACAATCTGCGAGAAGTGTTCGAAATATTGCCTTCCTCAGTTTTTGACCCTACTCTATAGGATTCCAGCCCATCTTCCTATCCCATCTGTCGAAATGCTTTTTTTGTTATTTCAAATACAGATTCGGGACCTATAAACGGGGTTGATGCACCAGTCCTTGCGAGAGCATCTACTCTGTTACTGTCCTCCACACATGTGTGCCCTGGTACCTCTATGAATTTGATCATGTTTTCCAAGGGAGGAGCGTCAACGTTCCGTCGTTGATTTAGAGCTAATGCGAGGTGATTCAAGTGCTTTCAAAACTACTTGACTACCAGACAAAATGCTTATGAGTTATTGAGTATATCCACATTTTGCATTATCTTGCACATATTGCAATATAGCAAAAATGTCAGTTTAGAAACTGGAGTATTGGTACCCTGGGACACACTTAAGTATTTTCTCTTGTGATCTTATAACAAATGACTTACATAGAAAGTAACAAATAACATACATTTTATTTAAAAATCGGCCCCCTTCAAGCATATTGTTGACGTGTCTCCTGGTTCCCTTTAGAGATGTTTGAACATCGAAATGCTGTGGGTGGTAAATGTTCAAATGAACATTCAGTACATTTTTTTGAAACATGCATTGTAATCGATGAATAATAATTATGTGAAATCCAACACTATAAAAAAAGGATTTAGAGCATCCGTTTAATAGGGATAATATTGACTTTTCAAATTGCCTTGGAGGCCGCAACGAAAGAAAAATGGAAACCAAAAAGACTAATCCAAACAATAGAATTAAAACAATCACCTTACAGCAGTTTAAAAAGGCAAAAATAGCTCAAAGAATTCAAATCGCCGTTATGTTGTCACGGCTTTTTGAATTTTGCATAAATTAATATAATACGGCCCTGTTTTTCTCAGTGTGAGCCGGCCCTAAAGCTTGCAGAATTCACGCGAATAATATTTCGAACCCCCATTCACCACTGCTTGCTAGCTGAGAGTCACAGGACTTCGACGTCCCTTACAAGTGTCGTAGTACGGAATTAGCACGTGACAATGTTTCAATAAATTCAAGTGGTATTCGAATTTAGAAAATACTTAGACGTGGCCAAAGACTTCTAAAAATAATTGACAAAACAGAAACACAAAGAATGCCTTATGTCTAATAGGAACACAAAGGAGAAAAATAGAAAAGGAGCAGGAAGAAGAGGAATAACGCAGGGAAACGGAAAAGATAAGAAGACAACAAATCCGAAAGGAAAATAACTTTCTAAACGTATCTAATAAAGAAAGGAAAGTTACTAAGAAAAAGACAAAGCAAGGAGAAACGCAAAAGTTGAATATTATTCTGAAAAGATTTAGAACAGAATGAAAGTGTATTTCCGGAATTTATTTGGTAATCTTTCTTTCTTTCTTTCTCTTTTACCCTCTTATACCTTTACAGTGTCGAGCGAGCCGGACACACCTAGCCTCAGAGCTGTCACCCATCCAAGTTCTGGCCAAGCAGGCTATTGTTTAACTTTGTATAGTTCAGTATTACGTGCACTCAAAGTCTGCCGTACCTCCGGTTTTATTTGGTAATAAAAATGCCAATAAAATTAACATATTGTCATGACACATTTTAAAGCCAGAAAATGAAATTCAGCAGCCAGAAGTGAATATTGATATGACAGACGTCGGTCTGTCACCAGATTTGAACATTAACATTATACAGGGTCTGTCTTTTTCATGCACAAGATCGTCTGTGATAAATTACGGAGTCAAATATGCTACATGCGCTAGATCATTTTCAAGTAGTGTATTAAAAAACACAATCTTCATAAATCTAATGCTCGTATCTTACAATGCTCGCCATGGCTAAAAAGTGACCCCTTTTACTTTTAAAGCCTTTAAACAGTTTCGCATGGTTAAAAAGAAAACAGCCCTTATTGTATCAACAAAAGGAATATACTTTTGCAATAAAAACATTATATTCTATTCTGCACTGCTACAGGCTAATAACTGAAATTTGGGGGCCAATAGGTAACTATGAAAATAACATTATTTTATTTATTTATTTTTGTTATCTTTTGTATGTGATTGTCTTAAGTTCCGACCTAATAAATATAAAAAGCGGCCAATACTACATCTTTTACCCTACAGTTTTCTGTTTTAGGAGACATGGAATACTTAAGCAATTGAAGAGGTTTCAGTATAAATAAACTAAGACATTTCCTAATGCCTTTCGCATTAATTAATGTTGGTGTAAGTAAAATATTTGTCTTTTCTCAGGGTTATTAAGCAAGGATTTTGGAATCACCCTCGAAATTTTCTTTTCAGAAAGCATTTCGTTAACCCAACAAATCTTAATTACTAAAATATAGAAACCTAGCACCGGATACTAAATTGTGTGCCTAACCATCTCCTTGTTTATACACTCCATTAAGGGCTATGGTGGACCTTATCCGGCTAGTAACTCTCAAATTAATATCATCTCGGGTGATATCCCTTTACTAAACATCAACTATTTCACTATTATTCACTTTATGGTGTAAATGGTAGAGATATTATAATTGTTTATTATGGTGGGGAGAATTGTTTTTTTGCGCCCCAGGATAATTCGAATTTTGTCCTTTTACATCTACAGTCAAGGATCCTATTAGTCTTATCGAAAATAAAGAAATAATTCTGAAAATCTGAACATTTTTGGAAAACAAAAAAGGTAGAGTAAAAGGGTTTTATATATTGATTAATCTTTTAAGTATTTGCTTTGATTGTTTTTAAATAAAGCGGATACAGGGTGCTCATACGAATTTGGATTTGTGTTTAATTGGTAGGTTTAAGCATTCGCCTTATTTTTATGAAAATTAATTACTTAAAAAAAACCATGAAATACGTTTATCTAAACGAAAAAGCAGGAAATAATTTTTTGAAAGTTAGAATTAGGTTATCTAAAAATAAAAATAAAACACCTTTCAGTTTTCAGGCGCAGGAAATATCAGGGTGACGACGTTGCTTTATGAATTACATTATATCTCATTTTATACAGGGAAACTCCTCGACCTTGCTTTATTTCCTTCAAAATTAGATGTGCGTAATTTCTCGCTATGTCAGGGTGACATATAGCGCTATTACGACATTCTAATGAAAGCAAATGTCAGAAAATTTGTTCTCGCATATAAAATACCGGGGATTTACTGTATTTTTCAAACGTCCTTATACATTCGATAGCAAAATCATTCGTAGCTTGCTTAATGACATAAAAAATTCGACTTTATAAAATGCGCGTTAACTTTCGACGTTCGTTTTCGAACTGTATTTTATACCACGTTATCAACACGAGTCGTAATCTCGTAATTATACGTGAGATCACGGAGCACGTCTCTTGAAGTCATCGTATTTCACTTGTAATTTAATGCTTATCTGCGGGATGAAAACGCAACTAAACGTGGTACAACACCCGGTAAAGAAATTGATGGTAGATTATCCTAAACTAATCCCAGATTGGGAAATTTGCTTACAAATGAATCGTGTTACTAGCTACATTCAAATTGAATCAGATAAAGGATTCTGAATAAACGGCTTTAACTTGTCGCTATAAATCCTTTACTATCACGTGTGCTACTGCAAAAATTATAGATAGTTGCATGTAAATTATGTGGAGAATAATTGGTCAGAAAAACCCTGCAAACATTGATTTTATCAGAAAATACGGAGACCTTAATTTAAATATTGAATAAAATTTGTTTAATAGTCTTATGCTTTAATTGCAGTTTACTTTTGCAAATATAAATAACGAACTGTTTTTAAATAGTTTGCTTCTTATTTTACAGGAAATTTTATTTAGGAAAAAAGTAAAGAAGATTAAAGATGACAATTGTTCTTGGATTTTAAATTAATTTAATAAATAATTAATACGTTGGCCAAATAATTAATAATAAAATTAACGTCTTAAGAAACGTAATTTGAAGAATTCACAAAGCGTAAATTGTATTTTTTGTTTTCCTTTCACATTAGATGCCAAAAATTAATTGTAGATAAACATAACACAATTACAACTAATTAAAACACGTTTTGTTTCCAAGTATGTGTAATATTAACTAATGTTAGGAATTTATTCGATATGAAGGATCATAAAGTCGTTGTCCTTGGAAAATTTACATTTGAGTAGGGTTTCGGCAAAGAGGAAGTTTCGGTCAAGTCATTTCTGCTGTATATGCTACTACCCTTCATGACGTGCTTTGAAATTTGCCTAACTATCTAATATTAAGGGGACGTTAACTTCCACTGACAGCTTGCTTTTCAGGTCTAATCAAACCGCTGTTTTGGGATAATCGATGTTGTGATATCCCTAAACAAGGATAAATATTAATGATTTTAGTATTTACTGCGTTTTCAAAAAGTTACTTTATATTGTTATAGAGAGTAATAATATGTTTCTTATATTGGATTTTTAACATTTTGTTGTAAAACGACTTGTAAGTTTTCTAAACTACTAAAACAAGAAAATTTTGAAAACTAGATTGGGTAATTTAAAATTATGGCGATTTCTGATATATTAATAATAAATATTAGAATTCTGTTTTAAGTTACGAAACATTTATGTTGGAAACTTTATACAATAATAAAATCAGAGTATTAAAATAAATGTTTTGCTTTAACAGTTAGCCATTGTGGAATATCTAAAAGCAAAGTTATTCTAAAATATTTAGATGACTGTAAAATAACTCCGTTTTGATACTTTTGTTATCTCTGCAATTCTGTTTGCTGCCAAAGAAATAAAATGCTGTTGCAGTAATCTAATTGTTGAACTGTAACTGTTTTATAAAATAATATTTTGCCTGAATGCTGAGCTTGTTAAATATTCTACCGAATAAACTAATTTTACATTCTAGTTTTTTAATAACATAACCTTGGTGAATCTTAAAAATTAAATAAATAAATATTTGTTGGTGGTTATTACTTCCAAATATTTAATTTGTTGTAATTATTTTTTTTTCTTATCCAATTTAAAGTAATTTAGGAAAATTACAATGAAAAATGGCAAATCTCTTTTCTTGCCTTAATAAAGTTAGAAATTTCTAAAAGATTAAGAAGACAAAAGAAACAAAACCGCGAATTAGCAAAATGCCACAAATATGGAAAAGTAATTAAAATTTTTAGATAAACTGCCTGAAAGTGGCGAAATTCTTGGTTCTTCAGTGATTGTAATAATTCTGAGTTAGGAAGATTAGTCGAAAATATTTTACAGCACATTTTCCATGTTTACATATTCGTGCTTTGCAAAAGGCAAACGTTAATTTTTAAGGATTTCTTTTACTAAAATTATGTTTTTGTTATTTATCTCCGAAAGTGAGCTTTGAGCCTAAATTTTCCATGTGTTTGCTTGCTTAAATTCAATATTTTTAGGATTTTAAATGATTCTCAATAAATGTGTTAAGTAACTGAATCTTTCTATATTATGCAGGAAAAATTACATTTAGCCGAGCCGTAGTTACGTAGTTATAATGGGTAAACCGTAAAAAATTTACCTTTTTAGAAGAAAATTCTAAATTTCAAAATTTCGCAAAAGAGTTAATTAATATCAGTTTTCTAATCACAAAATTATTTCCTAGAGAAAAACCTTTTTTTTCCAAAACTTTTCTAAATCCAAATCTGCTTTTACCAAAAAGTTTCTGATTTCAAAACATTTTTCACATTTCTACTTTTTTTAGAAGAAAATTTCAGATTGTAGAATATTTTCCCAAAAGCGCTTATTCGTTTGCTTTCGAAAAGTTTTCTAATCGCAAAAGCATTATTGTACTAAGAAAAGGTATTTTTTTTCAAAAACTTTTCTAGTAGTTTGGTAATCTATTTTTACCAACAAATTTCTTAGAATTGTTCCAAAAAAAGAAGATATTTCCTGATTTCTTTCAAAAAATTTGGATTCCAAAATATTTTCAAAACGAAATTTAGTATTCTTTCTAAAATGTTTCTAATACCTATTAATATTATTTATTATTATTATTATACCAGGGCAATAACAAAGTGCGAGTAATTGCAATAATTATAATAAAACTGGCGAATAAATAAACTAAAAAGTGGGTTTAGTATAAATAGTGCGTGTAAACAAGAAAGGCGGGTACAAAGTGACAAAAGCAGGGCTCAACCTGAGCAAAGCTCAAGTAACATTGTAGAATTTAGCTATAGACAGGTAGTTTAGCCTAGCATAGACCGAATAACAACAATTGTCTGCATCCAAATTAGGCGTACATTGTATTTATAACGCGAAGTAAATGCAATAAAATTGCAAGCAGCGTTACCAGTTTCGCCCAACGTACTGCGAGCAGGTGGATTTTCTGCGGACCATTCCAGGAATCTGTGGAGCCAAAGCCGTCCCTATGGTTGAAATAAATAACGGGACGGCAGCCCAAGGGCTATAAATTAGATCTGCAGCGCTAGTTGGCACTTTTAAGCGGACAAGAACTGACCGATACAAAAAAGGCGGGTGGTTGGAATGTTTAACATAGTCGTAAGGTAACGCATGAATATGGGCAATGAAACCGAATAATAATGGCGTCTAGCATTACAGAAATTCGGTAATAGGCAATAAGCGCATGCGATTTGTACATACGTATTTGTACATATATGTATAGATCGAAAGTAGTGTTCATAGTTAGTATCTTAGTAAGTAAGCATAAATGCAAGAGGAACCAACGTAAACTATACTAGGAGCGGGAAGTCGTAAGCAACGGAATGGAACGCTAAATCAAGTAGACACCGCCCGCCATGTACTTCACAAAGAGAAAATAGCAATGAAGGATCAGAAGGTTGAATAAATAAAGAAGAATTCAAGATAGAAGCTCTGGACTTAAGACGGAAACTCGCAAATATGTGAGAGAAAACTAAGAAGAAAGGCAACTGCAGCTGGAATAAAATATCAAAGACTTAGCCCCAAAATACGATCATCTGGATGACAGTTTTCGCCCGGCGCCGGCGTGTAAACCGACGCCTATATAGAAGATTTGGGAACGGAAGGATTCTGGGGGGGAAACAATACTGGAACAAGGTATAGAACGATCGGGTATACCACAACAAACTTATGATGAAGAAGGAAATAAACCGCATATATGACTCAAGAGAAGGACCAGACAACGAGGAAATAGAAATAGATAAATAATATATAAATACCTAAGAAAAATGTAGAAGAACGGCGAAGGAACATAATATAGCATAATAACAATGACAATAAAAATAAGGAATCAAGGAATACGTATACCTGTGAAATACAACTGAAAATAAGAATTTTAATAATGATAATTAATAATGATTAGACTAAGCTGGCTTAAAGTACCATGTAAAAGGGCGAGCATGTCTGCACTAAAGCGTTTCATATCATAGACCTACAAAGACCTATAGAATTTTTTAATTTCGAAATCCTCTTCTATGGAAAACTATTTAAAGAAAATCTAATTCCATAATATTTTTCAAAAAGAAATTTAGTTTTTCTTTTAAAACGCTTTTTTAAATTGTTTCAAAAGAAAATTTATTTCATGTTTAAAAATCTTTTATGACTTAGACACCTTTCCAAAAAGTATTTACTTTTAAAAAGAATTTCACATATTTTCAAAAAAATGGTTGTTTTTATAACAAAAACCGTTTTCGAAGCTTTTCAAAATTTTTTTTCTTTTTGTAACGTTTGTAATTTCGAAATCGCTTTTAATAGGAAATAATATTTTACGAAAATAAATTTAGTTTTCGTTCTAAAAATGCTCTAATTCTAAGCTTATTTCCTAGAGGAAGTTTGTCCTCATCTCTAAAAAGTTTTCTGACAGAAACTTTTCCGAAGGGAAATTTATTTCTGATTAAAAGGATTTCCGACTAACAAAATATTTTCTATTTTCAAATATGTTATCAACGGTTTTCAAAATTTGTACTAACTGTGCTCTTTATTTGATAAATAATTAATTCAATACTTTTGGGGGTGTTTTAAACGATTCTCGTCAATAAAATATCATTAATGGAGCTGGTGATGAAACTACTTATGTATGTTAAATAAAGTGCCATATAATGTTGTTTATACAGCAAAACGGCAGGCAAAATTACATTAAGCAGGGTGGTAGTTACATAGTTGTAATGGGAAAAGCAGTAAAAACCTTTAATTTGAGAAAATATTAAATATTAAACAATAACGGCCGACCTGAAATAATATAAATTTTATAACGGTGGCCACGAACTAATAACACTGGAGCGTTTTATAGTCCCGGGTTGAGCGTTAAAGTGCAGCATTCTGCGAAATGAATTCTACAATCATTAAAAGCTGTACAAATCATCATTGCCGCCAACTGCCGCTGACTTGGATTGCTTTACAGTGGACCGACTGGGATTTACTGCAGAACTAAACACTTCCTATGGAGGGGCCCTAAAATTATTGCTCCAAATACCGACTTTTATTGCTCGCTTATGTTGGTCCCGCTTTTATTCTCTTATTCAGGTTTTTGCTTAAAATTAGAGCTTGTAATAAGAACTGAATAACTTTTAACGTTTTAACTCGAAATTAGATGTTCGGGTTTTCACAAGCAATCACGAGCACGTGTAGTTAACTAACCCGTCTGATTAACCCTCGTCCACATACATATCTGCTCGCCTTAATGTTTATTGTCTGCTGCTTGGGATACAATGCAACATATTAACGGTGCCCATAACAACGTCTCTAATCAAAATTGTACCTGTTCTCCTTGATTAAAATTAGACTATTCGAAAATTAAGTACCACTACATTAAGCTACTTAAGAGAACGACGGAACCTCGTACGAAATATAATCTATTTTAATTAATTTTCCTCGCCGTTTTCGTTTGTAATAAATTCCGAGTTTTGTTTATAAAATACACCTGCTTTTCTCAGGTAGAAATTTATAAAACCTAGCCCTTGCGACAGCACCCACGCAAAACAATGAAGGACAATTCTCCTGCCTTTAATGCAGTGCTGACAATGCCATAGTTTTATTTTCTTTTATTTCTGAGGTTTTTTGGATGATTTATGACATTCGTTTCATAGATAAAACTCGACAGATGAATTTTCCAGCAAAACTATTTAGGTTGTTTTAGTGGAAAAGCCTTGTTCATATGCGAAAATGTTATCGACAGCAATAAGTTCTGAAAATATTCCTAAAAATGTTCTGTTTTTCTTCGGCTTCGACTTTGGTTCTAGGTTTTTTTATAATTTTACCTTTTTGAGTTTCTTTTAAACTCTGGTAGCGCTCCATACTTTAAGATGCGTAAAATAAGGTTTAAATTTTGTATTATTTTTAACTTAGGCACAAATAGGTCCTGAAAATATTTCTAATAAGATTTTCTTGTGATTGATTTTGACCTAGATCTCACATTTTTTGTAATTTTGCAATTTTGGGCCTTTTTTTAATTCTAGTAGAGCTCGATACTAACACGAATAAAATAATTATTTTTAACTTAGGCCCAATACAACCGAATTGAATGTGTGCGTTATGATTGTGCAAACTTGTATTTATCCTAATTATAGTAATTATTAACAATATTTATGATAATTCTTGAAATCTAATTTTATTTCATTAAAAGAATTAAATTGTTAGTTTTCTTCTTCTCTGTCCGTTTTTCACTAGAAGTTTGCGATTTTTTCCTTCGCCAACTCTATGTTGTTCTAGTCTTCTCTTTCAGTAGTTGTTTCTATACGAGGTGCATACTTTAAATCGATCAGTCCCAAAGTTCCAAAGTAGGCAATATACAAATTATCCCTCAAACGACGACATTAAATTACAACTGGCCAGAGGCCAGAGCCTCCACTGTGCTATTAATGTAACAATTAATGCGTCATTAATGAAATAGCTGCTTTGATCTGAAATATGCTGCATTGACCAAATTCTGGCAGTAGTAAAATCTGCAACTATATTATTTAACTTCATATATTTACTTCATCAGTGAAAAATCGCTTTAGAATTTTATGATAAAATTAGACCAAAGAATCAGATTGTTTAATTTTTCTTACCTGTGCATCATTTCGTGTTTGTAAAATTATTTGACACTATTAATTGTATGCAAAAAAAACTAATTTATTTATAAGCAGTGGTAGAGCGTAAGGCTGGCGTTACGTTCGTCCTTGATTCGAATGTCCTGCAGTCGGAAGGCCGGTGCCGATTCCTGGTGACCATTCGTCGTTGGGCACCAAATTAAAGACACTCTCCTCCGAATACAGATTCAAGAGGCAGAGTAACAACGTCCAACACGTACACACACTTACACTATACACACGGTGCAGTATGTAGGATCAAACGGAACACCAATCAGTAATTCTCAGAGTCGTGCCGGATTGTGCATTGCATCCACTAAAACCTCATACGGGATTAACGATACCGATACCGATAGCAAAAAATCATATTAGGAATCCCCTTGTCTAGAAAATATGTAATGTGGTTTGCATATTTTAGTATCAGAATTCTGTGGATGTAGTCACTGTAATTAGTATGTATGTTAAATGTCATATGTATTGCCTGTATAAAATCCTTCAAGCTCAAACCTATGTATATAATTACGTCAAATTATTGCATGGCTTCTTGCTTTCCTTTTTCCTGTACGAGCCACGGGGACATTTTCTTTGGAGATCAATTTTTCATCCTGTATAAACGCATTTGTATCTACCATTGCCAGGCCGATTTTCTAGATTTTCGATGACAATTTTTTTGAAATTCGACATCTTCCATATGGTTTCATTTCTTGCTTTATCTTCCTAAGTGTGTTGCAAACATTTTTCACACACACTAAAAATAAGGCAAGTAAAAACCTAAACAATTGTTTTCGAAAGTTTGCTACCAATTGAGTTTTTCGAGAAGTATTTATATTTTTGGATTTGTAATTTTCTGTAGATTTTCTCATGTAGCTGAACGTTACTGATCCATCTAATCATAGGTTCATACGTAAAATTTCTTCATCCCCAAAAGATTAGAGTTTTATTTACTAAATTACCAAACATTACAGGTTTAGGAGTATTTAAGCAAAAAGTCTCTCTTTTTAGATTAAAACAAAAATATCCCCAAAAGGGATTTAGACTCTTTACTTCCTTAATTTTTGAAGAGCTTAATCTTTCTTTGAATTGCTTAAGTAGTTTTACCTGTGTCCAGTAGAAACAAAATAATCTTTACATAAACATGCTTTCACTTGTTTTGCCGCTGTATTTTAGCGAGGAGACTCAAAATACCTGAAAAACGAAAAAATTGACACTACAATCCACTATTCAGGACCACATTTCTGCCAAAGGGTAGAAAATTTTCAATTTAGCAATGTTCCTTTTTTCTTCTTATGCTTCTTCTTCTTACCTTTCCTAGCATTTGTTCTTCTTTTTCTTCTTCCTTCTTTTTTATTTAAGCTACTAGCTTGCAGCCGTATGAGATGGAATTCCATCTTCTCTTAGAACGGCTGCTTCTTGGTTTCTCTGATTTTGTGCTATTTTTCAAATTTCTACTACATTACTTGTTTTGTTTTAGATTTACATCTATTTTTAGTTACCTGTTGTCTTATTTTAGCCCTGTAAAATAAGCTAGTATTGGTTTAAACATAGTTTTGTCGTTATTTCGACTTGCCAATATTCCACTACTACTATTATATTTCTTTTTCTTTTTCTTCTTCTTCTTCTTCTTCTTCTTCTTCTTCTTCTTCTTCTTCTTCTTCTTCTTCTTCTTCTTCTTCTTCTTCTTCTTCTTCTTCTTCTTCTTCTTCTTCTTCTTCTTCTTCTTCTTCTTCTTCTTCTTCTTCTTCTTCTTCTTCTTCTTCTTCCTCATGGCCGAAATCTAGGCTAATGGGCTGTTAATAGCTTATAAGTATGAGTACTGTGAGCCCTCTTCGTATGTATGCTGGGCAGGAGGCTAACCTTGCCTAACGATAGAGGTGAAGAAGGTCGACCCGCGTTGTTGCGAGGTTAATGGTTCTTAAAGCTGTTAGTATGATACCTTCTTTCTGTTCTTTTTCTGCTTGTTATGACCGAAGCCTAGGTCAACGGTCTGTTAGTATTTCATAACATCATAAATATGCGTTCTGTAAAGCCTCTTTATACGAATGCCGGGCTGTAGGGTAACCTTACCCGTCCAAACAAGTGAAGAATATCGACTGGCAGTGTTGCGAGGTTAACGGTTATCAAAGGTTAGTATGATAACCGGAACCGCAAGTTTAACGTGCTTTCCAAGACATGGAGAAGGTTAAATTCCAGCGGGGATATTTTCAGTCTCGGCAATCGAATCCGAGATGCCTGCTTGAGAGACCGAGGCCTTTTACGCTCCTCTCCCTTTTATTCTTTTATTTCCTAGATTTCGACCATTTGTGATTATTTTTCTGGGACAGTTCATTTCTGCAACTTATTGTGTAATTTTGTGCTTTGCTTCATTATTAGCTTGCATCGTAAAGGCTCTTTTGCTTTGTTCAAATCATAGTATTATTTGTAGTTCTATATATTTTGCCATTAACACAGCAACATGCAATTTTCTTGTTGTGATCAACCATCCAAAACTTGGTTATATTAAATAAGCAAATTACCTTGTGTTATACTTTTCGCGGCATAACTTCCAAATTGGATCCTTTGTAACTTTTGGCTCTGATGTTAAAGTGGATGTCGACTACTCATGTGAATAGAAAGTATTTCGAGTTGAATGTTTAAATTACATCCAAGATATATGTACTTTTTTTACATTGTCTTACGTTCCATTGTGCCCATTTTATTTCGTTGCTCCTCTTTGGCTGTGAGTAGGCAAACCACAATACGCGTCACTGAAAAACTCTTATGGAAACAGTATGGATTGCCTATTCAGAATTAGTAAAGCATTACGAGATTCTGTACATTTTATATTCCGTCACTGCACGATTTTCTGTTTATAAAGCCTGGAAGTTTGCCTTACCATTACGTGTATTCATTGTGTTTTCAAATAATACTTGCTTATCTTGGTATTATGTCTCTCGAAGGACTTTAACCTCCCTTTATGGGTTTCTCAACCAACATTCACCAGTCGTCACTCACTTTCCAATCTTCTGTGCTCATATTCCGAAGGCAACCATTTCGACGTCTTTTGAGCTTGTGGGTTTATTGAATTATCTCTTTGGCATTTTTCAAGGTTCTTAATTGCTGCTGCATTTCTTTCTATTTGCTGCTTCTCTTTTCAACTTATATGTAATCCCCATCGTTTTTAGATCCTCTTATACTTTCTTTATCCATCTTAGTCGTGGTTTGCCACTACTCCTTCCACTTTCTGGCTTATTTCGTAAGATCTTATTGTGTTTCCTTTTTAAATGTCCTAAGCATCTTATGTGCTTACTTTTGATCTTGTAGGACATATTTGGCTTAAAATATCTCGTTTTCAGTTCTAGACGTGTACTCCTTTTTCATTCACCGAATATCAAGGGATTTTTCGTTCTGCCGTTTTCAGTTTTTTATTTTTATTTTTAGTTATGTACATAGATGTCCAAAAACTATATTCCAGTGGTGGGAAAAGAAGAAGAGGTCGCCCAGCAAATAAATGGAAAACACATATTAGGAAGATCATGGTTGAAAGAGATCTTCAACAAGGAGACTGGGAGGACCGGGAAAAATGGAGACTGAAGACGACAAACCCGTAAAGGAAAAAAGTCATAAAGAATAAGAGGACCAATTTTCGTCGAATATATGTAACTACTGGTTTTATCACTGTTTTATACATTTTTGTATTACTTTTCACTGAAAGCGATTTCGATTTTATGTTACTTAAGAAACAGTCCGTAAAGCTGCCCTTCTTATCTTCAGTTCTTTTCCTATGCTATTTGCTTCCATGAGTAGATTAAAATTCTTAAAATTGCTGATTCCTTCATACTATTGCCGATTCACCTTAAATTATTCAATATCTTGGTAACTGTTTAAATTTCTTTGATCTTTTGCATCTGCAGGCGTTTGATTATACTTGCATATTGCAGGTCATTTGTAGGCTATGGCTATCACAGATCGCTCCTCCAGAATTAATTGTCGCCCTTCTTGTTATCCTTTCCTAAATTTGTTGATGCCCTTGTTCTTATTTTCAGAGTTGTATTCGGGAACTGTATACCCCCCAGTAGTTCTTTATCTTTATTTTATCCCACTTTTAAACCGATAGTACAATACCTACCTTCCATTCTCTTTATGTTTTTGTAAGTAACTAGTAGGTATACTGTGGACTGGTGTCTTTTAGTATTTTGTCAGGTATACTAATTTATGTTAGGTTTTATCGGGGTTTATATTCAAAACATAAATCGTTTACTCTAAATTCATTATCTGAGAAAAAAGGTGGCATTATTTCGCCCTTATCAGCGCCGTTTTTACCTTAACCTGAACTAGAAGTCATTAACTTGATTTGGCCTGGCCTGTCAGGAAGAAGAGTCATAATGGTTACCTCTGTATCTAAACGTACTAAAAAAGCTCTTTGAATTAAAAATATTATATTCTAGTTAACAGATTATCTATAAAAAATGAAGTAATAAATTGTATACCAATAATTAATAAACACGAAGTCAGTTCCCACAAATATATTTAATTTTAGATTTTACTCATAAACGTTTTCGTACCGACTCCTAAATCCATATTTAGGAGCCCCATACTTCTTCGGTTGGTGGGGTATCCTTTATATATCAAGCTTCTTTTCAATTTGTTTATTTTTTAAGTCACATATTTTTAAGTCATATCTTTAGTTAAGCCGTAAATGAAAGTGAAAGTTAAAGTTAAAGTTTAATTTATTATGTTTTTCATTGTTTTTTAGCAGTATTTTGTATCATCTGATGATGTACCGGAGTCGGTACGAAAACGTTTATGAGTAAAATCTAAAATTAAATATATTTGTGGGAACTGACTTCGTGTTTATTAATTATTGGTATACAATTTATTATTTATCACCATTCCCATTTCGAGTAAAATGGACATCAATCATTTTAAAAATGAAGTAGTTATGATTATAGAATTTGAAAGTCAGAAGAAACATTTTTGGCCTGTCACTTGTTATTGCCTGTAGGACATGACTTATTAGTCCTAACAGCAAAAGCAGCCCTGGCCATTATTAGTTTGTGCCTCTTAATTGAACTATTGTTTAATACCAGGTATGACGTCATTGTCTATTAAATTAACCTATAACATAATGTATTCTCCTCTGTGTATGACATTTATTGTTTATTGGTGGTTATGGTTGAAAATATTTTCCTCTTGTTGGAGTTTAATATATGTTTTTAATTGCTGCCTCTTTCCTGATATGTAAAACAATTTCTAAAATCTGTAAAATTTATCTTTGCATTTTTCCATAAAGTAAATGTTTTTTTGCAGGTGTTTCAAAGAGTTCTGCTGATCTGTATTTTTTAGGTTTACAATAGTTCTATGTCGACCAATATATTATTATTTACTATTTATTGGAAAACTCTTTACTAAGCTCTGAATAATAAATTATACAATTAAAAGGGAGTGCACTCGTATGATAAACAATCAACTGTTGTCGATTCTAAAAGGAATAGTTGAACAAAGCAGTTTGCAAAGCAAAATGGAAAGGAAACATTTAATAGTTTGAAATGTCTGTTCATCATTACGACGCGATGTTTAGGGAAGGCGTTAATAGAAAGGGTTTAAAATTAGTGTCCCCACTGATGTTTCCTCAGAGTCAACATTTCACATAAGAGCTGTGCATATAATCCCGGATGAATTTATTGGAAGCAGCGAACTGTAATGAATTTAATTTTTTCGTTTTCTATCGACTCCTTGCTTTTTGTATGCTTATTTATGTGCATTCACTGTTGCTTTATGAATTCATAATTTCACGGAGTTAATTAATTGCAATGCATTTGTTGACTGCTAAGCAGAATGTAATATCGTGCATGCTTTAGTTTTATAGCTGAACCAGAGCCTGCTATTATTGTGCTATCATTCATGTTCACTGAACTTCATTTGCATTTAAAGAACTTTTTTTTCAAATTTTGAAATTTATTCATAACGAGGATTCTGAAAAAAGTTACCGAAAAGTATGAAATATTAACGTGTGTTGGTTTATAATAAATTTTCGGGTGTGTTGAAAGTGTATTTAAAAATTTGCAACGCTTAGAAACCGGCAAATAGTGGCTATAATAAATTTCAGTCTACATTGGAATACCTGGAGATGAATTATTAGGTAGAGAAGGTCAGAGAGCAATCCGATTCCCACTGGCAGTAACTAATAACGCAATATCATGTCGAGATTTCAAAAACCCAGTCATATTTCACTATAAAAATAAAATGTAATGTCAGTAGCAAGTATAACATAATCAAGTTTGTATTTCACGCTGACATATTCAGATACAGGCATTTATTTTATTTTGATATTAATTTTTTTGTTAATTATATTGTTTAAAATTAACCAAAATTAAACAGAATTTTTTAGGGATGAACATTTAAATGTGCAAGTAACAGAAAGTGATGAATTGTTTCAATATGTTCAAAATGCAATTCCCGCCTGCATTTTTGAATTTTTATAAACTTCTTGGGTTTCTTTCAGTATCTCGAAATAGACGCTTAAATCCAAGAAAATATATCTTATTCTATTAGGAAAAGCCAATCATTTCGACGTAAACAGATTGTAACAACTATCATTTAAATTCAAATTTTATGGTGAATTAAAGCCTGAGTATGAGCTTGCAATTAGAATCCCTTTCCTATACGAATTCAATTAATTAGAGTAGATTGACACTACCTGTAAAGGCCTGTTTTGCATATTTTACGATTCGGTACATAATTTTCAGCATAGAGAATTTTGCATATTTTCGTATTTTATTTTGTAATTCTATTATTAACGATACTCCTTTTAAATATTCATACTTTAACGGCTCAATAAAGATTAAATTTTTGTTGGTGTTCGTTTTAAATAATAAAATTTACCTTTAATATCGTGGTTTATTAAAGTGAAGTAATCCCATGGATAGGAAAATTTAAATAAATGATCCGTTCTACGTTTAGGTCTTAACCTTGTTTGTGATTTTTTATCTCCAGTTGAAGACTAGCTGGTCGTATAATTTTAGGTGGGACATTTCTTAAAGATTGAGACGACTCTAAGGCACCAGAGATTTTTACCCCAAATAAAAAGGTTTTCTGTAATAAAAATTTCATGAGGATTTTTAGTTCCATCCGATATGTTCAGCATTTAAAAGCGATCCCGATTCAGGGGACTCATCTTTTTTTGTTAAAATTCTACAGCGAATTTCGTTATACACCCCCCGAGTTCACTTAGAGAAGATCTCTCTAAAGCTTCGTGTATTTTATTAGACTACGCGAAGTAATTGTATTCATTAGCGATATTACTATTAAAAGCAATTTTAGTTTAAATACGATGAAAACTTTCAGTCTTTCGCTGACATGTACACAGAAAATAGCTTTTAGAATGTGGCATCCAGCCATAATTACATATCGTTACGACTTCGTAGTTGGTATAAAATGTAAAGCGCTGAAAAGGAAGTAGGGAAATACGACAGAAACTCGCTTTTATATGCATCAGCACTGCATTTAAGACTAATGACTGCGTTGAAATAATTCGGCAATATAGACTGAGCGCATCATTGACTTTTTACTCACAAACCGGCATCCACTAGCATAAATGGAGAAAACATGCAACTTTAAGACCCTGAATATGGAACACATTTTGCCTGCACCCTAAATTTTTAAAAAACGGATCAATGATCACACGACGCTAACGCATAAATCGACAAAGTTTAGAAAGACTAATTCTGAATTTATTTGTTTTGGTACCAAATTTTACTGTTCGTAAAAGTTGTACCTATATGAAATATAATAATTAGAATATGCATTTCGTGTTTTCTATATTTTAACTTAAAATTACCCATTTCTTAGATACAATTTTTATAAGCTTGTTAATTAGAAATCTGTTTACAACAAACCTACCATAAAGTTTTGCGTATTTCGATAGTTTATTGAAATTCCAAGTACAAAATCCAGTTGCATGTTTGCATTATTTGATTTCAAAAATTAGCAGAAGTTCTCTCAATTTAGGTCTTTTTTGTTGCTTTCTTAATGGCTACTTTCTAAATGCGAGAGTTTTTTAAATTTTATTATAAACGTGTTACTTTGGACATTTTTGAGCATGTTTATTATCATTAATAATATACCTCAAAGGAGGTGCAGTGGTGCACCCTTAAGAATTTAATCCTTTAAAATGTCATTTCTGTAGATGTAGAAAGTTAGTTTTGTAACCAATAGATGTCGCTACTAACATAGAAAATCTTTAAGTTTTATGATGTTTTATGACAGAAATTATATACTTAATTATATTAGAAATTTCAAACATTTCTTCTTCAGAAAACAAACAAAAATAAATAAATAAGTTGATGATTAAGCATTGCATCATAAATCCATTTTTTAACAGTGAGAATGAATCTCTATTTTCCTGTGTAAATAGGTAAATACAAACACGTCAGTCTTGCATTCGATTTGTTTTCGTTTTTAGCTATGTTCTTCTATATTTTTCTGTGTAAGTCTTTGTTTTAACAAGTCTTTCTGTCTCAAAATTACACGGTCCCGATCCGGAAGACGTTTTGTTAATACTGACACTGACCGTGGAAGTCTTCGAATTACAAGTCTTTGTTATTCCAATTATTAATTTATTTTATAATTCAATAGTTCATTTAGACTGCCGATGGTTCTTTGTATATTTGGGATAGTAGACTGATGAAGCTATAGTTTTTGAAGTAAAAATGAAAATTCGAGAATTAATCTGTATTTTGAGTGCTATTTGGTATCATTGAATATTTTTCCACATAGTACCTATTTACTAGATGACTTTTATATGTTTTAGAAAAGCTTTCAATGCGAGACTCTGATTACATGCTGAATTTAAATCTTCAACCAAGAAGTACTGGATATCATGTGCTATTTTAGTTTTAACCCTTCTGATTTTTGTGACATTAGTGATGGATATGATATGTTTTAAAACATTTTTCGATACAACAGATAATAAATAATTAGATCGGCAAGGAATGACAGACTCAGCTTAGGTTACATCCGCCGGATAGAAAACATATACTGTGTATTCGTAACGCATAAATTCAATAAAATGGTAACATATTTGTTTTCGGGGAAAAATTAAAACGCCTCAAACGATTTATTAAGAAAACCTATATTTTAAAAAGTGTTAAATACTCGGGTTTTCCGCAAATTTATAAATATAAGCGAAAACAAATTAATTAAGTCTTTAAAATATGCATAAGATTGAAAAATTTACAAATAATGAATTTCATTATTACTGCCAATCAATTTTAATTATTATAATATAAACTGAAAATATTTTGGTGACATTCCTAAATTGAAGGAAATGCATTTTGCATAAAATTATTGGAGTGAAGCTTGCTGTTTAATTAGTTTAATTTATTAAAAAGCTCTAAATTTTATTTATTCGACAGAACGCAATCTTTTTTAAAATATTTCGGTTGGTAGTTTAAAATATTCACCAGTTGCTAATTTCGTAAATGCAATTTTTTATTTTAAAAAGGTATAATTAGAAAGGTCGTTAGCAACAACAACCTTCATTAATTTAGTGACTAATTTCGGTATAATGTTAATCCCATTAGTAAAAATAAAGGGTTGGAAATAGTGCAAAGTGCATATCTAGTTTTTTAGTGTAGTTTTCGGTGGCCAAACGAACACGCAGGGTTTTGTTCCATTCTCCGGAGCAGGGTGATAAATGTGTTTTTAATTGTCTTTGGATGTTAGCGCGGCCTCGCTATTTTGTGCCGCTTTTCTAACGATTTACACCTCGTCTAACTTATCGTAACATGTGGCGTCGTAAAAAAGCCGATCGCGCAAGAAGAGGAGGAAAAAAAGATTTCGTTCGATCTGTAACATTAAGGGCATGGATTGATAGAGGCACATACATATCCTTAGATTACATAAAGGGATAGAACAGACAAGCGTGGGAACGGGAAAGAGGAACCGGAATTAAGCGTTAACGTAAACAGCGGCCCGTCATTAGGCAACTTGTCCATTAGCATGATGCTGATGATCCGGGATAATTCTGCATCCCCTTGGACCTATCGCACCGGAACTAGCAGAGATTTCCTTGTTCCGGCCAGTCCTAATTATTTTACAGCCGATTGTTCCAGATTCTAACATGAACGTGCCTTAAGATCTAATTATTACCTTTACCTGTATATACCGGATGTAACCCAATCTTTTCTTTGACACAATTTAATTAGTAGGCTTAGGATAATTATACATTTCAACATATACATGTAAACATGCACTAAAAATTGTAAAAACATGGCCCTTAAATACGCAATCATCTTTTATTATTATTGCTAATATTACAGAAGTATTTTTATTTTTCTTGCTGAAAGTGCGGTTAACGTTTCACCCAGGAAAATAATTTCTGCTTAATGTTGATTCTTCAGGTATATTTTTGTGTAGTGTTCTAAAAAGGTTTTAGCTGAGGCTATATCCAAAAGAATGAAGGCTTCAGATATATATTTATTATATTCTGTATGCTTTGGTCCAGGTATTTGTAAAGCAGTTAGTAACACTTGCTGTTATTTATGACAGCTGCCTTTGTTAGTAGCTTGCTTTTCCGTTTGTAGATCTTGAATAATTTGAAACTCTCTTGTTGCTGCTACAGAAACTTCACAATATTTACAACATAATACACTTCCATCATCTGTAGTCTTTCACATACTAATTTAAAATTGCATTCACACATCTTTTACTTGTTTAGGAATATTTTATTGATTAAATTGACGCAGAAACAGCTTGCAGCTACCTAAGAAGTTTTAACTATAGGTGGAATAAATTGGTGAGTATTCTCATAATTGAAGCCATATACCCCTTGGCAGTAAGAACTATGCCTACCTTGACTGGGAAAACGCCTTGAGTTACTTGTACAAACAGAAATGCGAAATACTTCTTTAAAAATTAAATCTTAAAGCGGATGAAATATTTTAAATTATGCATTGATCCTATAAACATATAAATATTGTATACAGTGTGTTTCACTTTACATGAAACCACCTAAATAACTATTTTATTAATGATGCAATTAGTATAAAACTTTTACCAGTGATAGAGGCCATTAAGATGAATCTTTTTTGTAGGAATGAAATTTTTTTTGAGTCCAAATCTAGCCAACTATGATTAAAATAAAAACTGACATTTCAAGTAAAGTTATATTAAGATAGAGCAAAGAAGTATTTTGAAAAAGTTGTCGCTACTTATGAAATATGAAATTATTAACGATTCTGTCCTTTTGGGAAATTTTTTTATCAGTAATTCAAACCTTCGGCGAGGGAATATCCATTCCTCTAAAATTCGTTCAAATTTATGTATCAAATTAAAACAAAAAGTTAAATGCCTTATTAGAAAGGTTTACACCTTCTGCAAGACATTACAAAACTTGAATTTGTAGTGCTAATAAATGTATGGCTTGAATAATACAAGAAAAATCGAGTTTCCAAGTTTTCAATATGCAGGTTCGATTTTCTATTAAGGCTAACTGAATGCCAAAAATTGTTCTTATTTTATCACTAAATTATTTAGTCAGAAAATTAATTAAGCTTTGAGTTACTAAATTATCAAACTACTAAAATGACATTTAGTATAACAAATCACTCAGTAAATTTGGATGACGAATTCATAACTACAATTTTATAGTCAAGAGGTTGGGTGGTTCTAAATCTTGAGTTAGGTAAAAACAGTTCATTATTCTAAAACTTGAGAATTTAATAACGTAAAAGTTAGTAAAGTTTACCAACACTCGAGCAGCTATTTTTTAAAAATTTGATAAAAAATCAGCAACGTCCTGAGTTTTTAATTTTGAAATCTAACATCTGGACTTCAAATGTTCCACTTTACGGTTTCATATGTCTTATTTTATTCTTTTCCATTCATTATCAGTATTTTTCAATATTTGAAGTAAATTCAGACAAATTAATGCACTATTCAGTTAATTCCTGTGTAAGCTCTCCTCTCCTACTGAAAGCAATCTAAGCATTCTTATTCAAGCCAAATCCCTCTATCAACAACAGTAATTTGCAAAAAAATGACAACAGCTCTGGAAAAAAAATTATAAAAGGTAAGTATGTCAGAAATACACGCCGAGCCGTATAAATATGTAATTTCCACGCATCTCAGGCAGGCAAAAGAATAGGGTCAATGTAGAAGTAACTAATTCAGTTTCTTATTACACAAAATACGTGCCTACTGGTGTTTTTCAGATTTCTTCATTTCAGACTTAAGCTCCAGATTTGAGGAAAACAATAAGGAAACGGCAAAACGCCAACGCACGGTTTTCTAGATTTCATTAAGTAATTTTGGTGTTCGCTTGGTATTAGAAGCAGGAATAATATGTGCTTTCTTAAATATAATGAAATGAGTTAAGCTGGGACGTGGCGGATTAATACGAGATTTAGAAAGGATGCCGCCCTTTTTTGGTACAATTTTTTGGAAGCCGCAAGGAAGTGGTTTTCATTCCAATTTCCAAGCTTTTAGAAAATTTGATTATGAAACATTCTTGTAACCCAGTTACTGTTGTAAACTGAAACCATCTGCTTCAACTTTCTAACTTCATCGATCATAATTTCCTTGTCAAAATTTTGGCAATATTTATCGAAAACATTGACTATAAAGATAAGAATGAAACGTTTTAAAGTTAAATTTCGTGTATAAAGCAACGAACTTCCTTAATTGAAACGATAGATTGAATCTTTGTTATCTAAAAGACTGTCAAAGTTACGAGTCACCACTGTGTTGGTAGCCGAATGTCCGGAGGAGTCAAACTGGAAGTTATCAATAGCGAGACCCGGAAATTGGTTGAGCGAATTTAGGAGTGAGCAAATCGCTAGTTTTACGTTTGTTCGATTTTTTGTTTTATACGTCTCGAGTTAATATGATTTTATTTATCAATGCTGCTTGAACTTAAAGTGACCTTAGTTAATTTATTTAAGAAGAAGGTTTTTATAAAGAATTAACAACGAATTCTATTGAGTTCGCCGAAACTAATTAGCAATTAGCTTTCTATGTTTTAGATTTGCTCTTATGAAAGGTTTAATTAGACTCTTCAGAGTACTGAAAAGGCTTTTTTAAATCAAATTGATGAAGTGGAATTAAGAAGCGAGGGGGTTTTTATTTTATTTTAGGCGAACGTAGTTTTGTGATAGAAACTCGGACATAGCTGTCACCGAAGTAGATTAACTACTTTATTATTCAGCATCGATCGTTTCGATTCATTAACTCTATTTGTGACGGGATATTCTTCAGTTAAACCCACTACGGTTGCTTACATCATTTCCGCCTGTTTTTCGCTAGATATTTTTTTCTTAAAAACGTATATTTTTCTTCGAAAATCCATCCCGGATATATTTCCTATCGAGATAAACTCCTGCAGGATAATAATTATACAATTTCCTATATAGGGTTGAAGAAGCGCAGCAAGCCATGAGGGCCCCGGGGCATTACAAGTTAGAAATTAATTTATAGTTTACTATAGTTTGCTTAGTTCTATAGCCTTGGGGGTTGTTATGCGTCCATACATTGTAGACAATCAGAAAATGAAAAACTACGCATATTAAGTATTTCGTTTGAGTTATAGTTTGATGAAGCTCGGAAATATAGGCAATATTTATGTATATGGCCCCGACATTGCGTGGAGAAAATTCATAAATCTGTCAAGAGTAAACAGAATGGAATCCATTTAATAAAATGATATAAACCAATTACTTAGAGTAGCTCCTTTCTCAAGGCTTCTTCATAGACCAATATGTGTTTATTTTCGAGTGGTATACGAGCTTGAAATTTTCGCCGGATAAACCAATATCGGTCATCCTTTTAAAACTTTTGAAAGGCCGCAAGCTATATTTAATCCGACTGTTATTACTGATTTAATTTTCAGGTTGGTACTTGTTTGTCGAATAACCTTTTGCAGTGTAAACAATCGTTTTGTGATTATATGAATATGCATAAAATACTTAAGCTTGGGCTCATATCAAAACTAACGAATGTTTATTTTACTTCTAAACTTCTGCAGTTGGATGAATACTTAATAATAACTCGAAAAGCAACGAAAAATTGTAAGTTAACGGTTTCTAAATTAATTTATTTGTTAGTATTAAATTAAGCTTATCCACAGCTTGCAATAAAAACAGGGTCAGCGATTGTCTTGCATTTTCAACAAATTATTTCAAAATGGAATGAAAACGTTTTTTAGTTGTAGTTCAAAGCAAGCTTCTTTACTGGTATTTTTAGGAAAATATAAAAATCACATCCTTTCCTCTAATTTTACTGTTTAACTTGCAAAAAGCTTTTTTCTACAACCACAAAAAATTTAAATATTTCTGCAAAATCAAATCTGACATTCATCAAATGTCATTTATGACATTTTGATTTGCGTGCGGAAAGTAAACAAATAAGCGTGTGGAAAGTTTACTTTCCGCACGCAAATCAAAATTTGAGTGTGGATCAGATTTGCGTGCGGAAAGTAAACTTTCCGCACGCTAATTTTCACTTGTTCGGCAAACACTCATTTTCAATACTCGTATCTATGGAGACGAAGTCTGAAAATCCCACTTTCCATGGTGGTTGTAGAAAAAATCTATTACGAAACCTTTTGGTAGAAATGAAAAGCTCAGCTCTTTAGCTTTAACATTTATTTGGAAAGGGAGTAAAAAAATGTTTATTCTTTAAAATGTTTTATTTTCAACCATATATGTAATGCCGTTATTACTAACTGTTTTGTAAGTTGGAAGATTGGCCTTTACTGAATGATACTTTCTACCCGGGTGGAAAGTAATCAGCTGATTACTTTCCACCCGGCCACGCTCACTGTCATTGAATGACAACTTGTTTGTTCAAAATATTAATTATTATTATTATAAATGATTCATATTAATTTATATGTATGGTTGAAAATAAAATAGTATACAAACCTTGGTGAAAAGTTTCATTACTGTCTCGAGATCTACTAAACCTCGACGCTTCGCGCCTCGGTTAACTATGATAATTACCATTAGACAGTAATGAACTACTTTCCACCTCAGTATGTAATATACTATTAATGCTTGGAAGTCTGTGTTGGAGTTTTTTGTTTATTTATATTACAACGCTCTTTGAAAAGAACAATCCACCTTTTCTATTTTTAAAGATAACGAAAATCCAGTGTAAAAATGAAAAACTCAAACTTTTTCGTTGAAATTTATTTTGCAATTTAATGTTTTTCGGGAATTAATTTGGCCTATTCTATAGCTTTTCCTTGCATTGTTTTTAAAAAATGTTGGGAAACGCTATCTTCTGAAAATTATTAAAATTTTAGAGATTAAAGTTTACTTAATATTAGGAGTCTCGTAAAAAGAAGAAATACATTTTTTTCCTTTTAAATTTATTTGGTAATTTAAAAAAAACAAACTTAAATTTCTTGATAGCTTTGAGAATTAAAAGGGCCTGCTCTAAAGCTTGCTGTTGCATTTTGTGTAGGTTTACCAAGTACTAACAAGTTCTTCTGGAAATTGGTTACATTTTTAAGCCTAAATTGATTTGTATTGCAACGTCCTGTAAAAATAAAAATTAATATTTTCGTTTTTGAAGATATTGAAAAACCCATTACGAAACATTTCACCAGTATTTTTGTAAATAGTGTGGGAAATGGAAAGTCCAACTCCTTTTCTTATAAAATAATTCGATAGAAATGATTGTTTTTCGTTTTCCTTCAGATACCATTTGTGGAAAAAGTTAGGTAGATAATTTTTGCTGTAATATCACAAATTCGCAAAAATAGTTGACATAACTTTGACCACTTGAGGTATTGTAAGTGAAAATTTCAGGAAAGAAATACTTACATTCTTTCATATTTTTATGAACTAAAAGGTATTTCTAAAGAACTACAAAATTTTGTAAAATAAAATTGTTAAGATTTACCTACATTTTCGTTTTTTTAAGAATAATGAAAAACCATACTGAAATTATTTGTGTTTCTGTAAATTGTGGCGAAATAAAACAAACTTGACAATTCCTACATTCCCTCCCTACACCTATGTGTTGCATTTTCTGCAGATTTCTAAATTTTTGTAACAAAGAATTGTTAAGATTTCGGAACTTAAAATTCATTCATCGTAGAAAGCCTTCTGGATTGCAAATCCACATTTTAAGGATAACAAATAAATATAATCACTTTTCTAGAATATTGCTGCAAATTGTGGGGAAATAAAAGGCTCGGCATTTTTTTCTTTGTAATTAATTTATTAATTTTAGGGATAAAAGATACTCAAATTCATGTATATTTTTTAAGTATTAAATGATCATCTCTCATTTTATAAAATAAAATCATAAGATTTCTCGTAGAAAGTCCTGCAAAACGCAAATCCACACTTTCGATTTTAAGGATAACAAAGACTACCACTAAACTTTTCTGGAATATTTCTGAAAATTGTGGAAAAAAGCCACTTCAAGGAGAAGAAGATTTGTAAACTTAAAATATATTTATGTTACAACGTTTCTTTTATGGATAATAAAAGAGCCCTAATGAAACTTTTTGAAAACTGTGAAGAGATAAAATACTCAACTTATATTCTTTCAAACCTGTTTGGTCATTTTAAGGAAAAAAATTTTAAATTTCTTAATATTGTTAAGAATTAAAAGGGCTTGTTCTAAAGGTTTTTCTCATATTTTTCTCAAAATTGTTATAAGCTTGAACTTTATTTATCTTGCCCATCGAAAAGAATGATTCTACGATTCGTTTTTTAAGGATAATGAAAAAGCCATAATGAAACCTTTCTGGAATATTTTCTAAAATTCTTGCGAAATAAGGAGTTCTCAAGTCTTCCAAGTTTGTTTGGTAATTTTTTGGAGAAAAAAAGTTTTGCCTGATATTGTATGTGTTGTATTTTCTGCATCATCATCATCATCATCATCATCAATTGACATGGAGCAGATCCTCGTGGATGAGTTAAAAAATTTTGAAAAACTGTATTTTATCCAAAAAAGTTTTCTGAGCTTAAAATGTATTTGCATTACAAGGTCCTGTGAAAAACAAAGGTCACATTTTCGTCTTTTAAGAATAACAAATCTTTTATAGAACTTTTTGGCATTGTTTTTACAAATCATGAGGAAATCACACTAATTACAGAGCCCTCTTTGTTGCACATGCTTAGTTACTTTGTGACAAATTAGGGAATCCTATTATTCAAAATAGAAAAATTTGTAAATGCTGGGGTTGAAGTGTAAATATGATCAGTTATCTGAGATTAGTTAAATCGTTGTTTTAGGTTTTGAGGGAATCAATCAGAATCGAAATTTCTTTTTTTAATAATTCTAAGAAACGTCCTTGTTTGCTTTTATTATTATAGGTTCAAGCCTCAAACATACTTTTAATTGTAACGACCGTATTGTTAAATTATGAAAGGTTTTTACCGCTCCTCGAATTTCTTTTTATACCCCTCCAGAAATCCTCGGAAAGGAAATATCTCAATTGGTAGGAAGCTCAAAAGGTTAAATTTTACTTTGGGTGTTTAGAAGCTCTTTCTTATAGTTCAAAAGCTAACCTATTTGGTATTTCAGTATCTAAAGTAAACTTTATTAATTTAATATTTTTGGTTTTACAGTTTTATAAAGTTCTTTTGAGAAATCCAGTTTCTGCTGAACTATCTACGCTATTTATTAAATGTCTGCAGTAATATGTATTTGTATTTAAGTAGGTTGATAATTGTTGGTGGGTTAGTAACTTGAAGAATGAATAATTTAGTATTTTGCTGATAAAGTAAGAACCATTTTTGGGATTCAGTTAACCCTAATAGAAAGTTAAACTTATTTGCAAGCAATTACTGAATACTGATATTTTTTTTGTGCAAACCTTATATTTAAATAGGACATCTGCTAACACCATAAACGAACTGATATTTTCAATGTTTTTAGTGTTGTTTGAATTTTCATAAAAAGGTGTTTAATTGTATGCATAAACTTATCGAAAGAGGTGGGGAGAGATAAATAGCCTTTAATATAATATGGACATATAAGGTTTACCCCTTTTTATTGCTTTTTATATTTTAGAAAACCTCTGTAGATACCAGAGCAAATCCTGAATAATTTGAGTTGTAAAACTTAACAGCATTATTTCACACATAATTTTACAAATAAATAATTAAACACATTCAGTAATATATTTGAATTTGTGTAGTATTTTTGAGGATTAAACAAAACAGTCAAACTTTAGTATTTTTAAAAGGTTAGAAGGGTTTGCCTTAGAATTTTCTTTTTTTTGTAGTTCTATAAACTATCAGAAAATTGCATTTCCTTTCCGAAACTTATAAGGTTACTACACCGAAAACGAATCACTCTATTTCTGTTTAAAAAAATGCTGTTCTTAACTTGATTCATGCAGAAAAGGCGTACATTTATAATTTTGGGGATTTTTTTTAATGTATAACATACAGGTACTAGTACTAAGCAAACGTTTTCAACAATAAACAGAATATTTTTTAGTTAAAACATTGGAATCACGATTAAAATATCTAATTAAACTTACAGAAGAACTAATTTTAAAAGTAGAAGGACTGCTTTGTAACCTAAATATTTTCTGTAAAATATAAAAATTGCTAAATTAGTAATCATTGATACGTTCCCAAGATCTGTTGCAAGTTATTGTTCAGATATAGTACAGAGTGGTTTCCGTATCCGTTAGCTTTCTATCCAATTCCGGAAGTGTGACTAACACTACCAGTGCTATTCGCTGGCGGATCATTAAACTACAATAATCACTTATCGCACAAAGGCAGTTATAGCTATGAAATACTAGTAAAGGGAGGCAGGCGGCGATTTATTTCTTCCCAACGTTTGATTTATAGACACGATTTTCAGTACTTCATTTCGGCATAAAGAAATAAAAATTCCTTCCGTAACGTTGTTGTTAAGCTGCATTGCTACATACGAAGATGGGCCTCGAAGTTTATAATAACATAAATTTTTTTAGTAAGCCTAGACGTCAAATCTAATACTTGACGTAACGTAAATCTTCTAGAAACAAAGTTCCTGGACTGAGACATTGCTACAGACTTAACTGACAAATCTGATCTTACGACAGGAGATTTACTGCTTTCATCTGCATAGCAATATCCTAAAAAGTTTCAGTATCTTCGAGGAAAGCGCGGATAAATAATACTACTGGATTTTATAAAAAGTTTTAATAATACTCTTCTTTTTATTTTTCGGAATGAAATTTATTTCGTATGCAGAGATGCTACTCCCATTGTTAAAAGTATGGAGTGTTCAATAACAAACCCGTTTGGAGCCGGTTGTGCTTAGATTTATAACTAAACCATTGTACAACGGGCTGCATATCTAATAAATTACTATATCATTAAAAATCACGTCATTTTCAATATGATGATATGAATTGAAAGTTTTACTTTCATGTAAGAAATTTTGTAAATATTATAAAAGGTGATCGACATCTTCTTCTTCCTCAATACATTTTCGAACACTTCATCGGATACTTTACATTGAATTTTACAGAAATTGCAGCGCATTATTTATTTCTTAAAACTTCTCACTAAGTAGTCCGATACCTTACTTAATTCGTTAAAATTGTTTACTCTTGTTCAAAATGTTTATATGTTCGAATTTATGTGTAACGTTTTATAATAGTTTCCCATTGGGTGGTTTGCAGGCTGCGATAAACAAGGAATAAAACTATGGGGTACGCGTTCGGCTATATCAGTAGCTGCTGCTAAAACTTCATTTGTAAGATATAAGGACTGATTGTTGTATTCTGTGATAATTAATTACCGTTTACATGTAGGTATACTATTCAGACATGTTTGTCAGTTCTCTAAAAAAATTCACATACAGAGGCAACTTTTGAAAATCTCTTCACCAATACATTTCTCAATGGCACTCCATATATTTTAGCCAAAATTTGTCATAATTTGGAAAAAAAAATTTCAAAGAGATTTCAAAGATTTCAAGGTATTAGCTTTTGTTAAAATTTGGCAATAAACTTTGTAATACATTACACCTTCTCCCTTCAAACACTAGCTTGCCTTTGGTCTTCTGGATTTTAGTTTTTGCTCTCTCACTGCATTTTATTACATTATGAGATTTTCTGATTTGTACATTCTTTGCACAATCTATATTCCAGTTTTCTGTTTTGATCTTTACAATAGGTAATACGGGTAAAAACTGGCCAGCGATTCTGAGAACAAACAAACAAGGACGCAAAATGCCTATGGTTTAGGAGGCCAAAGAACCATCATAAACAGAGAGAAAAGGTTTCTGTCTGATGAACAACAGTGTAGTTCATAACAACTAAATTAGAGCAAAATAGTGTCATTTGTCTGGCTTAACTTTAGGTATTTACAGATCAGTACCACGTATGACGAAGGCAATAGGAGGAAAATTACCTGAGCTGGTTTTTGCTGCACAATTATCATAGTTGAGGACTTAAAAAAGTCCATATGAATATACGAAGAGGAAGGAACTTTTCACTTAATAAATTATGCATTTGCATTGGTTCTCTTACTGTGCCATAATTTGGAATTTCAAATGTTAACTTGGAGGTTCATTGCTTCCATTCACATTTTGCTGACAAAGGCCTTTCCTCTGATGTTATATCTTCTTTTTCTTGCCTTTATCTTGTTTTGTCTATCGCTTTCCCTTTTATAGTGTTGGCTATTTTTGGTTGAACATTTTCATGTTTTGCAATTATTCTAATTCACATCTTAGTCTCGTCTTTGGCTAGTTTTCCTTTTACTATTGTTTTCACATGATTCGGAGTAAGCTATCATATTTTAATAATATATCATGTGTTTCCTTTCTACAAAAGCTGCTTTCACGCATTCTCTCTATTGTTTATTATTTTTTTGACTGGTGAGATACCATCTTCAATATTACTAAATAATTTTGTTGTCCATATTTAATAGCTAAGCTGGGTCCTTTTGGTGTACGCGTTTGGTTTGTAAATTATTATAACAGCTTTTCTAGTAAACCAGTAGTTAATCTTTCTATTACTTTTATTATTTTGCTAACTTACCGACAAGTTATAGTGAGTATAAAAAAGGTAGGCCATTTCTCCGGTAATTACTCATCAAGATCTCTTTTGATTTAGTGTGTTAAATTTTTCAACTGGTTTTTTAACGGTGGTTCTTTGCCATTCTCTCTTTTGTTTGATCAGTTCAAGAATGTATGTTGGAGGAATGTGAGGATTATATTTTCTTTTGGAGTGGCAGGATTTAGTCGAAGATTTAACTGCTTTGGTGATTGTTTTCGTTAAGTTTTCTATTCTTGTATCTATATCGTGTTGGTTTACAAGTCGAGCATCTAGGTGATTTCGAAACGTATCCCAGTTGATATATCATTTAATTAGCCTGCGAATGTGTGGGATGTACAAAGGAGTTGCAGTCATTGATATAAGCACTGGAAGGTGATTAGAGTCTAGTTCAGTTACTACTTCTTGCTGGATAGGTAAATTAAAATGTTTAGTGATTAGGATACCTGTTTGGTGGTCAGATCTGTACGGGTAATAAGTAAATTTGCTAGGTGCTATCACTTAATGCATTGGGATTTGTTGCACGATATCCCCAAAAAAGGTTTTTACTATTTAGGTCACCTATGATGGTATCGATGTGTTGCACAGGTTGATGATGTTTACTTCTCTAAAGCATTTTGTTACGCTGTTTGTAGGCTGCTGTGGTTTGGATTTGGTTGTAGCTTGCTGTGAGGTTGGTTCTATGTATTATTATATTTGAATGGGCGTGTGGAGCTGGATTGGTCGATTTATTATTGTTGCTACTTCTTCCCAAGCTGTCGATGGTCTATCGTTGTGGAAAACGCCTATTAATGATCACCAATTCGACAATTTTTGTATTTGCTCGAAAATTGTTACACTAAAACCCCTGTGCCTTAGCAACGCTAATTTTTGCATGAGCTTATTTCTATAGTCGACAGTATTTAACTGTAATCGTTTTGATTTTATTTTTTGTCGTAAACGTTCGTGTATTAATTATGTTTGCTTAAGTTCATGAAGGACACACTTCTTTACCACTAGCACATACATGTTTTGCAACGAAACAATGCCCAAATGATAACATATGCCTTTTCTGCATTACTCATTTTCAGATACAGTTCTTAAATGTGATGCCTAGTATCTGTTATTTATACCATACACTGATGAAGATACATTGTTAATGACTTAATTAAAATATTCTTTGTCAGTTCGAAACAGTTTTAAATAATTTTAATGAATAAGCGTACAATCTCTGAAACTTAATCATGTTCCAAGTGGTGATGTAAATATCACAATTTGTGATTAGTCCCCTTATGACATATTCTTAAAATATTATTTAGGCGCTGATAATACCGTACTAATTGTCATACTGCAGTAGTAAGTTTTAACCTAAATAGAACAACAGATTAATAATCTAAAACACCTGTCTGTCAGAACTCATATCGATTCACATTCACGTAACATTTAAAGCAACATTTGTTGTCACAACATGCACATTTCAGCTGCATTACATGCATGCTCTATTTATGATTTTATTTCATTTAGTTTTATTTGGTTTGATTTGAAATATTACGAGAATTTTTAAATTTATTTTATTAAAAATTATTAGAACTCGTATTTATTTTTCTTTCTTCTTCTTCGTTAGGTATAATCATTTCTCTATGGAATTTTTTTAATGCTTAAATGTTCTTCCATAATTTATTAAAAATAACATTTTTATTGAACACACATAATTTTAAACTTGCTTTGCATGGTTGTTCGAATGACTGTTTCTATTTTATATTATCTTATATTTTTGTTACTCCTAACAGATTCTAGCTTTTTAACCAAACTGAGGATTTTATTAACACAGAACGCACCAATGTATTGTTACTGTTTAATTGAACATGTGCGTGACCAAAAAAGCAATGTGGTTGCAAAAACAGGTGTTAACTCATTAAAATGATCAGCACAATTTACACCTTTGCTAATTAAAGACGGAACGCGTACCCGAGTACAAAACATGCAAAATATCGCCTTAAAGAACAATTATCTTAGGTACTTACAGAAACAAAGGCGAGGTTTTACCACGTCATTATTAAACCACAAAACAAGGACGTGTCAATTGCCTTTTTGCATCGATTTATTTGTAATTATAATCTACTTTGCAGGTAAGTACAAGGTGATAGTCAAATTATTGTAATTATAAATATAGCAAAGTAGATACTCGTAATAATACTGATTAATAAAACGTATTTCAGGAAATTACTTACCTATATTTAACGTAATAATTGCGTCAGAGTGGATTTCAGGTCACATAATTTAGTATTAATTGCAGCACTAATGGTTTATTATATTATCCGAGTTAGCCATAACGAACAGCTTTGATATATCCCGTCAGTGTTAATTGAATTGCTAAATTGGACTATTGAATTTGAACATATAATTGTTTTCCCAATTAATATATTTTAAAAATTAGTTTTATTCATTTCATTTATTTCAGTTTAAATTTATTTCATAAATTTTAGATTAAACTGGGGTTAAACTATGATTTTGCAGCATCTTCTGCATAAAAGTTCATTTCCGATTTTTAATTGCTTGGAAAGTAGGTTAGTCTTAAATTTAAATAACTAAATACAAGCTTAAGCTGACGGACGATTAAATAGCCTGTGGTAAATGACTTATTCTTAAAATATTCCAGTTGTTTCCGTAGGGAATTTCTTGGCAATTTCACAAAACAAGGTTCTTTTAAGATACGTGCAGGTTTCCAATATTAATGGAATAACTAACCGTAATCTACTTATAACTAAGATGAGATTATCGTTGGGTTTTAACTATAAGACTATTGCTTATTCGACTTAAGAAACTAGACATTAAGAATTCATTTTTTATCAAGGGATTTTATTCTTTCGTTTGGAAACACTTATTGCCGAAAAGCTACTTAATTCTAGAAAAAAATATGTCAGCATGCTGTTCTATACATTGCAGTTCCTGTTGTTGCAAATTTAGTTGACGTAGTTTACAATTTAAAATATAAATTTTAGAGAAAACTGCCACATTAACTTGAAACATTGCACTTAATGTAACTTTTAAAATCGTAAATCTTCTGTTAAGGTTATTTTTTAATGTAAAATACGTCCTTTATTTTATTGCTTCTAAGCACAACTTGAAATTTCCTTGGTTTTCGTTGAATGTTAATTTGTGATAAGGTTTGTTGATAAATAAATTCATATTGTGGCCAATTCGTTTCTAGAAGGGCCTTTATTTTTTAGGGCTGAAAACAATCTAGTTTTGGATTGATCAGATTTAGTTTGATTCCTTGGTGTTGCCCTTTTCTAGAATTAAAAGTTTGCTCTTGTGATTGCGATTTGATTCGATTTAATTTAATTATGGTAGAATAGTAGTGCCAAATAGCTTCGAATATAACTTCAATAATCGTCACAAATTTCGAATTAATTCCACCGTAAGGCGATTCTAACTAAATTTCAGTATAGTTTAAAAATTATCCTGAATTAACAGTAAACTAAGTCTAGGCACGATTTCACTACAATGCAATTTAAACTTTGGGAAGCCTAAAACTGAAATTTAATTGGACACTGCTTTTCACAATACAGTACACTGTAACTTGCATAAGTGTAGCTTTGTATAGTTTCATCCAATGATCTACCGCTAATTCAAGCAACTCGTCTATTATAAAGAGACAAAAGCATTTAACAAAGTTTTGAACAATGAACGCAATGGTTACAACCTTACAACTTCATTTAATATCCGATTAATTGTTATCTCTAAGTTTCTGAAATTTTTAATATTTTGATCGAGTTTGGGTAACTTAATTTATTCGTAGTTTTGATTTTTTATCCTGAAAATGGATATAGCAATAAATTTAGTTCTTGCTTTAGTTACAACCGATAGGTACTTTATTAAAGTGTATCAAAAGCCTTGTTGAAATACTTTCGATTGGATAATTTCATAATTTTCATAACATAAGCAAAGGTTTCTGGCAATTTACTAAAAATTCTTCTAGCTTACACTTCTCCAAACTCTGAAAAGTAGTAATTTAACGAAAAATGTCAGTGAAAGTCTTCTTGGCAAGCATGCCAGGTTTCTTTGGTAGAGATCGCATTGTGGTTGAATATACACGGAAATCTGAGTTAGTTCTTCTGCATGAGTTTATTCAATGTTGGCTGCACTCCAGAATATATTCGAACTTGAGCCTTAAGAGCTTAAAAATATAGTCTACCTGAGTGTCAGAACATTTGTTTTAGAGATATGTTCATCACTTTATTTCTAGGTAATTTTAAACCAACGTTGGTAGAGTTTTTCAGTTCTTTTTGATTCTTTTGCGCTCGGAGGTGCTACGTTTTTACTTTTATTCACAGCGAAGATTGATCTAACCTGGAAAAGCTGCGAAGTACACTTTGATTTCTTTTTTTCTGCTGCTGCCAATATTGTCCAGTGTTTCTAGTAGGATTAGTCATCTGTCAGATAAAAGCTCCGTGCGTTAATTTTCTTAAGGTCCTTCGAAGATTATTTTTTTTAAGTTAATTCAAAATTCTCCACACTTCTTCTTCTGTTAGAAGTAGTTCCATGGTAGCCTTTAGAAGTTTAATTTAATTGTTTTTCTATATTCTTCCCCTGATAATTTTAGAGCACATGTTTTTGTCGCGTTAGTAATTAAAGGTCTTCTGAGCTGCTCACTTTTTAACAGCTTCTTGTATATGTAGTCTACGTCCTATTTTCAGTTTATATCTTCTTTTTCACCTTGCCATTTCTTTAGACCAACACTGTAAATCATGTATCCCAAGTGATTAAATTTGTTTATCTATTTGAAGTTACAGTCTTCGATTTTGAGCCTTTCTTCTTTTCATTTTCCATATTGAATTTTGTCGTATCTTCACCTATCTTTAGTTTCATTCTCTTTGCTTCACTTTCTAATTCCCTGAATATCTTTATTAATTCATGTTGAGATCTGTTTGTCATTAGGTATTATTTCTGCCAACAATTTCATGAACCTAGCCTTTCTGACTCTAATTTCACATACCAATTTGAACAAACTTACAGATAACATCGCTTCTTATTACAGTCTAATAGTTGCATCTATCTGCTGTGTTGCCTTTCCGTGTGTTTTATAACCCTTGCCTGTATAGTGTCGTGCTTGTAAGCTTTAGTAACTGTGCTGGTATTCGTAATTTAGATTTTCCGTGTAGGTATCATATTCTCTTTGTCTATTGTATCGAAAGCACTTTTAAAATTCCTGAGAAATAGGTTTAATTCTATATTGTATTGTCTTTACTTTTAATACTTGGTTTAAAGTGTGTATTATGTTAGTAGGGCCTGTGTATTAACTACATCAATATTAGTTTCCTTCTTGGTGATATCTACTATATCTTCTAAGTACTTATGTCTGTATAAAAGCGACTTAGGAAGCCTTAACCCTCCACGTTGCCGGCCCTCACGGAGTGCAAGTGCCGATACCTTTACTTACCTGGCTGCTAGCATTTTATAGGCAGTTTTCAATAAAGTTATTCCTCATATTTTTCAAACTCAGCTCTGTCGCCTTTTTTATATATTAAGACTATTACTGCCTTGCTCCGCTTTTGTGGCATTATCCCCTCTTTCAATATTTCTACCATCTCTGGGTGCATTTCTGTGTCCACTTCATCTGTTCCACATTTCAGTAATTCTGATGCAGTGTTATCCTAGGGATTTATCGTTCGTTGCTAATTTTGTAGCCACTTTTATTTCGTCACATGTTGGGTCGCTTATTTCATGTGTGTTTTTTCCTTTTTCTCTTTTTGCAATTTTGTACTTATACAGTACAGCAACGAACCCTTCTTTACTGACCATACTTTTCCCCCTTGTCTATCACTTGCCTTGTTTTTCCTGTCTTTTATTCCTACCTTTTTTATATTCTCTTTATCACGCGCTATCCACTTTCTGTTAGGTATGCCTTTACTAATTCTTACGTCTGGCATTTCTATATAGGCATTTTTGTTATATCGTCATTTCCCATTCTTTTTAAGTACCTAGTACCTTTTAAGTTATGGCTTGTTCTTCTCCTAAATTATGCTTGTACTTGCTTTCCTCGAAATACTTCATTCCCACACTAGTAATTTGTCTTGTCCTTATTTTATCAGTATTGATTGTTTTATAGATCCTTATTTTTGATCTCCTAAATAAGTTTCCTGCTGTAATTTTGTTATATAATTTCCTGTTTTGACTATTATTTGTTGCTGTTTCCACCTATAAATGTTTAGCACGGACTACAATTTTAAATCTTTATTTTGTTTGCTTTTTATATTAAAATATATATTTGCTGTGCTCGTTTCCTTCCTTCATATTCATTTATTTTTAATCCGTATGTTCTCACTGCTTTATTTAATCTGTGAAGTATTACCTTTAATTTCTGCTGCGTCTTTATTATTATTGTTACATCGTCCGCGAATGCCAAGATTCGATGTGGATATTTGAATATTGTTTCTTTTTATTTATTCTGCTTTCTCTCACAATTCCTTCAAGCACTAAATCAACTAGTAGAGTTGATAACTGGTCTCCTTGTCTCAGTCCAACATTACTTTGGAACTTCTTTGGATAGCTTCTATCTACCCATTCCTCATTTTCTAGAGAGCCATTCTTGCTAGTGCAATTATTTGCTCGGGAACTCTTCTTATTGCTATACCTTTGATCCTGTCACAGTGTCGTATTCCCTTTCAAAATCTGTGAAGACTATGCGCAGTAATTTATCTTTTTCTTCTTGAAGGATATGATTTACTGTTAACGAGGATTTTATGCACCACTCTTCTGTATTGTTCCATCGGAGTACATATATATATATATATATATATATCCTTCTCTAAATATATAGTAGATTATTGCTACTCTCCATTCTTCCGGTATCTTTAACTTTCCCCAAATTTACTTTAGAACTATGATATTTCTCTTTATAATGTGTTGCCTTCATATTTAATTCAGGTGTAATTCTATCTTCGCCTGCACTTTTGTTATTTTGTTACCGCCCATTCATTATTTTCCTTTTTTATAATTTACTTGATCAATTTTTTGCTTCTGTGTATAGATCTTTCTCTACCTATTTGCCATTTATTATTCAGCTATTCCATGATTGTTTTATTTTTTCTTGATCGTACCGTTTATTTTATATTATTTCGTTTTGTAAATATCCTGTTTTTGTTTAGCCTGTTTTCTTTTTAACACTTTCATAATTATATCATTAATTTTTTCTGTTTGTTCCTTTTTCAGAATTTCTGTATTCCATCGAATTCCTACTTCTAGTCTATCGTTCATCGGATTAAATGTTAGCACCTTCTTTATTGTTTCCCTTCCAACATGGAGTTCAAGCTCGTTCTTGCCTTATTTCCGGTAATATAGGTAGGATAAAGTAAAATTTTCTCCTCCAATTTGTTCATCATTCGCTCATCTTAATTCTTATTATAGTTGTGTTCTACCATTCGATCTCTTTAGCTGTACCATACAGTTCTCCTATTTCCAGCATCGTTTTAATATTCCGTATTTAAAAAAAGGCTTCATTTTTAGAAGGTCTTTTGCTAATTTTTACTGTTATTCACATTTAACATCATCAGAAGGATGCAAGGTTCTCTTCCAAAAATTCCCAAGTGTTTCAATATCCCAGTCGTATTTCAAAGGAAAAGGGCCATCATTGATGTAATGTTAATGCTACGATTAAATTAAGATTTTTCGGAACGAAAATTCTTATTTTCAGAAATGCACGGAGAAATAATACTACCAACTGTCATCTTTGCATATTTTTTTTTCATTTTGAGAACTCTTTTACAAAATAATGTCATGGACACTGCTTTAGAACATTTTCAGATAATTTCAAAACATCCCTGGCAGGTTTTTAGCATAACAGTGTTTTGCTGTCAGGGGTTTCCAGATAGCTACTTTTATTCAGAGTGAATTAATATTTAATGCAAAATTCTCTTCGATCTACATTCTGCTTTCTCCTGAAAAGTTCCCAACTTTTCAGCAAAGGCAGTCATCTTTCAAATAAAACAATCCTCACTGATGTGTCAATTACTGGAAAATTATGTTTTTCAGAACTTTTCAGGAGCTTGAACATTTCCAAATAATTTTAAAATGGCATTTCTTTGCATAAAACCCTTATTCAGGTTTGCCACGTTTTTATTGTAATCTACAGCGAAGATTGACGTTTAACCTTAGAAGATGGCAAAGTTATCGTTGAACTACTTTTTGTCCTTTCATGAAAATAATTTTCAGTAGGCTTACTCATTTTTCCGTAAAAAGAGTTATCATTGATTTGATGTCAATTATGGGATTAGATAAAGGTTGCCCACTCAATAAGAGGAATTTATAACAACTATTAATACTCATATCAAGGATTCTCTATTGTTTCTGTAATATTTGCTTCAGGAAATCGTTTGCCAGAGTTTGAATTCGAGTTTAAACCCCGACAATTGCTAGTTATTTTGTAGTACCGAGTATTTTTTAAAAAGTTGGTTACAATTACGAGTTCTTTGTAAAATATGCAGTTACCAGTTTCCTTTAGAAAATTCGAAGTAGCATTTCCTGCAAATAAAAAACTCTTAACGAGAACAAATACGGCTACGAAAGGTTCGTAATTAGACTTTTCAGTTGTGAATTATCGAAGCAGAAACTGGTAGTGAGTTTTAGAAAGTTGTAAAGTGGAGATTCTTTGATGTTTCCCTGCAACTTTCCTCTTATTTGTGAAACGGGCACGTGAAACAACAAGCTCTTGTTTTAACAGAAAACAAATCGTCTCAAATGTTTTTCCTTCAAGTATGGGAGTTAGTTATCGCGCTAAATATGGATATTGATGAGAAGGCGGCACAGTTCGTTGACAACTCCATTACTGCGTTCAAATGGATGTCACACCAGTACGACATCCGCAACATCACTTGTCAACGACTTCTGCGCACGGCATCTTTTTAGCACTTCATAAATTTTTCATATTGCATTGTGTTCGAAATATTTCACTATATTTTGACATACCTCGAGGAAGCGTTTCTGCAAGAAAATCCACACCCATAGCGAAACGCGATGCAAGCGAGGCTGTAATTATGAAATTATTCGTGTAATTTTGATAAATGTGTGTCAGTGCAATTTGGAAGTGAAGAAAAAACGCCAGGTATCAATTTTCTTAGAAAATCCGGGGCATATATAACATCTAACGTCATTCATCAAATAGGCTGCACCGTTAATCTCAATTTAATTTGTCAGACTTCCCATGAAATTTACACTGCATTCCCTTCTATTTCGAACCTTCATTAATTACCTTATATTAGAATTCTGCATTGCTGTTTCTGTTCCGCAACCTGCAAGACGTTTGAAAAATTAAAAATAAATCTGATTAAGGGCTGCCCGTGCAAACACAAACCAGAAGGAGTTTTTTCCGGCGATGTTAATTTCTTACCACCAATAATCTATGACGGCGGAATAAATTAATAACGACATGCTTTGCACTATTATTACGCCATTAGTCAGACTGGAAGGCTTTTGATACAACCTTGAAATGCGAGCAGCTGCAGATGGTCATTAGCTTCTCAAGCATCTAGTTAACCGTGCCTTAGGGATGGGCATTTACAGCTAGTTAAAGAGACAAGGGTGCTACCGAGGTGGTATTTAACGACATAAAAAAAGGCCAAAAGGAGTGTGCCTGTTATTATATAAACGAATGACCGGTTAACAAGGTGCTAATAAAAAGAAAATCATTTTATATCTCACCGTTAATTTTTTTTATAAAGCTTGATGCAGACTGTGTAATTTATTTGGCCATTTCCGAATTAAAATGGAATTCTGGTTGATCTTTATCTTTAGATTGAAGAATTCGCGGAGTTAATTATTTTTAGCAAACTAACTTGCCGAAATGTGAGCCATTTTGAATTTTTCAGTTGTTGCTCAGTCCCCTACGAAGTCGGAAAAGCTGCTGTGATTTTTTCCTAGTATTTTTAAATTCTTCGTTACATTTAGTTAATAAATAACTACTTAGCGATATATTTTAAGTTCAAAATAAAAGGTAAATATGTAAGATATTCAGATAACTTGAATCCTACAACTTTGATTTTTCTGATGTGCATTTTTTGACCTTCCAGGACTTAGGAAACACAATCATAATATATTTAACTACATATGTTTTTGAAGAAAAATGAAAGAAGAAGCAAAAACCAAGATTGCGTATTTACAAGAAAACTTAGTAAAAGTGGGCGTTCCAAAGGAATTCGGAAATTAATTCAAGGGAGCAACAACTAAGCCATTTCTTTTTTGGACAGCAACAAATTTTAAACAAAATCCTATAAAATGACCGTTAATTAATATTACAAAGAGGTTTAGTAAAAATGGGGTTTCCAAGGAATTCAGAAATTAATTCAAGAGAAACGGTTATGTAGACAACGGAAACCTTTTAGGCTTGTTTTGAATTACCTATATCTAAGAAAGTCATAGTTTTTCTTTTAGTTGTTATTGAAATGTAATTGTTGAAGCCAAATTACTGGTAGCTAAAGCTTTCACGGGAATTTAATTCCAGGTTTTTAAATTTTAGTTAACAAAATCGTAGTCTGCAGAAGGCCTTTCCAAAAGCCTTTGATTAAATAAATAATTAAGAACAAGAACAAACTCACAGTTTCTTTAGTCACTGTTAAAATGTAACTGTTGAAATCAAATTGTTAGTAGTAATTTGCAGAAGGTCGTTCGAAGAGTCTTTGGTTCAATTATCCTTATTGAAAATTTTCAGACACAAATTTACATTTTTGTAGTCATTGTGGAATCCAAATTGTTGGTACCATGATCTAGAAACGTTTCACGGAAATTTAATTAAAATTTTTTAAATTTTTCCAAAAGAAAGCGTAATCCGCAGAAGAGCCTTAGGTTTAATTACCCTTATTAAAAATTCCAAGACATAAATACACAGTCTTTTCAGGCATCGATGAAGGGATTGTTGCAATGAAACTGTTCGTACCAAAGCTATGCATTTTTTACGGAAATTTAATTAGAGTTTTCTAAAATTCACTAAGCGGGATAGTAAGTTGTAGAAGGCATTTCGAAAAGCCTTTGGTTCAATAATCCTTATTCAAAGTTACAAGATATAAACTCAGTATTTTTGTTATTGTTGAAATGTCACCGTTAGGGCTAAACTGTTGGTATAAAAAGCTACGGAAACTTTCTCGGGAATTTAATTAGAATTCCTAAAATTTTACCAAACGAAATTGTAGTTTGCGAAAGCCCTTTCCAAGAGCCTTAGGTAGAATTATCCATATTTCAAAGTTCAAGATTTAAACTCACAATCATTTAATAACTATTGTAATGTAATTGTTGGAACTAAATTTTTGGTACCAAAAGGTATCTACAAACATTTTCACGGAAATTTAATTAGAATTTCTGAAATTTTGCTACAGCAAAACCTTAGCTACAGAAAGCCTTTGGTCCAATTATCCTTATTAAAAAGCTAAAAACATAAATCGTCACGTGGTTTTACAATTCCGTGTTATTTTAGGACGTTTTGAGTTATTTTAAATTTTTGGTAAAAATTCTTTAGTACGCTGTCTTTTAATTTTGATTCCGTAATTATATTATTCTTGACTGCAATTTAATTCCATTTTAGTCTGTAGGGCATCCAAGGTTACGCCAACTCAGCGCGTTTTGCTTGAAGTTCTACGAAACCTTCAAAGTCACCCCCAATATTTTGTCGTTGTCGAAATTTTCCTTTGTTAAAAATCCCAAGGTGACCTATTTCACGTGTATTTTGTCAAGGCATCTCACCTTGTTTCAGTTATTGCAGCTCCTCGTGATACAGTTTGGAGAATCCCCAGAACGCCAGGCTATGTCAGCTGACTTGTTTCAGCGTCCTTTCGATTCTTCTACAACCCCCTTCTTTAGTGCGTGACAACTACTCGATCATGTCTTTTAAGACGTGGTGCAAGTTTCTACCATTCCCAGCTTAGGCCCTTAAATCACCGGAAAGGCTTCTATTATCGGTAACTTTTGTGGAAAGTTACATTTACGACTTGGTCAGATTCACCAAAAGAATGCTATATACTTCCGGAAAGAGATAGTTCTGTGTGAGGAGTTTTAGTGGTAGTTGTCGAAGTACCGTTCCACACAATTTCCTCATTTGAGGGATTCAGATAACCCACAGCCCTAGGGATTATTCTTCGTTTGTCTTGCACCCGCCTTCCGGGAAAAGGAACACCATCAACGTCCGCCACGTTGCTCCCTGTGCCGAGCAAGTACCAACATCTGGCCAGATAAAACCTATTCTTCTTTTTGCTACACCTGCTTTGCCGTTTACGTTTTAACGTCAGTTTCGATGTCTACGATTGCCGCTTGCTGGCAGGCCTATTAAATACCGTCCAATATGGAGTTTAATAAGTACCGCCTTTGTTTTGTTTTTGTGTTTTGTTTGCAACTTGTAAAGTAGTAATCAATGTCTGGCCAATCTGTATTGATCCAGTGGTAATGTTGAAAGCTTTGTGAATCTCGCCTTGGGCGGATCTAAAATTCACATTGTAAAGTTTGAGGGTTGCCAACCAGAATTGACTAGTTTGTTTCGTTAAATTTGTGTTCAAGTAAAGATCATTTGTGTTTAGACTATAGTTCAAGTTTTAAGCCATTTCAGGTGAATTTTGTGTTATGTTGTATGTGCAAAATTTAACGGTGCTTATCGAATTTTTGGTTTAGTATTTGTTGTTTCTTGTATGCCTCCTGGGGATTGAGGGGCTAAGTTTGTAAATGTTTTGCAGTATCTAACGTAAACATAGTTTTATTATTTGTTTTTAACGTAACACATTTTTGATTGTGTCTTGTGTAATTTCTTAGTATTCATTTTTATCTTTTGATTCATTAAAAATTTTATTGTCAATTTAGTTTGATCTCGTTATTGTGTTCAGCCCTCCCCGATAATATTTGTGTTAGTGTTTTCTTAAAGAGTTACGTGTAAAGTGTTAGCCTGCCTACAAGTTTAAGCATTTCAGTAAGTAAGTCAGTAATTTCAGTCAAACAAGGTACGTTACATCTTGCGGCAGGATGCAGCTACGACCTCCTTTGTCCAAGCCCTATGGAATCTTTTTTGGTGGGTTTGCTTCTTTTAGATCTTTGGGTGACTTTAATATCACAGTGGCGCTTAACATTTTCATCCCTATTACGACTACCCTTAATTGAAGGGTTTTATCGTTTCGAACTGCCCTTCTCCACTATTTAGCTAGCCACGCGTCTAAGGGACTTTACCATCAACCTATAATGTCGTAGTGCGAATTTGGCACGTGACAAAATGCACAGTTTTTTAATCAACGTAATTGTTGTAACGAAATCGTTCCCACCAAAGCTATGAATTCTTTCAAGGAAATTTAGTTAGAATTACTGAAATTTTACCAAACGAAATTGTTATCTGTAAAAGGTTTTTCGAAGAATCCTTGATTTGGTAATCAATATTTCCTATTCCTAGACATAAACTCATAAATTTTTTACGCATTATCTAAATGTAATTGTTGTATTTAATTGTAGGTACCAAAAGCAACAGAGACCTTATTGTGAATTTAAAGAGAATTCCTGAAATTTCAACAAACGGAAAGCTAATTTTCAGAAGGCCTTTGATTGAATTACACTCAAATTCCAAAACATAAACCCCATGCAATTGTTGAAATCAAATTGTTGGCACCAAAAGCCACGAGAACTTTAATGCGATTTAATAAGAGTTGATGAACTTTCACCAAACACAATCATAATTTGCAAAATGCCATTAAAAGAGCCTTTAGTTCAATTATCCTTATTGAGATTTCCAAGACACAAACTCACAGTTTTTTTAGTCATTGTTGAAATGTAATTTTGGAACCAAATAGTTGGCACCAAACCTACAAAAACTTTCAAGCGAATTTAATTACAATTTCTGGAAATTTGCCTAACGAAACCGTAATTTGCAGAGAGCTTTTCGAAGAGCATTTGGTTCAATTATCCTTATTTTAAAATTACAATACTTAAACTCGCAGCTTTATTTTATTATTGAAATGTAATTGCTGCAACCAAATTGTTGCCACTAAAAGTTACGAAAACTTTCAAGGGAACTTAAATAGAATTCCTCAAATTTTACCAAACAAAAGCATAATTTCCAGTAGGTTTTCGTAGATTTTTTGGTTGAATTATCCTTATTTAAATTTCAAAGAGATAAACTGACAGCTTCTTAGCCATTGTTGGAACCACATTGTTGATACTGGAAACTTTAAAAATTTTCAAAGGATTTAATTCGAATTTCTCAAGCTTTACCAAACATAATTATTGTAATTTACAGTACCTAGGCGTTTCGAGGAGCCTTTGATTGAGTTATCCTTATTTAAAATTGTAAGAGAAAAACTCGCGGTTTTTTCCTTTTATTATTGAAATGTAATTGTTGGAACCAAATTGTTGCTATCAAAAGCTACGAAAACTTTCAAGGGAATTTAACTTAATTAGAACATCTAAAATTTTTATACAGAAAGGTAATTTACAGAAGGCCTTTTGGAGAGCCTTCTTGAATTACCTATGCTTATTAAAAATTCCAAGGCATAGAATCAGGATTTTTAGTCGTTGCTGAAATGTAATTGCAGGAACTGAAATGCTGTTACCAGAACTTACGTAAACTTTCACGGGTTATTTCTGAAATTTTACCAAATGAAATCGCCATAATTATTCAGAAGGGCTTTTGAAGGGTTCTTGGTTCGATTATTCTTAGTTAAAATGGAAGTTCTTTGTTGATGCTTCGGTTTGGTGTAATACAAAAATTGCCCATTTGGTGGAATAAAATATAATCAACCGGGTCTTGCAGGTGTATTCTTAATATTCAAGTAAAATTTGTATTTTCTATTGAACAAGTTTTTTTCTAGCTGTTTAAAATTGGGTAATTAGTACATGGTTTTATTCAGGAAAACATCAAAACAAAAGCGAACTTTTGACTTTTAGTGTTATTTAAATTGAAATATCAAAGCAGAATTATATAATTTCAACAGTTGCTCTAAAAGTTTTAACAACCGAATTAATTATTGCACAAAGAAGACTGGACATTTTTAAATAATTAGCAACGTTCCCGTTGCGTGCTTTAAGGGATAATTCTGCAAATAACAGACTAAAAATAAAATGTTATAAAATTCAAGGTTTTAAATTTATAAAGCAAAAGATCTTGTTAAGGTTAAAATTAATTTGGTGATTAAGTCTTATAACGTTAATAATAACACCTAATAAAGCAGGTACACTAAAGTCTAAACAAATGGAGATAAAACCCTAAAACTGTGGCCGTAATCTATAGGTGGTTAGTTTTACAACGCACCTTTCCTACTTTTTATTAAGCCTGTTAATCTTATAACATCTGTTTCGGTATATGTAATTACAGACGTGAGGCCCTTTTTTATGTAAAAGGCACTTTATAAGTATTATCACGATTATAATCGAGTAATTTTACCCTTTTCACGAGTTCAGGTGTACCATTCCAAAGGGATTTTAAATATCACTGGCTAAGCCAACTAAATCCTGCACGACACCTCATTTTTTAACACCCAACCCAGTCGTATTAGGTATGTTTTCTGTGAATGATGGTTATTTGTTGTACGCACGCTATTTCATTTTATTTTAGCACCTTGTTTCTTCAAACGTGGGATGTAACGACGATGAAGGAAACCCCGTTTTAAGGATATTTTTTGTACATATTGCTATCGTACACATACCTCTTCATTTAGGCTTTATCAAAATTTAGACTACCTACGCATTTCAATATTACATCATTTAAACTAGGTTACGTGTTTTTCTACGCTTCTACATAAAAAAATCTACGAAATTATGGTAGCCACGTTTTCATCATGCAAACACATATTTTTGAATTAACAACAGAACTGACAAGATGTTCCTTTTTTTGATAAAGTACAATCTAAAATTACACATTCCAACGAACCAAAGACAGTGGATTGCTATGTTATTAACATTAGAAATGCAAATCATATACCTCACAGCTAACGTGTGGCATTCCGTATGTTGGCTTTTGATATTAAACCTTCAAGCAAAATGTCTGTTATTAGCAGTTATATATTAATCAGAAGCTAAACAGTTTTATGATATATTACCTGGTTAATGTTTTTATAGACTATGTTATAGGTTCCACGTAGGGCCACCGTTTATGAATTTTACACCTGGAGTGAAACTTAAATTGAAAAATAATTTTTAGTTAGTTTTTATCCAGCTGCGTGCTTGTTTCTATTTTTCATTTAACAAACATGCAAGGTTTAGAGTTATAATATTGTTTTTTTATGCTTGGATAAAGTGATCAATTTTACTAAAAATAAATTAAGAATAAATGTATAGAAATAAATTTAATATAAATAAAGATTATTTAAAACCTGGTTGAAATATTTAATCAAAGATGAAGGATATTGTATTTTTAAGTTCGAATAAGTTAATTAAGGCTCTGATTAGTTCAACCCATTTCTAACTAGAAAAGTCAACAGTTTTTTCGTTTATTCCTAATGTTTCTCATCTATAAATTAAATCAGAATCAAGAATAAAATTAGAAAAATTGCAGAAATCTTGACTGATTGTTTTTTTTCAGAAGATAAAACGGGCGTCAAAATTATTTGGGACCCTTGAAGGACTGGCTGTAATGTTATTTTTAAAAATTCAATCAATTCGATTAAAGTTCAATAAATGAATTCAAAATAGATTGTATAAAAGGTTGTTTGGTAAATATTTTCTCTACAGAGATGAAGTTTTTCAGTATTTAGAAAACCCAAATTTCGATAACAGAAATTGTAATTGGAAGAATACTTTCTTTCTTAAAATATGCTAGAGAAGAACTTCACATTCAAAAACTCCACCTAGGGAATCTGCAAAAGGTTTTTTAAATTTAACTTGGGTTTATGATTTTTGTAGAATTCATATTTAGTTTATTTCAAATATTGTTATCTAAGTTTTTTATTTAGTTTTGTTTTATTTGGGTGTAATATCGAAAAATGCAAGTGAAAGACGAGAAGAATTCTCGTTTATCATTTAACTGAAATTTCTTTTCCCCATATAACAAACGAAAAACTCATTTGCACTAAAAGCGCTCAAAAATAAGCTGACATATTATGATATTATTACGAATTGATTTATAAATTTGGTAGCAACGTCTGTAGTTCCGAAATTTCAAATTTTTTCTTTCGATAAGTACTACAAAACTTTGGAAGAATTAGCCTGTTAGGAACATGTTTGGTAAATTACCCTTACATTACCAAGTGAATGATTGAAGTTGGCTTGTAATTTATAAATTGAGAAACATGGTTGAAAGCCTGTAATAATACGCCAGAAAAACCAATTCGTAGACCTCCACGGTCAGTGTTAACATAACGCCTTCCGGGTTGGGACAGTGTTATTGTTGAGAAAGAAGAACTCAACGTTTCGCCCACCTTCTAAAGGGGCTTCATCAGGAGGAGGAAGTGGGCACTAAAAGAGCAAAATAATTCAACGTGTCAACCAAGCCAGGGGCGATACCCTTCTGAAGAAAAACAGAAGAAAGTAAAGGACGAAGATGACGATCGGTCAGGAGTGGAGGGGGCGGAATCAGTGGCGATTACTGATTTCCACATGTGTGACAGATGATAACCAGTGTCACGATTCAAGCTGTTAGGGGTCTTGATAATTTAAATAGCTTCACGGATTTTCCTGAAGAAAAAACGGGGAGAATTGGTAATAATCGATTCTTCAAACAATATCTTATTGCCAGTGTCGTGGTGATTTTCGGTAACAACTGAGTGTGAGAGAAAACCTGGTTTCAAGCAAGGTTTGTGTTCATAAACACGTGTGTGTACTGAGCGACCAGTTTCTCCAATGTATACTCAACCACAAGAACAAGGGATGCCATAGGCGCCTTTTGATGACAGGGGGTTGATGTTTATCTTTTACTGAAGGGAGCTGTGATACTTTTGTAGGGAGTTTGAAGATGGTTTTGATATTATGCTTTTAAGAATTTTACCTATGCGATCAGTAACTTGGAGGACTTCCAGGGTGTGAGGGGTGTAATTGTTTTCCGATGACGTCCGTTTTGTGACACCCATTCTTGACGAGATTCTCTTGAATATGAGCTAACTCGACATGAAGACCGTCGGGTTGAGACAGTGTGATAGCACGATGAACCAGAAAATTATTTACGGAGGGTTTTCGTGCCGGATGATGATGTGAATTGGCACGAAGATACTTACTTATTTGTGCGTGTAGGTTTACGATAAACTGAGTGCGTCGGGAAATCATAATACCAAGCACATGGAAAGGAAAATGGTAGGAGTGGCAATAAGAACAGTACAGATAAAAGACAAAGGACAAAAGTAACGAATATTATACGAACAACATACGGAACGGGAAAATCATAAAAGGGACAATGGACTGGGAGAAATTAGAGAAAAGCTAGATGGTACGACGACTTGAAAAAGATAAAGGTATTGGTGTAGTTCAGAACAAATAGAGAAAGATGAAAGTCGCCGAGGTAGGCCTATGTTCAACTTTGGGCACAAGATGGCTAAGTGAGAAGAATAAGAAGAAGAAAAATGGAAGAAAGGCTTTTATAGATTTGTTGTTTGTGTTCTTTTTAACTGTCTTTCTTACAACACCAAACTAGAAACCTTATTAGATACCTCCCCTTATCGGAAACCTCGGCAATTACATAATATTTGGCGATGGGCAAATATAGAATTGAAAAGTTGAGCACATTTTCTCGTAACCTTAATCTCGTAGTCTTACATGTGGTCGATCACTGTACAAGCCCCCTATCCAAATTTATCTTAAAACATGTGGAGAAAGGCAACATTCCTGATGTGTACCTTTTGTTGTGTTTAAAACCTCGTTAAGGCCAACGCGCACTTAACCACGCCACGGCGCGCCACGCCGGACGGCAATTTTTAAATTACATTGGTTGTTATGGAATAACGCGCCGTGGCGTGGCGTGGATAAGTGCGCTTTATTCCATAACAACCACTGTAATTTAAAATTGCCGTCCGGCGTGGCGCGCCGTGGCGTGGTTAAGTGCGCGTTGGCCTTTAAGCTATGTAGTTCTAGTATTATTTGTATTTTTGCCTAAATAAGTTCTTGGGCGTTTCTGGACAGTCCTAATGCTGAAATACTATCGTACCTCTCTTCTAGATTTATTAAAGCTATTATGTGTTGTTTATTCAGCTTTTTCCCAGTGCTAGCCTCATTGCAAATTTATTGTTTTGTATGACCAACCCCCATGGAAAACTGCCTGCTCTTCTGGCTGTTTTCCTTTTATTTCTTTTTTAATAATAATAATAATAATAATGAACCCGTTATTCCCTGATGGGACATAGGGTGTTAGTGTATTCTTTCCAGGGTTCCCTTTCCCTTGCTGTTTGACACAGTTGTGCAATAGTCTTGCCCGTTTCTTGCTCTATACTTCTTCTCCATGTCATTTTCGGATGCCCTCTACTTCTGTATCCCTGCGGGTTCCATTTCATTACCTCTCTGCAAATCTCGTTTTCATTTTTGCGCAACGTATGCCCTATCCATCCATATTTTCTTTTTCTTATTTCCATATTGATGTCCATTTGTCCTGTTCTTATCCATAGTTCTGCATTTGAAAGTCTGTCTGGCCACCATATTCCTAGTATGCCCCTCAAACACCTGTTCACAAACACTTGAAGTTTTTGTTTTATTTGGTTCGTAACTAACCACGATTCTAATCCATACAGTAAGACGGATTTTACCATTGAATCAAATACACGCACTTTTGTTCCCAGCGTTAAAGTACTTGCATGCCACACATTATTTAGACTCATATATACACCTCTGGCTTTGTTAATTCTGCTCGTTACATCTTTTAGTACACTGTCATTTACCGCCACTACGCTTCCTAAATATGTGAACTCGTTCACAAACTCAATTTCATTACCATTTATTTTCATATTTCTCCTTTCCTCTACATTCATGCACATATACTTGGTTTTTTCTACATTTATTTGCAGCCCAACCCTTTCTGATATTGTCTGTAAGTCGTTAATTTTATCCTGCATATGCCTTCCTGAGTGTGCTAGCAAGCAGATGTCGTCAGCAAACTCCAAATCCTCTAGCGTTTTAAAAGGTTTCCACTGTAGCCCTCTCCGCTGTTCTCCCATAACCTCCTTTAGCACATCATCAAGCACTATTACGAAGAGCAAGGGAGAGAGGACACACCCTTGTCTCACCCCGTTTGTGGTCTGGAAAGCATCTGACAGCACACCTTCGTGCATAACTCTGCATTCATATTCCCTGTACCCCTCTTTAAGTAGATTTACAATTTTCTGTGGTATGCCTCTCTTTTTGAGTGATGCCCATATGCTCGGCCTATTTAAACAGTCAAACGCTTTCCTGAAATCGATAAAAGCTATGTATAATGGGGCGTTATATTCCAGGGTTTGCTCCATAATGACTCTAACTGTTATTATATGATCCAGACAAGATCTAGCTGGTCTAAAACCGCTTTGCTCTTTTCGCAGTTTTTCATCTAATACTCCTAGTATTCTGTTCAGAATAATTCTGTAAAAAACCTTATTCACTACACTCAGCAGCGTAATCCCCCTCCAATTGTCACACTTTGTTAAGTCCCCTTTCTTTGGCAGCTTTACTATCACTCCAACCCGCCAGTCTTTTGGAAACTGCTCTTCTAGCCATATCTTGTCCATTAATTGCTTCAATAGCTTCGTAATGCCTTGAATATCTATTTTCAATATTTCGGCTGTTATCTTGTCAATCCCTGCAGCTTTACCATTTTTTAATTGTATAATAATTCTCCTAATTTCTTCTTCTGTGGGTGAGTCAGTGCTGATATTAAGCACTGCTCCTTGCTCTACATTCTCCTGCGTACCATTTGTGTCTTGCTGTTCCGTATTCAAGATTTCTTTGAAGTGCTCGTACCATCTCTTTATTTGCTGCTCCTTCGTGCATATCATCTTTCCATCTTTGCTCTTTACAATTGGATTCTTCTTCTTTCTTCCAGATAGGTTCCTTATGCTTGCAAATAGTTCCTTTGAGTCTTTTTTGTTTGCTGCTTCTTGCGCCTTCAGAGCTATATCTTCGACAAATTTCCTTTTGTCTGCTCTGATTGCTTTCTTAATCTCCTTTGTAACCTTTGCATATTTTTCTTGTTCTTCCTCTTTTTTTTCATCGCTTCTCGCTGTTAGTTTCCTTCGTTTTATTTCTTTTCTTTCACCTATCATGGCCCACGTTGTGTCTGTTATCCATTCTTTTCTACTACTTGCAGTAGTGGTTCCCAGTATTTTTGTGCATGCACCTAGGAGTACTTGTTTGCACTGCTGCCATGCCTCTTCCACTGTTCCCCTGTAATCTATCCCTTCCCCTTTCTCCTGTATATAACTCTTAAAATTTTCCCTGATTTCTTCATTTTTAGCTTTGTTAGTGTTATATGTTATATACCGCATCCTTGCTTGTTTTTTTTTCTTACTGCAATGTATTGAAAGTTTGCCCATTACTAGATAATGGTCCGTGCCTGCTTCCGCCCCTCTTCTATTTCGTGTGTCAAGTAGTAATTTTTCCCACTTTTGATTTATACATATATGGTCGATTTGAGTTTCTGTGGTTTGTCCTGGTGCTACCCATGTAACCTTGTGACAGTCCTTATGTTTGAATATTGTCCCTCCTATTTTTAGATTGTGTAGTCCACAGAACTCTATTAGTAATTCTCCATTTTCATTCCTCTCTCCAAAGCCTTGCTTTCCCATTATGCGCTCTACGCCATCGTTATCGGTCCCCACTCTCGCATTGAAATCTCCCATTACTATTAACACATCTTCCTTATGTATATTTCTCATAGTTTGGTTGAGCCTGTTATAAAATTCTTCTTTCATCTCATATTCCGAGACCTCCGTGGGCGCATAGCACTGCACTACCGTTAAATTTTTCTTTCCTAGGCATATCCTTAGCAATATGATTCTTTCACTTATCGGTATCCATTCAGTTATTCTCTCTCCCATCTTTTTACTAGTTATGATACCAACCCCATGCTGGTGTTCACTCCCTTCCTGCAACCCAGAGTACCTAAGAGTATATTTTCCTGCCACAACTTCTCCATATCCTGTCCATCTGCATTCGCTTACGCCCAAAACTTCAATTTGATACGTTTCCATTTCCTTTATAACTTGTTCTAATTTCCCTTATTGATACATGGTTCTTACGTTCCATTGCCCTATTTTTATTACTTCCTTACTATTTTGTTTCTTTTTTCCCAATCCAATCTTTAGTTCCGTATTTTCCCCCCAACTATTTAACATTTCGCTATCCGTTTTCATTTGCCTTTTTCTCGCCATTGCCTTCTTCTTCCCGTCCGTTCTCTCCTCCAGCCTTCCTAGTTTTTTGTTTCGTTGTAATCTCTTGCTTTCACAAGCTTGCCAGCTCCAAGGTCCCAGTTCCATTTTTCTCCATTTCTGATTAGCTTTCGATATCCTACTTTCACCTGCATACCTTGCTGTCTATCCTGGTAAGCAATTTGCCTGATTGTTTTCTGTATTTTACGTTCTTCTACCGTTAAATCATCATCAATAAAAATATTCGATCCTCTCAATTTAAATTTATTTTTCATAATTTCTCCTTTTTGCTGCCAAGTATCTATTTTCGCGATTATAATTGTTCGATTATTTGCTGTTTTTATCTGCCCGGCTTGCACAACTCTTGGGGTTATGTTCAGTTTACTACTTAAGACATTCTCTACCGCATCCTTTTCCTTACCTTGCTGACATTCAAGTCCACTTATTTTAATGTTGTTCTTCTTTTCTCTTCTCTCTGTTGCTAACATTTTCTCTTCCAGTAAATCTATTCTTTCTGTTAGCTTTTTGTTTTCTTCTCTAAGGCCTGCTCTTCTGGCTGTTTTCCTTTTATTTCTTTTTTAATAAATTTCTTTAATATTTGGCAGTACATTCTGCTTATTACATATGTTAGTGGCGCTCATCCTTAGCTTCTACGGCCATTCTAAGAACCTTTTTATCTACGAATATTATATGCAACGCAAAGAGTAATTTTTGATTATTATAATAACAATTTTATTACAGCCATAATAATCTTACATTCATAGCCATAGTCAACACATTTAAGAGATATTAGTAGTATGCTTTCAAAGATTTGGCGGTGCCGGGTGCATATATATATGGATATGAAGTCACTTGCTAATTGTTTGTTTTGATTGTAACTAACAGAATTCTGTTATTAACGTAGCGTATTTGTATTATCTGCAACCCAAACCTTTCATGTATCAGCATTTCGACGCCGGAGTGTGCTGCTAGATGCATACGATTCGTCTTTATCACTATCAGTAAAGATATAATTGTATTTAGATGTCCTAGATTAGATGGCATCTAGAAACTTGTAGGTAGCAAATCATGATGATACAGAATTTTACTAAAAAGAATAAAAAGTAAAAGTAGAAAACTTTTAAATACAAATTTACTACAAAGAGTGTTTACAATACTACTTATTTACTACTTGATAATACACTGACCAGACGGTCAACAATTTTGTTTTCAGGCTTCATTTTAATAATACCTTAAAATTGAAAAATACCTCCTTATTCTATCTACATTCATGTTATGTTGATATTTTAGTTATAAGGATCAATTACGCCATTTAAAATTATTTACTGTAGTAACAAATTAGATTTTTTGGGGTGTTTAATTTTTACATTTAAGCTCTTATATACGCGATTGCGTGTATGAGATTGCTGTTAATATAAATTCTCATTTGATTAGTATACGTCCATGAATTAGTCAAAACGGCAAATATTTCGACAAACGAGATTAATTAATTTTCGTATCATGATTAGCATTCAAATGGTATCAGTCGAGGAAATCCATTATTGATCCAGAGAGCAAAATTAATTTGGGAATAGTTTCTCTTTGCTTTACGCTTTAATTAATTTGAACTTACTTTAATGCTATACACAGTTATTAACTTGGCATGGTCAGCAGGCGTTGCCATATAGAGCTGAGTGTTCCGGGCATTGAAACAAGTACGAACTTTAGAAAGTTGGTAGCCAGAAGTCAGTATACTCGAGGGTATGGATATTAAATATTTGGGGTTAGCTGCTGCATATGCTTTGGTCTGTTTTAACTACTAACTTAAATTAATTGCATCCAATTAAACCGCATCTTATGTTCAAACATGCTATTACATACGATATGTTGTATTAACTTTCCTTGCTTAAGGTAACCAACGTAATTAACCTTGAAACTTTATACCTAAAAAGCTCCAACCGCGATTCATTAAGCGTTCCTGTTCGAATTTAAGCCTTAAACCTTCATATTTCCGAATTTCTGTGCTAAGTTTTTTCTTATTCTTACTCTTCACTATATATTACGTCTAAATCCAACGAAATGTATTACGAATGTGCTTTTTTTCGAGTTTATTTTCTGCACGTGCCCCTAACAAACACATTTGAAACACGCAATAACCTTTAACTAGGTGTGGATGTAATCCTGCTGAACACAAATCCTGAAAATAAATTTTCGTCGGGACAACCCCACCAAATCCATGTAATCTCATAGTTATAAGACCTCACTGTACAATGTCACCTTAATACAAAATACTCTTCATATATAAGCATTATGACCGTTAACTAACATTAAAATTAGTTTACATTAAAATAAAGCGCTGTTAAGGCATTAATTAGAATAAAATAGACTTTTATCATGAAAAAACAGGACTTTTTGTTTATTGTGAAGCTTTGCGTGTAAACTTTGCATAAACATATAAATAATTGGGTAGTTGGGTGATTAATAATGAGCTTTGCCTATTTAGAGTGCTTGGTTTGTAGCTTCGCACCTGATATCTACAAAATTACGTTGTGACATTGGAGGAAGCAAAAAAATTAGCACTGAAAATGAGCTATGAGCTTTGGACCTGTTTAATTTGTTTTCGAAGCTTGAGTTAAAAGCATTAATAAGAATTTTAGGAATTCCTTTTTCGAATTATTTGGTCGAAAATTTAGGGAGCTTTGTGTTATTTTTCCTTTTTGTTTGCTTCTGTTTGTTCTCAGTTTTAGCAATATTTGACTTTTCTGAATCCCTTTTCGAAATATTTGCGTGAAGATTTAAAAAAAGTAAGACATCCTCTTTGACAATTTTTTCTTAACGCCTTTCTGGTTATTCATTTTTTCGTTTGATTTTCTTCTTGCAGAGGATTTTATGCATTCTCTATTCGAAGTATTAGGGTAAAAATAAGAGTGAAAAGTTAAAAATTGAAGCATCTTCTTTTTCTTATTTATCCCTTTGGTTATTAATTCTTTTAAATTTTTTATACTTATCTTTTACAGAGGATCTTATGAATCCGTTTGTCGAAGTACTTGGGTGAAAATTTAGAGAATTAGACCATCTTCTTTATCTTATTTATCTTTAAAATCCTTCTAGTTAGTCACTTTTTGCAGTTATTTAAAATTCGTTTACTTATTTCGTGCCAAGGATTTTATGCATCCTCTTTCGACATATTTGATTGAAAATTTAAAAAATATGAGCACCTTCTTTACCTTATTTTTCTTTAAAGTCCGTCTGGCTATTTATTCATTTTTCAGAATTTTTAATAAAGAATTACTTTTCGTCGTAAAATTAATAATAAATATTTTTCTCCTATTGTCAATTTCTATTATCAAATCGTTCTGAAAATTTGCATAACGCCATAACTTTTCATTCTGAACAACTTTTCTTAGTAACACATTGGCGTACTGTGAACGGAAACAGTACTTTACCCAAAACGAAATTGACAAATAATGAATTTTATCAAAGTAGGCTGATCGCTCTGAAAATTTGCATAACGCCATAACTTTTCATACCGAACAACTTTTCTTAGTAATACATTGGCGTACTGTGAACGGAAAAGGTACTTTACCTGAAACGAAAAGAGTTTTTGCTCAACTGTAAAGGCCTACTTGATTTAAAAAAAATCGAAAGTAAACTAAAAATAAGTTTCAGGCCGAGCATGGATTATTCCAAAATATGAAAATCCGATTCGAAAAATTTTGGTAAATCATATCTATTGTCAACTCCATCCGGGGACACACTGTATATTATATAAATATCTTTACTTATTTCGTGCAAAGGATTAAAGGAATCCTTTTTCGACGTATTTAAGTGAAAATTAAAAAAAATTTGGGCACCTTCCTTGTTTTATTTGTCCTTAACTTCTTCCGGTTATTCACTTTTCGCAATATTTGCAGGTTGCTTTTACTTGTTTCTTACAAAGGAAGTTATAAATCCCGAAGTAGTTAAGTGAAAATAAAGAGATACCATATGCGTTGTGATATTTTTTCTTAAAGACCTTCTAGTGATTATTTTTTTCTACTTTTTGAAAGGTTTTTGGGTGAAAATTAAAAACAATCAAGCATCTTTTTGTTTTATTCTTTCTTAACAGTCGCACTGAGAACGGGGGGGTCAGCCGCTGACCCCAGGTTACTTAGCTTGCTCGTTCTCGTGTAATTTTTAATATTTTTATCTCAAAATTTATGACTTTTATCCTTGAATCACTCTCAATCTGGCGATATATAATTGATTAAGATTAATTTCTAAACATCTGCGTAAAAAAATAAAATCCGCGGAAAGGCGCTCCAACTTAATATTGTACGGTGGCGTTGCAGTCAGATGGTATCACATTTTGTGTAATTTAGGCGGGAAATAAATATATGAAAGCCTGCACTCATTGCCAAAAGTATATTTACCCAAAGCAAACCGCCTAAGAACAACATACGACAATCATGACACGCATCAAATGTAATCATTCTGTATAATATCTTATGTGTAAAAATAAATATTAGAAACTAAAATTCGCTTTATTTAACTTATTTCGACCTCTGTATTCACTATTGCCTACATTTTCATATAATAGGTTAAGAAAGCACTACAACTGGGGCTTAAAAGACTGGGGTCAGTCGCTGACCCCCCCCCCGTTCTCAGTTCCCCAGGTACACGATAACGTATAGGGTCTCAGTGCGACTGTTAAGGTACTTCTGGTTGTTCATTTTTTAATCATTTTTTTAGTTTGTTCTTATTCCTTAGAAACGATTGTACGAATGCTTTTCGAAGTATTTGTGCGAAAATTTAAAAAATCACATGATCTTCTCTGATTTATTTTTTTTAAGTTCTTCTGATTATTTATTTTTCCAATTTTTTAAAGTTTATTATTATTTCGTACAAACAATATCCTAAATCCTTTTTAGAAATAGTTGAGTGAAAATGTTAAGGAATGGAGATTTTTTTTGATTTTCTTAGTCCTTTTAATTGTGCATTTTTTAGCATTTTTGAAAGTGTGTTTACGTATCTTTTACAGATGATATTATGAATCCTTTTTCCAAGTATGTATTTCTGGAAAATCTAAAAAATAGAGCATTTTTCTATCTTGTATTTTCCTGAAATCCTTCCGGCTATATTCACTTGTTGGAATTTTTGAATGTTGATTTACTTATTTTTTTTATAGAAAATTCTATAAACCTCATTTGGAAAATTTGGAAAAACCAGAGCACCTTCTCTTTTCCTAGAATCGTTCTGGCTATGTAGTTTTTGCAATTTTGAAAAGGTTTTTGCATGTTTCTTTCTGAACCCTTTTTTGAAAGTACTTTGCTGAAAAAATAATTGAAGCATCTTTGTCTCATTTACTCGTTGCAATTTTGAAGGTTTGTTTTCTCGTTTCGTGCTAATGCTTTTAAAGAATCTTTTTTCAAGGTACTTTGCTGAAAATTTTAAAAATTTGAACATCTTCTGTGTCTTCTTTTCCCTTAGAGTCCTTCTGATTATTGATTTTTTGCAATTTTTGATAGTTTTTTTATTTTGATTTTATGAATCCTTTTGTCAAAGTGTTTCTGGAAAATCTAAAAAATAGATCATTTTTTTGTCTTGCAATTGTCTTGAAGTCCTTCTGGCTATTCGCTTATTGCAATTTTTGAACGTTGATTTACTCATCTTTTTATTGCAAATTCTATAAATCCCTTTTTCGAAATATTTAGGTAAAAATTTGGAAAAACCAGAGTATCTTCTTTTTTTCTAAAACCCTTCTGACTTATTTTTTAAGTCTTTCTGATTATTCATTTTTTGCTGTTTTCGGACATTTTAAAACTATTTCTTACACAGGATTTTATGAATCCTTATGAATCTCGATAAGAAAAAAAGAATTATAACATCTTCTTTGTCTTATTTATCCTTAAAGTCCTTCAGGTTATTCACTTTTTGCAGTTTTAGAAAGTTTATTTATTTATTCCGTGCAGAGGATTCTATTAATCCTATTTTCCGAAATGCTTAGGTGAAAATTAAACGTCTAGTTGTCTTTTTTTAATTTCTAAAAGTCCTTCTATTCATTTTCTGCAATTGTTTATTTTTTCAAATAGGTGTTTGGGCGAAAATCAAAAAAATTAAAGCATTTCATTGCCTAGCTTTGTCTTAAAGTATTTTTTCGAAGCATTTGGGTGGAAACTAAAAAAGTAGTGAATCTTATTTGTGTTATTTTTGTTAAGTCCTTTTGGTTGTTAATTTGTGACAATTTAGAAATGCTTTCTTGTAAATGACTTTACGAATCGATTTGCCGAAATATCTATTTGAAAGATTAAAAAATTTTCTTATTTCTCCTTAAAGTTCTTCTGATTATTCATCTTTTTTAATTTGTTTGTTTACTTATTTTTTACCAGAATATTTTTTCAATCCTTTACTTTTTTCCTATGAAAAACTTTATGAATCTTTTTTCAAAGTATAAGGTAAAACTAAAGATATTAGATCATCTTCTTTACCTTATTCTTTCTTGAAATCTTTCTGGGTATTCATGTTTTTGTAATACATATTTGAAAATTTGTATTTCTTTTCGAAGCGTTTGGGTGAAAATTAAACAAGGCATTTTCTGGTTTCTGTTTTTAAAAATGTATCTGGTTATTTATTGAAAGCTTTTTTAATTAGTTCTTACACAGGATTTAATTAATCCTTTTTCGAAGTATTCTTTGGTTATTCAATTATGCTTACATAGGGGTAGGAGTTTACCCTTGACGCCTTTATGCATTTTAAAATTTCAAATTAACATTCACACCCACCAAAACCACAAATAAATTGTAACAATCTCATTATAGAAATATAATTTTAACGTTTAAACGTTCCGGTTTAGTCAAAGAGTATCGTTATGAATGTTCATTAATTTATTTTTGAAATAATCAGAAATTCAATTTGTTTACCGCGCTTGAAGAGACATGTATTAAAGTGGTAAGTGGAGCTTCACACGGTTCACATCAAACATTATAAAACGATAATTAATCATGGCGGTGCATTTATGCAGATGCAGGGTTAGCCTGAAAGCAATTGACATCGCGCAGCTTAACCACCATTAGTTAATTACACTAATTGCAATATATGAATGCGATTTACCAGTGGCGTATCGTAAATTAATGCAAAATTAAAGTTCTGCAGCTGCTAATGTACAGTAATCATTTCGTATATTGATGAGACTCTAACAGGAATGGACTAACTGTTTATTACAAGTTACCATTGTTGTTGCTTCTGTATTGCTTTAGCCCTTTACAACAGTGTTAATCATAATAATTTAGTAATACCGCAAGCTTTTGTAGCCCTTTCCACAAGTCATATCATAGTTTCTATTAGAAAATTCAGCATAATTCTTCATAAAACTTGATGTTTTAGCAAATTTAGAAATTTCCCTAATAATTTAAGTCCAATCGAAGTTTTTATTTAAAACAAGTTAATTTTATTTATTTCGGCTTTTAATTTCAGGACAGTTGGTTTGCTGAGCTCACCCAAAGAATTCTGGTGCATTACTGCAATTAATTTTATAAAGTGTGCAACTGCAATAACTTTCGCTAAACTTCGATTAAGTTAATTATTTGACAGTGGCTTTAAAGTAATTTTTACGTTTGCTGAGGTTGTGGTTAGCCTTACATGTATTAAAGATATGTTTTTTTTATTTAGTTGACACATAGAATCCGCATTTAATTAACCTTTGCAATTTTAAATTAATTATTAGGTTTCAGTCATAAGAGTTAATTGTGAAGCTTCCAAACATTAAATTATTTCCTGATGTCGCTATTAAAGTTAGGTGTACTTTAGTTTACATTGTTTTTAACATACCTACGTTTTATAACGTTGCAATCTGTAGTTTATTCAATTTTAAGTTGTTTCCTAAGTCTTTTAGGTATTGTGTGGTATACAGGTTCGAATACATATTTGTTTATGTATTTGTATATTTAATTATTTATTTATTTGTTCGCATTTTTTAGAGAAAGAGCAGGTTGCATATTTTGAAATCAAATGTTTAAGGATTCGCTCCTTTAAAGAAGTACTTTTAAATTATTTTAATAAATTATGAATATTTTATTTTTAGAAACACATCACCGTAGAGCCGAAGGTCACTGGTTCGAAATCTTCTTTCGTTTGCTATAAACAGGATTTTAAAATTCATTAAAGTACATTAAAATTTCATTGTTTTATTTTATATTAAATTATTCTACCAATAAAATTTAACGTTGGTGGAATTATGTACCTATTCTAAAAATTACCAATTTTCGCGTTTTAAGAAAAAGTAAACAAGAAAAAGTAAAGCAGAAAAATCTTTTAGCTTTTCTCTGCTTCTTCCTTTTCTTCGTGGATTAGATTTGTATTTCTGTACATCTTTCCAAGTTTTACTAAACTTCTTTTACGTCCTTCGTGGTATTGTAGAACTTCTTTGTCAATTTATTCGCTGAATTTAAAAAACTTCGGCTAACTTGGTGTCAAAGATAGTTTTTTTTTGTTTAATTTAAAATGTTGCTTCAGTTTGGGCTAAGACTAATAAGTAATTTATTTATAATCCTACTATACTAAATAAGAGTCATCTAGTGATGACTTCTTCGCTTATTCTACCAACTAAAACACTTCTCTTGCGCACTACACCAACCTTACATTGCTTTTAGAATAACTAAGTCACTACACTAACTCGTGGGGTTTAATATTCTTACGTCTTCTTATTTGGTTGGAATTATCGAACAGCTAGATAGTGTCAATATTTTCATGTTGTAGAAGTCTTTCTTCATGCTTGTAAATTTTTGTATTTCTTTCTCAACTAACTCCACTCCAAGAACCCTATGGAGATCTTTAATTGCCGATGTACTTTATTTTGGAGGGTTTGTGTAATGTTAATATTTGACTTTCTTCGACCCCAAATTTATATTTCGTACGTCCATACCGGTTTTAATATTTGCTTATACAGAATGAACTTATTGTGTCTTGAAAAGGCTGAGTTTCTTCCCAGGAGCCAGTACATTGTTTTTATATCAGATACCTAATATCTCTTTTGTTTTCTTTAGGTGTGCTTTCCAGCGAAGCTTCATAATATCTTAAGTGAGACCAACATATTTGACGACCGTATTGGCATATGGAACCATTTTTCCATTTATATTTATTGATGTACGATCGATCTGTCTATTAGTGAAATCAATGTAAACTAATTTTTATTCGTTTAATTTTTTTTTCTTGGTCCAATTTTGGAATTTATTAATGACGTTTTGTAGTTTTTTGGCTGCTTTTGCATTACCTCTGCTCACGGTTAGTATGGCAATGTTGTCAGCAGAGGTCGTGTTATTTTCTGACTCTGGAAATCACATGTGTAAAGAAGATAGAGAACCGGACCTAAAGCACTACTGGCAGTTTAGTTAATTCCTTTAAGGTCAGCGTACTCAGTCTCTGCACTGCACATAGATATCCCAGTTTGACATCCAGCAATAATCCTACCAGTAATTCAAACAGTGTTCCTGCGAAAACAGCTGCACAAGGATTTAGTCAAGCACTTACCATGAGCTTAACATCTAGTAGTGATAGCGAACAGGTGTCTTTGAAGGATTTTCTGGAATCATGTCGGGCTCCAACCCTCTTAGCTGAATTAGACGATGATGAAGACATGGGTGAAGACGAAGATAATGGTCAAGATAAAAATGAAGACGATGAGGACTATGAGGACGTAATGGTTTCCAAAAACTTGTTATCCTTCATGGAAGAAGGAGGATATGAATGTATACCTGGTAAAAGATTATCATGGGATGATAAGTATGTCCTTAAGAGACAATTCTCCGCTTTCAGACCTGCATTTGACCATCGACCTTAATTTTTTACGTCGCGTTCGAACGACGAGTGCTGACGAAGGGAAGACGAACGAACTACTTCTTTTTCTGGGGGCGGCCTTCTTGGCTTTTCCGCCACCGCCGGGGGCGACCTTGGCCTTCTTCGATTTGGGAGCTTTCAGCCTTTTCGTAGGTACTTACTCTGGTGGCATTTTTCGCTTGTGGGGGGAGGGGGTCTTCGGATTCGCGGCTGTCTTCGCTGAGGCGCTGACGGGACTGGCAGATCCGGCTGACACCGGTTCCCTTCTTGATCCTATAATGTTTGTGCTTATATTGTTTGTGAAGGACAGACTTTAATTTCCAATACGGGCCTTAATGCGCAACTTTATCAAATGCCTGAACCACGTCGTCTAAAAATACTGCAGAGCAAACTCTTCTTCCTGCTAGTGTTTTTTTTTTTATAATATAATTGATTCTGTGAACTTGATCTATTGTCGAATGTTTATGTCTGAATTCAAACTAGTGATCTGGGATTAGGTGTTTTCCCTCTATGATTGGTAGCATTCTTTTGAGGAGCAACTCCTCAAAGAGTTGGATATAATGGGTAACATGATCAGTCTATAAGAAGAAATTACATGTGGCGGCTTGCTCGGCTTTGGAACTATGACTATTTCCATCATCGTAATAGATTGTTCTTTCAATTTTTAATTTCTCTTATTGCGTGAGATTATTATTACGGTTTCTCTTGACGGGCTCGGGTTTAAAACCACTTCCATCTTACTCTAGTAACAGCCTTTTCGTCGTCTTTTGACGTCTGGCGTATACTCCCAAGTAGTTATTTGGATGTATTTGATGAATTTCTTCTTCTCTTTCTAAGAGGTACCCCACTTTCTCATCAAGTACCTAATTTTCGTTTTGCATTACGGTTTCACTAATCGTGTTACTGCTGAATGATCAGAGCATAAGTCGTGACATTAATTTATGTGTTTATAATTAGGTACTATACTTTTGACTATGAAAAAGTCAATCAGAGCAGGCACCTTGTTGGGTACCGTCGGCCAATGCGTTGGCTTTCCAATAGATATAGTTGTACTTCCACATTCATTGGCTGCTTTTAAGTCTCTTAGCTTTAGTTGTGATTAATCTTGATCCCTAGTGGGAATTTTTGGCATTGAAATCTCCCGCAAGTATAAATCTATAGATGGTTAGATAGGTCACGGTATTCCTCTTTTTGTATGGTGTGCCTAGGTGGACAGTAGATTCCTGCCACTGTTAATGAATACGGGTTCGCCTTTATTTTAACTGGTGCCACCTGCATTTTTTTTCTGCAGCATAGTTGATTTCTTTATAGTGTTGCATATTTTTCTTGATAGCCTCCTTTGCCATCATTTTCAGGATGCCTAACATCATAAATTGTATAGCCATACAATTTTGCAAATTAATGTTTAGTGAAGTGAGTCTCGGAAATGAGACATATAACAATATCTTCTGTCTGAAGTTGCTGGTGGTGGTTAAGGAGTCCACTAGAGTTCCATATTAATAATTTAAGAAAATTAGACATTTTGTTTGGATTTAGGTTTAACTCGCTCGGCACTATACTCAAGCCTTTCCAGACGCTCGTCTAGAGCTGCGATAAACATTTCTGGCCTATCTAATTTAGCTAGTAATATATGTACTTACTCAATATACTTCATTCATTTGACAAAGTGTTTGTTACGTCTGCGTTTGTTCTTCACCAAACAGGCGTCAGTTCGTGGTTTATAAATAGATATGAGAATTGCAAGCAATCTTATATTTAGTGCAAATTGAGCTGTTCGTTTATTGCGTTGGAAAAGTAGTACCTACTTTTGTGTTTAAACTAAACAATTAGTCCAGGTTTTTGTATTATAAAAAATCACATTCAGAAAAATTCTTCTGATTGACAACATGTTAAGCTCTACAATTTTGTGGAAGGGCCATTATTTGAAAATATTTACTTTTTAACAAACAAACGTTGCTGCTTGATTTATAAATACATTTCGTAATATGATAACCTCAATCAATCCTTAGTGCTAACAAGTTTGTGAACGGCGTGGGCAAAAAGGATTTTCCTTAAATGGTGGTCTCACCTTTCATTTTTAATTTTTCTATATTATCCTTAAACAAACCAAGACAATTAAGTTTGCTGTAAAGGTCAGGTCTGAAGCTTACGTTTTTGATTTGGGGTAAACTTAAAATTAATTCTACAAAAATCTATAAAATCCACCTCGTCGAAGAAATGTTTAGTTACCCAGAATTTTAAGTTGTCCTATAGAATATCAGATTTGCTTATAACTGTTAGAACAGAAACAATTTTTCTTCGATTGTTCTTTCTTCTGTAAAAACTGAGAGACTTTTCTGTTTTAACACAGTGACTTATTAGTTATTAGATGTACTGCTTCATAATTTGATGATTACTTGACGACAATACACTAAAATGTCATAAAGAAAAGCTAGTAATTCTTTCGAATAAAGAGGCTCCTTAAACATCAAAGAACTCAAGATAATTAGCTCAAGTTTGATTTAAATTGATTGAAAAAGTGAAATAATAACTGAGTGTTTAATTAATTTGAGCTTTATGTCTCCTAAATGAAAATTTAAGGACGATTAGGGTTTTCAAACTAAAATTTTCTTTAGATTAAATTATTAAGGGCCCACTCCTTTACTGATTAATTTTAGTGTGGGTATAAAATAGGGTTTGCTGTATTTCAATGACACTTAATGATGTTATTAATCATGAAACAATGGAGGGTAGGTTAATTTCTAATTAATGTGTTTTGTTTCTATTGAACATAAAAGGGCAGGATTTACAGCAATAAAAATTGAAATTGTCTACGTACGTTGCAAATTCTTTTCTCTCACACCACTTAAAATTCAATAAATACATTTTCGTCTATTTTTGTCGAACGTAGGAGTAATCCTCGCATATTTTTGCGTTCACTAAAAAATCGTGGCATTTATAAATAGAACATGCGGTAATATAATAAAATCGGAATCTATTTTTAGGGCAAATTAAAATTGAATTTTAAATATTGTGTCGCTAAAGTGGATTTGCATTAAATGGGGACGATTTGGGTTTTCCTTCTGTTGTCTCAATTTTTCGGATTCAATTTTAATTATTAAGGGAAGTGAAACTTAAAAAATAATAAATGAATAGGGAAGTAAATCGTTATAGAAAACGCTTTCAAAATTAAGTCAGTTTGAGATAAGACTAAAACTAGGTCTTTGGTTTACGTTTTTAATTATTTTTATAATGTTCTAATACACAGAAATTTAAAATTGGGAGTCTCAAGTTCTGCTTGAATTTATGTTTCTACCAGAAGCATAATCGTTGATTTTCCTAAAACTTTGACATTATTTTATAAATATGTGAAGCAAATAAAGCCAGATGAATAGGAAGAAAGATAAAAGTTTGTGAAACCTATGCTTCCTGACCACAGATTTTGAAACATTTTAAGGTTTCTTTCCGATTTTTTAATTATTGTACTTCCATTGTTTTTGCAACTCTAATGGAATTCAAGTTTTACTAAATGCGTAATTATTGCTTTGTTTGATAGTTGTTTTAGGTATTTTTTTTTACATGAGAACTTTAATTTGTAATACACTTTTCCGCCCATAATTCAGTGACTAAGTTTGTGTCTAAATGTAAATGACATATTTTTTAACTTTTTTCAATTCAAATCCTCCCTTGAATACCATTTTTGAGAAAGAACATTAGAACTGGGAGAAATAAAATAAAAAGAAGAAGTGAGAAAATTGAATTATTAGATAAAGAAACACTAAAAATGCTAATTACTAGTTTCGGACAAACTAAAAATATTTTGAAACAATTTTCACGTTTTAAGGTGTCCTCTTTCGAATTTTTTTAAATTACTATGAGTAATTTATATGACTTTAATTCGAAATTTATTAAATTTTGCTTTGTTTAATAATTGATTTGAATTTTCTTAATCACAATTTTTATTTTTAATGTTTTATTAAATCCACAATTTTGGCAACAAAATTTATGTTTAAATCGTAATGGTATATTTTTTCTTTTTGCAATTCAAGTTTTGAGTATTATTTTTAAATAAGAAAGAAAATTTAAAGTATTAGAAACAAAGTAGAAGAAGAAATGAGAAAATTAAGTCGTCAAATAAAAAGCTCCAAAAGGATAAGAAATAAATTGTTGAAAACATTTAATATTTGAAAAGCTATTCAGCATAGATTGCCTAACAGCTCTTAAATTTCGAACTTTCTTTTTCAGATTTTCTAATCGTTATTATCGTGTCATTTTTGTCGCTTCAAAAGAATTTAAAATTTTTTGGACTACTGTTTCGAATGAGGTGTTTTATTGAATTCAGAATCGTTGCTTTATTTGAAAATTGTTTTGGCACTAAATTTTGTATTTGAATAGCAATGAATTGTAACTTTTTAATCATTCTTAAATTATGGACAAAGAATTAGAATTAGGCGAAAGAAATTAGGAAGAAGAAGTATTAAATTATTAGATAAAGGCACCAGAAATACAAGTTGACTACTTTGAAATAAAACTAAACATTTTTTCCGGGGCTTTTCAATTTCTTTCAGATTTTCTAATTATTATTCTCGTATTGTTTTGCTAACTTCAGCAAAATTCTAAATTTCTATACTTCTGTTTGAAATGAGGCGTTTTATTAAATTTACAATCGTTGCTTTCTTTGTACTTTGATTTGGATTTTGTGTAAGTTAGAGTTTTTATTTTCATTAACTTTTATTAGTCAGTAATTTGGTACTAAAAGTCGTGTATAAATGGAAATTGAATATTTTTAAGTTTCTTCAGTTTCAAATATTATCTTTCAATAGTAAAAAGAACTAGAATCTGGAGAAATAAATCAAACAGAAGACTAAGTTATTAAATGCATGCACTAAAAATACAAGTTTTGATACTGGAATTTGTGTTTAAATGGAAAAACTTTTTAACACATTTTGAATATCATTTTTAAATTACAAAACGAATTGGAATTGAGAGAAACGATTTAGAATGAAAAACAATTAAATTTTCATATAAAAGAACTAAAAATACAAGTGGACTACTCCGAAGTAAAACTAAATTTTTTTCCAGGACAACCCTTAAATTTCAAGATTTCTTATTTAAGAATTTCTAATTACTGTTCTTGTGCCGTTTTTATAACTGCAGTAAAATTCGAAATTTAATTAAATTCGGAACTGTTTTTTTGCAATTTTCGCATTAAATTTTATTAATCCATAATTTTCCTACTGAAATTTTTATTTAAATGTCAGTGAAATATTTTTACTTTAATTTGAATATTATTTCTAAGTAGCAAAATGAATTAAAATTGAGAGAAACAAATTAGAAAGAAGAAATATTAAATTCAATAATCAGATAAATACACTAAAGACACAAGTTGACTACTTCAAAGTGAAGCTAAGTTTCTGTTCCCAAGATCAGCTTTTAAATTTTAAGCGTTTTTCTTTGAGATTTTTCACGTATTATTCCCGCATTGCTTCGATAACTCCAGTAGAATTCGAAGTTTCTATATTTTTATTTATAATCAGGTGTTTCATTAAATGTTCAAACCTTGCTTCCTTTGCAAATTGTTTTAAATTTTTTCTAATTTAGAATTTTTATTTTTATTGGCTTCTGTTAATTCATAAGTTTGGTTCTCAAAATTGTCCTTTCTTCACCGTTTAATATTATCTTTAAATAACAATTTGGGAAAGCAGATCAGAAAGAGGAAATATTAAATTCAATTATCGGATAAGGTTGACTGCTTCGAAGTAAAACCAAATTGTTCTTTCAGAATACCCTTTTATTTTCGAGATCTTTATTCAGATAGCTAAAATGAGTTTCACAATTTGATTTATTTCTCTTTATTTGTTACGTAAAGATTCGACTTATTAATAGTGGTAACAGTTTGCACTAATCTGTGTATCAACTGAAGGGAAAAATAATCTCAAACATTCTTTTTGTTTTGTGTTATTTTTTAGGTTTTTTACTGAAACTTTATTCAAGTTAATTTAAAATATTTGATTTTGTTTTGTTTGAATAATTTCACTTTCATGATACACAGCTTCTTTTAGTTTACTAGCATTTTCACGTAAAAATTTTCTGTGCAAATAGGATATGTTTTTTTATTAAACAGACGAAAAAATCAATATACAACATTAAAAACATATATAATTTACATAATTATGTCGAACGTTGATAAGTATAATAATCTTTGCTAAACTTCAGCATATCAAATTGAAAATCAATCCAACTTCTAATATGTGTTAATCTACTAAACACAGAAGGCGTTCCTTCGTCTCCACAACCAATACCCCAGGATGTTATCCCAACTTGCTGATATCGTCCTGGTTGCCCAGGAATGGGACAAACCAACGGTGCTCCACCATCTCCCTGACATACATCATAGCCATGATGACCAAGGGCACAAACAAAACCTTGATGCAATTCAAACCATTTCCCCAAACGAGTTTTCCTTAAATTTTGTTCGCAAGTTTTATGAACTATTAGAGAAAGTTCAACCTTTTTCATTTTTCTACTGTAACCCGTGTTTAGTTTCTCCATACCCCATCCTGAAGCTGCACATTCGTTTCTAAGTATCCTCAAAGCACTCGGTGCTGCATCCGCTAAGCAGGCTGTTTTTATATTTTCTTGAAGTTCGAAAGGATTTTCAACAACCAAAAGGGCGACGTCGTAAAATAAATTCATTACATTAAACTTGGGATGCTTGATAATCAGGGTGACATCTTCAGCTTGATGTGAATAGGGTTCATTTTTATTGCTTGCGTCCCATTCCCCAACTCGCACGGTGTAATTTTCCGTTACGTTTATACAATGAGCTGCAGTTAGGACCACTTGGGGATGAATTAAGGAACCCACGCACTTATATTTTAATTTATCGGTGGTGATCATAACCGTCCAAGGAAATTCGCCAAATTTTGCTGCTTTTGGATCCACATTTGTGTCGTTTGTGATTATGTTTGTACTGTAACCACACTTTGAATCTTCAACGGCTTTCATGGTGTTGTTTATGAGATAAGGTTCGCAACAGATATCTCCTATGTTGTAACATGGGTTTATACCACTTCTGAAACAAAGTAATTATTAATTTTGTTTGCCTTAGGGAATAATATTCCATAATTAATTACGTATAATCCAATAAAATTTTGCGATTTTCAGAATTATTCTTATTGTTAAATATCAAAAATTATAAATATTTATAGTTATTACTAAAAGTGCAATATAATACTAGAAATTCAGCGGTTTTTGCTTGCTAGATAGTTACGTTTTTGAAAGGTAGAAAGGTTAGGAATTAAATATCTTTCTGTTCTAGAATTGCCGCCAAATTTCGTTCAGTTTGCTTAGTTAAACTAAACCTATTTATTTATTTATTACAAATTTTCTTCTGAAGAAGTAAGAAATTTTCATTGAATTGTAGGTATAAAGGAACATTATTTCTACTGGATATTTTTTTATGTTATTGCTAACTTCAAATGTTTCTTTTTTAGCAAGTTTGTTCACCAGTTTTGTGTGTTTACGCTCCTTTTTTTAAAATAGTAAAACATCGTTTGGATCCCTTGAATTTTTTGTTCAAGTCTCAAGTTTAGTGGAAATTTCCTATAGAAAAAGTGCTTTTTTCAGTAAATGTATTGAATATCACATACTTTCCGTTCTTGCTTTTTCTGAAATTTTGTTGCGGAGTTAAATTGTGAAAAATCCAAGGAAAGTCAGTTTTCTGTTATTAAAAATTAAAACTAGGACTACCTATTAAAGTTGTTTTAGCTAAACTCTACGTCAGATGCTAATCTTGCTTGTTAATTTCCGTAACAATGTAAACCAAAGAAGTGTTCTTGGTTAAAATTAATCTTTAGCCTGTGGTTTGATCAATTATTACAAAGCTAGAAGAATTCCAAACCACAATAGTTCTAGAACAACCCGTTTTGGCTTCTTCCGACAATTAGGCGAAGAGGTTATCTTAAGCAAATTTGCTAAGGTGAATTTTATTTTCTATTTAAGTATCTCTTGAAATTAAGGATGGTAGTTTAATCGTTGAAATGCATATGTGATTTTGCTAAATGGCATTTGGGAAATGCTGTAGTTTTAAAGATTTCTAACTTTCCAAACTCAAAATCATTTGAAAACTAGAAATACAGAAAAATCATAGCTGTAAAAAATAATTAAATTTAATATACAATCAACATATTTTTGTCTTTCATATAGTAAAATTAATTTTTAGCTATCTTTAATTTGCTATTAGTTAAATTATTTACTTGCGTACAGTAGTGCTTATATGCTTATTAAAAATTTCTCTACATATATTTAAACTAATACATGTTTTTAATAGATTTTCAATTATCCTGGATTTCTAGAAATTGTTCGTATTTTTCCTGGATACACCGGACAATTTGGAAAAAATCGAAATGCTTTGATGTTTCAAGAGAACTATTTTATAAGAAAAATTGCAGTTAGGATTTTTATGTTATGTGGGAAATAAAAACTTCTAAAAGAATTTCAGGCATTTTCTTCTTAAAAATAAATTCTGAAATCTGCAGTAATTTTGTGTTTTTCTAAACTGATTATGGATCTACGAATTTTTACTGACTGCCGGATTTTCTAGCAATTATTCGGACTTTTCCTGGAAGGTCCTCAAAAAAATTTCTTGATCGTTTAAGCAATTTGAAATTTCGAGAAGATTTATAAAATTGTTATAATTTTTATGCTTCTTAAATTAATATACCTAATTTCTTCTAAAAGAATTACAGTCATTGTAAATGTCAAAAATAAATTTTGAATTTTTAAGGAATTTTCTGCTGCCTGTTGCATTTTGACTTCCTCCAACAATTAGGTACTGAAAATTTGTTTCAGCTAACATCTATCTCCAGACTCCAAATTAGAAATACAGAAATACAATAGTTAAAACATAATTAATTTAAAAAAAATCCTAAATAAAATCATAGTATTGTAAACAGTCAACACATTTTTGTCTTTAATATTGTAAAGTTGTTAACTTTTAACTTTTGTTAATTTACTATTGTTAAATTTTTTTATTTGTGTATAGTTGAACGTATGCGTATTAAAAAGTTTTCTAAATGTTAACTTTCCAAAATACATATTTTTAGATGATTTTCAATTATCCTCAAAATTCCGTACGACAAGAGGAAGGCGAAATAGTTATTTTGAGAATTCCAGAAATAAATCTTTCGTAACAAATTTGCTTTATTATAATTTGTATGTTATGTAGGAAATGGATTAACCTTCCATCTTGTAAAAAACCTTCAGTCATCTTCTGTTTTAAAAGTAAATTGTGGTATTTTACAAAACGTTCAAAAATCTGCGAATTTTTGCTGACCGCCGGATTTGCCAGAAATAGTTCGGGCCTTTTCTGAAAGTTCGGAAAGGCCCCCAGAATGAATTTTTAATAGTTTCAGCAATACATAATATTATGAAAATTTAGGAAATCGTTACAGTTTTTAGATTACTTCGAAAGTAAATTAACCTAATGCATTTTAAAAGAATTTCAGTCATTTTAAACATAAACGAATTTTGAATTTCTAAAGAATTTCAGCTTTTCAAACTGTTTCGGGATCTGAGAATTCATAGTGAGTGCCAGTGTTTCACGGAATGTCGGATTCTTCCCGAAAACTACCAACATAGTGGAGAAAATCGAGATATCTTAATATTGTGGAAATTGCTTCAATCTCTTTCTAAATTTTGTATTATCTGGAAAACTAATAAATTTATTGGTTTCTAAAGAGATTTTAGACCGTCACATTTTTCCCCCACTGTCCGGAATTGCCATAACAATTCTAGATGCCTTAGAGAAAATCGCCATCTTTTATATTTCAAAAAAATAAGTGACTTCATACAAATTTACAAGACCCTTACAATTATTATTATACTTAGGAAATAAACCAAACTACCAACTCTTTGATAGATTTGAATCTGTTTTTGGGAGCTTTAACAAAAAAATGTTGTTTGTAACACGTACCTAAATCGTTTTTTGGGACTCATCTGATATTCCAGACTCGGCTTCGCCTTGTCCGGAAACAGCAACGATTCGTCCCAAAAAACTTGATTTTAGGTACTTGTTACAAAAATAACTATTTACGTAACTTTTTGATTGTCCAAACTGTTCGATTTGTTTTTGGTTTTTGGGACTGATTCTGAATCTCAGAACTTTTGCTGATCTCCGGATTACCTAGAAATTGGAAGAACTTTTCCGGAAAACTCCAGGCAATATAGAGTAATTTGAGATACTTTAATGTACAATACAAACACGCAATTTCATCAAAATTTACAAAAATTTTACAGTTTTTATGTTAAGTAAAAGATGATTTCAGTTATTTTCATTTTTAAGAATAAAGTTCGACTTCGGCAATAGTTTTTTTAATTTTCAAACCATTTCTAGATCTGCGAATTCTTGGTCACTGCTGGATTTTCTCGAAATTGTTCGAGTTTTCTTCAAACAACTTTCCGGAATAAACAAATTTCATGAATCTTTTTAAAATGCATTCACATATTTGTAGAGGTGAGTGAACCGTTGCATTCTGAAAGAATTTCAGACGTTTCGCTTTCAAAAGTAAGCGTTGAAACTGATATTCCGAACTGTTTCGGAATCTCAAGATTTGTTCTGACTGTTGGATTTCTAAAAAGTATTGGAGCTTTTTTATAAAAATACGATTGACCGGAAAAAATGGCGATATTTTAATATTTCAGGAAACGGACGATACTATACAAATTTATAATCCTTATGGTATATAGAAAATCAAAAGACGTATTGCCTTTTGAAGTAACTTTAGTAATTTTCACTTATAATCTCACAAGAGCATTAATTCTTTCCGGAAATTTTTAGGTGTGCATTTTAACAACGTATTAATCGGCCCGGGGGAAAGCGAGGGCCGATTACGTTGTTGAAATGCACTACTAAAAATTTCCCGGACATGAATTAATGCTCGAGTGTAGATTCGGTAAGCAAATCGTATCGATATCGCCACTAAAAGCAATAAAAATTCAGTACATATTTACATTTTAGAAACGTAACCATATCAACTTGTACGTCAGCTGTCACATTTGACATAAAAATTTCCAGTTTTTAATTTCGCCTAGGTTGGTCTAGCGATCAACAAAAAATGTCCAAGAAATTTGAACGTTGCCGTAGTAACCATGTTCAATATTACGATTCTGTTGGTCGTTAATTAGTGCCGTACGATTTTCAGTTTCATTTTTTTTTCATTTTTGTTTTAGGGGTTTTTGACTTACAGGACTTTCTAGGAATTGTGGAGTTTTTCCTGAAAACTTCGAACAACTTAGCAAAATTAGAGATCTCTTAATATTATTATGAAGAAACAGTTTCATGAAACTTCGGAGTTTTACATTTCGTTATGGGATGTACAGCAAGGTGTAGAGGTAATGACTACTGCGCCTTGCAAATATGCAGCCCATCTATCACCAGTCCGGCTACAATATGTTTGAAACTGCTGAGTGAAAGCCGGACTGGTGATAGATGGGCTGCATATTTGCAAGGCGCAGTAGTCATTACTTCTACACCTTGCTGTACCTATTGCCTTCTAAAAGAATTTCCGCCATTATCAGTTTTATGTTTATGTTTCTAAGCTTGTGGGTGTCATACATCTTAAGGAATTTTTTAGTTTTTAGGACTACTTCGGGAATTGAGAATTTATTTCTGACTGCCGTATTTTCTAGAAATTGTAGAGGATGATTTTGATGTTTCAAATTCAGAAAATGTATATAATTTTTGATTTACCAGGGAAAAATGATCCTGCTAGTCTCCAAAAAGGGTTAGGGTTATTTTGAGTCTTCAAAGGAAGTGTAAAGTAATTTTCAGACTTTTCTAAGGGTTTCAGGATCTTGCAACTGCAGGAACTTATAAAGATTTCTCCTGAAAATTCTGCACAACTTGGAAGAAATCGAGATATCTTGATATTTTTGGGAATAATCAATTTCATAAAATTCGTTTCTACTTTGTTTATACTCCGCAGAATATGATATGTTAATCTTTTAAAAGGATATCAGTTATGTATCTTCAGTTTAAGAAATAAAGTTTTAATGATCAGAAATTTTTTAGTTTTCTGAAAATTCCTCTAATCTTTGGATTTCCCAGAATTATATTTTGGGCAAATGGAAACATACTGGCCTTTCAGGATATAATCAATTTCATAAAGCTTTACAAATTTTTTACCAGTTGCATTTTACGTCGGAAATCAAGAAAGCCTCTTTTGAAAGTATTTCAGCTATTTTCAGTTTCAAAAATAAATTCCGTAATTTTAAGTAATTTTTTTTAGTTTCCCACCTGCTCGAAATCAGAAGACTAACTTTTGGAAATTCTAAAAATTTTCCTGAAAACTCTGGACTACTTGGAAAATATAAATGGTGCAATAAACAATTTCGTAATGTTTTACATTTGTTTTAATGTTCATTTTATACGAACTTTACAATTGTTTCGATTTTCCCAACTGCTCTAAATCCAAAGCCTGACTTCCGGAAATTCGAAAAAATTTTCTGAAAACTCTAGACGATTTGAAGAAAACGAATAATGAAACAAACAATTTCATTTTTTACTTTTTGAATTGTTTATATCACATAGGGAATGAACGAACTTTTATTGTATAAAAGAATTTCAGACAATTCTAGTTTCAAAAATTAAACTTCGAAATTATAGAGAATCTTTCAGTTCATACAATTCTGGAAGTGCTAACAGCTGAATTTTCAAAAAAGAAATTATATACTGAAAATTAGAAACAATTTCCGAAAAATTTTATTATCTTGATATTTTAAGAATTAGAAACTTTAAAAAATATTGCATCAAAAATAAAAAACCTTCTCTATTTATTTAAAAGAATTTAGACCATTTTCAGCTTCAAACATAAATCTTAAAATTTAAAGTAACTAAAAGAAAATTGAGATTTCTTGATATTTTTAGAGAAATCAATTTCATAACGGTTTTCGAAATATTTAGATATTTTGTATTCGTAGAAAGTCAAATATGATTTCAGTTATTTTTAAATCTTCCACATTTTAAGGATTTTCCCTTACTGTTTATTTTGAAAATTAACCCAAACGGTGAAAATTTGAAACCCAATTAGATAGAAGAAGATAGAGAAAGCGACTGGAGACTAAGTTTCTGAAAATATTAATTGCAAACAATTTTTTTTTTGAAGATTTCTGAATGGACTTTTCTTTATTCTTCATCCTCAATGTTTTTTGATTTTCGTTAGACTTTGAAACATGTCACCATTTGAAGCTTCAAAATTTTTGATGACAACAGCATTTAGCAGAATTTATCAATTAAAACCATTTGATAATTTAAAGACATAGAAGACAGCTTACCTGAACTCCAACAACTGACTTCCATCCTTAATAATATCCCCATTATCACATAAATAAAACGGCACACATATACACTCATCGTTTCCTTCATTGAAAGCCTTTTCCCCGTCTTCATTTTCCTCGTTTTCTTCTATAACTTTCTTAGCTTGTTTCAGAATAGCATCCTTAAAAAGCTTCTTTAGTTTATTATGATTCACTTCAATTCGTTGAAATGTATCCTCGATTTCATTTATGTTGTTTTGTTTTTCGGTGGTCTCTGAATGATTAATAAAGAAAAGTGTCAATAATAAGATGAAAACTTTTTGGTGTTTGGTTGAAAACATGGTGTTGGTTACTTAAGCTTGTTTGGTAGGTAACTGATCAGAATTGAGATGAAAGTAAAGGAACGGAACTACGTTAACGGAAACCGGTGGTTTTTTGGTGAAGTTCCGGTGTGCTGAAGTTATATTTAGAAGAAATTGATAAGATTATTGGGTGCATTTCTATAAAATCTAAATTAGAAGGATTTATCTTTTATGCAACTTCTATAAAATAAAAAGGGAAATCTAACTGCTTTTATGACTTTACTTTGTTCAATGTAGGTGAACTTTACACCTCAAAAGAATAAACCCTTTACGTAGCCGTTGCTGCAAGTCCTAATTTTTGTTTTAATTTTTTTTTCCTGGTGTTTTTATCTCAAAAAAGTCCTTGCAGTTTGTTTAGCCAACTCTGATAAAAAAACCTTTAATTTTTCTTCTTTAACTTACACAAACTTTGTCAAGGCGTTTAATTATTTAAAACACTTCCTTTTACATTAAAACCTTACGGGAATTCCTTTCTAAAGATAAAAACCTTTTAATAAATTAAATCAAATAGTAACCCAAGTATTATGAGGTCGTCGCTCTTTAAAATAACGAGGGTTATTTTCGGGTCATATTCTACAATTATGTTTGTGAATTCGTTAAGCCAAAATTTGTGCTTATCGCAATTTCCAATACTTGTTCGGCATCAGCATTTTGTACGGGGTTCACGGGTCAGGCACCTTTTGATAATATCACTTTCACGAGAATTAATTTAATCAGTGGGGATATTATAAACACAGCAGCGAAATTTTTGCTGTTAAATTGCCTGTTTTGCATAATTTCGGTTTTAGTTGTTGTTGAAAAAATTCTAGTTTTTATTGAAATCAAGTTCATAGACATTCAAAGAAATAATGGTACTTAGAATAGGAAACGAACTCTTGGTATTTTAACTCTTTTGTATTAAATTAAATACCAATGCCTTAACCACAGTGTATTGTTTTACTTTCATTTCACTTTCTTTTTCTTGCATTTTGCTTATCATATTCTATTCTTAATGTGGCTTTTATCTGATTGATTGATGATAATCTTGATTGATGGGAAGCAACAAAATAGCATGATTGTGTGGTAGAACTGTGTTTTCCAGCATTTTTACGACCAAGAGTAGGCTTGACGTCTGTCTTAGGAAACTTAGCAATACTGAAAATCATGTAATCGACGTACGTGATACGAAAGTTTAATGTGAATACAGAATAAAAATTCAAACTGACCGAACATTTGTTTTAAAAAAGCTGCCGCTGCTAAAGGAAGACTGGACGACGGAAATAAATATTTAACACTTGGCATGTTTACAAGAAATTGATGTCAGATTCCAATTTAACATATTTTAGTAAGCGTTTATTTTCCTTGCAGAATGCGTATGGAGGACAAAGAACAACAATAAATTTCGTTTGACATCTTAAATAATTTCAGAATTTTCCAAACTTTTTTGAAAGATAAGTAACTACATATCTTACAAACACACAATTTCCTATAATTTTTCTAACATACACATATGCTGAAAAGGTCTTGCAAGCAACCAATGCCATTATAATTCATCACAAAGTGTTTCATTTGTGGACAAAATAATAGTTTTAACACACAAGTTTTAGCTTAAAATGATTTACACTTGTTAAAAGGTTCAATTATCAGGATTCTTCTAAATTTCAAGACTTTTGGAAGGTTGATTATTTTCTTATTCTGAATATAGGCTACGTTGTGGGGGTTAAACATATGTAGCATCGACGTACTGTAATCATCACTAACACGATATTGGCTCACTTCGATCCATAGCCAAATGAAGGCCCACAATCTTTTTACCATTCGTCGGGTTTTTGTGTTTTTCTTGTTACGTTAGCCTTGTCGCCCTTTTCAAATCATACATTCATCTTAGTTAAAGTCTTCCCCTTGGCCCTTTTCCCTATCCTCCTTGTGTTATCATTTTCCATCATTTAGTTGATGGTTGCATAGTTATTACCTAACTCAAATTAAAAGCTTGCTACGTGTTGCTTTCTACTGCTTTAGTTTTCTCTAGTTCACTTTTTATCGATGTTTACTCAGAGCTACAAAAATTTACTTCGAAGTACAAAAAGGTAGGAGTATGGATCGTAAATTGGCAATTATCTATTACAACTCATGTTGGCCAAACTTATATAAATTATAATGTAACTTGCATGGGAATTCGTTTTCTCTTCCATTATATTCCTGTCAATTATGGAAAAACGAAAAACTTCTTCCAAATCTTATCCATATACATAGGGTTCACTTAACTCCAGCTATTTGAAAGGAAAGAGTTGGATATCTGTAAATTACTAATTCATAGTGGTTTCTTTGAATTTGCCACCATACCACTTATCACGTGACACACCTCAAATTCGATTATCAGATTATCGGACATGCAGAATGGATCCCCAACCAAAGTTTGTTCGATACTCTATTAATAAAAATTTTTCCCATTGTTATGTTTCCAACTTTTTGCTGGTCACTGTGTAGTCCAGGGACCCTCAACATTTTCGTACCGTAGAGCACATTCTAAACTATCGGTAGGGCCGCGGACATTTAATTATTTAGGGCAGATTTATAGCTAGACATAATTAGTAATACACATAGTACACAAAAAGTATTTAATTCTGTAATTGTAATTTTAACATATAAACATTATTGTTTATATTCAGATACTATTTATGTAAGATAACGCAAAGAATACATATAAAAAATTAATAGGTGTATATTACACAAAAATTGGTATATAAAAAATACCAATCTTAAAGTCAATGTGATCTTTGGCACTGCATTCCATTGGTTAGTGCCTCGTAATTAGGAGACTATGATGATATTCCTGTTCGTAAACAATCATCACGATGTTTATCCGTCATGATTCCTAAACCCCACAAAGACAGACGTGACCCCAACTCATACCGCCCCAGCTCCCTCCTCAATGTTATCGGAAAAGTCTACGAACGTATCCTCGCCACCCGCCTTCGTCGGCACCTTGAACAGCACAATATCATACCCGCATTCCAGCACGGGTTTCAACCCGGGAAATGCACTCAGGACCTGCCCTACCAGCTTCACACGGACGCCTCCGTCGCCCTGAATGCCGGCCATTGCATCTTGGCCGTCATGCTGGACATCGAGAGAGCGTTCGACGTGGTCTGGCACCACGGTCTCTTAGCCAAACTTCTGGCCTCAGGCATCCCTCGACAATTCGTTAGAATCATCCGCGCATACCTCGGTAGGCGCGAGCACCGGATGCGAGTGGGAGGACGCATATCAGGAGTTCCCCAAGGCTCAATTCTCGCCCCTCTTCTGTTCATTTACTACTGCCACGACATCCCCCGCCCCAATTTTTTAAGCGGACTAAAAACATAATAATCGCTTGGAGCAAAATCAGATGAATAAGAAGGATGTGGTAGACAACCAAACTTCAAATCCTTGATGGTTGCCATCGTTGATTGTGAAGTATGTGGAAGTGCGTTGTCGTGCTGTAGAAGAATACGAGCACTCAGAAAACCGCGTCTTTTAGTTCTGATATCAGGCTTAAGACAGTTTCTCAAAAGTTCTGAGTATATGGCACTAGTAACAGTAACCCTATTGGGCATGTAGTCATCCAAAATTACCCCTCTTGTATCCCAAAAAAGGTTCAGTATGACCTTTTGTGCTGACAACTGTGCACGAAATCTTTTTGGCGAAGAGGTGTGACGCCATTCCTTACTTGCTCTCTTGGTTTCGGGTTAATGATAGTGCACCTAGGAATCATCCCCAGTTACAATCCTTGCAAGAAAGGCATCTCCTTCTGCTTCACACCGTCACAAAAGTTCTTGACAAGCATCAACACACCGTCGCGTCGTTGCAATTCTGGAGTCAATTGCCTTGGTACCCACCTTGCTGACAGTCGTTGCTAGGATAATATGTCATTAGCAAGGGCTTCTAGTTACATCTCAGAAATAATACATCTGCCAACTTATAAAACAGGATTCTGTTCAGTTCATTTTTTATTACACTTTTAAGGCTTTCATTTACTTTTAGTCACCTTCTGTCCTGCTTTCAATAAAACAGTTGAGATATTTAATTTATTTGATCTACGTTTTATTACTGTTTTATTGTTATAAGTAAGTGAATCATTATTTTTATCCCTTTTTTTATTTTTTTTTAATACTCTCGTTCTATTGAAAACGTTCAAATCTATTTCAGACTTCTGCCTTGCAATAAAGCTTCTTCTTCTTTCAATTCTCTCGTTTGTTCCTGTTGGTGGTAGCCAGTGTTATTTTGCGATCATTCCCAGTTGGTGTTATTTATCACTTCTTCTTCTCCTTTGACTGCCATATCTCGTTACAGACGTTGGCAAGAGGCATCAATGCCACAAATTTAAACGGCCTGGCGTGGTGAACTTTGTTCTATCTCCTTTATACTGCTTATACTAAAGAAATGAGGCCTCTGCAGTAGTTGCCTTCTACAGTGTTTATTCTTTTTTATAATTTGCTTGATTTTTTGAACTTTTTACCAATTTCTGATATGAAAACACAGTTAGTTTGTTCGGTTAACGTATATTAGCACAAACTAATCTGCCATAGTGAATGGAGCTTGCTTTCTTATTTCCTCGGATTAACCCATGTCCCTTTTCCATGTTTTTTTTTACAATAGAAAATATTTCTTGCATATAACCCCCGTTGTTCCAAGAAATTTCGGTCCAACCTCCCCTTTCTGTAATTCTTAAGTTGCAGGTTAACCATTTAAGGTATATTGAAATTTATTTAAAATTTCAGAATAAATTCGACTAGTTGAGGTCCTTTACAGGGTGGTTAGCGTTACGGGATGAAATGTAGAATTTATGTACATCATTGGTTATCTAACACTACACTGATATTCTATTTAGGAAACCTTTTATTACTAAACAGAAATGTAGAGTCGATTGGTGTTGTAGGAATATAATGCTTTTACGTAAGTAGTCAGGTCTTCAGAGGTTTGTTATTCGATTAGTATTCTTTAAAATAAGTTTAAAAAGTGTTAACAGAGGAGAATTAAATTTTTTTAAGCAACGATAATTTTAGTTCTTTTATTTTTTAATGTTGCATGCAATTAATTCTTTGTTTATTTTATGCATGCTTCTTATTATTGTTAGCTAGCAACAATTACGCGACGTGTTTTAAATGCAAACAAGTTCAATGCAGTAATTGTCTGAGTCTGAGCAAATGTTTGCACTTTGAATGCAGTATTACTACAAATGTTAACCGACTGCCATCGGATGTTTGTATTTAAGTATCTCATAGAGACATTCTGCATAAACACGTTTACCTCCATACCCAGATACAAAACGGTAACAATGAATTCAGTATCATATAAACTACTCGATAACAGCGAACTAAGCACAATAATAGGAATAATAGGAACTCGTGAACAAGGGTGTTTCTAAAACCCATGATTACGTTAAATGTCAAACTAATGCAAGGTTATGAGTTTAATATCTAACCAACACGGTTTTGTAATGTAAAGCATTTTAATATTCCTTTTCAATTTATTTGCTAATTTTGTCAGATTTTCCTGCATGAATATGGTAATCAGTTTGTTATATTATAAAGCAGGGTGTGTAGAATAATTCTTGTCAAACGAAATTGGTTTAGTATTGTACCACAAGCAGTTAATTTGTTCACTCACTGCTGGTTTATAAATCAATCACGATGCGGATTATCATTAGAGCGGGTATTTACTGAACTGCGGATACATATTCACCTTGCTTATTATACCGACTAAGTCCAAACTCATACATTTTACGCCCTTTTATTTCAATATCGAAAAGCGCTCGTAATTAACCAAAGCGTACAAGTAAAGGTTATTTAAAAATCAACGTCATTTCCAGACCTCTTACTGACGCTAAAGTAATTTACTAATTTCGAAAATTCAAAAGCATAAAATAAGCAAAAAATTTAAGTAATTTTACGCAATGCACGTAATTTAAGCTTTCGCCAAAGAAATTGCTGGGCATAATCGTAGATTATCAAACTTATTTCAATAACATCCGCAAGCTGAGTTTGTCGAATTTACTGTGTAATTTCTGTTTATTTTCAGCAATATCTTCAAAGTAGATCGTTTCAAAACTTTCACAATTTATCTTTATTTATTCACGCTGTATATTTTATATAATTATTCGACTTGTAATTAATTACATTTGATTGTCTGAATGCGTTAGTTCCAGAAAATAGCAATTATAAAAGGTGGAAACTTGGCTTTATTTTCTGAAAAAAAGTTTAATCTTTACAGTAAAAAACCTCCAACATAAAATCAAAATTAATTCCTTAAACGACTGTAAGTACTTAAGAATTAATAAAAATTAGAACAAAATTAGTCTTTGCAATCAAGGATTTTATAAAATGTAGTGGAAATGCCCCACCAAAGGAAATCAACACACAATACAATATTTTAAAATGACTGTAAAATTAATTAAACTTCTTTAACAAAACTCAAGACTGTGACGGAAATGTTTATAATTTTCAAGCGGAAAACTTACTTTCTCGCCTCAAAGCGGGTATAAAGTTTAATTCGTTGGAAAATCTAAACATTTCTGACGATGGAACGCGTTGTGCGATATATATTTTCCAGAAGGAAAACAGAGTCGTATTGTGCAAATTTTCATTAAACTGTTTGACTTTTCTCTTTAAACACAGCGCTCTTTTTTAATTTCGAACCCCTTACATTTAGCTTTAAAGGACCTAATCTAAACTTTCTTGACATTAAGATAATTTAAGATAGGTTTAATTAATTTCTTCGTAGTAAATTTTGAGAGCTGTAGAAGCTCATTATTTCGGTGTGCAACCCAAGAGTATTAGGAAGTTGGGCTAATTTAAGTTTGTGGAGCTATAAAAAATTCAAGAAAACAAAGTATCTTTTAAAATCACATCTGAAGAAGCATTTCGGGGATTTAGAAAACAAACACTAAACCCTTATTTAGGCATTTCTCGTTCTCATTTACACCTTAAATCCGGCCCTTTTCTAAGACAAACATAACATTTCACAGCAGTCGTTACGTAACTTTACTTAGGGTTTAGCTACACGACAAAACCGTAGGGCAATTTTATTTGCGGTTATGCATCCGGTAAACAAGTTGTTATTAAGTTTGCAGTATAATTATAATTCGTGTTGGTGTCTGAAGACACGTACAGATGGCATTGCTTTTGATTAGTTCTGAAACGGCACAGCTAATGCATTAACTTCTCTTAAACTAATTTCTATGCAGTCCTAAGTTTCACAGTTTGAGGTTTACATTTCAGATATTAAACTGAATTTCGTTGCATTTAAAAGGTTTGCTCTTTTTTCTTAGTTTTAGACTAATCAGAATTGAGCTTATTTTGAGTATATTAATTAACTATTATCCTATTTTTGCATAATACCATGAGAGTTTTATTGAAATAAATCTTAATTCGAAACCAAAAAATGGTAGTAGGTAATTATGTAACCATTCAGAGGATAATGATAAGTTTCAAACAAATAAATTTGCAAATAACTTCAATCTAATACTTCCATAAGTTACAGTTATGGTTTTATTATTCCACGTTAGACGTTAAAATGTAACTTTATAGATTTTACGTGCATCTACTGCTAAAGGATAACATTCTGATCCCGCTGTGAAGTATACATCAAAATTATTCCGTTTAACATAGAAATTACATAATTAATAACAGTTGGAAGTACCAAACACATGTTTACAACGTGAAAACCATAAATGACTTATTAATCAGAAAAATCAAGGTTTTGTAAACATATCTCTCGCCTAATTAAACAAATGCTTCGTTTGATGTTCCATCATTAACTAAATTGTCGATGCTTTCAAATATAAAAGGCAATGAATTTGTAATTCTCCAATAAACCTTATGACTTATTAATAGGTGTAGATGTCCCCCGTTTAACGGCGAAACATTAATTTATCAGTGAAATACGCCCATTAGGAAACTTTCACAGATATGTCGTCGGTTCGAAGGTAGTTTTAACAACCCATGAACTTACTTTAAAACTAATTAAAATTGATTTGTACTCGTATTTCAAAGGCTACAGTGTTTATCAGCAAACAAGCTGGGAATTGCAAGAGCTGACATCGACATCAACTTTAATTAATACATTCGCAAGTAATAGATTTAATCAGTAGCGTAACGTTTTCGACTTTTAGGTAATAATTTAAACTTAGACACGTACTTTTGATTACCATCGAGAATTACTGGAAATTCACTTTTATTTTTTGCATATTCTGCAAATTTTGTTTTTTGTGAAGATTAATTGAGCTGATTTAAGGGAAGGATGCAAATTGGTTTTACTTAGGGCTTAGGGCTGAACCAAAATCACACAAAACAAATATTCTACGAGCAACTTGCCTTCGTACAGATTTGAAAAAAATTTCTTCTTTAAACTTGATTTGATGAAAGCTTACCGAATTTTTGCACAATTCTTCCCAAATTAGGAAATTACAATGAATCTGCGATGGCTGTCGGCTTTTATGTAAGTCAAACTGATTATTTGTCGCTCTTGGAATTTAGACAGAGCTGAAAAACATCTGTTTCTACTCTTTTGCACGGAAAATTCAGGAAAATACATTAGTAAGGCAAATGTTTTTGCTCTGAGCGATTTCAATCAGCGTCTCTCACATTTTACTACTGTTTTATATTGAGTAATTCCAAATGTCAGGAATAAAAGGGAACGTCTGTGTAATCAAAGCAATTACTTATGTGATGTGATAAGAGTACAGTTCATCAAGAAGCCAATATCCATGTCGCCATTCTGTCTGGAGGGCAGGCGTCTTGTTTACAGATATATCAAAGCAAGAGCGATTTACACTATAAAACTCGAGCGTATTTTTCAAATTTCTAAGTTACTTGCATTATCAACCTTATCTGTTAAACAAAGTTCAGTTAACATCCGTACATCCGTATTTTAGTAAATTTGTTCGTCTAGTTGCGAATACCTTTTTTATATAAGTCGTTCCCCGAACGCCAGTGTGACAATTTCTTGCCCCAATACCGAAGTCATTCATCAATTAATCAAGCTTAACATACAAAGGGGAAGAAGCATTTCTCGGAGGATCTTTTCTCTTCCTATCGCCTGAATGTCTTACACGGTCGCTTTATTGTTGTTCCTAACCCTAATTAAATGCTTTTAAAGCTTTTACTACACAGCGTTTTGCTTGACATGTGCGGGTGATACAAATACCGTATTAATAACACATCATTAGATTATCCATGTCATGTTTAGCACACATTCATAGCACGCTTTTCAAGTCATTTGAATGTTTTTCACTTTTTGTTTTTGAGGGCAAAACGGTAAAATATTCAAAGGCTCTTTTGAAAAACCAGTTGTAATGAAAATCAAGTTTCTTAAAGCTAGCTTTTGCAAGACAGGCATTCAACTGAGTAGAAAAAGGGTATTAATGCTTAAATAAATAAAGTTTTGTATTTCACCCTTCAGCTGCTTTTTAATAACGAACAAAACAACGAATTAAACCGTCAATATAACAAACATTAAGTAATTTATATTCCAGATCAAAGACATTACGAAATTAATGAATAAATTAGTTCTTGAATGCCCGTTAAAAATAGCTGCTTGTGAGAAAACGATCTTTTAGTTTGCCGCCATACCGATCTATACGTTTGACAATGAACAAAAGGAAATGAACATGAAGGAAATTCTTGAAGCTTCATTTTAATTAATTACTAATTAACTTAAAAGATTCCCTTTTGATGTGTCTAAAACTCAGACTAAAAGGAACGATACGAAAGACGAAGATACGATTAAAATCTAGACCTTATCTTGAACAATTCTCATTCAAACCTAAATGTAATGGATAGTCAGTGGCGTAACATTTAGGATGCTATTATTTTTGGTTCTTTAAAGAGACAATTTTATCAGGTGGAAGAAACCCGGCCTTCAGCATGTTATCACCAACATTTCAAAATTCGGGTTGTTTTGAGATTATTTGCAAATTTTTAGGATTTCCTTAGTGTAAATTACGAGATTTAAACAATTTCAACATTTTAAACATTACACTACACTGCTTCATAAATGAGGGCGCATCCTTTCAATGTAAACTTCAGAAATACTCGTTCAATTAGATTATATCCCAAAGAATTCAAAAGTTTGCTTTATGTCGTCTATTAAGAGGAATCTGAGGTTTAAAAATTATATTTTAGGAAATCCATTTACGGAGAGATTTTTTTAGACTAATTTAAACTTATTTATGCTCTAATTACAGATTAACGAATTCAAGGAAGCGTTTTTCTACGCTAATTTCCTGAAATATGTTTTTAAATCAAATATAAGAATCTATGACTTTATTATTATATTGAGTGTAGCTGTGAGAAGCTGTTTGTTCTTGTTCTTTTCAAACTATCAAGTTTTATCGACTAATTTTTTTTTTGACGAATACAAACAGTACTGCGGATCACTCTTGTCCACCGCTACTACAATCCTCTTTGATCTCTGTCTATCACGTGTTAGCTCTCTCCAACAATGTACTTACGTACACAATTTTCCAGATTCTCTTTGATGGCATTGAACCATGCTCTTTTAAGCCTTCTTCTGTTTTTTTATTGGCTTGGAAAGAAGGCACCCTCCAAAACTAATATTGTTGCTTCCACATCCGTCAGGCCTACCTATTTTAACCATTGCATGTTTTCGATTATAGTAACTGGAAGGTCTTGATTTTTTCATTTAGCTGCTTTACTTTTTAATCGGCCTTGGAATCATGCTACTTATAAATTAATAACAAGCCATCGACCTAGGCGTCGGTCATAATAGGACAAAAAAGAAGAAGGAGGACTCTTTGAAACGTCCTTCATATTGTGATATTATTTACCAACATAAATTTTCTTGAGGCCTTCCACTACCATACATTTAGAGCTACTTCCATTTTTTGACTAAGAATCCACTTGTCACTTCTGTATAAGATTTTGCTGTTTCTATTACAGATCGTACCTTTTAACTTTTCCTCAATAATCATTTGCGAAGTTCTTCTGTGTTTTGATCATTAGCAGCATAACCTAAATAATTATTAAATCTGTCCAAAGCTTCTCAAAGCTAATATCGCTTGGTGTCATTGACTGTTATTTGGAAAAACTGTTTTTCACAAGATTGTTTTCGTTGCTACTTCGATATACAAGGTGACCACAAGGAACGTACTCATTTTTGATGGAACTATACTCGGCAAAGAGGGTACATGGAGGGGTGGCGAGGTAGTCAGTTACCTCCTGTCGGTTTGCCATTTACCAGGCAGAGGACAATCCAAGGCAACTCCATTCACCCCTAGTAACAGTGCGGTGTGCGATTTCTAGACGTTGTGTTATTGGACCCTGCTTTTTTAAAGAAAACGGGATAGCGGCTACATCAAACTCATCGATACGTGGACATGATAAATAACTTTTATCTACCATAACTGCGAAGGTTGGTCTTGGAACATGTTGTATGGTTTCAACAAGATGGGGCTACGGCCCACACACCCAGGAATTCAATGAACCTCCTACGGGGCTTGTTTCCTGGTTACTTGATTTCCAGGTTCGGAGATGTGCCCTGGTCTCCTCCAGACCTGAGTATGTGTGACTTTTTTTGTGGGGGCATTTAAAGGAGTGAGTTTAGGTTGGCAAACTCCGTTCACTAAACGACTTGAAGACGGCTATTCATAGAGAGGTACGACGGATAAATGAGGAGACATTGGAATGACTGTGAGACAGCTTTAAGATCCGAACTGAAAACTGCATCAGGGAAGACGGACGTTACTTTCAAGATGTGATTTTTGCAACGTAAAATAAATAGCGTACACTCACGTACATGTTAAAACACGATAATAAAGTTTTTGTGAAAAATTAACTTTGTACTGTTTATTCTAAAATGAGTACGTTCCTCGTGGTCACCATGTATTTTATTCTTTCTTGAGCAAGTTTCAAACCAGGTCTTCTTGCTTTTGGCGATAATCGCTGAATGCCGTTTATAACTTGTGCAGTTTTATAGTACCAAATCGTCAGCAGAGCCCGCGCACTGATGTCTTTGATTGGATGTTGCTCTGTTGTATATATAGCACCGTTCTTTATAATACTATATCGGAAACAAGGGGTCTCCCTGTCTCAGTACTCATTCCTCGAGAATCCTCATGCTAGCCAATCCATTACATGTTGTTTCCTGTAACATCATTCTCATTAATCCGATTTTCCTTTCCCATCATTTTTGTCAATTGGGCTTAAACTTGTTTTATACCACCTACCACCAATCAGCCCTGTAAAATCCACTACTGGACGTAGGCCACCCGGAAGTTTCGCCAATTTTTACTGTTTTGTGCTACTTGCAACCAATTGGTCACGATTCGTCTTAAGTCATCAGTCCACCTAGCTGGCGACCTTGCTCTATTTCTGTAAGCGTCTTGTCTAGGTCTCCTCTCTAAAAGTATCTTAGTCCATCTTCCGTCATTTACTATGGTCAGATGTCCCATCCAGTTTCACTTCACCTTTCCATGGCCTTTTGTGCTTTTAGGAGTTTCGAAGGAGACTCCTTCGTTAGTGTAAGTGTCTCTGCGCCATCGGTCAGCACTGGCAAAACACTGGTTGTAAACTGTTCTCTTCAAACTTATTGAAGTGTCTTGTTTAAAGATGTATTTGAGCCTTCCAAATGCTCTCCATGAGATGCTTATTCGTCTAAGAAGCTCTCACATCTGGTTGCCTCAACATATCCTGATCTCGTGGCCCAAATATTTATAAGATGTCACTTGTTTTATATTCTTACTATGTAAGCAGATATTTTTTACTTAAGACTTAGTCATGAGTTGGATTAATTTTGAAAAATTAATTTTGAGTTCTGCTGGCTTTGATGGGCAGTGTAGTCATTCCAGCATTTGATGAGCTTGTTCTATACAGTCCGATATCAGCACGATGTTGTTTGCAAACATGAGCTTTGTGTTTGGGACTGTTTGGTAGCACTTTAGTCTCAGTTGTTTCTATCCATTAGGCTTAGGCCTGAAGGTTATACTGATTTCTTTATTTGGGTTTTGGGCTATTTGGAAAAATTCAGCAACATAAACCTTTTGGCATTGTCGTAGTATCATCCTTGTTGGAGCGCCTCATGCTTCTTCTCTAGGGTATGCCGACATGTCTCGTCCATTGCTGTTTTAGCGAGTTAATTCATTGTTTGATATCTTTTATTTGCGATTTTAGCATTACTGATACGTTGGTCTTATTAGACGTGTTCGATGTACGTAGCGATTTAGGTGGATCGCTAGCAGCTACTTTTAGAAGCGATTTATGTCTACTGAACGGTCACACGCGAACTAATAGAAACAAACAAGAACAAAATAACCTTAAAATAATGTATTACAAAAATGGCTGGGCCTTGACTGGCAGCACCGCAGTTCATCTTGCACTAATTTTAGTTAATTCAATAAAGATCAAAATAGCTAATAAATATATATGAACTAACCACACCTTTTTGTGTCACAATCGATGTTTTCGCTCTAAAAAGTTGCGTAAAATTTTTACGTTCCAAACTTTCCCTAGATCGATACCAACCGCTACTACGCATTGAACGCAAATTTTACATAGCGCTTGTAATCGCTAAGTACGTTGAACGCGCCTATTGCCTCTTAAATATCCCTAATGGTTTTCTCTCTATGGCTCTTTGATGGTGTACCTGTGATTTGTTGCTTTTGCTTTAGAATTCATGAAAATGTACTGGGTGGGCCATTTTTAATGGTTTTAAGTGAGAGGAGATAGACAAAAATAGATGTCGAAGTTGAGGGATCTTTTTTGATGCTCATTCAAGTTTCGAAAATAAAATGCCGCTACCTTTTGTGTCCATTTGAAACTGTAAAAAATGGTTTACCCAACACAATTTTACCAAATTCTGGTTTTAATCTCATGAGAAATATTATGTTCGGGATATGTTTGAGTCATTCGTAAATATCCCATCCTAGTCTAATTTTTCTCTGTCTATTTCTAAATTTTGTCTTTAGCTTCATAAGAATTCTTATTTTCAAGATCTCTTTTAATTTAGCGGAGATGGTTTATCCTAGCTTTCTTCTTCTACTGAGTTTTAAATCCTGTGCTTTTTCGATTATTTGTTGATGAATCATGATTAACTTTTCTCCTTTAGGCTAGTTTATCAGAAATTTTTATTTGTGTTTTTCATTTGTAAGCCTTCTTCCGAGGTCTTTGTGAGTTCACTCCTGACTTCTCTGAATCGTCGGGGCATCTCAGGTTTTACTTAAATTAAATTTTCCCTCCGTTTGAGTTTTGTAAATAAATCTTCTTAAACCACAGTTACCAGTTTTAGCGAGATAATATGTGTAGGTTCCACTTCCTCTTTAGATTTTTTTATTTGTAGTTTCGAACACTTTTATTGTTGTGCTGTCTTTGTTACATAGGTTTCCCTTTAAATCAACGTATCTTTGGCTCATTTTGGCATTCCTCATTGATCTAATTTATTATTTCCCAGAATTCTAGGGTGTCGAAGATTCCTTTAAAATACATCCCTTTTTGCCGGTACGTTTTACTTCGTAGTTTTCTTTTTGTGTGTGGGGATTGTTCAATAGTGCCGAAGTGCCATTGAAATACTGCCTGTTCTTTAGGCTGGCACATTCCCTATTTTAGTTTTAGTCTACTGATGATTATTCTTATAAATAATTTCCATACTTGGGATAATGGGCTTATGTGGCGGAAATTTTAGAGATCACTTGGGTCTTCGTTTTGGTGTATTAGCCACGACCGTTACGGTTTTCCATTCTTTTAGGATGATTCCTAGTATCTTGTTATGTAAGTGGCCCTTCTGGCAAATTGTTGTCTTCTTCAGTCACTCTGTCAGTTTTTATTGGGCTTTCTTCCATTCTTCAATCCAACGAACCACCTTCTCTGGCGATTTGATGAAGAGTTTTCTTCAGGAGTTTTGTCTCCGCCAATTTGGCGAAGAAAATATCTATCAACAAGTTTGTCAAGAAAGTTTTACACTGAGGATGACAATTTAGTTGCCAAAGTAGGTAGGTATTTGACTATATTAGTTTTATTTTGTGATGTTTCAGGGTATTTGACGTTTGCTATTCTTAAATTCTCCCATTTTTATCTTAGATAGCCGTTCAAAGTTAACAAACATGTATTATTTTATTATTTTTGTGTTGTTTGTTTTCTTTGCTTAGTGCTTCATTGGCTAGCTTAGCTGCATACAGTTGACTAATGATTATACTGACTATTTTTGTTTTAATATTTTCAGACAATCTATCTTGTCTGTATCTAAGCCGATACAAATCATACTTCCTATCCTGTTGAGTAGACAGTAGAGAAACCTAACAACTTCTGTCTGTAGGTTTTATTTGAATTTAACTGATTCATGTCATTTAAAATTATAAAAGTTTAAAATAAAGTAACAAATTTGGTGTTTTGATGTTTAAAATTATGTTAAGTTTATTTTCTTTAATTAGCTGTCGTTCCTGCTCCCAATATCAGTTCCTGATTTTAAAGATTAAATTATTAACAATTTATTGTTGTATTACAACGCAATTTTTCAAGATAAAATCACCACCGTATTATTCACATCGCTAACCTAATTTCCGCCTAGCGTCTTGAATAGATATCTCTGAAATCCTTTATAGCCGACTAGGTACTTTACAAAGAAACATTAACACAGTTCATAAGGTTAAGCTGTTTATACAACTTACGTCTGTCGTCATATGACATGCTTACTGCCAACTAACTACGTGCTTTGTAGTTAAGTTTACCTTGGCTACCTTACATGAAACCTACTAATTAACTTTAGAAGTAATTACATCAGTAGTGCAACAGGCAGAAGTTTACAACCACCTTGCATGAACTTCAAAGGTTTATGTGAGTGATATCTGACTTCAAATTGTTTACAAATTCACGAATGTATAAATTAGGTACCATAATAATTTAGATTTGCTAACGTTAGATGTTGCATTGCACTACGTCTTTAGTAAACATTAATTAATTAAAGTAACCCCCTTCTGGGTGAAATCACATTATTTATTTTTGGGAGCATGTTGAATCTATTTCAGGATTTGACAAAAATTTACAGTAGTCGGGCATCTTCCTACTTCTAAAGATTAAACTTTGGGCTAATTAATTAAAATCATTTTTACTTTAGATTTAGTTTCAATTAGTAACAGAAATGGAAATAAAATGATTGCAGTATCAAAGTAAGCTCCCAGACTTGACAACGTGAAAAGCTCTGTGCTTTCCTGAAAAGTCTCGAATTGTTCAAATAACGGTTGCGCGTAATAAAAGGGAATCCTCTGGAAATTTCTGCATAGTAGACTTTATTATTTAATGCACTGCAATTTTGCAGTGGAATTGTAATTGTTCTCTGACCTACAATTAACGTCTGGAATCTTTCCTTTGTTTCCTTTCTTATCATGTTTAACTAAGATTAATTCTCCTATTTCAGCATACCTACATTTGTGAATTATTTGTGTTTTCAGTTTATTCAGTTTGGCTTAGACTGTTGGAGGTAAGTTTTTTTTACTAGATTTTAAGTAATTCTTAGGTAAATTGCTTGGAAATGATTAGGAAATTAATTGAAAGTTGATTTGGTTATCCTGAATATGAAGTCTAGAAATTGAAGATTTGTATGTTTCAATGAGGATTTGGCCCTTTCTTTAACGCAATTCTTGCTCTTCGCAATTAAAATCTTTTTAAGCAATTTTATACCAGACTTATGGAATAATTCAGGTCGTCTTTATATAGTTGAAAAGTTAAATTATAAACTTAACACATCCATATACCAATAAGATATTCAGAAAATCTGTAGGTTCAGTCAGAAATTCTAATCCAGGTTCTGTTTGATTGACGGGTACATTTAACAGTCTGTGAGATTGGAAGAGATCGCTAATGTGAGGAATTACATCTGAGCCTAAAATCAGATCAAACTGTTTATACTTGGTTGAAGATTCTCCTGATGTGGGTCTGATTTACGTAAGCTGGAACAATAGGTTTAAACATATCCGACTAAATCGATAACATTTAAATTTCTTTGAATTTGAACGGTTATCTCCGACCATCCTTTAGTCTATCAATGAATAACTTGAATCGATAATATTTAAAGTGAGATGTGCTAATATTCTGGCAAATAATGCATCCACGTGGGTTTCTCTAACTTCGTGTGGGTTGAGTATTTTTACTTTAACGTAGTAGAACCTCTGCAAAGCCCTAACTATTTTCAACTGTTGTGGTTGTAAAGCGCAAAAGTATCTCTCTCGAAACACAAATTACTTGATAAATTTAAGGGTTTAAAACTCGTTCTCGTTGCTGGAATTTAATTTAGCAAAAGTATAAATAAAGAACAATGAACGTAAAAAGTTTTTAATAAAGAGAAGACTTCGATATTGAATTTTTAGCAAAAGATATGTAATCTACATATGCATATATTCAGTTTGTTCTGAAACCACTAGACTGAAATATGTTTAATAATGTGGACCAACTGGACAGCATATTTCGCTGAGCGTGCAAATTGTGCTTGATATATTATACATTATTTTATGTACATTTACCAGACTAGAAGGGACTCCAACAAAAACTTTGGTTAACTGTTGTATTACGGTTTTTGTGTACGCGTTTGCAAAATTAATTACAAAATAACTCACCGGAACTTGGTACGTGGAAATTTTATGAACAGATTGAAAAAAGTTGCATGCATTAAAGGTTATTAAAAATTTCGTGCCAATTTTGTATGGAAATTTTATTAATTCCGAATAAGCGAAAAATGGCTACATTTTTGGGGGGGAAAATATTTAAATCTCTTTTAATTAAAGCAAAAGTTTTCAGAAGCTGAAGATTTCAGTTGGTACATATTAATATGCGTTTTTCAGATCGTAAACTGAGAGCTTATTTAGTTACAAAGTAAATAATTGAATTTTAGCCTAAAATTTCTTTTAATCTAACATTCAGGAACCCTTGTAATAGAACGAAACAACAATTCGTGGTAACTAACTGCAAGGAATTTAATGAAGCGAAGCTAACTATCTCGGTGGTGGAAACCTTCTAATGAAATAATGACAATTTAAATTAGGACTATTTATCAAACTTCTAACAAGTTACTTCGTATAAGCAGAAAACTTTATAAGCAATTCCTGATTGAAATCTCGACTTTGTAACTTGTTTTAACTTTGGTGTGTACTGATGGGTGTTCCACTTCAATTTCAAATGCAAATAGATTTACATCAAACCGTAATTTAGTTTACTGAAGTACCCACAATCGACTCTGTCGCTCTCTTGTAAAAGAGAGAACCGGTAAAAGTGCTCTAACAGTTAACGTCACCCTTTTAAATTACGTAATCATTAATGTAAATATTTCTCCTATAATATCTACATAATTACATATTACTCGCGCTACGGACGGCTATTATAAATGCCATCAAAATATTGATTCGCCGGCCGATCCAGAACGAGCCGACTATAAAAAAGTAACTGAAGAACAATAATTTTTGTGGAGAGCAATTATTAGAGGCAGCAGCTGCTTGAAGATTATTGCTATCCGGATTTTGTGTGAGCGCAAGCTCGGCTTCGAAAGCCAGAGTATTGAGAACACATGGCTTTGAATTATTTTAACAATTCCACCAAAGCTGTACCGCCTTTGATATGATAACAATAAAATGAAATAGGTGCTTTCATTACAAATAATGCTTTTTGCTACGCAACTACAGATGTTGATAAGGTTTCTGTTTATTTGGATTTATGCTTTTAAGTTTTGAAAAATAGGGTGTCGATGGTAAATTCACATAATCTCAGTGGGCCTTGCTAGGTGTATCTTTTCCAATGTGATCCGCTCGCTAATAATTCAAGATTTCAAACTAACCTCTCCTTTCTCACACATACAATTGTATACAAACCTATATTGATTTGCTGCCCAGACTTAACAATTTTTTGAAAATACTTCAGAACAGAAAGACAAATCCTATATGAACGGTTTTTATTCTTGCACCTTTGGTAATCTATTGTAAGTCTTAAATTTAAACAATCCAATTTAAACAAAAGTTTCTAAATCAGGCATATAAGGTAAATTCGGGCTTTTAATTATTATTCCATATAGGTATAGAAAGAATTTTTATAGTTCCCAAATAGGTGAATCCTTCGAAGTTTGATTTCTAAAATTCAAGCTTGTTTCAAAGACTTATAAAAAGGAAATTAATAAAGGATGGTCCCTTCGTAATCTCAGAAAGCAAATACAAACAGGCATTGGTTAACAGCCATGTTTTTATCGCAATTTGAACAAGAAAAGTTATAAAGAATTTTTATAATTTGCAGTATTTCCTTAAACTAGTGAATCCTTCCAAATTTAATTTCTAAGATTCAGGCTTGTAAAGATTTACAGAAATAAAAATTAAAGGATAGTCTCATCATTGCCTCAGGAAAGGAAGTACATTAAAGAGTGCACTTCCTTAAACGAGTGAATCCTTAGAAACTTTATTTCCAAAATTCAAGCTTGTTTCAGATATAAAAATTAAAAGATGGTCCCTTCGTACGCTCAAGAAAGCAAGTGAAAACACACATTTGATTAACAACAATGTTCTTTACTTAATTTAAAGAATTCTTATAATTCACAGCACTTCCCTAAACGAGTTAATCCTTAAAAATTTAATTTCTAAAATTCAAGTTTCTTTTAGAGATGAAAATATATAAAAATTACAGGATGGTCAATTCCTAATCAGCAATGCTTTTAACGTAATCTGAAAAATCTTCAAACTTTAAAGAATTTTTATAATTCACAAGACTTCGCTAAACAAGTGATACCTTCCAAATTTCTAAACTCTAAGCTTATTTTAAAGACTTAAAGGAACACAAGTTAACAGATCGTAATTTCAGGAAAATAAATAAAAGTAAGCATTCGGTTAACAGCAATGTTTTTATAATTCATATAAGTTCCCTAAACGAATGAATCTTTAGAAATATAATTTCTAAAGCTCAAGTTTATTTTAAATATACAAAAGAAATGCAAATTGAAGGCTATTCTCCCTTCGTAAACTCAGAAAAACAAATGAAAACAGGCATTTTATTAACAGCAATGTTTTAACGTAATTTTAAAAATGTTTAAGCTTCATAGTACTTCCCTAAACAAGTGAATCCTTAACAAATTTGATTTATACAATTCAGGTTTGTTTTAAAGGTTTAAAGAGATATGATCCCTTTGTAACCTCAAGAAAACAAATACAAACTGGCAGCAATGTCTTTGAAATAATTTTAAAAATCTTTATAAAAGCTGCCATTCAGCTTCCGATAAAAACAAAATGATTATAAAAACTACTTAAAGCTACGTAATGCAAAATAAATACACTCAACAAATAAATAGGCAAACAGTACTAGCTAACGAGCGCAATGCTAAAGCCTTGTTTAATTGAAAATTTATTTGCTTTTAGTGCTGATAAAATATAGGTTTTCCGTAATTGTAATGTAATTGTTAAATACTAATTATTATGGGAATTCTAAATTACACAAAGTGTGAATACTCATAATTGCATAAAAAGACTTCGAGCCCAAAGAATTGTTTAAATTTTGATGTAAATGATAATAACTGCAAAAGTAGTCCAGTGAATAAGTACATGTTACCTTGCAAAAGGGTAGAAGATCTTTTTTTCACTTGTATATATTGGGGCCAGCATTGAAAAACCAAGTTTTCCAATTCGGCTGACCTCGAGAGAACTTTCTGTGGCCAAAAAACCAGCAAATTTTAAGACTTTTCTTGTTTCTTTCAAAATATCCCAGATATGGTTCGGTCTAGCGCTTTTTTCAAAATTTCCGACAAATTTCGTTATTACAACTTTTTGCTAAACCCAATAACAAGCGCGCTACAGCATCCGGTATATTGGAATGTTTTCCAAACTTTGTGAAAATAGCACTTTATTCTGTTTTCTGATCAAATTACTCGTATTTGTATTTGGTGTTACAATTTTTTTGGCTGTCAATAAACCGTCTGCAACTAGTTTTGTATTTCCCCTCCTATTCCCTCCATCCCATCCTTACCATTCCCCCCACTCCCTCCACCCGTACTAATAATGGTAGCTTTGATATCAGCATTCTGTTCTTGTCTTTGGACATCAGTTTCCCTTTGTGGATAAAGATCGGCGACAACGAATCCATCTGCGTCGGCTTGGAGTTGCTCTATCATATCCATCGTTTCATCTTCATCTTCTTCCTCTGTTGTAGAAATGTCAGCCACATTTTTGCAGGTGAGGCCAGTGTGGCAGTGTTTGTTTACAAATCGTTGAGCAATTCATACCTGCTTTTTTGCTGGTACATGCTCCACTGCTACCCTTCTTGCACGAACAAGAAAGGACTTTGAGTAGCTGTAGTTTGTTTGTACCTGGTGGTAACATGGTAGAGCATGATGTCGCGCAGCATCTCATATTGGTGGTATCCTGGAGAGATTAAATTTACTTTTTGTTGCCCATTTCCTAAATATCCGATACCGCAGTGAATCCAGTATTTGGTCGGTCCTGATGTCACAACTGTACAATGCAAAAAGAAACCTTTCTCCTGCCATGGCTATTTCCTCAGTGGTGGCATCTGGATTCTTGAACACTTGCCCAACTTCCTTCATCTGGGGATACCTATTTCTCAAAATGATGCAATTGTTTTCTTTCTTTGGCCAAAAAGAGAAGATGTGGTACCGCACCCGCAAAACGTATGAATGAAAAGAATATTTTCAGTGTCATACTTGAATGATGTAGTTGAAAACAACACACCTGCTGCACTCCCTCTTCCAGGATTAAGATAAAACAAGTTTTTGTGAGATTGTCCTAGCGCTATCGGCAGTACAAGAAGATCAATAACTTCCCGAACTATTACTACGCTTTCGAACTCCTAAGCCTTTGCAATGGCAGTTGTAACGATTGAAACGTCAGCAGCTTATTCTTTCTGATTTACTTGAATGGCACATTGTTCAAATAATTTCCTTTCATTTTAATTTACGCCTGCGTTGTTTGGGGTACTACGAGCAAAACCAACACCAAAAAGATACAGACACTACAAAACAAGGTGCTGAGGATCGCCACGAATTCCGACTGGAACCAACTTCACAATAAGCTAGAAATCCCAAGTATTGAAGAACATATTAAACTCACAGCCAAGAAATTCTTTGACGATCTCAACAAATGCCCCGCAACAACAAGATTTAATCTGGGAACAAAATCAACAACCACGCGACTGAAACCAAGACTCCCACAAGACGTCCTACTCTCAGATAACGACTAAAAGTGACAAATAGTGATAAGTGCAAGTATCTAATTTATGTGATCAGTGAACTGTGTAAAAGACCATAAGCTAGTTCACTAAGTAATCAATACTGTGAACAGCCCTAGTAGTCGTGGGGCATAACACATCCCGTGGGAAATTTGATGATGAAATTGTGGGACCGATTTTAATACATTCCTTATGCCCTCCGTAATCATACCTTACCAGGTGCTTTGCTTGAATTTGTGGCAGACGACCTATATGACGTCATATACCCAAGATGGCGGCCACACCAGACATCATCGGAAGTTCTCCGTTATAACTCTTGATAGGTCCATCCTATCAATATTTTGTACTGAATATTTTTTGTTCTAAATAAAATTTTAAACAAAAAAGGTTATACACGTTTTTGTGATATAACCTACCGGTTATCAGTTATAGCCAGTTAAAAAGTGTATTAGCCAATTTTTAATTTTTAATTTTTGGTTTTAAAGGATTTTTAAATTTTTAGGTTGAAAAATAACAACTAGGTAAGAAATTAATATTTATTTCGATATTTTTATTGAAGTAATTGTAATGTTCTATTGAACGTAAAATGTTTTCAGCTTAATATTCTTCATCTGAAAGGTCATCGATATCAAAATGTTGGCCATGATTTTCGCATAAGTTTTCATCGCCTCCACACATACAAAGCTCAGTGCATAAAATGTTTTGGGATTTACATTTACAGGATACAGCACATTTCCCTTTTACACATGAACACCGAACTAATTTTAAAATGGTTTCAGGCGCACAAGGAGGCGTACACAAAACAGGAACATAGTAATTATTTTGCATTTCCCATCCATAAGCAGAAGGTGTTGGTAGATTAGGGTGCTGCTGGTCAGCAAGACGCCATTCCATAACCTGGTAATGTGCTCTACGAATAAAAGGAGATAGTGATGCTTTTGTAGGAGGCAGATTTTCACTTTGCGTCTCGTGCTTGGAGAACATCCACCAACGAAGCTCCCCAATGTCTGAAATCTTCGTCCCTGGTATATATACCTTACAAATAAATTTTTCAATGATAGTTTCAGCTTCATCCCCGAATTCTTCAATGGATCGAAGTTTCCCAAGAGCATCAAAAATGTCATTATCTGCGGTCTTATAAACCTTCCAAAACGATAGTTTTCCCTTCTTTGCAAGTGAACCTGTGACATCACATCCTGACAGAGCATGCAGACCTAGTAATCCTTTTATCTTTCCTGGTCCTATTGCGGTGCAAATTCTGCCAACGTCAAGCATTTTTCGATTATTTCCTACACCAGTGACAGTGGCGTATTTATGGGGGGGGGCAGCCCCCCCCCTTAGACTTAACATATAGTTATTATTTCTTATTTAATATTGAAGTTAAGCAGCCAGATTCAAAAATTATATGACGAACGTCAGCAAGAAGTTCTTTGCCTAATTCCTTCCCCTGCACTCCGTATCAATGAAATGTGTAAAGTGTAAATGTTCAGTAGGTACTATTGTTATTAAGATTAAATATTTTACAAATTTGATATTGCGTTTGAAGTTTTTACGCGCCAAAATATCCTTATTAGCGTATTTGAGGGTATAAAATATTCTTAATCTAACACACAATTTTATTAAGTAATTGCACCGGAAAAACAATGCAGGCTGGAGAAACAGATATACAGCGTGGAAATTAAGTAAGGAATAAATTCGGTAACTCCGTTAATCTTTGTGATAGAGACGAAATTTAAAAGACGTGTATCGATTAAAATTACAGCGCATCCGAAAAAGTTATTTTCAGATTTAACTTTCATTTGTTTTAAAAGTTATGACGTCATCAATTATTTTTTTAAATGACATCCTATATTTTTTGTGTTTTATTTCGATAGAGTATTTTAATCTGTTTTCAATGGTATACAAATTATATATACCTACCCCCCCCCCATGCGAATTTCCTAAATACGCCACTGACCAGTGACAAACATGCTTGGGCATGTAAAAGATTTTGACCACCACAATGCTAGTAGAAATACGTCTGTATCAGGCGAATATACTTATATGAATTGCAGTAGCTCCTTTTCGGGAGGCAAAAAGGCAGTGCAGTATTATTTTAACGTCAGCTTCTTCATGACTACTTTCAAGTTCACTTACGTCACTTCCGAAAGACGATTTGGCCTCAGTCCTCCAGCTTACGATTAGGCTTCTCTCAATATTGCGTGCGTACAACTTAGCTTTTTCTGCAAGATACGCTGTTAGCTTATCCTTTGTTTTTATATGAGAAAGGAGGGATTTCATCTGTATATTTGCAATGTTTGTGGAGTCGGTTATTTTGTACTCAATGGATGTTACTGTAGATGTCCTTTTATGTCGCATTTTAAAACACGTTTCCCATAACAACGTGTTTTAAAAAACATTTAAAACACGAAGGAAATAGCAATAATAATGGTCTATATTATGCCAATGGCAGAAAACTGGAATAAATCTTCTCGTAAGCAGCTTTGCACATGCTCAAGACCAACATAGTATTTGACCAACAAAAAAAATTTTGAATACCACTCTTGAGAAAACGCTTAAAGTATCTCGCCGTAAAGTGCGCCCGCGGTCTGCAATAATTAACTTTACGCCCTTCTTCGCGGGCGTACTTTACGCACGGGAGTGCAAAAAACTATATACGCGCCCATAAGAACTGCGTGCATTCTGATTTAATTTTAGTGCGCGTAAAGCGGCAAATTCTTTAATCTTTTTATCCGAAACAATAAAAATTTGAAATGATGCGACTGATAACAAAATTAAAAGTGTTTTTATACAATACACCTAAACGGTAAAAGATATAGATAAATTCCTAAGGACCTTTTTTATAGCGAATTTCCTTGTAAATAAAAAACGTTCAGTACAAAATATTGATAGGATGGCCTTATCAAGAGTTATAATCGAGAACTTCCGATGATGTCTGGTGTGGCCGCCATCTTGGGTATATGACGTCATATACGTCGTCTGCCACAAATTCAAGCAAAGCACCTGGTAAGGTATGATTACGGAGGGCATAAGGAATGTATTAAAATTGGTCCCACAATTTCATCATGAAATTTCCCACGGAGTGTATATTTCATTAAGTATGCCCCCCGACTATAGTGTGCTTAACCAGCAAATGACTTTTATAAAAAAAAACATGTTAAAGACAAAAATTACGAGGTAATAGCTTGCTCACTCCTATCGCTCTGTTTAACATGTGATGAAACAACCAAAAATGGGTCTTTGATAAGGTAAAAGTCACAATGGGACACTGAAAGGCTTTACATAACTTTATTAGTCACGCCAGACGTTTTAGCTGACTAAATTTATATAAACCATTGCAAATGGTTTTGGATAAGAGGAGACCATGCTTTCGTTTTGTTAAGTTGCAGATCTTCCATTTACATTTTTTTTAATTGTCACACTTAGCTAAACTTCGAAGAGGATGTGTGGTTGTTATGCATATAACACTCAAAAATAAACATAACCTTAAAGTATAGAATATGACAATCCCATTAAAGAAACCCAATTTATTAAATATTCAGCTGCATTGACAATACTGCTGCAACTGTTTCTTTTCCATGATCAAGCCTAATCCAAAAAACATTTGGAATCGACATTAAATAATGATTAATTAATAAATAATAAAGTGCAACTCGAATTCCTTTTATTAAAAAAATATAAAAATTTTGAAATTTGCATGAGAATGTCTGGAATAACTTTATGTTGCTGTTCTTCAATGCCAACATACTCTAAAACATCATATTACCTACCAATAACTGTAGAAGTAAATATTTTCAAGTTATATGAAAAAAGGAACTGTACCTACTTACACAAGCGAGTTTACAAACAAAATAAAAGTATATTTGTTTGTACAAACGAACCCTCTGCGTGCATGAATGGCTCATATAAACATTCCAGCATGTGAACCCTCATTCGAGTCCAGCACGCTATGTTAAGGGAAGTTTGAGGGGGGTTTACAGACCACCCTGTTCGCATCCCCTTTAGCCAGTTTTGCTTTCACAGTAAACTTGTACTGCAATCAGCATAATTCTATTCATACACCGACAGAATTTGTGTAGTCAAGTACCTTTCTGTGCAATTACCGCTAATTGTAGACATTACTTGTATGGGAATATAAAACTCCTTCCTGAATTCTGCAAATATTAGCTACTCAGTTATGGAATACCTAATTTGAGATTTAGTTGGGTGATTGATTTTTCAAACTCATTAAGGCGTGAAAGGGATGCATTAACAATGAAAATATCTTTGATAATGGCTATGATGCAGTAAATTGGCGGAGGAACTGGGAATAACAGCCATTTCAGAGTTTTTTTATTTTCTTTTTGCGGGAAAGAAATTTCACGAATGCAAAAAATATATAAAGCAGAAAATTAATTAACCAAAATGTTTTGGGCCAAGGTTTAATAATTTCACTTCTGAGATTCAACAATCTACAATCATCAATGTGTTCCGAGAAATTCATTTGATGACAAAGGTCTTAAGATATTCTCTTAATTAAACGCAATAAGCTATAAACGGATGAATCATCAAAACCCGCTTTTCTGTTTTCTATAATTAAACAATTCACAGAAACAGCGAGTGTTCACCAAATCTTTGCTGGAAGCTCAAGGTTTTTAAACAAAACAAGTCAATAAAATTCACACATGCACATTATAAAAAGGTGAAGTTAGGAATTTCAGTAAATTTATCGTACTTTACGGTGCTATAAAATTCGAATAAATGCGTAATATATGCAAAAGTCTTAATTATTAAAAAATATCCACTCGTTAATTAAGCATTTGGGTATTTTTATATTTATAAGTTTTGTTTCCACATAATTATCTTAAACAATTTTTTCTTCTTACATTTCTCGATATCAAAGATAGAGATTTTATTCAGTCGGACAGGGAGCAGGTTAAATTTAATTAGCGGGAAGTTATGCGGGCCTTTTGTTAATTGACAGGTGCAAAAATTGCGCAATGTTTTAATTTATTTTTTTCATCCTTAAGCGGCATTTTATAATAAATTAAGTGATGCACAATACATTAAAGTTATACTTTACGCTTTAAATATAACTCAAAGGAAGAAATATTACACCGTGAAATTTATTGACGTGAAATAAACAGGTTCAAGATGTAAATCTGTATCATCGAATACATCTATCTTCAAATGCAAATGAGCAGTCATTTAAAAAGCAATGAGATGATGGTTATCAGTTCAGACACTTTACTGGACAGGGCAGGTTTCTGTATTACCGGTCTCTGGACCTCCATAACATTCACACGCCAACAACGTAGAAAGTCAGAAGTTACTTGCTCTACTATTACCTACCCTTACCCGACTATCTTCTGTAATGGGCTTTCCCTTAACAGGGTTGTACTAAAAAAATGTTTTAGTCCCAAATTTCTAATTGAATTATCTTCTAAGTACCTCAAAGTAACTAAGCTGTGATTACTTAAAAATTACTTTCGAAATAGTTTCGGTTGGGGTTAATACCCTAACTTAAAATCCATGTATAATTAATGTGTAAACACTCGCAGTTCCAAAATTAAGTGTTAATGAAAAAATATCTTGCTGAGAAGCTGAAAGCTCAGCTGTCTTCTTATACGCAAATTGGAATCGTTATCGCCTCCAGTAGGGTTGTGTAAGTTAAAAACCAACTTATTAAACCTTATCTAATCCACCGTGGCTTTTATAATAATTATTTTTAACGAACAAGCATTTAATTTTTATGGAAATATTTGCAAGCTTGTTATTGTCGTTTGCGACAGACTTTCAGCTTGGTTACAACCGAACGATTATTAGCTAATTTTAAAATTAACAACAGGTTGATGATTTTAAGTTAAAAATAATCGTTCAGCTCGCGTTGAATAACTTTTGTGGCGATTTTAAAATTACAGGTGAGGATATGCGGCAGAAACAAAGGCAATAATCTTGTATACCTGAATCCACCTCTGAGAAAAGCAGGAAAAGCTGTTTGTGCAATTTTGATGAGACTGGCTATAGCACGGTACATGCAATTTGTTTTTCTGTTTTTATGCCTATTTTTATTACAGTGCGGGCCACAGCTGCTTTGTGAACAAGCGTGTTTCAGTCTCTTATGTCCCGAGAGAACTTTTGTCAGTTATTTGCTTATTAAAATAAATCTGATAAGAAGTTTACCACAAATTCAATTTTATTGAGGCCTCGACTATGTGGAGCTTGGCGAAATTTCTAAGTACACGAAGTGAATTATGATTTTAGTATAATTTAGTTACGTCCCCGGGTTTTGAAAATGGAAGAATGATAAGGGAACTAACGATCCATTTTTTTTATACATAAAATCCAATAATTCCCATTCAGAGATTCAATTTGCTTTCAATAGCAGACCATTTAAATGGGACTAATTCCATGAAAAGAATAAAAATTCAATTCACTTTATAAATTCGGTGCACATTGTCGGATTTACATACATTACTTACTTCAGTCTGCTCTGTTCTGGACAGCCACCCCCTTAATATTGCTCGCTGTAGCTCTCATAAGCTATCAGCCTTCGGGTAGTGGTATGCATTAGAATTACGTTTCTACCCTTAGCATAAATAAAAATGTTTCTACCATATGGTTTTCTAGAAAAACGGAATTATAGTAGTAAACTGAATATTTAAGCCCTTTATAATTGAATTTTCTCGGGGAAATTATAGCAGATGCTCACATATTGTTTACAGCTACAGCTGTTGATAAAATAATATTAGTTTTGTTTCTGTCTGTGAATAATAATTGACAAACATAAAACTTATGATCTTTAAATTTAACACTGAAGATTGTTATAACGGAAAGGAGATGCAAACCTGCAAATCCACAAAAAGTTACAAATTAGTTACTCATTTACCTAGTAATTAATCTAAAACATTCATTTTTTTTCCTTCGTTGTACTGTTATCCAATTTGATATTTTGTAAGATATAAAAAAAGATTTAAGGTTGAAAATGATCATTTTCTGGACTTTAAAATGCGAACCTTTCGTTGAACAATTGGGTTTCGAAAAATTCTAAAAACATCAGTTTCTATAATTGATAAACACATTCGGACAATACTTTATTTTAGAAATAATGAATGCATTACAAAACACAACATAAAACAACGAAGCGAGCAATTCACGAATAATCGATTTGCCAAAACTTTACTGAATGAATTTTCCTTAGTTCTATTATAAACATAAATCTATTAAGAACAGAAATATTTACTTGCTACTACGCTAGTAAGAACCCGCTTTACTACGACATATAGTAAACTCTAACTTAGTTAAATCACACATTTCCACAACAACTACTTAAACTTGTGCTTCAATGTTCTAAAGTTGAGTAGTTTCAGGTTCTTTAAACAAAACAAATTAGCAGCAGATGTAAACATGGTTTTATATGGCAAAATGCTGCTCTATGTATTGCTCGTTTTATGTTCAATAAGCAAGTTATGAAACTTTTTATTATTGCATGTAATTCTAAGTTTTGAAGGTTTTAGTTCTTCAAGTATCTATTTTAAGTTCTCAAGTTGAAATTTACTTGTACTTCTTTGGAACATTTTTTCCAGCGTAATAGACGTTTTATTGTAATTATCTTTGCTTTCTATCAAATTACAGTGATTTTTATGTATGTGGTAGTCTGGTAGTCCTGCTGGCTATATTAAAAATATATTTATAAGAACATACAGAACAAAGTGCCAAACTTTTTACTGTAAATATTTCAATTATTTAACTTCATTCAAACTGGATTTGTTTTTCTATGATAAGAAATAATAGATATTTATTATACAAAGTAAAAAAGTAAGATTTTAGCTCGAGGTGTTTGTTTGTCTCCCGACGGGAAGCGGAGGAAGACACTCACACCGAGAGCTAAAATCTTACTTACGCTAATTACGCTCGAGAAGATAATTAAATTTTATCGTCGTGTATAATACTCTATTTTTTTCTATAGCATTTATTTTAAAGGACAAAAATTATAAAATAAATTTTATTTGACATTTATTTGACATTGACGTTTAAAAAATTACAAATCGAGTCTTAGTATGGGCGTAGAGTCGTTAAAGTAGTACTTTATCTACCCTTGCTGTTAAAGTAGTACTTTATCTACCCTTGCTGTTAAAGTGCTACTTTATCTACTCAAATTAATAGATAAAATAGCACTTTAACAGTTGCTATAGAAAAAAAAAAATACAATAAAGAATACTTCATTCTGAACATCGTTTTATAAGTAACCACTGAGTAACATCACTTACTTTCAACAGCAGCCATAATTATACATATAGGGTATTGCATTTATTGGATCCTAATAACTAATAATATTTTGGTGTGGAGTTATCGCTTTAGTTTTGGTTTGGTTTTTGCGCTTAACAAAGCTTTACTTGATAATACTAAATTTCGTTTGATTAAAAATCAAAAATACTTGTTTCTAAACTTTAGATATTTTTATCAAAATAAGAAATGCAAATAAATTTAGAAAATTTCCTGTTCAATTAAGGTATTGAGCGCAGTTGTAGATAGTAGGACTGCTGGCTCGGCACCAAAGAAGGGTTATTCCCAGCCTTGCCTCACCAAACCATCCGCTTGCTCATTACCGTGTACTCCAGAATGTCCTTTGACCCAATAGAGTTCTAGGACATTGTCAATAGCGACTTGTTCCAGAGTGCTGCGACATTGGAGGATTATCCCTGATACAACTTTGCAGTTGTTCAGTGCCTGCCAATAGAGCAGCTCTACTGTCGTCTGCTGTCACTTGCAATTCTGATAGTCTTGTTCTTGATTCTTCGTACAAGAATTGCTCTTGCACTATGGCCGTAGCCTCTGCGGCGAAAGTGCCTAATGATGTGCTTTCTTGTAGGTCTGGGTCATCTGAGAAGATTCCTGTCCCTGTACCTTCTTAGATTTTGGATCCATCAGTATAGATGGATATATCTGACTCGGATGCATCTTCAGAATTCAGATCGATTCTGAAGTGCTTTCTAAATGTGTAGGTGGAAGAGAGTGCATTTTCGTTCCCAGAAGAGGCATCCGAAGGACTGACTCTCTTAGGATCTGATGGTGTCTTCCTGCAGCACCTGTATCTCTCCAAAATCCCTTCACCCGCAGTCTAAAAGCAAACTTTAGTGTCATCTCCTCCACATGGAGGTCCAGTGGTGAGAAGCCCAAAGCAGCTCCCAGAGTTTTTGCAGTGGAACATTAAATTAGATGGTTGATTAACTCAAATTTGAAGATTCTTCTAAAAGCTTTTCTGGAAATACTTTGAAAAATTATTTCTATCCCAAACCTTTAATACACTCGATTTCAAAAAGCAAGTGTTTGTCGATCCATGTTAATCTAAAACTTGCTCATTTTTGGATGCTGCATCGGTTAGTGCACTCTTGGTCACTTATTTCGAGACCTCTGGTATAAATATACTAAAAGTAATACAGTAGACACGCGGTAACGTGAACATCGGGTAACGTGAATATCCGGCTAACATGAACAACATTTTTATTATATTGACCACCGTATAACGTGAACACACCAACCCTCACTAACGTGAACATTGTTTATGATGTATGAAAACAATAAAACATATTGAATTTCTGACGTTTCCTGTAACTTGTTTACATGTCTAAGCCGCATTAAAGGTATTTGCAGACATAACAGCGTTGACGGTGCACAAATGTGACGGCATAATATGTGTTTTGGTTAATTTTGGGTTGTCTACTAATACGCGTTTTTATTTAGTAGACCGTTATTAAATACGGCCGTTTTTCATGGCGCCAAATTTCTTTTAAAGCTGATGCGATGCATTAAAAACGTAATTGTTGCTTGTGTTCAGTGTGTTTAATTTAGCAGTGAACGTTTCAATACAAAATTTTCGCTTGTTTTCTGCAACAGTAGTTTGTATTTTAATATAAAACGTTAATAAACAATTTTTACTTTGTTTTTGATCTTTTTTTATCAGTTTCTAGTAGAAAATCATTACTATTCGATAGCATGAACAAATCGCAAACGTGAACACGCCTTGTTTTATTTTGTTCACATTATCGCGTGTCTACTGTAATAGATAACGTCGACATGATAATGGGAAAAGAAGAAAACCACTAATGAAATAGGAAAAATATATCACAGACCCGAAGACAGCAATAGAACATTGTGGAATGATGAAATTTACGCATGAAGAAATTTATAAATAATAGGTACATGTTTTAAACACAAAAATATATGAATACATAAAGGACCGTGGACGGCATCGATCATCGAATAGGAGGATAAAACCAATCGATTACGTATTGTATTGAACGATATGGAAGAAGCCACGTAAGTAAGTAAGAAGTCTTAAAGGTGAGCTGGAAATATTGATACTTTTTTGGCCAAAACTTGGATAAAAGAGAAAATTCCCACATAAAACTTTGTTTAGCGGATTTTACTAAGGAATGAAGAAATTCTAAGAATACGTAAAACGTAATATGAATTTGTGTTAATTTTATTCACCCAAAAAATGGGTATAAGTCCAACCCTGTAAGGAATGAGTGAAAATCGAATAATATTAAGAGGAATAAGGAAAATAAAAATGTAAGCGAGAAGGTAGTAACAAGAGAAAGGGGTGAAGACGAGGAGGAATTGGAAATGAGAAGGAGGAAAATGATGAGAAGGAAGAGGACCATGATGAGAGTCAGCTTGAAAAGGAAGAGGTAACGGAAGACGCTGGCAAAATGAGTGAGGGAGAGAGAAGGATAAGGGAAGGAAGAAGAAAAGAAGGAAAGGGAGAAGGCAAACTTAGAAGAGAGGAGAAAAGTAAGAGTTGGCGGAGAACGGAGTAGATGAGAAATACAAGGATTGAAAAGTAAAAGGTGAGGAGAATGAGAAGGACGAAAGCGAGGACAAAGAAGGGCAATAGTTGCAAGAAAAGCATAGTAAAGGCAAAAAAGTAGGGAAAGCTGAACGAGAACCAGAAGGGGCGAGATAGTGAAGTAAAAGAGGAAGTAGTAGAAAGAGGAAATGATGAAGCACAATAAAAAGCAGAAGAGCAGAAAAAACCATTTATTGAAAATATAAATATAATAATTAATTTACAATTAAGGAAAATGCTTGTTTAATAAACTTTCAGCCTTCAAATGTTTGCTATTATATAGATTTCTTGCTATAAAGGATGTATTTTCATATTTACGGTCGGCTAATGATGCATTTGCCAAATATTTTTTAGGAAAAAAAAATCTAGTAAAACAGCTGGAAGATAAATTCATCAGAAAATAGGAAAACAGGCCTTGGATTAACAAAAATCCTTGTATTCTGGTTATTATTAATAAAGCGTGATAACTTTCAAAATTTTACGCTCTCACAAAGCATTCTTTTACGGGCGCAGCTATTTTTTAAATTGATTATGTGCCCCATTTATTTGAGCTATGGAACAAAATTATTGTTATTGTTATGAACTTGGGGCCAATACTTAAACTTAAAAAACTTGGCATTTTTTCCAGAAAGAATTTTCGTACTTCAATCGTAAAATGGAATTACATAATATCAAAAGTTACAGCCTTTCAGAGAAATAAAAAGAACCTCTTTCTATTTTTGTGGAGTATTCACTTGCAGCACCGTAGATAGTTAATTATACCACTTTAATTTCCATATACAACACGTTAAAATAATAAAATTCTATTAAAACGCTTATCAAGATTTCGACAACATTGGCGAGTAAAATAAAAGATAAGATCTAAATTTAAAAACTGTTAGCAGCTGCTTAAGTTAGGAACGTACATACATCCTCCGAGGAATTCATTTCTAGTTTAACTTGATACATGTGACGTAGTAGACTATTGTGTCGGAATCTGCAAAGTAACAACGAATTTTACACTTTGACGAAAATACTCCTTTAAATGTAAATAGGAAACTCTGCTTGCTCACACATTTCTCATTCTTAGAATTTAAATCTCAGATTTACTGCAGGAAGTGTATCCTATTAAATGCAACCCTACCTATGAAAGTTTCCGAGTAATTTACAATTTACAGCAGTTAACTACTTATGCATAGTAAAATCTCGTAATCTACATCTCATAAAACTACCAAAGCTTAATTGGGGTAAACCTTCACATAATATGCCGGAATTTATTGTATAAATTTTCTAACGAAACAACAAAAAAAAGAACACCAGAAGCACGGCGATTATGTAAATACTATTAGTTCTTCAGGTGTTCGAAACTGAAACAAAGCCTATTCCCTCACGTTTTAGTTTACATAAATTCTTTTAGTAACACTTGGGTTGTCCTCACGATAATTAAAAATAGAAATAAGTGTCCACAGTGTAAGGCAGGCAATTATGGAAAAAATTATTGCTTAAATTTTCAAATAATGTGTAGCTACTGAATATATATTAAAAATGCCCGTAGCACAATATTTTAATGGGTTTCATTCCATGTAAATCAGTTTTAGTTCATTTCAGGACCAGCTGTCAATATTCCACATATTAAAGATATTATCTTCGGTTAATATTTAAGTAGACTCAATTTCTGAATGTATGATTTATGTACCTTCGTAAAACTTTTAACGGCTTGGGAAAATAGTGGCAATAATAGCACTGATTTAAACGATGAACTTGTTTTTAATCTATTTTATTATTAAGGTGTGATGAAAACCAATATATGAATTGTCGACACTAAATAAATTTACCTTAATATATTAACTTGCCTCTGGTATTTCCCATTTGAAGTCTGCAACCTCTGAAGAAGTATTCTAAATTTTTTTAAGCATTGTGGCATTTGCTACCTGCATATTACATTCGTAAATCATAAAAGAATTAGGTTTGAAATTCGAAAGCTTTATGAATTCGACACATTTTTTTAGAAATTAGAATGATTAATTTTAGCTTTTGGGCAAATACTTATACTTCATCATTTTAGAAAACGCCTCATTCTGCGAACCTATTACTATTATTATAAGTAACATTATTTTATAGAAAGGTGGTAATCTTTATTGTTGAAACTTTAAAATCTAGAATTTCTAGGAAGCAGTGCAGCACAGCTTATTCTATCTGAAGTAGTTTTACAAACACAGGTTTAAAGCAAACGCTTTTCCACTCACTTTCCGGAAATATAAACACCTGTAGGAAATTCAGATCCTTCGTTGAGCAAAGCATATTTTAAGCTTACCAAACGTTCATTAAATTATTAAACTAATTGTTGGAGTTATTCCAGAAAAAAATAATTCGAGTTTTCTTTATTTTGTGGAAGAAAAACATTAAAGACGTTGAAAAATTGTAAAATTCTCTTTAAATATAACGAAAACATTCAGTTTCTGAGTTTTGAGAAGTTTTCAGAAATCCGGATTTTCCCATGCCCAGAGTTTCCCAGAACAATCTGTGTGACTCCACGAAAGGCCGGAAAATAGATAGAAGCTTTCAAAATTCATTAAGAAAAGGTGAAAATAGTTTAGATATTCTTTTAATTTTCACAGAACTCCTTAGCAAATTAGGTTTAGGTTTTTCTGTAAAGAAAACTGTTTTGTAGGTTCGTGTTGTGTTTTTATAAACTTAAATTAAAAATAAATGCCATTGCTAGACTGCGAGAACTGAAGAGCCGATAGCAAAGTGCTTCATCTAAGAGGAAGGCAAGACAGCAGATTGGGAAATTTGGAGATGATCTGGATAACGAAATTAAACTTGCATTAAATTAAAAAGGGTTGCAGAATTACACATAGAGGCTGAAATAGGTATTTATTGGCATATCTAACAAGAAGCAAGATACGAGCAAACTAAAGGACGGATTGCTAAAATACTAAACAGAAGTCAGAGAAACGATTGTTCCAAAAAGAAGAGTCAGAAAACGAGGACAGCGGGCCAGGATACCTAAAAATAAAAACTATATCAAACTAATCAACGCAAGAACTTTGAAAAAAAGCTCAGGAAACTAAAAGTGAGACACTCAGTATTAAATACATAAATTGACGTATGAAAAGGATACTGACCATTCTTTATGGAAATAAATAAAATAGTAAAAACGTCGGAAATTAGGCGCATTAGACTTTAGAGAAAGTAAATGCCTCTAAGGACATTTGAAAAAACCCATATAAAGTATGCATTGAAGAAGAAATCGCATTATATACAGGGCGATCTTTAAGCAACGTGACAATGGCCTACAGTAAGTTGGTTAAACATACTAAATTTTGGATTGAGGTAATCCTAGGTAAATCGTAACATTTTGACCCAAGGAATCAACTGCTGCACTACTTCCTTTGAGGACGATGCTGTATAGATAACGCAACACTGAATATAGAACTAGTAACTCCAAAAAATGTTTAAGTTGCAAATCAAAAAGAATCTGAATTTGAAGAAAGCCCCAGGTTAGGACCTCCTAACTGTAGAAATTTGGAAGCAGTTACCTAGAAAAGGGTGTATGAAACGAATTTACTTGTTTCGGGCATTCCTAAAATTAGAAAATTAATTAATGGCCCAAACAAATTTTGCTCTTGGCTGTAATTTCAAAATTGTTTGAACATTTACTATTAAAAAGACTGAAACCAAGCATAACAGAAAGGAATATAACACCAAGGCAACATTTTGATTTAAGATAAAAGAATGCTAGATCCGATCAAGTTCACAGAAGCATTGATTTACACGAAAAGGCTTTGGAAAAGAAAAAATCTGATCTTCTGTGTTTTTATACATAGGCCAAGCTTTAATAAGGTATGTCACCCAGGATTAGAATATAAACTAGACATACTGCTGCCTGGACGGTAGAATTTGTTACTAAAATCATGTATCAATGAAAATATTCTTCAGAGTTAAAGAAGAAAATACTTATTTGGAATTGGAAGAAGTGCAATAAATCAGTATTTTTGGTTCTGTGCAGTTCTTACTCTACTGCTACTGCAACATTTGCTGATGACACAGATATTTTGCCAATGGAAAAATGAACAAGCATCAGAGCAAAAAAAAATCTAAACTAGATTAATGTTTGGAAAAGACACTGGGTTTCACTAATAAGAAAAGCCACCGCATGTTATACCAACAATGGCAAAGTATTAGGGAATGAACTTGGCTTCTAAACTAAAATTAAAAGAAGATATTTAAAAATAAATAAACACATAAACTAGTAGTAATACTATGCAAAAAGGTACTGAAACCACTTTGATCCATAAGAAATATTGCTCTTCACAGAGAACTTAGTGTGGCAACGATATAGTATATAAAATTACAAAACTTTTTCAGAAGCACGCAGGCTTCATAAGTTCATAATCAGGTCAACATTAAGATAGCAAGTTCAGCTGGTCGATCAACGCGAAACAGTGAAAAGACTTAAAAGACCAAGCTCAAACGAATTTCTTGTAAAAATACCACTTAGGAATGTCATTAATGTTCTTTGATTCATAAAAATTACTATTACTGTTCTCCACATCTCCACAGAAAACTTGATATGGCAATGGTTGGAAATGATATTAAATTATTTCTCTAGAAACGTTCGTTCAACGTGGAATAGGCTTAAAACGACCGCAGTTAAATTAGTTTGGACGTAAGGAACACAACTATAGGGTTATACCAAAGAAATTAGCATTCGTATAATGCAACGCTTCCAAGTATATAGGAACATTGTCAATACCCCTTGGTACATAAGAAATACTGCTCCTCACAGAGAATTTGTGTGTAACAATAGTTGGAGATAAAAGGATTTGCGCAAAAGCACAAAAATATGCTGCACACTCAAACTAGTTTGGACGTATGGAGCACAAAAATTAAGTCAAAAGAAAGTAACATCCAAATAGTAGTATAACTACACTACTTCGGAACATCACCGATGCTTTTTGGTAAATAAGAATCACTGCTGTGCACAAATATCTTACTGTGACAATTTGTTGGAGGTTAAAAGGTTTGTTTAGAACCACGAGATAGACTTCACAACTACGACTATTCGATCAACGTGGGACAGCGAGGAGAATTAAAAGGGCCGAACGTAAACCAGTTTGGACGTATGAAACTCAACTATGGTGTTGTACCAAAGGAAGTAACACCCAGAAAATTCAACGTTTCAAAAATAAAGACTTGGAATATTACTAACATTCCGAATAAGACATACTAATCTGCGCAGAGTCCTTTGTGTGGCAATGATAAGAAGAAAATTAAAAGACTTGCCCAAAAACACGAAAATAGGTTTAACAATCAGGTCAACATTGAAACAGGTAGCCCAAATATTCGATGAAGGTGGGATAGTGAGGGGACTTAAAAGGATCTAACTTAAAGTAAGTAGTTTGGTCTATAGAACACAACTATGACAGTTGTACAAAAGAAACAACCACATAATATAGTGGGGTTAAAATAAAAATGCTTGGAAATATTATCAACGCTCTTTGGTTCATAAGGAACATTGGTTTGTACAGACTCTTTGGTGTAACAATGGTTAGAAATGAAATCAAAAAGAATCGCAAAGATAAGCTTCACAACCATATACTTAGGAATATCACCAAGAAGAAATAATGTCCTCCAAAGAGACCTGAGTGTGCCAATAGTTATAGATGAAATTGAAGAACCGTCCCAGAAGCACGAAGGTAAGCTTCATTTACAATTATGTCAACATTGAGACAATCAAATTACTCAATCGACGTGAGATATTGAGAAGGCTTAAAAAGCTCAAACTTAAACCAGTTTGGACAACAATGGAGTTGTACCGAAGAAAGCAACATTAAGATAATACAACGTTTCCAAAATAATGTAAACCCCTTGGGCCACCTTGGGGCATAAGGAAGTCTGATTTCCAAAGAGACTTTGTCTTGGCAATGGCTCAATACTGAAATAAAATAGAACGTTGAATGCTTTATGATTTGTATTTATTAGAGAAAATGAAGAACATGCCAATGAATAAAACTGAGTAACCTAATTAGGATGTAAGATTTAATGGAAACAATTTGCTCGTCAATCTATCCTAAATTATATAGCCCGGCCCGTTTTACAACACAACATTATTAAATTTCAGTTTCTATCTCTGTTATAAATTTTAAAGGAAGTTTTAGTGTTCAATTTTTGTAGCGCACCTTCATTTAAAGCAACTACGTTTATTACGAATAATATTTAAGAACAATTCGATGTCATAATTTCAAAGTCAAAGAAAGGTCACGAGTGAATATCATAGTCGTCACATACATTTTTTATATACATTAGAACTTTGCAAAATATATACAGGGTGATTCAAAAGGTATGGTCCAAACTTAAGGGTGTGATTGGTGATGTTAAAATAAGTAAAAAATACCAATAAACTCATGTCCGATTCACAATTGTTTTCCAGTTATAACAACATTTACGATAATTTATTATTAACAAACAACGTATACAATTACAAGAAAAATTAAAAAGTATCACAGCAAATGTTCAAAATGTCCACCTTGTACTTGTATGCAAAGTTGGCAACGCCGACGCAGCGAATCTCGAACATTTCTCAACTGTTGAGAATGTCTTCGAACATCTTCAACAGCTTCATTTATTCTATTAGCTAAATGGTCCTGAATTTCCCTTGCATAAACGTTTTCTTTTAATCTACCCTACAAGTAAAAATCTAGTGGAGTAATGTCAGGCGAACGCGCCGGCCATAGTACTGGACTGCCTCTTCGAAACCAGCGCTATGGAAAGCGATTACTTAGCGATTTAGCCAATCCCTTGCCTGATGTTAATTGTGCAATGGTGCCCCGTCATGCTGATGCTACTAGGATCTTCGCAGATCAAGATCTTGTATGTAGTGTGTGCCAAACTGACGACTGGAGAATATTTAATTGCTCCAATAATGCCATCATTATTGTACACGTTATTTCTTCCGACATGAAGAGGTGGTCTAACCCTACCTGTTACATACAAATTTTGGTGCAATCGTTCAAACGTTCGGTGGTCAGACTGTCTCCGGTGAGGATACTTTCTCCCATATTCTACCATAGCTGCACGGGCATTTCCGCTGTAATAACCATACACAAAATGCATTTCTGCATAATCACGTACAGAAAATCAATGGCTCCATCATTACCACATTTATTGAAAACTACGCCAATTCAAGTTTGAAACATCTTCTACCATAAGAAATTAACATTTGTTTTACTTATTTTCTGGATAACGTGATTTGGCAAAACACAGTTAAAACAAAGGAAACTTCTGTAACTAGATAACGGTTGGAAATAAGACATTGGTTTATTGGCATTTTTTGCTTATTTTAACATCACCTAAGTTTGGACCATACCTTTTGAATCACCCTGTATTTAAAAAACTGTTTTAACCGTCAGTATTATAATATTTTATTTCTTCCAACTTCTAATTTTTATTCATTCATACTTTTACTACATTTTTGTCAGTTTACGTCTTTGAATATTTTATATTCAAAGGTTTACGTATCCCGTATTCATTCTAAAAGATACGCCACTGACATACCCGACACATTCAGCAGCCGTCATATCTTGGTCTCACGTATGTTTTGTGTAGCCTCATTCCTGTAGTTTTATATTCTAAGATATTGTAAACAAGCAGTTGCCATGGTTTCAAGTTGAATTAGTTCATTTAAATTTGAATTTCTATAGGCTTCAAGCAGACTTATACTTATACCGGGTGATCCAGAAAAAAACGAATTATTAATCATTGAAGAGGTTACGTTAACTGTCAAAATCATGCAACAATATTATTGTCCGTGTTTTAAATAATAGTAAGTAATTGCCTGGTTGTAGGCAGACTAAATAAATAAATAAATAATTTTACTTTATTTAATAACCATAAATGTAATTATTACGTCCACTAATGCTTTCATTTTAGGTTATAAAATGTCAAATTTATTTTTCAAGTAACAAATCAGATTACCATTGATATGAAATTTAAAAAAATGAGAAGCAATGTTACCAACCTTAACAGCTTAATCAGGGCCTGCTCTAATTCCTTTTTTTCAGGATCACCCGGTATTTCGTAACACATGTTAAATAAAATTAGCAATATTATTTAATTATTATATATTGGAAAAAAATTCTGAACATGTTCCATCTACTTTTTACAGAGAATCCGTATTAAAGACTAAAATTGAAAATTAATGATGGCGTTTAAATGCGGCGTAATACCAATCGTAATCTTATAGCATATGTAGAAGCTTTTAAATTAAAAAAATGCATATAAAGTGTGATAAATTGTATGTATGAGTTTTAGAGAACCTCCTAAAATGGTGAAATTTCAAATCCCCTCATACTAATTCGTAGCTTATTTAGGAGGGATTTTTGAAATCAAATTTTTCAATTATATTGTCCCTGGCCAGATAAGGAAATGCAACGCAACTGAAAATGTAATTCGGAGTACATAATTTCAGAAAACATAGTTTTCTGCTTTAAATCCCAACAGTAACTACAAAGCAAGAGGTATGGACACAACATGTAATTTCATGGTTCAGACAGCGAATTCTACTGTGTATTTACGCTCCCACTAACATCTTAAATTAAACAGCTGTAGATGATATCTAGCAATTTATATACATCGTTGATAATCCCAAATTTGTTGGTTTGTACTTAAATTAGGATACTAAAAGCAAGGACTCGAAGCTTATCCTTACAATATCGACTGTTTAGGAATTAACTTGGACGTTTTTATAGTCTGGCTTAAAATTTCGTTTCGAAAAATTGAATTTCTCGTTATGTTAAGCTTGTTTTAAGGATAGATGTAAAGAGAAAACTGTGGAAAATCTAGGATTTGTTAGTTACGATTTTAATTCATGTGAAAGCCGCCGTTAAGACGTAGTAATGTGAAATGTAAAAAGCACTTTGATTATAATTTTTCTGGAAAAGTTCATTTATTCTCTCACAAAGGAGCTTTAAAATTTAATATCTCCACAGGCGATTACGTCAGCGTTGGACATGGGAAGTTATATATCAGCTATAATCCTCTTAGACAAAGTTGCCTTTTTGGAGAACTCGACTTTCGGTTAGATTAAAGAGGATTAACCTAAAACAGAGTAAAACCCTTTTGGCCGGATATTTAAATTTAAATTGCAGGGAATTGCTATCTCATGTCTAACCACATCGTTTACCTTCTATATCTATTTAGACAATACGCTCTTTTAATACAGATAAATGCACTACAAATATTTGTTTATTAAAATACACCTAAATTTATATCTTTTACGGTAATTAAAATGGACATTTTATAAGTGAAATATAAATAAACATAAGTTGAATGAGTTTCTAACGTTGAAGCAGGCAGGTTTATCAAATTACATTAAAACTGCAAATATTTGTTACTAATTCTCAGACGCCGAATCTAAGGTTTGAATGGTTTATGCAAATGTTTAACTTTTTAATGGCGGAAAATCAAAGCAAGTGAAAGTAATTTTAGTGACGATAGACAATCAGTAAGTTGGGGGAGCCTCAAACAACGTCTGGGGTGTTCAATTCTTCTTGATTGATTTCATTAAACAGGAATCGGATGCATCAAGGAAGTAAACCGTCAAATTAATTAAATGGTAATTTCTTTCAATTAAAATGGCCTTCTGTTTTAAGGCAACATTAAGAAGCATGCCCGTTTTAAATCTGAGGAAAACAAAGCAGCACTTTTCAAGATTTTGTTCGATTTTTGCAAGCTTTGAAGGAAGTTTTGAAAGTAAAAAAAGGATTGCTTGAAAGGCACACTAAACTAAGTTCACATACAGTTAGTTATTGTTATCGAAGTTTACTAGAATTTGAAAGCCCTTTTAGTCGTAATTTTTACACCCTTAAAGAGTTTAACCTAAAATTTTATCAGAGTTTTAGCAAATTTTTAATTTCATGCCCACATTTTCCAATTTTATTATTTTTGTTATAGTGAAATATGGAAGTTATTTTCAAAGCTTAAAAATAAATCTGTCCGTCATCAATAAATCGTAAATTACTGCAATAAATTTCTGCTAAGTCGTATTTGTTTGTAATTAATAATTATTAACGAAAGTCTTAGAACCTCAGCTTCTTGCAGTAAGGATAATGAAAACCTACACGGTTGCAGACGTGCACGAAAACAAGTATACTACGTATCGTCTTGGCGCAACATCATAGTTTATTAATATTAACAAACTTAATTTGCCTTAAGCTAACGCTACGTCGAATTTCATATAGAATTCAGTGCCTTTTATTACTTCTTAGCTAACGATCGGGTAGAATGGTATATCTTGTGCTAAAGTTTGTGATGTGTTCTAACGTGATAAATAAACACGGATCTGTTATTTTTTATATTGAGTCAAAAGTAAGAATTATTGCAAGAAAATTTTTTATTAGGAGGATTCTAAGTAGCTTCTGGAAAATCCGGATTATTCTTGAGTAATCTGAAAATTGATACAAGCTTTCAAAATTGGTTATAAACACAAAAAAAAATCAGAAAATATTAAAATTGTAGAAGCATAAAATCAACTTCAGTTTCCTTTTAATGTTACTTTTTGGTTAGCCAACAACCAAATAGTTTGTGATACGTTCTAAAGTGATAAATTTGTGTTTTACATTGACTCAAAAGTCAAGCTGTAAATTGACAGATATTACAACAAAGTTATCTAATTGGAAAATTCTGGGAAGCTTCGCGAAAACCCGGATTATTGCTGTGTCACTAGTAATATAAAAATTGATACAAACTTTCAAAATTTAGTATAAAAGCACCAAAACCACCTTGAACTTAATGTCGAGGAAATCCGAACAGCTTTGGTAACATTAGGGATTTATTGAAATTATAAAAATACAAAATCAACTTCAATCTCCTTCTAATATTACCTTTTAAGCTAACAATCAAATAGAAAGGTTTTAACATGATAAATGAATACAAATTTGTTGTATTTTGTATTGAGGTAAGGGTAATAATCCAAATTAAACTGGAAATTATCATAAATTACAACAAAATTATTCAATCTGAAAATTATGAGCAGTAGCAGAAGAGGAGTCGCCAAATTATAAAAGCACTCCAATCTCGTTTTTATGTTTTCGGTTAGTTAACGATCAAATAGAAATAGTTTAACTGTGCTGAACTTTGTGATATGTTCAAATACTATAAAAATAATTAGGATACGTTTCAGATAAAATGACATTATGCAAATGCAAAACAAGCTTGTCCAAAAATGTTTTGCAACCCGGAGATAATACAAAAACAAAGTGCTTTAACGTTGGTCAATATTCTGAAGTGAAAAGTAATAAAGAATTATCCGATAAGCTTGTTATTTTATATATTTCCATAAAAGATTCTGTTGAGGCGGTTATCCAACTGTAATAACAAGATGGGCCACCGACAAGAAATTTTTCCATTGTTAAAAGTATGGTCCAACAACCTGGAAAAACTCGCGAAAACACAAAAAACAGCAAATATTTCTATTAAATTGTACGAGAAAACGTCAATATTTACAGCGTACAAATGCTTTTATGATATGTTAGTAGAAGCTGTGGTTTTTAAAATAATATTATTCATAATTTTAACAAAAAGCTACTTACAAATTAAAATGGTTACAAATGGGACACAAAACATTTAATTAGCCAACAACAATTAGTAGCTAAAACCAGTACCTATCACTTCTAATAAATTCAAAGAATCTCTTACACAAAAATATACGACAAAAATTATCACTTACAATACCGCGAGTGGCCAAAGAATTGTCGATTATTTTTTTGTTGTAACATCACGAATGTTCCTTGTGCTTGCAATTCGCAATCACACTAATAAAATAATTAGAATAAAAAGTAAGTGAACGTCTTGTCAATACAAAGCCCGTACGGTACTGCCTATTTTAATTACTCCTGAATTCGTCACCAACAAGGCGCTGCTTATTCAGACTCAACAAAACGTGCTTTTCTTAGGAACTAAATTCTTACATATTTGGTTATTAATGACACATTAAATTGTTACATAAATTCTTACACTTGTCTCAAAAGCTAATTTTATGCAACACCTACCGGAGGCTGGACACATTGTCGAATGTCCACAACGCCGAATCGATTTTGAAAGGTCCACAATGCCGAATGTGTCCACAACGTCGAATATTATATGATGGCCATATCGCCGAACGTGTCCACAACGTCGAACGGCGATGAAGGACACTTTGCCGAAAGTGCCCACTTCGTCGAAAAGCATTAAGCAGTATTTGCGATGCCGATCTTACCCGATTAGAGTATAGTTTGTGTGGAAAGTGTAAAAAGTAAAAGGGGGTGGACACTTTGTCGAAACGTGACCACAACGTCGAATTCTTGAGAGGGACACTTCGTCGAACTTGGCCACAACGCCGAATCCTCGGAGAGGGACACTTTGCCGAACACGACCACAACGTCGAATTCTCTAAAGAGACACAACGCCGAATGTTCGAGGGGGACACTTTGTCGAACGTGACGTTTGATCTCGTTAAATTACCTAGCAACAGATGTATAACTAATATTTAAATTAAAACACTACAGTGCGCCGAAGGAAACAAGACAGCTGAGGGGGCGTGGCGAGCGCTGCAGTCCTTTTCAGCGTACATTCAGCAGGTTAAAAAGTATTTCGGCGGCAAATTTAAATATATGCTAGGTAGTATTGGACTTTTTGCCAGTATTTAAAGTTTAATTACGAAATGAAAAAAAATAAATATGTTATTACAAACTAAGCATATAAAAAATATGGAATGATGTATTGTAAAACGAATTATTATAAAATATAAATATAGCTGTCAAGTACGATACAATTTTGACAACTCGTCATTTTGATTGTGAATGTACAGAACTAAATATTCTTGCGTGATTGGTTGAATATTTTGCCGCTTAAACTATTTTAAATAAAATTCTTGTAGTTCGCATATTTTCCGACTTTCATGTTTGCTTCGGCGAGCTGTATGTATTTTTCATACGTTTCTACTGTGTTTCCGTCTTTTTTATGGTTTCATTTTATAAAATAAATTACTACTACAATGGATATTATCTACATACAATAATTTACAAAATTATACACATAATAATCAATAATAATAATCAATCTTCAATAGATTTGTTTCATTAGTCGTGCATAACCAACTAGCAGATCGAACACATTTTAATTGATGCATACTTAAGTGTATACATTTATATGAAAGTGTTATAATGTTGAATTTATTATAAAAAGAAGTGTCAAACATATTGTGTACTTATATTGCAATTTATAATCAGTAGTAGGTATTGTATTTATAATAAATTTCGACGAAGTGGGCACTTTCGGCAAAGTGTCCTTCATCGCCATTCGACGTTGTAGACACGTTCGACGATATGGCCATCATATAATATTCGACGTTGTGGACACATTCGGCATTGTGGACTTTTCAAAATCGATTCGGCGTTGTGGACATTCGACGATGTGTCCTAGACTCCACCTACCTACTATTTGAAAAAATAGACAAGGGAACGCGCTACGCAAATTACTAATTTACCGACACTTTTGGTGTCGCGCAAATCTACTAAAATTCTTGTAGCTAACTCTGTCGAATATACGAGCGCATAAACATTTCCAATGTTAAAAACTCTTTACAGTAAAGTAATGTAATTCACAAAATCCCTTGTAACAATATGCAAGACAAAACAAAAAAAAATGCCACCAAAAAGACCTATCTATCAATCAAAAAATTGAAAATACTGTGAGATTTTCAATAGTAAAGGAACAAAAAAACTTCATTAAGGACAGGTTAATATCCAATAATTAATCAAAATCATAATTCTGGGTGGCTCCAAGTGTTGATTTCCAAATTTAAAGATTAAATTTTGAAGTCTCAGACTCAAAGACAGTATATCAACTTTGAAGACAATGTTTCAATTTGGGCCTAAAATTGAAACTTGTGTTAATTGCAATATTTAAATTTGAAATATTCAGTACTGAACTTCGAAAATAATGCTCATTTTATATCTTCAATTCAATTTTAAATTTGGGGTGTCAAATGTTAGATTTGTGGTTCGAATTTCTTAGTTATAATTTTCAGACAAGAAAACCAACATTACAATTTTCCAATTACTCAGTTTTGATTTTGAACTAGCTACATGTACCTCATAAAACAAAATCGAAAATTATATATGAATTCGACGCTTCATAATGAATTACCTGAAAATGCTGATCAGGACACAAATAAACTTGGTTTTCTTCGGCTAAAATTAGCACTTGAAGTGTCAGTAAGGATATTTTTATGCTAAAGAAACAACATTTGGAATAAAACTAATTCCAATCCTGAATACGGAGAGGTATACGAATCTGAAATTCAAGCTCGAGGAATCGAATTTCAATTCTGGGATCGATTATATAAATACAAAAATTAAAATCAGGTTAGATTCGATATTTGAAAAGCCTTAGAATTTTTAATTCTAAAAAGCAGAATTTAAGGTTTCTAATTTTTTTAGTTATCATTTTGAAAATCTGCAACTCACTTTATATTTATTTCTTTGGAAAACTGTAGCAAATATGACAATTTAATCTTTCGACTTTTTAATTCTTTACTTATTACGCCTTTTAGTTCTGTGTCTCTTAAATTCTTTAAAAGTATACTTCCATAAAAGTAAATACATATTAATTTGCTTAAACAAAAAAGTTGTTATTTCCATAATAATACTGGAATTGAATATCTGAACGATGCCGAAGTTTCAAAATATAGTGTTTTAAAATTATTATGTGGAGACCACAAAGTTTGAGTTTTGTCAACTTTGTCAACCCTTTTTGACACTTACAAAAGGCCTATTAGTTTCAAGAAAGTGTTAAACCTCCATTCAGCAACAAATAAAGAACCACAGTTCTGTGACCCCAAATTTCATAAAAACGATTTAGCCCAACTTTAAAAAAATTCATGTTTGTTAATAACCCAGTTTAATAAGAAAATTAATTGACAGAAATATCCCTAAATAATACGAAAAATAAAGGTTTTTTGAATAAACCTTGTTTAATTTGGTCAGTTCTTCCGACAGTCCGATCAAAATAATTTAAAAAAAAGTTTTTACGGCAAAACGTAATGCCACAAAAGAATCACACCTTAATTCCAAGAAAGCAACAATTTTAGATTTTGAAATCAACTTTCGAAAAATATTTCTGTTAGAAATGTTTTATATTGGCAAAAAAAACTTAAGCATAAATCGGACTGTTCAAATTTTAACAAGTTGTTGTTGCACATTAATTATTATTAGGTTTAGTATTTTTACTAAAATTTAACATTTATATATTTTATTCACTGATATTCAATGCATTCACTCATCTTTTTTGGACTCTTAAAGCGAAGTATGATATTATAAAATGTATTGTATGGTAAACTAATTATTAAGGATTATTGTTAAAGACGTTACCATTTCTATTTAGTATAAATTCAGAATCCGCATTATTTGGTACTTGAGAATAACCATTTAATCGCAACAGTTAAGAACTATTAAATAAGAAAATCCTTGTTATTTTCATTAATTAATGCACTCAATGTGTATCACAGTCCCAAAAAATGCAGAAAATTTCAACATAAGCTGATATTCTAATGTGTCAGACAAAACAGAATTATCCGATAAAATTTCCATTATTTTATATAAAGGTAAGGTTTATACCAGGTTATGCATACGGGGTGGTTTGGTAAGCACCGCACCTTCGAGAATTTCCTACCTTCCATTATTTACAGTGACTGAGTAGTGAGTAGGCCGCCATTATTTTATATAAGGCGGATATAAATTAGCATATATTTATTCGTATGTAAAAATTCAAGAATATTATTTAAAAAATTCTGCATCGCTCGAACTTAGGTTTTAAACGTTGACATTAAGAATAACGAACTCAACTTTTTAATCTAATAGTTAAAAATAAACTTTATGGTCAAATAAAATACTGAAAAGCTTCTTCCGTTGTTTGTTATGTTTTGCGTTAAAAATGCTTCTGATCTGCTTATAATTCCATTGAATGCAAGTTTAGGTTTGAATCTCCCAAACTTCTGTAAAAAATGTATGGCGTGATGTTCTAAATGAAACTCGAAATGTATTCGGTGTCTTTCAATCCGTTGCCAAGTACTAAAGGGAATAATTTTCAAGGTAAAAGTGAAAAAAAAGGCAGGGATTTCTGGTAGCGTGTCATTTTTCACGGATTTTGCATAGTAGAAAAGTTTTCTGTTTGTCTTTGTCACCTAATTTATTCGCTTACACGCATCCTTCGCTTGCTTTGTAAAGAGGGAAATTGTAGTTTTTGTATTTTGTTGAAAACATAAAACAAAATTGGACGATCCCTGTTCCGTTTTAAAAGAATTTAAGTGGAAACCTTATTCACGGGATTTCTCCCTTAGGAAATAAATGTGCCAATCAAATTAACTCCCAATAAAGTCCCTACAATCTTTGCAACTTGTGCGTGCCACCACAGTTTATTTACCGTTCCCTTTAGGCCTATTCATTCTCTAAAAACTTAGCAGATTTATAAAATTAATTGCGTTGTTACCGACCGAATTAAATTGGTTCCTGTAAATGCCATTAATTCGGTTGTTTAAAGTTATGTTATCAACGATCTACATTCGTTCGTTCGAATCTGCTGCGATGTTCAGCAATTTCCGAGAGAGAAAAGTGGGACGATTGAAAATGCCGGATATGAATTTTCTAGGCATGTCGTATTTTGCGTGTCGGATTAGCATGTGCAGAAAAGAGCTGACCGTCCCGTGGGACTCTACGTTGATCCCAGGACAATATCGCAGGCGAGCATGCGCATTACAACAAGTCCCATGGGGCAGATCGTGACGCGAGTGATGAGCAGGCCTACCACCACATACGATTACCGATGGAGAATTCCCAACAGAGGGGACAGTAATGAAGGATACGTATCGACACATTTTTTCCATTCATGCTCTTTATCTCATTTGTTTAAATGTACGCGGTACATCTGAAAAGGGATAACGAAACGTTCGTGTCTGATTTGCAGAAAAACAAGGAGCGTACCCAGTCAGTATGTTACATTTTAGTGTAGTTGGCTTTGACGTGAGAAGGAATGTAATAAAAACAGGGCGAGGGGAAATTCTTAGAGGGTGGATGTAGTTGATTGTTCTTTCGCGTTAGCCAGAGGGACGACTTTACGGAGTAAATAATAAAAGTAAGGCTCAGAAAGGAACAGTCATTTGTCAAGGTAAAGCCGAGTGTTGCTGAGAGATATCCATAAAAAATGTTCGCACTTTGAATGGCAATTTTGTTTCCTGTTTCATCACTATCAAAATTAATGAGCAATTTAATAGGTCAGAGTAAGCGCAAGTCATGGCAGATTGTTGCGGATATTGACAAGCTGCCCATATATCAGTAATTTGTAATCGCTCATGCATGCCGATGTATCGAAGCTGTGAATGAAGCACCATATTTCACAGCAATCTGCGAGGTTTCAGTCTCAGATGCTTTTCGCTCGATTTACGGTCGGCCGCTGTCCGTCTCCTTTGAAAAACATAAATCACCCGTTTGACTTCATCAGATGTTTACAGTTTTATGACGTAAAATTTATTAATATATCGAAAGTAAAAAATGAAATTTCCGATCTAATTACCCAACGCAACGTACAGAAATTAAATAATATATCAAAACCTTTACTCTGACTGCACAGGACAGAATCCAATAGATGAACCATGAAAATATAATAAATCTCCAAGCTTTCCTCGAAGAAATAACACTTGATGTTATTAACTAATTCAAGATAATTTTTTTCCAGAAGTCTATCTGGCATGATTCACCCATCTAACTGAAAGATCACTTTGAAAAGACTTGTGATAGTAATAAAGTTTTATTTACGTAAATATTTTATTTTATTTAACTTCAGAATTTTACAATCGGGAAACACGAAAAATCAATTATTTTTTAAAATAAAATTTTCCCACTTAATTGCAGATTAAATGATTCTGGAAGATGTATTTATCTTATTTGCTTTATCAAATGCCTGATAAAGCAAACAATGAACCGTTACAACGAAACCTACCAAGTTTTTCAAAGCAAAATTTCGAGAGCGAATTACAAATATGTATCTATTTTCTAAAGGAGTGTTGTGGCAACTTCGATATATTATATTTCTTAGTTGAGATTTTCGCCACCAGTTTATTAATTTAACTTCTATTTTAGCAACTGGCGGCGAAAATCCTAACTAAGAAATATAAAGTAAATTATAGAATTGCAATTTGTGTCTTTTTAGTTTATTGAATTCTGATCCTTGTAAATGAGTTCTAAATGATTTTAATAATTTATATATTTTTCTTATATTATAAAATACCCGATAAAAATGAGATGCGCCATCAAAACCAGAACCACTAACTTTTTTCTTTAAAGCACAGTTTCGAGAGTGAATTATAAAATTCCAATTTTTAGCTTCTTCTAAGTGAGTTCTAAATGCCTCTAATTAATTTTTCTGTTTTGCTCATTTTATAAAATATCCGATAAGAAAGGGAAAGAACCATAACAGCCAAAACTAACCAACTTTTTCAAAGCACAAGTTAGAAAGTTCAGTTTTTGTCTTTTTAAGATTTTTTAGTTCTAAACCATGTCAATCAGTTCGAAATGGTTCTATACAATTTGTTTATTTTGTTTATTTTCTAAAATAGCTGATAAAAACGCAACGCAACGAAACTACTAACTTTACCATAGCACATTTTCGAACGTTCCAAATGCTCAGTTTTAGACTTCTAAATTTTTAAGCTTTGACTAATGTAAATTAGTTGTAATTGGTTCTAAATAACTGAGGTATATTGTTTATTTTATAAAATATCTGATAAATAAAGGGCAACAAACCATCAACCATCAAAACCAAAACTACTAACTTTTTCAAAGCACAATTTCGAAAGTTAATTATAAAATTTCAATTTTTATAGTCTTTCGATTTTAGGTCTCCCATTCATCTAAATGAATCCTAAATAGTTCTAAATAATTTAATTATTTTTTTTAATATTCGGTAGAAAAGGAACGAACCATCAAAACCAAAACTACTAACTTTTTCAAAGCACAATTTTTATCTTCATATTTTTGAACATACTTTCAGCTAACTTTTAAACTCACAATTCCAAAATTTTGATATCATAAACTATACAGTTTCCATTTTAATTATGTCAAAACCTAAACTGAAAACATAAACTGAGCAATTTAAATTTTTAGACTTTAGTTGCCAGCTACGACAGCCAATATCCGCAACTTTACAGATTTTTAAGAAGAATAAAATTTGATGAAACAGCACTATTAATTTTAAGCTATAATTATTATATATTTTTAGTTTATTTTTGCAGCATAAAAGCTAACTCCTATCTTTGAAATTAATACACTATAGTTTAGTAGGCACTCTGGTCGAGTAGTAACATTTCAAGTTTATAAGTTGAGAGTTAATATTGAATCTGAAGAAGAAGTTAAAAATATTAATCTATTTTTTTGTATTAAATTCCAAAGTAAAATTATCGAACCCTTAACCGTATCAATACATGAAAGTAACCTTTTTCCAAATATATTCGACCCTACCAAAATGGGGCTTTCGAATTCTCGTTCAAGATTCGAATTTTCTGCACAGTTTCGATGTTTGACTCTTGAAAATAGATCCATATTTCCTAACTTCAGTTTTTATTCGAATTTCGGGTGTTCATTATAAATTATTATATTACTTATTAATTTTTAAATTTATAGATCGAATTCCCAGACTCGAAGATTATACTAACAAATCTCCGATTTCTGGATTTAGGCTTGAAATTGTCAAACCAAAAATTCAGATTTACATTACAGTCAGCGTACCATCCTTCCGGTTATTGGCTTAAATTTATTTATATATCGATTGTTTATTACACTTTAAATTTGAAGTTTGAATTTAGAATTTTCACACTAAAAGACAATATCATGACAATCAATTTAAACCAAAACTTCAGGTTAGACTCATATTTCGAGTGCTGATTTCCAAATTTGAAGACCGAATTTTGAATCTTAAGACTCGAAGATAGCAACTTTGAAGCCGATTTCTCAATTTATTTTAAAAATTGAAATTTATCTTGCATTTTCAAATTTGAAAATTCAGGGCTGAACCTTGAAAATTAGTCCTGATTTCATATCCTCAATTTGGATGTTGAATGCTAAATTTATGGTTCGAATTTCAAATTTCCCATGTTCAGACTTGCAACTTTTAAACTATTTTCCAAGTTTTCAGTTTGGTCTTTGAATGACTATTTGCACTCATAAAGCAAATTCAAAGATAATTAATTTGGTTTAGAAGGCGATTTTCAAAAATAGGTTATTTTTTTTTAAGAAGAAAGGTTCCCCAAATGTGATTAATTTTAAATGAATGAACAGCTTATGCTCCTAACGAAAGTGCAGTTGCTATGAAAATATTTGTAATCAAAGACTTTAATCATATCAAGTCCGGCAAAGTCATAACCAACTCAGGTATTTAAACAAAACTCAGGAAATATGAAAACGCTTTTAAGTCCTCACGAACACCCCCTGAAATCATTTTGCAAAGCTCTTCTCTAACAAATAATCAAAATTTCTACGGTAAATCAAGCGAACTGCGTAATATTCTAAAAAACTTATTTGTAAGAGAAAGCTCACACATCTATCAGAGGAGTGAAATTCACACCACTCCAATCTTTAACATCTTTCCAGGACTTCAGTAAGGTTATCGTTTCACTCAAGGGAAAGTCATAGGAACGATATTTCTTATAGCCTATTCTTTGCTATCGACAAAAGAAATTGCAACAAGATTTATGGAAAAGTTTTAACCGGTTTATTTTAAATTCTAAAAATGTGTTGAAGGTAATAAATTTCAAGACTTGTTATTGAATTTCAGAGTTAAGAGTATCGAGTTTTGCTACGAATGTTTTATGAGAGAAATTATTATTATTATTAGCCTGTATAAATCCCTATGAGAGAAATATAATTAGAAATTGCAAGCACCATCAATTTAACAAATGAAAACAGCTGAGACAAATAAAACTGTTTGTTTAGTAATTGAAAGTTACGTACAATAGTTTGCACTTTAAGCTGGTGGCAACGCATTAAACAAAGTACCCCTTACGTGAAGTTCTTGCAACGTCAAGACATAGTTTAAATCGTTTAGGTTAAATGGTAAGGCATTTTGTTATATCAAAAGATTACCAAATTGAAGGTTTTTCGATAATATTTTCGATTAAATCTAGAACTTCCGACGATAACAGCGTTCCAAACCAGCAATTACTTCCAACATAGATTGGTCAAACCACCAGATTGACCTACGTAATGTACACTTTAGCTACGAACGTTGGTATATTAATATGTGATGTCGCCAGATTTCACGAGGGAAGTACTTTATTTAATCCGTTAACCACCCGGTTTAACTTATAGTCGTTTTAATTAAATTTCAAGCTGTTTTGTCTAGTAAATTCAATGAGGCTTTACACATAATAAAGACAATTAAATATATCCATTTAGAAGAGTGCAAGTTTCTTTATATAGGGATTACGTACGAAGGCACAAATTGGAAGCCACAATCAATATCAAATTAGACGACGCTGCCAAACATATTTCTCTCGGTACGGGGTCATGTTTGCACCAATTGGCAGTTGGTGCTTGTTTATGGATGTTTGAAATACCCTACTTCAGAACAATGTAGTTGTAGATCTTAGTAGTTGTTGTGGAAATCTGTGGTTTAACTAAATTAGGGTTTAGTACGTTGTAGTAAATCCGGCTGATATTGACGTAGTAATAGACAAATGCTTCTATTCTCATTAAATCCATGTCTGTTACATTCTGAGCTGTAATGAGTAGTCATAATTCGATCACTTTCACACTGAAATACGTTGGTATACAAGGACATTCGGGCCTACCTTTTTTGCGTTTAGGATTAATTTCTTAAGTTTTCCACAACAAGCATTGGACTTCAGACTCTGAAAAGATATGCGTTTGATTTAATACTGCCTAAGTAATCTGTTTCCGTTTCAAAGTGTCCTTTATTAAATAAGCGTGTCATTCACAAAAGGACTAAAAGTTGCCTTTATATAAATTTAATAAAAATATATGCTGGAGATGGTCCGTGGATATTAAATTGAGTTATCACAAAATTAATTTAAAAAATGACATAAAAAGCGTATTAATTGTGCTTCATGTAAGAGTTTGACGTACACAAAGGGCTCTTTTTTTTATTTATTTTCCACATAATTAGTAAAGTGACATTATTTAATTTAAAAATGCTTTGAGGGTGTTAACAGAGCGATCCGTTACGCAAAATATTTTAATTACATTACCGTGGCGAAGGCAGCTATTTCGCTGGGATTTGATATTTCCCCCGAAGCAATAGAGTTTTCGAGTTTTGTAATGGTTTCCTATAAAGTAAAACTAAAACTCCTGCGCTTTCTGCATATACCCTGTAGTTAATTAAACTAATTGTATTAAGGCAGTTGGTATCGTTCTTTTTAAAAAAATTCGAATCCCAAAAGAAGTCAGAGCTAAGCAGCTCAACGCAGCGAAGCCTATAATCAAGGCTCTCGAAGAGCCGATAATTGCGAATTGAAAATTTCAGCAGGTCTCGACCGTTGCGCCCTAGAGCCCTGTGGGAATCAGCGGAACTATATTTATGCTGAATATGTTTCCAGAAGAGGCGCGAACTGAATACGGATAATGGAATTACGGAAATCTCGCTCTCAGAATGACAAAGAAGAATAGTCCTTAGAAGTGCTCTAACTTGTTTATTTTACATCGCGGCTATTTTAAAGCTTTATTTTCAGGTTTGTCGAGAGAGATACGGAGTGAATGTCGGTGGTAAAAACACTACGAAAACTTAGGTTAGATATATGCAAGAAGAAGTAGAGTGTTGTTTATGGCGATCCAAGTGGACCGAAAGTGCTTCTTTGTTTTAAAGAATATCGCGAAAACTTGCTAGTGGCCATTTATATTTCACACATTGAAATATCACTTTTTCTTTTACTTTCCCTCACACTCACTTTTTATAACGCGAAGGTGAAAGCCGCTCAAAACTAGCCATCCTTCACACAAAATTTGCGGTTATTACAATAAGAGCAATTAACTTGAAAAGCGTATCCATTAAATTTCAGTAGGTTTTAGTAGAAGTACATTCTAAATCTTTCAGAACGCAAAGTTTTCAGTCTGCGAACTTGGATACCGTTAAACTAAACTATCAGAGAACGCCTACAGCTTCCCGTTTATTAACTTCTAACACAACTTTGCAACAATGGTGACTATAAGGAAACTAATCTCATTTTATCGAATTAATTACCCAAACTTTATTTTATACTTGCATTAATAAACAAAAGCACAAAAAACACAATTCAAGGGCTATTTGAAACGTGCAAAAAATAAAAACCGCCACTACTTTGCAGAATGTTCCAAATTCGTTTTAACCTTTAACCTTCTCCGAATTTCTATGGAAACTTGTAGGATGGGATAAGTGATGAAAGGAAACTTGAAAGAAATGACAAAGGTATGATAGTGGTTAAGGGTTTTACATTTTAATAAGTGAATGGAAAAAGAAGAAGGTCAGGCAAACAATTTGTATTGTACATTACATTTAAACAGTTCTGTTCTGTCTTCGCTTACTAATATTTAATATAAACGACAAAATTGTAGAAATAAATATTTGCAGAAAATCGTGAAGAGCTATTAACTGTAAAAATAAAAAAATAAGCAGGCGATTTTCGTACATCTTTACGTTTTCTGATTCGAAAAGCACTCTTCGAAGGAGCTTAACCACAAAATTTTTTTTAGAAATTAAATTTTGTGAGATTTATTATTTTGTTGAAATACTTCAATGCATTTTTAAATAAATCCGTGTAGGATGATATTTTTCTATACATAGAATTTTATAATTCGTTAAAGTTACACAAAGATTTATTTATTTTTGCAGAATTCGCTAGTGGAAAAATCAGTTTAATTAATTGATAAGAAAATCTTAATTTTAAAGAAATTTAAGGTAGTCGCAATATATGTATATCGATTGGAAATCCGAAGATTTTAAGATACCTTGCAAAGTTTAGCGAAATAAATCTAGGAAAATCGAGTATCATCATAAAAGAAGCTGTTAAATCTTCGTGAACTTCAAAATGACGAATTATATTCCAGAGTTGTTGCCTTCAATGAAAAAGCAAAATTTAATGAAAGCCCTTAAAGAAGTTTACATATTACAAGAAGAGAAAGTGGCTAATCAAAAGGTTATGGATGGAAATGAACCTAACAACAAAAATAACAAAGAAGCTAAAGAACAGCACTACAGTAGTATGGACATGTCTAAAGAATATATGACGATAGATAGATGGTCACAGATTACATTGGTCCGGAAAAAGAAGACGAGGAAGACCGTCGACATGATAGAAGATAATGTATACATAAATTAATTAATATACGGTAAAGATCTTGACACAATCTGCGCCCTGTTTGTTTACGGGTGCTGTATTCAAATTGACTAGCTTAATAATGAAAGACAAAAGGCTGAACATGATATACAACTATAGCACGAAATTCACGTTACCGAAGAAAACACTGCTGAAGCCCCACCGTCATCCATGTCGCCTGACGCCGCCGCCTCGCCACCTTCATCAAACCTTTTGGCCTAGGTTCTCCACCGTCGCCATCCTCTGACGATTTACGGCCTCATCTCACCGTCTCGGCATCTCCCATCGTCGACGCCCTGCCGCCTTCGCCGTTGATTACTGAACTAGTCAATTTGAACACAGCGTCCGTAAACAAACAGGGCCTAGGTTGTGTCAATCTGAAGAGATCAGATTGGGAGGATCGTGATTGATGGAAGTTGAAAACGAACGAACTCATAAAAGGAAAAGTCGAACATGATAAAGGTGATGGTATAAATGGAAGGCTAAGATGTCGGACAGATGAAGTAGAAGGGGTTATAGGGAAATTTGATTAGAAGGTAAAAATTGCACTAGTAAAAGGATTATAAAGTTTTGCAATCATAATGATGTAGCCGTAGCAAATACGTTTTTTGAACACCGATGCATACACAAATTTACCCGAGAGATGGCTAGTAAAAATGAACGGTCAATGACCTGTTTAGTTTTAACTGGAAAGGTACATAGGAGCAAGATTCTAGATGTACGGGTTAAGAAGGGCAGTAAGCTTGCTAGTGATCAATACAGAGTAGTGATAAATCTCACTGGAAGAACTACAAAAAAAAAATGAGAGGCATACAGTAAAGCTAAATCGAAAATATGCTAGCTTCAAGAGTTACAAACTGGAAGATAATAGGATACCTAAGGTCTGTAGTTGTAAAATAAGCTTAAACGCAAATGATGTTAAAACATTATGGAACTGATTTAAAAATATCGTTTTTAGTGCAGTAAAGCAGATGTATTGGAAAAGTAAGTATATCGACAAGAAAGAAACAAACGGTTTGATAGAATGGGCATATCAGAGTACAGGCTAGAGAGGAAACGATATTTAAACAGTAGAAAAGGAATTTATAGAGGAAGCTAAATGTGATGCTTGACAGCAGTTTGGAGCCAATTAGAAAGGAAACACAAAACTTTTTATGAAGCTTTGAAAAGTTTAAGAACGAAGGAGCAATAAGAGATAGATGGCGACAACATTTTGTTTGCATTTTGGTAAGTGAAAAAGTAGTAGAAGCAAATAAAGTAAGTGTAAGCCAAGAACAAGGTGAAGGTCGAGTAGAAGAGAAGAATGGACCTAGTATCGAAGAAGTTGGCGGTTAGAGGTCGATTATAAAAGGTGGAACAGTAGATCTTGTGATAATTATAAGAAAACATCCCTTCCTAGTATGTGAATATTAGAAAAGAATTCTTCTTCTTCCTCTTCTTATGGCCGAACCCCAGGCCAGTGACCTGTTAGTAACCCGTAATAACGTAGGAGTTAGAAGGGATTATAAGTAACAGTCAGTGTGGGCTTCGTTCAGCAAGAGGTACCCCAGATCTCATCTTCAGTAGCAGACAGTTAAGTGAAAAAACATTGAACCATCACGGTCAGATCTACCTAGCCTTTACTGACTTACAAGGGGTATTCGACAATGTTCGTAGAGCAAAACTGTGGTGAACTCTGGAAGAAAAAAAGGGAATAAACAATTATTAGAGGCCACCAAAATCATCTAGAATTAGATTTGTAATTATGTGAGATGTGAGAATATGAGTTCTAAAGAGTTCGTTACAAAGAAGAGAGTACATAAGTAAGGTAAATAGGGGCAGAATTTTAAGTTTCCTCCTTTTATGATATTGTTGCATGATTTGAACTGAAAAAGAGTATGTGTTAGAGTATTAAATAACAGAATTGATGTACGCAGATGATATTAGCAAGAAATGTTAATGACATGCAGAGTGGAATGATAAATATTGATAAACAGCAAAGATGGTGATTGTAGCAAGTCGTGGGTCCAAACTCGCAGACAAAGAGAAAAATTGCAAGCTAGGAATGAGATAAGAAAAGTGTAAGGACGTTGAGGGACCGCTTCAGAAATGAAGATGTAAGAAACAGACTAGAAGTGGAATTACTGCAGATGGTAATTCAGAAAAATCAATTTCGGTGACTGGAACGTATGGTCAGAATGAAGGAGGATAGTGTGTAGTTAAGAACGTTTTTGGAGATGGGAAACGACGAAAAAAAGGACATCAAAGAACAAAAGAATGTGGAACGATAAACTAGCAGAAGTGCTACAAGTAAGATAGTTGAATAGGTGACAAGCGAATAAGGTAAAGCACGAAAGATTGGAGACATTTTTATAAAGGTTCTAAATTATCTCTATACTGGAAGGTATGAGAGAGTCGATAATAATGATGATGACGGCTATCCGAAACAAAAAGAATGTCTTACGAAAACTTCAAAAAGTATTGAGCCCACGAGAGAAACGGTAAATGTGGATGCTTCTACCAGAAAACGAAAACATTTTAGTATTTACTATTTAAGTAACGAAAGCCAAAAGGTTCGAATGTGTAAAAAGTTTTTTATTCGAAGCCAATGTATTTCTGGTGATATAATGCATACTGCTTTGCGGAAGATAAAATAGGAAATAAAATCTCTTCCTCACAATAAAACAGCCTCGGAAAACTGAAAATATATTAAGGGGGTCACATAAAAAATTGTCGTTATTAGAGCCTCATTATTCTGGAAAATACACAAAACGTTTGTACCGATAAATTGACATCATAATGCAGTTGGTGGTACCAATTCACGACACCTATGCAATGTAGTAATAATAATCATAATGATAGCTAACAACGAAAAAACTCTACATCACAACAAGAATGACAAAAAGTTCTCAAGAAATAGAAACTACAATTAGATATACAGAAGCCATAAAAGTAAGGGCATTGGAGCTCCGCGAGAAAATATGGCCGAAAATATCAGAAAATCATTCTAAAATAAACATGAGACTTGGAAGCACTTAAAGTCTGAAGTCGGAATTGCAGCAATGAACAGACTTTGCTATACTTTGAACAAGAGCTTTATAAGAAAAATGAAATTACCACAAAAACAAAAATAAGAGTACTTTTAAACGCTACATATGCTAGCATTGTTGTATTATAGACTACTGAAACATGAGCATTAATAGAGAAGCAAAAGTAAAAATTACAAGCAATGGAGGAAACTATTTGAGCGATGACTGTGTGAAGAATATAAGAATAAAATTGGGGATAAGAAATGAAGAGGGACCAACTAAAGAGGAAAGCCATAAGTAAATAGATCGAAGGAAATGTACTACATTGGACGGGACATTTAATGAAAATAGTTGAAGATTTATTGCCTAAAGTGGTGTGCAGCATGAAATTAATTTAACGAAGACCTAAAAGACCTAAATAATACGTGGACTGGCGAAACTACAGCATCGAAGAGGCTAAGACTGTAGGGCTAAATAGACAGAAGTGGAAGAAGTTTATCAAGAATTAAACCAAATGCACATCTCGACACCGATTCCATCGATAGAAGAGAACCCGATTAAATAAATAAGTGGGTTTTCCGCGAAGGTCGTCTAAAAAATTTTGAAAATGTGAGATCAAATGACTTGCGGTCAAAAAATCTTCCAATAACAGCCAAAAAATAGCTCATCGCAGTTGTGACGAAAAAGAGACATACCTGAGGATATTTAGGGTTGCTACAAGTCATTGTTAACATCAAAAGCTGCAGCTAATGAAATTCGTCTAGCAGATGATCACGAAGATAACGAAGATTAAAGACAGTTTATTTCGATTAGAAGATAATGTACGTATTGCTATTTTCTTACCTCAAAAGCTATTTCAAATAAAAGCTTAATTCCTGTGTTTGATTCGCCTTTGAAGAGTTTTTGACTAATAGCATTTGTCATTTAGCTAATCTTCAAATATAGTTACCACAGAAATATTTTAGTTTTTCTGGGACTAACTGTAGATTTTTCCTAAAATGAACAACGTTTAAAGTAAACTGTTGTTTACTATGCTTCAAAGTCTTTTCGAGAAGCAGTTGGCATTCGAACGTATGGGCCTTCGAATGCGAACTGAGAGGCAGCTCTGAGCTATTGAAACATCTTTTTATATGTAAAATTCTAATAATTACCAATAAAAAATGCTTACAGTTGTACGTGGTTATAACATTCTATATTAATTTTTTTTAATGTTATTAAATTCTCCATCTGAGCTTCCAATATAATCAACCAAAAACTTCCTAACCAAATAAGCTGAGCAGCCTATACTTTGGATATAAAGGCTTAAACTAAAGCTCCGAAAGATAATACCGCTGATATGATAACCCGTGTCATCTTTAATAAATAAAATTCGAAATTAATCAACAAAATCATAACCTAAACAATTAATCTCTTTAATTCATGTCAAAGTTATTCTTGTGTGGTGGTACAATAAACTGATTAAAGCAGTCAGGCATCGGACAGATATTAGCCAGTTTAGATAGAGCATCTAGTAAGTTTTTGAACGTGGGCAGATGACAGACACGATTATTATAATATGTGTATGCCACCTTCGGATATCGTGCTGTTCCACAACCTTTTATGCTGCATCAGTCAGGTACATATTAAATTAAAACATATATCAAGCTGTAGGCATCAAACTGAAGTGTAAAGCATGAAAGTGGACAACCAAAATTGATTATTTAGATGTTATCATTTTGGTTACATAAAAGAAAGAAAAATTATCCTTGCGCTGACAAATTCAAACTAGAAATTATATCCTTTAACAAACTACGTTTTGATTAAAAATATGTCTGAATTATCAGCTAGGAATTTATCTATCTAACTGTTCAAACCGTATAAATAACCTGGAAATTTTGTACACAAAAAATTAAATCGGTGTTAGTGGCTTGTATTTACAACCAATTTTATTAAGCAATTAATCAAGGAGATAATTAAGATTAAAAAACATAAAAAATTAGGGAAGCTATAGGGTTTCTTATTTATATCTCTTGAGATTTAGTTCAAAGAACGTATATATTCTAAGAATGCCTAAAGCGAAACCTGTACTTCGTAGCTAAGAGTTGTTGAATCCGTTCCGAACAGCGGTCAATTGCATGGTTGAACCTGATTTGCATTATCGTAATTGATCAATTAAACCCAGACAAGAAGCAGGGTTCGCTATTCGATATCTGATCAAGGACTACCAGATAACTCGGTATATCTTCACGCTAACCAAACGTTACTTTTATATTACAAAGAATGTGTTGAGTTGTACCAAGCCAAATTGTTTTTTGCGTGTATAAAGATATGGCGCCTGCCTTTTCATTTTATTCTTTTCTAACTTGAACTTTTAAATTTATAATAAATATTGAAAGCTAAAACGGCATCAATAGATGAGCGCACTTAAAAACTTTACCCAAACTAATAAAATAAAAACAATTCAAAAATATATAAACCTTTCGAAGAACTCTTGAAAAATTGACTTACAAGAAATGTATAAATTCAACATTGGGATTTGCATATATCTATCGATAAAGTTACTTCAGGTAGAATATTGGATGCAGTTTATAGAAATGGAGTTCTATATCAAAACGTACTTGTATGCTTTTGAGATAGGTATCTATTTTACATTAGACAAACCGAAAATTTGTTAACGTTTCTAGGAATTTTTCTGTTACTTTAAGTATGAATGCCGGGGGTAGTCGGAAAATTAAAAGGCTAAAAAAGCTGAAGGATTGGAAAATCACTTACATCCAGCGAACAGAAGGTCCTGTTGGCTCGCAGGAGTCGGGTTTTCTGTAGTTAACCACTCGTCCATTTGTAGCTCACAATCTACAAACAAAAAACTATTTTAACATCATTAAAAATACTTAAATGAAGCAGAGGAACGTGGACATGGCTTTAAAATGAAGTTTTAGGACTTCCAATATTTAAGTAACCGTTAAGGCCTTTTTACAGTCAGGAGGTTTTCATTTTTAACCAGTTACTTATGAAGCAATCTGTTTAAACTCCTTTTGGATTATTGTGCAAAAAATTGTTTAATCACCTAGCAAAAATTTCATAAGGATCTTGGAAGGCCAATTTTTTAAAGCAGAAAGAACAAGGGCCTACTGATACAGATGCTTTATTTGTTAAACATCTGATTTTTACAAATGGAGGTAACAGGTGACCACCACTGTCCTGTGATTTGTTCGTCCTGGATCTTTATTTATGAGCCAGGATAAAAGACTCTGTTTACACTAAACAAGTAGTACAGAACGTAGAAGAACTCAGAGGACGAAATGTAAGTTACAGAATAGGGTTCTTTGTCCTCAATTTACAAGGCCCAAGATTGTCTGGATTTATTTCCGGAAAAAATATATATAATTCTTGAATCATCGGCTGTTAAACAAAGAACGGAATTTACTATCATCGTAAATTTGCAACCTTCAGTAGGAGAAAAAATTTGATGATATTATTCTTATTGAAAATATTACCCTTTTCAGGATATTCTAAAAATTAAAATTTGAAAATCAAATCAAAACAATTCTAGATATATTCATTTACATTTTCTTATTCTTCGTTGGTACTTTCAGTTGCATCAGGCTTTGGATATATTGAGTAATTGGTAGTTTTGTTTATGTAATACACTCTTTCAAAAGAATTAAACAAGATATTTAATAACCAACAGGTATCCGTATCTGTATCTGCAACCTCTTTTACTTTTCGGTGTCTAGGAGTATAATCAAGAAAATTCTGCAAGGAATTAAACACTAAGTCATAACTGTAGTCACAAATTAATTTGTTTGTTATTTCTTAAACACAGTTGAAAATATTCTAATGAAGGTATGTATCGAAGCAGCTGTAACTGTGAAGAAAAGTAAAACTGTAAGAGATGGAAGGTAATACGTATAAATAAGACGAATTAAAATAGTTAGGAATAATAAAACACACTAGTTTCAAATTTACACAAACTACTGTATTACAAGTCTTGGTACTTGGCTGAGGTTAGGCTGTCTGTATGGCCATGATACTCGATGCCATGAATTAAAAATAATAATAATAAAGCTTATGGAAAACAATGATCTAGAGAAATACAAATGTAAACAGAAAGGTGAAAGTGCGGAAAAAGAAAATATGAACACAGATAGAAGAAGAACAGTGGTGCGATAATAAACAAATAAGGAACAGTTTAATGTCCTAAATTGTTAAAAGTTCTTATTTCACAAACCCAAGACATACCGGCATTTAGAAATATGAAATGTACAGTTATACGAGAGATAAAAAATCAAAAAAAGTGTATCACGGTGTATTACAGCAGAATTAATAAAAAGAAGAAATAGAAAACTACTCTGAATGATCATCTTACAATTTGATATGTGGCTCCGTGGAGGATCAGTACTCATCAAATAGAAAATCACGCATATAACATGAATTCATACAAAAATGCTGAAACATCAAGAATGAAAACTACAAACGAGTTATGATTGTCTCTTCAAAGTGGTCCTAAAAATATAGAGAACAACAGACAGGAAAGCAAAATGAATAAAGAACAGGACTACCTTACCAGGATAGCATATTTTGTTTCACGCAGATTACTGGAGAACGGAGGACAGTAGTGTGTAATTTACATTTGTCTTTTAATGTTCTGGCAAAGGCTTGTCTTTAAATAAATTGCTTTCAGTAAATGGTGAACGATTCGTTAATCAAAATTAGAAAAGAGCAAATTATAATTGAGATTTACAGTACCCAAAATCTTTGGCAGAGTTATTCTTGATCTACTATTTAAAAATGTGTGTCGAAAAAGCCTTGAAAATCTGAAAGAATAAATGTAAAAAATGCGTATAACATTAAATGACAAAGTGATACACCCACTGCAAATTGCGGACGATTAGGTATTAATAACCAAGAAAAAGAAAACTTGAAAACGATAGTAAATAAGGTCACAGATGCAAAATAGGGTTTGTCAAAGAGCAATTCACAGTATTTGTGCATAACATCAGAAACAAAGTCTCTAACAATACATCAATCTAAACTATTTGTTCTTCATCTTCTTCTTAAACTTTTAATAGGCTTGGGGCCTGTTCATACTCCTTTGCTCGATGGTGTCCTTCCATCTTCCTTTTGGTCTGTCTACATTTCTTCTCTTTCTGTGTCGCTCATCTCTTGCAACTTTAACAATTCCGTCTTGGTCCATGAGTGCTACGTATGTATGTTCCATTTAATTTTTGTTCTTAAGTAATAATTGATAAACGTAGACAAGACATCAAGGAGATAAGAGAACGCCAGAAAAATTCGGAATTTTTTAAAGGAAATACGATGGAGCACACATTACAAAAAAAAATTATGAATTAAACCGCTGGGAAATATAGAGATGACTTAAGCAGGCAAAAGAGGGACAAATAAATAAAAATGGACGTACCAAGGAAATCATGCAGAGTATCCAAATAGAAGGATAAATAAATTAAAGTGTATGGGAGAGAATAGATCTCGAAAGCACCAAAGTCAACGATATCATAATTATTATCTTAGTCAATCCTTGTTGGTACCATCAGTAATGGTGCTGGTGTTCATTTGCCTCTCTGCAAAAGTGGCGCCACATCTTTCTATCGCACACCATCATTTTTACTTCTCCTCGAGCTCCACGTCTTGTCTACATGGCCTTGTCCACTGCTTCGTTCCTTGATCCTGCAGGTCTTCTCCTTTAAACTTTGCCTTGAGCTTTAGCTTCCCAGATCCTTTTTACTCATTGTTTAAGGTTCCGCTAACGACGTACAAAACGAGTCATTCGTTTCCATTAGTTAGGTAAATCGTATGGCTAATTAAAGGTTACGTCGTTCTATGACAAAAGTAGTCTTGAAATGGAGGTACTGCTAAATTTATCTAATACAATTACTGCGCCTGATTGTGAAATCGAAAGCTTTGAAAGCAGTGAAATTGGTGGCAACCCCCAAAGTAAGGGTGAGCTATGCTGAGATCTTTGAGATTATAAGCAAAACGTTACTAAGTATAATTTCGGGCAGAATCGCTATTGTTTTTGACTTCAGAAAACCTTTCAGAGTAGTGTTACCTACACTTTTTAAATGCGCTTAATAGCAGAAATGGGTAAATGGTCCTGTGATGGTAGGAGGCAAAAACTCAGCTTAACTCAGTCGGTCGGGTGGGATTCAAGATGGACCGTAGCAAGATATTAATGGGGCGCCAGATTCCAATAAAACATACCAGTTTTTGCACATTAAATATAATTATTCTTGGGATTCACAAGATATAAATATTAAACAAAAGAGGTAATTCAAACGTTAATCATAATGCCAATCACGATTCAACCGTTCGTAACCATAATAAAAGAAAATCAAACAAATTCGCAATATTACGCAACGTATAGATAAATTATAAATAAGGGTAAATTAACGGACGGCTTGAGTAACTGTAAGGTCATGTTCATGCACTTCACTACACACGAGCAGATAAGTCAAAAAAAGGATAAATAAAATATAAAAGAAAATGATCTTATCACCCTCGCGGCCCTAAAGTCCGATACAATTGCACGAAAAATTAACATCCGGAAAGCAACATACCGATGCAATTGGTGTTCAGTTGTACAAAAATATTGAGATATAGTAAATATAATGATTGAATGATCTCTTAGGCCAAAAGCAAAAGGTTTAAATATAATTAAAATTTAGCAAAACGAAAAATATCAATAAAATACAATAAATAACTTCAAAAACTTAGAAATCGAACACAAATTGAAGGCATGAGAATCTGACCTTGCGCTGATTACACGTATCTACGGGTTCCAGGTACGTTGGCTTCTTTTATCTCTCAAGCAGGAAGATACTTGGTAAATTGCCAAGGATAATGGGAATATATTGTTTCCCCAATCTCCTGGTTATCCAAACTGACGAAAAAGTCCTCGGCATGTGTATAAAATTACATCAGTAAACGCCAAATGTACGGAGTAGAGAATGGACGTAAAATGGTAGAATAAAATACACCGAAAGCTGAAAGCCCTAAAAATCGAAATAAACAATGTAGACGTTGAAAAATATAAGTTCTAATTATACTCACTGAGATGATGTGCGGCTAATGAGTCAAAACTTTTTACAGCAAGTGGAAAAATCCCGTACAATACCGATGAATAAATTATGGTCCCTACCAGACAAATACGTACAAATCCAATCAAATAGTACGAAGATCCACAAAATAAATCTCCAAACTGTACTCACTTAAAGCCCAAATTGCGAAAATACTAATTACTTTAGTAAAGAATAAACTGAGCACAGAACTCGCAGGTAAAAAGAGCTTGAATTACAATGCAGCCCGAACGGCCCAGAAAATGATAAAACTCCAAGATTTCGATGCGCAGGCCTAGCCAAATGTATGGAAAGTTTTATTATTAATAGAATATAATTTAACTGACATGTGAATCTTAATCAATGAGATTTAAAACTACAAACATCTTAAAGAAGAAAAATAGAATAAGAGAGTCATTAAGTGAATATCAGAAATCATCCAAAGTAAAATGAAATTAATTTACCGACATGCTCGCCGAAAACAGCCGCGTAAAAAGAAAATTGACCGAAGAATCGCACATACTAGGACGGTAAATGTTCCGTGAATTTAAATCGGCAATAATTATAATAATAAACTAAACAAATATTAATAACTAAATTAGAACGTAACAGTAGAAATACCTGAAAAAAATTGGAGAGGGAAGAAGACAGTAGCTAAAAACGATTAGAATGCATCTCATATACAGATACAAATACAGATAAGTAAAATAAGATAAGTAATACGTACTGTGATAGGAATCTACAAAGGTAAAACCAGGAAAGGCATGTGTCTGAATCTGGGAAGCATTGCTACAAGTCCCTCGTGCGGAAGCAATTGTGATTACTTAATGCGCACAGAACATATTGCAGATAGTTTATGAAAACAAGCAAATCTTTATCATAATAGACACCCAGGTTGCATTAAGAGCTACTGAATTAGTGCAAGTAATATCCAAAAATGTGTATAAATAACTAGAGATATTAGCGATAATCGCAAAAAGGAAAGGAATTGACCTGGCGTGAGTGTCAAGACACCAAAACCTAATGTAATAACGAAACAATAGACCATTTCGAATTTATAAGTGGAAGTCAGCAAAGGTAGCTTATCAAACTGCATTTGAAGATATAGCATCACAACTACACACGTACACACCTAACACCAGACAGGCCCATGGCCTGAAGCAATTCAAGATATCCATCGAACAAACAAAGCCCTACAACTAAGCAAGAAGTAGGGGTATTACTAAAATACAACAATGTTAAGGGACACCTTGTTATCATGTAGGTGATTAAGAATTGTCCAACTTGAAGATTTTGTGAAGAGGGAGATGAAAGGGCATAAAATGCTAGGAGTACAATAAGCCAATAGAGCTTTCATCTCACCGTATGGAGAAGAGAATAATAATAATAATGCGTACCAACAGAAGGACAAAACAGAAGAAGACTCCTCGGTCCCCAAAGATAATGGGTAGAGGAAGTAAGAAAAGCACAACGCCGATACTGGACAAGAGTTCTGAATATCCGCAAGTACTTTAAAACCAATCATACACATACAAGTAACTTTTGTAATGGCTTTAAATATGCAATTCAAAAACTCATTTATCCGAAAAAGGGATAAAATATTGTTATCCCTGCATCATTGGCACTTAAACCCTCCTAAATCGACTATAAGGATTGTGAAGCTAACCCAGAAACTCACATTATATCAATCAAAAAACGTTAAATGTCACGTGTTACTACATCGAAAGGGTAAGTTATAAAATATTTTAAATGGATTGTATAATTTTCTTTTATAGTGAATCGTTCATATACTTCCTTTTTCATATTTTCATGAACCGGATTTGAATAATGTCTGCGATTATTACTAAGTTTCCAGATTGAAATGGCCTACAAATCGTAAAGAAAATTTTTAATATCCCCTTTTATTGATTCAGATTACGCATGCTTACAAGCAAACTACTCCTCTAAATAAGCAAAAAACCCACAAATGTTTTCAAAAAATGGTTTGCTGAAGGAAACGGTGTTATTTGAAAATTTTTTAATTAAATGTCGAACTAAAATGATGGATTAATTTATCACTACAAAATTAGAAGGGAACAACGCGCTTTTTAATTTTTAACCTCTCCGAAATGGTACCCACTTAAGATAAACCGCACGAAAATAACACGGACATGACACCATGCATGACATGTGACGTTTAACGAGTTATCATCTCTAGGTGTGTAAAAGATAATTGCCTTTTTTGTAAAACGTGTGAGATACTGTCGTGGTTAACGCGAGGTCAGTACTTTTACGGACCTGGATAAAATTTAAAATTAAAGGTGGACGTAGACTGCTAATGCTTCATTTTAAATACATAATATAATGTTGTCGTTTTGTATACAATTGTTTACGTTGTTCATTCATTTGTATTTTTCTAAAGGAAGATAAAGCTACAACTGCATTTTGAAATTCTTGCTGATTGTTGGTTGACATTTTATTTGGTTTTAGTTCAGTCTTTCTGGATAAAGTAATATTAAGTAGACTTCTTCACCTACACTAAGGTTTTCAATATCATTATTTCTCTAAGCTTTCCTTTCCCACATCTTATCAAAGAACTGTGACATCTTCATTTTATACCTAGTAAAACTGCTATTTCTTTGAAGTGCTCGCTTCGTACAGAACGGCTTAAAAACTCACATTTTGAAAAACCTTTGTAGGCTCAACTGGACGTACCAAACTAAAATAAAAGGATTTCGTTTTCTTTCAAAATAAACCACTCCTACATTTGAAATTTTAAGTAGAAGCCTTTTATTAGAATATGAAATAATTCTTGACCTTTTCTGGAAACTATGAACTCATAATCAAGAAGAGCTAACATACAACAGTAAATTATATAAATTTATTATATTTAGTATAAAATTCACAAAAATTATTTTTATTATCTAATCTTTTTATAAATAGCGGTTTTGCATTAAACAGGCTACTCTATATTAAAAGTTAACAAAACAAACAGCCCTCTATATTTGCATATTTTCAGAGAAACATGCATTATTTAATTAATTTATTAAACGACTACAGTGGCAAATATAAAATGCAAAATGAAATTTCAATGTATAATAAATCAGAATATATTAACAAAGAGAACGTGGTTTAACTTGAAACCAAGATTCACATATTGTTGATTCGTTTAGAGACCCTTCACCCTTCTAGAGAAAGCCACTATTAGATTTTATCACAACAATTTTGTCTGCAGAATTAGGCCCCATGGTCTGTGGGGTGTTCCTTTTAGGAATAAGCGTCCCCTGAAATCCCATTCTCGAACTTCCTTCATTAGGGGCGAGGCTAACGATAAAAAGAAATATGCAATCTTGATATAGAGGAATTGCACTTTTTACTAAATGTGTTCCCTAACCACAAGATTAGGACGCCACCAGTGAATTTTTCTTACATTTGCTGTAATTCGCATGCTAAAAGTCTAATAAAATTTTGAAAAAATGAGTTTTAATAAATACAACCACTTATTAAAACTGTGGGAGAAAGAGGAATTTCATATTTTGTAGAAGATTGGTTTCTGTAGTTAATAAAATAATAGTATTTTGAAATGACGTTCCGTCATCAATATCGATCAACACTATGAATTAACAACTGTTAAAGGTTTTCTATGGGTGCTTCTTTTAAGGAAATTTTATGCCTAAATGCCTAAACTTAGGACAGAGACAATGAAAATGGTTACAAAACTTAACATTTCTTCAGTATAATTCGTCATCATAATCTTTATTTCAATTTGTACCCGCTCTTGCAGGTGTTGGAATATACAAATTTTACATTTTATACAAATAAACATTTAATTCTTAATACCAATCTAAACTTTAAATTAAACAATTGATCTTAGCGTTCATTTATAACCTTTCATGATTATGTCTGCTTGTGGTTGTTCATCGTTCACTGCACTTACACTTAAATCATTCCTTCAAACTGTATGTCCATTTGTCCATCTTATAGAACCTTTTCCATTTGTTTCTATCTTCTGCAATTCTTATAGCTTCTCCATATTCGATTTTTCTCCTCCAGTGTAATTACAGTGACTAAATTGTAAAAGAAAATGGCGAAGAAAAGAGAAAGGAAAGGAAGATAAAAAGCAGAAACAAGAAGGAAAAGTCTTAAATAGTAAATACAAGAGTGTCATAATCATAAGAATAAAACATTTTTTAATGAATACTAGTTTTAAAGAAATTTTATGTCTACATTTATGGCAGATGGAAAAATGTGTGAAAATTTTCTTCGGTGAAATTGCAGGGAGGAAACTGTAAGAGAAAAACATGAAAGACGAACAAAGCAGAAAGAATAAAGTAGAATCCTAAATACAGGAACATGAAATTTTACATAAGCAAATGGGAAGGGACAAAAATACTGAAAGAATTGGAAATATTGAATATAGATACATTAAGTGTTACAAATAGGAAAGGATACGGTCTGGATTTGGTGTGGAGAATGAACTATGTTCATGTACACTTAGACCTCAGAGTGGGCCCATTGTGCTACCCCCAGGAAATTATGCACACAATCTCTTAATCGTCATTTTCTAGCAAACCAGTCTTGTGAATGATAGCCATGGGTGTGCTACGGATTCCTGCCACATCAGGCCAGAATATGTCCTGCCGTCTCTTCCTCCCAATTGCAACCTCTACAGGTCGGGATATTAGTTAGCCTTAATCGGTACATATGTTTCTTCAGTCTACAGATACCTTTATACCTACAAGAAGTTGCAGTCTCCTTCTTGGTAACTGCATACAGAATTTAGATAATGTCGATATAGCCATTCTCGCTTGATGACATTTATCCAAGTTAACCCATCTGTCATAATATCGACTGTGGGTTTCTTGTTTTATTATTGTATGGAGTAGAGTGAGGAATGATGCCACTGCTGATTTAGGGTCCCAAAAGGGTTGCGTTGAACCATGTCTGGCCAATTCACCAGGCTGCTCATTTCCATACAATCCTGCGTGTCCTTTTACCCATATAAGTTATAGGACTTTGTGTTTGGCAGCTACCTCCAATATTTTGTGGCATTGGACTACTACTCCTGATGTTACATTTATTGCAACTACATTTATTGCCACTAGCTACCCTGATGATATTATTCTGAATTTTCTTTGCTAGATTTCATTTTCACCTTGCATAACGGCAAAACCCTCCGCTTGAAGAATGGTAGTAAGGCCTAGTGCTACACTTATGTGAGAAGATTCCTACATCTGTCCATTCCACGTGGTGGTCGTGCTTGGTTGATTCAGCGTGCATCTGACCACTGAGATGGCCAGGGTTCGATTCCCAGAGCCACACATACACCGAAAACATCCGACTGCTTACCTCGGAAGGCAATGGCAAATCACCGACGTAACCATAATGCAAGAACCGCAGAAACAGACGATCATAATTACTGGTAGAACATGGATGGATAGGGAAAAAACCAACCCATTAGGGAAGAATGCGGAATCTTTACATGATAATATTCGTAAAAGGAAGCCGAAAAGAATGCGCCGACATGGTAAACTTGTAAATAAAAACTAGACAGAACTTAATACTTTATGGCAGCAGATTTCAAGAAAGGTCGATTAAAAGATGGTATAAGGGTTGAGAATTGTATTAAGTCATCACAAAAACAACCGTGGAAGAGAAACCAGGCACAGCCTACAATGAAGGGAGAAAACAGGAATCTACATTAGTGCGAAAAGGCCTAAAAAAGCTTTACGAGCATAATAGAAGGAAACCAAAGATGGGTGGTCCTAAAATAGGTCAAAATCGGGCTTCATCATAAGAACGAAAAAGGTTGCTACAAACGTTGGTCCAAAAGCGCATCCCCCAGGAGTCAACGATTTATCATACTATGATTTATACTAAGAATGGACCAGGAAGGGTATTTGGCAGTCAATGGTTAGACAGAAGAAAGCGTTGGTGGATATTTTCAGCAACTTTTATAAATATTTCTTTTGCATTTATGACCCTCCATTTAAGAATTTGTCGATAATTAAATGATCCCTGAGGTTATTGAGTTTTTGGACCAACTTTTGTACAGACTTTTTCGTGCTTCTGACGAGCCCAATACAATCCCCTGACTTTCACTATTTCAAAATTTCTCTGCGTACCTTTACTTCGTTCCTATTTCACTTCTATGTTAATTTGGTAACCTTATGAATGTATGTTTTAGTGGTAAAAGCTCAAAGAAGAACAGATTTTCAGGCAAACCTTATTCATTTTAGATATTTTACTTTGTAAAGAATTTACTGGAAAATATTGTTAATAGTTAAAAAAGTGCAGTTTCCAACTCCAACTGTCCTTGTTGCCTATTTTTACTTAGAAAACTTTAAAGAATACCCTTAGTAATTTACGTTTCAATTGTTTGCTGACGTGAAGAAACTTAAAACGTGTTTAAATGTTGGCAAAAAATGTTTCTAAGGAAAGTAAACATGAAATCTACTTTTAAAGCATCAATCATTTGAGTTATTTGACTCATTAATACTTGTGACAATAGAGTAGCCAATAATTGCAGCATGTTTTTATTTCTTCCTTTTATCTTCCCTTTTGAATTTCTTACGGCTTTGGGTTAATAAACTTTTTTCTAAACTCTGGTCATCTGGTCTATTGTTCGCCAATTCCTTTTGTCTCTATTCTGGTTGTTATACATATATTCCTTTCTATTGCAGTCAATCAGCTTGCAACTTGAGTTGTCCTTGCCCCTTTGCCACCATTTTTTTTTTTAGTTTTTACCATCCTTTCCTTTTGTGGTACTCTCCTTTACCTTTTTCATTCATTCGGCGTACGCACACATCAGAGCTGGTTTTGTTCTGATGCTTGCTCTAACAGTCCTGCAACTACTTTGCCTTATTTTGGTGTTTTAATTCTTCCGACTATCGCTTTTTCTGGGTATTTTCCTAGGTATATCTTTAATTTTCATGGCTTCTCTTTTCTTTTAATAATTTTTCACTCCTCTCTTAGTGCCTTGCTTCTTAAAGCATTCTTCTGTAGTTCATTGTTAAAACTATAACGTTACTAGGTACCGATTTTGATACTAGTTGATCTTTATCTTTCGTCATTTATTAAATGAGAATAGTTATTCAATCAGAGCTATTTTATATTAATGAGAAGGTCGTTAGTTAAGTGGGGAAAATCTGACGAGAAGTTGTAATCCAACATTAATATTTTTAAGGAGTGGTTATCAAACAAGAGAACTAAGATAAATACATGAAAGGCAAAAACAACAGAGGAAGGACGAATTGAGAAACACCGAACAAAGTGGGCAATTACAAATATTTAAGAATTGACAAGGATGAATAACAAGTCAAAGATTACCGACAACATGAATGAAAGGACGGACGACCTTTCAATGCCATAACATTAAACTTTCTAGGAGGAAGCAAATGTAAATCAATCATAAAACCAACATTAAATTTAGGCATGCCATCTTCAACGATAAATGTAAGAGAAACCCCCAGCTTATAACCATGGAAATGAGCATGAGAAGAACCGAAGGAAAAGTAAGATGAAACAAAACTGCAAACGAATTGTATACAGGAATGCTACGAGTAATAGCGATGAAATAATAATGTTAATAATCGAAGATCATAGGGTAGTGAGGACAGTACTTGAAGCTGGAAATGTAGGAAAAAGAATAAGAGGATGGAAGAGAGTTGCTTTTATCAAAACTAACATACAAGGAAAGCTATGAATTAAATGGGAAGAAATTAAACAACTAACAGTAGTGAGAGACTAAATAGAAAAGGCAGTGCCAGGAGCTGCACTTCATCCTTTTATTCTTACTCCGAAGGAAATAAAACAAGAACAGGTTAATCTTTAAGACATTTAAGAAAAATAAGTTTACTGAATTGGGTTGATTTATGTACCTACTTTACCTAATTTATAAAAATATCTGTCGAATAATTTTGGAAGTAATTTTCTAAACTACCTTCAGAGTAGGCTGAAATACAAGAAATAACAGCAATCTCCTGAATTAAATGTAGTAAGTCTTCTGAAGTCGTACATAAATAAATAAGTCTTGATTATCTAAGAAATTCGAAGAGATATGAATTAGCTATCTTGAAACGTAATGACAAGAAAATAAGAGTAATTTGTCCGCAGAATGTATAAAACGAGTAATTTAATTTAAAAGCATGGCCGCAAGTTTTTTAAAAGTTTGTAAATGATACACAACTTAACATAAAACTTATAAGAAGAGATAAGCACACTTAGTCTTAACTCGAAATTATCTCTTAATAACATGCGGGATTAAAGGCGGAGATAATTTTTAAATATAAATTAACTGTGCCATTACTTATGTACTCGGTTTTATCACAATCATTATTAGCTCGTTATAGTAGCATACTCTCATATTACACTTGTAATTATCCTGAAGTGACAATGGCTGCAAAGAGCAGATTAACAAAGCCTCCAGGTCGCGATACATTTCATTGCTGAAGATAACACTTAACGAGACTAACAAGTATTTACTTTTAACGACATCTGCACCACCTACTGCCGCTGTATTGTAGCTATTACATTTTTAATGTCCCTTTTACGATCTAATGTGGTACTTTTCAACCAAGTTTCGAACATTCTTAGTGAAACGAGGTAGGCGAATAAATGATCGGAGGGCTGTGAATCGTCGATTTCAAACTAATATTACAAGTCAGATTCGCTTTTTATGTGAGATTGTAATTCAGTGTCATTAAAGTGTTAACAACGGCCATCGGATGGCGTCATTGGGCAAGGCAGAAGCGTGATTACGACCCAAACTAGACCCATAAACAATGAGATTGATGGGAAGATGGGGCGATATCGATACACAGGGTCTAACTCAGGTAGGTAAAATGCAGTTTATATCAGCAACAGCTGCACATGCTATTAACGTTCGCTTTTAAATTCACACGAATATTTTTAATTTAACTTGATATTACTAGTAAAAGCTTCAGTTTTCGTACGAAATGAGATATTTTTAGTTTTAAATAGATGAAATAGTGGAAATGCTGAAAACTGAAGTGCTTTTAAAATTACGAACGAATTTTGTGTCCGATGCATGTAAGACTGCACGTATTCGCTACTTGCAGTCTAATTTTAGGATTTTACGAAATTTGCATTTTCTAAAAGCTTCAAGACTTGTTCAAAGAAACCCGCCTAGAGAATTCTTAAGTTAGACTTTATGTAAATACCTGAAATTTTTTTAGCTTTCTAAAGAATTAACTAATACTTAATATCATTTCTTTCAAATACTATTCTGGGGTGCTAAATTATGTATCTAGACCAGTGGTACCCAAAGTGGTTCCGTGGAACCCTGGGGTTCCGCGAGTCAAATTTTCAGTCTCGTCTAAAAAACTACATTCTTCTGATTAATCTTTTATTTCCTAAAGTTTTTATATAATTATTTTATTTTCTATTTTGTTTTGTACAATTTGTATTTTGCATAATTTGAATTTCGTATAATTATTATTTATTGCATCTCTCCCTCGACGCCGTGAGGTACAAGAAGGGATCACATAAGCGACTAAGTATTTATTGCATCTCTTGTGCATCTTACGTATATAGTTGAATAAATTATTTCTAGGCAATTTTTATTTCTTTAATGCCCAGTTAAGATTAGGATGCTGGTAGATATGGCGAGGGTTCCACGGTATGTTTTTTTGTTTTATAGTTTATTTACAATCTAGGTACTTTACAAAAAAGTATTAAGTAAATGTGATATACTTAATAAATAGAGATACTTCGTTAGGAGAAAACATCCATCGATGATACTCCCATAGAGTTCATACAAAGATTGATCAATCACAACAAGTCGCGGGGCTACGTTCTGTTTAGACGTCTAAATATGTAGGTTGTAGGTGGTCGTTGGCCAATTGTTGCATTATTGCATTACTGTGTTCAGGAAGCTTGCTGTGGTAATTCTGAGCGAATCTTTTGATTTCGTCAACGACAAAGGGAATACCGAGGTCTTCATGTATAGTGTGGTTGGTAACATACCAAGGCGCATCCACCAGCCTTGAATTGGAATTGTTCTAGTATTTTCAATCTTGTTGGCTTGGCACATCGCCAGATTTGGACGCCATAGGTCCAAATTGGTTTTATCATAGCTTTGTATAGTAGTAACTAGTTTATTGCTAGCTGACAATTTGGACTTCTTACCTTTACTTCCTACCAAGAGGCCAGTGCATTTCGCGATACTTTCGGTCTAGTTGCTTTCGCGTTGTTTGGATGTGCTTGGACCATGTGAGCCGCTGGTCAAGATACAGGCCTAGATATTTGGTTTCAGTTTTAACAGGTATGGACGTATCATCAATGTTGGTCGGTGGACAGGTGCTGGTTCTCAAAGTGAAAGTAACTTGGGTTGACTTTGTCTGATTGATTTTGAGTCGCCATTTGTCAAACCATTCGCTGATACAGTGAATATGATGTTGAAGGTTGGCAGATGCAATAACAACGTCTTCGTGTGTAGACAAGATGGCAGTATCATCGGCAAACTTTGCAACAACGGTGTTTTCTGCTACTGGTAAGTCAGCTGAGTATATGAGATAAAGGAGTGGACCCCGGACGCTACCCTGAGGAACACCGGAATGAATGGGATGGTCTTTGAACAGTTCCTTTTCATGCTTAACAGAGAAATAACGATCTGTCAGGTAGGATTTAAGGAGCATATTGTAATAGCTTGGTAGCATCAATTTTAATTTATATTGCTAGCCTGTATACCAGACCTTATCGAATGCCTGGGACACATCTAGGCATACAGCAGCACAGTAGTTCTTATCTTCCAAACATTTTGCTATTTCATTGACAATTCTGTGACTCTGCTGTGTGGTGGAGTGGCTTCGCGAAATCCAAACTGATGTAGAGGCAATTTCGTAAAGATATCTGTATCATCACGGAGTCTTTTGAGGAAAAGTTGTTTTCGAATATCCTACTCATCGGTCGATACGACGTGATATTTTCTGGCTCTTTTCCAGGATTATACACAATTAGTATGTTTGCATATTTCCAAAGAATTTGATAATAAGATAGATTGAGCATACGATTATAAATCTTTGTTCATAGCACGGTGGCCTTTCTAGGTAGCATCTTCTGTACTTTTTTCCCGTTATCAGATCGTATCCTGGCGCTTTGTGCTGATCTACTTTACGTATTTCAAATTGTGTTTCAGCTGGTGAAAAAGGCTTTATAGGTAATGTCAACTGGCGCAGCACATCTATAAATTCTTCAATTTCAGCATCAGATACATTTGGAGCAGCGTCGAAGGGACGAAAAACTGTGGCTAGGTGTTCTGCAAATATTTGCGCTTTTTCTTTGTTAGTTTTTGCCCACTAACCGTTCCTTGTCCTTATCGGTCGTTTGGCAGGTTGAGGACGCTTAAATTTCTTGGTTGCTCTCCAAATTGTATTATCTTCTTGCTTTAGGTTAGTGATACATTCAGTGAATTTATCATGTTGTACCTCCCGTAGTAAGGTACGAAGCCTTCGAGTTAAGCGATTATAAGTAAGTATATCGGCGACGCTATGAGTTTGTTGCCAGTGCCCTCTGGCCCTCCGTTCCTCAGTGATCAAATCCTTAATATGTAATGGTATACTAGCATTTGGGTACACTTCATATGTTTCAAGAGGAGCAGATTTCCTCGCTGCCTCTTGTGTAAGGGTTGTCAAGCAATGGCTTGCTTCATGTATGTCAGCAGGTTCTTTTATTCGTAGTTTGAGATCAATTTTGTCTTCTAAGTAGTGCTGAAATCTGTCCCTTGTCTCCTCTGTCTCTTGGTTCCTGATCTCGTTGCTCTGTTTTTCTACCTATTTTTTACATAAATAAATACAGTTCAACCATTCTAAGATTACCCTCGTCCTTCTTTCCCCATTTTGTACCATCAGTTTAGGATTTGAAAGTATTTTTTCTTGATATTTAATGTAGAAACTTAAAAATTGCATCCCGCGTTTTGCTTGTTATATTTATACTTTGTAGACATTGTAGTGTTCTTTAAACACTTTGAAAATTAAATTTTATTATTGTGTAAACTAAATTTATAACGTAGATCTCAGGGTTTTTTTTTTAAATAAATGTAATGGTAACTGCATGTGTGTTCGTGTAATCAAATTTACATGAAATCAAACACTAAGATGAACTCAATATTTGAAACAATTCCTGTAAAATGAACATACACAACAACAAACTCAAACAAAATACTCGAATATTAATTTGCAATAATAAATTTATAAATACTCAATATGAATTCTTGACAGTGTAAAATTTCGAAAATTGCATCATCATAAAGGTTGAAATTTTTATAAAAACAAATAATATTAAATCCTACTTTTACAAATATTAACATTTAAATTCGTAAATGAAGTAACAAAATCAAAAATTGATTATTTGTAAAATTAAAATCGACTTATCTTAAATAATGTGGTGATACGGGGTTTTTGTGCGGAAAGAACACCACGTTCAAGGACTCAAGTGTAGTTGACTTCGCATCGTTGAATAGCTGATCGCCCACTTCACAGCTTGTTGCTATTCCATTTGATTTTGAACTGGTAAGTCTTTATTTTCAATAATCACTTGCTTAAACACTTAATGTTTATTGTAGTTAATCACTTTCATGTAGGTTTTACTTAATCTGTTTTTATTTCTTTCAGATTTACTGATGAGTGCTTGATTTAACCTCACTTCTGGTTAACGCAAAGAAACACAAGTTTTTGTTAATGTAACTTAAATAATAATTTTATTAACACAAATATGGTCGAGCACAACAATAAATTAAACGGTTTGTTTAATTTTCAACATAAACTTCATAACACGTAAGTAGTTTCACTTTTCATTTTTAAAAGCTCATAACTTTATTTTATTATCAACACATAGAAATTAATTTTATTTATTTATCATATTATTTAATTAAATTATCGTTGTTTAATTGGTTCAATTTATTTTTATTTATTTATATTTCACATTTACTTCTTCATTATTAATTTTCAACTTTTAAATATTTTTAATGAACATCTGTCATTTTGAATCTATCTAGCTGCCATGATTTTCTTTTATTATTTTAATGTGGAACCGAATTTTTACGTGCACCCTCTTCAAATACTTTTGATAGACTGACTAGCCTCTAAAATAGCATGAACCAATTAAAACGCAGAGAATTTTCAACAACTGACTCAACTCAATATCCAAATTAATTATTTACAATTTTTAACTTAACGAATCATTATTTTAAACAATTAATTGGAAATTTTTTAATTTTATAATTTAATTTTTATATTATGAACGTGGTTGCTGCCAAAATGTTCATGACTTATTACTATTTTCTAATTTATTCTAAATTATTCCTAATTCAGCTAAAAATCAACTTTACATAATATTTACAACATTTTAAGATAAATTTAACTCTTATGAATTTGCCTAAAATCGTCTTATAAGGTTTTAAATTCCCTTTTAAAATCTGACATTTGATAAACTATTAAATCTTGTTTATTCTTCTAAAATTCACTTTCTGCTTTAAAATTCTTATGAAACCTTGTGTTTGTATCTTATGTTAACTTTCTATAATATTTTTACTTCTGACTGAATTTCTTTTATAGTCAAAACTTTAATGTAAACCTTCCTAATCTTCGTTCTTACCATAAAAACATATTTTATCAATTATTAAGTAACAATTTAATTTTATTTGTTCTTTTCAGCATGGCAAATAGGAAAATATGTTGCTAGGAATCAAAATATCCCAGAACATCTAAATCGTAACTAGAATTAAAGAAGATTTAATTAATTTTGTTAAAGCTCTCAGTAGTTGTTACAAAATAATTTGTTTCAATTCGCTGGATGTATGGATGTATGCGCAAGAGAATATATTAAACCTACTCGCTACGATGATCGGAATTGACTAATAGCAGGAGAAAAACAGAAAGTTAATTTAATATAATTTCTCCTACAACTTCAAAAATCCTTAATTTGAAAAGGGAAGGGAAGAAAGTGTATCAAGGTTAGAAAAAATTTAAAAATATTTTCAGAAAACTTTAATATCAAGGAAAAGGCGAGAAAATATAAAGATCCATACACCACCATTTGGTACTACTAAATATATTTTCAGTCCTTGTGGGACGTTTTATCCTTCGCATTTACTTTAAGACGAAGCCTTTACGACCGACCTGACCGCAACACTCAACGTGGGTATTACTAAAGTTTCCAATGTGGTAAACAGGAGTCATAATGTAATCGAATTGACCAACATCATATTACTTTTCGAGGGATACTGCTTTGTAATTTTAATTTAGTTGGCTTGCTTACTAAGGCAGATGACATAACCACTAATTTATGTGCTTTAGGAAATTATGAAAATTCCATATACAGGAGAATTATCATCTCCGCAAGGATTTGAACCATTGACCATCGGTTTTGTGCATTTTTGTTTTACCAATGGAGCTACAGTGGATCCTTAGAAATTGCTAAAATTCCTTTTAAATGTTGAAGAATAAATAAAAAAATAGTTTGGATACTTACTTCTCAAATGTATCCCTTAAAAAGCATTCCTTTTAGCTCGAAAGTATAATTCACTAAAGTGAATACTCAAAATACCTTCACTGACTTGTTAATGTATAGTTATAATTTAGTAAATAACTGCCCAGAGTTTTAACAAAATCAAGAAATCCCAGCCTTAGTTTTTAGAGCTTTTACCCTTAATATAAACATTCCATCTGCAGAGAGTGCAGTTGCTTCAAAAATAAAATAAAAACAAATTTATATATCAAATAATTTTAAGGTCAAAGTTGAAATCCTTTAGGCTCTATTTTGGAGAAATACTCCCGTCACTACGCATTATATTTTGGTCTGGATTTCAGTTTTCTACGACTTATTTAGACAACTTTAGTGATGTCTGTTTTACTACGTCAGGTGAAACATAAAAACAGCAAGAAAGAAACGACAACACAATTGCCACAGAAATAAAAGCAACATTTGGGGAAATTAAAGCTACACCTAAATAACTTAGAAAATTGTTAAAAATATCAGAAATGTGTTAAAATGAAGAAGTAATGAAGATATCACAAATGAAATAGAAACAAAGAAACGCTTCCTATCTAATTAAACAAGCTAATATCACAGGGCTTTAACCTGAAATAAATACATCGTGGATTTTCTTGTTTTCGTTAATTAATTAAATAAAAAAGTGAATAAATTGAATGAATTATGAAAGTAATGAAGTCTTTTAAGGCAAGCAAATATACACGCGTATGATCGTATGATTTAAGCAGAAGTAGTCAGATAAATTCTAAACTAGTTAGTTAGGTAGACTTAGGTTAATTCCACATAACTCTGAAAATTTTAATATAAACTTGATCTTGCATTCTTAGGCCTTTTGAAGCTAAGTGACATCACATAAGGTCTGTGTAAAACTTGATCCGAAAGAATGATTCATGCAGTACTACTTTGACATAGCATATTCGATTTTGGTTAAATTAATAAATAAATAGATGTTAAATATATATTAATAAATTTGCATGAATTTCTGGAAACTATGCATATACAATTCTTACTAATTTGATCATAAAATTATATTTATTATTGTCATGTTTTACTTCCTACGTACAACACAAAAATAAAAAACTCTTTTATTAAATAATGCAACGAAAACTTTTAAATGAGGAGTGGACAACCAGGTGTGAAAGGCTTCGGTCTCTCACGTAAGCATCTCAGGTTCGATTCCCAACACCAGATATCGCCGGAATTTTAGAAGGTGGTACGCTTATACGTGCTTCTGAAGACACGTTAAGTTGGCGGTCCCAGTTAACTACTAACACTTTTGATAACTGTTAACATTGCACCACTGCAGATCGATCTTTTTTACCTTTTTCGAGTAGGAATACAAGCACTGATATTATAGTTTTAATACTGGACCATAGAAGAATGCTACGGAAAGCAGTAAACATATTGAATAGAATAATAACCGAGAAAGAAATGTGAAAATTTAAGCAGAGTAAAGCTACGAAAATTACAAAAGCGACGTAAAAGAGATACCCAAGGAGAATACCTATCACGTGCTAATTCTCCAATAAGACAACCTACGGGGGCGACGTCAAAGTTGGGAGGAAAAATGAACGCCATTGCGGAAATCCAAGTTGGTCTCGAGGAACGTACCGCAGATGGTTCCTCTAGGCTCGAAGGGGTTGGGGTGGCTGCACCCTACTGCTGGATGTTACTTGCCATTTCTTACTGAAAGAAAACACTGGGGTACTGGTAGGCAGGCTCACAAGGCTGTACACAAACATTACAATAGACACAAAAGACAAATAGAATTCAAAAGTGAATTAACAATAAAGTTTAATGGATGTAATAAATATTTAAAATATGGCACAAGATGAATTCATAAGTTCTGTCTTAGATTATACATATGAAAAAGGGATTAAGGGATACCACATTTACTCAAGCTACGCCAAAGATAGCTAACAGCTAGGCTGATTTCAAACATGCAACAGAAAATAGGTAAAAGGTAAGCATCGCGACAGTTCGCACTGTTTCTAATTATTACCACTAATGCAAATGTAATACGCACTGATTGAAGATTTAAACACCCGAACGCTCGAACAGATTAAACGGGCGCTTGAGGCACTTAAAATTACAGACAAGAGTTAATGGGTGCCTGCCTACGAGTAAACTGTAGTACATATTAAATAGGGTTGAAGCTGGTAATATTGCAGCCGGCAAATACAAAGGGGCAGCCTGAAATATCGTTACCTGGGAAAGGGCTTGTTGTCAGGGCCCTTGGGAGCGATGGTAGCTTCGAATCCCAGGGAGAGCGTAAAGAAAAGGGGGGGTGATGTTCTTTCCCGGAAGAAAGTGCGAAGATAAACGCCCGCCCTTGAACTGGTAAGTTCTTTAATCCAAAACGAAACCATGTGAAACGGTACACCAACAAACACGAAACTTCAACGAAACTTTCACATGGAACTTAAATTTTCCGGTACGATAAGACACTCTCAGTGAGAATTCGACAAATACGTCGTAAAATAGTTTGCCAAAACTAAAACGAGTACGAGAGGCTGACAAACGGGATTTTCTACCAAAGGCCCAGAACGAGAATTCGCCATCGACCGACGGATGTAAAAGCTTACTATACTCCAAGTCGTTTCTTCTCTCTTTCGTACAACGAACAGCATATTAGAAGAAGATGCCCAAACGTGCCTTTTGTGCGCGGGGGGAACCTTGCGTTGCCTCGTTATCGGCGGGTGATTCCCCGAACTTTTTAACAAAAAAATATACTGAACAAAATATTCCATCATCCAATTTGAGACTTCTCTGACTTAATTCGTAACCAAAAGCGAATGTTCTGATCTGACGTTAATTCCTGTGAATTTTACAGCTTCAGGAGGGCTTATCTTCGAACAACAGAGACGCATTACACTTAATTTACGCAAATTCTCTAAAGCCGTGACATACCCAGTAAAACTGATAATCGATAAAATAAAAAAAAAACACAATAAGACAAACAATAGATACGAAACTGTTGGAACAAACGTTAGAACAAAAACAGCTCTGCTGTATGCGTACACTGAATGACTGAAAGAAGTTATCAAAATAGATAGTGAAAGCAAGATCAGAAGGGAAAACGAGGGTACCACAAAAGGAAAGGATGGTACAAAAGCACAAAAAAGAGAAAATGACTAAAAGGACGTCCTAGGTTGCATGGTTGGGCTGAACCTGGGAGCATATATACAAGATAGGGAGGAAAATAGGGCAACCAGAACTAACAGGCACCAAGAGAATTGGCGAACAACAGACCAGATGATCAAATCTTAGAAAAAAAGAATGAATAACCCAAGTCGTAAATAACCGAAAGAAATAAGAACATGCTGGAATTATTTACTATTCTATTTTCACAAATACTAACGAGTCAACTAATTCAAATGATTAATGCTTTAAAAAAAGTTGAAACTATATTAGCGAAACACTAATCCGACCAAGAAAGATTTTATGTTTACTTTCACAATTTTTCTTAATTTCGATCTTTTCGAACATTTAGATGTTTTATATTTCCTTACTCTTCTTGATTCCAGTCAATTACTAAGCAATTAAAAGGTAAGTTAATAAGGATATTAATTCCCAATTACCGATTATATATTTTCATACTTATCCTTTGAGTATTTCGTCACCGATTTTGTTGTTATTAGGTAAAAATGGGCAACGAAGACAGCTGGATTTGAAAACTACACTTATTTGACTAATCGCAATACTGCTTTCCAGTAGATTCTCCCCAAAGTATAGAAAGAAAGAAATAAGTTTTGATTGATAATCAGCTCTTCTTCCAGCTTTTCCCAACAAAACAAAAAACCGAAAAGTTCTTAAATTCAGATCACCTTTTAAATTTTACTTTTGTTAATAATGGAAAAAATACTAGCAGTGGTGGTTACTAAAACTGACCAAGAATACGAAAAAATTGAATCATTATAGAGTACAGTCTGGAAACTGCAGATTAGTTAAATGTCTGGAAGAAAGAGGCCTGCAAAGACAATTGTGCGGCCGTAAATACTGACAAAATAAGGTTGGCTTCGCCCTAAATAAGGCATGTAACAAAGAAAACAGAAGGAATAATCAATGAAATACTACTGATCTCGATGATTTCGTACCAAAGTAAAGTACGAGCAAATACATAGAAAGAAAATTTTTGAAAGAAGGAAATACCAACGAACACAAAAAGAGATAAACATAAACATATGGAACAATATGTTTTATCGCGAATACCATGGGTTTAAAGAAGTTGAAATATTGAGCAGGTGAACCTGAGATGGGTAAGCTAAGATAGTCAGGCTAAGATAACTGGGCTAAGATGACTAGGCTAAGATAATTAGTATAAGATGAGCATACCACGATAAGCAGGCAAAGATGAGCAGGTTAATATCTGTAGGCTAATATCGGTAAAGTTAAGGGAGGCAAGCCAAATTAGGCAAATTAAGATCGGTCACATAATGTTAACAAATTAATATGGGCAAACTAGACAAGCAGGCGGCTGTGATGGAAAATTCAAGACTGGAAAGTCAGTGTGTATTAAAATCTTTTTTTTATGCAGAACATCCAAAAATATTGGGTACGAGCCACCCCTAATGTGTAGGCTAATATTGGTAGGCAGTGGGCTAGTTAAATTGGGTAAGCTAAGATACGCCAATTAAAATAAGAAAATTAAAGCAGGCAGACTAAGAGAGGTAGACTAAGATCAGTAGTCTACTGTGAACAGGCCAATGTGGACAATCTAAGCGACCAGACCATGATGAAAAGGTCAAGACGAGAAGGACAAGCCAAGGTGTGCAGGTTAGGATGGATAAGTAAAGATCGTCTGGCTACTGTTGCCTAATATTGGTAAACAATTAGCAAGCTGAAATAGGTAGGCTAAGACAAGTAAATTAAGATAGGCAAGTTAAGAAGAACAAGCTAAGACGGATAGCCTAATGCAAACAGGCTAATGTTGGCAATCTAAGTTGAGCAAGCCAAGATGGAAAGGCCGTCCGTCTATGGCGCATGAAAAATAACCTTTTACAAAAAATTTAAAACAGCAAACCCCAAAATAAAGATAGTGGAAAAACTGGAAATTCAATCAAACTTTTAAAAATTGAAAATAGGAAACAATTAATGGAAAATAGAAATATTTGGCATACGAAGTTAGAGAAGATGAAACTTATATATGGGTCTATTGTAGATCCATCGCTCTAAGAATGTAAATTTCTGTGGCTTCTGAAAGAAACCACAAAATTACAGCTGAAACATCAATTTCATTTCATTTCATTTTAATTACTATGCTTCACTGTATTCGAAAAACCACAAGGTAACCAATTATTGTATAACTAAAACTACTAAAAGAGATTAACCCCATGGTTTCGTTAAATAAAATTCTCCCTTCAACGGATAAAAGAAGACTAACCCGCAACTGGCAAAAAACTAAATATTCAAATAGGGCTTTATTAATTTCTTAAGTTCGAATTTTATTAACAACAAACAACAAGAATTATTCTACAGGCAAGAATTTGAATGCAAAAGAAACAAAACGTGAAATTATTGCAAGTAAACAAAGTAAACAAGGTATGTTTACTCGATGCAGACAAGGTAACAATAAAGTCCGGTCCTGTATGTCCGGTAGATGTACGAGATAGCACAAGATGTTATTAGGTGCACTAAGCAGGTGCCGAAAGCGGCCAGACTCATGTCTGCTTATTATGAGCCGGTCGCCTCATTATGTTGTTTGCGGCTTCTTAGCGATAAACTCGGGCGCTCGCAATGTCAGGTTGTTCCGAACAGACTTCAAACAACATATGGTATTCGCATGTTTTGATCGGCGATTTAAAAAAAAAATAGATTTTCTATTGTGCTTAAACTACCGAAAGCAATCATTAGCATTAATCCTGACAGCGTAAAACGCAAACGCGACTTCCGCTCGAAAATGACTTAAAATGAGCAAAGCTTAGAGTTAAAATGAGCAAGAATGCGGGTTCATTAGTTGTTCATGTACTCGGATAATAAAAATTACGTTAATTACTAGGCGTTATGATGAAAACGCGATATAAATAGTTATGTGCAAGAGTTAAGCATGAATTACGGAAGAACATATAAGGTAAAACAAGACGTGTTATACTTAGGTAGAGGAGATAAGAATGCGCATGTAACATTCAACAGATTCGTTCATTTCTCAGACTTTGTGTCCACTCAACTAGTAAGAATTTTGGATTTTTCATCATTACTGGAATATGGGAGACACTGCAATAAATTAATGCAGAATTAAACCAGTTTACGTTGTCCTGTATAATTATATTAATTATATACACATCGTGTCACATATCTCAGGAGAATATATTTAAAGATGCGCTTGCAAATAGTAAAGTAACGACGACGTTATTAATTTTGTAATTATTTCTCACGCAGTGCAGTAGCGCATCATACTAGTTAATATCCATGATGGCTGACCATGGAAAATGACAGTTTATGTAATGTAAATTGGATTTTTTAAATGTGGTTGTCATTTACTATATTTTAAGGTTATGATTGCTATTAACCATGCAGCATTAATCCATAACAAGTTCTTTGAAACTGCCAGATGTATCGATTTTCAAGAAAATGTAAATGTTAGGCCCGAAACTTAACCTTAACAAGACGAAAGCATGGCCCCCTATTATCCAAAAACATTTAAAATGCTTTAACATGTGTTTTCCAATTTTTGGAAACATAGGAAACCAGATTGTTTTCTTGGCATACAAAAACTACAATAACTATCTCTGAAATGTTGGAAAATCAAGTTAGGTATATTTATAAATTACTTAAGTATTTGCTGCTCAATATTTTAAGTATCTGCAAAAAACCAAGTGATTTTGCTACTCAACAAGGGAAAGTATACTTAGAAAGCGGTGTCAGTTAGTCCAACACAAATTTATTCTAATTTTAAATACATAAACAGGGACTGTGAATTAAATTATCTTCCTCAACGTAACAAACCTGCAGGAATAAATGACAAGTTTTGACATTTATTTAAATTGGTTAATTAAAGACATGAAATGAAACGTATACTTTAATTAATTACACCAGTAAAACTGATATAAAAATTGTAGGTTATAAAAACAGCAGCTAATGCATCATATTAGTAATAAACACCCTGCCCTGTGGGAGAAAAACTGAAATGATAATTTCAATAATAAAGCATCCCTCGTGTTTTTCATACAAGAAAAAACAATAAATTAAATTGCAACATTTTATAACGTGACAGGATAGTATCTGTATTGTCTATAATTTTCGTGTATTTGCATTTTTTGTATTACACATGGTTGATTTGTTTTTGGGTTACAACCTTGTAATATAAATTTAATTTTTTTTTATTTGAAATATTCCCACAGTCTTTAATTAATTTCGGCAGATTCCAAATTAATGCGAATTTTTGCTAGGAAAATTTACATTCGTAGATCCAACCTTCTCGTGAGTTAGTTTCTGCAAAATATAATTAAATATACAACTAAGACACGGCATGAAAATAACAATAAAACCAGTCCGAAAAATATCGATGATCAAAACTCTAACAAGCTATCCCATTTTAATCTGGGGTTCGAATTGAGAAATACCGATGAAAGTGGAAACCCAAATTAAGAATAGAAAATGCTCTTAGTGCGAAAGAGAAAATTCTTCAGGAATATCACTGACAGAAGCAGTATGAAGACCTGCTGAAATATCACATAATTCACCCTTTAATTATAGCTCTCTAAACAAAGGATTGAGTTATTAAGTTTTCAGCTAGCATACTCTGAAAATACCAAAAATTTAAAATAAAAATAAACTTCTTAGAAAATCGCTATCAAATATTTTAAAGGATCTTTGAGCACATAGCTTTGATGACTCAGTTTTTAGATAGAAATAAATTTTCATTTGAAACATTGTGGTAACTGCATATTTTTAAATAAAAATAAATATCCAGGAAAGACATTAGCAAAACCGTTTTGAAAATAATTTGAAGTATTTAATACAGGTAACGGGCGATCCAGAAAAAAAGGAATTAGAGCAGGCCCTGATTACGCTGTTAAGGTTGGTAACATTGCTTCTCATTTTTTTAAATTTCATATCAATGGTAATCTGATTTATTACTTGAAAAATAAATTTGACATTTTATAACCTAAAATAAAAGCATTAGTGGGCGTAATTACATTTATGGTTATTAAATAAAGTAAAATTATTTATTTATTTATTTAGACTGCCTACAAACAGATAATTACTTACTATTATTTAAAACACGGACAATAATATTGTTGCATGATTTTGACAGTTAACGTAACCTCTTCAATGGTCAATAGTGTCTCTGTTTACGCTCACGGTAGGCGAATCACGGGATACCAACTTTGGTAACTAGGTCACGGCCTGCTCTAATTCGTTTTTTTCTGGATCACCCGGTAGTTACCTTTAAAATTAAATTCAATTCCTTCGTCCTTTGATTACATTCGGTTTCAGTCAAATTCTATCGGATACTGAAAAGCTTATCCACTTAAAAAAAGGGTAAGGCATAAAACTCAAAAATTACGTTCGGGAGCTTTATTTCTTTACTACAAGTTCTAATGATGTTATTAAGCCTATAGAAAATTTCTGAAAATGCTATTAAATTTTAAATTTCGAGTCCTTGAAAGTGCTGTTAGTTTTAAATAAAAATACATGTACTGAAATAGTTATTTTTGTAACAAGTACCTAAAATCAAGTTTTTTGGGATGAATCGTTGCTGTTTCCGGACGAGGCGACGTGTTACAGACAACATTTTTTTATTAAAGCTCCCAAAAACAGATTCAAACCTTTTATTATGTATGATTAATGTGATCAGAGCACATGTCATTATAATAGTACGCAAAATGTTGCTATGACAACTTTTAGGGACTAGGCCGAAAATATAGCATTTTACGGACTTAAATGAGTGTCACTATAGTAACCAGACTTTTTGGGATTGAGTCCGGAAAAGACTCATTTTACGGACTTAAATGAGTCCGTAAAATACCTACTTTTGGGAGCATGTACAAAAAATTCTTTTGGGAAAACTTAATTATATTTTTGTAAATACTTAGGGCTCAAAGCTGCAAAATAAAATTCATCAGCTTTACTGCATAGGTTCATAGGTTTAGTAAAGTGTTTTAGGTTGGAAAATTCCTGAAAATGTCATGAACTCAAAATAAAAATAAGCTGCTTAGAAAAATATCTTAATTTAAAAATTTTTGAGGTCGGAAATGTTCATTCGTTAGATAAGATGATTCAGCTTTTAACAAGAAGCTTACGAAATTTCGGTCTGAAAAAGGTTTGGAATACCATCAGTTGGAAATAACAATAAATCTGCAAACTCTTCAGTAAAACATATCTGAAAAAATTTTGAGGTAGTTAAAAATACTGTTTGAAATTGCTGTGTTAATTCTAAAGAAAAACAAATTTCTGAAAATTCTTTCAGACAAGCTTATTTCTATTTAAAAAAAATTAAGGCTTTGAACTGAAAAATTAAATTCGGTAGCTTTATAAGTTTTGGAAAGTTCAATCATGTGTTTCAGTCGGGAAAGTTTTTGAAAATGCAAAAATTCGAAATAAAAGTAAACATTAGAAACATTTTATTATAAATCAAAAAATTTAAATAAAATCTCCGTTCGTGAAAAAAATATTGTATGTACCACAGGCGTAATAAGCGACTTTGGCCTTTGGCGTGTTATATTCACGCCGCATGCCAAAATCACCTTCTTGACGCCCTTGATACATAAATAATTTATGTATCAAAACGTTTTTGAAATATTTAAAAAAATATTAAAAATAAAAAACGAGAAACTAAACACTCTGTATCTTGGAAACTAAGCGTTTTCGGACCTGGGTTTATATGAACTTTTTACATAAAAAAACCTCAGCATTCACCCATTCAAATCTTTCGCACATATTTACTAACACCCTGTATTCTATGTACAAACTTTAATTTATTTTGAATTTTTAACAAAGTTTTTTGTGAAAGTTTTGGGTCGATAACTCTTAAAAATAATTTCTTCCTGGGAAGAACTTAAACGATTTGCTACGCATTCTTTGAAATTGATTCACAGGTTTTAAAAACCTTAGTTTTTAAAGCTTTCTTACTTGCTACCACTTAAAGTTTTACAGAAAAGTAGGGCCCCTACAAAATCGAGGCAGTGTAAGATGATGATAGAATTTTCAAAAATGTTGGATCAAAGGTCATCAAGCAGAAATCGATTTTGAAAGTTCAACATATTTTTTTCTGCAGCTTTTCATCGATGTTAAACATAAACGAAAGCCTTTCATTCGGCTTAAAGTATGCCGACTAAATATTTTGATAAAACTGACTTTTGACACTAGGTACCTAGCTAAAGGGCTTTGGGCGAAACTTCCGCTAAAGCTATTAAACAGTAGTAGAGCCTTAGAAATTTGCTGCAGTAAGAGTAGATTTTTTTATAGAATATTGTATGCTTTCAATATAATCACATACTTTTGAAAACATCAAGAATATCTGAACATGGTCTTCTAATTGTGTACTTTCTTTAATCAGAAGTATTTGTAATAACATATGTTACTTGGATTTTTTTAGCCGTTGCATAATTTATATTTTACAGTCGTAAAATCCTTTTGGTTTTTCTGCCAGGCAGATAAAAACGCTGAAAAAAGGAAACTTTATGCAAATTCCTTGTAGATACCATGACGAGGGTTTAAACCTCGTTACCAACCACAAATAATTTGCAAAGAACTTTAAAACATCGCCTAAAATCGCGACCCTAGTTGCACACAGAACAATAAATAATCCAAATTAAGCAGATTTGGTTCGCTTTAATTAAATTATAAGTTTCGAACATGAAACTTAAAAGTTTTAAACACGAGTATGATTAGTAAGCCTAACGTAATGAATATGCTCGTCAAGATAATTTAATTTGAAAGTATAAGTAGCTCCAGTTTTTGTTTTAAGCAATGAACATTATTAGCTGGTGGTCCTAAAATCATTATGCATACCCAACAATAACATCATTCCCACCCTCAAAGTGGTTTTGTATTTTCGAACAACCTCGTTTGAATACGGTATTTTAACGAATGGCTGGGTTCGATTTACTACAGCGCCCACTTAGGTTTCTGACTGAAGGTTAAAGCTAAAGCTCAATCGAGCGATAACGTTGTTATTCCAAGCAAAAGGAAAATATTGCCATCAATGAGATTTTTTTATAAAAAAGAGAAACTTTGTAGAGTGCATATTTTAACGACGTACTTTATATGCCATTTTATAATTTTACGAACGAAAGAACGTTATGAAAGGGAAAGGAAACACGAAATGAAAAAATAATTGGGTGGTTATACTCGGCCTAAAGCCAACATAACTGCAGTAAAAACCAGTTCTAGTTTCCGGTCATTATCTTTAGGGGGGCGACACCTTAACGAGGATGAAATAACGAGGAGCTGATTAGAGAGGAATTAGGCAGACTGCCCATGTCTTTTAATTTACTTAAATACGTTTTTAATTCAACAGATGCGATAACAAGGTATTTTCAAGTCCGTTCTGGTGCCACAAATGTGTTGAATTAATTAAAGTGACGAATTTAATTGACATTTAGATTAGATATAATAAAAAGCTATTTATATCTATAAAAAAAACCTTCGCATGCACGAATTTTAAGTATTAATTGTTAACCCGAACGACATCGGTTGAATATTCCAAGCATAAACTAAAACGTTACTCCATAAAGCACCTCGGTGTTAAAGGATGGCGTCTTAAGTTAGTATAAGACGGGATTATTAGATTTAATAGCGCCACTATAACGCCATTCACTTACTCGGCTGCAAAAATTAATCTAATTTTTATTGATACTAGACTCTGGAGTAAACGAATATTTTAATTAGCGTCCTTAATTATAATTAGTGAAGGAAACGCTGCTTTAACTGCTTATAATTACCAACGTAAATTATTGTTATTACCTTGTGATAAACACTCTAAAGAAAATAGGACGATGAAATATACTCTTTGGTAATATATGAGCTTCGAATGGTCTGCCCTTTATACCTTTATCGTCCTTTAAAATTTCAGACAAAGAGTAATTGCTCTTATTTATTATAATAATTATTATTTCGGAGGCGCGCATTCCTCTCCTGTTATTTAAGGTAATATTAAGGTTTTAAGAGGTGCAACATTGATTAAAATTTGTGTTCTACTAGTTTTAGCCATTATGTAATAAAAACAGAACTATTACATGTTGAAAAACATCACTGTTTTATTATCTTGTAGTCGTAAAAATCTGCTAAGGAAATACACGTTGTAATGAAGATACTGTATTCGTATCTTTATGGGAAATTAAAATTAAGTACGTAACGTGTTGAACGTATTTACTTAAAATTAATTAAACATTTTATGTTCTTTTTTCGCATTTTTTGAAAAGTTTTTGAAGGCTTTATGAAGTTTTCATGTGAATATAACGTTATATTTATGGAGTATTACGTTTTTCTATTAATTGAAGGTATTGTAACACTGTGAGGAGGCAATCAACAAAAGAAACTGCACAGAAACTGTGTACAACAAAGAACACATGAAAAAAAAAGAAGAGTTCTCTGAGGCAAGGATGGGGAAGGATTTTAAAGACAATAACTCCAAGAACGCAAACGCCTACATAAAGACACTGATGGGAATATTTACGCCATAAACTATACTACTGAAGGGCAGGAACGGTTATATAATCACAGATATAACATCAAATAAAAACTTGGTAGGAATATTTCCAAGAATTTCTTGGAGAACAAGATAACACGGAGATGCTAACAATTAGAACAAGATGACAGCATTCCGTTGGACCCACATACATATATGAGTAAATCAAGCTATTAAAGCCCAAAAGAATAAAAAGTCGCCTGGATTTGATGAAATCCTAGATTTTTTGATAACTAAAGTGAGAAAAAAATCCCCCACGATTGGAATATCAATATATAAAAGGAGGGTACAAACAAATTTGCAAAAATCATCGGGGCATATTGCTGCTGTGCAGAGCTTATAAAATATTCGTTTTAAGCAAAAGCCTACTTAGATACGTAGAAAATATCGTAGGCGAATACCAGACAGAATTTAGACCAGGCAGTCCACCATCGACCAACCGTTTAGTGTTATGGAAATTCTGAGAATAAACTCTGACAAAATCAAATGTATGGTTATGGCAAAACACCCTACTCGATTTAGTAAGCTTGAAGTAGAGAGAAATGTAATTGAACAAATAATGACGTTTAGCTATCTAGGACCAGACTAGTGACAAAAACCTGTACATTGAAGTGAAGCCCCAAGCTAACATAAGCATGTAGGATATCAGGATGCCTGAATAACCTCGATTGGCGCAACAAGCATATGACCACAGAAACGAATGTAAGAATTCAGAAAACGGCTGTACGGCTTGTATTCACATGCGGCGGAAAGGCCAGAGCTGATACGAAAAAGTCAAAGCACCTACTGAGCACATACGAAATGTAAATACTACGTACAATGCAGGGTAAAACTTTACGAGGCAGAATGCAAGGACATCAAGGATATAATATACAAAACATAACAAAATGGACCGACGACAGAAGAAAATACTGGAACAGACATCTAGATAGGATGGATACTCACAGATTAGAAGGAAGAGCAATAGAAGATAGACCAACAGATGGAAGAAGAGATCCAGGACGCCCCTTCAAACGTTCTATAGAAAGTTGGGTATCCACAATAAAGGAGGTGAAACGCAAGGTTTAAAGTATAGGTTAGTAGCGATTAAGAAGAAGAAGAAGAAGAAGAAGTGTTAAGACGAGCATGGAAATTTTACATTGATATATGTACATCAAATATTCGTAGACTTCAGCCAAGCCTATGACACCATAAAAAGAGACAAACTATATAGTATTATAAACGAATATCGAATTCCTACAAAATTAATAAGCTTAATTAAAGTAACAATAATGGAGATCACAGCACATGTTAGGATAGAAAATCAATTGACTGACAAGGTGACGGACTGACCTCTGTATTAATCAATATCACCCTTGAATATGATATAAAGAAAATACCAGTTAACCCTGTCCACATACTATGTAACAAGTCATCACAGATAGAGGCATATGCAGATGGTATTAATATAATGAGAAGGTCAATGATGAATAAAAAGGAAATTTACATCGAATTAGAGAATTAAACTAAAGGAGTGTGTTTAATAATAAACCTAGAAGTTCGTACAGATAGAACCCTGGAGAACGTTACAACTGGAGGCGACAACATAGAAAGGATAAAAGGTTTCATATCATCATCATCAATCAACTTTCTGCGTCCACTGCTGGACATAGGTTATCCCAGTGAGGGATCTGGGAGTAAATCTGTCCAAAGATGGTAATGAGGAACCAGAAGAAGGATTAATCAAGCGAATAAATTGTTTTGCTCTACTGCACATAAGTGCCACCATGTCTACATAAAAAATAAAATTCGAATTTATAGAATCATAGTAACACCAATAATTACCTACGGTAGCATGCTAACATGAGTTTTCCCACAAATAATGGAGAATTACATGAACTCATTTGAAAGAAAAATGTGCAGAAAAATATTTGGCCCGAAACAAGAAAATGGAGATTGTAGAATTCGAAGATGGGATACGTATACCAACAAAACAAAGAGGCCCCTACGTCAGAATTTGTCAATATACAGAGACTACCTTGGCCTGGACACCTTGTTAGAATAGATGAGAAAAGAATACTGAAAAGCGTGCTGGAATCAAAGGACGTAGAACCGTAGGAAGACCCCAGAAGAGGTGTCAGGAAGAAATTGCTGAGAATGCGAAGAGCATCGTATGAGTACTAACTGGAAGAGAGCAACGCTAAACAGAGATGAATGGGAAAGAAGTATAAAGAAGGCCAAAGCCCCTGTAGAGCCAATGAAGAAAAAGAGGATTTGTTGGTTCATGCTTCGATTAAGAAATACTCGATGTAATTTGTTTAACGTTTTCTAACATTTGAGGGTAGAATTTAGCTTCTAAATAGTTTCCTTGATGATCTCTGTTAGTGAAGTTGATTAACAGTAAATACTTCAAAATTAAATTTATCCAAATATGAAAAGATCGACTCTAATATTTATTATAGAATAAACTGAAGTAGAAGAATTTGGCAGTAAGAAGAAGAAGGTAACAACGCTTCACCTAAGTAATAGAATTTTTAATTGAAGCAAATTTACAGTTTTGGAATGGCTAATCATGGCAATCAACTTACCAGAAATATAATAAATTCACTTTATAGTGAGTCGAAGAGAACTTCACAAAAATTAATTTCAGCTATATTTTTTCATGGGCATTTATGCAAGACCTTTAAAGAAGCTATAAATTGCCCTTTTTTACCGTTTTTTTCTCAAGTTGCTCAAATTTTGTATAAAGCTTATTTAGAAAGAGGTTAAAATTTTATTTAAGATTTTCAACTTTTCATAATTTCTAAATTACTTAAATTACTTAAATATTTATCTAAATTTTGACATTTTTAAGGTTCTCCGGAAACCTATGTGAAGTTAAATTCTGCACTGTGACTCTTTAAAATATCGATGATTTATACAACTAAAGGGTGTGCTAAGATTGGTAGAGGAAAACTTATCTTGAATTTGATATACCTACTTAATTAGGAAATTATTGTTTGAATAATTTAATGTTTTTTTTTAATTATGTACTTGGCTATTCACAATTAACTAATATCCTCTGCGTCGTTTCTAAATTTACACAATACATGAGGACTTGACATTTAGATCGAGTATTTATATTTTGGCGTAGGTGATGTATATTTTCATCAAAATATCACTCAAAGAGCAATTAGAAAACTTAATTTGTTAAGGAACTTCCAGCAAAATATATTTTTTTTTTCATAAATATATAATATTTTTAAAAACTTGTTTTGCTGAAAAGCTTGACCGAAGCCGCAAAATTTATAGGCAAATTGCCAATTACGGAATTTTTCAATCTTTGGTGACGATTTCAAAATAGCTATCTTATGGAATTTTCAGGAAAAAGTAGTTTTATATCCGAATCTAATTTTTCACTTTCTGGAGACGTTAGCCCTTTCTAAATATTTTAAAAGCTGGCTTTAAGGATTTTCTATATTGTATTTTCAGGATCGCTGGGTATACACCCAACTGAAACTTTGTAGAAGAAAAATTTTAGTTTTTCAAAACTATCGCAGAGCATTTGATTTGCTTTCCTTTTCTTATTCCTGTATCCTACTCCTACTCGGTTCCTGGTTAATATTCTCAAAGTTTCATTGAAAGAATTTCCGCTGTATGTACTTTTGGACTTATTTTGTTTTCAGATATTCTCGGAAATTTTCCATTCCGAAAAAGGTGATGAATTTACGAAACTTATAACAAAGAAGTAAAGCTACCGTTTTTTTTTCAGATTTTCAAATCCTTAATTTTCTTCAGTTATATTTTTATTTAGAATTAACAGCATGCTTAAAAAATTTTCAAATTTATAGGAATTATAAGTCAGGCCAAAACTTAAGAATATAAGTAACTAAAATTTGAAGAATGTAATTTTTCAGTAATTTAAAATTTGAAATTCCTCAAAGATAGACTTCAAGAGTTTCTACTGGATATTTTTGTTTCAAATTGATAGCATTTTGCAGAAATTTTCTGCACTGAATTATATTTTCTTATTTCCTCTTAGCTGTAATTTTGATTGTATTTATAGCAGATTTTAATAAGGCACATGAATAAATTCCATATTAATGCTAGCAATAAATGGTACCATGGTACCAATATGGTTACATTTGAAAAGATCGTGTTTTGTCCCAAAAACCATTTTGATAAACTTTATTTGCTCATAAATCACATAATTTACTAGCTTCGACGGGATTTCGATTTTTCGAGTATTACACGGCTCAATTAGAATAAATCCGAACAGTCATGGCACACTTAAATAGAAAACTAAAAATTAAATTAAAATAAATATTGAAGACTAAAATGTCACTTATGTGGTATCATTGGATTCAGAAAATTTTGTAAAATTCAAAAATGCACTAATATATAGGGTGTTCCAATTGAAAATTAAAAGTGGAAAAAAATCATTTAATATGTCAAAAAGTGACGTTTAATAAGTATATAGGATGTTTCAAATTTCAACCATTTATCTTGAAAGCTAAATGCAAAAAGGGGGTTTACCATGATCGTGTTACACCCGGTATATGAATTTTGCGGAACATTTCCAAACTGGTAAACGTGATTGAAGATGCCAAACTTGTAGTAAGGAAGTCAAGTTATCGAATTTGTTTTTCAGTTTAATCAAATTTTTAATGAAATTTTTTTAGTCAATTTCTCTTTATTTAGAATTAACAGCATTTTCAAAAAATTTCCAGGCTGGTAAACCAGAACAAGACTTAGAAGATAATTACAACTTCAAGTTTCTATAGTTAATTTTCCATGAATTTCAGAGAACTTATTTTAATCTTAAAAATGTAATATTTTCAGAAGCTGTCCTTGCTGAAACCTGATCGAAACCTCGAAAGTTCGAATTATTTCACAATATTTTAAAAAATTTTGGTATTGAATTTTGCTTTTATACTATTTGCAGAAAATCTCCGGACTAATAAACGTGACTGACCTACGAAAATAGTAGCAGAGAAGCAAAGTGACCAAATTTTTTTCACCTTTTCAAAGCCTTAATTTTCTTCAAAATTAGAAAATTCTTTAAGAACTTTCCATATATTCGTTTTTATATATAGAATTAATATTATTTTTAGAAGCTTTTCCAACTAGTAGATTCGATTAAAACTTACAAAAAATGTAATCAAAATTTGTAGCTATAGAACTTAGGTAATTTTTCAGGAGTTTAAGATTTTAATTTTGAAATGACCTGCAAACAGATTTTACTGAAGATTTTGTTGTATATCCACATTTATTTCTAACTTTAGTAGAAATTTTATACCGAAAATTGTGACAACGAAACTTGTAGAGGATGCTGCCGAATATAATTATTTTTCAGTTTTTTAAAGATTCTTTTCAAATAATATAAAGAACCTTCTCTGAAAACTTTCTTTTAATTTCAAATTAACAGTGTGTTCTGAAATACCTATATTAAACTGTTTTAACAGACCGAAACTATTCAGCAGTTTCACATGTTAGATACCTCCAAAGAGATTTTTATTGAATATTCTTGTATTGAATTATTTTTATTTTAAATATTTATAATATAACATTTGCAGGTAGCCTGGGTAGCTCACTCAAGTAAGTGCTTGCTAGCTAGCCGGCTGACAAGAGTTCGATTCCAGCGGAGGCCATAGTATCATGGAGCCGATTTGGTCGAATTCGTTAGTTAAGGCTTATGTTTAAAGTGTTTATGTGTTGCGGATGAAAGCTGGTTGGAACGCGATGCAAGTCCAAAAATGGACCCATCACCTCCACTGCACCCTAGCAAGTGTGAATGGGGCTCGACACTACATTGCGGTTGAAGTGGAAATTAATAATGTATATATAGCATTTGCAGAAATTTTCAGGATTGAAAACTACACTGATCATCGGAAATTTTCTAGCAAAGTGGTAAAGCTACAGAATATATTTTTCGGCCTTAAATTTATTCTTTTTTAATATTAAAAGAAACTTTTTGGACGAATTTTCTGCAAATTTGTTTTTATTTTGAATTAACAACAGACTGGTTAACCAAACTGAAACTAAAATACACTGACCGGCAAAAAAATCCGGCCACCCTGAAATATTTTATAAAGGGTTCCCTTAACCGCATATTTTATAACTAAATAAAGAGCTAAGCTGATTTTTCTTAGTTATCAATGTTTTAAGATGCTTGTTCCATTCCAAAATACCCCTAGTTTTAATGTTAACAGGCGAGATTCTCTTCTCAACAGCATTAACATGTTACCGTAAATCACGGTTGAATGACGTAATTCAGGCTCGAGGAGGACATACAGGCTAATAATAATTTACCAGAAGGTCCATTAAAAACAGCCACCTTTATTTTTTTGCAATTAAAAGAAAATCGATTTTTCACTGTTTCTTTTTTTTCAAATTAAATTTATTTCTGAGTTTATTTGTCTTATTTTCTTAGCTAATTTGTGCATGCCGTATCAACAATGAATGGTTCTTCAACCTAATGCCAATCCTTAGTTAAATTAATGAACGTTTAAGTGTTTTTGTGAAATATTTCAAGGTGGCCGGTTTTCTTTGCCGGTCAGTGTATAATCAATACGAATTTATCGTTCTTAATTTTTCATGAATTTCAGATTTCAAAATATCTTTAAAAAGGTTTTTTGTAGATTTTCAAAATTTGAAGTTGTGGAACTTATGTAATATTACACTAATTTAAGATTTTAATTAACTTAAAATTATCTTCAAAGATTTTACCGAAGATTTTGTTGTATATATCCATTTTTATTATAAATTTGTAACATTTTTAGAAATTTTAGTTTGAAAATTGTAACTGCCAAACCTGTAGAAAGAAAATAAACTTACAGTAATTTATTTTATGGATTTTCAAAGCCTTAGCTCTTTTTGTAACTAAAACGAAGTAGTAGAATTAGTTCTCTTTAGAGTTAGCAGCAATCCTACGAATATTGTAGTGACAAGTAAAGCTACCGAATTTATTTTTCAGCTGGAAGCCTAGTTGTTTTTTAAACATAAAGAAGTATTTTCAATAAATTTGTTTGTATTGAGAACTAAAATTTTTTTTATAGATTTATTTATATTTTGAATTTAAAGCATTTGCAAAAATGTTCGGGAATCAAAATTGTTACTGAGCCTACGAAGTAATGCTACTAAAGTTATTCTTCAGTATTAAACCTTAAATCTTTTCAGATACATACATACAAGAGCTTTTCTGTAGAATTGTTTTTATTAAGAATGAACAGCATTTTTAAAAATGTTCCAGACTGGTATAGCAGGCTAAAACTATTCAGTAGCTTCAATTTTTGAATGCCACAACTGAACCTACAAAACTTGTACCGAAGAAAAGCTACCGAATTCTGAAGAACCTTCAGTAGTTTTGTTTTTATTTAGAATTGACAGAATTTTCATACATTTTCGAAATTGGTAAATCAGACTTAAATGTAGAAAATATTCTAATCAAAGTTTGAAACTTCGAATTTAATTTTTCGGAAATTTATGATTTGTTAAAATTCCAATTTTGTGCATTTTGTTTACCAATATCAATCACATCATAATATTTTTAAGTTGTATTGAATGGTACAAGATAGGTTTAATTATTAATACTGTGGTAACCAAATAGTTTTACTGCAAACAAGTCACAAATAAAATTTAATTTTTGGTAGACTTGTAGATCTATAAAATTCTTAGAAAATACTGAAAATTAAGCATGAGTGCTTCACAGGTTGTAACTTCAGATATTTTTAGATAACTATCTTTACTATTATTTATGAAAATGAAACGAGTTAAGCAATTAGTTAAATGAATGACATAATAAATCCTTATTTAAGTAGTCATAGATGCAACATCTCAACATATTAAAACGATTTTATAGAGCAACACCCTTGAAGAATTGTGATCGATTAGAAATATAAAACAGACCGTCACTTATATAAAGGACATAAAGAACAATTAATTGAGATCTGATTATCCTTAAAATAAAGTATCATCCTTAGTGTATTAGTTCTTTCCCAATTTACAATATCTTTAAAATTGCATTTTCCGCAGCAAATTTTCCTTTCTTATTTATGTAATATTAAGGAATTTCACTTGTTAAACCGATTTCGAACTAATAAATATTATAACTAGGAGCACATTTAATTTTAATATAAACGAGCAAATTCCGTTGTAAAAGAATTCCACCAGCTTCCTAAAATATTCACCAGAAAGTACTTCAGTTACGATCACATACCGCCCGAGCCATAAACTTGCTTTATTTTTTTCTTTACGATGATAACTACCCTCATATTTGGTAATTTCATACTTTTCTGCTCCTGCACGATTCCGGGAAAATGAGGAAATTGTATGAGAGAGCTCGTCTTGTAAAAAATGTGATATAAAAGCAAATTAACGTACTACATTCGTAGTAATTACTAAAAAAAAAAAAATTCAGCCGTGAAATTACTTACAAAACGCATTAAATTCTTAAGTTTTAGGATATGTGTGGTTCGACGGTAACTTTTAGTGTTTTCCTTATACAAGTACTATAAAGACAAAACGGTCTTTATATTCCAGCATAAAAATAAACATGTGAGTAAACAAACGATCAAAAATTCCGTAAAACGTATCGTTTAAGAATATAAAATTTGCAAGGGTGAAAAGTGTTAGTGTGAAAGAAGCAATATAGATATTTATAGTTTATAGGTTATTAAAGTTTTGCACTTAAAACATAATCACTTTGAACATACTTCCAGAACAACGGCTAAATAGAATCCGCTGAAAAAAGTTAATTCTGGTTAGAGGTTCGTGACAATCCCAGGTTTATGGAACAATTGACCCTATTTCGTTCGCGCCATGCAACTAAACGATGTTATTTTCACTACCGCAACTGCTGCACATTTTCCTCTATCAAATCCACTTAGTTTCCTGATCATCAGACCTTATTACATTTTGTATAAGAATTTACAGTGAGGGAGTTAACTTACTTTATTTATAATTTAAAATTAACGAGGGTTGAGAGCTTTTTAATTCCGAAATTATTACTTTTTAAATCGTGTCCGTTATGTTCTCTAATAAAATTTTATTCTTTTTATTTGACCAACATCTAACTTATACTTATCGGACTGTAACAAAAGCAACATCAGGCAGCTATACTAATTTTGCTCAGCGTCAGTCCCCTGTTATCGCAATCGGCAATTTAGGAACAGAGCTCTCGTTGCAACGATGCCCATTCTCTGGTATCTCTGCAATTTTGTGCTTCATGACCGTGGTTGCCGTTGTGCTTTGGCAGATACACATTTCAGTTAGTCTTCATTATTATATTACTGAATGAAATTGGATTTTTTTATAAACACACTAAAAATCGGTTTAAAAATGATAAAAACACTAAATTTTACGAAATTGCTGAACGCGAATCGTGCTTGCTAAATACGAATAATTCAAATTTATGGAATTTTGAGTCAGAAAAATATTAAAACAGATGTATTGCTCCTTTTTGGAATTACAAATATCCATATGAATATTTCTTTGTGTTTGGGATTTTACTTTAGGCACTAAAAAATTGGTAAAAGAAATGAAAATAGTTCTTAGAAACAAGGTTCGAATTTAATTTTTCATTATCTCAAATGCACAGTGCTCACGTTTGTTGCTTATGTAACTTTCAAAATAATTATCCTTATTAATACTCTGAAATGAAAAGTGAAAAATTGCAATAGTTTTTCTAGAATTGGAAGTCCGCAGCGAGCACTAGTCTTTGAATATAAGTAATAAGGGCACTTCGGGTGTTATGGCAAGAAGATAGTTGTAATGAGTACTATACATATATTTTATTATGTAAATTGCATATTTTACTACAAATGTGTACATACGAAACAGAACTTGCTGGCAAAAGTTGCTAGAAGAGTTTTTAACGGAGGATAAAAAGGACCTATAATCTGATGACGAGGAAGATCCCAACGAAGAAGATGAATAAGAAAGATTAGATTTGGACACTGATACAGAACAGGAATTTTCTGAGAACCAAGATGGCGAAGATGACCATGACGGCCTTTTCTTCATTGCGAAGGATAAAAAACACGATGAAGGAAATATGTTCCACCAAAAAAATGCACGAACCATCGGTAATTTTCCAAGTTCCATGTACAACGCCTATGCAAACTTATAAAAGAGACAATTAGAAATGTAACCGTTGATAGATTCACCAGCATAGAATAGTTAGAGACACTACTCAAGGAATACAAGAAAACTATTTTTACATGGTAAAAGTCGCCCGATTAGGTCCAGTATGTTTGGTTACAATAGCACTGGTACCCTTGCACTCTACCTTTACTAATGTGTACTATTAATAATTGAAAATTTTCAGGGATTAATGTTCAGAATAATTAAACAGTCCGCAGCGACTACCAGCATCTCAATAATAGGCTTGTCGAGGAGGACACACCGAACCAACTGAACGAGTGCACAAAATCCCCCACGAAAAATTGCACATGAAAAATCTGTGTGCGTAATGGGTACCGTCATTGTTGACTGTCGACCAAAGGCATTTCAAGGTAGTGTTTGGCGATGTTTAATGGAAATCCGCACGACCTTTTGCTTTGATTCGTTACCGTCGATGAAAATTTGATCCATAATTATACACCTGAGTCGAAGCAGCAGTCAAAGCAATGGATAAGGACGAGTGGTAAAAGTGTGCCCAATGCCCAAGAAAGAAAAGGCAATTACAGGTTTTGTCGGCTGGGAAGGCTTTTTAGGATTCCTATCATCCTGGTCGACTATTTGCAAAAAGGAAAAACAATAATGCGAGCTTATTATGCAACATTATTCGGCCATTTGAAAGAAAAGCTGAAACCATAACGCATAAGAAAGTGTTCTTTCGCCAAGGTAACGCGCTGGTCCACAACTCGGTGGTCGCAATGGCAAAATTCGAATTAGTACCTCACCTCCACCCCTTTCCGAATTTGGTTGCGAGCTGCTTCTTTCTGTTCCCAAATTTGGAAAGTTGACTCGGACGAAAGAAATTCTCATTGAAAGAGGATGTCATTGTTGCCGTCGATGGGTATTTTACAGCCTGAGCGAAAACCCATTTTTCCGACTGGATGAAAAAAATTGAAACGCGTTGAAACAAAACCAAAAGCAAAAAGTACAGCCTTCAATATAGACTGCGTTGAGAAATAAAATAGATTTTTTCAAAAACACATTCTTGAACTATCCATTTTCATTTTCTTTTCCGCTTTGGCATTAATATTTGTTGGCATTATTTGAATTCAGATTGAAAATGTTGTAAAAAAGAACTGAAGCAAATATTTACTAATGAAGAAAGCTTTTGAAAACAATCAAGCCAGAAACTACCAACGTACAAAGAAGGACGAACAGGAAAGGCCAATGCTCTATAATGTCAGAAGCAAAAATTTCTTGTATTTGGAGAACCAAAACAAATAATAGAAACATGGACACAGAAATATTAAATACAAGTGAAAATAAACGATGTAGGGCTAAAATAATCCAGATGAGAATGATCCACCAGAACTGAGTGACAATTAATGGCAACAATAAAGACATTAAAGAATGATATGGTAACTTACAGGTAAAATTGATTGTATGTGGAAGCAACGAATTTTAATGCATGGATTTATGCTGCAAATATCGAGAATGATAAAATGGCAAATAGGAGGATAGTTACAATATCGTATACAAAATTATTGAAATGTATACCAAAACAAAAAGGATAACAGTGATGCAATAAGAAAGCATTGGGGAATATCAATGTGGGCTTCGAAAATGAAGTTCAGTCCTGGACCATTTCTGCTGAGAGAAATATAGACGGAAAATAAAAATTGAAAGATCACCTATTATTTCCAACATGTTTAAAAAAGCTTCACGTCAACTCTTACCCCAAAGCGTTCAATTTATAAATAATGATCTTACTTAATATTTCGTTTCCATCTAAAGCGATTTTGAAGTGTATTAGGAAAATTATTTATTCATGGCAAAGCCATACTTCTAATCATAAACAGGATTCCGAAACTCTTGGGACCAATTCAGTTAAACAGAAAACTCCAATTATCAATTTTTCACCGACCTAAGCAGCTTCCAAATTTGTTGATACAAACCTCAAATATGGTACTAGTAAGAGTAGTTTAAGGGTGAGTTGCAAAAAACTGTTGCTAAATTAAAGAATGATTAAAGTTGGTATAAGAGCATCATATTGTAACGAGATACACCAACTAAAAGGTGGAACGTGAATCATTTCGCGCTGATGCGTCAGCTGGTCCAAATTGTTCCTTGACTCATCGTTCCACAGCGGTGTAGCATTTTCTGGATTAGAAGCTTGCGTATATATAAGGCGCATTCTCTTAGTGAACTTTAGTCTAATCCAGCCTACAAAACGGTCGCGAATACGTGCGCCGGTGAAGTTAATATAAATGTACGTGAATAGTTATAAATAAACAAACTGTATAAATAAATTAATTAGTGTTACGGGTTAATTTTAGTGTTTTAGCGTTTAAGTTGTTGTTTCGTGTTTCTTCGTTGTTTAGTAATTTTGATATTTGTTAATAAATATTCACACCATGAACCGAAGTTTTAAATAAACGTTTTAAAACCGTTACAGTATTTTGTTTATAAATGTCTTATTTGCTATATGCATTTAAATTTTGATTCGATCTTGTTTATTTTGACGTGTGCTAGATGTCTAAATATTCTTTAAAGACGTAACTGTCAAACTTTGAAAGCAAACAGATTCGGATAAGCAACAACATAGAAAGGTACAACTTTAAGTTACATTTTGATACTAACTATTTACTATTAATTTTTTTTGTATATTGGAGGAATGGAAGAACGGCTGGGCCTTTTCCTAACTTTTGAATAAAATCGCTCTTGGGCAGAAATGCAACATTTTTGCAAATAGTTTTTCTAAAAAAAATCTATTAAAAACAGAATCGAAATTGAAGATAGAACAATATTAAAATTAGAAAACAGTAAAAATGAACAAAAATAGTTCATTCAAGTAATAATCAAAACACACTCGACTACAATATAGAAATATAAGAAAAACCTTAACAAAGCTAACTGAAATATTCAAAGGCTAGTACAGAGAGAAGTAAACAAAAAACAGAATCAATAATTAACAACAATAAATAAAACAGAAAATGGGGAGCTTGGTGTGTTTTAGCAAAGGATACTAAAAAATAGACAGCAATTGTGCGTTCGTGTAGATACCTAAATTTAATAATAAACTTTCCAAATACTAACTTATGTATAATGGAACTGTCTAGCGAGGATACCAACAAACTTTTCCCAAGCTAACAAAATATACATAACTATTATCTTACCAATAACGGGTGGAACAGCAAAAACTAGATGTTGCAAATAAGTCCTTGTTTTCCAAAAAAGGCAGTTTTTCAATACCTCTATTTAATAAAAAAAGGAATATTTAACAACCAAAAAACATAAAAGTGAAATTTAAGGGTTAGCCTATCCTTTATTTCCAACGTACAACAACTATACGTACTCTCTTTCTGCTTTGGCCTTCCCAAGATTGCCTTTACGAAACTGTGCCACTATTGTTACTTAGTATGAATATTACACTGTCTTAAAAAGGTAGGAAAACGCTTCAGACTGACTTTCCTAAACCTGTTCCTAACTACTTCATGGTGCCTTATTTAGAATTTTTAATAAGTAATTTTACAAATTGACTAAAATTTAAAAAGAATATAACTAAAATTTATTTTTTCAGGAAATTAATATTTTATGTGTATTTAAAGTACATGTCTTCAGAGAAATTTTACTGAAAATTTCCTATAGGTTTAGTTTCGTTTTGAATTCGTAGCATTTGCAGAAATTTTTCAAAGTGAAAAACATGGCTAAACCTACGAAACTTGTAATAAAGAAATAAAGCTACCAAATTTACTTTTCAAGTTTAAGCTCAAAATTTTACGAAAATGCATACAGTTTTCCCTAGATTTGCTTTTGTTTAGAATTAACAGCAATTTCAAGATTTTCCGAACCGGTAAATCAGACTAAAGTTTAGATACAATATGTAATCAAGGTTTGAAGATACCTAATTTAATTTTTCGTATATACAGCATTTTCAAGATTGAGCAACATGACTTAATCTACGAACCTTGCAGAAAAGAAGTAAAGCCACAAACATTTATTGTTCAGCTTTTCACTGCCTAAGTTTTTGTAGAAATGTAAACGCGACTGACGAAGCTTTCGTAGATTCGTTTTCAAGTAGAACAGCATTTTCAAGAATTTGCCAGGCTGGTAGATCACACTGAAACTTACGGAAAATGTAATTAAGAGCCGCCATGGAAGCTAACTTTTCAGGAAGTTAGAATTTTAAATGACTTGAAAACATTTTCAAGCTTTTGTGAGTTAATTTTTATTTCAAATTTACAGCATTTGCAAAAACTTTTCATACTGAAAATTGGAACTTCATCTACACAAATTCTAGGCAGGAAGTAAAGCCGCAAAAATATTTTGATTTTTTTAATTAACAATACTTTTGTAGCATTTTCAGAAAATTTTAGTACTGAAAACGAGACTTAACCTACGAATCTTACAGTAGTAAAGCTACCTAAATTATGTTTCAGCCGTATGCTCAATTTTTTTCAAAAATGTTAAGCAACTTTTCTTGAAAGATTTTCAGTAAATTTTTTAGTTAAAATTAATAATTTTTCTGAATATCTATTTTTATTTTGAATTTATAGCATTTACAAAAATTTTCAGGAAAGAAAAATGTGACTGAATCTGAGAAGTAAAAGTACTGAATTTATTTTCGAATAAGTCTTAAATCTTTTTGGGTACAAAAGAAACCTTCTGAAAAATATTCAGGCAATCTGTTTTTATTTAGTATCTTCAGCATTTTCAAAAATTGTTCAAATAGGTAGGTACCACAGACTAAACTATTCGGTACCTGAATGTACCCAGGAAACTTATCATAAAGAAGTAAAGCTACCGAATTTAGTTTCCAGTTTTTCAAAGCCTTATTTGTTTTTGAAAAATATAAAGAAGCTTCTCTGCAGAACTTATTTAGTGTCAATAGCATTTTCAAAAATTTCCAAACATTGTACTTCATTAGACTTACATAAATGAAATGCTCAAATTCAAAAATCTATTCAGAGAATAATCGATAAATAAATTTAAAATATATAAAAAAACATATGACACCAAAGATTAGGAAAAGCTATCAGTTATTAAGGATTACCCTGTAATAATTAACACCTTTCAAACTATAACATACAATTAGCAGTTACTTCTCAAGATTTATACAAAGCAAATAAGATTAATTAATTTTTTAAAAATTTCCTTTCAGCAATTATGGCCATTGCAATTAATTTCAAGATTCACCTGGGAACAAACTTCTAAGATAAGAACTAAACTTAATTCGGATAATATACACGAAAGTTTTTTTCGTTATTACATTAAAACAGAAACAACCAACAACTAATAAAAACAGGCATGAATAACTAAACGCCCGATAAAAGGTCAAAGGTCGGATATTGCAGGACAAAGCCTTGACCTTTTATTAGTCGATCGCAAATTAATCTTTCATTCATCCAGAACATATTAATTTTTCCATTTTTCCACAATTATAACTTTATCTAACTCTGTGATTTTATGTGATTTTTAGCTCAGTGAGAATGAGATTCATTTTACCAAAGTGAGAAGGTATTCCATTTATTTATTTATTTATTTATTTGCCTATTTAGTTATTTGTCTACTTAAATGCACTTTAAATTTAACTAGCGTGTTATGATAGTTATTACTCAACGTTGGTGAAGTTCACGACACGAGCAAAGGCGAGTCTCACAATTTAATCCGTTTCTTTAATTTGGTAAGCAAAGAGCCGAACTAATTTGTGAATTTATTACCAAAATTTTCTTGAATTTGCTGTACAAAAGAAATTTGAATTTTCCAGCAGAAAAACCCATACTTATTAATATTCCTCTAAACTCTACGTTTTAAGGCATTGAATCTAATGTCCAATGTTTAAATCTGTGCAATTTCTTATATTGTGAAAACAAAAAAGTATTAATGGAAATAGATAAAAATTGTGAAATTAAAAAGAAACAACTATGAACCAACTTTTGCTTAAAGACCCTGAAATTATTCAGGTTTTTGTTGTTATCCTGCCTAATAAATAAAGTATGATTACCGATGGCTTTAATTCCGCTTTCCTTCCCTACCAAAAATATCAATCTTAATAAAAAATCAAGGAGTTATTTCTTGTTTCCTTGTTAATACAAGAAATTGAAATTAATAAAAAGAAAGGAACAAAGAAAATGCTTATACTCTTACGATTTAAGTTATTCCTCTTTGTTTCCATCTTCGGTTGTCCAGCAAAACTACTTTCTAAAATAATACTCTGCCTAAGACAGTGTATCAAAAATACACTGCGTTAAAGATTTTAAATGACTTCGTATGAGCGTTCTTCTAATCAATTTCTAAGGAAATACCATCACTCATTTAAAAATTTCCCTATAAATTTAAAACAACAGTTAATTATAAGTGCATATCGCTTATCTGTCGAACGAGTAGGTATTCTTCGATTAATGATCAATTGTGTAAAAAAATGTATAACCTGACTTGTTCGGTCTTGCCAAGTTATTAAGCCCGATCCATCATCCTTAATCAAGGTGGTCATTAACGGGGTCATTAAACCTCTTCTAAAATTCTTAGTAAAATAACTAACTAAAGAAGAAGGTAACACTCGCAGATATGACTTTTTTAAGTGAACTAATTTTATATGGAGCGCGCTTTTTTTGGTCGTAAACTACTTTGTATTATGGTTATTAGAACAAATAATAAGTTCGTTCCGCTATAAACCGACAAAAGATTTATTAGCAGGTGCTTATTTATTTTGATGTATTTTGAAAGCGGTTATTTTGTATTGGCTTTTTAACAAATAATGCAAAAAACTTGGTAAATAATAATATTTATTTTTGCGTGGTAATACTAAAAGCTGATTATTTGGTTGTTTTATATTTTTTAGACACTCTCAGAATGCAAGTTTTTCCAATTAAAGGTTTAAATAGACAAGCAAGTTTTTGCCAGAATTTAAAAGGGTCTAAACCTGAAGCCAAGTCTGCTTCCTAAACAAATTTAAACAAAATTGAAACTTTAAAATATTTATTTGTTAAACCAAACTAAATTATGCATCCTTCAGAATAAGTAATCTATTGTAAAATCCTTCGCCACAACTCTCCTAATTTTATCAAATCCTGTAGGTACATTACTCAGAACTAATCCAAAACAAACAATTTATTAAAGGTTACAGTGATGCCTTTTTCCGTCATTCAAAATTTCAAATAATCACCGTAAACCCCAAATTTTTTCTCATTTATTTATTTTTCTATTCGTGTAATGTCTCAAGGGACCGAAAAACTTCTTTTACAGTTGGCAACACGATACTCATTTTTATGTGGAGATGACACGTTTAATTATAAGTACGGTTGACAAATTTTAAGATGCCGTTGACATGTAGTTTCCTAAAATAAAATTCTTAGCAGGAAATGCTGTCACCTCCAGCGACGTTTTTAACTTAAAATTTCTACCCAAGCTCATTTATATAAATTTTATGAAACACCCAACGTTTAGGGTTTTTGGGAAATAAATTTCGTTTATATTGAATCTTAACGATTATTTTCGGGCTAACAGAAATGTTCAATTATAGAAATTGGACGCACCTAAAAAGGGTGAATCTAAATAATGTTCTGATATGAAGTATTGAGTCGATAGATGATAAAAATGAAGTTGGGGTTATTTATTGTTATTTCCTAATTTTTCACGAATACAAGGATTTTCACTTTCTTTATTAAAGAGACAAAATCTGTTTTTGTTATTTATTTGGGAATTATAAAACGTTCACGGGCAGGCCACGGTAGCGTTGGTGTAGCCAAGACTTTTCGCAGTGTAAATCTAACTTATCAATTAAATTAAATTTAATGTAATGATTCATGACAATACCAGCACTGCCTTGCCAGTTGAATGCAATTCAGCAAAGTGGTTGCTATTTACTTAATTAAGTAAACGTTACTTAACTTGTTGGTTTTATTTGTTATAGAATTTTTTAAGAGTTTTGACAAAATTCATTAAATTACAAAAAAATAGAAACCGGTTTTTTCCTAAAAATGCCAACAACATTCGGGAATGAAGCACCATTTACATAACCTAGAATTGAACAAATGGCCCGGTTACAGGCTGTCCCATCATCATTACCAACATACTAATCTTAAATCATATTCAACTACTGTTTAAACAACGACTAAACAATGTATACAAATGCCTCTCCCTTGAATATTTCAGTAGAATTTTCTGTAAGTGTCTAAAGTTTAAAAACCATATCGTTAACCAGTTCTTTAAATTAAGCAATTAAATTACTACTAAAAGTTCAAGTAAATTACTAATAAAAACTCAAGATATTTCCAAACAAGTAAAAAAGCTGTTAGCTTCGGATACTAATTAAACAAAAAAGAAAAATTGGTTGATGGTTGAATGTAACCAACTTAATTACGATTTTTAAATGCAAATTGCCCTTGCCTAGTGATAAATAAAATATATAATCAAAGAACACTGAAAAACTAAATATTTTGACCTATTAGGAAAGGATGCCATTTAAACCAAAGCAAAAAATCCAATATAATCTTCATAATGCTTGCAATTACAAAGTAGATAATAGCAAAAGCTAATCTAAACATGAAAATCATATGATACCTACTAAATCTATTGAACTGAAAACAGCGACATCACCTATAAAAATGAATATTACAAAAATTTTAAAAAGAGGCTTAAAGATTAATCTGAAATGTAACCTGGGTTGTGCTTCAATAGAACGTTGTTGAGTTAAAATTCTAATGTTTCCTTGTGATTTTCACGATTCGATGACGGTCCAATAACTTAACATCAACATAACGAATAACGTTAATATTTAAATACAGATTGAACACAAAATAAATTATTACTACGATCAACAATAATACGCGGAATTTTAGTTTTTCTCATAATTTTTTTATTTATTCATCAATATTAATTTTGTTCCCTTCAAAGTAGTCCCCATTAGATAATATAATACACTTGTGCCAGCGATTTTTCCAACCTTCGAAGCACTTCTGGAACGCAATTTTCGGTATGGCGTTTAGCTCCTTTAGCGATTCTGTCTTTATCTCTTCAATGTTGGCAAAATGTTGACCTTTCATGGTTTTTTTAATCTTCGGGAATAGGAAGAAGTCGCAGGGGGGCATGTCCGGCGAATACGAAGGCTGAGGCATCATAACGGTGCCGTTTTTGCTCAAAAATGCACGAACCAGCAGTGAAGTGTAAGCAGGTGCATTATCCTGGTGCAATTGCCATGAGTTGTTTCGCCACAAATCCGGGCGTTTTTTTTTTTAATATTATTACAGAAATAAGGGCAGAGATGTAAACCTATTATGCCCAATAAATGTGAACATAAATCATAGTTATAGATACAAGTAAATACAAATTAAAAGTAATACCTTTGATCACATAAGAGATCTAAATTAAATTAACCATAAGTATTAAAGAAATGAAATAAACTGCGAAATCACTGCCACATAATTTATCTTGTTTATTTCACTGATATTACGAAAAACAGGCCATATCCATTTTCTTCGGATTGCTTCACGCAAACGGCGTAGAACTTCCAAGTAGTACTCCTTATTGACCGTACGACTTGGTGGCAAGAACTCATGGTACACTATGCCGTTGAAATCGAAGAAAACAGTGAGCAGAACCTTCACATTAGATCGAACTTGAAGAATTTTTTTCGGTCTTGTGTCTTCAGAAAGCTTCCATTGAGACTATTGGACCTTAGTTTCGACATCATATCCATACACCCATGTTTCATCGCCAGTTATGACCCATTTGAGCACTTCTGGATCGTCGTTGACTTCATTCAGCAGCTCCTAAGCAATGTCCATTCGGCACTGCTTTTGGTCGAAATTCAACAATTTCGGAACAAATTTTGCTGCCACATATCTTATGCCCAAAACATCCGAAAAAATTGCTTGGCATGAGCCAAATGATATGCCAAAATCATCAGCAACCTCTATGGCAGTGATTCGGTAATTTTCCATAATCATTTTCTGCACTTTTCCGACGTTGTCATCGGTCGTTGATGTACTACTTGTAAATGCTTGGTTTATTCATGGAAGACTCGCCAAAAGCAACATACAACATTTCCAATACGGTGCTGCACTTTATTTCATTCTTAAAGCAAAATTTAATCCAAATTATTTGTTCAATTTTTTCCACAAGTAAAAAATCGCCGATCACACCAAAATGCGTGTAACCTTTTCGACAGCCAATAATAAAGTACGAATTCAATATGGCTACAAATGTCAATATACGTCAGGGACAAGTATACCAACACAACAACAAAAAATTGTGACACAGCCCGCAAAATTCAAAAATTCCGCGTATCTTTTGATCAAGTCTCGGTGCAGAATTACTTCAAACTGTGCGGAAACGAAGTCATATTGGAAGAAATGAAAAGCATGTTAATTCTATTGACTTTAAAAGTTCTACTTGTTTGGCCAATGTAAACTTTATAGCAATTATCACAGTAATTGTAAAGCATTTGTACTTGCAGGACCCCTCGGTCCGTTCTTATTTTGTACAAGAAAATCTTACACATGAATTAGAAAAATATGATAAATGCTCTTGAATTAAAACGAGTTCGTAGCTAGAATTTTTTGCTTGGAAAAGGTCTAAATGATAAGAGAATGAATATTTAAACAAGCAATCACAAATTTTATAGCTGAATATTCCTTGATACATCAAAATACGCTAAACAAATTAGTTTAATTTCAGTTTGGGGTTGGAGTTCAGACCCCCCCCCCGGCCCCTACATGAATAGTCACGTATTATAAGACATGCAAGAAATGTTGACAAAACAAGGTAAAGGACAGAACTTTTCCAAATTATTGGAGGAAGGATAAAAGGGATCTACGGTAACAAAATTTCAACATATAATAGTAAGGGTATTAATTATCAACTACCAGGAGATGAAAAAGCCAGCCCTTAATAAATAAGACAATGTTAACGAAATAAAGTCATTCAACTAGGGACCCCCACTTCAGCAAAGTTTAAAATATTTCAGAAAGACAGTCAGATATTTCAGTTATTAAACAGGTACCACCTTCAACTGACTCATCATAAGTTATTAACAATTAATGGTTAGTTAACATAAGCTTCTAAATTGCCAAATTGAAATTGAAAAAACCACAAAAATAATAATATAAACAAATACGCATTTCGGACACTAAATTGTCGTCCTCAGTATAAAATTTTCGTGACAAATTTGATTGGAATCAGCCTTTGAAGATATTCTCTTCACCACAAACTACTAAAGTAAAGTTGGCGAGACAGAACTCATGAAGAAAGGGTCTTCACCAAATCGCCAAAGAGAGTGGATTAAACCAGATTGAGAGTTGAAGATACTAACAAAATTTCACGATACCTTCAGCCAAGTTAACAAAATATGTGAAAGAAGAACAAATTAAAACGTATTGAAGGTTGCCTATTTACAATCTTAAAATGCCAGTTCAGTCAGGCTCAACAAGGCTCAACCAAAAGATTAGACATCAAAAAAGGGTATTAAAAAATTTAAATTGAGACATGTTGCGGTTTAACATAACATAAAGATTGAAAACCCGAGAAATACATGACAATAAAGATCAACGATAAAAATTTAAAGGTGGAGTGTAAGAATATTAAATTATTGCATTCAGCTAATTACAACCATTAAAGTGGCTTCGAAGCAATGGGATTTATAAAAGTAAACATTACAGGCAGTTAAGAAAGATAAAAGCCGTACTAACATCAAAATGGCGAAATTAAATATTTAAGCAAAGGCTAAAACAGGATTATCAGAAATAGAGTGTATAGATACACTTGGCCTGCATAGCAAATGAACCTGTATTGTAAGAGATGAAAAACATGAGTCCCGTGGCTTTATGGCTTGTATGGCCTTTACTTTATTACAGTTAATTCTACGGACTTCTCACTTGGCAAACCTCATTCTTATAAAATAAAGAGTTTTTTTTGTGGGTTTCATTTATAATAATAAGTCATCGAATACTAGGACTAGGGCTACCAATCGAATTTGAATATGAATCCAAAGCTGAAATTCGAACCTTTGCATATTAGATTTGCTAAAAAAATCGGAATTCGATTTAAATCTTTAACTCGATTCAAATTTGAAATATGCAATTTGTAAAAATTTATAGATTTTAATTAGGAACCTCGAATGTGGACCCAAATTTCTAATCTCAAATCTCACTTCAAAATTTGAATTTTAAGTGTGAATAAATTTTCTTTGGACTAAATCATTTACTTAAAGTTAATTCAATTATGATATATAAACATGGAGGTTAAGGTCTTCTAAGTCACTTTTGATACGGTGCGGCGGTTGGTTCGCACGCTATAAGTACGGGGTGGCGTGGTAAACACTACGGCTTCAACAACCGCTTACCTTCCCTACTCCACCACGTGTGTATATACCTAAGTTAAATGTGAAAGATGTGGTTTAGATTAGAACTGAAACCTGAAACTAAAAGTTTTGGACATTAAATGCATAATTACTATACCATGCAAATCTTTAATTGGAATGGAAGATATGAACTGAAAAAACCCAATATGGAACCTGGATTTAAATATTGAACAAGGCTTGATGAATTAAATTTCATAGTCACAAAAAATTGAAATTTGATATGGTATTCGAATTTCCCATCCTAATTCTGCATGATAATTAATGGCAACTGGTCTTTTGATGTTAAATTATTTACTAAATTATCCGAACAAAGCATTAAGAAACCTAAGGGCAATTTTTTAAAAGAAAAACGTTGGTAACAAATTATGTTTTCTATATTTCTGACCCCATTGAAATCAACAAAAAAAATAACATTTTTTAACCTACATTCTAAAATTTCAAATCCTGAAATTTTTATAAATTTTCTTGCAATAATTTTTTCTGAATAAGAATGTGGGCGTATTTCCTCCAGAGCAGTTTTAAAATTTTGAATTGTGTTTCCATAGGCCTCTGCATTTATGGTAGACTCCCTCGGCACATATTCCATAAGCAAAACTCTTTCAGTATCCGAAAAAACTGTCGCCATCAGGTTTTTTTCCAGAAAATTGTGTTTTGGTGTTTTTTGGCGGTAGAGAGCCCTTATGAACCCACTGCATACATTCCTTTTTAATGGGAGGATCTCAGTGATGTACCCAAGAGCCCAAGACTCATATCCGGTGATAATTCGAAAAAAAAGGTTTCTATCCCTCTCCAGCGTGGCAAAATTTTCTTGAAAAATTTCTTTTCTCAGCAGTTTTTGCGAAGGTGTAAGCATTCTGGGAATCCACCGTGCAGACACCTTCTTCATAACCAAATCGTCATGCAAAATTTTTTCAGATATATTGAATTCAATTCGAAATGACAAAGACCTTTTAAACGCCGATCTTGCACTACCAAATTTTCCACGAGTCGTCCGGACTTTGGATCATCATTAATAGATTCTCTGCCTCACCGAAGGTGGTTAGACCAAAATTCAACTTGAAAATAAAATGGTGTATCTACCCCATACACAGCAACTTTCATGAATAATTTTTGGGCCATTCTTTTGTCAGGAATTTTATGACACTGCGATGTTCCACCTTAATTTCACTCATTTTGTCAACTAGTAAACCTTGCCAAATCTTAAATAGTCTTCAAGCAAGCTTTCAAGCATTCTTTTGCAAATACTACTAGAAAAGTAGGCATCGATTTTTAACAATTTTTAAATAAAAATCAGGGTTTTATTTGAAATTTCTGTATATAGAAAAGTATCACCTTGACAGAGATTTCAACCACTGACTTTCAGTTTTCCGTGGTTCAAATCCCTATGGAAGTAATTTTTGTATTAATATTGTTATTAAAATTAACGAAAATTCATTAAAAGTAAGTAAAACTAGGAAGAGACTTAAGCATTTGATTCCTAAATTCCATTTGATTTTTTTTTTTCAATAAAATCAGACTGCACTTTATTTATTAGACATAAAAAATTGGTTGCATATGCGAGCTACGAAGCTATACAATTAATTAATTGTTATTAATTAATTAATTATATTAATTAAGAATGTTGATTTTAAACTAAAAATATTCGTTGCGTGTTTCCAAAACACGGTATTATAATAATGATTACTTTATACTTGTGAGAATAAACAAAAGAAAAAAGACAAGCTCACTTCCCTAGAATAATTTTCTACAATTTTTATGCAACTGTTTCTTTGTAAAAGGCCCGAATTCAATTTTCTAGGAAAAAGGGGTCTTTAACCAAAGTGTTTACAGAAAAATCAGGGTTTACTTTTATTTCGTTTTGTATTATCTGGGAATGACAACTCATATGTTGAGGATTTAACTGGATGAGTGAATGTGTAAATCCTTTACTAAATCGTTTGACGAATTCGGTAGGGGAAATCAATTGTACATACGAGGGTGCAAAGATTTTAGGTAAGCCAGTAATGATTTGTCTGACACATCAATGTTGGCAACAGTTTCTGCTACTTTTTTCTCAGCTACTCTGGAATATCATTATTGTAACGTTTTTTACTCAGGAATAGGAACCACCTCTTCATAAATAAAACTGAGATTCACAATTTTAATATAACAATAATAATATAATAATATAAAAATATAGTTCAAGCTAGAAAAGTTAGTTAAGTCTCTAACACTTTTTTGTACTTCCAAAAATAAGTATGTGAGTTTAATTGCTGCAGGTTCAGTTATTCATACTGAGATGATCCCTCTTTTGCTTGTACAAATTATAAATTATAAGTGATTTGTTGTTGGGTTCTCACAATAACCCTTTTCCCAAATTACTTGATTCCCCACAATTTTAAAATTAAGTTAATCATCAAAATCAAAATATGTGCACCGGCTTTTAAATTTGAAATTCTGTTTTTGTTATCAATTTAAAAAAGATACTCCTATCTCAGAATCGTTCCCAGGACTCAATTTATTAAATTTTCAAAAACTAGAATAAAAATCAACTAACTTTCAAAATACAAATTTATTACAATGTTTTAATTAAACTACCTTAAAATTAAGTCACTCACACATATTCACTTAATTTCCCAATGATACTTCAGTCCCAGTTGACACTTCCAGTTCCATTAACTATTCTTCAAATTCAATTATTGTATTTTATCTTTACTTCCAAATACTATTTATTTCCATTTAACTTGTTACTCCATTAACCTTTATATTTTATTTACCATTCAAGTTCAGTTTTATTTAATTTATAATTATAATATTTGATTTAATCTTCTTAAATTATTTATATTTCTTTTAAATATCTTGTTTATAAGTAACTTCTGATCTTATAAATTCAAATTTTAATTGAATTTACACACTTTTCGGAGAGCGATTATTCGCACCTCCTTTTATTATCGAATCAGAAAAAAAAATTCTATATTTATTTATTTTTATCTTTAAATTATTTTCCGTCTCCCAGGTGTTTTCAAAATCTCTCCATCCATGAAATAACATTCATCCAAAAATATTCATACGTTTAACTATAACTGTAACAACAATATACAATAATACTAATAAATTACCTACAATAAACCATTTTTTGTGCAGCCGGACGCGAAGTGGTCATTTCGCGTACGCAATACAGGACGCGAAATCCGATTTCGCGGCCTTACCCTTAGTAACGGCCGCGAAATATTTTAACGGCCGTTACCCTTAGTAACGGCCGCGAAATACAATTTCGCGGCCGTTACTAAGGGTAACGGCCGTTAAACTAAACATCACTTATTTGACACATGAGAGTTGACATGAAAATGTCAGTTTTATTATGTATTTTTTACGGCTGCACAAAAAATGTTGTGTATACTTCGGCCGCGAAATTCTTTAGCGCCCTCGAGATTGTCTTGCCTCGGCCGCAAGCGGCCTCGGCGACAATTTTTCTCTCGGTACGCTAAAATGGAATTTCGCGGCCTTAGCATACAAATAACTATTGTTACAAACTTTTATTAATTAAAAATTTTGTTTTATTTATTTTATATATAAAAATGATTAATTACAAGCTTAAGATCATTGTTTGGAAGTTAATACAGGTAATCACCAAAGGAAAATGATCGGGCAATTTTTTAAAACTTTTAACCCAAGGTTTATTAGAAACATTTTTACGGATATCTTAGCTCATACCTTAATTGTAAATTTATGAATTAATCTAAGACACTAATGTCTTATGGTTTTTCATAGCAAATCCGAAACAAGTTTTAAAAAATCATTAGCTATAATGTCCTTTGTATCTGTTCTTAAAACTTTTAAAACGAATAATTTAACACTAACATGAAAAGGAACCCACTAAAATAAACTTGCAAAAATAAGAATCGGAAGAAACTCAAAAAATTCCAGGATCAGCCAGGTCAAACACCAACGATCTGTAATTCATGCAAGGCGAAACGTTAAAATAGGAAGTCTTTTAAAGAATCAGGTAATAGCGTACTCGAACAAGGTAGAGTTTTATAAAAATCATAAAAAAGAAGAAAATTAAGCTTGTTTTGAAGAACCATGTGTACTTCAAAATATCACAATTAAACCAATTTAGCAAGTTGAAGATGTGAAAATTTCATAGTTTTTCCTGAATTTTCTAAGTAAATTTCACCTAAAATGGACTACGAGGATATGTTTTAAAAAATTAAAAAGCAATGAACTTCTTGTGGATTTATAGAAACCCTTAAAGGGAAGGAAGTTTGGTTTTAAAAATTCAAGTTCAAATTAAGTTATTTTGGCGAACTAAAAAAGCAATTTCTGAAAAAGGATTTACTTCGTTTTCAAAACTCTTTTCCAATAGGTGCTATATACATTAGCGGCCTTTACACGGGAAGTTTTAACCGCGCGAATTTAGAAAAGTCCGTTCAATCGCGCGCGCATAACCCTTCGTATAATTATGATTTTTAAGACAGGTTTGAACGAGTGATCAGTGGCGCGATTGCAGCGAAGAAAGCGCGTGAAGTTAATTTTTCTGGCGAATTTTCGTTTCGCGTGCGCAATTTTGGTAAGTATAAATAAATATAATTTTATTTTTTTATATGTATAGGTATAACATTTCTTAGTGAAGCTCTCTACTCTAATATGAATCGCTATACGAACGCCGAGATGACTGATATGCATTTTATATATGGACTTGCCAATTGGAATTCGTTAGAGGCTAGTAACAACGGTAGAATTGGAAGAAAATGTGCTAAACGTGGTAGAGGATGATCCCAGGTACTTCTACCAGAAAAATGGCAAATTCGTTCAATATGTCAGTAATAGGACTGTGTGGAAAATTTTGAAGCAGTAGTGCTTGTATCCATACCATATTCAGCGCGTTCAGGCACTTATTCCTGCTGATTTTCCTCCACGTATTGCATTTTGTCAATGGCTTCTGCATATCTGCATACATTGGTTCAAATCCCTCAACTACTGGCGCTGATTCTTTTTACCGATGATGCAAATTTCTCCAGAAATGCAATTAGGAACTTCCATAATAACCTTGTGTGGGCTGATGAAAACCCACATGCGGTAGGTACTTGAAGATCGTTTCCAACATCAATTTTCATTAAACATTTTGGTTGGAATTGTAGGTAACTGGCTAATTGGACCGGTATTTCTACCGGGAAGACTTACCGCTGAGGTGTATCGAAATTTTTTGGAAGAATCACTACCTGGGTTTCTAGAGGATGTACCTACCATTGACAACGAGAAATGTAAAGTGGTTCATGCACGATAGCGCACCAACACATTTTAGTGTGGTTGCTCGTGAGTTTTTAAACGCAAAATATGAAGATCGTCGGATTGGACGAGGTGGACCTCACTTATGGCCAGCCTTGAATCCCTTGGATTTTTTCCTATGAAGCCATTTGAAGACATTAGTTTACACTATTCCAGTGGAAAATGAAAAACATTTGAGAAATAGGATAATTGATAGGTGTGATGCAATAAGAAACAACCCTGGGGTTCGGCAGTCAATGAGGAGAAGATTGGATGCATGCATCCTAGCTGGTGGTAGTCATTTTCAGCAGTTTTTGTAATTAAGAATCTTTAAAGTAATAAAGTACTGTTTCTTTTCGAAAAGCTTTTATCGCCCTGTATCTTCGCAACAAAGCGTCTTTCCGAAAATCATTCAAGGGCACAAAAATCTTAAAATAGCCCAAGCAATAACCCCCTTAATTTTTGCTGCGTGTTTAGTAAATACCCTATATATTATTTACTTATCTAAAAATAGAAAACTAACCGATAGTTGTTTTTTTTGGCATCGTTAAACCTGCTGCAATTATTGCAAGAACATAACGATTTTGTAAAAAAATCTAACATTTTATTTAATCTTGATGTTTCTTGATACGTAAAAGTGTGTAAATTTCACAAATTCTACGCGCCAAGCCGATCACGAGCGATTGAATACAGTTTTGCATTTACACGGGCACTTTTGCTCGCGCGATAAATTTTTACACATTCTTAACCGCACGACCGAGCAAGACGTAAATTTTCAAGTTTTTCGGCGCGGCGGTTTTACGCGTCCAAATTTGCGCGCGTTCATTCACACGCGTTATCGCGCGTCCCTAATAACGCGGGTAATCTCTCCCGTGTAAAGGCCGCTATTGTGGATAAATGAAAATGCAACACCTATAAATGGTAATCCTATTTTTCCCAAAATTTATAGATATGAATAGTGCACCGAAAGACGACATTGGGATAATGACTGGCGCCGGGTAGTGTTTAGCGACGAATCTCAGTTCTCTTTAGATTGACATGATGGCCGAATACAGGTCAGACGGCTTAGAAATGAACGACACAATCCGGACTGCATCAAAAACCGCAAGACGACTGCTACTCGAGGGGTTATGATTTGGCGCGCTATCAGTTATGATGGTAGATCACCTTTGGTGATTATAAGAGGCACGTTGACTGGTCAGTGCTATGCTGATGACATTTTGGAACCGGCGTTGTTACCATTTATAAGAGACATTCCAGATGCCATATACCAGCAGGGCAACGCACGACCGCATGTTTGTGATGTGGCGATGACCTTTTTGCGTCAGTCTGATATTTCTGTTCTTCCCTGGTCGGCTAGATCTCCGGATTTGTCACCAATTGAACACGTGTGGGATATCATTGGTCGCCAAATAAAGAGTTACGATGCGAATCCTGCGACGGTTGATGATTTGGAAGAGAGGCTGCAAGTGAAATGGGATCTTATACCGCAGGAGAAAATTTCACATTTGTTTAACTCCATGATTCGCCGCGTGGGGGAATACATTAGAGCTCGTGGGGGTCACACTCATTATTAAACCTTTTTGGAATAACTATACATATACTCAACGTAGAAGTTTGAAAATTTAATCGTTTGTTATCCTTGTGAATATCTAACTTACAGCCAAATTTCGTTCCAATATATTTATGCACTATGGGTGTTGCAACTTCATTTAACCGCAGTGTATTTAATTTTATTTAAAATAATTCAAAGCTTGAAGATATTATACAACAAGGAACGTTAGAAAGAGAACTGTTGGCCTTTTCAAAAACGTTTTGGAATCCAAATTTTTCCAAAAAAAGAGTTTTGTTTCCATAAATTTTTGAATTTTTGTTTTCAAAAACCTTTCGTGGATCTGAAATCAGTTCCAAAACGAAATTTAATTTTGTTTCAAAAACTTCAAAGTTATTTTCAGAAGATATTTTGTGTCTTTTTCAAAAATTTTTAGAATTTTTAAGCTTATTACCAAGGCTGCCAAGAAAACCGAAATGCTTGACTTAGTTTAAGCTACAAGTTTAGCAGCTGCTAATGTGACAAACTAATTAACTCTAAATTTGTGGATCTAAAAACACTGTTTTTTTCCATGACAAGATTTGAAAAATCGCCCAAAATAGTAAGTCCTTTTATTCGCCATTAAAACTCACAAAACTAATAGTATAACACTTGCATAGAAAGAGCATACAAGAAAGGAAGATCTTGGAAAAAGGTAATCAAAAGGAATTTTAGAAATTTCAGGAACAATCAGATAAAACACCAACAATCTGTGATTCATACAAAATAAAATGTTGAAGAAAGATAGATGCGAACTCACACGGTAAGTATGGAATGATAGAAATCATTATAAAATAGAATGAGATTGAGCTTGATTTCTAGAACTAAACGCATTTGAAAATAATTAAACCAATTTGGTCAGTTCGGGATTTACAAATTTCATAGCTTTTCCTGAATTTTATGGACGAGTAAATTTCTCCTAATTATATATGTTTTTTACAAGCATTTGGAATCTTTCCCTAAATTCTTTTTCTTTAACATTACCGAATTTATTTCTTCTACGAATTCTGAAATCTTTCTCCCAAAAACGAATTTACTTTAGTTTTAGTAAATTTCTTTTCTTTTAAATTACTTTCCAATTTCTTTGTCAAAAACTTTTCAGATTTCGAAATCGTTGTGAAGTAAAATTTGGCTTTTCTTCAATAAATTTTCGAATTTTTAAATTATTTTCGAAAGAAAATATATTTCCTGTTCGAAATCGTTTCAAAAAAGATACTCATAATTACTGTTAATTGTCTAACTAAAATTATTTTCGCAAAAAAGATTTTTCTTCAAAAGCTTTTAGAATTTCCAAATATTTTCCAAAAAGCAATTCACTTTTATTTTAAAGAAATTACTTATTTTAACATTATGTTCTCGGAGGAGTTCTGTCATTTTCAAAAACTTTCCGAGTTTCGAAATCTCTTTCAAGAAAGAATTCAGTGCAATTTTTTATTTTGTTGTAATTATTTTGTCAACGTAAATTTGGCTTTGTGTCCGTACATTTTCAAACTTTTAAATTATTTTCGAAAGAGGATTTACTATTTTCAGCTTTTTAAAAATCCTAAATCTTTCTTAAAAATTAGTTTAATAGAGATTTCGGACAGCTTTCTTTTAACAATTACTATTTTTCTAATATTCGACGTTGTGTTAATGTACATAAGTCTCAAACTTACAAATAATAAAAATGGGCAAATGCACAGCATGAATTTGCCTCATTGGTATATGAATGCAAAGTATATGAAGTCAAAGAAGCAATAATCTAATTTATTTAATACAGATATTTGAAATACGCATACTAAAACTATTAGCAACATGAGTTTTCTGTTAAGTATATAAAAAGTAAACAACTTACATTATCAAAGGTAGCAGGGTACAATGGAGACGAAGGATTCTCTCGATTCACGATTGGCTTGTGACGTAAACAACAGGCCCTGAGAATTTTTGGTGGATATCGTGTTTTGAAACAAGGCGAAGTTAGCTTGCATTCGCCTATTTAACAAAAAGATTAATTTTGTCAAGTGTTCTTGACCAAATGGTTTGGATCAAGAAGGTGGTTTTATGCTGCATTTTTCCATTTAAAGTTGTAAAATTTCCCCCTATATCTTGTGCCTATAATCTCTATCTCTATCATCATCTTTCAGTATTTTCAGTTAAAATAATCTTGAAAAACCTGCATTTAAAAAAACATAAATAACTTAAGAACATTTGGTATCGTTTCAAGTTCTAACAGATGTAATTCAATGCTGGAAGCAGCACGCATCTGTATAAAAGCGACAGTGAACAACATTATTACCAATGCTAAGAATTGCATCGTTTTGCAGTCACGACGATTGCTCACGAACCACAATGAACGTGATTCATGCACTTACTGTGCAATTGAAATCAATTTCTATGCAGTAGATCGCCAGAGACCATGCTTTGTGGATGTAAAGCACTCGATAGGAAGTGAACTTTAAGACGTAGAACTTTACATACTCATTTTTCAGGCAAACATCTTTCTCCTGCTTATTTCTCTTTTAAAAATCAAAATTCAATTTCCTTATAAAACCTTAGAGAATAACCGGCTTAAGATTTACAATTCTACAGATTTTTCTCTATAGTAATTCTGAATTTCCTGAAAACTCATTTGTATTAAAGAAATTACTGAGAAACTTGGGATTTTTACAAGTTAAAACCAGATATTCTGACTTATTATCCTTGATTTAATATGAATCTAATTCCGAAAACAAACCAAAACGAGCCTTGTTTGTTCTAAACTCATTTATATTAAAGGGAATGTAGGTTAGATCACAGATTTGTTTTCGTGTTATTCTCCGAGATACACTGAATAATTAATACAGTGAACGGAAACTCAAACAGCATGGAGTAACTTTTGAGATAAAACAAGAGATGTATTTCTTATTTGCAAGATCGCGAAATAATACTCCAAAGTTACAACGTTCCCAAGATTATTTGCCGTAATCTTATTTTCTTGTTAAGTTAGATAAAAGAATAAACGTGGAGTTTAAAATTTAATTTTAAGAATACCTATACCAAGCTTTTTGATATTATTATTCAAAATGTTTAAATTTTTCTCGTGAAGGGTTATCTTTCTGCAAGTATTTAATTAACTTCAACATTTTTTAGATTGCATATAAACAGTTTATAAGATCATTAACGGATTGTTGTTATTCAAGTTATTATAAAACCCAGGATTCTGTGAGAATTACTTGAACTCGCTTAAAAAATTTTAAGAGCCTTGTTTGTGCGAATCTTCAGCTAGTCCTCTTGCTATTTGCATTTTTTATATGCTTCTCTTTGGTGTGAGAATTATTTTTCCTCTGAAACTTGTAAAAATAAAGAAAAATCTGAAGTATCTAACGATAAAATTGATTTGTAAAAGTGTTCAGTTAGGTAAGTTTAAATCAAATCGCATTGCCTGTAACATGTGTTGTACGGGTAAATTTAAAGAACCTTTATGTAATAACAATACATAAGTTTTAAACAGTTTTACTGATAATTAATTCCAAAGATTTAAAACCACTCACTTGAATTATCTCAACTGATTAAAATGCTGGAAAATTACATATTGCACTGATTAATCAGGAAGTTGTCTTACATTATGCACATTCAATTTCGTTTAGATGTTATTAAACTTAAATTACAAAGGCGTACATGTTTCAGCATTATTTAATACCTTCTGTAATTTAACAAATTTTATCTTTGGAAGCATTACTGAATGGTTTTCTTCTCTCCAATTAGTTAAGTTTATTTTGGGTCCCTTTCGTTTAATTTTTCATATCTCTAATGCACAAAAATCCCAAAGTAAAAATATTCGCTAGACTTCTTTCTTGCTACCATGGTCACATCATATTCTAATGTTTTCAAATCTTTTTAGGGGGGTTTTAGGGGTTTTCTTTAAGGACCATACAATAAGTTTAGAATTTACAAGAAAAATTAAGGTGTTTTCAGATGACTAGGGCACTTGAAAAGCATTTAAAATTGCATATTTCAAAGGCATAAAGTAATCTCATGCCATGATTTTATAAATTATTGTAGCCGTCCTTCATATTCTACACCTGTCAAAGACCTTTTTTAGAAAAATTAAAACCACAGACAAATATATTGCAAACACAAGCTATGCACATTCAACTTCGTTTAGTTACTATTAAACTTAAATTAAAAGCGAACACAATTCAACCTTACTCAGCGTACTCTGTAATTTAACAAATTTTCTCCGCGAATTAATTAAGTTTACTTTGGTATCTCTTTTTTAAATTTTCTATTTTTCGAATGCACAAACAACCATAACAGCAAAAGTGTTAACAAAAAGCACTTATAAGTTTCGAAAAATCAAAAAAACTCAAAAGTTAACCCCACTTTAATTTATTGAGTTTTTGTTAAAATATTTACTAACCGGATAACCACATCATATTCTAATCTTTACAAATATTTTTAGGGGAGTTTTAAGAGTTTACTTTTTCAGAAGAATGTTCACATTTGGTGTTTAACATCAAACAAGACATTTATTAAAGATATAAATAAATCTAACCACGTTTTACATAATAATGTAACCGTCCTTCATACTCTCAACTACTCAAAAAATTTTGAAAAAATTATGACCAAGCACCAAGCACAAATATTTTTGAAAAATGCAAGCTCTTTTAAATTTAACTGAATTGAAAATGTTTGTTACATATTCATCTTCTGCATTGGATTCAAAGATTTTTTACTTTTTTTAATTCTGTAGCATTATCTTGATTCCAGTTGTTTCAGTCTGGAAATTAATTTGAATTGTTGATTAAAGCTTTAAAAACCAAAATTGTAATGCTGCTACAGATCTTGGAAAAATAAACTAATTCCAGGAATTTTCTGCAAAATATTTTTACAGAAGAAATCATTCCTAATGTAAAAAATGTTTAGGTGGTTTACAATAATCACTAGTTTTCTTTTATGCAAAATTTGCAATTCTAGACTTTTGACATTTGTATAGTCCATTTGCGCAGAAAACCCTCGTTCTCCAAGGCCTTCTCCTATACGCAGTATACAAGCGTGTCCATCAATACGCAACGTAAAACACAAGAAGACGAAATGGTTAAGTAGTTCATCTAAAAACCTGCTAATCACTTCGGTTAAGGTTTTCTAGAACGAATGCACTATAAGACTAACATAGAAGAAAGAAGAATAGTCTTTCGAGGTTCAAATGGATGAATATTTTCCTATATTTAAAGGCTATATTGTCAGTCTCCAACAATAGTTCAATAATCCTTGTTGGTCAATTCGGTTAAAGTTCCCAAAAGCGACAGCACTATAAGCTGTTAGGTAATGCTTCTGCCAAACTTTGGGAATAGCTTTACAATAACAAATGGAGCAAAAAAGTATTATACAATTTTTTTCTAATATATATAGTTTCTGAGCAAAAGTATGCTTTAATTTTACTTTGTATTCTCGGGAAAAACAAAAAAAAGGGTTAAAGAAACAGGAACAAAATTTTTATGGATAAATAAGAGTCTAATACATCAAGTAACAATAAAACTTTATTAACAACCGCAAAATAATTAAAGAGGAAACAAGCAACAATGGTATAAGAATTTTTTATTCCTTTTATCATTACAAACCCACCCCTAAAGTTTGGCAGAAGCATTACCTAACACCCTGTATACATGGACACAAAACAAAAGGGACAAGAGAAGACCTTGCATCTTCAAAGGAATGGGTATTTTATAGAGTTTAACGGATTAAAGGATCGATGGATTTTTCTGCCTGTTGTTGGTCTCAAATGATTCAGGGAAATCATCGTTAACCAGTTCGGTTAACATGTTCTCAAAGAAATGTAGTATAATGTCAATTGGAGCCTACAAGCTTCAAACGAATGGCTTTTCTGATTATTGTCAGTTCCGAGTAAATACCTGTAAATCCTTGTTAACTGGTTTGGTTAAAATTTTCGAAAACAAATTTACTATTAAGTGAAACACAGAATAGAAAAGAAAGGGCCTTCGAGGTTCAAACTAACGAATATTTTTCAAAATTTAAAGGTTTAAAGGATCGCAGGGTCCTTAGCTACTTGGTAGTCTCGAATAATTCAGGTAAGTACTTGTAGATCCTTGATAAGTAGTCAAGTTGAAGTTTTCGAAGGAGAATATACTGTAACATGAACACAGAATAGAAAACAGAGAGCTCTCAAGGTGTAAAAAAAACAAATATTATTAAGGGCTTACAAATTAAAAGGACCTTTAAAGTTCCTGTTTGTTATTAGTCTTTAGTACTTCAGGTCAAATACTGTTAAGTGCTTTAAGAAACGAATGCGCTATACCATCAACACAAAAAATGAAAGAGGGATACTTCAAGGTTCAAATCCATGAATATTGTCTAGAGTTGAAAGATGAAATGACCTGATTCTTTGATTACCTACTGTTAGTTATCGGTAAGTGCTAGAATCAAGAAAATACTTGTAAATCCTTTGTTGAAGATTATCTGGTTCGTAAGACCAAATGTTGAAGATTCTGTAGTTTGAACGCTGGTTCGTTGTAACTTATTTGCAGGACCGGCTCTGTGAGATGCTGGATTAGAGCTCACATGAGACGCCGGGAACATACCATGAGATCGAAAAAAAGATGATTCTGAGCAGGCCTTGACTAGTACAACACGATTGGCAAGACTGATTTCAAAATGTGGCAGCAGGTTAGAGGTTAATAAATGTCAAATAAATTAAAACGCAAAACGGTATTTATTTAGGGAACAAACTGAAAACTAAGATGAATACATGTTATAGTAGGTGTTCAAAATGTGATCCTTCACTAGTATTACAACGATAAACTTAAATAATTCTGGAAACAAGATTGCAAAACTGACTTACATTTGAAATGTCACTGTCACATTATAATTCATAGGCATTCTAGAACCAGTGTAGCCAATCGTGTTGTACTAGTCAAGGTATAAATAAACGCACGTAATTGAAATTAAATAAATGTATATTCAACCTTAACTGAGTGCATGAAATACAATGTAATAAAATTAAAAACGAATAGAAATATGTTAAACACGTGGACCGGCACTAACTGGACTTACTTACTGCTTGCGTGTTGCTTCTTCGGTGGTTGGTACAAGACAGGTTTCGTCAAGCGGATCTACAGGATGGCTTAGTAAGATATGCGGTGGCGTAGCCAACCTTGGTAACGTAATGGTAGCCAACTTATTAGGGTAAAAATACCCAATTCCTTTAACATCCTTGTTAACCAGTTCGGTTAAGGTTTTCGAAGGCTAATGCACTATAAGATGCAGGGCCGGCGTAAACTTTTGCGAGGCCGGGTTCAAAAATTGCGCAGGGACAAAAAAACACTTCTAAATAAATTATTTATTATAAACATATTATATGGGATCGTAAGAGTATTATTAAATGATTTTTCTGGGCTTTTTCGGTGCAAAGTCTTTAATTAAGTCATCAAAATTTACGGAATTACAAAGCGCGGGGCCGGGTTCCGGGGAACGCGCTGAACTCGCCTCGCGCCGGCGCTGATAAGATGAAAACCGAAGGGAGTTGAAATGGAGCTTATAGTTAGGTTTAAATGGACAATGAATCATTTGGAGGATACCTATTCAAGGTTCAAACAAATAACTACTCTTTAAAGTTTAAATTTGAAGCTTTGAAGAGAAAATAGAGATTGAAACGAGTTAATATTTTTTAAAGGTTTCACAGGCCGAAAAATGTTTTGCCACTCGCCACTCTGGGGTAGTTTCGGTAAGTATTTATGAATTCTTGTTAACCAGTTCGAGCAAGCTTTCAACAGCGAATACTACGAACGAACATTTTTTGGTGTATAAAGGTTTAAAGCACCGAAGGATTCTTTGTCTATTGTCAGTCTCGAGTAATTCAGGTGAATTCCTTTAATGTTTATTAACGAGTATAGTCAATAACGGTTTTAGACAACGAATACAGTATAAGATAAACACACAAGACGAAAACCAAAGCCTTCAAGGTTCAAACCAATAATATTTGCGGAGTTTAAAGGTCTAAAGTAAAGAAGGATTCACTGCTTACTGTCTCTCTCAAGTAATTCAGGTAAATATTTGTAAATTCTTAGTAACCAGTTCTGTCAAAGGTTTCGGCAACGAATGCAGTATAGGATAAACATACAAGGAGAAAGAGGAAATCTTCAAGGTCTTTTTGGGGTTTAAAGGTTTAAAAAAACAAAACATTATCTACGTATTGTCTGTCTCGAGTAATTCAGGTGTATATTTGCAGATCCTTGCTAACCAGTTCAGTCAAGGTTTTCGATAACGAATCCCTAGTAATTTAGGCGAATAAATTCTTGTTAACCAATTCCATCAAGGTTTTCAACAACGAATGTACGAGTACTATAAGATAAGCAGACAAGAAGAAAAGAGGACCCTCAAGGTTTAAGCAAATTAATATTTTCCAAGTTTTAAGTTTAAAGAACAGAATGATTTTCTGCTTATTCTCTACCTCCAGTAATTTATGTGAATACTCGTTCAGTTAACGTTTTCGACAACGAATGCAGTATACGATAAACAAACACACAAGAAGAAAATAGAACTCTTGAGGTTCAAACAAATGAATAATTTTCGGAGTTTAAGAGTTTCAAGATCTGAATAGTTCTCTACTTATTGTCCGGCTGGAGTGATTCAGGTGAATACTTGTAAATGTTTTGTTTACCAGTTCACTCACGGTTTTCGACAACGAATACAATATTAGTTAAACGCAAAAGATGCAAGAGAGGATCTTCAAAGTTCAAACGAATGAAATTTTTTGGAGCCAAAGACTTCAAAAATTGAAAACTTTTCTGCTTATTAAACAGTTCGGTTAAGGTTTTCGAGGGCGAATGCATTATAAAATGAAAACTTTCGCTAATTTTTATCCTTAAAATAAATCTCTATTCTGCTACATTTCATTAGATGACAGAAAAAAATCCGTTGCTAAAAGGTTTTCTAAAACTATTCAACGTCTTAAAATGTTTGTCAATATAGAAGTTGCCGTACCGATAACTTCAGAATGATCCAATGAAAGCTTCCGGGTTTGCGAAGAATTTGGATGTTCAAAAAAAATCTCTAATTGTTGATTACAATTAGAAGGCTGCAATAAAGGCAAAGTTTTCTAAAATGTAAGCTTACTAAATACCTGCCTTTAAATATAGAAAGTTTGTTTCATCGCATGCATGTTCAGTTTAATTACAGTAATATTTATATACTCAGTAAGTTTATTATAGGGTTTAATTGGCATTCGCCTTGTTATATAGACGGTATCATAATAATAAACCATCTTCTCACTTTCAGTTCATTTTATTGCAGCAGTTAATGCACGTGCTGGTGCTCCGTTATATATTAAACGGAACATGTATTCAGTTATATAAATATATCTACATAAAAATATTTTTAATGGTATTCTGTAATTTGTCATGTTAATTAATGACATCATCTTGAAACAACTTACGTTGTTCCTTTTTGATGTATGACGCTAATTTGTCATGGAAGGCAGTGCTCTTTAATTTTGTAGCTTACTGTTTTAATTGCCACCGTTGCTCTGTTCTTTTATTATAAACCTCCGCTACTCTCTGGTTTGCCGAAAAGGGGTTATTTATTAAAGCTTTAAATGGGAACTAAATTTTAAAAATATCTCAATTTTCATTAATTTCCTTTAATCTCTTTTAAATTGGAATTTCTTAAGATTCCTTTCGAAACTTTACGGCTACTTTAATTAAGAAACTGTGTTGAAGAATAATTTAACTGCAGCTTTTTGGGTTATAACATACCTCCGGAGAGAATTTTAACTGTAAATACAAAATTAATCATCTTTACAGCAATTAATTATCGTTAACAATGTACGCTTTTTGAAAAATGGCGTTTGATAAGAAATTTGACAGCAATTATTACCACATAAACGTTATACCAAATTTAGTTAGCTGTACTTTAAAGGTTTATTTTCGGCTCGTGTAATTTTTAAAGGAATTTTTACGTCCAGAAAACTCCGAGAGATAATTCCGCATTTCACACGTGCGTTTTAATTTAATTCATTCGACTATAAAAACAAGTCCGCAGGATTCTTAAGATAATATTTATTTCAATGTGCAGTTAATTAAACTAACATGGTATGGCATTTTCTATTAATTAACATCGACATTTTAATAATATATTTCCTTGCATGCTCGTATATCCGGTTTAATGCAGCATCTCGGAATCTTATTTCCCATACTTTTAACTCCGGTTGTAAAGTAAATCTACACAGTTTACAACTTTTCAAATACAGCCGCCCCGCTTTACACCTTCTGTCTATAAAAGTTATTACTTGTCTGGTAATTATATCATTAATTCGTTTGATGTTTTCTTGATGTTTTATCGTTTCGCATTAAACTTAATTACTTCATTACCTTAGTTTTAAACTGAAATAAAATTCAAACTTCTCGAGAGTTTGCCGCATATCTCTTTTTGAAAAGACGGTAGTTTCCATTTTCTACCTCATTTAAATTAACCCCGCTATATTATGGACGAATACAAAGACGAAGTCCTGATAAACTTTTCCGGAATTATGTGTACTGTTTAGACGATATAGACATGTTGTTTACTTAAGTTCCCACAAAGTTTACTACTACGTTCTAGAGATAAAGCTGTAATCAGTTTGCAAACGTGCATGATAGAAGCATACAAGATGTTGAGTATATTGGAGGAAGATTCATCCTACATGTTATTTCAGCAGTTGGAGTTTTCTGTTTTTATATTTTAGCCTAAAAAAATTTTGAAAAATGACAATTATATCAAGATATATATAAACCTTTTCATGCCTCTGGACTAGTAAAAGAATCAAATGTTGGTTTAATCCTTCAACTGCTATCGATTGGATAATTCAATAAATATTTCCAAAATAATGGCTGCTTAAATACATGATAATTTATCAGCATCACGAAATCTGTAAGCCTAAGTATTTTACGTTAAATGTTGAAACACGAAAGTATTGGCTTGGAAGTAAAAATTAATAAAATAATTAAATACAGAAAATTCGATCTAAAAATAATACAAAACCACTTTAACTAAATTCGCAAGCTGCTACAAAAACTCATTTATTGAAAAGGAAACTCAGAAGCTTTTCAGAAAACCCCTTGCTTTACAACTCAATACTGAATGAAATACCCAAGGTTAGGTTAACAACTTCAGCCTAGGAGGTGTAAAACATGTTAATCATATGTCACGAAACGTTCCTCTTGCAACGATTGCCTGCAGTTGATTACATAAACATTAAGAAAATGTCAAAATTATTTCCTGAATTAAAACTATCAACGAGTTTTTGAGATTGAGATTTAGATTACGTTAGTTAAGGATGAAGAGTTCAAAGCTTAAAATTTAACATTTTTTATGAAAATCTTTACTTTTATATAAATTTAAAGATGGCGCATTTTGCTTTAATGAGTACATGGAAATGCAAAGAAGGTCAGACAAATAAAGCATTATGAAATTAAAATTATTGCGAAGATATTCTTTGTAATCCAAATCAAAAGTAAAACTAATGTTGTAAACCGCCCATGAAACACCTACATATCCTAAGTCATTAGTCATTAAAATAGCCAAGAAGTAAGCTTTTAATTTTACAATCAAGATTTTTTCCAAAAATGAAATTGTTATTTTTGGTATGAAGCAGAAAATCTAAGAATGATTTTATATATAGCTGAATCGTATTCTTTATTTACTTAAATTCAACGAAGGAAGCTAAATATTAATTATTAACAAAAGTAAATTTACAGATTTTGCTCTGTGTTTAGGAAGACAAATAGAAAATATTATACATTCACCGTCTCAGCTTTTATGTAAGTTGAACAAATACTGTGAAACTCACAAGTAGGTATTTATTATTAAGCATATTTCTCTAAGTTCCAACCCAGATAAATATACCAGTTAATTCGAAATCTTCATTACACGTTTGTGAAAACAAAGGACTAAGACTAAATTTGTGCTGAAAATAGTGGTTAGTATTAATAGAAAATTTACTTTTCAAACAGCTCGCCCTGTTTTAAAGCAGGTCGAATGTATTTGATACACACACCAAATTCTTTACATTTTTGTTATTACATGGCAGAAACCGATACTCAAAAACGACAACAAACGAAACGAATAGTTACACAATAGAACCAAATATTAGGACAATAGAGATAGTATTGTACACAAGTATTAGAGGGGAGAAGACATAACAAATAAATCTAACACGCAAAAAACATTAGTTGAAATAACATCAGAAATGGAAGACTTATAGGGAAAATACACGAACCATTGGGGAAACCTAAACTAGGTAAAGCCGCAGAGCACCATAAAATAATAAGGTAGGTGAGCCAAATACTGCCATGTTCCCAATATTGTCACCCCTCATAAATTCGCCATTTCGGTTACTAAACAGCAGATGACTCTGCCAGTCCCTCGGCGTGTTTAAATGAACAACGTTGACTATGAAATAAATGCGCTTAAGTCAACTTTCGGTGTCATAACATTAAAAAGTGTGATTCGGGGGTGTGCGCTATAAAACATTAAAATATTGCGTGGATTGTTAAAAAAATCCTAATACGAATTATTACAAGGCGAGACCGTGAAAAGGTAAGTCCACACAAGTACTTTCGTATTCCGTATTGTGCTTATTTCTGTTTAAAAGTTGGATACACTTTAAACTGCCTTTTTCATTTGAGGTGCTGTGGCCCTAATATTGCCATATGAACAAAAAGTACCGAATCTTGGTTCTGTTTTGTATGTGGAGAAAATCGTCAAGTTGATATGAGATTGTCTCACGCATGTAACCAATATGTCCATGAAGAATGTGTAGGGCTCACCAAAGACGACAAGGAAATTTTTAGATGCCCAAATTGTCTTTTCATGCTTAAAATGAAATGTATTTTTTCAATAAAATGTCTATTCTATAAGTAAAAATAAAGTTCTTGTTGCGTTTCTTTAATATTAGTCTTTTTACCAGTGAAAACAGCTGTTCCTTTTATTCCCAGTACTGTGGCAATATATGGAACCTGTGTGCCAAATATTGTCGGTTTGCAGACTTTTAAAAAAATATATGTAACTTTTTTTCAGTTTCTATAGTGTGATTATCCTTTATAGATAATAATATAAACATGTTTTAGCTAATGTATGTGAAGTTACAGAACATTACAGGCCAATTTAACTGTAATAAAAAATTATATTGCTTAGCATGGCAATATTTGGCTCACCTACCTTAAATGAAATCAAAACAAGGGTGGCGGAAATGCAATATAAAAATTTAAAAAAAACTTAGGAAAGTAGTAATACCTCACAAAGAGGCATCTGAAGAATATCAAATAGATGGAATAACATCTTAGTTTTTAAATAAGATGTAGTAAGCAATTCCGAAATTACAGACATTAATCGCACAGAAACTGTTAAGGTATCTTCTTATTCTTCTTCCATTTTATGCAGGCTTTGCCTGTTTATTTCGTTGACATGTCTCCTTCAAGGGGGCGTTCCGAGTGAAGATGAAGCCCAATCCCACGCTTAGGGGGTTAAGATATCAACCCTAAAAATCCATCTCACACTAAAAAATTCTGAGATAACGACGATTGAAGGATTCATCATAAAGTAAATAGTAGAAAAAACTAAACATCCCAGAAAATGAAAGGCTTCATCGACCTAGACTACCTAGAGATATTCTTCGGTTGAACAGATAGGTATAGTATATTGCAATGACGGTCCTTGTTTTATACCTTAACAGTAACACGTTATGGTATACGAAGCAAAGGAGAAAGCATGGCAAGAATTGGGAAGGAAGGTGGAGGAAGATAATAGACAAAAACAAAAACTATTCTACCAAGTATTAAAAACACTAAAGAAAGGGAAAGCAAAAAGAGTAACAAGAGTAAAGAATAAACATGGGGACATAACAAAAACGAACTCAGAAACTATGTGGAAGACGAAGAACAAAACATAAGAGAAGGGCAGTACGAAGATGAAGGGAAAATCACTAGAGAAGAGATGGAAGAGGCCATAAAAAAGATTAAGAACGGGAAAGCGCCGGGCTGCAATAAGGTCACACCAGAAATGGTCAAGGAAATGGACGAAGAAAGAAAACAATGGCTGTTAGAAATTTACAACAAAGCAGGGAGCGAAGAAATAATACCACAAGACTGGGAATTAGGAGAAATAGTACCGATACACAAAAAAGGAGACAAAAAACACTGCGATAACTATAGAGGCATAACATTATTAAGTGTCCTACTGAAAGTATACGAGCGGATAATAGAATCAAAACAGAGAAGCATAACAGCACAGACACTGGAAGAGGCGCAGAGTGGTTTCCGCAAAGGAAGAGGTACGCAAGACCACATATTTACCAACAAAGAAATACTTGCCAAAAGACTACAATATAACAAAAAAACTAAAGTATGAAATATAATTTACTAAAAATAAAGAAGTTGTGCATAGCTCTGCTTAGCTTTACTAGAATCCCACAGTAATGAAACCAGCAATGGAAACGCGTAAGGAAAACCTCCAGGCAAGAAGTAACGCCACTGCCTTTGAGTGAGTTTGAATTTTAAGTCGAACAGAAGTGTTTGTTTCTTCAAATTAAAACCAAAATATAAATTGTATATTCCAAACCGGACATAAACTTCAAGAATATTCGACTTTCATCACACCCTTACTGCTTACAACCATAAAAGCTAAATAGCTCTAAGACTAAATGTAAATGAAACACAAAAATGTTTCTTTAGTATGTCGAATTTCAAATGAAATGAAAAGTTGCTTAGATAAGTTCCTTCGTTACAAAACCGCTTTTTACTTCAGGTGATAAACAACACAAATTTTATATTCATAAGCTTCGCCCCCCTTAAGATAGTATTTAAGATCAAAAAACAACAGAACTGATAACCGCAAACTTTTTAGGTTTCACTTTCTTAGAGAAGCTGCCGTTATTTGTACAACGGTAACAGTATCGTGTGTGACTCGCTCCTCTGTTTACTGTTATTATCTTGTCATTTTTAGTTAGTTTTTGGTTTTAATTCAGTATAAAGCCATATCAAATTGTATAATTTGATTTATTTCTATTAAAGAAGAGTACGGAAAACGTTTACTAAGGATTCAAGGATAACTCTTATGCTTGCATTTTTTCTATTTTAGTTACTTTCGGGAATTTCCTTTTAGCAGCTTATTATTTACTAATTTTGTAAATTTTCAATTAAATCTGAACTTTAACAATTTAAAAACTGAGGCCTTTTTTGTCATGTCTACATACACTTCGGCTACTGTACTTAATTATAAGTCTAGCTTAACAAGACCCAAAAGATGTTTGGATGTAAAATTTGTGACACGAAAACATGAAAATGTACTTTTTCTGTTAAGAATGAGGATTATATTTGTGTACAAAACTTAATCCTAATATCTAGGGTGAACTCCATTAACACGGTAAGATCTCTAAAAGTCACAAAAATGTTCAGTAAGACTCAATGCAAACTACAGACCTACGGAAAGAAGACAGAAATACCCTGTAAAGGGCATGCCATCTTCAGAAAAAAGAAATACATATTGCAGTGAAGAGATAACAACCAAACCAATATGCAGTAAATATAAAGGAGAATATTTGGAAGGCGAGCTATAACCAAAGTAAAGTACCAGAAAGTAAAAAAGATGAAAAATTGGAATTGTGATTAATAAAAATAGAAAGGGGAATACGTGGGTGATACTAAAGGCAAGATAAACATTTGGGAGAAGCATTTTAAATAATTACAGGAGGTGGCAAAGAGGTACCCAATTTATAAAATTGGTAAAAGTCGTCGAAAATCGTGATAAATCTGCGGAATAAAGCGAAAATGTTGAAAAAACAGGTAAATATTTGCAGGAATATCTGATCAGAAAATTTATAGGAAATCACAGATCAAAAGTAGTTACAAAAATATCCATACTGCAGAACCCAAAATGCGGTGTTAGCTATTGGAAATTTTGTAACAAAAAGAGGATTGACACCAGGAGATCCCTTGCTGATAATGCTTTTAGGTTTCTTGTTCAAGAATATTATTGGGTAGGGTAGTACTCGAATAACAGCAACCGTTTCCATAGTAAACCCAGTATTGCATATGCAAATGTAACGATATTTTCCACAGAATCTCAAAAGGGCTAATTAGGAAAAACTCAGTAGGGCTGAGGCAAAAATATTTTTATTCAAATATCTATCCAGAGACTTCAAGTTCTGATTATATGCAGAACAGCAATACGCCTAACCGCATTCTCTGTTGGGAACGGTGGGTTGCAAATGAGTAGATAGATACGAAACTAAACATGTGGCAGAAGAAAATGCAAGGAAAGGTATTTGGAGCCAACCTGGAGGAGATGAACAAATTGAATTGAAAAAGAAACCACATATGATTCAAGTTCTTGGAGCCCAAAAAGTGAAATGGTCGGACCACTTCGCGAAGAAGGCAACAACATAGAATACCAGGAACAGTAACTATTATTAAAAGGAGAAGGGGGTGAAAGGAAAAGAGGACAATCAAAGAAGGAATGGTTCTAAGTGATGAAGATAGATTTAAAATATAGGGTCAAAGGACTGGAAGGGTGGTACAAGAAGTAAGAAGAAATAGAAATATTTTTCAAAACAATGGAAGCCATGGGGAAAAGTGTGGATAGGTGGTGCAACAAAGAGGAAAAAATTGAAAAATTTCCGAAAAACATGGATACCATAGGCAAAAACTTGAAAGGGTGGCGCAACAAATAGGAAGAAATTGAAAAATATTGTCGAAACCTCAGAAGCCATGGGAAAACAGGAAGGAATAAAAAAAAATTTAAAAACCATGGAAACCCGGAAGGCCCATACTGCCCATAGACCCGTCAGTATTGTGAGAACTACGTAGGAAAGACTATATTAGGAGATAGATTAAAGTGAGTTTCTGGTATATTAGTCAAGTAGATCGTACACATTCAGTTTTTTTTTGTTCTTAACCGAATTATAAAAATCAAACTAGATGTTTGGTTTTACTGAAAGTTAAGAAGACCAACAGCCAGAGAGGACTGTACCGCCAAGAAAATAGGGGTAGAAAAGGAAAAATATTATCAAAGCCATGGAAGCCATGACCTGGAAGATCCATATCCCTGTTAATATTGTAACGTTTTTACGACGTTTATTCAAATAAACTCGGTTCGTGGTGTAAATTAATTTATTAAACAAACTTAAAGTACGAAATAATTATAAAGGACAATTAAACACTAACGTAAAACTAAAACGGAACACTAATATTAAAACCGAACACTACAGTAATTTATTTATAACAGTTTATTTATTTAACAATTTATTTCTACGTATTCACAAACACGCCGCGATTATTAGTTCAAGACTATTCACGGATATTTATATTAACTTCGCGACCGCGACTGTTGGCTGGATTAGACTAATTCGGGTACGTTTGGTCGCGCCTTATATATCCCAGCTCCGTCCTTCCAGAATTTCATTCCACAACATTCCCGTAATTGCGCGAGAGTAAGTATCCGCCGAACGCTCTGGAAGCTTTTCGGTGGATCATTCTAGCGGCGATTGACGCATTTGATCTCGCACCTGCTTTCCGCAGCTGCTGATGCGATTCGTTACACTGCCCCCTTCTTCAAGTCTGTTCTGTCCCAGAACATGTTTCGACCCTTGATTCCTGAAGAACGGGTCATGACGGTATCGGCATTGTTCTCCTCTTCTGCATGTCCCACTGCGGTAGAAGTAACAGTCTACACTCTTCTTTAGTGTTAATGCAGGCTTTGCATCAAAACTGCAGACCAGGATAGTAACACCGGAGTCCTTGAAGACTACCTCCAGCATGTTTCGTACGGTCCTCCAATCTAGCCGATCCAGCCCACAGCCGAGTTTGGGAACTGCCAACTTCTTAATGCCCCTAGCTAACAGGTCTTTCTTCAAATCCCATAGAGCATTCCAGAGGTCTCCATAATTCGGCTTCTGGTAATGGAGCTGTTTCGTAACCAAATAATAAACGAAGCGTTGTTGATCTGGGAGATGTAAGGTTTTGCCGACCGTGGGGTTCTGTCTTTGGAGCTCGTCTAGTCGCCCAAACTTCTTCTTAAATACTACTGCAATTCCTCTTCCTAAATGAAGGTCCTTGGAAACGCAGTGAGCTATCGAGTAGTCAGCGGGAACCTTGAAGAGATCTTGCTGCACTTCAGTCGTCACTCCAAATCGTGCTTTCCCTGTTCCGGAAAATGCCGACATGAATTCTTCAAAAGTTGGTCGGATTCCTGCAGGCTCCATCCTTCTGACCTCGTCTTCAACATGTGGGGTTCTCTCGTTACTCCCCTCGTATGGTGCCAAACGATTGGAATGTACCACCTTTGGTTTTCCTCTGGGTTGTTTCTGAATGCGATAGATTACGTCATTTATTCGCTTCTTCACCTGATACGGACCTTCCCAATTCCGTTGTAGCTTCGGTGAGAAACCCCGACGCCTCTGCGGGTTGTAGAGCCAAACCAAATCTCCAGGCTGAAATCCGCCTTCTTGGGTCCTTACGTCGTAGGAATTCTTCATCCGGTCGCTAGCGATCTGGGTATTTCCGCGGGCCCGATCGTGGATGTCATTCAACTTCAATTTCAATTTCGTGACGTAATCGTCTCCTGCTACCTCTTGTTCCGCAGGCGGACTTCCAAATTCGAGGTCGCAGGGTAGTCGCAGTTCGCGTCCAAACATCATGCAGGCCGGCGTTTGACCAGTGGTTTCGTGAACTGCTGCACGATTGGCCATTAAGAACAGGTGCAAATATTGATCCCAGTCTCGTTGATGGTCGGATACAACCTTGGCTAAATATTTGCCCATGGTCCGGTTCATTCGCTCCACCATTCCATCGGACTGCGGGTGTAGCGGAGTAGTTCGAGTCTTACGGATGCCCAATAATCGGCAAACATTTCCGAAGAGTGCAGATTCAAAATTGCGGCCTTGATCCGAATGTAGTTCCAAGGGTACACCAAAGCGGCTGAAGAACTCCTTAACTAGCACTTCGGCGACCGTCACGGCTTCCTGATTTGGTAGTGCATATGCTTCCGTCCATTTGGTGAAATAATCCATTGCCACCAGGATATACTTATTTCCCGTATCAGTCTCGGGAAACGGTCCAGCAATGTCTATGGCCACTCTCTCTAAGGGATTCCCCACGTTGTATTGTCTCATGGGTGCCCTTCTTTTTCCTAGCGGCCCGTTCCCTGCGGCACACAGGTCGCACTTGCGACACCATTCCTTAACGTCTTCTTTGCAGTTGACCCAATAGAATCTTTCTCTAACCTTCTCGAGAGTCTTTTTCACACCATAATGTCCTCCTGAGGTGCCATCGTGAAGATTTCTAAGCACTTCTGACATTCGGCTTCTCGGCACTACTAACTGAAGCCTGACGGTAGTTCCATCTTCGTTTTCCAGTTGCCGCTTCAGAAGCCCGCTTTCTATCTTCAAAGAGTCCCACTGGGCCCAGTACGCCTTCAGGGTTCTGTTAGAAGAGCTGATTCTCTCCCAGGTTGGTCTTTCACCCGTTCGTTTCCACTCAAGCACCATTTTCAATTCGGGATCTTCTCCTTGCTCTCGTTGCAACTCTTCAGGCAACCAATGGTCGTTGACGATTGTGGTACGGCAAATCTTCCCTTCTAGTCGAGAGCAGTGAGGACAGTCCGCTGGACATGGCCTTCTTGAAAGGGCATCAGCATTCCGATGAGTAGTGCCCGCACGATGTTCCGTGTCAAAGTCGTACCCTTGCAGCCGTTCAATCCATCTTGCGACTTGTCCTTCCGGATTACGGAACTGCAGAAGCCATTTTAACGCGGCATGGTCTGTCCTCAGCAAAAACTTCCGCCCATACAAGTATTTGTAGAAGTGCTCTACAGACTTGACGACAGCCAACAACTCTTTTCTGGTTACGCAATAGTTTCTTTCGGCTTTCGATAAGACCTTGCTAAAATAGCCGATAACCTTTTCATGTCCATCTTGTATTTGGGAAAGAACACTCCCAATGGCCAGGTTACTCGCGTCCGTATCGAGTATAAACTTTCCATCCATCCGTGGGTAGTTTAATATCGGTGCGGTTACCAGAGCATGTTTCAGTTGTTGGAACGCTGTCTCACAGTCTTCGCTCCAAATGTAATCGTGACCATCTTCCGTTAGCCTTGTCAGCGGTTTTGCTATATTGGCAAATCCCGGAACAAAACGCCTGTAGTAAGTGCATAATCCAAGGAAACTTCGCACTTGGTGTTTATCCCTTGGTGTTGGCCATTCTTGCACCGCTCGGATTTTATCAGGGCGGCTGCTACTCCATTTCGTGATACAACATGTCCAAGATAGTTGACTTCTTTTCTAAAGATGTGGCACTTCTTCGGACTTAATTTCAAGTTGGCTCCACGAAGTCTTTGGAACACTTCTTTTAGGTTTGCCAAGTGTTCTTCAAATGACCTGCCAACCACGATTACGTCGTCAAGATACACCAGGCAAGTTTTCCAGGACAATCCCCTCAAAATGGTCTCCATCAAGCGCTCGAAGGTGGCCGGAGCGTTGCATAGGCCAAAGGGCATAACTGTGAACTGCCATAATCCCGAACCGATGGTGAACGCAGTCTTCTCTCGGTCTTCAGGTTCCATTTCAACTTGCCAATAACCACTCTTCAAGTCCAGTGTCGAAAACCACCGTGAACCAGATAACGTGTCCAAGGTGTCATCAATACGCGGTAAGGGATAGCTGTCCTTCTTCGTGACCTCATTGAGCTGCCGGTAGTCCACACAGAAACGTGTTGATCCATCCTTCTTGCCAACTAGAACCACTGGTGATGCCCATGGACTGTTTGATGGTTCAATGACCCCTTGTTTCTTCATTTCGGTAATAATCTTCTCAGCTTCTTCACGCTTTGACCATGGAAGTCGTCTCGGACGCTGTCGTATAGGTCTGGAATCCCCGGTGTTAATCTTATGTCGTACCACTTTTGTTCGTCCCTTTTGATCTTCATCAAGGGCAAAGACGTCTTGGTATTGGCAAATCAAAGTTCGCACGCTCTTCAATTCTGTTTCATTAAGGTCTTCACATGAATTGGTTATCATGTCAATACGTTCACCCGCATGTTGTTTGGTAGCTGGTCTTTGGGATTCATTCATGCATTGGGCTATTTGGAATACTGGTACACACTGCCCCACAAGGGTGTTCCTCTTCAACGTCACCGGCTCCATATTGACGTTCATAATCCTCACCGGTACCGTTTCTCCAAGCTTGACCAGCGCTTTCCCTACCAGTATACCACTGTGGACTTTCTTGTCACAAATAGGTTCCATCATTCGTACACATCCTGCCCGAAGATCTCCATCCAGACCTGCCTTGACAATTTGTTCACTTCTAGCAGGCACCGTCACGTCTTCAGTTAACAGGACTCGTACTACCGGATCGTCCATTGGATGTAGAGGAAGTTCTTGGTTGCCGATTTTTAAAACCCCTTCCTTCAAATCCAGCGAAAACCGGAATCTTCTCAAAAGGTCCATTCCCAGGATGAATTCGTCAGTGATGTCAGCCACTAATACTTCATGTACAAGCTTCTCGCTTCCAATACCGATGATCATCTTCGCTATTCCATGCGTCGTTATCACATCACCTGTCGCAGTCCGAAGCTGGGTATTCGTGGGTGACAGCTTCACGGATTCTTGCATAACATCTGGGCGTATGATGGATTTTGTTGCCCCAGTATCAATGAGTAGGGGAACAGTTTGGCCAGCAATGTTTCCATCAACAAACAGACTGGCATTTCGGTTCTTTGACGATACGGCATGGATGGTGATCTTCGGGGCATTTCTTTTCGAGGTCAACGTTCGCCCTCTCACGTCAACCCGTTTTAGTTTTCCGACGGCTGTTCTCTTCTTGGTTTAGCGCAGCGACGCTGGATGTGCCCTCGCTCGCCACAATTCCAACAACGGGGTCCTTGTTCTTCGCGGACATTCTTCTTACGATTATCTTCTTTCTGGATAACCCTCAGCAACAACGCTTCTAATCGATCCTGGGAGTCTTCAGGTTCATCTGCCACCATGCGGACACGCCCGTGTCCTCGTGATGCTTGTTTCGCCGCCTCAAATTCTAAAGCGTGGGCGAGTGCATCATCTATTGTTTTTGGCCGCGCTAACCTTAATGACTGCTGCGTTTCTCCATCCCTTAAACCATCTACGAACGTTTGTACTGCTAGCTGTTCCAAGAAGGAATCGGGAGCCGTAGAGTAGGCTAGTCGGACCAATCGTGCAATGTCGGCTTCGTACTCTTGAAGATTCTCTCCACTCTTCTGAATACGATTCTTCACTTGTGCGTGGTACACCTGTTGAAGATGTGCGTCCCCATATCTCATTTCCAATCGGGAAACTAACAAGCGGTAGTCATTTTGTTGGCTTGTTGGAATCGCCTGGAGGACGTTCAAGGCATCTCCGCGCAAAGCAACGATTAATGACACAGCCTTTTCACGGTCAGCCCAACCATTGGCCCTGGCAGCTGCTTCAAATTGTTTGTGATAGGTGGACCATGGTGTCTTTCCATCAAACGTTGGTGGTTTGATTCTCATTCCGGCGGCAGATCCTTCTTTAATCTCCGGTCTGATTTCAGTAGGCTGTGTGGTTGCTAAGGGTGGTAATATTTGATTCAACCTTTCTTGTAATAGTGTCGTTGTCTCATCTTCCTCGGCCGTCGTTGCTAGATCCATTTGAGCCATTCTTTCTTCTACCATTTTTACGATTTTATTCTCTAACGTTCTGGAATTTTCTAGAACTTTTTCTAGTAATTCTTGTTTCAACGTTCCACAATTTTCTAGCATTTCTTGCCTTAACATTCCAGAACTTTCCATAACTTTTTCCAGCAATTCTTGCTTCAAAATTCCAGAATTTTCTACTACCTTCTCCAGCACACTCGAGTGTTCGAGTACTTTGTCTTCCAGGGATTTACAATTTTCAAGTACCTTTTCTTCTAAGGATTTTGAATTTTCTAGTACTTTTTCTTCGAAGGATCTAGAATTTTCGAGCAATTCTTGCTTCAAAGTTTCAGAATTTTCTAGTACTTTGTTCTCTAGGGTTCTTGAATTTTCTACAACTTTTTCCAGTAATTCTTGCTTTAATGTTCCAGAACTTTCGTCGATTTTGTTTAGTAGTACTTTAAAATCAATTCCGCTGCCTGGCATCTCGAAATTAAAACTTTCTGGATCTTGGCCCTCTTCTAACAATGCTTGTTTGAGGCGTGCTTGCAATTCCCTTTTTGTTCCTGCCGTATCCAATTCCCTTTCTTCCAACTCTCTTCTCAAGTCGGCCACTTTCAACTCTTGAAGCGATTTCGTCGCCATTCCACTGGTTTGGTTTAAAGCACTAAATTTTTAAGCAGTTCAACTGTCTTATTTAATTCACACCGAACACCCCACACCTGACACCAATGTAACGTTTTTACGACGTTTATTCAAATAAACTCGGTTCGTGGTGTAAATTAATTTATTAAACAAACTTAAAGTACGAAATAATTATAAAGGACAATTAAACACTAACGTAAAACTAAAACGGAACACTAATATTAAAACCGAACACTACAGTAATTTATTTATAACAGTTTATTTATTTAACAATTTATTTCTACGTATTCACAAACACGCCGCGATTATTAGTTCAAGACTATTCACGGATATTTATATTAACTTCGCGACCGCGACTGTTGGCTGGATTAGACTAATTCGGGTACGTTTGGTCGCGCCTTATATATCCCAGCTCCGTCCTTCCAGAATTTCATTCCACAACATTCCCGTAATTGCGCGAGAGTAAGTATCCGCCGAACGCTCTGGAAGCTTTTCGGTGGATCATTCTAGCGGCGATTGACGCATTTGATCTCGCACCTGCTTTCCGCAGCTGCTGATGCGATTCGTTACAATATCCTCATATTATGGATCGTCGGAAGTATATTGGAAGAACTACCTTAGAAGTTAGAATAAAGGAATTTGTAAGTTGAATTTCTTTGGTTAATCAGATCTTACATGGTTTAGCTTCATCCAAATTCGCCGAAGTGCCAAGCTCAAGGTACACACTTGGTTTTACTGAAGGTAAAGGAAACCAGCAGCCAGATGGTATTCTAGCACCAAGAAAACAAAGGCAGAAAGAAGAGGCGAAGAAAGATTGTCAAAACCATGGAAGCCATGGGCCTAGTAGAACTATCTGAGAAGATCATTTGTTAAGCAGATTTTCAGTGTAGCTTCTCCCAATTTAACCTTTGTACCTAACTGAATAATAAGTCAATGTATATATTTGGTTTTACTGAAAGTAGAAAAGAGCAGTGACCAAATGGTTCTCTAGCATTAAGGGAAGAAATGGAGGGCGAGGAAAGGCGGCACGGACTAGGATGAGGTAGAAAGAATGAAAGGATGTAAAGAAGAAAGCAACCAAAGAGTTAGAAAGGAAGAGAAAGAGATAACAGAAAGAACTTGTTAGGATTTTAGGAGTATATTAATAATCATAATAATATTAAATAAATTTCCTCCACTTACACCTAAGGCAATTAAATATCAAACGTTTTCTTCATAAAACGAAACTCTAAAGCCAATAAATAACATCAAACGGCCATTAAAACCTCCAAATCATGTGAATAAATCAAGAACAGATATAGGTTGACCACTCAAACCAAATTTATACAGCATATAAAACCTAAAATTAGATCTGTATCGAACACGACCAAGTTCGAATATTCTCTGCTAAATTTACCAGATTCTGATACCCCCATAGGTGCTTAATATAATAACTTGGATAATCGATTGCTTTGGCAAACTTCATGTAATGGCATTTCACGTAGTTTAAGTTACAGTTCTGAAGCGAGCAAAATTTCTTAGATTTGTTATTCTAGATAAATTTTGGTTTTCAGGAGATTAAATTATGAAGGAAAAATTGTTGAAATTTTATTTGGAATTTTCCATCATTAACGAACAAGATACAAAGAAAGGATTGAGTAACGCATTTCAGATTAAAACGAACAATGGTTTTAACACCCGTTGCAGAGGGTATTTAAGAAACCCAGTCTTGTAGATCTTTTAAAAATGAGCTGTCAGTCTTCAACAACAGATGATAATATAATTAACGCGCCTTCGGTAACTAATTTTAATTTTAAATAAACTAAGCTTACGTTCGGAATATCATTACAGTTTAGGGTGCATCTGAACGGCCGCGGCCAATTAAAACGACACCTAACGAGTATTAGCTTCATTCTTTTATTTTTATAGTTTTTCGAACAGTTTAAAACGTTTTTTTTTTTTTTTTTAATTATATCTGTGGAGATACTTTTATTTATTATTAAAGTGGGATTGTTTATAAAAGTCACTGCAACTTCTGTAAACACACTGGTGCTGTAAAATTTTGAAGGTGGAGCTACATTTACTTACAGGAGCTTTCACCCAAAATAACCTGAAAAACCTATGAAAGAGTAAGTACAAAATTATTTTAAACCCTGATTTAAAGCAAATTTCTACGTACATTTAAGTAAACTATGTAACTTTCCAAAAACTGAAGATTTCTTTCAGTTTCAATGCTTCTTTCTGAAAGCAATACCTCAAAGTTATAAATTTTTCTCTATCCTTTTATGAAATGACGAAACATTTTTCTTTACATTTGTAGCCCCTCAAAAATGCTGTAAATGTTTATTGCTTCCCAACATAAACAACTAAACAATTATTTTCAGCAGAATATCCTTGAATTTATCAAATATAAATTCAACAAAAGTAATTTACATAAAATTTCGCATAATATTTACAACAAGTTGAGCTAACTTTTCAAATTTGGCATTTTCGAAAAGTTTTGATTAAATTATTATTAAATCTACCTTACTTAAAGCAAACAGCTTTGTTATTATAAAATATACTCGATCATCTTTTATAAAACAAGTTTTGACAACTTTTAATTTAACAAATTTAAAAAAGAAACAACGCCTCAGGACGAGAAACCTTTAAAAATATTTGACCGACAGTGAAAGTTTCCAAAACTTGGAACATGTAAGAGAAAACTGTCAAGCACATCTTAATTTACCGTTGACTAATTAACAAGTTTTGTGTTTTTCTGAACTCGTTTTACCCAGGAATTTGTAAAGTGAATTGCAAAATATTTATATTAAACCTGATGCTGCTCTGTCTTTGGCTAAGATTTAATAATAATTTATTTCAAAAGCAATAAAAAAACGCAATAATTTTCGTCCAACAAACAAATTTATTTAACATCTGAATTTGTAAAAGTATTTTGATAAATGATTTACATATTAGGATGTTAGTTTTAAATTTTTTTACAAGCGAGATGCTTAAAATAATTCGTAAGCTAAAAATTTATTAAGTTAAAAAAGTGTTTTACGCTCCGGGTGCCACCTACACATTTCTTTTCAATTCTAGATAATTCTTCATAATCACCTACAGTTTTAGTTGTATGCCTGTGTGTGAGCACATTTAGTAAACAAATATTTATTCCTTTGAAAAACACGTATGTAAGCTTATCCCTGGAATCTGAATTAATCGCTTTCTAAGATCGTTTCAGATTTCACTGAAGCCTGTGATTTGTTGTTACTGCGTTTGAAGGCAAATAAGTTGTACCCAAACACACCCATGGTATATCATTTCCAAGGATTACACCAACATCTTTTAATTTTATAACATTATAGATGAGGCTTTACTTTAAACTTTAAAGACTTTTTGTTTCTCAACGCGTGAATTTGAACAAAGAACGCCTGGTATTGATTACTAAGCCGTAACTTTTTAATTTATTAATTTATTTTAGACGCTTTGTCGTTTACATTAAATTAAAAAAGTTATAAGTTAAATTTAATAAAAATTCTTGTTAAATTGTCAAAGAGTCTATGACGAAATGTATTTATTACGATGTTTGAAAGTGCTATTTTATTTGTTTATTTAGCTGCTTATTTATTGCAGATAAACACAAATCCTCTAATATGGTAAAATAAATTAGTTTTTAATTCATATGAAGATTTAGCAAGAGTAAACACGTTATTTAATCCGATGTTGTTTATTTTTATTAATAAATCGTAGCTTAATTTGGTGTTATTTTTATTTCTTTAATTTATTATTTGCACCTGCAATTTACTAAATTACGTAAGTTGGACGAATATATTAATGCCTTTGCTTTGAGGTTTTTTATGATGTTTGATTGATCAAAGAAGCACATGGAATAAACAATCTTATGGATGTACGTTCATATAAAAAGGTTTATTTGGCCCATTGTCGATAAAAGAATGTAGAAATTTATCATTGGTTTGCCACAATTTGATAAAACAAATTAAAAACATTTTTTGAAATAAAATTCTTTTGCATTTTTTTGCTTAAAAGTAGCCCTAAGGTTATCTACGAAACGATTTCAAAAATATAAAGGAAATGTTTAGTTTCAATTTCGTTTTTAATTTAAGGGTATACATAGTTCTTAATAGATAGGCGCAACTCAAGAAAATTTTCAAGCCTAAACTTTCAAACATAAATCTGAAATTTAAAGACTTTCTACTTTTAAATTTAAATTTCGTTGGTTGGCAGGTCAGCTGTAAATAGATATAAGATGGGCCCTAAGACGCTTCCTTGGGGTACACCGGCATTAATTTGGCATAGGTTAGAACGGCTTCCTTCGTATTTAACTTTATAGTATCTCTGACTTAAGTATAATTCGAAAAAAATGTAATATTGATGGGGAAGAAACTGTTTGATTTTCAATAATAGGACAGTGTGCCAAACTAGGTCAAATACAGCAACACCGTATCTACTTTCTTCTAGGTCTATTTCTACTGCGTCCACTGCTCTATGAATTTGCTCTGGTGTGGAATATTTCCTTCTAAACACAAACTGTTACTGTGCGATTAAATTGTGGTTTTCTATAATAAGTAGTAATATCTTCACTGTTAACTTCTCAAGCAGTTTAGATAGAACTGCAAGCTGCAACTGGTATTATTTGCCCGGTTTCAGAATAAGAATTATTTCACCAAACTTCCACAGAATTGGAAAGTACCGGAGCTTTATTATAGCATTAAAGATTTGTGTTATTGCCATTATCGCTTTTTTGGAAAGTTCTTTTAAAGGTTTGGTGATAACAAGGTCATAACGAAAATGTAAGCATCTATTGTAAAATTTGTATCTAAGAACTTTTAAAGTTTAAGTTTTCATTTAGGTACTTCAGCAACTCAGAAAGCCAAATTTTTCATAAAATTGCCCAGTAAACTCAAAGTTTAATTCCCAGTCTAGAAATTTGACTTTAAATTTGAAATCTGAAAATTAGTTATGAAAATATAATGAAAAATTTGAAACGAAGTTTCAAATTTACTACTAATTAATTTTTCTTGGAAACCTGAAACTGGGTTCCAAATTTTGATATTTATAAAGAAATCCTAAGGCTTACTCCATTCTTTGTACTTTAGGATTAATATTTAAACCATGCAGGTCATTTTACTTTAATAGAGCTTTTATCAGTTTGTTAGAAAGCACATTAGAAACTACGTGAAAGTCAGAGTGCAAATAGAAACGGAATTTATATGAAAATGGACATATGTGACAAAAGCCTGTAAAAATACACTTAAAAGTCCTAATCTCCCGGTATGTTTTAACATCTTTATCGGAAGCGATCGTACTCATAAGTGTGACAAAGATGAAACAGGTATGATAACGTTACCCTATTTGAATATATTATCTGAGTCAGACTGCATTAACCTACTTCCCTTGAATAAAATGCTTCCTAAATTACTGGCAGTTTGCGACGAGTTCAGGTTGAAATTCGTAACCTTTGTCGAATGCGCCTCATCATCATGATTTATAATGTGGATCTACAGGATCGAGTGAAATGTGACATAAACGATTTGCTTCTATAAGAACCATACGCTGAATTCTAGGAGTTCCATTTACGTAAGTCTTTTTGATGTTTTAAAATTAATCGCCTTTTAGAAAATTTGCTTATACCATCTAGGCGTCTTTCAGTCTGACACATCGAGAAAAGTTCTGAAAAATATCTAAACCTGTTTCAAATACTTCAGTTTCATACTGAGACAATTTTTTTTATACGGATTGAATTTTTGTTTAATAAATAATTGGATCCATAAGTTGAAATATCCGTATTTTTCAAAATACATTTCAATTCATTATAATTTTTTTTCGAAATTTTCATTTTCAAGCCAAACACTGCGAAATCTTTTAAGAGAATATAAAAACTTTAACTTAAATTAATTCTTTAAGGCTCTACTTTCCTTAACGGAAATATTCACAAAAATCGCAATATTATATACACTTATAAAGTGTAGAAGGTAAGGTAGTGATGTGTTGATATGTTGATGTCAAAAGGTCAATTAATTTGCTGTAATTAATCGAAAACGTCCTGTAATTTCTGCAGTTTTTTTCGTTTACATATTTGTGATCGAAACCAAAAAATGTTTGAACAAACTGACAATGATTAGCACGGTCTACTGAGGTCTTCTAATAGATTTTTTTCGTCGATATTTATTGAACAATTACATCGCAAAAATAAAATTGTATTTAGGCAACCAGTTAAACATAATGTTTCAATTTTTACTTTCCCAATTTCTGCAATCTAAGTTGCCTAACGTCAAAAGCAGTCTTTTAAACTAGGAATGTATTTTAAGTAAAGGAGAGCCTGGAGGATAATTTCTTATGTTATCTCTTAAGGATTACAAGCACAGATAATTAGGTTTCCCAGATTCCCAGTACAAGCCACTCAACGCTTTAAACGAATGCTTTTGACATTAGGCAACTTAGATTGCAGAAATTGGTAAAGTAAAAATCTAAACATTATGTTTAACTGGTTGCCTAAATACAATTTTATTTTTGCTATATAAATGTTCAATAAACATCGACGAAAAAAATCTATCAGAAGACCTCAGTAGACCTTGCTAATCATTGTCAGTTTGTGCAAACTTTTTTTGGTTTCGATCACAAATAAACGAAAGAAACTGCAGGACGTTTTCGATTAATTACAGCAAATTAATTGACCTTTGGACATCAACATATCAACACATCACTACCTTACCTTCTACAAATTTAATAATAAAGCCACAAAAGTGATACCGTGCCTTCAACAATGGTTGAACGTTTTTGAATATTCATCATTTTGGCGCTAGTTTTTTTTACGGTGTAATGTTGGCAGCGCTCGCGAGTTTGTTTATTTTTACTTGTCAAAGGTCATTGTCGTTCGTGCATCTTGCCGTCAACAACTCTTTGGAATTTGTAGGTAGTAAATTGGTGCTTTTTGTGAAAAAAATCAGTTCTTTTAAGAGCTAACAACCGTATTTTGAGCGATTTGAGGTAAGTGGAACAATAATAAAGCATAATTCATTTCAATAAAAGAAATAATTGCTAAAATTATTGTTACTATTTAAATTCACAATGCGCACGTCCATGTTAAACCAATGCTAGGGATTTTAAAAAAGGGCTGACAACCGTGCATGATGTGTTGCCTAACTTTCAGGGAAAATTGGCGTTCGGGCTTTCTTGAAGGCACGGTATAAAATATTGTGATTTTTGTCAATATTTCCGTTAAGGAAAGTAGAACCTTAATAGCAACAAAAATGTACGTTCATTGTTTTGAAATCGCATCCTTTATACCATAAGTTCAAAAAGAAATTACATAAGGCTCGGCCATGGAAAAATAAAATTATGTCTACTGCAAGCTTTATATATCAATTGACTAAGGTTTAAGCACAGTCTTCTTGGCGCAAGCGCCAGTACCTAACCGGCGGTGTGTTAATGTTAGGTTAAGTTGCATTGTAAATAAACCAATTTTTGAAGAAATCAGTTCTTTTGTTATATTGGCACACTGTTCGGTAATTCTGTTTTGCAGTTCCTCGATATTGTTAATAGGGGTCTTGTATTTGTATACATTATTTTTCAGATAAGGTAATATAAAGTAATCTAAAATAGTCAAGGTGATCAAGGATAGCCTGGTACTCTAGGAGGAAATTCTGAATTTGAACATCATCAGCTGTATTTTGAGTACGAACTCTTGTCCTTCCAGTTCTATCTCTATGAGTAGGTAATGCTCCCTGTATCTCGGAATAAATCAACACATATTCTAAGTGCGCTGTAATAGTACATTATGAAATTAGTTTATAATGAACAGTATTATGGCATGAATGAAATTAGCGCATGAACGCAGTGAATGCGATAATTTCTTGAATGCCATAATACTGCATTATAAAAGAATTTCATATACTATTTTATCGTCGACTTACAATTATTTATAAGAAATTTAATTTAGTTTTTTTGCTAAAATAATAATTATTCAGGTTATACATATAATATTATGTCGTATTTGTCACAAAATAGTATTTGTTACTATAACGACTGATGTGGTTGTTACGTAACGTTTGTTTATTCCGTTGTTATAACGACTTTATGGAACTGTGCCATAAAGTATAATATTGTGCACGATTTTCTCTACAATAATGATAGCATTATGATGCTAGTCAATGATAAAAATATGTTTGTATTTGGAAAGTTTATTATTAAAGTTAGATATCTCATTGAACCCACAATTGCTGTCTATTTTGTATCTGAATGTCCTTTGCTGAAACACACCAACTTCTCTATTTTCCGTCCTATTTATTGTTATTAACAATCGATTTTATATTTCTCTATTTTTTGTTTACTTTTCTTTCCAAAGCTATTGAATATTTCAGCTAGTTTTAGTTAATCCGAAAGGCCGAATTAATGGCCAATACATTTATGAGATGGATTTTTTAAATTTAAATTTATAAACCTGGGCTAAAAATATGGAAATTTAGGTCAAAATAGAGATCTTAAAACCAAAATATAAGCTTAACAGTAAACTTGAAAATATAAATAGGAATTCTATATTAAAGTTGTGCTTGTTAGAACTCGCCCAAATAAATTAATAATAATTCTTAGGCGAAGGGGTAATTTTAAAGTAAATGCTAAAATTGGAATTTTCAGAATTTTTTACCAATCTTAAAATTTCAGTTTAAAGAGGTATTTAATTTTGAATCGTTAAACCTGTGCAAAAAATTTAGGAATTTGGCTCAAAATCTAGATATTTAGATCAAAACTGAAAGACTGAAACCGAAATCTAAGCTTAACATTAAAATAATATAGAATAAATCGGAATTTTATTTTAAATTTGTGGTTTCTAAAATGGATTAATAATCATTCTTAAACGCCCCACAGACGATACGATTTATCTTACGACAAGTTATAGTACAAGTTGAACGAAAAATCGAAACCACAGATCGCAGACAGATTTGTCCACAAACGTGTAGATTTTGTAGTAGTACAACTTATCGTTCGATAATTTAGTTGTTTTTGTTGTTCGCGATGGCACCCCTTGTTTCAAAAAAGATATCAGCATCACTTGTACTAATTCTACTAGACGATAATGAGAAAAACCTAAGAAAGACAAGGAAATGGTGCAAAAAGTGGTTGCTTCAACCCAATTCGCATATGATCTTACTTAACGAATTACCAACCAACAGATCTGTAAAATTATTTACGAATGGACAACTCAATGTTGGAATGAGTTCAGCCTAAAATTACCAAACAAACTACCATCATAAGAGAGGCAATTATCGCTGAAAAAATATTAACCCTAACTCGAAGATATTTGGCAACTGGAAATTCATATGAAGATATAAAATTCAGTACCGCTATTTCGCCTCAATCCATGGGTCAAATAGTTAAATAGCTTATGTTTGTTTGAATATTTATGAGATTTTATATCCCACAAACATGGGTGTTGGTGCTAAGTTTCAATGAATTCTGTCAAAAATCTCTTATTACTTTCCATGTTTATCCAATAAACGTAGCAACAGTGACTATGAAATTGTTTTACACACACACGATCAGATCTGCCGTACATTTTACCTAGTTATACAACAGATTTTTAAGCATGTTAAACTACCGTACGATACGACCGCGTCGTACTACAAGTTGTACGACAACGCTACAGACGGTCCAATTGTCGTTCAAACAGTCGAATCAACTCAGGTTGTTCAACTTATCGTACGATAAATTGTATCGTCTGTGGAGCGTTTTATAGGAACGCGGAAATTTTCAAGCAAAAGCCAAAAATATGAAATTTCAGAATCTTTTAATTAATATTAAAAGTTCAAATTTCAGTATTTCATTGTCAATTACATTAACTTGAAATTTGCGGGTTTGTTTCCGAATCTCAGTGTTTTTAGATTTACAAACTCTTTTTCTTGAAACTGAACAATAATTTTAGAAAAAGGACGATTTGCTAGTAAAAGCCGAAATCTTTAACAAATTTAAAATTTTGAATTACACTGTTAAATATTAATAATTTACCTTGGAATGCCCAGGTTTTTCAGCTAATTTTAGTTTAAGGCGCTTTTTAATTTAGCATTTTTCTAAACCTAGATTTTGTAAATTAAACCTAAATTTCAGTTTTCAAACCGAAATCAAGCTTTAGTGATAAATCGAAGGTCTGCGCTTACAATTGAAACTTTTAAAATTCAACTGAATTATTGGAATTTTTAGGAAAATGACAAACTTTAAGTTTAACAATGAATTTAAAACTTTGGAACTGACTTTCAAAATAACAGACTTTAATTCTGAATGGAGTTCGATCTCTAGGATATTCGAAGTAAAATTCCTAACGTTTAATCTACGTTCCTGGGTAAGTTTAATCAACAGTTTGAATTTTCAAATTTTAATTCTGAGTTGTAAATCAAAATTATGAATTTGGTAAGAAATTCATGGTACAAAAAGGACAATCCCTGAGATTAATTTAATGGAAATTCTTTGAAAAAAAAACCGAACAAAAGGATGTAAAGCATTCATTATGAAAAAAGTTTTTTCTATTTCTGATAATATAACTACATTTTCCCACAACTTAATTTCACGAATTCACCATAAACAAAGGAGGAACGTCAGTTACGCCTCAAAAATCCTTTTATATCAACCCCTAACCCATTCTACATCTCAAATTCCTCTTTCATAATTATTTAAGGCTTATTTAATTTACTCCCGCTTTTCAGACCGGCGATATATTCTTAAAGTAACCGGAGTAATTTGACTTCTTACTATATTATTTTTCATATTCAAGAGTTAAACACCTGTAACCCTTTTCCTGTCATAACGGCCCAGACACGCATTAATATATGGCACGAAAAAAGTTTTTAATTAAACCTTAAATGAGTTTAATCAGCAGTTAAAGTTCTGTAATTCAAATTAATTACAAAACGTTAGTAGGGATACTAAATCTTCGGACTGTCCTTGTGCTTTATTTGAGGGAGTTGCCGTTTTATAAGGGTTAGAAAGAGATCCGGTTAAAACTCCCAACTTTTGTAAATACAAATTTCTGAAGGGGGAAGAACCTTGTGTGCATAAGGAATCAATAACTTATGCATTAATTTCTGAACTGCGTTTCGTTTTCGTTCAGCTAATATTCGTTCGATTTTAAATTCCTCCGCGATAAAAATATTTACCACCAATATTTAAAATTTCAATTAAATTTAATGATTTTAATAGATCCATTTACATAGCCGACGCATGCGTGTTATCATACCGATTCCTATGTGGTTATCTGTATAATGCAATTAAAATTAAATTAAAGTTAAATTCGAAACCAAATACAATCCCAAACGTGTTTAATTAAAAACAATAACAGCTGCACGTTCCGTATTGATAACAGTACAAAACGATTAACTTTATTGGTCGCCATTAAATTTATACTAAAAAACCAAAATCAAATTTACCAAAAAAGGTTTAAATTCCCATGAAATAGATTTTAATAGTCAACCCTTGCTATTTAACTATTAAAGTACGAGCACGTTTGAATGTATTAAACTAAGCTTTAGTAAGTTTAATCTGTGCATTTGCCCCATATGAATGGAACTCCAAAGAAAACAATAAATAAAGTTTCCAAGTTTCGGATGAGTATTTACATCATGAAAGAGGACAAACCGTTTTAATTTATTTCCATCATGCAAGAGAAGATTTATCATATTCCGCCGTTCGGTATTATTATTCAGTGTAAAGCAAAACTAATTACAAATTCAAATTCTTTATCAAGAAAATTCTATTTACAGATTACTGTTGTATGCTTTTCTAAGGGATCTAGTATCATTCGTAAAGTACCGAAATTCTGAATGCGTTCTACTTAGTTGGCAAGGAACAAACTTCCTGCAATGTGCTGACTTGCAAAAGCAACGGGAAATTGAAATGTGATTAAAGTAAATACAATCCAAGAGATGTTGTTGGTAAACTGCTTTTAATTAAGTTCTTATAATTAACGTCGTTATTTTTAACTCCTCTTATTAAAATATTTCTGTAAAAATATTAGTATTGTTCCCGTCAACTTTCTTAATAGACTTGAAATTTTCTTAACTGGGGAATTAACGAAGGCGTGAATAAACTAAAAGGCAGAAATTAGACTAGAATTTTGCTTACCATTCAATTGAAAGGCTCGAGCGTTTTACGTATTAAAAATTACTAAAGCTGCTGGATGGATTGGTATTTCCTTACCTAAAATAAAAAGAAATAAAAATTGTTACAATTTATTTACACTAAAATAATTTATAAAACTCTCGTTTTCGAATAATAAGCTCAAAAAATTTGTGAATTCATCATATGTTGCAGAAATGTTATTACTTCTGATATTTTGTGAAATTTTCAGGAATTTTTCGGATCTTCCCGGACTTTCGAATCAATTCAGACGGCTTCCATATTAGAGTATGTATTACAAAATACTAAAATTCTGTTTGATTTAAGAAAGTTTTTCGGTTAATTTTAAAATATTTTGGTATCTTGAATTTTTAAGACTCAGACATTTTAATAAATCCAGGAGACCCCGAAAAAATCCGGGAGTTTCACAATTTTTAGGAAATACATAAATTCAGCAAGATTTATAAGAATTGTTTTAACACATTTTCAGGAGTTTTATAGTTATTGCAATGACTTCTAAAAAGTTTTAATTTTTGCAAAATTTTTCGAATTTCCCGGACTTTCGAATAAATCGAAACAGCTTTTTCGTGGTTTTAGAAAACACGTATTCTGTATGATTTACGCAATTTTTTCGGGGAATTTTAACATTTTGTGATGTGTTTTCAATTTTTCAAATAAACCTATGCGATTCTGGAAGTAATCCGGAGCTTTCAGGATTTCTACGAAATACGCGAATTCAACAAGATTTATATGAATTGTTTTAACACATTTGCAGGAACATTCTTGCAATTCTATAGATATTTTAATGACTTTTGAATTTTTGAGTTATTTTTTCAGAATTTTACGGATTTTCATAGACTAACCAAATCGAATAAATCCAGACTACTGTCAGAGAGCTTTTCAAAATACGTCGATTCTGCACGATTTAGGATACTTTTTCAATGAATTTTAACATTTCAGGAAGTGTTTTAAATTTTTCAGGTTCAGAGTTCATCAAATAAATCAAGAAATTTCCAGAAAAAATCCACGAATTTCAGAATTTGTGCGAAATGTTAAAATTGAACAAAACTTATAATAATTATTTTTCAGGAATATTCTTGCAGCCTTATAGGTACTTATTTGTAAAATTTCGTTACACTTTCAGTGTTTTACAAATTGTTCCCAAACTTAAAATACGCAAATTCTGTACGGTTTAATTTTAACATTTGGTATATAAGGCACGTTTCGTTTGGTGAGCGACCAGTCTAGCAAAGTCTAGAAGTCGCGGCCAAGAGCGAACCCTAAAAGTGCGGCGTGAATATAAATAAATTAATTGGTGTTTCGGGTTAGTATCAGTGTTGTGTTTTTAGTTTTTAAGTGGTTGTTTCGTGTTAATTATTACGTTGTATAATTTGTTGTATAATTTGTTTGAAGGCGGTCGTGGCTCAATTAGTTCAGCGTGCGTCTGACCACTGAGATGGCCCGGGTTCGATTCCCAGGATCACATATATACACGGAAAATACCCGGCCGCTTCCCTCGGAAGGCAATGGCGAACCACCGAGGTGTATTCTGCCTAGTAAGTCCTCTCTGGAGTAGAAGTGCAAGCACTTCCGTGGTTCAGTGCCCACGTTAAGCTGTAGGTCCCCTATGTCTGTAGGCTACTTGACATGCACACCCCACAGGCATATGGAGAGAGGATCGGCAACACCCTGGAAAGGGCATGCCACTCTAAGAAGATAATTTGTTAATAAATAAGTCATACCACGGACCGAAGTTTTAAATAAACGTATTAAAAACATTACAATAGGAAAGAGAATTTGTTATCATGTTTCCACAAATATTGAAATTTTCAGATTTTTCAATGAATTTTAGAATTTTTTAATTTTTTCGAAGGAAATCTGAATTTCTGAATTTTTATGTGAATTTTTATAATTTTCTAGCGCATTTTCAAAGATATTACAGCAATTCTCAGAAATCTGCATGAATTTCATGCTTTTACTTTCAAAAATTCTCTCGGGGTTTTGGGATTATTTTGGACGGCTCAGACTTTTCTAAATATTTCGCGTTCTCACAGACTATTAGATAAATTCATCCCGGAAAATTAAGAATCTTCAGAATTTTTCACAAAATGCATTGTGAATTTACCAAGATTTGTTAAATATTTGAATTTTAATAAATTTTTAGTATTTGGTATTGTCGCAATTTTCTGTTTATTCTTGTGGATTTTAGGATTTTGTGGTATGTTTTGAATTTCAGTATTTTTCTGGACTTTTTTCGGACAAACTCAGGCAGATTAGAACATATTAAGGAACTTCACAAAACCTGCAGTTAGTTTAAGATTTATCAAATGTAAGTTTTGGGCATTTTTAGCATATTTAACTTTTCGTATCCAACGACATTTTCTAAATTTCCGGGGCTTTTCCATACCTCCAGTTGTATTACAAAATTTTTACAGAGTCTGGGGTTTCAAAGTTTAAGAGCTTTGTAAATTATTATAGGTCAAATATTCCTAAAAGCTTTTAATAAAAACTGAATTAATCCTTATTTAGAAATTTAAACCCTTAATATAGTTTCATGACGAAATTATTGAAAACCGAGTTGAAAACGTTCTATAACTGTGAAATACTGTGATAAAATTCGGCCTATTTTTTCCGAAAACATATGATTTTAGAATGGACTTTGAAGAAATTTTTTAGCTTTTCGTTTTAAAAATGTTGCATTTTTCGATATCAAACTGACAGGAAAAATGGGAAATTTTCGAACAAAGCATATTTCTTATGAAATTTCTTTGAATTAAGATCACATACTAAACAAAATTAAAGATATTCATATACTTTTTTTTGTTAAATATTTAAAAATTGCTTCTTATGCATTAACATTGGAAAATGCACTATATAAAGCAGTCAGGCAACAAAAATATCTCATTCAAACAAATGGGAAGCAAGTGTTACGTTACGGATTTCACGTGATTGTTATCTCAGAATATTATACCATAACAGATACACTTTTCCTAAGTGTTGTCTAAATTAGTAATCTTTTGTTAGTCTTCCTTCTATATCTATAGCTTGTGTTTCAGTACACAGGTTTTAAGTTAAAGCAAAGAATACCTCATAATTTATTTACACTCTATGGTTGAAGCTTAGTTTAAAAGCACGTTTAAGTTAGTGCTTTGTTATACTTACTTTATGATTTGTTTCATAAATTATGATTTTCGGTTTCTATTGTATTGTGTATATATTATCTGTAATCTCTTATGCCTTTCGGTGTCGAGGCTGGTGCGTTTTAACGTACGCTCTGCTCTACGCGTGAAATGTACAATGTCTCTGAGGGTTACGAAGTTGGTGTGCTGTTTTACCTACTATTGTGACTAAAATGCAAATTATTTATTGTAGTTTTTAAGCTATTTCTTTCTTACACAAGCAACAAATTCAACTAAAGTAGTATCAAACTAAGCGCATTTTCTTGTCTTTCTATTGATACCACTATCAATCCTATCAACTCAAACGAGGAGCAGGAATCTGCATATATACGATTTCCCATGCTATTGCCCTATGTTCGCCCCTTAAGTCAAACACACGGTATGGACATGTTATAAAATCAATGTTGTTTTCACATTTAGAATTTATTTTTTATTGACGTTTCTGTCTTCAGCTAGCATACTTACTATAATTTCAACTTTAGTCTACAAAAATGTTTTGAAATTCTTTCTTCTAATGTTAATAAACATATTTTCACCTTAACTAATGCATTGTTTTTATCCGATAATGGTATTTTATTAAACAATCTAAAGATTACGTGATGATGTACAAAATACAACGCGCGAGTAGTAACGAGAAAGGATGTTTATTACTCTAGATATTGTTTTTTAAGTATTTAATATCTATTTGTTCCTGTTTACTTCGATTAAATCCCCATAAAGCCGATGGACAAATATTCATTTAAAGGGAATCAAAAATGGCATTATTTGTGCGAATGCTTTCAATATATTTGCACAAAAAAAACAAACCGAAAGATCGTTATTGTAAAAATACAAAGTTATTATTTACTTCCAGTATATCCAACATAAACTAAAACAACATCAAAGAGTGTGTTTATCACGAGTCATAAAATCCATTCATTCATACCAAGTATTCAGGATTGTAACTTTGTATGTGCATTCGGTTAACAAAACATCTGCGCAAAATAAAGAATTTTCAAAGTGATAATGTATTTGTTTGGTTTAGCTTTTATGGTGCCTACCATTTTGACAGGCGATTACACAAAATGTCCGCAGATAGCTTCGTGTTGACGTTGGCAATAATGAAGGTATTATCTCCCCATTACGGTGGATGATTCGACAGTTTTTAGTGACAATTAATAAACGAACTTATAAAGTGTAAATCATTTGTTTTTTACCTATCTCTTTCTGTCAATACATATCATTATTATATCGATTGGTTAAATGCCTGCTTATGATTATGATTAAATGGTAACGATAAACCTCCGAACAATAAATCAACAAAACCCACAGATAATGCATGCGCGGCCTTCTCTGTTCGTTTTATAATACCTCGTAAAGGAAAAGTTCGAACTGAAATAAAGGAACTAGCCATTTAAAATAATAAGATAAAAAAGTTTGATGCGGGCGCCATCCTAAGTGGAAAACTTTTAACATTTGAAAAATAGAATCCTAATACAAACACACTTCTAAAGAAGGTACAACACGGTTACGTTGTATGGAACTTCTGAATATCTAAAGTTAGCTAGTAACAATGGGTTTAATTATAAATGTAAGTATAACCCTTTTCTGTTAGAAATTTCTAGTTGCCAACTCTAAAATTAAATTTTCCGAGTAAGGAAATGAAAACAACCTAAAACAGGGAAATGAGTTTTAAGTTAAATAACATTTTTCTTTTGTATTCGGTTGCTTATGCGAAACTTTTGGGAATACAATTATAAATGTTATATTTGAATTTACATTTGTTTTGTCATTGAGAAGACATTTTTTATATAAAAATCTTAAATCAACTACTAAACTAAACGATATCAAAAAAAAAATTATATTAAAATAAAATTTAATTTCGTTAAAAGCAGAATAAATTGTTTCCCAGAATAAAATTATTAGAAACTGAAAAATTAGAAAAAATTATCTTTAATTTCTTTTACAGTTTGAATAAAAGTCAACTGGCCACCGTAAACGCTTCCGTTTAATCAACTAATCCAAATTTTCCGCCCTTCGTTCCACTAACATATTCCAAACTTTGGTGCCCCTTTAAAGACTTAATTGGAAGAATTCCAAGTTTGACTATGAAAGCCTTCAAAACAATTTAAAAACACTTTGTTTAAGAAAAATGTTGAAGATGATTTTCATTTAAGAATTCTAAGCAGCTGTTTCTCAGTAAGTCAGTATTCCAAACTCTTGTTCCATATTTTTCAACTCAAAGTGTTGTATTACAAAATTCCATTCCTGAAGGAGCAAGGAGTTTAATAATAACTCAAACTGCATCCGCTCGAACATTAATATTTCGTATATACGCCTGGAATTGCATACGTTCCAAAAAATAATTCATTATTAATACCAGCTGCATTTACCTGCTGCAGTATTTCCTATAAATATGACTATTAATAAATAGGAATACTTTAACAAAAACCTTAGCTTCCTATATTTGATCTTTAACAAAGGAATGAATTACGTTCGTGCCTTCGACTTCACCTGGCCCCTAAATCTTATGTAAAAAGTGAGCTTTCGTACTACATCCATTTCATTCTAACTCTATGGATAGAACTAATGAAAATATCAATTTCTTGTATAACTGAACCAACTGAAGCGTGAGGATTAATTTCAACGTTAAATTAAAACGGTTTCGCTGTGTATGCTTTCACGAGCTGTTTCTTATAAAACAAACACTTTAGGATAAAACCAAAAGTTTAAAAATTGCAGAACTAAGACTAGCTTTGCGTAAAGTTCTAATAAATACTTGCTTCGCTTTTATTTTATTTATTTGCGTAAAGAAAATTCATTAGGAGTTAGTTTAAGTTCTTACTCGATTTGGATAACTTCTGTTGATATTACAGTTAGCTGAATTAGATCAGAAGTGAATCGCAACCCACGTTCAAGAGACGGGGTAAATTAAGCTAAAAATCAGCGTCACAATACGTTTGAATTGAAAGAAAAGTAATTAAATATTTTATTAGGGATATTAAAAATTTTATAAGACCCGATATATTGATTTAGCTTTAAGCCACATTTTGCGTTAAGCCTCGATTTCGGGTAAGGTTTAGTTTAAACTTGTATTAAACTTCTAAATAACTGGCGAAGAGCAATTTACAAATTTTGATTGGCATCCATTTAAGTGTACACTAATTTCATAAAAGCATTCTGTAAGACTGCCTTCATGAAAGCATAAAATATTCGTCCGAAAACAAAAATTTGCAACACAGATAAACTTTGAGTTCTTTAGAATAAGTTTATATCTTGTATTGTATAACTAACAATTACGTTGCATGCAGGGTTGCTTAGCTCCGAAAACTCTCTCCTAAATGATTGATTATTGCTTTATTACCAGAAATTTTTGAGGTTAATTCAGCTAGATAACTACTTAATGTTAGGTCCTGAATTCTTTGAGAATATGTGATGAAAATTAGTAGGAATGTTTCATGAAACAAACTAAAAGCAGAAGAGAAACAAATAAGCAAATAGACGTTAAATGAAAGAAAGGCGAATCAAAATAAATAAATAAATAAATAAATAATAAAATAACAAAATAAATGAAACATTTTGACAAAAATTCTGGGATAGGTAAATATGTTAAGAGTCACCAACAATTTTATAGCATACAATAAAAAGGTGTCTTCTGGTACTGCTAACAAAAAAGAATTCAACGCGTCTTCCACCTTTCAGAGGTTACACCAAGAAGAAACATAGTACATATATAAAGAGTACAGCAACTGAACTGTTAACACAAAGCCAAAGAGCTAAGAACTAAATTTTTTCCGGAGCACGAAAGGCCTCCAACTTAGTTTGGCTATACTTTTTAAGATTCCTAGTTTCCACCGAAGCTTCTTACAAAAATGAGTAGTAAACATTTATATTATGGTTTCTTAAAGATGATACGATTTAAACCAGGAAAAAGCCGACGAAAGCCTTCGTAATCAAAAGATAAAGCAGTTGTTGAAGAAGAAAGATAATAATGTATCATGATATGTCCTCACAAATGATATAATTTTAAAAATATCACGTTTAAGATAGTATAACCGTTTTGTTTATCGAACATAAACAGGCCGTGGAATAACACATCTGGTGTTTGTACGTTTTCAAACTAAAAATTTAAGATATCGCGCAAAGGTTTTGTACGAAGTCAATACGTTAACGACCTCGTAGCACTATACGTAAATGTATTGCAAGTATTCAAAACTGTATTTTAAAGTAAATTTCCATTGAGGGAAAATTCCATACTTTAAATCTGTTTATATTGAGGTTACGTGCTAAGTGTTTAAAGAAAATAAAAACAGATAAAAGAACACAAAATCGAAAAGTTTAAAACTGAAGAATGAAATTAATAGGTATGTAATTTGTGGCAATTAATTAATAAAATTTCAAAAGAAGTGCAATAAAGGGCCCAATTTGGTTGGTTATGTATATAACACCTAACATTGTATATTGGCACAGTCAAAGGTATATAGTTAATTACCCGAATAAGATGTAAAATTTCAATAATTAATTGGAAATGTTTAGCAACGTTAAAGGTCTTGTTAGTAATCAACGCATCATTAAAAATGAATAAAGTGGAATAAATAAAATAAAAATTACCTACAAGTAATTTATTCAACCATATACGTATGATGCAGAAGAGATCAAATAATTATACAAAATTCAAATTATACAAAATATACACTGTACAAAACAAAATCCAAAATAAAATAATTATACAAAAACTTTATGAACTGAAAGATTAATGAGAAGGATGTGATGTTTTAGGCTTCAAGGCCCCCTGAAAATTTGACTCGCGGAACCCCAAAATTATTTCATGGAACCGCAGAGTTCCACGGGACATTCTTTGGGAACCATAGATCATGCCGGGGGGGGGGGGGTTAATGGGGAATGAAACATAGCATTTTAAATAAAAGGTCTCATGGAAAATGGTTACACAATAATAATATATTGACCAACAAAACAGAAAAGTGAACGAAGGTCATCTTACAAAAGTAGCAGTTCGAGATGAACCAAAATCAAATTAAGAGAAGCATCAATTACATAAAAAGCTTTAAAATATTAAGCTGCCGATGAACGTTTGAACATTGTCACGGTTGAAGTTAATCACCTCATTGTTTCGTTCACTTGCGTAAGAGACTGAATCAGGAACTACATGATCAACATCAACATATCAAATACGCCAAAGACAAAACTCTTTTGGATGACCTTAGCTCAACGTGTTAACCACGTCAGCGGGTAGAGAAATAGTTTGAGTCAAGAAAAGACTTTAATGAGGAAAACAACTTAGCGTTTCGCCGACTTTCATTAAGATATTTCAGTAAAAGCTAGAAGAGTACCAAAGCGGGTGGAAATCTTTCTGAAAGAGAGGTTGCTGTTGGTCAACCAATTTCTCCGAAATTTGGAAGTAATTCTCATTTAAGAGAGATCTCATCAGAGTTAATTTACCTAATTCCTATGCCAATGGAATAAAACCAGCGAAGACGATGCACAAGAACACTAAAAGAGAAAAACAGCTGAACTGTCAACCACGTCAAAATTCTCCTGAAAAAAGGTCATTATTGGTCAACCAATTTACCTTAAAATTTTCTCATCTAAAAAGAATACAACCTAGATATGTACTTCTCTTGTTTGCTTGTTTGCAAATGGGGTAAGACCAACGAAAACGAGATAGAGTTTGTTCAAAATTTATAGTTCTCATTTAAAAAGGAATTTATTAACGATAATTTACTTAGTTCCTATGCAAATGGGATAAAATCAAAGAAGACAAAGTAAAAGACCGCTAAAAGAGCAAAATAAATCAACATGTTAAACACAACGGCTAGTTATTCCTGAAGAAAAGGTCGTTGTTGGTCAACTTCAAAATGTGTGCTTCTCATCTAAAAAGAAAAGATGATTAACTTCTCTTCCTTGCACTTGGGATATGAGGGTACTAGAAGGGAAACATTTTAACCATGTCACCTGCCAACTTCTGCGAATGGGAAGGTCGTAATTGGTTAACCAGTTTTTTCAAAATTTGTACTTCTCATTTAAATTTAAAAAGTAGTAGTGAAACAAATTTGTTCAAAATTTGTATTTCTCGTTTCTCGTTTTTGTGCAAATAAACTACTCAAAAATGAATAGGGATATTGCTGTATTAACCATGTTTAATCATTCTTAATACAACTCGAAACATTTTTATAATACCTACAAATGTGTGAAATAACAATATCCCTATTCATTTTTGAGTAATTTAGAATAAAACCAAAGAAGACAAAACAAAAGGCCACCAAAGAAGAAAACGTCATTGATGGTCAACTTCTTCAAAATTTGTGCTTCTCATCCAAAAAATGATTTACTTCTCTTCCTTGTAAATGAGATATGAGAGCACTAGAAGGGCTACATTTTAACCACGTCAGCGGCCAAATTCTCCAGGTGAAAAGGTCATAGTTGGTTAACCAATTTATCCAAAATTTGTACTCATTTAAATTTAAATATAATTCGTCAAATACAATAGACTTCTTTTCTATGCAAACACGATAAAACCCAAGCAAACGAGATAGAAGAGTACTAAAAGGGCAAGTTAATTGAGCATTTTAACCACACCAGTGGCGAAATCTTCCTAGCGAATTTCTTCAAAATTTGTATTTTTCATTTAAAAGGGAATTCAGCAAAGATAATTTACTTTGTTTCTAGAACTGGAATGGAAATAAAATCAAAGAATACAAAGCAAAAAACCACTAAAAGAGCAAAGTATTTCATTATGTTAATGAAACCAATCCTCTTGGTCAGCCAAACTCTTTCAAAATTCTCTTCAAAAATTAATTAGCCAAAAAGAATTTACTTTGTGCGAAATAAAACAAAAGAAAAGAGGTACAAAAATAGCAAGTATCTTAGTGTTCTAACCAAGCTAGTACCGTGACACAATTCTCCCGAAAAAATGGTTCTTGTTGGCCAACCAATTTCATCAAAATTTGTACTAAAAACATCGTTAAAAGTAATTTACTTAATTCCTATGTAAATGGAATAAAACCATAAACGACAAAGCAAAATACATGTTAACCAAGCCAACAGCTAAATTTTGCTCAAGTAAAGTCCGCCGATGTTGGCCAATCTATTACTTCAAAATTTGTTCTTCTTATTAGTTTCCTATATTCATTCCCTACTCTTTTTATTTCGCACAATCCTAGGATATCCCATTTAATCTTCCCTAATTAATTTTCTACTTCTTCTATCTTTTCTTCTGGTGCGAGTGTCCGTATGGTGTAAGATGCGATCCATAATATAGTGTTGGCAGCCTGATTTCTTCCAGAGATTTTAGCACTCTCTGCTCTTCTACTAATCCTCCCGCTGCCTTGGTCGGTTGTATTAGAGCCGCTGGGGATTAAGGGCCGTTGTATATGAGGTGTAATCATTTAAAGGGTTTTGGCTATAAAACACCACGCTGGCCAGACGGGTTTGTGAGTATGAGCTTCGGCCGCCCAATCTGGGACAGACGCTGTTTGCAGTCGCTCATTCTGGATCAGACGCAGCGTTGCCTCAGTTGATCCGCGGGTGCTTATTTGGTAAACCTTATTCACATCTGTCCTGCAAATCTATCTACAGAAATTTCCCTATCACCTATCAGCCATTGGGGCGCGCCGTATCGGGGCAACACCACCTACAATCTAGGTGGTGTTGGTCGGGGTTGAGGCCCCCCATCACAAGTTGTTTCACTTAGAGTTGAAACTATCCCTTAATCAGTTCAGGGCTAGTCCTCCAAGCAAACTAAATCCAGGCATGGCCTTCCAATGTAAATGGGATAAAACAAAAAAATGAGGCGAAAGGTTAACTAATTTTTTAATAATTTTTATTTCTTATTTCAAAGAGATTTCGCATAAGATAATGTAAATCGAGAAATTCGTTCATATGCAAATAAAATAAGGTAAAAGAAGACGATGCAGATGAGCACTAAATGGTCAGAATAACCCAACATGCTAACCATGACAGCGACCAAATCGTTGTTGGCCAATCAATTTTTTCAAAATTTATGCATTTCGTCTAAAAATAATTCATCATAGGTTTTACTTTGTCACTGTTGAAATGAGATGAAACCAAAGAAAATGAGCTGTTACTTCGTCAAGATACCTTTAGGGGTAGGAAACCTTTCCCATTTTTCCAATTTGAAGAAACTTTCAGAAGAAGAATAAGATTACGGATCAAATTTCAAAGCACTTTTTGATATAAATAAAGCAATAGAAAGTACAATGCATAGCCGTAAATAAGATTTTGTGGAAGAAGAATTAGATTAAACGTTTAAAGAATTAAATTTCAAATCATATTTTAAGATAAACAAAGCAATAATAAGCACAATGTTCAGCCGTGAATAAGATTTTGTGGAAGTTTAATGAAAAATTCAGCTTTTTCCTCCGCTTTGGAAATCCCTTTCATTACAAAAAATTACTGTTTCCGACAATACTTTCAGGCGATTATTCTTTGGCACTGTCGTAATCATTCTGAAAGTACCGAAAAATATACACAACTTAATCAAAATCAACTATTATAACCTGCATGTATACAACTGCGACATGCTTTATTAACTCAAATTACATTTCAAGCATACAAAAGGCACCACAAGCAATTAAGATCCATCATATCCTCCGTATTGAAATTTTAAACAAAAATGTACATTACGAAACCCGAACCTGCAGTCAGCAGGCTAAGAAACCGATCAATTTAATTATTTTCAACCGTTAGCTTTTTATTTCATTATTACGTATATAACAAACAAAACCGTAATAAATATGAAAGGTATACGAAGTTATTTGATAGTGTGAAACAACAACGGGGGGCATTTCTCAATTTGCGCGTCAATGCGTTAGCACCGTTGGATTCTTTGCCAAATTTATGACACAAAGAAACTTTCCGCCGTACCTTTTATATAGAATTGAAAAAATCGAGGTTTTATAATTCCACCAATTATAATTTAGGTTGTGCACCGTCAGATTCCTTTCTTTAACAGGTAATCTAAATTTAAAGCACGGTGAAATAACAGAAATTTATTAAATATTAGCTTTTAAAGAAGATTTATTATTTTTTCATTGTAATATCTACGGAGAAATCATTTATTAAGGTTTTTTGTTTGGATATTTGCTAAATATAGATCGATTAATTATAGAGTTCGCCAATAATCAAAATCGAAATATTAAGGCGGTTGAATAATTAAAGACAAATAATCCCAAATTATTCGAAGCAAAGTGTAGGTATTGCGGTTGTGATGAAGGTGTTTCTTTGTCGCAATTTTCTAATTACCAACCTACGTAATTCACCTAACTGAGTCTGCAAAAAAACGTATTAAATGCAAGCAAGCTAGGATGCTGTTACTCAATTGTTCTTCATGCCTGATTTGAAGATTACGTAGACATTAAAGCAATTAACTATAATAATTAATTATACCGCAGATTTTAAGCAAGTTACTTTTTTCAACATGTAATAAGAAGTCGTGCTTTTATTTTGCTTAGCTATCTATTAATTTTTCTAATAACTTTTACACCTGCCTGCGACCTGTTGTTACAGTTATAATCGAAAAATGTAAGTAAAAAAGCACGAGCTCAAAACCAATTCTATTTAATAACAATAAATAAAACAAGAGTTGGAAAAATTCAAAATCATCATCCTTTACACAAGCCGAACACATAAAAGTGTTGAATCTAAAAGATAAATGTTGTTAGAATAAAATGTGTAGTGAGTTGGTAAAATATCGTAATCTCGTGTGTTAGTTATCCTTTGTTGGAACTCCGGAACACGTTTTCGAATGAATTGTGGTTGGGCAAACAAAACTGCACATTGCGTTTAATTTGCGAGTTTGAATAAGAGCACTAGTCGAACAAGTAGTAATTTTATGGAAATTTATTATTTATTATGAATTCGGGGATATGCTTGATTGAATATTGAATACAGGCTATAAATAAATCGAACCTTTTAATTATTCAACTATTCGGGAAATATTTTAATAAAACCCATAAAACTTATTTTATCATCCATATTTACTGGAATATGATCTACTGTTGATGAGTGGAATATTTTATTGCAGGTTTATGATTTTACTGCGGTTTAATTAAACCTTACAAAAATAGAACACGCAAGGCAAAGAAAACTGGAAATGTTTGTTATCAACAAATTCCTTTGTGTATCAAAAACTTGAGTAAAACTGCTCAAAAGTTTAGGTATAAAAATAAGCTTAAACAAATATGAAAGGTTCGTTGTTTTTTTTTTAAACCCGAAGCAACTTTTATATTTATTTGACAAATTTACGTGGCCTTTCATATTTCCCAAGTTAATGAGGTTAATATTCAGCTTAAAGGCATAAAAACAAAAAAAAATTTACCTTTATTCTTAAAAAGCTATGAATGTTTTTCTAAAGAATTTTTGCTGTTGCTCTTTGTAAACATTCCAAGCGTAAAATATGTTCTACACTGAGTTTCCACACGTGGCTGAATTTCTTACCCCAACTTAATTTTCCGCCATGTAATGTCTAGTGTGATGTTGGGGTAAATGAGTTGTATTTCATTGCTGCCACATTTCCACACTCCGCTACTCGTGATTACTTGATTAAAGTGCTTTATTTTTTCTTCGTTAAATGTGAACACATTATACTTTGTCTTTCGAGCAACACGTTTAATGTTCCAAACCAAATCTACTTCGCTACTACAACGATTCCTAAATACCATTTTTACTCACATCCAAAATTTAGAAATTCATTCGTATCTACAATATTCATTTTTCCAAATCTCGTTTCAGGAAATTATATGTAATTAAGTTAGTTTTATATCAACTCAATGGTTATGTAGGTCCAAAACATGGAAAATTCAGTGCACACCTTTGAATTGCTTCGGGGAAAACTACGTAACAAGGATAATCAAGCGAGGGTCTCTTATTGAAGTAAAACTACTAATAAGAAGCTAAATAAGTACCACCGAGAAAAAGCACCGAAATTAATCTCAAAAGCTGAAGGAGATAATTAATGTTGCTTCCGTTATTAATTTTTGCTCGAAAGGAAAGGTAATTTTGCTTTATAAATTAAGTAAGTACTATTCAGATGGCGAAGAAAAGGTACGCGGTCGATAAAAAGGAAATTAAGCTGAAAATATTACGAAGATCAGTGCATTATTTAAATTTTTAATAAAAGCAGACAAATAATTAGAAAATCATAGTGATTTCAGCACGATTTTATTCAGTTTTCGGTGGTTGTATTTTAGCAACAACCAAAATATTGCCACAAGGCGAAATATAAGCAGATAAACAAACTAATTAAATTTGGGGAACCCTTTCGGAGTTTGGTTCGTTTTTTTGTTCAGATTTCAGAAGTTAACAACCTTATTAAAAGCATTACCTATCTATGTTAATATTTCAAAGAGCTTTCGCTTTTTAAATTTTAAATTTTAACTGGTTTTAGACTCATCTCAATTAATAAAAAATACAAGAAGTAGTAGCCTAGAGCAACAATTACTGCTAATCTATTAAATTTACAGTAACTAAAAATTTGCTAAGAACTTTTTAAAGTGTATAAAACGCCTTGCGGCTTCGGTTGTTAATTTATTAAAATTATTTGGTTGTAAAAGGGCTTGACATTATACCAACAATGATAATATTAATATAACTGTATATGCAAAAAAGAAAGGGCAGAGTTCAAATGTTTCATATAAAACACCTCCTCCTCCATTCAATCTAAAATAGATATACAGGATGTTTCTAAATTATACCAACAAACTTCAACAGGGTATTTTCCGGATGAAGCATTTTCACCTGATCTACTTATATCCAAAAATGCACCTCTGTAGTGATATGGCCAGTCGAAGTTTGTTCTAAAATTTCAAGAATTTGTAAACGTGTAAAGTTAATCGTTTTTGATGTACGATTTGTTTAAACTAAAACTGACTGCATTTTATTGATCAACGGTAATTTGGAATATGACTTGATAAAATTTTTTACTGACAGCGGTTTTCACTACCATTAAATGTTTGCTTATTTATTCATTGGATTTGACAAAAATAGCAAGAGGTAAAAATGTCTTCCTATTAAATTTTACATAAACGGATACGTATTGTCGAATTTAGATTATTCTTACACATAAAAATTTCCCAAAGCGTTAATTTTATCCCAATCCCCAGAAACGCCCTTTCGCCAGAGCAATATTTTTAGTCTTTTGTCAAAATGACCCTTTTGATAAATTACTAAACTACCCCAAATGCTTTCTTTATAACCTTCATGCTTTTGGAGATAATCTATATTTTTTTTTAATTTTAGAGTAAATTAATTGACCGTATTCATGCAGAGGTGTTTTCCTGGATATAGGTAAATCAGATCAAAATACTTTAATTTTGGCTGGAAAATACCCCGTAGAGGTTTGTTAGTATAATGTAGAGACACCCTGTACATAAAAAGTACATAATAATGGTAGTAATGGTAATTAAAAATAATCAAACGCCGCTCTGATTTAGAAAGAGATGTTTTGATAAGTTACGTTTGGATGATGATCTAAGAAAGTCTTTAAACTGAATTGGAAATAAATTCCAATTTTTGTTCAAACACTGCAGATATGTGACGGTATTACCAGAAGTCCTTTATTCTGAATATTAATATTAAAAACATCAGTTCTGATGTGTTTCTCTAAGACAACTTGAAGTTTTATTTATCAAACCATTATATGTTAAACAAACGATATGCACGAGAAAACAAATTTTCATTCTCCTCCCTATGAAATTGTAACTTTCTATTTTGGTAACGCAATTGAAAGCGAAATTAAATAGAACAGTACTGTTGCCATAGTAACGTTGACAACAAGCCACCTTATTAATCACTGAATCACTTTAGTTTATTATAATTTCATCTTTTACGGTGGTTAAATGTCAAGGAGAGAATGAAAACTTTAATACATTACACGCTGCGAAAGACATTCAGGTGCTCGGAGTTTTTAACTAGCCTCGGCTAGGCTTACGCTTCGCCTCGGTCATTCAAAAACACCTCACACCGAAAAGTACATTTTCGCAGCTTGTAATGTAAATAACTATTTCATATTTAACCAATACATATATAATAGACAATAAAAATAGACAAATCATTTTAATCATACTCGTATTAACACTAGTATTGTCTGCAGATACCGAATTTGAAGCAATATTTGAAATGTAGTTAATTATATCAGCTATACCAAGACTAAAATTAAAAAAGCTAGTAATAGTGACTTTCAAATTAGTTTGATAAATTTTTTTCAGGTTATGATAGGATTATACCTTATTACTGGCCAATAAAAGAATTCTTAAATAAATATAAAACTTACCTTTAGAACAAATATCGGGCAAGCAAACCATTAATTAATATAATAGAATCCAAAGCTGAAATAAACAGTTGAGAATCAAAATTTTTAAGATATATTATAGTCCTTGGAAGTGTATACAGCGTGTCTATGGTGGACTTAACTATACCTCTAGTTTTATTTTTAGTTTTCAATGTTAGAGAAAAAGAACTTTATCTAAAAAGCTTTGCTTGCTTTGAAAACTTCTTAGCCATTATTAGAATGTCGATAACATTTTAACCACCCTGTAACTGTTACCAATATTCTACCTATGACATTTTCTCTAAAAATGAGAAAAAAATATATAGGTATAGTTTGCTTCATCCGTGGACACACTGTATACCACGAATGCTTCTCACACCGCTGTCACTTACAATTATTTAAGGTTTTGATGACCAAATCAAAAAGTGGAGAAGAAAATTCCGTGATTGTATTATCAACTAAATGTTTATTTCAAATCATCGCAAGTAGGTAAAATAGTTACAGCACTACCTTTTAAATAATTAAAAAGTCATCAAATTCTTTCATGCACTTTCTGTATCAGATACCAAAACAATTATTCGGAGTAAACTAAGTAAATGTACAGCCATCACACGAAAACTGCAGGGACCGGCGCTTGCCTTGCTTGGTGACTTTACTTTTCGTCACGACGAGACGACCAATCCTTCAATTTTGATATTGCGTACCTGCCTTGATGTTAATAAAAGATCTATTAGAAATCTGACCCAAGAATCCTGTTGTTATCAATAAAAGCGTAAAGCGTTCCTCGGTTATTTGTAGTTGAATTGTTGCGTATGAAGTAAATGATCCTTCTTACGCAACGGTTTGCAATATTTTAATTAATACTGCTACTTTTCGTTTTGCTTTTTTGCATGTTCTATTAATCGAGATAAATCTAAAATTAGTTAAAATTCAGGTTTAAGCATATTTATACAATTTCGTTTTTCTTAAATACCAAAAGAAAAGAAAAAGATGAAAAAGCTCTCGGTTAAATTAGCATAGGTGGATTGTTATTTTCTGAAATTTACAAAAATAACTGAAGGTTAACTCTGAAGAGTTTGCTACATTTAATTAATTACTAAAGGAAAGCTTGATTAGTTTGTCTATTTATATAATTCGCCCTGTGCTAAATTTATGGTTGTTGTTACGGTAACCGAAACCCCTTGCAAAATCACGCTAAAATAATTTTTATTTTTATATTAATTTTTTTTAATTGTACTTATTTACATTTATTAAAAATAAACAATTTACCGTCAAAGAAATCTTCCCAATATTAATGGCGTAATTTCCTTAGTATCAACCACCCATATTTTTCTTTGCCCTCTGAAAAGTACTCACTTGTCTCACTTAACCTAAAAGTAATATTTTGGAATTAACATAGATGGGAAATCCTTTTAATAGGGTCGTTAACTTCTAAAATGTGAAGAAATAATTGAACACTAACTTGGAAAAGGTTAGCTAAATTTAATTAATCGATTAAGCCGTAGAGGTTTGAACCTTGTTAGTTAGAATGACCATATAACCTTAGAATACCTTAAATTGAACTTGAAAAAAATTTAAAGGGTGGTCCTTAATTAATGGGACACAGAGCAACAGTAGGTTCTTAAGGTCAAAGTATTGATTTAACCAGAATTACATTAGTCCAAAATGTTGAGGGTGTCAAAGTCAAAATTTTAATTTGATTATGTAATTCCAGGTTTTCGAAATATTCATAAGAAAATTGGAGAAACCAACTTTTTTGAGAAACAATGACCCGTCCTCAGTTTTAATTAGGGTCCTGCAAGATGCAAGAGCATCCTTTGAGCTACACTTAATACTTATCTTAAAAAAGTTTCAAACCCTTTTATACTTATGACTGGTTTTATTTCAGAATTAAGACAATTAATTGGCTTAAAACTGGCTTAAAATGTTCCAAATATTGATGGAATTATTATTTTGTTTACTTGTGGCATTAAAAAATAAAGATTTTTTAAAATGAAATGTTTACTATTTTGCTGGATATTTCGAACATTTTACTGTTCGGTAATTTAATTAATCCTTGTATTGTAACGATCATAAACATGGGATTTTAGAAAATTATCTTAGAAAGTGGTATAATTTTAATTTTAATTTTAAAAAACAATTCTGAGATCCTTGGCATCCCCAAGCCTAGATCTCATTCAATAAACAAAGCAAGCAAATAGACAAAAAATCAGACTACAAGATTAAATTGGATTTTTTCATAATTCGATTACTATTTATTAGGAAAATAATTTCTAAATTAATATATAAAAATAGCTAACTGCAGCAGAATGCTGAATTATGAATCGTCAAGAGTAACTAAACGATTTAAGAATGCCAAATTACTTTTTTCATTATGTTTTCAGTTAATTACAGAATGCAATTCTTCAAGGTTGTCCCGTTTAAATATGTAATTAAATTTCTTTAGGAATTTCAAAGAGCTTTAAAATTTGAAGATAATTGCAGTTAATAATCAAATCTAAAACCAATTTATTTACAGTTTTAATTCGTAAAATTAACAGAAACTCCTCGTACTTCGGGTTTTATTTGCCATGTAATACTCAACCGCATTTCTTACAATGTTTTTACCTTTGAGCATAATAATTATCAATATACGTTAAAATTTCACTGTCATTTGTTTAGCAATTCTATGAATTTATACGTGTTCCAACAGTTTCCCAAAAAATCTTTGTAGATTATTGGTTCTGTTATGGTAACATCTTTCAACATAATATTTTAGTATAAATAATTCCTGCATCAATTATAAACCGAAATGCCCGAGGAATACTTGCATATTTACGCTGAAATACTCTCAGGTTCTCGAATAAAAAACTACTTTATAAACTAAAACTGATTCAAAACGTAAACATCACTAACAGTAGAATGATAGAAGAAGCAAACGAGGAAAATCAACAACGAAGTTATTTTATCAAGCTAACAATAACATTTCACAAATATTAATATCATACGGTTGTATAAAATAAGAATAAATGTTTTCATATTTTCCGGGCGAAATCATAGAATTTTACTTTAATGCAGCATTTTACTTTAACTGAACGTACGTGTTTAATATTTCAGGAGAAGGTTGCGTCTTGTCTCTAGTAAACACGCCAATCACGTTTTCACTTACAAGTAATTTTTGGTAGACGTTTTGCCCACTGTAAATATTGTGGCAGGATCGCAGAGAACGAAAGATCTGTGTTATTAGAAAACAAAACCTTTGTTCCAAAAACATGTTTACTTAGCCCGAAAATTATAAGGATCGCCACGGTAGGGTTTCCAGATCTGATCCTTTCGTTATTATAACAAAATTTCTAAAAATGTTGGATGCAAAGCCAAGCATTTAAATAAATATCAACGCCGCTTTGATACTAAAACACCTGACATGATAGAGAAATATTTTAAATGTACGATCAAAGACTACGATTAAAATTTTCGGATGCCTTGAGTAACATTTAATTAAATAGAGGCGCAACTAGAATTGTAACCTATCTAGGCAGGTGTGAATATGACAAAAATGTGCCCATAAATTCCTAATTTTATGGAATGTAACTCGGACGTATGAAGTTTTTTAGATTAGATTTTAATTTTTACTTTTGAAAATGGTCCTGTAATATAATGAAATTTAAGAATTTAAACAATTTTTATCTTTAAGCCAGTAGCTGATACATCTTTCATGTAGTATTATAATAATAAATGTCCAAATAATGGCATTAAAAGTTTCACCAAATTTTTGAAAAAGTGGCAAGAAGTTCTGCTGAAAACCTCTTTTCTTACGACAAGGGAGAATAAACTCATAAAGACTTCAACGAAAAAAAGAATGTAAATAAACTTCAGCAAATTCTATTAATTTGAGTACGAAAAGTTCAAAGAAAAAAAATTCCTTTCTTTTCTGTAAAAAGGACGGAGAAACCTACGAAAACTGCATTCTAAAAGGCTTGATATGAAACACTGTAACTAATTTAGGCAAAAAATCTGCTTACGAAGTGTCTGCAACTTTAGTTGAAACACTTTATTGTAAACCCACGTTCTAAGATCCAAATTCTATAAAAAATTCATTCCTCAAAAATATGTATTTAACTTAAAGTTAACCTAAAAGGTACTGATGTTTAGATTTAGTTCGCGGAATATTCATATATTCAAAATACCAAATACGAATTTAGTATCTTTGAATAATTTGTGTAAAGGAAAGCCCAGAAAACTGATCATAGCATTATATGTTTATTGAAGCTGTGTTTTTCCTTTATGTACGTGATGGAGTTCTTTGTAAAGATTTCTGTTAGAAAATTCTGAAGATAAATGATATATAATCTGGCATTAATTTAATTTAGCCTTTTATAGAACCTTTCGTTAAAAGAGTACGGTTTCCATTAAAAATAGGTAAGCCCTAATTTTAAAAATTGTTAAATAATCAGGATATAAGATGTTTGATGCCCAGATAAAAGTAATTAGTAGGTACAATTTTTAATTCAGTCCTGTAATATCGAAAAAGGCTTATATAACTATTAATTCTAATTTAAAAACGTTATTTGCAAATTTTCTACTAAAGCAGTATCTGAAGGGTGAAGGGTTAAATGTCGTTGATGCAGATATTTCTGCTCTGGAAATTCGTATTTCAGAAATTACCGTTCTAGCTAAACCCGCTCCATATATTCCTTAAAGTAATCCTTCTGCAGAAACTTCTCCTGCAGAAATTCCTGGCTTAGGCTTTTCTACTGTATATAAATATTTCTGCAGCAGGTATTCCTGTTCTTGCTGTAGATAAATACGCTTGCTGCAGACGTTCCTGCTGCGAATATACCTATTATACAAAAATTTCGGTTGTGGATATTCCTGCTGCTGCTGCAGATAAATATTCCTACTAGGTATAATATATTCCTCCTGAAAAAATTCCTACTGCAGAAATTTCTGCTACAGATATTCCAGACGTAGACACTTCTGCTGTAGATACATACTTCTGCTACAGATATCCTTACTGTAAATATTCCTGTCACATAAATTCCTGTTGCAGATATTCTAGCTGCAGATGAACACTTTTTGCAGATATTCCTACTAAAAAATTCCTGCTGCGAAATTCCTTCTGTATACCTATACTCGTACTTCTGTTGCAGATAAATATTCCTGTTACCTACATATATCCCAGCTAAAAAAAATCTTACTACAGAAATTCCTGCTGTAGATAAATACTCTTATTATAGATATTCCTGGAATTATAGTTATGTTATAAATATTACGTACTTCTGCTGCAAATATTGTTACTGCAGAAAATATTGTACAAATTCCGGTTGTAGATATTCCTGTTGAAAAACTTTTAGCAAAAAAATTCTTGTTGTGAAATTCATGCTTTAAAAATTTCTGCTATAGGTACCCCTACTACAAAATGTTCTGCATTCATAGTTCCTGCTGTAGGCCTTCGAAGATAAATATTCCTGCTACAGGTGTATTCCTGTTGGAAATATTCCCACTACAAAAATTTCTGTCACAGAAATTCCTATTACATATGCTCCTGCTACACGAATACCTACTGTACATATTCCTACTGTAAATATTTTAGATCTTGATATTGATTGCCGTTCTAGATAATCCTGCTTCGGATACTTCTGCTGATAAGCTTTCTGCTGCGAAAATTTTCTGTAAACTTTCCTGCTGCAAATAAATGTTCCTGTTGAAAAATACCTACGGAAATTCCAGCTCTAGATAGATATTCCTGCTGCAGAAAAACATTCTTGCCACAGTATTTCCGCTACACATATTCTTGCTGCAGATTATGTTTGTTGAAAAAATTCCTGCTTCGGAAATTTCTGCTACAGAAAAATACCCGCTGCAGAAATTCCTGCTGTAGTTACTCCAGCTGCAGATAAATATTGTTACTACAGATAGGTACCGTGAGTTCAAAAAAAATTAGATAATGGTTGGCCATGATTTAATCAGAAGTGTTTTATTCTCCAGTGTGCAAATCATTGTTTTCACAATTTTATTGAAATTTGCACAACAGTATTATATCAGCAACACCGTGATAACAGTTAGTAAATTCTTAATCTTGCCATAGACATTATTTTTGTTTCTGATGGCCAACTAGCTCTTATCTAGAATTTTTTTGAACTCACGGTAGTTTCGTTGCACGCATAATCCTGTTGCAGATATTCGTGTTATAGGTACTCATCTCTACTGCAGATGTTTCTGCTGAAAATCTTTCTGCTACATAAATTCCTGCAGATACATAAATATTTCTACTGCCGATTGCTCTGCTGTAGAATTCTTGTTATAAATATTCCTGCTGAAGACTAAAGACATTCCTACTACAGATACTCCTGCAGCAGTAATTCCTGGTTCCTGCTGTAGATATTTCTACTGCAAACATCACTATTTCAACTGAGTGCCAGTAAAAACAGGCTAAGTAACAAATAGAATATATGTATACGGAAAAACCGAATAACTAATGCACAATAACAGATATTTGAATAAATAGTTCGAATACACGTTACGTTGTAATACGTGAACAGGGAACAGGCGACTCCTTGACTCCTAGTCTTACTAAGCTCTAAACTGAGAATAAATTCCTTGAACGCCTTAATAACGAATAACTGGATGAAATAACCAAATAATAATTATCCACCGCAGCACAACGGTATGCTAAGTAATTATAGTTAGTTAGTTATCGCTAACAGTATGGTTAAAATATGAAAATAAGTAATTTCTAGCCTTAGTTGAAAGTATTCAAGTGTTATAAATAGATAAAGACATATTTTGTTACAGCCTGATGCTTGGACATTAAAGCTAAGGGAGTGTGGGGTATTCTAGGGCATTCAAAGGCTATTTGAATGATTTTTAAGAAATCTGCAGCAATTATTCGACTTTTTGAAGTTTGATTGAATTGTGTAAGTTCGAAAAGGGGAAAATCAAAATCAAGGCAGTCTTGAAGGGCATTGCAAGGTAGTGTAAGCAAACATCAGCCTCTCATCTTGTTTCCACAGGATTCAGTGATGAAGTCCTTCGTTACGGGTATGTAAACAAAAGCTCAACCACAAAGTAAGTAAATACTGGAAAATATTAAGCAACTAAACCACTAAATTATCGTATTTAATCGTATTTTTATAATCTATTTAAATGAAAATGTCGCCAAATTGAAACCCTTTTCTGTTCGCGGGTATTCCTTCGAATGATAATTGTCAAGCCTTAGGAGTAGGATCTTCATTAACCGCTACCTGTTATAAAGTTCCTCTGTCGCGTGGTATTAAGGAACCCACTAGTGTGAGAATGGTAATAAATAAGTTTAAAAGTACCTATAAAAACAGGCGTGATTGAGTATGTAAGCAAGCTTCGAAGGATTAAAGTCCAACTGAAATTCTTTGGTTATTTGTCACGATTAGTGGCAGAGGAACGCGACCGGAGCCGCCCGGAGTCGGTACGAAGTGGCAGGTGGCGACTCCCGCGGTCAGCACTGCATTACTTCCCGACTCCGGGCACTGATTTTACCGGGTAAACACCTGCCGACTCTTACATCGTTGGTTCATCGAGCGAAAGTGCATGTCGTATCTTTTGTGCACGCTACCGTGGTTCGCATGTGACGAACGTTTCATTTTTATTACAGAAAAGCTCGATTCTGCGGCAAACGTTTGAGCCTCAGTCTGATCCTAGTTTTGGGTGAATCACGCAACAGATTGGTTTCATACAAGGATCGACTCGACCGTGTAATCGTAATCCTTAATACATGTTTCGTTTTGCGACCATTCCGGGGTTTCAGACGGTTAGAATTCATTTTTCTGCCGCTCGAAATAATTGGATTAGTACTTTGTGTTTTTCAGAAGAACGATCATACGCAATATTGATGTCTGGCAATTGTTCGCTAGATTAAACATATTCAATATCAGAAAAAAGTTAGCGACTGAATTTTTTCCAAGAGGCTAAATTTTAGGGGGTTCCTCTACATAGCGCATTTCTTTATAAAAGCTAAGTTCCTATCAAAGGCGGGGCGCCAGACGCCTACATCGGTGGCAATCGTGTGCCCTCGGAACATCTATGCCTGTGGATGCTGGATGCTCTTCTCATGCTCGATGTTCCAGTATGTTGGGGTTCAGTCATCTGCCGCCCTCGGCTGGTAGTAAACGTGCTGGTTAACTTAGCGACCGTCCCGTTCCTCCCTAACATTATACGAAATTTTTACAATAATATATTGAACAGCGACCCACCTTAAAATCAAGGCATTACTCTGCATGCTGTTTTCAACAAAAGCACATTCGACACGAAATTTTAAAGAGTCGCACCAGACCTACAAAATTATTTTGAATCGACTATTGGAGTAATGTTATTTCCGTAAACACAACTGTCGGCAGATACTACCGCATAATAAACGTCAATTACGCGCTATTATTAATATTTACGAGGGTGAGTTATGTGGTGCTAGTGTTTGTTAGTGCGCGGGGTTAGCGGGCGGGTTGTAAAGGTATATACTAGAAACCCAGCAGGTTTCTCGTCAGTGTGGTTGCGACCCTTTGTAAGGGTTGTACTAGAAAATGGTCGCTGTTTATTCGGCTTAATGATCGGCCGTTATCAAAGTGTAATGTTGTTAGGACATGACTGTTTTTAATAAGTTTACGCGTCGGGGTTCCACAACTTAGCGATGGCGGTTTATTATTTGTTAATATGTTGTGTATTCCTAGCGTTAAGGCACGTGCTTGGAAATGATGCAGTATCACCGGAAAATGTCCCACAACCACTACGTTACGAAGCTCCGGACGACTGTAAGTGGTGGGTACGGGAGCCAGCACTGGTCGCTGGGCAAGACGAGGTAGCCCTTACGTGCAAATTACGGACAATAAACAGTGAGTTCGACTCAACTAATTTTAGCGTTATCTCAACTGAATACACGGTTTCATTGCGTATCGAATGCAGCGATCTTATAATGTCGCGTAGCAGCTTAGACGACCGGAGTTTTGTGCATTTAACCAAACTCCGGGAGCTCGAGTTAGAACATTGTAAATTAGGACGTTGGCCCGCTGGTACTTTGGCAGGGTTACGGGACTTGAGGAATCTCACAATTCGTACGCATAATACCAATTGGCCTGCTATGAGTTTAGATCTTGCACCCGAAAGCTTCGTTCCAGTACGTCAACTCGAAAAGTTAGACTTAAGTTGCAATAATATTTGGTCTTTTCCTGAAAATATTTTTTGTCCTCTCACCAATCTCGCTACGTTAAACGTAAGCGAAAACAGGCTGCAAGACGTCAGCGATTTGGGATTTCGCGAAAAGGCGCCCGGTGCGCCGCAACCTTTAATTAGTATTCCGGAAGAAGAACATTTGCATCGAGCCGAAACGCCTAAGGGTTTCTCGCATCCCTGTAGTTTGGACATACAGGTTTTAGATACGTCGTTTAATCATTTCGTATTAATTCCTGCGAACGGTTTCAGTGTGTTGCGTCGTTTACGTGAGCTTTATATTCACAACAACGAAATATCCATGGTGGCGGACCGTGCCCTTGCCGGTCTTAAAGCTTTACAGATATTTGATTTGTCGAACAACAAAGTCGTTGCGCTCCCTCCCGAGCTGTTCAAAGACTCGGCGGGATCCATAAAAGAAATTTATCTTCAAAACAATTCTATCAGCGTACTAGCTCCCGGACTTTTCGCTAACTTGGAACAACTCCTGGCCTTAGATTTATCAAAAAATCATCTGACGAGCGCTTGGATTAATAGCGATACGTTTTCGGGTCTTATTAGACTCGTTTTGTTAAACGTATCTTTCAACAGAATATCCAAGTTAGATCCGGCGTTTTTTAGAGATCTCTACACGTTACAGATCCTAAATTTAGAGCACAATCTTCTCCAAAGCATTCCAGCCGATACATTCGCACCGATGAGTAATTTGCATACATTAATAATTTCGTATAATAAGATTACGTATTTGGATGCCTATTCGTTAAATGGCTTGTATGTTCTGTCTCTTTTGGCTTTGGATAATAACCTACTTGAGGGAATTCACCCGGAGGCTTTTCGAAACTGTTCTAGTTTGCAAGATTTGAATCTCAACGGCAACGTGCTTTCGGCTGCGCCCTTGGCGCTTAAGAACATGCGTTTGTTACGAACAGTAGACTTAGGAGAGAATTCCATTTCTAGTGTAGAAGAGCCCGGTTTCCGGGGTATGAACAATTTGTATGGTTTACGATTAATCGGAAATCAGCTGCAGAATATAAGCAAACGAGCGTTTGCGGATTTGCCGGCTCTTCAAATTCTAAATCTTGCTAGAAATAAGATTCAGAAGATAGAACACGGAGCTTTCGAAGCTAGCCCTACTTTACAAGCGATTCGCTTGGATGCTAATCTCTTGACTGATATTAACGGGCTGTTTGCGGATATTCCGAGCTTATTGTGGCTGAATATTTCGGACAATCAGCTTGAGTGGTTCGATTATGCTCTCATACCCAAGGGTTTACAATGGCTCGACATGCACAAAAATAATGTGCGAGAAATAGGTAATCATTATTCCCTCGATTTAGAACTGAGGCTCCAGACTTTAGATGCGAGCTTTAATAAATTAACGAAAGTGAACGCCGCTGCCGTTCCTAGCAGTGTAGAACTGTTGTTTTTAAACGACAACCTAATATCGATCGTCGAGCCCCACACGTTTTTAAAGAAAACAAATCTTACCAGAGTGGATTTGTATGCCAATCAGATAGTCAGTATGGATTTAAATGCACTAAGGCTTACCCCCGTAGATCCAGAACGACCTCTTCCCGAGTTCTATATCGGCGGTAACCCATTTCAGTGCGATTGTACTATGGAATGGTTACAGAGAATTAACAAGCTTGACCACCTACGGCAGCACCCGCGAGTAATGGACTTGGAAAGCATCTACTGTAAGCTGCTATACAACCGCGATAGTAATTATCTTCCGCTTATTGAAGCCGAATCCTCCCAGTTTCTTTGTACCTATAAAACTCATTGCTTCGCACTATGTCATTGTTGCGATTTTGACGCGTGTGACTGCGAAATGACTTGTCCCACGAACTGCACGTGCTATCACGATCAATCTTGGTCCGCTAACGTAGTCGAATGTTCCGGGGTAGGATATACCGAAATGCCCAGCAGAATTCCAATGGACGCTACGGAAGTTTATTTAGATGGAAACAGTTTCGGCGAACTTTCCAGCCATTCGTTTATTGGACGTAAAAATTTAAAAGTTTTATACGCAAACAATTCTAATATAGCCGCTATTTATAATCATACTTTTAGCGGACTACGTAGATTGACTGTACTGCATCTCGAGAATAACCGTATAAAAGAATTATTAGGTTTCGAACTAGCTACGTTGGAAAGCTTACGTGAATTATATCTGCAGGGTAATCTTATACATTACATAGACAACAGAACTTTTATTGAATTGAAACAACTGGAAGTGCTCCGGCTGGATGGAAATCGTCTGAGTTCTTTTGCAGTTTGGCAATTTATGATTAACCCGTACTTGGTCGAAATTGGCTTAAGCGATAATCCCTGGTCTTGCGATTGTCACTACGTGCATAAATATCGTGCATGGTTGCAAGTAAACGTGGGAAAAGTTTTAGACGCCACGAAAATCGTGTGTACTTTCAGTAATTCCACCAAAAATGTTGGTCCACCCATGGCTGATTTTAATTCGACGACTTGCGTTACCTTCGCCGTAGGTTCACACGCCATTGTTGAAAGTCAAGTTATGAACGACTATTTACCGATGTTGCTTGTCGCAATGTGTGTTTTTCTAGCGAGTGTCGTTATTGTTTGCGGTGCGTTTTATTATCGTAGAGAACTTCGTGTGTGGATATATTCGAGATGCGGCTTGAGAATGTGTTATAAAACTACCGCCTTCGAGGAACAACAAGATAAAGACAGACTTTTTGATGCTTATGTAAGTTATAGCGTAAAAGATGATGCCTTCGTGAATCAAGTTCTTGCACCAGGTCTCGAAGGTGGCGAAGCAAACTACAGACTTTGTTTACATTATAGGGATTTTAACGTATCCACTTATGTAGCTGACACGATAATCGAAGCGGTGGAGTCTTCACGTCGCACTATTATAGTACTATCTAAAAACTTTTTACATAATGAATGGTGCCGGTTTGAATTTAAATCCGCTCTACACGAAGTATTAAAAGACCGAAGGCGTAGACTTATATTTGTAGTGACGGGCGAACTACCTCAGCGTGATTTAGATCCGGATTTAAGGTTATATTTGAAAACTAATACTGTGATTGAGTGGGGCGATCGTCAGTTTTGGCAAAAATTGCAATTTGCCATGCCCGATGTTAAAAGAGCATGCGTTCATCAACGTTCTACCGTTAATATTTATGCTTCTACCGCTCCAATGCATTTGGAACGGTCCAGGAGTCCAGCTTTACCACCGCCTCCACCACCTGGTAAACTACCACCATTCTTACAACATCCACCAAGTCTACCGAGAGATTCTCGAACTCTCCCCCATCCCTTGTGGACGTAGCGGATGGTTCGCCGCAGGTGAGATTGTTTCTATATTAATATTCTTTTAACTTAGGTTATTGTTTTGTAAACGAAACAACCTGGAATTTATGACGAATTTTCTACTAAAAATGGGTGCAACTCCATAGAATTTGAAACCTTAAATCCATAACATAACTTAATGACTTAAATCACATTCATATAAGTCAGTCCAAAGATGAAACCGTGCAAAGCCAGAAGCTTATGTAAACTGTTTTAATGTTAGGCCCATCTGAAGAAATAAACAGCTAAAAGCGGATTACACACAGCATTCGAATTAATTCTTATTTTTTAAATTTGTAAATAACCAAACAACCATGGCGGGTTTTATAATGTTAACTAATAAACTCTTAAGTAAACAAAATCCAGAAGATAACCAAATTAGCATTTCTTCGGTCTAAAATTAAACCGCCAAACACAGAACAGAAATCAGCCATGGCATTTAGGTTAAAAATTAAAAAATATGCCGCGAGCTCTCAATTTTAATTTGTTCGCTAAAAACGCGGGTTATTTATTGCAAGCTATAAATTTCCTACCTGTACTAAAATTTAATTTTCAATCCCAAAATTTTTGTTGAAACCACCAAAAGGTTTTTTGGTTACGTTCGTGATTTAATCAGGGTTCCAATTATCAAACGAAACGAAAGTTCATGTCATGATCCTACTGATGTACTAAATAAAAAGATTTCTCCAGTAATACCTGTAATAAAACGGCATGTTTGAGAATTCATAATACAGAATGAAACAACAAAGCGACCTCACAAAACATTAAGACCCTTGTAAAATGAAAGTTCTATTTTTCCAGGGCATATAAACCGGCAACCGTACAATACATATAAATATTGACATCTTTTCATACGGCCTGTGTTCTGCTCTGTTTGTTTTTGTTGTAAAATTCGCGTAGTGTAGACCTGTATACAAAATAAACACGAACTAGAAAGTAAATACCACGTATATTAACTCATATATTCCACTTTACAAAATACTGAAAACACACGGCTGAATATTGCTCATACTCATTACTTGAAAAATTTCATGTCGACCAACGACTAGATTAATCTCACACAAAACAGGAACGGTTTTACATACCGAGTTATTCGATGATTTCCTTCAGTTTTATAACGTCGGATAAGTACAAGGACAAAATTGTAAAGAAGCAGACTCGTAAAGGAATAAGGATTTTGTTCGCAGGCGTAAAATTTCTAGCTGAACAGAAACCATCATATCTCCGTATAAAATTCTGTCTGTTGACTTTTTCTTTACAACCTTTGCAGAGGTGAATGTTTTATTTTAAATAAAACTTGATTCTTCGATTTACATTTAAAACAAATCGCGATTTTTATTTATTTTTACAACGGCGGTTATTGTTTAATTGTTTAAACAACAAAATATGAAGCGGTTCTTAAAAATACGACGGAGAAAAACAATACCAATAAAACAACCCTCAAATAAAAACAATGAAAGAAAGTTTGTATAGAAAACAATCCTCAAAGTCAAAAACACATTACGTCTTAAAAGTTTCCATTAAAACGTTGTGTTTACTGGAATTAACTGTTTCCTTCGATTTCTTTCTTTTTTTGTGCCTTTTTGTAAGAATATATTCTTTCCAGGTATTTCTATTTTACGGACAAGCAATCCATAACCTTTTTTTTTTTTTTGTTTTTCCAAAGTATCAAAAACAAAAAGAAATCCCAAGCGAACTTGAAGCTAATTTTTGAATCTAAAACAATTAATGTTTCTAGCACGAAAGCTTGTTAAACTAACTTTAAATTACAACTACTTTTGGATTTATTTAAACTGAATTAAAGTTTTTTTTTCGCTTGCGAAATTTTCCTGCATTTTCACGATTTATGGTTCATTTAAACTTGAAAGCTTATTCAAAATGATTTGTATATAAAAAATAATCTTAAACGTAAATTATTATCTACCAATTTATATTAACAAATTTCGAGTAATAGGTAAGCCACTTAGTATAAACAAGCTTCAGCCCAGGTTCCAAAGAAAAGGTTTCCTGCTATCTTAGAATATATTTCGAGATTATTGTAAATGTTGACGTTATTTTCCTATTTCTTTTTAAAATGGTTTAAATGATTAACAAGTAAACTGGCAGTTTTTGAAAATATAACCCTTTCTCCTGTAACTTGTTTTTATAGAAACTGAATTACCACCTGAAAAACTATGAAGTCAAGTTGAACGTGAAATTTAATAAGAAAGCTTCAGCTTTTTGTATAATTTTTTTGCGTTTTAATAAGTTTCCAGGTCTGAAGAATAAATTAATTTCAATGTTATTAATTTTGAACAAAGATATTCGCCAATGATGTAATTTAGACTAGTTTTTCGTTTCCCTATGTTTTAATATGGAAATTGGTGAATCAAATGACCAAAATACAGGTTATTTTTGTAAAAAAAGTGATAAGTTTTTCTTCTTAATTTAACCTAAGAATGTGTAGGCTAAATTATCATTCTTGCAACAAACAACTCCCGCAAACTGCTGCGAACTCCTAAAGATTACAAGTAATTACATCGTTTTCTGTACGTAACCCTGAAGGGAGCGAAGATCATTCATGAATACAATTGGCTTGCAAGAGATTGTGGAATCAGCAGTTCTTTTTAAAAGTCAAACCGCCATTCCACCGATTTGCGCAATCACTTTTACCTCGGAACTGAGGGAAATCTGAATTTATCGTAGGGTTCATTACAAAAGGACATTTTTTCATTTTTTAGTTATAAGAATAACGAGCTGAAAATTCGTTATACGTCGTTTAGATTTAATCAGGACATTATTCAATTGCTATTATGGAAATTTGACGGGATAAAAACAACTTTGCGTTTTGTTATCCTGCTTTTCCATGCAGAAGGAAACAGGGAGCTTATTTGGACGTAAAATATGAACAGTTAAAACGTTGCGGCCTAAATATCTGACGTCGGTGACAACTTTCAGTAATTTATCCATCAAAACTGCTACAATTTTTTACCCAAAACTGCCACGACTTACAAAAACGCTTCAGCAATAATTTACGTTATTATAGTAATTTCACCCAATTATTTTGTTTCGGTATTTTCCGAACACATATCCGAAATAATTTGTATTTACCCAAACGAAATTCCAACCCTTACATCATTATTAGCCTGGAATAACGTGCGAGTATATTAAATAATCATTACAGCTGTTACTACCAAAGTCATTTACCTCAGCCATTATAATAAATTTCATATCGGAGGGAAAGTTTGGAATTACTTTAACTTAAAATCTGAATTAATTTCCACACAACAAATAAAGTTGAGGGGTAGCTTGTATGTTGGGGAAATTCTCATCACCATAGAGATGACCTAAATGTTGTTTTAAAATCCACTGGGTTTTTTATGCTGCGCGCAAGTCAGCGGTGCTTTTAACATTCTTTGAAGTCGGAATTTTTTCCTGAAAGTTTGCGGGGAATTTATGTATTTATTTAATGTTTGTTCAACATCGATGCTTTGCGTTATTAGAAGATGAATCCATGTTTATTTTGTGGATAATTAAAAAACTTTAAGGCAGCGTCGTAACCTGCTTGTTTAAGTAAATTTCTGTAATTTTTATAAGTTGGCCATTTTAATTAGGAAAGTGTTTCGTAGCAAGAATTTTACATAAGAAAATTACCGTGGAAACTGTTAAGAGACAACGAAAAAACCACAAACATTTCGGACTCGTTCATTGTCATTTAAGTGTAACTTACTTACAAACCAATTGAATGTAATTTAATTAATTACGCAATATAACAACTTTTAAGTTCAACTGGTAGGACTTAATGAATGTAATTTAATTAATTACGCAATATAACAACTTTTAGGTACAACTGGTGCGACTTAGTGAAGCTACAGTAATTATTACATTTAGTTTCAGTAATTGTAAATGGAAGATTGATTGAGTTCGTAATTACAAGTTGATAAGTCATTGCAGGACCAAAATTACAATTTCTTACGTAGCTTAAGTTGAAAATAGAATAAATCCACTCTGGTTAAACTCACATTTCAGATTCCTTCGTTGGAATTTGATTGTAATTTTCCCGTTTATTGTATTTGAATTGAATTTGACTATGCAGTATAATAATTTGTAAATTAAAAATGGCAGGAATAAGTCTGACAGCACCTACCATGAAAAATTTGGCAATAATTACATTTTATTACAGTAGACGTCAGAACTACAGGTTTATATTTCGATTGTAGGACGAAAATTATAAGTCAAATACATTGTTTTTATGTAGCCTAATGATAAATATAACAAATTTATTGTATTCAGCTCACACTTCAGATTCGTTCAGTGTAATTTGATTGTAATATAACAGTTGTTAAAGTACAACCCGTAGAACTTAGCCTGGCGACAGCTACAAGGAATTTTTAATAAAGCTACAGCCATTATTATTTAAACTTAGTTACAGTAACTGGGAGTGGAAAATTTATCCAATTCGATATTACAAGTTTATAATTTAGTTGCAGGATCGCAATCACGATTTAATATAAAATATATTTTCTTATGTAGCTTAAATTGTAAAATGTAAATAATTAGAATAAATTAATTCGCTCTGGTTAAGCTAACGCTTCAGATATGTTCATTGCACTTCGATTGTAAATTAGTCATATATTTTAATTTAATTTAATTTTATTATGCAGTATTATAATCTGAAAAACACAAATAAGCCTACTTTAGAAAATTTATAAAAATCATTACACCTCATTTCAATGGTTGTAATTGAAAAGTTCATCCAGTTTATAATTACAGGTTTATAATTCGATTATAGGACGAAAATTACAAGTCAGATACATTTGTTACGGGGCTCAAATGATAAATGCAAGTTCATTATTTTCAAATTCTCACATTCAATTCGTTCATTGTAATTTACTCCCATTTTGTAACTGAATGTATTTAAATTAATTACCCAATATAGGTAACAGTCGGTAAAGTACAATCCGCAGAACTTAGCCTAGCGGCATCTACAAAGGAATCTTAATAAAGCTACCTTAATTATTAAACTGGAAAATTTATCAAATTGGTAATTACAAAGTTATAAGTCAATTACAGGAATGAAATTTAGTTTACATTTTCATACGCAGATTAAGTTGTAAAAAAAATAAATTTATTCTGGTTAAAAACATATTTCAGATTCATTCGTTAAAATTTGATTGTAATTTAATTATGCAGTATAACGATTTGTAAAATATAAATGCTAGGACTAAGCCTGACGACACTTACCACGAAATTTGAGAAAATTTACAGCAATCATTACAATTCCATTACAGCAGTTGTAATTGCAAAGTTAATTCAATTCATAATATTAGGTACAGGTTGATAATTCGATTATAGGACGAAAAGTACAAGTCGGATACGTGTTTTTGCGTAGCTTAAATGATAAATATAAATTCATTCTGGTCAAGTTCTCACATTCGTTCATTGTAATTTGATTGCATTTTACTTATAGAATTTACTGTAATTATGCAGCATAATAATTTGTAAAAGGTAACTGAACTAAACCTTATATCACCTAGCACGAACTTTTAGTAGAGTTCCAATTATTATTATAGGTACACAAATAGAACAGTTTCAATTGCAAAATTCATAAAAATCCTTGTAATTCAGTTACACCAGCAAAATTACAACTTGATAACATATTCTTACGTTCCTAGCTTTAATAAAATGCAATAAATTCATTCTGTCCAAGCTCACATTTCAAAGTTGGTCATTGTAAATTGATTATAATTTACTTACATGTTATAATGGAATTTAATTTAATTACGTAGTATAAGACAACTCATATGACTAAACTTGATATTATCTGCCACGAAAGATACAGTGATTATTATAACTAATTATAGTAGTAATTAGAGAATTCGTTTAGTTTGTAATTGCAAGTTTGTAATTCAATTCGAGGACTAAAATTACAACTGATGATGTTTTCTTACGTACACACATCACAAAAGTCTAGGGATATATATTTTTTTATCGATATAAATCAATTTTGTTATTAAATATCTCTACCATTGATCAAATATGCTAGTGCTAGTCTTTGGGCTAGCGATAGCAATTGTTTCAATAATAAAAAAACAAATGCAAATGCTTAATTCTCAATTCAACTAAAAGTATAGCAATTTCAGTGTGGTTAGGGAATAATTTAATCATCATTTACAGTTAATTTACGTTTATATTGGGGTGATTTAAGTTTTATTGGTGCTGTTATTATGGAAGGTAATCAACAACGACAACATTTAAGTTTAGCTGAAATGAACAGAGCTGTAGGTATGCTAGAAGCTGGTCGAAGACAAGTTGACGTTGCAGCAGCTTTAAACACCTCTCAAAGTGTTATCAGCAGACTGTGGCGTAGATATAGGACATCCGGAGATCCTAGCGAACAACATCCAGGTCGTGGACGCATTACTACCGCAGTTCAAGATCGCTACTTAACATTGGAAGCTAGACGACGACCAATAATTACGGCTAAACAAATGCTTTCACAGCTTTAGACTACTCATAATGTAACTGTATGTTCTCAAACAATCAGAAATCGATTGCATGAAGCTAATCTCCACGCCCGACGTCCAATAAGAGCCCCACCAATTCGACATGGTAATCGAGCACGTAGAGTAGAATGGGCTGAAGAGCATATTCTGTGGACAGAAGAGCAATGGTCTAGGGTTTTGTTCACAGATGAATCTCGTTTTGGAATACAACCTGACAGCCGAAGAGTTAGAGTGTGGAGACGACCTGGTAACTTGGAAAGGCTCAGATGTGTTCAAGATGTCCATTCTTATAAAGGAGGTACCGTAATGATGTGGGGTGGTATCTGCATTGGCGGAAAAACAGATCTCTGTTTTCTTGAGAGGTTTTTAAATGCCGATGGGTATCTAAATAGGGTACTGCGGTCTATAGTGCTTCCATTCGCAGGTGCTGTTGGACCTGAGTTCATTCTAATGCATGATAATGCCACCCCACACGTTGCAGGTACTGTTACCGAGTGGCTTGAAGACGAAAACATTTCTGTTTTACCATGGCCTGTGCAGTCCCCAGACTTAAACGTTATTAAGCACGTGTGGGACATTTTGGGAAGAAGCATTGAAAGTGAATTGGATGAAATTCATACTCGGATTCAGCTTCGTGATACCCTTGTAAGACACTGGCAACAGTTACCGCAAGATGCAATAGATAATTTAATTTTACCAATGCCTAGAAGATGCAGAGCCGTTTTGAACCAAAGAGGAGGAAATACTCTCTACTAAATTTAATTAATGAATACTTTAAGTGCTGACACTTCAATTTCTTATGATTGTATAAAATCAACTTTTTGCTAATAAGTTTCATTAAAGCTTTTTCAACTTGTCTTCTTTTGTTTTAAATTAAATTTCTAATTTAGAATGTTGTAAAAGTATTGTGTTAATTTATTATATGCAGACCACCTAAAAAAAATCAAAATACTTAACAGTTTTGCATAAAAAAAATATATCCCTAGACTTTTGTGATGTGTGTAGCTTAAATAATAAATCGAATAAATTCATCCTACTTAAACTCATATTTCAGATTCATTCATAGCAATTTGAATGTAACTTACTTACATATTGTAATATATATTTAATTTAATTATGCAATATAATAATTTACCAAAACTGGTGGGACAAAGCCTGATACCATTCATTTATTTCGAAACGTTAGTAAAGTTCCAGTATGCATCATACTTAATTAAAATAGTTGTAATTAGAAAATTCATTTAAATTACAGGTTTGCAGTTCAATTACAGGAGTAAAATTACAAATATTTTCAATATAATAATTTGCAAAAGACAACTGGTAGGACCAAGCTTGATATCGCCCAACATGAACGTTTAGAAAATTTACGGTAATTATCAAACTTAATTACAGTAGTTTGTAATTCAATTACAGGACTAAAATTACAACTTGATTCTTGCGGAGTTTAAATGACAAATGGAATAAATTCTTTCTAGTCTTCTTACATATCAGATTTGCTCATTGTAATTTGATTGTAACTGCATTGAATTTAATTAATTACACTATGTAATAATTTCTACAATATAACTATTAGCAATACTGAGCTTGACGATACCCACCACGAAAATTCGGTAAATCTCCAGCAATTACTATATTTAATTGTAATTGCTACACTTAATTAGAATCGCAAGCTTATTATTCAACTGCAGGGCGTGAATTGCAATATAATTACATTTTCGTACGTAATTTAAATGATAAACAGAATAAATTGTTCATTCTGGACAAGCACACGTCGAACAAAATAAATATAGCTCGATAATTAGGATTAATCTACTTACAATTGGAAGTCAGTTTAACAACTTAACTTGCAATTAATCACACGATTAAACTGATATGTGATTAATTACAGTTTAAATTATTGAAACTCGTTTAATTTATGCCGTATTTAGCTGCTTTAAAATCGTTTGCCTTCTTAACCTGTTCAAAATTTAAGTCGAAGAATAATTTAATAATGGACCATACTAAATTTCAAGCAAAACTTAGAACCGTAATTAAAACTTAATAAGAAGTGATTGTAGGTTCTTGAACTCGCACTTTTTTTCTGTTAACGGTCTGCGTGTTAATGGTTCATTATCTCGTGTGTGCAACCGATTTAACATTAATTATTAATTTTATTTGCGTTTCGAGTGGCCATTTCTTGTGGATACGTTATAATGAATATTTTTTTTAAGCAAGAGATTAAGCTGCCTGATATTAGGTAAATTATAATATAGAACGATGTATTTATCACGTCATAACTGTAATATGTGTGATTATTACTACGAGCGGAGAAATTAAATTGGTTATTTAATTGTTTTTATAATTTCCTCTTCTGCTTCTCGAAACGAGGAGAGAAAACACTTCATTAAGGAATATTAGGATTATTTGAATATCGTAGAAAAACTTAATTATCTTTATTGGTAAATTATTTTAATTGATGCGGGAAAATGCTTTTAATTAAGTTAGTTGAGGAATTTTAATAAAATTAAGAGATGATTAACACTTTTATTTTTGTATTAGACAGCCTCCGGTTTTTCTTCTAAAAATTTTAATTTGGGAAGAAGTTTACTTTTGTACTTTAGTTCAGACGAATTTCTGAAATTTTAATGAATATTAAAATGTTAATTTACTAAATTGTGGCTTTTAATTTGCTTTCTTGTAGAATTGCTTTTAAGCCAAAATTTGAAATTTTCTGGTATTTTGTTTTATAACTTATATTGAAGTTTACTGTTTAGATTAAATTAATAAGCTTATTTTCAGTAAACTTTTCAAAAGGAGTGAGTAATTTTCAAAGCCAAACTAATAACTACATCTGGAAATAATTTAGCCTGGTGTTTTAATACGTAGCAAACAGATGCCTAGGCTATTATTTATTTCACTTTTAGATTGTAATTAGAGCATTCGCAGCAATGGTTGTCGATTTTTAACGTTTTAAACAGTAATAACACAGCGAAAGGTGGTGAATGATCAGTCATTTGTATCTTTCTTTCGTATCCAGTTATAATTTTAGCGGATAATTTCATGCTTCACATTTTAGTTTAATTAGTTGGATGTTGTTTAGGTGGTGCTTCAATATGATGGCCGTTCGTGTTAATATCTCATTTGTTAGTCTGGTTAAAAATTACTGAAATAAATTATAAGCAAAGTGAAAAATTACCAGGAACTAGGAATGGGAAGGGATAACAGTTAAATTTATTAGGATATTTACAGGACTTTCTACGTTTTTTAGATTTATCTGGAATTTTCTAAGAATTTCCTAAAATTTCCTAGGATTTGGCAAGGATTACTTTAGGATATTTTTTTATTAGTGCCAAACGGTGTCAATGCTTGTTTTTTGAAGTACGTCGAAAGCACTTTCGGACATCTTACGAGGAATTGAATTCAACAAAGATTTTTTAAGAATCTTTGAAATTTTTAGCGACAATCAGAAGCAATATAATTCAGAGAAAAGTTTTGAAATTCCTATTATACATTTTTGTTGCAATTTTTTTGAATATCTTTGGAAATTCCTAGCTTTTCGAAGGATTTACCTATTCTTTTTACATTAACCTTTAATAAAGTAAAATGTTTAGGAATTTTCTGAAATTCCCGAAGAACGGCGGGAGATTGAAGTGGTTTATATGTTTTCCTTTTAAGGATTTCTAGACATTTTCTAGCAATTTTTTTAATTTTGCTTGTGTTGCTTAAAACAACATTTGAATTTATGGATTTTCGTTCGTTCGTTCGTTCTTTCTTACATCCGCCTTTAAACTTTTAGTTTAAGAAGTTTCCTGAAAATTATCTTCAGTTTCTTATACTTGTACTTGTAGTATGATATTCTTCAAGAGTTTTCTAGCATTATCAAGCAACTGCAAATTTTCGGGGAATTTCTTTGAATTTCCTCGAAAATTCTTAGATTTTAGGACGATTTCTTGTTTCCTGCTTTTATAAGGTAGAATTCTGCAGGACTTTTCTAAATTTCCTAAAGGTTAGCTGGAGCACGAAACAGTTTCCGATTTTTCAATGCACCTCTTATTTTCTACAAAGAGTACCTGAAAATTTTTGAAAGTCAAACAGTAGTCTACGTTACTTAAAGGGATAGGATAGTTTGGACTTCTTGATTTTTTGTAGTCCTTGCATCTTGTTTATTTGGCTTTAAGAAGTTGGTTCCTCAAAAATTTCCTTAAATTACTTATACTCTATTCTTTTTAGTAAGATAGGGTTTTTCAGAAATTTTACAAAATTAACAGGGAATTTCGGATTTCGAGCAACTTTTTAATTTGGCAAAGTAACTTTCAAACGAATTTTTTGTTCTCCTTTTCAGGGTTAATTTGTGGTAAAACGGAATTATTCGGAACTTTTTAATTTTCCAAACAAATGCTGGAGTTCCAAACGATTGATTGTTATATTTTACCAGAATTTCCTGGAAGTTTTTGAATGTTTCATGTTACCAAAGAAAGATGATTTTTACTCCTGGCCATTTTGTTTAAGATTGCCTTAAAATTCCTTTTTAAAGCAATATTTTTTTATGGTAGGTCCTTTTTAGATCAAGGATTTCTTAAGGAAATTAGTCGTTTTTATTTTTTAGCACAATTCCTTGAAAAGTACGTATTTCAGGATTTTAATTTTTAAATGGTTTCTGTTTTTTTAAAGGCCTTGTGCAATTCATAAGTTTTAAGCAGCTTAGTTGCTTATGAGGACACTTTGGATTTGTTGTTTTCTAAACACATTTTACACTCCTTGCTTTTGATTTTAAGACGATTTGGATTTTATCAAGATTTCCACAATTATTTCTCCAGAATTTTCTGCATTTTTAAGGGTTTCCTATGGCTTTTGCACCGAATGGATTTTTTAAGATTTCAAAAATTTCTGGAATTTCCCGAAGAACTAAAATGCTTAGATAATTTGTTCAATCACCTTGCACATATTTTGGAATTTTATTTTAACTTTCTGTATTCTGGAAATATTAATAAAGACAGAAATATTCCCGCAGTGGCGGGTTCCCCCAGTAAAAATTGCAAATGATGTGGGCTTAACTAGTAAGGAGAAAATTAATCCTTGTAGTGTTTAATTTAAGCGTCATACTGTTGGTTAGAATTTATGAGATAACCAAATGGATGACTAAAGATTGTCAGAGCAGATGGATGATGAAGAAGAGCGTTGTAGAGATAAAGGGGACTGGGGGTGCAACCGGATTACCGCCCCGAGCGAGCACAATGGAGATCGTTAGCAAACGATCATCATTTGACTATCGGCAGGTCACACAATCGGAAATAGAGCGAATGACGCCAGTCCTGAGCATAAAAACCCTAGTTAACTATTCTCGCAGACATCGTAAAAGTCTTCCTATAGTATAACTCGGGCCATTTTCGTCCTCAATAAACTACAGAGTATAGAAAACTTTTCACTGTTATTTAGGTTTTAGTAATCAGTTTTCGGTCAACAAAATCCACAAATGAAATGTAAACTGCATATTAAGTGTTTTCTTCCTATTTTCGATTTATACATAAAATTTCAACGAACCAAACCGTAAACAATTTCAGTTATTTTGCTGCCGGCGAAAATATTTTTATAACGGATGGAATTCCAAAAAACTCGAAAGCTACGCAACTTTTTACTTAAATGCTTTGTATTAATAGGATTTCACATGGGAAAAAATGGAGGAATTTTGAAGTTGATTTGTTGTAATCCCATTCGAAAAGTGAACGTTCTTTTAATGTTTTCAGTCTTTTACTCGTATAATAATTGCGCGTAGGGGATTTTTTAAAATTAGCTCCGACAAGCCTAAACTTTCAGTGCTAACGGAGAATAAATTGACAAAATATCCTCGAGCGAAAACATCACTGAACAAAACAAACAATATTCTCCGCATAAAGTATTCCCGTGTTGAAAGTTCAAACGTAATTAAATGTAGCTGAAAAATATTGTTTTTTTTGTGTTCACTGAAATGTAAAATTGTTAAATGTGAAACAGAAAGAAAATGATAACAATGAGACACGGTTTATTAAATAAAAGAAGCTCTTTATATTTGTTTATAATGGCCTGTTTTTGTAATTTTTGTTAATGTATTAATTTTTTGACGAGATTTACCACAAATAATTAATAAACAGAATTACCCTTAAGTTTGTTATTAATTTATTCTAAAGTAATTTAAATGAATTTTATAAATCAAGTCGAGTTTTACTATTTTATCTAGATCTATAATAATGCTTCAGACTTATTCAAAGCTTCTGATTGTTTTAGATTTTTTTTCTGCAGGACAGGCTTATTTGAATTAATCAAATGGGTTATAAATAAACATCAAAGAAAGTGTAAGCCTTCGCTATCTTAAATATTCACGAAAAGAAAAAATAATCACAAGACCTTCAAGAGGTCACACAGATAAAAGTTTATATAAGAAAACATTACAACTAATTGAAACAAATTTATCGGTTATAAACAAATTCATGCAATTTTTTTAAGTAACATAATAACAAGCTCATTATTTCAAACTTTTCTTCAATAAAGTGCAATAACTTTTTAATGCCCTCTGGTCTTTCTTTATAAATAACTTACAAATCGAGATTGTTTTATGTACCTACCTACTCGTCGAAGAGAGGAAAAAATATGTTTATTTAAAAATTGGCATGGCTTGTTTCAGAAGTTTTAAAACGTTAGGTTGTGATTAACTGTCGGCTGTATTCGAGTTTGAACTGATTAAAAATTTTTTTTGAAGAATTGAATTATGTGAGATGAATTTGCAAATTCTACGGTGCTTGTTGGAAAACAAATCATCTGTTATTGCAAAAAAATATTTTAATTCGGTAGCCTTATACGAGGATATTAAATTAAATAGGAATTTTGCAATGTAAAAAATATAATTTGGTTTTCTTACATTGCAACTATTAGACGAAGAAAGAGGTATTTAGGTATTTTAATTTTTTTCTTTAAAACGTCCAGCTAACAGACATAAAAGTTTGAGTTACTTTAATGTGTAGAAGTTTCAGTTATTACAGCTTAAATTTCGGTTTTGCTCAAACCGGCTCAGACCTCCAATATTTTCGAAAAACTTTCACACTTCGATTGTAGATTTTTAATAGAACTCAATCTGGGAACTTCAATAGAAAAGAGGCAAAAGTTTTGTTAATATTGGTAATCGAAAGGTACAGACACTTTAAGGTTTACATTTTTTATTTTGTACGTTGCGTTTTAGTCCTTAATTTTAGCTCAAGTTCAGATTTCACATTCGTTGACTGTAATTTGACGGTAATTTACTAACAATTGAATGTAATTTAACTAATTACGGAATGTAACAGTTTGCAAAGTACAACTAGTACGATTAAATCTGGCGACAACTACAACGAAATTTTAGTTGAGCTACAATAATTATTAGATACACTTAGCTGCAGTAATTGTAAGTAGGAAATTTATTCAATTCGTAATTACACGTTTACACTATACTTGCATTTCAATTTTCTTGCGTACCTAGCTTGAGTTGTGAACAGGAAAGACTCATTCTAGTTAAACTCACATATCAGATTCGTTCGTTACAATTTGATTGTAATTTACTGCTATAATGTAATTGAATTAATTTGTTTTTGCGGTACAACTATTTAGAAAGTACAACTTGTGGAGCCTATAAATTTATTCTTCTCAAGCTCACATTTAAAATTCGTTCATTGTAATTGGATTGTAATTTACGTAGACCTTGGAATTGAATTTAGTTATACCACAGAATAAACTCTTAAGTTATACAGTGTAATAGTTTCTAACGTACAACTGATAGGAATTAGCTTGGGGACACTTACAACGAAATTTTAGAGAACTTACAGCAATCAATTACGCTTCACTACAGTAGTTGTAACTGGAAAGTTCATCCGATTCATATAACTACAAGTTTACAAGTAAAATTTTATTACATAGTTTAAATGATAAATATAAATTCATTCTGCTCAAGTTCTTACACTTCGTTCGTTCATTGTGATTTGTGTGTAATTTACTTACATACCTATTAATTGTGCAGTATAATAATTTGTAAAACGCAGCTGGAAGGAGGAAACCTGATATCACTTAGAACGAAATTTCAGTAATTATTAAATTATTATATCTAAATAGATCAGTTTTAACTGGAAAAGATTACAAGTTTGTAATTTAATTAGGTATATCAGTAAAATTACAACTTGATAACATCGTACTACCCAGCTTAAATAAAATACACTAAATTCATTCTGGTTCAAGCTCACACTTGTAATTTACTCACATATTGTAATTGAACTAAATTTAATTATGCAGTACGATAATTTTGTAAAACATAAGTAGTAGGATCTAAGCCTGGCCAAACTACTTCGAAATTTCAAAAAATACAGCAATTATTACACTTCGTTAATTATAATTTGTAATTGGAAAAGTTGCCCAATTTGTAACCGTAGGATTGAATTACAACTTGAATGCATTTGTTTGTTGGATTTCTTAAAATAATAAAGGAATGTAAAACAAAACTCGCTGCGTCTGCATAATGTAACCGTTATGGGTTATTAGTATTTATGTTCTTTATGGCTGTAGTTTTAGTCAACAGTTCACTCGTAATTTTTATAATTTATTTCTTTGAAAATAGAGCGATCACAATGCAACTGCTGTATCGAGAATATTTGTATTTTAGTTAGTTGTTGTTCTCCTCTGACTGCGCTAACATACCTTAAGGAATTAAATAAAGATAATTAAAAATCTTTACCTTTAATTGTGTGTTTATTTATCTATTACCTGCCTACATCTAATATTGTTTACGTAAGCTCAAGTATAGATATAACAAATTTATTCTACTCAAGCTCACACTTCAAATTCGTTCATTGTAATTTGATTGTAATTTACTCACATTTTGTAATTGAATGCAACTTAATTAATTATCCAATATAACAGTTGGTAAAGTACAACCCGTAGAACTTAGCCTGGCGACACCTACAACGAATATTTAATAAAACGACAGTAATTATTAATTAAACTTAATTACAATGGAAAATTTATTCAATTCGTTATTACAAGTTTATAATTTAGTTGCGCGATGGAAATCACAATTTAATATAAATATATTTTCTTACGTTGCTTAAATGGTAAACACACTAAATTAATTCACTCTGGTTAAGCTTACCTTTCAGGTATGTTCATTGCACTTCGACTGTAAATTACTCATACGTATATTGTAATTGAATTGAATTTAATTATGCAGCATAACAATATGTAAAGTACAAATTGTGAAGCACAAATGGTAGGAGCTAAGTCTGACTACACGTACCTTGAAACTGTACAAAATTTACAACAATTATTACACTTTATTACAGTAATTGTAATGGATAATAGTTCACCCAATTCGTAACTGTAGATTTATAATTCAATTACAACTCAAATGCACCTTCTCAATGGTACATATAACAAATTTCTTTCTCTCAATCTCACATTGTAGATTCGTTTATTGTAATTTGATTGCATTTTATTTACATTTTGCAATTCGATCGGTCGAATTGAATTATGCAATCTAATAATTTGTAAAATACAACTGCCAAGGTACGACTGACCATACCTACCGCGAAATTTTAGTAAAGCTGCAGAAATTAATTATTAAACTTAATTATAGTAACTGTAATTGAAAAATTCTTCCGATCCTTAATTACAAATTTATTATTATTAGTACAAAATAAATTTGTAATTGAAAAATTCTTCCGATCCTTAATTACAAATTTATTATTATTAGTACAAAATAAAAATTTCTGTTCAATTGCATCTTTGTACGTATTAGGTAGCTTAAACAAGAAATAAAAATTAATTCTAGTCAATTGCTCGTTGATTGTAATTTGATTGTAATTCACTCATACATTGCAATTAAATTAAATTCCAGTAGCCACTATAATGATTTAACTGGCAGGCCTAAACTTGACGATATCTAACACGAAAAACTGTTTGTTGTAATTGTAACTGGAAAATTTGTGTAATTCGTAATTACACGGTTTAAACATTCAGAATTGATTTACAGGGGAAATTAATTCTGTAATTGCATTTTCTAACCTATGTAGCTTAACTAATATGTAAAACAAATTCATTTTGTCAAGCTCACAACAATTGAGAAAATAATTGCTAATAAATAAGTATAACTGAATAATTATGATTAATCTGCTTGGTTTGAATGGTAGTTTAACAACTTAACTTGCAATTAATAATCTCATTATGTGAATCAACTGATATGTGATTAATTGCGGTTTAAATTATTGAAACTCGTTTAATTTATGCCATTTGATTCGGTAGCCTTATAGAAGGACATTAAATTAAGTCAGAAAATAGCAAATTAAAAATACAATTTATTGTTTTTATCCTACTATATGGCAAAAGCACTGTGTTTAATTTTTTTTTGTGCAAACCTACTTACAAGGATATTTATTTTAGTCGTAGAACTTTCAGTCACTTATCGCAGTTTAAATTTCAGCATTGCCTGAACATTCCCTGAAAAATTTTTAAGGGCTTTCTCTGCCCAAAAATGGGGTTTTAACACAAAAAAATGTAAATTTTAGTAGAAAGGAGTTAAGAAACGAATTCATTGAAACTCGCGTAATTTTAATTAAGAAAAGCTTAAAAATTGTTTGTAATAATGCGTTTTTGACAAATACTTACCTACATATTTTATTTTACTTGTATGTTGCACTTTAGTCCTTAAGGGCTTCATGTTTGTTACAACTCTCGATACAACACAGATATTAAATAGAAATAAAGGTTTTTAGTTAATGTTAATGCAGTGGATGTGTTTAATTTTATCTGTTTTACGAGGACAATCAACGCGAGCCTTTTAACGTAGCGATTTTTAAACGAAATGTGTAATTTTCCAATATTTTTAAATAAATCGTGCTTTGACAGTACGTTGAACGCGTATGTGTTTGGTAAACACATTAAATGCGCAGCACCTTGACTCGAATTCAAACGAAATTATAGGTGAATAAACCGAAGTGATCTGTGACTTAAAATAAGGACAAATGCCTAGGAATTGAACAATGGTTTGAATTTTTAAAGATTCCTTTAAATCTTTTCAGAAATAGAACTTGAAAGGAAGTTATTTGTCTATTGTGTGTGCGTCTAACCGAGGTCATCCATCTACGCATAAGATCGAAAATTGAGTTTATTGTCATCGTTAGTTTTGTCATTGTGCTCCCTTGGTTTTGAATAGTCCTGGCACATCTGAAGGAAATTTATTTGTTACCTGCGCCCGGCAATCGTTTAAGTTCCTCAGCAGGGATCTGAGGAGCATATGCGATTACTTCATTGTATCAGGGCTGATCCCATCTCGACACTAATGTGATTCCATATTCGTATGCGTGCCCATTATCCCGTAATGACATACCCTGGCGAGCAAATGAGATCAGTGTTGCCTGCGTTGGACTGTGTTAGTGGTTTTGGTGTTGAGAAAATGACAGGGAAGCTGCTGTAATATGTTGAATTGGATCTAACTACACTGCCGCAGATTCCGGCCTGTCGTGCGAGATCTATAACGGTGGAATCATGCTCTGGTACTATCTAGTCGTCCCTCTGAGTTTTGCCTTTCTTAGATGAATCCGGTTGTATATAAATTATTCGGACCGCTACAGGGTACGCCAGCTGCCACCGGCCAATAATGTCGAGTAAGAGGTGCAGCATGCGCAAGAAACAAAACCATAAAACAGAAAACGCGAGAACAAGTGCCGTGATTCGGAAATATATGGAGCGGGTGCGAGACCTCGAAGGAAGTACTCGGAAGTCGATATTCATATTGCATAATAATGTCCCCCATCGGACCGGTTTCCCTTATAATAAATATTTGTAGAGCCCAACCAGGCATGGCCACTCGATTAGAAAAAATTCTTTACGATCTGTTTGCTTACTACTTTAAACAGTCCTGTACCCCACTTCGGACGTTTTCAAAAATGTCAACCGATATTTTCTCATGTAAAGCGACCTCGACCTAAAGGGGCTTAGTTAAACCGAAACCTACAGCCTTTGTTCGAACATCCCTGCTTCCTTCTCGCTCGCCTTAGTGCGGATCGCTGGTGGGAGAGAGACCGATGTATGTGCTCCTCCTATCCTTTTAAGGCACAATGGCCGGGCCGGCCTGTAGTTAGTTCTCCATTCAGAGCCACCGCACCGAGAGCCAAACACAATGAGATCGACTGAGACAGAATGTATTCAATTCAAAGCAGGAAAAGGAAAGTGCCAGTTAAAATCTTTATAAACTCTAAAGTGGCTGGATATACTTTTAGCTGTCACCGACTCATAAATATGTATTAAAATTATATTGCTAAATTATCACCTGCCCTCTGCGAACGCTAAATCTAATTTGAGACATTTTTTTTTAATACAAAGGGGGATTTGTAGCATTGTTGAACCGAGTTACCGATTACTTTGCGCTGCATCATCTCGCCAAGTAGTTGTAGTAGCACCTGGAGAATGATGAATGATGCACCGCCGCGAGTTCTACTTCACGGAATTAAAGCGTTTTCCACTTCCCAAATGACAAAGCTAAGAATCATGAGGTTATATCCCTCACGAATTTTACTTTCATTGTCGTTATTAAAACGGATTACCCTGTTTTGATTTCGAAACGATTCTTTCATTAATACGTTTGTTAAATATTTCATGACGACGCATTCGATCAGGATTCTCTTTTAGAATGGAAGACAGAAAGTAAGACGATCAGCAAGGAATACCTTAAAGTGTAAAAGTTTCCATTTGGGGACGACACGCAATCGTTTCCGAAATGAAAATTAACGTCTGTTTTATTTTTTTTTTTCATTTTAAGCACGTAAAACAGTACTCGAAGAAATCCTTAACATATTTTTCACTTTCTAGAGAGTTTCCATAAAAGTTGAATGAGATTTACTGAAACGAAAAACAAACAGTTACTTTTTTCTAGCAAAGTCCTGAATCCTTGTTACCTGGAATAGAAGCTCCAAATTAAACAATAATTTTATAAATCATTCAGACAATTGTCAATTGTCGTTTGAGTTATTTTATGGGAAAGCATGTTAAATCTAAGCTAGCTTCAGCGGAAATTGACAGAACACAATACAAATTAAGTATTTTAAAATAGAGTGAAAATCCGTTGCCATTAATTTGATGAATATTTCTTCCATTTAATAATGAAAAGAAATTAGATAGTGGAATGAAATTCTCGTGGAATTACTTGGAATTTATTAAGATTCCTTTTACATTAACGTCCTCGACACCTGAAAAGGTACAGGAGGACGAGATTAAAATTGGTGCGAAATATAGGATGAAATTCTGTAAAATTATAAGGAATTTTCTGAACAATTCTGGAACACAACGAAATGAAATATTCGTGGAATTACGTGGAATTCCCCAAGATTCCTTTTCATATTATAATATAAATGGTAAAGGAAGCAGAATAAAAATTTTCTGAATATTCTAAAAGTAATGTATGTTTACATTACAAGTGGAAAAATCAATGAAAATTCTATAAATATTTATGCTATTTCCGTGGAATTCACTTTCAGAGTACATTCCGAGGGGTAAACCACTGCCAAAATTTTGAACACCGGAATTCCCGGCCATTTCAAGAAAAATCGATGAAAATAGGAGTTTCATTTCTCAATATACTTCTACGGAATTCCACGAAATTCCATTCAATTGTAAACCGTAATCCCACTGCAGCTTGCCTCTCGGCAATTTTCGCGTACAAAGTTTTTGTAGCAGTTTATTTCTCCTTTAAGAATTAATTTTCTGTGATAGGTTACATACTAGGCACCGAAATTCCATATCCGATCAGAATGCCATGAATATTCCAAGAACTTCTTTGATATTTTAAAGATATTTCATCTAATTGCGCATCAATAGCTTCTCTTTTTTTATTTTTTTAAATTTAAACAGCTCATAAGAAATTCAACTTAATTATTGAAATTGCAACAAATTTTCCATTAGAATGACGTAAATACTCCAAAAATATTCCAAAGAAGTCCATGTAAATTTCATGGAATTCCATTTAGTTGGGCATATTAGAGGTTAATTTCAAATTCTAAACGACATTTTAAGAAATTATAGAGAATTCCAGGAAATTCGTGCAATTGCTGTAAATTTTTAATCGAATTGCTGTGAATATTCCATAAATGTTAATGGAAATTTAAGAAAATTGTATGGAAATTTAAGCTTCATTCAATTCTGCGTTGTAACTTTTCTTGGAATTTACTTTTAACTTTATTTGAAATCACTGCGATATTCTATTTAATTCTGGATAAATCTATAAATTGGAGAAAATTTTGAGTAGGAATTCTGTGAATATTCTAAGAAATTCCAGGAATATTCCAAGAAATTAGATAGCAACTGATTAGAATTCCTAGTGGACTATGATCTCTGTTGAGGTTTACCCCTAACTTTAGATAACATTCTAGGTAGTTTTACAGAATTTCAAAGAATTGTCTAAGTTTCTGCAAAACTTTTAATCAAAATGCCTCGAATATTCTGAACTTCCACGAAGATTTCAAAAAATTCCTGGTTAATTTAACATGATTCCATTCGGTTGTGCACTATAATCCTTATTGAAGTTTAATCCTAATTTCAAATGGAAGTGTTAAATTGCCGTAAATTGTTGTCCAAGAAATTCCATGAAAATTTCAAAAAATTCCTCGGAATTTTAACGGAATTCAATTCCATTGTCCAGTGTAATCTCTCTTGAGGTATAACCTTAATTTTAAACGAAATTTCAGGAAATTCAAGAAGTCCCAGTGAATTTCATGAATTCAATTCAATTCAATTAACATAATTTTTTGTGCTTTATTCTTTGGCATTTCTTCTCCATACCAGTAACTTTTGACTGTGAAAATGTATAATAATTATTTTTTTAAACATTTATAAAGGAGTTACTTTCAGGAATCTTGTAAGTGGTTTAAGATTTTCTTAACTTTTGGCTTTAATCTCAAACATGAAACATAAAAATACAGTTCCAAAAACTCAAATCAAAATTAAGATTAATTAAAAGCAGAGGATAAGTAAAATATGTTTTCATGAACATTCTATAATTTTATCATTTAACATGTAAATCAGAATTCTGCTTTTTCTGGAAATTCTGCCAAAATTTCATGAGAATTCGATGCCATTCTGCTCTATTTCCTCTGTATATAAATTAAATCGTATTAAATCTGTTGTAATGTTATACAAATTCTAGGCGATCCGAAATTCTACAAATTTCGTGAAAATACAGGTTGAAAAAATTAAATACAATTCCGTGCATATTCTATTCAATTTTCTCTCGGAATAGGTAAATAAAATCCTATCGAATTGCAGGATATTTGTTAATGCTAGGTGATAGTTTACAAATTTCGCATATTTTTTTTGAAGATACTCGGTGTAATTCTATGCAATTCCAGCGAATTCCATTTGATTTTACTTCAGAATAATTGGAATTCTGTAGAATTTCAGGAGATTCCTTGGAGATTTTAGGAAATTTCAATTTAGGTAATTTCAGGAAATTCCTCTGATTCAATTGACGTCATACTTCCTTTGAGATTTCCGGTCAGTATTGCCCTAACAGATTTGATAATAAATCATTAGTTTTCATCTCCTGGCAAATGTAAGTAAAGACTTATTGAAAATATATTCTAAAGATCTACAAAAATTAAAAAAATCCTCATAAAATGTGAATCGAAAGGAGATGTAGCAGATCCCCGTGGATCAATCTTGTATTATGCAAATAGAAAATGTAAAAATAACGCGAATAAAAGAACTACAATAAAAATTGTTTTCAGGAAAATACTTTTGATCTTCCAATATGGAAATGTACGTATTTGAACCAAATATCTGTAATAAGCATAACTATTTTTCAGTACCAATAAAAACTGCAAAAACCATGGCTGTAGGTATAATAAATCAAAACTTTTTCTCGTTTCTGTTGCTTCAATGCTTTTGAAATTGCTCTGAACAGGAATCCTTATATTGACATAAAAATATATTTCTATTTCCTTATTGATGCTTCATTTTAATATCTAAACATACCTATCGGCTTGGTTGGGGTCAATTCCAAAATTTGTGGTGTCTACCCTACTTTGGTTTATCTCTTGTTCTATTGTTTTTACGCATCAACGATCATGATTTTGACTTGGACTTTTCAACACTCACAAAGGGGACCAACTAACCAGATACAAACCAGCGTATTCACTGTGACCTGTTTCTGAAAAAGTCGACCCTATTCGTCATGTATTCAGTGTCTGATTAATACGTAATAAGTGGGTTACGATGCCGACAGACTTATTAAGTTTTGAGCTGCTCATCTGTGCCTTTGTATGTCTGCCTTATTGAATTTTCTATATTTACATACATTAAGCAATATGAACATTTTCTAATTGCAGCGTAAGAAGCTTAGTTATACTCGTAGAAATAAAGGTGAAAATTTAAAAATTGTAAATGGAAACTTGGTAAGTTAAGCCTTGAAGCGCAGAATTTGTTTTTTTAAGCGCAATAAAAGATGTTGTTTATTTATTTATTTAGTTATTACTTGTTACTTTTTATTATATTTAATTTTATTGTATGATTTTTTTTTCTTTTGGGACAACTCAATCCTTTCACTTTTCCGAGGTTTTATATGTAACGTTTCAAGCGTCCACCATTGACACAAAAACTACCTAATTGGGTAGAATAATAAAGTGAGGGTTTATTGAAATATTAAAGCCCAAAACGGCGGCAGCTCCCTGAAATGTCAAATTTCAATCTTTAAATGGGTGAATTTAAAATTATCGATTTTGTAAGTATAAGCCTGAAAATAACCCTAAAGTTTGACAAGCTTTTTTTTGATAAATGCCTGAAATGCATGAAATTGATCGGCTATTAAGGTTTCTTGTTTGGGTAAAACTATTTTTTATTAATCATGGTATTTATTTCCAAAATTAGATTATCAGCTTGTATTTTCATTCATGGTAGTACCTAGTAGAATTGTATAATGCAACAACAAAAATTATTATTGAAGGACTGCTAAATTTAGAACTCAAATATATTACTTAGTAATAAACAAACATACAAATAAACACCCAGTGTATCCGACACCGATATTGAGATTTAATGCAGCGTAAAACTGAATTATCAACAGACCTTTATAATTATAATTAATGCAATGTTGGTAAGCAATTTTCACGTGGAGTATTCTCATATTAATACTCACAGGTATGTCAATGAATATACGTCCAAATTAAAGCAGAACCTGTGCTGTATATTCTAATTTAGTAAATTGATTATACTGTTTACAGTTCGTAAATTAATATTTACAATATCTTTTCGTACCTATTATGAAAATTTGACAAATTTATCAAAAGAAATTTGGAGGTTTCTGTTTATTTTTAGTGAAAGAGAAGTGTTTTGATTTTTTACATTTTATTTTATTTGTTCTATATAGATCTACGTTTTGAATGTATAAAAGGTGATTGAACTACTTGTATGTAAAACGTATAAGAGGACTCTTAACCTATTTATATTTTTATTTCTGTACAGAAACGAAAAAGACATAATTTTTTGTTGAAAACTAAAGGTCGGAACGTTAATAAATATTTATTAAAACTTTTGATTTAGCCAACAGACAAAAACAAATTTTAAAGATTCAGCGCTTTTTTGGTGAATAAATATGGGTTATTTACAATCTTTATAATACAATTTCGTTTTACTTTAAACCCTGTACTATTCCTTTGATGTTGTTTTTTTGAGTTAACCTTCAAGCCTGAGTGAATTTTTGCTAAATATTTAACTGAGGTTAAATGTCAGAAGTTCGCAGTTTGGAGGCTTAATCATCCTCTTGTATTCAGGAATTTTTATTCTATTTAAAAATACAACGAATTTCAAATAATACTCACAAACTTAATACCTTTTTTTTTGGGAGATCAATTTTTTTCGAAAATATAATATTTTGAATTGAAGTGCCTTTCATAAATAATTTAGAAGTTGTTTATTTCAAATAATACCCACAAACTTAATGCCTTTTCAATTATCCTTTTAAAAAATGATTGGGAAAACAATTTTTTTCAAAAATATAATATTTTGAATTTAAATGCCTTTCATAAAGGATTTAGAAGTTGTTTAAACCCGTATAAGCTTCGATGGGAATGATTTATAAACAAATTTTAATGGACAAAAAAACCAACATGAATGTTGGATTAAATATTAAAATAAACACGTCGGTTGTGGCCTCAGTTGCGGCTACTGGACCTTCCTGTTTAAATTAAAATTGTTTATTTTTCCTTTTGTCCCATTCGTATGTAATTTTTCTTTTGCCCTTTTTGGGGTTGTTTTAAAGCGAATTTTTAACATATTGAAAAAATTTGCTTGTTTCAACCATGCTTAAAATTTAAGTATATTCCGTTCAAATGGCCAAGCAGGAGAAAAGCCAGAAACCCTAAACTTTTGGAAAAATTTCTCAATTTCTTTCAATCCAGGATAAATTACACAAACAAATAAAATGATGCCTAACCAATAAGAAATTGCAATTTTTTCCTTTCAAGTCTTTTAAACAAATTTTCAAAAAGCTCAAGATACACTGTAATATCCAAAACGTCCAAATTTATCTCAATAGAAGTTGCCTCGATATAATAGAAGAGCATGTTTATTATCCCCAAAAATCGATAATAGTTTCCGGTTCAATCTAATATATTATTCCCCTTTAGAATTTATCGACGTCCAGTTCAGAACTAAGTCTGAGCTGCGGCTTCAGTGAAACACTTGGATGCGATCTTCCTCTTTTGCCCTAGGGCGTACAGTAAATGGTGATCTTTTGAAGTTAGGTACCTAGTTAGTGTAGACATAAAGGACCGCAATCTCTTTAACGAAGATGGTTAGGAAGTAAAGTCCAAGTTCTGACACTATTATTATTACTACCAGTTGTAGTAGTAGTACGAGAGTCCGTCGCGTGAATAATTAAAGTGAATGTTGTTAAAGTTAAAGCTTTAGCAACAGACCAACAGAGCGTAGATTAATAAAGGAGCAAACTAAAAAGAGCAACGATTATTAAGGTTATATAGAAAAACGTGCCTCTTTTACTCACTGCTACTATCATGGATGAGATGTTGGAATTATAATTAAAAATAATTGAAAGATGAAACGGAATGTGACTGCAAGGGAAGTTGTTAACGATAATAGTTACATCTTTTATTTATATAATTCTGTTATTTTGATTCGTTTTTTGTTTGTCTTGAGAAATACGTAATAAGTTCTGTTTCGATGCTGCTGTTCTTTTGGTATTATTTGCAGCTATTTTTAAAGCTAATTAGGTGCGTTTTTCCACGTTTTATTTATTTGTTTGTCAGCTTGTTAGTTTTTGCAAGTCTTTGTTGAATGAGCTGCAATTTTTTGCAATCATTTTATTTCCAGTAAGGTTGTAAGTTACACTTCGCCCTTGTTAACGCTTGTTTTTTAGTTATTTATTTTCATAACTAAGTTAAGGTCTTCTAATTTTAAACCAGATCTTTGTTGAGCAGATTAACCCTTTTAGAAATTTAAAACCTACGCGATGTAAACATGCTTTTTATTGTGACAAATGAATTCTTTATTAATTTAAAGCCGTCATTTGTACTGCGGATTAAAACAACCGTATATTTTAATTAAATTATAACATCTGTTTCCGAAAGGGAGATTTTCGACTGAATGTTATTACTCTAATTCTAGTTCAGCAAACATTTGAAACCCAAAAACCAGGCTGTTTATAGTTTCGAAAAAAATAATAGATTTTTCAATATAAGGGCTTTAGAAACAGTTTCAAAATTAATATTTTAATAATTTCCCCAGTAAAAAAAAATTCATTAGTTCCTAATCTAAAATAAAATTGCTTAATTTAAATGCGAAAATTCCTAGCAGATTTGGCTTTTGGTAAAAAATAAAACTAGAAAAATCCTGATTCAACTCTTTTTCAAGTTTAAATTAGATCTACTTTTCAAGCTTGTATGTAACTTGGGTTCTCATTGACATTGTCAGATTATGGGATTCCAAAAATTATCTACTTATTCAGCGATCACCTTTGGTTTTGTAATTCGGAATTTTAAACCCAACAGAAGCCCTAACTACTATTTGCAATTTCCATAATAAAATCAAACGTCTGCAAATTAGAATTTAATATCCCAATTTAAAATTAATTTTCCGCATTTTTAATCCTACATTTTTGAAAAATTTAATTGAATCCCACAATTAACTTTATCAGATTTGATCTTGAAACCTAAAAGTCCAGCTTTTTATAGCTTCATATAATTCTAAAACGTTTTACAGAATACGATTCCGGTTGATCTGAGCTTCACAATTAATACTTTTAATTTTTCACAATTTAGGAAATTTGAAATTTTAGAATTCTGACAATTTCTAACTTTAATTTTAATATTTTTAATTCATTTAATTATATGTAATTATAAATTATAAAACTTCTGCCTGACTTCTTTCTTATTTTTAAACGTACAAGCTGAAACCCACGTCTTCACAGTTTAAAATTATAAAATCAATAGCTATGAGCTTCAAAATTCTGTTAATTAGAACTTCAAAATAATTTTATGATGAGTTTCAAAATTAATATTTGAAGTTGGGAATAATTATATGAAACTGGTTCCCATAAATTCCAAATTTAAATTCCAATAATTATCATTTTTGTTTAAATTTATTAAATGATTTCCCATTAAATTTGTGAATTTTAAGTTTGAAGGTCTAAGTCCGAAACCAAACAAAAACAGCTTTTTTGGCAATAAAATCGAAATTAAATTTAAAAACTTTGAAAATTTATAATTCAAAATAATGATCTGAACAAAAATTCCTCAAGTTGAAACTTAATAAATACAACTTTATGTTTGAGTGCTGAAATTCTAAAAATTCTACCTGAATTTCTTTTCTATATTTTAAATTTTAGATTTAGTTTTCAAGCTTGTATTTTTTTGTGAATCCTGACAGCTTTGAATTGTAAGTAATAATGGTAAAAGCTAAAGGCATCGGCACTAAAACCCCGGGAAGGAGCATGGCCGGCAACATGCAGGGTTAAGGCCTCCTATGGCGCTTTTCATACCTCGATTGTTTCGCACTCTATACGTACGGGGCGGTGTGGTGAGCACCACGTCTTCAACAACCGCCTACCTTCCCTACTCCACCACTAGTACCTAAGTACTAATGACTGACTATAAAAGTTTTAAGTTCGAAGCGTTGAATTTGAAACCACAAAAATCCAAGTTTTTATAGTTTCAAATATATAAATACTTAGTTTGAGATTAATTATCTCCAATTTGTTTTTAGATTTGAAATTTTGGAAGATTCCAAATTTCGGTTCTAATTTTTTTTAATAAATCCGGAGCAAATATTGGTCTTAAATTAAATATAAAATTTACATTTAGTAATATTTATAATTATTTTGCACCCAAATGCCAAACAACTTATTCCAAATATTATCTTTTAATGTTGAAATTATAATTACATATATCTCTTTTAAATTTAGAATTTCAGCTATTCAAACTTGCTACTGCGAGCTGTTGTTACTAACGCTGAAGTATTTTAATCCAAAGATCTATTTTTCAAACTTTAATTAAATATAATGAAGCTTAGATTTCGGTCAGTTAACTCGAAATATACTAAATTATGCCTTCAAATTTGTATTTAAAGATCGAAAAATTACAATTTTTCGATAGTTTTGAGTTAACTCAAAAAACTACATTTATTTTAAAATTTTAGGAAGCTTTTTAAACTGTGAAGTCCTTTGTGATCATTTCTGAAGATTTTAAACATATCACCTTCTGATTTTCTATTGTAGATTTAATTGCACTTTTCCTGAAAGAGCTTTGATATTGTAAAGGGGAAATCAGAATTTTTATAAATTATTAAACTCTGCTATCATGAAAATAATCTTTTAAAAAGCAATTAGTTCTACTACCAACACTGCTGTTTCTAAAATCGTTACCACACAAGAAACTCATCTAAAGTTGTTAAGCAGTTTTAAAAATAAGATACATATCGAAATTCACAGTACGTGAAATAGATTTTTTACAAAGCCTTAACAAGGCATCGTTTTCAAGTTAAGCAGTTTTTTTAGTTCAATTAACATAAGTACAAAGCTACTTAAAATTAGATACTTATCGTTTTGTAATGAATTCTAATTTTCATTTAAACTCTGCATTTTAAATAAATACATTTGTTAACACAAGAAATGTTTGAGGCTTAGTTATACATATTTTGAGATGTTGGGCCTTCAGATGGTTGCTAATAAAATTTTGAAAAACCCCAAAAATTTTGCAAAGTCGGATTTTTATTTCAACTCTGTATTGGAAATAAATTTCTTTGGAATGTATTATGTGGTTCAGGATTGGTTTCATTTTAAAATTTGGGTTCTCAGCTGGTTTTAAATAATACAGAAAATACAGTTATGGAAAATTAAGGTGAATTTTGGAAACTAAAAACAATTACTTTTACAGTTTCTATGCAAATTTTAATTTTAAGCAAATACATTTGAAACATAATAAAAGCCTTAGGCTGGGTTAGATTTTCATATTTCCTATCTTTAGCTGCAAAATAAATTTTGGAAAACTTAAAAACCTAAAACAACAAATTAATTCCTGCGTATTTTGGCAAGTTTTGTGTTTTGGAAAAATTCATTTAAGTGCCGTTACTTACGTTTATTAATCCTTTGTAAATAATAAAACGCAGGTCATGTAGCTTTCAGGAAAATAATTTTAGAAGACCTTTAGTGCCCATTTCGAAGTTTCAGTCGTAAACAAGCAAACGTAGTATTACCGCATCCGTATACATAAAATGACGACCTGCTGATGAGTCTATAAAGATACCTCGAATGGAGTTTATATTTAGCATGAGCTTTTTTATTTAGCATGAGTGTAAAGGTTTTCATGCAAAAATGAGCACTCATGATTTACAAAGCAAAAATTCGTCAATAAAATTTATTTATTGAAATACAAACGCCTTTTTAGTATTCAGACATATTCATCCCACAACTAAAACATTTAAAAAACTTGTTCAGTTTTTTCCTATTATACAAAGTCATATTTTTCAATTTATGTTCTAAAATCAAAAACAAGGGACTATGTTTCTACACAGCTGGAGTTTCCGGCATGTGATTCTCATCTATAGTTTACAAAAGGCTAGATTAGTTACGTTATTTATTTGCAAATGTGTTCACGGATTCAGGTTATAATACTCGTACATTGTGATCAAAGCATATGATAGACCTGCTGTAGCCTAGTTTACGTCGAAATTGTTACCTACCTATAAATTCAATGTTGAGGTTTGTGTAGTTGCTTAGTTTGTAAATGGCTGTTGTTTCAATGATTAATGGTTTTATTACAAGGAGGTTGTTTCTCAGGTTATGAGGCCATTCTGATTTGTTTTTAAACTGAAAGTTTGGACGTAAAATTAAAACTATTTTTGATCTTAAAGATTTGAGGTCCATCTCACTTTCAGAAACGAAATAATCCCCCTAAAAGTCTCCTAAGTAGATCCACTTGAAATTCAAGAAAATCACAGGTAATAGCATTCTAGGTGAATAATTGAACTTATTTTTATCTTAAAACGTTCATTGGGTTGTATTCAAACTGGCAATATTTAGGAGAACCACATAAAGGATATCGTTTAAACGATGCATAATCTCTATTTACAGTGCCACGAAACGTGTTTCGAACAAAGAAGTGAACAATGCCCTGGCTTTTCAAATGCAAATGCGGACATTTGACAGACGCCTCGCCACAACTTGTGCGGGAAATTATCATCCTAAGGGTTGTTGTGTCTCACAAACGGATGCAGCTTTAAAAACAATCCATCAAAATAATTTTAGAAACAGTTTTACTGTTTTTCCTTTTAAGGATCATCCGTTTTAAAAGGGAAAACCCTGATTATCTTAAGGATTTCTTTGAGTTTTGTTTGGGTTTATTTACATTTTCAGAACTTTTAGAACTACACAAAAACCCCAACAGATGGTTCGTTATTTTTTGTTAATTTTTTTGCAACGAAGAGATAAAATTATTCTTCACGCACGTCACCCTTTAATATTCTTTCAATATTTACTAATAAGACATTTAATTAACAAAATATAATAAAAAATAAGAAGATAAATGTGTGGTATATTAAAAAAAAAGGTTCGGTCTAATTTTTTCCGAACAATTTTGTATAGCAAGTTGTTAAAACAAGTCTTCCCATAGGGATAAAGTTTTGAGGCTATGTCCTTCACGGTTGTGATGTCCCGGGAAGGTCAAGATTCTCGTTGGGTTTGGTCGTTTGGTGTATTCCTTATTTTAACAGAGTTGACAGCTTGACGGTTCTCCGGCAGAGGATCGATGTACGGTTTCCGTTTCTGATCTTTCCCTTTTGGAGATTAAAATAATAGCTTCACATAATAACCCAAACATAATAACTTGAACACATGTGTTTCGCAGAAAGCGACCTTATTTGTTTAGTTCTAAATATTTAAATACGTAAATCTTAACGACTTTCCATGCGGGGCAAAATTTACTTTTAAATATCTATTTGTAATTTGGGATGAGATTAGTCTTAAATAAGGTTTAGTCTTCTAATTTAAACAGATGTTAGTTAGGGTTCCTTCAGTTACAGACTGCCAAGCAAGTAGTCATCTAAGAAAGATGAGAAAATTTAAATGGTCAACGTGGTCCATAAAACAAGCCGAGTGGGTTGGACAGTCAGGAATAAGGGCACAGTAGGTTGTAAACCTTCAACAAAAAGGACTGTTGCCCTAGATTCCGAAATTTACAACCAGAAAGTTGCAGTTTTAAGACGAATATGTAAATATTCTTAGGTTAACGCAACACACAAACTTGAAATAATGTAAAAATTCCAAAAATGCAGGTTATTAGGTTGAAGCTGTGGTAATAAAATGAAATAATACTAAATAAAATTCGGATAACTAAATTTAAATTGGATCTTTTAACAAAAATAAATATTTATAAATAAAAACGCGATTAATACAGTTAAATGATTTACAAGCGCATGTTAACTTGCTAACCCAGTGGGATATTGAAATACGCCTGCTGGGAAGAAATTAAAAATTCTGGTAAATTATTATACGATTTATGCATAGTTAAAGGAATCAATACCCTGTATTTGTTAATAATTGATTAAAAATTTGGGTTAAAATTACTGAAAATACGATAAAGTTTTGATAAACTATAAAATAAAAGAACAAGCGAAATTAGGCCTAGGCAAAGCGCTTTGAAGTTGTAGGTTGATGCAGAAGAATTATTGTTATTAGTTATTTGCCTTCATGAAAACCTTTAAATTTCTATACGGAATTGGCGAGATTGAATGATATTTCAAATAATGTTAGAAAGCCTAAAGGATCTAAATTCTTCATCAAAACAGTTAAAACGTTCAATATTTTGAATGGTTTTGATAATCTTTTAAAGTTATGTGTACAATTCTGCGATTATTTGGAACTTCCGGATTTTCCTGGTTTTCGGAGTCCGGATAACTTCGGAAAAATTTATTTTTTCTTAAATTACAGATTATAGTGATTTTTTCAAATAATTTCGTTCCAGTAAGTTTAATCATTTTATTAAATGTTGATACTTTCTGATAAATTAAGGGGACTCTGGGAAAATTCCGGAAGTTTCTAAAGTTTCGAATTCTCTTCGATGTTTTCAGATAAAATTCACGAAATTCAGTTTTTTTCCAAATTACTCGAATTTATCTAATATGTATCATAAATAATTTTTTAATAGGTTTTCTAGAATATTTTGCATTTTCTCTTCTTCTTCTTCTTCTCAGATCCTTTATGCCCAATATGAGCGTCAGATGTTTAGTCTTGCTTCACATACTTTTTTGACTACTGCGTTCGACTTCATTCTAACTATGTGAGCATACCAATTCAACTGTTTTTTCTCTATTTTGGTAATTATTATTTCTCGTCTTATGTCTTCATTTCGTATTCTATCCCATTTTGTTTTCCCCGCTATCTTCCGTAGCAATTTCATTTCTACTGCTATGATCTTTCCTTCCTGTTTCTGTAGAAGTGTCCATGATTCACTTGCGTATGTTATTATTGGTAACGCCACCGAGTAATATACCTTTAGCTTTATATTATTATCAATTTCCTTTTTCCCAAAGATGGCTTTATTTAGAGCATAATATACATTATTTGTTTTCTTTATTCTGTTATTTATATCTGTGTCTATTCTTCCATCTTCTGCAATCATGCTACCTAAATACTCATAATTTGATACTTTGTCTAGTCTTTGTTCTCTAATGTATATTTCTGTCATGATGTCTCTGTTGTCTCTCTTGTTTATAATCATAGTTTTGCATTTATCTATATTATTTATTCCAAGATTTATTTTTGTTATTTCTTCTGTCCATATTTCTACTAATTTTTCCATCTTCTTACGACTATCTGCAATCAGTACGATGTCGCCTGCGTAAAGTAGGTGGTCCATTTTTACCGGTTCCAATCTTGTATATCCGATTTCTGTTTGTTGTTTTTCTGATTTTAGATTTTATTCTTGTATTTTTTATTAGTCTATCGATTAATACTATGAACAACAGAGGGCTCAAACTGTTTTCTAGATATTTCTTCGTTCATCTATACTACTCCGTTTACTCTCTTATAGGAGTAAGTATATGTTTTCTATTACTTTGATTAATTTTCCATAGTATACTTCTGTTTGCTGTATCGAAAGCTGTCCTTAAGTCCAGGAAGGTTAAGTGTAGTTCTTTTCCCGTTTCTATCTTCTTTTCTATGATGTTCCGTATTATATGTATACCTATTATCATTAGTTTGTTTGCTCGCCCTGTATCCTGCTTGCTCATCCTCCAACTTACTTTCCACCACTTTTCACAGTTTCTTTTCTCTTTTCTATTATCTTAGTGTATGTCTTGTAGCTTGTTGTTGATAAGCATATGGCTCTATAGTTGTCACATTCTGAATAACTTCCTTTCTTATGTATTGGTAGTATGATATTATTTTCCGAATCTTTTGGGATTGTTTCAATTTCTCATGCTATTTTACATATTCTCAGTAGTCATTCTTTACCTTTTATTCCCAAGTATTTAATCATTTCTGGGTCTAACTTGTCTTTACTCCCAGCTTTATCCGTTTTGATTTTCGTTAATGCCTCTTCTAATTCCTGCATTGTGATTTATTCTATCGGTTCTTCTATTTCATCTTCCACTTCTGCCTCTTCTCTATCCCTTTCTTCCCTATTTTCTTGGTTTTCTTCCTTAAATTTGTTCACATAAAAATTCGACCAAGTCTCTAGTATTTCCCTTGTGGTTGATTTTAGTTCGTTATTTCTATTCTTAATTGCTCTCACTGGATTCTTCTTGTTGCCTTTTAGTTTTCTTACTTGATTCCAAAATTTCCTGTTTTATACATTTCATTTAGGTTAGTTCCAAAGTCTTCCCAACTTTTCTTTTTCGCTTCTCTTACCATATTTTGCGCTATATTTGTTTCCGTAATATAGTTTGTTCTGTCCTCTTCTGATTTTAATGTTAAGTATTTTTTCCATGTTTCTTTTTTTCCCTAATTGCCTGTCTAACTTCCTCGTTCCACCACTGTGTTCTCTTTACTTTATTATTGTATCTTCTTATTCCGCATATTTCTAAAATATTTTGCATTTTCTTATGTGTTTTAATATCTTTTTGAATTTCATCGAACAAGTCAAGAACTTAAAAATATCAAAAAGCATCCAGATTCAATCTGATTTATGTATAACATTTTTGAGAGTTCCCGCATAACTTTTTAACCCATTAAAAATGTTGTAAGTAATTCCCGCGGTTTTTAGTGCATTTTATTTAACATTTCGTGACAGACTGTGAATTCCTGGGATTCTCTCAGACCTTTTCCTATGAATCTAGCCGACTTCGGGAAAATCTTTACCAATTTCAAAAAATACACAGATTTTCGAATTTTTGTAGTCTTATATAACTTTTTTGGCACATTTTTATAAATAATATTATAACAACATTGAAAATTTTTTGAAAACTTCGGAGTGAATATGTATGAAATATTTTGTAAACTTTGATAATAGTTTTTCAACGAGACTAATACAATTTTATGATTATTCTAATAAATTCTAAGATTTCATAACAGCGCCTCAATTTCTCGGAATCTCCCAATTGGAATTTATTCAAGAAGTCCGGTTGCTTTTCTGTAAAATGTGGGAACTTTTCAGTTTTCACAAAATTTGCATTTTCTTCGAGATTTCTAATAATTTTTTTAAGTGTAGGATAATACTTTAACATAGTTTGAAGAATATTATTGCAATTTTCAACCTTAATATTTTAGAATCTGGTTTGAATTTCCCGGATTCCCTAAGATTTGTTTGAATTAGTTCACATAAGTAACTTCGAGAAAAATACAGGAATATCGGCAAGATTTATAATATTCTTGTAAATGTTAATAGGCTGTTTAGCAAGTATTCAAGAATATTAATTACAACAATTCTCGTTTCTTTGAATTTTAACATTTGGCAATCTACTGAAAACTTCGTAAATTCTTTCCGACTAGTTTAAATCCAGACATCATCAAGAAAATCCGAGAACTTTAAACATTAAATAAAATACACGGATTTCTCGAATTTTACGGAATTTTCGGTTTTATGACATTGCAGTTTTCTGATTATTGCAACGGTTTTGAAGATTTTGGGATATTTTCTAAATTTTTTGAATTTCTTTGTATTACTTCGACAAAATCCGGACTTAGAGCAAACACATGTTAGAATTTTTATGTCACAGTTTAAACAAGATCATAATTTATGAGATTATTTTAGTTATGGTCATATTATAAATAAGTCCAAGCGAACCCGCGAAAATCCTTGCATTATAACATTTTTATTGAGTAAATGGATTGGTTATAACTGTGGCGCTTTTACCAATCAATTTTTGCTGAGTTAACATTCATTAAAAACGTTAAAGTGACAATATAATTTAAGGACAACCTTATTGAATATATATTAAATCTAGATATGTTTTGAAATACGAAAAGGAAAATTGGGCCAATCAAACATGGTTAAACTATCTTTTTTAAGAAATAACTTTACACAAATTTTTAGAGTAGAAAACAAAAACAAATGTTTAACTTTTATAAAACTTTTGGACTTCTCAAGGAAATTTTATTAAAATTCTTTACAAAAAGACTGAATTTAAGTCGGAGTATTTCCACTGATAAACTTGCTTAATTTTGAAAAAATAAAACAAGGAAATGGTTATTTATAGAGAGCAGAGAATAAGAATAATTATGTTTTTCACGTCGCGTCGATCATACTTAAAGTGGCGTATATAAGACGGTATAAAAAGGGATTGGCTTCAATAAATCTGCATCCAACAAAAACAAGAAATAGCCTGATTTAGTATCTCAAGTCAATCACAAGATTCTTAGGTGAGATTTAATTAAGTTGAATTAAATTAAGATCAGTCGATAAACGATCTGATTTTAAACAGAAATATGTTAGAATGTGTTAGCTACCGCTTCGATGTTTTATTAGCTTGCCTGCATGTGTTATCACGTGTTTTTATATCCTACACGAAGAAAAACTAAAACTAGCTGAATTTAAATGATCTCAGGCGAGTTATAGAAGCTGCATTTGAACCTTTTAAAAATAATAAGCGTGTAGATCAAAAACTCCCAAAATTCAAGCATATAAAACCCAAAAAATTCCTGACTTGGCAATATTTAGCATGAACATCTTGCATTTTTTGCTTTTTTATTTTAATAATAGGCCAATAAATACTTTTCTTAATGTTAAAAGTTGTATGCTGTGCCACTGATTGCACGCTAGGCTACAAGAATTAATCATGTAATTTTATTAAGCCCATTTACTTTACAAAAGTAAAAACTAATAATAAAAAAATTAATAACGATGTGAGAACACAAATCCTTATTTATTAATCAATTAAGAGAAATCTTAAATTACCTAACGAGTTCTATAATTTAAATAAACAACCATTTTCTTAATATTGTTAGTTTGCCACAGAAATCTACTGTTTTTTGCTTTACTAACAGCCCCGCTTAATATACACAACTGGAAGTTTCTGCATTAAACTATCATTTATAATGCATAATTAAGCAATTAAAAACGCATTTGATTTAGTTATGTTGACCTCAAACTCTTACGATGCAAAAAATCGGTGGTTAGTTAATAGTACTGGAAGTTAAACGTTCCGTCGGTATCGTTCTCTTATTTCTCGCGGGCTTTTATAGGAATTAATAATAGTTTTCTCTTTGGGTTACTAATCGTAAATTATTATTTTTTTATGGATGGTTGTTGGGTTCAAGTTTGGTTAGTTTTAGGCTTTTAGGCCCGGTTTTGACCGCCGCTTTTAATTATTTCCTTGGTAAACTTTGTTGATACAGTTATTTATTGGTAAAACTAGCTTTTATATTATTTTCATTAAATTTTAACCAACATTGACGGGAAATTTGTAGCAAGGATGCTATCATCTAAGGTCGTTTTAGTGGGGAAATTTAGAGTTTGGTTTGTGGTTGGTCAGAGCTTCTCGTACTTCTTCAGATAAATCCAGACGGCTTGTACAAAATTCGGAATTTCCAGCAAGAGGTATTAGGGGATTGTCGATAATTTTTAGCATATTTTTAAAAATATTACAGCCATTTGCAGATTTTTCAATGAAGTTTAAATTTCGTGACATGTTTGGAATTTTAGGGATCATATCAACTCCTTGTAATAAATCCAGACGACTCTGGAAGAGTTCAGGAACTTCACAATTCTCACAAAATATTTGAAATTAGCAAGAAATACGAAATTCTGGTGAATTTCTTTGGCACATTTTGTTAATGTCTTGTTCGGGTAAATTATGAGTGATTATGTCTAACGAATTTTAAATTTCGTGGCATTTTGGAAATTCCAGGATTCTCGCAACCTTTTTTTACCCGAATTTGATGTATATTTATACCAGATTTCTTCAATAAGTTTCAAAGTATTGTAATATGTTTCTTCAAAACTTTTTCGAATAACTTCATGCGACTCGGGGATAATTCGGAACTTTAGAATTTTCTTAAAATACGTGGATTGGGCAAGATTTACGAAATTTTTCAGAATTTTTTTGGGACCTTTTCTAAAAATATCCTGGCAACTCCAAGGTTCTTTTGAATGAATTTTAAAGCTTCGTAATGTATTTCTGCGACAATGTATGAGGTTCATCCACATTCATAAAATTCTTTGGGAATCTAAATTTTTTGAACTGAATTTGAAGGACTTTTTCAATAAGTTTAAAGTATTGTACTATGTTTCTTTGTATTATCATGTGTACTTCAAACTGCCAGCATTCAAACCCTGCTAAAGAAACGCTTTAAGCACCCTATGCTCCCCAAGGAGCCAAAAGGACCAAAGAAGCAGAAAAATATGTTTCTTTAAAACTTTTTCAAATAAACTGTGGCGAAAAGATTCTTTATAGTGTTCACAAAATGCGCGGATTTTGCAAGAAATAGCGAACTTTATATGGAGAATTTTCTAGAATACCTATAGCAATGTATTTTTACGTTTCAGTAATGTACAATGCACTAATACTTTTAGGTGAAAATACAGGTGACTCCGGGAAAACTCTGGGTTTTTTAAATTTACACAAAGCAAGATTCACGAAATTTTTACAGATTTTGAAGGATATTAATTACTTATAATAATTTTCAGAGATATTGATTGATTTTTAAAGTTTTCTAACATGTTTTAAAATTTTCAGACTACCTAGGTAAAACTCTTTTGCGTAATTTCAGGCAACTTTGGAAAAATCCAGAAACATTTATGAAAAGTACATGCATACACAATCTGGCCCTCTTGTACCCTAGGGTGTTGAGGTTACAAATTTCTTTCACTTTCTTCTATTCCTTGCCATTATTGAAGCTGAGTGACAATCCTTTTTCCTTTGTTTTAGAATAGCTCCCACACAGCTGTTTCAAGTCCTTCTGGGTCTGCCTCTTCTATTTTTCCTATTGGTTTTGCTTTCCAAACCCTCTTTACTTGTCTGTCTTCCATCCCTACTAGGTGCCCAAACCAACCCAATTTTTTATCTTCTACTCTCAGGTTTCTTCTTATTTCATCATTTCTTTTCTTGTCACTTCTTTTTACTCCTAATACTCTCCTAGGGTATTTCATCTCAGTAGCTTGAATTATCTTTTCGTGTTGATCTGTGAGTATGCAGTTTCCTCCTCCGTGTAACAATACTGGTAGGTACCTATACCGATTTATAAATAAGAATTTTTGTTTTCTCCGTTATTTGTAGTCTTCTTCGTGTAGTAGGTCTGAGACCTGTTCATTCTGGTAATTTATTGTGTGTTAAGGTGTTGGCTGCTCTTGAGAGGTAGACTGCCAACTGTCACGCCATCTCTTACGGGGTCTTCCTGGTAGTCTGGTACTCTGTCTCTCAGCGTTTTTCCTGTGACAGATCGTAGTATTTTCATCTCGGTTGTTCTCATTAACCTTTTGGTTTTTGATGACTCTGCCTTCGTTTCTGTGGCGTACGTCATAATTTGTCTGACACGCTAAATTCGTACTTTACTGTCTGTGCTCATTCCTTTGTTACGCCATATAACATCTCTTAGATAGCCTGATACTACCGCTGCTTTATTGGTTTGTTGTAAGTCCTCTTTAAGAAGAGAGCCATAGCTTGAGTTGTAGTGATTAGAATATTCTATTAGCTGACCGAATTCTCTTGTTAATTTCTTCTTCTTTATTTGACTTGTATAATACTTCCTAAATGTCTATAGTTAACTTGTTCGACATTTTCGTTTCCCATTTTTATTCTAATCTGTTTATTTTGGTTACTAATTACCACTGACTTTGTTTTTTCGATGTTTATTAGTAAATTCTGTGACACACTCTTCTTTACATATTTCTAGGTTTTTCTGCAGGTTTTTTTCTGTATTATTAAATAGAACTATATCGTTTGCGAAGCCACATATTTCCAAATGCACTGGTCTTTTTCTGACATGTTTTAATTTCGTCAGCTAATGCACTAATAAATAACAAGGGGCTCAATACACCTTACCCCGTCAGCTGTATTAAATTGTTCTTATAATTTATTGCAGGTTCTTACCTTATTGGTGGTATTTTCTGATTGCTTATATCAGTTCTTTATTAGACTTTAGGGCCCAGATTGTATCTGTATTTATTGTGTCGAATGCCTTGTTGATGTGTAAATATCTTTATTTTTTGCTAAGTTTTTCTGAGTGGCTTGTTCTACTGCAAAAACGTGATCTTGTATACTATGCGTCGGCCGGAAACCACTTTGTACACCTTCTACCCGTCTATCACTATTTTCCCCTATGTACTTTCATAATTCGTTTATATAATTTTAATGTGGTTGTCAACAGCGTTATGTCTCTGTAATTTCCGCAATCACACGAATCCCCTTTTTGTATATAGCCATAATTATTCCCATTCTCCAGTCTTTTGGTATTATTTTTTGTTTCCAGCATTCGTTTAATATCTTTAATAATTCCTCCCTTCCTCTATCTCTAATATATTTAATTAGGGTCCGATTTCATTTATTTCCATCCTTGTAATATTGTATTCCTCAATTTCCGTTTCTTGTTCAGCAGCATTATTTCCTGCACTAATGTGTTCTCTTTCGTTATCTGATTTTAAGTAGCTCTTCGAAATAATCGTTCCACCCACTGATAATCTTATCTTCTTCTGTTAGTATCTTTCCTTCTTTATTTTTTGTCCTTTGTAGTTTTTTCCGTACAGTTCTATTATTAAATATTTTTATGAAAAGTTTTGAATGTTAATAATACCCAATAATGTTTTTGCAGATCTAAGAATATTACTGGAATTTTTTGTTTATTCTCATGATTTTGTAAGGTTTTCCGGAATCTTTTAGGATAAATTTGGGCGATTAAGGAAGAATCTGGAATTTTAGATTTTTGGTGGAAAAATGCTGTCAGTCGTTTTAGGTGGGAAATTTGAATTTGTATTTGTGGTAGATTTAAATGTGGATTAGTTATGAAATGAACGGTGATAAGCTTTTAAAAGTTAATAGCAGTACATCATTGTGAAGCAGTTTATTTCGGTTTGTTTGTTCCAGTCACAGATTTACGTAACAACTAAGCGTTAATGTGTTCTACATTAGTAAGATGAGTGCCTATTAAAAAAAAGGTTAATAATTTGTAGCTTTTCGGCTATTTCTCACGTTTTAGATTGTATTCTGTTGTACAATGTACCTCTAATTATTCAATCTTTTGTCTATTCTGGGAGGACTGCTCACAAAAAAGGCATAATTTTAAATTGTAACTAAGAAACGGCGTTAGAGAAGTATAATATAGCGGAGGCGCTTAAAAGTGGTTCCTAATTACCGATAATTGCGTAGGATTTAAGATGTAAAAAATATCCCAACCCATACATCATGTAGAAATCCTCAGCCGACATTTTAAAGTTCGTTGTTGTAGCATCCAATTTTCTTGTTAACATTCTTCAAGGAGGCCGGGCCATTAAAGTGGCGAAACACAAAAACACGCCACTTAAAATTCATTCCGAAACAGTAATTTATCCGAAACAACCTGTTACTAAGACTAATACTAATTCAAACTGTCTGTTTGGTCCCCTCCCTGTGTTTAGGATGCACCTTGTTAACTTACTGAACAATGAAATACTGTATATTCAGAAAATGTCAGTAGCAATTAACATTGGCCAACGCGGTTGCCACATTCTAAATTATTTAAAATACGTTATAAATCGTCGGTTATCGCCCATCTAGAGAGCGGTGGCTGGAAAACAATGGCGTAGGATCTGCTTACAATGGTCTATATATTGCCGGTCAGACCTAAACTAGACGCCGGTTAAAACACACAACTGCTTGCCTTCCTTTACTTCTTGTTCGTTCTCTGTTGTTGTTATTTTAGTTTATGGATATCTGCAATTACTTTCGACATAAAGCACTCTTATCCGTGTTTTGGTAATTGCCACTTTAACTAAGAACAATTCCGTTCCCGTATATTTTAAGCCTGAATAATATTACTGACTAAAAACGACTACCTAATACAAAAGTACTTACTTTAAGAATATCGCCGTAGTTACATAACGAAAGCAGAACCGAATTGGATCATTAACTTGACGGTTACGCGACTTAAGAACCAATTTTCTCTTTTTTAAAGGCTCCACATATTTTTGACAGCCAACAAAAAGTTATTAGTTGGAAATATTTGTTTTTGTTTACGTTTATTAAATAACACGAGTCTAACTTTACGTAATTCCAGTAACGCCCAAACTTCACCATAAATAGCAATTAAATCACCTCTAAACTGTACAAAATGTTACAAAAAAACTGATCGTAAAAACTAATAAAACACAAAGCTAACCAAAATTTTAGTTCCCATGCTCAGTCCCTAATATACACCGAATCCTTAATCCGGATATATTAATTAAATTAATTTAACAACGAACGAACTTTAGATTTTAACACCCTATTTAACTGTAAGCATCAGAACTTGTTTTCTAGTATCGGAAATAATAAATTATGAGATTTACTACGTCGGTAGAATATCGATTTAAATGAACTAATTTAAACCCGATTCTTTTAACAGGCATTTTTCTTGCCTAAAAGCATTTCTCTGACAATCTATAAAACTTGATTTTATGAGTTCGTTGCCGAAAATGAGGTTTATTTTTTTAAATTTTATGGGAAACATGGTTGTTGGTTGTTATCGCAAAAGCGTTTGGAATTGCAAATGAATACGAAATCGAATGGCTTTTTTGATCCAGTTTTGTAAATACTTGAAATTCTTTTGCTTGAAAGAACGTCGTCAGAAACCACTAAACTAAAGCTTTCTTAAAAATGAGAAAAAGTTTTTGTATAAAAAGTCTTTACAGAAAATTAATAAAAAAGGCATTTTTAACAGATTTTTAACATGTATTGGTGCTATTTTAGAAAGATTTCATTTCAAATTCGTGCAAATGCGTGATTAATGACGAATTTTAACATTTGGTAGCACTTTTTATACCTCCCGGATTTTCCCGGAGCCGCGCGGACTTTCCCGGAAAGGTCCGGGAACTATACAAAATTCATCAAATATGCAGTTTCAACAAGATTTACTGAATATTATGAATTTTGAAGCACTATTTTGGGACCATAATTGCGTCTTTTGGTTTTCTGGACAAGCATTTAAGCATTTTGTGGCACTTTCTAACCCTCCCGGAGTCGCTAAGATTTATTGAATGACAATGTAGTTTTTGCAATTTCATGATGAAGATTTTTGATGTTTCTTTTAGACACTGAACCAAGGAAATTACAGAAATGTTACACTTTTTCCGATGAATTTTGTAGCGGTTTATGCGTCTCCCGGATTTTTTCGGAACTACAAAAAATTTATAGAATAAGCAGTTTCTTCAAGATTGATTTGAGTATTATTGTAAATTTTAAGAATTTCGAAGCGCTATTTTGGGATTATAATTGTGTCTTTGTCTTCTCCACAAGACTAAGGTATACTGTGGCACTTGCTAGCTCTCCCGGAGCCACTTATGTACATTTATTAAATGACAAAATTATTTCAGTTTACGCAATTCATGAAGATCTTTGCAATATTTGTCACTTTTTCTAAATATTTTTTGTGTGCCAAGAAAACCACAGAAATATTCCGTCATTTTGGTGAACCTAAATGATTTGTAGCGGGTTATACACCCGGATTCTCCCGGAGCCAACCTAGCTTTTATGGAAAGGTCCAGGAACTGCAAAAATTTTGTAAACTTCGCTAATTGTTTTAGAGATCATTTTTCCTTTTCGATAATGTTCTACGTTTTGAGGCATTTTACGAATTTCCCGGAGTTACTCGTTTTTATTCTTCTTCTTCTTCTCTCGGTCTCCCTATGCCCTTAGGGCGTCGGAGGTAGGTATTTGTTTATTCTTCATTTATCCATTCCTTCCATCTCTTCCGGTCTCTTGCTATCTGTTTCATTTGGTGTAGTGTTATTCCTTTTTTTCTTCCTATCTCTTCCACTTGTTTCAGCCATCCTTTTCTAGGCCAACCTCTTCTTCTTCTTCTTCCATCTCTCCTAGCCTGCATCACTCTCTTAACCAATCTGTCTTCTCCTATTCTTACTATATGTCCATACCAGTTTAGTATTCTTTTATTAATTTTTGTTTCTATGGCTTCTGGCTTTAATTCCCCCGTTATATTTATACTTGTACAATGTACATCTGTCCATTTTTGTTTTTCCCGCTATTCTTCTCAGTTGTTTCATTTCCGCCGCGTTCAGTATACTTCTATATTTTTCATTTGTAACCCATGTCTCGCTTGCATATATTAATGTAGGTACTGTTATTGCACTGTATACTTATGTGTATTTTTGTTTTCTGTTCTTCTCCTCTCTTGCTAAAGACTGTTCTGTTTAAGGCATAGTATATTTTAGTTGCCTCTTTAGCTCTTTTTGCAATTTCTATGCCCATCTTCCCATCATTTGATATCACTGTCCCGAGGTATACATATGTTGACACCCTCTCTATTTCTTGTCCTCTACATCACAGTCCATTTCCGTTACCTTCCTCTTGCTCTTTTTGGCTTATCTTCATATATTTACATTTATTGATGTTTATTTCTAATTTCATTTTTTCGATCTCTTCCACCCAAATGTCTAATAATTGTTGCATTTTCAAATTCTGTGTCTGTTTCTTCCTTATATCTTCTCTTCTTATATGGGTCTCTTTATTGCTATTCTATTGTATTCGGGTTCCTACATCTCTGCTAGTCTTTTCTAGCTCGTGTCTGCCACTACTCCTCTATGTTGTGTTCCTATTTCAGCTCTATTTTCCGTTTTAATTTGTTCAATTTGTTTCATTTCTTGTGTATATACTATAAAATCTATAATACTCTTTGCATCTCTTTCTTCGGCTATGAATGTGTGTCTCTCTTGAAGTGTTGGCAAATGTTAACATTCTAGCCCCATTTCTGTTTTGTACTTGTTCACCGTATTTTCCCCTACATCCAAGTCCTCTGTTTTCACCCTTTCCTATTCTTGCGTTCGAGTCTCCCATCAATATTATTTTCTCTGTTTTCTCCCAGATCTCGTCCAGTGTGTTCTGTACTTCTGCTTAGAATTCTTCCATTTTTATTTCCTCAGTTCCTTCTATCGGTGCGTATATTTGCACTACGTACGAGTACCATTCTTCTTCCGTTTCAATTTTGATGTAGATTATTCTTGACGATACTCGTTTTTATTAAATAGCATAACTATTCTGATTTATCCAATTACATAAGATTTCTGATTTCAAGATTTTTAGCACTGCGCCATGAACATTTGGCAATTTTGGGATTTTTTTGATGAATTTTGACATTTTTCAGATAATTTTGAATATCCCGGAGTAATCCGACTTTATACAGCGGGGCATCTATTTTAATTTAAAAGTACTTTGCTCAAGATTTATGAAAAGCTTAGAATTTTGGATAATTCGGTTTTTTAGAGTTGAATGAATTTTAACATTTCGTAGCATTCTCTGCTTGTTCCGGATTTTCTTGGAGTCATTCGGAGGGTTCCAGATTTTTGTTTGAGGAATATAGCTATAATTTCTCTTGGCCAACACTCAGTCTTTTTTAATTTCCCGGAGTCACCCGGATTTACTGAATAGCAAAATTTAACTCAGTTTAATTGTATTTTTAAAATTTTGCAAGATTCCATAATTTCTTAGAACAATCCCGACGGCATTTAAGCGATTTTTTGATGTTTTAAATAATCTTTAACGTATTGCACAAGTATTTTAATTCCCGGAGTCATCCAGATTTATTAAGCGGCAGAATAATTAGTCCAGTTTAACTAAATTTTTTGTTTGGTAAATTTGCACAATATTTTTAGCACATTGTCGAGGACACTACAGCAACTCTCGTATTTTCCTTGAATTGCAACGTTTTTCAAAAGTTTTCGAATTTCCGAATTTCCCGGAGTCGCCCGGATTTATTGTGGAAAAATTATTACAGTTTAAGTAATTCAATCAAGGCTTCTGATATTGTTTAGGACTATTGTGAGAATATTATAACAGTTTTCATTTTTCCGATGAATTTTAACGTTTTTTAGCATTTTCTAAATTTCCCGGAGTTGCTCAGATTTGTTGACGGCCGATTACAGGTTAAGCAATTGAATCAAGATTTCTGCGATTTTTGTGGTTTTTGGAAATTGTTCAGTACTATGCTAAGAACAACTCAAAAACTTGGGTTTCTTTAATTACATTTTTAAGGTTTTGTAGCCTATTTCGAGTTTCCCGGAGCCACTCGGATTTATTGACGAGTAAAATTTAATTCAGTTTAGCCATATTTTTAACAGTTTTAGCATGTTGCAACTTTTCATAATTTCGTAGGAAAACGCCGGCGTATTTCAGCAATCTTTGGAATTTTGTTAATAATATTTCAACATGTTGGATCTGAATTTCCCGAAGACACTGAGATTTAATAAACGGTAGAATGATTCCAGGTTAACTAATTTGTTTTTAGCAGTTTTGAAAATTTTGGGATTCTTCATATTTTTTAACAGATTGCTGGAGATATTACAGGAATTTTCGGTTTTTTCACAAATTTTAACGTTTTGCCAAATTTTCGAATTCCCTGAAGTTGCCAAGGTTCATTGTGGAAAAAAGGAATTGAACCAAAACTTCTAAAAATGTTTAGGTTTCGCGAAATGTTCAGTACTATTCTTCAATGCATTTTTACGTTTTTGGCATTTTTTTAATTTTCCGGATCTATTGGCGGTCAAATTATTACATTTTAAGCAATTTAATCAAGATTTTTGAAAATCTTCTGTCTTTTGAGAGTGTTATTCAGTACTATGCTTAACAGCGGTTCTTAACCTGTGGTCCGCGGACCCCCAGGGGTCCGCGGCGTCTTTGTAAGGGGTCCGCGAAAAATGTTGAGAGTTACTCGATTTCACATTCAAGTATAGGCTTTGGTGTCTTAAAAAAAATCATGGGGTCCGCAGCATTCAAAAATTTGCAGATAGGAGTCCGCGAGTAACAAAATTAAGAACCACTGGCTTAAATCATTACAGTAATTTTTGTTCTAGCATTTTCTAAATTTCCCGGAGTCGTTCCGATTTGTTGACGCCCGAATTACTGTAATTTAGGTAGCTGAATCCAGAATTCTGAACTTCTTGTGACTTTTAAGACTTACTTGTTCAGTACTATACTAAAAACGTCAGAAAAATTGTGGTTTCGTTTAAAGAATTTCAATTTTTTTTGGCCTTTTCCGATTTTTCCGGTATCACCAGGATATGTTGACGGCCAAATTATATTGCAGTTTAAGCAATCAAGATTTCTGAAAATTTGGAGTTTTTTGAGAATTGTTCGCTGTTTTCCTAACAATATTACATCAATTTTCCATTTTTTTGATTTGCCGTGACGTTTTTTGGATTGCCTCGAATCGGCCGAATCACTGGAATTTATTGATAGTAAAATTATAGCAAGTTACCCAATTTAAGAATATTTATGAAAATCTTGGAACTTTTGATGATTTGTTAGTGTTATTTTAGGTATATTATTACCATTACCATTCTCATTTCTTTAAACTAAATGTCAAAATTACTTTTATGAATTTCTAGAATTCTCCCGCAGTCCTATAATTTTTCTGAGGGATTTCGGGAAAATTTTGGAACCTCCAATGTTAGTGCTAGTTTTGTGAAGTTTTGTTAGAAAAAACCAGGAATTCTTTTAAAAGCGAATTTTATTTTGACAGAATGATCTATTTAAATTTTTGTCATCTACAAATTTAAAGTGAAAGGATTCTGAAATTTATAGCTACTCAGTACAGGTCTGTAAGCATACTAACCGATTTTATAAAAATCGACCAAAATTTATTTTTGAGAAGAATTGCTGAAATTAATTTACTTTTGTTTTGCTCGGCAAATTTTCAGATTGAACAAATTTTTAGTATTAGATTCTAGTTTCGGTATGCAATTTTCCTTTTCTGTTTTAATTTTCAGAAACAGTTGATTTGATCCAAAACCGAGAGAGAGAACAAAAAGTGCATATAAACTTAGTGGGAGTAAACAAAAGGGAGGTCTTAAAATGTTAACCCCCTTTTATTCAATCAATTCATCGAACCGAAAATAAAAAATAGACCTTCAAAAATTAAATCTAATTGGTATTTACGAGTACTTTGAAGTCCACCCTCTTTCAAGCCAAAGTAAAACCCCTTTTCCCTTTATTTACAGGCATCAGTAAATCCTTCAGTTTAAGTCCAAATTCCTTAAGGAATTTCAATTATTACGTAATCCGAGCGTTAAGAACAAAACGTAGCATAATCTCGTTATTACGAAACAATTTAATTATTTTACCTGTTGGAAATTTTGAACAAAATCGTTGTATACTTATAAATTACATAGAAATTTTACGGTTGCCGCCGCATGGTGAGTTAGCAAAATTCTTAGCAAAAAATGTAATTGCCAACAGCTCTCCGGGCAGATTACTTTTAATCGTGGAGAAATAGATCTGTGTGAAAAAGTAAAGCCAGATACGGTAGTTAATGTTTGATCTAGAATATCGCTTGGGTCTAAATTTTGTACAAAACTGTGAAAATAAGGAAGCAACTTCTGAAATAAATATTTATCGATACTTTAATTGCAAGTGAAGCTTTTTGTTTTGCTTTTATATTTTTTGTATCAATTTATGGTAGGTACTGTAAACTGTTTGAAGCAAATAATTACTCTGAAAGGCTTTAAGTTTATGATTTTCTGAAAGTAATTTTTAGATTTGATTTTTTGCTTTATTTATTGACCTAACAACAGCTAAATCGTTTTGTTTTCTTCTACAAATTTATAAAAGAGCAAAGGCAAACGACTGATGTATGATTTGTGAAGCTAAATTCTAACCTCAAATCTCGTGTTTAGAATTAAATTTATTGAATTTGAGGTATGATTTTTTTATTTCTGTCTTTTATTTATTTGTTAACAAGAGCTAAGTTGTTTTGTTTTTCATTTTGTATTTTTTTCCAAAAATTTGTAAAAGCTTCAGGGTGGCACGCAACTACTTTGTAAAGCTTTAAAATTTGTGATTTTCTGAGACAAAATTCTAATCTCAAATTTATTGCTTAAAATTAAGTTTTCTGAATTCAGGGATTTAATTTTGTTTCGGCCTTTTATTTATTGCCTTAACCACAGCAAAGTTGTCATGTGTAGGTATTTTCTTCTAAAAATTTATGAATATACAAAGGCTTGAAGGTGCAACCAACTGTTTTCTAGGGTAATTTATAATTTTTTTTAAACTAAATTGTAACCTCAATATCTTGTTTAAAATGAAGTTTTTTAAATTTAGGGATTTAGTTCTGATTTCTTGGCTTTAATTTTATCTTAACAGCAGCTAAGTTGTTTTGCTTTGTATTTTGTATTTTCTTTTATAAGTACATTTATCACTGCAAAGGCTTGAGTGTAGCTTTGTACCTTAGATCTTGAAAATTTATGATTTGCTGAAGCTAAACTCTAATCTCAAATTTCGAGTTTAGAATTAAGTTTATTGAATTTAGGATTTTAGTTTTGTTTTCTGTATTTATTGTCTTACTACCATATAATTTGTTTTGTTTTTATTTTGAATTTTTTTCTATTAATCTGTAAAACTGAAAAGGCTTGGGAGTGTCAAACAACTGCTTTGTAAAGCCTTAAAATTCATGATTTTCTGAAGCTAAATTCTGACCTCCAGTCTAGTGTTTAAAACTAAGTTTTCCGAATTTAAGGTTTTACTTTTGATTTTTCTGTTTTATAAATTTATAAAACTGCAAAGCTTTAATACCTACATAATAAAGCCAACGTTTGTATTTTAAATCTGCATTCGGCCTTCTTTCCTTTGAAGGCTTGATGGTAGAAAACCACTGCTTTGTAAAGGTTTAAAAAAATTTTTGAAACTAAATTCTAACCTCAAATTAAGTTTTTGGAATTCGGGGTTTTAGTATGGATTTCTTTATTTTATCTTAACAACTAAGTTATTTTATTTTGTAATTTGTATTTTTCTTCTTCTATAAATATGTAAAGCTGCAAAATTTTGAGGATAGTTAAGCAACTGCTTTATAAGGCTTTAAAATTTATGATTTTCTGAAACTCAACTCTAACCCCTAATTTGTGTTTAAACATTTTTAAATTCAGGATTTTAGTTTTGATTTGTGCCTTTTATTTCTTGTCATAATAATAGCAAAGTTGTTTTGTTTTTTTTATACATATTTTCTTCTATAAGTTTTGAGCGCTGCAAGTTTAAACTGAAAATTGCAAACAACTGCTTTTTCAAGGTTTAAATTTTATGATTTTCATAAGCTAAATTCCAACTCCAAATCTTGAGTATAAATTAAGTTTATTGAATTTAGGGTTTTAATTTTCTTTTCTGTATTTATTGCCTTAATAACATCTAATTTCTTTTGTTTTTATTTTGTTGTTTTATAAATTTATAAAAGTGTCTCGAGAGTAGCAAGAAACTGCTTTGTAAGGCTTTAAAATTTATGATTATTTAAAACCTCAAATTTCGTGTTTAAAATTAAGTTTATTGAATTTAAGGTTTGGTTTAGTTTTTTGCTGATTTGTTTAGTGTCGTAGCAATATCTAAGTTGGTTTGCATCTTATTTATACTTTACAAAATTAAAGCTTGAGAGTGTCAAACAATTGTGTTTTAAAGCTTTAAAATTTTGGTTCGTTTAAACCTTGGGCATTTAATTGATATCCAAGTTGTAACTAAAAGTTTAATAACAATCTCAAGTCTTAGGCTTAAATTTAAAGTTGTTGAATTTAGTGCTTTAAATTTTGGTTTTCGTGTTTTATCAGCTTGCTTGCTGCGTTTAAAATCAGGCATAAATCTCTGAGATTGCACAGAATGCAAGATTTTGGTGTATTTTGGGGGTAAATTTTATTTGAACTCCAAAACATCAAAAAATTTTGATATAAAGGCAACTAACAAAAACAAAGCGAAATTAATGCTATACACCGTAAAGTAAATGTTTTGAAGATTTCAATTTCAGTACATTTGAATTGCTGTGCTGAAGATATAATTTATTTATGCAACATGTAAGAACCCAAACTAATCCTAACGTGTATTTTGTTTACTTAAAGCTCGTCGTTTAATAAATATTGCAGAGCTCTAACGTAAATTCTGTACCTGAGGTAAACTAAATTATACAGATGTGTAGTGCTATAATACAAAATCAGTACACATAATGTATACTGATAAGGGTTCCCATGCTGCAAAGAAGAGATCCCAGCTTCTGAAAGACGAACCTCTGTGGACAATTACTCCCCAGATAACTGACCCTCGCAATAATTTATTTTAGTTACCTTTATACGTTCCGAAATACTTTGTTACATAAATTTCTGGCGAATCTCGTTCTTGTCATTAATGGTATTGGAGTTTAGGAGGTTGCTTTTCAAATATTTCTTCACGAAAATGTTTAGAAAAATTTTCTAGTCTTGACCTATTTGTTTGTGTAAATCATCAATAATGATTTTGCTAGATATTTTCAGTCAGAGATTTTCCTGATTTTCTTTTAAAATGGAAGATTAAATTTGGTATTCTTCTAATAATTTATGGCTTTCAACTTTTGCTGGAGATTTACTGAAGGTTTTCAAAACTCACCGTGTGTGCGTCAAATAATCGTTTATTAGCATATAAAGCCAATATTGGTCGACTGTAATCGTTTTCATTTCATAGCCTGAAGCGATACAAAAAGCGTGCCAGGGTCACAAAATTCAGGCTTTTGTTTATTTGATTTGTTCCAGGTTTTATTTATTTTTTGCATTTAATAGGTCAGCAGCTCTAAATACATTTGCAAATTTAAAATTAAATTGATTGAAATATCCTAAAATTACCTTTCATTGTTAATCACAACCTGAAAATAATAATTTGTTTTAGCTTCAAGTTAATTTTAACGCAGTGTGTTTTAAGATTTTCTTTTCAGGTTTCTGTCAACATAATACAAGTACAACGTAGATGCGTAAGGTCTGAATACGATCCCCAAACTTTTTCTTTTTGTCACGAACTTCTCTAACTTAGCAATTGAAATGAATCCGTAAAATTAGGTCAGGAGGAAAACCTTTTTTTAGTAGTAAATCTTTAAACATCCTTTTCTAAAGATTTACTGCCGAATTTGCGTTCTTTTCCTACCCAATGGAAAAAGGCAAGAGTATTCGATATTAGAAAACTAAATTTAGAGTTTCCTCACATTCAAAAAAATTCTAGGGGCTCTTTTTAATGCAAAAATTAGATGCGTAAAAACATGGCTTTTGAAGATTTATTTTTGCTTCAGAAAACGGCAGCTTTCTGTATATTAAAAACAAGCGAGTTAGCAGTCAAGTTTGTTAACCTCAAATCCTTTACAAGGATAATTTTAGAGTTAAAATCCCGCATTAATTTTCTTGCGGGCTCAAAGGGAAAGCAAGGAAATGTGTTCTATTTTTAGGCTTTTCACCAAATTTTTTAAACTTTTCAACGTTATAATGTAATTTATCGTCAGCTGAAGATTATTAAGAATAATTCTAAAAGTTTCCGGTAATTTATGAACAACTCCTCGCTGTTTAATTCATTTAATCTAAGAAACTAGACTCTTATTTAATTCGCTCTAATTTTCAGTCGGGGAAATGCTCGCTGTGGATTTAAATTTTAATCCTTAAGTAACGCCCAACTATCCTGCGCGATTTCCTTTAAAATAATTTTAATATTCCGTTTTAATATCCCTCATTTGCTTGCAAAAGACTCAAAGTAATTATAAATTCCGCAAAATGTAGATGATTTGTATTCTTATAGCATGATTTGAAAATTCCTAAAATGTATTATTTCCTTGAAACAAAAAAGGAAGAATAATATTTACAATACAAATATTCTTGTCGAAAAATGAGTTTTTGCGTGTTTTTTTTCCTGAGGAATTTGAATTTTAAATATACCCCGTGCAGGAGAGTTTATAAATAAAATTCGTATTAAGCGGATTTTTATTTAAAACTACCCCTTCGCAGTCCTTAGAAATGTCGGAAATATCGCGGAATGACGATTCAGTACGAGGTCCCATTGTAATACCACCGATTATTACTGAAATTAATTTCCAGGATCACGCGAAAGCCAACGTCTAAGTGGGAAATGGATATCTGAGCTATGATTTCATGATTTATTTCAGCGTTAATCGAATAATATAAGTTCTACTGACACACACACGCATGCAATATTGATCGAAAACAAATTGATTGTCAATAAGTTTTCCTCATTTATATTAATTTGACGTTTATCCTAAATGTTTTCCCAATTTTCATTAAGGAACTATTTTCGCAACAAACTTTATGGGCGGTTTTTAACTCAAAGATATTGGATTATGAAGCTAACGGCCTGGTAATTAAATATTTGAATTAATTTAATTAATACATACAAATTAATTGACATGATTTTTAAGAAGTAAAAGCCTGAAGTTAAACCTGCGTGTCCAAAGACAATCCGTTAAAGTAAGTAAATGGTGTTAAATTTTGATCTTACTTTGCAGGGCAGATTGCTAATCTTTAAATTTAACTTTTAAAAATAATAAATTTCGGCCATTTTTTACATAATCAAGCTGTAGGGGTTAGAGATAAAATCTTATTTTACATTGCCCCTTACTGTTTAGTCATTTTCATAAATTTAGTTGTAAATACGCCGGTTTGATAAATTTATTACCAAGGAAATGGTGTTGCTTGTCGGATTATCAGAAAGCAAAGTGAGAAGAAGATATATGGCTAGGAAATTTTGAATGTTTTTATTAATTAAACCCTAAACACCCCTTCAAGTCTCAATTATTGAAAAATTTTTATAACCCCAAAAATATTTGTTTGTCATTGAAATCACCTTTCCTGCCTTTTGCTAATATTAAAACCACATTAAGACAGGTTTCAAGAATCTACGTTCCTAAAATAAATATTAATAATTAATGACGATAATCAAAAATCTAGTGTTATTAATTTTAACGTTTAGAAATGTAAACGATGTTAATTAAGAGATATTACCGAAAATTTCTGGCCTAACACAAATCTTATAATACTGGCAGGGATTCATGGGTTACATGTTTTCGGCGGTTTCTGTTTTAGATAAAAAGCTCTTTTAGATTATAACTAAATTAATCACTTGTTCTTTTTTAAGTTTGTTGATAAAAATTAATGGTGTTGTTGCCAAACAAAACGAGCCTTATTAAATAACCTGTTTTGGGTTTGGTGGGATTAAGTCCTACAAAAGTTTTGGAAGGAAAATTTGGAAGCCCAAACTTTTTTTCTTAGTAGGGGGGCAGCCTTCGTTAGAGAAATTGCGATTTTAATTTCATAATAGAACTGACACAAATTATAATTGGTTCTAAGTACGAATTTCCTAATTTTGCAAGAATTTCCTGTTTGCATATTGCAGCTGCGTTAAATTCATTCATTATGAAGCATTTAAAATACGTTAAAAATAAAACTCACCCAGCTGTTTACTGCAGCAATACTGCAAAATGTGGCGCTGAAACAATAATATTAAACATTTGAGTTTGAAGCTTCGGCAGAATTTAATTAAACACAGCTTCATCCTTGCTATTTATTTCATTAAATAACAAATCTATTTGGAAAATCAGTCAATCGTGTTTTGCTTAGTACTTCCAAGTATTATTTATAATTTTTAGAATTTCTTAGAACAAAAAAGTTCCTTAAAATGATTGAAGAAGTGAGTATGTACTTCAAAATAGCCCAACATGAAAGTTTTGGGGTCAAAGTTTGTAGGATTATTAATTATTAAACTTGTTTCTCCTAACAAACTTAAGTTTATAGTATGGAAATTTACTTTACTGTGTGGAAAAGTAAACAGCAATGCTTAATTAAAAATTCAGTAAGTACCTAAACGTCGAATTTATCAAAGTTTTGGTAAGCTGTGATAACTTTGAAGAAGCAAACCTTGAATATGCAAATAATTGTTAGACTTCTCTTTAATAATTATTAATAAGTATGACGAATAACAGATTTTTAGCTTAAATATCTTGACAACAAATTTAATTTGACGTTCAAACATTGCACTGAAATTTCAGAACAATAAAACTCAAATGGCTTAAAGATTTTTGTAGTCAAAAATAAGAAATTTTTTGCTTAGGTCGCGATTATCTGCTTTAAAACTAATTTTTTCTGTTTGTTACAGGTGAGTTCGGCGTTCCTTTTATTAAAAAGTTGGGTAAGATATTTAAGAATTTATTTGGAGTGTAGCTCTTCAAAGTTTGCATCTAAGAGACGCGTAACTTCAACCCTTCAGAAATTCAGCAAATTGTTTTTTATTTTGCTTTTAGAAGCACCCCTCAATCAACTTTCTTAAACAATAACGATTTGCTCAATTCGTGGCACTTGGAAAAAATCCTAAACAAATTTAATCTCCAAACATTCATTCTTTGTTCAAAATTTGCAATTCTTTGTTTATAAGTATTTGCTACACCTAAAAATAAACTGCTTCCCATACCTAACCTAACTACATTCACTCGTTATTTTCACGCTCGTTAGAAAACATTTCTGTTTCGAGAAGTCGAGACTTAATGCTAATAACCATTAAATCGCGAGAAAGGAAAAAAGGCATTAGTATTACAAGAATTTAATTCTTTATTCTTAGAATTCTATTGTTAGGTGAAGCTTCTAATGGAAATCTACATCTTAGGGTTCCTTAACATTTCACGCCGTGCTTATGCAAATTATTTTTGTTTTTTTTTTAAATGGTTATAAAAACAAATTTACCAACCGTTAAATTTTAAATTTAGAAGTTTGAGGAAATTCGAATATAAGTATTTAAAGGAATAAATTCCTTTAAACAGGCGAATTTAGAGGTTTTTCATAAACATTAAAATTTGATATAAAAACGAAAATACGAGGACGTTAGTATTGTAGGTACATTACTGTAAGTACAATTTAATCATTTCCTTTTCTCTTTGTTTGAAAGTGAAACCGTTTGGCGGAAGATGCTCATTGTCGGAGAGCTAAAAAGGGATTTTTTTTAAATTGTTTAGGAATTTTCGTTTTTGTTACACTTTCAAATACTAAATTGATGTATCTTCCTCATATAACACGATTTCTAATTTCTAATTTAAATTTGCGAATAGATACCTTCTGCTCTAAAAATATTCTTTTCTGGTGTGGATTTAAAGCAGAATCTCTGAGAGTTTGTAAAATTAAACAAATTTCGAATATTTTCACATGTTTGTTTTTTATATTTTAATATTAGAAATGCCCAGAAAATGTTGCCATTACTTCAGATAATAGAAACTTTTGCTTGAATAAATGTTTTACATACGAAATAGCGATATTCAGATTAGTTCAAAATTAAATCATAATTTTAATGTTCGAAGAAAGCATTCAAAAAATTACCTAGCTTGAAAGCATAGAAATTTGGTAAATTTATCAATACGAAAAGCTATGGAATTTTTCCTAATTTATTCTGCACGAAAACTTTCGATTAAATAAATATTTTAAGTACGAGATGGTGATATTCAGATTATTTCAGACTTATATCGTAGTTTAGATGTTAGAAATGTTAAAAAAAATACGTTGCTTAAAAGCATAGAAATTTTGTAATTTTCCAAAGCTCTGGAATTTTTCCTAAATCGTTTTGAGCGGAACTTTTTGTTTAAGTCAACGTTTTAAGTCCGACACAGTGATAACCAAATTATTTAGAAATTAAAATATATGTAGTTTTAATATTAGAAAGTTTGAAAGCTTAACAGTTTGGTAAATTTCTGAAAAGAATTTTTTCTAAATTATTTTGAAGGGAAGCTTTTGCTTAAATCAACGCTTGAGGTAAGACAGTGAATAGTCAAATTATTTAAAAATTATTAGAACATAATTGCAACGTGGAAAAAATTGCCAATTTTGAAGGTATAGAAATTTGGTAAAAGATGTTAGAAACGAACACAAAAATTGACGCTGCTTGAAAGCATAGAAATTTCGTAAATTCCCAAAGCTCTGGAATTTTTCCTAAATTATTTCGAACGAAAATTTTTGTTTAAGTAAACATTTTAAGTACCAGACAGTGATACCCAAATTATTTAAAATTTAGAACATAGTTGAAACATGCAAAACAATTGCCAGTGTGCAAGTATCGAAATATTGTAAATTTCCAAAAGAAGAAGCTCTGAAATGTTTCGTAAATTATTCTGAACGAGGACTTTTGATTAAGTAAATATTTTAGGTACGAAGTAGTGATATTCAGATTATTTCAAAATTAAGTTATAGTTACAATACTATAAAACCTTCAAGAAAATTGTCCCAGCTTGAAGGCATAGAAATTTGCAAAGGGAAAAGTTCTGGAATTTTCCCTAAATTATTTTAAGCGAATATTTTTGCTTAAATAAATGTTTTAAGTACGAAACACTGATATTCAGACTATTTAAAAGTTAAAACAATGTTTTAATATTAGAATCGTGCAAAAACTTGCCACAGCTTGAAATCATAGAGATGTTCGGTAAATATCTGAAAGGAATTTTGAAGGAAAATTTTTGCTTGAATAAACATTTAAGGTAAGAGACAAATGATATTCAAATTATTTAAAAATTAGAACATATATAGTTGAAACGCGCAACAAAATTGCCAGTGTTAAAAGCATAGAAATTTGAAAAATTTCCAAAAGATGAAAGTTCTGCAATTTTTCCTAAATTATTGTGAACGAAGACCTTCGGTTAAATAACTATTTTAGGTAGGTGGTAGTGATATTCAGATTATCTCAAAACATAGCTCGAATATTAGAAACCTGCAAAAAATTGCCACAACTTGAAGACATAGAAATTTGGTAAATTTCTAAAAGGAAAACCTTTGGAATTTTTCCTGGATTATTAAACTGGTACTTGTGCTTAAATAAACGTTTTAAGTAGGAAACAGTGATATTCAGATTATTTAAAAATTAGAACTACTTTGGTAATTTCTAAAAGGAAAAGCTCTGGAATTCTTCCTAAATTACTCTGAAGGAAGACTTCATAAAATAAGTATTTTAAGTGCGGGATAGAGATCTTCAGATTATTTCAAAGTGAAATCATAGTTTGAATATTAGAAATGTGCAAAAATTTGCCACAACTTGCTAGCATACAAATTTGGTAAATTTCTAAAAGGAAAAGCTTTAGAATTTTTCCTGAATTATTTCAAACTGGTACTTTTGCTTAAGTAAACGTTTTAAGTATGAAGCAGTGATATTCAGATTATTTAAATTTCGAACTAATTTGCTAATTTCTAAAAGGAAAAGCTTTGAAATTCTTTCTAAATTATTCTGAATGAAGACTTGGTAAAATAAATATTTTAAGTACGTAGGAGAAATGCTCAGATTATTTCAAAATTAAATCATAGTTTTAATATTAAAAACGTCCCAAAAATTACCACTACTTGAAGGCACAGAAATTTTGTAAATTTCTGAAAGGAAAAGCTCTGGTATTCTTCCTCAAGTAAATTATGTCAACGGAAACTTTTACTTAAATAGACGTTTTAGGTACGAGACAGTGATATTCAGATTATTTAAAAATTAGAATATACTTTTAATATTAAAAACGTGCAAAATATTGCCACAGCTTGAAAGCATAAATATTTGACAAATTTATAAATACGAATTTTTCCTCAGTTATCCTGAATGAAGACCTTTGGTTAAATAAATATTTTAAGTACGAGGTAGTGGCATTCAGATTATTTCAAAATTAAATCATAGTTCGAATATTAGAAACCAGCAAGAAAATTGTCACAGCTTGAAGGCATAGAAATTTGGAAATTTCTAAAAGGGAAAGCTCTGAAGTTTTTGCTGAATTATTTTTAACAGAAGCTTTCGCTCACATAAATGCTTTAAGTACGAGTCAGATTATTTCAAAATTAAATCAGTGTTAATATTAGAGACGTGCAAAAATATTACTGGTGATAAAGAAACAGAAGTTCTAAATTTAGTAATACCGAAAGTTCTGGAATCTTTCGTAAGTTATTCTGCATAAAATCTTTTAACTATGTAAATATTTTCAGTATGAGATAGTGATATTCAAATTATTTCAAAATTAGAACATGTTTTAAGAAAATTGTTACTGCTTGAAAGCATATAAATTTGGTAATGTCTAAAAGGAGGAGCTCTGGATTCTTTCCTACAAGTGCGAATAGAGATGTTCAGATTATTTCAAAGAGAAGTCATAGTTTGAATATTAGAAATGTGCAAAACAATTGTCACAGCTTGAAAGCGTAGAGATTTGGAAATTTCTAAAGTAAAAGCTTTGGAGTTTTTCCTAAATTATCTAGAACGGAAACTTTTGCTTAAATAAACGTTTTAAGTGCGAGGGAGTGATATTTAGCTTATTTAAATATTAGAATATATTTTTAATAATTTAAAACGTGCAAAAAAGTTGCCACAGCTTTAAAGCGTAGAAATTTGATAAATTTATAATTACGAAAAGCTCAGGAATTTGTTCTGAATTATGCTAAACGAAGATATTTAATTACATATATATCTTAAGTACGTAACAGTGATAGTCAGATTATTGCAAAATTAAATTATAGTTTGAATGTTAGAAAGGTACAAAAAATTTGCGGCGGTTTAAAACCAGAAAAGTTTGCTAAATCTATCAACACGAAAACCTTGGAATTTTTACAAAGTTATTCTGCACCAGGATTTCTGATTAAATAAATATTTTGAGTACGATAAAGTGAAATTGTTTCAGAATTAAATCATGAATGTTAGAAAAGTGCAAAAAGCTGCCCATTGCTTGACGGCATATAAACTTGAGAAATTTATTAATACGAAAAGCCCTGTAACTTTTTCCAAATTATTCTGAATGTTTTAAATACGAAATAGTGATATTCAGATTGTTTCAAAATTAAATCATAGTTTAAATGTTAGAACCGCACAAAAATGCCGCCGGTTGGAAGTATAGGAATTTAGCAAATTTAGTAATACGAAAAGCTCTGGAATTTTACCTAAATTAATCTCGACCACGACTTTTGACTGAATAAATATTTCAAGTACGAGTTAGTGATATTCAATTTAGGTATTTCAGAATTAAATCATAGTTTTAGTGGTAGAAAAGGCCATTACTTGAAAGCATAGAAATTTGTTAAATTTACCGACAAGAAAAGTTCTGTAAATTTTCCTAAATTATTCTAAGCAAAGGCCTTTGATTAAATAAATATTTAAAGTACGAGATATTCAGGTTATTTCGTGGCTTAACAAAAATCATGGTTTGCAGTTGAAGAAAACCCAAGATTATTCGAATGATTAATATTTAAGCTAATAAGTCTAGTGACGTTAGATTTTACTCGTGGTTTAAATCGGTGTAAAATTAAGGTCTTCCTCGTGATAACCTTGTTAATACCCATAAGCCAGATATTAGTTAAGAAAAACTTACCTGTTTCTCAGATCAAATGTAAACTGAATTGTGATTACAAGCTTGAATAATTATGAATTTAACTAAAATGCATTCCGTTTTTGGATTATCACCACAGTTTCAGTAAAGCCTAAAATTACTGCATTTCATTCATTAATCCATCTATTAATTTATAACCATATTAATTAGAATCATTAAATGTTTGCATCGAGCTTCGAAATGCCACGTTAACCGTCCAGATTATCGATGATACGTTTCAGTCACATACTGAATTCTAAATTACCACTTTTTGTAACGTTTTAGTGCGTCATAAACCGCTTTAATCCCTTCCAAGTAGGTAAATATACACAAATTTAGAAGCGCCCCGAGTGAAAAAGATAATGCGGTTAAAATTACATAAATAGCAATGTAACAAAAACGTTTGTGCAAACACCTTTTATTCAACCCCAAACTTAACTATAGATAAAATACAGGACGGGTTTCCATCGTTCTTTCCCTACAATATTACAGGATAAATACGGGCTATAGTAGGGAGAAACCGATCCATTTTCGTATTAATTCTCAACAGTCTGCACCGCGTGCGTACCAGCATACCCGCCCTTAATTATAACTGCTTGTTCGAATGTGTTGCATTGGCGTACATACATAATCGTAAACGTACCCCCAAAATAAGTTTTAGTTGTAATTTTAAAGGGGCGAAGTTCGTAATTTGTGCGTTTTAATTGCTTTTCGTGTATTGCTATGGAATTAAATTTAAAAATTTTAAACCACTTTGTGAGGAAGGTTCCTGCTTTTTGTCGTTTTTTAATGCGCAATTTTTTTGGTTAAATTCGCATTTAATACAAAATTTTTGAGTTTAAAGGAGTGAAGACCGGAATCTGTGCAATTTTATTGTTTTTCATATAATGCAACGTAACCTTTGAAATTTGTTAATTTGCCAATGTTATTGTTGAAAGTGTGTTTGTGTAGAAGGCTTTAAGTTTAAGCGGATGAAATTTATTGATTTATACAAACTAACTGCTTTACATGCATTAAAAGAAAATTAGTTACAAACAATGTTAAAACATTTTTTGTACTTTTTGTTAATTAAAAACCATATTTTACGCAAAATTTAGAAATTTCTAAAAATAAATTTACCAAAAATTAATTTATCCACCACAGTTCAAGTTTTGTACTAAAGTAATAAAATGACCCAGTATTAATTTTTGATTAAAATCAAGCCTGTTTGAACGAGGGCAATTAAATGTTAAATGTCGAACATTATGTTTACGGTTTTATCCTAAACAATTAGGTAATGTAATTTCTGTAAATCGAACCCTTTATTCCTTTTTGCTCGTAGGCATATAATTTATTCAACGGAGGTAGTAGACCTGGTAGAGTTAATGGCGAGAAATTGGGCAGGTTATTGACGCTCTACAAGTTGCAGGAAATATTTATTTGCCGATAGTTCGATATGAAGCTTTTAGAAATATTTACGGCTTTCATAATTTACGAATGTTTACTTAGTGTTGGTTCGTTTCGGTTTGGATATTTGGAAGCTTGGAATTAGGAATTAATGTTAATTTGAGGGATTAAATTCGGGAATCTTAACTTACATCAGATCGTAGTCGTCCACGTTGGTTAAAGATTTCAAAAATGTTTAACATTATTCTGAAATAGTCTTAATTAATAACTTCTCCCTCTTTAATTATTTTCGTGATCTACAAGTTCATCTTAGACCTTCAAGAAAATGTTTCTGGAAACTATTTCACTAAAGTTTGGTCTTATGCCAATAAGTTATGAACATTTGAGAGAAAATCCCAAACAACTGTGTTAATTATATTTAATGTTATAATTGAATTATCTATCGGTCATTAATTGGAAAGATGGGATCTTCCTATATTCGTTAAGATTGCTATCTTGCTTGGCTTTGAACTTCAAACCGAATCTACGTTTTTAAAGGAAACGTCTCTTTAAGTTAAGATAAATCGCCATTTATAATTGAAAAGTATAAATCGAATTACAAAGAGGCGTAACTGAATTATAAGCGTAATTAAATTAACTAATTTGATCGCTTTTAACTCACTTAGCTAAGTTTTTAAATAAATTCTGGCTCGGTTAGTATATATTTTTGTTGTCACATTTATATTCGTTTTTTATATACGAGTAAAGTGCATTGTTTAGTTTGTTGCTTTCATCGGTATGTACGAGCTAACAATTTTTGTTGTCAAAACATATTCAGACTTAAATACAGTAGCAAATACATTTTTCAGATTATCCCTCTACAAGCAAAACATTTGTTTTGGATGTATCCTCATACATTCAGATTATATTCGGTTATTAAATCCAGTGTTTACGTTCCAGTAGCAATACTGGGATATTTTTATGAAATACGTAATTTAGGTGCAACTGCACGGTTCTGGTATTTGAAACGGTTTTTATTATTGGGACACTGATTTAAATTTAAATTTTAAATTTAATGTGAGTCCCTTTCTGGACAGAGAGTTAAAGAATTTCGCTTCAAAATTATTGCAAATTAATCAAACTCCCAATTTTAAATTTTATTACGACTTTAATTTTTGGCAGAAAGTGAAAAGGTTTTGTTTCAAAAGTTATTGCTAATTCCTCAAATTCCAAATTTAAATCTATTACTCATACATTTGGCAGAAAATGAGAGGACTTTGTTTCAAAAATTATTGTTAATTACTTAAATTCCAACGTTTAAATTTATTACGACTCGTTTTTTTTTTTTTTTGCAGAAAGTGAAAAGACTGAAACATTATTATTACTTACTAAAACTCCAAAATTTAAAAGTTATCACAACTCATATTCTTGGCAGAAAGTAAAAAGATTTTGTCTGAAAAGTTATTGTTAATTTTTGAAACCCCAAATTTCAAACTTATTACGACTCTGGTTTTGGGCAGAAAATTAAAAGATTTAGTTTAAAAAATTGTTGTTAATAATTAATCAAACTCCAAATTTAAAATTCGTTAAGGTTAGTGTTTTGTGTAAAAAATTAAGGAATTTTGCTTCAAAAATTATTATTGATTACCGAAACTCCAATTTTTAATAAATTATGGCAACTCACATTTTGGACAGAAAGTTAAAGGATTTTGTTTCAAAAATTATTGTGAATTACTGAATCTCCAGATTTTTTATGGATTAGGTACAACTGGTGTTTTGGACAGAAAATTAAAGTATTTCTCCTCAAAAGTTATTATTAATTACTGAAACACCAAATTTCAAATTTATTACGATATGTATTATGGGTAGAAAATTCAAGAATTTGGTTTCACAAATTGTTGATAATTTCTGAAACTCCAAATTTTGTACGACTTGTATTTTGGGCAGAAGATCAAAGGATTTTATTACAAAAATTATTGTTAACTACAGAAATTACAAATTTCAGATTTGTTACGACTCGTATTTTTAACTGAAAGTAAAACGATTTTGTTTGAAAAATTATTGTTAATTTCCGAAACCCCAAATTTCAAAGTTATTACGATTCTGTCTTTGGACAGAACACCAAAGGATTTAGTTAAAAAAATTATTGGTAATTACTCAAACTCCAAATCTGAAATCCGTTAAGGTTCGTATTTTGAGTAGAAAATTATAGGATTTTGTTTAAAAAATTATTATTGATTGCTGTAACTCCCAATCTTAAATTTATGAGGACTCGTATTTTGGGTACAAAATTAAAGGATGTTACTTCAAAAATTATTATTAATTACTGAAACTCCAAATTTGAAATTTATTACGACTCGTACTTTGGGCAGAAAATTAAAGGATTTTGTCTGAAAAATTGTTGTTAGTTACTGAAGCTCAAAATTGTAAAATTATAACGACTCGCATTTTGGGCAGAAAAGCAAAGAATTTTGTTTCCAAAATGGTTGTGATTCACTGAAACTCCAAATTTAAAATTTATCACTCATATTTTAGATGTAAAATGAAAGGAGTTTGTTTAAATTTTTATTAATTACTGAAATTCCAAATTTTAAATTTATTATGACTCGTATTTTGGACAGAAAATTAAAGCATTTTCTTACAAAAATTATTGCTAATCACTGAAACTCCAAATTTAAAATATGATACTACTCGTATTTTTGGGAGAAAATCACAGAAATTTCTTATAACAGTTATTGTTAAATACTGAACCTGCAAATTTTAAGTTTATACAGCTCGTATTGTGGACAGAAGGATACAGGATTTTGTTTCAATAATTTTTGTAAATTACTAAAACTCCAAATTTAAAATATTTACCACTATTATTTTGGGCGAAAATTAAAGGATATTATTTAAACGATTATTATCATTTACTGAAACTGAAAATTTAAAAATTATCACAAGCCCTATTTAGGGCTAAAAACCAATTGATTTTTTGATTTTGTGCCGAAAATTGTTGTTAACGACTGAAACTCTAAATTTAAAATTTATTACAATTCGTTTGTTGGAGATAAAATTATAGAATTTTGTTTCAAAAGGTATAGTTAATTACTGAAACTCCAAATTTTGAATTCATTACGACTCTTGCTATGGCCAGAAAATTTAGGGGATATTGTTTCAAACATTATTGCTAATTATGTACTGAAATTCCTAATTTTAAATTTATTACGACTCTTGTTTCGGCCAGAAAATTAAAGAATTTTGTTTTAAACATTATTGTTAAGTATTGGAACTCCAAACGACTTGCATTTTGAACAGAAAATTAAAGGACCTTGTTTCAAAAATTATTGTTAATTACTGAAACCCCACATTTAAATTTATTGCAACTTGTATTTTGGGTGGAAAATTATATGCTTTTCTTACAAAAATTATTGCTAATTAAAATACCAACTTGAATTTGTGGCGGAAGGTGAAAGAATTTTGTTTGAAAAATTATTTTTAGTTGCTAAAACTCCAAACTTTAATTTTAATGTGATACGTATTTGGACAGAAAATTAAATGGTTTTGTTTCAAAAATGATTGTTAATTGTTAAAATTAGAAATTTAAAATTTAATACGGCCGGTATTTTGGGCAGAAAATTAAAGGATTTGGTTTAAAAAATTATTGTTAATTGCTTAAACTCCAAATTTGAAATCAGTTAAGATTGGTATAAATTACTGAAACTTTCAAATTTACAATGACTAGTCTTTTGGGCAGAAAATTAAAGCATTTTGTTTCAAAAATTATTGTTAATTACGCAAGTTTCAAATTCAAAATTTATTACGAATTGTAGTGGGCAGAAAATTAATATTTTGTTTCAAAAATTATTGTTAATTACTGAAACAACTCCATATTTTAAAGTTACTGCGACTCGTATTTTAGGCAGAAGGATAAAGGATTTTGTTTCAATAATCTCCAAATTTTAAATCTATTATGACTAATATTTTGGACCGAAAATTAACATGTATTTTGTTGCAAAAATTATTGTTAGTTACTGAAACTTCCAATTTGAAAATTTTACGACTCGAATTTTGAACAACAATTTTATTGTAGCCTAGAAATTTCCTTCTTTCTTTTCTTAGGGATAAATAAAAAACCATCTGAATATAATTAAATTTCCAAGATGATTTATTTATCTTTCCATTAGTATCTTTGTTGCTCAAAAAAATTTGTTCCACTCAAGGTTTAAAATATATAAATCCCCAGATTTTAATTATTCGGTCTCTTTTCGAATCGTTCTTCAGTTCAGTGATTGAGAAAAGACGAAATAAATTAAAACAAAATTAAATTAGGATCAACTACCGTATAATTAAATACCGTACGCCAACCAAAAGCTCATATCGGATTACTTTTAACGAGTAATTTAATTAAAAATTGGGAAACAACGGCCAATTTTAAAATTCATATTCCTATCACAAAAAAATTCTTTAAACTAAGCGGCTTATTATTGGCAAATTGCCACTTATCCTTGAAATTTATTGCTTTTGCCGAAGGAAATTTTCATCACGCTTTCTAAAATATGTGCTCCTCTTTTATGTTCTTATAATCAGATATTTCTAACTATTTTCTGAACGAGGATTAAGGTGGCCGGTTTATTGGAGGTTTGGCAACCGTAAAAAGATTAATCTAACTTAGGTGCTTATGGCCATTTTATTGCCAACTTGTTTTTCTAAACTAAGCCTGTGTGGGCAGCATAAAGCCTAAGATGACAGATGTATATATTAAGAATTATTAAGGTATTTTTAAAAGTACACATCGGCCAGTTTTGATCATTATATATTTAAGATTAAAATATTAGCCTTTTCATTTTAACTTTGAATGGTCGAAAGGCAGCTTAGAATAAGGAATATAAAATGGGATTAAAAAATTTACCCACAGCGTTTGTATGTTAAATTCCTTTTTATAATCATGAATTATTACCTCGTAATTCATGCAATTAACGTGGATTAAAAGGTTGAAAAAATTATAAAGGATGTTCCAAGGACCCATTCTGAAATTTCCGCACATATTTTTGAGATTTTAGCAGTATTGAAACTAATTAGAATTTTTTATCGTATATTTAGTTTATTTTTATTTTATTTAGTTTTCGTTTTTTGTAATGTTAATCCCCCAACGAAGGTTAGCAGATACAAACAAAAGCAACAATTATTGCTGGGAACAATCAACATTCGAACTTAAATGACCTTTGATGAGGGCTCCAATTTAAATTATTTTGTTTAAATTAATTTACTAATAGGGAATTAAAACATTTCTCAGTTTGATAAACATTTCATATCGTAGTCATTAAATTCGTAAAACCCCCAAAATTTAGACATCCAAGTGAACGTATTTATTTTCAATAAATAACCAACAAACAGAAGTAATAAGACAGACAGCTGACAACAGCTGCAAAAATAGTATTGCAAATTTAGCCCCTTGGAAAAGAGGGAAGACCTTAATTAACTTATCCATCTGGCATTATTTAATGAACATGGAGAGTTCATTAAAAATAAAGTTCTGAAATACAATAGTAAAGTCTATTTTTCAACTTAACAAGTCAGAGGAATTGTAAATGTCAACAGGATTTAATTTTTAATGCTATTTTATAAGCCACAAATAAGGAAAGAGTTTTCCTTGGTTGTATTTCAGTGCTTACTTTTAATAACTTCATGAATATTCCTGATTCGTATTGTTGAGTGTAATTTTACAGTTGCTTTCAAGATTGTGCTTTGGAAGTTCAAGATATTTGCTTATGGTATTCAGGATTTTGTTTTGGAAATTTACGACTTCGCTTAGAAAATTCATGATTCTGCCTGGGAAATTGAAGGTTTTGGTTTGAAAATTTAAGACTTTGGTCCAGAAATTCAGGAGTTAGCTTTGAAAATTCAGAATTTTGCCTTGAAACTCTAAAGTTTTGGTTTTAAAATTTAAGATAGTGCTCTAGAAATTTAGGCGTTTGCTCCAGAAATTCACAACTTTGTCTTAGAACTTTAAGGTTTTGGTTTGAAAATATAAAACTTTTCTTGAGAAATTTTGGATTTAGCTTTGGACATCCACGGTTTTGTTCTGGAAATCCACGATTTACGATTTCGCCTTGGAAGGTTTTGGTTGAAAAATTTAAGATTTTGCTCTAGAAACTTAGGATTTTGTTTTGTAAATTCATTCCCAAGAATAAATTCACGATTTCGCTTTGGAAAAGCACAAGTTCGCTTTGGAGATGCACGATTATGTTTTGGTAATTCAAGCTTCGGAAATTCAAAGATTCGTTTTGTAAATTCATGTTTTTGCTTTGAAAATTCACGATTTTTGGAAAATCTGGATTTAAATTTTTTCTTTAGAAATTAATGATTCTCGTATATGAAATTTAACATTTTACTTTATAAACCCACAATTTGGCTTTTGGAAAATTACAATTTTGACTTCAAAATCTATTACTATAATAATAATTCACTTCAGCTTCATAAAATTTACTAAAAATTTAAATAAATCCACAAAACAATCCCAGTAATACGTATAACATCATCGATTATAGCCAACAACAGCAGGCTACAATGTCGACCAGTTAGGTGGTGTCACAATGATACATATCGGGGGTTAATTTCGCGCAATGGTTCATGAGTGTATATGACGCGTATGACCGTATGGCACCCCCCTATGACGAAGATACATCGTTTCGTGCACGCTTGAACGTTGAGATAAAAGAGGTCCGTCCGGTTTTTGATATTTATAGATAGCTTTAACTGCGGATAAAAAGAACCTTGTTTTTCGAATCTAGGATTTTCTTTTAGTGTTTGTATATATTGAACTTCTAAAAATCGTTCGACCGCCATGCTATTTCCTAAATGGTTTCTTGATAGTAAAATAAAAATCGAGCAAAACGTTCTGTTTTAAACATTGGCGGAGGATGAGTGCCTTTATTTTTGGGTTATTCTGTTGATTGTTTTTGGTTTAACATGAGCTGAATCAGAGTTTTAAAGATCAAATTTCTACGATTCACTCCTTTGGAGATATATTTTACTATGTTAAAAGGTATTACTAATTAAATCGGAAAGCTCAAATTATTGTGAAATTCTAAGATAAACAAATTAGAACAAAAGTAGGACTATCTTGGAATTGCCTTAAGATTGCTTTCTCTTTCAAAAATCATCCAAACTTTGAAACAAATTTTATATACTTTTAATTATAGTCTGAATTTGTTAGATTTTTAAAAAAGAATTCTTGATTTTTTTCTTTATTTATATAGATATTTATTTATATTGAAGTTAAAATTGACTTATTTAAGTGTAGGTCTTAAATTTATTGCAACTTATGCGATCTTTCTATATCTTTATTAATGTGGGTGTCAATAAAAATTAAGAAATTTATTGAAACGTTTATTTAAATTTTCTATGGCATTCTCAGAGTTTTATAAATGTTACACGAAGGATTCATTTGACTATTCCACATTTTTTCTAAGAACTTAACAAATATTATAAGATTCTCAAAACTTGCACGAATATTTAGGGAATACAATTTCTCAATGCAACTTAAAAAACTAATTCATGGGACTTTCAGTATTTCGAACGTATCGATATTGGTTCGGGTTATTGTTAAGAATTGAACAACGAGGACAAGCGTTTCAAAGATATTTTAAATTTATTTCTTTTGCTGTTAATCAATTTGCCTGAAATTTGATTTAATTTGGTTGGATATAAACCTTTCTAGTCCTGTTTCTAAGGTGTATTTTGAAGATTCTTAAAATGTCTGTAGAGATTCTAATACACTCTGATAATCCTGTTTTAAATTCAGTTTATGAAACAGTTTCTGGAATTTTGTTATAAATTGACTACTTTGGCCTTCCAAAATTAAAGTTTTGGTTTGAAAATTCAGGACTTTGCTCTAGAAATTCAAAATATAGCGCTATAAATTTAGGTTTTCATCATCATCATCATCATCAATTGACATGGAGCAGATCCCCGTGGATCAATCCTGGATTACGCCAGACCCACCCACCCCATGCTTGAAAATTCAGGATTTTCTTTAAGAAGTTAATGTTTTTGCCTTGGAAATTTAAGGATTTGGTTTGAAAATTTCATTTTTGGCTGTAGAAATTCAGGATGTAGTATATGAACTTCACTATCTTGCTTTGGAAATTCCTGATTTTGCATTAGAAAGTCATGTTTTTTGTCTTGAAAATTAAAAATCTTGGTATGAGAATTTAAGATTTTGCTCTAGAAATTCAAGATTTACTTTTAGAAATTCATTATTATTTACTGTGCTTTAGAAATTCACGACTGCTTTGGAAATTCACGTTTTTACTTTAGCAATTAATGTTTTTGCCTTGTCAATTTAAAATTTTGCTCTATAAATTCGGGATTTAGTTTTGGGAATTTACGATAATGCTTTAGAAGTTAATGATTTTGCCTTGAAAATTTAAGATTTTGGTTTGAAAATTTCAGGTTTTGCTCTAAAAGTTCGGGATTTAGTTTTGGAAATTTACGATTATGCTTTAGAAAGTAATCCCTTCGCCTTGGAAATTTAAGGTTTTGCTTTGAAAATTTCAGTTTTTACTCTAGAAATTCAGGATGTAGTTTATGAACTCCACAATTTTGCTTTAGAAATTCACATTTTTTGCCTTGGAGGTTTATAGTTTTGGTATGAAAATTACGATTTTGCTCTAGAAATTCAGGATTTACCTTTGGAAATTCATGATTTATTTTGTTTGGGAAATTCACGATTGTGCTTTGAAAATGCACGATTTTTCTTTTGTAAGATTGTTGCCATAGGAAAATTGAAGGGATATAAGTAGGATATAGTATCATATATTCGCTACCACATTGGGATTCAATGACTCAAGAGTTTAGAGATTACAGAGCTTGTTGCAGCGGTTCTGAACATACGCCATTGTTAATATTAATACTGTAACGCCTAATATGTATTTATTTTAGCGAGTTTCCGGTACCCTATGCATAAACTCCAGTCCCAATGTGGTAGCGAATATACTATACCATGAACTATAAGAATTAAACAAACGTCTCAAAGATATATTAAAGAAAAGTATTTTTTTAAGAAATTTACTTTCCTGAAATTTGATTTAATATATACCTTTTTAATCTCGATTCTAAGGTGTTTGAAAATTCTTAGAATGTAGGCGGAAATTCTGATAGTCCTGTTCTAAATTCAGTTTACAAAATAATTTCTAAAATTTTGTTTGGCCTTTTTTAATTTCTCAAACCTTATAGAACCGTTTATAATACAAAGGAAAAGTGGTAATAATTATTAGGTATTTAGAAAGGCAGAACTTGAAATAATCATTAGCGTATAATTAGCACCAAGTTACAGGACTTCAAGGTTTATAAAATTTACTCCTCCAACTCTGAATTTTCCAGAATATCCCTTTTGAAAATATGAGAATTTCTCCCTTTTCGAGTTTTCAGAATACTTGTTCGTATGATATGCGATAAGATTTCAATTGTTTTTTTGAAAATTTCCAATTCCTACAAATTTGCCAACCGCTTTTCGTCAAGGATATATTTTTTCAATTTTGTAATTTTCTACAACATTTTTAATAAGAATTTTTTGCTTCCAAACATTACCGTATTGTTCTAGAAATGCCTTAGATTTATATTACATCGCACTTAATAAATGAATAACCTTTTCTTCGCAGAATTATTGCTTGATAAATGTGATTAAGAATTAAAACATTATAAGAAACTCGTAACAGAGAAATACACCTCTCTAGTTTTTTGAATTATATTTTTTTAAGTAACTTTCCTAAAATTTTGCGATTGAAATTTACCTTTTAGAATTTTTCCAAAGATTTTAAATGGTAGAATTATCAGTACTAACGTCCCACGAGGAAGCATGGCCGGCAACATGGAGTGTTTAGGCCTACCAAGTCGCTTTCCATACCTTGGTTGTCTCGCACATTATACGTACGGATTGTCTGGTTATCACCACGCCTTCGGCTACCACTTACTTCCATACTCCTCACACTGCTGGGTTTCAGATCCCAATTTTTACGGTGGCTGGATAGACCAGACGCCGAGCATCCGGATCGGGTTTGACCCCGTGACCGTCCACGTTGTAGTCGAATGCCTTAACTACTCGGTCACTACGGCATTAAAATTTGTTTAGGTCCTTTTATAAATAATAGAATTACTTTACTTGAATTTGCTGTTTTCCAAAGTGTTTAACTAAATATTTATAACCCTTTAGCGGCAAATTTCAACAATAATAAGAAGCAGATTTGGGGCTCTTTACTTCTTTGTTTGTCTTTCTTTTACTGTGTAGTTTAAGCCCATTCCAACTCCCTGCTTCGTATTTTTTAGTAGTACAATTAAATAACAATTATTTTTTGTTGCTTGCAGAACTACACTTCTAAGAGTAAATGTTGAAGCCAAAATATTTGCGCAAGTAATCTTTCCTTTTTCTAACAATTGCAAGGCCCTTTTCTTTATCTTTATTTCTTTCTAAGTATATTTCTAAAAGCTTCGTGATGGCTTCAGGTATTCGTTTGCAATTTTGTGATCTTCATCGGTTGTTCGAAGTATATTTCCTTTTTGCATTTAAGGTATAGAGATTAAAAAATACTTCAGAATCAAGAACACAAAGGAAGATTTGCCGGTCTGTTTTTGTAAATTAATTTTCCCGATTTTTTCTTGAGAATTATAATTCTCACAATTTTTTTAATCGTACCAACTACCTACCTACAATAAGTTTTCTGGAAGATTAGCAACAATATACTTTTCTAAAGACGTTCTATCAATATTATGCTTAATAAGTTTCTATATTTTTAAGCATCTTGAGCATGCTGAATGTTATGAAATTTTCATAAGGGTTTTAAATGCATATTTTAGATAAAAATTCAGTGCTTCTAAGGCTTTCTTTGAATTCTAAAAAATTATAGAATTTTTAGATTTTTATGAGATATTTAGAGAGGCTAATAGTTATTTTCCTTAAAACTTCAGTGCCTGGAAAATTCTTTTTATATATTTAATCTTTGATGCTTTGTGAAAATCTGAAGGTTTTTAAACTTTAGTGTGATTTATTTTTTGAAGCTTCTAAATACACGTCAGACGTTTTAGTTGCTACGTTAATTTCACTTTATTCCTTTGAAACGATTGATACTGTAACGTTTTTACGACGTTTATTTAAATAAACTCGGTTCGTGGTGTAAATTAATTTATTAAACAAACTTAAAGTACGAAATAATTATAAAGAACAATTAAACACTAACGTAAAACTAAAACGGAACACTAATATTAAAACCGAACACTACAGTAATTTATTTATAACAGTTTATTTATTTAACAATTTATTTCTACGTATTCACAAACACGCCGCGATTATTAGTTCAAGACTATTCACGGATATTTATATTAACTTCGCGACCGCGACTGTTGGCTGGATTAGACTAACTCGAGTTCGTTTGGTCGCGCCTTATATATCCCAGCTCCGTCCTTCCAGAACTTCATTCCACAACATTCCCGTAATTGCGCGAGAGTAAGTATCCGCCGAACGCTCTGGAAGCTTTGCGGTGGATAATTCTAGCGGCGAATGACGCATTTGATCGCGCACCTGCTTTCCGCAGCTACTGATGCGATTCGTTACACTGCCCCCCTCTTCAAGTCTGTTCTGTCCCAGAACAGGTTTCGACCCTTGATTCCTGAAGAACGGGTCATGACGGTATCGGCATTGTTCTCCTCTTCTGCATGTCCCACTGCGGTAGAAGTAACAGTCTACACTCTTCTTTGGTGTTAATGCAGGCTTTGCATCAAAACTGCAGACCAGGATAGTAACACCGGAGTCCTTGAAGACTACCTCCAGCATGTTTCGTACGGTCCTCCAATCTAGCCGATCCAGGCCACAGCCGAGTTTGGGAACTGCCAACTTCTTAATGCCCCTAGCTAACAGGTCTTTCTTCAAATCCCATAGAGCATTCCAGAGGTCTCCATAATCCGGCTTCTGGTAATGGAGCTGTTTCGTAACCAAATAATAAACGAAGCGTTGTTGATCTGGGAGATGTAAGGTTTTGCCGACCGTGGGGTTCTGTCTTTGGAGCTCGTCTAGTCGCCCAAACTTCTTCTTAAATACCACTGCAATTCCTTTTCCTAAATGAAGGTCCTTGGAAACGCAGTGAGCTATCGAGTAGTCAGCGGGAACCTTGAAGAGATCTTGCTGCACTTCAGTCGTCACTCCAAATCGTGCTTTCCCTGTTCCGGAAAATGCCGACATGAATTCTTCAAAAGTTGGTCGGCTTCCTGCAGGCTCCATCCTTCTGACCTCGTCTTCAACATGTGGGGTTCTCTCGTTACTCCCCTCGTATGGTGCCAAACGATTGGAATGTACCACCTTTGGTTTTCCTCTGGGTTGTTTCTGAATGCGATAGATTACGTCATTTATTCGCTTCTTCACTTGATACGGACCTTCCCAATTCCGTTGTAGCTTCGGTGAGAAACCCCGACGCCTCTGCGGGTTGTAGAGCCAAACCAAATCTCCAGGCTGAAATCCGCCTTCTTGGGTCCTTACGTCGTAGGAATTCTTCATCCGGTCGCTAGCGATCTGGGTATTTCCGCGGGCCCGATCGTGGATGTCATTCAACTTCAATTTCAATTTCGTGACGTAATCGTCTCCTGCTACCTCTTGTTCCGCAGGCGGACTTCCAAATTCGAGGTCGCAGGGTAGTCGCAGTTCGCGTCCAAACATCATGCAGGCCGGCGTTTGACCAGTGGTTTCGTGAACTGCTGCACGATTGGCCATTAAGAACAGGTGCAAATATTGATCCCAGTCTCGTTGATGGTCGGATACAACCTTGGCTAAATATTTGCCCATGGTTCGGTTCATTCGCTCCACCATTCCATCGGACTGCGGGTGTAGCGGAGTAGTTCGAGTCTTACGGATGCCCAATAATCGGCAAACATTCCCGAAGAGTGCAGATTCAAAATTGCGGCCTTGATCTGAATGTAGTTCCAAGGGCACACCAAAGCGGCTGAAGAATTCCTTAACTAGCACTTCGGCGACCGTCACGGCTTCCTGATTTGGTAGTGCATATGCTTCCGTCCATTTAGTGAAATAATCCATTGCTACCAGGATATACTTATTTCCCGTATCAGTCTCGGGAAACGGTCCAGCAATGTCTATGGCCACTCTCTCTAAGGGATTCCCCACGTTGTATTGTCTCATGGGTGCCCTTCTTTTTCCTAGCGGCCCGTTCCCTGCGGCACACAGGTCGCACTTGCGACACCATTCCTTAACGTCTTCTTTGCAGTTGACCCAATAGAATCTTTCTCTAACCTTCTCGAGAGTCTTTTTCACACCATAATGTCCTCCTGAGGTGCCATCGTGAAGATTTCTAAGCACTTCTGACATTCGGCTTCTCGGCACTACTAACTGAAGCCTGACGGTAGTTCCATCTTCGTTTTCCAGTTGCCGCTTCAGAAGCCCGCTTTCTATATTCAAAGAGTCCCACTGGGCCCAGTACGCCTTCAGGGTTCTGTTAGAAGAGCTGATTCTCTCCCAGGTTGGTCTTTCACCCGTTCGTTTCCACTCAAGCACCATTTTCAATTCGGGATCTTCTCCTTGCTCTCGTTGCAACTCTTCAGGCAACCAATGGTCGTTGACGATTGTGGTACGGCAAATCTTCCCTTCTAGTCGAGAGCAGTGAGGACAGTCTGCTGGACATGGCCTTCTTGAAAGGGCATCAGCATTCCGATGAGTAGTGCCCGCACGATGTTCCGTGTCAAAGTCGTACCCTTGCAGCCGTTCAATCCATCTTGCGACTTGTCCTTCCGGATTACGGAACTGCAGAAGCCATTTTAACGCGGCATGGTCTGTCCTCAGCAAAAACTTCCGCCCATACAAGTATTTGTAGAAGTGCTCTACAGACTTGACGACAGCCAACAACTCTTTTCTGGTTACGCAATAGTTTCTTTCGGCTTTCGATAAGACCTTGCTAAAATAGCCGATAACCTTTTCATGTCCATCTTGTATTTGGGAAAGAACACTCCCAATGGCCAGGTTACTCGCGTCCGTATCGAGTATAAACTTTCCATCCATCCGTGGGTAGTTTAATATCGGTGCGGTTACCAGAGCATGTTTCAGTTGTTGGAAAGCTGTCTCACAGTCTTCGCTCCAAATGTAATCGTGACCATCTTCCGTTAGCCTTGTCAGCGGTTTTGCTATATTGGCAAATCCCGGAACAAAACGCCTGTAGTAAGTGCATAACCCAAGGAAACTTCGCACTTGGTGTTTATCCCTTGGTGTTGGCCATTCTTGCACCGCTCGGATTTTATCAGGGTCGGCTGCTACTCCATTTCGTGAGACAACATGTCCAAGATAGTTGACTTCTTTTCTAAAGATGTGGCACTTCTTCGGACTTAATTTCAAGTTGGCTCCACGAAGTCTTTGGAACACTTCTTTTAGGTTTGCCAAGTGTTCTTCAAATGACCTGCCAACTACGATTACGTCGTCAAGATACACCAGGCAAGTTTTCCAGGACAATCCCCTCAAAATGGTCTCCATCAAGCGCTCGAAGGTGGCCGGAGCGTTGCATAGGCCAAAGGGCATAACTGTGAACTGCCATAATCCCGAACCGATAGTGAACGCGGTCTTCTCTCGGTCTTCAGGTTCCATCTCAACTTGCCAATAACCACTCTTCAAGTCTAGCGTTGAAAACCACCGTGAACCAGATAACGTGTCCAAGGTGTCATCGATACGCGGTAATGGATAACTGTCCTTCTTCGTGACCTCATTAAGTTGCCGGTAGTCTACACAGAAACGCGTTGATCCATCCTTCTTGCCAACCAGAACCACTGGTGATGCCCATGGGCTGCTTGATGGCTCAATAATCCCTTGTTTCTTCATGTCAGAAATAATCTTTTCCGCTTCCTCACGCTTCGCCCATGGAAGTCGTCTCGGATGTTGTCGTATGGGCCTGGACTCCCCGGTGTTAATCTTATGTCGTACCACATCTGTTCGTCCCTTTTCATCTTCATCAAGGGCAAAGACGTCTTGGTATTGGTTAATCAAACTTCGCACCTTTCTCAATTCTGTTTCATTGAGATCTTCACATGAATTGGTTATCATGGCAACACGTTCACCAGCATGTTGTTTGGAAGCTGGTCTTTGGGTTTCATTCATACACTGGGCTATTTGGGATACTGGTGCACACTGTCCCACAAGGGTGTTCCTCTTCAACGTCACCGGCTCCATATTGACGTTCATAATCCTCACCGGTACTGTTTCTCCAACCTTGACCAGCGCTTTTCCTACCAGTATACCGCTGTGAACTTTCTTATCACAAATAGGTTCCATCATTCGTACACATCCCGCCCGAAGATCTCCATCCAGACCTGCCTTGACAATTCGTTCACTTCTAGCAGGCACCGTCACGTCTTCAGTTAACAGGACTCGTACTACAGGATCGTCCATTGGATGTAGAGGAAGTTCTTTGTTGCCGATTTTTAAAACTCCTTCCTTCAAATCCAGCGAAAACCGGAATCTTCTCAAAAGGTCCATTCCCAGGATGAATTCGTCAGTGATGTCAGCCACTAATACTTCATGTACAAGCTTCTCGCTTCCAATACCGATGGTCATCTTCGCTATACCATGCGTCGTTATCACATCACCTGTCGCAGTCCGAAGCTGGGTATTCGTGGATGACAGCTTCACGGATTCTTGCAAAATGTCTGGGCGTATGATGGATTTTGTTGCCCCAGTATCAATGAGTAGCGGAACAGTTTGGCCGGCAATGTTCCCATCTACAAACAGACTGGCATTTCGGTTCTTTGACGATACGGCGTGGATGGTGATCTTCGGGGCATTTCTTTTCGAGGTCAACGTTCGCCCTCTCACGTCAACCCGTTTTAGTTTTCCGCCGGCTGTTCCCTTCTTGGTTTAACGCAGCGACGCCGGATGTGCCCTCGCTCGCCACAATTCCAACAACGGGGTCCTTGTTCTTCGCGGACATTCTTCTTACGATTATCTTCTTTCTGGATAACCCTCAGCAACAACGCTTCTAATCGATCCTGGGAGTCTTCAGGTTCATCTGCCACCATGCGGACACGCCCGTGTCCTCGTGATGCTTGTTTCGCCGCCTCAAATTCTAAAGCGTGGGCGAGTGCATCGTCGATTGTTCTTGGCCGTGCTAACCTCAATGACTGCTGCGTTTCCCCATCCCTTAAACCATCTATGAACGTTTGTACTGCTAGCTGTTCCAAGAAGGAGTCGGGAGCCGTAGGGTAGGCTAGTCGAACCAATCGTGCGATGTCGGCTTCGTATTCTTGAAGATTCTCTCCACTCTTCTGAATACGATTCTTCACTTGTGCGTGGTACACCTGTTGAAGATGTGCATCCCCATATCTCATTTCCAATCGGGAAACTAACAAGCGGTAGTCATTCTGTTGGCTTGTTGGAATCGCCTGGAGGATGTTTAAGGCCTCTCCGCGCAAAGCAACAATTAATGACACAGCCTTTTCTTGGTCAGCCCAACCATTGGCCCTGGCCGCTGCTTCAAATTGTTTGTGATAGGTGGACCATGGTGTCTTTCCATCAAACGTTGGTGGTTTGATTCTCATTCCGGCGGCAGACCCTTCTTTAATCTCCGGTCTGATATCGGTAGGCTGTGTCGTTGCTAAAGGTGTTAATATTTGATTCGACCTTTCTTGTAATAGTGTCGTTGTCTCATCTTCCTCGGCCGTCGTTGCTAGATCCATTTGAGCCATTCTTTCTTCTACCATTTTTACGATTTTATCCTCTAACGTTCTGCAATTTTCCAACATCTCCTGCTTTAACGTACCGGAACTTTCGAGTACTTTGTCTTCTAAGGATTTAGAATTTTCCAGAACTTTTTCTAAAAATTCTTGTCTCAGCATTCCACAATTTTCTAGCATTTCTTGCCTTATTATTCCAGAACTTTCCATTACTTTTTGCTCTAATGCTTTGGAGTTCTCGAGTACTTTTTCTTCGAAGGATCTAGAATTTTCGAGCAATTCTTGCTTCAAAGTTTCAGAATTTTCTAGTACTTTGTTCTCTAGGGTTCTAGAATTTTCTACAACTTTTTCCAGTATTTCTTGTTTCAATGTTCCAGAACTTTCTACTACTTTTTCCAGTAATTCTTGTTTCAACATACCAGAGTTTTCGAGCACTTTATCTTCCAGGGACTTACAATTCTCTAGTACTTTTTCTTCTAAGGATTTACAACTTCCTTCTAAGGATTTCGCATTTTCGTCGATTTTGCTCAGAAGTACTTTAAAATCCATTCCGCTGCCTGGCATTTCGAAACTAAAGCTTTCTGGATCTTGGCCCTCTTTTAACAATGCTTCTTTCAGTCGTGCTTGCAATTCCTTTTTTGTACCTGCCGGATCCAATTCCCTTTCTTCCAATTCTCTTCTCAAGTCGGCCACTTTCAACTCTTGAAGCAATTTCCCAGCCATTTCACTTGTTTTAAAGCACTAAATTTTTAAGCAGTTCAACTGTCTCATTTAATTCACACCGAACACCGCACACCTGACGCCAATGTAACGTTTTTACGACGTTTATTTAAATAAACTCGGTTCGTGGTGTAAATTAATTTATTAAACAAACTTAAAGTACGAAATAATTATAAAGAACAATTAAACACTAACGTAAAACTAAAACGGAACACTAATATTAAAACCGAACACTACAGTAATTTATTTATAACAGTTTATTTATTTAACAATTTATTTCTACGTATTCACAAACACGCCGCGATTATTAGTTCAAGACTATTCACGGATATTTATATTAACTTCGCGACCGCGACTGTTGGCTGGATTAGACTAACTCGAGTTCGTTTGGTCGCGCCTTATATATCCCAGCTCCGTCCTTCCAGAACTTCATTCCACAACATTCCCGTAATTGCGCGAGAGTAAGTATCCGCCGAACGCTCTGGAAGCTTTGCGGTGGATAATTCTAGCGGCGAATGACGCATTTGATCGCGCACCTGCTTTCCGCAGCTACTGATGCGATTCGTTACAATACATTGTACAGGCACAGTTGGCATAACCAAGCTGTTTATTTATTTAATGTTGCTCGCCTCAGTTGGATTTAATACGAATCTTGTTATTAATCAGGAAATTTAAATTCAGGAAACATATATAAAGGCATTTTAAATGTGTTCCGTAATTTAGAAACGTAAAAGTATCAGCATTATCGATTACGATGCAATATACAGATGCTAAAAAGGGGTATGGAGTCTATGGAGGTATGAATATTTAACTTCTGCAACAGAAATACGATACTTATAGATGACAGATAAGTTTCAAGATGCAGCTGCAGATTCGATTTATATTCATGAGAGGTTTTGTATATTCTGTCACTATTAGAACAAAAGCACAACCTATAAAAATGAGTGTTCTTAAGGGTCCAATTTCGCAAAACAAAACAATTCTCAACGGATCATAACGACTGCCATCATTTAAAATCACAGTTGTTCTTGGCTGTTGAATTCAATGACACATGACGCCCAAGCCCTGCATTTAGGAAGCTTTAGTCACCCTTCCCTTATATAATAATGTGGTCAAGAGTATTGTTTGGAAAATTCATACTGTGTTACGTTTCGCTGACCAACACCCTACGAAATTTGCCACCCTGTACATACAATGAAATATATATCGGCCAAATTCAGTTAGAATTAATTTCACGCAGAACTGGTTTCGCAATAATTTAAATACTGAAACTCTCTGTTCTTCCGTTTATTGTAAATACAAGAAATATTAACATTTAAACATTCCCGGAAATAACGTTTGCATATTTTAGAATATCATCTAGAACTTTTCAAGTTATAAATTAATCTTTTTACATGCATAAATACTCTCATATCGATCCCTTTAAAACTGTTTTATTATTTACAAACGCCAAGATATGCTTTCTTTCTTGTGAATAAATCATATTCTCGAATGGATTCAGTTGCGTATATATGACATTCTTTTAAAAGGAAAAAGAATATTTTCTTCGAATTTTATTTTAACTGCGATAAACACGTTTGGGGATAAATTTTCCATTTTGTAGTTTAATTTTATTTTACAGGGTACTAATGCGAAATGAAAATTAAACTTCTCTTTTTTAAAAGGAATGAAAACATTCGTTTGTGATGTAGTATGAATAGTTTTATTAAAACAGAAACGTAATAAAATATCCTCGAATCACTTGACTTCTTTGGAAAGAATTGCTTTACAAATGATTTTACTAAACCGGAAAATTGTTTGCTGGTAATTCTTCTCCGGGTTTTGCATACTGTTAAATGCATCCTGAAAGCCGAAGGATATAGGAATTTTCTCAAACGTCCTAATCTTTAAGAAAAGAAATCCGAAAATTCGTTTGCTGAAAATCATCTTCAGAGTTTCCTTTACTGTTATCCGAATAATTCTTTGAAAAAGAAAAATAATGAAATTTTCTCAAATGGTGAGAATTGGTTTGGTGGACTTTGTTTCAGAGAAATAATTTTTACTAAATGCGAAAGCACCGAAATTTTCTAAATCTTTTCTATTGTTTGAAGAAAATTTGTTTACTGATATATCTTTTCAGGCTCGCTCTTACTGTTAAATGTACTAATCTAATTTTTTTTTATTAAAATGGCAATTCGTTTGTTGGAACTTCTTTTCAGAATTTTCCTTACTGCCTGAATAATTTTATTAAAATGGCAATAATCGCAATATTCTACCTATTTTTTGTAGAATTTTTGTTACTGTTAAATTTAATGTAATCTGAATATTTAATTAGAATGGAGGCATATTGAAATTTTCTCAAAGGAAATTTTTAAGAAGGAAATTGGGAAATTCATTTGTTACAAATTCTTTTCAGAGTTTTCCTTACCTTGTCCCAGTCTAAATAATTTTATTAGAGTGGAAAAATATCAAATCTTTCTCAAACGTTTTTAATTTTTAAGAAAAAAATCCATTTCTTGTATAATTATTTTCCGGAGTATTAATTAATGTTAAATGCAATCTGAATGCTTTTTGAATATTTAAATTTTCTCAAAAATTCGTTTAAAAATTTTGTTAAAACCGAGACATTTTAAGATTTCTTTAAACCTTCTTCATTTTTAAGAAAATATTAATAACAAATTCTTTATTACGTTATTTTCCGGAGTATTGCTATTGATAGCGTTAAATAAAAAATCGATTGATTTTAATTAACACAGGAAACATCCAAATTTATTCGAACTTTGTTTAATTTTTGGGAAAGAATTAAATTTGTTTGTAATACTTTGTGAATGATTTATTAAATATCATAAAAAAAAATATTGGAATCTTCTTTCTTTCATTTTTAAGAGGAAATTAGAAAGTTCGTTTCTTACAGAATAATTTTTCGGCATCTTAATTCTGTTAAACGCAATTGAATTGATTTTATTAAAACAAAAATGTATTTAAATTCCCTCCAAACTTATTAATAAAAACTTCAGAATGTTGTTTGTCATGCAGTGGGAATAGTTTTAGTAAAACAGAAAAATATTTAAGTCTCCTCAAATGATTTTTACTTTTCAATTCATTTGATGTGCATTTTTCCGGAGTATTAATTGGTGTTAAATGCAATGTGACTGATTTTATTAAAATAGAAATATATTAAAATTTCCGCAAACCTCTTTCATTTTAAAGAAGAAATTTTAAATTTTTTTTACAATTAATATTCGCAGAAGGAATAGTGCTAAATGCAGTCTGATCGATTTTATTAAAACAGTAAAATATTTATATTTCCTCGAACCTTTTGCAAGTTTTGGGGAGAAATTCGAAAATTCGTTTGTAATGCAATAGGAATGATTTTACTAAGACAGCTAGTATTTAAGCCTGTTAAAACGTTTTTCAGTTTTCAAAATAAATTGTAAAATTAATTTGATGTACAATTTTTTCCAAAGTACCAATTAACGTTGAATGCAATGTGACTGCTTTTATTAAAACAGTAACCTCTTTAATTTTTAATTGGAAATTGGAATTGGAAATTAATAGTGTTAAAAGCAATCTAATTAATTTTATGAAAACAAGAAAATTTTTAGTTTCCTAGAACCTTTTATAATTTTTGAGAATAAATTCGTTTGCAATGCAGGTTTATTAAAAGGGAAAAATATTCAAATTTCTTCAAAATAAATTAGAAAATTAATTAACCTTGACTGCATTGTAATTGATGATTATATTAAAACAGAAAAATAATGAAAGTTCCTCAAACCACTTTTAAGAAGAAATGATTTGAATTTGATATTAAATCGGAAAAACATTTAAGTTTTCTCAAACGCTTTCCAGTTATCAGAGTACACTTTTTTTCCGGAATATTAATTAACGTTGAATGCAACGGAATTGATTTTATTAAACAGAAAAATATTAGAATGCCGTCAAATCGATTTTATTTTTAAGAGAAAATTGGAAAATTCCTTTGTTCCAAAATTATTTTTCGAAATATTTGTGTTAAATGGAATCTAATTCATTTTATTGAAACAGGAAGATATTTAAATTTCCTCGATATCTTTTTTAATTTATGAGAAGAAATTCGAAAAATCGTTTGTTTATTGAGAATTTTTCCCGAAAGATTTTATTAAATCGGAAAAATATTTTAGATTTCCCAAACACTTTTCGGTTTTCAGAATAAATTGGAAAATTCGTTTGATGAACATTTTTTCCGTAGTGTTAATTAACTTCGAATGCAAATGTGAATAATTTTATTAAAATTGGAAAATATTAAAAACTCCTCAAACCCCTTCGAATTGTAAAAGGAAATTGGAAATTCGAAAATCATTTGTGAGGATTTTGCTAAATCAGAAAAATATTAAAGTTTCCTCGCACTTTTACAGTCTTCAGAATAAATTAAAGAAATCGTTTAGGGCACAATTTTTTTCCGGAGTATTAATCAACGTTAGAAACAATCAATCTGAATGATTTTTATCAAAATAGAAAAATATTTAAATTTTTCGTTTTAAAAAGACTAGAAAAATCGTTTGCAAAACATTTAAGCTTAATAAACGAAGGTACGAGTTTCAGTTTTTGTATTTGTGTTATTGCAAGTCAGCTTTTCGTTTGCTTTTCAATAAATTTCCTCTTGTTTATACGCTGGCACAGTTCCAAGTGGGAACAATTTCGTTTTCATAACTTCAGCGTCTACATTTTTTCTACTGAAATATTTATGGGACTGAAAATCGAGTATTTTTTATTGGGCAAGGTGGGCAGGGCCAATATCAACGATAAAATATGCTGTTGATTACAATATTTTTTTTAGTTTCTGAGGCTACTTCTGCTGAAACGCCCTGAAACTTTATCAGTTTCTCTGATAGAGTGAAGAGACAACATTACGTTTCAACAAGTTTTCTTTGGATATTTGCTTAGAAATCAAAGAGGTCCGAATATTTAAAGTAAATTTTCTGAAAAATTAGCCGCTGAAGTGTTTACCCTGCTGAAACTGGAGAATAAAGTCCAAAAATAACCTTTCCAACGTCTATTGTTAAAGACTTGTCTACAAGCTCGTAAAGATTTCAGTCAGTATGGGGTGACGAGCATATAAATTCAGTTATTTAAGGTACTCGTAAATTTAGAACAATCTTTTGATGTGGCTGAGATTTATAGATTGTTTGTAGTATTTCACGAAACGTAACGCCAAGAAAGAGTTAAAACGCTCGGGTTACTTTAAAGGTTTAAGCGACTTCAAGAGTTTAGAAAGCAATTGCATTGATAATAAAATGCAAACAATTCTAATAAATAACATACCGTTCAAGTCAAGAAACGATCAGAATTCACCACACGCACATTTTGCACGCAGCTGCGTTAATTGGGGGCCTTTATTTTATTGCGAATCGTGATTCCGGAACGAATGTTAAACTCAGTCTGCTGCTAACATTCACAATCCCATCGTTAGTCGCACAATGAGACCCGCTCTTTAATATGCGTAACTTAGGGTCCGACTTTATGAGAAATTTAATAACATAGGAGTGAAATTAATAAAGTTTAAGATTATACTGAATGCCCGGCCATTCTGTGATAATACAATATTGCTGTAAGACTTAGCGGATGTTCCTTGTATACGTACCTTTAAAGGATCAAGGTTCACTGCGAGGAAATAGGATTACGTCAAAATTATTTTGTCAGCCTTCCTTGTTTCACCATAGCACCTTATTACTACACCGTCCGCTTACAAATGTCTCCGAATATTATTCGCGAAATATTTCAGGATAAAAGTTAATTCAAAAGTTTAATAACGAACCAACTTTTAAATGAGAAGGGTTTTCAATAAATCGAATTATAACATCCCGTCAAATAATGTGATATATTTGTTGGTTTGTTGGATATGAAATCAAAGTTATTGGTTAATGAAATATGCAGATATCCTCTTGCTTTGTTAGGTTATTCGTATAAATTTATCATTTCATGAACATTCAGATTCATAGACCGTTATGCAGTGTTGTGCTAGTTTATCCATAATAATTAACGCTGCTTGCTTACAATTTATTTGATTATATGCGAAATTTCAGGATCCTATGGCGATAAGAATTAGCTAAACAGTAGGTACTCAAAAAAGGAAAAATGCTGAAAAATTCGTTTGATGGACTCCCGTTATTTTATTTAATTGGTTTCACTCACCTGTCTGCCTTAAACGACGCTTTATAAACTGTTGAAAACTTAAGACTTTAAGAACTAAGTCATTTCAACTCGTACTAAATTAATTATCAATATAAAAATACAAGACAAAGATACAACTACAAAATAGTCGAATATACTTTCATCAATTTGTATGTTTGTGTATTGGGCAAACTTTAAGCCTAGAATATCCAGAATTTAAATAATGATTTTTTTTTCAAAGTGCCCAATAAAAGAAAAAAGAAACATTCTTTCACCCTAAATTTCGGGTGTATTGTTTTCAGCTCTTGTGCAATTGTTTAGTCTACTAAACGAGCCGACCGCTACATATTTCATATCGAATAAAAGGGTTCGTTTGTTAAAGGGGTGGCTCTTATTAGTCGCTTTCTTGAACGCTTTGTCAACTGTTTGGACGTTAATAGTCGTCGTTCTTGATATTTGAAAATCGAGGGTGTTTCGTAATGAAACTTCAGGCTAAACGCGTTTGAATGTTTAATTGAAAATTTCTTATTTGATGCTTGGATTTTTTCAGGAAAGCAGCTTTGAGAATTTGTGAAACATTAAGTTACAGTTTTTACTATTATTATTTTGTGTTTATTTTGGGTAGCATTCAGACTAAGCACTTTAACTATTTAACTGAAAATTTTATATTAAATTTTGATTTTTTTCAGGAAGGTAGCTTTGGGGATTTCTTAAAATTTTTGTGTCTCAACAGCTTTCACTTTTATTATTTCATGCTTCATTTGCGAATCATTACGAAAAGTTGTATCTTCATACTAAGCACCTTCACTGTTTAATTGGAAACCTTTATAACAAATTTATATTTTTTCAGGAAAGAGGTTTGAGTATTTTAATTTCTTTATCAGAAATTCGGCAGTTCTAACTTTTATTTTGCAAGTTTTTTGTTCAATGGTCATTGAAAGGTGAAACTTGAGACTAATCATTTTTTAATTTAAATTTTGCTTCTTCCAGAAGGGAAACTTGAGTATTTAATAATTTTTTTAAATTTTAAGTTCAGGAGTTTACCCTTTTACATTGAAGTTACTTTGCTAATTATTAATTGCTAAAGGGCGAATAATGTAACTTTGAATATTTAATTTAAAATTTCTAAGTTAAATTTTACTTTTTTCATCAAGTGAGTATTTTAATTTTTTTTACTAAAATTCAAGAGTTTGCACTTCTGTTGTGTAGCTCATTTGCTTGATCACTCTTAAAAGATGAAACGTCAGACTAATTCTAATTTAAATTTTGCCCTTTTTCAGAAGGAAAGCTTTGAGTATTTTTGAATATTTAACTTAAAGTTTTGGGAAGGGAGTTTTCAAATTTTTAATTGAAATTCAGCTTCTTAAAAGGGAAAATTTAAATGTTGCTTTTTCAAGAAAATGTTTGAATAACTTGTTTCATTTTTACTTTAAGCTTCCTATGTTGAATTATAACAAAAGGACTTCACAGAATTATTGTACAAGAAATTAATAAACTTAAGGCTGCCTGAAACTCGAGGGTTTTTCTTTCTAAAACTGAAATTAATAATAATCTTTGCCATTTTTGATTCGATGATTTTTTCGGAGTTTTAGCCACATTTCTATTGTATAGTTATTCTTATGATTGTTAATAGCTTAACATTGCCATAAATTCCGGTAGAACCCAAAGCACAGCCTGCTCCTGAAGTTACAACATTAGGTAACACCTTAGGGACGTCCCTAGAAAAATTACTTCGTAGGGTCGTAAATTTTTTGGCCACCATTAAGAGCAGTAGTTATAAATAATAAAAAACAATAATCTTAAAGCTTCCTTTTCTGGTTTAGTTTATGGCATCTGAGAAAGTGTATCCTTCCGTTTTATAAAAAAATATCTGGTAAGTTTAAAAATCAAGTGCAAATGCCCTTTTCACTATTAATACGTATATTAAAGTTAATTTATTAGGTAGATCTAGTAAAATCTAGCCGCTTATTTAAATGTCATTAACACTACCTCTCCCTCAAATTTTAAGCTTGGTTTAAACAAAAAAAATTTAAGATAAATCCTATAGATATCAATTACTTAACGATGATCTAAACCTTCTTTTGTCAAAGTTTTTACGCTTGATTTAATCAAGAATTTCTAAGGTAAATTATGTAAAAGCAAGTTGCTTACTTAGAGGCCATTTACACTATGTATCCTTCAAATTTTAAGCTTGGTTTAAACAAAATATTTTAAAGATAAATTTCATAAAAGTGAATTGCTTGAGAATGATCTGAGCCGCCTGTGTTTAATATTTTTAAGCTTGATTTAAATGGAAGATTTCTAAGGTAAATCTAGTAAAAGCTAGCTGCTTACTTAAGGTGTATGGAGCCGTTGAAAAATTTCTAACAAAATTTTATGCAACCCAATATACGCCATTAGTTCAACTTTATTTTATTACACATAACCGACGTCGAGGTAGGAACTAGGGACGTAGATACATTTGACATGGACTAGGGCTTAAGGGTAGGTACCGAATTAACTGTATTTTCTACCTGACTAGCTTACGTCGAAAACAACTCAAGGTTAGAGTGTTTGATTTACCCACAAAACGATTATCAGAACGCTGCAATATTTGAATTATTACGCCAATTGTGAATTACTTATTAAATATTAAATTAAACTGTAAATGGGCTACTATTAATATTATTAGTACAGCTACTTTTTATTAAAATGTAAATTTATAAAATTTAGTCATTTATGTGACTTCTCAAATGATATTCTTAAAAAAAACTTTTTCCCAGGTTACATGCAATTTTTATTAAAACTCAACAGTGCACAATACAATACATATAAAATAAACAAAAAGTTTTGTTAATTTTATTGCTAAATATCACATATACGTGTATTAAATTATGTTTAAATTTTACAAATTAATTAATTGCAAATGCCTGGGTATAACACTTTTGGAAAATCTTCTTGTTTTTCACTACATTCGTCTAAACTAAGTGTAAGAATCTACACAACACACGTTATTTTTTCGTTATTCCGGCGCGTATGTACTTCATTTAGTGTGGAATAGTATTTGTTATAATAATTATTAGCCATTATGTCGAAATTTAGATTAGATAAGCAAATTTGTCCAAAAAACAATAAAATACACATCAAACTGCACTCACTCATAGGGTGTAATTGACCTATATCCCATATTCAATATTTTGTGTTAATTCTTTAGATAGGTAGGAATTAAAAAAGATAAAATTTATATATAGATTTATTTAGAAAGTGTTAAAATTGGTAAAATATGATTTTAGCACAACAGATTCTTATAACACATAACAGAATAAGACTAACAAAATTATGTATTTAAAGGAACTTAGCAATTTTATTAATTTATTTAAATGCTCTACAGGTCTTGGAGACCTAGGGCTTACATTTACTGTCATCCACAACAATATACAGGGTGTAAATTAATGACGTGCAGATATTTCAGGGGGTGATAGTACTCGGCCAAATAAGAAAAAAATGTTAATATACACATGATCAAAAACGCGCCATTTTCGATATACAGGGTGGCGAAGTCTCAATATTTTTTTTTTATTTTGCGTTTTGAGATAATTATATTATTAAAAAAAAATATTTTGACTGCACTTGGTTTGTATTGATCGCTATTTTTTCAAATAACTCGAAAACGGTGATAGATACGGGAATAATGGGAAAAAAACAAAAAGCTGGAGAAAAGAACAGGGAATTCAATTAAGATATAAAAATTTATACAGGGCGCTCCAAAAAAAAGTTCCGGAAGGTAAAATGGTCGGTAACCCAAAGAAATGTAACACCCTGTATACTGCAACTGATGATTTGGACATTTTATTGTAGAGATTGTAAAAGATAGTAGCTGTACTAAATTTCAAATAATTATATCAACACATACGGGAGAAAAACGCAAAATACGAAAAAAAACTTGCAACTTCGCCGCCCTGTATATCGAAAATGGCGCGTTTTTGATCATGTGTATGTTCACATTTTTTTCTTATTTTGCCGAGTACTATCACCCCCTGAAATATCTGCACGTCATTAATTTACACCCTGTATATAAAACATTTAGCTTAATTAAACCGAAACTTGTTTTGTTTAAATTTTATAGCAAATACATATACGGAAAAAATCTAAGGTTAGCAACTTTATAACAAAACTTCAGACTCGTTATATGCAGTTGCAACATAAACTGCAAGCAATATTTTAAAATGTTATGCATAAGAAAGGAGCAGGTAATAATTTTGGGGTTATTCATTTTCCTAGAAGTTTGGAAATCTTGCGTACGTTAAAAGTTTTCTTTGTTTGCTCAAACTTCTTACCTTCTTATCTTTTTACTGTACAAGACAGACACTACATTAAACTTAATTAAACATAGTATTATTTGTTTATATTTAACTTTTACAGAAATTAAAAAAAAAATAATCGGAAAGCTCTTGTAGAATAATTTGTAAATCATATATTTTTGCTAAAATTTTTAAATTAAGAACAGCTAAAGCCACATTTCAATGAATGGGATAATCCCTTTATATTTGTATTTTATGAAAAATATATGCAATTGCAAATATTTTAAGGTCGAACCGAAAATTGAATACAAAGGTCCTGTCTAACAATTTGCTGTCGTTGCGCTTGGCTACGTACCTGAGTTTCAGAGTTTGTTGTCCTTCTTTATCTCGGATTTCCTTGTCTTTTCAAAGTCGGTGATAAAATAAGCAATTTGTTTTACCTGTTTTTTCGTAAGATACTGAAGATTACAGCTTACAATTTGATTAAACAAAATTATAATGTATTGATCTAGGGATTGCGAAAATCTGAACCTCATTGAATGAATTCCAATAAAGCTACAGCTGAATTTATATTTTTAAATGATTTTTTGCATATTAAAACAATTATTTCCATCCGTTTAAACATAACTACATAATGTTTAATTATATTAATCCCTGCGGAGACTATCGAAGAAATGGGACGTGAAAACGGTTTTAGAATATTTTTTAAATTAACGTAAATATCTGGTAAAAAGCCTATTTTTTTAATTAGATATAATTTCCAATTTTTATTGGGATTCCATGAAAATACACATAATTATTATTATTTCAAGATATCGAGAACTTTATTAAAAATTGGTAGTAACCAAAAAAACTGTGATTTGTGTAGGCCCGCATAAACGGCTCCGACCGCCCTTGCACTGTTTATACTTCAAATTTTAAGCTTAGCAAACCTAAAACTTTAAGGCTAAATCTTGTAAAAGATAGCTGCTTACCTTTAGGTTATTTACACTATCTATCCTTCAAATTTGAAACTTGCAACTCGGAAATTTTAAAGATACATCTTATAAAGATTAAGTGCGTGAATGTCATTTAAACCGTCTCACCTTAATCATTTAAGCTTGATTTGCACCAAACATATTGAAGGTAGTCCTGTAGAAAGTGGTTAAAGGTCATTTAAGCTTGATATAAATCAGAAATTTCAAACCTAAATCTTGTACAAGCTGACTGCTTGTTTAAAGGACATTTACACTATCTGGGTCCTTAAAGATTTAAGCTTGGTTTAGGCCAAAGATTTTAAAGGTAATCTTATAAAAATCAGATTGATTTACACCGGCTTTCCTTGATGTTTTAATATGATATAAACCAGAAATTTCATAGCTACTCGTAAGTCTTGTAAAAAATTGTTGCTTACTTAAGCATCATTTATACTGTCTATACTTAAAATTTTAAGCTTCGTTTAAACCAGAAATTTTAAAGGTAAATTTAAAAAAATCATTTGCTTAAAGGTCGTTTAAGCAGTCTTTTCTTAATACTTCAAGCTTGACACAAACCAAAAATTATATTAAAGGATTAAATTATTCAAGACCCTTAGGCTTTCTTTTAAGCCCTTAAGCTTGGTTTAAATCAAAAATTCTACAGCTAAATTCCGTAAAAGAAAGCTGTTTAAAGATCATTTGGAGCATCGACCCTTGACATTTTAAGCTTGGCCTAAACCAGAAATTTATTAAAGATAACTCAGTCAAGGTTATCTGGTCAAGCTTCAAGCTTTGCTAAACCAAATGTACAAAGGTAAATCATGTTAAAAGTAACTGTTTAAAGGTCATTAAAGTTTTAAGCAACTTAGTTATTATTCTGTTGCCATGGCAATTTATAGTTATAGAGAATTATAAATGCACTGCTCCTTCTACCTAAACGAGAATACAAACTATATCTAGAGGAACATGTCCAACTACAAAAATAGCCTAATGACTCCCCCTAAAAACACCCACCACACTCACCAATTATTTAATCGAAGCTGTTAATCAGGATACAAGTGATTTATATAACTAATAACCTAATCAGACGTTAGACTATTTAAAACCAAAAACTAAAGCCTACTCATTTTGTTTGATAAAATCAACCTGTTTAAATCAGCAGAAATTGTTTTAAACTTTAAAGTATTCAGTATTTCTGTAGAAAAATTCCACTTAACTTAATTAACGCGTAGGTTCTTAACACGTTCTCGCATGTTAATTGTTGCATTTAGTAAACTTTAATAAGCTTCGTCGAGCAAATTCGTTAGTTTTGAATTAATTTTACATATAAAGTTCAGCCACTTTTTCCTTTAATGAAGGAATCCGAAGTAATTTTAAAATTTCAGACTTGGCGTCATAAATTTTCTGCTTAAAAACAAAATCTCCCCGCACCTCTGTGAAATTGTCAGGCCTTTGAACAGTTTTTGTTTAATGAAATTAGACTCTATTTAATGATTAAGGTAATAATCATGAAATAATTTAAGGCACTAATTACACAATTTTACTTAGTTACGCTCTTGATTGGCTTCGAAAAATGAATTGACAAGTTAATCGAGCCTTTTTATTAAATAAAATACAAAACAACCGTTCAAACGAATTCCAGAACGTTAGAAAACAAAAATTATTTAATTTGCGCCCAAATTATTGACCGAAAACCCATAAAAAGCCAATTAAATTTGATGAAAAACATCAAAAGCAGGCTAATTTTTCCATCTGCAGTAAAGTGCCTGAAATTCTTTACATAGTTGTTTAAAGGGTCCCTCTTTGAAATTACGAGGGGCAGGATGCTGCTCGTTAATAACACCACCTATTTGACCGGTTGTTAAAGTATGATGAATCAAATGGATTGTCTTAATTACTTAAATTGTTGACTGTGTCTGTGCCGCTTTCAATTGAAATATAAAATTAGTATGTTGGAGAGGCTGTTTCAATTGCTCCTGAATTTTTATAAATAAATATGCGTTGTTTTAATTTTAATCATAAAAATTGGTCAGCCAAGGCTAAATCTGAGGAATATTTTAGCAGCCACAAATAGTTCAGACTGAAAGAAAAAAATAATCTTCAAAATTTGTAGGCAAATTAACGATAATTTCCTAAACAAACAGTTTCAGTCTGCCAGTAAAGTTTATGTGCTTTCACATTTACGTCAGACTTGACAAATTTATAGCATGAAGGCTTAGGTGTCTTCTTCTGTTCTTAAAATAAGGGTAGTTTATTTCAGTTGCCGTCAAGTAACGTATTTTATTTATTTTCAGTGGTCCACTCCGGCGTACTTACTGCACCAACTGAAGAAGCTTTCGTAAAGAAGAGGCCCTGTGGATTGCTGAGATGGTGAACTGTGGATGTGATATTTGTGCGACTCCACTTTTTATATTCTAAATTAAATTAATTTTTTGAATGGATTTGCTAGTTGTTAGTACCAAACGGACTGGTGATATCGAATTTACTTAAATAATTAATAACAAACATAATTGAAATACGTATTTATAATAAATGATCGATTCCACTAATTGTACGAGTATCAATGTTTATTACGTTTTTTCCTATTAAAAAAAAAATATGGCTTAATGAGCTTAATAGTGTAAGTGTATATACGATCTGTAAAAGCTGTTTCTCAGATTGTCTTTTTATATTTTATTGTCAACTACGGGTTTATTTAATATGTATTATATGTAATTTACGCAAGCACTTACCAGAATCATAATTATGGTTGTGTGTTCTTTCGATATTGTTAACATAAAAAAAAAAACGTAATGAATCTTTTGAAATGAACTTTCTGGCAGTGCTAATATTAAATTCCTGCAGTAACCACAACGATATTACTAGGTTAAGCTATTTAAAAACTACAATTCCTATAGATAATAACTTTACTAATTTACTCGTTTTTTGTATATTGTGTAAAATATTAATTAATACTATATTTTTTCGTCGAAAATTCCAAAGCACGTTGTATATATTATAATGCTTACAAATTACGTAACTTTAAATAAATTATTTAATTTTTTTGCAGAGTTTCATTTATCAAACCTTGTTTCTTTTACCGTCAAAATTAGAACCTTTGTTTTCAGATGCTGACTTCTTGCTTGGCATGAAGTTTTTGGGCTTTATTTAAGCCCTCATCAGGGTACTTTCGGCCTCAAGTTCTTTGAATACTTAAAATCAAATAAATCAGTTTTAATTCCTTGGAATGGGTTCAACTCCTTGGTGTTAAATCATACCTAATTTGGCTTAATTAGTATAAGAACTAGCTTGATAATGATCCGAAATAAGCTCGAAACTTTTATCATTAAAAAATATAAACTGAAGGAACAATGGATCCTGCCTGGTCAACAAATAAATGTGAATATTGTTTTAATAGGTGGAAGCATTTTTTTTTTTCAGAAACCACACAGCGAGTTTTAAAGCTTACTTAAAATAAATAATTAACGAAACTAATAAAAATTGTAATAAATTCCTGCTGGTGATAAAATAATTTATAGGAGTTTAAAAATCCACATTTCACTTTATCAGTTTTGAAGTCGAACGTCATAAGGATGTACTTTATCTTCAGAAACCAACGACGAATACAGAAAGCCGAGATATGAAATATCCGGAGACGAAATGACCGGATACTATATCAAAAAGGTATGTAATATATAAGATAGAACAGTATATCGATAATGCAACAAGAGTAAAACTGGAAGGTATTTTCATTTAAAGAGCCTTTTTAACCGTTTCATTTTAAAAGTTCATTCTACCTAAGTGTAAACGAAATATGTTTGTTTGTTGGTTGTTAGTAAGCTTAGCCGTTTTCAAACCGTATGTATGTGTAACCATAAAGTTCACGAATTTCCAACAGTACTTGCTTAACTGAAAAACATGTTGGAATTCTACACCTACAACGTTTATACCTTCTGTAAATTTATACTTCGGGTTAGACTGACTGAAAACACTTTTATAATCCTACTTTATGCACATGGAACTGACTTTAACTGCAAGTTATACCACCGACGTTTACTTAATGCGTTAAAAAGAGCAGATAATTAGGGTCACCTTCTGCGGATAAAACCAACCTATTTATTAGAAAATTTTTGGTTTTGTTTGTAGGGATTACTACTCAGCAGTAAATTTAGTAATTAAATTAACAAGCATCAACCGAATAAAAGGTAAAAACCCAACCCAAGTATCTTGTCAAAACAAGGCCAAACAAGTCAACAAAATAATTTGTAGAAATTGCCTGTGTTTGTATTATAACCATTAAAACCCCTTACAAGAATCCGGTGCTTTCACACCGGTTCAATAATGGCACTAAAATTACACCTAGGTAAAAATTATTCACGTTCCAATAATGGCCTTTGAAACAAAAACGGCGGATATAAAAACAGTGATTACCAAAACAACGTCCTAATAATAACCTCTGCAATTACGGAAACCGTGCGGAATTAGTATTAAACAAAAAAGCTTCTCAAATTTAACGCCTACAGTAACACGAATTAGTAGTTTGTACTTCAATCTGGTTGGTTGAAAATTGTTTGATTAAGCTAATCGATTAGATACAAATTTTGTTTGTAATTCTTTGTGGCGTGAGAATTGAATAATTAGGTCCTGAAATTAGGTATAAAAGGGTCAAAAGACTTTTAAAGGAAAACTCCTTGGTAATTACCGTTGGAACAGTTAATGGAGTTTAACCATTTCTAAATATTTACACACTTCTGTTGTAAACTAATTACTTATTGTTGCTGTGGAAACCGGCCGCTTGCAATTTGCGAAATTACATCCATTGCTTTGAGTATTGACCTGACTGTAATTTAATAGATTGGCAAAGAACAGGAACGGAATAACTGAGGTTAAAATGTTTAATTTAACTACTTTTTACCAATTTAAGTAGCAACCAAACATTACACATTTTTAAAATAATATTCCGAAAGTGCTTCTCACACAACGAAAATGTCTTAAGTTTACTCCTATACAGCAACACAACCATGATAACACGATCGTTTCCTGTTTGGTTTGCAAATTAATGCATCGTACTTCATATCAACTTCCTTAAGTAAATATTATTAGCATATTGCATAATAAAGTGCAGATTCCGTACGTAAAATTGCAATTACCGCAAATACATATTTATGTAAATATTTTACAACGTATTTATATTTGGATTCATAAATTACATTTTTATAGAATTTTCCAAACAACTCCGCTCATATCAGGATTTATGCAGGGAAAGATGAAATTACTATGCACCTAGATTTGCATAAATCTTTTGCAGTCACATAAAACTTTTATGTTCCATGTATCACTCTGTACAATTCACTGGATTGTAGGTTAAAAATTCAATTAGATAGCGAATTTCTACATTCAGGAAAGTGCATTTAAAAATATATCGTATAACAGGTTTCGATTAGTAAGGTTAATGTATTTGAAAATCGGTTTATGCAAGTAACTCGTGTATAAAATTTCCTTATCTTATTTTTACGAGGCAATTTAATAAGATACGTTTTATTATTCTTTTATAAACTTCATGTACATAAAGTTATCGAAAAATGAAATAGCATGAAACGAGATTTTCTCAATTTTTATTATAAACAAAGGTTTCAGCTCGAATTTAGGAATGCTCCTAAAATATAGGTAGGAAGAGTTTATTATTTTCCTTGGATAAAGCAATAAATTAAGTACCTAACCAAAAAGGTATTTTATTTAAATCACAAAAAATTCTCATATTTTAAATAAACATATCAAAAGCAAAATCTGACTTTGATGGATTGTGTACAAACGTAAATATTAGATACTCTTCTTGTTTGTTTTTAATCTAGGAAGTAACTAATTACTCAGGCATTTCTATAAAAACCAAGCTAGGAATTTATTTCAGTTTTCTGGAATAGTGTCATTGAAATACTAAAACCAATTTGTAAATTATTGCATATTTATTTTATATGAGACTCTTTCTCAGTTCAAAGATCCTGCAATAGGTATTAAAATATATTCGATTAATTTGTAAGTCTTTACTTTTTAGTAAGAAATATTTTTTAATGATTAAAAGACAACCATTATGTAACCCAATTTATTTGTTAAACTAATAATAACCCTCAACACTGTAAAGGTATAAGAGGGTAAAAGAGAAAGGAAGAAAGAGAAAAACTAGTAATAAACCCAACACCAGTAATGAAAAACATGCAAGGCCTGAATTGCTAAGGACGTTAAAGAAAACAGCCTGATGAAGCATAAAATAAGGAGAATTATGTTCAGCATCTAAAATTCACAGTTGCTCCGGACTGTGTGCTTATTTCATTGCCGCTGCCTTGGAAACAAATTATGCTTGTGTGGGGCGCCAACATTTGCAGAATTATAAAATTATTTTAAACCCTAAAATTATGATTACACGAGTGCTAGCACCGCAGGAGGGTAAATTATTGTTCAAATATGTTTAATAAATGATAAATATTTTATTTCATAAGCAGGTTAATCTTACCAGCTTTAGACACGAAACTGAAGGTAAAGACTAGGTGTGTAGGTTGTTCTGATGTTATTCGTAAAGTGAAACACAGGGGAAGCTAAAATAGTTCTGAAGTTAAATAAATAGTGCAAAAACATCTCAGCATTAAAATTTTAAACTTTTAAACTAATTAGTTTTTGAAGTGCTAAAAGAATCTTTGAATTGCCTGAAGATTAAAACTGTTCTTTGATGTTCAATGACTTTGAGTAAAAATCTCCCAACATTTTCTGAACTTTATTAGTTTCTTCTTCCCCATTTGAAATTTTGTAAAGGGATTTTGAATTTTTTGCACCGTTTTCAATAATTGTAGGATACCAGTGGCGTGTCTAGAACCTCACAAAAGGGGAAGCTGAAGAGTAAAATAAAGCCGCAGACAAAAATTTTTTGATGCAAAAAAGACATTTTTTTACAAACCATAATAAAAACTTACTTAAAATGAAGTGCCATACGTCGCACGAATTTGGTTCCGTCACTCCCCATCTATCTTTGCAGATCCACTGTATAGTGTGTAATCTGCCGGGTTACAGCTTACAGAAGACTATTTTTAGTTCGATTTTCAAACGAAGTTATACTTAAAAACGAAAGATTTTTGCATTGATACGATATTTGTATTGTTTATATATTAATATGTAACTAATTTCACGTTCATATACTTTTTAATTCCACAGTAAATCAGTATTTATTTTATTACATAATATTCTTGGACACGCGCTTGCTATCGATCTCAGTGAATAAAACACTATACTGGCGATAAGCTGTAACTTCGTAGCCTACAAAGGCGTTTCGGGATACGCCGTGTTTTTCGTCGTTCGTGTTATGCGGCAGCGGCAGTGGGCAGTGGAAATCAAGTTGGAGCTTCGATTGATATTAAACAATATTGAAAATAATTGTACATATTCGGGCCAACAGGATAATATATAATAATAAATTTTTAAGGTATATTAATTTAATTATATGCTGTACCTAGGTATTTAGTTTACGTAGAGGAAGCTGTGCTTCCCTAGCTTCCATGGTAAACACGCCACTGTAAGGATACCTAACATGTTTAAAAATGAAACTTCTAACATTTCTTCTTTAAACAACCCCACATTTTAACCTTCTGCTTAATGTTTTTGAAGTCTACCTTTCAGCTTTTTGAGTATTTTAGATTAAATAGAATATTCTTTAATTTCCTGTACATTTTGAATAAAAAATGTAAGTCTCTTCTAAAAAGAAAGACTTTGCAGCACATTCAGTTTGACAAAAACTTAAAAATTCTAAATATCTAAAATGTCGCTTTGACAGTTTCCAAATTTCGAGTTGTATGTGAATTTAAAATTTATGGGATCAACATTTTTAACTTTCGTAAAATTACAGTTTTCATTCAAAATTATTTTATTTCTGTGGGATTTTAAAAATAATAATTTATGAACCGTTTTAGCTGACTAATAATTCTAAAGTTCTGAAATTTCGTCCGTTGGAATTTTTGTATGAAATTTAGATATTATCCTTCCAAGGTTTTGTATTGTCAAGCAAAGAATCTTCAATTTTAAGTAAACTTTTGTAGAAAACTTTAGAAGAATAAAATCAAAAAAATAAATCCAAAATTCCTGTACCACTTCGGGTTTCTGTTTAAATTCCTAATTAATGCAGTTCAACAATTTAAATATGTTTTTCTAACACTAATATCTTATACTGTTTCTATGGTGCATAAGAGCTCACTTGTTATGTTTCCTTTAAAATACGCTTTCTCTATAAAATACGTCGTCAATGACAACGTATTTTATAGGCCTTTAAATACGTCGTTGCCTAGCAATCTTCGCATTTTGTGTATTATGACGCGTCTCAAATAATAATTTATTAAAATTTCTAATAATATATATTAGTGAAAGAAAATGTCTGATATTAGTGTTAGAAAAAATCTTGAAGACAACTCGTGTTTTATAGTTTAAAAATCTCGGTCTATCAAATCCTCGGCTCACTTCGTTCGCTCGGATTTGAACTACGACCTTAATTTTTAAACCTTCTATAAAACACTTGTTGTCTTAATAGCTATTAAAAATTCTAATACTCACTTTCTAGAAGTTTTATTTGAATTTAAAAGTATTAGGCATTCCAAAGTTGTAGTTTGAAAGAAAAAAACCTTTGGTTTGCAGTAAACTTTTAAAGAAAGTTTTAAAAGAATTAAAATGATCAAAAAAAAATTGCAAAATTTCTGTATTCCTTTGTATTTCTGTTCATATTCCTAATTATTTTAAGTCAGTATTGTAAAGGTGTTTAAATATCCTGATTTTATAAATATTCACTTACGGAAAATTATGAAATTATGGAATTTTTGTCAGAATTTGGAACTTTAGAAAAATAATGCAAGAAACAAAATTATGATGAAGAAGGAAATAACCCGCATATATGGCTCAAGAGAAGAATCAGACAACGAGGAAATAAGAAGTACAGGAAGAAGATGTAAATATCGAAGAACGATGTAGAAGTACGGCGAAGGAAACAAGGAATACGTATACCTGTGAAGTACAATAATTGAAAATAAGAATTTCAATAATGACTACCTTGCACTGTAGAAGCGGTGTCTAGCGGTTGGGGTCACAGGTGTTATACAGTGCTCCCAATCCCCACCTACTATAATATATCCCTTCACACCTTATTGGCATGTGGTGGGCCTGGCGTAATCCAGGATTGATCCACGGAGATCTGCTCCATATCAACTGATGATGATATGATGATTTAGAACTTTTGAAAAATAAAAATTATCAAAGAACAGTTTGAAATTTTTGTGTAATTTCAAGTTTCTGTTTAAACTAGTCAGTCAACAAACCAAATGTGTACAAAAATTCTGATATTCGGATTTGTTTGAAATGATCTATTATGGCTTCCAAGATTGAAGAGAAAAATCTTGAACTTGCAGAAAACTTGTAAAGAAACCTTTCCAAGAATTGAAACTGTCAAAAGTTTAAAATTTCCATATCACATCGGGTCTCTGTTTAAATTGAAAATTAACATTCCAAGCAAGCATTCGGACTTACTTTTGGTTAGAGACACAAATTCTTTAATTTACTATATAATTTTCAACAAATCTCACTTAGTAGTTAAATGTTTTAAGAGATCTCGAATTTTTTGTATGAATTTTAGTTCTGAAAACTGAACGCTCTAAGATCTTTTAAATTGTCATCTTTAAATACTTGGAATTTCGATCATCTGATTAAATATGCAAATTATACAGTTAAGATTTTAAGTTTCATGAAGCTGCAGTTTTAAATACAAATGGCAGCTGTTTAACAAAATTCAAGAAGCATTTAAATATTAGAAAGCCTTGAAATTTCTATAACTACAAAACCTAAAGGTTTAAGAGCTTGTGTTTTAAATTATTATTTTTAGACTACTTACAAAGCCTATATCTGATATATTGAAGCATCCGGAAGTTGTAGTTTTAATTTGGTGCAAATTAATAGCTTTAAGTTTCCAAAAATAATTTAAAAATCATTTCTTCCCTACAACAGAAAAATCTTTAATTTGCTTTACAATCTAAACCCTTGAATGTTCAGGATGAATTTTGAAGTTTCTCTTACGTCAGCTCTAAATTTAAATATTTTACATTTCTAAAGGTCCATTTTAAATATTTGAAAAATTTAGCCTCTCAAAATGTTTTTATAAAAGTACAAAGCCCAAACTTTTGAGAAACATAGTGTTTCACTCAGAAGATACAAATTTTTTTAAAACAAGAAGAATTCATTTTTAGTTCTGCAAACTTGAAAGCTGTGAAAGTACCTATATAAATTTTCAAAAAATCTGTGTTTAATAATTCTACCTTCCTGAACTTTAAAAATTAAGCTTTGTTCGCTCTATTTTTCTTAAATAAATTTAACAGATTTCTTTAAAATATTTTATTAAGTGAAAATGAAAATCGAGGTTTAAAAAGCAATCTTTGCTTAGTCTATGTTTCTTAAAGAAATTTTAGAAATTTCCTAGAAAAAGGTATAGCAAGTTTTCTAAATACTTAATATATCTCCCAACGAAGCCTCCTATTTCTGATTATTATTAATTATATTCTATCCAGTGAGAACGTCGAGAACGAAACTTAAAGATTAGAAAGTAGTCTTTAAAATTAAGATTGCCTAAGTTTGTTCTTCTTAAAGAGAAGTTCTACAAATAAAATGTTTCACAGTCGAGCTTCCGATGTCTGATTCTATTAAGTTCAGTGAAATTGAAAATGAACGTTCAGAATGCAATCTTTAACAATAAGTTCTGTTCAGTCTATTTTTCTTACAAAAATTTTAGAAATTTCTTCTTTCGTGTTCTATAAATAAAATACTTATTTCAAACTGGAGTTTCTTACTTCCTTAATGCTCTGGTCAGTGAGAATGGAAATAATTAAAGTTTAGAAAGCAATATTTAAAATTGTGAAAGTTCAGAATGCAATCTTTAACAATAAGTTTTGTTCAGTCTATTTTTCTTACAAAAATTTTAGAAATTTCTTCTTTCATGTTCTATAAATAAAATACTTATATCAAAGTGGAGTTTCTTACTTCCTTCATGCTCTGGTCAGTGAGAATGAAAATAATTAAAGCTTAGAAAGCAATATTTAAAATTAAGCTTCGGTGAGGCTGTTTTTTCTTAAAGAATTCCCTTAAACTGAATCTTAAAGTATAGCGAGTTTCATAAATCGAATATTTCGAGATGAAGCCTAAGTGACAATGAAAGTCAAAGCTTAGAAAGCAGTTAAACGTTGCTTAGCCTCTTTTTCCTAAACAAATTTATGAAATTTCTTTAAAAAGATATAACAAGTTCTGGGGCTATTTCTGTTTACATTTTCATTTTCAGCTCTAAAAGACCCGAGGTGTTCAATAATTCTACCTTTCTAATTTTTACCTTTGGGAACCTCGAGTTAGAATTTAGATTTAAAATTTAGGTAGTCAAAATTTCAAGCATTATTCTAGGGATTTCAAGGATTTCATTTCTGATCAGCTGTGAGCTTCAAATGTCGGTTTAAAATTAAACTAATTTCAAAGGCTTTCCAAACTTGCAACTTCAAAAAGAAAATCTTTAATTTGATAAGTACTTATACTTAAATAAAATTAGTCAGTATTCAAATTTTAAATAAGAAGCTTGGAATTTTTGCAGCATTTTATGTTTTAAAATACCTGATATGTAGCTTAAAAATTCGAGAAATTTCGAGTTGCTATCTAAACAGAAAATTTTTGGAACCTGCATTTTCAAGCTTTGTAAAATACTGAAAAATACTAGCTTTCTTTGGATTTTACTTTAATTGCCAATTTTTTCATATTCGCTCCTCAAACGTTAGGAAGATTTTAAATTTGAAATAATTAAAATCGTCTCTTAAAGATTCCATTAGATTTTGAGGAAAAAAGGAAAAAGAGCTTTAGGAAAAAAGGAAAAAACGGAGCAGTTTTCAAGCTTTTCTTTAAATCTCATTCAAAATAATTAGTACAAATTTCCAAATTACTATTTAGGGAGTACTTTTATAGAATCCAACTTAAGTTTTTGTCAGAAGGTTGTAGTTTCAGGTACCTACTGATTAAATTTGATTTTTTTGGCAGAAATTAGGGGTGGTTTTCAGCTTATATGTGGGAGCTTTTATCTATGATGTTCATCACCGGTGCTAAAAATATCTCTAAACTTATATACTTGACCTTTTCCTACTTTTACTGAAAGTCAGACGATGTCGCGCCAGGATTTTAGCTTAAATTGAATGGAAAATCCTGATTCGTAAGATCTAATATCGACAAAAAAATAATGCAAATTGTTTATCAGTCGTAGCTATGATTTACTGCCCATTTTCAAAGTCAACATTAATTTGGAATTTCTCAAAGGTCAGGAATGTAAAACCAGCGAGTCTACAACAGTCGGAATATATATTTTATTATCTCCACCGAAATGATAAACTGACATAAGGTCGTTATCTGTTTGTATCAGTTTGTAAACACGATGTTTTTAAAGATATTCGTAAATTAACTTGTGAGTTTAAATTGATGGTGGCCGGTATATTCGATGTAGGTACAGAAAATAATTGTGTCTTAGTGGCATTTAATTTCGTAAACCGTGTTGTAAGGAAGGTTTCTAAATTGTCAGAACTCCTTTTTTGTAAACACAATTACTGTCGCTAAGACTATCCAAGGCCATCTCGTGTCTCTTTACAGGACAAGACAGACACTATGATGTATGAGGCAACGCCGGACAAAGAACTAGTCTTGAGCGTTGAATGTAGCGATTCATCTTGCTGACCACGACTGTCTCTTTATAAAACTTGGACCCTACTGACCACAACATATGAGCTAGATTAGCACCGTTACTGCTTCTTATTTATTTAGAATCCGGCGTTTGAACCTGTGATTAATTCGTTAAATGTTATTAAATGCAGTTGTGCGGTGATTTGTAATCGCGATGAAAATGTAAGCTTAAAACCTCCTTTTATATTTGCTTAGTGTCATTAGTACTTAAATGGCCTACGTTTCGACCATATTTTATTACCTTAATTAGTATTGGCTAATCTAACAAGTTTTTTTAGTCGTAAAATGACCCACCATAAATTTCACTTTTTTAATATTTTAATATATTATCGAATATTTGTGTAATTTGTACGGTTTTACGATGCGGCTTTAAAGAACCAACCGACGGAATGAGCGAGCATAAAGCAATATCTGGATGCCCCGCTGATAAATTAATTGATGTATCACAAATTCATAATTGGAAAACATTTAAATTATTTAATAGATTCGGAATTATACAGGAAATTATTTTAGCTTTTATTTAAAACCAACCGATTCAATTATTAAATTTCTTTTATTATTTCTAAATATTGCAAGGAAATCCCCCAAAAAAGACTCAGCAATTAAATAAAGTGCTGGCAAGAAGTGCGTTTAATCAAAATCAACTAACATTTTTATAAAAAGGCAATTCCTTACGTTTTCTGTGCATTAACCCTCCGCTTGTAACAAAGACAGAATCTAATGATATTAGAAAGAAACATCCCTTTTTCTGATATATAATATCATCAACATACATGGGACATCAAGAAACATTGCCTAAACGTGACCGTATGCCCTGTCAGACTAGGGAAAAATATGAGAATACACTCAAAACGGGTTTAGACCCGAAAGGTTGATCTATTTTTGTTTGTATGTTAGTTTTATATTTCAATATTTCTTTCTACGTTCGACTGAAAAACATCTTCTTCAATTCTATTTGAACTTTTTGTTTTTATTTCTAATACAAAACTTGACCATAACAGTCCTTAACCGAACAAAACTTAAGAATGGCAACGTCAGAAAAAATTCAACAAAATAATTATTGCAAAAAATTGTATAAAAAAGTCGAATAAAGGCGCAATATTTTTTTAAGGAAATTTTCTCCCCGAGTTACTCTCACTTCTGTATTTTTTACTTTCTGAGAACGAAACTGAAAGTACATCAAAGAAAACCCAATCCTCTACTTTAAAATGCTTTTTAACCTTTCATTTTAGTTCCAAAAGTGTTTTACTTATTCAATTTAAAATGTCTAGTGTTTCAATTGCGTACCCTCTATTCTCATGTGGGACACGCGGGATATTTTTTGAAAGAGAAACTGAATATATGTATAATACGTGCTTGAAAAAGCCTATTTTTAAAATTTGCAATTCAAATATTAAAATCAATAACCGAACCCGAATATAATTTAGAAATATTAAAATCGAATAATGCTTATAAATAAATTAAAAACGTGTTTGATTTTTTATTGCTTTCTGTAAACATTTCGCATAATCTTTTTTAAGTGACATAAGTATTTTTTAAACAGGAAATATACGTTAAAGCAGTATTTCTAATTTAGTGATTCATCAACAGTACCCTTTAAGAATTAGGTTTGAATTGATAAATCGCAAAATAAAGATCAACGTTATTCATTTCCGAAAATAAATAAACTGCAACCTATTCAGAGAAAATGAAAAATAATTTTTATAAAGCAGTATACAGGGGTTAAATCGCTCTGCTTCACAATGAAGCCTCCTTTTTCTGATTATATTCTGTGTAGTAAAAATGAAAACAAAGTTTAGACAGCAGTTTTGAAAATTAAGCATCCATTTTTCTTAAAGCAGCGTTGAATAAAATTGATCAAGAGAAAACACAATACTTAACAAATCCTAACTTTAATCTTCAAAATTAATATGTATATTTTACATGTCAAGAATTTTGTTGTATTAACAATATCGATCATAGATCACTACTAAATAACAATAATTTCTATGTATTGATCTTATATGCCATACAATTTAATTGATATTTAAATATGTTCAACACTCAAAATAAAATATTTTACAATGGAGCTCTCTATTTCTGATTCTGTGAAAATGGAAATCAAAGTTTTAAATAAATTCAGAAATTTCTTTCAAAAAGTATAGCAAGTTCTATAAACCAAATATTTCAAAACGAAGCTTCCCATTTCTGATTATATTCTGTTCAGCGAAAATAAAAATCAAAATTTAGAAAGCCAATTTAAAATTAAATTTCGCGGAGTTTGTTTTTCTTAAAATTTTTTAAAACTGTTTTGAGTATAGCAGTTCGATAACCAGGATATTTCACAGTAAAACCTTCCATTTTTGATAATATTCTATTCACTGAAAATGATTTTCACAGTTCAGAAAGCAGCATTTAAGGTTAAGCTTTGCTCAGTCTGTGTTTTCCAAAAAAAAATTAGAAATTTCTGACAACAGTATAGGAAGTTCCATAATAAACTATTTCCAAATGAAGCATCCCATTTCTGATTACATTTTGTTCGATGTAAATGGAAGTCAAAGTTTAGAAAGCAATCTTTAAAATTAAGCTTTGCTCGGCTTGTTTTCAAAATTTCTTTAAAAATAAATAACATATTCCAAATTAAACTTTCCATTTCTCATTATATTTTGTTGAGTGGAAATGGAAATCATAGTTTAGAAAACACTCTTTCGGACTGAGTTTTGCTCTGGCTCGTTTTCTTTAAGATATTTTAGTTTGTTAAGGAATTATAGGAAGTTCTATTTCAAAATAAACCTTTCATTTCTGATGATATTTTCTTCAGTATAGATAGAAAATTTTTCAAATTAAGGTGTGCTCAGCCTGTTTTTCCTAAAAAAAATTAAGAATTGTTAAAAAACGTAGAGCAAGTTCTATAACTGAAATAGGTACCTCAAAGAGAAACTCTAATTACATTCTAATCAGGAAAAATGAAAATCAAAGTTTAGAAAACAGCCTTTAAATTAAAATTAATCTTTGCTGAGTTGGTTCTCCGTATAGAAATCTAAAAAATTTCTTCAGAGAAGTATAACAAGTTCTATAATTAAAATATTTCAAAATAAAGCTTCTCATTTCTGATTATATTCTGTTCTGTGAAAACCAAAAACCAGAGTTTTGAAAGTGGTCTCCAAAATTAAGCTTTGCCCAGTTTGCTTTCGTAAAGAGGTTTTGAAAATGTCTTAAAAAAATATAGCTCTATAATTAAAATATTTCGCAATGAAGTCTCCCATTTCTGATTATATTCTGTTCAGTGGGAATGAAAACCAAGGCTTTAGAAAGCAGTCTTTAAAATTAAGCTGTGCTCAGTCGGTTTTTCTTTAAGTAATTTAAGAAATGTATTTAAAAAAGTATACCAAGTTTACAAACCAAATATTTCACACTAAATCTTTCAGATTATATTTTTCCCAGTGAAAATAGAATTCAAAGTACAGAAAGCAGTCTTTAAAATTAAGCTTCGGTTAGTCTGTTCTGCTTAAAGAAATTTCAGAAACTTCTTAAAAAGGGTATAACATATTATTTCATAAATAAAATATTTCACAATGCAGTCTCGCATTCGTGATTATATTCTGTTCAATGAAAATGTAAATCTAAGTTTAGAAAGCAGTTTTAAAATTAAGTTTTGTTCGGTCTACTCTCTTTAAAGAAATCTTAAAAATTGCTTTAAGAAATACAGCAAGTTCTATAAGTAAAATGTTTCACAGTGAAGCTTCTGATTTCTGATTACATACTGTTCAGTGAAAATGAAAGTTTAAAAAGCAGCCTTTAAAAGTTGTAGTTGTAGTTGGCAACGAAGTTTCCTATTTCTGATTCTAATCTTTTTAGTGAAAAGAAAAATGAAAGTTAAGAAAGCAGCGTTTAACTCTGAGCTTTGCTCAGTTATTACTTTTAAAGAAGGTTTAGATATTTTCAAAAATAAAACATTTAACAATAAAGCTCTGCGTTTGAGATTCAAATCTGTTTGGAGAAAATAAAAATGTATGTTTAGAAAGCAACATTTAAGCTTGAGTTTTGCTCAGTCGTTTTTATTAATGAAATTTTACATATTTTTTTTAATAAATAGAACTCTACGTTTGAGGTTGAAATGGATGTTTATAAAGCGGTATTTAAGCTAAAGCTATGCTCAATCGTTTTTATTAATGAAGAACTAGAAAGTTTAAAAAAAGGCTTAGGAATTAAATAAAGCATTAATGAAGAGGCTTCTCATTTGAGATTACAATCTGTTGAGAGAGAAGAAAAATGAATGATTAGAAAGTAATACAATGTGATTTTTTAAAAACTCAATAGCAGCAGGCCGTATTCTGATTTAATACAAACAGTTCTAAGGCTATTAAGACAGAATACGGCCTCTCCAATTGAGTTTTTAAAAAATCACATTGTACATATTTAAGCTTAAACGTTGTTTCTATTAAAGAAGTTTTAGAAATTTTTAAAAACGGTTAATAATAATAAAACAATCAGCAATGAAGCTTCTCATTATTTGATATTACAACCTGTTGAGAGCAGTCGTTTTTATTGCAGAAATATTATACATTTCTTAAAAAGATTTAGGAGTTTTCAAAAATAATACATTTAACATTGAAGCTCCCATCTGAGATTACAATCTGTTCAGCGAATAGTAAAAGTTTGGAAAGCAGTAGGTATTTAAGCTTAATCTTTGCCCAGTCGTTTTCTTCGAGACATTTTAGAATTTTCGTAGGAATTCTTTAGGAATTTCTAAAAGCAAAAACATTTTACAATAAAGCTTCATATTAAGATCACGTTCTGTCCAGTCGTCCAGTGAACATAAAAATGACAGTTCAGGAAGAAATTATTAAGCTCAAGTCTAGCACAGACGATTTTATTAAAGAAATATTAGAAGTTCCTTAAAGAAGTCTAGAAATTTTCAGAAATAAATCACTTTATAATGAAACTACCCACTTGAGATTAAAATATACTCAGAAAAAATGGAAATGAAAGTTTAAAAGGCAGTATTCAGGCTTAAACTTTGCACAGTCTATTGTCTTAAAAGAACTTTTAGTTATTTCCAAATACAAAACATTTAGCAATGAAGCTTTCCATTTGAGATTATGAGCTGTTTAGAGAATATAAAAAGATTAGAAAGTAGTGTTTAAGCTTGAGATATGCTCAGTTATTTTGATTAAAGATTAAAGAGATATTTTAAAAAAGATTTAGGAATTTCAAAAATAAAACATTTAATAACGAACATCCTATTCAAGGTTTCAACCTGCTCAGAGAAAACAAAATGAAGGTTTGGAAATCAGTATTTCAGCTTAGCTTTGCTCGGTCGTTTTTCTTTTTATCTCTGAAAATAAAACATTTAATAATAAAGCTTCCCACATGGTATTACAATCTGTTCAGTGAAACCGTATTTAAGGTTAAAAGCTTTGTTCATCTTGAGAATTTTTGAAATATCCTTAAAGAAGTTTAAGAAAAACGTAAAATGAAAGCTCAGAAAGCAGTATTTCATTTTAAGTTTTGCTCAGCTTGTGGTTTGTAAAGAAATTTTGGAAGTTGCTGGAAAGAAGTTTAGGAATTTCTAAAAATTAAGCTGTCCATTGGAGATTACAATGTGTTTAGGAAGCAGTATTTAAGTCTAAGTTTTCCTCGGTCTATATTTCTTAAAAATTTCTTTAAAGAAGTTTCTAAAAGTAAAATATGGCAAGGGAGCTTTCCATTTGAGATCATAATCAGTTCAACAAAATGGAAGATGAAAGTTTAGAAAGCAGTATCCAGGCTTAAGGTTTATTCAGATGGTTTTTAAAAGAAATATTAAATTAAAAACAAATTTCCAGAAGTAAAATATTTAAGAATGAAGCTCTCCGGTTGAGCTAAAAATTTGTTAAGAGTAAACGAAAACGAAAGTTTAAAAAGTGGTATTTAAGCTTAAAAGCTTTGCGCAATCGTTTTTAGTAAAGAATGTTTAGGAATTTCCAAAAATAGAAAGTATAACAATGAAACTCTTGATTAGGTATAACAGTCTATACAGGATAAACGAAAATGAAAGTTTAGAAATCAATATTTGTGATTAAAAGCTTTGCTGGTTTTTCTTAAACATTAAGGCCCGGTTTTTCAATCGATGGTTAACTCTAACTAAAGGTTAAAAGTCACGGTTACCATTATTGCAACAATTATTTCTATAGTTATAAACTTTTAGTTAGAGTTAACCATCGATTGAAAAACCGGGCCTTAAAGTTTCTTAAAAGAAGTTTAGCAAATTCTAAAAATAAATATAACCTCCCCCTTTCTTGCAAATTTAGATCCTACTTTAGCAGATAATAAACGAACCAAGACTGAAAATGCGAAAGCTCGTCAAGTTCCTGAGTTTTCATTTAAAGACAAACTTTTGGTTTCCTATTTTTAGCAAGATGATTTCCGCACGTTTATTTATAGGCTTTATATGGGCAGGCAAGAAAACTGATAAAGTTAATTAGGGGGGCGATTAAATGACATAGAAGTTCAAACTGCGAAAGAAAATAACAGGAAAATTTTTTGATATTTATACAAGGCTTTACGTTTTATTGGGTTTTATTGGCAGGTTTTATTTGAAAAGTATATCACAAGTTCAAAGTATTAAATGTCAGGCTAAGGATTGATAAACAGTTAAGAGAGGAAAAGTTCAAGTGTGTAGGCTTAATCAGCCGGGTAAACCCAAAAACTTAATAAATTCGAAGATTATTCCAAAGTTAAGGAACTCTAAAAACTCTGTATCGATCTAAAACGAACTCTCAAAGGCAAACAAATAATTTCAAAGCAATCCATTGTTGCACATGTCATAAAATTGCCGCAGGTGTCCAATTAAGGAAGCTAAACGAAGTTATTATTCGGTTGTTGGTATTGTTAGTGTTGGAATAATTGCGTTCGTTTTAATCTCCTACTATATAAAGCCGTACAGAATGCATTACATAACAAGGCACATTAACGAAAAACCGAAAAAAGCATTAACAGGGGATGGCTTTGCCTTAAGTAACTCCAGTTTCTCTCGGCATGAGACTAATTCACGTGAGCCAGAACAACACTGTATTTGATAAAAGTCCACTCGTGGTAGGTCTTTGATAGCTTCTCTAAATGGTTTCGCAAAGTTGTCGCTTTGTGGGGAGTTAACACATAAAATGTAAGAATTGTTCGACTACAAGGAATAATACCAAGGGTGTGGAAAAACGTTAGTGAAGAGAATCCTCCATTTAATTGCATACGCGCATTCTTTTGTTTTATTTAATTTAAGTGGCACAATTTTAATTTTGTGAAGTTGTAAAAATGATAGTGCGAACGAAATTTAATTTAAATAATTAAATAACGTCTTTTTAACGTTGTCAGCTAGTAATTGCTGGCTGCTGTTGAAAATATTAAATAAATATTAAAGTGGTTGGACAAGGTTTTTTAGACTAATTAATTTACTAATTAAAATTGTCCCTCTTCTTTTAATATTAGTTATTTAGTGTGTTTGTCTTTGTTTCGAATACAAATGTTCGTTTAGTGGAACTGGAATATTTGTAAGTAGAAGGGTGTCATGCACAAAAAGGAATTTTAATTATAAAATTTTTATTTGCTCTTCAACAGAAAGCTCCAATCTAAGGGTAAATCCTGATTTTTTAAAGGTCATTTGGTTTTTGTTAAAGTTCACAACTTGAAATTTTATTAACGAAGTTGTTATTAGCTAACATTCAGCACTAGTTAAGCATCGAAATTCAGTTAAACAAAGTTTCCTTTGCAGCAATTTAAAGAATACTTTTAAAATGTTGAGTGTAATTAAACGCCTTAATTTTGAATTCAAATTTAAAGAATTGACATTAGGTTTTACGTTTGGACTCTTCTTTATTTCTAACTTTAGATAACCTTTTTCGATTGATGCTAAAATTTCAAATTGAGAATAGCATCAGGAGTTGTAAGTAGAGTTTTTGGTTTTACACTTTAAATTGTGTTCTTAAATATAGAATCTGAAAGACATAGAAGCTTTAATTACAGCAAAAATTTTTGTATGTTTGATTGTCAAAATGAAATTCGCAGAACTTTACATTAATTAAGAGTAAAAATTCTGGTCTAACTTGAAAATTCTAATGGTAACGCCGAATGCCTTATTAATTTGAAATACATAGTCGATGGAGTGTAAGAGGGAATCCAAATAAAAAGCTAAATACTGGATTTTTTCGATTATCAAATTTAAATATAACAATTTTGAATTATAAAACTCAGACTGTAAATTTCAGATATAAAGCCAAAATTTTAAGCGTGGAACCAAAAGTAGTAGTTCGGTTTAAACAATTCAAGGGAATTGCGGAATTTTAGTGCAAAACATTTTAAAATTTTAAAATTCTAGCTTAAAGAACTTAATAATATTTAAATGTACAGGAGTTTCTGGATTTAAAAATTTTTTAAATTCCAAGACAATATGAAATTTTACTGTTAAAAATTTTAAAATTTTAAAAGGCCAGTTTAGTATACTTATGCAACTGTATTAATATCAAACTAGATTAGAATTTAAAGCTTTAAAGCTTTATATTATGTTCAAATTTTCTATTTGATTTTCAAACTTAAATTTATAGGAGTTTCGTATATTAATTAAAAATCATTAAACTCAGGTTGGGAATTTTAGATTTAAAGCCAAATTTTAAGCTTGAAACCAAAAGGATTGGTTTAGTTTAAAAAAGTCAACGGCAGCATGGAATTTTAATGTTAAATATTTAAAAATTTTAAAAGGCCAGCTAGATAGAAACAATTAACTTTATTAATATGAAGTTAGATATCAGAATTTAAGCTTAATATTGAGTGTCAATTTGTATTTGATTTCCAAAGTGAAATTTGCAGGAATTTCTTATGGATATTGTAATGAGCGGCAGGTGTCAAGTGTGGGGTCATTCATTTCGCGCCTATGCGTCAGCTGTTCTGGAAGGTTCTATGACTAATCGTTCCACAGTAATGTAGAACTTACGAGATTGGAAGCTTGTCTATAGAAAAGGCGCATTCTCTTGGCGAACTTTAGTCTACTACCAAATACTTGTGAATATAAATGTACGTAAATATAAATAACTTCATAACTTGTATACTTTAATTAGTTAGTTAATTTACCGATATTAATATTAGTGTTGTGCCTTGAACCCGGTGATGCATCACTTGCATCATATTTGGAAATTCTAGGTCACGCTTAAAATCCGATGATGCACTATGTGCATCATTTTAGTTTTGGCTTGTATAGCTATACTATAGCAGTACTAAGTCCCCGGATATTAGTGCATACCTCAATTGTAGAGTCCCGGATATAGACAAAAAAATTGAAGTATATTTTGATTTTCTCCACTCGCGGAAGGCGGTAAGTCACAGCTGAACACGCTCCTAATCTGTGGGCCGGATATACAAGCTACCTAGCGCTTTACACTCCCAGGTTCAAGGGGTTAAGTGTTATTTCGTGTTTCTTAGTTGTTTAATAATTTTCATATTTGTTAATAAATAATTCACATCACGAACCGAAGTTTTAAATAAACGTTTTAAAAACTGTTACAATATCAGTTGCTACAGGCAGTTTAAATTTAAAACCAAATTTCTAGGCTTGGAGCCAAAGGTTTTGGTTTAGTTTGAAATATTCAAGGGCAATACGAAATTTTAATTTTAAACATTTAGAAATTTTAAACAGCCAGCTTATGGGTTTTACTCAACTTTATTAATATCAACCTAGATTAGAATTTATAGCTTAATACTGAGTGTAAAATTTTCTATTTGATCGAACTTAAATTTACAGGAAGTCAAAATTTTAAGCTTGATGATATCAAGTTATATCAAAATGTAAAAATACCGAGTTTAAATGTTACTGTTAAATTTTCAATTTGAAATTAATCTTATGTTAATTAAAAGTTATTAAATTCAGGCTGAAAATTTTAGATTTAAAGCCAAAATTTTAAACTCGAACCAAAAGTTTTGATTCAATTTAAAAAAATTAAGGTCAAAAAGGAATTTTAATATTAAAAATTTTTAAATTTCAAACATTCAGCTTAGTGGACTTATCTACCCTATTGACGTCAAGTTTGATTAGTTAAACCTAATGTTGAAAATTTTCTATTTAATTTTTAAATTAGATATTTATAGGAGTTTCTTATGTTAATTTTAAACTGCGAAACAAAATTTGTAGTTTAGTGTAATTCTAGGCCAAACGGAATTTTGATATTAAAAATGTAAAAGTTTGAAAAGGCCAGCATGGTGAACTTCTAGTAGTAGCTAGTGATAGCAAAGTAGATTAGAATTAAAAGCGTAATACTGAATTTAAAATATGTATTCTGTTTGATTTTCAAATTTAAATTTGTAAGAGTTTTTTTTATGTTAATTAAAAGTTATTCGTTATTATATTCAGGCTGGAAATTTTAGATGTAGTGCCAAATTTTTAAGCTTCAAATCAAAATCTTTGGCGTAGTTTAAAAAATGCAGATCAATACGGAATATTAATATTAAAAATTTTAAACCTTGAAAAGAGAAACATAGTGAACTTAATCAACTCTATTAATATCAAAGGTAGATTAGAATTTAAAGCTTAATACTGAGTTTAAAATTGTATAATATTTGATTTTCAACTTTAAATTTACAGTAATTTCTTAGGCAAATAGAAATTCAACAAATTCAGGCTTGTGATTTAAGGATTAAATTTTAACCTAGAACCAAAAGCTTTGGTTCAGTTTAAAAGACGCAAGGGCAATACGGAATTTTAATATTAAAAATTTAAAGGGCCACCTTAGTCAACTTTATTAATATAAAGTTAGATTAAACTTTAGAGCTTAATACTAAGTTGAAACCCAAATGCTTTGGTTCAGTTAAAAAATACAAGCAATACAATACTTACAACATAATCGAATAGAAATTCGAATTTATCTGGAAAATAATATATTAGTAAACAAAAAATGAAAGTTCTTTGGTCAACTTTGATCATTCGTTAATTTAATAAAACTTTTGTGCAACCCACCCATCGCCAACTCTATTAATATCAAGCTAAAGTAAGATATTTTATTTTAAAATATGAAGCTGGGAACCAAAAGTTTTAGCTTAGCTTAAAAACTCAAAGGTAATACGGAATTTCAATATTAAAAGTTTAAAAATTGCAATAAAACAGCTTAGTGGCCTTAATTAACTCTATTAATATGGAGTTAGATTAGAATTTAAAACCCAATTGAAAATTTTTCTTCGGCGTTGAAATTTAAATTTGCAGGAGCTTTTTATGTTAATTATAGGTTAAAATCAGATTAGATGTTTAAATCCACAATTCTAGGCTTGGAGCCAAAAGTTTTGATTCAGTTTCAAAAACACAAAGGTAATCTTCTTCTTTTTGAAGTGATATGTCCGGTCAAAGGAAATACGGTATTTTAATATTAAAAATTGTAAAATGCCAGCTTAAGTAGACTTAGTTAACTCTATTAACATCAAGTTACATCAGAATTTAAAGCTTAATACTAAATTTAATTTAAGTTTATGTTTGATTTTTAAATTTAAATTTACAGGAGTTTCTTATGTTAATTAAAAGTCATTAAACTCAGGCTGGAAATTTTATATGTAATGCCACAACTTTAAATTCGAACCAAAGTTTTCGTTTAGTTCAGAAAATTCAAAGGTAATACGAAATTTTAGTATTCAAGCACTTAAAATTGTAAAAAGCCAAAGTGTATTTAAACAACTTGGGTGATATCAAGTTAGATCAAAATGTAAAGCTTAATACTGAATTTAAATGTTTCTGTTAGATATTGAAATCGAAATTTACAGAACCTTCTTAGATTAATTAAAAGTTATTAAACTCAGACTGGAAATTTTAAGTTTAAAGCCAAAATTTTAAGCTTGGAACCAGAAGGTTTTGGTTTAGTTTGAAATATTTAAAGTCAAATTTTGAAGTATCGAACCAAAAGTTCTAAATACTAATAAATTAAAAAAATTAAAAGGGCTTGAATGAACTTAGCCAACTTCATTAAGTTCAAGGTAGGTCAGAGTTTAAAGCTCAACACAACTGAGTTTGAGTTGTCTTGTCAAATTTCAGCTTTTAATCAAAGTTTCTCAGGCTCAGTTTGAGCATGAAGGTAAAATTATAAAATTAAAAGCAAAGTTAAATTAATAGTACCTAAGTGATTGATGCAATTGATATCTTTTTATTCTTATCCTCAATTGTGGCAGAACTCTATTTTTAATTTTAAAAAAGTTTTTAAAGCTTTTAAAGCTCTTAAATTTAAAAGACTTAAAGTTAATTTTCAATTTTGGAACGGAATTTAATGCTAAAGTTCTTATAAAAGGACCGAAAATAATTGTTTTGGAAATTCTGAATATTAGTTGAATTAATTTGATTCTAGAAAAATTGTAGCGTTTGAAAGGCTTTAAAACTTTCAAAAGTTTTAAATTTAAAGATTTAAAGCCAGAATTTTCAATTTTAGAACCGAATTCAATCCTCAAATTCCGACAAACGTTTGAAATTTAATGTTATATTCGACATTTCGAATCTTGAGCTAATTTTATTTTGCAAAAATGGTAAGTTTACAATGAAGTTGTGAACCTATATTCTTGTAAATTCTTTCAAAGGATACCTAATACAAATTTTAAAATACCCTTAGTAAGTAGATACCTAATGGTTTCAGCCGAAATTAAACTGATTTCAGACGATTTAATTAAATTAACACTTAGGAACGAATAAATCATAGCGAGTCTCTTGATGCTTGAACTGAAATGAAAGGCTGTACTAAACCTGAATTGTCCCTGAAAAAAAGAAAAACTACAATAAATAAACGAGCATCTTCGATTTTGGTTTAGTAATCTCGAATCATAAACTGATTTAATAATTCAATTTTTCTCTTAGTTTTTGACTAAGTGAAATGAAAATTGGCAAAATTGCGGAAATTTAGGCAAAATTGCAGGTCAAATAAATTAAATATCTGGCGAAGCAACGCATTTTACTGTATATAACTAAATAACATTTGTTAATTAATCGATTTTCGTAGTCAATGTCGATTTAATAACCGACTAACGAACCAGAATCATGCGTGTATTATGTATTAGCAACATGAGAAATTTAATTAACAGTCGATTAACTGGAAGGCCATAAGCTCCTAATCGATCTGAATCGTAAATAATCAACCCGAATGAAAACGACCACCTTCCATAACCGACTGCTAAATAAATTCGAAATACATTTTTCTTAGGAATTAGTTCTGATTCTTGTAAAAATAAGGTTAGAATCTATCTAATTCTGATAACTTCTTTAAATTAGATCTACAAAATGGTTGTCAAATTATTTATATGAAAATTCGCATTACTTTGAGTAAAGCAGTTTAGTAAATATCTTAGTTGGGTTTAATTGAGTTCAGATGATTTCGTGGGTTATCTTAACGAATTCGGGGTTTATACAGTTATAATAAGGTTTACTGACAGACCTACATTAGCCAAAATCTTCTTAGTGATCAATTTCAAAACGACAGCAGATATGGAAAGATTATCATCCACGCCTACAATCGAAAAAAATATATTCAGTTTGTCAAACACACCTTCAAAGTATTTTTCCAAACGTTAATTCGTTTATTTGGTTTCATCTCACAAGGATATTTAGTTTCACCCGGGTGTTGTTTTTTTTTTTACAAGCATATCAGGTATTATATTCTGAGAAGTATCGACAAGCTGCGGCGGCGAGGAGCGAATTGACCGTGTTTTTATCCTCAAAACGATTCCCCATTCAAAGGCCGTGTCAGGACATGTATAGAATACAGGATTTGTGCCGAATATGACCAAATATAGACCACGTTCGTGTTGATTCGCACTATTCAACACGTTTTCTATTCATATGTTCGTTCATCCAAACTCTGTTCAAACGATATTCTACACTTTTGTAATAGTTTAGTAATCAGAAAATATGATCGAACCTTCAACAGAATTGAAAAAAATATTCTTTTCCTTATTCATTTCAGCTTAGGCGATTATTATTTATGTAGTCGGATTTTGAAATTGAAAGGACCTCAAATCAAATGTGTCAAAAGGATATCAAATTTTGGAAATTCCTCAGATTTAATTAATTTAAATCTTTGATTTATGAATAATTATTATCTTTAATATATTGATTACAAAAGGCATGCGTGGTAAGATGGTAATCTGATATTTTAGTTTGATTTAACCATTCTGATTTTAATTCGAAGCAGAAAGGACAAGCAAGGAGTATCAACCTCCTCAAATTTCATTCAAATTGGGCGTATGCTCCTCTGGTAAGTCCGAACTCATTCCTTTTAAATCAAATTTTTGCTTTTATAAATCAAAGTTTTGGCTTTTATAAATAATTTTTTACCTTTATAGCTTTTAAATTATTTAGGCAGAATCGTGTTATTTCACGGATTTTTTCAAGTTCCTAAAACGCATTTATAAAGCAGTAATGCTTGAATAATGTAGACATAGGAAAAAACACAATCTTAGACTTTCGTGTTTTGCTTAAATATTTTAACAGTGACAGTTTGACGTAGGTGCCCACATTAAGGTGAATTACTTAGATTGATTGCACGTTTAGTGTGACACATTTTATCTTTTACCGTTTAATGCGTTTTCTGTTTAATGTGGCAGAAAGTAACACGCAAAATTGGTTAGCTTTCAGTTGAGTGTATACAGGCTGGCCCTAAAATGACGAAAAACAAGCACAGCACGTTATTCTCCTTAAAATTAGTCAAAATAGTTAATACGATTTTGCTTTATTATTTGTTTCCAAATATTTTCAGTTTCGTATTGGTGCCGACGACAAGCAACGCAATTGCAAGCAAATGAAATTCAAAGCCTTTATTTGTCCAATGTGGTCGTAAGTAAACATACCTATTATATTATCTTCATTCTATTAAATCGGGCAATGTTGTCAAGTTTAAGTACTTTTAATTATAAATATTTAAAGCTAAACAGTTCAGGACAAAACGATTTAGTAATTTATTTTATATCAGGGAATTAGGCTGTGTTAATATGTTCGGCCATTTTAGGGACACCATGTATATTACTGAAATCTCCAACTCCGCTTTGCTACATAAATTAAAGTAAAATTCATTTTTGTTTCTTTTTATTTGGTAATTAATGCTTGGAAATAAAGTATCGAATTTTAAAAGTACCGTTTGTTATATAATAATCTAAGTAGGCGTGGTGATTTTTTCCATGTTTAAATAAACCTAAGGAATGCGCATAAATGTTAAAAGGAACACAGTTTAAATTAACGATAAGTTTTATTACTATAGCACGTCACCAACAGCGTGTAGGTAAGTTGTTAAACGATATTGATCTTTTAATATTCGACTACAATCGGTTCGTCCTTTTTTCGAACATTAATTTTAACTACTTCGATTTTAGTATCGTTTCAAATATAAATGTGGAAGTGCAAGCTTTATTTGGTAACCTGTTTTTAACGAGGTACGGCTTAATCAGAATTCCGTTCACACTCACTGTAAATGAGTACCATTTAAATTTTATTTTCGTTTGTGTATTAAAACCGGCATTTTTAATTAAATCCCGAAATGACTTTAACAGTGACAACTAAGTAAATTTACTAATCGCTTAAAGTGACATTAAACCCATTTTATTTAAATAGTACGCTACTTAATACCTATTCAGGTTTTATTTTAGGACCCACTTTTTTTTGCTTAAAACACCCGATTTTAAATTGGAACATTATTTTATCTCGGTTCCAGATCTTAATAAGAAATTATGTCGACTTTTATCCTTTATGGATTCCAAATTTTGACCTTGAAATTATTATTTATATTTAAATTTTATTCTAATAACCAGTAAGCTCGACTTAGTGCCAATTAACATACAGGGTGTCCATAACAGAATAAAACGATTTCTATAAACTGTAGCAAATTAATGTTTTTCTTTGTTTTAATCTAAATGATCAGAACAACAGTTTAATTTGTTAATGTTAAGATGTGAAGTTCCAAAACGTTTAAATATTTTATAGCATATCCTTATAAAATTTCTAGATGGGGATCTATGTTTTCAACTGCTTGAAAGCCTAAATGGAGACAGATGCCTATTCTACTCAATGCAATATCACATCTGCTATTCATTTGATACTTTAGCTTCAGACAAACAAACATTGCTTGTCAACAAAGAACAGAAGCAAATTAAACTTTAAGTTGGTGTGGTCACTAAGTAAAGTATTTTTATAACTCATGAAAATAGTTTTTTTTATGGACACCCTGTATTTCAGAATAAATATGAAAATAAACCTTTCGTCTTAAATTAAAGAAAACTCTATCCTTTTTAGTACCAGGGTTGTTGAAAACCAGACTAGAAAAGTATACCAACATTTTAACTACGAAAGAAAGGATATCTTTCTCTTTTATAGTGTTGCCGCGAGACTCGAGACCAGTCTCGGTCTCGTCTCGTCTCGCCTTGAAAAGAGAAACTGCCTTTTCTGTTTCTCCTAACCTAACCTAACCTAACCTAACCTAACATAACATAACATAACATAACATAACATAACATAACATAACATAACATAACATAAGATTTATAAATTTCTTCAAATTTTTCGACTGAAGTGTTTCTCATTTCTTTTCCCCAAGAAGTTAAATTAAATGTTTCAACTTTGTGTTGGGGGTCAAAAATTAGCACAACGCAATAAATCCAAGTATATGTATAGTTTGTCCCGTCCACTTTGATATGCTAGCAATAGCTTTTCGTACACAAAATTCCTGTTTTCTTTATTATCCAGATTAAATATTTCTGTTTCTATTTTATCTAGAAGCATATTCATTGCAACAAGAACCATTGGCAGTTACATAATATTCTCTCCCTAGAATAGTGGACAGTGTTTTAAAATGTTTTAGTATTTTATACACTTCTTCCAGTAACTTCCAGTCATGATCTAATAATTTTAAATTTTTTAGTTCAGTATTATTTTCGCATAATGCGTTGAGTGCATATTTCATTGATAGAGCTGTCTGAATTATGTCATTTGTCGAATTCCACCTTGTCGAAACATCAATGTTAGTGGCATATACAGTAATATTTAACGCATCACAACAACTTTTATAATAAATAATTTGACCTTGAAAAGACGAGACTCTCGTCGGGACTCGAGACCGAGACGAGACTTATGCCCATACTTATAGTCGATACTCAGCTCGGTCTTGAACTTCAGCATTACTCAAGTGACAAAATGGCTATTATAGTCGTTGCTTCCCAAGTAAAAACGACTTCGAGCCTGCTTTGAGCGTACTTGACTCAAGGTTGGTCACACCCTACCTTGAGACGGGCTTGAGGCGTGCTTTACTGTTTGACGTTACGCATTTCGTGTTTTGCTGTGTAGTGACAAGTTATCAAAATAATATATATTTTGAAAATCATGGATCGCGAAGAAAGTGAAGAGTTTTTTGAGTAGCTTGATATGGTAGAAGAAGCCATAAATGCAGAAATAGTGTCAAAAAAGATATTTATGTAATAAGGATCGTAATGACGGTCGTTATGGTGTTAGCAGTGAATATTATCGAGGGGAAGCGTCAGCCGAGCCCGATAACACGGCATTTACCATAAATGATCGTTTATGATCCGAATTACATACAAAATGTTATCTGCTGTCATCAATTTAGTAAAGTTTATTCATGCTAAAGTAATAGTACTTTTTGAATTTCATTATGATACTAGGACGTTTTGAACTTTAATACTTTTTGAATTTCATTATGGTACTAGGACGTTTTGAACTTCATTATCATTATGGTTCTAGGATTATAATTAACTTCCTTACGTCACTAAAATACAATGACATAACGATGTCATTTTGACATGCCAGCAGATAAAGGTATATAGCCGAAAACCCTCTCCAATTTTATGGAGATTTGAAATTTCGTAATAGATACAGATTTAGCAAAGATACTGTTCTTTATACAATTTTACCGCTAATAGCAGACCGCTTTATGACTGTGAACAATCGTGGTTTACCATTTGCTCCCCTTATACAGTTATTAGTATGCTTGAGATACCTGGAAACTTTCACTTTAATAAACACCACTTAATTTAAGAACTTACGAAACTTAAGAAATTTTTAGGACTAACAATTAGCACGTGCCTCAACAACAAAACGTACAAGAGGTTATAAATACTAAAATATAAATATAATCCATTCAGAAAACTCCCGTGACGTTTACCCTGTCAAATGAAAATTTGGGAGTGTACTTTATGTACAGAACCTATCAACTTTTTTAGTGAATGTACTTAACGTCAAACTGAAATGTAAGGTTATGATAAATCATTTGTCATTTTCGTAAAATTAAGTAGAACAAGGTAAAAATGGCTTTATTAATAATACTAGTTTGATAATAAACTTCGTTGGTGCTTCTGTTCATCCATTTCTCTAAAGATTATGAATTATAAAACGTAACTTGAATAATAAATAATTAAGTGTCAAAATGAAAACAAAAGCATTAAATTTAAATTTAAAGGTGCACCAATCTCAAATCTAAAAGTTTTTAATAGCCTAATAGGGATTTTCATATTAACCAACACATGGTGACTTTTATGTCACGGGAGTTTTCTGAATGGATTATATATTCTTTGACGTTTATATCAGCGCGATACAACAAAAGTAACAAAAAACCCTAGATTACTCGCTGCTTTCCTGAACTCCGCCGAAATTTCACGAAGTCGCGATTATAAGATATACAGTAGGCTAAGCAAAGCACACGACTTGAGGTGTTCTTGGCTGAGGCGGTCTCAAGGGCGAGATCGAGTTTTGTCTATAAGTACGGGCATTAGATCGTCGAGACCAGTTCGAGACCGAGACGAGAACATGACACTCGAGACCAAGTCGAGACCGAGACGAGACCGACCCCAAGTTTCGTCTCGTCTCGTCTCGCGGCAACACTACCCTTTTCCCATTATGCCTTCTGTGCGAATGCTTATATTTTGATTACCTGCTATTTGCTACATTTGTTCAAGTGTTGTATCATGTTTCTTTGTTATGACTATGAATATGTTAATCAATGGTTTTCATGGTTTACCTGGTGTTTTCTATTCTACAGGTTTAGCCTCTTTGCAACACTCTTAAGGAGTTCCATTTGTATTGCAGTTAGTTTCCCTTGATGTTATGGTGATATGGTTAAGATTAATATCGCGCTAGTAGACTGTTGGAATTACCATTGCTTTGTGGATTTGTTGCTTTATATTTTTCCTACGTATTTCTTTCTCACTCTTGTTTTATTGATTGGCAAATATATGTAAATTGCTTTTCTAAGTTGTTTAATATTTCTGGTTATATCTTACTGTCACTACTGATTGCAAATTCTAAATATCTACAAATGTCGTTATTTCTTCCAGTCTCTTTCTTGTCGGTATAAAATAAAGTGTATTGGCTTCCTTGTTCTTCTGTTGTTTGTATAACTTTTGCGTTGTTCTCATTATTGTCATTCCTATTTTTTAAATTTCCATTGTTTATGTAGGTATTGATTAACTTTTGCATTTTTGTGGCTTCTATTCCTGTGTCGTTCATAAATTATGTTTTTAGAAATTCATCAGTTGTTTGTAGGCAATTCCATATTTTGTCGCCGATGACTGTATCAGTTGCAACTTTTAGGTCTGCGAATATTAATAATAGACTGTGATTCTGTTTTATCTTCTATTTACTTCATTACTACTTTTACATGTTGTTTGTTTATCTTGCTGTTTCCCATTTTTCTAGCATTTTCATTGCATTTCCTATGTACCGGAAGTATTTTCGTTTCCAGTCTTTTGATATAGTTTGGTTCTCTATCCATACATTGTTACTACTTACTTCAGTAATTAATTCTGTTAATTTTGAACCTACCTACCTTTTATCAACTTGGGTGCTTATTCACCTGGTCTGGTCGTTTTGCCAAATCGAATTTCTATTATCGTTTTTGTTATTTCTTTGTAAAATACATATGTTCTTCACGTGTGCTTTTGTGTGAATTTAGTTTCGTACTGTTTTCTTCATGTTTCTGCATTTTTTTGTTCTTTGAGCTTATTTTTCCCGTGTGATCTTAATGGTTTTATTTATCTTTGTTTTCAATGATTTTATCATATTCCAGGGTTTTCTGCTATACTTCTTGCGTGCGTCTTGTATTTCCTTCCCAAACCCTTTGCATTTTTTCCATACTTTTTGGTTTGGTTAATTTCTGCTTTGTTTGCATTTTTTCCATACTTGCTTTTTATCGTTTATTTTCCGTTTTGCTTTATTTTATTCGACTGTACTGTCTTTCTCCACATAATTCTCTTGCTGTTTGTGGTACCTCTATTTTAAGTATTTTCCCCTTTTCGTTTGTTATCATTCTATTCTTTCTTTATTCGTCGTCATTATTTCTCATCTAATGGGGGACTTTATTGTTTATTCCAGTGTATGCTTGATGTTCTTATCTTGTTGCCCTGTCTTGTTCTTATATTTATTGTCTAACATCTTTCGTATCTTCTATTTCTAGTTTCATTTTCAATTTTTTCTCTGAACCATTGGCAAAAACCTAGTCTAGTTTCTATATATTTTCCTTTCAGCTGCTGAACAATTTATATGTACCTTGTATGAATGCAAGTTTAGAACCTTATGCAAAATTTTAATTATGGATGAAGATCCTGGCAATGTGCTTAGGGTGACCAGACCGGTTCAATCAAAAATCGGGACATCATATTTACGGCCCAGTACGGCAAATAATAATTATGAGCATTTGAAAATCGGGACATACAACGGTCCCGAAAATACATTTCGGGGACACCGATATATCTAACCAGTAATAGGGACATATCCCAAAAAATCGGGACGTCTGGTCACCCTAGCTGTGCTGCACTGACGAACGAACATTTTCAGTATTTTAGAGTTCTAACAGTGTTTCCAGTGTTTCTAGGTTCCTTTAAGGTGCAACACCTCTAACTTTTCTCAGTTTTTTTACTCCACTTCAAAATGAATTTTTTTCGTTGAGAGATTGCCACACAATTCTCAACGCCATTATGGGCTGTTATTATCCATTATTATAGAAATTAAAAGCAATTTTGCTACAGAAACGTTGAATTAATTGCTAATCAATTTGCGTTGTTATAGCAAGGTAAAACATGCTGCTACGATGCAATGCAATTAACATCAGTGTTAGAATTGATCGGACAGGTTTGTTGAATTTTAGTTCATATTCCGTATATCCTTTGACATAATTAATTTATTACGATTTAAGTTAGTTTACTTTTCCATAAACCACTTTATATTTTCTGAATAGTACGTTGTAAGTTCTTTATTCAATTGTTTGTATCCTTCACCTTAGCCCTATGATTGGATTTGTTCTTTTCTTTATTTCTTAGATAAGTTTTCTTTCTCCTTTCCATTTATAGTTATTATGTTCCGTATAGCTACTTTTATATCATTAATCGTCGGTTTTAATAGTTTTCTGTTGTGTTTTTGTTTTCTTCCTTCTCGTTTTCATTTTCATTTCCCTTTTATTTGTTGGTCTTCATATGATCAGTCGGCTTCTTTGACTGCTACTCATCTTTGGATTGTCCGTTTCCTTCACTCTCCTGTATTTACTCCTCTTTCCGTTGTTTGTTGCTGGAGCAATTAGTGTTCGCACCACTTTTGACTTTTCTTATTATGTGATGAGCTTTCAGACATCGTTCTAAAGTTTTCTTCTTTATTTCTTGAGTTTTATTCAGAGTTGTCAAACCCTAATTTGGTTAGCTTTTGGTGCATCCTCTTTCTTATTTTCTTTTTCCGCCACGCTTGTATCCCTCGAAGTATTCTTTTCTTCTATATCTGAATTTTCGTCTGTTATGTATTCTTCTTCTTTATCATCGTCCAGTTTGTCGTTTACTTTATTTTCCCCTCTTTTTATGTGTACTGCTTGTAAACTTTGAGTTTTATTTCTTTTAATCATTTGTCATACTTAATGCATGTTTGCTTTCCTTCGTTCTTCACTGCTATTACTTTGGGTTTCAGTATTTTTTTTCTTCGAGTATTTCTTTGGATAATTTTCGTCTATGCGTATGTTGATGTTTTGTAGTTTTTCTGTTTTGTATTTGAGCTTCTGGGTTTTTCCTCCTCTTTTTATGTTTCATGTTTCTAGCGTTGGTACACCCTCTTTCAAGACGTTTTCTTCATTTTGCACACTTAAATCGTAATCTTTTATGTAATCTTCTTTGTTATGGCTCGGTTTATTGTTTCTATTATTTTTCAACATTTCTTTTAGACTACTTGGTGTTTTGAGATTAATTGTGGCATTTAAAATATGTAATATGCGTTTGTTTTACTTTACCATTTTTGCTGCTAGTGGTTTGGGTTTCTGAGTGATTTATTTTATTTTTTTGATAATGTTTGCTTTTATGTGCTAAAACCAATCATTATTGGTTCCTTTTTACATTCGCTTTATTTTTAAATAAAATCATATATCTTTCTCTCTATTTTCGATAAGGCAGGAAACCTTTCCATTTCTTATTTTTATTCCGTAGATGAACAAATTCTTCTCTCTCATATTCCAATCTAGTAATTCTAGTTTTTCTTCATGTTTATGTTAGTTTGTGTTAGTATGAATTCGTCTAATCTTGATAACTTTATATCGATATTATTTTTAGTGTTTTTGTTTCTTTCTTAGAAGATACTCCTTATTAGGTTAACGTTAAAGTTCATTTTGCGTACGTTGTATGAAATTGTGTTTTTGTGTAGTTTTGGTTCTCCTACGTATGATATTTTTGCGTTCTTCTGTGTATGATTTGTTTATATATGATTTATGTATAAAATTTAAGGACATGCTCAGTTAAATGCAGGTGTAAGTTTCTCGCTCGTTCGTCTTAAATTTTTTCTTAATTTACGGCGATGTAAATCATTCCTTTCAGTATTTTAATTAAGACATCCCCTTGTAAAAGTTTCACAGTTCTATAATTTCAACGGTAGCCTTTTGCTAAACAGAACTGCAGGGATTCTAATCCTTTACAGAAATCACACAAGCGAAATCTATTCTGTAGATTCCGTTTACACCTTAACTCCTGTAACCTTAACGAAAGCATCACTGCAAACTTTGTTACAAGTTCTACCTAATTAGAACGGCATTAATTGCTTAAAGTCGTGTATTATCGATCACATCTATTTTGAATGAGAGTCGTTATAGCATTATAAAGGTGGGGAATTACTAAACGGTATAATTATTGAAACAAGTTACAACTAAGTTTACTAGACTGCGAGTAAGATTTGCTTAAATCATCTTACCCTCATATAACCTTCCTCTTTATTATACTGTAAGATTTATTTATTTCAATGAAATGGTCCAAAGATTGCTTTCAGTGTTATTATTTTTATTAATTAGGCGAAATAAATTTTAATTTAGCAGCGGAAATTCATGAAATTATTATTAGGAATATCAATATAATAAAGGCTCGACCTTTGCTTTATAAATAGTCATTTTAGGTTAACTACGAAAATAACACAGCAGAGATAAATCGTATTTATCTGACATTGCTACTAATTTAAGACTAGATTCCCTAATTGCTTTACCAGATTTGTTTGGCTTATATTAGGTTCTCAATTACGGTTAGAATTACTCCTCTCGTTTTCGCATTTGCAACTAATTTTAACCCGGCTTCTTTCAAAATAGCAAGCTTAACCTTAATGACATTCCTTGTAGGATTCGAGACCCTCATGCCGAGATAAAAATTTGGTAAAAAGTTTCGATCAGATTTTCTATCAGAAGTCCGGAATTTTCATCTAAATAGGGGTTTTAATTACAAATTTAATTTTTGTATTATTAATCGTAGAACATAAACAACAATGTGTAGTAATAATACAGCAAATGTAGGAGCGACGCTGTGTTCAAATTAACTCTGCACATACGTTACACATACCACTGTCAAAGTGAAATGTGAATATTGCACCAGTGCACATATACAACCCAACTACGTGCCGGAATCCTGCAAATAGTGGTGCTTTATGATGTCCGTCTGTCTGCGGTTGTATTATGATCATCAAATTAATGTAAGAACCGCTTATTGCTTGACCAGCGGCTATTACGATATACAAACCCCATTTCCAACATTTAAAACGTCGAAAACCCCACAAATAACAAATAGGAGCTCATACATCCCTGGTTTTATTATCCGCGAATATAGCAGTAGCTACAAGTTACATTTAAGTGTGTGAACTGAATAAAATTGCATTAGCATAGAAATATTGGAACCGGTATAATATATAACCTCATTTCACTAAAACCCTTTTAAAGCTTGCATATTATAACACTACATCACAATTTAAAAGGTCCCCATTTAGTTAACGATACCAAATGTCATTTATTAGATTGAAAAATCGATTTTAGTATTTAAACCGCAATATTAAATATTAAATGGTAAATACGTTTGGTATGCATTTCCCGTTATAAAATGTGAGTGGGCACCCCCTTACTCCGACAGATTCACACCCGCCAAATACAAATATATGAGCTATAATCCAATTTGGTCACAGATGTGTGGCAGACAATGGATCAGAGGACATCACATTCACTCTGATTGTTGATAATTGAATTTGTACAAATAACTTGACTAAATCAATATTAAACATTTATAATTGGAAAAAACTCGGATTTGACTCCCCCATAAATACTTGATTTTCCATTCAGAAATAAAGCTCAAAAGCTTAATGCTTCGATATTAAAATAATTACTGTATGTGAAACACAGATTAAATCCATATTTGCCGATGTAAAGACTAATAAGCCGATAATAATACAAGGATTAAAGTACTCAATCAGTATTCCTAAAATTAATTGGAAGAGTTGGATGTTATGTATGGTATTTACACAAGGATTCCCTCGCTTATTCGCATGATATCGAAAATACCACTTCAAACATATTTACGAAAGCTTAAGCACACGATTTATAACCGTTGGATATTTTTTAATTTTTAAATAAAATTCCGTTAATTAAATGGACTTTTTCACTTTTAGCAGATTTCAGCTAACATCGAATACTGAAACTACCAGAATCGTTACTGTATCCTAGTTTAAACCTACAAAAAGAGTAAAAAGCTTAAAAAGAAAATCCAAAGAAGGCTTCTACCATTTTCCTCGAAACACTAAGAATAGCCGTCCTGTTTTCGATCTCTGTATTAGTGAGGGACGTAATTCCGTCCGCAATGCATGTTAGAAACACTAACTCAGCGGAATTACGTCTATTATTTCCCCTTCTAACCATTCAAGTCTGCTGTCATTTCTTACAACCCCTATTTGGCACATGGGCGAATGTTTCATTGTTATAACTTACTTTTTAAGAAGTCAGAAAAGGCAATTCTCTTAAATACAATTGTATTTTTAGAACATGAACTCTTTAGCTTTTTAGATCCATGGTTTGTGAGATCTAAATTTTGATATATGAGCAGTGCAGAGCTTTAGATAATGGTTATGTACTCAAAAAAGAAAAAGCGTTCTTTATTTTATTATCAAAAACAATAATTTGCAGGTTCGACAATAAATTTTGCAGGTTTCATTTTCATCTACGTATTATTGTAAAATACATAACATGATAGGATCATTATAAATTTGGAATATTCACAGATGTTACTGGCAATCTCACTGACATAATACAACATTATAGCTGTTGTTGACGAAACAATAATGGTGGAAAAAAATAACTGACATCATTTTGGAGGATATTCTATCTAGACCTGTTAAAATATTTTTACCAAAAGCTAACAATAATTTTTTTTATATTCAGCTGTCTTTCTTTTAAATAGCTAAAATAAAATTTTTAGATAGGTAATTAAAGAAATACAAAGTTGACAATTGTTTCGCCAAACGTTGCCAACGTTTGGCGAAACAATTGTCATGGGACAGCAATAAAATTTTGTGAAAATCAACTTTGTATTTCTTTAATTATCGCATTATGGATTTTCATCAAGTAAAAGTCGATTCAATCAATTATTTAAATTTTTTAGACTGCAAACAGTGACCCAACTGTTCGACTTTCTTTTGGGAACATCTTCTTTATACCTAGATAATGTCCACTTTAAATCATTCGTTAGGATTCTTATTTACACCGATTAATTATATTTCATTCATTTATCTAACCCTTCTCTAGAGATTTGACATGCAAGTTGTTACACAAATAAAGGCTTACAAAAGAAACAGTCTGTTGAAATCGGATATTCTGTCTTAGGAAAAGATATTGTATATTACCAGGCAGTACTTCAAATCATAACGTTAGAAACAGATACATAAACAAACATCTATACTATCCTGTCTATTATTATCCAATAACAATAGATTAGTACTTGTCAAATTAATAACAATATCTTGATATATAACCAATCGAAGAAGAAGGCCTCGGTATTCCATTCGTTCTTGACGAAATTAGAAGGTACGAATTGCTACCAAAATCTTCCTGGACATAGTAATCAATTAGTACAACAGCTGTCTAACGATCATCCACTCATAATACGTGACATGGCCCGCAACTTGCAGTGATTATTTTATCCTGAAGGGGAATCCTTAAGGGGTATCGTCGGTGAATTGTCCCTCCTAACAATATAATTTTCTGTTAGGATTTACTTACAATTTCTATGTAAAGTACAGTGTGATTTTTTAAAAACTCAATTGCAGCAGGCCGTATTCTGTCTTAATAACCTTAGAACTGTCTGTATTAAGTAACGTAAGCTTGGTTTCAATACCTAGTCCGGTCAAAATAGACACAAAAATGCCCAAAGTTCTGAATAATTCGTATGGAGCTGAATTTTTGTGTGGACCTTCATATTATAGTTCTAAATGAAATGTCAAAAGTGCTCACCGATTCGAGTGCTGCTAAAAATTTTACGCGGGGTCAAACGTCATAAAAAACGGTATTTTGAGAATATATCGTTAAGGTATATGGAAAAGGTTTTCTACATCCTAAAGATTGGGAGTGTAATCATTATCACGAACAGAATCGCCCGAATCAAATACCTGCTCAATTGGCTGTTCTAGAATAAGAAGCAAAAATTATTATTAATTTGGAGAATGCGATAATTCTTGTTTTGATATCAGTTCACCCTCAACATGTTCTAAAATGCCGCCATAGTCCGATGTATAAGCTTCATTAGATAGTTCCGAGTTTAGCACTAGATTTAATATTTTTCTCTCTCTTGAAATCATTATAAATTCTTTTGAAGCCTCTACTTACTTAAGTAGTTTATTTTTTTATACCTACGGGGACGGTGTAGAGAGGATAGTTTAGTTTATTATGTACTACACTCACTTAGGGCTAGGAAAACACTGCCAAACAGCAAAGATGAATATTGGTTATGAGGTTATGTCTCATATAAACAGCTGATTTGGTTAGAATACACGTAGCTAACTACATAGAGCGGAAACACATAGGTATCTTTACAAGATGTAGCTCCAAAAGTTTCTATGTGTTGTTATCCGCATATTGAACTGACTGCTATATTTATTTTGCAGATAGATACTTTTGGTGCTTTATATTACTGCGTCAAATTTAAAATCCACGTCGTTAGCTACAGTTGGAACTATACTTTATAATATTTTACACTTTGTTTTGTACATAGCCCAAAATTAGAAAAATTAAAAATATTGTTCTTCTTCGGAGAAAGGTTGGCAATTCAGAGAAATACAAGTACAGAAAACCTACGAATACACTCGAAAGAAGACAACGGGAAAGATTGCTACTAAGACGGTTAAAACCATATAAAACTGACATTTTGCCAGGAAATATATGCAGCAAAAATATTATGGAATGGAGAAAGAAGATGAAGCACGGAATAAACCATGTTACAGCTATGATACTACGCCTGGAAAGACTTGTGAATAATAACATTAGAAAGGGACTTGTGCTTTCAAAACAAAATACATAGCTATAGAGGAAGAAGGAAACACAGATACATTGGAAGACACCAGTCTTCTTAGACATTCAAAATGTTTCAGATTAAAAGGAAGAACGCTCATGAAGAGGTGGAATGTAGAAGCGGAACGGACCTTAAGTCTAACAGCTAACTCCTGAATGCCAATGATGTTGATGACATATTCAAACAAGTTTAGGCATTGTTTTCTTCTAGCTTACAAGTCTAACTGAATTAAGATTAATCTGTTTGGTTCAGATTCAGAACCGTTAGAATCTCAAAGGTGACTGATAATTTTTGGACTTTTTTGGTTGTGAAATTGTTCCATGTTTAGGCAAAGCTTCTATAGCTCCCTGGGTAAATCCTAAATGCTCCTTCAGGTTCTCCTTAGTTTTCTACTATATCTGCTAGGGAGTACATTTCTATAAATTTCTCGAATGTTTTCGTTTCCTCTGTCACCATTTTTTTTTTTTTGGGGTTTAATCCAAACATTGCGTATTAGAAAATCCTTTTACATTTAAAGAATACAGTTCTTCAACATTTGTTACGCAGAGTTAATTCGAACAACGTAGGCTGTGATTGAAGCTTCTATAAAGGCCTTAATGTGATTTGATTAAACCTCGCCCTTATTCCAATAACAAATCTGGGATTACAAAAGGATCGAAAATAAACAAAAGCACTACCTGCGGAATTGATAGACAAGATAATCATCAAGTTATCACGTATTAATACTTGTAACGTCAAGGTAGCAAGAGTGTATTGGGTCATATATGAACCGTTCCATTCAACCGCATTACATCATTATTTCCACCATCCAAGGGTTAAAAATAAACTGTCCTCTCGTGAAAAGATAAGCTTAGAACATCTGTACTCGACAAGTTTGTACCGGACAGCTTTATATCTGATTCTAACAAAGTAAAAAAGAATTCCTTAATCTGTGATACGAAGAAAAGCAATGCTATGTATTGTTATGCTCTTCCACTTAAAAGAATTACATACAATTTTTAATTATTCTTCCGGCTAGCTCAATAATAAGATTTAATTAATTTCTTTCAGAATCTCCTAAATCAAGGTCTTTAAAGGGTTCCCTTTGACGAATTTCAAAATTTATAAAAATTCACCAAGATAAAATTTTAAAAAATATAACACCTTTCAAAATTATGATAAACTTTTACAAAGAAATAACAATAAATAATTCTAATAACAAACTAAACAATTTTCTAAAAATTAAAAATATAAACTACCTTTTTTTTTTTAAAAAAACAACTTGAACAAACAACACTCCCTGGCTTGACTTCTAATGTATCCAACTGTTGAACCAACCTTTTCACAATGAAAGACTTTCCCCTTTGACTCCAACTCCACCAACCTGACTGCAACTCCACCAACCTTACTGCAACTTCACCAATAACACAATTTCCTTCTTTCAATTATATTTATATTTGTGTAATATCCAAATTTTTATATAAACTTCTTCAAAAATAATAATTTTTATTCCAAATAAACTTTTATTAAATTAAAATTCCAAATTATTTTGATATAATATAACTTCTTTTCAATCTTTATTTGTTTACAATTTGTTTTCAGAATATTCTTTTGGTACTTTAATACGTTTTCAAGAGTTTTTTAAAAAAACTCAACTTACGTTTTTCCAAAAAAAATATTCAACTGTTTGTTTTTTATTTGTTACCTTAGTTTCTTAAATTTTAACACTCTACAAAATTATTTTTATGACATATTTACAAAATTACTATCTAGATTCTATCCTACTTATTTACAATATTCATTTTCTAACTTATAACTATTTACAATTTTATTTACACTAAATTTTCATACTTTCAAAAGGTGTTCATTCACTTTATCCAAATTCAATTAAAACAATATCACCTCAAAACCCTACCTTGTTTTTGTGAAATTTTTGTTTTCAAACACATTTTCTCAATTTTAATTTCGTTAAGTTAACAACCCTATTTGTCATTTTAACATATAAAATCAGGTTAAGTTAATTTTGACTTTTCTTTATTTCTGTCATTATTAACATTTAATTTTTATTTGTCATTTTGACATTTGTTATTAATTTTGACTTTTAAATAAATTTGACGTTTGACATTTGACATAATTTTTCTATCTTGATTTTTTTTTTTAATTTTCAAATCGATATAACATTGATATATGAAAAATTCCTCTAATTTTTTGCGTATTAATTTCAATTAACTCGTATGAATTTTCAAATATAACTTTATTTATACGAAAAGGTCCTATAAATGGTAATTGTAATTTTGCACATTTATTTAATTCTCTATTTGCCACTTTTAAATTTTTAACAATAACTAAATCTCCTACATTAAATTGGGTTTTTTTTTTAATTAAATTGTTATGTTTCATTTCATATTTTCGATTAGATTTTCGAATTCTTTCTTTAGTTTTCTCTAATAAATTATCAATATTTGTTAGAATTTGTTCTGTTCTCCAAGGACGTTTAGGTAATAAATCTTTTATTAGTGTAATAGGTGATATTTCCGTTACTGTATTTGGTACTTCGTTTATAAATTGTTCTATTTTAGGAAGGTATTTTACCCAAGCATTATGTTTGTCAAAAGTAACTACCCTAAGATATTTGATAACTTCTTTTATGTATCTTTCAGCTGGATTTCCTTTTGGATGACGTATGCTACAAAACGAATAACGAATTTCTAAATTATTTAAGTTTTGTTTAAATCTATCATTGTGAAAATATGTTGCATTATCTGCTAATATTCGAGTTGGTTTACCTATTTCTACCAAATATTTTTTTATGCTGTTAATCACATGATTTGTATTACATTTTCTGGTTGGATACAATTTAACATATTTTGAAAATACATCTAACATTACTAAAATGTGTTTATTTCCACCATGACCTGTAGTTAAATTACTTATATAATCTATTGCTACCAATTCTAAAGGTTGTTCTACTCTAATGCTTGTTATTGTATTTGAATTTCTAAAATTCTTTTCTTTTACAAATATACAAATTTGACATCTGTTAATGTAATTTTTAATTATTTTAATATCGTTTTTCATATAAAAACATTCCCTGAAAATTAACCAAGTTTTTCGTATTCCAATATGTCCATAAATTAAATGAATTTCTTCAATAATTTTAATTCCTAAATTTTTATTAACTACATAAAATTCTTGTTCTCCTATTGTCTTAATTAAAATGTTATTTTTAAGTTTATATCCCTTGTTTTCCAAAATATTATTTAATTGTAAATCATCTTTTATCTTGATAATTTCTTGATGACTTTGTTGTTCTTTAATTGTATTTAAAGAAAATTTTCCATATTCTTGTATAAATTTAGTTGCTAATATTATTTGATTTCGTTTAGGTAAAATATTCTTTCTACTTAAGAAATCTGCTGTTACATTTTCTTTCCCAGGTTTATGTTTTATTTCAAAATCATATTCTTGTAAAAATAATGCCCATCTGTATAATCTGTTACTTAAAAAATCTTTCTTTTTCATAAATGTTAGACCAGAATTATCAGTTTCTATTATAAATTTATTACCTGTTAAATAAAATTTCAACTTTTTAATTGCAAAAATAATTGCTAACATTTCTTTTTCAGAAATTGTATATCTAATTTCATACCCTTTTAAAATTCTGGATATAAAACATATTGGTACCTCTCCTTCGTCTTGAATTTGTACTAACTCAGCTGAAATAGCAAAGTTTGAAGCATCTGTTCTTAATATGAACATTTGTTCAAAATTTGGAAAACGTAATAATAATTCATTATAAAAATTTTCTTTAATCTTTATAAAATCTAATTCCCTTTTTTCATTCCAAATCCATTTTTCATTTTTACGCAATAATTCAACTAATGACAAAATAAGTTCAGAATATTTAGGAATAAACTTTTTATAATAATTAAGTATCCCTAAAAATCGTCTTAAAGTTTTTAAATTAGTAGGTCTAGGAAAATTTTTAATTTCTGAAATCCGATCTTCATTGATATTGACACCCATGTCAGTTATTTTATAACCTAAATATGTCACTTGACTTTTAAAAAATTCGCATTTTTCCAAGCTAAGTTTCAAACCATTTGTTTCTAGGGTACCCAAAATAATTTTTAAATGTTTAATGTGACTTTCTAGATCTTCACTAAATATAAGTACATCATCAACATAATGCACACAAAATTGTTCATAACAATTTAAAATTTTCTGCATAGCTCTTACTAATGCTGCACAAGATGTTGATAAACCAAAAGGTACCACTTTAAATTGAAATATTTCACCATCTACACTAAATCCAGTATATTTCCTACTATCTTCATCCAATGGTATTAACCAGAAAGAATTTTTTAAATCTAATTTTGAAAAAATCTTTTTGTTGCTAATTCGCCCTAATAAAGAATCAATTGCTTGTGGAGATTCATATTGTGGTTTGGTAATAGAGTTAATTTTTCTTGCATCAAGGCAAATTCTTATGGAATTATTTTTCTTTTTAACAATTACAAGAGGATTAATATAACTGGTAATTGCTGGTTCTATTATTTGATTCTTTATCATCACCTGGATCTCTTCTTTAACTTTTTCTCTGTATTTAAAAGGAATAGGGTAATTTTTAACATTGAATGGTGCATCGTTATTAACTTTCAAATGGTGTATATAACCTTTGGCAAGTCCTGGTTCATTGTTCACTAATCTAATTCTTTCTTTTAATATGCTTAACAATTCATTTTTAATAAAATAATATTCTTTTCCTATCTGACTATCTTCAATTAAATTTTCAATTGAACAATTATTTACTAACATCTTTTCATTAATAAATTCAACATTATCTAACCAAGGTATTTCAATATTATCAACAACAATGCATTTTCGTTTACCATCAATTATCATTTTTATTTGTTCAATTACATCTATTCCAATTATAAAATTAAATTGTAATCCGGGAACAATAAAGAATCTCATTGAATAATCAGTTTTTCCCAATTTTATCTTTACATCAATAACTCTATTAATTTGAGTTAATTTTCTTTTTGTGGCTGATAATAATTCTAGTTTTGAAATTTTATACATATTTTTTAACAAATTACTTTCATACGAATTAACTAAACTTTCTTTAACTAAAGAAACTTGAGCTCCTGTATCTATTAATGCAATATAATTTTTATCAAGAAAACCTATTTTAACAAATGGTAAATTTTGAACTTCAACATCTTCCTCTTCTTCTAATAAAAACTCTTTTGGATGCATATAATTTGAATTTAAAAACAAACACCTTAACAAAGTTTTAAAATTTACGTTTTTTTTTTATTAAACTCGGGCGGTCCATGAATTTCTGCAATTTCTATTTTATCAAATTCATCTTGACTTTTCTTTAGACACATTTGATTAACCACCTTTTGATTATTTTTCTCATGGATCATGTCATTATAAGATTTTCTATTTTGATCGTTATTTTTATACTGAGGATGTTTATAATTTTCCTCATTTTTATTATTATAATGTGGATTATAATTTGGTCTCTGATAATTATAATATGGTTTGTTATCTTGATATTTCTTTTCCTTGTTAAAATTTTCCCATTTCGTATTCTGGTAAGATTTATGTGTACTAGTATTTCTTGTTTCTTCTTCAGCCCCATTTCTAAAATTCTTCTTATTCCCATGTGTAACTGCATCATAATTTCGTAACACTTCTAATAAATCTTTCAAAGTTTTAATATTTTGAAGAGCAATTGATCTGTTAACTTCATCTTCCATGTGTCTTGATAAATGTTTTACTAATTCTTTTTCACTCATAATGGGCTTCAAAAATCTTGCTTTATTATATAAATTCATTACATAATTTTCTCTTGTCATTTCTTTTCGATTGTCATATTTTCCCATGGTAAGTTTCATTCGTACCTCCATCTGATGTGTTTCACTCCAAAATTGTTCAATAAAATTCTTACGAAATTCTTCATAAGTTTTGCAATTTTCTTTTATCATATTAAACCAAACTTCTGCATGCATTTTTAAACTCATTCCCGCTATCATTAATTTCCTTTTCTCATCAAGAGTATTTTCCATTATGGTATCTAATTTTGACAAGAATGTCATTGGAAATTGACCTCTGTATCCTTCAAATTTTGGTAACATTTCAGAACTAAATTTACATGATGAAAATATATCTGAAGATATTCCTGATGAATTATTTATATTTCTTTTAATAATTGAAATTTGCTCTTCATTTTTCTTTATTCCACTATTGGAAATTTCAATTTTATCTTGAATTTGGGTTATTTCTAATGTATTTTGTGTTGTTTTAATTTGTACTTGTTCTAAATTTTTTAAAACATCTTCTCTAACCTTTTTCACTTGACTTTCAATCAAGACTTTTTCATTAACAATCTTCTTTTCAATTTCCACGACTTCCTTTCTTAACTCTTCACGTACTTCTTGTTTATTTTTCACCAATTCTTCTTTCAATTCATTAAATTGCTTATTAACTTCATGCTTCTGTTGTTTATTCTCTTCTTTTAGTTCATCAAACTGTTTTTTAATTTCTTCCAGCTTCTTATCTAGTTTTTCATTTAATTTGTTGGTATCTTCTTTCATTTCTGTGAACTGCTTCTTGGTATCTTCTTTCATTTCATCTAATTTTTTATTTTGTTTCTTGGTATCTTCTTTCATTTCATCTAATTTTTTATTTTGTTTCTTGGTATCTTCTTTGATTTCTGTAAACTGCTTATTTGAATCTTCTTTGATTTCATCTTTCATTTCTTTTAATTGTTGCATCATTATTTGTATGAAATTCCCGTCAAATTGAACTGGATTTGTAATAATTTGAGAAGTTTGAACTTGTAATTGATCACCAACACTTTGAGGTTCCTCTTCTAATTGTTCACCTGCATTTTCATGTTCCTCTTCGATTTCAACCACCTCCATTTCATTTTCCTCCTCTTGTTGTTCCATTTCCTGTTCTTTGTCTTTCCTAGAACTTCTTAAATTTCTTCTGCCCTCACTCATATTATCAATTTCTAAACTTTGTCAAAATATCTGTATCTCGTTTTATTGAATTTTATTATTTGAATATTTAAGCAAAAATTTCACACAAAACAATGAACAATCAAGTTTGTCAATTTTATCAATTTGTCAAATTTAATAAACTTCAAACTGACATTTATTATGAAACAATTCAATATTTATGGAAATATCTTCTACAATTAAATTCGTTATACTTTTCTTTATTGATTCAAATCTGTATTATTTCAATTACTAAATAACTTTTATTCAAAACTGTGAATGACCCTACCAAGTTTTTATTACTTCTGTTCTCTAGTTAATATTTTATTCACTAATTTTTACCCTACCTTGCCTTTCAGAACCCCTTCAAAATTATTAATAACAAAATAATATTAAGCCTCACGTTGCTGGTCCAATTATTGTTGTATGTATGACAATAATTGTTAGAATGATGTATGCAAAATTATCCTATCACTGTCAAAATAAACTCTTCGGAGCCCTAAGTAGCCCTACGAAGTCCTTTCAAAACCCCACGAAGCAACCACGTTGGGCGCCAATTATTGTTATGCTCTTCCACTTAAAAGAATTACATACAATTTTTAATTATTCTTCCGGCTAGCTCAATAATAAGATTTAATTAATTTCTTTCAGAATCTCCTAAATCAAGGTCTTTAAAGGGTTCCCTTTGACGAATTTCAAAATTTATAAAAATTCACCAAGATAAAATTTTAAAAAATATAACACCTTTCAAAATTATGATAAACTTTTACAAAGAAATAACAATAAATAATTCTAATAACAAACTAAACAATTTTCTAAAAATTAAAAATATAAACTACCTTTTTTTTTTTAAAAAACAACTTGAACAAACAACACTCCCTGGCTTGACTTCTAATGTATCCAACTGTTGAACCAACCTTTTCACAATGAAAGACTTTCCCCTTTGACTCCAACTCCACCAACCTGACTGCAACTCCACCAACCTTACTGCAACTTCACCAATAACACAATTTCCTTCTTTCAATTATATTTATATTTGTGTAATATCCAAATTTTTATATAAACTTCTTCAAAAATAATAATTTTTATTCCAAATAAACTTTTATTAAATTAAAATTCCAAATTATTTTGATATAATATAACTTCTTTTCAATCTTTATTTGTTTACAATTTGTTTTCAGAATATTCTTTTGGTACTTTAATACGTTTTCAAGAATTTTTTAAAAAAACTCAACTTACGTTTTTCCAAAAAAAATATTCAACTGTTTGTTTTTTATTTGTTACCTTAGTTTCTTAAATTTTAACACTCTACAAAATTATTTTTATGACATATTTACAAAATTACTATCTAGATTCTATCCTACTTATTTACAATATTCATTTTCTAACTTATAACTATTTACAATTTTATTTACACTAAATTTTCATACTTTCAAAAGGTGTTCATTCACTTTATCCAAATTCAATTAAAACAATATCACCTCAGTATTTACTACTCTTTTCGCGCTATTTTATTTTGAAATCCTACCTGAATGCTGTTGATTTCCTTTCCGGTTTCGCTTGGTAAATGTATTATTTACAAATAATCCTTTTGGTACTTACATGCTTAAGAAGCTTCAACGTTTTCAAGTAAGAAAAGTGAAAATGCTTTCTGCAAGGATGCGGACTGTCGATTATTGATTTATTAACGTCGTGTAATACGTCATCTTCAGCGCTGATTAAAATTCATAAGACAGGCCTTTTCGTTAATTCGAAGCTGGTTATCCGTTTTCGAAGACTTGTATTTGTAAGTAACAAAGGACGAGTTCACCGAGGAACAAATAAGGCTGAAAGGGACGTAATTTAAGGGTTCGGCGTTTCAGTTTAACGGTGTGACTTTTAATAAAGATAGGTGTCCGATTTTCAATAATTTATTGGAAAAGAATATTTGACAGTGTCAGGTCGTATAAACGTTCGGTAGCTATTTCGCAACAAGATCAATAAAATGTCTATATAATACCACATAGTGCCAGGATGATCCGATATGTTAGATTAGTTGCACTTTTACGATGTAATTTACATTATCCATAAATCAGGGAACGTATTTACCCACCGTCCATTTACCGGTAATGTAAACATATTGACGGGCTTTGATTTATCGGGGCTGCCCTTAATGCGACTTGCGGCCAGTGCTGCAACTCGACAAGTATCAGTCTGAATTAAACCCTTTCTCTCTTTCTTTTCTATTGCCGGCCCGATGTTACTCTATTATCCGCAGGTCTAAATTGAAACAAATGAAATCGGGATGTGTTTTATATTGAGTTTCCGTAATGTTGTTAGCGGGTTGAGTGATTACGAATATTTCCGAATATTTGAAATATCGTTCGGTTACTAAATCCCTATTTATATGGCGTCTTTAATAACCAGCAATATTTCCTACTCAAATACTCTCAAACCAAAGAAATTATTAAACTTGTAATATTATTAAAGGGTATCTTACACATTTGACAGATAGAAATCTTTGAGTGTTTACTCAGAATACATCTTAATATAAGATGATCAAAATATGTTCTGAGTAATTATTTAAGAAAATTTAATATCCAAATATTATATGTATATAAATCCCAGTTTGCTTGGGTCAGATATCCAAAAGAAGAAAAATGTAACCAGTTTTTAAAGGTATATGTAAAATATAACAAAAATGATAAAAATATCCCTAAAATAATTTAAGAAAATTTTACATACAAAAAATATTGCCCAAAAATCCTTAGATATCTTGAATAAGATCCAAAAGAAGCAGAGCGTAGCGTAATCAGTTTATAATAAAATCTCTAAAATATGACAACAATTAATCAGCTAATCACTTATGAAAATTTTACATCTAAATATGGTATAAAAATTCTAAGCTTTCTTGAGTAAAGTAATCCAGAAGAAGAATGACGTAATCGGTTTTCAAGAAGATATCCAAAATAGGCATAACAAGAAACACTCAATGTATTTTTTGAGTATCAGCAAATCACTTATGAAAATGTTATATTTAAATATTGCACAAAAATTCTTAACTTCCTTGAGTAGGTAGGCTAATCCAGAAGAAGAACATAATCAATTTCCAAGAATATCTAAAATAGGACAGTAAGTAATCAAAATATCTTCTGAGTAGTTAGTTAATCTCAGCCTTCATGAGTAAACTTTATTCACTAGAAGCAGTGCGTAATCAGGTTCTTATAAATAATCTAAAATATACAACAAATAACTAAAATATCTTCTGAGTATAAAAATCCTCAGTTTTCTTGAATAAAGTATTTAAAAGAAAGCAAAAACGGAATCAGCAACAATGTAACAAGAAATAATCAAAATATCTCCGGAAGCGTAGTTTAAGGAAATTTCACATCTAAATATTGTATAAAAATTCTTAGCTTCCTTGAGTAGCGTAATCCAGTAGAGGAAGAACGTAATCGGTTTGTAAGAAGAACGAAATCGGATTCTTATAAAACATCTAAAATATAACTACGAATGAGATAAATAGTGAAGAACAACGAAATCGGTTTCTTATAAAATATCCTAAATATAAAAATAAATAATTAAAATCTCTTCTGAGTAGCACTTTATGAAAGTTCTGCTTTCTTGAGCAAAGGTTTTCCAGTAGAAGAAGAACTTAATCAGAATCTTAAGAAACATTCAAAACATAAGAACAATTAATTAAAATATACCGAATAACTGAATATTCTATAATATGATGACTCTCAGGTAGACATACTTAATCGGTTTTAAAGAAGTATCCAATCAGTTTCTTATAAAGTCATCTAAAATACAAGAACAAATGATTAAAATAGTAAAGAAGAACGCAATCGACTTCTTCTAAAATATCCAAGTATAACTATTTATGAAAATTCTGTTTTCTTCAGCAAATATTTTCCAGTAGAAGAAGAATTAATCAGTTTCTCATAAAATATTAACAATATAATAACAAACAATTACAATTGCTAATCACTTGATGTCCATATATTGCATAAAAATTCTCAGTTTTTCCGTGTAAGCTTATCCAAAAGAAAAAGAACGTAATCAGTTTCTAAGAAAATATTTAAAATATAACAACAAATAATTAAAGTGTCTTTCGAGTAGCGTTTTAGCACTAAATATTGCATAAAAATTGACTAAAGTTAAACAGCTTAATCCGCTTCTCATAGAATATTTAAAATATAACAAATAAATAAAATATCTTATAAGTAATGAAAATTCGCATTCTTCCAGAGCAAAGGTAGTCTAATTGAAGAAGAACGTAATCAGTTTCTTATAAAATATCAAAAACACAAGAAATAAATAAAATGTCTTAGGTATAATCGCTTAAGAAAAATTTGCATAATATTATAAGCATTGCATGACAATTCTCAGTTTTCTTGGGCAAAGGTTATCCAGTTGAAGAAGAACATAAATACTTTCTAAAAAAAATGTCTAAAATATAGCACTAAATATATAAAATATGCTCTGGGTAATCACATAAGGAAATTTTAGATCTAAATATTGCATGAAAATTCTGGGCTTTCTTGAGCAAAGTGTAGTTGAAGAAGGACCTAATAAGTTTCTTATAATACATCTAAAATATAGCAATAAATAATTAACATATCTTCTGAGTAAATCATACATCTAGATATTGCCTAAAAATTATCGATTACTCAGGAGAAGAAGAACGTAATTAGTTTCTATAAAATATAACAACAAATAATTACAATATCTTCTGAGTAATCACATGAAAATGTTCAGCTTTCTTGAATAAGGTAACCCAGTAAAAGAAGAACCTAATCAGTCCCTAATAAGGAGATATCTGAAATATAACAGGAAATAACCAAAATATCTGCTGAGCAATCATTTATGAAAATTCTTCGTTCAAATACTACAAAAAACTTATTCACATGAAGAAGAATGTAATCTTTAATGAAATATCCAAAATATAATAATAAATGATCAAAATTTCTTCTGACATTTAGAAAATTTTATTTTCGAATATTAAATTTATATTCTCAGTTTTGAGTAATGATATCCAGAAGAACAAGAACGTAATCAAATTCTTATAAACAATCTGACATACAACAACAAATAAGTAAAATATCTTATGAGTAATCACCTGTGGAAGTTTTACATTTAAATATTGTATGAAATTAATTTTTATAGCAGATATTATTCTACTAGAAGAAAAACGTAATCAAGTTCTTGTAAAATATCCAAAATATAACAACAAATAAGAATAAGAATAACGTAATCAGCTTTTAAAGACATCTAGATAATATAAATGTAAACAATACTAATATCTTCTGAATAATAATTTAATAAAATTTTTCATACAAATATTTCCCAAAAATTCTCAGATTTAGTAAGACAATCTAGAAGGAGTTATCTGAAACCAAAGAGAATAAAAATATAAAGAGCTTTAGCCTTATGGGTTATAATGCAATAGTAAAAATACCCCGGCCGCTAAAAGAGTAGTGGTTGGGGTAACATACTAAACATGCCTCGTTTATTTTAAAATAACTAAATTTGTGCAGATTTCTTCTTTACCTTAACAACGCAATGTTGCCACGTCGCTAAAAATCTAAATAGTCTTTATATTCTTTGCTGAAACTAAAACATAACAGCAAGAAATAAACAAAATATGTTCTAACTGGCCACTTGAGAACCCTTTACGTCCGATTAGTGTATGAAAATTCTCAGCTTTTTCCAATAAGGTTATCCAAAAACGAAGAATGCAATCATTTCCCAACAAAATATCTAACTAACAAAAGATTTGTTCTATGCGCTTAGAAACTCTTGACATTCAAGTATTGCATGAAAATGCCAAGCGTCTTAGAATTAGTCAATCCGTAAAACCAAGAACCTAATCAGTTTCTGGGCCTCTGGGCAAGATTATGAATGAAAATTCAAAGCCAGCAGATGATGACAAAGCTAAATTCCCCCTTTACTGTAACCTGTATTTCCTAAGAGACGTGTATGTTTGTTAATTATACAAATGAATTGTTAGTTACACAAAAGGATGCACAGTTAGGGAGATAGGGGTAATACCGCACGTCAGATAATATCGTATATTCTATCATGCAATATTAGCTATGTTCATCTAACATGTAAGTCTAGTTAGCAGCAACGTTTATTAATATTAAATTACTGTTTAAAAGTATATTTTTGCTTCGTTAGCTGTCTGTTTTTTACCATCTGGTTCTTTTAGCTGTAACACGAATTTCTGTAAATGGATATTTGAATAGTCAAGGGTGTCTGCGAACTATTTACTCAAACAGTTGGTTTTCAGATAATTTGAATAACATTAGCAGGGGAGAGTGTAATATTAGTTATTTTGTACAGGGCAAATTATGGAGAAGCGTTTTGTTCAGCACTGGGCAGTTTTTCTTGTTTCTGTTTTTTTTTTCCATAAAAACCTTTTGAAAAACAAAAGTTAATGTGAGTATTTTTGGATTAATATTTTCATACTATTATCAAATAATTAGACAAAAATCTGGACCAAAAGTACAGTTTCTGGGCACAACTTGAAATAGTTTTATCTCTTTTCGTGTCTGTCTTTGTTGGTGTTAAACTATAATATTTGTAGCTTCCTTTGATTTGTCTTTATAAACAATATACCTAATGGAAATAATAGCACGGTGATATGATTAAAACTTAGTTAATCGCAAATTAATTTTGCCAGTAAGAATATAAAAGGATCAAAATATCGAAAAGAAATAAAAAGTTTAAATATTAAAAGTTGGGCCAAGTTTAAATGGCTAACATTTAAAGAACTACGCAATTCCTTGAAGACGTCTAATTATCGAGTTTCAAATAAAAATTCTGATTAGTAAGAATATTTAGAGCGTAATAAAATGAGGTTCCCAATTTCACCTTTTTCCGAGTTTTTAATTATAAGTTCTGTAATTAGAAGTGAAAGAAAAGTTTCTAAAAAGATAATCACTGAAATATAACGTGTATTACGAATAATTACCTCCTCGAAGCACATTTACTAAAATTCTCTTCTCTCAAGTTTTAGGTATCTAAGTTCAGAATATTACATTCTCACTTAACACTGCAAGAAAGTTTAAAAGAATAAAACGTAAAATTTAATTTAAAATTGCGTCTCTGAGATTATTCTATGCAATTTTAAACTTTGTTCTAAAGTTTCTTACTATCCGAGAAAACTGTATGCTATGGGAAAGAAAGATCAACCGCAGATGCCGCAATAAAATAAAATTTAAGAATTTCCTTTCGGTTTAAAGCCTGTATACTGTCAGGAAATATACCCTTCCCGATTTTAATAAAATACTTGTGCAAGATTTCTTTTGTATTTGTAACGAAGGTATTTTGTTTCATAACAAAGTAATATTATACGACTTCACAAGCTCGTTTTTTTGAATTTCTTTGCTAAATGTTTATATTTTAGTAATTGAAATACAAATTCTAGGGTACATTAGGATTTTTTTTCTGATGGAATTGAAAGAAAGAATTCTCAGAGGAAATTCATAAAACCTTTTAGATACACAAAATATTTAGAAGAAATTTATACAAATTTCTTTTATCCTGCACATCCGTTGGAAGTTTCTTTTGTCGAACTTAATAAATAGAACTTTTTAAACAAAAATCATTTTAATTTTATTTGTTTAAAATAATGCTGCGATTTTTTAGTACGAAAAAGCTCTCAGACCAGAATAAATTCGTGGCAAGCTTATCATTAAAACATTTAGGTAAATTAAACAATAGTTAAATGAATAGTCTAAATGATAACAAAAACTATGCTGAGAGTTGTGTAACTAGAATGAAGAAAATAGAAAGATTACAACATCCCCAGATACACGTTTACATTTGAATGCTTCAATTTCTAAATTACTTATTTTCCAAATTGAGTTTTGGTATAAAGTGAAAGCTCATCCACTAATGTCCAAACAAAAAAATTATGACTACCAACAAGAGCATGGGGTAATCCGCAGACACTTTTTAAATTTTATTTGATTAAATTAAAACCGAGCTTTTAGTAGATACGAAAAAGTTGTCGGAACAGGCAATACAATTAAATAAATTAGTTTGAGTCAGACCTGTAAAATATTTAAATTAGTAAATAAATAAATTTCAGCTTCTAATATGTTTTTTGAACTAAACAACCATTTCATCTTCTAATTTGTGTAAAGTTCAAAAATTGTTTAAATGAGCTTTATAAAATAAATACAAGACCCGCAGGGAATTCAGACAAAAGAACAATCTTTGACAGACATTCTAAAAAACTTTCTGAAATAATCAAAGACAATAAAGGTTGTTTAAATTAAATTTGAGCGTTTAGCATAAAAAATCTCTGAGCGCAGCTTGAAAGAATAAAAGAAATTCAAACAAATGTTGGATAAAAATGTGTATAAAATAAAAAAATTAGAAGACAAATTAGAGTTTTAATAAATTGTTGTTGCTTATTTTAAATTCAGTTTTCGCAAAATAAAATTTTGGAGGCAAAAGAGGAACTTATGCAACGTTTAATACAGAATTTTAAAACTGCGATCAAAAAATAAAAGAATTAGCTATATATATAACAAGAAAAAATGGCGTTTGAACTGTTTTAGATTGTTTCAACTTATAGTAACTAATATTTTTTTAACTGCGCTTTCAGTGTAAAAAGGAAGCTTACAAGGTGACGTTCAAACAATGCCAACGTGTAATTTAGTTTATTTAATTTCTTCTTCTTCTTCTTCTTCTTCTTCTTCTTCTTCTTCTTCTTCTTCTTCTTCTTCTTCTTCTTCTTCTTCTTCTTCTTCTTCTTCTTCTTCTTCTTCTTCTTCTTCTTCTTCTTCTTCTTCTTCTTCTTCTTCTTCTTCTTCTTCTTCTTCTTCTTCTTCTTCTTCTTCTTCTTCTTCTTCTTCTTCTTCTTCTTCTTCTTCTTCTTCTTCTTCTTCTTCTTCTTCTTCTTCTTCTTCTTCTTCTTCCTCCTGCTCCTCCTCCTGTGGCCGAAGCCTAGGCCAATGGCCTGTTACTAAACTCATACGAGCTATGAGTTTTGCCAGCTCTCTTTGTACATGCTGGGCAGGAGGTTAACCTTACCAATCGAATCAGGTGAAGAAGATCAACCCTCAAGTGTTGGGAGGTTAACAGTTATCAGAGCTGTTAGTATGATAAGCGGATTCGCCGGCATAACGTGCCATCTGAAGCACCAAAGATCAAACAACCTTCTATAAAAATTCAGGTCTCAGGAATCTAATCACAGATGCCTACGCGAAAGACCGACGCCTTTCATAAGTGGCTTTGCGCTCCTAACTTAATATTATCTGTTTGATTAAAACCCAGATTTTAGTATAAAAAAGCAGTAGAACAGCTTCTTTCAGCCGAATAAATTCGTATCACGCTTTCTATAAAAATATTTAAAGAATAAAATAAATAAACCGATGCCAGAAATGAATTCTTTCAGTTCATAAATGCAATTTTCTTAAAATTGGGCTCTGAAGATAAAAGTAAGAATTCATTATTAAATCGGTGCAGAATGATAAATCCCAATGGGAAAAAAGCTAGAATCGGAAAATCAAAAAGATTAAAGCGTAATAGCCAGAGCAGTGTTTATTTATTCTTTAATGTTTGGGCTTTGATAATACTCTTTTTGAAAAGCACTTAAGTTAACATAAAAGCTTAGGAAACTAATTTTCAGAGAGCAAATTCTCTACATCCAAATTTTTAAGAAGATGGTAATTGATTAAATGATTAGAGTAGAGTAAAAATTAGCACCAACAAACATCCTTTTAATTGTATTTATTCAAATTGAAGCTGACCTTTTAGCATGATAGAGCTCGTAGACCAACTTAACGCAATAAAATAAATACGCGAATCAAAAAATAAATAATAAAAAGATCACCACACTGCCACAGAAATGCCTGTCTACTTTTGAATCTTTCCACTTTTAAATTATATATTTTCCAAATTAAGCGGTCGTGTGAAGTGAAAGCTCAGGATGAAATGCTTAAATCAAAGAATAACCACTACCAACATTTCTGAAGCGTTGGTACTTCCCAGAAGAGCAGAGGGTAATTCGCAACAGCAAACTCTTTTATGTGATAAATTAAAATTGAGTTTTAGTATGCAGTTTGTTTGGCGGCACTAGGCACAAACGGTAACTAGATACAAAGACGGTTGAAAATTTTAAGTGGTTGTTAAGTAACACACCCTTGCTTGTGATTAATGTATTATTGTAAATATAACAATATTTCCATTTTAATTGTCTGTACCGTGTGTACCTAGTATGTACCTGCAGAGAATCTGTATAAAAGTTGTTTGGAGTAAACTTATTGCAATTTAATTCGTGTTAGACTTTTTGTAAAATATTTAAATTATTAAACAAATACATGCATAAACCTATACGAGCAAACGATTCCTTCAGTGACTAGTGTGTTTTTTGAAATAGTAATTTCGTAAAATTGAGCTTTTCAGATGCAAAACAACTTACGAAATATTATGGCACAAAATACTATAGTTAAATACTTAGCAGAAAGCTTTGAAGCTGGAATTAGGAAATAAAAAGCATCAAATCACTAAAAAGGTATTTGTTTATTTTTAAATGTTTGAACTTCAGTGACTATGATTTGTTTTAATTTAGCATTCAGGATAAGATGAAAACTCAGGGAGATAATACACAAGGAGTAGAATTCCAAATACCAAACTTTTTAGAAAATTGCCAATTGATTCAAAAATGGTTCAAATTATCAACAACAAACATTATTTTAATTATGTTTATTTAAATTATAGCTAAACGTTTAAAACGAACGAAATTCTTGGAAGAAGATGAAACAAACTAATCTGTTTTGAAAATTAAACTGAAAATAAATTATCCAATATCCGTCTTAAAACGTTCTCCTTTTAGTATCAGATTTGAATAAAACTAAGCTTTTTGAATCAAAACGCCGAAAGTTCACGTCACACAGGAAAAGCACAAGATAATATTGTTCAGGTTTCCTTGATTTTGGCCCCCAAAAAAGTAATCTATTAGGCACAGCAAAAATTATTTGTGGTTTTAATTTGGTAACAAGAATTTCTTGAATCTAATAGAAAAAAATTGGCGAAGAATCTTCGCTGGACTTTCCATACTTTTTATTTTTGAAATTTTTAATTTTTTTTCAGCTAGTTCTAATTCTAATCAGCCGAGCTAGAGGTACAATCGCCCAGGACGCAATTTATGACATAGAAACTTCGGGCAAAAATTATTCGATTACTTTTCAAATTCTCTATTGATTTCCTAAGTAAAATTTTGAAATTTTTTTCAAGGAAAAATCTGCGCCCAAAAAAACATGGCTAACTTCCGTTTCCGGTTCCGGATTTTTTTGAAAAGTTTATTTTACAGATGTACTGTAATTATAGGCCCGCATACCAAATTTGATGAAAATCGGCCCAGTAGTTTTCGAGATATGACGATAACGCCACAGTCATTCATAAAAAAGTAATAATTAAAATAAAAAAGCTAGAAATCGGTAACTCTTTTAGGGAAGGATAGTTAATTTTAAATCCTAAATTAGGATCCAGCAACACCTACAATAGCCAAAATATTACAGTAATTTTGATGACATAATTAAAGACTTTGCAACGAAAAAGTCCCGACAAGTTATTTAATAATAATCCTATATAATATGTAATAATGCTTTTATAATAAATAATTTGTATTTTCAACATAAATGAGCAGAGTAAGATAATATTTTTTTGAAAAAGTGGGTAATATAAACAAAAAAATATATATTGTAGTCACGCAGATTCGAACCTCCAACCGTATGCGGGTGGGAGCTTGGTCTCTTACCGCTGGACCAAAATACCGCCGTCGTTAAAACGGTGACTCCTGCCCTGATATTTATCTTCTTTCTTTGGAATGTGCCGTTTCCGAGAAATTTTTTTTTGAAATTTTGAAAAATTTTTTCAGCTAATTATAATCAGTAGAGGTAGGGGTACAATTTGGCGTTAGATTTATAAAAATATGTCGATGCGTTTTTGAGAAAAAAAATGTTAAATTCCAAAACTTCAAATGGTCATAAAAGGCGTTAGGGAAAAATTTTGGGGATGCGATCAACGCTATTTGAAAGGCATCTTGATTTACTATCGACCCAGAACATTTAAAAAAAATCGTGTGTGTCGTTTCCGAGAAAAGTTTTTTTGAAAATTTGAAAATTTCCCAAACTGTCCGGACTTTTTATTTTTGAAATTTTGAATTTTTTTTTCAGCTAGTTCTAATCAGCCGAGCTAGAGGTACAATTTGGCGTTAGATTTATAAAAATATGTTGCTGCATTTTTGGTAAAATCGGCCTTAAAGTTGCGCTTTTCAAAAATTTGCCGCGGGCGCAATTTTTGACATAGAAACTTCGGGAAAAAATTATTCGATTTCTTTTCAAATTCTGTATTGATTTCCTAAGTAAAATTTTGAAATTTTTTTCAAGGAAAAATCTGCGCCCAAAAAAACATGGCTAACTTCCGTTTCCGGTTCCGGATTTTTTTGAAAAGCTTATTTTATAGATGTACTGTAATTATAGGCCCGCATACCAAATTTGATGAAAATCGGCCCAGTAGTTTTCGAGATATTTACGATTTTGAATTTTTGCACGATTCCAATACTTTCCTATACATGCGTTGCAAGTATGGAAAGTAAAAATAACAGAAATACTTAGTATCCATCGCCAAAATACTTTTTTCTTCTTATTTCTGATGGTTAAAACTTCAAAAATCACTTAAAAAAAGAGTTTTTTAGAATAAAAGGAAGGCTCAGGAAGTAATCGTTGAATTACTTATTATAGCTAGAATTTTTGACGAATTTGTTATCGATTAAAAAATAAACTAATTCAAAACGGCAAACGTTCTTGCATTTCTTAAAGTAAAATTGAGCCTAAAAATGCAAGAAAAACAATTTAATGCTGTTAAATAATTTCTTATAAGACTTTCTGCCAAATTATTTAAATAAATATGTAGTAAATTTCTGATGCGCCGTTTGAAAACATATTTACTTAAAATGAAGCTTTTCAGGTAAGAAACTCCAGAAATATTTGGGCTTAAAATACTAATTCTCTACTAAATTTAATTAAAAAAGAAAATGGAAAAATAAATGTAATAAAGTTTAGGAGTTATAACAAATATGTTTTAATTTAGAAAAACTAAAAATCCAATAAGGTACGATTGCAATTTTTGTATTTGCCTTTGACGAATGAATTTTTAGCTCTCTACAAAAAAATATTCTCATTGAGTATTTCTATAACTATAAATCAACGCAATCAAAAGCAAAAGGGCGAAACACAAACACATATTAAAAAGCAAAAACACTGGCACAAGTGCTATAATTTATTTATTTCAAGTTAACTTTGTCTTTAATTTTATTTATTTTAGCGTGTGAGCGTGATTGACGATTATTTTCCTTTCATGTTACTCTGAATGCTTTCAAAAATAGTAATCTTAATGGCTCAAACTTTTATTATTGCTTTTGATTCTTCATACAGTTTTTAAAATGTCTAACAGATTGTTCTTTTGTTTGTTTGAAATTGGCGTAGTCTTTTTGACCTATAAGGCTCAATGTTTAAAATTTTTTGGAATCTATTCTACAAATACAAAATTAGTTTCCAACTCTGGTTACACTCTTTAGAAGTTCTGAGTCGGATTTCTGACATTCAAACTGAATGTTCCAAGAATCTCGAAAACTAGCTTTTAGCAAGCGAAATTATGAAATTAAAAGAGGCAATGAAAAAGAAATCAAATTATTTATCGACGTGTATCGACGCTTTGTCTTGACATCAAAGAATTTTTGGAATATTCTAACATCGAGGTAACCTTTCCCAGAAAATTCTTGTTGCTATCAATCTGTCTATGTATTTATGGTATTAAATAATTTACCTACAGAAAAACTTGGATTAATTTATCCAATTGCATTAAGTTGTGTCAACAGCTTTATTATACAAAAAGCTCAGTTTTGATTTCACCAAAATAAATTTGTGTTTGCTTTGCGAATTTCTCGGTACTATTTTAGAATCACAAATAAATTCTGGCAACGATAATTCTTTGGTTTGACCATTTTGAGATCTGAAAGCTTAATTTTAAAACACTGTAATTTAACATTAAAAAAGCTTTGTTCTGGTGATGTGGTGACTATTTTAATAATTTTGTTTCCAATTCGGAAATATTACGAAAAACATGTCACAAACTGAAAGAACTGTTTGCTTCATAGGGTTTATTTAGGAATTTTTAATTGTTTGAAAGGGTTTTATATCAGTTTATTTTATTGCATTAAGTTGCCCCGAAAGCTGTTTCTTAAATCCTAAAAGCAAATACCTTTTGTTTGTTCTTTTTATCTGAAACACCTTTAAGCAAATATAATTTTGAAAGAAGAACGTTTTAAGACTGAAAAAGAATTGCTTACTGCTGCTATTCGTTTATTTCTTTCAGTTTCAAAAAGTTTATTCAAATGAATAAAGCCATTCCAGGAACTACGTTCTGCCCTAAAAGTACATTTTGTTGTTCTTCAAGAACTTTCATTTTACCTTCTTTTTCTTCAAGTTCCAGGCTTAAAAATTATTCTTTATTTTCCGACTCCATTTCGAAATATATAAGGAATGTAATAAGATATTTAATGAATTCTTACATTTTACTTCTAAACTCAATTTTAAGGAAATACAATTTTCCGAAAATACATCATAAACCGAAGGACTTTTTTTCTACAATTGGATTATTTCTTTATGCATTTACATAAACTGTTTCTGCAGATATTTTTAATAATAAAAGCTTATTTTCAATGAATGAAATAAAATTAATAAAAAGTTTTTTGTTACCCTGTTCTGCTGAACCATTAAAAATTATACCCGTTGCCCTGAAAGTTCATTTAAAAAGGTATATAATTTTCAAAGTCGTAGCATTAAAGAATATGAAATAAACATCCTTTTAGTTTGCTCTGGCTCTCTGATCTATGTAGCTTGACAGAGATTTATTATACCGTGCGTTCAAAAAGTCTTTACATAAGGGTTGACCATGAGACACAAAATTAATGTCAATTGCAAGATTTAGAATTTATTAACTGTTATGCAAATTTCTATAAAATTGTAAAAACAAAGGTTCTAAATCTTGCAGTAGGCATTACTTTTGTGTCTCATGGCCAACCCTTATGTAAAAACTTTTTGAACTCACGGTACATATAATGTTAAAGTAATTTACAGTTACATTTTTACCTGAAATGCTTAATTTTATATAAATATATTTTTAAAAGTCAGATACTGAGGGGATTGTCTACAGAAAGTCTGATCCGAAATTACTTAACCGTATTAAGCTGTTTTTACAGCTTTTCTAAAATACCAACTGTTAAAGCAGTTAGGAAGATTGGCTACATCATTGCATGTTACGCAGCCACCCGGTATATCCGGTTGGCAAACTCTGTCTTGAAAAAAACCACCCCTGCAGCAAGCAGCAACACACCAATTTTCCGATGACGTAAGTCAAGTTTGTGCCGGTCCACGTTTAAACATTTTTTCTTTATCATTACAATGTAATCAATATACCTACTCAATTCTTAAAGTTTTAGTATACATTAAATATATTCAGTTCAAGTACAGTTGTGGACAGAAAAAAATAGGACAAGTCGAAAAATCAAGTAAACTTTATCCTATAAAATTTAGTAACTTGATTTTGGCTTTTATTATAATTATGACATTAATTTGTCACATTGACTTGCAATCAAATTACAACATAGGGGCCATTTTAAACTAGAAAAAAAACACTGTCCTATTTTTTTCTGTCCACAACTGTACGTGTATTTATTTATGTGTTCCCGGTGCCTCATGTGAGGTTTTACCATGCACTTCACAGAGCCGGTCTTGCAAACAACATTACAAAAATCAGCGTAAAAAATAGATAAGTTCAATTTGATTTAAAGAAATGGAATTGAAAGAACTTGCTACCTATCACAAACTCGTTAAGAAAGCTCCCTTCTTATCTTGAGAGCTCAATTTAATTTCCAAAATTATAACAATCAAAAATAATACCAGAAAATGCTTTTTTGCGTATGCGGATTAATTTCGTTAGTTTCTCAGTTTCAAAAAGTTGTTTTAAGGATAAATATCTTTTTTATTTTCTGCCTAGAACGTCAAAGCTAAACGAGTTATATTTTTCCTTTGGGTTCATTTTTTATTCACATTTTTCGTCTAAATTCTGCTCACTTTCTCTGTTACTTTAAGCTACTGCGAGAACCGCTTTTATACTAAAAGTTCAGCTTTAATTTAAACAAACACACGAACAACATTTTATGCTAGCGTAAACTGACCTTTATTGTTTTAGATTCCGCCAGAAAGCTTTTAGAAATTCTGGCCTTTCGTTTGAAGCTTTCGTGAGCTTTCTATCTTAAAAGTACAGTTTAAACTATTTTTGGAATAATTATAGATCCGAAAATAACCAATATAATGCTTTGTTTTTAATTTCTGACTATAAACAATTTTTATATGGATTTTAGGTTTCCAGAATTTTGAAAGATTAGTTTTAAACAAATGTAGCAATGTTAAAAATACACTGCCCAACAAATTAGGGGTCATTCTTCATACCCAGGGGGCTTAACATTTATTCACAAAAAAATGATATGAACTAGAGTTTTTAAAAACATGGTTACTTGGAAAGGGTTAGTTACTCTAATTTAATAATTAATAAATATGCATCATATAAATACCAAATCCACGGTTTTTTTCTAATTTTTTGGGGACAATGTAATAATAATAATATTAATAATAAGTGAAAGTAAATGAAAGCTAGAAAAGAAAATAAAAGTACCAATCGACATGCACGAATTTTTTTGATTTCAAACATTTCTCAGCAAATGCAAAACTGCCTTAATAGAACGCCATTAATTAAACATTCTCAGGAGGTTTGTTGCTCTTACTTTCAGGTGGCACAAAAAATTGTTCACAGAATAAAATTGAATTTTAAAGATAATTAAACTTAGTTGTTCCTTATCTTAGGTTTGTTTGTACCTGCAACTTCTATCTTTAAATCTTTTTGAAAATAATTAGAAAAACTGTATGTTAAAATAATTTTCATAAATAAAAGCCTTAAACTTCCAGAAGTAGAAGAATCAGCAAAAACTCCAATTTTCCTAAATATTCAAATTATTTCAACCAGCTGCCTTTGCTTGGGTTATTATTATGTCCTGTTGGTGTCAAAATAACGCCGGGTTGCTTGTTAGACGCGAGTCTAGTTAGCTTTATGAAACACTTTCAGAGAGGATAATAACACCCCTATATTTCTTTCCCCTAACAGGCAATTTTTCCCTGCTTTCGAATTCCGAATTGTTTTATTTCAAGTAAATTCCAACGTATGCTCTTGCGTTTCCGATCAATCCTATCAACAATCGCGGCGTATTAACACAAGTTCCGAATGTAATTATGCGTACGTTTCACATTAAACAAGGCATAATCTCGTATGTCGTTTTTTATGGACCGATAAAAAAAGATTGATAACTACAAACAAAGTGAGATTGTAATATGATACAATCTCTTCCAATCCACGATTAGCAAGTTCGTATGACAAAAGCCATCACAAAGTCCAGGCTTGATGTGTCAAGAGCAGTTGTCATGATGACGGGGTATTATTAGCTAGGGGTGTGGGAGTATTGTATTATTGCACCCATCAGAGAGGGTTGGGGATTGCTTTATGCAGGGTGAATCCCCAACTCGAGTCAATCAGGGCGTGAAAACTGACACATTTACATACCACCCTATTGAATCACTACAAGTCTGAGTGGCGGGCGTTGTGCTGTTCACATAGGATAAGTGCGGCTGTGACAAGTGTTAATTCTCATTTGTATTTGAAAGATGCTTCAATGTTAGAATAGCAGAAATCTAATTTGTTAAACGTAGTACATCGTGAATGCCGATGGGAAGCCTTTTAAAAGGTTTTGTTATGCTAAACAACGGAATATTTTTGTACTTCTACGATTTATTCTAAATCCCCACCTGCTTGTATATTAAAACAACTCTATTTTATACTGATGTAATCTAAAAACGTGTCATAATAAGATCGATGACATTCTTACTGAAATCTAAAACCAGATCTTTGCGTAGACATCGGGTAAACCTCTTACTCAGTTTTCATGTAAGACCGCACCGGTTGTTGCTGATAAACGACAGTGGTATCGATCAAAAAGTTATGTTAAAATAACTTTGTGTAATAAGAAACTTGTCATTTCCGTTACTAAGCCGAACCAAATGTTGAACCCGAATCGGGAAGACCTTTACTAGGTTAATTTAAGAACGCGGCTTTCTAGACGAGTTTATAAAAATATTTTCAGAGGTAAACTACTAAAGCTTTAATAGATAATAAGGAGCCCAAAGTCGGTGTAAAATACAACCTAAAAAAGCAAGGAGGTTAACTTCTTTATGTAGGTCACTCAAACACTTCCTTTCCTTTATTTTTTTTTCAGGAAACTTGCACCTAAGGCTAATCCCGGGCATTATTTTTTTAGAAGCAAGGCTTAGTGTTGCTATATTTAACGGTTTTCGTTGAGCAACTTTGGTAGATTTAGAAAAAGTTCGTGTTATCCTTACCTAACCATTTTGCCGTGTTTTAGGAAATTAATATGGAGATGAAGATCTTTTCTGGATTAATTTTGTAGGTTTTAAATTGAATGGAAAATGGTCACAATTGGTAAAGCCTTAATAATGATTTAAAGCTTTTGTTCGAATAACAAAAAAGGGAAAATTTGTCGATACAACAACAAAAGAAAGGTGTTCCAACTGCAGCTTGGCATATATCGGACAAACATAACGCACCATTTCTTCGAATAATTAAAAAAAAAATAAATCGAAAATGTTTGCCTATTTTTATTTAATGAATTTTTAAAGCTTCTTATAACAAAATTTCTAAAAATATAAAGTAACTGAGGTTTGAAAAGGGTTTCAGCCTAATCCTGAACTCTAAACTTGCTCGACTCCTTTGTTAAACATAATCCTAATTGGTCAAGCGCGATTCTCTACACAGGGTATTGTTAGCATAAACGAGGGTCGAACTATAAGAACAACTGACCTTTAATGATCTACTGAACACCGAACAGAATATCTTCAGGGGATTAGTTTAATTACATTGTTATCGAGCTTTTTTGAACGCCTACGGATTGTATTAATTTAGTCCTACAAGGACATCCTTAAAGGGATTTGAGTTGTAGGGCTTTTTTGACCATTTTAACGCGTTGTATTTTTTTATTTCAATGAATGAGATGACTGTTCTTTATTCTTAACAGAAAACTGTAATTGCTTTCGGAAAATCCTTTTTCTGCAATTAGTACCTAGTTATTAACCAAAGCAATTCTTCTGCCAACATCCGTTCAGCTTCATATTAATAAAGTGACAAACAACCAAACCCTAATTGAAGTAAACAAGGAAGTAAACATCCCAATTTATACAAAAATACATCCGCATCCTGATGTTTTTATTATCACCTTGTCTTTCTCCTCAGAAAATAAAATATATCCCGGAAGTTAAATATCGGAGAGTTTTCTTGCGGAGTATGTTGAATATTTTATGGTATTATGCTATATTTTTTTAGAAGAATTCCTTTCTAGAGAAAAACTGACAGAAAAAACAGTATTCGCTCAGTTTCTCGCCTTTAAAGGCTTTGTTGCACGTATTAATTATTTAAGAACTTTAGCTTCGCCAGCCAGTTTTAATTCCCAATTGTAGTTAATTGAATTTTAATATGGCGAAGGATAAATTTTGCTTTATTTAGTTAAAGGTACTTTTAAGGTTATGCTTTATTAAAAGTACGTCGGTTTCACTTTTTATGTTTGTATTAAGAAAATCTCCACAGATTTTTCATGAAATTCAGGACTAGAATCCCCTATAAAAATTGCCAGAACAAGGCAACACGTTCAAGGCAATAGATTTTAAAATAAATTCAGATAAAATTTTCATTTAAAGCTGACAAAATGCAAAGTTGAATCTATAAATTTTCCGAAATAGATTATAAGTGCTTATTCTGAAAACATAAATTCAATACCGTTAATAAAATTAATTGATTTAGAGCACTAAATAGAATGTCGAGGTGCATACTTGGAACTAAATTCTGCATTTATTTAATAGTCTGGCGGCGCGTACTTTATCTTGGCAAACGATTGTGGGTAAACCTATGTGTCTTCAAGTAACCGGGTTCTAACTACGCTAGACTGAACAATGCTTTTATATCTTGGCCGCGAAACAATTGAAAAAGTTATACGTTTTTGAAATTTACTTTGATTTATTTGTACACAAAAGAAACGCACATTAAAAAATGTGCTTTTAGTACGAAATGTCAAGTATTTTTTCATTGGATAATCGATGAAAAGTCCGGAAATTATAAAAGAAATCCTAAAAACTCTCGAATTCTAAGAAAAAGGATGTGGCCTGACGCCTACCAAATTCACTTGCCGAGAAATGGTTTGGACATCGTGGCCGTGATGCAATGTCAGTTATTAAATTCCTTCTTTTATTGCTTAGTATATGATGAGGTTTAAAGGAAGTATTTTATATAATACATGATATAAAACTGACCGCTACGTTGAATTGTGACATTAAAGTCTTCTGTTATGTCTCGTACATTATGAGCTTGGTCTATAATAATTTACAGTCGTATTATAAGAAGTCACAGAAATTTGGACGATTTGGAACAAAATTATTTATTAGAAACGTCAACCGCTTTAATAATTTCTTTCTATGGGCAGAAGACGGACAAACATTTTTAATTTATTACTTAATTAGGAATTAGAATTTGAAAACTCCATTTCTAAATCACTTTTGGCTAAAATGTTCTATAAATATATTGAAATTATTTTAACAATCTAAAAAATAATTTAAACTTTTAAATACATTTCCTTTCTTTTTGACTTGTCCCAGAAGTTTCAAGCTTTTACTGAGCCAGTAATTGTAGGCTTTAACTTTTAGACTTTATCGATATTTTACGCTTTCCTGAAGACGATATCAGAAACGCTATAAATAATCTCTAAAAATTTAGTTAAACACCGCAATTAATAAGCCAACCATCGATACTGTACTGAGCTTTAGTTCTTTACTGAGTTTTGAGTATTTACCGAATTTCAGAGATATTCCGATTTGCAAGTTACCGAGCTTTTATTAAGCCTTTCATCTTAACCGTACCTTGAGGCCTTTATCTAGTCTGAGCGTCACCTGAGTCGCCATCAAATTTTTACTGAGTTTCAAGCCTTTATTAACCTTCGAACGTGCACTGTTTCAACTTTGTATTTTGTTAAAACTCCTGAGATATCGACATTTATCAAAATCTTACAGTCTTTAGCAAAGCTTCACTGAACTTCTGGTATTTTCTGAGCCATCGAGATTTTAGTGACTTGTAACGAGCCTTCAAGGCTTACTTAACCTACAAAGCTTCCTTGCGGCACAATCCTTGTACTTCGGCCACTTCAAGAACATCGAGCTTTTACTCAACTCCTAATCTCATAACAGGCTCCGAGTTTTTCCCAAACCATTATCGAACTTCTACTGAACTTTGCCTTTACTAGCCTTTGAACTTTTGTGATCTCTGAGACTTTCTTACACTATCGATATTTTACTGAGCCTTGGGCTTTTACCAAGCCTCGTTGTACATCGTAGCACATCCAAGCTTATCTCGAGTCACAATTTTTTCGTGAACAATAAGTATTTATTGAGCTCTGAGCCTTTATTAAGCTTCGGCCATGTATTCAGCTTAAAGCGTCTACCTAAATACATTCAAAACTTTTGCTGAGTTTATAAATTCTACGGAGACGTTAAGCATCTACCAATAATCGAGCTTTACCGATCTACAAGTTTTTGCTGTGCTATTCAGCTTTTACTGATTTTTGAGTGTTTACTGAGCCTTCCAGTCTATTTCACATTCTTAATTTTTACTGAATCCTTTACATTTTACAGAGACTTCTTTTATCGAACTCTAAATCGTTCTTGTACAATCGAGCTTTTGGTGAATTTTGATTTTTTACAAAGCTGCAAACGATCTCTAAGTCTCTTCTGCAGAAAAAAGATTTTATTTAGGAATATTTCCCAAGTTGCAATTTTTTGCATATCCATGGAGATTACATTGAGTTTCGATTTTTTACTGAGCTTTAACGCTTTTACCGATCTCTAAGTATTTTCGGGGTCATGTAGTTTTTACCATGCCGTTGATATACTGCCTCTTCAAGCATTTTCTCCACCGCGAAACCTTCGATTTTGTAGTGAATTTCGAAGTCTACCGAGTTTATCCAACTTCAAAAATCTTTCCAGATCTCCGACCTACTCTAGAACCACCGAGGGTTTAACAAACCCTAGTTTTCTTACCAAACTTTAGGACCTCTATCAACGTCGGTCGTTCAAGCATTACTTGAAACGTTAAGCTTCTATCGAGTTCTTGGCTTTACTTAAAACCTTCGATCTTCTAGGCTTCCCTGGGCCATAGAGGGTTTAGCAAGCATTAGTTTTTCCAAGCCTTACAGTTTTCACCAACGTTAGTAGTGTCTAGTTAGTTTTAGATCTTGTGTCTTTTACTGAGCTTTGAGTTAGAGGTGGGAATTTTTGGTTTCTTCTGAACTCGGCTCGGCTCGACCCGGAAAAAATTTAAAGCATGTTCGGCTCGACTCGAGAAAAATGTCAAATTAGCTTCGAGCTTTTACCTAGCGGCAAGATTTTATTGAGTTTCGGGGTTTTAGTTATCGAGTTCCGAGCTTTTATTTCTCGAGTTTCGAGCCTTTACGGAGGAGCACGAAGAAAGATAGGAGTGTACACCCGAGCAATGTCTAGAATTTCATTAAATGTCAAGAATTTATCGAACTTCAAGCCTTCGCAAAGTTTCGAGACTTTACTGAGTTTCGAGTCTTCAACGTGTTTTGAGCTTTACAAGCAATTTAAAAAACTCGACTCGGCTAGGTTCAACAAATTTTAGGCTTGATCTCGCTAAAAGCTCGAGCTTTGAGGTCTCTTTCCCACCTCTTTTCATTTTGAGTCTTGACTTAAAAACTTGTATCGATCTCCGAGCTTCTCTTGAGCTATTTAACTCTTACCAAACCTTTCTTATACGGAGAGCTTTACTAGCTTAACGTCTTCACTGATTAGTCTTTACTCTTAAAGCCTACACCAAGCTTACAAAAGTAAGGTCAAGTAGTTCAGCGCCGGCTAAGTAAATCTCTACTTTCAACAATTTTTCAGAGTCTTTGATGATGAGGTGAATATCAATTTTAAGCGGTTTTATTTCCAAGTACAATAAATAAAATTTAAGCTACTCCTTTTTTAACTTTTTAAGCAGTTTTTGTTGAATTTAGTTGTAGAAGTTTCTTTCAAAATTTATTTGTGATTTATAAAGGGTATGTAATTATGCGGTTCAAAATACGTTCAGTAAAGTAATTGCTTCCAAAGTAACCGCTTACAAGGTAAACTTACAATATAATTTACCTCTCTTCGCTCGAACAGTGTTACTAAATTATGTAGAGGAAAAAATGCCAAAACGGTTCGTCCCTTAAGATTCCCAAGAATGAAAACAGCAACTCGCAAGGAGAGAATTCCCTCGAATACATCGTACATAATTCATCTCCTACCTCAAAATCCAGTAGTTTTCCTTCCGGTTACATTTCCACTTTTGCACCAAGTCTAGACACTCTACTCCTTGCTTTCATATTTTGCCCCATCTTCGCTACTGTTACGTGCTGTCAATACAGAATGCAATGCCATTAACAATACATAGATCTACATTTGCTACTATCTTGTACAAGACAGCCATCACGGAAATCATCATTCTCAGGAACATTCTCGTTAAATGCTACAAATTTTCCTGAAATTTTTATAAATTAATTTTTTAAAAGATTTAGAATCGCCCCAAAACTTTCCTTGTTTGATATTATTTTGTAATTGAAACCTAGAATTTAAACCGATCTCATTTCTATTAGAAAATAGGCAAAACTAGCTTGGGATTTCCCCCGAATACTGTATAATTTAAAATTAAATTTTCAACAAAATTTATTCGGCTAGATAGGTGCATAATTTACAATATTATAAAGATAATCCCAACTGACGTTTATTGTAACAAATTTAAAACTGCAGTATTTTAAGGTCTTATCCTATTCCTAAATTTTGAACTTGGCCGATGTAATAATCCATACTTTAATATTGAACCAGGTGGGATCAATTCAGATAATATATCTTTTATTAATGATCGCTCGGGGCAAGTTTTAAGAACAGGAAGGAAGGTTAACGTCTTCGAATTCACTTTTACGACACTTAACATTCGGTGGTTATTTGTTTAAGTTTAGATTACCCTACTTTAAAAATTATTATGGAGAAGGTCGAATTTTCTTTATCTGTTGTAACTGGCTATGATTTATTATCATTTTGTTGCTCTTTGGAGCTTTGGTTATTTTCAGCTCTTGCTTCTTGAATTAGTTTTAGGATTTTTTAATTTATGGATTGAAAGTTCATTTTAATTAATCAAGATTGCTTTGAAAATCTTACAAATTTGAACCATTCAGCAAGCCTGACGTATTAAAGGTCACAAAAGCTCTTTTTAATGTATTTGTTTTGATATAAATTTTACGAGTTCATTTGTGAGCTTTCACAAAGGTTTAACCTTGTGTAAAATCCAACAAAAACGATTACTTGCCAGAATATTCTCATCAGAGAAGCAAATGAAGATAACAGTCACGCAATTACTTACGGTACGCGTATTTATCTACCGCTGAACATGCATTCTAAGCAGATTTAAACATTCTACATGAACGTTTCAATTCTGAATAATTTATTACGCTGCTCTGCAAATTTAGAAGCTTTTAATTCAAAATTCGATTGTGATTTAAGCAAACTCATTTATAATTTAAGCTCGCTACGTGTAAATCTCTCATTTATTTAATTATTTGCAAGAAAGTATCGGTGAATCAAAGAAAGATCTCAAACTTCAGGTAAGTTTTAGTAAAAAGGAAATGTGTAACCTCTTTTCAGGCAGGAACCCTAAATTTAAACATGCACGATTGATCTTTAACAAATACTCGTTAAAAAGTTATTTTCGGCTTCAAAGTGTCTCCTTAAACTTCCCTCACTTCCGTATACAAAGTTTGAAGTTGCTGAAATTTTAGGCTTTGTAGAAATTTAGGGCAAACTTCAAGGTTTTGTTGTACTACGATTAATAACAGTTTTCGATATTCCATTTTGCAAAATTAAGCATAGATTTCAGCCTAAAAGAGACTTAATTTTTCCTTTAAAATTAATTGATTTTGTTTTAAAGCTGTGAAGGACTTTGGTTATCAAAACCGGTATCTAAAATCACGTATCGAATGATCAACAAAAAACAGAAATAGAGAAGCTTCCTAATACTAAAAAAACGTATTTGCGTTAGTTGGGTATAATATAAATAAGCAAATTTCGTAACAGCGTTGACGGGTTCTTTGATCTAATAAAAAATACATTACAACACATATTAATCGATAACTCATCGGCAGCCAAACTCGTTTAATCAGAGTTGATGGATCGAAGGGTGCTGTTCTCTCGAGAAATCAATCACTTCTTTCGACCGAAAAACTGCTGCCAGTTGCGTAACTACGTTCTGAAAGTCTTAACAAAGTTTGAGCCCTGTTTTGAAGCGTGGGAGGTTTAATTTGTTTTTGAATGACAACTAAATTTTAATACGCGGTCCTTGTTTAATTAGATCCTAGACGCGTGCATTCGGATTGTTTTAAACCAGAGCCTAGATTTTAGTATAAAGTCGGCGGTGAATATATTAAACTGGGAATTCCTTCATAGGATGGATAAAGAATGCGGGGTCACGCAATTTCCGAATCTTAATAAATTCGCCCCGTTGATGCGATTTTCAATATTTAAATCCTTTTTCCCAAGGGTAATTAATCGTAATCTCGAAGTGAACCAACTTCTGATGAACTTTTGTACGTTAAACTTGGGTTAAACTCTTATAAATGTAGGTATTTTATGAGGGAGGAACGCGAGTTTTCTTATAAATGTATAAACTTTGGACCGCAGTTTACGGCAGCACAAAACCACAAAACCATCAAAATAACAAATATCCGTGCAGACTTTCACAATATCAGCTCAGCAATCTTAGCCTTGCTAAAAATTAGTAATAACGAATTGGTTTACTCTTAGAAGAGTTACTCGCTGAAAATTCATATTTAATCCCCTTCTTTTATATAAAATTAATTACCGATAAAAGAATTTCCATAACGAAAACCAGCAGGCTTAGGAATATTTAACGGTCGACATTAACAAACTTTTTCTAAACTTTAACGGGACTGAACGAAAACGAAAGCTCACTTAATATTTATTTACAAATGGAATTTTTTAAATAACAAGCAGTTTTCCATGCAGAGCACTTTTTTATTTATAAAAACCCCACCAGTTTTTCATACAACCAGATAGCTTTCCTGTATTAGAGTTTTTATGCCTTCTCGAGGAATATTAAGCTAAGGGGAGTTTGTATATTCTAAACGATCCTGTAATGTGCTGCCTTCTAAACTACCTCTGGTTTTGTCACGGGGCTCACCTTCTTAAACAACACATTCAGTTACAGTCAATAAAAGGAGACTTTGATGTAGCCGAGATTGATTGATGAAGTGTTTGTTTATATTTTCTAAGGAATTCTTAAGAAAAGTCGTATAATAGAAACGGCCGTGATATATTTTTATATAATAAGGGTGAAAATGGATTTCAAAAAACGATTTGTTAGGATTAGGCTGTTTTCGTGTCCAAGTAATGACGATTTTATACGAAATCATTATAGATGAACATATGTACTCTACATTGAAAGCCGTTATTAACAGAATTATTCCACAAAATTTCCAATTGAATTTTGCTTTGACCTAGAAATCTATTTTAGTTGCAGAGATAAAAAGAAAACTTATTTAATTTTTTTATACTTGTATGAAGGCCGAATACAATTCTAATAATAATTGATGTCGTTTTAAGTACGTTGCAAATAATCATTTGACGTAACTAAATTTTAATTTTAAAAGAAAAAATTTAAAAACAGAAAAAAGCAATTTGAAGCCCTTTAATTAATACTCTGCTTGAAAATCTCAGTTTGATTTATGATACTGAATAACTTTTAAAAGCATTTTAACAATCTTTCACTTTCCTTTTTAACTTTAATCTGACATATTATATAATTTTCGAGACTTTACTTTTAGCAGCTTTTCCTAGAAATTATTAAGCCTTAGATGTGCATAGATCACATGATTGTTGTAAGAAATTCCAGGATATTCTAAACATACATGATTTAGTCTAGAAATTCCAAGACTAAAACCTATATATTTTTTTAACGTGAAGATTCTGCTTCTCAATGTTTAAAAATAACCTTACAAAACGAACTCGTATGCGCGTGCCCAATTATAAAAAATTTCAATTATTAGATTAGTTGCTGCAAGCAACAGATAAACAGCAAAAATTCGAACTAATTTGGTAATTTATTTACAGAACACAGAACTTACAGAGATCACTTCAAAATACATACTCTATTTTTAGGGCACTTTCAATAATTAGGGAGAACAATTTAAAGAACTAAACAAAATGGTAGTTTTGATATTCTTGCAGGTTGTTAATGTTTGGACTTCTGTTGAAGAAAGGTATCTATTACTGTTTCTGCCTTATGCTTTTCGCTCACCGATTTCAACAGTAGAAACAGTTCGATCAGAAAGATTAGATAAACTTTAATTAACGCTTACTCGAATATTAATACTATTTGATTGAGTCAGTTCACACGCGGTTTCATAGTTTACCCACGGGGTTATGTATGCACATCCTACCAGATTGAGCTGCAAAGAACTAGCTTGAGACAACAAGAAATTTGTTGGCGCTGCAGTACTTACAAACACAAACGTGACAGATACAAATAGTATATAAGAATAAACAAACGTATAACAGTATTAAACTACTTTGATGCAAAAATTGTCAAACTGAACAGGGTTTTGATGGTTGAAACTTGATGTAATGTAATATAGCGAAATATAAAAGGCAAATCGAATAGAAAATAAAACAATTTCGTAGTAAAAATAGTGCAATGTTACTTATACTTCGTTTCATACCTAAAGTTCAGTGCGGGAGATATAGTAATGTTATTCTTATGGGAGTTTTGTGGTCAATGTTGCCACTTCTCGACAGAGACATGCAGTATAAACTATTAGAAAGGTGTTAGCAGTTCTTAAGTGCCTTGAAATACAGTAGCCGGATTTATTTATGATTGACAGGTGTATATTCACTTCCAAGCAGGTTTGTGGTGAAATCTACCTCGCTTTCCATAAGACACCGTACTGAACTTTAAGTATGACACGAAGAATAGATAACTATTTGCGAAAGCCAAAATATATATATTTTACAGAATCATATCTGAAATGAAGATTTACCAAGACGAATCAAACTCACAGATATTATCCAAAAAACGGGTAGGACATGTGACAAAATAGGATCACACCCGGTGTGAAAATAAATTAACGCACTGGAGACCAAGGAAAAAAGAATGTCGAACGAATAGCACAAGATGGGGATAGGTGGAGATTAATGGGAAAGACCTTCACATATCAAGCAGTAGATTGATAAAGGGTAGAAAAAGAAAAGAGAAAGATAAAAGCTAAGAAAAAGTTCAATTAGATCCTCAGCTGAAATCGTTAAACACAGATCAGCAGAATATGCTTAGTCTAAAATATATTTCTACTGAATTTCTCTGCAAATTCAAATTAGCCAAAAAGTTGGGTCAAGTAAAGTACCAAACCAGTGGAAGTGCGTAACGAAATCCGTATTTAGGTAAGCCGGACTACGTACGAAGCCTTAGATAAACGAGAACGACGAAAAGCTAAATACTGGTTAGCAGTACATGGAAAAGAAATCTATAAAAAATGCTTGGTCACCAACACCCCAGATAATAAGGCAGAGTATGCTAAGTTCCGCAACAAAAGAACGTAGCTAATTACTAAGAAGCAGCCACGTAACTAGCATTATTTATGAAGGTGGGCCATATATTTTTTTAGGAATTGTTCGGTGGGCCAACCCCTTACAATTAAAACAACGAAAAAAACTTACCTAATGTAGAACTATTCTTCTATTATTATGCATCCCATCAAATTCGTCAACCACTTTTGAAATATTTAAAGTTTTAGCAGTGGACCGTTCAATATTTATTAATGCTAGCTGATTTAATCGTTCATTTGTCATTCTATTCCTAATATAGGTTTTTAAACGTTTAAAGGTTTCAAAGGATCATCTGCAGTTTTAATGTTTTTGAAAGATGAAAAATAGTCTTTTATATTGCGTTTACCACTCATGATCAAGTTCTAACCCTAAAAATAGAAAAAATATTTTCACAAACGTTTTAGGGCACTACACAATAAGTTGGGTCATGTAACACACACGTACAACTAACTATTCGAACAGGAAAATCAGGAAGGGATACCGTCTTCGTATTTTAACAAAAGTTTTTTTCTTAAGAAATAATATCAATCACTCGAATTATTTATGTAAGAAACGTGGAAACGTCCATATGGTCACGAACAAATATTAAGTAATGGCTTGCTGGAACCCTTTATTGAAGGTCGTAAATGTTGAAATTCGTGTAATCTATTGAGTATTGAGTTAAATAATGAATTATGATAAACAAGGAAGCTTTTTTGTATCAGCGTTTATTCAAACTTGATGTTTATTTGACGAGTTTAATAAATGTGACTGCGTGTAATTTTTAACTATCGGGATCATATTTCAGTTGAGAAGTTTGGGATTTGTTTGGTATAATAAATTATACTATGTCTACAAAATAATTCCAGTTAGTACTAAAAGGATTATAAAAGTCTATGCAAGACTTAAAAACACACATTGTTTGTTTAGTCCCAACACCCCAACAATTTCAAGAAACTTTATGTATTTGTATCATATTACTGTTGTTTGTTGACGATTTTTTAAAGATATGTTTCAGATGTGAGGATAATTAGAGCCAAGAATATCAAAACAGCTGAGGCCCTGACTGTTTTTTGGTTCTAGAGTTTACAGATTTTTTTAAATAATTCCTCTTCGCATTTATTTTCTAATTAAACAAGATATAAAATTTCCGTTGCGGTTGGGTGGGCCCAAGGGTGGGCCTAGAAATTTTTAGGTGGGCCTGGCCCACCCAGGCCCACCCCTAGTTACGTGGCTGCTAAGAAGGAGAATAAAATATGGTATCGAATGTATACTCAAAGCAAAACTCTAAGCAAAATGCGAAAAACTGAAAAAATGCAGCAATTTAATACATACAAACATAGGAAAAGTTAGAAATGATATGTAAAGATCAGAATAGGTTAAATCGGCATTATGTGAGACATTAGCAATCCTGCCCAATAAACGTGCTTAATAGAAGAAGATACAATGCAACAATGGAAAGCAGTTTACATTACAGATAGTCTCGAAGAACGTACCACAGATAGTTCCTTTGGGCTCGAGAGGGGGTTGGGGTGGCTTCACCCTACTGCTGGCTGTACTTACCCTTACTTACTGAAATGAAACACTGATACTGGTAGCCACGCTCACAAGGCTATACACAAATATTTTAAAGTAATCACAAAACACAAATAAAAGGCAAGGATGAATTAACAATGAGATTTAATGAATGCAAGTAATATTCAAAAGAGGACACAAAATGAATCTATAAGTTCTATCTTAAATTAAATGAATAAGGTGATTGAGGGATGCCACATTTACTTAAGTTACGCAAATATAATTATCAGCTACGTTCCCTTAATCGCAATAAAATATAGGGCAATGACAAAACTAATTTCAAACATGTAACTTACAATAAGCAATCATCGCGATAGTTCGCACTGTTTCTGAATTATTAACGCTAAAGCAAAAGACAATACACACTAGTTGAAGATTTAAACACTTCGGCGAACAAATTGAACAAGAAGAATGCATGATGTACTTGAATGCTTGATGTAACTGATGCCTGATGCCTGTTTACGAGTAATTGAGAATATACGGTACCTACTGACTTAGGGTTGAGTTGGTACACTCACAACCGGCAAGTAATAGGGCAGCGTTAAATCTGGTTACCTGGGAAAAAGGGCTTTGTTGAGGATAACCCGCTGAAACCGATGGTCGGCTTCCCCAGGGAGAGATAGCAGCGGTCGGCGTAGAAAAGAGATGGAGTCCTTTTCCGGAAGCAGTTGCGAAGACAGCAAGATGTCCTCAACTGGTAGATTATTTAATTCGAAGCGAAACTGTGTGGAACAGTACTTCACCAAACATCAAACTTAAACGGAACTTCCAACACTGAACTTATATTCCCCCGATACGAATAAGACACTCTCTGGGATTATTCGACAATATGTCGTAAGATAGTTTTTCCAAAACTAAACGAGGATGATCAAAAGTCCGGGATAATTGCACGACCGAGAGGTTGGAAAGCTAACTAAACTCTCATGTGCCTTGCTACTTTTCCGCAAAGCGAAAGAAAGAAATGTCCAAACGCGACGACCGTGTGCGGGGTGAAATCTTACATGACGCCACTTGGGCGTACCTCGTGATCGGGTCAGTGCTTCCCCGAATTCTTAACAAAGAAATCAAGCGAACAAATATTACATCACCATATTTGGTCATCGTGTTTGGGACTTCTCTGAATTATTGCGCAGCCAAAAAGGAATGTGCTGATCTGACGTTACCCGCGCGGACTCTGCTAGCTTCAGGGGCGGCTTAAACTTTAAACAACAGGGCCGTATTAAAATTAATTTACGCAAAATTTCAAAAGCCGTGACATACTATACTTGGTGGTATAAAATAGAAAACACTTAAATAAAAAACAGGCTCGAAAGAGTATGACGGTTATAACAACAACTCTGACTGCAACAATGGAAGCTTTGTAAACCTTCCACCTTTATCAGCAAAAGCTAATGGACTTATTCTAGTGTGAATGCTGAGGGGCATGGAATTATGGTAATCAAGAAGCAGATAGGCTGGTAAAAACTGTAAGTAAATGGAGCAGAACTCCAGAAGGATTGTACATGCAAAAGTAAATCATCAAATATGTGAAATAAATTAAGGAGTTCTAATACCAGAAAAACAATCTATCTAATTAAGTTGTAAACGATAGCCTCTGTATATTTTCTGAGGATGAAGAGCAAATCACATTTGATTGGCTGACTGATTAGAGAAATTACAAAAAAGGGTCTTGGAAGTAACTTTTTGGCCTTGTAACTTAAGAGAAAAGAAACTAACTCAAACCACGGACTTCTTAAAGGGTCCAGAATGATCTGCTTGGTAAGATAAATTAAACTGGGGGAGTATAATAAATCTTATAGCCAACAATGCAGAAACTAAGACATGACCACCTGCAACTAACAGTAGCCATGCTCCAGGCCGAAATCTGGCCATGGCAGCGTCCGAATCCGGGACCCCTAATTGCAATAACTATATTGTAGTATTACTTTACTAAGCACAAAACGAAACAGTAGAAAATTAATTGACAAAAATTAAAGAGCAAGAAAACCTTCGAGGAGGCTGTTATAGTATTGACAATGATCGGTATTCTGTCCTCATGCTTAAATTTAATGTCATCATAGGCGTCAAGTTTTCAAGATCCTTTGGGAGCACAGCCAAATAACAGCGGATATAAATGGCAACTGATGTTAAAAACTAAAGACTTTGAAGACGATATAAGACAGGGCTGTAAGAAAGTCCATAAGTAGCCTTTTAAATTGGTGGCTAACAAATTAAACAACATATCTTCCCCGTGAAATGTTAACAGCATCACGTCAATTAATTCAAACTCGTATTTTGTTAAGTTAGTTCTACCTTTTCAAGATCAAATTATTAAGAATTCGCCTTTTTTATGGACAGTTTTGAAACATATTGGTAGTATCTTTGTTCTATGCACTGTAAGATTAGTCTTTCACTGTTGACCTGACTGAATCAAGGCATGTCTTAATGCTGCCACCACTTTACCAGGGAGGTGCACTGCTTAATCCGTTAGGCGCCATCTTAGGCATCTATTTTAAGTTTTAATCCTTTTTAAGAAGAAGTAGTTTACATAGTCTTTTTACTTTTCGGGATTTGTTGATTAGTTTAAAATTTTTTTTCAAGCAAAGATAATAATTAAATTTTATAATTAAGTTTTATCTTCTGTGACCATAACAACTTATATAGAAACATCCGTAGTAGGTACCAAGATAGAAATCAACCACTTTAGAAACATATAAACAGTCACCTAAAAAGACATATAACGCATTTATACGGTTGGTCTAAGGCATTTTTACGATATAAAATGCGTCCATTGAGTTTTCTCCGCGGTGTTCATAATTCACCAGTCTCATGATAAATGTTCCCCCACTTCACCTGTCCTAAATCATTCGAACTGCGAACGGGGACAAGTAGCAAGTTGGAGGTTTTAATTCACTGTCGGCTGTCATGTCTCGGCTAATTCGGACCAACCCTTGGAAAAGGCGAGTCTCTCCTTCGTTGATGTAAATAAATTTGCTGTAAGTTTTGCGAGATGTTTCGTTCTGCGAGATAATAATTCCCAGGGATTGTTCTCTCTACTTAACGGAAGCGTTTGTCACGAGGAAATGTTCGTTCAGATTATATTTTAATTACGTTAAAATTTTGCAGAAGGTACACCGGAGTTTGTTGTATTTACGAAAATATATACGGAAGAAACTTTATTGTTATTATAAGGAGGTTGATATATCGAAGTAGGATGTATGTGGTGTTAAGTTATCGACCTTTCCCTTCAGAATCCCCCTTCAGAAACGTTACTTAATAAAGAATTTTCACGTTTTTCCCTTAGAGTGACATTTACATGAAAAGTAAATGCAAGCTTCTCACACTTGATCGATGAGGCGATTGAAGTGTCTGAGTACCATTACTAGATTAACTACATGACTGAACTCTACTGCAGACGATAACACGGTTCCTACAGTATCCCTTCTTGCACTTATCGCGACACTTTATTAAATGTTATTGATGGCTACGACTTTTATTTTTGTCCAAGGTTTATCTTTAACCAAATATTTCACGATAAACCAAAAAAATATATAACGCGGAGCATCAAGTCGGCAAACATTTTCAGCGTGCCCGGCATCCTCCAGAATTTCATATGTAATATTTATGCCACAATAAAGTTAAACTGAGTCAAGAAACCCTGATTTGGCGAGAACATTTTATACGTGATTTCAAAAAAGAGCCAAACAAAATATGGACAACATGGGATGATGTGACCCTCGACGTTTTTTATGGATTGTTTGTAATTTATTTAAAATGATGTTGGATAAACATTTTCGTTTAGTTTCGGGGTTATGAGCGTCATTTTTCCCTATAAGCAAGAAACTATATTTAAATAAGGGGCGAGCAAAAAATTTATAAGGGTCGAAAGTCGAAAGCAAAAACATTATACATTTTCGCTTTACTTTTTCTTAGAGACGCAGGGGCGGTCTTAAGATCTACATATCATTTTCGCTACATTGTTTGAGTTTCCTATTTGGAAATATAACTAATAAGGCTATTATTAATTTAAATTGTGTTACGATAACAAAAACTAATTCTTTTAGATAGCAGATAAAGCACGCGAAGAAAAGCAAACTGGGCTAGGACAAGTTCCAGAAACGAAAACCCGAAATCAATTAGCAAACCGTATTTGACACAACCTGATTATGGGCATTTAAGGATATTTCAGAAAATAACGGACTGATTTTATTGTGGAGAGTTCCTGAAGGACATGCGTGTAAGAACTTTTCAGCTATTTCATGACCTCAAACGTAAAACCACCAAACTGCCACTCCTTTTATCTTAGTTAGGTTTCAAACTATTAATTTTCAAAAACTTTCCTCCACGTTAGTATTTATTTAAAACCTTTAAAAAGTTCAGGAAGTCCTTGCTGACTCCTTGGCGGTAATCAATACGGAAAACAAGGAAAATAAATTTGGTCCAGAAAAAAAATCCAAATTAATGAACAAGCATAACCGTGTTTGACACATCCTGATTATGGGCATTTAAGTTCATTTCAGATAATAACAGATTAGTTTAATTGTTAGGAGTTCCTGAAGGACACGTGTGTATGATCCTTTCAACCATTTCGTGACCTCAAACGTAAGATCATAGAACTGTTACTCAATTTATCCTAAATATTTCAGCTTCAAATTATCTGTATCTGTAACCTCTTGCACCTTTTGGTGCCGAGGCTAGTGCAATCCGTCCCGACTCTGCGGGTTATGTGATTGGTGCGCCATTTAATACCTACCTACTGCACCATGTGTATAGCGTAAGTGTGTGTGTACATATGCACCTTGTTACTCTACCTCTTAGGACTGTATTCGTAGGAGAGCGTCGTTAATTACTTAGGTGCCCAACAACGAATGGTCATCAGGGCTCAAGACTGTAGGAAAATCCTGCCCATCGGGAGATTACCAAGGATTAACGTAAAGCTAGCCTGACGCTTGCCCACTGCTCAACCCTGGCGTCCAACTTCAAATTATGAATTGTCAAAAACTTTCTTTACGTTGTTATTATTCAAACGTTTAAAAAGTCCTTACTGATTCCTTGGGGGTATCCGCTAAGGAAAATAAATTTGGTACAGAAAATAATCTCAAAACAATCAAATCAATGAGCAAGCATTACCGTATTTGACACATCCTGATTATGACCATTTAAGGACATTTCATAAAACGACAGACCAGCTTAATTGCAAGGAATTCCTGCAGGACATGCGCGTAAGGGCCTTTCAGTCATTTTATGACTTCAAACATAAAATCATGCAGCTGTCACTTTTTTTATCTGACTTCAGCTTCAAGTCGCGAATTGTCAAAAACTTCCTTTACGTTATTACTTATTCCAACTTCTAAGAAGTCCTTGCTGATTCCTTGGGGATAATCAGTTAGTAAAACAGGGAAATCGAATTTTGTACTGCAGAAAAATAGCACATCAATGAGCAAGCATAACCGAATTTCACACATTATGGGTATTTAAGGACATTTCAGAAAATAACAGAGTAGTTTAATTGTAAGGAGTTCCTGAAGAACATGCGTGTAAGAACTTTAGAGCCGTCACACATTTTATTTCAGCATCAAATCATGAGTTGCAGGAACTTCCTTTACGTAATTACTTACTCAAACTTTTAAGATGTCTTTAGTGATTCCTTGGGTGTAATCAGTCAGGAAAATAAAGAAATCGTATTTTGTACAGCAAGAAAAAATCCAAATTAATGAGCAAACATAACCGTGTTTGAAACATTCTGATTATGGGCATTTAAGGACATTTCGGAAAATAACAATATAGTTTAATTGTAAGGAGTCCCTGGAGGACTTTTCAGCTATTCCATGACTTCAAACGTAAAATCATTCAACTGCCACTCATTTTATCTTACTTCAGCATCAAACTATGAATAATTTTCAAACAATTCCTTTACGTTATTGTTATTTAAACGTCCTTGGGGGCATCTAATAAGGAAAACAAGGAAACTAAGTTTGGTACAGCAAAGATATACCAAATTAATGAGCAAGCATAGTCGTATTTTAAACATTCAGATTAGGACCATTTAAGGATTTTTCGGAAAACGACTAGGTTAATTGGAAGGAATTCCTGTAGGCCATGCGTGTAATGCCCTTTCAGCCATTTTATGACTTCAAACTAAAATCATCCAATTGCCACTATTTTTATCTTATTTCAGTATCAAACTATGAATTGTCAAGAACTTCATTTAAGTTTATTATTTATTAAAACGTTTAAAAAGTTCACGAAGTCCTTGCCGATTCCTTGTCGGTAATCAATACGGAAAACAAGAAAAATAAATTTGGCCCAGCAAAAAAATACCAAATCAATGGTTATTTAAGGATATTTCAGTAAATGGTAAACGTTTATTTGTAAGGAGTTCCTGAAGGACATGACTTCAAACGTAAGTAAAATTGACACACTTTTTATCTTATTTAAGCATCAAACTATGAAGTGTCAAAAACTTCGTATACTGTTATTTATTAAAGCGTTTAAAAAGAATAAGAAGTCCTTGCTGATTCCTCAGGGGTAACCAACAAGCAAAACAAAGAAAGTAAATTTGGCCCAGAAAAGAAAATACCAAATCAATTCCATCCTGGTTATGGATATTTGAGGACATTTTCTGAAAATGGCAAACGTTTTATTGTAAGCAGTTCTTGAAGGACATGCTTGTAAGGCCTTTTCAACCATTCTTCACACGTAAAATCACCCACGTGGCACTGCTTTTATCTTATTTCAACTCAAACTATAAATTTTCGCAAATTGCGGTTTTATTTATTCAAATTCTTAAGAGGTTTAGGAAGTCCTTACTTATTCAAGAAATGCCAAAAAAATATGAAAATCTCGCAGTTCAACTGACGAGTTTAGTCAGACTGACAGAAGTGTAGAATGAGTTCTGAAAAGGGTTCTGAATATTTAAAAAGGTTAGAACATTAAAAATGCCTACTATTGAAAAATATCCTTCAGAATTGCTTTTGTTTGTATAAAGTAGAGACTTTGGACAATAGTATATTGTGTTATTAGGAGTAAAAGTGTTATTTTGTGTGCCGAGCATGACGTTTGAAAGACGAGCGCTAGCGAGTCAGACAATTACTTTTTCTTCAAACGCATAAATTAAAAGCAATTCAGCAATAAATTTAAAAAAAGTCAAAAATGAACGTCAAACCAGCTGTTATTGCTACGGGTTGCTTTGTTATAAAAAATTAAAATTACGAAAAGTGGCACTTTTACTCCTAGGAGTAAAAGTGAATGTTTAACTGTGTGTATCCAAGGACACAAAGTCGTGTTTTTCTAACGTTTGAAGAAAAAATTATTTTATTTTAGAAACGATTTCTTTAAGGGTTCACTCCTTTGGGGTAATACGTTCAAAAATATATTGTTCGATCTGTAAAGTGGAGTTTTACTAAAAACTGTTAAATAAAATAATAAAACATACATTTTGAAGTATTTGAAACGTTTAAACAAATATTAATCTAAATGCCTTGTTTACAATTTGCAAAATAAATAATTTACAGGTTTGTTTGTGATTAATAACCACATTCAACTAAAGTTTATTTGGGGAAGTACTTTATTATTTATTTACTTTAAAGTTTCCGTGTAAAACTACTAGTTATCGAAAATCCCGCGAATTAGAACCATTCGAAAACTATTTAATATTTATTTACAGAAACTGTTAAAAAATTTCAGTTGCAGAATGGTTTGGTGTATGATAATGTAAAAGATTTTGTAAAAATGCCTTCATTGGACTAATCTTTCCTAATTTGTGCTGTTTTTTTTTATGTAATTGCAAATTAAAGAAATGCATTTTGATTTTCTGGACTTCCTCCACACTCCTAAAAAAATTATCTTAATTTTCTGAACTTGCTCAGTTTTCTTCAAAGTTGCTGGTATTTTAAACTCGCTGTCATATTAAAATAAATTGCATCGTCTTAAAATCTGTGCTGTTAGCAAAATATGTCAAATTTCAAGCTGACATGTTAAGTTATTAAGCTATATACGATATAAAATATTTTAAACTCATAAGTTGTAATATTATTAAGATGGAATTTAATAAACCGTTCTTGTTTTCCTAATATTATAAATTTGCTTTTGATGTCAGTTGATATGCCGATGACAAGCACATAAGCCTTATTATATTAATCTCTAATAAAGACTGCAAACGGATACCGGAAACTATTACTTAATAAACTTGGAAAATTGTACAACACAGTTCAAGTGCCTTTGTGATTCTGTTATTCTTCAAAAGGTGTACAAGCCCTGATCCTTTACTACAAAGATTAATTTTTCAAAAGCAGAAAGTAAAAGGTTGAAAAGTGTGTTAAAAATTGAAACCCTTAACATGAAATCCTGTATCTTCGCCAATTTGCTTTGAAGAGTAACCTAATTTAGAAGATAATTCAAAATTTCCACGTTTATAATAGCCCATAAACAGAAAATGAAGGGAAATCGGTGTAAAATTAAGGAAAGTTTGCCTGGCTAAACGTTAACGTGCGGACGAATTCAAAAAGCTAGCATTATATTGTGTTTTACTGTAGAACTGTAAAAATCTACAGAATTAAAGGAGAAACTTTTAATGAAAAAACTTTCATTTACAGTATTTGAATTTCAACGCTTTTCAGAGATAAATATTAAATTTACCTCTCTTCTACCATAATGAAACATTCAATCGCCGACAGCTAGTATTGAATAACTTTAATATTTCTGTCAGCTTATTTTAATTTAAGGAGAAAAAAGTCGTTATTTCCGGTAACGTGTTGGAAAGAAAATGATTTTAAGGAGTCAGACTTGAGAAATAGATAATCGGGTTATTTGGCATGAGCTAACCTTAACTTGACGTATTTATTAAAGCTTTAGGGTTTGAACACTTCAAAGAAATTAAGTTCGCTTACTAGATAACTCCGAACGTCAAAGCGACTGATTTATTTACTTATTTACTCATCTTCTAGTCAAGTTCATTATACTCCAAATCGATTAAACTTACAAAATCCAGAAAAGGGAAGACTTTAATCCAAATATGAAAATTCCCAATAATTTTCTTTTGGATTTTTTTTAAATTTATTATTTAAAAAAACTGGAAATTAAAGAAATACTAATAATTTAGTTTACGGAAAGGGCAACAGAATTAATAATAATAGAGCTTTACCAAGTTCGGGATTTGTTATCAATATATTTATATTTCGTGTGCGTTTCTTATACCTTCAAATATTAAATTTTGTTCGTCCTTTTGCTGTTCGAATTTCAGGATATTTTTATCGAATTTTTATTGAGTAGAGTTTGTTTGCTTAGGATATTTTACAACACTTTTCGTTGACTTCCAAATACACCTGGAAGGCCAACTCGCCTTGCTTTATCGTAGTCCTTGATTCCGACCCCTTTTATCTTGGAAAACCCTACCAGCACGACCATTCTATTATTGAAAGCTGTACATAAATTACTTATCTAAGAAAAGATTCTTCGTCAACCAGTAACTCGTCAAGGCAGGCTTTGATTTCTACATAAATTCCAAATTTTCGATCTTTTTCGAATTATGTAAACCTTGCTCTGAATTGGCCTGAAGAGATTTTCAGGGATCCTGTAAGCGAGGATTAAATTACAAAATATATTTGGCGTTCCATGGGTTAGAATTATTGCAAATGTCCAAAATCTGATATTTTCGTTGATGAGCAATTATTTTTCCTGTGAAGCAAAAGTGTCGTGTGACATTTGTGTGCATGCAGTTTTCAGCAGCCGGCGGTCACTGTCACTAACATCCCTGGCGACCGCCAATATCACTGTGACAATGACAAAACACCGCCCCGGGTATTCACCGCGTCCGTTCTGGAACACCCAACCCCAGCAAGATCCAGGGTAAATTTGACATAGGTTACTCTGATGACGCATTCGATAGGGTTACTTATGTCAGGAATGCTCTTTCTTAAAATGTCATTAGTTTGCCGCAGTTTATTTAAGGACTATTATTAGTTTAAATCGTGTCTTGATCATCAAAACTGATCCCTTGGGGATTGTTTTAACAATTTCGTGTTAGGAAATATTGTACCTCGTTTGCTGATGTTACTTGGTTATTTCTCAAACAACCCTTATAATGATGAGCATATTATTTTCGATTTGAAATCAGCAGAATTTCTGAGATAAATATCCTGACAAATATAAATTTAATGTAAAGCTGCATCCTCGTCAATTATAAATTGGAAGAGAGGAAGTTAAAATACAAAGGTGGCATTTAAGGACAACGAAGAATAAAATTTGGGGGTGCTGGGATCATTTTCAAATTAATTGCCTCATAACAAAGATAACATCGGATGTGACGTTGTCTTAAATTAATTACTATAGAAGGTTTACTACAAAAGAAAACAGCCAGGTAACATTTTTAAGAAACCGATAAATAGCTTAAGCTTAGTTTTAAGGAGGATAAAATGAAGTATCAAAGAATGCTGTTTACGTTTGTAAAACTGAAATCCTATAATAACACAATACTACATACGTATATTGTGTTATTAGGAGTAAAAGTGTCATTTTGTGTGGCGAGCATGATGTTTGAACGACGAGCGAAGCGAGTCGGACAATTTCATGCGAGGCACACAAAATCACTTTTACTCCGAATAGCACAACTTACTTTTTCTTCAAACGCATAAATTAAAAGCAATTCAGCAACAAAATTTAAAAAAAGTCCAAACCTGCTGTCATTGCTACGGGTTGCTTTGTTATAAAAACAGAAAAATTACGAGTTGTCATTGGTTCATTTGGTCATTAAAAGTGACAACTTTTTCTGCCTAGGAATAAAAATGAATGTTTAAGTGTGTGTATCCAAGGACACAATGTCGTGTTTTTATGACGTTTGAAGACAAAAAATGTTTTTATCTAAAATGAAAAAGCTGGGAATAATGGAGGTTACTATTCAGAATAACGAGGTTGAACTAGATATTTATTTTCTAAAAGTTTATTTTTGCTTGTCCTGAAACAATTTAAATGATAAAAGTTGAATTTTTCTATGCTAATATTTTCAGAATAAAATTAGCAAGCGCTAAATACAAAATTGGTACTCTAAGACTATTCCAAAATATAAAATAGTCACAGAAAATTGAATTTTGATGCAGCTGCAATTACAGTGTTATAAAAAAACTAGAACTGAAAACCTTCTAAAATAGTTAAACGTTTGAAAATTCTTAACGTCGTCGCTAGAATTTTATTATTTTCCAGTTTTGGACAACTACAAGAAAAATTAATAGAATATCTTTGTTTTTCTGAAACCTTGCGCAGAGAACTACCTTAGTTTTGACTGCGAAGTTTCTATACACAGGATTGACGTGTAGGGTAAGCTCTATGCCAATTGATGAGATAACATGAGAACACTACACTCCTTACATAAAAATTCTGTAAATACGGTATAAAATGCAAGAAAATGCAAAGTAGTTGGAGAAAGGAAATGGTGAATTCTAAATAAATAAAAAAATTATGAAACGTCAGACACAAATTCAGAGTGTTGCTAATGGCAAGTTCCCAAAAATCAACGCCTAATTTTAAAATGAAATAAACAAATAATTCAAGTTGATATGTGCATATCCTACTTTTAGTTTTAAACTAACAGGGCGTCCAAAATTATTTGGCCAGAATGGGCAAAGCAGATACAGGGATATGCCTCTACTGTAACGAACAAGAGGATGCAGCAGAACACACGCTACTAAGATGTAGGAAATAACCTAATAAACATTATTTTGACATCTGAAGACCACTGGCAATAGTAGAAACCATCAATAGCAACAATGAAAAAAAGGAAGAAGATGAAGAACATAGGGAACCATAAATAAAGAGGACAACTTGCACCATGAAGATACGCGAAATCAGTTCCGTGGTGCAGGCGGGGGATTTGTAGGGATACAAATGCCTTTTTATTACATCAACCAGGCTCGATAAGGAGTTATTAATAATAACCTTTAAATATAATAAATTATAAGAGTATTATTAATCACATGGAGCAACTAATGCGGCTAGTATTAAGATTTACCTGTAATTAGTAATACAAACCGGACTTATCACCAGGCCCGCGCCGGCATGGGTGCGAAGGCGTGCACCGCACACAGGCGGCCACACGAAAGGCGGCAAAACGGCACAGCCGATAAAGCGACAGACGACATAAACAAAAAGCACGAATAAGCAAAAGCATGAATTGGCACGTGGCTAGAATTAGAGCGGCCGCGGTAAAAAAACTTGAATTATTTTATTTTCTATCGAATTCCTTATTCTTTTTTGGAAACCGACAAAGGAAAAAATGTTGTAAATATAACCACTCTGGAGAAATGCCCCTATTACACATTTCTATTAATAACCACATTTTTTTTCTTCAATAGTTGTAAAGCTACTAAACATAAAATTTATTTTAAATTTTGCGGAGCACTGGAACCGTTTTAATTGAATACAAATAATTTTTACAATTGTCATCTGTTATGTGTTTGGTTTTTCTCAATAAAAAAAGTTTAGGTGGTTCATAAACATCTAACAGTTCACTTACATTTACATAAAGGGTGATTCAAAAGTATTATCATTAATTTTAAGGGTAGGTAGAGCATATCAAATAGAACAACTTTTCTCAATAAAGCATGTGTCGCAAGTAAGCGGTAAACTCGGAAAAAAATTAAAAATATCAACACAAAAATTGTTTGGTGGTCACTGGAATTTAAATTTATCAAACGCCCTTGTTGTTGATACTGATACAGACCAGCTGTATACGTAATAGGTTATTTATCAGTTCATTCTTAGCTTTCAGAGTGCATTCATCGAACGTTTTAATGGAAGGTTAAACCTTTTAACAACTGAATTAGTTGATGTTATTGTACTTAATTTTGTTTTGTTTGTGTTGTGTGTATTTGTGTTTGTATAGGAGTTAATGGAGGAACATTTGAAAATTTTTTGTAAGTCATGTTTCACTTTATTTACAATTTTTTTTATATCACTTTTTAAAAATGCCAATAATTATTGTTTAATGCCAGTCTCAAGCCTGAAAAAATGCGAAAGGAAAGTGAAACCTGTAAATTACATAATTGTCTGATTTTTGATTTATTTTTGCAAGGTCAAATTTCTATTGCAGGTTTTTAAATGCATATTGGCCAGCGGTTCTCAAAAGTGTACCTATAAGAAAATTTAAAATAAACAAAAATCGCAATAAGCTTTAAATTTTTGCCGTAATGTTCTTCTATTAAGGTCAGCATATACCCATTTAATTTAATGACAATACTTTTGAAGCACCCTGTATATAAGGAAACATATTTTACCGTCTTTAACTATAAAACAGTTAAACAAGGTAAATAGGTAAACCTTTTAATTTATAATTAGCTATCTGTAAGGGCGCAAAATTTAGTTTTGCACACGGGCGGCGAACTGGCTTGGCGAGGCCCTGCTTATCACACGGACAGAAACAGATATATCAAGCTGCAGCTGCCTGTTAGAGGAAGTTAGAACCTATTAAAATAGAAAGAGTATTAAGCCGCATTAAAGATATAATATAGAAGAGGAAAAAGCACAAAAAGAAAGATTGTAATATAAAAAAATATAGATATGAGTATGGCAGCCGCAGGAGTAACACCGAAGACAAAGAGAATAATGTGAACATGGTAAAAGGTAAGATTGAGATCCAGTAAAGGTAATACTCTTAGAAATAACATAAAAAGCAATGCAATTATAGAAACGTTAGACGTACAAAGTGTTGTAGAAAGCACGAGTTCGCCAAGGTAATATTGTGGACGGACTATGTCGGAAAGATAAACCTAAAGGATCCCACATAAAATGGACGAAAACTCGAAAGCCAGATACCAGAACACTGTTATTATTTATTTATTCTCGAAGTATCGAGTCCAATGCACGTCAATTTGCCTTTTAGAATTCCCCGTTTAAAGCAAACCTGTGCCTTAAAGGAAGCTTTGTAATGGGCATGGTATTCAGTTTTTCTATCTAGAAAAGGGGAATGTCCTTTATATTTGTCTTGTTATTATTATTATACAAATTATACAAACAAGGTTTCAGTCTCTATTCGGTACATTTTATATGTCATGGTGATTCCCTGATATGCATACCTTTGTGCATACATTTTTGCCTTCAGGCCTTTGAAGCTCTTCAACGAGGCTCTTTAGGACTTGAGAATGCACTCCCTTTTGTGGGCGAGCTACCGTCACGACTACCCTATTTTCTCAGTAAATCCTTCTGAAGATTAATTGATTAATCATCAGCAGTTATATTGCGCTTGAATCCCACTTTTTGCACTTCGACTATATTTATTTTCTTTGTGCAGCCCTGATCTCTGTCATGGTAGTCTTCTATCCCTAACGAGCTGTAGGATATTTTTTACAAACTGCTCTACAGAGGGTTTGCCTTTGCAGGGAAGTCAAAAATTACATGAAAAACAGTTTCTCTCTGTTCTGCACATAATCTAAAGAGAGGGTCTCCTTTGTGTGTATCTAGTTGTGGCAGTTAGCAGTATTCCGTAAGAAGTCATACTAGTCATCTAAACCAAGTTCGTGCAAATAATATAAATACGCTCTTTGTTTCGTTTTAGACGGAGTGCAGCAGTCATTTTGCGAGAAGATGTTTGAATTACTTTCCCCAAAAGTAAAGTGCAGACAGCATTTCCCTTGTGGACGTGCCCTAGTCAACAATTTGTTCGTAGCAAATCTTTTTAAGATAAGCTTCCTCCTGAAAATAGAAATAATCTATAGTATGTGCAAAAAGAAAATTCTTAAGGATTGGCCATCGTTGAACATGTGTATTACAACACTGCAAAATAAAAAGTGTGATTGTTTTGTTTAGCTTGATTATCTTGTAACCCACATGACTTCAAAATTTCACGGCCAAGCCTTATGAATGTTCTTTTTGACCATATTATATTTGGCAATGGTTGGGCTTACTCCACGTCCTAACACTGCATTTCTTAAACTGGGAAATGTTCGTTCGGCGCCTAAAAATATGGTTACTGTAATCTCTCATCAGTTGTCCATGACCTTTTACCCTTTTATCTAACTCATAACTAGCTAGTTGACAGAATTTTCCAATTTGGTAAGCAAACTGATGCTTACAACGTATGCATGTTCACAATCCTAACAAAGTTATATACTGCTTTGGCATCTTTTGCAACACAAATGGTAATCGTTGCGAAAATTTTTGCTAGGCCTTGGTTTTAGGTTTGATCTGAGGATTGTCTTTGAGGCCCTGCAGATCTAAAGTATGCAGCTCATCGCCGAAAAGAAGGTCCAATGGTTATAACAATGACAGGGAGCATTCCATCAACTCCCACTGATTTGTTCACAACTATTCTTCTTTTGTTACCTATATACAAAATCAGCTGTTAAACCTCAGCAGCGAAAGCCTGGAATTTGGGCGTTGATGTTACAAGAAGTAGGATGGAATCAGAAACTCACAATTAAAAATAATAAGAAGCTTTCTGCTGAAGAATGAAAAAGAACAAGAACAGAGGAGGAGGCAGCAGATACGAAGAGATGAATAAACTAGGAAGGAGCATAGAAGAAAATGGGAAAATGAAGAAAAAATAAACAGCATGACAAGAAAACTGAAAATAATCGTCGAATCAAAACTTAAATTTTAAACTTTCGATTTTATACATGTAAATTCATGAAGTTTCGAGGAACGAAATCACAAATTAGATATTACTAAAGTTGAAGCACAAGTATAAACACGGTTCACAAAATTACACACTCAATTATATGAGAAAATGTAGGTGGCGAGTACGAGTATTCCACTCTAGAAATAAAATTAGATGCTTTAATGTGAAAGTTGGAGTTTGTGGCTTTGATCCTTTGTGTTTATTAAACTACTCCAGTTACGCAATGTGGCTACAACTAATAAAGGGGAAATTAGGAACATGAAACACGTAAACTTTAATAATAATTATTTGTGGGATCTAAAATTAAGCACACGTATTTTGTAAAGTGGTGTAAAGTTTTTTAAATTTTTTCCTCTCTTTATCGGCCATATATCACGAACAGGATAAGATGCAAAAACTTTATCCAATTAAACTGCATACAATCATGGCAGTTTCGCCAGTAAAGTGTAATTTATTGGTGTTCATATAAAACAGTAAATTTGGTCTTCCCTTTTATTGCATGTTTGGTTTGTTTTTTACCAGATAAGTTTCCAAGTCACGTTTGCAACTTTTTACAAGTGGGGGTGTTATGGTTAACTTAGATTGGTCATTTTACTTTGAAAATTTTACTCTTCGGGGATTAATTACAGATAAGTTCTTTATTTCTTTTTAACTACCTACACCAAAACATTTTTATTCAACAACACAGGCTTTTTTTTATTATATTTCAAAGAAAGTTTCCAGAAAAAAAGAGGTTTTTGTTGTGATATATTTTTTGATTTTTTAAAATGATAATAAACTTGAAAATGAGAAGATCTAAATAAGAATTTAATAAAAGATTCCAGTTAGGAATTTTAAAGAGCTGCCTCCCATAGAAATTACTACAGCTTCAATCGATGATTTTAGGTTTGAACGTGTAACTTAATGGGATTATCTATTCTTGTTGTGCGGGTCGGTGTGTGAAGAGGATAGATTTACATAATTCGCTTTGACAAGGATTTAAACAGCACGTAAGAATATCTCACGACGAAGACAACTGTTTGTTTTATTTTAACATATTCATAACATACCCAACATTCAACGCTGTGAACGATTAGATTAGCTTTATAATAATAATATGTCATGACTAAATTCCGGATTTATATGCACGTAACTAATACATTTATTTATGCAATTTATTTATGAAATCTCAATTTTCGTGTATTAAGCTATCGCTAGCTTTAGTTGGGGATAGTGAAACATAAATAACATTTTCCAAAGGGTCGTTCTGATATCAGATTACAGATATAAACTTACTAATTTTTAAACATCGATTGGGTTCAGTTAAGCCCTTAAGTACTAAAACATTTGTCTAAACTAGCCCAAACGTAGCCATAACAAATCCATGCCCTTTTGCTACATTCAAGAACCGAAAGCACAACTTTCTTCTGCTCCAAACAATATTTATTTAAAAGCGCAAATTTATTTCTTTAGAAATGTAGCAATGTTCCGGCACAAAACGACAAAATAAGATCATTAAATTTCCGTTTCCTTAATATAAGTAATTCCAATTTAATTAGTGCTTAATACTTTTTGTGTATACAAAAATATATCCGACCTAATTAATGACAGTATTCTTATTCGTTTTCTGTTATGCCGCAATACTTCAGCTTAATTACAGCGTTTCCGTGCTATGTTTATACAGCGGTGCCATCTGGGAAAGTTCTGAAACTTGTTGAAATGGTTTTTTGTACTAGAATTGATGTCTCTATATTTTCAGAAAAGTTTCGTGTTTCACTAGCTCACTCGTATGAGTTGGCAAAAAAGTAATTTATAAACACACAGTTTCGATGTTAAAAATTGCACTCTTTGGGATGTTAACTTCTGACAATTGGGTATAGTTTCAGAAAAGTTTCCAACACAACTAAATAAATTAAATCCTGTGGTAATTCAAGATTTTACGCTAGGTTACTGCGTAAGTTATGTAAAATTGATCTCTAAAATTTGTTTATTAAAAAAGGGATGAAAATGAATCGTCAAGGTCTGAGCGTTCTATGTATTGGGGCTTAAAGAATTAATGGATATAAAAAAATGTAGCAAGGGAATCGATGAACTAAAAAAACTGCTGAGCTGTGCTAGATAATCAAATAAAGTTGTAGGAATATTACGAACGAGCTTTCAGCATTTTCTAAAATTTAATATAAAGATGTGCATTTCAAATCGTTAACCATAGGAATGAATTGTGTTTTATAATATAACATCAAATGGAACTACGAAGAAATTACAGAATATCAACAAAAGGCACAAAAACCTAGCGAACTTAAAACATACCACAAGATCTTAACATAATACAAAAATCTATCGAAAGTAAGGGATTCAAGTAGCAAAAGAATGTATCTTTCAAAGCAGTTTTGGTGAAGTTATAAGTAGATACCTAGTTTTATATCTTAGGATTTTTCAAACACTAATTTAGATTCATCAAGTTTGAAGTTGTGTTTAGAAACACAAATTTATACAAATTTATATAGTGTAATAGAGATACACGATCTTACCGAGGTAATTGCACTTTCCTTTCAACTTAAACTTGAGGTGGGAATATGAGGCTCTATTTTTAGATAAACTGCGAATCAATGCCCTAAAAAATATGAAAATGCTAGGATATAAATAAATAAATAAGTCCGCTACATGCAAACCAAGGACTTGAAAATTCAGAAAAAATGTTTTGCAAGAAAACTAAAGCTTCGCAAGCATTTATATTCCTTAAGCAATATATCGTATAACTCTTAACTATTTCACAAGAAGAGGAAGTACAGGAATTTTAAAAGCTCGTATAATAAAATAAATCTGCTCAGAAGAATTGCAAGAACTGATTTCATATTTTCTTGCTAGACTTGTTTTCAACATTTAGCTTAAGAGCATTGGATGCTTTATTTTATTGGCATCTAAAGAAAAATTCTAGTCTATATAAGATTAATTCAAAAATTAGGCTTAGAATTATATTTTATTAATGAATTTGACCTCAAAGCCATTTTCTAGACAAATTTTTTGACGTTAAAACACTACAAATTGATGTTAAACAAAAGGGGTTCCTCGTGCATAACAACCAGAACACCAACATTAAACAGGGCGATCATGAAACAACCCAATCGAGGAAGCGACACAAATTTTTTCTCTGTTCTTAATATACATATACATATTTAATTAAATAAATGTTAGCTTCAAGGGTACAGATTGCAGAAAGCAGACAAAAATTAGCTGAGTGCGTCTTTTCTCAAGGCCCTCGAGAATGAGTTACATTCTACTCCCACTGTATAATTTGCATAAAATTAAATGGTCGTAGTTTACAATGAAATTAGTCCACGGGTATCGAGGCTCCTCAACACAAAACATTCTTTCTTCTTTATTGGCCCATCATATCCTTATACTTACAGGGTAACGGCTCCTTCGCTTTTTAGTAAAGGGTTTTTGGTCTACTCTTCCACAGTGACCTGTTCTCGTGGTAGAGAGGTGCATCGTTAACGGAGCAATCGGACTGCCCATTCCAGTGGTGACCGAAGATCAAACCTATTCAAATAATACTTACATTTCAATAGTAAAAGGTGAAAATGTTTAAAAAAGTAGCAGCAAAATATGGACCCAATGAAAACAAAGGGATATATCTAATTACAAAGGAAACAAAATTACGAGTTCTGTCCCATTAGGCTCACTGCCCATAAATCTTCTCATGCAAACTTCTTCTTCTTCTGCGTGGTGACGAGAGGATCAAAGCCACATTTTTAAACGACTTGGCGTTGTGAACTTCGTTATATTCATCTTATACTAGGGAAATGTGTCCTATGCAGTGGTTTCGCCGTTACCTTCTGCAATTTGTGGGTGTGTTTTAAGTGTATGGTAGTAAAAACTTAAACAACAAAATTCCAAATAAACAGCTAAGTATAGATACGTCAAATTATCCATTTAACTCAAGACTCTAAAATAGTACCTATAAAATATATCAAAAATACAATAAAGAAACCTTAATTCTTAAATTCGGTTTTTATATAGTATTGAGAAACATCACCTTTACTTTTAATAAAGGCATAATGCTTTGGGACATTGTATTTGCCAAAACCTTTGGATCTTTTGAAATTTACCCCAAATTTTTCTTAAATTCTGGTATGGTTTTTGAAGGACCTGAAGTAACTTGTGGACGCTATTATGATTAAACTTAAGCCTCATTAAAAAATAAAATATCTTAAAAATTTGTTTTCTGGATGATACTATGCCAGACTAAGGCAATTTATTTAATTTTACATATTAACTAAATAAAGTAAAAACGTGGTTTAAAACTAAAACAAGATGTGGGTGTTGTAAGACGAGATGTTCTAAATTCCTAATTTGAACGAATAAATTTACTGATTAAATTAACTAAACCCTAGTTATTTTTGGGTAAATGTTAATTGCCAGTCAGACAAATTAAATAACTGTATTATAGTGCGATGAGTCTTTAAACTCAACAATTTTACTTTTTTAAATTAATCTTTCGGCAACATGGATGGTTAAGGCTTCCTATGCTTTCTAGACCCGGTTGTCTCACACGCTATGCGTACGGGGTTATGTGATAAGCACCACACGTCTTCGACAATTCCTCCAAGCACCCGACTCAGGTTTGACATTGAGGCCGTTCTCGCAAAGAGAATATAATAATCTCATTATTTGCTTCGCAGTTAAAGTCGACAAAAATAGCAACAAAATAAGTGAAAATTTATTTAATGACAGATTACGTCTTTCTTAGCTCCAATTTTGGATTTTCTTTCTAGAAAATCCAGACAGAGCACATCACAATTTTTATTCAAACTAGATAAACCTCAGTTTTAATTTACGTATATCTAATTTCTTTTACCGTTAGGGCACACAAATGTGTAGTCTAAAGCATCAGAATATGCCTCTTTTATGCACTAAAAACTGGCAAAGAATATAACTAGAAATAAATTTTTTATACTGATATGATTAAGATCAAGATAAATATGTAGTTTCAAACGGTGAGCTAAGTAATTACCATTGCCAATCAAAGAAATACAACAAACTCAAACAATTCTTAAACCAATACAGATGAAAATATTATTTATTTGATATTTTGCGTATAGTCAATAGATTCATTTGGTATGAATTTATGTACATGTTAAAATATAAAAAAAAAATACAAATACGCGTTACATTACGAAGATATGCAAGAATATAAAGAATAAAAATTTAAACACTTGTTTTGTACTTTGTTTCGATTTAATAGTTTTATTAATTTATTTTAGGTTTAAATAGGCAAACCTATATATCAGCACTAAAAGCCCCGCGAGGAAGGATGGCCGGTACGCCGGTAGCATGGAGAGTTAAGACCTCATAAAGTCGCTTGCACAACCGCGATCACTTTGTTTCAGTCCTGAATTATTTTTAATGACTGGGTAGGCCACACTCTGAGCATTCGACTCGGCTTTGACCCTCTGACAGTTCGCATTGTAGTCGAATGCCTTAACCATTCGACTACAATTCGACGATTTTAAGTTGAAATTTTTAGAAAATAAACATTTAGACGGTGCACATTACAAATTCTCTTTGGTATTAAATATTCATTATTTTAGTTTCGTGGTAATTTTTATTGACTGAAACAATAAGCAAAACATTAGTAGAGCATAAGCAAACTTCAGTTGAAGATTAATTTAGAAAAAGTGTTAATATTAGAAAAATATAATAAACTTTTATTTCGAAGACTGTTACGAAAGAATTACACATATATTTTAGACGAATAGATTAGTTCGACCCAAACCAGATTTTTCACTTATCGGTCTATTTTCAAATTTAACACAAAATAAATCCCACACTTCACGCAAACCAACGCCGCTGTAAAAGGTTTTAATTATGAGAACTATTTCTTCAGTCGAATAAGTAGACATTTTTGCTATTTTTTAATTGACAGTTAAGAATTATTTGAAACAATTGCAAATTTTATAATACTTTAATTTAGTTAAAAATGATATTATAAGTTAATTTTAGCTGCATCTTATTGTCACTGCTTTTCTCTATTCATTGATACCGTTTCTGTATTATTAAATTCCGAGCAAGTGTACTCTAACGTAGTTTTGAATGCAATTTTGCTATATTCTGTAATTTCGGTCTGAAACTCCCCACCTGGTATATATTTATTTCTTTGAATATAAAACTACAGGAAGGAGGCTACACAAAATATACGTGAGACCAAGATAGATGATGCAAATGGCGGCTGAATGTTTGCGGTATGTCAGTGGCGTGCCTTTTAGAATGAATACAGGATACGTAAACTGACAAAAAATGTAGTAAAAGTATGAATGAACCAAAATTAGAAGCTGCAAGAAATAAAATATTATAATACTGATGGTTAAAACAGTTTTTAAATATATATTTTGCAAAGTGCTAATCTATATATAAAATATGTATGTGACACCTATGATATTCACTCGTGGCCTTTCTTTGACATAGAAATTACATCAGCGAATTGTTCTTAAATATTATTCGTAATGAACGTAGTTGCATTAAATGAAGGTAAATTCTCACTTATGGAAAGTTATTCCTAAATTTTTATTTATCCTTGTTGGAGAAAAACCACAAACAGAACAACTAACCTATTATTTGTCAGCTGTCAGTCTCAAAACTATGACTACAAATAGATTATCAAAATGGCGACTTCCGTCGCACTTTTTGTATAACTACTAGAGCGATACCCTCATTCCTGTAGCTTTATATTCAAAGATTTATTTAGTAGCTACCTTGTGCTTATTATTACCGACAATTTTCGTTTAAATTCAGGTTAAACATCTAATATGAGCCACTAAGCCGCTTCTATGAAACAGGTCTTGGTACTTGAATCAAAGGTTTTAAAGAAGCATCTTATTAAATTATTAATAAAACCACGTTGGTTCTAGGTAACAGACAGGCGGAAATTTCAACCCGTTACAAGGTATTAATTAGTATTTAGGAAGAGACAATAATTACATAGACGCTCTACAACCTACTTAATAAGTATCGATTAGCATACAACACGTAACCAACTGGTTATTATTTTTAGTAGCTAATAATTACTTTTTCTTGCTGGTCATTTATAAATAGACGGCTTTATATATATTTTGTACGTCGTTCGATTTAGTGCCTTCATTGATGATGATTTTTCCGAAACACCTGCTGTGCAGGTCGAACCCTTTTTACGTTACATATCCTGCTACCAGAGTGTAAACATACTACAATTCGATGAACGCAAACTTGATTGGGAAGTTTTTGTCGAGACGTAAAGAGAATGACCGGCCTGAGACAAAAGAGCCTTTGGAGATAGAGTTTCCATAGCAGCGAAGACGAACGAGATCAAATAACTACAATACCTCTAGTTCCGTCACTGTAATCTGAAATGCAACGAATTCTCTCCACTTTGCTACGAACAATCTCTGCATAAGAAGTTAAATTTAATTAAATCCTTACAACTGATGCAATTGAAAATCGGGAACCTTTAAAATTACCATTAAATTGCATACTTCAATTTAACAAGTTTTAATTCCTACTCGGATTCTAAACTACTTACTGATTTAAATACTTGGAAAAATTCTAAGCTCGTCGTTCTGGCCTCAAAAGAACCTCGTCAGAAGTATTTTCAGTCTCTGAAAGAAAGTTACTAGACTTGCCCATAACAAGCTTTATTCAGAATCTTAGGCAGATTTATACCAGAAACACCTAACCTACCTTTGCAATACATTGTATTAACTGGTTTCTGTTATGTATTCTAAAAGCTTGACTTATTGATAGCCTTTCTATTATTTTCTTTGCGTTTGATAGAAAATTAACAGGCTTGTCTGTAGCAAGCCTTGTACAGAATGTTAAGTTAGGTTAAATAAAAAAAGCCCAACCTGAACTTTGTTAGAAAGCATACTAAATCATTTTTCTTTCATTCTAAATGTCTGTATGATGTATAGCCTTTGACATAAAATTTCCAGGTTTGTCTGTAATAAGGCTTCTACAGAATCTTGGATTAAGTTCAGTCGAAAAAACTAACTTAAGTTTTGTAATAAATCATAGTAAACGATTTCTGTTATTTTAAAACCTGTAATATTTATAGCCTTTAACAGAAAGTTAACAGGCTTGCTTGCAACAAGCCTTATACATAATGTTAGGTTAGGTTTAATACAAAAAAAACCTAACCTAAACTTTGTAGTAAAGCATAGTAAATCGCTTGTGTTATTCAAAAATCCTCTATTATTTATAGCCTTAGACAGAAAATTTACACGTTTTCTTGTAACAAGCCTTATGCAGAATGTTAGGCCAGGTTAAGTCAAAAAGCCCAACGTAAACTTTGTAATAAAACCTATTAAATAGTTTCTGTTATTCTAAAAGCCGGTGTTGTGTATAGCCTTTGATAGAAAATTACTGGCCTTGTCTGTAACAAGCCTTATACAGAACGTTAGGTCAGGTTAAGTCAAACAAACTTAGGCTTCATAATAAATCGTATAACATAAATGGTTTCTGTTGTTTTAAAAGCCTGTGTTATTTATACCATTTGATAGAAAATTACCCGCCTTGTACAGATTATTAGGTTAAGTTAGGTTAAGTGAAAGAAACCTAAAGAAAATTTTTCAAGATCCTGTTAAATGCGTTCTATTATTTTAAAAGCCTATGTTGTGTTAAATTTTTGTTAGAAATTACCAGGCTTGTTTCTAACAAGCTTAATACAGAAAATCAGCTTAAGTTAAGCCAGAAGAACCTAATCTAAAGCGCATTAAATCGTTTCCGTTATTCTAAAGGCCCAAGTTATTTTTAGACTTTGGCAGAAGGTACCAGATTGGTCTATGACAAGCCTTATACAGAAAATTAAGCTAAGTTAAGCCAGAAAAATCCAACCTAATGCATATTAAATGGTTTCTGTTATTCTAAACGCTTTTGCTATTTTGAATCTTTGGCAGACCTGTTTATAACAAGCCTTATACAGAGCATTAGGTTATTTTAAGCCAGAAAACCCAACCTAAAGCGTATTAAATGGTTATGGTAATCTAATGCTATTTTTAATCTTTGGCAGAAAATGACCAGACCTGTTTATAATAAAGCATAATAAACCTTATACAGAAAATGAGTTTGAATTAAACAAAAAAAAAAATGGTTTCTGTTATTCTAAAAGCTTATGCTATTTTTGCGAATTTTTTTGGCAAAAAATTACCAAACTAATCTATGACAAGTCTTACACAGAAAATTAGGTTAAATTAAGCCACAAAACCATAGTCTAAACTTTAGACTCTAAAGCATATTCAATGGTTCTTTGATAGAACATTGCCAGACTTGTATAGAGTGTTAGGTTAAATCAGAAAACCCTAACCTAAACTATGTAATAAAGCATATTAGACGGTTTCTGTGATTCTAAATTTCTCTTAAGAAAATCTAAAATGAAAATACTTTAAAGTACGTGTGAAGCACTCATTAAAAATCCTTCAGAATGCAGGAACGAAAGAAAAGTCCATTAGCTTGTATTTAAAAGGCCTACTCGAAATAAAAACTGACGAATAAAGAATCATGCCCGTTTTAATGTTGGTAATAAAATAATTACAACAAACTTGTTTAATGTTTATAGGAAAATAAATCTGGCTTCCTTGGAATACGACGTTAATAGACGTTAATAAGGGAAAAAGAATTGCTCTCTCGCATTTCCTTTCTACACGTAATACGCAGTCATTAAATGAGTTTTTACGTTATTTATGTATGTTGTTTTTCCAACAATGAAATTTTATCAGAAAGGAAATTTAGAATAAAATACCACATTTAGGGCACCATAAAGGCGTTTTGTAACGGGCATCGATTTTTAATAAATTCCATCTTTAAAAAAGTTTGGGTTAAATGATTAAAGGGAAAGTTTGGAGTTTTTTTTTCTAAAACATAAGGACGAATTTCGTGTAAGGTAATCCATCGTGAGAGGGTTTCCTTTCGTCGTGGCTGTTGTTACGCTTTTTTTTTTGACAAACAAAGCGTCTAAAGTAACTATAAAACAAATTCAGTGCTTTTGAACGTTCATTTATCTTATGGTGGTAGTGCTGTAAGCGTCTTCTGCTGCGTAGTGTCAAGCCGGAGAATCGCGCTCAATAAATTTGCATAACTGTGAAGCAAGCGGTGGGGTTCTCCGGCAAGCGGTTTCGGACAATCTGTCTTCAAACCCGGAGCTTCCTCGTGAACCTTCAGGAAACTCCCATTGCAGGTCGGTTATATTCCTTCTCTTTCCGCACTTTAAATCACGAAAGTGTAAGAGAAATGGAAAGTTTTTTTATCGCTAGTAGTGTATATTTGTGCAAAGTGTACCCTTGCGAATAAAATGAGGTCAGAGATTGGAAGTATTGATACAAAAATATACACATACCAAGTTCTGGCCAAGCTTACCGTCTTATCGACATATATAAAATTGTTGTTTTCAAAAGAAATAAAACTTTAGATTTATATCGTTTCGAGAATTTGATTTAAAACCGGGGACTACCTGTTCCAACTAAAAAGATTTACAGGACGGGACTTTAAGTCCGCTAATGGAATATAGTAATGCCGGTGAAAAGCTGGAATTCATTATCGAATCTCATTCCTCATTAAGAATACCGATAAAGGAACATTGTTTAGGTATTTTCAGTTGTTAGAAGGACAGCGGTTTTAAAATTAATTAAAAGTTTCTAAAAGAGGATTACCGCCTTGCGTAAAGGCTTTGCTTTCACTGCTTTCAAATCAATAACAGGTGGTTTAAAAAACAACAAACTTTTGTTCAGGTCATTGAACACGAACAATTATTACCTTTAACTTTACAAATTCACAATCAGGTACCAACTTTTTAACGAGCATTGGATTTTGAGGTAAACAAGCTAACGCCAATGTTTCGTTGTTATTTGTTTTTTCAATTCTTTTTTAATAATCATCAAAACTTGGATTTAGGGCAGTGTTATTCGAATCTACGTTGCAATAAAAAATATATTTCACACTGTGGTGATTTAGGGTCATACACCGTTATATATTTTTAAAATTCACACGTTGTTCGACCAAATACCCATAAAAAAAGTTTCATAACTGCACAAACAGTCTGTAACAAGCTTTACATGAAATATTTGTTTAGGTTACATCATTATTTAGCTTAAAACCCAAATGTCTGCTTCAATTATTTAAACTCTACTTAAACTGCAACTTATTATATCGTATGATCAAAAAGTCCTCGGATCGCTGTTGCTGTGGAATTTAAGTCATCTCTGAAATTATATACCTTTATTATTTTTATGTCATTGACATTCACTTGGCATCCTTTGAGAGTGAGTAATAAGTTGTAATTAAAAAGGCTTCAAGAAGAATATAAGAAGATGTTTAGGATCCAGAAAATTTGACATTCACAGCAACCGCGACCCAAGGACTTTTTGGTCATACTATAGAAACACAATGGCTTCCTAAAACATTTCAAAGTACCCAAGTTTTAAATCAAAGCAGTGCAAACCACTCTTATTTATTTAAAATTAAAATCTAAACAAAACTAGTTTATCAGTTTGTTTTAATTGTTTCTTCTTAGTTTAAGCGGTGTTTAATTTTAAATAATATCAGAAACTGTCAGTATTAACAAACGTAACCTGACATTTGATATAAAACATGTTGCAGACAGCCACATAGTTGTTGTTTAAGTAGGCAAAGCACCTTATTTATTTAATCTTTAAATCCAAATAAACTATGTTAAAAATGGACTATATTAAATTAGGCCAGTCATATTGTAGGGGAGAAGTGTGTACCTTGGGACACAGTGTACCTTAGGACATCCCCATAGAACGCAAATAGTTTACAGTTTTCTGTTGGGCATGCACTGAATTTAATGGCATGCATGATAGATGTCTCCACACAAAATTCTGAATTTGTACTATTTGCATATGGCGAATGTGACAGGCAAACTGATTATAACCACTGTGAAGTAAATTTATATCTAGTGACATCCTTTGGTTTGGAAAAAGAAGTAAGTATTTTTTTGCAATTTTATGCATGTTGGTGTATTTGGCACACATTTTTACCAATCTTGTCCAGTCTGTAACGAAAAATAATTCATAGTTCTTAAAATTATTGCATCATTTCTTGTGGCCTACTAGTCAGTGTACTTTGGGACATAAACACGAGTGTACCTTGGTACATGTCCCAAGGTACACCGCGTTCGGATATTAAATACCCACTTCATTACTTTTATTACAGAAATGCCTCGAAGCAAATCTAAAATAAAAAGGATTAACCCCAATCCAGAAGCACTTAAGGCTGCTGCCGACAAAGTATTAAATCATAGTTTTTCTATAAGACAAGCTGCTTTAGAATATAACATTTCAAAATCAACTTTAAGTCGTCACCTCAAAATTTACCGAGATGGAGGTCATGCAGAGTTTGTGTATGCTCCAAGTAATGCTGTAAAACAAGTTTTTAGTGATGTCCAAGAAATCGAATTAAATTCCTATTTACAGCAATGTGCAAATATGCATTACGGCTTATCTACAGGCGACGTTAGAAAACTGGCTTATAGTTATGCAACAGCAAACGAAATTAACCATCCTGGTTCGTGGGATATTAAGCAGCAAGTCGGTATAGATTGGTTAAAATTTTTTCTAAAAAGATATCAGTTTACGGAAACCACAAGCCACTAGCCTAGCAAGATCCACAGCTTTCAACAAAGTAAACGTGAACATCTTTTTTGATAAACTCTGTGATGTACTGGAAAGATATAATTTCGGCCCAGAAAACATCTATAATTTGGATGAAAGTGGCTTGTCCACTGTTCATGTTCCTGTTCGATTTATAGCACCAAAAGGAAAAAAACAAGTAGGCGGTATGACGTCAGGTGAAAGAGGCCTGAACATTACTATAATATGTGCTATTAACGCTATGGGAAATTCAATTCCACCTGGTTTTGTATTTCCCAGAGTCCACTACAAACAGCACATGTTGAAGGGAGCTCCAACAGGCAGCATGGGTATGGCAAATCCTAGTGGTTGGTCAAATTCAAAAATCTTTTTAGAATATTTGCGTCATTTCGTGAAATTCGCCCGATCAAGCGAAGAAACTAAAACTCTGTTAATCTTAGATAACCACGACAGTCACATCTCAATCGAGATATTAACGTTTGCGAAAGCGCATTGCATTGTCATGTTGACATTACCTCCACACACGAGCCATAAGTTGCAGCCCCTGGACAGGACTGTCTTTGGACCACTAAAAAAGTATTATAACACGGCTTGCAATGAGTGGCTTCTCTCTAACAGTGGAAAACCCATGACTCTTTACGATGTGGCGGAATGTGCTGGAAAAGCTTATCCTAAAACTTTTTCGCCGGAAAATATTCTGTCTGGATTTAGAGTAACTGGAATTTTTCCTCTAAATAGGAACGTGTTTGGAGAACATGAATATTTAAGTTCATTTGTGACGGACAGGCCTTTGGAGCCAATTGTAGACGTTGGCTCTGGAGAGGAAGGGTCAATTATCCAAACTTCACCACCAGATGACGAAGATAACTCGCTAACAGGTATGGCCCTTGTTATCACCAGTAAAATGTCGTCTGCATCTCAATTAAATTTAAATTTTCGGTTTTATTATAGATTTAAATCAACCAATTCCAACTACTTCATCAGAAATAACTCACATTACTCCTGACAAAATAAGACCATTCCCAAAAGCTCAAGCAAGGAAAGGAAATTGCCGTGGAGGACGGAAATTAGGCCGATGTAGTATCCTCACAGACACTCCCGAGAAAAATGAAGTGGAAGAAGCAGACGCAATAAGGAAACGAAAACTTGCAGTTAAGAATAAGCCTATAGTGAAGAAGATTGCAGTTCCCAGTAGCAGCAGTAGTTCCGAAGAGGAATTGAGTTATTCAGATGACAGCTTAGAAGATGTGGACTTAGAAACACAAGAAATCGAAGATGAAATATGTAACGGTGAAATAAAAGTAGGTGGGTTTGTTTTGGTCAAATTAGAAACAAAAAAGTCCCGTAACTTTTTCGTTGCAAAAGTGGTTGAAGTAATATCCAGTGAACAGTTTGGTGTGACTTATTTCAAGAAGGTAACAGGGGGAAAGTTCGTATTGCACAGTGAATCTGTTTACGAAATTTCCATGTCGGACATAGTAATGACTCTACCTCCGCCTAATGTTGCTGGAGGACCGGAAAGAACAAGTGAATTTATGTATTTTTCAGTGGATTTTTCCACTTATAATGTACAGTAATCTGATGTCCTATGGTACACTGACACTTGTCCAAAGGTACACTGTATATGTGTACCTTGGGACAATATGCATATTTTTTAGGATATATGTTTTTTTACTTTTATATTTACTTATAAAGTTTAGTTTGGGAAAAAATTGTTTCATCATATGTCAAAGAAAAGGCTCCCTGATAAAACAAAATATTTGAATAAAGATTTTTGAAAATACAGCTATATTCTTTTCTGCGTCCCAAGGTACGCACATCTCCCCTACACAAAAAGGGTCCCAACATTGCAATAATTAGGGTAAACTTAATTTTTTTATATGTTGTTAGGATCAACTCGGGTAGTATAAATCCAGATTTGCAACCCCGAAAAAGTTGTGCCAGCTGAGATATAGCCAAAAAACCGCGAAATTTTTTCACTTTTTTCAGTTTGTTGCAAAAAAATCACTAAAGGAACCTTCTGACGAAAAAGTCATTCTTATCTTTTTTAAAGTAGATGAATTTTTCTACTAATAAAGCTGTACCTGCGCTCGGTAGCTGCAGTAGTTGCTGACATACAGCCCTGCAAATATGAGGAATTTCTTCCAAAAAGTGCAAATTTTAACTTACGCTCTACTTTCGAGCAAAATATTGGCAAAAGTACTCATCCTACATAGACTCTAAGACGAAAAGAAGTTTTAGTAAATTTAATTACCTTTAATTTAAGATCAGAACTGTGCCCGTAAGTATGATAATTTGCTCAAAAATTGCCAAAAACCAAAAAAAGTCAAAATCCAGTTTAAGCAAACGTTGCATTAAACGTTATGCTCGAAATTTATTTTGTATTCAATTTAAAATTTTGCCAACTTTGAGGGCCCTGGCTCACTTGAATAATTGTCGTCAGGTTCGATATGGAGAGGGGGGGATATGTCGTCAGGCTCGTTTTCCGCATCCTGCAGTAACTCATCCTCATCTTCAAACACCTCCATTGACGGGATGTTGGTGCATGAGTTGCCTTCGCAATATTTACACAGCGATGAGCATATCATGCCTGCCTTCCTGCAAGAGCAGGCCCCTGAACAACCCTTTCTGCACTTACAGGAGAGGCATTTCAGGAGTAATTGAGGGGCAGGGGGCTTTGTGGTAGTAATGGGAATGAGACCTTGTTCGGTTATATTCCATCCCCAATCCGTTGATGATTTGGATTCCCCCAGCCACTGCTGCACTTGGTGGTAGGTGCGGTAGAAATGGTACTTTGCAGCGTCTTTGGTGGGTGGCAGACGAGCTATATTAATTTTTGTATTGGCAGCAGCTCCCACAAACAGCTTGTAACGGAGGGAGTTCAGGGTATCTCTGCCCTCTCATCCGTATAGTGCCACCAGATGGGGAGAACAAATTCCATGAAATGGGTGGCGTCATGTGCATTACATCAAAATCTGCTGTACTACCAGACAAGCCGATCCCACGATTGAAGAATTACGTGACTGCTGGAACAATTGGTTCTTTTGGATCAATTCAAATTAAACAATGCATTGCCAAAAAAAGGCTGGTTTGTCAGTCATTCCAATTACGGATGTACAGGAAAATGGCAAAGTATTACCGTTACCACCCGACCTTGTATGGTTGTATGGCAAATGGTCAAATAACCCAGATGTACCTGGCTGGAACGGCTTCAGGGAGATGGTGACTCAAGGTCTGAATTTCCAGCGCTCCAAAATTATTTTCCTACCATTCATTCGTGCTCCACCAACAGATTACAACACCATACTGACAGCTCTAGAAGAAGCCAGAAAGAGAACTGCAGCCCATTCACAAAAAACTTGTTTTGTAACATTCGATCAACCTCTGTATATGAAAGCTAGAGACATAGTAGAGAGTGGCAATCATTCCGAGTTTAGAAACTTGGTTGTGCGCCTCGGCGGATTCCATCTCATTATGTCTAACATGGATTGTATTGGTACAATCATGGCAGGCAGTGGATTAAAGGAGCTCCTAACAACTGCTTATGCAGAGAACAGTGTTGACATAATGCTGAGTGGACGTGCCTACTCGAGAGCAGTACGTGCACATGTGTTGACTAATCTTGTGTTGGGGGCCATGATAATGAGTGAGATGGAGTAAGAGTAAGAGTAAGAGTAAGGGAGTGAGATCCTTAGTGCAGGGGAAAATGAGATATTTCAAATTGTGAGTGCCAAATTCAGCGATGTGTTGCAAAAACTTGAACAAAATGGACCCACTTCCAAACTCTGTGTGCAATACTATCGCATGACCACACTTTTGAAAAGATTCATCCAGGCAGAGCGGATGGACGATTGGGAGCTCCACCTGGAATGTGTCAGCATGATGCTACCATTCTTCCATTCAGCAGGCCACTTCTTCTATGCAAAAAGTGCCCGCCTATACCTGCAAGACATGGTTAGCCTGAAACAGCGTATGACTTCAGCTGAGTACAGAATATTTACAGCAGAAGCATTCACTATTTGTCGCTCTGATAAATTTTGGTCTGGCCTCTGTACAGACTTGGCAATTGAGCAGGTTTTAATGAGGTCACTAAAAATCCGGGGTGGATTAACTCAAGGTCGGGGAATCTCCAGCAGTGTATTGTCACGTTTGTCCGAAGGGATGTTGTACATGCTCAACATTTGCCAAGAAGTGGAGCGCTTCAGTGCTACAGCATCCTCCACATCAGAGCAGCACGTGGACATGAGGCTTGCCTGAGTTGTGAGAGACACTGCAGATGCAGAAATCTGAAGAGCTAGTTCAGTGTCCACCCTCCATTTCCAACCAATGAAAAGTTACTTTCCATAAGTAGTGGAATGGTTGGAGGCCCAGATGGCAAATGCCACCTGGCACATAAGCTGGGGTCAGAAGCAGTTAATAAAATTATTGGAGAAAAGTTTGGGATGGTAAAATTAATGCGAAGGACAAGGTTACGACATTGGTTTCACTCAGCAGGTCCGTTAAAGTGATGAACAAGAGAGTAGAAGTGGACCCTCTTACGTTTTTCCAGAGAGTTTGCATCACAAAACGATCTGACGAAACTTCATTTCTTATTAGTTTCTATGTAGGATGAGTACTTTTGCCAATATTTTGCTCGAAAGTAGAGGATAAGTTAAAATTTGCACTTTTTGGAAGAAATTCCTCATATTTGCAGGGTTGTATCTCAGCAACTACTGCAGTTACCGAGCTCAGGTACAGCTTTATTTGTAGAAAATTTTATCTACTTTAAAAAAGGCGAGAATGACTTTTTTCGTCAGAAGGTTCCTTTAGTGATTTTTTTGCAAAAAACTGAAAACAGTGAAAAAATTTCGCGGTTTTTCGGCTATATCTCAGCTGGCACAACTTTTTCGGGGTTGCAAATCTGGATTTATAGTACCTGGGTAGAGCCTAACAACATATAAAAAAATTAAGTTTACCCTAATTATTGCAATGTTGGATGTACAATATGACTGGCCTAAATACAACCTAACATTTTATATAAAACATGTGCAACGTGTGTAACCTTAGACCTTTATAGCTTTGTTTTATCATAGTCTAGAAAAATGTGAATAGTTCTATTAGGAGGAAAACTGTTGGATGAGGAAAAGGGTATTAAAACATCCAAATTAAACCTCCAACTAGCTTCATCTTAAGTATCCGTATCTTTTCTAAATTTTGAAGTATAAAAGGGAGAACTTCTGCATGTGAGTATCGATTAATTAAATGAAATATTAAAACGTTCCAGATGAGCTTAGAGCTTCTTCAGTGGGTTCAATGAACTTCGGTAACAATTTCAAATTAAATCATAAACAAGAAGGAATTCAAACTTTGTTAAACTAAAAATATTAGCATAACAAAACAAAATTCAATAACAATTCCTGAAGGACTTTGGTAAAATTCTGATCTTGCGTGATTACAAAATCTGATTCAATTTTTGTGTACGAAGTTTAATAATTAAAAGAGAAGACCAGATCTTATAATGAAACTTTTTAAACAATATTTAGAAATGATATTTTTGAATCATTTTGCTACATCTTGAAATTCAAGTTGTAGCTTGGAATAACCCGAATTTTAAATCTGTTGCGGCTGTTGTAAATTAAAATATTTTCACTGCATTTTCGAAATTTTCATGAAATCTTCATACTTACCCCAAAATTATTTCCTTTGCTGTTTCTGCAATTTTTGTGACAAAAATAAAGGATTCGCGTAGCCTTTTTCAGCTATTACTGAAAGCTTTTCGTATATTAAATCACAGTTATTCCTGTACCTAGAATTCTTTTCAATAAAAATTCATCTTTCTAAGCTTTTATAAATTAAGAAGCTTTGGTATCATTTTCGTGTATCTTGTTTCGTGAAATTTTTGTGGTTAAAATTCAGATGCTCCAGTCTTAGAGTCATTTAAAGGTAGAAATGTAGAAATTTTCGCATACCTCAACCGTAAAGTGTTTAGGGTAAGGTTTCCATGCCCAAAAGTAGTATGCTTTTTTTAAATTATTTTCATGTGCTAAAGGTGCATTACAGTTGCAATAAAGAAGACCTTTAATTGGAAGAGTTTGGCAGCCAATAGAAAGAGATGGTAAGAAGTAGTAAAAACAGCCATAGGCCTTAAAGCCCCCTCGTACTGATGCAGAGAGAGCTGCTAACCATTTATTATTATTTCTAAGGTTTTCACTTTCAAAAGATAGGATTCTTGCACCTTAGAATTTTTTTAATTAAAATTTTAAGTTGGCTTAGCTGGTGTACTCCAAAAGGCGTTGGAACAATTTTCATGTACCAAAGTTCTTCCCTTCCTTATTAGTGAAATTTTTGCTATCAAAACTCAGAACTTAGAGTAATTTAGAATTTAGAGGTAGAAAGTGTTTGTTAATGTTTTCGTATTCAAAACTAGTTTCTCTGCTGTATTTTTGGAACTCTTGTGTTATTTTCGTATCCCAAAGTTTTGCTTTTTTTCACTTAACCGTTATTTCTTTTCAACTACTGTAGCAGAAAGCCTTTCTTAAAGTTGTCACTTTTAAAAGATGATTTTTCCACATATTTTTTATGTTTTCTAAGCTGGTATACGTAAAAAAGCTTTGGTACGATGTACCAAAGTTCTAGCATTCCCTGTTTGTTGAAATCTTTGTTATTAAAATTAAAATACTGCAACTTAATACGGTCTTAGAATCAATTAAAAGTTGTGCTTTTTCAATTCTTGTGATTGAAAACTTTGTTGTCTTCATTTTTCAGAAGTAACGTTTGTGGACAAAAATTCAGAAGTTCGGCTATAAATCATCTAAAGGCCGTACCTCTATCAGTTTCTGTAAGCCAAACCTTCGTTAAAATGTTTATATAGGTACCAAAATACCAAATAACTATTTATTTCAGCATCTTCATTCTAATTTTCTAGCACAAATTTCAGTTTGTTTAAATGATACAAGTAAAAGCTTTTCGTGCTATCTCTTTTGTTTAATAAAATTTTTATTACAAAAGTTCAAATATCTTAATTTAACGAAGGCAGCTTTACAATCTGTAATAGAGCTCGTTCCACTGCTTTCACTAAACTCGTTGAATAGAATAAAGAAAAAAAAGATGTTTGTATTGTTAATTGAAAGTTTATCATTTATCATTAAATCGTTATAATCGAAAGGTGTTGTATCGTCTGCTTTATTTCGTAATTTTTTGTAAAAAATTGGAACTTACAGCTTAACGTACACTTGAATTCATTCAAAGATCACGTCTTTTAGGCCCCCGCAATCGAAAGGTTTTGTTAAGATTTTAATTATCCATCTTCAAAATGTTTTAAAGAAAATTAAAGCTTTTGTATTTGTTTATATCTTTCAGTTGCTAAAAGTGAAAGGTGTTTGTTAAACTATAATATACTTTTTCCTATATCTTTAAATTTTAATAACGATTTTAGCTTTAGTAGCTATTGGTAAATATTTTTTTAATCCCAAAGTCTTTCATCTTTCGGCTTTTGTTATAAAATAATCAAGTAACTTAATGTTGCTTTAGATTCAGTTAAGGCTGAGCTTTCTTCAACTGTTGTAGCTTGATTGAAGCCGCCACTAAAGTTTACATTTTTCCAATTATACGATTATTTTCGGCATCCTCGAATAGAATAAAAGTCTAAACCTTTCAGTTGTTGCTAAGTGAAAGTATTAGATGCAATTTTCATATCCAAAGTTGTTTTTGTTTCTTGCAATTTGCTTGAGAAAAATGTAGGAGTTGCAGGTTAAGTTCGACCTATTTAAAGGTTAAGCTTTCCTCAGTTTCTAGGATTGCAAGCTCTTATATTCCAAAAATATTCTGTTTGTTGTACATTCAAAGTTTTTTTTGTATAAACTTTCTCAGCTTTCCTTGAAATCAACTAAGGCTGAGCTTTCTTCGCTTATTCCTACTCAGAACTTTTGTTGAAGCTTTTCATAGTCGTAAACCGATATTTTTTCTATTCAAAAATACAGGCTTTGAAAAATGTGATAAACATTCAGATCAGGTTAACCTGCAAGTTAACCTAAGCTTCGACCTAGTTAAAGGTAAAGCTTTTGTCACTGTACTATTTTTTTTTAAATTTTGATACTACAAAAGCTGCTATTAAGTAAAAGTCTTTGTTTGTTTTACATCTTACTTAAAGTCGTTCTCTTTCCTACTTCTTGCAGCTTTTGCGGTAAACGCGTAAGCTTTCGTCGAAAGGTCAGGTTTCTTCAGTTACTGAAGGATGGAAACTTTCGTTAAACTTTTTATATTCCAAAAGTGAAATCTTTCCTATATCTCCAAAATTTCTAAAACAACTTGAGCTTTCTTGGATATTTTCGTATACTAAGAGTATTTACAATAAATATTTAGATTAGCCCAAAATTTGATATTAAACGTACATAAGTAGATTTTAAGCATCAGTAACATTTCACTTAATATCCTATTTTTGATATAACATCATTTTTAAAGATTTTGAAAGATACATTCGGGGTAAAAATTTATTTATGGTAATTAGATGAAATGTAAAGATAAAGCTTGTATAATTTAAAACAGTTACCTCAGTTCCAAATTTAAAAGTAATTTCAGATCCAAAAAGCTAAACATTAATTTTTAATTCTGCATTTGTATAATTTGTCAGAATATGTTCCGGAAATTTGAAAGCTATATTGCTTTTTAAATGAAGAAACTGCTAGACTTACAAAATATCTGTCTGAAAGGAATTGTAATATTATGTTACTAAATTTTAAGAAGGAAAGCTAAAAAATTAAGTGAATAAGTACAAATGAAAAGAAACGAAAAGCTGGTTTTGCATTCAAATAATTTTACTACATTTTATTTTTAATGTTGATTACTTCAATATTGTTTATCTCTAGACGGACACAAGGGTGAGTAATTGTAAGTTAATAAATAAGAATAAGTCAGTCACTTACACTGAAGAAAATTATTCCATGTTATAAGAACAAATTATTTCCTGGAAAATTAATTAAATTAACTAAATGAATCAATTCACCGATTTAATCAAATACAAACCATAAGAAAAGGAATAATTTTTAGAAATAGAAATTTCTATGTAACTGAATTTCTTGACCTTTTAATCCTGATGATATCAATGATCATTCATCAACACGATGGCCATTTCTTAGAAATGCACGGATTATCTTAGCATCTCACGATTATTTTCTGTCCGCATTATGATTTTAGAGAAGTGCTTCTAAACTAAGCCATGTTATTCTTGTATTAGGTTACTGTTTTTAAATTAAAATTCATATCCAGCTTTTTAATGAAATGTGATATGCTAGGGTAAGTGCTTCAGATTCGTGTTTTATTTTAGAGCAAGGCTTTGGGATTTGTTATTTTATATTTGCGTCACATTTAATGAAAATTTGCACCAACTTTAAAGCAAAATAATTTTAAGGTTTTATTTCAATTTGTCTTAATTTTTAGTTTTCGTTGACCCATGAAAAATTTGTAGGACCACAAAAAATATTTAAAAAATTCAGATTAATTTTGACAAAGCTAAAATAATCCAAAACAAGAATTTTGCTGAAAATAAGGCGGGAGGATGTTGCATGCGGATTTACGAGGGTTAAATAATAAAGCCAAAGGTAAAATGTACGAACTGATAACATACAAGGAGTTTCCGGTTGTTGAAAACAATTTAAAGCCCTTTCGGTCTAGATCAAAGAAGATTCGTTTGCTTCTGAATATGATCCATCATCTACATTTCTGAGTTGACATTCTTATCGTAAAAATCGTCGGCATTAAAAGAATTTCATATAAATTTCAGCTATAAATTTGTCTCTCTAAGTGATGAATGGTGTCTTCAAAACATGCCTGAATTAATGTTAGACGTATAATTATTAATTATAACGTAGCATAGATGAGAAGGATATACTAATAAAAAAACTAAATCGAAATTTTAGGTATGCAAAATATATAACATTGCCCGATTTGGTTTTATTAAAAGGTAATTTTTATTTCCGTCCAATTTTGGTCAGTTCGATTTAGCCAAACGAATCAGATTAAATATTAAAGGAGCAAAAATACCTATAGGGCTTTTAGGTAATCGTTGTTACTGTGTAACTAACTTCCCAAAATATACTCTCAAAGGAGCAAAATAAAAAGTTTATGTTAATTAAAACCGCACAAGCGGCGTGTAATTTCCAGGACAGTAAATAAACGGAAAATGTTTGTAATTTCGCTTCGTGTTATTTATCGAACGAAATTTCATTGTAGCTTCTAAACATCAGTAAGTGCTTTAAATTTGGGTAGCATATGTGGGGTATTATGTAGGACTGCGTAGGGGATTGATGTAACAATGTACTTCCGGCAACCGAGAAGTGATGAGTTCGGATTTTCCGCTGATACTAATTAAAAAAATTAAAACTTGCTCTTGGCTATTGTATTTTAATTAAATTTAATAGAAGGGTTATTTAACGCGTAAAAGTCAAAATGCGGAAGCGTATTTGTGATATTAATTATTCAGAAACGTTTTCAGACTATTTTGTTTATTTATTATTAACGGAATGGATAGAACTGTAGTTAAAGTGTTCAGAGATGTAATAATTACCTAATTTTTAACAAATGGATAATTTAGATATGAAACTGTTAAAAGGATTCCTTGCGATTGTTGCTTTCATACATACAGCATACTTATTCATTTAGTAGGTTACGTTGTGGTGGTGTATATATTTCTTTCGTTTTGCTTACTAACTGAGTAATAACACCTGAAGATTTATAAAGTGAATTATACAAGTTTTTTCGTGAAGAGTTAGAAACAAAGCTGGAAATAATAGAAAGGAAAATCACCAAAGCACATGCCGAAATAACAATGGCGGTGGTAAAACAGATCGAATCGAGTCAAAAAGCTAGAACATTCTGCTATAGACTTATAGCACCTAGGATGAAGAAGGACTAAAGATCTAAAAAAAACCAGAGATAAATCCGAAAAAACAGAAGGGACTCAAGGTCAATGTAGCAGGAAGAAAAAATATAGATGGTATCTTTGCTGCGGATTGTCAGGGTTCAAAAACTAAGGCAAAGGAACAAAGGAACGTGTGTTCTAAGATTTGAGAAATCTAAAAAGCTTTCTGCACAGACAACATCTATCCCATTAGCTAGCAAGCAAAAGCAAGAAAGAAAATAATGAAATCACTATGATTAATTGAATGAGAAAAAAATGGAAAAATTGGGAAAGTCTCAATATTAACGAAAAATCGCAGAGCGACAGAAGAAAAATTATTTGGCCAGAGGCGACAATAAAACCAAAGAGGAATTGAACTGAATGAAAAAGAAAATGCAGTGGTTGTTCGGATGCACAAAAAAAACTTACATGTCTGACCTCCAATTGTACAAATGTTCATTGTCAGCCTCGAAGGCATGAACGTTAGCATACTTACCGTGTAAACCAGAGATCTTGGGTTCGATTCTCGTTCCAGGTTAGTGAGATTTTTAATGTTCCGTGCGAATACGAATGCTTGGTAGGTACTATAAAGATCCCTTCTAGAGGCTAAAATCACTTGAGTTCGGCAAACTCGCAATCAGGAATGACCATATTAGTTGATGTGCACTGAATTCCCTGGCACCCTCAAGCCTAACGCTCATTAAATAAATAAATAAAATAAATATTCATTAAGATAATTACTACTAAGAGAATTCATGGAAAGCTGGAGTTATTCCAGATAATAGAATAAACAGGCTTTCGAAGCCACTTTAGCAACTGAAGGTTTCCACCAAACAAAGTAACTAAGACGGCTCCCAGAAGAAATGGGAATATAATATACAGGTATTTTAACCCCTTGGGTGGATAAGAGCTTGTGCAGGATATTTGTTTAACCTCTTGCGAGGATATATCGGTGGTGAAATCCTTACTTTACGGCCGAGAGGCAACAGCCATAGCTAGATTTCAACTTAGAGAAAGAATGGCGTGCCAACGTCTAAGCTTAAGGTAATTATTAGGTTTAGGATTTTAATGAGCAAGTCGATAGATTTAGTGAAACTTTTACAAATGATTATTGTAGATCTGGCGACATACCTTGCTAAAATACGGAACAACATTTGAAAAGAAGTATATTCAACATCAATCCTTCGTCGTCTCAGAATTAGACAAATCCTTCGGGATTGTTCAAAAATCAAACGACAGGAGTTTTATTTTGAAATGCCATCGCCAGCAAGTACTTTTGGTTTACCATAAATTCCACCAGTTTTACCAATTTCATCAAAATTGGTAAAAAAGGACATAGTATGGAGATGAATATAGGTCGTATGCTGTACTTTTGCAGAGTAGATGCAAACAACTGGAAACAAGTAAAATGTATTTCCTTGAAGAGTAGGCAAACAAAGTAAAAAAAAAATGAAACGTAAGATTAGTTTTAGAGAGACTATGCGATTGGAAATAAAATGAAAAGCAATAGCGTGCTACGCCAAAATTAAATCAGTAGGTACTAAGAATTCATGGCTTGGGCATAGAGATAAACATAAGACTTATCAACGGTCCTCACTATTTTGATCTAGGGAGTGGAATCATGGACTTTCATAGAAACAGTATGTAAAAAAATGGTGGCCTTCGACATATCGGATGTCAATGATTCCTAACGAAATCTTAGGAAAATTATGTAACTAATGTGGAGGTGTTATAAATTACGAACATAACAGCGACGTGAAGAAATGAAAATATATTGCCCACGTTGTGCGCAATTCAGCGAAATGTTGATGATGACATAAACTTACTGTTCGAATTAATCCTTCAAGTGAAGCTGGATTTTTCGGAGAGGAGCCAAAACAAGAAAAACACCTTAGTTTAACAATGTAATAATATGGTACATGGTAACCAAAAACAAGCACCGAATTATTTCAAGCTACAGCAGATAGAGGCAAGATTGTAGATCGCCAACGTCAGGCAATAAACGGCACTGCACGTACAGCAGAAGAAAGGAAATAAATATTGAGGAGCAACAATAATAAACAGTCTATGTGTGGAACGAAATGGCTTTAGAAACCATACTGAAATATAGGCAATAAATCGAAAGCTGTAGAAGATAAAAAAAGGAATTGGAAGGAGATAATCTAGCAACATTGATACTACAATATAAGTGGCTTAGAGCAAAGTTCACAGTATTTGTTGCTGATTTGCCAAGTAGTTTAAAAATCTGTGTTGGGCGCTTACTTAATCGCCAGCCTTTCTACATGTGGTGTAAGGCTTTGGGTTACGTTCGTCATCTGGGTTTTCTTTTGCAGATTTCCCTCCATGTTTTTCGGTCTTTGGCTTGGTTTTCTATGCTGTTTATAGGTATTCTTTCCATGTTTTCTTGGTCCGCCTCTTTTCTTGTTATTAACTCTACCTTCATACACTTTACTGGTTGATCCATCTTCTCCCATTATGTGCACGTGTCCCCTACATCTTAACTAATTTTTTGGTATAATTTCATCCACCGATCTTACTTTTAGATTTTCCCTGTATGTCACATTTCTTATTCTATCAGGTTTACTTTTTCCTTGGATTTTTCAGAGAAATCTCATTCCTGTACTACTTAATCTACTTTGGATTCTTGATGATGTTGTCCATGATTCGGTTACATACGTCTGTATTTTCTTTATTCTCATTAGACGCGATTAAGAGAATTATTCCTGCATTCCCAGGGCATATGTACAGTGTAGGTAAGTGCGGATAGCACGTAACTTCTCCATTGGTCTAGTAATACAAGTTTAGAGGGACTTTTGTTAATTACACACAACAGCATCCAAAAATTCTAGATACCCCAGGTATATACAACAGAACCGCGCGAAGAAAAAGAAAAATCAGAATAAAAACGAGAAAAATAGAAGAATAAGAAGCAGAATAAAAAGAAGGAGATACGTTCGAAAATCCTAACGACAAACGATGTGTAGTGTTTAAATTTGGACAGAAATGTAGGCAAAAGTTAAATACTTAGAAACAATTATTGGAATACATTTGAAATATACTGAAGACCATCCTCACACTTACGAGGAAACTTAACAGATGAATCTAAGGTACATGTAAATTACCTCATTTTCGCAAGCGATCACTTTTATATCTTTTCAGTGTTTTTTTAACCTTATAATGATACAAAATTTAGGAATTATTAATATTAATATTAACTTTTCCAACATTCTATAAAGTTTTGTGCATAAATTCGATAAACTAAAAATGATGTATAAACATCAATAATTTTCTAAAATTTTACAACCATCGTTGTGTACAAACCGTCTAAAATAAAACGGAAACCGTTGACGGTTGTACATTTTGCACGTTAATATTCACTGAATTGATGAACGAGTTGCTTCCCATTTATAAATAATGTAGTTGCCCTTGCATTAACTTCTACAGCAGCATGCAGAGTATCTAGGTGCGAAACACGTGGGTTTATTAATTACCTGCGCTTGCTTTAAATAATTACTATGAGGGTCAAGAATGTGCTCATTTCATGCCACACTTTATGCCCACACAACTACGAGTTAAGTTTGTGTGGAGAATTCGTAGTTTCGACTGTTTCTCACATGTTTTTCGGTTATAAACACGGTTGTATTTGTTCTAAAAATTCATATTTTTTTGGTTACTTATTTGTCTTATTTTGGACTATTTTTATAAAATAAAGGTTGTACAAAAATTGTGTATATTTTAACTCTGGGAAGCTGAAGACAGAAAAAGTAACATGAATTTGCAAAAAATTTTGTAATTTACTGAAAACCTGAAAACGAAAAATCGTTAAAATTTTCAATAATTAAAAATAATTTGTAGGTTTTAAAATGTTTCTTTGGAAATTTGGGAGTTTTAAAGGCTTCATCTGTAAATTTGGGACTTAAAAATTAAGGATTTCAAAGACCAACCTAAAGAAATTGTAAATTCTCTTTCTCTTTACGAATCTCAAGCATCAAGCAAAAGGAAATCATTTTAGCAAGCCCAAAAACGTCAAGAGCAAGCTTGTGTTAATATCAAATAAGAACCAAAGCAGTCAGGTAAATATAAAAAGTAAATACTAAATTAAAAGATCCTTGTTTAAAAATTCAAAAAGCATGCGGTTTCTTTTGACCGACGAAATATTCAAACAAGACGTTTAATGTTCGTCATTTCTCTGATACTTTGTTTTCAAAGAATACATTAGTTAACCACAGAAAATACCTAGAAGCGTTAAAAAGAATTTTTCCTGCGTTTAAGAGATTCAAATCCTTGCTTATTTCTGGCAGGATCAGGTTAATTAAACTATAAACTACTTCTTTTAATTTGACTTAATTTGTACTTTCATAAAATAAACATTAATAATTTGATAACTAAAGAGGAGCTAAAAATTACTTATTTGTTAAGCTTGATAAAAATGACGCAAAAAGATAAAAATTAAAACAAAATATTACCTTTGTATCCAAGAAGCTTCTTATTGCTCTTAAAGAAAATTAAAAAGCGAGTATAAAAGTTGTTCAAGCTAAAAGCTTTCAAAGTTTATAACTACTGAGTCGTGTCTTTTGCAGAAGAAAGTTGAATACACCGTAATGGATGATATTAGAATGCACATTTTATCAGGATCGTACTTACTGAATTTATTTCTTTCGTTTTCTTTGAAAATTTGTCCTTTGGCTTTGACTGATAAACTTTTGATTTACTCAAAGAAACCCAAACTTAAAGGGAAGGATTAAAAAAACTGTTAATTTTTGATAGCAAATTAGTGAGCGATTATACTAAGCAAATCATCGTCTCGTTTGTACAAAGTACTTAAAATGATTAAACGATTGCATGATTAACATAGCCGAAGAAACATAGACCTGGCCAACTTAACTATGCTGTCATTACGAAGCAAACTCTTGTTAATTAATCGACAGGTTGCGGCACTACGTTCGAAAACAAGAAAGAGCGGCTGTGACTTTAAAAAAGTTAAATTACCAGCATGCATTCCTTATTAAACAAACTAACGATTAATTGTTACAATATGTAGTTACGTCAAATCCGTCGGTCATTTTAACGGTTTAACAGTGTCCGATATTTATTTTAAAAAAATACAGTTGATGTAAGAAAACAATTATTCGTTTTCAACTTTTCGAATTCTACTTTTCTAATGATTTATGTGGTTCTGAGGCATTCTGTAAGCGAAACGACATTTTCAAATGACTTATGACCGAATACGAAAAAACTTTTATGAAGTGAAACTTTACTCTATCATTCGTAAGTTTTCGAAAGTTAAATAAAAGTCCGATTTAATGAGCTTTTATACCTATGTCTTAGACAAACAAAGAAATGGAGTTATAAGTCGAAGAAAAACAAAAATTACTTAAATCTTTTCCAAGTTTTTAGTTTTGTAATTATACAAACTTCTTGAATGTTTAACTTTGGTTGTATTTCGCTTCAGTTTTAATTTACAGAAGATTTGAAGAAGTTCTTTGAGGCATATAGTTCGTAGTTGGCTTTCAGGAATATAAATTTGCTTAATAGAAGCTTAAAAAATTTAAAACAATTTGTAATCCTCTTTTCCTTAAAACACAAATATTAAGCGGGCTTTTAAATTATTTTATGAGTAATTTATTTCAAATAAGATAGAATTCCTCAGAGCAGAAAAGCTAACGATTTTAGCAATTTTAACCAAAGTCTCTATGTTTTTGATCAGAGAAGTAAGATCTATTAAAAATATTTGTCACGTTTTTTTTTCTAATTGAAATCTTTCAAATAGGTGCCTGAAAAACAAAATTAAAAATTATCCAGCTTATGGTTCGACCTCTGTTGTACCTTACAAATTCTTCTATTGAAATAGATCACTAACTAAGTTAACGTTTTGTGCTTTTAATACTATTTTTTCTTTGTTGTTTCAGCGTTAAAATTGTATTTTTTGCGTAAGGCTTTGTATGACTTTTAATTATTCCTGTCAGTTTGTTTAACGAACAGAAATGACTGTTCTAATTTTAAAGCTTTGAATTCAAATATCTGTCGCTTGGATTTAAATTATTTACGAAAAATACTTAGAAATCGATAAATACCCATATTTCGAAAGTTTACATATTTTCAAAAATCTGAGTAACTTAAATGCACGATTTTATAACCTTTGAGTCAAATGTCCAAGAAATAAAAAAACTTTAACAATTGTTACCTTTTCTAAGATTCTCTTAACACACAAAATATCCAAAGTTTAATAAAACAGGAAAAAAGAAAAGACTCAATGTTGCTGTTGAAAGTTAGGAAATTAAAAAAATATTGAATGTCATTTAGAAATTATTTATTTGAAAAATAGAAAATTGAGACTCACGTCTATATTTTCTAAAATCCTAATTTAATTATTTTACAATTCTATCTACAGTATTTTTCATCTAGCATCTTGGTTGTGACGTCAACTTGCTCCGCCCAAAAACTGTATGGGTAGATACGGGTTCGTACGCAGTAGGTAATGAAAACCTAGTTTAGAAAGAGATGAAGTATAGTGATTGTAAATTTATAAACAGCACGTTGACGTCACAACCCAAATCCTAGGTGAAAAGTACTATAGCATGAATTTTTATCGAATATAATTAGACAAGAGGTTTTATTTAGTCGGATAAATATTTTTTGCAACGAAAACATATTGCTTAGCAATTAGACGAGAAAAATTGACAGCAGACAAAATCACGACGGCCGAAGGCCGGAGTTGATTTTATTTGCTGTCAATTTTTCGAGTCTAATTGCTGTAAAGCAATATTAGTTTGAGTTTTGCAAATAAATATTTATCCTGACTAAATAAAACCTCGAGTGTAATTCGGCGAGACAATTTAATGAATGAACAAGACAAAATTAATTTTTTTATTTGGTATTGAAGCCACAATTATTAAACGTACAAGGCAAAGTTGCATAGCAACTAAAGTTAAGATAGTGTTTTAGCCGGATAAAAGTTAGGGCAAACTTTTAGCCGCTGTCAAAGTGATAAAATCACAGCGGCTTCTGGGATTTTTTATATATGAATTAAATTGTCGTTTTTATTACTTTGTTTAGAAAATCAAGCTTTTATTTTTTTTCCAAAAATTTCAACATCAAAAGCACCCGAAATTTTATAATGCGTTAAAAAGAAACAGTGCAATGTTTGAATGCTGGAAAGTTAAAAAAAATAGCAGGCTTAAAAAGTCCTTTATATAGCTTATTTATTGTTTTAACTGGCTTTTTGGCGAAATTTTGGCATTTTGCTTAGAAAACAAAAAATATAAAATTTTCAGGCTACGAAAGTCCTTTAAACGGTTTTTATCTTTTATAAAATTCGATTGAAGATGAAATTCCGCAATTCCCCGTATTTTCAAAAATCAAATGTTGTCCTTCCTAAACTTCGATATTACAGACCTCCCCCCTCCCCCCTAAAAAGAGTAAGTTTAATAAAAATAAAGAAGAAAGTCTTTTAAAGCTCAGAAATGAGAAAAATATTAATTTGGAGATAAACAACTGCAACTAAAGTTTATGCTCTCTAAAATTGGGCATAATCGAACTATAGATTGAATTTTTTTACAAAGTTTTGTACGAATTCTGATTGTCTCCGTTATTTTGTTTAGAAAACGAGGACTTTAGTTTTTGTCTCTTGAGCTTAACTTGGATTTTTAAATGAGTAAAATCACTTTAAGTAATTTTTATCTTTAAAATTAACTGAATTCTTTCTTTCTTGTCCTTCTACCCTCTTATATATTTACAGAATCGAGGGGATCAAACGCACCGAGCCGCGAGTGGTCACCCATTCAAGTTCTGATCAAGCAGGTCTTTGCTTAACTTTCTATATTTTAGTACTACTTACGTGCGCTCCCACCCTGTCGTACTGCCGTTCTTAACTGAATTCAAAAATCTAAAATCCTGTATGTGATCTCTTCTGTAGCTTAACTATTAAAACACAGAAAATCTAAAATTTGTACGTTTGAAAGCTGAAAAAGTAGAATATTTATGTATTTCTTTACAAATTAGATATTTTTATATTACTAATAATTCGGATTTAAGTTGCCTGAAATTGATTTACTACATTCTAACTGGACTTTTAGGGATTTGATTAACTGTTATTTTGTTTAAAATATAAATTTTTCTGTTCTTTGAGTTCAAAGTAAGGATCTCAAATTTTTACCTTTCCGAAAATGATTAACTAAAGAAAACGTTTTGTAAAATATATTGCCCAAGGCAATTTATAATTTATTTATTTTAATTAACTGAAGTCTAATGTTTTCAGCTGAAAAGATGTTCTTTCCAGGATTTCTTTTTATTTAGTAAATTCATAAATTCTGAAAATTGATTAGCAATTATTAGTTTTTACTATTTTGTTTAGAAAACTTTCATGAATTTTAAAAGCCGGAAAAATATGAAATATTCTTAAATCATCAAACACAAATATGTAATTAAAATCAGACAAATGTTTTGTAAAATACATCGTCTCTCCCAAAACTTAAATATTACAACACCAAAAAACAATTTCACAAGAAGGAGTAGGAAAACTGTTGCTCTGCAAAGTTGAGAAATTCGAAAAAACGACTTATTTAATTTTCAGGTTTATTTCTTTAAAATATAAAGTTATAACTGATATATATGAATTTTACTTGTTTTTGATAGGTATTTCATTTAAGAAACAACGGCATTAATTTAAGTTTATGTCTCTTGAGCTTAAATCTAGGTTCTCAAATAGGTCACTTTAAACAAGTTTTACCTTTTTAAAAATTTAACGGAAATCGAAGTTCTTGAATTCACAAAGTTTCTAAAAATCAATAAAATGCTTGGAAAAGTTTTGCAAATCATTTACCCCTCATAAAGCTTAGTAAATATTACAACAAAATAAAAAGAAAAAGGAAAAATGTACCAACCACTTTTCAAAGCTGGATTATTACAACAGAAAATATTTTTTATTTGTAGATAAATATCTAGTTTTCAGGTTTATGTTCACTAAAAGTATAATTTTATTATTTCTGACTGTGATTTTTCTAAAAAACTTTGCAACACGTTTGAGAATCAACTAAATTATCCTTCAATTAAAATTTCTTTCACATAAACCCAAAGCAAGGTTTATAATACCAAAATCATTTCCAAGAATTTTCGCCTTTTCTAAAACTCATCTGAAATTGAACCTCTTTAACTTCCACAATTTCCACATACTATTAACTAAGGGCTTTGAAATGTTTTCTAAAATGCTTTATTGATAGGTATATTATTTTTAATGTAATTAAATGAAATCAAATGTTTTTTGACTGAGCTGAAAACTCAGCTGCTTTGTACTTTTGGAAATTGATTACTAATTTTGGTTTCAGCTACTAACATCGAGCAGCTAAACAAATTATTAAAGCAAGTAACGTTGAGAATAATTTCTGTTGTTGTTTTGTGAAGCTCATAACCACAATATTCAGCTACTTTTAAACCTTAAACAAATCTGCAATGCCCTAAGGCCTAAAGTAACAAGATTTGGTAGAAATCATAAACAAGACTCAATTATTAAGTGAATTTTAATTCAGATTTTAACTAAGAATTTACAGAAAGTAGGGAAAACTTTGAAAGCTTTCCACTATAAACAACTGAATACATTTTATTTTAGGTTTAGACTGGAAAGTCGCACCCCGAAAAGTTATATAAAAAATTCGTAGCTTCTATTAATTCTGCTAGAGCTGAAGTAAAATAACATTTAAACTTAGCAAAGGCTTTGCTTTGACATTTTCAAAATATTTCAGCCTTGTATTTATTTTAAAAACATTTTTGTTAGGCCAACCGTTTAACTCGTATATAAGAAATCAACAAACCTAAATATTAAATTAAAACCAGACAAAGAATTAACAAATAAACAATACCGTATATTTTAATCCCATTAATGTTAAATAAAACATAAAATTGTAATTAACAGATTGCATGAAACTGGAATGCATGTAAAATCCACCAAAAAATTCAATTTAAATTACATAGTGGTTTATGCACTTAAATCCCTTAAGCATATGTTTAATCAAACAAAGTAACTGTGGATTAAGGGCGGGTCAGATTAAAAAATGACACTTGCTACGTGTTTATTTTAAACTATTTTTTAAAACTGTTTGTTTAATCACAAACCCATTCTCAGCCCTGCTAATAGTTCAACGATTAAACTAATCAAAAAATTATTTATCATAGAAAATAATTATTCCAACCTTTGAAAAGCATTCACTTACGTTTTATTTTATAAAGTAAATGAAAAAGATCCAGGAGCCACTTTATCATGAGTTGATGATAAACATACTGGCCTTATAGTGGTGTATTTTATTTTTATTTCTGTATCTTGCGTGAGTGTTACCTACCTCGTTACAGATCGCGTGATGAAGACTACCTTTAATTGTACCTTGTATTTTATTATTTAATTGGATTCTGTCTGAGGCTGCATTACGAGTTGGACATTTAATTATCGCAATAATAAATAATTTTATGATTGCTCGAATAAAACCAAGATTTACTGAAAAGTATGACTGATGACCTGAGGTTTCAACCTTTTTCTTTGAGGAATTTGTTGCAAATCAAATAGCTGAAGGTTGTTATTTTTGTCAGAAAGAACGAAAATAATTAGGGTTCAAGGACGTAAAAATATTTTAAAAAAACCTATAATACAGGCATTTTTAGGAGGAAAAAGAGGTTGTGTGTAAAAATAATTGGCAGAAATGGTTGAGTTATTTTAAATAATCAGCTTCTGTGAGAAAAAAGGCGGAACTCCATATTTAATTCCTAACTGTATGTTAATATAAAATAGTGACTCAACTGTGTGTTAATGACTTGAAATGGTCACGCCTCAGGCTTAACGTGGACCTATAATAAATATTGTTGTGCACTAATGCGTTTATCTTAATTCCATTTTGTACAACGTCTGATTATCTTTAGCGGCAACAAAAAATATGGCCAGCGAGTGACTAAACTTAATTGCCTACAAAACACGCTTGAAATGTTAAAACAATAGCCCAAATTATTACAAGTTTTATGTCACAAAACAAAGAGAAACAAAACTACAATTTAAAATGTACCAAATTCATCATGTTTTGTACGGTGTAATATTTTTATCCTCCTAAAGGGAAGCTGCTTAACCGCATTAAACTGAACCGGTTTGGCTCATTAACGAATTCCGTCATGAAGCCTACTTCGATTACCTTTTTGCGTCTTTTGGTGAAGCGGCGAGGCCTGTTTTTGTTGTGGTGTTTAGGTGTCGTTAGAGCCGCAGTATTTGGTCCGAGACACAAAGAAATGTAATGTAATAACTTTTTCCACAAATAAAATAAAATTAAGACTTCTTTTTCCTAAATTGGTAGAATTCTTTGTTTTATATATTATACACCACAAAAATTATTGAAACACTCCAGTAATTATTTGCTTCGACACCTTAGAAAAAGGCGACAATGACAAGGCAGAAAATTAATTATTCTAGAATTTGATTTGTTTTTATATTCAGCTTGATTTTGACTCGCCTATTAACCTAATTAAGCTAAATTAACATAAAATATTTGAGAAGTTTTCGTACATAAATATATTCGATTGTTGATTTAACTTTTTCAAATCATCAAGAAAAGACAAAAATTAGCCAATAATTGATTAAGAAAAATCCTCGAGCTTTCAAGTACCTAATACAAAAGCAAACTCAAACTTTCAAAAACTAAAATTAGCTTGAGTCGCATGGGAACGGAAAAAATCCAAGAATTGATTGCAGGTGAGTTTAGATTAGTTCAGAATTTAATAATTTAATATAAGTAGACAATTTCAATTTCGCCATTTCCTTTGCAAATCCGGAAAAAGTATTCTAATAAAAAGTTTGCGAATGCGCACGTATATACTATTATTACATCCTCTGATCCCCGAAAATAGGGAATGGAAAGAATGCTAAAAAGTTTTTATGAAATCCAGATTCTTCTTGCTTTGGAGATTTACTCGCTGATGTCATAATTTATACTTGTAAAACGTACCAGAAAACAGAAAACTTCTGAGAACGGTTTCGGTTTTGAAAAAGTTAATAATTTATTCTGAAATTTAATGTTGTATAGAATAGCAGATTTTTACAAACTGTTACTTTCGAAAAGTCTTCTGAAAAAAACTCGTTAAAATTCTGGGAATTAGGAAACGGCCAGTCAAAATCTGTCTCCAAGATAATTATTATTTTATTTTTTTGGGTTGGATTTTAGAACTCGCTGCATATTTTAATGACAGATTTTAAAATACATATTAATGTTGCCAGGATGAAGAGCATAAATTTACAAGATATTCAGTTAGTTTCACAAAGGTTGCAAAAAATTTCAACAATTTACTTTGGACTTTCAGCGGAAGTTTTAAATTGATGCGCGATGTTTAGGCTATAAATAACATGTTACGTTATGGACTTACGTTTATTGCAAACTAAAACCAGGACAAATTTGGAAAAAGATCACGATTTCCAGCAATTCCAGAAAAGTTCAAGCCTTTCACAGTTAAAACTCTTCACCAGGACTATAATTAAATAAATTTGCAAAAGGCACACGGTTTTAATTTAAAAACTTTAATAAATTTCGTAACATTTCTCCTTGAATATTGTTCGCTCATTTCCACCACCTCCACCCACAATCATTATAAACAAGAAAACAATAACAAAAATGCATTTTCATTTCCAATCAATATAAATAAAATCGTTAGAAATGCAAGACGAGACAATAAATTCGATGCTCGTATCTATCTTTTCAACGGCAGAAGAAAGTTGAATTACTTGAAGTAGGAAACATAAAGCTGGGGGAAACCGTGAGTAGACTCAGAGAAAGGATGAATTTCTCGAAAACAACAAATAGAGAAATGGGTGTCACGAGATTTGATGTATCAAAGAGAGCCTCGTTATTAAACAAGGAACAAGACGACATTCGAACTTTTGTAGTCAATACTTTCAAAGGAACATTGAAACGTTATTTATTAAATTGCTAGTCGGAACGTTTCAGCCTGATATTTCACTGATTCGATAACTGAAATTAAAATTATCATTTTTACGTTAGAAGGCTTCTTCAATACTTTCCAAATGCAATATTAGCAAGAAGAATCAGGTCAAATAAAATATTAAAAACTGATTTCATTAGGACAAAATATGAGAAAATAAAATACACTTCAAAACAGGGAAAATAAGCGTTCATCTAAATAACTAGCAGCCTAATTAACTTACCTTTTGTTAAATTTGTCAATATAAAATCGGTTTCAATAAGTTAATTCATAATTTATTAGACTACCTTAATTACAACGAATAATACAATGTGCTGAACAAGAAGAGAAATTAATTATGATTTCTTGTTGTAGACATTAATCTCATAGTTAACTTCGAGTTTTAATAACCTGTGAATTATTCATATTGGACCCTTAATAAACCATACCTTAATAAAAAGGGATGCTGTATACAACTAATTTTAAAGGCATAAACAATGTTAAGCCTATAAAATTATAACGTCCGTTATAACTCTTTAAAAAATTGCTGAATAAACGGTTGTGAGCTTTAAACTCGTCCTTTTTTATTACTAAAACAATGGGGTGACTATTAACTATTTAAATTGCTCTAGTAAACGTTTTACTTACAGATTAACAATGTTTTTCCAAACTTGTGTATTTAATGTAGTTTCAATAACATAAACTAGCTATAAATAAAATTCGAGTTTTCGTTATCTTTAAGAGTGATTAAAATTTAAAAGAATTCCTGGGATATTTTAGAGTTTCATTGTCGATGGGATCCCCACCAATCAGCTGCAGTTAACAATTCTGAAAGCTTGTAAAAGCTGCGCCAACAAACCATCGAGGTATAAAAAATCAACCGCAACGAATGTGGCAAACAATACATAGGACAAACAGATATCGGTTAATTAAGTAAAGAACTGGTATTTGGTTCGTAAATAGTGTTTCGTAAGGAAATTTGAAAGGATTTATTCTGAAGTACAACAACACCAAGCACGCTTAATTCTTGCCGCTTTAAAGATCTGGTTTAAAAAACAAGCTTAAAATTAAGTAATTCGTCAGTTAATACCTAAAGTAACCACAAAAAAATTCCACAAGATTAACTATATATTCACAGTAACACGCAGGGAACATTTTCAAATAATGTCCTAATTTACAGCTACTCAGGTTCACCGGTTCACCACCAAGTGTTGACAAAATGCGTAATAATCGGACGTACCTAACCGCATTTGCATGCAAGGCAGCGAGACAGATTCGCTGTCGTGTAACTTCAAACCGCTTCGTTTCATTCCTGTCGCTCTTGGGTCATATAAGAATGCAGCTATAATTGCAAACTGGGCTTTATTTCGCGCAATTTGCATGCAACTTTGTTGACAAGCGGTACGAGCTTGTTTGACTTTAATTTGACTCGAAACTGCTAAGAATATTCACGAATTTACACTTGGATTGTCTTGAATTAATCAGTTTAAGGAGATTGTGTTACAGTTTTACTTTTTGTAGTAAACAGGAAGTTTTTAAAGTGAAACAAGCAGCCTTTTTAGGTGTATGCTTTTTCTCTTGCCATTTTATTTCTTTCTTTTCCCTTGTTTCTCTCTGCCTTTTTTCCATTTCCTTCTGTATTTGTTTGACTGTTTAGTTGTCTTATATGTCTGTATATTTGTATACAGTGAGCACGTAAAGGTTGGAATAAATTCGATCAAATATTTATTGGGCAAGTAAGAAAATAATGCTCGGACACGTCGATTTTCTTTTTTAGATGCGCATTTTTTAGTATACGTATATTTTTTATTACGTCATCCCTATTCGAGTTATGACGTCATCACCAGTTTTTTTAAATAGCAATACCCTCTTTTGATAGTATCATTTAAAAGAGCGCATTTTTCTGCGTATAGACGCCAAATTTTATGCTATGTTACATAACAATATTTTCGAGAAATTAGTACCACAATTGTTGCCCATTTTTTATTGACGGCGCATTAAATGCTGAAAAATATTTGAATTTTTTACAACAACAGATAATTCCCGCGCTTGTAGCACTATATCCAAATAATCAAAATCCCCAAATGCCGGACGAATCAATATGGTACCAACAAGATGGCGCGTCACCACATCATTCACAGATTGTGCGTGATTATCTGAATCGCCAATAGATGGCTATTGCCAAGAGGTGAATGATATGCAATTTCAACGTTTAATTTAATGGGTTTTAGTTGTATTTATTATTTCTTCTATTGTTATTTCATTACATTGTTATGAATTCTAAAACGTTTGTTTTCGAAAATATTGTTATGTAACATACCACAAAATTTGGCGTCTAAACCCAGAAAAATGTGCTCTTTTAAATGGTATTATCAAAAGAGGGTGTTGCTATTTAAAAAAACTGATGATGACGTCATAACTCGAAGAGGGATGACGCCATAAAAAATATACGTTTACTAAAAAATGCGCATCTAAAAAAGAAAATCGACGTGTCCGAGCATTATTTTCTTACTTGCCCAATAAAGATTTTATCGAATTTATTCCAACCTTTACTTGCTCACTGTATGTATCTACTTACCTGGCTGTATACTTAACTGTCCATATGTCTATCTGACTGTTTATCTGTCTATGTAGCTGCCTAAGTGTATATTTATCTGTCTAGTTGACTGTTGACTGCCTGGCCATCTGACTGTCTACATTTCTGTATAGCTGTATATGTGTTTAGCCATCTAGCTGTCTATTTAGCTGCTTATATATCCTATCTGTCTATCGGTCTGGTTATTAATCTGTTTCCCAACCTATCTGTATGCCAATTTATCTGCCAGACTAATTATCTGTTTATCTGGTTGTTTAACACAGGTACTGGGGGAAGACACTATCAGATCCTAAGAGAGGCAATTCTTCGGTTGCCCCTTCTGGGAGCAAAAATTAACTCTCTTCCACCCACCTACACATTTAGAAAGCACTTCAGAATCTATCTGAATTCTGAAGATGCATCCGAGTCAGATATATCCATCTACAGGGTGGTCGATAAGTAATGGTACACAGACTAACAGTAGATTTGTGAGGCCAAAATATTACGATTTACCTAAAATTACCTTAGTCCAAAAGTTAATATTTAGGGAGATACAGGGTGTCAAAGTCGAAATTTTAATTTTAATTTTGATCCGTAATCCCTAAAGTTTTTGCAATATTTATATGTAAATTTAATACTATCAGAATTTCAAGCGACAGCGGAGCTGCTCTGTTGGCACTGAACAACTGTAAAGTTGTATCAGGAATAATACCCGAATGTTGCAGCAATCTGGAGCAAGTCGCTATTGACAATGTCCTAGAACTCATTTGGGTCAAAGGATGGTTTGGTAAGGTAAGGCTCGGAACAATCCTTTTGTGGTCCCGACTCAGCTCTTCCACTATCCCCAATTGCGCTTAATACCTTCATCGAAAAGGAAACCCGCAATCGCCACAGTAAAAGTTGGGTCAACATGAACAAATGCCACCATGCAAGGATGGCGATCAAAAGCCCCTCATTGAAGATGGCAAACTTTTGTATACAGCTGTCAAGAGACAAACTATGACTTTTCGTAAGAATATTGCCAGGACACTGTAAACTAAATAAACACATGCACAGGATGGGACTAAGTGAGGATCCAACCTGACGTGATTGCAGCTTAGAAGACGAGACAGCAGAGCATATTCTGTGCGAATGCCGTGCACTCGCTCCAGTCAGGGGATCCATGCTAGGGGAGTTCTGGCTTAGCATGGCCAGTATTAGCAGCATCCCTCTAGCTAGTATCCTCAGGTTCATCCAAAGGTTAGGATGGCTAGAGTGATGCGCCTAGAGGAAGATGTTGCAACGGAGGTAGCACAATGGGGCCATACGAGGCCTAAGTGCATGTGACGCAAGTCACCCTCCACACATAATCCAGATCCAGATCCAGATTCAGTCTATTTTGCAACCTATCTATCTGTCGATCTAGCTGTTCATATGTTTGCCTATCTGTCTGTCTGGCTGTTTATCTGCCTTACTTTCTAGCTGCCTAGCTATGTCTACGAATCTAATTTATTTATCTGACTGTATATTTAGCTGCCTGAATTTGTCTATCTTCCCATTTATCTTATTATATACCTATACAACTGTAGATTTGTCAGCTTACAGGTCTGCTTCCTAGCTTATCTATTTGTCTATCTGCATGTTTATCTGTTCTCCTGTCTGTCTATCTGTCTATGTCTGTAGTTGCCTGCCTGCTTGGTTGCCTGCTAGTCTTTTTATCTGTCTCATTCTCTATCTGTCTATTTACCTCGATATGTGTATCGGTTTATCTATCTCTTTTCCAATCTACTTATATATCTAACTGTCTATCTATGTGTTCATGAATCTACCTATATGGCTGTCTATTTATCCGTCTGTATTTCTATCCCTTTACCTGTTTATCGCACTGTGTATATCTGTAAAGCTATCTATCTGTCTGTTTATTAATTTTCTTATCAACTTATCTATTTGGCTATTTGTCTATCAGCCTGTTTCTCTGTCTATCTATCTGTCGATGTATCTATATAAGCCCATCTACCTGCCGCTATTAGTCTGTCCGTTTATCTGTTTGTCTATTTGTTTATCTTTCTCTTTTTTCGTCCTCCTGTCTGTGTTACTCACTGATTCTCTGCCTGTCTGTCTACCCATTTGATTGTCTTTCTATCTGTTTAGCTATCTCATTAGTTGCAATAATACCAGTAGAATAGCCGAGACAAACTTTTATTGAATGTAAATCCGAAACTAGAATCTTTCAAATTGAATGGGAAGATTTGGACTTTGAATTCAAAATATCTGAAATTCTGGATTTAAAATTGGAATTTCGTCTGCTAAATTGGAAATTTTAGTTTAAAACTTACAATTATTTTGAAAATTCCTTGTTAAGTTAAGAGCTCAGATTTCAATTTCTGATTGGCCTCATTGAAAACTGGGTGCTCCAAATTGAAATTCTGGAAAAATTTGAAATCCACCCGAATTCCATCTACGGAATATGAATTTTCAACTTAAGTTCAAAATTTTTCATGGAGTCCCAGATTGAGATTCAAGTAACTTGTCCGGAATTAAGTTTTGTTTATCATTTTTTTAAATACTTTCCTTGAGATTCGTAACAACAAAAGCGGACAAAAATAATGCAGTTCATTAAAATAAAAACAAAAAGCATAACCAGGCAGATTGCCTGATTTTAAAGCAGTGATTAAAATTTCAGCTGCAATTTTCCGAAATTTCAAGCTGATATTGAAGTTTCGTTTTTAATATCCGGATAGATCAATCGCTAAAGATTTCAATTCAATAGTCAATAATCAATTAAGTCTCGTTCTCAAATTAAAATTCATAACCCAGAATTCGAACTAGAATCAAAATTGAAATTCGAAATTTATATTCGCTGTCGGTTGACTCTCATTTAATTTAAAAAACTCATTTGGGTTGTAAAAATGTAATTCGCTGATTTATATTCCAGTCTATTGCTGAAACCAGAAACGTAAATTATTTTTTGAAATTATGAGCCAAATAAACACGCTTTAAGGATGTTATAAACAAATCAAGTGTAAATTCTAAACTCGATTAAAGTATAAGTTAAATTTCAATTAAAAATTAACATTGGATAAAATCGCAAAAGTTTTACTTTGCCAGTTCAAATCCTTTATTGCTGCTAAAATGCTAAAAATTTTCCTTCTTGAAAGATTTTAAGTTTTTAAGCGACAGGATTTCGGAGGTTTTATAAGGATAAATCGAATTGACGAAGTACTTCCCTTCAGTTTATTTACGATTTATTTATAATATAAGAGTTATAAGAGTTAAGAAGGTTCGCGTTATAAGAACCATACTTTTTCCGTTACAATAGAATTTCTACAGCACTAACTTTTTTATTTATTTCAGGGATCCGGCTTAAAATAAGCTTAACTCTGTGTAGGTCTTTCAAATATGATTAAGATTCTTTCCGCCTATAAGAATTTCAAAAGTTAAGCAGTAGTTTTTTATTGTCATTTTAACGTAGATCTTCCATCTATAACTCTATCTCTTGATCAAAAAAGTTTTGAATGGCTAGTTCAACCAAATGCTTTATTCACGAAAAATACTTTATTTTAGAAGATCAGTTCATCCGGTATCAACTCGGGGACGTTACGCTTTTAATTGGATTTAAATACGAGAGAAAGAGAAGGAAACACGATATTGCAGTGGTAGAATATATAGAAATGGGAGGTCTAATCCGTAGCAGCTGCTTGCGCTAAGCCATTTCTCAATATAATAACATTTTATTTAGGTCCCCGTGGGGGGTTTCCTTTGACAGACTTGTTATACCGGAGTTAAAAAATACACGCTTCACGCACCAACACCTCCTTTTTAAATAGCAAAAAGATCAAGACCGAACAGGTTTTTATAAATATCCAATAACTGAAGAAGTCGGTGGAAATAAAAAAATTTACACCCTTCTTTCCAAAATAAAAAAAAAAACGCTTTGCGTTAGAATATACGCTTTAATATCGAAGCGGAGCAAAACGATAAACAGTTCTGCGCCTTTCTGTAATATTTAATCGCCGAATTTCCAACTACATGACAGATTCTATATACCAAGTAACAATAAATTTTGTAAACCCTTGTTACAATTACAAGTAATTGTTTGAATACGGCTGTTTCTAGCGTCGTATTCTCGGAGAAACGAGGCTTAAAGTAAAATTCAATTTGAAACATTCTAACGCTACGTTCTGGGAAGTCTCTTGCAATATCCTTAGAAAATTTGAAACTTTTTCTATTTTTATTGAATCCTCTTTCATTAAGCGTTAAGTGATCTATTAATATTTATATGTAAGGCCCGTAAATCTTACAAAAGAATCATTTAAACCAAACCAGTTGCAGATTTTTGGAATGATTTAATTTAAGTTAATTATTTCAGGCGGAGGTTGACTTAATGAAGGAGATTTAAGACAAGCAAAAAGGTACGCATGTTTTTAAAGTAAACTGTATGTTATGTTTAGTAGGTACATGTAATTCGGGCTTACTAGCCTTTTCTGTTTCCCAAAATTTGTAAAAACTAGTGAAATTCTCATAGGCGAATACAATTTTAATCATTTTTTAATTTATCCTGATAACCCCACACAGAGCTTATTTTAAATCAGATCCGTGAAAAGAAATGAGTTAGGCTGTACAAATTCAATTGTAAGGGCAAAAATATGTTTCGTACAACGCAGACCTTCTTAACTCTTATGTTGGAAATAAATCGTAAATAAACTGAAGAGAAATGCTTCGTCAGATCGATTTATCCTTATAAAACCTCCAAAGTCCTGTCGCTTAAAAACTTAAAATCTTTCAAGTAGCAAAATAAATTACCGGAATTTTTAGCAGCAATAAAGGATTTAAATTGGCAAAGTAAAACTTTTGCGATTTTATTGAACGTTAATTTCTAATTGAAATTTGACTTAGGTATACTTTAATCGAGTTTAGAATTTACACTTTGTTTGTTTATACCACCCTTAAAGCGTCTTTAATTGACTCATAATTTCAGAATTCCTGCTTCTGGTTTCAGCAGTCGACTGAACTATAAATTAAAATTTTTAAAAGTAAAAGCTAAATTGATATTGAATGAAATTTTAATCCGGAATCGAGTTCGAATTCTGGGTTAGAATTTCGAGCCCATGTTTGAATTTTGAAGCTTAAGCATCAATTTGAATGTAGAAAATAGAGACTTGTGGAAATGTTGATGCTTGAATTTTAATTAAATTCAGAAACAGAACTCCAAATTCAGGTTTTTAGACAAATCTTATAAGTACTTAACTATCCAGTAATAGGCCTATCGCGGAATTGAGACCGAAGCTTAACTTGTAGTTTAAAATATCTGAAAATTGCTGTTGAAATTGGAATTACTGCTTTAAAATCAGGTAATCTGAGTTGGTTAGTTTTCTTTTCATTTTAAGTGCAAGTGTAAGTGCAACTCACTGGAATATTTTTTGGATTCTTCCATTTCTTACAGATTATTCTTCACATATGCTTAGCTTTCCTTATATTTTTGTAATTCGAAGTTTTTATTAATTTGGAGGTTGCAGACGAAACTGATTAGCTGCCTTACGGCATACTTTGTACTCTGAATCTGGGACTCAAAGAAATTCAAAACTTGAGATCAAATATTTAACAATGAATATACAAAATAGCTTTCAAGATCCAATTAAAAATTGAAAGGTTATATTGGATGCGGGCAATACGACTTCGAATTTTGATTCCAGAATTTCAGGAATTTTGATTCCAAAATTCAAATCTTCTCGCGTGATCTGAAAGATTCGAATTTTGGATTTAACATTTAAAAATTGGTTTGTTTTGACGGTCTTGATCATTGCCAGCAAGCAGACAGACAAATAGATGAACAGTTAGGCAGATACACATACAAGCAAATAGATGGGTCGATAATCAGTAAGTAACACAAACAGGAAGGGAAATAGAAGAAGACAAAGAGACTAATAGTCAGGTAGATAGATTCATCGACAGATATATAAATAGACAGCTCGACAGGCAGATAGCTAGATAAACAAACAGATTGATAGTAGACAGATTGATAAATAGACAGACTGGTAGATAAATAACAGCCACACGGTAGATAGACAGGCTTATCCGCAGATACATACCAACAAACAGTGAGAGTAGATAGACAGATTAATAAACGGACAGATAGGCAACATATTTACAGGCAGGCATACATATACAGATTGTCTCCACGGTAACTAGACTAAAACAAATAAAATGGAAATATTGTTATATTTACAATAATACATCAATCACAAGGGTGTGTTGCTTAACAACCACTTAAAATTTTAAACCGGCTCTGTATCTAGTTACCGTTTGTACGTAGTACCGTCAGACAAACTGTATATAGATAGGTACACAGACAGATAGATGGGGAAACAGACAGACAGACATTTAAACAGACTAGTAGACAGGCCGCAAAGTAGAGTAATAAACAGACAAATAGATATACAGAGATACACAGAGAGACAGATAAAAATACAAATAGCTAACAAGACAAACAGACAGTTAGACATGCAGACAGCTAGACAAACAGACAGTTAAATAGACAACTAGCTAAACAAATAGGCAGAAAAACAGCTAGAAAAACCGATATTAAACAGATTGTTAAACAGACAAACTGATAAACTACTAGTCAGATAGACAAACCGACAGGATGATCCGCAGATACAGATAGAGAAGCAGACAGGCAGGCAGGCAGGCAGGCAGCTACAAATACATAGACAGATAGATAGATAATAAAGTATATTGACAGCTAGATAGGCAGATAACCAAGCAGATGAACAGTTAGATAGGCAGACAGGACGATGGATAAGCCGAGAAGCAGACGTATAAACTAACAGATACACAAAGGGATAAACCGGTAGATAGCCAGCCAAGTACATAGGTAATAGACAGATATACAGACAGCTAGACCGGCAGTAGCCAGATAGTTAAACAACTAAGTAAACAGATAGGCAAACGGGTAAACAGCCAGACAGATTGATATACAGCAGGGAGAGATATTAGAATGTTGTTTGGTTTAAAATTTCTGAGGGCACTTTCTGAAATTTTTTGTAATTTTATAAAACCTTTTTTTGTTTTTCGGTAAGTGATGTACTGATATTAGTATTTACAGCGTTTGAATCTTAAGAGATGCAAAGCTAGACTAGTTGCAGATTTTTGGATTTATTAGGCTACATCGGTTGTAAGTTGCAATTTAAGTTAACTTAATTTGTTTCAGGTGTTCCAACAAATAAAGTTTTCTAAAATTACAAATTTTGAATGGAGACTGTGATTCACAAACACGTTCTTTTGTACATTCCAGGAAGAAGTCTGAAAAGGATGGTGAATAAGGCGTAAAACTTAGCTCTTCATTCTTAAAACTAAAAATTAATGGGAAATTAAGACACTTAACGAAACTGCCAAGCAAAATGTCTATTTAAATTTTTATACTATCGGTCGCCAAATTATTTCGAAAACCAACCAATTCCTTCTTTTTTTTAGGATTAATTACAGAAACCAAAATCAATCAGCTTATTTCAATTCCCAGTAATTTTCATTAAAAATAATAAAATAAAATAAAAGTACAAGATTTAAAAGTTATCAGGAAATACTTGTCAAAGATATTTTAAGGGATTTTTATTCCCTTCAAGTTTTAAGTTTTTCCACATAATTAAATTTCAAAAACTCAGAATATAAGCAATAAGAATTGAAGGCTCCTACACCATAGAAAAATCACCAGCGCATTAAAGATTCAATAGGATTTCATCCACATGAAAAAATCTAAAGGGAGATTGAGGCTTTGAGCCTTCTATTCAGTGTTAATGATTCGTTAATTTTAACAGCTTTTTAATTTTTTAAGGGAAGAAAGGTTCTTTAGTAACTAGCGGAGTGAATTATAACTGATATTGTAATATTTTGTTAGCAATTTTAAGAAATACAACAAATATGATACTAAAGTCTACATTTCTCTCCACATTCTACCTTTTGAAGTTTTACATTTAGGTTAAGGAAATAAAAGAAAATTTTGTCTGTATTATAAAGCATTCGTAATACTTTCAGACGACAGGCCATGTTAGGAAGGCAATTTGAGTGGTGTAAGCGAGACCGAGGTAAATGTCTATAAAAGTCATTCGGAATAAAAAGTCCAGATACAATAAAAATGCAAGGCTTTAATTTTAAGGTTATGGTTTACATCAAAACCAATGTTGCCAGTTGTATAACCTATGTCAAAAAACATGACTTACATAAAAAAAAAATTAATGTAACCTGACAACCAAGCTTTGTCTACATAGTCTAATCTACTTTCACTACCAACATAATAAACTGAAATCAAGGCCATCCGTTGTCATGATAATAATCAGCGAATTGTGCATATTATATCTCCAACCCTTTACCTCCAACCCTTTACCTAAAATATATAAAAATCCTGGAATTATTAGTAAATGTAAAAAAAATTACATTAAAACCTCTGAACTTCTTCCAAAAAATTTAATAAAAGTCTCATTAAAAAACAGAAGTGTCTCTCCAAAAGCAAAGAGTTACTAACACGATTATACACTTTTAAAAGATTCGACGCCCCAGTTTATCTCTAAATTTTAATGCAAGTGCCATACACTGTGTATAAATTAAATTCATTCAAACAGAATCAAGTACACTTTTTAAACAAAAAAGGATTTCCTTTCCTTTTTTAGTCCCGCGATTCATTCATTCATTCATCCGTAAATAATCCAGTGTCCTTAATCCTGTTAAAGTGTAATACCTCTCCATCAGCTTCCTATTCCATTTTCTAATCTGTTTATCGCTCAGTAGAAGCTTATGAAAGTTTGCAAGTTGCCTACGCGACTCACGCATTATTTAGTTTTGAAAAGGATTTAAGGTATCTGAAGCGTCAAATGCTCTACTCTTCTAGAATTAAATTTTACAATGTAGATGTATTTTGTATGTTTGGATATAGGTATTCATTGAGAATTTTACTATTGCCTTGTTGTTAGAATTCCCTATACTTTTTGAACACTTTTCTTTAAATGTCTGTCAGGGAATTATTCGAAACGCTAAAATTTTTTACTGAAACAGTACAGTTATTTAGAGAGAAATATGAAAAAAATCGAAAACACCAGAACAATATTTATTTATTCTTTAAGAGTTTTTTTGCTCTAACATAACAAGGTTTAGAGATAAATGTTGAAACACATCATAAGTAACTAGAACAAATTAATTCATTAAGAATTATCCTAAGTTTCTTACAATTTTTATTCCCGTTTCTTGGTAGGAACTGTCAGCGAATTATTACAGACTACAACAAGGTTTATTTCGAGGTGTCAATTTTCATCGAAAACATGTAGAAATAATAATAACAATATTTATTCATTGAGAATTCTCCGAACTTCATAAGGATTTTCAAGAAATTCTAGGTCTTTTTTTTTAATTCTCAATTTGTTTCGAGATAGAAACTCTTATTGCTATTTCAAGAATTTCGAAAAAATTTACAAATAATAATAGCGATATTTATTCACTCCAAATTTTCCTAACTTTGTAAGAATTTTATAACAATTTTTGTTCCTCTTTCTTTGGAACTTTAATAAACTATACAAATATTTTCATTGCTATTTCGAGACGAATAATGCAACATTTTCAAATAACAATAACAATGTTTATTCCCTTAGAATCTTCTTAACTTTGTAAGAATTTTCTTGCAATTAGTGTTCTTTGGCGGAAACAGTCAAGCAATTATGATAAACTATAAAAACGTTTATTTCGAGATGGCAATTTTCGTTCTTATTTCGAGATGAACATTGCAAAAATTTTGAAATAATAATAATAATAACAACATTTATTCACCTTGAAAGAATCTTCTTGCAATTTTTTCCTATTTTTTTTTTTTTTTTTTGAATAAATCCAGGAAATTATTAAAAATTCAGAATATTACCTCCAGATAACAATTTTCATTCGTATTTGCAGGTGAAAATTCGTAGTTAATAATAACAGTGCTATTTCGAGACGAGAGTGCTGCAAGAATTGGCAAATAACAATAGCAATACCTACTTATTCACTGAGAATTGTACTAAACTTTATAGGAATTTTCTTGCAATTTTAGTTCTTTTCTTCTTTGGTGATAGGTAAATAGCAAAGTAAACGAACAGGTAAACAGGTAAACAGCCAAATAGACAGATTGATAAATAACAATAGCAAAAATTTGTAGTTAATAATAACAGTGCTATTTCGAGACGAGAGTGCAGCAAGAATTGGCTAATAACAATAGCAATACTTATTCGCTGAGAATTGTCCTAACTTTACAGGAATTTCCTTGCAATTTTGCTTCTTTTCTCTTTTGGTGATTGATAAATAGCAAAGTAAACAGGCAGGTAAACAGGTAAACAGCCAGATAGACAGACAGATAAATAACAATAGCAATACTTATTCACTGAGAATTGTTGTAACTTTATAGGAATGAATCTCCCTGCAATTTTAGTTCCTTTCTTTTTTGGTATATCTATCAACGAATTATTATAAACTATAAAAGATGTTTTTTTCGAGATGACAATCTTCAACAACAGCATTTATTCGTTGAGAACTTTCCTATTTTGCTTTTCGGGAACAATGTTGCAAGAAGCCTTAAATGAGAACAACAAAATTTTTTCGTTGAGGATTTTCCTAATTTTTATTAATTTTTGTTTGCATGAAATAAAAGTATCTATCTTATTATGTCGATTTTCATTTTTATTTAGGCGTAAATATTGAAACAACGAATTCTAAGTAGCAAGAATAAAAATTATTTACTAAGAATTTCCCTAACTTTATAAGAATTTCCTTGCAATTTGTGTTCCTTTTTCGTTAGAGAAACAATCAACGAATTATTATAAACTATAAGAATGTTTGTGTCGGGATAGCTATTTTCATTGTCATTACAAGCTGAACATTGCAAAAATTTTAAGATAACATGCAAGAACAATATACTTCCTTGGAATTTCTGTGGCTTTCTTTACGTAATTTTCAGAGAATTATCATCATCATCATCATCACAAGTTTAAAAATGTTTTTTTTTTGAGTAATTTCCAGCCAATAATTGTAAACTTCAAAAACCTCAAGATAACGATTCATTGATGTTTGCAGCTGAATGTTACAAACATTCGTAATTAGTAAAACGGCGTTTATTCCTTCAAAATGTTTCTCTAAGTTGGTAAGGTTCTTCTTGTAATTTTTACTCATTTTTTTATAACTTCCAAAAAACTATTATAATCTTGAATTGAAAGTAGCAATAACAATATTTATTCGTTGAGAATTTCCCTTCTTTTGAAAGGATATCCTTGCAATTTTAGTTATTTTTTTGAATAACTGCCAACGAGTTTTTATAAACTATATAAAGATGTTTGTTTCCAGATGGCAATTCTTATTGCTATTTCGAGACACAACTTTCCTTTCATTTCCTTGCTATTTTTGTTCTTCGTTTAGAGTAACTGTCAACGAATTGTTCTATTTTATAAAAATGTTTCTTTCAAGATGACAAATTTCATTGCTACTTTGAGATGAACCTAAAAAAATATGTAAATTACAATAACAGTATTTAGTTACTGAGGATCTTCCTAATTTTTTAAGAATTTCTTTGAATTTTTTATTCCTTTTTTGGAAGTAACTTTTAAAGTACCTAGTTTACTTTAAATTGTTAGAAATTTTTGTATTGAGATGGCAGTTGTTATTACTATTTAGAGATGAATATTGAAAAACTCGAAATGGCAAGAACCTTATTTATACATTGAAGATTTTTCTAAGTTTGTAAGAATTTGCTTGCAATTTTTGTTTCTTTCTTTACATAACTTTCAGAGAATTATTTATACGGTTAAAAACTTTTACCTTAATGTGACTGTTCATTCTGTAATCTAGAGATAAATATGCCAATAAAAAATTGTAAATAAAATAAAACGTTAATTTATTGAACTTTCTAACAATTTCTTTGTAACCCTTGCTCATTTTTTTAAAATACATGCCAGGAAATTATAATAACTTTTAAAAATATTTACTTTTAGATGGCATTCTTCATGTATATTGCAAGGTGAATGTTGAAAAAATACGTGAATAACAATGGCAATATTTATTCCTCACTTATTAAGAATTTCTTTGCAATGTTCAAAGTTTTTTTTAAAAACCACCAAACAATTATTGTGGACTGAAAACGTTAACGTGTATTTCTTTGACTCCTATTTATAGCTAAAATTTGAAGCAAACTATAAATAAAAATAGTAAATTGTATGGTTTGGTTTAATGAAGTTACTACAAACAGTTAGAAAACCATTAATTTAAGAGTTGTTATTTGGACAGTTTGGGGAGCGTTTTTCTAACACATTTGAAGTACAATTTTTCTTCTTAAAGGGTGTTAAAGGCAAAATTCTGTTTTTCAATTTTAATATCCTGGTAAAGAACCTTACTCTGCAAGAATTAATTTCCGGTATGATTTAAATTTGCTAAAATTCTCTAACAGATCATTCCAACTGCAGTTCGTAGCCTCGAAAACTGGCGAATGTTGTTTCGCCGTAGTTCTTTATCTAAGAAAAAATTCTATTATCTGATCTTTGTACACGACGAAAGCTGGACAAACAGTTAGTATTGTGGTTAAGTATTTAGAAAAGTTTACCTCAACGAATGCAAACAGAGCTTATTATTCTCTTTCAAGTAGAGTTTCTACCCTCGCGCATTTTATATAACAATGGCAACTTAACGTTCATCAGGGTCTGGATTTAAGAAGGAAATACCATTTGAAAACGGACGATTGAGCAGGCAAAATAACCATTGTAATGTTAGCAACGGAGGTATACGACTCACTAAAGTAATTTAACTTACCACATCGAGAATTTTAAGTAGGCAATGAATTGTTTAGCCAACCTCGTAATTTATTTTTATTTTTGCTTTGTTCAGTCGGCTGCATTAAGTACGAGGGAACCGGGGTTAGATTTAAACTAAGCGCGTGTGTTTCCAGTTGACATTAAAGCAGTAGCTGTCTGGAGGTTCATAGTCGGCACGTGAAGAGAATTGCGTCAACTTTCCTATGATATATTATACTACCTGATCCGAGAACCCTTTAATAGAGGAAAATTTATAACGGAATTAAGACATTTCCAGGAATTAAAGTTTCCCAACGAATAAGAAGTCACATTTCTACTTAACATTCTGTACCCGTTACGGCTCTTTTGTTGTTATTTATATTTGCATCTGCTTACCAAGCACCACTTTGCCTTTTCGAAACTGAGCAACAGTAATTGTTTTTAATGTTATTACATACATTTACTATTATGTAACGATACACACAGGCGTAATGACCACCAAATTTTATAACATATTTGCGATATTTTTGAATAAGCCTTGGAGTTGGAATCTAATGAGATTGTAGGTAGGTGTGAAGGCTACATATATTCCTGTGTGAACAGGACTTTTTAACAGAGGTTATATTAGAAATATTTCTAAGAATTGTAAGTTTCTAGTGCAAAAGCTATTTGCTGTTAAAACGAACATGCTTTATTTTACAGTTAACCTAGTTATCCAGCAAACGCTCGTCTGATTGGCAGAATTATTCATTAATGTACAGCCAAGACAGCAACACAATAATAAATCATTTTTGTTTTCAAAAACCTCAAGTGAATTTCAATAAAATTTTAGAAAAAGTGTAACATTATTAAAAATTCGCAAAAATGTATCAAAAAAGTAATTTAATTCCTGCACAGAGATATTTCGGCACGATAAACAGAGGAAAATATTGTGCAGTCAAGTTTATGGGGTAATATGCACTCGTCGCTTCTTAGCAACCCCCTCTAAAATGTATCTTTCAACCCCTCGGGGACTTTTAGTCGCAGTTATTATTTTAAAAGATATTGAGCTTTATATTTCTAAAATTTAATTAACTCCACTCACAGGTGTGCTGAAGTTGCGTTCTTATAGCTTCAAATTATTATACGCAACCCAAAAATCTTTTAAATTAGGGAATTAAAAATTATCAGCTGTTTAAAATGATTTATTTCCATGGACAAAACTGCAGAAATTCAGGTAATGGAGTTCATAGTTTCATTTTTTACCACACAGTTTTACCGCAGCTTTACCGGAAATTTCGCCCCTCTTAAATTAAACAACATAAACCGTACGCAAATTTGAATTAATATTAGAGGGGAGGTAAATATTCTACGTAGAATGACAATAAACATTTTTATTACACAAAGTTTATTTAGAATATTCTAAGGCTAAAATATTGCCCTAAAATAGCAAGTAAGTTGCTTTATCTGTTTGCTTTTATTTTATGTTCGTTCATTCTCACCCCCCTTTGAACTAATTAATAAAAAATTATAGTTATTTAGTTATTTTTGACAATCTATGTGTTTGTATTTTTGAGAATTCTGATTCCTTTGGTGTATTTTCTTTAAAGGTTAAATTCCAGAAACGACCTGCTTTCTGTTATTATTTTCACTTTTGCTGCAACGCAAATATTTGCTCACTAAAAAAGCGTTCAAGCACGTATTGTTACAGAACCCTTAGACAAGCCCTTTAATGCGTTTCAGTGCAGTTTCTATGCATTGTAGGGTTTAAAAATTCACTGACTGTAAAAATAACTCTACCGTATTAAAATAATGGCTTTTTAAAAAGCACCCCTTGGCAATTATTTACGAAAAAATACAGAGGCTGAAGGTTTGATATTGAATATAAAGATAAATTTGTGTTTTGGGGTTATCTTTTTAATAATTCATTTGTATTTTCTGGAAAACTTTATTAATCCTATGAAATAAATACATAAAGTGTCCAAAAGGCCTTGGATTCTTTGGCCAGTGGCTGTTTATTTATGTACATCTGGACGTAAGTCGAGATCCCTTTAAATTAAAACGAATATTCAAAAATTGTTACAAACTCCGCTATTTATAAATAAAGTGTTATATATTAAATTGATTGATTCCACGACTTTTGAGGCACACGTGGATTGAGGAAGGTTACAGAATTTAGTATTTATAAGCGTACGGAATAATAAAATCTGTACGAAAGAAAATACTGCATCACATAAGGATTGGCTTAAGTAGGTACTCGTATTTTAAGAATATGTGTCGGAAGAGAATATCAGCATTTCTTATAAATCAGCTGCAACCAATACTATAGGTACTTATTAGAATAGCATAGGTACCGAATAGGAAAAAGCCACAAGAAAATTCCTTGAGGCTAACAAGTGACTTGATGGGTTTTTAATTAATTTCTGTGGCTTTTAGGGTATTGAATTATGCGTTCCATTCCAGGGTTAAATGAATGGACCAGCTAAATTAACTACCATGTTTAAAGGTGAAAACCGTGCATCAATAGAAAAACATGCCTTAAAGAATTGGGAGCTGCGCATATCTCTCCAAATCATAACAAACGATGAAAAAATAATCACTACAACATAGGTATAGCGACCGTAAATATTTTAGGAAGAACGTGTTCAGTAAATCTACAAAGCCTGTTGGGTCCTATTGATATAAGGTGTTGTGTAATAAAATGCAGGCTTCCAAGAATTGCCTTTTCATCACGCTCTGCATGTCAATAGATGACACAACCTTAAGAAGAACAATAAGAATTAAGGGCAGAAAAACCAATAATTGGCAGCGTATCAACAACAAAAATTAAAAAAAAAACAATGAGAAGAAATAGTGAAATTCACATAACAAATTTACGAAAAGCATACTAGCTTAACAATGAAAATGAAAAAAATGAATAGCAGCCTTTTTTAAACTTTGCAAGAGGACGGCAACACTCTTCAAAGGGCATGTCACCTTCAGGAAGAAGATTAAACTCTGCAAGAATAAAAGCCAGAGCCAAAAGAACACTAACACGTGAATTCAAGGTTGCCAAGAGACTGCATTAAATGTGCTGCTTTTAACCAACATTTCATTGTGTATACGTTTTGAACCAATTCCTTCAAGAATGGCAAAATAAAGAAAAGAACACGTGACTAGAAATAGAAGAGCATAAGATCGTCACTTTATATTAACTTCATTGACGACCATATTTTAGTTGCTGAACACGAATAAGGCATGAATAACATGCTTAGAATTAAAATACAACTATAGAAGTGTTAATTTGGACAAATCGGGTTTTAAACACAGTCTAACTAGCTAACTGTTTTGCACCAGAAGTGATGGGAAAGGTTAATCAAAAACAAAAAATATATAAAAAGCGACAGTACAAGTCTATGGCTCAAAGCATATTAGGAAAAGCATACGATATAAATAAAAGGTAAAAAAGATAATTAATGGCGATGAAAATGCAAAGGCTTGTCAAGGAGTGCAAAGCATTGCCGAGAAGTTCAGCCTACAAAGATAATGAAGGGCACATTTAAGCACAGAGAGATTACAGAAAGACTAGGTACAGGTAGTAAGGTTAGTATATATGAACATGATGAAGAATAATAGAAATATTGCCATGGATCTTTCTTAAAAGACATCGAAAACGAAGACAAAGGCGTAGCTGACGTGAAACTGTGGAAACAGCAATGGCGAGACTGAACATGAGAGTGAGGCAACGTCGCTATAGAAAAGAATATGGAATGGGTACTGGAAACGAGACAGCTTTAAGCTTTAATATTGTTAAGAAGTTAAGAATTTTTACACTGCTAAGTTTTGCCGCTGCTAAGATTGGCTACGTCATTTCATATTAAGCAGACGCCCGGAATTTCCGTTTGGCGAATGTTGCTTAAAAAAATCACCGTAGTAGCAACAGACAATGTTGTGCCGGTCGACGTTAATCATTGTTCGGATTATTTCTTGATTACAAATGTAATTGATCAGTTTCATATACTTTATGCAGTTGAATTACTTGCATTTATCATGTTCCCGGCGCCTCATGTGAGCTTTAACAAGCACCTCACAGAGCCGGTCCTGCAAAGAAATATTTACGAGAACCAACGCTTACATTACAATTCATCAACGTATCTACAATGGGATAAAAAAAATCGGTGCATAATTAAAATACTCTTATTTAAAACAATGCAAATTCTTTTGTTATTCAACGCTAAACTCAGTTCAATTTACATTCTTGTTGTTGAATGTTTCGTTGCAGTATTATAATTTTTAGAAAATATTTATAACGATTTAACCATTAGTGGTTCATAAGGAATTATAAAAAAATATTAAGGACCTACAAATAGGTATATGGCTCTTGAAAGTATATGGATAAGCGTTTTGGCACACTGTCCTTCTTTAATTATCTTCTCTTCAGGCAAATACCTTATTATCAGAGACCTTAATACATTACATCATTCCGAAAAAATTAAATACAATATATTGAATAAGATCATAATGTCTAGGACACCAAAAAGAAACAAATAATGTAAAAAGTTAAAATGAGAAAGAGAGAGAAATTAATGGAGAACTTCTGGTCAAAAACAGCAAAATATTTTTCCGTAACATGTAAAAATTTATTATATGTATATGGCAGGGAGAGATCTACGTAAACCTAATATTGCGTGTAGATTATTTATTAATTCGAGCATATAAGTAACAGAAATTCGGTTATAAATGTAACATATAAAGAAGAGATTTGTATGTCAACGTTTTTCTAGCTTATAAAAGGCAAAAGAGGTTATAGATTAGCACAAGGCTTTTAATAAATATTAATAAAGTAGTCTACTTTCTGCACATATCTTATAACAAAATTTAGCATTGGACACATTTGCCACATTTTTCAAACTTTTGAATTATGTCCTCAAATTTATTGATCTGACATCACATTTACAATCAGGATACCTCTTGTATTTTTAATCAATAATAATGGCGTAGAAGCTACTTCTATACTCTTTTAGCAGAAATCAGACGTGAGAAAGGTTGCGATTTGGAAATAGTGGAAGCATACCCTGGCTTAGTGCGTAAGACTAAAGAACATTATATAGCTTTTTAACGGTTTCCCACTTTTTGAAAATCCTAGTTTGACTCACAACAAAATTCAAAGCTCAGTATGCGTCAGCTACTACATTATCAATGTGCATTTTAGAATTCAACTTTGAGTCATACACCGAAACCACTCACAAAATCAATACTTGGTTGTATTTCAGAATTCATCTTATATTTAAATAGGTAACTGATGATTTTTTTTCCTTGTAAAAACATAACATTGCACTTATTGAACTGTAAATGATTTTGTATGCTTCAGTTGTACGTATAAATTATCAACATTCTTCTACGATTCCGTTCAATTCTCTACTATATCAATACTAATTTTACATTTTACAATTTACATGAGGCAAGAACTATATCGAATAACTTTAGGTAAATCATTTTATGAATATTAAGAGTGAAAGTGGCCCTAAATTAATTCGATCCCTGAGGGACACCAGAATTGGCATGACGTTTTCCAGATGTGTTACCATTGTGTGTGACTACGAATGAATATTAAAGTTAAAAATGAAGACAAAGTTTATTAAAGAAAATGTCTAAATGATACTTTGCACCTGATCAAATTTTTTAGAACAAACATTTGGGATCTTACTAAAAAGTGCTGAAACACCAAAAGAAGTTTTCGAGCTCAAACATTTTTTCTTGGGATACTACTCTTCCTCATAACGTACACAACTAAATTTATTAACTTACAAGAGCATTGCTGGAATATTCAGAATTTTCAAAGCTATTTGATGCTTTTATTTTTAACTAATTAATTTTAACATACTAAAGGTTCGATTTGTTGCCGACTCAATCCGCGAGGTACAAAATACAGTTGGTCTGCTTTTAATTTTTAAATTTTAAATATTCCCTTTTATAACAACTGATGTTAACAGAGTAATCGGGCCACCCATTCAAGTACTGACCGGGAACAAGGAGGCCTAGGACCGGTCACTATGGGAGCAAAAAATCCCTCACTGAGGGAGACCTATATGTCCAGCACTGGACGCAGAAGGTTGATTAAAAAAACAGCCGATGTAGTATCAATCCGAAAACTGGCAACATTGCGATAGTTTTCTGTCGTCGTCGTCTTATCTTTTATTGGCTTAGATCTATCTAATTATTGTGGTACATTGGTAATTAAATTGGCAACTTCAGTGGAATATTTCCCCACCAAAGTGGCTGGGAATATTGAAGATGCTGATTAGTAAATTATAGAAGGAATTTGGTTTGATTCTGGAACATTGATATGATTTTTCAGGATTCTTTCAATTTTCTTTTTCCACTGGACCAGGCCAAGAGTTACTTCATTTTATAGATTGAACTAATTTGAACTTCCAAAACAAGGCTGAAACAATTTTTATAAAGTTGTTTGCAAAAATTATTCGTTCAATACTTCAAAATTGCAAACATTTTAAATTCTTGAAAGTTTGAAATCTTTCTACGAGCCTTCAACATTTAAAAAGTAAATGAATTAGTATTAATTATGTATATTTTTTCTTGTGGTGTTTTGCCAAGTTTATAACCAAATAATTCTTACCCCTAACGAGCACTATACTTCAGTTTAGATTAATTCCCAAGCCCAAATTAATAAAAACCACAGGTAGTTTCAGCTCAAGTAACAAATGATTTAAAAAGCTTTTAATTTCAGGCAACCCCCAAACACCTGTACGGTATAATTTGGTGGTTTATTTTACAAATAGTCCCTCAGTTCGTCATAAATCAAGTATATCAGATTCCAACCGTAGAAAAATAGTAGAAAAACAAAAATTTCTAATTAAATTGCAACGGCTTTTGAATCGATTTCCGTTTCAGAAGTGGAAGTAATCATATCTAAAATAAAATATGAATCAGTTTGTGGTTGTCTGGTCAGGAAAATTGGTATCAATTTCTTTCAGATTACTATTGCACAACTTAACACGCAACTTAACACACGCACTTGGGCAGGTTCGATCGCACACGCAACTTGAACTAATACTTTTCATTGTTACGTATAGTAATTATATCGTGGATGAAATTATACTTAGTTGCAAGTTATATTATAAGAAAGAATACATTCGTGTTACGAGGGTATTCGTTTATAGTAACCATAAACAAAACCGAAACCTCAACAGTGAATTTAGTTAGGCAGGTTATATTCGAGCCATATAAGTCTTATTAGATAAAATATTTCATGGCGAAAGGTGGTTAAAGAATTTTTCTACCTGTTCCACCTGTATTTTGACAGTTCTCATAAATATTACGAAATTAAAGTTCACCCCAAGACAGATAGCTCGTTATAAATACCTAATGTTAGCCGCATATAAAAACCGTATAAACTTCCAGTCAACAGCTAATTTCAATTTGTATTTAGGTTAATTATCACATAAATGGGAAGAAGCCGTAGTTAAGGATTCATAAAACCCATTCGGAATACAGTCGAGTAATATTATGTAGATGCCCGAAATTAAAAACGTTGCCCCCTGGGGGAACACTATAAGGTTATGTTCTAATTTATTAGAGGCTTATCTAACTTCTTTTTTTACCTGCAGTTCTACTTATGTTCTAACCATTTAGCCATTAAGTTAAAACTAGGCGGTTTATATACTACCGATTTAAAAAGGTTTTATCGTTAAAACAGCTTCTATTTAATCAGTTTGGTTAATATTAGACAAACTACCTTACTAAACCCTATCATTACGTATTAAGTGGAGAAACGGCCATTAAATTTTTATTTTTTCCTACTGGCATTCTAACTACTGCGGCTTAAAAGCTGCGACAGAGTTGTTAAGAAATTCTGATATTCTCAATTTAGCGAAGTTATAAAGTTATAAAGTAAACAATCTTATTAGCACCTAATTAAAGCTAAAGTCTGCAGTTTTCCGGAACGTTATTATATTCCTTAATTAGAAGTGAAGTTGACAGAAGGAGGTCACTGGAAAAAGCAATTGACTGAAATGGCCAGCAGCTACGCCCCTTTTCGTGTGTTGTCGGAATAAATAATGTTGTTTCTTATACTAATTCGTGGCTCTGTCTCTGCCTATTGTTTTAATTAATATAACTTTAGTAACATGTGTTGTGATTTTGTGTGCGGCTGAAATACTATTTGACTTTTTCTAAACCAAGAAACTAATTTAGAAGACTTTGTTGATTACATAAAAACAGCTAAGAAGGAAATTACTAAACCAGTTCAGAATATAAATAATGCTGCTGAAAATTCATTATATTACATAAAGTCAAGAGCTGTTTCAATCTGTTGGTGAATTGAGTATAAACTCAGACCTTACAGTCTATGTTTTAGAGTTATTGTTATCACTTTTAAATTTCAAAAACTTAGAGTTTATTAAGTACCTACTTCAGAATTTAATGTTTGATGTTGAAGAAACTATGCATATTTCAAAGGTTATTCGAAGAAAACGATCCTTCAGCTTCAATTTATTTTTTCAGTGATGGCAGTTAATAAACAGACTGCCTTAAAGGTTTACTAACTCTATAACTAATTAATTAATTCGTTCATTAATGGGGGAGTTGGCTTGAAAAACATTTAATCGGTTGACGAATAATCTAATACAGTAGACAATTCATACACTCCTTCGTTATTTTATTAAAGCACAGTTGTGTAGTAAACAGAATAAAAAACTGCTAAAATAGAAACACTTTATTAACTATTGGGAACATAAAAAAATGATAAGAGAGATGAAACCATGTAACGTTGATACAGCAACAAACCAAGAAATAAATAATTCTGCATACAAGAGGGCACAAACTAGAACAAAAGGGAACTGGATTCCTAATTAAGGGAATTTACTACAGAGAAGAAGTTTTACACTTCAAAGGCATAAACGGAAAATTTAGCCTACGGAGTATAAACATAAACCAGAGCACAAAATCACTTAGCTAATACCAAGAATAAACAAGGAAAATCAAAGAGATCACATCCTCATTACAAGGACAGATGTTGTAGTAATATATCAAATATCAAGGGAAGATAAGTCAAATAACAATACAAATGCTACCAAGAGAGGTTAGTGATATGTGAATATATATCAAACAAAATACATTAGAAGTAGCTAATAAATTTATAAAGCTGGTACGACCAAGAATATGAGAATGCAACAAATTTGAAAAGAACTGCAAGAATAAAACCGCTACAATTAGGAGAAGAATAGAATTTGAAGTAATACAAAAAATAAATAAAGCAACGAGATTATATAAAGAAAATACGTGAAATGGTGGAATAAGCGAATTATAGAATAAGTGTTGTGAGAGGTATAGCAGACGACCGAAGTTTAGGTGGCTGTCCGGCGTGCATCGAGTGAGTCAGGGTAGTAAGTCGGGTGCGCGAGAAGTACGACAACGATGATAGACGTGCGAGACGGCTGAAAAAATGCTAAAGTATGAAATGTAATTTAATTAAAATTAAGAAGTTGTGCAAAAGCCCTGCATAGGTTTCCTAGAACAATATTCTATGGACAAGTTAAAAGTAATAAACAAAATTATTATTTAGTTAAAGGGCATTAAACATGAAACAAAATAAAAATAATACGGCAAAAACACTTCAAAAAACTACAGGAGGGTACGCTTGAAATAGAAGAAATAACAAAGATATTAAATACAGACTACAAGTGGGAAACAAATAATTATATCATTAACAACGTTTATTACAAAATAAAAGTTTTTGTGAAAATACAAATGTAACAATAATAAATCCGCTGATTACATACACAACACAGACAATCATACTAACAGAAAGTGATGAAAACAAATTGAGGGTGCTTCGAAGGAAATTCATATTCATATTCAAACTCAAGAAGGAGAATATAGACTATGGATAAACCGTGAACTATTTTGCAAAACAAACGAAAAACATTATATAAATTAAATTAAGAAGAACAAGTTGGTTTAGCCATATAGAAAGAAGCGAGAATGATAACATAATAAAGTCGAATACAAATTGAAAACTGTTCGAAGAAAGAACAAGGGGGAGACCAAGAAGTGGATGGAGACTTGTATTGGACTAATGAAAATAAACCGGAAATAACAAGCAGAAGATGAGAAATATAAATACCTATACATAGATATATAAATAGGTGAAATGTGCCAAAGCACACCAGGAACTATAATAGCATAATACATAGAGGAAATGGGGTATAATCTACCGCAAAAATTTACTGAATAGCTCTTCGGAGCGACAAATACTCCTTGGGCCGGGTCTATGATGAAGATTATAATAACAAGCTTAAATATCAAAATATTTAAAAAGATTATGTTTTTAAAGTACCGTCAAATACTTGAACATGTCACTGATTTTATGTGGAAATTGCAAAGCTTGTAAAATCTATAGTTTCTTTCAAGAAACAGCAATAATCCAAGAAACTCTAACAATGATAAATTATTATTGAGTCCACAGCTAGGACAAAAATTCAGTTAAGCAATGTAAAGCTACATAAAATATGGGCCAAAAGTAGTCCCGTTCTTTTATGACGGCCACGGTACGTTAACTTCTGAATAATTAAAATATAGATAAAAACAAAAGCAAAAAGGGATTCGGAGGAGCATTATTTATATAATCAATTTTTCATAGCATGAAATATTTAGCAACGTTTCGACAAAAGCATTTTGCCTTCATTAGGGCTAAATTCCAACATACATCAGAAATATTTTAGCACAAGCTATGTACATGTTAGCAAAATTAGCATTAAAAGCAGGTCAAGCAATGCTGTAACGCTGTAACTGCAAAAGCGAAAAATGTAAGTATATGGTAATACATAAATTAATTTAAAATCCAATATAATTATTGTTTTAAAGGGATAGCTAAAAATATAGCTCATATGGGGAAAAAAATAGTTAAAGTAAGTCTCAGGCAGGATTTTCTAGAAGGTTATTAATTTATTCCATATACGCTTCGATTACGCCCAATAAAATTGTAGCAATTCTTCAAGAAATTACAAGGGATTATAATAATTAATCCCTGTGTTAATGAGGAATCTCCTAAAACCTACCAGTACAATAGCGTCGCAAAATAAACTTATAGATATTGATTACGTACTCAACAAGCTAAGTAATACAATATGATTATTAATATACTACTTTCTTTGTACACTTCTGAATAGCAGACTTCAGTCAGCCTTGTGAAAAATATATGCAGTTATAAAAAAAAAAAAAAAACTAAAGCATAGCACTCGTCTAGCACATTAATGGTTAACGTGATAATATGCGAAAAAAAATCAAAAAATATTAAAAGAGGAAGTCAACGAAGAAACATGAATTAAAGGCAGAAAGAATGAAACATGATATCATTTCGAAAAACGTAACAAGATACGATCTACGTATTTGTATTGTGAAAAATAATCTTTCAATTTTGATAAAGGTTGATCTGGATATTAATACGTCAAGATCATAATAATTATAGATCATATTTATTTAGTTGATGACTTAATCCTTAAAATACAGAGCAGACTCAATAACTATTGTAAGATAATGAAACCCCTTACAACGAATAACAATTCAGCTTTTTCGTTTTCGTCGGAAACAGTAAAATCAAGTTCTGTATTTTGCGATTCCTTTTATACTTTCTAAAAATTAAATAAATTTGTAAACTATTAAAGCACTGAACGTAATGTTTTGGAAACAAATCTATCGTCGTTTTCGGGCGAATAAACAAGGTTTAATCTTACACTGACAAAGTTTTGTAATTTAGAATAATCAGAATAAGTTGTAAATGAAACTATGTATTTACAGCAAGTATGGGTAAATAACAATGTTATCTACAACATTATTAAACCAATAGGTGTACAGTGTACACTAAGATATAATGAGTATAACAGGTAATTATTACAGGGGCAATCTGTGATAATCTTTAGATGAAGGTAATCGTTCGTGCAGTACTTATTTGAATTAACGGTTTCTTTATGTAATGTAGGTACTAGTAGTAGTAATATTTATTTCCTAAATGCTTGATCAAGATTTTGTTCATTAGAGATGACAAGGATATGTCATCTGAAGAAGATGAAGAGACAACAAACCATCGTACATATATTTAATCCATATATTTTAATTTCTAAATTTCCGCATTTTCATTAATGGCAAAATTTAACATTACTGAAAGTTACTGAAATTTTATAATGTTCACTTCATATTGGACACTTGTTCAGCTAGCTAATAATTGATGTTACAAATATCGTTAGTATTATTAAGTATTTAGGATTATGCAAAGGTATCGTCATAATACCAAGTAATTTCCAGGCGGTAACCTATGATAAATGAATTAAAAGAAAAATCCGAAGAAGTTTAAAAATGAACATGAGTAAAATGAAAACAATGGCAGATGAAGAAAAGAAGAAAACAACAGTTGACAATCGATGGTGTGAACAATCCAATCATTGTAAACAAAAAATTACTCATTATCAGACTCGAACAGCAACACGAACTGTCCTATACTTCACACCATACACATTTAGAAAAATTAAAGCGCATACTTAGTAACAAGGAGTTAACCACAGCAATGAAGATTCCGGTTCTAAAATAGTGTGTAATGCCACTTCTAGTTTATAAAGTCGAAACGATGAGCTTCGTCGAGAAAATTACAAAAATGTACGGTTTCAGGAAGATGCATATATAGACACTTTGCATCTACTGAAAGAAAGGCCGTGAAGTGGTGTTACGGTAGGAATCGCTCGCTTTCGTATTTAGTTAAATTATTGGATTTATATTGATCTGGTTATTCTTTTATTTAGACTTTCCCAATTCCGTATTGATTGTATAGTTGCATACGTCATAGGCGCTTCTCTTCTTATTTGGTATTCACTTAGTGGGTTTTAATCATAGGGAATTTTAGAAATTTTAGGTTGGTTCGTCAGAGAATTATGTTGGCAGTTCGTTAGTTTTGCTTTCTTCTGCATTCAACATCGGTCATGGATGGATGTCAACTTTGGTTTTAGTATTTAATTATCCTAATTTAGTTGGATAATCCGAAGTCGACATAATTGGAGATGCTTTTAGTTTGCCTATTGGGCCTTTAGTGAATTTAGAACGGTAGTCGTTTTGGATTGTAAGCATTCTTCATAACCTTGATTGGGATTTGTAACCGTTCAAACGACCATTTTGTAGAAGCTTTACGAAGGGCATTTAAGAACTTTTGGCCCTTCTTTTCCTTAGCGTACGTTCTTGTACGCTTTAGTTTTGTGGTTGGTGCTGGTTTTTCGTGCAGCACGTGTTTGTTGGTAGAAAACACCTGTTAGTTCAACACCACGATTTTGAGGAATTCGTAATTAATCCGAAGAAATTATTCTACCCTGTGATTTAGAAGATACGTTTATTAGCCTGGAATTTTCCTGAGTTCAAGTTCGTTATCTTTACGTTTTACGCCCCACATTTAGAGGTTGAAGGTCAGATAAACTTAAGATTTGATTTGGAGGTTATCTTATGTTATTTAGTTAAATTTAGACGTTTAAACATTTAGTAGATTGAATTTTGAGATTTAATTTTTGTTAGTAATTTAATTGAAATCGTTTAACAGAAATATTTACAGAAATTGTAGTTTGCATTGTTATTTAAAGTGTTAGTGAAACTTTCAATCGTCATTTAGTAAATCGTACTCCAGAGTGCGAATATTTAATACTGTGGTTGCAGTCACAGCAACGGGAGTATAAATTGTATCTTGATTTTGTAAAAGGAATATTCAAATTTCGTGGTTCAACGATTATTTCTTTTTAATATATTATATCGTAATTGAATTTTTGGTACTGACAGGTTTTGCAAGATTATTATTATTATTTACTTGTGTTATTATGTTTTTTTTTTAAGCTGCGCCAACGATTAAACTGAGCTCATTTTTCTTCGTGTGCGTTAGTTATTAAGTTAAGTTAAGGATTATCCGTGCGAACCCTCCGAGAGTCCACGTTCGTTTAATTACGATCTTAGTATTTATGCATTTTACTTCGTTTAGTTACGATAGTTATTTTGGAAGTTTGAACATTCCCTATATATATTTTTTTTTTTTGTGTTAATTAGCTCTCGTGATATACATAGATATATTTCATTTAGGCTTACATTTGGTTATAATTTTAGTAATTTCCTTATTTGACCTTTGAATTAATAACTTAATTATTAATTTTTCAATTTCAATTTTGTGTATGTGTTTTGCTTATGAGTTAATATATATCCTATTCGTTAATTACCGAGTCTTGCGTTTTATTGTCAAGTCAATTGACTTTTGGAGGTCTATTCTTCAGTAGGTCCGGACTGAAGCTGTTACGTTATAAGTAAGGACTGGCGCCCAAGGAACATCGTTAGTTTAGCTATTTAGTGAGCACTACTATTTTCTTTTAGGAACCTCACGCCCACGCAACAGAGTAGCGGGTTTATTTAGTGTTATCACCTCCGGATAACAATTGATATACTTCACCTAGTGCTGGTGTAGCATATTTCTGACGCCCAACGTGTTGGGGCTGGCTCGATTAGAGTTGATTAGTCGATTAGATTAGTTTAGAACCAGCTCTTTTAAACTGGTTAGTTAGCAACGTAATTATCGAATTTAGGATATTGTTAGAATATTAGTCAGGATGTCTTTCAAATTAGAAGTAGACAGGTTATTAAAGGATGAGTTGGAGTACGAACTCAAAGTTAGGGGTATTCATAAAGTAGGTAGTAGCGTGGATGAACTTCGTAAGAACCTGAGAGGTGTTTTAGTATTAGAAAAGTCAGGTAGCGTAGTTTCGAGCTATGTTAAATTAGATGCCAAGACTGAGATAGATATTTGCCTAACTAAACTCACCGAAGCTGAGGGTATATTAAGTTCTTTTACTGCCACTGTTTCTGTTTCGCAAAGTAAAAAAATCGAAAGTAAGTTTTCACACATATTTAGTCGTATCGATAGGATTCAAACCATCGATCCCGATTTGTTAGATAAACGTTCACAAGCCTTTGCTAAGTTAACTGGATTAGTTGCTGATTATAATGCTAAAAAGCAAGACATTAGTGAGCTTCCGTTTAACCCAGCTTTCTTTGAAGATACTTCTGCGACGTCTGGGACTAGTCAGGTTGTTAGTGGTCAAACCCAAGTTAGTCAAACTTCGTTAGTTACTCCGAAACCTATTCCGGTTTATAAATGGCATTTAAAATTTTCTGGTAATCCAAACGACAACATGAGTTTTAATTGTTTCCTTGAACGTGTTAGCGAACTTTGTAAGTCACGCATGATTAGTAAAGACCAATTATTTGCTTCAGCCATAGACTTGTTTGAAGGTGAAGCTTTGTTATGGTTCAGGTTAGTTAGTAAGCAGGTTCATGATTGGGAAGGTTTAGTTAAACTCATGAGACAGGAATTTACACCTTCTTATAACTCCGATAAATTATGGGACCAAATTTTAAAACGTACCCAGGGTCCACAAGAAACCATAGGTATTTATGTAGCTGCCATGTCTACTTTGTTTGATAGAATGCCTATTCCAGTGTCAGACAGTTTACGTCTTAAGGTACTTTGCTCTAACATAATACCATTTTATCAGGAACGTTTAGCATTAGTTGATATTTCAACACCCTACGAGTTGATTGAACATTGTAGAAAGTTAGAAGCTGCTAGACAAAAGATTGAGGAATACAAACCTCCGGTTAGAGGCCAATTGTCTTTGGAACCTGATTTAGATTACTCGTATTCTTCTCCTAGTACTTCTCAAGGTCCTTTCGCTTTAAAATGTAGATCAGCCGATGCTCAAGAAGTTACCGTTGTTAGAAGACTTTGTTTTAGGTGTAATAAGCCTGGTCACATTGCTCGTAACTGTCGTGTCAGAACACGTTTAGAATGTTTTGGTTGTGGGAAGTTAGGTGTTACCAAAAACAATTGTAGCAGTTGTAATAGGTTGTCGGGAAATGAATTGCTCCTTAAACCTAAATAGGCTACTGTAGTGGTACGATTAGTTATTGTGTTGTTTTAGTCATTTAGCGGGTTTGGTTGGTTGGGTGTGTTATGTGTTAGTCTAATTAGCTGGGAGGATTTAATTAGACATTTGTCCCATTAGGATTTTCCATCTTTTCCTAGTTGTGTTGTTTATTTTGTACGGGTATATCCCTCATATTATTGTGTCCGTTACCCTACATACATATATTTTGCTCTTTTGCTATTCATCCTTCTGCCCTAGTCATTTCGGGGTCAGCTTTAGTGATGTAAGTCGGTCCTGGGCTTACACACTTAACCTTTAGTGGAGAGTGGTGGTGAGTTAAGATATTTTTGTTACTGTAATTGAAGTCTATCTATATTCGTGACAATCCTTTCGGGGACTCACGCTGGACTTTCGGATGTTACCGTAACCTCACATTTTTTTGGCCTTTTTGAATTTAGAAATTTCTGATTAATTGTTTATGTGTAGACAACCACTCGAAGCTAAAACCTCCTATCCATATCCTTCTTCTGTGATCGTTTACTATCATCTTTACTTGATTCCCATCCTTTTTCAAATTATATCTTTTCCTTCCGAGATGTAGTCTTGTGTTGGCTGCTATCTAGTGTTAGTTATTGTGAGTTTTCGAGCGGCGCGCCTTAGCCATCCAGCGCGACGAACAATTCAGCTAACTTACAATAGTTAGTCTCCCGCACAGTTCAACATTCTCTCTTTGTCCGTCCCATTTCACATACTTTTCTTTAATTCCTTTTGTTCTCCTTTTTCATTATCATTGTTTTGGGGTTATTTACTTAGGTAATTTTCTGGGTTAGTTGCCATCCTATAATCCTATACGTTTTGGGAATTGTTTAGTTACGCATCTTGGCAGATGCTTGTTAAGAAAGGGAGGGATTTGTTACGGTAGGAATCGCTCGCTTTCGTATTTAGTTAAATTATTGGATTTATATTGATCTGGTTATTCTTTTATTTAGACTTTCCCAATTCCGTATTGATTGTATAGTTGCATACGTCATAGGCGCTTCTCTTCTTATTTGGTATTCACTTAGTGGGTTTTAATCATAGGGAATTTTAGAAATTTTAGGTTGGTTCGTCAGAGAATTATGTTGGCAGTTCGTTAGTTTTGCTTTCTTCTGCATTCAACATCGGTCATGGATGGATGTCAACTTTGGTTTTAGTATTTAATTATCCTAATTTAGTTGGATAATCCGAAGTCGACATAATTGGAGATGCTTTTAGTTTGCCTATTGGGCCTTTAGTGAATTTAGAACGGTAGTCGTTTTGGATTGTAAGCATTCTTCATAACCTTGATTGGGATTTGTAACCGTTCAAACGACCATTTTGTAGAAGCTTTACGAAGGGCATTTAAGAACTTTTGGCCCTTCTTTTCCTTAGCGTACGTTCTTGTACGCTTTAGTTTTGTGGTTGGTGCTGGTTTTTCGTGCAGCACGTGTTTGTTGGTAGAAAACACCTGTTAGTTCAACACCACGATTTTGAGGAATTCGTAATTAATCCGAAGAAATTATTCTACCCTGTGATTTAGAAGATACGTTTATTAGCCTGGAATTTTCCTGAGTTCAAGTTCGTTATCTTTACGTTTTACGCCCCACATTTAGAGGTTGAAGGTCAGATAAACTTAAGATTTGATTTGGAGGTTATCTTATGTTATTTAGTTAAATTTAGACGTTTAAACATTTAGTAGATTGAATTTTGAGATTTAATTTTTGTTAGTAATTTAATTGAAATCGTTTAACAGAAATATTTACAGAAATTGTAGTTTGCATTGTTATTTAAAGTGTTAGTGAAACTTTCAATCGTCATTTAGTAAATCGTACTCCAGAGTGCGAATATTTAATACTGTGGTTGCAGTCACAGCAACGGGAGTATAAATTGTATCTTGATTTTGTAAAAGGAATATTCAAATTTCGTGGTTCAACGATTATTTCTTTTTAATATATTATATCGTAATTGAATTTTTGGTACTGACAGGTTTTGCAAGATTATTATTATTATTTACTTGTGTTATTATGTTTTTTTTTTTTAGCTGCGCCAACGATTAAACTGAGCTCATTTTTCTTCGTGTGCGTTAGTTATTAAGTTAAGTTAAGGATTATCCGTGCGAACCCTCCGAGAGTCCACGTTCGTTTAATTACGATCTTAGTATTTATGCATTTTACTTCGTTTAGTTACGATAGTTATTTTGGAAGTTTGAACATTCCCTATATATTTTTTTTTTTTGTGTTAATTAGCTCTCGTGATATAGATATATTTCATTTAGGCTTACATTTGGTTATAATTTTAGTAATTTCCTTATTTGACCTTTGAATTAATAACTTAATTATTAATTTTTCAATTTCAATTTTGTGTATGTGTTTTGCTTATGAGTTAATATATATCCTATTCGTTAATTACCGAGTCTTGCGTTTTATTGTCAAGTCAATTGACTTTTGGAGGTCTATTCTTCAGTAGGTCCGGACTGAAGCTGTTACGTTATAAGTAAGGACTGGCGCCCAAGGAACATCGTTAGTTTAGCTATTTAGTGAGCACTACTATTTTCTTTTAGGAACCTCACGCCCACGCAACAGAGTAGCGGGTTTATTTAGTGTTATCACCTCCGGATAACAATTGATATACTTCACCTAGTGCTGGTGTAGCAGTGGATAAGAGATGTAGTGGAAATAATGCAAATGTGAAGTGATGATGTGTTGGACAAGAAAGTGAACCAGGAAAACAATAGAAGGAAAATCATGAAATGGCAAAACGTTGGACCACTCATCGCTGTTACGAAAAATTAGTGGAAAACGTTGTGTGTGAAAAACTACTAATAATATAGGGAACTAGGAAAACATAAAGGAAGTAATGTCCGAAGATGGACGAGCGATGCTGCTTCAGGTAGAGGAAGCGGGAGAAAGGGGAAAAGCAAAAGAAGAAGAAGTAGGAGAAGGAGAAGAAGGCAGAGGAGAAGAAGAAGAAAAATTTAGGTAATTCTATATTAGAAAAGGTATTACTAAAAAGTTTTTAAAAATGCCTGTGTCTAGTTGAAATAGTTATTTTCATAACAAGTGCGGGAAGTTAGCGATTCCGAAACGAATGCAGGACGTTACAGAAACGAGCGAAGTGAGTTTCTGTACCTGCATGAGTTTGTACTTGTTTGTTGTTTGGTGTCGCGTGCCCTCCCGTTCTCTTCAGCACGTGCGTCGATTTGTAACTTGCCTCGTAGTAAATTTCTATGTTTATTTGTAAAATTTCTGTGGCTGCGAAAGTGGTTTGTTCCGAAATCTTTAATATAGGCGTCCATCTGCATGGCCGGACCGAAGCTGTGATCCAGATAATCGCATTTGGGGACCAAGTCTTTGATATTTTTCTCCAGCTGCAGTTACATATCCTCCCCGCCCTCGTAGGCAGTTTCCGTCCCCTACTATATTCTTTACTTGAATTTAATGATTGATGGTGTACATGATTTCGCATTTCAGCCTGCTGCTTATGACATCTTGTTCTCTTCCTGCTCCTAGTATAGTGTACGTTGCTTCTTCTTAACCATAACCCTACCTTTTGATCTACGTATATATATGTGCAAATCGTATGCGCTTATTGCCTATTACAGAATTCCCTACAATTATATTCCAAATATTGTAAACACATGTCTTTCTTGCCTCGGCGAGTTCTTGCCGTCTTGAAAGTGCCAGCCAACCCTGTAAATATAATTTATAGCCCTTGGGCCGCTATCTCGTTATTTCCTTTCTACTATAGGGAAATTCTCGGTTCCGTAAACTCCTGGAATGGTTTGCAAGCAATCTAGCTGCTCGCGGTCAAGTGAAGCGACGCCAGTTTGGACGAAAATGAACCCTATGGTAATGCTGCGTGCAGTTTGATTGCATTTACTGCAATTTACGTTGCAATTACTCACTTGGATGCACTATACAATTATTATTATTCGGCCTATGCTAGGTTGAACTACGTATCTATTGCTAAAATGTTACGGTTATGTAACTTAACTTTGCACAGGTGAGTTCTTTGATCTCACCTGTGATATCGTCTTGAAACCACACGTGTGTGCCCTGTACATGTCTGAATTTCGCCACTGCAGTTGGGACCTGCTTTCATCGCCTTGTCCACCCTCGTCCTCCCGCTTGCACCACTTACACTAGCCAACTTTTAGTTTATTTATTCATCAGTTCTATCATTATTCCAATTACAATCACTGGAACTTTGTTATTGACCTGGTAGCTCTCGCGTACTAGTTATACGATTTATTCTTTCCAAATAAAACCGGAAAGGAAATTCTCAAAACCATTAAACTGACGGAGATCGCTGGAAAATACGTCGAAAATAGTTTTTAGTAACATTATAGTGTAACAAAAATCACTGAAAAACAAGAAAAATTTACTAAACGGATTGAATAATAAAGACCATAACAAACAACAGAATTGACGAAAATATACCAAAGTAGATCTATTCAAGGGATAAAATACTGCAAATCATAACAAAAGAAAGATTGGAAGTAATAAAATATCAAAGGAAGAAGATAACCAAAACGAGTTATTGAGAAATAGTTAGCTTTAAATGCTCCAGAAAGAGAATGCAGTAGCTACCGAAACATCTTCAATGCTTATGAGGCGCTGTGTCAAGTATAACTGAACAAGGCTGTGTTTAATGATTTTTGTAATGTAGATATACACATACAGGGTTATTATAAATGATGGTAGTCGAAGTAGGCCAAAAATCTAAATGTAAAATTTCTTGTTTCTGCTCCACACAAATAATGATTCAAATTATATTGGATATGCACTGTTCTACACACAAGTGTTAAATTGGTTGCATAAGGAGTCAATAAATATTTATGTGAAAAAGTTAAAATAATTTTTAAGCGAAATAAAAATTTTCTTACCATAATTTTCAGTTAAAGAATGATCGATACAAACCCGAGACATATCTACACTAGACTCTGATTAATAAACTCATTGTTAATGCATAGTTAATAATGTATTCATATTACTGAAAAACCCACACAAAGACAATCCAAAACTTATTTAATAATGATTATTTATATTTATTTACAATAGATGTTGAAAGTGCTCTCCATTTCAAGTATTACCAAATCTGTCTACAACTCTCCGAATATGAGCCATTAAAGATTCCTCTTCAATATTTATGCCTGAAAACGCAACGAGATATGCATTTTTGCATGTTTGAACAGAATGCAGGTATCCATTGCCCGTCTTCATTTAATACACCTTTCGATATTAAGATTTAATAATGAAGGTGTTGTGTTCTAAAGAGCAGGTACACTATTATGCAAATTTAAGCCTAAAATATTGCTTTTTGTTTATTAAAATTTCTATGGCTGTCTTTAATTACACTTACGTATTAACACTATGGAATCAGCAGTAGTCTTAATTAAGACTTATTTTATTCACGTAGACTTTTAAGGAAGGGCAAAATCAACAGGCAAATTAAAACAAGATACAATTATTCAAAAACACAGTAAATGACATACGAGTGATAATTGACAGTTCACTTGAAAAATAAAAATCACTACAAAAATCCCTGCACTATAATTATGTTTGTATAAAGCGGCAAAATTTTGATCATCACGGGCACCGCTTGCTTCGACTACAATTATTTATAATAACCCTATACAACTGTAAGCTAAATTTCGGTAGTAAGCAAAATTAATTTATTACTACATACAGGTAATTAATGAGGTTTTTAAATTATTAACAATCCCCTGTACTTTCCTAATTTGGCTTCGCCCAATTACTCTACATTTTCAAAACCCGGAAGAGATGTGCTGCTTTGAAGGAGTGGTTTACACATCAGAAAGAAATAATTCTACGATTTGGGATTATCGTTCGTTTCTAATGGCAATAAGCAAATGTTACTTTGTTCTCAGATACTTTATTTCTTCCTTAACCAGCAAAAAAAAACTATGAATACCCCTTCGAACATAGGGTGGTAGTTATAGATTTTCCTGGATTGTCTTTTTAGATTGAGATAAAGCACAAAAACCACTGATATTAAAACTCTTTAATCGTGCAACAGCGATGGTAATCGTTGCAACAGACAAATACAAACCTTTTACTCTTAACCAGGAACATCATAGAGCTAAGGAGGAATATATAACAAAATCTAGAAGAAGAATTACCCTGGCATGGTATATAACTACTCAATAAAAACGTAATCTAGAGCGAGAAGGACCATATTAAGCGTGAAGAATCGCAGGCTAGAAATGTCTAATTAAAGACAAAGAAGAAGAAGAATAAAACCGTTCAGAAAATATTTAAAGAAACTTATTATTTCTATAAATCAAAAATCAATTAAAATACGGCTGAAAATGCAATTTGAAGAAATGTGGGAAACAGTAAGCAGAATATAAATAAAACCAAACGATTAATAACTTGCAGTTCAAACATGAAGACCTCTGAAACATGCTCACATAAATGTTCTTCGTAAAATCGAGGATGGCATCTCGTATAGTATTTTAGATTACTTTCAAAGCGTTCCATGTATTTGAGATATCTCCTTCAGAGTTCTAATCCAACGGAGCTTCGAAAGTGCATAAAACTACTTCCTTGCCTAACTAAATATTGCTTTTCAAATAAATGTATAAAACTGCTGACGTTTCCAAAGTTTTTTATATTCCTTAAGGCTGTTTGGAAGCTAAAACAGATGTTTAATTTATATTTTTCTGTGTATATAATAATATCTGATTAGTAACGAGCAACATCTGAAAATAAGCATCCCTTGAAATTTTACGCATTGTAAACCTAAACAATAAAGGAAAAGCCAAAGCGTTTCCTCCGCTTTTCTGGTTTTTCATAAAATAATTTTATTATACATATTTAAAAAACCTCCACTTGTTTTATTATATACAAAAATGCGAGCGTGGACGCTTTTCTTACGGTCTGTTGGCTTCCAAAAAGATACTTTTTAAAATAAAGTGTTTTAATGCAACTCGCATGGGATTCAGTATCTCGCTCATTATTACTTTATACCACCCTAGCGATAATTCGTTTATGTGAGCGGGTATGTGTCTGTAGGGACTGGTATCTTCATTTGGAAATGTCAGATCGTGTACATTTAAAATAACAGATTAGCGGTGGTTACCGGGTAGCACCCCGCCACAACCACCATTTAAATGTTTTGCACGTACTTTTAAACTGATACATATTTTACTTTAAGTTGGTTAAATCTGACCCGATTTACTTAATCACATGCTGAACGGGAAAACTACACTATTAGTTTAGAAATTTATCGATTTCGGGGAACACCTACGACTTCTTGATACAAGGCACGGATGGGCCAGGAAATTTTTTATAGAGAAAGGAAGTATTAATTTAAAATTTTTTGAAAGGAAGGTTTTCTGTTTTCGGTGTTTTATGTTTGTCTTTTATACATTTCAAAAGATAAAATCAGTATTGTCTAAGCCAACGTAAATTATATTATGTCAGAATTTCGAATAGTTTAATTTTGTATTTGTAACAGTTTGAAATACTGGCATGTGGGCATTGTTTTTCTTTGTCATAGTTGGTCGTGGTAGTATCTCTCTGGTTAGGGACATGACTGGAAGTAATAATTTATGCAAAAGGCGGTTTCGACCGATGTGGTGCGGCGCGGCAGCTGCGGACTGCAGTGCCATCCCGAGATATTACCCCAAAATGTTGTATTTCGATGTATGTTATGCATGTCTGTTGTTTATGGTTATGCATGTACAGAAACACGACACGTGCCAATAATACATTGTTCTTGATCGATAACACTGCCGTACTGTTTCTTTATACTAAAACTGCGGTATTACATTACGTTTTGATAAATTGCTAGGAGAATCTTTAGTTGAACGTAGCTTTAAAACTGAGTTTATATGTGCTACGTTACAATCTATCCATGTACAACAAATTGAGCTAAAGTGAACCAATGTAAGCAATGTGCAAACATAAATTTGCAATGTGCATTCGTAAATATAAATAATATGACTCATTATTATTAGGGAATTCGAATCTAAGTTCCTTAAAAAACCTTTGTTTGCTTATAAAATTTAGATACAAAAATGATATTAAGATTAGAGATGGACGCATCTTAAAATCTAACGACTGTTCTGCTATATCCACAAAAATCCCACAATATTTAAAAGTTCCAATATAAACATATCTTCGGATTATTTGTTTTATTATTTGCTAGAGTAAATTAATTTTTTTCAATTGATAAAGCAAGATTATTAAATCCTAAACAAAACCTTCGGCAAAATCATTATAAAGCAATAGATTTCAAAGTTTATGGGAAAATTTATAGAAATTTTTCACAATTTCATGGCATACCAATTATGCTATAAAAGGTTGAAAAAAGAAAAAAGGGAAAGATTTCAGTGATTAAAAGTTTCAAATTTATTGAAGGAACCTTTCAACTGAATATTTATTACAATCAAGAGCTTTGGAAAAACAGTAATCTTTTATGTATTTCTAAATAACTTACCTTCTGAAACTGAAACAGAATAGGAAACCCACCAAAACTGAAAGCTGAAAATCATCATGATTAGTTCAGCATTTTCCTTCACTGCGCATTTTCTAAGATTTATTATTTTAATCAAAGGTTTTTGTTATCAAAATTTGGATTTGAACTGTTATAGCAAGAAATAAGTTGCTAAGGTAATATGAATAACGAGACCTTGGCATAATAATTCACCAAAGAAGAGCGAAAGCTCTCTGAAAATTGCTCAAACTAACGTTTCGAAATATTTTAAGGTTTTAACATAAGAAAAGAAAAGTAAAGAAAGAAAGAGAAAAGAAAATAAAAGAAAGAAAAAGCAAACCTACAAAATATTGTCTAAAGACTTCTATAAACTCGTATATTTTAGAACAAACTAACTTGGGCTGTATTAAAGATTTATTCCCAAAGCAGAAATTGTTAAATTCACGCAGTAAATTTTTACAGTGAGAGCTAATTTACTAAGTAATGGATTTACAAATACCCTGTGAACCCACAAAAATAATAATTAATGTAAACTTTTCTTGACAAAGATGGTCGGAATTAGTCTCTGAAGATATTCTTTTCGCCAAATTTGTAGTAGTAGAGCTGGCTGAGACAGAACTCCCAAAGAAAAGCTTTTCCCCATGTCGCCACTTCGTCTGGTTTTACAGGGCATTTGACGTTTGCTATTCAACCAGAACAGTTTATTAATTAACTTATTATTATTTTTTAAATTCTAGGGCAAGACTAATAAAGTATTAAGCTAAAGAAACCAAGTAGATGAATACATAAGCCGAGAAAACGATAATTCAAAGGACGCTCACACTAATTGATATTTTAAAATGAAACCTGTGGGAATGAATATTTAGGCAAATCAGAGTAAAGATCTACGAAAAATAGGAATAACTTACATTTCAAAAAATTAACAATACAAAAGATCTTGAAATAAATTCTCGCAACTTTGTTTCTAAGTTTACAGTGTAAATTCCCAGAAATTGTAGCTCTATATCCTTTACACAAAGGAAGAGGTTGCTAAGGCAATACGAATAACGAGACCTTGACACAACAATCCTTCAAAGAATAGCGAAAGCTTTCTGGAAGTTGCTCCAATCTAGAAATATTTAAAGGTTTTTAAAAAAGAAAAGCAAGGTGAAAATTTATTTACTAAATAATCGATAAAAAATGTGCTTGTGAGTAATTGACTTAAATATTTTACTGTAAAATTAACAATTGTTCCATTTTAATTTCTAGAAATATGTAAATATGAAAAAGAGATTCCAAAATATTGATAAAAACATATATTTTAGAGTAAATCAAATTTCTTTGGATCTTGAAAAAAGCAGACGTTAAATTAATGGTAGATATGAGATTAGAACATTTTCCTGTTCTCTGAAGAACTGCCGATATACACCCCATTTATAAACTAGAAAAAAATAAGCATGAAATAGACACCTATAGCTATAGGCCAATAGGTAGCTAAGTCCCCGAGAAGACTACCCAAGCCCAACTCTTAGATGATCTATCCGATCTTGAATTTCGGCTACTACTACAAATAGTTGAAACAGTTGAAACAGGATTTTAATTTAAGAAACATACTGTTATTGTGTTCATGGACCTTGAAAGAGCTTTTGAAAAGTTTATCAAAAAGGGCTATTGTACAGAATCATTGTGATGATTAGACTTACCAACTTACTTAATAAAGATAATAAGCAACATAACATAAGAATAAGAATTAATGCAACCTTTTCTGGTAGTAAGTCTATAGAAACTGGGGTACCCCAAGGAAGCATATTAGGATCAACCCGTTTCACTTATTTGCCCACAGTAACTAACTCAATCCTAATCATGTATGCTGATGATACGGTAATCATAACTTACTATTGAAGAACTACAAAGTGCTACAATGTTACGTGTAAATGGTTTCATAAGTTGAAAATTAAAATTAATCCACACAAATGCCAGGCAAAAATTAAAAGTTGTGTTCTACTGCCAACAATCAAAATTAGTAACGATTACATCTACTGAAATTCACACACTTTTCAGTGAAATAGCTGAAAGTTTAATTGGATGCAAGATTTAGCTGCGGTTATGATATAAATAAAAACTTAAAAGAGTGACATACCTGACCAGCAATTCCATACCCACTAATCAATCGTCAATCTTTCCTCCGAGCTGAATGTTCTGTGCTTATTTATAAAACTATACTTCTACCAATTCTCATCCATACATGCCCAATTTGGTGCAATACGCCTAAGACTTCACACAAAAAACTCCAGATTATGCAAAATGAAGTGTTAAGCTTCACACTCAATTGTTTGTGGTTTGTGCTTAGTACACAAATACATAAAGAGTTGTAAATCCCATTAACAACTGACTTTATCAAGAGGCTCGCTTTTCGAAAACGTAGTTCTGTGTGACAGTGCTACAAAACTAAATCTTGGCCCTAAAGGGTACTCACACTCGCTTGAAGTGTAAGCTCCCACAATACTTGATTTACGACTTTTAAGCGTAACATAATATTAATTTTAGGCAACACATTTATTTTTTCGATTAAGAGGTGTGAATAATTTGACATAACCATCGCACTAATTTGATGTCATCCAGTTTGTTATGTAGAGCCAGCTAATAAAAATAAAAAAAGGTCAAAACTTATCCACAAAATACAGGAGCGAAACCACGTGCTTAAATGTTAAGCAAAAAATATGAACGGGCCAATATCAAGATTGGCCGTCTTTAGTAAAACCAAAGTTTTAAAGTTTAAAGGGCCAAACTTGGCTTTTTAAAGTAGTTTGTAACAGACAAATCATACGACATTGGCTATTCATGTAAATCACAGAAATTTGCCATTTTTGCCAAAGAAACTATTGCTCTAGACATGCTTATTCGTGAGCATTGGCCGTTTCCAATAAAAAATGACATTGGCCCTTTTAGAACCAACTCACAGAGATACTTAAAGGAATACAAAAAACGAAAGGAAATTTTGGGCATTCGAGAAACGAAACACAGAAAAGTTATTTAAATAATGTAAACTAACAGGTTAATGTAGTCACGAATATTCCAACATATTTCTTCACAGCATACACATTTTCTGACCTTTGTTTTAATGAAGATATTAAAATAAATGATTTCAACGTTTGTCTGATTTTCAATGCAAATTTTCAGAAATTATAGCTTTACAGCTGTTTACACAAAGAAAGAAGTTGCTAAGGTAGCATAAATTACGAACCAAGCCAAGGGCACAATAATACGCCGAAGAATAACGAAAGCTTTCTGCAAATTGTTCCAATCTAACGTCGAGTTGAATTTTTAAGTAACAGGTTTAAATACTTTTTTAATTATAATGGTCAATATGCAACTAAAACAGGTAAAGTAAAAAAAGTAAAGAAAAATATAATTCAAATGACGGTCATATTTAAAAGATACTTGTGCGATTGAATATTTAGATATAAATATTCAAAATAGTAAATATTTACGAAAAAATTTGTTTGTGCATTTCGCAAATCTTATAATACACAAAACACAATATTCTAAATAATGTAAACTAACAGTTCAATAAAGTTACGATTATGGAAACATATTTCACCAGAACAGGTTTTTTGACCATTTTTTCTAAGCAAGATTTTGAAATAAACCATATAAACGTTTGATGTATTTCTACAATGCAGATTTTCAGAAATTGTACCTTCACAGCTGTTACACAAAGACAAAAGTTGCCAAGGTAACATAAATAACGAAACCATGGCACAATAATTCACCAAAGGAAAGCGAAAGCTTTCCGAAAATTGAGCCGAAAAATGTTTTAAGGTTTTTATAAAAAAAGAAAAGCTTAGAGAAATAAAAAATAAAAATATACCGAAGGTAAATTAGAAAAGAATATTAAAAACGAAGCACGTTGTTATTATTAGAAAAAATGTTTTATGAATCTTTCTTTATAACCAACCGTCGAAGCTGTTATTAAAAAAAAAAATAGCTGGCGTAAAATAAATCGTAAGACCTCAACAAACATTTAGTGAAAGGAGTCAGAAATTTCCTGAAAATTACTCTAATCTAACGTTTGTAAACCTATTAACGTTTTTATAAAATAAAAGCAAATGTTAGAATTTAAAATTTGGCAGTAATAATAAATATGAAATACGCTGATAAATTTTTAAAAAATAGGTTTTCAATAACCTTTTCAAGCCTTTTTAGAAACCTCAACACTATTATTAAAAGAAAAGATCACAAAAATAACGAGACCTCGGCACAAATGATTCACCGAAGAACACTAAAGGCCTAAAATTGCTCCAGTTTTACGTCTGGGAATATTTTAAAATTTTTATAAAGGAATTGTAAACAATTGAAAGTAAAATTTGGGGAGAAAGTTAGAGGAATTAAAAAATGAAAATAGGAGTAAATAAAAAAAAATTAGTAAATATGAAAAGTGCTGGCGAATGCTGAAACGGTTTTTATAAATAAATTTCATAATTAATTAAAAAATGCATTTTCAAATATTTTACTTGAAGGAAAGGTAGCTGAGTTAACATAAATAGTAAGGTTTCCACAATATAATGCCCTGCAGAAGTGTGTGACGTTGTTTAGGTCCGATGTTAGGTTATGTTTTGAAATGATACTTAAAACCTAAGGAAAAAAGTTAAAGATTTCCATAAAAGCTAAAAAAAAAAATACAAATTGACAAAAAAGTGTTCCGAAACAGAAACATTTTCATAAATCACCTTAAACTCTTCAAGTATTTAAAAAATTTCATCATCAAACCTATTCATTACTAAGAATTACCGAAGCATAAAAATAAAGAAGCCTCAATAAAATAATCTACGAAAGGACGGCGAAAACTACCGAAAATCAAATTGAAGATGACTAATAAAAAGTGAGAAAAACAAGCACCTTACAAAATTAAAAAATACGCAATATGTAGCGGATATTCCCAAACAGGAAGGTTTTCATTAACGTCCATAAACTTATCTAAAAATCAAACATAAAAATGAACAAGAATAACAACATGCCCATCTCGTAAACTAAATAATACTATAAATAAACGCGCAACTTATTTACATTTTATGGTTCGTATACAAACACTTTGTCATTTATAGCACAACTATATTAGTATACGTAATCATAAATTAAACGAACTAAACAATGTACACGAAACATAAAACTGTACTTTGTTTGTTTACTGCCTTGAATTTTACATCGATGTTTTATATAATGAGATATTGTTAGTTTTGCGAAAATAACTTTAAAGTCAAAGTAACTATGAAGTGAAAATAAAATAACCTCTAACAGACAATAATTATTTTAAAAACTGTTATCTGAGTACATAATGTACCACTCTAAAATAATTAAGAAGTTGTTTATCACAGTGTAACTAATTTGAAATATGCACCCAACGGTATCCCAGCCAAACTCAACATTGATGTGTAACAAAGCTCAAACCAAAGCGCTATTGCCACGTAACTACCGATCTCAAACAATGGCATACCCAACGCAAATAAATAATGAACGACATCAACAACTACAAATCATTTCATTTATTAATCCTTAGATCAGTACATAACAAGGTATAGGACAAGTCATACAATATTATACAAACAGTACAAGGTAACAATCGAATTACTTTAACACTCCCCCCCCCCCCTAGCTACTTCCAATAGCAATAATCGGACACACAATAACACACCCCAACAAAATCAAAATGAAAGGTAGTCCATCGTTGGAAAGTCGGAAAAAGTATCCGGACTTGTTCAGACAATAAACCAGTAAAACAAACAAAGACAGACGATTACTGGTTAAATCCACCAGCACCTACAATTAGTCGTTTCAACAATATAAATAGTGATGACGATAATAAACCTATAGCTAAAAAATCAGAAGTAGTTATGCTAGTTAAACCATCCCAAATCTTCGTGAAATGAGTTTAAAGTATTTCTCCTCTTATAAATCTTCCTCTTTTTCTTCATACATTAGGGCTTAGCCCTGTTTTTCTACATCATGCCTCTCGTTTCTTTATGGGTTGTTACCTTTTGATCTTACAAACCTCTTAAATAAAATTGCAGAAGTCAAAGTACCAAACTTTGACCAAGTCAAGAAGAACAACCACGTATTTATCAATAACAAAATCACTAACAAAATAAAACTGAATTCTACACCAACAAACGAAAATAGGCAAGAAGTTTTAGGACGGTGCTCAAATCATACATTTCTCAGTAAACTTAAACTGTTTGAAAACAGAAATAAGTAGCAGGACCACTGACACGTAGTAGAAAGCATCTGGAACATTAAACACCGCAGAACTGAAGTTCCACTGCCAATGTTTTTTGTTGACCTTAAACCAAATCAGAATAACAAATATACATACAATGTCGAACATTTGATACTCCAAAAAATCAAATTTAAACCACCTAGATAAAAGAGAGAAATGCCACAGTACGCCAAATGCCAACGGTATGGGCACACTAAAACATATTTTAATACTTGGGTACGCGGAGTGTACAGGCCACGCTGCGGTGCCGTGCCCAAAAAGGAAGAAATCTGAGTGTATTTTCTATTCTCTATTGAAGGTCACGCTGGACTATAGGGCCATTTAACCTGATATGTAGTATGCCCAACTATTAAAGGATAGACAATAATCAGAGATACCAAGCGATGGTAACATTGTTCAAAATGTCAATGCTCCTCTAAGTGACATCTCTGAACTAAAGAAAATGATGAAAACCTTCACCGAACAAATGGGGACAATGCTAAATCTTTTAACAACCTTATTAATCAAAGTTATAAAATGAATAAAATATTAAAAATTGCCAACTGGAAGGTCAACGGAGTTAAAAGATTTTATTATACCGTGCGTTTGACGCGTTTGGGGCGAACATAGGAAAATAGCATGGGAAATCGTATATATGCACTGTTTTGTAAAGGTATTGAAAATGTAATTGCTGATTCTTGGTAATAATTCTCTGCAAGACCGGCGTCGACAACGTAATAATAAATGCAAGGTAATTGCTATTTGCAAAGTATATTAACTTATACAATTATTTATGGAATTGAATCAAGAAAATTATAGAAAATTGATAATATGAAAAATTCTGAACTTGACTTACGTTATTTTTTTTACCGAATGTTTTTTTTTATCTAGGTGATTTTAAAAACAAACAAAACAATGATTTTTAGGCAACGGAAATGAAAAAATGTCACTAGATAAATTCATAAGTTCTTAACATGCCGGCCGCGTTGAAATCACAATGATTTCAAGGAACAAAGTAATTAATTACAATAATAACAAAAAGAAAAATACGGTAAAAATGAACTTAAATCTAGAAATACAAGTTATACAAGTAGTAAATATAATAACAATAACAAATAGAAAAAGACGATAAACTGAAAATAAATTGTTTGTAAATGTTCACTTTTCTGCCACATAAATGAGTTTATGAATTTGGGAGTACACATAGTTTGTGGACAGATCGTTTAATGGTATGACCATTTGAAATTCTTAATGTAACAGACCGCACAACACCGTCATTGCCCATGTGAACTTCTGTTACACGTCCCAAAGCGCATTGTAAAGGTGGCAAATTGTCTTCTTTAATCAAGGCTAAAGAATCCTTTATTATCAGATTAGGAAGCTGTTGAAACCATTTTGTTTTTCGCTGCAATTCGGGGACTACTTCCAGACTCCAGCGACGCCAGAAGGATTGTACTAGGCGTTGAATTCCTTGGTACAACGTCAGTCTATTTTCACTAATCTGATCCAAGTTTACTTCAGGTAGTGAATGAAATGATTTGGAAATTAAAAAATGTGCAGGTGTTAAAGGAATTAAATCTGAAGGATCTGAGGATAATGGGGACAGGGGCCGCGAATTCAATATTGCCTCTATTTGGGTTAATAAAGTATGAAAATCCTCATAATTTAAGGAAGTATTTCCTAAGACACGTTTTAAATGCGTTTTGACGGATTTGACACCGCTTTCCCACATTCCACCTTGATGAGGTGTTTTGGGTACAATAAACTCCCACTTTATCTGCTCATTTGCCATAAAATCAGAAAAACAATTATTCGTAGTTTCTAAATTTAAAAAACTTTGAAGTTCTTTTAACTCATTTGCAGCACCTTTGAAGTTAGTTGCATTATCTGAAGAAATCGTAATTGGCTTTCCTCTACGGCTAATAAACCGCCTGAAAACTGCTATAAAGGATTCCGTAGATAAGGAGGTTGTTAATTCTAAGTGTATAGCTCTTGTTACTAAACATATGAACAAACAAATGTAGGACTTGATAAGTTTGGAACCCCGAAGCTTTCTGTCCTTTATTAAAATTGGACCAGCGTAATCAACACCGACGTTAGAAAATACAGGAGTTCCAACCTGTAGACGTTTTGCAGGTAAATCGCCCATAATAGGATGGTAAGATCGAGGATTAACACGAAAACATTTAATACAGTCATGCACTGTCTTTTTGGCGATATTTCGCCCTGAAATGGGCCAATAGTACTCGCGTATGGCAGCCAACAAATGTTGAGCTCCGCAATGTAGTAAATTTTCATGGAAGTACTTAAAAATGAGTTTAGTGAAAGCGTGCTCCTTTGGAAGCAATGCGGGAAATTTTTTGTCAAAGGAGTAAGCGGAATTTCGTATCCTACCACCTACTCTTAGAATACCAATTTTGTCAAGAAAAGGACTTAGCGGCAGAATGCTAGAATTATTTTCTAAATTTTGCTTATTTTTTAATTGTTTGATTTCAATTGAAAACGTTTCTGCCTGACATATGGTTATTAAAATGTTCATGGCTCTTTCTAATTCAATAGTTTGTAAGTTACCTTTGCTTCGCTGGGCTACGGAAAGTTGCACATTTTTTATGAAACGGAGCATCCAAGCGAATACTCGTTTAAGTTTGGAAAGGGATGAAAATTTCTGAAACATGTTTAAAGCTGGAACCGTTAGAAAATTAAAGATAAGATCGGATTGAGCTTTTACTTCGGAAGAAGGTTCTTCAGCTTTGATAGTTGGAAGTGTAGGCCATTGATCGGGAGTTAAATTTAAAAAAGATGGGCCATGCCACCATAAAGAGTTGCTTAACAAATCAACACTGGAAGTACCCCGGGAAATTAAATCTGCGGGATTTTGTTTTGACGGAACGTAATACCAATCACAAGGCTCTGAAGTTTCCTGAATGCCCGCGATTCGATTGGCAACAAAAACTTTATATTTGTTAGGCGGAGAATTAATCCACTTTAAAACTATCGTTGAATCTGTCCAAAAATATGTTCTACTGAAACTGAGAGTGAGGGTATTTTTAACTTTTAGAAGAAGTTGTGTCAATAGTAAAGCCGCGCAGAGCTCTAGTCGAGGTATGGTTGTGGTGCGTATAGGGGCCACTCGTGATTTAGAGCACAACAACTGTATGGAAACAGTATTATCAGGATGTATACATCTGACATAAATGCAACAGCCAAAAGCTCTACAACTGCTATCACTAAAACCATGTAATTCGATGGTAGAAGTGTTTTTAGAAATAACACACCTAGGAATCTTTAAGCTACTTAATAATGGAAGTTCAGTCTTAAATATGTTCCATTCTGAATTCAGAAATTCTGGGATACGTTCATTCCAAGTTAACTGTAGTTGCCAGAGTCTTTGGATTATTAAATTTCCTGTGACAATAATTGGAGACACCAAACCTAGTGGATCAAATAATTGTGCTATGGTTGAAAGAATTATCCGTTTTGATACTTGTTGTAAATTCGAAGTAATTGGAATACTGTATTGAATTGTGTCTGCAAGAGAGTTCCAAGTAATGCCTAAAGCCTTGGCATTCTCGCGTTCACCTAAAGGGATTGTATGAAATTGCGCACTAGGATCGCTATCTGACAAAATATTTGAATTGTTTGATAAGAATTTTCTAATAGGAAAACCTGCTTCACTCAAAATTATAGTTATTTCTTCTTTTATTTGCAACACTTCGTCTACAGTATCGGCTCCTGTGATAAGATCGTCCATATAAAAATCAGATCTCAAAATAGATGAAGTTTTAGGAAATGTTTGAAAATTTAATTGTGCCAAATATTGCAGACATTTTGTAGCTAAATAGCTAGCACTTGCAGTACCGTAAGTCACAGTTTGCAATTCGTAAGTATCTAACTGTAACTCAGGACCATCACGCCAAAGGATACGCTGAAACTTTCTTTGTAAAGGATTTATCAAAATCTGGCGATACATTTTCTCAATGTCGCCCGTCAAAGCAATCTTATGCTGTCGAAAACGTAATAGGATAGAAATCAGGTCATCCTGGATTACAGGTCCTACTATTTGAGTATCGTTGATGGAAACATTGGAATCAGATTTTGCACTTCCATCAAATACTACACGAAGCTTTGTTGTTAGAGAGCTCGATTTGATTATCGCATGATGCGGTAAATAAAATGCAGGAATACTAGTAAGTGAAACTGAAGAATCTAAGACTTCGAAAGTAGGCTCGTTATTTGCAACTTTTGGCCTGTCATAATTTGTAATTCTAATCATGTGACCAAGGTCACGATATTCGTGGATAAATTTTAGGTATTCTGACCTCAAGGTTGGATTTCTTAACAATTTTTTCTCTAATTGAAAAAATCGCATAGTAGCTTGTACTTCAGAATCGCATAATTTTATAATATTAGAATTGAAGGGAATTGAAACTATTAGACGACCATCAGATTTTCGCGACACAGTTCGCGTAAAATAATCTTCGCAATATCGCTCTTCGCGAGATAACAGAGATAATTCATTCTTTAAAGATACATTTTCCATCTGCCAAAACGCTTGAATGGAATTCTGTAATGAATCACTGCGATCATTTTCGTCAGTTGATACATGTAAACATATATTATTTTGAAAACTTTTACCATAACTGCACGGACCTGAAACTACCCAACCTAACAAAGTCTTTTGCAGAACGGGTTTATCTTCGCCTAAGGAAATTTGTCCGATGCACATAAGGTGGTAAAACTTACCCGCGCCAATAAGTAAATCAACGGGCAAAGATTTGTTAAAATCGTTATCTGCTAATCTTATATTTCTGGGAAGCCCCAGCTGCGATTTGTCAAATGAATTACAAGGTAGATTTTCCGAGATTTTTGGAACTGTAAGACATTGCAGATTTGTTTGGAAACCATTATGCAAAGAGGATAGTTGAATGTGTACAATAGAACTTGATTCTGTGGCACAAGAATTGAGACCTAAGATTTTTGTTTTGGACTTATTTTGTTCCAAATGCAACTTCTTGGCTAAGTTTTCGGTTATAAAATTTACGTGACTACCACTATCCAGTATCGCCCTACAAGTGTACCAATTATGATTCCTTGCTCTTATCTTTACCATGGCAGTTGAAAGTAAATTCTCATTAGGAGATGTATCGAAAGAAGAAAGTGAAATTCGGGAATCATTTTGAACAACGGTTTTTGAAGTTTCTTTAGTAGCAGTAGTAGCAACTTGGTCTTCAGAATTGTTCTTTGGAATTTCAAAATGTAACAAAGAATGATGTCTTTTATTGCAAATGCGACAATTATATTTGGAATTGCAAGAATTGTAACTCGAGTGCCGTAAACAATTTTTGCAGATTTTTAATTCGTTCGTTTTATCGAACCTTTGTTTGGTAGATAAAGATAGAAACTTTGGGCATTCCGTTATATAATGATTGCTTTTGCAATTATAGCAAGATATATTATTAGGTGTTACCAATAATGATTGTTGATTACTATTAAATCTCTGTTTGTAACTATTTTTAGCATCAGAAAGCTTATTAGAATTATAACCTTTATTATTGGAATCTATTTCTTCTAGGAGCTCGCAGTGACCTTTTAGAAATTCATTTATTTCTTCTAAACTTGGAATTGAACGGGTTTTAAATTCGATAAATTTACTTTTAGTGCTAATATCGAGTTTGGACATTAATATATGATATAAAAAACAAGTGCATTGTTCTATCGGCACTGATAAATTTTGTAAAGCCCTGATGTGTTTTACAAATTCGTCAGATAATTTTCTGAGATCAAATGCACTACGTTTGTTCATAGTTTTTAGATCGAAAATGCCTTTAATATGATTTAAAATAATTTGTTTAGGGTTGTTGTACCGATCAATTACCATGTCAAAAGCAATTTTGTAGTTCTCAGCAGATGGCTGAATGTTAGCAATGGTTTGAGCTGCGGCTCCGCGAAGGGTAGTTTTTAAGTACATAAACTTTTCTATATCTGATAAAATTGCATTATCATGAATTAAGGAAATGAATGTTTCATAAAATGAAGTGAATTCAATATAGTTCCCATCAAATGATGGTAGTGAAATACGTGGCAACTTCGTATTCATTGTAAAAGCAGCTTGTGTGGCATTTGAACCGTTTGTCTTGCAATGGAAATTTTCATTAGAGTTGCTTGCAGATGATTTAGATAAATTTGAATCTAATAAAAATGATGCCCGTGCGCTAAGATCAATATATTTGTCAAAGAAACTGTCGGGTTCTAACATCTCAGCATCCACAACGGACAAAACGCTAAGATGGATCATTGTGTCATTATATTTTTCAGGCAAATCCTTAATTGCATCGCAACGCAAACGAATTTTCGCAAGAACCTCTTGATCTGTCACAGTATTAGATACGGATTCTAAGAATGTTTCAAAATTATTTAATTTATTAATCATGCTTTTGCCACTAGCAAGTAAAAGCTTTTCTTCTTTGCTTTTAGCCATTTTGACGTTTTATAGAAATTGCTAACTACCAACAAAGGTAAATATGCAAATGTAAATAGGTAACTTAAGTAAATGCAATTGAAAGCCTTTTTAACGCGTGTAAGTAATATTCAAATTCGGACTTTATGGCAAAGATTGCGAAACAAAGAAATTGTAAATAGTAGTCTGAATTTGGAATAATACGGAAATATATGTAGTAGGCGTGAAAGGCGATATACGTCAATCAAAACGCAATCATAACGTAATATACAAATGTTATTGTATGTAACTTGTAAACGAAATTGTAAGTAAGTCGAAATATTTAATAGTGGAGGCAATATGAAATTTAACGTAAAGGGGGTTAAAATGAAAATAGATATTTGAAGTAAACCTGACCTTACGTTGTGAAATAGAGCTGACCACTATCAAACAGGGAAACGTCGTCGTCTGGTCGCCAATGAAAACACGTTCATCACGTGCAATTGTAATCTTGAATTTTCATTCTTCTGCTAAATTCATCTCTTGAAATATTCGTGCTCCGAAGGACCAAAATGTTTTGTAAAGGTATTGAAAATGTAATTGCTGATTCTTGGTAATAATTCTCTGCAAGACCGGCGTCGACAACGTAATAATAAATGCAAGGTAATTGCTATTTGCAAAGTATATTAACTTATACAATTATTTATGGAATTGAATCAAGAAAATTATAGAAAATTGATAATATGAAAAATTCTGAACTTGACTTACGTTATTTTTTTTACCGAATGTTTTTTTTTATCTAGGTGATTTTAAAAACAAACAAAACAATGATTTTTAGGCAACGGAAATGAAAAAATGTCACTAGATAAATTCATAAGTTCTTAACATGCACATTCCTGCTTGCTGTTTGAGGTGATAGGATTGATAGTGGTATTAATCGAAAGACAAAAAGAATGCGCTTAATTTGATATCACTTTACTTGAATTTGATGCTTGTTTAAGAAAGAAATAGCTTAAAAACTACAATAAATAATTTGCATTTTATTCACAAAAAGCAGACCAGCCATGATAATTTGAAGTTTTTTAAATCACGAACTGTGCGAAAACTGACGCCAGTATAAAATGTTTTGACTAGAAATACCCTCTCCTCATTAAAATATTCAACATTACTATTCATAGTAATTAGGTAGATACGTGAATTGATAACTGACAGAAAATAAAATTTATTTTGGCATAAAGAAACTTCAAATTATCATGGCTGGTCTGCTTTTTGAGAATAAAATGCAAATTAGTTATTGCAGTTTTTAAGCTTAAACAAGCAACAAATTCAAGTAAAGTGGTATCAAATTAAGCGCATTTTTTTGTCTTTCGATTGATACCACTGTCAACCCTATCAACTCAGGAATCTGCATATATACGATTTCCCATGCTATTTCCCTATGTTCGCCCCTTAAGGGGGCTAAGGACAGCTCCGGCTGCAAGGTTTTTTTCATTGCGCCTGATAGAAAAAAATAGTTAGACAACCTGAGAAACATGTTTTTTCTTGTTTACAAAGGAGAGCAACATATAAGTCATTCCCCACAAACCAGGTTTACCTGGCTCTGTGGAAAAACCCAACATTGTTACTTTCTATTATTCTTATCGGAATTGTTTTCGTAACTCCCTGAAAAGTCTGTTTTTATGTTTACAGTACTTGCATACTTTTCAAATTTGTATTTTAAATTTATATTTATCGTAATTTTAGTATTTTCCGTTACAACTGCAATTAGTAAAAGTAATATTTATAGGGAAGATTATATTAGTTTTTGAAATCTGTATCTTGGGAAAATACTGCTATTTTTGAAATTATTTAATTTTTTTCCCTTCAAATAAATTAATATTACTTGAAGGAAACATTAATAAGTATAATACAGACAGAAAAACTATAGTTATTTATACAGTTTTGAAACGTAAAAAAATGAAAAGGTAGAATCAAATCAAATTATTAGCAACAGGCAACTAATTATTTTATTTAAACTTAAAAGTTTCTTGCACTGTTGGTGATATTAGACGACTTCTTCTTTGTTTTTTATGCAATGAATGCATTTTAACTTCCGCTAGAGTAACAATAAAAACAATAAATTGCAACACTGACAATTTATTTTCGTAATTTAGTGGGACCATGTGGGGTTGCTAGTCCCCCATCGGGCGCCTCCCCGGGTGGTGGATAGGGGAAAGCCTGCCAGATATGGCAGGTACCGAGGAAATCAAATACTCGGGGCGAACCAAAAACTAGCCTGGGGTTGGGAAGCAGCAACCCCAGTACTGCCATACAGCTGAAGATAATTTATATCGGAAAGGTCTATGAGCAGACACTCTTAGGCAGAGTTGGATCAACAGTATGGCTAAGACACTGCGGTGAAGAAGGCAAGGGGAAACCACTTCACTAAATTCCCAAGAATAATCACTATGGTAGATACAAAGCAGGAAATGGCCCCAAGTTCCCGGCGTCACTTGAATGTGACAGGGGTGCGAAGAATCTCCGGGCGGAAAAACGCTACAAAAATAGAAAGAATTGGCTCATGGAATGTGAGAACAATGTACGAAGCAGGCAAATTAGCCAACGTCATAAGAGAAATGAAGAGAAATAAAATCCAAATACTAGGCGTGAGCGAAGTCCGATGGACGGGATCTGGAATGTGCAAATCGGATGGTGCTGTGACTTACTTTTCTGGAAGAAGCGATGACCAACATCAAGAGGGAGTAGCATTTATAGTAGATGAGTCAATACAGAATTCGGTGCAAAACTTTTGCCCATATTCAGAAAGGGTGGCCTTGCTTCAATTAAAAGGCAAACCGGTAAATATTAATATCATTCAGGTTTACGCCCCCACGGCAGAGAGGAGAAATGATGAAGCCGTCGAAAAATTGTATACACAAATAAGTACCTTGCTGAAATCTATAAAGAAACAAGAAGTTGTCATTATTATGGGAGACTTTAATTCGAAAGTCGGTAAAGGCAAATTTCTAGACATAGTGGGAGAACATGGACTGGGTATTAAAAACGAGAGAGGAGAAAGATTAATTGAATTCTGTCAAGAAGAAGAAATGGTTATAACCAATACATGGTATAAACTACCAGAACGAAGAATATATACATGGACCTCGCCGCAGCACACTCCAGAATCAATAATAAGAAATCAAATTGATTATATATTAATAAATAAACGTTTTAGAAATGCAATTAAGAGCGCAAAAACTTACCCTGGCGCAGATGTTTACTCAGATCACTCTTTACTGATAGCCAATATAAATGTAAGATTAAGAGCCGTAAGACGAACAGTCCAAACAAGTAAGATGGATATATCAAAGCTCAAAAATGAAGAAGTCAAAGAAAAATTAAAGCTGAAAATTAATCAAGACCTACAGATAATAAATACAGAAAATGATATTGAAGCTGAATGGAAGAGAGCAGAAGAAATAATAATTTCAAACGGGAAGAAAATTTTGGGTACAAATAAAACTAAATCCAAACAACAATGGATGACCGAAGAAATATTAAAATTAATGGACGAACGAAGACAATTTAAAAACAGGAACGAAGAACAGTATGTACAGACTAACTTAAAAATAAAAAGAAAAATAAAAGAAGCTAAAGAAAAGTGGATGCAAGAAAAATGTGTAGAAATGGAAGAACTACAAAAGAAATGTGATGAATTTAATATACACAAAAAGTTAAAGGAAGTAACCGGCAATTACAGAAAAATAACGCCTTATACTCTCAGGGACCACGATGGTAATCTAGTTTTGGATAAAATGGAGTTAAAGGAAACGTGGGAAAGGTATATTACTGAATTGTTTGACGACAACCGGCAGGTGAGAGGAGAAGAAGATACTAACGACGGCATGGAAGGGCCGGAAATATTACAAACAGAAGTAGATTACGTATTAAGAGCAGCAAAAAACGGTAAAGCAGTTGGACCTGATGAAATCCCTGTAGACGTTATTAAGTTACTAAATGATACAAACATTAAAATATTAACTAAATTATTTAACCATATATACGACAATGGGAAAATTCCTGATATTTGGATGAAATCTGTATTTATTCCACTTCCTAAGAAAAATAACGTAAAAACATGTAATGACTTTCGGTTAATCAGTTTAATGAGTCATATTTTGAAGCTCTTATTAAGAATTATACAGAACAGAATATATAAAAAATGTGAACTTACTATTGACAACTCCCAATTTGGATTCCGGAGTGGTTTGGGGACAAGAGATGCACTTTTCAGCATGAATGTTATGTTACAGAAATGCAGAGAGTTTCAAAAAACGGTATTTGTCTGCTTTCTAGACCTTGAAAAGGCCTTCGACAGGGTACAACATGAGAAATTAATGAAGGCTCTCGAAAACATTGGACTCGATGGAAAGGATATTAGGCTTATAAAGAATGTATATTGGAACCAAACAGCTGTGGTACAAATAGGTGACGAACAAACGCAAGAATGTCCAATAAAAAGAGGTGTTAGACAGGGATGTGTCTTGTCCCCGGTCCTGTTCAACATATATTCTGAATGCATGTTTCAAAAGGCCTTATGGGAACGAACGGAGGGTATAAACATAAATGGCGAAGTTATAAACAACATAAGATATGCGGACGATACCGCTATACTAGCAGAAAGTCTAGAGGATCTGCAGTTCCTTATTAATGACATAAATGAAGCATGCGAAGAAATGGGCTTGAGAATAAATATCAACAAAACTAAACTCATGATAATAAACAACCCGACTGGAAATAGAGCACAAATAACGATCAACCAAACAGCAATAGATCAAGTCATAAGATTTAAGTACTTGGGCTGCTGGATTAATACCGACCTAAATCCTGATGACGAAATTAAAATTAGAATAGAGGTGGCAAGAAACACATTCTTAAAGTATAAATCTATGCTTTGCAACAATCACCTGCAACTCGCTCTAAAAATAAAATTTGTTAAGTGTTACGTATGGTCGACATTACTGTATGGTATGGAGGCTTGGACGCTGAAAAAAGCAATCATGAATAAGATCGATGCCTTCGAAATGTGGATATACAGGCGAATCCTGAAAATCTCCTGGGTAGAGCGAATAACGAATGAAGAGGTATTAAGGAGAATAGGCAATGAAAAAGAGCTAATGAATACGATTAAAAGAAGAAAAACGGCCTACTTCGGACATATTCTAAGAAATGAAAAATATAAATTACTACAAACAATAATTAAAGGAAGGATACATGGAAAGAGAAGTGTGGGAAGAAAAAGACTATCTTGGCTCCGCAACATACGAAATTGGACAGGAATGACGGCTTTACAACTGTTTCGGGTAGCTGAAGATCGAGAGATGTTTAACCAAGTGATAACCAACCTCTGAATCGGAGAAGGTCTTTAAGAAGAAGATGTAAAGATATAAGATATATAAAATAGGAGATCTTTTCATTACAAATAAGGCACTTCAATTGGAACGCAGGGGATTAGACGATTTAAAAAATGCTTGTATTTTCCTTGGATTTCTGCATTTCAATTTCCGAATTAATTTGAGTGCGAGTAATGAGATAATCAGATATTTCTAATTTTTTAATTTATTTTGAAATAACGTAAGATTTTGGGAAAACAATTTGCTGGAAATAAGTTAATTTTTAGGCAGCAAAGTCAGTGGACTAACTTTTATTGAAACATCAGGAAACAACACATTTCCGTTCTCTGTTTCTCTTTTCAAATATTGTTATGACCTTCCAGTACCACAAATAACAATAAAAGTAAATTACGCATTAAAAAATACTATCAAATACATTTATTAGTAAAGAAACAATTCACAACAAAAGAAGTGTTTTCAAAAGTAAGCATTATTAAGAAAAAAAGGTAAGAATTAACAGCATATAGAAAAACAACAAGAGATTTTAAAAACAGTAGAAAAAGTAGAAAAAACAATTTTCTGATTTCTTTGAGCAAGGCTAAATTTAATTACATTAATGTCAATGCCCTTCTACAATATTTTTAAACACTTATCTCTGTTCACGCCCTTTTCAATTTAGTAAAAGCAGTCGACGAGCAAATTCCAGTAAGTGTTAGGGCATTTTGTTCCGTTTAAGAATGCCTACCGAACGATATCTTTTCACTGCGTTTAAAGTATTAGATTACCTGTATTCGACGAACTGAGGGAAATACACACACCTTTTCCAGATTAATTTAACATAATCAAGCTCTTAGTTGTAATAACATTGCGAAAATATAGCAAAATTAGGAAAATCTGTTACTTATAAATGCTTTGGGATTTTGTAAAGGTTTTTATTGAAATGTTAGCAATCAAATCTTAAGTCTTATAAAATTAAATAAAAATTCAGAGAATTTTGTTGTAGGATTGAGAAAACAAGAATTCAAACTAGAAAAACTAAAGGTGAAAAGTCAAGCAATGAATTAATGGAGGCTTGCGTAAAGTATGAAAGTTTTCCACCTAACCAAACTTTATTATACAATAAACGATGAAGTAAATTTAATTTTGGAAATATTAAAAGCTTTGGTTTCTAATTGTTGACTAAAAAATTCCGTTACAACAAAGGTTTTTATGCAATCATTTTTGATGTTATACTTCAATTGCGATCAACTTGGTTTTTTTGTGTCTTTTGTATAATTACAAAGGCATAAAATTTGAAAAAACCAACATTTTCGTTTGATGGGTCCCTAAAATTGGGTGTATTATTTAAATATAGGTTGAAGGGTATTCATTCTATATTGAATGGAGTTTACGTACATGGAAATTCGGGAATATAATGACATGACAAACTAAAAATACATTTCTGATATTACAATGCAAAATGCATTTCGTATTCAGCAGCTTCTATTCAGATGCCAACAATTGCGCCGCCATTATCGCAATCTCCTGGTAATATTGGAAATGACACATGAACGATCCAATATCCGGGCCGTTTCAAACGTAACATTTCAAATGTTGGTTGACAGAAAATTAGGCACTTAGTGGTGGGTCGCTGCGAACCGGTCTCTTTGAAATGGTAATCCCAGCATTCAACTTTCGGATGATTGACAGGCCCCTTCTTATCGGGTCGTTCGGCTCATATTTGTGCAGCCGCGACGCGAACCCGGTGTTAATTGCTGTCATGTTACAAAGGAAACGTGTGAGGTTTTCGGTCTTATTTTTGACAATGACAAGTCCGGTTTGGAGTCTCGAAACCTTCTTTAATTGGATTTTCGAACAGATTAAAGTCACTTGTCTTACGAAGAAAAATGTCGCTTTTTGCTAACTAACCGGATCATTTTTAAATTAAAAAAATGCCAAATTCGTAAAATCACAAATCCTTTCAACATCTTTTTTGCCTGTCTCGACGCTTAACCTTGCTAATAAATTGGAATCTCACTCAAGCAGATAAAGACATTACAAATGAATAGCTTCAACAAGACACGTTAACGGTATTTGAAACGCCTAATCCTAATTTGTTAGTACTTTATTATAGATTTGTAACCCAACTAATAGTTTATGGATTAACTGATGCATAACCAATCCTACTGTTTTATTTAGCAAATAATTGAAAGTAAAATTACGAGATATTCACGCTACAGAAATTTATATCGTATTAAGGCAAGGATATAAAAACCGCATTACTCACAACTTCAATAATTGATAAGAAAATTAAATTCAATGAATAAGTCAAAGTCAAAAAAATTACGAAATAACAGTTGCTTCAAATCCACTGTACAGAAATTAATTAATAAAAGTGAACGGATCCTCCATATTATACCTACTTACACAAGGAAAATGATTATATGAATGCAGTACCTCCTTACCTCGTCGAAAATAACAAATATCGTATTCAAAAGACAGACAGACTGCAATTAAAAGTGTAAACAAATAAACTGAGGGCAGCATTAAAAAGGTACCCATTTTCAAAAATTCATTTTGATAGAAAACAAAATAAACAAGCCAAACGCAGTTATTTTATTCATTTCTATTTTCATAATTTTAAACTACTTACTTTATGAAACAATCGAACCATTAAAAGTAGAAGTATCATTAGTGCATTACTAATTCGGGTGTTTGTAGGACTGTAGGTGCTATTTTTAAGATTTTCGTTGCTGTGCAAGATTTTTAAATAAGCCCTTGAAGTGTTTGTTTAAACGCTTTTGGTTTTCAGGAAACCACCAGGTTTGTTTTTATAAAACATTGTCTACGAATATTAAGAAAATTCTTAAATGTTAAATGTTTTTCCGAAAAATTAAATTTAGAAATTTTCTTACCAATTTTCACATTCCGGATATTTTTCGGAGTTATCCGAAACATCCCAAGAATTTCGGAAATAATTAAAAATTAACCAAAATCTTGTAAATAATCAAATCTGTTGAATATAACCTGAGTTACCAGAATCACCAGACACTCGGAGTAAACAGAAATTCCAATAAAGTTTACTAAAACCAACAGTCCCCAACAGGATTCGCAATTTTACAGATTTTTCGATATTACCCGGTACTTTCATTATGAATTTAACGAAAATAGCGGAGTTTCAGAAATAACTAAGATCCAAAAAACTTTCTAAAATTTTCGAGAAATACCGAACCTACCTTTTTGTTTTTCAAAATGATTTCGAAATTTTATTCAAAATTTCTGATTTTATGAATTAACCAGGAATTATTGTGATTGTGGGAAAGTCCGAGAGTTCAAAAAGTTCGCAGAAACTTTCCTGAGACATCAAATTTTTATTTTAGGCAAGTTAGATCTGAAATATTATGAAAAAGTCAAAAAAATTCTCAAAATAGTCCAGCAAAGTTTGTTGAACTTTTTTAAAAAGAAATAAGTTTCACAGAAATTGTGAAATTTCTGGTAAATTTTTGGACCTTTTCGGATATTTTCCAAAGCAAATGGAATTTTCGAAAAATTCCGGGCAACCCTCCGAACATTATAGAAATATTAAAAAAAAACTTCTCAACTAATAAAGTTCAACAACATCTGTTAAAATTTTCCAGAGACACGGAATGCATGTTTTAGGTTTCTCAACGATATTCGATATTTGTACAAGCTTTCGGATCTCCCTGTTTTTTTTTTAAATCACCAAACCTCATGCACAATTCCAGCTTCTCACATAATTAAGTAAAATAAAATTGCAGAAAGTTTCAAATTAAAGAAAAATGATACCACCGCGGGGAATCGAACCACCGACTTACGTTAAACGCACCACTGCTCTGCCATTGAAACTTTCTGCATTTAATTAGCATGATAGGGCTATAGCTATCTACAAGTTTGCAATTTATATTTAGTTATACATATATTTATGTATTTAAAATAAAATTTGCCCACAATTTTTAATTTTTTTAACAAATATTTAAATTTATTATTAATCTTTAGTTTTCATAGATTTTCGCGAAATCCCCGTTAGTTCTGCCTTTAAGAAATTCTGGGATTAGTTACGAATTTCAGCTGAGAATAAAGTTTGCTGAAGACATCGAAATTATGTCATGATTTTTTCAACAAATCTTATCATTTTTTATATATTTTTGAATTTTCCAGACTTTACAAAGTGACTCGCGACTTTTTAAAAATGTTGGGCATCACAGGGAAAATCCCCGAAATTTCACACAAACTTCGAAAAGTTTCTTGGAATTGTTTAAAAGAGTCGAAGTTTAGAGCGAATTTAGACACTTTTGGTTTAATTTTAGGGTTTCCGATAATTCCAGATAATTATAAAAACCTCCGTATTTTTTTTTAAACTCCAGCGAATTTGCTAAAAATTTCCAGAGATGCGAAAGCTACTTTTTAGTATTCCTAGGAATTTTTACAATTTCTTTAAATTTACGGATTTCTCGTATTTTTCCGAAAACACCTGAAATTTTCCAAAAAATCGTAGGTAACTTTGGAAAATTTGTCAAAATAACCATACCATACTTGAGAAAGGTTAGTAACATATGCAAGACACTGAAGCTATTATTTTGGCCTTGATAATTCTCAAAATTATCCAAAACCTCCGGGTGACGCCTGAAAAATCATGCATTCAGTGAAAATTGCAGCAAATCCTCAGTTAGCTAAAATCTAATAATGTTTACTTACTCAGGAACTTTTGCATTTTTTCAGGAACCTTTTTACCAATTTTTGGAGTTTTCCGACTTTTACAAAATCAATTTTAACTGAAAGAAAATTTTGAGAGCTCTTGACAATATCTGGGATGATATGAATACTTCAAAAAATTTGGCGAAATTCTTAAGAAACGTGCAAACTGATCATCGATTTTTGAAACCATGTTGGACGGTTTTTTCAAATTTCAAGATTTCTCCAAGGTTCTTAGTAACCATAAAAAAGTAAGCGAAGTCCGACAAAGTTTAATTAAAATTTTTAAAGACATCACAAAACATTTTTGGTTTTCTCGAACTTTGTTGTCAATTCTCAAGTGTGCTTAAAATAAACCTCTGGAAAGTTCCCGAGTTACTCCGGAAACATGCAGACTTTGAAGAAAGTATCAAATAATTCAAATTATATGTACTTAAGGCCAACAAAATTTCCTAGAAATATTGGAAGGCATCTAAACTATGTTCTGTTTTTTTCAAGGAATTTCTAAATTTCTCACCAATTTTCAGATTTTTTATCACGTAAAGAAAAAATGAGCTTTTTACTTATGTAAGCTGCTTTAAACTGTTAAATAATTATATTAGCGAGGAACGAGATAGCAATATTTGGAGATTTTTAAAGTAATGTTACCTTTACACGTAAAAACTTGTATTAATTTTTAATTTCAAGTCTTCTAAATGTTCTTTTCTGCAAAACCTTTTATAAGCATTTTGTTTTATATAACCCTTTTATACTAAATGCCGGTGTATTTGATCAAATATAACTAATAATATCTAAATCAAAGTCAACCAAAGATTCACCTAACACTTTCCCAGTAGGTATTTAAAACAGCCTAGCCATTTAAAATCGAAAAATAAATAATCAAACAAACAAACAAACAAACAAGGGCATTAAAAGATTGAAGTTTTAATTAAATTATAAAAAAGGCGCCATTTGATACATTGTATCCCTGACTGATTCGGAATAATATTATATTACAAATGAAACTTGATACCTCTTAATTATCGATTTCATAACGGTACACAGTTCATTCCAAAAACGGAATTTTTCGACAACGACATAGCTACAAAATCAGTTTATATTACAGTCTATCTTTAAAATTCGTATTTTATGTTAACCGAAGTGGAAGAGTGCACCGAAGAACCTTGAGGAGTATCCTTTGTTATTGGATTAAGTTGCAATAGGGTACGATACTGAAAGTATATGATATGAATATTTATTTGCATTTGAATCTAAAATGAGGATGGGAAGCGAAGTAGGGTAATTTTAAAAAGTTTTCCGTGTATAGCAAGCCAAGGAAATGTGTTTTGTAACAGAGTTTAACCCATATTTAAAAATAAAGCTCTGAATAGCCAGCCTTCCGCGGATATGTCGTGCCCTGAGTTTGTCCTTTATGACCGTTATAAGCTCCTTACGCTTAAAAAAAATACGTCCTGTGTGTTGGGAATTTCAAAAGTTAAAAAGCAAACACGGACATCAACATTTAAATTAACGCTTTGAAATAATTACATTTTACATTTTAAATGAGAATGTTTTTCGGCTTAGCTTTAACAAAACGTAATTTCAGAAAAAAAGAAGAAAGAAAAATAAAATTAGTGACCTGATTTTTAAAAGGAGGACCGATATATCTGAACGATTATTTACTGAGATACCGATCAAACGGTGTCTAACCCATTTGGATTTCTAAAGCGTACACTGTGCGGATGAACGCCATAGCAATTTTGTTTTCCAATTACTTGACTTGAATCCAGATTGACAGCGATCATCCTTATTTCAGTTACTTACAGCGGATTACGTTACAAGAAGATAAAATGTTTAAAAAGGTAAATTTTTAATGCATGTGACATGTGACACGGTGTAATCTTTTAAAGTGCTGCACTCTTCATGCACTGCGGTTTTACTTTATTAACCACGTTTAGTTCTAACCATGTTGTCAGCAGATATAATAAACAAATATGTTATTATTTAATACATATATTATTGCGAAATCACTTTATTAGCTAAAATAACAGTTATTTGTGTAACGATTTCTTTCAAAATTTAATGTAATTGATTTTCTTTTGCATTTTACCACGAAGTAAGAAAATATCTGTAACTAGTTTGAAAGTTATATTTATCTTAACGCAAAGAAAACAATAACATTACTGATAAACGTATCAAAGTGGCAAAATTTTAAATGAAACTTGTACGAACATTGCACATCAATTTTAAATTTATTAGATTTCAATGTGCCTGCTGTAAACTAAATTAATAAGATACCCTAACTTCTGCCCAGGATTCGCCTGATATATGTAAATCAGTTGCAGTTAGTTTAAAACATTGTACAAATATTAATTTAAATCAATGATTTTTTTTATTTATTCTTAATTTAAAGGGACTGAAAAATACTGCAGAAATAGATATGTAGAAAAATTAGATGCTGATAAGTGATAATAATAACAAACAAATTGAATGAAAACATTAATAAGTTCGTTGAAGTTCAGCTGCTTTAAACAGTATATTTATGACACAATGGCTAAAATTTAATTAATTATTGGGAAAAATGAAAAAATATTTTAATACACTAAATTAAACAAGATAGTCATGACGAAAAGTATCAGTGATTTTTGATTAAAAAATTATTATTTGTTCAACCCTGCTTCTACTCTGTAAATATGAAGCTTCTATACCAGGCGTTCGAAACAGATTATTTTTTGCGGCTATTTAATTAAGCCTTTCCTCAGCTACATGTTAAATCCAGTCAGGTAAAAATGTATTTAAAAGGCAATCTTCTTTATGGTCATAGTTAATAATTTTAATCTGAAATTATTTAGCCTTAAAATAATGGTAGCAAACTAGCAAAGTTAACATTAACAACCTAAATAATAAAGAAATCAAATAACTATTTCAAAGCATGTAGATTCCGTGTTTCAAAATAATATTTGTTTGCTTTTGTACCATAACAACACGGAAATTAACAGCCCCAGGTAACTTAATAAATAGAGACTTAATGCCTAACCTTGAAAATCTGTTTCTAGTTTTCTTAGACCCAAAGTTACTGAAATATTGGACTCTGTACATTAGGCTAATTTCGGGTAGTAGATGGTAGTAGTCAGTTAATACAGTGGATAGAGGACTTAATAAGTTATTATATTCATAGCTTGTATTAAGCCATTAATTATCGATAGTTTTATTCTTTGACAAATTCAACAAATACAGCCAAAACTCAGATATAAACCGAAGCTTCGTTAAGCCTTTTTTAAATCTTTACATGGTATTTTCAAATCTGCACAAATTTCAAATTTCAGTTTAAAACAAGTCATACCAAATTTGGAGTTTGAATGGACCTCCCTAAAATAGTATGTTTGATATTAAATTTTGAATTTGAGAATTTTTCAGTTTATAAAATAGAGTGGATGTTCCGTTTTAATAATAGTACTTATTTTTATTAATTTAGTTCGAATTGTTTTAGAAAATTCCGTTTGACATTGAATATTCATTTTTATTTTGTAAAACGCTGTGTTCGACAAGCTTTGGTTTCTTGGAAACCATATGACATATTATTGATTGGAAACCACAACATTAGTCAAACATTATCTTTAGAAGAAACAGAATATTAGAATTAGAAATATTATCAATTCAGTATTAGCATTAGAATTTTAGAAGATAAAAAACAATTTAGAACGCCATTCCGAAGAAAATACATTAGAAGAAAAATATAATTCTAAGAACAAACTTTGGCTCTAACCAGGAAACATTTTCAAGGTGAGTCGAAGCTATTCATACATTTATTACGGCCCTTCGAGTAATCATTTAGTTTTGATTAAATAGTGGGCTACCTAAAGACATTTCCTCGACTTTTCTGTTTTGATTATTATAGTTAAAATTCCTCTTCTATCCTATTCCAATTAAAAATTGTTTAATTAAAGCTATAAAAGACAGCAACCCTAAAAAATATTATAGATAATAATTTTCTCGCGGGCTTTAATCCGCGGGACGCATGATAAACCCGTTCCCGCGTATTAAAAGATTCCATGTTTGGTATCAATTGATGCACCGTAACACCAGCAGAACGATAAGAACCACTAAACACATCAGAAATTACATTTGGAATAATTATTTCCAAAAAATGAAAACACGGGGATTTTGGCAAATGTAGCCACTTCTACCACCTCTCGTCAGCCAATAGGAAAGCAGAATACGATTTTCGGGCTATAAAAACGCTGGCAAAATCCATCTCATCATCAACGTCTTTGTACGCTTGGTCAGATCAACGTCTCCGTACGCTTGATCAGGATCGGCGTCTTTGTATGCTTGAGCAAATCAACGTCTTGCACGCTTGATCGAAATCAACGTCTTGGATCGACATCCTTGCACCAGCTACCACGACACCCTGCTGGACCCGTCGCCGTCGCCCACGTCGCCGGTCGCTGCTCGTTCCCAGCCGCCTCAGCTTTCCTCTGGAACCGCCGCCGTCGCCCACATCGCCGGTTGCAGCTCGTTCCCAGCCGCCTCAGCTTTCCCCTGGAACCGCCACCGTCGCCCACGTCCACGGTCGCTGCCTGTTCCCAGCCTGACGCCGCCACCTTCAACAAACCTCTTGGCCCAGGTTCTCAACCGTGGACACCCTCTGACGCCGTGCGCCCTCATTGCACCATCTCCTAACGTCGGCGCCCTGCCGCCTTCGCCGTTTCCGCTACCACCGCCTTCGCCGTCGCCGCCGCCCACGCCGTTGTCGCCGCTGGCACGCTGGTACATGTCCACCACCGTCGCCACCCTCTTACGCCGTGTGCCCTCATCGCACCGTCTCCTAACGTCGACGCCTCGCTACCTTCGCCGCCGCCGCTGCAGCCGCCGCCGCCGTCGCCTACGCCATTGCCGCCCACGACGCCGCTACGCCTGATTTTCACATTTATCTATTACCCTTTTCCATTTATGTACATACATTGCTTTTATTCTTTTGTAATAAACAATTATTTTCAGCCTCTTGTCTTTGATTACTGTGCTAGCCAAATTGAGCACAGCGCCCGTACACAAACAGGGCTTAGATTATCTCAAGGGGATTCATCGGGAGTAAAACGGAGTACTCTCAACGTGTCAACCACGTCAGAGGCGAAACTATTTTAGCAAGAGGCAGAATGGTAACGGTAACTCAACATGTCAACCAAACCAGAGCCGAAACCCTTCTGAAAAAAGGCAGAAAAAAGCAGCGGTTTTATACCGGATATAACCGGTCAAAAGTGGTCCAAAGCGGTCCAAAAGTTTCACAGATACTCCCTTCAGCAAAAGATAACCCTTGTCATCAAGAGGCGTCTATAGCATCCCCTGTTCTTGTGGTTCAGTGTACATTGGAGAAACTGGTCGCTCAGTACACACACGCATCTGTGAACACAAACGTTGCTTGAAATCTAGTGTTCTCTCACACTCGGTTGTTGCTGAACATCACTACGACACTGGCCATAAGATATTGTTTGAAAAAACTTCGATCATCGCCAGTACCTCTTATTTTTTCAACAGGAAAATCCGTGAGGCCATTGAAGTCTTTAAGACCCCCCCCCCACCCAACAACTTTAATCGTGATACTGGTTATTATCTATCAGATATTTGGAAGTCCGCAATTACAACTGGCTCCCGCCTGAGCAATCGTCGTCTTCGTCCTACACGCTTGACCGGTTATAGCCGGTATAAAACTGCCACCTTTTTCTGTTTTTCTTCAGAAGGGTTTCGCCTCTGACGTGGTTGACATGTTGAGTTACCGTGCTCTTTTAGTGCTCCCTTTTACTCCTGATGAATCCCCTTAAGAAACTGGGCGAAACGTTGAGTTCTTCTATCTGGACAATGACACGGTCTCGATCCGGAAGAGATTCTGTTAATACCGACACTGACCGTGGAAGTCTTCGAATTCATTGAAATAATATTTGGTTATTTATATCTGTATGGTAGTCGTAGCTGCCTCTGGTTCTCTTATCCATAACCCTTTACAGTTTGTAACTTTGTTGAAGCGGGGTTTACTATCTGAGCAGGCATAAGTTGACTTGTTCTTCGTTTGTTTTACTTTGGCAGGACCTACTTTGATATGTTTAGAGAGCGGTTCTTCATTAATTGAGTCTCACGAAATCGATGGTGTAGGATCTCTTAGTGTTCTTTGTGGGTTTTCTCCACGATTTTGTCTCACCTCAACTTCACATGCAGAGGCAATCTGAAATTATATTTAGGGATGTCGTAAATATCTGAAGCATAGCGACCGTTATAACGGACCTCATTAAAAAACATGTACAGCAAAATAATTTCTAATTATTAGATAACTAAATTCAGATGTTTAGTCAAATACATATTAAATATTCTAATTCTAAACAAAACTATAATTTTCACACAATTTTTGTTAGAAATAAAGCAATGGTAACTTACCCATTACACCTGGTAGAGTACAAAGACGGGTTCATGTCGAATATTATTGCACAATACGGATAAATAAACAGCGTTTTGTTAATCAACTATTTTTTTTTTCGGCGAAATACACACCAACGAAAATACATGCAGTAGGAAAAATTTTGAGGTTGAGTTGGTAACTAAAAAAATTGCGTTTAATATAAATGTTGGTCCGTTTAAACGGACAGTATGCATTAATGGGTTTTAATCCAAAATGAAATACTTTGAAAATGGTGGGAATTTTATGACTGCTTCTAGTATAGTACCTACATATAATAAATTTTGCTCAGGTTTTTTGTATCTACTCAAAAATTAAGTGCTCCATTTTTTCTTTTTTTGTGAATGCTATTTTGAAAATAATTCTTTTTAAATAGTAAATAAGTGCAAAACAAAAAAAAAATTCAAATGTACTACATCTATTAAGTTATTTCTCTTTCCAGTTATTCCGAAGATGATGAGAACTGATGGAAACGTTAATAAACGATTCTATAGAACTAATAATATATAGTTTGTATTAGTTATGGGAGCCTATAAATCAAGATTGGGAAATTATTTTATTGTAAAGCAAATCCAAGAAACATTAAAATTGAAAATAGCGAGGAGAAAAGGCTTAAATGTAAATCGCTTTATTTTACTGAATTTTAAATTTTCAGCTTCAATAATATTTTTTGTTATTACTAGGATTTTATTCGGTTTGGATTAATGTATAGGTAGAAATAAAACGTTTAGGAGTTGCTGGAAGTGAGAGACAAAAAAGAGGGTGGAAAACGAAAGTGAAGATTTACGAAAGAAAAAAGGCATTGAAATGAAGCAAAAGATCCAAGAGGGAAGCATAACTGAAGAAGCATTAACATTTTAAATTTATATAGAACTTATGTCTCTAAAATATAAGCTTCGTTTAAATTAACATTTTCCTTGTGTTCGATCATATTCAGAAATAACTGTCTTCGTTATTAAGCGTAATTACGTAGGCTGCTGCTAATACCACAGTCTAGTAATATATATTATATCACTAGACTGTGGTAGTGCTCACTAACTGTGGAAGCAACCTTCACCAACAATTTTAGAAGAACCACAACGTTGTAGTCATAACAATAGAATGATGTCACCTGGAGATAAAATGTGTAACTTATTTGATTTCTTTGTACTTTTAATATTTATTTAATGTAAAATATCTTCAAAAATCGGATATCGAGTTATCTTCTCAATAAATTAAATAATCAACATCTTTGTTGGAATCTAACACCTCGGTTACGATCATGTTATGGTAAACTTTACTTTAAGCTACCATTACAGTTAACAAGCTATGTGTAAAGGGCCCTAAGGGCGGGTTTAACATATTCCTGACACAGTTAACTTTAAGATATTTATTAAGAAAATTACTGGGAGATTGTAAAAGGGACCCTTGGAGTGGGCATTCCAATGCAGGTTTAGGCTAAAGCTTGGCTTAAGACGCCAGGACTAGGCTTTAAGAGCAGTCAAGCTTGGCTTAAGCCCTAATTTAAGCCTACTTAAGCTAAACTTCAATTCAAACCTGTTCTAAATTAAACGTTAAATTAAAATTAACCATAGCTCCTGGTAAAATGTATCCCTGTCAAAAATGACGAAATACATGGAAGAAGCGAGGAAACAAATACTTAATAATTGTGGAAATAATCAATCAAATATCACAGGAAAAATATTCTAAAACATTGGTAAATTGGTATCATAATCTCACCGCACAAAAATATTGAAAAGAACTACTCAAAGAGACTTAATTTTTACGTTGTGGATTTAAGAAAAGCTTTCTACTCCGATAAAAGCGGAAATATTTGGAGAACACTCAAAAATTGAGAAAAGCAATTATCACAACCAGGACAAAACCATTTACAACAAAATAATAAGCTGTGCAGGATGAAGGAATGATGCAGATGATTTGTTCATGAGAGGTTTAGAATATATCAAACGATCCAGTAACCGCAAAATAGGGATGTTTTAGTTTGTCCGAGGAAAATATAATAGATTATAATAGAAATTAATTGATTTGCCCTAACATAAATATTCTTTAAAGTTCTTGCTAAAAAAGTTTTGTTTACTGCTAACATTGAACGAATTTCTTTCAAATTTCCTTATGAGATGTTTAAGACTACCATACTTTCTAAACCTCATTATTTGTTCTATTTTCTTTCATTTTCCCCTGAAATTTCTAACCTAACCTAACCTAACCTAACCTAATCAAAGTTTTTTCTCAGATTAAGTCAAACTTATTTGAATATTTTCAAAATGTTTAGAACGTCTTTATGAACATCCTTTTCTTCTAATTTTGCACATTTTTTTTCTAGACTTTCTAAAGTCCAAATATTCCCCAGATTTAGTAGATTTTGAATATGTTTTCTGCAGTTCACTTGAGAACTATTGTTTCTGAACTTCATATTTTTCTATTTTTCTCCCTTTTCCTCTAGAATTTCTAACCTAAAATTCAAGTGTTGCTGAGGCTGACTTGCTTTCTAAACCAATTTTCCTTATGCTTCTCTGAAATATGTAAACTAACCTAATCCAGATTAACCCTTAACCGGCGTTGCGGAGTCCCTGGGACTCTAGCAAGTATAAATTGTTTAATAACTTTCGTATTTGTCCACCAAACGGCATGTGTTGTTCAGTAGCTTCCCATGGTAGGTGGACCTGTCACGTGCTCATTCGAAATCAGTCTGTGATCAAGGCAAGTATGTTGAAAAAAATCTTAGGGTCCGTGGGACTCCACGACGCAGTTAGTGTTATATTTGCAATTTAGCAACTATGCTCAAGAATTTAAAAAAAATAATCCTACAGATCCTAACTTTGAGGAAACTATGCAAAGATGGCTTTAGGAATGTGACACAGGTATTTTCATAATTTTAAAGATGGTACCTGAGGCACCAGCTGATGCTCAAGACGTTTTGTCTAGAAATCAGAGGAATTATTATTCTACTTGTGACCCAAAATTAAAAAGAAAAACTGCTTATTTTTGTGTTCAATGCAGAAAACCAATTTGTTAGCAATGTTCTAAAAAAATTTTTCTTCAATGCATTGAAAATCTAGAAGAGTCCTAAATATTTTTTTTATAGGGTTTTTGAACCAATGTCAGTTTTTTTTAGTTTTATTTTAAAAATTAATGCGTTTTCATTTTTTATAGTTTAGACCTTACCAAACATGTTTTCAATAAGAAAAGTATTTATTTTTTAGTTTTGTTTTTGCAAAATAAGAATCAAAGAAACACTATTTATTTTTTAGTATTTTTGGTTTTAGATCTTTTTTGGCTTTAGTTTGTTACTCAGTTGGTTATAAATATAAAAGTTTGTTTCTTTACATGTTTTTAATTAACTATACAACGAAAAATAAGTAAGTTTTTCAATAACATTAAATGCACAGCATCTTTTTATTTTAGAGTCCCAAGGACTCCACAACGCATTGAACGTTAAAATTTCTGACCACGCCGGTTAAGGGTTAAATCAAATCTTCTTTGGAGAAAATCAATAGAATTTCAGGAAGTGTAAAACAACAAAACGTAGCAGACTAAAATCAGAAGGACAACGAATGCAGAAATGAAGCTTTTGCCAAGGATAGCAGGTAAGATCAGAATAAGCAGAATCAATTTATTTCGTATGTCCTGATTCAGGCCGTTGGCGAGACCCCATTTCTGAACGACTTGGCGTCGTGAAGTTTGTTATGTCCCCCTTATACTAGCGAAATGTGTTCTTTATAGTGGTTTCCCGTTACCTTCTGCAGAGTTTGTGGCCATGTATTAAGTGCATAGTGAATGTGTCTTGCTCTTATCTGAAGTCGACACTCCGCAGACAGAATCGTTAATTGCAACCAAACGATTAAATGACTTCACTCGCTCAAATACATCATTTTAACTCGAAGAACACCCAAAGAATGGAGAGTAAGCATCACAACACCGATTTTTAAGAGTGGAAATAAGAACGACCACCAGAACTACAGAGCAATAACACTATTACATTCCACAAGTACTAAAATTATAACCAGTAAAATAACGAAGAAAATAGAAATAAGTGAGCAACAACAAGGCTTTAGGCAAAATAGGTCGACGACAAACAAACAAACAAACCTGTACCGATGCCTAGTTGACCTCGCAAAGACCTTCGAGCGAGTACAACTGTCTGTCTGACTCCAAGAAAGTAGAATTAAACAAAACTACATCAAAGTCATCGAACACCTCAATAAAAATAATAAGACGCGGATGAAGACCAGCCAAGGATTAACCAAAGTAACTATAATGACAGGAATCCGGCAAGGAGACAGCATGGGCCCAATTCTATTCAACTTAATAATGGACAAAATAATACAAGAGGTCAGGGAAGTTAATGGAGCTGCAACGACAACTGTATAAATTCCGAATGACAGCAAAAAAGTTTAACATGCAGATATCAGCAGAGAACACGGAATCGATGGTTATATCGAGAGGACCTATCAGATGCAGACTGGAAGTAAATGGCCAACCCATTAAACAAAATATCTAATGTGGTTATCTAGGAGTGGACATATCGAGCTGTAAAAATCTACATCAAGAGGTTCGAACACAAGCAAACAAAGCCTCGAGAATATCAGGTTATCTAAGACATCTCATCTGGAAAAATAAGTAAATAAGTACTTGTCCACAGAAAACAAAGTCCGCACATTTTTATAAAACCGCCCGCCATTAGACCAGTGCCGATATACGCAGCGGAGCCTCGAGCAGAGGACTACCGAAATGAAAACGCTAAGAACAATTAAGGGATCAAATGAGAAGTACATCAATACGAGAATAACTCAAAGTAGAAGATGTAGTAAGGTTTACAAAAGCGAGACGAAGATACTGGAGGGATCATGTTGACAGAATGGAGGAAGATCGATGGGCAAAATGGGCAAAAAAGGAAAGGCCAAATACAAGGAAACCTCCTGGCCGACTACCCAAGAGATGGCATGAAAGCTGGACCTCTGCATCCCCAGAGGCTTAGTAAAACAGAGAAAAAACAAGACAATGTCTTAAAACAAAGAAGATGAAGTAGAAGAAGAAGAAGAAGAAGAAGAAGAAGAAGAAGAAGAAGAAAAAGAGAAGAAGAAGAAGAAGAAAAGGAGCCCAACGCTGTTACCACTACGCCAACGAGCTTCTCAAAGATCAACGTTCTAATGATTTAACTAAATAAAATGAAAGAGGTACAGCTGAGTTTGTTAAGTTACATTTACAAAGTGAGAAGTAATAGAATTACAAAGGGAAGGCCAACGAAAACATGAGTGAGAAACAGCTAGAATAGAGTGAGGTGAGAAGAAGAGTGTCAGAGCGAAATATAAGCAAAAAGGACCCACAGGATCAGAGTTAAGAACCGTTCGAAACCGTTATTCGAAAAATTCGCTATTAAATATTATGTTAAGGCATACTTTTAAATTATCCAGGATCATGGATGTTCCATGTGTACTAAAAAAACGTGTTCTATGTAGTGGTTTCTAATTTTGGTCAGCAATTACATCGCATTAATTATTAACATAGTAATAAAAATCCGAATTTATCAGATATAATTCTGCAGAAAGCTTATTTCAAATAATTAACTTGTCTCACCCACAAACTACTTTAAAAATCAGGCGTTTAACTTTAATTATACTAATATAAAACCAGTCTAAACTATCCTTTAGATGTCTTTTAGTTTAGTTGACGTTTCTATTATAAAGATTTTTGAAAGGCTAAACCATTGTACATTTTAGATGAATTCTACCTCAGGCGTATCGTATTTATATGAGAAGCATTAAAAGTCTGAAGTTTCTATAGCGTTCGTGTGAAAATAACTTTGGTTTTATATTTTTTATTACAAGGTATGCACGGCGATTTCTTCTATTTTCATAGTTTTATATTCGGCGGAAGTACAGAAGTCTTTTATTTTTACTTAATTTTTAAAATAATATGAAACTAAAATCTAATTTATTTATTTAGGTAAGTAATAATAATTTATAAAATTAATAAGAACTTTGTTAACTAAATTAAAAATGTAGCTTAATTTCTACAAAGCAAACTGTAACTTCTAAAAAAAGAAGAAGATATGCATAGTATTTAGACCCTCAAGGTGTGCATACAAAATTATTTTATTTAAAAAAGGTGACATAGTTAGCCTACATTAATTAACCGAATCGTGTGAATGCAGTGTGGCTCATTATAGCATAAAATGACTGTAGAAAGAAAGTATATAAACTTTAATAAGAGTCTGGTGCATTGCGGTGGTAAAATGGGGAAGCTTGTTAATATTGAGGGAAGAGATAACATTAATTTTTAATGAATATTTGTTTTTTGCTGCAGCATACCATGCACGTACATATACGATAGAACCCACTGCAGTTATTACATTGCGGCCTTTTCAGCCCGATATTAATTAATATTAACGAATGCATCGGTTACTATCGGCTAAAAGCAAAAGTACTTTTAGAGTTGCTCCCGACCTGTAGTTATTAGTAAAAGCAAAACGTGTGGGTTAAATAAATATATGCCCTTTTTTAATTGGAAAATATATGTCTGATTCTGGATATGCATGGAACATTTATTATTTACACTGAAAACCATTAGTAATCAGGTAATCAACAAAATTCAATTCCTTTTGGAGGTTTTCAATAAAATTGTTATATTCAACTAGACAGGAACTTATTTTGAGATTATCCCTTGACCTTGAACGCCCAATTCAGGAAGTTTCAAGAAGTTAGTTCGAAGAAAATCAGAGCGAATTACGTTTTCAGCTAAAATAACGAGAATAGGCTTACTTTCAAACGGTACTCTAATTTCGTGTAGATTTCTGGAAACTTCTGCATTTTTCTTCAAGCTTCAAAATTATGCCAGCTGTAACTTTACACCATTTTGTTTCCGTTTAATTGCAGATTCCCGTTCTTCCCCTTTGAAATTTAGCCACCTTTGTTATATTGTCCTCCCTTGTTTGGATTATGAGTGATGGCCAAAGGAAAATTAATGTAAAAAGATGCTACTTTTGAAGACATTTAGTATTTTACAAAAATGTTAAGTAATTAATCTACTTGGTTTAGTTTGAATTTAATAAATACCTGCGTAAACTGAGGCGTGAAATATTGTAGGAATATTATGTTTTTCTAAACAAACGTAAACTGCATCTCAGACCCCCACTTCGGATTCAGCTGGGCCTCTTGTACAAGATTAAGTCACTCTTTACAAGTGACCTTCTTATTAAATATTATTTGTGTCATCGCTACTTCCAAACGAAATATGATCGACTATGTTTGGATCTTTATCCAACCACCTCTGCCTTAAGGAAGCGCTCTTAGAGGTTTGCTATACATATAATATACTGCGGACGCACTACAGTAGTAGATAGCTACTTTTGCTGTTGACATTGTCCTTCTCTCTAATCATGTCAATCCTCAGATGGCCTCCAAATGTCCCTTCTATAAACCTTGCTACGACAAAAAGAGAGGAGAAAGGAGACCGAGGTAGCTCTCGTGAACACGCCGCCGACTGCCAGTGGAAAGGTGGGGGTTCCCGTAATAAACTGTAAAATGTATGGGCGCCAATCAGTTACAGGCGTGTCCTGCTGAAAATACAGATCGTTCAGATATTTAACATAAAAAAAGATTAATAATATGTAATATAAACAAGTTAGTTATACACCACCCCAAACCAGCAACTAGATAATATCAACAAACAAATATAATAGAATAACATACACCAGGTAAATGACAACTACACTAAATAATTAAATAATATAAGGTACCTATATAAGTACGATTACTACAAACAAGCAAACACCATATAACAAATTCCGATTAATGTAACCGATATATATGTATAATAGGCAAACATTTGAACTATTGAAGGTAAGATTAACAAGGCAACAAAACTCTGTAACTTAAGCCAGGGGATTGGATTTATTCACGCTGCCCTAATTTGAGTTATCATACAATATGTAAATAAACTTAATACTCGTAAAGTTAAAGTATGCCGCGTACAAGTGAGTCGCCGAACGGAAACTAATGTCGCAAGAATTAAATTCTCAAGTAAACGTAAGGAATCGGATAGATTCAGGCCTGTATCATTCGGTTTCCGAAAATCGTGCACAATGAACTTAAAATAAGACTAGCTAATTAATGACTGGGCATTCAGAAATTACACATAGTCCTCAACGAGTTCTGAAATTCATAAAACAATTGCGGTAGTTAATTTTGAACTACAAAGAAAGAGCGTAAATTATCTACCATGAGATCAAAAAAAAGATGATTCTGAGCAGGCCTTGACTAGTACAACACGATTGGCAAGACTGATTTCAAAATGTGGCTGTAGGTTAGAGGTTAATAAATGTCAAATAAATTAAAACACAAAACAGTATTTATTTAGGGAACAAACTGAAAACTAAGATGAATACATGTTAGAGTAGGTGTTCAAAATGTGATCCTTCACTAGTATTACAACGATAAACTTAAATAATTCTGGAAACAAGATTGCAAAACTGACTTACATTTGAAATGTCACTGTCACATTATAATTCATACGCATTCTAGAACCAGTGTAGCCAATCGTGTTGTACTAGTCAAGGCCTGCTCAAAATCTTTTTTTTTTCGATCTCATGGTATTACAAGATGGGGGTACTTGAATATACCAAGGTATAATATGGTTGCTATATAAAACGTGCCTAAGCTATAACACAAAATGGCGGTGATACAAATTGACAGTAAATAAATAGTAAAGTTTGGAATACAGTTTACGAAGGAGCCCTACGTAATTAATTCAACACAATAAATGCTTAATAGCCTACCCGATAACCTGAATTTATATACTCGTAAACACGGGGTAAGTATTATAATAACTAAAGGGATTGGTTACAACGACCCATTCACACTCGTAACGAATGAAATTATAACAGATCTACCTTACCGGATAATCGGCATTGAATATCACTATGTACGACAGTAATTCTTCGTAAACCCATATCCATCTGCGGGAATCTTCTCGGTTTCAATAATCAGTACAACATGCCACGAATAAGGAACGGAACCACAAAATAGGCATTTACCTTAAGCCTGGTCACAATACCAAATACCAAATCGGGCCAAAACTTCACTAGCCATAAAACCACTAGCTCTCCATGAACAACTGGCCATAAAACTCCCATAAAACTTTCCATAAATTGCTGGCCTAAAATTATAGTTTCTGGCCTAAAATTCCTGGCCTAAAATGGGCTGAAAGTCGAAAGGAACACACTAGCGGTAATTAAATGAGAACAAGCAGTAGCCTACCTTATAAGATAGTAAAACCCTTCGTCGAGTGTAAGAAAAGTTGGACTTAAAACCCACACCACGTGCTTGGATTACAGAAGCTTCAAAACGGCCACCAGCCAAAAAGGAACTCCCACAAATAGGAACACCAGTCAAAGCAAATTTCTACACTGAAGGGCACCAGCCAACAGAAAATTTCCACAAATAAGGGCACCAGTCTAAAGGAAACTCTAAAATATGCTTCTCCTAATCCAAATTAGCACTTCAGGGACTGGGATGATCCAAATAAAAATTGCACAATAACTAAATATTTCTCAGAGCCGAATACGTCCAACTTGGAGGGCTCGACACGCCGGAAAGGACAGGAAATCGAAAATGATCCAGAAAGACCAATTCACAAATAGATTCAAAAATCCCCAAAAGTGGAAGATTTCCAAAAGGTCATCCAAATAAACTGTTAAGCCTAAAAGGCAACCCGAACCACTACCATGCTTCAGGTGCCAACTAAGCTATAAATAGCTTACAAATTGTGAAAGTCCAATAAACCTGTAACAACTTGCTTAAATAAATACCATATAAAAGTAAATAAAACACAAAGCACTCATGTCAACTTTACTTTAAATCGTACGGAATGCCAGTCAGTTGCCTAAACAATATAAGAATCCTTCAACCAAATGAAGTACGGTAGCTAGGTCTTTATTTGGATAAAAAAACTCACATGGAAAAATCACATACCGAAAAAGAGAAAGGAAACTGACTTACAAATCAGAAGGTCATGCCTATCCCTGGAAAATAATTCTTCTTTATAAGGTGATAATTAGGCCAACTTGGACTTTTGGCATCAAACTTTGGGGTTGTTCTTGCAAACTAAAATGTACATATCATACAACCATTACAATCCAAAACACTGAGAATGCTAGCAATTGCCTCATGGTATGTTAGCAACCTGATACTGCGTATTGACTTTGGTATATCAACATCACAAGAAGAATGCACCACAAGAAGTAACAACCATTTCATGCGATTACAAGATTATCCTAATACCCCTGCCAACCTGCAACATGACCCCAGAATATTAAAACAGAAGAGCTGGTGCATTGAAGTAAGCTCCAAGAAACTGGATAACATCAATGAATGGATTTCCACCATGCTATTATGGTCGTCCTGTTTACTCATAGAACCCAAATTTTAGATAAATTAATTCTGATTAATAATATACTACTAAATCTATAAAAGTTGACACATTCAAAGCCCACATACTTTTTTCATATTTTAGTCACTAAACTATGACTGATTTAACATGCTGTACTTTTTTCAGAAAGTTACCAATTCTTGATAATACTGCAAAAATTGTAAAATCTGAAGAAAGCTTTGTTTTCCAAGTGTTCACAAAATTATGCTTTAAAATGTACATATAATATACTGCTTTCGTTTCTTTAGAAAATTTATCGATAATGCTTCTATAACGTCAGATTTTACAAAAAAATGAATAGAAACCATAACAAGAAAGGCAAGAAATAGAACAAAACAGGGTTATTTTCTACTAAAACCCCTTTCTTGATAACTACAAATTGGGAAATCGAATAAAAAATAAATTATTAGGCAGGAAACAATTGAAATATAATCTGTAAAATGAAGTATCTCGACCTTGTGAACAAAAAAAAAGGGAACCACCTACTAAATGAAAAGCCAATTAATACTGCCAAATAGATGCACCTAACAAAATGGAAAAAAACCAAAGGCACAAGTAAAAAAAATTGATATACAAAGCAAAAAGGTCGGGTAAATTAATTATTGCTGCTGTTTTGGATGCTTGATAGACGTACAAGTAAACATTGCATCAGCTGTGGCACTGAATAAGCTCAAAAGGAGTTTGATCTCCTAGGGAAAATCTGGGCATTCAAAGGGATCTCCAGATAAACAATACTAAGATGATTTAAAACGTAGTAAGTACTATATATGAAGCTGAAGCTTGGGTAAAAATGAAGCACAGTATTAAGAAAATACAAAATTTTATAAGTAGATGCATCAGAATCATCTGCAAAACATTTTGGACCGACACATTACCAATGAAGGGCTTCAGGAGTTCATTGGGAAAAAGAAAGAGCAGCTAACCACAAGGTGAAGTAAATGGAAATGTATTGGCCATACACTGAAGAAACAATCAATCAACCTTATAGGCAAGCTATCGAATTTATTGTACACAGAAAATTTGTTGAAGCGGTAAGATAATGGAAATTTAGTGAAAAGGCATAAATAGCGAAACAAATTACAAACTGAAGGGATCTCTAATCTACGTCAGAACTTTAAAAACAAAGCCATATTTTAAAACTCGCTTAAAAGCCTTTAAGCATAGAATTGATTAATATTTAACTAGTCAGTATGTATTCTACGAAATAAATTTAATTTCATGATCATTTAATTCAGTAATATTTAATAGGAAAATAATGGTTTTGTAACGTCATCAAAGTCAGTAAAACATATTTCGAAAAGCCCTGGCATTTTTACTTGCACCTGAATCATCCTGAAGTTATAAATATTCACTGTGAAACGACGACTGAAGTATTCACGACGCCGTCACATTCATGCTGCTTAAAAAAGCTAATAAGCACCACAACTAATTTACATCAAACCATTATATAAATATTTGTTGTTTCCAACATCTAACTTGTTTCTTACTATTGGAAACATATGTCCCTTGTTTTATTTTATTTATTATTATTTATGTTTCACATTTATTTATTCGTCTTTAAATTTCAATTTTTAAAATATTTTAATGAACATCTGTCATTTTGAATCTATCTAGTTTGCCATGATTTTCTTTTATTAATTTATTGTGGAGCCGAATTTTTACGTGCACCCTCTTCAAATACTGTTGATAGACTGACTAGCCTCTAAAATAGGATGAACCAATTAAAACGCAGCAAATTTTCAAAAACTGACTCATATTATCAACCAACTCATTTAACTAAATTTCGTAACTTAACTAATTCTAATATTAAACGAATAACTGAAATTTATAATACCTTACTTAAATTTTATATACAATAAATTTCGGCTTGTCTTTTTAATTTTTGTATTATGAAAGTGGTTGCTGCCAAAATGTTCATGCCTTACCACTGCTCTTTCACTAATTCTAAATTATTCTAAATTCAACTTAAAACTAACTTTACATAATATTTACAAAATTTTAAGATTAATTTAACTCTTATAAAATTGCTTGAAATCGTCTTATAAGGCTTTAAATTGCCTTTTAAAATCTTACATTTGATAAATTTTTACATCTTGTTTATTCTTATAAAATTCACTTTCTGCTTTCAAATTCGTATGAAACCTTGTCTTTGTATTTTATGTTAACTTTTTATAATATTTTTACTTCTGACTGAATTTTTTATATGTTAAAAACTTTAATGTAAACTTTCCTAATCTTCGTTCTTACTATAAAAACATATTTTATCAATTATTAAGTAACAATTTAATATTATTTGTTCTTTTCAGCATGGCAAATAGGAAAATATATTGCTAGGAATCGAAATATCCCAGAACATCTATATCGTAACATGAATTAAAGAAGATTTCTAACATCGGAAATCAAAATCTTGAAACGTCAAACTTTAAACTGTGTTTTTCGACATTCTCGTCCTGTATGTTAACTTTACAGTACTTTTATTGAATTTACTGATTTATAGTAATGCTTTTATATTGATCTTAAATAAAATTCATTTTAATATTTCATTTCTGTAATTTGTACATGTAAAATAATGTATCGTAAATGTCAAATTGTAATGTAAATTGTATAATTGTGTTAAATTGTAATAAATTAATGTTGTTTGAAATTGTTACATGATTAGATTACACAACAATATTTTGAATGTCCAAGGTTTTCGTTTTATTATCGAAATTGAATTGAACTTGTTTTTTTTTTTTCAAATGAAGTACCCAATATATTATATTTATAATTTTGGATTTTACGCTTAATTCTAATAAACCTGTGGGAATTATTGTTTTAGAAAACCCTTTATTTTGGAGTTTCGAACAACTATTTCGAATTAGTTCCGGATAAGTAAATAATGACAGAATCGTTGCAAATTAATGTCAAAGACATTTTGTTAGTTGGTTAGTCGGTAGGTGTTTTGTTTGTCATTTTGTTACAACATAAAGGCTCTATAATATTGCAAAATATTAATTTGTACTTTCCTTCAGACTAATTTTGAATAACACTTTGTAACTTATTGTTTAAGAGCTTTTCTGTAATTATTTGCAGTTTAAACAACATTTAGTTCCTTCGTTAATTTTAATTTAAATAACTCTATATTTTGAAAAGCTTTCTCGTCTATACATGTTTGAAAAATAATAAATTTCAACGTAAAACGTTAGTCTGAATTCATAGTAGTTATAAGTTCCGCATTCTCAGAACAGATTAATCTGTTTAAGGAAATACGACATGACAAAATGTTTAATATGTCAACTTTTATGAATCTCAATTTTTATTTAGCTAACACGTGAGCCTTATAAAACAGTTATATTTTGAACATGATAAAGGTTTTAAGTAAGATATAACAAAAACATACTAACTAAAGAGTCTCCATAAATTGTAACCGTGTTGTAAATTTGTGGAATAACTTACCAGCAGAAATAGTAGGTTCTACCAATGTTAAATACTTTAAGAATGCGCGTAATAATTATATGGCACCGCTATAAGTTTAAGAAGTTTGTTAATGCTTTGTCAAACATTTATTGTTACTGCCACCATGTATTGTACGTAAGGGGGTATTATCGGTTTTACCGCTTACCCCATAATAAACAACAATAATAATAACAATAATAAATTGAATTTAGGGGTTAACTTTACAACTAATGACGAAAACTAAAGCAAAACTTAGAGTTTTACTGTCAAACATTTAAGACCCTGAAATGTAATAATCGAAGCTAAGAAGAACATTGGTTAAAATCTGCAATATAATATCGTCGTTTGCTGCCGACTGTTGCCGAGCTGAGCTGAATATTGGAATTGGGGGTAATTTAGCTACAAGTTTAGCATAATAAAATAAGGGTTTTAAACAGAGTTTCATGTTTAACTAAAGGTATTTAATAATAATAAGTAATAAGAAAGTAAAAGAATTAGGTAATTTTTGCAAAGTTAGTTCGGTTATTAAAGTTGCACAGAACTGTTTTCACTATATTTATGCTGATAATATTTTAGAATAAAGTAAGATTTAAAAAATTAGTTGGATGTTCTATTGGTGAAGTAAAGCGTGTCTACATACAAACACTTCCGCTTAATTAAAGTTGAAGGAAGATACCAAGGCAGTAAAGTTTGCATAAATACGAACCGACAATTTTAACCTACTTATGACATAATCCATGTTATATGAATTTCAGCATAAAGGAAGCAGTAAAGTTATAGAGTTGCAGCAAATGCTCTCTTCCATACGACGTACCATCGTTACATAACGGCTTTTCATCATTCTACTTGCTCCGTAACATTATGAATCTTAAATGCATATTACCATGTGCAGCCTTACATGCAATAGGGTTACAGCTAGGTACTGAAAGGGTTACATAACATTCAACAGTAAATTTCCTTGAAAGCAGACGCATGCATTGACGTATTCATAAGGCGAATAATTGAAGTGCACCAGGTAATTATGACGCTCCAAGATGAGATTGAAGCAAAGACATTCCGCTTCTAATTGCATTCCTTATTCGATTCCCAGCAGAACAGTGATAAATCACTTTTCCCTCCCCAATCTTACCAACCTCTCCCCCTCGGAAGTCACTAGCATGCACAATTACTTCTTTTCGAGCAAATATATTTTAATGTAACAGAAGATCTATCGTTTCCTGAAAAATACGGTTTGCGGTCCTTTGAAAATTTAATTATTTGCTTAAAATTTACAGCTATTTCAACTCATCCACTTTCATTTCCTTACGTTTCCATTAACATCAGGAATGATATTTTATTTCTTCGAACGACGAGATGTTAATACAGGATGTTCAGAAAATAAATGACCAAAGTTATAAAATAATATTAAACAAAAAAAGAAGATGCAATGCGCAAAAGGCAAAAATATGCAATTGTAATGGAATTAACATAATTAACATATAATATTCTCCTTCCACATAATTTTGAAGTCTAAACATTGATAAACTTTAATTCAATCTGAGTCGATAGAAAAGGCTTTTATAGGCTAACTAAAAATTGTTCGCAATTTGTGCACAGAGAGTCTGAAGGATGGTTAATTTAGTGAATCTAAGTATAACTGCATGTTTCGATAATAAGGCAAATACATTAATTTATCAAATTTTAAATGAATTTAAAGGGTTTCATATTATAATAAAATTAAAAAGATTACCGAAATTACAAGAGAAACTATTCTAATTCAAAAAGCAAACGTTTTTTGATTCTTCTGATATCATTTGTGGTTAATTACATAAGAAAATAGATCAATTTAGCAAATTTTCAAAGTGAAAATGTACTAAAAAATATTCAACTTGTAGAATCGTCAAAATTAGAAGAAGATGGGCTACGTTATTAAAAAAGCTATTCAAATTCAAAAAAAGCTAATGATTGTTGTGGCAAATTTGTAACTGACTACCTAAGAAAAACATGTTAATTTGGCAACTTTCAAGTACAATTAACATACGACTAGTAACGTAAGATTAATAGGTTACTACACAACTACACAAAAAATATATAAAAATAGTTTCAATCGGATTCACCTTGTCACGGCCTTTTGAATTTTTCGTAAATTAGTATATTACGGCCCTGTTTTTCTAAGTTTGAGCCGGCCCTGAAGCTGCAGAATTTGCAGCAACTAATTTTAGATCAGCACATTCCTTTTGATTGCGAAATAATTCCTAAATATGATGATGTAATTTTGTTCAGTATGTTCCCTTGTTAACAAATTCAAAGAATTCCAAATAAGGTGACCAAATGTGGTAATGCAACATTCTGTACAGTGGATTTCGTCATCGTTAATTCGGGGAAGCTCCGATTGATCATGACGTACGCTAAAGCAGCGTCGAAGAGTGTTCTTCCTCCATCGTCAGTACATGACAGCTTTTGGATCATATCGGACGTCTTTGGCTTCTTATAGCTGTAGTTAAGACGATTATGCAAGTTTTATCATTCCCAGCTTACGTATTTAAATCACCCGAAAGGCCTCTCATTTCTCGTTAGTTTTCGTGGAAAACTAAGTTACGATCTTAGTCGGATTATATTTACTAGAGGGTGCCATAAAATTCCCGAAAGACATAGTTTTGTGTGAAAGTTTAGTTGAAATACGGTTTTCACACAATTGCCTTTTATTGTATTAAGAAAACCCACAGCCCTAGGAATCTTCTTCATTTGTTTTGCACCCGCCTTCCGGGAAAAGGACACCAACTCCTTTGCTGATCGCTATTTCTTTCCTGGGGTTCGAGGCCGACCATCGCTTCCAGTTGGGCTACCACCAACAAGTCCTCCTCAGTCTTACGTCCGTCACGTAGTCCCTGGCCTTCTGATCAAGTACAAACATCTCGCCAGATAATCTTTCCTTTACGCTGCACCTGCTTTTGCCGTTTGTATTTCAACACCAGTTTCAATTCTTACGACCTCTATCAATGTTGTTCAGTTGAGTTTGAAGTTTAATAAGTACCGCCTTTTGATTATTTTTGTTTGCAACTTGTAATGTGAAGTAGCCGATTTCTGGTCAATCTGTTTGATCCAGTGGTATTGTGTGGAAGGCTTTGGGATTCGCCTTTAGGCGGCTTTGATAATATTCACATTGCAAAGGTTGAGGACCGTTGGCAAACCAGTTGACTAGTTTGTTTTAGTAATTTTGTGTTTGTGATGTTATTATTGATATTATGATTTTCTTCTGACTTCACCTAGGTTCTCAATAACTTTCCAACTTCCTGTACTTTTTCTTCCTTCAAGGTATTTATTCTACTACAGTTCTGTCCCTACCTTTCGTAATTTTTCGGACATATTCTTTTCCTTAATCTGGCTTATGTTTCTTCATACAGTATATATTATTATAGTTTTATCCTCATTTGCCTTCGTGTTTAACCATTGTATTTTTGGTACTTTTTCCTCTTTCCTTCTATCTCTGTATGAATTTGTTCGTTCCACCAGGAGGGTTTGTGTTGATTGTTATTTTTGATAGGTTCCGAAAGCCTCTTTCGTATGCATTCGTGAATGTGTTCATAGTGCTCTTCTGGATTTGTAAAAGCTTTATTTCTATTGTTCAGTCTCGAGTTTCCATGGACTGTGTAGATTATATTTTTCGTCTTCTACTCTCTCCGGTCGGTTACTAGTTTGTTCATTTCTTTCTATTTTTTGCCTTTTTATTGGGTATGCTATTTTTCACCGTGCCAAATAGTGGGTCGTTAGATAGGTTACACTGTAAAAGATGCAAAAAACTCAGTTTTCTTGTATTGGTCACAGAAGGTGACCTTTAAAAATGTAGCCTGAATAGGATTCGCTTGAACAATACTGATTTAAATGGTAAGGAACGCTATTCAGATTCAGAAAACGGAAAATTTGTGTTAGTTTTGGTGACATTTTTTTATCGCCGATGAGAAGAAGGTTAATTTGGAAAATTAAGTGCAATTAGGATTTAAAAATAACAAATAGCAGGCTTAGAAAAAAAATTAAAAAAACAGTCTATAATAAATGCTACTAATTGGAGTAAAAAACATCACAGAAAGCCTCCTTAGCAAAATTACGTATCGTCTGAATCGTATTTAGCTTCAAATTAAATTGAAAGAAAAGCTATTCGGGTGCAAAGAACCAAGTGAATTTGGTTGTTTTTATTTACGGTTGATTATCTAAGATTAACAAATTAATGTAGATAATTTCAAGGGCAAGTACCAAGAGTTTAAAAAGGGTAAAAGTATTTTTAGTAATCGATGACAACGGGAAATTTTAAGTAGTTTGTGAATTGAAAGACCAAAAATAAAAGTTCCACTTTAGTTCCTTCGTCGACAAAGAAGTTCTCAATTTCACAAGTTCACGGCAAAATGGAGCTCGAACATGGTGGCGAATTGCTTCATGCACTATTGATAAATTTTTAAAATGTAACTATTTGCTTCCTTAATTATTTTACACCAAAAGTGCAAATAAGTTTCATTCAGGCAATTTTGCATAACTTTTGATTTTTGTGTAACTGAAAAGCCTTGAAAATTACATTTTAACAAAAATAGCTATGACAGATATAAATTATTTTTCATTGAATATTTAACATTATTTGGTAAAGGCGAACAGTATTTTATCGTTGAAATTAAAAAAAAATATTAAAGTTTAGATATTTTATTTCCATATGAAGGTTGTTACTTCTGGTTTGGTACACAATTATTTAACAAATTCAACTGGAAAGAGTGTAACTTTATTCAAAATATTCAACAGGAAGGAAAGCTGTTGTATGAAACAAACTCCACAGGAAACAAAATTATTTTATGTAACACGTTTAATAATAAATTAAGTGACAAGCAAGTGAAAGACTTAATTTTCATAGTTTTCTCGTTACAGGAAAATCGAAAACGCTGTAAAATAGCATGCAGTATTTTTTTCTACAAGAAACATATTATGTGTGTATACGGTTTTGGTCTAAAATAATTAGAAATTTATCATTGTAATTGCTATGGTGCGTAAAGCAATTCGCCAACCCTATTAAAAGAAAAACAAAAATCAAAACCTTATCTTAAGTAAAATTTAAGGGAATTTTCAAAAGCTCAACAGACAGACATATAATTAAGTTTGCAAATAATAAGTCGTGTCCTAATTAATTAGCTAAGGAATTAATTGTCAAAGTACCTTGGGTCGTAAGCCTTTTGAACCTAATATCAACGTTAAACAGACATCTATATTATCTTTAATTTACTTTAAAATTTGGATCAAATATGGTAGAAAATCAGGCATCAACTGTTTAAATTGTAAGAAAACTTTAGTAAATTAATAAAATTTCAAATTTTTATGAAAATAAATGTTATGAAAAATTAAAATAAAGAAAAACAGCAACCATTTTCGTTTAACTTCATAAATTCTCATGAGCTCTACGTTTGTAAGCTATGCTGTTCAGTACCAACATGAAACCACTACCCTAAGCATTAAACTTTCTCAAAATTAGAACTAACAAAAAATGGTTTGTATTACTCAACCCCAATTATTAATATAAATTGTTAGAAGTAAACATTAAATCCCAAAATCTTCTTCATTAATTTTTTTAATTAACTTTCTAACTAGAAACCATTTCGGTGTCTAGGGCTTTTCTGTGAAACTCACTTGTCGTGTCAATCCGACGAATATGAAAGTTAATAAATGGTCTTGGTAGACTATACATAACCCTAATATTTTCAAACCTTTTGCGATGTCTTCATACTAACACTAAATTCCCAATAAAATTTTAACCTGTTAATATTTACATCAGAATAAACACGTACAACCGCATAAATACGTTTGGATTATGAGTGAGTAACCCGTCATTTATCAAAATTTTCATTTCTCAAATAGCAGGCGTAGGAAGATGTTCACTCATTGGGGTTACTAAATGTCACGGACTAATTTTAAACAAAATAAATCTCAATAAAGTGCGTTATATCTTTGGACTAACGTGACATTTCGATCCTTAGAACTCGTCTAATAAGGAATTTTCCCGTAGAATATTTGTGTGAAAATAACAGGAAATTGCTCGCGTAATGAATATCGCAGTATGCTGTCGATTAATTTAAAATGGCAGGGAATTTTTTCTAAGCGAAAAGCTGTTTTGATCGTGAACCTTTATAAAGGTCAAGGTTTAAAGGATTTAATCATAAATACGCTTATCCCTTTACAGAGACAGATGGAGAGTTATTAAATATTTTATCAATAGGTAATAAGTTTTGTTGTGTTTTGCTTGGTGAAAGTGGTTTTTTAATTATTTTGTTTTTTTAACATTTTTAACATATTCGCATATAAATTTCCAATTGAGATCTTCAGTACCTATAAGCTTGGATTTCGTCTAATAAATAAAAAATATTTTTCCAAAAATCTGAGTCACCACCAAAACAAAGAATCTTAACCTACTGTGAGTTGTAATTTTCTACAGAAATTACATATAACAATAAGAAAATATTGTAAACCTATATCAAAACCAACACAAAAAATCTAAATTAATTCCGAATTGAGTTTCAGAAGTGTTTATTTTTTCTAGGAGTTGTAATACTTATTTTGCAAAAGATACAAGTTTAACAAAGCAAAAAAGTATTAAAGCTTGACTACCAACGACATGGTAAACGTTGAAAAAGGTGGAAAAATTCCATCACCGAGGCGTCGACAAGTTTTTAAATTATTGTCATGTGGACTTCCTGAAAAGGCCTTTAAAATGCCGTCACAAATTTCCTCGGGAAAGCTTTCTTCCTGAAATCACCTTTGAAAATCTACACTACTGAGGTTTAAACTTGAAAATCCGAAAGCTTCTCTGAAAGTGTTTGAATGACGGTGATTACCACTTCACAGATACAAGTCTTCTGTCCAATCTTTAGTTGTTAATGATTATTACTCAAAATTTAGATTTTTTATTTAAAAACTTTAGGATCCTTTATTTTTAAAATTATGTTAGAAGTTTTTTATTATTTCTGGAGAGGATAATTTTTGTTGACGAAGTTTTGCTAATTTTGTTTAAAAAAAAATAATTAACTCTTAAAGCTTCAACAGATTTTCTGAAAACATTGTAAATTGAAATACAGATGAGAAATAAATAAGTTAATTCAGTAAGACTTTCATTTTAATTGTTTGTGGAAACTGGCTTTGCTTCCTGTGACTTAACGTTCTTTAAACGAATTTTTCAAAAATATTTTATAATAAAACATATTTTTGTTCGAAGGGCATATTTTGCAATTTGACCATATTTCTTAGCTTTGTGATAACAGTCAGATCTTTAAAATTACATTTTAGGAGCGAGGAATACCGACCAATAGGGAATCACAGAACAACAAATTCTCATATAAAAATAAAATGTCAAGGAGAGAAAGAAAGTGGGAGGGGGGGGGGGGCAGAGACGGAGAGGGACATACTTATTATGAGATTTAATTTTTAATATTCGCATAATATTATAGGATTGTTACAATTTGACACACTCTGTCTACTCGGTTAAGTCACGAATTTTCAAAAACTTCATTTCTACAAAAGAATTATTTTTTGATCAACCACTAAACTAATAACACACCTCATAACAGTTAACCTCCTAATATTACAAAGGCAATGCAAGACAACGATATCGTTTATGGGAATCCTTTGGGAGGAGAAAATATGTGTTACGATTATTTCGAAAGTTCTAAAAATTCGGAAATATGAGCACACTCAGAAAGATAGTAAGAAAGAACAATAAGCAAATAGCGAAGAAACAAGTACAAGGAAGCAAAACAAAAACTTGTTAAAATTTGGAAAGATTATGTAAAACTCAAAAACAAAATCTTACAGTAGCAGATTACCAAGCAATAGGAGGCCTTTTTTGAAGAAAACTTATTTTTAATAAGAAAAACGGAAATAAGAAGATGATGATGTAGATCAAAAAGAACAAGAACACCAAGAAGGACTTAGGATTCGGCCCACGCCAGGAAGAATAAGAAGAAGAAGAAGGAAGAAGAAAGAAGATAAGACAATGATGAAGAGAAAAAGGATATTGATAAGGATGGGTAAACATAGATCTAAAGGAACATAATATTTTGAAGTTATTACATATGCATATCAGTTCTCCTGAGAACATCACAATCGCTATGTGCCCTAAACCCAGATAAAGGAGGAACATTAGGTAGTATTCTCAGCTTCATCCTGTAAAACACAAAAGTCTTGTAACAAAAGTAAAGATAGTAAACAGACACAACCAATAACCAACGCGAATAAAAAGGCAAAATGTTTATCCGATGCTAAACTGGAATGTTCTTAGCAGGCAACGCCCAGGAACCCCAAATCGCCTAAAGGAGCAAATTCACAAATACCAAGATACCAGATTAAACAAGCTATTTTAGCGGATACTGTGGAAAGGAGCGAGAATAACAGAACCGATAGAGCCAGTGAGTTAGAATACTATGGTCCTAGCACCACAGAGAGCAACGATGACTGACCAGAAATGGCAAAGATCAGAAGTGCAGTTGCCCAATAAAATTATTAAGTATTATAAAGCTTCAGTATTGGTAACTCAAAAACCAGAAGCAAAGTATTAGAAATTGGAGATTCGAGCGGAATCTTTAGTAGGTATTAACTCTAGCTGATGAAAATACATCTCACACAAAAATTATAAGAAAAATCATTAAACTGATAAAAGAAGCAGATGCTACTAAATAGGAACAAATCAGGAACTGTACTATGCTACTTACAAACTAAAATGCACCAGGCTACGATGGTGAGACATTTAGTAAGGATATTCAACACGTGAATGCCAAAACAAATACACCAAGCGGTGCAAAAGAGAATGAGGAAAATAAAAAAAGTGAGGAGGCTTAAAAAGAGATGGTTTAATGATGTGGAAGACGATATCAGTAAACTAAGAATAAAAAGAAAGTATCGATTGGTAAGATAAGGTAAATAATGCATTCACACTACAGGAGCCCCTTACAAAACAAGATATTTAAATGTCTTTAATATTAATTGAAGAGGCGAATTCGGTTAAGCAGTTGATCGAGGGTGACCTAACGACCTTGAACATTTTGACAGACTATCGGTTATTATATCTATATTATACTACATCCCAGGCAACAAGATCACCAAGAAAAACTTCATTTCGTGATGTTGTCCTATTGTGGGCCTGTTTTTCCTTCTTACAAACTTAACTTTTAGATTTTTATCGTGAAAACAATTATTGTATTAACAAAAGTTACCAAAGAAAATATTTGGTAGTTACAACTACTAGGAAATGGTAAAACTGAAAGAACAAGTCTGGCAGACAGCAGCTTTAATTTCACACAATTCATAATTTCACAGTCTGACTCCATTGGTGCAAGCGAGTGTACGTCCATCATAGAATTAAAATTATTGAGATTCGGACTTGAATCTACACCATAAAAAAACACTTTTGCTCGTTTGCTGCATTATACAAGGTTTTCTAAGGAACGATTTGTACCAAAGTACAAATTTAACAATAATTAAGCATACAATGTCTAACAAATGCTATGGTGCTGCTTGTTTTTCCATGGAGTTGGGCGTCTAAATGTAGTTTCTGGTATGATGAATGCTGAGGTACTTCAGAATAAGATGTTATCGGGTAGCAATGATTTGTTGAACGAAGGAAGGTTTATCTGTCATTAAGCTTTGCCATTGAGTAAAAGTTGTTAAATCATTGATGGAAATCAATAAAATGAACAGCATGGCATTGGTAAGTAGATTTCCCAAAAGTTAACCCTATAGGAAGTATGTGACAAAGAATATTGTAGCGAAGCGATATTTACAAATTAACTAAAAATTAAAAAATATCTAAAGATGTTGAAATTACTTCTAAGCCGCATCGCAAGTTAATATGTGATACATAGGGTTATTGTATCATAAAGATCCACGTGCTTGGAAATCGTGTTAGAATGTAAGTTTTAAGATATTCCCACAAGTCAGATCTGAAGGAATGCATAAAAAGTCACGTACTGTACCTGAAATCCGATAACTAAGCACTTATTTCAAGATAGGGCACGTTAGTTCCCAAGGAAAAGAACCAACAATCGTATAAATAGTTAGCTCGCTTTAGAGTAGAACCATAGTTAGTTCAACCGCATCGAAGACGCAACATCTCCTGCTCGAAACCCTTCACGATGGGGTCTTGTGTAATTTATCATGTAAGATTGTTATTATATTTCATCTAATCCACTTGTTAAATGTTCAGACAAACCATTTAAATTCTTTTGCGCACTTTACTTATTTTTATATAGGTAATTGAACTTTACTTTTAAACTGCCCTAAGTGTTTATTCATGTACTTCTGTACTTTTAACTTTGAAGAATGTTGTAAAATGTTTATTAATATAATATGTTGTGTTAGTTGAAACCGACTTTAAATAATAACCTTTCGTAAAAAAGCCACGCAATATATATTATCAAGTGATGAAGTTTGTCAAAGACTAAATTAAAGAAACTTATTCCTATTAATTTCTAACGATAAATCAACAAGCCACTATATCACAATATCAATTACTTCTACTATTTTTAAAAGAAACCCTAAGGGTAAACGAAATTATACGAGTAGAACCCCTAATTCATTTTTCATTTTCATAATTTTCATAATTTTGCTTCATCTTTAACACTGCAGATCAGCCAAATTCACATTTCCTTTATTATGATATGGTTCTTGACTAAACTATATTCAGGTGCTATAAGGGCAACTAATAGCCTTTTAGTTTTTGATAATTCCTACAAACAAATTAAGAAATCACCAGTGACCATTCATTCATTGATCAAAGGTAAGGTCGAAATGCAGAGAGAGTAGAGAAGGTTTAAGGTAATCTTTAATATTGAGGTTGATGTAGCTTAAAAGGATCTTGGATAATGTTTAACATTCGTTCGTATTTTTAAAGCGATTTGATCAATATTTACTAATAATTGTGTGTTTTCGATAATCCAATTCCGAATATTTTGAGGGTGAGGAAGTACCAAGCTCTTCGAAGGGATTTTAAGTTCAAGACAACCTAAACAAATCAGGCAGTTTAACAAACTTTCGGGAAGTTCAAGGAGAGTTGAGACGGTCTGTAATAATTTTCAGTTTTTTGTAATGCATGGTTGCTTAAATTGAGTGATAAAACAAATTAGGACAAAGTGGGACCACTACAGACGAAGAATAAAAGAAAAAAGAGGGGAAAAACGAACAAAGGAAAGAAGAGGGAGCAGAAGTCAATGACACAAGGTATTAAAACATTGGAGATGATGAAAAGCAAAATTTTCTAAAATAGACTTAAAGACTTGCATTAAATTGGGATAAAATAATTAACTAAATATACTTCTAAGTTTCTCATGGTTTATTTTTTGATTGTTCTTTTTCCATATTTAATTATTTTGAAAAAAGAGAGAAAAGTGTTTTAAACTAATTACGAGAAGCGAGATAGGACAATGAAAGATGGAAAAGTAAACAAAGAACGGTGCCAAGGGAGAGCATTTTCAAAATAATGACAATGAACAGGGCCAAAAGAAAGACCATCTAATATTTTCTGTTAATTATCTTTCCACTCAAATAAAACGTTCAAGAAGATCCTTAGATAAATTGATGAACATTTTAAGACAAACACAATCCTTGCTGAAAGGGTGCAAAAAACCTAAGGTTTCAGTCCTGCTTAAGTATTTGATTTTACGACCGAACCAAGTTTGTTCAACAAATGAATTTTATTCAGTGCTTCGTACGTCCTCGATAAAACACTATGAAAATACTGAATGACCTTAGATTCACATAGTGTTTGCGTTTTATATTTTACAGTTCCGTTTCACCCTCATATAAATTTAAAAGAACCACCGTCAAAAAACAATTGTTTGCATATACCTTTCAAACCACCAGAGGAAACACAATCGGAAAGGATTTAAGTGTAGGGAAGGGCCCATATCTTCCGATCAGTAGCTAGCAAGCGAATATCGGCCGGGTCGTTCTGTCACCAATTTATGGCTACGCTTTATACACCGACACGCACTTTTCCACCAGGTCTGTCTTGAAAAACTTTCACGGGAAACTATATAAATTAAATAGGGCTTAAATTTCGTTGGGAAACTACGATTTTTATTATTTATCATCCGTTTATACTGAACGCTTGATAACTGTACAGATCGTAAATGTTCAAACACCGTGTAATTCTGCAGTGTAACAGATAAAGTTTGAAATTCAACCCTGCTTGTTCCCGGTGTTCTCAGTCAAAGTACTCGAGAAGATAGAGCAAGAAATTGCTCCTCATTCCGGAATTGAACAGCGGTGCGTTTAGTAAATGTGATTTCGATATTTATTGTAGACAGGAAGGTTAATTTGGGAATCTTATGTAGGTCACTCAGCCTACTCTGATATCCAGATTAATTTATTGTAATCCGAACTTCCCCCCGTTTCGTTCGCTATTCTTAGAAAAAGTTTTGCTACCATAGATTCCTTGATTTATAGCGTCGATCTTCCGTGCAGTAATATAATTTTATTCATACGCTGTTATTTTATGTAAAGACTATTTGTGTATTCTTATTCTCCTTTTACTAGCCTAACTCCAAAGGAGAGTAATAAAATTCCTTTGATAAATAAATTGGATGACATTTTGATGCGAATGCTTGTTTGATAAAGAACGCGCAAACCAAAGCAGCTTTATTCTGAATTAGATTGAATGAAACCCGAGTGCGGTGACATATAATCATGCAGAAAGAGATAAAATATCCAAAACTACGATCGGGCAAGCGAGATAAGACACATAGGATAGAATACAATTTAAAATATCGAACGGAATAGAAGAAAATGGAAACGCTTATTGCGAAAAATATTGCGTTTCGCTTTGTTTATACCGTTTCTGTGTTTGATGCAGCAGCGATGATATTTTGTACCGCTCAAGGCAAATTCTGATGGGTTTTAGAATGAAAACATAACTCGCCCCTTCTCTCTATATTACATGTATTGTATGTTCCGTACAACAAGAATAGTTCCGCACAATCCTTTACAAAAGCCATTTTATTGTCGCTTATCTGTATGTCCACTTTATGCTAAGAGGATTTTATTATTTTGACATGAAACCTTTTATGTATTTAATACTTATGTGTGCACACTGCACAGTTTATGCAGCAAAACTTCCTTAGATTTAATTTTACGGCAACAGAGTTAAATCAAATGTGCCCGAAATCACAAGCAATTTTAAAGCATTTTTGTCTACAACTGATATTCACATTAAAAAGTTTAAATACTGCGAATTATAGTTAATGGAATTATTACGAATTTTTTCATGTTTTTTTCTGCTGTAAAGTGAGCACAAAACGTTATGTTTTCACATGACTATCATTTTTATTGTGAAGTTACCAGCGAACAATACTAAACCATGAAATTATCGGAAATGATGTTGAAGATAAGAAAATAGGAGAATACATTCGAAGATTTGCATAATTATAAAGACGCATCTAGCTGATAAACTAGTTAAATCGTTTACCTTTCCAAACGCCCTCAAAAAATCTGTAAATATTGCAATTACTTACATGACTGCTGTATGTTAGGCACGAATCCATAAACTAACTCATTCAGGGAGCTATTCATTTATTGATTTATTTAATAATTTCTTTAATATACTAACATTTAAAAATCCTACATAAAAATGGATAATTTAAATCAATATTTACGCCTCAAATTTAAAAAAACTTCAAGACTTTGATTTTCAAAATTAATTTTTTTTTATGGGATTCGCAACTATTTTATGTAAATAAAAATTAATTACCATATGTGTATTAACTTTAGCAACAAGCAATTACCATAAAAAATTGAAAAGGACAATGATGTTCAAATACAAATTCAGATCAGTCAAGAATTAAACATTACATAGATAGGTGTGGGTTGATTTAACTTTTTTTTTATTTCTATTTAGGTACATTTCTTTGTATATTTTGTGCTGAAATGCTTTTCTTTAGCCAGATCTTCTCTTTTAATGTAATTAATTGAAGTTTTTTTTTACAATCTAATTGAGTCTAGTCTAAATATAAAATGCATGTTTAGACTTCTTTTGTATATAAAAAGCAAAAGGTACAATTTTCAAAATAGGATTTCTAACGAAACGAAACAAACCAAGTACGAGGGCGTATTTTTATGTTATCTACCTAGCCATAAAACAAAAAGTGATGATGTTAAACCAATTATTAAAAAATAGCTATGACATGTACCATATGAACAAAAATTATTTAGATAAAGGGTGGCTTTGGAACGCTGAACGTACCTTGCATGTTTGAATCATCGTCAGTAGTTGAAATTATATAGGTTATGTGAGCTACTCAGCTAGTCAAATAAAACTTAGTTATTAAACTACGGGTTTATTTTCAATTTACTACATACATTCTCATGCAAACATAAATTTACACGCCTTTTCATGTTTTCAAATGCTTTTCGGAGCATTTCGGGTGTGATATTAGCACATTCTTCAACTATTCGGTTTCGCAACTCAGGAAGTGTGTGAACTGGTGCCTTAAAAATTATGTTTTCCTTATGTGTTACGCTTCCTGTTTCTCTGAACAATCGCACACAATTCCGGACCACATTGAAATAGTCAGCTTCCAAGAACACAAGATCAGGAAACTGTTGTCGAAATTCAACCAGGAAAGCTCGAGTACCTACTGTATGTCCATTCCCCATTTTCAAGATTTCCATTACGAAAATAAGATTCAATGATGAATCGCTTATGTAATTGCGAGAATACCATGATGAATAAAAATTCAAATCGAAACTGACATTTAATTGACATATAGATATGTAGAACCAACAACAAGCTGAACCTATCAAAGACAGTGATTTTGTTCACCATGGCCATCCCTTATCTAAGTAATTTTTGTTCATATAGTATAAGTACATGTGCTAAGTTGTGTTTAAGTTGTGCTTCTTAGAAAGATGTGGAAAGGTTTACTTCTTGACAAATTGACTAAAATTAAGGTGAAACATCGCAATGTCATAAAACAAAGTGCAGCAGATAATCAGTGACTGTGGATTCATAGAGTTAAGGCATCCACCTTATAGCCTTGCTTCATCAGACTTCTTTCTATTCAAAAACTGAAATAAGCATCTCAGGGGAAAGGGTTTTGCATCTGCAGAAGCACTCAAAGAAGCTGTTGAACAATATCTTGCAGAGTTTCCCAAAGAATTTTTGCTGAGGGTACGGGACAATTGGAAAAAAGATGGAATAACTGTATAAGTATTAAAAGAAGTTACGTAGAAAAATAAAGAGTTGTTAATATGAGCTAGATAACATAAAAATACGCCCGCGTATTTGTAACTGGATCTTAACAGAAACTTTGTAGGGTTACTAAATTTATATTGTAAAATTTTTCTTAGTACATTGTAGAAGTTTTGAAAACATTTGGATCTCCTCCAGTATTTTCGGATATTTCCTGAAAATTCGGATGAATTCGGAGAAGTTTATGATAAACTTAGACATGGAAGTTCAACCAGATATCCACAGCTAATTTAGCCAGTTTTTGTAATTGCTATAAAGAGACTAATAGATTAACTGCTGATGCAGTGTCTTGTTCCTTAGCTAACCAACTAACTGCAGAGTAGAAGGGTACCTTCAAAAGAAAGTTGTCTTGAGTTCCATTCAAAATTTTGCCAATTTTTGTAATTGCTACGATGGAATTAAAAAAATGATTGCTTGGCAATACTCACCCTTAATCCGCCATATTAATATTTATGGAACGAATAGGGTTGAGTATTTGAACAAACTACAGAGAAATTTATTTTTATATTTAAATAGAGCGTTTCAGAGATCATTTGCAATTGTCCTTATAACAAGAGCCTAGTAGTTTAATATGTAGTTTTACATCATGTTTTTAGATTAATGGCAGTCTTGTACTTTTATTTATCATATTCTCTTCTGTTTTTTTAGATACTTATCTTCCTCTTTGGATCGAATTTTCTTTTTTACATTTCTATCCTTGTTACTTAAACATGAATGAAAATTCGAATTTTTTAATACTTTCCCAAAATCCAAAAATCTCTTCAAGATTGAAAGAAACAAATTTTAATAAGTATAAAAGGAGAGATAGTCCTTGGATATCGTTGTATATTAGAACACTTTTCAGAAAATATTACAAAGAAAACCTTTCTTTAATCTCAATATTTTATTTTTTGGTACCGTTCTTCGTTTACTTCACCGTCTTTCTTTGTCCTATTAGGCTTCGCGTTGATCATTTAAAACACTTTTCATTGTTTTCAGTAACATTTATAAAAATAGCACGATCAAGCTATTTGAAAGTCAGAAGTATACTTCATTAATTTTTTGATCTAATTTAAAACAATTTCAGCATTTATTAACCTTGAATTTTCAGCTACAACGCTGTTAAATCAACTCAATATAAATAAGTTGCATTGAGTTTAATATATGTTGTTTACAAATTTGTGTCACTTGGTAAACTTTTTCAAATTTAAAACAAACGCAATTAAAATTGCTTCATATTTCTTCTAGCAAAAATTTCTAAATTTACGAAATTGAATGCGAAGAAAGTTAACTTTCCTATAATTCAAAACAAAATATAGGAAGAGAATCAAGAAGCATCCGGTGACGATGAAAATCTAAAAAAATGAGAGACGCACTTTAATGCTACCTTTATTACTCCAAGAAGTGTTTTATTTGCTGTAAGCAAAACTTAATTCAGAAAGAAGTTATTAATTTACGCAGCAATGTTAGGACAAAAGAGCAATCACGAATAATAATCTAGTGCTTGAAAATTTACCAAAATGCGAAATATAAGCTTCTTTCTAGAACTCTAATAAGAAGGTATTTATCTAATCTCAGTAGTTAGTATTTGAAAAGAACTTATCAATCTAGACAAAAATTCCAGGACAAAAGAAGATTGAAGAACAATGACAAGAAGAATTGGGTAACGTTTACAATTCCTAGAAAATTTCTGAAATATATGCCAACACTCTTCAAGAAAATTTTTAATTTCGATAACTTTGTTTACAACGAATAAAGAGAAAATAGGAATCACAAGAAAATAATTCGGTGACAGTGAAAATTCTAGCAAAATACAGTAAAATATATTAGAAATTCAAGTGTGATTTTCTGAGAAAAACTAAAAAAATTCGAAGGTTGTTCAGTATTGTAAGATTTACAAAATGTGAGAGTTTGTAAGCACTACAATTAAAATACAAAAAATTCCTAAGAAAGAATCAAAATCTGAAAGCCCAAATTTGGTAATCTCTACAAAATTCGATAACTTCGAAACTCCTAGGAAAATTCAGAACAGACAAGAAAACTAAAAAGGAAGAATTTCAGGCTTTTGCAATTCCTTTGAAAATCTACAAAAATTTAGCAAAAATGCCGGGAAATTTTTTTAAACAAATTTAGAAGAATTACTTGGGTTTTGTTCAGTTTTATAATCCCATAAAATTCTGAAAAGTGGTCGTTCATTAACAGTTACACTTCCAACAGTCGTTTCCGTAAGATTAGCCATAATGCCATAATGTCATAATACTCTTATGCACATTTAAACTAATTGCTTTTTTAGGTTTCATTAAATACTACTTTTTACAGCCCTGTTTTGAGGATGGGTTACTAGGTACCGAATCCGACGAACTGGGTGGACATTATATGTATTGATATGCTCTTCCTAATGCTTTAGAAAAATCGCATACAATTTTAAGATGTTCCGACTAGCTCGATAATGTTTATAATTGAAATTAAAATTTAGAATACTCTTATCTCAGGTTCGTTAAAGAGGGATCGCTTTGATTAATCTCAAATTTTATAAAAATTAATCAAGTTAAATTTCAAACACCCTTCAAAATCATAAAAATCTTTACAAACAATAACAACAACAACAAATTCTAATAATTAAATAAACACTTTCTAAAATTAATAAATTTACAAAAGTACCTTTTGAAAACAATCCGAACGAACACACTTACTTCCTCGACTTCAAATTATCCAAAATCTGCCCTCACCTCTCTCCAACAATACACTTTCCACTTTGACTTGTACTCAACCAAAACTGCGTTTTCTTTTAACCAAACAATACACTTTCCCCCTTTTAGTAAATCAACACCTCACCCATATCCAAATTCACAACGCTTCTTCAATAATAAAATTTTATTTCATAAAATTTTTATTATGTAAATCCAAATTATATTTTTTTATATAATAATAATCTTCATACATTGTTAATTCAGTTATAACTTTAATTGGTTTTAAAATTACAATTTTGTGATAAGAAACCAAGTTTTAGTTTTACAATTTTTAGAACTGAACTTTCGGTTCCAAATTTAATGTTCAACTATTTTATTTATTTTTTTTTGTTCCCCTGGTTATATTATTTTCTTAAAATTAACACTCTACAGATTACTTTATGACATATTTACAAAATTAACTCACTAGACATTCTACACTAATTATTTATGATATTAAATCTCTAACTTATAACTATTTACATTTTATTAACAATAAATTTCCATGATTTTAAAAGGTGTCCACAACTCACTTTATTAAAATTCTACCAAAACGATATCATCTCAGTATATTTAATGAAAGAATCGGAAATTTAAATAGAAGTAAGATAGCAAGACTCATTTTGTATCACTCACAAATACGAAAAACTAGAATTTAGGATTTGTATTTTCACCGATAGTATACTACTGAGACATACTTCCGTTTTTCTATTCAAAGAAAGCAGAAACAGAACAGATAAACATACAACAATGGACAGAATATTTCACCCAACTATTTCAATGGGAAGAAGAAGATGAACAAGAAACAGAGGCACTGCAGGATGACGGAGTAACAGTACAGATAACGTCATAAGAAGTCAATGAAGCAAAAAATAAGCTGAAAATAGAAAATCTGCGGACATAGATGGAATTAACAATGAGTTGCATATATGGCGGCAGCCCCCCTAATCGATAAAATGATCAAGCTACTAAAGAAAATTATGGAAGGCGTGGGACCAACACCTTAATACCGATCTTTAAGAAGAGAAGCAAAAAGAGCCAAAGAATTACAGAGGCATAAACCTGCTAAACACAGACCTCAAGCTCACAACCAAAATAATTACAAACAAAGATTTAGAAACGGAAAATATAGATATTCATAGCACGGTAGGTTATTGAGAAAGCCCTAAAATACATCAAGCCAGCATTTCTGTACGGAGACTGATAGTCAAATGCAAAGGGGAAAAGCAAGAATCAGTCCTAGTGGAAAAAGGAGTACGACAAGGGGGCTCATTAAGACCATTACTATTTAATCTAATCATGGATGAAATAATAAGATCTGTAAAAACCATGAATGCATATAGATTGAGTAGGATCAATATTATATGCTATGCAGACGATGTCATACTAATATTGCTATTCAACGGCAAAATAATGCACAATATATAATATGAAAATCGCCACAAACAAAACTAAATCGCTAACAATTGCAAGAGAACCCGTAAGATGCAAACTCATGATAGATAACGAAATGGTAGAGCAAGCCATGGAGATAAACTATTTTTTTTAAATTATTAAAATATTATGCCTGTATTAGGAGGAGAGCATCGTTAATTGGGTGACCAACGACGAACTGTCACTAGGACTTGATACTGACCTCCAGACAGCAGGAAAATCCTGCACATCAGTAAATTTGAACCAATGGCTAACGTTATATTAACCTGACGCTCTACCACTGCGTCACCCTGGCTTATGCAATAATAAACGTGTCGGAAGAGACACGAAAGCAAGAATATGCAAGAGCACGGTGAGTACAGTGCGCAAACAAGATCAGACACGGCCAAAACAAAGAGACAGGCACAAGTGTAACCTAAAGGAAAGTGTTAGGACGAATAGTACAACGTGATGAAAATATCAGAGAGATATGAGGGAATAACAGATGTGTCAGAATGAATAACAGAAAGAAGACAGAATTATAACTGAACATATAAATAGAATGGATTAAAAGAAGCTAGTTAAAGTCGCGAAAATTGACCGGCCACTAAACCCGAAAGGGGTAGGAAGAGGCAGGAGAAAATAACAAGAAAGCCTATAGAAACAATTGGTTAGGTTAAAATAGCAGGAGGAATATCTTAAAGAAAGAAGAAGAAGAAGAAGAAGTATATATTGCTGTTAAGAACAGGCTGTTAAGTCCAATAAAAGATGTTGAAGAAGAAGAAGAGCCAATAGTACGTAGTTGAATACAAGAATGCAATATTAATTTTCTACCCATACTACTTAATTTATTTTGCATTTACTGGCTTGTTTCGGCGAAGAAAATGATTTTTTATACTTAAGACTTTGTATGAGGCCAAAACACTAATATTTTCCTTGAATTTTCTGTAAACCATAGATATTACAAATTACACCTAAGTATAAGCTGGAATAAGTTTCCTTTGTGATATACTGGCGAAAATTTCCTTCTTTAAATTTTTTTAAATATGTAACAACATGCAGTTTTAAAAGAGAAACGATCTTACTCAAACATCGGAAACAATAGCAAGAACCATCTTCATAACTAAAGAAAATCTAATTTATTCAAAAGTAAAGTTTCAAAATCAGTTTTCCTGCACAACGTAAAGAGGGGCGTCAGTAAAAAAGGTGGGAGAAATTTAAGGTTAATTACGGAACGATAAAAGGATAGTTAAAAAGAAAGTATCCCAATTTATGTTGAGTTTCCAATTTCGCATCTATGTCTGTATCAATTGAACTCGTTCTCAATTGAATAGTCATGAAATCGAATTAAACTCTTCTATTGTGAGCGCGTCACGTTGCATCTCATTATTCCGTCGCAGCGGTTCGGGGCTAATTGAATAATGACGTCACCCAACGAGTCGGGCGCTCAAAAGAAAAGGGGGCTGCAAAATTTAATAACAAAAGCCAGTCATACCCCCACGGGCAGACCTGTCTTCGAAGCGCCGTCGGGACGTCACCTCCGGGACGTCAACGGGACATGACTGTCGCAGAGGACTGCGGTTTTGTCCGGATGTTTTTGTGAAATGACGAGCGGTTTGTGAAATGTAAAATTGGTTTGTCGGAAAGCTTTCATACGGTTCGCTTCTTGACACTAATTTAAGTAGGTCTCGGTCTCGAAGAAAATAAGCGTTTTTCTTGTTCAACGTCTGACAAGGTGATTATGCTAAATTGCTTTCTAAAGCCCTTGAAATTAAAAACGAACTTCTTTTTGGATCACAGTGGAAAGCCAATTGATGCGTACGTATTAGGGGGAGATTTATTATATTTCAAAAAATGTATTTTCTTCTTCTTTTACTGTCCGTCAGCTTCGGCAGGATCGAAAAGGGTTTACAAATGAACCCGCTTGTACCACCTTTAAAATTAATTGCCTTTTACGCCGTTTCTCATTTCAACTGTTGATTTTAAACCCTAATTTTTCTTAGGAAATAATTGCATGTCCCTACACTTTTCAAACACTTACATCGTTTGAATAATAATTAGCTCGGTTTAGTACCAGTCACGACCGACAAGTCGATTTAACATACCTGCTTTAAAAATTACAGACAATTCAGCACCTGAGGTCATCATGCAACAAAGACAAATTAATTGGAAGCTAACTTTTTGATTGATCAAACATTCTTCAAAAATTAAAAAGTTAAATTTAAACAACATTCGCAGACACCAAAAATTTTTCTCATCCAAATCTAAGTATAATGTAAAGCAAAGATTGAACAAATAAATAAAAAAAATTCAAGAGTCGACGTCTGTCGATGTAATATTTCTGTAATAAATTTTTCAGATCTGTGAAAACACTCATTCTTTAATATTCATAAAAGAGAAAAGTGAAAAGGCTTTTAAATATTTAACATTTTCTGCTATGTAAGCAAAAGTAACAACCAAAAAGCAAAACGACAGAAGCGAGAAAATAAACAACCAGAAAATGTCGCACTTTACATCATTCACATTTCTCAAAATCTCTCCTGAGATTTTTAGCACTTTAGAAATTTACCTTTCTAAATCAAGTCTGATACAAGCGACAAGCACAAGAAAACTCCCTAAAAATTATATCTACAGCTGTAATAAAGCAGAAAGCAAAATTAATAATAACAAAATCATAAAACAAAACTTCAAAGCTTGAAATATTTCTGATGAACTTTGTATGAAAGAGAAAGCTAAACTTACAAAGTTAAAGTTACAAGCCATAAGAGATTCAACAAACAGTAAAATCTCAGACTTGTGTATTTAATAACAAGGATCTAGTGTTAAGTGCGCACGTTCTAATATTCTTGAACATCACGTAGCATACTAAATTAGAATATCTTGATTCAGCCTAACTAACTTTTAATTAAGTAAATTAAGAGAGTAAATAAATATTAGTTCAAGCACCAGATTAGATTCTAGATAATAAAATAAAACCTTCCTCTTTAGGTTTATTGTGCATATTAATCCTTTGAATTAATCTTAAGCTTTATATTAGTTTAAATGTTGGAAGTTATCATGGATGTGGTCGAATTTAAAAGAAAAATCAAAATTTATGTAGGCGTCGTTCTAACATACGCATAACAAAACACACTCGGCGTATCTACAACAAACTTAGAAGTGATTCTACAGGATAGCAAAGTTAAGAAGATTGTTCAGAAAGTTAGTTGCCACCAAGGACCATGCTTTTTCTGTAACAAGCTTTCAGCCAGTGACAGCTATCGATGTTTAGATAAATCAAGGATTTAAGAAACTGAAGTTACGCCTTAAGCTTTAAGGAAGGACAGAACTTTCTCGTTATAATATGTGCGTATAAGCTATAAGCTGTAATAATATCTGTACGTCCTTATTTGGGATTTTCTCCGTTTCCTAAGTTTCCTCTAAAAGTCTGCCATAACGAAAGTGTAGTTGGGATTTAGGATTTTTTGTTATTTGTACACGCGAAATAAATCACCTTTTTGGTTAAAATATTTCAGTACAGATGAAAATTTTATTTATTTTTCAATGAAATTCAATTTAAAAAAGTAGAGATTTACGGCTTATTACCTATGATAAATATCTTAATTTGGTAAATTCAAGTGCAACTAACAGAAGTTAAAAGAATATATAAAAAGGCCTGAATGGATCAACATTCAAAAACCAAACTAGTTTCTGTTGCTTTCATAATATTTATAGCTGATGATTATGTAACAGAAATGGGTTAATCGGGCAAATTTCAAGTGAAACGAATGATTTAAATAGTTCAAACTTAAAAAACAGACAGAAAAATAGTTTGAATCGGATTCAAGCAAAGCTATTTAGATATAAAAAGAAAACAAATATTTCTTGGCTGCTTTTTAAAAATATGGCTGATTAGATAAAACAAACAAATTAATTTAACAAATTTTAGATTCAACTTACAGGATCTTAAAATATCACGAAACGCCTTCTTCAAAAAATTAGAAAAACTGTTTGAATCGAATTCAATTTGCTTAATTGTCGAAAATGAGGGTAGATTTGTTAAACTATAAGAAAAACTATTCAGATCAAAAAATAAACATATTTTAGTTGCTTTGTTAGATTTTTTGCTGATCACGCATGATAAACAGGTTAATTAAATTTAGCAAACTACAAATTAAATTTACAGGATTTAAAAATATTACAGAAAGACTTCTACAGAACATAAAAAAATAGTCTGAATCAGATTGAACTTCAGTATTCGTAGAGAACTAGAGATGATCGGTTGAATTATAAACAAATTATGTAGATTTAAAAATCAAACAATTTTTCATTGTTTCTGTAACACTTATAGCTGATTAGACACAATAAACGCATAAATTTATTAAATCTCAAGTGCAATAACCGGATTTAAAAATATCACAACAAGGGTGCTTAGAGAAAAATTAGAGAAACTGTTTAAATAAGTTAAATAATTTTGGAAATTTTGAGTGAAGCAGGATATGAAAATCTCGCAAAAAACTTGTTGAAAACTTGCAGAAAAAGAGTCAGATTCAGCTTAAAGATAAATAGGTTGATGGAGGAAATTTGAATCCAAATAGCAGGACTTGAAAGATTGTCCAAAATGAATGAGGGTTGTTTAAATTTTGAGAGAAACTATTCGAATTCAGAAAAGCAAGTAATTTTTGTTTTTGATTTTTATAACTTTATAGCAGATTTCGCAAGACAAGAAGGTTAACTTGGCGAATTTCTTGTGTAATAAGTAGTATTATATAATTAGTTAAATTACAAGAAATGTTATTCATTAAAAGAAATTAAATTTCGATTGCTTTGATACTACTGATTACCTAAGCTAAATAAGTTAAGTTGGCAAAATGCAAGTGCAATTAATAGGATTTACAAATGTGACATTAATTCTGCTTTGAAAAAACTTTAGAAAAACAATTGAATTCAATTCGGATAATCATCGAGAATGAAAACACATTAGTTGGATTGTAGGAAAAGCTGTTTAGATACAAAAACCAATATACTTTTTGGTCGATTTTTTAAAATACTTATGGACGATTAGTCAAGTTAAATAGATCTATTTAGCATATTTCAAGTGTAACTAACAGGATCCTAAAATATCACAGAACTCGTGCCTTAAAAAATTAGAAAAATTGTTTGAGTATGATTCAGCTTCAATAACGGTCAAAACGGTTGAAAGACTATTCCAATTCAAAAAACAAACATATTTTGAAAAAATTTCAAATAAAACCTGCACAATTTTAAACTATCGCCGAAACCGTGCTTTGAGTAAATACAGAAAATTAATGTGAATCGGATTCAAGTTAAAGAACCAGTGAACATAAAATATGATTGAATTTAGAATAAAAAAATAAATAATTTAGACAGTTGTTTTAACATTCAGGACCTGTTACTTAAAATAAACAGATTAATTTAGCTAGCAGGATTTAAAAATATCACAGAAATGTATAGAAAATAGTCTGGAATCGCATTCAATTTGGAGAAAATGAAATAAAAGTGGTTAACTTAGAAGTTATGAAGATTCAAACCAAACTTCACATTTAGATTCTTAATGTAATTACAAACAACTTTTCCTTATGGTACTTTTCCATATTTTGATAAATAAGGGCATTTCAGGCCATTTTAAAGTTTCTAATGACATTTTGGAGGTGTCATAGCTGTGACATGACAAATATTTTTGGCAATTTTATGGTTATTAATCATGCTGTAACTAATGCTGAAACCCGTTTAAAAAAAAAACAATTGAATAAAAAGGTTTTCCATATGGAGCAAACTTTTTGGCGGACACTTTAGAAAGGTTAGTTTGGTAAGCTGAAACAAATTGTATTTAGAAGTAATATAGCTGAAATGAAACTTGAAGAACCAAAAGCAGAACAGCTATAGACTGAAGACTAAAAAACTGAAGACTGATGCACTGAAAATTGAAGATTTCATGACTGAAAACCTAAAAACTGAAGAAGTGAATCACAGAAAAAATTGAAGACTGAAGATCTACAACTGAAAACTGAAAGATTGCAGACTGAACGGCTGAAACCCGTATGACTGAATAATGGGGAACTGCAAACTGAAGACTGAAGGGCTAAACTGAAGGACTGAAAACTAAAAGACTGAAAGGCTAAAGCCAGAGGACTGATAACTAAAAGATTGAAGACTGAAAGTGCAGACTGAAGGACCGAGAACATAAGAACAACCTGAAGGCTGGCCGGTTAGAGGACTGAAAACTATAAGACTAGAACATCAAAGGATACGAGATGAAAAACCTGAAGACAAAAAAAGACTGAATACTAAAGTACTGCAGATTAAAGGCATGAAATACTGAAAGCTAAAGCACTGAAGACTAAAGATAATCAGGGCAGAGAGCTACAGATTGAAGGGCCTGGAACCTTAAAAAGAACAGACTAAAAACTACAGAGCTGGTAATTGACGGACTGTAAATTATGTAGTTAAAAGACAAAGGACCAAAGAATCGAGAAATTACAAAACTAAACGCTGAAGAATAAAGCATTGAGAAAGATGAAAATTAAGATACTCGAGAGTGAAAAATATAAGCTTGAAAGACTGATGGACTGTAAGTTAGTAGATGATAAATCAAAAGTTGTAAGGTTGAAATGTGGAGAACTGAAAACTGAGGGACTAAAAAGTGAAGAGCTGTTAGCCGAATGATTAAGAGACTAAAGACCTTGATGTCTCTTAAAGCCTTTTTACAAAATGTCTGACCTTTGAATCAGGTTACAAGATTTAACTGCAGAGGATGAAGCTGAACACCGTAAGGCTGAAAATTGGAAGACAAAAGACTGAAGGCCAAGAAATTGAAAATCGAACCATTAAAAATTCAAAACTAGTGAGCTAACGACCGAAGAACTGAAAATTAGAGGGCCCAAGAATGAATTGCAAATGACAGCTGAATACTGATTGTAAATTAAAGGACGAAAGATAGTTTATGTAGTATTTGTTGTACCTAGTAACGCTAATTACAGAATCATTCTTCTTCATAAATTCTGCGTTTCGCCCTTATTATGAATCGTATCGCCGAAGAATAAGAGTTTTAAACTGGATTTGGAAACGAAGGAAATGTAAACTTAAAAAAACGGATAACTAAGGAGCTAAAGGTTAAAGGTCCAAAGAATAAAAATCTAAAAGACTGTAGATCGAAGGGTTCAGCCGTCGGATTAAAACTGGAAGGGGTAGAAACTCAAACTGCAAATAAATGTTCTGAAAACTGAAAAAACTGAATGAACTGACGACAGACGCACGCTTCCTTTGAAAAAAAATATAGAAATAGTTTGAATCCGATTTAAACTGAGGAATCATCAAAAGCAAAAGAAAATTGGTAAAACTGTGAGAAGAGCTATTCAGATTCAACGGAACAAACAATTAAATGACCTAATTTAGCAAACTGCAAACGCATCTAACAGCATTTAAAAATAACCCACAGCGTGCATAAAAAAATATGCCAGTCTGAATCGGATTCAAAAATCCCGAAAAACAAAAGCTAAATCAAATTGTAAGAAAGCTATTTAGATTCAGCATTTATTGCTGGCTGCGTGAAATAAATATGTTAATTTAGAAAATTCAAATGCAACCAAATGCAAAGAACTAGTCTGAACTAGAACTGGAGAATTGTCGAAAATGCAATGGAAAATTCGTTATTATGATTGATAATACAAGTATTATTGAGCAGATACATTAATTTAGCAAAATTCAAGGGCAACTAACAGAGTTTAAAAATATCACATATAAAGGGTAAACATATTTTTAGTAACCGATAAGTTATATCAGTATTTTTCGAGCAGTTTGTGAATTCAACTGCAAAGGCTAAAAATAAAACTTTAACTTTAGTTTGTCCTTCATTATATTCACTTTCAAAAACTTACAGCAATAGGGAGTACCCGCATTATACGATAAATTTCGAAGTGCCTCATTTTATATTAAAATTTGGATAGATTCTCAAAAACCTTTTAAATACATTGCAGATAGACGAACAGAGAGATACACACGTAATTAAGTTTGTAAATAATTAAGTTTCTTTTTTTATTAATATTTAGTCTTATTCCTCGTAACTTTCTCGTTTAAACCTTTGATTATATAATTTAAACTAATGTTAGCACGGATCTTGTTTATCATTTTGCGAGAGCTGGTAATACAAAATAAATTCCAAAAAAGGGGTTTTTGTTTGTTTAATATTCACCAACATACCTATTACATTATGTAATGTCACTTCTGGCATGTGAGATTCCATCGGGATAATTAAACCATTGAACATGTAGAACATGTTGGGTAGGTTCCTCTTTTATCGAGATCAAAGGAGCACATTCCCAATCTAATAATTTAATTACAAAATTTCAGATGCGCCGTCGAGCAGGAACACAACGTTAAGAGGATTTAAATTCTGCTTAAGTCATTATCAAAATGGAGTTTTAAAATTGCAAAACATTGAACATTGATTGACATTCATTCACCATGTAATCCTGTTTCATATTGCTGGAATCCAATAAGGGTGCAAACCCCTAATGAGGTCGGGGTGAACTTCTAAGAGCTTTCGAATCATAAATATCGAATGGCATAGAGGGTAACTTATTCAATTTACTAAATGTTGAGTAATCATATACCTTGTGGTAGGTTACTTGATTGCTTTTACGTTTACTCTTAACAGGATTTTTCGGGGTCCTTTATTAAAATTTTAATTTAGAATAGTTTTAGACGCTTGGTTGTGTAAAACTCCGAGACTTTAGGTTATTTTTGCTTCGAACTACTAAGATATAGAGCCGAGGTATTACCACGCCACAAATGCATGCAAATGTGATAAACACCAATATGGTTTGCTAACACATCCCGACGTCTTATCCATTAGCACATGCTTCTTGTGGCAAACCGAGTTTGATGTCTAAGCTCTAGATTATACTCCTATAAGTTTATATCGTGCTGAATAGAAATGTTTCCACTTAAGCAGAAGTAGTAAAATGTTAACAACTAATTTTACACAAAGATGTCGTCTTCACAAAGTTACCAACGCCTTTGAAATTTGAACATCCAGACAAAGAATTTGCAGGCGTTCTAACTTTGTTATTAAGCAAAAACATAACTTGTAAGTAAACATAATATAAAGTTTAAGGTTTCAGGAATGTTTAGGTATACGTATATAGTATGATTGTGCTTAGAAAAAATTTAGTAAACGACAGAAATTTAAAAGCAAGCTTTATTCCTTGCTATAAGCGAAATATAGACGGTTGCCCCTTAATTCAACTCACCCAACACTCCCTAAAATTGTTCTAATTATAGTTTAGGGGAGAAAATTGCAGTGTTCTGGCTTAATTTACATTCAGAAATAAAACATTTTAGGGAGCATGCATGGATAACTTCTTCCTTTTAATTTTTTTCTGTCAATTTCTGGGCCATTTGCTTTCAATATACTTCGATTATTAAAAAATCGGTAATATAGCCAGTAGTTTTTATCTCACTTCAATATTTAAAATAGTGTTTTAAATACTCTCTACATAACTTTTTAAAGTTTAGTTATTATGTGAATCTATGGAGAGATTTTTCTTATAATTCATTATTTTCAAGTTTTTCCAGTATCAAATGCAGGTGTTCCCCAAGGATCGCTTTAAGGCCACTATTATTTATATTACTGACTTCGAACTGAATCTTAAATATAGTTTAATAAGTTTAATACATGTAACGGATTATGGTTTTAGAGCTATGTTCGGTAATCTGACTTTTAATTTCTAAAGGAAAAAACTTATAAATTTTAACCTTTCTGAAATAATATTAAATGAATTCGAGGTGTTCTCAAGTTACAATCACCCCTACTTCACATTTCGTTGCAGACTTAATTACTCCTATTAAATTTGTTAATAATATATAAACGTGGCAGTATCATTATATTCAAAGTTTTAAAGTAAAGCCGACAGGACGTTAAGTTTCTAAATGTAACAATGTTTGAATTATTCGCATTTGCAACATAAAACCGTTTTTCTATATTGAAAGATATTCCAGAAAAATGCTCTACATGGGTGCAAAATAATGATAGTCTTGCTAGCAGGGCGTAAATAAGTCATAAGTTTGTCCTGCTGGTATAACTAAAACCTTCTAGAAGCGGGAATGCCATGCTGAATATGGTAAGTAAAGTAGTTTCTTCCCGTGGTTGGTGCGCACATAACTCAACGATCTCTACAAGAACTGCACCTGTAGCTTGCTTTCTGTTGTCCTTTATGGATACGACTGCAAATTATGCAGTTTCTGTGTACCCTTTTTCTTTCATCATTTAGGCTTAAAGGAATAAGTACATGCTCTCCATGAAGCAACTTTTGTTGAAGAGGAATATGTCGGGGCGGAAGAGCTAATTCATCCCCCAAAGGAGCAACTTCTTTGTTATTATCCCAAGGATTTTTAATTAATTGTAATGCCAGCGCTTCAGTGAAATCTGAATGCGTGACAGTGGAGCTTTTTTCTGAAATATTTAAATGCTAAGTATGCATTGGCTTCAATAATACCAAAAAGGCTCGCAAACCTTTGATGGTGCTACTTTTGAGTCTTCCATATTTCCTCCAGAGCTATACCGCTTTGGCGTATGTGATTGTGTATATCAATTGATGGAGCACCATCAAAATAATCTTGTACAATCTTCAGCCTAGGAATCCCTTTTATAATAATTATACTGAATTCGTCAGTCCTCTGTTTCTTTGCTGGTAGCAGTTCCAAAGTAGTTCCAGATGATCCAATGAAGGTATGTACTTTTTTGTCTCTCCACGCAACACAATGTTAGATTCACATCATCAATTGTTGCTGTAGAAATTATTGCACATTTACCGCGTTCAAGGGAACAACGTCGTCTAGCTTTTGTTATTGGATAATTCTTTGTAGCGGTTTTCACGATGCCAATAAAATAGTCCCCTTTTATGAAGTTGGATGGCTGCCTTAGCGGAAGCAAACCAGGAATTACCTATGACCATTCTGCCAGAACCATGCCAGGGATGTGTCATCTGCCAGGTAGTTGCAGTACCTACCTGCACCAAGTGCTTGCTGAAATTCCTTTTCTTGCATTGCTGTCTTGCCTTCGTTTGTTTCAATGGCAGTCATAATTCCGGATTGAACGTCCGCCACAGTCTTGTACTCACACCTCACACCCAATGCCCTTTGGTTTGCGCTTGATTTTCATTACGGCCGGCATGCCATCTTTGCCATACCAAGCGAACATAGATTCGTCAATGGTAATTTTGTGGCCTGGGATGAATATAACCTTCAGTTTTGCAGTAGTTATATCAAAAAATGGAAGAACCTGGTACCATTTGTCAACGAATTGTTCGTTAGCGGGCATTGCAAATGCCATGGATGTCAATATTTTGTCAAAGCGATTGACCTCCATTCCAAATCTTTATCCGAATGCTGGAGCTGGGAAGAGACCCGAATCACTTGACCAATAGTCTCGGCGGTTCTGAAGAACGTTGATAGTCATGGCATAAATGATTCCTATTGCTTTAAAAAAATCTCTTTTCATTATAGGTCTCCGTCATTTTATAAGATACGTTTGTGTATTGTAAAATTAAATCCAAATGTTCAGTAGGAAATAATGCCATCCAAAACTCGTATTCTTTCATGGAATGAATGTTCCTCATATGAGGTTCAGGTTTGTAATGGGTATCCTGTCATGTGGTTTTTTGTTAGTACGGTCTACCCTTTCAATTCTGATTCCGTGTTAATTATTTTATTTTTGCTACAGTTAATTCCAATTTAGTCTGAAGGGCACGAAAGGTTAAACCCGTCAGCGCGTTTTGCTTGGAGTTTTACGAAATCCTAAAGCCTTTGCAGCATGCTTCGTCTTTGTAAAAGTTCCCGTTGTTCAAATCCCAAGGTGACCCAATTCACGTGTGTGATTCATCGACCCATGATGTTATATTGTTCCAGTTGATGCCGCTCCTCGTGATACGGTGCGGGGGAACCCCTGTACGTTAAGCCGCGTTAGCTGATCTGCGGCGTCCTTTCGATTCTTCTATACACCCCGCTTCCTCAGTGCGCGACAGTTAGTCAACCATATCGGACGTCCTTTAAGACGTGGCCATGGATGCCATGACTTTGTATTCGGACATACCTTGTAAATCTAAAGAACTTTTCTTAATAAGGTTTTGATGTATTTTTGAAAATAAGACCACTTTACTCTTGAACATTTTTTTTATTTTTTGACCTACCCTGTATGCTGCTTGACTTGGAGCCTTTCTAAATATGCCTAATATAGTTATAGATCATGCACCCACTTTTGCTGGTATTCAAATTTTTTATTTACAAAGAAGAAAAAAAAACATTTGTTGCACACTTAATGGTGCACACTGTATATGCAATGCGAATCAGTAATAACATCCTAAATGAATCAGGATCGACCAGAGAAGTCTATAAACAGCTAGAGAAGGGGGAAAAAGGGATTCACGAATTGAAGGACCGTAATCAATAATCAAGACACCAAACTAGTGCATACTGCACACAAAAGCATGCAAATAGTTATCAAATTTTACAAACAATTATACAATAAAAAGGAAAATACAGAAACACTACCTAATTAATCTCCACAGATGGCGAAAGGAAAATTACACCAATTCAAAGAACCGAAATAAGAAATGCTACGACTACAAATGTTGAAGAAAGATGAGCAATAAGAAATCTTAGGCAAAAGACATATTATTAAACAAAATTACACAAGAAGTACTACTTCTCGAAAAGTGGAAGAATTTACTACATAAGAAAAGAAAAAACTATCTCAAATATGTATAAGTCCTTCGCAAACATTTTCCAAACAAAGAACACTAATAAATAGGACTAAAACTGCTCATTAGAACAGGTAGGATTTCGGAAAAACTTCTCGGCCAACTCATTGTAAAATATAACGAATATATTTAATACAGATCTGTACATTGCCCTAATAGATTATGTGAAGGCATTCGAGTCTCTGAAACACGTGTTCACCATATAAGCCCTAATTTAGTCAAATACACAGTTAAAAAACAAAAGCCTAAACTTTAAAATCAAAAAAGAAGTACGCCAAGGCGATTCGTTATCCCCAGATTTATTCAACGTCCCACTAGAACACGCATTTAAAAATCGTGATGAATGGAAACTGTTTAACAAATTTAAGATTTTCGAACAACGAAAATGTAACAAAGAATTAACTGACCAAAACGCTAAACAATTAAAAGCAGGCAAAAACATGGGATCAAAAATTGGCTATAATAAAACCAATATTATCACCAATGGAAGAAAGCTGAAAACAACAATTAAAAAAAAATGGAAAAGATGAAGGGGCAGATCAAAACCCCACTGGACTGCCAAATTAAAACAAACAACAGGCGAATATTTGATAAAATAACTATAAAAAAAAAACATGAAAAATGGAAATCTCTGGCTATGATTACAGGTTATGGTAATGATGATACACGAAGTATCACCTGAAAATTGGTAAACTCATTTGATTCCATTTTAGACTTAGATCAATAACAAATTCAAAGAACAAAAAATGGATACAGAGGTTTACAAATAAATATATCCAAGGTGGGACCCTGAGGAACTCCTTCTACTATATGTGGAATTTGTGGAATATATCAGAACAACTTTGATGTAAGACAATGGTACAATGGTTCAGTATTAAGCAAGGCATTCATTTTAATACCCTGATTTTAGTATAAAAACTGTCAATCACTTACTTCCTAGTCTCGTAACTTAATACAGAATTCTCATATTAATTATTGTAGTACCAGAAATCACCATGATTTTAGATTATACGAATTCAAAGCTTTAAAATTATGCGGTCATCTTTCACAAAATGTTGCAAAAAACCGTGACTAGTTAGGTTAACCTTAAGCAATAAGTTGTTGAAAATACAAATAAGTGAATACTAAATAAGGATTAATTAGTTGAATTTAATACATTTCATTATTGCATCTTTCAAATTATTCAATTAAATTTAAAGAACGTTAAAATCCATTCATCCTTTATGAACATCATTAAAAGTAGTAAAAGGTATTTCCTTTAAAATTAACGTTTTGAATTAAATGTACGCTGGTCGTTACAAAACAGGGCGGCTGCTAAATACGCACTCAATTTGTTGATTTGATGTAATTGCTTTTTATCGTCCTTTCAACTGTAATGTACGAAGCTGTCAGGTAATTAAAAAGAAATAAAACAAAATAAAATTTGATGGAAAGTATCAAAGCCTGGGGCTCCATAGAAGTGAATACGTTGTATAGAAACGTGGAAATTGTGAAATGATTTTCATACAACTATTTATAAAAGTTTAAACGAATTGATTTTTAAGTACCTACCTTAATATTTTCAAATAAAACAATGATAAAACCGAACGTTCCTAGGGCTTATGAGAACTTGTGCTAAATATATTGATTTTTAATACGAATCTTAACAAGTTCCAAGAAAAATAAAACGGTCATTTGTGGTGGTTTTGCTTTAATACTACATACTTACAACCAAAAAAATCCTTAAATTAAGCAAAGTTGATACGCTACCACCACTTATAGAACCTCAAAAATCTCGGTTACAATTCTACGTGAAAGCTTCAAAGCAAGGAATGAACTACTTGTTGTAAAAATAAAGTAATTAAGTAGAGTTTCTAAGTTATTTGTTAGGATTTTGTTAAAAAATAAAGCAAAGCAAACAAGTCTCAGTTAAAAGGAAATACTTTTATCTTCTGTATTTCTTTTTTGTTTCAGATTTACCGGCAACAAAAGGCGGCATTCAAGAATAACGGCTCGTTACCCTGAATGTCCAAGAGGCACAGAGGAATAAAAATAAACAGTTTTTGTTAGAAACCAACACAGGCGGATTTAATTTAAATTGAACGATGTGATGGTTGGGATTCCATCAATTTTGTATCAAATAAAAGTAATAAATGTTAGTCGATAATTTAATTATTTTGTTAGAAATTAATTAGCAATTTCTCAGTTTTCAATTTTGTTAATGATTAAGAAAGCAAATAGGTAAAGGTATCGGCACTAATGCCCCGCGAGGGAGCATGGCCGGCAGCATGGAGGGTTAAGGCCTCCTCAATCGCTTTCCATACCTCGGCTGTTCCGTGCGTTAAATGTACGAGGTGGTGTAGTAAATACCACGCCTTCAGCAACCGCCTACCTTCCCTGCTCCATCACTGTGTTTCTTCGGTTTTAAATTATTTTCAGTAATAGGGTAGACCACCCGCCGAGCGTCCGGCTCGGGTTTGACCCCGAGACCGTCCGCACTGTAGTAGAATGCCACTCGAACGATAAAGAAGATCAGCTATACTTCGCAAAAATATTTGTCTATGACTAGGATTTTTTCAGATAAAGGTTTTCAAGAAATTTAAAATACGAAAAGTGTTTATAAAATTCCTTATTTATTTTTGAGATACAATTCTAATCAATTTTTGTGTACATTTTTTTACTACAAATCGTGGCATATTTTCTAAAATCATTTAAATAGTTTCTTAAAAAGAAACTCCAAAATGTGAAGAACCACATCGTGTTAAAAGTAACGATATTGACAAATAAGTACATAGGATGTTCTCTTTCCGCTGAGCCTAGTAAAGTAATACGCAATACGCAATTTATTGATAAAAAGCATTTATTTATAATTTTGCAAGCCGTGTGTAGCCGAGCATTATCCAACGGCAACAAAGCTTACGTACCTTCAAATTAATGTTTGTGTAAAATAGTGTTAGTTGCTTTCACACCACTCTTTAGAGTTGCTTGAATACTCCTTACAGTAACATGCCGGTTCTCTTCAATCATGTTCCGAACAAGACCAATATTCTTTTCGGTAACGGGTGTTCTTGGCTTAGGAGCTCGAAAACTGTCATTTAAGGAAAGTCGACGTTGAAATTCATTATACCACCGCTTTATGGTAGCTAAAGAACACGACTTGTCACCAAATACTCCATTGATTTCCTCAAAACATTGTTTACGGCTTAAGCCACGTTTGAACTTGTAAAAATCACAGCTCGATAATGTTCTCTGTTTAATTCCATGATCTCTTGCAAAAAGGATTACATTAAGCTTATGTATTTTAAAATATTCAAGTATATTTGTCAACCGTCACTGTCATTAAACTTGTATAGAACTAGCTTCCACTGTCAAACAAAATTTGTTAGATATTTTAATGGCCGTAATAGATAGGCTCAGCCCTCGTATTTCGTCCAAAGCTGTACATAAACTCTAAACCTAAAAGACAAAATTTTTTATTTTTAAAAATTCATAGGCGTTTTATTGATTTCTGTTATTCAATTTTGATATTTTGGGCATCACAAAAATACACAATTCAGCTAAAGAGGCATAGACGAACAGTGAAAGGGGAAGGAAGAAAACTCGCTGTAAAATATTCATTAACATGAAATTTGTAAAATGATCAAAGTTATTAAGTGAGGCTGAGGCACATAAGCCTTTGTACTCGTAATTTAAATTTAGTGGTAACTAAACGAAATTGGATGTGCATAATATACGAGTAGGATAACTAACTGATTAATCAGTGCAGTATGCAATTTTCCACTACTTTTGGTTTGAAGGGAGTTTCATTTAGTTTAGATAATTTAAAACAGAACTACATGGCTTTACATTATTTTTGGAACTCGTAATTAATCAGTTGTTGAGTAAAACCTCACACAGTTGTTATACCTTTAGCAAAAACAATTTTAGGAAGAAAATTGGATTAGTTTTGACTAATAGTTGGTTGCCTACATATAGGACTATTGACACGTTTTTTTTTAAACCATACATAGGGAATATGTATACTAAAAAGAAAAATTTCCTATATATCATTGTAAGGTATGTATTATCTGTAGCCTCTTACACCTTTCGGTGTCGAGGCTAGTGCGTTAACGTATGAGGCTCTTCGCGTGGAATGCACAACCCGAGAGAGGCGGGCCTGCTGGTTATCAAGTTGGTGCGCCATTTATACCTACATACTGCCCCATGTGTAGAGTGTAATATGTATGGGAGAGCGTCTTTAATTAGGTGCCCAACGACGAATGGTCACCAGGGGGATTCGAACCAAGGACTAGCGCAACGTTAACCTGATGTCCTACCACTACGCCACCCTGGCTATATTGAGTATAGTCTGCCGACAAAATAAATAAATAAATAAATATAATAAAAAAGTTTATCAAAAAAAAACCTTTGGAAAGGGTTTGCAAATCAAAAAAGTTTTTGGAAAAGAAAACTTTTGTAAGTAATTGTAAGTTAGAAAATAGTTTTGTGTTGGTCAACATTTTTATGGAAAAGTTTCTAATATAGAAAAATTAATTTTCTTTAAAAACTAAACTATTTCGAAAAAAACTAAATCAAATTAGATTAGAAAAGTAAAAAACAAGTAATATTTCATATGCAAAATTACCTTGTAGTTGGAGGACATTTAGAAAGAAAAAGAAATGAATTTTTTGAAAATATTTTGAATAAGTTTCCTCTTGTAAAAGATTTCGAAATTGGAAAGATAAATTTTCTTTAAAAGTTTTTGGGAGAAGATTAAATTCCTTTTTGATTATAAGGATTACTGATTATTGGCTACTTCGATGAGCGATAAATAAATAATTTGAATTAAACTCCAAAATGAAAAACCCCTGAAACTTCAGAATAAATAACATTTTAAAATGAAAATTTATTGTTGGAAAAAATTTGAAACCAAAAGAGTTTCTTTTCAGGGAAGATAAAAGAGCTCCTAAAAAAAGATCTTTTGTAAATAAACTTATGTTAGAAAATATTTTTAAAAATATAAGTTGTCTGGGAAAGGCGTAAACAACATTTTAAGGTTTCTAATTTAGAAAAATTAATTTTCTTAAAAATCTGAACTAAACTAAAATTTTTGGGAGAAGATTAAATTCTTTTTGGTTTATAAACATTGAAGATGATTGATAAATGTGATAAAGGATAAATAAATGATTTACTCAGCATGAAAAAAAAAACTAGAAAGTGGAATCAAGACATATTTTTAACAAGAATTTTTATAAATCTATTGAATGAAAAGAATATTTTTTTTCATGAAGTACAATTTCCTTTGACACTAATTTTGAAGGGAAAATAAATTGACGAATCTAATGGTAGGTAATTGAATATGGCCTACAGATTAACTAAATAAATAAAATAAATAAAAATAATAGAAAATTATGGTCTTTTTTAGAGCTACATGAAAAGTGGGAACGGATTATTGTTTCCCGTCCTAAAAAAGGTAGTTTCGCCAATTTTCATATAAATATTGCAAAAACTTTAGAGATTACGGAGGAAAATTAAAATTAAAATTTCGACTTTGACACCCTGTATCTCCCTAAATATTAACTTTTGGACTAAGGTAATTTTAGGTAAATCGTAATATTTTGGCCTCACAAATCTACTGTTAGTCTGTGTACCATTACTTATGGACCACCCTGTATCTAAAGAGATTAACTACAAATTATTTCCGAAAGAAAACACCCTTTTCAATAATTTTTGTAATGTCTAAATCTTTTCCATTTCCAAAAAGAAATTTGGTTTTCTTCAAGCTGCCCGTATAGATTTTCTCTTTTACCCCTAAAAAGTTAAATAACGGTAAAGTAACACAATATCCTCCAGTAAATATTTATAGAATCGTTCTATTTTAACAACACATTACACGAAGCACTTGTCTATAAATAAACAATTAAAATTAGTTACTAATTACAAAGCCTTTTACGGCTAACATGTACAACCACTTACATTTTCTGGGTTTAGCAAGTAATTAAGATTCTCAAAGCTCAAAGAAATTTGCTAACAAAAGCTTTACAAAGTATAAAGGATGTAAATTTAGAGGCAAAACTGAGGAGTAAAGTAACTGGTTTACAACGTTAAGAAATTAAATCAGCTTCAGGTAAAAGATTAACAACAAAATCAAAACGCAGCTTTTTGTTATTACTAAAATCTAAGAACATACTTTCTGTATGGATCGTTGTGGGATTTCTATGTGATGATTTAGCAATAATTTAATTAATTTCATGTCGATTTCTGTATAAGTATAAATAATTAGTTATGCATCGAGGGAGGTAATTAGCATTTAACAGTCGAGGAGTTATTTTTAGCGCAAGCATAGCAATAGTTGAAAATAGAATCCGAGGTTATTCAAAGATATTAATTTATTAACATCCCGAACAGCATTTGAATTTTTTCATAATCGGTCAAAGTTGTTATCACTTGACTTACTTCCCTAGTGTCATGATAATCGGTAAACAAATGGTAAATTCAACAAATTTCTTTAAAATATGATCAAATTCGGCATTGTACCTGCAACTTACGAAATTATATGTGAAAAAATAATGTTTTTCTAATATATTCGGGGTATAATTTTTTATGGAGTAACTGATAGTAAAGACATTGTGATCATTCTGTACAAAATACACAAGAAAATCTTGAAAATATCCTTGTGAGCTTTACATTCTTTATTTCTACAAGCTTTTATCAGTAACAAAAGTAAGAAAACCTCTTAAGTGTAACTAGAAAAATCCCATATTTAGGGATATCGGAAGTAGCTCCACCCTGCATGTATAGAGCGGTTATTGCGTCAGTGGAGCATTCATACGCGCCCAATGTGAATGCGCTTGGAGTAGAGCCAAACACTGCATACATGTGTAGAGGAAGTCAGCCTTTTTATTGCATTGTGCCAAAAAGGGTGTTTGTGTGTCCCACGAACTCACAATTTCGTAGTCACGTGTACCAAGATTACATACAATCGCACTATTCTGAAGGGTGAACTTGTCATTGAAATTTATTTTAAAAATGGGGGAGATTTCTACTTACCATAATGATATATAATTTTGTAACCATATAGATTTTATTAGTAAATTATACGTATACATAACCATGAATTTGGAAAATTGATTAACATTATAATATATGACTTGTGCTAATAGTATGGAATGTAAAGAGTGGTCTTTGTTGCTGAAATCAAATCAAGGCTTTCAAAAAATTAAAACGCTCCGTTGGAACTTTTACTTGGCAATAAACGCCAAAATAACAAACTCTGAAGCAGAAGTCTCATTTTATAAATATCTCATTACTAGAAAAAAACTTCTATTTAATTTACTTACTCGTCGGTTTTTGAAAAGCATTGTCATCAAGAAAGCAAAACCTTATAAATCAAAGTAGAATAAGCATTTCGGCATTATAAACGAAATTTCAGGAATCTTAATCTTGAAGTTGAATTCGAAGACTTCCACGCTCAGTGTCAGTCAGTATTAACAAAACGTTTTCCGGATTGGAACCGCGTCATTGCAGAGACAGAAGAACCCAACGTTTCGCCCACTTTTTTAAGGAGCTTCTTCAGGAGGAAAAGGGAGCAACCACGCCAGAAGGGTTTCGCATCTGGCTTGGTTGACAAGTTGAGTTACCGTTACCCTTCTGTCTCTTGCTAAAAGAGTTTCGCTTCTGGCGTGGTTGACACGTTGAGTTACCGTGCTCTTTTAGTGCTCCCTTTTCCTCCTTAAGAAGCCCCTTAAAAAAGTGAGGGAAAGGTTGAGTTTTTCTGTCTTAACAATGACAGGGTTCCAATCCGGAGAACGTTTTGTTAATCTTAAAGCTAAAAACATTTTTGAAAGAAAACCAGATTTCATTTTGCAAGATATTATCAAATTAGGATGTTTTTTGATCAAAATAGATATCCCTTTGGAGATGATTTCCAAATTAGAAAGGTCTCTGAAAAAAATTGTTTTGGACAAAATTTCCAGGTCAGAAATGTAAAAAAGATTTTACGAAATAATATCTTCAAATCAGTAAGGTATTTAAACAGGAGTCGGGAAGAGTCGGATCATAACCTAAACCCTACCTATAATCTATTTAGTATTTTATCCTTCCCAAACCTTATGCCCACTCGCCAGCCCGCCTAGAAAGCGTGGCGTTTAATGGGAGAGACCTACGTCCAGGAGTGGACCTATGGGCTGAAAAGAAGAAGAAGAAGAAGAAGAAGAAGAAGGTATTTAAAATAAAAAATATAAATTTCCCTAACGAAATAAGTTTGCAATTACAAAATATTTTGGAGGAACAAAATAAAGGATTATAAATCAAATCAAAATCTCAAAAGCTTGAAAACGGAAATTTTCTTTTAGAAACCATTTTGGTATTAGAAATTGTTTTGAAAAGCATCAAGCTTTTGAAAAATATGTTAAGACTCGGAAATTCCTTCAAAAGCAGTTTCTGGAAAATATTTTCAAACCAACAAAATAATTTTGAAATCGGATTCCTTTCGAAAAACATTGGTTCTGGAAACGGTTTTTAAGTTATAAAATGTTTTGAAACGAAACTAATATTTTTTAGAAGATATATTTGACCAACATTTTTTCAAAGGGAATTAATGAATTAATCAATTTGGAAGAGCTTCGAAGTCAAAAATGTTTTTGAAAAAAAATCGTTTAAAGTTAGAAAAGTTTTAGAAAGAACGGTAAATTGGAAAATATATATTGAACAGAGAATTGTCCAGTAAAGATTGAATTCGTAATTAAAAAGGTTTTCGAAAAAAATTATTTAAAAAAAAATAAACGATTTTGAAGACGAATACTTTTAAAAGTGAAGCTAATAAATTCCTTTCGGGAAAATATTCTAAAATGTGAAAAATTAAACTAAATAAAAAATAAATTTTAAAAACATCAGTTGTAATTAGTACTTAGTAACTACCTAATTTTGATTATTTACTTATAGAAATTTTAGTTAAAAAAAGAGGATTTTAAAAATATTTTCAAGAGAATATTGTATTATTGTGTCGTTCATTATTTGCTTTTTAATCATGAAATTTACAAGTCGTCTCCAGATACTTCATTTTTAGCGAATTCTACCAAATTAACGGAATTAATTCTCGGTCTTCATAGTTATATTTTTCTAATTTTGTTTAAAGTAATTAAGTTCGTGATATTTTGTTATTTTGAAATCAGCAAACCAGCGCCCACGATATTTACCTCCAAAATTGTAAATTTTATGTAAATTAAAATTTACTCCTTATTGATCAGAAACTGGTGCTGGAAGGGCTTGTTCTGCCTTCACGTTTTGCTTAAATAAACACATACTGATCAATAAAATAATATATCTTGTATAAACATGTAGTGAAATGCTTACGAAAGTGTACATTATCATATTATTGTTTGTTATTCATTATGTTTAGTACAGAACGAGCTTCATTGCTTTCTTAGGTTCAAATATTTAACATGCTTTAATATCCTATATTAAAAGTTAGTAAACAATAATCTTAGGATAGAAAACAAAATTTATTAAATTATTAGGAAAAATTTGAACGAACATTTACTTTAGAAATGTAAAATTCTGTTGAATATTTTCTTTGAAATATTAAAGAGAGTATAGCAGGTTATAATAAAGCTTTTGAGGGTTTTGATTTGATACTTAAGCTTTATGTGAACCTAAGAAAATTAGGAAAATTATTTAATTGTAATTTAAATATAATTCGCGAATACTTTCCGAACTTTCCATTTACAGTCTACAAATTAGTTCATCTTAAATTAATATTTTTAATATTTTTCTGCTTGGAACTAATTAGTGGTACTAAACTATTGCAAATGTTTAGTTCGACAATAATCTGAAACTATTAATTTGAATTCGCTTCTCCCAATTACAATTAAAAGTCGGACATGATTGGTGTTGGACAGGTCTTTGATAACTTTATTTACTAATTAAATTTAACCGAAGGAGGGTTCGTAAAAATACAATTACCGAATTTATCAAAGACGTGATTAACACCAACCAGCCAACCTTAATTAAAATTATTTAAACCTCACGATATTAACAAATTAAACTGATTGTAATATTCTTCAGGCAACATAAGTTCTTAAAACGCAATAACGCCCAAATGTTATAAAACAGTATAGGTATATCACTTATTTTATTGATCAAGAAATAAAACGACCCCTAAATGACGACTATAAACCTACATTCAGTGGTGATTCATATGTTACAAGTCGTTAGGTTCCGTCACAGTAGTTCAATCGATTACGTATTTATCAACTTTTATGGCGCCATTTTCTTGAAAAATGAATATTGACAGGGCATGCTCTATAATGAAATCCTTTTAAAACGCAATTTAAAAATGACGAAGTATTTATTACAAGTTTATCATAACTGGTTGCGTATTTGTAAAAGGAATCTTCGAGAGACATATACTCGGTTTATATTTAATAACATAAGAATTTCATTTATGAAATTTTCTAGATCCTGGACATACCAGACATCGATTCTTAAATATAATATTAAGGGACGAAAGGACATACGATCAGTAAATTTTATATAAAAATTGCAAAAAATCGCGTTTTAGAAGATATTTGGTCAATTTATTTTATTTTATCTAAATATTTTCATAATGTTAGGAAGTATTTTTCATAAACGATGAAAATATTTAAGGGCACTTTTATTTTTTGTTCGTTGTGGATAGATGCAGGTATCCCGTTGGTAGATATTTATAGAAAACTTATAGTTTAGTCTTTTTTCAGTTCATATAAAATACATATCAAGTTCATGGCTCAAATCGTGAGTTTTGCAATAAGATGCCACTTTGCATTTTTATATTTTAGAAGGTTCAAATATAGTTTCCCTTTTATAACTTTAACTGAACATATAATTAAGGAAAGTTTACAAAATATCATATTTTTACTTAAATGAAAGAGCTGACAGTAATTAACGAGTGTTGAGCAATATAATATTTAGTATCGTTCGACGCTAATTAAACATAAAGAACGTCCATTTGAATTTAAGGTAAATTTTTATGCTTCAGACTGATTAAAAGGGCTGCTTTTGAAAGGTAAGCTGAAGAAGAAAATTAGGGGTCTGCTGTAAACTTCAATTTATTATAATAATCGAAGCTGCTTTGTCAATTCCATATATTAATAACAAGAATGGCTCAATATACTTAAACTACATTATGAAATTTATAGAAAATTTCAAAGCGTCGTCCTTAAATTAAATTGTGGGCAGTGGCTTGAATAATTATTATTCTTTTGTTTTATGATTTTGATGTAATCAGGGTGACCTGAGTGCGGTGGTTCGATTACAAGCAATTATATTGTAAGTCAGTGCGTCAGTCAGATGATCGATACAAGATCGATCTTGTGTGAGATTGATATTAAAATCAATCGTAAGCGGCCGAAGCCAAAGGCGGTATCATAAACAACCCCTAAATTTTGACGAGGGTGCAATTCCTTCCAAAAGTAAGTGCGCAATGCACGACTCTTAAAATAACGAGTATATGCGCTATGCACAACTCTAAAGTGAGTGAGCGAGCGTTGCCCCTCATGTAACGAGAATTTATGCTATGTACAACTCAGAATGTACGAGGTACTGGGTAGGTACCTCGTAGTTCTAAGAGATCTTTATCCCTTTCGTTGGTTGAGAATAATATGCTCAAGACATATCTCATTAGTCAGAATTGTCGTATGGTTGTAAGTAATTATGATCAGCACCTACAACGGGGCAAATACAATGACAAAGTCTACTTTTGAATATGATAAATGGTAAGTATATTAAAATGGCTAAATTTTACGTTGTAGGTTTAATTTGGATTTCACTGGGAGACCCCTCAATTGGAATTACTCTATTGTAACCCTTTGACCAATACACGCAACCGGAAAAGCAATGCTTTACAGCGGTGTACGTATGTTGACCAATTTCTACAGGTTAGTGCAGAGCAACAAAGTGCAATACAACTAACTGTATATTTTACAGTAATTAAATACATGGATCAGCGTACGAAATTCCAGACCACTATACAGATAGATTGAATAGTCAAGACTGGATCCTGTGGTAAGATTTTGTTGCGTATTTATACTTACTAAAAATTCGTGATGCTGAAGGGGGTGGTAATTAAACTTTCCAAGGGTTTGCATCTCGTAGTTGTCCAAAAATATTAATAAACTTCATAAGCGGGTTGTTATCAAAACATTCCCATGAGTGACACTTTCCCCAAAACTAATAAATTTCATAGTTAAGAGTCAAAATTCCAATATTGTGGTATGTTTTGAATTCCTATGCAATTTTATACTTTACTAGAAGGCATGTGTGTCGGTTCGTCTCCATACAGGGCGGCGTAACTAATTTAAAAAGGGACGGTGATTTCAGTCCTTAAGTTCGTTCTTGCCACATAATTGCCAAAAAAAACACCCCTAACGTTATGCTTTGAACGAAAGGAAATACACTAAAATATAATCCCTGAAAAATAAAGAGATAAATAAAATTAATAACTCCCATCTAGTCATTACAACACCTAAAAAGATACTGAAAAACATAATCTGTTGTTTCTGAGAAAGAAACAATATACCCTACCTTCTTCATCAAGATGGTAACGGCAAACAAAGAACGTTTTCAGCACTTAACAAACGTGGACAATTTTAATATTGAAAATTACAAAAATTTAACGAATAAGAATAGAAATAGTTCTCTCCTTTCCCCTCAATAATCACTTGAGTTTTACGTAAAATGCACTTACCTGCTGTTCTTAAAGATATCAAGTGAGCCAAAACGATTTTGCTAGGCTTTTACGTAAATTACTGTAAAAATTGTTAACATATTAAATATAAATTTATATTCCAAATCAAGATAAGCGCAAAGGAAAGATTGTTGGTATGTTAGCCTAAAGGTTAAAATTTAAACCCTTTTCTGGTTATCGTGGAATACAACCTGCACATGGCTGATAAAAATAACAACAAATAATATTAAAAAAATTCTAAAATGTTAACATTTTATTTGCATTGGAAAAAGACGAAGGGTTTTCTATCTCATCAGAATACAAGTAAAGACTTAAAGTTAAGGTTAAAGTTAAACAGATTTATTATTTCCTACAGTAATCTTTCGATTGAAAGAAAATGAGATTAAGTTTCTTTAAAGTTGTAAGTAAATGATTGAGCTTTAAATATATAATAGAGCTCGAATACGTGTTAAATTGTGAAACCAAAAATTAATATTTTATCAGGGGTTATTCGATATGTTCTTGTGATTAGCTATGTTCAAATAAATAATGAAGCTATAAAACTAGTCCTTGTACGCGTCAAGCTTTTCAGAAATTATTTTAAAAATACAGCAAGTAGTACAGAACGCTTTGATTGAAGTTTGGTATATTTAGGAATAGCTGCAGGATTTTCCACTACCTGGATTTAAGCAAATAATAATGTTAGAAAAGTTCGGAATTTCCAGAGGTACCTACAACTTGTGGAAATCTTAAAATATAGACCAACTGAAAATAAGAAAAGACAAACGTTGCAAGCTTATCAGATACAGCTATATTTTTTTAAATTAAGTTCGTTCCTAAACGTTGAGGAAGCACTTTTTACAATGTTTCTTTAATTATTCAAAAATTTGGCAACACTTAGACTACTTTAACTGATTAAATATTTAGGACTCTTTGTTTAAGAGTCAATAGCTGTTGACTGATGCTCGCAGTAGGCGAAAGCCACATGTATTTGTATTTAACTAGTTAATCAATTAAAAAATAGTAAATAATAATTATAAGGTAAAGGTATCGACCCTTACACTCCCTGAGGTAGTATGGAAGATTGTCTCGCATGCTAGGCGTACGGGATGATATGGTAAGCACAACACCTTCGACAACCGCCTATCTTCTCCGTCACTGTGTTTCGGTCCCCAATTATTTTCAGTGTCTGGGCCATTCCGCCGATAAATAACCCAATCTTCATCAAATCAAATGAAACGCTTTTACTCTATAGAGTTTGAGAGAGAGAGAGCGTTTGGACCCATTATTTATATTACCAAATCAAAATACCAAAACCGTTAAAGCAAAAGTTTTGTACCAGATATATACCTACAACATACACGATTTCGTGGTTCCTGCTGTTTCTACGTTACCTACTACAAAAAAATTGGAAAAAGCCTGAAAACCGTTTAACATATGGTTTATATTTTAGAAATCTATTGTAAATATTCAATTTTCAATTTTATAAAGCCGCACAAAATCAGAACCAAAATTCTTCCCATTTCTGAGCTAAATTTTAGAAATTGCTTACGGCTGCCAAGAATTTTATGTTCTTATTCATTATTAAATTAAAAAATGCAAGTCTAGGACGGAAGGACAGATTAATAATTAGAAATAATAAAACACAAAACAAATGTATTACTGAAGCAAAGAAGCAAACAGATTGAATTATTCAACTGAATTCCTATTATATAAGGAAGGGGATGATGCAAATTGAAAAACTATAGAACGGAAGAGGATATAGTACAGCGAATAAGAAAAGCCAGAATAGCATTTGGGATCCTAAAAGACACATGGAACAGCACACAATTAACACTAAACAACAAAATACGAATTTTTAACACCAACGTCAAATCCATACTTCTCTATGGCTGCGAAACATGGAAAATAACAAATACTATAAACACTAAACTGCAGACGTATGTCAACAGATGTCTGCGCAAAATAGCACAAGTACGCTGGACAGATTACATGACCAACACCAAACTATGGAAAAGAACTAAGCAAATCGATTTACAAACGGAAATTAAGAAAAGGAAATGGTCATGGATTGGCCATGTGCTAAGGAGAGAAACAGATAATATAGCCAAAGCAGCACTAGATTGGAACCCACAGGGTAGTCACAAAAGAGGCAGACCTAAAGCTACCTGGAGGAGAACAATTCAACAAGAAATACAGAAGACGGGAAAAACGTGGCTGGAAGTAAAACACATTACACAGAACCGAACCAGATGGAAAGCATTGACAGAGGCCCTACGCTCCAATGAGGGAGATTGAGGACACATACATGCAAGTACCAAGATCAGAATATACGTGACAGTACCAGTATATACCAACCATATTATACGGAAGTGAGACCTGCCTGGCCATTAACAACAAACCAAGAAAGTAGAATAGCAGCAACAAAAATGAAATATCTCAGAAAAATACAGGGGAAAAAACAAGAAGGGATAAGTGTAGAAAGGAGGACATAATGTAAAATAAAAATCAGTAGGTAATTCAAAAAACTGAGGAAAAACAACTTAAATGGTACGGACACGTGCAGAGAATGCCACCAGATCCATTAACCAAGAAAGTAACCGAATCGAAAAGACAGGACTCCTGTCCTGTCGATAGAAAAGAGTGGAGAAACTGGGTGGATATTCCACCCCATCCGACACCATAACGCACAAAGCTTTAAGTAAAAGAAGGAGAAGAAAGTTTTTAAGTTTTAGTCCAGATATTTCAATGAGCTCTACAATTAATTTTTTAACATTCTTATAATCTTAAAGATAATCCGAGTGATTTTAGAAATCAAACTTACAAGGATTCATTCACTTAGGGATGTTAATTTTATTGTAAAATGTACGACTGTATGTAAACGAAAATTGTTAAAACATTCAACGAAAAATTAGTAGAACTAAAATGTATAAAGGAAAAACTTGAAAAGTTAACCCGTGCTACATACATAAAACAAACATTTCCCAGTTTGCAAAATACTAGGTCAACATCATTTGTAAAATAATCTGTTAGGTCTGTATTTTACGAGTATAACAAATAAACCTTTTGCGGTTTCATAAACAAAAATATAGATGACAAAAGCGCTTTTTAGATAAATCCTGAATAATCGCGATTCTAGAATTATACGAATTTTCTTTAATTAAATGCAAACACAATCATGATTTAAATCAAACAATTTACACTCGTAGGATGTACGAGAATCGACCAGCTTAACAGTATTGAAATCACTGAGAACCGCCCATTTTATTTGCCGAGTGGATTATAGTCTACATTTATACATTGAATGAGAAAATCAATGATTACCAAACATACGGCCAGTTGTAATTTCGCGATATCTGGCGCCGATCTGAACTAATGGACGAAACTTTTGATATATATGACCATTCCATTGAAATTGTTCAATGACAACTTACCTATTGGGTTTAAAGTAGTTTCCGTATGTAAACTACTTTTACCAGTTTCAGACTCTATTTTAATCTTCGCTCATATTTATGATGATGATAAACGATTTTGGAATGATATAATATGCCCCCCTTTGATTTTTCACAATTTATTATACCCAAAGAAACTTTTTCCTCCAAATATTCATTCTTAATGCCTTAAAATTATTCTAGAAGGAAAATATAACCGAAAAATAAAAAATTCAGTTTTTATTTTTTGTAAACCTCGTTATAGTTAATAAAATTCCCTGAAATGTCAGAGGAGTAGATGGAAAAACGTAAAAAGCACACCCAACACATTAATATTATAGGACACTTAAGTTTCATTATGAATGTTATTTGCGTTTAATATCACAAGCTTTGGCCTGTATACACTGAAAAATTAAAAAATGAATTGTAACCATAATACACAGAGCAACGCAAAAGCTCCCCCATAATATAATTCAAACCACCAACCCCCTTCATTAATGCATTGCGAGACCGCAAAGGATCCAAATCAGTCGCGTAACCCCATTCCAGTAATCCACAACAAAGTATAATTTATTACACTATGCATATTTAATAATACTAATGTGGCCAATTCAATTAATTTATGTGTGAATAAACTGATAAAAAAGTATCGCACGTGCTGATAAACGGATAAACAATGCTTACCCGTATGCGAATGGTTATTTCACATGGGGCACCCACTTTTCTTTGCGGATTTAGTAATGGATTAACTGGTTGATGGTAGATTATTTCTTTCTTGATTTATTGTTATTTAATTCAGCAGGTAAATTATTTAGGAAACGACCGCTTAACTCTTTGTTTAGACGTCATAATTCATAATTAAGTACGCTTGTTCACCCTAACTCAAACATTATCGTTAAATAGTTTAGTATTTGTTATTGGTTAGATGGAAATTTTTGCTAAACAATGCTAGAACAACGAATTGTTTGATGTTAGAAGCTTGTCTAATGTAATTCTGATTATTACATAATATTAGGTTAAAAACGACGGACATATTTAGATCGCAAATAACTGAGAAAAATGGTAATTGAAATAAAAATCTGAAAGAAAAAGAACATGAAGGTGAAGGATCCAGCAGAGTTGCAAATCTTAAAAAAGAAAATCTAGAAAAATGCTTGCGATATACAGTAATGGCTATCAAATATATTTATAAAAATCCTAAAAGCTAAAATTAAATCAGAAAAAGGTTACCAATTTCAACAAAACTTTAATCAGGAAAAAGAAATAGGAAAATTCTAGGAAAACCTAAAAACTACCAAATGGAATCAATTTTCTTTAAGATTTTTTTTATAAATATGAGACACTGCCAGAAATAATCCATTCATTTTTTTTTACAAATTAAAGAGGTTCCTCTAGCTGTTATGACTAACATTAATTCAGAACAAAGTTATAAATTTAAACATAAACATGAAAAAAAAAGAGGAATCAAGGAGCAGAGCTGAATACCTAGTAAAATATGAGAAACATGCATTAATCCTACTTAGTAAAAATTTTTTAAATCCAAGAAGTTGTCTATTTGTTCCAAATGGAATTGCATTAGAAAAGTAAATTTAAAAGCAAAAAAAGGAAGAAGAATGCTATTAGCAACGAAAGGTTTAGGAAAATACGAGAAACATTTTAAAAATTCCAGAAGTTCACTATTTACTGAAGTTAAAATTAGGCCAGAAAAGGTTCTTTAAGGGAAAACGAGAAATCATATAACTTTTTAAATATCCTTCTTCCTCTTATGGGGGAGGCTAGGATAACTAGGAGTTCTGTCAGCCCTCTTTAAACGTATGCCGGGAAAGAGGCTTATCTTACCCGTCGAAAGAGGTGAAGAAGAGCGACCCGCACTGTTGCGATATTACCGTTATCAAAGTTGAGAGTATGATAACCGGGAGCTCTTGTAAGTGTCCTCCGAAAGACGGAGAAGTGTATGGCCGCTAACATTCTGGCCGGTCTCGGAAATGGAACACCTAGATGTCTACGTGAGAGACCGAGGCCTTTTATACGTGGCTATCAGCTCCTCAAGAAGAAGTCCCTTATTTTCTGTAATTACGTCAGACAAGAAAGTTCCAATTTAATGGAAAAGAAAGAATCAAGAACAAGAATGCCGTAACAACGAAAATTCTCGAAAAATCTAGAAGAATATGAGAAATATTTATCAATCCTTCTTAATAACCTCTTCTTCTTTGAGGGGTGTACCCTTTACAGGGTTGCCGTCTTCTCTCCATATGCCTGTTGGTGTATGTTTCAAGCGACCTACAGCTTTACGCGTGCCCCGAGCCACGGAAATGCTTGCACTTCTACTCCACAGAAGGTTTACCAAGCAGAAATAGCTTGGTGGTTTGACATTACCCTCCGAGGGAAACGGTCGGGTGATTTCGATGTATGTGTATGTGTGGCTCTGGGAATCGAACCCGGATCATCTCAGTGGTCAGCCGCACGCTGAAATAACTGAGCCACGACCGCGACTTCTTAATAACATCTTTTAAAATTCAAAATTGTAACTAAAATTACGGTAGAAAAAAATTTTCAGTTGAAGGGAAAAGAAGGATTAAAGAAGGACGACGAAAATTCTCTGAGAATTATTATTCTTAATAAAAAAAAATGTAAATCCAAAGAGGTCTTTATCCTCACGGAGATGAAATTTCCGATTTAATGGGAAAGAAAGAATCAATAAGGAGAATGTTGTAACAACGAAAATTCTCGGAAAATCTAGAAAAATACGAGAAATATGCATTGATCCGTTCTAACAAAATTTTGAAATATCCAAGAAGTCCCTTATATTCCGTAATTACGTCAGACAAGAAAGTTTTAATTTAAAGAAGAAAAAGGAATCAAGATGGAGAATGCTATAGCAACGAACATTTTTGGTTGTAGGAATATGCAAGAGATGTGCATTAATCCTTCTTAATGGCATTTTTTAAAATAAATGTTCCTCGTGGGTTATAACTTGTAACTAAAATTACGCTAGAAAGGAAATTTCCAATTACCAATTGGAGGTAGAAGAATGAATCAAGAAGTGCACTGTGGAAGACTAGGAAGATCTATGAAAATGTGAGAGATATGCATTAATCCTTCTTAATAACATGGCAATCAAAGCAGCTCCATTTTTTGCTGTTACTAAAATTACGCTAGAAAAGAAAATGTCAATTTAAGGGAAAAGAAGGAACCCGGAAAGAGGATTGTAATAACGAAAATTTTCAGAAAATCTAGAAAAATACAAGTGATATTCATTAATTCTTTTTAAGAACATTTTTCAAAACTGAAGAAATTATGCCAGAAAAACAAATTATCAATTCAAAGGAAACGAAGAAACCAAGAAGAAAAATTCTGTAACAATTCTCCGATAATCTAGAAAAATACAAGATGTCCTTCTTAATACATTTTTAGAAATCCAAGAAGTTCATCAACTGATATAGCTAAAATTATGTCAGAAAAGGAATTTCCAATTTAACAACAAAGAAGAAATCAAGAACATTCTTAATGAACATTTTTAAGAAGTCGAAAACATTCTTTATTTGTTCCAACTTGTAACTAAAATTAATTCAAAAAATGTTTAATTTAGACATAAAACTGATTCTTGAGAAATTTAGTAAAATGTAGAAGGAAATTCCACGAAGATTTACTAAAGGGGAGTTGAAAATGCAAAATATTGTCAGTTTTACCAGATATTCAAAGAGTATTTAAGTATCAATAGAAGAACAAAGGGTGACAAATCTCATAGGTTTAAATCAAGAAATCTCTGAAAACCTTTACTACTCAAGAATAAAGCTTTGGGAAAGTTTAAAGCGGGTATAAGGATTTAAGAGGAAAATCTCAGATAATTAGAAGATCCTCGAAAAATCTATAAAAATGTAAGAGAAGTTCCTGTAAAATTTCCCAACGAAATTGTCGAGAATTAGAGCTTTTGGGATTACAAGCAAAACTAAAAAATTCAGGAAAATAGAGAGACGATTTCAGTTTTAAATTAGGAAACCTCCGAAATATCCAGTGTGTGTATGGTCATCAGCTTTTAGAGCTGGTTGGTCGTAGCCTTAAAGCTGCTTTTACTAGGGAAATGTGTTCTCTGTAGTGGTTTCCCGTTGCCTTGTGCAGAGTTTGCGACCGTGTCTTAAGTGTATAGAGTATGTTCCTGTCTGAAGTCAACTACTTCGCAGATAGGATCGTTAATTGTAACCAAACGGTTAAATGGCTTCGCCCGCTCAAGTACCGACCTCGAACAGTTCGGAACTTTTTGTGAGATTCGAACCCAAGACTCCTAGTTAGGAGCCTAGTGCTCTTACCACTGGGCCAACAAGATTCTGAAAGATCTAATAACTTAAAGAAATATATGAAATCTGGAAAATTTCAGAACAAAAATTTGTTGGTGTTGAAAACCGCTGAGAAACCTAGGTCCAGGTAAGTCTTGAAGAAGTGTTAGAAATTATGAGATTCCTTCGTTTCATAATATTTTTAAAGACTGCATTTAAAATTCAGAAAAAATTTAAGGTGGGAAACTCGATGAAATACAAGACATTGTTCGAAAGTTACAACATTAACGAAACATCTTTAGGAAGATCGGAATAATGTAGGAAAAATCCAATAAAAGATTCTATCAAAATTTGAAGTAATCATAAGGTGCTTCATTTGTATGATACCTCCAAACAACTAAAATTTTTTGTTGAACACATTTAACATCCAAGAAATTCCTCAAAAGCGTAGTAGATATTTATAACTGAAACAATTGTCTAACATAGGTTACCAAAGGAAGTATCTGGAAGTTAACGTTTCGGAACAATGTAAAACTGCATGAAATCTGCTCTGAAGCGTTCGAAAACCTAATAAAATACAAGAAAAACTTTGCAAAACTTTAGATTCAATAGGACAGTTATTTATAAAGAAGAATTCGGTAATCTTGAAAAGCTTTTGGGAATTTAGAAAGAAATTGTGGGAGAAATTCAAATAAAATGTTTAAGAAATTAAAAGATTCACAATTTCATAAGATTTCCAAAGATCTCCTTCAATCAAAAGAATTCCAAAGATCTAACAGTTTTTGAGCCCCTCGATATTGAAAACCTTAAAATGGCAAAAAACACTCAACTAAATTGTTTCTGAAAACCCTCAAGAAATCTAAAAACAATATGCTATCGAAATCAAACCAAAATTTTCTTTCATACTATTTCCAAACATCTAAGGGTTTTGGCATGCTACATTAACTTTTGATAAAATTGCTAGCTTAAGTAAATACAGAAAACTTTTTGAAGATTGAAAATATGTTAGAATATTTAAAAAGAAGAATTCGGTGATGTTGAAAAGCATCGGAAGATGTAGGAAAATGCGGAACTTTAATGAAAATTTTCTTAAGCAAATCCAAAGTTTCTTCCGTTTTATAACACCCCCAATGAATTAGGGGTCTTTGAGTGCTAATTTTATTCGATAAATTAAGAAAATATAAGAAATCCTTGGAAAAATTAACATATGGGAAGCAGGAATGCATGGAATGCAGGAAACTGTGGGAAAATCAATTCAATGTAAGTTTTATAAAGAAATTTTGAAAATTAGAATATTGTTTATCTTCATCTTTTTCATAGAACTAAGAGTTCTTGAATGTGTTATTTCAGCTCAAAAATCCCTGAAAAAAACAAAGGGTTCCAGGGTTTAAATTTAATAAGCTCTCAAAAAACATAAGAAAATGACAGCATCTTTTGGAACATATGGGAAAACTTAAAATGAAGAATTAGGTGATGTTGCAAAATCTTTGGTACACATAGGTCTGCGGCAGAAATTTATTGTAAAACTTCTGATGAAATTTGGAAAAACTAAAAAACTCTTTGGTTTCAAAAAATGTTCATAGAACAAAGTATTTTAAGTACCATATAATACCCAAATTCCAAGAAACCTCAAAAAACGTAAAATATCTTCGCGAAATTTGGATTTATAATAATAATTTTAAGATCTAAAAATTTTAGACATCGTCAAAGCTTTTCTAAAAACGTATGCTTGTATATTATTTTAAGGTTATTTGAAGGCTATAAAAACTGAAAAATAGCAAAGCATTTCAGAAAAGAATAAGGAAATGTCTTAGTATCTTCTTTAAAATTACAAAGCTTTTAAGAATTTCACGAAAAATGTTTAAAGAAAATTTGGCATTGTTTTCCCCTATGCGGCCAATAACTACATTTTCTTTTAAAATAAAACAAAAGAAAATTACGTCACTACACAACACAACAACGCGTTGTGAAGGATAAACAAAAAGTTACAAAAAACTTGGAAGTTGTATCAAACTCAACCCTGTTAAGGAGGTAAAAGCAGATACGGTTCTCCTCCGTAGTAAATAATTCACATACAAGCGTATAACAGGGAACTTAACACAAATTCAGAATTTTCGTTCCCAACAAGCTACGAACACACCGTAACAGAATTTAATTGCGTTTTAACACAACCTGAAATTTATATAATAAACATCTTACACTACAGCTGCTTTATTATCACTTTAATCTAAAATAATACAACCCCACCGTTTCAGTTCTGAATAAAGCAAAAAACCCCCAAAAGTCCCGCAAATCATTTAAATGCTTACATTTTTGAAAAACAAACCTTCATAAATGCAAATGTAACGCAGTTAAGTTTAAATGATGCCATTTAACTCAATTACATACGGATATTTCTTTAATACGGTTAACCCTAAATGAGTCACGTTAAAAAGGGGATGCGTCTGTGTAAAAGGGGGTGCTTGCGTTTGTGAACTAGCACGGTTCAGTAGTAAGAGAAAAGTGCTCATTAATCGATGAACGACCTAACGAACCCTTCTCATGTAATTAGAACTTCAAGTCGACACCAGGTCAAGTTAAATATCAGAACCCCTTCAGAATGATTCGTGTGTAAACGATTCGATGTTGGTATTTGTTTACTCATCGTTTTACTATATTTACTTATATTTATTTATGGCTACACTAAATTAACGACTTGTAAACACATTTTCGATTTTCGTAAAATTTAATCGATATTTATTGCATGTGGAACATTTATTTATTTACTCGTATTACGTTAGCTTAAAGTTCTAATGGGGATAGCTCAAAAAGTTAGTTTGTCAACAAAATTTTAAGTTATTAGGATGCGCCTTGAAATATGTACAGTTTGTTGTTATGTCATCAGACCTTCGCGCACGGTTTGTTTGTGACGTTTCCTGTCGAAATTTAAGTTAAAATAGTAAAAAGTGGGCAAGAACGGCGAAGGGTTGATTGAAACTAGCGTCTGCGAAAAAAACGTGAACCTCAAACTGTCATTGCGATAGTTGCATTTAACGATGTGGGGGGTTCACAAAGACGTATGTTCTTTGGAAGACAATTTGTTGATCGCTGATATATTTTTGCTTAGAGTTAACTACGGTAACAACAGAATATTCTAAAAACGCCTCAAACATTTTTATTTATTTATTAGATATTTAATTTATAAATTCATAAGAGCCCAAGTTTGTGAGCTTTAAATTAGCAAAAAACGATAATAACGACTTCACCAACAAAATTAGGGTTAAAACATTCTAATATTATTGCTTGATTGAAATTTTGCGTCCATTTTTCAATGGTAATTTTTCATTTCTAAACATCAATCAATGATCAACAGGTATCTACGAGTTTCAGAAATGCGTACTGCAGAAACGAATAATTTCTGATAATATTAAAATCATGTAGAACTCGTAACGCGACATACAATCAGAATCAAATTATAATAGGAAATGACTTCGAATGCAAGTCAAAAGGAATTAGAATTCCGAAAAATCGAGTGAAAATGTAATTTGCACATGTTTGCTTAAATTAAGCTTTTACTTTGGTTTGGATTGTATTTTGCATCGAGCACGAAAGTGCATTGATTTGGAAATTATTTAAAACTTAAGAGTGGTCGATTTCAGTTAAATAAAAGGGTAATAAATTATTAAATATTTATTTAAGGTTATATCGTTATATGTGGCCATTATTTTGTAATTTCCGAATAAAACTAAAAATAATAAACCATCAAGCTTGCCATATATTTAACATTTCTGTTCGAATTCGCATAAACAAAGCCTTAATAAAATTAAGAAGTTGTGTGTTCTTAAAGTAAAAACGAAGCTAACCATTGTAGAAATTTAATTACTTAATGAATAGTTTTCTAAATAGTATGAAACGTACGGCTTTGACCTGATTCTTAATCTAATGGCAGAAATTGCTGTATCAACTCCTTGCATTAATAAAAAGAAACTGAAAAATAACTGTCCAGCCCCTTGAAGGAATACAAAAGATATTTTTTAATTAGATAATCCTCAAGACGCGAGTTGAAGTGACAAAATACAGGTCAAATCATTTAAAAAAATTACTGTGGTCTACCCTTTTAGAAATTTTCAGTCGCCAGAAGCTGAAAATATGATTAGAATGGTGCCGCACACATTATGTTTAACAAATGAACGTTTACGAAATAATTGTACAGTATTTTAGTGTTTAAAAATGCAAAAATCACAACCGATTCACACCCAAACCCGTATTAAACTGATCTGAATAATAAAAGGTGAAGACGAAAAATCACCTGAGATAAGCAAATTCGGACATTATCTTTGAGCAGATATTAACCCTAAAATTTTCCAGTCTTTGGGTACGTATGCTATCACATTACATCGACAGTAGTTATGTACTATTATATTTTGTACTGCTTATTATGCTGAAGCATTATTAATTGCAATCATAATCAAGTCTGCAAATACATCACATACTATAAACAACTATTTTTTTGCACTTCCCGTTTTCCTGTTTTTAATAAAGTTAGGCGTTTTTTAAAAACAGTTTTTTCGGCCAAGGAAAGTAAATTGGCGCAGTCGGTAGGATACGCGGAGGACACTACCGAATTTTCGTCTATTGCAGACACTTAGCTATTGGAGCCACCTGGCTATATTGGAGCCGCCTGACTATTGCATTCACTTAATTACAAAACGAAAATCTCATTAGTGTGAGTACATTTCATTTTTGCAAGAGAAAAATAGTGGCCTTTTAGAGAAAGTATATATACCGGGTGTCAACGAAACCTGGGGCACCCCCAGTTTGGCACTTGACAATCTTCGTCAGAAGCTCAAACCAATAAATATTATTCTAAATTAAATACATATTATATTGATTAACGTTTAGAGTATACTTCTGATAAAGATAACTTCAATGACACCTAAATTTGAGTCTAAAGTTCTAGTGTAGGTCGCAAGCCAATTTATTGTTAAATCAAAAATTATTTCCAATATTTAGACCATGAATTTTTCAATAAACTGAACACTGGATATTTTTATCTAGCATCACGAGAAAGTATATATTCTGTTATGCTCCGATTTGAACAGTTCCTATTATGTAGCTTAAAGTTGTAAAATTTCAGTTTTTTTCCAAAATTTCGACATAAATTTGGACGTCTTTCAAATTAAGCAGTTTCAAGGCGATTCTCTTCATCAGAAGTATAATTTAAACCCACATTCTGCGAATTGCTTGTATATTGTTTTAAGAAATTCCAAGTACACCCAAATCTTTTGTAAAAAAATTACGTAATAAACATTCATTAAAAAATCATTAAATATTGCATAACGAATCGTACTCCTAAAGAACAATGTAACACAAGAATCTTAATGCTACAACAAAAACGATTAACCTGAGTTATATTATTTATTTTACGTCAGCGAAGTGTTGCAGAACAAATACGAGGCAAAAGAAACTTTTTGGAGCGCAAACCACACGAGACTTGGACTGAATGTCACTGAAAATAAAGAAATGACTATCAAAGGAATACAACGTGGTAAAACATTCAAACAAAGAAGTTTTCAGGGTAACGACAGTTATATCTATGTTACAACTTTATTTTAACTACATTCAGATTAACATTTAAAGTTCGAAACGACAAGCTTCTTCCATTTGCATGTATTTTATTAAAATTTGTTTATTCATTAGGCAGGCTTTGTTAGTGTTTTATCATTCTTCTGCGTTTACATATTCAATAAAGTAGAGCTGAAACTAATTTGAAAGGGTTAATTAAAATGGGCAGATTGTTAGTTTATACTTATTTGAAATGTAAAATGCGAAGGTTTTGAGATGGATTTCATTAGTGTTATTTAAGTGCGAAATTTGGGATATCCTGAGGGAACAAAAGTTGTATTCGGTTTGCTATTTAAAAAAAAAAATTAATTTAAGTAAAAAATTCTAGTAAACAAAGAACAAATTTCGAAAATCCCAACGATAAACGTAAATTTATGAGAAGTTTTAAGAGCAATTAATTTAAAACGAATGGCTTAAGAACTGGTGGAGTTATAACTTTACAAGTTTCATTAGACTCAGTTGTACTGTACAGGTATGAACTTCGCAAGAATAAAGTTGGATATTTCAATTACTGCTTTGATTAATACGGAGGCGCACTCATAAATAAAAGCCGAGACGTATTTCACGGAACTTAGCTGCAAACTTCAGCTACAAAAGCATATAATAACAATGGATTCTTTGGAACTTAACTTTCGATAAAGAATGATATATGGTTAAAAATTAAATTAGTGCCTTCAAAAACGGCTTACTTTGGTATTAAGTTTGTTAAACAACTTGCATTTCGTGGTGCCCTTTGAAGTTAGGTAGATCGGACGGAAATTTTGAGAAAATTATTACATTAAGAAAACAAGGGCAACCTTACACAAAAAGAAGAATTTATGTTTAATTTAAAACGCGGAGAACTTCCATAATAAATGTCAGATTTTTTCTTTTTCAATTTAAGTCGGAGCAAACTACATATTTAAGTGAATTAAAAAACGAGTTTAATTTTTATTGTAGTTTAACAGCCGAAGGGCAAAAGCAACATTTTAGCCGGACTATAAATTTTTAAAGTTTAAAAATGATGAGAACGCTTCGGGCCTGTAATAATTCTTCTGTATATTCATTTAATAATTCTTTCCACCGTAAAACCAAGTTGTTGCTGAGTTATCATCGACCTTAATTGACAATTAAATTATCCGCATTTAAATGAGATGTTTTTTTTCCGAAACAAACAAACCAAGCGGTGGGGTTAATAATTGGTGGCTAGTCGATTTGTTCCTGGCTTTTAGAATATGTATGAAACTATTCTATAAGTATGTTACGGACTAAACTATAGAAACAAAAAGGTGTCCGTCTGGTGTATTAACAAATTAACGGTGGTAATTGCTATTCCGGTCTGGCCTCAAGGGAATGATAAAGCTTTTTGTTTTGTAGTAAACTCGGCTTCTAGATAATGTTTACTCCATTAATTTCGGACAAAAGTTATTCGAGGAGGGAATTATTTGTTAAAAAGTCAAGCAGGGATTCGAGTTCCGGGGGAAGCAATCGGAATGACGTAAAATAAATTTAGGAATATATCGTGTTTTAGAGTGCCGAACATGGGGAATTGTATATTTAAACGTGAATGCAAAATTCTACGCACGTTCAGTCTGTAAGGCAGTTAGTTACATTACCGGCCCGCTTGGTTTTGTGCGATGGATGAGTCGGAAAAAAGGCAGCATCAAGGGTACTTCACTATTAAGTTCACCCTTCACGAGCTTTTGATGCTTCTTGCTTAGTTTTTGCTCGGAATACTTGATTAAATAGCGTGAATTATTAATGGCTCTCCCTTTCCTGAAATTAAATTTCGAAATGTTTTCCGTTTCTTATTTTAATTTAATTATATTCTCAGTAAAACTGACGCGAATGTAAATAATGCTTAAATTCACGCGAGAACATAATGTTAATCAACACGGTTTATTGTACGAGCTAGGCTCGACATAAAATCTTATTAAAACGTGAGTAAAAGCTACAAAATATGAAATAAACACCAGCTGAAATTATGCAAATAATGTTAGTATAAAACAAATAAATGAAAACGTACAGAAATGCTTGTATTTATTACATTTATGACAGCGTATATTTTCATCCTTTTTATCCTTTTTTATATTCTGTAACATAATTTCTTTACAAAATTAATTCTTTCTATATACTTTAGACCTTTCTAGCATCATAAAAGTCGATGCCAATAAAAAATACAGAAAAGGAATGAATCGAAAGAAGGAACTTCCTTCTTTCTTCTCCTTTGGGTGTGACAGTTTTGAATTACAAACCTTCTTCTACGTCCACAGCACAGTCGCTTAAAGTCTTCGTTTTAAATTTAAAAAGCTCCTCTTTTCAAAACAGTTTTTTGCCCCCGATAGCATCACAGATGATTAGAGAGAAATTACAACAAACTTGTAAACTTTCCATTTCCTTAGCTGTACTCAGAACTAACACCCCACTGATGCTTCACGACTTTTCCACACAGGCTCAAATCCCAGCAATGGTGAGGAACTTTCCAAGGGCGTTTGAAGTCCACTTGCTAGGAAAAGCCATATGAAGACAGAGGTCAATGCCCAAAAATTGATGATAATGGGGAAGAAGCCAAAGATCAACAGTCCTATAATAAAATAATAATAAAGACAATCGTCTACTCCACAGTATATATTGTAATATTAAATATAAAAAGGGGTGCTGTTATATTTAATATTACAATATATCCTGTGGAGTAGACGATTGTCTTTATTATTATTTTATTTAACCTTTCTCCACTTATGGATATGAATTTCAATCACAATCCTTTAATATTAAGGATAGATCATTCCTTTCGATGGGTAAGCTTAACGTCCTACTCAGTATATGTGATAAGAAGACTTTTAGCGCACCTGCATTTTAGGCTTTCAAAAGAGAAGAAGAAGAAGCATAAGAAGATACCTAACATTTTTTGCAAATAAAAAGTGTTAAGTTTTAGGCGAAACCTTGCAACTAGGCTCTTCGAAAACGTATTTAATTTTTCCACCTCTGTTTCAGTTAACTTTATATTTGTAATTTGGCGAAAGACAGAAAGTCACAATATGTGGGATGGATTTAATTCAAAATATCTTTTTCGTCAGCTTTTATTTTTATAAAAGCTTAGATTTCAAATAATTTCAAAGTAGTAAAATTATGTTGTAACTATAAGCCTTCTTTCACATATAATAGGCATAAAACTAATCTAACCCTCCAATGGGAGAGAAAAAGGATATATTAATCTACACTCTACAGTATCGTGGCCTACGTAAAGTAGAAGTCAGGGTGCCCCAACACTCGATACAAATTGTGTTAGAAATTCTGTTTTCGTTAATGGTTTTTCAACCCTGAAAATCACTATAAACTGAAAATTTTATCAAAGAAGTTTTCCCAGTGAGGATGGCAACTTTTGTATTGAGTTTTAACAATTTATTGTGATTTTCAGGACTCAGTAACATTCCATGTATCGAAACTTTGAACTTAAAGATAGCTTTGGCATGAAAATAGTTTAGGAAGAAGTTTGACCACCTATTGGTAATTTATATAAAGTATAAAAACACTGAACTTAACGGCAGTTTTTGTCATAAAAGCAACTTAGGAGTGAGCTTTACAACCTAATACTGTTTGTTTATAATGTACAGGGTGGCCCATTTTCGAAGGGATTGCAGGCTATCTCCTTAACTATTACATCTACGCAAAAAGTAATAAAGGTGTCTCGGGTCAAATTTTTGAGAAAAATCTAATGGTGCAAACCGAAATTTAATATCGTCTTTTGTTTTCGAGCTACAAGCGAAAATTGAATTTTTCGGAAATTCTTTTCGGAATTATAACTCTTTTGTTTGTAGAAATACGAACAAAAAATAAAAATATTCTTAAGGCACTTTTTCATGTAGAATTTAATGGTGATATTGGATTTTTAATTTGCATATTAAGTTTTGAGTTATAACATAAACTTGTGTTTTTTTAAATAGCAACCGTAGTTGGCTTTGACATCAGTAAATAGGTCGCTTTTCAACGTTTTCAAAAATATATGGTTTAATATACTTATTTTAAATAACGAATGAAATATCAACAATTTTCTAATATTTACAAATCGTAATTGAATATAATTATCAAGCAACCCTTGGAACACAAAAAAATGAATAAAAAAACAAAATAAATTACTGTTCTGTCAAATTAAGCAGTCTTTGTTTAGTTATGTAGCTTTACTTTAATACTTATGTAAAAGTAAGTCTCCAACCAAATATGGAAACATGTAAGAAACTTGAGAATAGGTTTATTAATTTTGGATCTTTCAACAAACCACGAAATAAATAAAATATTTAACCAAGATAAAACGAAAATACTACAAATAGTTTAGATTAGAGTATGTAACAGCATCTCCAACCTATTCCAGTAAAGAAAAAATACAGAATAACGTATCCCAGATAAGAATCAGAACATTGTGGATACTAAATTTAATCCCTCTAGAATGCGTCTAAATAATCATTTATATAAATATTGGCAAGTTTATTGAGATTTAATTGTTATTTGCGATAAGTGTAGTAAACTGTATACTTAAACTGTCACACATAAACAGTCATTGTAACTATTAAGCAGTTACACTTTACATTTACTTTTTACATAAGTAAAGCTACATAACCAAACGAATACCTATTAATTTGACAGGACAGTCATTTATTTTGTTTTTTTATTCATTTTTTTTGTATTCCAAGGGTTGCTTGATAATTATATCCAATTATGATTTGTAAATATTAGAAAATTGTTGATATTTCATTCGTTATTTAAAATAAGTATATTAAACCGTATATTTTTGAAAACGTTGAAAAGCGACCTATTTAGTGATGTCAAAGCCAACTACGGTTGCTATTTAAAAAAATACAAGTTTATGTTATAACTCAAAACTTAATATGCAAATTAGAAATCCAATATCACCATTAAATTCTACATGAAAAAGTGCCTTAAGAATGTTTTTATTTTTTGTTCCTATCTCTACAAACAAAAAAGTTATAACTCCGAAAAGAATTTCCGAAAAATTCAATTTTTGCTTGTAGCTCGAAAACAAAAGACGATATTAAATTTCGGTTTGCACCATTAGATTTGTCTCAAAAATTTGGCCCGAGACATCTTTATTACTTTTTGCGTAGATGTAATAGTTAAGGAGATAGCCTGCAATCCCTTCGAAAATGGGCCACCCTGTACAGAAGAAAATATGGACTTAAGTTATGTATCAATAAATTAACAAAGAGGGACAAGTAATACTCGACAAATATTTTGAAAGAATTTTTTGAGGTATAAATCTATAACTCTCCTCCGAATACAGACCTACGAGGTAGAGTAACAAGGTTCTATACGTACACACACATACACTATACACATAGTGCTGTATGCAGGTAAAAAACGGCGCACCAATCACGTGACTCGCATGCGGGCCGGATTGTGCATTTCACGCGTAAGACCACATACGCTAACGCACCAGCCTCAACACCGAAAGGTATAAGAGGTTAACGATTACATACATACATACATAAATCTATAAATGCAAGTCTTTACACAGCACAATACGATAAATAGCTTATTGTATTGTGCTGTGCAAAAGCATGGATATATGAAGCTATACACATAGGCTTACGGGAAAAAAATTTGAAAACAGAAATTATACAGAGGTCTATGTACAGATCAATACTAAACTTCACTCTGAGGCTGAAAAATCAATTATATGGTTAGTACTGAAAACTAAAATGAAAGGCACAGCTGGGATAGTAAATAAGAGCAACTTCAATCAGCAGATTAGGTGGCAAGAATGAAGTCGAAAAATAGGTAAGGATAACTGCAGAATAAAGACCAGTAATGGACAGGAGTTATGTAGGACGTCTATTCACAAAATGATACTATGATATTAGCAACAAAACAAGAAATTAGAGCCAAATAATGCACATCAAAGTGGAGGCTTGCGTTCGCATATGGATAGGAAACTACTGTCTAAGGAGTAAGAATAATTTTAAAAAAAGTCAAAATGGAGAATACAAGAAACTCTTGAAGAAAACTATAATGAAAGTCTTCCTTTTCTTGGTTATGGTTGGTGCCTAGGCCACTTATTATCAACTCCTAGGTATGAGTTTTGTTAGCCCTTTTTTTGCACGTATGCTGGCTAGGAGGTTAACCTTACCCTTTGTTGTGTTGTGTTGCGAAGTTAACCGTTATCAAAGGTGTGAGTATCACGACCAGGACCGCCGGCTTAACATGCCCTCAGAAGTACCAAGTATGTCGCCGGTCTAAGGAGTCGAACCCGAAATGAATACGTGAGAGACCGAAGTCCTTTTCACGTGGCTACCCAATCCTTTCGTCATAAAAGTACGGGTAGCAACTGGGCTTTTTATAAGTCAAGCAAAATGAAAGGCTTGGGTGATTAAAACATACTGAGTCTGAAACAAGTTTATAAAAGAAACATAAAAGAAAATATAAAGCCAAAGACAAGAGAAAAGTTAAAATCCAGATCATTACTAAGGCATTACGGAAGGACAAGTAAAATTGTTTTGAAATATGTGCTGGTTGGATATGAGCAAACAAATCAAACAAGTGCTGGAGGCATGAACAAAGTGAAAGAGAAAACTACAAATACCCAGAAAGCCATTTATTAGCACAGTGTCTTTCAAAAGTTGTCACATTTTAATTCGGCGTTATTTACACAGCAAAGGGGGAAACTAAGATTTACTCTATCGAGAATGGAGGACAGTGTAAATCGTAGTATGATTTTTTTCTACCGCAGACATTAAAATTTTAAATAATTTTGGGCCCTTAATAATACGAAGATAATTCCCAAATATTTAATTCATTGAAAATATTCGTAACGGTCAAGGCTTATACAGAGTTATTCAGAATCACCAAACACCTTTTTTTATTAAAATAAATTTTAATTATTTTAAAAACCCATGTGCTTTAAAAAAATACGAATTACAGCCGTAGAGATTTGAATTATACTTTCTGCTGTACTTGCTGACGATCCAAACACTTTAAATTTGAGCTTCCCAGTTAAATCGTCAAGAAAATGATCCTCAAAATTCTAAATAGGTCCCCAAAAGTTACTTGAAACAGATTAATATGAATTAGAACACACCTTAAAACGGATACCTAAAAAATAAGGCTTCACAGGTAAAGAGTTTGGTAAAATTAATAGAATTAATGGGGTAGAAGCCAAAGCTTTTTGAATTTAAGCAAGTTATCATCAAAACAAAATTTTAAAGTACAAAATGTTCGTTTTGTTATTGAACTTAAATTCAACTCACTTTTCTCAAATGAAACACCCTGTATATTTTTACTTTGTTGGACTCTACATTAATTTTAGGAAACTCTTCTAACAATGATTTTTTTATAAAACCCTTTATTTTAAAGGTACAAACAGTTAATGGAAGTTAATTCAAGGCCCACAGGTATTGACAAAACCTTCGAAAATTAATACCGAGTGGCTAGAAAAAAACGAATCCTGTTTAAGTCCTCACATCTCCGGAACGCTTTAAGATAGCGATTTCAGTTTTTGCTTTCTAAGAGACAATGGATTGAAAATTATTCCTGCCCAATTACAAATAATTATTTTAAAAAATAAAGGAATGGCGAATTTTTTAATATCAACTAGAAAATCAATTACACGTTGACAATGTTCTTAAAAATTCTACCAATAAACATCTTGTATGGTGTATTCTACTTACAAACATGTTGTATGGGACCTCCATTTTATAAATTCACAATTATTAGTCTATGTTTAAACCGTAAAATTGCTCTTCCGATTAAATTTATAGACACTTCGGGCCACAAATGCAAATGGTTCCCGTCTTTCAGCATACACTTTTTCTTGCAAGTTTCCTCCAGTCTCGGATGGTTTTCTGGGACGGTCGTCTGGGCGGTGCTTCCAGCAGGTCCATGATCGCCACCAGGAAAAGGTGATCGCTGGCGATGCGGGTGCCGATGGTTGCGCTGTCAGAAAAAAGACGGATCAAGTTGTCAGTAATGATAATGTGGTCGATGATGGAAGTGCCTAGGTGGGAAATGAAGGTTGGGTTGGTGTTGGGGATTCTAGTGCCAACTAATGCTGCAGATATAATTTATAGCCTTTGAGCTGCCGTCCCGTTATTCCTTTGAACCGGAGGAACGGCTTCAGTTCCATAGATTCCTGGAAAGGTCTGCAGAAGATCTACCTGCTCATCCGTTGGGCGAGAATTGTGACGCTATTTGCAATTTTACTGCATCCACCTCGCATCACAAATACCATGTACACCTAATTTGTATGAGGTCTATACTAGGCTAAACTACTTATCTATTACTAAATTCTACAATGTTACTTAGCTTTGCTCCTTTGATAATCAGTTTATTAATTGTTTTTCTGTTATTTGTTTATTATTGTGTCATTTTCGTTAAGCGCTTAGCATGCTGGGAAATATTCCTAAATTGAAGTTATCTACTAAACTAAAACCAAATAAATCTTGGATAATTGATTATAACCTGAAAATAAAGGGTTTTGAAAAAACGAGTTTCACAAAAGTTTCTTAAAATTAATCGTAGAATCCAAAAATCTAAAGATATACAAGGTGTTTCATTTGAAGAAATCAAGTAATTTCGATAATACAACGCACACCTTGTACATAAAAAATATTCAAATGAGGTAAATTTGAATAACCCTGTATAGCTCTAAGACTACTGCATTCTCAAAGTCGATTACTTTACCACACTAAACATTCTCCACATTTAAAATATGTAAAACTTAAAACAACTTCGATAATTTCGCAGTAAACTAGCCAAGTACTTTTTAAAAACCTACTTATTAAGGGCATTTTTAATGTTTAATAAGCATGACGGTATTAATTAAACCATCCATGCTAAGCACAAGCAAACAATAAGAAGAATTTACATTAACGGCGTAATTTACATTAATTTTCTTAATTACACTAAAATTACAACTGATATTATGTGATGCCAGTAGAACAGTATGTGGTAAATGCATTTTTTAACATCAACTGGCCTGGTGTATCATTACAATAATGTTATTAACTTAAGGAATGGCCGTAATTAGCGGTAGTTAATTCGAACAAGACATTTCGATGAAAGATAATTATTTTATTAGAGGCAAGCAATTTTATAACTCCATAGATTAATTACACGCTTCGTATAAAAGTCTTATGCCGAATGTAGATGAAAAATTCGATTTTTTACGAAGGGTTTTAGTGATATGGACGTATAAAGCGTGTTGTTTTCACCAAAACAACTTTGATGATAAAATAAAGAGACAGTTTTAGAAAACTGCTGAACAATGGAGAAAGTCAGTATTATAATTCGTAAGTGACGTTAACAAAGGGTGACATGGGTTTTAGTACGTAGTCCTCCGAAATAGTTGCTGAAGTTACTAATTTTGGTGACATTTGAAATATAATTTTCGCTATTTACTCATGCATGCTTATGGAATTCTGAATGTTTCTCCTTTCGTCCTTAAAATAAAAAAGTTCCAGGATGATTAAATTTTAACAACAAACTTTTTCTTTATATTTAAATTTGGCAACGCCAATTACGAACATTTTTTAGAAGGACAAGCAAGGTTTGTTTAAAAATTAGGCACAAATTGTAATTTTTAATTAATTAATTAATTAATTAATTACTTGATTAATAACAAAAGCTTCTACCAACATAAACTATAAACTTACAGTTTCAAAGCAGAAAGACACATGATTTAATTAAACCTCGCGCTTTTAATTATTAAATATTTTTCTTACATCTTACATCCTTTTACATTTCGAAAAGAAAAGATTTATCTCCGCTTTGTGTAAGTCATTTTACTTTTTCAGTTTAACAAATATACTGTTACTAAATGGAAAGAGCGTGGAGTATTGCTAAGAAAAAGAATAACAGTAAATAACTGTTGTTCCTCGGAGCAAAATAATTAATTTTAGTTGAGTTGATAAACGGTGCTGAAAAATTGTTTTACTTTTTAAGCAATGCACATAAATTTACCAGCGTTAATAACTCTGCTTTTTATTATTGCTATAAATATGAAAGTTGAGTTAAAAATTAAGTTACCTTTACTCAAAGTTTTGATTCCTGATGGATATTTGAAAGGAAAGACTTGAATTCTGCTTAATTCGCTTCCAAATTAACACAGAAATAATTATTTACAGCCAATTTCACTAAATAAATGTACAAATTTCAAATAAGGCAAAAGGCTGTGTTATAATCGAACTGAATATCAAGATAATGAAAATGGAAAATTATGAAACATTAATAGCGTTAATATATCAAAATAAGGTTAGGTTTTCCACTTGGGTATGTTTAAATTTAATTATTAGGTACGCGGAAAGCACTCGAACTGTTGATTCTATAGAATTAACCGAAAGCAACAAGAACTTAATTGCTTTTTAATTATGCATGTTCCTTTTGCAGGATGTAATAGTAGGATCAAAACAGGTATAGTTTCCAAAGGATTTAACAGAATTCCTTTCTAAACAGATTACCTAACTTCAAATTTCTAGTTAGGGCTTTTGTTACACTATGAATTAACAATAATAACTGACGACTTATCTCCCATTTCACTGAATATTTCTTGTGCTGTTAATTCTGGGATTGTTATTTCGTTTACTTGAAATTTCTTTCTGCATTTTCTTAATTTTATTTTCCTTGGTGTTGCCACGTTTCATTTGGAGAAATAGAATTAAAATTTTTATAGCATAAATAAATTACCAAAGATTATTTTAAGTTCTCAAACAAGTTTAATACTTATTAAAAGCAAGATTATGCAAGTAAACTGAGTAAATTCACATGTATTCAATGCCTATAACGCTTATAAACCCACAACAACGGTTAGAAAACCACAGCCGTCATTACATTAAGAGAAACACAAAATCAAATAAGTTAAACTACCCTTACTAACCTTTAAAGCATTAGGGAGGATTTTCACCGTCAACCAAGTCACTAGTTAGAGGAAAGCTCGTTGAAAGGGTTAATAATTACAAAGCAGATTAACTACAATGTCATCTTTAACTCATATAACGTTTAATTTGTAAACTATGAGTATACAGGACGACTTCAGGAAAGTTCAGTCGGGCTTTAATTTGGTATTTAATAAAATTTTGGGGGTAAGATTATTGCTTGAATTTATTATAGTGATTCGCAAATTTAGGCCACATGAAATTCAAGAACTTTCAACGATTTATTTAACCACACTGTAGTTTTAACTTTAACGTTAAAATTTAATGTAAATCTTGTCTTTTTCAGACTAAAAACCATCAAATACTTAGGCACTTCTCAAGTTGTAATGCTTCCAGAATTCCTTATTTTGAGTTTCCTGCTCTAAGTTGCAACAATGTTCTAGAACTTACGATTTTTTATTAAAATTTTGAATAGTTGTTGTCTCCAGAACCTTAAAAATATATAAAACCAGATTAAAATAATTCCAAATGGTTTAAAATACAACAAAATTTATCAGCTATCGATGCTTCCAATTTTATCCGCTCTTGTTATGAACCGTAATTTAAATAACGGAAATGTAATTTTTAAGAGGAAATGAACAACCCAGGGTCTGTCGTAGCACTGATGCGTGTATGTCCTATTTTCACAAGTAAAATGTTGCAGCTGCTGTAAAAAAAATGAACTCTAGCTTTAGAGAACTTTTATCTGAAAACGATTTAAAATTGCAAGCTTTGATTAGAAACACAAAGGTTGAAATGAACGAAGTTGAATATAAGCTAAATTTTAGATGGCAATATAAAAGAAAAATGTTACTTATTTTTCCGATTTTTGCAGAAAATCTGAAGATTACTATAGCTCAGAGCTTGCTTACTTACTTACGCAGCGGTTTCTACTAGCTTTTTTTCCATTTGTCTTTGTCTTGGGCTACGTTTCTCCAGTTGTTAATTTGCAGCAATGATCTTGCGCTTTCTGCTACGGAGTCATTCCACCGCTTGCGTGGTATTCCCTTGTTTCGTTTACCCTCTGGAATTTGTTCTTCTATGCGTTTTGGTACAGCATCTGAATTCATTCTGTGCACATGTCCAGTCCACCTTAACTGCCCTCTGTAACAGGTACCATAATCAGTCGGATTCCCATAACCATTAGTCGGACTGATGTTTTGTATATCATTTAACTTTCTTGTAAGTATTTTTGCCTCTAAGTATTTTACTAAATGAATATGCTGCTCGATTTACTTGCGATAGTCTGACTTTAATTTCAGTCGTTTCTTCGCTCACTTGTCATTAAAACTCCCGGATATTTAAAGTTCTTTACCGTTTCCAGATTGAATTGTTCCATTGTTACGTTTTGTCTGATCCTGGGGCGACCTTTGGTTATGGCCATTATCTTTGTGTTAGCTTCGTTTATTTCTAGCTCGATTTTTCTTCCTTCCCCATCCAGCTCTACAAAAGTTTTCTTTACATTAACGATCTATCTGCCTATTATATTAATATCATCGGCGTATATAAGCATTTGCTTGGCTTTATGATATTGTAACGTAGTGGCGCCTACCAAAAATGTTAGAAGTTAATAGAAATAAATTCATTAATTTTAGATAGAAGTAATGATATTTCTTAAGTGCTAATGTAGTGGTATGACAACCAACTACGCCACGCGGGGGTTTGCTGCGAGAGGGTTTATATTAAAAGTCTGAACTAACATAACATTTATTGTCCGAAATTTGATTAGGTTTTACAAAATATTGTTTAGAGTTACAAGTAAACACATTTAGAGTCGAGTTCCAAGTACATACAATCATCAAAGTTGATGAAATGAAACAAAGTGTTTGATTCAAACTATTAGCAAGTGTTAAACTAAATTAAATACAAAAATGATCTTACATAAAACTCCCAGGAGACATCTTGGAGAGGCAACTTTTTCAATAATGGTACTATCCATGATCGAGCTCTATCGGAGCAGTTGCTTAATACATGAAGTCAGCTGAGTTCAGCATCTTATAAAAAATGCTGTTATCAGCGCTTTCTGCAGCTGCAAGAGATATCGTATTTCATGCACGTGGATGACCATGAATCTCGTAAGTATAATGACCTTAAGTAAGACGTTACATCAATGCGCGTGACAGTGCATAGTATAACGCATGCTAGAACGTCGCTTTATTACAATATATTGTGTCGTTTGGGTTAATGTTAATGCTTCAAATCACCTTTTCTAGGGCTATATTAAATAATACAGGTGATAGGCTATCTCCTGTCTTAAACCTGTTTTCGTTGGTGTCAATTACAAATTATGTTTTTCACCTTCACTTGTATATATGTATGTAGGTTTCTTCTAACGTGCTCTTTATTAAGTCTACTAGCTTTTTTGGTATCTTAAAGTATTCGAGGATTCTAGATAATTTTTCTCTGCTTATACTATCGTAGGTGTAGTTTCTCTCTAATTTTGGTTTCAACTAAATAGTGGTCTACTACATTCGGCTCTGCGATAGCTTGTGATGTCTAGCACACTGGTGAAAAATCTTGCATTAATAAGCACGTAATCTATTTGGTTGCAGTTTCTGCCATCTGGGGACGCCCATATTCATTTGTGAGGGAAACATGTGCTTGCTAGTACTAACCCTTTGGTTTCTGCAAATTAACTTTCCTCCATTGTTATTAGTTTCTGAATGTAAATGTATTTTCCTGTTGTAGGTCTGTTGTAGGCCTTCTTTGCCAACTTTGGCATTACCTATAATCTCCAATTATTAAGTGGACATCATGTTTAGGTAATTTGTGTAGTTGCTGACTAAGGTGTTGTGAAATTCATCTTTTTCTTCATCGCTTTTTTCGGCTATTGAGGCATGTACTATCACGTGCAAAAGTAATGACACGCCTAAGCATTAAGCAGGCAGCACACTATGCGCTGCTTTGGTGCCAAGATGTTTAAAGCCACTAACTATAAGACTTTGTAGGTAGGATTAACAAGTTAGAATAAGAAAGTTACTCATCGACTGCTGCAAGGCTGTTTAAATACACAATAATAAATCGTAGGCGTGTCATTACTTTTGCACGTGATAGTACGTTTATGCACAACGGATAAATTCTTTTTTTTTGTTTGGTTTCCGAAGCCAGCACGGCACAGTCGAGCTGGTGCATAGGTTAGTTGGCAAAATATACAGAGATTTGGAAGGGAAAAGATACTGTTCTGCGGTGTTTCTGGACGTGAAGCAAACCTTTGACAAGGTGTGGCATCAAGGCTTATGCTAGAAATTCTTGTGAGGTCTTACATATCAAATCGGCATTTCTTGATAAAATACAAAGACGAAACTACGACTCTCCAACCTATCTCCTCAGGCATTCCTCAGGGTAATGCCCTAGGTCCTATTTTATATTTATTATACACAACCGACTTACCTGCAACTCGTCTAACAACATCAGCTACTTATGGAGATGATATTATGGCCATTCTAGCCTCCCATGTAAATCCACACTTGGCATCGAGGTATCACCAAGCTCATCTCAACATAATTCAACGATGGACTAGAACTTGGCGAATTGGAGTGAATGAATCCAAGTCTCACGGTGTTACATTCACTACGAAAAGGGATAGCTATCCACCAGTAACTTTACACGGACACCAAATCAACCACACAGAATCAACCAAATGCCTAGGACTACATCTTGATAGGAGACTAAATTGGCGAACCCACATTCAACAAGCGTAAACAACTTGAACTTCAATTTCGTAAATTATACTGGCTAATCGGAAGGCAATCCAAACTATCTTTGGAATGCAAGTTACTACTCTATAAAGTAGTCCTCAAGCCAATTTGGATCTATGGGATTCCCCTGTGGGGAACTGCGTCCTCATCAAACGTGGAAATCCTTGAAAGATTCCAAAACAAAGTGCTTCGAACGATTGTCAACGCACCGTGATATGTTCCCAACAAGTGATTCTAAGTAACCTGGGTTTACCCGCAGTGAAATGCGAAATTCAGAAGTACAGTACTCGGTATAAAGACAGATTTAGTGCTCACCCAAATAATACTGTGCATCACCTAATGGACGATAACGATGAACCAAAAAGACTAAAAAGATTAAAACCATCCGAGCTACCCACACGGTTTCAATAGTAATTATTTTATTTAATGTCAAATACCATAGAATCACCATAAATTACATATTATAGTATTAAGTTAATGTAAGGATAGGGGTTCGCAGGAACTTCACACGTCAGATTGTAATCAGCAGTGATACTGTATATACGCTTTAAGCAGTGGCGTGTCGTGGGGTTTGAGTTTGGAGGGGCGCACCAGAAGTCAAACACCAAATAACCTACCAAAAGTTACGGGAAAATTTGTCTCTTTATTTTCCGAACCAATTTACATAAATACAAATCTGAAAATTGGCACATTTAAGTAAATATTATAACCGCAAATAAATGTATTCGGTACTTCTAGTGATTAGTTACTATTATCATTCTAGGTAGTTTTACTCGGCCTTTCACGAGTTCTAATAATTGCTTTCAAAATAATTAGGTATCGATTACTTCATTCTCAGTCATAACAAATATTAGACTGCATGACGGTTATTGCGTAATTTATGAATATTTAGATTTGAATATATCCTTCTTTACCCACTTTTTTAGATATTTTAAATCGACTGTAAATAAAATTGTAAATATTTTTAGTTATCTAAGCAATCGTACATATTTTAGTTTGTTTTTTTTTTAAATACCTATATTTTCATAATATGATATTTTTCTTTAAATGTTCTTGAACACCGAATATTGTAATGATATACAAATTGAAACAAACAATTTCATGTAACTGAAAGAAAACCATCTTTTTGTTACAAATTTAAAGTTCTAAAAGGCTCACTAGTTATTTTTTATTTCTTGCAGTAAAAAATATATCTACTAATTGCATTTATTATGAAATAATTCTGTAAAACGTTTCTTAATAAAATATCAGGATTTGAATAGCTACGAGTAGACGAGTACGAATCTTTGCGATGCTCCGATTAAATGAAAGAAGATTCATTGCTCCAACAATAAGTTACAGCAGGCCGCGCTAAAATCGCGGCCTGCTGTAACTTATACAATCGGCTATTATCGGCTAGTCTCCGGAGTCGTTCGGCGGCAATGTATAATGTTTGTTAAAGGCCGCAGATTTTCCGCGGCCGTTGGTTGAGGACGCGGATAATTAGAGATCTCAACGAGGACGGACAATTAGAGATGGGAGCGGATGTTTGGATAGAGTTGAATTTTTTGTTGAAATTTGAACTTAGTCATAGAATGTATGTAAAATAAATATTAATAATTTAGAAAAAGTTGTGTGTTCCTTAGCATTTCTTAGGAGGGGCGCGCGGCCGCGCGGCCTTATGGAGCAACCGCCACTGGCTTTAAGCCTTATGAAATACTTATTGCCCCATTCCATAGGGCATTGGAGTTAAAAAAAATAAAAATTCTACCCATTATTTCATTTATTGGTTCGTAATCTACGACACTCTCGCTGACTTTTTTTGCTAGTAACTATAAATGCTGTCCCTAGTTTATGCCATCCTTCTTGACTACCACTTTTGAAAATTCTGTAGTTCTTCCAGAGATACTATTTTCAAATAAAATAACCAAGTAATAGCATTGATTTCTTGAATTTCAAAAAACGAGATTTAATAATCTACTACGAACTGAATCGATTTCGATTTTAACTCATCTAAAAGGAAAACTTTATTTTGAAATCGTGGAACTGAATAAAGAAATTCTAGAAAATTGAGTTGCTTAAAATTAGTAACATAACATTTTTGTCCAGTTTTGCATATAACAAAGGCTCATCAACAAAACCTGCAAAATAACCTAGCTTTGTCGGAATGTATGCCACATTTTGCATAAAATTTAACGTGATTGATTGATAAACACCTTATTTTAGTAATGATGTTGAACACAAAAACCAAATCTCAAGACATCTTTTAAATCAAAAAAGCTCAACTGACCAATTTAATTTTCTAAATACATTTAAAATTTTAGAAATATGCGCTCTGAAAATATTTTTCATTGGTAAATTAAGCATAATAGTCTTGTTGAAAATTGGTCCTAAAAATAAATAAATCTTAGAAATTTAAAAGTAGAAATTAAGATTCACCAAATCCTTTAAATCGATTTTAACTCCTCCATAAATAAAGCTTTATTTTGGAATCGCGGAAAGGAATAAAGAAATTCTAGATAATTTAATTGCTTAGAATTAGAAAACTAACTTTAATATTCTTTCTTTCCATATTACAAAGACTCTTACAACTACGAAATCTCCCAGCTTTGTTGGAAGCCATGAATTTTGCATAAAATTAAACCTGAATAAAATAAAACAAAATCAAGGGCGGCTAACATTTTATTTTAGTAATGATGTTGATCACAAAAACCATAATTAAACCGAAAAGGAGGGAAGGTTAAAGTAATTCAGATGAAAAGATTATGTCGGCAGTAAAAAAGAAGAGCCGTAACCAAGCAATAAAATCGTAAACCGTGTCCAGTTGTATATAAAATAAAAACATCAAATATTGTACAACAGATAGAAAAGAATCGGTCGTAAACACGTATAATGGAAATCAAGTGAAGCCGCATAAGAAGTGGGCATTGTAAAATACTAAATCGCTTCCTCACGCTTCTACTTTACGACGTGCTCGGTAACATGTAAAATACGTATGAGCCGGTTCATGTAAACTACATTATTATAGGTCGCTATCGATTACGGAATGTGGTAATCACTTATTACAGGCCGATATACACTAGAAAATTATCTACATAAATACCTAAGAACCTGCTTAAAATTTATAACATTATAACCAAACAAACTTTAAAAATAAACTCGTAAACGCCCCGAAAAGTCGCACGGATTATTTTTGAGGAATTACTATAATTTTAAAATCAAACCACAGAAGGTTGCTTTGAAAAAAAAAAAGCTCGTTAAGCTATTTGCCTGATGTAAAACGTTCTGTAATGAGAGTATGCTATTCTGCTTAAGGATGGTTCTATTTTGTTTATACGTTTTTCACCTCAATAACTCACAACGAGCTGCAGACGTATAATTGTGCAGCGTTTAAAATATTCCTTTGTTTATATTAAGTGCTAAAGTTTCAAACTTCACGAAAAATAATAAACCTGCAAGTCTTATATTATACGTAATTACGCTGTATAAAAATTAAACTCCAAGCAGAACCTATTTTAAGTCTTATGTATCGTTTTAAACTCAACACTTTTTTAGAAGAAAAACACTGCCGTGACGTCATTAAATTAAACAGATTGAGAAGAATTGAATCGGAGTAGGCCTTAATGAAGATGTTAAACACTACATTTAGGCCCGTTGTTGGTAGGTGTCAAAATTGTTGTTTCTTATTTTTAACCTCGGACCAATAATAATAATAAATATTAATCTGAATTACTACACAGATTTAATATAGCGGCAAAGCGATATAACATGGAAATTTCAACACCGAAAACAAAGACGATGGTTATAGCAAAAGAACCAACTAGATGCAAACTGGAACTAGAGGGAAGAGTAATCGAGCAAGTATTAAAGTATACTTACCTCGGGGTCGACATAACAAGTGACAGAAACTTATCATCCGAAACTGTGAGCCAAACCACAAGAGCGACGCAAATTGCAGGATGCCTAAATAACGCAATATGGCAAAATAAGTATATGTCAAGAGAGAGCAAAGTAAGAGTATACAAAGCGGTAATAAGACCTATTATGACATACGCTAACGAAACAAAAGCGGAAACACAAATCACTAAACGCAAATTAAGGACAACAGAAATGAAAATTTTAAGAAAAATAACAGGAGTTTCTTTGAGAGACAGACATAGAAGTGCCGAAATACGAGAATGGTGTGGGGTGCAAGACATAGTCAAATGGACCAAAAAACGTAAAAAAGAGTGGGAAGATCATGTTGAAAGGATGGACGATAATAGAATGGCCAAATTATGTAAAAATGGTATACCATCAGGAAAAAGACCCCCCGGAAGACCACCTAAAAGATGGAAACAGAGTTGGTTTTCGTCGTCAGCGGAATAGAGAGGCAAGACAAACAGGACATAGTCCTAGTCGAAAGGAAGAAGAAGAAGAAGAAGAATCTGAATTTTTAACAAATATATTAATTTTAAGTAGAGTTTCGCAGTACTCCAGTAATTTCAACTGTGGTATTTCAGTAAAGGCCCATTTAATTTCCCTTGGCTCTTTTTTCTCTTTTCAAGAAGAGTGGGAATAAAATACATTTTTTTATCATAGCCTACTACGCGAATAAAGAAAAAATGTATTTTATTCCCACTCTTCTTCAAAAACTCCGTACGTGTGATACATCGTTGAAAAGAGAAAAAAGAGCTGAGTTTAGTTACGACAAAATTCAATATGGCGTCCATATGAAAATCAAAAGTAGTTATTCATAGAAACAAAGCGTCATAAATATAAACAAATGGTACCACCCGATTCTCCGTAAAAAAGTGCATTCACAATGTACAAGTCTTGAAACTAATAACTTAATACTTTCCGAGATATTTTGGAAAACAGAAAACTCCAAATTTCGGGTTTTCCAAGATATCTCGAAAACGGTCAAAGTTGGCTGTGATTTCTCAACGGATATGAAATGAGCATTAAAATTCCTAAAACTTTCCCTATTTAACCAACTTTGTAGCTTTTATAGTTTCCGAGATCCTAATGGTGGGGATTGAATTTGGGACACACTGTATACAACGTGAATTTTTTTTTATTAGTAAATTAACCACAAAAGCCTTGGGGAAAACCTTCTCTAAAATAAAAATAAAATGTAGGAAGTTATAAGTATTAGGTTGAACCCAAAATACACCAAAGTTTAGGATTTGTTTTAATTCAGTCGATGCCATCGAACTAACTGAAATTTCGAAATCAATTTTATTTTTCAGAAATTTCCAACCTGAAAATATTTTTTTATAAATAGTTCGGTCATAGTTTCCTTCGCTGTTCCAGTGAATTCTCCCGTTACGGTCTGTAGAGTGTCCTTAGAGAGAATCCTGTGAAGTCCGGCACATGCTGGAGTGGTTTTAACCTCCTCACAGTGCCTTATCTACGATGCTCTCTGGGCCCTCCTCAATGCTTTGTTATATTCAGTTAGGGATCCCTCATATGCACCCCAATCTCCTGAGCAGCTCTCGTCATCAGACACGTGCCAGCTTTTCACCAAATTACCAACAAAACCGGTGTATAGTGTTAAATCAATAATTTCTTGCCTTCTCCCTGTTACAAAGGTAGGTTTATTACCCATGTTCAGTATGTCTAAATGGAATGGCATAGTAAATTGTAAAAGAGACTCACCTGTAAAATTGGTGTCGCTGCTTCCCCAGAAGGTGTGGTGCTCGTTGGAATCACTGCCAATGATAAGTTGCGATCCTTGGCCTCTGCAACTTCTCACCAGCTCCTCCACAGCTGCTATTGGTGGTGAATCAGGAGAGTCATAGGGAAAGTAAGCCGATCCGGGAATGATCTCCTTCGGCCCTTCCCCTTCTGATTTAATTTTGACTGCCGCCAAGTCCTGTGAACAGTGATTAATTAGAGGCAGTGATTTATAAGATTTTTTAATTAGTATACAGGCCTTGGGTCTGTCGGTGGATCTGCTGTATATAAGCTCCCCACGGGTTATCCCAAAGCCTTGAATCTTACCCCTGGAAGTCAGGGTTCCTGTATGAGGGCTATGTCGCAGCTCTCCATCAGTTTATATAGAGCAGCCGATGCCATCCTACTGTGATGAAGGTTCACTTGGACTACCCTCATTGACTTTGCCAGTGACACTGCCCTGTATGGGTCTGAACGTCACCGTTCCTAGCCCATAGGAGGCCTTGAATCACAGCTTTTCAAGGACCTTGTAGATGAGTTGTCTATTTAAAAGGCCAGAAAAGCTCATCCATTTTCTTCCTTAAGACTCAGGCGTCGCCAGTTGTCCGTGTTGAGTCCAGGATTCTGGATCTCGAGTCGGGTCCTGACGGTGTCTGTCCCGACTGTCTCTGGTATCCAGACGAGCACTTTGGGTCTCTTGGGAAAGTCCTTCGCCTCGACAATTGTCAAGTTCTCTCCTGCCCAAAGTTCTCACAGCGAATTCACTGTCTTCATCAGCCAGTCTTTCGTCGAGGCATTGACACGCGTGGTTCATAGAATATGTACCTCCCGTGTACCTACTGCCTGCAAATTGAGATTGACTTCTACTCCCAGAGGGAGTCGGGTGCAGAGCTGCAACTAATTTATTTTGGATCAGGTCCGCTTGCCCCTGATCCAATGTTATATCAGGATTGCGTCTTTCAATAACCGCCATCCTCAGCCCTTTGCGGCTTTACTATATGTCCTAGTCTGCCAACTAACTTTCTTCTGTAAATAAACCCAAGGTTTCAGAAACATGCAGCCCAAAAGAAGAACTTATCTTAGAAGTTTATGCGAAAATTTGTCGTTAAGTAACCATTTAAGAACATTTTTGGTTGGTCAGTTGAAACCAAAATCCAACAAATTTCAAGATTTTTGTAAATGAAATGAGAGCATCTGATTAACTTCTGCAAACAAATTTAAAGTTTCAGAAATGTATAGCCTGAAAATATATTTTTAATCCCACAGGTATTGACGAAAATTTGTTTCTAAATAACCAAAAAGCATCGAGAAAATGTTTGGATAAGTTTAAATCAAAATCATTCAAATTTCAGGGTTTTCTTTTAAATGGAACGAGGGCATTTGAGCAACTTCCGTAACAAAATTGAAAGATTCGGAAACGTATATTCCGAAAATAACCTTTTAGTAAAGTAATTTCACAAGCTTTGTCTCTAAATACTAAAGAAATATTAAGAAAAGTTTTGGAATATAATTTTAGGACTTCTTTTAATTCGCCCGAAGACATCGAACTAACATTTCGAAATAAATATAAATTTTCAGAGATTTACAGCCTGACAATAGTTTTTGTTAGTAAATTAAACTTAGAAGTTTTGGCGGAAGTGTGTTAAATAATCAAGAAATTTAAACAATATTTAGAATGTAACTTCAAACCAATGTCTATCAAAATTCAGACTTTTTTAATGAAACAAGAGCATCTAACTTTTGTAAACAAATTCAAAATTTCAGAGATGTATAATAGCTTAAAAGTATCTTTTTCAGCAAATTAATCTTAAAAGTTTTGGCGCTAATTAACCAAGAAATTTCAAGATAGATTTTGGAATGTAAGTTGAAACCAAAATTCAACTAATTTTGGAATTTTTTGAATGGAACGAGGGCACCTGATTAATTTAATTCTGGCAATAAATATAACATTTTCAGAAATATACAATTTTTTAGTAGTAAACTAATTCCATAATCAGTTTCAACAAAAATTCCTTCTAAAATAAAAAAGACTTTTTGGATAACAAGTTTATTCGCCAAATCTTTTAAATCAAACGAGCTGAACTGACTAATTTCTGTAAGCAAATTTAAAATATCATAAATTTGCAACCTGAAAGTATTTTTTGTTAGAGAACTAGTTTGATAAGTTTTCTTCATCTAATTTAGAAACTTTAAGGAGAACTGTTTGATGACAAGCTGCAATCATTATTTCCATTAATTCCTTTAATTCCAACTAACGCATCTAATTATTTTAATTTCATTAAGTTTTTAGAGTTTGGGAAATTTACAGTGGGGTATTCCATTTAAAGCCTGCTTTAAGTTGCTTTATTTTGGATCTCATATCACTGTATACAAGAGGAAACTGCAGTAGTAAGAAATAAATACTTATAATAAAGACTATTTTAAAATAAAAATAAGAAGAGTTCTTAAGAAATAATAACATTTTTAGAAAATTTCAAAGAGTGCTTGTCAGTTCAAGCAGATAGATGCCTTAACTTCTTAAATGAGTGTATTTAACCCACTTTTCTCAGTTTTTAAATCAGCTACGGGAATTATAAAACATGTTGTTATTATTTTGCTATTTGTAAAGTCATATTACACAGATTTAAAAGGTACTAAAGAAAATTACTACATTAAACAAGTTAGTTAAAATTGAAAAACTAGAATCGGAATTAAAATTAAAATAAACCATTGAAAAGAGATGCAAAAAGTTATGATTAATCTCTAACATTATTTTAATAGTGATCTTAAGTTCGCCCACCGCTTCTGCATTTTTAGTTCACCTAATTCATCCTTTTAATAGTTAAAAGAAATTTTCCACCCGCCTATGTGTCAAGAGATTCGATCTTTTAGAACTCTGAAAATATCCGGGAAAATAATAAAATATTAACAATAAAAAAACATAATATTTACAAGAACAGGACAATCGCTTTTGCCTTTCTTTTACGAAGATGAAAGAAAACAAACAAGTTGTACAATAATGTTACGATATCAGAAAATACACAATTTAGAAAAATAGTTCGAAATCAATGACCTTCCCTTAAGCGAAACGGAGAAAGCCGTCTTTGTTTAGTTTCTTAAAATTAAATATTAACATTACTTCAATTTCGTTGAATTTAAATTTATTTAATTTAGGTTTTTTTCTTCGTTTTTCTTCTTTTCGTTTGTCTTTGCGTTACAAGTATAAATATCCGAAACCTGTTCCAAAAGCAAAAGTTTTCTTGTAGTCAACTATTCAACTCATTACAAAAACTACAAGTTAATAAAGTAAAACCAAAACGTTTGATTAATCAAGTAATTCTGTTGAATTAACAGGGGTTTCTTTTCATCCTTCAGCTTTGATTTGGCTTAAAGTCAGACTTTCCACCTCTTACTTAATTTATCTTTTGATTATGTTCCTTGGTAGGCTTTTTCAATTACTGCATTAATTTTTCGTACAAAAACTCAAGCTCTTTATTGTAAAAATATATAAAAGATTGTATTAAATTAGCTATTAACCTTTTTATCAAGGCTTAAACGATTGTCGTAGCTCATATCACGCACCTACGACACTTGACAAATTAATGAGGTGTAAGCTTATAAAGTAATCTAAGATTCGGATGTTCTTCTTCGCTACAATGTTTCACGAAATAAAATAAATAAAAAAGAACAGCCCATTAGATTTATAATTAAAAGCATAGATATGTAAAAAGCAATTTAATTTACTGACTTGTAAAATATTCATTACCAAAAATATTTCCAACTTACTAAAATATAATGGACGTTTCGTAAATTATACAAAGGCACCATACATATTTAAAGTAATAAAACGTTTTATTGTTCTCATTACTGCTGCCCAGTACCTGGTGATAAAATGTAACTTTCGGAATAAAATTCGAAATAAAATTAAACATTAAAGTTAATCTACTTTATTGTTAATTAGGTTGACCTTTTTAAGGAAGATCTTAGTTTCCTATAAGTCGAATTAAAAGAAAAATTAGCTGACTCTTGTTTTTAAAATTGATAACCCTTTCCTTTCAATAAATGTTAGTGTTAGTTCTTACAATAATTGGTTCGTAATCATGAGCTTTTTTATAATTACAAATAATTACAAACAGGAAATTACTTTAGGATTTTGAAGTGACAAAAAGTAAATCAGTTAAAAGGTGAGAGCAAAGGACTAAACTTGATTGTTTAAAATTTTTTGAAGAGAGTTGTAAATTACCAAAAATAAAAAAAAAATAAATTCTGAGAAATAGATTTTGATTAAGGTTCAGCTCGAAGTTATTAATATTAACAACAAATAATAATGGGCCTTAAACCATTCCTAACTTATTTATAAACATATTAAAGTTCGATATTCTAAGAATTTACCTTCTAAAACCACTGGATAAAAATAGATAACGAATTCGTTTGCCAACATAACACAAAGCAAAATTTGGCCCAATCAAAATAGCCAGGCATGTTACATACGTTGTAAACATTCAGAAGTATCGGAGGTTAAAGGTAAAGAGCGCACTTCTGCTAACAATGGGCTTGACCTACTTAAATTTGCCAAATATATTTCATCTCTGGCCAACACTAATAAGATGAATTGCTGTTCAATGACAGAAACCTGCTGAAACTAGATAAGCTTACTGTTCAATGTTACCAAATAAATTTACGTTTATTTTTCATGATTTTATCCAATTTTGTTGAATAATTTCCTAAGCATCAATCACCAACGAATGAAATTACGTTTTTAGTCATTTCTATGTTTGGGGCAAAAACGTGTATTATATTTCCAGAAATTTGGACGAAATAAAACGATATTAAATTATTAACATTTGGTAAAGCAGATATTAAATGTGCAAATTGGTTTTAAACCAAACAGTATGTTTTAAAACATTTTCAAACCGCATCTTTTCGACTCAAACGCTTAATATTTGCTGTGTGAGCCTGAAAATGTCTAATTGGTGTCTGTTTACTCGAAAACTTAAACAAGGTTCCTTCAAACTTCTTCCAAAGGCTGCAGTTGTTTGTAACGTCAATTCAATCTTTTGAGTAACCGCTACGTTATTCCCAATTAAAAGTGTGGTGTACTTTGTAACTAAGTAAATACTAAGTCGTATATTTTTCGGCCTCAATAAAATTAATTCTAAGAGTTTGAAAAATAAAGCATACATAATGGGACGAATTTTTAATATTTTAGTATTTTATAAATATATATAAATAAATAAATAAAATTTACGAAAACCTGTTACATTAATAAATCATTGTGTGAAATTTTCCTGTAGTAATAATGCAATTTGAGGAAAATCCTTGAGTGATAATTTGAAACCAAAAGTAGTAAAGTTCAGAGTTTCCTCTATTTAAACTAACGAACTTGGTTACCCTTTATGTTATAAATAAATTAGAAATTTCATGAAGTTAGATCCTGAAAATATTTTCTATTAGTAAATCAGTTACACAAGTCTTTGTGAGAAGTTTCCTAAAAAAAATCGTAACTTGGAAATTTGCTTAATGGTAAGTGGAACTAAACTAAATCAAAGCTCATGATTTTGTTTCATTCAAACTAAGGGATCTGCCTAATCTAATTTTGTCAATATGTTTACAATTTCGAAAATGTACAACCTAAAAGTACATTTGATTAGCAAATCAGGCTTTATTAGAATTATCCTGAAGTAACAGCGATACTTTAAGGAAATTTGTTTGGTGATAAGCTGAAACCAAAATTGACAATTTCCTTTAATTTAAATTAACGTATATGATTAACCAAAAAAATTAAACAAATTCAATGCAAACTGAAAACACTTTAATTAATAAAGCAGTCCCACCAGTTGTTGTGAGCTTCTTTCTTGAAGTACGATAATATTTGGTGATAAGCTAAGTTGTAACCAAACTAAATCATTTCTTTAATTCAAACTAACTGATCTGCCTAACCTAACTATAAATAAATCAAAACCTTCAGTAATTTGCAACTTGAAAATACTTTTTATTAAAAAATCGGTCCCATAAACTTTGAAGAGATTTTTCCTAAAGCAATATCGAGATTTTAAGGAAATTCGTTTGGTGATAAGTTGAAGCCAAACTAAACCAAAACTTTTAATTTAAATTAACGTATGTGCTTAATCTAATTTTATAAATAAATTTAAAATTTCAGAAAATTACAGCCTGAAAATTTTTTCTATAAGTAAATCAGTCTCACAAGTCCTTTGAGAATTTCTCCTGAAGTAACAACACGATTTTAAGGAAATTTGTGTGGCAAAAGGCTGAAACCAAACCAAAATTCAGACTTTTCTTTTAAACTAAAGGGGCTGTAAATAAATTTGGAGTTTCCGAAATTTGTATGCTGAAAGTAGTTTCCTCACTGCGCCCACTTTTCCTTAAATAATTTCAAATCCTTAAGGAAAATTGTTTGATGACAAGCTGACAACAAATTACCTAAACCAAAACAAACTAATTTGGTAAAGAAATTTAATTACTTTCATAAACTTATAGTCTGAAAATATTTTTTGTTAGTAAATCAGTTCGGCAAAGTCCTTGTGAGAAATTTTCCTGAAATAATTTAGAAACTTTACGTAGACTTGTTTGATAATAAACCAAAACCAAAATTCAAGATTTCCTTTCATTCGAATTAATAGATCAGCACGATTTAATTTTGTAAATAAATTTAAACTTTTAGAAATTTACAGCCTGAAAACATATTTTGTTAGTAAACGAGTCCCATAAGCCGTATAGTAAATGTTGCCTATTATAATACCAAAGAAATTTTCAGGACATTATGGACAATTATGGAAAAGTCCACCAACATTCAAGATCTCCTTTAAATCGAACAAGCTTAACTGTAAATACAATTACTTAGTATTTCAGATGTACACAATCTGAAAATATATGTTTTCATAAATTAAATTTCACAAGTCTGGTCTAACAATTGTCCTTAAATAACCAAAAAATGTTAAGGAAAATTTTGGACGATACGTTGGATTACCAAATTTCAAGATTTTTTAAACGGAACGAGGGCATTTGCCTAACTTAATTCTGTAAATAAATTTTAAGTTTCAGAAATCCTGGTAATATTTTTATTCGGGCCCACAAGGTTTTCTTTAAGAAAAGTTGTTTAAAATATGCTGAAACCAAATTAAACCAAAGCCCAGCATTTTCTTTAGCTCAAATTAACAGATCTTATTATTCTGATTTTGTAATTACATTTAGAAAATTGCAGCTTGAAAATATTTTGTCTTAGCAAATCAGTCCCACGAGTCCTTGCTGCAGCAATATCGAGATTTTGCGGAGATTTGTTTGTCGATAAACCAAAATCGAAATAAACCAAAACTCAGTATTTTCTTAAATTTACATTAGCGGGCATAATTATCTCAATTTTGTAAATAGATTTAAAATATTTCATCAGATATTTTATGTTTAAGATATTTTTTAATAATAAATTACTTTTACTAAGTTTTTAGGTAATTTCAAAACATTGCGGAAATTTGTTTGATGATAAGCTGAAATCAAACTAAATCAAAACATACCAATTCTTTTAATTCAAAGTAATTGATTTTATTAATCTCATTTTCTAACTAAAATTGTATGTAGAAAGCTGCTATTTAGTAGCAAGTGAGCCTCACAAATTCTTGCTAGAATTTTTAAATTTAATTTTGAATTTTTCAAGAAATTTATTCGATGATAAGCTGCAATAAAACAAAATTAAAACGGATTTGTTTAATTTAATTTTGAAGATAAATTGAAAAGTGCTGATAATTGTAGTATGTTCTTTGTGAAAACTTTTCGTGAAGGAAATTTCTTTGGTGATACTTAAGCTAAAACTAAACTAAACCTGAAACTAGGCATTCATTTTGATTTAAATTGACGGATATGATTTAAATTTCGGAAATTTTTAGCCTGAAAATAGTTTTGATTAGTAAATCAGTCCCGCAAGTCTGTGGAAATTTTTCCTGGAGTAACCAGGGCTCAGGATTTCCTTTAAATTAAACAGACTGATATAAGTAATATACCTACTTCTGTAAATAAATTAAAACTTTCAAAGTAGTGCAGCTTGTAAATGCTCGTAGTTTTTAAGAGTAAATCAGTTCCACAAGACTTTTTTCTTACTTAATTTCGAAATTTTACAGAAGTTCGTTCTTTCATTCAGGATTTCGACTTAATTTTCTAAATAGAATTAAAATTTCAGAAGTTTCCAGCTTCAAAGTATTTTCTGTTAGTAAATCAGTCTCACATAATTTTCTTTGCGAGTTCTTCGTAAAATAAGAGAGAAATTTTAAAGACATTTTCGGACAAGAAGTTAAAACCTAGATCTCATCGAAATTCGGGATTTCTTTAAAATACAACAAATGGGTCTCCAAAGAAATGTAAAACTTTAGAAATATGCAACTTAAATTTTTTTAAGTGAATTAATCTTACACGTCTTAGTGCGAATTTTTCGTAAAATAACAACAAAATTGTAAGGAAATGTTTGAAGTATAAGTTGAAACCAGAATTCACTCAGTTTCAGGATTTTATTTAACGAAACAGATTCATCTGACTAACTTATTCTATAAATAAGTTCAGAAATATGTTTTTTTAGTAGATTAATCGCAAAAACTTTATGGTCAAATAACCACGGAATTTTTAAACGAAACGAAGACACTTGGCCCTCTTACTTTTGTAAATGAATTAACTTTTTAGAAATACAGCCTGAAAATATTTCCTTTAGCAAATTAATCTCTGAAGTTTTGGAGAAAATTTGTAGTTAAATAACAAAGAAATATATTAAGAAGGTTTTTGGGCATTATGTTAAAACCAAAGATGTAGTTTCATTTTATAAATAAACTTTGAAAATATAACTATAAATGTATTTCATGAATTTTGGTGGAATTTCTATCAAAATAGCAAAACAGTTTGAAGGTTTTTAGGTGATAAGTTGAAACCAAAATTTAAAAAATATTCGGATTTGTTTCATTCTAACTAGCGCGTTGAATTCACTTAATTTAATAAATAAATTTAAAATTCCAGAAATATACAACCCGAAAACATATTTTATCAGTAAATGAATCGATGTCTTGGTGATATTTTTGCCTAAAATTACAAAGAAGCTTGAAGAAAATATTTGGCTCCTAAATTAGTCCAAAATTTAACATATCTCAGAATTTGCTTTAAGCCAGCCAAACGCGCCGATTGAACTTAATTTTATAAAGGTTTTTAAAATTCCAAAAATAAACAGCCTGAAGACATATTTTATTAGTAAATGAGTCTCCTAAATCTTGTTGAGATTTTTACTTAAAGTAACAAAGTTGTTTAAGGAATCTTTGGATGATAAGCTGAAACCAAAATTACCAAATTTCAAATGTTGTTTTAGTCCGTGCCAAAGCCTAAAATTAATTTAACGTTATAAATAAATTTTGGAAATATACATATAGTTATCATAAAAGAGTACTTTATTACTAAATGAGTCTCACAAGCCTTAACGTGAACTTTCCTAAAATAATAAAGAAAATGTAAGGAAATTATAGTTGTATAATTAAATATCACCAAAAATTGTTTAATAATGATGCTAATTAAAGCATCAAAATGCATGCTAGAATAATGTCATTCTAATGACGACACCGAGAAAATATATTTTATTAGCAAATTGGTTTCATAAGTCTTGGTAAACTTTTTATCTAAGATAACAAAGAAGGCTTTTGAATGAACTCTTACTCAATTTTATGATTTGTTTAATCCGAACGAACTGCGTCGAATTAACCCAATCTTGTATATAAATTGAAAATTTCAATACAGCCTGAAAACGTATTTTTTGAGTAAATGGGGCTCATAAGTAGCGGTGAGAAATTTTTCCCGAAATAATAAAGAAATTTTAAAGAACTTTTTTGACGATAAATTTCGGTATTTCCTTTAATTCCAATTGATATATTTAGTAAATAGGTTTAAAATGTGAAAAATTAACAGTCTAAAAATATTTTCCATCAGCAACATAATTCCATAAATCATTATGAAGGACGATCGGTGTACCAAAAACCATCAAATTTAAGGATTTAGAAGAAAAGTGGCCATCTGACTAACTAAATTATATTAAAAAATTAAAATTTTTAAAAATATGAAGCTTTCAAGTACCTATGTTTTATTAGTAAATCAGTCCCACAAGTCGTGGTGACAATGTTTCCTGAAACGATAATAAAATCTTTTAATTATCTTCAGGAGAATTTCAATGGTAAGTTGAAACCACGCTTCAATTATCCTCGGATTTTTAATATCCTGAAATTTAATTTATAACTAGAACAATTAAACTAAGATTTGAGAATGTTTGTTCATATAATATTTTTCTAGAAACCTTCTTAGCTGTAACCAAATCAAACTCGTTTTTCAATTCCAGAATAGCATTACAACACAACAAGAAAAAAACACAAAATCCCGTACCATTTTCAGTCTATTTTTCGGGAATTTACACGCAAAATCATTACGTTGTATTCCCATTCACTATATAGTGACAAATTTTCCGCGAAACCTTTCCGGGTTATCTCTCTATTCTCTGTTTCAACAACAAATCTTCAGTAAGCTGCCACCTTAATGCGCTTCTGATCGGCTGGTGGAATTTTTTGAATTTTCAGCTTTTTCACGCATAATTTATTCGACATTATAGATCTTGAAAAATGTGTTATGGGGAAGGGTTATTGCCAAGCTATTTGCTTAATGGTCAATTTTATGTTTTGTAAAATTGCTTTATGAATTTTATTCTCGTTTCGTATAAAACTCACACAAATTTTCCTTATTTTTAGGAATTAAAAAAGACTATGATCTTTGAGTTATTACTTTGTAAAAGAGCGTTCTTAGGAATTTATGTGCATACCACGGTATTTTTTAAACGTTGAATCCTAAGGATGAGATTGTACGAAGATATGGAATCTATATTTTTTTCTGTAAATTGCGAAAGGTTATGGTAAAAATAAAAAGTTTAATCGTTCTGAGAATTTTGATAAAGAAGAAAGGTCGAAAATATGTTGTTAATCAATGGTTAGGCTTATCAAATTAAAAAAGCAAGCGCAAAAGATAATTCAACAGAGTACCTCACCTATAATTAATTCAAGTTCATATATCTAACAAACACATAGCGTAAACCGCGGTGTGTAATTATATACACGCCATGATGTGCAACCCATTCCATTAAAATTAAGTACTACGTGAGCGTAGAACTTGCTAACAATGCCGTTCTTGTATATTATATATTTAAGAATTATAAGACGTAACAGTGACGTAGGAGAAGATTTATTTAGATGAAGTGTTGGTATATAAAGCAGACGAGAATATTGGAACAGCTATCAGAGTTTGCATCAGCCTCCAAGCAACCGGCAATTGGAGCAAAAAAGTAATTCACGTCGTATCTTTCCAAACTGCGTTCCGAAATACTTTCAAATATACGTCAGCAAAATGTATCCGTCGCACATATACCGAGATTTAATACAAGCAAAAGCCTAACCGAAGAAATAAAATAACAAACAAGCTACCAACAAACACTTGTCTACTGATTCAGTTCTGGAATTGGGCGTGGATTTTTCGTTCGACTAAATTGCTGGTCCAATTATTTTTCGATATAACGAGACTTGTAAAAACAGATGCATTTGTTCTTGTTAAATTTCGGCGTCATGTGGTATAAATGACTTTTTAACGGCTTTCTTGTTCATCGGAAATGTATCTACAAATTACATAAACTCCTAAATACGGGGGCCCACTGTAATTAGTTTATAAAAACCGACGACAATACTAAACGTAATTTTTTATTCCTATTATCATTTTGTAAAGTGTTAACCCACTCACGTTTCGATTAACAGCTGGAAGACGTCCAAACTTGCACCTTCTAATTCATTCGGAACTTTCCACCTTGTCATTAACTTTTTAAAAAATAATATGCGATAATAGTTTAAACTCGTGCACGGATAGTTTAGACCTTACTGAAATTTCATATTTTTTTTAGATATTCTGCTGAAATTACATTTATGTTTTTTGCTTTAAATCCCTAGGCCTTTACGTTGAAATACAACGACAAAAAAATGACAACTTATTTAGCCTAAAATAAAATAAATCCTGTTAAATGAAAGCTTCAAATAATGTTTAAAATGATCACAGCATGCGAGAATATTAACGTAAAAACGTTAAAAAATTCAGTTGGAATATTTTGAAGCACTTAACAAGTTGGTGTAAAAGCATTAACCGAGGCTGCTTTGCGCTAACTTGGGTTCTATTAAAATTGTTAAAAAAAGTTTCCGGTAATTTTGGAGGAAAGAATCATCAAATAGCTGAAGGGTAAAAAAGTATTTAGTAAGGTCATTATCTTTTGCCAGCTGGTTGAAAGTAATTTTTTAAGTGTTTCAAATAAAGCAAGTAGTTCAGCGAAGTACTTCTAATATTTCTTGCTATAAAATTAAAGATTTGGCTCGAAATAAAACCATCTGTTATAACATTTATAATAATATAACCTGATTGATATACTAAAACTTGTAATATTAAACATCCTAAATTCTGCAGCTATAAAAGTATAAGGAAGAAATAAATCAAATCATTGTGAATTATTTATTTATTTCCCAGCAGGCCTAAAATACGGTAATTGTGAAGTGTAGGTACAGTTGTGGACAAAAAAAAATAGGCCACCCCTTTTTATGTAGTGTGAATCGTTCTTTATTTGCATCTGAATAGCAGTACCTACTATAAATTTAATTTTAAAATCAGATTGCGTTATAAACAGTTTATTTAACGTGTAAAAAATTAAGAAATTATTAAAATTTACTACATACAACTACAAACTATTAATATTTAGTTATTGCGCCATTTCGATTTATAACTTCTATTAACCTCCGTGGCATAGAACTATACCGGGTGTAACACGATCATGGTACTCCCCCATTTTTTCCTTTAGTTTTCAAGATAAATGGTTGAAATTTGGAACATCCTGTATACTTATTAAACGTCACTTTTTGACCTACTAAATGATTTTTTTCCACTTCCGGTTTCACCGGAAGTCACACTAACTTTTGATTTTCAAATGAAACACTCTATATATTAATGCATTTTTGAATTCTGCATAATTTTCTGAATCCAACGATACCACATAAGTGACGTTTCAGTCTTCAATATTTATTTTAATTTAATTTTTAGTTTTCTATTTAAGTGTGCCATGACTGTTCCGATTTATTCTAATTGAGCCGTGTATTACTAGAAAAATCGAAATCCCGTCGAAACTAGTAAATTATGTGATTTATGAGCAAATAAAGTTTATCAAAATGGTTTTTGGGACAAAACACGATCTTTTCAAATGTAACCATATTGGTACCGTGGTACCATTGATTGCTAGCATTAATAAGGAATTTATTAATGTGCCTTATTAAAATCTGCGATAAATACAATCGAAATTACAGCTAAGAGGAAATACGATTTTGTTCCAATTATAAGGTAAGAAGTAAATAAGGTCGCTTTGAAATCAATGAAAACAATAAAAACACTGGTAAATCAAGAAATGTTTGACAAGCTAAATATTTCATTGTTTTCAAAGACACCTTATTTACTTCTTACCTTACAATTGGAACAAAATTGTATTTTCTTATTTCCTCTTAAGCTTTGGTTTCCTAGGAAGCGGTGCTGTCATTTAGCGGCCGTAAAAGTACGGTGGGTGACGTCACGAAAAACGGTGTCGTGTTTTTTAAGCGAAGCGTTTTCCAAAAGAGCGGTAGCGCACACCCAACGTAATAGAGCGGTGCCGTCTCATCTGAAGCGGTGGGTCAGTACGGTGCGAATCAGTTCAGCAACGTTTTTTGGCGGTGTGTCTTGTGTATATAGTCCAGTTAAAATAGACATAACAGTTCGGAATAATTCGCGACGGCCGTATTTTTTCACCGTTTTTCTGACGTCACCCACCGTATTTTTACGGCCGTTAAATGACGGCACCGCTTCCTAGGAAACCAAAGCTTTAGCTGTAATTTTGATTGTATTTATCGCAGATTTTAATAAGGGACATTAATAAATTCCTTATTAATGCTAGCAATAAATGGTACAACGGTACCAATATGGTTACATTTGAAAAGATCGTGTTTTGTCCCAAAAACCATTTTGATAAATTTTATTTGCTCATAAATCACATAATTATACTAGTTTCGACGGGATTTCGATTTTTCTAGTATTACACGGCTCAATTAGAATAAATCGGAACAGTCTTATGGCACACTTAAATAGAAAACTAAAAATTAAATTAAAATAAATATTGAAGACTGAAATGTCACTTATGTGGTATCGTTGGATTCATAAAATTATGTAGAATTCAAAAATGCATTAATATATAGGGTGTTCTATTTGAAAATCAAAAGTTAGTGTCACTTCCGGTGAAACCGGAACTGAAAAAAAATCATTTAATATGTCAAAAAGTGACGTTTAATAAGTATATAGGATTTTCCAAATTTCAACCATTTATCTTGAAAACTAAAGGAAAAGAGGGGGGAGTACCATGATCGTGTTACACCCGGTATAACTTCCTGCAAAAATCATCTGGAATATTTTCCCATTCATTATTAATTATTTCCAGTAGTTCTTGGGCATTTCGTGGTCTAGCATTTCTTTTTTGAATGTTTCTTACTAGTAGTGCCCATACATTTTCAATAGGATTGAGATCAGGACTGCGGCTAGGCCAATTTATAACATTAATGTTATTTTGTTGAAACCAATTAGTTATGCTACGAGCTGTGTGAACGGGGCAGTTGTCTTGTTGAAATATAAATTGATTATTTGGAAAAAAATGAGACACAGAAGGAAGCATAATATGTTCCAAAATAGTTTCATAAGTGTTGCTATTGAATCTTTCTTCAATGTGCCATAAAACACCAGGCCCTTGTGCCGATATCCAACCCCAAATATTAACTGAAAATCGGCCACTTTTGTCGGCATTATTTATATACCTATCATCAAATCTAGTATTGGGGGGTCGATAAACACGAATATGACCAGTAAATGACGATTGAAAAGTTTTTTCGTCAGTAAAGACCACATTATCCCAAAAATTTTCGGGAAGGGCAATATGTTCCAGTGCAAACCCTATGCGGGCTTCTTTATTTTCGGGTTTAAACAGAATCTTTTTAGCTGCTGACCGACAGCGCAACTCGGAATCTTTTACTCGCCGGCGACCAGTTCGACTTGAACCAGGAAAGTTCGTATCTTCGACGGCTTGAACCAATGAAGAAAATGGACGATCTCTTAACACATTTATTAATGCCACATCTTGTTCGGGGGTAGAAATTTTTGGTCGTCCTGACCCAGGATTTCTATCAATTCTGCCCTCTTCTCTCCATCTCTTAGATATTTTAAAAACAGAATTCCTATTAATACCATAATGTATAGCTACTTGCTGTTGCGACCAGCCATCTTCCAATTTAGCAATTACGCTAGCCTTAACAAACTCACTAATGCGAGGCATTTCTGTTTTATCGCTTTTAAACAAATTTTTGACAAATGTATGACATGTGTTACAATATTTTCATATGTATGTATATTTTAAATAATCTAGTAAATTTAATTAAAAGGCTGTTTAAACCACTAAATTTTAAGAAAAAGATACGCACTAGATTACAAAGGTGTCCTATTTTTTTTTGGCCGAAACTGTACATCAACAAAAAGAAAAAGGATTATTTAATAATTTCAATAAACTTGTAGGCGGTTTTTCGGGAATTTCAAAAGGCACGAGACAACGAAACAAATTTAATATTGCTAAACGAAAAAGGGCACTCTTAAATTAACAGAAAAGTTTGATGATGCTTTAGAAGTAAATTTAGATATCAAACAAATAATCTAAATAGAAAAGCCAACTAAAAGAGCTAAAATAACAAATCCATTTCTTCACTTTGATTGTATCTTCAGTTGCATTATCTTCTACTAAACCAGAATTTTAAAATGTATATCAAATTCAAATCAAAGCTTTTTCTCTTTTTGTCTTTGTGTCTCTTTCCTGCTCACTTTAACTTTTTGAAACGGTTAATAATTTACCAAGCAATTTTTAAGGCAGCATAATTTATTAACTTAAAAAGGTTGTTCAAACCTATGATAAATAGTATTAGATCAGTGGGTTGCTTTGAGTTTTTAAAATCTTTTGGGAAATATTCGTGCTTTACTTAAAGGTATATTAAATCTTGTTTGAAACTAAATAAAAAGAAATCCTTTTCGCTACTCAAATTTAAATAAAATTATTAGCGGATACAAGTTTACAAAAAGTGGGTTTTTAGTGACTTTTGAGAATGGTAGCAACAGAGTAAAAATATAACTTAACCTCAGTAGCTAAATAATTTGTAGTACATGCTATGAAATATCCTTTAAAAAAATTAAAAAAAGGGTACTTTAAATATATTTTAGAAATTGCATTTCTCACAATTCACTTTGTGAAAATACTTTTACTGTAGCTAGATTGGCACAGCATTGGCGTGTAAAGCCGATGGCCAGTGGTTCAAGTCCCTGCAAAGGTGATAATCCCATAATCGTTACAATGTACTTTGGATACCTAATATAAAAAATTGAAAGAAATTTGTAACCACCTGAACGTGTTACGAAATCTGAAAGAGAGAAAGATGAATTGAGAACCAAGATAGATGCATTGGAACAATACACAAGAAGAAACAGCGTTCGAATTTTCGGAATATACCGGAGCAACGGAACGAACACCTTAAAATGGTAGTAGTCGAAGTATTTAACAATAAAATGGGGTTAGAAAGTGTTGCAGAACGAATCGATAGATGTCACCGGGTGGGAGGTTATAATGCAGCTAAAAAAAACACGAGGGATTATAGTGAAATTTGTAAGCTACCACTACCGAGATATAGTGTTTATCAATAAAAAAAAACTAAAGGGCACACAGATCACCATAAAAGAAGATCTTACAAGAAACTGGCTGGAGATATTAAATGGGGCGGCAGATCATTTTGGGTACAAAAATGTGTGGTCTAAAGATGGAACTATTTTTATTAATAAAAATGGACATAAATATACCTGCCAAACTATAGAAGATCTCGAAAAAATATGTAGCTAAACGGTATTAGTAGTGCACTTTCTGTTATCATTAGAATAAGTGTTGCTTAAACTTTGTTATTTTGCCAGTTGTGTCTATTTAAAGGTGGAGACACCGGGTTAAAGCTTAAAATTAAATTTTAAATTATTGTGTTAGAATCACGCATTTTAATTTTAATTTCAATATAAAATAAACTTTCCATCAAGATTCTTTAAAAATTCAAACTTAAATTTACTTGGGAAAACCACTTTTAGATAAGTGTTTTAACAAATAATATTTTATTACTATTTTGTTGCTAAAAATTTGTTTTTGCTATTCCAATTGTTATTATAGTGATACTCCTTGTGCTTGACTAAAATTAAATTTTAAATTATTGTGTTAGAATCAGGCATTTTAATTTCAATATAAAATAAACTTTCCATCAAGATTCTTTAAAAATTCAAACTTAAAAATTTATTTTCTGTGAGGAACAACCACGTTCAGATAAGTGTTTTAACAAGTAATATTTTATTACTATTTAGTTGCTAAATAGCTATTTATGCAACGAGTTGCAAAATGATGGACTTTTTATCACCAGGCGTGAAATTGATCGTCGAGGCGAAGCCGAGATGAACAACACGCTATGTGATAAAAAGACATGTTTTGCAACGTGTTTCATACAAGATTTTATCCAATTCAGATAACAAAATGTAAATGCCACATCTTCTTAAAAAAGAAGTTGGGTCATCGTGATAAAATGGGAGTGATAAAATGGGAGCATATTTTGTAACTAGTTACAAAATGAAACACTTTTCGCAACTCAAATCATCTTTTTGTAACTAGTTACAAAATGGGAGCATATTTTGTAACTAGTTACAAAATGAACCACTTTTCACAACTAAAATCAATGTCGAAATGTTGACATTTCGTAACTGAATTGGATAAAATTTATTTTTGTTATTTCAATTGTTATTATAGTGATATCCCTTGTGCTTGTTTGATGTATGTGTAATATTACTTTGTTTTTAGGAAATGAAAATTGCACATCTAAACGTTCGTTACCTGCTGAACAACTTTGCTTCATTTAAAGATAATGTTTTGCAGTGTGATTATGACGTTGTTGCGATGACGGAGACGTGGCTAGGAAAAGAAGTATATGTGGCTACCATTTGATAAGGCTTGATCGTTTGGGGAGGGGTGGAGGTGTAGGTATATATTTGAAACATAATCTTAGATTTACAACTATTCACTTGAAACAGAAATTGAACAGCTATGGGTAAATATAGGTAGTTGCAAAAATTTTAGTATTATTTTGGGAGATATTTTTATAGACCGCCGCAGGATAATTTGCTGCATTCCTTGAAGAATTTGAAAATAGTGTATCACTGATTTTACCGCTAACCGATAAGGTCGTATGTCTGGGAGATTTTAATATTAATATGCTAGATTGCGGCAGTCCCGGAGTCGAGCACTTTAAGTCTACAGTATTTTTCATCTAGCATTTGGGTTGACGTCAACTTGCCCCGTCCAAAAACTGTCTGTTTAGACACGCATTCGTGCGCAGTTGGTAATGAAAACCTAGTGTAGAAAGAGATGAAGTATAGAGTATAGTTGGATTGTGAATTGATCAATTGATAAATTCACAATCCAACTGACGACACAACCCAAATCCTAGGTGAAAAATACTGTAGTCTAGATGGTTTGGGCATCGAACAGTTAGTAAATGATCCAACTCGTATTTCAGCTACCAAAGCATCGTTGATTGACTTAATAATAACAAATATACCGAATCTTATCAATGATGTCACAGTTGTCAGCTTACATGATATTTCAGATCACGAACTTATTAACTGTAATATTAAGACTGAATGCTCCAAGCCTAAACCTTACATCAAAACTTACAGGGATTATAAAAATTTCGATTATCAGCAATTTTATGATCACCTAAGGTCTGCACCCTGGAACAATATATATGATCTTAATAATATTGATGATAAACTACAATTTTTTAATAGCAATATGAATATGTTATTACATTTGCATGCTCCTTTAAAAACTGCCAAATTTTCAAAACCGTTCAATCCATGGTTAAATAATGGGCTTAAGCTACTCATGTCACTTAGAGATCGTGCTTTTAAAAAATATAAAACCACACGTGATAAAAAAGACTTCGAATACTATAAACAACTACGTAATTACACAACAACCACAGTTAGAACAGAAAAAGAGCTCTATCTTCAGAATCAGTATCGATCAAGCAATTTAAAATCTTTTTGACAGGAATTAAAAAATCTTGGCATTAGCCAAAAAAAGAAAAATATGCAATCCATACCTCCTCACTTAGCTAGTGCTGAATCTATTAACGATTTTTTTTATTAATTCTCTTCCTAAAATTGATTCTATTACCGATGCCGCAGAATTAGTCGATTACTATTATGATAATACTAAGTCAACTGTAAACTCTATCTTAAAATTCAGAAATATCTCTGAAATAGAAGTGCTAAATTATATCAAGTCAATTAAATCTAAAGCCGTCGGATGTGATGGCATTAGCATCTTATTACTGCAAGCAGGTCTACCATTTTTATTACCGTTCATTACACACATCGTAAACTTTTGTATAATAAACTCTGCTTTTCCTCAGTGTTGGAGAAAAGCGAACATTATACCTATACCCAAAACCAGTAATCCAACATGCTATAAAGACCTCCGCCCCATAAGTATCTTGCCTACTTTGTCGAAAGTCGTGGAAAAAGCTATTGCCGTTCAGATGCACGATCACATACAAAAAAATAGTATATTGCCAAGCTCACAATCAGGATTTAGATCAGGCTATAGGCTGTTGCACGGCCTTACTTGATGTCCTAGATGATATTATTCATGCTTGTGATTGCAATCAACTCACTTTACTTGTACTATTGGATTTTTCAAAGGCTTTTGACACAATTAATCGCAAGATCTTACTTTCAATGTTGCATTATATCGGCTTGGATAATAAGCCTATCACATTTTTTAAAAGTTACCTTAGCAATAGATTCCAGCGTATAGTTCTGCCAGAAAATAATTCAGCATTTACTGAAGTTAGTTGCGGTGTTCCGCAGGGATCCATTTTAGGTCCGTTTCTTTTCACAATATACACCTATACTTTTCTTGAACATTTAAAACATTCGAACTTTCATTTCTACGCTGACGATACACAGGTGTATACATCATTCGATTTTGAAAATAAAGATATCGCTTGTGAACGTTTAAACTTTGACTTAAATAAATTGTACATGGTTTCTAAGAAACATGGTCTTCAGCTTAACCCTGCGAAATCAAATGTTATTTTATTTGGTAATGAACATCTAAGAGCTCAGTGTATGAACAGACTTTCAATTAAAATAAACAATGAAATATTGATATTTAAAGATTCTGTTAGAAATCTTATTATTATTATTTCCAAATTTTAAGCTCGAAATTTAAAGATTTTTACAGTTATTTGAAATGCTGCCCTTCATTTTGAGAATTTTTCATTTAGAAAATGCCGCAGTAAAAGAAATATGCTATGAACCCTGAAAATAAAAACGTGTTTTCCCTAAAGGAGCGAATCCTTCACAATTTAATGTCTAAAAACAAAACTAAATGTTGTATTTTATTTGGTAGTCCTATACAACTTCAAACAATTTACACGTAGCAAAATTTATACAACATTACTCAAAACTGGACAGTAATTAATTACAAAGTAATTAAATTGCCAATTTAATTACTTTTACTAATAAAGAAATTTTATTTAAATTACTGTGTGAAGTTGGTAATTTTAATTGATAAATAGTTAATAGTTAGTAATTAGAGCGAATATTTTTTACTTCTTTTGCAATTTAATTACTTCGTAATTACTTTCTAAGGACCTACTTACATTTTATTGCTTGTAATTAAGTTATTTTATGGATAGGTGAATTGTTCTGCAATTTACAAGTAGTTATACAACTTTAAAGGCAGTTTTACCACCATGAGAGCATCCAACTTAGGCTTAAGGCAATTTTAATTACTTTAAGTTTTCTACACATCAGCTGCTGAACAAGCGGATTCTACAAGTTTCTGTGTATTTTATGTATGTTAGTTAGGTAAGTAAATTTGAATATCTTTGGTTGATTTGTGTTAATTTAGCCAAAAACTCTAAAAAAATATCGATAAAAGGTGCTAAAACTTTTAAGTTATCCATTTTTATTATTTTTTCTAGCACACATTCGAAACATTCAGAGGTTATAATTTAAAAAAATAATACATAATCAATTCCAGTGGCAAGGCTTAGGTCAACCAAAAGATACTTTAACTGGCTACTTCATGGTGTCAAGTCATACGAGTATAAGATTTGATACTTGTCTGTGGGTATTTCGCCACCAGATGAAAAATTACATTAGTCAGAACACTTAACACAGGGAACGTAACGTTTCGGGGACAAATTTATTTCCGTTTCCAAAATTTGATTTCAGAAATTGTTGGAAAGTATCAATGGCAAAACAACAAATGTTCATAAAATATGTCAGATGATTAACTTTAAAGTAACAAAATCTATATAGATTTGCAGCCTAAAAATATGTTTTGTTAGGAAATCAATACCATAAGTCTTGATGAGAGTTTTTCCTGATACAAAATTTTCAGGGCAACTTATGGTTAGCCCAAGACTCCAAATTTTTAATATCCTGAAATTAAAATTTAGAAGTTTTCTTAAAATACGGTTGCTAAAATTTCATTTTCGAAAGAAACGAAAAGACGAAAGTAAAAGGAAGCGCAAACCGTCATTTAATTTTCAGTCTATTTTTTAGAAATTTACATGTAAAATTATCACGTAGTATTTGCATTCACCATAGAGAACAAATTTTCCGGGAAACCTTTCTTATTTTTGGAAGAGTTTAGAATGTAAACCAAGAAATGATACAATATTATGGAGAAATACTGATACCAGACATAACAGTGATAACAGTCCTCCATGTTACACTAAAATTGAAGTTTCCATTTTCTCTGATCAAGTTTTTCAAAAAGGCAGAGGACTTTCTTATTATACGGGGTTGTATCAAAAAGTTCGAAGTAAAATTGCAGCGTAGATTTTATTATTGTACAAAGCATTAAAATGCATAACAGAGACTCAAACGTTTACTAAAAGTGAATATTTATTTATGTAATAACAGAGGTGTGTGGAGAAAAATGGAGAATAATTTGAAAAATGAACAAGTTTTCAGTTGTTGATTCTCAAATTTACAGATACTTAGATATTTATGATTGAGAACAAACATTTTATGTATCAGCAAATAAAACGAAATTAAACAGTTACCATGTGAATTTTAATATTTAGTAATATCACGTTTTCTTTCATAATATCTTTCAGTGTCTTTTTCTTAAAATGATTTTTAAAAAATTTCGTTTGCATAAAAAATTTAACTAATTTATAATATACTTACCATCTACTTATTAGAATGATTATTCTCTTTTACAGTGTCTTATATGAAATAAGTCTCATTAGTTTCTGATGTGTCCTTGTATAATACTTAATTGGCCAGTTTTCTTTATGATTCGTTGCAGAATTCGTTATAAATTTGTCTCACTTAATTTTCAGAATGGTGGAAATTTAAGAAAATGTTTTCTTATCTTTCACCGGTAGTTAGATTACCAGTTTTCCGAAATATTGATAAATAATTAATTAATGGGTTATGACCAACAAGAATTGTATTTAATTGCCGATTTCTCTAGCATGTTGAAGATATTTTCTAAATGTTTCGATTTTTTTCTTCTTTGTTCTAACGTGTAAGACGAAGACAAGCCCTAAGCACAAAGGTGCTGGTTACGTATAAAGCTTTGATTAGAATTTTTTCTTTACTTCCTAGTTAAGATGCATTATTCAGCCTTTTTAACATAAAGTATAATAATGCAATGGAAATTAATACAAGAGGAACTTTTTTCTTTAGTTATAATTACTATGTACGTGATAATTTGGTTATCCTTAGGAACGAGTGAGTAATTATAGTTTAAGTAATATAGATAGCTTTTCTAAAGTGCATTGGTAATTAATTACTCTTGCTTGGCTTTGAATTTATTTCAGAGTAAAAAACATTCTCGAAGGTCGTAATTTGTAAACTGAGACCAATCGAGTTGAATATTTTTTTTTAAGAAAATTTTGCTTTTCTTTTAGACTAAAACTAAAATCAGGCTAAACAAAAGAAACACATTTTAAATCCACATCATCTTAAAAATTAAGAGATACACAAAGTAAAAACTATTTTATTTTCTTTATCCCCTTTACTTTACCAACCGTGCACCCCAGACCTGAATTTTTTTAGAATAAAGTCTTTTAGATTTTTTTTTAGGGCTGAGCTTTTGAGTAACTTAAATGAAGTTGCAAATATCCTTAAAGCAGGAGCCATTAAAAAAATAGTATATTTTTTGTAGAGCGGGGTGCACGTACAGCCCAGTTGGTAGTTATCTATTAAAGCTATTAAAGTTTGTATGTTACGTAGGGGTGTATGTGCGATTTCGGGTAGTTCCCTGATAGTATGGAACCGTAATCAAATTTTTGTGGTATTTCCACCTTAGTTTAGGGGAATACCCATTTTTATGCATCTATGACCACGCATTTAGTTCAGTTTAGCTGCATTATTTTTGTTATGTGCTTCGTAGTGATTTGTATTAGTGCCTTTTGTGTTGAAAGCCATGACTGCTGTTCCAAAAATACGTGATCCAAAGAACCTTACTGAAGAGGAAATGTTGAGGCTGCTGGATTATGATGAACCAAAATTCGACTATTTTCTGCAAGTAGAAGACAGCGCAGGAAAGTGATCATGTGCCACCTGATGACGAGGAGAATGATGAAATTTTTGGTGATAGTTTAGGTGAAAGTAAATATGAAATTGATGACACCGCGAAAGGTTTACCTACGTAAGTAGCCAAAAATTGCATTGAATGGTCAAAACATCCAAATATAACAAATATATTGAATGCCCCTTCTGTTCTAACGGCCTACAGTTCTGGAATTTCTAGCACCAGAGATGCATTTTTCTTATTTATTACGCCAGAAATCATAGATATTATTGTAGCGAGACAAACCATAAGGCTACTGACTTCTATGAACGATGTAATTCTACCAACCCGAAACCGAAACCAAGAACATTTGTTCCAACAAGCAATACTGAAATATTAGCCTATATTGGACTTTTTCTTACAATTGGTGCTCTCAAAAGTAGTAAGAAATTTGTCGAGATGTTATGGTGTAGTGACCCTGCCTACTGTAGGACTACTATGTCTCGTAATCGCTACAACGAGCTCACGCGATGTCTTCGTTTTGATAATTTCGAAACCAGGGAAGAAAGAGAAGAAAATGACAAATTGACTCCGATTAGAGAGATGTTTCATGTATTTGTTGCAAAATGTATAATGAGCTGTAAACTAGGTGTTCATATGTATATGCGTGGATGAACAACTTGTTCCCTTTAGAGGTAAATCTCCATTCCGTATGTATATGAAGAGCAAACCTCTGCCAAATATGGGATCAAGATTTGGACAGCGATTCTGTATACATAATAAATATGCAGGTGTATGTGGGTAAGTCTTTGAATGCCATTAGGTAAAATTGTCTGAGTATGAATTGTGTGCATATTTTTTTAGGATAGAAGGATAACCGACCAGAAAAGAACCAAGGAGAGAGAGTCGTACTAGACTTAGTAAACCACTTACCAGCAGGGCATGGAATAACCACTGATAATGTTTTCACGAGTCTACAATTATTATCTGATAAATTTTGGCTAAAGGGAATGGCCCTCTGCAGTACTCTTATGACAAATAAAACGTTTATACCAAAAGAGCTGTTACCTATGCCATGTAAACCTATACAGTCTTCTATGTTTGCATTTAAAAACAATCGCACTCCGGTATCATACGTGCTCAAAAAAAATAGATCAGTAATATTGCTATTCAGCTAACACACTGATGATAAGGTCGGAGGTGAAAATGAGAACTACAAGCCTGAAATTATATTGTCATACAATAAAACCGAAGGAGCTATTGATGTAGGTGATTAGCTTGCTCAATAATATTCAACACAAAGGAAGACCAACAGATGACCCATGGCCATATTTGATCATATGCTGGATATCGCTGCCATCGATACTTTCAAGGTATGGATGTTCGCCAATCCCGATTGGGAAGGAAATGATAATGATGTACGAAGAAAATTTCTGGAAAAAGAAAACATTATTCGTTGTTACACAAAATATATAGAACACCAACCAAAAGAGCATATGGTAAAAGCTGTGCCAGAAGTACAAAGTAACCAACCCACTATGAGCACAATAGCATCTGCAGCAAAAGTACAAGACCGTTGTCATCTCTGCGGCAGAAAACTAGACAGAAAAACAAGGCAACAGTGTACTCTGCAAAAAGTTTGTTTGTACTGAACATTCCACAAAAAATTGATTTCTCAAAATTGTAATGATGAATAAACGTTAACTTGTTAATAAATTACTGTTTTTGATATTTTTTCTAAATAAAGTTTTCTTTCCATAGTATTAGTCTTACTAGATGTCAATAAGGGTCAAGTCTTCTCACAATAAAGAAAAAATTGCCGTTTTAATTTGTTTTAGGCCTTAAAACAACTGGAGCCCCACCGGATAGTTATCGTAAAAAAAAAAATAGATCGGTAAGAGAAGGGTTAATACTTACAATGATGCTTTTCAGCAACATGTTTTCTTTCGTGTTAATTGTCTTGTTAACAGCATTTTTAGCAAAACCTACTGTAAAATTAAAATTTTCAGTTTTTGGGTAATCAATCGTAACACTTCTTAGGAAAGCATGTTCTTTAAGATAGTCTCAAATGTTTAATGTTTGAATTCAGGTGAGTTCGCTGGCAAGGTTTAGATTGTTTAGAATAACACTTGGAACTCGTGAAGGAAACCCTACTGTTAAATACACCAATTCATGAGTGATTTAACAATTCAATAAGCAAGCAAATTACTAGAAAAATTGCCAATGGTCAAACAAAACAAAAATGGGTTTTGTTTAACCATTGAATTCATGTTTTATTAAATTATGAATAAAGGATGTTTTTAAGCCAATAAATTATATATAACATAACTATTCAAATAAATATACTGGCTTGCATTCTTATATTTTAGCTGCTTATTATCAAAATTCAACTTTTACTTAAAAAAGCAAAGGAAGGATAAATGAATTTCTTTCATTGATAATTCAAATAATTAATATTATTATTCCAATTATATTAAATATTGCAATTATTTATAATAAAAGGAGGCGCAGTGGTAGAGCATCAGGCTAGCGTTACGCTAGTCCTTGGTGCGAATCCCCCTGGTGACCATTCGTCGTTGGACACCTAATTAACAATGCTCTCCTCCGAATTCAGGGCTAGGTGGTAGAGTGTAGAGTAACAAGGTCTTACACATACATACATATTGCACTCTACACATGGTGCAGTTGTGCAGTATGTAAGTAAAACGCCGCACTAACTTCGTAACGTGCAGAGACGGGCTGGGCTGTGCATTGCACGCGTAGTGCCTCATACGTTAACGCACCAGCCTTAATTATTTATAATAAAATCTAAAAAACAGAGGTTTGTGCTTGAATCGCCCGTTGAAGTCTCCGGCGTGCGCATCGGTTTTTACTGAGACACTTTTGGGGTTTTGTAGGTTTAGTGATGTAGTATTATTTCTAAATTACGCTGATAGTAAAATAGGTGATAATTTTCTTAAGTTTTCCAAATGTAGTCAGGAGTTTTGGATATAAAAGTATATAAAGTAACTCATAAATTTCGTTCAAATAAAAAAAGTAAAAAAAAGGTTAATTAACACTAGAAAGGCTGAAGATTTAGGTGAACAGTGCTTAGTTATATGTTCTTGAATTTCTAAACATCATTCTGCGGTAAATGGAGGTTTTATAAAAATTAAAGTTAACAGCAAACCTGTTGTATTGGTAAGCAAAATCAAAAAATTTGATCGGCCAACAAATCCCCTTGCTTTACAGTTTCGTTGATAAACTTTTTTACTGGATATTCTAATAGACAAAGGATTTTAAACGTGTAACTTCTAATAAAATAACATTCAAAATAAAAATGCTACCTTATAATCTTTTATTTTAGCGGAGTATGAATTAAAGTCCACGTTATTACCAAAACCAACAGCTTTAAATTCAATCTTTGATTAAAAAAATCAAAACAACAGCAAGACATTCACGCAAGTGTTTCTCTTCCTAGTAGTTTAAATAAAAGTAAAAAGTTTGTTATTTGGATTAATTTATATTAAAATTCTTAAGCTTAAAAAAGTGCATCGGACACGTCTGTAATTGCAGCGCTATGTGATGCGACACGTCTGCATATGCACTATATGCAGTCCAACTTTTTTGATGAGCCGGGGACATGTCTGCAGCTGCAGACGCCCGGTAGGTTAAGTTATATGGCGGTATATGAAATGTGTCATCGTACACCACCATGGTTTCATGTCCGTTGCCCCACTACAGCACTTATCACATGTTTTTGTGTGGTTATGTTCTGCCGGAAGAATGATAGTGTCCCACTGAGGCCGACCATTTTTACCACTGTGTCCGTGAACGTGTTAAAAGAACAAAACATGTTTATGTCTTAATCGTCCGTTGAAGTCTCCAGCGCGCGCATCTTAGAATATTGGTTTTTACTGAGAGATTTTGAGATTTAGCGCTGTAGTATGCATTCTAAACGTCTCTGAAAATAACATAAGTAATAATTTTCGTTACTACTTGCTAGGATTTTTCAGGATAAGTGATTCTTTATCTTCCTTCGCTTTGAAAATAATCTAAATATTATTTATAAATCTAGCATGAAAAATTAAAAATAAAGGATGATTGACTACAGGGGTCAGCTGTACGTCAAAGAATAGAATCGGAAGAAATCCCTGAGATTTTCAGACTTTGTTGCGCATATTAAAGTGGAACAGTTTTAAAAAAGGTAGTGGGTTAAAGCCTTTCAAAAGATAAACTTTTCTAAAAAAGGCTTATACCCAAACAAATCTTTATCTGCCCATAGACGAACAACTGCACGTAACCTCTTCAAAGCCCCAAACTTTGAGGACATTAAAATTAAAATAAGATTAGTACCCGTCAAAGTAAAAAAAAAAAACGCGTCCTTTAATAAATAATCTTGCTTATTCTAAAAACAGCGGTGGAGCTTTAATATATCCATAAAAGCTTCTTAGATGACTTGCGTCTAATTAAATTGAGTTCTTGAAAAATTAATAATGTTTTTCATTATTTCGAGATTATGATTGTAATGCCAGACGAGCAGGTCTTTATTGTACTCCCCCTACGATAGGTAGTAAATGCGCTTCACGTAACGTAACCTAAGCAGGTGTGGAGATAAAGGCAGTCGAGGTTCTATTATTACGTTTAAGAAGCTTCAGACACCAATTTGAAACGCGTACAATAATTTAACGGCAATTAATTTACAAGAACAAACAAGAGCAGATTGGATTAAGCGACATTGCCTTTAAATGAGGATTGCGAATACACAATATCGGGAAGGTAAAGCGTCTAAATAATTGAATATTTAATTAGATTTAATTGCGCGAAATTGAATTTAACATAATACATCGGAGAATTGGAATCTCGAGTATTACGTACGAACCATTAATATGTATGAGTGATATTCTTCGGTGTAGCGCATTATATTTGTGATGTTAGATTCCCAAATTATAATTTAGATTGCTTCGTCATGGTTGTACCCAGGGAAAAGTAATTCGTTAACCATAAACGTGCCCTATCTGCACTCGGAACACGGAATAAATACGAAGATATAGAAAGTGTGGTACGTGATAAAGACGAGCGCGCAAGCTATGATAAATAATACAGAGATCCGTGCTTTGGACGCGAATTGTGTGAAATGAGTCGGTGGCTTCCGGAACCACGAATCCTTGCGGTCCTATAATATACATGATAGCGTCATATGCCGTGGATGTTGTTACTTTCTAAAGAAACCGGATTGCCGTTGTTTATACAAGGGAAAAAGGAACGCTAACGCCAACCGCACGTACATACAAGTTTGATTTACAACCGAAAATTGAAAAACTCATTTCGGTGGAAATTAATACGACCTTTTTAAAAAACCTAACGAGTCGACTCTGTTTATGAAACGTGAGCTCAAGAAAGCTCTATTAAGTTCCAGAGGTGCAGCGACACGCGGTGAGCTTTCGATGGGTTTGATTATAGAGCTTTTCCAAAGATGTTTTTATCAAAGCTGTTGACAATAGCTCACTCAACGCGTTCATTTCCACGGTCAAAGCCTTTGAAAGCAGAAATTTATAAAGAAATGGACGTTTCCTTCCTTCATTGAGTGGTTTATTACATTTTATCAGAAAAATTAAGATATCATCATCAACAATGATAAAAAAGAAAATTTCTACCTCACATAATGGGACACTTGGCCCAATTCTATCGATTATTCCTTTCTGAATGCGGTTATTTTCTACCCGAATGGCTTATTATTTCCTTTATTTACCTTAACTTACTTCTTGTTTGTTTTACACGTTGTTCTTTCAGATACTGTTATTTTTATTGATCTTTGGTGAAATATCATACATCACAAACTGCGCATTTACAGCAAAGAGCAACATTTGGCGATTTTCGGTGCAAATTTATAGTTGTTGAAATTACTTACAAAGCTTTGATGAACAAATTCATTAACAACTCACTTCAGTAAGGATTCCGGCTTGGGTGTTTTTTAATTTTAAAATTAGAAAATTAATCCAAATATTTTGCTTTCTTGCATCACCTTTGAAAGGGTTTCAATAGCTTACTGAAAGCAAATGCGTTAAGAAAATTAGAAATATCTTTCAAAAACTCAACGAATCGCTTGGTATTTTTCAAGAACTACAAAAAAATAATTTGTTTTCACGAGCAATAAACTGAAATGAAATTTACATTATTGGTATACTTAGGGGTAAAAACATTAAAGACTCAATATTTCTGTAAACCTGTCCCCCGCTTTGGCGACAATTTTATGCCCGAAATACATTTTAAAATTGGAAATTTAAACCACTTTTAAAATAATTGCAAAATTGTACCATAAAGAGTATTCGAAATATCTTTAAAACCCTAGAGAAATGTTGAATTTTCATGAATCACTGAAAAACAAAACACTTAACACTTCTGTAAACTTAGACCTATCCCACGCATTTGGGGTAATTTCAGCAATTTTTGTGCTTGAAATACACTCTAGGCTTGGTTTCTTTAAAAATCATAATTAGGTTTAAATCAAATATTTTGCATTTAGGTATACAACTCCTTTAGAAACTATAAAAGCTGGCTGCAAGGAAATGTATTAAGAAAATTCGAAATATCTTTCAAAGGCTGATAGAAATTTTAAATTTTGGGACTTCCTGCTATTTTTCCAAGAATGATAGAAAAATAATTTTTATCGAGCAATAAGCTACTTGCAGTTTCATTTTCGATGTATTTACAAGGTTTATTACCTAAACTTTAAAGGCTTAATACTTTTCTAAATTTAAACCCGTTCCTTTCGTGGTAATTTCTGAAACGTTTGTATACGGAAATACACTCTAAGTTTGAGTATTTTTGAACTTGACAATTATGAAATTAAACCAAATAACTAAATATTTTGCCTTTTTTTACATAACAATCGCTGAAGAAGTTACTAAACTTTGCTGTTAGAAAATGCATTATGAAAATGGAAATCTCTAAAAAACTCACAAAAACTTTAACTTCTTGGTATTTTGCAAGAATCACAGAAAACTTTTTGAAATTTTTATTTTAAATATACTTAAAGATAGAAGAGGAACGTTAAAGACATAAACTTTAGTAAACTTAAATCTATCCCCTGCATTTGCGATAATTTCTGTAATTTTTGCATCTGAGGCAGCCTTAGGTTTGAATAGTTTCATACTTAGAAATTAGGAAATTAAATCAAGTATTTTGCTATTTTTTACCAACTGTTTCTGAAGACTTCTGTAAGAAAATGCATCAAAAAATCCGAAGAAACTCTAAATTTTCAAAATTCTTATTATTTTTCAAGAATTACTAATAGGTACAATTCTTTTTTTTGCGAACCTGTCGGTATTGTTCAAGAATCATGGAAAACCCTTCTTTTTCTGGTGCATTAACTAAACCTCCTGAACTGAAAATAAAAGAATAAAATTAAAAATTTAAAAATTTCTGCAGTTCTTATCTGCATGAAATGCACTTTAGGCTTGAGTTTTTTAAACTTTAAGATTAAAATTATTAAACCAAATATTTTATACTTTAGGTTCTGATAGAATTACAAAAATTTGCTGCAAGAAAATTACAAAAATTTCGGTATTTTTCAAGGATCATAGGAAAATAATTGTTATTCTTTATCATAAAACTTCCTGAAATTTCCAGTTTCGGTATACTTAAGCATATAAACCAAACATTAAATAGTTAATACTTCTGTAAACTTAAAACATTTGCGGTAATTTTTGCAATTTTTGTATCTGAAATGCACATTCTTGGCATCATAAGCTAAATGGTGTAAATCATAACAGCCTCTGAAAAACTTACAAAAGTGTACCGTAAGCAAATGTGTTAAGGAAATTCGAGGTAAGCTCAAGGTACGTAGGTATCAGAATTGACACTCCGCCAGTGAGTATGGCCATCCACAGTGAGGTTTAAGGCCTCCTTCGCTTTCATACCCGGTTGTTTGGCACACTATTGTTATATTGTAAGCATCACGCCTTACACAACCGCCTACCTTCCCTATTTCACTATTGCGTTTCGCTTGCTAATTACTTTCAGTGACTGGGTAGGCCACCCGTCGAGCATCCCATTCGGGTTTGACCCCGAAACCATCCGCGCTATAGTCGAAAGCTTTAACCAATCGATTACTCCGACGATTAAATCGCTCAAACCTCTTGGTATTTTTCAAACATCACCGAAAAGAAATTATTACTTCTTTTGTTGAGACTTCGTCAATTTCTGCAATTCTTTTTCTCGTAATACTGAAATATAGAAAGTTAACCAAAGGCTTGCTTGGTCAGAACTTGAATGGTTGACCACTCTGCGGCTTGGTGTGTCCGCCCCCCCCCCCTCGATACTGTAAAGGTATAAGAGGATAAAAGTAAAAGAAAGAAAGAAGTAATGAAGAATAATAACAACTTTCAGAGTTGCTGCTTTTAGATTTCTTTTGGTGGTTTCAAGGTTTTAAGTAATTCTTCAAAGTACAAGTTGCATTACAACGCAACCACTTGAAGTATCAGCTAATAAAAAAAAATCTACCAACGTCGACCATAAACTGAAAGAAACTTTCATGTTTCTAAACGTAAATAACATCGGGAGGAGAGGAGTCATAACTACGAACTGAAATTATAATTTTGATTGAAAAAATTGAAAATTACGGTTGTTCTTAAGTGTATAGATTAAAATGTAGAATTAAATTGTATATACAGGCTGTCTATATGGAACCTGGGGCACCTCTCTATATATTTTTTTTAAGATATAAAAATGAAATTTGGTACATGTCATATACTCTTAAAACTGCATTTTCTATCGCTTTCGTTTCGTCGAAATTAACATCAACATTGTTATTTTAAATGGAACACCCTGTATATTTATATATTTTTGAAATCTCCAATTAATTTTACGTGTGGTAGTATCAAGTTTGAAACATTTTGACGATAACGTTAATTTTTGCAGAAAATTTTATTTATTAATCTCTAATGTCATAACAGAAACTTCTATTCTACATCGAATAATGCAGTTTTAATAGTATATTACGTGCCAAGTGCAGAAAAGTGGATTTTTACTGGACGAGTATGGCAAGTTTGAGTCTAGTTAAATCACTTTTCTGGCGCGGCGCATATACTATTTTTTCGCATTAAAAAAAAAAAAAAAAAACAGCTATTTGTATTACAAGTGAGGAAAGTGTAAGATCGCTTCCCGCAGAGCACGAGCGAGCGTTGGTATGTAGTAAAGTGTTGCTATGTAGTAAAATGCCACTTTAATAGATGATTTTAAATGCATTAATATGGCATATTACTGTATAAAATGCGAAAAAAGTGTATTACATATACCTAATTTCCTTTACTTTATCTCTCCAATTTCTCCTAGGCCGTCCTTTCTTTCTTCGCTCAGGTGGTATTTATTCCAATATTTTGCCTAGCCATCTACCTTCCTGCATCCTGTCTGTGTGCTCGAACCATATTAGTTCCTTTCTTTCCACTTCGTCCGTACCTAATTCTTTTCCATGCCCATACCTTCCCTTATTTCTTCGTTCCGAATTCTCTCTAACCTAGATCTTCTGCAACTTCTATACAGTCCATTTCTGTAGCCAATAGCTTTCTCTGGTTTGTCTTATTTATATCCCACACTTCTGCTCCATAAAGCATAACACTTTTACGTATATGCCTTTTAATTTTTTTTATTTGTTTTTCCAAAGAAATGAATTCATCGGCCCTTTGGCTCTCCTACTTTTAATTAACCTTTTTTGTATTTCATCGTTTCTGTTTCCATGTTTATTAAATTTACTCCCCGATATTTAAATTTTTCACCAAAAAGCGAGTAGAAAAGAAAGAAATGTGAAAAGAATAAGGGAAAGGTGGAGGCCTTTGCCCTACATAGGGATGTTACAGGTTAATAATAATAATAATAATAATAATAATAATAATAATAATAATAATCTTACCAAAAACATATAATCAAAGACAACACGATTACAAACGACAAATGCAGACGATGTAAACAACAACCAGAGACCATAGACCACAACATGTTAAATAGTTGTACATTACTTACACAAATCAGATATAAACAAAGACATGACGCACTTGGAAAGATCATACATACCAGTCTCGCTAAGAAATACGGGTTTCTCTACAAAATAATACCATATTACAAATACGAGCCGTTAAGCATCATGGAAGGCGACCATCTTAAACTCTATTGGGACAGAACAATTCTCACAGATGTTACAATAACCAACAACCGGCCAGATACCATCCTTATAAATAAAACTGAAAAATGGGCCCACATAATCGATTACGCTGTACCTACATCTAGTAATATTGAGAAGACATACCGAGCAAAAATGCAAAAGTACAGAGATATAGCCACATACCTAAAAAATACATACCATCTAGAAACAATAGACATAATGCCAATAGTTATATCATCGCTGGATATCGTTCCAAAAACTACAGCTGAACTTATTGAAAAGCTCGAATTACCATTACACATAATTCAAACGGCACAAAAAGCAATATTACTGACAAGCACATCTATAGTGAGGGAAATGTTTAACATAGGAAACTAAAAAAAATAAATTAAAATTAGAAGCAAAGGAAAATTAATTATAAAACATTTTTGAATGCGGGGATTTTTCCCAAGCATTCAAAATGAGGAAACATCCCGAAAAGGTGAAATTTAAAAAAAAAAAAGTAATAATAATAATAATAATTTACATCTTTCAACCCCTTTTATAACTTTGTTGTCAAATGTTATACTCTTGAATTCATCTTCACGTACTGCGAGATATTCGCACTTATCCATATTTAGATATGGTCTCTTTTAACTTTGTAATCATATAGCCCAAATCATCTTTATCTTCCGCCACCACCACTTGACCATCCGTAAAGTACAGACTATATGATGTGTCGTCTTCCACTCTACCCATATTTTTACATTTATGTGTCCATTACACCGGCGCAGCACTCTGTGTAGATATATTTTAAATAGAGTGGGTGACAGACAACAACCTTGTTTGTCAAAAATGAGCTTTTTCCTAGCTTTTCTCTTCGGATGGCTTATAATGATTTAGATATGTAAAACGTAAACAGTTTTCTTTTGAATCAGAATTACGAAGATTCACCGAATCCTGTAAGGATATAAGGTTTAAATTTTGAGAATGTACTTATATTAGGTTGGTTTCGTTCAAATCTTTCGCTATAGAAATAACAGTGGAAGATCTGCGGAATATGTTTTCATGCAGAAGGGTGTATGTGAATGATTCTTTGTCTTCATAAGTTTGAGAGTTCTTTTCTCATATAGCCAGAAAGAGGTTACTGGAAAGCGCAGTTTATTCGTCTGATTCCATACTCGTATTCTTCTAGCTGCAATCGCCAACAAATAGTTAGGCCCATGTGATACGTGACTGTGGTAGTATTTTATAGTATATGACAAAATGCTGAACTTTGTTGCACTCATTATAAATCACCCTGTATATAAATCACCTCACTGATAAATTATTGTTGTGACTAGAAATTTCTCACTGTCACTTTTAATGAATAAGTAAACAATAAGTATTTGTGAACATATTCGAGCAACAACCTTCTGTATATGTCCATGTTCGATATACTTAAAGATAAAAAACGAATCATTTGTCCCCTGCGTTTGCGTTAATTCCCGTAGTTAATATGTAGTGAGAGGCACTTTGGGTGTTTTTAAACTTTAAAATTAGGATTATCAAATAAAAGATATTTCAACTTATGTAGTAATAACAAAAATTTGCAGCAAGACGATGCATTAAGAGAATTCTAAATATTCCGAGGAATATATCTTCAAGTATTTTTCAAGAATCGCAGAAACAATTAATATTTCTTGCAGTATTGCTTGGGTATTTTTAAAGTTTAATATTGAGAAGTTAAACAGCTTTTAAAGAAATTACAAAAATTAGCTGTTAGAAAATTCATTAAGAAAATCTAAAATTATCAAAGTTTTTAGTTTTCAAACATTTTGATATTTTTCGTGAATCATAAAAAAATGATTCCCCTTTTCAAGGAACAAACTTTTTGAAATTTTCATTTTCGATAAGAAGCATTAAAGACTTAATATTTCTGTAAACTGTCCCCCACATTTGCGGCAATTTCAGCAATTTTTGAGCCTGAAATGATCTTTAAGCTTTAATATTTTTAAACTTTAGGACTAAGAAATTAAACCAAATGTTTTGCTTTTTTTACACGAAGGCTTCTGCAGCAATTATAAAAGTTGGTTGTGAGAAAATTCGATCTGAAAGAAGCTCTGAGAAATTTTAAATTGTTAAACCCTTTGTCGTTTTCTAAGACTGATGGAAAGACTCAAGCAGCAAACTTCTAAAAATTTTCATTGTCGCGATTATTAACGAAAAAGCACTAAAAGCTTTATAGTTGGGTAATCTGTGAAATTTTCCCTAATATTTCCGGTAATTTCTGCAATATTTACGCGTTATTTATTATTGATCCCAAATGAAGGTTATTTGTCTGCCAAAAATTTATAAATAAATAGCTACAGACAATACGATAGCCAGGGTAAAAAAATACGTCGTGTCTGTTAAACGGTAGGGCAATTTTTCATAAGTTTATCTGTGAGTAGAAATGTGTTAGGCAAACTCGTTTGTCAAAAGTTATTGGCGCGAGTCCAAGCCGAAATATAACTTAGGGTTAGTAAATGAAATTTCGGTTTAGTTATTGCTAAAGCAATCAATTTAATCAAACTAAAATCCTACTAACGTAGAGTATAAAGGTCGGATTTCATGTCAAAAGGAAATCCCCTTTTAGATGTAAGGAAACCTATTTATCTTAATACTAATCGTATTTTAGGTGTACGTAACATTTGAAGACAAATAAAATCTAATAAAATGATTCGTCGTAAAAGTGTAAAAGTCTACATAAAGCTCAAACTTTACTCTTGTGTACTTAGGTTACGTTATTGTACCACAACAGCAACTTTATACGAAGCACGTACCACTCTTGGAAAATTTATCAGAAAACAGGCTGAGCAACAGCCGTTTCAGGGCTGTATTACTTTTATAGTTGAATTTTCTGTTTGTACCTTTTGTTTTATTATACTGGTTAAAATTTCTTTTCCTCAGTACAAACGAGTTACGCGGAATTTACGAGTTAAGAGAGATAAATAATTCCATTTTTCATATTTTAAAGTAGTATCATTTTTTATATGTGGATGGTTGAGCTGACAGCCACGTAATTAGGGTTAAATCGTTGGGTGAGCTTAGAGTGGATGCTAAAAACGTTAGGCGAACTAAGTACCACTTAAAAAACAGAATTGTGGAAGTATTAAGCATAACCAAGAATTTTTTTACTAAACAACAATTTCAGGAACAAAACCTTTTATTTTGTTCCAGTTTTTGCACATCAGCGTTGCTTTGAAATTGATGAAATAAATCGGCATATCGGCAACTAACCCTTAAGTAACGAGATTTAATAAGACAATTGATTTAAATCGTAAAACACCCTAAAGAATTCTTCATTAAAACGAAACGTATTTGATGAAATCCTGAGTATTAAACAATTCTTTAATTTTTATTTGAATCGACTAAAGTGAGTTAGAAATTAAATTGCTGAAAGGCACAAAACCTAACCTATTTTTTTTTAAAGGGAATTTTTAAAGTACTTTGACTTAATTTTAAGATACCCTAAGTTTTCGAATATATTTATTTAGTTTTATTTTAAGAAAAAGATTCTCAAAGATATCAAAGAACTGACAATAAAAGGTTTCTCGTAGAATTTTTGTTAAAAGAAGGAAGGGTTTGATCTATCACGTTGGTTGTTATAAATCATTTTAGTAACGAAAACACGAGGTGAGTTAATAGGAGATCAAATTTCGTAAAGGAATAAATATCAATTTGAGAAACGAGCGAAAGGAACGTGTAAAGCTTAGTGAAAGTACATAAATCGTACCTAATTGTTATTTTACAAGCAGTTTAAATTAAGAGCATTATTGAGGTGAACTTTTCGTTGCTTTCAGAGACTTTAAAAAAACGAAAACGAAGCAAACAGTAATTCTAAAAAGACCAGTGGAAAGATAAATGGCTCTAAACCTCCAAACGGCGTTAGGCAATACAAGCAGCTTACAGCATTGAAGCCTAATCTGCATACCGCTTATTCAGAAGCACGTAGCGGGGCGTCATCCATTTAAACAATGGTCTTCAAAAGAACGCGTTCATTCTTCTCACGGGTGCCATTAATATTCATACGACATTTCCCACCTTTATACTTAATTCCCACCATCTTGTCTAATTCAAGGCACCAATTAGACCCACAGTATGTCAAGGTGTCACTGAGTCCACCAATCCAAAGAAAGGTATCCAAGTGTGACTTGATTCAAGATAGGAACATTAGACTTCCGTTTTGTAACCAGCGGTGCAGTGCAATGTTAAAATTACTTCAAAAGAAATTTTATGGAATGAGAATCAGGCAACGTCTTTAATAAACGTTTTTACCATCGTGAATATTAATTACGCTTTATTCTTTTCAACCGTGAAGTGCAGACCGAACATGCGGAAAATAAGTAAACGGATGTTAAAGTAAGGACATCTCGTTAAATAGTAATAGAATTGCCCGAAAAAAACGGGACACGTTCAAGATATGCCTGTACGACCACACTTCGAATGGTTGCTAAACGGAAGTTGCGTCTCGGTAACGATCATTTGGGAACATGTCGTGAAGGTGAGTGATTTGATTACACCTACAGAGGCATATACACACATACGTTTTGTACCTGGTTTAATTTAGCATTTACAAATGAGTCATTTGTAATTACATCCGCTGAATTACAGGAAAATGTAATTATTTCGGCTTTGTGAAATTGTGACACTTAGTCATGTTTGCTGATATAATAATTCACTAAGTACAACTTGAACAGAATGGCAAATTACAGATTTATAAGATTATTTGTCTTAAATTCACAGCAGTTTCAAAAACCCAAACGACGAAGAAAATGAAAGATGCGAACCTGTATAAGAATGTAAGACACAAATAAAGTAGAGATGAAAATTGCTAGAAAATTTAAGGGTAAATAATCCTTTAAGCAAAGAAAACTCGCAGAAGAGATAATCGAAAGATCAGGAAGTTTCGTATCAACTACAGTAAAATGAAATCAAAAATTAAACAAAGAACAAATTAAAAAAGTTAAGGGCAAAAATGGGAAAAATTGATAGATTTTAAGCCACAAGGATTACTGGATTTAGATTGTTTTGAGAAACCAGAATGCAGAAGAGGAAGAGAAGGGGCAGAAAATAAAAAATTAAGAATAAATAAAAAAAAAAATAAAGTCAGAAAAGGTGGGAAAATCAATATAAGCCAATTTAACATAAACTTTCTTCATGTACCTATAAACCACAAGAATTACTGTGAAAAGGACTTATTACTCTGAAAAGAAAGAAATCAGAAGAAGAAGGAAAGGAGCAGAAAACAAAGAATAAAGGATAAATTTAAAAAATAAAGTCAAAAGGATTATTGTAAGAAGAATTCGTAATTTACAGAAAAATATTGCAGAATAAGAATTGACAAGGCAGAAAGGGCGCAATAAATTACAAAAAAGTAAGGAAAGTTTATAAATTTTCATTCATAAGATTTCCTGTCAAGGGAAAAAGAGAGACAGAAAAGGAAGAATGAAGACTAATTGCAAAGATGTAAAGTCTAACAGAACAGCAATATCTGTAAGACAGTATAATATCCAGAATAATTTTTTACCATAAAGACTTTTCTGAAGGGAAATTGGAATTTTGGCAAGACAAAATCTGTGTCAGAAAATTAAAGGAAGACTAAAAAATAAACAGAAATATAACGTCAAACAAAGCAAGAAACTAAGTATTTGTGTATAAACCAGTTTAACATCTAAAAAAGGAAAGAAATTCTAGTTTCTCAGCCACAAGGCTGGTCATAAAAGAAAGACAAATGTTTACAGAAAAGGGATGTATAATAAAAACAGCAAAAAAAAGTTAGACTAAAGAAAACATTACAATTGAAGAAAGTAGAAGAATACAAAAAATATATAAACTCATCTAAAGTTTTTAAAAAATAATGATAACCGTAAAGAGGATCCATACTTAAAAAAGGAATGTAGACGAAAAAGAGAAGATGTAGAAAAGGAAATGTGAAGACTAAATTGCAAAAATATAAAATCAAACTTCTCAAGAAACAACCGTAATTTTTAGATTTCCGGTAGCAAGTAGCAGTGATTGATTATGAAGAAGAACTCGAATAATCACAGAAAAATTATGCTCAAAAAGAAGAGAGAGGAGGGAATAATGGAGAGTAATTACAAAAACATAAAATCAAACAAAACAAAAAATACATTAATCTAATATTACAAAAAGCAATAAATATTCTTAGTTTTCCAGTCATAAGGATTACTATGAAAAGAAGTTTGGGTTTTCATAGAAGAAAAAGAGAAAAGAACTCGCAAGAACTGGGTAGCAAAAAAATAAATTTAAACATATTAAGTTAGGGTATTCCAAAGTATTTCAACCACACGCATCACTGTGAACATAAATAAAAAAATTTACAGGCAAACGAATGCCTGAAATAGAAGAGTAAACAAGAAGAAACAGGAAGGAAGAAATGAAGCATAAATAACAGATCAAATTGGACGAAAAATATGACAAAACTAATTCAATAATAAAGAAAATATTTACATTTTCAACCACAAGGCTTACTGCGGAGAAGAATTACATTTTGCGTAGAAAAAAGAATGCAGGAAATCATGAAGAAAGAAGAAAATAATAGAGAATATTTGAAAAAATTTAAAGGCAAACCAGTTTGTTTATCAACGTGCCGTGCCCTCCGCCGGTTGGCATACTAACAACACTTTTGACAATCGCCAACCTCGCACTCCCAGGTCGATCTTCTCCTTATTTCGATGGATAAGGCTAGCCTGCCTAGCATACGTGCTAAGAGGGCTCACAGAAGTCGTTCTTTCGAGTTACTAACAGACCGACGGCCTAGGCATAAGAGGAATAAGAAAAAGAAACTTGTTTTTCAGGTATAAGAATTACTGCTGCAAAAAGTCAAAATTTTTTCAAAAAGAGAATGATGAGTAAGAAGAGACGAGGCAGAATGAAGAATATCTTATAAAAATACGTAGTCAAACAACTACAAATGAATTTAAGCTCCAGAAAATAAGAAAAGGTTTTAGTTTTCCAGATAGAAAAATTACTTTGAAAAGGAATTCGAATCTTTGCAGAAAAGGGATGAATAATAAGAAGAAGAAAGAACAAAAAAAGAGACAGAACACGTAGCCTGAAGGAACAATTTGTAGAAACATAAAATCAAGCAAAGCGAAAAAAATGTAAATTTAAGCTAATCTCGTACTTCAAACAATAAACACATTAGATTTTGTTGTGGAAAAGCGAATGAAGAAGAGGATATAACCACCAGAAATGAAAGAATTCGCAAAAATAAAAATAAAACATTTCAGCCTCTTACGAAAACTGGAATTAATCCGAATTGTAGGAAAGAATGTATGAAAAGTAGAATAAGAATACAAAAAAGGGACAGAAAACTAAGAAGTGTTACTCTCAAAGTCCTCATTAGGGAGCTGTAAAATTAAATTTTTGAATATTCAAATTTTATTTTATTTTTCCAAGAATTTTCTGAATATTTGCCTTTTCTGGATGATTAATAAACTAATCAAATAAACACTTGGTAAAGTAATTAATTTCCAAACTAATCAATTGATCAATTGATTAATTAACTAATTCTACTACTCTACCTGATGCAGTAATAATTTACCTTCTAAAACAAATTCTCATCTGCTAATTTCCGAGTTCCAGTGAATCAACAAATCAATTAATTGACAAATTGGTTCATCAACAAATCCGTACAATTCATTCCGACTGAAATTACAAACCTTTTGTTATCTTCAACCAGCAGAAAATATAATCTGGAATTGTTATTAATTAGTTAGAATAAAGTCTGGAGTTCTTAACTTTATTTATTTAATCATTACTGTTTTTAGTCTTAAAAAATTGTTGTTGGTTCTTTTCCTTCTGGAAAATTTATTTGTAGCACAGGTTTAGATTTTAAAGGTTTTGTAAGGTAATTATAGAAGGAAAGCAGTTATATAATAAACAAGGAATTTTCAGGGTAAATTAATAAATATAAAAGCGTTTAAGGAAGTTCTATAAATTCTGAAGAAGCATTCATATTTAAAAGTGTATGCAAGCCCAAATAGTGGCCTCAGTCTACAGTTTAGATAGTTTCACACTAAGAAAATTATTAGCTGTAATTTTGGTTGCCTATTTCATCACCTTTCTTGCATAAACTAGTCACTATTTTACGGGTCTACTCCTACCTCATCTAAACCGAATAATTATTTAAATAAAAATGCGAAACACGTAAATATCCCTAAATATCCATTTTTACATAAAAATAAATTACTCGTATTCAGGGATTTTATATTTTACAAAAGGCAGAACGAAACCATGTAGCTTGAATTTAATATTTACGTTCTATTTTTCTCTCCAATAATTGATTTGATTTAAAATCAGTTTTCTGTTGCAATTACAGTGACATGCCCGAACGAATTTTAAAGCGTTTTTTGATGACAACAAAATTGGTAACCGAATCTATTATTGTGTGTGACAATTTGTTGCCTGATGGGAATACACAAGTGTTATTATTACGTTCGCAACTCACTGAAATGTATCATTAATTGTTGCTGCATTGTGGTTTAATTTAGTTTTCATAAAAGATTCAATTTTTTCGATACCTCGTTTCAAAAACTATTTTCGCAGTGCTGTTATAACAACTACAAGAGAAAAAGATCAGCAATTAAATTAAATCTCTTTAAAGAGACAGTTCGGTTACTTTAGAATTAATTTGTGACTGTTAAATTATGAGTTTGAATTTTTGTTAATGTAAAAATTCAAAACTACAAATTAGGGAATGCTTATACTATTTTTAAATTTGGTTTCCGCAAAAAAAATAGGGTTAGTTAAAATTAGCTTAACCTTTACGCTTATACGAGTAAGTAATTTTCATTAATTCTCAAACAAACGCTAAACCAATTTTAGACCTTCTTCGGTCAAATTGGAACTGTAAATTATCAATACAACTATTCCATAAACAATAGCCTTAACAACTAACATCATAAAAGAGAAACCATCCAAGTTACAAAATACTTAAAGGAATCACTAATGCTGCTACTACCAAAATATCATTCAAAGGATACGAGATAACAAAACAGAATCGAAGATAAACAGCAAAACAGAAAACAAGCACAGTAAGTGCAAGATCTAAGGGAATTAGAACAACCACAATAGGAAGGACAAATGAAGGTCATAACGAATATAGGAGAACGTTCAAATATTCTAGGCGGACAGAAAAGAATGAAAATTAATTCAAAAGAAAATTAAAGTAAATAAACGACAACAAATTAAATAATAGAATAATATTTTGGGTATTACAAAATGCCAGCGAAAAATCTTGAAATTCTATTATGCTGTACTGTTTCGAAATTTTCCTTTATTTTATTTCTTCGTTTAAAAAAACATACGTCATACCAATTCATTGCCTAAGATTATCAAACCAAGGATAACCCACGATACACATACAAACGGTATGCCAGTAACGCTGTCTAGTTTCGACCGCTGACGCGCATGACGTCAAATACGAGGAACGAGGCTGCGTTCATTCCGCTGGCTAGCTATACGAACCACGGTACACACACAAATCTAAAGTATTGAATTATTATTTTTCTTTCTTAGTGGTGTCTGTGTGAGCAGTCACAATGCCAAATTGTGCTGTAGTTACGTGTAAAAACTGCAATCAGAATACGAAAGGTACTGATATAAAATACTTCAGCTTTCCTAAACATGAAGATTTGGCAAAACAATGGATCATTGCTTGTCGGAGAGAAGATAAAATAAATTTAAAGAACGGTAAGTTCAAAGAAAACAATAAGAATTTTAAAGTATGTGTTTGTAAAATGAGTTACAAGATTTATGAAAGCACGCTACGTTATCGTGAAAATGATAAAAAGCAGGTAGTTTTTATTGCAAGTTGCATGCTTTCATTGTGTAAGGAATGTGGGCAACTCCGTAAGATTTAGGGAACAATATAATTTTCTATTTATATAATTTTATATTAAAGCGTTGTACTGTATTTTTTATTAATACAAAAAGAGATGGAATTTGTGTATTATCCAAGACAATTCGACAATTTGAATTTAGATTAGAATCTAATTTCTCAAATTTTCAACTGTGCTGTTTATAGTTGCATATAGATATCTATATCAAGATTTTTTTGTAGCAACTGTGTGCTCAAAACATTTTGAAGGGAAGTGTTTTGAAATACCGCTACAACAACGGCTCTTAAATTACTCTCCAAAAAATACGCGCCATTTAAGACCTGATTCTGTTCCCACCCTAAATCTTCCCAGAGCTCCAGGGACCTCTCAGAAACGAAAATCTGAAGAACGATCATTACGATTAGCTAAAAGAAGGCGGAAAGAAGAAGTGGAAGTTATCTTGAATGCATCACTTAGCACCTCAACTTTTATTGCACCACAAACCTCAAATAATGATACGATTTGTGAAGAACCATTGTTGGATTTGTCTAAAAACAAACAACAGTTACCGCAATCAAGGCACGAACAAAATTTTGAGTAAGTATAACCCTTCAAAATTTCAAGCACATTTTCTATAAATAATGATTTACCTATGTATAGCCTGGTTATCAAAACTATAATAATTTTATAAGTTTTTTTTGAATAAAGTTTTTGAATAGTCAGCTGTTAAATATGTCGAACAAATTACATTATTCGTTATCTAATACCTGTTTTCTCAAAAACTATACTTTATAAACTTCGTTATCCTTTTCTGTTCATATTTTGAGTGTTCAAGATTGCTGTTTTAAAAATTTAATTTTGTATATATTTTTTGTTTTGTAAAGCCACACAAGCCACAAATATTTAATAAATTTCAGGAGGCATCAAATTGAAGTAGATGAACTCAGAAAGAGAGTAAACATTTTAGAAACACTAAATGGCGAACTTCTGAAGCAAATCGAAGAAGTTAAAGATTCCGCAGCTCAAAAGTATGAGACTGTGTTAGCGAGAGTTTTTACACCAGGGCAAATCAAAAAGTTATTAAATCCAGAGAAAAATATAAGGATTCGTTGGTCATCAGAAGACATTGCCTCTGCTATTTCTCTGCGTAGCGTGAGTCCCAAAGCGTACAGGTATTTGAGGGCTAATAATTATCCTTTACCGGCCATGTCGACATTAAGAAGTTGGGTTAGCAATTTCGATGTCAGCCAGGGAATTTTGAAAAGTGTTGTGACGTTAATGAAAAAAAAGGCGTCTGATTTCAGCGAGTTTGATCGACTTTGTGTACTAACATTTGACGAAGTTTACGTATCAAACAAAATAGATATTGATAAAAAAATTCAACAGACTATTGGCCCACACAAGGCCTGTCAGACAGTGATGGTACGTGGACTAATTTCACATTGGAAACAGCCTCTCTTCTATAAATTTGACCAGCCAATGACAAAAGAAATTCTTGAAGAAATCATTTCAGAATTATTTCGTGCAAACTTTATTGTAGTGGCTATTACAAGTGACATGGGCGCTGGAAATGTTTCTTTGTGGTCTAAATTGAATGTTGGACATAATAAGAATTGCTTTTTTCTCCATCCATGTGATAATTCTTTGAAGATTTTTGTTTATGCAGATGTCCCTCATTTGATAAAGCTTGTGCGAAATCACTTAATTGATCAGGGATTTATTATTAAAGACTATATAATTAATATTGACTTTTTCGAAGCACTGCTGAAGATCTCTACATCGGAGTTAACATTCGCCCATAAGTTGACAGAACAGCATATCAATGTGAAAGGATCCATGCGACAACGAGTACGACCAGCCGTACAACTACTGTCAAACTCAGTAGCAAAAGCTATAGAATATTCTGGACAAAATGGACTTATGCCCAAGAATAGCTGCTGGAAGAAAGCCGCTGAAATGGTTGAGTTATTCAATAATTGGTTCGATTTACTAAATTCGCGCTCTAAATATACCCACAACTGTCCGGGACGAAATGCTTTTGGTACAGATCTTGATAATCAAAAAAAATTACTCGATCAAATGTCAGAATTTGTTAATACGATGAGAGTCGGTAATCATAAAGGAGTCATTCCATTTCAAAAAGGTATACTGCTTACAAACAGATCACTCTCAGAAATGTATGCATATTTACAAGAAAAATATAATGTAGAATATATTTTAACTTCGAGATTGAATCAGGATGTACTTGAAAACTTTTTCGCCTACATTCGAGGGATGGGAGGTAGTAATGACCACCCATCCCCTCTAGATTTCAAATACAGACTCAGATGGTATATTCTCGGAAAGCATTCGGCTGCCATATTCACTGAGAACAGAAGTACAGCAGAAAGTGATGAAGGATGTTTACTACAAATTTTAGATGAAACCGGCAACCTTACTGAAGCAGAAACTGAAGAAATTTGTTTGACGCAGAAGATACTTTCCAACTTGGCAAAAACAGGAGATTCAGAAGAAATTCAGTACCAACAAGAAGAAATAATGACGATTTCATTTGTAGAACCGTTATATGTAGAAGACGCTATTGATGAAGAAACATTGCAATTAATGCAAAACTTCGAAATCAAGGAGAGAGTAAGTCAAGAAGCACTGAAATATATCGCTGGCTTCGTAGCTTTTAAGTTTAAGAATAAATACTCACTGGGAATTCCAACATCAAAACTGGATATGAATGAAGCACCCGACTGGCTACAAACTATTTCCAGAGGCTCTCTTTTACATCCCAATGACCAGTTATGGGATGTAGCACTTACACTCGAAACAGAATTTCATAAAATGCATGACAATTCTTTGTCTAAAGAAACAAACATATTTCAAAAATTAGCTGAAAAAACTATATCCCAAATAAGAAATAATTCCGTGCCATATGAAGTCGTCCTGTACTTTGCCAGAACCCGTACCTATATTAGGTTGAGAGATTTGAACAGGAAAATTAGTTTTAAGAATGCTCAAAGAAAACTGAACAAGAAAATGTCGAAATTTAGCAATCATAGAAAATAGTGTTTTTTTTATGTACCAAACGTAATAAGTAAAATTTTATTGTAAATTTACTATGATATTATGTAGCGTTTAGAATAAATATTCCTAAAAAAAAACCTATTTTTCATTTGCTCATCCTTACAGATCAACTCCTCTGTAAAACCTAAGTTTTACCGAGGAGTGGAGAGTTGATTATATACGGTTTTTAGAATTGCCCTCACTCATGAATATTTTAGAATTGCACACTCCAAGATGATGTTTTAAATATTTAGGGTATTCGAAAAAACAAAACAAAAGGAATAAATTAACTAAAAGACAAAAGAAGGTTTTTTATTCTAACATTTTTTTCTTTCCATAATCTAACTACGAACAGAAACATAATATACAATGTTAAAATTGAAAATCACCTGAAATCTTGCATTTTTGTTCAAAACACCTAACACACTTTATGAAATAAATTAAATCAAATAAAAACCTTATACCAGTTTCTCCATTTAAATTTGTAAAATTCATAGGCGAGCTTTATATTTACCGTAAGAACACGTAAGTTAATAGGCGACAACGAATTTCTTCCTCGAACGTGACGTCACGCTGTGCGAGAGATACAGCTCTAGCATGCGCAATAGCATACCGTTTGTATGTGTATCGTGGGATAACCCTCTCTTGAAGTTTTCTTTCTTCTTTCTTACGCCCAAGTAAAAGCATTATTTTGGAATATGTTTTTTTTTATTGGCGTCATATTTTTTCGTTGATGACGATGACTTTTGCTACCAGTGGTTCTTCAGTTTCTTTACTTCTTTCTGTTCAACCCTATATAATAAATAACAACACTGAGGAAACGTAAAACCCAAAAATTCGCCATTTAGTCTTTGCTGATACATCAGACACATTGCAAATTTCTCTCTTTGTTTGTGAAGTACAAGAATTCCCCCTGAAAGTACAATTTGGTACATAGACAGTTTTAGGATTGAAATGAAACCAAAGAAGGAACTTCGCATATTTACTCTGGAAACAAGCAAACGTATCCAAACTGAGGGTATTAAAAACTATGCCTACCGATATGTATCTACATAATATTGAACAGTCAAATTGCCATTAAAGCTCTTGCCCGCTATATATAATATCACGAAGAACTCAACATTCTGTCAATGTGGAATGAGTTAAGACTGAATTATATTTCAAGCAGTAGCCTCAAGACAAGGGGGGTCGAAAGCAATGAAAAAGAAGATCATACAGGACCACAAACAGAACAGCGGACATTAGAAAAGTAAGACCAGATCATAAACACAGCTGCTGAGGAGTCTTGTCTCTATTCAAAGATTCTTCTTTTTCTTATAGTGCCGTACGCTTATTGTTAGATAATTAGTTAGTTAGTTTTTACTCGATTTGTTTTGTTATTTTGTGTTTTGTTTGATAGTCCACTGGTTGGCCCAACAGCGCTTATTTTTATCATTTACGTAGAGTTGCCTTGAACTCCTTTTTTATTTTTTGGAGTTTGTTTGGTTTCTGGGAAAAGTATTAATGTTGTGTAAATAAATAAAGTAAAAAGCATTTAAAAAGCACTCGTCCACATGTATGTATTGGAATAAAAGGCAAGAAGAAACGGTTACTAGTCAGTGATTCAGAATTGGCTGCTACTTGTTCCAGACCCAAGTGCAGAACCTTGACCAGACACTCGCAAGCATAGCTGTTTCAGTATTGAAATTCAAGGTAAGTCAGGGCAACCAAGTTCTCAAAATTCATGTGATTAGGAAATTTGTTACGCGAACACTTATAATATATTATATTAATAAAATTTTTTCATTGAAGTAGGAAACCACCCAAAATCATTACGGGTGTGCTAACCAGGAGTACGATTGTCCAGGAGTACAAGCTAAAATTTAACCTAAAGGAGATTTTAACTGGTAATGGTAAGGAGTCATTATACAACTGTAAAGCTTTGATGCGTAAAAGGGGTTGGTTGTTCTGACAATTATTACAACAAAGAGCTTCGATGCCCAGACAACGAAAAATAACATGATTCTTCTGATGTTCACACAAAAATCACAGACTTGGTCTGTTATGGTATTAGAGCGAGAACAATAAGTTATCTTGTTATCTAGGCTGCAATATATTTGAGACGTCGGCAAAAGAACGTCGAGAAGAAAAGCAACAAAGTGTGAAAGCTACCACAAGGACCAAGAGAGACAGCATGCATTTTACACGCTCCAAAAATACTAACATACGACCAGGAAGCTCTTAGAAAAGTACCAAAATGGAGACTACTAATAAACATTAACAAAACAAAATATTTACCAAGAAGAATAATTAAGAACGGTCTAGAGTTAGATACATGAGTTACAACTGAAAAATCTGATAGTTACATAATAAAATACATATCTAGCAGTAACAGTGGGAGAGGAAGAAACAAAAAAAGGGTAGAGGGTCAGATAGAAGGGGTTAGAAAAAGGAAAATAATTATGGAATACTAAATATCATTATCTGGAGTAAAGATTTTGCAAGGGAATTAAAATGGAATAGGTACTCTACGAAGTACAACAAGTTGAAATATGTCAGATAACAGGCAAACATATACAGCAATTGCGAGTACTACAAATTACCTTTCTCAGAAGAACAGCAGTTATATCAAAACTTGATACAATAAGCAACACGAATCGGTAAGAGAAGTTATAGTAGGCGATAATATATAATAGAAGACATCAAAAGGAAACAACAAAGACAGACTTTCCAGAATGGCACTGGAGTGGGAAAGAAAAGAGGAAACGGCACGAAGAAAGAGCTTGAATGATTCGATAAAGCTATAGAAAGACGAGACATACGAGAAAGGGAGCGGATATACCGAACTGGATTGAAAAAGTTCTGTGTACCCAAAGAAACCGACAAGGACCAAAACAAATGGAAAAATCAGAAAAATTACACATATATGTATAATATATAAATTAACAGTGTGCCAAACAACAGACAAAATATAAATCATGGACTTCTTAAGAAGATCAGCAGGTATATATTATTAAACCTAGAATAAGAAATGGAATAGTAACAGAAAGGATAGGAGTAACAGAGAATGTGAATAATAAAATAATATAATAAAAGAAAGAATGAAATAAGAATCCTCAGAATGGTGCCTACTGGATTGAAATTCAAAATGTAGAAGGAAACGAAAGACCAAAGAAGAGCTGGTACGACCAGATAAAGATAGCTATGGAAAGAGAACACATACAGGAAGGGAAATAGATTGCCCGAACTAGATGGAACAGAATTCTGAGACCGGAAATGTCCAAGAAGGATCTACAAAAATGAGGCATAAGGTAAAAATTAGTAGGAGCTGCGACTATGGCAGATGATAGGCAAAAATATAACGCAATTAAAAATACTAGAAATAGACTATCTCAGAAGAACAGCCGGTATATTGAAACTTGAAAGAATAATAAATGACATGGTTTTCGCACGTAAAAAAGGTGAACGAGAATTCGCAGAATGATTTTGGAGTGAAGCGAGGACGAAACGAAGAAGACCAAGGAAGAACTGGTATGATGGGATAAAGACAGTATTGAAAAAAGAGGCAATCAGAAAAGGAAGTGGTTGGAGTGAACCGAATGAAAAAGAATTCTGGGTACCGAAATGCACCAACAAGGACTTCAAAAACCGGAGAAAGCGAAAGATAAAAATACTCAAATGATAAACAAATGTATAGGTAGATCCTCTAAAAGTACAGTGAACTGAAACAAAGAAATTATCCAATAAAGAAGAAAAGGAAGAAGAAAGGAAAACCTTGTGGTGAAGAAAACTACATAAAGAAACTATGTGATTAAGAAAAATATTGAACTTCCAGAACTTCAATTAAAAGGTTAGCAAATCGAAAGGGAGATGCCATGTCACTTGTTGGTAGATCTGGTTACACCAAGAAAACAAATATTACTAATGTAACGGATGATCCCTTTCTCAGAATCTCAGAATCATAAAGCAAATTTAAAAGTAAGTTGTGTTTTGGCACGAGCATTTCCAAGAACCTCAAGCTAATTAATTTCATTCCCCACGTAACACTTTAACGACGATTGTTAATATGGAGGGTTTAAAACAGTGACTGCAGAACTGAAATCAGTAACCACACCTTTACCACTACTAGATTTGCAGAGCTGAAATGTAATTAACTAAATACTTCCACCTACAAAACCCAGCTGTCTTATAAATTCCACTGTATGTTTGCATTAGAGATAATGGCAAATTGCAAGGTGGGTACCTACTATCCAGTTTAATTTCGTAAATGTGCAGACAGCCGCAACATTTATGTATAATTATCGGTATTTAACCCAGGGTGAATGACACAGTTAGAGCTCATAAACCTGTAAATTAAACCACGCAAGATGTTAGAATACCTTTTCAGTTATTAAATCCACCACGGATGTTAGCCCCACGTCATCAAAAGGAAATCTCTTCTTTGTGTGTATCGGCGTGTTTCTTATTTACGCTAGCGCTGTGTTTAAAATTCGTATTTAAAAATATTAAAGAATTTCTCTTTGGGGTCTTCTAAAGCGCTGAACAAACAGCTTTTATGTTGAAAAATCATTAAACAACATCAAAGAATCTCGGCGGACGCAAGAGCTAAGAAAACAATTTAAAGTTAATCAAATTCTCGTAAGGTAAAGTCACAACAAGACAAGCAATCAGAGTAAAGTGTGATAATGCTGCTAGACATTCACTCGATGGCGCTGACAGCCGGAAATTCTCGAGGTAGGTAGACGGAATCTCCGATAGCGGAAGGTGTCGGCGGGTTACCGGAAGCTTTGCCATCTAGTCGATTATCTGAGTCGCTGTGACTGTGAGTGGTTGATATTGTCGCTACTGCTACTTGAAATAACATCCTACGAAAATGTATATTTTTTTGGAAACATTTTCTTTTTCCCCTTTTCTAGAGCACGAATCGTACTTTCCAACGTTTGTCGAACTACCAAAGTAGTTGTACACACGTCAAGCGTGAAAATACACTTTCAGAACATTATTACCGTCATGTATTTCACTTCAAAAACAGTTTCAAAGGCAACCGAAGGATGTACTACGTCGTATCAAACCTTTGGTGAAGTTCTTATAAATTCCATGCTTCAATGCATTCTCAAACACATCCTAGGTGTGTGTTTTATAAAGTTCCTGCCAGGATTACGGGGGATGCACGTCGTATGTAAACCATCTCATTAATTATGAGGAGCTTTAAGCATATCATAAATTTGATTTAAGAGAACATAGAAATTTTGGTAGGTAATGATAATGACCTTTTATGCAAGCACAAACCAGCAGTTAAATACTTTAAATTTAGGATTCTAGGATTATAATCAGTTTTCAGGATGAGTAGCATTTTGGCAATAAATTCTAAGGGACGATTATGTTTTATGCAAAACAAATGTAGATTTTACAGTAAAAAAGATCAAACTATCAGTGTTCTATCTGAAATGAAGTTGAAAATTCCAGCAGGAAAGATATAAACTTTAATATGTAAAATACAGCAGTTGGCAATACTAGTTTCACTGTTTCTGATTAAATTTATTATCTAACAATGTAACATAAAACGTGGAACATCTAGTCAGTCCGAATATAGCGGGGCAAAACCTAACCGCAGAACTTGTAAGTACAAGTGAGGAGAACTGGTTACCGAAAAGATACGTACGATTATCTTGTCTTAGATCATTAATCATACTCATGAAGGGTTAGATTGCTTCGAAAACCCCATTTCTTGCTGCCCATTGAACATAGTAGAACTTAAGTAAAAACGGACCTTTGTCAACGCCATCTTGCAGCACGTGGTTACAAACAAAAGCAAGTCAGAATCAAGCCACAATACCCAGTTTGGACATCTTAGTTAAAACTTGCCCCCAAAAGAATTTGTTTTTGATTTATGATCCTCGAACTATGTTCCATAAAACAGGAATATGGACGCACAGATGCTGTTGCGAATAAAGTTTTATCTCGCGAAGTCGTCGTAACAAAAAACTTACGGTTATTTACATAATAGGCGTAATAAGTTTATGTATTTTTAAGAACGTTCAAGTTGCTCGATATAAAACTCGTATTGAACCGGGAGCAACAAAATAACGTCAAAGAGAGATTTCTAACGCACGATTTCCTTCAACTGTAGTTTTCAAATCGTTCCACCGTTACGAGACTAGGTCATTTACTTTACTCTTTTAACATCGGATCTTTTCTACGATATTTGAATACTCAATAGCGATATATAAATTTTTAACGGACGTATGTAAATGTATATTCTTAAAGGTTTGATAACGACACATAAAAGCCTGCTCGAAAATGCTTACCTCGTTTCTTTGGTCAAAATGTCAGGATTATATTTAAATAATTTTTCTTTTCAGTGCTCCCTTTACGGTTTTTAGAAGTATTGCATGCTGCAAAGAACTTTTAATTTTTTTTAATCCTTCCACTTTAAATACCTTTTAGATATTTTCTACATTTCGAGTTTTCGAGCAACACTAAGAAACCAAAACATTTAAAAAATTGGTTGGAAATTCGTTTTAAAGTTGAAAACTAACTTCAGCATTTGGTATATATAAGCACCTAAAAGTGTCTCCACTTAAATACTTAACGTCCAATCGAAAATATTTCCAAACACTAAAAGATAACAATCGGCGGAGCGGCTTAATGGTAAAGGCATTTGACTACAGAGCGGACGGTCTAGGGGTCAAACCCGAGTCGGATGCTCGGCCTACCCAGCCACTGAAAACAATTGGAAACCGGAGCACAGGGGTGGAGTAGGGAGTAGGTAAGGTAGGCCATTGTTGAAGGCATGGAGCTTACCATACCACCCCGTACCGTACGTATAGCGTGCGAAACAACCGAAGTTTGAGAAGCGACTTAGGAGGCCTTAACGCGGGGTGTTAATGCCGATACCTTTACTTTTTTTTTATAAAACAACAATAATAAATACATTTACATTTAGTGTGAGCATAAACTTATTATAGTTTTATAATTTAATTAAAAAAAACCTGTAATTATAGTCGTCAAAACAATATTTAATATAAATTTTGTTTGGGAGCTTGTGAAGGATATTTGTTGTTTTGTAAAATTTTATAAAGGTGTCTAAAAAAATCTTTAGAACATTGCCACAAATTTCGATGATATTGCCTCTTTCAAAAAATTTGGGAAAATCTCCGAGCATTTCCAGAAGTCTGTCGAAACAGTCCGAGCGACACTAAACGAACCAAGAAAGTTGAAGCTGAAGCTCGTTTTGGAACCTAGAAACAACTGACATAAAAGCATCAAAAAACCTTTCCACTTTATTATTGTCTCTCAATTTACTACAAAAGAACGTAATTTTTTCTTTGAAAACATGTGAAGGGTATTTATTGTTTTGCGAAATTCTACTAAGAAGTTTTCATTCATCATCAAATGATTTGATATGGCTTTTAAAAGAAACTTACCAGAAATTGTGATGATATTTCATGCTTTGCGAAAATCTTCGAATATTTTCCGAATTATGTGAAGTCTCTTGAAACAATACGAGCGATTTTAAGAAAACCCAGAAAACTAAAACTTACGAAATAATTTTGAAATTAGTTTTGAAACCGAAAAACAACTTTAGTATTTGGTATAAGCATTTAAAAATCCTTCCACTTTACATGACTTAAACATGTTTTCCAATTCGAAATATTTCCATATAATAATAAATTTAGTGTTCTATATTTAGTGTAGACATAAACTGATTATTGTTTTCTATTTTAATAAAGAAACCTCAATTATGATCGTCAAAACAATATTTAACATAAATTTTGTTTGGAAACTTGTAAAGGGTATTTATTGTTTTACGAAATTCTTCAGCCATCACTAACTTGTATAAAAAAACTAAAAAAATGCCAGAAATTTCGATGATATTGCCGGTTTTGTGAAGTTTAGGAGCATCTCCGAATATTTCCGGAATTATCCGGAGTTTTAGAAGTCTGTCACGAGCTATTCTTAGGAAACCCAGAAAAATTCGGTTTGAAGCCGAAAAACAACTCTAATATTTGGCGTAAGCATCAAACTTCTTCCACTTTAAATAACTAAAAGGTATTTTATCTTCCAATTGAAGATATTCCAAACATTCAATCATAAGACTTTATGTTGATCTATTTATATTTGTTTTAAATATAAATATTGAATTTTTAAATTTAATACAAAAAAACTTTATGTTGATCTATTTATATTTGTTTTAAATATAAATATTGAATTTTTAAATTTAATACAAAAAAACCTATTGGTCAACCAGCTTTTAGAATTCAGACATCATTAACTGATTTTTTGCGGTGTATAAAAAAATATTGCAAAATTGTCAAAAATTTCGGTAATATTGCCTATTCTGCAAAGTTTAGGAAAATCATCGAATATTTTAGAATTCACCCAAGCTTCCGAAAGCTTCCAAAACAGTTTGAGAACCTAAAAAAGCTTTTCTTGAGATTATTTAAGTTATTGTCAAAGTTAGATCAACAGGAATTGTAACGTCTCAATTTAGATATAACTTGGAGTTTCTTGTTAATGTTCGTAATTTACTGTTATTTATTCATTTGTTCTATCCTAACCATGCTATTAAAACACCTTCATTACTCTAAACATTTCGAATTAACATTGATTAAAGCAATGTATTTACAATGTAACTTATACTGAAGGAATCTGTAAAACTGTTGTAGGCAACGTGTTTACGATTGTAAATATATTATAATATTATGTCTTAGAAGCGATTGTACGTATTTCCGTGCTGTTTCTCGTTCGATCATTCTTTGCAGAGCCTTTACTTTTCACTTAATATGAATATATCTTACACAGTTCAAAAAAACTTCATTTATGGAAAAAATCATGAAATCGAAATTAACATAGTAGCCTCTAAAGATCTATACTTATGAATGAAAGTTGGAGAGAGATGAATTTTGCAGAAAATTCCGATAAACTAGTCAAGAACTAGAAAGCATTCTGAGGTTCACGTATCGCGTCTAGCGCTTGAGTCGGACGGTTGCTTAAATATCAGCGGTCCTGAATAATTTATTCTAGTGGCTGCCTTTGCAACTTTACTAGTCTAGTTTTAGGTCTATTTAATCAAAAATATTTAGAAAACAAAAAACTTAACTTATACAACATTGAACCGTTTTGAGACATCTGCTTTTCTCAAGCAGTTATTTGTCCCGCCTTTAAGAACATGCAGTAATCACCCTCAACAAATTATGCGTTCATCTCTTTGTAACGCGTACAAATACTGCAGAACGTACGTCTAGACCTCGAAGAAAATACGGTCGCCGTTTGGCTTGTATGCTGCAACGTGTAGAAAGAGGACAGTTGCTTAAAAGCTGTTGTAACTTGAATGACTCAGAATGCTTTCTAGTTTTCGGCTAGTTTTTATAGTTGACCACATTTGTTAACAAATTTAAAGATCTGATTGATCTGGCTTTCCTTTGGAACGTATTTCAGTGCATTCTAAACTTTTAACTGAAACAAATCTTGGTTGACTTCTGATATTATTACGGAGGGAGAAATTCTGAGAAATTTGTTCAAGCAATGCAAAACTAGTAATGATCCAAGTTTGTTAACTTTTAATCTTATTGAGTAAACATAACAAAGTTATTGTTGGCGCCAAAAAGGTTAACAATGATAGTAGATATTTTGATTCTGTTTATAAGCCCAAAGCGGCTTGGAATATCATCAAAGATGAAATAAGTTCAAATAAAAAATCTCTTTCTCCAAATTCTTCCTATGATACATCTGGCAAACCCCCATTTAACTATAATAAAAGTGCCGATGCATTTAATAAATACTTTGTGTGTTCTAATCAACCATATACACTTTTCCCGAAAATCTAAATTCGAGCAGTAATGAGATATCACAGATGTTCCTTGCTGCTTACTAACATATGCAGCAGATTTCATTGCTCAGATAGTTACAGTTAATACGAGTAAATGAGTCTTTTGGTGCCGCTGCTTATCCAAGTTTTCTTAAAATGGCAATTGTCAGAACAGTATTTAAGAAAAATGGTAATACAAAATTTGAAAACTGCAGAGCTATTTTTATTTTGTCTGTGTTTTCAAAAATTTACGAAAGAAGTTATGCGTAAGTTAGACCAGGGAGAAAAAGTGATTAGAGTTTATTTTGATATCACACGGGCCTTCGACGACGTTATATTGGTATTAAGAGACTCTCCCTAAACTGGGTGACCACCTACCTTGCTGAGCGCTCCTAGAAGGTTGTATTAAAAATTACTGTTGGTGAAGAATATCATTTTGCTACCCTTCGAGTTGACATTGCTATTCCGCAGGGTAGCGTCCTTAGTCCACTACTTTTTATTGTTTTCCTAAATGACATTGTCAACAAAGCTAATGTCGAGTCTAGTACTTTATTTTCCGTTGACGCTTCAATTGTGTTGTTGACCTGAATTAAGCAGTAAGGCTGTTTATGGAAGATGCAGACATATTGTGACAATAACGGCCTAAATTTTAACAAAACTGAAGCTATTATTTTTTCTGAATTCGAAAACTTCCACGGTCAGTCTCAGTATTAACAAAACATCTTCCGGGTTGGGACAGGGTCCCAACCCGGAAGGCGTTTTCCTAATATTATTTTCACTGTTAATGAATCTCAGTGCAATTTAAATCTAATACTAAAACCATACCGAATACAGAACTGCTCAGTAGTACGATTTCGAGCAATACATGTTGATTCCAACATGACGTGGTATAACCACACCGATAAAGTTGTAAAGGCCTTGTTAACTTATTCTTTGTGCTGTGGAGACTTAAAACTTTTTTCTTCATAAAATTATTAAGGAAACACCTTCCAAAATACTTTACATTATTCGTTTTATACGTAAAACTGAAAACTACTGAAAATTTACTACTTACATTTACATTTATTGCCTGAAAATATAAATGTAAGTATAGTTTTGCTCGATTACTTCAGTACGACCTCTAACAGGTTGTCTGATATTATTAGCCTTAAAATCATTATGTCAAAATTTATTGTTTGAGCATAATTCCATTTGTCATAAGTACACTCCAAACTCTCCTTACGAGCACTCCGAGCATATGTAAAGCGGTAGTAATGTCGTATGTCGTCGGCAGATATGCGTTCAAATTTCATACCGTGTAAGCTCCCTAATTATTTTATTGCAGTGGAAGATAGTTTTTGGATTTTTTTTTTAATAATTTGTTAAATATTTTGACTGTTAATTTACAATTTGTAATGTTGGCGATTAAAAAAAATTACGTATAATATAGTAAATCCAGGTTTTCGCAGAAAGATTTGTAATTTATTTCCAACTTAATATTGCACAACTTGTACCCTTAACAAACCCCGAATGTTTATTTTAAAAATCTTGAAATATCCTTGTTTCCGTATCAAGACATTTTAAGTATTTGTCAGCGAACGTTAGCCTCTAAGACAAAAAAAGAGAGCTACCACAATGATATTATGTCACAACATCACAAATACATTTCGAGAGCTTTTAAGTAAAATAAATCCGATTTGTTATAAAATTCTATATGTTGTTTGTCAGGAAAAATATAGAGCTTGAAAGGTATTATTGAAAAAGCATGTGATCCTCAAAGTCAAAATAGCAAGCATTTGACCCTGACTTGGTCCTGTGTTTAAGTTATATCTACAGAAGGAATATAAATAGTATCTTTTTGTGAATTGATAGTTTTTATTGAATTATTTATGCTGCTTTCCATATTTGAATCAAATTGATCTCTAATTATATATATAAAAAAACAACTTAGTTCAATCCACCAGTTTGCCGCAGATGTTTTGCAACCTGCGTATTTTTATTGTGCAACACGCTTAGTTATACGTAATCCTTTTATTTTAATTTTAGCAAGATACAAACGATTATTCACTACTTACGATTAATTCCCCTTAAACAATTGTTTCCTAGGGTTTAGGGGAGGTGGAGGCTTGTACGATTGCGACTAACGTGAAAAATATCCTTTCCTTTGCATAACCCAATGTTGGGAACTTTTATTAACAAATTATAGAAATTATTAGGGTTAATATTAGGTACATATTATAATATTACTTGAAAAACGTAAGTATCAGAATTTCTTTCTACTCTAATGATACTCGTATTATTAAATACCGGAAGTTCAGGCAAAATACCTAAAATGTCTGAAAATACCTGTTTTCCCGACAAGTATCATTTTAAAATATAAATGCCTATTTTATTATATTTTTAAAGTAATTTATTTAAAAGTATCCCTACTTTGATGCACTCTTCGTATAAATACCATTGTTAAACATAGATCCTGTCTTGTATTATTCAGTAATTAAATTTCGGTAAAGCTCTTAGCCTACAATTGAAGCTCTTGCTAGGAGCGAACACATGCAGTGTGTATTTCTAAGGGTTTTCTGTAATAAATTCACCATAACTATTTTCAGACTTAATCTAGAATTTATAAATTGGTGGTGCCTTTATTGTATTTGGGTTTAGTTTAGAAGTTTTGACTATTATCGTGTTCCGTTAAAAATTATACCTGTAAAGGTAGGGGAGATTATATTTAATATTTTAAAATACATTTCTACGAAGGAGGAAATTAAAAAATACAAGAAAATGTAATTTTAATTAATACTATAATTCTAAAATAAATCAATTTATATTAATAAGTAGAAAAGTTCCTATCTGTTTCCTGGTTAGAGCCAAAGTATATTCTTGTAACTGTATTTTTCTTTTAATATATATTTTCTTCTAAATGTCGTTCTAAATTGTCTTTGATCTTCTAAAATTCTAACCCCAATAATTATTTATACAGATTGTCCGAAAAACAGTCTAAACATACAAAAATTAATGAGTGCAACAAGGAAGACATAAACAATGTGGGTAGCACAACAAAGATAGAATACAATCATGGCTAGGTAATTTTTTAAACTAAAGACCTCTCTCCAATAACAAGCAAGCAAGCAAAAACATCTGTCCTAAATATTTTATCTATCATTAAGAGCATAAATTCCAATTCTTTCTCCGTATCGATTAGTGGTTCTTATATTATGGCATCACATCTCTTCTTCACAATTGAATAGCATATCGTGGTTTTAAACTGCACACTTTGAATACACGAATTAAAACAATCAGCAACTTAACTTCACTTTATGCTTTTAATGACAGATAAAATATTTATGATAGATTTTTTTGCTTGCTTGCTTGTTATTGGAGAGAGATCTTTAGTTTAAAAAAAATTACCTAGCCATGTTTGCATTCTATCTTTGTGGTGCTACCCATATTGTTTATGTCTTCCTCGTTGCACTCATTAATTTTTATATGTTTAGAATGGCTTTCGGACAATCTGTATATTTCTAATGTTCTTCAAACCCCAACTCAGTAATTTGTTTTTGTATTTCTAATGTTTTTTGTTCGTATCCAATCAATAAAAATTATCGAAGCATAGCGATACACAAAATAAAAAAGAATATTCAATGCCAAAGGGAATTTAAACGCGTACACTGCCTAGATCTTATTTTCTAAAACAATTCAAACCAAATTAATAAAAAAACTATTATTAAAAAACAGAACATTTATTTTTTAGTGCCTAAACTCTTGAATACTTTAAGCATTCTTAAAATCTGAACAGCCGGGCCTTCAGCCATTATATTTAAATCTTGTCAGATCAGTCTGACAACTGATTTAGGTGCGATGTAGTATAGGATACGCTGGATAAATTCCAAATATTTAAAAGATAGCAAACTATTTTTTGTAGATACTTTTGCAATTATTCAATTTCAATTAAATAATGGATAGTGTAGGGCATGCATGCAACAACAGCACACTTAAGTAAAGACCTCACCAATGAACAATTCAAAATTAATGATATATTAATATTTTTAAAATTGTCAGAGGTTTCTTAACACAGATGAACGATTTTGATGATATTTTTTAATTTTAGAGTTAATGTGATCTTAAAATACGTCTCAAGGGGTTTAACTTGGTGCATTTTTGTTGGTTTTAATTCTGCCAAAACTTGTAACTTTACACTTACGAGATGTCATGAAAAATTCGTTTAACAAAGTTTTTAGTTATGTAAGTTTGAACGTCATCTCTTTCGAAATAGTCACCTTTGCGCAGTAATGCACCGATCCCAGCATTTCTGCCACTTCTGGAATGCGGCCTCGAAGTCATTTTTATAAGCGAATCGAGAACCTGCGATTAGCACTGGCGACCTTTGAGCTAGATATTCATCTTCGGGAAAATGAAGAGGTCCGCAGGAGCTAAATCTGGTGAGTAGGGCTCGTCTGCTGACGGAGATCTTTGCAGACTTCGGCTCAGGGGCCAGCAGGCGGTGGACAAACTTGGCAGCGACACACCGCACCAACCAATACGACACACCAACAATGTCAGCAATGTCATTGACCGACCTGCGATAATCCTCATGCACAACCTGCCGAATTTGTTCCAAATTTTTAGGGGTGATCCAGATCGCTTGTCGACTTCCAGGAACGTCCGTCCGCTTTTGAAGCGCCTGTGCCACTCGAAACATTACGTACGACCCATTGGATAATTGCCGAAGCATATTCAATGTGTCTGTGGCCGATTTCCCAAGTTTAATGCAAAATTTCACGTTGACTATTTGTTCCAATTTTTTATCCATGTTTGAATCGCAGACTGGCATACGCACGTGATCACCAAAACGCAAATTTAACGACACAGAAATATCACTTGGCACACTGTCTTATCAAGGTTGTAGCTCACTATCGCTGCGCGCAAGTCTGCGCTGTAATCTATTGGTGCGCTACAGAGCTACTCCGGGAACTTTTTGATACCACCTTGTACATTAATTTAATTTTTAAGCGGTTATCATCACTTTGATCACTCCCAAAATACTGACATTCATTTACTGTTTTAATTTTTCCATATATTTTTAAATTATTAACATAAAGCGACCTTATTCAGAAAACATAATTTGTCTTGGTGATTTTAATATTGGCTTCCTTAAATCTGATGATCCAGCTACACTGTTACTTTGCAATATTATTGAGTCTTTTGATTTGCACCAAATAATTAATCAGCCAACCAGAATCACCGATACTACTGTTTCGTTGATAGATCTCATCCTGGCTTCTGACCTGTCGTTGGTTGATGCTAGTGGAATAGTTGCTTGTCATTTAGCTGATCATGATCTCATTTTTTGCGACATTATTACTAGTAGCGTTCCTGTTGAACCTACTGTTAGGACTTTTCGTAATATTAATAATATAGACCTGAACTTATTCAACTTGGACTTAGAATCGTTACCATTTCATCATATTCTTCGGATGGCTAATGTCAATGAGAAATTAATCTTTTTTAATGAACTTGTTATACATCTATTCGATAGGCATGCTCCTATGGTTACTTGTAGCTTCAAAAAGCCTCATGTGCCATGGTTGACGGATAATCTTAGGTATCTAATGAGTCTAAGGGATAAAGCTAAAGCCAAGTATAGAAGGACAAAATTGCTTCAACATTGGGACTATTACAAATCACTAAGAAACCTAACAACTCGCTCTGTTCTTAATGAAAAGAAGGCTTATTATAATTCTATATTTACTAAAAATGACCAGAGGACATTATGGAAAAATTTAAAATCTGTTGGTATAGGCTCAAGGAACCAAATTAATATTCCTCGACACCTTGCTAATCCCAATGATATTAATGATTACTTCATTAATATTAATAGTATTCCTAAGATTGCAACTAATTCAACTATGAAATACCATAACAATACTTTGGATATATATAAAACTCATGATTACGAGCATTTAAATTTTAATTTTTCGCTTGTGGATATCTCGGACATCATTAAGGTCATTAATACACTTAAATCGAATGCTGTTGGTTGTGACAACATCAACGTCACCATGATTAAATTGTGTTGCCCTTTTATTTTTCCTTATATTATTCATATAATAAATTCATGCTTACTGGAACACACATTCCCTGAGCCGTGGAAACACGCGTTGGTAAAGCCTCTGCCGAAAACAAGGCAATTAACGACTTATAAGGACCTAAGGCCCATAAGTATACTACCGGCTTTTTCGAAAATACTTGAAAGAATTATTCATTCTCAGTTATCTGGCTATATTAATACAAATAATATCCTTCCATTAACACAATCTGGCTTTGGAAAAGGTTAAAGTTGTACTACAGCACTATTAAAAGTCACTGATGACATTCTATCTGCGACTGACCAGGGGAAAATTACTATCCTTGTCTTGCTTGATTTTAGTAAGGCTTTTGAAACGGTCGACCATGGAATTTTGATCTCAGTCTTGAAATACATGGGAGTTAACAGGGAAGCCCTTTCGTTGATTGATAGTTATCTGCGTAATAGGCATCAAACCATTACTCTAGATGGTGTCGAGTCTCGTCCATTACTTGTCCCGCAAGGTGTTCCTCAGGGATCAATCTTGGGACCGTTATTGTACTCTGTTTATACTTCAATGTTTATCAACAAATTAAAATTTTGCCAAGTTCATGTATACGCCGATGACACACAGCTGTATCTCTCGTCCAGTCCATCAGAGTGGATGGAGACAGTTGAAAAAATAAACTCTGACCTTCAATATATTTTTGAAGCGTCAGCCCAACATTCTCTCAAAATTAATCCTAATAAATCAGCGGTACTTCTGTTTGGTAATAAAAATATATGCAATAGATTATCACCTTTTATCCATATCCGAATGAACAATGTTGAAATACCAGTTGCTACTAAGGTTAAAAGCCTGGGGATGTTTCTTGATAATTCCTTTCGGTTTCGGGATCAAATAACTAAGTACATAATATATGTCAAGGTTATCAAAATTTAAAACACCTATACCCTCACAGATCGCATTTAAATCAGCAGGTTAAGAAGAAGGTCTGCGAGGTTTTCATTTTATCACTGTTTAACTTTTGTTCTCCCGTATACCATTCGGCATTGGATAAAAGGACAGTTGAACGTATTCAAAAAATGCAAAACTCGTGCTTAAGATTCATTTATGGAATTAGAAAATTCGATCATATATCCCACAAACTTGAAGTTGCTGGTTGGCTGACGATGAAAAATCGCAGGGAGCTTCAATGTCTAACACTTTATCATCAAATTCTTCTCACGATGACACCACCATATTTGTACAATAAAATAAGGTTTAGGACAGATATTCATAATATTACAACTAGATTCAGGGGACTTATAACACCACCTCACCATTCTCTCTCCCTCTTTGAACGGTCATTCTCCTTTCAAATTTATACTTTATACAATAATCTTTCTTCTGAGCTTAAGATGCTCAATCTGAAAACTTTTAAGAGTCAACTTCGTCTTGTACTTTTTCGGAAGCAGTGCAGTAGATAAATATAGTATTGGTTACGTTATTGTTAGTACTTAGGCGCCGATGTGTATTTGTCTCAATTCTATTTTGATAGCAGTACATCATCATTATTATTATTATTATTATTATTGTGTTACTATTATGTTACTAGGGTATTACTTTGCTTTACGTTCTCTTCCAGGTGCTTACCCATCGCGGAATGTTAGGAATGTTGGAATGTTAGGTATAAGTTAGGACAGTTAGGCTAGGTATTGTAAGTTGAATTTACTGTTGTCGTAATAATTAAAGGTTTAGGTGGAAGATCAGTAAGCAGCTAGCTGCCCTCTGAACCTCGCCTTTTGGTTCTCTAATTTTTAGCCTCCCACTTATCCTGTATATCTATTTTAATTATTGTAATTTTTGTTAATTTGTGTGGACATAACTTGGAGAATAAAGACTATTATTATTATTATTATTATTATTATATTTAGATTAGTCACAAGCATCAAATTTTATATAAGTAATGCGATCATACTCCTTTTATAAAATTTTATCCTCAATGGCCTAAGTATTGTTAAGAACAAAACATGTAACTGCTTTTTCATACATAAATAATTATTTAAAAAAAAAAATAATGTGGATTGGACATTGGTTATTATTATATTCCCTAATCTAGCCTTTAACAATTTGAAAAATCCACACATTAATCATTGAAAAACAAAATAAACAGCAGATGACCTAGGACAGTAACTTAGGGAACTCCTGATGATTGTTCGAATATGTAGGAGGATTGAAAATACATTGTGACTATGTTTTGCATATTCTCAAGGTAAGTCATTGGAAAGCTACTGAGTTTTCAATGGAACCGTACCACTGAAATTTATACGACAATATTACAATGTGTGAAATGCTACCAAATGTCTTGGAAAGGTTGGTGAATATACAGGTATTTTTATATCCTTTTTTTACTTAAAACATACTGTGAAACGTCAATACATTCGTATTTGTACTTGTGGGAATAGCTTGTTTTACGTATGGTTGTGTCAGCAATACATTGTAAATTATTCTTTTGTTAAGCTATTTACATTTAATTGTGTATGTACGTATGTTATTCAACAGTAGCACATTATTCCAATTAATCTCACTAAGCTGGCGATATATTCGACTAAAATCTGCCCGCTTGCAATCATACTTAACGAATTCATTCATTTTATCGTATTCACATTCCGAGTGTCAGTAATAGTTATTAAGTGTCGGATGGTATCTAAAATCCTCAGCTACAAATAGAAAATCGTTTCTTCATACTTCAACGTTTAAACTAGATTTAACTAAATTTCTTATCAGGTAGCAAGATAAGTTTAGTGATTAGTATTATCAGTTCAAGTAAAATGTAAATTAAAATCCTTTTCTAGTTAAAGCTTTGTAATTATTATAATTAGAACTTGATATAAATAGAGAGAAGAACGTAATAAACAATATAATAAAACGCAATAAAAATATTTCGTTATAATTTGGGCATTTATTAGTAAACGTTATTACAGGATAATCTATTTAAATAGATCTCGCTAGTCAGTAAAAGCTAGACCTTCACTTCAGCAATCTCCAAACCAATTAATTATAAAAGTATTGCATAACCAAAAGGGGCAGGTAACAAAACATTTGGCCCGAGCTGTATATGGAAAAAAAGGGTTGACGGTTTTAAATACTAAAACTTTGTGATTTAAAAGCTTGCTTGCAAAAGTGAACTTTTAATTAAATTAAAGAGAAAATTTTGATAAGGCACGCATGTAAAATGTGTGTGTGCTGGTACCGTTTATAATGAAATAAAATTAAAGTTTGTTCAATTCTGTACAAGCTGGAACAAAATTAATTAGATTATCTACACTTTACATGTATTTAGCTACAACTTCTAACTTCACTGTAATCTCCTTATAAAAGAAGTAATTTGATCTTCAATCTAATGTTTCTGCAGAGTCACATTCTTTCGTGAAAATAAATTTTTATTTTTCATAAATAACTATGACGGTCGAAAAAATAATAGTTTTTTCTAGCAAGGAAGGAAGGATTCATTTGTCTATTTCAAAATTTGTGCTAATTTTTAGATTAAATTTGCACAATTTCTTGAACTGCTTTTGGGGCACACCCAATTAAACAATTTAATTTAATTAACATAAATTTAATTCTGTATTCACCTTTAAATTAAACATTTTACCCAAACCTATTTTTACTAGGTTGTATCAAAGGTTTCCACTTTTGGTTTAAATATATACCTATTCAAAAGTGGCGGAAACTTTTGATACAACCTTGTAGGTACTAATTTTGTTATTCTTGCTTCATAAATATCACCAGCAAGTATATTTCAATAACCATTCATTTATGTCGGTATTTTGCACAAATCCTCTGGTAATCACAGTAAGTTAAAAGAGAAACGTTGATATCTGTAACCGACATTCATGAAACATTTAATTAATGGTTCTGTATTTGGATACACGTGCGGAATTATGTCAAACTGGTTCTATTTTGTACTGTCTGTTTTGTGTTTGTCGTTTTGATATGATTCTGAAGCGATGGCAATGTAATAAGGTGACATTTTACATCGTGTAATCCGATTTGATACTACACACCACGTTGTTGAAAAACAAACAATGACAAAACGCGAGGATAATAAATACATCAAATCTTGCAGATTATAAAATAACCAAACCGAATAAATTTTCGTAAATTTCCATTTAATAGAGTACTTGTAAAGCGAACAAATGCTCGTCGGTTTGTTGAAATGAGAACATCCGGTTTTATTTTTTGAAGTGCCTAAAAGGAAATACATTTTCAAAAGCTCCTTTGAAACAAAGTTGTTGATCAAACATGAAAAGGTTAGCACACATTGTTAATTCAGGACACTAGAAAAACTAAATGCAAAAAGGAGACCATAATTAATGACGATTCGAGATGAATGGTCATTATCCGACAGAAACAAAGTCGATGCGGGTTTGTGCTGTAAATTAAACAAGTGGCGCAATTACCGCAGCTCTATGAGATAAATTGAAAGGCCGATCGCGTCCCGAGCTCTGTAATTTTCAGTGGGCCCACAGACGTCACTAATTATCATGTATATTACATGTTGACATTCCAATTTCCCGAGTTTTATGATAGCGAACTATAAAAATTGAGAATTGCCACACGTGTTAATCACGTTTGTCCTCGAGGGTTGTAATAAAGAAATGTATTAGAAAATAAACTAATTAAAGACCTGGGTTACAAAAACTCGATTTTTCAAAAATGGCAGCTAAATAGTAAACTGCAACTAACTCATATAGGGAACAAATTATTATGAAAACGTTGAATACACAGTTTAAGGCTATTAAGAATTATTTATTTAGCAAGGCAATTTACTGCTGTAGCTGGCGTTTCACAGCCGAGGCAAAGCTTTTATTATTATCATCTGGTCATCTAGTACCATGCGGTGGTACTATGGACAAAAGAAAATATATATAGATTAACTCGAGAGGCCTTCAAGGCCTATATGGCTTTCTTTGTAATGCTTTCAACTATTTTTTGTATCTGCCAAGTTTTTTCAGTTTGAATCTCCCAAGCATCGCAGATATCCCTCGATGTACTAAACTATCCTCTTCTTGGCCTTCCTCTGCTGTTGCCTCCTTGTGGCACTTCTTCCACTATCCATTCTAGCTAGCGTGTCCTAACCCGGTTCACTGTATAGCTAGAGCTCACTATTTGTTCTTCTCCTCCACGCTCCTTAGTGCATTTCTTTCCCATATTTCTATCTTCTTTATATCTTCGTTCCAGAGTATCCACGTGTTGTACCTTCTTAGTTTCATTCTTCTTGATACGTTTGAAAATATTGCTCGGTGAACATAAGTTCTTTTGCCTCTCTGGTGTGATTCTTCCTTCTATATCTTTTGATGTACCAGCCTTCCCATCTATTTCCATACCGAGATGTAGCACACTATATAGTCTGTTAAAGTTTTACTTCTTGTCTGCGATTATTACGCCTGCCACATGCGGAGAATGGATTGAGTAACCTGACAGATGTCGTTAGCAGAAATATAATGAAGACGTGACGAATGACCAGGGAGATATACTGACTGAATTATGCCCACAAATCGAACTCAGAATAAACAACACGTTTTTCAAACATAAACTGTTGCGCATATATACACGTACATGGTCAGACACAAAAGTACGGCTCTCCACCATAGACTACATTATAACAAACACCCCAGAAATATACTGGACGTCCGAACGTTGACATCAGCTTATGTGGGAACAGATCACGGATGAACAAACCACCCTTCATAAAGGCCCCACCCTAATATGTACAGAAAATGAAAGCACGAAACAACCCTGCAACAGACGATTAGAGGAAAAAATAAAGGCGAATAGTATAACCAACAGTGATGGTGTGAAACAAAGCTGGATGAAGTCAACAACAAACATTATCACCGAATCAAATGAAGCATCGAGACTGCGGAAAGCCAATATATAAATAACCAACGTGAAAAATTACCCAGTGGAACCAACAACCAACACATCTCAAGAATGTATGGTGAAAAGATCTGAAGCCAGAGGGCTCCAAACCACCAGAAAGACCCCCAAAAAGATGACGAGACAGTTGATCGTCAGTTTCCCAGAAAAATAGAATCCAGTAAAAACACAGGTCAAAGACCTAATGTAAGAAGAAGAAGAAGAAACCTTCCATTCCGTCCGTACCTCTACCTCCTCAAAATCATATATTTCGGCTTTCCCTATTGATTTTTTTGGCGTACCTTCTTTACTTCTAGTATCAGTTTCCTTAGTTTTCCTTTAAGCTGCTCCTTTATTTTTGTTCTTCTTCTTCGAGTGGCGTGCCCTTTACAGACCAAATCGCCAGCATATGCTATATACTTACTAATAAGATTTTTTGAAAATGTTGCCTTTTTTAGATCACTTTTCCTTAGGTATGTTTCTATTATGATATTGAAAAGAGTCTTAGACATGGGGTCTCCAATGTGTCTGAAATTTATGGAAGAGTTTTCCATTAATTTTGACATCAGCATACGTCTCCTGCAATGCTATTTTAACAAATGCACTAACATTCTTGGGCATCTTATGTTTATCGTCCAGCTGATTATTTCTTTTGACTTGGTCTTATGCTTGCCTGATATCTATGAATATTGCATACAGTCACTTTTCTTGCATTACTATTATGATAAATATCTGCTCTGCTGTTGATTTGTTTACTCTAGTCTCCCTTTGATAGTTCCCAAGTTCCTTTTAAGCAAAATACTGCAGTCCTCTGCCTATTTATTAATTTGGCTAGTGTTTTATAAGTAAGGAAATAATAATATAATTTTCACACCTTTGAAAGTCACCTTTTTTATGAATTGGAACTATTATCCCATCTGGCCAATCTTTTGCCATTTGGTGTTCACGCTTCTTCTATGAGTTTAAATAGTTTACTCTGTCATATTTGCCTGGACCCTTTTTATTTCTGTGATGATCTCCTCTAATTATTTCGTTGTTGGGGGTTTACTTCTTGTGATTCTTGTAACGTCTGTGATATATCACTTATGACTTGGTCTTGCTAACATTCCTTTGTAGTATTCTGCCCAGATCTTGCTTTGCTCTTCCTTTACTCCAACCATTTGGCTGTGTCGGTCTTGATGGAAAACTTCATTCTGCCTATATCCCTTGCTTATTCCATCGGTTTTCTAAAAAAAATCTTATGTTTATTAAATGGGTTTCCGATTTCTTGTATTGTATTTTCCTCTGCAAATCAGAATTGCTGTTCTCCTGCTTTCCATGTACTTCTTCCCTTTTCCTAGGTATTTCTTGCAAGTAGATGCCATTTTGATTTTTTTTTATGTTCTAAGGTATTGCTTCCTTCTAGCGTATCAGTCTTTCTTTTCTCCGTTTTCTTTGTGTCTGCAATACGTTTGTTTACTTTACCTTTTTAATGCTTCCTTTATGTTATTGTATTCCTTTTCCATCTCTGTACCTTCTCTTTTAGGTGTGAAAAATAGATTTTATAAATTAGTTGTTTAGATACTCAATCAGTAAAAGCCGAACTTTTGTGTCTGTCTATCGTCAGTAAAATAAATCATGTTTCAGTTTGATGTCAATGTAACGTAGTCAAGTCAACCTTACCACCAGTTTCACAAAATTTTCTAAACTCTGGTTCAGTTTTATTGCCAAAAAGTTAATTAAAACTCTAAAAACAAATGAAAAATCATAAAATTTATTTTATACAAAGTGAAATAACTAAATCCGTTGGTTAAATTTTGTAAAACTTCGAGAACTGCTTATGTAGGTTAAAAATTCTTCCACAAGAAGCTTTAACATATGCATCTAGCGTGGTAATATAGGAAATGAGACGCTTTCTAGATAGAAATCTTAAAATTGTTCGAATGTAGTTTCCAACGAAAACGAAATAGAAAAGCATAAGCTTGAAATGAGCTTTGCGGTTGAAAAAAGGTCACCGGAATATTACCTTTGGGGTACCAAGAAACTTTGTTACAGCTGGTTAATCTACTTCAATTTAAATAAGTACAGAATTTTTTAATTTAAGCAAAATTATCAGAAACCAACAGTTGTAAATTAAGCCGTTATGCTGAAGATTAGGCTTTTGGTGTATTTTTTTTCTACCTCAACGATGACACAGTAAAAACCCTGTACTTCATTCATCATTCTATTTATATGTAAAACGTTTTATTTATAATTATTTTAAAGGAAAATATGGATTTCTAAGATCTTTAATTACGTAATTGAACTTAACTAACATGGTTACCAAATCCCTTCAAATTTATAAATTTGGCACGGCTGAGATTCGAACTTGCGTTCCCTACACTGCCATGCAGACCTCTAATCCACTAGGTTATCTTGCGACCTAAATTAGTAAAGGATTAACAGGGTTTTGTAGATAAAATTTGGACGAAAGTATTCTTTCGTCATTTAGAAATTATTTTGATGACTAAAGTTAAGTTTCAAATTATGTTATACTGATAACAAAGTCTATGCTGCTCAAGATGAACGACAACATACATTTAGAAACACTAAAAATGCCAAAAATTAATAGAAAAGGTAACAGCAATTCTAAAAAGTTTTGAGTTGAAGTTTTCAACGTATAAGTGATCGGTGTAAAGGTTGAAGTTTAGGTATTATAAATGGTCAAACAAGAAGAGTAACTTTAGATGGCATATTCGTGAACGTGTCTAATTAAGTGGAGAATTGGCGGCAACGCCGGTAGAGGCGCTGTAATACTAATTACCCCAGCTATAATACCCCCGGGCGCTGTTAATGAAAATACACTTCACTGGGCGCGCTGAAAAACTCAATGAGGGTTCATAAATGATGTAAATTTGTCGCTACGCCACTGGTGTATCTTCCTCTTGTTTTCATATTACGTCACAAAAAGCTCCCAGGTTCTCTAGACTGAGACCGAAAGTACGGTGAAGTAACCGTTCTTCGTTTACTAAGTATACTTTCAAGGCAATGTTATAATAACATCTTTACGAGTGTTACACAAATTTGTTGCGCTTAAATAGTGTTCCACTTTAAGAGAAATATTTATAAGACCAGGCTTATACACCAAATTTCGCGTTGTAAAATGTAAAAGGTGCATTATCTATGGTGAAACCAGGCCAAGGCTTTTGGAAAAGACCTTCGCGTTTTACCTTGATATAAGTACAGCACTTTTTGGATATATTTTTAAAACACTCTTAGTAATGAGCTGTTTATCCTTAGGATATTCTAAAAAAATGTCTTTTTAAACTTTAAACCTGGAAAAATTATGTTTATTAGTTTGGTTGTACCTTCTACCTAGTCTGTTAGAATAATTTATTAAATCAATTTTCTTTTTAATAAAAGTCCACTGAAATTACCCTCATATTTTTCCAAAGTAAGTCTTTCGAAATATTCAATTCTAAGCAAAAATACAAGACTGTGTCGATCAATAAATAATGAAAAACAGTATCCAGTACCAAGCGAATTTGAAGTTGGTCATGATTTACTAAACGTATGCCCAAATTTACAGCAATTGCTTTTTTTCTGAAGTGTCTGATATCTTTCCTTTCCATTTTAGCCTTGATATTTGACTGTTTTTCAATTTTACGAACTTACTGTGCAAAATCGATCGTGACCGAAAACTATTTGTTAAATAAAATAAGTGGTTGTTTGAATATATTTTATTTTTGGAAATTTTCTTTTTTAACAATTCTGATAGGCCAGTAGTACGGTAGAGTGGGAGTGAACGTAGTACGGCAATATAGAAAATTAAGCAAAAGCCTGCTTGGTCAGAACTTAAATGGGTGACCACTCAGCGGCTCGGTGTGTTCGGCCCCATCGATACTGTAACAGTATAAGAGGGTAAAAGGAAAAGAAAAAAAGAACAATTCTGATATTAGTGATATTGCATGTTTGGTGTAATTTTCTTAAAAATGTCGACAATCGCCAAACTTACAATGAAGTTGTTGTAGTAGCGATGAAGTAATGGAAAATGACATTGTTGGTTATTGTAGAAACTGCCGAGAAGTTCACAGAGAAAGAGGTTTAGATTACACTTTTACTAATTGTTTACGGTATATCACACACAAGAAATGCTGTTGGGCGTATTAGTATTTTATTAATTTTCATTTTTGTGCTATTTAATGCTTTCTTTGATTCAGTAAATTATCTAAATCTCCAGAACTCTCTTAGTCAGCTTTTAATCCTTTTAATCTTTTTCCTCGGTAATTAATTTCACTTTTTTTTTGTGTATCTGTTATTGAGACTCTTGGTCTCGTTCTTATGATTTTAGAGCTTTTCTGAAATTTCTAGCTTCACCCTTATAAATTCTTGTCGTATTTTAGGGCAGGTTATGTTCTTTCTTCACCGCTTGGTAAAAATTTCTAACCCTCTTATTAACATAATTATCACTTTCCGCAGCCTATGTTCCAAACTGGTCTCGCCTTCTCTGCAGGTTTTTGAATTACTCTTTCAAAACTGGAGATTATAAGTTTTTCAGCAAAATACTGGAACGTAATAAGCAGTTGCAATAGAATTTGTTGAAGTCATAAAAGCATGCTAATATTGTTGAAAAAGTAGATTTAGATTCAGATACCAGAAATTGAGTCAAAAATACCTACAACGCCCGAAACTGACTCAATAAATGCCATCATAAGGTATAAATACCAAACTTGTTATATTCTTAAAGCAATTTATTTAAAAGTATCCAAACATTATTAATTTGAAAGTGCTTATTTCGATGGAGTTTTCCTATAAATGCCATTGTTAAGAAAACATCTTGCCTTGTATTATTCTGTAGTACAAATCAGTGGTCGAAATGGGGGGGGATGCGGGGGATGGCATCCCCCTAGTTTGTTAAAAAAATTAAGCCGTTCCCCTACATTGAAACGAAAATTAAACCATCCCCCTACTTTGAAAAAAAAATAGAACATCCCAGTGCTAAACTACGGGGTTTCATCTTACAAATATGATTTTTAAAATTAATTATTTAGTAGGTAGCCGGTATGTAAGTAACTAGTATTCAATTCTTCAATAAATATGATTCATTGTTTGGGTTTGAGCACCGCGCGGCTCCCGTGGAGTTTATTTATTTATTTTAAAATACCCACAGACAAAACAGCTATCCATTACTTATAAAGACACTCTTATCAATCTGCGTGTATTAAAAACTAAAAAATATTGGAGTAAATGTGGAATCAAGTATTAGATTCTTAAGTGAGGTTTTAATTAACCAAATTAAAAAACTCAGGTTTATTTTTTGTCTTTGTAGTATCGCCATTTTATTTTCCTAAACTGATGAACCATCTCACACACGTAAATAGGTTGGGGGGGGGGGGGGTACTGAATATTGGAAAATCTAGCATCCCCCTTGCAATATTTTCCCACTTCGACCACTGGTACAAATGCTTTAAATTTTAAAGACAGCTTAATCTACCCCTGAAAATCTTGCACGGAGCAAACATATACATATACCTATACAATGTGTATGTTTAATTTTCTGTAATAAATTTACCATAACTAGTTTCGCACGTAATCCACAATTTGCAAATGGATATTCCCTTCATGATGTTTCAGATCAATAGAACTTTATGCTATTACCGTGTTCAGTTAAAAGTTACATCTGTCTGCAAGGATGCCAAGATTATTTTTCAAATTTAAGATTGCATTTTCATAAGAAATGAAATAGAAAAAAATATATAAGAAATTGTAATTTTCATTATATTATGGTGGTTGTAGAAGAAGGTTTATATTGGAAAATATAAGAATAAGAGTTTATCTTCAGTTTTTAGTTCCTATCTTATAGGTACCTTTACAGTGCTTAAACTCCTGCCATTTTAAATATTTTTAATAAATAATATAATTTCCGGCCTTTAGTAATAGGTATGCAGTGTTCCAAATTGTTTGAATTAATAAAGGAACTACAATGTGATTTTTTAAAAACTCAATTGCAGCAGGCCGTATTCTGACTTAATACAGACAGTTCTAAGGTTATTAAGACAGAATTCGGCTTGCTGCAATTGAGTTTTTAAAAAATCACATTGTATTTTTTGCATGATTCATATTTTCAATAATAAGCTTTTTTTAACATCAAAATATAATCTGATTTTTATAAAGTAATTTTATCGCTGGAGTTTCGAATAAGGAACCAGGTGCGACAATTTTTAAAAAATGTAAGTGTTGTACCTGTAACTTACTGAAACTAAAGCATGGCCTCCCGTTACCTAAAAACATTTGAAATGGTTTATAAACTGCATTCCCTTTGTGTAGCCTACTCTAAGAAAAGCATTTAGAATTAGTTTAGTAAATAAAGGTGATTTTATAAATTCAAGTCATCCGGGTAATAGATATTGATAGCTAAATTCTGTAAGTTATAATACAAGAGGCGGTTCGATTGCGAGCTTTTTTGCATAAGCTTAATCCGTGACGCGTATCGCGCGTACACGAGAAAGCTCTCTTCTTAGATAAATGGCTGTGTTGCTTCATATTATCTTTCACCGTATGTATTTACGCGCAGATTGCAGTCAATGTCGGATTCACCTAATGGCTCCTTTTAAATTACCTTAGAATGTGTTTTATGGCGCACTTTGAGCTCTGAAAACCACTTTTGTTGTTATATTCCGAAGGGAAAGTATCTTTCAAAGTAAAGTTCCAAATGTTTTTAGTCCGCGGCTTAAATTCGGGGAAGGCACGTTTGTTGTTTATATATCTTGTTTTTATATCAATCAGAGAAGAAGGAAGTTCTCGGAAAGTATGAGGCTGAGACACGTCTAAAATAGAATCTCTTCGTGTGTCTGAATAAATGAACAAACGCTTCTCACAAAGTGAGTGAAAACTTTGAATAATTGATCAAAGGCAGAGCTGAAAAGAGGGCGAGATGAATTATTAACAATAAACCCTTTTAGCATTTGTTTATGCTGGATTCCAGTCAATTGTTTGGAGATTTGCATGGAAACAAGTTGGATAACTTGAGAGTACTACCGTGCACTTTTATCGTATTACAACGATTTGTTTTAACAAACGAAAATATGCACATTCTCTTCACATTACAAGTACTTTATGGTTTTCTGCGTGGACTTAATTGGAACTCTTTGTAATGAAAATGTGAATATTTCAGAGCAAATATTTCGTAATGAACTATCATCATCGCCAGTAAAATAAACTTTGTGATGTTTCCGCCGTACGAAATGAACCTCTATTACGATGACACTTTTTATTCACACTGGCGGATCCCATTCATTTTTTCTGATTTACGTTATTACCTCGTGCGTCAAAATTTCGAGGGTTTTATAATACATATTTATTAACTTTTGCATATTACCTCGACCTCGAACACCGGAATGTAAAATTTTATTTCGAGAATATGTTGAGAGAGAGGCATAAAAACGTGGAATTTAAGGGTTCCATGTACCAATTACTTTTGAACGCCATTCTTTGATATCGCATTACAATTAGAACTTTATGAACCTCCACAACCCCCTAACACAAACCGTTGCAACGTTTTCTGTTCGGTAAAATACTGTCGCAGATAAATAATTGGCGAGTCTGTATTCTGTCACGAAGTCAACAATAAATTACGGTTTAATTCTTTTTGCAAGGGTAAGTGAAGACAACTGAAATATTTCACCGACTTTTTGTTTTAAATGTAACTACTTTAACGATCATCTTTTCATATTTGTCAATGTAAGACGTACACATCGGAGAAAATGAGCTTTAAGCTTAAATCACGAAGCAAACGAGAAAGTTCCAAATGTATTTCCAATTTCACGCAGCATCTAATTCGAAACGGCGGTTATCTAAATAAGAATAGTAATTGGTGGCGTACGGCCGCCTAAGATATTGCGATAACGCACAGTTGTAGGGGTGGAAAATGTAACCACAACAGATAAGGGTTGTCATGACTACATTAGCATTACGAAAACTCAATTAAAATTTTTTAGAACTTCGGGAAATTGCGGTAGAATAACAAACAGAGAATTTATTAAGAACTGTTTCCTTAAACATTGTAGCTACTGAAATATCTTCATTATTTCCAACGAGTTTATGCAGATGATATCCAAACTACAGTTTCCTTTTTCTCATCTTCTACAATTCAAGGTCATTTATCTAAGGATACTGCCGCATTCTTACTAACAACAATTTTTGGTGATATTATTTTAGTACATATACCCAAAATTATATTCAAAACTTATTAAATAAAATATATCAACATTAAAAAACAGGTTAGTTGGTATGTGTATGTATCCTTTGCAATGAATTTTTAAGTTCTAGACAGACGTAAATTCGGTTATTTTTAGTTAAATTAATATCACAAGTTAATAAATCCAAAATAGCTCCAAAATCTAACAAGTAATTAATTAATCAAGGTTTCAATTCAGGAAGATTTAAATCTAAAGCAGGATTTACATGACTTGACGAAAATATGCTTTGGTGCATAATTATTACCGAATGACTTCTAATTAGTTCAAAATTTTGCGGTATGTTGTTGATTTGGCGTTATCCCAATAAATTCGTTCGTTTCACGTGAAAATCAACAGGAAAATCATGGTCTACTGAATCTGCGTGCTCGGACAAATTGGTAGTTATTTTATTTAATTGTTGCAGGCGTACTATAAACGGTTATTTCGGCAGCACTAATTAATTTACAGAAAAAGTTTTTCTTTTGTGTACAAAAATAAAACCAATACGGTTGAGTTGTGACAATATACATTTTAGGTCTTTATTTTCTTTTAATGGGGAATTGTTTAACACTAAACATTTGATTGATTATTGCTAAATTTTGAGTAAGTAATCAGCGTTAAAATAGTTACTTTTAATGAACAGCAGCATATCTCCAAAGCTTCTAAAAATTCAATAATTATTATATTCAAGCCTATTTACAAAGTTTCGAACTTTATTGGATATTTTATGTATTACAAAAATGATAAAATATGCTAGATATTTGTTGCAAATGAGAGTAATATATGGCAATTGCTTTGAATAGTTTATAGTTACATTGACCGGCAAAAAGTTCGCAACATATGGAAAAAATTGGGGTTTCGAAAAAACTTTTCTAGAGGATCGATTCTACATGTCCGATAACCTGATAATGAAATTGATGTCTGTCCTGTGACTACTGGTATGGCGGTAAATTTAAAGAAGAAAATCTTTTTGAAAATTTTTTTATTAATTTACAAATATCTAACTCTTTTCTTTTAAATTGCTAAAAATAAAGCTATAAACACAATTTATGTAAATACTTAGTCTAGAACTTAATTAACTATTATACAGGGTGATTCAAAAGTATTGTCATTAAATTAAATGGGTATATGCTGAATCAACAACTTGCGCTACGCGGACGATACGACTTTGATAGCAGAAATCGAACAAGAAATGAGGCAACTCATCGAGAGGGTGGAAGAAGAAAGCCTAAGTCTTGGATTGAAACTGAACCGTCAAAAAACTAAATTGATTATAATTGATCGAGGAAATAACATAGAACATATACCGAACATACAAGATATAGAGAACGTCAATGAAATAGTATACCTTGACCCACAAATAAATATGTGGAAATACGTCCACCGAAATCAGAAGACGGATAGCACTCGATAAAAACGCGATGTCGAAACTCAACAAAATCTGGAAAGATAAACAAATAATAAACAATACAAAAATAAGGCTTGTCGATGCGTTAGTTTTTTCTGTTGCATTATATGGAGCCGAGACTTGGACTCTAAAAACAGGGGAAATAATTAATTATTGTGAATTTATATGGGTCATCCCAGTACCAAAAGTATTATTTTGGATTAGCAGAAGTGTTTTGTGGAAATTTCTATTGGCTGGTGCCCTTATTTATGGAAATTTCTTTTGGCTGGTGTCCTGATTATGGTATTTTTACTTCTGTAATTCAATCACGTGGTGTGGCTTTTAATTCTAACTTTACTTTCACTCGATTGAGGGCGTTTACATATTATAAGATATGTTACTGCTTTGTTTACTCGTTTAAACCCGCTAACGTGTTATTTCGACTTTCAGCCCAACTATTGGCCAGTTAATTATTGGCAAACTAATGGCCAGTTAACTATTGGCAAACTATTGTCTAGATTTTTAGTTAACGATTGTTGGCTAGACTTAGTAATTGCTGAACTGGTGGCCAGATTTAGTACAGATTCACAGCAAATTATTGATGGATGATTGACCAATTTTGGTATTGGATAGATGTGTGGACAGGTTTAATGTAAATGCCTGTTGTGTGGTCCCGTCCCTTGTTAGTGGCATGTCGTTGTGATGATTAATGGAAGCGAGAAGATTTCCGCAGCCTGATAGTGGTCTGTGAAGAGTTTCTGTCCTACATAGCGGTGTCCAACGTCGGGTATCCTGTAAGGTAGATCCTTTGTATTTTCCTACAATAAGTGGTGTACAGGTTGTGATAATCTAAAATCTTTGTTGATCATCGAATTCTGTCAACACATATACTGTTACGTATTTAGGCACTTTTTATGTAGCAACCGTTTGTACCTTGGTAACTTCAGATACCGCCATTTTGTAATAGAGAAATTTACACTTGCTTTTAATTTAACGAGTATTTATCACTTTGCTTGTTGATAGCAAGGCACGTTGAGTTGTCGTGATATAAAATCTTTAGGGTTTTAAGTTTTGTATAATTACTAATTGCGTAGCAATTAAATATTCAACCTTTAATTTAAGCTATTGCGCGCGATTCTAGGAAAGTAAAGGATACAGGCCTGATTCGTATGCGATCCCTTACGGTTGTTTGAAACATCTTGGTTCTTGTGACATTATATTTTTATCGGCGGCTCAATTGTATGCGTTATAACTTTAACTTCGTTAAGATTCATGTAGCTTTGTTCAAATTATTAATATAACTCAAGTTAGGGTAGCGTGAATTAATATAAGCCCTTAATTTAAGTTTCTATAATTTTTACACTCTGTTACGGTTACCTTCGATGGTTCATGTGTTTGCTTGTATGTAGTTGAGTACAAATCATTTGTTTGTATTATATTATATAAGTACTATATAATTGTTTATTATAGTTGTCATATTTACCTGGTATATGTTTACGTATTATATACTCGCTTGTTTGTAACCTATATTATTAAATGTTTATATTAAATACCTGAACGATCTGTGAGGATGGTTTCCTCCAGTTCCCCGTTTCACCGCTATTCGTCATTTCATATTTTTTTCATCATCATCGTGTGCATTTTCGGTATTGGCTGTATTAGATAAATAGTTCCATAGTTTCTGCAATGTATTTCGCTTTCAATGTATGAGTAATATTATATTCTTTTATTATTTCTCTGGGATCCTGTTCTCCCCTCATGCATTGCCACATATTCCCCTAAATGCATTTTTTATTTCAATTCCTTCCCATTTTGTGATGCTGGAGGTATTTTAGCCAATTTTGCTAGTTTACGAATTGTTTCTTTAACTCTTGTTGTGTAAGTTTTGTCTTTCTCTTATTCTCTTTCGTTCGTTCAACCTCATTTTTATCTCTGCTGGTTTGCTATATTTGGAATGTTTGCTGTTACCAATACCACTTTTCCGCTATTATCAATATCTTTTCTTTGGAGTTTAATTTTATTTGATGTTATTTTGTTTACATCCATAACATTATTCAAAACTCAGTTTATGGCACAAATTTAATAACTTCTGAAGTTGAGAAACATTAATGAAGAATGCGTGTCTTTACAAGGATTAAATGGGAGATTATTTCGAGGTAAGCATTCAGTTATGTAAATATGAGGTGCACTATGAACGTTGGCGATCTAAACTGGGAAAAACTGCAGTTTGTTATTTGAAGTACTACTGAGGAAATAACCAAGAATAGAAAAAAAGTAAAACTCAAATTGAAATTGATGTAATTAGTTTTAATATAAAAAATATACATAGGTTACAACAAACTGCAGGTTATTATGAGCCTCAAACATCAAAAAATGCCTCAAGGTGCAAAGCCAAAGTAAGCTCGTATATTTAAAATAAACACCCCTAAACTCTTTGGCATACATTCCCGAAAAAAACTTCCAGAGATAGCGCACGGTTATGGTTCCTAAACTGAAGGTTAATATTCCCATGTAGAGCAGTTTAACATAAGGAGATAAAGAAATATCTTAACTTCCGCAGAAGAATCGATTTTTAAGAATGCAGAATTAGTTGAAGCTCAGCTTCTCCCGTTTTTCCATTAGAAAAACCGAAACAGGGAATAATTAAGTGAATATTTGTTCGGTTTATGAAAATAGCATCGACAATTTATGGAATAATAATAAATACTAATTTCTGTCGCCCCAATTGCTATTTTTCGTTTAAAGCATATATAATTAAAAACAACAAGCAAGCGTAAACGTACTATTTACATTCAATTTATTTCCGTATTCTGGGTAGATTCGGATGTGTATGTGTTGGTGTTTGTGTTTGGGAACGACCAATTCAATTTAAATTCATTTCTCATTTCACGGTATCGGGTGTCTATAAACGCGTTTAAAGCGATGGAGTGACATTCCCGAATTTCTGATGCGAATACGGTTTCAAACCTTTATGTAAATATAAAGTACCTTTCACTCCCCGAACGGTGTCTTTAATTGTGTTCCTTTACATGTTTCCTACAATACGAACAAAATATAGTGGTTTAACTTTGTAATGAAAGTTATTAGAACTCCCCGATGATCGTTTTAAATAATTATTAGATCAAATGCTTTTTAATTAAAGTAGTTTCGTAATCAACTCCCTGTCAAGTGCATTGATTATTTAGATACTTAGCGATAAATTGCTGTTTCTAAAATAACTCAAGTAAATCTCCAAGTCACTAACCTTTCTAAGATATTTATAGATGTTTATTAGCACACGAATAAGAGATTTAATAAAAGACGTCGAAGTTTTCAAATTGCTGATTTATTGAACTCTTACAATCTTACAATGCATCAAAGATAAAAGTTAAAACTTCCCATTTTCTATTTTTCACAAGAATTATTTGTATGGCTGTTGGACTCCAGGAGTGCTTTTTTAAATTCTTTTTTAAGGAATTAAATCTTACAAGTGTGTTGGCTAAATTAAAGTTGAATTTGATTATCCTTACATGGGTTTTTAAGACGAGGTTGTTAAATATGTAAACAGAATGGTTTAGAGTGTTTAGAGCTCCAACTCAAGAAAAATATTAGAAATTTCGGAAAATATTACTCGATTTTAGGAAATCAATTCCCAACAAATTGAATTTCTGATAAAAATATTAGAACTGTAAGTATTAGAAATAATGGAAAACCTTAATCTCAATTTGAAGAACTCGATTCCCTAAAATTTGAATTTCTGGAAAAAATATGAAATTGTAAATATTTGAAACTTTGGAACGTTCTAATCTCTATCAGAAGAATTCGGCTCCTTAAAATCTAAATTTCGAAAAAATATATCGTACAATTGCAAATTTAAAAAAAAAATGGAAAATTTGGAAAAAGCATTATAAATCTTGTAAACATTAGAAGTTTTGGAACATTTTAATCTCAATTTAAAGAAGAATTCGATGCCCTAAAATTTAAAGGAAAAATAGCATTTTGGAAGACTTTAATTCTCCTTTCTAAGATTCGATCCCTAAAATTTAAATTTCTGGAAAAAAATTTAGAAAATTGTAAACATGTATTAAAAATTTTGGAAAATTTTAAATTTGCTCTGAAGAATTCGAATCCTTAAGTTTGAATTTATGAAGAAAACAAACATTATCTCGATTTAAAGAATTCGATTACCTAAAATTCTAATTTAAAAAAATGGTAGAAATATTTTAATTCTCCTTTGTAGGATTCGAATCTATTAAATTTGAATTTCCGGAAAAGTATTATGAAATTGGAAGATTTTCAACTCGATTTGAGGAATTCGAATCCATAAAATTTGAATTTCTGGAAAAAATATTACTCTATAAGATTGTAAATGTTGGAACGACTTAATCTCAATTTAATGAAATCGATTTGACGTTTGAATTAAAAACAAAATATTAGAAATCTGATTCTGAAGATTTCGATTATCTAAAATTTAAATAAAAAATATATTAAAAATTTTAATCTTAATCTGAAGAATGCGAATCCATAAAATTTGAATTTCTGGAGAAATATAATAAGTTTAAATACTAGAGATTTTGGAAAATTTTAATTTCGATCTGGAGAATTCGAATTCCTAAAATTTGATTTTCTGGGAAAAATATAATAACTAATAACTGTAAATATTAGATACATTTTGAAATTTTTTTTATCTTGATCTGAAGAATTCGAATGCCTGAGATATGGATTTTTTAAAACAAAATATTGTAACTGTAAATAGTCTGGATTTGGAGAATTCGAATGCCTAAAATTCAAATTTCTGAATCTTAACTTAAAAGCCAAATTTTTTATACGAATTGAGTCCTGTATAGAAGTTGCAAACGTTGGCTTGAATCTCACACTTTTGACTTCAAATTAGAAGTGCAAAGTATAAATTCAACTTTAAAATTTTGTTTTGATTTTACAAATCATGAAACTGGTGGAATTAGTTAATATTTACTTCAGCACATACAATCGAACCAATAAAGCGACCAATCATTTTGTATTTTAATTTTAAATTTGCCAATTTATGGAATTTATTTGCAATTCGTTAACAATATTTAACTCACTCCAAAATCTAAATTTGAATGTTATTCATATTCAACACACCTAAAAGCCCGCAATTATTTGTATTTTGATTCCGACCTTTAATTTACTCAGTTAAGTTTGAAAATTTGGGCTTCAATAATCGCATACAATATTAAGAAAATGACTATGGATTCGTTCCGAGGTGGTCGAAAATCCAATTTCGAATCAGGATTCAAGATTTTAAAAATCGTGTAAATGTCTTGACATTTTTATTCTCCCTGTATATTCCAAATTTATTGTAAAACTTGTTATACTTCAGCTTAACATCCAAAAAATTTCGAATGTTTGACGGTATGGTGATATTTCCAACTTCAGTTTTCTCGGCGAGTGAATTGAAAAATTCAGCTTAAACTCTTCCGGACTAGGAAATTCTGTGTTTTGCAGAAAATTGCAGATCTGCTTAACTTATACTGATTTAAAATTAACAAATTATTAAAAACGAAAAGAAATGAAACTGAGTGAACAAATAAGTAACGTAGTGAACGGTTTCCTCTTAATGTAAAGCTTCGGAAGCTAAATAACTGCGCTGCTAACAATAGCTGTCTATTTGCAGCTTATTTTCCCTGTTTCCCTATTGTGCAGCATGTATGTTATAAATAAATATATGTAGCGTTGTTGTGGTTCTATTCATTGGAAATTCCAGCTTCAATCTGCAGTTACTACCAATGAAACCCATTTTGAAAGCTCAGCGTAAGCGATAAACGCAAAAGTACAGGCTTTGAAACAGCCTACCCTATATTGGATTTGATACTGAGCTAATGAAACATATTTACGACATTTCGACAACGGAAACCGAGTTTATTTTTAATTAATGCCGAGGGCTCTATATACAAGTGCGTTTTATTTACACGGCCTTTTCTAAAGCCCCATTTCCTTGACAGTTTATCAAGGGTTTACTGCTACTGAATATTTATCAACTATAAAACTACCCCAGTCAACAATAAAAATATGCAAACAAAGACATAAAATTTTGAGGTGAAAGCCGTATCAGCGTACAAAATTGAATAACATTTCCCAATTTTATTGCTACTAATTTGGGATGAGAAAACAATTCCAAATAAAAACATTATTTGAATTATATTTACAACGACGATGCCCATTAAATATAATTTATTTCGGTGCTAATCGAACTTTTATTGGGATATGATGTTTCCAAAGGAATTTGTCATCAATTTTAAGAATTCTTATTCAAAATGCTACAGTTTTTAAAGGCCTTACTGCATAAATATTTCCTTTACTGGTAATAAGCTCCCTCTTAGTAAGAAATTACCGTTTTGAAACATGAAGTTCGTTCCTTTAAGGCACACTTCTAACACCTAAGGTTTAGTAATTTGTTTTTTATTTCAAAATGTATTCCATTTTTTGCCCTTTTGAGAGTATGGATCTATGTGAATGAAGGATCATCACTTTAGTAGATTGTGGCTTCTATAACTCCAACAATAAATTAATAAAGCAACACATAATTTCAGAGATGCGCGGCAGATGTCTACTTTTCCTTATTTCTAAAAATCAGAACCAATGGGCTATGTGATCTAATGGATTAAGGAGGGTCTGCTTTGCGACCTTTCAAAAAGGGTTCGAATTTGGTGTAAAATGTTTCCTCGGTGTACTACGATACCAATCTTGTTAGGTAGGTTTAGGTTAGTTAGGGCAAATGACCAAAGCAGCCAATGACTTAAATTAATTAAGTAAAGGAGTAATAGCATTTTTATTTTGAACATGTTAAAGGTCAAACGTTGAACGGCCATCGTCAAATTTTATAAATAAAAGGCAACAACAGATTTAGTCTGCAAAATAATATACAATAGAGTTTCAAAAATCGGTATATAAATAAAATCCAGCCGATCTTCTTCTATTTAGGGAAAGAAGTTGTATGTATAAAAATGTATATGAGACAATCAAATAGTATGGCCACATGATCGGAATGGGAGACGACAGATACCCAAAAAAGATATTTGAAATGAGATGTGAATGTCAAAGACCAAGAGGAATACCCCGAGTAGGATAGCAGGAAAATATTAAAGACATCGCTAGAAGAAAGGGAAAGACCTGGCAACAAGTAAGAACCCTAGCTAGGGACAGAAGAGAATACAAAAGATAGCTCAATACCCCAACATCGTGAGAGGGAGAAAAGAAAGTAAGTAAGTAATTTCTATTTTTAGATTAAAATTCTACCGACGACGTGTAAGTATTTTCATCACAAACAAACGTTCAAAATTGTTTAATTTTCCAGCGTAAATCAACTCTTCTCTAGAATTTGTTTTGAATGGCAACTGTTAAGCCCTCAATATTTTCAGTACATTTACTTTTCCCATCGATGGGTAAGGTTAGTTTCCTGTCCACCCTACATGCCAAGGGAGCAAGCTCATGGAACGTGTACTGCGAATTAATTAATTAATAGGTCGTTGGCTTAGCTTACGGCCCAAGAGGAAGAAGACGAAAAGGAAGCAGCTTTAAGTGAATTCCAAAATCGTTTAAAAGCCGAAGAAAGAAAGTGAAATGCTATTTAAGATTGACTGCTATAAAGTGCTATTTTCAAAGAAAACCTTAAATTCTAAAACAAAATGTGAATTTTATAAATAAACTATATCTTATCATCATTTCTTCTTCCTCTTGCAGTGTCTCTTCTAACAAAGATTACCCATAATAACAGTTACCTTAACTTAGTAAAAAGCTGTTTGAATAAATTCTTTTGCCATGTCACCCCCGAAGGTATTTGAGATTCGAGCCATGAAGTCTATCGTTTGCATTCTAATTTTCCTTACATTACTAACTAACTAAGTTTGGAGTTTCTAATACCTCGCATGAAATATTTCCTTTTAACTTTTGTCGATTGCATTAATAACTTGTATTTTTTGTTCATTTTTCTTCATATTTCGCTCTTTTAATTCTTTAGTCCAAAATCTTCCGGTAGATTCATATCTCGCAAGCTTATAAGTTGATGCACATTTTCTTTGTGGATATCATTCTTGAATTTTGTATAATAATAGTTAAGAGATGCCTAAAACTATGCCACTTGGGCCTTGTACTTCCTTAGCTACCTACTGAGAAGATTAAGTTATGGTTGCTAAGCACCGATTTGATTTTCATAAATGGACTTTGTGATATCTCTACCTTGAATTTAACCTTCTGCGTTATAGCCTAACAAACAGCAGTCTAAATTGGCAAACCTCTTCATTTTTCTTATTATGCGTATGGATTTTTTCGATTGAGTTGTTAGTAGGTACTTAGAAATAGTCAGCAGTTTGGAGTGAGATAAATTGATATAGAAGTATCCTTCTCTGTTTTTTAAGGTTTTCTTGAGGAGGATTAGTAGGCTGTTTGAATCACACTAATCGAAAGTATAGTTTCAATCTTTGAAAGTAATCGGATACCAAGGAAATGTGTTTAATAGAAAGGAAATTAAATTACGTTAAGGCTTTTTTAGTCCCAAAATAACAATGTTATCTGTATCAGAAGTAAAGGAAGTACCTGAAGAAGGAATTCAAAATATTTAATTGTAAGCAGTGGAAGTAAAATTCAAGCTGTCTAGGAATCTTTATCATCTTGGTGATGCCAGAACAAAGAAAAATACTTTAGAATGAAATTGCGGACCATCTAGAAAAAGTGGATGCAAAGAAAACCCTAACTGGTTCAAAGCCGTTGCATAATAAACTGTAGAGAGATAACTTACATCACAGTTACATAATAAACACTGTCACACAACGTCAAATTTTAAGAGAGACCCGTGAACTAAAGCAGTCAGTATAAAATATTCATAGGGAACTCCGCGAATAAAAGGGATCCCATAACAAGGCAGAACATAGAAAAGCATTGGGGATATTCATAACTATATTAAAAGTCACCTTAGAATTATAATCCAACTTGCAGATGCCAAAATGATGATCGATCTCGTAACATGGCTATCTCAAAAACACAACTTGCTACAGAACAAGTAAGAAAAAGCCATTCTGAACCTTATAGAAAGGCTTTATAAACTGTAAAGCAAGCCAATGACCCCCCCCCCCCATGGGAAATAAGTCTTTACATATGATTTAGGTAGATTCACAATAAGATCTATTCTTCTTTTTCTAAGGTCTTCTAGAAATCGCTTATCGAAGCAGTATCTTCTACATAGTGAATATTTTATTTATAACCTCTATTCACTATGATTGCTTCTTGATACTCATTCGGAGTTTCCACAAGCATAATTTAATAAAATTGAAGCTGATGGTTTTTGAATTTGAAACCTCTTAGAAACAGCGTCTTCGAGTTTCACCTAGTGTAAGATTTTACTTTTTTACGTCGAAATATAACCCAATGCTATGTATGTTAATAAGAACGATAAAGAAACATTGTTCTGAGCTCTGCTCTACACACTCGTTACCTTAGGGCTTGTTGGGATGATAACATCCTGAATATCTTCTATGCAATCGGAATCACTATGAGCCCATTGTTGAAACGTAGGTTTTACCTGTTCCAAACCATGGTTTCTTCCTTGTTCTAAAACATCCATTTGGTTTCAGCTATTTTTTCAATGTAATTTTCAATTCGAGTTTTTAGCTTTCCCAATTTAATTTACCTGTCCTTGGTCTTCCTGCTATTAGTTTTCTTTTATTCATATGTTATCCTTTTAGTGATACATACCTATAGCAAACACAGCTCTGCTTTGGCTCTAACATTCACTGCACTACTTCCTTAGTAGAACTCTAAATCATCCAGTGTACTTCCTAGCTTTCAATATTCTTTCCAACTATCAATCAACTAAAGTACATTAAGCAATCTTGCTTTACCTTTTGTAAACCATCAACTTTCACATAATCGAAATAAGTATGCAAGTACTGGAGCAACATCCATAGCGTGTGGTAATTATGGTATTTACAGATTTACTTTAAAATTCTCTGAGACCAGAACAATTCTTCTTATTCTTCTTCACTACATTTTGGATTCTGATATGCGGATACCACGAAAATTAAAGGTGCCCTCGCCATTTTTTTAGGGTCTGTCTGCTTCTCCTTTCTCTTCAGTCTATATGCTTTGAGGATATTCGCACCAATGCTGTCGTTTTTCTTCAATTTTATTTTAAATTATAGATGTTTGGTTCTTTTCTAATATCGATATTTTATTACCTTACATAAGAGTAAGTATTGATATTTTCATAAAGTCCAGGGTCAAAATAAATTGATACAAATTATTACAAGCCCTGATTCAAAGTGCAAAAATATAAATTACTCTAAGTTCTGCTTACATTTAAACGACTAAGTCCATACAACGAAGTTAAACAATTTACATAAATAGTTTACAAGTCCAGAATTAAGGTTAAGTTAAAATATAAAAATAATCTTACATGTATTCACTGTAATATCATCTTGAAGGGCGTCGATTTACCGTACCTAGTACCGTAGGTACTGCTTGTTTGATGGCTGGATATAAACCACGTCTTTAATGTATTTTCGCTTAGCTTTTATACAGAAAATTGATTCCATATACACGCATTAAAAGATGCAACCTTGATACGGCGCGTGCAGCTGGCCAGTGAATGATCTGATCGAATGACGTCATATCAACCTCACGTGCAAGTGAATGGAATACGTTAAATGCATTTCAAACTTCGCTTAATATTTTTACATTCGTCTACGTTATATAATACGGTAAAGATGGCGGACAAGTGCAACGATGTAGTTACTTTAGTGCCAATTTTAAATGATTTATGTGGTATATGTAATAATAAAACAGTGTCAAAACGAGTGAAATGTACTATATGTGGTATGTTTTTTCATAATAGTTGTTTAAAAAAGTTAAAATCCGCAACTACAGACGAAAATGGAACGTTTGTATGCGGTAGGTTAGATTGTACAAATTCTGCGGAGAAAGAAATTTCTGACGAATATGAAGATGAATCTTTTACATCGGTTTGTGATGTTAACGAAGATGTATCTGCATTACATACGGAAATACGATATTTAAAAACAATAATTAAAGACAAAAATAAGGTAATAAAAGGACTAGACGAAAATAACCGTTTGATTAAGAGAATGCTTGAATTTTACGACAAATCTACGTCATTCGCATGGGACAACAAGGACGTATACCTGAATGATAAAAATATCAACACTGCACAAAACCCTACATTGAGCCTCAGAGATGTTCAAATTCCTAAAGAACTAAACCAAAATAAACAATTGAAAGAACTTCAAAATTCTCATGTAGGTTTAACTCATAAAACAGAACGACGACATAATGAAAAAATGTCTGAAATTATAAACATAAATGACGACCTAACACAAGGAATTGAATCGGTTAATAAACATATCAGCCCTAAAAAGGAGGTGTTTAAAACTGTAAAATATAAGAAGTATAACCATAAAACAACATTAGGTACAAAAAAGTCCGAATGTGATATTTCTGCAGTTGAGAGTAGAAAATTCGTGTTTGTATCACGACTACATCCTAGCACTACCTGCGAACAGTTAAAAAATCATCTCACCAAACAAAACATATCCTTTTCTGACGTTGAAAAGTTAGCTATAAGATCTGAAAATATATCTGCATTTAAAATTGCTGTCCCCACGTCCGAAGAAATAAATATTTTCAATTCCGCAAACTGGCCGGTATACACTATCATTAGACCTTACCGAAAACAACAAAATTTTACGAATCCAGAAAAAATCATTGTAAAAACATAACAGAAAATAATTCTTCAAAAAATTATAACAATCATTTTAAAATACTAAATTTGAACATACAATCACTAAATAACAAGATTGAACAGTTAGAAATAGTATTAAACGAACTTAATATCGGTATTGCTTGTTTAACAGAACACTGGCTTCCGAAAAATTATCTTGAAAAACTAAATATAACAAATTACATTGTATCGGCGGGATTTTCAAGAAGCCGTAATAACTACGGAGGTGTGCTAATATTGGTTAAAAATTGTTACTTAGTCAAAGAAATAAATCTAAATCGCTTTGCCGAAGAAAATGATTTTGAAGTAGCTGGAATTGAAGTACAGCAGTTAAACCTGGTTATTTTATCAGTATATCGATCAGCAACTAGAACTTCTTCAGAAGCAATGGACATCTTTATGAATTGTTTAAGGACTACATTACGATTTTTGTTGACTAAGTACAACACTAATGATATTTATATAGCCGGCGATTTTAACATCGACTTAATGGATAATCAGAAAAGCATACATTTTTTGAATTTAATGAGTGAGTTCGGATTACATCCAGCTTTTTCTGAACCTTCAAGGATTGGAGTAAGCAGTGCTACGTGTATTGATAATATATTTATTAACAACTGCAACAGTTATGAAAAAGCAAAAACAGTTGATCTTCACTTATCAGACCATAAAGGGCAGTTGATTGTCAAACATCATAAAACCGTTTCAGAAAATATCATAAAGAAAAACAGAGTAGTAAATAAAGAAAACTTGGAAATATTAAAATACTGTTTAGAAAGATGTGATTGGTCAAGTGTTTACTCGGAAGTGGATAGCAGATCGGCATTTAAAACATTTTTCTCTATATTCCAAAAGGAGTTTGAAAATGCAGTTGCATTAAAATCAAAAACAGTTAAAGTTGGTAGTACGCGTAAAGTAAAGTGGTATACAAAAGACTTAAAAAAATTGAAAAATGTGTTAGATGGTTTGGAAGTGATTGCTAGAGCAAATAAAGATCAGGCCTCAAGGGAAGCATATAGCAAATTCAAAAGATTTTATAGAAAAGAGATAGTCAAGGCAAAAAAGGCATTTAATACAAAATTTATAACGCAAAGCGATAACAAACAGAAAGCTCTGTGGCAGCTCATAAATAAAGAAAGAGGAATTGAAAATATCAAAAAAGTTAAAACAGATCTATCGGCTGATCAGTTCAATGATTTCTTCACAGAAGTTGGTAAAACAGTAGTTAGTAAAATTCCAAAAGGTAGCCTAGACATGAAAGTGCTTTTAAATAATCATTGTAGTAGTAACAGTAAATCAATCTTTTTGAAACAACGCAAGAAGAAGTATTAGATGTAGCAAATAAAATAAAACCAAAACATACCCAGGACATATATGGGCACTCTACCGTAATGTTAAAATCTATTATAACATCAATCATTGAACCTCTCACGTACGTCATGAATAAGTGTCTTTTAGCTGGTGTTTTTCCAGATGAACTTAAAATTGCAAAGGTGATTCCACTTTACAAAAAAGGTGACGCAAATACCGCTGAAAATTATCGACCTATTTCGGTACTTCCTTGTATATCGAAAATCTTCGAGTCTGTAGTTAAAGTTAGGTTGATAAACTATTTTGAAACCAATTCCTTTTACACAAAATGTCAGCATGGGTACAGACAACAAAAATCAACGATAACAGCCATTACTAGTGTACTGAGTGATATAATGGATGCATTAGATAACAAACAAGCTGTTCAAATGGCAAGTTGCGACTTAACGAAGGCATTCGATACAGTACAATATGCAATTCTGTTAGACAAGTTCCTTGAATGAGAACTCGTCTTCAGTAAAAAGTATCCATTGTGGCGTTCCACAAGGCTCAATTTTAGGCCCAATTTTATTTGTTATCTTTATTAATGACCTGCCTGCGAATGTAAACTCACTAACTACTTGCCTCTTTGCTGATGATTCCACTTTTATTAACACAAGCAAAGATGCCGAGGATGTGGAAAGCAAAACAAATAAAAGTCTATCTGATGCGGAAGGGTGGTTTAATTCAAATCGGCTTATGATAAATAAAAGCAAGACCCAATTGTTGACGTTTACAACAAGAAAAGGTCAAGCTAAAAATCACATGAAATTTCTCGGGATATCCTTGGATGCTCGTCTAAGCTACGACGTTCATATTAGCGATTTAAGCAAAAAACTTTCTAGTGCCATATATGTTATTAGAAGAACAATGATTATAGCTACAAAGGAAGCAGCTCTTACTGCCTACTATGCGTGTTTCCATAGTTTAATGTCCTATGGAATTCTAATATGGGGATGTTCTTCTAAAGCACGAACTATATTTTTGCAGCAAAAAACGTGCATTAGGATATTGTACAATGTCAATAAAAGAACCACTTGCAAACCTCTATTCCAAAAATTGAGAATACTCACACTGCCATCTTTGTATGTGCTAACACGTGCTCTGTACGTACATTCAAATGTCTCACAGTTCAATTGCAACTCAGACTTTCACGCATATGATACGCGTAACAAGGAAAACCTAACAATTCCGTTTCATAGACTGAACGTAACGCAACACGGTATAAACCATCAGTGCTTGAAAATATACAATAAATTGCCGATTGACTTGAAAGTGTTGCCAACAAAACAATTTAAAAATAAATTAAAGATGTTTCTTTTAAATAGTCCTTTATATAGTGTCGATGATTTTAATATGTTGTAACTTTATGTATGTAATGTTTGTAATGTACTATTTTTATTAGTAATTTTGACGTATGCATGAAGTTAATAACTTCGGTAGCATAAATAAATTTACTTTACTTTACTTTACAATATAGAGCAGGTAAGGTAGTTCTAATAATATATTTTTAACGTGGCTGGTTCATCTCCACGATCAGTAGGCATGACTAGCTTTTGAAGTGGATATCTATAATTTATAATTTAAAGGTAGCATTCCAAGCGAGTCCTGTGAGTAAGCTGTCAGTAGCTGATCGTCATCTAGTGAAAATGTGACATATTTTCTTTTATTCAAGTTGTGTAGTCGTCTATTTCATTTCTCCATTTTCTAATTACGTCATTTATGTACAAATTAAATTAAGTCGGTGAGTGGTTATAACCTTGCCATAATATTAAGTTTGTTAATCTAGTTTTTTAATAGAACGACAACCTTTCCCAATTATACGTATAAATATTATTCAGCTACTTCTCGTTGTAAAAAAACAAAAATTAAACAAAGTGGGTTGGAGAAACTATTTCGTAGAGGTAACTAAAAGAGGTTGTGAACACAATCGTACCTTATACCTCTTCTTATCATTCCATCTCGTCACAGGAAAATACAACTCTTTAACCAGTTAATCTTATTGCAAATTTCCTGGATCTTCGTTTGTTATCAGGTGGTCTTCATTTGATTTCTAAGAAAATTGACTTCAGATTAACTTTCTTGTTTATTAGCAAACACGCAAGGTACCTATACACAAAAAAAATCAAGTCGAAAACTGTTAAAATACTAAATAACATGCTTAGGACTCCTAACAGCACTTTCCATTGTTTTAAAATTCGTACAGCCCTTAAAAAGACACAAACATGTTGGCCCCCTTGTGAAAAATTAAGCTGCTTGAAATAAGAATTTGAACTAACATAAATAAAAAATAAAGAAGCAAGTGCAAGGAGTTAGAAGTAGTAATTAATAGACTACAAAAGAAATCCTGGAAAAATGTATTCTTCTATGAAACAAGCTCGTAGTAAAAAGGCAAGTAAATAAACATGCCGGGCTACAGGTGTGTAACAGTATGCATTATCCACTTCAACTCCAGTTGAAAACACCTGAAAATACAGAATAAGAACAAAAGGTAACAGGCATGAAAAGTAGGACAACAAACTCGACCGTTAAAAGATGTCAAGAGAAAGATATAAGGAAATTATATCAGGATTTTGCAATACAAAATAGAGAAGTAAAACTAGTAGAGGAAGTGCCTGGAAAGGGATTTTAGTTTCCTCAAATAGCATGGAATATAAATTGGGAAGTTGTGCTTATTCCTATACTTCCAGGGTTTCGAGCTGAAAATTCTTTGAAAAGTACTGTTCCTAGGAGTTTAAGCTTAGAAAATTTAATTAGGCTAGAATTTAGGTTTACATAGATTCCGGAACATTAGAATTAAAATTTGAAAGGAAACAATGGTTATAATCTTTAATGCATAGCGTAACGAATGTAACGTCTATTTGCCTTGTTTGCTAATTTAACAGATTTACATTCCGGCGTTCGTATCAATCTAGTCTAGACTCGGTTTGCTTAACGAAAACGGTACCAAGTCAACAACGAACTCATTTCAAGCAAATCTAACTTTAACAAAACTGTGACGTAAGGCCCATAATTTAAACTTGATTTATTGTAAGACGAAATTCGTGTTCCCGTATTTAAATCCGAAATTCGGAAGTTTCGCCCTCCTTAAGGATATTGATTGATAACTGTTAGACCTTATGAATCCGTAATGAAGAACGCGATCGACTCCCAAGGGAAAGTTATACTATTTATTGAATATAGCAACACTACTGAAAAATTTATGTTGATTTAGAATATACGCCTAAACGGTTATGTCAGCAATTTTTTATCCTGGAAAATGTTAAAATTTCCTTTGTAAGGCTTTTTATTTCATAAATTACCATCCCATCAAGTAAATCAATAGGCTTGGTTTATCATTTCAGTTTTTTAACCTACTTTTATACACAACCAACTTCAAAAGCCCACCACAAACTTTTTCCGTGTATTTTATTTAAATTGCCTTGCAACTTTCATTTTATTTTAGTTAGCCTTCTTTGATCATGCATGGTTTTAAACAGAACAAAATTACGAATGTGCCCATTGTTCTGCAACCCATATAACTCAAATTTCAGCCTTTAAATTTTCAACAGATACTCCGACAATAAATCATAGACCAGTCAAACCGAAGCGAGTTGCTTATATTATTAGTTCACAACTGATTAAATCATAGCGTTTCTCAAGTAGGAAGCTTGAATGTTTCATGTGTAACAGGTTCGCTGTTCCGGCAGGTAATGTTCAGCTGATGTAAACACGTTGCAACTTTAATAAAGTGCAGCGCATTTGAATTGCCATCGTGTTCCAAGTTGAAACACCCGGAGCGGGATAAAATCCTGCGGGACCGCCAAAACGGGGCAAAGCTTCTGCGTCAAACTGCAGTCGAGTAACGAAAATGTGCTTTGCGAAAATACATTGAACCTAGATTTCAACAAAAATCTCAAAGTGCAGTTACAAACGGCCGAGGTTGTCTTTTTTACGTTTAAATGGGATTTATGTACAACGTAATGTGGAATTTCCTTTAATATATTATGTCCTGAAATTAAATAAAAATTGAAGAGCAGAGGGCTGCATTTGTGTTTTCAATTTCAGAAGTATACAAATTCACTGAAAGACTGAGACATCTATTGGGGTTTCAGTGATAATTCAAAATATCCGAATTCCGAACAACCCAAATCCCAAATTACCCAAATCCCAAATACTCCAAATTCCGACGGATTCAAGCTTCAAATAACTTCAATGTCTTTAAATATTTGAAAAATATTAAGCTCCGTTTCAGTAGAATGTGCCATTTCCAAATGAAGAATAATCTCCAACAATTTAAGTAAGTTAAATTACACTAAAGTATCCGAAAAGTGCCATTAAAGAAGTCGAGCAAAGATAATATCTTTTAATAAACTAAATCGATCCCTGGTAGAAATGCAGTAAATCATAAAGACGATAAAGAGTTCCAGAATTACGTAAAAGTAAGACAATCGGCGTCAGCAGTTCTTTATATTTATTTCTACTTTCTACATAAACAATGTAGTTTTTCCACCAATATCTGTTCGTTGTTCTCGTGCTGAGAGTTCACTACTTTAGTTGATAAGAGATAGAAAAGTGAACACCGGATGGGCGGAAAGCTCTCCAGCAAAGACATTCTTATCTCTGTGTTCCCAATAGCCAAACTTTGTAACTTTTATTCTAAGACATAAACCTCTAAGCACTCCCAGAAGTGCATTTCCGCGGTGTGAATATATCCGTGTCTCACAAAAAGAACGTAGACGTTTATGGCACATACCGAAATAATTTAGCTTTTACTGTACTGGATTGTTAGAAATGTTGATGTTTCTACAAAAAAGTGCCAAATAAGTTATTTCCCTTTGATATTTGTTTTAAAGTTACGACTTTTTAGACTGTCGGTACTGTCACAATAAAGTTCTAATGTACTCTCATAACAAACACAGTCTGCATCCTTACAATATAAACCTTGTTCAGTAAGCCAGGCTAATTTTATCCACCTTTGCTTTGTTTTTCAAGGATTCTACATCATAAAAAGAATGATATAAAAAAGCTTGCTATTTATTGTGCTTTAAGTTGTTTAAGATGCGTCAAACTGAAACTTGAATATTATCAGGCAACCCTTTTTTTATAACCAGATCAGCATACGTTTTGCTATATATGGCTCGGTTTAATTAAACAAAATTCTATATTCTTCTAAACAACATATATATAGTTAAGTCGACATGGACTTGTAAGGTTAGATTAGTGATTAGAGATTAGAGATTACATGAGATTCAAAGAGTATGTCTATGAGGGACATTATAGTCACTTATTTCTGATGCTGTTTCGGTGTCCAATGATGAGTAGCAAAGGTCTAGTGGGAGTTTCCGTTTTAATCTGGTATGAATTCCTATGTTTCCTAGTTTGTAATACACAGCTGCAGGCCATTACTGTAGGTTGATCATAAATTTACTGGTTAGTCTTTTTAGGTGGTCCGAAATCATTTCGATGCCTAGTTCTTCATAAATCTGATTGTTGCTGACGAACCATGGGCAGTTTAGGATTATTCTGAGAACTTTGTTTTGAAAAACTTGTATCTTATTTAATTGAATTTTAGAAGCGTTGCTCCAGATTAGACAGCTGTATGTTAGGAGTGGTCGAAGAATGGATTTATAGAGTAGGATGGAACACTGTAGTTTTAATGGTGATTTTTTGTTGAGGATCGGGTATAATAGGGCTAAGCTGGCGTGGCCTTGATTCAATTTCTTGTTAATATGGTAGCCCCACTTTAACTGACCGTCTGAATATAATAGTCCTAAATATTTCACTGCCGGGTCTTTTGGATTCCATTGGATATCGGTGTTATTTATATTCAGGAGTGTTGGATTCTTGATTCTTCGCAGTGTGAATATTTTGCATTCGCACTTTGTCGAATTTATTGATATACGCCAATTGTTAAACCATTGGCATAGACCGTTTACGGCTTCCTACAGATAAAGAATTGCTGTTTCCAGGTTGTCGTGTTGCAGTGTCATCCGCGAACATTGCTATTCCGAGGTTTGGGGTTTCGGGAATATCATTTACATAAATGTTGAAAAGTGTAGGGCCTAGAATACTCCCTTGTGGTACTCCTGCATTCATATTTTTGACGTTGAAGAGCGTTGTGTTAATTCTGACTGAGAACGATCCATTTTGCAGGAAAGAGGATATTATTTTAGTTAAGTATGTTGGAATATTGTCCTGCAGTAGTTTGTACAATAGTCTTTCTCTCCAGACTTTATCGAAGGCCTGCTAGGAAGGCTACGACTGTGTATTTTTTTGAGTGGTATCCCATATCTATAGTTTCTGTTAGGTGTAGCAGTTGATCTGATGTGCTGTCTTTTTTCTTAAATCCAAACTGGAACATGGGTATGATATTGTTGTGTCTAAGAGATTCCTGTAGGCGTTTGTTGATGATTTTTTCCAGCAGTTTGGATAAAGTAGATAATAAACTTATAGGGCGGTAGCTATCTGATCTCTTTTTGTCTTTTCCTGGTTTGTAAAATGGGAGAATATGGGCATGTTTCCATTTTACGGGGAGTAGCTGTAGCTTCTGAGATACATTGTTCTATGTTGTTAGTGAAGTATTCAACGACATTATTAATGTCTTCCGACGTATTGATACTTTTTGGTGGATTTAGTTGTTTATCCATCTTACTCATGAAGAGTCCCCAGTTGACAAAGCCATTTATGAGTTTTGGTGTCGGAGCGATATATTCAGGCATGTGTGAGAATGACATTAGTACCGGGAGGTGGTCGGAGTCCATTTCTGTTAAGACGTATTGATATAATATAGGTTTAGTGAAATTCTTGTGGAAACTATATCCAGTGTATCGGGTTGCCTGTCTTGTTGGTAAGGGTAACACGTGAATTTGTCTGGTGCTGATATTTGTATAGATTGCATAGTAGTATAAGTATGTAGTTTTATGCCGTCTGGGTGATTGGCTCTGCAACCCCATAGTGTATTCTTACTTTTAAGTCACCAATCGTAATGGTACTATGGTTATTATCGAATATACTAGTAAGATCCTGTGCTAGCCTTCGGTTTGGTTGTTTGTAGGCGGCTCTTATTTTTGTCTGTATGTTGTCGTTTAACTGTATATTAATTGCAGTTGCTTCTATACTTGCTAGATGTATGTTGGGTAATTGAAAGTGTGTGGGTTCTTGTTTAATTATTATAGCAACACCTCCAGATACTATGGTTACGGCTCTGTCGTTTCGGTAAATTAGATGACCCGGCAATTTAAATATTTCGCCCTCAATTAAGTGCGTTTCGGATATACAATCCACGTCTACATCATGTCTTGCCAAGAAACTTATAAGTTCGGAGCGTTGTCTTTTGATTCCGTCTGCATTCCAGTTAACTATTGTTATATTATTAATGGTGTGTAGGTGTGTACGTTATTTAATGCCTTGTTGAATCAGTGTTGGTATTTGTGCTGTTAGAATGGGTTTGATTTTATCGAGGTGGGGCGTGATTAAATCTATTATTAGTTTTGATGATTGTTTGAATGGTATCTGAATAGTTGTCATTTGAGTTTGGGGTAAAATTGTTTTGTTGAGTTATATTCGCGTAATTTCTATCGGTTCTTTTGCTGGAGTTTCGCTGATGTGTATTCTGTGTTGAATTATTGCTGATTTTTACGTAATAGGAGCAGCCTTTATAATTTGCGGGGTGTTCATCCCCGCAGTTGACGCATTGAGTTTTTCCTGTTTGTTTTTTGGGACATTCGTTGTACATATGGTTCTTGGTGCATTTGATACGACGTGGTTCTAACTTATAATAATTTTTCGTATGCCCGTACCGTTGGCACCTATGGCATTGGGGGACGTCTCTGGATTTTCTTCTTGGTTCAACAGCTATTACATAATGTTCTAGTTTGGTAAGGTTAAACATTTCTGTTGCGTTATCGGCTTTTGTTAGCTCCACAGCGCAGATGGTGATTGGGAATTTATCTTTGTTGTAGAGTCTTGCAACTTTGGTCGTCAGATAGCCTAGTTTAGTGAGTTCGTTTTGAATGTCAGTATCTGGTATAGAGATTGGTATGTTTCGTATGATAATGCAGAGTTGGTTTATGCGCTCGGCTGGATCTTCATACGTATGATATTTAATGTTGTTTTCGGAGTAAAACTTTGTAAGTGTGCGGAAATCGTCACTGCTGGTAAGGTTGATCGGTAGTGCTGTTCCTTTACAAACTGTAGTAAATTCTTTGGGTGACGTAAGGCGTAAATCTTTTAGCACTTCTTGGTAGTTTGTTGCTTCGTGTACGTAAAGAGGTAGTATTTTAATTTGTTTATTGGTGTCATTGTTTGTTTAATTTTGAGTGTTGTTTGAATTTGAGTTGTTAGCGGCTACATGTTCGGGTAGGTAGTAAGGATTGGAGCTGTACTGAAGGATTGGAGATTAAATAAATACCTTTTGGTAGCGGCCGTGGCGGGAGGTGAGAGGTCACTGCTGTTACGTTTCTTACTCATAGCTGGTTTTAGGTTAACTTGAGCCCTCCGAAAGGCTCAATTTAATGTAAATTATTTAAAAGTTTTATATTATTAAAATATTTTTCACAATATTTTGTAGAATTTTGAATATATCGATGTTTAAAGGTTACGGGATATCTCACGCGGTCACTGCGATTAAACAACGTCCGCTCGTTTCCGCGACCGATACTCGACATCAGGTAACCTTAAAAAGCAGCAAACAAATTTATGGATTTTCTAAAAGTGGTTTAGAAGCAGATATGTAGGTACGAAGGCATTATCCTTGGCCATTTTTCCAGTGTCAACTTCCTTAAAAGAAGTCACAATAATCCCTGAAACCCTTTCATAAGAAACTGTTATTACATTCCAATATAGAACACGCCTTTTTAGAATTCCAAAAACAGCAATGTTTTCGACGTTATCATCTATTTATTAGCCTTCTATGACTTGATAATTGTTAGTACTAAAATCCTGCGAATGCTGTTGAGCATATTTAAGAGAAAACAAGGTTCAACATTAATAAATTGTTAACCACTCTAAACTGTTAGAGCAACCGAAACCAATCCTTGTAATTTTCTTAAGAAGAATTAGGTACATTCCAAGACGGAAAAGGTCCTTCTAAAACACCAAGAACAGCAAAATTTCTTAAAACTACCATGCATTGTCATTTTAAGAAAATATTGAATACGAAGCCTAGACTTTGTTGCATTTTTCTTGAGGCGTGAGGTATTAAGCTATTTCAAGATTATTACTCCTGAGATTCCTGGTAATATGCCTCCAAAAAATAGGGCTTATCCACAAATTAAAGCTAAGCATTATTACTTCCTCAAAACTATCAAAAATAATCCTTCTGATCCTGAATTAAAACATTATAATAAAATTTTGAGACGATAAAGTCCTTTTAATGCCCGAAAGAAAAGAATGTCTTTTAAAATTATTATTTATTGTCCTTCTATGAAAATATTCAATATGAAGCCTGGACATTGCTTAAATTTTATTACGAAAGGTATTAAATTATTTCAAAATTAATATTCCTCGTAATTAATTTTAATTATGTTCTTCACACCCGAATTTGGGTTGATATTTTACACCTTAAACGATAATATGTCTTTCCCAAACATATTTTAATACAATTCTATCCATTTTGATTTTGTTCTTAAAAAATTAAAGTTCACAAAAATGATAATTTAGAAAAGCCCGCCGTTTGTTGTGCTTTAAATAATTGTTAAGAAAAATTGTTGGATCTGCAGGACATCAGTCTAACTTTGCTTCTAAAGTTTTATAAAAATTTATAGTAAGGGATCTTCTGTAAACTGTAAACTTCCTTAGAACAATCGACAATAATCTTCGTAATACTTTTTTAAGAACCTATAATTATTAGACAGAAAAGGTCATTTCATTGCGATAACTCGACTGATTAATGCTACAATCCTAAGCATCCTAATAACTATATTTCAGAAAAAATAACCACTGTAAATTTTCCTTAGAAAAATCGAAGATAATCCTTCTAATTCTTTCTTAAGAAAATACAATTTAATCTTAACAAAAGAAAGTCCTTTTAATCTCCCAAAATGTTCTCTGAAAAATTAAAGGTCATAAAAAGGATAATTTAGAAAAGCTTGCTGTTTGTTGTACTTTAAGCTGTTGGATTTTCCGGAAATTGGTCAAATTTTACTTCTAAAAGTTTATAAATATTACTAAGAAATCTTGTAAGAAACCATACCTTTCAGACAATAACAATTCTTCCTAAAGCTCAACAAAGAAGCATTCAATCTTCTAGTGTACCTTTTATTGAGAAATTCAACAGAAATGACAGTGTTAAGAAAATGTGAAGAGGAGGAACGGAATTTTAAGTTTCTATTAAAATTGTCAAAAAGAAAAGGGAATAATCCAAGCATATTACTCTTTGGCAATTAACTATTTTAAACTCCATTAGAAAAATCGAAAATAACCTTTGTGATTCCTTCTTAAGAAACTATGACAAAATTCCAGGCTATAAACGATCCTTTTAGCGTGCCAAAAGTAGCATAGTTTTCTGGAATTATCATTTAGTACCTTTTTGCCTTGCTGAGGTATTAAATTATTTCAGAAAAAAGGACTTAACCAGGAATTAACTTTTGAACACTGCAAAGTGTAAGTTTCCTTAAAATAATTGAAAATAATCCTTTTGGTTCTTTCATAAGCAACAGTAGTTATGTATGTTCCAAGATAAAGGAGGCCCTTTTAATGTGTCCAGTGATTTTATTTTTTATTGTCATTTATTATCCTTCTCTGAAGACATTTCGTACCAAACTAGAACTTCACAGTTCCTTGCAACAGATATTAGTTAGATTATTTTCAATCGTGAAAGTCCTGATAATTACATTTCAAAACAAAAAGAGACTAACTGAAAATTTCCGTAGAACAAGTAAGTGAAAATAATCCTTGTAATTCTTCTTCAAGAAGCTATAACAACATTTTCTGAAATTATCATTTATAAATCCTTTTGTGGAGATCTTTAGTTCGAACTTTGAACTGTTTCAGCTTTCCTAGATATTTATTTCAAAATTAGTACTATTCTAATAATCCTGGTGATTATCTTTAAGAAAAAGAAACGCTGTAGACTACAAACTTCCTTAGAAAATTTCTAAAAAATTCTTGTAGTCCTTTCTGAGGGAGATCTAGTTATATTCCAAGATAAAAACGATTCTTTTGGTGTGCCAAGAACAGCAACGTCACCTGAAATAATCATTACTATCCTTTGGGAATGTATCTATTATGAAGCCTGGACTTTGGATTCCTATGCGAAATGTATTAAAATTATTTCAAAGATCTTAAGAATCCTGATCATTTATTACATTTCAGAAAAATAAACCATCTCTGCAAATTACAGTTTTAAGCACTGCAAACTGTAATTTCTCCTAGAATAATCGAAAATAATCCTTATCCTAAGAAGCTATAATTCAATTTCAAGAAAAAAAGATGTCCTTTTATCCTTCTGTAAACAATTAAGTCAAAACCTGAACTTTGTCCCAGTTTCCCTTGGGAGAATATTAAATTATTTCAAGGTTAACACTAAAGCTTGAAAATCCCCCTGATTATATTCCAGAAAATAGGGCCCTTCTGCAAATTAAAATGTTTACATTACGTAAACTAGAAACTTCCTGAGAACAATTTTAAAAAATATTGCTTAAAAAACTCGAATTTCAAGGTAGAAAGCATCCTTTCATTAATGCCAAAATCGGGAATGTTTTTTGAATTAATTATTTATTATCCTTCTGTGAAGGTATTTAATACGAAGCCTAAACCTTGCTTTACTTTCCTGAGAAAATTCTAAAATCCTGAGAATCCTCGTAATTATAATTCAGGAAAAAATATTTTTACACACTGTAAACTGTATCATTAAGATAATCACAAAAAATGCTTGTGATCCTTCCTTAACAAACCATAATTACCTTTAAAGTGCCCTAAACAACATTGTTTTCTGAAATTATCATTTATTACCCTTTTGTGATAATATCTAGTAGATACGAAGTCTGGACATTGCTTCAATTTTCTTCGCAAGAGTATTAAATTATTTCAAAATTAATACTAAAATTCGGAGAATGCTGGTAATTATATTTCAGAAAAAATGACCTAACTCGATATCTAAATTAAACTGTAGACTTCCTTTGAACAATTGCGAAAATAGTCCTTGTAATCATCCCATAAACAACTACAATTAAATTCCAATGCAAAAATGTCCTTTAATGAGCAACCACAACGTTCTATGAAAGTATTGTTTATTATCCTTCTGTGAAGATATTTAGTATAAAGGCTGGACTTTGCATCAGCTTCCCTACTAAAATCCCCCTCCCACAAATCCTGAAAATTATATGGCAGAAAAGAAGGCCCAAGTGGAAAATAAAATTTTTAAGTATTATATACAGTAAACTGTAAGAACAATCATTAAGGATCCTTGTGATACTTTTATAAAAGAACAATAATTTTGACCTTCAATGAGGCAAAAACAATGTTTTCTGAAATTTCATTTATTATCCTTCTGTGAAGATATTTAATACGAAACTTGGATTTGGCTTCTCTGTTGGTTGCAAACGATTACACTATTTCAAGGTTAATGCTAAAACCCCTCCAATAATACTTCAAAAAAGAAATTCATTTTTTTAAGCACAGCTATAATCCACATTTCTATAAAGTCTTAGAAAAATCTCTTCTTACGAATTTACCTCTCAATTATCGTACTTTTAAAAATCTATTTCTTCGGATAATCTACTTTTAAAAACTCCTTTTGCTGACCTTATATTTCATTCACTTCAAGAAGGTTACTACTGTTAGTAGATGAGTATTTTTTGAGTTTTGAGGTTATACATTTTATTACTTCTTAGAGTTCTTAGTTGGTTAAGTTCATCAAGTGTAATACAGAATTCCAAACAAATAACTAAATAAATACCTTTACAAATACTTAATCGTAAGAAATTACAGGGTTTATTGGCAAAACTTTTTCTCTTTATGTTTGGTTAAACGCTTAAGCTTCCACAAATGCCAAACGTGAACGTACGTTGCTTTTACAGTCAATAAAATCGAGAGACACGTTGAAACTTTTACTTAGTACAACAAAATAACCAATTTACGTATGCTTGCTGTTTTCTCAAAGCCCATGGTGCTAAAAATAATTAATCCTTTTTGTTGTCTTGCCTGTACCCTCCTGGCTTCGATTTTCTGTTTCCAGTATTAAATTTATCAAAAAACATTTTAATATTGAAGGTTGACGAAATCATACGTTAAAGTAAAGTTGGTATTTATTTCCGAACAACAAAAGGAAACCTTTCGAATTTTACTGAAATAAATAGTTGGAACCTTTCAAAGAAAACGGTACGTGATATATCATCTAAGAAAATAACTTCGTTTTTATCCATTTTAATCCAAATTCAATTGTAACACAACTGTCACGAGTATTCCTTGAGGATTTCCGCTTTTTATCGAAAAGGTTTTTCAGCTTTGACTTTCGTTTCTTAGAAAGTTTCTACTGTAAAGTTAAAAAGAAAATCAATTAAACGTCTTTTGAAAATAACTTGCGATATTGTAGATCGACTGTGAAGTCTTAATATTTCTTTGAAAATAATGACAAAGGGACTCCTTGAGATTTTTTAATTGTCTTGGGTTGGTGAAATCTAAAAAATATTTTCAAGAGGATTTCAGAATTTAAGCATGAATTCTACCATACTGAAGTAAGACTTTTTGGCTAAGCCTAACCTTTAAGCATAAATTTGACTGATAATTCTTCATTTCAGTGACTTTACGTGGGTTGTTGTTTAATTTAAAACAAAGGAGAAATAAAATTTCCTTTTCTCATTCCTGACTTCATTTTTCATTCAGCTGCAATTTTTTCATTTCTTATTTTTTCATCTAACAAGATTTGCTGAAATTAAATTTTTTACTAAGATTTTCATTTTCTTTGCCATTTTTACGTCAACGATTTTTATAAAAATAAATTACTTGAACCGTAATAATTTGAACTTTCGAACAAACTTGAATTTTCCTTACATTATTTTGTTGTTTAAACCAACTACGTTTGATTCTTATGACAAAAATATTGAGCGTTGTAAAAACTCACATGGAGGTCAAAATAAAAAAATTAGAATTTTAAAACATTTATTCAAAAAATCTCATTCGCATATAAAAAAATAAACAAGCTTCTGGCGGATGCTGGCTCATGTCTCTTCAACCCCAGCGTCAGCTGGTATAAAGGATCATCCGTCTTTTTTAGTGCCGTTAACCCTTCAATACTGTCGGCTCATTAATCAAGTAGTCTGAACTCGCGCAAAATTGATGCAACGCTTTCTAACTCCGGCAATACAAACTACAAGCTCGCTATAAATACGCCCACACTTAAGTAAAATCGTTTAGATTACTTTTAAGTATAGAAATTATGAGTTCAAGCAATGGTATTTACTACAAGTGATGATCATTTAATAGTTTTTAAAGCTGGAAATTGAAATTTGCTTTTATAAAGGAATTTCAGTATCCGCTTGCTGAAAAATGAACGGTTGGGATTTTTGTAGAAAAAAAAAATACAAAGCTTAGGGAAGGATAAAAGCTCTGAAAAAGAAAATATATGACAGGCTTGAGGAAGGATTTTAAATATTTCCATGGCACAAACGAGCCCTACTAGTTTTTAGAAAACAGAAAACGAATCACAATTGAAAAATTCTAAATGGGCTCGGTCTTAAAAATTAAACTCTTGTTTCAGTGTCTATATTTTGAGGAGTTTAGAAAACATCAAACAAAATGTACTTAGTTAATGTTCTTAGGGGTTACCGTTTTCATAATTAATGGGACCATTAATGTATATCGAAATAAAACAGGCATAAGCCGGGTATATTCAAGTCAAGTACTGCGCCATTTCTGAATAAGCTTAATAACCTCATGTTTAACTGGTACGTAATCAATTAAGAACAAAGAGCATTTTAGATGCCTTTTAGTAAAAGGCAGTCTTGATGGACTCGTTAAATATTTATGCCCTTTGGTTTCAAAACTGTTTACGCATAATTTGCTGCTAACAGCTTAGGTTTATCGCGTATATAAAGAATAATTAAAGAGACATTACAGTAAATTTAATTTTCAAAACTCCATAAAACTCTCTAAACTTTGTATGCTATAAATTTTGAATATGCCACATTAAAGGCTCGGGAACGTGTAATTTAGATTACATATTATTAAAGTAAGTACTTTATTACCTAAATTTGGTATATATAATGTACTGTAATGTTCAACAGATGTAGCATTCTTTATAAACTTTTACTTTAAAAATATAAAATACCTGCTACCAGTTCTAAAATCAACGTGGCAGAAACTTTAAATTTGATTAATGTTTCTTTTGCATAAACTTCCAACCTTTAAGAACATTCATCGTTAGAACTATGGTTATTTTTATATCTAAAATACAGCAAACTACATCAAAATTGTTTGCCGTATATTTTACTGCCGATTTTGGTTTTTTTTTTTTTGTTTGAAGGGATGATACTAGGTATATCATAATTTTACGAACTACAAATGAAGTAAGAAGTAAGGACTCATAAATCTATAGAACAAAGGGTCAGGAAAAACAGGAGAGAAAAAAAAGGCTGCTTTCAAACAAAATTACTGAAATCAAAATCACAAGAAAATTTAAGGAGAAATCTTCAAATATTGAAGATGATATTGCAAGAAATATATGTTACCATGAGAGATGTGCTGTGTCTTGCCTTACTGATAATTAAGAATTCCCGTGACCAAGCAGTGAGCAATATGTGAAATGCGAAAAGCCATTAATCAACTTAATGCACTTGAAAGGACATTTAGAGAATAAAAAATATATGGGAAGAAGAGACAACATCGACTTAAAAGATTGAAATAGATTCAATCTCTTGCAAAGAATCTACCATGCCATTTGATGCAATGAAAAAGGTTTCAGCTTTTGGACACAATCTGTATTTACAACAGGAACTGGGACTCGATCAACCTCCTGAAGAGTAGCAGATAAACCAGGAATTATTGGGCTTGATGAGTAGAGAGGAAAAACAACAGGGTTTGAATGTCTGATCGATAATTAAGAAAGTTAAAAGATTTGGAGTAGCTGCTTGTGCGTATTTTTCTGATCCTATTAGGCTTCCTATTGTATCAGCTAGTCCAAGCTATGGTTCTATCTTGCAGGCATCCAAGAATCTGAGAAATGTAGTAATGCAAAACGGATAAACGGATTAAATGTATAATCATTAGGAAAAGAAGGCAGAAAAATACAAACAAAAATGATTGGAGCACCTTGACAGAATGACAAAAATCCAAAAAACCATAACGAGTTATAAACCCAAAGGCAGGCTAAGAATAGGTTAAGAAGTTAAACCGTAAATGATACGATAATAGCAACGTCGATTAAACATCGATATATGTATATCGAACTGCAAATAGTTATTTGCGCTCCAAGTTATGGTAAGTGAACTTTTTTATCCGAGGTGGTAATTTGTGGACCGAAGCGCAGCTGAGGTCCATAAAGCCACCGAGGATAAAAAAGAAACTTACCTACGCGTTGCGCATTATGTTTTTCTCACTACCACAAAATAAAATTCATTAATAATTTAACAAAAATTGTGACGTTTATATTTATGACAGTTTAACGGCGCTGTTGCTATGGTACAAACAAACACATAAACGCAATTTCTGTTTTCAGTAACGAAAAGAATGAAATCAAACATTTTGTAAATACACCTTCATTTAACATTCAGCGTTGTTCCAATTGTAAAATTAGTTTTAATATTAATAAATAAGCACGTATTCTCCATTATAACTATTTATTTTTTTTATATCCGTTATGGTGTAGCGTTATGGGGTACCATGCGCGGAAAGTGACCTGGCGCGGTAAATCGTCTTTTTTGCCCTTAGATACAGTCGGTTTTTGTTCAACTAAATGTTTTAGTTTCCATTATTGTCGACTTTTTGACAATGAAATGTCAATTTACCAAGGTGGTAGTGAGAAAAAGATGTTTACAATACCCCCACTATCTTTTAATGTGGAGTTAATTGAAATGGAAGAATTGTCATGGAGAAGAGAAAATTAAGTTGACTAACTTCCATTATGTCAATGGTACCACGATCAAATATTGAAAAAGATATAAGAAACTCCTTCGAGATAATTGAAAGACAAAGCAGGAATTTCGAGGGTAAACTGAATTTTTAGAAGGTCAAGTCCCTAATAGGTGACTTCAGCTGCAATACAAAAGACGGGAACAACATCAAATCGTCGTCAGTCGTTACTTGGGTTCACGTATTCGATATGGGAAAAAGACTAAAATATTTTCTCATACCATTGATACCATAATTATTTCAGCAAATAAGAAAAGAAATATCTGAAGTATAGGATGGAGATGAAAGATCAAGATTTTTGAACCTAAATTAAATTTCAAGTTCGAAGTGAATCTTCAGAAGACCAAGTTAATGATAGGTGACTTCAGTGATAATACAAAGGACGGGGTCAACGTCCGGGATATTTACATCGTTGAAGATATTCGTTACTTGATACGGAAAATATAACAGATAACATTTAAGATATTCAGATTGTCGAAGGCATTGCTTAATCGGTTTCACACATCCGACTACAAACGCAATAAAAAACTTCCGTTATGCCTATGACACCATATCATTGCAAAATATAAGAACAAAATAATATCGCAAATGTTAAAGAGAGAAAGAAAAGCAAGAACTTCGAGCTCAAATAAAATCGTCAGCAGACCAAGTTGCTGACAGTTGAGAGTTGCGACGATTTTGAGAATAGAGCCGAGATATACAAATCGTTGGTCATTTTTTACTCGAGCTCATATACCATCGTGCATGGAAAAATAAACAAAATATTTCTATAACATCACGTCCATTCAGGATATTCATACCGTAGCTGCGGTTCACATATCTACAATTGTACCCCGGATTTCACGGGACATATTGCTTTGGCAAAGATACCAAAGATCAAACTTGGTAAGGTATAGGAAGATCAACAAAGATTGTAAGAACTCTGATCTTCCTTGTTGCAATTTTGGGATGCCTAAATTTGAACTCTGAAGGCTAATGAGGTATCCGCATCTAGAGGAAACTTTCACGCCTTTAAAATATGGCGTTGAAGGCGTTTAAATACTTTCTGAACTACCGCAGAACAAAAGTGTTCATTCTGGAAGAACTGAATACACAAAGTGATAGTAGTAGCATAATAATATCAAGAGACGTCTTGCTCTGGCGAGGAGTATCAGTGGATAACTGTAATAAAATGTAAGAAGCAGTAATGTAAAGTATACTACGCACTTGACAAAAGAAAGTTTTTTTTGTCTTCGCTGTTGAACTTATCATACCTGACTTGAATTCTGAAGGCTAATAACAGAGCCAAGAGCGATGGCTTTACATTTGTGATATATGACATGACATGACAAGCTGAATTCCTTAAAATGCGCTTAAACCTAATATATTCGCTTTGGATCAACATAACCCAACGGTAACTACCAACCATGATTGGATTAGATTAGATTTACATGGGAGTGGTTAGATTACCTACTCTACTGCTACCACCTTTGCAGGTTTGTTGAGGTCCTCCATATGCTTATATTCCACTGTCTAGCTTTAATCTTTGTATAAGGCTTAGTAGCTTTGACAGTGGTCATTTCGTATAGCCTTCGATTTTTTGCCACCAAATTGTAAAAGCTACACTCTTGCTAGGCCTTCGCAATGGCATATCACATGTGTCGGCATTTCTTCTTCTTTCTGACAGAATCTGGAATGATTTTCCTCTGGCAGTTCAATTGTACTTATGTATTTTCTGAACCGGCAATGCCCTGCAAATTCTTACAAACTTACGACTATGATTTAGAAGGTCCAACGTGAGTTTTGGGCAATGTCTTTCTGAAAACCCATTCGCTTGTCCTTTTCCTGCCGTTTTCTGGCAACTTTCTTAAGATTGCTTTTTTGGCAATGTCGGAATGAGGGCCTTAATGGCAGACCTAGTGGAGACACAATAGGGTTCTGGTTTTTGCAGAGCGGTTGGCGACTCTTGCCGGGCTGGTTTCCTGATTTTTTTGGGTCCCTTGTGCCATGGCACCCATGTTAGTATGTTAACCCTACTTACTTCGTTTGGAGTACGGACACAATACCAAACCAGTCTCGCCTTGATTTGGTAAGAGCTTGTGGCATTTATTGCTGCCTGGTTATCCGAGAAGGTGGTTAATCCCTGGTTGTTAAGCTTACGTCTTCTTGATTGGATAGCACATTGATGAATAACCACTACTTCCACCTGGAAGATCGTAGAATAATTTTCAAGGCCATTAAGGATTCTAACTTTCTCTTTAATCCCGTATATTCCGGCTCCAACTCCAAATTCCGTCTACAGCCATCCGTGTACCATAAATTTCAGGTGTGTTGGACAATGTCTTTGAATGATTGGTGCTTGGTCTTGCATAGGGCGATTACAAATAATAGCCACAGCGTCCCCTTGGATAAAGATTAGAGGTGGTAACCCTAAAAAACTTCCAAGGCTGCTGTGGAGCAGTTTCTATGACTCGAATAGTAGCCAAGGGCATAAAACTAAATCATCTACTTTGGAAAACTTAACATATGAGAAACTATCAGTCCTCATAAAGTTGCAGATGTTAAAATAGTTTGAACGTGTCGTTAGGTGAAGAAACGATAGTTGCAACAGCAACAACAAATACGTCCCCAGAGCCATTCGTCATAGTGTTTGAACGGGGAGGTAAATATAAACCTACGAGGATCCACCCAACTAAGAATATGGTGAATGATTTCATAATGTATATCGTTGTTTCATTATATTAACTGATATGTCTTCTTTGGCAATTTTGGTGGAGGCGCCGAGCATTTTCAACAAGCTTAGCTATATATTTTCGCTTGACGGAATATATTGGAAATATTCGTCCCATATTTGGTTGACGATAAAACAAATAACGTTTCTACTTAAATTTAATGGAAAATAACTGGTTTTAATGCTGTTAAAGCTGTGCTTCTACTTTGAATCAAACCTAATTTAAAGTATGTACATAGGCTCAATGAAAAAAACTAGAAAGCTTCGCGAATTGGAGATTAAAATCATTTAAATTAACAGTCAAGTGGTTTCGCTCTTTTAAAGTATTTCTGTGAGATTTAATTATAAATAAATAAATTTGACTTCTGCAGTCCACGTCTCCAAATCTATAACTAACTGTAAATAATTACTACAAAGAATCCCAAACCTTCAGAATAACTTTACTCTTCTCCAAAGGAATTATCCTCATGAAGTAAAACATGAAAGTTTATTACATAAATGTAGCAGACCGAACCTCTGCAAATATAAAAATTTTCAGATTTCTGTAGAACATTTCAGAAAATAACTGAAACAAACTGTTCTAGTTTAAAATTAACTGCTTGCTGCTGCATAACATAAACGACGCTTGCAACAATTTCTTCGCCACATCCACGCTTCTAATGCGGGTTTTATGTCTACAATAATAACAATTACCTGGGTTGTTTTGTTAAAACTTTCCTGAATTATGTATTAAGTTGCACAAATGCTTTTGAAGCCGCTGATATAATTTTACAGAAAGATCTACTTTGAAAAACCAACACATGTTACACTACTGAATGGAAACTATCTGCGCTGATTTTTAATGCTACACTTTTTAGTTTGTTACTTTGGTTGAAAATAGGGCATTGCGGGGAAATTTTGGTTTTGTGGGTTGTTTTATTTCTAAAAGGAAATCATAAGAAATTTTGTGGAAATAGCTAAGCTAGCACAATTAGTTTATTTAAGATGCTTAGGAGACAATTAAATCGTACTAATCACTCAAGAAGACTGCTTTTAAGTAAACATAATAGTGAGTATATAGAGTAAAGTTAACACGCATTTGTATAATTGCTAAGTCATCTGCAGAGATACTTAAAATCTAGCGCGAATTTAATTTAGTATTCTTACCGTGCAACATTTTGCAAACGTTGATCTCAGTAGAGCTATAAATGCAAAACAACACACGGAATAATGGCTCCATAAAAACTTTTACTTGTACTGGGTGTTGCATAAAACTCGGAATTAATCATTGTTTAAGGACTTGCTTCAATTAATTAAAGTTTATATTAAAGATCCGGACAGGATTTATGCTTTTAATAAATGCGCAGCTTCCGTAGTTTACACACTGTAAAATTAGAAATGTTAAGCATGCACTCAGAAAGTTAGGAAGAATGCGCCTGCAAAGCCTGACTGATTTATTGTGCTGTTAAATGAAAATGTGCATATGTATTTAAAAAGTTTCGTAAACTTTTACTACGTTAATTATTCCGCACGGTTATTTCTGTAAATACCGTAATTTGCAAAACAATATTAAACTTTATTTCCAACCCTGACATCTACGGAATTTATAATTTAATAAAGATTGCTTTACGTGAGGTATTCTGTCTTAATAAAAACTTCCGGTACTTCTTGGGAAATTTCAGAATTGTTAGAAACTTTTGCACTACATTTTTACGTGCAGAAGTTGAAATTGTACGGTTTTGATTACATTTTAAATTTAGTGTTGATAGTTAGAAACTCCTAGGAAATTCTTTTAATGTAAAGACTACTTCTGTGCTACGATATGAACTAGAAAAGTTAAGGATGTGAACTATCTAACTATGATTTTTTTTAGAAAAGCACTTGAATGGCTTAAAGCTGTGAATTATATGGAAGGAAAAACGGGAAAATGCGAGTTTATATGTCTTTTAAGTTAAGTATATCAAATTATACAAGGGTTTTTGTATATACGGAAAAAAGTTTATTAAGTAATTAATCATAAGCTAATGAAAAAGGCATTTATAAAATAAGAAGAAATAACTTGGCAATTGTGTATGATATTGTTTCTTATTGTGCTTCAGTCTGTAATGCTAAATTTTAGCACCAGCTGAGCAAGCTAAAATATAGGGGAGTAACAAGGCGTAATAACAGTGGAAAATCTTAACAGCAAGTGATTAGCTGTGAGATTTAAATGTTTTCTCGCAAAGAAAACAACGTTAAAAGATCAACTGTTGTCACAAGATTAAGAGATAAGTAGGTCAAATCATCAACCTTGGAAAAACAGCGTTGCCGGGCTGACCACAGCTTGGCGTGGAAAATACAGATATAGTACGGATAAATAATATATCATCTGAGGATAAACCGAAAGCTAATAGCACACTATCTACTCGTATAAGGTAACACATTAAAAGAAAAAGAAGTGAAGATAATGATGATGAGAAAGATTTTTGCGATTAGAACAATTTGAATAAAGCACGAAAACGCTCAGAATACCAACCAAAAACGACTTAAAGAGTAAAACAACTATCAGAAGAATAATAGATGCAGAGGACACGGAAAATATGAAAGAAAAAATCGGTGCAGTATTAAAACTATTAGAAACAATTAAAAGTGACAATAAAGATATTAAGAGAGGTCAAGCAAATTTACAAAATGAATTTAAGAAGAATCAAAAAGAAATTAGTAAATTAAAAGCAGAATTTGAGATGGAAAGGCTGCGCGAAACGAAGAAATAACATTTCAATTAAAGGGGCCGTTAGCTCTTCAACGAAGAAATCTGAAACAGGGAGTAAATGAAGAGGAAACGCAGAAAATAAGATTGAACGTAAATATTGAAAGAGTATATAAGGCGTTAAAACATTTTGTAAATGAACTTAGTAACTATAGGATAGATTTGTTAATAAGTGGGGTTTCCCTGTTGGAAATAAAGCGTATTATTATTAGTAATTATTATTATTATAAGTGAATTTACTTTATTCAACAGTGTGGAAAAAACAGTGAACCTGTGCCTAGGTTTCCTAATAAAAGATAGTATACGAGAACACGTCGTAGATTATAGAGCAATAGAATGTCATACCTCAGGCTGAGAGGAAGAAGTCGGAAAATTAGTATCATTAATGTCCATGCTCCTACTGAGGAAACTGATAAAGAAGAAAAAGAATTATATTATGGGGCCGTAGAAGAGCAATAGAAAACTAACAGCATTTCATATTAAAATAGTTACTGGCGATTTGAATTAATGCAAAACTGGGGAAAGAAGAGAGAAATAAACCATGCATAGGAAATTACAGACTACACACTACAACGAACAGTATATGGGCAAATATTAATAAACTTCGCTGCAGAGAAAAATCAAAGAATAAAATCAACATTTCTGCAACACAAAAATATTCATGAAAGAACATGGAAAAGTTCAAAGAGTGATATAACAAATGAAATAGACCACGCTCTGGTAGAAGCAAAACATTACACAGTCTATGTAAGTTGGAGGAACATTGATACTGGTTCTGTTCAAGCGAGAGTGCAGGAAGGTCGAAGACTTATGAAAAATATACAGAGCAGAAGAGACACGCCAATTGAACATATCCTTAGGCTTGTTCCAAACAATAGTGCAAGGAAGAAACCACCTGGCTGGCCAAGAAAACAATATATGCAACAAATCATGGAAGATGTACATTGTACAATGCGAAAAATACGTACAAATGAAGAGATTAACCACAAACAAAGAAATATGGAAATCCATTGGGTTAAATGCAACCAATTAAAAGGATTGATAACCATAGAGAAAGGTTGGTATTTTAATTCACCGTGTCAAGTATGCTGTTAATTCCTGTTTGTTAAACTACCTATCTTAAGAATTAGCTAGAATTATCATATATTATTTTAATCCTTATGATTGACATGAACCATTTAGCTTTAACAAAGGACCACAAAACTGTACAGAATACGAGGTATTTCATTTATAAAAAAAATCCTTAGCTAGATAAATATGCAAAGAAAGTTTTTAAACACGCGCACATAAAATCTCCTGCATAGAAAAAAATTAATGCGAAATAAGGACAATTTTAAAGATATGCATATTATGCAAGTTTTATTTAAAAAATGCTGGACAAGTTCAATATATGCCAAGTATGTAAAATTATATGGGTTTAAGTAGATATAAAACATTCCAATTTGTTTATATTCAAAAACTCTGTTGTATAGCCTTTTGTTTAGGTTTGGAGATAGATCAGATAGATAAATTAACCAAGATCTCTGGTGTCAATGTGCGTTAGGTTTCAGTATGAATACTTTTGGAGCACGGTTAAAGATGGCAATGCCTGAAATTTTCTTTATATAACCAGTATTGTTACAGCAGCCCAAAACAACAAGCTGCATGTTATTTGTTTGGTCCTTTGTAAAATTCTTGTGACGTCAGCAGATTAGACAACTGACCTTCACCAAAGATTAAAAGGATCTTTTATCTATGCCTTCCCACAGATTTAACAAGAAACTTAAAGGGATTCCGTATTTTATCATATTTTAGTTTTGTGTTTCGTTGGGAAGTGAAAATCCATATTTAAATTTTTGGAAATTAGAATATTTAGTGTAACGACTAAATAAGTTCTTATTATGTTGTAGTATAACGACGACAAAGATACCAGATATGGGCGTGACTACCCGAATTTATTGTGTAAAAACAACAATAGTATATCCTTCATTCTTCAGAATTATGTATTACTTAGCTTAATAAATTACTTTAAATTGAATAATTAAGGGTACCGCTAGCCTGTTGTCAAACAGTTAAGTAAAACAAAGAAAAAACTAACCTTCGTCCGAATTGGTATCAAGTTCTTCACTGGAAGAAGCGTCAATCGTACGTCTGAAACGTTCTAAATCCCTTAAATATTATCCTCCTTTTCGGAATCTGCCACTGCCTCTTCGATCTGGATGTCTCTTTGGCATCGTTAAATTAAAAATCACAATCACAGCGCGTATGTGAAACCGATGTTCACCCAACGGGTACAAATAACGAAGTGACGAATCTGGTGTTATAACACGTCATCGTCGATATATTCTTATCTTTTGCTTTAAATATTGTACCAACAGGTGTGAATCAACGATACTACATTGTGTAATTATCAAGGTTGAAAAGCGAAGAAAAATTCAAATTTAGAGCGTTGGAAGTAAGAAATAAACATCTGCTCGTTGAGTAAGCCAAATTTTCGGAATATGATAAGAAATTACTCGTTTCATATTGATTAGTTTCGGAAACTGAAACGTTTCATTAATTTCTGCTACACCTAGAATTAATAAAATTTGTTGAATGAAATGAATGTTAAAGTTATTTTTATAAGTTAGCTTTAGATATTAATATAAACCTTAACGTTATGTACACATGAAAAAAAGGTAGTTGTTTCCGTATACCGTGTATTTGACTTGGGGCGAACATAGGGAAATAGCATGGGAAATCGTATACAGCGTCACCGTAAAAGTCCGCATCATATGAGAAATTTTTTTTATTATTACATCGATTCATGATTAATTTTTAAGTCTTAGTTCAGAAAAACATTTAATTAAATTAATTTAGCAAGAACTGGAGGTCTATTACTTGGCAAATAGATTTGAGAATGTCCGTTTATGGCATTTTTGAACTGAAATGACCTTTTATACTGTGATAAAAATGAATAAAGCAAATTTTGCTGTGAAATATTGAAACTAGAGCAACTTTGCATCAAGTATGACATAATTCTATTAGCATATTTGGAATTTTTTTTGAAAAAATCCAATTAGAAACGTTTTTAAACAGAAAAAAATCCCTTTGGCAGATGAGTGTATTACATGTCATCTTTTCGGGTCTTTTCGGATTTCAATAAATTCGAATGAGCCAAAATATTGTTAGGAAAACGTGAAAAATATGAAGGTTGTCCAAATTTGTTCAAATTTGGGAGGTCGGTAGAAAACTGAAAAAGAAACAACTTTTGTATGTTTTTTAAAAATAACCGAACTTTTTGTAATTTCTTTGAAAATATGTCGAATTTGACAGGTATAAGCGATCGATAAAAACAATCGTCAACGTCATTTTGCATTATTTTCAAAGCAGAAATTCTTCATGAAATCTAAATTTGCGTAATATAAATAATAAAAAAATGTCCCATATGATGTGGACTTTAACGGTGATGCTGTATATGCAGATTCCTGCTCCCCGTTTGAGTTGATAGGATTGATTGTGGTATCAATCGAAACACAAAAAGAATGGGCTTAATTTGATACTACTTTACTTGAATTTGTTGCTTGTTTAAGAAAGAAATAGCTTAAAAACTACAATACGGTATATAATAAAATATTCGGAATATTTGTTTAAATAAACTCAATTTTTATTACAAAAATTTTTAGCTCAACTTTGCAGTCCAATTTTTTTTTTTAATTTGAATTGAAGCAATATTTACTGTAGAAGATAATATTAAACAATACAAAGGCTTAGGCTCAGTAACGTAAGAACATAAAGAAAGAATTTTAAGAATGCATTATTTAATCCGCTTAGATACGGTAAATAAAGTCTTAAAATGGTTGAATTGGTAAAAGAAATGACTTGGGAAGTGGTGTTTCACTCGTTTCTCTAGAACTGACGACGTAACGCGTGTATAACATCGGTAATTCGTGCTACTGAGGCGACATCCTAGAACCAACTCCTGAACGTAGTGTAAAAACGTAACCGTAGGTCAGAGATGTTGGTTAATTTATCTATGGTTTGGAGGAGAAACCTTCAAAATGGTCCCTGCAGGAAGATCTTCAATTGCGCAGGGTATTGTGAGATGTCTACTCAGTAGGTATTCGGCCGGGTCAGACTGAAACATTAACCTCACTTTTTGTTCTTAACCTAACTTTATTCGGTGGGGCAGTATGGCCACGACCAGAGGGGCCCCTTAACCCCCGGACAACCATACACCAATATAACTCATGGTACAGCCCATGGTAAGGTATGGTACAGGTATCGTAGAACTAGGTAGGTATACGGCCATTGTCTAAACCATACATGTACCATGAGCTGTACCATGAGCTGTACCATGGGCTGTACCATGAGTTATATTGGTGTATGGCTCTCTGGAGGCTAAGGGGGTCCTCTTGCCTTGGCCATACTACCCCACCGCGTAAAGTTAGATTAAGAACAAAAAGTGAGGTTAATATTACAGTCTGACCCGGCCGAATACCTACTCTACTCATTAAAACCTCTCCCTGGGCGTGTAATTGGGACTCTTTGGAACCACCTTAGCATTAAAGCAAGATATCCCTTTCCATCTTTTCCTTCATTCTGCTCCTTCCATTCTTTCTACATATGTCGTGATCTTTCTGATGAATTTTCGGATCCATCTTTTTTCATCTTCTATCACTAGGTTCCTCTACGTTGATTCCCGGCAGAAGAAGCATAAATTATACCTATATACATATCATTAGGTTTATAATATTTCCTGGTGTTATTACTACTCCTACTTCGGTGACCTGTTAATCCATAGCTTAATTTTTGGGATTAGCCACTTCGTCCAAACTGCTTTCGCCGATAGGCCAATCCACATCTCTAGGCACTTTTCTGGGACTAATGCCCTAATATCGCTCTTTACTCTATTTTCGTACCATACATTAGCGCTTCTTTATTTGCTAACATACCGATAACGACCTGCAAGGCTTCAGTGGAGACTCTGCGATGTGCCCCCCAAACAGCAATCATTTTCTTTCTTTCCTCCTACGAAGTTCCTATATTTTTTTAACTGCACTGCCCTTCTCTAAACTGCAGCTGCTTATAGTATTACCTAGTAAATTACCCAGGCAATTACTTTTCTTTTACTGCTTCTAGCTTCAATATTTCTGGGTATTATTCGAGCTAATTGCTGCACCACCTTCTCTGCCCTCTTTGTGGCATAGATTATAGGTTTTGTCATACTCGGGTTTCTATTAAAAATCACCCTGAAGTATTTCATTACTTCCACTGTTTTCAAACTGATGTCATTTGCTTTCACCTCCATCTCCGTAATTCTCCGCCTGGCTACTGTCAAAGTCGTTTCTGTCTTTTGAAGTACTATCTTTAGTCCCCTTCCGTTCAGCCAGTTCACCACTTTCTCGAGTACACGCCTAATTCCTTCTTTTAGCACTTTAAGCTTCTTACTTGCACTATATGTTGTTCGCTTACCCGATAACCTTAATTCCCTCCGGCATTCTTAGTGTTAGAATCCATTATAATAGTTGTTCCGTAATAAGGGACCCAATGCAGAGCCTTGGGACAGCCCTCTTGTTACTTTCATCTTCTTCGTCTCTGTAACCTCCAGCAATCTACTCTTAAGGTAGTTTCTTACCATTCGAAACAGGCATATGCTTATTTTTCCTCTCGCCATTTTCCTTATAATTCCACATCGACCGATAGCATTACGCAAATGTCCCTGCTTTTATAACTACCCATGCTTATGTCTTCTGCAATCCTTTGTACCGCTATCATCGCATCTTCTGTGCTTCTTCACTTTCGGAAACCGAACTGACTATCCAAAAGTTCTTCTATTAGTCTTGTACACAAAAGACGTCCAGTTAGCTTAGCAATTACATTTAGTAGGCAAATCGGCCTGCTTGTTCCCTTCATTCGTTTTTGGCTTTTCTATAAGCATCAAGTTAGTCCATTTTCACGCATCTGGAAAAGATCTTCGCTGCAGTAGTTGATTTACAATCCGCAATAGATCCTACGGGCACGTCAATACTAGCATTTAAATTATTTCTGGTAGAGTATTATATGGGCCAGGGGATTTTCTTGATTTTATTCTTACCGCTGCCTGCTGTAATTCTGCTTCTGTAAGAACTTCGGGTTCCTAACCTTCCTCTGGTATTATTTCTTCCCATTCGTCTTTAATGTTATTTAGGAGTAATCTTGTGGCTACTTACATCCTTTGATCCTCATCTAATTGTATTTTAGGGGCATAACGTAGTTGGTCCATTGCAATTTTGTATCCTTCATCCGAATTTTTCTCTACGCTTCGTCCTTGGCCTTACAGATTGCATTCCTTAGTGTTTTTTTTTCGCATATCCTTCATGCATTTTCTGTATTTCTGGAGCATATTTTCCCATTGCTTCTCACCAGCGATCTTTTCCTTTTATTGCATGCTCTTCTTAATTCGTTCGTTCAACCATAACAGTGGTTTCCTATTTGCTCATTCCATTTCCTCATCGCGAGCTTTCGAGGCATTCGAGATCAGATTAGTATAATCTTCCACTATATTTGCGCCCGTTTTTCTCATACCAATATTTCTTATCTGTTCTCCTATTTCCTCCTCGAATTGAGCCATTTTGCTATCTTATATTTTCCACCCTTTCAGCTTTTTGTCGTATTCTTTGATTTCCCAGTATCTTCCTTGTGTCTTGCATTTTGATTAAAGCATATTGATAGTCACTCGTACTCCAATCCTAAAACTTAATGTCTATTTGTAAAGTATTATTTTCTCTAATAAAAGTGAATCCATCACCAGTATTGAGAAATTGTAGGTTGTCTTGCATAGCCTAAAAAGTTTACATAGATTCGCAGTTTTACTTAGATGTCTAATCATATTCAGTCGTCCATAAGCCCTACAATTCGATTCCTAGGAATTTGCTTAAAAAAAATAGGGCAAGCCTTAGAATCAAAACATTTTTTGGTTACTTTGTTTAAACTCTTTTTACTAAAAAAATGTTTTTGCTTCTGTTAAATTAATTAAATTAATATCCTCGGGAACTCATAAAATTTGCAATTTTTCAGGATTGGAAGGTGTTTAGTTTAAAACTGTGCGAATAAAAACTAATAGTTAGTGCTGAGAAATAAAACAACAAACTCGACTTATATGTAAATTTAGATTTTAATCTAAAACATTACCCTTTGTGCTAGGAAAGTGGGCAGAATAAAGGGAATAACTATATGCCCCGTAATAAACTTCTCTAGATGAATACACTTTTGTAAGTAGTTTACATTATTATTTAAACAAAGTCTTTATCTGAAGCGTTTATGGTCCTCAATTATTACGTACCTGCTAAAATTAGCAAGTAAAGCGTCGGTAGTTTGTGCGTCATTGACGTTTTATCTTCTTTAACGAGTACATGAACTCATGATGTAGTGTGCAACTACATCATGTTCGCAGTGTTTATACCGCCACTTAATTTATCTTAATGCATTCGCTCGAGGAGAATACGTCGCATTAACCTTAGTTAATTGTCACTTGATGATGTGCATAGATAATTAGCACATCCATTATTTAGTGCCTTTATTGCTACATTTTGTTATGTATTCGCTAACGGTACGCCAACTGATGAAGCTCTTATAAGTAATTTTTTCCATAGTGAAAGTAAAGTAAGATTTCCAAGTTACAAAAAGTTTTCTGAAAGAAAAGGGTCACCGAAAATAGAAATAAATACAAGATTTAATACACATCCATGAAAGTAAGAATATCCCAGTTAAACAAATATGCCTAAATGACAATTTTTATTTAAAAAAAATTAAGTTTTCCAGCATAAACTTTTTAGCAAATTTAAATATAATTTATATTAACCGCAAGAAGAAGAGGATGAAATTTATAGGACACTCACTACCTTTTTAGACCAAAGTAAGCCATGTTAGGGAGACAATTTCATTGGTGTAAACAAGACTTTTGTTGGTATAAACCTATCTTGTCAGTAAGAGTCACATTAGATTGATTTTCAGGGTGTTTCTCGACAGAAGTAGAACTGCCAGTTCTACACAATTGCTTAATGTTGAATTGAAAGCTTTCGAAAAAAAATTTAATTTGGACTTTAACTTTACCAGAAATAAGACATTGCAATTTCTAAACCTTGTACTTCGACGTTGATTTTAAGTTAAAATCATCAAGAAAACTTGATTCTCTATTTTGACTTAAAAGTACCTAATTCTAAGAAAAAACGTTCGGCAACATAGGATGCCCTAAATAACCAGGCTGCCGAAATTTCAGTCAAGTTTAATGCCTACATTGAAACAATGGTTAATTTTTGTCTGAAAAACATCCCGAATGCCTTAAAGTGTGCAAGCTTTTGTTTTTGAATTTTATAAATCAAGATTTAATCAAAATATTAATTGTAATTATTTCTTAAAAGCTGATCATACCTGATAAAAGTTTCTCTTCGTAGACAATTAGGAAGTACTGTTAGGAATTGTAATGTAAATTATTGTTGCTTTGTTTTAAAATGCGATAATAAACACGGTATCCCTTTTCTTATTCATTTTATGGTACCCATCCATTCTACTTAATGTGTATTTTTATGAGATGGAGCGTAGACCATTAAAGAAGTTTCATTTAGTTCAGCGTCAGTTCCAACTTTGAACTTGAACTACAGAGACTTTACGCAAAACAGAGTGTAAAAGTTTCTTTAATTAATAAAAGGAGCAGTTAGAAAAGGCTTCTTTTAATAAATATATTGCATAACAGGTTGAAGATATATTTTTTCTAAACAGGCACAACAAAATAAAAAATTTGACGCTTTGTACGAGTAGAATATTCATACTGAAACTATCAGTATCAGATATAAATCAGATGACTTTCTAAAATTCTGTTTTCACGATTGCTATGAAAGTTTAAACAAACATCTTAAAGTTCCCATAGATATAGATCCATTTTTTACAGTTTTTGAAAAAAAAATTTTATATGTCATTTTCTAAACAGTTTTAATGGAGCATCTCAAGTATTTCCTTATTACAATAAAACATTGATACACTAGATAATTTTTTTAATGGGGAGAGTTCCACTGTAAGTCGTAGGATAAATGTAACAAATATCAGTTAGACAATTAATAATTGTGAGTATATGGCATTCTTTTCATCTTAAAGTTATAATTGACAGCAATGCAAGGATGAAAACAAACAACATCCTCTCAAATGAATTTAAAATTCAAAAAGGAGTGATGTAGGGCTGTATTTTGCCCCACTCCTGTTTAACATCTACAGCGAATATAATATAATGAGAGAAAAACTAAAATAATGATTATCGATCGATCTAACAATCTCAGAAAAACTCGGGAAGTGACTAGTTTTGGAGTCGTTAGTGAATTTAACTATTTCGGATCATCGAATACTAACAGAGGTGCCTGCGACAATGATATCAAAAGAAGGTTGGGAACTGCCAGAAGCTCAATGATGAAACTGACAAACGTATGGAAGGACTCTTATTTTCCCAATCGCAACTTATGCTGCAGAGACATGGACGTTGAAGGTAAATAATAAGAAAAAAAATGATGCTTTTGAAATGTGGGTGCACAAACAAATGCATAGAATAGCCTACACAGAACATCGAACAAATGCATCTATCATAAGGCAATTACACATTCACAATAGATTATCAACTAGAATTAACCAGCCCTTGCTAAAACTTTTTGGTCATCTAGCCAGACGCACAAATGGCATTGAAAACTTATAGTAGAAGGTAAAGTTGACCGACGAAGATGTAGAGGAAAATCCCCAGCTAGCTGGGCCGATCAAGTGAAGAAAGCGATTGGCTATGAGCTGCATCAAGCAGTTCAAACTGCAGACGACAGAGATGCCCTGAAAAATAACACGAAAGTTATAGAAACATACCCCTTTGGGGGTTGGCGGACTGAAAAGAGCGAGGGAGATAAATATGGCCTAAACTAAGACACTAATCGAGGGATCAGACCATCTGCTAACCAAAATTTTAAGAGCCAGTATGGCGTTTAATTATTTGGTAAAGGTATAACCATGGTGGTATTTATATCAAAAACTGGAAGAGCCGGATACTTTTAAGTAAAATCACTTAGACCCATTAGTCTTATGTCCTTTGTACTTAAGAATTACGAAAAACTGCTTGATAGGAACATTAGGAACGGTATACTGGTGACAAGGCCTCTATACTCAGACCGGTTTACTTATGTAGTACACAGAGTTGAGAAAACGCTGAAGAAGAAAGGAATTATTGTAGGAGCTTTTATTGATATACAACGTCATGTCAAGGTGGAGCAAAAGGTAATGCCTAAGGGCCAGACCCCTGAAAACCACCATAATACCGTTTACAAGTAAAAGAACGTGGAAGGTTTTTGACCTTCTATACTTCAGCGGGAACTTATTTGACATGTCAGTAGAGGTGAAATATTTGTGGATCACCTTAGACTGCAAACTTACCTGGAGTCCTCACATAGAAAATTTTGTTAAAAAATCGGAAACAGCTCTAACAGTTGTTACACAAGCATACGACAAATCATGGGACCTTAGACTAGAAATGGCGCACTGGTTGTACATTAGAGTTGCCATACAGGCCATTGCATATGCACTAAACTAAAACTCAGAATTCAGAAGAATGCAGAATTCACTGCAAACTCGAGGGGAAGCAGAGCACAATGGCAACATACTCTACTTGAGATGAGGACAAGCTATATGACTGCAAGGTATCTAATGAACTTTCTCTTCATGATAGAAATACAAAAGGTTATATTTTGAGAATCAGCGAGCGATTAAAGTAACCAAAGATGTCAAATGGCTCAAAGTTAGGTTAAACTCTAATAACTACCCCAACTATTTGTTTTTTGAAACAAAAGCATTTCAGGAAAGCATTTGAAGTACGTCTGAGAAAATAAATAATGTATCTAGCTTTCTTAATTACTTTAATGTATTGCTAACTATGAGAGCTTGACCTAATTTCTTAAAAAAGGCCAAACAAATTGCATCTTTAAACAAGTTAAGCAAGGAAGCCAACTAAAGTTAATATTTCGATCATTTTCGGTTCATCCTGTAGGAATAAATTAAAAGAAAAAAATATTGTCACGGTTAAATCAGTTCCAATAATATCATACTCTCCACTTGTTAGAACTAACCTCATAAGATTACTTCTTTTCTTTCGTCCTCATCGAACTGATTTTAATGAAACCAATTTAAATGATTATTCCACTCATCCAATCAAATCACACTATTTTGGTGAATTGAACCAATCACAATCGAATTAAATCGAAAATACCACTAGTGAAATTTTCTAGAAAATTTTGCGACTAGCAGCGTTGCTTAGAGACAACGTCTGTCAAAATTTTTTGAGTGACAAGTATTTCAGTAATTTCATTATAATTCGAGGAATTATCATTCCGAATACCATTCGTGACTAGAATTTTACAGGAAATTTTTGCCGTCACAAACACTCTTGCTTGTTGCTTTGGAAAATCGTAACTCGTGCTGTCGCACTCGTTACGATTTTCGTCGCAACAAGCAGTCGTGTTGGTGACGGCAAAAAAATTTCCGGTAAAATTCTAGTCACTTGTGGTATTATTTCTGAAAATAATTTAAAAATTATCCTAATTGGCTCTCCCTTTCCAATCGTTTTAAAAAATATTAATAAATTTTTTTTAAGGTTTCAGAGACTTTTGGTTAGGCAGGAAATAAACCATGTTGAAAGAACTGAGTGTGGTTAAAATTTGCTATCAGTACTTAACCTCACTCTTTTTTTAAGTATCAAAAATGAAATATAGTCCGTTTTATTCATGACGTGGATTTTTATTAATTTTAAATGTTGCTCAGTACAAAAGAAACTAAATATTATTCGATTCTAGTCTCTTTTAGTTCAGTCACCTTCAGCAACATATTTGTTTCGCGTGTAGAATAAAAAGATAATATAATAACTGCCATTTAAATAAGGCTGTAACAAACCCAAAAAGGGCTAAAAATGAATAAAAACTAAATAAATCATGGCGATTCTTCGCTCAAAAACTTGGCGAATGGTTTATGCCAAACGTTTCGCTCTTAGTTTACAAAAAAGCATTTCTGCGTTCGAATTATCCCAAAGTGGAAGAGTAAATCCCCAAAAGGACACATCAAAAGATTAAGACTTTCAGAACTGTTTTTGTAGGACGTCGCTACTTTTCTTTTAAAAAAGGTAAATTATTGGAAAATAGGCCTAAATATCTGAGAAAGGGACTTTCTCCAGTTACAAATAAATCTTCTACTAGATAAATATTTATGCAAATTAAAATTAAGAAAATTTCAATACCAATTTTATAAAAGTATGAAACAAAACAAGGATGAACTTTCGAATTGTTAACCTAAACCTTACTATTTAATTCAACAGGAGTGACAATTCTGGTGTTCCGTAATTTGTTGCTAAAACAACAACATCGATTTCATAACATGAGCCATGAATATACTCGATAATTCCATAATTTTGAGTAATTAAACCCACGAGCTAGCTTGCGTTAAGGGATTTGGTGGACTTTGGTTTAAAATACATGCGGACTATGACAGCGAACGGAACTTAATTTTCAGTTAAGTGTGGAAATAGAGCAATAATTCAATTTCTCACTGAATCCTCAACTACTGAAAGTTTTGACAGATTACATCAAGTTGAATGAAGCGTCAGTATTCGACGAATGCACATAATGCAGATTATTGCCAAAGTTGTAAGGTGGAGAGCATTCAAGTTTACGACCTGATATCTCACCCCATTACTGTCCATTAGGGCTAGGCAACTTCACAATCCTATATCTGTGGGAAATTGATCAAATGTTACTTGGATTACTTTGCACTACGCTTTTAGGTGCTAAGACTTTTTGCTAACAAGATTACCTTAAAGATTCTTAATTCTAGAAGCGCAAACAGAATTTCTTCTTTCAGTATTCTGATACGATTTGAATCAAATTTCTTTAATTACTATTTCTATGCCCCCTTTTAAGCTTTCTCCCGGAAGAAGGTAAATTATTAATTTTTGTAATGCATTCAATAAACACGGCCCACTTTAATTGAGTAACCATAAAAGCAGAAAGGCAATTTTTTTGTGAAACTCGAGTATTAAATTAAAAGTTTACAACCCACAATTTTTGTTTGTTAAAGTATCTTAGCGAAGCTCTTTTGTGCGTTCCCGACCTCTTTACTTATTGACCTTAAATTCACATTGTTCAGAGCAAAGTCCGCCTTTTATTTTCTACTTGTACGTCGTTGTATTACTTAGTAAAACGGATTTTCGTTTGTGTTTACCTGTTTTCCTTTGATGTTAAAAAAAAAAAAAAACATTTACATCTCCAATCTTTCTCGAAGATTAATAAAAAAACAAGACTACAGATACATTTAATTCGATTTTAAAGAGGGAATTTTATCTGCATAATCCAGGATTTGTGTTTTTATATTTCATGGGTATTTATGTATATTAAGAGCGAAACTGAAAATTTTGAATCGTCCTACTTGCGGTGACTGAATTTGTCGACCGCAAAAATGGCGTTTTCTTTGTCTATTACATTAGCAAATATTATCTGCGCATTATGTTTTGAATCTTTAGACAAGCTTTTATCGAGGAAGATTCTTCTTAGAAATTTATATATTAACATTAACCTATTTCTGCTGGTAATTTTTGAAATAAATTTGTAAAAAATATATTTATCTAGATTAAGCAGTGTATCTCTTGTACATGTACGTGAAATAAAGTAAAGTAAAGAAATGTTCCGATTGAAATAAGTTGAAAGGTCAAGGTACTTATGATAAAATAATTCACAGCTTTAAAATACCGTCAGGTAATAACCTTAGAATATTCCTATAATAACAAAACCATGAGTACTAGTTCAGAGAAATTTACATCACGTTGTACTAGTCTTTTATAATTTTCAACAAAAGGAAAACTCTTTTGAATTTTGGGAAAAGTGTAAAAGCAAAGCAAGTGCTCATCGCTGTTAGCGAACAGTTTAGTGGTTATATCGTATCATACTTTAGACCAAATCTAGAAAAAGAGAAGGGGGTTGGAGAACGCCGTTTTTAATAGAAATCTTGAATTTGAGGTCCTAAAAATAAAATAGATTTTTTTTAGGATATACCCCAAAATTTTGTTCTTAAATCAAACATGTAAAATGCAAAAAATTCAGAATTTGGAAGAATATAGTCGAAAATAGTCCAGGCCAGGTAAATGGGCGTAGAAAATTTCAATCAAACGTTCAATGTTATGATCAAGGCTCAAGAAATATGCAAAGGGCAAGTAAGAAAGAACAAAAGAATTGCGATTACCCGGGTGTTCCAAATACAGGGGAAATTTTGACGGGGTATTTAAAAACGATAATGGCGATAGATTAATTAACTTATATTGGTAGCGCGATTTAGAAATATAAGGCATGTATGTCAGCCAGAAACCTATCTACAAATTTATATTAGAATATCTATCATGGAGCCTGAAATCCAATATGGTGTATGTCAAAGAAGAGCAGTCAATTCTGGCTCCGACAAAAAGAAAATAGTGATGCCGTTTGCAGGGGCAAGGAAAGAAGAAACATTACCATCGGAAGGAAAAACAGGACCAACCAAATGTTTATTCTGTTAAAAGGAATAGGATGAAGGAATTGTACAGAAGAAGGAAATTAATTTATCTAGCTACAAAAAGGAGACTAATAGAGGCAAGGCAACACCACACTGTTGGAATGGTTATAACTATTTCACACCATTCCAAGAAAATAAAACAGAAATAAAATAGTGAAGAAGAAAAATATATGATGGTGGCTAGAGCTTTCGTTGAAGGAACATGGTACTTTCAGCAAGCCTACCAAATCAAAAACTATACTTCTTACACCGTTCATAAGGTTGTAGTTTTACGAAACGTCGGTGAAGATCCATATGTTAGTCAACGAACTATAAGTAAGAGTTGGTAATTAGCAAAGCTTCTTAAGACGAATGTTGAAAGGACATTTATTCTTCAGGTGTCTTCTTAAGAACAGTGCACGCCCCACATGGCATTGCTAACGAGATGTTAGAGAACATACGTTGTTGGCCTCCAAGAAGTTCCGCTTTTACCCCTTTAGAGTTTCCTATAGAGTACGACCAAAGAATTGAATTACCAAACGCCATTTGAATGAGAAAAAAATTAAGAAACCAAATGAGAGAAGCGTGTACAGGGATTGCGCCAGATTGTTAAAATATCAATTATCGAAACGTGTCAAAATATATCTGCAAGGCAACGAAGTTGATATCGAACATTTGCTATAATTTTTTTAATTTATTAGTTTTATATTTGGTCAAATTTGCTTCCCTCTTATGTGTTAAAATTAGCATTTTTGTCGCTACTAAATTAATTTTTTGACACTTTGGGCCGGTTCCTCAGTCATGGTTTATTTCAAACATAATAGGTTATTTTTTGCGTCAAACTATGTTTGACGGACCTTAATGTATCATTGTACATGGAACCTCTACGATTAATTTGTTCAAACCAGTAAAGAAGAAAAAGGTACAGTGATATCTGGGTGTTGTTTTCCACCCTGTATATAAGAACAATAAAACTTAGATTATCCAGTTTCTAAATATTCATGTGGTTTTCTTATAAAATTGCTATCCTTAATCCTTATCCTTAATCCCTTAAACATTTAGAATTATTCCGATTTCAGTTCCATTTTAGTACGTGTCTGATAACATCCTTCGTAGGGATAAAACCTAAAATTTCACCATTAAATCATCTCTGATAGGATAACAAAATTAATCCGATCACGTACTTTATGGCCTACCATTTCTTCTGTTTTCTGTGTTAATCAATTTTTGTTGTATTTCTACATCAACCTTCTCGTTTTTATTATTATCATTTTACCTTTAGACCTTATCATATGAAAATATGTGGTATTTTCTTTAAAATAAATTACCACAGTTTACAGGTTTACCATTCTATAAAATAAATGTATTTCAGCAGAAAAAACATTAAGATTCTATCATTTAATACATTGTTACGCGCACTGTTTTTCGCATAAATCCTAGCTTGTTTTATGTAATACGATTTAACGTTCGTAAATCGTGCCAGAAATGATAGTGGTTTAAAAGCGTCGCAATAACTCGATAACAAAGTTGTTTGTGTTCAGGAAGAAAAGTTGCGCACAATAAAACTCTACGTACTTGCGAGATTGTTATCGGAAAATACTGTGAATTCATTCGAAGTTTATGGTTACCCGTTAAGTGATAGTGATTTCTAGGCATAAAAAACAAAACAAAACCAACAAATCTCGTTAGAAATGAAACGTTCGTTTTATATTTCGGCTTCATTAATTCGCGAAATGCCGACAGTGACAAAATGTACAAAAGTGGAAAACGCGATATATAATGAGAACTGCTGAAAATAATTGTTTCAAATAAAATGTTTCTCCTCCGCTTTAATTAAAAATTTCGCGCAATTAACTTCAGGAAGTGTATTTGCCGTAATAATTCTGAAAAATATTCGGGAGAATTTCTTTCGGTATTATTCTTCTTTATATCTTGGTGAAATAATCTCCGCTGTAGTTTTAATCAGATATTGCTCGATATTAAACTCGAAAAGAGAAGAAAATAAAGGAGTTAAGTTGAAATATTAATATAACAGAAAAAGTCGCGCAGTTATTATTAGTTAACGAAACAGAAATATTCCAGTAGCGTCTAAGGCTCAGAGCGATGTATTTCAGCGAATTACACAATATTTCAGGCTGGCCGGCTTCAGAACCCTAATGCAGACGGATACACCAATTTGTTCAGTCCAAACCTCGCGCTTTAAACTTTGAACATTATGTGGATGAGGCTTGCATGTCTGAGACTTACACGGCCCCAGTGCTTCTTTATTTTTATTAAATTGAATTTCCATGGAGCTTACCTTAAATTAATAAACTTTTTCAGGTAATTTACAAGTGTGCTACCGATTTTTTCATCCTTTAACGCGTTTAATTAGTTGCGTGGAACTTCCTCCGTTCTTTATTTATTTTTCGGCTCGAGAATTTTAATAAATAAACAAGGACGACTATGTGTGGCTGTGTAACATTGCAACATGTAAAGTAATTACCGAGCTGTAACTTTTCATCTTTATCTCGTGTAAAGCTAGCGTGCTTGGACGGTATGAAATAGTTAAACAACAAAGTTTAATGGAATACGAATGCACGTGTACTATACTGTTACATCTAATAATGTAAGCTTTTGTAATTATTAAATTGTTGCATAGATAACTAAGTTAATAAAATTTTAAATAACCTCGCTCGCTTTTAATAGAATGTGCTCTCATGTACCAGTAAATTGAAACTTCTTTTTAAAAATAATTTCATTAATGTAGCGAATCCTAGCTACAAAAGAGTTTTAAGTGGTCTGGCTTGAGCTAAATTAGGATTTGGGCGAATTAAGTGAGGTTTTGAGTAAGGTTGTAACTTAAATTCGAATTAAAATTCGGTCCTTGGAAGCAAAATCTAAAAACCAGGTAAGAAAAGTCGAAACAAAATTTAAGTAGAGGATTTCAACCCAAGTTTGAATTCTGAATAGGGATTTTTAATAGAAATCCAAAACCTTGAATCAGCACCAAATTTTGCAACGCTGGTCACATAGATTCAGATTTAAACTCAATCAATCGAAACTAACATTTGAATACAAAAAATCTAGAATCGAGAATAACACCCCATTGAAGAATAACAAGATATCCAATTCTAGTTCTAATTAATGTCATCGTCGAAGTTTTCAATAAAATAAAAATTAATTTAAGTTTTTGTAGCAAATTTAAGGAACTGAAATTAAATACCTACTATGTATGTTGTTCAGATGCAATGCAACAGAAAGGCGACTTGCAAAGGTCTTTAATAAAACCTTTGTAAATAGAGTGTTTTAGTACTAAAAAATATTTAAACGTCAAACAAAAAAGAATTAAAGGCATCTTCGATTCATTACGTAAAACCAAAACAACCTGCATTTTAGGGTCAACAAGCGATCATTTGTAGCTAATTGCAAATTCAACAAGAATCTACAGATTGTAACAGATAAAGAATCGGAATTAGGTCTCCCACTATTAATATTTAAATAGCAAATACGAAGGTAAAGTGCCAACCGATCAAAAAAAGATTAGGGTCAGCTTTGAAATTAGTCAGTCTTGTCTTTGACATTTGGTAATCAATCAAATTCTGAAGTCAACCCCAAGACCTTCTATTCTTTTCAGTGGTTCAAAAAACATTTTGCAATCAATACTAGCCTGTTTTAATAACAGAAATTATAGGCATTTCTGGCAAAATAGTGAATAACACAAAGTAAGTGGAGTGCAGAGGATTTTTGCCTCTATGAGAGAGATTGTCCTTTAATGCATAACAAATGAATTCCACTTACATGAAAAACGTGATAAAAAATGTGAAATATGTGCATTATGACTGCATAAATCACTTCATATCTGGCATGTGATGTATCAAAGAAGTGCATATATAAACTGGGAGGCTAATAGCAAAGCGCTTTAAAGCTTATCTTTGGCAATTTCTTGCTAGACATCGATCGTGACGCTTTTGCAATCCTGCAACGTGCAGTTTGCTTACTGAATGTTGACAAGTTTGCATTAATTTAATATAAAGTTGACAACTTAATGAAGTTAATATGCCAATAAATGCAGTTAACCCCAAAAATTATATTGCAATGCTTAGTATACGAAAGAACGCCAACTTTTGAGAAATGTGAAAATAAATATAAATAACAAAGTTGTCCTGTTTTACTTCTTAATTTTACTAGTTAGAAAAGATTGTTCCATTTGTACAATTTGATATTTCTATATCATCGAATGTTTAAATGGTTTCCTTAATAATTATTATGTGTAGGCTTTTACAGTCGATGCCCTTAAATCAGTAGCTTGGCTAAATTACAAAGTTCACGTTTTATGGTCGCTCATAAGAAAGGAAAACAAACAGCCGGAGGTGAAAGCGTGTAAAATACATTTATTATTAAACGTAAAAAAGCGGCGCAGTTAAATTATATTCAACACACAGTTCAAGTAAATACAAATCACATCATCTACCGCAAAACGCACTTTACGCCGTCCGACACCCCTGGCTTCAAGAGTAAAAGATGAAGGGCTACGGCTATAATACAGACAGCTTCTATCAATCTCCACTAGTTCACGGTGGCTCACAACTGCTATAAACTTATATTAACTGTAACAAATTCCATATATTCCGTAGTCTGCAAGGATTTCCGCGTGCGTGTGCAGATCTCACAGGCGTATATCGTCAATTATGATGAAATATGACCTGCATTATAGAGGCGAATGGTGTCATTACGCTTCTGGCAATATAATTTTCAATTTCTGATGAACATAGGGATTCTACCTGAAAAAAACAGATCCTTCTACTTTATCATTTCCCTTTATTTTTTACTTCGAATTATTCAACGCGATTTACGTCGTTTGAGACTAAGAAATGTTCAAATCTGAGGTTTAACTATTTTTATCCTTCAGCTCCAAGCATAAGACGAAGACGAAAAATAAGCTCGTTTTTATTTCTAACACATCCTGAATTGTTCCAGATAAGACTTTGGAATCCAATCTTGGTATAAACAATTTCTTCTTCTTTATTGGAATGTTTGTCCTTCTTCCTTAAATTTATTTCGTTAGTCATTAGATTGCCTCTTTCTACAACATACTATTGATATACCATAAATTTGTCCAAAAATAAATCCTTTCAGCTTGAAAATGGCCAGTATCGGACATCACAAAGACTTTGTTTAATATCTTCTTCCAGTTTTCTTTTTATTGCCAGTTGCTCCCTTTTAACTATTTAAGATTTTAAGATATTCTTAAAGCATTCTACCTCTGCAATGTATTTCTTTTGGGTCGTTTTTCATTTTTTTTCTACTTCTCCTTTGACACAACAGGTCCCAACCATTTTATTTTCTTGTTTGTAATCACATTTTGCTTGTCTATAAGCTTCATAAACTTAATTATTTGTTCTTCTTCACTAGTTGACTTCTCTGTCTCCCCAAAAATTTGTCATGGTGTTCTTTTTTCCCATATCAACGACCTTCCTATATCTTCATTGCGTAATTTTGTTTCACTGTAAACTTGCTGTAAATCTCCTACTGATATTTAACCTTACTTTTCTTTCTTATCTTCAGTGCCTTTACTTGTCATTTTAACCCCTAAATCAATAAATTAATATGTTTGGTTGAATTCGTATGCTTGGTAGCACTTGGATTTTTTCCTTTTCCTTGTTTGCCTACCAACGATTCGGTAATGTAGTTGTGACACATTTATATCTACACCATGCTCTTCTGCTTCTTCTATGCATCTTCTGCTAAATTTTTGAATTCTGCCTTTGTCTTGTCATATTAACGACGTCGTCCCCATATGTAGAAATAAGCTTTTTTGTCCACTTTTTCGGTACATGTTTTCTAGAACTATATCTTAAATGACGAGATTGAAAAAAAATCTCCTAGTCACAGATCTTAGCTTGTGCAACAACTCGACATGTTTTTCCAAACACTTTTACTTTATTTATTTCATACTGTCTGGTAAATTCAGTTTCCCGGCGCCATTTTGTGTCCGGAAAATGAGCTATTACGGTATCAGAGCCGGAAAATGTTGCTTGGCAACATTTTCCGGACAGTTATTTTATGCACCCAATCAGAGCCCGCAAAAGTCTAACCAAGCCACACCTACCGGCTTTGACACAGTAATGTCACATGTTGACGTTTTGAAAAAGCGTCACATGTAAAAATTAAAAATCAAATTGTTGACAGTATGAAATAAAATACATAACGACATTCGTCCGTGAACTCTTTTTACAGTACTCGTTTCGAGTTTCAAGACTCGGCTCCTTGCGTCGCCTCGTCTTTAAACATCTTACTCGTACTGTAAAATATGAGTTCCCGGACTTGTGACGTTAATTACTATTTCCGTATCTCTGGAGGTCTAAGGTCATCCGAATTAGATGTGTACATTTCTAAAGCAACTTTCATATTATTTTATCATAAGCTTGCTTAAAATCCACAAATGGGCATTTTATTCTTTGCCCAGCATTTGCCTTGGGTATCTCTTAGTACAAATATGTATTTGGTCAAGTACAAGGCTAATATTAATAATACGCATACTAATATTGCCTAACTATTCCTTCTACCAGCACCCTTAACCTATCGTTTATAAATCTAGCTAGAATTTAGTGTAGAACTAGACATTGTCCCTTTAATAAATAAAATAGAGATATCTTATTATCTTTCATATTCCTAAACTAAGTTCATATCTGCGATGCTTCATTTCTGACCTCAATTTTTTGTTTGTTCTATTTACCCTCCATCATTTTCAAGACTTGTGTAATTCTTCGTACCTACTTTTTAAGATCTTCCCAAATTTTTCTATTCTTGATTCCAACACTTCTTCCAGATTTTCGTTCACCTATCTGTCGTTCCGGTGTGGTACATATTTTATTTCTTCTGATACTCCCCTTTTCATTTCTGTTTCAATGTATTCTGTCATCTTTTTAACAACTGAATTCCCTTGCAGTTTCCGTATTTTTCATATTTAAAATTATTTCCATTTTATCTGTCTTATAATTACTCTTTCTGTTTCTGCTGGTCTCCTTCTCTGTTTTCAAATATTTCGATTATTATGCTCTATTATTTATTAGCGTTCTCACTTCCTGCGCTGTTTTTTAAAATCCTGCTAATTCTTGGTTAAAACGTTTCTTCTTTAAATTTCGGAAACACTTTAAGTTTAAGTTATAATTTCGGGCACAAAAAAACTGCAAAGCGTCTGCTTTGGCTTTTTACTGAACAGTTGCTTCACGCTTTTATAATATTTACTGATTTTTATTTTGCATTTTCCCTCATTAAGTTACATCACCTTTTGTTTGCAAGTTTTTCGTGGTTTTCGCTTGTACTTCTTTTTTCTTTCTTCTAAACAATCTTATTCTCTCTTGTTCCATTGTATTTTGTTTGTCCTTAAATTTGTACTGCATTTTGTCTTCTCCTTTCTTTCATCTTGCCTATACTTCACAATAATCTTTGTTTCTCTTCAATCCCTTACTTTTTGAAGTTTTCTAGACTTTCCTTTCCCTTATCTCTTTTGGTAAGTAATCGGTCTAAACCATCTTCTCTTTTTGCACGGTTAATCTTCAAGGCAATCTTGTACTTCTGTCTTGCTAATTCTTTCTTCTGTATTTATTTTTTTTCAGGTGTTATAACGTTATAACCTTCAATAGTTTTTATCTATAATTTCTCGTAATCGGCTTGCATCTCCTTGATTTCTTCTTTATTTTGCATAAATTTCTGACTTTTCAAAGAATTTTTATGCTTAGTTATTTTTTTTAATCGGCCTTCACTTGTTGTCCATTTTCCCTTACGCATGGAATCTATACAAAGAATCTTTTCTTTTTAAAATGTTTTTCATCTTCTTATAATATTTCTTGGTTTTTCGTTTCTAAGTTTCTGAATTATTTTAAAACGGCAATAGATTTGTCTCCGAAACGTTACGTGAGTTATGGTTCATTAATTTAATTCTATTTTAGCAACTGGTGGCGAAAAACTCAACCAAGAGATAAATAATAAATGCCAAACTCGCCACAACAAATCTGTAGAAAATATTTCTTCCTCTAAAACTTCGTCCTTCTCGGGATTAATCTTCAAGATATAATCTTGTGTTGTTTGAAATTTCTGTATTTCTTCCTAATCAACCAGAATCTCTTTGATTTCTTATTTATTTGGATTAATTCCTTGCTTTTAAACAAATTCTTCCGTTTCCATTTATTTATAATTAGAATTATACTTTTTTCCTAATCACCTTTACCTTTACCTTTTTCATTTTTTTTTTTTTTTTGTTAGTTTAAGGCACACTTATTGCCACTACACCTTCAACAGCATTTTGATTACCTCAAGTTTTGCTTATTTCCTCTTGTCGTGCCCAGGCTCTTTGTTTATAAACAATTTGTCTAAAATATTTTACATTCTTTCTTTCAATTTCTTGTTTTTACTATTCTTTTTCTGAGCTTTGCCTTCATTTAGTTCGATCACAGTTAATCCCCTTGGTATGCTTGTATTTCCTACACTTAATTTTGACTTAACTCTTTATCTACATTTGTTTTCTTTAACTTCGTTTTTTTTTTAGAATCTTTCCTTATATTCTCACTTTCCTTCCGTCTGATCAGTTTTCACTACATTTATTTCTTGTATTTTTTATCAATTCCTGTTGTTTTGTAGAATTTTCTAATGCTCGATGAGGTTTATTTTTGCTTTTTTTCTAATATATCTTTACATTAGATTCCATTTACCTAAAGCAACTTCCTAAATGTGGTGCTTTAATTTCTCAGTTTAGCAGCTCCATTTTTTATTAGTTCTATCAGAACTTTAATTTCCTTAACTTCTTTTTTTCAGAATCTTCCTACACTTTTAACCAAACCAATTTTGGAGGCATTTTAAGTTGCTTCAATTTGGACATAAATAACTTAAGTTGTTTCCAAAACAACTGTGTTTTGTATAAATACATACTTTAACTATAAGAGGGGGGAAAATGGTTTACAGTTTGTGGTTTCGTTTCACGATTTGCCCAAAAAAATTTCCAATAATAACATTTTTTGGAAATGAAGGAATTCCAATAGCGTGTTGATCGGGTTTGTACATGATTTAGAGATTAATTTCTAGTTCTGTAAGGAAAGATTTTACAGATACTATTTCCCCTAAGGAAATTTTTAGTTGAATGCACATATAAATAAATCTGAAACTTGAACAATATGAACAAACCTTTAAAAACATATATTCGATGATCAAATCAACTAAACGCATTCCCACAGTTTTATTTAGTCTGAATCATATTTAAATCTTATACACTTTGAGAGATACAAAACAATTACAACACGCTGCCAGTTAAAAGAAATATAGCAGACTCCTCAAAGGGGCCACTTCAAAATGTAATTTAACACAAACTAAACACCTATTTAAAATATAAGTCAGAAATGCGGCAACGTCACCATTTCAGCTTACTCATCAACAGACTTGCGTTGTCAGAATTTTCAAAAATCATTGCAAAAATTTGAAAGTATGAAATTTATACAAAACGATTAGGATTCGCAGTCATATATAATTATTAGCTGCTATAGACCATAGCATTTAATGCTACATAGGTTAAATAAATAGAAAAAATCAACCACCTTAAAGAAATTAATTCGGCTGTCTAAAACATTCCACATAAATATCTTAAGTGTACATACTGCCATAAAGCTTACATAGCAAAGGTCCAACAATTGTACTCTGTGGTACAACACTCACTGCTAGGACAGCACTATCATACTATCAACACGTGTTAGTTCAAATTATCGACATTAATTAACAAGATTTTTTTGTTTAGAAATTGATTATTTTGGAAGTTAAATTTCCTTCGGGGAAATACCAAAAATGTATGATTCAAATATTTCCGAAGGTTATATTATTTTACATTTCATAATTTTCTGAGCCTGAAATGTATTACAAATTCGATACTACTGGTACTGGTTAATTGACGTAACTTACACTGTAAAACAAAGTACAGACAGTTATGGAAGCTGTTTTCCAAATTCTGCTACACTATCGTTCCTTGGTGGCACTGTATTTTTTAAGTGTCTAAATTCTTTTACGTTTCAAGTTAATCGTACATAATTTATGCAAAAGCTCGCAGTAAAACTGATGTATATCGTAAGACTAAAGGCAAAAAGGCATCGTTTAATAAAAAATGTAGGACGTTAATGAAGTAATGGAAGTGCAAATTTGCCTTTTTTTATTAAAAAAATAATTAAAATATTTAATGAAATCCAGTTTTAGCCCATTCATTTTATTGGCTTAAGTAAATAAGACAACAACGGCACCGTCATTATGGTAATAGAATGTTCCAATGTGCAGAAGGAAGACCGTCTCAAAACTACTCCATTATACAAATATTTGTCTTCTTTCTGCGGGAGATGGAACTGTCTGAATGTAAATGGTATTATTGTAATATGAAGAAGTAGGGAAGCTGTCTGTAATATGTAAATACAGTGGCGTGCATTTCCGAGATCTCTGGGAAACAGTACACCTGACCTAATGCTTTTCCACACTTGAATGCTTGTATTCGGAAGCACACACGTTATGATTTGATTTAAGGTTTTAAGGGTTCATATTTTCGCGGACCAGTCTTAGAAAAGAGTTAAAAATATGTAAACGCTACGGTTGCTCTCTCAAAAAGATCATTTAGATAAAGGCGAGAAACAACCAACTCACGTACGAACCTTCAGGGTAAAGTTAGAAAATTAGACGCCTGGGAAATATTAAAACTTTGTTTGTAGTTTTGCGAGCGCTCACAAATATTTCGTCGAATTAGGCGGTTATTTTTGTTGAAATTCGGGAACGCATTATAAAAGCATAACGGGACCGATTTCTACGTTGCTGCTTTTTTTGAATGACACCTAAAATAAAAGGAATTTTTAATTTCTACCCGTGCTGTTGACTGATTAATTAGACGTTAGCTGCAGCAGTTGCCGACGTGCTAGGGAGTTTTTCTGATGACAAGTTGTATTTCGATGGCAACACTGACAGCACGTAATTACCGACTTCCTGTGTTAATAGTACTTGTCTCACTTCGGTACACTTTTTATTACTTACAACAATTTCGTTTTTTTATTTTCTTTTTCTTTGTTAGCGGAATTGTGTTTGTACAAATTAAAAATAACTCCAAATTCCACGCCTGCAAATTTACTAGGTATAAAAAGGATTTATTAAAATTGCAACCACGAAAAGAACGTAATTTTTTTACTAACATACAACAAGAAATTATGGCAAATGGAATATTATAAATTTGAAATAAAATTTTATACACAAATTTTTCGGTAGGAAATATAAAAGAAACCAACCTACCCCTGCTAAAAGATTTCTGAGCTGTGGCAATTATTTTCAATTTTAGTCTAGTTTTAAAAAGCGCTTTCTTGATAAGAAAGGGGGCATTTCAAAGGGAATTAGCCAATATGATCAGGATTTTTTCCGAACAAATAAAGAAAAATAAATATTCGAAGCCCTTTTTTAAATTTGGTATCCTACATCAATATGAATCAGAATAATAAACGCCAAATTAAAATAGTGGCGTAACAGAGGTAGTGCCATATAATTTAATTCTCACGCTTTAGGTTCTTCTTTCCTCGTCTTTAATATTTATCTTTCTATTATGTTATTTTCTATTTTTTGTGTTTTGCTTTTCTCATCAGCTTTGGCCACCGTGAGTTTTTGTTATCTATGAATGAATTATTTTTTGGGATTTCAAGGATTTTATTTTCTTTTAGCCGATCTTTATTTTCTTCTCTTTCTTTGGATATTTTCATTGCGTTTTGCTAAATTTTTAGTGTACTTTGTTTTATTTCCCATAGTCTACTCGTGTTGTTACTGTTCTCTTTTTACAAGCAATCCACTGAAGCCAATTTGGCTTCTTCTCCTTTTTGTTTCAATTTCATGATTATTCATCTTCTTTTTCTCTATATTTTGATTTCATTTTCTTATCGCTAGTTTTCATGATATTGTTGAAATTCTAGTCGTTAATTATGTACTCTACATTTGTTTGCTTTTTACTTATATATTTTTTATGATTTTTTAATCTTCTTTATTTGTGAATCTTCACCTTTCATCAGTTTACTTCTCGAAATATCTTCTTTTTTATTTTTGCCAATTTCTGGCTTTCTAAAGGTTTTCCTTGGTTTTTGATTATATTTACTTTTCCTTTCTCCCTCAATGTTTCTTCTTTTTCTTTTGGTCTTCAATTTCATTGCATTTTTTTTTAAATCTTCATTTTATTTTATACTTGAATTTATGTGTAAACATAATCTTTGTCTTCCTTCTGGTTTTCATTTAATTTTGTACCCTATTTTCGTTTTCTTTTTGTTTTACAAGCAATGCACATTAACTGTCCTTTTAATTTCCATTTTGCTTAACCTTTTCTCGGCCTCCTTGTTATCTGTTTCGCTTTTTCATGATATTCTTGTATGGTAAACTACCCAAAGGCTAGGTCCGAACAGCTTCTTAGGTTCAGGAGAAAGCACCTCAGGATAGTCATAGGTCTCCGTCTGAGCCATGGCCTCCTTAAAAGTCATCTGATAAGCCTCTCCGAGGACCCAAATTGCATATTTTGCAACGAAGCAGATGGGACCTCCCTTCATCTCCTTTTGCACTGCCCTAGACTACTTCTTCTCAGGCATCGCCTATTTGGTGCCGGTCTTCTAGATTCTAGAGTCCGATGATACACGGAGCGCCTCTTTGGACAAGATCTTAGCCTTTGGGGTAGGCGCCATTCCTTACGAAGGGATCCCTTCTCTCACAAACATTCTGCGTAAACCATCATTTCCTTCAATTTCTTTCGTTAATCCTTTTCGGACCTTCTTGTTATTTGCTTATCTCTTCCTTGAAAATCTTGTAAACAAAGGAAAATAAGGGTAAACGTAAAGTCATTTTCTTATTTTTACAAGAAAACTGCATAAACCATCACTTTCTTCAATTTCTTCCATTTGACTTAACCTTTTCTCAATCTTTTTTGTTGTAGTTTTATAAGTACACAAAACATTTTATGTTGGTAGTTAGTAACTTTTCATGTTACTATTTTGGTATGTGCGAGTGAGATATATGTAGTACTTCCGGTCGTTTGTTACAAGTTGTTACAAATTTCTACTTTAAAATATTTCTGGTCCGGTACGAGACGCCGACCAGAACACACGCGTTGCAAACGAGCTCGTGTTTTTTTTTTCATTAATTTCAAAGCGTTTCTCTCAGAAAACGCGATTTATTAAAAGTCATAATTATAGGGTGATACCAGTGCTATTTACGTGTCCACGTAATAATAGATTGGCGCTAATTAAAATAAAGATAGTGAAATAAGTGAAATAAGTGACTAAACGAAGCGTGCTAATTCAACTAAGAAGAATGCCCGTAGAAAAGATGATGCAAAAGAAACAGAAAAGAACCCAACCACATTCACGCAGAAGGGAGAAATGGAATAGGGATCTGGGGCACACCTGTGATTAATGCAGGAGCATGTATCGAATCAAAACGCACCTACCGCACAAGCTAAGTTGTTATGCTACAGTTAAGCACTATCTAGGACATTTAGATTAGGGTAGATTGAACTAGAGTCGGAGGATAATGATTGTACGTTTTTATTTGCATTCAAGTCAGGTATATGTAGTAATTATAACACAAATTAGATATGTACATAAATGCAATGGCGACGCCACGCCGTTACCATTAGGGTTCCTTTTCGCCTGGGGCGCGTCACTAGCCCAACATCTCCGGTATAGAAGAACCCAAAACTTTCTCTTTTGTAAACAGGGACTACCAGATGTGACCGGGCCGATTCACTTCCAACAGGGCTGCAATATGCGTTCTTATTTTTAACACTGTTATTTCACTTTTGAAAAGGGAATTTTGGAGCCCCGGGCATCTCTATAGAAAAGGCCGGCTCTGACTTTCAAAGGAAATAAATCTCTTTACAGAATCGGTTACACAACGAGGGAAGTAAGGAACACCTAATTAATTAATATTATTCTGAAAATATGCATGGTTAAGGTTAATAAATCGCGAATAGAAGTAAACAGTAGGTAATTGGAAAGCTAATAATAATAATTTTACAAGTAAAGCAACATGCGCTTACGACTTTTTTACGTGTATATGAATAAGTTAATAAGTCAGAGCTATACAGGGTTACTGGTAATTCGATACATTCCTTTGGAGATGTGATGGGACAGGAGCTAAGAAACAAATTTAACCCTAACATACATTATGCAAAACTCAATAGTTTTTGAGATATTTCAATTTTTGTGTTTTTCTCAAAAAAGTAGATCTTTATGTCTTTAAAGTTAATTTTTAAAAAATCTACTTGACATTTTCTGAACTTTTTGACTGGGTTACTTGTCCCACTCTATGGTCATCCGTTTCGAATGGAAAATATCCGGAAACATTTCGATCATGTGAAAATTTTAAATAAAAACTTATTAAAAATGATTTCTAAATATCAGCTACGAAAATTACCTATTCGTTTTTCTCAGAAATTATTTTTTTATTTTTGCATAATGTATGTTAGGTTTAATTTGTTTCTTAGCTCCTCTCCCATCATATCTCCAAAGGAATGTATCGAATTACCAATAACCCTGTATATTTAATGGCAGGGAAAAATTTAAGTTTAACGTGCCTAGACAACACGATTCAAGGAATGCCACCATATCAAGCGCCGTTTTTCAGGGGAAGATCAGTAGAGGATCATTTGTTTGTCACCAGAAGAATTATAGATAAACGATGGAGAGCAGGAGAATGAACTGGGCTGCTAACCCAGGACCCCGCTAAATCAGTCGACACAGTCTCAGACCCAGGATTACACAACCGAGATGCAATGGATAAAACATGTAAGAAGAATAAAGTATAATAAAGTATATAGAAGCATACACATAATATATGTATACTCAACACACTTGAAAGCACAACAACAGAAGGAAAATGCAGAAGAACAGCGAATAGACAAATATCATAATAATAATAACAATAAAAATAGAATACCAATAAGTAATGATAATAAGTGGAGGCCTAGGCAAGGAAAAAGATCCAGAGGAAGACCTCCCATGAGATGGACCGATGACGTTAAAAGAGTGGCTAACTACAATTGGATACAAAAAGCGCAAAATAGACAAAAATGGCATTCACTTGGAGAGGCCTACATCCAAAATGGATTGATATAGGCGATGATGATGATGATGAATGATAATAAGTATGATTAGACTAAATTAGCATAAAGTAACATGTGACAGGACAGGCATGTCTGAGCTAAGGTGTTCCATATCATAGACCTAGGACATTAGCTGTAGTACTAGAAATATTATTAGCTTAAGATGATAAAACATGCTTAACCATCTCGGTCATGTATCCAACTCCCATTGAATATGTGATCTACTAACTACCTTGCAATGTAGAAGCGGTGTTCTGCGGCAGGCGTCACAGGCATGTTAACGTTATACAGTGCTCCCAATCCCCACCGATCATAACAAATCCCTTCACACCTTATTGGCATGGGGTGGGCCTGGCGTAATCCAGGATTGATCCACGGGGATCTGCTCCATGTCAACTGATGATGATGATGATGAAAATATTTCTGGTCCTGTTGACTAATTAAACTGAATACAGCCCGTGCTCTGTTTTATTATTTACAACATTTTTATTATATGCTTCCGTCTTTAATGATATTCTTGTAACATAACGAAAATAAGAGTTGGGTAGAATACTCTTACTTTCCTTTTTTTCACAAGCAGTCAGTATAAACCATCCATTTTTTCCAGTTTGTTCAATTTCTATAACCTTTTCCACATACTTGTTATTCACTTCTCTTTTTCATGCTATTCTTGCAAAAAAGAAAAATAAGAGTAGGGTAAAATATTCTATTCTCCTTTCTTTCAGAAGCAAACTACATAAATCGTTTTTTTTTCAATTACTTAGATTTTGCTTAACATTTTCTTGATCTTCTTGTTATTCCTCTCTTTCATGATATTCTTGTAAAAAAGGAAAAGAATACTAGGATAAAATACTTTTATTTCCCTGCTTCCATGAACCACCTCTTCTGTCAATTTCTTCCATTTTGCCTAAACTTTTTTCCATCATCTTGTTAATTACTTCTCTCTTTCCAGATGTTCTTCTAAGAAAAAGAAAATTAGGTAGGGTAAAATACCCTTATTTTCCCTTTTTCACAAGCAAGTTACATGAACAATCCCTTTTTCATTTTTTTACGTTGTGCTTAACCTTTTCCCAATCTTCTTGTGATTTATTTTCTTCTTTAATTCTTTACTATGCTCATACCTTTCATTCTCTTTGCAGAATGTTGGCTTAATTTTACATTTCTTTTCCTTCTGCATTTTCTACTTTTTTTTTAAGAATCTCCTTTTGCTTATGCTGTTTACTTTTGCTTTCTTCATTAAAGTTAATCTTTTCTGTTTCGTTTTTGTTTGTTATTATTTTTTTATGCCCAAAATTTTGGCTACATTTTACTTTATCATTTTTTTCATATTTGTTTTCTTCAATTTTCACTTAATTTTTTAATACACCTTTTTCGTCAGCCATGTACATAGCTCATCCCTTTTTCTTTCACTTCTTCCATTTTGCTTCACTTTTTACTGACTTCATTAGGAGTATCTTTTCTTCAGGATATTCTTCTAATTTATTTTTTCTAGAATATTCGCTTATTTCTACTTTTCTTTGTCCTTCATCAACTTACATCCCTTTGATTTCATTTGCATTTTCTATCAAGTCCTGGTTTTCTGAAGAATTGTTTAGTCTTCGCTGTATGTTTATTTCCTCCATCTTCATTTTGATTTCTGTTGTTTCAGAATTTTATTCTGACCTTTCTTGCGATTAGCTTTAATTACACTGGTCAACACTGATTTTTTTTCCAAAATCTAATGAGTGTTCCTGGGTATATTTAAGGTACTATTTAATTACGAAAAAAATACTAGTTTTATTCTATCAGCTCTAGTTTTATGAAATGAAAAATTTTACACACAAATACAATTGTTAGGCAGTTTCTTTAAAAAAATCATTCAAAAACACTATAAAACATCCTTTTATAAGATTTTTTTGCATATTTGGCTTGGAGTCGATCCATTTGTAGGTTGCAGCAGTAATCTGCACCTCCTTTGCGCCTAATTGCGGATATTTCCAAAATATCTAGAAAAACTAATGTCATATTCGACAAAAGCGCTCTAGAATAAACCGGAAACAATAAAAATATCAAAGGAAAGAATTTTAAAGTAATATTTTGTTCCGCAGTGTTATCGTTACTATCTTCTTTCATTTTTGAGTTCATTTTTTACCGTACATTTGTTTTCCTTTCTGCGACACAACAATCCACAAGCCATCTTGCCATTTCCGTATTTCTAATTCTTTACTTAGCAATATGTTCCTTCTGCTTTTTTTGCAACCTTTCCGATCTTCAGTCTTCACTTCTCCTCATTAGCTTAACTCTTCTTGACGTATTCTTTATTTTCTACCAATTCCAGGTTTCTTATGGAATTTTCTGGTTTTCGTATGTTTAAGTTTGTTTTCTTTAAATATTCACCTATTAGGCTTTAGTTTCTTCTTATACTGCCTAATTTTTTCGACAATAATCCTTCATCAGTGCCTTCACTTTGCTTGAATCTTTCACTTAGTTGTTTACCCTACACCTTCCTCTTCTTGTGAACAGTCGAAGTATGTAATTTCCTTTACTGTTTCACTTCTATCTTTTGGTTTACTTTTTTCTTACTTTTATTTTTCTTTTCTTCATGTGGAACCTTCACAACATTCTTATAATTCTTGTAATTTCTGCTCTTCAGTTATTTCGGTTCATTTTCTTTTTAATATTGAATTTCTGTCAAATTAGAAAAATTCTCATTTTTCTTGATATCCATCTTCTTCTTTAACTTATACAGTTTCGCTAACCTCTGAAATTTCACATTGTTTACTTGTTGATTCCTTTTCTGCGAAAATCAATTTTAAATTGTATTGTATTATTTGTTTCCTTTTTGTATTATCTTACAACAAACTTCAGAATTGAAAGTTGCCATGGACGCAGTTGATGAGTTCTTGGCTTCTCCCAGAAAACCCGAACTGTTGTTTTGCTGTTATTTTTCTATATTTTAAATTCTAACTTACTCCTATATGGGAACAATCTCTTCTACTCACTCAAATACACAGGATGCATCAGAATTCAATCGATAAACTTTTAGAAGTGATAGAGGGTGATAAAACAGGATGCCTTTAGTAATAAAGCTAGAGTTTGAACCTAAAGTAATGACGCTATCGGCACCAAAAGAAGTCCTTCAAAGCGTACTTAGAAGATTTACTACTGTTCGTACTATATGGCGCTCCAGAAGCCTACCTATTGAATTTTGATACACCTTGTATAATGAAACTGGATAATTATAAACTAATATAAAGATCATTAAAACCTTATAAATTGAAATGATCTGCTTGATAACATCGGTTTATGTTTTATGGTCTTTAAGTGCCTAAGTGGTCATTTAATTATCAAAACATGATTGGCCTAATTTCATTTAATGCTTGTTATGTTCAGCTAAAACAGCCATAATAAGTAATAACGTATTAATTTTAAGTATTCATTTCATAACTTCAAAATTTTATTAAACGTCTATGTATATGAAAATTAGCTGGAGAAACGCTGGGGGGAATTTGCATCGGAAACTCAACCAAAAACAAACTATACGGTAAGCACAGCATGGATATAAGTTATGTTTATGAGCTCGTGATAAATATTTATAGATAATAAACAGCACCTGGAATATAACCACTTAATTTAGAGCATGTATAATATTTATTATAGTTTTCGAATCCACGGTTACCAATTTCGAAAAGAGATACGAGCGCGTGTGCATAAATAAATCAACTTTTATCAATACCCCTAAACCGCCAACTAGATCCAAACAAGGCGAACGTTATCTGTAAGTAGCGCTATGACTACTGATAGATTTCTCAAGGGCGTTATATATTTATAATACCGTTATCCAACAATCTCCATTTTCCTTCGAGAGGAGCTTCAATTCCTCTATAAACATTCGATTACAGTTATCATTTACATACAATGAAGTTTTGAATAAAATTTTCCTTATCAAACTCGCCCAGTTTCAGTCTAAAACTTCCACGGAACAACAATGCGACCGACTATTTTCCTGTATAACGTCATTTTCGTTATGACCGGCAATTTTGCATAATTCCAACGGTGCTTTTTCGAGGCGGGTTTTATAATACTACAGCAAATAAGGGCGGTGTTCCTTGGCTTAACTTTTTGATAAGTATTTGTAGTCTAAACTTTTACATTGTAGGTCGTTCTACTAGATTACCAAGCTTAATTTACTGAATGTCATTTTGCAAAATCGTTTTGAATTAGAAATTGATTACCTTGTTTTTAAACATTTTAATATAGGACAAAATTTGCTTCCCTAACAATGTAGGATTGCCTGAAATTATTAGAAAGCAGGAGATTAATCATTGGTTAATTAATTATTCACCGAAGCTTGGTAATAATCCTTCTTTCAATTAACAACAACGGAATGAAGGTCGAAGTTTCATTGGTTTAAATACAAATATATTTTCATCACTGACCCAACCCAAACTGTTTAAAAATTAAAGTACAAACTAACACACACGCAGATCGATAGTAATTAAACTCAGAACAACTTTCAATTCAAATCGCAGAACTTTAGTGCTTTGGGATATGGCATTAATGTGAGTTTATAATAAATGGAATAAAATAGTACTATAATAGTCTTCGGGGCATATTTCAAAACTGACAAAGCCCTAGCTGTGATTAACTTTTCAAACGTATAAATTAAACAGTCTGTCTGGTATTTATAATACGTGCAACATTCTGTCGCATTAAATCACACCTATGTACCTTGAATTAAACGCTGTACCAAACCATAAGGAAAAGGTTCTTCCAATGAGATGCAGTGAAAAAATCAATTGTTTATTGAGCCCTAATTATACTTATACTATACCTATTAATTTCATAGTATAAAATAAATCCTGGTCGAGTTTATAAAAGAAACAATATGGTCGTATGGAAACTTAACAGCATAGACCCTAAAACTGAAGCATGTGACACCCCATTAACAACTATTGACTATTAACATAGTAAGGTTGCCGAATTAATCGGCACTAACTGAGTACTTAAAAGAATGTTTTAACCCTTTTGCAATAATTTTTATTCATTAATCTTGAATTTTTGGGGATGTAACCCCTTGACATTAAAAAAGCAGGATTTAACACAATGTCTTTTATGCCGTAAACATCTTAATTAGGCGATGAACACCTTTACAGAGGTATTTAACTGGATTTACAGCAGTGAACAGCAAAATTGCACATGAACAAGCACCATGTACATTTATTTGGTGATTGAACAGCACAGGCCCTATAATTAAACCCTTATGGTGCACCATTAACTGTGATGAAAGCTGTAGAAGGGTTTAATTTGATTCCCATCGATCGTCATCAAGTAATTAACAGATCTAAAAAATATCATCAAATTAATTTGGGACTCTCTAAAATTTTGGAAAATTCACAATAAATCATTTGTTTTAGCAAATGTCAACAAATCAAACAAAACTTTCCGTTTTGAAAGCCTAATTTCAGTGTCTGTCGAACATATTTATAATAAGGATCAATAATAACCCAAGTTATATATTTCCCTCATGCATAAACACAAGTTAAGCCCGTTCCTTTTGTAACAGTAAGCATTTATTACTTTCGCATTACGTTTTTCTATGGCCTACTAGGGAATAATAAAATGGTAATGGCACTAACTTCTAACACCTACGTAATTACGTAGCAGTATTTTATTCTTTACGGTGTCTTTCCATCTGCTTCGGTTAAATTATACTATTACACTTTCGGTGCCTTTATGAATTCTCTTTTTAGAATTACAAATTTCATTCGAGTTGCTTCATCCTGGAGGACTATAAGGACGCGTTTTTGAATTTTTACTGCCGTTATTAAATTTTGAAGTACTTTTGGATGTATACTTTTGATTAAAGTGTTGTAAACAAATAAATTAATGGAACGTTATACAAATTTTATTAGTTAGTGTTCTGAAGTATAACAAAAAATGAATGAATCGATTCTGATACTGAAAAAGGAGAGCTTTTGGGTAACTTCCTCTCTGTTTTCTTTATTCTGCTATTAAGAGATATTAATTAAAAAACTAGATTGATAACTTTAGACTCAAATAAGGGTGAATTCTGTTTTCTTTTATTTTTGTAGTTAATGTGATGCTTCATGCAAACTAATTCCGATTTTTCATCACCGAAATAATTAATAAATACCAACCTGGAATTAATGTGAGGCTGTAATAAGATCCCCGTATTGATCTACTTTAAAGTAACATAACTTACTGAAAAGTAAAGTAATCTAACCCAACCTTAACGAATTAATGCCGAAATAAGAATATCTGGCTTTAAGTTTTGACTAATCATATTATCATCGCAGAAATAAATTAACAAACATCAACGTGGAATTAAGGTAAGGCTGAAACTCTCGTAGTGTAACCTTTTTTTGTGGGGGTGTAGTGTGCACATCTTGTGTTTACCCTTTGAACCGACCTCTCCCGGGACCGCTGTTAGCATTACTTCGGGATTGGGCTGTCTTTCTCCATCATCGATTATTTACATTTACACAATTGATACCAACCATAGTTACAGTAGCTTAGGTTATTGACTGTTTATTTTATTTACCCCTGCCTCATTCTAGTCCCTTGTCTCAGCAAGTCTTTTTTGATCCTCTTATTTGGTGTTATTTATTTTATGTATTTGTCTTTTTATTATCTACCACGATTCTGCTATTTGGTCTATATTCTCTGCTATGTTCTGTGGTGTTATGTCCATACCCAGTAGGTGTTTCATAACCGCCTTTCTCTTTCCCAGCTTACACATTCGCTCAGTGTATGTTCGGCTGTGTGTGTTTGTTGACAGTACCAGCACCCATCGTTATCTCTTTTACCAATTCTCAATAGGTAAGAGGCAAAACAGCCATGTCGTGTCATCATTTGCATCGTATGAAAGTCTATTTCAGCCTCTGATTTTACATATCTATATCCTAATGTCCTTTATCAATCCTTTCGTCCATCTAGTTTTATCATATACGTATTAGTCTCCACCTTCGCTGCCATTTATTCATTGTTTCTTCCCTAATTTGTTTTTTTGTTCGAGTGTCTTGTTTATCATGTATGTATCATTACCCTCTCTTCAACTAGAGATCTATCGGAATTGTTTTGGTCAATACTTGTAACGCCTGTGTGAATCTCGGATAGCATAAGCCACCCCTGTATTTTTGTCAGTATCCCGTTGTAACTTGTTCTATCGCATTACCTTGTTCCAGATTGGTGCCGCATATAGTATAAACGAGTGCACCACATTAGCCAGTATTCTCATTCGGTTGGCCCTGGCGCCTTCGTAATTTGGGCTAATAATTATTAGCTGTTTGATATTTTTGTCAGCCTTTTCTGTAACGTATTGTACATGCGCTGTCATTCTTGTGTCCTGGCCAAACATTACCCCAAGGTATTTCAGTGCTTTAACTGTAGTAATCGTGACTTCTTCCAGCTCTAGCTTCAGTTCTCCTCTCTTCCAGCTGGCTGCGATCAATGCAGCCTCTGTTTTGTGAGGAGTTAGACGGAATTGTTGCCTTTTCATCCACTCGTTTACCCTGTTCAATGTGGAATTTGCTTTATTACTCATTTCTTTTTCGTTCACCGTTATCTCATCCGCATAACCTATGATGTACACACCCGATGACATCTTTAGCCGCAGAATGTCCTTGTAATAAATGTTCCAGAGGTGGCAGCCCAGCATCGAACCTTGGGGGACCCCTCTCGTAATTTTGAAATTTTACGTTTCTCCAATGTCTAACATTCTATCCTTAAGGTACTCTTCTATGATTTTCATTAGGTTTCGACTTATTCCTCTTCTCTCCAGTTGTTTGATTATTCCGCCCCACGGTATTGCTTTGAATGCGTTCTCTAGATCAAGCGTAATTCTTACGCATATATCCCTGGTTCTGTAGTCCACCCTATTTTAGTTCTTCGATAATTTTCTGCACTTTTGGGGTCGACGGTACATCGCCCTTTCCTGAAACCAAATTGATAAGGGGCAAGGTCACTTCCCTGTTGCAGTTCCGTTTTTAGCCTTTCCGTTAGAAGATACTCGTATAGTTTTGCGGCTATATTTAAAAGACATATCGCACATTCAGTTCAATTGGGCCACAAGTGCAAAAATTCGAAATTTTGAGTTATAGCCACATTCCTCTAAATTTACACTTGGAGCTTCTATTGCAATATTGCCACAAGCGATATCTCGACTATAATTCCAATAAGGTGAGATAAATCCTTATGATTCTAAATGGAAATTTAGTTCAATACAGCCGCAACTTGCACTTACGGCTCTATGAATTTGAATGACACTTCCGTACAGCCATACGTTGCAGTTACGTCCATATCGCTAATTTTGTTGTGTTTGAGACTGTGAAAGAAGAATGGTAGCTCATGCCTTGGAAATGCATAATAAAATCGAAAACAGTGCACCGGGAAATTTAGAGGTTAGAATTACATATTTCTTTATTTTTTCTTAATTATTTCATATAATTTATATATAGAATAATGGTACTTCACTTACTAACGACGAAAGAAATACTGCTCCAGAATTTACTGAGGTTAGTTAAGTATTTCTTGTTTATTTTTTTTTTATTATGCTTATTCAACACTGAAATTTTTATTTTTCTTAGCTGCTTCCTGTTTATATCAATACTGGCATATTACAAGAAATCCACCACCAACCGTCTTTTGACAATATTATTTTGCCTAATGTTGGAAAGGCTGGTCTATAATTTTCGACAAATCTAAGTGGAAAAGAGCTTAGCTATGATGTTTGTATGGATGCTCCCGATCTTCCTATGAATATGTCGCTATCCCTTTCTATGAGTGAAATGTCATTTAATAATATCAATCAAGATGATAAAGACAATGAAGGTAGTTTACTGCATAGTGATGATTGTGACACTGAAATCACAGAGGGTCCTAAGAAAGAAAACTCAACTAAAATTGTGCAGAATATTATATTTTATAATGAGCTTGCAGAAACGATTGAGGTTCACTGTCAATGCAAGACATATTCGATTTCATTTAGGTTATCTTTCTTTATTCTAGCCTGATTCACCGGCAGCATCTTTGTTTGGCTCCGATGAATCTATACATGAAAAGGACTATGTACCAGACTCGGTGCTCGGGCTAGATGAAATGGATTCTTCTGATTCCAATATTTTGCCAGATGATGCAATAAATGAAAATTGTGAGCAACGCGATGATGAAGCAGCGAAGGATGCAGAAATTGGTGGGAATAAATCGCGAAAGAGGATCAGAACCCCAGAAACATGGAAACGAAATATAAAGAAGGTGAAAGTTAATTCAGGATTAGCTTATGTAACGGAAGGAAATAGAATATTTGAAACCTGGTTGTGAGCGTTGTGACAACTGTCGGTTTAAATGTGGAAAAAAACTCGCCGTAGTTGAAAGGCAAGACATCCATTTGAAATTTTGTACATTGGCAGACAATAATTTGCAGAGGCAGTACGTAGCAGCACATATGGAAAAAACGGAAACCAAGTATAGAAGAAGCGTAGAAGGTTTTTTATGAACACTTTGGATATAGGCTATAAATTTATAAGAACCACCTGGAAGAAATCAGATGGTAAAGCTTGTGTAGAAAAGGACAAAAGAGGCAATTACAACAAAGAAGAATGAACCAGTTCTTCGATAAAAGACAAAATTGTAGAGCACATAAATTCATTTCATAGTATAGAGTTAAATTACCTAAGGGCGCGGATTACCCGAAAATTTATTGATGGATCTTTGACACTATCTCAAATGTATAGAGATTAGAAGAAGCGGGCCGGTTGCCTTTCGCTAAAAAATGTACCTATAAATATACCTTTAATACTCGATTCAATATATCGTTCTTCCAGCCAAAGAAAGATCAATGTGCAGTATGTGAAGCTTACAAGAATTCAACACTAGAAGAAAAACTTAAAATTGAAGACGATTACAGACAGCACATTAAGAACAATATAAGGAGTCGAGAAGAAAAGGCCAAAGATGTGTCAACTGCAAATGAAAACTCATCAGTGGTAGAAGCATGCTACGATCTTGAAGCAGTTCTTCCAACCCCATCTGGAGACATTTCTACTTTTTTTTACAAATGCAGATTAAACTGCTTCAATTTCAACTTATTTGAAATCGTTTCAAAAAATTGATTCTACTTTTTCTGGCATGAGGCTATCGCTAATAGGGATCCAATAAAATCGGTACATGTCTATATTAGAATCCCTGACAACGCGGTGTATAGCAAAAGATGTTATATTCTATAGTGACAATTGCATAGGACAGAACAAATTTATTGTCTCTATGTACCTTTACGCCATTAATAAATATGACATAAAGAGCATTATCCACAAATTTCTTACTGTTGGCCGTACATAAAACGAAGGAGACCCTAAGCACGCAACCATCGAACGACACAAACGCCAAGTCTTGAAAAGTGGTGCCATTCAGTGCCTTCTCAGTGGCCAGTAATTATAACAATGGCTAGAAGGAGTAAACCTTACAAGTCTTCAGAGTCGACAAAGCTAAGCCAAATTCTTTCTATTACAAGATCGATTTAAGCTAGGTTAGGTTACAATACCCATATTATGGATATTGTAACCTACCTAACTTACTGAAATGTAATCTAACCTAACCTGAAATAATTAATTCCAACACATTAATTATTAAAAATCTGCAATAAGTGGCTTTAGTTTTTAAGTTTTGACCTTTAATTCTATCAACAGAAATACATTAACGTGGATTTAACGTAAGACCGAAATATAAGCCTCGAATTGATCTATTTTAAAGTAACATAACATCACTTACTGCAATTTAACCTAACCTGAGACCAATTAATTGCAAAATATTAAGTTTTAAAAAACTGAAATTTGTGGCTTTATCTTTTTAGCGTTCACCTTTTGATTCTATCAACTCAGAAATAAATTAATAAACATCAATGTGGAACTAACGTAAGGCTGAAATAAAATACTCATATAAATCTACTTTATTAAAGTAACATAACTTACTGAAACCTAACCTGAAAGAATTAATTCCAAAATATTAATTTTTACAACCCTGAAATTATTGACCTTAATTTTAAGATTTTGACTCTCGATTTTCCCAACTCAGAAATAAATTAAGAATTCCAAGCTGCAATTAATGTGAGGCTGAAATAAAACCCTAGTAAAGATCAACTTTAAAGTAAAAAAGTAACCAAACCTAAGCTGAAAGAATTGAATTAATCCCAAAATATTAATTTGTAAAACATTGAAATTTGTGACTTTAATTTTAAGCTTTGATTTTCAATTATTTTAACTCAGAAGTAAATTAGCTAATACCAACGTAGAACTAATATAAGGTTGAAATATAAGCCTCGCTGATCTATTTTAAACTAACAGAACTTTAGCTACTGAAATGTAAGCTAATCTGAAAAATTAATTTCAAAATAATAAGCTTTAGAAAAAACCGAAGTTTGTGGATATACATATTTTGTAAGCTTTAACCATGAATTTTCTCAACTCCTAAATAAATTAATGGACACTAACTATTAACCTACTTTAAATTAACGTAATCTGAAGATATTAATATTTAAAATACTGAAATTTCTGAACTTTTTTAAACATTCGATTTTACCAACTTAAAAATAAATTAACTAATTAACAGATATCAAACTGAAATTACCGCGAGGCTTAAATAAAACCCTAATAACGATTAGATTAGATACTAGGAAAGGTGGTTAAATACCCTAAGATGAAAGAATTAATTCCAACGTATGTATTTTGAAAGCATTGAAATATGTGACTTTAATTTGAAGTTTTGACTTTTATTTTTTGAACTCAGAAGTAAATTCATGAATACCACAATTTATAATTATTAAGCTAGAATTAGCGTGAAGTTGGAATAAGAATAACTTACTGAAACGTAACCTAACCTAACATGAAATAATTATTTCTGAAATACTAATTTATCTTAAATTTTAGGTTTTAATCTTGAATTTTACAACTCAAATGTACTCGTAAAATAATAAATACCAACATTGAATAAACATAAAGCTGAAATAAAATTTGCAATCATCTGCTTTAAAGTAATGTGACCTAACTTACTGAAACGTAGCCTAACCTAACCTAAACAAATTCAAAATATTAATTTTTAACCAAATTTCGAAAATAAACACTGAATTTCACTTGAGTAAAACCGTTTAAGTTAACGTATAATCAAGCCTGATTTTTAAACTTAGTTAATTTTAATAACGAAGCGTTAGTTGAAAGATCGACCGTCACTCTTAAGGGTTACCTTAAACGCATAGTAATTATTAGAAAATTGGTTTGTCGGAGATCTAAATCTATAACTTAAACTGCGAGGGCAGATGTTTTCCTTACAAATATACCCAATACCCCATATATTCAAAATCAGTCGAGTTGTAAAACGAAACCATCAGAAGAAACGGATAAACCACGCCGGAGTAGATTTTCTCTAATTTACATGGTAGTTTGCCTGAAATCCTCACTCTTATGCACACCCGCACTCAATCCACTGAATAGGCCTCCAAAACTTATCGCCGATTGTCTTGCATTTATCGTTAAACTGCCAATAAATCTACCTCTTCAGATACGTTTTTTTTTGTTCTTTCGTTTTATTCTTTAGCCTGTTTTGCATGGCGTAAAGAGGAAACTTTTACATTCAAATCGTCGTAATAACTTTACTAAACCAAGGCTGCGAAACGTGGCACGTATAATTAACACAACAACGTCGGATGAGATCAATTTAATAATAACAAGTCTAGAATGGGCGGACTTATTTTCGATTTGTATGCGTAGAGTGCAGAGCTGTTATTATGATGGTAATTTTATAAAACCAAACAGCTTAAATAGTAAGTCGTAGATTGAACAGGTCTTTAATTTAAAAATCAAGGAGTTCAGATTTGGATATGTAAGAACCGTTTATTCAGTATTGATGAGCGAGAAAATATTTGTAGTACATAGTAATGGGCGTTTAGTTACTGATGCCAGTTATTTAGGATAAGCGCGAGTACGTCTTGGTCTTTGCTACTTTGAAGTAAGTGCCATGAGAGGGCGCGTAGTTTCAATAACAAAACAGAGAGGTTGTGAAATAAGTATATGATGGGTGACCGCTTTGGGTTGTGGTGGGTCTTGTAAAGTCCTTCCGTCTCCGTATTATATTTCAAAATTTTAGGGATTTTATGCTAAACCGTGAAAATTCATTGAACGGGTTAAGTTAGTAAAAACTATAAGATAAGGTGAAGTTATGAACCCAACAAGTGGACCATGTGCATACTTTTAAAACATCCTGGAAAAGAGTGACGCTGAGTTTAATATCGTGTAAAATTAATAAAAGAAACCATGCATTAAAAGCTCGCACTAATCGATAATCAGACCAGAATTGATCGATGGTTACTATCTTAAAACCAAAACGTCAAAAACTTACATGCTGCCCCTTCTTAGGGAGTTGAGTTAAAAGCCAGAGGTGGACAAAAGGCTAAAAAAGTCAAGTTCCAGCATTTCTACCCAGTATTTAATTTACTTTACGCAGTGCATTGAAGCTTAAAAGTGGTTTACAGTATTTTTAAAACTACAGATTAGAGTTAGGCACCTTTGCATTATTTAGACAATTAGGTAGTCCATCACCCTACTCTACTAAGCAACTTTAACCTTCAGCCCAGAAAATCTCAGAATAATACATATATTCACACTTTGTTTCTCTTAAGATCTTCAGCTTGCTAGCTCTTGGGATGTACCAAGCCATCCAACACAAAACTTCTTCAGTGCTTTCAATCCAAAACACTCCGTATAATGACAAATGCACCCTGGTAAGTTACCAACCAAACCCTTCACGAAGACTTGAAGATCACTTAGATAGCCAACGAAATCTGCAAATTAACAGCCGCTTACCTCCCCACTCTCGTGGGCCATGAGAACAACCTAGCAGGTCAACTAGTCCACCAACCAACAACTCCTAGAAGACTGCAGCGTCACTGACCACACGACCTCGTCGAGGAACCCAACTAGGATCAATTCCCAGTTTATTCACGAGTAACATAGCTGGATGGATCTCCTTCAAGGCAATAGCATGAATATATTCACATCATTTACTTATTACGCATGTAATAGAAATAGGAGTAGATTGGAAATACGCACGTAATAAAAAAAAACTTTGGGTCCGGCCGATGAGGATACTATTTAAGGATTGAACCGGAAAATATTGTTGCTTTTTGATTCTAAATAAAAGGATAGTTTAAAAATTAAATAATGTATTGAAAATATATTTTGAAAGCTACAAGTTTAACAAAAGAGGTAATATCAATATATATGTATTTTTAGTTTTTATTCTGTTTTCCAAAATTCTTTAACTTTTTCCGGGATACCAGGCATTAAGTTTATTGATCCCTCTAGAGTCACTTGCTTCGAGCATTTATTCCACTTGGATTTAAATTCTTCGATGTCTTTTACTTGGTCATGGCTGTTGCGAAGCTTTTGTTTTACGAGTTCCGGAACATTTGGAGGATCAAGGCCTTTGGGATGAAATTCACATTTTTGACAGCGTACCACTCGATCGTCGATTTTGCTTAGTGAGAGGTGGCCAAGTCCGGCCAAAACAATGCGGATGTTTCATGCTTATTCAAAAATGGCAGCAGCCTTTTGTTCAAACATTCTGTAATATAGACTTCAGTTTTTAAGGTACTTTTGTAAAAAATGGTTGACTTCGCAGTTCACACTGGCAAGTTGCTTGCCAGACTAAGATTTTGGCACCGAATTTTTTAATAGAAATGGTTTGTTCTGCAACAAGCGAGTATAGTACTGAGGTCCAGGGAGGGAAGAAAAATCCATTTTTACATATGGTTCGTCATCCATGACTTTTTTAATAATTCTTTGGGCCGTTCGAAGAGATACACCCACCGTTTTTGTTATGCTACACGGTGATTATGTAAGATTCTTTCTGAAAATATCATCACCCATGGCACTCATAACAAAAAAACTTATAGAATGAACTGGAAACAATACTTAAATTAAATGACAAACTATACACTTTTACTTGGCAGTTCATTTAAAGCAATAGGATTGCAGTTGTTCAACCAGATGACTTTGTTAAAATGACAATTTTTTTCGGTTTAGTTCTTAGAATTTACTTTTCATCTTCTGCCATGGCTGCCTTGGTTCTTTAGGTAATCTTCCAGCAACCGATTTTTGTCAACGAAACTGTCATCTGAAATTCTGTCATCGCTTTGGCTACTTCCGTCATGACTGGTATTAAACCCTTTAGTATAGTCGCAAGCTAAGTATTCATTATCATCATCATCATTCGGCTTATCGAAGTGCACTGGTAGACCTAAGCCTCCCTTAACAGCTTCCACTGTGTTCGGTCTTGTACTGTCTGCATCCAGTTGGTGTTAATGCGTTTTAAGTCGTCTGTCCACCTGATGGGAGGGCGTCCTCTATTCCTGAAAGCTTCCGATCTAGGCCTCCATTCAAGAATTCCTCTTGTCTATCTGTTGTCGGTAGTTCTTGCAATGTGTCCCGCCCAGTTCCATTTTAGTAGAGCTATTCTCTCCACGGCATCTATAACTTTTGTTCTTCTGCGTATTTCGGTGTTGGGTATGTGATCACTGAGAGAGATTCCTAGCATTGATCGTTCCATCGCTAGTTGTGTAACCCGTATTTTCTTAGTTGTCCGTTTAGTCAGTGTTAGAGTTTCTGCGCCATAGGTAAGGACTGGGAGGACACACTGGTTGAATACCTTTTTCTTCAGACAAATTGGTAGGTCCGTTATAACACATATTTGAAATCCCCGTAGACAGCCCATGTAAGGCCTATTCTTCGAAGCATTTCGTGGGTTTGATTGTTTTTGCCGATGGAAATCTCATATCCAAGGTATTTGAAAGATGTAGTTTCCTCCACGCTGATACCATCTATGTATATGGCCTCGCCGAGCACGAGATTTGTCACTATTTGGGTTTTGGAGTAATTATTTTGACTCCTACTTTCTTTGACACTTCATTCAGATCTTTTATGACATCATTCAGTCGGTCGGCTATGAGGACCAGGTCATCAGCAAATTTCAAGTGATTTAGTCGTTCGCCAGGTCATCTCAGTCTGCTTATTTGCATATGTATTGAAGAACAGTGTTGAAAAGCTTTGGCGAGATGGTGTCGCCTAGGCGGACACCCCTTTCTATATTGAATTTATCAGTGTTGTCGTGGAGTCTGACACATGCAATAGGATTTTCATAAATATGTTTGATGAGTTTCAAATATCGATAGTCTATTCTGCAATCGGATAGAGCTTTTAGCATTGTGTGTTGGTCTACTGAATCAAACGCTTTCTCATAGGGATTTATTGTACTCCACGGATTTTTCAATAAGGTTCTTGAGTACTAGGAGATGGTTATTCGTACCGTATCCTGTTGTAAAGCCAGCCTATTCTTTTGTCTGGTAGGCATCTAGTTTATTATATGGTCTTTTAGTAATTATTTTAGTAAATATGAAACAAATTATACACGACTACGAGAGTTAAATAAATAAATTACAAAAGCTGTGAGAAGGGATGCTAAACGATTCAATTCTATAAATATAAATAATATCGTAGAGGAAAACAAATGCCTGAAAGTACTCTGGCAAAAATTAACACAAGAATATCTACAAGTTGACAGATAAATAAGGCAACGTGGAAATAAATACAGAAGAAATTCTTAAGGTAGTAGAGACATGCTATGCTGAATTATATAAAATACAAATAAAAGAAACCTTTAACGACAAAATGATCAAAGTTTTAAACCAAGGGTCAGAAAACATCCCAGAGATAACAACAAGTGAAATAAAAAGAGCGCTTATTGAATCAATACAAACAGGAGGAAACAAACTGCTGTAGATAATGAAATTTTTTTTAATGAAACCATCTCGAAAGGAACTATACCATCTGAATGCAGTTATAATATTATTACATAAAAAAGGTGACATAACGAATATAGGGAACTATCGACCCATAAGTCTCCTGTCACACATAATATACCTATAAGCTCTTTACTAAAATAATTATTAAAAAAGGTAAGGATTATTTGCTATTAAATCTTCTTCTTTTTCTTTTCGTGCGGAAGAAGCCGGGGTCAAAAGCCTGCTGTGAATCCACTATTACGAGTTCTAAGAACCCTTTTGTAATAATGCTGGACAGGAGGCTAGGCCCTCCCCACAAAGGAATAGGATTTGTCAGTTGATTGTAAAATATGTGATGGACAATTAAGATTTATTTCCGAAAATTCGAAGTAGGTCAGAGATGGTTATAGTGCCATGATGAGTTGTGAGGAGAAGCTAAAGTCGTCCAATGGGCCTCGTCGACTATAGTCATCCTGTCATCCGCAAGAACTGGTCAAAGCTGTTGTTATTTTTTATTGTCTTATCGGCATCCCAAAATAACACAAGTGCTTTTTATTAGAAGAAATTAAGCCTGTTTGTGTCACTAAACTGGTTTAAAGGAATTAAAGGTTCGGCTGAGAGTATTTTATGAGCTGATAACCCCCTAAAAGAAAGTAACTTAATTAAGGAAAAAGTTAGTTGTTTATTGCATGTTTCGACACTCTCATATAGCAGTTATTCGTTCGTTGGCGTATGCATTTGAAAGGAATTTAAGCAATACTTAAAAAATGCCGTCTGCGCTAATGATATGTGTAGGAAGCAACCGCAAAAAGACGCCTTCTCCAACACAGCCTACTTGACTACATCACGTGCTCCATGGAACACAAATTTCTTTCATCTTCATTCAGTGGATGCTGCTTGCGCCGTCGGTTAGCCTTGTTAACGAGGCTTTTCTTTGAGGAAAGCCTCGGTAAAACCGAGGATGGATCGGAAGCATTTGACGTCACTCGAAACCATCTAGATTACTCCATGCATGAGATTAGCGTTTTCGCTCTAATTTGTACTTTTATTTGTGGTTATGTTTACTTTGGTGAAATGAATTGCCATTTACACTAATTTGCCTAACTGGTTAGGGAAACGACGTAAACCAAGTCCACTCGAAAACATCACCCCGTTTGATTTCTATAGGCAATCTTGATTGTTATTCTAGAGACAAAGCGATAACTTTATTTGTAGCGTTATCTTCCCTGTGAAAGTGAAAAGCCATTATTTATTTCGCCCTTTGTGTGAGATTATTTCTTTGCTTTTCTTATTTTAGACACTTCTTTATCTGAAAATGTATTTCAGTCAACAATTTATAGAACTTTATATAAATCCACGTCCGTAACCGGGGGGTTCGAGGATAAGAATTTAAAAATATGCCAGCAAATGCAGTTGTTTACGGGAATCCACCCGGTAATTTGGTGCACTGCCAACTCCGTTAAATTTTACTCTGTTCAACCGATATAGTACGCTGAAACTTCATGAAATTATTAAATGTAGCGTAAGCGCACCTATTCTTATTCACTTCGTCCGTAGCACTCGGATGACAGAAACAATTTAATTTTTACTCTCAAAGTTCTCGAGAGTAGGTACAATACTTTAATTTTCGGTAACAAATGTGGCTCGTGTAAATATTTGTCCCGCGAATAAAAAGGATATTATTAAGTTTTAAATTCGCCCTCGAAAACAAAAACCGAACGAACCTGGGTCGCAAACCGATCGAACCGACTCGGGGATTTATTCAAATTGTCCTAATTATGGTTAAAAATAATGACAAAATGTAATGTAATTTTTGTTACCGTTCTTCTCACTTTCCACTTCCTTCTCTTCCTCCGTCTTAGTATTGATTTTTATCCCAACGAACCGCAAGTTACGGCGTGCCTGAAAACATCGACCATTTGTTGGTCTTATCGTTATTCAAGATTAAGTTAAATGTTGTCAGAAAGGCCTATAATCGGGGGCGTGGACTATCTCAAGAAGTAATCCCGTGGAAAAAGACGCATTTTTCATAATTTCTACTTTTTACCGGTAACAGTTGAACGGAGATATGGCTTATAGGTAAAGCTTCTTTAAGAGCCCTTCCAAGCAAATCCTATTTGCCCACGTTTCTCCAAATATATTTTTATTATAGCACGAAATAACTACATTAATAAATCACATACAAGGCCGCTTATTTGCTGTTTCCTTATTGTTTATTTTCCACTTTCCTTTTTCGTAATAAAAATTCAGCGTACATTTGATAAACCTCCCGAAGTAAGAATTTCGGCACGGTACTCGTCTTAAAACTTTTTCTATAAGCATATAAATTGATCTAAAATTATATTTGCAAGCAGTGAAGCGGAATAAAAATGGCGACTTCACTGATTATCCTGATCTTGGTCCTGTCCCATCGGAATACAGATGGGTAGAATCCTCTAACTTTTCCTATTAAGGACCGCTCGTGCTCCTACATACATATCTAAATATTTGCATTATTGAATTTTTAGTTCTTTCCCTTCCGGTATTATTTGTAATATGAATCCATTTTATAAAACGCCCGTTTTTATCGAGTTACCTTAGGTGTTCTTCCATTTCTGATTGTACTTAACCGATGTCAGCCGGAGCTTGTCTACCAAAAAATTTCAATGGGAACCGTTCAAGTAAGAGATTTCGCGTATTTGAGTTTTTAGTTTTCCGAGTTTAATTCTATTTTCTGCTCCACATTTCGCTCGGAAAGTAGAGCTGATTTACGCTTGACTTATTACGAACTCTAAGCATTTAGTTAATGTTTTAATGTATAAGTAGCAATGCTGAAGCTGAAGAAGCTGCCGCTGTAATTCAAGTTTTTCTTGTTTCGTTCTCGTTTCGTTAGTTTATTTACTTTAATTTGGCGAGCTTGAACGGTAACTAAGTCTGAAAAGTGTATAATTAGAGATTCGTCATTAGCGAGGATAAAAACAGATTTAATTTACTGCGAACCTTTCAAAGTGATGTATAGGTAAGGACGAATCTTCCGAGGTGCACAGGAAATGCTTAAAAAGACAACAAAAACAGGAGAAAAAAATGTAAGCAGCTTTCTGCGGTGCATTTTACACAAGCATATGAATTGGATTTAGTAAGCAAAAAAAGTGCAAAGGGTGAGTTAGCCTACATCAAGCTGACTCGGGGAGTATTCGCTCAAACAGATTGAGGAAGCGTCGTATATAGACATGCACTCGCGCTAGGTAAACATCAAAGGAACTGAGCAACATAAAGGGAATAGTAAATTTGAAAACGTGCAGAGAAAAGACAAAAAAGAAACGAAACAAACCATCATAGAATAACAATCAGTGGGGAAGATGCGAGAAGATGTCATAAAAATGATGGAAAACAAAGTGTGTCCGACACAGAAAATAAGTTGTCTGTTTTATTAGAAGTTACGGCGGAAATGTTGAATTTTTTTTTATACTTGTTAAGTTACGAATGGGAAAAAGTTTCCAGCCAAAGTTTTATAAAGCTGCCTCTGGATATTTTACAGCCAATACAATTCCATTCCAACGCTGCAACGAAAATAACTTGCAGCATTATAAATTGAATATTCTACTCTTTAAAAATAAAAAAATCAAAACTATTTCGCCAAAACAGCAAAAATCCATTTTCAACAAAATGTGGTATAATAATTTCATTTTCGAGAAAAATACACCTTTTTATCCAAGATAAAACCATGCGAAGCATCCCAAAACATTACAAATATTCAAAAGCTTTTTACCATTTGATGTATTTATTTTAATATCGGAATAATTAATTCTGGAAATAATATTTCAAACCCTAAACTAATTCCACAGATAATTCAAACCAGTAAATACTACAAGGTTGCTTTAAACCCAGAATTAAAGAATTAAGAAAACTCATTAAATGAAATAAGAAAGCCCCCTGCTTACGAGCTTCTCACAGAAAAATTGCATAGCTCGTTTTTTATCACCCAACAACATCTTAAAAAATTATGGTAATGCATTTTATTAGCATTTTTTCCAGCTTGCACTTAAATTTCTCATGAGGAAAAGCTTATTAGCTTGATTTCTCTTGGGGGCGTTAATCTTTAGTTTGAATTCCACCCTGGCTTGACACTACGTGCTTACGTTGAAGTAGGGAATTACACAGTTTTATATTTTTATAAAACCCTTATTTTTCTCACACTTTAATTCTTTAACATAACGAAAAATTCTAGATAAGTCTGACTTAAAAATGTCGAAAAGTTTTCAGCCCTTTGTTAAATCAAGTCCAAATCAAGGTGGCTATTAAAATAGCAAATCACAAGGAAATAACAACGTGGCAAACTTTAAAAAATGAAAGAAAATCAATGTAACATCTCTTCTGCTGGCAACTTGAAGCAAAAGCAAAGCCGGCGCCTCCACCATTTGCAAACTGCAACTCAGTTTGTATTAATTTCCCAGGTGTGAAAGTATTTTCTAAAAATATACCACAAATATTTTCTTTACCTATTTACCAACTTTGCTTTTGAAATTTATTATTTATTTATTTGCAAAATATAGCGCGAAGTAAACGAATTGCTTTTCAGTATTTTTTACTTGTTGTTTCCTCATTTTTCCTACCTTTTTTTAGGTTTTACGGCAAGGATTCAATTCAATTTCTTTTAAAAAATAAATGAGAAAAGTTCTGCTTTCCTTTCATTAAGAAGGTGCTTTATTTTCGAATACTTTGTTTTTAAATTATGCACAAAAAGAACGCCAAAAGAAACTCTTTATTTATTTATATTTTAACGAAAAACATTCTTAAGGCTTTTCTCATTAGCCTACATTTTCCTCATTTTCTTTTCTGTGTTCCAGCCTTCGAGTTCCATTCAACAAACCAAAAAATTTGTAACCCCTTTCTCCTTCACCCTAATTATTTGTCATAAACTTCAAGCCTCTTCCTAGCACTCTGGTTACAAACTGTTGAATCGCCTTTTATTAGAAAACTTAATTTTATTCCAGCGGAATTAACTCATCTAATTAACATCTAAATACCCCAGCTATAGAACTAGAATGCTAAGGGTGCAGTGCAAATCTCCTTATTTTCCCAGATCAAAGGCGGAAGTCGCAACTTTGTCTATGCGTATCTGATAACCTGAATTAAAGGATTTACGAACGGTTTAATAGGAAACCTGTCTAATCGTGTTTGTTAAAAATAATCTTGGGGACGTGTTTAATCCATTTTAAATAATATACAACTACAAATTCTCTTTAAAGGAATATTAGAAGAAAGATTATGATACCAAACGTGTTTAAAAGCGACTGATAAAAATTTAAACTTTAATATACTTTCAGCGAGTGGTTATGGATGAAAATTAACCTCGCCTTTAATGTATCGTAAATACTATCTATACAAAAGCATCTCAGAGGGAAATGTCTCTAGTGTGCGATAAATTGTAACCAAACTACTTGAACGGTTGAGATAACTACGCTTGTCCAGAAAAATACAGCTAAAATATATGTATAAAATGTAGCATATCTACCACGATCCACTGTAGTGCTTATAACCTCGTAGATTCACCCTGCAAATAAGAATATTGTCGATATCATAAAAGAAATTAAAAAGTTCCCGCCAAGGGAGTTTATGGTATCGTTTATATCCTGTATACGCTTTGGAAACTTCTACCAATAACACTTTAAAACTTTAATTTCGAGTTTATTGAATTCGCACCCACGTAGTGACGTAAAATAAAATTAATTTTTTACACACTCAAAAAGCTACCTTGCATTAAAAACCCTGTTCTCGAGGATGGTACACTTAAACACTCCTGGAAGTTTTATGATAAAAATATTATTACGCATTTTTACTGCGCCTCCTGAAGGAAGGTTTATCTTTGTTGCTTTATTTCAGCAGAATTTTTGGTAAGAATTTTAAAATTGTATACTGTTTTGCATATTCTAATTAGATTGTAAACTTGGGAATATTTTAAGTACTGGCGGTAATTGTGGGAACAATTTATTTCAGCCTGTAATTTTAGAAATTTAATGCGCAGAAAAAAATAATAATAAAAAAAAATTCTCCTGAAAAACGTTAAAATCTTTCCTTGCTTTTTGTTTATATATTATGTAAAGGCTTCATTGAAAGGTACGGAGTCATCAATTTTTGTGTGAGAAAAAAATTAAAATCTTAGTGTTCCCTTCTAAATTTGCCTTATTTCTTAACTTATCATTTAATGAAACACAAACATCAAGTTTCTTTTTAACCAAACATCCGTCTACATTTATTTATATGAATTTCCTTATTTGAAAATATTCAGCGCTACACAAGACCGAGTTGTTTGGAAGAATCTTAGAAAGGCTTACGTTTGGGGATGGGCAAATAACGTCTGATAGAGAAGATTAAATTTTGTCAGAAAACAATTCCACTTCATTGTAGGACACGTCAGGGTTGGAACGGACACATAGTAACAACAACCTTGTAAAACAAAATGAAAAAAGCAATGAAAAAGGGAAACATACGAATAAAAGTTAAAACAGTTAAATCTAAATAATATAAAACGGAGTGGAAACTGACTAGAGAAGAATAACAAAACTCATTAACAATAACAAAATTCCAGCAAAACGATGTAGAAAAGATATGACTAAAATTTAAAGGAATCTTACACGGAGAAATTGTGGCAAATAAGGAAAATAAAGGGCGTGGGAGGATTCCCACATAAACCAAACTAAACCAAAACAAAATAGGATGTCTACTCATTTCACAGCGACCGGATTTTTTTCGAATGTGTTAAACAGAACACAAACCGATAAGTGTTAGGTTACTACGTGTAACTGAAAAAAAGCAGAGACTGAAGGAGTACATACAAAATAATATAAATACAGAAAAGAAGTAAAAGAAGTCAAACAAAAACTGTGGCAAAAATTTAGGTGAAAGGTACAGGCAAAATGAACAAAAAAAAAGAAATATGTTGAAGACCCTTACGATCTAAAAGTTAGACGCCTCAATGGAGATAAGGTATGAGCAAGGAAAACTACCAACAGAGGAGAACAAAGATTAGACAGTAGACAGAGACGGTGAGAGAACTTTGAGTACTTTAAAGAATCTCTGTGTAAAGAAAACGAAGAAATATTAAATGAAAGAGGGTTTATGAACACGGTCAAGAGAAAGTATTACCTTCGTACTGGAATACTGTAAGTGGAAATGGCGTAAAAGAAAATCTAAAAACTAATGGGAAAAGAGGAAAATACATTACTAGTGGAGTAACCAAAAACAAATGGATACAGTAACAACGCCAAAAGATTGAGAAATAAAAATAATATTTCTTTTTCTTCTTCGTACTATCCAGGCTTAGGTGGTTAACTGGTTAGCCTGTTCAGGCTCATTTCCGTCTTTCTTTCATCTACCCTGATTTGCTTTCCATAATTATCTACTAACTGCGTCGGGTAGTCTCTATTTCGGCAGGCTTTGTACGTGGTCTTTCCATTCGTTTAACAATTTTACAAAAAAGAATCATCTTCGAGAAACTTCCCTCTTGAAGGGCGCAACCTCTTGCGAAGCCGATAGAAAAAGTGCTGGAAAAAGCAAAGGCTGCTGTAAATACTTACAGCCGCCCTGAGGCAATAAAACCTTGCAGCTCGACGTGTGTTGCAAGGAGATTCAAGGAACAAACCAATTCCTCAGATATGGATAAATGTCCAGAAGAACACTGGCGAGGCTAGGGCTAAAATCTGAAACATGGAGTAATACATTTTTGTAGGGAAGAAACTATAAATAACTGAGAAATTGACAAGATAAACAACACTGTAGCACAAGTTAAATTGTCACGTGCTTATCTCGCACTACGACATTTAATGGTGGCATTGGAAGTCCTTGGCACTCGGCTAGCAAACAGTGGAGAGGGGATGGGGCTTCGAAACGCTTAAAACCCTTCAATAAGTGGTGGTCATAGTCGGGATGAAGTTGAGCGCCACTACGGAGAGATGATTACGAAGAACGTACCGCAGATAGTTCCTCAAATAATAAAGGTTACACTTACTTTAGGGGACGATAGAATTGAGGGTACTACATTTAAGTTACGTACAGCAAATCATTCACAAACTAAGCCCCTCAATTCCCAGGCAAAATATAGGATTAACAAATTTTAAACTAACAATTCAACAGCACAGCTAAATCTTTACACATGCAACATAATACAAATATTAACTTTACTTGACTTAAAACTTGCTAGAAATGAAATGTTTAAAGGTGAAATGGTACTGACAAACTTGAACTACAATCTGAACACAAAGATCTTTACTCAAACACAAATGTAATAAAACAAACTAGTCAATTCTGATTGACAGCGGTCCTCAACCTTTGAAGTGTGAATATTATCAAATCCGCCTAAAGGCGAATAACAAAGCCTTCAACACCTTACCGCTGGACAAACAGATTGACCAGAAATCGCCTACTCAAAAGACACGTTGCAGACCAAACACAAAGATAAGAAAAGGCGGTACTTATTAAACTCCAAATTCAACAAACAACATAGATGAAGGCCTGCCAGCAAGCGGCAATCGTAGGAATCGTAACTGACGTCGAAACATGAACGACAAAGGCAGGTGCAGCATAAAGAAAAGATTACCTGGCAAGATGTTCGTACTTAGACGGAAGACCAGACAGTACGTGACGGACGTGAGACTGGGAGGAGCTATGATGTCCTTTCTTCTAAAACAGGTGCAAAACAAACGAAGAAGATCCCTAGGGCTGTGGGTTTTCTTGATCCCATAAAAGGAAACTGCGTGGAAAGGGTACTTCAACTTTCGCTTAACTTCTCACACAAAACTATGTCTTTCCGGAATTTTATGGCACTCTTTAGTAGAATCCGACCAAGTTGCAACGCAATTCTCCACGAGAATTACCGGTAATGAGAGGCCTACCGGTGATTTAAATACCTAAGCTAGAAACGATAAACTTGCACAATTGTCTTGAAAGACGTCCGATATGATCGAAAAGTTGTCACGTACTGGCGAGGGGAGGTGTAGAATACTCGAACCACGCTAAGACAGGTCAGCTGACATAGCCTTTCGTGTAGGGGATTCCCCGAACCGCATCAACGAGAGCTGCATTCAATGAAATAACATGACATCATGCGTCGATAAAATACACGTAAATTAGGTCACCTTGCGATTTTTAACAAAGGAAAATTTCTACAACGACAAAACATTGGGATGACTTTGAAAATTTCATAGAACTGCAAGGAAAATGCACTGACTTGGTCTAACCTTGCATGCCCTACAGGCTAAATTGAATTTAAATTGTAGCAAAAATATCATAATTTACACGGGATTAAAATTCCCAAAATAACATCGAATTGCAGAATCACGTGACAAAATCTATGACAAAAGTTAACAGAAAGATAATGTGCAGAAACACCTACATAAAATCCACAGAGGATCTAGGATCAGTTATAATAAAGGGGGTCCTGTCTAGTTTAGTAATCAAGGTATACGGCAAACTAACAAAAAAACAATTAAGAAGAGAATTATATCAAGACATAACTACCCCCACAGCTGCTTTGAAAAAGGACATCTAGCATACAAGACCTCATATTCATAACAAAACAGATAGGCAAGAAGAACGGATAACTGCACCTCGGTCTTTCATGCAGGCATCTAATGTTCGAATTCTGCGATTGATGAAATCCCCATTAAAGCTTAAAGTTAGCTGCATGCTCTTTCGTGCTTCGAAGGGTATGTTAAAACGGCAGTTCTCGTTCAGGTTGTTATACATACACCTTTAGTAATTATTAGTATTACGGGTGACTCTTTTTTTTCCTTCTATTGGGCAAAGGAAGCCAACTACTCGTTAAACGTGTAAAGAAACCTTACGGCATCTGCTTTATAGACTAATAATAATTATTGTTTTAGAGAGGAAAAGAAGAAGAAGAAACAAATAACCAAGGAAATGAGGTTATCTGGAGAGCCAGATAAAATGTGACAAAGCTGCCGATATGGTAGAAGAAATTAAAACAGATAGAAATTATGGAGTATGCATGCAGACGACTTAGCCATCTTCGCCAAGAATGAAGAAAATCTGCAATAAAATATTTAATTCTAGAAAACAACTTATTAAACAGGAGGAAGATAAATATATATGCGAAGAAAACCAAGATGAAGGCGGTAGATATAAAAAAAAATAAGAAAGCTTTACGCTCACGTAAACAGGAAGAGCATAGAACATGTGAAAGACTTTAAATATTAGGAAATGTAATTGATACTGAAAGAGAACAAGAAAAGGGACTAATAGAGGAATTAAAAGCATCAGCAGAACTGTATGATATACCAAACAAAAATTTCATTGGTATGAAGAAAGTAAGTAAGAAGTAAAATGACACTAAAAAAAATTTGTAAATTCGTACACAAACCTTTATGGTTACAATTACCAAGTACAATCAATGGAAATGAAGTATTTACATAAGTAGAAGAAAAAGCATAACAAAGACGACAAGGAAGAACAAAAGACATAATAATAATGCGAAAGTAAATAATTGAATAAGTGGAACTCATAAGCAAGGTGGGAAATCAATTAATCTATGGAAAGCAAGAATAATATACAAATCAAAAGGCGAAGAAAAGAAAAGAATTAGAGGACAGTTTAGCGGAAAAACATGTTGACAAAACACGGATCAAAAATATCAACGAGTAAGAAACTAGCTCCAAAAAAATATCTGGTAATGTATAGTACAACGGAATAAAAAATAGTGTATTTATAATTTTATCTTTCTAATTCGAAAATAAGAAGAAATTTCATATTTTTTCAGTTTTTCTGTTTAAGGCCGGGGTGACATACTTGCGGCACCGCTACTTTTGTAACACGTGGCTTTGTATGTGAGGTGTCACACAATCCATAAACTTTTAAGGTGCCTCACACTGACTCCGACAATATTTACTAGAATGAAGACTTCTTTTTCCATTTTTAAGGTTATAATTTCCCATTTTGTAATTATTTTCAGTATCATTTTCTTCAATCTTCAAGATTTTCTTTAAAGAATATCCAAATTTCAAAATGTATTTAAAAGATTGAAATCCCGCCAAAAATACAAATTTTCGGTATATTTTTTTATCGACATTTTTAAAAGAATTTCTAAACTTCGGCTACTTTTTCAAAATAAATTTGTCAAGACTGAAATCTTTCCCAAAAAATAAATTTTCGGTATCTTTTCTTCAATCCGGAAAACTTCTTTTAAGAATATCCAAATTTCAGCTACTTTTTCAAAATTTATTTGAAAAGAATGAAAGCCTTTTGGAAAAACAAGTTTTCAGGTTTTTTCAACCTGAAAGACATTCTTTAAAGTATATCCAACTTTCAGTTACTTTCTAAAAATGTAAAAGCCCTCTGCAAATTTTCAGTATTTTGAAACCAAAATTAAAAAGTATCCAAATTTCGGTTAGTGTTTTAAAATTTAATTTAAAAAAATGAATCTGCGAAAACAAATTTTCAGTATTTCTTTATTCAATCTGAAAAACCTAATTTCAGCCACTTTCTAAAAATGTATTTGAATAGAACGAGTTTTCACTTTTTTGCTTTATGAAATTTCTAAGGATTAGATTGTATTTTTTTACAAAATTTACAATTGTTTAAGGTAAATCAATGTCGGGGTGATCATTAACAATAAATAGCATTTAATTATTAAATTGTTTTAATACAGAAAATTTTCATTTATTATGTACAACCTTTGTGCGACACCACACCTGTTTCTGCGTAATTAGACAAGCCATCACCAAGCTGATTGGCACGATTAGAATCTTTTACAGACTAATTCTTTTGTCAAATTTCATCCTGAAACATGTGGTACTAATTTTGTCCACATTTAAAAAGGATTTTGGAGACCAATTGCAGAGGTTTTAATTAACTTTTATACAAGATCATAATTTCGTTTTAGCGTGTAAAAGTTTTAATCTCATAAATGCAGCCGATCTTCAGAATATTTATAAAGAGTTTCGTTATTTTATCCTAAATTCCAAAATTCTGAATGCTTGTTTTAAGATTAGATAATATTTAATTCATAAAAGGTATACATATAGGTTCGGTAAGCATTTTAGGAGATAAAATTTAATGCTGTTCATAAAGTTATATGTGATAGCAGAATTCGCCGTGCGATTATATTTTAATAACCAATAATTAGTAGAGGAACACCTCTGGCTGTTGTCTAAGGTCTGAGCATCCCAGGGATGAATGATTTGCAATGCAGATTTCTGAAACATGAATATTCAGAAAGGCGGCGAAATCGTTTACAGTTTTACATATTTCGGACCATTTGTGGGGAATTATGAAGCCAATTCAAAAACTGCTTTACATTGCTACAAACACCCTATTTGTTTACGGGAAGTGTACTTTTAAGCCGTATAAAACGTACCGTTAATTTCCCTTGTCTTTACTAAAAAAATAATTAAATATAAAAGGGTTTTTTAAGACATGGCCGATGCTAAAATTTTTGCAGCAAAACTCGTCGGATGCTTTGATTCCCTTGCAATAATTAAAACTTTAATTTACCTTCCTCCACATTTAATAAAGAGCAATAACTTCAACAATAAAGCCTTAATTAAGCGTTTAACAAAGAAAATATTTAATGAACGTTTTCCGGGGATGTTTATGAAAACTTTATTTCCATAACTCTTTTCCGGCCTTTATTAAATTTTTATATTTTCTCCGGAGTACTAATAAAATAAAAATATAATTTTCTCTCGGCGAAGAAATTTATTCTTCATTAGCATGCAAAAATATATCGAACGAGTGGGGCAATTTCGGCCTTCTTTTGTCTTTTCGTTTAATGGCGGGTAATGAGAATAATGGCGACGACAATAATACTATGTATAATATGTTATTTCTGTTTACAAACAACTTATTACAATTCTTTGCGAGTAATAATAAGGACGGATCAACCATATGTCAACAGCAGTATTAGATTCGGAAGCAATTTAGCGGTTCTGTAAAAGAAGTCGGTCGTCCGAGAAATTCTATAGCCGCTTTGTTGTCACTTTACTTAGTATATCAATCAATACCCCACAGTCTTCTGAAACAATTCCGTTTTAGACCGGAAAATCTAGCAGAAAGAAATATGTATTATGGCATAAAAACATTTTTCTCTGCACTGACAAACGTGAAATTGAGGATTGTTTGTTGTTTTCGGTTTAAGACAACAAGTTGTGTTGTAATTTTGCAGATTTTGAAATATTACCTCATGGGGCTTTATGTAAGCAGAAAAATCAGCCTGATTAAATTTATGTTAGAGATAAAGGTTATCACTTCCTTTATGCCGCCGTTCGATGGATAAATGCACATAAATACATTTTATGATTTTGAGACACAGCTACAAATTTACAGCTTTTTTAGCACTCTCACCTTTGTGCCTGGTGATTTCTAAGCAAAAAATATTTATTTTTATTTCCACAAACGCAGCTCTTACCTTTAGCAAATTCGGCATTATTCCAGATTTTATTTTAAATCAAACTACACATTTTAGATAACCACTACCGACAACGTTCAAAAAACTAATTTATCTTGCAACAAAATGAGTTTCGCCAGTATTTAAGGAAAAGCATGTCTTTTCTTACAACCCTGCCGCACCATTAAGCCCACATTTATGTATAATTATTATGTAAACAAATTTCTTAAAATAATTTGCTTATCAGATGGGAAAATCTACGATCAGTTAGAAGTGCGAGCCTTCACAAGAAATGTAGAAAATACCTTGGATCATTTCTACCATAAATCAAAGGAAAGCTACAGCTGAAAGAGGCTCTCACACCTGAACTACTGTGGAGATAGAATCCATGTTAAAAAGCTGAAAAATCACAATCAGCAGATGCTCAAAAGGTAGAATTCTATCAACTCTGCTACTCTTGTGGGCGAATTTAGAGGCTATACAAGCATGGCTTTAACTCAAAAGTATGCCGATGATCTGTTTGAAAAGTTATGGGCAAAGCATAAACCATCCATAAATTCTTTCAAAAACTAGCATAACCTTGCGTACTTGCTATGAGCTGTTTAGAAAGGCCCGAATTCTAAGTCCAAAAATGACTCAATAGTTATATGAAATGGCTGACGAGCTCTTTATCATCTACGCCTTGTTGGTATTTCTTGAATTGTATGATTGCAGACTAATAATTTCTTGTCAGTGTGGGATTTCGAGTAAATCGCTCGACCCGCCCGGGGACTTTATGGCGGAAATCGATATTTTTATCTTAGAGGGGTTTTGGCCAATACTCTACCACGCTGGCCTGTGCGGGTTGGTACAAGGTAGGGATATTATAAGAAACGCATGGAGCATGGAGAGGATGGAAAAGAGGATTTGGACGCGACTTCCTTCCGGTTAAAAGTAGGTGAGGGAGAAATGTGGTTGGCGTAGGCAGGGCTGCTTCCCTGAAGTAGACCAGTCTTCCATCGGAATCATAAATAAACTACCTACTTTTCTGGTACAGTTGTATCAAAGCAGAAAAATATGATTGCTATCTAAATTTTCCCAGATGATTACATGCACCCCCCATCCACTTTTATTCCACTGAAGGAAACACCAAGCAATCTTTTACCTCTACATTTATGTATAAGGAGGAAAACAATTGTAAGTACCTATCTCAAGCGATATGTAACTCAATATTAAGCCTTGAAACTTAGTTGATCCTTTCGGAATAGAAAATAAAGTTGGAATCCGTAACCATACTCATAAAAATAATGACAGCACTATACAGGGTGCATCGTAAATGGCGCATAATATTTATATTACGCGATTCTACGCCAAAATTCAATCAAAAAACTCCAGTACCAATTTCCTGTTAACTCTTTAGTTATGGAGTTATTAGCAGCCTTAAGTCGTATTCTGGTTTACTTGTCGTGTCATATTTTGATGAAATAACGACTTTTAGCTGTAGTTTAATCAACAAAAGAAATAACTAATCTGTAATCGTACTCAACCTACCCTTCGTTTAATTAGAATTTCCATCCGAAGTTTGAAATTTTTGCAGTGCTTGGGCTTTTCATAAATGTTGCAACGATGTACAATACAATAATTATATTAAATCAAGCGGGTTGCTATTGGTGATATTGCAGGTGACGTAGTATGACTGGCCACACAGTGTTGCTAGGTTTACAAGACTTTAATTAACAATTCTTCAAAAACTAGACGTTTTGGCCTAAAACAGTTATACAATTTTTTGTCCAGTTTTTAACGCGTGCTGCGAATATTATGCGCCATTTACGATACACCCTGTATAATTCAGTTGGCACGTTCAAAAACATCTATTCATTCTATCCAAGTCCATTACTGAATGATTTTAATTTTTTCCAGCTTTTGGATTTCATTTATACATTTTAACCCTACCGCCATTTCGTTGTCATTTATCCATCCTTTGTTTCGTCCTGGATCAATCCATTTTTCATCAATATTCAACTCTTCGTGCCAGAAGATCTGCCCACGCTCATTTTAAACTTGCAATACTTTCCACAACGTCTGCCACTTTTGTTTTGTTTCTTACAGCCAAAGAGCTTCCTTGCATTTTTTAAAATATCCTTTTAATAGCCCGGGTGGCGCAGTAGTAGCGCGTTAGGCTAGAGTTGCGTAGCGCGTTAGGCTAGCGATTTTCCTGCAGTCTGGAAGTCTGTATCGAGTCCTGGTGACCATTCGTCGTTGGACACCTAATTAACGACACTCTCCTCAAAATACAGGCCTAAGAGTTAGAGTAACAAAGTCCTACACACCTACACTATACCCACTTACACTTTACACATAGTTCAGTATGTAGGTGTTAAATGGCGCACCAATTACGTCACTCGCAGAGTCGGGGCGGATTGTGCACTGCACCCGTAGAACCTCATACATTAAAGCACCAGCCTCGACACCGAAAAGTATAAGAGGTTACAGACAATACATATACATTTATGTACATACCACTTGTGTGTTTCTGTGGGTGAAGCTTCGTAAACGAACACTTTTGACATCACAAGGGCCATAATACCATGATGCAATTTATCTTAAATGTTTGTTTTAAAATATGATGGCATAACATTATAGTTTATAATACAGAGTAGAACGCAAATGATTGTGAATTATTCGGCCAAACAATGCTAAAATAGCTTTCCAAATTCGACGTTACACACCTAAACTTAATAACTAATTTTCTATCTGGTCTGTGTATAATAAAGTCTTTTTCATTTTCATCGAACGTCCTCTGACTCTTGATACTATATGTTTCTCCATACGTTCCCATCTTTGCTCGTCTTTGTTCCCTTAGATCAACATACACACATAGTTTCTCAACCTGCTTATCACGGATTCTATTTTATTGTGCCATTTATTTTGCTATTAAGGTGTACTCCTAAAGAGTTGGATAAAGCACATAATTAAACTTGCAGATTATATAGATTTTATAATGAATCTGTACAAGACATACTACAAAATAAGTGAATTTTAAGCAACAACCTCTGGTTGGTTCAAATTCATCAAAAAGATGACGTCAACACCTAAAGGAGTATTAGGAGAATACAGAAAAAGAAACAAAAGTAATGTAAGAAGACACAACTAAGGATCAATAAACCCTTCCCAAGCAACAGTTCATCGACCTCCGACCAATTTTGTACTAATTACAACGTTGCATGTGGTACAAATTTTAGTCAGGGAGCAACTTGAGCCTCTAAGCTTTAACACGGCGTCGTAGCGACGTAGTATGGACTTCGGTAACTTACTGTGTTAGAACGCGTTGCTTACCAACGTCAAGTCGACGTCGGTATGCGACTTAAACATTATTGGTCGATTTTAGTTTACACGGCGACGTTAAACCAACGTTGGCTACTGGCTTTATAGCTGACGTTGTCTTGTAAACCCTCTAACGACGTTGTGTAATCGTTGGATGATAACGTAATACTTTAGCAATTTTTTTGGATTTGATCAAACGTCGGCCAGACGTTGTATACTAACTAAGTACATTATATCTAGTTGTTTATTCTAATGGCAACATTGGCCCATCGTTGCGTACTAACCAGGTATATAAAAACAGTTTGAATTCTTGTAGTCTGCAATTGCAGGGTCATTTTGTACTGACGTAATTATGTTAGGTTATGTTGTAAGAAATAAAGTGCTTTAAAAAGTGTAATTACTTATTGAGTGTTTTATATAAACATGAAAAAAATATGTCAGGTAACGCAGCTTACAAATATACAGCTTCGTATTATAGACGAGTAAAATCTTATGTTAGAAGAGCAAATTCAAGATCACACGATCTAGTTGTTATTCAGGACGCTTGATTGTGATTAATACAACCCAACAATTTCAGACCTTGCGTGGAATTTAACAGGATTATTTTACGAACACACATTGCAGTAAAAAGAACGAATAGGATCGCCATTTTGTTTAGGTAATAAAAATAGTTCTCGTACAAATGTAATTATTTATAGAAGTAATATTAAAGTTCAGAACCAATACAAGATGGTTATTTATTTTGAATACAAGTAGTGATTTATTTCTATTATCGGCAACACTGTTGAGCAGCAGAAAGTTTCTCGCGAAGTGTATGTAAATTGTAGGTATAGCAGGTAGCAATAAAAACGGTTAGGTTTCTAAACTGGTTTCACATGAAAGTTGCATTTAACAACCATATTTGCACCAAAGTCCAACTTTAAGTGCAAAAAATGTAACCTAATCAGGAACTGTACCGACTACGCCATATTTTCTGCTTTTATTGGAAAGAATTTACGTAGCCATATTGAACAATTCGTCAGTAAAATATTAAAATGTTAATTAACCATCTATTATATTTTAGAAAAGATTTGAAAATATTTTATTCTTCTCATATACAGGTCTATCCACATGACATTTTCTAAACAATTCTAGGAATTAAAAAAAAAAAGAGGAAAAATTATAATACATTAATAACTTAAAACTTAAATACACTTTATTATTAAGGGGGAAGATGTTTTACGAAATATCTGTTCCAACTTTATCAGTAAAGTGTCATTCGTTTTAATTTTAATCATAGCCGCATCAAAATATATGTGTGTTTATAATATTGTACTTAACTATTCGGTACAGGACATTGGTAGGTACAAGAAATTTGTTCCTTCAGAAACTAAACATTTCTGTAAGTTCACGATAGTTGATTGACAAGTAGCAGGTAGTAGGATTAGGGAAACTAAAAAATTGAGAGTGGGTTCAAGCCTTGTTCAAACACTTACAGCATCGTAAGATGCGCGATTCGGTCTTAGAAGCGTCACCCCGGTGGTCGCAAGCCGACGTCTACGCAACCCAATTTTTATTCACCAAATTAGTAAAAATACAGGTAGGTACGACGTCGGCTATTCGTCGCATGCCAACGTTTGGTTGTGAATACCAACGTTGACACGACGTCAAAATTGGTCAAAATGCTGCTTGGGTTGTGCAAGAGACTTTTCTAGGCCCCCTATCCCATATCCCTTGCAAATTTTTCCTTTCAATACAATTCTGGCCAGGAAATTTTGCTATCAAATCTTTTCGAACCTAAATTAATTGATGTAAATTTCGAAAACATCACCTTACATGAACCCATATTATTATTATTTAAAAAAAAGTATCGATATATCGCCCGAGTGGTCGAGTGGTTAAGGCATTCGACTACAGCGCGGACGATCTCGGGGTCAAATCGGAGTTAGATGCTCGGCGGTTGGCCTATCCAGTCACTGAAAATAATTGGGAACCGAAACACAGTGGTAGAGTAGGGAAGGTAACCGGTTGTCGAAGACGTAGTGTTTACCACATCACCCGTACGCGTAGTGCACGAGACAACCGTACTCCATATTGCTCGCCATACTTCTTAGGAGTATAAGTGCCGATATCTTTAGCTTATATCCTTTTCAAATTTTTATTTAACCCTCGCTACCCACCTGGGGTATTTTTTGACCCCACGCATTGAAAAATGCGGTTATTTTATGTTTATTGTTAATTTTTTGCAGTGAAATGTTAGATATGCTTCAGTCGAGCTTCTTACGACTAGTCCCTACTCTTTTTTGTTGCTACAGTGTTATAGAATAATATTTATTTTGCATTACATTATGTGTGACATGTGCAGACTTAGCGTCAGTGGATACCGATTCAGAATAAAATGTTCAATATAGTATATTAATCATATCATTAGTATAGTTTTGTTACAGTTTGTGTTCTGTCTTAAGAGTTTATACGGAGATGTAAGTTTCAATAAGTATATTTCAATAACAAAAATATATTTATTTAAATGAATTGGGTTATTTCAAGATGGGGTCAAATACGACCCCAGGTGGGTAATATGTAATTTCAAAGCAGGTGGGTAGCGAGGGTTAATCAAATTTGACTTTGGAATGAATTTGCCTACATATAAAGCTTACTGAACGAATTTGTAGATATTTTTAACGAAGATATTCGCAATATTTTAGAAGTTTACTGTCACATCTTTCCAAGTGGTGTTTTGTTTCCAAAAAGTCTAAATAATCTTCAAACGAGCAACGTGCAATGCCTTAGACCCCAAGAAAAAATTACGAAAGAGGAAATTCTGCTATCTATCCAATGATTACCAGCTCTTTTTTACTTTCTAGCCAATCTGCCCTTTGAGCTTGTGCACCGCATATAACTGCCCCCCACAACTATACCACTGTGAACAATACGCAACCTACAGTCTAGAGTTTAGGGAAAATTTATGAAATCTACAAACTATAGTTAAAATTCGTCCAACTTATAGTCAATTACGTACAGTTTTAACTCGTATGAATTCGACTCATGATGTCATTCGTACTGTTTTAGCCCTGTAATGGTAGATAAAGACAATTGGGGGTACTTTTCGCCAAAGTCATTGGCATCTAGCTATACTGACATCTGATAAAAATAATCTTTTTCGTAAAATATGCCAGGCGTCAGGGAGATTAACATCGTTTTAAATCGGGAAAAAGATTTAACTATTGCAATCGGTTTACTGAGGCCTCTTTTAGACATACTCATTTATCCCCCTCAAGCAACCCCCGGAACACCCCCAAATTTGCCGAAATATCGCCCAAAAATCGTTTTTTGCTAATATCTCGGTTCTACATAATCCTGCGACAAATAATGTGAATATCAAAATTAAATATAACTAAATTCTCTATCGAGAATATTGATACTACGTAAAAATGTGTCTAAACCTTTTCGATAGAGAATTCAGTTACCTTTAATTTTCATATTCACCTTATTTGTCGTAGGTCCGCTCAGAACAGAGATATTGATAAAAAACGATTTGTGAGTGATATTTCGCCGAAATGGGGGGTGTTCCGGAGGCTGCGCGAGGGGGATAAATGAGTACGTATAAAAGAAACCTACAATAAACCGATTTCAATAGCTAAATCTTTTTCCCGATTTAAAACGATATTTACGTCTGCTGAACTCCCTGGCGCTTGGCCTACAAGAAAACTTCTTTCTTTTTGCAAAAGGCTTCTTTTACATGTCATACCAGAAAAAATTAAACTTAATTGGGAAAATTACATTTTAAACACTCGCGAACGATTAAATTAATGGTGCTTTAAAATATGAAAATGTTTTATGTCTGTTTTATAATGCTATCGTAGTACTTTGAGTCATTCATTTATTATAGAAGATGCAGCATATACACCTTCGCTTTGTATACCAAGTAAATGGAAAACCAGCACTAAATCAACGAAGTAATTATTAAGCAAAATGAATACTAGTCTAAAAAACATTGAAAAATAATACATTTTTGTATTGTAAGTATGCTTCTTCTTCTTCTTCAACAGCCTTTTACTGTCCACTCCTGGTCATAGGCCCCGGGCTTGCCTTTTCAATTCCTGTCGATCTCTCACCATTCTGGTACCAGTTTCTGCCTGCTATCTCTCTTATATCGTCCATATACCTTTTGGAGGGTCGTCTAACACTTTGTGTAATATGTCTCATCCACATTGTATCATCTTGTCCGGCGATGTGACATGCCTGACATGCCCAAGTCCATTTTCATGTTGCAATGTGTTTTATTACATTATCTACTTTCGTTCGTCTTCGTCGCTCATGCATATGTTCAAAACGTAATTTTACCAGTAAAATCTGATATTTTTTTATAAGCAGAAAGGAAAATTCTTCCTTTTCCGAAAGAGGATTATCTTAGTCAGATGCCAGTATGAGTAGATGACAATGGGTTGGACCAGAAATACATGCAATTATCTTAACCTCCTTCACTGGGCTGAAATAGCCACCAATGACTTAATGATCCAAAATCGCACGGACCAAAATTATACGATACTACTAATTCTGTGAGTTAGAGATTCTATTCAGGTACAAGACCTTGAGCTATTCTTTTCCATACTTTTTATGATCAAAAATATCAGATCAGTGAAATCACTAAAAAATTTTTAGAAAAGAATTTAAATGCGTTAACAGGAAAAACTGATTGTAAAAAACAAAATACTGGGTGATTTATTTAAGACTTTCTGAGGAATATCCTACGGTTTGTTAGTTTGTGATTTTTTGATTATTTAAGCTTAATGATATTTCAAAGTTTCAACAGTTTCAAAAGATTTCTGAAATTCCAAACGTGATAATTAATATCATTTGTATAAAATGAAGTTCCAGCTCCAGTTTTTCACATTTCTAAAATACGAACACTGAAAGTTCACTTTAAAAATTTCCAGATCTGAGTCATCATTTAGTAATTTTAGGGATTTATTTGTTTAACAATTCTCCCAAAACTTTACTACTAAAAGATGCAAGAAGTGTGAAAACAATTCCAACTCTTTCAAAAAGCACCTAAATTTAAATACCATATTAACAACAAATACAGAGAGGTTTACAGAAATCCTAAATAATTCCATCAAGAAAGTTAAAATTCCTTAGTTCAAGTTTAGCTGTAACCTTCAGTGGAAATTCTGCTTTAAATTTGCCTCTATTTTTAATTTTAAATGGTTTGGTTTTTAAAAAGGCAATTTCGTGAAAATCCTTCAATTGCTAAGACTTACTAATGAAAAACAAAAGCATAAAATAAAAGCCGAATTTGTTTAACTAATTTGTAATCGAAGTAAAAATTATATTATTTGCAATAAACAATTAAACAGAACCATTCGCAAGGTATAAAGTATAAAACCGTTCAGAAATACTTCGATTACCTAAATCATTAAAAAAAAATGCAAATTAAATTTCTATCGTGTTTGCTGAAGCTTGTCTACAAATTTAAGGTTGAATGTATTTTTCCATTTAATTTCAAATTGAACTAAATTATATTCGATTTAGATTAGCTACACTCTAACTGAAAATAGAATTTCGATTGAATCAGAGATAAATCGAAGAGTAATCTTCTAAAATCCGAAAATGTAAATACACGGGTTACCATTCATAAATCGTGAAAAACACGACATTTTTCAACTGTCGATAATCAACAAAATGTCCACAGTGCAGGGATAAAAGGCATCCAATGCATGTAAAACGGTAGGCAATGGAGTGTGTAATATAAATGCTGTGCATCGAAGTCCACACACACGACAGTTTTACCCTGAAACTACGAGTGTGTGGCAGTGATATGAGAACCGTGATGTTTTAGAAGCCCTTTATTGATACTAGAAGCAACATTTGGCAAAAAAATGAAGTAAATGCTTCGGAAACCTTTTTTCACTCAAGCTGATAAAATTTCTAATTACAACTAGTTAAGTTGAAAGTCATTAACAGAATATCTTTCGAGGATTAGTAACCTCTTAAAAATAATTCAAAACACAAAACTAAAATAATTATTCGACTAATTGATAATTATTTCAGGCGAATTGAAATGAATTTTAGGTAATTTTACCGTGGGAAAGTCACGAAATAGTTGCTTCTAGCACAAGCAACGAGTTCACACCATGAAAATTGCTGACCACATTCTTTGAATGAATGTTGATTTAATCGCTTTCTTCCTTGTTTATTTTAAAATTATTTAAATATTTTTACGCCAAGTATTCTAACAGAAATTGAACAAACCTGCTTTGATGACATAAAAAGGCAAATAACGAAAAGTTAATAGATTATATGAAAAGTTGTTTTCCTCAATTTTAGCAGAGATTAAAATAACCAATGTAAAATTGTAAATTCAAACTAATATTTTTGGAAATGAGTATATTTAGTGAAAGTTATTTTTTTTTGTTGGTAAAGGTTTCCCAACAGGATTCCTTTAATCGATTCGAAAGGTCGCATTTAAGCTCCCCTTTGTTGCCCTGCTTTAAACGTTTAACATTTTCACTAAGCGAAACCACAAAAACGGTAAACTTCAGAATTCCTCGGCTGAAACATTGATGTGGTCTTTCAGTCCTTTATGAAACTCCTGTGCAGCATTTCTTACACGTTTTAGATGACATGTCCGATTTTATTTTCTAAAAATACCAGCAAGGATAAAATATTGAAGACAAATCTTTTAAAAACTTGTCAGGGACTACTTGAGAGATAAACAAATAAAATTCCTTATGAATTACGAGCTCTTTCCCCCATAAATAAACAGGGCAAATTCATGAAAAATACACACAAAACCTTGGTTACCGCCTTTTAAATCAAAAGGTATTTGTAAATAAGAGGTAAAAATGTGTCTAAACTGCTGATTAGGGCTTTTAGTACATGAAATCGATACATCTTGATATTTTGATGCTCAAACTTAGTAAATTAATAATTCCGGCCGCCATTGTAATGAGTTTGACGTTTAAGCCGGCGTTAAGTAAATTTACTTAACAGGGCTCAAAGAGCTTTCAAAGCTCGTAATTAAGTAAATTTTAATCAAGGCTATGAAACTCTGCAATTATTAATTGCAGCAGCATTTTTTAACCTAGTTTTATCCCAAAATAAGTTGGACGCACTTCTGTTTATAATCAAGATATGTTCGAGAATATCTTCTAACAAAGATTTTTCGGTGAGTAAATAATTTGAAAAGTTTCCTAACTAATACAGAAACCAATAAATAAATTTAGGGAGGACACAATATCAGATCCAATTAAGTTCGCGTCATAACTTCATTTCTGATAAAGAATGATAAGGACGTCAAGGCGAGTCCCGTTATCAATAAGATATCGGGAACGTCACGAGCAACGCGACGCTGCAGGCGATTTCAAATGAAGTCTGCTCTTTTGAAAAACATGCACTCATGTTCGCTAAACTAACCCAGAATATGCTGTATAATGGGAAAACTAATAGTTCTTCCACTTTGCTTCTTCCATCTTTGCATTCTTCGAAGCGACTTCCTCAATTTACTCTTTTATTATTTTCCTCGATAAGCATGTGTTCAAATGAAAAGCATATTTGAGACTGAAATAGTTTTTCCGTGACGGCTTGAAAAATTGATTTAAGTACATCGAGAAACGTTCTTCCCGACTTTTCATCTAGATAATACTCTACAATGCATAAAGTTGAATGCATAAAAGGTTTGACTTCTGGAACAAAATTCAAAGTGAATAACATTTTATATTGGTGTTTTAAAGTTTCCTTCGGAGCTTACAGCTTAGAATAATTTATGGAAAGTTTTAAATATTCGATTTCAACTTGGTAAAATACTTATAAACCTTTAATTTCGTTTCATGATTGTTAAATACGGGAAAACTTTTACAGAATCTTAATAGAGGTGAAAGAACCACGAACACTATGTATGAGGATCAATGGTCCTTAACAATTTTCATTAATTTGACAAAAATCCATTAAGGATATTTATTACGCGTCGAAACAAAGATAATGTGAGGTGGCAGTAAAGGGCAAAACAAAAATATTAAATAAGCAGCTAAAAATACAAAAAGAAATCATGAAAGACTGTATCTCTGAATAATCTTGCAAAACCATAAAATATAATAGCAAAACAATTACGAATTTCTGTAACTAAGATGCTATTCGTAGTGGAAAACTGCCTGGAGGAAGCCTGGAGTTAATCCTTAAATCTAAATAAGGTAAAAACAAGAAAAGAACGATAAATGCCAGAGATAAAGTAATGAACTGCAATTCAATTCTACATTCTCCAAAATGGGGAAAGCAGAGGGAAAACAAAATGTTCAAAAAGAAAAGGAAAGGGTAAATTAAAGGAACTCAAAACAGAATCGACAAGAAATTTAAAATAAAAATAATTGGAGCAAAAGTGAACTGAAAGGAAAATGTAATTAATGAAAGTTATAATAACAAACAGGTTTAAGGATTGTGTAAAATCAGGAAGAATGAAATATCAAGCAGAAAAATACATTATATCCAATACACGATCTAGAAAAACAAAAGGCAGAAAGAGAAGGACCCGTGAAGACCAGAAAGATAAAAAGAGAGAAAAACGCATTAAATACGAAAATTGGAAAAGTAAGCTTTAAGCTAATTTTACATTATTACATCGAAAAGGAAACGGAAAGGTGGAGGAATAAAACAAAATAAAAAATGATAAAGCACGCCTAACAAAACCAGAAGGTAAAATATAAAAAAATACAAATTTATTTCACATCCATGAGAAGAAAAACGTACAAAGAGAACCAACTCCAGTAAAGAATAGAAACTGAACGAAAAGAAAGAGAAGGAGAGGTAAAATTGCTGCTTTGAATAGTTTTATGGTCGAAACAGGGGCAATCAAGGAGATTCAGAAGAACAGGGAATATGGAGAGGACAAAATGAACTTGCAAGAAAAAGCAAACGTAGGACAAGATAAAAATACTGAAAATTAGATAGAAGGGCAGGAAGCCGTAGAAAACTCAGTGAAAAATAGTATGCAAGAAAGCTACATTCAGCATCAAAAGCAATAAAGAAAGATGAAGAACAAACAACTAATAACCAAGATACAAAATTACAAATAAAAAAGAGAGGGAAGAAGGAAAAAGTAGAGAAAGCAGCAATTAAGTGAAAAATAGTATGAAAGAAAGTTGCGTTCAGCATCAAAATCAATAAAAAAGGTTAACATAACTAGCAAACAATTAATAAGAAAGATACAGAATTAAAAGTGAAAAGGAGGGAGAAGAAGAAAAAAGGAGAAGAAAACTGAGTGAAAAATAGTACAAAAGAAAGCTACGTTCAATGTGAAAAGCAACAAAAGGTCAAGATAGCCAGCAAACAACTGATAATACAAATATAGAATGAAAAGGTGGAGGAAAACTATGGAACTAAATACCATAAAATTAATAAAAACAGAATGTTAAATTAATTTCGCAAACTTTAAGTTCTACATTAAATTCGAAAATAAAAGTGAAAAATTCTTACAAGAAAAGAATTAAAAATTGGTAGTATAAAGACAACCACAAAAGTCAAACAAAGAAAGAAAACGGAATATAAAAGAACAAGTTTTTGCAAAAGTCAAAGGAGATTAGATAACTAATTCATTTTATGCAAAATGAAACTGAAAGGAACAGAAAGATTCAGAAAAGATATTTAAAAAACGGTAGAAAAGAATAGACAAACAGAAGGAGCACATAAAATACGAAGAAGAAAACACATAAACTAAAAAAAAATGTTGTTTATTTATCGGGCTAAATCTAAGCTTGCGAGTGCCAGGGATTTCCACTCCCGGAGGGGATTTTTATTGTACGAAACATCGTATTGGCACAAGACCTATAGTTTTACGTCGCATCCGAATGACGAATCGTACCAGAGATTTCTTTACAAGGCAAGTATGCTAACCTTGACACCAACCAGACGGACAAAAAGTAAAAAATGATTGAAGTGAAAATTAATCAACAATCTTTGAACTAAAACTTTGATATCCGCAAGCCTCAACAACTAAACAAATAATCAAACATCCACGTCAAAACCATAAGAATGGCAATGGCAGAAGAAAAGGAACAGAGAAAAACATAAAGACAAATGCGTATAAAAGAAAAGGGCACACCAAGATAAAACAAAATTAATCAAAAGGTAAAAATGGGCCGGAGATATACGAAAGTGGAAAGTCCAAAGAAATGATAAAGTATTGTAACGTAGTGAGTTGGGGCTGTATAATATAATAAGCAAAATAAATTAAGTTAATGCAATGCTGATTCTAGAGACTTGACTCACATTTGTTACGGGGGTTTGCTTAGCTGTGCGAGAGGTTCTAATTCAAAATCAAATTCAACTAACAAATCATGTATTTAACATTGGTGCTTTTAATTTTACAATATAAATGTTTCTAAGTCGCAGTTCAAAGTACATCGGTATAAATTCTTACAAGTCCGGATGCAAAATGGATACACATAAATTATTCTAAGTTATATTAAAAAGTTATACAAAATCCTACTAAGTCTCAATCACATTTAAAACGACTAAGTACATAAAATGAATTTAAACAAATTACACAAATATTCTAAGTCTAACGTGTTTAAATAATTTAACACAAATATTTTACAAGTCCAGAATAGTAATTTAAGTCAATATAAAACAATTTTACGTGTAGTCACATCTTGAAATTTGTCGATTTACTGTCGGTAGTGTCGGTGCTGCTTGGATGATGGCAGGATAAAGACGGAATGGGACGTTTCAGCGCCGCCATCTCATCGCCGCCATTTCAGCGCCGCCGTTTCATCGCCAGGACATTTCAGCGCCAGGACATTTCATCACCGGCCGTTTCAGCGCCGAAGTTTTATACTTTTCCTAAAAAAATTTTTAAATCGATTGAAATTAACATCAAACTTCCCTTCTCAATTATCCAGACTTAGGACTTGCATCGGCACAATAAATCGATGGTGTGATTAAAATTTTTTTTTAATTCAAACGCGTCAATAGTTTTTTTGTGTTTGTTTATTTGCAGGTGTGCAGGGCTGCTGCTTCACCTGCGCGCGCTGCTTCCGTTCTACACCCGACGGGCCGCCGCTGATGCATAGTTAAAATGAGTTTTGGAAATTACTGATGGGAAATGGCTAATTCCTTCAAAAGGATTATACTTCTCTAATGACTTTCAAAACGTTAGAAATCTTCTATGAATTATTAAATGTGATTATTTAATCATCTTTTATTTTACCTACTTCATGCATAGTTAATGAGTTTTGGAAATTAGAAATATCTTTAAATATCCAAAAAATTAATTTATATTTGAATAGAATAAAAAAAATATTCGTATTCGTATTCGAATAGGATTCGACCCAGTTCTGAAATCCAGCAATAAATACATTTACTGAAATGACCTGGTGATGAAACGGCCGTTGCTGAAACGTCCTGGCGCTGAAACGTCCTGGCGCTGAAACGTCCTGGCGATGAAACGTCGTGGCGATGAAACGGCGGTGCTGAAACGGCGGCGATGAAATGGCGGCGCTGAAACGTACTAGACCCGGATAAAGACCATGCTCTGATGCATTTGAGTTCCGCTTTTATTCAGTAAATCGAACCCCCTCTTACAATATTTAGTACCTTATCTTACGCGTGGGTATTGTTAAAACTGCAATAAAGCACGTAGCGAGTATCTGGTTTCATTACTACGTGATTTTCCTAGCATTCTTAAACGCTGTAACTCGATACGCCGCACGTGTGCTTCTATTCAGTTAATGACCTTAGTAACTGAATGACGTCACATCAACACTCGTGTATAAGTTAATTTAACAACTTGAATGCAATTCAAGGTTTGGTTAATATTTTAATATCTGTCTTTGTTACAGTATCAACAAACGAAAACAATCTCAGAACGATGGGTAATTAGAGAGAAAGTAAAAAGTTGGATAATAAGAATAAAGAAAAGAACAAGATTTGATGAGGAAAAACGGGAAGAAAATGGTGGGAAAAAGACAATAAAAAGTAGGACGAAGATGTGGATAAGGAAAATAAGGATGAAGAAGAGGACGAGGATGGGGAGAAGATAGCAAGTGGAAGAAGGGAATAAACAATATTTAGGCTAAACTGCAATTATAGACATTTTAAGCTATATCTCCTTAAAGAAAGATTTTTTTATTATACAGAGTGATTCCTAAACGGCGACTCCCATAAAACTGTTAATAGGTAAACCAATGTACATAATTATTTTCGAAGTAAATTTTAACTGATTAATTTTAAATTTGGTTTACTGTGTCTTCCCATTTTTTTTTCTCAGTTTGACGTTTTGACAAACAAAGGGAAACCTTTAGAATAAATGCTTAGTTAATTCATTGTTGATGTACATATTATATATTAGTTCCTATATTAACAATTTAACGTCTTAACGTCTTAACGTTATTGTACTTAATATAAATTAATTGTTTATAATTTAATATCTTATTGTAAGTCAATGGCTGTATTTTTCTTATTTTTGATGTGCAACGTTTTCAAATAAAAAAAGGGTTGAAGTCATCTATCAAGGGGTATGAAGCCACACACTTAATCCAACGTTGATGCCAGTGCCCGAAACATTTTTTAAATCCGTCTTCTGAAATAGCCAGTACCTGCTTCGTCGTGTTCTGCTGTATCTCTTCAATGTCTGGAAATCGTTTTCCTTTTAACAGAAGTTTGATTTTGGAGAATATAAAGTAGTCGCTGGGAGCAAGGTCTGCCGAATATGGTGGCTGGCTATCGTGGTGCAATTGCCACTCGCCATTTCCATGCAGTTCCGACCTTTTGCGACGAACTGCGTCCCTCAATCGTCGTATGACATGTCTGGACAGGCGGAGCGGATTCATAATGCACAATTTCCTTTTGGTAGAAAAAAAAACAGCATTTCTTAACATTGCTGCGGCTTTGTCATTTTTTTGGGTCTAGGAGAATTTGAGGTGTTACACTGTGAGATTGGGCCTTAGTTTCGGGATCATACCCATAAACCTGTTTCATCGCCAGTTATGATCGTTTTTAGCAAGTTTTCGTCATTTCTGGCGCATTCAAGCAAGTCACTAGCAGTTAAAACACGGGCATGTTTTTGTCCAGCTGCAAGAAGTTTTCGCACAAATTTAGCTGAGACGTGTCTCACACCAACTAATCCGTAAGAATGGATTGAATCGAACCATAACTAGTATTTGCCTCTGTAGCTAACTCACGAATAGTAATACGGCGATCTTCCCGCACAGCTGCGCGCATAGCTCCGACATTTTATGCACTTTTGTAGGTTTTTCAGAACGCGGATCACTCTCAACACCTTCACGACCATTTTCAAAGCATTTATACCACTCGTAAACTAGCGCACGACTCATACAATCCTCACCATAGACTTTTTGTAACTTCAAATGCGTATCTTTGCAAGTTTCTCCAAGTTTTTTTTACAAAATCTGATGCAAATTCGATTTTTCAGACATGATAAATGCGACGAACTACGCAAGTGTCAACATAAAACATTACCGTGAAAGAACCGATTGAGCAAAGCAGATGTGATTTACAGCACGTATACAATAAATATTAAGCACACTTTGTGCAAAACCACGGCCCTTTGTGTCCAGTCATTAGAAAGTTATTTTTTGATCGGACCTCGTATGCTATCTTATTACTTATGGTTCTGAATTTCTTTTTCTCCATCTTTTTAGCCCTCATTGGACAAAAGCCTCCTCCATTCGGTGTGCTATTCCTGGTATTTGGTTAATATTAATGTTCTTGCATATTTTGGCTTAGTCAAATTATGTTTTACAAACCAAATATATCATTGTTTAATCAAAACCGTAAACCGGGGATAATATTAGGAAAACTAATCACACACTCAGTCACTTTTTAATACCAGTTAAAACATCTCAAAGTTCAAATTTAAAAGACGCTCAAAGCTTCTATCCCGTTTATTGTTCAAGAACTAAAAAAAAAACTAAGAATCAGGAATCGCTTTCCAGGTAATTTCAGTTACGAGCACTTTATAAAAAGACTATTTCCAGAACCAACAGCGCAATTTCTAAAGGAACATTTTGCAGGTCAGTCAGTGTATTGCTCAATGTACCGATCTAAAAGTAAATCTGCGTATTTAACAGTAAAACAAACTTTTCTAAAGTGCAGCATTAGCCTGATTGTTTAAACGAACGCCAAACAGGAAATTGCACTTCAAGGAGCTTTGCTTCTCCTTTTTTACACAGATCACCTACTATTAACGTTTAATGAATTTTCTATAGAATGACCTCATTTCAACAATGACAGTATGCGTTTTAAACAATAATTTAAATTTAGATTGCAAATACTTGAATAAATATTAATAACAAGGCATCAAATGCGTTTGGATGAAACTTCAAATTTGTTATGAGACCTGATACAAAAAAAAATATAAATTTAATACACAATTGTTTATTTATTGGAATTGAAATTGATTAAAACAAAAGTTCTATATTTGATTTACAATTTATAATGGTTTTCTTCCGGTCCTCTGCCATCGTCTTCATTGTTTTACCTTTCATTTTTCCTATTTCTTATTATAAAAAGTAACGGACTTATGCTTCACTTTGCTTGATACCCCGTTTTATTTCAAATTTTCCTGGCCTTCTTCCATTTAGTTGCACCAAACCAAAAACCTTTCTGAATATACTTTTTACGATTAATTTATTTGTCAGTCTCAGTTTTTTCGATATCTTCCATGGGTAGTAGTTTTCTATCTATTACGTCAAAGGCTGATTTTACATCTAATTAATTTATTTTCCTTTTCATAATTATATACAGGGTGTAACAGATATGAATGGAAAAAAGAAAGCTAATGGATATCCATTTGCGGAACAAAATTTCCTGTATCGAAACCTTTTGTTCTTTGTAATCCTTGAAATAAAGCAAGACAAAGTTTTTGTATGATATACGAGTAAATGAATTGTTTAAGTAGTTTATTTTAATTGTTTTGCGATAACATAATAAGATGAATCTGTTGTTAAACTATTTTTCAATTTTAATTCAGTTGAACATAAATTAGCCCAGCCCGCGCCTAGTTTGGTTTTGAATCTGTTAATTTTTTTTCTTCAGGAATAAATAAAACCTTTGGTATACTCGTAGATTAGGAAAACTAACAACGAATAGTTTGAGCAGAATTTCGAAAAATGTTTTTGACTTCACACTTTGTACGTAAATTCTCAGTGTATTTGCGTCAAAGCCTTTAACTGTGTCTTGTTGTACCTACCTCAAAAAGTATAAGAAACAGAAGATTCTAAACAATTACCAAGAACAGAAATATTTTTATAAAAATGCTCTTGTTTAGCGCATGGCAAATTATTGGCTTTGATTTTTTTTTATTCATACCTCCTACACCTTGCATATTCAAAGCCAAACCAAAGAAGCGATTGAATTCATAGTAAGAATTATAATATTGATTCATCAAATCTAGGTACTCTTCCTTCCTACCATTAAAAATATTGTGAAAAATAACTACTGAAAACAATAAATAATAGATTTTGTTGCTGAAGTTTTAAGGATAAAAATATGTTAATGTTTAAAATTACGGTCAGAGTTCACGCTTCAAAGTTGACTTAACTTGAAATAAAATTTGTCAATAGTTCGAACGACGCGAGCGGCATCTCAAATACATCCAGGTAGTGACCGGGGAAAGCAACAGAGTGTGATTTTCTATAGCCATTATGGCAACGTGTCGCAGTGCTATTACAGCGGAAACAATACTTTACGTATTGGTTCACCCGGGAGCTGCAAATTAATTACAATCGACCTGGCTTTTTACACCACAACTGGTTTTTAATCAAGTGCTTTATGAATCGAACAGTACAGCGACATTTTTCGGACGTACTGTATTATTTGTTACTTTCGGCCTAATTGTTGGAATCAGATAACCCGGGATTGTTTATATCAAATATCAGTTAAGCCTTAACGGTTTCACTTTCTGCAGTGACACGGAATTATCTCACAAGCAGGAGGTGAAGGATTTCTATGTCATTATCGAAACTCAGTCAAGTGCAGATGAGCCTCAATGGACAGATTGCAATCCATCACTGTTGGAAGTGCAGTCGGTTGATGCAGTTTCTATACGTAAAGCCACCAATAAAGGCGTTTGTTATTATCTGGTTATCTCAGGGGCTTGGCTCAATGCGCTTTTGATGACCCTTTAACGATAAAACAATTAATCAAAGTGAAATCGGGCAGAATTTCATTTGACTATCCTTTTATATTGAAAAACTCGTTAGATTTCTACAGATTCAGACTAACGCTTTTGATTGCTTTTGTGGTAACTCCTAATTAAAGCAAAGGCCGAACATATTGAAAGGCAAATTAAAAAACTAATGCAATTTTTATTAGAGCTGTATAACTGAGAAGCATACCTTCTACATGCATTTTCTATTTCTCTTTAATTTACAGAAGAAGGAAAACTGCTGCGACGCTATGCCTAAATTTATCGACAATTAGACACGGTGTAAATACTCTACAAAAATTCCATAAATACCCTGTTTAGCTGATGAAAATACCTGCTTAGTAATTTTCCTAAAAAACCCAAAGATATATTGAACAAGCTGCATTTTGTTTATTAACTAAGGACAAATTGCATTTTGTTCTTCTACAGGTAGTAAACTTCAAGCATTTTTTGAGGTTAAAAATAGTTTAGTGCTCGAAATAGAAAATAGGAAAAATACAAATCACATACGTATCTCTGAACACTAGCGTTGCTTAAAATTAGGTCTTCTTTCACATTCGGTTCTTACTTAACGTCATCACAACACTGACTATAAGATCTTGTTTGAAAAATCATCGATCATTGCCAGTTCTCCTCATTTTTTCAACGAAAAAATCCGTGATGCCATTTAAATCATCAAGATAACCTAACTTCAATCGGGAAACTGGTTATCATCTGTCAAACATATGGAAATCTGTTATCGCTACTGGCTCCGCTCCCTTGACTCCTGATCAACCGGTATAAAGTCGTTGCTTTCTTCTGTTTTTCTTCAGAAGGGTTTCGCCTCTGGCTTGGTTTACAAGTTGAGTTACTGACCCCTTCTTCCTCTTGCTAAAAGAGTTTTGTCTGTGAGTTACCGCGCTCTTTTAATGTCTATTTTCCCCTTTAGGACAAGGTAGCAACCCGGAAGAAGTTCTTTCAACGCTGACACTGACCGTGGAAGTCTTCGTATTCAGCCCGCAACCTTTTCTAAACTGTACCAAGTTTTCAAACTATCTCCCTTTTATCGTAAATTTCCTAGTATTTTGCTAGAGTCTCAATTTTGCTGTAGATTCCAGCAATTTCTTCGATTTGTCCAAATATACGGTCTACAAGCAAGTATGAATGCCCACATATTGGAACAACACGTCAGGACAATCGATTTAATATTTTCTGGTGCGTCATTATAAAGTCATAACACAATCCTTTGCATTACACCCTAGGTTTTATTTTGGCATGCACATCAATCTGCGTATGTGATTTATAAGGATGTGGTTCAAAGTTTTGTTTCTTAAGAAAATCGTATAAAGCAGAACTTGTTTCAATAGCTCTCTTTTCAGCCTAATTTTCCATCAATGTGTAATCTATCGCGGCTTTAATATCACTATCAGTTATCAGTAATACAAAAACAATGAAGTGGTAATTGCTGAAAGTAGAAAGTTTCCGGAGCAGGTATATTTGGTAAAATTTGGGCATATTGAAAGTCAAAACACTATGAAACTAACACAAAATTCACATACGTCTGTGGCTGGAGTCCCAAATGCTGTATTTAAGAATTCTACTGAAGCACTTATAGTTTACTTTTGCATTTTCAGCTACGTTTCTATTGTAAATCTTCCATAAAATAGTAATATTCCATTCCGATGATAAAGAAATTCTTTGTGACTTTACATGTCCGTAATGGCTTTCACGTCCTTTTATACCTGCTACACAGTTTTTCACACTTATAAGTTTCCTTATTAGAAGACCGTTTGGCTCTTCCATGTCTATCTATAATATGGAATCCAGATTGCACCTTAGCAATAGTGTTAATACGTCTTTGGCAAAAAACATACAGTACTCTGGCCACATACAAGGGACAAAATGATATATGTTTGCCTATCTATCGTGGATAATCTGCATTTTATATGTCTAACAGCTGCTCTCCGCCATTTTTGTTTAGGACAGTATGCTCTTAGAACGTCGTTTTGTATGCAAAATTCGAGAATTAGGTTCGAAGATTCTAACTGAAAATCCTTTAAAATGGACAAAATGCATGTAGAAAGCCTGTTCCTTAACCCCTTTTTAAATGTTAGTTCTGAATATATTCCACTTTTCTTTTAGAGAGGCTTCTTCGTATAAGATTTGGTTGATTTATGTATTTATGAAGTGCTGATCCTTCGTGAAACAACCAGAATTTGGTAAAATATTATCAGCACAAAATAAGATTTTTGAGTTTCTTTTTTTTAACATATTATTATTTTTAAGATGATAACAAAACTAATAAAACTACAAAAACAGGTGGAAACTGACTGATAGTGGATAAATGGCCGCTTTGGAATTGAAATAAAAGCGCGAACAGACCAATAGTTTAATCCTGTTAGATAAGTTAGAAGGACATTACCACAGAAGGCAAAATCCAAACTAATTAAAAATGCCATACTAATAACAGCAATTAATTAACAACAAGCTCCGTCAACGTTATATGCATTATTAAACTTAGTTGCGGTGTTGTTTAATAAAAGCCAAAGTACAAAGAACAAAGTTGTTTGATGTGCTTTCTGTCGATTGAAAACACAAAATATCACCACCATCAAAAGCATTAATGGCCTATAATAATTAAATTAGACAGTGGTTGACCTAATACTTTTAAGAGGGGTTGATTTATTGGGGGTTATTTTTAGACTAATTAATTAATTTTATAGTTTTCGAGTGTTCTAGTTGTATTTAAAGTGATCTCCATTTTATGCAAAATATTTTGTATGAAATAAACACTTTATCCCTTATTTTACACTTCAACTTCTTGCAAAGATAAATTAGAAGTACCCTTCATACCCTTCTTGTTTTCCCCATCTCATCTGATTTCGAGAACTCTTAAGAACATTAAATAATTTTGTCGGAACGATTCAAAAACAATTGTTCTAGGTTAAATTAGTTAAATCAAAACTCGGGTTTACATGAGGGTTTTAACGTTCCAAAAACAAAGCAATAAAACTGAAAAAATATTTTCCTGTCCGAACAAAATTCCGTGAAATCGTTACCCTACATTTACATATCATTCAATTATAGCCTGCATCCGCGTTTATTTATAGATGTAAATATTAAAGTTGGGTAATTATTTAAGCATGCAGTTTTAATTGGCAGTGGTTGATTGATTACATGGTTTGAAACTAACAAACGCTCCTGCTTTCGTTGCTTTTATTTGGAAAAACTTTTGTTCTGGGTATATCGTGCGGTAATTTTCAGTTTTAAAATTCATGCACAACTAAGCAGCGGAATAAACGAATTAATGTTGTTATTTTATTTTATTATTTTCTGATACTTTCATATTTCAGAATTTTAATTAGTTTTCACTATTGGTTATCCTACGGATGAGCTGTAATGTTTCGCTGGAATCCTAATTTTGTCCGAAGTTTTCAGTAAATAAATGAATTTTTATGAAAATAAGGGTGCTGGTCAGTCTATTTCGAGACTAATCAATCTGTAAAGTAGTCAAATTAGGAACAGGACCGATGAGTTTGACCTGATGTCCCTCGAATGTCCCCGGGTAACATCCTTCTGATGTCTTCGCATCAAGACCTACTGATTAAAGCGAACTGAGTGATCTCCAGAGAATTCAAGCTTCGGGCGAATTAACTGATGCCGTCAGATCGTGCAAGTTGGTTTTTGTTCGGAAAGATTCAGCTGAGTAATTGCATAAAAGGGAGTAGGAAACCAATTTTGTTTACTCTTTGTAATATGTTTCCTGTGCCAAGTTCACGTGACGAGCCGGGGTGTTTAGAATCGACATTAACTGCCTATTTGGAACGTGTACATAGCGGTTGCGGTGTCGAGAACAGATTCAATTGCATTTTACGTTCAACCTGAATTATTCAAAACAACCAATTTCCGTTGTTTAATTTTGCAGATTCATTTTGAATCACTTCCCGGGGTTGCGATGCATTCTACCGGCGTGTTCCCTGTTAAGAATTCTATTCAGTGTGCTGAATTAATTTGTGTAAGAAGTGACTGCTACGCTCCAGGGGTGCTATTTAGGGAACATCCTCTACACCGAATCCTTTATAAATATACAATTTCTAAAACCCTTTAATATTGTACTCGATTAAAATTTTTATACCGAACTTAGTGGCGAAATCTTCTTTACATATTCATATCAATCGCGTTAACTCGAGGGTCGTAAACTTAAAACAGAGCATGCATACTAAAGCGTTATCGCCAACTTTCTTATTAAATCTTAGCATTGTTCAGATACTACGCTTATTTTCTTAGATTTACACGTGTCACTTTAAAGGAAAAGAAATACCGAGTTACCGTTTTTAAACATAAATCCGAACAATCTTTGCTAGACTTCCCATACTTACTAATTACAAATTTATAATTAATTACTGTGCTAAGACGTCGATAGAAGCTTTCTTTATAAAGTTATTTCTTCGTTTATATGCTGCATAATTAAAAATATGTAGAGTGAGTTCAAAGAACTGATGCATACTTTGTACAGCCCTACATTCGTTAGCACATGCACCACAGAAAAACTCACCTTTAGTGATTTAACTCAATCACTTGCACCATAAACACTAAAAATTAAAAATTCTGAGTCATAGCTTAAACCCCTTGCATCATTGGAACTACGATTATTTTAATTTTCTACTAGATTTTTGGTTCACTGTGTATAATAAGTTGTTATAAACCGAATTTCTTACATTAAATTAATTACATTTATTAGTGGTACTGCGGCTTTGTTTAAAACTGTACATATTTCATCCCTCAAATAAATGGGCACTTAAAAGTTTTGAAAGAATAATTGTTAGTTTAAATGCATCATTTTAAATATCACAATAACATTCCTCTCTATAGTTAATTTTAAAACTGTAAATTAATCCAAGTTCATTAAGAATGTAAGACAGAGAATTTTGCATTCCTTGCTGCGCTTTTTTCTTCTATTTAAATACATTCAAATCACCATAGTTGATTTGTTAATGAGACCATCCCGCGTATTTGTAAGGACAGTCTAGGACAGTCCCGAAAATTCTAATACTAAGGCAATTTACAGTATTCCAAACTAGTGTAAGCTATTCTTTGACAATTAGAGAAAATTTAAGGAAATCTATCTTAGGCAGTTTTTCTAATTGTTTTTGTGTAATTTGCCTAATATTTAGTAATAAACGATCTTAGAGAAGTCGCAGCAGTATTAAAGTTATTTGAAGGCAGTACAAAAGTGAGATGGCCATTTGCTCTCGAAAAAAATTAATAGTAGTATACCGGCAAGTTATTCAAAACCCCATCCACTGTTCATGCTTTTTTGTATACCACTAATTCTAATTTTTTTTAAGATGCATTTTGATCATTAGTCCAATAAATATTCTATATAATTTAGTAATGTAAGATTTAAGGAACCAGCAGCTCGCTAGAGCAGTTGCCGAACTTCGATAAGCTGATTCCAAATAAGTCTGTAACTTAGAATTACCCCAAGTTTTTTACATTTTAAGCAAATACAATCTGTTGGTCATAGAGATAAAGAGATTTCCAACATTTTGAATTCTTCTGCATATCAAAGTGATTTTACGACCTCACAACCTTGCCTTGCTATCCGCCTTTTTACGGTATCCATTATCGTGATTCTAGCGTTGAGTCTTGTTGAGTCTTCCTTCCACACAATGGTTAAGTCATCTGCGTATTCTAAAGAAAAAAAGACTTTCGCTGTTGAGTCTCTTGAACAGCCAATATATGACAAAGTTTCACAGTAGACGTAAGAGAAACCCGCTACAGACACGTTTCTGTCATCCAACAGCGATGAATATACCGCCTTTCCCTGAGCATATAGTCTATCTACTTGCGATTTGTCTGCTTCAATCCACGATCTCGAAGAGTTACTCTCCTTTTATGTCTAGCAAGGCCTCAAGAAGGACCTTTTCATTTTTCAAAAATTCTCTACCCTCCTGGTAAGGTGATGATGTCCTGCCTGTGTTGACATACTAACCGGTAATCAAACTGGTCTTGCTTTAAGAGGTTGTTGTACCCCATACCCCAACCTTGAAGCGCAAGTGAAATTTCCATTATCTTCCAAACAAGTGACTAGTGGTTTTGCTAATAAAAATAATTGTACTAACCAATCCGTGGTACATAAAATATTAGACCCTTCATGATCTCTGCAGAAAAAGCTAGAACAGGCACCACGAAAACGAAACTACTACTAATATGGACAGAGATGAAAACGTTAAAACTCATAAGTGGCCTGACACCAAGGGACAAGGTAACAAATTAGAAAATAAATAAAGATAATAATAATCGAACAACCTAGAAATAATTTCTTGTATTAAACTATACAAATAAATTATAAATTAATGTGAAATCTAAGACCTAGTCAGATACGTGTAAAAGTAAAGGAGAGCTTGGTTGTACAAGATATACCAAATGCAAGACAATAGTATCACGAAAATTGCGACGACAGAACAACCCCAAACAGTGTGGCAGACTCTTAAACGTCTAAGTCGCAAGTTAACTAAGAGCAAAAAGTAGAAAACAACTTGGCAAAGATCTATGCATAAGACGAAGAATAAAATGAAGAAGAAGACGGTGACGAGGACGACGAAGAAGAAGGGCAAGAAACAAAAAAAGTAAAAGAACAGGAAAAGGTCTTTAGTATGGATACCACCATGATAAGCCTTCGCAAATAGTTTAAAGACATTCAGGTTTTCATTTCTTTTTTGCAACGCTCCATTACTCTTGAAAGGCGAGTAAAATGCAATTAAAAGGTAGACTACCAAAGGCCACATTTATGCCTGAAAAGGTTTTCCTGCACTCTTGGCAAGATAATAAAGCCACGTTGCTGTTGGTAGACCTGAGAAACGCTAAACTGGCTCTGATGTAAGGCATTGTTAATCAATATCCAATACACTTCCAACAAAGAACTTGAGACTAATGGATGTAAAAGATTTTGCCCCGTAATCTCAGTAAAGGCTCCAAATAGAACCTCTTTGCTTTCCTGAGATTTGCCACTCTCCTAGAAAGGTGGTGAAAGTTGTCTGTCAATCAATAGATCAAACTAATGAACAGACGGACTGGATAGGTATACATGGATAGAGGTATTAATTGGGCTTTTCGCACAGTCTGTTGTATTGATGGAATGCAACGTTTCGGGGACTAGATCTGCCCCGTCTTCAGGCATGGATCGCCCTGAGAAGGACGGATTGGTCTTGATAAAGACATACATTTTTCCCGGATGTAGACTTCTTGCCGGCACTCGGATTGGAACCTTGGTTAGTAATCGCTTTTTGGATTGCTAAGCACGTTCGTTAACCACTGAGCTACGAAGTAGTCCGAATATTAATGTTGTTAACTTATATTGAAATTACACTTTTTCCGTAGCGCATGTGCAGTCGTTTCATTGCGCAGATTGCGCAGTAGTTACTTGCGGGGGCTGCGCTGCAGATGTTTGCGCAGCTGGTGGTTTGTTGCGTCTGAGTTCTGCGTGCAATAATGGCATCCATATGGGTTTAATCTCCATGCTTGCTTGGCTAATCGGTTATTCTGCCAGAGCAATGTACGTAGCTTCCTTGAGCATCCTACGGGTTCGGCTATCTTCTTTCGTGACTACCCGTGCATCTTCCCTGGAGAGAATACTTATACAGGGTTGTTAGTCAATCCCTGAAATGCCTATTAAACAAATTTTACAGTATGTTCAATACAAGAGACGAAACCAAGGTACATGTTTTTCCATTGGTTAAACGACTATGTTGTAAATATCCCTGTGATGAGTCCCTATACCCTTTGAAAATAAATAAGAGCAATACTGGATTTTAGTACCAACTCGTTTCTGATAATCAGTAGATATGAGCCCTTTCATAGCATGGGTGATAAACTGATAAAAAATTGTACGATCCTAGAGATGTACATACACGGTCCAAAGAAGCTTATTGCTCACTGAATTGAAGTAAATTTCGTCACTTTACTCTTCTTGCTGATTGTTAATCCACTCTTGATCGTCTTATCCGATGACCATCAAATCTTTACTTTACTTAATTAATTTTCCATTAATGCTTCTAATTTACCATTTTGATGGAAGTTCAGTGACGCAGTAGTTGGTTTGCTACGGTTGCATCAACTAAGTAGGGTAGAATTAAATAATTTTCGCGGTTTTGGCGTTTTATACTGACTCTGGTAAGAGGTGGGCACCAAAACAGTTGTACTCTACCTAGAATACGGTACAACTGGCTTGTAAAATAAAGAAGACCCACATCACACCACTACATAAACATAATTCATATTAAAAATAGTTGGTTCATGTGGCGAAATCAGGTCCACTGAAGCCCCATGAAAAACAAATTGCCAACTGAAACTTTTTCCCTTTGCAGAGTAGCCTGTTGTTACAAAATGTGCAGGCCAGGCGTAAGTTTTTAAACCTACATCGTTGCCAAATACCCTCTTAAACTGTTTAATATCGAAATGCACGTATATTTTAAAAACTTCTTCGAATTACAGTTGTAGGAGCTGCTAATCATGCCCTTGCATATTAACAGGATTGTATCGATGACCATTAAATACTTATTATTAATTAATTTTTGATTCTTAAAGATTAATGGATTAAAATCATATTCACATCGGGGAATTTTAAATTTCAAAACAAAATCGTTCAGAAAGAAACTTTAAATGTCAGAAGTATTTGTTTAAGAAAAGTTTCGAAATTCTCCAGCCAAAAACTGATTAAATATTACTCAACCCCTGAACTTTCCTTACCAACTTAGATTAGTTGCTAATACTGCGCTAATATTTTAATCTACAAGCATTAAAGATCAATTTTCATTTATTTATTGAAACTAGTTTAATACTCAGTATCCAGAACATTAACTGTCTATATGAGTATTTTTACCAATACATTTTTCTTTCAAAAATAAAGTCTACACAGTAAGTTCCAAACGAACTGCAAGTATCGTCTAAAATTCGATTTAGGGTTGAAGATTTTAATATCACAGCTAGCTGATAGAAAATTTATTTGATATCATGGTAGGTTTAGCAAGCAATCACAGCTTGTGAAGGAGATGGGCAATCATTTGATTTAGGCATTGGTGTTATTGAGTTTGAAAGTAACACTATTGTTGTGTAAAGCGCTGTAAGGCCAAGCTTGATTTTTTACTAAATTTTGAATTTTGTTAGTTTAAAACCGATCATATATGATTATTACTTATTACAAATACAAATCACTTGGACAATAAAATACTACAGCTTATCGATTTATTTGATTGGTAATTAATAATAATGCTTGGCAAACTTGTACTAATTTTTTGTCCTTGCTGAAGAGTACAAGTTCTACGCCTTAACCTTTTGAACTACTGGGGTTAAAGGTTAATACGCAATTCTGTACGACATTATTTATATCAAAACTATTCAATAAATTCAACAAAAAACTTTAATATTAAACGTCAGACGATTTTTTTCTAAGCATGCTATATTTGGACTTCACTTTATAACTCATTTCTTCTAGGTTTATTACCAACTATCCAGACGTCTGCTAAGAAACACAAACTTTGAAGTTAAAGCTTATTCTTTATTGAAAACCCATACTTTTTACTTTTATGTTTGCTATTTTAATATAACTAAATTGTTAATATTCTAAAAGCTCCTTCCCCCGTAAGTGTAATAATTTAATTTTAGGCATTTTTAATTTTTCCGTGAATTTATTAACAAAAGAAGGTTACAAGCCTGGAATTAATTAAACAAAATTAACATACAGAAAGGTCACCCAAAATACCTTTTGTCACCTGAAATTAAATTAAAATTCTGAACACATCTGAACAAGTACGGTCACAAGCTTTCAGTAGGTGGGCGAGAGTAAAATCGATACACATTAGTTGATGAAATCGGTCACCGACCATACCTTTAAGTAAAACCGAACTGTCAAAATTAAATAATACTTTTAACATTTAATCTTAATCAAACATGACTTTCACATTTCAATATATTCAAATTACTTGTTAATAACGATAAATTGGGTTTTTTTGCTGTACTCTCCACTTTCAGCTTTGATGAGTTTCATAACGGCTTGCATGCACTAAGCTAATAGGTTATCTGATACACCTTTTCATATTGAAAATGCATGTAGTTTTTACAAGGGAAACTCGATATTAAAGCCTTTACTTGATCATACTTTAATAACGAGTGTTTTACTGCTTTTTTAGGGTGGGCTGAATATTTTTTTAATAGGTATGCTAAAATAATTCATGCGTGGTTCATAATTTTTGTGCTGCTTTTTAGGGCGTCTAACGCTAAGGAAAGGACTCGTTTTGCCGTATATTATAGTTTTACTAAGCAATCAATTTCGTTGTAAATGGGCATTTATCAGCTTCAGCTGCTCAGATTTGTAATAATAATAAATTTCGTAGCAAATACCGTAACAAGTTTTGATGGATAGACACTATAGACAGCCCTACTTGTGCTAATCAAAATGAAGGAAATCAACAAGGATATCACAACAGGGTGGAAAAATAAGAGAAGATTCCATCCGAGTGAGTCATGGAGATTCGTTGAGCAGATTGCAGTGAGAGGGGCAAGTTATATTTATAATACTGATAACTAGGATGACCCCCGATCTCTGATTTATGGGTGTCTGGGGACACATCTCATAGTTCGAATCGTCCCTTATTTTATCTGCAATTTATACTGTGCGCTATAAAAGAAAACTACTTTTTTATATAGGTGGAGTCATCAAGAAAGTGGACGAAATAAAGTAAGTTTTCCAATTTTATGTTCTTTTATGAAAATAAGCCATAAAACCGAAAGCAACTGGATGTAATCCGGTCAAGTATTTTGCTTGTTGCAATGAAGTTTATGTGCGCTTGGATTATAAAATTCAAGTCAAAATCATGGTTCTTTACAAGCTTAGAAGTATCTGATGGAAATTGCTACTGATTTGTTAAAGAGACTAACTCATAACTCAAAAGGAATCCCTACTTTTCCTTCTGTAAATTTAGTTTTCCTTTCTACCAGAGACTATCAAACAGATATAATACACTAATCTTAAAACCAACATAAAAATTCTCACAGGTCTTGCGAATAGTCCTAAAAATAACTTAGATAAAAAAACTGAAATTCTGTTTTATTTTTCCTGCGCTTTAGTTTTAGTTAATCCTCTAAATATCAGAAATTGGGCACTTGATTTGTTGTACAATTCATGTTAAAATCATGATTCTGAAACTGATATATTTGAAGTAAATTTTTATTGAATAATTAAACTCACGGCTCAAAACAGAAACACACATATTTTCTTCTCCTGTATATTTAATAATTTTGTAGTTCCTCTTTTTTTATTACTTGTAAAACTGATTCTTTACAGGCTTTGTCAAACATATAAAACCTACAAGAAAGTAATCTCAAAACCATCATAAAAATTCTGTTAAAGTCTTGCGAATAGCCCAAGGAATAATTTTGATGAAAACTGAAATTTGGAACTTAACTTTTGACTATGAAGGACAAAAATTAGGTACTTTCGATTAGTCTATCAATTCAAGATATAATTATGACTCTTTTGAAGCTAATACGAGTATATTTGAAAAACATTACTACTGTATAGGTACTAATTAAAGCAAACAAACCCATCATTCCTTTTTTTTTTCTTTCGCTCTTTACAACTTGTAAAATCAATTCTTTATAGACACTATCAAACAGATAAAACCTAGTAAAAAGTAATCTCAAAACCAATACAAAAATGCTTATCAAAGTCTTGCAAATATTCCAAGAAATAGTTTTGATATAAAACTGAAATCTTTTCCTTAATTTTTCCGTTTTTCAGTTTTAAAGTCACTAAAATCAGAAATTGGGCACTTTCGATTGGTTTTTCGAACAGCTCAAGTCAAAATCATGATTCTTCGGAAGCTGATGTCTTCAAAAAAAAAATTCAATTGAATAATTATTTATAGAAAACAAACTCATGATTCAAATGAGAAACACTCATATTTTCTTTTTCTTCTTCTCAAGACTAATATAAAAATATATATTGAGGTGATATTGTTTTAATTGAATTTGGATAAAGTGAATGAACACCTTTTGAAAGTATGAAAATTTAGTGTAAATAAAATTGTAAATAGTTATAAGTTAGAAAATGAATATTGTAAATAAGTAGGATAGAATCTAGATAGTAATTTTGTAAATATGTCATAAAAATAATTTTGTAGAGTGTTAAAATTTAAGAAACTAGGGTAACAAATAAAAAACAAACAGTGGAATATTAATTTTGGTAAACGAAAGTTGTTTTTTTTTTGAAAATTATCAAAAAACTTCATTAATTACCATAAAATAATATTTTAAAAGCAGATTAAAAATATAATTAGTTAAAATACTGTATGAAGAAAGTTGTTGTTATACAAAATATAATTTTGGATTTTTTAAAAATAAAAATAAAAAAATCTTATGAAATATAATTTATTTCTGAAGAAGCTTTATAAATTTGGATATTGGTGACGAATTAATTTAATAAAAGGGGAAAGCTTGTTGTTGGTTGGAGGATAAGGCAGATTTTGGGTGGAGTTGGAGTCAAAAGGGGAAAGTGTATTGTTTGAAAGAAGTTAGAGCAGCGCTTGGTGAATTGGAAGTCGAGGCAGGAAGTGTTGTTTTGTTCAAGTTGTTTAAGTGAAAAAGGTAATTTATATTTTAATTTTTAGAAAATTGTTTAGTTTGTTATTAGAATTATTTATTGTTATTTCTTTGTAAAAATTTATCATAATTTTGAAAGGTGTTATATTTTTTAAAATTTTATCTTGGTGAATTTTTATAAATTTTGAAATTCGTCAAAGGGAACCCTTTAAAGACCTTGATTTAGGAGATTCTGAAAAAAATTAATTAAATCTTATTATTGAGCTAGCCGGAAGAATAATTAAAAATTGTATGTAATTCTTTTAAGTGGAAGAGCATAACAATAAATGGCGCCCAACGTGGTTGCTTGTCACATCAATTATCTTAATAATAATTGGCACCAGAAACCTGGGGCTTTGAAAAGTGGTTATTCATATAATTAATGAGGCTATTTTAAATTTGACATTTATAAATTAAATAATTTGACAATCCAAAGTAGAACGTCAAATTATTTTAATAATAATTGATGCCAGAAAAGTGAGGTTTAATATTAGTTGTTATTAATAATTTGAAGGGGTTCTGAAAGGCAAGGTAGGGTAAAAATTAGTGAATAAAATATTAACTAGAGAACAGAAGTAATAAAAACTTGGTAGGGTCATTCACAGTTTTGAATAAAAGTTATTTAGTAATTGAAATAATACAGATTTGAATCAGTATTAAATAAAATCGTGAAAGAAAAGTATAACGAATTTGTTTATAGAAGATATTTCCATAAATATTGAAATGTTTCATAATAAAAGTCAGTTTGAAGTTTATTAAATTTGACAAATTGATAAAATTGACAAACTTGATTGTTCATTGTTTTGTGTGAAATTTTTGCTTAAATATTCAGATAATAAAATCCAAGAAACGAGATACAGATATTTTGACAAAGTTTAGAAATTGATAATTGAAGTTTAATATTATCAAGAGAATTTGAGCTTTGACTTTTAAATAAATAGGACATTTAATAATAAACGAATTTAAAACAAAGTAAAATGGCAACCAAAAGTTCATCTCAATTTACGATAACTAAAGAGCAATTTGAAATGATGAAAAGATTATTTGATGAATATTTTGAAGAAAGTAAGAAGGGGCACAAAGAATTAGATGAGAGGTTAAAGAAACGGGAGGAAGAAGCAAAGAAAAAAAAAGAAGAAGTAATTGAAAAAGTAACAGAGAAGTGTGCAGATTTAAATGTAAAATATGGTAAGGAAGAGATGTTAGAAGAAGAATTTGAAGAGTGTGTAAAAATAATTCAGGAAGATGTTTATAATGTTAACAATCCTGAGTATAAAGAAATGAAAATTCAGCCAGTAAAGGTTAATAATAGTATGGTAATGGAAGTTGGAATTATAAATAAAATGGTTACGTTGAAATATGATAGTAAGAGTGTAATGAATGAAAAAACTGAATTTTATAATAAAATGGAAATGGAAAGTAATGTTCAAAATAAAATGGAATTAGATGGAATTAATGAATTGGATAAGAATGAAGTTATCAAACAGATAACAGGAGAAGCTCTTTGTCTTCTTGAAAATGCAGAAGAAAATAATCTAATTAATGAACTGAAAGAGAATAAATCGTTTATTAAAGATGAATGCGAACTGCAAACAACAAGAATACAGTCAAATGAAGATTTTATGTCAAATTTCATGCAAATAATGATGCAACAATTAAAAGAAATGAAAGAAGAAATGAAAGAAGATACCAAGAAACAATTAAAAGAAATGAAAGAAGAAATCAAAGAAGATACCAAGAAACAATTAAAAGAAATGAACGAAGATTCCAATAAATTAAATGAAAAACTAGATAAGAAGCTGGAAGAAATTAAAAAAGACTATAGAAAACAGTTTGCCGAACTTAAACAAGATGTTAATCAAGTTAAAGAAGATATTAATCAACTTAAAGAAGATGTTAATCAAGTTAAAGAAGAGGTTAATCAAGTTAAAGAAAATATTAATCAAATAAAAGAAGAAATTCAACAAAACAAGAGACAATTTGTTGAATTAAAACAAGAACTGGTTAAAAATAGACAAGAGATGTGCGAAGAGATCAAAGAAATGATTAAAAATGGAAAACATGAAGATCAAATGCAACAAGAGCTAATTTGGCAGACTAAAATAAACCGAAATAAAGATCATAATCGTATGGAAGAATTACAAGATATGGTAATTGAAAAAGCAAGAGAATCTGAACAATACAAGCAGCAATTTTTCTGTTGTCAGAAGAAATTGGACACGGTTTTAAGCCATAATGACGAGTTTAAAATCAATGAACAGGACATATTTATTGAAACTGTTAAAATGGACGAAGAAGAAATTTTAGAGGAAATTGATTTAGGTGAAGAAACTTTATTTTTGTTTACAGAAGACATATCTGGAATTCAAAACAAATTTAAACGTGGGTTTATTAATTACAAATTAATTGAAAAGTCCATTTTAGTGAATATCACAGTATATTGGTTTGCAATGATCAAAAGGAAGATTAAAAAAAGATTAAAAAGATATGTAAAAGAGATACATGGACCGCCATGGGTCATTTTAAATTTAGTATACTTGTAAAAATGTTAATTGTTAATTGTTTATTGTTAAATATTATTTACATGCTTCAAACGAAAATTTTTAATTGAAATTTATTTAAATGATTAGTTAAATTTTAAAATTTAAAACTGCAATTTGTTTGATAATTAATTGAAATTAATACATGAAAAATTCCTCTAATTTTTCATATATCAATGTTATATCGATTTGAAAATTAAAAAAATTAAGATAGAAACATTATGTCAAATGTCAAACGTCAAATTTATTAAAAGTCAAAAATGACTAAAATGTAAATAATGACAGATCTAAAGAAAAGTCAAAATTTAACTTAACCTGATTTTATATGTTAAAATGACAAATAGGGTTGTTAACTTAACGAAATTAAAATTGAAAAAATGTGTTTGAAAACAAAAATTTCACAAAAACAAGGTAGGGTTTTGAGGTGATATTGTTTTAATTGAATTTGGATAAAGTGAATGAACACCTTTTGAAAGTATGAAAATTTAGTGTAAATAAAATTGTAAATAGTTATAAGTTAGAAAATGAATATTGTAAATAAGTAGGATAGAATCTAGATAGTAATTTTGTAAATATGTCATAAAAATAATTTTGTAGAGTGTTAAAATTTAAGAAACTAGGGTAACAAATAAAAAACAAACAGTGGAATATTAATTTTGGTAAACGAAAGTTGTTTTTTTTTTGAAAATTATCAAAAAACTTCATTAATTACCATAAAATAATATTTTAAAAGCAGATTAAAAATATAATTAGTTAAAATACTGTATGAAGAAAGTTGTTGTTATACAAAATATAATTTTGGATTTTTTAAAAATAAAAATAAAAAAATCTTATGAAATATAATTTATTTCTGAAGAAGCTTTATAAATTTGGATATTGGTGACGAATTAATTTAATAAAAGGGGAAAGCTTGTTGTTGGTTGGAGGATAAGGCAGATTTTGGGTGGAGTTGGAGTCAAAAGGGGAAAGTGTATTGTTTGAAAGAAGTTAGAGCAGCGCTTGGTGAATTGGAAGTCGAGGCAGGAAGTGTTGTTTTGTTCAAGTTGTTTAAGTGAAAAAGGTAATTTATATTTTAATTTTTAGAAAATTGTTTAGTTTGTTATTAGAATTATTTATTGTTATTTCTTTGTAAAAATTTATCATAATTTTGAAAGGTGTTATATTTTTTAAAATTTTATCTTGGTGAATTTTTATAAATTTTGAAATTCGTCAAAGGGAACCCTTTAACGACCTTGATTTAGGAGATTCTGAAAAAAATTAATTAAATCTTATTATTGAGCTAGCCGGAAGAATAATTAAAAATTGTATGTAATTCTTTTAAGTGGAAGAGCATAACAATATATAATCGAAAACCTTTCTACCCTAAGGTGTAAGGTAACTAATATAAAAATTCCCATAAAATATTCCAAGAAATAGTTTTGATAAAAAACTAAAATCTTTTCCTCATATAATTTTCATGTTTTTCAGTTTTAACTCTATGAAGATCAGAAATTGGGAATTTTCGATAATAAACTGAGCTTTTAAAGTCTTTAACTTTACTGTTTTTCAGTTTTCAAATTATCAAGATCAGAAATTGGGTACTTTCAGACTTGTGGAACGACTTAAGTTAAAATCAAGATTCCTCGGCAGCTAATATAACTATTCGAAGAGAATTTCTATTGAGTATTAAAGAAAGAAACTCGTGACTCAAAAGAAAAACATTAATATTTTATCCTTCTGTAAATTTAATAGTTTCTTTTCTGCCGTCGTTTACAATTTGTAAAATTGATTCTTTAAAAGCACTATTCAACAGATACGACCTACTAGAAAGTAATCTCAAAACCACTATAAAGAACCACATAAAAGCACGGAAGTCTTGACCTTGATTTTCTTATTTTTCAATAATAAAACTCTGAATACCAGAAACTGGCCGCAGTTCATTAGGGTGTCAAGCCAAGATTCCTAATTTAATCTATTAACAAATGTTCAATTTATTTTAGAAAATTTGAATATTTCTTGCAAGTGTAAAACTTTAATCTAGACTAGGATTAAAAAATTTAGATTAAAACCATGATTCTTTGACAGCTGATATATATGAAGAAAATTGGTATAGAAAAACTGAAATCTTGTCCATAGTTTCACAAATTTGCAATTTTAACATTATGAAGATCAGAAACCGGGCGCATTCGATTTGTATGTCTAGCAAAGATTCCTCATTTTCTTGATTAACAAACGTTTAACTATTTTAAAAAAATCAAGTGTTTCCTTTAAACCCATTCTAGGATTATCAAATTCTATTTAGTTAAAATCATGATTCTTCGTAAGTTGATATATTTGAAGGAAATTGGTACTGAAAAGCCGAAATCTTATTCTTAATTTTTCAGTTGTTCAATTTTAAAAACTGCGAAGGCCAAAACTAGGCCCATTTGTGTAGCCTGTTGAGCAAAGGTTCTTCCGGTTCTCGACTAGCAAATGTTTAATTTACTTTAAAGGAATTTAAGTATTTAAATATATTTAACTCGTAGATTTAATTGTAGTAGAAAAAGACAACAAATCAAATATCAAAGATATGCGAGTCAAAAGAGGTCCGAAAATGGGATCCGAACACTTTTCAGTGGAGGTGAAAATATCAGTAAGGGAGGTATACAAGCAGCAGATATAACTAGAAATTGACGAAGTCAAAGAGAAAGCAGAAACCGAGGACACAGAAGAACTGTGGTCAGAATTTAAGAAAAGTATTCTAACAGCAGCTGAAGGAATGTGTAGAGTTACCAGAGTTACACAAATAGAAAACACACAACATGATGGAACAGTGAAATAAATGAAGAAGTAAAAGAAAGACTTATGGCGCCAATATATGAAGGAGAAGAACAACGACCAGCATTACAAACTGCAAAGGGCTATGGTCAAGAAACTTAACAAAAACGCCAAAATTAAGGCGTTGGGAAAACACTTTGGAACAAGGCAACAAAGGCAATGGAAAACCATTTCTCAAGATAATAAAGGGACTAAAGAAAGAAAAACCGGAACAGTGAAATATACACGAAGCAAAGAAGGGGACTTATTGACTTCGGAGACACAAATAGAAGAAAGGTGAGTTGAGTTCTTTTAGTATGTAATTGGAAGCACCCCCGCGACACCCCATGAATATCCGTACGCCAGGCGCAAAAAAACAAGAGAAACAGACACTCTATAAATCCAGCAGTGCGAAGTAGAAGAAGCCATAAAGAACCTAAAAATAAAAAAAAGCGACAGGTAAGGACAACATAAAACCAGAAATGTTAAAACATGTGGGAGCAGAACTATTCCTCGTGATTGGTAGATCGCAGTAGTTGTACCTCTCCACAAGAAAGGCGAACAGTTAACATTTGACAACTGCAGGGCTATAGCGTTTTTTAGTGTAGCATACAAGATTTATGACAGAATAATTAAAAGAAAATTGAGAGCCCACAATGGATAAAAACCAAGCAGGGTTCAGACCCAAAAACGGAATGAAGAGTTGGATCTTCTGCTTCAAACGTATCACAGAAAACATCATAAACTTCAAGGGCAAAATAAAGGACACCTGTGACTTAGAGAAAGCTTTGGATGGCATACCGAGGGAATTAGTCTGGGATGTGCTAGACGAAAGAAAAGTAAACCCACGACTTGTAGAAGTAATCCAAAGCATGTATAAAGAAACCAAAAGCTGTGGGTCAGAAAAACTCAGACAAATTCACAAGCTGCAGAGGAGCGAGACAAGGGGAGATTTTAGGGCAAATGTGACAGTGGTAAAGGCGGTTTTACGAGTGGGAAACTTGCAACAGGTAAAGGTAAGTAAATTTACGTACACGGACAACCTAATCTTAATAGCTAACTCTAAAGAAGCCCAACAAAATAATACAAGTACTTGGAAAGAAGTAATAAAAAATAGTAGCACGAAAATCAATGAGAAGAAGACCGAGGCAATGGTAATAACAAAGGAGCAGGAAGAATTAAAACTAAAACTAGACAACGAAGAAATCAAACAAACCGCAAATTTGAAATGTTTTGGGGAGATCTGGATCCCGAACTAAATAACATAATTGAGGCAATTGAAATACTATATAAAGCACTAGGCAAAGCGTTCATAAGAACAACGAAGGTATGAGAAGAAACAAAGGTAAAAATATACAACACTGTATACATCAGTGGCGGCTGGTCCATAAGCGCTGCGACACTGCAGCACCCCCAGAACAAAATACGGAAATTAATTACCTATTAAATTTGTACTTGAAAATATCAATAATATAACAATCATTCAATATTTTGCATAATTATTACATAAATTTAATTAATTAAACCGCTTTTAAAAGGAATTATTTTAACCGAAGCTGTAGATTCCATTCAGATACGCTGCGAAATGTAATAGTGTCGAAACGTACATTCGGTGCAAGGTCCGCCGAGTTCAGAGACGCTGCGAAATGTAATAGTGTCGGAAACCTACTTCTGTGCAGTTCCGCGCAGGCTTGTTTGTTCTTAATAACACATGGTATTAAGCAGCGCGAAAGCTGCTGCCTAGACAGCGTCATCATTTATTATTCGCCAGTAATTTGTAAGCAAAATAACCGGCGCGAAATCTGCCGCCTGAGCAGCGTCAGCACTATTTGTGATTTAATTTGTATGTTTTATTCAGAGCGAATTAATCTTTCATATACGTCAGATAATATTTTTATTGTTTTCGTCGCAATAAAATATTGTTTTTTTTCTTGTACTTAATTAACATTTAAATATTTGTTACAGAAAAATACAATTAAATAATAAATATTATTTTAAATATATTATGATGGATGTTACTGTTGAATATATTTAAAAAATTACCTTTTACCAATTGTCATTACGTGAAAAAATTGAAATAAAAAATGAAGGTCGCTGTACTCCAGATGTTTTTATTCATTTAACAGCAGTTAGCAAAAACAAAATAGTTATTTATGTATCAAAGGCGTAAGGATATCGATTTTAGCCCACGGTACATAGGATACAATATTTTTTGCACGGACGAAGATTTTATTTAAATTTTTTGATTTCTAATTTCTAATAAAATTTTTCTAATGGCATTTTTAAAAATGTCAAATTGACGCATTCACGGCAAGAGTGATTTTACAAGTTAGGTATATAAAAATTGTTTTGTAACTAAGGTAATCTACTTTTTTATTAATTTGTTGCGCCCGCAGTCTACAATAATTGACTTTACGCCCTTCTTAGCGGGCGTAAAGTAATAACTTTCCGCCGGGGAGTGCAAAAAATATTTTACTAGATCTTTTAACAAGGACTGGCATGAAAAAATAAAATGGTTGCCTGGTTGCGAAATTAGAAATGCTCTATTTTGTTTTCCTTGCTTACTTTTTGACTACGATACTGTATTGGAGTGTAGCTGAGAATGGATTTTATATTTAAATAAAAATTCTTTTTATTTCATTTTCCTGTAAGCTAATTTTTTATGAATTGAGTACAATTTCGATTTGTTTTGTTTTACTTAAAAAGCACATTAAAAATATCAAGGATCGTTACTGGTATGTATATTTCGAAAGCTACAGCACCCCCATGATTTCCAGCCACGAGCCGCCACTGGTATACATACCAACGTTGACATATGGTTGTTAAATATGGAAACTAAGTAATCGACAGAAAAGCATGATAGAAGCAAGCGAAATGCGTTACCGACGAAGTAGCATAAGGGTAACAAGAAGAGACAGGGTATGGAACGAAGATCTAGGAAACAGGCTTAGAGTGGAACTCCTACCATAGAAAGAAGGCAACTTAATTGAATGGGACACATGTGCAGAATGAAAAATAACAGCTGGGTAAAAATGGTATGGGGAATGGGCTGCGACAAAAAAAGACCAAGAGGTAGACCAACCCAGCCGTGGGTTGACCAAGAGTAAGATCCTGGAAAGAAGGGTGCGAAACTGGACAAAAGCTACTCGCAAAAAGCGAAGACGCGGAAAATGGGGAATTTTCTGCAAAAACATTGATACCTAACAGTTCAAGAGGACGGATTAAGTAAGTATTCCCTTTAAGCGTACCACCTTGATCCAAACTAAAATTATTAAATTCAAGTTAAATCACTGTTCTTCGATAACTAATGTATTTGACGGGCTGTTTAATAATTAAAAAAAAAAAAAAACTCATGACTCAAAAGGGAAACTCTCGAATTTCCTTTTGTGTAAATTTAAAATAAGTAATATCCTTTTTAATGCCCTCTAGAATTTGTAAAATTCATTCTTTATGGACACAATCAAACAGATAAAATCTACTGTAAAGAAATCTAAAAACCAATATAAAAATTTTCATAAAAGTCTTGCAAACATTCCCAGATATAATTTTCATAAAAGACAGAAGTCAGAAGCCCCTAACTTTCCAGTTGTTCAGTTTTAAGTCTATAAAGATCAGAAACTGGGCGCATTCAACTAATTTCTGGAGCAAATTAATAAATATTTAATTTGCGTTAGAAAATTTGTGTGTATCCTTAAGTCCAAAACGTTAATCTATGCTAGGATTATCAAATTCAAATTAAAACCATGATTCTTCAGGAGCTGAATTTGAAGGAAATTGGTATTGAAGAACTGAAACTTTTTCCCAAACTTTCCTCAGTTTTACAATTTCCCAGTTTTAAAACTACGAAGATCACTGGTCACATTCGAATGGTTTATTGAGCAAAAATTCCTCAATGTATCGATTAAAAGCACTTAATGTATTTAAAAAAAGTTAAGTGTTTAGTCCAAAACTTTAATCCAATTTGACAAATTCAAGTTAAAATCGTGATTCTTGGGAAGCTGATCTATTGGAAGGAAATTTATATTGGATAACTGAAATTCAGTCCTTAATATAGAACTTATAAAAGCCCCATAAATATTTCTTTAAATAATTATGATAATAAATTGAAAGCTCATTTTTCAGTTTTTTCAGGAGTTGGGCGTTTTCGATAGATTTTTCGAGAAAGAATTCGATTTACAACTATTTAATTTATATTTTAAAAAACTATAGTGTTTTGTTAAGTCCAAAAACTTAACATACAGTAACCCAAACATATCTCCAGTACTTAATAGAAGGAACATCTCGCAGGAAACCATTTAAACTTCTATTGCATTTCTCTAAAATTACTATCTTTCCATGTCATAGATTTAGAACGAAGTCTCGTTATTAAATTCAACAAAAAGTTGCATCTAGTTATATTCGATTAAAGAAAAACTAACATTTGTAAAATGCAGCTGAAAAAAGAACAATATTCCCAACTCTTAACTTCAATTACGTTAGAAGCAAATCGAGACGTTCGCAATTTCGTCGGATTTGTTATTTAGGTGTTTCATCTTATTCCTCTCTCAACTCGGAATAGGCGTGGTTTCGTTTTAATTTTGAATAAACTCAGCAATAAAAATATCTACGGTTTCAGTTTTCTCTCACTTAAAAAAGAACGCAGATAAAATCAGTTCCCCTGCTAACACGTAAGCGAATTTCGAGAACGAAACCACTAACACATTCGTCTTGTTCGTTTAAAGCTCTCTTGATCGGACGATTTCTGGTGTCCTTTAGCATTATAGTTGGTTATATGTCAGGGTTGCCCTTAAAAAAGGGGAAAGTTTAAGTTATTTATGGTAACACCCATTGTTTCCGGTAGAACGAGAGCTGTAAAAATATTAATAACTCCTTTGTAGTTTCCCAGAATGCGGTGAAATTTGATTAAAATTATTTTTCCAGTCAATTTACATTCGCGAATTCCATTTAATTTCAAATAATGCCTCGGAGGCTAATAATTTTTGCTATAGAAATATTCCATTAAACGAATAACACAAATCCAATTTCTTTTTGTGATGGAAATTTCTTCATCACTTCGAATTGACGTTTTCTATCTCGGCGTGTACGTCGAGAGTTTTTAATAAATTTATTTTCTCTTAATGAATATTTACTTTACATTTTTGGTATTGCCAAACCTACAAAATGTACAAGAGAAGCGAATGAAGTAAAGTAAAAAAAATAACAGAAGCAGCACGATCGTAAAGATGAAAATCTCCATTTAAAAAGGTGCTGATGAATCTCCAATTACGAAGTAAAATGACCAAAACAAGTTCCACTAGAGTTTCCGATATTTTAAAGAAAGAGCGAGCGAGAAGGGTCATAAACATCATCTTTAGCGACTCTAACTTCGGAGACCCACTCAGAGAATAAGTGCCATAAAAAGTCCTCGACTTTAAAAGTGCTTTTCAATAAATTATTTAAACATGAAAATGTTATAAATTACCTAGAATCCATTGCGGTCGGATGCTGCACCCTTAGAACGGTTCACGTTTCGCCCATTAAAAATTAAGTCGCTTCGTTAAAACGGATCAAGAGATCATTAATTTTTATACCCCCTTCGATATTTTCCCGGTTCGCTTTTTAAACCCGTTCGTTTTTAAGATTTAAGATCAAGTGACGTAGATATTTGTATAAAGCTTGCACAGTAAGTACACAAAACGTACAAAGCAGGAGTTCTGCGAGAAATCCATTTCCAGACTTTCCCGTGGGAAATTTGAATATTCTTCTATAGCCTACGTGAAGGTTACCTGATGCACCACCAGTTCGAGCAAAAATGATGGAAATACTGTATACAAGGGGATGAAATTGTCACTATATTTTACACATTAGAATAGCAATATCAAAACTGTCTACTTCGTATTTTCCTCGCAGCGACTCAAATAATCGACTGGGTTTTCCCTAGTGGGACATGTATCGGAAAGCTATTTTTCAACGAAAGTGAAAGATATCATTCCTGGTATTATTTTCCAACTTGTAACGTTGAGTATTACTTGACCACTACCTTCTCTGACGATTTTATAACCGGAGGTTGTTTACATTCTATGTTTATCACTTTTTAAATTGCGGATATTCCTATGTTTATGGATATCATAATAAACATATTATTGCTGAAAACATTAAGCAATTATTTTTATTTCCCAACACAATTCCCGCGTACAAAAATTAATATTAAGTTTCTGATACAACATAAACAAAATATTTTGTGGAAGGACTCACACAAAGTTTTGCTGTAAAATCTCTTAAAGTACATAATTATATGCTACATTTAAACTGCAATCTACAAGTCTCAAACTACCAGAAGCCAAGAAAAATAATTGCAAATAACCAAGTTAATAAAATACATACAGAATACAATAAATTTTTTCTTGCCTACATATTAAAGCTGACCAATCCAAAACCTTAAATTCCGGAAATGACACCTTCTCATGTGACTTTCTACTGTAAATTGTTCTCGAATAATTCGTACACCAACATAGAAGGCAAAATTACTTGCACTTAACCTTCCCATAATGAAATCCACGTTAGTTCAAAAAATAAAAAATTAACAGTAAACAAATAAGGAGAATACCAGGTTGGTTTTAGGGAAAATAAGTCAATAATTAACCACTTTTCCAGTATTACACTGATATTGGGAAAATGCTTCGAACATAGCATAGATGAATAACAGTTGTATATAGATTGTAGAAGTGTAAGTGTCACATTAAATAGAAAACGTTTGAGAACGCTTGAAAGAACTTAAAATCCCAGAAAAAGCTACCTGAGTGGTCACAAACACAATCGCCAGACTATTAATAAAGGAATAATAAACGGAAGTTATCAAGACTGATCTAGAACTAAGATGACGTGTTCTAGTAGATATCCTGGTATGAACTCTGTCAGAAAAACGAAAGCCCGTGAGAGTGTAGTTTATAAAGAAAACATGAAGTAACAAAGAAAGACAATTATGGATGAAATATCTTGTCACGGCCTTTTTAAATTTTGCGTAAATTAGTATAATACGGCCCTGTTTTTCTAAGTTTGAGCAGGCCCTGTAGCTTGCAGTGTCTGCGTGTAAAATGCCAATTTAGCACATTCCTTTTTGGGCTGCGATATATTTCGAAGAATCCCAAATGCATGACCAAATACGATATGTAGGATTTATTTCGCTTTATTTCGTCATTATTAATTCGGGGAAGTACCGACCCGACCACGAGGCACATCAAGTGGCGAGATGCAAGGTTTACCCCGCGCGCGGAAGGCGCGCTTATCAATCTCTTTCTAACATCTTTCGCTTACGGAAAAATAGCAAAGCACTTTAGAGTATAACCAGCTGTGAACATCAATAGTCGTGCATTACCGTTTCCGAATTTTTGGTAGAAATTCCCGTTTTACGTATTGGCCTCTCATTACCGTTAGTTTTATAGCATAGTTTATGATATTTTGTCGGATAATCCCAAAGGGTGTCTTCTATTTCGTACCGAGAAATTTAAGTGCTGTGTTGGAAGTTTTGTTTGAGTTCGACGTTGGTGAGGTTTTTCCATTCCATACAGTTTTTCGTTCTTTGGATTAAACCATCTACCAGTGAGGGCATCCTGTTGTCTTAACCCCCAATAATCGTTTATTTTGTACATATACACGGTTAATCTTATTATTTAAGTAAATTTAATTAGAGAATGGTTGGAGTCATCGGTGTCACTGTGCATGTAAGGGACCATATCTGCATCGCTTTCATCTCCATCATTGCTACTCGTTACGAGTACCTACTAATTCTTCTTCATCATCAGCATCACTTCGTTTCACTTTCTTTTTTGGAACTTCCGAACTACGTGAAAGAAAGCTTTTGTTTAATCCAGAGCTAGAAGCTTCTGAATTATTAGCTACTGATAACAATTCGGATTCGGGAACATCTTTTTCCTTCCCGTTATATTGTTGCACACCTTCTTGGGGAAGTTTCTAGTTAAAAGCAAGGTAAGTAATTTTCCCTGCTCTAATATTGGTCAGACGGTTACGTCTTTTATTATGTATCCATCTAAATGCACTAAATGATCTTTCAGTGGCAGCGGAGCTAACTGGAGCTGATAGTATGCGAACCGCCACCTCTGAAAGGCGACTGCTCGTACAGATTCCCTTCCACCATGCTATTGGTGTTACTGAAGCTGCCGACAACCAAATGAACTTTTTACCCCATAGACCCTCCGCACAATAGTTGGTCAAGTCTGTCGAAATTGATGTTCCAATTTCCATAACATCAGCAGCCCGGACTAACACTGCTAACCGGTTACGTTACTACGTTAGCAATCAAATATTAGGTCTTTTTAGCAAAAAAACCAATTTTACGGTGGGTAAATATTTTTTGGGTATTTACCCGTAATTTACCAGGTATTTATTTATTTATCCAATGGGTAAATACCCCCGGCACATCACTACTCCTTTACAGCAACTACTCTAAGAGCTAAAAAATACATTACTTTACGCGAAGACTTTTTAAGGTAACATATTTTAGTATTAATTTACATACAAATAATTTAAATTCTTTTTTTGTGCTGTATCGTCAATAAATTTTTGATAATGTATTATTAACAACAGAAATCTCTTATTTTGCTAAGTTATTAGCTACCCTTATATAAATGTTAAAATGATCGCCGTACAACTACAATTTTAGTGAGAATTAATTTAAACAGTCAATAGAAGCGTCACTTGCATGTTCAGTAATTTAAACACACGAAACTAGTTTCAGTTACTATTGAAATGGCAGTTAATCTATCAGAGTTATTCGATTAATAGCATTGTTTTTGTCCAACCACCTGAGATTCAATTCGAAATAGATTTAGATTGAATATATAAATCCGACAGAACAATATCCGTTTCTGTAATTTATTATCAACTACATAAATTAGAACAGGAATCCTGAATTACTAATGGGTTTAACAATATGCTTGATGATAAGGAAACCAACCTTCAAGATTTAATTTAATTGTACTAAAACTTAATTGCATAAGTTGTTTCTAACACCTATTATCTGATTTAAAGAAGATGCTTTAAACAAGGAAATTGTTATAAGCTAATTAATAAGTAACTTACTTGACGGATTTTGGGCATTTCCGGTTTCAAAAACCTAAAAAATCAAAAGTTAATTTAGTAATCAGTTAAAGTTGAGCGAGCCTAATTTAGAGGACTAGTTAATGCGCAGGACTTTGTATAAGGCAAATAAAAGCAAAATAAGTTTCAAAAATCTTTATTGACAAGTCTCAAACTCAGAATTAAAATGTATGTCGTAGAGTTTCATGGAAAATTTTTCTAACAAATTATCCTTCAAGAAGATAAAATCTAAAAAGTAACAAGAAAATCTATTACAGTTATTGAGGTAAATCTGAATTGCAATTTCTAAAACGTATCGCTTCTTAGACATCTGCTAGAGTGAAACCGAATTTTAAATGCATATCCGTGCTGAATAACATGACACTTGATAGACGTGTTTCATCTTATCAATCACATCGTCATATTTGAATTTTTATTCTGTGGTTTAAGTGAGAAACTTTTCACGAAACACCCTGCAGAATTTTAACATCTTCAAAACTCCTATAAAATCGGAGCTTTTTTTATTTTCTTGTAGTTGGTTAAAGTTTAATGTAGAAGGTGAGAAATAAAGTGAAGCTAGAAAAAATATGAAATGAAACTTATGTCTTTGAAACAAATTTAAAAAAATTGTATAGAAATTAGATTTTTAATTAAATTTGTGATAATTTTTTTCAAACAATATTAAAAAGTTACTTAATAAAACTTATGTATTCTTTGTTTTTAATTTTCGATAATTTCTGATTCACTTCCTCAAATTTAATTCCAATGGAAGGTATTTAAGAAAACCTCAATCAAAATAGAGTTTCTGCTTCAATTTTTTATAAGCTTCCTGATAATTTATTTTCTTCAATTAGTCGAGTTTCAAACTCTTTTGCTTTCCAATCAAGCCTAAAAAATGCCAAATAAAACTTGTATATTTTTTCTTTAAAATTTTTGAAACATTTCTGAGTCAATTCCCTGAAATACATTTAAAGGGAACTTACTAACGTGTGTCCATAAACTGTCGACATCTCGGTTGCTTTGAAAAACAAATTACAAGTCTTAGATTAAATCATAGACAATGACATTTTACAAATCTTGACATTTGGTTTTGTGTTCTGAATGAAATTACGAAATATGTTTCTAAAATCACAACCTACTGGGATGACGACTGTTTATGAACACCCGTTAGAAAAACTCCATCTCAATAGAGTTTCTGGTTCAACTTTTTCTAAACCTCTGATAACTTCATTTCTTTGAAAATTAATCAAGTTTCATTCTGTTTTGTTTACCAGTAAAGCTTAAGAAATTAGGAAATGGAACTTTTTCTATAAAGTTTCTAGGATGTTTCTAATTCAGTTTTCTGAAATATAATGTAAAGCAAAATTACTTAAGAAAAACTCCATCCAAATTCTGGTTCAAATTGTTATAAACTTAACTTAATTTCTCTAAAAATTAGCCCAGTTTCATATTATTTTGTTTTCCAGTACAGCTTAAAAAAGTACGAAATGAAATTTGTGTATTTTCTTTCCTAAAGTTCCTAGAAAATTTCTCAATCGGTTCCCTGAAGTAAATTCAAAAGTTAGCCAAGCTTCATACTATTTGGTTTTCCAATAAAACTTAAAAAGTTACGAAATAAAATTGCTGTATTTATTACTTAAAATTGCTGGAAAATTTCTGATTCGGTTCCCTGGAATAAATTAATGCCTACGAAAAGCTCCATAAAAATAGAGTTTCTGACTAAATTTTTATAAACTTCTAACAAGTTAATTTGTTTAAAAATTGATCAAGTTTCATACCACTTTGTTTTCCAGTAAAACTTAAATAATTACGAAATAAAACTTTAAAATTTCTGGAAAATTTCTGATTCCGTTTCCTGAAGTAAAATGAAAATTACTTAAGAAAAGTTCCATAAAAATAGAGTTTTAGGTTAATGATTTCATAAACTTCCAATAACTTATCTCTTTCTTTTAAATTAGTCGAGCTTCATATATTTTATTTTAAAGTAAAACTTAAAAAATACGAAGTAATAAAGCTTGCAGAATCTTTATTTGCAATTTTCAGAAATAATTGAAATATATTTAAAAAAAACTATTAAAAGGAAACTCCACCAAAATGGTAGTAGTAGTAATTAGTAGAGCTTTATACTGTTAAATTTTCCAGAAAAGCTTCCAAGATTTCGAAATAAAGCTTCCGGACTTTTTTAATGAAGTTTCTACAAAATGTCTAATTAATTTCCCTAAATTAAATTTAAAGAAAAATTACTAAAGAGAAGCTATATTAAAGTAGAGTTTGTGGTTCAATTGCTTTTCTGCTAGCTTAATTTTTCTCCAAATTAGTCGAGCTTCCTACAGTTTAGTTTTCTGTGAAGTTCTGAAAGATCATCAAAAAATTCCCTGAAATAAATTTAAATTAAGATTACAAAAAAGCAGCTGAACCAAAATACCTTTTGACAATTTAATTTTTTCATAAATTGAGTTTGATACTGTTTAATTTTCAAGGAAGATCAAAACGTCACTAAATGAAACTCTACAAGTTCTGGGAAATGACAAATTAATCTCTCTGAAATAAATTTGAAAGAAAATTACCATATAGAACCTCCACCAAAATAGTGTTTCTGACTATAACTTGTTGATAAACTTTTGATAATTCAAAATATTAGTGGAGTTTCATACTATTTACTTCTTCATTGATGCTCTAAAATTACTAGATAAAACTTTATTTGTACAAAACTTCTAATTAAATCCCCTGAAACATTGTATTTCAATGAAAATTGGGACATAAAGCTTGTGTAGTTTGTCTAAGTTTCTACAAAATCTCTAATTAATTTCCTCGAATTAAATTTAAAAACAATTCTGAAATAGAAGCTCCACTAAAGTAGAGTTTGTGGTTCTATTTTCAGGGAAGTTTTGATAATTTAATTTTTTGAAAAATTAGTTAAAATTCATACTGTTTAGTTTTCTAGTTAAGCTCGAAATATTACCTTAAGGTCTTGGATAACTTTCCACTAAAATTTTATAATTAATTTTCCTGAAATAAATTTAAACGAAAATTACTAAGGAAAAGCTCCATGAAAATAGAGTTTGGAGTTCAATTTTTGCTGAACTTCTGATAATTTTTTGAATTAGTGAGTTTCCTACTGTTCAGTTTTCAGTAAAGCGCGGCACTTATGGAACTTTTCATTAGAAAATCTCGAATTAATTTTTCTGAAATAAATTTAAATGAAAATTACTAAGGGGAAGCTCCATCAAAATAGAGTTTGAACTAAAATTTTTACTAGACTTCTGATAATTTAATTTTTTTAAATATATTAGTGAGCTTCCTACTGTACAGTTTTCAACAAAGCTCGACAAATTATCAAAAAAAACTTGGCTAAGGTTTCACTATAAAATTTCTAACTAGTTTTCCTAAAATAAATTTAAATGAAAATTACTAAGAAGAAGCTTAATCACAAGTTGGCTTTCAATTTTTAATAAACTTCTAATGATTTGATTTGTTCTCAAGCTAGTCGATTTTTAAACTGTTTAATTTTACAGTGAAGCTAGAAGGATTACCACATAAAACTTGTGCAACCTTCCTCCAAAAGTTTCTAACTGAATTAGCTGAAATAAAGTATGATCAAAATTTCTGTTCATCAAGTATGGCCGTGGAAGTGCAAACCAACGCCTTTAAAATTGGCTTACATATAATATTAAATGTGACAGCTGTCAAAAAAGATATGTGAGCCAATTTTAAATGCGTTGGTTTGCACTTCCACGGCCATACTTGATGAACAGAAATTTTGATCATACTTTACATTTAAACCAGACTTACCAAAGAGAAACTCCGCCAAAATTGAGTTTGTGGTTCAATTTTTAAGAAACTATCGATTATTTAATTTTTTCAAAAATCAATCGAGTGTCATACTGTTTAGTTTCCAGTGAAGTTCGAAAGATTATCAAAAAAAGCATAATTTTTCACTAGAAATTTGTAACCAATTTTCCTGAAGTAAATGGAAATAAATTAAGAAAGAGAAGCTCCACTATAATAGAGTTTGTGGTCAAATCTTTAATAAACCTTTGAAAAGTAAAATTTTTTCAAGAATTAATCCAGTTTCATAATTTTTAGTTTCCAATGAAGCTCAACTGATTATTACCAAAGAAAACTTTTATAACTTTTCTCTAATATTTATGTAATTTTCATGAAATAGGTTTAAATCGAATTATTAAATAGAAGCTCCACCAAAATGGAGTTGTTGTTTCAATTTTTAATAAACTTTTGACTTATCAAAAATTGGAAGTTTCATAGTGTTTACTTTTCCAATGAAGCTCCAAAGATTATCAAAAAATTTCCTGAAATATACTTAAATAAAAATTACAAAATAGAAGCTCCGCCAAAATCGAGTTTGTAGTTCAATTTTTAATAAACTCTTAATAATTTATTTTTTCACAAGCTAGTCAAGTTTGAAACTGTTTCATTTTCCAGTGAAGCTCGAAAGGCTACCAAACAGAACTTGTGACCTGCCCTCAAAAAGTTAAATTTAATTTACCTGAAATAAATTTAAACCAATATTAGCGAAGAGCAACTCCACCAAAATTGAGTTTGTGGTTCAATTTCTAATAACCTAATCATTCTTCTAACTGGAAGGTTCATATTGTCTAGTTTTACAGTGAAGCTAGAAAGATTATTAAAAAATTTCCTGAAATAAATTTGAAATAAAAATTACAAGGAAAAGTTCGGCAAAACTAAAGTTTGTGGTTTAATTTGTACGGAACTGTTGGTAATCCAATTTCTTCACAAGTCAGTTGAGCTTCATACTGTTTAATTTTTAGTGAAGCTCGAAAGATTACCAAATAAAAATTGTGAAACATTCCTTAAAAAATTTCTAGAAAATTTCTGACTAATTTTCCTGAACTAAACTTAAACCAAAATTACCAAAGAGAAGCTCTACTAAAATAAAGTTTGTGGTTCAATTTTTAATTTTTTCACAAATTAATCGAGTTTCATACTGTTTAATTTTCAGTGAAGCTCGAAAGATTACCCCATAAAACTTGTGCAACCTTTCTTCTAAATTTTCTAGAAAATTTGTAACTGATTTTCCTGAAATAAATTTATAAATCAAAATTACTAAAGAGTAGCTCCAACAAAATAGAGTTTGTGGTTCAATTTCTAATAAACTTTTGATAATTTAATTTTTTCACAAATGAATCGAGTTGCAAACTGTTTAATTTTTCAGGGAAGCTTGAAAGATCAGAAAATAAAGCCTGGGTAATTTTCTCAAAAATGTCTTAAAAGATTAAAATTAATTACCCTGAAAAACAGAAAAACGGAGCTTCTGGTGCTGTTTTCGACTAGAATAAAATGTATTTATAGGACAAATATTAGGCTGTTAAGAAAAAAACAAAACTATCGATAGGAAAGTTACAGGCAATCATTGGAAATATTTTATTTCTGGACCATTTCAAGTCCTTTGCTGTAAATAATGGGCCAGCACATTGGACTTATGATACCTGTTGCGTAACAAAAAGACCATGAGCGCCTTAAATTGTTTTTTGTATGGATTATAATGCATGATAACGCATGAATAAAATTTCAGAAGGTTAATGTCCATCTTTCACCTCAATTTATTTCAGGATGCCCTTCAATATTACATGCCAAGCTTGGAAATCTTTGAATTTTAATCTGAATTCTTTAGTAAAATAAATACTTAGTTACCTACTTCATTAAACAATTATTAGGTTTAGCATTAGAACTAAAAAATCGCCCTCTGTCGTTTCCGAGTTTGAATTTTCAGTCCTCACTCAACCTTTCCTTTAGAATTTTGGTAAGTTTCTAAAAAGCAAAAAGGAAAGCTTCTCGTATTTATTTTTCGGAATTTTCTCGGTCTTGTCCTCTTCGCCAAAGGTATTTTAAGCAAAAAAAGATAAATAAATAAGCAGTAGGATATCCAGTTATAAACTCCTTTATTTACCGAGATGACCTTCGACATTTCAAGATTACCAGAGTGAAATTCAAAACAATTGCCCAAGAGGGAAACGTTATTGATTTTTGTCATTTACAGAATAATAAGCTTCGTGCATTAGTTATAACATACAACTACGGAGAGTAAGCATTAGAGAGAATTTATAAACCTTCTCTTTGTCTAAAGACAATCTTGCCTAGCGAGAGATGGAATATTTGAAGTGCGTTACGCGACCGCATACCCCGCAGCCATTTGCCGCGGTATGGAGTCAGACCACAGAGCGTATGTCCTACGACCCATATTGCGTCCCTTTATAATGTCTCCCTTTGTGTCCACCAGTCCACCTTACCCTGGATTCCATTAACCTCTATCTACATGCTGGTAAAACGGAACGATGATCAGTTATTATAACAGAGAATGGGTTTAATTTGATGGAATACGTAAACGAACTGGCTTATTTCAGACAGGCCCCATATTAAATTATATGAATAGAAGAAGAAAGGGCATTAATAAAACATAAAAAGTTTTAAAAGGTGATGCTAGCTGATGTCGATCCTTTGCTTAGTTCGCTGGGAATGAATGGAGAAGGAGAAAGCTTTTCTACTTTACTTTTAGTTTCAGTACTCAAAATAGGGTAATTTTGTTTATTTGAATATCAATGAACTTACGAGCACTAGGTGGTTTTAGCACTCACTTTGAATTTGTAATCAACAAAATTAAACTTTAACCTTCTGCATTTATTACTTCTACATACCTGTTGGAGTCAACAATAAACATTTTTGATATTGTATTTAACTGTGCTTTGGGAAACACACTATCGTTTTCGTTTTCTGAGGTTAATTATCGACAGGGGTTGGTCACAATTTTATATTTCTTTTGTTTATATCAAACTAACCATAAAATGGCTTGGCCTTTCTAACAATGCCTTGTCGAGAATAGAAGAGTATTACTGTTAGGAATTCACGTTTATTATTTTTATAGAATTCATTTTTATTATTCTTATGTTTTTGTGCCATGTTTGTAATTGTAATGTTGGCTGCGCTCACCCTAAGGGCGCAAGTCCGACTTGAGTTTCCGTTTGTAACGGACTACCTAAAAGTCAGTTCTTGTATCTCGCTCACCTCGGTAAGTTGTCAAGATTGTAAATAAAGTAGTGTTAAGCGCAGTGTTTTCAATCCGCCTGCCCCTAAGGAACGTATACACCGTTCTGGGTTCTAAAAATATCGAGCTCTTCGAACCAGGCCGCTGAACAAATCATATAATTAAAAAATTATATACAATTACTATTAAATATCGGTTAGAAGAAATCAAATGAGGTATTGTTACAGCCCCCTTAAACTTACTTAAATCAACTAAGTCTCAAGACTATGTAAGACTGTCCTAAATTACTTCGATGAATACCTCTAAATAGATCCAATAAAGAACTACCTCAGTGGTCAACTCCCCAAATAATCACGCTTCATTTTCGTAAAACGAATAACAGTAATCCCTACCCAAATTGCAAATAGAATAGAATAGAAAGTTGTTTTCCTCCCTTTCTTCTATTTCTTGCTGTTCATGTCTTGCTTGTACCATTTTTGAGTTCATAGCCTTCGTCTGTTTGGTAAATGTAAGCTTAATTTTCTTGGTTTTCGGTTCTAATTCAGCTGATTAAGTCGTTTTCCACTTCACTCTTTCCTAGTTTATAGATTCCTTCATTGGAAGGGTCGTAAGTGTCATTCTCGTGGTCTGCTGTTCAGTGTTATATTTGTCAGAAGTTCGAGATCCTTTCATCTAGCTCTTCTTATTCGGCTTCTGGTATATCATTCTTGATTTCATAGTCTCCCCCATTTAGTAGGTTTTGTAGGCTTCGTTCAGTTCAGCACCAAGGGTCTAAATATTTTCTTAAATTGCATGGATTGAATGATTAGGCGGTAGGTACTCTCCACGTGCTGTTCTATGTTCTTGCTGTTTACCTTCTGTTTGTACTCTTCCTTGCCATATAGCTTTTCTCATTTGTGAAGATGCGAAGCTGATTTTCATGGTCTGCCCTTCTGCTTACTGTGTACTTCTATAGTTTGCCGATAGCCTCCTACTTCTAAACTTTTTGACTTTATTCAGAAGAATTCGAGTTTGATTTTCATATTCTGCTGTTCTGATTCAGGTTTTCAGATAGCTTTATTAAATTGCATGGATTGAATATTTAAACGGTAGGTACCAAAATTTATACGGAAAATTTGAGTAATAATTTTTATTATTTTAATGCGGATATAAACGGATACAAAGATATTAAAATTTAACATAAAAAATATAAAAAGAATAACTTATCAATACTTTAAATCTTAAATAGCATTTTTTCTATGTTCACTGAAAAGAGCATGCATAAATGCAAGTCTATCTAAGGTTTTATCTGCAAGTGACGATCGGAATTTGGTACAGAAAACAGAAGCGGCCGAAAATGCACGTTCCGATTCAACACTGGTAGGAACAATTGTTAATAGAAATTCATAAGCTAATTGAAGGTTGTGTCCACGAATACCTTCTTTTTTAAAAAGTGACATCTCTTCTTTTTACAGCGAATTAAATTATTAAATTTCATCGGAATGCGTAGCTGTATTTTATGACGCGATTCTGCATCTCACGCAGTTCAATGCGCAATGTAAATTAAATCCCGCAAATCCCGGGATTTTTAGCCTCCGAGTCCCGGGGTTTCGGGATTCAAAAAGCATGCGTGATCCCGGGATCCCGGGATTTGAGATTCCGGGATTGGATGCCCTACCTTTAACCCTTTCTTCCATTTATTTGTATTGGTCCTTTGCTTCTACTCTTCCTGACTTTAGCCCTACTCCATTAGCGAGGTTGTTGGTTTGATTTTCATGAACTGTTGTTCTGTTTTACCTTTTTTTTATGTATTATAAATTTACTTTTGGCATGCGTAACTAAGAGGAATTATTATTTTTGCATGTTTCTAACAATGCTCAGTGCCATTTTATTTGTAAATATTAGCATTATTTAAGTGAAATTTGAAATTTGACTTTCTGGTAAAAGTTACCTCCGTTGTTGTTTATTATTATGTCAGTTTACTCCCTAACCTAAAAGTCTAAACTGAAATTACACTCTTAAAACTACTGACTAACTAACTAAATTTAGACGCTGAAATCGAAACTGAATTGCGGCACTTAAACTGTGAAATGAAATCTCCTTTTCTTCTATTTTTTCCTAATCACCTTCTGCTTCTACCCTTCTGGATCTCTAGAGTTTCCCTGATTAGGGAGCTAAAGGTTCCTTTAAGCAGACTTCGATCTTTCGTTTATTTTCTTCTTGCCTTCCTTCTACCTTTCTTGGCCTCATAGTTTCCCTAATTCAGGAAAATGTTAGGTTCTCCTATCTCTTCCTATTCACCTGCTTTATTTCGTCTACCTGGTTTTATAAGCAACCCTTGTTGCAGAGCTAGTGATTTTGATTTTCACAAACTGTTCTTCAGGTTTTCAAATAGTGTGTCTAAGTTACATAAATTGAATCTTGGGATTTCAGCTTTCTCCAATCTCTTTATATTCTGCTGGCGCTTCTATTCTTCCCAGCCGCATAGTCTTCTTTATTCAGAAGGTTATGCAAAACCGATTTTCACGACTTCGGAACTGTTGTTGTATTTTACGCGATAACTCCTTCTATCCCCTCCTCTTGAGTTTGCTTCTGTTAGTCCTATTTACCTTGCTTCAAACTGAATTAGAGCTATGTTTAGCCCTAGGGGGCCTGTGAATTGCTAGCTAGCCACTCACCCTCACAAACGTTTCAATAAATTTGATTGTTTAACCAATAAAAGGCTTTTCCCATAGACAGCAGGCTATCTGCACTATTTTTATACCATAATTAATTTTTAAATAATAACTAATTTAGTGATTTTTTAATTTAGATTCAGTAATGCTTTGATATGTTTGCTTAGCGGCAACAAAAACTATTTCAGGAATTTTTTAATTACATCAACAAGCTGACAATTTGCCTCCGACTTATCATTAGATTTTAATAATACAACTAAAAATTATAAAATTGACCTTTTGATACGAGTATTTAAAAAGACGGTAGATGTAAATAGATAATATATTACCTATTACCTATTACTATTGTAATAACACTCTCCAACATAAATTATCTTCCATTTACTCTCTTATTAACAGACCTATAAATGTCCCTGTGGCTTTAATCTGTTTCGGTAAATAACCTACAGTTATCGGAAGATAAATCTATACAGCCTGTACTGCTGCTTAGAAACATGTACAATAAAGAACAGGCGATAATAACAATAATGGAAAAGAGCAAAAGGAAGAAAAATCAACCGAGAAAACAAGCCGAAGCAAAGCCAAAAAGGAAGTAGGCGAAAGCATTAAAAAATTAGGAACAAGAAGAAGTAGCAGAAACAGAAGAGCAAGCCTAGTAAAAGGAAGCAAAGAAAGAAGAGGAAGTTAGGAAACAAGATGGAAGGGAAAGACACGGGAAATATAAAAGACTACGAAATTGCAAGCGAGAAAAAAGAAAACAAAGAAGCGAAACGGAGAGGAGAGCAAGAAACATAAGGAAAAGAGAACAAGGGAGGAAAACTAGATGAAGAATCATACGAAAAAGGGAACCACAACATTTTTAAAGGTTATCTTGTAAGATTTACCTTTAAACGTAAATTTTCTTCAACTTCAATTCAAATCCCAAAATTACATTTAACTATTCCAGCAAAGGTTGAAACATCCCCAAATTTGTTCCGTTTATACCATTACTAAGGTATCAAAGCAACGGAAGTAAAATGTTAAAGAAATGATGGGCAATAACAGTACGTCAGGATAAGCTTTGGTACAAATAAATGCAGAAAACCTACAAAACCAATCAAGCAAAAGCAAAATATTCAATATACAAAGGAAAGTGAGAGAATAAAAGAAGATCTAATCCTTTAAAAAGCATAGACATAAACAAATAAAATATTTAAAAACAGTATAAAGGGAAGGAATAAAAAAAGCCATTTCTTTTGCAAGAACAGCCACAATAGATAAATTTTGGAAGCCCCAAGAATAAGCGCGAGACAAATAAGAACTGGTGTAGGATCTGATCTATGGCTGATAACAAGAAATTTGATGTGAAGCAAACACCAGACGAACAAAAAAAAGAAAGTACAAATGGAAAAAGAAAGTCAGAACAAAGAAAAGAGTTGGAAAGAAAACAAAGACGAAAATGGAGAAAAAAGAAAAGATGGAGAAATCAAAGCAATAAAAATCCCAACAAACAAATAGGAGGAGGGAAAAAGGAAAGAAGAAACAGAAGGCAAAGAAAATGACAGGAAAGAACACACAGAGTTTTTCTAAAAATGGCTATGGCGTTGTCCTGGAAAGTTAGTCCAGTAGCAAATATGTTGTGTACAAATCCAGTCCTGAATATAGTGACGAATTGTACTCTCTACCTTACCAGATTGCTGTTTATTCCGCTAAGGCCTGACACTCATAACAATTTAACAGTGTTTCATTCTACCATATCATTCAGCTCTTTAGTACGTTCCCATACCAGTCTGATAAAAGCTTTTGGCCAGCAGGGGTCTTCAGAGCCGCCTGGCTATCGAACAAGATGAAGATTCGGTTACTAGTAAAGGCCCTTCTTTTATTTTCCCGCACACATTGAAGTATCGTGTACATTTCTGTCTGAAAGACAGTGGTGAGTTTGCCCAGGGAGAAACTAAGTCTTTCCCTGGGTGTCTCGCCATAAATTCCTGTTCAAACGCCTGAGTCGTAGTTAAACGGTCTCCTGCTTCACCTTGGTACATCAGACCGATGTCGCATATTGTGTAATGGCCGGTATGACCATTCTGGTGTACAACCGATGCGTCATTTCTGGTCTAAGGTCCCATGATTTGTTCATCCAACAATTGCTATAGTTGTTTCCGACTTTTTGACAATTTTTTCCATGTGAGGGTTTCAAGTGAGTTTGGAGTCTAAGATGATCCCCAAAAAAGCCGAGAGGAGTTAGAAAGAGGAAATGAAGGTAAGCAGAATGAAAAAAGTGGACGAAAGAGACACAGGAAGAAGATGATAGAAAGGGATAAGGAACGGAAGAAAGAAAAGTAGGAGGAAGGAAAGTATGAGAAAGAAAAGTAAGAGGAGTAAGAGAAGAAAAAGGAAAAGCAGAAAGAACAGAAGGTGGAAGAAAGGGAAAATCAAGGAAACGAGGGGGGAGGAAACAAGGAGGAAGAAGAAAATAAAAAGAAAACTAATGAATACGAGTTGAAAGAAGATGAAAAAGAAAAGCAAGAAGAAAAAGAGCAAAATGAAGATAAATACGGGGAATAAGAACACCTCAAACAAACTGTTTTCCCTTTAGAAAGTTGTGGTTAACAGTATCGCCATATTGCTTTCAATAATCTGAATACAAGGCAAAAACTCATCATTAAGTAATCTTAACACCACTTTCTTCAAAATGTTAGTGTTTCTTAAAAAACTTCATAATTTTTAGGTTTTGTTTAACACTTTTCTTACTTTCAACCTCCAGGGTTCCCAGGGTGATTTCTTCATTACGGTGATAGTTTCATTCCTGCCGCTCTTTCTTGCCATCAGGATAGTCAAACACATCAGATGTAAAGGCAAACTCGGGGAAATTATTTCCAGTGGTTTCATTTCATAAATAAATAATATATTAATATTCATTTCAGCGTTTCGCATTAAATGGTGTAGTTGCTTTTAACTCCCTAAAATTTGTTTTAGTAGTCGATGTTAACATTTTATAAAAGCATTATTTCTCATTTTCCGCTCGAAACTCACGTACCTACTCCGCAATTTAGAACTCATTTCAACAAAAATAGTTGCACCATAATCCAATCTTATCATAAGGTAGTGGCTTTTACCGCATGCCTGCTCACTTTGAATATCGGCAATTAAATTAGCCAAAAGCCACGCAGGGAAACGTATTATGAAAATTAACCGGTAATAATTTTAAAGTAAGTGCCTACTTAAGTTGAAATCATCACACAGAATATGTTAGCGGCAGTTTGCTGAGATGTGAATTCTGCCATTTAGATTAATTGGAGTTAAGCTTACAGTCAGAAGTTGCCTGTTTAATGTGAAAACTCAAGAACCTTACGTTGGTTCCACAGATAGGGCACGCGTTTATCTTTTCTACGGACAGAGTAGGACTCATTTAATACGTAATTATGCAAATTTAAGTATAAACTCCGCAACATCAACCTTCGATATATTCAAAATTAAACGTTATTGGGCACTAAATGAGCCCTCGTCAAATTCACGTACTATTTTGTTTTACAAACAGGGCTGACTGCTGCTGTAATGGTCAACAGTATTTTCTTTTAATAAAAGGCGAAGCGAGTTCGCAACACAAACAGTTGGACATAGCGACATCTGTTGAAGTAACGTTTGCGGTTATGATGTCAGCTGGCCGCATTTTCGGTGAGGCGTGACATCGTTTGGTTGTACTGCAGGCAATGACAATTGCTGATATTAATTACATTCCCAGTTTTGAGCTTTGCCCGGTGAATGTGAAACATTTGTTAATAAGGGTATTTGCCCTTCTATTATGCACGGTTACGCAACATCATTAATTATATTACACAAATGGAAAAATTCCTTTACACTTTGGATACAATTTTATGAAAAGTTTTAATATAAGAAGAATACTTTTTGGACCATCTGTTTAAGAACAGACTTCAACAAAATTTGGATGAATAAATTAAACACATTCAAAATTCAAACTGAGATATTATAATTACGATGCATGCTGCTCAAACAAAGAACAGTAAATAAAATAATTGGAAAAGCTACGATCAAAAGCAGAAAATGATGAAATCATTAAGGGGTTTTGCTCTTCGCCCTTCAACAAACTCAACTAATTAAAGATTTGTTTCTTTTGCGACCTCATTTGATACAACCTTTTCTTCATTTTTTATGGACGATATTCATAAAGAACTTCGGGTCATTTACTTTTCAAAATTCTATCGTCGATTAAACAATTTGCTTGTGTTTGTTTTGCAGATGTATAAAGATCTATTTTCTCCCTCACATCATTGTTTGAGACATCATCTTCTTTATTCTTGAGTAACAACCTTCTTGAAGAGCTTCGGAATCTATATCTGACAAATGCTGTTCTTCACCTTTCTTCAACGATACTCATGAACGACTTCTCTTTAGGAGATAAAGAGAAATTTTCTTTTCAAAGTTATATCATTCCCCAACCCATTTTGCTCAGTTTTGTTTCCCAGATGTTAGGATAAACAAATTGTTGATCTTTAAAAGAGTAGGTTTGTTGTCAAATTTGCTCCTTAGCTACAGCAATTTTATTCATTTCTGTTTCCCTGATGCTAAAAAGGGGATAACTTATGCATTACTGTTTGAGAAACCCTTTTCTTCACTTTTCATATACGTTCTTCGTGAAGAACTTGGCTATCTTCAAAAGAGTATGTTTCCTATTTACTTTTTTGCTGCAGCAATCACAGATTTGTTTGTTTTTACTGCGTGAATATTTGACAAACGCTTTTCTTCACCTATATCTGTAAATACCTTGGGGACCATTCAAAGTATTTTTTTCCAAATACACCTACGAGCATTTTGCTTTTTCAAATCTTAACCGTTTCGCGACCTCATTGCCTTGACACGTCCTTTTCTTCAATCGAGCATGCTTGTAAAGAATCTTCAAAAGAGAAATTGTCATTTCAAAGGCACACCTTTGTACGAACATATTCGCCTATTTTTCCAAGTCTTCTCTGCTACATCATTCTTTGAGAGATGGTTTACTGGTTCAGAAAGAACTTTGGGGTAATATAAAGAGTAATAATAAACAATTCTAGCAATAAGACTAATTATTGAAAAATATATTGTAAAGGACAAAAAAGTTTATATCGCTTTCATTGATGCAGAAAAGGCATTTGACAACGTGAAATGGAACATGCTGTTTAAATTTGTGCAGAAGTCCGGTATCGACTTTAAGGATATACGCTTCATTTACAATATACAAATCAAAAGGAAGTAATATCGGTCAATGATGAAGAAAGAGAAATACAGATAAACAAGACAGGGATGCGCTTTATCCTCCCTCCTTTTCAATCTGTACACTCAGAAGGCAACTGATGAAGTCAATGATTCATGTAGCACAGGAATTAATATACACGGAGAAAAAATTACAATGTTACGTTTCGCCGACGATATAGCCCTACTCTCCCACAGCAAAGAGGAAATAAAACAAACACTAAATATCATGGAAAAGTTAATGAAAACGGAATATAATTTCAAATTTAATAGAAAGAAGACTAAAATCATGATATGTACAAGATCAACACATAAAATCAAGACAGAAATAAAAATTGATGGGGAAAAACCGGCGAGGTGAACGAATATGTATATTTGGGAAGCATCACTACAAAAAATGGGAGAAGCAAAAGAGAGATAAATCGCAGAATTCTACAAGTCAAAAGAGCATTCTTAAATAAAAGAAGTCTTCTAACCTGCAAAAATATCTCGCTATACGTAAAAAGGCATTTATACCTACACACTTTCGTGTGGAGTGTCGCTTTGTATGGCTACGAATCGTGGACCATTAATCTACAAGAAAAAAGGAAGATAGAAGCCTTTTAACAATGGTGTTGTTAGACGGACAGAGTTACTAATGACGAAGTACTAGAAAGGGCTGAAGAAAAGAAAAAGTTGTGGAAACAGATACAGAAAAGATGAGACCAGCTAATTGGACTCATTCTTTGCCGGGAAGGAATTCTGAAAACAATTATAGAGGGGAAGATAAAAGGAAAAAGAACTAGGGGATGTCTACGCCATCGATATATTAAACAAATTAACGTGTGCGCACGTAACTATGAAGAAATGAAGAGAAAATCTGAGAGAAGACGAGATTGGAAACCAGTCAAGAGACTGAAGACCTAGAGAGAGAAAGAGTAACTATCTTTTCAGAGTTACACCTTTACTGAAGCAAGTTTGCTTATTTTTGTTCCCCAGATTTGTTTAACCCACCCTTTTTTCATCTTTCATCGATGATATCCAGGACTTCGCAATTTTCGTAATATTGGCTTTCCTTTTATAGCTACGTCTCTCCTACAAAACCTTGGCTTAATTTTACTTTCAAAAAAAATTGTTTGATAAACCCTTTTCTTCAACAATATCCAGGAAGAACTTCGACGTACTCGCAGACGTAATTTTCTTTCGAGGATTGCATCTTTATACTGAATCAATGTTTCCCATTTTTGTTTTCCAGGTGTCAAACATTTGTTCTTTCTGCTACATGATTGTTCAACAAACCCTTTTATTAATCTTTTATCGACGATGTCCATGGAAAAACCTCGCAATTTCCTTTCAAAGTTTGCTGAACAAGTTTTGTTTAATCTGGTTTTCAAACAATAATAATCTGTTGTTCTCTTTTCTAAATCATTACTTAGCACGCCCTTTTCTTCGTGTTTTTTCAACGATGTTCATGAACTTCGCAATCCTCAAATCATCAATTTTCTTTTCAACAATTTTACATCTTTTTATTTTCCAGATGTTAAACGTTCTTTTTCTCTACGTCATGATTTGATAAGCCTTTTTCTTCAGCCTACATGAATGAAGTTAGGAATAATTGTCTGTTTGGAGTCTAATATTTGTTGCAGCCATGTAGTTTATTTTGTCCTTCTGGATATTTTCTTTTTCATAAATCAGTACCTAAGTCCGTTTCTTCAAACCTTCAATATTGATACTTATAAAGAGCTTCAGCATTTCCCCAGCAGTAATTTTCTTTCTGGAGTCTGGAGTCTCATATTTGCAGAAGCAATTTTGTAGATTTGTATTTTCTTCTACGTCATTATTATATGATAAACCTTTCTTTTCATGAAGGTTGTAAAAATATCATAGGAATAATTGTCTGTTTGAAATGTAATACCTATTTTTTTTTTTAGATTGTATTCTTTCTTCTAAACTAAATCAATACTTAATAAGCCCTTTATATAATCCTTCATTACTGATACTTATAAAGATCTTCTGGATTTCCATAGTAATTTGCTTTCTTGAGTTTCATGTTTGCTAAAGCCCTCTGACTTTTTTCCTTTCCCGATTTGTTCTTCCTTCTAAATATATTATTATTTGTCAAAAACCTCTTTGTTTACTCTTCACGATATCCATAAAGATCTTAAGAATGTTTACAAGAAGAGTCTTCTCTTTTAGAGCTTATGTCTCTTGGAACAATTTTTCAAATGTTTGCTTGGCACATTTCATAGACTGTTGTTTTGCTTCATCATTGTTTGTTCAACCCTTTGTTTCACCTTGGGTGATATTTGTAACAATTTTCAGGATTTTCACATGAATGATTTTTTTTATTTAAAGTCGCATGTTCGCTTCCTGGGGCTTGTATTTCCTTCCGAAATTTACAAATTTGTTCTTTTTACTACATTATCGTTCGATAAACCATTTTCTTCACTACGGTATCCATGAAGAATTACAAAATTTCCGCAAAGTCTCTAATGGCTGCTTACAGAAGAAATTTTGCTTATTCTCTCCTTCAAGGTTGCAATATTTCGGCAAGAATTTAATTTTGGAGCTTCATCTTTACTGAAACGACTTCCTTCTTGTTTCTTTTAAGATTTTGTAGCTTTGTTCGCTTTGTGACATTATTATTTAATAAATTCTTTTCTACATGAAGAGATTTGAGATTTTCATAATTTTCTGTTTGGTATCGCTTACTGAGACAAATTTACATACTTGTTCCTTCCAGATTTTAAAAATTTGTCTTCTTTTCTCTGTCATTCGTTTGGCAAAAACAACGCCGCTTTTTCCTCAAATTTCATAGTTTATTTACATTTATAAGCTTATTGAAAGGTATCACAGATAGTTATTTCAATGAAACTAAAAAAACTTATTTTGAACAAATCAAAAATAATTTTCTTTTTCAAGGAAACCTTCAACCGTTTTAATGTAAGAAATTTAACTTTCCCTAACTTTTTGAATTGTAGAAATCTTTAATGATGGCAAACTTTTAGAGTAATGAATCTCTGCAGCCAGCAGAAATAATTTAACTAATTTAAATACAAAAATCCTACCTGCATTCGAATCTCAATTCACCTGGTCAACTTTAAAACCGTAACGTTACACTAGCATTCCTTCATTAAGGTTCATTTGATGATATTACTCGATCTGCGGCCGTCTGGCCGCATCTCTAACTAAGCTAATAAAGGGAACACTCGTGCCCTCCACACATACCAACAAAGCAGACTACCTGCTCGTATTTATATCCACCTACTTGTCCTGTCATAAAGATCATATTTACTTAATTACGTGGTTTCACTTGGCCCCCATCTAAAGTTTCAGATTTCATCGTTATAATCACGCGGAGTAAATAAACCCTGTAATAACATAAGGGTATTTTAATTCTGATTACTTTACCCCTAATTCACTTATACGGCGCATTAGTTGATGTGATTTTCTCTCCTTGTGCAGAAATTGTTACAAAATGTTATCTCGTAGTTTCAGATTAATTGGACCTTTTCCCTTTTCGTTGAAACAATTCAAAAGTCATTTTAATGAGTATCCAAAAGATAAATACAAATTTTAATTTAGGGAATATTTGAGTAGCACTAAAATTTACATAGCAATTTAATGGAACTTGTAGATAACACAAATCCAACAAATGAGAACATAATTTACAAGGATATTAGACAAGATCGTTAAGCAGTACAAACAGTTAACATCCTACTGACGGAGGACATTTCTCTGCATGAATTTATATACCATGGAAATTTATATCATTTATTTTTGGAAAATGTTCACATTACTACGATTTGATTCGCCTTGCCTGTTGAAAGGGTCAATCTTTAATTTTGCATCGATGAATAGTATTAATTTTTATAAAACCTGAAAGTTAATTTTTGCAGCCCGAAAAGGAAGGAAATGGCACGTAATAAAAAGAAAAAAAAACCGTAGCAGCTGAGGATGGATCCTTTTTTATGGCTATTAGCAATTTATGTCACTTAATTTATCTGAAATTTGTCCCAAATTTTAAGAAATTACATTAAACTGCCAATTTGTTAAAAAGAAGCTGAACTTTTATTGTAATTTAATTACATTTTGTACTCTTACTTCTGAACATTCCACAAATTTATTTCCTAAAGAACAAAAGAAATCCTTCAGGTTATGCTTTGATACAGGAAACATTTTTAAGATTTTTTTTATCTACAATACAGTCTTCCTACGTTTGTATATTATATTTTGATGTAAGTGAATGTAAAAGGAAAGTTAAATAAAATTCAACAAAAAATCCAAACAGACCGTTAACACCGCTTTGACAATTTTATATCTCAGGTTTACAGTAAGTTCGTATATTTTTTCCTTAAGTGAAACACAAAAGGAGCTGCTCGCAACCCAACAAATTTCATTATTCCATTGTCTTTTTTATATCGCTATTCAGGAAGCGTCATCATATGAATTCACGAGAGTGTAAAAAATATTGAAAAAGTCTTCAGGCAGAGGATATTAGAAAAGAATTGCTTTAGAAGTGGAGACATGATTGTTTTTCAGCATGCTTGGTTGTATATGGCTTGACATTTAATACATCAGTCTAATCACATATACTCGTCTGTTGGATTTTATTGCATATAAAATGAATTTATCGTATTCCACTGCTTCACAGGGAACTTTATAATCATCTTCGCTAGATTAGAAGTTTATTTCTTCTTGGAAACATTAAAATTCATCTGACTCGGTAGTTTAATAATAATTAAATTGATTTTAATAATAAAAGCAGCACTATTAAAGCGCAGTAACAAGTGAAAACCTTCATCATTCATTAAAAAAAGATTTATTTGAGTTAGTCGTGTAACGAAACTTCAAACGTAATTTATTTACGTGTTAAAGCAATAAGTTGGGGAAACTTTTTTAATTAAATATTTGAAATAGTACGTTGAACTCTTTCATTTTAACTCATCTTGTTGAATTAGTTTATTTAACCTTACCTTTCTCTTACTTTTAAATCGTAGAGATGAATACATCAAAATCTACAATTTGAAAAACTGTTTTTATTATGTAACATGTATGCTTATTTGACTTAACACGCCCCCTATTTTTATTTTCATAATTCATTTAATCTATATAATGCCGAATTTATTTTACTAATAATGACTGACCTTCTGGTTTCTGCCCTTTAGAAAACCTTGCGAATTGTTCAATTAAGGAAACTGAAAAGGAAGTAGAAAAATCTAAAAAAAACATGTAATTGGTAATGAGAAAAATTAATCTTTGGTGGTAAAATTTGAATTAATTAAATTGGGTTTAAAAGTTAATGTTAAAACGAACTAATTATAGATAAGTTTACTTACACAAAATGAAAAATTATAAGGAAAAACGCGAATTGGAATAGATTGAATAATAATTAACATACATCAAAGAAGACAGAAAGATACAAAAAATTGAAAATATAAATTGGCCAGAACAGAAGGTAACAAATTAAATAAAATAAACTACGAAAACAAGAAACCGTTGACATGATCAACAACATTTGGATAGATCATGTCAACGCCAACCGATACTGGACCGCAATATATCTTTCATACGGACTATTTTGCCCTGACACGGTAAGTTGGGCGTACCACTGCATTCGAAAAGCGTGCTATCATTGGTTTTTCTGAGCGCGGGGTTTCGTTGAAAACTAGTGGTTCCGTAGTAAGCTTAGAATTTAAGAACCATATGTGTATGTATCTATGCAATTGAATCGCACGATTTCTACGAAAAGGTGAATTTCATTTGATTTACTTTGAAGAGACTTATTCCTAGAAGTAGGACAACAGATCAGGCACACCAAAGAATACAAATATTTAGGGATGCATTTAACAAGAAATTGCACCTTATATGAAGCTATCCGATACAGCAACATGCAAGTCCGAAAAGCTATTTCTCAAAGAACAACCAGAAATTAATTTAATATAATACGATCATAACGAGCATAGCAACTTACAGCTCGAAGGTGTGGCAGTTGAAAGACCGTTCTGAAAAAATGTTAAAGGCAACAGAGATGGACTTTTGGAGAAAAGCGACCGGAAAGTCAAGACCAGAGAAAATTCGAAACGAAAGAATCTGGGACGTATTGGGAATTAATCATACAATCCTAGAAGATATACGAGCCCAATCGCATATGAATTGGACCAAAATAAATATGCAAAAAAATTCTATTTTTCTGAATTAGAATTTATTTAATTTTCATAATTTCAAGAGAGACAATTAAGCTTATTTGATACTATGTGGTTTTAACAATTAATCAACGATATCTAATACTTATATCAACTACAAATATTATAAAAGAAACAAAAAGGAAAAGTTATGTCTGGCGCATATTAATTGGACAATAATCCAATAAATATTTATTTACCTAGCACAATCTGATAATATTTCTTCTGACAAATATATTATTAAGTATGCCTTGAAAAAACAAATGATGGCATTATTCGAGTGTTTTAAGTTATTTAGTTGTCAAAATGGTTCGCGGAAAGTCATTATCTAACGATATGCGAAATTCTACTGTTGCTGCCCATTAAAATGGACTTTCTGGGCATAAAGACGGCACAGTTAAGAAGAAGAAGTGTCATAACTTGTCTAACCTACGACGCTTAAACGTGGCCCACAAAGAAAACACAAGAAAAGTTTGTAAGTTATCCAAAATAAAATGGAAAGAAACATTTTGCAACTGAGACTCAAGAACAGGGTAAAAATAAGTTCTATAAGGAACAAATGGAGACGACGGATGTTTTATCCCAATCAAGCGGGGCCAGAACAAGAGATCATTGATGGTGAAGATTAATACCCAAACCAGTTAAAAGATGTTACAAGATATTATCAAATATGCAGAATGGAACTGGAAAGATAAATCCCAAGACCGTAGGTCAAGAGCCGGGAACAGGATTTGTATAATTCATCTAGTTTGAAAATGAAGAAAATATCTATGAGCGAATAATTATTAATTCATATCGATAAACTTTTTACCTACGATTACTGGCAGGATAAAATCAAAACTGGTCGGCCCTTGATTGCTTGTGCTTGGTCCAGCAGTTGACGTAACATGCCTAGTTTTAATAAGTGGCGGATTCTTTTTGGGAGATATGGCAAGTCCTCTCTTTAGGTTGCCTCCCGTCGACGAGGGCGGAGTATAAGAAACACCTCGATGAATAGGGCTTAAAACGTGTAGGAATAAAAAAAAATGACAAAGAAGACCGACAAAGAGGAAGAAAAAGATGAGTCACTTTGAGAAGAAAGAAGCAGAACGAAAATATCAGGAAAAGGAGTAATAAAAGTTATACAAAGGGGATGGCAAGCAAGGAAAAGGACGATGAGGCACATAAGGGGAAAATCAAAAAAGAAAAAACTAAAACAAGATAGAAAAGGATCACAAAGAAGAGACAACGAAAAGTACAGAAGATACAAAAAAAAGAGAAGAACGAAAACTACGAGAAAGAGGCATGGTCAGGAATCAAAATCAAAGCAAAAACAATACAATTACTAGAAGAAAGAAAAGTAAATAGGAAAAGTGAAAAAAACAATTAGAGAAAGGAGGATGAGGAGAAAGACATCAAGCAATCAAGCAAGAAGACCATCGTATGGAGGAGGATATACAAAATCAGGATATAAAGGTAGAGACTAAAAGAAATGACAGAATGAAAGTAAAAAGGAAGAAGAAAAGGGAATTCCCTGGGTTACTACGCAAGGAAAAAGGCAGAGCGGAGAGATTAAGAAAGAATTGAAGCAGAAGATGAATGAAAAGCAGGCAGATACTGCAAAGGACCCGAAAGAAAAGAAAGATAAACAGAAAAAGACAAAGCATGAATCAAGGTAAGAAAAATTATGAGAAATGACAAATCGAGGAAATAAAAAGCCGAAGAAACATTAACGAAAAGAAGGAACGACAAAGAGCAAGAAGAGGAACAAAAATATTAGGGTTCTTGCAAATAAGAAAAATTAGGTGAAATAGGAGAAAAGGGGGAGGATGACGGAAAAACGCAAAGAAAAAATGAAGAGAAAGAATAAAAGGATAAAGACTTGCGCCAGTTCCTAAGCTTGACTTACCAATTTACTCACATTTAACACAGGTTAATCAAAAAAAATCAGTTTTTCTGAGTATTAGAATCAAAAATGCTAACAATTTTCAGTAACAATAATTCTACGAAGTCATTTAAAACCTACAGAAATTAGACTACATTAAAAACGGCAAGCGTATTTACATAGAATTCACCATCACAGGCTACTTTAAAACAGGAAAAGCAGATTTATGAAAACTAAAGCTTAAATACTGCACACTGCACAGTAATCAGCGTTAACTGTGTACTCTTGGTTTAATCTAAAGCATTGCTTTATAAAGTGTCTCCGCGCTGCACTTTATTTTTGCAGGATTACTACCTATATAAGCATAAATAAGTCCTTTGCAAGCCAGCTAACGTTTACCAACGGTTTAACCGACTGTATTTCACTTTAGAATCTGTCATTACAGATTACAAATACATACATAAATACATCACATATATTATACAAATAGTAATTATGCTGAGTTTATTCTTGGAAATGGGTTTATAAAATATAAAATTGAGCATTTCAAAGTATTAAAAAGCTTCAGGCTTTAGAAACCCAAAAGTTTTTAGTAAAAACTGCCTTATTTACAAAAAAAAACGGAGGTTAATATCATTTGTTATTTATTTTTATTACTTCATTTCTTATGAGTAATCTAGGTCTATGGTTACCAAGTATCTCAATAATAAAACGAGGGAGTGAATTCGAAATATTCCCAGAAATTCAGTTTGTTTGGGAACTAAAACTCGGTATAGGAAACCAACTATGCATAAATAAGTAGATTCACGAATGAAAAGAGTTCATCCATAGGAAGTCGATAATTAGCGTGTGAAAGTAAGTGAATACTTGAAGGTTTCTATTTAAAAATCTCGCCGAGAATAATCTTATTGTAATTATAATTCCAAAGTAGATTTAAAATTCTGTTAAGTGTAATCACTTTAATGGAAGAAGAATCTTGCTATTTTAGCTTAAAATTAGACATCAAAGGCCCCGGATTTCAACAGAGATCGTATAATATCTGAATAAAGCATCCAGATGAAAGGCTTTTAAACTGGAAGTGATGACGTCTGGCGCATAACTTATTATTTAGTTACCCACTTCATAATTAGCACTTCAACTCTTAATAACTTTATGGATCTGCTTATAAATATACTGCAATAATGTTCGAGGTGTGTACGTTTTTTTCGGTGAAAATGGGAAGTCTGAAAGAAAAATTACGGTTAATTAGTTAAGCGACAAGGGAAATTACTTTCAACTAATAAAATTTGTATTTCTAACTAGTTGACAGTTTAAAATTATCACGTTAATTAAAGGCACACTACACGAAACGTGACCGACATAACAAATAGGATAACTTCTGTGGTGGTTCTTTATCCTTTTGTTATTGATTTCAGCATTATATTTTCTGGAAAAGGACTGTTCACACACGTTACCTTATCGCTCTTCAACAGAAAACTCGACGATGAAAGTATATTTTTGTTGCTTTATTTTGATATAAAATAATGCCTTATAAACCCTGATTACAGATAAGGCAACCACGAAATTTCTAAGCAACTCATGGTAGGGATTTTTCAAGAATTCAAGCAGAAGAAAGTTTTTATTGTTTCCTAATAAAAATCCTGAAGATTAGATATTTTAGAAATGCATTCAGTTATACCATTTTAGATATTTTATTTAGTTTCAAATTTACAGTACTACAACATACATAAGTAAAGGCTAAAGGTTATTTAGATTTAAAGCTGTTTAAAGCCAACAACCAATTATCATAAAATATTTCCGAAAGATAGTGATATACTGAAATATAAAGCATAAGTATTAATAAAAGTCTCTAAAAATATTAAATCAAATTAAAATAAAATAAAAACGTCAAATTCTATTTATAAGGTTAATCTGCAATATTTTCATCATTCAAATTTTTACTGAAAACGGAAAACAGTAATGGATTTAATTAAAATAAATTTAAAAGGTTTTCAGAAAAGCATTTAATTTTATTTACACAAAATGTTAGGATTAACACTGTAATTTTACCAAGAATCCAACTTTTTACAATAGGTTTTTCAGTCATTACATTAAATTCCGCATCTATCTGGTTGATTTTCCAATATTTTATTTGAATTTAACTGTTCTAAAAAAATTTCTATTCAAGTTAAAAATAGATTTAAAACACATTAATTAAAAACGTCTCCCTCTACTTTTATTCGCTTTCATATTCATAAATATCCTCTTATTAAGGGTATCTGAATAAAACAAAAAACCTGATTTGATATCCAACGGTGTTGAAATGTTATCTTTTTCGCCAAATATCGTTTCCGCCGGATTGCGAAATAAAAGCTGGAATAAACCGAAACAATAACGAATTTGAAATTCGAAATAATTACACGGAACTATTTAATCGAGCAGGATTGGATTTTGATTTTTATTGGTTTGATTGAATGCTTTTTTTATTTAATCATTCTTTCATTCATTGACTTATTTGTTTTTTATTTAGACATTTACTAATTTTTTTTTTTTCATTTATTTACATGCAAGACTGGTATTTATATGCAAATTGCTGAAAATTTGTGTTCGAAATAAATCGCAAATTCCTTGATTTATTAGCTTATTTATTTTTATTTAAACCAGTAGGTATTAATATATTCTTCCAATTGTTTATTTACATATTCATATATTTTACGGGCAGTCAAACTGTAATGCATAGAACAAAGATTTATATGCAAATTTCTGGAAATTTGTGTTCAAAAATCAAATATTTTGTCACTCTTTGATTTATTCATTTTTATTTAAACATTTCTAAATACATTCTTCCTGTTATTTAGAAAAGAAATCGCCAAAAAATGAAGACAAACTAGATACAATGAGAAGGATCCCTCACGTCAAGACAGAAATACAACAAAGTAGAATAGAATAAAGAACCTACAAGAAGGAAATCAAGAAAATCAAACTGCAAAATATGAATCCAAGGAAAGGAAACAAAATTATCAAACAAGAAAATGAAGAAATAAGAAAAGAGTTAATAGAAACTATATATATAGGTAGTCTAGAAGGGATAAACAAGGAAAAGATAAAAAATAATGTTGTAATGAATGGTCTGAAGATAGACACAGATGATTCATTAATATTAAAAGTAGCAATAGAAAACTTTGCCAAAGAAAACTTGGAAATAGAGGAAAATAGGCGAAAACGGTTGTTTAATAAAACTGGAAAATAAAGTTGAGAAAAAGAAAGTCATGGAAAATAAATCAAAGCTTAAAAAATTGCAATGGAATAAATACTCAGAAACAACAACTTGACCAATAAGGAAAGAAAAAACCTGAAGCAAATAAGAAAGATAGCAACTGGGGAAAGAAATACTGACAAACGAGTAAAACGTTGATACAACAAGATCACAATACTTAGAAAATAGTGAAGATCGAATAACAGCACAAACAAATTAGTGGAAATAAATTCGAGAAACTAAACTAAAACAAAGCAAAGAATAAATAAGGATATAAGAAGGGATGCAGAATTAACGATAAACATAGTAACTAAGAAACGAGAGAAGGATTGCTCTAAAACAGTATTTCATAATAATGAAGCTAATAAAACACGGATTGGACACTGGAACGTCAGAACGCTTTATCAGGAAAGGAAACTTAAACAGTTGTGTAAAGAAATAAAACGTTATAAAATCGATTTGGTGGGAGTCAGTGTAGTGAGATGGACAGGATCGAAGGAATTAGCATAGCAAAAGGATACCACTTTTTGTACTCGGACTTAGAGACTGGTAATGTAGATGTAGAGTACGGAATTATGAAATATGGTTATGAAATGGGGAATAGGAAACCTTAATGCAAAGGTTGGAAATCATCCGCTTCCTAGCATTAAACAACGTTTCAACGAGGCTATACTAAACAACAATGGATAACTACTAATCCAATTCTGTTCTGACAACGAATTAAGATTAAACAACCCCTTCTTCAATCATAACATGAGATATAAGTACACATGGGAAAACACAGGAGAACAACGGTCGGTTATTGACTATATTATATCAAATAGAATGATATATCCGACGCAAGTCCTTGATGTTAGGACACTAAATTCAGCGAACGTTGACAGCGATTATAAATTACTATTGGGAAAACTCCAACTATAAATTCCGAAACAAACTACATGAAGAGGTGATTAAGAAGAAGCTACTAGAAGACGAAAGCACAAGAATGCTATACCAAAGAAGATTAGAGAATAAAATAGCAGAAGACAGGGTACAAGACCAAACTGACATAGACAGTGCATGGCTCAGATTAAAGGCCAATATAATAGAATCCGCAAAAGAATCCCTGGGAACTAAGAAAATCGACAGAAACAAGAAAAACAGAAAAACACCTTAGTTCTGTGACGAAGAAAAGATGCTAGAAAATACAAAAAGGGGAGCATACCTAGCATATAGCATACAGCAAACTACTGAGGAACTCGAAAACTATAAAAGAATTCAGAATCAAGTAAATTCTGAAATAAGGTGTATCAAGCAAGATTTCTGAGAAGCATATACAAAAGATATGGAACATGCCTTTTACGGATCTCAAAAGAAGATATGGAGATTAGTCAAAAATCAAAAACAGGCCACTAAGGAGTATATCGAGGTAAATCGAAGAATCAGCGAGGAAGAATGGATTACCTACTTTACAACCCTATACCACGGGGACATTACACATGAGACAGAAGAACAAATAAACTTAAATATAGTGCAACAGACAGAGGAAGAAGAAATATTGGAGGCCTTTAAGCATCTTAAGAACCGAAAGTCCCCAGGAGAAGACGGGGTCACCAACAAAATGCTAAAATATGTGAATACAGAAAATATTCATCGAGGCACACATTCCGGAGGAATGGAAGACCAGTATTGTCATCCTACTTTTTAAAAAGGGTGATAAGCAAGTACCCAACAACTACATAGGTATTCACCTACTCAGCAGTATACTAAAACTAACACCAAAAATTATCGGGGACAAACTACAACGACTGTTCCCAATATGTGACCGACAACAGAGATTTCCCAAAGGCCGCTCATGTACAGATGCCATATTAACAGCTACAGGATGTACTGACAGTACTAGAGAACTATAATGTCCCCGATAATTTATACTATGTTATCAAAGATATATATACAAAAAACAAGATGAGATTAAAACTAGCGGAAAATTATCTACAAGTATACGGTAAATAAAGGAATCCGACAAGGTGATTCTTATTTAGTGTAATCATGAATGAAATCATAAAAGACCTACAACATAAAAAGGGATATAGGATAAGGAACAGAGATTTTAACATAGTATGCTTTGCTGACGATGCAGTTCTATCAACTGCGAATGTATCAGTTCCATCTCAGCTGTCAAAGATTCAAACTAAAAATATCAACGAGTAAAACAAAAGTAAAAGTGATGATAATAAGCAAAGAACCTGTACGCTGTAAATTAGAAATAGAGGAGAAAATTATTGAACAAGTGAAAAGCTTCAACTATCTAGGAGTAAAAATAACAAATACAGGCGATTTACAAGCAGAAGTCAGGAAACAGGTCAACAAAGGCATAAGAACATCCGGATGCCTTAATAACACCATCTGGTACAACACATTTTTTAAGAAGTGAACCCAAAGTGGGAATATACAAAACGATCATCCGTCCTACTCTTACGTATGGCATCGAAGCAAGAGCTCATACTTCCAAAACAATACAGATGCTCGAAGCGGCAGAAATGAAAACTCTCCGCAAAATAACTGGGAACACAAGACTCGACAGAGTCAGAAATGAAGAAATAAGGAAAAATGTCAAATCAAAAAAATTGCAGATTGGGTGAAATCCAGACGTAAGATACGGGATGACCACATGACAAGAATGAGCCCAGACCGAATGGTTCGCAAAGCTAGAGATACATCACCACCTGGAAAAGGTAGCATAGGCAGACCATGAAAAAGATGGAACGAATCATGAATAATTCAACAACAATAGGCTAAAGCCTAACATCAAAGAGAAGAAGAAGAAGAAGACTAAGTAAAAGTCTGGACATGAATAAAATAAATGGCCCACAAACTATAGCTGAGCACATCTATGAAAGATGTGTGGCAAACCTGCAAAAGAAACCTCTTGAGCAGCTGTTATGAAATACTCATTAATATAAAAAGGAACCCCTGAATGTAAAGAATCATGGAACACAGTGAAGAAAGAAGAAAACTCAAGGAACACGGACTGAAAGCAAGAACTGAGAAAGTAAAAGTGGAAACACAAAGGAATTATGTAAAGAGCAGTAAAGAAATTAAGAAAAGTATAAAGACAGACAAAGGAAGATACATAGAAAACACAACAAAACAAACTCAAATAGCTGCAAACAAAAAAGAAAGTAAAGATCTCTTCCTGCGACAACTGGCAGGAGGGTCAAAGAGAAGAGAGGACATGTCTATAAAACATAAATATAGAGCACATTTATGTGTGATTGAACAACAGCTTCAGGAATGGTGGGAATACTTCGAAGGGATTTTGAATGTTATTGGAGAAGACATTCAAATACCACCAGAGTCTAAAGGACCCGAACTGCAAATAAATACAAACCCCACTACAACAGAAGAACTAACACTTGCGCTACCCCAAATGAAAAATTGTAAAGCAGCTGGCAATAACATAATAACTGCAAACAAGTTAAAGCAGATATATTACATCACTTGAATGAAAATATTTGGCTAGAAGAAATCTTTCTGACCGATTGGAGAGAAGGTATAATTGTTAAAATACCAAAAAAGAGTGACCTGCATAGATGTGAAAACTAGCGAGGAATCGGTCTTCTGAATGTAACTTGTAAAGCTTTCTACCGCATTATATCAAACAGAATTGGGGAAGTTCTTGGGAGTCTTGTCCGTAAAGAGCACTTAGAAATATGAGACTGCTTACTAAAATAATTCGTTTAATTAAGGAACAACGATTTTCAGTGTAGAGTGTTACACAAAGGGCAGTTGTCAAGACCATTCAAATCTGAAACTGGGGTGAGACAAGGATGTGTCTTATCAGCACTTCTGTTAATAATAATAATAATGTATTGTAGTGATATCACTTTTCGAAAATATTGTATTCATAAAAAAGAATTATTACTACAAAGCAAATTAAAGACCAAAGATGTGTTTTTGGTTTTCCATAAAAATATTATAATATAATAGTGGATTATTATTGGAAAGCTGAAAATTAATAAATAAATATTGGTAATAAAAATAATATTAAACTGAAAGTGCATTAAAATTGGATAGGGGGTTTGAGTGGAAATTGAATTGGAAAATTGTAATAAATTGGACAGGGCGACAAGGAATATTTGGTAGGACTTCTAAAAATTAAAAGAATAGTTGTGAGTGAGTGTTTTTAGTTAGATTTGTGTTAGTTTTAAATTAGAAATAATTTTGTTTATAATAAATCTTGCATTTCTAAAAGTTTAGTTGAAATTATTATATTACTTGAATTTTTCAAAAAATAATCCTTCAACGGCCCTGAGGCATCAAAATTTTTAATTATTAATTATTTTCAAAATTTTATTCCAATAGTTGTGTGAAGCACCTTTTCATTTAAAAGAAGACATAAAAGAATTTTAAAAGGGGCCTATCATATCAGTATGTATATTATCAAAAACTATGGAAGGTAGAACAAGAGGCGTCAGGTGGGGATTAATGGGTGTTTTAGAAGATCTGGATTGTGCTGATGTACACACATCAGCTGTCTACTCGGGTGAGAAATATGCAGTAAAAATTAAATACGTTAGCAATAGTGGCGCTGGAAATCAGTAAAGACAAGACTACGCTGTTAGTTATAAACACCGAAGAAATAAATAGCATAATATTGGTTAGTAAACCCTATAGAAACAGTAAATGAATTTATTAATTTGGGCAGAATTATATCGCGCAATGGGGGTACACCGCGAAACATAGAGCTTAGAATAAATAAATCGAGATCAAATTCATTTAGTATTGTAACGGTTTTAAAACGTTTATTTAAAACTTCGGTTCGTGGTGTGGATTATTTATTAACAAATTTAAATAATGTAACGATTAACACGAAATAACAACTTAAACACTAGGAACACAACACTAATATTAAACCGAAACACTAACTAATTTATTTATAACACTTTATAGATTATTTATATTTACGAACGTTCACTACACGTTACTTAATTCGCACACATTTATATTAACCGAGCGGTTATCACACGTCACGTACTAGAGTTGTTGGTAGTAGACTAAAGTTCGCTAAGAGAATGCGCCTTTTATACAGGGTGTTGGGAAAAGGTCGCACCCTAGTAGCACTATAGCGTCCAGTACAACTTAAATAAGATTAATCTGATGTTTAAAATCCTCCCTAGCCGTTAATTTTACAAATACAGCCATTTTTATACAAATAAATTTGGCAACAATGTACGCTCGTTTCAAAGCTTGTAAAAAAATAATATTAGCCATGATTTTCGTTTTCAAATAACATGTTTGCTCAGTTCGTAGGTTTCATAGATAAATAAAAGCAGTTGTTGCAAATTTATTGAGCAATTAAGCAAAACTAAATTAACAAAAACAAGAACTTATGAACTTGTAAAATATGTTGAAAATGTCCTCCGTTGACGTAGACACATAACTGTGCCCTCCGTATTAAATTGGGCTGCAAATTTCGCAGCATCTGGGGAGTTATTTCAGCAACGGCGGCATTTTTTCGTTGCTGCAAGTAGTGTATGTCATTTATAGGTTCGGCATACACCCTATCTTTTAAAAAGCCCCACAAAAAGAAATCCAAGGGCGTAATATCAGGGCTCCGTGGAAGCCAACTAACTGCTCCCCCGCAAGCGATCCAGAGCCCTGGAAAGTTTTCGTTGCGCCAAATCCTTATAGCTCCACCATAATGAGAAGGGGCTCCATCCATTTGGTATCACATGTTCGCACGTAAATTTAACAATCCCGGGAAATCGTTCTCCAAAAACTGTAAGAAGTTGTTCGCATTTAATCTTGGGGGAAAAACATACGGCCCTATTAAATTGTCATTTAGGATGCCAGCCCACAGATGTATTTGGTATCTGTGTTGGTGTCTGCTAGCCCTTATAGCATGTGGATTCTCTACTGACCAGATATGATTATTGTGGCGGTTGAAGACACCATCCTGAGTAAACATTGACTCATCCGTCCATAAAATTTGCGGTAGAAAATTCGGATCGTCATCGTGCCTCCCCAGTAGCCACTGGCAAAACTCCAACCTTCATCACCCGGCACTTGAAGAGCTTGAACTCGAGAGTAACGGTAAGAATTGTAATTTTCAACTCGCAAAATGTCATGTACTGTATGACAATCCACACCAAACTCCCTTGCCATTCCTCTTACGCTCCTGCCAAGTGCTTCTTCTACAGCAGCTAAAACAGCTTCTTCTAGTTCTGGAGTTCTGGTGTTCGAACAGCTAGCGGGTGGCCATAACCTTCTGTGGGTGGCATAACTTGTCCTCTTTCCCTGAGCCGTTGTTCCACACGACAGTTACATTTTTGTCACGATGGCGTCTTCCGGGAAATCGCTGTGGGTAAATTTGAGCTGCTTCAGTTGTATTACCGTTTTCCTGTCCTAAGCACAACATGTCGCAATACTCGTTAAACTGGTTTTCCATTGATTGTAGGCACTAAAATTTTGTAAATGTTCTTATGTCAAACTGGCATCACACAAACTTGACATTCATACGCCAACTTTCTATTTCAAATATTTTCTTAAATAGGGCAGTGTTGTCAAGATGAACTAATGTCCTTCTTGGTAATTCTTAAGACAAAATAAATTTGGAATTTTACAGATTTTATTTATTATTGTCGTTCAAGATTAATCATTTAGTGGTATAATGAGTTACTTTTTAATAAAATCGAGTATATTTATAAGTAAAGATGCTGTACTGTGGCGTTAAGTTTTAGATTAGGAATTCTTGTAGTTTCCTAAATACATAAGGTAGAAATATTTTGAAGGCAGTTTTATGATTAATTTTGAACGGCAAATATGGTAGTATGGTGCGGGTGCGACCTTTTCCCAACACCCTGTATAGGCAAGGTTCCAATCTAGCAAGTTCTACACTCCTGTGGAACAATGAGTCATGGAACAATCCGGAACAGCTTACGCATAGGCGCGAAATGATTCACGTTCCGGCTGACAGCACAACCCTAATTGCTCCGTTAGAAAATACCGGGTTTAATAATAATAATAATTAGTATTATTTATTTGTGTGCAATTAAACTATGTTGCAGAGAATTGAAAGTTATTTACAAATTGCTGAAAATCTGTATTGAAAACAAATCAAACATTCTTTCATTAATTGACTTATTCATATTTTATTTAAACATTTGTTAATTTATTTTTCCAATTAGTGTTTTACATATTTATTTATTTTGAGGACAATCTAACTATGATGCACAAAACAGGAATTTATATGTAATGTTCTAAAAACCTTTGCTGAAAGTACATCAAAAGCATGTTCAATCTGCTTAAAAATCCCACCAAAATTTAAGCGAATGTTTATTAATTGTTTCCTCAAATCCAAATGTTAGGGTAACCATAAAGAACAAATAAATTTCCTACTGGAACACCAATATTCATCATGTAAAAAATCTTCGAATATGAATGTTTTAACTCAAAGAGAAAATGACGAATTAAACCAACAAAAAGGTGTTGATTACGTCAAACGAACGCTTTCGGGCTCGTTGATGTTCCCTTTTAATGTCTAAATGGTCTCTTAAAAAAATTCAGAGGGGCAATAAAATCAGGAAGCCCGTATAATTATATTGTACGTACTAAATCCCTCGGGAATTATGCTACTCCTTAAAAAATGAGTTGCATATTTTATAGCATTGTAACCTCCGAAGTTAGGCCGCTTGTCTTGCTTTAAGTTTACTGCTCTTTATGAATACTTTTATACTCATTACTTTGTAGAACGAGCTTAATCTACAAGGCTAATTCGAACGACTTTGTGTTTTGTTTTGTATTTTTGTTTCGTTTATGCCCTTTTGCTTATCAGAGGGTAAATACTTGAGGAACAAGCTTAAGAAGTGTAAATATACGAATATTTCTTTAGTTAAAAAATTGTGCTTTTATACGAGGACTATTTCAAAATTATCTTCCTTTATTTAAATTTAGATTTAGCTGAATATTCCTCTCCAGCTCTACATACTTCTGGCATGTTAACCTAGTAAACATATAATAGGAACAGGACCAATATTTTACTTTCTTCTTTTTTACTTATTGATTGTTTGATGATCATTTTAAAAAGAAAACCTTGTATAAAATTAATATACAGGTATTTTGTTCTTAAGATTTACTGTACATCATTATTTAAACAAATCAGTTAAGGTTGTTAAGCAAAATCAAGCTGAGATCCTTGCGTTTCAAATTCGACTATCTGTTAAGCTAAGTTCGTATTTCAAACCTGGATGCATAGCTTGAATGTAGAATCCGGTTTCAAATCTCGACATTACCCTGCATTTGCGACTTTCAAATATTAGCTCCAAACACAATTTACATTTTGTATCAACGAATTAAATTTCCAATCTCAGATATTTGTTGACTTTTAAATGCGAATTCGAATTTGGAATTTCAAAGATGACCTCCGGTAAATTAATCTGCAATGAAAAACTGGGTTCTTGATTAAATCTCCAAATTAACTATCAAATAAATTCATTAATCGAAGTTATACACCTAAGTAACATTTTGGAAGGCACAGTCTATATCAAAACTGAAAGCTGACATTACAAATTTGAATATTGAGTCACAATTCACATCTCACAACTACAACGCGTATAAGAAATAGTAAGCTGGCGTAAATCTGAAATCTGATTTCGAATACTGCCTAATGCTAAATAAATTGAATTTTGAATTTACAATCGAAAATTTGAAATTGAAATATAAATTCGAAGAAACGAATTTCGCGCCCGAATTTGATTTGAGAATACAATTCTTAAGAAAATCAGCCAATCACAACGCTTGAAAATGTTGTACCAATAAGTGAAAATAATTTATTGCCGCGATCATATTTTGTTATTTCCAATAGCAACGCTAGTAACGTAGTAACCACGTAAATATGACGTACAAACAAAAAATTATTTGGCAGTTGAGAAAAAACTGTAGTGAAAAATGTAATCATTGTATTCTCTTCCTAAATATAACTCGTGATTCGCTTAAAAATCGATAATATTTAGAAAATGCCACTCATGTTAATCTCAACCTTTGGAAAATGCAACTCCTGCTTCGCAGTCGTTGCATTTTCGTCGTTGGGACTAACATTCGTGACATTTTGAAAATATTATCGATAATAAGATCACCACTTGTTATATTACCCTTGACAATATTCGAAAATTCGATTGTTCGGTTCTAAATTAAAGGTTCTGTTTTACTAAATACAAACTTTCACTTTACTGTAGGTTGTCTAACATAAAATATATGTTCTTTTTTTTTAGAAGATATGCATAATCTGCAACTATATATTTTATTTGTACCTCGGTGCTTCAGATAGCGATATATATTTAGTTATTAGATTTCCTTATAAGAAATGAGAGTTAACCACAAAATTCGAACTAAGAAACTGCAAACTTATAAACATAAAATGCTAATTTATTTATTTTGCCAATCGCTACGAAAGCAATTGAGTTTTTGGTATCTTCGGTGTGGTTAATAAGAGGTTATTCATATTTCATTACAAAGTGGGACTTATTAAAAAAATAACATGTGAAACAAGAAGAAAGAGCAAAATTAAGATGGTTAAAGAACGGCTATGGAATAGATTTGTAATCTACTTTCATTTCGTCCAGCACAGCACCATCAATCTTTAAATGTTTTCAGGTATTTGTGAGTTTATTCGTTTCTTTATTAACGTTTATTTTGATTTGGTTCTTAGTAATCGATGAATTAAGGTAGATTAGAAAGGAAATTAGAAATAAACTAAACTAAAGAAACAAAGGATTCTGTTCAAATATTACAGTAAGCATAGACGAAGCAGTCACAAACAAACATGCAAAAGAAATCTGGAAAGTAAATTCAGATAGGAAACAAAATCTCTTATACAGGGTTACTGGTAATTCGATACATTCCTTTGGAGATGTGATGGGACAGGAGCTAAGAAACAAATTTAACCCTAACATACATTATGCAAAACTCAATAGTTTTTGAGATATTTCAATTTTTGTGTTTTTCTCAAAAAAGTAGATCTTAATCTCTTTAAAGTTAATTTTTAAAAAATCTATTTGACATTTTCTGAACTTTTTGACTGGGTTACTTGTCCCACTCTATGGTCATCCGTTTAGAATGGAAAATATCCGGAAACATTTCGATCATGTGAAAATTTTAAATAAAAACTTATTAAAAATAATTTTTAAAAATCAGCTACGAAAATTACCTATTCGTTTTTCTCAGAAATTATTTTTTCATTTTTGAATAATGTATGTTAGGTTTAATTTGTTTCTTAGCTCCTGTCCCATCATATCTCCAAAGGAATGTATCGAATTACCAGTAACCCTGTATAATAATAATAATAATAATTTTTATTGGCGGTATTATATCATTTACAAAATACACAGTTGCAAGCATTACTGTATAACTAACGAACAAAATATTAAGTAAAATCACATGCTGAGGAATTGCTTTACATTCTTTTTAAACAGTAAGTGATACATCAAACGTATTAATACTACTGCTGCATGCTTTATTAACAATACTAATTGCCCTATTTAGAGGGCAATTTGCACTATAAGTAGTTCTATGAAAGTAAGGTTGCTTATACTACCTATCTAGAAACTAAAAGAGCGAATTAGCTCAAAAATAATTTAAAAAACTCAGCAATGAAATAAGACGCAGAGTAGACAAGATGTAGCCATGCCAAACAACGGCAGAATACAACGGGTTATAGAGGAAAATAAAGGTCCAGAAGTGTTCAGGAAAAAGTTAGCAACAGGAAAAACCAGATAGGGCATAAGACTAATAGATAATCGGGGAAATGCATCCCAAACTTGGAAATGGGATAATTGTCTGTCGCCAACGAATGTAGATCATGTTTAACACCACCACGAAACCTTTTACCAAACATCTACCAGATATATTTAAAGATGAAGTAAAACAGGCCTTGAACCAAAAGTTAAATTGGAAAGCCGGATACTTAGCGAGATCATAATCGAAATGATCAAAGAGGGGAGAGTCAACACTGTTACAGCACCTTGCAAAATTATTCAAAGAGTGACTAGAATCGGGAAGAGTATCAACGGCATGGAAAACTGCTTTCGTTATCCTCATCCACAAAAAAGGAAACAAGAAAGATTTAAAAGACTTCAGACACATATCCGTTACATCACATATCTGCAAGATTTTCACCCGAATTACAACAAACAGAATAGTAACAAGGTTAAAATGTACTCAAAAGATGTAAACAAGCATTGCTATTGTATTGTATTAAAATGCCTAAAGTAAATCCTAAAGCTAAAAAGACGCACTTTACGCCCTAGCTTGAAGTATCAAAAATGAAGTTGGTCCTAGTTACGAAAGACTGTGGATATCAATCAACTACACATATCTAAAGTGTCAGCATGATGAGTTCCCCATTCGCTTACCCCATTTCACAAGCCAACTCGACGTGAACTTTCGGAGCGAATGTTGACTTTGTTGGAGGATGATAAACAGGATTTCTTTGCGCGTCTCTTAGCAATGGATATATGCTGGGTTGACCTATACAACTAGGAGACTATAGAAATGAACAAAAAGTGGAAACTCCACCCTACCAAAATGGCTAAGATGCAGAAATCTGCAGGAAAGGTTAAGCTACCAATTCTTTGGGATTGTTGTGGAGTCATCCTAACACAAATTGCAGAAACTGCGAGATGCATAGAAAGAAAACGCCGTGTTATGATCGGCAAAAGCATGCGCCTTTTAGCCGATAATGCTTACGCAAATTTCGCCCAAAGTGTGACTATGAAACTTTGCTCCATCCCCCCTATCTCGAACCCAATGGCTTCTTTCTCTTTCCTCAGATGAAGAAGCCACTTCGAGGTCGGAAATTTGACGGCCAAATGATGTCATTCTGGAAGTTGAATTAAAAAAATTTGTTTGGTTTATATTGGCTTATTGACTATCACCCTAGCAATGCATTTTACTTACCATGGGTTTTGGTCAATTTTGATAAATCATCCTTTAACTTTAAAAAACCACTTTTTGACCCATCATAGTCAAATCAATAAGTCTACAACTTGAGTTTATAAATTCAATATACATTCTCCGTAAACTCGTTAGCTATTTCGAAAAAAAAAAGTTTAAACAACATTATTTTAAAGGGTTTCGAATGTTTAAGTTTTTCTAATCTTAATAACTCGAAAATAAACTAAGTCTAGTATACAAGTAAAGACTAAGGGCATATTCTTCTACATATCTGCACATTTTTAATGTATTACATCAAATACATATATAATAAACTTTTAACACTTTCTTTAAGTATCTTTAATTGTTTCTCTTACCTCTTTTAGTTTTATATTATATTCTTTGCTATTACTTTGAATATAATTTAAATGCATATTTTTCAACGTATTTGCTTACTTTTGCAGTTTTAGTTTTAATGCATAACAAATTACTCCACAAAAACTATCACCGTCGAGTATGATAATCTGTTAATGCCCAGACACTTTGAAAGGTATTCTTAAATCGGTATAATTCGAAAAAGAAGAGGGCAAGTTAGTAGGCTAAGTCAAGGATATTCCAGAAATTATTCTGATCTAAATTAATGCTGTCTGTTGAGAAGATATAACACCATTTCGCATAATAAGATGTATAGAGTAGGGTGCCTGAAGCTACACATCCTCCAGTTAAATTTTTAGGTACCGGAATAATTAGGCTGTCAACATGCCGGCGAGCACAAAGGCGTCTTCAGGGATAACTCATCCCCAGCCCTTTGAGAGAGCTTTTATTTTAAATCAGCCGACTTTGATATTCTGTGAAACATGTGAGGCTAATTAATTGGTAGCTACGCAATAGGAAGGTAATTATGGCAGCCAATCAGTGGGGTCCTGAAATGCCCTTTATAAACGCATCAGCTGTGTCACAACTTCCAATTTGATTTAAAAAATAAATTCTGTCTCGTGAACTCGAGGAACTTTTTAGTGTGCGTGCGAGTGTTTCAATTCGGGTACCGCGTGAAAGGCGATAACTAGAAATGTAATTCCTATTATGTATTCGTTGGGTTTTTGTGAACGAATTTTTGTATAAAGTCAAGTTTAAAAATGGTGGTAATCAGTCAAGGTTGCTTTTTTAATTAACAGCTTCCGCTTTTTAATTTTGTCCTATCATTACTTCTTGTGACTTTAATTTAATTAAAGTGATGAAAGCGATGTCCTTTATTTATCAAAGTCTATAAAATATCCAACCTCGGATAAGATTACCAATTTTTCATTCTACATTTTCCTCCTAAAATATTTAAGCTTCTGATACGAACTTACTAAAATACAAATAAATTATCAGAGAAACCATAAAACTCTTTTATACCTCGAAAATTCTCCAAGATTAGTTATAATAATTTTATCATTAAAAAAATCTTAACATCGCAAAAATGATCTTTTTTCAGCTTAGCCACCGCCATTTATATTTGTTTCCTAAAGAATTACATGTTCTGAAAATCACGAATTCTGAAAATGTTGGCAAATCCAAAGGGTGTTAAGATTCTAAGTGCATTCAAGGTAACAAAAAGGCCTTCAATAACATGGAAAAACAGTTACCGTAACATGAAGTGAATAGAAATAAAATGGCGATAAAAAACAAAACTTCGCAAAAAACTGGCTTTGAAGTTGATAGCATTGAAGAGGCCGATCAGCTGATTTAAAATCGTGAGACGCCATTCTTGGTTCACAAATAATGTACATTCACAAATTTTGCATAACATATTACTGTCTACATTTGTGTGGTGTTTCCACAGAGTATACTAATAAATTATTAAACTAGATATTCTTAAAATATGCCTAATTGAATTTATTAGTAAAAGATAGGAGCACAATTTTTCAACAATTTTGGTTTTTACAGCAGAAAGTCAAGGTTTTTAAGTTGTAGACTAAAAATTTAGACTAAAATCGACATCAACGACATTCAACCTGAAAATTTCCACCCAGAAGAGCCAGTCTCTGGTAGTTTCAAAGGACATGATGCAAAATGACAACAAGCTCGCAAAGAGGATAATGACGCAGAAAACAAAAGCGACCCATTGGAACACCACAAAAGAGGTGGTAATGAGAGCTGGACATCCGGCTCACAAAACAAAAATTAAGAGGCAAAATATAAAAGACAGTAAATTGTCTTAAATTAAGAAGAAGAAGAAGAAGAAGAATCATAAATTCATGATTCGTCACCAGTTACGATATTATGAACATTCTATTTAGTTCCATTACTATTTATTTTTAAAATAATGGCACCAATCAACCCTAGCTTCCTTCAACCCTTTGGTAAGAGGTGTGGTACGGAGATGTTCTTGAACGGCGACTCTATCTCTTGAAATGCAAGTCGTCGATCTACCATTATCGTTCTTTACAAGTTTCACATTTTCACGAGTAACACAGTTGTGGGTGGGCCGCAAATGCGAGGCTCATCTTTAAGAGTTTTAAATTCAGCAAAACTCTTCCAGAAAAACACTCTGGCTCTTAAAGGATATAAGTCGATAAAAGTTTCTACTAAGTTATTAAAGCATTGTTCTGGTTTGAACACATTCTTTTAATCATAATCCATGGTTCAAAAACCTCGATTACAAAGTCAATAATTGCAACACTTTCTTCTCTTTAACTTCCTGCTACTCAGCCAATACTAACACCATTAAACTACTGATTTAGCATATGCCAACGTATAAATGCCAAAGCTTAACAAAAACTAGTTGCGATTTTTCATACCTTGTTTAGTTTTGGAGTATTTAAAAAATACAGCATAGACCTCGCATTAGCTTTAAAATTTATATCAGGTATAGTAATAAATTGTAAAGATACAAAGAGAATAATATAAAATCCAAAAGCCTTATATGGTTACAAGAAACCTGTCTGCAACTTTAACCAATTGATGACGTTAAAACTTACTATTCCCGCTAAGAGAATCCGGAGAACAATATGAGATACACATTCTGTTACATATCTTCAGTCAAGAAGGGAGATGCAATAGAGTCCCAGAGAGCACAAACCGCTTTGTCCAAAAGTGTAAATTCTTGTAGACAACCTGAAATTGTATACGGCAGAGATATATTAAATCCAGACATTTAAGAGCTTTTAGTCAGGAAAGGAAAGACAACATGACAATTTAGACTACTTGCCTGGGAAAGAATTTGAGCATTCGTCTCCGCGACTTGATAAACAAGAGCTAATCATGCAGAATGTGTCAAAAGATCAATCCGAGTAGCCATCTTGCACGAAACCATTAAGGTGCATTTTGACAGGTTGTTAAAAGAACTTCAGAGTATAGAAAACTTACAAGATTTGCCAATTTATGTGAGGACCCTGGCAAAAACAAAGAAATTGCCGCCTGAAGTTGCAAGCATCCTAAGAAGCTGATGAATAGCACCTTTACGAGTTTAGTCCCAAGGAAGATGGCCTAAATAAGTCTAGATATTTCGATATCTCCTGTGTCGTGGATTGAGCAATGATAATGGCTATTGAAGAAGCAACCAGGTGAAAGAATACTGGTTGAAAACAACTTTACCTTCCATCTGACGTTAGGAAATGATCAAAACAATGTTTTAAAAATGACAATCTGATTTTTCTTACGGCCAACCGCATGTACGCAACGCAGCCAATGAAGCATTGTTTCGCCCTTTGGAGTGGGCCTGACCGAAATATGGTCATTGTGCCAAAGGATAAATTTCCGTGGCTTCTTAAATAACGGAACATAGACCAAAATATATCCGAGTAGGTTTCAAAAAGCGTGGCATCGTGCCATTAGACAGAAAACCCATGTTACAGACACTACCAATGCCTCTTGACACCTCAAGAGTACCTCAATAAAACAAAAAGTCAGGTTGGAAATAGGAAGGTACGAAGGAACCAATAAACCTAAACGAATGAAAATACGAAAAGTGAATGTCCTCCCTGGTAAAAGTGTTGGTCCAGACGAATCTGATTCTTCAGAGTTTTCAGATCAAATTAGTCCACAACTCAGATCCTAATCCACCTTTAGAGACGAACGCTGACAATTCCTGCGAGGAAGACACTGCAACGAAGGACCAGATGAAGAAATCCAAGGTTACATGTCAGTCCAAACTCTCAGCAACAGGAACAAAACCAGTTTTTTTCTATACACATATACACAAGGCGCGTTAGAAGTTCAACGTTAAATCTTACATAGGGCGAATTATAGCATTTTCAGATAATGTATTGAATTGTTTAGCCGAATTTTATCGACGAAGACGCTTGGATTTAGACTTATTTAGGGCCTACAAAATGATGTAGATATCACCGAACTTAACTATGTAAAGCTGTTACCAAACTTAATCCGCCTGAAGACTACCGAAGAATTATTCAAACAAACAGCTGAAACAAATCTATTCATTCTAAATGATTGGCAATATTCAGGCCAAAATATACAAAAAATCATGAAAATTGTCAAAAATTTCTATGTCTCTCCTATTATAAAATAATAGAAAAAAATGTTCAATATTTGATTAAGTTAGCATAATTAAAAGTAATTACTTTAACGTGGTCACTGGCAAATCGGATCGTTATACCTACACAAATGCAAGTACAATAATTAATTTTTTTATATAAATGTGTCCAATATTCTCACAAGTTTAGGTGATACTGTAAGAAATATTGTCATTTTTGATAGGTTTGAAAGCTGTGTTATTTACAATTCTATTTTTAACAACATTTTTCTTAAATAAGTGATTTACGAATTTATCTAAAAAACATTGGCCAAAGAAATTTCTTATTAAAAATTTTCATTTCATCGGAATTGAAATTAATCTGCCCAGCATCACCTGATTACTAATTGATTTGAATTTTTATTCTTGTTATGATAATACACCCACTTTGAGAGAAATCATTTCTAATCTATTATCGAAGAGGTTTAAAAAGTTTGACGATTAGACGTTTCATAATTTTTTAATTACACTTACATTATTCGTACTAGTTTGCATCTCATGTTGTATATTGATTTTATTAATAAATTGTGGTTTTTGGCTAAAAATACATGTTTTGCAAGTGTATCACATTTAAAAATATGTATATTGGTTGATGAAGCTATACATTTTTGCCGTTTCTGTTCACATATCTAAAAAGTTAATAAAAAATGTAACAATTGCAAAATCAATGCAGAGTTCTAGGAAAAAAAACAGGTAGGTAAGTTTTAACGAAAAACCAATTTGACATGAAAATGACAAACGCGAAACTAAAACCCAAATTTTAATTAATAGTAGGAGTAATTTTTAACTGACTGATGATTTGTTTAGGAAAATGCTTCTACTTATAAATATGCAACAGCAGGAAGTAAATTCCATAAGCGTAAAATTTTAAAACTTTTAACTTAATGTCTTTGATATAATCTCTAATCTGAATTTACACCCCGAAAACTATTTTAAAATAAAAACTGAAAAATCGTGAAATTTAAAAGCTTTAAGGTTAGTGCATTTTTGGATTATTTTACAGTGAAAACTGAAAATTCCTTCTATTTTAATTCTTCACAAAATATTTTATGAACCTGTAATAATAGAAAAAAAAACTTTTCAAAATAATACTTCAGGCAATTACTTAATCTGCATCGGTAAAGTGAATTCATCCTAGAAAAATACTTTGGGAAAACTTAAAATGAAATTTGCACGGTTCAGTGCTATTTTCCTCCATTTTAATGCTTTTACGAAATGTTTGATGAGTTTGTATTTTAGGAAAACTAATTCCAAAAACATGCTTGAAAATAAACGCATTTTTTTCAGATTTTGTTTAAGCAACCATTCTGCATTTGCAAGGTGAATTCGTACCCAGAAAAATACTTTACAATGACAACTGAAAATTCCACGGTTCAGTTTAATTTTCCTATATTTTAATCGCCCACTAAATAATTTATAAATATTTAATAATAGGAAAATTAATCCCAAAAAAAATCCTGAAATGTAAAAACTTCTAAAATAATGCTTAATTTAGAATTCTTCGGGCAATTAATCTCCATTTGTAAACTGAATTCGTCATAGAAAAATGTTTTAGTATGAAAATTGACAATCAACGATTCAATTGAATTTTGTTCTATTTTGATCATTTTTTTATAATGATAGGAAAATTATAATCCCAATTACCTGAAATGTTAAAATTAATTCATTTAATTTAGAATCTTTTAGACAATTAATCTGCATTTGCAAAGTGAATTCGCATCCAGAAAAATCACTTACAAAGCGTACTATTTAAAAGAAATTAATCCATTTCATTTAGGCACAAATTACAGAGTTCGCTTGTTTTTCCCCATTTTAATTTTTTTTTAAATATTTTATGAATACTCGTATGCAATAATAGGAAAGTTAATCCTAAAGACTGACGTGCAATTTAAAAACTTTAACATTAATGCATTTCATTTAAAATGCTTCAGACAATCAATCTACATTTTTACAGTGAAATCTGAACTGAAGATTTAAGATTCAGTCAAGTTTTCCCCCTTTTAATCCTTTCACAAAAATGTTTTCCAAATCTGTAATAAAACAAAAGGTAATCCAAAATTTAAAAAGATTAAAATTCATGAATTTAATTCAAGATTTTTCAAACAATTAACCTACGTTTTTACATTGAATTTTGAACTAAGGATTTCAAGATCAGTTAAAATTTGCCCTTTTTAATCCTTATACAAAATGTATTCCAAATGTATGTAATAATAAGAACGCCAATCGCACAAAATGTAGAACTGAAAAACGTTAAAATTAATGCTCGTAATTTAGAAGTTTTCAGGCCATAAATCTGCATTTTTAAAGTGGAGATTTCAAGATTCAAGACTAAAATACGGGAGGCTTTATAAATTGATTATAATAAGAAAATTAATTCCAAAATCCTGAAATTGAAAAAGGGTTAAAATTTAAAAATCTTCAAACCGTTAATCTGCATTTGTGGAATCAATTCCTAACCAAAAACATATTTCAAAAAGGAAACTGAAAATTACTTCATTCTGTTAAGCTTGACTTTATTTTGGGAAATGGTATTTAATTCACTTACATCCTTTTTGTATCAATTTTTTGAACTGAAATTCCCTTATTAAAGTACTGAAAGGCTACCTTAAAAGTTTTTGGTTGCAAAAGTCCCAGAAAATAAAAATTCTTGTATTTTTCTACGTACGTGAATTAATGAAGTCCATAATAAATCAGTAGCTTGACAAAGCTCTAATCAATCGATTAAAAAAATCTGAAATGAAAATACAGAAATCTAAAACAACAAAAATTCAAGGAAGTCTGAAAGGTTGCCTGTTTTCATTAAGAAATGCAAACTTATGTAGGTTTCAGGAAAACAACGCATTACTCGAAGTTATTACTTAACATTAAAGCCTGAAATTTCGTTTCAGAACGAAAAATTACGTCATAATGATTGTCTAATTCTTTATCCCCGTTTTATAAATGGAACGCAGCTTTACATTAAAACGAGCTCGAATAACTGAAAAATTATTAGAGAAAACTTTTAATTAAAAAGGAGACGATGACGATGAAACTTCCCCGCGGCCAAAAGGAATTGAAACAAAAAGTGAGCACAATGGGTGCGTGACGAAAGACCGATTAAAAAGCTGCAGAATGAACGTCGATGCCGTTTTTGCAAATGCTGTTAATTACCGAGCTGTTCTATGGTTTTCCATTTAAATACGGCACCTTCACCATTATATTTCCCCACCAATAAAAACAAAAGGGCGCTCCGATATTAAATTCTTTGTTTCATATTCTTATAGCCATCTTATTTGATGGGAAATAAACGTTTTTAATTAGAAAAACAATAAAAGTTTAATGATTTTGTACAAACTTTAAAATGACACGAAATGCTTATGAAAAGCAACATTTGAAACGATTTTATGTTGAGTTTGATTTTTGTAAGCATAGGCACTATCCTGAAAGTAGGTAATAAGAAAACTTTGGTTGATTAAAAACGGATACATCGAAATTCCTTCAATTATTTTAAGTTTCACAACTACAAAATATGTAGATATGGGGTTTTAAGGGAGCCGAAATTTATTATCAAAAGCTTGTGGGAGCGGCCTAAACATTTGATATGGCGAAACCAAGGTGGTCCACGGTTAAATGGAAGGGCACAATTGAATCGTGCCACATAATATTAAGCGGAGATTTCTGAATTGTTTGTCCTTTAAAATGTCATCTAAATTCGTTTTAAGGGTTCTATGGTTCTAAAGCTCAGCTGTCTTTTGAATACCTTCTGTAAAAAAGCAAACTATTTATATAAGGTGGATTTTGTCCCGAGGATTAAAGAAAAAAGGCCGCTTTGTTTGCTTTATGTGAATATTCCTTACTGGATTTTGTAATGATGGAGGCTACTCCATTTTGATAGAATACTTTACAATGCGCAAAAGATTTCTGAAGCAACTAAATATATAAAAAAAAGTTTTAATTCTAATTAAGAGGCTACTCATGTTTATCACCAATTACATAAATCACGTTGACATTCACGACAAATTCTCTGCAACGTTAATAAAAACGTGAGGACCATAAAAGTTACTTAATATTTGTGCCTCCTCTGTTTTTTGCCTTCTTTTTCTGCAATAAACCACAAACGCACTCGAATCTTTTCTGTCTTTACTTAGCGGCAGCTTAATAATATTTATATTTTTATGTATTCAAAGCCCCAAAAAGAGCTTTTTATGTAAGTTTTTACATCAGAATTTTCGTAGACATAAATCTATCTTATAAATCCACGAAGCTAGCTTAAAGCTGTCGATTTCTCTCTACTTTTTAAAAACGTCCAGCCCTCTGCAAGCGCGGTTTTAAATTATGTAACTCCATACAAGAACAGTAGTCATCTATAATAGTGTGACCCAGAAAAACAATGCTTTTGTACGAGTAAAAAGAGTCTAATTTAATTACCAAGGTAACTAGAGCACACTAGCCAGGAATTTACAATAAAAAATTTATAAGATTTTCTGGAATAAATATCTACCTTCCATTTGAACTTTAGAAAGGCTACAACACATCACGTTACAAACCTAAGTTGTCATAGTTTCATCGATCACACGGAGGTTAACAGTTTTATTTTGTCCCGTTGTGTGTGTCATTCTTGGTCGCTTGAACTTTTTGAAAATTTTAGAATGTTTCATAATTGATGTATTTTTTTGATGGGCATAAGTCAATTAATTCTTGAATTTTTTAGAAATTAAGTGCTGAAATTAATATGAAATATGGTTCAACAATGAGCTTTCGATTTTTAATACTTTTCACTTTAGATTTGGTTCATGGCTAGCTGAAACCGAAATTTATTTTTAGCCTTAAAAAAATTTACTTTTCCTACTTTTTATTTTAGACAATTAAATCCTTGACACTCGTAATAAATATTCAAAATTACTGCCCCAATATCCTGGAATCTCCAAATTGCAAAATAGAATTTTCAATAAATTAGTATCGGCGAACCAAAGCAAAAATTTCCCAAAATAAACCAAATAGCAGAATTTCGTAAACGTGAAATGACAGAGTAAGAACCAAACCAAGCGTGTATAAAGGCCAGCAACCCTTGAGCTTCCTCTAAACCCGAAGTAATGTTAGACATCAGGAAGTGATTAGCACGTTTCCCCCGAGGTGATGTAGTTTATGCAGTTTAAAGTCCTATGACGAGAAATGAGAATGCATTTCACATCGTAATGAAAATACTGCACTGCCTGAAGGAGTACAATTTCGTTTGTGAAGCTTTAGAAAGGATTCTTTGTGTTATTTTTAACAGAAAGAAAGTTTAAACGACTGTATTATAAGATTTCCCTTTAAAAGCTCTTGGATTTTAATGGAAAAGCTCAGGAATCTATACTGAAATATTATTTCACTTGTAAATTTAAGAATTTCTCTGTTATTTTAAAGTCGAATTTAATTTAGAAAAAACAGGAAATATTATAAATCTTTGTCAATAAATAAAGCAGAAACGAAACCCTAAAATATCATAAGAGGTTCGTTCAAGACCATTCCACTTAAGGAGACAATCACCCGTTTTATTCCGTTCGGATGACACCAAAAGCTTACATGATTTTTTGTTGACAAAAGCGCATAGAACGACAATGGCAACGACATACCTAAATAGTTAATTTGATATATGCTTTTAAACGGTCGTTTATTGTGGTGCTCATTGTGCTAGAGATAATGCACTTTATAGGATGACAATCGAAGTTCAGTGATGTGTAAGGCCCGGTGCACAAAGCGATAAAACAAACCGCAAAGAACAAACCGGCGTCGGATTTATGTCGGATTTCAGTACAGAAAACTAACGAACAGATTTGTTGCTTTAAACTTCTGGGCGTATTGTTTCTGGAAAGTACTATAAATGGGTGTGCTATTAAGAGCTAGTTTTACATACTCTTAGGATTCCTTCTTTTGTTATGTCTTATTTTCCTGGCTAGGATTCCATTTCTAAAATATGCCATTTTCACGAATTTTAACAAAAATGATGAGTGGATTGCATTTTTTGTAGAAAAGCTACAAAATAACGAGTTTCTTGGTTAATTTAAAATATAAGACTTTCAAACACAAGTTACATAATGAAGTTACAATAACCCTTTAAAGAGTGTGGGCAAGAGAATTTTTATTCGTAACGCAGACATTTGTCGGTTGGTCACATTTTTTACGTTTTGACTACCATTACAATAGGTTTGTTAATTATTCCACGTCCAAATGAAAAGTATTTTGCCTTAAAATAGAACACTCATCAAATCAATCAAATATAACTAAATTTCACGTGTTGCTTAAATAAGTTTTCAATTGCCCCAACCATAACTGTGACTTTACTTCTTCTTATAGAGTGGCTACCCTTTACAGGGCGTGGCCGATCCTCTCTCCATATGCCTGTGGTGTGCGTGTCAAGTAGCCTACAGACATAGGGGACCTACAGTTTAACGTGGGCTCCGAACCACGGAAGTGCTTGCACTTCTACTCCAGAGAGGACTTTACTAGGCAGAATACACCTCGGTGGTTTGCCATTGCCTTCCGAGGGGAGCGGCCGGATATTTTCGATGTATATGTGACCCTGGGAATCGAACCCGGGCCATCTCAGTGGTCAGACGCACGCTGAACCAACTGAGCCACGACCGCCGACTTTACTTATTTAAGCGAAATTTAGAAGTTACTAAACTAACATTTGTACTGAAAAATCCTGGTTAAAATTTAAAAAAATTCCCAAATTCTTAGATATTGTACTTTTACACATATTTAGAAGTAATATTATGTCGTTAAACATATAAAAATCTGGAAGTGTCTCAGTAAACACCGATATATACCGATGCGCGCGCTGGAGACTTCAACGGGGGGTAAAGACACAGACCTTTATTATTCTTGCAATAAAATTTTATTTTTAACACATACGCTTAAGACTTAATATGGATTAATTGAAATTATTTTTTTAACTACTAAGAATTGAAGTTGTTGCTTGATTTCCTTGGTTTTCGGGGTCTGAATTTGATGTTTTAATCAATGGTTGAATTTAAAGCTATCGGTTTTGATACTAACATGGACTTTAATTTAAACGCAGATAAAATACAACATTGCAAGAAAGCAAGTTTGGAAGTTAATAATCGTTTATAATGCGATCCTGTAAAAAGGTTTATTATCAAGGGTAATATAATAAGTGGTGGGCTTATTGTCGATAATATTTACAAAATGTCACGAATGTTAATCCCAACGACGAAAATGCAACGACTGCGAAGCAGGAGTTGCATTTTCCAAAGATTGGGATTAACATGAGTGGAATTTTCTAAATATTATAGATTTTTAAGCGAACCACGAGTTATATTTATGAAGAGAATACAATGATTACATTTTTCACTAATCGGAGTTACAGTTTTTAATAAATAATTTTTTGTTTGTACGTCATATTTACGTGGTTACTACGTTATTAGCGTTGCTATTGGAAATAACAAAATATTATCGCGGCAATAAATTATTTTCACTTATTGGTACAACATTTTCAAGCGTTGTGATTGGCTGATTTTCGTAAGAATTGTATTCTCAGAAGTAATACCACAAGTGACTAGAATTTTACCGGAAATTTTTTTGCCGTCATGAACACGACTGCTTGTTGCGACGAGTTTCCAAAGCAACAAGCAAGAGTGTTTGTGACGGCAAAAATTCCTTGTAAAATTCTAGTCACGAATGGTATTCGGAATGATAATTCCTCGAATTATAATGAAATTACTGAAATACTTGTCACTCAAAAAATTTTGACAGACGTTGTCTCTAAGCAACGCTGCTAGTCGCAAAATTTTCAGAAGTAATACCACAAGTGACTAGAATTTTACCGGAAATTTTTTTGCCGTCACCAACACGACTGCTTGTTGCGACGAAAATCGTAACGAGTGCGACAGCACGAGTTACGATTTTCCAAAGCAACAAGCAAGAGTGTTTGTGACGGCAAAAATTTCCTGTAAAATTCTAGTCACGAATGGTATTCGGAATAATAATTCCTCGAATTAGGTATAATGAAATTACTGAAATACTTGTCACTCAAAAAATTTTGACAGACGTTGTCTCTAAGCAACGCTGCTAGTCGCAAAATTTTCTAGAAAATTTCACTAGTGGTATTTTCGATTTAATTCGATTGTGATTGATTCAATTCACCAAACTACTGTGATTTGATTGGATGAGTGGAATAATCGTTGAAATTTAAGGGTAAACAACGGAAAAACTTGTTTATAGTTTATTCGTTAAGCATTGATTTTATGTTTTAACTTTGACTACCATAGTAATAGGTATGTTGATAAACTGTCAAAATATTTTTGTTACCTACTGGATACATTTCTAAATTGCTCATCGATTGCTGTATTTACAAATGGTTTTGATTTTGCGAGTTCAAATCGGTCTTATTTGATGTACCAAAAACAGACATTTTACCAACATGACTAACGCGTTTCCCGTCAATGTGGGAGAATTTTGACTTTTTTGATTCAAAGTAGAGAAAAGGAAGAGCAACATGCAAACATATCCGACATAAAAACCCAATTAAATAAGTAAACCACATAGCTCTATAAATACACGTGTGTTTTATTTTCTGTCCAACGAAACATTTAAAAATGTTATAATAACTACACACTGTAAGTTTCTTTTGAAATAAATGTTTTTTGGGCCAACTTTATCAAAGATGTTGAATACTGAATACTGTAAATTAATGTAATTTTTTTAAATATTCATTTATATTTAGATATTATGATAATTTCCAAACGTCTCAGTTTCACTAGTTTACTCTTTTATATTTTATTAATTTTATAATTTGCATTCTTTGTAAATTTCTTTTTCGATAAATACCTTAGATATACCTACATCCAAATAAAAAAAAAACTTTTGGATAAAAATAAAAATGATTGGGATTCCTCTTTTCCGCCTATAAACCAAACAAAAAAAAAACAGGATCGTCATTAGTGTACGACAAACTAAATATCTACTTTAGGAAATTTCAAGGCAACATAAATTGCTATATCATAATTAAATTGTTACATAAATCAGATTAAATTTAATAACTTTATGCCAAACTAGCACTAAGTAGGTACATAGATTTGTTCTAAATTTCTGTTTATTCTACATGTATAAATACTAAGATAGTAAACAATTCTTGTTTTCAAGATCAAATTATTAAACAGCCAATGCCTTTGGGGAAGTTATAAACAACTTTAACTTATCAATTTGAAATAACGGCAGTTAACATTTAAATCAAAAACGTTTCCTTGAATTAAAGCACGGTGATTCAAGAATTGCGAAACGATAAGCAGATTAAATTGTTGTTCTTTTGTCTGAAAAAAATTAATATCAAACAGAAAAATCGGTTACAAAATCACTCAAGCTTAAAGTTTCGATTTATCTGATAATTTATTAATCACCCTATAGACAAAGTTTTAATTTCTTGAACCTCTAATGTATTCCAGTAAGTTTGAATGAGTCTCAATAAAACCTATTCATACCAAACGATCTAACTTAAAGTTATCCTCAGTGAACTATCGAATTACAATTCGTGTTTTAGCTTGTCTCACGAAATGCGGACAGAATAAAAAGCAAATAATAATCACCTAAATCTAGATATCATAATTTTTATTCGGTAAAATAAGACTTGGCATAAGAAGATTCATAAATATCGTTATTAAATTTGTAATCCAATGGATTAAGAGTTTATTTAGTCACCAAAAGAACAAAGGTTCAAGTCTCAGTGGTGGACAGATTTTTTCTTAATGTGAAGCAATTACAACGCGAATCCTGTTAAAGTATTCTATCATCTATCAAGTGGTCCAATTTAAAGTCATCCTCAGAAGCTCAAGAAATTAAAGGTCACTCATATCCAAATTCAGGAAATATTACAGCCGTTTATTTTGACCAAGTATTTCAAAAGAAAATGTTTAAAGCTGAGAAAGTTTTGACAAAAGCTTAGGAAATTCAAAACATCAAATTTGAATGCTCATCGAGAAAATCTTAAATTTAAATTCGAAAGTTGTTTTGGCAAAAATTAGTATATATACCTACTTCAAAAGGTTCAAGGTTTTTTAGAATTATCAAAAACAAATTTCTGGGGTGCCAAAAGTTAAGTACAAAACACAATTCAGAAATTATTGCGGGTTACTAACAGGTCATTGGCCTAGACTTCGGCCATAGCAAGAAGAAGAAGAAGAAGAAGAAGCATTCAGAAATCGTCTTTTTAGTGTTCAGACTAGCAAATACTATACCGCAAACCACGCTGCAAAGTTTTTAATATACTGTAAAACTGTATAACGTATGTAACTAAAGTTTTGGGAAAAATGTTCAAATCTAATAATACAAACTATAATTGTTTTACTTAAATTTATACTACAGAAAACTATTCAGTGAAAGTTTAACGATAATTATAATGTATCACATAGCAGCTAAAGGGCCATGGGTTTGATATCCAATGGTAACGTGATTGCTTTATTTTTAATATGAAAACAATCATACGAAAAATTTTCCCAAAACTTTAGTTACATACGTTAATTCTTTAAATTCAAATCTACCTACCCATTTGATAATTGTATTCAAAGTAAAATTGAATGTTTTGTTGGTGCTGGTGAAGTCATTCAGTCAAAATAGCAAAACTTAATCAAAAGAATTTTTAAAAATCAATATTTTTATAGATTCTAATGCCAGAACCAAAATGCAGGTGAAAGTATATGTTAATAGTTTTAAATATGCAGGCTTTATAATCTAAATTCCAAAATTAAACTCCCTTACATTAAAAAAAAACGAATTATCAAATTATATAAGAAACATTTGAAGGTTCATCCAAGTACATTCCTGCGTAGAAAGCAAAACAGATAGCAAACTCGTATTTGAACATGGGCGTTACGAAAGCACATCTGGTCAAATTTTTTCAACCTATTTAACTAAACCACTTGAAATTGTACAACCATGTTGCGTATTGCGCCGCAGCCTTTCATGTATCCGTAGTATGAAATAATTAATTGCTTTAATTGCATATAAAACATACTGTAGATAGGCTTATGACCTTATGAGTGTTAAAAAACACTTACATTTTCCAGAACAGCATCCCTGAAGCTTCTGTTCCTGTATCAGTCACATACGTCAGTCTCAGCACTCACACGCGGTAATAACCACAACAGCTCGTTATATAATAATTACATTATTGTAATATTTCAACTCGTTAACACTTCAAATGAAGTTTTTAGAACATTTATGGAACTAAACAAACACGTAACGAGGCTAGCGAAGAACTGTTGAAACCTGCAAAGACAGCTAACGATACCGATATCCTTATCAAACAACATTCTATTTTAAAAAAATTCAGATTTTAAAAGTTAAATAATACGAAAATACTAATTCGTGATTATATCAGGAAATATGTGGATATTTTAAAATGTAATTTAGCTACTAAATTCAATATAAATCGAAGCATATTTCGGAGACTGTTTAAATATCAAATTTTAGTAATTTTTTTAATTATTTGTACCAACCTTTATGCTCATACAATGTGATTTTTTAAAAACTCAATTGCAGCAGGCCGTATTCTGACTAATACAGACAGTTCTAAGGTTATTAAGACAGAATACGGCCTGCTGCAATTGAGTTTTTAAAAAATCACATTGTATGTTAAGTTAATAAAATATTTTGGACCTTTATTAAAACTAAATTTTTGTTTCGAAAACTTATAATTATTATTATTAATTTTATATTCGTTCTAAATTGTTTCTGTTATGAAAACATTTATGTGTAAAATAGATAGATTTCGTTTTTTTAAATTGAAAAAATAGCGTTCTCTTTAACTTGCTTTAACTTGCTACACAATAACAACACTACAATTCTAAAAGAGTTGGGCTGGGCTTCAGGCAAAATAAGGAAATAAACAGAAAATGAAGAATTTTAAATAGCGATTTTCAGTATTGAATGTTAATTTTGTTTTTAACAATATAAGAAAATTGTGATGAAGATGAAACAAAATCAAAAACAAATCTGTCTATTAAATACTCTCTGAATATTATTTATGAGAATTCTGTTTTGTCATTAAAAATAGTTATTTACATTACAAGTTGCGAAAGTTTACTTTTAGGTGCGAGGTGTTTTTGAATTTCTGAGGCGCAGCCGAGGCCAATTAAAAACTCCGAGCACCTAAAGGGCTTTCGCAGCGTGTAATGTATTAAATTTTTTTAAAATGATTCAGTGATTAATAAGGTGGGTTGTTGTCAACGTTACTACGGTAACAATACCGTACTATTTATTTTCGCTTTCGCTCGCGCTACCAGGCTACGAAAGTAACACTTTCGCAGGAGGGGAGCATAAAAATAAATTTTATTTTCAACCATATATGTAATAACGTATTACAAACTGTTTTGTAAGTTGGAAAATTGGCCTTTACTGACTGTTACTTTGTACCCCAGTAGAAAGTGATCAGCTGATCACTTTTCGCCCGCCCAGGTGGAAAGTTGTTACTTTCCACCCAGGTGGAAAGTGATCAGCTGATTACTTTCCACCCGGCCGGCGTAAATGACAGCTTGTTTGTTCAACATATTAATTATTATTATAAATGATTCATATTAATTTATATGTATGTATGGTTGAAAATAAAATAGTATACAAACCTTGGTGAACTATAATTATCTCTCGACAGTAACGAACTACTTTCCACCTCGGTATGTAATATACTATTATTAACTGCAAAATTTTCATTTATCTTACATTTACTTAAGGTAAATCCCAATTTGCATCCATACGACAAAGACAGGTCTTAAACCGATTTTAAAAAATAAAAAAAAATATTTTGCTTATTATATGCATTGAAAGAAGTATAAATAGGTCTTTTTTAGCAGTAATTTCTTGAACTTCATGTATTGAAATACTGACAAGCTGTTTGCTGTTGAACTAACCTCTAAGCGTGTGATTTAGCTTGTTAAATTGATATTAACTAAATTAAGTAAAATAATGTACGTACTACTTGCCAATTTTTCATTCTGTGGAAATTCAATGAATTCTACTTAGAAAGAGGGCTTTAATACTTTTTAGCAGTTCTCCATAATTTAATACGTAAACTACGTCACTGACATAAAAAAAACGTTACATTTTGTTGTATTTACTAATACATCTCATATTTAATAATCAAAAAAATTCAAACAGTTGTTTAGAATTCTGACCATGTTATGCTACAAAATACAATTCAAATTCTTGCAATCGGATCTTCCCTGATATGTTATTAATTTGCCCTTTATTGATAATAAGAGAATTTATAAACATTAAATTCTTTAGATGTACCACTTGGCCCAAAGACTTACTCGTTAATCTAACTCCTAAAAGGGCAACTTAAAATACTGCGAATAAAATTAAATTATTAAAAAATTTCAGCTTATTTTTATCAAAATAGAACGATCTGAGCAACTAAAGACAGGAATGACTTTCAGTTTTGAATATTAATAATTTTGCCTTAATAGGTATACAACTGTTGAAAGTTGATTTTCATATTTTAAATAAGGCTTTTTTGTTTTTCACTAATTGTTTACAATTATAAAATAAAGAAGGGCAAAACGACCGATAAATAAAACACATTGGTTACGTTTAAAAAAATACCTTAAAGTCAAAATGTCATAACTAAGGATTCTTCTTCTTCTTCTAACTTTTAAAGTAGGCCATCAACCTGTTTTTTGCCATGTTCTTGGATGGTATCGCTCCATCGTTTCTTGGGTCTGCTAATACTTCGTCTTCCCTCAGGTTGGCCATCTCGTGCAATTCGTACTACTCTACTCTCCTTCATTCTTTCAATATGTGCGCTGTGCGTTCCATTCGTTTCTTCTGTATGAAACCCAATCGCTGATGTTTTCGACCTTACATATTTCCCTTATATTTTGTATTTCTTACTCTGTCATATCTCGTTTTCCTGCTATTCTTCGTAATATATTCATTTTGTAACTTTTCCATCTGTTGTTTACTCTTGGCTGTTTGTGGTTTTGTCACTGCCGTGTATGTTAGAATCGGTCGTATTGTACTTTCATATATATGCTGGTTTTTGTTTCCTGGCGTGGTTAAGACATCCTGGTACTATTTTTGCTTTTATGATGTATGCCCTTATTTCTCTGTGTAAGTCTCCGCAGTTAGTAATAGTTATTCTATAGGTTTGTCATATGCTACTAGTTTACATCTCACCGGTTCTTGTGAGATCGTCATTGATTTTGTTTTTGGTACCGATATGTTCAAATTGAATTTTTTGCAAGTATTGAGAAAGAGTTGTAGCATTCTCTGCAGTTGATCCTCGTTGCCTGATATTAATACTACATCGTCTGCATAGCTTATTATGTTTATTTTTTTGTGCCCATTTGAAATGCCTGGGTTTGTTTTACGACTTGATTTCGTCCATTACAACATTAAACAATAATGGGCTGAACGAGTCACCCTGTCTTATACCTTTTCGTGCCTGTATGGCTTCCGTTAATTTATTGTTGTTATATTTAAAGTACATTGTGTTATCTGTATACAGGGTGTCCCAAAACGTACAGGAAATATTTCAAGGATGAATTCCAGAACTTATTTATAGTCGAAAAGTCCACATATGTTTAGGATAGCTGTGAAGAATCTCGAATGGCCCTAGGTACTAGAAACTTTAGCACCCTGTATATCGAAAACCAAGCATTTTGAAATATTTCCGGTACGTTTTGGGGCACCCTGTATATGTTTTTTATAGTTTCTATTATGATTTTTGGTACTTGCCTTTCGTATAGTATATTTATGACGTCGATTAATTGGATATTATCAAAGGCCTTGACTAAGGATTATTTATTGTTACTGTACTTATTGGATAGTATACTAAAGAATAGTCAGAAGAAACGCCACTGAAAACTTAAAACTCTACTTAACCATTTACAAGAGAAAACTCCGATTTCAGAAATTTTTTTACAGTATTCTTCCATGTTAATGTATCATTCTCGATAGAAATGATAACAAGATTACCGTCTTTTTTGATGGTGGTAGATCTTTAATATCGAAAGTGTTTCAAAAACAATAGGCTGGCTATACGTAATCATCTAATCATCAAAACAAATAAAAAAAGCTCTTATAAGACTCGTCTCGTAATTTTATTTCGAAATTTTTCAATTTCATACAAAACTCTATTATAACTTTAGTGTATTATTCACTATTTGTAAAAGTATAGAATTTAAAAAATAAATGAACTTTGCAACCGCAATAAAACTGTTAATAAAATCACTCTGTAATAAAAACAACAGAATGAGTTGTTTTTGCTTTCTACCTTTTAAAATTAGATATAAATTGTTTTGTATGTAAATAAAGAAACTTAAAAAAATTGTATCTTTTAAATATTCTCTCAATGTTATTATATAAATTTGAAGCTAATTTCTGTTAGGCGGCCGCACACATGCGGTATTCGCCGAGCATCGGGTAACGAGCATTCGCTACTTGGCAAACACCTACTAGTGTGGATGGGAGATTTGAAGCAAATATTCGGTACTCGCCGAATACCAAACATTTCCCGCTGAATGCCGGTAAACTAACACAAGTCAAAGGAGACGAATGTTTGCGTTTCGTCCAAATGTTCGTAAAGTGTTTGGTGAATTTTTAATGCAACTAGCCATTTCGAGTTCGCAATTTTACATTATTTAGAATATGGGGTGGTCTAATGAACGAATATTAGAATTCCTGGATGTAGGTATACGAAAAAGAGACAGTTATTTAGAATTCGGCACAGGTCTTGAAAAACAGGAATGAGGTACATGATGCCTGGAAAAGAATACAAGAAGAGTTAAGCGTATCCGTGAGGATTGCGGATCACATTATCCATCTCTTAACAAGATATTAACCTTTTAATGATAAAATAATATTATTGCATTGCGTTGACGAATATTCGTCAATTTCCCGTTCCGAACAAATGCTCGCCAAATAGTCGCATGTGTGGAGCAGTGTGCTCGGTATGTGACGAGTAGTTCGGCAAGTAGTTCGTCAAATAGCAAACATTCGGGATTCGGCGAGTACCGCATATGTGGCGCCGCCTTTACAGCCAACTTTGAAGAATGAATAAAATTTTATTTGCAATGTTTTCTGCAGAATAGTATACTTATCTATAACATAAGCAAGTTGAAAAGCAACAAATATCCAGAAACATTTGGTATTTCGACCATGTTTTAATACAATATACACCTCAAACGCTTTGAAGTCAATTCTTTCTATTATAACTTCACTGATATACAATTGAATTTTTAAGGCCTTTAGGAGATTATTTTTGATTTAAAATTACTTATATAAAACAACTTATTTAGCCACAATTCAAATATAGTGTTTTTGGGACACTCGATAATTTAGCTCTGAAAAGGTTATATTAAAATATTTTGAAGTAAATAAAATTATTAAAGTTTACCCCTCGCAAATGATCTAACTGGTCTAAAAATACATCAGTATTAAAGTATTCTGAAAAATTATTACCTAACTAAAAAATGTTTCAATAATTATTATTATGATACAAGGTACCCTTTGTGCACGCAGAGATCACCGAACTGTAGCTTTAATTTAATTTAGTTGTATAAAAATTCATGGCCGATAATAATGTACCCAAATAGGCTTTAGCAAATTTCAGTGGCGTGTTTTTTTCTAAAGGATTTTTATCGCCTCCGGCGTCTAAACGACGCGCCGGTAAGGAGCAGAACTGCATTATCAGCGGAAATGTAATACATCTGCTCAACATTTATTTTATTATCTGCTCGAAATCATTTGGAACGATCTATGAGTTATGGGAAGCAGTTATTCAAGTTTTTCTAAGGAACTCCGTATTAAACGAACATATCTTCTTGGAGTTAATCTTTTTTTTCTTATTTCTCATTACCTAACACACCTATATTTAGCGATTGGTTTTTCCGTTTTCTCTTACTGATTGGAAATGGCATTACCGGGATCGTACATCTGCATTGCATTAAGCTAGATTAAAATTAACCAGTAAGATAGTAAATCAATAATGACTAGCACTAATGCATTTGGTGAATTTAGGAGTCCATTAAATTGTCATGACTGACCCGTGTTACGGTAACTTGGTCTTGATCACATTAGTATTGGCTTAGTTGTGGGGTGCAATGTCTTAGAATTTAACGTATACGTTTCCCTGCTGCTCGCTTACAATTCGATTAACTTTTATCAATCGTTAATATAATCAAAATGTTAGTATAACCCGTAAACTTGAAGGATGTTCAGGAAAACTTGCCAACTGCTACAACTTTTACTAGGAATGAGGCTGAAATTTTTTCATCAAACTTTTTTCTGAACTGTCTCTTTACCTACCGGTCTCTATCTGAGTTCTTTACCAAGCAATTTTTTATCCGATCGCTTTCTCCGTAGAACCGCTGACACGGAGTTTTTCGTGACGCCTTTCAAACGCGAAAATAAGGGAAATTTTCAGGATTTACCTACTATTCTCGTTTATACGAAGCACGTAAGTTGTCAGTTGTTATAGGAGAATGGATCTTTTAAGGCTTTAGAGTATATGAACTTGCGGCGTGGAAAATTTATTTTCTCTGCTGTTTATCACTGTTGTGTACTTATGCGAAAATAATCGCCTTTTTAGAAACCAACAGGATAACAGCATGATATAACTTTCTGTCCAAACAAGTTTTTATCTTGAAAAAAAGCACGTTAAATTCATTCTAACGGAATAAGCATTTTTACTTGCCTGACATTTAAATAACCCATAAATCTTGTAACTTTATTAAGTTACGAATAAATTCCCACTTTGATTAAAACTTAATTCTTGAAAACATCAGCGCAAACTGTGCTTTTTTTAATTTTCACTAACTTAGAAAAAAGGAGTCCGTAAATATTTAACAATAACGGGACAAGACACTAAATCTCACTGACGGTTCTTTTGGAATGTAACGATTCGTTTTCGCATTTCCTTTCGAATAGTTGAACCCCCCAGAAAAGAATCACCTAACAATTTGCTTGCTCGTCCCCAAATGGTTCGTTTCAGGAAATTAACTTCGACAAATTTGATCACCGAATAATCCCTCTCTTGGATAAATTAACAATTATCCTCCTCGATATCGTGAAACCATACAAATTTAATTATTCAACTGAACGTTCTTGTTCTTTTAAGCATTTGAAAACGAGTATTACATTGTACATTTTCACGACTAACATTTACTTATGCAATTAAAAGAGATTTTGATTTTTAATACAAACTTAGGTAGAAAGGAGAGGGGAGAGCAAAGTGTAGAAAGTAGAAACTGGAAAACTAAATTAAGGACGTACTAAGAACAATTGCGGTTACTACAATATCACAGGGTTGCCAGATTTGGTGATTTTACACAGAACTGGCGATATTTCTCCGCGCTCGCGACTTATTTTTCATGTTAGCGCTAGGTTTTTAATTTGGCAATATTTTGAGCAAAGTTTATTTAACGGTTTATAAATTAGGATTCAATTATATACAGGAAAGGACAGAAACGTTGTCTACATTTAGGTTTTAATACGCCTTGATTGATGATTCTGGATTTATATTATCTTTCGGTACAATAAATATTATTTCATCATCATCATCATCTTCGTCAAGGATTAGGCCTATTGGCCTGTTCCCGCTCAGAGGGCCTTCGTTTCTTCAAAGCAGAATACAACTACAACGTCAAAAATGGGGAGCCCACCTGCAATGTAACAAGTTTACCTATACAAACCCAAGGGACACCGAGACGTGGATAGAGCTAAGAAAAATACTATTTAGTAAATAAAATAAAACAGATATACCTTGCATTAAAAATGTTGCATCATTGGTTATAGTGTTATTTATGTATCTATATTTAAAATTGGTGCATTTGGCGTTTGTAGTTCTAGACTTGGCGCTGTTGTACAGAGAGAGTCTGGCAACCCTGGACACACATAAGAATAATAACATAATAAGCAATTTGTTGGATATAAATGAAAGCAAACAACTAGTATTTTGAAATGAAAATGAAAGATTCCAGTGAAAGGGGGCAGGTTTCAAACATGTTGAAAATTCCAAGGAAGACTTAGAGATGACTGAAGCCTTTTCCTTTTTCGGATTTTGCTGAACATTGGGATTTTATTGTATTATTTCAACTAACCTTCATCGAATATGTACTTGTTTTTGATTTATTACTGTAACGTAGTGGTTATTACCAATAATAATGTTAAAAATTAGTAAAAATAAGTTAATTAAATCTAATGCCAAAGGAGTGGTATGTTTAACCTACTACGCTACGTGGGGTTTGCTGCGAGAGGTTTTGTATTAAAATTCTGGTTCAACTAATATAACATGAATTTTCCGACTTTAATTAGGTTTTACAAAATATTATTTAGAGTTAAAATTAAAGATAAACACTTAGACAATTTTAGAGATAAGTACATACAAACAGTAAAGTTAATAAACCGAAACAAACGGTTTGATCCAAACTATTAGCAAGTCTTACTATGAATTGAATTACATTTACGTTATATACAGTAGTCTTACATAAAAAGGGCACAATGTTGACTTAAAGTCCTGAAAATATGTACAAGGACTTTTCGTGCTTCTTGGAATGAAAGCTGATTCAGATTAAATAATTTTTTGAGATCAAGTTTTCAATCAAACTGTTAATTAAAAAGATGTAAAGACCTAAAGAACCTTTTATTTCATTCTAAAGCTCACCATGGAATCAAATATCATTTCTATCGGGTTTTCGAAGTTAAGCACTTAAAAATTAGAAGGCAGTAAGAACATATCTTCACAATTCGGCACAAATTACTTCCTGGTAATTCAGAAAAATTAGCAATGTTTTTTTCGATTTTATAAAAGATATAAACATTAAACAACGTAGCAATTTTTTTAACTTTAAAAGATACATCGCAGACTGTAAATACAAACTAATGATGTTTGTTTGTGTAAATTTGAACTGCCATTGTTTCGTGTAAACCCAGAAAACTTCATAAGTCTTTTCCCCTTTTTTCCTTTGTCGCAATTCTAGCAGTCTAATAAGTTTTGAACACAACCAGACAAATGTAACAGTTTTCCAACTTGTTTGAAAAGCAACATTCTTTGTCACACCATCACCGAGTTTTATATCAGAAACACCTGCTTTGGAGTAATTTAAAACTGCATAGAATGCATTTATTTTGCAGAAAACCCTGTTAAAAATAGGGGCTTAGACTGAAGCAATAGGGTGATTAGAAGTACCAGGATTATAGGCAGTAACTATTGAAATTTAATAAAATTCTTGGTCTAGACGGATATTTGGTAAAATTCGTAATGAATGCAACGGTTTCTGATAAGTAAGTCGAAAGAGATAAAAACTTTCAAACTGCTTACAAAGTATCTACTTTATAAAAATCGCTCGCTGTAAAAATAAGGGCAGAAGTCTCTTTAAACTTATTCGAAATTATTCGAAATTCCAGGATTATAAACAAGGTAGACAAAAGATTTATGAAATTCATGAAATTCAACGGTTTGTGGTCAGTAAGTCACAGAAATTAAAATTGGAAAACTGCAAACGATGCACTTACTTTCTAGAAATTACTACAAAAATAAGGACTAAACATTCGCTGCACAGCAGGCTTATTAGGAATTCCATGAATATAAGCAAGAAAGTAAGAATTTTGACAAAATTTATCAAGGACTCAACGGTCCTTTGATAAACAAGTCAAAATAATTAAAACTTTAAAACTGCAGACCTTGCACCTACCTTATAGAAATCACTGTAACAAAAAAATCCAGAGTTTTAAGTAACAACGAGTGAACTTTAGTAAAATTCTTGATTCACATAAATATTTGTAAAAATTCATACCATAAACAACAGTTTCTGATGGACAAGTTAAAGAATTGAGGCATAAGACTTTCTACGATTAGTTTTTTTCCAAATATCTTCTAGAGAGATATGGGTTTAGTTTTTCCCAAGGAGTTTTCAATCCAAAAAATACTTAACCAAAGAAACGGAAAAAATTTTTCGAAATGCTAACTTTTTTCGAATAATTTAAACAAACACAGCACATGTGTGATTTGAATTTCGAAAATCAAGTTTTAAACCTAAAATTTTGAGTTGTATCTTGAACGACTTGAACAGTATACTATGATTTTTGTAGTAATATTTAATTAAAAATTTAAATTTTGAAAATCGAAAGCTACCCTGATTTCGAATTTGATGAAAAACGACTTTACTTGACCTCGGAATGTTCTTTAAGCAATAGAAACAAATACAACAGAAATAAGCATTCAATACATATCAGAGAGAGACAATTATTGACAGAAAACGGACACCAGTTTTTAGAAAATAACCCAGAATATAGGACATACACAAGTAACAATTAAAGAGGAAGAAATAGATAATACAATAAAAGCATTAAAAAATGACAAGTCGGCATGAGCAGGAGGAATAGTGAAAGAGCGAGAGGTTTTATGTTAAAAATATCATTTAGAATTAAAGTTAAAGATAAACACTTAAACCATTTTAGATATTAGTTTTAAGTACATACAAACATCAAAGTTAATAAAATGAAACCAAGAGTTCGATCCAAACTATTAGCAGAAGACATACTGTGAATTAAATTACATTAAATTAAATACAGAAAAATAGTCTAACATAAAATCGTAGGAAACATCACTAGTACGAAGGATCTGACTTCGTAAGGACATGATTGTAGAATTACCACACCAACCAGAGTGAGGTTTTACTGAGCAATTCCTTATATAAGAAGTCAACACCCACGCACACGTGTCTTAGAACAACGGCATGCACTTAACGTGCTAAAGCTACGTGCATTTTTACAGAATGCTATTTTAACGGAATGCTATTTTAACGTTCCCACGCAGTACACAGCTGTGTTGAGAGTCATATTTCAGGTTCACGGCGTTCAGCCACGTTCCTCGCATGCCTTCATTCCTGTTACAGTGTAGTGACCTTAGGTAAAACACATCATATCCATGCGCGTGGAGATGCATTTCCTAGCATCGCTTCATTACAATATTAAAAAATAATAGTAAACAAATTAGAAGATGAGATACAGGATGCAACTGGAAAAGGACAAGTAGGACTTACTGCTGGAAAATCATGCGTTGATATATGTATATGTTATGGACAAAGTGATTAACAGGTCATTATTCATAATGTCTGGTCATTATGAATAATGTCCAAAATGACCGGACAAATTGATAAATATTGATTAATTTATTAAACTGACCAGGCACTATGAATAAAGCTACTTTCCATTTGGGCAATTTGATTTTAAAAAGAAAGTTTCCACTTGCTCGTAAACAATTATTTATTTTAGAGAACATAATGAACGACAACAAAGTAAAAATCAACTTAAGTAAACTTCCAGGATGTCATTTTTGGTACAGTATATTAAAAATATTTTATTAGTTATTTATTCGAGCAATTAACACTTTGATGGCACTTTGAATTGCATAATTTTTTTTCTTTGCGACAATTGCATCTATTCGATTTGCAACCTCCTTTACAACAGCATCGATTATAGCCTTGGCCTCCAGAACCAGATGACATTCTTGCACATTCTCTGAGTGAGATATCTGCATCCGGTACTTCTCCGGCGGAAATGAAATTTTCTTTACAAATAGTAAATTGGTTTCTAGAATATAATTGGTTCAACATGCCATGTTTGGTGCCCAATTTGTCAAAGCTTTTATCTTCACCAGCAACAACAACAGCTAAAATATTTCTTCCATCAGAACGGGCTCGATCTACATCTGGTACACGAACTCTTACTGTTTCACCGACATGAGCTGCTGGGTATTTGGAATTCGACGTATCAACCATTTTTTCTGCTTGTTTTTTAAGATTAGATAAAGCCATTTTCCTTTTTTTAGACACACTTCTTACTTTATCTTCTATTTCTGGAAGCAACTGATTGAATTCTTTTTTTTTTCATTCACCGACTCTGTAATAGTAATAACGTTTTGGTTTGGTTGGTAATCTTTTGCATGCGAAGACGTAGGTATCTGAGCTTCATCAATTATGTTGCTATATGGGGGTGACATTATCGAAGAATCTTTTACAATATTATCTTGAACGGCACTTGATCCTTCAGAGTCTGAGCAATTACGACTTTCTTTATTGTCATTACTTTTAGAAATAACCTCTAAATCTTCTTCCGTATTAATGTTGGTTAATACTTCGTAAGGTATGGAACTCTTTAGACCAACTTTTAACTTTGTACCAAACATGGCCTCATAGGGGCTACAGTTTATGCCAGTGTGATGGGCTCGATTTTTCATCAGTTGTACAAAACGTATTCCTTCCGACCATTTGTTAGTGTTGTTAGTCGCCATCCAAGAACTAAGCATATTCTCTACGTCTTGATTGCATCTTTCTACTGAGCCCTGACTTTGCGAGTGCCTGGGCTTCCCATGCACCATTTTTAACTCGGGCCACATGCTACAAAGTTCTTTGATGACATTGTTGGCAAATTCTCTGCCATTATCGCTTTGTAGAATACTTGGAGCACCGAAAATTGTAAAAATATCTAAGATAACATATGCTACTTCTTCAGCTCTTTTTGTTTTCAATGGTCGTAGTTGAACAAATTTAGTTAAATGGTCTTGATACACTAATATAAATTTATATTGGTCATCGGCTTCTGATTGCATATCGATGAGATCGACTTGACACCTCGAGTTCATTTCCTTACTTAAAATTGGTTTAACCACCAAACCTTTCTTAGGAACACTATGTTTCTTCTGACAAATTTCACACAAGCTCAAGTAAATTAGGATCATCTCCCTTGTAATATTTTTATATTTCTTACCTAATTCTTTTTCCATGCGGGTTCTACCACTATGGCCAATAGCAATATGGGTGTCGTGCAATATTTTAAAAATTTCTTCGGTGTAAACGTAATATTTAACCAAACTTCCTTCTTCTAGAGGATAAATTAATTTTTCCGTTACTCCGATAGCGACAACGTCATATCTACGTAAACGCTGATATTCTTCCGGTAATTTTGAAGTCGTTTTGGTTTTTGCCTCTTTTACTTTCTCTATCATCGTTAAATATGCAGATTTTGTAAGAATTTGAGTGTTCTGTCCTTTTGTATCTATTAACTCGTTTAATCGAATGTTGAAACGATTATTCATACTATTTGAAAATTGTTCCATGATTGATATTATATTTTTAAGAAGTTCGCACTATTTTAGGAAACAGAAGTAAAATTAAAACTTGCCAATTGAACATAACAATCGGTACTAAACAATATACACGTGTAACTCAAACGCAATGACCATCTGACAGTTTAACACACTACTTGAACGCTGATTGGCGAGCGTTTGTCACCTGTCTACTGTTGCCAGAAAGGTATCTTATAATCACATTGTCCAGTTATATGGTAGCAGTATTCATATTGCCGGTCAATTTGATAAATTATGATAAACAACTTGAAATTTATTACAATGACCGATTTTGTTTGTCATTATTCATAATGACCGGGCATTATGCATAATGTCCGTTTTAATCACTTGGACCATAACATATATACAATAATGACTAAGAGAAGAAGGAGGAAAGAACAGAGAGATAAGTCTGGCATTTACAGATATACCGAAAACATATGACTTAGTACCCAGAAGTAGACTATGGGAAGCAATGAACGAGCTGGAAATAAACAGTTTACCCTAAGCTTTGTATATGATCAAGTTGTTATCGCACAGGACAGTTTTGTGGTTAGAAAGCTTAAAGAAGGGTACAGCAGAGCGTCTAGAAGTTAATTTCGAGATAACAAAATACTTAATAACGAGCAAAGATAGGCACGCGATATTAGAAATAGATGAAAACACAAAAATTAAGAAAACCGACAGATTTAAATATCTAGGGAACATAATAACAAAACAGAAACATCAGAAGAAAGCATAATCCAGTCTAGGACAACCCAGAACTTATATTAAATAGTTAAATTCGGCACTGTGAAACAAACGTACAGCAAAGAACAATAAAACAAGAACATATGGTTCAATGACAGAGTATTAAGCAGTGGCGGTTCATGAGTTTTTAGGGGTAAGGGCTGCAGACAAAATTACTCTAAATTAATGAGAAAATCTTACCTTAATTTTATTAATGAGGGAAAATAAAGTCCATGCGACGGTTTTTGTAACTCACAAATTTGTCTATAACTTTAGAATTAAAGTTTTTAATATTTTGCACCAAATCCTTTATATAGCTGAAGTATTTAACCATTCTTACGACATAGTGTTTGCTAAGAATGTTTTTATTCTTTTTAACGTAGAAAAACAGCGTTGCTTTGTCCACTTTGATTTAAAGTTAATTTAGGCGTAGGCCGTCCCAATGATTTTTCTTCAAAACTTCGTCTTAAAAAGGGGATTTTAAAAGGTTTTTCGACGGAATTCATATTGAATTTCGGCAATTTTACAACGATAAGCAAGACACTACCTAAACAAATAGATTACGTGCATTATTAGAAGTAATAAAAGAATATGTACATTGTACATAATTAAATATGTAATTGTATAGCAACTTGTTTGCTAAATAAACGTTTATGTTATTATTATCGCCACTAGGTAGACACAGAAAGCATAACAATGTTCGAAACAAAGCGTTCTCTCTAAACAGCGGCGAATAACTAATTCAGCGGCAGTTTAGACCGTCGAGGTACAAAGCTAAATCTTAATGCTTTAAACTACAATCTACCCGATTTCGGCACGTTGTTTGGTAATGCAACAAATTGTGATGAGAGATGTAAAAATCTGAAATCTAAAAATCTACCAGGAAATTCAAATTTGTATCCCGAAAAAGACTTGAAAACTTAACCTTGAAATGTATTTTAAGAAACCAGTATTCGAGAAACCCTAGATAAAACAGAAATTTCATTTCATTAGAAATCCAAATTTTGCAAATTAAGTTTGTGTTCCGGAAACTATGCTGAAATTCGAATTTTATCCTGAAAAACAACTTTGAAATTTAACCTCAGAAGTTCTTTGAAGAACTACTGGTTCAGAAGGTCAGAAATAAAAATAGAACATTCATTTCATTAGAGATTTGAATCAAGTTTATGTCCTGAAAATCTATGCTGAGATTCGGATTTGTATCCTGAAAACCAGGACTCCGAACCGTTATTTTTTTCGTTTCGGTTTTCGTTCCGGTTCAAAGAAAAAAATATATATCAGTTCGGTTTTGGTTTTCGTTCCGACGAAAGTAACGGTTTTTTCCGGTTTCCGGTTATCGGTTCGGTTCCGGTTAGAAGCCCTGCTGAAAACTACTTTCAAGATTATCTTTCATAAAGAAACTCTGAAGGTTTAAGATAAGAATGAAATATATATTTAATAAATATTTATTTTGCAAATCAAGTTCATGTTCTGAAAATTTGATTTATTTACATCTGAAATTCCACATTTACCTTAAAAACGACCTTGAAAACTAATCTCGCACAATTTTATTTAAAAAAATTGTATTAAATACGTCTCACATGAACACAACATGTATGTTTTATTGGAAAATTGAGCTTTTGAATCCAGAAAATCAAATTTTTATCCTGAGAATGGTATTTGCACCCTAAAAGAAGTTTTCGAAGATGATCTCAGAATCTTTATTTTTAATTTTGAAAAGTAAATTATTGAAGACAAAACAAGTATTTTAAAGATTAATTGTCATAATACACAATCCTTAATCTACATGAATATTTGCTAAAATTCATAAGAATCAGAAGGAAGGCAACGGTTTCTGATAAGAAAGTCGGGGTTATTAAGGCGTTAAAACTGCGTGCGACACACTGATTTCTTAGAAATCCTTGTAAAAGGCCTAAATTTTCCTTCCTCTCCTTACTAGTGAAGTTATTACAATATTCGATGAAATCGTTGTTCCATACACGAATATTTGCTAAAATTCATAATAAATGCAACGGTTTCTGAAAAAAAAGACAAACTGCATGCCATGCACTTATCTTTTTTTTTTAAATCCTTGTAAAAGGATTATACGTTCCTTAAGCAGCGAGGTTACCAGAAATTCCATAAAATCCTCAACCCATCTGGTAAAATTCAGAATGAATACAATAATTTTTAATAAGAAAATAAAAACTTTCAAACTGTATGCAATGCATAGATTTTTTAAGAATCCTTGAAAAGGGGCTGAATTTTCTTTAGGCGGAGGGGTTATTAGAAATTTAATAAAATCCTTGAGCCACATACCAAATGCAAAGGTTTGATAAGAAAGTAAAAGTATTTTTAACGCTTTAAAACTGCATGGAACGCACATATTCTTTAAGAATCCTTGAAAAAGGGCTGAAGTTTCCTCAAGCAGAGTGGTTATTACAAACTCCTTGATCAAGATGAATACTTAGTAAAATTCATAATGCATGCAAGAGGTTTAGATAAGAAAACCAAAGAGCTTTAAAGCTTTAAAACTCTATGTGCTGCACTTGTTGTATAGAAATTCTTGTAAAAATAAAAGCGGAATCTTCCTTAAATAACAGGATTGTTAGCAACTGCAGTCAGACACACACATACCTATACATACTTTTTTACTACTATCAATTATTTTTTGCAATATTTCAGGCGACAACATAAAACGATAATGTAGTGCAGAGAGTGTTCCTGTTTCCTTGCACCTTCTAAAAAGGTAAAGGTATCGGCACTTACACTCCGCGAGGGTGTATGGCCGGCAACACACAGAGTTAAGGCCTTCTAAGTCGCTTTCATACCTGGTTGCTTCGCACGCTATGCGTACGGAGTGATGTGGTAAACATCACGCCTTCAACAACCAATGAAATTTGGTAAAATCTTAGATCATCATGAATATTTTCTGAAATTCATATCAAAAACAAAAAACGATGGTTTGTAATAAGCAAGAAGGCAAAGAAGTTAAGACTTTGTAAGATATATTTTTCCAAAAATTTCTACAAATACGGATTGAATTTTTCCTGAAAGCAAGGAATATAAACAACTCGATTAAAATCTGATCAAATCTGTCATCTAGATATTTGGCAGTATTCATGATGGAAACGACAGTTTTTGATAAACAAGCCAAAGAGATTAGGAAAATATCATCGATTAACATTAAAGATATGCCTTTAACTCAGCCCAGCTAGATAACGGGTATGTTTTATTAGAATGGCAAAGTTCCCTAGCAATACTAACATAAGATAAAGAGGGTAAAATTCCCAATGCTACTAGAATGTGTATGTATGGTGAAAAAACACTAAAACAAGCCGTATCTACGTAGTTTAGAGAACGGATGTTTTTATGCGCTAATAAAAGTTTAATTGCGTACAGAAACATTCTACTGCTGACATCTGCACATACAGATAAAGCGGGCGAAACGTTGCAGCTTTACTTTAGAAACTTGTACTCCCTCATCCTTATCTTTATAAAGTACAAACAAGCGGAATGTTTCTTCCTTTAGTAAAAGCAGAACTTAAAATCGGGATAAAAGCGTATTAGTGGCCGCCGAAACGTTCAGTTTTTAACGTTACAGGAGGCTACGGGAATTTTATTGACATTTTGAAGTGAGAAGCGTTTCAAACAAAATGTCACGAAGTATAAAGGGGTGGATGTGACAATTTGAGTTGGAAGGGACAATTACATAACAGTATGCGTGTTCACGCGTAAATATACATATGTCCGCGTGCGTCGTAACCCTTAACATGGCTGCCTCAACCCGACGTAAAATATTGCTTCAGCCACCATTCACCGGAAAATTTCAGTTTTATACCCTACAATATAAAACTATAAATGGTTGACACTCATAACAAAATCAGTAAAGATACGGTGATTTTTAATTTTATTACTACCGTAAAACACCCGATGTAGATATTTTAATAATTTACTTACTGCTTTATGTGCTTTAACTTTTGTTACGTGTGAGCTTTTGTATCTACCTGCTGATAACACACACAGATTTCATATTTGGAAAACCTTGTCCATATAAATATTATTAAGAAGCTTAATGAATCAAAATTTACTACAGCAAAATTACTTAATATAATTAATAATAATAATTCAATTAAATCACGACCTCTAAAGCTTTAAGCTTTCAAAATAAAAACATTCGCTTTTTAAGGCTGAAAAATGAATTTATTTTATAAAAGTTAGCTTAAAATAATCCAACAACTTTCGATAATAGAACTACCTAAAATTCAAACTCTTTCGGCGAAAGGGGCTGCAAGGTCTTCCCTGTAATACCAATAATTTCTCTACAAAACCATAGTGTCAGGTGTCAGACTGCTTCTGTACAGATATCAATGTCAATTTAAAAACATGCTACTCATAAGAAAGTAATTCGTCTGGGAAGTTTGGCATTGGCTACTTCTAAAAGTATTATAATCCATACTTGCCTTAAAGGACAAAAAGACATTGCACATCACGTCACGTATTATCTCAATGGATTGGAGTATATTGGTTTGGGTTGATGTACAATGTGCAGCAGAAGGAAAAAGTAAATGCAAGAAGGAATTCTCGCCGTCTGGGATTAGATGAGAATTCTCTCAAATTCCCCAAATAATTACGTTCCGGTAATGTGACTTATCTTATTACAAATTACTATTTGAACGCGGTGAACACACATCATGCTTACTATTTTGAAAATGCGGGTTATTGTGCGTAATCTATTTTATTATTAATCCCAGAAATTTTAAAAATATTATCAAAAATTACCGTGAAATTTGAAAATCCAGCACTGAAGGAGAATAAGAAGAACGTCAGTATTTTTTAACATCTTTTAGAAATAAAATAAATAAATTTCATCTAGCAAGAAAGCCAATCTAAGTTTTGCTTTTATGACAAAAAGGTATTTAGAAATGACTTATAAAAGTCCAAGTGACTAAAACTAAGATTAAATTATTTTTTGAAATACCTTTAATAAATATCGCCGGAGTGGCCGACTGGTTAAGGCATTCGACTACAGCGCGGAAGGTCTCGCGGTCACACCCGAGTCGCATGCTCGGCGGGTGGCTTACCCAGTCCCTGAAAATAATTGGCAACCGAAACACAGTGGTAGACTAAGAAAGGTACACGGCTGTTGAAGGCGTGGTGCTTACCAAACCACCCCGTACGCATAGTATGAGAAGCGACTTAGAAGGCCTTAACCCTCCATGTTGCCAGTAATGCTGCCGATAACTTTACCTCTAATAAATGCTTTTTAAATTATTGACTGAAATTTAGAATATTACAAGTTCGTTGTAATATAGTTAATATTTATAAGTTTGATCTTGTAAGCAAGCTATAGTTAGGCAAGGAAAATTTCCACATTTAGGAATTTTTTAATAAATTTTGTATTGGTCTTCCTAGATAATTTTAGATTTCTTGCTCTCCTTGCAAGTCGTGTCTTCGTTTTTTTTGATCCTATACTACCATTTAGTAATCAGCATATAAAAACTGTTTTATTCATATTTATTTCAGGCGTCTCGCCCCAACCCCATCTTCTTCTTTGGTATCTTTCTGAACGGTAGTGGACCTGACATTTCTCCTTGTTGCACTCATTTAGACATAGTTAATTCTTCAGTATTTTCGATTAAAAATAAATAATAAAAGTAAAATGCTCATATCCTATTAGAATATTATTTTTGCAACAATCAAGAAAATGTTTGAACTAACACCTTAGCTAATCTCTAAATTTTTAATTGTTTTATTTGGGTAAGCGCAGGAAAAGTAAAAATATTTTCAAAATAATATATTAAGAATTTCCCCAAAAGGATGTACCTCTAAAATTTACAAAATATGCTAATATCTCATAGAAATTATTTATTTTGTAAACCAATTAAGTTTCAAAAAGGACCAAACTCTCATGAAACGTATTACTGAAAGTAAGTGTCACATTTGACGAAATTTTCCTGAAAATCAAACTATTTTCATTAACATGGTTTCAATTATGAAAATCATGTTTAATTGTGTTTATTGTTTTTGTAAGACCCTGTATTACTTAATCATGTTGTTTTATTCAAGGTGCTAACTGATATTCTTGAAGAAGTGTTAATTTCGAACGATTAGTAAATTTAACTCATTATAATTAACTCCGCCGTGTTTATTAATTCTAGGGAATAATTACTCTCATCAGCGAAAGGCTTTTTAATGTGTCAGAACAAGTTGTGACAGGGGACTAATTTCTCCACGTAGCAAATTATTTAAACGCTTTTCGCAGGAACGTCCCGTTTACTATATTTATCTTTTACATATTGGATCAACGAACCCGCATGTAGCGAAATATAACATTAAAGATTAAAGGGTGTGCATTTTTCAAGTGCACTCGTTGCGAAACATATGCAGATTTTAGTGGTTTTGGCAATATATGCGCTTGCATGGGAAATATACGTATGTATACCATTTGTCTGTGTACTTCAGGCAAACGAGGAAAGTAGCGTGCATATGGAAAAATTGTCATTAATTTAAATAAAAACGCAATTTGGTGAAATGCATATATAATGAAGCGAGACCGAAAATTAGGAGAACATGCTCTGTATGCATCATATTTGCCGACGGGTTAACGGACATTATCATTGCGACATTTTAAACTTAATAGAAAAACAAATGGCGAACCTCGTGTGAGTTTAGTAACCCCAGTTAGGTATGTATGCAAGTAATTTTCTGTCCCCGTGCGTTAATTCCAATTTTTAAAAAATATCCATTACAATGACGTACACTTTACAAATAGGTTCGCATTAATCACGGAAACGACGTCCTTTTTTGCTGTAAAAAACTGTGCCCGTATTAAAAATGTTAATTAACTTCTACGTGCATGCCAGTTTTACTGTTATTACTTTCTGAATGTGTAATCGGATCATTCTGGAACTAGTAGAATTTTATAGTGATATTTTACAAGTTAGAAGTACCTACTTATTTTTCTAAAAGTCTGCGTTTATTACTGCGACAGGATTTTCCTTTACTATCCTTTGTGGATTTGGACTTGTTAGTAACACGTCGCGTCGACCTGTTCTAATTTTAATTAACATTTATAATTTTTTAATATCAAATAGCAGAATACGGCACGGTTCCAATAATTTTTGTGGTACGTTGCACGAATTCCCACGTTTATGTCAAGAATGCTGCTAATTTTCAAAGTACAAAAATAAAGTTAAAATAGTTAGTATGTAATGTATAGAGGAGGACACTTCAATCTTTTTATTCGTGTGTACTTTGTGTGGGAAACAGAAATTCTCGTTCCCCCACTTTCGGAAATTAAGTAAACGATTTTTACCTTCGCATTTCGAAAAATCGCTTTTTCAATAGACACCTCCAACGACCTGAATCGCAATTCTCGGTTCATCGCTTTTCGAAGTAAAAACTCACCTAAATAAAATAAATGTGTGCCCGGATTATTTCTGAAAAAAATTTCAGAAACGCTCTTTTCAGTATAAAAAATCGATTTTTTATGTGATTTGGCAATTCACGTGTTAGACGTACAGTTCTTGAGAGAATATTATACAAGTTCCTGAAAGAACAACTCCTAGTTTAGTTTTTCAGGATATAAATCTGATTTTCAGAATAGAAATCCATTATTTGGGACTCCAGCTTCTATTGAAATTAAAATTGTTACTAAAACATGTCGATTTTCAGGGTACAAACCTGAATCTTAGGATAGAAAATCAATTTTCAACGATCAAATTGGGTTCATGAATTTCAAATTTTTAATGAAATATCCGTCTACTGCTTTGATATAAGTTCTAAATACAAACGTTGAGAATGGTGTTCAAGTCTTTTTCAGCATACAAACCTGAATTTTAGGATATAAATCCGATTTGCAGGATTCGGGTTTAAATTTGGTTTGTGAATTTCAAGTTGTTAATGAAATATCCAGTTTATACTATCAATATTGAAATAAAATCTAAAGGTTAGTCATCAAACCGATTTATAAGATATAAACTTGAGTTACAAAATACAGGTTTTTAACGAAATACCCGATCTATTCTGATGTTAGGTGTTTAGCATACACATTTCTTAAGGAAAATTCATTGGTTTTCTAAGTCGTCGTTCAGCAACAAATTCAAAGTTCAGGATAAAAATGGAGATTTTTCGGGATTTAAACTTAAATTCAAAGCTTTAACCTCAGACCTTAGTTTCTGAAAAAAAGTCCAAGATTAGTAAACACTAAGTTATTTTTCAGAATGAAAATTAGAATTTTTGGATGAAAATTCTATTTTCAGGACAAACATGCTTTTGCAAAATTTTAATTTTTAATTCGATATACATATATTCTATTGGAAGTTCGGAATACAGGTTGCTGAAAGGAAATTCCCAAGCTAATTTTCAAAGCTGTATTTCAGGACACAAATTCAAATGTTACAATGAAAATCCGATTCTACAGGACGTAGAGTTGATTTGTATAAATTTATATTTGTAATATAAATAGTTGCTTTATTTTCGTGTTGGACATTTAGAAGACATTTTCCGTAAAGACAATTCCAAAGTTAGTTTTTCAAGCTAAAAATTCAAATTTTAGGATGTAAATTTAGGTTTTAAACTTGATTTGAAAAATTAAAATTTTTAATTAAATCTACGTTCCATACTTATCCTAGACCTTCAGAACGCAAGTCCCTTAAAGAAAATTCCATAATTAATCGTCAAAATCACTCTTCAAGATAAAATTTTAATTTCAAAATGGAACTCCAATTTTCTGGATTTAAATTAATTTGGAAAATTCGAGTTTTTATATATATATGCTGTATAACTACTTAGTTCAGGCCTTTAGAATATAGTGCCCTTAGAGGACTCCGTGGTTAGTCTTCAAAGTCATTTTTCGGAACAAAATTTGATTTTCTGGATGGAAATCCGCAATCTTCCCCGTTAAAACTTGATTAGAGAAATATAAATGAATTATGTTATATTCTTATTCTAGGCCTTCAGAATTCATGTTCCTTAAAGAAGGTGCGTCGTGCATTTATTTATTAGTTTCTTTAGAAGGTTTAGTCATTGACGTAGTATTACGAAGTAGACCCAGCGCGCTCTATCCTGTTCCACAGTTTGATAGTCATATTTTGATAGTCATATTTTGACAGCCTAATTATTAGGGTGGCCCATAAAAAATGCCGTTTCTTATACAGCCCTTTTACTCGCGTTTGATAAACATTAAATGTACTATTGTTATACACCATTAGAAACTAGTCAAGTAGGCGAATATCTCTGCCTGATATACTTTTGTTATTCTTTTGTTTCTAAGCTACAACAAACGCCATAATGGCAGACAAAAAGTACGAAATTTTGATAATTTTGAGTCGTTATTGGAAACAAAACGTTTCTGCAACCGACGGAGTTAAAAAAATATGTGAAGTGGAAGGAAAGGGAGTAGTGAACATTCCCTCGGCAGAACCTTGGTTCAAAAAATTTAATGAAGGAGATACAAGTCTCAAGAGGAAACAAGGTTCTGGTCGGCTTAATTTGTTGAGTAACAACGAACTGCGAGACGCTGTTGAAGTTAATCCATCTACAAGTACTCGTAAATTGTCGGCACAACTTGGTTATTTCAAAGAAACCATACGGCGTCATTTACATCAAATTGGAAAGGTCAATAGACGCTGCAGAGAAGTTCCACATGAATTGACACCAGCAATGGCAGAAAGACGAGTTAAGATCTGTAATCAGCTGCTTTCAAATCCTTGAGACGAAGGTTTTTTTTTAGCGTATCGTTACTTGCGATGAATATATTTTAATAAACCTAACAAAGAAAATCAATGGATTACCATCGGATAACCTGCGTTACCTGTCCCAAAACGAGAAAGGTTGCAGACAAAGGTCATGTTGTGTACATGGTGGAATATTCAAGGTGTTATTCACTTTGAGTTGGTTCCTGATGGAAGAATCTTTGACGCCAACCGTTATAGTCAACAGTTGGACAAGATGCATGATGTTCTACGTCTGAATTGGTAAATAGGGGGCGCGCAATTCTACAGCAAGATAACACCAGACCCCATGCTGCTATTGAAACTCGGCAGAAAATTAGGGAGTTGGATTTAGAGCTTCTACCTCATCCAGCTTAAAAGCTAGACATTGCACCTTCAGATTACCACTTATTCCGATCGATGGCACACTTCCTGCGCGGAAGAAATTTCACAAGAGTTAAAGAAGTTGAAGCTGCATGCCGAGAATTCTTTACCTCGAAAGTTCCAGCATGGTACCGTCGCGGCATTGAGTTTCTTGCAGAAATATGGTCTATACTTTAGTGAATAAGAGTTGATGTTTGTTGGTTTATTCTTAAATAAAGTTTTCCACAAAAAAACAACATTTTTTTGCACTCCCGGGCCCCCGGGCGTAAAGTGACTACTTTTCGCCCGGAAAGAAGGGCGTAAAGTTCATTATTGCAGACCTCGGGTGCACTTTACGCTCGCGACAAATTAATTTGAAATATCACAAAAATACCTTAGTTACAATACAATTTTTATAAAATCACTCTTGCCGTGAATGCGTCAATTTGACATTTTTAAAAATGTCATTAGAAAAATTTTATTATAAATCAAAAAATTTAAATAAAATCTCCGTTCGTGTAAAAAATGTTGTATGTACCACAGACGTAATAAGCGACTTTGGACTTTGGCGTGTTATAACCCTCGGCTAAAGCCTCGGGTTATAATATTCACGCCGCAGGCCAAAATCGCCTTCTTTACGCCCTTGATACATAATAGTTATTAAGGTACCAAGGGCATTATGAGCAAAATAAGCGCCCAAGATTGTTAGTTTACAACCCGAGGGCCCTTGGCCCGAGGGGTGTACAACAATCGCGGGCGCTTAGTTCATAATGCCCATAGTGCCTTCAACGTTTTATGTCCTACCAGTTTTCTTATGTAATTCACATTTATTTTGTAATTTAGATTTGTGACATTAATTGAGCTGTCATTAATTTTCCCTGTGACAGTGGCGCATAATAAAGTTCTATCCATGAAAACAAATGGTATTACTGGTTTTTATTGGTCATAATACGCCCTAGGGTATTATAAAAAAAGTAATAGCCCTAGAGCGTTATTTTGTATATATAACATACCTCAAAATAGAGTCATTATTGTCAATTAATATACCGGTAGGACATAAATAACTATTATGGGACACCCTAATAATAGTGAGAGGAGGCCGGTCACTACTAAATTTCCCGGGACGGTTAAATTTGCCAGTCCGCCACTGGTTTGAGGATTCATCGCTCGTTCAAAATCATTTTCATTTATTGTAACTTTAAATAAGTATAAACAGTAGAATCTTGGGATTTTATTCCACTAAATTCTGTTCTTTTTGGGTCAAGCCAGTACACATGTATGCTTATAATTTCGGGGACACTCTTATACCAGTAGGTGGATTTCTATTAGCTCCAGTAATCAATTTCCCGGAGTGTTTTTGTTGATTATTAGGTACACGTGTGTTAAAGAAATGATTTTGTTCTATATTAATTTATTTATCAAGTTTCAATTGTATTACTACTCGTGTTACATGGGTAGATACTTCTTTTTCTGCAAACACGTGAGATCTGCTTGTTGCTTTAGCAATTCTGGGCTTTATTTGTTTGTCTACAGAATCAGAAGTGCTGAAAAACAAAAAAGAATAATCACATTTTTTTATAACAATATTGGAATTGTAGTTCGATTTAGTTATGTCGGTATAGAAATAGGTGAGTTTGAAATAGCAAGAATTTGTGGGATAATAACGTGTGTTTCTTTAACTTTGTGAAATAGTTTTATTTGTTGGTTTAAAATATTAATTTGAAAGCGCAGCTCATGGATACCCTTTTGTTTAAGTAGCTAGGTAAATACATGCACTTCTATTTTATTATCTGTTTTAGAGGCTCAAATTCTTCAACGGCATCATCAAACGTCCAATCAGAATCTTCAGTAGAATATTTCGTCTATAACAGGTCATCTTATTAGTCGAATCGTCAATAAATTTTATAGTAACTTATAGCTTAGCACAACTAACGTGATAAAAATTTTCACATTTATACCAGTAATAACACCTTCTGCACACTGAATTAACAGAGCTATGTTCACTCGCGACAATCTTAATGGCACTTTTGATTTTAAGAATGCATTTAACTTTAACTCTTATCGAAACTTCCAGAAGTCCTACTAATGATTAATGATGAATAATAGGTGGCATACAAAAATAATTGAATTTCAAAATCTACCAATTTTCTTACCAAATAACATTTTGAAGCAGAACATCATAACACAACGATATTTCGTAGAATTAAAAGGTAACTGATTTCCTGTAAGCGTTAACTTTCTAGTATAGGTATATTGTACCGTAGTGCTTATCCCAAACTTTGATTAAGTTTCACAAAATATTATTAAAAGATAAATGAGGTTAAAGAAAAACACTTAAACAATGTTAGGTATAAGTTCCAAGTACGTACAAACATCAAAGTTAATAAAATGTAACAAGTGGTTCGATCAGAACTATTAGCAAGTCTTACTATAAATTGAATTGAGTTAAATTAAATGCAGAAAGGTAATCTTACATACAAATCGTAGAAAACATTACTAATACGAAGGACCTGACTTCTTAAGGACATGGTTCTTGGACGACAACACTAACCATAATGAGCTCTACTGGCCAATCCTCATATATAAGAAGTCAGCTCCCACGCATAAGTGACTTGGAGCAAAGGCATGCACTTTGCCGTACCTAGTGCTAGTGCTACGTGCATTCACCCTGCCGCGAACGTGCCGAGCGTCATTTTTCCGGTTCACAGCAGTCAGCCACGTACATTTCGCATACCTGGGTGCCTTCATTCCAGTTCCATGTACTGGCCCAAGATAACACGTTATATCAACGTAGGATGCATTCCCTAACATAGCTTCTTTAATCAACAAATTCAAACGAAAATGGCAACAAACCTAGTAGAACAAGAGGAGTTCAAAGCCCAAAAATGACCTAAAGTTCCTACTCCAACCCTATTTAGCATTAGTATCAGAGAAAGCATAGAAACGCTATAATTTACAATACACTCATCCACTCTTTTTGATAGCCAGAAGTAAGAGAGCCTTAGAAACAACCTTTTTAGAATTAAAGCAGGAAATAAATATAAGCCAATCTTATTATTATACAATCCACCTGCACAGATTGTAACTAAATTAGTCTATTAAAAAAATATTTAGCATGAGCTCTTGGCAATTTTAACTTTTTAACACACACAAAACTATAGAAGTAAAGGTAGTTCACCTTTGAATCATATCCTTTAACTTCCTCTTATTCCTGCTATTTCTACAGAAACATCAAATGTTCATTCCTGCGGCTGCATGTTATGCCTAGATTCATGCATGTACTTGAGATTAATACGGAAATCTCAAACAAACAAACAGATGAACAAACAAACATGCAGACTAACAAACAAGACGTCTGGTAAGAGAGTAATTCCGTAGACGTTAGTGACTACATAACCAGATATATAAGACTTGTTTATTTTCTTAAAGTAATTCTATGAAACTGTACTATTAATTAAGCTATTTTTCGCCAAATTTTATGAAAGATTAGGAAATTTTCAGATAAATCCAACGACCACGATCCACAGCAGTAGGGATTTGTTTTAGAGTTCAGTATTTCATGCAAGAATTAAAACTATTAAATTATTGGCTAAAATACAAAAAATAGAATCACAAAAAAATACTTTTAAGATTTGGGAGAATTTATAGAGTAATACATAGAAAGGATTTTTAATTTTTAGTTATTTAGTTGATTGGTTATTTGGATATCTGATTTATTTGGTTATTTGCTTATTTAGTTAGTTGCCTATTTGGTTATTTGATTATTTGTTTAGTTGCCATTCAGTCATTTGGTTATTTGGTTATTTGATTATTTGGTTATTTAGTTATTTATTTATTTACTTACTTATTGTTTGTTTATTTATTCTGAAAAACTTTGGAAATACTTCTGGATAAAATTATAGCTGTTTGAGGTACGTGAATTACCAAGAAACAATTGAAACATGATAAATATGTTTGGCTAATATTTTTAAATATTTTTCAATTAATTCTTGCTGACCGAAACTTACTAGATTTTAAGAGATTTATATTTTCAAATTTCCAAAGAATCTTGCTTGTCATTAAAAAATATAGGTATCGAACAAAATAATTTATAACCAATACTAACTTAATAAAAGGTCAAACTGTTGGGTTCAAGATTTTAAAACTAACCTGATTCGGAAACAAAGAGCCGATATTTCAAATTGACATCTGATTGAGAAGGTGTCTGGGTCTAAACTTAATTTTTAACAAGCAGTCTGACTTGAGTAGATCAGGCGATTCGGAACAGGTTAAATTTTTATTCTAATAATCGCCTTTACGTTTTGTGGTGACCTACTGATTTCAAAATGTCAGCAATAAATAACTGAAGAGGTGTCGGTTCAAGTAAGCTTCAAAAAATTCCTTCAAATGCCAGTGAAAAAGATTTTTTATGTCGGCTTTATTGAAAATGTATGTGGAGGTTTTGTGGTTTTAAAGTTGATTCTAAGAAAATTGGTAAAAAGTGGAGGTTGCCCGAAATTTCCAAAAGAGGAAATATTCAATCTCAAATTTGCTTTAAAGATTTTAATTCGTAACAAACGATTTGCACTGCTCATTAAACTATAAAACCTTACCAGGAGCCATTTTTCAATGTTTTTCATTTCTGAGAAGCTTAACCGAACAAAATAACCCAATAAAAGACTGTGTTTTACGCAAAAATAAGGTTACAACCGGAAGTGTCTCATTAATAATAATCAATATCTCAAAATTCAATGATTTAAAAATAAATTACAATAAGCCACACCAAACCAAAGGCTGAAAGAACAAATAAAAAATTTACGTAAAAATAATTTTCTAAGCTACTGAACCATCACTCAAATTTAGGCAGGGTTTCATTACAACAATGGATTTGTTAATGAATACAACCCCACTTAGAGTTTTTTAGAATTATTAACGCAAGGATATCCCAAATTAAAAAGGGATAGGATTGTGTTAAAATGCAGAATTTGGAAATAATTTGGGGTTATTGTGTTGTAATTTCCATATTTTTTAACGTATTTGTTGGACTGCTTTGTTCCCAAGTTGGGACTTTAACAAATTTTTTGAGGTAAAGCTTGAGTTTGAAAAAAATTTGGTGGATTTTTTTTATACGTTTATTTTATCAACAAAAGCGTCCAACCTTGCACTCTATAGGAAGTTAAAAAATAACGTTAGAAAATTTATTTTGGGGATAGATTCCTCAACTGGTAAAAGCTATTTGCTTCTCTCGTAAAACTAGCTTTAGTTTTATGTAAACATGGTTGCATCGTTGCATGCCTGGGCTACGAAATTATTCGAAAGATGTCTAAATTGCAAACTATAAATCAACTTTTTGAATTACATTTTGAATGCGAATTTTTACATTCGAATTAAAACTTTCTCTCTAAAGCAATAAAAATTTAGTCAAAGTCAAAATGCGGAATATCAGTAATTAATACAAAAATAGGATTCGAACGTTTCATTAAAAGAAAAACTAAATTTGGATTAAAATCTTCTAAGCTGAACTGCTGAATTGAAAACTTAAAAAAAATACACATAGGAAAAGTAAACTTGGTTTGGAATTAAAGTTTGTGAATATTCAGTTAAGGCCAAAGAAAAAATCCTAAATTACGATTCGTATTATTGGTGTAATTCTGTTCTTAATTCTTAAATACCACACGTAATTTGCACTTGCTTTATTTATGATATACTAATTTAGATTTGAGATTATGGAATCCAAGTTCGGTTCAAATCAAATTAGATATTCTCAAACCTTTATTCCAAATTCTGAATTGAAAACTCAGAATTGAATTCTAATTACATTTGAAATGCAAATCTTCGAATCCGAATTAAAACATTGGAGCCCCTTTTCCTAATTGACTCGAAGGAAAAAACCAAAATCCTACTCCAAAAATAGCGATTCGTCTGATTCAATTCTTAATTTAAATTAATTTATTCCATGTAATTTGCAGAGTGAAAATTTTCAGTAGTATTTGAGGCTTCAGAATTTCATCTTTAAACCCGTATTCGACACTTAAGTATACTCGAAAGTGATTTTATTCAGTATCCAATTAACAATTTGAATCTACTTCCTAATTCAATATTTAAGGCAAATTCAAAAGAAATATTGTTAGGTTAGCTTTAAAAATGGTGATGAGCATCGTCAAATTTCCAGTGCTTAAATAAGAATGAAGAAGAAAAACTCTGAAGCTGAAACTCGAATTTTTGAATACATTTACACTTGATTTAACTAAATGATCTTTAACAATCTTCAAACACATATTCCAAACTTACATTCTGGATTGAAAACCGAAAATTTAACTATAACAGTGCAAATCATTAGTGCCGAATTAAAAATGTTAATCCGCTTTTCCTGGTTCAATATTTAATCACAATATAAAAGAAATATTATAAGATTTAAGTTAAAAATGGCGAAACGTTGAATTTAGATCTTTTTGATTTGATTTGATTTTAATTATTCTAAACTTAAATTCGTAATTACAAACTCAAGAAGTTACATGAAAAATGTGAATCGTTAGTTTTTCTGATTAAATATTTGACGATTCAAAAGAAAGATTGTAAGGTTAGTTGTAAACATGGCGATCAGCGTAATTTAATGCTTGGTGCTTTATTAATTGGTGTGGTTTACAGAATGAAAATTTGCCGTATTATTCAAGGCTTTCTTTATAAACTCCAAATTTGAATTTTTTAATCAGTCCATATTTAAATAATCTACGCTAAACTGGAGAACTTTGATCTTAAAGCCCATATTCCACCCTTAAATTCTAAATTGAAAGCTTAAAATTTAATTCTAAGTTACCTTAAAAATGCGAATCTTCAGCTTGGAATTCAAAATTTTATTCCGCTTTTCGTGATTCAATATTTAATGCGAAAAATCAAAAGAAATATTGTAAGGTTGTTTATTAAAAATTGTGATCTGCGTAACTTAATTTTTGATGTTTCACGAATTGAAGCAGAGACTTTATTTAGAAACTCTAAATTTGGATTTGGAATCAAACCTATTAATCCGTTTAGATCTGAATTATCCAAGCAGTCTTTGAGAATTTAACTTTTAACTACATTTTAAACTTAATTTCTAAACGAAAATCTTAAAATTTAATTCTAAATAACATCAAAAATGCTAATCTACATTTCTGAATTGAGAATTTTAATCTATTTTTCCTGATTCAAACTCCAGATTTGAATTTGCGATTCAAATCTTGTAATCTGTTTAGATTTGATTCATTTTCCCTAATGCAGAATGTAATGAAGATTCAAAACAGATATTGCAAGGTTGGTATTAAAAATGGTGATCAGCGTAATTTAATCCTCAATGTTTCATTATTCAATGAAGTTAGCAAAGACTTTACTCAGAAGCTCTGAATTTGAATTTAAGATTCAGATCTTTGTATCCGTTTATATTTTAATCATCCAAGCTATCCTTGGGAATTTGTCCTTCAAACCCGTATTCCAAACTTAAATTTAATTCCATGTCGCATTGAAAATGCGAATCTTCAGATCCGAATTAAAAATTTAACTCTACTTTTGCTCATTCAATATTTAATGAAGATTCAAAAGAAATACCTGGTTGGTATTAAGAAGCAGAGACTTTATTTAGGAACTCCAAATTTGGATTTACGATCAAATTTCAATCGGTTTAAATTTAAATTACCAAAGCAATCTCTGATAATTTGTCTTTAAACTCCCACTTCAACTTAATTTCTAAAGAATGACCTTTAAATTTAATTCCAAATTGAACCAAAAATGCGAATCTTCGATTCTGAATTGAAAATTTGAATCTACTTTTCCTGATTTAAACTCCGAATTTGAACTTTGAGATTAAAATCTTACATTTAATTCTAGATCGAATCAAAAATGCGAATCTACGAATCTGAATTGAAAATGTGAATCTACTTTTAATGATTCAAACTACAAATTTGAACTTTGAGATTCAAATCTTTTAATCTGTTTAGATTTGAACCGCCTAATCTATCGTTGAGAACTTGTTTATCAAACCAATATTTTAAACTTTAATTCTGAATTTAAAGCAGAAAATATTATATTAAAAATACAACTCTACAATTTCCAATTAAAAATTTGAATCTACTTTTCTTGATTCGACATCAAATAAAGATTTGAACGAAATATTGTAGGATTTCAATTAAAAAATGACGATTACGGAAATGTACTCCTTAATTAATCGATATAATTGGCAAAAGGAAAATTCGAATATCAATTGCGAATTTATTTAGAAACTCTCAATTTGGATTTGGGAATTTATGAATCCATGTTAGGTTTGAATTATTTAAGCCAGCCTTAATGATTCGATCTTCCAACTCCAATATTCGAAACTTTAATTCCGAGTACCCAAGATTTAATTCTAAGTTACATTAGGAATGCAATTTTTCAGTTCCGAATTAAAAATTTAAAATTACTTTTCCAGATTCAATATTCACAATTCAAAAGAAATATTGTAAGATCTGATTTAAAAATGGCGATTAAGGAAATTCAGTCCTTAATTACTCGGTGAAATTTACAAAATCAAAATTTTGAATATGATTTGCGGTTTTATTTGGAATCGCTGAATTAAGAAACTTAGAAAAAACCTAATTTCTGATTCATAAATGGTGATTATTCGTCTGATTCGATCATCAATGCTTAATTTCTTCTGTGTAATTTGCAGAGTGAAAATTTGCGATATCTTTTAAGGCTTTGTTTAGAATATCCAAATATAGATATGGGGTTCGAATTTTTGAAACCAGCTTTTAGGTTTGAATTACATAAGTCATCCTAGAGAATTTGATCTTCAATCCCATATTAGAAACTTAAGTTCAGAGTTGCAAACTTAAGATTTCATTCTAAGTTACATTAAAAACGCGAATCTTCAGCCCAGAATTCAAAATTTGAATCTACTTTTCCTGATTCAATATTCACTGAAGATTCTAAATAAATATTATTATAAGGTTTAATTAAAAAATGGCGACTAGAAACATTCAGCCCTTTGTAAATCGATATAATTTCCAAAGCAAAAATTTCGAATATCATTTGCAACTTTGTTTGGAATCGCTGAATTATTGAAGAAGAAGAAGAAGAAGAAATCTAAATCCTGATTCAAGAATGGTGATTCATCTTATTCGATCCTTAATGCCTAATTAATCCGTGTAATTTGCAGAGTGATATGTACAGTATTTTTCACCTAGGATTTGGGTTGTGTCGTCAGTTGGATTGTGAATTTATCAACAGTGCGTTGATAAATTTACAATCCAACTATACTCTATACTTCATCTCTTTCTAAACTAGGTCTTCATTACCTACTGCGCACGAATGCGTGTCTAAACAGACAGTTTTTCGACGGGGCAAGTTGACGTCAACCCAAATGCTAGATGAAAAATACTGTAGTTTGTAGTATCATTTAAGGCTTTGTTTAGAATATTCAAATATAGATTTAGGATTCGAATTTTTGAATCCGTATTAGGTTTGATGAAGCCATCCTTGAGGATTTTATCTTCAAACCCATATTTGAAAGTTAAATTCTTAGCTGCGAACTCAAACTGTAAGTTACATCAAAAAGTCTGAATTACAAACTTTGATCTGCTTTTCTAAATTTAATAATATTTAGCTATGACCCTCAACTCTACAAAAATAGAAATGTATGCTTGATTCAAAAATAGCAATTCATTCGATTCAGTGTTTGATGCTTAACTAATCAATGTACAAGCAACGTCAACATTTAATATCATTTGAGCTCTATTTACTTTATTTCCGTCATGGCAGCATTCGTATTTCCTATTCATTGATTGAGATCTAAATTTTAGGTTTGAGATTCTAATCCGAAATTCTGATCAAGATTCAAAAGTAAATGACGATCTAAAATTGAATATTGAATGTACTTAATCCTCTTCAAAAAATAAACGAACCCCGAAACGATAATTAAATCCTGCTTCCAACTTCAAAGCTCGAATTTGGATACATAATTTTAATCGAAAATAATCCTTATTTAAATCGATTTGAATTGCGATTTAATATTTTTTCCAATACTGATTAGCTAAGTTGCATTATGCGATTTTAGTTATATTTGAAGAAGATAGATTGATTTTCCCAAAAACTGACTTGCCAAGCCTGAATTAAAATGTTTCTCAGGACGCTTTTCAGGATCTTAAAATGAATTCCCCTTTGTCTGGCTTTAAGGTTTCGTGTTAAACTTCGGTGTAAGTCAAGCTCGATTTTACGAAAGCAGTGAATAATTCTCATAAGAGACTAAAATTCTAAAAGTGTGATCGACATAAATCTGCTCATACCACCAACTAAACCTTGACTTGGTCTTCCGAGACGATGGTCGATATACTAAGGGAGGCGGCACTAACCTGAACAGACAGCGAACTAACTTCTGTGTTCGAACAGTGGTCACGGTACGCCACCCCCGAGCTTTTGAAGCCCATATCTTTACGGACCTTGTCTGCAGCCACCCATTTCTCTTGTATCATCCAGCTTTTACTTATAATTAGTTCGCCTAACTTCTTAATCTTAGGCGTTTGTTGTACTTGGGTATAACGAACAAACCGGAAATAAATTATAAGTTAGGAGAGAAGCACATCAGTTTTATGGTTTATTCTACACCAACAAAATTTAAAGTCTACCCTTTAAATTATGTTAAAAGCTTATGGGGCTGTAAAATTACTTAAACTTATTTTTTTTACAGAAACTTATAAAATATTTATGCGTGTTTTATGTTTCAATTTTGATTAAAGGAAAAATACTTCCTGGGGGAAGGGTGCAACCCATCCAAACTCCCAAATATAATTCAGAAAAGTTTAAGCTATCACTTAGCAAGGGTGATTTGATTCATAAGTTTGAATATTTAGTCCTCCGCCAAATACTACAGAACCTTCCTTCAAATATGTAATTCCGCAATTTTTCAGCAAACTTTTCAGCGACATTTTCTATATAAAAAATGTACACGAAAAGGGCAAAGCAGAAACAAAAACCAAATCGATACTTCTTAAACACAAAACATTGCGTTTGTAAGAAGCTTAAAAAAAACTTATACGAAAGGGCTCACCGAATTTTCTTTTTTTTTATGGCTGACCCTTCAACCCACCAAACCTTCGCACTTTCCTTTCATTATAACTTAAGAGTTTGAGTTTGTGACATTTGGTAGAAAACCTAAAAATATATAACACACTTTATTACACGGATATGTGCCAGGATATAAAAATGTGCAAAAATCTTTCGTTTGAACTACCATCGAAACCCACGTATTCAAAACTTCATAAATTTATTTTACATTGCAAAGAAACTAGATTTTCTGGTAATTTTATAAATGGATTAAGAGTTAAAGAGGTTTGCAACAATCAAAGCTTAATCAAATCAGAATAATTTCAGTAATTGTTTACCACGATTAAACATTGATAATCTCGATATTACATTATATGATAATTTGGTATTATTCAAATAAGCAGAACTTGATCAAACAGACTACGTTCACTTAATGCAAATAGAATATTAGAGCTGATAGCCTTGTGAACTTAATGCATCCAGTTACTCGGAATTGGAATCCAATTTCAAGCCTTTGGTCAGCGGAATTAATTTAAAGCGATAAACAATTCAAGGAACATCACGTCTTGAGGGCGAAGGCATTTCGCTCATTGATGTTTAAGTTAAGCCTGAATGGGGAGCTTTCAACTTTCTTATAAAAAGGAATTTCTTGATGAATTTATAAATTTATAAAATTAAAGCTTGGTGCTGCAATTACGTTTGCGAAGAAATGTTTGTGCCAATCACCTCCAAAAAGGATTAATTAATAATAAAATAACACTTAATTCCAAGAAATAAAATGAATCAATAAACTTAGAGAAACTGCAGCAGAAAACACGAAGAAAAATTCATTCCCTCCGCAAACGATCCAAACAAGAATGTAATATTTTGTATTTAAAATGTTCAAATAAGGCTGTTTAACACCCGAGTGTCTTTACGGACATTACAAACTGCTGCAACTTCGTGCACTATGATGTGTTTATAGTTTGGGGGTTAAATTAAGTGGTCCCGTTAACGACTTAATAGTCTTTCCAAATGACGCCTTGTTTTCGTAATAAAACCAGCATAATGCACAACGTCCTATAAAATTCTTTTATTTTCTTTTGTTGATTTATACCGTCATCAAAATAAAATGAAATACATTTTTACTAAAGTGGATCATCCTGATTCTTCGTGGATTTTTTCCTTTGTAACAATAAAAACCTTTTTAGAAATTTTTCGTTTTCGCTTGGTTTGCTTTTTCATTTTTATTATTTTTGAAAAAAATGTCCTGAAAGGGTTACAAATGAAGTAAATTGCCCAAAAGCTCGAGGAGATTTCTTCTAATGTTTGTTTAGAAATTTTTTAAAAGGGTGCTTTCCCCTCATTAATTTTCATACCTGCTAATGCCGAAATCATTTCCTCGGAGCTTTCCTAAAAGAACTTCTGTTAAAGCTCAAATGAAAGTGATTTGCCCTCCAGAAACTGACAAAAATACAACACAAACGAAAAAAAATTGTAAATCTAAGATAACCTTCGAAGATTCAATTTTGTTTTTGAACGGCTCCAGGCGAAAAAGGATCAAACAAAAAAGATGTAAGATAAAAAAAATACCCCTGTGAGTTTCTGAAAAGTTCCCTCCTAGTTTAATTAATTATGAAGGCTTCAAACATAATCTTCATCATAGGTTCTTTGAAACACTTTTCTTTTTGTTTGGTCCTTTAGAATTTTACGCTCCCCTTAATGTAGGGGTTGTACGGATGTAGTACTGCAGTACAGATAAAATCTAATTTAAGCTCCTAAGTTTTACTGTTTTTCGTCATTAAAACGATGATAATTTATGCATTTTTACAGTTCTGGAGTTGTTTAACACAAAAATGTGTACGGCTGAAAGCGGAAAAACTTTAATGTTACTCATTAAAACGATGGGTATTTTCACTTCTTTATAAATGGCTTCTTTTATACACATGGTGCAGTATGTAGGTATTAAACAGAATCGTCCAGATTGTGCATTGCAGCCATAAAGACCTCATACTCTAACGCACCAGCCTCAACACCGAAAGGTAAAAGAGGTTACAAATGGCTTTATGTTTTTACATTCATTTAATCTGAAGACTGAAACAATTTACGAAAAACTTTTCCGGATAAGTTTACAATAACTTTATAATTTTTGAAACTCTACGACTGGAGTATTACCAATTCTCGTAACTAAACCACTTTTAAAACGATTTATTTTATATCTGATTAGAATATTTGTTTGAATTCATTTTTTGGAAGTTTAAAAAGAAATTTTACACTTTAAATTTAAGTTTTATCTAGTTTCATTATTAAAATCACTGAAATTTTTGAAAGCTTTTTATGTTTGTACATGTATTTAATGCGAAAATGTAAATAATTTTCTTAAGACATTTTTGGATAGTTTTACTAACAATCTTAATTAAAGTCAAACATCTTTTAATTTTCAAGATTCAAACGATGGAAATTTTTACTTGTTTATGAACAACTTTTTTTTATTTTTTTTAACTAATAATGTAAATTCCATAATTATATAGAAAACTAACACCTCCGCAAGGATTCGTATAGCCGAAGGTCAGTGGTTCGAATCCCTGCGGAGGTGTTAATTTTCTATATATGGAATTTACATTATTAGTTAAAAAATATATTTCCCCAAAGGAATGAATCCTTAAAATTTAATTTATAAAAACTTTTGTTATATTTTTACATACATATAAGTATTTAATATGCAGACTTAAATATTTCTGAATAATTTTGCAAGAAATTTGCAATTCCTCAAACCAAAAGACTTCGAATTTTCATAATTAAAACGATGAAAATTTTCAGCTGGTTTTAAGGAATTCTTTTTATATCTCTACCTACATCTATTTATGCTGCAGACTCGAATAATTTTGTTGCATTCATTTTTTGAATAGTTTCAAAAGAAATTTACACTTCTAAAAGCAAAAGAAGAACTCTTTAATTTTTTTTTCACTATTAAAACGATCAATATTTTAATATATTTTTAAAAAAATTATTTTTGGTTGTGGATTTTATTTCATTCGGAAGTAATTTTTCGAATGCATTTTTGGGTAGTTTTACAAGTAATTTGGAATACATACTTAAAGTTAAGTTTACTGATTTTCATGTTTTAAAGGAAAAAAGGTTTTACTTTATATGTTTTCATTTTTTCGCATTAGTTTACTTAATATGAAGATTTATTAAAAATATTTGAAGATAATTTTACAAATTTACAATTTAAAAAATTTAAAAAGATCTTTTATTTAAATTTTTTTAAATCATTTTTTGAATATTTTCGCAGACGTTTATAATTCTAAAAAATCAAAAAACTTTAGTTTTTTTCATAAATAAAGCTTTTATTTACCTATTTTCAAGGGATGTATTTTATATGCCTCAATTTTAGACTTCGTAAGTGCAGTTTTAGATAGTTTCCTAAAAAGAATTTAAAACATTTAATCGGTCAACTCATATCGGATAATGAATTAAATATATATTATATTCGGCGACTTCAACTTACCCTCTCTCCAGTGGCTCAACTGTTCAATTTTCTCAACTTATTGAGGAGCCGACCAGATTTCGAATTGGGCATGTACCATCCACTCTGGATCTGATTATCACAAACGACAAACCTGCTCTCTCAACGCCAACTTATCATAGTCCAGTCGGGAACAGTGATCACGTTGTGATCACAACTGATTTACAAATACTACTACCCAATGTCAACCTAGCCCGTGAGATCAAGAAAAACTATTGGCGTGCAAACTATAAAACGTCATCAGAGACTCTCTAACACAATTTTTGTCGTCAGCGAACCCCACTGGTCAAAATCTGGAAGATGCGTGGCAATTACTCAGCAATGCAGTTCATAATTCACTTCAATTGCACTCACCTAATTAAAGAAAACCAAGAAATAAACAAAAACCATGGATTACAAGAGTAATCATACAAAAATTCAAGAGAAACCCCAAAATATGGCGATCTTATACCAGAACAAAACTCGCATGTCACCGACGTAGATTTAATTATCTGCGTAACGATATAAATACCGACATCCAGAAGAGCAAAAATAAATACGAACGTAATGTTGCTTTAGCCAAAGAGAAATTGCTCCACGTTAACATAAGACATCAAACTTCCTCCAGCGTCGAGAATCCACAGGCTGTTCGTAGGAACGAACACACAATAACTACAGATCCTCTTCTCATCGCGGAGATTTTTGCAACTGAGTTCCAGAGTTTCAATTCAGTTGAACCAGGCGGTCCGCTACCAACGCTAACCACTGAGGCCTCGACTGAACTCAGATATTGCTGAGATTCTTCACTCGCTTGACCACGACTCAACATCAGAACCTGGTGGTATTCCATCAATATTGTTGAAGAACTGTGCGCATGAGTTGGCCCTCTACTTTACCAGTTATTTCGTAAATCCCTTGACTCTGGCACTCTACCTGCAGATTGGAAAACTGCAACAATCACCCCTATCTTCAAGAAGGCAGATAAGCTGAATGTAGGAAATTATAGAACAATAAGCTTAACATCCATAATTTGCAAGGTCATGGAACGAATTATAGCCAAGGTACTGCTCCAGTTCGCGGTGAGAACCCACATCATCCCGCCTGAACAGCACGGGTTTGTCCTAGAAGATCTATAACATCCAACCTCCTTACATCTATGAATAAAAAACTTGGACCAGGAAATACGATGTGATCTATTTGGACTTCTCAAAAGTGTTCGAGAGGTAAGCTGCTGAACTGGCAGAAAGCATTCCTCTTGGACAGGAAATTTCAAGTCAAGATAGGAGATACCCTCTCCTCTCCCAAACGTGTCATCAGTGGTGTACCTCAAGGTTCGGTGCTTGGCCCAATTGTATTAATTTTGTATATAGTGATATCACCATTGGATCACGAACAACCTTTTCTTTGTATGCTGATGACACCAAAATCTTCGGTAATCCACTTGTAGACTCCAGAAATCTTCAGTGAGACCTGGAGAACATGAATCCAAATGCATGGTTTTACACATCGGGAAGAATAACCATCAATTCCGACACTTCATTAACGACCGAGATGTTCCTACCACCTCTAATATCAAAGATCTGGGTATACTGATGGCCAGCGACCTGAAATGGGAATCCCATATCAGCTTTCAAATCACTTGACAATCATTCGTTTGTCTCGCTGTACAAGTCCTACGTTCTAGGTACCTATTTTGGAATTTGGTTCAACCATTTGGAATCCCTACCTGTCCAAGGAGATAAACTTATTAGAAAACGTCCAACGCAGAGCAACGAGAATTTTACCACACCTGCGACCACTTGACATATGAAGAAAGATTGAGTGCCCTCAATTTGTCAAGTCTTTTATCAAGAAGGCGGCGAGCCGACGTCATTGAAACCTATAAGATCCTTCATGGACTATAAGACAACGATGAAACTGAAGAAAGCCAAATTCAAAATCCTACCAAGTAAAAACCTTCTTCCCAACAGCACTGCCGATCTCTGGAACTCTCTTTCGCAAGACACAGTATCGGCTCACTCCATCCCTCACTTTAAAAACATACTCAATCGGTTGTTTGACCGACATAGTTTATAATGTTCACCAATATTGTGATACACTGTGGAATATCATATTGTTATTGCTTAAATATTATCATTGTTTATCAAATACTTACTGATTGTTATATCCAATAGTGATAATGCTATGCGAAACATTTGTATATGTACATTGATTCGGGCTTATATTAGTTTACTGTTGTCTGTATACTTCTTCTTCTTCTTCTTCTTTCTCTACTCCCATTACACCTTACGGTGTTGGGGACTATTTCTTCCTATCCCTAGCTAGGGTCCGTATCTGTGCTATGCTCTGTCGTCTTTCTCTGGCTGTTTCTTGGATGTTATCTTCCCATCTACACTAAATAAAAATGTATTTAATACCCAAACAACTGATTTTTTGTAGGTTTCGAAGAGCTAACAGCATTCTAAAAATTATGTATTTAAAACCTTGATATTAAATCAATTTGGTAATTTAAAACAAACATTTAAAAACTACAAATTTTGATGGTTTTAATTATGAAAAAAGGCAAAACTTTATGTATGTTTCTGGTTTTAAATTAAACTAACAAAAATGCATAAAGTTAAACAAATGCACAAACATAAAAAATCCCTTGGCAAACAAAGAGTTCAGTAGTTTTAGTTATCAAAACAGTCTGAATAGTTTTATTACAAATCTACATTTTTTGAAACCAAAAGAGCCCTTTTCATAATTAAAACCCTTGACTTAATATCAAAACCTAAATAATTTTTAAATACATTTTGAATAGTTTTACCAAAAATTTGCCTGTTTACGCCAAACACTGAGTTTTACCTTATTTCATAATAAAAATGCCTATTTTTTTATAAGTTATTTTTCAACGATTTATTTTGTACTTAGTCGTTTATTTAATTTGAAGGCCCAAATAATTCTTTAAATGCATAGTTTTAGAAGAAATCTACATTTTTTTTTTAATCATGTTCTTTTCTAAAAGTATTATACATTAATCATCGTTCTTACAGTTTACTGTATATAATACTTAAAAATTCTATTTTCCACTTGGGCCTTCTTTGCTGCAATATAATTACCAGGTTTTTTGGGATTTTAAGTAGTTGGAAAGCTGAAGCAAAGTCCAGGCTTAATTCTAAATATCTTTATAGAAGAGCAATAAATGGTAATCTAAGAAACATTGCTGCTTTTAGGACATTAAAATGACCTTTTCTATCTTGGAATTTAATGATAGATTACAAGAATTATTTTCGATTCTTATAAGGGATCTTACACCTTACGCTATTAACATTGAAATAATTGAATACATTGCGCAACGAAAAGGAAAGCAAGATCCAGGATTTGCATTAAATATATTTGTAGAAGGATAAACGAACCTTTCCTGGAATTTTCATTATAGTTTAGTTTAAGAAAAGGACTATTTTCGATGGTTCTAAGAAAAATTTCTAGTGTTTAAAATGTGTTGTAAATAGGCCCTGTTTTTTTCTGTAATATATTACCAGGATCCAAGGTTAGGCTTCGCGTAAATGTTCTAAATAAATGGTAATTTCAAGGAAGCCTTTCAAGGAACCTTTTCTGTTTTGGAAATTTTTAATTGCCAGGTCGCCCCTTTTTTTCTAATATGCTACCAGAATTCTCAGGACTTTAGCGTTAACTTGAAAGTAATGTAATACATTATATAGGAATATTTTCTTAATTTAATTAATTTATATGTTTCGCAGCAGGCGACAATGAATACAAATTTCAAGGAACATTGCTTATTTTGGCACTATGAGAGGATCTATTCTGCCTTGGAATTTAATTATGGTTTCTTAAGTAAGAATTGCACGGATTTTTGGGATCGTTCTAAGGAGTAACAGTAATTCAAAAAATATTACCATGCTAAAAGGACCTTTTCTATTTTAAAATATAATTTTCTCATAGAAGGATTACTTCCATGTATTTAAGAAAGTGTGTAGTGCTTTTAGAGTTTAATTATTTCTGAAATATAATTACAAGAATTTTCAGGATTTTAGTATTAACATAAAAATAGTTTAATACTCTCACGGAGAAAATTGAAGCAAAGTCCAATTAAATACAGATGGGAAGCTTTATAAAATACGTCAATTTTTTAATCCAAAAGTTCAGACGGTGTTTTATTTTTCATAATTGAAACAACAGAATTTTTTATTTATTTTGAACGCTGACTTTATAACTATTTCTGAATTTATTTAACCTCAAAACTCAAATATTTTCTTAAAATGCAGTTTCGGAAAGCTTTGTTAAATATGTGCACTTTTTAAAGTTAAAAATTCAGAAGTTCTGTTATGTTTACATTTAAACCGACAGATTCCGATATCTTTATTTCTTTCGACGAGGCTAATTTTATATTCCTAAATTTATTTAAAATTTTTATTTATTTTGATTTGGTTTATTAGATGTATTATCTTTGAATTTATTTAACGTCAAAACTTAACTTAATTTTTAAGTCATAAACACTTTGCACTTTGCACTACGAAGAATTTTTATTTATTTTAATTAAATATTAGTTTTTAATACAGTTTTGGCTAGTTTATAAAAAATGTGCACTTTTTTAAAGTCAAAAATTCAGAAGCATTTCCTTCTTTTATTTATTTTGATGCGATCGGTTTTATATTTCCGATTCCATTTAACTTCAAAGCTTCAACAATTTTTAAACGCATTTTTTGAATAGTTTTATTAAAAAAACCTACACTTTTTAAAGCAAGAAATCGCTTTCATAATTAAGACGACAGAAATTTGTACTTATTTTAGTAGGATTTATTTTATATTCCTGAATTTATTTAATCTTAAAACAATAATTTCTTAGATACAGTTTTGGATAGCTTGCATAAAATATGAACTTCCTAATACCCAAAAGTCACAAGTTTTACTTCTCTTTTTATTTATTTTGAGATGATTCTAATTTTATTTAATTTCAAAGTTTCGACAATTTTTAAATACAGTTTTGTAAAAAATGTACACTATCTAGAGCCAAGTTTTGCGCTTTTTAATTAAGACGACATCAATCACGGTTTGGGACAGCTTATAAATAATTTCCACCTTCTAAAACCAAAAATTCAGAAGTTTTACTTCTTTTTTATTTACATTGATATAATTGGTTTTACATGTGTTTGTATTTAGTTTCAAAGCTTAACCAATATTTGAACACAATTTTGGAATAGTTTTATAAAAAATTTGCACTTTTTAAAGACAAAAGTTCAGAAGGTTTGCTCTTTTTCATAATTAAGAGGACAGAAAATTGTATTTATTTTAATACGATTAATTGAATCCTGAATTTATGTAATCTCAAAACTTTAGTAATTTCTTAAATAGAGTTTTGGATAGCTTACAAAGAATGTACACTTTTTAAAACACAAGTTTTACTTCTTCTTTTATTTATTTTGAGAGGATTGATTTTATATTTCTGATTTTATTTCATTTCAATGCTTCAACAATTAGTTTTGTAAAAAAATGTGGGCTTTTTAAATCCTAGAATCCTTAATTTTTGCTGATTTTTCGCAACTAAAACGACAGAAATTTTTATTTATTTTAATTCGATTGACTTTATAGTTATTTCTGATTTTATTTAACCTCAAAACTTAAAAACATTCTTTGAATACAGTTTAAGATAATTTTATTTAAGATTTTAAAGTCAAAAATCAATTTGCATAATCAAAATGTCAGAAATTTCTGTTTATTATTAATTTACTCTCAAAACCTAAATGTGTTGTTTTAACTACAGTTTTAGAGAATTTGACACATTTTAAAATCAAAAGGGGACTTAAAAAATGCTGTAGCAGCTTCTGAATTCTTCACTTAAACAAAAAATTTTTAATAAATTCCAAGTTGTATAAATACTTTTCAAAGAAATGATAATGTCTGCGAGTGAAGTCTTAATTATTTTTCAGGAAAATCTAGCCGTTAAGACATGTGTTAATAGTTCTTGGTTTTATTTCAGATTTTTCTAAAAAATTATTTAAGGGATTATCGTTAAAAAAAATTAAATTGCCAGCACATTTGCATTTGCGAGGAATTAATGTTGGATTTCTTTGATTTTCAACGCCTGCGTTTAGGCAACCCATTCGGCGAGCATTAAAAACGCTTAAACTCTCCGCTAGATGGAATATTAGTAGTTAATGTTGCTTTACTAAATGTTCTTGGCTATGTAATTAGATGGCTCGGCATGCATCTGATTCGGCCACGTTTTACAAACGTATTTAATTACCGGAATTATTGTATCACTCCCAAATAAAACACGATAATCGCCGGTAGATGAAGTCGTATTTGATTAACGTTGTTAGTCCGAACGGCATACATAGAAAGCACTTACGGCGAACAAAGCAAAACCGTCTTAAGAGGCAAAAAAGATAACCTAATTTGTTGACGGAAACAAAACCTAACAAGGCCATCTAAAGTTAATTCAGTGCCTGAGAAAATTAGCCGTCGAACTTCACAAAGACAGGGAAATGGCTTAGAAGTCTGAACAATCAGGAAAACAACTTCTACCTCCACTAACTTGCTTACGTTTATCATTATCCTTTTCTCTGTCTGGCATGCAAAAGGGCGTGCCTAAAGAAGGATGTAAGTTACGAATCTTTAGAAAAAGTAGGAAGCCGACTAACTAAAGAACGGGATAATGAAAGCACACAGCGTTGCTCACAAACGGTACCGGAAATGAGCGTTGTTCCGGAAAACTCCGCGTCGCTGCTGGGACAGCTGACACTTACGCCGTTTAAACCATGTTTTATACATATCCGCAGTGTTTCTTTTATAAAATACAGAGATCTATTCAGAAAACAATTTCGAGACGACGAACACAAAAATAATACCCTATCGTACACGTGAATTCTTTTGTAAAGTAAACCTATTCCTATTTGTCATGAATAACTTGCTGTCACGCTCATGACACCAAAACCATATATCAATGTAGATAATTACTACCGGCTATAGTAAATATATAGTCGTTTTTGCATGAAACAAAAAGATATGGCCGTTGCATTGTTGTAATTTATTACTATGGCATAAACACTCTACCTGCATAAAAAGTGGTTAAAATTCTCTCTGCCTAAGAATTCGAATTTAAATTATTTCTTTCTTTAAGTGAATTAACAGAAATGTCTTTGCCTTTTTTTAGGTTTCAGACATGGCCAGTTTTTAAACGATGACTAGGCGATTCGGCTTTAATTAAAATAACCTGTCAAATAGTTTTATAATAGCGCAACCAATCAAATCAATCTAAACAGAAACAACTACCAAATATGAAGAGAATTTTAAACCGCATTTATTCACTTACGCACCGATTAAATTAATTTTATTTTTAAAGGCATTTCTCTTGCCAACACTACGCTATTTAAAAGAGATTAAATCAGACGAAAACAGAGGAAATGAGAGCAAGCAGAAGCCAAAAGACACTAAAATGCTTTTTAAAAACCTCACAGCACTTAACAAAAGTAAAGGAAGCACAATCATATTTATTAATCACACACGTATTCCGCCAACTAAGTTTGAACGCTTCTATTTAAACTGGCCTGGAGTCGTCTGCAAAGTTTTCTGCATCAAATTATGAAGTGAAAGTTTCTTTTTAAGCCAGCCAACTTTACTTAATAATTTGGCGCAAATAATATCGTCACAAGTTAAATTTTGCCTCTTTATCAATTCCTTACCAAAAATGAAAGTTTCTCAATCAAATACGGATTTGGTCACTAAACATTACTGTGATTTTCAGCGGTTTTCAAATCTTTGAGTTGGGTCAAAGCTGAATTCATTTTAAGTTCAATTATTTGAAGGCCCTTGAAAGCTCACTGCTTGACTGAAATCCACCAGCTTGCAAACTCTGAGGTTCTTATACGACTTAGTTTTAATTTCGTTGCGGTAAATTAAGACAAACACAAAACACGAAACTCACCTTCAATGACAAATTGGAGCTTCCTAGTGTGTTTCAGACAACCTACAAAATAAATTTAAAAAATTCAAATCGAAAGAACTGAAAATTCCAAGCTTGATAAAAAGCTTTAGTTTTTCCTTTGTTCTAAGACAAATCTATGCCACACAAAAGAATTATCGCATGGCATGAAAAACAACGAATAATTTATACATTTTCAAAAAAACTGCTTTTTCTTTTGTTTTGAAAATGCCTGCTTTTTAAAGGAATATTCTACATAAAATTGGAATTCAGATAAAGAAGACATTAAGTCAATCGAAAACACGATACATTTTTAAACGAACAAGTTGCCTAAAAACGCTTCATTTTAAATCAAGATTTTGGCTTGCAACTGTTTTCCTAATGTAAGTAGGGTCAAGAAATTTTTAATCCAAAAAGTCCTGCATGAGAAACAGTTCCCATTTCATAAAACTTCAGATGCTTCCAGTTTTTTCTTTGTTTTGAGACAAATCTATTTCATTTGAACGTTTTCACATGTGTAAAAATTCTGTAACTAAAACGAATTGATGTCAAAAAAATTTCGAAAAAAAACTAGAATAATTATTGCACGAAAAACGGTCAACACTTTTTAAATTTTCTGCTTCTCTTTAATGCTGAGAAAAGTTTGTGTTATAAGCATTTTCCCAAATGTATAATTCTATAGAAAATAATAAAAGAAGTAAACAAAAATTAAATTCAAAAACTATAAATGTCCAGACGAAGGAACTATTGCATGAAAAATAGTGAATATTTTACAAACTTTCGAAAGGTTTTAGTTTTTCTTTTATTTTGAAATAAGGCTAGAAATTAAAATTTGAGGTAAAAAAGTTGAATAACTAAACTAACCAAGGAACTACAAATTTTTTCCAAACGCAAGGTTTCTGTATGAGAAACAGTTCGGATTTCATCAATTTTCACCCTTTGCTCTGAGAGAAGTCTAGGTCTTCTAAGTGTTTCTCTAACCACTCTAACGTAAAAAATCCACAATAAATAAATGAAAAAATTAACCAAAAGGTAGAAATTTTCAAACGAACAAAGTATTGCATGAAAAACTTATTCATGTTTCACAAATTTTCAGAAAGTTCTGACTTTTTCTTTGACATGAGACAAGTCTACGACGTGTTTTCCCTAGGTAAATATTCTACATAAAATAAAAATTGAGGTAAAAGAATTTTAAAAATCAATCAAAAAATTATAAAACTCCAAAAAACAGTTATTGCATGAAAAAGCACTTCAAACTCTAGAAATTTTCGATAAAATTTGGTTACTCCTTTGTTCTGAGGTAAGTACATGTTAGTTAAGTATTTTCACTAAAGAAAACATTTTACATCAAATACAAATTGAGATAAAATTAATCAAAAACTAGAAATTTCCAACTAAACAATATTTGCACGAAAAGCAGATCACACTTCAGAAATTTTCCTAAAGTTTTAGTTTTCTCTTAGTTTTGAAATAAATCTGTGTCTTGTAAACGTTCTTCTGAAACCAAGAATTCTACAGAAAATCAGACCTGAGCTAAAAATTAATTCAAATAAATAAAAAATTGGCAAACGAAAAACAAACTGAAAATTTTGGTTTTTCCTTGGTTCTAAAACAAGTGTATGCCTTTTAAGTGCTTTTCTTAGTATCAAACTTTCACAGAACATAAGAATTGGGCAAAAAATTAAAAATAAATTAAAAAACTAGAAATCTCTAAAAATTATTACATAAAAACAAGTTCACACATTATAAATTTTCAGAAAATTCTGTTTTCTCCGTCATTCCAATTCATGTAAAAAATTGAAATTAATGAAAAAAGAACGGAAATTTCTTAACTTATGGCCCAAAAAAGTTCGGACTTCATAGATTTTCAAGAGTTTGCTTTCTCGTTTGTTAAAGGGCCTGTCTTGGTTGTCGAAGGCGTTGTGCTTACCACGCTCCGTACGCGTAATCGTGCGAGACAATCGAGGTATGAAAACGACTTAGGAGGCCTTAACCCTCCATATTACCTTTACCTTTTCAGAAAGAGTCAGTCTGCGTCAGGTAAATGTTCTCATTACTGTAAAATTTCCATAGAAGGTAAAAAAACTATAAATTTCCAATTGAAAGAATTAGTGCTTGCTTGAAACTGTGTTTGTTATAAATACTTTCAGAAATTCTAGAAATTCTAAAAAAAATTACAACAAAGGGAATCATTTTTGGTTTAGGATTTTGAACTATTTTTGAAAGTAAAAATATTCTTTCCATGGTATCGTTTTAAAAAGAACACAGCACTATTTGAAGCCAAAAAAAACTGAACTGAAGTTTTACCATTTTAGTTATTCATCACTTTCTCTGGCGACCTTAGATCACGTTCTCACGATTTGTTGAAGAGTTTTCTTCAGAAATTCTGTTGCAGGCTTCATTTATTGTAATTTAGTGAAGAGAATATCTTCCAGTTTGTCAAGAGTGAAGTTTCATACTGATGATTGCCGAAATACGTATTGGTTTGTATTAATTTTACTTTGAGGTTTCTCAGGATATTTGACGTTCGTTATTTTGCGATAGCTTTACAAGTAGCTCACAATTTTTAAACTCAAAAAAAAACAACAACATTTTATCATGCTTCTTAATTCAAATGACAGACATTTTTAGTTATCATTAGAAGATTTATTTTATATTCGTGCATTGTTCTTAACATTTAAATATTTTTTAGAAACATTTTTTTATACTTTTTAAAATAACAATTTGGAAAATTTTACTCTTTTTCATAGTTATAAAATAACAGATATTTTTAAATAGATTGGAAAATTTTACAGGAAGTTTCTAATTTTTAAATCATAAAAGGGTTTGCTAAATACTTACATTTGTTGCAGTAAAATATTAATTCATTTATATTGATATGGTATTTGATTTGGATACTTTGATTAGAGATTATGTTATTTGTAATTTGTTAACGAAAGATTATTAATGCAAATTTTATTATAAAAATTGTAACATAAATTTTAGGTAGCTAGATTAAATTTAAGTTGTTAATGTAAATAAGTTATTGTTATAATCATTGTTAGGGTATAATTAGCTAAATTCAGTAGTCATAGAAATTAGTTACCTTAGAAACTCTGTAAATATAGTGAAAAACATTTTATGTAAAATACCTTGGATACAGGAAGAACAATTTGATAAATAAGAGATATTTTTGCATTCAAAGGGGCACGAACCAAATAGGTTTGCTCGTTCCAAAGTAGTAAATATGAACCGATTATTTAACTTGAAATAGTGTTAACGATCATTGGAATCATTTATTTATTCGAAAGAAAGTGAATTTGAAGCAGAGGCAATAGAAAACTGAATTTGAAACAGAGGCAAATTGGATTTTGGTGGTACAATAGAAATTATTGGAAAATAAGAGGACTTGAAACAAAACCCAGGAACCGGTGTAGATAGTGAGTGTAAAACCATAATTATAAGATAGGTTTAAGCATGGTTGATAGGGTGAACAACTAAATAAAAAGATCTGCATTAAAAATTGGAGTGAAATTTTATTTTTATTAAAAATTAATTGTAAATACAATAACAACAACGAACCTTCTTAACGACCCGTTAGGTGAGATCTCAGGAATTCAATTAAATTAAAAGAGCAAAGTATTTTTTTAAATTGTCAATCCAACGTGAGGTGTTTTAACATACAATGTGATTTTTTAAAAACTCAATTGCAGCAGGCCGTATTCTGTCTTAATAACTTTAGAACTGTCTGTATTAAGTCAGAATACGGCCTGCTGCAATTGAGTTTTTAAAAAATAACATTGTATTTGTTGCCAAAGCTAGGATCAGAACAATATAAATAAAAGATTCCAAACTAGTACATGATTTAATATTTTAGTCCCAAAATCCCGATAAATCATGAAACAAATTACAAACCAAAACGGTAAACAAAGATGGAATTAAGCATCTTCGTCATAAATTAAAAGATTAGATTCTTGTATTAAAAAATTTCCAAACAAATACATAACTGAAACTTAAGGCATGGTAAGCAGTTCACATTTAATAGTTAAAAGTTTGAAGGGTTTTGGGGTTTTCTTCGTTCTGTGTCTTCAGGTGTTTCCGCCCATATAAAAAATTAAGGTACAAAATATAACATGAATCAAAAGAACTAAACATTTCCAAACAATATTACGTGGGAAACAGAGTTTCAGAAGCTTTTGCTTATTACTTTATTCCAAGAAAAGCCGGTGTTTTGTAAATGTATTTAGCACGGTTGTTGTTCTACAAAAAACAAGTTGTTTATTTTTGTGTTTGAACCTTTTTCGAGCATATTTCATATTCTGAATTGCCAACCATGTATCGTCAAAATATCTATTTTGTATTACGACTGTCAAGGATTTGGTATGTCTACAGTAATTACTAATTAACAGCATATTGCACCTTAGATCTAAATTTACTTACTCATATTTAAATATCGGAAATGTAAAATGCAGACTATAAAATGCTCAGAACTATTAAAATTCCATTGAATTAAGCTATTCAATTATAAGATTTCGTCTAAAAACTAAAAAGGTTGCATTTTACAGGTTCGAATTTTCCTTAAAAACTGTTTTGCTGTAACCTGAAGAACTGATGAAAAAAATTGTGGTTTAAAATCAAATCTTTGAAATCTACTACAATTTTAGAAGATTGCAGCAAATAGCAATTATCCATTGATTTCCGATCAACGTCTCCAAAATAAGCAGTTTTTTTTCCCGGAATTTTCTCATTCTTCTACTGTATTAATAGAATGTGGTAGAAAATAATGAAAATCAAAAACTGCTCCTAAAAAATAACGTTAAATGGCTTCATTTAACGTACATAAAGCACGGAGGTCCGAAGCGAAGAGAAAAAAATACACAGATAAACGCATATAAATCCGTTCTTTATAAATAAATCACAGCGTATCTTAAAAACGTAAAAAATGAAATTTAACGCGAAAAAGTTCTTTCTTTAATACAACGCAGCTCTAATCGGCGGGAAAATAAATCAAAAGCGTGCGTTTCCTATAAAAAGTTAACATCATAATTTATGTTATAGCTGTGGGCTAATTATATGTGATGGAGTGCTGGCTCGTTTGTTGAAATATGAAATAACTCAAGGTATATATCCGAGCGCCGATCCTCGGCTTTGTTATTACGGGGAGATGTTGTTGATTCTTCGTGGGCTTCCTCGAGGTCCGTGAGATCTCCATATGACCTTGAGAAGACCATACGAGTTCAGGTTTGACCTGACGTAACGATAACGAGTTCATGCCTATAATATAAGAGATAAATATCTAAATGTTTTATACGAGTTTTTCCTAACTTGCCTCCACAAAATCAAACCCGGTTTATTATAATAAATTAAAAAATATTTTCTTTCTAAATTAGATACCGGCCCCGACTGACGAACGGTCTCGTTGTTCACTTCGCGTACCACTAAACAAACTTCTAACGGATGTACACCTTTAAGACAAAACACTTTGACGTGGGTTTATTGTAAAATAATTACGTCCGGTAAGTTATATTTCAAAAGCACAATAAATAATAATTAATTAAAATATTTAAAAGTTAATCAAGCTAGAGTCTGTTCGCTAATCGGGGCGTAACACAGGCCAGAGATTAATGATCCGATTAAAATTTTAATCAACGTTTTTTCGGAGATATGTTGAGAGATCAGTAGCATCGTTGGTTTTGTGTAATGCGTACCATTATTAATCCACTGTATGACGTCTTAATAGACCTAAATTACAGTGCATCAAAACCTTTTTAATGTTGTCGATTATCCCCCGTTACATCGCTTTATAAAAGGTACAAAGTTTGATACACTTTATAAACAAGGACCACGATAAAACCGTGTTACCACTACACTAAAAAGATATCCTCTTGCGTTATAATGAAAAAAGCCTTTTTTAAAAAGGCTTGATAGCTTATATTTTACAGTTTACATAGGCCTAAATTTTATTTCTTGGTGCTTATCGCAAAAGTTTGCTAATTTCTAGCAAGAATTAAAGTTTTCCATTTTAGAAGCTTCGAAGATTTTAAATAATATAACTTCAACTCATTACCTGTTTAATGAATATAAATTTATAGCAATAATACAAGATATCTGGTCCAAGTTATACTGAAATAAGTGGTTAATAAGCGCCTCAAGTCTTCAAATTCCTGAATGGTTCGCTTTGTTTAAATAACGTTTTAACTTTCCATGCTTCAGGCCAAAATTGGTAATTCAAAATTTTTTAAATTTAGTAAACCTTATTGTTAGTAATTTATTAAACAAACTATATTGCCTGACATTGAAAATGCAACACCCAGTAAACATCAATATATTGTAATAATTTTTTGGTAGTAAATTGGGTATATGTGGTGTATTAAATGATCAAAATTTGCAAATGATTAAAAAAGAAATCAAGTGGCTTTTGATAATTTCTTAAAAACAACATCACCTTTTGTTTCTACTGTGTTTGTGGCAAATTGCTGTGCAAAGTTAGTTTTGGTGTCGTGGTTTCTGTATGTTGGAATACCTGGGCAGAAGAGCACAGACATCAATGCCGCAGAGGTACTGGGGCTGGTCGTAACACTACTGACCGTGAAGAACGCCTCTTAAGAGCGAACGACCTTAGGGATCCGTTCAGCACCACCAGGTCCATTGGGAATGAATGGATGGCTGCTACGGGACAACAGCTCTCTATCAGGTCAGTTTATCTCAGAATAAGGGCCTTTGGTCTGCATTCCTATCGACCGCGCTTCATCTTGCCATTGACCCAAAGACACAGGAAGGCGAGACTCCAATGTTGTCCAGAACGGATCCAATGGAATCAGGAATGGAATCGGATTGTGTTCAGTGACGAATCCCGATTTTGTCTCTGGGCCAACAATGGACGTAGAAGAGTCCGTCGAAGACGTGGAGAAAGGAGAGAACTTCAGCATTGCATAGAACGTGAAGTGAAGCATATGATTTGGGATGCCATAGCATATGGAAGCAGGTCTCCTCTAGTCTTCTTGCAGGGAAACTTAAATGCCGAGGGCTACATTCACAGTGTCTTGGAACCTGTTACATTGCCCTATCTTCAAGAACTAGAAAACCCTGTTTTCCATCAGGATAATGCTAGGCCTCATACTGCAGCTGTCACTACGAGGTTCCTTCGTGAAGCTAACGTCACTATTCTTCCGTGGCCAGCTCGGTCACCTGACCTTTCGCCTATCGAACATGTATGGGATATGGTGGGCAGACGGTTAGGCCGATTATCTGCTCCCCCGATAGATCTGCAGCGACTCAGAAATGAAATTGAAATTGCTTGGGACACTATACCGCTGAAAGGTATTGACCACCTCATTCAAAGTATGCCCCGTAGAGTAGGCGAATGCATAAACTTAAGAGGGGCTTCAACTCATTATAGAATTTGAGGGCAAACGACTTCTCCAAACTACACCAAATTTTAATCATTTAATACTCCATATGTATCCAATTTATTAGCAAAAAAATATTACAGTACATTTACGTTTACTGGGTGTTGCATTTTCAATGTCAGGCAGTCTCTCTAAGCAGCGTTGTTGATCCACGTATGGATATACGCCTCCCCTGCTTGCTTCCAATCGTCTCTATTAGATGCTAACGTCATCCACCTTTTTCCCACGGATTTCTCCAAGTCATTGGTCCATCTCATAATTGGTCGCCCCACACTTCGCCGTTCGCCCCACGGTTTCCATTCGGTAGTTATTTTGGTCCATCTGTTTATTTCCATTCGGGCGACATGGCCTGTCCATCTCCACTTATTCTTTGCCATTGTGCTCACTATATCTTCCATTCCAGTTTTTTGTCTTATCCATTCTATAGTTTTTTTGTCCCGTAGGGTGTAGCCTAGAATTGCCCTTTCCATATGTCGCTGTGTGACTTGAAATTTTCGGAGAGTTTTTGCTGTAAATGCCCATGTTTCCGTACCGTATACTAGAACTGGGATCACGCATTGTTCCGGTACTTTGACTTTCATTTTATTGTTGATGTGTTTGTTTTTACTTTGTAGAATATAGCTGAGATTACCGAATGCCGTCCATGCGAGTCTGATTCTCCTTTGGATATCTGCTGTTTGCATCTCTTTTCCAATTTTTATGGTTTGTCCTAGATGTATGTACTGGTCTACCACTTCTATTATTTTTCCATCAATAGTTATATTATTTTGTGTTTCCTCATGTGATCTTCTCATGATTTTAGTTTTATTCCGATTCAGTGTTAGGCCTACTTCTTCTGACTTTTGTTTTAATTCTATCAGCATTTCTTCCAGTTCTTCAGCAGTATTTGCAGTTAATATCACATCATCTGCGTATCTCAAGTTACTCAGATATTTTCCTTCTATGCATATTCCTTTCTTTTTCCAATTTAGTTTTTTGAAAATGTCCTCCATAGCCAGTAGGAACAGCTGCGGGGAAATTGTGTCGCCTTGTCTAACGCCTTTTTCTATATGTATCGGGTTTGTTACATTACCTATGTATTTTTATGGTACATGTTGCTTGTTTGTAAATGTTTTTTATGAGTTCTGTATATCTCGTGTCCACTCTGCATTTGTCGAGAGATTCTAATATTGCCCATAGTTCTATCGAATCAAATGCCTTGTTATAATCTATAAACTCCAAATGTAAATCCATGTTGTATTCGTATGTTTTTTGTATTATATTTCTTATGGATTGTATGTGGTCCATCGTGCTGAAGCCCTTTATAAAGCCTGCTTGGTCAGGTGTTTGGTAAAATTCTAGTTTGTTACATAGTCTGTTTGCTATTACTCTAGTTAACAATTTATAAGTTTGACATAGTAGGCTTATTGGCCTGTAGTTTTCTAGGTTAGCCTTATCGCCTTTTTTGTATATTAGTATTACTGAGGCATTATTCCAGCCCTCCGGTATTTTACTTTCTTGTATGCATTTATTCAGTTGTGTTTTTAGGGCTTTCAGTAATTGATGTCCACCATACTTTAGAAGTTCAGGAATTACTCCGTCGTCTCCCGGCACTCTGTTGTTCTTCGTCTGTTTTATTGCATTCTTAATTTCGTCAATTTCTATTTCTGGGATTTCCTCGGACCCAACATTTATTATTTCTCTGTTTGTCCGTCCTTGGTCATCGCATTTTCTGATATTGGAACAGTATAATTTTTGATAGAATCTTTCCGTTATGCCTATCATCTCATCTCTATCATATGTTATATTTCCGTTTTCATCTTTTAGTTGGTTTATTATTCCGACATTCTGAAGTAGTTTCCTTCTTAGTACTTTAAGGCTTTTATTTACTTCTATTGTTTTTTGTATCATTTCTTCATTGTATTTTCGGATGTCTTGCTTTATTTGTTTCCGTATGGTTTTATTCATTTCTACATATTCTACTGTCCCCCTTTTTCCTTCACTAGCTAACTTCGTTCTTTTACACATTAGGGTTTTAGTTTCTTTCGTAATTTTAGCTTTGGTGTTTTTTGTGTTGTTTAATTTCGTTATTTTAATCCCAGCTTTTATAGTTGCATTTGTTATCTTCTTGTTTATGCTTTCCAATGTGTCATTTTTTTTTATGTTGCTGTACCACAATTCTTTATTTAGTTCTTTTACGTATTCTTCCTTTCGTTCTTTGAGGATATCGTTGTCTATTAATTTTTTACCCTTTAACAGTTTTTTCCTTTCTTCTTTAATGTTGAGGCTTATCTTTGCTCGTACTAGCCTGTGGTCGCTTCCAGTAGGGAATCGATTGGTTACAGTTACATCTGTTATTATATGTTTGTTTGGTGTTATTATAAAGTCTATTTCGTTTTTTGTGGTTTTGTTTGGGCTAATCCATGTCCATTTTCTGTCTTCATTTTTCTTAAAAAAGGTATTCATTATGTATAGTTTTCTACTCTCTGTAAATTGAATTAGCCTGTGTCCTCGTTCATTTCTGCGGCTAATACCAAAGTTGCCTATTGATTCTTCGCCGTCTTCTCTTTTCCCTACCTTAGCGTTAAAGTCCCCGACTATAATATAGTGGTGTACTTTGTTTTCTTCTATTGCCCTTATTACATCTTCGTAAAAGTTGTCAATCTCTTCGTCATCATATTTAGAGGTGGGCGCATATACTTGAATGATCTTGATAGAGTATCTTCTTGATATTTTCAGTATTATGTAGGCTACTCTTGGGGATATACTTTTGATTTCTTTCACGTTCTCTTCTGTTTTTTGTGTATTATGAATCCCACTCCTGCGATATTGGTGTTATTTTCTGTTATACTTTGTGAGTGAAAGAAGGTGTTTCCGGACTGTAGTTTTACGCAGGCCTCTTCTTTTCTGCGTATTTCGTATAGACCTATAATATTCCATTTTTTGTCTTTAATTTCTTCTTCTATTTCCAATAGTCTATCGTTCGACATGAGTGTATTGGCGTTGAATGTGGCGATTGTTAATTTCTTTATGCTTCTTTGGTCTTTATTCTTGAATTTCCTTGGGTTGGCGTTTTCTCTGTCGGTTTTCTTGATCGTCGAAGTTTTGCTCTCCCCAGAATCCTTAGAGCAGACTGCTTTTACGGTGTGGGATTTTGAGACACTATCTCTACCCACCTGGGGTACATAAGTTTTAAATTTCGACATCTTCATTGTTTGCATGTTGGGGGTGTCAGGACATTAGCTCGCCACGCTGTCCTACTGCGGGTTGGCGAGCGGTTAGGAGTGGGAGTGGGATAATTTGGGAATGGGTGGAATCTCGGTGTGGGACATGATTTCTCACGGTTTCGGGAGTTGTGAGATATCATGAGCTCGCGTGGGCAGGATCGCTAGGTTCCTGAAATAGGTCTATTCCTTACTGGGATTGTAAGGAAGTACCTACCCGCTACCGCGAATGTCAGGCAGTATATCTTAAAAAAATATTGACTTGAATCAACCCGGAAGTTTAACTCAATTTTATAACAAGATCTAATTAAATTAAAAATAACATTTTCTTCAAATTTAAAATGGTATGTATTTTATAGGAATTGAAACATCACACAAATTTTTACTAAATTTTTAAGATATAATGTCAGGCTCTGGTAAGTTTTGCCCTTTTGCGTAATTACAAAGACAGAAATTTTTATTTATTTCAAAAAAATTCTGTTTGTGCACTTATGCAATCCGGAAACTTAAATCTTGAAATAAAGTAGATAACTGCAAGCCAATTCCGTAAGCCAAACAGAAATTAAGCAAATCGTTGCGGATAGGCACAAATTTTATTCTAACTTATGTGTTCCTGTTACAAGCAGTTCGTTTTCGAGTATGAAAAATTATTAATTGTGGACTGAAACACAAGGCCAAACTTACCCTTCTAAACTCAAGTGTTCCTCTTACAAACAGTTGGTTTTCGAGTACGAAAAATTATTAATTGTAGACTGAAATACAAAGCCAAAGTTACCCTTCCTAACTCAAGTGTTCCTGTTACAAACAGTTCGTTTTCGAGATCGAAAAATTATTAATTTTGGCCTGAAATACGAAGCCAAACTTACCCTTCTTAACTTATGTGTTCCTGTTACAAGCAGTTCGTTTTCGAGTACGAAAAATGATTAATTATACACTGAAATACAAAGCCAAAATTACCCTTCTTAACTTATGTGTTCCTGTTACAAGCAGTTCGTTTTCGAGTACGAACAATTATTAATTGTAGACTGAAATACAAAGCCAAACTTACCCTTCTTAATTTATGTGTTCCTGTTACAAGCAGTTCGTTTTCGAGTATGAAAAATTATTAATTTTGGACTGAAATGTAAAGCCAAACTTACCCTTCTTCACTCAAGTGTTCCTGTTACAAGCAGTTCGTTTTCGAGTATGAAAAATTATTAATTGTGGACTGAAACACAAGGCCAAACTTACCCTTCTAAACTCAAGTGTTAATCTTACAAACAGTTGGTTTTCGAGTACGAAAAATTATTAATTGTAGACTGAAATACAAAGCCAAAGTTACCCTTCATAACTCAAGTGTTCCTGTTACAAACAGTTCGTTTTCGAGTACGAAAAATTATTAATTGTAGAATGAAATACAAAGCCAAACTTACCCTTCGTAACTTATGTGTTCCTGTTACAAGCAGTTCGTTTTCGAGTATGAAAAATTATTCATTTTGGACTGAAATGCAAAGCCAAACTTACCCTTCTTAACTTATGTGTTCCTGTTACAATCAGTTCGTTTTCGAGTATTAAAAATTATTACTTTTGGACTGAAATGAAAAGCCAAACTTACCCTTCTTAACTTATGTGTTTCTGTTACAAGCAGTTCGTTTTCGAGTATGAAAAATTATTAATTGTGGACTGAATTACAAAGCCAAACTTACCCTTCTTACCTCAAGTGCTCCTGTTACAAACAGTTCGTTTTCGAGTACGAAAAATTATTAATTGTAGACTGAAATACAAAGCCAAAGTTACCCTTCTTAACTCATGTGTTCCTGTTACCAAAAACTCGTTTTCGAGTGCGAAAAATTATTAATTGTGGACTGAAATACAAAGCCAAACTTACCCTTCTTAACTTATGTGTTCCTGTTACAAGCAGTTCGTTTTCGAGTACGAAAAATTATTAATTGTAGACTGAAATACAAAGCCAAAATTACCCTTCTTAACTTATGTGTTCCTGTTACAAGCAGTTCGTTTTCGAGTACGAACAATTATTAATTGTAGACTGAAATACAAAGCCAAACTTACCCTTCTTAATTTATGTGTTCCTGTTACAAGCAGTTCGTTTTCGAGTATGAAAAATTATTAATTTTGGACTGAAATGTAAAACCAAACTTACCTTTCTTAACTTATGTGTTCCTGTTACAAGCAGTTTGTTTTCGAGTATCAAAAATTATTTATTTTGGACAGAAATGCAAAACCAAACTTACCCTTCTTAACTTATGTGTTCCTGTTACAAGCAGTTCGTTTTCGAGTATGAAACATTATTAATTTTGGACTGAAATGCAAAACCAAACTTACCCTTCTTAACTTATGTGTTCCTGTTACAAGCAGTTCGTTTTCGAGTATGAAAAATTATTAATTTTGGACTGAAATGCAAAGCCAAACTTACCCTTCTTAGCTTATGTGTTCCTGTTACAAGCAGTTCGTTTTCGAGTATGAAAAATTATTAATTTTGGACTGAAATGCAAAGCCAAACTTACCCTTCTTAGCTTATGTGTTCCTGTTACAAGCAGTTCGTTTTCGAGTCTGAAAAATTATTAATTTTGGACTGAAATGCAAAGCCAAACTTACCCTTCTTAACTTATGTGTTCCTGTTACATGCAGTTCGTTTTCGAGTATGAAAAATTATTAATTTTGGACTGCAATGCAAAGCCAAACTTACCCTTCTTCACTCAAGTGTTCCTGTTACAAACAGTTCGTTTTCGAGTACGAAAAAGTATTAATTGTAGACTGAAATACAAAGCCAAACTTACCCTTCTTAACTTATGTGTTCCTGTTACAAGCAGTTCGTTTTCGAGTACGAACAATTATTAATTGTAGACTGAAATACAAAGCCAAACTTACCCTTCTTAATTTATGTGTTCCTGTTACAAGCAGTTCGTTTTCGAGTATGAAAAATTATTAATTTTGGACTGAAATGCACAGCCAAACTTACCCTTCTTAGCTTATGTGTTCCTGTTACAAGCAGTTCGTTTTCGAGTATGAAAAATTATTAATTTTGGACTGAAATGCAAAGCCAAACTTACCCTTCTTAACTTATGTGTTCCTGTTACAAGCAGTTCGTTTTCGAGTATGAAAAATTATTAATTTTGGACTGAAATGCAAAGCCAAACTTACCCTTCTTCACTCAAGTGTTCCTGTTACAAACAGTTCGTTTTCGAGTACGAAAAATTATTAATTTTGGACTGAAATGCAAAACCAAACTTACCTTTCTTAACTTATGTGTTCCTGTTACAAGGAGGTGGTTTTCGAGTACGAAAAATTATTAATTGTAGACTGAAATACAAAGCCAAACTTACCCTTCTTAACTTATGTGTTCCTGTTACAAGGAGGTGGTTTTCGAGTACGAAAAATTATTAATTGTTGACTGAAATACAAAGCCAAACTTACCCTTCTTAATTTATGTGTTCCTGTTACAAGCAGTTCGTTTTCGAGTATGAAAAATTATTAATTTTGGACTGAAATGCAAAACCAAACTTACCTTTCTTAACTTATGTGTTCCTGTTACAAGCAGTTTGTTTTCGAGTATCAAAAATTATTAATTTTGGACTAAAATGCAAAACCAAACTTACCCTTCTTAACTTATGTGTTCCTGTTACAAGCAGTTCGTTTTCGAGTATGAAAATTTATTAATTTTGGACTGAAATGCAAAGCCAAACTTACCCTTCTTAACTCAAGTGTTCCTGTTACAAACAGTTCGTTTTCGAGTACGAAAAATTATTAATTGTAGACTGAAACACAAAGCCAAACTTACCCTTCTTAACTCAAGTGTTCCTGTTACAAACAGATCGTTTTCGAATTCGAAAAATTATTAATTTTGAACTGAAATACAAAGCCAAACTTACCCTTCTTAACTCATGTGTTCCTGTTACCAAAAACTCGTTTTCGAGTGCAATAAATTATTATTTTTGGCGTCAAATATAAAGCCAAACTTACGCTTCCTAACTTATGTGTTCCTGTTACAAGTAGTTCGTTTTCGAGTATGAAAAATTATTAATTTGGGACTGAAATTCAAAGCCAGACTTACCCTTCTTAACTTATGTGTTCCTGTTACAAGCAGTTCGTTTTCGAGTATGAAAAATTATTAATTGTGGACTGAAATACAAGGCCAAACTTACCCTTCTAAACTCAAGTGTTCCTCTTACAAACAGTTGGTTTTCGAGTACGAAAAATTATTAATTGTAGACTGAAATACAAAGCCAAAGTTACCCTTCCTAACTCAAGTGTTCCTGTTACAAACAGTTCGTTTTCGAGTACGAAAAATTATTAATTGTAGAATGAAATACAAAGCCAAACTTACCCTTCCTAACTTATGTGTTCCTGTTACAAGCAGTTCGTTTTCGAGTATGAAAAATTATTCATTTTGGACTGAAATGCAAAGCCAAACTTACCCTTCTTAACTTATGTGTTCCTATTACAATCAGTTCGTTTTCGAGTATTAAAAATTATTACTTTTGGACTGAAATGAAAAGCCAAACTTACCCTTCTTAACTTATGTGTTTCTGTTACAAGCAGTTCGTTTTCGAGTATGAAAAATTATTAATTGTGGACTGAATTACAAAGCCAAACTTACCCTTCTTACCTCAAGTGCTCCTGTTACAAACAGTTCGTTTTCGAGTACGAAAAATTATTAATTGTAGACTGAAATACAAAGCCAAAGTTACCCTTCTTAACTCATGTGTTCCTGTTACCAAAAACTCGTTTTCGAGTGCGAAAAATTATTAATTGTGGACTGAAATACAAAGCCAAACTTACCCTTCTTAACTTATGTGTTCCTGTTACAAGCAGTTTGTTTTCGAGTATGAAAAATTATTAATTTTGGACTGAAATGCAAAACCAAACTTACCCTTCTTAACTTATGTGTTCCTGTTACAAGCAGTTCGGTTTCGAGTATGAAAAATTATTAATTTTGGACTGAAATGCAAAGCCAACCTCACCCTTCTTAACCCATGTGTTCTTCTTACAAACAGTTCATTTTCGAGTACGAAAAATTATTAATTGTGGACTGAAATACAAAGCCAAAATTACCCTTCTTAACTTATGTGTTCCTGTTACAAGCAGTTCGTTTTCGAGTACGAACAATTATTAATTGTAGACTGAAATACAAAGCCAAACTTACCCTTCTTAATTTATGTGTTCCTGTTACAAGCAGTTCGTTTTCGAGTATGAAAAATTATTAATTTTGGACTGAAATGTAAAACCAAACTTACCTTTCTTAACTTATGTGTTCCTGTTACAAGCAGTTTGTTTTCGAGTATCAAAAATTATTTATTTTGGACAGAAATGCAAAACCAAACTTACCCTTCTTAACTTATGTGTTCCTGTTACAAGCAGTTCGTTTTCGAGTATGAAACATTATTAATTTTGGACTGAAATGCAAAACCAAACTTACCCTTCTTAACTTATGTGTTCCTGTTACAAGCAGTTCGTTTTCGAGTATGAAAAATTATTAATTTTGGACTGAAATGCAAAGCCAAACTTACCCTTCTTAGCTTATGTGTTCCTGTTACAAGCAGTTCGTTTTCGAGTATGAAAAATTATTAATTTTGGACTGAAATGCAAAGCCAAACTTACCCTTCTTAGCTTATGTGTTCCTGTTACAAGCAGTTCGTTTTCGAGTCTGAAAAATTATTAATTTTGGACTGAAATGCAAAGCCAAACTTACCCTTCTTAACTTATGTGTTCCTGTTACATGCAGTTCGTTTTCGAGTATGAAAAATTATTAATTTTGGACTGCAATGCAAAGCCAAACTTACCCTTCTTCACTCAAGTGTTCCTGTTACAAACAGTTCGTTTTCGAGTACGAAAAAGTATTAATTGTAGACTGAAATACAAAGCCAAACTTACCCTTCTTAACTTATGTGTTCCTGTTACAAGCAGTTCGTTTTCGAGTACGAACAATTATTAATTGTAGACTGAAATACAAAGCCAAACTTACCCTTCTTAATTTATGTGTTCCTGTTACAAGCAGTTCGTTTTCGAGTATGAAAAATTATTAATTTTGGACTGAAATGCACAGCCAAACTTACCCTTCTTAGCTTATGTGTTCCTGTTACAAGCAGTTCGTTTTCGAGTATGAAAAATTATTAATTTTGGACTGAAATGCAAAGCCAAACTTACCCTTCTTAACTTATGTGTTCCTGTTACAAGCAGTTCGTTTTCGAGTATGAAAAATTATTAATTTTGGACTGAAATGCAAAGCCAAACTTACCCTTCTTCACTCAAGTGTTCCTGTTACAAACAGTTCGTTTTCGAGTACGAAAAATTATTAATTTTGGACTGAAATGCAAAACCAAACTTACCTTTCTTAACTTATGTGTTCCTGTTACAAGGAGGTGGTTTTCGAGTACGAAAAATTATTAATTGTAGACTGAAATACAAAGCCAAACTTACCCTTCTTAACTTATGTGTTCCTGTTACAAGGAGGTGGTTTTCGAGTACGAAAAATTATTAATTGTTGACTGAAATACAAAGCCAAACTTACCCTTCTTAATTTATGTGTTCCTGTTACAAGCAGTTCGTTTTCGAGTATGAAAAATTATTAATTTTGGACTGAAATGCAAAACCAAACTTACCTTTCTTAACTTATGTGTTCCTGTTACAAGCAGTTTGTTTTCGAGTATCAAAAATTATTAATTTTGGACTAAAATGCAAAACCAAACTTACCCTTCTTAACTTATGTGTTCCTGTTACAAGCAGTTCGTTTTCGAGTATGAAAATTTATTAATTTTGGACTGAAATGCAAAGCCAAACTTACCCTTCTTAACTCAAGTGTTCCTGTTACAAACAGTTCGTTTTCGAGTACGAAAAATTATTAATTGTAGACTGAAACACAAAGCCAAACTTACCCTTCTTAACTCAAGTGTTCCTGTTACAAACAGATCGTTTTCGAATTCGAAAAATTATTAATTTTGAACTGAAATACAAAGCCAAACTTACCCTTCTTAACTCATGTGTTCCTGTTACCAAAAACTCGTTTTCGAGTGCAATAAATTATTATTTTTGGCGTCAAATATAAAGCCAAACTTACGCTTCCTAACTTATGTGTTCCTGTTACAAGTAGTTCGTTTTCGAGTATGAAAAATTATTAATTTGGGACTGAAATTCAAAGCCAGACTTACCCTTCTTAACTTATGTGTTCCTGTTACAAGCAGTTCGTTTTCGAGTATGAAAAATTATTAATTGTGGACTGAAATACAAGGCCAAACTTACCCTTCTAAACTCAAGTGTTCCTCTTACAAACAGTTGGTTTTCGAGTACGAAAAATTATTAATTGTAGACTGAAATACAAAGCCAAAGTTACCCTTCCTAACTCAAGTGTTCCTGTTACAAACAGTTCGTTTTCGAGTACGAAAAATTATTAATTGTAGAATGAAATACAAAGCCAAACTTACCCTTCCTAACTTATGTGTTCCTGTTACAAGCAGTTCGTTTTCGAGTATGAAAAATTATTCATTTTGGACTGAAATGCAAAGCCAAACTTACCCTTCTTAACTTATGTGTTCCTATTACAATCAGTTCGTTTTCGAGTATTAAAAATTATTACTTTTGGACTGAAATGAAAAGCCAAACTTACCCTTCTTAACTTATGTGTTTCTGTTACAAGCAGTTCGTTTTCGAGTATGAAAAATTATTAATTGTGGACTGAATTACAAAGCCAAACTTACCCTTCTTACCTCAAGTGCTCCTGTTACAAACAGTTCGTTTTCGAGTACGAAAAATTATTAATTGTAGACTGAAATACAAAGCCAAAGTTACCCTTCTTAACTCATGTGTTCCTGTTACCAAAAACTCGTTTTCGAGTGCGAAAAATTATTAATTGTGGACTGAAATACAAAGCCAAACTTACCCTTCTTAACTTATGTGTTCCTGTTACAAGCAGTTTGTTTTCGAGTATGAAAAATTATTAATTTTGGACTGAAATGCAAAACCAAACTTACCCTTCTTAACTTATGTGTTCCTGTTACAAGCAGTTCGGTTTCGAGTATGAAAAATTATTAATTTTGGACTGAAATGCAAAGCCAACCTCACCCTTCTTAACCCATGTGTTCTTCTTACAAACAGTTCATTTTCGAGTACGAAAAATTATTAATTGTGGACTGAAATACAAATCCAAACTTACCCTTCGTAACTCATGTTTTCCTGTTACAAGTAGCTCGTTTTCGAGATCGAAAAATTATTAATTTTTGCCTGAAATACAAAGCCAAACTTACCCTTCTTAACTTATGTGTTCCTGTTACAAGCAGTTCGTTTTCGAGTACGAAAAATTATTAATTGTAGACTGAAATACAAAGCCAAACTTACCCTTCTTAACTCATGTGTTCCTGTTACCAAAAACTCGTTTTCGAGTGCGATAAATTATTATTTTTGGCCTGAAATACAAAGCCAAACTTACCCTTCTTAACTTATGTGTTCCTGTTACAAGCAGTTTGTTTTCGAGTATGAAAAATTATTAATTTTGGACTGAAATGCAAAACCAAACTTACCCTTCTTAACTTATGTGTTCCTGTTACAAGCAGTTCGTTTTCGAGTACGAAAAATTATTAATTGTAGACTGAAATACAAAGCCAAAATTACCCTTCTTAACTTATGTGTTCCTGTTACAAGCAGTTCGTTTTCGAGTACGAACAATTATTAATTGTAGACTGAAATACAAAGCCAAACTTACCCTTCTTAATTTATGTGTTCCTGTTACAAGCAGTTCGTTTTCGAGTATGAAAAATTATTAATTTTGGACTGAAATGTAAAACCAAACTTACCTTTCTTAACTTATGTGTTCCTGTTACAAGCAGTTTGTTTTCGAGTATCAAAAATTATTTATTTTGGACAGAAATGCAAAACCAAACTTACCCTTCTTAACTTATGTGTTCCTGTTACAAGCAGTTCGTTTTCGAGTATGAAACATTATTAATTTTGGACTGAAATGCAAAACCAAACTTACCCTTCTTAACTTATGTGTTCCTGTTACAAGCAGTTCGTTTTCGAGTATGAAAAATTATTAATTTTGGACTGAAATGCAAAGCCAAACTTACCCTTCTTAGCTTATGTGTTCCTGTTACAAGCAGTTCGTTTTCGAGTATGAAAAATTATTAATTTTGGACTGAAATGCAAAGCCAAACTTACCCTTCTTAGCTTATGTGTTCCTGTTACAAGCAGTTCGTTTTCGAGTCTGAAAAATTATTAATTTTGGACTGAAATGCAAAGCCAAACTTACCCTTCTTAACTTATGTGTTCCTGTTACATGCAGTTCGTTTTCGAGTATGAAAAATTATTAATTTTGGACTGCAATGCAAAGCCAAACTTACCCTTCTTCACTCAAGTGTTCCTGTTACAAACAGTTCGTTTTCGAGTACGAAAAAGTATTAATTGTAGACTGAAATACAAAGCCAAACTTACCCTTCTTAACTTATGTGTTCCTGTTACAAGCAGTTCGTTTTCGAGTACGAACAATTATTAATTGTAGACTGAAATACAAAGCCAAACTTACCCTTCTTAATTTATGTGTTCCTGTTACAAGCAGTTCGTTTTCGAGTATGAAAAATTATTAATTTTGGACTGAAATGCACGGCCAAACTTACCCTTCTTAGCTTATGTGTTCCTGTTACAAGCAGTTCGTTTTCGAGTATGAAAAATTATTAATTTTGGACTGAAATGCAAAGCCAAACTTACCCTTCTTAACTTATGTGTTCCTGTTACAAGCAGTTCGTTTTCGAGTATGAAAAATTATTAATTTTGGACTGAAATGCAAAGCCAAACTTACCCTTCTTCACTCAAGTGTTCCTGTTACAAACAGTTCGTTTTCGAGTACGAAAAATTATTAATTTTGGACTGAAATGCAAAACCAAACTTACCTTTCTTAACTTATGTGTTCCTGTTACAAGGAGGTGGTTTTCGAGTACGAAAAATTATTAATTGTAGACTGAAATACAAAGCCAAACTTACCCTTCTTAACTTATGTGTTCCTGTTACAAGGAGGTGGTTTTCGAGTACGAAAAATTATTAATTGTTGACTGAAATACAAAGCCAAACTTACCCTTCTTAATTTATGTGTTCCTGTTACAAGCAGTTCGTTTTCGAGTATGAAAAATTATTAATTTTGGACTGAAATGCAAAACCAAACTTACCTTTCTTAACTTATGTGTTCCTGTTACAAGCAGTTTGTTTTCGAGTATCAAAAATTATTAATTTTGGACTAAAATGCAAAACCAAACTTACCCTTCTTAACTTATGTGTTCCTGTTACAAGCAGTTCGTTTTCGAGTATGAAAATTTATTAATTTTGGACTGAAATGCAAAGCCAAACTTACCCTTCTTAACTCAAGTGTTCCTGTTACAAACAGTTCGTTTTCGAGTACGAAAAATTATTAATTGTAGACTGAAACACAAAGCCAAACTTACCCTTCTTAACTCAAGTGTTCCTGTTACAAACAGATCGTTTTCGAATTCGAAAAATTATTAATTTTGAACTGAAATACAAAGCCAAACTTACCCTTCTTAACTCATGTGTTCCTGTTACCAAAAACTCGTTTTCGAGTGCAATAAATTATTATTTTTGGCGTCAAATATAAAGCCAAACTTACGCTTCCTAACTTATGTGTTCCTGTTACAAGTAGTTCGTTTTCGAGTATGAAAAATTATTAATTTGGGACTGAAATTCAAAGCCAGACTTACCCTTCTTAACTTATGTGTTCCTGTTACAAGCAGTTCGTTTTCGAGTATGAAAAATTATTAATTGTGGACTGAAATACAAGGCCAAACTTACCCTTCTAAACTCAAGTGTTCCTCTTACAAACAGTTGGTTTTCGAGTACGAAAAATTATTAATTGTAGACTGAAATACAAAGCCAAAGTTACCCTTCCTAACTCAAGTGTTCCTGTTACAAACAGTTCGTTTTCGAGTACGAAAAATTATTAATTGTAGATTGAAATACAAAGCCAAACTTACCCTTCCTAACTTATGTGTTCCTGTTACAAGCAGTTCGTTTTCGAGTATGAAAAATTATTCATTTTGGACTGAAATGCAAAGCCAAACTTACCCTTCTTAACTTATGTGTTCCTGTTACAATCAGTTCGTTTTCGAGTATTAAAAATTATTACTTTTGGACTGAAATGAAAAGCCAAACTTACCCTTCTTAACTTATGTGTTTCTGTTACAAGCAGTTCGTTTTCGAGTATGAAAAATTATTAATTGTGGACTGAATTACAAAGCCAAACTTACCCTTCTTACCTCAAGTGCTCCTGTTACAAACAGTTCGTTTTCGAGTACGAAAAATTATTAATTGTAGACTGAAATACAAAGCCAAAGTTACCCTTCTTAACTCATGTGTTCCTGTTACCAAAAACTCGTTTTCGAGTGCGAAAAATTATTAATTGTGGACTGAAATACAAAGCCAAACTTACCCTTCTTAACTTATGTGTTCCTGTTACAAGCAGTTTGTTTTCGAGTATGAAAAATTATTAATTTTGGACTGAAATGCAAAACCAAACTTACCCTTCTTAACTTATGTGTTCCTGTTACAAGCAGTTCGGTTTCGAGTATGAAAAATTATTAATTTTGGACTGAAATGCAAAGCCAACCTCACCCTTCTTAACCCATGTGTTCTTCTTACAAACAGTTCATTTTCGAGTACGAAAAATTATTAATTGTGGACTGAAATACAAATCCAAACTTACCCTTCGTAACTCATGTTTTCCTGTTACAAGTAGCTCGTTTTCGAGATCGAAAAATTATTAATTTTTGCCTGAAATACAAAGCCAAACTTACCCTTCTTAACTTATGTGTTCCTGTTACAAGCAGTTCGTTTTCGAGTACGAAAAATTATTAATTGTAGACTGAAATACAAAGCCAAACTTACCCTTCTTAACTCATGTGTTCCTGTTACCAAAAACTCGTTTTCGAGTGCGATAAATTATTATTTTTGGCCTGATATACAAAGCCAAACTTACCCTTCTTAACTTATGTGTTCCTGTTACAAGCAGTTTGTTTTCGAGTATGAAAAATTATTAATTTTGGACTGAAATGCAAAACCAAACTTACCCTTCTTAACTTATGTGTTCCTGTTACAAGCAGTTCGTTTTCGAGTATGAAAAATTATTAATTTTGGACTGAAATGCAAAGCCAAACTTACCCTTCTTAACTTATGTGTTCCTGTTACAAGCAGTTCGTTTTCGAGTATGAAAAATTATTACTTTTGGATTGAAATGCAAAGCCAAACTTACCCTTCTTAACTTATGTGTTCCTGTTACAAGCAGCTCGTTTTCGAGCATGACAAATTATTAATTTTGGACTGAAATGCAAAGCCAAACTTACCCTTCTTAACTCAAGTGTTCCTGTTACAAACAGTTCGTTTTCGAGTACGAAAAATTATTAATTGTAGACTGAAACACAAAGCCAAACTTACCCTTCTTAACTCAAGTGTTCCTGTTACAAACAGTTCGTTTTCGAGTTCGAAAAATTATTAATTGTGGACTGAAATACAAAGCCAAACTTACCCTTCGTAACTCATGTTTCCTGTTACCAAAAACTAGTTTTCGAGTGCGATAAATTATTATGTTTGGCCTGAAATATAAAGCCAAACTTACCCTTCTTAACTTATGTGTTCCTGTTACAAGCAGTTCGTTTTCGAGTATGAAAAATTATTAATTTTGGACTGAAATGCAAAGCCAAACTTACCCTTCTTAACTTATGCGTTCCTGTTACAAGCAGTTCGTTTTCGAGTATGAAAAAGTATTAATTTTGGACTGAAATGCAAAAATGTAATTAAAAAAATAAGTTTATTTATTCCTAAATTGCTTTCCAAAATACTTAACAACTTGAGGTAGTTACAGAGCAACGTATAAGTATTGTTTGGGTATTTTTTTTTATTTTCAAGCTGAAGCCTTAATAAAACCGATAATAGTCAAATTTCATTAAAAAAGTCGAGATATTCTGGTTATCAAAGTTAGGTTAACTAAGAATTAGTTATTTAAATAAAATAAATAAAGCTGGTTCTTCTCATGTTATGTCATACTAAAAAGTACTTTAAAACAATGTTTGAAAATATACTTTTAACAAAAACAAACTTTCATTTTCAGAAATATTCCAGAATTTTCCTTTCTTGTAATATCTTTTAAGAATTTCTCTAACGAACTAGCTTGGCTACCTATTGCAATTAAAGCCAGGTATATCCCTAAAGGTATATCGTAGAAAAGACTATTCATACGACAGCAGCAATACGCTAAATTTGCAAATTCATTACCGCTGAAGAAATACATCAAATTTTAATAGAATTTACGTCTTAGCCGACTTCGGGCAAATTCCACTAAAAGAAAAACGACCATAACGAGGCTACGTAGTCCAAGTTTTAAAACTCCAGTCTAGAATTGATTCAGAACGTACAAAAAATTCATTTTCGAGCGTTTAGCGTAGGAGTGCAACAGAAGCTAATAAAGTTTTTTGGCCGAGGTTTTTTCTGCAACAGTTTTAGCGATTAATCGATCTCCTAATCTAATAAATGGGCAGGATTAATTGATTAAATGAGTTTAGCGAAGTGACTGCTCTGATTGTACTTTCAGTAATTTGTTTTCAGTGGAAATTCCTGAAATTCTTTACTTGGGATCAACTGCAAGATAAAAAAAAAATCAAAAACCAACAAAAGAAATGAAAAAGTTCAAAATGTAAGTAAGGATTACCATCGGAAGATGTTTAGCTACGAATGCAATTCACATGCATAACAATCGAGAAAGTAAATACAGCTAACAATGGGATTCATTTTTCAAGTGCTTGTATAGAGCCGTTGCTATTTTAAAACAACGGGAATTCTCCGACATGAATCAAACCTTTCAATATGCTAATGTGCGTTGGGCCGGCACATCCATCACCGCGACACTGACATGACAAATCACCCGCCAGACCCGCCAGCCTGGCCGGGCCCCTCACGAATTCAAATTGGTCTTGTACACGAATTCAGCCACTTCGATGCCCGAACTGCTGAACCATCTTCGAACTATTCAATATCGTACATGCCATCGTAAAAAATTATACTAATATAAACAAGCTAATTTTAAATGAGACAAAACTAATGACTACCGACAACAAAAATTTACACATAAATTGAAAAAGCCGCTTTAGTATCGACCCAACTCATCAAAATTATTAAAGTTACCAAACCATTTCGTTTTTATAATGCCCGACTAATGTTGGTTGGTCATCGACGTTTGTACACACAGAAGCCCAACAACAGTTTGAATATTTTCTTCCTTTTAAGTCGTAATTAACGTTAAAACTAGAAGTACAACATAAACTTTAAAAGGCTCAGTAATCGCATGCATCATGCATAGTATGAGTTTTACTTCTTTATGTTATCCAGGTTCCATCGAAGCACCGTAGGTACTTGGAGCACTAAATCATTATTTAAAGGCGAATTCGATTTACATAACTAATGAACCTGCCTTTCCAGTTACCCAAACTCCTCAGAAACCAACAAATGTCCTAAAACAATACGTAAATAGATAGAGCTTAACTGGACAGTTGCATCTTTTCAAGAGGTCATTGATATCTGACACCTGTTATTGAAATACTAAAGTAAATAACAATTACGTATGATACTGGTTTTATTTCTCCAAATGAGAAACTAATTGCTTCGCAGGTAACCAGACAGTCTACTCGCGTTTTTGTGCGACTAATGTACAAAGTAGTACAATCATAGCAAATTAGTCGTTGTTTTTTTTTGCTAAAAAATTGGACAAGAGTACGACTTACAAAAACGCATAAGTGAATCCTCAAAATTATTTTTACTAATGAAAACGAAACCGGATGACTGATTTAAAAACCACAACGAGTCGGACTATTAAATTTGTTAGGTTAACCATGCAAAAATTGCAGCAGGAAAGGACAAATCGGAAAATATTCCAAATTTTCTTCGACAAAAATGACGAATCTTTATGTCAACTGCATTGGTATTCACATCTAGGACTTTAATTTTCCTATAAAAATGCTTAATATTTATTTAACAGACAAGGAAAGTAAGTGGCACTTACGCCACAAGGGGGGTAAGTGGGCACTTACAAGTCCAAGGCTAGTTTACAATTCGAAGAAAGAGGTGCAAAAGATTTAGCTTTCGAAGACTGTCGATGCAAACCACTGTTAAAAAATTAAATAGTATTTGACATAACAATTTGGAATTATCACTTAGGTTCTTAAAAACTGGTGTGAAATAATAAATGATTTCTTGGCTGACCCTTTCATATAACCGAAGATGTCAATAGGCCCAAATTACCGAGATTTTCTTGAAAATGATTTACCAGGTTTCCCGGAAAAAGTTTCATTTGCTGTTAAAGCACGAACATGGTTCAGGTACGATGGTGCTCCCGCACATTTCAGCCACTTGGCACGGATTTTTTTTTTAATTTTCACCCCTGAACACTTAATTGATTGTGTGCGACGCGTAAGTTGCCCACCACTATCACCAAATTTCAATTCGTTGTACTTTTATTTATAGGTTTATATTAAGACGACTGCTTATTTTCATTACTATGGAAATTTTTGGCAACCTGTTGAAGAAGGATTCCAAAAAATATTTGGCACTCCAGGCATTTTTTAGGGTATCAGGGATATTCAGAACATCTTATCTAAATAATTCAATTTTTGCATTACAATTTAGATGTCAGGGTGGCTCCTCCTAATCGCGGAATCGGCAGGATTTTCCTGCAGTCTGGGGATCGGTATCGAGCCCTGGTGACCATTCGTTGTTGGGCACCTAATTAACGACGTTCTCCTACGAATACATACCTAAGAGGCAGAGTAACAAGGCCCAACACGTACGCGCACTTTCACTATACACACGGTGCAGTATGTAGGATCAAACGGCGCACCAATCACGTAACCCGCAGAATCGGGTCAGGTTGTGCATTGCACGCGTTAATACCTCCTACCTCAAAGGCGTGATGCTTACCACATCACCCCATACGTATAGCGCACAGGACAGATAAGGTATGAAAAACGACTTAGCAGGTCCTCACTCTCCATGTTGACGGCCATGTTCCCTCGGGGGGCATTACTGCCGATACCTTTACCCTTAGCCGCTCAAGTGGCAGCCCGTATTTTTGTTACAACCTGTAAATATATTGAACAATGAGTTTCTAAAGAAAACCAAACGAAGATTTTCAAAAATCATATAATTCAATAGCTTTTACACGAAAGATATACGAGGATGGTTCAACAAGTAACGTACTTAAACAGAAAAGAAAATACGAATGACTAATTTGGCTCCTTTCAATTGACACGCTTAGCTTAATGATGTCGCCATGTTGCTATTATAGTATTTCTATAAAACGCTTTGTCAAGATCTACAACTTAATTTTTTCCCTCCGAGCCATTTCTTGACATTTACTTACTTACTTACTCCATGGTGCAACAGGCAGCAAGGCCCTTAGACCTCCCATTTTGACTTTTCTTGACTTCCCATTTTGTGGTTCGCGATAGTTACTCAGGTCCAATCCTCCTAGGACCTGTCCTGAGGGAGTTGCTTTCTCCCCATCTTTACCTTTACTGTTTGCTTCTTACTCCTCCTCCAGAGGTTTGGCTTTCCTTATAACTTTTTTCCATTCCGTACGGTTCCTTGCTTTCTCCCTTCATGTTGTGACGCCCAGCCTTTTCAAATCGTCCTGCACTTCTTCCATTTACAAATAGATAAATCTGGCAAATAAGCCGCTTGCTTTAACAACTCAAACTTCAGCTCGTGAACTTTATCCTTTGTCGCTCATAGTTTTTCTTTGCTCCATGCAATCGATAAAAATTTTACCTCGTACATTCCTGAATGCAATGGCCATGGTTTTTCCCACAGTTGGTGTTGATTTTGCTTTCTTCAGAGTTGATTCTGTCTTGACCGTCGACTTTCTTCACTGTTCCTTTGTTTCAGGCGGGTATTGGTGAACCCATACGCCATACGTCATCAACAGTTACGAATCGACGCAGAAATTCGATCGCATTAGTCTTGAAATGCTTTAAACATTTAGCTGAGGCAACCATGCGAACAAGTTTCTGCTGCGTCCATCAAACACAATGTTCCCCTATGCCTATACCTTTGTTCAGTCAAGATCGCTACCATATCTGCTATTTTTCACATTTTCAGCCTTCTTCTTCTTCTTCCTGAACTGTTATTTAACTCATTAGTATGGGTCCTGTGAGTACTATTTGCACGTTGTTGAGTAGGAGGTTAACCTTACTCATCAAAAGGGGTGAAGATAGGCCCGCAATGGAGGTTGACGATTGTCAGCGGTGTTAGTATGATAACCAGGACCGCCGGCTTAATACACTCTTCGAAGCACGCTAAAGCGTACGACTTCTACAATTCCGGTGAAGATGTCGCCGGTCCCGGGAAACGAATCCAAGGTGCCTCGTGACAAACCGAAGCCTTTTAGAAGTGGTTATCCGCTCCTCTATTTTTTCGAATTTCGATCTTTCAAAACGATTTTGGGGATAACTCCAGGTCTTTAATGGTTTTCGATGTAGGAGATCTAGGCAGCAGTTTTTTCAAACACGACCCTTGTTTCTGTAGAGATTTTTGGAAATCCTTGTACTACGAGGGCGTTTTTTTAAAATTATCTACCGAGCCATGCAACAAAACACGCTTCACATTAACAACACTTTATTTTTCTACGTAACTCCTTTCTTCAACACTTATACACTTATTACATTTCTTCCAATTGTTCCATAGCTTCTGAAAAAAATTCCTTCAGCGAAATATTGTTCAACAGATTCTTTGAGTGCTTTATCAGATTCAAAACGCTTTCCCCTGAGATGCTTTTTTAAGATTTTGAATAGAAAGAAGTCTGGCAAGGCTATAAGGTGGATGCCTTAATTCTGTGTACCCACAGTCATTGTTTATCTATTGGACTTTGTTTGCCTTGTAAACCCGACAATTGTCATGCAGCAACAAATTTCTTCTTTTCCTCCAGAGCAGCTTTTAAATTTTGAATTGTGGTAGACCCCCTCTGCATATATTCAATAAGCAATACTCCTTCAGCGTGACAGAAAACTGTTGCCATCAGTTTTTTTTTTCCTTCAGAAAATGGAGTTTAGTTTTTTTTTGTTGGTGGAGAGCCCTCATGAGCCCATCGCATGGATTCCTGATTAGTTGGCGTGCGGTCCATGGAAGCGATGGAAGCACCGCTTCCAGTGCCTTCATTCATAAAGCAAAACAATATAATTTACTAATTTGTTCCAGCAAATTAACAAATTATATTGTTTTGCCTTATGAATGAAGGCAAGAGAGCGGTACTTCCATCGCTTCCATAGACCGCACACGCCAGAGGCGTCCCAGTGATGTACCCAAGTGACATCACCGGTGATAATTCAAAGAAAAAGATTTCTATCCCTCTTCAACATGGCCAAACTTTATGACACTGCCTTGTTCCACCTTAATTTCACGCATTTTTTCAAGAAGTAAACCTTCTTAAACTCTATAAACCGCACAAATTAAACACAACCTGGTTCTTCTAAATGTCCCAGCTATTTTTTAATAATTGCTTTAAAATCGTCGCTCTTTTGTTTCGTGGCCAGGTAGATAACATACAAAACGCCCTAGTATCTTCTGTTTTAAACAACCAAACAAAAAACTCGGCATATGTTCATCTAAAAGATCGTGCAAAACGGCGGTGGAATGTTTTCGAAAGGCAAAACTGGATTAAATGTTACAAATTAATTAAAATAAATATTATATTTAGTCCAGTTTGGTCATGGTCTTCGTTCATAGAGCTGCTATTTACCTTACTTATCAAACAACCCTCGTAGTTCAACAGCTACATAATAAAATATCGTCTATTTTAGTCTTTAATTGGTCTGTTTTTATTATCGGATTTACACCTTTTTGCCATCGAACCAACATGCCAAATCAGTGATTTCTTGGTTCTTATTTAGTGGTTGGGTATACCATTACTTAATTTTTCTGTTGGGTTTAGATATGGAGATTGTGCTGACCAGCCCATTCGGTGAAAGGTACATTGTCGCCAGGTACTTAACCTTAACCAATAGGCATACCACCAACATTCCACCAATGAGGCAACACCGTATCATGATCGATATTGGATGCTTTATTATTGGAAGGGCGCACATTAGTGAAAACTCGTCAATTAGAAACTTACCCTAACTGGTTTTCCACGTGAATATTGATAGTGAATGTGTATTAATCACAAATAAAACGTCCTGTTTTTGTTAAATCGTTCAAAGCTGACGATTGCGTGCCCAATTTCAATTTTTGGTGCAAAATGTGTTCTGCGCCTTTCGAGTCCAAAATGTAACAACCTTCTTCGAACAGTAAATGTGCAAACCGTTGATGGCGTAGCTCCTGACCACTTCGTTAGTTCTAAAGAAATGGGATATCTGTGGGACAAGCTGGCTTTTCACAATACACCAGCTTCGATAACTGAGGTCTTCTTTGGCCCACTTTGAGACTATTCTTCAATTCTTTCAAGACGTGTTTTTTCAACCTTTCTAAGTCTTGTCTTCAATTCGTCCACGACTTCTACCATTCCACTTTCCTTAGGCTTTTTTTAATTGAATGGTCTTTTTGAAGGAATTTGGCGAGTGAAAACTCCACTACGGTGAAAGACGATGTCTCACCGTTTCCACAGTTGATTTTATTTACGTTATTGGAGAACTTTTGCTGATCTTTCAGAAACAAATTAATGTTCAACGATAAACGATAAGCATCTGGGCCCTTGGGAGTACCGAAACATGGTTTCATAGCTTTTTCAATCGTAAGTCTTCTACCTAGCATTAAGGAATCTTCTGATATCTGACAGAAATTCTTTCTTCTATTCTTGCGACTACCCCCCGCGGTTTCAGGGTAATAATGAATATTTTCTAGAGTTGCCATAAACTGACTATAAAATGTAATTTGGCATATAAACTAATAGAAACAAACAAGATTATCTGTTAACAATTACGCAAATAATGATGGTCATATCCGAAAATAAGTCCGCCCTGCTTTTACCTAAATTAAAGGTAAATTTACACTAATTACTTCTCTGGTGTCGTAACGATCAATAAACAAATGATAAATTACATCCCTCAAGTATCCAATAAGTGCATCTTACCAAATCGACAGCGGCAAAAAGTAATTTTGAGCAGCACAACACCCTCACAACCCCTACAAAGCAGGGGACTAATCTACCACATTATAACAGAAACAAATCAGTGGGTTTATAAAAAGAACTCATATTTTTATAAATCTATAATAAATTACAGCCATAAATTAAAGGAGGCCCCTTCGCAGATGTTTTAGGGGCGGTTTTCATTTCGCATAAAGCCAGTGTTTCCGTTTGTTTTCCTAAAATTAATATACACAACACTCAAATAGCCTGAGGCATGGATCTAAAATTGTGGCGAAGAAATTAAAAACATGTACGAAGTACGAACACATAGCTTCAGTTTTCAGAATTGTTCTTACACGTGCTGTTTTCAAACTCAAGTCTGATTTGATTTCTACAAGATTTATTGTAACGTCGTTTAAGTAGAAAGAATTTAAAAACCCCCAAAGTCAAGAATACAATTTAGAAAATTTATTTGAAACGTCTAAGAAAATTTTTATTGAAAAATAATCATGACCAGCAATATCCGTTGCGTTAAGGCAATGCAGGACTGAGTGACGCTAACCAAGATAAACTGTAAATTGGTAAACTCGGAGCGAAACAAATTGAGAAATACGAAGTGCGGGCAGTGATTTATACAGAGCAACGTGCGCATGGCTAATGAGATGAAAGCCTTCGGTGTACATACCTGAGTGACTTCAGATTATCTTTCTCATACACGTTCGACGTCAATGTGCTAATTGCGGCTTCATCATACTAAATAAATTTTTGTTTCTTAATGGATTCTCTCGGAATTAAATTTGAGAAAACGTATAAAAGAAACCTTGGCAAAAACGAAATAAAGTAATGATTTCCGTTTCGGGATTAAGTAGTTGTTTGTTTCAAGTTTTGTCTTTAAATTACTCGCACCTTACGCCTTACCCAAGCACTTTTGATACTTAGAACACATTTTTTCTTTCAAAACCAGTTCTCTAATGCAATTACTTAAGGTATTCTATTGCCAGTTGGTGATTTAGCAGAAAAATCCGGAGATTAACTACTGATTTCGATCTTTGTGCTTGATAAAAGTAAAATATCCAAAAGACCAGAACAGCCTTGTTATTTCCTTACTATTTTTACAGCGGTGTAACGGTGGTGCATTAAAGAGAAGGGATCGATGCGAGGTCCTTTAGGATTACTCTAAAGGATACTTACTATTACTTTCTAGAAATGATGCAAAAAATCACGGTTACTTAAGCTTATCATTTCTATAATTAACAAAAATTAAGCATGAGGTGGTTTTTTATTACCTTTCAATTTACATCATTCAACAAAATACAGGCACATGATATGATTACGTACATGACTTATGTGGTCACTACAAGACACGAGTACACCAAAATCTTAATAAATAATCCACTTTGTTCTAACTGGCACAAAAAAATTATTCAACAATCTGAATCTTACGTAATTCCTCTAAATCAAAACATATCTAGATTAAAAAATTACAAAAAAACATACAAAACGCTTGTTTAAATTTAAAAAAAATCGCACTTTCAGTACAAATTCCCACAAATAAGTCAAAATAAATCCTAATAATCTAAGGGTTGGCAGTTGAAGGATGGCAAGGGTTGCCAATAATTTGATCGGCAATTCGGCTAGCTTCTCTTAGACCACTCAAGAAAGCTCCATGGACGGTGGCAGGATAATTGCGGATAGTGTGTTCGCCTGCGAAAAATAACTTGGCAGGACCTGAGGTGACAGATACACCTTGGGCGTTTGGTGGAATAACAGGAGAGGCTAATAAATCATAGTCACTTCCAGAGCTGCCGACAGCCACAAAGCTATATGAACCACGCGACCATGGGTCTGCTCTCCACCGTGTAACGACCGTCTCCTTCGGTTGGGGAACTCCTGTTTGACCAAAGATACCTCGAAGGACTGCGATACACCTACGTTTAAATTTTAATTAAATATTTTTCGTTCTCAAAAGTAGGTTAGAACTACATAGTTTATGCCTGCATATAGAAAGCTAGAACAAAAGCAAAGGAAACATCACAAAATCTAAATACCTTCCAACGATCACATCATCGGTTACATTTTCCATAATGGCAGCAGCTTCGCCAGCAACTAAAGCCAGCAATACAGGAGCTTTGTATAAATTCCAAAATAGGAAAAGCTCCCCTCGACTTGCGGTAGTGCTACCGACATGTCCGAAAAGATTAGCCTGCGGATTCCAGAATATACGCTCAAAGCAAAGCACAACTTTGTTCAAATTTCCAAATCCCAGTCTTTGAATCGCGGAAGTTTTCCAGTCGGGTAAAGGGGGCGAAAACTGGATAGTGTTGAGTTGCCCACTTGAAGGAGCAACGGCGACTTTCAAAACTCCCAAAGGAAGCGTACAAAGGACAACGTCCGCTGAAATCAATACAAAGTAAATAAAGGAGCGCTCGTTGTATTTTACTTTTATCACAACACTAAGGACTTAACAATTTAATCTTTTAACATACGAATACAAGTTACAAAGGGTAAAGTAACTAGAAATTTAGACCTTTTTATGGTTGGCATCAAAGTGTTTCCCCTAATTAAACGCAATTGCAACAAAGTCGCAATAAATTGTCAAAAACCAAGCTTTGCTAAAACCACAGATTTAACTCTAAACCTTGTACAAAAATCACAGCAAAACGAAAATAACCGTACAGAAAACCATTAAAAGGAGCTTATATACCAAACACAAAACCAAACTTAGGAAATGCCTTTTTTCTAATTACCCCAAAGTAACCTTCCTGAAAGCTCTTTTCTGCAGTATTTATGATTAAAGCATACGTCGATTTAAGTACACCAATTTGAACCAAATAAAAAGTGAATTATTAACAACCGAGTAAATAAATTAAAAAATTAATCACAGCGTCAATCTGATTCAATGTTAACACAGGACCAAATTTTACTGTCACTTTTTACAAGGTATAAATTTATTCTGCAATCTCGTTTGAGAATAAAACTAATGTTATATATAGAACGCTGTCAAAATAAACAAGACTCGTAGCCGCAATTCCAGGGTGTGCAGTAAATCAGTGTCAAATAATAAGCAAATGGTTCAAAATGAAATAAGTATTCTCTGCTCGAGCCTGTTCTTACAAATGTAGTGACCAGTTTTACTTTCTCATCTTCTTTTTGCTATATTTACGAATTCCTTGTAAGTAATAAGGAGTGCGAACTGCAAAAATTTATTAGGCTTGAATTTACTGAAAATTCCAAAACCAACTGAAATTTCCTGAAATTATGTATCAAAACTAATTCTTTTAGTTATAAATAAGAAAGAAACTAAAAAAAAATACGACTTTTTTCAGCTTCACGTTTACGAATTCTTTGTGGGTAATAGCAAGGGTGAATTACAAGAATTTTTTAGGTTGAAAATTTCAAGACGAACTAGGAACTAAAATTTTCTGATTTTAAGCAATTTGTTTTCCTTTATCCTGAACTGTCTTTATTTTTGGGAACGACAGGCGTCGTTTTGCTTCTTTTAAAGTTTACACAACCTACCTGGTCTTGTATAGTTTGAAAATTCAGAATATCCGTATCTACAGGGGTTTAAGAAATTTCAAATGTTTAAAGATTTCAAATTCAGCTCAGAAATTAATACATTCATAAACTAAGAATTTCTTAAACTTATTTTTAAACAGCCTCTCTTTTATTGTCCTGAACTGGTACCTATTTTCTTTGTAAAAACGGTTTTTTAGGCATGTCAAAGTTTGTATTTCCAAACGCAAATTAGATAAATCAGAAGATTTTTCGTCAAAAATTTAATAATTCCGCGAACAAAGAAGAAACAAGAAATTTTCATACATTTTCAAAAAGAACGCTTTTTTAAGTCTTTCTTCTTTATTCTGAACTACCCCCTTTTAGGAAAGTTAGAAACCTTCTTAGCCTTTTAAATTTTATATTAAATTGATTTCTTTTAAATAAATTCAGTTTGTCTTCTTCAGGGGTTTTATAGTTTGAAACAAGGGTGGTTTTTATACTAAAGATCGGTAGGATAGGCTATTTCCATGCAAAATTTTACCGAACCAACAGCCTTATGTCATTTGTTCTTAACAAGATAGAGAAGTTCTTCGACAAGCATACTGATAACCAACTTTTGAACCGTAATCAATTTGGACAACCAAACAACCTTCAATAACGCGTTCATCAACACCATTCTCTTCTTCTTGAGGTGGTATACCCTTTACATGCAGAGCGTTACCGATCCTCTCTCCATATGCCTGTGGTGTGCGTGTCAAGTAGCCTACAGATATAGGGAAACTATAGCTTGACGTGGGCTCCGAAGCACGGAAGTGCTGGCAGTTCTACTCCAGAGAGGAGTTAAGGCAGAATACACCTCGGTGGTTTGCCATTGCCTTCCGAGGGAAGCGGTCGGGTGTCTTCGGTGTATATGTGACCCTGGGAATCGAACCCGGGCCATCTCAGTGGCCAGACGTACGCTACACCAACTGAGTCACGACCGCCTGTTGCAAATGGATACACCAGCGGCCTGGGTGGCAGGAGGTTATACTCATAAAGCAATTTAGTTATAGATGGGCACTCTCAGCAATGAAGGATTTTTCTTCTCTGGGTCACCCCAGTAAAAGGAAAATTCATGCACATGGGCAAGACAATATAGACATTTTAAAGTATTTATTTGAACAAACACAGAAGCTTTGATAAAACTTCCACCACCTCCATTATCTCAGCTATTAGAACACTGGGACAGGAGGAGCCTTGCTACAAATTGATAAACTGCATGCTAAAAAGATGGGTGGAATGTGTATACGTATATCGTTATTGGACAACACACTAGCTTTCCCGCTGGCAGAAGGTTTTCATCAGAGAGGAATCCTCGACAATCAAGAATTTAGTGGAAGGGAAATTTATAAACACGGTCGACAAAGTATAGAGATATTTCGAAGGGTCCCTCTGGACAAAAAAGTGCTTTGGATAACACGTCCATCAACTTCAGCCATTAGAACATTGGGGTTGGATAAGATCTACTGCAAATGAATAAATTGTTTGCTGAGAGGGAGGAAAGCATATAGACTATAGTCATCAATAGTGTGGATGGTAGAAGACTGTCTATATAACTTCGTCATGAATGGACAGATAAGATGTCCCGGTAGCAGGAGATTGTCTCCACAAAGGAATTTCGATATAGATGGACCGATGGCGTCCTCTATAATAACGGATTCTCGCCTTTGGATCATTCCAATAGAAGAAAATTCATGAACACTATCAAGAAAACACGCAGTGTCTCTTTGGACAAGCAAGGAAACTTCAATCCTTCAACTTCGTTCATTCAACCATCAGAACGCTGCGCTGGGCCTGAATAAGACTTCCTGAAGATGGATGAATTGTTTGCTGATAGGGAAGATACTCGTTATTGGACGATAAGATAAGAGACTGCTTGCAGGATAGAACCCATAATGGGTAGGCTGATGAAAATCATCAGAAATGAAGGATTTGATCATCCTTTGGAAGGAATATATGTAAATACGACCAGGAAGAGAATGCAGCAGGTGAACCGGAAGAGAGCGTGTGACCAGTAGCCCCTCAAAGGGCCACTATAGTACCATGTAGTAGATTTTGTACTTCTCTGTCACATCCAAAACAAAACTTAATGAATCGGGGGAGGTAAAATATCTGCGGGGTATCTTATACTTCAAACCCAGCTAGATCGAAGTAGAAGGGAAGCGAATGGGCGCTATTAATATATGGGTTTCGAAAGGACAAATCAGTAAGTGACCAGAATTTTAGTATAAATTGGCTAATAATAACCATCATCATCATCCCAAGAAGACCATAGCGAATATTGTTATTTTCTATAGGGTAGGGTTCTAAACTAACATGATGCTGATGTTGAAGATGGACAAGCTTATAATATAATCAAGAAGAGAAAGGTGTTTAAAGTAACGAAGGAAGGAATTCAATTAGGAAATTTTCCTAAATTTTCTACATCAAGAAATCTTTTAAGCATCTCCCTTTTGCTTGTGCTAAACTGCCTTTTTTATGCAACATGCAACTTTATGGTAATTTGAATTTTATTAAAATAAATTTAAAAATTCATTTTGCTCTTCTTCGACCATTTAATAAATTCCTGAAGTTTTGCAGCTTAGAAATTCAGCCTAAAAATGTTCCAAAAGTGTTCAAAAGCTGTGTTTTTGAAGTATTTGACCTCAAAAATTCGGCACTAAATTCTGCTTAATTTCCAAAAGTAACATTTTTTACGCAACCTGTTCCCATCTGTTTTTTTCTAATGAAAACCAGAGTTCCTTTTTTAGGTGATATTCCAACGATTTTTATAAAAAGGGATATTAATGTATTTTTTCTCTTTGTTAAAAATTCGTAAACATTTAAAAATTGAAAAAACGGCGCCTTTTGGTTTACACAAAAAAATTCAGCTTAAAGATGTTCAAGAAAATTTCAAAGCAACCCTGAAAATTGGGAAAATTACAAAAATTTTTGAGTTTTCTAAGTTTGCATTCAACCGATTTTTTTAGAAATTAATTTCAAAATCTGTTTTCAGCGGTTAAATGAATTTCTGAACGTTTAACCCCAGAAGAGACAATCTTTTTTCCTTCAACGAACGGTTTTTTTTACGAAAGTCCTTTTTGTATTTTAAATTTTTGTTAAACCAAATTTATTGAAAATAAATTTTAAAATTCAATTTATTCTCCCTTTGGAGTTTAATTAAGTCAGTTGTATTAAAAAGCTCTCAAAACGAAAATATAATTTTTTATTTTATTCAGATTCATATTTCCGAATTCATTGAGAGTAATAACGAGGGCGAATTACAAAACTCTATTAGGCTTGAATTTACTGAAAGTTCTAACCAAACTAAAATGTTCGGAAATTGTGTATTAAAAATAAACCTTGTAGTTATCGATATAAAAATCTCAGAAGTATTATAAAATTATATTATTTTTAAACTTTTAGATTAAAAATACAGAACCATAAAACTTGTTCTATCAGACATTAATTTTCAAACGTCAGAAGTGCTCCTTGACCGAGTGACTCAAAACACAGCTAATTTCCAATTTTTTAAGGAAAACTAGGACCATATTAGATATGCAAAGTATACGAAACTATCATCGATCCATCGATCGAAAGACACGAAACACATTCGTGGAATGTTTTGAAATAAAACTTAAATAAAAGTACATATTCTCAAGTTGCTGTGTTTGTGCTACAATAATTTCAAAATAAACAAATAGTACAGACATTTACAAAAACGCCTTTCTGAAGGTTGACCAAATTCTGTGTTTGTTTAAGACATTATTTATAACATGCGTGTCAAGTAAGTTGGACTATTAACCAAGTCAACACCTGTACATAATTACATAGTATTAGTTGTAAAATTGTAATGGTGATTATTTAAATTGCACGGCTGCAACTGTCAAAATGGATAATTACACGTAAATGTCAATACAGATTAACAACCAGACGATTTTAGATAAAAGTTTCTTGCCCTTTATCTACTTAAACTAAAGGTATGAGCCTGGATTTCGTTAAGATTTTTAAGTTCGTCTTACATAACCTCTATGACATAATTTCATATTTATTTATAAATTCCAATTTTACAGAAGTAAAGTAGATTTTATTTACTTTCAAAAATAAAAATAATGGAATAAAATGCCCATTCAAAATATTGAACAGATCGCTGGCTTGATTCTATGTTGCAATTTTAAAGAATTTGGGATTTTTCTGACAAGGTTTTATGTTGTGTGCACTTCAATCTGATTTGGAACAACGTGAATTCGAGCAAATCTGTTAAATTCCGTTCATCAAAGAAAGGGAAGAAATTAAATTTTAATTACCAATCTGAATCGAACCAAGTTACAGTTGCTCAAAAAGATTAAATATTTGGGAATTTTATTTGTCCAAAAACCCACAAATTTCAAGGTTTCCTGCAGAAGCAACGATGGCATTATGGGTTGGCCAAAAGATGTTTGGCAGCACGCGAAGTCTAAAACTAAAAATAATCTATTACAAAATTGTTATCTATGCTTCCTTAATATGATAGTCTAAAACTGAGCAAAGAGTGAGTATTTAGGAATTGCAGTTCTGAACTCATGCCCTACAACAACAACGGAGACACTGCTAAATCTCCTACCATTACATTTTATATGCATATGAGAAATGAGGCAAGGCTGAGTGCTCTCAACCTGCAACAGGCAACCTACTTAAAGCCAGGAGACCTGGTTGGTTGTTTAGAAATTACGAAGGCAATCCAACTAGATAATGCCAGTAAAGTACGATTTCAACTGCCATTTTCAAGTGATTACTGAGAGCCGTCACGAGAGCAGAAGCAGAAGGAAAGAACTACAGCTGAAGCACAGAGCGAGCATCTGCTATAAGATGGTTCTAAAATGGTAGAACGGGTTATGTTTATCAGGGCCGAAACTTTTGATTTCAAAATACTCCGTTCCTTTTTCAAAGACAACCAAGCTGCTGTAAAAGCTCTTAAGCCTGACACCTTTGAGTCTAAAGTAGCCTGGGACTGTAGCTAATCATTGAAGTAACTGGTCCGATATAACACGCTTTTTTATTTATGGGTGTTAAGAGCATGAGGGCATCGAAGGAAATTAAATTTGTAAAAGAAAGAGAACCGTTTTGTGAAATAACCACAAACCGCCAAATTAGGAGGAACATCACAACATATCTAATTGAGGAATACGAGTACCTCAGGACAAAATCAAGCGAAAAACTCATAAACTGTTCACCATAGAACGCCAGAACATTTCTTAGACTAAAAAAGTCAGACGTTAGATTGATAAACAGCCTCTTAACAGGATATCGTCCTTTTTAAAATGATGGTCAAGGTCCATACTGATACTTGCAGGAACACATATTCTGCAATTATGATACACTAACCCGCAGCAACTTTGAATTCCTCAGAAAAGCACACATTATGCTTGAAGATATGATCCTTATGTCTTCAAGCATAATGTGTGTTCTTCCAACGAAGCCCCAGGAAAATTATAGGCTTCACCAAAAACCTAAAAATCCTAAGTACTGAGTAAATGGTGGAGTTATTCACAAAAGATTTTCCATGTTGTGAAGTAATGAAAGGCTCTTAAAGCCAAACGGTCCCTAGACAATAGATAGGTATATAGATAATATAGCTAAACAGATAGATAGAGACTCAACTAAATGAAGCCTACATGTTCGTAAACGTAAAAGAAGTAGTGGTGAGGCGTATATTTCGTTTCGTAAAACGTTTATCCCCGCCAAAACTATAAAAAATGTTAAAGACAAGTAAAGAGGGCAGTGCAGGAATAATTAATATTGAATAATGAATAATGATGAACGGTAAAAACGTATTAAGGAGTATTATCAACTATCAGAGAAAGAAAAGAACTACTTTTGCTATTAAATACAGAGAAATGTAAACCAATATGAAGACGAGATGGTCAAAGTGATAATACTTCGAAAAAGTAATTTAATTTTAATATTTTATTTTAATGTAAATTGAAGTAGAATTCATGTATGTAAACATGAAGCCTCGCCTACGTACGTAATAGACCGAAAGAAAAAGAAGAAACAATATTTTTTGGTACGCTGAATGTAAGCCACTTGTATTTATGATGTACTTATTCTATCTTTACTAGGCCATTATATCCCTACATAGTGACCAGTCTTCGTGGGAGAAAGGTGCCGCAAAGGAGCAATCGGGCCACCCATTTCAACATTGACCGGAAACAACAATGCTTAACCCTCCTGATCGTGCTGGACTGGCATATCTAGCTACCGCAACTCGCGACCTTTATACTGTACATCCATCCAAAACTAACTGACAAGCGGGAAAAACGTCCAGGATAAACATACTAAATTCAAATTACTGGGGAGTAAGTATAAAGGAATCTGCAAGAAACCATAACCATCATTGTTGAGCAACTAAGCGACAGCACCTGGAATAACGTTTAAATGTAGCCAAACTACTTATATGAAATATACGCAGTATCCATGAAAAAAAAAGTAAATCCGCGTCAAGTAACTTCAAAGCAGACAGTTTTCTGTATTGGGCTTAATATTTTTTTTAAACTCCTAAGAAAGATCCTCGAGATAAGTATGATTTCGTTAAGTTGCATCAAGGGGAGTAAAGAGAGGTAAATAATCAAACGAAAAACGATTACGAAAAACAGAAAAGTATCCCTATCGTGTAGGGAAAACAAAGAAAAGGCGGTTCGTTGCTTTAATCTTAAAATGGTCTGCCAAAAAGGAGAAATGAACCATTCTTTTTCAAGAGTACACTACCAATATACAATCTAATGGCACACCTGTCTTCAGCAAATCCTGTGTATTGTTCAATTTGAGGTGAATACTACTTAATAGGTGGTAAAGAAAACGACTTAGCTACTAAGTAACGCTTCTGAAAATTCTATCTGAAGTCCTGGAAGAACCACCTCAAGTTAGTTAAAATTGACTATAGAGAAATAGCTGTAACTCAAAATCGCTAACTAAAGGTGGAAGATGGAAGATAAACACATTTACAACATTCAGATACTTTTATAAAAATGTATGTAAAGTTCTGTTTATAATTAATGTTAATTTTATAATCCATGGTTTTACGTTATTTTGTTTAGCTCTACTTATTAAATAATACAAAAACATGATAATTACGTCTTGCTCAACTTAAGCGGACTTAAACTAGGACTTACGCGAGATATTTTAGGACTTCAGCTCTACCGCGTATGAATTTAAGTCGTAGGCTACTTGAAGCTAACATAAAAGTAACCGCTTAAACCTGTACTGAAATACTGACACTAAGTATATTACAAACAGGAAGGAAATCACAGTAATAGCATACCTAGCGTTGTTACTTAAGCTAGGGCTTAAGTGCAGCAAGGCTTGGCTGAAGCACTAATTTAAGCTCTCTTAAGCTAAGGTTCAACTTAAGCCTGTACTGAAATATCTGGCTTAAATATTTTCTTTTTCAAGAAACTATATAAATACAAAGCCAAAGAGATTAAATTGAAACAATTGAAAACTAAACAGTCTATTTCGGCAAAAATTATAAGAAACGAAGTAAATTCGGAACTTTTTGGAATAAAAAGTAGATTTTCTATTATTCTGATTTCATAAATTTAAAAGTAGATTTTTTTGTGACTTGTGGCAATTAGGATAAACAGATGTATTATTTGCATACAAAAATACTTAAACAAACTCAATGAAATTTCTTAAAAATACGCTCTCAGAAAAGTGAATACTTAATAATTGATTTTTGTTTGTTTGCTTGTTTAATTGTTCTTGACGAGACCTAGACTTACGGGTTCCACGGATTTCCAAACCTGAATTTCAAATTTAGAGTTCTGAGTTTCAAAAAGTAAACTTGCTAATTTAATTTAAACGTTTCAGAACGATAAAGTAATTAATAAATAATTAAATAGAATAAAAAAGCTAATTTTCCCGAATTTCTAAGCGGTTTGTAAATGTTGGCCACCTAAAATCCCGTCTCACTTTCGTTAATATCAGACATTATTCAACCAGAATCTTCATGGATATTTTATAATTGACAGGTATAATATACGACTTTAAAATAGTAATTCCTAAATTACGAAAAAAATAGATTGTTACAGCTCATTAAAATTTTTAAGGAAAAATACGGTGTGTTTTGGAACAGGTTTTTAAAATCTAATCATTAGTCGGTTCGGTATTGATACGGGTCTACGTCGATGTTTAAAAATCAACGATTATTCTCATTGCAGAACCAGTAACACAAGTAGGTAACAAACTTATCTAAAACGAAATAGATGTTCAGGTTTTGCTCGAACGACAGAAATTACATAAACGTGATTTACAGCGGATATTTCGACAATTTTTCACACATTCGACGAACGAAATTAATTAACATCAACATTTCGACGAATTCCTGGGATCTTGGAAATATGTCAACAATCCAACAACGGGTTGAACCGAAACAATGCCGTCCCGTAGGAGCCATTAGTAGTCACACCAGGCCCATAAATCCTTGTACACCGGTCAAACACACTGTTCTGCATCTGACGCGACCAATTAAAGTCGCTAAACACTAGGATTACAATTCCAGTCATTAAAGAAGTGGCCATTAGTCCTGAGATCAAATCCTGCCGCGGTGGTTGCCTCATAAACCAACTTACTGACCATCATTTGTCTAAGATACACCACCAATATCTCTTTTCGTATTTTACCGATCGTAAACTTACTTTTACCCAAAAAGAATCGAAATCAACTGCACCATTCCGTAAATCTCGTCCGGTGGATTTTTAGCTTTAGCGCAAGAGCAAGCGGTGTTAAGAAACATACGTAAACAACAACGTGTTTGTGGATGAGATAACTCTAATAGTTTTCATTCGTTCCACTTGAGGCATCCTCCTAATTGGTAAACCTGCCAGTTATCATATCTGCTTTTTTGATAACTCGAACCAATGGCAGCTGCCGTTACAGTATAGTTGTTTTAGGTGGCAACAACAATAGCAGGGGTTTCCGACTCCTGTCGCTGCCGAATATTCGTTTAATTTATTATTTCCGCTTATATTCAGTAATGTTAAAAAAGGCGTGTCCTATACAGGTATTGTAATGTTAATTTCTTTTAATTAAAACGAATATATATGGTGGAAAAAATCCGAAAGAGTAAACGAACCAATTTCTCATTACATTTTAATATTAATATTATTAATTAAAGTTTTATACATAAATGCTTACCGTGATATGCGTTGGATGAAGCAGGATTACGGGGGTTGTAGACCGTAACTTCGACTCCTCTCTGATTATATTCTACTTTCCTGACAGCGGCATTAAGTTTGATATCAAGACCTTCAGCCAAGGCAACAGGAACGCACGAATATCCGTTTCTCACTGAAATAGAACAGTGTGTATTAATTATATGAATTTATATTACGACAGTTACTTGTAATTATTTACTCTTAAAGCAATCAACCTTTTTATCATACGTTATATGTACGAGCGAGTACGTTGTAGTCGCCAGCGAATAACTTAAAAGCCTATACTTAGCAATCGTAACATTTATAAAAATTTTCGTCCATTTAAATCGGCTGAAGTTTCCTTATTTATTATACAAGTTGTTATTAGAATGGTGGTATTAGATTTAATTACAAAATTTGTATCCAGGGAAAATGCTTAGCTTAGCAGAATTTCAACCAAAAACGAGCAATTTCAAACTAGGATAAGACTGGTTGATAGTTGACGATCATACATCATGGCGAGGTCTTCTTTGGTTTTTATATGGCCAGCCAAATACTATAAATTAAACTAAAAGACCACAGTGAAGCAGATGAATGGCTTCAATGAAATACCCAAGAACACATATTTAATTTGATAAATCCTAGTAAAATTTCTGACTTTTCAATTTAAAGACAAGTTGTGAATGTTAAAAGAAACAATTTCTTGAAACCGTATTGAGGTCGATACTTTAGTATAGATTGAAGTTAGCTTAGCTTAAATAGTTGCACACGTGAACTTAAGCCCTAATTTGTGCCAAGCTTTTGTCCAAAATCTAAAAACCAGTATTTCAATACAGATTTCAGTTCAATTATAGCTTAAGGCGGCCTTATATGTACTTAAGCCTTAATTTAAATATACTTAAATTAAGCTTCAGTTGAAACCTGTACTGAATTATGTCACGTGTTTTTGTAATTCAACGTTATTTTAGGATTTTTAAGTCATTTTAAATTTATTTGTAAATTTATTAGTACGGCCCTGTTCCTTATTTTAAATTTCGTATCGATTATTTCATATTTGCTACAGTTTGATTTCATTATGTCTGGGGGACATTAAGGTTAACTTATTTTGGCACGTTCTTCATTATAATTCTGCGAAGTTTTCAAAGTCACATTCGAAATTGCATCGTCGTGAAACATTTCCTTTGTTCAAATCCTAAGGTGACCTAAATTTTACGCGTATGATTGGCGACGCTGACATCATCTTATTCCAGTTAATGCAGCTAATCTAGATATACTTTTCCGGGAATTCCCCTAGACGCGGGCTGTGTCAATTAAGCGTTCTACTCCCCTCTGCCTTCTTAGTGCCTTCAGTGCGTGAAAGATTACCAACCATGCTGCACGTCTTGTAAGGCGTGGTACGAATTTATCGTCGACCGCTGGGGTTCTTATAATGCCGGAAAGGTTTCTATTTCGGTGATTTCCTCGTGGAGGAATCACAATAATCGACATGGTCGGATCCATAAAAAGAAACCATTAATAATTCCGGAATAAAACAGTTGTGTGTGAGAAGTTTTTGTGACAGCGTTGTCGTACCGTTTCTACGCAACTTCCTCCTCGTTGAGGGATCCCGTAAACCCCATTGCCGTTGGACTATTTATCGTCGTTTTGCACCAGTCTTAGAAGGAAGTACCATTCTAGCCCGTCCAGTCTCACGTCGCTCCCTGGTTTTTAAGCACCATCAACATCGCCAGGTAAAACTGTGTCTTCAATATATGCTGCTCCTGTTTTCTTCGTATTTGTGTGTTCAAGTAAATATTGCCTCTTGATCGCAGGCATCTTTCAGCGTTTGAAGTTAATAAGTACCGCCTTTGTCATTTGTATTTTGTGTTTTGATGTGCAACCTTTAAAGTAATAGTAGACATCTAGCTTATCTATTTTGTCCAGTGACATGTGGTGAAGGCTTGTGAACCTCGCCTTTGGCGGATCCATTGGTCACATAGCAATTTGAGGGTCTCTGGCAACTCAGTTAGCTAGTATTCGGTATTTTTGGTAAAGTAACGTAACGATTTTATTTGTATTTGTCAAGTTGAGATATTTGTGTATTATGTTGCATGTGAAATTATTTGGTAGGTGCTTATTGTTAATTTGTTTACTGTATTATTTGTGTCTTCCCATTCTTTGTTTGGAACTGAGGGACTTAGCTTGTGGATATTTTTGCAGTGAGTAACGTAAATGCAGTTCCCTCAATTCTCCTTCCCGTAATAATTTTGATTGTCTTTTTATGTAATATTTTTGTATTCATTCATTTCTTTTGATTCATTAAACATTTTATTGTCAATTCAGTTTGGTCTCTTTATTTGTGTTCAATGTTTTAAGATTTTTATGTAAAGTGTTAGCCTGCTTTCAAGTTCGAGCATTGCAGTAAAGTAAAGTAATTTCAGTCAAGCAAGGTAAGTCACATCTTGCGCAGGAAGCAGCTATTCGACAACCCCTTTTTGCCGAGCCCTTGGGAACCTTCCATGATGGGTTTCCTTCTTTTAGATCTTTGGGTGATTTTAGTCATGGTGGCGCCCTATCTACCGTTTACGACCATCCCCTTTTGAAGGGTTAATAAGTGTTTTGAGTATTATTTTACCGATACGAACCACCCATCTCCACTGCTTTAGCTTAGCCGCGTGCATTCCGGATTTGACATCCCCAATTCAATGTCGTAGTGTGCGTTTGGCACGTGACAATTACCCGCCCTCAGGGTTCTTAGTTCTTACTCAGTACGGATTAAGCGAAAGCTTAGCTTAAATTATGGTTAACTAAAGCACGCTATGCATTTAAAACCATAACTTAGCAGACTAGACTTCTGCTAACCCGTGTATGAAACTATCGACTCTTAAAGCTTAATTAAAAGTTTAAACTACGGTTACATCTAACGCACATCGACTTAGGCCATTACCTAAGGTGCCTTCAGCTAAGCTTCTGTTTAAACCTGCCATAAAACACATACTTTTAAAGCTTGAAGCAGAAGCTTAATTTAAATTACTACTATGCTGAAATTATAGCTTACGTAAATAATAACGCACCCAAACTTCAGCCATAATTTGCCTTAAGGTTTCGCCTAAACCTTTAAAAATCAGTTTCTTCGGTACTGTTTTAATCTAAAGTTAAGCCTAAGACGGCTTAAACTTAAGCTTAAATGTAACCAGTTTTAGTTTAAAATCTAATGTAAATCTAGGAAACTTAAGGCTTAAACTCGTAGTTAAATAACCGTCCTAAGGTCTCTTACAAGTACAAATTTTAACAGAAGCTTATCGTGATTTGTGATTAATTACAGCATGCATTAAGCCATGAGTTAAGAGGGCTAAGCTAGATAGATTTCTGCAAACACATGCATGAAACTATCGACCCTTCAAGCTTAACTAGTTAGAACCTTAAATTACGGCACATTGACTTAAACCATTTTTAAAAGGTGAAGCAGAAGCTTAACTCATTGCCCAGTTCAAATTAAAAATGCACGTTGATGTAAACCATAAATAGCGCTAAGCTTCCGCTTAAGCATTTAAAAGCCAGTTTTCCAGTACAGGTTTAATCTAAAGTTAAACTTAAGGTGGCTTAAATGTAGCCAGTCTTGGCTTAAGACCGAATGTAAATCTACTTAAGTTATACTTAAGCGTAAACACGTACTGAGACACCCACAGTAAGGATTTTTTTACTTAATACTGGCTTGAGACATGCATTTAAGCCAAAACTTAAGGAGGCTGGATATCTGCTTACACGTGTACTAAACTATTGACATTAAAATTTAACGCGAAGCTTAAGTTGTGGTTAAATATAAACGCACCTTGACTTAAACCATTCTTTAAGGTGGTTTGAGTTAAGTTTCTGTTGGCCCGCACTAAAACGCCAATCTTTAAAGATTCAAGCGGAAGCTTAAGTTAAATACTGCTAAAGACAACAATTAGAGATAATAATTTATAGCGGTTTAACTTAAGCTAAATCATATAGCTGTACGAAAATACCACGTTTTAAAAATTTGAGTAGAATGTTAACTTAATTTATAGCTTAAAAAAACAAAAATCTAAGACGGTTTAAGCAAAGCTAGAGTTTACACCTGTACTAATACTAATTTTTGATTATCAAAACAGGAACTTAGCTTAAATTATGGCTTATGGATGGTGGCTTTCGACTTAAGCCACTGTTTAAGGCGGCTTGAGTTAAGCTTCTTCTTATATCTGTACAAAACTACCGATCTGTAAACAGTTACACAGAAACTTAGCTTAAACTACGGTTAAGTATAACAAATACTCACAAATAGACTTAAATTAAGCTTCTGGTTGTATTTGTATGACAATACCCAATCTTAAATGAATAGAACGTTAGCTTGAATAATAACTTAGTTAGCACAAAGTGACTTAAGCCATAACTTACAGCAATTAAGTTGGGCTTCAGTATACCGGGTGTGGCCTGACATGTGAGACATAGGTGAAATGCATGGGAAGTTGAACATATGTGAATATTATTTTCTTGGCTAACTGTTGCTTACGTTGTAGCTATTCATCGATTTTCAGTCGATTATAGTACGAAATTTATCTGAAATGAAGGAGAAATCGTATTTTTTCCTGATTATTAGACTGATATTAAATCAACAAAAATTTGATCAACTAGACTTGTTCTGATGAGCTGCAGCATCACTATGGAAATTTCAGAATTTAGTACGAACAAATGATGCGCAGCAGGCTTTAAGCAAGATGTTATAAGGTGCGTGTGTGACTTTTTATTTAAAATATTTATCTACTTTATTTTACCTTGAGGAGCTAAATTTTCCTAATTAGTTAAGAATCAATTGCTTAATAGCATATTCAGCCAAACAAGAACGTACTACGTACAAAAACTAAACGGTTCAGCTGGAGAGATAAAATTAAGCAATTATCAAAATCGCATGTATTTCTCCTATGTGTCACATGTCAGGCCACACCCGGTATATCTAATATGGAGATATCAATTCTGAAAGTCCTAAGCAGAAGTTAAGTTTAAATTATTGCGTAAGCATAGCATGAATCGATTTAAGGATAGCCTAAGGTAGCTTAATCTAAGCTTCTGCTTACACCTATATGAAAATAATGCTCTTTAAAGACCAAACAGAAGCGTAGCTAAGTTATTGTCAAATATAACACGCACTGACTTAAGCTAGGGTTTCAAACAGCTTGTTCGGCTTAGTATGAAAATACCGATCGTTAAGTTTTAAGTTAACTTAGCTTAAATTATTACTAAAACATGCATCGGTTTACATTTAAACTAAGGTTGGCTTCTGATTAGGGGAGAGTGGGGCGAATGTGGACACGGGGTACATGTGGACACTGACTGTTTTTCCGATTCTACTAACTTGAAATGATCTAGCTATTCACCAAAAGATTGGCCTACCTATTTCTATGTATCATGCAAAATTGCATATGGCTAAGATACAAGCTGTCAGTTTTATTTAGTGAATTGTGTTTTCGAAACGAACAAGTAAGTTTTTGAGTTTTCTTATTATAATGTTTCTTTTTGCTATTAATGCTTTTAAATAAATTTAATACGGCACTTATTCATGCATATATATCTTAATATTTTTACATAATTATAAAATAATATTAAGTTTACGTTTTCTTTGAAACAAATATTGTAAACTACTTTGCCAGGTTATGGGGCACATATGGACAGTCCACTTCTACCCCATGCAAAAATGGGGTACATATGGACATTTTTGCATGTGGTAGAAGTGGACTGTCCATATTTAACGTTTCCTATAGATTTGACTCAATACAATGTGCATTAATGTGTACTTATTTAATTATTTAATATCTGTGCCCGATGTTAATTTTTCTGTCTATTATGAACGTTTATTTGTCTTCTGTTTTTTAATAAGTTTGTAATTTGTTTAATTTTGTGCAATATATAGGTTTTCATAATAAAATTATTGCTTATTTATTTATATATTCATCAAAAACCTATATTAAGTATTTTGTCCAAATGTGCCCCAGCATATATCCATATGTACCCCAGTATCGGGGTACATGTGGACAAATGCACTTTTTTAAAAAAAGCTAATTATACGAGTTTAAGTGTTGTAATATTAAAAATAAACTGAACCAAATTAATGAGGAATGACTAAAGTTTCCAAGTAAATTTACAAAACATTTTTAAATGTTAAAGTTGAAAAAGTTACAAGAGGTTAAAAAAACAAGTCCACATGTGCCCCACTCTCCCCTACACCTGTCTGAAAATACCGCCCCTTAATTTTTTTAGTACAAGCTTAGCTTAAATTACCAGTTATCAGTATACCTCGTATCTACCTAAGCTTTAATGTAAAGCAGCTTAAACTAAGTTTCGAGTTATAATTTTACTAACATATCGACATATAAAGGTTTAAACAGAAACTGAGCTTCGGTTAAGGATTAAGTATAATACATATTGGACTAATCTATGGTCTATGGCAGTTTACGTTAAGCTTCTGCTTAAATACCGATATATAAAATGTCCAAAAAGAAACTTAGCTAAATTATGACCTAGTAAAGTATTGTACGTATCGACTGAAGCTTAAGTTTAAGGCGTCTTCAGTTAGGTTTCTAGTTAAATATACTAGAAGATGTCTATACGTAAAGGTGTAAAAAGAAGCTTAGCTTAGATTATAGCCTAAGTATAATAGATATCAGTTTAAGTCATAGTCTAAGGCGGCGCTTAAGCTAAGCTTCTGTTTAGATACCGAACCTTAAACTAGAAGCTTCGTTTAAATTATGCCTTAAGTATATCGGCTTAAGGTATAGTTTAAGCCGGGCTTAGTTAGGTTTCTAGCTAGACCGTACAAAGATATTGATATGTAAAACTTTAAGCAGAAGCTTAGCTCAGATTACAGTTTATCTACAATACGTATCTGCTTAAGCCATAGTTGAAGGCGGCTTAAGCTAAGTTTCTGCCAGACACCAGTCCTTAAAGATCCAGACAGAAGCTAAGCTTAAATTATGAGTAAAGTATAGCACCTATCATCCTGCTGAACAGTTTAAGGAGATTTAAGCTAAACTTGTGCTTGAACCTACATGAAGATTCCGATCCTTCTAAACCAATGTTTTATCTAAACATCAACAATTCTGAAAAGGCATAAACACTCTATGGAGGTAACATCTCATGAAGACGTAAACGAATCGAAATATCTATTTTGTAGCTTAAAAACAAACATCAAAATCAACTAGGCTAAAAATTGAAATACAAACCAAATTTTCAAAATTTATTAGGCCACTTAAAACTTTAATATTTTTACATTTGTTTTAAAATGTGTTTGGTTTGTTTAGATATGAGGTTTACCTTCAATCCCGATCGGCCCACCATATCAATTTTCAGAACTTTCGGTATTCATTAAATCAACAATTTTTAAGGGAGTTTTCAAAACTCACAAGAGGGCTGCATATTTGTTTCTCTAAAACTCTAAAGCCTTAGCTAAATGATTGAGATTCTAAAGCTAATTTCCTACAAATTTATCAAAAACATATTGCTTCTGTGGATGATTAATAGTTTACTCTATATTATCAAAATTATAATTAATTGCTGTCCTTTTCTTCTGACTCTTACTTTACTAAATAACGACATAATTTCAGCTAATTAGTGGCCGACTAATATTTTACAAGGTTTTCAATTTTAATATAAGTTTATCAAAGCCTAATTACCTTCATTAATATATTGAAGCTAATCGTATACATTTTATTAAATAATAAAAACGTAACTAAACCGATTTATAGCAATCTCTAAAAATCACTACGAAGCATCTTAGAAAGGCTACCATAAATTTATACAAAACGAATAACTGTCAGTTTTTATTAATAACCTAGCCAGAAAGAAGGTGTTCCCTATTTTGTAGAACTCTGAAGTTACACAAAACACGTTTTTACTCTAAGAGATGTTTAATTTTTACACACAACACAAATTTTGTAGTAATTTGTCTCTTATTGTACAAATTAACAGTAACTAATTTTTAATTTACCTAATTGTTCTGTTATTTATTGACTTTTTGTTGTTAAATTATATTCATGATATTTTAAACCTTTTCATAAATTAACTCCTATTTTTTTCTATTATTATTATATTATATTAAGTTTATTGTTAATTTATTAGAAGACTTAAATTATCATGAATTGCTGAACACTAAACACCGCACAAGCAAGTGACCGAAAATAACTTCAGCAAATATTAGAAAATGCCCAAATCTTAATTTGTGGTTACTTTTTGCAAGCTCACGTTTTGCGAAATTACTCACAGAAATTTCCTAATGTCACAGCAACAACCATTTAAGCCGCAATCTTCAATTCACATTAATTTCAGCAACATGCGATATGAGCCTAAAATAATCCCCATTTATTAATTCCAAATGCAGTTTAATATAAACCAAGCTTCATTCGCAAAACCATTGTCGGCGAATTATAAATGAAATCAACCAGTATTTATATAAGTTAAACGGCGAATAGAATAGATCGTAAATTTGCAACAAAACAACTAAATATTAAACCAATCGTGACAGGGGTATTCAGTTCGATGAAATGTTAATAGTTCATGGCATCGGATCCATTATTTTAATTGGAGCTCCAGTAATTACTATGTCTGGAAGGTAATTACAGCTTTAAACAAACACACGAAACTCGAACCATGAGAAAACTACATACGTATCTACCTGGAACGTTTATTCAAAATTATTGCTTTAGTAAGTAAATTTAAATTTTATACTTTATTAAATGGGCAGATAATTCTTAACGTTACATTCTGCTTATCTGTCTTCTTAATTTAATGTTTTAACGCCGTATTTAACAGGCGACTTTTTTCTAAAAACGGAACAAAAAAATGGCAGATTTCCCTTCAATAAAAAACATAATTTTTATTGAACTAAATATTAGAAATATTTCTTTATTTCAAGAGAATTAATTAAAAACATGAGATGAATTTATTTAAAAAGCGTTTAATAACCACTTTCAAAATAGTTCAAATAATTATTATTTCTAAGCTAAGCTAAGAGTATTAACTATTTTAATAATAGTAATACGTATTTCACTAAGTTATGAAGTCAATGGTATGCCAAAGGTTCAGTCTTACGCAATAATATTATGTATACAATTTTGTCCCAAGACATTTTCTTAATATTTTTTGTAACCATAACTTAAAGTTGTTGATTACCGCCAGTAGAATTCCAAACTTCCATTTTTCGAAGGAATTAATTCAAAAAATAAGTTATACCTACAAATTAATAATTAAGATCAAGATAAACGTCTTTCAGTACTTTTTGCATTTATCGTAGTTCGTATCTGGATCTCTTTTCTGTAATAATGGTTCTCATTTTAAATTTTAATTAAAATTAGCTGAAATGTTTAAAACATGTCAAAACATTACGTCATTTGGTTATGCAAAGCTTATTCTTGGGTTTTGGTCAGCATGACTGGCTAAAATGTATTTTTTAGTTTTTTTTTTTCTTAACTTTAGTAAGGATTTCTTTCTTTAATTTAACACCTCTTTAATTTACTCACATTGTCACTGTTCTTTGCTTTAATTTCGAACTTAATCAACCGTTATTTTAGTTTAAAGTGTTAAACAACTAAGTTTTTCGGTTTCAGGGAACTATAATAAGACTTCTGTTAATTACAAAAAGTTTACGAAAACGGGCATCTTCTGGAATGCAATTTTAACATATTTAAGAAGCCATTAACACAATTCTTTGAAATTCAGTTAATGATTTAATGGCCAAAGGAAATTAGGCAAAGCAGAAAATGTCAGTTTTCAAAATAGCAACGATGCCTGAACCATGGTGGATTACATTTATAACTGACATCACATAATTAAGGCCTCCTCTATTCGTTCTCTGATTGAGAATTACATTAAAAGTAAAAAATCTTTTTTCCAAATGATATTAAAAAGGACAACTTTTAAAGACGTCTGGAGTTTTCTTTACATTAAAATATAAATATTAAGTGCAAGTGATAGTTTTCAAAGGGCCCTTACAGCCTTTGCGCTGTAAGCTTCAGCCTCTCTCGCCTAATAGAAAATCCAGTCCAGAGAAAACGGTTTACAAATAAAAAAGAAAAACGCCAAAATAGATATTTTCATAACAAGTGCGGGAAGTTAGCGATTCCGAAACGAATGCAGGACGTTCTGTATACCTGCAAGCAAGTAACATTTTTAAACGTTTGTCGGAAAAATTATTTTTAATCAGAAAACATTGTAAGCACCAAAAGGCACAATATAATAATATTATTTAAGAATATTATTTTTATTATCATGATCAACCTATTCCTTATTGTTAAACCTAAAAACGCTTCCTCCACGTAGCCAAAAAGAAGTACCTTCAGCATCCCAGAATGGAAATCCAACTCGTCCTCCTCAAAAAGAAAAGAAAGAAGAAATATCAGAAGAACAAAAACTTGATCTGTGTGTTTTACCTGTTTAGATAAGCATCCACATAAGTATACAGTATGTTTATTTTAATAGGCTGTTTGAAAAGTCGCTGAAAAGAAAGCTATTTTGCTCCTACGAAAGGATTTCGAAATAGGTTTCAACAAAATAATCCTTTTCCAAAATGAATCCAAAGTTAGAAAATCTGTTAAAAAACAAATCATTCTTTTTGAAAATTATAAAAATTCTCAATAATTTTTTCTGAATGAAACATCAATTGGAAACGCGCTCAAAATTAAAAATGTCTTTGACAAAAAATCTGTTGAAAGAAAACAAACTCTTTTTACATCACGATGAGTTTAAAAAATTGTTTTTTTCGGAAATGCTTTTAATGTTACATTTTTTTGATATAAAGCTAAATTTCTGAAAACAATATTTTTGAATTCGAAGACTTCCACGGCCAGTGTCGGTGTTAAGAGAACGTCTGTCAGGTTGGGACCGTGTCATTGTTGAGACACTTTCTTAAGCGGCTTCAAAATTTTTGGATATGATTTGGAAACTACAAAAGTTTGTTAACAAAGAAATATTATTTTTGAGAAAAAGTTTCTATTTGAACAAAATATCGAGATTAGATTAATATATTATTAAAACACAAGTTACAGAAGGTAAGCTTTTCGCGCACGAGTGCCCGAATTGTCTTCTGTAACTAGTGTTTTATACTATTTTCTCCGTTTGGGTTTTCATTTTCATTATTTATTTATGTTTCTTTTTAGAAAAATACTATTTAATTCAGTTTCAACAATTCCTGAAAACAAAATGTCACCACAAATCGTTTAAGAAGAAGCTCATTCCAGCATCAAAAAGCGTGCTAGAATAATGTCATTCTAATGCCGAAGCAGAAAAAGGTTTTTCCAAAAGTTTTTGTTTTATTTTTGAATATACCTATGTAAGATATTTAAAGTTATTTTTGAAGAAAAACTAGGTACACGTCTTTTTGAAAAAATCAAAATTTAGAAAGTTATAAAAAAGAAGGGAACCTTTCTTCTGAAATAATTTTATAGTTAGAGAATACTTTGTTCTTCTTCGTTTTAAAAACGATTTCTACTTGGAAAAATTTGAAAACAGAAATACTTAATATATAATTTCATGTTTTTTGGAAATGTTTTATGTCTGAAAGATTCCTGAAATTGCATTTCTTCGCCGAAAGAATTTGGAAATAGACAAGCTTCTGAAAAAAAGATAAGTACTCATTTCAGAACTAATCCTAAAGTATGAAAATATATCGAAAAAAAGGCATTACGATACTAGAAAAAATAATTTCTTTTCCAATATTATCTAAAAATTAGTCAACCTTTTGAACAAAGAAATATGTTTTGTAAATAATTTTAAAGTTAAAATTTTTAAAAAAAGTTTCGTTTTGATTGTACCTATATTTATTTAATGTAAGAAGATTTTCTGTAGCAAAATTAAATTTCTTTTTGACAAAAAATTTAAATTAAGTAAAGTTTTTAAAAAAGAAGATAATTATTTTCAGAGACAATTTTATACTAATTACAAAGAGTTCTTAAAACGAAATTATTTCGTTTTGGAAAAGCTTTCAACTTGGCAATTTAAAAAAAAAAAAATCATTTCAGAAGTAGGTTATAAATACTATTTTCGTAGAACATTTCGAAATCGAAAGATTTTTCAAAATATACCATTTTTCGAAAATGCTGCCTGATAGATATCTGAAAGTAAATTTTTTTTCGAAAAGATCTCAAAAGTAGATAAGTATTTGAAAATGTATTTAATGTTTTTCAATTTTTTGAAACAAACCTGAAATTTATTTATTGAAAATATTTTTAAAATGGCACAGTTTTTAACAAGAACTTCGTTTGAGAATAATTTTAAAGTGAGGCCGAAAATTAGACCTCCTTCTGGAAAAAACTTGGCAATTAGAAAAATCTTTGAAAAAATATTGTCCTTTGAAAAGGCGAAATAATTTTAAACTTTGAAGTTTTGAAAGGAAAGTAAATTTTTCTTTGGAAAACATACCTATATAAATTGGAAAATGTTTTGAAAACAATTTTTTTTTCGTATAGGTAAGTAAATAGTAGGTATATTACATACCAAGGTGGAAAGTAGTTCATTACTGTCGAGAGATAATTATAGTTAACCGAGACGCAGTCGAGGTTTACTATGTATATCTCGAGGCAGTAATGAAACTTTTCACCAAGGTTTGTATACTATTTTATTTTCAAACATACATATAAATTAATGTGAATCATTTATAATAATAAATATTTTGACAAGCTGTCATTTAATGACAGTGACGCCGGCCAGGTGGAAAGTGATCAGCTGATTACTTTCCACCCGGGTGGAAAGTAACAACTTTCCACCCGGGCAGAAAGTAACAGTCAGTAAAGGCCAATTTTCCAACTAACAAAACAGTTAGTAATAACGTCATTACATATATGGTTGAAAATAAACTAAATTTCTTTTTGATATAGTCGAAATTGGCAATGTTTTAAAAATAAGTTTTCTCTAAGAATTTTCGAAACAAGAGTTTTTTTTCCAGAAGATTATGAAAATCGATAGGCTTTGCAAAGTATAACAGTTTTTTTGGAAATACTTGAAAATTGTCGAAATTATATTTCTTCGTTGAAAGTATTTCAAAATAGACTTTCTGAAAAAGATAAATAAATTCCTTTCAGAAAATCTGTCTAGAATTTGAATTTGGAAGTTTAAAAAAATCATTTCTTTTCGAATAAGGTTTAGAAATGAACAGGGTTTTTGAACATAATTCTAAAATTAGGGACATCGAAATTAAATAAGTTTTTACAGCATTTTTTCTTTTTGGTTATATACAGGGAAATTTTCTTTTTAGTATACATATACCCTATGTATACTTTTATAATAAACGCAAATAGGCAACCCACTATACACTATAAACGTTAAAAAATTAGCATGCTGTGGCAAAAATCATCAAATTAAGTTAATGTCAAAAAATTAGTCTTTAACTGTTGCTGTTTTTATTTTCCTTTCTGTTTTGTATTGTTGATATTTTATGTTTTAGAATAATCGTTGAATTAAAATTATGTTGATATTCCACTAATTTTGATTTATTTTTTATTTACAAACATGAAACATAACCTTTACGCACCACGTGACGTGACGTTTATAGTGTATAGTGGGTTGCCTATTTGCGTTTATTATAAAAGTATACATAGAGGATATGTATACTAAAAAGAAAAATTCCCTGTAGGTACCTATTTAAAGTGAGAAGATTTTTTGACAGAAAATAAAATTTATTTTTCAAAAAAATCGGAATTAAAAATACGATAATTGTTTTCTAAAACACTTTTATAGTTAGGAAAAGTTCTTCCAAAGAAATTAGTTGGTTTTGGAAAAGATTTGTTATTTTTTGTAAAAAAATTTTTTTAGAAATAATTCTAAAGTTAAAAATAGTTTAGATACCTATAAAGAAAACAATTTTGGAAAAGTTGGAAAACGAAAATTAAATTTCTTTCTGGGCTTACAAATCAGAATAGTTTTTGAAAAACATTGGTCATTTGGAAATATAAAATGTAATTTTAAAGTTTTGAAGGGAAAATACATTTATTTTTTGAAAATATTTCGAAATTAGAAAAGCTTTTGAAAAAGACAATTTTTTCTAAAATAATTTCAGTTACAAAAATGTTAAAGGACAATCATCAGATATGTGTATTTAGCATGTCCCAACAGAAATATAGCAATATTATTATTAGCCTGAACATCCCTATGTAGGACAAAGGCCTCCCTCTTTTTCCCTTATTCTTGCACCCTTTCCAATCTACTCACTTTATAGTGAGGGACTTTGGTGATTAAAAAATCTTAATATAACTACTCATTTTACGCACTTCCTGTCCCTAAGCTTGTAAAATGATTATAAAGATAAAACTTCACAGAAATTTTACTGCAAGGCTGAAATATTCTGTGTTAGTATAAATACGATGTTACGAAGCCTTCGGCGATATTTGATACGACACAGTAGCTGATTTTAATTGTGCAAATTTCTATTTTAGTTGACAAATTTTGCCAGTTATTTTAGAAGGGGCTCTGTCGCTGTAACGGTTTTATTATAGGACCCCCTTGGTCCTTCTAAGTCTACGCCTATGCTTTCTGTAGGCGTCAATGTTTGTTTCTATAACAAATTTCTTTCGTATCATGGCCACCTTATTGATGTAGTATCCCCATTAACGAAAGTTTACTTTTGCAATGAAAGCTGGCTGATCTAATTAAAGTACCCTTCTAGCTTTGAAATGTATGAAGTATCAAAATTACAACTTTAGAAAAATAAATGATAGCATTCTTTGTCCGACAAACCTTTAATTTAAACGCAGGAAGTGTGGCTTTGTTAAAATTTAAACGATTTTTATTTTAATAGTCGGTAATTATACAAACTACAGACTTTTTTATAAAAACACCACCAATTTTCTTGTTAGTTTGTGAGTGAACATCAAATTAACCGTAGCAGGAATAAAATAGGCATTGTCTCAAAGCCTTTACAAATAGATAGGAATGACATTTTCCTGGAGGGTATTAAGTATTAACAGAAATTGTCACAGAAGGATGAGCACACCGCCCAAAATTACAGGAAACGCCGTTCGCTAAGCAGCATAACATTTTAAAAAGCCTTTTTTGGTAGAACAAATGCAAAAACCACCAACTACATTGTCGATAATTTATTGGTATACCGCCTATACGCCTAAAGCATGCAGGTTGCAGCAGTTCAAATTGTCAGCCACTTATACTCGCAGCAAGTTGAGTTGAGAGTTGAGAGCAACGGGCGCTATGTGGATCCGTTAGTTTAGCATATGAAATTAGGCCCGGCCATCTCGGATACATTATCAAACCCGTATATCAAGTGGCTAAGTACATATGTCATGACGTCATCGCCCATGGGGCCAATCCGGAACACCCATGCAGTTACTTAAGCGTGGCTGGGCGGAGCGGATGGTCTCAACGCATCGTGAAACAACTATTGTTAAAAAATTGTTTAAATTTTTAAATTTTTTTAATTAAAATTTCTTGATTAAAACCCTTATTAATCAACGTACACTTGAGTAGCTACACATACTTGGTTTAATTGTGGTTTCCCATACACTTTTTTATATTGTACTCATAATGAATTACTAACACCTAATTGGTGTTAAATCTGAAACCATCTTAATAGTTATAGTGAACTTAGCACGTAAAAAATTAGTTGATGCTAACAACAACACTTTCATGTCAATTGAGTTTACCTCTATTCAAACTGTGCCATTTATTGCGTTCACATAACTTGAAAGTGATGTCACAAGCATAAGGCTAAAATTAAATTTCAAGATAGTTAATTTTTATGGCTGGAATGCAATTTCTGCCAAACTTGGAATTTTCTAATGTTAAATATAATTGCGTTTTTTGTAGCAATTGGAAAAAGAAAAATAAAACTAAGGAATGCAAATATTGCATTAGTCAGTATAAAAATTCCACATTGTTGTATAGCCAACCACAATGTACAACAGAACAGACGACCTAATGTAACTGACGTTAATAACAGCTGTCCTTTGATAGATTTGAAGCAAATGAAATAATAAAGATTCAGATACGACGGTTATAGGTATTACACGTCTGTTGTGACGTCGACGCAATGATACCGGCGTCGAGCATTCCAGATTTCTAAAAGGCCACCTAAAATCCTTTCGTTAAAATTGCACATTATTCGGCCAGAATTCTAAATAATTTTAGTTGTTTGTTTATTTACAAGGCCAGAGCTGGGCTTGCGGAAACTAAGGATCTAAACTTGTAAATGTTCACCATTTGAAAACGTTACAGATAAATTATTCTTTTCAATCCCTTACGCGGTAAAGACAAATCCAAAAGAATATTATAAGATATCAATTTATTGGCAATTAAATAAAGACACTTATCTACGCAAAAATAAGATAAATCAAAGAGAGAGTTCCAATATATTTACAGCAGAAAGTAGTTAAAGCAGCACTCGGTGAGTCAGTCCGGATTCTGCTAAATTGCATTCTGAAGCTCAATTTTGGTGTAATAGAAAGAATCGAACCACTGATTTCTGATTATACGTGCCAACGCTCTACCTTTGAGCTATAGAGACGAATCAATAAAGAAATTAGGTATCTCATAAACACAAGGCAAAAATTATAAAATATCTGCATCTAACTGTAGGTACCTATTGTATATCTGAAAGGATACCCTAACAACAATTTACTAATTTATATTTACGATACAAATGTAATTTCCAAAACTCCAAAAGAACTTATGGACTTAATCTTATTAGTGGACTATTAAGGTTAAGATGAAATGGTTTCCTCAATTTTGTACTAAGTATAACTGATTTACAACTATTTTTAGTAACTGAAGCCTGGGGGGCCAAAAGCTGAAAAACTGAACACTAGAGGTCTAAAGGCTGAAGATTGAAATTCTAAAAAAGAATAAAGTTGAAATTGACGGATTGTAAATTAACGACCTAAAACCTGAAGGGCTGAAAACCTACAAACTAAAACCTACAGGATTAAATATTGAAGGTTTGGAGAGTGAAGAGTTAAAGACTGACGAATTGTAAATTAAAAACCTGAAACCGGAAGAACCGAAAGAATGCCAACCAATGGACTGAAAATTGAAATATTGCGGGGCAACGAGAGCCAACGAGATTAACCAATAGAATTTTAAAGATCTCAAAACTGAACAAGAAAATTCAAAAACAGCAAATTCGAAAACTGGTGGATTTTAAATTATAGTATATTCTAAAACCCAAGGGGCTGAAAACTGAAAGAATGCCAACTAAAGGACTGAAAAGTTTAAGACTGCAGGGTTGAAGATTGAAGTGGAGAAACAAGGATTGAATTTTAAAATAAAAAAAAAAACAAAACTCTAAAACAGTAAAGTCGTAGCCTGACGGATTGTAAATTAAAAACCTGAAACCTCGAGGGAGTGGAGAGCCAACGAAACTAGAGGGTTGAATTTTAAAGATATCAAAACTGAAAAACAAATACCGAAAACTTCAAAACCAAAAACCTAAAGGGCCAAAAATTGAAAAAATTACAACCAAAGCACTAAAAATTGGAAGATTGCAGGATTCAATATTAAACTAAAAAACAATATTAAAGGTTTCGAGGCTGGGGAGCAAAAACCGAAAACAGAGAAGCTGAAACTGACTGTTTGCAGATTAAAGCAGAAAGTAAAGGGATGAAAACTAGAAGAATGGTGACTGAAGGACTGAAAAATGTAAAACTGTAAAGAGCAGGACTGAAAAACTGAATAATTAAAGACTGAAACTGTAGACTGATATGGAGTGAAAACAAAAGGTCTGAAGACTAATAAACTACAGGCTGAAGTTCTGATGGCCATAGAGCTGAAACCTATAAGACTGAAGAACTGAAGACCTTAATACTAGAGAAATATAAATTGAAGAACTAAATAATTAATGACTCAAGGCTATAAAGTCTGCTGAAAACTGACAGATTGTAAATTAGAAGGCGGGAGACTTGAAGATCAACAACTGAAGGGTTCAAAACTATACAGAAAATTAAAAACTGAAATATTGAAGACGAAAACTACAAACTGAAAATCTGATGGCTGTAAAACTAAAGACTGGAGAACTATAAACTATAAAAGATTGAAAAATGAAGATCTAAAATCTCAAAAGCTGAAAACCGACGGATTAAAGGACTGTTCAAAGCCTGAAGAGCTGAAAACTAAGTAGAATATTAAAACCTGAATGATTGAACACTGAAGGGTTAAAGAACTGAAGAATTTAAGACTTACAACAATATAAACTGAAGGATTGAAGAACAAAAGTCCCAAGACTGAAAACTATAGAAAATTAAAGGCTAAAGGATTCAAGGTTATATAGAATTAATATCTATACATAGGATTGAAAACTGAATGACTGACTACTGAAAAACAGAAGCGCCTAAGAATGTAGGACTGACAGCCTGCAAAGGTTAACACTGACAGGTTATAAATTAAAGGACAGGAAGGCTGAACAGTTGTAAACTAATTTGGAGATTGAAAAATGAAGAGTTGAAGTATGAAACTGCAGGCTGCTGGGCTGAAAACCAACTGGAGCACTGCAGTTTTTGAGGAGTTGAAGACTGAAGAAGGGAACATAGAAGAACTGAAGATTGAAGACCTTAAAAAAAAAGAACTAAAAACTCAAATATTGAACACGAAAGGCCTCAACGGCAAAGACCGCAAAACTTCAAATACCAAACGGGTCTTATGATATTGAAAGTCTATAATTACTGGTACCACCTAATCAAGATATATATTTATTTTTCTTAACTTTCAGACTCTTTAGCTTTCCAGAACAACTGGAAATCCGGTTTTCTAACGAAAGGTTTATGTGTAAGTAGTTTAAAATTAATGCACAGAAATAAACAAGCTTTTATTTTATAGCTCACACAGTTTACGTTAGAAAGGTTTCGGAAGATTTGTTGTGATCTTCAGGTACGACTTAACGAAATATTTTTAAAATTACTATCCACGTTTTTATCATTACCTAAGGTATTCTACAAGGTTTTCCAGCCTGTTTATGCTGTACCGACATAAATTTCAAACATTTCCATGGTTATCCATGAAATTATTTAAAACCATTAGCTGCCACTCGGATGAAATTTTAAATATCCAAAAACCATAAAAAAAAATTTGAATTTATGACATAGAAAACAAATTATATTATATAATCGCTTTACCATGCCTGTTAAATGTGTCAGAAGTTCTATCAAAAGTGTTGGATTATTAACCTCAGTTTTTAAACTTTCAAATGCCCAACTTACAACACAAAAATGCCAGTCAAAGCCTAGCAGATGATAGTAAAATAAAATACGAAAGGGATTATACAACCTATTGGAGTCCTTCTTAATCTTTCCTTTTATATTCATATACATTAATTCCCATCTGCATTTCCAAAAAACGCAAGCGGGAATTTCTGACGATCTCCATAACGGGTCAATTCGGTTTCACACCATCAATTCAAAAAGCCATTAAAATAAACAAAAAAAGAGCAAAACCAGGAGTAAATATCCGAAGCAAATGAGATTGCATGACAAAATCAAATTTGACTCCAGAATTAACTGTTACGTTGTGTGTCAATTTCAATATCAGGTTAATATTTTACAAACCCAGTAGCATCGTTTATCAGTTACTTCGTGTTAAATGCCCAAAAGCGTTCGGTAATCTAACACACAATCTTAACGTCTAATGATTAGAAATTTGCAATGCAAATGTAAGTAACACAGAGGTGTAATACAGTTGTTGGCTTGTTTTATATCCGATTTAGTTTTTAATACTGACGAAATTAAGATTTTTTTTTTACTAAAAACTAGCAACTTAATTGGATGTAACATGTTCTTCGTCGTTTTTGCTTCGTTTAACTATATTTTTTTCTTATTTAGAGTCACATAGTGAGTTCAAATAGAAACTTTAATTAAAAAATTTTTTTAAAAGGAATTTTAAATTTTGCTTTCGATTCGATGGGAACTGCTTAGCTAGGACTGTAAGGTTTCAACTTTAAACCTGAAAAACATCTGACACAGCACCAAAAATAGATTATAGTTCCGTGATTATTTAAGTACATCGAATGCAACGAACAACAGGAATACAAATTGCGGTCGTAATTTAGTATTCAGTTCGGATAAAGTTCTCCAATGATATACTGCCTTTACCTGCTACTGGGTTTACTTTTTCTATTGCTTGATAGTAGCTCATCTGGGCTTGATTCTACTCACTTAAACTTCAAATATATTTTGAAAAATCTGCAATAATCAGAATTTAAGTTGTTAAATGTAAATTTGGATTAAAAAACTACTACAGAAAGAAAGAAAAAATAAGAAGAAAAAGGAAAACGAAAAAACAGCTTCCTTTATAACTACGATCAGAAAGTGTTTTTGATTTTATCAAACGGAAATATAAAAATCCACAGTTTCGAATGGATGTTTGGTTTTGACTCCTAAAAAATCGTTCGCATTATTTAAATCCATGTAAGTAACAGAAATTCCAGTTAAACCCAACAATCACTTCTACAAAAGCCTTTTTAGTAAATTCAATTATTCTACATCAAAATCAAAGTTTGACATGCATTCCCAGACCTCAAAAGCCAAATTCCTCTGTCAAACCTAACACTTATTTCATGGTGGGCCACAGTTAAGTTTTCAAACCATCATATCTATTGTAAAACAAATTTTTTACCAACAACCGTAAAAAGTAAACAGTTACAACTCGAAAGACATGCAACTAAATGCGAAATTAAGCGACAGTTGGTCAACTAGTCTTAACTAACTGTTGGTTGTATCCCACAGGGCTGTTCCATATGACAAATGACGATGTGTTCGCTTGGATGAAAACAAAGGATAACAGAAAAAATCGAGGATATTCTTGTTTAATATTTGTGTAGACGACGTTCTCTAACATGGTTTAACATTTTTTACTATTGTTATTTGCATAAGTAATGTGAATGTACATGACCTAAGCTTATCCTACATGCATGTAAGTTTGTTTCTTTTTTTAAGGACGGATATAACAGGCTGTAAAAATTAAGTCGGTGTTTTGTAATAAACATAAAAATAGACAGGAAATTTATTGATTGGTATACAGTTAGACGTACATTTTTGCCACTGTATTGTAGTAACCAGGATTTACTATAAAATATAATTTGATAAATTAGAAGCAAATGACGATAAAATCCTACCTGACGACCAATATGAAGAGTTAATTAATAACAAAGCCTTTTGGATAGAATACAATAATTTAATGTTTTTCAGAATTTTGAAAAAATAGCCACTTTTTAAGAATAGGTATTTTTTGTTTTGAGAGACTAAGGTTGGTATTTCGATAAAGGTAAGCAGAAGCAATTACTCCAGGTTTGAAACTGTTACTTCAACCCACGTTTTAACATACATAAGTTGCCTTAAACTGTGGCTAAGTTAATTAATGCTATGCCCTGTTTTAAGTAACTTATTTAAGTTAAAACATGCGTTGAAATAACAGCCTCAAACTTCGATTAATTGCAAAATTAAAACCTTTTCCCATTATTAAAGAAATTTCTGATATAGGCATTGTTAATTCTAAGTCGTTCTTTTCAAACGTGTTATGAAGAACGTGTGGTGTTTGTAAAAAAATATCCTCACAAGCTACTTCGTTTTTAAGATTCAATCATCGTAAAAAAACAAAGCACGTTTAACACTAATGGCATAAGTGACACGCGTTCTATGACTATGATTTCTGCGCATTAAAAAAAACAATCACTTTCAACCGACCATTTGGTGGTTTCATAAAATCGGGATTTCCCTAACCTAGAAAACTAATTATAAAAATTATGCAAATTTCAAAAAAATAGTTCATTGGAGCATAAGGAGTCCTAATTAATATTAAAATGAAAAACCGCGATAGTTTATCAGCGCGACAATTATTTTATTGGTAAGTTTTTGCATTATAAGAACAGAGAGTGTCGGAAGATACAACGCGAAATCTTAATCGCAACCCATTATAAACACGACTTTTTTATCAGATTATTAGCTATAGCACTCGACTCTCCCAATAACGGCATTGATGTTCGTAACGCAGCATCCGGGCCAACCTATCGGCAATTAATCTAAATTGAACCGGACAGACAATCCCAATTAATAGATAGATGCCCGTCAATCGTGGGCTCTCTCTTATAATCCTAGTCCCTCTAGCCGGAGTAGTGCGCCCACCGTCAGTTGCATTTCCTGCAACACTAATTAATTATTAGGCCTTACGGGACGACGTTAGCACGGTTCATTTATTTAGTAATTGAGGTGTTCTACGGCTATTAGCACTTTTCGATCATCGAATCAATCGATCAATTTGATAAACCATAAATCAGAATTTCGAAACGAATTTTAAACGTACTACAATGTTAGTAGCTCCGGGATAATCATTGTGTTACGAACTATTTTTGTATATCCAAATTTATAAAAGAAAATTAGAAAAAAAAATCCAAGAAATCCATGATTAAAAACTGTTTATACTATGTAAATTCTGAATTATAGAAATCCCAGTTTTATTTTATTTATTGCAATCCAACAGATCGTTGATCCAATAATAGGATGCAAATTTTACTAAATTTACACGAAAGCGGAAAGAAAAACAAACATATTCAAAGAAGTTAACATAAGATTTACAACAGTTATTGAAATGTTGAAATATTTCCCACAGTTACCATAATTAGCTGTAATAATTCTTCAAATTGTTGTGTTGTATAAATAAAACCGTAAAAAATTTTTGGTTAAAAAAGCAGTCTGACATTTGCATCCGCAAGACTGAAACCTGAAGGACCAAAAGTATAACAGCGGTAGACTGAAGACTAAAGAACTGAAGATTGATGCACTGAAAATTGAAGATTTCACTATTGCAGACCTAAAGACTGAAGAATAATTGAAAAATAGAGAAGTAAAAGATTAAAGACTGAAGATTTACAACCGGAAGACTGTAAACTAAAAGCCTAAAACGTGAAGAGCCAAAAACTGAGAGAATGCCAAATAAAGTATTGAAAATTGGAAGACTTCAGGGCTGAAGAGGGAGGAGCTAAAAACTGAGAGATTGAATTTCTGTGTTGTATAAGTAAAACCGTATTTTATTAGTTAAAGGCGTAATTGAGCGCCTGTTAAAACGTTTTGTAACTAATATCTGACTGAAACCTGAAAGGCCAAAAACAGAACAGCTAAGTATAGATTGAAGACTAAAGAACTGAAGATTGATGCACTGAAAATTGAAGATTTCATGACTGGAGCCCTAAAAACGGAAGAAGTGAATAACAGAAAAAAAAAATTGAAGACTGAAGATCTACAACTGGAGTACTGAAAACTGAAAGAGTGCAGATTAAAATCGTAGACTGAAGGGCTGAAAACCGTATGACTGAATAATGGGGAACTGCAAACTGAAGGCTGAAGGGCTAAAACTAAAGGACTGAAAACTAAAAAACTAAAGACTAAAAGGCTAAAGCTAGAGGACTGATAACTAAAAGATTGAAGACTGAAAGTGCAGACTGAAGGACCGAGAACTTAAGAACAACCTGAAGGCTGACGGGTTACAGGACCGAAATCTAAGGACTGAACACTAAAGTACTGTAGATTAAAGGCATAAAAAACTGAAAGCTAAAGCACTAAAGGTTAAAGATTACCAGGGCAGAGAGCTACAGTTAAAAGGGCCTGGAACATTAAAAAAAAAAACAGACTGAAAACTGCAGAGCCGGTAATTAAGGACTGTAAATCAATAGACAAAGGACTAAAGAATCGAAAAGTTACAAAACTAAACACTGAAGAATTGAAAACTGGAAAGGCTGAAAATTAAAATACTCAAAACTCAAAGCATAAGCTTGAAGGACTAATGGATTGTAAATTAATAGATGAAAAATCAAAAGTTGAAAGGCCGATATCTGAAGAACTGAAAACTGACGGACTAAAGAGTGAAGAGCTGAAAGCGGAATGATTGGAGACCACAGACTTGAAGGCCGAGGAATTGTAAATTTTAGTTAAAGGCGAAGCTTGCCGTCTCCTAAAATTTTTTTGATAAATTTCTGACTAGTTCTTAAAGTTGCAAATTCAAACTGAAATACTGAAACATTGCTAACAACAGAGCTGAACACCGCAGGGCCTAAAACTTGGAAGACGAAAGACTGAAACTGAAGGCCACAAAATTGAAGAATGAAGCACTCAAATTTCAAGACTAGTAATAAGCTAACGACTGAAGAATTGAAAATCGGAAGCCTGAAGAACGAAGTGCAAATGACTGAAAACTATACAGATGATAATTGATTGTAAGTTTAAGGATGAAAAACCAAATAATACTATTGCGCACAATTAATATGTAGTACTTCAAGTTTTTGTATTATTTATTGTTTCTGGTAACACTAATTATAAAATTATTCTTCTTCATAAGTGCTGCGTTTGGCCGGTATTATGAATCGTCTCACCGAAGAATAAGAGATTCACAACTGAAGCTCTAAAAAATAGGGCAATATAATTTTTAAAAAACTAAAAAACCAAAAGTTTGTAGGTCCAAACAATAAAAAATTAAAACACTGAAGATCGAAGGGCGAAAAAGGTTTAAAAATTGAAAGACTGAAAACTGAAAGAACTAACGACAAACTGACTGAAAATAGGAAGACTGCCAACTAGCTGAAGGGCTATGGAATACTGAAGGTTTGAAGGACGGCTGTCTGAAGACAGAAGGTGTAAGCACCGCACACTGTACGACCGAATACTGATGAATTGAAAATTGAAGGACTGAAGACTGAAGTTGCAAATCATACACAGAAAATTAAAGGATTGAAGACCAACGGCATGAAAACTGAAGGACTGAAATTTGAAGCTCTTAAAACTGGTAAACTGAAGACTTGAAGGATAAAAATCTGAAGGAAGAGCAGATGATTAAAGCTTGTAGGTCTAAAAACTGAAGGTTCAAAAATTAAAGGATTGAAGAATAAAACTGCAGAGGGAGGCACCGAAAACTCAAGGATTGAAGACCAAATGCTTGCAAAAATTGGATAATTCTGACTGAAAGCCTGAAGGTTGAGGAACTGCTGAAGGACTGACAATTGAAGCTGTTAAGACTGGGAAACTGAAGGCTTGACGGGTAAAGGTGATGATCTCAAGAGTAAAGGAAGAACAAAAATGATTAAAGACTTCAGAGCTAAAAACTGGAGGACTGAAGACCGCAACTGCAAAATGAGACACCGAAAATTCAAAGACTGACGAACAAAGGCTTCAAAAAATTGTACTACTTCCGACTGAAAGCCTGAAGGTTGAAATACTGAATAGTGAAATACCTAAAGTTGAAGATCTTAAAACTACAAACAGTAAGGGGATGAATGGTTTAAGACTGAAGGAAGAGCAAATGAGTTAAGACTGTAGGGCTGAAAACTGAACGGTTAAGAACTGAAGCCTTGAAAACCGAAGGATTGAAGACTCAAACAAGCAAAATTAGTAAATATGATCATGGACAGAAAAAAAATCAAACTTTAAAGAAAAAATTGGAACAGAATTACCCCTTTAATAAAAATGGTTAAACTTAGAAAATCAGATGGTTGTTCACAGGGAGTCCTAAGATGAGACTAAAAATCTAAGAAATTTAAGCTTAGCCTTTTATTACGTATAAAAACTTCGAAGAACAAATTGGTAAGCAATAAAGGGGCTTCCAGTTTATTTTAGAACTAAATAAAATAGGGTTTACGTTTCTCATTGCCAAGCTTTAATTAAACCCTAAATACTTTTGCTGAAGGTCTTCGATAATTAGTATTAAGTATTGCTTTCCTGAGATGATTTAAAAAAAAATAAATATATTAAAAAAGACGTTGCCCAACTCGGCATGTAGCGAACTTCAGTCTCAGTCTTTCGGGGTATTTTAGATTAAACTCCAACGCCTTCAATTTATTTTCTTCTGTTTTAGAATTTTGACGCTGAGCTTGCAAACATAATAAAACCACAAGTCGCTAACCACATCATTAAAACCGATAAAATCACACCCAACCTTCTTACTTCCTCTCCTCCAAGCCCGCTCAAAGTTTACCACAAACAAAATAATTAACATAACAGTATTAATAAACACAAAGTGCGGGTACCTAAATATCTAATAAATTTCTAATTTAGTTAGTTGAATTTTATAGGCCTAAAAAAATTGATATATCAAATAAATCAAGCGGTAGCTAAACGCTTTCACAGTTAACTTACGATCGGGTGGGTCGTTGCCCGTAAGAAAACTGTGGGCAAAGGGGGAACGCAGACAAGGTGCTTAAGGATGATTGATGTACGTCCTGCACAAGATGAAAGGAAGTGTGATAAGGCAGTAGGGTGTCATGTACTGACATACATTAAATGAGGGATCGCAAAGAAAGCAAGTGAAAAATCGTTATTCCCTTTAACAACCTTATCATTCTTGTCACTGCTGTGTAATAATAACGTTTTATGTTATCTGAAAAATCCTAGAATTTGTTCCTTGGCAACCAACCAATTGGGAGATTTAATATTATGTTCCATTATTGTCTCTTTAAGGATTCGCTCTTTTGAAGAAATTCTTTAAAACTGTTTATAATAAAACTAAATTGTACAAATCAGATCAACCTTTGGAAACAAAATTAATGCAAAACATCAAATTTCAAAAACAAAATTCGATTTTTTAGATAAAAATTGTTGGTCATATGTGGGATATTATAGGATTCATGTGATTGCACGACTCGTTCTTCGACCTCGTGGTACAATTTTTTTATTATGATTTACTCTATTAATAAAGCAACAATCTTTCATTATCAATGGTAATCTGGTTAACTCTGATAACCACCTAATTTTCCAAGGAACACTGCTGTATTTTTCTAATTTTCTATATATCTATATTCTCATTAATCCATAATGCCCCATTACCAGAATTTTATAATTGAGTCATCTATAAAAAATCAAACTTAAAACGAGGCAATTTTCAAAGGATCAGTTTGAATCCATACGAAAACCGGCCCTATTTAACTAACCATGTGTGTTAGAAATACACGTCCCATTATAAATAAGATTTGTGGGGCATTAAACCTATTTCATGGGTTAGAGTGAAATAAACCAAGCGTTATAAATTTGTCCTGAGCCTCTAAATTGCCGGAATTAAATGTAATGTTGTTATCGGAATTTTATGGCGAGAGCTTTTTAATTTACGAAGCGTTCGGTGCACTTTATTTTTTATATAATAAACTCGACCATTTCTTACTTAATATTCTCCACATAAAATCGCTTATTTAATTGTGTTAAGTAGACTGTAATTGGTTCAACCACACAGTTTTATATATTATGCGTTCTGTGGTTTGGCTAAGATGTAAGCTCGTGGGTGAGCATGGCGTTTCCTTAAAAGGTAGCTGACATATCAAAAATTAAATTTAAAAAAACAGAAATAAAACTAAAAAGGCGTTAAAAACCAGAGAGTGAAATTTCCTCCAAAAGGTTTCCAATATCTTATGGAATGCTAAAAGTAAAGCAATCATAACGTCGAACTATGTGCGTTATCAACAATCAGCGGGTAAAAACCGCGCAACAGGCAAAACGGAATGCAGTCGATGGTCAGACTGATACAAACATCCCGATCTGTGTCGGTAGCAGATACGATCACAAGAAGCTACCGATATCGTATGGGGCGCTGTCAACGGCCAGTCTAAGATGCGGACAGATGGCATCCCATATAGTTATAACAAGGTTGCCGCCAACTTGGGCTCATAAATTAATTTTTCCGATTGTTTAATGAGAGTCAAGCCCCGAGGTAGGTTATAAACAAATAACATTTAATTTGTTTAAGATTGAAGATGGCAATTAACAAATTGATTAAAATGCAGAATTTTTTGGGACGATTTTGATAATGTTACCAGAGATTTATGTCAACAATATTTGTGAAAACAAGCCTTCAATTTCTACAGAATACCACAGGAATAAGCTTATTTAAAAAAAGACTGTGTAGATTAGAATATTAACCATGGCTTTTACAAAAGTTGGCCAAGTCACCCAACAAGCCAACACTGGGTTGTGTTAAATTGTCAATTTTACCAGAACCATACCCAATCTCTGGTTGGAACCCGAAAATGTCATGTTTTGCCATCTGGTATTCAGATAGGTATTCATTTGGATCTTAGATTTACTAATTTGAGTTGTTGGAATTTTTTCGATTTAGCTAGATAGATGCCCACAAATAAATATGGAAAGTGAATTAGGATATCATAAGCGAATTCCATCCTAAGTTGACGAGTTTCGGATTAGACAACCTACCTCCCTCCCTCGTCTTATTCAGATCGAACACCAATTACTAACGTAGAACAACGCTACCACTAACCTAACCTTAAAATAAGTTAAGAATTCCAAGTAATACTTGGATTGGTGCGGTTATGCTTATTGGTCGGTATTCTCACCTGCTATTTAAATTTCATGTAATTATCATGGCAATATGCGTCTCTTTTCTACACATTAAAAGCAGTATAAAGTAGCATTTTATGTTTACGCTAAACACGACTTTAGTTACAGACAACTTTAAATATAAGCTAAGAATAGGTACTAATCGTCGTTTTTAATTTAGCCTAGAAGTTCATTATAAAAATAAATAAGGATTAATTTTACAAATCAAGAAAGTAAATAAAAGAAGAGTCCTAGTACTGTTTGAAGTGAATAAGCTTGACATGTCTTAAAATCATTGGTGTTGCAGAAGGAAGGTACGTTTCTTAATTCGAAATCCATCAATTTAAGATAGAAATTGCTTTAGCTGGTTCCTAATTCAATTTAATGCTTTTATTAACATCCTAGCTTTTGTAAAACTGTTGATTCTTCTGTTGAGCAAAGATTCAACTGTTCTACTGATTATTTATTAAATCAACATCACGTTCGCTAATAAATGATATGATAAATCCACCTTCGTTAAGAAACTAACCACAAAAGCCTAAAAAATATCTCAAAGAATAAAACCAGTTGGATAATTCATTTTTATTACGAAAGATTATTTAAAAATTTCTTAACAAAGGAGGAAAAAAGTCGTCTTTGATTTTATTGGGGAATTCTTTATACCTAAATTTTAGAAATGAATTATTAAATTCTACAGCCAGTAGTCATTAGAAATAATAATAAATTTGTTGAAAGTTCAAACAGATATTAGCAATATTATATTGTTTTACGTTAGTTTTACATCTACTAAAAATTATGTTTTTTGCAGTAAAAGGTTTAATTATAAACCTCCTCCTGGAAGTTTTTTCGAAATTAAAACCCATCTAAATTTCGAGGCTCTTCGGACTTTTCAATTTTGCATTACAATCGTTGAAATATCACATGCTTACAAAAAAATGCGTTTTAATTTATACTAAGGGCTCCACATAAGGGCTTCGAACACATCTAAATTGATATGTTGTGAATATCAAGTGATTTGGAGTTCCAGTTAAGTTTGTGAATATTCATGAACATACTTCCAATTATCTAACAGAAAATCATGAATTTGTATTGTATTGGTTATCAATCTATTTTACATGAATATCATAGAATTGATTGCAGTATTTTTTTGCATGTTCCTCTTTGACCAAAGTCTAAGCTAATGGCCTATTATTCAGCGAAGTTCTTTTATGTATTGTTTTCCAATTCAACTAAATCATATCCGAAATATCATTGCTACTTTATATAGCATATTACATTTACTTAATGTTTAGACTTCCTTGTCCTTTATCTCATACAAAAATATGCAATGACTACAACCAGAAATAAACGTTTGAAACAAAATGAAGGAAGAATATCGAGATGGAAACTTGAAGCAACCTCAAGAGGCAGACTCGCAAACAGAAACAAAGCTATTCAGAAGAACATCTTGGTCAACCTTCCACGAGGTCTTAAAGTTGGATCTCATGTTTAGCAGAACAATGACAAGGAGAAGCTAGCAAGTAACAATTCGTAGCTAATCGAAGGAAAAGAAAAAGTAGACGAACAAGGAGAATAAAAGCAGATGAAGATGGACAATCAAAGAAGAAGAAAAGAGGGAAGAGCAAGAAGGAGAAATAATAGTAATAGCAATGACATCAACAGCAGGGGCAACAATAAAAGCTGTAAAAATAAAAGCAAAAGAAGAAGAAAAGGAAGGAGAAGACGAAGAAAAAGGAGAAAATAATAAGATGAAGTAAAATCGGAAGAAGCAGCAGCAGCAGCAGCCGAAGAATAAGCAAAATCAAGGGCGTATCCAGCTCAAAACGGAAGGCAGGGCAGGTTTCTAAATTCAACCTTTTTCATGGGGGTGGGGGGGGGGGTCCATATGGGGTAGCATGCAATAATACACAATAACAAAATGAAATAACACCATTTATTAAAAAAATATTAATTTTTAAGCAATTGCGAGGATTAGCTGCAAATTTATTAACTACAGCTTCGCTAAAACCCACTGACGATGAACGCTTAGCATGACTAACCCATTTAACCTATTTTCGCCAATAGTGCTTCTTAGCCATATGTTTTAATTCAGCGAAGGGAGCTGAATGAACGCTTGTTGAGTGCTTGTTGTGCAAAACGACAGTGAGGTTTTATGTCAGAAAAATTAAAATTGAAGTTCTTCTCACAGATGGCGCGAGTGTCTCTATTTCGTAATTAGTTTCTTTAAAAATATTGAAAGAACAACAAACCAGTTACTCAATTTTTCAAAAATTTGTTATTTATATTCCTATTTTGTTTTAAATTTTCTCCACTTTGGAAGGGGGGGGGGGGGGCAGCTGCCCCCCTTGGATACGCCCCTGAGCAAAATATGTACAAGAAAAAGAATAGAAAGAAAAAGAAAAACGAGAAAAAACAAACTTGTAGAATTAAGTTACTTCTTCTATTCTAAAAATCGATCTTATTTTGTTAAATATTCAACAACGTATTGTTGATGATTAACGATGAGTGTATTAATTTTTAATTCGCTTACTTCTTAAACGAATATCCACCTTGAAAGTTTCCCAACATTTTAGGACATTATTTACACAGATTTTTAAGATAATCAACAGACTACATTAGAATAAACATGAACAAAGGTTTGATGCATTTGCTCTAAGTTCCTGTAAAAATAATAAAAAGATGAAAATACAGAAGCATCAAAAACAGAAGAAGCAGAATAAGAGGAAGATGAAGAATGATAAAAAGAAGAAGCGAAAAGTGATGCAAACTTGTACGGTAAGGTTTGTTTGATAAGGTTTGACTACTTCTGCTCTTCTTCTTCTCTATTAGTGGATACTTTTCCTCTTTATTGCTAAGTTTTAGGATTTCGTTGTTTGCCAATTTTTAGCTTTCTACTCTCAAAGCCTTACTTTCCTCTATGGCGATGGTGTTTTATTATGTTCTTTGAATTTTCTCTATTTCTGTGGCTTCTTTAACTTTTCCATTCTTTTTAGTTATTTTCGATTGTGTATTAGCTGTTTTGTCTGTTGTTTTTATTTTTATTTTGGGCAACATTATATTTTGGGCAAGTATTCCGTAAATTTTTTATTTGGTTCTATTTCAACGTTGAATTGCTGTTTATATCAGTTAAGCAATTGAAATATTGTATACCGGGGGTCTCAGGTAAGACGCACCATAGGTAAACACCAATGTATTTTTTCAGAACGGTATTTCTATCTCTTTCCAGCGTTAACTAAATCCAATAACATACGTTGAGCACTGAATCCATACATATTCAAAAAGTATCGTGGATCCTTTCTGAAAAAAAAACATTGGTGTTTCCCTATGGTGCGTCTTACCTGAGACACCCGGCATATCATGAAGGTTACGTGTATTCACTAAAAAACCCTTGATATGCAAACATGAATGGGCCAAGTCCGAAACTATAATGACTTGAAATATTTTTAAAATCTGTTTAATAGATAATTTGAAAGCTGTGGCCGATACAAGTATTGGAAACTGTCTCAATTATTAATTTGTTTGTCAAGTTAATGGAATCTGATATTACGCCAATGACAAAAAAACATATTCCTTTGTTAATTTTTCTTTTGGTTAAATGTTCAACTGACAGACTAGTTTTGGAAATTATTAATCAAAAAACAAATTTCTTAATTTTCCTTTGGCTCACATCTGAAACACTTTAAGATTTTAAATGTTGTTTTTTAATTTCGGAGATTTAGATCTAATTTAGAAAAATCGATCGAGCGATGTTTGAAAACAAACTTAAAAAATACGTAGTTTCAACTTGCTTGCTAAATCATCTTACGAAATTTGCTCAGTTTTACTTAATTTTAAGAACTCTTAACTGAAATACTAACTTTTGAACTTGAAAAGTTCTTAAAAAGGCATGTAGAGCAATAACAAATGCTAGTTTTTAGCTTTTACTGTAGTAATAACAAATTCTACGTTAAAGTTTGACCCGTTGGAAGTATGATGGCTCATATGAAACTTGTTGGATTACACATCACCGGAAAAATTTAAAGAAAACCTCACGAGCGTTTTTATTGAGCATCAATTATTTCATTATAAACTCGTCAGTAGGAAATTAATCTTTCGCACTTCAAATATTTACGGTGTTACGAAATTACATGCAATAACGAAGGAATTCCTTAGCTAGCATTACAGGGTGTAACATAACAGCGAATAACAGGAAAGAGCCTTTATACGCGTAATAATGAATGCGTTAGCTTCCACAATGGCTGATACCTTACAATTTGTAAAGGGAAGCTCATTAGAGATAAAACCATCTTCTCGTAATTTCTCAAGTAGCTCATCCGCTTTTCCTTGGTAATGGTAGAAAATTTACACGGACCATAAGGCGCTCAATGTAGAGAACTAAATCAGCGATGTATGTAGCAGCATTCAGCCCCACGGTGGAAGCCGGGACATCCACGTAACTTTGTAATTACTCGCACATTAAACTGACGTCTTTGGAGAGCCTAAATGACTTACAGCAACCACTGGGGATTGCGTAGTTACATTTCTATTTAGTCTTCAAATTGAGTTGCCCAACTTGCCAAAGTTCTTGAATAAGTTTGTTAGTTCAGATGTTTGTCGAGTAATTCTACAGTCGAGACCGGTGCTTATACGCGAGATTGTTGTGTCGTTCCCCAGACGCCGTTACAAATATAATGAATATATGACAAACTTACCGCGAACAATCCTTTATAATTACACCGTTTGATAGAGCGAGGGAAGAATTACGCTCTATTTATGTTGGTCGAGGACCTTTAGATAGTGGCAGTTTAAGCTGCGCGAGCTTTCTCGTTATTTTAAGAGCATACCATTGCGCCAGATACTTTTATTTACAACAATTTTTCATTAGAAATAAAACTCAACAGACTAATTATACGGAAAGGTTTTAGATGTAGAGTACTATTTTACAATTTTATAATAAATTCCAATTATTTCAGTTTATAAAGTGGAAGACAGGCAGCATAAAATACGCGAAGAATAACCGTAAAGACATCATTTTTTTTAATTTTAAAAGTTTCATGTGAATATTCTCAAAAAATTGTTTAATTCATGAATGATTCCTAAAACTGTATGTCAGATGGTAAGATTTAAAAAGACGCATTATCGTCGGGGTCAATAGTATCATGGTTTGTGATTTGTAAACCACATATCTCGGCTTCGATTCTCAGCATAGGTCGATGGAATTTCTGATGAGGAAAAAATCTGTCCTCTGTTGGATGTGTTCATTGCGTGGAAGTCACTAGACGTCTACAAAATTCGTGTATGGCAGTGCTAATGGCCATAGCAATTGGTGCGCATTAAGATTTTTGGCATCCCTAAATAAATAAACAAACAAGGAAGTAAAACGGTTGAACCGTAAACCCCATGACAATGTGATGTTAAACATAATAAAAATTCCTTCCAGGGGTGGAAGCACCTCGAGTTCGACATAATCCTAGCAGTGTATTGCTAATGATTATAGCAGTTGACGCGCGTTAAGACTCCTGGCATCCTTAAACTTAAATCTCGCCCAATAAATAACTAAATCAAGTAAAGAAACAAGATGGATTGTTAATTGTTTAAAAGAAACCATGGCAATTGTTGTATAAATTTCGGCCTATACTTGGATTACCGCAGCAATAGACTGATCACGTGATGTCTGTACGCTATGCGATAGAAATTCAGAATGTCTCATTTACACAATAGGATTCTTACGGCTGACCTGGATTGAAAAAATATCGAGTATTACTCTGTAAATGAGACAATCTCCTCGCATATGGGCAGATTAGATAAGCGTAAATAGCGCGTGATCACTCCATTGGTTCCATAATTTAGGTATAGTTAATTCATGTATTCAGAAAGGAGAATTTCCCTTAACTAAAGTATAGCCTTCGTGACAAATATAATAAATGACAAATTTATAGGCGTTCTAATCGGATATATTACGGCATGAAAACGAAACGCTAGATATAATTACGTTAGGAAGGAATATCAAATTGGTTCTTTAGTGTGAAGTCTGATTTTTTTTTTAGTTGATTTTCATCTTTAAGCTTATTTTAATTTAAGCAAATTTTGAAAATGGGTAATCAAATAAAAAAACAGTCGACTTAATGTTTCAAGCATGGTTTGGTTTTGCTAATACAGGTTTTTCAGTTTTATACAAAACTGAATCTTACAGACTGTGCTGTAGTAGCAAACGAAATAAGTGAACTGTATTTTGTCCAGTATGAATTATTGCAGCCTATCAGTCAGAGTAAGGTTCGATATTTAAGGTTTAAGCCGAAACTCAACTTCGACCTTCGGCTAGCTTAAACTAGGATTCAAATGTATTTCTCAGAGTGTATGGTGTATCCTTTCTTGCTGCTAGACTAATAGTTAGCCTGGTATTTGAGTTATTTTCTAGAAATGTTGATGTCAAAAATGATTAAAGATTAGTCTAAAAGCATGTCTGATGAGCATCAAGATACTGCGAAACTATGGTCAATTGCTGCCGATTAATATTATTTAGTAGAATTGCGAAATTAATTGTAAAGATTTTCCTTTCTTACTTTTTACTAAATTGCCAGAGCGACAGAGTGGTTACGACATTCGGCTCCAGCGCAGATGGGATCAAACCCGCGTCGAATGCTCGGTGGGTGGCCTGCACAGTCAGAGAAAATCGAAACACAGTGGTTCTATGGGGAAGGAAAACGGTTGTTGAAGACGTGGTACTTATCAAATTATCCCGTACGCATAGCGTGCGGGACAATTGGGTATGAAAGCGACTAAGGAGGCCACTCCATGTTGCCGCCTATACCCCGCGCGGGGTGTTGGTGGTTACATCTTCACTTTTTGTCTAATAATTCGACTGGCATTTGAATTTCTTTTCAAAAATTTTTATTTTTCTGGGAATTATAATTTAATGTAAAGCCTTCAAAATTTAGTAATATTACAAGTTTAAGAAAAATAGCCTATGCTTACGTTGGGATGTAATTATTACTTTCCTAGGGATGTAGATTCCCCATTGTATTAAGCGTCGATTACACGAGGATAGTTTACTCGCTACTAGCTAGATAGTTTACTGGCGGATAGTAAAAAAGCTACGTGTAACTAGAGTGGCTAGCAAACTAGCTGGCTAGTTTACTCGCTAAAAGCACAGCGTGAGAAGTTGAACACCCGTCAACTTTATTAGCTACTAGCTGGCAAAGTGTCGCGAATTTATTCGCTGGCTAGTGAACTCGCCACGTTAAATTAGGCAAAAGCTGAGCGGATGCAAGAAGCTAATATATTCTACTCGTTTTTAAGGTACTTCTTGTGAAAATTTCGACTGAGGTGGTACGCGCCATATGTTGTTTTAATTAGTGCAATGTTACAAGAAGAATTAAAAAACGTAATAGAAGCAGAAAATAAACGCAAGAAAAGAAAATGGACGAAAAAGTCTTAAATTTTTATTTAAGTGGTCTTTATGTTTACAATTCCAGAGCGCAACATAGCGCTCATATATTTTAAGAAAAATTGTAATTTCTGTAGCGTTCCATTTAATAGCCATGTTTGGTCACGAGATCAAGAACTGATGAACTAGCAAACTCGACACTAGTTGCGTGTAATTGAAAACCAATATTTACTATCTGCTTGCCTACTAGCGGGCTTTTTTACTAGCTGGCTAGTAGCGAGTAAACTAGCTTCGTCTAATCGACGCTATACATTTAGTTCTATAACATCTAGATTTCCTTTTCTCCTTGCGGTTTTTAGCTTTATGTTCTTTGTTCCTTGATGTTCCTTGTAAGGTTTTCTGCAGTTCTTTAAAACCCTTCGTTTGTGTACCTGTTCTTCTTAGTTTTACATCTAACTCTTTTGCTTTTATTTCAGCTTCTCTAGCTTCTCTTTACATTTTTTAAATGAGACAGATTTTTTCTTTTAAATATTGGAACAAGTAAGTCATACTTTGAACCTGAGGTCCCTATTGTACTTCACAGTTATACGTATTCCTTGTTTCCTTATTATTATTGTTATTATTATTATGATATTTGTTCCATCGCCGCCCTTCTGCATTATTCTTCGATATTTGTATCTACTTCTATTTCCTCGTAGTCTAGTTCTTTTATTGAATCATACAGGGCGTTCATTTTAAAAGTGAACGCCTACCAGCTTCTGAATAGGCAACACACATTGCATTCCAAAGATCACGTCTCTGTTTGGTGGTTTTCAAAAGTATTATGCAACACATTAGCCTTTGAACTTTTTTAATTACATAATATAAAAGTCAAGTACAAATTAGATAATAATAAGAATCTTTAACAACACAACCGTAATCAAGTACTAAAGGAACTGTTGGCCATTATTTTCAATACATAAGTCTTCTAACGGCAATTAACATCTGAGGAGTAATTGACCTACTCGATTCAGTAATTCGCTTTGGATATTGTTGGTGGTACAATATCGCCGCAGCATCGTAATTCTTATGACATTCGCCTAAAAGAAGTAACATGTCTGTTCGTTCTGAATCGTTGAACATCTTGACTTTTTAGCGACCTGCAATTTTGACACTGACATAAAATAGGTTTAAGACTACTATGTTGTTAACATTTTTGAAATTTATTATACTACAGAGTTATCTCTGGAATGCAGTGTGTGTTGCCTACCCAGAAGCTGGTAGGCGTTCACTTTTAAAATGAACACCCTGTATATGCGATTTATTTCCTTCTTCATCATAGTTTTGTTTTATGTCCTTTCTTCCCAAGTTTATTGTGGTATACCCGATCGCTCTATATCTTGTTCCAGTGCTGTTCTCCTTCCAGAATCATTTTGTTCTTAAATCTTCTATATAGGCGTCGGTTTGCATATCGGGGCCGAAGCTATGATTCAGATGATCGTATTTGGGGGCTAAGTCTTTGATATTTTCTTCCAGCTGAAATTGTATTTCCTCTTGGTTGCCATAACATAATTTGCAATTTTTTCTTCTTATGTCCAGGGCTTCTTTCTTGATCCGTTATTGTTGCAAATATGCAGTTTCCGCCAGCTGATTTCGCATTTCTTCAAATTCTAGCGGGCAGTTGTGATGTCAGTAACTAGTTGCATCCTTATTTTTCCATTTGCTATTTCACTTTCCCATTTGCGCATCTCGACTGCAGCTTATGCAACCTATACTTTAAATATTATAAACACACGCTTTTCTGGCATCGGTCAGTTCTTGTCCTCTTGACCTTGTAAATATATTTTATAGCCCTTGGGTTTCTATCCCGTTTTTTCCTTTCAATCAAAGGGATCGGCAAATGGTTTGCAGGCAATCTACCTGCTCGGGATCCGCTGGACGAAATGGTATCACATATACGCATCTCTACATATCTATTGTTAAAATGCTACAATGTTACTTAGCTTTGCTGAGGTTTATGTTCTGATTCCATCTGCGATTTTGCCGTGGAATTAAATGTGTTCGGATTTTTCCTAGTTTTCACTGTAGTTGAGCCCTGCGTCGCCTTGTTCCCACCTTTCTTGTTCACTAGTTTTATTATGATTACAATTACTGGCACCTTATGATTGCCCTGGTAGCTCTCGCGTACTAAATTATACAATATTTATTTTTAAAATGGTACCGCGTTTTCTAACGAAAAATCTTAAGAGGATTTCGCAAAAGCGTGCGTTCCCCAGCACAGTCGACACAAGACTCACAAATCTAGTCGTTCCTTAAATAATAATAAATGAATAAATAATAAATTATTTTTTATGGTTCTGTAGCTCTGCAGCTATTAGAGACGAGTCGCTCCTGGCCACTACCACTACAAAATTATGCCCATGGCTCATGCGATAGGACTTGCTTCTTGTGAGTAAGTGAAGTTATTAAAACCTACGTTAATAGCTTCGAACTATTGATAATTATTAATTATTTTTACAACAGTTATACAACCACACACTTAAATTAAGCTTTTAAAATGCGGCCTTCATTTGAAAGATATTTAAGAAAAAATGCGTCACTGTGGGTAAATAGCTAAACTAAGCGCACAACCTTTTTGTTTTAAATATTAAGTTAAATAAGCAAATCTTTGGAGTCCTTATGAGTCGCCATTGTATGCTATTGAAATTGATTTGAAAAGGACATTTCTAAATAAGACAAACTTTTTTGTGATAGATATTGGAAAAAGTAAGTTTCATTTCGTATCTGAGGTCCCCATTGTTTGCTATTGAAATTCATTAGAAAAGGATAGCCTATAAGAGTATTTACATTTTTCGAATGAGAATCTTTTTGGCCTTGAATATTAAGCTAAATAAATGAAAGTTGGTCTCTGGGGTCCTTATGAGCCCCCATTGTTTGCTATTGAAATTTACTGGAAAAAGGTGCAGAGTACGAAGGTACTCCTCTCTTGGGATTATAAAGTCGATGTTGCCTTTTTTAATTTTCAATGTTTGGGATCATTCCATTACGATCCATTGGTCAAGAATATTTTTATCATTAATAGCAGAGATATCACGAGCCCTTGCAATCTTGTTATGCTTTAATTGAAATTCATAGAGCAAAGTTGTTGAATTAACCAGTTCAGACTAGCAATTTCAAAAGCTTGTAAAATTAATTTTTGTTGCCTAAGCCTACAAAACTGTAAGAAATAATTTGTTTTATTTTTAGTATTTGTATTTTTTGACCAAAAGATCCCTTTTTGGCCTAGTGGTTTAAGTTAGAACATAAGCAAACGTATAATAGGTCTTTGATAATTTGTTAACTTAACAATAGCTCTATGCAGCTCGCCGTTAAAAGGTAGGATAAATAAGATCAAAATCAAATAATATGAAAAATTCAAAAATTCGGAAAGTTACCAGGGCTCGTCGTACCAAAGTAGCTAAATAAAGAAACAAGATTAAATATACTTCCCTGATAAAAGTATTGCAAAAAAATAATACATTTTGCTAAGTTACGGTTTTGAAATTGCAATTTTTGGATATCTCTAATTGTCATTTCTAAGGGATTTAAAATTAAAATGTCGATTTTCAACCGGTTATTCTCACTTTTATAACGGCACGTTCTTCGAGAATTGCTGTCACCTATTAAATATTTTCCGGAGACTACGCACCTTCCTTATTTGTAATTAACTGTGATGTCGTGGGTATACTTTGTCTTAAACAGATAGAGAAAAAAATCCGAGATACATTATCTGTTAAAATATTTGTAGACAGGTGGCAGTTAGAATTATTGTTTATCGATATATGGTCGTACTATCAATTATGTATTAAATTGCAGTTAAATAATCCCTTAAGTTGTTTAGAATCCAATTTAACTTTTGTCAGTTAATTCAAACGTTACATTAAATTATGAGGCTTCAGCTGGTGCGTTCTTGTGTTTAAAAAAAAAACACAATAATTAAATGTTCGAAACTGTTACATTACGTTAGCGTGTGTCGAAGGCGTTAATTAAATGGACATTCTGAAGTCAGAAGCTTCGAAATCAATCACTGTCCAAAGTAAACCGTGTATTTTATCAATATTTTTAATCGCAAACACTCGTAGCATTATTATTTATTTGTCCGAGGTGTTAATCATTACTCTTCTTGTTTCGGGTAGACAAAAAATCGCCTCTCTGTTCAACTATGACAGATCCACGTTGTAAAGTTTTGGTTTTATCAATAACCCTGGATGTCCAACATTTGTTTTTAAAATAAAACCTGGCGTTAATTTATTCCGTTGACAAAAGGCGTATATAAATAAATTATAATAGTAAAGATCATCTTTCATTTATATAACTATCAGCTATAATTTTCACACTAACTGTGTGAAATATAAATTTTTATAAACAAATATATAAATTTTTGTTGATCTTGAACGTTATGCAGACGGATTTTTTAAATCGTTTTCTTTTTTCGGTGCATGGAATTTTATTCGAAGATGAGAAACTTTCATATATGTATTTCGATTTAGAAGATTTTATCTCCCGATTTTACATTTTATATTTATATTGTCTTGTCTGTTTTAAATAACCTTCTGTTTATGGCTGAAAAAAGATTAACGCAGTTATACTCGAAGTGTCGATGAATCGTCATGAAGTCATGATAGATAACATTCCAACACATGTTTAGAAACAACGCATTCGTACAACAGTTGTTATTGCTAAAAATGCAAAATGCAAGAAATAGCAAAGAGTAAGTGATAAAAAATATTCATTGATTTGAAGAAGGCTTCGCTGAGAGTTCGTACTTCGTTTTAACAGATTTTTCAAATTTTTTCTCAAACATTTTCTGCTTGAAACTTTTACCTTTAATGTTTCAAGTGGAATTTAGTAATTGTTTATAATAAGTGTTTTAGTAATTAATGTATCGTATTATTGTTCTTCTGCCATTTTCTTAACCACAGAGCGCTAGAAAAGAGAAACAGGAAGGTACCTAGAGGACGAAATACAAAGCTTTTATCCTGCTTATTACATAATTAGGTCCGTCTAATCTTTGGAACTTTGGCTTTAGAAATTATTTTTCATTTTTGTCATCTGTTACGGCTGCAATTAATAACAATGTTTCCAAATTTGTTCTATCGGCCATACGTTTTAACTCATTATCTGTAAAACCAATTTGACATTAAAAAAAATTTCCAAATATTTCATAAACTAAATCTCCTTCTCTGTCTTAAAAAGTTTCGCAATACAGTCTGTATTTGTTGTTTTCATTTTAATAGAAAATTAAGATGATGAAGTAGGCCTTCTTCCTGTATTGATTTTTAGTATCTGAATTTTTTTAAATAAGGTTGTAGTTAACTAGGTAAGAATAATTAACATATTTTTAATTTCCTGTATAGGATCTCCCAAGTAGATAGACATATTGCTAAAACTCAATCAACCTTTTAGTTGTTGAAGTTTTTAATTTTTCATTCTGTTGGCGTTTTAAATCACGGTGGTTAGGTACTTTATGAAAAAAAAACAAAGTAGAATGAAATCTTTTAAACCGACAAAAATCCCTAATCCATTTTTCTTTCATTTCTATGTTTAATAGGGGGAGCAGAACGAGCCACATAACGCTACTGATTTTTAAAAATTCCACATTCTAGTTGTAGATTTTGGTAATTTAATTTATTATATCATATTATGCAGTCATATTTGAATGAAGTAGGTTGATTTGAATAGCTGTTTGTCGGTTATATTGACAATCGGAAAATTAAGTGTAAATTTACCTCACTATTCAAGGCTAATTTTGTAATATTTTAATTCTAAAACATTATTTAATTGGCAAGGCAGTATGTTAACAATGGTCTATATGAAATTATAATTCGTATTTCTAGAAGTTGGCCCAAATGTCAGGCTAATTATTAGTCAAAAAGAAGAACAGAAAAACCTTGATAATTACTTTCACAATTCTTACAAAACATTCTTCAATTCAATGCAGCTATTTCTTAGTTTATTTTAAATTTTTTTTCTTGTCTAATATATTTTAACTGTCTTAGTTTGATTTTTAGTTTATGTGATTTGTTTATAATAGCTTTGAAATTATAAGACTGCTTTTCTTAACATTCTGCTCTGCAATGGCCTCTTCTATATTCTTCCTCTGTTCCTCCGACCACTTTTTACTTTATATGACTTGGGTTTATACTTTTTCAGATGTCGATGTGGTAGTTTCATTAAACATATTATGTTCGTTCATATTTGAAGAAGGTCGGTTATTTGTTGGTTGCTATAGCAACGCGTGAATTTACCTCCCTATGAATTTTGTAATATTGTATTACTTAATTATCAAAGTCAATATGTTAAAAATTATTACATTTTTAATAGTAAGTATTTGTGGAAAGTACCTCAAACTCCAGACTTATAATTAGTAAAAAAAAAAAAACAGGAAAGTAAAAATCATTACAATTACTCATAATTCTCAAGAAACGTTGTTCAATTCTTTTCATAACTTATTTTAGTTAGATTTTTAATTTTTACAAGTGCTATGAAACCAGACTGCTTTTCTTACCACTCTGCATTTTTACACCCTCCCTCCGTTCTTCTGTCTTTTTGATGGCCACTTTTTATTTCATATGCCTTAAGGGTCGTTTACTACTGTTTTTGCACACCAGTGCTAGTTTGTCAGTTTCACTGAATCGAAAATGTCGAGTGAGAGTGAACCATTATACATCCCAAAGACAGGAATTTACTTCATACTCTACCAAAAATGTAATTATGAGTTGGGAACTCCACCTTTTGCTCATTTTTTTGCACTTATTCAGTATATTAACTATCCGAAATCCGTGTAAATATTTATACTTTCTGGCATGCAAGTGAATACTGGCGCATGGAAAAGTTGAAAGATAACCAACTTTTACGATCTATGCATGCACTGATTCATTGAGCGCGAGTAAACCTTCACATGCAGCATTTTTTTAACTGGCGCTTTATACTTTTCCCATGTCGGTTTGGTAGTTGCATTTAGTATATCATATTCGGCCACACTTGAAGAAACTAGCTTGATTTTACAAATTTGTTATTAGTTGCCATGAGAGTAAGGGCCAACGTTGTAAGGAAGAAATAAGAATGCAATAAAGGTCAGAGAAATTGAAGTAAACCATGAAACGAAGGATGCCTAAAAACTACATTTACATGGATTTATTAACAACAGAAGAAGTAGAAGAAATATGTCACAAAATTCTGGAGAAAAGGCAATGTTAAGACTGCAGAATTCATAAAGAATATAAGTAATGGGCAAAGAAGAAATTCAGAAAAAGTCATTCAAGACAGTAATTGATTCATAATACAAGAAGGGCAATGTGACACTACACGAGAATTGCGGAAAAGATGCATCTCTGAAAAAATGCACAAAGTTACCAATACTCTATACTTGAAATTGAATAGGACTACCAATACGGTATCAGAAGAGATATATGGGTGAACCTATGTGATGAATAACCACCATCGAACGATTATGAACAAAATCTGCCCTTTATCGACTTCCATCAAGCGTAGGAAGCAATAAATAGGAACAAACTCTACAAAGCTATTGCAAAATCAGAAAAACTCACAGAATTAATAAGATCGATTAAACCAATGTAAGACTGTGATGAAGTACGGTGCAAAGCAAGCATTTTAAGTTTGCCATGGCTTAAGATAAGGAAACTTACTGTCCACAAGTTTATCTAAGAACCAGGTGTGAGTTAATAAATATATTACTTGTATTCCGCCTATTTGACCAAAGGTGTTATTAATGCCCACAATTCAGGTCGTGTGAGACTCTTCCACAAGCATGTTACATCGAAGATGAATGAATACGAGCACAGAGGCAGAAAAAACATCGGTCATAGGTCAGATAAACGATGGAAATCACGATAAGCGACGTAATGGGCATAAAGCTCAATACTTGCAAATGATGATGATAAACGTTTTTATCCAATGAAGGGATAGATTTTTATTCTTACAATTACCTTAAGAATTAAATAACCCAGTAATGTTGTGTTAAGGTTTTATTTAATTTAATTACTTCCTCCTAGTATGAGTTCTGTGAGCCCTCTTTGCACGTATGTTTGCTAGGCAGACAACCCAGAGTTTTGGAATCGCCAGCTTAAGGTGGATTCACACATATAAGACTGTGCGCCGACTGTGCGTAAGCTGTGTTGTGTTGCTAAAAATCGCAGACAGGTCGTTTCCATTTAAATTACATTGAAAATAGTTTTTTAATTCACACATAAGAGACTGTGCTGCGACTGTGCTTCGACTATGTCGTCGTCGACCGTTCGAAAAGCGATTTTCCAAGGTCGCAACACAGCACAGCTGGCGCACAGTCTTGTATGTGTGAATTAGAACAGGTCGCCCTATGGTCGCTTCCCGGTCATATTTAATATTTACTATTTCGGCCTTTTACGTCAAGTACGAAATTTGCCGACGTCGGATTTTGAGATCGCTTATCATTTGTTGTTGTCCTATTTTAACTTTTTTAACCTGCAGTTATTTCGAATTTTTAATCTGTAATTATGAATGAAGAAAATTGATTATACTGGTTCTTCTTCTCTTGCTCTAAAAACATCGTGAATACAGTATTTTGATTTTCTGTGTTTTTTTCTCGTCGTTTCTTTTTTCTAAAGTACAAGCATTTACAACATCCTCTTCTGTTTGATCCATTTTATTTTGTTATTTTAATTGTCAATACTAACATACTAGCAAATCAGACACGACACAGTCAGTGCACGACTCTATATGTGTGAATGCTCACGACATAGTACGGTCGCGGTACAGTCGGCGCACGGTCGGCGCACAGTCTTATATGTGAGAATCAGCCTTTAATGTACCCTCCAAAGAACTAAGAAGTGTACGATCTTCTATAAAATCGACGGAGATAGCGCCGGTTTCACGAATCAAATCCGAGATGCCTACGTGAGAAACCGATGCCTTTTTACACGTGGCTATCCGCTCATCATGTGAAATTTAAAGTTTAATACCAAACTTGGCAATGCATGGCAAAATCCAGAATATGCTGGTTTTACGAAACGGTAGTGCGCCTCATAGTTGAAAGAGTAAGCTATGGATGTCAAATAAAATCAAAAAAGGTTCAAAGAAAAAGTTTTAACGGAAAAAAGTATTCATAGAAGAAATCGAAATGCTGGAACTTTATGGGAATCCTTTTCTCGTGGGATCGGTTAAAGGCCAAAAAGTTCACGCAATAAGGCTAAAGAATGATGGGGCACGACTAAAATCAGTGGATGTTAAAAAGACAAGCCAAGTTTTACAGCATTCAAAATAAAAAGGAAACGAACTTCCAAATAAAGATAGATGGATAAGGATAGCAAATTTGAAGGCAATAAGAGTTCTAAATTGGAACAATGCATAATGCATACAACAATGGACTGAAGAAAATGAAAGACGAAGGTCAACGATGTTCAAATAAAGCCTTCTAGGCCTGCAGCATTATTTGACATTTGACATAAACATCATGCCATTGAAAACAATAATAATAATAAATGTAGAAATCGACCCGTAAAAGCCTAAAGCGAAAATTTTCTATTTTCCTATTTAATATGTGTTCACAATTTTCAGAAAGTGGTCAGTGTTATGGTTCAAAATCTAAAAATAGTTAAAAAATTAATATTCTTACAGAAGTTTGACCTTCTTCTATATCGAAAATCTGAACTTCGGAGTTTTCAATAACACCTGCAGGTCTAAATTTTCAATCGAGAATTGGCGATTTCACATCAAATCCTGATTTAGGTAACTTTTATTTTCAACCATATGACGTTATTACTAACTGTTTTGTAAGTTGGAAAATTGGCCTTTACTGACTGTTACTTTCTACGCGGGTAGAAAGTGATCAGCTGATTACTTTCCACCCGGCCGGCGTCACTGTCATTAAATGACAGCTTGTTTGGTCAAAATATTAATTACTATTAGAAATGATTCATATTAATTTATTATGTATGGTTGAAAATAATGAAAATATAATAGTATACAAACCTTGGTGAAAAGTTTCATTACTGTCTCGAGATATAGTTAACAGAGACAGTAACGAACTACTTTCCACCTCGGTATGTAATATACCTACTAAGGGTGTGATCACTAAAAATTGGCACAAATGATTTTAATTTTATTTACAACGTTACGAATTTTATAATGATAACATATTAATAATACTAGTTACTGCTATATTTAGAGAACACAATCTGCTCCGAAGTCGGCTGCTTTTCTAACTTTTGTTTTTGTAGAAGCTATTAAATTAGCAAACACTGATTTTGGCGTTTGGCGCAATTTAGATTTAATTTGTGCAATTAAATCGGCATGTGAATTTGCAGTCCAACCGCCTTCATACGTTTTTTGTTTTAAATAATGCCAAAATCTTTCAATTGCACGAAGTTGGGGCACATTTGGAACGTTTTCTTCGCGAGAAATATAGGGAATATGGTACCTCTCGAAAATGCTCGTTGTCAGCGCAGCATAATGTGAGGTCGCCATGTCGGGCCAAAAGATATATTGGCCATCAGAATGAAACTTTTGCAAGAAAGGCACCAAACGTTTCTTCACACACTCACTACTGTATGTTTCAGCGTTTACAGATTTTCCAGAAGGAACAATATACGGTGCTGATCTTCCTTTCTCTGAAATCGCAAGCCACACCAAAACCTTCTTTGGGAACTTTGTATGACGTTTGAAACGTACTTCTGCTTCTACCGGAATATTTTCTTTACTATAATAATGTTTATTTCCCGCACAATCACTCCCATCTACTGTAAAATAGGACTCATCATCCATTACAATCGAAAGACCATTTGATGGTTTGAAAACACCACTTCGTAGTTTGCGCAGTTTCGTTTGCTGTTGTTCCAAGTGTTTTTCGGTGTAGAGAGGAGCAGAAATCCGTTTTTTAACTTTTATATTTCTTTCTTTCAGTATTTTATTTACATATGCCTGACTTATCTTATATTTTCTAGCTATTTTTCTCTGAGTTTGTCCAAGAACTCCAACCACGTCATTTTCCAAAGCATCTTTTTTCTTTATCGGCATTTTTCGGGCTTTTCGACCAGATCCTGGCTTACGAATAAGCTGTTTACAATCTTCTACTCTTGAAATAATATTATAGATGGTTCGCCGTGGAATTTCCATCTTCACAAAATGGTTGAATGTATAACTTTTGGGCTTACTTCTATTAGCAACGTAGAATTGGCCAATGATATTTCGTTTATCATATTCATTTAATCCGTCCATCGTACAAATAACTGCAAATATAGCAGAAGCAGATATCTCTGTTTGACGTTTGATATGTCAGAAACAAATGCTGAACAAACGAATACCGCGGAATATGCACAGCCTGCTAGATTCAACAGTTTAACTGTGTGCCAATTTTTAGTGATCACACCCTTATTACACTTTGGGTGGGTTACGTAAACATGACAGCGCAGCGTCATTAAATTACCATTCGTCAAAATGGAGAAAATCGAATCAAAATTTGAATACATATTATGACAAATAATACATTGGTAAACAACAAATGATGTTCTTTGTCAACGTTGATCACCCTTCAACTTTAATCAATCTTTATTTTAACAAAAATATTATGCAACTCACCCTTAGACCCGCATTTAGGTTTGGAAACCTGGCGGCTCGGCTGTTTGCTTGGCAGCTAGCTGACACAGGGCTTAAATCTTGATGATCAGGTGGAACATTTTTGTCAGCTACCGAGGTATGAAGTCTTTTAGTTAGATTTAGGTCCTTCAGGGTCCAACGACCAAACAGTAAGGCCCGGTTTTTCAATCGATGGTTAACTCTAACTAAAAGTTTATAACTATAGAAATAATTGTTGCAATAATGGTAACCGTGACTTTTAACCTTTAGTTAGAGTTAACCATCGATTGAAAAACCGGGCCTTAGTGTCATTAATCGATTTAAAAATATCTAATCCGGACTGCACTTCGAATTCTTAGTTCGAAATACATACATGCAATTTAGAACTGCATTTCAAAATATTAATTTAGTCCCATTTACAAAACTTAAAACAGAAAATTCGAGCCGAATTTTCGATTCTTAAATTAGAATTCTAATGTTTTTAAACTGTGAATACTGACAGTCCTAAAAAAAAACCTGAATAAACCAAAGCTTCGCATCTGACAAATAATCCTGATTGATTAATTTCCATTGTTGTGCATATCTTATCGCTAAAAATTTAAACAAAGCAGCGACTGAATGTGTTAGCTGTATCTATTTGTAACCATTTGCAATTTGTTGCAACTACATATTTGCGAGTGCCGATAAATTCCAAACACAACCATAAACAGTTGGATATGAGATCATCTGACAAGAATACCTGACATCAACTCAAATCACGCTCGCTCATCTATCTTCGAACAAGTTTTCTGCCCCTTCAAAACCGTACCGTTTCGTATTAACTATCACACTACAAAAGTTATTGTTAAAAACTCCGGCATCGTAAAGAAGAAAAAAAACTATTTTGCTAATCTTTCATGCTGTCACAACTCTCAAAATCAAATTAAACTGTCACTTCAAATTAACTGTATCGCATCATCTTTACTATCACAATCACATTCTGAATATCAATGTCATTAACACCGTTTATGGGAAGACATGTGGGTCAAATTTTAAAAGTCAAACTGTCCTTTAAAAAAATTACAGCTAGGATTTTCCTACTAAAAAATTTTAAGATTATAAACGTAGTATCTTTGGTTTTATTTTAGTAGTTTGTGTAGTCGACATGCACTGATTCTTTAACGATAACCGTTATTAGATGCAGACTTTCTATAAGAAATTGGTAAACCATTAAGTAATTTAATTTTATTACAGAAATTGTGAGAAACGATTCTTAGAATTGCATAAGAAAACAGTTTGAAATAGGTTTTTTGTTTACTACGAAACCATTTATTTCTATTTTTTGATCAGAATTTTCACAAAGGTTTTTTATAGTCAATTAAGAAGGAACTGTTAATTTTAAAAGAACTCTAAAAGAAGTTGAAGAGTAATACGAGTCACTATAATGTCATAATAGAAAATTAAGGCAAGCTAAGTTATGTTAGCTGAGTCTGTTTCAAAGTTTTTTAAAAGACAGTGGAATTTTAAACAATTTTCAAGAATTTTATGATTATTTTAAGAAGAGCCTGGGTCACCACTCTGAGGTAAACATAAATTAAAATAAATTAGGTTACGTACGGTTACCATTAAATTAATAGAAAATAGGATAAACTATTTAAACGTTACACTAAGAGTCTCCTAGAGAGTTTCTTAGACGAAAGCGGAATTTTTAAAAATTTTAAAGAATTTCAAGAGAATATTAAAAGGCACCTGAGTCATCACTCTGAGGTAAATATAAATTAGTATAAGTTAGGTAATGTGAGACTGCTCCAAAGTTTTTTAGTCGAAAATACAATTTTCAAAATCTTTCAAAGGTTTAAAACGGACGTGAGTCAACACCATGAGATGATCAGCAATCAAGCTAAACTGTGTTAGAGTTAGATGATTCTATTTCAGACAGTTTTAGTCAAGACGAATTTTGGAAAGTTTCAGAAAGATATGTGATCCGTCATGAGTTTATTTCAGATTTTTGAGAGGAGAGGACAATTTTAGATATTTAAGAATTTTAAGAATCGGCAGTACAGTAGAGCGGGAATGCATGTAATACTGAAATACTTAGAGTTAAGCAAGGGTCTGCTGGGCCAAAACTTGGATGGGTGACCGCCCTGCGGCTCGGTGTGTCCGGCCCCCGCAATACTGTAAAGGTATGAGAGGCTAAAAGAGAAGTCTGTTTCTGAGCATTTTAAATGAATGAGAAATTAGATTATATTAGGTCAATTTTCAAAAAATTTCAGGAATTTTAAGAGAATTAAGAGAAGAAACGTGAGCCAACAACTTTGAGGTAAATAAGGTTATGTGAGCCTGCTTTAGGATTTCCTAAACGAAAGGGGTATTTTCAGAATCACAAGAGAATTAAAATAAAACGGGAGTCATCGCCATGATGTGAAGTGAAATTGGGATAAATTAAGTTAGGTTAGGTGAGTCCTTCATGATTAAGAGAGACGGAAAGGGAATTTTCAAAAATTTTCAAGATTTCAAGAGAATCTTAAAAGAAACATGAGTCACCAGTACGAAGTAAATCGAAATTGAATTAAACTGTGTTAAGTAAAGTGAGTTTGCTTCCAGGTTTCTTGGAGGAAAGGGGAATTCTCAAAAATATTTAACAATTTTAAGAGGATTTTAAATCTGAATCATCATAGAATTAAATTAAACCATTTACAGGGTAATTTTATAAGGAACATGAATCAACCACTATGACCTAAACATACATTAGAAAAAGACAATGTTAGGTTAGGTGAGCCTGCTAGAGATTGTTAAATGAAATGTAAATTTTCAAAATTTTCAAAAAATTTAGTTATTTGGTCACACCAGGAAATTTTTAAGAATTTAAGAGAATTTTACAAAGAACATGAGTCACCACCATAACGTAAACAGAAATTAGGAAAAACTGTGTTAGGTTAGGTGAGTCTAATTCATAGTTTTTTTTATACGGAAGGGGGATTTTCCAATACATATATTTAGGAATATGAAAAACTCGGGTCATCACCGTTAAGCAATTAAGTTAAGCTATTTTAAAGATTTTTAAGAGAACTTTACAAGGAACGTGAAACGACCATCATGAGGTAAGAAAAAATTAGGAAAAGATTACATATTATGTTAGGTTAGTTAAGTCTGCTTCTGAACTTTTTAAATGAAAGGGAAATTTTCAACATTTTAAAAAAATTTAGGGAATTTTCAAAGAGAACGTGGGACACCGCCATGAATTAAAATAAATTAGGATAATGCAAGATAAGTTGAATATATCTATTTCAAAGTTTTCAGAAATTCTCAACAATTTTAAGAGAATTTTAAAAGTAAGGTAAGTCACTCATGACGTAAACAGAAATTAGGATAAGCTTTGTTAGATTAGGTAAGTCTGGTTCAAAGTTTCTTAGTCAAAATTAGGATACACTATCTGCGATTAAATAAGTCTGCTTCTAATTTTTATAGACTGGAATATACAAAAATTTTCAAGAATTCAATGAAAATTTAAAAAAAGAAAAACTTAGGTTACCATTATTAAGTTACGATAAACTATTAGGTTCGCTTCAGAGTTTTTCACAGTGTTAGGAACATGAGCCAACACACTGAGGCAAAAATAAATTAGGGTAAACCGAGATTTCAAGAATTTTCAAAGGAACATAAGTCACCATCGTGAGATAAACTGAAGTTAAAATAAATTAAGTTAGGTTAGGTGAGTTTGCTTCAGAATATTTTAGTCGAAAGGCCTTTAAAGAGGAATCTGAGCTACGACTACGAAGGAAACCAAAATTAGAATAAGCTAAGCAAGTTTGCTTCTGATTTTTTGGGGAAAAGAATTATCAAATGTTTACAAGAACTTCAAGGATATTATAGAAAGAACGTGAGTTACCACCATGAAGTAGACAGATGCTCGTATTAAAATAGGCCAAGTTAGGTTAGGTAAGTTTGCTTCATAGTTTCAAGGCCAACGGGAAATTTTCAAAAATACTTAAGAATTTCAACAGGATTTTAAATGTGAGTTAACCCCATAAGCTGAGTAGAAATTAAAATAAGCCAATTCGAAGAACCTTAAGAGAATTTTAAAAGGAACATGAATCAATAACCATGAGGTAAATATAAATTGGGGAACTTTGGAAATGGGGTCTTTTGAAAACTTAAAGAAGTAGTATTCAAAGTTAGAAAGGATAAACTTTAAAACGTCTCCGCTGTCTTTGAAAAATCACAGAATTATTTTTTTAAATTATTTACTGTACATGGTGAAGGAAGTTCGTGCTTTTTGTATTCAGAACTGTTACAAGAATAGCCTACTTTTATGTACGTGTAAGTTCCGAAAGGGCAACAAGCATTCACAAACATTCCAGAGAGTGTTAGCGGAGGAAATCGTGAGAGTCACGTAATGAAAATTGCGATAATAATGAAACACTTACCGTTTGCACGACCGAGTGACTTCCCGTAAAGAAATATATAAAAGTAGCAAGTAGAGTGCGTTATAAAAATGTTGCAACTAATTTATATTACACAGGGGGATCATAAATCTTTGGAAAACAAAATAAGTACACGCCAGAGTGAAACCGATACAACGCCACAAACGAACTAACAACAAATGCTGGAATCTGATAAGCCACCAATAAAACCAATAACTAAAGTTTAGCCCACACGGGACACCCACGCCTACTTGAGATCCTTGCCTATTCCATGCGCATCCGCCATTATTAACACCTTATCTTTATCTGATGTGCCTACTCACGAATACGTCTAAATGACACCCTTCATTATCGGCAGACAGACAACACTACTAACGTGATTATTTGCAGTTTACGCCGATTCCAGAAAAAAATGAAACACAAATGAATAAGCTAAAACGTGAAGTAGTCTCGACACACACCGTGTGGTTTGTGCAACTGAAACGTACGAGGTAAATAAATAAATTTCAAAAAAGAAACCTTTAGCTTTACGATAAGGCACCTCTCTAATTAACCTGCTGACACAATCACAGACAGATGCGACACAGTAACGTGGCGTGGACATAAATTCCTGTGATCCTATCAATAACCAATTGAAAGTCTGCTTTAGTATGTGCTATTCTGAATCCTTGAGTTGTATTACCTTACGGTGCATCTCAGTGCTACCTTTTTAGTTTTGAAGGAAATCTATGCACTTCATTTACCATCGTGATTATTCTATTCCTTTCGATTATTCGACTAACCGTAGATTTATAATCTAAACAATCGTTTGGGATTGGTTTCTAAAGCACAAGACGACGAAGTCTCTTCGCTGGTCCGTAGGGTTACTTAGAATTAAACTGCAAGCTTGGACATTTGAAGGTCCTTGAAACCGAGACAACAATGGTCAGGAATAAGCTTAAGAATTTTCAGTAATTTTATGTACTAATAATCCTGTCACCTTTGTGAGGGCAAAACTGACTTCGAATTACATTCACAACAATTGCTGATAGTATTTTAAATGCATGAGTCTTCTATTATAAAATATGGGCCCCATTTTCATATACAGAAATCGAGGATTACTCCTGAAACTTGAAACTTAACGCAAATATTTAACTCACATCATCTCACAAATAAACCCAAAAATTCGTATACTTTTTAACATTCCAACATAAATACCACGTAAACAAGTCCAAATATTAGAATTCAGCCTTGACTAAGATTCCCAAATCGTGATTCGTCTCTAATTTAGTAGATTCATTTCTAATTTAGTAGACAAAAGCATTTCCGAACAGGTCAGCTGAGAAAACCAAAGGCAAACTTGCGAATTTTTTATTTTGCATCCGAACCACACCTTTTATATGAACCCTAAATGCACCGCAAAAAATGTTGGGTGGCATCTCCAAATGATGTTAACAGCAGGTGCTTTTGGTTCACCTAACAAAAATAAAGCAAGGATGCACAGAAAAACCTGCAGTTTTGTATCAGAAATGCATTTTTAATCTTCTAATTTTCGAAATTAGACAAAAGGTTTGGCTGTCGCCGAAACTAAGGTGTAATTTAAAAATCCAGAGCATTTTTAGAAACGTTCATTAATGTGCTTTAATGTGCATCTGAAGAATTTGGTAAATTATCATTTCTTATAAATAAATTCCAAAGAACTAACATAAGTTCTAAGCTAAGAGGCTAGATTTTCAAAATGATTTAAGCGAAGTCGTTTAGGTGTTAATATACGACGGTCATTTTTCCATAACATAACTGGTTGTAGATGATCTACGCCAATTATCGCGTTGTTGGTTATATTACAATATTTATGCAGCGAGCGTGTTCAATTCAATATGATAGCTTAATGTCCCGGGTATATAAAGCTAAACGATTAGACAGCCGCTCGTTGTGGGTGATTGTAATCCTTACTGTATGTACACCATAATTTCATTATTCGCCTATTCTCCATCGTTAAAGACGATATTATAATACAGCTTAATGTCTGAATACAATACAGAACGGCATATTCTCCTCACACGGTCAACACAAATAACAACTACAAATGATTATCACTGCACGGCTACCGTACCGTTTAAAATAAATAATTTAAAGCTATACGCTGGTATATGGAGTGGATATTTACCATAAATACTAATTCATGACCGACGGTTTAACCTGGACTTAACCACAGATTTAATCTCAATTTACAAATAATACGTACTTTATGCTTGCTAAAACGTTTATATTACTGAGTTTAACTAAAGAAGGCATGTTCATTTTGATAAATTGTTGAAAATCTGTAGCATATATTATCTAATCGCACCAAAACTATTAAGATAGAAAAGACCGGTCCTTTTAAAGGATACCAGAAATATTTAAAGACATTTTATTCTAATTAAGAAGGAAGTTAATATGTTCTAATTAAATTATTAAGAATCACTGCGGGATAAGCAACTTTACTTCTGTAATTCATCAGAATAGAATAATATTTAAACGTAGTTTAGGGTGCCTCTAAAGCTGAGTTTAAATGTCTTTTAGGAAAATCCGGAAATATAACGTACATCCACATGTCTGAGCAGCTTCTAATTGTGTTTCATAAACGATGAGGTTAAAAATCAAGATTTAAATAAATTAGAAAAACAGCGGAAATCTTCACTAAATTTTTCTCAAAAGGCTTGAAGCCAAAAAAGAACGCCCAAATATTAAAAACTGAATTTTAATAGCATTTGAATAAATTGTTTCAAAATCTTATAAATTAAGTGACAATGGATTCTATGAAAGGTTGGGATGATTCAGGCTAGAAATAAAAATAAAATTAGCAAAACAACAGAAATCTTCACTGTTTTTTTTCTCCAAAAGTCTTGGAAAAGGAAACGGAAAAAGAATGTCGAAATATTATCAAATTCATCTTAAAGGCAATGCAAGATCTGCCTACAGGAAACGTTTTTGAACAATTCGGTTGAAATTTTTTTGAATTAAGTCAAACTGAACTTTATGGATGGTTAAGTTGGATTGATTCAGGTTAAAAAACAAGAATAAAGTTAGAGAAAAAACAGAACTCCTCACTAACATTTTTCTTAAAAAGTTTAAAGGCAAAAGGAATATCCAAATATGGAGAAATTAATTTTAAAGGCATTTTAGAAACTGTCTGAAGAAAATGTTTCTGAACAATTCGGCTTAAAATGTAATAAATTAAGTCAGAGTGGACTTTATGGCGGGATAAGTTAAGTTGATTCAGTATTCAGTCTAAAAAAATCAAGAGACCTTCAATGAATCTTTCTTTCCAGGCATTGCTTAAGGGTTTCCGAATACATATTTCGGTTCAAAATCTTATGCGTTTAAGTCAAAACGAACTTTATAAAAGAATAGGCGAGCTGATTCGGTTTCAAAACAAGAATAAAATTAGAGAAACAATAGAAATCCTCACTTAATTCTTCTCAAAAAATTTCCAGGCAAAAAGAATGTCCGAATATGAAGAAACTTTAAAAGAATTTCAGGAACTATCTGAAGAAACTGTTTCTGAACAATTCACCTGAAAATGTTAGAAATTAAATCAAAGTGGACTTTATTTAGGTAGGGTTGATTTAGGCTAAAAAGTCAATAAATCTTCAATGAATCTTTTTAAAAAGGCTTGAAAGAAAGTTCATTTAATCTTTATAAAAAAAGTTTAAAACGAAAAAATAAAAAAAATCATTTCAAAGATATTTCAAAAACTGTCTACAAAAATCTTAGTATTTGAACAATTCGATTTATAAATTAAGTCAAAGAGGGCTTTATGAAGGGTTCGGTTGCATTAAGTCAGACTAAAAAATAAGAAAGTAAAACGAACTATTAAATATTAAGAACTTCAACTGGAAAACATTAAGAACTGCCTAAATAAAATATTTCTGAATGATTCAAATCAAAATTTTATTAATTAAATTACAATAAACTTAATGGACAGTTAGTGAAACTGGGTTACTTCGGGCTAAAAAATAAGAAGGTAAAAAGAACATATAACATACAACATATTAATAAATTCATTTTAAATGCACTTCCCCCCTAAATTTCTCTAAAAAGGCTTGAAGGCAAAGACCAGGGTACAAATATTAAGAAATTCATTTAAAAAGTTTCTTCAAGAACTAATTAGGTACAAAAACAATAGAAACCTTTACTGATTTCTTCTCATAAGACAAGGCAAAAAGAATGTTCAATTTTTTCTCAACAACTCTACTTCTTTGGTGTCCTTTAAAAAGTATTCTTTATATTATTAGAATAACAAGAATAATAGCATCAGGATAATAACAGCTTATACTAAGAGCTTTTAGTAAAAAAAATAATTATCAGTTTCCACATTTCAGAAATTATGATCAAAACTAAGATTTTTTTTAAAGTAGATGTGTATTTCGGAAACTAAGTCACCAATCCTCCTGAAAGGTTTAGAATATTTTCTAATTCGCAAATAATATTCTAATTTTATACATTTCCATTTTCTGCTCATCAAGTTATCTAAATTGAAAAAATGAAGTAATTCGAGGCACACAAATTTTTCTCGCCATTCTACTACTACAAAAGCAAGTTTACCATTACTCCCCTCAGTAATTAATTGCATAACAATCCAACTACCCATTCATTTAAAAAAAAGAAGAGTCAACGGAAGGGGGGAAGAAAATGCAAGGATAGTCACGAAAATTATGAAATAAAAATAAACAGCAACCGATATGATACCAACTAGAAGAACAAAAGAAGAAATCCACTGAAACAAAGTCAAGCAAAAGCATATCAGTAAAACTTTACCTAAAGGAAATAATTACATATAGCTAGCTACCTAAGCAACATAAAGAAAATAAAATAAAACAGTTTTACTTTCCGAATTAAACTAGAAAAACAGAAGGAGTTAAAGAAAATAGAAGACAATAAACTCAAAAAGATGCTAGACCAATTATATGCAGAAGGAACGGAAGAAGAAACGAGGAAGAAAGTCAATAGAACAAAAGTAAAGAAAAAAGTATTGTCAAGGGTATGACGATTACATTAGCAATCGGTTTTAAATGTTTGTTGTAAAATATTTAAGAAGAGAATGGATATAATAAAAATAAAAGTTTAATAAATAGTCGAGAAGAATATTAGATAGTAAGAAAGGATAGGAACAGAAATAGAAAAGAGAAATAGAAAAGTGAAAATATTGAAAGGTACCTGGACTATCAAATACGAATAAAAACAAGCATAAAATTAAAGTAAACAATAAGTAAACTCACACGAACATACATGGCGAAAAGAAACTATAGAACAAATTTTATATTTTGTATTAAATCGTCAAAAGATTAAAAAAAGACAAAATTATGTAAACAACGAAATATAAACTGAAAAAAGGGCAAAAAACGAGCCAAAAGAATAGTCAATAAAAAAGCAATAAACGAAGCCAGCAAAAAGATAAACGAAAACAAATGATAAACAAACGAATTAAAGGAAAATATAAAATTGGGGGAGCAACAAAAAACCTTAGGATTTTTCAAATTCGAAAGCGAAATCCTGAAAACGTTTGAATCTCGTATAACCAGTTGAGAGTTCTCTCTTTTTTCAAAATTTCAAACAAAAGAATGGAACACTTTCAACAAATGGCATGACTTAAGCTGGAATTGTAATAAAAAAAAGCCATACTCGTAATAACAATTTCTTCAAATGATAGAATCATCTTTCGTGTGGCAATTTCTGATTTTTTGTTTTCTTTTTTACTTCATCATAACCATCTTGCAATTCTTCTTTCTTTTTTAAATCTTCTGCGTTTCTTTTTCCTCTTTTTCTACTCCCTTTTCTTCTTCTTCTTACCTTTTTTTGTTAATTTATCGATTACAGATAGCTACCAACAAAAAGTAAAATCTTAAGGATATTTTCTAAATTTGGCATGGCTGGCTAAAGTTGAAAAAGGCCTTCTGTGTGACTTTTTTTCGTCTTTGGGCTCCTCTTTGTTTTTACTTTATCATAGTCAGCTTTTCGTTATTCCTAGGTCTTATTCTTTTTCTACTCCTTTTTCTTCTTCTATTTCTTCTTCTTTTCTTAGTCTTTTTACTAATTTAATGATTGAAGATTCCTAACTTAATTTATTTATTTTTAATTCTTACCAAATGCCATCCGTAGTTCGCAGATTTTTTAAGTGCATAGCGTGGGCATTAGTAAAACTTGCAGAATTAACTTATCCTAAGTACTTATACATATATGGTTATACAGCGTTCGCAACATATGGGAAAACTGTTTATTATAAGAGTATCGAAAAAACTTTTCTGAGGGATCGCTTCTGCATGTCCGATAACAAGTTTGACGTATGTCAAATGACCACTGGTATGGCGGCAAATTAAAAAATCACTGTGAAGACAAAAGGGCACGATCTAGAAGATAAGTTTTTTTTTGATATTTTAATAGTAAAAATGTTTTCCATATGTTGAGAACTTTTACTGGAAAGCGTGGTGCTGACCATACCACCCAGTACATATAGCGTGCAATACACAACCTAGGTATGAAAAACAACTTAGAAGGCCTTAACCCACCATGTTATCGGCCATGGACCCTCGCGGGGCGTTAGTGCCGATACCTTCACCCTTACTTTTTACTGTATAAATATAACGGAAGGTTCCTTAATAGGTACATACTTTGTTTTATACTTTCGAAGCGTTCCTGTAATTGGTTGATACACTGTGAAGATTTTATTTTGGGTTTAGTATACTACCTGGCGGTGGACGGGGATAAATTTGACCATTTATACAGGGTTACTGGTAATTCGATACATTCCTTTGGAGATGTGATGGGACAGGAGCTAAGTAACAAATTTAACCCTAACATACATTATGCAAAACTCAATAGTTTTTGAGATATTTCAATTTTTGTGTTTTTCTCAAAAAAGTAGATCTTAATGTCTTTAAAGTTAATTTTTAAAAATTCTACTTGACATTTTCTGAACTTTTTGACTGGGTTACTTGTCCCACTCTATGGTCATCCGTTTCGAATGGAAAATATCCTGAAACATTTCGATCATGTGAAAATTTTAAATAAAAACTTATTAAAAATGATTTCTAAAAATCAGCTACGAAAATTACCTATTCGTTTTTCTCAGAAATTATTTTTTTATTTTTGCATAATGTATGTTAGGTTTAATTTGTTTCTTAGCTCCTGTCCCATCATATCTCCAAAGGAATGTATCTAATTACCAATAACCCTGTATATTAATTTTCTTTGGACCTTTGCGTTCGTTTATTAAATTCATTCACGTTCGTTAAAAATATATCCTTAAAATAGTAAATGTTTACGAATCTGATACTTCAAGTGAAATAACTTACTTTTTCGGCCTTCCTCGTAATCTGGGGAAGAAATATCTACAGGAAATTTGTCTAGGCGAACTTTGTTACAAGAAAGTCTCCCACCGAGGATGCAAATTTTTCTGCCAAAACACGAATTAGGTTGTTTAATACATTTTCTGATTTTGTAAGGTTACTCATAGTACGTAGAAAATTCTGTTAAAGCACGTTAATCCAGTTGTTTTTTTTTTATCATCTACAATTAATTCAATGAGAATTGAGCCAGCATATAAATAAAAGCACTTGGTTATTGACAAATTCAAAGGCCAAGACGTGTGATTGGTTACTGCACTAATACTATTTCACCCCTTTACTAGATGAGTGCTTAACGTAAATTCCTAGAAAACAAAGTACATAATCTTTATAAATGTTGTATTCATTGAATTTACTACAAAATGCGTAATGGATGATGGATCTAAAGACATTTATTTTTGACAGCAACATTAAACGTAAAAGTTGCGTCATGTAAAGCAACATTAGTGACCTGACAAACTGTTTATTTACATTGAAGCTCAATGTTTGTTGAATAAACTGTACTTATCAGAAATTATATAAAAACATTCAGCTTAAGGCCTCTGTCGATTTCCGATTTATGGTTTTTTCTTAGTACATGAAAGAGAAGGGCCGGTATTTCAATCGAAGCTTAGCTTAAGTAGGTTTGAAATAATATATAAGTCTAATCTTGTTACACGTAAGCCCTACTTAAGTCGTTTTTAATTAAATTTTAGCTTACCTGTACCTACTGTAATACTGCTAATTAATTTAAAAAAACTTAATTTTTACAAAAATTCTACGATACTGTAATTGTGGTTTTCTTACGCTTTCTATTGTTAATTTCACGGCTGTAAATTCCGAACCATTAACCGAAGCCTATTGCTTCTAAAACTTCCTTAAATTTTGCTGATAACTAGAATGAACGTGCCCATAAAACTGCCAAATAGTATGCTGCCGATATTGCTACGTACGATATCAGCGCGGAAATTCCCATCAAAAGCAATAACGTAGTAATCGTAATGCGCATATCCTTGTTGCAGAAGGTTTATAGCAGGGTCTCATTTATAATCATAAGATACCTCATACGTTAAGGTAACGGTTTTGCCGCAATTAGCATAATTTAATTTTCTTATATGTCATTACATTAAGATTTTTGTCGTACATTTAAGTACGTTTACTCCTAGGCTAGGTAGCATTTTCATTTTTGCGGAATGCGATTATTCCCGATACCAAGTGCATGTGCAAGAGTAAATCACATTCGACTTCCTTCTTGAACATTCCTGTAATTATAAGCAGCTGAGCTTACCTATAAATCACTTCGTGTACAGGGTTGATTGTATCATCTCTCGCTTTTACGCGCAATATAGGGTGATTTTTATAGCGCTTAACGCTGTGGAAAGCACATAATTTATAATTGTAATTACAGTCTTGGACGTTACAATACCGATGCGAGATCAAAAATAAAATTTTGTTTTGTAACTAGTAATAGTCGAGTTAGTTTGCATATGAATTTAGTAAATAGACAACTTTTGTGTGTCTGTTTGTCATTCTACGTTCATTTATATTCGCATTGCTGCGAATCGATTTAATAATAATGCAAGCTTTAATATTATGCAAAATGGATTCCCTTTTAACTGGATGTTGTTAAAATGCTAACCGTGTTATTAATTGCACTTGATTAACGGTGGTTATGATATGCATGGCTTCTATAATTTGCCTTTGGAAACCAAAGCGTAATTCTACATATTCCTAGGTTCTCATAAAGTTTTTTATTCGATAGTATCCAGTTAGAAGTGATTCTTTGAAGCAGCTTACGAAGCATCTTGATTAAATATTTAATTAGATTTGATATCGATTTTCCGATTTTTTTTATAACTGCTGAATTTTTTATTGTTACCTGCATGCTTGAATATTACACGTTTAAACTTCTTCATGAAGAGTTTGAACATCCCGCCAGTGGACCAAAGAATTTTCGTTTGAACAATATTTGTGCTATAAATATTATATTAAATGTTACATTAGGAATTGATGATATGATAGTTAGATAAATTCAAGGGCTTGGAATAAAAGAGCTTCAACTGCTTTTCCTTACATTTAAGTTAACTACAGATTTGTATATCTGAAGTATCAATTTCTTTCGTGTAAAAGAAAATTTCTTATGCAGTACGCCATCTATGTCCCTCCTTTATATCACAACTTTCACAAGGATGCACCATATAAAGAAAAGAATAGAAAAGGAAAGGAAAAATAGAAATCCACCAAGTTAAGGGTGTTAGTGAAGAAAACACCTGGACCATCAGAAGAAGTGGATAATAATACTAAACGGACAGAAGTTACGAATGTAAACTTGCTGGAATCGTATTTTGAATATTTTCCATTTACACATTATCTTTAGAAGTACCTATACTTTATATTGTTTTGCTTTACAGGAACATTCGAGCTTATTTACCTTTTAATTTTTCTATAAAAACTGATTGAAACTATTGAAAATAAAAGGGTTTCGAAATAAAACATAAAATACAGAGTTTCTGAAAAAGTTGATGGAATTATATTATTACATTTTTAATTTTGATGAAATTATAGGGCATACATTTCATCCTAACAAACATGGAATTCTAAGTATTAAAAAACTTTACATAACATGATATTATAACACAGTAAATTATAAAGTAAATTACGAAGTTTGATGCTTAGGTTTAAAAGATTTAAATTACCAAATAAATGGCGAAGTATTAATATCAAAGAATATATTATCTCTACCGGAAGAGTATAAATTCTTCGTACGTGCTTGGGAAAGTATACAGCAAAGTCATCAAACTGTGGATAATTTGATAATCCAGATAATTAATGGAAGTAATGAGGTAATTGTCCAATGATAACAACCAAAGACGAGGCTTTCGCTCAAAGTGAGGGAAAATGAAAATAAAAAAATCCCAAAATAATAAATTTTTCACATAATAATACTAATCAAATTAAATGCTATAAATGTAATCGGTTAAGTTATAGTGTTAAACAATATTAGAAAAAATTTTGTATTTGTAACACAAATAACCAGGACGAATGAAATTACCATTTTAGAAAGAAATCAAATGAAAAGCAAAAGCAATAAGTTTATTTTGCGGTATACTCTAATAAGATAAAATCGATAAAGATTTGATTTTTATTTGTGGATTGTACATTTTACTGAGAATAAAGAAATTATTGAAAACAGAAAGAAATTAAGCCGTAAGCGTAGTTGAGGAAGATCCTACATTCCCGCAAGCAAGTTTAAAAGGTAGAATAGAAACAGAAAACAGAAGCTTGTATTTTAACTGTCAATACGTCTCAAACTAAAATTTGCAGAAAATAAAATTGATTAAAAGGACACAAGAAAATGGTTTAAATGTGGTAAATTTTAATTAAAATAGAAAGCAAGTGTTATTAACAGAAAATCTAGAAACAGAGATGGGCACGTTAAGTTACGAACCCTTAACACATGAAGATTAAACCATTAGTAAATTAATAATATCATTAGAATTAGTACACAGAGATGTTTTTGGACCCCATTAATACCCCAACATGGGACAATAAGCACTATTTTGCAACCTTCCTACACTGCGTTTCAAACATCAGATTCAGTACGGGCTCTTATGGAAGGCGATGTAGCCATATTTCAGCACAAAACTGTTTGTAAATAAATATGTACCTGTCAATCATGCTTTTGTATTTCAAGGCACCTAACAACTGCTAATCCCTTTCTAATGGCTTAAACCGCTGGCCTCTGCCGAAAAGTGGCAACATTGACCACAAAACTTCCATAAGAATAACATTGCCCTATCTTTACCGTACTGAATCTGATGTTTGAAACGCAATGTAGAGTATTATACACATTTTGCTATAGTATAATTGCTTAGGTTCGATGGTTATAAGTACAGGACAAAAATGCGATAAAGTAAATGAAGGAACACCAAAGGAAAAAAGGGCATATTACACGTATAAAATAATATTGAAAAATAAACCATTAAATAGCAAAAATATCAAAATATACAAAGCAATGATGAAACCCATAATTACTCACTATATAATTACAGTGAAGACATTGGACTCCCATGATAAAAGAACAAGAAGATCTAAGACGATTTAGAGGAAGATATAACGAATAATAGCAGGACCAATAAGAGAAGAAAATAAGGAATTGAGAAGACGAATGAACTGGGAACTACAAAAAGAAATGGAGGTAGAAGACAATAACGTTTGTAAAAACAAATAGGATTCAACAAACAGAGTTATTTACAATTGTTGAAATATTTTTAAACCGTAACGAATTGCAAACAAATTGTTCGAACAAACGTTTCTTGGATAAGTAACCTATCATCAAAACCTAGTTTCTATCTAGAAGGTGTTCTTTCTTAGGAATTGTATTTTTATAAAACCCTATTTTAGACTTAGTTACAAGCAGCTATTCAAAATTAGTCTAAACTCGTAAACTTCAAATTCAGAATATTTCCTCACATAAAGAACGTTTATTTTAACTAATTAGTTACCAAAATATTAAAATCACAACAAATAGCAAGAAACCAATTAATCAATCGACAAAATTACTATGATCTCTTGTTGTAGTAGAATTTACAACAACCTTAGTAAAATTGACTGCATTGCATTTAATTAAAATTAATTAATAATGACTGAGCATCAAAAGTGGAAAGTTTAGTGATAGTTGGAGTACCGTTTCTCACACAGTTTCCTTAATTGGGATCAAGAAAACCCACAGCCTTAAGATTATTCTTCGTTTTTTGCACCCGTTTAGAAGAAGGAATATCATAGCTCTTCTAGTCTCCAGTGGTCGAAGTGTTTTGTTTGCAACGTATCTTTTGAGTAGCCGATTTCTGGTCAATCTGTTTGTCTGGTGGTATTGTTGAAGGCTTTGTGATTCGCCTTAGGCGGATTTGATAATATTCACATTGCAAAGGTTGAGGGCCGCTGCCAACCAGTTGACTAGTTTGTTTTAGTAAATTTGTGTTCGGGTAAAGATCATTTGTGTTTAGATTGTAGTTCAAGTTTTAAGTCAAGTTAAGTTAATACTTTGTGTTATGTTGCATGTGTGAAAATTTAACGGTGCTTGTTAAATTGTTAGTTTAGCATTTGTTGTTCCTTATGTTTTGCCTGGAATTAAAGGCTTAGTTTGTGAATGATTTACCGTACGCAACGTAAATGTAGTACCCTCAATTCTATCGTCCCTTAAAGTATCGTGTTATTATTTGTTTTTAACGTAATATATTAATTGTCGCCCCCCTTTTATGTAATTTCTCTGTATCTATTTTTGGCTTTCGATTCGTTAAATATCTATTGTCAATTTAGTTTGGCCTTGTTATTGTGTTCAGTATTCCCCGATCATATTTTGTGTGTTACTCTTTTGTTCAAGTTTTACGTATGTATACAGTCTGAGCCTGCCTACAAGTCTTAAGAATTTCTGTAAAGTAAGTTATTTCAGTTAAGCAAGGTAAGTCACATCTAGCAGCGGGGTGCAGCAAGCCCAAACCCTTCGAGCCCTAGAGGAACTATCTGCAGTACGTGACTTTCAGTAGTGGCGCTGAACTTCATCCCTATTATGACCACCCCTTATTGAAGGGTTTTAAGCGTTTCGAACCCCGTCTTCTTCACTGTTTACTAGTCGCGTGCCACAGGACTTCCAACGTCCCTATTAAATGTCGTAGTGCGAGATTAGCACGTGACAAGGTGGACAACGAAAAGGCCAGATTCGCCTAAAATGAAAATTTTCGAATGATTATGGAGAAGTGGCCATACCAAAGGTTGTATGATCGTAGCTCATATTCATAAGATACACTCCTAATAAAAAGGAAAAGAGAAAACTGAGTATCAAGAGAGGTGAAATATGAAAAACAATCAAATGAAACGGAACTTAAAAAAAAGAGTGAGAATAAAGAGAATACCTACGCCCGACTAATCCAAATACAAGAAGAAAAAATTGAAAATGCCAGAAGAAACCAGAGAAAACGGAAATAATATAGAAGAAAGAATAGACATGCTCCTTCATAATTCGAGAGAGAAAAGATCACCGCCATTACCTTATTCATTGTGAAAATTTTGATATACGTTATTTAAGAAGCATGCAAAAAATTTAAGTATTGGAAAAGGGCAACTGAGGAAGAACGAAAAGCGTCAGAAGAAAACACACGGTTGAAATTCCTGAAGACTGTGAAAAAATAGATACAAAGTGAGCCTTTAATTAGCTAACTTGAGATGTCTTTTGTGATTATAAAAAGGTTGGTAACAAAAGCTTAAATAGATGGTGATTATTTGTTGTTTAATCTTTTTTAAAATAAAAATCAAAAATAACCCACATTATTCCCATTTTTATCGTTCTGATTGTCCAAAGAGGCGCCGATGAGATTCGTACCTTTAGAAATTGGCTTTGCTGTGAAGATCTTACACATTATTGTAATTTGTAATGGTATTAAATACAAAAGTAGGAATTCCTTCTGTATTGTATAAATATTAGTTACCAGGTAGCTGCATTCTTGCGGGTCGTTGTTCCATTTATGCGGGGAGGTTTGCTGTAATTACACTAAACCGAGCATCCCATTCGTGGGTCAGATGTCTTCCGATAGATAGATTTATTCGTGGGCATTTCAGCACTTCCATTGTTTGCAAATCGACTCTGCTTGTTACTCGCCATTGTTTAGCGGCTTTCTCTTCCTCTCTTTTACAGTGTAACTCGTTAAAAACGATAAAGTTTAACGGTTTTATTATTATTTATTATATCCATTATTTTATTACAAGTAAAGAGCTTTTACATCAGGCTTATTATAGTTACTTTCTGACCATATTTTACATAACGTGGGTTCCTCTCTATATTAAATAGCTATACAATATGAAAATTGCATATGGGAAACGTTTACTATTTTTATTATTTTCGATGTCGCGTGTGACTCATATCAACATCGGCCACAAATTATATTCGTACCTATTTAAATTTGCAAATATAGTATTTTTTTAAAAGGATGCCCACGTAAAATGAGGACCACCTTTATGATTTACTGCACCAACTGTTATTCAGAGTTACTGTTATTTTTAATAAATTTTATCTTTTAAGGTACCCATTGTCCCGAAAACTATGGTTTTTTGAGCCTGCTATATACAACAAATAGTTGTCTCCTGAAATGGCATAGCTTATTAAAATTCCAAAATTGTAAAAGTACCAAAACAAGCCATGGAATAACCATCAAAAACCTTATATTACAAATAATTTACACCCTCTAAATAGTGACTTTTCTATTGTTTCTGGGTGTGGTTAGTAATTTGGGCCACGTTTCTTTTTCAAACATATTTTAAATAATTTTTTAAAGCCTACAAAATTAATCAAACTTTCACGAAAATAAACTAAAAGGTATCTCTCTAACATCTCGTTGTTCAGTAGGAGCAGTAAATGTTAATATAATTTGATATTTCGAAACGATTTGCAATTTATTAACTATCAAATCACACACAGACGATGTTCAAATGACAAATAATATTCAGCAAGAATATCACCGGTAATATTTATAAACATAAATCAGAGTCGCAGTTTGTTTACTAGACTGTTCATTTGTATTTTTCAATGTTCATTAATCTAAGTGTTCTAAGTGATGGCGATAAATGAAACTTCTTGAACGAATCCCGCGAGCACTACCTGGATGGAATTCATTAATATAAAAATGTTTTTAAACGAGCTGTCTGAATTCGAACTCATTTTCTGACTAATTATCTTTTTAGTATTAATATTTCTTAGATAACTAAGAGGTTTTTATGGGAAATTCGTTACCGGTTATAGAAAGAATACTTTCGTATTAACAGCAGCGAATCAATTTACTTTTTTTAAAATATTCGTTACAGCTCATCTGCTGATGTTAAATAATGTTGGATAATTTATAAAACTGGCTTAATTTATTATTAAAATATCGACGTGCAAATGCGAAGTCGTAGTAGGAGCAATCCCGAGCTTGTCAGAAATGATCTACGGCAAATTATTTAAATTTTAAGAAGCTGGATATTAATTTTGGGATAAGTAAATACAACGGCGTATTTAAAAAAAAATGTTTATGAGAGTTTAATAATAACAAAAGAATAACAGTGTGATAACGTGGCAAATCATCATTATTATAATTTAACTCATTAGTTTAGAATGAGATGTAATATAATGACTGCAAATAGCCTATTCATTAAGAATAACTACGATCCCATCTGATACAAGTTTTGCAATAAAAATGCAGCAATCGTATACGTTTAATGAAAAACTTGTTCTTGATACGACAGAACTGACAGAAGAGATATAATTAAACCAAGTTTCTAATTTTTTATTTCAACTAAACCACAATCAACTTCATTCCTTTTTAAACCTTAGAAATACGATACATCAATCCAAAATAAATATGTTATTACTTATGGAAATATAAGCAAATGAGTGAGCTGAATTAAAATATTCAAAAAGTGGAAGCAAAAATCATCATACTTCTTTCAAGCTTTCTTTCAAATTTTTAGGAATTCAAATAGTTTTGATTTTTCTTACTATAGTCTAAAGTTTCCAAATTTTCCGGTATTTTTGGAATAATCCGGAGTACTACTAACACTTGTAGGAAACATTCTTAATTTTGTGTTTCCCCAACAAAAAGTTCGATATTGCGTATCAACTATTGCACTGTACGAATTTTCCAGAATGTCGAGGATTTTTTAGTAAAATCTGAGATAATTTGAGATATTACTAACTTGCAACTAAAAAACATTCAAATCTTTTACATGTTATTTGGCGAGAAAACCTGGAATACCACTACAACAGCTAGAAAATATTTTTAGTTTCTTTTTTAGAAATACGCGTATTTTTGTGTTCCGATAACCAAAATTACAAAATTTCGTATTTTCACATTACACGAATTTTCCGGATTTTCCCGGATTTTGTTGGTAAATTCTGAGAAAAGTTTGGATATCTCTAACCTACAAACGTACAAACAAAAGACATTCGCATTTTTTTACGTGTTAATTCGGATTCTTGACTAATTTCCTATGAATTTCAGAAGTTTCCGGAATTTCCGAATAAATTCGGAATACCACTTACACAGAAGCAGAAAATTTCTTATTTTCCTAGTTTCCGTATTTTTGTGTTTCCCTAATCGAAGTCCTATCAATTTTTACACTGTCCGAATTTTCCGGAATTTCGTGGACATTTTCAGTGATTTATGAGAACATTTGAAATTTGATTAACTTACAAACAAAAACCATTCATATTATTTTACATGTGATTTGGGTTCTTGACTAATTTGCTATCAATTTCTAACTGTTCCGGGGTGTTTCTGTAAATTGGAGAAAATCCAGAATATCATTAACACAGAGCAGAAAATATTCTTCATTTTTAACAAAAATTTGGTATATCTCTAACTTCCGAACAAAAAATATTAGTAATTTCTTACGTGTTAAAAGGATAAAGGTTCCGAATTTTTCCGACTTTTTTTTTAAGTTCCGAAAAGCAGAATATTCTTAATGTTTTGCAAATTTCTGTATTTTTATGTTTCCATAACCAAAATATCGAAATTTCGTATCAACTTTAACATTGCGCTAATTTCATGGAATTTCCCGGATATTTTCGGTAATGTCTGAGAAAATCTGATATTACTAACTTACAAGCAAAAGCATTCGTCTTTTTAAACGCAAGTATCAATAATATTTAGGATTCTCGACTAATTCCGAAATTTCGTAGCGATTTCTCAGATGCCAGGATGGCGCAGTGGTAAAGTGTCAGACTAGCGCTGCGCTAGTCCTTGGTTTTAATCTACCAATCGGCAAGATTTACCTGCAATGTGGAGGTCGGTATCGAGTCCTGGTGACCATTCGTCTTGGACACCTAATTACAGGCGCTCTCCTCCGAATAAGGAATAAGAGGCAGAGTAACAAGGTCCAACACGTACAGACACTTACACTATGCACACGATGTAGTATGTAGAATCAAACGGCGCACCAATCACGTAACCCGCAGAGTCGAGCCGGGTTGTGCATTGCACGCGTATAACCTCATACATTAACGAACCGGCCTCGACACCGAAATGTATAAGAGGTTAACGATAACAAACAAACAAACGTATTGATTTCTAAGGTTTCTAGCTTTCACGCAATTATCTCTGCAATTTCTGTGAAAATTCAGCATACCATTAACATAGAAGTAATTTCCCGTGAATGCTACAACTATTTTTGGGTTTTCCTAACCAGTTTTGGACTTTGCAATCGATTTTTAAAGTTTACTTTTTTGAAATAGCCCAGGCGTCAGGGAGTTCAGCAGACGTAAATATCGTTTTAAATCGGGAAAAAGATTTATCTATTGGAATCGGTTTATTGTAGCTTTCTTTTATACGTACTCATTTATTCCTCTCGCGCACCCCCCGGAACACTCCCAATTTCGGCGAAATATCGCTCAAAAATCGTTTTTTTATCAATACTTCTGTTCTGAGCGGTCCTGCGACAAATAAGGTGAATATCAAAATTAAAGGTAACTGAACTCTATCGAAAAGGTTTAGACACATTTTTACGTAGTATCAATATTCTTGGAGCTACATGTGGAAAAAGTCACGCGTCGTACCGCATTCGCGCAGTATATTATACTTTTTCCTATATTACCACGCTTTCTACTTGCTACTACGCCTAGTTCTCAGTTAGAGGAGTCTGGGTGAATACATTTATTATCGATTTTCAAAATATAAATATATTTAAAACATTTAGTATTTACAAAGATTATAATCGTTTCATTGACCACTTTGCAGTACAGCGTTTTCGATTATTACTCGAAAATGGATTGCTCTATCAGAAAAACTCAACAGGCCTTTTCTTTTTAGCATTGGTTGCCGATTAAGATTTTTTGCGTCAGAATTATTCAATTTTTTGCAGTGCTGGAATTGTCAAAACTAGTTGAATCGAAAAAGAGTCTCTTAATGCCAGTATAGCGCATACCAAAGCTCAATTTAATAAAAACTTATTTCTTGGACACCCTGTATCTTGAAAAGGAAGTACTTTCGGACCCTTATTTATAGGAACTTTTTTTCTTATTTTGACTTCAATAACACGCCCTTAAGCTATGAACCTCGAGTCATGGGGCACCCTGTATTTGTAGTTTGAAAATCAGGTGCGTGTTGTACTCTTTATAGATGAATCAAGATTTTGTTTATATGGTGCTGATGGTCAAGATCGAGTGTGGGCAAGACCAGGGGAACGCTACGCACAGTGCAATTTCTCCCATCGCGTCAGTTTTCAGGAAGGGTCTTTGATGGTTTGGGCCGGTATTTCCTACGAAGCTCGCACGAAGTTAGTCTCCGTTGATGGAGATTCATTGACAGCAGTTCGATATGTGACAGATATCCTCCAAGAACATGTAGCAAGAATATGGTAACTGACTATATTCATGATGTAGAGCTAACCGTCATGGAATGGCCTCCTCTTAATCCGGACTTGGATCCGATAGAGCATGTCTGGGATGAGCTTGACAGACGTGTTAGAAGTCGAATAACCTTACTTGGCAACTTAGAAGAGCTTAGAACAGCACTTGCAGAAGATTGGAACAACATCCCGCAGCAAGAAACCATTCACAAGATAATTACAGGAATAAATATTAATACAAGAATGCAAGCAGTTATAAGAGCAAGAGGAGGCAACACTTCCTATTAAAACTCCAAAAAGACACCTCCTGACTATGGGCGACTCCGGGAAAATCCGGAACTTCACCAACCCTAAAAAAATATTTTGATGTATTGTTATTACGTTATTAGGTTATTACTTATTTAAAAACTGAGAATTTTTCGTGGGATCTTTGGGTCTTCTTAACGCATTTAAAAATTTTGTATTAATTTTCTAGAGTCCCCGGATTTCCTGGATCTCCCCGGATTTTATGTATGGTTTTAGGCAACTCCAGGATAATTCAAATTACACTAATAGTAATGTAACAAATGTCCTTAAGTATTGTTAACCTTTTAACCATTTTCCGATGTTTTCTGCAATTTTAATTTTAATTTTTCAGAACCTTTCAGCGATTTCAGGAAAATCCAAGATTCCATTAACATTGAAATGAAAATTATTATTGACATTTGCAAAACTACGTCTGAGTTTCTCTAAAGAATTTCCGTTTTTCAATTTCACATTAATTCTAGAATTTCCGGATGTGTTTCTTTTTTTTTTACTTCTGGGGATTCCACCCAGAAGAAATTATTCTTAAATATTTTAAACGTTTTCTCAGAAATGTATGAAGATATTTACGGAATATTATATTTTATCAACGAATTTTGAAAATCCGTACTATTTATACCGTTCCTGGATTTTCCGGCTTTCCTCGGATGTTTTCGGTAGCTTCTGAGAGACTTCGGAAAATTCTGGGATTCTGCTAATATTGCATAAATATACTAATTCCAAACTTTTTAGCTTCTCAGTTATACCAGGAATATCAAGAGTACTTTTAAGGTTTTCCTGCTGAATTTTTAAATTTCCACGCAAATTCCAAAAGAAGTTCCTAAGCTCGGGGACTTTTCCGGATTTACTTGAATTTTTCGTAAGGTTTCGATTCAAAATATAAGACTCCCGTAATATAAATACTCTTGTAGATTCGAGAATACCGTTGATTTAGGATGCACATGCACATGCTTTTGAATTTTTTTAACGAATTTTAAGTTTTGCAATGGTTTTTAAATTTCGCGGATTTTTCCGGTTTGTCCGGATTATTCGAAGGATTTCAGATGACTCCGGGGATATCTGGAAACTCGCGCGAAATTAGTGGCTTTATTAAATTCTTGCTTATGTTTCAGACCTAAAAAAATATTATTGTAGTATTATAGTTATGTGATAAAATAAAACATTAAAAAATGGCGCTTTAAATAAATAATAAACAACGTAAATTTAGTTTCTTCCGAACCTTTAAAAATTAATAATAATTCAAGATTTTCCATTTCCAGAGGACTTCCTCGACAGGGTCGCTCAAAAAACTGTTAAAAATAAACAAGCTAAACCCACAAAATAAATAAACATACTAAAGGCCATCTGGCCAAGTGTACAAAATCGATTACCACTGATCGACGAGTGCTGAAAGTTTGCAAGCTTGTCTGTTTTTCACCTTTTTTTCACTTCAGTCCACAAACGCTTTTGTTATATCTTATATATGTAGCAACGCTAAAATGCTGTTGACGTAGCGGATTGCAGTTGCGAAATACAGATGTATGCAATGATATCGTTCCAATGGAATATGAAATATGAAGTGCAGTAAATTGTGAAGTTGTTGTGGGCACATAAATAAGTGTATATTGCCATGCGTTCGCAAGTGACGCGCCCTGCCTTTTCCCCCTAAAGCTCAACACGAAAAAAATTACCTCTTTTGTCCGAACAGTTGTTAGGATTCGTTTATGGATTTTTTTTTCAATTTTGAAGTACAGTTAACTTTTTACTTGGTTGGGTTGTATTTATGGCGTCATGGTAACGATGTCGCAGGGTAGAGCATGCACTCGCGTGACTACTTAAAAGTCCAACCTAGAGATATTTCACGCTCCCCGCGGTCACAGACCATTTTAATTAACTGCTAAGTGTAAATTTACTGCTTCACTCTTTCCCGTTTTATGGAAATGGATGCCGATGTTAGGACTTTTCTTTTAAATAAAATATTTTTTCGTTGACAGCTGGAATCGCTTATAAGGCATCGTCGGTTTCTTCTTTTACACCTTCACTATGAAACCTTTTGCTAAGGTGTTTGTAATATTTTATTCTTTGGAAAGATCGAAGACAGCTGGGAAAACTTCCATACGTTTACAAAAATCCTTACGGGCGACTATTAAGCTGTAACCCTTCAATTTCCACGGCTAATTGTTGTAATAACAAGGGTGATTTTTAAATCGTGCCGATATGTGAGTATAGGTTTCAAATATTAACGTTTAAGAAGTGGGCGTAGCGTAATAATTCACAATAAAATTAAAGTATCCAATTGTAAAATCATAATCCTAACAGAAGCCGAGGTATCAATCAGTGGTGCCACAATGACGACAATAATTGCAGGTAAGGTGTCTACCGCATTAATCAGTGCTACTAAGCGTACGGTTATTAATTTATAGTGCCGAGCGGCCGATTCGTTTCGATTAATCTTCGTTAAATTCAAATTGTCAGGCATTTTTTATCCAATCGTAGATGCCATCTTAACAACACATTGTTGAGTTCGTGTGTGACGTGTTAGCCCTGATGCGACCCAGATAAAAATGACTAACGATATTGAATAGTTTTTCACTTTTGAATTCTTTAATTGTATGTAAGTACTCATGCAGAACTATTTATTTTTCGAAGTCCTGAAAACTTCAACGAACTTGGCTTGGAGAAGTCAGACGTTCAGCAAAGATCTTTTATCAAGCAAATGGCGGTAATCGAATTTTCAAGAAATTTGCGTAATAGTAAAAATAAACAGGAAACCAAGAAAACCTGTGCAACTATAAACAGAAAAACCACTTATCTAAAATCTCAAAAATAATATAGCTTAGCCTTTGTCTCTATTAGAGGGTTAAAATTCTATTAAAAGTAATAAGCCCTCCACCCCAAATAAAATCCTGAAGTTGAAGTGTTGCATTTTACAAATTTTGAAAGTGAACCGGAAACAACATAAAAACCAAATTTTGTTTGTATTATATTTTTGGCATTAGTATGAAACGCAGAAACGCTCAATATTAGGAAGAAGAACTATTAATAGGTGCAAGTATTCTCAAGCCATTTTTCAGGAGGATAAGTCCTCCGTACTGCTGTAAAAAGTTCTTCTGTGAATAATCCAGGTAATTTTGAAAAATTCGAGAGCCTTAACAATCGAAAATACTGCCAGAAATATATCAAAAGTTTTAGAGTATTTAACATTAAACATTTGTGCTTCTGTGGTAAAGGAAAATCGGAATTTCTGGAGTACCCCAGAGTTCGAAAACAAATACGAGCAACATTTCAAAAAATTCTACCGAAAATGTTTAAAAATAAACAATAATTAAAAATATTTGTTACTTAGATGTTGTAAAATCCGAATTCTCCTGCAGCTATCCCAAATAGTGGGGAAAAGTTCGGGAATTTTAGAAATTGATACAAAATTTTTAAATTAGTAAAGAAGAAACAATGATTCCAGGGAGTTATTAAATAATTAACAAGACATTACAGCATTTTTTGTACATATTATTAGAGACCCCGATTTTTTTGGAGTCGTCCATAATCTACCGAATTTGTTTTTAATTCGGAAAATCCAGAGCTACTTGTAATATTAACAAAAACTTTTCCCAAAGTTATTGCAAAGTTGAAGATAAGTATACATATTAATCTTTCGCCTCAATGCTAGTGGAATTCCAGAATGTTCCAGAGTCGCTCCTAAGCAACTCGTGAAAATCTTTAGAACAATTTTAGAAGAAGATGAGAACGTTCAAAATCAGTTCTAAAAATCAGAAAATTTGAAAGAAAAATAACAATGCTTTCTCTTATGGTAATGGAATTTCAAGTTCACACTGATAGTCCAGTCAATGAGTGTTCAAAAGAGGGGTGTAGAGTGCATGAAATATGCGAGAGTTTTTGACTTCAGGGCTTTGTTAGGAGTAGTTAGTAGGTAAACATACTAAAAGTCCCCGCCCCTGGGGGGTGAGCATAAGGTGGGAGGGGGGGGAGAAGATCCCATTTTTGGGTTTTTCGATTATATCTCGGAAACGGTGGCCTCTAGAAAAAATATGTTTTAAATAAAAATGAAAGCTAATTAAATTTCCTATAAAATTGTTTCTATACATATTTGTCAAACTTCCAACGGTTTTCGAGATATACGTTATTCAAAATCCATTCACAACCATTCACAAATATCAAACTGACACGTAAAGATCGCGCACTTCCTCTTTTCTCAATGAATTCGACAATCAAGATTGATAATGAAAAAATTGTTGTGGATCCATTCTTGCTTTTTCAGCGAATCTCGATTACCAAGAAATCGGACGAAGAATTATATGCAATATGAATTGGCTCCCTACCCCCTGGCTTTCTTCGACGAAAGTGGAATGAGAAAGTGCAAAAAGTCAGCACTGTACACACTGTTTAAGGAAATTGATAAGGACGTTGATTTAAGTACCTTTGAATTTGTTGTTGATGGGGGATTCCTAGTCCACAAAGTTGTTTGGCAAAAAGAGACAACTGTATCAACCATTTGTGATGATTACGTTAAATTTCTGAACACCCATTATTATGGAAGAGGTTGTACAGTGGTTTTTGATGGGTACACTGACACAACAGAGAGCACAAAAGCAGCTGAACAGAGTCGTCGATATCGGCCCAGGAGATGTGTGGACATCAATATCAGTTTGGAAAGTGAAATGAAAGTCAAACAAGAGGATTTCCTTTCCAACTTTCATAATAAGAGTCAGCTGATAAACCTGCTGATGACGCAGCTGCAGAAAAATGGGATCAATACGCTCCAAGCTTCAGCTGATGCTGACGTTGATATTGTGAAGACAGCTATCAACAGATCGCAAAATTCCTCAGTAGCTGTTATTGGAGAGGACGTCGACTTGGCTGTTCTCCTGGTAGCCAAAACCCCAACTGATCGTGACATTCTGCTGGTAAAACCTGGAAGAGGAAAGGTCAAGAGTATTGTATATTCCTCACAACAGCTGCAGCAGGAGTTGAAAATGAAGGACAACGCCCATTTTTTATTCTTACATGCATTCACAGGCTGCAACTCAACATCCGCAGCGTATCGCAAGAGTAAAGTGGGTTTTGTCAAAATGTACCAGAAGTCCAAAATCATACAACATGCAGCTGAGGTATTTGCCAGCGGTTCTTCTTCCCCTGACTCCATCAAGACAGCTGGGGTAATGAGTACTCTCTCATGGTATGGTGCTCCAGCCACAGAAAAATCCCTCAACGGGTTCCGCTACAAATCATTTATAAAGGCAGCTGCAAACATGAAGCCTAATCTCTTGACTCTCCCTCCAACTGAAGCAGCTGTTCAGCAGCATGCATTCCGGACGTACCACCAAGTACACCTGTGGTAAGGGGAGGAACCTAATGGTGGGGCGCCGAATTGGGGTTGGGAGAGGAGGAATGACCAACTAGTTCCGAAACTCTCAGAGTTGGATGCTGCTCGTGACGAAATCTTGAAGATGATTTTTTGCCGATGCACGAAAGGATGTGACAGTGGCAGGTGTGGTTGTAGAAAAGCATCTTTAAACTGCTCTGTCGCATGCCCGAATTGCAAGGGCAGTTGCAACAACGGAGTCGAAATAATAATTCATGAAAAAGGTAAAATAAATAATAAAATTAATAATAATAAAATAAATATAAAATATATTTTATTCTATATATTTATTTCTATTTTATATAAGTAGGTGACGACGAAGACATCGATGACGAAGATGAATGCTTCGATGACGAACTTTGAATGCTTATTTTTTCATTATATCATAGATTTTTTTAATTATTATTAGTCCATGTAAATACTTTCATTATTATGTATGATTCGTAATAATTTAATAAAACTTATAATTATAAAAAAATGTTGAACTTTTGATCCAGTTGAAAATAAAGTAGCAAAAGTATATATGAAATTGAAGTAAATTTAATGCTCTACAACTTTGTGTTGAACAATTTTTCTGAGAAACGGTCGTGGGAGGCACTAGAAGCAAATGTTTGACAAAAAGTGAGGTAAAAATGATTTTTTTCTACAACCACCATGGAAAGTGGGATTTTCAGACTTCGTCTCCATAGATACGAGTATTGAAAATGAGTGTTTGCCGAACAAGTGAAAATTAGCGTGCGGAAAGTTTACTTTCCGCACGCAAATCTGGATTAATCTGGATTTGCGTGCGGAAAGTAAACTTTCCACACTCAAATTTTGATTTGCGTGCGGAAAGTAAACTTTCCACACGCTAATTTGTTTACTTTCCGCACGCAAATCAAAATGTCATAAATGACATTTGATGAATGTCAGATTTGATTTTGCAGAAATATTTAAATTTTTTGTGGTTGTAGAAAAAATAGTGTGTAATACATGTGTTGAAAGCTTGTATTTGCCACACTCATGTGACTGCAGCACTCACTAGCGTTCGTGCTGCAAACTTCACATTCGTGTGGCAAACGCAAGCTTTCAACACTTGTATTACAAATAACTATTTTCGAAAATTATCGATTTTCAATAACGTATATCTCGAAAACCGTTGGAAGTTTGACAAATATGTATAGAAGCAATTTTATAGGAAATTTAATTAGCTTTCATTTTTATTTAGAACATATTTTTCCTAGAGTCCACCGTTTCCGAGATATAATCGAAAAACCCCAAAATGGGATCTTCTCCCCCCCCTCCCACCTTATGCTCACCTCGCAGGGGTGGGGACTTTTAGTATGTTTACCTACTAACTACTCCTAACAAAGCCCTGAAGTCAAAAACTCTCGCATATTTCATGCACTCTACAATATATTTATTGACTGGACTATGATAACGACATTTTAATCGGCGGAGTGGCCTAGTGGTTAAAGCATTCGACTACAGCGCGGACGGTGTCGGGATCAAACCCGAGTTTGATGCTCAGCAGGTGGCCTACCCAGTCACTGAAAATAATTGGGAATCGAAACACAGTGGTGGAGTAGGGAAGGTAGGTGGCTGTAGAAGGCGAAGTGCTTACCACATCACCCCGTACGCTTAGCGGGCGAAGCAACCGTGTATGAAAGCTACTTAGGAGGCCTTAATCATCCATGACGCCGACCATACTCCTTCGCGGAGTGTAATTGCCGGTACCTTTACCTTACACAAAATAATACTGTTTATAGGAAATTTTAACTTTCAGAATTCATCGGTAAAACATAAAAATACCTTTCGAAATTCCCAAAAATTACTATTTATTCCTACAATGCTGGACTTTTTCCGAGGATATTCAGGCAACTTTAGACAAGCCGAGGGCTTAAAAATGATACGAAATTTCAAAATTCATTGGTATATTTAAAAAGCATAAGATTTCTGAAATATACCCACAAATTTCACAGAAAACTTAAAAAAGGTAAGAATATATTTCTCCATATTAGTGGAATATCGAATTTTCATCCAAAAGTTCCAGAAAAATCTAAGAACAAAATCCGAAAACTTTATAATTACTTAATACGAAAATTTGAAATTTGTTAGAAGAATTCAAACCTCCCAGAAGATTTCCATATGTCCAAATTATTTTCACTTCAGTATTAGTGGAGTGCAGAATTTTCCTGAAATTACCTGAAACCTGATAACGAAGTCTAAAAATCTAACAATAAGGATTATAAAATTATCTTAAAAGCACATATAATGTTCCAGAAAATTGTCGGAAGGTTAACAATACTTAAGAATAGTTGTTCCCTTTAAATATTTTAGGAGGGTCCTGAATTTTTTTGAGCTACCTGAAAATTTTCTGGAAAATCCAGGCAATTAAGAAAATTTAGGAACAACAGAAATCCATAATATTTCTAAAAATGTGTCGGAAGATTTATAGAGGATTGTCAATATTTAAGAAATTTTCTTTTGCTTTTGTGGTACTGGACTCCGGAAATCGTACTGTTTTGGAATCCTCTGAAGAAATTCGAACAATTTCGGAAAATTCGGAAGTTAATACGTTTATTCTTAGAAAATTACCCAGAAAGTTTTTAGAATGTAAAGAGTATTTAAGAATATTTACTGTCTTTATGATAGTAAAGTCTGAATTGTCCTGGAGTTCTTATTCTTATTCTGTATTAATAGAATCCTGGATTTTTCCGGACTCCTCCAGAATCCTTAGAAAAAATCCAAGCAATTTCTGAAAGACGCGTTCTTGAAGTAGGCCGGAATTTGCTGTAAAAGTTCGAGCAAATTCGAAAAATACGAAAACTCCAGAAATTAATATGAAACAAATCCATTCAATAAATTCTTGGAAAAACTTTTAAAAAGTGGTTAGGAATATTTGCTGCCTCTATGTTAGGGAAATTTGGATTCTCTTGGAGTTATCCGAAATTATTTCAAAATTGTTTTAGAAAATTAATAGAAAATCATAAATTCAAAGGCCGAAAAATATCTCGGAAAATTCTCAGAATTTACGATATGTAGAATTTTCCATCTACCTTAGTGGAATCCTGGATTTTTCAGGACTCACCCAGAATCCTCTGAAAAATCTTAGAAAAACTATTTGTGATATTGCCAAACATGACTAAGAACGATATTAAAAAGCTAAAAGTATTTAAGAATACTTTTGTTTCCCTGCTAGTCGAAGCTCAATTTTTCAGCCGTTCGGAATTTTCAGGAAAATCCGGGTACTTAATGACAATCTGAATTTTTCCGCAAACTATGAATATTGCCACATTACTGATGTTACTGAATTTTACGTTCGTTACGATTTAAGTTCCCCCCCAAAAATAATATTTCTTGCATTTAAAGCTTGATTCCTTAAACTATCAAGGTGGGTATACATACTTAGGCGCAACCGTTGATAGTTTGCTTTTGATTTGTTTTGTCATCTATTATTTTACTTTAAAAATTGTAGTCGAATCTTTCGGGCAAGTTTGGCATTTTTAATTAATTATGGAATAACAGAATCGCAAATTGATCGTAGAAAAATACCTAGATAATCTTAAGATCTCCCTTTCAGCTTTAGCAAAACAGTTAAAGTTACCTAAGAACAACTTGACGGGATGTTGTGGAACGTTACAAAGAGACTCTAAACTATTGACAGAAAACGTGGCAGTGAAGGAAGACCAAGTGCAAGAGATCCGATCAAAGATCGAAGAATTGTTCAACTGTTCAAGAAAAATCCCAAATTATCGGAAAGATGTGTGTCTCAAAAGGTGAATGGGTTTTGTGCGCCTTGACAAACAACGAGCAGGGCTTAAATCTTATAAAGTTAAAAAGATCGCTGGAAGGTCCGAGGCCCAAGAAGGAGTTGCAAAAACAAGATCAGATGGGCTTCTTCGAAATTTGTTAACAAAATTCACTGTACGGTGATGTACGATTAAATCTACGTTATTGCAGACTTCAAACCAATTCCGGGACCAGAGTACTATGTAGCAACAAAGATGGGGAACGTAGACAAACACATACTTATGCACAAGAAAAGTGTCCAAATTTCCAAACAAATATCTCTTATGGCAGGCCATCTGTATGTGTGGCACAAAATCAAAACCGTACGTCAGTCAGGGTATAATGACCAGCCGCCAAAGAATGCCTTAAAACAAAGCTTTTGCCATTAATAAAAGTTCACAAGTTTCCTGTGCTATTTTGCCGAGATTTGACCACGTACGACTATAGCAAATCGGCAACAGAATTTTACGATAAAAATCGAGTCAATTTTGTACTACAATTTTACAGTATCCAAAATATACATTCATCTACATATGTTAGTAAAATATTGGGGTTTCCAGATTCTTCTTTAATTTCTGAAAAACCGTGGGTTTTTACTGTAAAAAATAATTCGAAATTCGTTAGGAAAACTCAAATTTATATTTATTTATAATATTTCCAAGTCAGAGTGGAGCAGTGGTAGAGCGTCAGGTTAGTGTTGCGCTAGTCCTTGGTTCGAATCCCCCTGGTGACCATTCGTCGTTGGGCACCTAATTAACGAAGCTCTCCTCCGAATAGAGGCCTAGAAGATACAGAACAAGGCCTTACACAAAAATACACATTACACTCTACACGTGGAGCAGTGTGTAGGTATAAAGGCGCACCAACTTCGTAACCTGCAGGGACGGGTCTGATTATGCATTGCACACGTAGATCCTCATACGTTAACGCACGAACCTCGACAACGAAAGGTATAAGAGGTTAAAAATCATACATACTACATGCATATAATATTTCCAGAAATTTATAACAAAAGTGTTGTAAAGGTAGATACTAATATTTAAAAAAGTTATTGGTTTTATGATAGTCGAAATCGAAATTTTCCAGAGTCACTCTGAAATCCGGAAACTTCATACTAGGTAACTCGAATTTTTCCAAAAATTGCTAAATTACAAAATTTATTAAATTTTAAAAAAATCCCAAAAAGAGCATTTATTGTATTTATGTTAAGGAAACGTGAATCAAAAGAAAGTCCGGGCAATTCTACAGATAATTGTCACGAAATTTTGAGATTCTCAATTCTCAGAATTTGTAAACCTTACAATATTTTAAAAATATATTTTTCCGTATCTTGGGTTTTCCAAATTCATCCAGAATCTTCTGAAAAAATCCCAGCAGTTTCTCTAAAACTGAAGTTTCTAAAAAGCAACGATAAATTTCAAAAAGTCAAAACTAGTACTATTCCTAGAAATGTATAAGAAAAATTTATAAAACTAGTAATATTTAAGAAAATTATTATACTTCTTTGCTAGTGGAAATAGAGATTTTTTCAAATTCAGGGAAATCCAGGAACTTAAAACCCGGATTATTCCGAAATTTTGCCAAATTACTAATTTTTTCAAATTTTTGGCAGCCTAACTAGAAAAGCAAGTGCGTTTAGTATTTGACATCGGAATTAAGCCGTGCTCAATTTGTTACAAATTCCTTCTCTTCATTGGTCTAAAGGAGTTTCTAATTCGTTTTGTAATAAATCGCAGAAGAGCAATAAGAACAATCTATTAATAAAACCGTTCGATAAATATCACAATAACATTATTTAGAAAATCTATTTCGCTTCAATAGTTTTATAGGATGTTATTTTAAAGCCAATAATTGTTTATATGTAACATGTAGATGATCTGAAGTTATCATATTGTAGTTACAATACACAATAGCGCACCACGCACGCTTCTGTGGCCTCCTAGGTTGTTGGCGATGTTCGTTGCGGCTTAGTACAACACCAGAATGTTGTTCTGGTGTCTTTTCGTATCTGTATCACAAGTGACCTCTAACCGCATCGTGCTGAATTCACCCTGTTCGCAGTTGCTCCTCGTTGAAATATTTATATGCCCTAACCCGGTTTTTATTTATTCAACGTTTGGTCAATGACCGACTATTACAAAAACATTACAAAACGCATACCGTTTCAGGCATTTATGGTCGTACGGCTTTCTTTTTCTTGTTCCTTTTCAAATTTGTATACAATGCAGATTTGTCCGGTTATTTCTATGATTGTGGAAACAATGAAGAATCTATCCTATTTCGAATTGTAATATACGAGCAATGTGCTCCGTACTCGCCTTTTTTTTGAGAAAAAGAACGGCATGTAGGTGTTTTGCATGCTACAACTGCCACACCTGGTTGTTCACCATACAAAAACTGTTATGAGATATAATCTGTTACCTTCCTGCTGATCGGAATCAAAGGAACTATATGTCTTTGTGCCAATTAACCTAATTTGTGATACCGTTTCATGTATTGTGAAGAATTATGACCGTTGTTAGAAAGGTTTGGGTTTATAGATAGAAAATGTTTATGATTGAACTTACTGTAAATGCAACCGACGATCTCTTAGATAAGTTGAAAGGAATGGAGAATAGGATGATGTAGTATTTACCTGTAACAAAAGAAAAGTCAAAATGAGATTCTAATACTAAACATAAGGTTGAGGGGGGGGGGGGGTTATAAGGATCCCGTTTTATTTTCAAGGTTTCTTAAAAGACTTGTGGCGAGTTTCATGAGGTTTTATACAATTCTTCAGAATTTGGCGTTATTTCCGCATTTCAAAACAAAAAATTATGTTAAGTATTATTCCAAAGGTCTTAATGCTTTTTGGATTTGTTTCGTAATTTCAGCCAAATGTTGCTATTGATTTTTATAAATTTTCTCGATTATTTCAACCAAAATTCCCCAGTTTAGTTCAGATTTCGGGATTAGTTTTTATCCTAAAGTAGTCAAGGCAATTCAATTTACTAAAAATATTTTGTCGATAACCAGGGAACCAAATCTTGTCATATTTTCAAAAGAAGGCGATAAAAACTACGAAAGTAAATTCTTTATTGGAGTAACCCTTGTATTTAAAGATGACTTTCTTCTACTACTTCAATCACTAACTTTGAAAATTATACTTCAGAAGGGAAATTTTCAGGCAAAATTAAAGAATTTTGAACTAATATCTATATCCTAAAATACACCTCTGCAGAAACAAGGCCAATCAAAGTATGTTCTAAAATCTAAAGAAAATGCTTATATCCAAAAGTATAACGGTTATGAAGAAAGCATTTGTGACTTCACTAATTTGTCAAAACTATCATTTCGGCAGAAATTAAAAATATTACTCGACTAAAAGGGCTAAATTAGGTCAAAACACTCTGAGTTTGTCTGAAAAATACCATATAAAAGTTTGTCGAGATAATTTATAAACACCCTGTACATTATCTGTAACAAGCTTTACTATAATTGTTATGTCTCGTGTCACTTAACCTTTAGTCTTAGCCAGTTGAGTCAGTCTTTAGTAACATGATACTAATGCCAGGATTTTAAAACTTGTAATAATCTACACGCCACTTGCTTGCTAACTAACTTTAATATTATAAAATATAATAAAATAATTTTGTATAACCTTATAGTCTTTTGTTTTAATCTAAAATTGTTAAACTTTCCTTTATTTTCTCTTTACTACAATTTTTCCAAACGGTTTACCTAAATTAAATATATGCTGTAATGAATTCAAAGACTTCCACAACCAGTTTCAGTATTAACAAAACGTTTTCCGGATTGGGACCGTGTCATTGTTGAGACAGAATAACTCAACGTTTCGCCCACTTTTTTAAGGGGCTTCTTCAGGAAGAAAGGGAGCACGAAAACAGCACGGTAACTCAACGTGTCAACCACGCCAGAGGCGAAACTCTTTTAGCAAGAGGCAGAAGGGTAACGGTAACTCAACTTGTCAACCAAGTCAGAGGCGAAACCCTTCTGAAGAGAAACAGTAAAGGCAGCGATTTTATATCGGCTGTATTCGGACAAACGTATCTGACTGTAATGACGATTGGTCAGGGGTGAAGGGAGCGGAACCAGTAATGATAGCGGACTTCCAAATATCGGATATATAATAACCAGTGTTACGATTCAAGTTATTAAGGGTATTGATGATTCCAATGGCATGTTGAAAAAATTAGTGGCGTTGGCAATGATCGAAGATTTTTCAAACAATATTTTATGGCCAGTGAGGAGTATTACATTTTAGCAATTTGAAGAGTAAAGCGTCGATCCAAACTTCATCGAACACTTGTGCAATGTTAATGAAAAATGTTGGGAAATGCTGTTTATTCTCAAAATGAATTAGAGCCAAGCAAGTGCAACAAACAGCAGAAAGAAATCAAGTAAGATGGTTCGGGAACTTTTGCAGAATAGAGAAGTATGGAACACCAAAATGGATAAAAACATAAACTACGACCTAATCAGAAGATTACTGGCCCTATATAACTTAAAAGAATTGCATAAGAATGGATAACAACAAGCTGAAACTAATTTAGACAAATGAAGGAATGAGGTAGAAGCCAGGATGCCCTTTGCTGTTTATTTTAGCATCAGATGATATAAAGAATTTAATGACTTACAAGCAAGGGTAAAAGCAGTATCCAAATGATAACGGCAGGTTTCGGCTCTTACGGAATGCAGGACCAGAACGCCATTAATGAAATACAGATTATAATAATATGAAGAGCCAAACGGATTTACGAAGGCCTAGGAAACGAAGTTTTGAACAAATCTTGAAACTATCAGCAGTATAAGAGTAAGTACATTTTTCAATTATAAAATACCTTTTCTTCCTCTGGACGATATACATATTAAAGGGTGAAATACCAAATGCAAAAAGTAAGTACAACGTCTTTCCCCAATGAATTTAAATGGCAATCATGTGGAACTATACCAACTTCGAATACGAAGTATGATTTAGATAGAGACCTAGACCAATAGCTATTTATGACAAAAAAGTTAAGAGGGCTCCAGAGCACGTGACTTTCCATGTTGTTTGATCTTAATATAAGGGCTACAACTACTTTTACATGTGTTTGGTATTTACAGATCGTGTCTTAGTGTCGCTTTGAAGATTTTTAAACAATACCAATATCCGCTGCGTAACACGTAACGCGGTTAGAAAATTTTACTAAATTTCTTCCAAGTATTGTCATGAAAAATCTGTGCTTAGACAAGTAGCCTAAATTTACTGTGGCTATTTAGGATGCTATTCCTAAATTTTGAAAAGTGTTGTTTGTTTCTATTTTTATTCCGTTTTTTCCCAAGTGTTTAATTTTTAATAAATATTCCTCATTTATAAAGTCAAAAGAAACAAAACAGTAAAAACCGGAATTAATTATCTCAATTATCATAAAAGTAATTTTCCGTCAAAAGAAGAGAAATAACTCTTATGAGCTACCCTTTTTTAATTTACGGTTTGATTCGTGATGTATGTACATACCTACTTAGATCGATGCTCACTTAACAATTTCAACAATGTTTTCCAAAGTTTATCTATGACAGCCAAATGAAATTTTGAAAGAAAAGCTGATAAAAATGTACGGCACGAGATGAAACCTTAAGAAAACCCCAAACATTCTAATCGAATTTTACAAATCTTAAAATATATTCGTTTTGTTATTAAATAAATGACTAACAAGCACTTAAAGAAAGGAAATAGACAAAATCATAGATGGAAGAAATAGGATAAAACAGCCAAAAGAGAAGAAGGGAGAAGGTTTATACGAAGTGATAGAAACTCCCCGGTTAATAGGTTATTATTGTACTAGTAGTTCTCAAGTTTAATATTTGTTTTTGTTTGAGACCAGGAATAAAGTGATAAGTTCCAAACATTTCTCTGATACCTCTTTCAGCACTTTTCCAGTAATTAGGTAGTAACCTGGAGCTTTACTACAGTTGGTTTCTGAGATAACTTTTCTTACTTCGCTGATTGCGAAATTTTTGATTAGCTCGTCCATTTGTGAGGGTGCTTCTAAAAAGTTGTGTATTTTACATGCTTTATCGGATGTTAATTCGGAAGGGTAGGGTTTAAATACATTTGCTAGGTGGTTAAAGAACATTATTGCATTGCGTTTTCCCCGTTACTTCACGACCATGTGTTATTTGAGCCTTTAATGGGGGGAATCATCTGTTGGGGCCGTTTAATTTTCTTGGTGACCTTAAATAGCGAATAGTTGTTTCCTTCGTAGCAGTTAAAGCTTCAAATTATTCCTGAAATGATTGATTCCTGAGTTTTATTAACAGTTTGACTACCTTACTGAACTTCCTGTTGTCTTCAGCCGATCTTTGTTAATTGCCATTTTTCAGCGATTTTCTGTTTGGCGATTACAGGACACTCGTCCTTTATATGTGGCTTGACAAGCAACAGTTTGTGCGGCCTTAGTGAAGTTGTCTATAGCCGCGTCTAATTCATATTCCGTCTTTAAGGGTACGTATGAGATTATTTGTTCATCTAGTATTTGCTCGAACATGCCCCAGTTTATTTTGGTACTGTATAGAATCGGGTGTTTCTCCTTTTCTATAATTTTAGATTATACAATTCATAATATAATTAACCAATCAGCATCAAGCATTTTGCTTGGTTACTACGTATTGATAAGTGAATATACCCTTGACGACGTGGTATAATCACTTTGGTATATCCGCTGGTCCTAAACAATGTAAAACTCGAACCTACTATGAATATTTTTTCAATTTTTTCCGTAGCAACCATATTTACATTGTTTGTCAACAAACGTCACTTGCACATAAAATTCAGTTTTGTTATTTATTCATTATATAATCTAATTGTATACCACTCGAGCAGTCGCAAATAATCAAATACTTTGCCTCCTTGCTCGACGTATTGTCGCAAAACACCACTCGTCGCTAACGCGACTCGTGGTGTTTCTTGACAATACGTCTCGTAACTCGTCAAAGTATTTTCGATTATTTTCTATGCTCTCGTGGTATAACTAGTGAGTATATGGTGATCAGAATCAGCAAGTGGTCGGAAGATAGGTCCCAAAAAACTTCAGTTTTGATTTGTCTGGTGTTAATACCTTTTGTTACTCGTACGCAAAAGTCAGTCAAATCAGGCATCTTATTCCGATCAGTTTGCCAGTTGATAAGTGATTTAAATTATTTACTTTCATTGATATCAGGAGTTCCTTTTGTAGTCGCTAATCTCGAACCCCAGTGTGGGTGCTTGGCATTATAATCTCCCGCAGAAATAAATTTATTTGTGTTGAAGAAAAGGTGGTACTGTTCTTGTTTATTTGCATGTTTGGGGGGAAATTTTTAATGCAGTAGCTACTCACATTGGGACATTTTCCTCATCAGTAGAGGGTCGCTGAGACAATTATGTTGCCTAAATCCGGAAAAAAACTGGAAGTCACTTTTTATAGGCCAATCAGCCTACTGCCTGTACTGTCTATGATCGTCGAAAAAGTGTTCATCAAATGATTGAAACCTCTGCTGGCAACAGTCATTCCAAATCACCAATTTAGCTTTAAAAACCAACACATCACAATACAGCAGGTGCATAGAGTGGTCTGATAAACAAGTCTGGAGGGCAAACGATTTTGCTCTGGCGCATTTTTAGGCATAAACCAGGCATTTGATAAAGTCTGGTATCGAGATCTTTGCTACAAGCTGAAGAAGCACCTCCCGCATACTTTCTAGCAGATTCTTAGATCGTACTTGGAGAACAAGTATTTTTATATAAAACACCAAGGCGAGTATACTCATCTGAAACCTATAAGTTTCGTAAGGTAGTGTTCTTGGGCCGGTTCTCTACCTCCTGTTTACGGCCGATCTTCCAACCACCTGTCTAACCATAGACGACATCTTATCATCACATATCAACCCACCCCGCTTCTGCGTCCACAGAATTCAATCATGGCTCAAAAAATGAACAGTGAAAGCAAAGTTACACCACGCTACTTTCACTATTAAAAAAGATACTTGCCCACCAGTTATTTTAAATAATCTACTACCACAGGCTGAGGACGCAAATGATCCAGGCATACACCTCGATAGAAGGTTAACTTGGTGTAAACACATATGGTCTAAAAGGAAACAACGCGGAACAAAACTTTATCAAATGTACATATTGGTTTATCGGACGAAAGTCACAGCCCTCCCTGGCAAATAAACTGCTGCTGTCTTAGTTATTCACAAACCGATTTGGACATACGTTATGCAGCTGTGGGGCTCTGCATTTCTGCAAGTGACTCTAATATCAAGATTCTACGGATGAATCAAAACACAGTGCTCAGAATTTTGTTATTCATCATGATCGCAGATGAACACAATTCCGGCAGAAATAAAGCATTATGTCAAAAAATACCGTGAAAAAATCAAAGTGCAAAACCCAAATAAGTTCGCCAAAAATCTTTTAGACAGTAGTGGTTAAATGAGAAGACTTAAAAGATTCAAACCCTCAGACCTGGTTTCCAGATTTAATTAAGGCTAATCATAGGTTATACGTGTAATATTTCCAAAGTGTAAGACAGTTTAGCTAAAATTTAAAAAAAGGGCAACTTCAATGAAATTTTCCATACAAGCCAATGCAATTTATTGAATTGTCATAAAATTTACTTATTGTTCTTTGATAAATTGTAAATATTCATTGAAATAAAAAAAAAAGGAATAAAGTAAAAGTATCGACACACTCCATGAGGGAGTATGGACGGCAATATGGAGTGTTAGGGCCTCCTGCCTAAGTCGCTCTCATACCAAAATTGCTGGAAAGCAAGAAGCAAGATAAGAAACGAAGTATTTCGAGGCATAATGCGAACTGCACTTTTATAAGATAATTAAGTTTGTTTCATATTCTTAAGTTCCCGGCTTTAAGTGCTTAAGTATTTACAGCACTTCTCATCGCAGACTAATTAATAATGAGCAGTTATCAGTCGTTGCAACGGTAAATCTTAATAATTGAGAAAATTAATGGCGAAACTTTCAGAACAAAACCTCCCTTGCCTTTTTTTGTATCAATTTACAGTTAGTGGCGTGTTTCTGTGGAGCGGATTAAAATAAAAATACGTAATTTTCAGAATTCTTATGGTAGAAGTTGGGTTAAAAAATTACATTCTTAATTTAGTATTTATCTTATACGGAATTCAAACAAGATAAGATCGAGGCGGCAGCCAAAATTCGCGACAATAAAGTGCAATTACCTTAAATTGATATTTGGCTTCGAATTTTAATTTTGAGCCAAATAAATTGCACTTTAAGGTGATAACTATCGCAGATCTGACCAGTTTACAGTAAAACTTTTGAAGTACCGAAACGCTATGTTAAGAATTCCAAAACTGCCAGTAAATAACTTACGTGGCTTTAATGAAGGTTAAAAATATTATAAGCCGTCGAATTTAATAAGCTTTACGGGTAAGTGAAACTGATTATTCCGAAGATAATTTACGGCGACTGCTTTACGTTAAATATCGGTCATTTTTCTGTGGGGTTCATTATATTTAGCGCGGTATAATTCAGTAATCTGTGGTAAACTTAAGAAACCGTGGGGATTTTTAACAGGGTTTCCAGTTACGGAAAGTTTATACTGTAAATAACAACCAATTGATAGGCTGCGTACTGTATAACAAATATAACTAACCATAATCGTATTTCTTCATGTAAAAGGATATTTCAACGATATGTTACAGTAGTCGAGCAAGTTAACTCGTGTATTGTGTATCTACTTACGGTTGCCAACTTAAAAGCATTATTTTCTAACATTGTTTAGCATCAACTGAAGCCAGCTTGTAAAGGAAAAAACATTACAGTTATCGTAGAGGAATGCCAGAATAGGTTGTTACGAAAAAGTATAAATACACCAGATACAAATCAAATAGTTTTGTAGAGATGCGATGCGAATCGTTTATTGAGGAATTTATAAAACGTTAAGTGAAACTAGATGAAGTTTCGAGCCGTTTTAAAATACCGTAAATGGTCCGGTCGCTGGCTTTTTTGTCTTTTTAAACTTATGGCAACCGTATTTTTTAATATCTCTTTGTGCTAATTAATTGCTGCGCTATTGTGTATTGTAACTACAATATGATAACTTCAGATCTATTACATCTTACGTATAAACAACTTTGGGTTTTAAAGTAACATCCTATAAAACTATCAAAGCGAAATAGATTTGCCGAATATCCTATTGTGATATTTATCAGAATGGTTTTATTGCTGTTTTGCACCAAAAGGAATTGGAAACTTCGTTTATATTAAAAAAGAAAGGGGTTTGCAAAAGTCTAAGTACGATTTTATTCCCAATTTTTTTATATCTTAAGCATCACACTGTATGTAGATTTCAAGAAATTCATATATAAAGTTTTCAATTCTCCGGAAGAACTAGATTGTTATACTTATAAGTTACGACTTCCCTGAATTATTTCGAATGAATAGCATAAAAACAATAATTTTGAAATCCCCAGTTTTTCAAAAATTACTTGAATTTCTACAAAAAATCCTGGATGAGTTTGGAAAACCCAGAATTTTGGAAACATTGAAAAATATATATTTTTTATCGAAAGCATCAGAAATTTTCAGATATTTCAGCGTTTTTCTGAAAATGTTTTGACTTTTTTTGGGGATTCTGGATGATTCTAACAGAATCCAGATTTGCTTAAAATAAGTGTAATAAATATTATTTTTGGGAACTTCTTAACATTCAGTAAAATTTGGCGAGTTTTGCAGTTTCCGGAAGAATCCGGATAGTTATTAAGGACCCAGATTTTCCTTAATAATTCCGAGTGCTTGAAAAAATTAGGCTTCTACTCGCAGAGAAGCAAAAATTTTCTTAAATATGTTAACATTTTAATTTTGTTGTTTTTGGAGATATCACAAACAATTTTTCAAAATTTGAAATGTTGCAAATTCGTGATTTTTTAGAACTTACTTGGTTTTTCTGAAGATTTTAGACCAGTCAGGAAAATCCAAAATTCAACTAATAGAAGAATAGACTTTTTTTATACCGTTAACTGTCAAAATTCCGACTTTCCAACTGCCTTTTAAAATATTTGCATTAATTTATTTCCAGAGTTGGCCGGACTTTCTTGGGAATTCCAGATGATTCTAACAGAATCCAGATTTGCTTAAAATAAATACAATAAATATTACTTCTGGAAACTTCGTAAAATTTATTAAAATCAGTAATTTGGCAATTTTCATAGTTTGTGGAAATATCCGGTTTATTATTAAGTACCCGAATTTTCTTCGATAATTTCTTTTTCAGAAAATTCTGGACAAGTCTGGAAAATCTACGATTTCACTTATACAAGAATATTTTTCTAAATTGTTGACTTTAAAAATGCTGACAATGTGCCAATGTATTTTTAGGTCGCTTTAAGGATTTTCAAATTTCGTATCAATTTATATCTGTAATTACCCGGATTATCTTTTGCGGATTGCGGAAAATTTTAGCAGAACTCCTATTTCCTTAACGTAACTGTTTATGTGTGGTTATTGTTGATATTATTGTTATTGATTTTAGCAAGCACTGAGTGAGTATATGAGGCTCGTTGTTGTTGTTTATTGGGGCATGCCACTACGGGACACACTTAGCCGACTATGTACCTGGGAACTTGGGTGACTCGGCGTGATCACCAAGAGCCCTTGACCTGGCTGCATTTACCGATGCAGTGCAGTGACTCCCGGGCGATGCACCCCGGGGTGGTCACATTTTCTTTGTTCCGTTGGCTTCCTAGACTGTATGGGTCATCTAGGATGGATGAAACATCGGCATGGGTGGATCTCTAATTGTCGAATATGTTATGTCATAGTAGGCTTACGCGTATGTCTTCCGGTTTCAACTGTAGCTGAAGGTGCACGCATCGTCATCACCTCTCAACATCCCCGAGGGTTTTCTACTAGATATAACGTGGGATTCCACAGGAGGATCCCCCCCCCTGTAAGTAACACTAACTGAACCTATACTACTAAATATAGTAATGTGTGCCTGTTTTGCATTCATGTATCGCTGCTATCTGTATATTTGCCTGGGTGAATGTGAGCATTAACGTTTATATTAAGCTTTAGGTGTTTACGAGGCCTGATCGGTGTTACACGTTAATCTGTCTTGGGTGGAATTAACGTTATTTCTTGGTAAGTTGATCGAATGTGCATTGGTAAATATAAATACGCCATTTCAACAGTAATTAAAATAAAATGGAAACCGCAACCGACACCGCCCTACCTTTGTAAACCATGTTTGATTTTCAAAGGTTTTTCCAAAAATTTCTTGAAGAATTATGTAGGAATGTTTCCTATTAATATCTGTAATTCTCGGAGTTTCCGGAGTTTCCCGGACTTTTACAGTAGATTACGAGCAAAGAAGAAAATGTTTTTCAAAAAATTATTCGGAATTCGGAAAATTCCAGGACTCCACTGTCTCCACTTAAATAAAAGGAACATTCTGTATATCAGAAACTCTTTAAAAATCTGGAAAATTCTCCGAGATACTTTTGCGATTTCCTTACTGATTTTAAAATTTCCTATTAATGTTCTAAACTTCCGGAATTTTTGGTAATTGTCGGAAATTTTTTGAAAACATTCCGTATAATTCCAGGAGAATCCAGATTTAACTAACTCAGAGTCCACTAATAATCATATACACCGTCTGCTTTTCCAAGAATTTTTTGAAAAATTTTTCGGATTTACTCGAATTCTTACAGAAGATTTCCAGCTACTTCAAGAAGATGTTTATCAAAAAAGTACCGTAATTTTTTTTAAACCTAAGGCGACGTTATTTATTTAACATCTCTTTGTGCTAATTAGATTTCAAACAAACAAGCATTGAAAAATATGGCCAGGGCAGTTCCAAATAAATATTGGCATATACAACTTGACGGTTGCTTTCATCAAATACAGCGGCTACTTTACGAGTCTAGCAACGCCTCGACCATGAATCAATATTTTTAAATTAACCAATTTATTGATAGTGATCTGCCAGTACAGATGGCAACTTTCATCACTGTGTTATGTAGTTTGTGTTTTATCAGGGTAGGCATCGGTTTGAATCACTAGAAACAAAAAGTTGTCGTTCGATAGCGGCTTCATCTAACATATAACAAAAAACTAGCTCTATAATTTACAGCACAGAACAATCAATACACAATACAATCCGTGCACGTATGACAAATCGCAAAATAAAAATATAAAAATCCGATCTGAAGCTTTCATTTCATTAGCTTAAAAGTTCCCTATAAATTCATGATTAACCGTTACCAGACAAAAATCTAACCTAACAATATTATTATTTCTTCCCTGATTATATAGATACACCGTATATTGTTTTATCTTTCATCAAATACGAGATATAAATTGCACGCTCCGTTATTTTAGACCCCGAATATTTCCGACATTCACATATATGAGACGTTGTGACAGTAAAAACTACTATTCTTACTGATTTATTACGAAATTAAATTACTGATCCAGGATCAACGCTTTTCAATTTAATTAAATTTATTTCTCGGTAGCTATTTTATAATTTCCTGTTTTACCAATAGATACTGATTAATGAAGGATCATAAATATTGTCGCGCATTCTTTAATATTGTTATTGCAAAGATATAAAGGACGATATAGCGTAATTTATCGCGTTTTTTATAGGCACAACAATTTATTTAATTTGTATTGTAATAAAGCCACTCTTGATGCGCTTTGTTAAGAAGTAGTTTTGTATGGTTTTATTAAACACACAGACAGAACTGGAATTAAATTGGGTATACAAAATGTACCTCAAGAATTCAATTGGAAACTGCTGGCCAAAGCTTTATTGTAGATTATGTTAAATATTTAGAAAAATATGCAGCAAAACATTCGTAAAATTAGCAGAAACATAAATTAGTTCTCCGTTTCATGTTCCCAAAACACTTATTAGCGAGTAAACAACAACCACGTGAATTACTGATGAAGATTAATAATTTTTCAGTGTTACTAGCAAAGATGAGTATAAATCAAGCTATACAGGGTGCCCTAGAGCGAGTGAAACTCCACCATAACGCCTGAATTATGCTATTGTAACACCCCGTTTTGAGGTCTTAGAAAATTTTTGTTTGTTTGTTTCGTTTGTTTAAATCGTGTCAACACAATTTACTGATACTCAAAAGTGGTTTGAAGTGACTTCACAAGAAGAAACAACCAAAATATAAACCTGCAGGATTTAAACAAAACATTCACAATTCTAACTAATTACGATTTATATTTCAACATTGTTATTGAAAAAATAGGTTTAACCGTAAATTCAGAATGGCTTTAAACGAAATTTAGAAGTATGGCATGAAATTTTAGTTCGTCAAAGAGTCACTAAAGACGAAATTTTAAATCTAAATTAAATTCTTTGTAGTACAACAGATTTAAATTAAATAATGCTATTCAAGTTTTATTCCAAATTCAAATGCAAATTTCAATGTGTGTAATTTTAAGAAATATTATTCTTAGGTTATATTTTTTTAGTTATGCTGAGGGGATTCAACCGTCACAGACTCCTACCGGATATTAATTTTCAAACTCCAGCCTCTTGGTGTGGAAAACAAGAAAATGGTTGAAGTACAAATTAGTGTAATTTTGGAAAATTTTATTTATGAATTTAATGATTTTTAAAATTTCTAATCTAATCTAAAATTAATTTACAAATTTTTTAATTTTGGTTAAGAAAACGACAAAATATTTGAACCACAAATAATGTGGCTTAAATCATTTTATTCTTAGATTAGAATAGTTTTTCAAAAGCTACTCTTGAAGAGTTTAAAGAGGCAGATTCTTACCTGAAATTAAATTTCAAAATTAAAAAATGTTGTTTGAAAAGCATTAAAAATCTTGAAGCACAAGATACCCTAATTTTGAGAAATTTAATTCTTAGATTAAGAAATTGAAACATTTACCTCTTGGTGGCTTTACTACGGCTAGAGAATTTTGCCAAAAATTCATTTCGAAAATATAGAAATTTGTGTTTGAGAAATAACAAAATTTTGAAGCATAGAACAGTCACTTTTTTTAGTTTATCTGTAAAACATTGGGATTTCTTTCAATAATATTTGAGCTTTTGAAGATTTAGCCCGATTTTTCAGATGGCAGGACTGAATTTTAAAACTTCAGTTGACTTCCTTTAAATTCTTATTTTATCATTTAAACTTGTTAATATACTTTTCAAATCTGTTAAAAAACAAAATTCTAAATAATAATTCTCGTTTTTCAAGAATTGTAATTTAGGCAAAAAGCTTTGATAAATGAATTCCTAAACATAAGATTTATTTCAATTCCTGTTTGGGTCACAATTTTCATGAACTTTAGAACTCCAAAAAATATTACAGAAACAAACTACAGATCGAATTTTAATATTAAAATTACGAATTTATAGCTTAAAATTTGTTGAGTTGACTTGGAAAGCAAAATTTTCAAAAAACCCCATTCTGTCAAAAATTGCAAGAAATAATCTCGAAATTCAATACTAAAAAATTTGGACAAAATATTTGTCAATTCTTACAATTAGGATTAATTAAAATTTTTGTTTGGGCCATTATTATCATAATTTTAAAATTCTCAAAACTATTTCAAAAATTCCCTGAAAGTCTTCGAATTTAAAAATAGGAGTTTTCTTCTGATAAATTCTATTTTTCGCATTGATTAAGATGATTCAAGTTTCAGGCTAAGAATCTAATTTTAATACTAAACTTAAGGAGTTAAAATTCTCTAAGTGGACTTAGAAAACAATATTTTCAGAAACCCCCATTTTGTTGCAAATCAAAAATTCCAAACAATAATCAGCACTAACAAATTTAACCAAAGCGATTTTTTAATTTCTAAAATTAGTACTTACATTTACAATTCCGTGTTTTACAAGTGAATTCCTACTTTGTGCTAACAGAATTTCAAAATTATATTCAAGATATTAAATTATTATTAATTCAAAATTTCCGCTTCAGTACCTATAAGAATTTAAGCCAAAGCTAAACTGATGGTTTCAAGTTTCCAATTTTGAAGTTTAGTGTAATTTTCCATTTGAAACTCAAAATATCGATCAGAAATTTGTTTTAAATCGACTTTAAGGATGGAAATATAAACTTTGTAAGCGATAATTTCAAAATTTCGAATTTGATTTAAAACATTTTTAGATTCTGATTTAAACCTACTGATAATGAGAGTGTTGTAGTTTAAATTTCAAGTATGTAAAACCTGAAATTTTGACTTCGAAATAAAATTCTGTGTTTTACATCTTTGCTTTTAATTTTTTTAAATTTACAGCTTATAGTTTTTGTTTAAAATTCAGTTTTAATCTCTAAATTATAGTCATAAAATCATATGCTAGAAGTTTGATTTAAGAATGCGTTTATTCGACTTTTAAGGTGCATTATAAAGTTTTCAAGGGAAAATTTTTGAGTCCGAATTTAATACATAAGTAGTTATTCAGCATGGAATGCTCACTTTGAACTGGCGGAATTTTGAATTTTGAGTTTCCACCCTAATTTACAGTTTTGAGTTTCCAATTTTAAATTTTGATATATTTTCAATTTGAAATTCAAAACTAATTGACTTTAAAGATGCAAATATGACAATATTGCAAGTGAAAATTTCTGAGTTATATTCAAAATTTCCAATTTTAAGTTAAAACGAGAAATTATGGCTTCGAAATGAAAATTTTCTTACTTTCTTCTTCACTCAATTTTAGCATAATTATATTTTTGTTTTAAAAGAGTATTCCTGTTTAAACGGGTTAACTTCAGTTCACTTCACTTTTTCAAGTGAAACTTTCTAAATTTAAAATTTGGAGTTTCAGTTTGGAATTTCTGGGTTGAACTGGCTGAATGTCGGGACTACTTTTGGAATTCAAGTTAAAGCTTGAAATTTCCAATTTCCGTCTATTAGTTTTGAAAAGGGGTATCTATATTTACAAAAGCACATTTGATCTCCTTACCAAGTAATAACGTTCATTCCATCCAAGTTAGATTAACCTGTAATCTCGACCAGATCTCGCAGGGATACATAAAACAGGTATACATTACTACCCGTAGCAGTATAGGTTCAGATAGTATTACATACAGGGGGAAGAGAATCCCCCTGTAGAATCCCACGCTGCATCTAGTAGAAACGCCTCGGAAATGTTGGGGAGTGATAAGTCACGGGTGCACCTTCAGCTACTTATAAACCTGCAATTAGGCAGAAATGTGCCGCACGCCAACTATGACGAAACATAACAAATGGGAGATCCACCCATGTCGATGTTCCACCCATCCTAGATGACCCATACGGTCTAGGAAGTCAACGGAACAAAGAACCTGCGGAGGCGGACGTACGTAACTACCCCGGGAGGCTTAACCCGGAGTCACTGCACTGTATAAATGCAGCCAGGTCAAGGGCCCTCGGTAACCACGCCGAATTACCAAGTTCCCAGGTACATAGCCGGCTAAATGGATCACAGAGCCTCATGCTCTGATAAAGTGCCCCAAAAAGCTTCAATGGTTGTACAGATAAATTACAATAATATCAAAAAAGACCTGGCATCTTTATATGACTAATCACCCAAAATGCATTTTAAACCAAAGCACTACTAATTCGCATTACCATACACAAACACACCTGCTTTGTTGCATTCGTTAACACATTTGTACGCCAACGCGTCTCGTAACCGACTATATTTCTTAGATTCTGACCTGGGTCGGAGCCCTTAACCATAACTAATTCCCATATTTTAAAAGATCTGGTTCGGGTTTAATAAACAAGCGGTCTTTGTTTCAAGAAATGTGATGCTAACGTCATTGCTGCCAAAAGTACGTAGAACATTCTTAATTTTATTATTCGTATGAAAATTCAATTTCAAACTTAGAATTTCAATCAAAAAGTCAAAATTCGATTTAAATTTCGGCATATTCAACTTCAATATCAATAAAGGGGCGTTCGATTTTTGTTGATCAACTAAACTTGATCAACTATTTTGTTCACACGTTTCAAGAAAAATCGAATCGACAGTTATAATTAAAATGGCGCCGAATGAAATTTGATGTACTAGCTCTTGCGTTTGATACGCCTAATAGTCTTTATTTTATTTTTTATATCGGCTATAGTAAGGCCAGATAAATTCATTTCGTTAACAATGACGCGTAGGGCTTTTTCTCTGGCATCTCTATTTTTGTACAATTCACCTCGATAATTCTGGAGACAGTCATGTGGGTAATATAATTCCAGAAATTTCATCATCGTATCTTCCGATCATTTAAGTGTCATTTTGTCCACAATTTAAATGTTTGCATGGAAGTGTTTCCACTACGTACGTACACAACCGTAATTCAAGTAGACTAGAAAGGTTCACACGTTTCAACCAGGTTTCAACTTGATCGAAAACTTGCAGTGACTCATGAGTTGATCAACAAAAGTTTGAATGGGTCAAACTTTTGTGGAAACGATTAAAGTTGATCAACTAAAATTGAAATAGAGGTTTTCACGGTATTCTTTATTCGATTTTTGTTGATCAACAAAAATCGAACCGTGAGAACGCCCCTTTAGTGTATAAATAAAAATTTGTGAAGTTAATATTTCAGCATTTAATTCAAATTGAATATGCGTAAAATTTGCAAAAAAATATACATAAAATACGAAGCAACTCCTTCAGATATACATAAATATACGAGTAATAAAAATCCTCGATTGTGTACTTATTATAATTTTCTTGTCCATTAAAGATGTTAAGATATGCGGTGATTGTCTGTACGAAAACAATTTATTAAGAAAATTAAAAGGATTTATTTGAAAGATAAGAATAAAATTATCACTTTTGTGGAATTCGTATCGTATTACGGTGAAACGTGGGAAGATTAATAATACAGTTAGAATAAAAATCGACGGGCTATAACTAAGCTTTTGCTGATTTGATAATTTAAAGACCTGTATTTTAAGCACCCTGTTTCAAATCAGCCGAGAATTAAAAACCACCGAGTGATTTTAGTTATTAAACGTACGTTTCATTTACATGCAAGAAAACTTATTACATTCACTAAATTAGTTCATTATTAACAAACGTGGAAAAAGACGACAAGCAATGAAATATATCGCGTACGGAAAATAGCCTCGGTGCTTTTCATACGTGTAGTAACATGAATTTGTGATGTTTAATAACTAACGTTAATTGTAAGTGCCATTCACTGTAATTGTTGTAATAAATTTTACCTATAAATGTGTTAAAACCATTCCGTTAAAATTTATAGTGAAGCGAGGTGTTTTTAACAAACACGAAACTGGTAAAATATGCGGAGAAACATTTGTAAAACACGCACTTAAAAAAACAATCCTTACGTCATTTGTAACAATTTTACCAGCGAGTACTATTTATTTGTTTAAAATTACGATCCGTAGAATATTATTACTTTCAAAACGACAAAAACATGTAAAACGCCCAACAAGTCTACGAATCAATCACCGGTTACCGTTAGTGTTAATTAGAAAACTTGACCCCGGTATAGCCGAACAATGAAGTTCTTAACTTGACAGTCTTTACTTTGATAAATAATTCAGTTGGTTTACTTTGGCGTGTGATAACAAGCCCTTAAAGTTTTTAAAGGTTTAGTTTTAAGCACTGTGGCTCATAGAAATGGTTAAAAGAAATTTAGGTTTTTAATGAGCTTACTGAAGAATTGACGACGGTTATGTATGTACAGGGTGTTTCTAAATTATACCGACAAACTTGTTCAGGGAAATTTTCAGACTAAAATAAAACCAAAACGACCTGATTTACTTATATCCATGTACCTCTGAGAGGATACGGTCAATCAAAGTTTACTCTAAAAAATTAAAGCGACTTTATTATTAAGTGCACTGTTCGAACGCTTTAATGGAAGGTTATTCTAACCTTTTAATAACCGAATTAATTTACATTATTTTAATTTACGGGAAAGCTCTTCAAAATGCTGCAGCAGCTCTGAAAGACAGTTTGTGTTTCTGTTATGTGTGTGTTTGTGTAGAAGTGAATGGAGGAACATTTGAACATCTTTTTAAACATGTCAGTAATTGTTTATTGCCAATCTCAAGCCTGACAAAATGTAAGTAAACATATCCCAACCCATACTGCTAAATGTAAGGTATGCCTGGTTTGCTTTCATATATCACTGCTATCGGTGTTGCACAGAATTATATTTCCCAGGGTGATATGAGCATTAACGTTTGTATCAAGTTTCGGGTGATTACGAGACCTGGTCGAGGTTACACATTAAACTAACTTGGGTGGAATTAACTTTATTTTTTGGTAAGTTGATTGAATACCTGACAGATATAACCATGGATTTGATTTTATTTTTATATGCCTGTAATACAGTTTTTTTGAAATTAATGTAATTAATGTAGTACTTGTTAGAAATCATTATTATTATTGGAAATCAGTGTCATAGTCTCCGCATATTCATGTTAGTTCCGGGAGGCCTGTAGTCCCAAGATTGTTTTGATGATCTTTCTCTTTGTGGTTTATTCTCAGTTTTGGATAATAGCCTGTTCAGAAATTCTTGAACGCGTTCCATCCAATCCCTCTGATGCTTCACTTGCCCTTATGTTATTAAGTTTTGTCCTTCGGAATTTCTTCCATTATATTTGCTCGCCCACGCGCCACCTAATCTTTTAATTTTTCTGATTTCATAACCCCTACTGTGATTGTTCGATCGGTTCTTCGTACACTGTTTGACTTTCCGATTTGTCCTTCTACATTTCTTTTCTAACTTTCTCCACTACATGTTCTCTTAATATTCCTCTATCCTACATACACACAGTTTTGCTTGTATCTTTTGTCCAATACCATTTTGCATTTCTTCTTCTTCTTCTATTTCTTATTCTTCGAATTTTGTTTTATATACTTATGTATATGTATTTTTTAATTTTCAGCATCTGGTGGTGAAATAGCCACAAAAAAAGCACAAATTTTGCTTTACGTCGTGCAACAGATCAGGTTTTGCTGTGTTATCTATTGCTGATCTGCATTTTTGGTTGAACCGTGGGTGTGCGAATTACTTTCTGATTTTATATTCAACGTTCTTCTATGTTTTGTTTTTTCATTCTACATTTTTTGCAGTTATGTTATGAACCTATTTTACTCTTTTTTATCTATCCAGAAATCATGCATTATATTTTTCCTGTTTTTGTTTTAATTTTATTTTCGTCTTATATGCTGGCTTTATAATTCTGGTCTTTTATTAATCGACCGACGGTCTATATTACCGACTCTTCCACCGGTTGGTGCCCTTTATATTCCATGTTGTATTTGCAGATCTTTTCTTATAGCAAACTCTTATTAATTTTTGCTACATTTTCGTTGGTAACAGTATGTTTAATTTCCTATTACGGGTTTATGGATGTCTTCCATCGTTATCATATGGTTCTTGATTCTATACATCTTTGTAATCTCTTTACGTCTTCACATCATCTAATGGTAAAATAGGCAGCAAGGGGCTCGGCATGGCTTCCACTATACTCTTACATTTGTTTGTAATACACTGCATTTCATAAGAAATGAACCACCCCGAAGGAGTTGACGCAGAACTTCGAAATTACGTAGAAATGGGTAGTGCATGGAGACAAACAAATGATTATAGTTTCAAAAACAAATGACAACATTTATTGAAAATATCATTAATAATGTGTTGCATCTCCGCGTACTGTTATGCATTCAGTAACCCTTCGTGGCATGCTGGAAATCAGATGGTCGATCGCCTCTTGGGGCAGCTCATTCCAGGCTATCTGTAGCTGTTGACGTAATTCCCCTAAAGTGTTGGGAAGATGGGGTAATCGACGCAGTTTTCTGTCCATCATGTCCTAGACATGTTCAATAGGGTTTAAGTACGGGGATCTTGCCGGCCAAGGCAAATGCAGAACATTGTTTTGTGCTAGGAACTCTAACGTGACGTGAGCAGTATGACGCCGCGCATTATCATGTTGGAAGACGGCCCCTGGAAGGTCTCGGAGGAATGGCACTAACACAGGCTCCAAAATGGTGTCAATGTAACGGCGCGCGTTTAGAGTGCCCGGAATGAATATCAAGGGAGACCTGCCGTCGTAGCGTATTGCTCCCCACACCATTACACCAGGAGTTAAAGCCGTGTGGCGACGCTGAACGAACTGTAAATTTTGCCTCTGGCCTCTAGGTCGTCTGTTCCGTAAACGTCCGTCAGAATGCCATAAGCAAAATCGGGATTCGTCGCTGAAGACGATAGCTTCCCATTCATGGTCCCACTGCAGTCTGGTATCTTTATGTTGTTGAGTCATAGGAAGACGAAAATAAGGATGATATGATATGATAACAACAATCACAAACAAACGGCGAACTACTCCGAAAAATACGATCCAACAAAAGACATTTCAGGTTCTAACAAACAGATAATTTCTATCAGGAGTGACAGATGGCCTTCAAAATTTAATCATTTGTTTGTCTCCATGCACTACCCATTTCTACGTAATTTCGAAGTTCTGCGTCAACTCCTTCGGGGTGGTTCATTTCTTATGAAACGCAGAATAGTTTTGACTTACTATTATCCATTATTAGGCAAGTCTTGCAAGTTCTGTAGGATTAGAAAAGCCTGGTCTTCCATTCTGCAAAAGCTACCGAACCATCTCACCTTGCTCCCTTCTGGCGTTTGTTATACTGCATTCTCTCAAATTCCGTGTCGTAATCACCTGGTTCTCGATTCTATCCACTATTGCAATCCTTTCAACTCTACGCGTCATCTGATGGTAAAATAAGCAGCAAAGAGCGTATCGTGGTTCCCAACCCACTCTCAAATTTGTTCGCTTGTATTTTTTCTTGGTCTAAACAAACACTAGCATTATTCCAAAATATATCCCACTTGGTTTCTAAGCATACTTTAAAAACTTTTTTCGTAGTGTTTTCCGGTGTGCTGAGCAAAGATATTCTTCTATGGTTTCCACATTTTCTGCAACCGCCCTTGTAGATAAGAATAACGATTATCTTTCCTTAGTTTGCATGCTTTATTTTCCAGTTACAACTATGATACATGATTTTCTCTTTTCGGTATCAACTTTAAAATTTCTGGGCTGATTCTGTTACATCTGCATTCTTTCCACAATTATCCCCATATCCCCATTGCCTCTTCGAGTTTATCTGGCGAAGTTTCTTCTTCTTGTTCTATATGTATATCACACCCTTATCATGTTTCATTTTCTTCTTGCTCCTCTTCCTTTTCTTGTCGTTCTTCTTCTTCGTCCAATCTACTTCCTGCTGGTGGTTCTGTCCCTTCGAGAACTTCCATACAAGTTTGTCTTCAACTGTCTATGGTGTTTCGTGCTTCTGCTAATATACGAGTATTTCCATCCTTCTTAAATACCCTCAGGGAACTTTCTTGCTCTGGAGAACTTATAATCACTCTAGTAAGTTTTCTTCATTTTCTTTCTAAAACTCTCCGGTTAGCCCTTCTTAGCTTGTAACACTTCTTTGTCCTGATCTTTGGTGTTCCTGGTCCTTCTTAAACCAAGAAACCGAATGTTGCCAGTTCTTCTTGTTTCTGATTTAGCACAGATTTTCGCTATACTTATTGTGTTTCTTCTGTGTTTCAACGAGTCGCTTCATTTAACATTTTTTCCACTTTTGTTGAAAATTCGTTTTTAACGGCCATCTTTCTTTTTTTGGATTTCTTCATTCAGTAAGTTATAGTAATCAATAAAAAAAGGAAGCATCAAATTCCTTTGCCTTTCTTCATGTTTCTTCTGCAGTTAATTTGCTATTACTGGTTTCTTTAAACATTTAATTTTAATGTATCAATATCTGTCGTATAACATTTGCTTGGCTTTAGCCTCACATTCCATTTGTTCCTGCAGCCCTTTTCATCCTCGAATGAACTTCAGTAATTCGTTAGATCAATGAGAACCAAAGATATCAGCATTCCAATTGGACAAAGGTCGAGTTTATTCTTCTTCCTTCTATTACTTTAGTGACTATGCTTTTAAAATTCCACTTGGAATAATAAAGATTCTAGCAGGTTTAGCAGAAAATTCAGCGAGTCTAGGAAGCATCTAGCAATAATCAATTTACAAATTTGTGGAGGAAATGTATCAACTAATTGGCATTTTGAATATTTTCCTTCATATTCCTAATTTCTAATACGACCCTTGTTGGTCAGGGATAACATTTTCCAATTCAATAATGGCTTTTCAAGTGCCATGCCTACTCCTCCTTAGGCAATTCTACTTTAAACACTTAATTTGTTTAAATAATTAAGAGTTCAAACATAATGTGGTACAGCATTTAAAAAAGTTTTAGTTTTTATTAATTCAGGCTCTTTAAAATTGTTCCTTGCGTCGTGATCCAATTTTGGTGCTTCTATTGTATTGGTATTCTATTACAATGCTCTTCTTCCAGTTCGTATAAGAGATTGTTGAGTATAAAACGATTTCATTATCGTGTATTTCCAAGAAACACCATAATTTATAAAACATAAGGGTAACTTTCAAAATGCCGCTTAATAACACGAGTAATAAATTCAGAACCGCGATATTAATAACTTCGACACTTCATTTGGTGGGTAAGCTATTAAAAGGTGTATGTATAAATCGTTAGCAGTCACCTGTTTCAAAAGCCTACTGCAGATCATTTACTTGAGGCATGTAAATGACATAGGCTTTACACGTAACTGTATGCTCTTTATCGTGTGATTTATAGATTAAGAGTGATGTAATAGGTAAACATGTATCTTCCATGCAGTATAAACGGTGGGTTCCGAGTGTCCGACAAGTGTAAATTGCAGCTGGGATGCTGTAATTCATGCAGCTGACGGAATGCGATGCCGCCGCCATTATCGAGCTCACATTTTATGGTAATCAGGAATCCCAGATAAATTATACATAGGTTACAATGTAATGATAGCAGACCAGCAACCGTCTTAATTAGAGTCAATAAACGAGTACATATCCGCATAGACTACGCCTTTCTATAATTTATACATCATTTCTACGCTTTGCCAATCTTATTATTTCCATTTAAACATTTATTCAACTAGGGTTTTCATCGCTAACTTTGCATACAAGTTAATTTAAGTTTTGGGTAATATCTTTTGGAAATTTTTGAAAATAGGAAAAATGAAGAAATTCCTTTGATTATTTTTTCCAAAGCTGTTTACATGTTTTTTTGCGTTTTCTGACCAGGTTTCGCATTTATATTGTTTAAAATGATCAATAAAAATCGAGAGTTTTTTCCTCTAAAACGAATCCATTCAAGATTTTTTACCCCAAGATTAGGCACGATGTACCGTCCAGAAGTTGCAGTTTTTATTTATTTAAGAAATCAATCAGGCAGACAAACTCTTCTGACTAAAGCATAATAAAACAATACCTACATGTTACGCCAACAAAGTGGCCTTTCACTCCTCGTTGATAACCTCAAATCTCAACTAGCCGGTTTATGTAAATAGCTAAATTCACGTCAGAAAAAGTGAAGTCTACACATTCAAAACAGTCGAATTTCAGTGAGTAAAGTTCATTCAAAAAGTCGTGATTAGCGTTAAACTTTGTACAACTAATGATTACTTATTTCTTTCTTTCTTCTTCCCCTCTTATAGTTTCTGTCAACGAACATGCAAAAAACCACTTGAGATTTTACATCTATAATCCCTTACGTTGACAGAAGCTATACCTGTTATGGCGTCGGGTATGATTACTTATTTCAAAATCCAAAAACCTATAGATACCTCTGATACAATTGTGGTTTGAAATTTCGAAATTATTCCTTCGTTGGTTCGCTTATTTTACCTTCATTTATTCGTTGATTAATCTATGTACTCCTTAGGCCATTTGTTCGTTACTTCCCTCCTTACTCTATTTATTTATTTATTTATTTATTATTACATTTTTAAATCTTACCTTGCGGGTGCTAAGTATTTAAATAATGTGTTTTTATATTCTTCTTCTTTTTTCTAAATTCTTACTAAAACTGAGCGAAGCAGAGTTTAACAAAAGTTAATAATTCTTAATAAGATCAAGAAGATCCGACCCGATAATCTGCAGAAATAATTCTAAACATTAATTTTAGAAAAAGATCAAAGAAATGTTTACAAACACTATGAAATAGGTACAAGAACATATGCAGCTCGTTCTGAGAATTTTTTAAAGATTTTCTAAAACATTGATCTTAGAAGATTTCATTTTAGTTCTTCTTTCCCCATTCATTCGTTTCGTTTATTTAGCATTTATTTATTTACTCCTTCGTTCGTTCGTTCCTCCACTCCTTCATTTATTTATCTGGTTTTTGTAAAACTTTATAAAGTGGAGCTTAATACAATTTAATAATTGTTATTAAGCTGAAGAAGATCTGATAATCTGGAGAACTACCAAAAAAATTATTTTAGAGAAAATCAAAGAAAGGCTTACAAACACTATGAAATACAAGAATATCAGTGACTCGTTCAGAGGATTCTTTTAAAATTTTTAAAAACACATGATTGTTTATTTATTTATTCCTTCGTTCCTTCGCTCGTTTCTTTCCTCATTCATTGGCCTATTTACCGTTTATTTATTTACCCCTTCGTTCGTTCGTTTCGTACTTTCTTCAGTTATTTATTTATTTGTTTATTCGATAAGATCTAGGCTTACGTGTACCAAGTCCTACATCATTTTTACAAATATAAAGACTAACTATATAAAGGCGTGCAGGATTAATAATTATTATTGGGCTGAAGAAGATGTAAAGAAATAGCTAAAAGATTGCTTTAAAAGCTACATCAAACAAAGGCTTACAACACTATGAAATGTTCAGATGATGATTATCATTCAAGATTTTTAAAAACATTCGTTTTAAAAAAACGTTCTCAGATCTTTACTCGAAAATGTAGAAAAACTTAAAAAAGGGGATAAACATAAATCTTCATGAAAGTGGACTTAAAAAAAATTGCAATTGTTTTTATAATAAGAGAATATTTAGTGATATGAAAAAAATATTAAAAACATTAAGAATTTCCAAAAAAGTGTAAATTCACAAGAAATTATTATTTAGAGTCAAGCTGTGAAGAAATGTAAGGTAAGTAGCTCTTTCAAAAGGATTCCTTTCACACTTTGAAAAATAAAATATTCTTCGGTTTCTTTGATATATGTATTTACTAATTTTTTATAAAGGTTTCTTTTGACACTAAAAACCAATAAGTAACTTTCAGCACGATTCCTCCCAGGCTGCTAAAATAGCATATTTTTCAGTTTCCTTCACATTTTTACTCCATTTTCTATAAAATGTTTTTGAAACACGTTGCTGAAGGATAAATAAAGTAGTATTAAGAGAAAATCTAAAGGAAATGCATGCAAGTGATAATAATGGCTCATCGTTCTTATAAATTTTTTTAAAATTTTACAAAGTTAATGATTGGTATATTAAGTCGAAGACGAGCCAACAATCTAAAGAAATAGCTAGCATAATAATTGTGGAAAACAAATAAAATCAAAAAATATTGATAACTCGATCGACAGATTTTTCAAAAATATTGGTTTTAAAAGTTCTTTCAGTTTCTGTGGCATTCTTATTCGTTTACGTACTAAGGTTTTGTTGAAATCCTTGAAGCATTTTCTTGGGTTTATTTTCTGACTTTTTTAAAGAAGTCATAAACAACCTTCTAAAAGGCCAACGGAAATATTGCCGGAACTAAAAATTAAAAAACTCTGTCAGAAATTTAAGAATGAAAAACCTACTGGAAATTAATAGGAAATTTTAAGAAATAACTCAGTAAATTTTACAAACTCTAAGAAACCTTAACTAAAAGACGCTAAAACACAAAATCAAATAAATATTTAAAATAGAAACATATTGGTAGCTTTTCTTTTAAAAATTTCAAAAATATTAAGATTTTAAACATTTTCAGTTCTTATGGCGTTTGATTTATTTTCTTAGAAAAGCTGTGATGATTGGTAGCCTCAAAGCATATTCTTACATTAATTTTCTGATTTTTTTAGACAATTCAACCTCCTAAAAGTCCGAAGAAAATATTACAGCACCCGAAAATTAAAGTTCGCTAGGAAATTTGAGAGTGAAAAACCTGGTAAAAATTTTAATTATTAAGACAAAATACGAAATTTGAAGAATGTCGCAAAAACTATAAATCATAGCCATATAAATATCTAAAATAAGCCTTTTTGAAAAGTACTGACAGCTCGGTCAGGGCAGTTTCAAAACTATTAGTATTTAAATATGTTTCAGTTGCTTTGGCGTTTTCATTCATAAAGGGTTTGTTGAAGGCCTTCAAACATTTTCTTGTATTAATTTCTAACTTCCTTCAAAAATTCAATCTCCTAAAACTCAAGAGGAAACGTTGTAACAACGAAAAATTTAAAAAAATGTTCTGTAAGAAATTTGACGGTGAAAACCCGATAAAAATTATAACGAAATACTAAACATAAATACGATTAGTTATTTATTCCTTCATTTACTATTTATTTATTTATTTATTTATTGGTGAAAATCTAGGCATTTCTTCTTTCAGATATCTATTTATTTATTCCAACATTAGTCCAGTCAATAAAGGAATTGTAGAATGCATGGAGGGTGTCACAATTTTTGGCTTCAGGGCTTTGTTTGGAGTCGTTAGGAGGTAAACATACTAAAAGTCCCCGGTCATAGGTGGTGAGCAGGGTGCAGGGGGGGACTGAGAAGGTCTCTTTTTTTGTTTTTTTGCTTATATCTAGAAGATGGTGCATCTTAGCAAAAAAGTCATTGTATACAAAAACAAAGCTGATTAAATTTCCTACATTTTTGCTTTTTTAAGTTTTTTTCTATCTCCAACCGTTTATGAGAAATCCGCTATCAAAAATCGTTAATATTCGCAAGAAAATATTTTGCCTCCCGTTTTTCGCTAATCTTTTCTCTCTAGCACCTCATCTCTTCGGTTTACAGAAAAATTACCACAAAAGAAGTTGTACAGGATTAAATTTCCTTCAAAATGGTATGTACTTTTTATATATTTTGTTCGAAAATTAGCGATTTTTGATAGCGGATATCACATAAACGGTTGGAGATATAAAAAAACTTTACCAACCAAAAATGTGGAAAATTTTGACACCTTTGATTTTGTATATAATAACTTTTTCGCTAAGACGCACCTTATTCAAGATATAAGCAGAAAACCTAAAAAAGGGATCTTCTCGGCCCCCCCCCTGCACCCCGCTCACCTCCTATGTCCGGGGACTTTTAGTATGTTTACCTCCTAATGACTCCAAACAAAGCCCTGAAGTCAAAAATTGTGACACCCTCCATGCATTCTACACCCCCCTATTGAGCGTTCGTTGACTGGACTACATTCGTTCTCTCATTTATTCGTTTATTATTAATTTACTCACTTGCTCATTTTTTAATTGTTTTATTGACTTATTTATTGGATAGATCTAGATAGGTATAGACTTGTGAGTGCCAAGTATTTATATGTGTTATTTACCTTAAAATGAACAACAGAAAACAATCAAATATCCTCATTATCAAACCTGAATAAAATTGTTATTCCAGATTTCACTAAGCCAATTTTTACAACTTATACGTATCAAGATGGACTACTATAAAATTTTACATTTGTTTTTATTTCATCATGCAGAAACATATATTCTATAAGTCAGAAAGGCACACGCGTACTTATCTTTATGTTTATTTTATAGACAAAGATTGCTAATTGAAATGTTATGTAAATAAAGTTAATTAAGATGTTTTTTATTACAGTAATGAATTGTTATCATAGCTAATATATGTTTTGCTGTATGTGAGTATATATAAAAGATTTTATTAGTGATTTATTAGAAAACTTGTTTGGGAAATTTACTGCTTTTTTAAGATTGGGACAATTTTAGTAGATTATGCCAGGATCGTAAAATAAACGTAGATTAGCGTTTGTGACTGGTAATTTTCAGGTCGAAAATGTTTTTATGTTTCTGATATATAGGATTTTGCATAACACGCTTTTAAAGTTAACATAATTAAGGTTTGAATTAGCTGAAACAAGAATACAACCAAATTCTAAGAATTTTTAACATTTTAAATTCTCGAAAAATTAGATTATTAAAAGCAAATGCAAATGCTGGAAGAATAGTAGACTGCAACGTTTTCTTAGAATCGATATTTCTGCGAAAGCTTAAGTTAAAGCTTAGATTAAGGCTTAGGTTAAACATAGGTATGCTTTTTGACTTCTTACATAATCAATTCATCTTGCACACTTCTAAAGAATATGAGAAAGTGAGACGTTTTTAAATTCGAAAGACTTCATTCCATTCATTAAATTCAGTAAAGTGTGGACAATTGAGATCGTGTTGAATGAAGTCGTTAGGTGCATGAAATGTCGATACAAGCAGCCCAGCGGTGGTCCACGTAACAGAACGTAACACATTTTTGTATAGCGTTCGATATAAATTATATACACGCAAGTTTGATAGGCCTCCTTATAGAAATATATCATAACGCGTTGATTCTCCTGTAACAACTACGCGTGTCATTAGTATCGCGCGAGGTGAGACCTCAACTATTGCAGCCTCGCTGTTACTCGCGGCTTTTTATGAGAATCTGTTAATTTAAGCAATCATTCATACGGACGTAGGCTAATAAGCAAGTGTCCTACAGACTTAAGTCGCATATGTTTCCTATAAAGATCGTCCAATGTAAGAGCGGACAAGCACATTTGAATTCCACTCAGCACTATATTTTTCTTGTAAATATTTTAAATGTTTGCGAACATATTATTTTCTTATGATCAAGCGACTTTATCGAAGAAAGTTCCCTGCAAACATGTTTCCTAAAGGCCTTCACTTTCAAGACATGGCACTGAAAAAAGGTAGAATTTCTTTACATTTGAAAAGTGGCATGCAGGTAAAAGGTAAAGGTATCGCAAGGGGGCATGGCCGGCAACATGGGGGGTTAAGGCCACCTAAGTTGCTTTCATACGCGGTTGTTTTGCACCCTATATGTACGGGGTCGTGTGGTAAGTATCACGTCTTCAACAACCGCCTACCTTCCCACCCACTCCACCATTGTGTTTCAGTTCCTAATAATTTTCAACGACTGAGTAGGCCACCCGTCGTGTACCCGTCTCGGGTTTGACCCCGAGACCGTCCGCGCTGTAGTCCAATGCATTAATCACTCGGTCACTCCGGTAATACTGTGGTATGGCAAGACATGAGGTAAAAACTATGGTTAGTAGTTTACTAATCGGCTAGAGACAATTGAATATTTTGCCAAGATTTTAGGCCCATACATTGGTATTCAGAATCCACAATCAAATTCCCAAACTTACAGGTTTTCCAAAATGAATCATAAAATCAAAACAGACGATGGGAATTTAATTTAATTTACGAGTAAATACAGAATAAAAATAAAAAGCACAAAAATTCCAAAAATTAATGCAATAGATTGCTTCTTCTTGCATGGGAAGTACGAATTTTATAAAAATATTACCTTGCACTTTCAATAAAACCGTACCATAATTAATGGTTCCAATAGAAAATGTGTCAACTTTACAAGATTTATATAAAAATGTGACAAAGTCACATCATATCGATTGTTCCTAATATATGAATATCTACGAGTATTCTATATTATTTAGGAACGACACCAAAGAATGAATGGAACTGAATCATCTGCAACTAAAAAATAGATCCTCCATAAATGAAACAAAACTTAGAACTCGTAGAAAATCATACAATTCGGAACTTAACAAGAATTATAATCGTTATGTCAACGCAGATTCGACAAATAAATATCAAGAACTTCAAAAACTTACGTAAAGGCATTCGAAAATCATAGCCAAATAAATGTGAGTAGCCCATGCAAAAAGTTGCCTTCAAAGAATTTCAAAATATTTTTCAGTTTGTTTAAAATTGTCATATTTTACTGCAAAAGGCTCTCAAGAACTTGCCTTCTATTATCTAGTTATTTGGTTTTCTTGAAAAACACAACCTGTTAAAAGAAGAATTAATCAGAATGATATTAATGGAAATTGAACGGAAACGTTGCAATTATAAACATTTCATAAAATTAATATTTGTAAAAACCTTTTGCAGTGCCTTGCAAAACACCTGACGAACCTGGAAATTATGGAACTGAAAAATTAAGAAATTCATAAAGATAATCGAAAACCATAATCAAATAAAAATTCAAAATAAAATTCTGAAAAAATATGAGTGGCTATCTTCAGGTTTTTCAAGACTGATTTTCAGTTTTCGTAAAAATCCGATAAGATTCTCTTTGAGTTAAATCATAAACAAGCTGCTAAAACAAGTATAAATTCATAATATATTTGAAAATTTAGAACAAATGTTATAAGAACAAAATATAGAAAAATTAGAACTCTTCAGGAAGTTTTAGCATGACAAGCCTAGCAAGAACTTTATTATTGTTATGTTAAACAAAAATCTATTGATTTGAAAAAATAAAAATAATAAAATAATAAAGAACGCAAAAGCCACAACAAATTCATAAAACTCTCTGAAGAAAAAACATAAATAACAAAATAATAAAAAATCACAAGAAATACATTTTTCAAAATAAAATTTTGCGAAGAAGAAATCTCCAGGCAATTATTTCAGCAACGTTTCTTTCAGAATTTGAAAAAGACCACGAAAGACATGCTGAAAAGGTATAAATACACCTCATAAGTAATAATAACGAGAAAAAAAGGAATAGAAACCTGCTGGAAAGAGGAACTTAAAATGAATTTTAATTGTTTTCAGTATAAGAAATCTAGTAATTTGGAAAAATAATTTAAAAAAAAATAAGAACTTCAAAAACTTCAACAAAGAGAAGCCCAAGACTACAATAAAGAAATAAATATTCAGAATATGTGTGTCGCTTTTTCAGAAATTCGCACTTTGAAACGATATTCTTCAGATTCTTTAATAATTTGCTACATTTTTCTGTAAACGATTTTTTGGACAACCTCCAAACCTTTCTTTTATTATCGTTTTCTAGATAAATTCAGGAATACTCTGCTGAAAGGAGGATAAACAATCTGACATTAAAAAAAATAAATTAAAGCAAATGATACGTAAACATAACTTATACATTTTCCTTTATTTTATACAATTTTTTAGAAAACTATACCGCGGAGCTGAAGAAATTTGAACAGAGAAAGGTTCAAAATTGCAATGAAAAATACTGGTAAGAGATTTACGTTCAGGTTTTTCCAAAAATATTGACATTTCAGTTTGTGTGGTGGTTTTAGGCATTGTCATATAAAGCGTTTGTGGAAGACCTTAAAAGGTATTTTGCATTCTGCAACTTTACTAGAAAATTCAAAACCACCTACTAAATATCGAACATAAATATTACAAAACAAAAACTTAATGAGAATATTTGGGGAAATTTGATAGAAAGAGGAACATATCATAATGGTATGGTTAGATTAAATCATGACTGCAAGATCTAGAAACATAACCTAGAAAGCTAAGAAATTTTCAAAAATTTTCAGAAGTGACTAGAATTTTACCGGCAATTTTTTTGCCGTCATGAACACGACTGCTTGTTGCAACGATTTTCTTAATTAATTAATCCAGTATAATTCGATTGTGATTGGTTCAATTCACCAAAATACTGTGATTTCATTGGATGACAGATTATGAGTGGAATTGTCACAAAAAAATAGGTGAAAACCACTAACAAAAACAAAATAAATATTTTGTTGTTTCTTTTTATTGGGCATTTCAAACCCCCTTTAAAAGTTACTTTGCATTAACAATATCATTTTCCTGAAAAAACCGGAAGTACTTTCCTGAAAAAAAGGTAAATTAAATGTGCTCATAAGTCTAAAAAAATATTCAACAGAAACATAAAAACATAAAGACTATTGGAATAGTCAGGGTGGCGCAGTAGCAGCCTATCAGGCTAGCGTTGAGCTAGTCCCCGGTTTAAATCTACCGATGGGCAGGATTTTCCTGCAGTCTGCAGGTCGGTCTCGAGTCCTGGTGACCATTCGTCATTGGGAACCAAATTAACGACGCTCTCCTCCGAATACAGGCCGACGAGGTAGAGTAACAAGGTCCTACGCGTACACACACTTATACTATACACATGGTGCAGCATGTAGGTATTAAACGGCGCACCAATCACGTAACACGCATTGCACCGGTAGAGCCTTATACATTAACGCCCCAGTCTCAACACCGAAAGGTATAAGAGGTTACAGATAATAGATACGATACATATATACATCGATCTACATACAGATTATTGAAAAACTTTATAAAGCGAAACATAATAAGACTTACAATAATTGTCATCATATCAAGACGAAATCTGAAGATTTGTCAAAAAGGCATAACCAGCTATAAGATCTCAAAATATCTGGGAGCCAAAATCTAATAAACATTGAAAATAAACTTCTTCGGGAAAATATGTAGGGTTTCGTAGATTTTAAATATTTTTAAGTGTCTCTGACATTTTCTTTAATTTTTAATAGGCTCTTTAACTTCTAAAACATAAATAATTAAATTGATATCAAAACTCTAGAAAACAGGTACCCGAAAATAATTCAAAAAAAGTAAAAAGAACTATCAAGGAAACGTTTACAGTTCTTCCAGGCAGTTTCAGGTAAAAATAATTTGAAAGGCCAAAAATTCTGTTAAAAGAAAGCCTAAATAAGAGATGCCAGAAAACAGTCAAAGAAGCGTTCAAAATAAAATTCCCAAAAACATTCTCAGTTTTTTCAGGCAGTTTCAGGGGAAAATGTTTGTAGAGGCCATAAATTGATGTTAAACGAAACTCTAAAAAGAGCTGCCAGAAAAACAATCAAAGAAACTTTCACAATAAAATTCTGAGAAATATTCCTAGCTTTTTCAGACGGTTTCAGATAAAAGAGGATATAAATAAAAGAAAAAACAGGTGCCAGAAAACAAACAAAGAAATGTTCAAAATAAAATTCTGAACACATTTAGTTTTTTCAGGCGGTTTCGGGTAAAAAAAAGTTAAAAACCAGAAATTGATGTTAAAAGAAAGTCCAAAAAGATACCAGAAAACAATCAACGAAACATTAAAAATAAAATTCTGAAAAACATTCCTAGCTTTCAGGAAAAAGCTTTCAAAGGCCATAAATGGATGTTAAAAGTACAAAGTCTAAAAAAGGGATGACAGAAAACAATCAAAGAAACATGCAAAATAGAATCCCGAACTTTTATTCTCGGCTTTTCAGACGATTTCAGGTAAAAAGAGTGTTTAAAGGCTACAAATTGATGTTAAAAAAAAGTTTTCATAAAAGATGCCAAAAACAATCAAAATAAAATGCTGAAAAAACATTCACAGCTTATTCAGAAGGTTTCCGATAAAATTGTCTTTAAAGGCCATAAACTGAAAAGTCTAAAAAAAGCTACCAGAAAACTATCAAAGAAACATCCAAAATCAAATCCTGAAAAATATTCTCAGCTTTTTCAGACGGTTTCAGGTAAAAATAATCACAATAAACTGATGATAAAAGAAAGTCCAAAAAATAGTTGCCAGAATATAATCAAACATTCAAAATAAAATTCTGAAAAATATTCAGTTTTCAGACCGCTTCAGGTGAAAATGTTTGTAAAAGCCATAAATTGATGTTGCAAGTTTTAAAAAGAGTTGCAAAAAAACAATCAAAGAAACGTCCAAACTCAAATTCTGAACAATATTCTCAGCTTTTTCAGACGGTTTCATAAAAAATGAAAAATTTCCACAGTTTCAGGTAAAAACGACGTTTTCAAAGGCCATAAATTGATGTTAAAAAGATGCCCAAAAACAACGAATTAAGTATTCAGAATACAATTCCGAAAACTATTCACAACTCTTTCAGAAGGCTAAAGGTAAAAGGGTTTTTGACAGCCCTCCCAGGTTTTAATCACATTAATCATGTGGCTCTCTTACATAGATAACTTAAAACATTTATAATTTGGAAATTAAGAGATACATTTCATTTCGCACAGACTGTTTCGGCCCAAGCTGGGAAAATTGTTCGATTTCTGCCTTTATACACATAACATAGGTTGTTTTTGTATTGTGGCATTTTAATGGTAAATAGTAAATGGTAAAAATGACGAATATATTTAAATAATTTTTAAAAAATGCTAATGAAATGCTAATTTCTGTGTATTTATACAAAAATAATAATTCTTAAATGGTTATTAGAACAAATAGGCATCTAAGATGCAGTTTAATGCATCCGCACAATTCACTATCAACGAGTAATCTATCCATGTCAATTAGGAACATCTCAATTTTAAGGATAACAAGGTACGGTGCTCTTAACAAACTATGGCATGCAGCCGCCATAAAATCAGCACCTTTCGAGGTCAGTCTGTGCGTGCCGTGTAAATCACGGTTGGCGTGATCGCGCTGGTCTTCCACTGACTTCATAAATTAAATTAATACTATAATCCATAAATTACCGCTCTATTATTTGTAAAAACGTATGAATGCATACTAGACACTAACAAATTAGTGTGTCTCCATTAAATATTAAAATAACGAGACGTCGGTTTTTCACCGTTATAAAACGAAATTCTTTGGATATTTTGTCAAAAACGTGTGTGTACGTTTTACTTGTTCGATTCCAAATACAGATTTAGTTTCATTTTTGCCGAGATTACAACGTTTGTATTTAATTCTCCATCAAATTTGGTTTGAATTTTTAGCATGAGTGGATCAGATTGAAAAAACAGTACCAAATTTTTTAAAAATTCCCTGTAAAAACTCAGGTAACTGAAATTATTTACAGAATTACTTCATTTACTACTGTTGTCTTTGACACAAAATTCTTTGGAAAACACAATTTTAAAACTGAAAAGCTTAACAAACAATTTTATATCTTTGGCTGAATCAGGATGTAACTTGGAATGTTTATAACAGAACTAAAAATTTTATTAATAATATTATGTATATAAAAGACACCTAAAATTATGAGCTGTTGCTTTTCGAAGTACCTAACATAAATTACCAACTTTACGATTAGAAAATAAAGAAACCCATTTTTAGGTTATTTATTCCCAAAACAGCAAAAATTTAATCAACAGTTTTAGATAATATCCACAAACAGTTACAAAAGTTTAGCAAAAACACTTCCGCTTCTTCTTTTTCCACAAACTTGTTTATAAATAAAAATAAGCGCCAGTGAAAACATCATCTTTTATTTTATTTACCTCAGAAGCATTTTTATAAGCCAACCAATTTCTAATATTAATATTTTAAGCTTTTGTATTACGTAATTTTTAAAATTTATTATTATTTTACACTTTTATAGCTCCGTGTGTTAAATTTCGAACATTTTTATATGACACCAACACACATTATAATTTTAAAATTCTAAGTTTAGATTCGAACCTAAAAATCCATAATTTTATTGTGAACATAATTTAGAAACTAATTTTACGGCGCTAGAAATACTAAATTGTATTAATTCAGTTACTTCCAACTTGTTCTCCGGTGAGAAACATCAAAAGTATTATTAATTAATATTAATTTTTAATTAAAACCCTAAGTCGAATTTTTTAATTTAAAAAATTAACGAAGACGTTTCGTTTTTCATTAATTACAGAAATAATTCGTATTTTATTCAAATTTATATGAAAAGGATTTAAGGACTTAATCAGATATTTTAGTATTTTTCATAAAGTCTAGCCGAAGTTATTTGGTGGCGTTCTAGCAGAAAAAAAAAGTTATTCTTGATTTAAGCGGACAATGCGACGCCCTGCTGCTATTCTAATAACTCGAAGCATTCCAAGGCTGGCCTTGTTAAGTGAGTTTACGAACTGCATCGCACCTTTTGGTCGAACAATATTTGGCGTTCGCAATTTCGCCGTTTTATAAAAGAAACAGCAGCAACAGTTGAAATGCAATTTCCTGGAAATAAAAACTTGGGAGACGTGTTACCGTTATTTTTTACAATCTTAATTCTAATCTTTACATAACAGTAATGCTGACAAAAACGCATTTTTTGAAGTAGCGTTAGGATGAGTCAGAAGTGATTTATATGAATTGTGAGTGGCAAATATTTAAAACAAGAGAAAATTGTATGCCTGATAAACCTACATAATTTGGAAACAAAGCATAATTAAGGAAACCAGGCTAAACTAAATAAAAAGCTAAAAATTTCCCTCACAAATCCAGCAAAAGATAAAATTGCTTAATTTGGAAAAGAAAATTTAAGACGAATTTACTCCAAACGTAAGCATTTTTTTGCACCAAGCAAACATAATTTTGAATATTTGAATCATACATACAGGTATATTTGAATTTTTGAGCTTTGGATGAATGCACATAGAGATTTGGTTTAATTGTTTGTCGAAAATATTTACAATACGACTAGCCTTTGTTCATGAAAAACCTAAATAATTCGAAAACAAAGCAAAATTAAAGAGCGAGCTAAATTTAATGATAAATTTAAAAATTCTGCCACATTATAGGAAAAATTATTACCTAGTTTTTGAGGCGAACATCCTTAAGGAAAATTTATATCGAATTCACTCCAAATTGAGGCATGTCTGTCTGTACGGATCAATTTGGATTCATCTTTTGTCTAAGTTTTAGAGCGAAAATATTTAAGCAAAAGAAGAATTTCTGCCGACCAACCTACATAATTGGAAAACAAATAAGGATAACTAGGAAAGGTAGTCTAAATTAGTTAGATAAGAAATTAAAAATTCTGCTCCTTAAATCCAACAATTACAGCAAAACTTGCATAATTTTTGAAGCAAGAATTTACTCGAAATGTAAACATGCCTGGAAGAGATTTGGATCAATTTTGTATGGAAGTTTTAGTTGGAAATATTTAAAGATGTCCCAGATAAATCCACATAAGTCAAAAACGTCGAATAACTAAGAAAAGTAGATTAAATCAAACAAGAAACTAAAAATTCTGTCCTACAAATGCGCAATGTCAGGAAAAATTGCATAATTTTGGAAGCAATAATCCTTAAGAAAAATTTATATCTAATTTTTTTTAACCGTAAGCTTGTTTTACACCGAACAAACATACTTTTTCGAAACATAAATTTGAATTTTTGGGCCTTAGAATGACTGTATCAAAAAATTTAGATTAATTGTTCCTCGAAGTTTTAGGTGGAAAATATTTAAAATAGAAAAGGCATTTGTGCTAGATAAACCTAAATAATTCAAAAACAAAGCAAAATTAAGGAAGGCACGCTAAATTAAACAATAAATAAACTACAGAAATTCTGGCTCACAAATTCAGCAAATGTAGGAAAATTCGCTTAATTTGGCAAGTAAACATCGTTAAGGGAACGTTATATCGAATTTGCTCAAAATGTAAACATATTTTATAACAAAATTTTGAATTTGCAGACATATCTTTCAATTTTTGGGCTTTAGAATGACTAAACAAAGAGAGTTATTGTTGGAGTTTTAGGTGGAAAATATTAAAAGCAGACAAGACTTAGTGCCTGATAAATCCACATAATTCAAAAATAAGGAGTAATTAAGAAAAGCAGAATAAACCAAACAAGAAACTAAAAATGTTGTCCCACAGATCCAGCAATTGCAGCAAAAATGCATAATTTAGGAAGCAGACATTCTTAGGAAGGGAAAACTTATATACTTCGTCTAGCGAATATACAACTCTAAGCGATTAAAATTCGTATGCAGTGGATGCAGGTGCGACGTGACTGAGTCATTAATCTGAAATATGCACTGCGCCGCTTTTTCGAATTTTATATTGTAATTATTTATCGTAAATAAAGGGAATGTGTTGTAATTGTTTTAATTATATACATAGTTTGACGGTACAATAACGCTATTAAGTAATACGTACTATTCTTGACTATGTCCTTTATTTTTTTCTTAATTTGATAAGAGTAAGTACATTTGAATTTTTAAAATATGAAAAATTAACTAACGCTAACGACCCGGAGCTGTATATTCGCTAGACGTACTATATCAATTTTCTCGAAAGGTAAGCAAGTTTTGCACGAAATAAAGATAATTTTGAATTAAAACAGAAGAAGGATTTATGCCTGACAAATCCAAATAATTCTAAAACCAAGAATAACTAAGAAAAATAGACAAATCAAGTAACCACAGCAATTGCAGGAAAAATTGTATAATTTGAGAGCCAAACATTCTTAAGGAAGATTAGTACCGAATTTACCTAATATGCAAGCACGATTTAAATAAAAAATAGCACTTCTAAAGTCACTTCAGGACGACTGTACTAAGAGAATTGTAGTTGAAGTTTTAGATTGAAAATATTTAAACCAGAAGGAGATTTTGTGCCTGATAAACCCACAAAATTCCAAACCAAAGCATAACTCAGGAAAGTAAACTAACTTAAACACAAAATTTAAAATTCTGCTTCGTAAATCCAGAAAACCTAGCATCCTAGGGAAGATTTTGTATCGAATTTGTCGAAATGCAAGCATGATTTAAATTAAAAAAAAGTATTTTTGGAGTCGAGTTCGGATGACTAAAAAGAAACTTATATACCTAATTGTTGGTTGAGATTCTAGGTAGAAAATATTTAAAATACAAAAGGGTTTTGTATCTGATAGATATAATTCAAACAGGGAAGTTTACTTAAGGAAAGCAGAAATTAAATAAATGCTCTAAAATGTCTGCCTTCTCAATCCAGCAATTACATTTATGAAATTTATATGAACTACTTGTGAAAGTTTTAGGTGGAAAATATTTAAAGCACAAATGATTTTGTGCCTGCTATCCCCTCTATAACCTATAAAAATCAACAACAAAGCTCAATTAAGAAAAACAAAACTATATAAAACAAGAAAATATAACTTACGCATAAAAAATTTAGAACAGGGATTTCCTAATTTATTTGAATTATCTTCTTCTAGAAGTGGCGTGCCCTTTACAGGGGGCTCCGAACCACGAAAGTGCTTGCACTTCTGCTCCGGAGAGGACTTACTAAACAGCATACCTCGGTGATTTACCATTGCCTTCCGAGGGAAGCGGTCGAGTGTTTTAGGTGTATGCGTGACCCTGGGAATCGAACCCGTGCCATCTCAGTGGTCAGCCACACGCTGAATCAACTGAGCCACGACCGCGACATTTGAATTATAAGCAGGTTTTAAACCAAAAATTGACCGAGCAGCAATATTAAGAAAGAAAATTCCTAGTATAAAACAAACTTTAAAGAAAACAGACACGAAGTGTGAAGTTAATCAACGACTTTCAATCTTAACAGTTAAAAGAATAGGGGGGGGGGGGGGTAATAAAATATTTTCAATCAGTTATTGCTTTGCAAAAAGCGCCTTTTGAAGGTTAATAATTTTTAGCAACCAAACTTTAAATTTTGCATCGAAATAAGCTTTCGAATTATTTAAATTAAATACATATTTTCGAAAACTTGAAACATCCCTCATCTTAAAGTCGCAAGAATTAATAATCACCATGAAAATACAGGATAGTCCCAATATTTCACTCATGACAGACAGCATAAATCTTTGAAAGATATAGGAAAACCGCTCGCATGATAGAATGCCCAAAAACAGAAAAGTAAAACTACAGTTGCTTCTCAAACAAACATACAAATTATAAATTATATATTATTATTATTATTGGTTATATTATTAGTGTTCATGTCGTTAATCAATTTTTTTAGTTAAACATTTTTTAGTAGATTTAAAAATAATTGAATTGACAAAAGTACCCTGCTTGCGAATGTATACAAAATGAAAGACAATGAAAATTTAAAAACAAAATTCACAGAAAAATTTCAATTTCAGCAAAATTCTAGCCGTTGAGAACCCTGGCACTCGCAAGCCTAAATCTCATCCAAAAAAATTTTCTCATTGTGCAGCTTTAAACAAAAATCAGAGACTGCAAAAAAGATAAATAAAAGATTATAAGAAAGTCTATAAGAATTGCCCAGAAACAATTTAAAATATCTTAATATCTTTATAAAGAAAAACCTAACAAGAATTACATTTGTTATTACGTCAAAACAAGAATTGAAGATTGGGAGAAATGTCTCCGAAAGCCCTAGAAAGGGGAAGCTGAAAGCCCACAGTCAAATAATATCCAAAGCATAACTCTACGAAAAAATATGGGCAGCTCTTTGAAAAGACGTTCTTCGGGCATTTTAAAACTATGGTACTAAAAAATATGTTTCATTTCCTTTGATACGTCTCTTGTAGCCTCTCCAGAATATTTTTGTCTTAATTACGTGGTTTTCTTATAAAATTCATAAACAACCTGTTCAAAGAAGGAACAATGTTAAGAAATCTGATAAGATTGAAATTTCTTTATTTAAAAAATCTTCTGGAAAAATGCTAGCTTGACATTAAATTAAAAAGACTTCAAATATCCTTAGCAAAGGAAACCTGTAAGTTATAATCAAACATTCAAACTAACACTCACTGGAAAATATAATAACTTTTTTTAGAACCGAGGCACGTAAACGAGTGGCGTGTTATACAGGGTGATTCAAAAGTATTGTCATCAAATTAAATAGGTATATGCTAACCTCAATAGAAGTACATTACAGCCAAACTTTAAAGCTTATCGCTATTTTTGTTTGTTTTAAATTTTGTCACACACTTTTGAGAACCGCTGGCTAATATGCATTTAAAAAGCCTGCAATAGAAATTTGACCTTGCAAAACTAAATGAAACATTACACATTTATGTAATTTGCAGGTTTCACTTTGCTCTCGCATTTTTTCAGGCTTGAGACTGACAGTAAATAATTATTTATTGGCATGTTTAAAAGTGATATAGAAAAATTGTTGTAAATAAAGCGGAACAGGACTTACGAATATGTTCAAATGTTCCTCCATTAACTTCTGCACAAACACACACACACACAACACAGACATCAATTAAGTACAATAGCATCGATTAATTCAGTTGTTAAAAGGTTGACCTTCCATTAAAACGTTCGATGAATGCACTTTGAAAGCTAAGAATGAACTGATATTAACCTACTTACGTATACAGCTGGTCTCTCTTATCAGTATCAACAAGGACGATTGATAAATTTAAATTCCAGTGGCCACTAAACAATTTTTGTGTTGATCGTTTTCCGTTTATTTGCGACACATGGTTTATCGAGTAAAGTTGTTCTATTTGATATGATCTACCTACCCTTAAAATTATTGACAATACTTTTGAATCACCCTGTACATAGTGAACACTCAAAACACTTGGAGGCTTCTACCGTATTGTAGAATAAGCAGCGGCCGTATATTAAAAAATGCGTCCCGGCAAGAGGAATCACTCTATAGGAATTTCAAACTCAAAACTATACATATATCACGACTTCGTCAAATTAATTATTTGCCGAAATGATCAAAATCAAATCAAAATTCATAACGATGCTCTTTTATCACCTTTGATCATTCGTTAATTTAACAAAGGTTTTATGCAACCTAGTGTTAATAAAATTGGTAAATAAGTGTTATTGTTCTTTTTCTAAGATTGATATAAAAGAATATTAACAAAACTCGAGTTCTCTCGTAAGGGTAAGGGGATCATTATTGTAGAAACTTTAAAGCCTCTTCAAGATTTTTTTGCAATACAAGTTAAAGCCACAAAGAATGAAATTAATCAACAATTGACAGTCTTAATTGCTAAACGAGGGGACAATTAAATATTTTCCGTAAGTTATTGTTTTGAAAAAAGGCAGCTTCTGAAGGATAACAATTTTTAACACCCAATTTTAGAAAAACATGACAATAACTTCGAATGATTGAAAGCCAAAAACAACACTTATATAAACTTACTCCCTTTGCAAAAGGCCTTTTCAGGCTTTCTGAAAATAATATAGCATTATATATTTTACAGTTTTTCCTCTTTTAAGCAGAAGTACGAAATTATTAATTAATAAATGAAATTTAAATAAAGGAAAACCTTCGAATTATTTAAATAAAAGATTTTAGAAAATTTCAAACTTAAATATTTGTGTCTTCTCACATTAAAGTCATAAGGATTAACAATCTCCAGAAAGATGTAACTTATTCCCACATATTTTATTCATGACAGACAGGATAAGTCTTCAAATGATAAAGGAGAAGTGTTCGTATGATAAAATGCCCTGAAATAGAAAACTAAGACCACAGGTTGCCCAAAGAAGCATACAAATTATCGTTGAAAGGCAAAAATTGGTGCAGAATTTACTGGTCGAAAAGGCGCTTAATTTATTTATTAATAACTTTCAGGTTTCCAAAAATTTTGAAAGTATTTTAAATCATTTATTAGAGGCTTAAGACGTTAGGAAATTGAAGGCCACTTAAGGTTAGTATTGAACACAGGGAAAAAAATGCAACATTTTGTTGTTTCAGCAAACAATGAAAAAACCCAAGAAAATATCCTGAAAATGTAAAATCACCATCCATAATTGAAACTGATCCTTAACTCTTAACAATGGAATGAATAATCGAAATTAAATTACCGGAATAGGTAGTTAGGAAATCTGTTCTCTCAGCACACACAAGAGAGCTGCGTTATTTCTTTAACTTTTATTTCGTTGTTTTATTAGGACGATGACGATTCTGCGAAAGTCTTTAACGATCCACGATGTTGGAGCATGGTAGCTTGCTATCTATAGACGTACATAATAGTCGCACGTCAATTAGGGCGCAATTAAAACACAGCAACTATACTTGATCCCCTTGGTTGCAGTACAACGAGGTCGAGTCACGCTCTTGTACGTTGTAACGTATGTATTGGAAACTTAAATCGGGAAAAATCTATAACGGCACCGATTCCAGATTGCGCTTCATATTTGACGTATTAAATTAACAGCTTTTAAGGCACTGCTGTGACTTACAAATGGTCTTATTTCATCTGACCTTAAATAATTCAAAAGGGGCGCCTTTGCCTATTTTTCTGTTGAAAAGCGTTTCTTGTTTCGTATTCTACACGTTAGAAAATCCATAAAGGGAAAACTAGCATCTCTGAATTAATTTCAGGACTGCAATTTATCGCTGATTATTATCTTCCGCAAGGAAAATACATTTGTAATTGCTGTGCATTTCGAATTAATTAAAAGGCGAACCCGGCAATAAAGATTAATAGGGTATAACCACAACCGAACTCTTTAATAACGTAATCTTAATAAACAATTGAAAAGTTTAAATTAGAAATGACATATGTTCACGCACACGTTTATTCACACCGGATCACATCATTTAAGAACAATCAGCGATAGTATCGGTGTAATTGTTTCATTGGTTTGAATAGAACATGGCTGTTTCTGGTTTATCGGTTGTTCTAGACATAAACTAGCCCACTCTATTTCCATTTAGTAGCGTGCGACTATACACGTGATACAATTGTCTCCATCTCGACAGATCATCTGTAAAGATAGCGAAGTAAGCAGAATTATTCAAGATGGCGTTAAGATATTGCAATGCACGTATGCTAATATAAATTGTGCAACCGGAGATATTTCCGAACTGTTCGGGAATACAAATCGGAACATTGATCGATATTAATTCGGACAATTATTGAAAATTCCGGCACAAAAAGAAATAATGGTTTAGTAGCTCATTGTCAACATGTAGTAATATTTCAGGGTAAATATAAGGTACTTCCTTAAAGACCGTGCAAATGTATATGAAGCTTAAAGGCGATGAAATTAACCACATTTCCTAATTGTTTATTCTTCTCACTCTTCCTTTAATTTTTTACAACTGCTTCTTTTACTCCTTCTGATTCCCCTCTTCTTTATCTTTGGCTAAAGCCACTTTCGGAGCTAACAAATTTAAAAAACAATCATTAGTTCTCCTTCTTCTTGTCCTCGTTTTCTCCCTTTCTGCCAAAGACCTACTGTTATGTAAGAGGCTAAATCAAAAACGCCTCCCCAGTAGCACACGATATTGTACTAATGTTTTAAAAATATTGAGACAATATTTGAATATTTTGAATCTTGAATCTTGAACCATAATATTAGGAAAATATTCTCTCAATATTTATGACCAATCTTATTTTTAAATATTGCAGGAATATCCTAGGAATATTTTAAAATAATATTTGAAATGAAGTATTCAAAGAATATTCACCCAATATAAGAACCGTATGTAACAGCAATATTATAAAACAATGTAGGGAAAATATTATTTTGAGAATTACAGAGTAATATTCAACATCCAGTTTCCAATAATATTTGTTAAACATTATTACCTAATATTTGAACAACATTAGAAATAAAGCACGCTTAAACATTTTATTCTGTTTTCTGTGAAATATTTCTTTTCAAAGATTGTTGTGATATTCTGTGGATATTTGAAGATGATGTTGTGGCAATAAATTCAAACATATATTGTTTTCGAAGGTCTTTAAAAACATATGCAATTAAAAAACAACTATCTTAAAACGTGCGCTTTATTTACCTGCCTTCTAGGTGATGTAGCTTTATTAGGTGATTGTATTTGTTTGTGTAATGTTGTCGGTTGAAATGTATAGAATATTACCTATGACGTCAATATTCTTATAGTTTTGTAGTTTGGGCATTTCTAGGAAGGTTACGGAAATTTCCGTTTTCTCGGTAAATTATTTTACCTGTGAATGATGGTTTTTGTAGCATTACTTACTTGGAAAATAGTGTTTAGTTCCTCCCGGAAGTGCAATTCCTAAATACTTAACTTCTTTTTGTATTTTATTTGTATTTATATTAAATATAACCAAAGAGCAGTATACTGCTCTTTGATATAACTTTTATTTTTGTATTTAGTTGTATGACTCAATTATTGTAAAATAAATATTCGTAGAGTGCAGTTCTTTTTAGAAAACCTTGAAATACAAACAAAAGAAAATAAGCTACAATGATAAGAATCCTTTTCTTGTTTCTATGTTGTTCTCTGTCCTCTTTCTGAGAACTGTTTAGTAACTTTTAAAAGCTTAGGCTTAGAAATTTTTACAGACATTCTAGAAAGATTAAAACGGGATATACCTACTAACAAAAATATCGGTATTATTTGCATTTTCGAGTTTTAGTTGAAGACAGCTGTCGTAAAGCAAATTTTGCTTTTACGTGTCTCCAGGTTTTTTGTGCTTGTGTGCTGTTCAATTAAGGTGAGTAACTTAATTTTTAATTATTTGGTTTTTTTAATTAATTAATTTCCTTTGCTTGCAGGTTCAAATATTATTTTTAACTGGGGAATACAACACTTACAAAAGTGTACTTTTGCAAATGGTGAAATTAATTACAAATGCTGTGGCCGTGAATTATTCCGGCATGGGAAGAAGGGAAAACTCCCTTTTTGCGAACTAAAAATGCACGAGGCCGTTGTTGGTAAGTACTGTATATCTGATAAAATAAAATTATTAACAGTAAATATTATTTACAGCGGGCACACAATGACCGATATAAGGAGGCGATGGAAACAGACAAACAGACATAAAAAAGGCTGTAAGTCCATTTCAAGCAAATATTAAAAGTCAGCTTCCTAAGGAAAACTAAAATGTTATTTATATTGTGTTTATTGTTTATTATTTATTTTATGTATGTATTATACTGTATCGAATTCTATTATATGTATTATATCACAAGAATAAAGTAGAATTCTAATATTTTTTATTTATTAACAATCACTGGTTTCTAATATAAACCATAAATATTATCAGAATTTATTAAATAATGTTGATGAAATACCAATGTATTCTAAATATTTGTCGAAAATATTACAGTAACCTTACCAAGCAATATTAGATGGAATGTTGTGACTAACATAATAATAATAATACAAGATAATATTTATACAACATGAACCCGGAATATTACCCAAATATCATAATATAATATTTGTAGAATAAAATTCACGAATGTTGCTTGAACATTTATGGATAATGTTCATAAAATATTAATTTCAAATATTTTGCTAATATCATAATATAATATTTATAGAACAAAATCCACAAATGTTGCTTGAATATTTGTAAAAAATATTCATATAATATTCATTTCAGACATCGAGTAAATATTTTAAAATAATATTTGATAAATATTTGAAAAAAATATTTAGAGAATATTCAAAAATGTTACATTTAATGTTACCACAATATTGTTTTAAAATATTGTACAAACATTTTGTGCTACTGGGGCTCCTTTAATTTTTACACCTGCTTCTTTTGCTCCTTCTGATTCTCCTCTTCTTTGTCTTTGGCAAAAGTCACCTTATGAGCTAACAAATTTAAAGAAAATCATTAGTTCTCCTTCTTCTTGTCTTCGTTATCTCCCTTCTGCCAAAGACCTAGTGTTATGCAAGAGCGTTAATTAAAAACGCTTTGTTTAGCTTTTTACTCCTGCTTCTTTTTCTCCTTCTGATTGGGATCTTCTTTGTTTTTGACCAAAAAATTTCATTAGTTAAAAAATCAAAAAAACTCGCTAATTCTTCTGCTTGTCCTTCTTGTTTTCTCCTTCTATTTTTGCCAAAAATCTATTGTTATGTAAAAGTGAAAATCAGCATTCTTTTCTTTGTTTTTGGACAAAGGCTTGTTACTATCAAAAAGTGTACATGGCATTTTATTTTATTCTTCCTCCTTTTTCTTTAACCTCCTCTGCAACGATCTATTTAGTCAAAGTCGTGTTGTTGTCTAAAACTATAATAGACAATAATCGTTTTATTTAATTCTGCTTCTCCTTTTTCCCTTTTCTTGTTACCTTATGCATTCCGTTTGGTCAAAAACCGTTACTGTTTAAGCCGAAGAGGAAAAGCATTCTGTTTAATTTTATTATTATTATGTTTCTCTTTACTTCTTACTTATTTTATTTGTTTTTAGTCAAAGACTGGCACTTCATTTAATATCTTCTCTATTTGTCTCTCTGTCTTGTATAAAAATTTGGACAATAAATATTATATTTTTCTCATTGTTATCTTCCTCACTGTTCTTTCTGATTAAACGCCAGTTACTGTCTAAAAGTGTAGAGGAAAATTAATTTGTTTAATGTTTCTTATTATTATTTTCCCCCTTCTCATCTTCATTTTCTTTGCTTCAAGTCAAAGACTTGCTGTTGTCAAAAAGTGTACAATATTGACGTTTCATTTAATATTTCTCCCTAGTTTTCCCATTTTTTTCTCATTTTCATCATCTCCGTTGTGCTTTTTGATTAAAACTTCATTATTGTCTAAAGCTAAAGTATCCGGGATAAATATTTTATTTCTTCTTCTTTCTCTTATCTCCTCCTTTGTTTGCTTAAAGATCCTCAAATATCAAACATTCTAGAAGATATACAACTTATTTAATTATTGTTCTCGTAGTCATTCTCATAACCATATTTCTTCATATTCTTGGACAAAATTATACTCTAAAGGTGTGCCGCACAAACATTTTGTAAAATTCTTCTTGCTCTTTTTATTTTTTTGGTCAAGATTTGATACCATCCACAACTACTTACAACTGGAAAACAAGGCATAATTTATATTCGGATCTAACAACTGGGTATATAGTGTGCAGATGCAGAACCGATTTCTTCTTCAAAACATTCAATATTAAGATCATTATGTGTATGTATGTATGTATATCAATACTGGATGGATGGAAGGCTTGCTGAATTATTAAATTGAAGGTCTGCATTACTATCGACCCACACAGGCCCAAACTTTATTAATGGTATGAGGAAAAGTGTTCATGAGCTGCCAAAAGATGAATTCTGCTAATTAGGTTTAGGTTAAGTTAGTATTAGTCTTACCATACCACCAAGTGGTCGACTCAATTAACGAATTCAAAAAATACTGGATCAATAATCATAAAAGTTATGATTATAATTGGAATTACTCGTACAAGGTAAAAAACCAAAAGACAGTTTTACTCTTCACATTATACTACAAAATATTGGCGTGAAGAATTCAAGGAAAGTCTGAAAGGCGATCATCGACCAAGAAAACTTCAAAATTTTATTATCGACAAGAAATGGTTGCAGTTTACGAATGACTGCTACACATCAGGTAGTCCATGAACTGAGTATTTCGTAGGTGTCAGTGACAAGTTTGAGGAATCTCTTGTAATTGAAAATGAAGCATGAACGCTGACGTTACGAGTCAGAAGCAAAACATCAGTCAAAACAATGGGAGCACTGCAATTCTCTTAACCGACTATCTAATAAAAGACAAAATTACCACTAATACAGCACACCATAATAACCTTCTTTTAAAACCAAAAATCAAGGAAGGTGGACATCTGTTCCAAGACAATGCTCCAGTTCACACCGCTGGTTCATCGTCAAAGAAGAAGCCGAGATGTTACGATCCGGCTTATTTGCCCGATCTGGTACTTTCAGATATTTGACAATTCCCAAACCTTAGGACGTCTTAACAGGTCAGCGTTTTCCTAGCGAAATCAACGAGGAGACTTCGAACTTTTTTTAGAACCATCGGACCATCGTTGGGAAAAGCGTATTGCTGTTAAATTACTTTATTTTGAAGGAGAAAAGTTGCAAATTTTCACTAAAAGAGGAATAGGTTTGATAACTTTTTCCAAAATTTGGGAAGCTTAAGAGGTCAACATTTTCCTAGCGAAATCGACGTGGAAAAGTTTTTATGAAGATAAATCTTCGGACTTTTTGAAAAGGGCTTTGGACCACTGCTGGGATAAATATAGTGCTGTTAAACGACGTTATTTTGAATGAAAAAAAATTTAAGTCTGTACCAAAAGAGGTTATGGGTCTAATTCAGGTATTTAATTAAGTTTCATAAAACAGGCGATATGGGGAGGCGGTACGGTAGTGAGTATTGCCCATAGTGAGAACTCGGACGGATGACCCGATTCAGGCTCAGCTCACTATGCCTCGGTGTGTCCTCCTCGACAAGCTATGGGCCTTAATGGCCTGTTCAAAGCTGAATAATAAAAAGGATAGGCGATCAAAGAAAATCTCAAGTAATGAAGATTATATACTGGGATATACAGAGTGGTCTTATTTAAGTGCTGCTATTCTATGGTATGTATTCTATGGTATGTATTCTATGGTATGTATTCTATGGTATGTATTCTATGGTATATATTCTATGGTATGTATTCTTTCATCTTTCAACAAGTTTGATAGATCCCGAAAATACAACGCACATACAATATTTTGTCCACGACTAGTCAATAATCTGTCAATTATTCATGTGTTTGGTCAAACATAATGCTATCCATTATACACTGTCAGCTGTGAATACTCATTATTAACGGTGTCATGGTAACATCATTGTCTATGGTGTATAATGAAGGAAATAGGTTATGTTTCTAATCCTACCACTTCCTTTAACATAGTCCTACCACATGGTTTTAGTAGCGTTGTTATTTAAATTTTAATTAAAAATTCTTCGTATTTGTAGTCGATGACAAAGTATAGTATACGACTCGCTATAATGGCTACTATTACCTAGGATAATTGCAAAACTCGCTCGCTCACTCGCTCGCTCACTCGCTCGTGTTGCAAACATTATCATCGGTAATAATAGCATTCCTTATAACGTCGTGTATAATATACTATAATTACTGAGTCTAGTTTGATGAAATGGGCGTTTAGCACAATTCACGATGTCAACATCTGTAAAACAGTCAAGGCAGTTGAAGAAAAAGGTCTAATCTGGCTTCTTTAATATACATATATGGCTTCATGGCTACAACTATGAATGAAAAAACTGAACAGTTTAACAAAGTAATGAGGAATCGCCCATTATTTGCTGATATGTTGCTTCTCATGAGAGTAACATAACCTTCTTCTGCAATCTTCAACTAACATTTGAGCTTCTTATTCTAGCCAAAACTCAAACTCAATTTGAATTAAAGCCGCCTACAGGTATCATCAGTTAGAAGGGAAATTTCTTGTTCAAAAAGGTTACCCATCACGTTTCAGAAATCAAATTTCATGACTTTCCAGAATTTTTTTCAATGAAACGACACACATGCTTTATATCAGTCTTGCTATTGTTGCAGAGATATTACTTAACTAACACAGCAAACATTTTTGTTCGTCAAGGAAGAAAGTAATGATAAGAAATAATTCCACAAAGATCAAACGGATATTTATGACGATTCTCTTACTTCCTGGACCAGTATTTAAATTCCTCGAAATTTTCGGGTTTTTCAGGTATTCTAAAGTGGGTGCTTCCTAAATAACTACAAATACTTATTATATGGGTTAAAATTTATTACACGATTAAGCACCAAATGATATTTAAGGTTATTAAGTCTGAAAAATATTTTCTATTAGTTTCATCCTTGCTAGTTTATAAATAAATACGGTTTGGTTTATAGCATTTATCCTTTCTCGCTTGGATGGTAGTAAAAAAAGTTAAACGCTTCATCAGACATTAATTTAGTGAAAAAAATTCGTTTCCCGTTTCGGAATGATATTTTGGAGGTGTAAATAAAATACCATTTAGTCAAAATTATGTACTGATTAAAACTCCTTTTAGCATTAACTTACGCGAAAACGTCGGTCTGTCAGGAGCTGACACCTGTGATTGGGCTCGGCCGTTCGTGCGACTTCCCGCTGTGGCAGACACATCCATTCGCGCACTAAACCAACAGCAACTTTTATATGAAATTCTTACCGCTTCACCAATAAAAACGTACGCAGTACCACTTACTCGATCAGTTTCACACAGACATTTCGAGGCCCTTGTACAAAATTAATCAAAAACCAAGCCAGACCGTTGTTTTACCTGAGAACGTCAACCAGGGCGACATAGGACATCGGTAACGGAGGGCTTGTCCCAACAGCCCCAGCTACAGAATAAATCATGTTCGTGCTGGGTCAGGCGACATGGACCACAGTGGACCATCAATAAACGTGCGAAACAACCTCTTGTAAGCAGATGTACTTTGTGTGTTTTCGTTGTCTGCCGAGACTCGAATTCGAGTACATTATTCAAATACGGTTCTTAATGTGCGTTTGCAAATCGGAATAAAACCAAAACGAAAGGAACACACCTAGGTATTAAAGTTCGCGATTCTTCGGCGAGGGTCAACGGCAGTTACTAATCAATCCGTCAACCGGTGTAGCAGACATTGTATGTAACGGTGGGCGTTGCGAAGTTGCGATTGAATGAAGACGTCAAACGGATTAAATGCATTTTTAACAAGCTTTGATTTTTAATAGCATACTTTCGGTACCATAGCCCTGTCCGGATTATAAAAACATCCAAAGGCTTTAATACCCGAACGAAACGATAAGTTCTTAGCCACAAATGGTTACCGTCCAGTGCTTTATCGGACAACTAATTTAATAACATTCGAAAAGAAGGATTCCATTAGTTATTTGTTATTTCCAATCGTTAGTAAATACGTTATGGCGTTATTATCTACGCTGCGAAATTTAGGATACATTCGGAGGCGTTTAAAAGCCATCACTTTGATAACGAATCACATTTACCACTACCAAGATTACTACGTAAATTAATTCAACAACATGCTTGAATATCATGAGCTCTTACTATTAATTTACAACATTGTGGTCGTTCCAGATAAGAGCCTTCTGAAAGTTAAAGGAGAAATCTTTGTGGTTTATAGAAAACTTTCGTGGATTTGCATACAACTTGGCCTTCTGGTTATTATCCTTGATGATGAATTTAGGGCTACATTCGCACTCAAAATTTGAAGACCTATCAAGGTGCAATGTTCCTGATATCAAAATTCCTTCGGGCAGATCTTCACCTTTATTCCAAAATACCCAAATTTAAAGCAATAAAAACCTTAGAAATCAGCAGCTATTTTAAGAAAGTTAAACAAAGAAAACTGCCCACAAGAATATTATTGCAATAAAAACCCATGAGAGGCTTCATACAAACTGAATGGGACAAAATTAGAAACAATCACGCAGTATTTACAGAAAAAACTAGAAAATAAGTGACAATTACAGTCATCATAAACATTTGAGTTAACTTCTACATCTCTATATGAACAGAAGTCGTAGGTACTAAAGGTACAAATTACAGGTTTATACCTTGAGGGAAGTTTATAATAACCCTGCATCTTCAATCGTGCTGTTACAAACGATGTTAGCGTATCATATAAAAAGTTTCCCTTCCGTAAATAACAAGATAGTAGCCGTGAATACATAATTCGAGATGTCATTACTAGCTGAATACAGGTATTAATTAAAATTAGTAATTAAATGATATCCAGGTATTATCTGACAGTTAAAACATACCAACATAATCGCTTGACTACTTCTTTTCCCTCCATTTATTTTATTTGAATTACAACTTATATACTTACCGGATTTCGTACAAAATTATGGAAAGATCGTGTGAAATAATCATTCGAAATTTAAGGATGTGATGTTTCACTTTTGCAATTTGTTCGTTTGAAGTACGAAACAGGAAGTAGTTTTTTCTTGGTGTTCCAACAAATTTTTGCTATTCATTCTTTTAATTTCCTACACCTTTTGATTGTTATTAATGCCTGTCATTGGTTTCTTTTGCTTTTCTTCGTTTTGTTTGCTGGGCGGTTTTTAAATTAGCTGCTTATATTTTAATAATTTTTTTTTTCAGTTTTTTCCTTCGAATTTAGTTACACTCTTAGACCAAGTCCAATGTGAAAGCTCTGAGGGAAAAATGCCCAAAACAATAGAAGGAAGCTCGTAAAAATGTAACAAATTTCCTCACACTGGACAAGAGAACTTGTCTTACTCTTTAAGATGCTTGGTAAATCGGAGATTCTTGCATGATTTTTTGAAAATTTTTCAAAAACGCCAATTTTTAATATAATCAATATGATATTTAACGTACAAGATTTTCATAGTCAAAGGAGTCGCAGAACTTTCGATAAAAGCGAGTGTAAATAACAAGCGTCCATATTTAAATATGTCTTAATTTGTCAGAGTAAAAAGAAATAGACCGCAATTAGAGTACTGGAAACAATTATCAAGGGCAATTAGTCGCCTTGCGCCTATTCACAAATAACCCGAGCGCGTGTCGTACCGGGAGGCCAGTCATTTGCATATCGCGATATGTGACTGCGCCGCCGCTTCAATTACGAACAGCACTTTTACAAAATAAATTAACTCCCCTTTATCACGGCATCATAAGTAATAACGAATGAGAGAATCTACATATATAAAATTTATGCTTATTGCCTCTTCTGATTTTACATTATCTAAGCCCTTATCTGATACTATGAAGTTCTCAAAATTGACAGCTTGCATTTAATACAGCTTTTGCAAGAACGAAGCTCGGAATCTTAGTAAAATAATGAAAATTGCGATAATTACATGAGGGTTAACTTATTTCATTTTATTTATTTTAATTACTAAAGATAAATATTAAATATATATGTTAAAGCTTGTTAGGAAGATTTAACTTTCACACGCGTTGCCTTATAATTATAACATTTGACATGTCATCTTACAAAGAGCAGAATCTAAAAGCAAAAAGAACATCCTCTAGGCTTCGAGTGTGTTATTGTTGACGTGAAGACCCACTGTTTCGCCCACTTTTCCAAGGGTTTCCGCAGGAGCTGAAGGCGCACGATAACTCAACTACGTTCGAGAAAATTCCTTTAACTTTAAAGACTACGTACAAAAGCAGAAGCACTGCAACTCAACATGTCGATCACTTCAAAAACTAAACCCTTCGTAAGACTTAAAAAGTGTTTCCAAATCATATCTCAAATGTATCAATAAAGTTTAAAAATGCCCAAAATGACAAACATAAGGTTCAAAGTTAAGCAACTTTTACTTTTAAGAAGGTAAAGTTCAATTATTTTACCTAAGTTAATCTTCTATAGCTACAAGGGCAAATTACAAAATAAAATTCCCAACTTTTTTGATATACTTCGGGTGAAATCGCTTCTTGATGTCTTTCTGTTTTCTTTTTTTATTAATTTAGTTTGATTTGTTTTTAGAAAATAAAATCTAGACAGTGCACGCATTAAATTCTATTTTGGGCATTGAATATTTTATTTTTATATCGCATGTTGATTCGACAAGCTTTGGGTTCCAAGGAACCATATTCTATTGATTAAAAACGGAAAATTAGAAAAAAATAAATTATTTTTATGAGAAAGAACATTAGAAAAAGTAAATAAAGTTAGTTCAACATTATCTTTAGAACAAAGAACATTAGAAGAAAAAACTTTACTTGAAGTGAAAGTTGGTTGAAGATTTTGGAAAATATTGCGTTGCCGATCCTCTCTCCATAATATGTTTGTGGTGTGCGTGTTAAGTAGCCTACAGACATAGGGGACCTACAGCTTAACGTTAATTACATTATTACGATTCAATTTAGAAGAAAAGAATTTTACCCTAAATCAGGAAACATTTTCAAGGTGAGTCGAAGCTATTCACACATTTAGGTTTTTACGGTCCTTCAATTAAACATGTTGAACCATGAGTAAACAATGTACGGGGGAAAATCATGAAATTCCATAACCTTTGTTGAATATAATCACGGCACAGTACGAATAATTATAGTGAATTCTTATTCTTTAGATACGAGGGAGTACCTTAAAAGGGGGCACGTTGGAACAAGGAACACTTCGGACAAAAATGGACATGTTCGGAATTTTGTTCTAGCTCAAACCTCAAGTTAAAGGCTGTTTTAAGTAAAGCAACTTTGGTTAAAAATAATACCAACTTTGGGCCATTCTTAATTTCAAAGCGTAAGTCGTAGAGATTATCCTTTAATTTAAAAAAATATTAAATTAAAGGGGCCGCCTGGGTAGCTTAGTCAGGTAAGTGCCTGCTAGCTAGGCAGCAGACACGGGTTCGATTCCAGCGGTGGCCATAATAGTATGGAGCCGATTTCGGTCGAATTCGTTAGTTAAGATTTAGATTTAAGGTGTGTTGCGGAGGAAAGCTGGTTGGCGCGTGATGCAAGTCCAAAAATGGACCCATCACCTCCGCTGCACCTCAGCAAGTGTGAATGAGTCTCGACACTACATTGTGGTAGAAGGGGAAATAGATTTAATAGTTATTTAAGCTACAAGGAATGTAAGGACGTATTAACATTTGAGGTAGGCGAATACGAGCCGAGGCGAAGCCAAGGCTCGTCGCCTTCCGATGGGTTGACTCTTGGTTGTCCTCATCAGTAGATACACCGTAAGAGAGTAACAGGCGAAAGCCTATGAAGAAGACGAAAAAAAAGAAGAAGTCGTGAAGATTATCTTTAAATTATATATTCTACAAAGCACAGCAAAATTTTGCACTGCCGCAACGTGCAAAAGATTCACTGTGGCGTATAGCCAAGGAAGAATTTTTTAGTTGAATACATTACGTCTATTGCGACCTTATAAAAATAGCATGGAAACAAAGGATAAATTATATAGGTACTCCAGAAAGCAAAGCAAGATATTCACTATAGCATAACAATGTATAGCAAGATATGAACGTTTGAAAAGAATATTATTATTAAGTCTACTGCAATGCGAATAAATAATCTGTTTGGGCTGGTTTTACCAAAGTAATCTGGAACGAAAGTATATCAACTCAGCAAAAGCGTAACCTTTCCTAAGAATTTCTAGTTCACAAAATGATAAAGCCAGCATTCTGTGTTGCACTCAAGGTAAGTTCTTATATATCGTAGGATTTCCTGGTACACAAAATACAATACCATATTATCGATATAAAATTTCTATGAATTCGCCTAACTCCTTAGGAATTAGGATTTTCAACCACTTACCACTCTCAATTAAAAACTGTACTTCTGTAGGGTGTTTTAAGAGCACTTTAAAAGCTTATCTTCTTCAAAACACTTTTTATACTTTGGAGGAATTCTATCGGCTCTTTTACATTTGAATTTTAATTTTAAATTAATGATCTTTGATTATACGTGTATTTATAGATAGGAGTTTTTAACTTGTATGTTTATTTGTATGTTTATTATTATAATGCAACGTATATACCTTATGTTTGTATATGTATATATATATTTTTTGACGTTTCCTATACTGTTCTTGTACAGTCTTTGGAATTAAATAAACTATTACTATTACTATTACAAAAGACAACATTCAATGTAATCCATAAATAAGTTCATATTCTTTAAGTACGGGGAAATATCTGAAAGTAAAAGCAAAGAACAACCGTCACGGCTTTTGAAATTTTGCGTAAATTAAGTACAATACGGACCTGTTGTTCGAAGTCTATCTCACCTGAAGTTGCAGAATTTGCAAAAATAATGCTAAATCGGCATATTCTTGTTGCTGCGGAATATTTTGGAGCAATCGCAAATAGAATGACCAAATATGGCGATGCAATATTCTGCGCAGTAGATTTCGTCATTGTTAACTCGGGGAAGCACCGACCCGATCATGAGGCTAAGTGGCGTCATGTAGGATTTCACCCCGCGCGCGGAAGTCACGTTTGGGCATCTCTTTCTAACATCCATTCGCCTTACGAAAAGTAGAAAGACAAGGCAGAATATAGTAGGCTTCCGAAGCAAACGGTTGTACAGTTTTCGTTCCAGATTGGGTAGTAAATTGCCGGAAAGGCCTCTCATTCTCATTAGTTTTGATAAACTATTTTACCATCGCTTCTATCTTTGCTACCACCAACGAAGCCCTCTCCCCAGGTAATAATATCTTAGGCTGCCCGTTTTACTTGCCGGTTATGAGTGTACCCGAATTCAGTACCGTATACCCAAGGCCACACATACACCGAAAACACCCGACCGCTTCTCTCAGAAGGCAATGTCAAGCCACCGAAGTAATTCTGCTTATTAATCCTTCTCTGATGTAGAAGTGCAAGCAGTGCAAGCACTTCCGTGGTTCGGGGGCTATATGTCCCCTATCTCTGTAGGTTACTTGACACGCACACTACAAACAGTACAAACATATGGAGAGAAGATCGAAAACGCCCTGCAAAGGGCATGCCACTTCAAGGAGAATAAGGGTTGATATATTACCATGGATATTGATAAGTAATCAGGACACCATCCATGCTTTTAAGTACTTCAGTAGTTGAAGAAAAGAGGGAAGAAATCGAAATTTTAATTTCGAAAATACTTGAAAGAAGTATAAATGATTTGAATTTTTCTTGTGTCAATTTCTTGAAATTTTTAATTTTTCCTAGGTATTTTGACATCGGCTACCGATAGTCGCACAGCGCTTTTAACCATCGCCAGAAGTTTTAATAGGTATTGTATAGATCAAAAACAATCTGCTCCAACTCCAAATTACAAATAAAAATAATTTATAAAAAAACTTTCTTCGGGGCAATAATTATCCCAAAAATCTGATACAAAATAACTTGGAAATACAATGTACTGACAGCAGAGCACAAGTTTTTGGTACAAAAGATAAAGCCACTTTCGGTATAGCCCTCTTGTTCTTTAAGTATGAGGGAGTATCAGCAAATACAATCTTCAACTATGGGTTTTCTGATTACATCAGTAGGTCAGGCAAAGCTCAAGCTAAAGTTGTTTCTACCCGGCGATCAAAGAACTTGTTTTTATGAATATCAAGTGATCCAGTTTAAAGCCATTTTCAATGCCCTGTGGTTCAGGACACGTTAACAAAATACAAACGAAATAATAATCACATAAATCTAGAAACTTTAACTCCTTATTAGCTGTTATTAGTTGAGGCATGACTTTGAATTTCCCGAGTCACTGAGGATATACAATTGAGTTGCTTGATATAATGTTTTATTTATTTATTATTTATGAAGAGACCCTAATTGTAGGGAATTCGTTAGAGATCTTTAACTAACTAAAAAAGTAAGTGTTCAAAGATTATCCTTAAATTAGAAAATAAGTGAAAGCCAATTTTATAGGATTATAGACATGGCAGAAGAATTTGGAAATTCGCATAACAATAAAAGGAAGAACTTATTTAACGAATGTGTGTTTGAATAGATAAGTGTTTCTTGCTAGAATAATTTTGAATGATAAATATTAGCTTAGCAAAAATACAACTTCATAAGGGTCTTTGTTGCACAAAATAAGAAAGCGAAACACTCACATTTTAATAAAAAGAGGAATCTATTTTAGAAATTATATGTTGCAAAGGCAAAGGACTTTGATGTATGCAACAAAAATTCCACACCATCTTAAATACTTTGAAAGAAAACGACATGACCAAAGAAGAGGAATTTATGAAAAAAAAAAATACTTAAAAGAACACAACACAACCAATTATAAAAACCAATTATGTATGTCGTCATATAAATTGCCATTCTTAGTGCTTTCCTTAACGAAGTTAGCAAAACATAAACTATGAAAAAATTTCTTCGTCATATAACAAAAGTAAAGCAGCTTGAGGCAGAGTTATCACAAGAAATAGTTTTCTGAATTTATAGTACTTTTCAGGCTTTAACAGCGTTGCATTGGAGTACATCAATCACTGCAGCCTGAATTTTATTTAAGTTTAATTAAGTACTGAAAGAGAGCAGAATAAATAATTTGACAGAGTAAATAGTCGAACTCCAGGAAACTCATGGAAATGAAGGAGATAGATTTTAAAGACAGAAAATAACAAAATTTTGATGATAATTCAACGTTCTCAGAGAATACCAAAAAATAACAAACAAGAATTTATGACAATATGTAATTTAACACGATGGGACAGAATGACAAGATATGAAAAAAAAAATCAATTGCGAAAATTTTTAATTAAAACATGCTGAAATCAGGAGCACTGAAAACGAAATCTGTTAATTTTTTATCTAGAACGCAGTCCCCTTAAAAAAAAACAATTACTTTCACGAAGTAGCATTTATGAAAAATTGGCAAGCTTCTAAGTTTATTAGGGTTTTATCAATCGTTTAGTTTTGTTAACGGAACGTTACAAAGCATTTAAGGAATCTCAAAGTCAATGAGAGTTTCAATCAGGTATAAAAGAACAGAACATCAAACATAGTTAACACATCGTCCATAGGAAACGTGTTCCCACACACACACACATAGGAACCTAAAACACTATTGTTAAAAATTAATTTTTTACAGAACACTAATTTGTTACTCCAAAGAGGGACCGTTAATCATCCGGTGTCTCGTGTTCACTAATGTTAAGTTAGGTTCTACTATATTTCACCCACAGGTACCGTTTGAGTAAGGTAACATTAATTTGAATTGATATTAATGTTACTGATCCGTTTACAAACAGCAAAGCACGAGAATCTGCCTAAAGCTCAAGAAACTAATTTCGTCTATTGTATTCGAAACATAAAAATGTTAACCTCCATTGTACAAACGTTATGTAATATCAAGTCTCATAGAGCCGCTCTAATTAACGCCTCCCTGCTGCGGTACAAATGGAATGACACCGCTGTTTTCGCGCCACGGGTCCAATAATAGAATTAGAATTAATTACAAAGTGTTTCATGCTTCGAATGATAATTATGACCTCACCCATGAGTTCTACTTAAAAATGCATAAATGCTTAACGCTCTTATTATTTTTTTCAATGTACAGATAACACTTTAGATTAATCAGTTTGATGAAGACAAGGTGGTCAATTCTCGTACATTTTTTACCTTTTGATTTACGCCTAGCTGAAAATTACTCACACAATATTAACCCTTTTCTTCTCTTCCTTTACGTTCTGACATCGTGATGAATGTTTCAACATCGGACCGTAGATAATCAGCTGGGTTTGGACTACTCTTTTAAGTTGTTCATTTAATTCGTTTTTTCAATATACCAAATATTTTAGAAAAAATAAATCTTTATCACTAATAAAAAGTTAGCAAAAACATTTCTACCTAAAAGAAATAATAAATGATTCGCGTTTGCTACACAAATATCAATGACGAAAACTTCAAATCTGTATTAAAAAAAGTGGTTGACATGCATGGAAAATGTTAATTATTCTGCATGGTGTTATGAAAACAAACCCACAGATCTCGATGAAACCTTAATTTAATGAAAAATTTAAAGCTTTCTGGAATTTCCGGAGTCATCCGAACTTCTCAGGAAAAATTCAGGCGACTTCGGGAAAATTCAGAGAATTCGGTAATTGCTACAAAATGTCAGAAATCGCGTACAAAACTCGTAAATTGTTGTAGTACAAATAAAACAAATTATGATGTTTAAGATAACCTAAAACATTTTCATTGAAATTTTTGAGATTGTTTAGAAAAAGTTGAGCAAAAAATGCTTCGTAAAGGGCGTTCATTTTAATTCAACTTTAAGGAAAATTCAAATAAGGGCAATGTTTGTAAATTAAATTAATAAAATAAGATAACCCCACAAAAATGGAGACATTAAAACGATCGGTTTTAGTAAATCGAGACAAAAAACGGTATCAATCATGTTAAGAGAGGTTATTATACTTTTTAAAATTTACAACTAGCCTGGTAAACTAGCAAATAAAAGCAACTTTCCAGACGTTGGGGGAGGTGCTGATCCAGTAAGTGAAAAATGGACTTTGTTCATTTCACAAACTGTTTAAACTACACTTATTATTTTATGAATATGTCACTTATCTAAATAGATGTGCCTTAGCGTGCCCCCTGAGGGACTTACCGAAAACTAATGTTAAAAACAGGAAACTTTGGAAGTCATAACAGTTATTTCCAATTTTGTTAAAACGATTTTTACGATACTTCCCCAATTACTTTTAAAAGTCTCCATTTTTACAATGGTTAAAATAGAAGAACTGTGCAAATGGGATACAAAGAAACTGTTAAAAGAAGGAGAACTACGAAAATAGGATTATAAGTTACAGCATTTGATTAAAGAGCAAAAACCTAATTAATTCAACTCAAACAAAAATTGCAAAATACAAAGGACAGAAACAAAATGAGGACAAACAAAGCAAACGATATGAACGAAGAGTTCACAATAAATAATAGTGGGAAACAATCTGGAAAAGATATAACTTACACAGGTCAGTAATATGAAATGTAAGATGGATAAATAACACAGAGACAGAAATAAAAGAAATTGAAGATCGAAAGAGAAGGCAAAGAAAAAGAATATGTTTTAGAAGTAGATTACAACAAACATAATGGACAAAAGCAAAAGTAGGAACAATTATTATAAATAAAATTCCAGATGTGAAGGAACGAAAATATATGTATATCACAAAAAATTGTGTCTGCAGAATTCACAAAATAACAAAGAAACGCAAGAATGTCAATAGTTTAAGAACCAAATTATAACGATAGCAATGAAAAAACAAAAAGAAAAATATGCGAATATTTACAGATGGAAATTGAACCGATTAAGGTACAAATTAATATTTTTGGGATTTAAACGAAAGAGTAGAAAATAAAATTGAAAACTACAAGGAAGTGAAAATTCCAAGAAAGTATAGTCAATAACAAAGGGACGAGATTAATTAAGTTTTACGTATTAAATAATAAGTACAAACACCCAATTCCAACACAGACATACACCTAATATAAGAATGCATCTACAAGGAAACGAAAAGGCGATAAGAGACTATAATATACTAATATAAGCAACAAACATGAAATGGGCAAAAGATGTATAGGTTAACAGAGGGCTTGAATCAGTACCTAACTAACTACAACACGTTAATCACAGAAATAAATTGATCCAAAAAGAAAAGGTAAGCCAAAAGAAAAAACAGAAAGGGACCGAAAACAAACTGAAAGAGAAGTACACAGAATGGAAATTAAAAAAATCTTACACAGATAATTTGAAGACAAATTAAAAAATCGCAGAAGAAAATTATACACTGATAAACCAGAGAAAGGTCCAACAGGAGTACAACACGAGTACATACGAAGGCCACAAAACGGCAGAGAGAGAGGGAGATATATATATATATATATATGTATATATATATATATACTTATAAACAGTACATTGTTGAGCCCGATACGTTCTCGGGTCGCTAATGATCCCGGCCTTAAAAAGAAAGGGAGAGGAGTATACTTTACGTAGTTTTGTTCCTTGGTTCAACATTAGTCGAGGCATTGATGGAGGGGTAACTATTTCTAAGAAATATAGAATTTAGGTATAAACAAGTTGTTATGAATCCCAGATATAGAAATGATACTCTGCAAGGCCCAATTGTATATCTGAATATGTCATATGTATTTTTATGAGCCCGGCAGTGTTGCCGTTTCTACGTCAGTCTCTGAGAGCAATAGCATGACTCACGTTTATGCTTATTAAGCAATACTGTAATAAAGTCGTTGGTACTGGTATGGCTATTCTGATGTAGCGTAGATTGAATTGCTAGTCTTAAAATGAACAATAATCGTGAAAAGAAATTCTTGTTCTCGTTCAAAACACTGGTTAATGATGCTCCGTTGCTATCAAAAACACAATATATATCTTGATTTAAATTATACTTTTTATTAGAATAATAACTTTTAGAGATAGTTAAAATCGATGTTAAAAGCAAAACAAAGAATATAAAAAAAATAACCTTAGACAAAGAAAGCCGATAACAGTTTATTAATAGAGTTTGGATTTTTAAATTATGTGTTTTTGTAAATATTAAATGAAATAAGAGGGACTAATAGGGTTATTGAGGGTGAGCTTGTCTATCTGTTAAAGAGCAGTTACAGTATGTTTTTATCTGTATGGGTCTTTTAAAATCGTCGATCAGCAGCTTTTGTATTTACCAGCAAATTAGCTAGAACCAAAATTAACCCCTTATTATTGGCAAGTAAATTATAAATCAAAACTTGATTCCATGAAATCCGAATTTTTCACCGATTTTAGCTCAGGATCGTCAGATAACTTTATATCTGGATCTAAATGAAGTGAAATAAACATATCGAACACCGATAGGGTTTTGGCGAATTTTAGAAAACTTGTAAAAGTAAATTGAAAGTCAAACTACGCCTCTTTTACGAACCTTAATGGCCCATTACACCCTATTTTGTATGTAAACTGTTCCAATTAAAATTATTTAAGTTAAAAAAGCTTAGAATATTTGAGTTAAATATTACATTCTTGAAGACTTAATGATCTAAGCTTTTGGATTTCACTTTAAAGAATTTTCAAAAAATAGCTAGCTTATTCTAAAACATAATAAAGTTGGTAGGTTAACATTGCATATGGGAACTACCCTTACTTAAATATGCGATACTGCAAAAGAAAAACAAAATTTGTTGTTCTTCATTAATGTCCCCAGCCGGAAATGGCCTTAAGAAGTATCAAAAGTCTACGAGGACTTTTTCTCAATCACTGGAATACGGAAGTTTCCAGCTTAGCCTTGAACAATTTACTTACTTACTTGCTTAATCCAGAAGCCTTTTTGTACCTTTTGGTGTAAGGCATGTTGGAGTTTGGGTTATTCTGTTGGTTTTCTCTTCACTATTTCTTTCCATTCTTTTCTATTTTGAGTCTTTCGCTTCACCTCTTGCCAGGTTATATTCCGTATTTCTGTTGCCATTTTCACATCTTCTAGCCACAGCCGTCTTGGCCTTCCCTTCTTCTTTTTTCTAACGGCTCTGACTCCGTATACTTTTCTGACTATTCTGTCTTCTCCCATCCTCATTACGCGGCCGAACCATCTCAGTTATCCCTCCTCTATTGTTTGTTGGGTTGGCATTGTTTCTAATACTTCTCTGAACGTAGAATTCTTTATTTTGTCTTTCCTTGTTTTTCATTCTATGTTTCTGAGGTACCTCATTTCTATGCTTTGTATTCGGCTTTTATGATTTTGCAATAGAGCCCACGTCTCGGAACCAAATATCAGTACAGGTGTAGCAACTTTCTTAAAAATCTCTGTGTTCGTTTCCTTTGGAATTCCTTTTTAACTAAAAACTGTTTTTTTTTTTAGCATATTAAATAATCTTCCTGCAGCTCCTGTTCTTTCGTTTATTTCGTCTTCTAATCTTCTCTTATACTACTGAGCCTAACTACTTACAGTTTTTAACTTATTCCAGTTCTCTATGTCTCCTAACCTTATTTGGTGTGTCCTTTCATTTCTGTTTACTGTCATTGTTTTCGTCTTCTCTGTACTTATCTTCATGTTGACCGATTCTAAGCTGTTGTTGTATAGTACATGTAGATTTTCGTTCATTGGTTTTCATCTTTGAGAATAGCAGCGAGCTTAGAATGCACCCCTGTCTTAAATTTCTCCTTTGTTCATTTCAAACATCTGTGATTTTTCGTGTTTGATTCTTACTTAATTCATAGTTTTTTTTATATAAAGCTTTCGTTGCTTGAATAAGTTTTTTTTTATTCCTCATTTTTACAATGTTTTCCAAATGTCTTCTCGTTTTATTCAGTCAAAGGCCTTCTCCAGATCTACGATACATAAGTGCAGTTCTCCATCTTCTCTAATCGTTCTCTCAGTAATTTGTGGAATAATGAAAATTGCATCAGTCACCCCTCTGTTTGCTCTAAATCCTTGTTGTGACTCAGCCCTCTATTGCTTCTTCTAGTTATTCTCTTAATTATTCTTCTAATATTCTTACATATAACTTGCCTACTGTGCTTACTAGCGGAATTCCCCTAAAATTTTTGCAGTTCATCGTGTCTCCTTTTTTATATATTGTGGTTATTATCCCTATTTGCCAGTCCTTGAGAGCCACACCCGTGGTCATTACCTTATTCATTAATATTTTTAATATCTCTTTTATTTGTTATTTCCCAGCTTTTAGCATATCCGCCGTTATTTGGTCGAGTCCTGGCGCTTTGCCTGCCTTTATCTTTGCAGTGGCCTTTTCTGTATTTCCTATCCTTATGTCATCTTCTTGCTGCTGTTCTTCGTATGTTAGCCTTCTAGCAGATTGATAAAGTGTTGTCTCCATCTGTCCATGATTTGTTTTTCATCCGTGAGTAACTCATCTTCTTCATCTTTTATATTGATACATGGGGTAGTTTTATATTTTCTAACATTTTTAATACCCCCAAAAAAACAGCTTTTGGTTTTCTTTATACGCATTCTTCATTTTTTCTCCGAATTCTATCCAAGACATTAGTTTTTCTACTTTGACCAGTTCTTTAACTTCTTTTCTGTCTTTTTTATATTTGTCATAATCTTTTTCTGTTTTGGTACTCAAGGTATTTTTGCCAGCTTTGTTTCTTTCTTTTGACTGCATTTTTATAGAATCCGTCCACCAATGTATTCTTTTTATCTGCGTATCTGTTATCTTAGCCTACCCGCATATTTTTTCAGCTATTTCTAACATGCTTTCTTTAAAATTAATCCATATAATAATATGTTCGATTGTCTTTTGTGTGTTTATATTTATCATTTTTTGTTCTATGATTTCTTGGAATTTCTTTCTATATTGCATTTCTCTTAGTTTGTAGCATTTAATCCTTCTGTTTACACTTTTTCTTTTATGGCCTTCTCTTGTTTTGTTATTTCCATATTCCCAAGTCATCATAAGTAGGAAGTCGTCACTGCCTATTTCGTAACCTCTTCTAACTTTTACATCTTTAATCTTTCTCCAGCTGCTTTTACTTACCAAGAGGTAACCTATGATATACCATTCTTTTCTACTATTTACCTCTCTTGTAATTTTTTGTATTACTTTATGTTGGAAGTGCGAGTTGGCGATTATTAACTCGTTTTCTATGCAAAAATTTATTATTCTATTTCCATTCGTGTTCTTAGACTTCTCGCCTTGTTTTCCTAAGCACCACTCGATATCCTTATTTTCATTTCCCACTCTTCCATTTAAGTCGCCCATAATTATTACGTTATATTCGCTACTATCAATTGTTTGTGGTAGTTCTTGGAAGAATTTATCTTTAACTTCGTGTTTCTCATCTTCGTTTGGTCGATATGCAATTACCAGTAGATATTCTTCTTTTTCTTTTCCTTCTTTTATGTTCACTGTTAGTATTCTTTCATTCACATACTTTTTATTTCTGACAAATTTCATTTTTTCTTCTTTTACCATTAGAGCCATTCCTGCTCTTGCATGTACCGCCTTCTCTACTCCCGACCATATAATCCAGAATCCATCCTTCAGTTTCGTAGTTTTTCCTTACTCGTTGTCCTTGTTCGCGCCAGGGTCGATTGTCTGTATGGTTGCATTTCTTTTAGTTTTTTGAGTTGTTTCCCTTTTTCTTTGTCTCGTGACCATTAACGAGGTCGTTTTTGTTTACAGTACATTTCCATTCTGTCTCATTTATTGTAATTTTCTGATAACCTATCCTGACTTTTATTTTGTATTCTACTTCTCTTTCCTGTACCGCGAGATCGTTTGATATACCTACCAATAGACAATCTTATGTTTATTTTATTTAAGTTTCCGTTTGTTTTCCATGATTTTAATTTTTTCTTCAAAGGTTTCCATTTTTAGCAAGTATTTGTTGTTTCACCTTTTCTAGACAAGTTAAATAAACAAAAACAGAAATAACTGAAAATATTCCTGCTTACTAGCGATTTAATTTAGTTTTAAAAATATGTTTTCCCAAGCAAAAGAAGCGAGTCAAAACATAAAAAATATATACAATTAAAGAACGAATATTAAAAACTAATACTGAAACCTTTTGCTGAACAGAAAACGTATTGCTGAACTACAATACTTCACCCTTAATATGAAGAATACCCAACAAGTAGAATTTTTAGTCTCTTCTTGAAACTGAAAAAATACTTACCAACAGTTTCAAACTGGTTGTAACGGATGGAAAAGGAAGTAAGCCTGTCGCTATACTGTTTCAAAAATTATTTCAGGGTTCTTTTAAATGAAAGGAAAAATGCGTTCCAAAAACTAACGAATACCTATTTGCCAATCCCAAAGCTGAAAACAGGTGGTGAAGTGAATGTCACACATTAAAAAAAAATAGCAGAGCAGTAGGACCTAAAACATAACGATCTATTTAAATACTTCTATTCGTTTTAGGAAACAAATATCGACAGTTCTTCAGGTTATGAATATTACTGATAATGAGATGGCACAATTTCCAAATTTTATGGGACATGCAAAAAACAAGGTAATAACTTTTAAATCCGTCTAAGGTTGCTACAAGATTTGTATCAAATAGCTACAGTTTACAAATTGCTACTAGCAATAAACCAAAGCTTTAATAAATGCTTAAGCTAGGAAAGTGTATACACATCCGTAATTATCTTTCTAGTAGAATAAAACGCGTTTCTTGTGTAAAGATGTTCTAAATTTCAATTATAGAAAATTTATAAAATATTATAATCACAAAACTCATATTTTGAAATTATCTTAGTTTATAAAAAGGTCAATATTTAAGCAAATTTCAAATTTTGTTAAAAAGAAAAATTTTTGCGAAATCTATAAAAATGAAATATATCAATGTGTTTTAATATCTTTTGACACATGCCGTATTAATTTATTATCTCGTATATGCATTAGTACCTTCTGAAGCCCACTATGTATATTAATTATACATATTAATGCGTTGTGAAGCCCAACAGCGTTGTCACATATCGGGCTCAACAACGAACTATTTATATCTTTTTAAATATTGTATATAAAATACGCACAAAGCGCCCTCTGCATGGATTGTTGCAGAACTACACCCTGTATATAGGTGATAGGATCGGTCATTTTTGAGCCCAATGAAAAAAATTTTTTACGGGCTTTTGAGGCTATTTCTAATCATCTGTGAAGATATACACGGGGATACGTTGTTGAGCCTTTACCCGGGCTCAACAGCGTAATTTTTGGCTCCACAAGGTACTATTGATATATTCAGCGGGCTCATTAATGACCGTCTATATGTCTATATATATATAGAGAGAGAGAGAGAGAGAGAGAGAGAGAGAGAGAGAGAGAGAGAGAAACATGCATAGCAAATCTTCAAGAAAATAATTAAAACAGCAGCAAGGCAAGAAAAACAGTGAGATTACACTTTATAAAGAAGATACAAAACAAGCAAAGTGGTAGACTTAAGAGGTAAAGCAGGAATTGACAAAGAAAATACTAAAGAAATTATTCTTAAAAGTAACAATATTAAAAAAGAAAATCAAGGGCCAAATAAATCACAAGAGATAGGATAAGAGAACGAATGAAGAAGAAAATACAGACGAGACTAAAAGTAGCTAAAAAGGAGTAGATATATCCACAAAACGAAGAAAAGGTAGAAAAGTATAACAAAAGAAATTAGAAGAAATCATAAGCAAAATAAAACCAAAGAAAATTCTCCGTGAAAATTGGTACTTTGCGAAAACAGTGTGTAAATAGTTCTGATGTTTGAAGTAGGATGTGATGATATTGAAATGTTAAGCCCATCTAGTGCCAGAAACGACACAGATGAAAGTGAGTTGGATGGAAAGTTCTCTACTTCTCGGAAATTATCTCAATGTGAGCTGAATGACTGAATACGTGACTTAACTTTTAGCATCTAGACTTCGTGAAAAAGACTGCCTAGAGTCAAATGTTACTATAACGTCTTATCGAAATACAGGGCAAGCACTACTGCCATTTTTTTTAGCGAAAATAGTCATCTTGTATATTGTACCAATATTTCTGAACTCCTTCTTAATGATGGGTTTGCCAGAATATCGACCAAAAGGCTGGCGGCTTTTTCTAGACAGTTCTAAAAGCAGCTTGAAATGTGTATTACTACACAATGGGAATAAGTTTCCGTCGATTCAAATTGGTCATTCAACAAAACTCAAAGAAGAGTACGAAAACGTCAAGATAGTCTTAGAAAAAATAGCTTTTTCTCTGCATCCGTGGTCTGTGAGTGTCGACTTAAAAATAGTGAACTTTCTTCTTGGACAGCAAAGTGGGTATACCAAATAATGTCTCCGTCATCTATGTTTGTGGGATAGTCGTGCACTGGAAACAAACTGTCTGGCCTCTAAGAGATTAACTATAAATATAACTGTGGGAAAAGCCAACAGCATTCATGAGCCATTAGTAAAGAGAAAAAAATTATACTGCCGCCACTCCATATCAAACTGGACTTAATGAAACAGTTTGTTAAAGCCTTTGACAAGTCAGGCGACTGTTTCAAGTACATTTGCCGAAAATTTCCAGGACTTAGTATAGAAAAATTAAAAGCATGCATTTTCGATGGCATACAAATTCGAAAATTGGTCGAGGATCACAATTTCACAACTTGTATGACTGTAATCGAATCCGGTGCGTGGATGTAGCTATCATCAAAAAGTAATCACAAGGCGGTTAACTATCCAGAACATTCGAAAAATTGGGAGCAAATATAAATATCAAACTTCATTTTTTTGCACAGCCATTTAGACAAATTTTCTTCCAATCTAGGATCTTATAGTGAGGAGCAAGATGAACAGGTTCACCGGGATATCCGGGTGATGTAAGAAAGATACCAAGCAAGGTGGGATCGTCACATGATGGCTGACTACTGTTGGAGCTTGCAAAGGGAATGTCCACAGCAAAAACACAAAAGAAAATCTTACAAGAAACGGTTTTCGTAGCTTTTTTTCTTATTACAGTTATTACACTGAAGGTGTAGGTGTTTGTAATGTAAATGTATATCAATAAATATTTATATAATGGATAAAAATTACATGGTTATGTTTTTTTTTTAATACTTATTAACTTTATTTCTTTTATGAATATTTAGGGCATAAGCATTTGCTCGAAAACTAGAGTGAATCTAGAAAAATTCCGAGGAATATTCGTAAGCAGGAGCCCCTAATTATTCAAAGTCGACACAAATCTTTGGCAACAGGTTGACTATTCCCCGGTGTAATTAAACAACCAATTTACTTTATGTTGAAGAATTTCCGACATTTATATTTGTTTATGTTTTAACTTTAGCAGCCGCAGGATTTGTATAATCATTACAAACTGTACCGTTACAGAAGTAAATCATGAAGAAAAATTAGTCAAAGCTAATTTTTCTAAGAATCGGTGATTCAAAGCTCAGACAGGTAAATATAATTAACATAGCAGACCGTCCGTGTTCAGTAGTAGAGATCGTCAGTCAGCCTATTTACTGACGGGCCTGAAAGTTTAAGCTTTGAATGAAAAAAATTAAAGGTAAATTTTTTGTTTGTGAATCACGCAAATTCACATTTTAATTTAAATTCCTGAAACCTGCTGACCTACATCCCGCTCATTAAATAAATGAATTATATAGTGACTCTACTAATAAAAAAATTTAAGTTAGTTTTTAGTTTGTGGAAAAATTGAATGTTACACATTCGATGCAAAAAGTTTAGAATAACTAAAGATGAGTTCACTAAGGATCTCTAGCTTTAAGGATATATTTTGATTATAAATCCAAATGGTTGCGAAATTGTGTACAGTGAAATTCTAAATTCTGAACCAAATCCCCAACCAACAAACTACCAAAAACAGACTGAAAATAAGAGACAAAAATTCGTAACAAGCATAGAACCCATTTAATGAAATTTTCAGTCTGGACACACTTCACATTACTGCCTCTGAATAAAATTAAAATAATAAAAATCCAAACCTTTGAGTTTAAAAACAATCACTTAAAACAAGGAAGTTTTCAAGATTTTCACTCTTGCTAAAACGAACAACTTTTATTTCGGAATAATCCTAAAAACTGAAACAATTACGTAATTTGTTTGTTGTTATTTGAGTAAGACTTCTTATTTAATTTTTCCAGAATTCAATTAAGTTAAATTTTAACCAAATTCCTAAACTAAACCCTGTATGACCATCAGTTGGTTGATTGTTTTACAAAAGAAACCCCCAAAGTCGTAATTATTAAAACCCCTCCGAAAATTAGTTTCAAAATTAAACTAGAAAAACTATAATCAAAAGAAAAGATTTTCCGCACTCCTATCGAAAGAATAGCGAGATGTGGCAATGAAGGTTTTAGAAGAGATTCTGTCACGATGCCAAGCTGCGTTGGTAAAAAGAAACCTAAACATTAACAAAGGTAAAAATATAAGGGCTTTAGCAACAAAATGTGGGAACAATTTCAATGTATAAATACAAAGGGTTAATTTGGAATAACTATAATCTGCAATAAAGTGCTTAAGAAGAGTAGAGGGAATGAAAAGGGGCGATAAACATAGAAATGAGTTAGCTAAGGTGGTTTGACCATTTGTGTCAAATGGAGCCAAAAAACAAGCAAACAAGACAGTATGGACGGCAAAAATAAATGGAAAGAGGAATACAAAAAAAAACAATGGAATGACACAATCACCATAGCACTACAAGTGAAAAGAAAGACCTGGATACAAGTGCAAGAGATGACCAGAAAACCATAGATTAAATTTTGTAATATGTAGAAGCTCATCTTCGACACTCTAAATACAGCCTACTGACTAACTGTAGCTTCAAAAACAGTCAGCTTTAAAAAAAATCCTTTAAAATTATAACCCCAACTCTGTCAAGTGGGAACTTTTGAGTTTTAAGTGTTTAGATTGATTTCAAATAAATACTTAATCATTGAAAGTACTCAAAGAAATCATCAGTATAAGTATAACAAACCCAACCAAAACAGATTGAAACTATAATTTACATAATAATACCGGCACAATATAGTGAACAATTTATAATTGAATGTCATAATACTCGAATGTACAAATATAAACATCTCACGTGGCGGGTTCTAAATCAAGCACTTGTGTGCAACAATGGAGCGGCCATTCATTACAGCTTTTGAAGTTCTTGTGACCTACGGTAGAAGATCACGTGACACAGCTACTGCCGGACATCAGATAAGATCAGCAAGTGGACGACACTCTGTGTGTGGCGAAATCCCGCGCACACCTTAGTCAGAAAACGACAAAAGTTAATACCTTATTAGTTATGTAATTTATACGTGATTAATATACGAGAGACAACGTTATTAATCGGTCTAGGTTTACTCCCCTTCTAACGGGGGATATCGGTAAAAAAAATTTAACTAAAAGAGGATTACAAGGATGACAAACATAATTCACATACTGGTTTCTACAAGCCTATAAGATTAATATGAATATAGAATTGTTTGATATTTGAATCGATATGCTGTCCGTCTGCCTGCCATCTCACCACTGGATCTTGGCGTAATAAAAAACGTCCGCGGTATTTCTGAGCGGCTGTCGGTTGGCAGTGACAGGGAATACCAAAAATATCTGAACAATCGGATATAATCTTAGATCTCTATCCACATCGATCCACAATAACAGCTAAAGAACAACAAAACTGAACGTTTTACGGGAGACTACGAATTAGATAAAAATAAACGGATCCCGGTTTTAATTTTGATGAATGAGCCTATCAGCTGGTTTGGGATAATTTACATAGCTTCATGTTCCTACGACGACCACACAAATAGACGATGTTAATTTTATGGGAAAGATGGAAAGATTTTAATCGGATCTTTAATCATCTGATTAATTAGTTTAAAGGAGCACCTATTTAATGGCAGCTGCCGAACTAGTTATTAGAAAATATATTGGATCCTTCATCATACTATCTCATTATTATACCTTAATGAACCTTTACAAATTTAAACTAATTTTTTTAAATTTATACTACTAACTTTCATCATTCGATCTCCTTGGCTTGATATTCCGTATTCTGATGCTAAAATTTTTATCACTCCTTTCGGATCACGTAATAAATTTATGTTTCGTGTAACTTTTGCAACCGAAGATTTTTACGATATTTACTAACTAACCATTAGTATAACGACGTTATGAAATATTATATTTTATACATAAATAATAACTTAAATTGCGGTTACTTTTACGAAATTGCCGTCCACGCCTAGCTAATTTTACTGTTAGTGTAATAAAGTTTAATTTTAAAATTAAAACTCACCCAAGTCGGTAAGGAAACGTGCAGCAATGACGAGAAAATTGACTTACCTGCAAAGAAAGAACAAAGTTAATTTATAATTATAATAAACTATTTTTAACAGTATGCAGTTATGGTTATGATGATCTATTTAAAGCTATGAATTATATGCAAGAAAAAAGGGAAAACGATTTTTAAATTATGGCACAAAATGCAAACGGTTTTCATGTAGGGTCATTGTGGGAACAGTGAATCTACAGTACACAGTGAATCAGTGACGTATAGGGTTAAAAGAATAACGCGATCGTGTTGTCTCTTTCCCACTTGTTCACATTCCTAGAGCCTCTCAGTTTACTCCAGCTGTGACGCCGGTATAAGTTTGCACACGTTTTCTGGGAGTGCGTTTTTGTTTTTCATGAACCAAAAAAAAAATTCCATGTAAGTTTCGTTAGTTATTCTTGTCCTAATCCTTGAAAATAATCTATATGTTAATATTTGCATGTAATAATCATTCATTGAGCATTATTTCTATGATATATCCACTGCTCAAGTCGGTGTTTAAGTTAGGAAATGAGTTAACAAAATCAAAATGGCGGGAGTGGTACACAGTGAATCTTTACAAACTAGTACACAGTGAATCAATCCATTGTGTACTTTTATCGTGATTAACTGTGTACTTTTAAATTAACTTTTAAATTTCTGAATTTAAATCTATTTGGTAAGGTGGCAGGCAAATTTGTTCCTAGAATTGATAAAAGACTGGTATGGGTCTGATATGCGTACTAAGCTAATGTTTAAAAATTACAATAAGTACAAATTGTAATGTTCTGTGATTTGCCATAGATAAGGTAAACTGATGTTACATTAATTACAAGCGATATTTAAATGAACATTATTGTGTTTTCCTTACATAAATCTTGTGATTCTCTGTGTACTTTGCTGTGAGTCATTGTGTACACCCCTAAGTACACAGTGAATCATTACCCACTTTTTTTTAAAACATTTATTACCTACTCAAACATCCTAAAAGTCCAAGGAGGGATGTCTTAGAAGAAAATGTTGATAAATGCCAGCATTGTACACTTTTAAGTTTGACCTGTACAATATGCATTTACGAAGTTATATGGCACTGAAAAAATGGTGATTCACTGTTCCCACAATGACCCTATATGAGAAAAATGTAGTAATAAAATAATACAAAAAGGGCATTTATTAAAAAAAAAATAAAAAGCAAGGTTTTAATATTTTGATACAGCATTTTCACAATTATACAAGGTGGTCCTTAAGTAATGGGGCTCAGGGAGACAGTAGATTCGTGTGGTGAAAATATTACGATACACCTAGGATTACCTTAGTCCAAAAGTTAATATTAAGAGAGACACAGAGTATTTCAATTTTTCGAAATATACATTGGTGAACCTAACTTTTTTGGGATGGGAAACAATAATCCATCCTTGATTTTTGAATATATTAGCTCCTAAAACACGTTACTTTTACTACACCTAATGTTTTAAAAAAGGTTTTATACCGAAAGTTATAGCAAATGTAACTGAAGAAAAAAAAACAATTGTCTTGCCGTGGACCACCTTGTATATGTATTTTATTTAATTATAATCATGAACAGTCTGGTAAAAACTAATAATCAACAGATGTAACTGATGCATTAAATAAAATAGTTTCGGAAATACACTAATACAAGTTAAATGTTGGTTCAACTGAGAATTAGCTAGTAATCCATTTGATTCTGCAATTGCAACAGACAAGTCATCAGATAATTCTGCCACTACCCTTTTTATACCCTCAAAATGCTCCGAACAAAATAAAGCCGCGTCCAATGAAGTAGCCCATCTAATTCATACAAGTTTTAATGGTAAAGGGCTATCAAGTAATATTTCTGTGTACAATCGGAGTCTTAAAGGGGATTCTACAAATATCTCTTCTACATTATTCAGAAATTCGTTGACTAAGGGAAACTGGTTCCTAATTTCCTCCGCCATTCTGTTTAATCAATGTGCTACACATAGATTATAAATTAAAGTTTTCACCACATAAGGTGCCGCACCGGAAAGCATTAGAATTATTTTGTTTAATACCAATTTAATAAATTAGAATCATTGTCCACTACGGCCTAGATTGCCATGAATAGATTGTCCTTTCACGTTATGGTGTTTTTCAGTATAACAACATTTTTCTTCCTTAAAACAATAACTAAGTTATTAATTTATATTAATTTACGCGTCAGTACGCATTCATTAAATGATATATTTAAAGGAAATTGGCAGTTTTATAGCCAAATTATGTACTAATATTATCTTTCGTCTTTGTTTGTCGACAGAATTTTTCGCCTTTTAACAGCATATCCAAATTTCGTAAAAGAAAAGTTATGACGGTTGCAAATAAATTTTGTAGAGCCCTGTAGGTAAGTATTAAATCCCCCCTTAACCTTCTGATTTGTAACTTTGGCAATTTAAATGAGTGTAATCCTTATGTCTTTCACGAAGTATGGCCACCATGTTGCAGCTACAAATTTCAAAATGGGTTGCAAATATGTTGTAAATAATTTTGCCGTTAAAACTGGAGCAGGGTGAAATGTTTTCATGATTTATAAATATGAGATATAAGGGGTGCCTCCTAAAAATCTGGACCGAGAAAACATCTTAGAAATAAAATATCTGAGATAAGTAAATATAAATTAATAATAAAATATAAAACTACAATAGCAACAGACTATTAGAAAAAATTTAACAAACTTCTATGAGTCCATTTCGTTGAATAAGGTATATTCCTTTCTTAGTTATACTTGACAGTTGCTGTATAATGTTATTGTCAACTGTATGCAAACAATACTTGATCCGCGTAATTAACTGATCGGCATTTATTGCTCTCCAATCCTCAGCATAAACAGGGAGTTTGCGGGATTGTCATCCTTCTCAACAAGCTCCAGGTTTTCATACCTCAGGTGATCTGCCACAATCTTTGCGTAATGGGAACTGGCAAGATAGGGTCAGAAGACATATTCGATGTTTTCGTATTTGCCACGAATGCTAGGGATCAGCCTACGTCGAATACATTCATTTAAATAGACTTCTAAGTTGATTACAAAAAAACATTTGCGTATCAGAGGATGACTCAAACCTCTTGGGCCGATGGCTATCCATACCAGCACCTTTCCTTCAAACTTTGCTTTTGTAGCAAATTTTATATTAGCGGGGGTTACGTTATCTGTACAAAATCCATCATCTCCATCGATAGAAGAATGAGAAAGAGTGAAATATGACTCGTCGTCTAACATTTGGAAACTTTCGCATCAGACGATTGCGCTTTGACTTTGCAAGATGAATTTGATTTTCTTAAGAAACTTACACAAATAGCCAGAAGTTTCGTAATATTTTCTTGCCATTCAACATAGTAAACCGCATCATTGGTTTCGAATAAAATTTTAATTTGGTGAAGTCTTCTGGACCTAATTTTCGCAGCTTGTCGACCAGATCCAGTTTTTTCTTTCTGCTGTCAATCTTTCTTGAAATGCTGGGAATAGTGTATATAGTTGTTTTTGGGACATTTTTAGCAACAAAATGTTTGTACATGCATAACTTTTCCGGCTCTCCATTTTCTTCATAAAACCTATAAACGCGCTTTTTCAGATCGACCTTTCAACTAAACATGACCAGAATAACAGTTAATCAGTGATTGTCAAATAGTCACCGGAATACTTCTATCTATATCTTATTTATATTTTAGTCAAGATTTCTAGGAGACACCCCTTAATTGGTTTTTCTCACGACTTGAGTTACTTGTTGTTCCCATTTAAAGTCTTCACTGATGATAACTTCTATCAACTGCATATCATTCATGTTAGAAGCCAGGTGTTATACCATTCGGAAATAGCCTTTAGGCCTTCTTGAATCCACAAGGTCGATGTAATAGCATAATAGCATTGCCAAAAATGTTTGTGTCGTGAGCATATGACAATATACTGGCCTGAATATTGTTAGGTCCGAAACAACAGTCGGCCAAGGATTGACCCTTGAGGAACACCACTTTGAACAGCAGCTGAAGAAGGTAAGTTTGAAGCCACTCTTACACAAAAAGTGTGGCCAAGCATGTAAGCTTTAATCCACTCTAGAAGTTGCCCTCGAATTTCAATATGTTCCAATTTTTTTAACAGTCTACAGAAAGGCACCTTATCAAAGGTAATCTAAATAGATAATGTCCACAGTATTTCCATTGTCTAGCAACTCAGTTCACTGATTTAAGCGAATCAGTAGATTCGAAAGAACCGATTTCCCTAGAAGGAAACCATGGTAGGACTTTTAATAGGAAGGATAAAAGGGATATTGGTGGATAGTTTTTTGGGTATTTATCGCCATTTTTACAGATGGAAGATATACTTAATTAACTTGTGCCATTGTGATGGAACCATTCCAATGGAAAAGGATAAAGAAAATACGCCTAAGAGAAGCGCAATAAGAGAGTCCTAACACAGGAGATAAATGAGTTTTGATTCCAGTAAATGTAGATTACTTGACACGCATACTACAGACATATGGAGAGAAGACCGGCAACTGCCTATAAACGGTAAGCCACTTCAAGAATGGTTATTGAAATCTTCAGTAAATTGGAATTATACACAAACAGCAATTGATCATTTCTTGGTTTATTTACAGGTATGATCTAAATTGTGAATAATTTCTGTGGTATATGGAGATAAAAAAGGGTCTCTTAAAAGGTTAACAGTTTCAAGGTCACAGAAATTCAGTGTGTGTCCTACTTTTATATTTAGATGTGAACGAACGTATTTTCGCTGAATGCTATTGCATTCTTAAAGTTACTTTTGCAGTTTTTAACTCTTCAGCATGCAGATTTAAAAAGTTTCGGTGAATTCGATAGTACTCATTCTTTCGTGTTTTTATTTCTTCCACAAACGATGTTTATGTTTAATTTGTTCCTTGTGGTATAGCGTAATCCATGGGGTCTGTTTATTACAGAAAATGCGACTATGAAATTAGGAATCTTTAATAGCTCTGTATAAGGTATGCCAACACTCTATAACGTTATTATATCCAGCAATAATATTCCAGCCAGCGTCTTGTATCTTTCCTTTTAAACTTTCAAAGTTTATAAAGGATTAAAAATTTTTGTATTAATTTCACTCAGAATTTGAATTCAATGAGTGGTTAATGAATGATCAGATTTACTAAAACCAGGAAAGTATTATTCTATAACAATCAATGCAAAATTCGGGGTTATAGTTATAAATACGACTGCAGTTACCAATTAATTATTTCAATAAAACCAAAGTACTACCAAAAAACAGAATAAAAATTAAAATTGTCAATCACAGCAGAAAAAAGTGATGTAGTAATGTTTCAAAGAATATCTATTTGGAATAAATTTAAAAAAAAGAGTTAAAAAAGATTACAAAACACCATTCACCCTCTAGTGTTGTTTAAGAAATAATTTTTAGCATTCTTAAAGCAACTAAAAACTGATTAACTACAGTGCTTACTGTGGTGCCACTTGACAAATAATGTCCAAAACAGTCGCTAGGTTAAATGTATTTTTAATTCTTGTTCGTTAAACTATCTGAAGGATTACCTAGAACCTAGAATTACTTACTATATTTTAATTCTTGTGACTGATTTAATTTTAACAAACGATTACAAAACTGTAAAAAACGGGGTATTTCAACTCTCTAAAAGAAAACTTAATCCTTAACTAGATAAATGTATAATGAAAGTGTCCAAACAGGCGCATATAACCTGCATAGTTAAAAAATATTTATATCCAAGGCCAATACATACAAAATAAAGCAGGCTTTAGTCGATGTAAAATGTCCCAATTTGTTCATAGTCAAGATTCTTGACTCAAGAACGATCTGCAGTTTGCATAGGTTCACAGCTTTAATTTATATTATTAAGGGTGCCCATCTTTATCTTTAATAAACGGTAAGGTTTGATGCCTTATTTAAAAATGTAAACAACACAATAACTATTATAAACACCTTTTCTAATACACCTGTCTCGGATAGCTTACGATGCATTATTATGGTAATTTTAGCAATTATTTCTACCAGCAAGTGACAGTACACACAATCGTCTTATTAAATGCCCACAGACTGTAGTGGATATGTGAAAAGCCATAGGCTATTTGCTTTTAACGAGATCAGAACAACGAAAGCAGTATACAATTTATTATACTGTACGTATTTGTGTGTGTGTTGCATATTACAAGTTGATACTTGGGGGGTTGAATAAAAAACTAGCACCTTTTCTTAGATGGACAAAGATAAATGAATAGTTGGTCGTACTTTATTGCGAATACAATTTATGTTTAATGCCCAAGTAACTAGATAGTTTAAAGTTGACACAGGTGGTCTTAACAATTCACGGAAATAATCCTAAGACTAACATAGTGACAGAACAACTTTTTGTTTATACCTCATTTTCTGTTTTCTGTTGATGAGTTTCTTAATGACATCACATCTCTCATTTCTTACTGAGATACAAAAATTCAAGGAGAACTAGCTCATCTCATCACACGTAAAGCCAGAAGCTTCGTTATTATCTAACGACAGCTTCCTCACAATGTGAATTGACGTTCCCAGTCTGAATAGAAGCTCAAAATTCCTAACAGATAACCCCAAAAATTTTATAAAATAATTAAAAATTTGGGATTTCACAGGAAAAAAATGAGTTCATTTGTCTGTAAAGGAATGGGTTTCAGTTAAGTTATATAAACGAAGTAGAGAATCGAAAGCAGAAGTAGACAGAAATGGCCATTCTGAAACAAGAAGTGATCTCGCCAACACAGAGTGCTATTTATGCTCTTGCTGTCGGTGGAACACGGCGTTCTCTGTTCTTATTTGTTATTGTAATGACGAGCGATGCTATCGTTCGCTATCCGTTGTCGCGTCACCTCGTCTACACGTCATGTTTCAGACAAACACGAATATAAATTGTCTTACAGTTCAATTTAATCGTATACCTTTTCTAAATACAACAAGCAAGGGTTGCCAGATTGAATACACAGAAATTTTCAAGACATGTTGGCCTGCCTACAAACTTCAGATATTATCTTTTATGGATTAGGTAGTCTTTTCAATCTAATATAAACAAGGTAAGTACGGTAGTGTTCAATGTACTCAGGTGACGTATGATTAGTTGGATAATTGATTGAAGGGTTTTTTTATACAGGCTACAACACGAAACGTGGCGTATTATTTTCAATATATTTCGACAGTCACACTGTGGACACTGACTAATATCAAGCACCTTCTCACAGTCACGATTTAGCCACAAAAAATGGTTACCAATCGATAAAAATTTGATAAACTAAACAAAAAAGGTATTAAACAGTACGGGTAACTTTTTCAAAATTAAGAACTTAAATATTCAGCAACCAAAATGCGGTTTCTCGAAAAGGGTCATTAGTAGCCAAAGAAAACATTTTCTCAAATTTGAAATATTGTTTCGCATTTTTAATACTGAAAAATCTTCAATTGATCGTAAATTCCAAGCTAAAAATATGACACCGAATCTTCTGCAAGCTACCAAGTTGGCGTATTCTCTTTTATTTTCATCAGTTTGCTCCAAACAAACTGTTTTCAGGCAGATACTTTTTCTATCAGCATCTCCAACTGAAGTTATATATTTCCTTCTGGATTTATTCCAAAACTGCTTTCAGGCGAATAATCTTCCTAAAGTTATTTGCTGCTGATTAACTATTTCATAAGTTTACTCCAAATAATGGGAAAAAACTGCTTTTAGTTCGACAATCTTCCTGAACTTAGTTACTGCTGAATATTTCATGAATTTACCTCAACTGTGAAAAAAGCTGCTTTCATGCGGGTATTCTTTCTATCAACACCTTCTGTTGAATATTTATTTCCTGCCGATTCTTTCTCCATTTTGCTCGAAAGGTGAGAATGTCTTTTCAGCCTCATTTTGGCTTTGTAGTATTTTCTGCTGACTATTTTACCATTTTGTCCCACAACTGATAAAAACTGCTTTGGGACACATCATTTTCAGTATCTTCAACTGAGTTTATTTTCTCTTAATTATTTTTAGGTTTTTCTCCAAAAATAAGAAAGCAAGGAATTCTTTCTGACGTTAGTTGTTACTGATTATTTCAAGAATTTACCCCAGAAATTGCATTCAGGGACTCAGGGAGAAGTTTTTCTTCTATCGGTTGACTTAATTTTCTGCTAATTGTTTCACTAGCGTTCTCCGAAAAAGTAGAAAAAGATGCTTTTGGGCAAGTAGTTTACCTAAAAAATATACGGGACTGTATTCAGGCAGGCATTCTTTCTATCAACACCTTCATCTGAATATTTATTTTCTGCTGATTATTTAATTTCCAATAAATTGTTTTCAAGCGGATATTTTTGCTTTGGATACTTCCAATTAAATTTAATATCTGCTGACTTCTTCTTCTTCTTCTTCTCAACCTGTTGACATCCACTGCTGAAGGAAGGCCTCCTCCATACCCTTCCATTTAGGTCTTGGGCCACCCGAATCCAATTTTTTTTCCGCAACTTGCTGCAAGTCATCTCTCCACCTTGCCAGGGGTCTTCCAACACTTCTTTTATTTTCACATGGTCTCCACTGCAACGCTGTCTTCGTCCATTTCACATTGTCTCTGGCCACGACACTTTAAACGTGCTACTCTACCAACGGCATCCTCTAGGTACGTTTGTTTCTCTTCGGATTTCCTCAATGTTGATCCGGTCTCGAAGGCTGATGCATAGCATCGGACGTTCCATTGGTCGTTGGCAGACTCTGAGTTTGTTGGCATTTTAACGGTTAGTGTCGCTGTTTCTAAGCAGTAGCTTGTGGCAGGCAGGATGCATGTATTATAGACTCTGCGTTTGAGACTCATAGTAATTTCAGAGTTTTTCAGCACATGAGAGAGCTTTGAAAAGGTTGCACAGCTAAGACTAATTCGTCGACCTAGTCAGGTTTTCCTTCCAAATTTTCATTACATGTCCTAGATAATGATACTGTTCTGTTAATTCTAGATTGTGGTTTCCGATGGTTACATTTATGTTTTCTGCACTCATTATCTTGGTCCTTTGTATGTTCATAGTAAGTCCGACTTTTAAAGATGCTTGTTGAAGTTCTTCCAGGCTCTTGTGTCGCTACTTATTAATGCGACGATATCATCAGCGAACCTCAAGTGACTTTCCATCTATTTTAAGAAGACCTTATTCAGTTGAGAAGAAGATTAGACATAGATGCACCCACATACCTGGGTTAAACAAATAGGTGAAGAAAGAGATCAGAAAATTAATAAGGAGATATAATACCCTCATGATAGAGGAACTGATCAACAGTAATATGATCATGAAAGTCCTGAAATCCAAGAGGAGTCGAGTAAAGCTAAAAATCTCAAGGATAATAAACTCCGAATGAGATCTCTTGAGTGAACAAATGCCTGAAATAGACGAGAACGAACTAAGATTGACACTGAATCGGATGAAAACAGGCAAAGCCCCAGGAAACGACGGAATTATAAGCGAAATGCTGAAAACTGGTGGAAGAATTTTACAACGAGCTATTCTAATTCTAATGAGCAAATGTTTAGAAGAAAGAGAAATTCCCGAAACTTAGAAAAACGCAGAGGTTATTATTTTGTACAAAAAAGTAGATAGCTCTAATTTGGAAAATTGCCGTCCAATCAGCCTGCTGTCAATACTCTATAAGTTGTTAACAAGAATAATAACAAACAGATTGACCACTAAATTTGACTGCTATCTGCTGACTAGTTTAGCATTTTCCCCCAAAAATAAAAAAAAGTGCTTTCAGGTTTGTTTTGAGTAGGTATACCTTCAACTGTATTTATTTAATAGCTGATTATTTCTATATTTTTCTCCAACAGCGAAAAAAAATGTTTTCAGGCAGACATTTTTATTCGGGTTTCTTCAATTGAAGTTCCACGTTTCATCAAAACAGACGAAAACTGCTTTCAGGCAGACATTCCCTCTATCAATAGTTACCTGCAGCTCCAGCTTAACATTTCATGGGTTTGCCTGAAAAGTGAAACAAAACTGTTTCGAGACAGATGTTTTTATTTTCAGTACCTCCAACTGATATTGCTTGATGCTGATTTTTTCTGTATTGCGTCCAACAAACCGTTTTCAGGCAGATATTTTGTTATCAGCATCTTCAGTTGGATTTATTTCCTACAAATTATTTCAATAGTTTACTTAAAAATTTGACAAAACTGTTTTCAGGTAGATACTTTCATCTTCGCCAGCTGACCCCAACGCCGAGTAAAACCATTTTCAAGTGACATTCTTTCTATCTGCATCTTCGTCTGCATTTATATTCTGCTGTTATTCGCTTCAGCAGCTTAGGGTGGGTTAATAGAACAACATCAGTAAATTGCACAGTTTTTCCAGCTGCACGTATTTTATGAATTGCTGAAACGCTGACAGATTCATAGTTCGTGCAAAAAAATAAATACCTACCTGTTAAAAATTAAATGGATATACCGAGTAATTAAAAAAATATAGAGAGTGGTAATGTTTGTTATAATATGAAATCGGGGCATGTGCGTACTGCCAGAAGCAAATGGATGGTCAAAGAAATAAAACAGCTTGATGTTGTTAAAAATCCAAACATGTCAATTAGAAAAACTGCTGAAAAATTGAAGATTGGAATTTGAGTTGTGATCAGGAAAGAAAAGAGATTGAAGTTCGATTACACAAGAGACAGGAAGTTACCAAGATGCGACAGGATGATGTCGAAAAGGCACAAGCTAACTCAAGAAAACTGGGAGTTGTGCAACCGTGGAATGACAACAACAAAGCTGGTGACTGTTGATAGTGCTGATATTACTCAGTTTAAGAAAAATTGGATAAAAATTTGGTAAGAAGTTTCAAATGAGTCTGGAAAAAACCTTATTGAACACTTTAAATCCGAATTTTGCTTGGTTGGTAATGAAGGACTGTCTGTCTGAAGCGTTTATACAACAATTTCTTATGTATTTGTCAAACACGCCTCTCATTTAATGTCATTTCATTTTTTTATAATTTGGTCAATAAATCTGGAAAGCACCTTACTAAAAAAAATTTAAAAAAAACTGCTCTCTGAAGGCCATTCTTTCTATCAACAGCTAATTATTTCCGGCTAATTAGTTTAGCAACTTACCCCCATTCGTAAGAATGATTGTTTTCAAGGCAGACGTTTTTGCTTGCAATACCTCCAACTAAAGTTATTTCTTGCTGATTAGTTTGCTAGTTTATTCCAAAAACTAGAAAAACTGCTTTCAGCACTTCAGCATTTGCACTATAAATTATTTAAGATTTAAGATAGCACTTCGGCCGGTAGTACGGCAGAGTGGGAGCGCAATATAAAAAGTTTAGCTGCTTGGTTAGAACTTGAATGGGTGGCCACTCTGCGGCTTGGTGTGTTCGTCCCCCTCAACACTGTAAAGGTATAAGGGGGTAAAAGGAAAAGAAAGAAAGAAAGAAATGACGCTTCAGCAGTACTGATATTTTTAAAAATAAATACAAAAACGTTGCTGGATAATATTCGAATCTGAATATTGAAAAATTACATGTTCGCAACTGTAAAACTAAATTGGTTGGTACCCATCCAATCTGCAACTATACCGTCACACTCCTTACACATTGAAACCTATCATTGTCGGCCTACATATGCCAAAACACTCATTAAGATTTCACCTCAAACGTTAGAAAACTTTGTAGCATAAAAAAATAGATCGCCATTTTGCGGTTTTTCAAAGTAAGAACACGAATATCAATATTTTTGGCCCAATGTTTAATCATTCTAAAGCATGCTCTGTAAAAACTAAAAATGTCTCCTTTATTGTCTATCCAACCATGAATTGCAACTAAAAACTGAAAGTTAAAAAACCTTCGAAAAATATTTTTTACCTGCAGTTTCTACTGAAAAAAGGTAAAACCTGATGTCTCGCGTTTTTTTTTAAATAAAACACACGAAGACTAATATATCTAGTCTAACATAAATTTTGTAGCATAACTTTAAACTGTGTTATACAACATGTTTTAAATACTGAAAATGGCCCCGTTTGTATCCATCCCGCATCAAAATGTAACACTAAAATCCCTACACACTGAAAAGTTGCAGCTTTCAGGTGAAATCTTCCCTGTTTTATTTCAAAAGTTAGAAAAACTTTGGAAGATATTTTTTTAACGTGTGTTCATAAACAGTCGTCATCAGGGGTTATTTTGGTGTGCAGCTCTAGCTTGTTTGTGCAGCTCTAAATTTCAAATGTGCAGTTCTAATTTTAATTTTGTGCAGTACAAAATAAAAATAATTTTATAATTAAAAATTTTAAATAAATCAAAATAAATTAATGGCTTTGGCTACTTGCTGCTCGCCTAGTTTTATCACCATCAAGCACAATACAATTTTGTTTAATTACCCAGCCTACACGTCACGAACTATCATTCCTCGCAATTATGCGTATAAGTCAAGAATCACCTTGTGTATCATAATTTTCAATAAACATATTCGATTTTATTGAATTATTACTTGCATGATTTTAAATTTTCAGAAATCAAAAATTTACCCCCCCCCCTTCTTACCAAACTATCTGAGTTCAGGCTAATTTGTGCAGTTCTAAATTATCCTCAAAATAACTCCTGGTCGTCATCTCGGTTGCTTTGAAAAACAAATTACAAGTCTTAGATTAAATCATAGACAATGACATTTTACAAATCTTGACATTTGGTTTTGGGTTCTGAATCAAATTACGAAACATTTTTCTGAAATCACAACCTACTGGGATCTTGAGAGTTTATGGACACCCGTTATTTTCTTCTCTATATTTGCTACCAGGAAAAGACAAAACCTGAAGGGTCACGGTTTTCCAAAATAAATATCTAAAGATTAATATTATAGCGTTTCTAAAACGTTTATTTAAAACTTTCGGTCCGTGGTGTGAACTTTTACTAACAAATTTAAACAACGTAATAATTAACATGAAACAACTTAGACACTAACCCGAAACAACACTCATTTATTTATACATCTAATTTATTTTCACACACCTGTATTATTTCGCGCACATTTATATTTACTTGGTCGCCACTGGTAGTCTAACGAAATGTGCCTTATATACCAACTGCGGCCTTCGAGAATAATCCGGATCGCATCAGAGACGATGACGTATATCGAATAGTCGAGAATACTCCCAATTCTGTTGGCAGATGACGCATACGACTGAAATCATTCATGAGTCTCGTTACAATATTTCTGGTCTAATTTGAATTTTATAAAATAAGTTTAAACTTTATATACGATATCAATGTTTTACCTATTTAAAATACCCTCTTGGAACCCATTCGGCCTGAAATACTAATATCAAAGTCCCTACATGCTAAAATACCGCACCTTTCAGCTGAAAAGTTCATTATTTCATCCCGAAAGTTGCAACACTTTACGAAATTATTTTTCAACGGTAGTTTTTAACGTTTTTTTTAAAACAAATATTGATACTTTTGGTCTAATCTGAGTTAGATGAAAAACTATTTCATGCGATATGACTATTTTAAGTCTGATGTAACACCAAAATTGCAAAATTTTCCCTTTAAAATTGACATTAATTGCTAAAAGAAATCCTAATTTTGTTTCAACAAAATTGGAAAATTCCTTTTGTCTGTATTTTCAGTTGAGCCAATGTTCATATTATTCGTTACGCAAAAATTTCTCATAATATAAAAAGCCAGATAAAACTAAAAATGTCTTGAAATAATTCAAAAACAATTTTAGACGAACATCCTATTCAGCTCATTAAAAACGAAAAAGTTCAGATTGTCAAATGTTCGTAGTATCCGTGATACAATCATAAATATTTAAAACACAGCCTGCCAATTGTAATTAAAAAAATATAACAATAAGTTCGATTAAATATTGAAAAAATGCAAACCAACGTGAAATTACAACATCAAGCAAACTGCATCTTCGAAGTGCACCGCTTACTGCAAAAGTCATAAGAAAAAATGCTTTTATTAAGGCCGCGACTGTTTTGCAAGATTTCACAGTATTCCGTCGGCTATTTTTGGCACAACATTTTTTTATAATAAAACGGTGCCACAAGAAACACGAATAACAGAATTATTAAAAGAATGCCAAAAATTTAAAGCAGTAGCAATGAAACTTCAAGACTGCGACTTGCATGAAGCAAATCCAGATTTCCTTGAAATGCTTTTGAGGCAGAGCTTAAAACTTCTTCACTACAACTCGATGGTTTTCCCAATAAAAGTTAATTAGACAAAGGAATAAAATTAATAAATACAGTAAATGAAATAACGACCCTTATGTAAAAATCTGCAAACAAAAAGACTTAAAATGCATAAAATTAACCCCAGAAATTCAACCTGAAACAAGCAAAAAATTGTAGAAAATTGTAAGCTGAGCGTATTAATAAGCAAATAACCCAAGACTGTTACTTTCAAATAAATACAATTCCAAACAAGAAGCGAAGTAACCTATCTCAACAATTCATTTTATACATAACACATCACATAATTATCTAATGTAAACAACAGGGACAAATTTCAACACTTAAAACTTATACCATGAATCAGGAACAGCTAAACTAATCGCAGGTATGTTTACGATTTGATAAGGAACATAACAAATTAGTTTATGGTGTGTTTTACTACTTTAGATTACTTGAAAGGTATAATTACGACCGTATTATCTACATTCAATTCACCACTTCACATTAAATTTACTGCGCTGCATTTCCTATTTATGAAGTTTTTTTGCTTTTGCAGCAATGAGAAGTCGTTGAAATGAATGTTAAACGAGAATTCTTAAAATGTATGCGGCGATAAATATTTGTAATCTTATCCTACGTTACTTTGTTAGACTTACTTATCCACTAAGTTTATTAAATTAAATTACTTCTCGCGCAATAAACAAGCCAACCAAATCTTAATTTGCAAAAAGGCAACAAAAACGGCGAAATTTCTTCTTAATTCGATAATATGGAAGATGTTTATCAAAGGACGATGTGGTTTTTTGATTTAATAAGACAACAAGAATGGTATTTAATTAAAACAAAATATGTTGAAAACCCATTAAAAAGTTGCCTTATTAGTCTATTACAAGCAAATGGAATTAATAAAATCATATAAAAAAATTGTAAGACGGCAATTATTTATATCATATCGAAACTTTCCATTAATATCGGTTCATGACTTTAATAGGAATGATATATTATGCTAAAATCCTAGCCAGTGCTAATATTAATTACAAGATTTATCGTCTTCTAAACTGCAATGAACCATGTAGGTTTCTAATCTACACGCAACACCAATAGATATAATGTAAAATTTGGGTAAATTGGCTGGTTGTTTTAAGATAACGCCGAACATTTTATTCAAATGCGTTTATAATCTACAGCCTAGAATAGCAAGCTGACATCTCCGAACCAAACGAACTGAATAATTTGATTTTGTAATTTATAAATTTAAATGTCAGTCACAAGTGAAGGATGTTTTCAAGTCGAGAGATTTACATAAATTTATGTCAAGTCGCAGTGAATTTCACTCTGTGCTGGATTCCCCGACGTAGAAGGCATTTCTGGTTCTTCTTTAATAATATTCCTTAAAACAAAAGTAAAGAAATACAAATTGATACTTCGTTTTAATAAAAATAAATTGCGGTAACGCTTGTCCTTCATGGATAATAAATACCAGATAGGAGACGAAACGAAATTAATGTCATAAAGCTTTCCTGTTACTTGTCTTTCTTATACTAACAACATTAAATTCCAGAATTTGAAGAAAACTGGTTATTCTGATGAATACAAATTGCAGAAAACATAACAAAACCATCTACATAGTTTTGTTTCTGTTCACAATTTTATAATATATCATACTCAAACTAAATAAATTCCAATTAATTAATTCAATTCAGAGTAATTAAATATTTGTAGATTATCAAAAAAATTACAAATTTTAGTCCTCAGGGACATCATTAAGGCCCTTTTGTACGACTCCTCAAAGGTTTCTGCCGTAAACAACGACATTAAATTTTTAATATCAGACGTATAAAAAATTATTACTGTATAACCCATTTCCGAATTTTTTCGACCACAGTGGGCCATGATTTGGTTTTATTACGTTGGTATTCAGTTTATACAAAACTAAATGGCAGTTGTTTTACCAGACGTCGAATTATAGGTAGGTACCTCGGTTCGCGTTAGCTTTAGGTTTATAACAGATATCATGCATCGTTTACAAATGTAATTTAAGGTAGGTATTTCATGTTAGAAACATACCTAGGTAACTTTTAATTTCTAACTTAACATTTCCATTGTATTTTTCTGGGGCCGTTTGTTAGGAATCTTTGAATCAACTTAGCAACGAAATTCTTCGAAATTAACGGTTTAACCTAAGATAAAATTCACTGATGGCAGATTTCAGGTTCTTCCACATTATACGGCTGCTTTTCATAGCCAACCATAGACCACATTATGAAGAAACGGACTATAGGTTATTTAGGGAGAATTCCGTTGACAAACTTGCCATACCGAAAAGTTAATTAATATTTTACTTCAATATAAGTCATTAAACTTAATTTACAGAAAATTATAACTCCCAAAACTATATAGACCTCAGACTAAGGCTTTATTAAACTGAAAGTTTTGCTAACTATCGTCGGAGTGGCCGAGTGGTTTCGGCATTCGACTACAGCGCGGACAGGCTCGAGGCCAAACCCAAGACGGATGCTCGGCGGGTGGCCTACCCAGAAAATAATTGGGAACCGAAACACAGTAGTTGTCGAAGGTGTGGTGCTTACTACATCACCCCATACATATAGCTTGCAAAAGCGGGTATGAAACCCTCTACATTGTCAGCCATACTCCCTACGAAGTGTAAGCGCCGATAAATTTACCTAACTGCTAACTAGTTTTCTAGGTGAAAAATAATTGTCAGCACTACTAAATTGTGGTCTTAAGTTACATAATTTTTGTTTGGCATCGACAATTAAGAACCAAGATTGTCATACCAGAAACCTTTTTTATTAAAATGACAACTACCTAATACGTATTGGAAATACAAAAAATTTAAGAATTTGCAAAGCATAAATATTTAGCAGTATCTGACTGCATTCTTACAGTTTGGACAACTTTTTCTATGTAAATATTACACAACATAGGGCCAGCTATATTATCTTGAGGTACACCGTTCAAGACTCCTCTGTTATTTATTTCGTGGGATTTGGGGACTTATAAAAACAAATTTCGTTATTTTTATTAAAATTAGGTATTTTTTTAAGCGTGGAGCTGGACAGAAAAACTTGATTTCCTATGTTATCCAACTTTCTATTACTTTATTTTTGCGGTATTGCCTCACTGAAATTGTAGTATTGTAATAAAGCAAGCATTACTTTATGATTTATATTTATAAATTCAAATGTTTTGCTGAAGTCGCTCATTACCAAAATTAAGATGTTACCACCACATATGACTTTGAATAAATCATTTGTTTGTTCTAAGTCTAGATCACTGTTGTGGAAAATATTATATATTTTAATTGTGTACTAGGTTTGTGCCTGCTAATTTACTGCTTTTTCCAGTAACATAGAAGAAACTGGCCATATATTTATAGGCCGAAAGTGCTCCACTGGTGATGGCCTTTCTACATCCTATTGATTATGGACTGGTTTTGAAGATTCGATGCTAAATCGTTAGGATGGATATTAAGGCGAGCACTATACTGTACACTGAAGCGTCTAATTTCTTCTTTTACCGTTGGGATTTGGAGGTCCTTACGAATAACTGTGTTGGACACGAACCATGGCGCGTTCATTATCATGCGCAGCACTTTTGCTTGGAATCGTTCAGGAATTTCGATGTTGGAGGTAGATGCAGTGCCTCAGAACTGGATGCCATAGGACCAGATTGGCTTGATTATCACTTTGTATATTAGGAGTTTGTTCTCAGTAGTGAGTTTGGAGTTGCACCCTAACAGCCAATACATTTTGGAAAGGATCAATCCTAACAGCTTGCGTTTAGTAAATATGTGACTTCGCCAGGTTAATCTCTTGTCGAGGTGTAGTCCAAGATATTTAACTTCTTCCTGTTGGGGTATTATTTATATGGACCGGAGGGCAGATGTGACATGGATAGACTTGGTTTCGTTTATATTCAATCTCCATTTTTTCTGCCAAGCTTGGATCTCTGTTAAATTAGTTTGCAGCAGTTGTGTAGTAATTACTGGATCACCATCAGATGCTAGGATAGCAGTATCATCTGCGAACGTTGCCATTACAACGTTTTGTGCAATAGGAAGATCTGCAGTGTATAATATGTATAATAGTGGTCCGAGCACGCTGCCCTGTGGTACACCAGCATTTATGGGGTAGAGTCCTGAATACTCAGTTTCGAGCTTGACAAGGAAGTGCCGGCTATGAAGGTAGGGTTTAAGGATGATGTAGTAATTTAGAGGGAGAAGAGTACGCAACTTGTATAACAGACCAACATGCCGGACTTTGTCAAATGCCTGCGATAAGTCTAAGAACGCTGCAGAGCAGTATTTCTTGTTTTCGTAGCTTTCATTGAACTTGCGAACGACACGATGTATTTGTTCAGTTGTACCATGCATCTGTCTGAAGCCAAATTGGTGTGCAGGAATTGATTCGTTGGTTTCAATAATTGGCAGTCATCTCTTTAGTAGCAACTTTTCAAACACCTTGGACACTATGGGCAGCAGGCTGATTGATCGATAGGATTTTAGGTCATTTGATGGTTTGCCTGGTTTTAAGATTAAGAATTTATTAACTGTCATCTCGGTTGTTGTTGTCATAAGTTAGTCAATTGGTATATAAAGCTTGCAGTAGACATTATTTTATTTTTCAATGGCCAAGCCTTATGTAATTTCTTTTTGAACTCATGGTATTATGAGCATATTATAATTTTACACTATAATTAATTAATGAGAGAACGTCAATTAACAAACTAAGATAAGACAAATGGCAGGTAAGAAAAATAACAGTCGTGTTTGTTTATTAATGAGGCAAAATCTAGTTTTGTGGGTACCAAGGATCTCAACGTGCGCCAACTGCCGTGGTCATTCAGTACTACCCAACTAGAATTTTGTCGGACTCAAGGTATTTTCACCCTCTGGTTGTGGACCAAATATCGCAACAAGAATGGGTTTCTAGCTAGAAATGCAAAAAAATCTAAAATTCTAAAGGTAACGTTTCAATTGTACGAAATTTTAAAACTTTTGAAATGTGACTGCCAACAATTTTCAATAAATTAGGTATATCTCAAGTACTCAATGAGGTATTTATAATGTGCAGTACGGATTTTTCAACCTGAGGCACAATTCAATTCAACATCTTTCATATAGGTACCTTTTGCCATTTAAAATATAAGGTGAAAGTCACTGTCCAGTTTGAGGTTGAAATTAGGCAAATCGCTTTGCAAATAAAATTTACCTATCTGGGTGTTTTTTGGAAATATGGGATTAAATGCCAAAAAAGTGTCTGTTTTTTCCTTGTGTCACTTTGTATAAAATATTAAGTAACGCTTAGAAGCTCTTGAATGATTCATAATAAGTAAGGCCTAGATAAAGAGGAATTAGAAACTTAACTCCCAACGGCATTGGTCGGTACTCTCACCTCATGTTTAAAATTGTCTCTAACGAAAGCCGTGTTTAAAGCAAACATAAAACGATATAACGACATAACTTTATACTGTTTTTAATGTATAGAAAAGAGATGCACAACATTACCACGGTAATTAAACATGACATGAAGTGAGAGTGCCCACCATTAAAGTGCATTCTATTAAAGGTTGAGTTAACTACGTCTGGCCTGCACATTTTGCATCCGCAGCAGGAACGAAGTCTCTACTATTTAATATCAAAAATTCAAGTGGAGTTTGCTACGATTGTTTTCATATTTTTGATTTTGACTTTTTTTTGAAACGCTTCATTGGTTTATAACCAGGTTTTTACCTTCGAATTTTCGTCAATTTTTGTCTTTGTTTTTGTAATTTTAAAGCGCTAGCTACTATGGTTATTAGCTATAAGTTTCAGCAGTGCAAAGTTAAATAGAAAAAAACTTATAATTATGTATATTGCAGGTAGATTAGTTTTCGATGCCCCTTTTCAATAGTAAAATTCGTAGCAGAAAAATTCGAAAATGGCTAAGGTAATACTGATAAATTAATTATAACCAAAGTGTGAGCACCCAGAAGTCAATAAAAAGGGAGTTACAGCAGGCCTTGGCTGGAAAACAACATTTGGCAGTACTGCGGTACTATCAAAACCAACCTTAAACCTAACCTAGCTTTGTATCCGTTTTCATTTACAATAAAAAATAACCAATAATTCTGATACTTGTCGGTTGTTAGTATCAATCAGTTGCCTTCACTAATGCCGTCATCATCATTAAGGCCTGCTTAATATGTATATTTTTTAATTCTAAAAAAATATAATATTTAGAAAAACGTTTTAATGAAGATTTTTATGAATCTAATATTAATTAATTATTCTAGTTCATTTTTCAGAACTATTTTGCGTCCATGGCAAATTTTTGAGCTTTTCAGGATGTTTCTGAATATTAGGTCAGTAGTATCTTCCGATCGACCTGGTTACGTAACGTTATTTAACTAAAACTTCCCTATGGTGTATCGTTAGTAGGAAATTAAACGTGTTCGTAAAGGAAAGAGACGATAATATAAGGAATTCTTTATGGGTTTTACAGTTGACGGCGTACCGACCTCGTTAAATACAATTCAGCGGTGGGTGCAAAAGTCGATGCCTTAGTAATCAGGTAAGTTAAATAAAATACTAGCTTCTCTATAAATCACTTAAGGCTATTTTATACGTTATGGCGTCAGTGTACCATAAATATGACCAAACGCTGACATCGACGTGATTGGTATTGCCCCATTCGGCAATATCTTTCTCAATAACGAAATCAGATAAGTACAAGACCGTTTAATTGGCTCGATGTCTTAAAAATAATCTGGTTCGATAACACGTACACAATATTTAATGAATTCGATGATTGTGTTTCGGCAAGGGGCTATCTCATATCGCCAACACTTACATAAATCCCGAGCGGCCATTGCGCGCCCAAAAACAAGTGCGAAGGCCAGTTTTTTCGCATTCAAAAATAAACGGCTTCCAGACAAGGTTTGTGTCGAAAAATAATTGGACTCGAAAAAATGTCGAACCACTAAAAACCCGCTCTATGTGAGTTAGCGCTCTAGAATTCCGAATTGACGCGCCGACTTATATATGTGTGCCCCTCGGGAATTGTTAGGTCTTTTCACTTTGTCTTCACGACCGCTACATTTCGTCTCTGTCTTTCATTTGTTAACATCAACTCACGATATCGATCCTATTTATTTGTAAACGATTAAACAATTAAGGTATCGACTTTTAAAGCTTCTGGCAATTCTTTATTCACGCCCGCAAAAATAACCTCACTTAAATGTTAATTTCCTTGCCAGCATACCCGATCATCTCTTCAAGCAACCTTGGCAGACTTTCCATTTCACAACATTATAATCACAGACAATTTTATGTTTAGAAAAATTTAAAAAAATGAAAAAACTGCACCACGAAATAATTACAACTCCAACTGGAATTTGAATCTAAACATTTGCAACACTCTACGTTCAATGTTTATGAGTCAGCTTTGCAAAAGCAGGTTATTCAAGATTCACGTTAGGATATCAGTCAGCAAAGCCAACTAAATTTCAGGTTTGTGTATTTACAGCAATCAATAAACTCGTGAACAGAAACTTAGATTAACTGACCCTTAATTAAATAATTTTAAGGACAAAAGTTAACTTGTGGCTTAAGTGCGATCTACGTTGACTTAAGCCGTAATTTAGATCTTTATAATCGAAGTCCTGCTTAAAACTGCATTGCAATCCCGAACTATAGGATAGATAGAACGTTTCGGGTTTAAACTTTTATTTTATCTGAGAGGATAACCGGTGAGATAGCTTTTAAGCCTTTCATTCCTTGATGTGGCAGTTCAAAGGCATTCTTAGCAGTTGCCTGGGGGATTTCTGAAAATTTTGAGGTAATTTGGAGCAGTCCCAAATAGTTTGGTACATTTTAAGGCTATTCAAAGAAATTTAAGGGCAATCTGTACGGTTTTCTGCGTCTTTAAGGCAGTCTGGCTGAAATTCTACAATAATGATTTACAGAGAAAGAAAAGTTGTTTTAAAGGCATATGAATTTCAGATTATAGATTAAAACCAGTCAGCAAACTAAAATGTAATAAAGGGAACCAAGGACTTTTGTTCCTAAAACCCCTCAGTTTCCTCTATTTTCAGTTAACAGTTGTAAAACGCATGCTTTAATAATAAAAGAAAGAGGTATTCGATGAGCAAAGGCCATTTTAGGATTTGCTGGTTTACTGATTGATTTTTTGTTTTGTAAATCTGTTGAAAACCGTTCAATCTCAAAGTTGAACTTCAAAATATCATCATCTAAATATAAAAAGCAGAATTGACACCAAATTTTGAATTCTAACTGGAAGATCCAGAATTCAAGAATCAGATTTGAACTCAAATATTCAAAAATTCGAATCCATTCATCGACTAGTAAGAATTATGAAACTGGAACTGGAAAATTTATTGCTTGGCCGAATTTTGTAATTGCGAATTTTAATAATTTAATTTCTTTGTAAGGTAAGATTAATAAGATCCTGGAAAGTTTCGAATCTTTCACAAGCCCAAGTAAAAATATTTCAAATTTTAGATTCAAAGATTTAAATATCGATCCAGAAATGAAGTTTTGAATTCTAAATCGAAGATTTAAATCGAGTTTCGATTATGAAATCTAAAATTCAAGGGTCGGTTTTGAACTCAAATGTTCAAACATTTGAATAGGAAAGCAACAATGAAGAACTAATTCTCAAAAATTACCAAAAATGTATTTTTTGTGTCGAATTTTGGATTTCCGAATTTTGAAGATTCGATTCCTTTGTGAAGTGAGATTAAAATCCTGGAATGTTCCAAATACTAACAATTCCAAACATAAATAACCCAGATTTAACGTGCTTGGATTTTAGATTCGAAAAGATGTTCAAGATTTATGTGTAAGATGCAGAATTCAAACCAAATGTTTAGGTCCTAAATCGAAATACTGGGAGAATTTAAGTCTCGATTTTGAGATGCAAAATTCAAGAAGCAATTTTGAACACAAATGTTTCCCGAAGTTGAATTTTAAATCTACCATTGGAATTAGTTCTCCAACTTCAACTCAGAAATTTATTTATAGGGTGGATTTTGGAATTTTTAATTCGATTCACGCCTAATTTAATATTCAAATCCCAGAAGAAATTTTCGAATCAAAATAGTCCTCAAATAAATAAAATATATTTTAGATTTTAATGCTGAATCCAGAATTGAAACCAAATTTTGAGAAGTAGATTTAAATCTAATCTTGATTTGAAATCTAAAATTTAAGAGCGGAATTTAAATTCAAATATTCAAAACCCTGAAACGAAATTTTTAGTTTTTGGCCGAATTCTGGAATTTTGAATTTAGGAATTCGATTTATCTGTTATATGAGATTAAAATCTTTCAAATTTTCAAATAAATAACAGATTTTATGTGCTCGAATTTTTGATTTATAAATCTTTACTTCAATAAAATCCAAAATTCAAGAATCGAATTTGAATCCAAAATTTTACGAATTGGAATCTATTTAGCAATAAAAATTAATTCTCCAATTTGAACCGAAAATTTTCTTGGGCAAATTTTGGAATTTCGCAATTTTAAGGATTCGAGTCCTCTAAAACTTTGGAATCCTGTCAAACCCAATTCTAACTTAATGTGCTCGGATCCTTTCAATTCAAGAAGCCAAACCTCGATGATAAAATCCAGACTTCGAGAGTCAAATTTCAAAGAAACAACTAACTTTCCTATTTGACTTTCAAAATTTTACAATTTTGAATTTTAAGGATTCAATATCGATGTGTGAAATTATTAGATATCCTAGAAACATTGAAATCCTGATAGTTCCAACTCAGACTTCATGTGCTCGGATCTTAGATTCATAAAGTTCTATTTCAAAAGACCTTCTTGTAATTGCTTTCTAAGTACCCTACCAACTCCAAAAAATCAGTAATTTTTACTTCTGATATTATACATATTATATAAGTAGATACTTTCCATTGGCAGGCAACAACAAAATATTTTCCTGAAAAGCCACACAATTTTCTGCAAATCTGGATATGTCAACGATATAACTGTTTAGTAACCCATCTTTCTGGTATGTTGTCCAATGAATTGCCATCGAACCGATGATTACCAAAGATCGACGTTTTATGCTTATTATAATTTATGTTTTAAGTAAATACAAATGCATACAACAAATTAAGAGCAATCCAAATTTTTGCCACAAATCAATTCATATGTAGGCCTCCAAAGCAGGTAGACACATCGTTACAGGTTTCAAATTAAATTTTAATTTTCGAGGTTAACCACTGACATCTTTTATTCCCTGATAGTTCAGGAATATTCTTAGAAATAGCCTGAGACAGTCCTTGAACTTCTGAGGCAATTTTGAGCATTTCGGGGCAATTCGGGGAATTTTAAAACAATTTTGAGAAGTTTAGGGAAGTGTAAGACCAGACTACTTTTTGTTTTTTTTTTAACATGGCTATCTTAAGGGCAGTCCAATTTATTATTCCAAATTAAAAACGAGTCGGCTAACTTAGTTGTCCTTCTTGCCCAATTCTCCTTATTAGCAAAGGTAAGCCTTAATATTGAAAAAAATTACTCCGTTTTTTTTCTTTAGAGGAACGTAAAAAGAATGTGCACGACTGCCTGTCCATATTTTAGTTAAAAATTCTTCCACAATTAACACTTACTTCCTTACGTACTCGTTAATTCCTGAATTCCTTAACCCCAACCCAAAAGCATTTGCTGCAGAACGTTAATTTAAAACCTAATCAGCCAAACCAACAAATAGTAAAAATCTACAGTTCTTTTAGTAGCACAAATCCATAAAACAAGGTGACATAAAACTAACAGTGAAAAACCAAAGCCGACTGAATTATAAATAATGACCACAATGTACCATTAAAATAAAAACAATATACCAACCTAACGATCGAAAAATATAGTTATAGCAGTCTAGTCCACACTTCACTGGTATGAAGTAGACCGTAAAATGTATTCGCTACAAACTGTAACCGTCTAATAAAATAAAAATAATAATAGTAGTACTAACGTGAGCAAATACCGCTGGAACGTTACAGGACACCCATCAACCTCAATCCTTTTAATATTGAAACCTCAGCATCCTAATAATATAACTACCTTAATTTAATTAAGGTTAGGTTTGATCCATTTTAAGAGTGGATCCCCATCCGTGGTAAAGGTAAACTTAAAAGATAATTCGCGTGATCGTTCAGAATGTCATTCAAAAAAAATCACAAAGAACACGAGCATCTTTAATCATTATTGTTGTCAGTATGAATGGTTAGGTTGCAGCATCTTCCGCCCATACGTTCGGTCCTTGTTATGAAGCAGCAACCAGTTGAAGACGGGCGAAGGGGACATTCGGAGACGGTACGGTGTTGACTCGCCGCACGCCCTCGCGCCAAGGCAGCCACTCGAGAATACCTCGAAAAGATATTACCGCTTCGTGTTCTTCCGTAAATAAAAAAAGAATTAAAAAGTCGTTCCTTTAATTAATTTTTATTTCCGTCTATTAATCTGATTCGTTTCGCCAGTTCCAACAATAAAAAGTTTCGCGTTGCAAGCTAATGGTTTACTGTTCGTACTCTGTCTTTGGAAGAATGGATTTCGTTTGGTTTTATAAAATCACTGACTTTGTAATTAGTATTACAACTTGGTTTGGGTTTCAATTCTGATTACATTTGCCTTCAATTTATAAACACTGCATAAATAAGGAAGTTGCTGTTTATGATATTAAGGGTGGATACTTAAGTACTAGTTTAAACCGGCTTAAACTATGGCTTAAGTATGGCTAAGCAGCGATATAAGTTAGCTTAACCTAAGTGTCTGCTTAAAGCTAGATCACATTTTTCTAAACACGTTAATCAAATATCCAAAAATAAGGAAAAGGCATTGAAGTCCGAGTTAGGAATTAAAGTGATCTAATCCAGAAAAATTAGAATTCCGTTAAGGTTTGATATTATGAATTTAAGTTTTAAATCGAAGGAACTTCAGTCGATCTTATCGTAAAATAACAGCTTAAAATTATCCTATCTGCGTTTAAGAATCCGAAGTTCTGATTTGGAGATTCAAATTTGACAAAGTCGGCGTAACCTACGGCTTAAGTACGATACGCATCGGCTTAAGCCGGCTTAATCTAAGTTTCTGCTTAAAGCTATAAGTAAGTACTGAAATATCGACCTCAATTTTTTTTTAATTAACCAAATATCGAAAAACATAGGAAAAGCGGGTTGAAGTCCGAGTTAGCAACTAAACCCACACATACAGTGCGTGAAATTTAGATACACATTGAGTTTGGTATTAAGAATATAAGTTTTAAATTTAAAAGGGGCTTCATCAATCGAGTTATCATAAAAACCTTAAAATTTGACTGATTTGGAGAACCGATTTATCTTTTCAAATTCGAAAATTCTGCCCAAAACAACAGAATCATCTCCTGTTTGGACTTCTGGATTTAGTTCAAAGTTCTAATTTGGAAATTAGGGTTTGACATAGTCTTAGTTTTTCAAATCTGAAGATGCCTTATAATCCTGAATAACAGAATCCTCTCCTATTTGAATTTATGGACCCAAATTCAAAAATTTGATTTGGAGAGTCAAATTTGACGAAGTCGCACCCTTTAAAATCCAAAACTAATCTTAATAATCTTAAAACATTTCGTATCCAGAATTAATCTTGAACATCTTAGAAATTTTCGAATTCTTTCAGATCTAGTCTGATTCGAATTTTTAGTTTCGCATTTCATCGGGATCAACTGAAAGTTATGGTAGCCATACACGTACCGGCCGGCCTGTCAGTTACGCCTGAACAGTCCGCCGGGAGACCGGCGGCAAGTTGAACTGAAAACCCCATACACCTTCAGTTGAAACCAGGCCGGCGAGCACTTCACATCCTGTGATCATGTTCCCCAGTGAAGAAGATGCGCGAGCGATTCTCGCTTTAATAGTTGTATTAGAGGCTAATAATAAAAAACGGAGCAAAAAGTATGGTGTAAAGAGCGGTTGCTGAGGAGATATGCGTTAATTTGCTTAATGAATTGAAACTGGCTCCAAAAGATTGGCACAATTACCTAAGAATGGACGAAAATACGTATTTACAACTTTTGTCATTGGTTGCCCAATTAATTGCGAGAAAAAATACGGTGATGAGAAATGCGATCTCCCCACATGAACGACTAATGGCAACGCTGAGGTTCCTAGCTAAGTAACTACTGGGAGAAGTTTGGAGGACCTGAAGTTTTCTACGATCATATCACCCCGTGCACTTGGCAGAATTATACCTGAAACCTGTGAAGCAATTTACAAGGTTCTACATAGGGATCGTGGTAATTAGGTGATTTCACTTTTCAAAGACACGTTTCACTCCGGTATAAACTGATGAATTCCTCCAAACAGTAGTTTTCTTTTTCACGTGACATTTTTTAACTATGAACAGACGAGGTTAAACAGGACTCGCAATATATTCTGAGTATATAGGTACTATCTGACAGTCTCACTGACTGACGGCCTGTCGCCTCACCCCACTCACGAACCGGTACGCCTGCACTCTCGTCAGTTCAGCCGGATGGACGAACGTGTTTTCGTTCGTTCTCCGGCCTCCGGTTCAGTCGGATCTGACAGGCCAGCCGGAACCCACTCACATTCCGGCCGCCGGTCTCCCGGCGGACTGTTCAGGCGTAACTGACAGGCCGGCCGGTACGTGTATGGCTACCATTACATTTGAAGCTCGAATAGGTTTTTCTGAACCTGAGGTTGCTATTGGAATTCTGATTTAAGCTCATTTTTTAACACAACAGCAATTTTCAAAATTTCAAAAGATACACTAGAATTTTAAATATGTTTGATTTGTAACACTCCTGTTTAGATTTGAATTTTCAGTCCCTAATTTCGTCAGTAATAAATCACAAATCTGACTTGACATTGAAATTCGAATTTTGAATATTTCTTAACTTTTGAAAAATTTGAGATACATACATACATGATTCGAATTTTACGTAAGTATTTCTGAATTTAAATTTTCAAATTTTCAATTTCTACTTTCTAAACAACCTAAACGAAAAAATAATAAATCTGGATTTAGTTTTCCAATTTCGGGCCCGGAGGTCAAATTACATTTAAATTATGTTTATTAATTGTAACAAACTCAATTGAATAATTCGAATTTTCATTTAAATTATTTCACAAACGAACTGGAAATCTAGACTGGATTTTTCAAACTAGGTCTAGATTTCAAAAGTCAAATTTATAGTCCAGTCAACGAACGCTCAATAGGGGGGTGTAGAATGCATGGAGGATGTCACAATTTTTGACTTCAGGGCTTTGTTTGGAGTCGTTAGGAGGTAAACATACTAAAAGTCCCCGGACATAGGAGGTGAGCGGGGTGCAGGGGGGGACCGAGAAGATCCCTTTTTTAGGTTTTTTGCTTGTATCTTGAATAAGGTGCGTCTTACCGAAAAAGTTATTATATACAAAATCAAAGGTGTCAAAATTTCCCACATTTTTGGTTGGTAAAGTTTTTTTATATCTCCAACCGTTTATGCGATATCCGCTATCAAAAATCGCTAATTTTCGAAAAAAAAATATAAAAAGTATATACCATTTTGAAGGAAATTTAATCCTGTACAACTTCTTTTGTAGGAATTTTTCTGTAAACCGAAGAGATGAGGTGCTAGAGAGAAAAGTTTAATGAAAAACGGGAGGCAAAATATTTTCTTGCGAATATTAACGATTTTTGATAGCGGATTTCTCATAAACGGTTGGAGATAGAAAAAAACTTAAACAAGCAAAAATATAGGAAATTTTATCAGCTTTGATTTTGTGTATAATGACTTTTTTGCTAAGATGCACCATCTTCTAGATATAAGCAAAAAAACAAAAAGAGAGGCCTTCTCAGTCCCCCCCTGAACTCCGCTCACCACCTATGTCCGGGGACTTTTAGTATGTTTACCTCCTAACGACTCCAAACAAAGCCCTGAAGTCAAAAATTGTGACACCCTCCATGCATTCTACAATCCCTTTATTGACTGGACTATTATATTTGCAGCTCGAATATTCGAATAACTCTGACACAAAGTGACATCTTTTCAGAAATTCAGGCACAAGATTTGGATCAGAGTTTCGAATTTTGAATTATAATTTAATAATATTGCAAATCAAGTATCAAGTATTTCTTCAAACTCGTATTCTTTTAGAAGATCAGGCACAAAATTCGAATCTTAAATATTTCTGAATTTTAACAAATCTGTTCTGATTCGAATTTACAGTTTTCAGTTTAATCAGGAACTTACGGTAAATCCGGGTTTATTTTTCAATCCGGAGATAGTTACTATTGGTATTCTAATTTAACCATTAAAGTTGCAATATTTTTTGACAGAGTTATATTTTTCAGAATTTCAGACGTAACACGCAAATACATATTAAGAATTTTTAAATTGTAAAAATCCGGTTTATATTTGAAACAATTTTCTCCAGAAATCAATCATAAATATGGATTCGATTTTACCATTTTAGACCGAAGCTGATTTTCTAAATTCCGAATATCTTTGCAAATACTTCAATCTTAAATATTTTTGTAGTTTAACAGAATAAGGCTATTCTAATTTGAACTTGGATTTCTCCACGAGTGAATCGAAAATATGGATTAAATCTCCTAATCTTGAGAATGAAACTGATACTGAATACCAAATTTAAATTTAAACCTCAAACATCTTTCAATAGAATCCTATATTCAATATCATCAGACGCTAGACAAGAATTTCAATTTGTTTACATTTTAAAAATTCTATTGAAAATCAATTTTTCTAGAACGTATTTTGTCAGAATTTCAGAAGGAAAACAGGAACTTTAAATATTTTTTTAATCCTAAGTAGCAACTCTGCTCTGAGTTGAATGTTTAATTATGGATTTCTGCAGAAAATCTGGAATTTGAAATTGGGAATCTGCCGAACCAAATCTGAAGCTGATATGCCGATCTTATATTGTACTTAAATCTTGAATATCTCTTACCAGAGTTATGTCTTTTCGAAAACACAGGGTGTAATATTCGAGTTTTAAATATTTTTGAATTTAAAAATAATTTGTTTGATTCTTCAGTTTCAAATTTATCCAAAATAGAGGCAGCGATTTTGGATTTGATATCGCAATTTGAATCTGGCAGTGATATTTAAATCCAAATTTTCATTTAAAATAGGTATTAAAAGATTGCTAAAATTTAAAATTTACGAATGATTTGTTTAATAATTAGAGTTCAACATTTAATTAAAATTTGTACTTCAGGCCTAAATTTGAGGTCGGTACTTGAAGCCATTTTAATCGTTTGGTTACAATTAACGATTCTGCCTGCGGAATGGCCGACTTCAGATAGTAACAAGATACATATACACTATACACTTAATACATGGTCACAACCTCTGCAGAAGGCAACAGGGAACCACTGCAGAGAACACATTTCCCTAGTATCAGGGGGATATAACAAAATTCATGACGGCAAGTCGTTTAAAAAGAGGCTTTGACCCCCTTGCCAACCTCCTTAGAGACTAAGGCACAGAAAGAAGAAGAAAAGGGCCTAAATAAATGCAGCTGTTTTTAAACTGACTTGCGCAAGTCAAAAGTTTAGGATTAAATTTAATCAAAGTGTTGAATGATTAACTATTAAAAATTCATAAATCGTCCAATTCACAAAACTTAATATAGTTTGAACTTCCAAATTGCAAAAATTCAATCTGATCAAAAAGTAAGGAATTCAAACCAATTCTCCAGATTAATGAAATACAAAATTCAAATTTTTGAAATGCACGCCTAAGAGTCAAATTTGAACAGAAATATTCGTGAATTCGAATAGTTATCAGATCGACTATAAAGCAGCAACTCTTCAATTTAGACTGGAAAATTTAAATCTTGAAGCTGAATTTCGGGATAGTGAATTGTAGAAATTTGAAATTTTCTGGAATGTGAGATTAAAATTCTAGATGCTTGCAAATCCTGACAGTTCCAAGTGTAAATAATTCTTTGAACCTGGAGTAGTTTAATCTTACTCTTATTACTTTCTAATTTAATATGAATACAACTCCAGAAACACCTGTAATTTAATTTTAATGTTATTATAACCAAAAGCAAACGAGTAATTTACCTTCGATTCTTGGAATATTTTCTTATCTATTATCAGGCAGGCCTTTCAAATAATTTCGTTTCATACTCTATATCAATAATCTGAATAATCAGCTTATATACAATGTGATTTTTTAAAAACACAATTGCAGCAGGCCGTATTCTGACTTAATACAGACAGTTCTAAGGTTATTAAGACAGAATACGGCCTGCTGCAATTGAGTTTTAAAAAAATCACATTGTACATCAATTATGTAAACCTGCTATCAACAATTTTACTGCTCGTTTCATCTTTCGGGTTTGTTTTCGTCCAAATTACCAGTAATTATGGTATCAATTGCCAAATTTCAACGTTTTACGAAATAAATACGTTGTATACAAAGAGTAAATTAATGGCTATCCAAATTTTTGGCACAAAATCAACTCATTGCGAGATCATATCATCATCTAATTAGAAAAAAATTACAGATGCTTACAAATTTACACTTTGCGTTCCTTTAATTAAGGAAGTCCACTTAGCTACCTTAACAATTTAATTTCAACGTTACTTTTAACAACACGCAACTTGTAAATTTGGAAAGAAATCCACACCCATTCAACATTTTGATTCTTTTAAAAATATCTCCGCGGCAGAGACAGGCATATAAATAAATAAATAAATAGTACCTAAACAAACAAATAAAGAAATACCTACGGCCATAAATAAGGAAATAAATAAATTCCTGATGAATAATTCAAGTTCCCTCTCTTTTGAAATTATCGACTTGAGCCATGTAGTAATCGTTAGCAAGATAAATTCAAAACCTAATTAAAATTCTGTAAACTCAGAATATGTCCACAAACAAAAACACGTAAGTGCTTTCTAGAAAAGGTAAAAATAAGAAAGTACGTGAAATACGTGTTATGTTATGAGACCTTGATCATCGACACTTGGCATACAAATGACTAGATTTATATTTTTTTCTACGGCTGCACCGTCTTCGGACGGCAAATTCGTTAGTGTTGTTTACGTGTTACCGTGTACATCCTACCTTCGATGATTATGTTTACAACAAAGTAGAAAGACTAAGAGCGTGTTCACGTTTTAACAATAGGTTTGGGATAAACGAGCAATGGCGATCGGGCAACGCTAGTTTACTGCGCTTGTTTCGAACCAGTTGTTTACTTTGTGTGTGGGAGTCTGGCATTCCTTGTTGATGTATCCAGAAGTTCAGAATCGGCGTGCATATCAAAATAAAAAAAGTGACATCTTCAATACCAACCACGTCCATTTATTTTAAGAAATTACGTAATGGTAGTAGCGTCGACCGTTTCGAAACCTTGTAACGATCGGATGCAACGACTTTAATTGAATTTTTTATCGATTTTGGAAATTTAGACGAATACGAAGAAACATCGTGATGGTATCTGTTTAAAAAAAAAGATACGGGAATGACAGTTTGAGAAACACTGACGCAACTGAAGTGTTGCGACCTCCGACCTGAAAGAAACACCTAACACAAACCAATTCCATCTACATCAACCAGAAAGGTATGGGCAACGACGTTCAACATTTATTAGCGGTCATACAAAATAACGTAAGAATGTACCTCAAGAAACGGCAACAAGAACAAGTTTATATCTTGTCTAAAAACAACTTTAAAAATCGATCCTCTTGTTATAAAATGTGTTACGTTAATATCTTTAAGAACTGGTTTACAAAATTTGTTATCAACGGCACTACTAAATTTGTTTCATTTGAAACTACAACCACTTCTTATGCTTATTTTGCAAATCATCGATAAATATAGGTATTCAGGCTGAGAGCTGAATATGAAACTTACTAGCTGTGTACCTGTACAGAAACAGAAACTGCATTTGTTTTTATACGTACGCTAGAAACATGCTGAAGTTCAAAATCTAAAAAACGTAACATTGAAAATTCAAAAAATACAAATTTAACAGCAGATCTGGAAAACAAAATTTCGAGTTTTGAAGAATGAAAATGCTCACTGGGAGAAAATTAAGAATATAATAAATGAAGGCCGACTTCAGATGTTAGGTAAAGAAGAACAGAAAATGAAGATAAACAGAGAAATATTGAATTTGATGGAGTTGCGCCGCCAAAACGAATATTAAAAAAGTAAAATCTATAACATGCAAAAGCCGATTAAAACGCTACCGGAACATTTCAAAGCCAAATAGAAAACATATATTCAATCGCTTTTTTGATGATAAAATAGCAGAAATGGAAAGAAGTCACCCAGTGGAACGTAAAAATATTGAAATCGAAGGTGGAATATGATATACGGAATCTAAAAAATAAAAAAAAAATTCCTGCTCCTGGCGAAGTTCAAGTTGAACTAAAAGAAATAAAAGAAGATATTACAAAATTACTACCTAATTATATTCTGTCTTAATAACCTTAGAACTGTCTGTATTAAGTCAGAATACGGCCTGCTGCAATTGAGTTTTTAAAAAAGTCACATTGTACTTGCATATGGAACAGGCAGTTTTCCTGATGAAGAATGAAGAAAGTACAAGAATGAGATTATATATCAGTACCAATACACCCAAAGTAATGCAGATTAGCAAAAGATCTATGCAGATATATAGGTAAATAATATTAATACTCCAGATGGACTACCTATTCAACAAGTAACACAATTAAGATATCTTGGATGTTATCTAAATGAAAAATGTGACCCTGAACACGTCTCGTTAAGATTGCCAGAAAGACCTTTATTAACACGAAAAGCTCTCTTTGCAATACGGACTTAAAATATGGGATTCGATGGAGTACAATGAAGTGCTGGGTTCTTTCTGTTTTATCATATGAAATGGAAAGCTGAATGATAAAAATAGCAACAGTTACTTGCACTGAAGTTTTAGAAATGTTCAAAAATACATGGATCGCCCGTAAAACAAAATGAGGAGGTTCTTAGATTATCCAATAGAGAAAGAGAACTTTATAACGCCATACAAATAAAAAAACAACAATATTTAGATCATATCCTGAGGAGTAACAATTACAATGCGGTACAACTGATTATCATAGGTCACATAGAAGGTAAATATGCAGTTGATACTTGATCCACACCATGGTTGTAAAATTTGCGTACTTGGAAAGGGTATGGCTACTTCGATTTGATCGCAAACCTTCACTGAGAATTACTAGAAGTAGAAGAAGATTCTGCATCAGTATGCAAACCTGTTATGTACTTCTTTAAAGTGGATAATTTGTATATACCAGTATATTAATTAGCAAGTGTTAATAATAAACATTTACTTGTTGAATTTATATGTTCCTACATAACCTACAAAATTCAATGCCTTGATTTTTGGTCGGACAAGACATCGGATATTCCGAATCTATCCCTGTCGTTGCTTGGAAGAGCATTACTTTTAATTTTACTCTGAGGTTCACTTTTCGGCAGAGAATACAAATTTATCCTTCAGCCAATGTAACGTAAATGACCGATGAAAGTGTAGCCTTTCTGTAAAATTTCTGGAGAATTTAGGGAGGGGGGTCATATTGTATACATACATATTTTCATGTGTAAGAATGAAGAATGGATTTCTTAAAGGTTGCCCAAAAGACTCAGAGTCCTGAGATTCAAAATCTGATTGCATAACATCTGAAACTTTTGTAAAAGTTGTTCAGCAAATATAGAAACACACTGCTCCAAAGATAACAAAAACAGTGTTACATCTGTTTGATAACCACTAAACTTTCTTCGTTGGATGCTATATGTATGCAAGAGAAAATTGAATTCCCATTTTATGCTTTCCTCCTTATACCTCTTCATCATTTCACCTGATGGTGGCCTGAAGAAGGCTGTATGATATACAGCCTTCTTCAATTCAACTATAGATGTAGGTCTCCCTAAGTCTTTTCCAGGTATCTCTGTCTTCTGCTCTTCTTCGCCACATTAAACCCGCCTGCTTTTTTATATCGTCGGACCACCTCATTTGGAGCCGACCCCTACTCCGTCTTCCTAACCAAGGACGCCAAACTTAGATGGTTGCGTTCCAGCTATTGTCTAATTGTCGAGGGTTAAGTCACTCACTAGCCAAACACCCCCCAATCAAATACATTATTCCTCTTACCAAATACAATTCTAAGATATTAGAGTATTTAGTTCATGTAAAGGCAAGTCCAAAGTTTTTATCAGCAACTGTTTGGCATTATACCTTTCCAAGCTAATAACTATAGTAGGATTATAAACTTCCACAGCAACCGCAATCCAAAGAATTTTTGATAATACCAGACTCTAGTACGAACGGTTCGAGGTTCGACTCCTCGTCTCTACAAACTACGTCATCGCTTTTTTAAAAACATTTCACACACCTCGCTTTACACCTAACTTCCGTACCGCGATTTCCGCAACATATCTGCATTCCACACCTGCTTATCACACCTTGCTACCTATCTGCTTCCCCCACCCATAATCAAACACCTCGAAACACCTCCAACACTTTTACCTGAACACCTGTACACCTTCGTTTACCTGAACACCTTTACCTGAACACCTGTACACCTTCGTTAACCTGAACACCTTTGTTCACCTTGAGGCAGAACCGGCATAGGTATACTACACCTAAAAGATCTTTTCCAAAAGCAGGCCTAAAGAAAACAACGAATATACACAGATATTCGCCTTAATTGCAAATCAACAACCAATCCAAAAGCCTACAATTTTAGGAAAATATCAACAGCCCAAGTTGAATTTATATTTCGATACTAGACTAATCAGACTAATCTGAAACATAAGCAACCCAATTTCTGAAATTTCCTGATAAGTATATACCGGGTGTCTCAGGTAAGACGCACCATAGGGAAACACCAATGTATTTTTTCAGAAAGGATCAGCGATGCCTTTGGAATATGTATGGATTCAGTGCTCAACGTATGTTATTGTATTTAGTTAACGCTAGAAAGAGATAGAAATACTGAAGGCGTCTGTCATTGCAACAGGCGATTATTTCATTGTTTATTTTTTATATTTGTCAATTTTGACAGCGACAAAAAGTTGTCAGTTACTAAAGAATCTAAATGCAATGAAGCACAATAATTATAGATTCATTATTATTATTATACTAAAACAATAAGCATAGTTTAAAAAATTTATTTATAATGCCATAATACTTTACATATTTAGGTACTAAAATCACTATTTCCGTAAACGTATAATTGTTACATTTTTCTTGCACCTACATGAACCATTAACATTTGTAAGTTGCATTAATAACTTCTGACAGAGATTTTAGTACAGTTGACTAGACAAATTCTTATTTTCATTACATTTTTAAGTTCATTCGGTACCTGACTGATGATAATTTGCTTTCTTTTGACAGAATTGAATACAATTCCATGTTTATAGAATTTACTTACGTTTTCTTTATGCGTTCTGTTGTAATAAGGCGAATTCAATTTAAAATATGCAGAATGCAGAAACGGCGATTTAAAAAATTACGCATTTTGCGTATTTTTATTGTAAATGAAAGTTTTAGGTGCTGTCAAAATTGACAAAAAATATAAAAAATAAACAATTAAATAATCGCCTGTCGCAATGACAGACGCCTCCAGTATTTCTATCTCTTTCTAGCGTTAACTAAATCCAATAACATACGTTGAACACTCAATCCATATATATTCCAAAGGTATCGCTGATCCTTTCTGAAAAAATACATTGGTGTTTCCCTATGGTGCGTCTTACCTGAGACACCCGGTATAAAACCCTCAAGTTGATGACTGAATTCTGAATTTTATATCAAACTTTCAGGTTCGAATCTAAGAGTTGTAATTAAATAACGGCCAACTCAAAACCTTAACTTTTTTGAAAAATTATTAAAATTAAGTTCAAAGTAGAGAGTCTTAACTTAAAAGCAACAATCAACCCAAAAGCTTGAATAGTTATGGAAGATTCCAGAAAAAAATTTTGAATTCAAGTTCCTATTTTAGGATTTTACAGGAAATAAGCAGTCAAATATGAAATTTTGCATTTAATATCAAAAATACCAAGGTTTTGGCAGTCTTAACTGGAAATCAACAACCAACCCATATCCATGATTTCTCTGGAAAATATTAACAAATCTCCCAAGGTGAGCAGTAAATTTTGAATTCGATATTAAACTTCCAAGTTTTGGTTGGAGAGTTTTAAGTCTAAGGCTTTCAATTTCGATGGGCTTAACTACTTGAACCCTCCGGAAGTAATTTATTTAACAACCACTTTCTGAAATTACAAGAAGTTTAACTTTAAAATGATGAAATGAATAAAAACAACTACTACTAATCTTTTATAAAATTTCAGACTTTGAGCTGGTTACTGATCTTCAATCCAGACTTAAAGTTCAATTTTGATTTTAAAGGCATCTTTTGGTGATATTTTGCAGAAAATTTCCGGATTTGAGTTGATTATTTACTTTAAATTAAGACTTTTAGAACTGTTTTTTGTCAAGACTCAAACCGCAACTTGAAGATATGGTAGTGAATTCGAAATTCAATATTTAACTTAAGCTTTTTGTAATATTTTCCAAACATTTTTAGGTTTTGAGTGGGTTATCGATTTTCAAATAAAACTTCAATTTTGGACTAGAAGCGTTAATAATTTGCAGAAAGCTTTAGGCTTCAGTGTTGGAGTTTGAAAGTTTGATATCGAATTTAAAATTCAATCCATAACTTGAAATGATGCTGATATCATTTTTACACCAGCTGTTGTTTTTCAGCTAAAACCCTCAATTCAAACTCAAAATCTCATGATTTTGTCGTTATTTTTCTGAAACTTTTAGGTATTTTCATCGTGGAAATCTCAGGTTATTGGTCGTCACTGTTCCATTAGAATTATTAAATAGAAGCTCGTTTGATATCGAATTCAAATCGTAGAACGTTATGTTTAATACCACACCGCAGAGAAACAGTTATCAATAATTAACACAATTATGATCAAGGCATTCTTAATAATTAAAAAAAAAGGTTTTTTCAACGTTTTGTGCTTGTCAATAGAAATATCCTAGGCACATTTCAGAAATCAGAAAACAAAGTTCTAATCAACTACGGACAAATCCAATATAGTGCTAATACGAAATAATAAAAAAGCACTGCTGATGGCGGAAGACGAACAAAACGCTCTTTTAAAATTGTGACCTAATAAGACTTAAAAAGGTACCTTAAAGAGTGTTTGTAGTTTTTTAATATAACTTCACATAAAGGTGCGAAAAACAGAAAATGAAAGTATTTTCGTTTTTTTTTTCTGCAATAACACATAAACGATTATATTTAGGTAGTTTCTTTGGGACATTATATTAAGAAGAGACTTTAGCAGATCCTCATGATATAGCGTGTGTCCCCGGATCGCCGCATGAATAGGTCAAAAACTTGATTTTTCGACACAAATTAGTTTCTATCCAAGCAGGGCTGCACCTCCGAAGTTGAAATTTCAACTCAAAAATTTTCAGACTTTTTCACCTATTCATGCGTCGATCCGGGGACACACGGTATTCAAAACTATGGCAAAAAAATGAAAATACTTAAATAATTGACAAATTAAAAGTAGCTTAGAGTTTCGCTAATTAAAAAATTTAATTAGTAGAAGATTAAAATCGAATGCAGACAAACTAAACAGGACTGTAAAGATTTTTGGGAGATATTAAAGCAAGCCATTTGAGCATGCTGTAAAATATGCATATTAATGTACCTATATATCGGATGTTACTACGCATTTCATAGATGGTGAATAAGCAAAAGGAGAACATGATAAAAATCATTTCGTTTTATCGAGCGGTTCGTTACTTTTCATCGATTATTCTATTATTAATATATTGGTCTCACATTCATTTCCAAAAATGGTTGAAAAAAATCTGAGGATCATGCTTTTCAATCAAACATTAAAAAAGTCAAAGTGAATTGTGCAAAGAAAATAAGTTTAACCCTAAATAATAATGCAAATCATCACTGCTGAATCTTAAATTGGAATTCCTGTTTTTAGATTTTAACTAAAAAAAGAAGGGTTCGGGTTTCGTAAAAATCGCCACATAAATATTTATTCCTTTGCGTTACACCTTGAATATTTTCCGTGAGATTTTATACACGGTCCGGTATTCTATAATAAAAAGAAGAAAAATCCGCAGTGAAGTCTAGAAATCTGAATATTTTGGATTCTTGTCCTTATTTGTAGAAAACTAAAATGCAGAGTGGCTTTGATATAACGTGCTATTATTGTTCAAAACACGTAGCTCAGTTATTTTAATTGCCGGTATACAATTAAACCTTTATTAATTATAAGACTCTAACGCTTTTAGAATTCGCGATGCAGTCCTTATCCGAGCCCATATAAACTTAACGCGAAGAAGCACATTCCAGACAGGGTGACATTTTCTGTAATTTATATAAATAGTTCTACAAATCTTAGGCGTGGATTGTGTGCAAATGAGCCGTTGAAGTTAGTCCGTCAGAAAATCAATCACAATCATTAAAATACTAAAGAAAACACGTTTCGTGCCGCACATCCATAATTACGTTTTTCTCGAAATTAAACAACGAGCAATAAACGAGCAAATTCGTACCTATTTAGAGGTATTTAGCGAGAGAGAGTGGTCGGTCGTCCGGTAGTTTTAAAAAAAAGGAGGTTTCGAGCAATGCGTTTTAATACCGTAGGTTCAATTTCTCATAATGGTGTTGAGTTGCGAATATATAACTTGATGTTATAAATTAAAAACAAAAAGTGGTTTTTAATGTATCGCGTTCGAGTTTAACCAAAAACGAAAAACATGCGAAAGATGATCCGAAAATTCCTGGTATAGTGAGAATCCACCAACAAGCTCGTAATTCGAGAGAAGGCAGTTTTTGCCTCGGCCGGCTATAATAAGGAACGTACGTGTTCTCGCAGAACACGAGATACCACTTATCGCTGCTACCGGCTACAGCAGTTATTACACTAAAAATACAACAAGAAGACCCCCAAATTCCATCGAATATTACTTTAACTCTCCAGTGTGATACCGGCTTTAAAATTTATTTATTCGCTAAGTGAGCGCGACTCGCGGTGGAGAGTTTAAGATAAAAGTCGTGTTTTGTTTAACTGCTGATAGACCACGCCGGGAATATAATTTTTCAGAAAACAACTAACCCATCGACGATACTTCTTTACTAATAAGCTTATTTATATCCGTGTTAACCGATAAGATTCCTTCAATAATCTGAACCACATCTAAATAAACAAGTTACGGCGCAGTTTTGGACTGTATGAGAACCACGCAAGGTTTTACACGAAAGTCAAGCCGTTTTCTGTGAACAATCTTATAATCTTTGACCATAAAGAACCAACACTTAAAGATGCAGTTTTGGGGAAACACAAATATGTAACGTGATATGAAGCTACCTTAAGCTATCTTATGTCAAATAACATCGACGGTGGCTGTTTAATGTCAACCAATGTACTTAATACAATGGATGAAGATCCTTATATCATTCGATTTCTCGCAGAAACGAACCAACATAGATTTTTATAATTCTGCCACTATCAAGTGGGTCTTGTTTTAAACTGAGATACACTCATAACTGCACTGCTCATAATCTTATTCTTTGTAAGGGTAACCTTTTTTTAGATAAGCTGGTGAAGATTTGAATTTTATTTTTTATTGTAAAGATATGCTTTAATCAAGAAAGCATGATTAACTTATACTACTTTTAAGGAAAAAATTAAATGAGTTTCAATGCATTTTTGAAAAATGCAAGTTCCACGTTTAAGAAGAACTTCACATTTACTTTGGTTGCGAAACGACATCCAAATCCTTAGAAATTCTCTTATTAACGTAAACCAGAAAATCAATAGTAATCTATAAGCTGAGCAAAAAGAAAATGTATAAGGATTGGCCATGGAATGTTAAAGTCACCTTGCGCCAACTAAGAAAAATAAAATCGTAATTTATTAATCAAAGATAATAATTATTTTCTTCAAAATTACTCGAATACAAATCGTCAGACACGTACCTATTGTAATGCTTGCTTTTCCATGGAGCACAGTGTTGCCAATTCTACCGATTCTTCGGTAGATGTACCGAATTTTAGTGCAATCGACCGATATACTCCTGCCGAATTTATAACCAGAATATAGAAAACAATTTTTCTATTTCTGATTCTAATTGTTTTATTGGCTGCATTTATACTCGCACACAAAAACATGCCATGAGACTACCCAAACTCCACACACAATAATTACAAGTATTACATTGCCTTAATTACTGTACTAACATTTTAAAATTTATGTAACTGGATTTTAAGGCATCTTGCGGACAAGTTACACGAAAATGTTTAACCCAAACAGTTAATACCACTTCCCTGTACACACATACTTAAAAAGTTTAGTACGGTGGCTTATGGAAAGCGAGATAGCCAGATTTAACCACAAAATTGCTTGTCAACCATAAATAAATCCGGCTGTTGTATTTCAAGAAACCTAATAACTGCTAATTCCTTTCTAATCGCTTATTCTGCAGTTTAAGTGAACTTAGACCGCTCGCATCTGCCGAGAAGTGGCAACATTGACCACAAAACTCCCATAAGAATAACATTGCCGTATCTCTCCCGTATAATGCAAGGGTATATGTAATTCCGCGGGATTTTTTATGGAGGAATAGTATGACTATAGGGGATAGATAGCTCATGAACCATACAATCACGTATTATTGTTTTGCCCGATTTTGTGGCAGAGGGCCTGTATGACGTCATAATTTTAAGATGGACGATAATCTCGTTTTTTATCTTTAACTCGTTTATGGTTGGTTCTATGCAAATTTAGCTCGGACCTGTTTTGTTCCTAATAAAATAAGCAACAAAAACGGTTATTACAATTTTTTTGATATCTGTTACCATTTCTGAGATATACTTTATTGGTAACAATGAAAATAATACTCCATTTGATTTTTCTAGGAGACACAATAATTATTATATAACTTGTACATTATTATTTTTAATATATGTATAAACATAAACACATTATTTTTTAATTAACACGTAAATACCTTGTGTAGAGAAAGTTGACCTGTGAGGTCATCCTCCGAGTCCAAGGGTTCTTTTTCATTGGCTGCAAAGTCATTGTTATCGTAGATATCTTCATCGCCACCACACTTACACATTTCTGTGCACCTTGAAGACTGTACTTTACACTTGCAATCTTGCAATCTACAGCACACCATCCTTTCTAATAACCACAACGTACTAGATTCAGTAACCATTCTGGTGCACATGGCATCGAACTCATTGTAGGAGAATACTGGTTACCAGACTTCTCCTATCCAAATTGTGACGGTTGTGGGAGGTTTGGGTGTTGTTTATCAGCACTGCGCCACTCAACACTTGGTAATGTACCCTTAAGATATATGGTGTTAAGAAGGATCTTGTGGGCGGTTACGTTTTCACTTTGCACATCTTTTCTTGTGAACATCCACCAGCACAATTCACCAATGTCTGATATTATTTTCCCTGGCAAGTAAACTAGACAAATGAATTGCTCATCTTCTGGTTTAAATTCTTCTGGAGGTCCAAGTAATGCCAAAGCACCAAGAACTTCTTTCTCTTCTGTCTGAAAAGCTTTGCAAAAAAATAGTTTGCCTTTATTTTTGAAGCACCCGGTAATATCAGAGCCCGAAAGTGCATGAAGAGCTAACAATGCCTTAACTTTTGTTGGTCCTATACTGAAATAAACAAGATTGATATCAATAAATCGTCTATTAGCATCAACGCCTGTGACAAACATGCTGTCTTTTGGGAAAAGTTGCGACCACCACAGTGAAAAGATAAAAATATCAGTATCTGGTGAATCTCGTATGTGCACATGTGCAGGGTAGTAGAATGACGTGAGTGAAGAATAATTTTTGTATCTGCTTCTTCTTGCGTGTTTTGAAGTTCTCTAACGTCATTTCCATCTGATGACCTTGCCTCATTCCTCCAACTACTTATCAGTTTTTGTTTAATCCTCTGTGCATGCAATACGGCTTTATTTGTGAGATATGCTGTTAACTCATCCTTAGTTTCAGAACGAGATAAAAGAGATCTCATGCCACATTTTGAATATTGGTAGAGTCTGTGATTTTGTACTCAACATGCATTGCTTTTTCAGCTCTTTTTTTCCTTCTTGTACCTCAAGTAAAGCTGTAAGTAGCTTCTGCATCTCTGATTCCAACTTTTCTTTGATTCCACCCTGCTCTTTATAAAACTCATCACTAACGCATTTGAAAAGAGCAAGCCTTAGAGATGTGTGTGCATCTACAGCTCTCGTTACGCACTTCCCTGCTAGAATGTTGGACACAACACTCTCATCATAATCTGCCAATAATGTAGCTTCCAATCCTGTACCATCTATAAAAGAACCAATAGCTCGAAGCATTTCCATTATAATATGTAGTTCACCCGGCATAAGAATCCAATTTTTTGATAGATCTTTGTTAGCCATAGCTAATTTTAAAACAGGCTTGTAAAGGCCAAGATCCAAAGGTACAACTGTTCTGCCTTGGAGTGATACTAGATGTCACTTGTTCTAATTTCTTCATGAAAGTGAGTTGTGTTTGTGTGGTAGTTGGGCTGCTATCTAAGAGTGGGAGCACACAGACTCTAGTTTCTTTTTTTGGCTTACTTATTATAAAATTAAAAGCTGTAAAATGTTTCGAGTCCGGCCTAGTAGGGATGATTTACGATAGTTGTATTTAAGAGAGAAAGAATAGAATTTCAAAAATAATGACGGAGATGAATGTGTAAGGAAAACGACAGAGAGGAAGACCAAGGATAACATGGGAAAAGCAGATGGAAGACTCGGCAGGGAGTAGATGAAAGACCATAACAGACATTAAAAGACTAGCGAGGGATTGAAAAGCATACAAGGAATGGGTCTAAGAGACTTAGGTTTGAACAAAGACCCGACGCCTAAGGGCATAAAGACATAGATAAAGAAGAAGAAGTATTTAACCCTCATAATCAGCTACTTTGCGGGTCCGAACGAATACCCTATACATTTTTTTAGGTAATAACTGTAAATTGTGTGCGAAGAAACTACGGTTGGAGAGTTGTATTATTTTCATGATAATTAAAAGGTAAATCATCACCCTGTTGGATTTGGACTTTAGACTGAGCAGATTTGAAGATCCTTTTTAAAACCAAACTTGAAGGGGCAGTCCTAAATCATTCTCTTTTTGTAAACAATCGCCGGGAGTTTGTCCATATCTTGAACATTAATTTATAAAAGGAACAATAACAATAATAATTACAAAAACAAAAACAAAAAAGAATTGGGATGATACTGATATGGCGTAGCCTACTTCAAGGCTTGATTCTGAGGTCCATTTTGTTACCGAAGAATGTTTTGTTCACATTATGGTGATGATGCTTCTATAATAAATTGTATTAAAACCTAATTAATGACTGGAAAGAAGTTAGGTGTAATATCAGAAGTCCATCTCAAACAACTGCGTTGGTGATAATTCTAAATATTTTCGAAAGGTTTGTTGTGGCGAGTGATATTTCTTTGTTGGATTTTTCGCCACCAGTTTCTAAAATATAATTATGTTAATAAATCAATAACTCAGGTAGCGTTTCGGAGATAAGTCTATATCGTTTTTAAAGCTGTTTGAATTGTTTGAAAACGGAAATCAACTTGCCTCTTAAACGTTACGTGAGTTATTAGTTTATAAATTTAATTATATATATTTTAGCAACTAGTGGCGAAACCCCCAACTAAAAAATATAAGATAATTCTATTTTATACATGCTGAAAATTCAAGTTCACAATGGATAAATTTGAATCCATTAACATTAAATGGTTTGAGAATTGGAACAAGGTGGAGCTGCCACATTCCACCTTCTCTGCAGGCTTCCAGAAAAACTAAAATGAAGGTCTAATTTTAAAAAGGATAAGTATTTCCATAAATATAAATTTTCAAAAGGTTAAATTTATAATTAAATTAAACCCTATTTTGATTCGCAGTTCTTAAATTTCGAATTTCTATAGGTTCAGATATCAATCTTGATTTCTGTTTTTGAGTACAAAGCTAATATTGAAAGTCAAATCTTTACACAGAGTCGCATTTTTCCACAATTATCGACGCAAAAATTAAATCCTTAAACGTTTCTGAATCTAAATAATCATATTTTGATTCCATTCTTCAATTTAGATTTTCTCCAAAAATAAATCGCAAATCTGAAATCATTTTGGTTTTAGTTTTTGAATGTGAAGCTAATAATAAAATTCAATTCCAATTTTAACAATAATTTTCATTTCCGAGTACGTCTAAAATCAAATTGTTAATTTTCTTAGGCTTGTTTTAATTCAAAATTTATATAAATATTCAAATTCAATTTTGTATTTATATAATTTTCAATATTATTATTAACCCATACATCCCTTACAGGGTAAAGTTTCCCTCTTAGTCGCATTCTTTGCACATTTAAAGTCTTCCACCCTTTTAGTGAGGCATGGAATATGCACACCATTAATTTAACAATCAGGATTAAACCATATCGAACGCTTTAATAGTACTAAAATGGGTCCCAAATTCTACACCTAAATTAGGCTGACTGAGTATAAATGCTTAGGTTTTCAAATTTCAAGGTTGTCAATTTTTTATTTCTACCTTTAAAACGTCACAACTGAAACCATAAAATACAGCTTCGAAATATACAAAATATTTAGATTTGAAAACCATAGTCCGATGATCTAATTTGTACATACTACGAATTTCAGAAAATCATCTTTTTTAAATCCCGAGATGTAAAGAGAAAAAATTGAATAAAATTTTAAGTAATTGTCGGATTATTCAGGTTGATTAGTTTTGAATTTTTCTTGGATCAAATTGCAAATTAATAGTTTGAATTGTTTTTTTTTATTTTTAATCTAAAGTTATTGCATTTTAAATCTTAATTTGCCAAAATTTTAAACGCTTATTTAAATATTAATTTCCGGAGTTTAGTAACGAGCACTTGATTCGAATTCAATTTCGAGCTTCTCCTGGAATGAATCTAGATTAATTTTTTTCAATTCCGTATATAAAACCGACAAGAAAATACAAAGCAGCGTATGAAATCCCAGACCGATTGTAAAAATGGCAAAGCCCTAAAAGGAGAAGAAGAATACGTAGGTACCTCGTCACGGAGTCGTGGTATATTTTTAAAATTGTAGAGGTAATAAGCTTTAAATATTAAATTTTTGAATTTTGGAATTCCGTTCTATTTGAATTTAAGCATACGATCAAGGTCGAAGAACTTAACAAAGTTAAAGCTTTTGAAATACGAGATTCGAATGTTATAACTTGTTCTGACGCAAATTTTCAGTTTTGAATGTTTCGAGCAATAAACGATTAATCCAGATTTCGAATTTTCGGTTTGGATCCAAAAGCAGCTAATAATAAAACTGAAATTTACCTTATTGAAATCTGGAACATCTTATGAAAGGCTTGCATTTTTTCAGAATTTTAAATCCACTGTTTGGATACTAAATACTGGATTTTAACGGAAGTTAATTTGAGTTTGTAGCTTTAGATGTCTCCAGGAATACCATCGCAAATCTCAATTTTACAGCTGAAGATGATAATTAAATTAAAATTTGCATAGAAATTTTGAAAATCTCGTGTTGAAGTCGTATATTTTGAAAATTTCAGACTGGAATCTTAAATATTTTGGAATTTCAACAATAATGTTCTGATTTGAAGTTTAGGTTTTGAACATTTCCAAAAAAAAATTGACCTTTGTCTTTGAAGGTGCTATTCAACCTCAAATTTACATTTGCATAATTTCCAATCTATAAGCAATTAATCTAAATGTCAGGATTAATCAACAGCAAGGGCTTTGACGGCAGTAAAAGTAAAATTCGGATTTGCATTTCGGGCCAAAATAAACGCTGTTGTCAATCAGTACGTGCTTAAGCTTGACTGTCTGAATTGAAGGTTTTGGTATTCGAATTTTAAGATTTTCCAAGGCAGTTGATCGTACAGCTTTGATGCATCAGGCATCATTATAAACAAAGGAAAAAATCGAAAAATTTATGAACCTGAAGATTACTAAATAGAAATAGAAATTTATATTAAATTTGGATTTGAAGATAACAATATTGGCGTTTTTCTATTGAATTCGGCTTAATTCAACAATAATAATTCATAGAATTCATCTCCCACAAGCCAAATATAAAAAAGAAATGAACAAAAATCAAAAATATATCATGGAAAATAAAAAATAAATATCAGTTATAGTGCGAACTTCATTATTTTGCCGTGCTTGTTTTGGAATAAGTAATAAAAGAAGCGACAAATAAGAAAAATATCGTCACCATAAAACAAACAGAAATTTCGTTGCATAAAAGAAGGTCCGCTGAATTTTCGGTTTATGTCCCAATTATAAATATGAGCGTTAACAAAGTACCTCTTATTAAAATCACCGTGCGGACACTAAACAAGCAGAGACAAGGACATGACAGTCAGAAGCTTCCTACCGAAGACATTCAATTACAAAACTGACTATAATAAGATCAGTTGGAGACAAGTTTGCGTCCTTTTTCCACCAGTACTTTACAACCGATCTCTGCTCTCCATCAGGTGAATCCGTCAGCCACTGCGTACTGTGACGACGACGAGCTGCAATGGTATCCGTAGATCGCATCACATCACAGATGATCCGCCAAGACTCGTATTCAAGACGTTCTTGCCTTTAAATAGGCTATCTCGAATCTCTTGACTGGATTACTTGGATTTGTAAGTAGATATCTCTGCTAATATGATACGGAATTACAAAGGGAGATCTTTTTATGAAATCTGAGAGATTCATAAATAATATGTTATGACTTTTATAAATTATTTATGCTTTACTATATTGATATTATTTTTTCCCCTTTTCTCTTATCTTAGATCTTCTAACATACGAGTTGAGAAGGTAACCATAAACGAACGAAATCTACAATGCAAAGGGCTTTAGACTTTCGATCGACATTTTCAATGCCCATAATTTGTACCATAATAAGTTAAATGATACAATCTACAAACAAGTTGATAATTATTCCCTTAGTATGTATGCTCTCAAATAGGAACGACATGGCAAGATTACCCGAGAAACCTTCTACTCCATAATTTCCGTAATTGTTTCATAAAATTTCCGGTTACTTACAAACTCAAATTACGGTAAAACTCTAAGCTGAACATAGTTAAGAGCCCCCTTCATCCTTAAAAATTGTAGAATATGTACAAATCTCAACAAAATATACTTTGACGAAAATTTATTAAACAAGTTACTTAAAACAAAGTATTTACGAAAGTGCTTAAAAAATTAGAACGCAAATTGGGCAATTTCCATTGACTTAAGGCCCTTAAATCCCTTGGATTTTAAACTTGGGGGTATTTTAATAAGGTTTCACAGTACGTTTAGCCAGAGTATAATACGTAATACGTTTACGTATTATACTGTGGTTTAGCTAAACCTGGTTTAAACTATGTTTTACTTAAGTCGCAGTTTAAGTAGGCTTAGCTTCTGCTTAAACCTTAAACCTTCGTTCTCACGAATAAACGTAAAAGCTTAAATTTGGGCAAATTAGTGTATCCTAAGGACCTTTAAAGCTTTCAATTTTAAGGCTTTAAATTTTGGCAAATTAGTGTATCCTAAGGACCTTTAAAGCTTTCAATTTTAAGGCTTTAAGCTCAACATTTTAATAGAAGTTTAAACAGAAGCACAAGTAATTTAAACTAAGGCTTAAGTCGCCGCATACTTAAGTCATAGTTAAAGTTAAATGATTAGGCTTTCCTTTAAATCCTGCCACAGCCCATTTCGTCCTTTAGGAACTGGTGTGGAAGCCAAAATATTATTCTACATACAAACAAACATTAAAACAAATTAGCCAACACTTACTTAGTCGAATCCTCTTCTACTGGAAACTCCAGATATTGAATAAACTATTGGAAAGATAGGAATGCAATTAAATATAAATATAGACAAATTTTTTAGCTAACGAACCCTAAAACCTCTTTAAGCATTTCAACGAAGGCTTAAGCAGAGTTTCATACATACGTCCTAAATCAACGCAAGCTCTACTTAAGTTAAAAGGTTTAGTAGGCTTAGGCTCCTGCTCCAACTGGCACCCTCTTCGCACTTACAAATTGACACAAAAGCTGGAAATGATTATTTCCAATGAATTTGCGTAACGATATCTCCGAAATAAATTTCCAAGTGAGTTTATGAAACAAATTAGTCAACGAAGTATTTAAGAATTATTTTTTTTAAATATAAGCTGAATTAAAAATATAAATGTGAGCTGTTAAATGTGTGGGTTCAAGCTTTAAACTCGATATTTCTGTAAAGGTTTAAGCAGAAGTTTAAGCTGGCTTAAACTACGGTTTAAGTCGACGCAGGTTGCAATACTTAAGCCATAGTTTAATTAGGCTTAGGTTTCTGGTCAAACCCTGTCACAATTAAGACTCTCCTTCGCACTTACTAATTAATATTGAACTTAAAAATAATTATTTGTAAGGAATTTCTATAAACAACTCGTCCAAAAACACCTTCAGAAAAATTGATTAAACAAATTAGTCAACAGAATATTAAGAAAAGAAAAATACAAATGTAACGAGAAACACAGCTGGAAAAATTCCTTTGTACTAAGGGCATCCGAGTCCTTTGGCCTTTAAACTTGGGATAATCAATAGAGCATAAGCATAAGTTTAATTTAAACTGGCTTCAATTATGGCTCAAGTCGACGAATGCTTTATTTAAACCGCAGCTTAAATAGGCATAGCTTCTACTTAAACTTTGCTACAGTTAAGAGCCATTTGTACTTACTAATTAATATTGAAGGTAAAGATAATTATTTCCAAAGAATTTACATAAACATCTCATCCAAACACACTTTCGGTAGAATTGAGTCAACAAATTGGTCAACAAAATATTTAGAAAAGTGTCTGAAAAATATAAATGAAACGAAAAAACAAATCTGGACAAATTGCTTTATTCTAAGGGCCCCCGAATACTTTGAATTTTAAGCTTGAGATATAATCAATAAGATTTAAGCATAAATTTAATTTAAGCTGGTTTCAGTTATGGCTCAACTCAACGTATACTTTATCGAAGCCGCAGCTTAAGCAGACATAGTTTGTGCTTAAACCTTGCCACAAATAAAAGCCCCCTTCGTCCCTACGGAATGATATTGAAGCTAAAAATAGTTATTTCCAAGGAATCAACATCTCCATCTAGATTTCGCACAAACTTTCAGAAAAACTCATTAAACAAGCAGGTTAACCAAATATTTAAGTTTTTGAATAATATAAAGATAACTAAAAAGCAAACTTGGGCAAATTCCTTTGTCTCCAGAGCCCCCAAATCCTTTGGGTTTCAGAGTTGAGAAAATCAAGCTAAAAATAGTGATTTCCAAAAAATTTGCATATAGATCTCGTCCTAATAAACTTTCTAAAGAATTCATTAAACGAACTGGTCAACCAAATGTTTAAGAAAATAAAAATATAACTAAAAAGCAAATTTGAACTAACTGCTTTGTCCCAAGGGCCCCCAAATTCTTGGGGCTTCCGACTTGAGAATATCAATAAGTTTAACTTAAGTTGGCTTAGGCTCAAACCTTGCCGCATTTAAATGCTACTTTCGCCCTTATGATTTGATATGGATGCTAAAAATATCCATCTCCACGAAGAATCTGTCAAAGAATTTACCAAAAACATTAAACATAAAATTAACAAAGTGCTTTTGAAAAATTTAGTAAAAATAATGGCAATTCTGATAAATTCCTTAAGGCTTCAGGGCCCCTAAATCCTTTTGGGTTTAAGCTCGGTATTTCAGTAAGGGTTTAAAAACAAGCTAAACTTAATTTAACCTACAGCTTAAGTAGACGTATGCTTTGGTTAAGCCACAGTTTAAGTAGCGATAGGTTTCTGTTGAAACTCTGCCACAGTTAACCGGCCCTTTTGCACCTACAAATTGATGCGGAAGCTAAAAACAATCTATTGTGATAAGTTTGCATAGACATCTTCCCGAAAAATCTGACAGATGAATTTATCAAACACTGTAATCAAAAAATTAGCAAAGTGTTTTTGAAAAACTTAATTAAAACAAGCAAGTTATATAAATTCCTTTGTATTAATGGCACCTAAATTGTTTGACACGCACACCACAGACATAAGGAGAGAAGATCGGTGACGTCCGGTAAAGGGCACGCCACTTCTAGAAGAAATCGTTTGGGGTTAAAGCTTTACAGTTATTATTTTAATAAAGGTTTAAACAAAGGCTTAACCTGGCTTAAACTACGAGTTAAGTCGGCGCTAGCTCCGCTTAAACTGCAGATTAAGAAGGCTTAAACTTCTGCTCAAACAGTTAAAAAGCCACTATGCCCTTGCGAATCGATTCGGAAGCTTAAAATATTAGTTTTTCAAACGAATTTGCATAGATATCTCCCCCAAAAAACTTTCAAAGGAATTTATTAAACAAATTAACCTATAATGAAGATTCTGTTAAACAAATTATCCAACAAAGTAATTCACAAGATGTTTGAAAAATATAAATGGAATTAAGTAAAAAACAAAAAGGCCCTTGAACACCTTTGGTTTAAGCTTAAAGGTCGGTATTTTAAGAAAGGTTTAAGAGAAAGCTTAAGCTGGCTTAGATACGGTTTAACTCAACGCTTGTTATACTTCAGCAGCAGTTTAAATTGGTTCACTGTAAACTCTTGTTCAAACCTTGCCCTTTAATCTCATTATACACCATAATAAATAATTTATCATAAACAAGAAGAAAAAACTGACCACTTTAAATATTCTATTCGATTTTAATTTAACCAATTAATTAATTAATTAAATCACAGCACAGTTTACATGTCTGATTCATAAAAGTGGCGGGAAAGCCTTTAAATGGTTTTAAACGAACAAACAATCGCAAACAAAACGTGCCAGATTCGTTAATACTATTTTTCAAATAAAGTAACAAACCAAAGAATTTATTTATTTGCCACAAATGTTAAAAAATTTAATAACACTTTAATAATATTCAGCGGTCAATCAAAAGCATGCCTGTAATCCATATATTGTAACATTGAAAACATACATTACTCCGTGTTATTAATTTCTAATATTTATTTAATAACGCGTATACAACTGTGGTTTCATAAAATATTTATTAAACGGCTCTTGTTCGGTATATGATGGATGGATTAAATGTATAAATGCCTCGTCGTTCCTGTAATACAAGGGTTTTTCCGTTTTACTTTAAAAAATATCAGATTTTCTTCAGGAATAATGCATTAATTTAAACCAGTTTCATTTAAAAGACGGCACATGGATAAATGTTTAATTAATTTTATTATTGGAATCATGAATGCTAAGAATGAGTTCAATGATCTAAGTCAAAATGGAGTTTCAAAAATTCTATTATGTTATTTCCTTCTTCAGTGGGAAAGCAGAAAATCTTCTCTTTTGATTATGGTTTTCTCAGTTTTTTCAATTAATTTGCTGGTAATCTGCGATAATTAACGTAATAATATTAGGTGTTTTCTGTTGTAAGCAAATTGCAAATATGCCTTTATCTTAGTAATTTTGTTGAAATCGAACCTAAATTTGTTTCAGCGATTTTGAAAAAAACCAATTAAAAGCAGGTACTTTTATTAAAAAGACTTCAGCTAAGTTTCTGCTGAAATTTTGATCCTAAGATGTAAGAAAAGTCACACATTGAAGTATTTCTTCACTAAGAACATTTCAAGGCGTACGAATACTAATTATTTCTACTAACAAAGGTTAGCTTTGTGCATTAACAGGATGTAAAAACAAACTTTTATTATTCTAACGCATACTCATACAAATATCGTAATTATATTGCAGGCAAGTTGAAAATAAACTAAGATAAAATATAATAAAAGCAGAAAGCATATTTCTTATCACGATTAAAAACACTAATTATTGGATTTAATTTAATTTAACATACACCTTGCGATACCACAAGATTTATTTCCATTCTATAAATCTTGTTTATTGGCTTTTTATTAAATATAAACGGATTACCGTCAAAGTTATTTGATAAATTAATTAATTTTGTTTCAAAGAAAACAATGGGGGTTGATATTTAAACAGGAACTGAAAGATAACGTTGACTTCCTTGTAGAGCTTTCGATTTTTACAATTTTCAAAAATTTTAAAGATTAAAGATTGGCGAATTCTGAAAATTAATTTATTAAAATACAAGTAAGACTTCCCAAAAATGAGTCAATCTTTAAAATAGTACAAAAAGTAAGAATTTGATCGGAAATGTTTTTCAAACAATTATTGAAGATATTTGGAAATTGCTTAACTTGTAGAGAAAATTTAAAGAAAAACAATAAAACATTTATGGTTTTCACAAAAACATTAGTAAAGCAAGGAATTTCTCCAGAAAACTATAAATTTTTTCTTTCTAAATTTAAATAAATGTTGTGGATTTTTATTAAAAACGTATGGATTTCTGGTAACTTTCTTAATTCCTCACTCATTATAAAAGAAAATTTTCAAGAAAACTACAGTTTTCCGTCTTTCTTGCCTTCAAATGTAAACCAAACGTTGAGGATTTATACCAAGAATTTATCGATTCCTGGCAGTTTTATTAATTGTTCATAATGAAAAGAAAGCTAGAATTATTGTTCCTCCTTTTCGTATTCAATTCTAACAAACTTTAAGATTTTTACCAAGAATGTATCGATTACTGGCAACCTTGTTATTTTTCACTCAAACTAAAACTTTCGTGAGTCTCATTGAATATTTGGTTTATAAAAATAAACAAAAATATTATAATTCGTTAAAATACATTAGAATTATCTTCCCCAAACAAGCGAATCCTTATAAATGTAATCTGTGGAACATTTACATTGGTCCAAAATCCAAAAGGTTAGCAACAAAATAAAACAAATCTGTAGCTTCAAAACAATATTAAAAACTGTGAAACCAAAACTAACAATAATATGTGTATATCAAAAATAGATTGAAAATAGAATACGAAGATTCGTGACAACGATCAAACCCATTTAATGAAAACTTTGGTCTGCGTATATTTTAAGTTACTTCTTTTGAATTAAAAAAAATCAAACTTTTGGAAATAAAAATGGCTCCTGCATACAAGGAAGTTTTCAAGCACTCCCGCTGAAACTAACAACTTTTAGACAGAATTAATCGTTAAAACTGTGAAGTAATTTCATGAAAATTTTCCTGTTATTAAAAAAGATGTGTTATTTGGTTCTTTAAAAATTACTGAAATAAATTCAAGTGGGTTAGCTTTCAATAAAATTTCCAAGCTATACCAAAGAAGGCACCAAAAAATTCTGACATTAATTACCGAAGCCTTTCAGAAAATTGGCTGTATTCTTATTGAAAATGAGCTGTTAATGTTACAAATGGAAGAAAATTCTAAACTTTAAACAGAGCCCAAAGTAAATTTGTTACAAGACTGAAACCAATTTATTGCAAATTTAAGTCGGTAGATACTTTAAGTTACTGTGCCACTACATAAAAGCCAAAACATAAATCTAAAACTTTTGGGAAGTTTAAATTAAAAGCTTTTGAATTCCTGCTGAAAGCAACAATTTTTATTAAGGAATAATCCTGAAAGCTAACGGAAATACTGGAAAATTTATATTTGTTTTTTCCAAATTAATTGAAATAAATTCAATTAGGTTTATACTACAAAGAATTTTTAAATTAAACGCATAACTTTAAAACGTTTGCTTGCTTAAATAAAATTATTTAGTTAAGTTAATTATCTCAGAGGATTGTCTGCATTTTTACCCAGAGAATACCCAAGGAAACTGTTAACTGTCACAAATGGCAGACAATTCTAAACTGTGAAGACAACCCATAAAACAAAACAAAATAATAGAAGTAGACTCAAAACAGGGTACGAAAACTCGTTACCAGGATCAAACCCAATTAATCAAATTTTCAGTCCGCTGACATTTTGAGTTCCTGGCTAAAAATACCAAAACTGTAGTTAAAGGTCAAATGTATGCGGATAAAGACAACTGTTTCATCCAACAAAGTTCGCAAGTTCTATCACTTTTGTTAAGTTAACAACTTTTACTCAAACATAATCCTGAAAACTCTAGAAAATACATCGCAGTTCTTTCTGGTACTGCAAAAAATTTCTATTTAGTTCTTTCAAAGAACCAAAATAAAAACGAAAATTCATTTAATTAGGTTAGATGTCGTTAAAAGCGTAAACCAAACAAATTTTGAACTTCAGAATATTTCTAATTTCATCATCGACGGTTACTTCTGACGCGGAAGTTTTCAGGTTCTTTCTACCTATCAAAAAACGAAAGGGATTATATGAAGATCTCTCTTATTTCGTTTTCTTAAGACAACTGAAATTAATTAAAATGAAGTTAGATGTTAATGAAATTCCTAAGCTAAACACACTTGAACTCTACAATATTTGCATTTTCATTGTTTACTTAACAAAAGGCAGCACCGAGATTATTATTATTATCGAAGCCTTCCAACAAATTAGTTACTGGAAAAATTATAAGCGAAACGAAGATTTTCTGCATGCTTATCGAAAGAATACCGAACTTTTAGCTGTTTCAAATAGGAGAAAATTTTACACTCTGAAATCTGCTGGAAACTAACGAAGTATCAGGAACAAACCGAAATTAGGAGACGAAAATCCGTCACAAGGATCAAACACATTCAATGAAATTTTCAGGCTGCATACATTATATAATAAAAACCCAGTTACTTAATACAAAGAAGTTCTCAAGTATTCTCACTCTTGCTGGAAATATTTAGCAGAAAATAAACCTAAAAACTGAAGGAATAATTACATGACAATTTTCATGGATTGGGTAAGATTTTTTTTATTTTTTCTCAACAAACTGAAATACGAATAAATTTACTTAAGTTGGATTTCCATAAACTTCTTAAGCTAAACTCTATTTAACTAATATTTGCTTACTTACGCAAGGAAACACCGAAATTGATATAAAATTCGCTGCAAAATAATTTAGGAAAAATATAACTAGACGAGAAGATTTTCAAGAACTCTTAAATGGTGAGAAAATTTTTAACTCTGAACCTAACTCAAAACTAGCAAAGTAACAGATAAACAGAAAATAGGAAATGAAAATTCCTCAGAAAGATCAAACCCTTTTAATAAAATTTTCAGTCTGCAGACAATTTAAGCTATTGACTCTGAATGAAATCCAAAATGCAACAAAAGTCAAATCGTTGACGATCAAAACACTTACTTCAGAATAGGAAGTTTCCAAGTTCTTTCACTATAGCTGAAATTTCACTCAGTACTTAGATGAAAAGTTTCCTGGTATTGATTTTTTTTTTAAATCCATTTCTACCTCAATGCAGTGTCGAAGCTCATTCACACTTGCTGGTGTGCAGTGAAGGCGATGAGTCCATTTTGGACTTGCATCACGCTCCAACCAGCTTTCATCCACCTAAGCCTTAACTAACGAATTCTACCCAAATCGGCTCCATAATACTATGGCCACCGCTGGAATCGAACCCGTGTCAGCCGGCTAGCAGGCACTTACCTGACTGAGCTACCCAGGCTGCCTTCCAGGTATTGATTAAGATTTTTTAATTTGGTTTTTCAATCAAACGAAATGAATTGGTTAAGTTAAATATCAATGATCCTTAAGTTAAACATACTTTATACTTAAAGATATTTGCACTTTCATTGCTTACTTACGAAAGGAAGCACCGCGATTATTACGTTAATAATTAAAACCTGCCAAAAACTAAGTTGCAAAAAAAAACTGGGAAAAATATAATCCAAGGCGAAGATCTACTCCATTTTCATCGAAAGAATGTCAAACAAAAATGTTAACTATTAGAAATGGAATAAAATTTTAAACTCTGAACCCTAGTCAAAACTAAACAAAGAAAATAGTAGAAATACACCGAAAGCAGGATACAAAAATGCGTTACAAGGATCAAACCCACTTAATGAAATTTTCAGTCTGCAGGCAGTTTAATTGAAGCTACTGACTCTGAATAAAATCTAAAATGTAAAGTCAAATCTTTGACTTTGACGATAGAAACAGTTACTCCAGACAAGGAGGTTTTCAAGTTGTTTCACTTCAACTGAAATTTCCCTGAATAAATCCTGAAAACTGAAGAAATTACATGAAAATTTTCCTGGTCTTTAGTAAGATATTTTTTATTTTGCTTTGTGAAATTTGGGTTGGTATCAACGAAGTTCCTAAGTTAAACGCACTTTGAACTTGAAACTATTTATTTAATTTGAATAATCAATTAAGAATCCTAAAACTTTTGTTTAAATTCACAGATAAAAAGAGTGTATAAGGAAAACAATTTGCTTATTGAAAAATTCTAGGTGAAACATTTGAATTTCAAAATGCAAAAGAAGAAAAATTACAGTTTTCTTGAAAATATAGTGAAGCATTAAAAAACCACCAGAAATCGATATTTGATATACAATCGAAATTTGAAAAACATTTTTCATTTGAAAATTTCCTTTACAGTTGTTTGGGAATATTTTTGATAATTATATTCGATAAAGTCATTACTTTTAGGATGTAAATTTCTGAGGATTCGCTCTCTAATCATCACTTAAAAAATTCAAAAGCTCTACAAGGAAGTCAATACGCTTTCAGTTTCTGTTACAATATCAACTTCCATTGTTTTTCTTGCAAAACTAATCAAATAAATAACGTTTACGGCTTTCATTTAATAAAAAACCGGTAAAAGAGATTTATGGAAAATTTTTGATTATGATTGATGTATTACTAAATATAGATCTTGTACTATCGCAAGGTGTGTGGTTTTAATTAAATCTAGTAATGAATGTTATACCTTATAACTACAATAAGAAATATTTTTCTTCTGTTCTTACTTAGTTTTATCTTGGTTTATTTTAGTTATTTTCAGCTACGATACATATAGATTAGCTTTGTGTATTACTCGAATTTAGAAACAAAATTCGCCATCCTAACGCACAAACGTACAACAATGAAATTATAATAATTATGCATGATACTTTAGTATTTGGGCGCCTTGTAATGTTCTTAATTAGTAAGCAAGTACTTCGACTTAGGACGTCTTAGGATCAAAATTTTCGCAGAACTTTAGCTTACGTTACGTTAACTAGTGGTTAAATGCAACAAAATTTGACTTCCACAATTTAATTTCTTGAGTTCCTTGACTTTTGTTGCAATGAACAACTTTAATTCAAAAATAATCCCGAAAACTAAAGAAATTAATGGAAATTTTCCTGTTTTTGTGTAAGTTTTTCAAAATCGCTGAAAACAATTCAATTAGGTTAGATTTAATCAAAATTTCTAAGTTGAACACTATTTTCAATCAAATTTGGTTACAAAAATAATTACGTTGACTATCAAGGTCCTGTAGAAAATTAATAGCTAAATCTGAGGAAACTACAATTGAAGTTTTCAACTCTGGAATTTTTAATATGCACATCCTTTACTAAATTGCTAAACATTTAAAATATAATAAAGCCCAATCCTTTTGGTACAAAACAATTAACACAAAGAAATTCTTTAATCTTCTCACTCTTGCTGAAAATAACAACTTTTACTATGAAACAGCCCTGAAAACTAGGAATTACATGAAAGTTCTCCTGGTATTGAGTATTTTATATTTGGTTCTCACAAAAACTGAAATAAATTAAGTTGGAGTTCCATACAATCCCTAAGCTAACGCACTCTGCACTTCAATGTTTTTTTTATCTCACAAACACACAAAGAAGCATCAAAATCGTCACTTCAATTAGCAAAGCCTTTCAGAAAATTTGCTGAAAATATAATTGGAAGAAAAAATTGTCATCAAAAGAATACCAAAGCGAAGTTTTAATTGCTACGAAACTAAGAAAGTATCCGAAATAAACTGAAAATACGAGACGAAAATTCTTCATAACATAAACCCATTTAATGAAATTTTTACTCCGCAGACATTTTAAGCCATTGACTATTGAATAGAATCCTTGAATGTAATAAAAAGCTTCAGACACGAAAGTTTTCAAGTTCTTTCAGTTCAGCTGAAAGTTCACTTTACAAATTTTGGTTTTCTCAAAAAATTTAAATAAATTAGTTTAAATTAGATTTCATAAGTATTCTGAACTTGCTTAAGTAAAGAAAGCACCCAAAATTATTGCGTTCATTATCAAAGCCTTTCAGAGAATTCATTACAAAAATAAACTGAAAGAAGATAATCGAAAGAGAAGATTTTCTCCTTTTCCATTAAAAGAAGAACAAACAGAACTGCTAATTGTTACAAAGAGAGAACATTTTAATCTCTGAATGCAATTCATAACTAACAAAGTAATCAAAAGGATCAAAGTCATTTAATGAAATTTTCAGTCTGCACCTGCAGACATTTTAAGCTATTGGCTTTGGTAATCAAATCTTTGATAAAAACAGTTTCTCCTAACTAGGAGATTTGCAAGTTCTGCCACTCTAGTTGACAGTTTACTTACTAAATCTTGAAAACTGAAGGATTTCATCAAGATTTTCCTTTCATTCAGTATTTTCAATTGGCTCAAGATTGCTGAAACAAAATAACTTGGGTTGTAACTATACTGACCAATCAATCAATCAATGTTATTATGTTAATTATCAAAGCCTTTCGGGACATTAGTTATACAAAATAAACTGGAAAATATAGACTACAAGAGAAGATGTTCTACATTTCCATCAAAACTGTACCGAAGAGTTAACTGTTGGAAGTCGGAGAAAAATCTAAACTTTGAATTAAACCAAATCCGTAACTAACAAAACATCAAAAAAGGATCTATATTTAATAATATTTTCAATCTGCGCAGACTTTAAATAATTAAAATTATAAAAAATGCCATGGGTATAAAGTAGTTCATACAAAGAAATTCTCAAGTCGTCACTTTTATCAGGAAATAATCATAACAGTTTCTAAAAACTCGCCACAATAATCCTCTAGAAAATATTATTTGGTTTTCTCAAAAATGCAAAATAATGTAATAACAAGTCAAATCTTTGATGATAAAAAAGGTTACTACAGACAAAGAGGTTTTCAAATTCTTTCACTCTAGCTGTAATTCACTCAGTAAATTTGAAAGACTAAAGGAATTGAAACTTTCCTGCTATTTAGTAAGTTTTTTTTATATTATTGTTTTCTCAAAAAACTGAAATACATTAATTTAAGTTAGATATCAATGAAATTCCTGAACTAAAATACACTCTAAACTTAAATATTTAATTTCATTGCTTACTTACACAAGGAAGCACCAAGATTATTACCTTAATTATTTGGGAATAATGTAAATGAGGGAGAAGATTTTCTGCATTTTCATCGAAAGAATACCGAACCTAATTCACAACTAACAAAATAGTAGAATAGGCCGAAAATACGGAGGATCAAACCTATTTAAAGAACCTTCAATCTGCAGACATTTTAAATTAGTAGTTGTGAATAAAACCCTAATAAGAAGCTAAAAGTTTGGGGAAAAAAACAGTTACTTCAGACAATGAAGTTTTCCGAAATTCCTGAAATAAATTAATTTAGGTTAGATTTCAATAAAATTCCTAAGCTCAACGCTCTTTGAACTTCAAACTTACAAACACAAACGAAGGCGTCAAAATTATTAGTTTAATTATCAGAGCCTTTCAGAAAATAATCTGGGAAAAATATAACCGAAAGAGAAGATTTTCTGCATTCTCATCGAAAGAATACCGAAGAGAACTGTTATAATTTTAGTGTGGTGAAATAAAATAACATAACAGAATCAAGTTATCGGTCGGATCTGTTAAAACAAATTCTCTCAGCAGATCTGTTTGATTTAAATCAAAACCTTAAACACAAGAAGTGCTGGTCATGAGTGGCATAAAATTTCGGACTAACTGTACTATAAGCAGCAGGAAGAGCGAGCGGCAAGGCGATGGCAGTGGCCAGACCGGTCTGCGATGCTGATCGTTGATATCGACTGGCCGCGGTTGGGATACATCATCGATTCATTGATTAGATACTGGTATAGGCTTCAGAACTGTTTGAGCTCACATCCATTTGGATTATAAGTTAAATCCCAATTATGGTGTGAGTAACGTTCTGTCATATTTCTTAAAACGTAAACGCAAACCTTATTTTAATCTTTCATTACGCAAATGTCCCTCGATACTCGTTTTCAAAACAAGTCGTTCATTTTCTACGAATTTATTACGTTGACGCAAATCTGGAAACTGATGGAAATGTTCCAATTAGAAAAATATTTTAAAACGTCCGCCAATTACGATCTGTTTATACTTCGTATGGCAACCTAAGATCTTATCTTTACTAATTTTTATTCATTCTCGTCTCAACTGACGTACAAATAATTCTTGGGATCAAAAATACATAGGTTTAGGTATCGCCAGGCCCACCATATGCATTGATTTTCTTATGAAGCTTCTATGGTAAATATAAAGCAAGAATTGTGGAGCTACTCTAAACTTCTTTTTTCTTAGCCGCAAAGATCAAAAGCAACGAAGGAAACAAAAAAAAAATTCGTTAAATAAGCAACCATTTTTCGGCCATTTTATACTTTGTATTTAATGCCGCCTTAATTTCGCAGCAAATTTCCTTCCAAACAATTACGTAAATTTCAAAACAGGAAACCATAATTATAAATGTGATCTTCCACACACTTGCGTTTCGCTACTGTTTGTTAATTTAAATTCACTCCTATGCACGATTGTTAAGATGTGTAAAAGTACAAAAGAGATCCTTAAATCTGATTACTATTCTTTAGGTTGGAGTTCTATAAATATGTATGGCAACACAATAATGTATAATTCCAGAAGTTACAAACGCCAGACTGTTTTTAAGATCTTGACCCTGTTATAAAGAATGGGCTCGGCACTCGCATCAAATATGCCACCCACGTTTGAAGAACAAGTTAACTAGTATCTTATGCTATTTGTCCACTAAACTACCACATGTACGAATAAGAAATTATTTTAATTTTCACCAACGACTCCGACGTTGCTATTAAGAATTCCGTTTGCTTAAAATCACTGTGAGAAAGACAAGCCGATAACGGAAATTTCGCGTTTCAAAACGAAATTAAGCCAGAGACTCTAACTTTTTTTAATTAATTTAAGATACTTCTTTGAATTAATATGCAGAACGAATCGAAGCACCACGAAATATCTATCCATGCGTAAATCAAGCAAGCTTAGATACGTTCAGAAGTAAATAAATTTCGACCATAAAGGATTTGGTTGTGGCTACCAACAGCTTTGATGTTCTTAATATTTATCTTTTTCTGCATAGATTCGTGTGCTCTACATCATAAATAATTCTAATCGTACCGAATAAAGCCACTGACTGCATTCAAACTGAATAAGAACTACGATTCAAAACATACAAGCTACTGAAGGTTCTCAAAGGTCGCAACTCAGATTAGGTATTATTTAGTTCAGCAACTTGTCACAAGAAACGACCGTATAATTATATCAATTCACAGACTTCATCTTAGACACCTCTGCATCGTAAATAATTAAGATTTTACCCAAAAATCAGACAACTGAAGCAAATTATTGGGAAAAGGCCAGCTCTGCAATAGTGATGCTAAAAATTTAGAATGTCTACAACCTTCGGTCATTCGGTTGTGTTGGACTATTTTGCTACGATAATTTTTCTTTATTACAAAAATGACTAGCTCTAAAGTATTGTTTAGAATGTTATATACATATTAGATTATAATCTTTAGAATTTTATAAAAATTTTATATATCCCTCAGGATCAAGGGTCACTAAAATGCGATAAAAAAAACTAGAAAAATTGGTAATTTACTATTGTTTCAATTAATGAAAGTGCCCATTGATTCTGGTAGATATTTCTGGTTGTTTGTTTAATTCTACAGTATAGGTTTCCACAATTCAGTTTATATGCTGAAATCCTAATTTTTAAAAGAATTAACTTTTCAATTATTATTAGCTTTAATATTCTAAACATGAAGTGTTATTCTTTATTACTTAATAACAAACCTGTATTACATACATAAAACATTTCGTTTGCCAAATATTTATTAACCAATCCCAAAGGAAATTTATTAGTAATAGCAATATGTTTAATAATCCTAAGTCCTTCGTTGAAATTGTTTAAATTCATAGGGACATTCAAGGGCGTAAATAGCAACTAAGGTTTGTGTACGAAAAAATTGGGAAATATTATATTTATTTTGTTTCATGTTAACAAACTAATAGATTAAAAAAATAATTTTTGAGATTTTTGTGGAGAACTCTTTTAGTAGTCACTTACATTAATTTTTGATTTGTTTTTCTCTAGCACGTCTTAGGCGTCCGGAACGGGAAACCAACCAATACTTAATGATTCTTAAAAACGTTTTAAAACATCATATATGGTCGATTTTGGTATTTTTAACTTTTCTGCCACTTGGTTTTTAGACAAACTTCTACTTTTTTCATAACAGAAAACATGTTTTTTCTCGGACACCTCTTTCGAACGCGTTCATGTTGACTTGAGAGAACTTGAATAAATAACTTTGACTAACATGAGCTGAAATAGAACAAAATCAAAAAAACTGCTGAACTTAAATTACCAACTTCTTCTAAAGTCAATTTTCCAGTCCTGACATGGAAATTTCAACCAGCAGTGTTGCTATTCATCGTCATACCCCTTGTTTCTTGTTCAAATAATTTATTTATCAACAACAAATTTAAAATGTTCTATACCAGGGGGCAAGCCTTATTTAACCTAAGCTTTACTAGAACTAACTAACCTAACTTTCGTTATAAACACATTATAAGGAATTATAAAAATAAAAGAAGAGAGAGAGAGAGATAGAGTCGGGAATAACTCCTATTTAGCTAGAAAAAAAGACTACACAACGAGTGGAAACAAAAGCCCAATAAGAAGAGAGAAGAGGATGCAACTAACTGTCATAACATCACTCCCTACAATTTCAGGTACAAAAACCTCAAATCAATATTTCATGAAGATATTGCTCATAACTTCCTGGATAAGGAAGCCTATGACACAAAAAACGCCAGAAGCAGCAGATACATGTAAAAAATAGAAAAAAGGATGTGAGAATTAATGTATCAGTATTCAGTCACACGATTTAGGAAATCAACTTAAACTTTTGAATTAGAACGCAAAATCTACTACAAGCTTGAAAATTGGAAAGGCATTAAGACCAGGAAGAGAAGCAGCAGAAGTTGAAAAGAAAGATATGGAGGCAAGGGTTTGAATTAGTATTCTGGCTGATAGTCAGGAAGCCCTGAAAGCGTTGTACTTACTTCGAATTAGCTCCAAACTAACGAACGAATACTTATCTCAATTGGCAATCCTATGTGAGAAAAACTCATATGGGTTCCAGGATATTCCGGAGTGGCGGAAAATGAAAAATCGAACTCCATCGAACCTGTATCTGATATACCCAAATGTAGTATCAGAACAGAAATAGCTTTTCGCTGAGTTGCAACACAGGGTAGAGATCAAAGAGATTAGGGCAGGATCCAATCGGGAAGCCTTCCAGCAGCTTAAGTACTAACATATTCCATCTATGATGAATTAAGAACTGGTAGGACTTGTAACAAGACACCTTAATAAAATAGGCATATACAGAGGAGATACACTCTGTAGATTATGTGAAGAATAGGAAACAGCCTCGCACATAATTTTCGACTGTCCAGCACTAAACCGCAAGAGGCAGCTCTTTGGGGATAGTCTTCGCAGTTACATAGGAGAATCTCATAATTGCAACTCGTTGAAGGTACAGGACTTCCATGTTGGGTTTAGGGATGCACAAAAGACCAAAGAGCCAAAAGCGCGCTTATAACGTAGCATGTACCCTATTTATAATGAATCAATCAATCAAGGGGTTCAAGTTCCGTCTCGGCAAAGTTAGCTACAAATATAACATAAAGCAACTGACATAAATCAAATCTCTGCTGGACGGGAAACTACAAGACGATGAATATGAATAGGAAGCGATTAACATTATCTCAGCATTACTTGGTAAAATTTGGGAATAAAAATGACAACCTAGCGAGCGAGGCTATAAAGAAGTCAGAAAGAATAGAAGAAGAAAGTAATGACAAAGGTAAGGAAGAGAAGGTTGAAGCCACTAACTATCGCAGCATTCAATTAAAACAATTGGGGAAATTGCTTAAAAAATAGCAGGCTCTAAAAGTGGAACTCGTGACATTTGGAATAAGAGAGGCAATAATCTAGGAATGATAACAGAGGGAAGTGAAGAAAAATCAGCCGAACAGGTGGGGTAAGCTCTGTTAAAGAACTGAATTTATAATTTCTCGCTGCTTTGCTTTAGTAGATAGGTAGATTCGGGGGTTAAAGTTGTCCTTACTGTAATCAAGGCCGTTCAAGTTCATATCACATCTCCCTCACCCGTGTGGTCTACCTTGCTTGGTTGATCTAACGTAATGCAAGATCCTAGACACATCCAGTTCCTTTACTTCTTTTGGTTTAATACCTTCTTTCCCGTTGTCTATCGTCATTGCAGTCTCTTCCTATGATTCATTCACATTGTATTTCTGAGGAGCATGGTTTTCCTCAGATTTGAACCTTTAATTAATTCTTTTGCTTGTCTGCAAGTTTAATTTGTAATTCCATTCTCTCTGCATGCACGTGATGGTCCAGTCGTCTACCCCGACTGTAATCACTTGGTTAAGAACTCCTCTTACTGATTTCGGTCCTGTGTACGTACAATTTGCAGCTACTTTGGCTAACTCATCGACTTTATCATTGCTCTCTACTCCACTATGATCCGGCACAAAGCAGCGAATATAAAGAAAACTATGAGGCTAGGAAAGGTAAATATAGAAAATAAACACGAAGATATTGAAAAAAAAACTTTCACAAGGCTCAGTTTATTCAATTTGGAAGAATTTCTTAAGAACCAGAAGCAGAATACATGAAAATAAAGCTTCGATAACGAAGCCATGAAACTAGGAAGAACATATAAGTAGGAAGTGAATAGGATTTAAGATGAAATTGCTGAAATATTCAATTCTAAGAATTTGGGATAACTATTGGAAAACGCGAAGCGGAACAGCAGGCCTTAAAAATAAAAGCAGAACTGGTAAAAGCAGAAAGTAATTAAGACGAGCCAAATGTCTCAAACGATCTCAACATTCAGTTTGTGTAATTTAGAAGAACTGATTAAAAACCTGAAGCAGAATCTCAAAAAAGCTTGCGAATGAAGTGGTAGAGCAAATGCTGCGCAGGAAAATATGACGAAAAGTTACAAAATCCTATCTCCTTAATAACCAAAAGCAGAAAATCAAACATGCAAACTTCCGATTGGGGAAGCTATGAGGTAGGTGAAGAAAGTCAGAAGTATGAGGACATTAGTGAAAGATAGAAGAATTGAAAATACTAACTAGAAAGGTAAGAACAGGAGATGAACAAGAGATTGAAAAATGAATGGAAAGTATTGTCTCGGCATCCAATTCTAGCAACTATTTATCTAAAAAAAACCTATACTAAACACCAGGGCCGCCGAGAGGGGGTGACATCTGAGACTTTTATCGCGGGCCCGGCATCGAAAAGGGCCCGACGAAATGTTTAATGTTTTATATAACATTTTTATTAAACAAAAGTGATGCACTTTTTTAAGTGGGTGCCGGACCACAGACTTGTCATGGTCCCGAAAATTTCTCTCGGCGGCCCTGCCAAACAGTAGGTAGTGGAAATTAAACTCATAGCTTCCCAAACGAGGGAGATTATCGAGTCAGGTCGAAAAGCAAGCACAAAGGAAGAGATAGAAGAACGGCTGAAAAGTACTGTCTTAGATTTCCTAAAGTTTCAGAAAACCCCTAAATCCAATCATGAAGACTCCGAATGGCTAGACCTACGAAACTTGGTAGGGTAGCAGCAGGTGAACAAGAGAAAATAGAATTGCGTCGCAATAATTACCGTTCTCTTCATTTCAAAATTTCCCGAAGAATTTGAAGTGTTGACTTGTGTATAACCCGCACAGAACTGTATGGATTTAAAACCATTGGTTGCTGCATAATCCATAAGTCTCCAAACGATCCTTAATATAACATAAAAAATAACGTATATTAACCCGCAAAATTTTAATGATTAATTTGATTCTAATGTAAATCCGTAAAATAAACTCTAAATGACTTTATTAGATAAACGTGCATAATAAAAAAAGCTACAAAATCCTGGTTCATCAAACACTGTCTTAATAAAGAAAAATTTATTGTCAAATTTCGTAACATAATCCGCGCTTTGATGGGCAGTTAGATAATTTCTGCATTAATCAATGGATCAAGTATACAAAAATATTAAATATGAACAGAAAAAAAGGTAAACAATTCGATGTGGGATAAGGCGATGCAGTAGTTTTTTTCTTCAGTTTTAGTTCAAAGAATTTCTTCACGATCACCATAAATATATTCCACTGTAACCACAGGTGACCTGTGTGATAGAAAAACTAGCTGTTCGTTCCAAATTATACGCTGTCAAACGTATCCGGTTAAAGATTGTGTCCACGAGTCTCTGTATAAATTTCCTTTTGCCACACTATCAATTTTAAATAATTTATTACGGAATACCCCGGCAACGGAATTCACTTCGTCACAACAGAATACCAACAGGCCGGCGATTAATTCTATTCAAATGTGTAGCGAACAAAATGGGGCAGCAACATTTTAATAACCTTCCAAGGTCAACGAGTACGATTTTTTTAATGATTTTATATGTGATTTCGTATTACGGGAAAAAAAATTAGATAATACACGTATGATAATACCTGTGTATAATAGAGAACTGCAACGTTATTATTGTTCATAATTCAAAGTTTACTGGCAGTCAGGAAGCACGTATGTGAATTCCTGCACAAGAGCTGATTTATGAGCTCTTTGGAACACTAGAATTAACCCCTCTCCCGTTTTTTCCCCGCAGCCGAAGGGGGCTCTTTATTCAATATACAGATCCGATACCCATAATTATAGGTTTTTCGGACGCATTTTTATGTCGGTACTATAATAATTTTTTGACCATCCGTTGATTCATGATATTTTAAGCGGAATTTGACACATTATGTTTACTTTGTTCTTAGAAATAGTTTATCCTGTTACGGTGCCGGCAGTCTTGGCTTAGTTATAAAGGCAATAATTTCTTTTTAGAAAAAGAAATCGACTCTTTTTAGACGGTAATAACAAAGATGGATAATTTACTGATCGTGTTTCAAACTCTTCGAGTTTAAATTATAACGTAGGTGCATTCGAAATTAAGTAAACAGATGTTTAATGGAGAAAGAGCCAGGTAAAAATATCTAAATTAAAACGAGGCACTGTTTTAATAAGAAAATACCTTAATATGTTTAAGAGTTGACAGATCGTTAAGAAAAAAGGTCGTTTATCACACGGTGCCAAAACTCTTATTTATTTATAGTCTATAATAAAGTTTCCGCTCATTTCAAGAAAGTTTACATACCTCAGACAAGATTAAGAGGAAAGAAAATACAAGAACCTAGTCTTACACTCTGAAATAGAAGCCCATTTCCATTCCAACTTTTCAGCGAAATTACCTATTTGTACTCGTATAACATTGTTTGATATACCATATCTTATTTCAGAAGCATAGTGAAAAGGATAAAACACTTATTTTTTTAAATATTTTCAAAGTATGAATAATTTTAAATTCGTAATCGCTAAGGGCTTCAATCTTAAAGGTCTTTAGAATACTTTAATTTTTTTTTCGTATTCTCTGTAAATCTAAAGAAAATAATGAAATTTAAACAAATTGAAAATGTAACTGTAGAGTTCTGAATAAGTAAACAATCGTAAAACTGTCCTTGATTTAAATTTAAAAGGAAAATTTGGAACTCAAACCGTTTTCTGAGAGTACTAGCTGTGAAAATAGTTTCATTTATTAACGTAAACATTCCGTTGCGAAAATAGTTAGGGGTACGAGGGATAAGGACATAGTTAGAGTTATAGCTTTATTTTGAAACATTCAAAGGCCTGTCTTAATAGCATATACAGAAAAATGCAATTTTGTCCCTTATTAGTCATTTTTGTCGTTGATTTTTTATACTTGGTGCTCTTAATTTTGCTTAAGCCTTTTTAAGCGAAATTTTAGTAAAGCCATACTGACCTTTAGGGCGGTTTTAGTTTCTCCACGTAAAGTTAACTTCCACATACATTAAAGAATTGTTTCCATAGGAAATACCAGAAATTTGTTGTACCCTTACAAAAACAGGGGAAAAAATACAAATTAAAACGTAAGCAAATACGAAAATACAAACTACACTGCTCAAAAAATTAGCAGACCACCACAGTCAGTTTCAATATTATTCACAAAGGGTACGACTTAGAAATGATTAGAATTTTAAAACATGGCTAGATTTAACAAATACATATGCGTCATAAAAATACTAAATTCAGAGTTGACTGAATAAGTGCTTTTAAAAGTGGTCGGCTAATCTTTCAGCACTGTACCTTTTAGGGCTGGTTTTATTATCTCCTGGTAAATTTTACTTTTAGATATTTACGATGGTAACAATTGTGTTCACAAAGTTCACCACGATAAATACCTGGAAATTAAAATCATCTGGAGATAGATAAACTAGCCCTTAAAGTCGAAAGTGATTAAAGGGCTTATTCTGCTAGTAAATTCACTGCTACAGTACTTTTCATCTAGCATTTGGGTTGAGACGTCGGCTTGCCCGGCCCAAAAACTTCATGGGTAGACACGCGTTCGTGCATAGTAGGTAATGAAAACCTAGTTTAGAAAGAGATGAAGTATAGTTGGATTGTGAATTTATAAACAGCGCGTTGACGTCAGAACCCAAATCCTAGGTGAAAAATACTGTTCTAATTATTCTTTTTGACTTATTTTTTTCTATAACGCCATCTCAAAAAATATCTATAGATAGAAAGTTGGGTATCAACAAAACATAACCCATGGCAAGCTGATTATGAAAGACGAGAAAAATTTTGCGATTTTATTCTCAACTGACCCGAAAACTTGGTGGTAATATACCTAGAATAAAAAATACAGAACCACTTTACATTATTGATGGCTTAACAGCATCAGTTTGAGTCTATTAAATCCCTTCAGTATTCCACAAAAACTATAAAAAATTAGTGTAAAATCCTTACTTGTTTAGGAACTTGTAACATAACCCGTTTAATATTACATTTATGGAAAAAAGGAAAAATTTCCAACGAATTTCCAAATCACAGTAACACATAAATCGACAAATAAACAAACACACAAACAAACAAACAAGACACATTAAATAAATATTTTTTTCTACTCCCATGCATAAAGTAGTAGTTTCACATACTGATCGCAGTACGTGAAATCGTATTTTTTACATCGATGCGTGAAATGCAATGCATTTCTTACGGAGTTTATTTTACGCATTTCTGCCATTAGAGCCTATGCACTTTTCGGCACGGGTAAACACTTGAATAGATTGCTGTGCTTGTTTTTTGTCTGAACGACGAATTTGTGAGAACTGTCAAGTGAAGTGAACGTTTGCTAATTTAACTCATTTTTTAAGTTTGAGTTGAGGTCGTAGAAAAAGTATAGTGTGCAACACATACGTGAAGCCTTTTTTACACTCGTCTGCTGCAAACTGCACACTCGTATAAAAAGGTCAGCTCCACGTACTTGTTACACAATATACTATTTTCTACAACCACCATGGAAAGTAGGCTTTTCAGATTTCGTCTCCATAGATGCGAGTATTGAAAATAAGAAGTGTTTGCCGAACAAGTGGACTTTGCGCATGGAAAGAAATTTTGAACACGCAAATAAAAATGTCATCATGACATTTGATGAATATCAGATTTTGCAGAAACATTTTAATTTTTTTAGGGAAATGTGGTTGTAGAAAAAATAGCGTGTAATACATGTGTTGAAGGCTCTTTTCCACATTAATGTGATTGCAACACTCACTATCGTTCGTGCTGCAAACTTCACATTCGTGTGGCAAACAAAAGCTTTCAACACCTTCAACACTTGTATTACAATATACTACTTCTATGAAATCTATTAAGGCCTGTGGCCTGATTTAATCGAACGTCAGAAATCCTGTAAAAGTCAGAAAATATTAATTATTAATTAACAACAAATATGCATTTTTGCAAATAGTTATAGCAACGTTTCCCTGTGATTTAACGCCATTAAATTTTTTTGTGGGGCTACGTGAAATCTCTGGTCTATGCCGACAAACTACAGACGATTACCGCCCTAAAGGCCAACATCAGTCGCGTCATTGGTAAAATTCAGCAAAATGTCATCGAAAATTGGATCTCCAGGATTCAAGCCACCCAGAGAAGCCGCGGCGGTAATTTGGCTGATTTTTGAAACATAATGTCATCGAATATGCTTCAAGATAAAATAACAGTATGGCGATATCGCTTTCACAACTTGCTTTAGTTAATTTCAAAGATCGAGCGCTGAAAATGAAAAACCCTTTATATTTTATATGTTACCACTATTTGTGATTATTTAAGGACTTAAGGTTCACTTTTTTCAGTTTGACTTTTACGGTCATATCTTCATAGAGTTAATTTTTGAACGTTAAAAATCACTCAAAAGTAAAAACTACAAATTGGAAAGCGTTGGTAAGCAAGTATGCACAATATAATATATTTCCGAAATATTTATCAATGATAAAGTTAAACTCGGCCCTAAAATACGTACAAAAGGTGTTCGTAGAAGCTGTACATTACTGGGTTTTTCAAAACTGCGGGAATATTTTTTAAACTGTAAAGAATTGCAAAAAATGTTGAAATCAAAGTTTTTCCTCTTCTTCTTAGTGCGATATCCTTTCCAGGACATTGGGGAGACTCATGTTATCGTAATTGCATTCGACTTTTTTTCCACCCTGTATATTTTAACAGCTATGTTGTTGACGTATTTGTTGTCGTTGTTGTCAAGCGGTGAGGCTTGTTGGGGCATTTTGTGTGATGATATGAGGCTCGTTGTTGTTTATCAAACCCATTTAGCCGGCTATGTACCTGGGAACTTGGCAATTCGGCGTGTTCTTGACCTGGCTGCATTTATGCGGTGCAGTCACTCCCGGCTTATGCCTCTCGGGGTGGTCAGGTAGGCCCACCTCCGCATCTACACTGTTCCGTTGGCTTCCTAGACCATATGGATCACCTAGGATGGGTAAAACATCGACATTGATTGAAATGTTCCGTTGACATACTTTAGTTGGCTTGCGGCACATTTCTGCATGATCATCAGTTCTCAACATCCCCGAGGGTTTTCTACTAGATGCAGCGTGGGATTCCACAGGGGAGTTCCCTATAAGTAACACTATCTGAACCTATACTGCTAAATGTAGTAATGTATGCCTGTTTTACTTTCATGTACTGCTGTTATCTGTATTCTATATTTTTTGACTGGATGGTGTGATCAGTAACGTTTGTACCATGAGATCTACAAGAAAATGATTCTGAGCAGGCCTTGACTAGTACAACACGATTGGCTACACTGGTTCTAGAATGCCTATGAATTATAATGTGACAGTGACATTTCAAATGTAAGTCAGTTTTGCAATCTTGTTTCCAGAATTATTTAAGTTTATCGTTGTAATACTAGTGAAGGATCACATTTTGAACACCTACTCTAACATGTATTCATCTTAGTTTTCAGTTTGTTCCCTAAATAAATACTGTTTTGTGTTTTAATTTATTTGACATTTATTAACCTCTAACCTACTGCCACATTTTGAAATCAGTCTTGCCAATCGTGTTGTACTAGTCAAGGCCTGCTCAGAATCATCTTTTTTTCGATCTCATGGTATTAAGTTTTGTGTTTACGAAGCCTGGTTCTGAGTTGCACGTTAATCTAACTTGGGTGGAATGAATGTTATTCCTTGGTAAGTTGATCATATGTGCTTTTGTAAATATAAATATGCAATTTTAAAGACAATTAAAGTAAAATCAAAAAGGTAACCGCCCGCCCCGCACTACAAATAAACACAAATCAATTAATCAATTTAAAAAAGTACTATTATCTCTTATTGTAGTGGAATTCACTTTATTTTGCATTTAAAATTTATTAATAATGACCGATCATCAAACTAATAGATCTCGCTTGTGACGTTTATTTGGAGCTGCACTTGATAGTAATTTCTAACGGTTCGGACAGTACCTACTTAAGCCAGGAATTTGAATAACTGCTGGTAACTCGAAAATAAAGGGCTCTCTAAAAAAATGATTCGTATAAAAGTTTCTTAAAATTGATTCTAGAAACCAAAATTGTAAAAATATACAGGGTGTTTCGTTTGAAACGAGCAAGTTTTGTTTATAAAACACACACCTTGTACACAAAAAAATATGTTTTAATGCTTAAATCTAAGAAACTTTTGTTTGAAATTTTTTCCAATTCTCTACGGTTTAAAATAAAGTATGATCAAAATTTCTGTTCATCAAGTATTGCTGTGGAAGTGCAAACCAACGCCTTTAAAATTGGCTTACATTATATTTACTTCAAAATTGTTGACAGCTATCACATTAAGTAAATATATGTAAGTCAATTTTAAAGGCGTTGGTTTGCACTTCCACGGCCATACTTGATGAACAGAAATTTTGATCATACTTTATATTCAAGCGTTTCAGTAATTTTCAATAACTCCGTATATTTATAGAAACCAATAGGCAATTAGTCTGGACTTCGACTAAAAAGAAAAAGTTCACATTACAAGTGATTTATTGAGGCACGGAAATTCGTTAAATGCATTTGAAGAAAAATGCTGCTTAATCTTATAAAAAGAAAGTTTTAAGATTTAAAAATCTCATAATACACGCCTTCGAAATGCGTCTACTTTCTTGTAAAAAATTGTACTTAAAGTTCGTTCTGAAAAGAAAACATCCAGGGATTGGTAAAAATATATCAAAATAGTGCTTGGAATTAATTGCATAGGAATGCCCATATTTCGCACTTTTCAACCAACTTTAGTCTAATACCTCATTAATTACAGATTTAAAAGGTAAATACGGCAATTCTAGGGCGACACACAATAAGCAATGTGCAAAAAGCATTGCTCATAATAAAAATTACAAGTCTAAAACTGCCTGCAAAGTCATAAAAGGAATCGATACTTATCTCAACGTGTTATTTTTAACAAACCAATTACATTCATAAGAACATCATTGAAGCAAGCGAATTTATTACGAGTTGAACAGCATAATACTAAGTATGTGTTAATTAAACATATTTAATATCATCTTAAACAGCGTGACGAAAATTTGATACGCAGCAGGAATTTTTAATAAACCGGCGATTTCGCCTCGAGATAGCCGAACGAATGCAAATATAATCATTACGTGTTTACGATTACATTACTCACCACCAATACAAAAATATGAATATTCATATAATAACTGAAATAACGTATGTTTTTGTTTTAGAAAACGATAGCGAGATATATAAAATTACTATAGCGTCATATTCTTGCCAATAAAACGATGAGTTATGATCCCATTGTTTCAAAGGTTGGCTCGAATCTCTTGTGGGTTGCGTTTATTATTGATATTCAGCGGTTTCTGCATAACTTCCCTGTTTAAGACATATATTTATTGCAGGAAACGTGCAAACCTATACTTTAAATATACTATATTATGTTAAATAACTAAATCGTAGATTGGAAACCATCAAATTTAGTTCTCTGTTTTGGTTAAACACATCGTTATTGGACGACAGAAAAAATTCAACTTAATTAAAATAAAATTCTAAACTTGAATTTGTTTTCACCTTTTAACGACCAAAAATATCTTCGATCTATTCTTAATAAGTAGGCACGACACAGTGATTGATTGTAAAGCATCGTTTTACTAATAAAATAACACCTAAAAAATTTTTATGGCCAGGTCGAGATAAACCCATAGAAGTTGTCGCATTATTGCCAGTTTTCGAACGAAATGATGTAATAAGGTAGTCCATTTTATAACCTTTTTATTGCAATATGTAAATATTATCGCTCTCCACCAATTTTTATTACGATGATTTAAATTCCCTATTTTAAAAACAATCCATGACAAAATTGGAGTAATCAATTTATTTATCGTACGTAGACTATTAACGTGACTTTCTTCTTTTTGGGTACTTGAAAAACGTTGCTGTTATTTGTCACATACCACCACGTGTAAAGGTTATAAATTACAACTAACAGTAGGGGAGTTGCCACGTAGGTGGTTAGTCGAATAAAACTTATAACAATATGACTATTTAAACTGAAAATTATGGTGGAAGACTGGTCTTCCGAAATTTACGAGCTGATTCATAACCGAGTGTACGGACGACCGTTTACTTGAAAATTTGCTGTTTTGTAGGGTTTTCCTTCTAATTCTTTGGAAGTGACAAATAAATTTTAATATGCAAATACACGGCTGCAAAAATTTACCTCAGTTGAGAGAAAATTAATGTTTTTTTCTTTTCGATACAACTCCAAAATAAATTCCAGCCAATTCAGTATAAACACGCTCTTGTAAAGTTTATAAGACAACTTGAATTCCCACTAACAAGTTCCATAAGCATTTCAAACCAGCACAGCTGTTAGAAGAAGACAATCTGCTGAATTACTGAAATTAGTAAAATATCGAAATAACTAAAAAAAGTTAAATAACTCTTTGAAATAATTTGATACATTTTAAATTTGGGTCTTCAAATACCGAAAGTTAAAATTGCAAAATTAGATTTTCGGCTAACTGAAAATGCCCTGCCCTCTCTTACATTAAACCCAGAATTTCAACATTTTCCCAATCCATATTTCGAAGCAAAATTTTAAATCTAGGAATACAATTAAGAGTTCGGCTGAAACTGATAAGGCATTTTCGTGCCGCTTTTTAAATATTATCGGATTTAAAGCTGGAAATTTAGAGACAGTCTTAATATTTTCCCAATTCATATCTTAAAGCAAAATTTTAAATCTGGAAATTAAATTGGACAACAGATCCAAATAAGCTATCAGACTACCAGGATTTCTTTGTCACTAAAGGGTTTACACAAGGAATTTTAGACATTGAACCAAATGACGACCTAGCATCTGATCATCCCCCAGTAATAGCAACATTTTATTCATGTGTAAAAGAAAAGGAGCAGGCGCTAAACCGATTGGGGATTCTTTAAAGAATCGATTAACGACAAAACAAATCTAAGAGTGTCGCTCAAAACGACAGAAAAGCTGGAAACAGAAGTACAAAACTTCGCATCTTTAATACGTGAATCTGTTTGGGAGGTAACACCAGTACCTACTATAAAAGTCAAATCAAAAAATTAGAGAACATATACCACCCATAAGAAAACCAAACGATGGCTCTAAAACAGATAAAGAAAAGGCTGAAGTTTTAGCTGTTTAAGCCACTCCCAAGGATCGACGAGGACGAAAATGAAGAAATCCAAGGATTCCTAGAAGAGGCAGAACAACCTAGTGAACCTGTAAGTACAGTAACTCTAAAAGAAGTAAAAGGTGTATCTGAATGACTTAAGCAGAAAAAAGGCCCCCGGTTACAACTTGATCACGGGCAAGGTAATGAAGGAATTTCCTCGTAAAGGAATAGTTATGCTAACACAGCTCATAAATACTGTGTTCAGATTAAAACATTTTCCCTTCTTCTTCTTGCTAAAGAGTTTAACCTCTGGCATGGTTGACACGTTGAGTTATCGTGCTCTTTTAGTGCCATCCTTTTCCTCCTGATGGAGTCCCTTAAAAAAATGGGCGAAACGTTAAGTTCTTCTGACACGGTTGCAACCCGGAAGACGATCTGCTAATATAACAATTTAACGTTTGCCACTAACTGGAAGTTTAAAGACCGAATTTTAAATATTTTTCCGAACCAAAATTTTAAACCAGAAATAAAATTTTGAGTTCGGCATAAAATTAAAGCCAACATTTTAACGTTTTCCACTAACTAAAAAGGCATGTTAGTGCCCCTTCATTAAATTTTATCAACAGTAATATCATAAGTGACTAGAATTTTACCGGCAATTTTTTTGCCGTCATGAACACGATTACTTGTTGCGACGAAAATCGTCACGAGTGCTGTCGCACAAGCAAGAGTGATCATGACGGCAAAAAAAGCCTGTAAACTTCTAGTCACGAATGGTATTTGGCATGACAATTTCTCGAATTATAATGAAATTACTGAAATACTTGTCACTCAACTAATTTTGACAGACATTGTCTCTAAGCAACGAGGAAAATTTCACTAGTAGTGAAATTATCACTTATAATCTCACAAGAGCATTAATTCTTTCCGGAAATTTTTAGGTGTGCCTTTCAACAACGTATTACAATTACGTTGTTGAAATGCACTACTAAAAATTTCCCGGACATGAACTAATGCTCAAGTTAGATTCGGTAAAAAAATCGTAATGACATCGCCACTAAAAGCAATAATTCAGTACATATTTTAGAAACGTAACCATAGCAACTTGTACGTCAGCTGTCACATTTGACATAAATATTTACACTTTTTAATTTCACCTAGGTTGGTCTGGAGTAATGAAATGTGCTTGCATTTGATCTATATGAACAATACCCTGTGTTATGGGATTCAAAAATTTTTATTATTATTGTAAAAATAAAAATAATGATGCTTGGTCAGAAATAGCAAAAGAAATAGCAATTGAGTTATGGCTAACCGCTCTTTGACAGGAATAGCTTTTCTGAATCGTGTGTTTTGTTTCTCTATTTTAGGCCCAATGATATTTATTAATTAGAAATTCGAAATCTTCAGATGACATCCGAACAACGTTTTTAAAATGCCCAGAAGATTCTTCCGGTCGCATATCTATTAACAAATCAGAACCCGTATAATGCCCCCTTCTTTTATATAATTCAGTTATCCACCACCGCCTTTTCTTTGTCTTTTTTCTTTAACAAACTATAAATTGTAAAAATGCAGCAGCACTTATCACTACTTCTTCACCAGATGACATTGCTGCTACTGCAAATGAATGGAGCTGATTGAGAAGACACGCATACGCACATAACTAGAGAACACATAAACCGAGTACGCACGCATATTCGTTCGTACTCAACTCATATGCTCTCAGATGCGTACCTACCTTAACGCTCCTTTTATGGTTACGCTGAAATTATTTAACGAGTTATTTGGTATTACTGAGTTGGATTTATCACAATCGTATAAAATAACTAATTACTAAATCATTTCTCTTTCGATTCAAATGTTTCAATGTAAAATTTTATTAAGTTCAGTGGTTGGGGTATGTCTCTCAGATATTTGAATTCCTTGCTATTTTTGTTATTCTCATTTTCTCGACATCAGTAATCTGTCTTTTCGTTATAGTTATTTACCATGTAATTAGGGGAATACCTGTTTATGTAAATAAATATAAATACAGGTAAATATAAATAAATATTACACTACAGCTATATGCTGATGATTTAGTGTAAAGGGATATAGAGTAGGTAATTGTTTATATAAATATCGTCTTTGTTTCTTGATTCATGTTGATGAACGTGTTTTGTTAACAAAAACTTTTGTTTATTGTTGCGTAGAAATAATACGCATTTATAAATTAAAACATCTGTGACTATTAAAATTTTGTTAACTTTAAATATGTCACGGCAAACGGCAAGATTCCCTTGGTTTTATGTTGAAAATAAGACGCATAATTTTCTTTTGCACTAAAAAAATCCTGTATACTAGTGCTGAACTGGCCCATAAATTAATGACAACCTTTTAACGCATTCCACTAACTGAAAAGGTATTTTTATGCCCCTTTCTTAATTTTATAATATTTTCGAAAATATAAGAATATTTCTTGAATCAAAACTAGTAAGCAGTCACAAAGCGCTTTAAAAATTGATAAAATGTTTTTTTCATATTTTCTGAACATTTCTCATGGCGAAATACCCACAGAAAATTTTCCCACACGCCGTGTAAAAGTAACTTTCCGTTAGCTCGTACCAATTCACCTAACCAAACAAACATTCACAAATGTTTAAAATAAATTTATGTTAATCAAAAATTAGTAGCATTTAGTAACAACTTAATTCGAAACTATTCGATACGAATTTAATAACCAGGGGGGTATTACAACATCTCTAACACAATTAATTTAATTTTGTGTTCCTCATAAATTACTGTCGTACTTAATTAAATTAAAACAAATTAGTATATGTTTCACGTTTTATTTAGATTTCAACCTGTATGAATGTGAATGGATCAATATATCAACGTGCTATAAATTTTCAAGGAAAAGGGAAGCCATCGGGGAATTTTTCCGTTAATACAGGACCGTAACGCTTAATTGAATTTTCAGTTTTTCGATTTTTGAGACCGACAGAATTAATTGTTAATACTGTAAAGTTCATAAAACAAACTAATCAACTGCCGAATTAATTCTTCAGATTTTTGTGTAATTTTATTAAATTAATTTGAAGGATTTGAGAATCAGTTTAATGTCAAGGACTTAAACGAAGTGTCTGTTAGACCACCTCTAAACTTTTCAAACCTCACACAGTAATTTTTATTTGAAGTTTAATTACACGTATCCTGGTTAAACATTTAATTCGGCAAACTTTATTTTAATAATGTTCTTTTCGGCAACAACCGGAAGTGTAATTTTTTCATTTTTTATACATTAAGATTTGTTACACATTTAAGTTCCTCGCAAGCAGAGAGGAACTCCCAAACTCTCATGCGTGTTGTGAAAGAATTAAAATCATTTCACGCACAGGTTATTTTAAGCTTTGTTAAACGTCCTGAACATTTTTATTCTACTTTTTCTGGTCGAAATAGCCGTCATTCACACTCGTTTAGCACCAAATTTCCTACAATAATCGCATTAACTCCAAAAAAAGCCTTTAAATGACTGTAAAAAACCGACAATAAATAACATCTTATTGAGGAGTTTGGCTATGATTATTGTAAAATATTAACGTCAATTCACGATTAAGGTATTTTACTGGGATTAAAATTCTAGTTCTTGTCTGACAGCATTCGAAAAATCAAGTTGTGATTTTGTGCCGGTCCTGAATGCTCGAAAAAATTATCCTATTAAAATTTCTATCCATATCCGAAATAAATTTCTTCCAATTAAGTAACAAAAATAAATATAACTGTTAGTCAGACCACACACTAACGAACTAGCAACGGACTAAAAGGAATAAAGAAATAATTTTTATCTCTTAAGCTACACATCAGAAGCAATTCATGCGCTCTTAAGCGGATTAAGCAATTATACGTTCCGAGACATTTATATAAGAAGTGTTAGCTTACTTCTGGTATAAATCTGAGGATGATAATTTATACTTTCGGAAAACGAACAATTAAAAAATAAAAGTTCAAACGTTTGCTAGTTTATCACTGGTCAGTTCTAAACGATTCGGTGTAATTTTGGTAATTCATTGTTTAGTTAATAACCGTCCTTAGAAATAAATGCTCGAAATTATAGTTTGTAGGAATTACTTTCTACTTTGTGCTAGCGGTGTGTGTTAATTGGGATCATCAACAAATATAAATAAGCCGCCTGTGAGTTACCATTAAATAAACAGGACTTCCTTAATGGGTCTTTATAGGTGAACTTAGTTTTTATATTTTTTTAAATATTCTGCATTTTAGAACGTTGAATTTATTTAAATAAGTATTCATCCTAAGTTGGTTGTCTTGAACCTAAGAATTTATTTTTGGCGTTGCTTCAATGAAAATTTGGATTTCAGTCTAAAAACAATTAACTGAATTTCATTTAATTAAATATTGATATTCTTTTTCGCATTCGTCTTTACGTGCGAGTTCAACTGTTGGAGGTTGACTGTAATCTCTGCCTCCTTGCTATATTGGGAAGGGCCCTAGCTCCTCTATCTTAGATTTTTTTCTCTTATTATTTTGTTTAATAAGCTAATAAGTTACAACTATCGTGTATTTTCCACCTTTCTCCTTTTTGCTATGTTCATAAATTATATTGTTTTTCTTCTACTTTTGAGCTTATAAGTAAAGTATGTAGGTTTTACTAAGTTAGTTATTACAATTATCTAATAGATAAGCAATAAGTATTGAAAACTCAGGGTCTCCGGCATGCGAAAATATTTTTGCCACCCTTAAAATATCAAATTAAGAAATTTTCTACTTAAACGGTTCATAGACAGACGAAATGCATGAAGTTTTTTATGCAACACTGTGTAATACCTAATATCTCTATTTTTCATTAATTTAATAAATCAAACGTATTAGGTAATTAGTTTACAAAAATCTACTGGATGTCAAAATAACATAATTGGAGGTTATAATAACTGTTTATAATGCCTCGTAAAAACGATAGCTAAACAAATAAGTTATTGCAAATAAATAATCTGAACACAGTATGTTTTTAAAATTTATTTTGGATTGTTTCAACTTTTTTTTGATTAAACGCCATACCATACTGCTAGCGTACTCTAGTTTAGATTGAACAAGGGTATTATAGAAAGTCTTAGTCGGGGTTACAGAAGCAAAGTTGTATGTATTTCTTATTAAAAAACCTTAAATTTTTCAAAGATCTACTCCTTATCTCCTCAATTATGTTGTTCCCACCTTAAACTAGTCATAAATGTCACACCTAAATCTTTAACTAGTTTCTTACAGGAAAGTTGATGACTATTCATGCTATATATTCCAGTAAATTATGATACGTTTAAAGTGTAAGTCATAATTTTGCATTTCTCTATATTAAAGTATAACTTATTGTTCCCACTTCATTCTACTATGGCATTTATATCTTCCTGCAATATTTCCGTATCTTTAACATTAATTTATAGCTTCGAAGATTTTTAGATCATCAGCAAACAAAAGGCTTTTAGAATATTGAATACAAGAAAGTATTTATGAAAATAAGTTATGTATGTTATGTTATGTACCGAAAAAAATCCTATATTATGGAATTTAATGCAGGAAACGCAGAAAAGATGAACGACGGACTGGGGGAATTCATTAATTATATTAAGATAAATGCTACAATGACATTGGAACAACTATGAAGTATAGGAAAAAAAAATTCCGCAAACTTTTACACAAATGTAGTTCAATATAACAAACTACATAAATATCTGAATATTTGAACAAAAAAGGAAACAGAAATTCGCAGAGCATAATAGCACAATTTAGATATGGAAATGAAGAACCAAAGTAAAACAAAATGACTACAGAAAGAAATAAAGAATGCAGAATGTGCCAATGAGATGAGGAAACTATTGCATAGAAACATATTTAAGTTAATAATTTGCAAATTTTAAGCCTACTACCTACAGCATTAAGAAAATTTTTAATGACAAAAATAATAGAATAAATTATGTAGTAGGGTAAAACGACTTTGTTGTTCTAAAAATGTCAAGAGAAGTTTTTTACGTAAAATTATTTTTCCTTTTATAATACGACACGGGGTGTTTAAAAATGGTGGCTTTCCTATTTTTTCTTAATTAAAAATGTCCCTAATCCCCTCTAACTATGCCACCGAACAAATTAAAGCTTTCTTATTACTATCAAATTATGACATTGGTAGACCCTAATCTACCCTATAAAAATTAAAAATAAATCTGTTAGTTTTTTAACATATTCATCAATCTTTTTAGTTCAACTTTGCAGGGCCGTCACTTTCTAATCTGATCCTTCAGGAAAAAATGTTATTTAAAAAATCTTTACTATTTTTCATGTAGTTAATGCCGGTAAACTATATCCCGAACTTTCACGACCACCCTGTATAAAATTTGTCTTTAACATTGTTCCTGAACATCAGTTTTATAATGTTACACGAAATACACTCGTTGCTGATAGAGAATTGAAAATAAGATTTTAAAAACCTGGCGAGAAAGCTCTTTGTTGTGACAAGTTTGACATTTTATACCTTTTGATTGGGTATTTCACCACTTGTTACTAAAATACGAGGTGTGTTCAATTGAAACCCATCCCTAGAGTAAATATCAATGCAAATCTGTACAATCAAAGTCTGAACAAGCTTCATCAAGCAATAAGACGAAAACGACCAGAGAAGCTTTCACGTGATGTCATTCTGCTTTACGCCAATGCTCGGCCTCATGTCACCAATGTGGCAAAAGAAAATATTCAACAGAAGAAATGGGGGGTTTTAGAGCATCCACCCTACAGCCCAGATTTGCCGCCTTGTAATTTCCATATTTTTGGGCCACTGAAAAAGGCGTTAAAAGGTAAACGTTGTCAGTCGGACGCAGAAGTACAAAACGCTGTGAAAGAATTCTTCAGTCAGCAGCCAAAAGAATTCTATAAGCAGGGTATACATCGGTTGGTGAAACAATGGGATAGGTGCCTTAATTGTGGTGGTAATTATTTGTAATTATATTCCTGGAGAAATTTTTTATGGACTAAAGAAGGGTTTCAATTGAACACACCTCGTATAAATTAAATTAGTAAACTCGTAACTATTATTTCTGTTTTCAAACAAAACAAGGAATGGTGGCGAAAACCCAATTAAAAAGTATAAATTCTAATTATCTTTTGGGACAAATTTGGCTACCGTTTATTATAGTAAGAAGGAAATTAATCTTCCGAATATTCCTGAATTAAGGCGTTACTGGGCTAGTATAAAAGTACAGCTGAAAAAAAAACAGCAAAAACAGTAGGTAGATAGTCTAAAAACCGTTTAAAGCTGAGTGGAAAAGAATCTCCAAAAATGATAGAAGAGCATATATTTATAATGGTGGGGCTGTAAAAAAATTATAATTATAATAGCAAGACTAGAGGTTATTTTGAAATAAAAACACAATATGCGGTTTCATTTAAAACCCCATCCTGTTATTATTAAGACTTTCTTCAGCTTTGGACATAATACAGGTAGGTATCTTAGAAAGCCCAGCAAAAATTAGGAGATGCGGTTGTCGATGATATTACAACAATTGCTTATAAACGTATTATGCAGATAAGAATTCCGAAGCTAATTAATTAATTGTTTTAACTATTTTGGTGAAATCGCCGGAGTGCCCAAGTAGTTAAGACATTCTACTACAGCGCGGACGGTCTCGGGGTCAAACCTGAGTCGAATGATCGGTGGGTGGCCTACCTAGTCACTGATAATAATTGGGAACCGAAACACAGTCATGTGGAAGGTATGGTAGGTGGTTGTTCAAGACATTTTGCTTATCACACCACCCTGTATACCTACATACCGTACAAGAAAACTTGGTATGAAAGCAATTCAGGATGCCTTAACCCTCCACGCTGCCAAGCATACTCCCTCGCGGTGTGTAAATGCCGATACCTTTAGTTAGGTGAAACTTAGGTTGGAGGACGACTGACACGATATCCCTATAAGACCACAGAAAGCCACCTATTATAGATTATCTATCGCTAAATAAAGAGGTTGGCGAGATACTTTTAAAATACAAACACCTTTAAAACTTCCTTATGATTGTCATAAATTTTATTACAATTTAGCTCATTTACAAGCTTTAACTGTTTAGAGTTATGTATATATTCCTTTTTTTTATAAGTTAAATATTTTTTTTAACATTATAAAACCAAGATGAATTTTTAATAATTCCATGATTAAAAAAAAATGCTATTTTTATTTTCAAAATGTCCCATCCAAAACTAATAATTACTTACTTAACTGCATTTTTTATTAACAATGCAGTTGGGTTTATTACTGACAAGTCACAATGGGTACCTACAATATCGCATCATGTTGTAAATACGAAATCAAAAAGTAAACACTTTTGACAAATTTTTGTAAATCTTATAAAGTAGTAAAAAATGCATGTTAAATGGTTTTACACACATGTTATTCGACTTATTTTTAATTTTATTTCAACTAATGGTGGACATTGATATTTTTTAAATATTTGTTATTATAAAGTATTTTCCGTCCGATTTGTTAATATTTTCAAGTTATCGATATCGATTAATATTTTACTTTATAGCTATTAAGAGAGCAAGTGTTTTATAGAAGGTTTAAAAATCAAGGTCGTAGTTCAAATCCAAGCGAACGAAGTGAGTCGAGTATTTGATAGACCGAGATTTTTAAACTATAAAACACGAGTTGTCTTCAAGATTTTTTCTAACATTAATATCTTTCACTGATATATTATTAGAAATTTTAATAAATTATTATTTGAGACGCGCCACAATACACAAAATGCGAAGCATGCTAGGCAACGACGTATTTTATGGAGAACAGCGTATTTTAAAGGCAACATAACAAGTGAGCTCTTAAGCTGCGTATTCACTAGAGCATTTTTGCGCGCACAAACGGTTTGCGCGCAAAAATGATCATCTGAGTACCGGTAGAACAGGTGTGCGCGCAAGGTCTGAGCACGCACGTACGCGCTCCATCGGTTGTCGGTCTCGGGACCACCTCAAAGGAATTTTGCGCGCAAGTTTTGCTCAGTTTGGACGAGATTTTTAATTTATGCAAACAGCTTTAAGTAAAAACACAACTGGAGCGGATATTTGCGCGTACAAACAAAAAGGTAAAAACAATTATGTGTAGATTTTAAAATTTTCGCGAACGAACGTGCGTGCACGCAAACGTTTGTGCGCGCAAAAATGCTCTAGTGAATACGCAGCTTAATGCACCATAGAAACAGTATAAGATATTAGTGTTAGAAAAAATATATAGATATTTTGGATATTTCGAGATCTGAGAAATATAGACTTTTATCAGTATTTGTCGATTATTTATAAATATAGATATGTCAAACTTTGGTATGTATAACGAAAAGCATCAGAATTGTGGTATCTTCAAATATCGATATTGTAATTTCAAACCATCACTAGCACCAAGCAACCAACCACGGAAACTATCGAAATTTGACCTTGGAAGGAATCCAGTCATCCTGTTAAGTTTGTTAGTTTTTAGAAGTCTGCTCGCTACATTTGAGACTTCAAATCAATTCAATCATGCTAATAATTTTATTAATTAATTTGAAGTTATTTTCGTATAATTTTCTCAGGGGAATTTCCTGTTGGCCTAATTATTTTCTTTGGATAATACCGATTGAAGTAGGAAATGTAGCATACTTTTTGCTATTTTTATTAGCTTCTAACATTATTTGTCTAGCTCAATAAAGTTATAGTAAAATAAGCTTAAAAAATGTGTTTGAAATCCGCAACGTTCCTCTTTCACAAGGATACAAAACTGTAACATAACCAAATATTAGATATACAGTGGCTTGGGAAAAAAATCCGAGCAGGATCTAACAAATTAACTTCCATTTAAAAACCAATTATAACTAAAGGTCAGTTCCGATTATTACTAATCATACCCCGCATATGCCCACAAATTCAAAGTAAGTAGACAAGCAGCAGACACTGTTTATTATAGAACTGTCAACTACTCCCACCGTTTCATAATCGAATAACATTAAGCGAGTGAGTAATCACGATAAGTATAATACATGACCGACAATAGATTTAACCGTATCGCATTTAAAACGTTGAAAAGCCGTAAAGATCGAGTGGTACCTTAATTTTTTGAGTTGCTGTTACTGTTTCGCCGTGGCAGGTAACCGAAAGGACAATTTATACGCAATGTACAAGCATGTAGCCAAGAAAAATGGCGTTGGCAACATGTTAAATTGAAAATTCGCCGAATCAATCGATTACCTCAGTCAAGTCGGCACCGCCTCTTCTATCTCTGGCAAGACCACCTCGAGAATGGAATTATATGTAAGTAAACCCACGAGTACAATGGACACATATTTAGGACTTTGCATCCACTTAAATTTTACAGAACCGGCTTTACACTTTTTTTATCGAAATGATAACACCGCAACGACATCTAGGATCGTCACTATTATAAATGAAACACCTGAAACTTGAAGAAGTGCAAACATTTAAGTGAAACTCCTAAAAAATTCGCAGATCTGCCTGACCTCCTTAAAACGCCTTAAAAACTGTAAAGTCACGTCTTTGATTAAAACGTAATGTATTTTATTTGTCCTTAACCTCACATATTTGACGTTTAACCATTAATCAAAACCACGCTTGCAAATCCTACAAGTCCGCAACTCCCAAGCCTAAAATCCTCCAAATTATGAACATATTAAATGATATTCTGAAAGAGAGATCTTTATGTACTCGTACATCAAAATCTTGTACTGTTTTGTAAATGTCAGAATGATAATTATAGGCTAATAAATTACAAAGAGTATCTGCGAATCCAGAAGCTTAAGAGCATTGTGTTCTATGACTGACCGTTATAAAAGGCTCGTGCCTAACCGCAGAAAAACATTACAGGGGCTGTGGTTACGCATTCACATTAAGTTTTTCACTCAAACACGGTTATTTTATATCACCTGCCAGTTGTGTTGGTTTATCATTCCTGTGGAATACAAGGCACGTTTGCGTTTCTTCATTTCGTAGTGGAAGTAGTCTCAAATGTTTGTAATAACTACAATTCTTTTTGAGAACATATTTTGTCGAAGGTCGTTTATAAAAAATAATGTAGTGAAGGGTTTGACTAAATTGTTTTTAGTTGAAGTCATTTGTGGAAGTTTGATTATTTCATCTGTTTTTTCGATAACAAAATAGTTAAAAAACTAAAGACATTCGTAACAACTTCGATTAAATGTAGCTAAGTATAGTGCATTAATGATCTTATAAGACACAGTAGGCCACGTTAGAGAAAGAAACGCAATTTCGTTGGTGTAAACAAGGCTTTCGTAAAACCAATCCCACTGGTGAAAATCTCACCGAATTAATTCTAAGGTAAATGTTCACCATAAAACTAGTGTTCTCAGTTTTACTTAACCCTTTAACCTCACTAAGTATGATTTTCCTTAGGAAAATCGGATCTTGTCATTAAAGTTATTAATAACACTAACATAAAATTAATAATAATAATTGATAAAAATTTGATAACAAAGCATCGCTTCCGTTACTTAAAAATGGATGAACGACACTGTTAAAGCCCATCTAATTGTTGTTACCGACGTAATAAACTGAAATAATTAGCTAACTATTGTCCAAATAAGGAATGAACAGCGTATACTCTCAAAATCAAAATCTTTAGCTTCCTCTGTAGTTTAAAGTAAATTGCAATATTCAATATTTGTAGATGCTTTAAGAAAAGGAAAAAAAACCATGAGACGTCGTGTGTTTTAGACTTGAACACAGCATATTTTAACTACAACCAAAAAAGTTTTGTAAATTAAATTAAAACTCCGAGCTACCTACAACTTTTTGAATAAAACTTGGCCAATGATAATATTTCTAAGGTTGCAGATTAATAGTTTAATTACGCGATTTTTAACTTAAGTGGTAAGAGCGGTATGCATTAACTCTCTCACTTAACACCATTTCAATCGCTTCGACTGAGATTCGAATCTATATTCTCTAGGTTGTAAGGTTGACTTTTGATTCACTGGTCTGCCAATTCATTGATTTATTTTTCATTATTTAATTATTTTAGTATTCTTTTTAATTATTAGTTAGACTACTGTGGCCTTCGTCAATAATATGCTTCAAACCTCGGTGCCTTGCGGAAATTTCCAAAGCATCGTCGCGATTTGAACCTGTATCACTTAGTCGCGAGGCAGTCTCTCAAGCAAGGCATCCTGACTTATTAAGTTCTTTAAAATTGGATGTTCGATCATATCAGTGCGAAGTCAATTCGACAGGCTATTGTGGCCATAATTTTAATTTATAACTTAATAAGACAGTTATTAAATTTAGTGAACCTTCTACTTAGCAAAATTTCTGTTAAAAATTAAATTCCTACAGAAAATCTACTTTGTGCAGTGTAAAGGTTTGAGAATTATTTGGTCGTAGCATCTTTTTTTTTGCAAGAAAGAGAACTAAGTGAAGAAACATTTGGAATGTAAATAAATAAATAAATAGTTAAATAAATAAACAAGGAAGTAGATAAATAAATAAATAATGGAAGAAATTCAAATTTCTTAGAAAACTGCACCTTGAACAAATTAAATACTATACACGAAACAGGAATGAGAAGGCAACATCTTATACTATAGCTTAATAAATTTATTTATTATGCTGCATTCATGACCTTTTAAGACCACAGCTGGCCATAATTTTAATACAGGTTGACCATGAGGAACGTACTCATTTTTAAATAAACAATACAAAGCAAATTTTTCACAAAAACTTTAATATCTTTTTTTAACATGTGCGTGAGTGTATGCCATTTATTTTACGTAGCCAAAATCACATCTTGAAGATGACGTCCGTCTTCCCTGATGCAGTTTTCAATTCGGGTCTTGAAGGTGTCCCAGAGTCGTTCCAATGTATCTTCATTTATCCGTCGTACCTATCTACAAATGGCCGTCTACAAATCGTCTAATGAACGGGGTTTGTCAACGTAAACTCGCTCCTTTAAATACCCCCACAAAAAAAGTCATACATATTCAGGGCTAGAGATCGAGGAGGCCAGGCCACATCTCCGAAACTGCAAATCAAGTGATCAGGAAACAAGCCCCGTAAGGGGTTCATTGAATTCTTGGCGGTGTGGGCCGTAGTGCCATATTGTAGAAACCATACAATATGTTCCAAGTCCAACCTTCGCAGTTGTGGCAGGAAAAAGTTGTTTCTCATATCCACGTATCGATCAAAGTTTACAGAGGCGCTACACCGTTTTCTTCAAAAAAAGTAGGGTTCGATAACACAACGTCTGGAAATTGCGCACCACACTGTTACACGGGCTGAATGAAGAGGCCTCTCGTGGAGTTGCCTTGGATTTTCCGTTGTAACTAAAATCGCTGCCCCGTCGCCCCTCCACGACCCCTCGTTGACGAGTACAGTTCCACTAAAAATAAGTACGTTCCTCGTGATCACCTTGTATATTAGGCTTGTGTTTTTAATATTAAACAACTTGCTAGTTCATTAAATGTTGATTGGTATGTTATGTTGTTTATTTGAGTTTGCTTATTTACCCAGCAAAATCTAGGGTTGCGGGGGCCACGGATCTTAACGCGCATCGACTTTGCCAAATATGGTTTTTTAACAAAATGACAGTTTTGAGGTGACAAAGCTGCTGCAGTCCTTGGAATTTTGAAATTAATTCAGTGTGAATTTTGCTGGTAAAACGAATTTAATCAATGAAAACCTTGTTTCCACCAATACAACTATTTGCTTGTCGTTGCTTAAAACTTTATTCCAAGTCCTGAAGAGATTATATATTTTGTTGGAAAGAAAGCTTCAACAACAATAAAAATATTTAAACCGAAAAGCTACAACATTGGAAAACCATGTTCAAACGGTAACATAGCAGCAGGTTGGCGAGGGAAATCGATTTCGCAAATTTGCAAAATTGGAAGAACCTTGCTGGATCTGTTTTAAAAATCCATAAGCTTGTTTTCATTGTCCTGACAATCTACTAATTTTCAAAATTAATATTCAAGTTCGATTTGTATTTTGTTTAATTCTGCAGGGCAGGTTTATAGCAATGCTCTCGACTTTCTTCTAAACTTAAAGGAGGGAAAGGAAATCAAACAAATTTGTATTCCATACTGTTTTAACCACTAAATGTTGTTCATGTGTTTTAAATTAAGAAAAAATAAGCAGACAGAATTTCCATCATTCACAAAACTACACTGAAGCTGATGAAGCTTTTTGCTTACATTTTTTTAAATGTTATCCATTAAGACATGTTTTAGACATTCATCTCTCATCTCTCAGTGATTAATAGAGAGAATAGAGAGAAACTTTTCTGCTAAATTTCAAAAAAATTCAGAAATTTACTGACTTTCCCTTCGAATTTTGTTTAACTAAGACGCCTTTAGTTATTATCAGATTCAATTGTTTCTTTTTTTTTAAATTTCTGCCAGTAGAATATGTCGAATCGTCATATTAATCAGGCTTTCGGTTGTTTAAAAATTATTGAATTTAGCTGCTTACTTTTGATTTACGTCTTCGAATGTCCAATGATTCTAGAATATTACCTACTGCTAACTTTCAGAGGTAAAACAGAAAGTATTCAGGACTTCGGTGGATAATTTTGCTAAGGCCTGACGACCAAGCAATGTTTGTTTACCAGTTTTTATAACTAAACTGTGGTAAATCATTAAATTTAGCAACTTATTATTAGTTTACTTTTCCGAACGATCAGTTGTCTGTTACGTTACCAATTTTCAGAAGCAAAACCGAAAATATACAGGACTTTGTTGAAGAATTATTTTTGGTAAATTTTCACGTCCAAATAGTCCTGTTTGTTTGCCAGTTTTTTTAACTGTGAAAATTCCTTTAATTTAGCTGTTTACTATTAGCTTACTTTTTCGAATAACCAACTGCCCTAGAACATTACTGCTAATTTTCAGAGTTTGCCAATTTTTGAAAATAACCTGTGAAAATTCATATAATTTATCTGCTTATTATTAATTTAATTTTCCGAATGCCCAATTGTCCTAGAACGTTACCGCTAATTTTTAGAGCTAAAGCAGAAAGTATTCAGGGCTTCGGCGGAGTATTTTTGATAAATCTTCAAGATCAGCTAGTCTTATTTGTGTGCCAGTTTCATGAACTAATGTGAGGACTTTTCTAATGTTTATGTGGTTATCTTTTTAAATTCTGTCCCTAAATAAGACGTGCCCAACAATCCCACCATCAGCTTTCAAAATTAAAGCACCTTCCTGTAGCTAAGCTGATTATCTTACAGATTTTTTTACGCAAAAGCACTGTACTGATATTTAAGTTGCTCCTAATTTTCAGAATCGAAGAGGAAAAATTCATGAAGTTTATTTAACAATTTTGCCGAATTGGGACTGCTAAGTAAAGATTCGTCAATATCTCAATATAGAATATTCCGAACCATTTTGCAGATTATATGAAATATGTAATACATTTAGATTATAACAAACAGACGAGGTTACTTGCTTCTAAGGTTACATACAATGTTACGATAAAATTCCATGTGCGGCATTACAAGCTGATCTTAACACAGCAAACTAGCCATATTCGACCAAGTTGTTTATCTAATCATCAACACCGTGCTTTCTCGGTAACACTGAGTATAAAGTTGTTTTTAATTCTTATTCTTCCGCCATCATCACAACTACTTCAACACAAACACCGAAGTGTTTTCTCTGGCTAACATAAATACTAAAAAATATTTTTCGGTAGACTATTTCGCTACAATAAACGTTCAGCGAATATTTAAAAAACCTTATTATCGCCTTCTATAAAACTACTGACCCGATCCTGGAGTGAAGTAACATTCATACAGAGAACATACACATTCTGGATTTAGGAGCGGGCGGGCACTGATGTAATAAATAACGCGATAATGGGCAGGTAGGCAAATACTAATTCCCGGGCCATTGTATTAAAGCTGCCGCAGGCTTCCCAATTATTTATACATATTTATTTACATTGTCAGCAACTGCGTATCTTGTATGTTCTTTATTTATAGGCGCCGTAAGCAAACGTTTTGGGCACATAGGCGATGTGCGCTTACGTCCTTTCTAAATTGGGCGGTAGCAAAGCTTGGTATTTATGCGATTATGCTCTCTTAACTAGGCAATAATTTAAAAATCTCACTACGTACTTATACATACACACATTTTATTTTTATTAACCATTCATTAAAGGTTTGTTCCTCTAAACATACAGAGAAATTTATTGGGCGTCGATTGAGCCAACGGTTAATAACTACCTTCGTAAGAACTGAAAAATACTGGTGGTATTCTCTGGTCCTTTCGTTGAGGTCTTTATAAAAACCACCTTATTGTGATCCCACTTTTTTGTCTCGGTTTCTATTATTATAATAGATACTCTTAGAAAACGAAGGGGGAAGTAATTTAAAATTAATATTCAAAATACCATAATCACGTTTGTATTCAACGGGCACTCCCTCCTCATTAATCGTAACACTTTCTTCCGTTTTGAAATATACAAATGCCAACTTGTGGTTTCAAATCATTTATCAATAGCGACGTTACAAATGGTTTAAGCCTTTTAGAAGCATTTTTATTAGTGGATGCGGATTTTTGCTAGCAATTGGAACCGTTTTGCTTCTAAATTTCTCATAAATTCTTGATTATTAAAGGCACCTTCGAAGGTGGAAAATTACGTAAATTCTAACACAGGTGCTTGTTACAATTAAAACGAAAAATTAAGTTACTTAATTCAAATGTTTACAGGATGAACAGCTTTCAAATTTAAACAGCAACAATTACACAAATAAATTTAGATTTGGTTTAAAATAAGCACCGAAGCAATTCTTTTATGTTAAAGTAACATGAACAAACAACATCTTATTTGTTCGGTAGAATGAAATTCGCCAAATAAATCCAAATACTTTCACAATAAATCCAGGAGTACTCTGAATGAAACAACCAACGTCTAAAAGACAATCGCACTCGTTTTACAATGCTAATATTGTCAGCAAAGAGTTTATTAACCACAATTGGGAGTTTTATATGGAACCCTTTCTTAACACCACTTTGGTTTCAATTATTTTATGTTAATTGTTAACTAAGTTATGAACAAAATTTAATTAATTATTTGATCTTTTAAAAACCTTTGAATGTAGTTGTAGTTGTAATTATTGTGAGCATAGTAATTTTCAGTACAAAACAAAAACCGAAATAGTTAAAAGGGAAATTTAGGTTTAGCAGTTTGTGCTACTGCGTTGAGTTTAATAGCTGTTTAAACAATAAAAGTCCCATACAAGCGTACAATTAATGCTTCATAGGTGATAAACATGCAATCAGGGGACCACAAATGTGGCAGAACTCGACAAGTACTATTTATCAATGGGCCAGAACATTGGGTAAACGCTAGTCCTGTTCGTAAACTAATTTGGAGTTTCTGTTTTACGCAGAACATTCGCTGGGAATTTATGTTACAGAATTATTTTGCTTTACAGTAGTTTTGTGATTATTTTACATGGATTCTGAAACTGGTATTTAAAGGAAATTTGTTGGTTTTATATACCTAACTGCAGTGGTGTTTTTTTCAATTTGGGTTTATAAATAATTTTTATTTGACTTCCTTGATTCAGATTTTCTTCTTTGCACAGTTTCCTCTTCCACTTATTCGATAAAAATTTGATAACTATTATTTTTGGATGCTTTAGTAACCAGAATAATAACTTAGAATTCGAAGCACACCAAAGTTAAAAGGCTTATTTTGGCAGACTCTAATCGTTACTTTCGTAAAATGGCTTTATAATCAACCTACTCCATTTTCTGTCAATAAATACGGTGTGTTACCAAATTGACATCATAAAAAGCTATTTACAATTACTCCAAAAATATCTACTTAATCAGCGGACAGAGGATCAAGTAGAACCCTTAATATTTCTCAGCTTTCCAAATTAAGAACCTTAACCAAATTGCATTAAAGAATTCCTTTTCATCCGGCCATAAAGGGTTTTGAACGAGTTTGCAAAAATTCTGAGTTTAAAATCGTTTATTATTGATTGTATAATTCCCAGCAAAACATACCTTTCCAAGCAAGCAAATAAACCCAATATTTCGAATATTACGAACACTTGGGTAATTGATTCAATAGTGAAGAAGACTTTAACACATTTAACATCTGTAGTAGGGCTCCAGGTCAAATAATGTCCTGTCACTAAAAGGTAAATAACTGTCAACGCACCAAAGTCGGTTTGTATCTCTTGCTTATCGTTTGGCGATGGGACATTTAACTTGGAGCCCCACCACTGTTTTGACAGAGGAGTTAAATTGATTTGCTAAGCAAGACGAATCAACTTATTGGCCACAGATGCTTGAACCTGCCTACGGATCACAAACCTATAATTGTCCCCCAAGCATAGACATGATGAAAAATCTAAGCCACCGAGTTCGTAGAAGATGAAGAAAACACATATTTATATACCTAGTACAATCTGCTTTGCTAACGGAATTTCCTATAAAAACGTTATAGAAGTTAAACCATCAGTGATACGCAAAAATTTCCAGATTGAGATTTTACTAGCAGGATCCTTAAAAAACTTGTCCAAAATATTGTGGAAATTATAGCCAGACGACCCATGTTCAGGTGAGGGTCCGGCGTGCATCGGGTGAATCAGTAGTAAGTCAGGCGCGCGAGAAGTACGACAACGACGGTAGACGTACGAGACAGTTTGAAAAATACTAAAGTATGAAATGTAATTTAATTAAAATAAATACATAAGTTGTGCAAAGGTTCTGTTTAGCTTTCCTAGAATCACACAATATTGTTCGAGCTATAACTATAATCTTGCATTTGCAGTAGGCTTGGGCTTGTAATTCAATATCACCCTTAATTTTATTTTTACATTCATACCATTTCTTACTGTTGAAGTTAAATTATTGATTATATTTGACTACTGCAAACGTTTTTTTTTTATTTAGACACTCTTGCCTTTCCACTGTACTTAGATTAATTGAAACAATTCAAAGAAATTCCGAAACAGTAACTTTAGATCGACCTATCAGCCTTTTGTCAACTTTACCGAAAACACTTGAAAAGCTCATACTAAAACAAATTAATATTGAAACGAAATTAGTTCAGGTTTCGGGAACAGCATGGGGGCACCGATAACACAGCAAATAAACTCCGATTTAGAAGAAAAAAAATGTACTACTGGCGTACTATTATAGACCGATATTTCTTTTCCGTATCAAGAAAGATCATGTTCAGCCGTATTCCTCGCATCATCCCCAAACCTTTGACAGTTATGGTTATGGTTACTATAAAAAATTAAAGGACAGTTAGGTACCATGTAACATATATCATCTCTTTAAAGGCATTGTCAACTTATGCAACATATTTAGTAAATATCAAAATACGTTAGTTAAAATACCCGTAATACTACCCGCAGTGGTAGAATTTAAATATCTTCGATAATAACCACAATAAACGGGTAGAGAGAATTCATTTCCACGATACGTGACGTCACTAATATCGGCCTCCTGAGGCTACTAAACAAACACAACGCCCGTGTTGCCGGGTTACTAGTATTATTAGTCGAATCGCCATTCCGCTCTTACTGGCAACCGACATTCGTGGCGTCATAGCTTAAACTTTTAGCTCCCATAACACGTACCGAATTAAAATTCGGCTGTAAAATTTTGCACAGGTGCAATACTCCGTTTACTCAATCAAATTACAAAATTTAAAAAAAAAACGATTTTTCATAAGTTGGTTAAGATAAAGGCGGCTTAAGCTATGGCTTAAGTGTAACCAGGTTTGGCTTAATTCTTAATGTAAATTAAATATAAACTGATATACCAACCCTTGGACTCCTCCCTAAGTGTAAATAATAGAGAGTACTATTGTAACACAAAGATAAAGAAGCGAAGTCCCATAAAATCAGGTGTTCCGTAAGGCCTGGGGCCAAACCAATACTTACCCTATACTGCTGATTTATCCAATTGCCCAAGAATAATTGTGATGATGGATAGAAGAACTTACCTGTAAATAAAAAAACAAATTAGATTTCAAGAGAAATGTACCTATTCGATTGGCAAAAACATTCCTTAAATATGTATATAAACTTAAGTAATATTGTATAATCTACAGTTGTAATGATTAATAGAAAGATGGCCAGAGCCAACGCTAGAAAATGAACTTTGTGGGGGCGTAGGGTTGGTTAAAACAAGAAAAGTTAAACGTATTTTATTTTAAACACAAAGGAATACAAAACTCAAAGCTAATATTGAAACAGTCAATAATATAAACAACCTGTCTGTTTTCAAAAATAAGGCACTCGCTCGTAACGAAAAGGAACGCGCCCGTCAAAAACCACCCCTCCACAAGTGGCTTTCGCGCCGCCTTCAAGCAGGGGGTGCCCACAAAACCCAGCTCTTGGAGGGTGGCTTCATCTTACAACTTTTCTTTTTCATCCTATATTCATACACCCCAGAATCTAAGCTCTCCCAGTCTGCTCCAGTTTTCCCTTTCGTATGCAGTGGTTCATTACCCTTTACCTGGTGCCCTTCCAACACTGTCTGCCCATCTTTCTGGTAGCGTCCCACGCTTTCTTTTCGTGTTTATTTTTGCCTCCACTGTCAGTGTGATGTATTGGTTAATAGGAAGGTCATGGAACGCTAAATAAACGAACTCTTCTTGGTTTCCCCCAATTTCTTTCAGTTTTCCCTATCCTATGCAACGTTTTACTATCTCTTACCTGCTACGCTTCCAACATCTTCTGCCCATCTTTTCAGGGGGCGTCCCACGCTTTTTTTGTTTGTTTTAGCCTGCATTCTGTTTATTTTATTTTTATTATATGTCTAGCTATGTGTCCAACCCACCGCAATATCATCTTTGATACTTCATTGATTATAGCACTGATTTTTGTTCTTCTACAAATTCTTTTATCAGTACTTCTATAGTTCTATATAAAACAATTTTAAAAGCTATTTTGGGTACGGAGTGCAATTATGGAGGTTTTACATCGACTTCCAACATACTGGAGCGATTCCAGCCAAAGATTCTACGTCTTATGAGCTTATGACACACGCCTCATGGTTTCTTCCTAATAAAATAATTGAAAGAAATTTATAATACCTACGGTTAAAGAAGAAATACAAATGGTTAGTAAGAAATATAGAGACCTACAGTGAAATACAAATCGATCGGATAGACTTCTCTGCCAAGACAGACGAAAACTTAATTGTTTCAATACATGAAGAGTACCTAATAGATTTTCAGACATTATAGTTATAAAAACTAAAAGTGCTACTTCCAGGTTTATACTTTTATTATATCTCTCTTTGCTTTTTCGCGACCAGACTAAACTAAAAATTAAATTAGTAACTATTGATGCACTGAACGCAAAGTTTCGCAGACCACTCTATCTCCGTTTTCAAAGGAATTAAAAAGGTTTAGCACTGGCAAAGTTTTGTAAGTTAATGGGTCATATGTTCGGTGTTTTAATAGTTACTAATTTAATTCTTTTTTAGCAATTAGTGGCGAATTAGTGGCGAACCGCCAAAACAAAAGAAGTATAAAGTGTCACAAATGTAAGTTAGATATAAAACAGACACGAATCAATGGATGATTACCTACATGCTATGTATTCTGGTTTGTGTTAGCAGAATTTATTTAATGTCCATCGGGCAAATTGCAAAGTGAGGTAGCAAAAATTTTGTAAGATTTTCCCAGTATTATGATCATTTAGGAAATCACCAAAGGTTAACTTAAAACCATAGAGATCAGTAGATTACGAAATTAAGTGCTCCTACTGTCATTCAAAGTATATTGGGCAAACATAACTTACCTTTTCGTCTTTAGATTCGACGTGCATATGGATTGTTTCAGATTCAACGAGTTAAAACATCGAAGTCGTAGTATTAACGATGACTAAAAATTATAAAGGCACTGGGTAGTATCCTCATCTCATGTTTAAATTTAAAATCATGTTTAATTGCTGTGCCAATATTGTGCGTCTCTCTTTTATACATTAACACTATTATAAAGCTACGAGTATATTGATTTATGTTTACTTTAGAGTTAGAGTCGGAGTACGAGCCACTGTTTTCAACAAATTCTTTGGAGAATATTATTATTAAAAATACAAACATTTTAAATAAAGACCAAGTTTCAAGTTACACGCTTTGTAGAACACAATTACTCAACGACGCGCTCATATTGGTTCAGTGTAAAAGAGTGAAAAAATTGCTGAAAAGTTCTGAAAATATCAATTTAAATAATTAAATATCCATTTTGGAATAAATTAAGGTGAATAGAAGCCAAAGCTTCGTGGAATCCGAAACTTAAATGTTCAAAAACTCAAATCGTGAAAATTCTGAAACTAACTGAAAAACTCTGAAAAGCTTGAGGTTAATGGAAGTACTTAAGCCTTCTTGCAGTAATTTAAAAAAAATAGTGGTAGATCGAGTAATTTTGTTGAAATAAGTATTCAAAATAACAACAGTAGAACACCTACCAGAAGCACTAAACTTGTTTACTGAAAAAATTATAACCATTCTCTAAGTAAACACGAACATATTTCTAACGTCTAACGGTACTTCTTCAATATGAATTCAAAACGTGCCATTATCAGCAACCAAAATTGGAAAATGCAAGAACGTAAAGGAACGGAATAACTCGAAAGCGCCAGTAAACTTTGTATAAGTTTAAAAATATCGTAAATTTATAAACTTAAATAATTGTACGCCTTTATGTAAGGTGGCAGGTCTATAAATACATTCAAATTCGATTTATACCACAACTTGGAAATTACAGCAATAAATGTCTCTTGGTAACTTCCAAGAAGCTTAACAATTTACGTTACATTATGACAATTATTTGCTCATTTGTTACATCCGTATTGCCCTACGTTTACCGTGGAGGCTATTTTTATGTCGTTAAAAAATAAATTGAAAGTCTAAACACGCGGGGTGAAATCGCGTTTAGCAAAGGAGATGCTTATTTACGGTGCAAATTTCTATACTTATCGTTTTACTATTTTCGAGGATCAAATTGCCTCGGAGGAAACGAAACGGAGCTTAAACGCACATGCGGCGGAAAAATATCGAGTTTTACCTCAGAAATTACAGAAAATACTCTACATATAATAACTTGAATGGGTGCGGTTGCCGTCACCAGCCTACTTAGTTGGGCAGCATATTACGGGTAGCACTTTACATACATTAGACGCCGTAAATAAGTTGAATTGCATTCCCCACTCGAATAAAATCCAATTTTAACTTTTCAGGTTACATTTTATTCATTCAATTATCATAAACATGTCTTTTTTCATGTCCCCAAACATAAAATTTAATTTGTTTAAGTGAATGTGGCTGCTTTTTTCTTAACATATGACAAGTTCATATTCGAGTCTTAACTGCTGCTACATACTGTTCTTTGTTTTTAAAACTATTAAATTCGAAATTTCATATGCTCTTATTTTGCATTTATTAAGTCGAATCCTACAGATATGTCGCTGTAAAAAAACCATCACGAAACGAACCCGTATTGCTGGATCGAACAGGACGAAAAGTTCCATCGTTTTCTGATGACGTTTCACTTCGTTATTATCGCGGTAATTTCCACCGGATGAACTTGAAGCAGAGGCTGTGTAAAATTAATTAATTAACTGATTTGCTGTTAATAAAGTTATCTCCGTTTATTAGATATTGAGTTTCCCTTGAGGGATAGAAACCTATGATCCTTCATGCATCCCAAGGGTCATCAACGGAAACCTATCTACGCCACCGCTCAATTAGGGTTGCTGACCATTGTTAATTAGAAGCAGTTGTAGTATTCCATTTACTTGGATCAATATTTATTTATGTATTTGCTAATTATTAACAATTAATCCTGAAAATCCTTTATATATTACATTTTAGGAAATTAAGAGGGAAAACAATGTAAAAAATACGACCCAATATTTCAAAGAAAAACAAAATTGCAAAGATTTACGATTGCTTAATTATTTGAGGAAAAAAATGAAATATAACTTTAAAAGGCGAGATTTTCACAGGTATTCTTCTGAAAAATCAGAAGATACAAGTGGAGTTATACGGCCCTGATCTAAAATCTACATCGCGAAATACGGAAAATCGTATCAGTTACAAGCCTACTTAAGCTATAAAGCATCTTAAAAAGTTTTAAATAATTTTGAGAGACTATCTAAACTAATGTACTTTCTGGTTTAATGAACTTATTAAATTTCTGAAGTTTAAATGCACTTCGAGACGCACTTTGATTACCAGATATAAATTCAATATAGATTTGTGCACAGTTTCAACATCAGAAGCTTGTTTCGTTAAAATATATTTTCATCAAGCCTATTTTTCACATGGAGCTTTGCTTTTCTTTAGTGTGGATTACTTAAGAAGTTCAAAACTGAAGTAATTTACGCAGGAAATATTTGAGATTTTCTTTTATTAATATTTGGTTTATTATCAATTTGTTTCATAATGCAATACTAAGTACATAATTTTTATTAGATTGCTGGAAATAGAACCTATGAGAAGCACCCAGCTGCGGTGAGGTACCTTTCTAGAGCGCTAGCGAAGCTAGCAAATGTTTCTAGAGAATCTGCCCATTTTAGAGAATTCTACATCTTTCCTTGTTTATTTATTAGATGAGATTCAGGCAAATCATTTGATTGTTTACTTAAATGTACTTGGACTCCACACCATGATTTTTTTTTAATAATCGCTACCGACGCTGTAAATATTACTTTTCTTTTGTATATTGGACTTATCCAATGGACCAATATGCTATCAGCAATTCAACATGGAGATTAATACGTATAGTAAATAATGTTAGACTTCAGTTTTACATGCAAAGTTCTGAGCTTAAAAGTCGGAAGATCAAAATTACCAGTTTAGTTTAAAATTTTGTTGTTTAAGTTAGAAATTTGAGATTAAACTCTTTTCTAGTTTTACCAAAAGAAAAAAAAAACCAGTACGAAAGTGTGGGAGATATTTCCCAAAAAATGCTGTTTTGCAGAAGTCTTTAAAATAAATTACTAAAAACAAACCATCAAAACAACGTTCAAACCAATGCCAATTCATAATCAAAAAAGGTCTAAATTGTCTTCTGAAAGGTTTCTACATGGAAAAATATTTTAAAAAACTATGAAATACAAATTAAAAGTTAAAGTCAAAGCTATAATAATTATATTAAGTGCAGTTTTGCATTCGTTCCTTGATTTCTATTAAAAATTTCGACAAACTGAATTAACTAAACCAACACAACTTCAACCAATTCTTTCTTTTTTAATTTCGAGGTAAAATTTGGTTTCCGAATAGAATTTTGAGTTTATTATCAAGTGTACAAATCCAAATTTATTACCTTTAGCTTGAAGGCAAACATGGAAGCTAAACCCTGAAAATTTAACAATATTTTTTGCCAAGTAATTTGCAATGAAATAAAACAATGTAAAGATTAATTTTTAGGGCTTAAACTACAAAAACCCATAATTTTGAGTTAGTTATTGAAATAAGTAAATAACAGAAACCATAAAAAATTCTGCTAAAATTCAAACAACCCCTAATTCTTAGTCCGAAGTGGAATATATAATTTTTGGTGGACGAGTTCTACATGGAAGAATATTCTATCACACCTTAGAATTGTAGTTTCAGATTTTTGCAACAGAAAAATTATAATAAAATTAAAGTTTTTGTTTTCACTTTTTTTTAGTTAAAGCAGAACTTTGACAAGGGCTAAACTATTTTTTTCGGACAAGTTCTACATCAAAGTTTCGAATTCTAGTTTCTGATTTTTAAAACAGAAAAATAATAAGAAAATTAAAGACAAAGCTTTCGTTGTTTCCACTAAATAAAAATATATCTCTGCTTTCTTTTAGCGATTTATTAAACCAGAATTTTGAAGTTTCGTGTTTGAATGTCAACTCATTAATGAAGTTAATATGGCAGAAATAAAGATAGAACTCAACCTTTTCTCATATCAGGTTTTAAAGTAAAATTCTGAAATTACAGTCTAAACTCAAAGTATCGACAGAAGTCTGAATTATAAGCTGAATATTCAGAATTTGATATTTTTTGTAGGTAAACTTCGAATGAAAGAAGTTTTTCTATAAGTTCAACATTTTCAACAAAAAATTCTAGGACTTTGGACAGGCTTTTGAAAATAAATAAATTAATAAAACAACTACTGTTTGGAAAAACAACAACTGATTTTTCTTTGCAAGATTTCTACTTGGAGAAATACTCTAAATAATTGAAGTTTGTTAAACTATAAATTACATAACTAAAAACAGAGTTTTAGGTGTTTCCACTAACTTAAATGCATGGCATTTTTTATTCTTGATTGGTTACAGATTTAAAGCTGAAATTTGAGGTTTGATGTCAAAATTATATGAAATTAACATGTCTCATACAAAAACAAAACTTCAATAATTTTTTTAGTTTATACTAAAACTACAAATAGAACTTTGAGTTTCACAGCAATGTTACAGATTGTGAACTTGAAATTACAATTTAGAGTCAAAATTACAAGTGGAACACGGATGGTTTAACAATTTTTGCAAGTCAATCTATACTGAAAGTGAGCCATGATAAAAAGATTCATTTTATAACTCATCCTGTGATGCTTGTTAACTTCTCCAAAAACATCTACCAATTTTTACACAAAAAATGTATAAATTGTTTTTTTTTTATAAGGTTTTTACATGGAAAAATATGTTCACAAACTTTAAAGTAACAAAAATAATTTCAAAGTCAAAATTAGCTAATTGAAGGCAAAGGCGTTTCTACCAACTTATATCAATTTTTTTGTTTTTTGATTTGTTATTGATTTAAAGCAGGGATTTGAAGACTGGAGTTAAAATTAGCATACAGAAATAACGATAAAACTTCAAAATTTTCTTAATTCATACTAAAACCCTGAGACTACAAATAGAATTTTGAGTTTGACAACAACGTTACAGATTCTGAACATACATTTTCAATTGTAATTGAAAATTACAGATTGAACAATGTGGGTTTAACTTTTATTATGAAAGTGAATCTAGAATTAGAGCAAGCAAATAAAAATATTCATTTCTGTAACTTATGCCGTGATGCTGTTTATTAACATTTTCCAAAAAAATTTATGACTTTAGGCAAGCTTTTGAAATAAATAACCAAAACCAATGTTTTCTTAAAAAAGCACTGATTGTTAGACATTTTTTCAAAGGCTAAATTGTTTCTTGGAAGACTTCTTCATTGAAAAATAACAATAGAAATTTTTAAAGTCGAAATTACCTAATTATTGGAGGCCGAGTTTTAGGTGTTTTCTACTTAAATGCATTTTTCTATTATACCATTATTTTTCACGGATTTAAAACAGGGCTTTGAAGTTAAAATAAATTAAATTAACATTGCAGATGTAACGATAAAGCTTCAATAATTTTCTTAATTCATACTAAAACCCTGAGACTACAAACAGAGCTTTGAGTATGACAGCAATGTTACAGGTTGCAAACTTGAGTTTTTAAGATGAATTTGCAAATTACTGGGGGTTTAACTTTTTTTTTTTGTAAGTCAATTTGGAATAAAAGCAGGACACAATCGAAAGATTATTTCTATAACTCATGCTGTGATGCTGTTAACATTTTCCAAACAAATCTACAACTTTCTCAAAAAAACAGCGATTATTAAACAAAAAAAGGTATAAACTGATTTTTTCAAGGGCTAAAATGATTTCTTGGAAAAATACTCAATAAACTTTAAAAGCGAAATTTCAAATTTTTAAAGTCAAAACTTAATTGAAGGCAGAATTTCAGACGTTTCCAGAAACTCTTTTCTTGATTTGTTATAGATTTCAAGCAGGATATTGGAGAGTGAAGTCAAAATAAACTAAATTAACATGGCAGATATGCTGATACAACTTCAATAATTTTCTTAGTTCATATTAAAACTCGGGCACTACAACTATGGCTTTGAGTTTGACAGTAACGTTACAGGTTTTAAACTTACACCTTTAAAATTACAGGTTGAACACTGGCGGTTTACAATTTTTTTGTACGTCAATTTAGAATGAAAGTGAGACACAATAGAAACAATTTAATTTCTATAACTCAGGCTGTGATGATGTTAACGTTTTTCAAAAAAATCTACGTCTTTGGACACAGTTTTGAAATAAACCACTATTTTCTAGAAAAAAATAATTTTCATACAAGAAAGGTACAAATTGACTTTTTCAAAGGCCAAACTGTTTTTTGAAAGATTTCTATATGGAATAATACACTAAAAATTTGAAATTTCGATTTTAAAGTTTGTTAAAAGTCTAAATTGCATAGCCAAAAACAGAGTTTTAGGTGTTACCACTACTAACTTAAGTGCATTTTATTTGTTTCTTAGCTTGTTACGGATTTAAAGCAGGAATTTAAAGTCTGATGTTAAAATTAAATTAAACTAACATGGCAGATATTAACGATAAAACTTCAATAATTTTCTTAGTTCATACTGAAACCGTGACACTACAAACAGAATTTTGAGTTTGACAGCAACGTTACAGTTTGTGAATATTAATTTGAAATTGGAGAGTGAACATCCAGGATTTAACATATCTTCCAAGTCAGTTTAAAATGAAAGTGAAATAATACAAAGATTAACTTCTATAAATCATGATGTGATGCTTAATATTTTTTAAAGAGAATTCTATAATCTTGGTCAAAAAGTCACTTAAAGACTTTCTACCAAAATTCAATGTCCTTTTTAAAGAGTTCTTATCTGAAGAAACATCTTAAATTTTATTCAGAATACAAAATCAAAGACGTTTGGCGTTTTCACTGATTTACATTGAATTTAAGGCGGAAACTTGAAACTTTACTTTAAAATTTCGGCCTATTAAACAATAGAATTTTAACAATCCCCCCAATTAGTAATTTCAAGGTAAAACTCTGGGATTACAAACACAAATTTGAGTTTGACAGGACTAGTTACAGGTTCAAATCCTAATTAGTTATTTGCAATGAAATATAGGAATTTGAAGTAAATAAAAGGCAAGGCACAGATTAATTTTTGCACAATTCGACGCTGTGTTTTAAAAGGTAAATCTGCAAGCTTTTAAATTAACTGAAAATGACCAATATTCGTTTTCAAAACGAAGAATAGAAGAATAAAAGAAAGAAATTTTACACCAAATTTTGTGGTCTTCGAGAAATCGTTAAGCTAACTCTCAAAATTATAAAAATTTAAATCATCATAACAGAAAGAAAACTGGAAATACCTTGAGCCTAAAACTAAACGGAAATTAGTTAACAATGGTATGTAATTAAACACACTCGAGTTATACTTATTCGTATTTTTAGTAACGAAATTGAAGCAACATTAGCATTTTACAAAGTTTCAGAAATATTCAAAGAAACAAACTCCCACAAAATGAATAATTTAAAGGCGCCCGTATACGTACGCCACACATGTCTTAATGATTCCCTTATCCAACAATAAACATGTTATTATAACAAATAGAGATACGCGGCCGCTTATCGAATTATACGTTGAATATTAATAACTTAGCAGCTTGTTTCAAAGGTGGCTCCTGCCCATTGTTTTACTGTTGTAATTATCTGGCACACCTCCAGCGATATAAAGCTGACATGTAATTTAGCAGTGGCTACATTTCAAATTCAAATTTATTAAATTACAAAAATAACTATATAATTAGATAAATAAATAGAATCAACTCTCTCCCGAGCACTTTTTTTTAATGCGTTCTTAACCTATGAGTAAGAATCTGTGTGTGTAGCAACGTTCTTCGTTAACATTTCCCCAACTGGAAATAATTATCTATACAAGGCTAAACAAATCTAACGGGACATCGGTTGAAAATTAAATGTTTTTTTAACTTTTAAAAGCAGGTGTTAATTTCTCTTTAAATATTTCGATATTCGAGTTAGCTTACGAAATTTTTGTGAATACATAGAAATGAAAGAATAAAAAGCAAGCCCGGTAAAAATAGAAAGATTCTCCCAGAGGAAAATTAAATCAGATATAAAACAGATGGCGTAAAAATTTCGAAATATTCGAACCGAAAGTAAGGCGACACAGTAAAGGAAAATGGGAATCATAAAATTTGAAAACGTACTGCGTGAAGTGGTCTGTAAACAACTTATTCGACTGCCTGGTAATCTAGAATCGAAAAGCAATTTCAGAAAACACTTTTTCGGACGCGTAAGTTTTTTATTTTGTTTTTATTTGTTCAACCTTGTTATAATAATAAAATTCTGAAATACGACGAGTCACATAAAAATCACATTTGTGCAATCTTTGAATACGCCTTCCATGATGCTTTATTCTTGCGAATAAACCTAAATCTTCATTTGTTTTCGTATAAATTCCCAAGAAACTCCTTCCGGATTTTTTTTTTATGGTGTAAAATTAACTTCAGGGTTAAACGAATTCCATATCTCAACACAAAAGAGAATCGTTACACATTAAAGAATATTAGTTAAACTAAAGTCGGATGCTTCGTTGAAAGAAACAGAAACACACAAGTCTCGTCTCTGTATGCGCTAAGTGGAAAACAGCAGGGGTTCCGGGTTTTGGATCCCTGCCGTTGTCAATAACTCACCACTATCCACCACCAATTATAGTCGTATTATCATACCAACAAGTAAGTGTGTGTACTACATTTAGTTACAGAATAAATTAATTAAAAATCGGTTACACTCGTGCTAATTAATTGCAAATGTTTAAGTCTCGGAGTTTTATTGGTCTTTAATTGCACGCGAATATCCTGTACAGGGATGAAGCCAATGAAGTGGTTTAATAAGGAGAACATTTCCTTTTTGTAGCGGTCTTTTGCGATTCTTTGATTATCTTACATTACTAACATAAGTTTTGGAATCAACCCCTTCCTCGATAATTTAATCGAAATCTTGACTTTGAGTATAAAATTTTGAATCTGAGCAAGTTTTTGAAACGAAAATTTCTAGTATTATTTTGCATCTGGAAATATAAAGTGAGTATAATTATACCTTTAAACATGTCATATTAATTTTACGTGGTGCCATTTTAAAGTAATCTTCAGTGGCCTATGAATTAAAACTCACGTCGTAACTAATAACTAATAAAAGTTAAGGTATCTATGCTTATGTGATTATTCTATGTTCCGCATTTTGTCAACATTTCCTGAGCCAACCTAAAACGTTGCTTCACTGAAAATGACTTTAAATTGAATCAACTGATACTTATAAATAATGGAATTTTTAAATACTTCTGGAGCACTCGTTTTAATTCAAGTTGACTTTTGGTTTAGGTAAACCGTAAAAGTACTTAAAACTATACTTTTAACCGAGTCAACAAGCGAACATTAACTAAAAAAAACGTTCTGCTAAAATTCAAAAAACCCTAAGCCTTATTTAAAATAGTCTAAATTATTTATTGAAAGGGTTTTCTACATGGACAAATATATTAAAATTTTGTAATACCTTTGGAGCACTCGTTTTAATTTAAACTGACTTTAGCTGAAGACACAAAATGACTTAAAATATAAGTTAGTTAAGATTATACTTTTAATAAAGTTAATTTGGTACAATATAAAACCGAATTTTTAGAAATTCAATCTAGAAAATTCTAAGATTTTGAGCAAGCTAAATAAGTTATCAAACAACATTTTCTGCTGAAATCCAAATACTAATCTTTAAATCTTATATTCAAAATAGTTTAAATTATTGCTTTAAGAGTTATTTTTAAAATAAAAGAAAATGACAAAATTAAATAAGGTGCTCAATATTTCCACTAGGTACCAAAATAGTTATTTATGTATCAAGGGCGTAAAGAAGGCGATTTTGGCCTGCGGCGTGAAGCTGGCAGAATCTGCGTGAATAATGCCAAACCGGCATATTCTTGTTGTTGCGGCGGAATATTTCGAAGAAATCCCAAATTAAATGACCAAATACGATGATGTAATATTTGTTCGTTTGATTTCTTTGTTAAGAATCCGGGGAACCACCGATTGCGTAATACGACAAGCGATGCCATTCAAGGTTTCAATATCCCCCCCCTCGCGTACAAAGGCGCGTTTGTCCGACTTCTTTCAACATCCATTCGCTTTACGAAAAGTAAGAAGACAAAACAGAGTTTAGCTAGCTTTCAACACCTTCGGTCGTGCAAGTTTCGTTCCGGCTTTGGTAGTAAAGTCCCGTTTGTCAGCCTCTCGTTCTCCTTTAGTTTTGGAAAAACTATCTTACGACATATTGTTGGATTATCCCAGAGAGTGTCTTATCGCATCGGGAAAATATAAGTTCTGTGTAAAAGTTCCGTTTAAGTTTGATGTTTGGTGAAGTACCGTTTCACACAGTTTCGTTTCGGATCAAATAACCTACCAGTCAAGGACATCCCGTTGTCTTCCCACTTGCTTCCGGAACAGGACTCCATCCCATTCTTCGCTGACCGCTGCTATCTCTCCCTGGGATTCGAAGCCATCCATCGCTTCTTCTGGGCTAGCATCAACAAAGCCCTTTTCCCAGGTAACAATATTTCAAGCTGCCGCTTTACAACAATACCCGCTTCAACCCTATTCAGTACCGTATATTATCGACTACTCGTAGACAGGCATCAGTTAATTTTGTCGGTAATTTAAGTACATCAAGCGCCCTTCGATTTATTTGATTTGTTTGGGCGGAGTGTTAACAATTCAGAAACAGTGCGAACTGTCGCGATGATTACCCATTTTATGTTGCAAGTGTGAAATTACTTATTTGTAATCAGAATTTATAGCTTAAGTTTTGTCATCACCATTCTTTTGATTGCGATTAAGGGAGCCTAGCTGTTAAATATCTCTTTACATTCATTAAATTTCATTGTTAATTTATTACTGTCTTTTATTTATGTTTTGTGTTTATTTTGTAATAATTGTGTATAGCCTTGTGAGCATATCTACCAGTAGCAGTTTTTCTTTTAGTAAGTAAAAGGGTAAGTACATCCAGCAGTAGGGTGCAGCCACTCTAACCCCCTTCGAGCCCAGAAGGAACAATCTGCGGTATGTTCATCGAGCCCATCTTGGGTGATTTCCGCAGTGGCGCCCATTTTCCTCCCAATTACGACCTCCTCCTTTGAAGGGTTTAGTGTTTCGAACCCCCCCCCCTTCTACGACGTCCCCTATAAGTTGTCGTTGTGCGGAATTAGCACGTGGCATATTTTCGAATTTTCTGATGACCTGCACAACTTATTTTTTAGGACTTTTATGGAAGATTATTATTTTTCTAATTTAAAAATAAGAAGGTTTACAATAATAAGCCAGGTACTTCATCTGGGGACATACTGTATATCATAAACCATCGTCGCTTTGCAAAATAAGACTTTTCTCGGCGAGTTTGTAGCCAGTTGTATGTATGTATTTAAAATCTGAAAGACACATTCTTCCAAAATTAGTGCGCCAGGCTTTATATTTCTAAATATTCGACTAATGTTTAGCTTGAAATAATGATTTATTAATTTAAGCAAGAAACGAATAATTAGACAGATATTTAATTTTCTGCCTGTCTCAGTTTTTTCCAAAACAATAGTATATTATTTGCTTCTTCTTAACAGTCTAATTTTCATTGCTGTGAGCCAATGCTTGTCGGCGCGGAAATTTATCTTAGTTTTGATATTTACCTTACTATTTATTTCCACTTTAATTTCTGTGTTGAAGTGAAATTGTGTTATATTGATTCGTCTCGCTGCTGGTCTCGTTTCGTTGATTTCGTCTTCCATGCTTCCCTTAATATTCATCATTCTCTTTAAATATTAACACCGGCCTGCTTGTTCAATTTTTTCTCCATCTATTTTTATATTGTTTTCTCTTCGTTGTGTTTATTACTACTGCTTTTGTCTTTTCTACATGTATTTTAGTGTTCTTCTTTGAAAGCTCCCTCGTCATTTCCATTTTTCAATATGCGACGTTTAAACAAGAATTGCATTACTTTATTACACCATGATGACTAAATTAAACAGTAGTGAGAAAGTATGCTTACTCGTTTAAGATCTACTTAGTTCATAAATGGTTCTGAGCAATCATTCCTCACTTTAACATAGTTTTCTGTTTGTTTCTAAAGGCTTCTGATACAGTCAATTATTTTTTTCACAATTCTTCCACCTTCTGTTTATATGAATCAAAACCCTCCATATCTCCCACAAAGCAAATAAGCATTCATATTTTATTTTCCATAATTTTTCCTTAGCTATTCCAGTATCAAAATAAGATCACTTGTTTCCGTGGTCATCCTAGAATTTTTCTAATGTTTCAGCTATAGGTCGACACCCCACTGTTGATACTATCTCTATAATTTTTACTAATCTTTGCTGTCACCTTTCTAATTTATAAATTAGGTGATAACTTCTCACTTACGGATTTTTGATGTTGGTTATTCTTGTTTAACTTGGTTAAATCTAGTTAAATTAATGAGTTAGCTTAGCCTCCTACCCAGCAAACGTTCAAAGAGGTCTTATAGAACTCGTATTTATGAGCTTCATAACAGGTCATCAGCGTAGGTTTCGGACATAAGAGGAAAAGGAAAAAGTAGTATGTTTTTTCGTCATTTAAAAATTTAATAATTATTGTTATTTCATAACGTTTTGTATCATCTCTTTTTGATTGAATTTTTACATTTTTATGTCATTACTTGGTTAGTTGTTATTTTCCCTATCTATTCGTACATTCTCTTCCACTTTATCTGTAACTTCCGACAGATCGTGAAAGCACTGCTTCCATTCGTCCATGCAAACATACTTATGAAAGAAGCAGAATATTATGTCAAGTGTGTTACTATTTGTCTTTGATATTTTACATTATGCAGTGGATTTTCCATTTGTTTTGGCAATCCGTTTTTAAGCGACATACTTTAAATACGTAACAAAGCAGATAATTAAAAGCTGAAGACCGCCGGATTCCATTGCAAATTATTATTCACCTTTACTTGACGTGAATTTGAGAAAGCTTTAATGAAGCTTCCTTAAACGTGTCAAAATACCCAAATGGGACATAAATTCAAATCAAATTATGCATATCCATTTTAAATTTTAAAGTTCGGACAGCTTTCAGGTTTATAAATATTCTTGTGCAATACTTAGTTATAAGAATACAAATGGAACTGTCAAAAACACATTTAAATATGAAAACAATTCAAATATCTGTTTTTGTAAAAGATCTAACAATTTCGTCTATTCACTTCAAATTTAAAAAAATAAATTTGTTCAATTAATTTGCAGTTTCTTTTTGGTGGAATATAAAATTAAACAATCTTCGGTTAAATATCAGAGATTATTTATATACTTACTCCTAGTTATTAATTATTTAAGACATACATAGAATATATTTAGTTTTTTGGGCCATAGTGGGCCATGCTTTTAATTAAAATGCAGCTAATTTTTTTATGAAATTTGTAGTCTGCTATTTTGTATTACTTTGACCATCAATTTTTATAAGCGATAGGTATACTGTTAAGAAGTAAATTTGATTATTAAACATAATGAAACCCCGATAAATTAATAACAGTTAACAAAAGATGTACGCAGTTTGAAAATATTTGGATACTCTAATGATCTACACTTTCAAAAATGTAAGTGGATTATTAAGAAAAACGTAATTTCCAATTTCGTTTAGTCATTACATTACAAGCGTTTCTATCATCTTCCTACAAATCTTTCATTTTAATAATACTCTAGAGCTGCACAGAAAATGTAAATTCTAAAGATAATCTTTCCCTTTAGTTTTAGAAACCTTTATCTCATTTCTGACACCCCCAGAACAGTACGATAATTACACAATTTCTTTGCTAAATTATACCAAACTTCTCTTATTTTATTTTATGTTAATATAAATTTCAGCGAATTACCCGCTGGTGCACGTCCGCAAAGCTGAGTCAAACCGTTGATGATTTTATAAACCTGCCAAGTAAATCAATTAACTATTCAAAATTTTCGAAACTATAAAAAAAAAACGTTTATTTTTAAACTTAATAATTTCGCCGTTCCTATTGTTTATCTAATTTATGAGCACTTGCTAAACGGTGATAGCAATATTTTTCAGTATAACTAACCCAATTTGCTTAAAATATGAATATAGAATTTTTTCATCGCCGGCATAAGGTTAAAAAAAATTCTATCATAGTTAACGTCCTGGAAATAACGATCCACATATCACGCATTGATCCGCGAATAGCTATCTCATACTTCCCGATATCGGCTCGGTATTTAACATCAAACTTTTTTAGTATGCTCGCGTGAGAACTCCTATTACACGTTATCTGAATGTCGACATCAGATTATAATAATTAAAACCGCTTCTTTAAAACTGATACTAGTATAAAATCTTTCCGGAAATTACTCTCCTTACCCATGAAACGTTAATTAGATATATGTATGTATACAGCCACGCCCAAATAACTACCGACACCATAAAAAAGACCAAATGAATATCAATTTGCACAAGAACGGTTTCCATAAAGCATTAACTTCATTAGGTACTGTCAAACTGTCACTGTTTTCTTTTATAATGAATATCCACGGTAAAATATGGATTTTTTTCGTTGTAAATAACAGTAAGGATTGAATTTATTAGAACGAAGGGAAAGCAGAAAATTGTTACTTGGGCGAATGTTTTAATTTCTTTGATATTCTCAATTTTGTACCACTATAGAAGGAGGTCAGCAATACTATAATACAGACATTTAATGGCAAATTCCAGAATAAAAAAGCAGCAGGATCTTCAAAAAATCGAAGGACAAAATCGTTGGTAAAATATAGCTTGAATTGAAACAAGGCCTACTTTAATTTACTTCCTTAATTAAAGCACAAGACAAAATGGACAAAATCAGGTTTTTTTATGTTAAAATTTAAATGTGTTGATTGATTAAATTAACAGAATAATTTTATTATTAAAAATTTGCATATTTCTTTCTTGCCTTTGTGAAAAAATTCCGAAAAATTTCATCAGCATGCAACCCAAACATCTCCAATACCGACTGTGGGTAAGCATATTTCGAAAAAGATATCAACTAATCAAATAACGTTCGTGAACCAACAAACACCTTGGGGTTAACACGGTAGCCCGATGTATAGCGAGTCGTATAGACATAGCAGGTGGCAATGTAAGTAATGCAAATGTTGTGATCCAACATCGTGGTTACAAATGATGCAATATACATCAATATCGCTTCAGCACACACACCACACCACAAGATAAAGTTTTTACGGTAAAAACGTGATGCACAGTTAGAAACATACCAAGTTGTAAAGGTATAATTTTACGTGAGTTAACTAAGTCCGAACACACCTTTTAACTCTCGCTAGAGAGGGTAGCACTATGGGGGACTAGTCATAAATAATCATGGTACCGAAGAGGAATGCTGATGAGAGCTGGGTGCGGGCTAACATGTTTCTGCGTAGGGGTACGCACTATTAACTAACGCTTCCCGAAGATTTTCTACGGGACCGCTTAGAACGAAACATATAAATAATGGGTTGATTAATTTTATCCGGATATAATTAAAAAGCTTAAAACGCCGGCATAGAAAAAATTAAAAATGATAAATGGGTGGATTTTATACTTTTAGGGTAACAGGTGAAACTGGAAACGAAAGGTGAATTTCAGCAACTTGGTGGCATTATTTCAGGAGTTGTGATCAACTTCTTTAACTTTAAGTTTTCGCATTTGAAAAATCCTTTTAAAAGTATTACTTTACCAACTGTAGAATTTAAGACATGAAAGTCGAAAATTGTTTGTTCAAATCACAGAAAAACGAATGAGAAATTTTAGTAGTTTGGTGGCATTTTTTCAGTTGTTGTCAAAAACTCAGGTCTTTGTCACATACAAGTCTTCGCATTTAGAAGATCTCTTCAACAGTATTACTTTTTCAACTTTGGAATTTAAAACATAAAAGCCGAAAATACTTTGTTTAAATCTCAGAAAAATTAGTGACGAATTTTAGTAGTTCGGTGGCACTTTTTAAGGTGTTATGATTAGGAGAATTCCCGGCCTTTTTTTAAACAAAAGTCCTTTTAACAGTATTACATTATCAACTTTAGAGATTAAAACATGGAAACCGAAAATCATCTGTTTAAATCTCAGAAGGATTAGCGACGAATTTTGGTAGTTTTGTGACATTTTTTTTTCGGGCGTTGTGATCAGGGGAAGCCCTGGCCTTTTTTTTTTAAACTAATTGTCGCTTGAAAAGCTCTGTAACCGTGTCACTTTGCATAACTTTAGAATTATATAAAAGTCGAAAGATACCTGCTAAAATTTCAGAAAGGCAATTTTAATATCTAAAACGTGAACTAAGTTTATGGGAAGTCCCCTTATCATCAACAGTTCATAGTAAATCATGTACGAATACGAATTTAATGCAAAAGAAAAGAAAGGCACCGACATAACAGGGACACAGAAAACCTTTCGAAAACTATAACAACTTGAGAGGCTAAGAGCACTTTTCAGATTTTACTGTTTGGGGGAATCCCTGAATTCTTTTACAATACCTACATAACTTGTCACATTTGATGCCAGGATCACGCAGTGGTTCGAATCTCCCAATCGGCAGGATTTTCCTGCAGTCTGGAGGTCGGCATCGAGCCCTGGTGACCATTCGGCGTTGGGCACCTAATTAACGACGCTCTTCTCCGAATACTGGCCTAAGAGGCAGAGTAACAAGGTCCAACACGTACACACACACTATACACATGGTTCAGTATGTAGGGTCAAACGGCGCACCAATCACATAACCCGCAGAACCGGGCCGGGTTGTGCATTGCACGCATAAAGGCTGGTCGGTTAACGCACCGGCCTCGACACCGAAAGGTATGAGAGGTTAACGATGACAAACAAACAAACACATTAGGTGATGAAATTGATCGACTTGAGTATAAAAAAGGCAAAACCCTTTTGAAAATACAATTCCAAGGGCAAACCGTGTCCTTCAGGTTTTATAATTGCCGAATTTTTTGCACAAACAACCCCTTGGGCAGCCTATCCAACATTACTTTTAAAGTTCAAAATATAAAAATAAACCTTTATTGCCAGTTTCACTCGTCGGAAATTTTAAGAGGTTCATAATGATGTGTCATTCCGTTCCAATAAATGTGAGCAGCAGGGGCAGAATAATCATGATCATTTTGGAAATAACTATAACATCAAACTTATTGTTAAAGTCAATATAGGTATACTAAGAATTTAACAGGAAAGAAAAAGCAAATCAAAACAACAACAAGCAAACTTCAGAGATTAAGAGCACTTTTTAAATTCTGTTGTTAGGGGAATCCCCGACCTTTTAAAGTAAATCCCTGCATTGCTCTTGCACCAAATGCAAGACAAGAGGTGATACGTATTTGATATCAGAACAAGACAAGAAAATAGCTTGTAAGAAAAGTGTAAATATGACTTAAATTTTATTATAAACGGGGAATCCCCGAGTTGAATGTATACAAAACTTTTACAAGAATGAAAATTTTTGCGAGAAAAGCTATTAGAAGAGAACAATAATGTGTAACCTGAAAATATAAGATTCGTGTAAGCAGGACAGGAGATATTTTAATTTCTTGTCACGTGGGGAACTAGTGTCAATAACAGTATTGTTCTAAAAAAATTAGACAGAACTAGTTTCAGACTTTAGCATTTCTTGCAGCTCGAAAGTATTACTAACATAATAAAGTAAGGTTTGTAAGTCGCGTAGTTAGCAACAATTGTGATCTATTTTAGAATTTTTACACAACTTACTACAATTTTACTAATTTAAGTTAAAGTTTGCCCAAATTTACTCCAAAAAATAAACAATTAAGTACATTAATTTAAAAGTAAATCCACTGACTAATACGAGTGTCTTGTAATTTTATTATGGATTCAATATATCGATGGTAGAGAACAAAATTTCCCATGTATTTTTTTTTTTATGACATTATTATCAATGTATAGCAGAAACAGTCACTGTAAATAGCTTCCCAAGTCAATATTTTAACACAAAACTAATAACTTATAATAAAGATGGTTTATGAAAACCGTACAAAAATGTATAAAGTGAAATAAATTTTGGATGCAGTTTTTCCATCCTCCTAGAAAAAGTACTTTTATGATTTAGGAGGGGTTTGTTATTCACCAGAAAATATTGAAGGCAAGTAGTTTTTCTGAATTCCACATACGCTCAGAGCTTTCAAGTTATTTTGTTTAGTTTTGCAATATTCAGAAACCCCCCACAGTCGAATAAACCTTCATTATTTTATATTTCAAATAAAACATAAGGCATTTAAAGAACTACTGACGATTTTTGCTATTTAATATTGGATACTAAAAAATTGCAGAGAAAAATTGTTTCGGCAATGCTGTTTGAAAAATAATGTTGCATTACAATTTTTAAACAAAAGCAGTAGTTAGTCCAATTCAAATGAAACCCTTCGGAAGAGCTTGTAACATCTCTTTAATAAAATGATAATCTCGTTATGAGCTTGATAAGTACTAATACATATATTTTGAAAACATGCGAATACACAATGCCAAGCAGCGTCTCTCAGAACTTGTAATTAGGGAAGTCCCGACATTTTAGATTACATAGGTACTACAAACCATAAGAAAATCACATTAATTAAACCGATTTAGTTTATTCCCAGATTCAGAACGCTTTAAAAGGTTTTTATGTTCAGAGCTTTTATAACAACTTTCAAGTAAACAAAGAGATAATTCGGTAAAAAAAAAGCTAAAATGCTGTTGTTTGAGTTATGCTTGTTATATAAATCAGTAAATTAAATATGAAGTCGAGATGGACATAAAGTAATTTAAATTGACGCCATTTCGGCGGTACGAAGTAGCAGCACTCAGGCCCTAGGTCTATTGTGCATCCGCCGTGCATGCCTTCGTACAGACCGGCACCTAACCTAAAGACCATGACCTTGTCCACAGAGGCGCTCAATGTATTATCGGACTCTAGAAGACCAGCACCAAACAGGAAATGCATCAGAAGAAGTAGTCTGGGGCATCACAAAAACGAGATGAAGTAGATGCTGGGTCCTCGGAGAGGCCCAACAGATGCAGATGCCTTTTAAAGAGGCCATGATCAGTAACGAGGCCTTGTGACTATCCTCACATGCTTCCTACTAAACCTAGAAGCTGTTCGGACCTAGCTCTTGAAGGTCTGAGGATGAGTTGCTTTGCGAAGCCCAATATGAAATGAACTGAGAGTGAGCGAGTCCAATCTGTAATTATTGCTTATTGAATGCTTGCTTTAGGTAGGCTGAGGGCCGATTCATAGCCAGGTGGTCGGCCTCCTCGTTGCCTGGAATGTTACTATGACCAGGCACCCAGATTAGTCGATTAAGCCGATTAAGCTGATTAATCCGAGCCTCTCCAGAGCCCAAAATTTTGGTTTGGGGAAATCCCAAATTTTTTAAGAATTTAGTTTGGGATAATATCTCAGCTTTTCCAGAACTACTCCAAAAATCTAAAAATAGGTATTAACATTTCGTGGATTTCAAGTACCTATTTAAATCAACAATTTCTAAATGAACTGGGAAACGAAAAGTTTGTTGTTAGATAACGCCAACGATGAAAGAAATCGACGTACTTGTGATCCTTGGTATCCGCAAGCCCAGGTAGCGTCCAATAAATAAATAAATTACTAGAAATTGAAATGCAAAAATGAAGATTTTTCTGACACTTTAGGAGGTATTCTAGTTCAGAGCTTTTATTAAAAAATTTAAGCGGAAGAAAAATAAAAAGCTTCCCGGGAAGAACATTCCCTTTTACTTTTTTTAAATAATGTAGTAAGATAGATTTTATATGAGCGGCAGAGGAAAATGAAATCGTCTAAAAATAGGTGTAAAAAAATTATAAAACCTTCTGTAAACTTTCATAATTTCCAATTTGGGGAAATTCAAGATTTTTCAAGAAGTCTACAACAAATCCTTAGTTGGGAGGAATTACCGAGCTTTTACAGAACTCCTCGCAAAACTACCTAAAGGGTTTTGTTGCTTTTACGCAATTCTAACAATCAGAAGAAGAACAACAAAACAAAGAGTTTGTTATAGTTCTTAGTTTGTAACTGCAGTACTTTAGTCTACTTAAAAGGCCAAACTAGAGACAATAACTCTTAATAACAGTTAATAATTTAGTTAAAATACTAATTTGCCGTAAGTTCTACACATTTTTAAGGCTGGTGGTTTGTAAAAAGTAAGGTCGTATTACTTTGAAACAATGATTGTGTATTTGTTAAAGATATCTACTTAACACTGCATTTAACCGCAGGGAATTTGAACAAATACGAATTCACATAAGTAATTAAAAACATAAATTACTCCTCAAAAACAACATTTGTTTTTTTGTATTCCCAAACACGAAACAATTTAAATCTTTTGTTGGTTATTTTGGCCAAACAACTGATTTCAGAAATACAGACAAATTTGTCGTGCATTCAATTCATATTGTTATGCCTTTATGCATTTCTGCATCGAAGTGACGTGGCAATTATACAGGTATAACTAATACACAAAGCGAGGCATTTGTATGCTTACCTGAACAAATATGGCCAGCTCTTAACCTGCCCCTGTCTGTAAATAGATACGCTTCCAGTTTTTAAGTCCTCTTTTTTTTAAGTTAAACACTCTTAGAAACCAAAACATAAAATTAGTTGGGATTTCTGATTCGGTGGTCAGAATTTAATACTTTGTCTCATATATCGGTTGCAAGGAAACGGAATTTATTATAATTGCCATGGCTACCTTGACTGATTCGGCGTAATTTGGACGGTTTTCGGTACCTAGTGTAAACAGCTCAAAATTACAAATGTAGATTTTGTTGATAAAAAAACTTCGTGAATTTCTTGGTATTAATTACATACTGGTAATTTTCGATTAATTTAGATTTAGGTACAGTTAAGGATTTTAAAAACTGAATTTAAAAAGCAAATTTGAACAAAAGGCATCAGGACGGCGCACTCAGCCTTGATTAAAACGCGCCTTTCGAAAAAAAACACCTTTGTCACGGTGACTTCATGAGTGAGAACGTCTTTATTTCTGGAAGTCGCTAATAATAATTAATTAAGAAATTATATTTTAAATTTATGTGAATTGCCAAATGTGTAATTTGTAAATATTAGTTTTAAACTAGCAAAAGTCAGAAGCGGGATTTAATCGGCTTAGAAGGTTTCCACATTAGGCAAATGTTTTAAAAATATAAATAAATTGTTGAAAATACTTTGATATGTAAATAAATGCCAATTTATTATGAGTTTTGTGTCTCTTAATTTACGTACATATTTTAATTTCAAAACTGGGGAAAAACTTACTTTCTAGGTGCGACCTACTAACTGAAAGAGAAGTAAGCCCTCAAATGTTAATATTTGGACAACATTTTCAAAAGATATTGTGCAATCTTCAGTGCCAACTCAAAAAATTAAAATTTAATTAAAAAATTGTAACAGTTTTTAAGTTTATGCTAAGAGTTTGTTAGGAATTTTTAGAAAAATAAATTAGGAGGAGGTCTCATAGATAACAATCAAAAACCACTTTGTAAAGATTTATAGGCTAGTTCTGATGCGTGCGTTGCATATGAGTGAATGCGGCGCTAGATTCTGTCCTACTTCCTGCGTAAAGTAATTCCGTTGTCCCATAACTCTACCTTAACTTCCGGTTATTCTACAGATTTATGTGCAACTTTGAGATTACATCTATTCGAGAAATAATTTCTAAAGTGGAACAATTAATCTATTCTTGAATTCCTAAGCTTCTTCTTTTAAATAATAAGTCTGTAGTTCTCAATACAAAATATTTATACGCTAAAAGTTTGATAGAAAGGTGCCCTGATATTTTCAAAAACGAGTGACCATTGTTCGATAAACAGTCACAGAGAGGCTTGTTTACCCGTTCTTTTAAAAAAAGTAAAAAAAACGTGAGGAGCTACCTGGATTCTGAATTTCTGTTTACTTTGAATTTTTTAATACAAAAGCTGAATTTGCTTGCTCAGTTATTTCCTGTATTTTCTATAAATTTTCAAAATTACTCATTTCACATAGTTTAGTCGCTTGAATGTTAAAAACCAGCACTCCACAAGTAAAATGACACCTTCTCACGACACATTCTACTCTAATTTTGTTCCACATAATCCGTACACTAACATAAATGATAAAACAATATGCGTCACTTAACCTATCCCTAACGAAGTCTTTCTTAGTACAAATAAGTACATGAAGAAAGTATTATCAAATGCAGCAAAATAAATAGACAGAGGCAGTTGAGTAGCCAGTTAAGGAAAACATAGTAAAATCCAACAAGGGACGGTGTGGTAAAGGTGCGAAGACAAACAGAGTAATAATAACGGAAACTAATCAAGATTGGCTAGAAGACATGAGAAAACAAAGCAAACATGACTAGTCTGACTCAAGCCCATTGTAGATGAGCATTAGAAGAAAGCAACATAGTACGGATAGAAATGTTGAACTCGAAGGGCAGTACAGATGTGAGTAAAAGAAGGAATGAGGAGGCAGAAAATACAGCAAAGCAAGTATGTGGACAGAAAAAGAGAAGACAACAAGCAAATGAATGATAAAGCAATATTTGGGCAAAGAAAACAAAGCAGGAACTTTTATCAGGAAACAAATATATAGAAGCAAAGAACGGTCTTTAACAGGTAACTTATAACGAATACTGAACAGGTGGTAGAATTCTTTGACGAAATATTAAAGGACAGAATAGTTTATAGTGACGAACAGGAGCACAGGGAAGACGCTGAAGAACCGACGGATAGAGTAGTGAAAGAGCAGTTGTCAGTAACATCTAGGGGCAATAATTCTCGCAATTTTGCTTACAACCTTTTTTGGCTTTTTGGTAATCCCTATTTACTTAGCTGAATTTACCATCTAAAAATTTTAGATCAAAAAGTGTTTCTTATTTATTTGCTTACTGTTTATCTTTTTTCCCACTATGATGAAATGAAAGGAAAAATCGCATCGTATGTTTTAGCTTCAGTCAGTTGCTGGCGGTTATCTTAAAAAGCTCTTTTCACTGATGGGAAGATTTGCACTTACAAGCCTGCTCAAAACTATTACGGTCATCGCCAATTGCCCAGGAAATGTAAGAAGACGACCACTGTTTTAAAACTTGTTGCCACTGTCATATTCCAACGCCTGTCATGGTACAGGTAGGTATTTCCGCTACAGGCGAAGGCGCCACTTGTGTTAATTCAAGGAAATGTTGCCAATTAAAACAGATCTATCATCCGTTCTTCCCGACGTTTTAAAGCCATGAATGATGAAGTACTCTGACGGAGAAGGTTTTGTGTTGCAGCAAGGCTGGGCTCTTTATAGATCGAAAAGTATTGGAGAAAGCACATTTTCCTAATATAAGGGGGATATAACAAAACAAATGTAGCTTTGACTCTCTTCGCCACAGTACTTGGAAGATGAGACTGTGCTTCGGCGCTTGGCCCAATCAATAATGAAAACTTGTTCTGAGTGGTTTCCTGAATCTTGGGGCAAGGACGTTTGGCCTTAAAATTGACCGAATTTGAACGCAGTAGACTATTCCACGTTGTTAATTTTTGAGAAGAAAACCTGGCACAAATCTACAAAAAAAACCTAAAGGATCGCGTCGAAAATCATATTGTGTGTGTGAAAACTGCCCCGTCTTGGAATGACGCGACAGACTTGTTTAGAGTTTCGGAAGCGCTAAATTCCATCCGATCGCTCCATCGCTTCAATACTGCACTGTGTCGTCTTTCGGGAAATCGTGGGCTGATCCACGCCAAACCATAGGTACTATCGTGTAGGATAGGATACCTCTTCTAAGAGGAAAAGTGGACTCCATCCAACCCACTTTTAACTTTGGGAAACTATACAGCGTCTTTATCAATGCTGAAAATGCTTCCCAACCCGATATATCCATCTACACCGATGGGTCTAAAAATGGAGAGCTAACAGGTGTAAGGGGTATACTCAGAAGACCTGAAGCTTCAACACAGTTCTGCCTTAGGTAAACACACTACCGTATTTCAAGCAGAAACCATGGGCATCTTGTAGGGTGCAAGCATAGTTCTGGATCGAGGAATACCAGCCCTGGCTTCGATAAGAGGAACCATGTTGGGGGACTTCTGGCCAGAATTCTCAGCATACCTCCTGCAAACATCATTAGGTACATCGAGAGGGTAGGATGGCTTGAGTGATGCAGGCAGGCAGGGTCTTGTGACGGAGGTAGCACAATAGGCCCGCTTTGTGGCCTAAGTGCATGTAAACTTAGTTTTACCCTCCACATTGAATCCAGATTCTAGGTACTATCGACCCCTGTATGCAGAAAACGTGGTCCAAAATATTGTCGTTTTGCCTTTGTTCTCTGGCGACTAAGCACTGCTCTTACTTTGGTTTAATTGAGAATTGTATACCGGATTTTTAGTCTAAAATGTTATGTCGGGACCTGATTTTGCTTTGCAAGTGTTACGATAGGCGCCATATCTTACTTGTAGTTGTCAATTAATTGAAAGTTAATAATACAACTTTATAGAGAAGTTGAACATGTTCTACTTCACTACTTACTAAAATAAAAACATAAAACCTAAAACTACGATATTTAGAAAGGGTGAGTTCTCGTCATAAACTTGATCCCGTGAAATCCTAAACGACGATCCCTTAGGACAAGTTGTAAAGCTAAGTCTACAGAATATTCGATGCCAAATGTAATGTTAACCTTTTTTATTTTCTAACAGCTGGAATCCCGAACAGCAAATGCTAGAGAAAGATCCCCACTAAATATCAGATCAGCAACAGCAATCATCAACTCTTCTTCGTCCATTATTAATACACGAAAGATACAAAAAAGTTATTGTTTCAGAGATCATTTTACACAACTCTTTACCTGAGCCCTACCTAGGAGCGACGGACGTGGACTACCTGTGCCTGCGCTGCCTCTTTATCATTGCTCTATTTGGATGTCATCCGTTTGGAAGTAATCCGTTTGGAGCGATGTTGAGTGGCGACCTTAAAAGAGACTTCGAGGCGTGCATGTGATGCAATTACCATGATACAATTTGCGATCATTATCGGAAACTTCTGAAAACGACTCCGAAAACGTATCAATTCCATCCATTTTTGTTAAGAATGAATAGTCCAGTCAAATGGTCGAAATAAACAGGCAAACTTTGCATTTTGGGTAGGCAGCTATTTTTTTTTATCGTTGTGTAGAGGGGTCAGCGATGAGTCTAAATCAGGGTTTTCGGGGTGGTAACCCCCTCCATTCGGCCGCCATTTTGAAAAGAAGGGTTAGGTAGTTTTTGGGCTATATCTCTGTAGTAGGGAATCTCACAAAAAATTAGTATACAGCTTTTTTGTAGAAAATCGTATTAATGCACGATTTTTATTCATAACGTTTTTACATAGCATTAATAATAAAAAAGTTATAAGCTGGAAAAGATAAAAACTTAAGGGCTTATAACTGTTTTATTATTAATGCTACGTAAAAAAGTTATTAATAGAAATTGCAGAGAATATGGTTCTCCACAAATAAGTTTTACACAAACTTTTTGTAAGACTCACGACTACAGAGATATAGCCGAAAATCTAATTAACCCTTCTTTTCAAGATGGTGGCCGACTTGGGGGGTGGGGTGGTGGGGTCATATTAATAAAAGTTGTAGATAATACGATTCTCTACAAAAAAGCCTTGTACAAACCTTTGTAAGACTCACGGCTACAGAGCTATAGCGCTATAGCCGAAAAATTAATTAACCCTTCTTTTCAAGATGGCGGCCGAATGGAGGAGGTTACCACCCCGAAAATCCAGATTTAGACTCATCACTGACCCTCACATACATCGCAAAAAGAAAATCGCTGCCTACCCAAAATGCAAATTGAATTACCATTTGACTGGACTAGTCCAATCAAATGGTTGAAATAAAAAGGTAAACTTTGCATTTTGGGTAGGCAGCGATTTTTGACGATGTGTATGGGGGTCAGTGGTAAGTCTAAATGAGGATTTTCGGGGTGGTACCCCCCTCTCCATTTGGTAGCCATCTTGAAAAGAAGGGTTAATTAGTTTTTCGACTATATCTCTGTATCCGTGAGTCTTCAAAAAATTTTGTTCAAAACGTTTTTGTAGAAAATCGCATTCTCTATAAGTTTTATTAATAACTTTTTTACGTAGCATTAATTATAAAAAAGTTGTAACCTCTAAATTTTTTGTCTTTTCCGGCTTATAACTTTTTTATTATTAATGCTATGTAAAAAAGTTATTAATAATAAATAATAGATAATACGATTCTCTACAAAAAAGCTTTATACAAACTTTTTGTAAGATTTTCGACTACAGAGGTATATCCAAAAAACGAATTAACCCTTCTTTTCAAGATGGCGGCCAAATGGAGGGGCTTACCACCCCGAAAACTCTGATTTAGATTCACCACTGACCTCTCTACACACCGATAAAAAAAAATCGCTGCCTACCCAAAATGCAAAGCTAAATTACCATTTGACTGGACTAGAAGCACAGAACACACATGTAGCACAGAAAACTGAAAAAATTTTAGAGATGGGAACTAAAACGGAATTTACGTGTATACGACAAGAAAATCATGGTACACCAGTGGATTTCAATCTTGTAAGTGGTTCCTGAAGTTCAGAGGATACATGCTAAACATGATGTTATAACAGGTATCTCTCTTTTTCAGCCATGAATTTCGCCTTGTATGTTGCTCCAATTGGTGCTATTCTGAACTTTTCCCACCCATGTTAGTTCCGTTATTTTTTTTAATCACCTACCCAGCGTATTCATAAACTTCCTCTCCTTTTCATTCTTCCTAAATATGATACACGTACAACCATGGGCAAAGGGCCACTAAAGACGTTATAGTCTAAGTAAGTTTTAAATGGCTGTTGATAAGGTTTTTGTTTCCCCGCCCTATGCAATTTCAGATTTAGTTACAACAAGATATAACGCATACCCGTGTCCCGCTCTGACTCCTGAAATTTGCCATTCGTTATATCTTGTTGTAACTAAATCTGAAACTGCATAGGGCGGGGAAACAAAAACCCGTTCAACCGCCATTTAAAACTTACTTAGACTATACACAGATTAATTTGGGAGCATTAATCATGACGCCAAGAAGAGGCTCTTCCAAAACACAGCAGAGAACATTGTTGCTTATGGAGGCAAACTATGGCCACTTGCACAAGGCATTAAGAAGAAATTTCGAATAGTGGGGATTCAGTATATGGAAAGATACATATAAGTAACTCTTAATTACTAAATCAGAACAGCAGAAATTTTGCAACAGCATGGACCTGTTCAAGCATGAGGACATCCGAGAATACTGCACTCCAGTCATAAGGGTGTGTAAGGCGGCTGCCGCAATAGATGGCCACACATAAGGACGAAGTGGTCTCAGGGGAAAACGGAAAAAGGCAGCCATGAGCGAAAGAGAACTAAAGAAAAATTACTGGGACCATCAAAAGGCTATAAAAATAGCAAAGGGGTAATTCAGTAAAATAAAAGCATAAGGAGAATCCTAACTGTTTCCCTAACATATTCACTGAAAAACTCAAAAAGAATTTCAGGATTTAATTTTGTTGGCTTGTTTTTAGAAAATGCCAGCTGACATTATGTCTGGTAATACTAAAAATCTATTGCTATAATTATAAAAAATGTCCCAAGCATAATTAAAACCAAATAAGGAAAACCGCAGAAAACAAATAAAAACAGTAACCTACTTGCCTTTAACGGTATAAAAATTTGTATCATATTTCGTCCTATCTCTCCACTAACGGTTTGCATATTTTACTGAAATTTTATATCCGTCAAATAAGCATCAATTAAAAAATAAAGCAACGATATTTACAACTGATGCCTTTCGACGTCAAAAAAGATGCATATCAGTTTTACAAATTAATATTCCGAGAAATGTCAGATTCATCATTTTATGTTTTGTGTGTTTGTTTAAATTTAACCGCAGGTGTAAATTTGGGAAGATATTTCAGTGATTTGTGCCGTGATAAGGCATTGAAATGTTTGATTCTTATGGTTAATTTTAAATTTATGTCTGATGTGTGCTGTATTTCCTAAAACAACCCAGCCTTAGCTTGGGAATTAAAATAATTCGGTGAGAATTCAAATTTCAAAGAATGATAAATCAACGAATTTCTGGGAATTGAAATTTTACAAAATATAAACAGAAGCAAGACATACATACAAAAGAGCTTTTCCACCCAACAGACAGTTATGAATCATAAGTAATTAAAGTTTCTAATTATCGCAATAAATCAGCCAACAAGCCATAAACTGCAAAACGTACACACAAAGAAATAATTAGCAGCAACACTGAACGGACCTTAGACGTTGTAAGTACATTACAAAACCCTTATTAATCCAATTTATTCCTAAAGCAAAGGAATGTTCAATACTAAATGATTCTGTTTCAAAGAACCTTCTCCTTTTTAAACAATTCTAACCAAATCTGCATATTTTATTAGCATAAAATATAAATTATATCGGTTTCGTTCAAATAAAATTATTTATTTTAAACGTATGCAAAGCACACATTGGAATTCATTGTTTATTTTGCCCCCGTGAAAAATACGATTAACGATGATGGATAAATTTAAAAGTTTTTAATGTCGTAAATTCTACAGCTTTAAATTTGTCTACTACGCAATTATTTTTGTCCGCGATGAATTATGATAATAGTTCAAGTTGTACTGGTATGGTATTGTTAATAATCAGACTATATTTTTCATTTTTAATGAAGACATAAGCTCGAGTTGCAAAATCTGATTTTATTTGTTATTTATATTTCACTCCGAACGCTGATATATGCATTAAAATATTTTTAATTTACTTCGTTGAATTTAATTAAATTCTTGTTGCAATTATCACATGCTTGCACGTCTTTATTCTACTAAAAATTAAAATACGAATAAACAACTGTGGCCAACGTACACGTTAGCAGGCAAAATTCGTTACTTGGCGAGCATATTTACATAAAAATGTACTAAAAAATACTTTAAAAATATGTCTTATTTCGCAAATTGTAGCTCACCACACATCGTTAAGTTACCCGTACGTAATCAGGTTGAAAAATCCGGGAAAAGTTCAGAAATTAAAGCAGAAAACGTGGAGACGTCAACGATGCGTTAGAACACCTTGCGGATACTAAAATAAGTTTTCACACTAACTCGGTTAATTTAGAATTTTGCTGAAATGTAGCTTCGAACAAGTAAAGTTGTGATTCATTCCAGGAATCGTAAAAAAACCTGGAGACTTCACCGATGCGTTAGAACACCTTGCGGGCATTAAAATCAGTTTTAACGTCTTAACTCCGGTAATTTCTAAGTTAATACATAAATTTCTGTCAAAACTTTGGCTAAAGTATAGCTCAGAACAAGGAAAGTTGTAATTCGCTCCAAGTATCCTAAAAAATCCTGGAGACTTCAACGATGCGTTAGAACACTTTGCGGGTATTAAAATCAATTTTAGGTCTAAATTCCCTTAGTATCTAACTTAAAACCGGCCGAAATGTAGTAAAATTGTGATTTCAAGAACAATGAAAACTCTTGGAGACTTCTGGAATACGTTAGAACATCTTGCAGATAGCTACTAAAATCAGTTTTCACGTGTTAACTCGGTTAATTTCTAAATCTATCCCAAAAGAAGGAAAATTGTAATTTGTTCCAAGAATCGTAAAAAATCCTGCAGACTTCAAGGATGCGTTAGCGCACCTTGTGGATATTAAAATTTGTTTTCACGTGTTAACTCCGTTAATTTCTAATTTAAAACGTAAATTTCTATTACAAATTGGTCTGAAATCTATCCCAAAACAAGGAAAATGTGAGTAGAATACTGTCAGCTGGGCGGCCATTTTGTTTTTAATTAGGTCAATCAATTTAATCGATTGCGCAATCAAGGTCGAATTAATGGGATTAGCGGTTCAATTCGCGGAATTTTAGGTCGATTTAATTGGATTAACGGTTTAATTAGATCAATTCGCGGAATTTTAGGTCGATTTAATGGGATTAGCGGTTTAATTAGATCAATTCGCGGATTTAATTAGGTCAATTAAAAGTTCGATTAAAATCTCGATTAAAATCGGCGGTTTAATTAGGTCGATTAAAAGTTCGATTAAAATCTCGATTAAAAACGGCGGCCATCTTGGATTTAATCAAATTAATCAATCAAATTTAATTAGATCGAATAAAAGTTGGATTAAATCTTCGATTAAAAGCGGCTGCCATCTTGGAATTAAATCAAGACTAGACCAATCAGGTTAGCGGATTAATTAGATCAATCTAGCTCAAGCTCCTCCCCTCGTACTGCACAAATGGGGTGTGGGGCCCGGAACCGGCGGGGCTGCGTCTGAGAGCAATAAAGGTCATATTGAATTAATCGTTAATCAAAGTTATCAATTTAATCAGGTATACGGCGGATTCGGTATCAATCCGCTGATTAAATAAATATGCGTAATGCATCACGAAAAAGCACGGTTTAATTAGATCAATCAGCGGTTTATCCCAAAAACTAAAAAAAAGAAACGCAGGTCTTGACTTGTCTGTTTACACCTGTCAATCAAAGCTTAAAATTTCGTAAATGACGTCAGGGAATATTGCGAACAATAGGTACCTTTCATCGTCCTACGAAATGTTTTTAATTCAGGCTGAAAAGTTTAAAAGGATATATCATTTGTAAACACAAAAGAAATACAGCTATAAAATTATTCATTTTATTTGCAAAATCGCGCTCACTCCAAAAAGGCAGAGGATTGACAATTTATGAAATTAAAAATCAGAATATAATTAAAATGTTGATTAATAAGATAACAATGCTTTTTAAGTAATAAACGTGTTTTCATAATTAAATAAAAATAAGTCATAAGTGTGGCAGAGTTCCATATCCAGTAGGAAGTGTAATGCGATCCACCTGGAACCGCACCATATCTCGTGCAAAGAAATTTTCGTTACTTTGAAGTTTGAGCGCCGACATCCCGATTCGATCCGAAGGCATGGCGACGGTTTTAACATATTGAATGTTAGTTCATTCTGTAAAGCAAAGGTAATTTTTAACATATACATATAATTAAGAAGACACATATTTTTAAGAACTTTACGATATTTCCTATAAATTAAATACAGTTAGTCATCAGCATTTTGGTAACGTGTTTATTATCAATAGTTTTTTCCCACGCTAAAATGATAAAACAGAATTTCGAATAAAAGAACGCTTAGAGAAATTCGATTTTTAAAATAAAAATTTAAAACATGATTTTAGATAATTTTTTGAATAAAAGTATACGGTATTCCGTCAGGGCTTAATATCAATTGTTTCTTTCATTTTTCTTTGTGGAGATTAATATCAAGAATTTGCCGTTATTAAAAATATTAGAAGTATGAGAAGGGGAATTAAATAGACTAAATCGAGATTAGCGATAAAATCTACGGCACTTCTCGTATATTCGCTATTATTTTCGGTTTATTCCTGGTAAACCTTCAATTTATAATATTTGTTATTATAAAAAATATAAATTAATTTCTGAATATAAAATTGAAGATATGGACCAAATCTAAGTTATTATTATTTCTTTCACTTATTTAATATTTAATTATGTATTTTCATTTTTAGATATATTTTATTCCCACTGACGAAGAACTTTAACGTTCGAAACGTTTGAAAAATATAAAATTTTTTCAAAAGAAATAAAACCTTTTTTTATTTCTGAATAATTGGACTACAATGATCTCTTCCACTTTTGTATAAATTAATTTCATTATAAACTTACTCTTTTTAATGTAGATTCCCCTAAAGTAATTGGAAGATGTAGCCCTCGCTCTACGAGATATGTTCATATAAAGTGCGAACTTCAGGTCTATCGTTGGTAACGTCTTCTAATAACATCTTAAGACAAATTGTGTAATCAGCCTTAAGAATATCTACTATCGTTAAGAATCCCATATTTGAACAAATTTAGTATGCCAGAAATTGATAGATTCGTAAAGTACACCTTGAATGTTTTAACACTAAAACCACTAAAACGTATGCCAAGCGAAGGCAACACAGGGACGTTTTCTGACTAGTTAGTTCGACATCCTAACTATATACGTACGGGTATTTTGTTAAGAATGAGTCAAACCCATTGTCATTACTATTATCTTTCCCATTGTCTTGTTTCAGTAAGTTTCAACTTGTAGCTTTCCTGTATTTTACGAAAAATGCAATAAACATCTGCAAACCTCAGCTAAAACCTTTCACAGGGCTCAAGTTTGACCTTCACAATTGAAATTTAAGTACAGCTTATTTCATAAAATTTAAAACAAAAAGACATTATTAACTTTTAGCATTAAAAATAAAACTGTTTTTCTAAAAATCTTGGGCATAAGAGAAAGCATACATTTAAAAATTTAAATCTGTTATTGTCGACGTAAAAATAGTTATAAAACAAAACTGTGGGTACGTTATTTAATAAATTTTGAATAACAGAACGTTTTGCAAATTTAATTTTAAATTAATCGTGCTGTTAAACCCGACTATCATTTTCTGTTGGTAATGTTTGTCTCAAAAAATATCATTTGTAAACACAAAATAATTAATTAATGATTTTCTTACACGTAAATTAATTTGCCTTTTAAGGAATTCAGATATTCAAGAAAAATAACTGCCTAACATATTTAGCTTTTAAAAATTCCACGTTATTGTAAAGAGTCCGTTTAAAAAATTCAACGTTGTGAAGACAGAAAAACATATTCGACGCAATACTAATTTGGAAGTGTTATTCTTTTAATAACTATGAAAAATATTATCTGTAAACGCAAAAGAAATACATCTATAAAATTATTCATTTATCGAAAAATGATAAATAAATTAGTACTTTTACTGACATGGAGGTATCGCTAATTATTATAACATCGGACTGCAGCGTACACAAATCAATTTACTCAAAGGATCCCCGTCACTTTCACTAAGAAAACTCTGAATACTATAGCTACTTGGAGGTTCGAACACACATTCTTAGTCATTATTATAATATATCTCTCGTACAATAGGGGTATTCATATTTTTTAACGAAACCGAATAAAAAAAAATTGTTGCAGATACAGGTTACAGCTAAAATGAAGAGGTGAACTTTACCAGCCAGGTATAATATGTACACTTCAAATACGTCAGCTTTCTTTTGAAAACTAGCCTTTCACATTGGTTAATAACAATGTCAATTTTTTAAACAGCTCAAATAACAAAGTTTTATACGAAAATGACGGATGGTTTGTGTTTCACATAGCAGCCAGGAATTACGTGAATATTGAAGATGTTATTACGTGGACGCCACAGACGACGAAAACAGTGGACTAGCTAAAAGCCGATCGTTCACGAGTAAGAGTAAACAAGCTGAATTAATGGGTCATGTTCATGCAGATTTGTTTAATCAAGAGAAATTTCTTATTATTTCTGATTTTATCATATTCCGGATTTTTTAAAATGCAGACTGCAACGCTGTTCGTTGTTTCAATGGCTGAACTTGTTATTGAAGTTTAAATTTACTCTTTTGCAGGGCTAGGGTCTGTCTTCATTGCTCCCTGATAAAGTTAAATTCCGTATATCTACAATTGAATCAGTAAAAGGTACGAAGATAAAACTCTAAAATACGATGGCAAGAGATTGTAGGATCAATGCTCTACATATCGCATTAAAACACAGATGAGCCTTAATATTTTATTGACGAAGATACAAATGTTCCTGAAACCATTTCGTTAATTAAACAAACAAGAACGACTGGACAGGCTAACTTGCTAACAAGTTTTTCAAAATCTAGGAATAAATATTTTATGGATCGCCTTTTAAAGAAAGTATTTAGTTTGTGTCCACTTATATTCTGTAAAATAAGTGATTTCACTCTTCAGAAATTTCAAAAGCAGATTTTTCAATGTATTCGTTTTTTTATAATTTGATATATAAATATCTACAATCACAGTGGAAATAAAAAATCGTTAAACACGTGTAACCATCCTATTTTAGTATTCATAATAACATTGATTTATTTTCAGTCGAAAAGAATTCACACACTTTAAAAAAAAATCCCATGACTCACAGAAACCTTAAAGAACTAAACGCAAATAATAAATGTTTAGTTTTAAGCTAAATAGATGTCAACACAAAATGCTTGTACTAATAACATTGAACAATAGGTACAACATGACTCATTGTTCTTGAGTCCCTTACTACAAAATAGTTTAAATCTTCAGTTTTTAGTATTGTTTAGACGTTGAGTGAAAGAAAACTGTTCTATGCCTTTTAAAGTAATTTTTTAGTTTGTGTTCACTTATATTCTGTAAAATAAGTGATTTCACTCTTCAGAAGCTTCAATAGCAGATTTTTAAATGTATAAATTAATCCACCTAAAATGTATTCGTTTTTTATAATTTGATATATAAATATCTACAATCACAGTGGAAATAAAAAAATCGTTAAACACCTGCAACCATCTTATTTTAGCATTCATAATAACATTGGATTTATTTTCAACGAAGATCTTTTCGTAGTGAACAATGAATAATTTATGTCAAAATGTTAAGTCTTAAATTAAGTGAGCCAAAACAATTTTATTTCTAAAATATTTGAATGAATAGCTTAATTATTTTTACTGACGAAAAAGTTAAACGAGTACTCCACAGGTCTCAAAGATATGTTGATGACTTTAACTTAACTCTATTTGATTGTCCTGCAGCGACAGATGTTCGTTTGCCATTTTTTATTTTAATTCTTAGTTTACATGTTAAATACCTTTAACGGATGTTCACCAAGCGGCCAGATCTTTAGATAACCGACCATCCCAGGCTTCTGCTTTTTATGACGTAAGTTACAGTTTGTTTGTATACACCGAGTAATTTTTCAGAATATCTTCGACGAAATCGTTGGCCATATGATAACCGGTGTAGCGCCATCGGGCCGAGAAAGTTCTACAGAGTAACGCTATGTTATGTGATTTTTGTTAATTTTATAAACTACGAGCATCAGAGTTCCAGGAAGAAAATTAAGACCTCACAGCGTGAATTGAGAAACAAATCAAAGATTTTTTCTACAGTTGAAAAGCCACCAAACATTTTTAATAGCGGTTTCAAAACAAAACATTTGATTTTTTGTTAATTTATAAATTACAACTGCTTTTAAATTTTCTTTTTTGATTTGAAAAACAAATCAAAGAATTTTTCTACGACTGAAAAGTTACAAAAAAAAATTAATAGTTTATTCAAGCAAAACATTCGGTGATTTAAATTGTTATATAATTGTTTTTTGTTAATTTTATAAATTACGATTGCTTTTGTAATCTTGATTTGAAAAAACATAATGGATGTTACTATGATTTATTTTATTCAAGTTGGTTAAAGATTTTATAAATTACAATTGCTTAATATTTTTTATTTTAAATAATGTACAAACTAAAGAGAAATTTGAAAGATGGCGTTTCGTTTTAGTTTTTGATAAATTTAAACATGTAAATTGTAAAGTATTGGAAAATAAAGTATGTTCATTAAAAAAAAAAAGCTCTAGAGTGCCTTGAAAATTTGTTTTAAGTATGTCTTAGGCTGTATGTTACATATGAAAATCATTTCCAGCAAACTGTAGCATTATTTTATTCGGACATACTGGTAGGTATTCCCAAAGATATATTTGAACATGTAAAACAAGAATCTCGATCAGGCCAATACATTTTTTAAAATGTAATAACCCAAATGAAGCTGCACATTTAAAGATTATTTGAAATCAGCAGTTATAAATAAAAAAGAAAGAAATCAGTACCAAAGCTAGATGATTATCAATTTGAACTTGTCAGATTCTAATATTGAAAAATTGTTTGGAATACCGGACGATACAATTTATTACACAACCAAATCAGGAATTAATATTCAAAATAAGTAAATTGATAGACACAAGTGATTTGTGTGTACCTATATTCAAATTTTGTAAAAGGACCAGTAATAGATTTGTAGTAAATTCGTTGAATAAGGTACTTACACAAAATCAGCTAGTGTTATCCTTTTTATAGATACATAATATTGAACTGTTTGATAAATTAACTCTTACCTTTGAAGTAGAAGTACGTAGGGGAAAATGTAAATAACGTTAGCGTTATGATTGATTTCAATAAATTTGATGATCTGAGTCACGTATTGGGAGATATGGTTTCAGGGCAGCCGAATTCATTGACACAAGCGGTTTCGGCAAAAATCGTCTTAATCACAAGTTATTGTGCTGGTACATACCGGGTGGTGCATTGTCTCACGCACCATAGGGATTTCAATGTAAAATGAATTTGAAAGGCTTAATTCAAAGAAAGGGTAAAGAATCTACAAGAATTTAAAATTGAAATTAAAGAGTAAATCAAATGATCGTATTATAGTTTATTATGATAAAGCTGTAGCGTCATTTTTATTCGGACATATTACTTGTAGCTATTCCCGAAAATATTTTTGAACATGTAAAACAAGAATCTCATTCAGACCAATACATTTTTTTTTTTAAATGTAATAACCCAAATGAAGCTGTACATTTAAAGATTATTTGAAATCAGCAGTTATAAATAAAAAAAATGAATACCAAAGCTGGACGATTATCAATAATAAATTGAGAAATTAAACAGCACTTTCAAAACTTACCTCAAAGCGTACTCTGGGAAATACCAAACTACCGCGGCCCCCGTCAAGACTTTAACTAAACTCAGTCTAGGATTTCATCCCCACCTTGAAAATTCAACTTCTTTTATTTTCAAGTTATTTGTTAATCAGCTGTTCAGATTTTAATAGACGATTCCAATCAAATCAATTTAATTAGTCCAGTCAATTTAATTAGTTCAGTCATTTTAATCAAGGTTAGGTTAGCTTAACATGTTACGTAAATAAACTATTAAAATAGGTAAATTCAAATCTTGGCCATTTGTTACAGGTATGAAGACATTTTAGGTTAGGTTCGGTTAGGTTAGCTTATTTCAAGGTAGGTTAGGTTAGCTCATTTCAATCTAAGTTAGGTTAGGTTAGGTTAGCTCATTTCAATCTAAGTTAGGTTAGGTTAGGTTAGCTTATTTCAAGTTAGGTTAGGTTAGATGATTTTAATCTAGGTTAGGTTAGTTTTTTAACGTTTTATTTAAACTAACCTAACCTAGATTAAAATCATCTAACCTAACCTAACTTGAAATAAGCTAACCTAACCTAACCTAACTTAGATTGAAATGAGCTAACCTAACCTAACCTAACTTAGATTGAAATGAGCTAACCTAACCTACCTTGAAATAAGCTAACCTAACCGAACCTAACCTAAAATGTCTTCATACCTGTAACAAATGGCCAAGATTTGAATTTACCTATTTTAATAGTTTATTTACGTAACATGTTAAGCTAACCTAACCTTGATTAAAATGACTGAACTAATTAAATTGACTGGACTAATTAAATTGATTTGATTGGAATCGTCTATTAAAATCTGAACAGCTGATTAACAAATAACTTGAAAATAAAAGAAGTTGAATTTTCAAGGTGGGGATGAAATCCTAGACTGAGTTTAGTTAAAGTCTTGACGGGGGCCGCGGTAGTTTGGTATTTCCCAGAGTACGCTTTGAGGTAAGTTTTGAAAGTGCTGTTTAATTTCTCAATTTATTATTGATAATCGTCCAGCTTTGGTATTCATTTTTTTTATTTATAACTGCTGATTTCAAATAATCTTTAAATGTACAGCTTCATTTGGGTTATTACATTTAAAAAAAAAAATGTATTGGTCTGAATGAGATTCTTGTTTTACATGTTCAAAAATATTTTCGGGAATAGCTACAAGTAATATGTCCGAATAAAAATGACGCTACAGCTTTATCATAATAAACTATAATACGATCATTTGATTTACTCTTTAATTTCAATTTTAAATTCTTGTAGATTCTTTACCCTTTCTTTGAATTAAGCCTTTCAAATTCATTTTACATTGAAATCCCTATGGTGCGTGAGACAATGCACCACCCGGTATGTACCAGCACAATAACTTGTGATTAAGACGATTTTTGCCGAAACCGCTTGTGTCAATGAATTCGGCTGCCCTGAAACCATATCTCCCAATACGTGACTCAGATCATCAAATTTATTGAAATCAATCATAACGCTAACGTTATTTACATTTTCCCCTACGTACTTCTACTTCAAAGGTAAGAGTTAATTTATCAAACAGTTCAATATTATGTATCTATAAAAAGGATAACACTAGCTGATTTTGTGTAAGTACCTTATTCAACGAATTTACTACAAATCTATTACTGGTCCTTTTACAAAATTTGAATATAGGTACACACAAATCACTTGTGTCTATCAATTTACTTATTTTGAATATTAATTCCTGATTTGGTTGTGTAATAAATTGTATCGTCCGGTATTCCAAACAATTTTTCAATATTAGAATCTGACAAGTTCAAATTGATAATCATCTAGCTTTGGTACTGATTTCTTTCTTTTTTATTTATAACTGCTGATTTCAAATAATCTTTAAATGTGCAGCTTCATTTGGGTTATTACATTTTAAAAAATGTATTGGCCTGATCGAGATTCTTGTTTTACATGTTCAAATATATCTTTGGGAATACCTACCAGTATGTCCGAATAAAATAATGCTACAGTTTGCTGGAAATGATTTTCATATGTAACATACAGCCTAAGACATACTTAAAACAAATTTTCAAGGCACTCTAGAGCTTTTTTTTTTTAATGAACATACTTTATTTTCCAATACTTTACAATTTACATGTTTAAATTTATCAAAAACTAAAACGAAACGCCATCTTTCAAATTTCTCTTTAGTTTGTACATTATTTAAAATAAAAAATATTAAGCAATTGTAATTTATAAAATCTTTAACCAACTTGAATAAAATAAATCATAGTAACATCCATTATGTTTTTTCAAATCAAGATTACAAAAGCAATCGTAATTTATAAAATTAACAAAAAACAATTATATAACAATTTAAATCACCGAATGTTTTGCTTGAATAAACTATTAATTTTTTTTTGTAACTTTTCAGTCGTAGAAAAATTCTTTGATTTGTTTTTCAAATCAAAAAAGAAAATTTAAAAGCAGTTGTAATTTATAAATTAACAAAAAATCAAATGTTTTGTTTTGAAACCGCTATTAAAAATGTTTGGTGGCTTTTCAACTGTAGAAAAAATCTTTGATTTGTTTCTCAATTCACGCTGTGAGGTCTTAATTTTCTTCCTGGAACTCTGATGCTCGTAGTTTATAAAATTAACAAAAATCACATAACATAGCGTTACTCTGTAGAACTTTCTCGGCCCGATGGCGCTACACCGGTTATCATATGGCCAACGATTTCGTCGAAGATATTCTGAAAAATTACTCGGTGTATACAAACAAACTGTAACTTACGTCATAAAAAGCAGAAGCCTGGGATGGTCGGTTATCTAAAGATCTGGCCGCTTGGTGAACATCCGTTAAAGGTATTTAACATGTAAACTAAGAATTAAAATAAAAAATGGCAAACGAACATCTGTCGCTGCAGGACAATCAAATAGAGTTAAGTTAAAGTCATCAACATATCTTTGAGACCTGTGGAGTACTCGTTTAACTTTTTCGTCAGTAAAAATAATTAAGCTATTCATTCAAATATTTTAGAAATAAAATTGTTTTGGCTCACTTAATTTAAGACTTAACATTTTGACATAAATTATTCATTGTTCACTACGAAAAGATCTTCGTTGAAAATAAATCCAATGTTATTATGAATGCTAAAATAAGATGGTTGCAGGTGTTTAACGATTTTTTTATTTCCACTGTGATTGTAGATATTTATATATCAAATTATAAAAAACGAATACATTTTAGGTGGATTAATTTATACATTTAAAAATCTGCTATTGAAGCTTCTGAAGAGTGAAATCACTTATTTTACAGAATATAAGTGAACACAAACTAAAAAATTACTTTAAAAGGCATAGAACAGTTTTCTTTCACTCAACGTCTAAACAATACTAAAAACTGAAGATTTAAACTATTTTGTAGTAAGGGACTCAAGAACAATGAGTCATGTTGTACCTATTGTTCAATGTTATTAGTACAAGCATTTTGTGTTGACATCTATTTAGCTTAAAACTAAACATTTATTATTTGCGTTTAGTTCTTTAAGGTTTCTGTGAGTCATGGGATTTTTTTTTAAAGTGTGTGAATTCTTTTCGACTGAAAATAAATCAATGTTATTATGAATACTAAAATAGGATGGTTACACGTGTTTAACGATTTTTTATTTCCACTGTGATTGTAGATATTTATATATCAAATTATAAAAAAACGAATACATTGAAAAATCTGCTTTTGAAATTTCTGAAGAGTGAAATCACTTATTTTACAGAATATAAGTGGACACAAACTAAATACTTTCTTTAAAAGGCGATCCATAAAATATTTATTCCTAGATTTTGAAAAACTTGTTAGCAAGTTAGCCTGTCCAGTCGTTCTTGTTTGTTTAATTAACGAAATGGTTTCAGGAACATTTGTATCTTCGTCAATAAAATATTAAGGCTCATCTGTGTTTTAATGCGATATGTAGAGCATTGATCCTACAATCTCTTGCCATCGTATTTTAGAGTTTTATCTTCGTACCTTTTACTGATTCAATTGTAGATATACGGAATTTAACTTTATCAGGGAGCAATGAAGACAGACCCTAGCCCTGCAAAAGAGTAAATTTAAACTTCAATAACAAGTTCAGCCATTGAAACAACGAACAGCGTTGCAGTCTGCATTTTAAAAAATCCGGAATATGATAAAATCAGAAATAATAAGAAATTTCTCTTGATTAAACAAATCTGCATGAACATGACCCATTAATTCAGCTTGTTTACTCTTACTCGTGAACGATCGGCTTTTAGCTAGTCCACTGTTTTCGTCGTCTGTGGCGTCCACGTAATAACATCTTCAATATTCACGTAATTCCTGGCTGCTATGTGAAACACAAACCATCCGTCATTTTCGTATAAAACTTTGTTATTTGAGCTGTTTAAAAAATTGACATTGTTATTAACCAATGTGAAAGGCTAGTTTTCAAAAGAAAGCTGACGTATTTGAAGTGTACATATTATACCTGGCTGGTAAAGTTCACCTCTTCATTTTAGCTGTAACCTGTATCTGCAACAATTTTTTTTTATTCGGTTTCGTTAAAAAATATGAATACCCCTATTGTACGAGAGATATATTATAATAATGACTAAGAATGTGTGTTCGAACCTCCAAGTAGCTATAGTATTCAGAGTTTTCTTAGTGAAAGTGACGGGGATCCTTTGAGTAAATTGATTTGTGTACGCTGCAGTCCGATGTTATAATAATTAGCGATACCTCCATGTCAGTAAAAGTACTAATTTATTTATCATTTTTCGATAAATGAATAATTTTATAGATGTATTTCTTTTGCGTTTACAGATAATATTTTTCATAGTTATTAAAAGAATAACACTTCCAAATTAGTATTGCGTCGAATATGTTTTTCTGTCTTCACAACGTTGAATTTTTTAAACGGACTCTTTACAATAACGTGGAATTTTTAAAAGCTAAATATGTTAGGCAGTTATTTTTCTTGAATATCTGAATTCCTTAAAAGGCAAATTAATTTACGTGTAAGAAAATCATTAATTAATTATTTTGTGTTTACAAATGATATTTTTTGAGACAAACATTACCAACAGAAAATGATAGTCGGGTTTAACAGCACGATTAATTTAAAATTAAATTTGCAAAACGTTCTGTTATTCAAAATTTATTAAATAACGTACCCACAGTTTTGTTTTATAACTATTTTTACGTCGACAATAACAGATTTAAATTTTTAAATGTATGCTTTCTCTTATGCCCAAGATTTTTAGAAAAACAGTTTTATTTTTAATGCTAAAAGTTAATAATGTCTTTTTGTTTTAAATTTTATGAAATAAGCTGTACTTAAATTTCAATTGTGAAGGTCAAACTTGAGCCCTGTGAAAGGTTTTAGCTGAGGTTTGCAGATGTTTATTGCATTTTTCGTAAAATACAGGAAAGCTACAAGTTGAAACTTACTGAAACAAGACAATGGGAAAGATAATAGTAATGACAATGGGTTTGACTCATTCTTAACAAAATACCCGTACGTATATAGTTAGGATGTCGAACTAACTAGTCAGAAAACGTCCCTGTGTTGCCTTCGCTTGGCATACGTTTTAGTGGTTTTAGTGTTAAAACATTCAAGGTGTACTTTACGAATCTATCAATTTCTGGCATACTAAATTTGTTCAAATATGGGATTCTTAACGATAGTAGATATTCTTAAGGCTGATTACACAATTTGTCTTAAGATGTTATTAGAAGACGTTACCAACGATAGACCTGAAGTTCGCACTTTATATGAACATATCTCGTAGAGCGAGGGCTACATCTTCCAATTACTTTAGGGGAATCTACATTAAAAAGAGTAAGTTTATAATGAAATTAATTTATACAAAAGTGGAAGAGATCATTGTAGTCCAATTATTCAGAAATAAAAAAAGGTTTTATTTCTTTTGAAAAAATTTTATATTTTTCAAACGTTTCGAACGTTAAAGTTCTTCGTCAGTGGGAATAAAATATATCTAAAAATGAAAATACATAATTAAATATTAAATAAGTGAAAGAAATAATAATAACTTAGATTTGGTCCATATCTTCAATTTTATATTCAGAAATTAATTTATATTTTTTATAATAACAAATATTATAAATTGAAGGTTTACCAGGAATAAACCGAAAATAATAGCGAATATACGAGAAGTGCCGTAGATTTTATCGCTAATCTCGATTTAGTCTATTTAATTCCCCTTCTCATACTTCTAATATTTTTAATAACGGCAAATTCTTGATATTAATCTCCACAAAGAAAAATGAAAGAAACAATTGATATTAAGCCCTGACGGAATACCGTATACTTTTATTCAAAAAATTATCTAAAATCATGTTTTAAATTTTTATTTTAAAAATCGAATTTCTCTAAGCGTTCTTTTATTCGAAATTCTGTTTTATCATTTTAGCGTGGGAAAAAACTATTGATAATAAACACGTTACCAAAATGCTGATGACTAACTGTATTTAATTTATAGGAAATATCGTAAAGTTCTTAAAAATATGTGTCTTCTTAATTATATGTATATGTTAAAAATTACCTTTGCTTTACAGAATGAACTAACATTCAATATGTTAAAACCGTCGCCATGCCTTCGGATCGAATCGGGATGTCGGCGCTCAAACTTCAAAGTAACGAAAATTTCTTTGCACGAGATATGGTGCGGTTCCAGGTGGATCGCATTACACTTCCTACTGGATATGGAACTCTGCCACACTTATGACTTATTTTTATTTAATTATGAAAACACGTTTATTACTTAAAAAGCATTGTTATCTTATTAATCAACATTTTAATTATATTCTGATTTTTAATTTCATAAATTGTCAATCCTCTGTCTTTTTGGAGTGAGCGCGATTTTGCAAATAAAATGAATAATTTTATAGCTGTATTTCTTTTGTGTTTACAAATGATATATCCTTTTAAACTTTTCAGCCTGAATTAAAAACATTTCGTAGGACGATGAAAGGTACCTATTGTTCGCAATATTCCCTGACGTCATTTACGAAATTTTAAGCTTTGATTGACAGGTGTAAACAGACAAGTCAAGACCTGCGTTTCTTTTTTTTAGTTTTTGGGATAAACCGCTGATTGATCTAATTAAACCGTGCTTTTTCGTGATGCATTACGCATATTTATTTAATCAGCGGATTGATACCGAATCCGCCGTATACCTGATTAAATTGATAACTTTGATTAACGATTAATTCAATATGACCTTTATTGCTCTCAGACGCAGCCCCGCCGGTTCCGGGCCCCACACCCCATTTGTGCAGTACGAGGGGAGGAGCTTGAGCTAGATTGATAACCGCTAACCTGATTGGTCTAGTCTTGATTTAATTCCAAGATGGCAGCCGCTTTTAATCGAAGATTTAATCCAACTTTTATTCGATCTAATTAAATTTGATTGATTAATTTGATTAAATCCAAGATGGCCGCCGTTTTTAATCGAGATTTTAATCGAACTTTTAATCGACCTAATTAAACCGCCGATTTTAATCGAGATTTTAATCGAACTTTTAATTGACCTAATTAAATCCGCGAATTGATCTAATTAAACCGCTAATCCCATTAAATCGACCTAAAATTCCGCGAATTGATCTAATTAAACCGTTAATCCAATTAAATCGACCTAAAATTCCGCGAATTGAACCGCTAATCCCATTAATTCGACCTTGATTGCGCAATCGATTAAATTGATTGACCTAATTAAAAACAAAATGGCCGCCCAGCTGACAGTATTCTACTAATGTGATTTGTTCCGAGAATCGTAAAAAATCCCGGAGCTTCAACTATGTGTTAGAACACCTTGTGGGTGCTAAAATTGATTTTCACGTCTCAACTCCGATAATTTATAATTTAAAATGAAAATTTCTCTTAAAAATTTGGACGAAATTAAGGCCAGAACAAGAAACATTGTGATTGGTTTCAAGAATCGTAAAAACTTTAACTCTGCGTTAGAACACCTTGCGGGCATTACAATCAGTTAGTTTTCACGTCTTAATTCCGTTAATTTATCATGTGAAGCGTAAATTTCTAGTAAAAATTTGGCTGAAATGTATCCCAGGATAAGCAAAATTTGAATTCGTTCTAAGAATTATAAAAAGTCCTGGAAACTTCAACGATGCGTTAGAACACCTTGCGGGTATTAGAATCACTACTCACGTTTAACTCCGTTAATTTTTGAATTTAAGACAACTTTTTGTTAAAAATGTGATTGAGTATAACGCGAAACAAGTTTTAATTCCTCCGGAGAATATATAAAAAATTGGAGGCTTCTAAAGTTGATTTCTGTGTTTTAACTATCACAAGATTTTGCTTAAAAACTGGCTGAAATGTAACAAGAAAGCAAGTAAAATTGTGATTCTTCCAATAATTAACAAAAGATTAAGGCGACTTCAACGATGCCTTAGAAAAGCATGAAGGTTTTTTAAGTTGATTGACATTTAACTACGTTAATTTCTAATGTATAAATGAAACGTAAGTTTTTGTTAAAAACTGACTCATATATAACGAGAAACAAGCAGAATTTTGTTTCCTCCAAGAAATCGTGGGGACTTCATACTTCAATGATGCGTTAGAACACCTTGCAGGTATTAAAATAAATTTTCACGTCCCAATTTCGTTTATTTTAAAATTTAAAAATACTTTTTCAACCAGCAGTACGGCAGAGTGGGAGTGCACGTAATACTGAAATATACAAAGTTAAGCAAGAGACTACTTGGCCAGATCTTGGATGGGTGACTGCTCTGCGTCCGGGGCACTCGACACTGTAAAGGTATAAGAGGGTAGAAGAAAAATAAAGAAAAAATTAATTTTTCTAAAAGTATGGCAGATATAACGACAAACAGGTGGAATTTTGATTCCTTCAAAGAATCATTAAAAATCCTGGAGATTACAGCGATGTGTTAGAACACCTTGCAGGTATTAATATCAATTTTCACGTCTTAACTTTGTTGATTTTAAAATTTAAAAGATACTTTTTGCTAAAATATGCGCAGATATAACGAGAAACAGGTAAAACTTTGATTCGTTCAAAGAATCATAAAAAAGCCTGGAGATTTCAACGCTGCGTTAGAACGCCCTGCAGGTAGGTATTAATATCAATTTTCACCTCTTAACTTTGCTGATTTTACAATTTAAAAGATATATTTTTGCTAAAGGTATGCTAAAATATAGCGAGATACAGCTAAAATATTGATTCTTTCAAAGAATTATAAAAAATCCTGGAGATTTCAATGACACGTTCGAACACATTACCGGTATTAAAATCAATTTCCAAGCCTTACCTTCGTTAATTCGTAGTTTAAAATGTAACCTTCTGTTAAAACCTGGATCAAAAGTAGTACAAAATAAGCAAAATTGTGACACCTCGAAAGTATAGTCAAAAATCTTGGGAATTTCAACGATGCATTAGATCACATTACCGGCAATTAAACCAATTTTTAGGTCGGAACTTTCGGTAATTTATAATTTACGAGGTAATTGTTAGGAAAAATTGACTAAAATGTAGTTCAAAATAAGTTAAATTGTTACTTCTACAAAGAATCACATAAAAACTGGAGACTGAAACAACTCCTTAGAACAAACACCTTGCGGATGTTAATGGTAATTTTAGGCTTTTAACTCCGTTAGTAGGTACCTAATAGCTTCGTTCAAATACGGTCCAACGCTATGATTCTAGCGAATCCCAAACAATCTCGGAGATTTCAACGATGCGTTCGAAAGCACTTGCCTGGAAGTGAATTTTCATATTCTAGTTTTTCTAGTTACCTACAACTTAAAATGACTTGTTGGAAATTTACTTAAATTCATTTCAATACAAACTACTTTACTTTCTCCTACCAAGAACAACCCCAGAGACTTTAATGATACCCCAAAACATATGACCAAGGTACGAAAATAATTCGTAGCTGTATTTAACAACCCAAAAAAGAATTTCCCTATTACCCGCTCGTGTACAACAAAGTACAAATTAAATTACGATTTTCGAGTTTTAACGTATGTTAGTTATTGCATTTTTTATGGACTAACATTCCACTTCGAGTGGTTCTTCCAGGCCAACGTTGTAAATCGTGCTGTTTAAAGAAATTAATAGGCTGCATGTTGTTAGTTATTTGTATATGTTAACCAGAAAGAAAAATACCTTTCGTGGCCAAAATATTCCTGGAGATTTTTCTATTTTGAAAAATTCTTAAATGATTTTTTTTCTGTTAATTAAAGAATTTTGGCAAATATAGGTAAAGGGGCGAATTGCAAAGGAAAAATGGAAAAGTCTATTGAAATTGTTTTAAAATAAAATAATGGTAGTGTTTTATAGATAAAACAATGTTTACAAATATACAAAGCTAATTAATAGTACAACGTAAATAAAACTATAATGTAAATTTGTTTCAGTCTTGCCTGTTTGTTGCTAATTGTGCTTGGTTACCTGAAGGTCGTAAAAAAACGAAAACCATAAAACTCTTTTAACGGCAACATTAAATAACAAGCACTAATATAAGGTGTCTATTTCGAATGCTACATTCTCGAATAGACACAGGTGCTGTCCTTATCGAATAGAAAAATATCAAACGATACAAAATTACCGAACTAAAGAAATGCGGCCAAATTAAGTGCCTATTACGATAACAGAAATTTGATAACTACAACCAGTTTTTTTTATTCGTGTGCTATGCAGACAGAAACCGATGAGACGAGAAAACATCCGAAACGGTGAACGCTATTTTTATCAACAAACCGGTAGTAAAAGTTCGCATTGGATTAAATAAATGAATCAATTACTATCACATCAAATGAATGTAACTAGCTTCCTACAAACGGTGAATGAAAATTTCAGGCCTCTTTCTGAAATCATTTCTAGCCGAGCTAACAATAGGCGCGTGGTTAATTTCTCAATATCTGATTCGAGTATGCTTCAATACGGAATTCCTTACCGTGAAATATGAACCATAATATGCGAAGCGATATTGGTAATTGTAATTAATGTACTTTATAAAGTCAGATTTTAAAACTACGTTTACGCTAAAATTATAAGACGCAGCTGCATGGTTGATGTTAATACTTTTCGGGGATCATAAGCCGTAAAAAATTTTACTGCCCTTAAAACAATCGGAAAAGTAGTTACGTTTGAAGTTTTATACCGGCCCATGAGATTTTCAGTTTCCTACAACCAACACCTTATACATATAGTGATTTATAGATCTATAAATAATGCAAATATTATACTACTCCCTGGAAACAATAATTGCATGGCATGCAAAGCATTATGTACTTGAAAATATGCCAATGTTAACAACTAAAGCGGCTTGTTGTAGATACATAAATATCACAGCTGTTTTCTTAGCTAAAACTTTCTACGTTATAAAGCTTCACAGGTTATGTAACGCGTGTTCAATTGTAAGTCCATCAAGTTAACTTTGAAATCCTATTAGAAAAAGACGGAGCAAAAATGGGACGTGATTTCGTTAACTTGTCATAAAATGACATTTGACAAGTATCAAACGTTTTCAGAATTCTTTTCTTATCGTCGGCAAAAGGGCATTCGGAGTTAGTGTAAGGAAAGGGCAATTTTTCCTCCGTAAGTTTCAACCATGAAGCACACTTGGAATTTGAATTTGTTACAGATGAAATTCAGTTTCCATAAAGGAAATTCTCATTAATATATTAAATTTCAAGTTAACAATAATTATCACCAAACACAGAATAAATAAACAAATTTCAGCTCACCTCATCAGCCACACCATGAAAAATCAATGTGAATAGAATCGCACCTGAAACAAAGACGAATTTAATATATTGAAAAGTCAGATAAATTAACAATTGGAATTATGTCAAAACTAAAATTAAATCGCTAGAATTTACAACATAAAATGGAAGTAATAACTGCAATTATCATGGCATTACAATTAATTGCGTACCTGCCGTCCCACAGTTAAATAAATCAATTCCTTTCGTCATTAACTTTGTACAATTTCAATTAGAAAATGCGAATTAGTAGATATGATATATGACATCATCACAAATAGTAACTTGATAAATTAAATTGCAGCTTATTAAAAGATTGCATTATAAAAATCAAATAGATGGATTGCTTTGATCTTTCAGAAGGAATAAAAATTAAAACACGCACAAATCAGAGGTTCACGAAGATACAAGTGACGTTCAAACATTTGATTAAAAAAACAAACAAATCAAAGTATTTGGATCTGCATGAGAACAAAGAAAAAAATTTCTTAACAAATGCACAAATGAGAGCTTCAAAAGCATGTTTCCTTTCATTTTTTACAACGAAAAAGTGGCTTTCAAAAATCACAAATCAAGGTCTCCAATGATTTTTTAAATTATTGTTTTGAATTACATAGCTACAGGCATACCTTGCTTTGTCTTTACCGAAAGAATAAAAATTTTAAAAATACACAAATCAGAGCTTCGGAAACATTTTTCATTGCTGTTTTACAATGATAAACGTGACTTTTCAAACATTTGATTGAAAAAATACACAAATCATAGCTTCACAAGTAATTGGACCTGCTTTTTCAGACGAAAAAGGCCGTTTCAAAAATCTGTTTAACAAATGCACAAATCAGAGCTTTAAAAGTATTTTTGCTTTGTTTTCTTTGTACGAAAAAATTGATGACTTTCAAAAAAAAATACACAAATCAGAGTTTTGGAAGTATTTACCTTTGATTTTTCAAGGAAATAAAAGTGACTTTCATAAATTGAACTAAAACAATGCAGAAATCAAAGCCTCAGATGTATTTTGCTTAACTTTTTCACAAACAAAAAATTTGATGAAAAACAAAGTGCAAATTGGAGCCACGGAAGTTTTATCAAATTATTTTTATAGAATTGAATTACAAAGCTTCAAGCATATTTTGCGTTTCTTTTACAGAATAAATAAAAATTAAAAAAATACACAAATCTGAGGTTCAAAAACATGTTTCTTTGCACTTTTCAACGATAAAAGCGACTTTTCAAACATAATATAATCAAACCGAAGCCTCACAAAAAAAACGGCAAAATTGTGATTAACAAATGCACAAATCAGAGCCTTAAAAGTATTCTACTTTGCTTTTTACAAAGAAAAAAGTAGCTTTAAAAAACCTCTCGAAAACAATACAGAAATCAGAAGCAGAACTATTTTGCTTTCTTTTTCTCAAAAAAAATTAAATATTTGGTTAAAAAAGACGCAATCAAACCCTTCGTTTTTTTTTTAAATAAGAGCAGGTAAAATACTTTGCTTTGCTTTTTCAGAAGGAATAAAAAATTACAAGATACACAAGTTAGAGTTCATTTGCTTTCTTATAAAGACAAAAGTGAGTTTCAAAAATTTGGTTAAAAATACACATAAATTAGAGCCTCATAAAAAAATTCTCTGTTGATTAAAAAATGCAGAAATCATAGCCTCGGAAGTATTTTACTTTGTTTTTCTCAAAAACATAAAATTTGAATACAAAGATATTCAGACATCAAAGCCTTAAAAAAGTATTTTGCTTTGCCTTTTCACAAGGAAAAAGGCGACTTTCAAAAATGTTATTAAAATAAATCAGAGTCTAACAAGTGTTTACATTTGTTCTTTCATATATTTAGATAAATGTAACTTTCAAAAAGTTGGTTAAAAATATACACATCAAAGCCTTACAAGTATTAGGATCTGCCTTTTCAAAATAAAAAATGACCTTTCAAACACTTAAAAATGCACAAATCATAGTCTCAGAAATATTTTGTTACGTTTTTTTACAAGGAAAAAATAATTTTCAAAAATGCAATACAAAAGATAAATTCAGAAATCAGATCCCCAAAAATATGTTGCCTTACTTTTTCAAAACATTGATCAAACAATTTACAGATTAAACATATTTGGTTTACTTTTTCAGAAAAAAAGAATTACTTTCAAAATTTTAATCAAAAAATTCAACAATCAGAGCTTCGGAAATATTTTGCTTTACTGTTTCACAAGGAAGCCGGGGTGGCGCAGTGGTAAGAGCGACAGGCTAGCGTTACGTTAGTCCCCAGTTCGAATCTCCCGATGGGCAGGATAATTGGACACCTAATTAACGACGCGCTCCTCTGAATACAGGCTTACGATGTAGAGTCACAAGGTCTCACACACAAACATAATGAAAAAACCAGAAACTAAAAAGGGTGCATTAGTCTAGCAAACTTATCATCACACATATGAACTTCCTAGTGAAACGTCTTTAAGACGCACTATGATCCACTAGGAGCGAGGAGGACATACATACATAAGTAATTGTTTTAGAAGGAAAATGTACTTTCAAGAATTTAATATAAAAGCACACAAATCAAAGAGTATACTTTGCTTTTTCGCAAAGAAAATTGTACTACCTTGGTTTTAAAACTTGATTAAAAATATTCAAAAAAGTGTAATCAATTAAAAAAATATAACACAATTCCATCGTGACTTTTTTAGATTAATAACTTTTTTAATTCATAACTTCTTGTTTCTTTCTTTGTTTTTCTACCATGCTTAACTTAACTTAAAAATTTGTTTCTATTGAGATTAATACAAATTTCGTTTGGGAAAGGAGATGGTCTAAGAAAATGTTTGATCATTTTAGTAGCAATTGCTTAAAATACACGAAAGGTACTATCTATGCACTATGAACAGCACAAAATTGAAATCTTTTAGTGAATTTTTTTGTTATTGAATTGACAGCACTATATGTTTTTAAAATTTAGTGAGATATTTAGTTCCCTGAAATGTTGGGTTATACTGTCATGTTGACAGATATCAAAATCAAAATTTTTATAAATATGTAGTTCCGTATGCAGTTTTTAATTCTTTATGCCATAGATTAATTGCCTTATGCCCTCTTTCGGTACAATTCCTGGTTCAACATTTAGGTTACATTGCATGAACATTTTTATTTTATAATTTGTTAAAATGTCAGATTTCAAATTTTCCTCCAATCATATAGGAACCAGAAATAACAACATTACAAAGCAAATTTTCTGTACCAATAGGTACCAATTGTTCAGTCCATTCCAACATAAATCTAGTGTCCGCGAGATCAGTGAACAGAATATATAAGATACACACAATTTAATAGGAACACAACGATAACCAAAGAAACTGATAGTTTTGAATCCAGCTCAAGAACGTTTAACGACGAACTACTCAAACGGCCTTAAGACTTACAAATTTATGAGAAATTGCTTCCCACATTTAAACGAAAAAATACAACAAATAGAAGTAGGACGTAGAATTAGTCAAATGTTAGTCTGATAAATTATTCAATGACGATGTATATTGGCCTGTAAATTTTGGAATCTTGTTTAAAACAATCTAGGAAAGCACTAGCCCGGTCTGATTTAGTTGCTTAAGTAGTTAGATCTGCTAAGCAAGCTAAAAATATCAGATCAGTACTATAAATGTGTAAACAAAAATCATCTACAAATATATTTATTGGACTCAGGAAATTGCTAAAACATTCAAAACATCTCTGAGAAATTAAGGAAATTGCTGAGAAATGTATTCTTTCAAAGTTTACAAGTTCAGAAAATTTTGAAACATTTTTAAACAGCACCTTGGATCAAACGAACAATGAAAAACTGTATAGGGTAAAAATTAGTTCGAAATAAAAATAATCCACAATTATATCTTTCCAACACAAAATAATTCCAAAAAATTCAGGAAATCGTTAGAAAATTCCGGAAGGTATTGGAGAATTTGGGAAATTCGTTTAAACTTCTCAATATTTGAAAACATTCCTAAAATATTTTAAACGACAACTTAGATTTTATTATTTATAATTATAATTAAACATGTATTTATTTAACTCAAAAGATTCCTGAAATACAAGGAGTAGTTGTGAAATTTAAAAAAAAATTGGAAATTTAGGAAATGCGAAATTCCTTAAAAATATGTTAAATTATTTTCCTTTTATTCGATATTTAATTTTATTATTAAAATACTAAAATCAATTAATTTATTTGTTTATTGCGATTTAAGCCATTAATTCTAATTAATAAGAAAACAAAAATTCTTGATGTGTTTCCAATTTAATTAAGGCATATTTAAAAATGCTGGAAAATCCATGAAATATCAGGGAAGTTCTTCAGGAGAAAATTGCTAAGAAATTCTTCGAAAATTTTAAGGATAGTCTTTAAAAAAAGTTTCCATATTTGAGAAAATTCCTGAACAATGTTTCAACGACAACTTTGATAGAACAAGAAAATTCAGGCTAAAAATTAAATTAGAATTTTTATAATCTGAAAATCAATTCATTTAACAAAGAGGATCCTTAATAAATTTAAGAAATCGTTGGGAAAATTTAAAACTGCTTGAAAATCCGAGAAATATACGGGAAGTTCTTTGAAATCTTTAAAGTGCTCAAAATTTGGGAAACTCCTGAAATATTTTTAAACAGCGGCTTAGAACGAAAAAAGATTGTTTAGGGTAAAAATTAATAAATAATCTATAAATATATGTAGGTACGTATTCTTGGTCTTCCTACATTACCTTCCTTGCGTCCTGGCTTCATATACTTCTTTGGCTATTCTGCCGTCTTCATTCTATGTATATGACCAAGCCAACTCAGCTGTCTTTCTTCTATTACTATTTCTATGGGTTTTACCTTCAGCTCTACTATTATTACCGTGTTTCTTATCCTGTTCTTTCGAGTAATCCCCTGAATTCTTCTTAAAAACCTCATCTCTGTGACCCTGATTCTTCTTCTATTTCTTTTTGTTAAAATTCAGGACTCGCAGCCATATGTTAGGGAGGGTCTTACCACTTTCTGGTACACCTGTTTTAATCTCTTTTTTCCGAAGAACGTATTTCTGAGCATATTGTATAACGTTCCTACTTTTCCTATTCTCACTGTTATTTCTTTGTCTACTTTTCCGTTGCATTCTATCATTGTTCGGAAGTAATTATAGCTTTTGACTTGTTCCAGTGTTTGTCCATTTACTTCTATTTTTTTTTTTCTTTATTGGCCATTATCAACGTCTTGGTTTTGTTTATATTTATTTCCATGTTTATTAATTTTAGAGTCCTTTGGTATTCGTTTAAATTATGTTGTAATTTTTCTTCAGAATCAGCCACAATCACCATGTCATCAGCAAATAACATTTCTTGTAGTTATATTGTTTTCATCTTCCAAGATCCTGTTCTCATATTTTTACATCTTTCTTTGGATTTTCTTATGACTTCATCCACGACTATTGAAAATAGCAATGGGCTAAGTACACACCCTTGTTTCAATCCTATATTAAAAATAAATTGTTTAAATTCGTCGTTGCATGTCCTTACTTTGTAGGTATAATATGAATTTCTTTTCCTACACGTATTAAATATTCTACTACTTGTCTTAGTGTAAATATTAGGTCTTGGTTACTTCTACCTCTTCTAAACTCATTTTGTGCCTCTCCTATCGTGTCTTCTTTAATTTTCCTCTCACTCTATTTTCTATTATTCTCGTGAAGACTTTTGCTGGTATACTCATTAAGGAGACTCCTCTGTAATTCGTACAATCTTTTGCATCTCCTTTCTTGTATAATGGCAATATATTTCATCAATTCTGATGTGATCCCATCTTGTCCGGGAGCTTTTCCAAGCTTTAATTTGACAAAGGCTAGAGTAATTTCCTCTGCAGATATCGGCTGTATAGTTTTTCTTTCGTTATCTTTCAATTGTATTATTTCCCGTTCCTCTTGATTTATTTCTTTTAATTCTTCGAAGTATTGTTTCCATCTGTCCATAATATCTTTCTATTCTGATAATATATTTCCTTCTTTATCTTTTATGTTTATTAATCTCGGTGGTTTCTGTTGTTTTGGCTGTTTTATAATGTACTATAAGGTAGTTTCTGGTTCTCTGCGTAATTTTCCTTCATTTTACTGTCAAATCCGGTCCATGTTTGTTTCTTTGTCTCTTTCGCCAAGTGTTTGACCTCTCTATTTATTATTTTATATAGTGTTGTCTTCTTCATGTTTTGACTTTAAGTATTTTTTCCATTGTTGTTTCTTTTCTTTTACTTTCTGGTGTATTTCTGTCCGAAATAAGTGTTTAATAAATCGGAAAATCTTCTAAAAACGTCAATTAATTGCTTTTAATTTTTATAATAACTTAAATACTTTTTCTAACACTCATATCTTATACTGTTTCTATGGTGCATAAAAGCTCACTTGTTATGTTGCCTTTAAAATGCGCTTTTCTCTATAAAATACGTCGTCAATGACAACGTATCTGATAGGCCTTTAAAATACGCTTTTCTCTATAAAATACGTCGTTGCCTAGCAATCTTCGCATTTTGTGAATTGTGACGCGTCTCAAATAATAATTTATTAAAATTTCTAATAATGTATTAGTGAAAGAAAATTTAAGATATTAGGTAGTGTTAGAAAAAACTTTGAAGACAACTCATATGTTTTATAGTTTAAAAATCTCGGTCCGTCTACGACCTTCATTTTTAAACCTTCTATAAAACACTTGTTGTCTTAATAGCTATAAGTATTTGCCAAAAATCAGACACATTAAAACTTTGAAAAATAGTTTGATTTTCCAGTTAATTAAGAAGCTCTGCCCATGAAAATTTCTATAATTTGATTAAGGTAACGAGATCTAAGCATTTTTTCAAATGTTTGGTGTCTTATCATTTATCAAGTTCCTATAATTCTAAACGAAAGTTAAGAGACAGGTGCGTTATAAAATGTATAAAAGTCCTTGGCATACAGAATGGGAGAAATAAATCTGTAAACAAACAAATAAATAAAAAAGGAAAGAAATAAACAAGTAAAATGTCATCGAAACCTTACAACAAAGTATTCAGTAAGTAAATTTCATTATCAGAATGTAGAATTTCTTAACACAATTACGTCGCATTCACTTATTCTAAGGACTGAAATATGATTACCCATTAGGATATCTTAACGACCGTGTTCGTTTGTTTTATTTGCTCGAGGGATGTTTTAATATCCTTTCAAAGATGGTCTTTTCGTGTAGTTGGATTCCTTGTGATCGTTATTAATTGGGCAATAACGCGCCGCGCCGCAGCTTCGCGGTATCTTATTGCGGAGTTGGATCGACTGCATTCGCCGCTGTCTTCGTTTCTTTCGGTTTGTCTAACGAGGGTACGAAGTGAATTTATCAAGTCTCTTTCTGCTAGTGAATTAAATGGCATTATTTGCATTCCTGCTACGCACAACTCGCAAGCAAATCTTAATACCTGAGGACACTACAGGTGATTGTACATTTAATGACGTTTTAACTAAAGAACTCTCATTAGCCAAATTTGAAAACCATCTGATTTACCACAATTTATTACTAACTGGATAATAAATACTCCTTTGGTGATAAACTTAACATTCCTCCATTTAAAGTATAGGTTTATTCAAAATAAAGTTACTTTTGAAGAAATCGGCTAAAGAAAAACATAAATATTCACATTCGTCTATTACATTTTGTTAGGCTTTTTAGGTTACCATAAACTTCTGTTTTCAAAAATGGCTATGACTTTGCCAGGTCGAATCAGTCTTATTCGGAGTTATGTATTACGAATGCATGTCTGGCAATTGTATCATTAGCAGACATTTTCCTAACAGTTGGCCGGCGTGTTCTCATGATCTCATTCCAGAAAATCTTTGGCGTTGCACCTATCTCAAAGAATACATTTTTCTAAGCAATACTAACGACTGCCGAAAAGCTACGAATTTGAATTTCAAAACAAATTGCAGATTAAAACCAAATTTACTGCAAAATGCCGTTCAAGATGTTGACGAGCAACATACGTATTAAACTGGCTAATTGTTTGGCGAATACGAACGTTTTCAATTTTTGCACAATCTATAAAAAAAATTACCAATATTTCTAAAAAATTAATCCCTTATTTTCAACAAATAATAAGATATTTTTGCAGTGTAGGAATTGGCCCTGGTTATCAACTAACTATACTAAAAACCATAAAGCAATCCACAATTTTTCTTATTTTATTTTTTCCCCAAATTCAATTACAGTAATGGTAAAATAAACGAAGGAGGCTTATAACGAAGCTCTCCCAATTATAACAATCCACCAGATGCATCGAACTAAATATAAAGTCTCGTTAAAATTCTCATAAAACCAACATTAAAATTTTCCAGTTAGTGTTGTAAAGTTGTTTTATGATTCAAAAGAAATAGCATACAATATTAAATATACGCCAATTTTCTTCTGGCTGATGGTTAACTAAAGCCTTCATTTTATGCAAAATGCATAAGGCTTTATGTTTTGCTATCAAAATGCTTTTGGTTTTATGAAGATTGTATTAAATATCGACGGCTGGCATTTTATTAAGGGATACTGCAAGAATTTTTTCTGAATTCAGCATAGTCTTTGTTAAACCTACATTTATTCGGATTTTGTTAGTTAATTCCTTGCAGAAGCTAAATAATACTTCATGTTCTGCTACTAAAATGTTTTTGTTTTTATGATTACTGTTTCTGTAGGAGTTTTAGAAAATTCGGCCATTTTTTAAAATAGTTTCTTGCTAAAATGAAAAATATTGCATATGTAACGTTTAATGTTATGCCACCGAAATTCTGTTTGTTTTGCGAAGATTGAATTAATTGCCATTTTCAAGCATTCATTTAGTTATTCTGTAGGAAATGAGATTCTAAAGCAATTAATCTTCTACTACCAAAATCTTTTCAGGAAGATTGTACGAGTATTAAATGTCATTGGCAGGATTCTGTACGAATTAAATAATTTGTTTAAAGAACTTTTTCCCTTAATTTCGTGCGGAAGCAATAAAAAATATTTCAGGCGTAGGCTTTCTGCTACCAGAATTCTTTTTGCTTTTACTTGTATTAAAACTCGTAACTTCGTATTCATTGAGAGATTCTGTAAGAATTTTAGAAAATTCGGCCATTTTTTCAATAATTTTCTTACTTTGTTTCTTGACGAAACAATAAAAAATATTTCATGTGTAAGGTTTAACCTTCCGCTGCCAGAATTCTTTTTGCTTTTACGAAGTTTGTATTAAATGCAGTTGACTGACATGAATTGAAGAATTCTGTAAGATTTTTAGAAAATTGGGCCATTTCTTTTTATTTTTTTTTTCTTAATTTCTTGCTGATGCAATAACAAATATTTCATATGTAAAGTTTGCCCTTCTGCTACCACAATTCTTTTTGTTTTTACGAATGCTGTATCAAAAGTTGTTAGCTGGCATTCTTTAAGAGAAAATTCAGCCATTTTTTCAAGAATTTTCTTACTTCATTTCTTACCAAAGCAATAAAAAATATTTCAGGTGTAAGGTTTAATCTTTTGCTACCAGAATTGTTTTTGCTTTTCTGAGGATTCTATTACAAGTTGTTAGTTGGCAATCATTAAAGGATTCTGTGAGAATTTTAGAAAATTCAGCGGTTTTAAAAAAAGTGTTTTATTTTATTTATTGCTTGTTGAAGCAATAAAAAATATTTCATGTGTACTCAGGGTTTAATCTACCATTCCCAGAATTAGTTTTGTTACCTCCTTTTTTAGAAAATTCTATCTTTGTTTTAAGAATTTTTTTCTTGCTTCATTTCTCGCAGATGCAGTAAAATTTAATCTTATGCTATCAGAATTCTTTTTGCTTTTATGAAGATTATATTAAAACTCGTTGGCTAGCATTCATTAAGAGTTTATGAAAACATTTTAGAAGATTCGGCCATCTTCTTAGCGAATTTTGCGACTCCATTTCTTGCTGAAACAATAAAAAAATACTTCATGTGTAAGATTTAATCTTCTGCGATCAGAATTCTCTTTGCTTTTACGAAGATTGTATTAAGAGTCGTTGGTTGGCATGTATTAAGGGATTCTGTAAGTATTTTAGAAAATTCAGTCAATTTCTAAAGAATATTCGTACTTTATTTCTTGTTGAAACAATATAAAGAATTTTATGTGCAACATTCTTCCACTATCAGATTTTTTCTTGTTTTTATGAAGATTGACTTAAATGTTCACATTCACTATGAACTTCTGTAAGAATTTTAGAAAATTCAGCCATATTTTGAAGATTTTATTACTTCAGTTCTGGCTGAAGCAATAAAAAATATTTCACATCTGAGATTTAATATTCTGCTATCAAAATTCTTTTTGTTTTTAGGAAGATTGTATTAATTGTCACCGGCTGGTATTAATTAATTCGGTTCGTACTGACGCAATAAAAAATATTTGATAAGTAGGTAAGGCTTAATTTTCTGCTACCAAAATTCCCTACGTATTTACGAAGATTGAACTAAATGTCACTGGCAGACATTTATTAAGGAATCCTCTAAGAATTTTAGAAAATTCCGCCAATTTTTAATGAATTTTCTTACTTCTTTTCTTACTGAAGCAATAAAAAATATTTCAAGTGTAAGGTTTAACCTTCTGCTGTTACAACTTTTTTGTTTTAATGAATTAAATGCCATTCACAGGCAGTCTGTAGGAATCTTAGAAAATTCTGCAGTTTTTTAAAAAGCTTTTTACTTCATTTCTTGCTGAAATAATACAAAATTTCTTCTGCTAAGGAAATTCTTTTTGTTTTTGTTTAATGAACTAATGAACGCCATTGACTGCTATTTATTTAAGAATTCTGTTAGAAATTTTAAAAAGCGTTTTTTTACAAGAATGTTCTTAATAAATTTCTGCACCAAAGGATTTAACTTGTTGCTATGAAAATGTTGCTTTTATAAAAACACCATTACGTCATATTTGTCATGAAACTATGCAAAGATCTTTAAAAATTTTGAATGATTTTAAATTGCTTCTTTACTTGGATTTCCTAACACAATTTCTTGCTGAAACTACAGAAGAATTCATACTTACACGTATAAGACCGAACCTTTTGCTACCAATTTTTTTTTTTAAGAAGATGGCTTTAATCATTGATTTGTATTTATTAAGAATTCAAAAGTGCTTTGCGAGACTTCCATGTAATTTTTCAATATTTGTGTCTTTGAATTCTCTTTCGTATTTTACTTTTTGTCTTGCTGAGGTTATAAAACAATATTTGTTTGATACGCACAAGAAAGAACATAAGAATGAAAACTGCGAAACTAACTTTTTTCTGCAACCAAAATATATTTCCAAACGTCCCTTCTTAATTAGATTTTAATTAAGTATTTACTCATTCAAACATTTTAATTAACACCAAAGTTGCTACATTTTCCAAGCATCTTTATAACATTATGCACTAAATTTTTCAGTTTCACTTGGTCTGTAAACCTGCTTCCGTAAGTTGAAAAAAATTCGCCACACAAATAGGTCGCAGATACACATTTTCGACATTTAATTTGCTTAAGATTATTTTTGAGGATTTTCTAATTTTCCCATTAATGAACTTCCTTATGTATTTTCAATCGCTTTCCTTTCCTTCTTCAATATAAGCTGATCCCAATGACTTTAAAGAGCTAACCTCACTAACAGTCTTCTGAAACTTATTTATCTAAAAAACCATTAAACTAATTGTTTTCGGCCCTATTTTATCTATCAGTCAAAGTTCAAAGATCAGCATTGCTCTGAGGAATGACAAAAACATTTTAATTGCCTTCATTCCATCCACATGGGACAAATATTTTAGATTATTTCAACAACAAAATTTTCATAAATTATGGAGGAGATGATTAAAATGTATAGGCGGTTTAAACCTTTTGATGTAATTACTGGCATGGCTGTAAACTGTGTATTGAAACTAAGTTACAGAAATATTGAAAACTAGAACTTCAACCAACAAAACAAGAAGTAGGAGAAGAAGAACCACGTATTTAAAGAAATTAAAGTAGGGGAAGGTTGCCTAGGTTGGACCGTTGCCTAAATTGGACTACCATCCTAAAATCTTATTTACAGACAACTTTCGACATCTAGTAGCTGAACATTAAAGTACGAACCAAACTCAAACTTCAGATCCAAACCATATGTATCAGTATCAAAACGTATCTGTTTTATTAGGTAAATATCATTTTCATACGTGTTAGTGTAAAGTTTATGGTACGAAGCGAAGTCGATAATGAGTAAACGGTAAGTTTCTTTAAAATTATTAATATCAGCTTCAAAAGTACAATAACATGTGCTAAATTCTTCATAATTTTGAATAGATTTTGAGGTTAGGTGTAATTTATTGTTGTGTAATCAAGGTGACCACAGAACAATTTTATTGAACTTGTCTCGAACTCGCCACACGTTGGGACAGCCAAAATAATTAATTACCTCTGAAATGCCCCACATTACTGGGCTCCAAAAATATGTTATGTTCTCTGATTGAAAACATACATTTTAATTGAACTTATTATGTGTTGTGTGCAGATGTGTGTGTGAATACATAAAACCAAATACCAAATAAATATTCCGTATCTAAACCACCTGCAAAAAACAAACACCAACAACAAATTCATCACATTCCAAAATACATGAACGAAAATTCATAACAAGCTCAATTTAAGTTTTTTACATGGGTTCTAGCTGTAGTTAGGATTCAAAAGATTGCAATAATTTAATGTTGACAAATAAACTTTTGATAACTGAATAGTGAATAAATTTAAAATCATACGTTCACAATAAAAATTCATCAAGTTTCGAATTAACAATTACTTCATAAAATTTTCAATATTTAATCTGACTTTATAAAAATTACCTTATTAACAATTACAACAATCAAAATTCAAATTAATTTTATAAAAACACAAAAAAAAATTATTTAATTGACTTATCTGGTGACTTCTTAAAATCCGGGTAAATCTTGGTGAAGGTCGAAGTTTGGCACAGCTGCATTGATAATCAGCTGTTCTGCGTTGATGCCCATGAATTCCAACCCCAACACTCTCAATGGTAAGTCTTTGTATTTTTACTTGTCTTTATAATTTTTATCACTGTTTAAATTTCACTAATTAATCACTGTTTAAATTTCCAGGTTCCTTGTTTTAGATTAAGGATTACCCTTCAAATACGTAGGTAAATAAAACGATGTTTTATTCAAATAACAATTTAACTAATTTTATTTTCAACGAAGAAAATTCACATTACATTTATTTAATAACCCACTTGGTTTAATTATCAACGTTTACATAAATGTAAATATTATTGTTATTATTACACTCAAATTTTCTTTACGACTATTTATTATTAGTAAATTTTACTAGTACTTTCTTATTATTTATTTTAATTGGTTTTGTTTATTTTAATTCACTTCATTTTACACTTTTTATTTAAATCATTCTTAGATCACGTGATATCTGTTTCACCACATTTCAGTTGCTACCCGATATTCATCTGTCTTATTGTTCTAGAATAAAAACAAAAGAACTCTACTACGTCATAATAACAAACTTTGGGAGCGTTTTAGATACGTGCATCCCCAATGGATTTTTACGAGCAACTGCCGTCTTTTCTTTTGTTAAAACCAAGTAAAATAAATAAATCTAGCCAATTTTCAAACCATCTTTAACTTTAATTACTTATTTACGCTTAATTATCAATCAAAATTTATTATTAACTAAATGAAAATTATTTATACTAACTAAACTTAACTTTTAATTTAAATTTTTATTTAAACTAAACCTATTTAAACTTAACTTTAAAGAAAAAGTTTCTTTACTTCGTTTTTGGTTTAAAACTCTACTTGATTTACCTATTTTTCAAAATTATTAATAACTAAACTAAAAACTATGTAATTATATTAATTATGACAAAATAATGAGATTTTGTCTCTTATCAATTTTCTCTAAAATTATCAGTTTGGCTGATAATTGCATTTGAAATCTGACGTTTACTTAAATTTACATTTTTATTGATAATTTCAATAATTCTTGCTTTTAACATTTAAATTCTTGACAAAATTAAATCTTATATGCTCTAAAACATTTTAGTTATGTTTTATACCTTGTCTCAACCTTTTAAAATAAGAAATTTATAATTTTCTATTTTTCACATACATTTGTCCTTGAAATTTACCTTTTTCAGATAATACGTTATGATTTTAACTTTAATCATTATTTCTAGCACAATAAACTGATCTAAGTGTTCCAAAAGACTACTTCATCAAGAAAAATCAGCTTTGTACTGTAAATTGAAATAAATATCTGGATATTTGAATTTCTATCCTTCATTGTCAACTTTAAATATCGTTTTTATAACTTAATTGTTGTTAATATTTGCTTTATTGTAATTAATTTGTATTAATAAATCGTAAACAATCAATAAAATGATTTTACATCAAAAATCAATTTGGTATTCAATTTTATATACTTGATGTATGTAAAATTGTGTTAATAAAATGTTCATAAAGTGTATAAACTTGTTTGTGTTTATTGTATGGATGTATTAGTGTTATTTAAAATGTTTTATGCTCAAAATACACAACATTTACCCCTCTTAAGAATTTTCAAAAAATATTAACTGGTAAGTAAATTTTTCAAAATTATTCTGAATAATTACAGACTTATATTTATTCTTCAACATAAGGTTGTAACATTTGAATGTTAAATCTACCTCTTATTCTATCTGAATCTACAAATTTTAATTCATAAGAACTACCAAATCTTTGATTTATAATAAATGGTCTATTTTTCAATTATTTACTTTATAATAAATTATTTTCAAATCTTATTTGCTATCAACTTCTCTAATTAAATCCTACCTAACTTATAAATAATATTTACACATCCCCCTCTTAACTGACAATATCTTATTTACCTTTTTAATATTTATTTGCATTTTCTTATCTCATTTATTTACCTATTTTCAAAATTTTAATATTTTGACTTTAATCAACCACTTTGCCTTTTCAAAATTTTTTAATTTTTTTAATAACATTAACTTTTCTTTTCTTTACTGAATCAACAGGATTTACCATAATTAATCGATGACTTCTTTTCTACTTTCTCAAATTACTTTCTAACAAACTTTAACCTTTTTTATTCATTTCATTTTAATACATACGTTGAATTGGATATTTTACTTCTAAAAGAACCTTCTTTACTACCTTTAACTCAAAAATATAATCTTTTATAATCAATGATTTATTATTCAATACCTTTTTAATCTTTTTTAATAATGATTTCTATTACCTTTCTTAAATATCTTTCCCCCAATATCTAACTTCATACCTATTATATTTATATTTATTTCATCGTAGATTTATTTATTTATACATCATTATTATACCTTATATCATCGTAGATTTATTTATATTTCATTATTATACCTTATATCATCGTAGATTTATTTATATTTCATTATTATTTTATATCATCGTAGATTTATTTATATTTTATTATTATACTTTATATCATCGTAGATTTATTTATTTTACCCCCCTTTCTTATACCTTCACTTCCTATTTCAATCAATCAAAATCATTATTAAAATTATATTTCTCCTACTTTATATCAAAATTCATAATCAACCGTTCTTTTATCCGTATCAATTAATCTAAAATTTCCTATTATTCCAATTATTATATCACTTTACTGTCATCCCTGTCATTAAATTCAATTCTTTTTATTTAAAATATTACTGTTTAAAATCTTTAAAATTTTCAATCCTTTATTTTCATTATTTATTTTCAAAATTTTCATTCTTGGCAAACTAGGTAAATAAAGAGTTTTTTATTTTTCAAATTATCATCATAAGCTATCATTTAATCTATTCTTATTTACATCATTATTTTTAACTTTAAATAATTACTTTAACTTTACTTAACTACTTTAACTGTACATAATATTAATACTTTAGAATATACTTTTTCATTGCAGTCGTCAACATTAAATCTCCGTTAACTTTAAATTTTATTTCTTTTTCTTTTTAGGGGTTGATTCCCTATCATAGGCGAATCCTACCAACAAACTTCTGTTTAACCTACATTGGTTATCAAACTTATAATTAAAATTTCTGTATTGAAACTTAAGATAATTATTCCTAAATTTATTATGAAACCTACTTCTACAATTATGATACCTATCATTATCTTTAGAATAATTCTGATTATTAAATCTAAACTTATTTTTATTATCAAAATTACTCTTACTATTTTGACTCTTTTTGGTTTTACTTTTTGATTTGTTTTTGGATTTATTTTTATCCTTCTTATTTCTTACATTACTCTTATAATTTTTATTTTTCAAATTATTCTTATACCTTATTTTGCTTTTAACAAAATACCTATTCTTAAAATCATATTTGCCTTTATTCTTATTATTTTTACTCTCATTACAATTCTTATGTTTTCCCTTATGTTTGGCCCTTTTATTGTTTTTACTTTTCCTTTCAAAATTACCTCCTAATTCTTTATTTATACTATCTACTTCTTTCAAATTCCAATCATTGTTATTAATCTCGTTATTTATTTTTATTTCAACATCTCCTATTTGATTACTTTCATCAATTAACTTTGTATTTAAATTATCATAAATATTCTCCCCTCTTACATTATTCATATTTTCATCTTCAAAATTACTTTTAATTTCCCCTTTTAACTCTTTTCTACTATCCTTTAATTCTGTAATCATATTATCTAACTGTGTTTTAATAATATTCACTTCTACTCCCTGTTCCTTAATATTTATAAAATTATTATTAAATTCATTTTTGATTTCTCGTCTACATATTTCAAGTTTATCATTAAAATTTCTTTCTTGATTTTCAATCTTATTTACTAACTCAGTTTTAACATCCCATAATTCTACTTTAACTTCCCCTCTTAAATTATTGATGTCATCATTATTTTTGTCTAATTTTGAATTTACATTTGTTTTAAAATCATGATTTTCTTTAACTAAATTGTCTAATTTTGTATTCAACTCGGTTTTAAAATTTTCTAATTTTAAATTTAAATTTGCATTTTGATTGTCTAATCTTGCATTTTGTTTATTTAATTTATAATTAATTTCATCCCTGTTTTCTTCTAATTTAAAATTAATTTCTGTTTTCAATTTATTAAAACTGGTATCTAACTCTTCTTTTTGACTATCTAATTTTAAATTCAACTCTGTATTAACATTATTCAATTCTGTTTCTAACTTCTCAAAATTATTTTTATTCTCATCCTTCATACTATCAAATTTTGTGTTAATATCTGTTTTAAAATCTTCTAATTTTTTATTATTTTGATCTAATTTTTTATTCTGAATATCAAATTTTGCATTCAAATCTTCTTTTTGAGTATCAAATTTTGCATTAAAATTCTCATTTTGGCTATCAAATTTTGCATTAAAATTCTCGTTTTGACTATCAAATTTTGAATTCAATTTTGTTGTAAAATTATTAAAATTTCTATACATATCTTCATTTTGACTATCTAACCTCATACTTAAATCTATCTTAAAATCTTCATTTTCCTCAACTAAATGATCTAATTTAGCATTTAAATTTTCATTCTGATTATCAAATTTTGTACTTAAATTTTTATTTTGATTATCTAATTTAAAATTAAAATCTGTTTTTAAATTATTAAAATGATCCTTATTTTCAATTTTTACGTTATCTAATTCTGTTTTCACACTATTTAGATCCTTACTATTCTTATCCAATTTTAAATTTACGTTATTAATATCAGTTTTTAACTCTGTTCTTAAATTCTCATTATCTTTTTCTAACTTATCAAATCTTGTATTCATACCCATTAACATCGCAATTACCTTTGATAAATCTGATTCTCCCGTTTCACCTTTTTCTACCGAGAAACCTGCTTTATTTTTATCTGCCATTTTTGTTAAATTACTGTCTAATTTAATATTAACATTCTTGTTTTCCCCACTTAATTCTGTCTTTACTTTGTGCGGTATAAAATTATATTCCTTATTTTCCCTATTTATTCTCATATTCCTATTATTATTAAAACTTTTAATTTTATATTGTATCCACCTTTTTTTATTTTCTATTCTTGAATTCCTTAATTCAATACGATGGTTCACATATTCAATATTCTCCTCACTTAATCCATTCATTATATCATTTACTTCTGAAGCTAATTCTTTTTTCTCATCCCCGAATTTGTTTATATCCATAAAATCTTTACTTAATTCTAACTTGAACGACTCTGGCAGAGTTTCATACTCTTCCATTACTTTTGACCACTCTAAATCGCTCATTTTATCTTTCTTATCTGCCATCTTTTCGAATTTAATATCAGATTTTTCCTACACTTTTGAATTTCTTATGCTTTAAAATTTTCTTATCCGTATGAAGCAAAAATTTCTTCATATAACTTTACAATAGTAATTAAATCAAATTAAATATGAATATGCAACCCTCAGAATAACACAGCCACACGACTTTGGGCGCCAAATTTATGTTGTGTAATCAAGGTGACCACAGAACAATTTTATTGAACTTGTCTCGAACTCGCCACACGTTGGGACAGCCAAAATAATTAATTACCTCTGAAATGCCCCACATTACTGGGCTCCAAAAATATGTTATGTTCTCTGATTGAAAACATACATTTTAATTGAACTTATTATGTGTTGTGTGCAGATGTGTGTGTGAATACATAAAACCAAATACCAAATAAATATTCCGTATCTAAACCACCTGCAAAAAACAAACACCAACAACAAATTCATCACATTCCAAAATACATGAACGAAAATTCATAACAAGCTCAATTTAAGTTTTTTACATGGGTTCTAGCTGTAGTTAGGATTCAAAAGATTGCAATAATTTAATGTTGACAAATAAACTTTTGATAACTGAATAGTGAATAAATTTAAAATCATACGTTCACAATAAAAATTCATCAAGTTTCGAATTAACAATTACTTCATAAAATTTTCAATATTTAATCTGACTTTATAAAAATTACCTTATTAACAATTACAACAATCAAAATTCAAATTAATTTTATAAAAACACAAAAAAAAATTATTTAATTGACTTATCTGGTGACTTCTTAAAATCCGGGTAAATCTTGGTGAAGGTCGAAGTTTGGCACAGCTGCATTGATAATCAGCTGTTCTGCGTTGATGCCCATGAATTCCAACCCCAACACTCTCAATGGTAAGTCTTTGTATTTTTACTTGTCTTTATAATTTTTATCACTGTTTAAATTTCACTAATTAATCACTGTTTAAATTTCCAGGTTCCTTGTTTTAGATTAAGGATTACCCTTCAAATACGTAGGTAAATAAAACGATGTTTTATTCAAATAACAATTTAACTAATTTTATTTTCAACGAAGAAAATTCACATTACATTTATTTAATAACCCACTTGGTTTAATTATCAACGTTTACATAAATGTAAATATTATTGTTATTATTACACTCAAATTTTCTTTACGACTATTTATTATTAGTAAATTTTACTAGTACTTTCTTATTATTTATTTTAATTGGTTTTGTTTATTTTAATTCACTTCATTTTACACTTTTTATTTAAATCATTCTTAGATCACGTGATATCTGTTTCACCACATTTCAGTTGCTACCCGATATTCATCTGTCTTATTGTTCTAGAATAAAAACAAAAGAACTCTACTACGTCATAATAACAAACTTTGGGAGCGTTTTAGATACGTGCATCCCCAATGGATTTTTACGAGCAACTGCCGTCTTTTCTTTTGTTAAAACCAAGTAAAATAAATAAATCTAGCCAATTTTCAAACCATCTTTAACTTTAATTACTTATTTACGCTTAATTATCAATCAAAATTTATTATTAACTAAATGAAAATTATTTATACTAACTAAACTTAACTTTTAATTTAAATTTTTATTTAAACTAAACCTATTTAAACTTAACTTTAAAGAAAAAGTTTCTTTACTTCGTTTTTGGTTTAAAACTCTACTTGATTTACCTATTTTTCAAAATTATTAATAACTAAACTAAAAACTATGTAATTATATTAATTATGACAAAATAATGAGATTTTGTCTCTTATCAATTTTCTCTAAAATTATCAGTTTGGCTGATAATTGCATTTGAAATCTGACGTTTACTTAAATTTACATTTTTATTGATAATTTCAATAATTCTTGCTTTTAACATTTAAATTCTTGACAAAATTAAATCTTATATGCTCTAAAACATTTTAGTTATGTTTTATACCTTGTCTCAACCTTTTAAAATAAGAAATTTATAATTTTCTATTTTTCACATACATTTGTCCTTGAAATTTACCTTTTTCAGATAATACGTTATGATTTTAACTTTAATCATTATTTCTAGCACAATAAACTGATCTAAGTGTTCCAAAAGACTACTTCATCAAGAAAAATCAGCTTTGTACTGTAAATTGAAATAAATATCTGGATATTTGAATTTCTATCCTTCATTGTCAACTTTAAATATCGTTTTTATAACTTAATTGTTGTTAATATTTGCTTTATTGTAATTAATTTGTATTAATAAATCGTAAACAATCAATAAAATGATTTTACATCAAAAATCAATTTGGTATTCAATTTTATATACTTGATGTATGTAAAATTGTGTTAATAAAATGTTCATAAAGTGTATAAACTTGTTTGTGTTTATTGTATGGATGTATTAGTGTTATTTAAAATGTTTTATGCTCAAAATACACATTAAATGAAAATGAAAATCATGCAGGATCGTTTAATTTGGACCACTTAAGGTCTCCTAGATTGGACCGGTCCAATTAAGGAAACCCAACTGTTCATAATGTTTTGAGTAGGTATACATACCTCGAAATGTCTAAATGCTTACTTCGATAATTTTTTGCAGTCCAAGCTCAAGGCCAAAATATGGAAGGTGGACTGCCGAAGAATTACAGTTGGCAGTAGCTGCATATGGTAATGGGGACCACGGCCTGAATGAATATGAAAGAATTTATAACGTTCCTAAAGCAACAATTAAAAGACATGCCGATAACAAACATAACTTGGAAGGCGACAGAACTCTTAGACAATTTGGGCGGCCTACTACTTTTTCTAATGATGTTGAAAATGAATTGGTAAACCACATCCTAAAACTGGAAGAGATGATGTTTGGTTTAACTCCATTCGACATAAGAAGACTTGCTTATCAAATTGCAGACAAAAATAACATACCGCATTCATTCAACAATGAAAAGAAAACTGCTGGAAAGAAATGGTATTATGGCTTTTTGAAAAGGCATAAAAACTTAGCTTTACGACAGCCCGAATCTACATCTATTGCGCGTGCGAAGGGGTTTAACAGGGAAAATGTTAATAATTTTTTTGATATTTTGGAAAGAATTTGCGACGAGAATAAATTAGATGGAACTAGGATATTTAACGTCGACGAGAGTGGGTTTTCCACCGTCCAAAAAAGGTCGCAAAAGATAGTAGGCCAAAAAGGAAAAAAACAGATAGGAGCCATTTCAAGTGGCGAACGTGGAGTGAACACCACAATGGTATGTTGTGCAAGCGCCTCTGGCCAATATGTTCCTCCTATGATTATATTTAAACGAATGAGATGGGCGCAGGAACTGAAAATAGGTGCTCCTCAAGGCAGTTTAATCGAAATATCTGAAACCGGGTACATTAACTCAGAGCTTTTCACAACATGGTTAAAATTTTTTATCGAAACCGTTAACGCCAGTAAAGAAAGAAGAGTGTTACTACTGCTTGATGGCCATACCACCCACAGCAAAAATTTAGATGCTCTTATTCTTGCTCGTGAACATGGAGTGATCCTGCTTCAGCTCCCAGGCCACACAACGCACCGACTGCAACCACTGGATGTAGCGTTTTTTAAGCCACTGGAAACCTTTTACATTCAGGCAATGGAGAAGTGGTTAAGAACAAATTCTGGCTCTAAAGTTTCGCAATTTCAAATCTCTCAACTCTTAAATGAAGCTTATGGACGAGCTGCATCAGTAAAAACGGCAGAGAATGGTTTCAAAGCTGCAGGAATATGGCCAGTAGACAGGCATGTGTTTGGAGAGCATCATTTTTCTGCCGCTGATAACCTTAACCAAACTGGAGAAAACAGCACACACAACACAGCGCAAGCAACATGTTCTACATCATCGCCTTCTGAACCAGATGTTACCATTCATGTAACTCCACCTAAAAAAAGCAAAACGTCCGCTAATGTAAACACAGTTGCAAGGTCACTTTCTAAGCCTACAGTTATTCGATGTCTTGCGACTCCCCCTAAAATCTCGCATAAAAGTACCAAGCTAATAGTGTCGATTGACGAACTGTCTCCTCTTCCTGCGCCCACTCCCAAAATTAATGCAAGAAAAGAGAAAGGAGCTCAGAAGGCTGCTGAATTGACTAGTACTCCATACAAGAACAACCTTGCTATAGCTAAACGGAAAGATAAGAAGCCGAAGCAAGGAAAAACTACCAAACCGAAGGTGAAGAAAACGACAAATAGGTCTTCAATGAATGATGCATGGTATTGTACAATATGCACAGAAGAGAAAGAAGAAGATATGATTCAATGCATGGAATGTAAAAATTGGGTACATGCATTGTGTGCAAATGTAAGCCCAATGAGGAAAATTTATTTCTGTCGTGAGTGTTTGTCACTTGATCAAGAATAACACCTATAGTTTTTAAACTGTTTTGAGGTTCTGTTCTCAATTATATATAATGCTTCTACATATGGTCCAATTCAGGACACCATAGTCCAATTAAGGATACTAGTTTCTTAAATTGGACCATTTGTATGACACCAATAATATTTTTTTCTTACATGTAACATTAACTTTTTTAAAATAAAGAAAAATAGTTTTAAATAGAAAACATATTAGTTATTGACACTGTATTTTTAGTTATGACGATTTTTTTCTCTAAGACCTTTAAAAAAACTAAATGTTAAAATCGGTCCAACCTAGGCAACCTTCCCCTATTTTTCATGTTTCTGCCTCTTTATTCTTAAAGCATTATAAAATGAAAACATGGGTTTTATTGTAATGTCCCTAATTTACCTGGTGTCCTGCTCGTTACAACTGTTACTGGAATGTTGACATTATTTAAAAGGTACCACCGTACGTATATACTAACATCATGTCATCTATGTTACCTAACACCATTACAAAAACCACAAGTCACGAAATAATGAACTATACTTCTTAAACAGTAGGCAAAGTAGCACACCCTTAACAAACACTTTCGTAGATTTACAACCTACACAAACTCATAATACTGTAAATACCTCGACCTATATACAAACAATGGTTACACCCATTATTTTTTGGCCGTTATTTAATCGGATGATTATTTAAAAATTTTCGTAGTGAATATTAATGAAGCACGAGTAGCAGAACTTTGTTAACTTTTAACATTTATTTTCGACTTTTATGTTAGAAATAACATTAGTTCATTGCGATTTAGACCATCGATTTAAATTAATAAAACAACAGAAGCTCTTAATGTTTTAAATTTAATAAAGAGTAATTTAAGAAATCGTTAGAAATTTAAGAGACTGGTAGAAAGGTGTTAGGAAATGGAATAGTATCTGAGAGATTCTTTAGGTATTTAGGGATTACATACATGGGTAATTATTCTATAGATATTTATTTAATTATGTAACTCAAAAAAGTGTTCAGAAATTCAAGAAATATCAGGGATATTCTTCATTTTTAAAGGTTCTTAACATTTTGAAAATTCTAGAAATATTTTGGCACAAAGGCTTGCATAGAACAAAAAGTAAAAGCTGTTTAAGCTAAAAATTTAATTGCTATTAACGTAAATATATATGTACCTATCTAACTCGTATAATTATTAAAAAATTTAAGAAGTATTAGGGAGATTCTTTAAGAATTGTTCTCAAAATTTAAGAAATTCTTTAATTATTTTTAATAACAGCTTGGATAAATCCGAAACGCTAAAAAGCTGTTTAGGATGACAATTAAATTGGGATATAAATATTCTACAAATATATTTATTTAGGTCAGAAAATAGCTAAGAAATTCAATAAGATTGTTGAGAAATTCTTTTAAAAAGTCATCAAAATTTGGAAATCTCCTTAAACTGTTTAAACAACAATTTAAACAAGCCTAAGAAATAAAGGTATTTAACTAATTTAACTCACAATCAGGAAAAAGGACTCTTAATACTTGGGAAAATTTTGAGATATTAAAAAAAAACGGATATCACGATTAAATTAAAATCGCTTAGCTTATGAAAAACTCGACCAATTCAAAAACCGTCGGGAGATTTGAGAAATACCAGGAACAGCTGGGATACAACAAAAAAAATACAAACTTAGGGTGAAAATTAGGTTAACATTTCTAACCTAAAAGACATTTATCGAACCCAAAAAAAACTGGAAATTGTAAGAATTTTAAGAAATTCCGTAAATATTAGGGAAACATTTTTGAAGTTCCCAATTGATATTTGAGAATTTTTGAAAACTTAAAAACGTAAGATGCAAATTAAATCAAAATGTTTATAATACAAAATGCATTTAACTCTACTTTATACCTGAGGAATTCCAAAAAGTTGGGAAATTCCATAAATATCAGCGAAATTGCTAAAAATTGTTTTCCCAGCAGAAATTTAAGAAAATATCAGAAATTATTTCCAAATTTTAGAAACTCTGAAATATTTTCAAAAACCCTTTAAACCTACCAAAAATGTTTAATAAATCTGAGAATTTTCTGAAAATTCAGTTATTTCAATTCAAGTAAATAAATATTTGCATTTAATTTTTGTGATATCTGAAGTATTTGTAAAAGCAAAGCATCAAACATAATAAAACTTTGGTTAATAACTTTATGAATGGTTTTCAAGGTAAATAAATAAGGAAATCTGCTGATGAAAGTTTTAACTGTAATTTGATTAAGACCACCAGAGCTAAGCATTTTACAGTGTTGGTGTCTTATAAAGTTCCTGTTATTTTAAATGAGAATTATGTGTATCATAAAATTGTAATCAAGTAGTGAAAATACTGAGTGTGCATTTCAAAATAAAAACCAACTGATAAATAATTTATTCTCAGTCGTTTTATAAAATTAATTTCTAGATTTGTGAATCAATTCTTTATATTTAAAAATAGTATTTATATAAATGATTGCTTTTAATTTGTTTAAAGTTTTCATTTATTATTTCTAGTTATTATTAATTGTTTGTTTGTATATTTATAGTAGAATTGTTATTATTATTACTATTACTTCATTTTAATTAAGAAATTGAATTTTTAAGAATTCTCTCCTGACAATAACGTTTAGGAGTTAGTTCAAAAAGAAGTTAAGAGCTATTTTTTCAACAACAAAGCTGGTTAAAATTGGTGGATTTACTGGTCGAATTATATCAGAACCATTTAGAGTAATTTGCCAGGAAAATCTGGCAAATTACTGTTAAGTCAGAGATAATGGGATTTGGAAAAATGCAGCACAAAATTTAAAAAAAACTGCAAATAAAGCTAAATAAAAAAATTACGTCTCCTAATCCAACTGTTTAGAAAATCTGAGTATTTTCTAAGAGACACACGAGTTGATGTTTTTACAAATCAAGGTCCTGGTGTAAAGTATAGACATATACAATTTCAATTACAGAAATAAAAATTGTTAAATACTAAAAACGTAAAATCAAAAATTGCCCACACGTAATAACAAAGTCTTGTACAACGTTAATAAACGAAGTTGCGTTATAAATTTAATATTATTAGGTCTGCATATCGAAAAGGAGCGATTCCGATAGGTCAATTCTCGAATGCACGAGCGGTTCATAAAGTACGTTAGGGGTAAAAATGAGCAGTAGTCATCTAATTTAATGTCGGGCTATTAAACAATCTAATTTATAAGCGAGCGATTAAAACTAACAAGTTCTCTTTTATTTTAATTACTAATTACATACCTAACTATGGCAGGTACAAAATAGGTATAACAAACAGCGCAGCTGTCAAATTAATAATGAATAACATTCGTACGACGGGCTATTAATGTTGTCGTTATGATTAATAAATAAATATTTAGCGCCTTACTCGCGGATTCCTTTTTACCTACTAAATAAACACGGGCTTAAAATAATACTCAATAATGCATCAATCACAATTATTACTATAATATAACCGCGATTAAATTATTAATCGAAAGAGAAGAAAAAAAACAATGTACAATAACAAACACAATTGCTCCTTATTGAACTTGAAATTTAATTCCAGCCATTACAGATTCTCTTGGTGACTGACCGTGTAATCAACAATAACAGTTTGCATTGGGTCAGTAAATAGTTTAGTTCTGGTGGTAAAACGTTCTACCAGCGGCGAGACAGTGGACTGAACCAATTATCTTGGCAGTAACGAGCCCAAGACGGGATAGAGTATTGTAATTATGCAGCGCTGGGATGTTGTTTTTACGACCCGTATTAATAAAGATTTTAATTAGTTTATTGTTAGCAAATCGTTTGCTAACCTAGCATTAAAGTCTCCGCCCCCCTAGAGTAGCAAATACATACAAGTTCGCGTACGTAAGCAAAACTATATTGGCACAGTGAAAATCAACAGTTACGTATTACACGGTCAATTATATATTCATTAACAACAATAATAATATAATTTCACGCGGATACCTAACGAATAGAGGGCCTTAAATAAATACTTTCATTACATATTATGTTTCAAGCAATTACGTTTATTTGTGAAAATATGGCCGGCGTTCTAGGCTTCTTTGTTTAACGAGACGAAAGAGCGCATAGTACTGGCAGTGAAGCGCGATACTTTCGAGTGATTTCAACGGGCGATGAGATAGAAAACCCGGCATTTAAGTAAAAACGCGGTCCGAGTTAACAGTTTTTTGTAACCTGCCGCCGACTCGGTATATTCTTAAGCTGCGTCCTGGTGGACGAAGCGAGGAGGGCGGGCAGGTGAAGAGTTCGTGGCCTTGTGCGAGCGGCCGCAGTCAAGCGGCGAGCTGCAAGAGAGTCGGACGCGGCATGCAAGAAAACAAACTTTGTTGCATACAATGGTGTAGCCTCGCGTGCACGTCGACATGGGCACCACGGTGGTGTGTGCGGTGCTGTTTGGGGTCGTTTTCGGAGTATTATCTGCGTCCCTGAGTAAGGCGCTGCGCTACCAGGCGCCGGACGAGTGCAAATGGGTGGTGGAAAACGGCGGCGCCGACGAGGACGTGGCGCTTGTCTGCAGGCTGCGTACCATCAACAGCGAGCTGGAGAACACGAATTTCAGCGTCATACAACCCCAGCACACGGTGCGTTTGAGGCTCGAGTGCAGCGACGCTTTATTTTTTCAAAGTTCTTTGAACGCCGGAAGCTTCAGACCGCTGGTGGAACTGCGCGAGCTCTCGATTGAATACTGCAAAATAGGAAACCTATCCGACGGAGCGTTTCGAGGCCTGAAAGAATTGCGAAACCTAACCGTCCGTACGCACAACACGGACTGGTCGGCGATGACTCTGGAAATATCACCAGGTGTATTCACGGAAGAACTGAGGCTGTTGGAGCGATTAGATCTCGGTGAAAATAACATGTGGAGTTTACCAGAAGGTGTTTTGTGCCCGCTTTATTCTTTGGAGGTTCTAAACTTGACCCGTAATAGGTTTCGTGAAATTTCCAGCTTCAGATTCGCTCACAACCCCTCGGAAAGGTGCGGAACGAGCCTTCGTTTGCTGGATCTGTCGCGTAATAACATCGACCGGTTGCCATCTGGACAGCTGTCAGGATTAACTCGAGTACAGAAGCTGTATCTCCAGGGAAACGGGCTTTCGTATTTGGCCGATCGAGCTCTGGAAGGACTTTCTTCTTTGAACGTCTTGAAATTATCGGATAATCGTCTCGTGAGCTTGCCGCCGGAACTGTTCTCCGATACGCGCGACATAAAAGAAATGTACCTTCAAAATAACTCGATAAACGTATTAGCGCCGGGTCTTTTCAGTGAACTAACCCAGCTTTTGGTGCTCGATTTGTCGCACAATGAACTGACAGCTGATTGGATAAACACGGCTACGTTCGCTGGTCTCATACGTTTAGTGGTGTTAGACATTTCTTATAACAGGTTAACAAAATTGGAACCGTCAGTGTTCAGAGACTTGTACAGTTTGCAAATTTTAAGACTGAACGATAATTTTATAGAACTGATCCCAGAGAATACGTTTTCCGCCTTATATAATTTACATACGCTAATTATATCTAATAACAGACTGACTAGTATAGATAGTGATACGTTTAATGGCCTCTATGTGTTATCGCTATTATCCTTAGACAATAACAGAATAACGAGAGTGCATCCGGAAGCTTTAAAGAATTGTTCCAGTTTACAGGATCTACATTTAAACGGAAATAAATTAATTCAAGTTCCCGAGGTGATATCGAACGTTCCGATGTTGAGAACTTTAGATTTAGGTGAAAATCATATCGACACGTTATCCAACGAAACTTTTCGCGATATGAAACACATGTACGGATTAAGACTGACCGAAAATAATATCGGGAATATAACGAAAGGAGTGTTCGACAGGATGGCCGCGCTTAAAATTTTAAATCTCTCCCGTAACAAAATACAAAAGGTGGCGGCGGGCGCGTTTGATTCTAATTCAAATTTGCAAGCAATAAGATTGGATGGAAATTATTTATCGGACATTGAAGAGTTATTTGCTAAATTACCGAGCTTAGTATGGCTTAATATATCCGACAATCAGTTGAAATGGTTCGATTACGCATTAATTCCGACTGGATTACAGTGGTTGGATATACACTCCAATCAAATTTCCGAATTAGGAAATTATTTCGAAATAGAATCCACCTTGGCCCTTAGTACGTTCGATGCTAGTGCGAATAAATTAACGGAAATTACGGGAAGTGCAATTCCGAATAGTGTAGAAGTGTTATTCTTAAACGATAATTTAATAACGAAGGTTCAATCGTACACGTTCTTTAAAAAGCCAAACTTAACAAGAGTGGATTTATTCGGTAACAAAATAACGCATTTGGATCCGAATTCACTACGAATATCCGCAGTTCCTCCCGACAAACCGCTTCCGGAATTTTATATCGGCGGTAATCCGTATCACTGTGATTGCACAATGGACTGGTTGCAAAAAGTGAATGCCGGAAATCGCGCCCGAACTCAGCCTAAACTTGTTGATTTGGAAAGCATTTATTGTCAACTACTTTATAATCGTGGCCGTACCTACGTTCCCTTGGTGGAAGCGGCGCCTTATCAGTTCCTGTGTACTTACGAAACTCATTGTTTTGCCCTTTGCCATTGCTGCGATTTTGACGCCTGTGATTGTGAAATGACTTGCCCGGAAAACTGTACGTGTTACCACGATCAATCGTGGTCCGCTAACGTCGTGGATTGTTCTTCCAGCGGATACATCGAGAATTTACCGGACCAAATACCGATGGACGCTACTCAGCTGTATCTCGACGGAAATGATTTACGCTCGTTAATTAGCCACGCTTTTATAGGGCGTAAACGGCTCAAAGTATTATTTTTAAACAACTCCAACATAGAAGTGATACAGAATCGAACTTTTAACGGTCTGAAAGAATTGGAGGTGCTTCATCTCGACGAAAACCGGATACGCGAATTGCGAGGATACGAGTTTGAAAGTTTGAATAGCCTACGGGAAATATTCCTACAACATAATCGAATAACGCATATTCACAATGCAACGTTTTCGGGTCTTCGACATCTCCGTATTCTAAAACTTGACCATAATAGGCTAAACGTGTACGTTGTGTGGCAACTTCCGACGACTCTTACGGAGATTACTTTGGCTTACAATCCGTGGTCTTGTGATTGCGAATTCACCGAACAACTTCGAGAATGGATGATTAGAGGCGACGCCGTGCAAGATTTAAATTCTGTGAGATGTGTGTATAATGTTACCGAACTCGATTACTACACCGAAGATATTTACGCCGACAATAGCGAAGTAGGATTTTACATTAACACTGAAAATAGCACGGCGTGTACGGGCGCAGCAAACATCGACAACAGCATCAACGGAAATCTAACGGCCACAAAGACCATTATTCGACGGCAAGCCATCCAGGATTACCTACCACTCCTTGTAATAACGTTAGTGGTTTTCGCTGTTATTGTGGCTCTTACGTTACTTTTGTTTATATTCCGGCAAGAATTGCGCGTTTGGATACATTCAAAATTTGGAGTGAGACTGTTTCATCGACCGACCGAATTAGAAATGGACGATCGGGATAAACTTTTCGACGCTTTTGTTAGTTATAGCTCGAAGGACGAAGCCTGGGTAGCGGAGGTGCTCGCGCCAACGTTGGAACCTAATTATAAATTGTGCCTTCATTATCGCGATTTTCCTGTGGGCGCATACCTCGCCGATACCATCGTGCAAGCCGTGGAATCATCACGGAGAACCATTATGATCCTATCAGAAAATTTCATCAAGTCTGAGTGGTGTAGGTTCGAATTCAAATCTGCTCACCATCAAGTGCTACGCGACCGACGAAGAAGACTCATCGTGATTTTATTAGGAGAAGTTCCACAGAAGGACCTCGATCCGGACATACGTCTTTATTTGAAGACCAACGTGTACCTGCAGTGGGGTGATAAGCTGTTTTGGGAAAAATTAAAATTCGCATTGCCGGACGTGCCCAACAATCAAAGGCGTCGCGGTTCAACACGGGGACCTCACGTACACCATCATGTGCACAGACACAATGCACGAGGTCAGGCACCCAATCCTCCCGGAAACACCCCGCGAACGGTAGCCATTCATATATAGATTAAGATAACTTATCCTAATGTCAGCAGATTGTGATACGTAGAATACAGATGACTGTGAGTGCAATGTGAGTGCTAACGTGAATGTGATAGTCGTGGCCGGGGCGTAAATTGTGTGTACGTGTGTGCGAAACGTCAGAGAGTGCGTGAAAAACCCCGGACAACTCGGGCCCTCCAGGACTGCATGGCCTCCAGGAGCGGCAGGAGTCTAACACTTGTTACTACTGTACATATGGACTTGTATAGCTAAGTATTATTTTATGTCTGTATGTAAAACTGTAAATATTTATATATTTTTATACACTTTTTTCGAATATTTATTGTTATACAAACTTTACGAGCTGCCTAAACAATGACCAATTTTGCATACAAAATATTAATAAAAATGTGTTTTTCAAAATAACGAAACTTTCATTCAAGTTCCGATAAATCTTGCAAAATCATAGGCAATAATCAAGATTCATAGTTTTTGCTTCTCTTATAAATGTCAAAAAGCAATAAATTGAAATTTAAATCAACCTGCGTTTTATTTAATTATTTAACCACAACGAAGATGTGTACAATCCCGAAACCAAAGCAACAGAAATCGGCAGCTTAGAAAGCACACACAAAAAACGAAGGCCATAAGGACCCCCCATTAATATAGGTCAATATGCCAAAACTAATAATTACAAGAACTACAAGCAGTTCTAACTCTAAGGTTAAATTAAAGAAAAAGCCTAACTTACAAGTCGTGATTAATCTTTAATTTAATGCGTTTCTGTTAGTATACCGTCATTTAAAATTAAAAAGATTCAACTTATCAACGCATTAAATTAATTAGGTTATCTTAACGTTAAACGCCACTTCAAAGTATGCGTCACTGACGTCCGTCTTTAAAGCCCGATAAGTTCTGACATCTCTAACTTATCACAGTGTTCTGTTAATATTTTTAGTTTGAGATGCGTGTATTTCTTTATGCAAGGAAGGCGGTTAATTCCAAGAGCTTTCTAAGAAGATCATTAAATAAGACTGGAGGTTGCAATACTTAGTTTAACAAGCAGGCGCAGAAAACAGCAAAGAACGCAGCACAAAACTACGTAAAAATGCTAAAAAACAGTGTTCAGGATTTTATTTCAAGTGAATGAATTTAAGCGAACTGCATAAATAATTGCAATTTTGTTTATAACACAGAATTTTAAAAGGTTCTTTTGGTGGTTTCTTTTCTTTTAAACTGATTTTGCAGTCTCAGCCATAATTTTTGAATCACTATCGAATTGAAAATTACAATTTGAATCCAATAATGATTTAGTACCTTACTGTCAGAACGTTAAAAATAACTGGATTTTTCTACGTAAATAACAAACTCTTCAATATGCAATCTGCGTTTCTTAAAACTTAATTTTTCGTCTAGAAAATTTTCCGTTTCATTCTCTTCATCTTGCAGACTTAGTTTTTACAGAAAAATTCTCCAAATTTTTTTAGCTACTTAAAATTGACAACTGAAAAGAATTCTGATAATCACAATTGGCTGAAAAGCCTGCTTTTCATTTTCTTCTCTAGCAATTTGCGTTTATTTTCATAATAACAAATCAAACACGAGCTCGATTTAATTATTTTAGGCCTAAATCGAAAAGAACTCTTAATTTATTTGAAAATAGTATATATTAAGTCGAATCAAAAATTATCTGAGAAGTTAGCAAAAACCAAAATCCTATTAATATTTTTTGTTTGGACCGACTATACTGTTTCAATTTGTAAAATCATTATTTCTACAGCCAAATGATTACAACAAGGCTTAGGAAGGACGCTCAGAATTGCAATATCCACAAACGCCACTGTGATAACTTCACGTTTTATTTTGCAAAAACATGTTTTATCTGCTTCCACATAAAAATAAATGTTTGCATCAGGGAAAGCCTAATCTTAAAATAGTGCACATTTCTCAAAAAACACCTAAAGATGGACCAAACCGACAAGGAAATTTACTAGCTGTAATAAATTTTCAGTTAATTTAAAAATGTACAAAAATTGTGTTTAATTTACGAAGGATACGCAGATGTTTTGGTTGTTCCTTTTCTTTTAAACTGAAGTTTGCAATTTCGGGCATACTTGGTTAATCTCCTAACGAAAGAAAGCAGAAGAAAAGCATAACTTTTAAATAATTATTGAATTGAACATTAAATTTTCAGTCTAATAAGCATTCACTACCTTATTACAACAACACTGCGAATATCTGAATTTGTTCAATTAAATATAAAATACAAGAAGCACTTACAACTATAAAATTTTGTCAAATTTTTAATATATAATTCGGGCTTTAAACGTACTCAAAGTGCTGTGAACTTACAGCTACGAAGTTTCAATTCAACTGTTTGTATAAATTTATACGTAGGTCGTAATATTAATTAAAATTTCAAAAGGCATCACATAAACCAAATAAACAAAAGCGCAAATTCTTCACTTTATTACCGTCGTAAATTACGAACAAGTAACTCCCAAATATTCTAAACATTTTTGAGGCCAAAGTAGAAATCAAAATTTAAAATTTACAACCGAATATTTCCTTTCATTTAAATTTCTAATAAAGTCTTCAGTTCTGTAATAAAAATTCTCCAGAAATTAATAAAAGTCATTTAAGTAGCTGCAATATGATACGCTGCATATCTACAGTAAAAGTATGCCACTAAAGGATTTTTCTTGAATTTTGTATAGATTGTAAACGAGGCCTCCACATGTTCGAGTAAAAAAAGGAACCGATTATGCATGAATTTTGTGTAAAAATTTTTGGTCAGAAATGTCACAAAATTCAGGCCTAAATTAGTATTAAAGCTAAGTGTTTGGGTTAGCCTTCTTAAACAAAGAATTTGGGTCGTATCTTTAATTAATAAAATTTAAACCTGAACGAGTCAATATTTTACGCCCATTGAGTTATACATAAGCTAACTTTCGTAAAAAAATTCACAGTGAAAATTGAAAGATATATTAAGCTCCAACTTACTGAAGCAGAAGATAAAAGTATTTTCTGGACATTTGTTATTGCTAGTTGGGGCCAAACGTTAAAATGAATGTTTCTATCGCAAATATGTAAAACAAAGCTCTGAAATTAAATGTTAAACTGAGGTTCAAGAAACGAGCAATGCACAAGTAAATTGTGCAACAGTTCCACGCTAAAGATTCTAAATTACCAACCTTAAACGGGAAACCCGACACCCTTAGAAAGCCCAAGTGTTTACCTGAAATAAAACAACTAAGTAAATATATGCAGGAAACCACAAAAGCTTATAATAAAGTGAAAAATGTATTAAATACACAAATAAAAAGCAGCCTCTTTGTAATCTGGTTTAGTTTGGTTGGTGTTACACCAGTTGCAATCAGAAAAACCATCAGCAGACTAATAAATCAATCAATCAATCAAATAAATAACGTGAATATTCACAAAAGGAGTTATTAAAAATCATGTGAATATATGTATTTCCAAATCTGCTAAAGATGAACTTTATCCTTCGGTGGTAATTATTTTAGGCCTAAATCGAAAGGAACCCATTGAAAATCGTCTATTCTAAATCAAATTAAAAATAATAAAAACATTTTGCAGAAACTTAAAACAAAAGCTTTCTTACATTATCTTTATTTTAACACTCGAAGGGCCGAAACAAGGCTTAATTTACCATATTGAACATTTTAATACTGAAATTAATCTTTCTTGTTTAATCAATTTATTTTTCCGAAAAACACTTAAGAGATTCGTTTAGGTAAAATAACAATTTATATCAGTTAGTAAGTCATTTCTTCTCCATATTGAGAGCAGATATGTTTAGTTTAGAATAACAAACTCATCACAAATTACAGGGCTTAAGTACAATCCAGTTTCCTAAAACTTCGTTTGTTGGCCCTGAAAATGGTTTACTTGTTTCCGTGCCTTTTAAAAACAAAATCATGGACTTTTTGAGATTAAAACCTGAGAACTGTTTTAGTAACAAAGAATGGCTGAAAATTCTGCTTCCAATTTCTTCTATGACAGTCTTAGATCAGGGTTTATTTCCATAGCAACAAAGCAGTCAGAACTGATTTTAATTATTGTAGGCCTAAATCGAAAGGAGCTGTTCGACAATCGCATATACTGAAGCCTTTCAAAATTTATATAAGAAGTTAGCAAAAACAAAAATGCAGTTTGTTTAGATTATTTGGTTTCTGTTTCTAAAATACGCGAAGGGCTATAACCAGGCTTACGAAGGAAAATCAACAAACGCCACTGTGCTAAATTCGTGTTATTCTTCCCTTTTTCTTGCACCAAAAAAAGATTTGTTTGATTTTTCGTCTTACTTTAAAAAATCTTGGACAATAAAGGGTATACAACAAAGTTCACGATGCCAACTCGTTTAAGAATGTGGCTTTGATTCCCTTCGCCAACGTCCTGTAAAGAATATGGCGCTGAGAAGAACTGAAATTAATTCTGGTAACTATGATTGGCTAAAAATTTTGCTTTTAATTTTTTTCTGTGGCAATTTTCCACGTCCACATTTCCACGGTAACAAAGCAAATCTGGTTTTAATTATTTTAGGCCTAAATCGAAAGGAACTCTTTGAAAATCGTATATATTAAATTGAATCGAAAATTATAAAAGAATCCTGTTTCTGTTCCTAAAATCCTTATTTTCATACCTGAAGGGCTTACTTACAACCTGGCTTACCAAGGAAGCTTAGAGGTTGTACGTTGCAAAATCAACAAATACCACTGTGCTAAATCCACGTTATTTTTTCCAAAAGAGGTTCCCTCTACATCTACCCAACTAAATATTTGTATCAGATAAACCCTAATATCAAAATAGTGCACATTTTTCAAAAACCACCCAAAGATGGGAACAAACCGATAATGAAATTTACTGGCTGTAATAAAATTTAAAGGACGCATTTTAGTTAATTTAAAAATTTACAAAAAATTCTAAAAGATTTAGTTTAATCTAAAAATGATACGAGAAAATCTCGTTAATATCCGACGTTGTTTTGGGATGGCGTTTCGTAGATCGAAGATTCAAAGATAGATAATGAAAATAAATAGCACACGGCTGGAAGTTGGTTGCACAGCGTCTTTTAATAAAAAATAATTAATATTTCGTATTGTCGGTATTTTTTCCCAGATACAATTTAGATACTTGTATTTCGGTAATTTAATCAGATTTATATTTCCTAATTTTGTTGAATTTTTAATTAATTGTTAAAGAAACGTATCTGATTTTTCTTATAAGTTTTATTACCTTGCATGTTATTTATGTTTTAATATTTCTGTAAGAAAAGATTGGGCGGATTTTGTACGTTTGAAGAGCCTTAAAAATTAACAAAGATTCAAAGATTTATAGAATAAATTCCAACTGACTTTTTATTAACAACTCCGAAGAAACCAAAGTATCTGCTTTCAGATGAACGAATTTTTTAAGGATTAATTCCTTTGCGGTAAAACAGTGGCTCAAATCCCTGCGGAGTTTGTATTTTTCTATAAACTATGTTTTAATCTTAAAAATTCGAACATTTCCAGCATAACTTCAAATTCAGGGTTGTTCTGTTAACAATTTAAAAATTTCCTTCAAGAAACTACCCAAGGTGCTGGAAACTAAGGTCTTCCATCCCAATTTCTGTAATTATTCCCACGAATGACGCAGAGAATTTTCTGAGATACTCAAAAAAACAAAGCTGAAATTTAATTCTAATAAAAAGTGGCGAGATTTCCGAACATCCATTCACACTTAAATATACAAAATTGGTTGTTAATTGCTTTATAAAAATCAAAGATAAATCACTTTGGTAAATCTCTTTGGACACCTTTGTGTCGTAGCAAAAAAGTGGCTTGTTGAATAAATTCGGGTGCTTTTAATTACGAATGCATTATAAAAAACTCTTTATATCTGACACCAGAATCGGGGGACCTCGCCGATTTTTTTTTAATTTCACGAACACAAACGTCTGATTAAAACCAAATTAAAGCTTTTCCTTATTTAAGAATTTCACGATTTTGAAATAATTAAAAATTAAATAGATTAAAGGCAATTTTAATGCCGATGGATAAATTTATTAAACTTCCTATTAGGACGGTTTTTTTCAGTTTCAATCAATTACTCAGAAATCCGATTGAACATCTCCTTTTATAGCTCCGTATTAATGAAATTAATTTTGTGGCCTAGCCAATGAGTCACTTATAATAAACTGGTTGGGCTGTTTTTACTTTCGAAAATTAAAAATCGATTTTCTTAATAAGAATTTAATCAGGTTATTACAATTACAACCAAATCTTTTTTGAATGTTTGTTGTGGCAAAATACCCATGGGAAAGGTATAAAATTACAAAACGAGTAGAAAATAATAAAAGTATGAAACCACACAACCCTCAAAGCTTGTGTAAATCAACGTTTCGGTTAGTTTTCACATTTATCAGATTTGGTTTTGTGGTTTTAACCAGCCATTAATTATATTAACGTACAATATATAAATATTTTGTTTACATAAAATAACTATTCTCTATTTCCATTTTTAAAACGAACAGGCATTAAAATTAATTTAGTAATTTTAGTAATTTAGGCAGAAAAGCGTTTCACTGTGCACACAAAAACCGCAAGTGCTTATGATAAATTTTGACAAATGCACCATTTAAGAAGCCAAAACACTTTATGGTACATTACATGCCTCATGGACCTGAAAATGTTGTTATCAAAGTACTACGACCACGTGAGTTTAAAATTGCCGTAACTTTTGCAGGAAAAGAAGCCTAACCACACCCCAATTTGTAATTAAGCAATCCAGATACTTTAATTTGGAGAATTCTTCGATTTTAATATTTAATCTTTATGTTTATTCATGGTTTAACTTTAGTACCCGCAGGATTTGTATAGCAATTACAAACTGTACCGTTAAAGGAAGAGATCATGAAGAAAAATTAATCAACGGTAACTTTTTCTAAGAACCGGTGATTCAAAGCTCAGGTAAATATAACAGACATAAGAGGCCGTGTGATTCAGTAGAAAAGATCGTCAGCCTATTTACTGATGGGCCTAAAAGTGTAAGCTTTGAATGAAATAAATTAAAGGTGAATGAATCGACTGTTTTTGGTCGTGTATCATGCAGAAAAGCTACAGTTTTATTTATATTCCTGAAACCCGCAGGCCTGGATCGCATCTATTAAATAAATAAATAGTATAACAAGTACATCAATTACTTTAGACTTGTATGCGAACTTAGGAATGCTTTGTCGCTATTAAAATAAGACTTCTACAGAATAAAATTCGAGTCAAAATTTTCAGCCAAACAAGGTAAAATTTTCAGTTCGATTTTAATCATCTAAAAAACTTTTCAAGAAATTAAATTGGCAAAGAAATATCTAAATTAAATCTCCAACGTTATTAACAAATCAACTCATAGGTGTAAATTATGTTAACTCCGATTTTCGATATTTAGGTAGGAATAACGTTGATAATAGTCTGCCATTTTTTATTAGAATTAAATTTAAGTCCTTTGTACAATTTTGGGTATTTTGCCTTCATTGATTTAAAGAAATCTTCATGTCTTAAACATTAGCACTTTGATTGGTTTTTTGTCAATAAAACAAATACTTTGGTTTTTCCAGAGGTATTAACAACAAATGTTCTTTCAATTGGAACTTATTCTATAAATCTTCCAATATTTGCTAAGTTTTAAGATTTTTCAAACGTAGAAATTCCAATCAAATATTAAAATAGATAAACTAAATTCAAACCAACAAAGCTTAAAAGAAAACTAGATACATTTCTTCCTCTTCGAAATTCTTCAACAATTAATTAAAAATTTAACAAAATTAGGAAATAGAAATCTGATTAGATTGCCGAAATAGAAGTATCTAAATGAATATATGAATTATTTTTATTAAAAATTGTTGTGCAACCAACTTCCAACCGTGTGCTATTTATTGTCATTATCTGATTTTGAATCTTCGATCTACGAAGCGCCATCCCAAAACAACATTGGATATTAACGAGATTTTCGCGTATCTGCTAAGATTAAACTAAATCTTTTAGAATTTTTTGTAAATTTTTAAATTAATCAAAATGCAATCTTTAAATTTTATTACAGCCAGTAAATTTCGTTATCGGTTTGTTCCCATCTTAGGGTGTATTTTGAAAAATGTGCATTATTTTGAGATTAGGCTTTATCTATTACAAATATTTACTTAGGTAGAAGCAGAGGAAAAAATAACGTGGATTTAGCACAGTTGCGTTTGTTGATATATTGCAACATAATTCGGAGCTTCCTTCCTAAGCCCGGTTGTAGTCCTTAAGGTGGAAAAGAACGATGTCGGGAACAGAAACAGAATAATTGCAACAAAAGCACAATTTTTATAGGATTTTGTAACTTCTTATATAATTTCTGATTCAATTTAAGGTATGCGATTTGCTCCCAGTTTAGGCCTAAAATAATTAAAACAAGCTTTGCTTCCTTGCTACGCTATGGAAATAAATGGAAGTGGAAGACTGCAACGTAAGAAAATTCGAAGCAGAACTACCTCAACATTTTCCCCATATTTCTTTTTAAGTAAGATGAAAAAATCAAACAAAGGTTTTTTCGGGAGTTTTAAAAAGAGTGATTATTGTGTAAATAATGTAAATTTTAATGGATTTTTTATTAACCTACTTAGACTAAAATGTCGGCAAATACACGATGAAAATGTACATACCTTTAAATACGAATTTAAGAAGAACTGAGTTACTAACTTATGGAAGTCGTTCTTTTACTTAAAGGAACTTTCAGTTCTCGATGGAAACAACGAATTGAGTAAAAATTCGTTAAGTGTGACCGAACGCAGAATTAAAATTTGTACTATGGCAAATTAAACTTTTGTAAACAAATCATTAAGCTATGCACCTATGCCTGCAAACGCCTTTATTATTAAATTAAACCTTGCTAGAGGCCTTTGAATGTTGAAATCAGGATTTTACCAACATAATGCAAATAATCTAAGCAAAGAAGAAACTTTTATTTACAGCCAGTAAATTTCATTATTATCACTTTTCAGATTGTTCCCACCTTGAAATGATTTTTGAGGAGTATTCATTATTTTGAGATTAAGTTTTATCTGACACAAATATTTATTTAGGTGGAAGCAGAGGAAACATCTTTGGGAAGAATAACGCGAATTTAGCACAGTGGCGTTTGTTAAGTTTGCAGTGTAATTCTAAGCTTCCTTGATAAGCCTAGTTGTAGTTCTTAGGGTGCAGAAATAAGGGTTTTATGAACTAAACCACATAACCAAATCAAAAACGAACAGTTTTTTTAAACTGAAATTTGGCGTTGAGTAATTTTTAGTAGAAATTTCAATTTGTTTTAGTATAAGTGATTTTCAAAGGGTCGTTTTGATTTAGGCCTTGTTATTATAGAAATATAGGTTAGCCGAAGACTACCACAGAAGAAAATTAGGAGCTACATTTTCAGCCAATCATGGTTATCAGAAACCTTTCCTGTCGGCAGTTTCAATTTCCTCAAAAAATGTCCACGATTTTTTAGGCACGGATAAAAGATAAAGAAAATCATAAAAAACATACGTAAACCATGTAAATTTTGATGAGTTTATTATTTACTCAAAGTGCTCTGGTACAAACATAAAAAAATATACACACTTGAAGTTCAAAATATGAATTTAAGAAGCAGGGAACGATTCGTTCTCTAAACTAAGCATGAATTCTTAAGATGATTATTATACAGAATATTTATTAAGTTTAAGTTTTATAATTATTTATATTTGGGAGTTTACGTTCTATTCTGATGCTGTAGTATAAATGATATACTAATGGTAAGCTACAATAAACAATTAAATGCAAAAATAATCAAGAAACGAGTGCCTCTATGTTTCTAATTAAAAATTTAAGCTTCAGTTAAACTGCAGGTTGCCATAGCACTACAATGGAAATTTCAAAGGGTACTTAAAGAACAATTTTTTAAAGATTCGCCTTTGATACCTTTTAAAGTTATTCAAATTTATTAAATCCCACCGCCCCTTAACCTCATGCTGGCCGTTTAAGAAATGAAATTAAAGTTTTCCAAAATTGAAAACCTAAAATATTTGACATTTTTAACTACCTATCTAACAAAATAATTCCAAGTTTCTAATCAAACTTAAAGCAACCCTTTACTTTTTTTTAATTTCCAAGGAATTAATTATTGTAAATTGTTAAACTACAGTGATATTAGAAAGGATTATGAAGATTATGCTAATATACAGATTAATATATGAATTTCAACTTTCATATAGAAATTATATAATTAGTAAAATCTAATAATTATCATTTCATTTGTGTACATGTTATTATAAATTCGGTCAGTATGAGTAACTAATAGTAATTGCAATGTTTGTGACACCACTCAGCTATTTATATTTATATGAAGGACATTCGTTTTGTAGATATTGGCATTACTGTAATGAAGTTGGTATTTCAATTTTTCTGATTTCGAAGCCGCAAGCTGTCACTATTATTATTTATTATTCTATCATTTTATTCCGGAACTTAAAGTTTCTTACTGATCTTTTTAATTTACTTTAGTTAGTCTTTGTTCCAGTGAATGCATGTCTTTTTCTTCTTTTACTTCATTTTGTGGTTTTATTTTAAATCTTATTTAACCCCACCTTTATTGATTTATTTACCACGAATAATTCATCAACATTTTTTGAAATCAACACCACCTCATTTCGAGGGATTAACTACGGTAAATCGCAGCAACCCAAGGAAAATTAATTCGATTTTTTACAGCATCACGTTTAATTCCAATGGTCGGTATTCTCACCTCATATTTACCGCCATGGTAATATTGTGCGTCTTTCTTCTATACTTTAAAAACAGTATTAAGCTATATCGTTTTATGTTTACGTCAAACACGACTTTAATTAGAAATGTCTTCACACATGAGATGAGAATAGAGCCTATTATTCATAACCTCAAATAAGTTCCAGATTGATGTTTTATTGTTTACATTTAAGTTGTGAGTGCCAATTTGTCAATTTTAACATATTTTTCTACGACATACCTCCATACAAATTTCAAATCCAAATTGCTTTTTGATGAACATACTTTCTAGCGAGCAAAAAAGGTAACTACCACAGGGGCAATCTGCTGTATTATCTAAAGAAATGTAATTAAAACACAGAAAAGAAACACGTAGATATGTCGTCGTGAAGGTAGACCAACGCAGCAGGTTCAAAATGGACCCAGCTTAAAACATGCAAAAGTGAAAAATGATAGGAGAGGCCTACGCTCAACAGCTTCGTTACTTTATAAAGAAGAACTGTTTAATAAAAAAAATTGACATGGATAATCATCGTATATTTGTATACTCCGTTGAGGCATTTCTCATTCTTGGTGTTGTTTTAATTTTAACACTAAAATTCTGGGCTAACTTTAATGCTTTGTATTTTCAATAATTACACAGAAAAGTATTTGTACACAGTCTGGCTAAAAAGTTTTAGGACTGTAGAACAAAACGGAAAGTATGGTAAAACATTTTTTATTACTAATTATTTTATTCTATGACCCTTATAAAGCTATACATCGTTTGGCGCGCTCCGCCAGCCGCTCGCTCAAGAGCATGCTTGAAATCCGCAGCTGGAATGCTTCGTAGTTCCTTCGTTACGTTAATTTGGATCTTGATATTCTCTAATCGCTCTCCTTTTAGCTTCAATTTCAGCTTTGGGAACAAAAAGTAATCCGCTGGTGCCAAGTCCGTCGAGTACAGGGGATGATGTAGCACAGTAACACTTTGTTTTGCTAAAAACTGACGAATTACTAATTACTGCTGCGAGACGATGCGCTATTATTCAGCAAGAACTAATTTTTGTTTGCGTGCAAATCGATTAATTGATCTACAAGCAGTCTGATCGTTAACCGATGATCGTCTTTTAACGCAGCGTGGACATGTTCGTCTGAGTTCGGCTGGTGCGAGGATACCCCTTTCTTTTGTCATTGTGCATGTTCTCTCTACCATCTTGAAATTTACCAAATCACAAAAAGACATTCAACAGAGACAAATACTCTTCGCCATATGTGTTCTGCATCATTTGATAAGTTTCGGCAGCAATTTTACTACTTTTAAAACAAAATGATCGCACACCTCTGTTCCAAATATTATTTCATGACAACCACAAATAACACATGATACGCAAAACGTTGTATCTTGGAGGGAGCTCAACAGAAACCGATACAACTTGGCAACAATATTCAGAAGGCGCAGTCCTAAAGCTTTTTAGCTACACTGTGTATACCAAATAATTACTTCTGTTTGCTTAATCTAAAGGGAAAAAAATAGTGAGTTTTTAGGGTTCGTCGCTTACACGGACGGCGAAGTCTTTTTCTATGCTGAATATTATAGAAATCCAGATCTAAATTTTTAAATTTTGTTTTTATTTTGAGAGCATACATTAAACAGAAGAAGGAAAAACAAAAGCATTATTCACTGGATTTTTTAAAAGTTTAATAATTGTTACTGCATTAAACAGAGGCTTCTTTCTCTTATTTTAAGTATAAATTGCTAATAAATATTTTGCAACAGGCTTCCTTTTGTTATTGCTAAAAAATGTTAAAAATCTTAAAATAAATTATTATAAAATGTTGTAATTTTTCTTTTACGGAAATGCAGAAGAATTACTGAGAGATGGGAAGTTGTATCTTTACTAAATTAATTACATAGATTTAATAAGAATTTAGTTTTCATGCTCCCCCCTGCGAAAGTGTTACTTTCGTAGCCTGGTAGCGCGATCGAAAGCGAAAATAAATAGTACGGTATTGTTACCGTAGTAACGTTGACAACAACCCACCTTATTAATCACTGAATCATTTTATTTTATTATAATTTCATCTTCTACGGTGGTTAAATGTCGAGGGGATCATGAAAAATTTAATACATTACACGCTGCGAAAGCCCTTTAGGCGCTCGGAGTTTTTAAATAGCCTCAGCTGCGCCTGGGCAATTCAAAAACACCTCGCACCTAAAAGTAAACTTTCACAACTTGTAATGTGAATAACTATATCATATCCGAACTACATTAAGTTATAGTGCTTTTCATTGCTTGCTTGGATAGAGATTTTATTTAAGCATCAAAGCATAAAGTACGTTTATAGTCCAGTAATATTAGGTTTAATCTTCTAAAAAAATCTCAGTGAGCTAAATTTTTGTATAGACCTTCATTATGATGTTCTAAAATATGTGTCAAAAATCGACATCGATATCGTGTCGGCGTTGTGACATATTCGAGGTCAAAGGTCACGAAAAGTGGTTTTTCGCAAAAAATCTCGCATTTTATGGCTCGGAGGTCGATGGAGGTTAGTATAAAAATTGTAGATCTGAAAATTTACTACAAAAAATATTCGATACAGTTTTATGTAGAACCAACCGTTTTCGCTGTAGAGCGCAAGGAAGGTAGTCCGCATCATCTCGGAGATAGAATGCAGAGCGCGTTCTTTTTTACTTGGTTTTCCCGGTAGGCCTAACCCATGGTATACGGAATAATATGTTATGTTATTGTAAATATGTATGACAGTGAGACAATTGTGTTAATAAAAAAATGAGTCCTGTTGATAATTAATAGTAATTTGTAATACAAGTGTTGAAAGCTTGCGTTTGCCACACTATCGTTCGTGCTGCAGTCACATGAGAGTGGCAAATACAAGCTTTTAACACATGTATTACACACTATTTTTTCTACAACCACATTTCCATAAAAAAATTTAAATATTTCTGCAAAATCAAATCTGACATTCATCAAATGTCATTTATGACATTTTGATTTCGGTGCGGCAAAATTATACTTTTCTCACTACCACCTTGGTAAATTGACATTTCATTGTCAAAAAGTCGACAATAATGGAAACTAAAACATTTAGTTGAACAAAAACAGACTGTATCTAAGGGCAAAAAAGACGATTTACCGCGCCAGGTCATTTTCCGCGCATGGTACCCCATAACGCTACACCATAACGGATATAAAAAAAATAAATAGTTATAATGGAGAATACGTGCTTATTTATTAATATTAAAACTAATTTTACAATTGGAACAACGTTGAATGTTAAATGAAGGTGTATTTACAAAATGTTTGATTTCATTCTTTTCGTTACTGAAAACAGAAATTGCGTTTATGTGTTTGTTTGTACCATAGCAACAGCGCCGTTAAACTGTCATAAATATAAACGTCACAATTTTTGTTAAATTATTAATGAATTTTATTTTGTGGTAGTGAGAAAAACGTAATGCGCAACGCGTAGGTAAGTTTCTTTTTTATCTTCGGTGGCTTTATGGACCTCAGCTGCGCTTCGGTCCACAAATTACCACCTCGGATAAAAAAGTTCACTTACCATAACTTGGAGCGCAAATAACTATTGCCGCACCGAAAATCATGCATGTGCGTGCGGTAAGTAAATTTTCCGCACGCTAATTTCACTTGTTCGGCAAACACTCATTTTCAATACTCGTATCTATGGAGACGAAGTCTGAAAATCCCACTTTCCATGGTGGGAGTAGAAAAAATCTATTTCGTCATTGATCAGTTGTGGTGAATTGCTGAATATCTTCGTCATCATCTTCATTTTCTTTTTCTATCATATTTGCAGATAAAATATCGAGTGGACTTATGTCGGTATCTATGTCGAAACCATCAGTATCTTCAGTTATTACAGTTTTAGAATTTAAACATGACTGACCATGGCAATATCCACAAGCTGCGAAGCATTGTAAACCAATTTTTCTGCATCCACAGTTTCCACCACAACCTTTTACGCAATTACAAAATATTGTATTTAATAATTCGTCGGGTGCTGGTGGTAATAATGTTGTAACTGGTTTCAATGCATTATTTTTTAATTTCCAACGGCACTCTTTCGGATCAATGTTCCTCCCCAGCCAAGTTTGTATCTAGTAGTACACTCGATAGACATGCTGTAGAGCTGCTGCAGTAGTAGGTGGTAATGATGGAAATTTGACAGCTGTGCTTAGTTTTGTTGATTTAGCAAAACTCAAGTATCTGTAATTGTCTATCGAGTGTTCAGATTTTTGAGCACCATATATTGCTAGTACGAAATGTATTCCAGTATCCGCAATAATATCTGGAGAGCAATTTTCTTGTAAAATTTTTTCAGCTAAATGGTGTAAATCGTAACGTTTTTCATACATTTTCATTATTTGAATTTTTCCTTTTAGAAAGAGAGCCGAAGTTGTATCGCTGCCCGTGATAGCATGCAAAAATAAAATGTGCTGCTTTCAATATGGATACTTGCTGAGACTAGCAGACGAATATATTTTTGTTTCAACATTTTGTTTGCTCCATTGCTTTTATATTTTTACTATTATCGGAGTAACCGTCGAAGACGACAACAGTGTTTGTACCAAAATAGTTGAGCAAATAATTAACATATTAGTTGAGAATTGTAGTAAATGTGTTATTTTTTTGTCATACGATACGGTGCAGAAGAAATCCACCATCTATGACTTGGGACTGTCAGGCATAAACGGATGGCCTTTCCACAGAGTGCGTTATGCGGTTACGCCGTATGCGAATGCATAGCTATACATTATCTGCGCTCTACGACGAAAACGGTTGATTCTACAAAACAAATGTGTAGAATCTTCTTTGTAGGAAATTTTCATATCTACAATTTTTATAATAACCTCCATCGGCCCCCGAGCCATAGAAAGCGAGATTTTTTCGAAAACTCGCTTTTCGTGACCTTTGACCTCGAATATGTCACAACGCCGACACGATATCGATGTCGATTTTTGAAACGTTTTTTAGAACACCATAAGGAAGGTATGCATAAAAATTTAGCTCACTGGGATTTTTTTGGAAGATTGGGGAATTTTATGCCTAAAATTACTGGATTATTAAGGCATTTAGTTAGTTCAATTTGAAGATAAGCCTCAATAGCAAGAGTTGTAAGTGTAAAAAGGGCCTCAAAATTATTTTTTTATTTAAGCGAAACTGGGGAAAATGGCCGCAACGAAATATTTTGACATTCTTTAATATTTTAAATGATTAAAATGCCTCTATACTATAGGTTTGCAAAATTATTTTTCCGACAAACGTTTATGAATGTTACTTTCCCATACTCCGTGCGGGAAAGTAACTTTCCCGCACGGAGTGCCGGAAAGTGACAGCGATTTCTGAAAAATCAGAAAATCGCATAGCAACTATCCTTACTAGATTATTACTTTAAAAGGAAATGTCAAATTTGACAACTTCAAAACTTACAAAATGATAGTTTAGGACGATTCCTAAACGTTTGTAGGAAAAACGTTGTTCATAACACGTGCGGGAAGAGCGATTCCGAAACAGAACAGAAACGAGCGCAGCGTCGTTTCGGAATCGCTAACTTCCCGCACTTGTTATGAAAATAACTATTACTTCAAAATGCAAATTGCAGTTTACACAGAAAAGAGCTTATAAAAACCGTTATGTCTTCTTCATCTCTGTTTGTGCCTTTAACGCGGAAACCTTTTAAACCGGCTCTGCTGAAGAAATTAGATTAGCTGGTTTTTCTAAAATTATCCCGTTTACACCTATATCAAATAAGCTACGTAATAAAAGTCAAGGTGAGATGTTTATTATTAATAACGATATTTATAATTCATAAAAAATTTAAAAACTGGAGGCGACCATATTTGGGTGTTTGTTTGTTCTGTATTATTTTTGATTAAGTTTTTCTTTGGGGATATAAAAAATACAAAGCACTATTTGCAAAAACATTCGTTGAGGAATTCAGGCGCACCAACACCGTAAAAGAAGAAATTTACACGTGTTTTTGATAATAAATTCGGATAAATTTGAAGCTCCCGAGAATAAGCTGTAAAAATAATTATTAAAAGTTTTTACGACCAGAAATTTCGGATATCTTAATAAATCAAGGTATTAAGAGAGAAAGTAGTTAGAGTGTGTTATTGATAATAAATTTTAGTAATTACGGGGCCTATGCGAAGTTATAAAAATTATTAAACGTCAAGAAAATTTTAACTGCGGACTACAAATTTTAAAAGTTTATATGTGGTTACGAAAGTTTTAATTACGAGCAGAACGCGATATAACGAAACTCTTTTCAAATTTAAATGGGCAAACGTCCGAGTACAATCAGAAATAATTAAAGTTTCTAATCTGATTTCGATATTCTGTTTAATGTTTTCTATCTGGCATCTGGAATTTTCGGCCATAAATTCTCAATAAAGAAGTTTGTCTCTCACGTGTAAGATTCCAAATTTACAGTTATAAGAGTCTCTTGTAGGAGTGAGAGCGAGAAATTTGAATAACATTATTTTCTTTAAATTTTAAACACTTTCTAATTAAAGAAGAATTATTAACTAACGCATACATTACGATCCGATGCCGTAAAAGAAAATGGGCCGAAATAAAACAAAGTTTAATTCCTACTCGAAATCGAACCTCAGCGTACGTTCGGAGATAAATCATCTTGAAAGACATACATTATAACGTGTATGCAAATGAATCTATTAAACCTGAGCTATCATGTATTTAAGAATAAATCTTATCTATTAGTAAACACAATAGAAAATGTTAAATTTGATAATTGACTTTCTGTGAAATAATATATGAACGCTATACTTGTAACACACCATTTAAAATTCATTCATTATGCATACCGTAGAACGGTATTGTTGCTTTTTTATATCGAAATGATTTAAACGCTAATATTCAGTTGTTAAAAATCTAATAAAAACTAATTTATTTTGAACAGTTAGAAAATGCAAAATTAGGAATACAAATATGAGAAAGACTAGAATTAGCTAAAGATTTCTAGGCAAACTTGATTAAGACTGATTTTAACTTGCTTTGGACTTTCGAAATTTCTAATCTAAATTTGAAAATTTAATTTGAGGCAGATGATCAAAACAACTAGAAATTTTGAGCAGTGAAATTCTACAAATTGCTTAAAGGATGGGCATTAATCACCACTGTAATTTATCACAAATTAAATAGTATTTATCGGATAATAAGCTAACAATTCAGTTATTTGTTTAAATTAGAATTAATCTTAGTATGTGAGGAAGCTATGAAGCAAGTCAACTAATAGTCAGGCGTAACTTTGATTCAACACAAGCGAATTAAGCTGAATGTTGAAACTCAAAGAAATTACGACTCATATTAAATTATATACAAAACTCTAAATTCCACTTGAAATTAAATTTAATACATAGATGATTTAAGATCACACTACACAGCAATTATTGGTTAAATAATCTATTTTAATTAGAATTATTTGGATCTCGTAACTTTGAATAATTTCAAGAATCTCTGCTTTTTTTCAGTTACACAATCGTTTCTTCGATTTGAAACTAAGCCATTAGGAATTTTACTTCTATAATTTACTTTTTAAAGTTAAAAAATGCAACCTACAATTAAAAATCTGCACAATTCAAAAATTATCTAATTTATATTACGTTCGTAAAAATTCAGAAAATTATTGTTATTTATATTTTATAATTTGATTTATTTTGTAATTTGTTCATTGTCACATACAGGTCGGCATGGTGGTTTTATTGCATTTTGGTTAACAGGATTCAAATTTCACTTTAAATAATATCCGTCCATTAATGGGATTTGAACCAGTGTTCGCTTACAAAAGTAAGAAGACATCTCTCTAATCCAGCAAGTCACCATGGGACGAATGTTTTATTACCGTAATGAAGACGATACACTTTTTTTAGATTTCAAAGATTATTCGCAGAAATCCCATATAATTTTGATTTGCCAAAGTTTTATTTAATTTTGAAATTTTAATGTTTAAATTTTATCACAAAGTGGCAAAATACCCACTAAAGAAGTCATAGCAATCGTCACAACTGACATATTCAAAGACTATTTGAAAATTTTGAATATAGAAAATATCACAGTATAAAGTACCTACCTAATGGTATTTTTGTATACAAATAATTTCCAAAAATTATGGAGTAATTGAATTATTATTCAGAAAAATGTTGAATTTAAAGTATTCAATACAAAACCGCATTAACGAGCTTACAATTTACAACCTGAGAATCAAAATTTTCTATGTTCATACAAATATTAAAAGCAGCAAAATTCCTTTTATTGGAAACTCTTAAAGGTAAAAAATGGCACAAAATGCTTTACAATTGAGAAAAGTCTTGGTGACTACCATGGTCTGTATATTTTCAAGCTGCGCACTTATTTTTCAGTGACATTTATTAAACTTAAAATCAAAATTTTGTTTATAATTAAAACTATTCTGCTAATTATTGAGTTTTGCTTTGAATAATCTAAACATTTCAACGCCTTTAAATATGTTCACCTTTAGGGATTACAATTTGTTTATTTTTCTTTGGTATTAATTGTTTTTGCCTCATTTCCTTTTTCTCATTCATATTAAACAAGAAAACAATTCGGACCTTTTTTTGTTTCCACGAGAATGAAGCATTAAATTAATTAGTTAGTTAATTTTCTAGTAAAAAGAAGCGTTACACAGTAAAACATGTTGCGATTATGTACTGAATTTTGACAACGACCTATGAAACTATGCCACAAAGTATTAAAGAAAGATTCCAAAAATAATTAAAAATGTTAGGTTACTTTCATGGCAACTAATTCAACACATTCTTTTGTTTTGAAAAATATAAGCAAATCCGCCTAAACAGTTTCTTGTTTATTAATTATTAATTGCAACTAATTTTGTTTTCGCCCTTTTTCATGGCTTTCATCGCATTCCTGTTTCCTTCATTCACCTTCATAATTTTGATTCTTCTTCTTTTTGAACTTCTATTGCAATAATTTCATTCTAAACTTAATTATTTACACCGGATTTGTGTATTTAAACACATCCGCTATTATTAAAAAAATCAACTGGCCAAAAATTTATAGTTTCCTTATATACTTAGGCTATCTTTTATTACAGTTAATATAGATAATTATGCAGATATTAATGAACAATTTGATTATTTAATCTTGGCCGAAAACAAACAAAAGAGTTTTTAAAAGAAGCTGAAATTGCCAGGAATTATTTGAAACTGATTTCTAGAAATGATAAAAGCCATCTAGGCCAAACTAATTTCTCTTGAATGTGGTGAATACTACAATTCGAAGGAGTTCAATACCGAAACGAAGCATTTTTGTTTTTAATGGGGAGATTTAAAAGTATCATCTGAAGTTGAGACAGTTTTGGACATTCCAATGCATCTGAAGGTATCCTGAAGCAATTTAAGAAAATCTAAGGCAAATTTTGCGTATCTTTCAGGCAGCTTGGTAGATATTTAACAACAAAAATTTTGAAAAGTCAACCTTAAAAAAACTTACGTTTTAGCAATTTTTAAAACCACAAACACTTTCCAACAAAAACTTGAAATTAAAACCAACGAACAATTCCACTTTTAAATATTATCAACGAATTAAACGTCTAAAACAGAAAGGCATAAAATTCAATGTTCTTCAAAATGTTCGGTTGTTATCTTACTTCGAAAATTAATGGAGGAATTCTTTCCGTTTACGAACAGTAAAAACACGTTCTTAAATTACTCCATAAGATAAAATGAATTCAATTTCCATGATCAATAATAATAACATTAAGTCAATTAGCTTTATAGTATGCGATAAAATTAAACGCTGGTATTATGTGATATTCCACTATGGAGATAATTTTATCATATTACATACATTTAATTGCGTTTTTTCGTTTTTAAAATGAAACGGAAATTAATTTAGTTTTATTTAATAGATAAACTAGGAAAGGAATTCAGGCAGATAAGCTTTACCTTGAAGGCATTACATAAAGTTCTGTTGAATTTGCCACGATTAATTTTTAAGTTGAATCTTTTCTAGTAAATACTTAACTGAAAAATAAAAATACTTGCTTAACCTTTAATTGTTAGCAACAACAAACTGGAAATTTTGATACTAAAATAATTATTGTATTTGTTTAATTTATCCTGATATTTAAAGGGAACTAGTACAGCACTAAGAAACCTTCTGAAGGAAATATCGAATTCTAAAAATGACTAATAAATCAGCAGTAAGGGTTAAATAAACAGCAGGGAAAAAGTGTCAAGAAGGAGGTTATCGATATTTCCAAGTATGAGTTTAAAATACTTTAAATAAACGTCTTTTTGTGCAGAATATAAAAAGTAAAGGTCAATGATTTTTTTAAACATATTGCTCTGCACAGATACAGCGGTACTGCTGTGGTCCACATGTCTACCTAAATCATTCAACTATTTACTTTATGATACAATGTTATTATGATGCTAATGAGTTCTTTGTTATGTACTACGTCGACTGACTTACAAATATGTATAGATATAATTTTTTTTCTAACGTTCAGAATATTTACATCAAAGACGTTCTAATATTTTATTATAATTAGAATATTCGAATTCGAAAAAGTCAACGGTCGAACTTGTGCAATTTGATAAATCTATCATTTATTATAATAGTCTAGAAGAAAATCTGCTTTGCATTTCTGGCATTTTTATATCTTAGCTATCATAAGGACTGTTTAAATGTAAGGTTTTACAAAGGAAAGTTTTTAGAATTTAAAATAAAAGTGGCATAACTTTATTACAAATTCAAACTGAATAATAAAACCAGAACTTGTTTTAAACTTATTCCAGGCTGTACATACAAAATAAAGGTGGGGCAGTGCCAAGTTGGGGTTTTATAGTTTTTAAATGGGACAGCTAAACAAATTCGTAGACGAATAATAAATCAAGATGAATATTATTCTGGACATACGAGGTTCCCAATGTGCTAGATACCTGCAGTACTTTGCCCAGAAAGGAATATTTTCAGGAAGAGGAAATACATGATGGCGAAATTTTTATGGTTTTGGTTTTATAATGAACTGGAAATCAAAGCAATGTGATGAAATTGAAAATGCCACATAATATTCTTTTTGCAAAAGGCTAAATGTGAATAGCATAATCAAGTTTTTCTTTATAATCCAATCATTTTTTTGTTGGGATCCCTATAAGTTGTTCATTATTTTCCGTTCAGAAAGTTCAAAATGCAGTTGTTTTTTCCATTTCGATTTCTTGCATGCTCTCAAAGTCAAAATTCACCCGTTTTTAATTTTTTTTTCTTGCATTATTTTTCTGCTGCTTCTTCTTATGGCCGAAGTCTAGACCAATAGCCTGTTATTAATTCATATAACTATCAGTTCTATGAGTTAAGTGTGCGAGGCCAGTGGTTATCAAAGGTAGTATGATAACTGGGACCGGCGGCTACGCGTGCCTTCCGAAGCACGGAGATATCGCCGGTCTCGAGAATCGAACTCGAGATGCCTATGTGAGAGGCCGGGGCCTTTTACACGTGGCTCTTCGCTCCATTCACAGTTTGATAAATTCGTCAACACAACCAGCACCTTCAAATTTTCCATGTGTAAGAAGAATTCTTCGGCCTATCTCTTTTTTTGTAATGAACCTCCAAATTCTTTATAAATATTGGTTACTTCTTGTAACAAAAAATTTCCCTGAATAAAGCTTTACAAAGCCTAATCTACAAGTCTAAATTAAAATAATTCAAATTTTATAATTTGGTTGTCCATATTTACATAAGTTTATGTATTTTGTTTCGTAAACCATAATTTGAGTAGCAACTTAAGTAGTGTTGTTTTGGTGTTCTAATCTGGACATTTTTTTCAACTAATCTCTCTAATTTATGTAAGTGTCCTGTTTTTGGGTTTCCTTATGGAATTTTTGGCTCTTTCTTAGGATTTTAACCTCTAATGGTCATTGACCAATTCATAATTTGCCCAATTTTTGGATACATCACAATGAAATTAAATTCAGCATGTTATGTGCGAAAACATTTGAATTTACCTATATACACAACTTGTGGTCAAATTAACAATTACGTTACCCGGTCCGCAAATAAATTATATATTTCTGCTCATAGACTAACAAAACTATGAGTACTTCAATTAAAATTTACAATCATCTGCCATTAAAATTTATGAATATCCTGAGCTTCAAACAATTTGAAGCAAAACTAAAGCCATTTTTAATCGATAAATCTAACGAAAGATTTTGATTGGTACCAGTATGTATCTGCTAGTTAATGTTATAATCATATTTTACTATTTCCTGTGACATTTGTGAAGGAGTCTTAATGGAAATAATTAAAATAAATAAATAAATAAATCCCCAATGTTCACTTTCGCCATAATGCCTATGTTGGCCTCTACAAAATCCTTCATCAAAATTTCTACGTGTAGTTCTTTACCTTTTTAACGTAAACTAGAAGATTGCACTACTCCACACCAAAATTAACATTTCGATTCATTCAATTTTAAAGAATAATATCAATATTCTGCATGACATTTTCTTCCATTAACGCCAGTTTTTAAGCTATTCTACTCTGGGTAGGTACTTGATTTTTAAGATGCCAATTTATTATAGTCCAAAATATGTGTATATTCCGATGCTCTTAAACATGGCGGAAATACACCCAATCAAAGTTAACCTAAAAAAAATTGTTATCTCCAAAAATATAAAGAGCATTTTAGTAATTTATCAAAAGGGTTATTTCGACAAAAAATTAAAAATGTCGCTCAACTGAGAAGGTATCTCTGGGGATTGGAGGTAAAACTAGCTAAAAATTTTGTGTCTACGAATAATCTAAATTCAACTAAATAAGTTTAGGTAAAATTCAATAAGCAAATGTCTTCGTCTCTTGGAATTTTTAGTTAAATTCAAAAATATTCCAGTAAATAAGCAAAAACTAAATGGTGGTGAAAAGCTTATCTGTAACAAAATTTCAACACGTTGTCACGTTATAATTCACTATTGATAAACAAAGAAACGTTAGTTTTATTTTGGACACATCAAAAACGTTTAATTTTACAATAATTCCTAAAACTGCACTTTATTGTTCTGTAATTTTAGAGAAAATTTTGACCTTATCTCTGCAGAGGTATATTTTAGAATACAGATAAATTTAGTCAAAATGCTCTAATTTTATCTGAAAGATGTCTTGCAAAAGTTTGTTGTTTAATTTAGAGACACCCTATATGTATATTTTATATGACGAGCAATATACACCAAAAAGTTATTATTTTTTTCATATAGAAAATGTATTAAGTCTGCTATCAACATGGTATGATTCATGTTGCCTTAAAAACGTCTTTGCTACTTCAAACTTCAGACAGGGTTGTTACAAAATGGCCAAGATTAGCCAAAACTGATAAAACAACAAATAAAGGTTTTGCAACGTCAATTCTTACTCTTACACTAATTATAAAATTTGCTGTGTTAATGAAACAATTATTAATTCCAGTTAATACAAGGTAATTTAAAAGTATTGTTATTAAATTAAATGGGTATATGCTGAACTTAATAGAAGTACATTTCGTTTATTTTAAATTTTGTTACACACTTTTGAGAACCGCTGGCTAATATGCATTTAAAAAGCCTGCGATAGAAATCTGACCCTGCAAAAGTAAATGAAACATTACACAATTATGTAATTTACAGGTTTCACTTTCCTTTCACATTTTTTTAGGCTTGAGACTGGCAGTAAACAATTATTGGCATGTTTAAAAAGTGATATTAGAAAAATTGTTGTTAATAAAGAGGAACAGGACTTACAGAAGATGTTCAATAGTTCCTCCATTAACTTCTACACAAACACAAACACACACGCACACGCACAACACAAACGCAAACTGTCTTTGTTTAAGAGCCTGTAGCAGCTTCCCCGTAACTTAAAATAACGTCAGTTAATTCGGTTGCTAAAAGGTTAGACTAACCTTCCATTAAACGTTCGAAGAGTGACTGACCTACGTAATATACCTGGACTCTCTTGTCAGTAAGGCGTATGATAAATTTAAATACCAGTGACCCCAAACCAATTGTTGTATTGATCTTTCTAATTTTGTTCTAAGGTTACCGTTTACTTGCGACACATGGTTTATTGAAAAAAGTTGTTCTATTTGATATGCTCTACCTACCCTTAAAAGTAATTACAATACTTTTGAATGACCCTGTATATTTCATCAGTTCCAAATGAAATGCAAGGTCTCTTTGCATAGTTGCAAAAAGACTCAGGCGAAAAAAATATTAAGTTAGGAAAAATTAGAATGTAAATTTGTAAGTTATTGCAATTTTTCATGAAGATAAACTAATTTTTAATACACAGGATTGTTAGTTTTAATTTGATAAATAAATTAAATAAAAGTATTGTATACGCATTTATGTTTTTGTGTTTTCCTTATGTATTATGGCCACCCTTTTTGACCAGAACAATTAAAAGCTATGGTTAAAACATCTACAACCTTGATTAAATATTATAATAATTTGAGAACTTACTTCACAATAATTAATTAAATTAATAATCTATGTATGAGCGAATTACAAATTCTTTAAAAAATGCTGAAATTTATTTATAATCAAAACTAAAACATTGTGATTGACAAACAAACCTCGGCGCTTTAGGAATACAAATATGTTTCTTTTCTTTACGCTTGGATAAAAATTAAAATACAAACATTCTTTTGAATAACCTCATCTTTGAATTAAAAGCTAGAATAATTATTTTAGAAGGTTAGAAAATGCATAATTATGGGAAAAATAATCAATATCAACGATTTTTTTAAATTCTTTATTTTGCAATATTGCAACGAGATTTTGATTATTATACTTATTTAAAAATGGAGGTTATAGAGGTACAAGAATATTGCAATCTGAATTTTCCTTGCAAAGAAATTTAATCTAAAATGATTTTATTCTAAATTTGATGTCTGATATGATATAAATTTATATCATCAAAACAAGGCACTAGCACGCATATCTATTGTTAAATAAAGAAACGAAGTGAAGAAAAGCTGGAATTTTTATCTTATATGTATAGCCTATGAAACATTAAGGATTTGTAAAATTCAGAGGACAAACGAGACAAAAGCTAATTTTTAACGGCTAACAACTAACAACAGCTGTTTGATAAGTAAGATAAAATCTTCAGTTAAGCATCGAAATGCTTGAGCAGTTAAGTGTCAAAGGGGAGTGAGGACATTTTTACGGTAAGTGACATACATTTACCCTTTTCCATTTTTCCGTGACAATTTTCCAGAACCATACGGTAAGTAATTTATTTTATTTATTTTGTAACACCTACCCATCTCTTACATCAAGTGATTTTTTTTTCATTTATCATGAAAAATTAAACCAGTGTCTTAGATTAGTTCACATATTATAATTAATTGATGTTTTTTTGCATTACTACTTGTGGTATGAGCTAAACTTTCATGGAAAACCTTAATTTTAAAAATTTGTATTGCCAAGAGTTTTTCCTCGACTGGAGTTTAAATACTGTTCCCAAATCTCTGAACTACTCGGGAGAATACAAAGAAAATTTAGTTTCTTCTTCAACGTGTGACAAATGAAATCTTTCAGTTTTATATTTAGTTAGAATCTATAACAAAGTCTGAATTTAAATATTAAAATACCAGTTTAGAGGAGGTATCGCGAGTTCAATACACCCACGACAAGTCAAATTACGATGTTATTGAAACGACAGTCAAATAAATCGGTTTTCTAACAACTGAATGAACGCTTATTATATAAACTCGGATAGTTGCAACGTTTCGGAGTTATACAAATTATAGCGCAAAATTTAACTATGGTTCCTTATATAAAATTTGTGACGATTCTTTGTCGGAAGGATAAAAATAAAAATTGACAATGATTTATGATCAACATAGATAGGAAACTTTTATGGCTCCGTAAAAAAATAAAAAAATTATAAATAGTATAACAGTTTAATTTTCCGATTCTGGTGATTTATTTTGTTGTCCGAGAGGACATTTTAATTTTTATTAGTTACGTAAAAGTAATGTTCCCGCTCCTGCTAATAAAATTAGCGACTTGGGGTTTTCAAAAACGGCACTAAACTCAAACATAGGTATATCGGCGATACATCCTAAGAGAAAACAAGTTGGTCCGTGTAACTGTAAATACGTTTATAAATGGGAATATCAAAAATGAGATACCGTTCTCGGTCTGTTGTCTAAGTGTGATACATAACTATTCATTCATGCTATTTTCAGTATTGTAACGCCGCTGCCTCGATCTTAGAATACTTAAATTCAGGGCCGGTTTTTCACTGCATAAATTTATGGTCGTTAGTAACACAAAATTAAAAGCCTCTCCCACATACTGTTTGAGGAGGACAAGTTCTTCTCTTGATAGCAGCTGTGAAAAATGTTAATACCAAACCTATGAGGTTTTTGGAATTAATTTTAACACGTTAATTACAACATCGTTCTTTGCTTAATTTTTCTGAAAGAGGTGCGAATCTCAAAATGTTTTCTTTTAATTTGATTATTAGCTTTAACTTAATTTTATATAAAAATTAATTAGAACAGTTCTATTTACATTCCAGCAATTATTTTTAATGATGTTTTAGATTTCAATATGAATTGTAAGGAATACTGAAAACATTAAACATTCAATCATCCGGAACATTTTGGTATTAAAACTTTAAAAAGATACACCTTAAAACTCTTGCATTTAATTTAAAACCTACAAAGCTCAAACTCAAAGTAAGTCTAAACTTTGTCAAGAAAGCTCTGTTATTAGGAATTATTCAGCGGATTGTATTTGATTTGTACATTTTTCTATTGTGGCCCGTTCTAAATCACAGTAGGAAATACTCCTACAAAACAATGTAGAAACCAAAATATTCCTTTTCTTTCAGAACTGATTTTTGTGATTTTGTTAACCAATTAAATTTCGAGAAGTTCAATCAAAAAGAAAGTAAATGCATACAATGTGGTTTTTTAAAAACTCAATTGCAGCAGGCCGTATTCTGTCTTAATAACCTTAGAACTGTTTGTATTAAGTCAGAATACGGCCTACTAACTGCAATTGAGTTTTTAAAAAATCACATTGTATGTATGTGATTGATGAAATTGTATAAAGCAGCAACTTTTTCTGGAGAAACTTAAAAAGCAGTGTACTTCAGAAAAGCTTTCCTATAAATATTTAATTTTTAGAACTATTTTTGTTGATTTTTGATTTTTGTTTATAACGAGATCGGTTCTTTTTTGACATTATTTTTCCACGAAAACGACTTGTTTTAAGCATTACCTTCATTATAACTGCTGAGTACAGATCAGGGGTAAATTCTAAAACCTGTTGAAATTATTCATTGGAATGTAACAACTCACAAAAATTTAAGAAACTAACTATCTGGAAAAATTCTATAAATCTTTGAACATTTGACGCTACTTCCATGGTAAGTAATTCAATAAATCCAGAAACAGCGAAACCTTTAAAAATGCTGGATAATGATACTGTAATTTTGGCCCAACTGCAACAATACAAGATATTAGACATTCGCGTAGTTTTATAACGAAATTCTAATGTTTGTAGCAGATAAGCCAAAAAATTAGCGGATAATTCAACTGACCATTCTAATGTAGACTGTTTTAAATCGAGGCATGAAATTATAAACGATGTGGATACTGAAATATCATCCCTTTTTCCTGTAGAACTTATTGCTTTGTCGCCCATGGAAACGTCGAATATTTAAATCTAAAAATAAGTACGATGAAACATGATCTTCAAATGATTGTTTGGGGCGAGTTTTGTGACATTTCTTATTTCATTTTTATGGAAATTTCTCCACTAATGTCTTAATTTCTGGCAACTGTTGTAGTTAAGAAAGAAAAAAATTAATAACAAAACCACCAAAGGGGAAAAAATCTTCGAAATTGTTTTGTTGTTATTTCTTAAGTGTGAATTTTGGAAAAAAAAATGCCAAAAGGTAAACTATTACCTTATCTGCATTATATTAAAAACAAAGATATCAAATCTCATTTGTAATACATAGTTGCATGTCAAGTAAAACGGTAAGCGTTTCAAGGTAGACAAATCCCGATATCTCATGGACCTCAGTACAGAAAGAGAAAACGCATCTCCTACTCAACCTAAAAAAAATTCGTTCTGTCAAAGTCAAAATATGACAAAATATTATTAGTTAAAACCTATCTTTATGTTATAATAAGCTGAGATACTTGCAATATAGGTGGCAGCTAATACATGTATTTATTTTCAATTCCATAAGGATAACAATTTCAAATTTCACGCGCTTTTTCCTAAGTGCCGCATGTTTTTAGGTTTCACTATTAGACTTCCATCTCACTCTTTCACAAATTCGACGTCCATGTCGTAGGCCATGAGATATCGGGATACGTCTAACCTTTACCTTGCATTTTTCTGTTCACATGAGCCAGTTACATTGTTTTAAGTGTGGCAATTTGTTGATTTTGCACAATAGTTCATCCATATTCTTGTTGTTTTAAATTTTATACAGCAAAGTATGCATTTACATAGAAATGTTTCATTATTTATTTTAAATAGCCTCTAACATTTTGCTGCTCTCGAAAATTGTTTTTCTTGAGACGATCTTACTTTTATTTATTTATTTTTCATTGGCGTTTTTGTGGGCGTTTTTGGTGAGCACTTATGCCCTAAATTCCAAAATTTTATTAATTTCATTTTAACAAACAAAAAAGTTAGGAATATAATAAAGTTTAGCTTTACGGCGTGTATTTTAAAGCAAGTCGAGCTTTATTGGGATTTGATGGAATTATTAAAAAGTTTCTAAAGAAATATTGAAAGTTACAGGTATAGATATTCTAACTTAAACAAGATTACCACCTTCACACAAACATCCTTTATTATTCAGTCAACGAGAGTAAACGTTCGATGCACTCATAAATTACAAAGTGAGAAATTTATAAAATGTAGAATTGCAGGATAATCAAAAACATCATCCTAAAAGGTAGAAGTTTTCCTGAAGCTTTCAAATTAGTTCAATTAATTTCGAAAATCTTGGAACAATTCTCAGATTTTCCCATTTTTGCAGGCTTTCTCCGGATATTTCCGAATGGTTCCGGAAAGCTCCAAAATTTTACCAATTTCCTATGAGTTTTTAGAAACAATCTATGTAGGTTTAACAACGCCCTCTGTAACATACCGCAACGTTTTATAGATTAAAGATACAAAGATGTATTCAAAAGTACATTAAAATCCATTAAGAATACACTAGAGTTATCTCCAAGTATCAGTTTTGTCCCTTGACATGTTTAATAATTATATTTAGGGTGTATATCCCGCACATGTGAACATCCGTTTTTTAGAATATTCAACAGTTTTATAACCTCCTTAATCACCTGTTAATTAACCTCGTAACCACCGCGCACATGTTTATTGTTTGATGAATTAATTACACATAATTACTGTAATTTTAGATAAAACGCATCTGCCGTATAGTAATTCTAAAAAAACAACACACAATTATACAAGCACTTACTGTAACGTACAAGTTATTCTTTATGTTATTCTCAACTCATATGGGAATTAAGTAATTTCTTAATTAAATTGCATTATTTTAGGTTTTATGGAAAAGAATTTGCTTGAAGTTTTTAAGCAGACGATTCTATCTTTACTGCATTAAATCTTTGATAAGTTGATGTGCAATAAGATTAATTAAAAGCTCCGTGGATTTTTAGAAATTTATTCGAGTTTGTTAGGAATTCTTCAGGCGCAGAGGTTCAATATAGGTTTTTATAAAACTTAATTGTATTGTCACAGTGTACGTTTTTTAATAAAATAATAAAACATTCGGCTTGTATGCATAATAGTACAAGTACCCTATATGGAATTCATGGCTCGAGGCTTCTTAAGCTGTAAGAACCAAATATGGTACCCAACAGTTAATGGATAAAAAATTTTAAAACATTGGACAGAAATTTATATTTGGTGTAGTTTCAAAAAGCTACTTTAACTGTTTTACTTAGACATAATAATATAAAAAGAAGTTTTTATATTTCATTAACTTGCTTGACTTTTCTTTCTTCCTATGCAGCGTGACCGAACACCTTTTTAGTTAACTTTTTAACTCAATAAGAAAATTCCTTCCTAAAATAAAACTCAAAAAGGAACTAATTAATAGAAATCCCCAAGGAAACCCAATTAGAAAAAATTTCTAAATAAAATAAGCACTAATTCCGAGACATTCTAAGAAATCAGCTAAAAAAATTCAGCATGAACTCATAGCTATTATTGGTATAACCACCAATTCCCATGCAATTATTTGCATTTATTTATCTTAAAAAAGGCACGCCCTGGTACTAAAATGTTTATATGATAATCGACTATGTGAATTGACTACTGACATTTGAATTAAACACTTTTATTTTTACCATTCGCAGAGCTCTGATTTCTTTCATCCTGCCCTTTGTTATTGATTTGGCTTTAATTTAAATTATTCTCACGTTTTTTGGTTTTTTTTACAAGTGCGGCCCTCTCTTCATGACCTAAGACTTAATCATCTATCCTATTTTTAATATCCTCAAATGATTACCTAAGTGCGGTGGTTTTTAGACACCAAACCAAACCAAGATTAAAGCATCAATTGTAAAAAGTGTTTCAACAAATACATTTTAGAAATCTGATTATCAAGCGTATAGATTTTCCCAGAACTTATTTGTTTGAATAAATTGAAACATTGTTCTCTAACGGCAACATTAACTGTCACGTCATAACGTTTATATTTTATCTCTCATAAACGTCCGAGACATTCTAAGATCAAAAAATGCGAATATATTTAGAAAACGAAGGGTATTTATTATTGTCATTTAGCAGCTGCATAAAAGCTTGTAATAAAACTGCCATTAAGCTTATTATTTAAACTTTTACTGTTCGTTAAAACAGGACGCAATTTAAAATTTTAATTTCGAATAATTTTAGAAAACGAGCCCTGATAATTAATAACTCAGTGAAATTAATCGTTTAATTAAGAAATCTTCAAGGTTTGGAAAAATGGCCTGCCCGTTAAATCTAAGACACAAACGCATTATTACCAAACTATAATTAATGCATCCATCTTACGATTTAATAACACTTCATTGAATGTGAAGGTTTAATATTTAAAGCTTTCGAAAGATAAAATTCGACGTGTCCCACATACTATTTATAAACAAAAAAATTAATTTACAATTATCCTAATGGCATTTTAATTGTTATCAATAAAACACGCATGAAAAGATAATAAAAAAAGAGTTATTAATTAATTAAAACGGGACGCAGTTGTCACTGCACTCGTACGATTCATAACTATTAATATTTGTTACAGATGTTTACTTTCATCTTCTGGCCGCACTTAAACTTCGACATAAACATTTAAATCATTTAATTAAGTTGTAATGTTTCAAACAGTTCATTAGGAAGCTCCGATTAAGGCGAACTAGATACATTAAAACGTGGTGAAAAGTAAAACAAGCCGTAAAAATCTTAGGGAAAGTTAAAGTTAACACAATTTTATGTTACCGTGAAAGGAGACGGGCAAAAATTTCTAGCCTAGTCACGCAAAATGTATTCAATTTAACTAACTTAAAGGTATGAATTTTTTGCTTCAGGTGAGACCTGCCAGTTAATTGTAAACGTTGTTGAATGTTTATACATGCAAAAACCGTTACTAGGTTATTTAAATTAAGAAAACTTAATTGGTAAAGACTGCGGGCGTTTTACTTAACTACTTTTGCTATGTTTTCCTTTTTTATGCCCTTTTTTAATGTACGCTAAACTAACTCGCTCGTTAACTATTGCTGCTTCATAAATGCAAATTCGATAATTTAAAAATTAATAGTGAAATATATAATGGTAAGTTAGAATCTGCTTGTTACAGGAAGACCACATTTCATTTAACGAAGACGGGGAATTAAATGTCGACATTCCAGTATAAACCGTACCTACAGCATCTAATAGAATTTTTAAACTTTCTCTACTATAATCGTCTCACTTCCTTGTTTGAACGGTTTACATAATCATTCCCGTTTATCATACTTATCAAATGGTGCATTCACTGGCGAGGTATGAATGCGGATTAGTATGAGTAAATAACAGAATTTCAAATAGGGGGAAGTGCAATTTTTAGTTTTGCATTTATTCAGTTACAAGGAAATATAGCCAATTCCAAGTATTATTTATTTTAATAGTAAAAGCTACGTTTCACTGTTTGCTAAATACGTTAAAATATAAAAAAATATTTTTATAGCCTCTACCTTGCATTTTTTGATTAACCTTTTTTTTTATTAGAAATCACTAAAAACTCGCCGCTTTTAGTACAACTAATTAAGCTTCTCTTCTCTTTCCTTTTCATCCAGTGTGTCCCTAGGTCAAAGTACGACAAAAAATAGCTTTATAAGCGTTGCTTTGCATTTTTTATTAAAGAGATATTTCATTAATAATCACAAATGCAATGTTTATGGAATGGATTTATGCAGCTAGTTAAGCTGATCTTACCCTTCCCTTTCATGCAGTTTGTCCCTAGATCAAGGCACGGATAAAATACGTTACAATTAAACAAATTTTGTACGTAGTTTAGGCGGCGAGACGTAAGCATAAGATTTCTTGAAACAAAGACCGTTTGTTTATAAAACCCGAACCAGAGGGGTAGTCGGTCACAGAACTCGTTGACGTACAGATCTGTTAACTAAAATATAAAAAGGCCAAGTTTGTGTGTGGTGCGCAGGATATGAATTAATTAATGGTGTATTGGTGTAAAAAATATTTTGGATGATTATCCACATAAAGATGCAAGGCTATTTCAGCTTGAACTGAAGGGATGTGATTGCATGTCCGATGAGATAAAGTCGGCATGAACAGCTATGTTGTTGTTCTTTGTTATTGTTGTTGTTGATGGTATAATTGTTATTATTGTTATTTGCTTGGGCAAGCCCTGAAGCTTGTCGAGGCAGAGCATGAGGCTCGATGTTTTTCATCAGAGCATGATGCTCTAGGACCCGACTATAGTCGGCTGTTTGCTTGGGAACTTCGATAACTAGGCGTAGTTATAAAGGACCCCGACCTGGCTGCATTTATGTAGTGTCGTGACTCCCGGGCTAGGCCCCCCAGAGTAGTCAATCTGCTTTCAGATTTACAAGTAGCTGAAGGTGCACCCAACACTCATCACTTCCCAACATCCCCGAGGGGTTTTCTACTAGATACAACATGGGATTCCACAGGGGGATTCCCTCCCCCTGTAAGTAACACTAACTGAACCTATGCTGCTAAATCTAGTAATGTATGCCTCTATGCAAATTGGTACTGGTTGTTTGCTTGGATTTTGACGTAGAATCGCGTGATATAAATATTATGCGCGATTTTCGATACACGCTGTATAACTGCCTGAGTGGTGTGAGCATTAATGTGTGTATCAAGCTTTGGGCGTTTACGAGACTTGGTCAAGGCCACGCATTAATCTAACTTTGGTGGAATTAGCGTTATTCCTTGATAAGTTGATTGACTGTGCATTTTTAAATGTAAATACGCCATTTCAAAAATAATTAAAGTAAAATGGAAGCCGCAACCGCCCACCGCGTTTTACGCGTTTTACTTTTTAAGCTTTACCCTGAATTTTTTTTATTGTAAAGATTCCACTAAAAATCACAATCTCAATTAAATAACATTAAAGATATTCGTCTGCACCTCAGTGTATATTGTAATATTAAATATTATATTTAGTATTACAATATGCACTGTGGAGTAGACGTATGTCTTTAATATTATTTAATTAACCTTCCTCCCCTTATGGATATGGATTTCAATCACACAATCTCAATGTTTGTAGGATGTTTCTGAATAAACCAAATTTCTTTTTAAAACGTAACAGCTCTTAGAAACCCAACCTAGTGGTTGTTTTTAAGCCAGTTTCTTAGGTTCGATCCCGATCTAGGTCGGGTGGGATTTACTGATGAAAAAATATCCGAAATTTGCCTTCTTCCTTACACAAGATATAATAATAAGTTTCGTATTAATATCATATTTGGCAGAACAAAAAATCCTGCCAAGGGTGGAAGTCCCGCGATATATTTCGAGGTAGGTAGTATCAATGACCACGACAGCCGACGTATGTACGTCGAGATTTTTAGCACTCACAAGCCTGTATATACACAATAAGAAGTTAAAGCGAATATAATGGTGTATACCTTTTTTTAAAAAGCGTATGGCATTTGTAGCCAGGAGATCCGTAGTGACGGTTTGGATGTCACTAGAGGGGATCAAAGTCACATAGCGCGGCGTCGTGAACTTAGTTATATCCCCTTTTATGCTAGGGAAATGTGTTCTCTGCGGTAGTTTCCCGTGGCCTTCTGCAGAGTTTGCGAGCGTGTATTAAGTGTGTAGTGTTTGTGTCTTGTTGCTATCTGCAGTTGACCACTCTGCAGAGAGAATCGTTAATTGTAACCAGACGATTAAATGATTTCACTCGCTCGAGTACCGACCTCGAACAGTGGGGGATTCTTTATAAAAATCTTTACCACTGCGTGAGATTCGAAACCAAGACTCCTAGGTAGGAGATCGGCGCTCTTCTTACCACTGCGCCAACAAGCTTTCAGTATGATGTATGCCTAAAACAGAATTAATGCGGAAATTATTTCTTGATAACCAAAAACTCTATTACGCTGTTCAACAAATTTTCTATGTAACCCTTGAAAATCTAGAACTGGCATTGTTAAGTTATGTTAATTATTGCTATTGATTTAAGTTAATAATAATTTTTCCTACTGCCTAATACTGAAATTGTTTCAACTATTGTTCTCTTATCTACCTCAAAAATTATATTATCTTAATCACTAACAAGAAACATTGATTGCTATTTACGCCTAATCAGACTGTTTTTAGAACTCGGTCATATTGTAAATCAGATTTAATTTTAATTAAATCCGCCTGCAGTTTTTCCGTTATTGCAAACATTCGTTATTACGGTTATCGATTTAGTAAAATTTCAAACACGAATTACCGAACGTAATTTAACGGCAAATAAAGCACCAAATTTGTTTTTAAATTCCGCAAATAATCAAAGCAAATACGAACTTTAACTTTAGCCAGGAAATGAAACTACATCGACCACAGGGCTTTATCATTATGAGTTGAGACAAGTTGAAGTTCCTTTGTAATGCGATCATAAATCTTATGAACGTCACAACTCTATTACTAAATGTGTAGCTAAGAAATTACTCTCGTAGGCCCAATCGTCCCACATTATGTGCCTTAGTCATTGTTCTTTCAGGTGAAGTATTAAAAATTCCTGATTAAAAAACACCTTAAAAATGTAATTATTTTTAACGGTTTGAAATAATTCAATTATAACTGCAAAACACACAAATTAACGGTTCTATTTTGATGTTTTCGAAGCTGAATTACTTTCATATTTTTGGAAGTTTTTATGTTTGAAGTCTCAACAAGCTTTTAACTCAAAATAATCGTAGAAATTTAAGAGATCTTAACTGACTATCAAATCTGCACCACTAACTTGACAAAATTATGTTCAAAGGCCTTTTTATAAAACGATCTTTAAACTAAAACTCTCCAAAAATAATCAAACTATATACACATCTGTAATTTAATTAAAAATCGGCCCAACTTAAAATAACCAAACTCGAATCCACCTAAACGATGTCATCATAAAAAAGTATTTAAGACAAGCATAATTCCGGCGTACAGTTTTTTACTGACGGAAGTAATTTTAGTAATAACCTTACTGACGGTGCTACTACATGACAAATTTATTGTGAATATAATCGTGTTTAAGCTAACATTAGAAGATATTACTACACTGTTAAATCATTTATAAAAGTGACATTTAAATTACTTCACATAATTATACATAAAGGACATAAGGATTTAAAAAATTACAGTACATTAGCGTTATACGATGAAAATGAAAGATCTACATACCTGCGCGTTTATTAAAATGTTAGGTTAAAATATTAAACCGAGTTGGAAATGTTAGAGGTGAGGTTTCTACTTAACTTTTGTAAATTACCATGTGAAACAAATCTTTGGCATTAATGGCATTTTTTCACCTAATTATTTATATTTGATAATCCTTACTTCAGCACGTTGCTCGTTTTTGATTCTCATATTTTACACAGCCAATTAAACAATAAGCAACTAAGAGCTTCTAATAAAATATACGATACTTGAACAAAAATCAAAGTGTGCAAATCAAGGATGCTTTGATGAAATGACGAATGCGTGAAAGGTTTCGGATTTAACCTATGTAATTACAGGCAATGATTTTGAAAGGTTTTGTAGTAACGGTGTTGTTGTTTAACGCTTTAATTAAGACTTGTCGGGTTAAAAAATTAAAATGGGCACAACAATCACACCAAACGTACATTTTATGTTTTCTACACTACAGTCACCTTTCGGTTAATTAATTCGCTTAAAATCTTTCCGTTTGACATTAATACCTCTAGTATTTTGTAATTGGGGATCCATTAAAAATTATGTATGAATTACAAACGTAACAAAAAAATAAAACCTCTTAAAGTATGTGTTTCAGAAGAATTTTAAGCAAAAATTCATTGTAAATAACTTATACACTGACATAACTACGTCAAAATTCCAAACAAAGCAAGTTCATCATCACTTCAGAAAAACGTAAGATATTATTACTACTATTTGTTTTTTAATCGAGAAAGATACAGCAACAACAAAAAATATGAAAAAACTGAAGTAGAAAACGTAATCGGGAAAAAATAAACGATTTAACGACAGCCAACGGTTAATAAAGCAAGTAACAGATTGCAGAAAAATAAAAGAGATTAGTTAGGAAAAAATCGGCCAAACGATAGAACAAGACAAGGGAGAAGCAAGATAGTTCAAGTTCAACCACAATGAAAACCTTAAAGAAGATAACTTTAAGAGAACGCATAACAAGAAAAACAGAGAAAAACTGAAAAAGAAACAGAGGTGAACACGCCAGAAGGAAGATTGGGGGAGAAGCAAAAGAGGTTATGGAATTAATAGAGAAGTTAAAGAAAATAAGAGACGGTCAAGGACGCCGAGAGTCGATCAAAGACAACAAGGCAGGGTTGAGGTAACAACAATGAAATAAGAGAAAATTGAGGGATAAAACAACGCAGGTTAGTAAAGGAAACATGTGGTTAAGAAGAAGTCGCGGAAATTTTTTAAAGAGGACTAAATCGATTAAGCAATAGTGGGTGACAAGGAAATAGTAGAAAATTGAAGAAGACGAATAGGCCGAGGAAGATGGAGAAATAGAGGTACAAGCAAAAGATATTAAAGGAGAAAGAAAGACGAAGAAAGACAAGAAGATGAGATCTGAAGAAGGACAAGATAACGACAATGAAAACGGGATGAAGAAGTAACAACGGCCAAGAAGGAAGAGGAAATCGAGAGCTTAAGAAATGAAGCAGAAGAGGCATATGAAGATGTGGTTGATGCCGTAAAAGAGGAGTACCGGAAAATAGAAATATTTTAAAAAGGCGAGGAAAAAAGAGGTTAAAGAAGACTAAAATGATGAAGAAAGAGCGAATTACATTGAACCCAATAACAAATACGAAGAAAAAAAGAAAAGCCTCAAGTAGATGGGGTGCAAGCAGAAGTGATTAAAGAAGAAAGAAGGTCTATCAACGACAAGATGGGGAATAACGAAGGATAAGATAACGAAAATAAAAACTGGATGATGGTGAGGAAGTAGCAGCGGTCAAAACAAGACGAAGCCGGGAACTAAAATTTTTTAAAAAGACGACGAAAGAGGAATTCAGCTCAGGCGAGATAAGTTAATGAGTTTTAGAAAAGATAAGCTAAAAAAAACAGAAAATAAAGGAGAAAATCGGAACAGAAACAGAGGATAAGGCCACCATAATGAAAACTGGATGATGTTGAAGAAGATGTACAAGAGAAAGAGCAAATAGAGCAAATCAGAAGAGGAAAAGCTTCAATAAATCAAGAAACAAATATCTAAAAATGAGAGGTGCTTAAAAGTAAAAACGAATCAAGGAAAACAGAAGAACGTCAAGAACCTTAGACAGAGCCAAAAGAAACACGTCAATGACGAATATATTTAGGAAGATGGCGAGGACAAGGAAAACAGGAAAAAATTTAAGAAGCAGAAGAGCTGGTGGAGGCGTGAGAGGAGATCGGCAGAAAAACAAATCAGGTTAAGGAAAAAGGAAGAGGTTGAAGACAAAAAGAAGGTGACTAACAGAATATCAAAAAAACGGCGATGAGCTTAATAAAGAAGATAAAGAGATTACAGAAAAAGAGACGCGGGTAGAAAGTGAAGGACAATGGATCAAGAAAAACAGAAAAAAATAAATAAGAGAAAAGTAGGTCAAGGAAGAAGATGAGATTAAGAAAAAGGTGTAGAGAAGAAGGCGAATAGGTTAAGGGAGATGGAGAAAAAATTCGGAAGAAAGTTAAATAATAAGATAAGGTTGAAATAGGAGAAGATCGACAAATTGAAGAAGATGACCAGAAAGAGGAAGAAAAAAGGAGGCAAAGAAGAGACATATGAGCAGGACAAGGAACAAGACAAGATTGGAGAAAACAATAATCAGAGCGAAGTGTAGTGCCGAAATGTTGCTTCAAGTACAAAATTCCAATCTGCCGGTAAAAGTTTAGAGTAAAGACTTTGTTTTTAACCATAATTAATATCTATTTTTTGAGTGATTTTGTTCTTTCATATGTAATAATTAATAATGTCAAATATATCGCTGATAAAAAAAATTCTTGAAAAAGTCAAGATTTGACAAGTATTTTAAAGCACCACTACAAATGATGATGATCATACATGGAGTTTGAGGTAAGTCAAAAATATAGAACAGAAAACCTAGTAAGATGAACAGCAGAAGCTTAATTCGACTTAAGCTAAAATTTAATCTGATTTACTTCTATAGAGGGTAACAAAAACTCACTTATGCAATAAACCGGCATAAGTTGAGCTTCAACTTAAACTTAAATTGGAATTTCCCGTCCTAGCTAGTCTGATCCAAGTACAGTTTAAGCTGTCTCCAGTTTAAGCCTGTATCGAAATATTGCATTAACCTTATTTAAAGCTAGGTATCATTATTATTCTATATTTTTAACTCGTGGGCTTGATTTGTTATAGTCGGTCACATAACCATAGCGTTATCAGGGTAGGCATGGCCTATCCAAAAAACCGTCGGCCTTTGCAGGTCTAGTTACGGTTAAGACCTTGGACACACGAGGCGTTTTTGTGACGAATCGGTCGACGATTCGTCCGACGCTACATGTGTGCGCTTTCGTAAGGCCATATGGAATGGCTGGATGATTCGTCAACCCGCCGCCTGTAGAGCCGTGTGTACGGTATGACTTATTATAAGGGACGGCGGACGAATCGTAGGCCGATTCGTCACAAACCGCCTCGTGTGTCCTTGGCATAATTCCTGCCAATAGAAAATTGTAGTCATCTATGACTTGCACTTTGGTCGCACATGCATACCCTTAAGGGCTTTTTGGTCAAATCTTTCAAAAGGATATTTAGCCATTTAGATGATCGTGGTCAAGTCTTTGTGTAGTAGCACATTATTTGCTTCTAACGGGAGATGGTCAAAATGTTATGAAAGCTTTTATGCTTTCGAAGGAGGTTACCATCGATTACCATGACATGATTAGAATCTGTTTGTTTGCAAATACATAAACACTTCTTTAAACGTAGCCGTAGTTTGATGGTTAATTCATGGCGGTTTAACACGAGGAATACCACAAAAGCTCCCGAAGAGATTTCAAAATGCACATAAACAATTTGACGTAGTACATACCTAAGTGATGTGTATAGTGTTTTACAGCAATAAACCTAGTAGAAAACGTATTGGTCTTAGAAAGGCCTGACAGTTATTCTGCTCGCATGTAGCAGACATAGTAAAAAGGCTGATACGTGGCCCGTATAAAAAAAGGTCCGTTGGAAAAGGGGGTATTGTGCAAACATGCATTATACGCGAGAGGCGGTATCGACGATTATGATCCGATGACATGAAAGCTGCGTCAGCAAACGAACCCATCGCATTATGTAAGGAGCGCGGTGCATTGCTCTCACCGTGTATCATCGGGGGTCACCTGTACACGCTGAGCTGTCGCAACTCTACACTTGCACATGATCGCGTTCTACGGACTTATGGAATTTGTTATATACGGATGCTCTTCACGCATCCCAATATATTTTATAGGTTATTTTATAGCCATACTTGGTAATGGCGCAGTGGAGTACACCACTATCGTCCAATCAAAACACAATGAAAAATTCGAAGCATTCCCGTCAAAGGAATATTTACGAGGCATAGGTGAGAAGCGAGTTCTCATCTTATAAGCATTATGATTGCACGGCCTGTTGTAAATAAGGCCGATAGCAGTAAATGACAGTGCGGCTGTAAAGCGACAGGCTGAGGGCCCGTCATCGTAAAGAGCGCGTCTTATGGACCATCGCGCCACTTCGCCTGCTGCATTCATTACAGGCTACTAACAAACTCCGCCACCGCCGATATCAACTCGCATTTTTTACTACACGTTATACTTCATGGTTCGACGACCTTGTTTATTACTTTGATTCACTACTTTTGCCATAAATGTGATTTCCAACACCTTATATTTCTCCTATTAATTCGACGAGCTAGTAAGTCATCCAGCAACGCATTCCGTTTCACTCTCGTACCAGAAGGAACATTAAATTTGTTACGAGTTTGCAATCTTAGCCGTTTAATCTTATTTGTAATACCAGAGAGAGACAGAAATTAAAAAATGTGAAAAAATATAACTTTTTAAAATTCGATGATTACCAAAAAAGGACCAAACTCCTTGTTTTAGTCACACATCAGAAGGAAATCATTTAACGTATTAACCTAATTAGAATTTTTTCTGAGTGATAATACCCCAAAAAGGCAGAAACTTATAAAAATGTAAACCTTAGAAATTTTGAAAATCGCTGAAGAAAGAACAAATCCAATCAAACAAAACGTCCACGTGTCTTTACCACAATACTGAAATATAAAAATATATAAAAGAATTAATACATTCAAAAAGGCCAGGAATTTAAAATTATTAAAACAGAAAAGCCTACCCAAACATAATAAATTAAATATTACATGCCGAGGGCCGTAAATACAATTATTATGGGCAAAAATACATCAGTTAAGGATTGTTAAGGTAATAACAGTTTCACTTACGTAACGAAGTGATTTCAAATTATTCTTTCGTATTAATTCCTTTGATTTCTAATTTCACTAAAAGAAAAACGTCTTATTCGAATATAATAAGCACCCAGGGCTGTAAATGCAATTATTACAACCAAAGGACAACAATTAAGGCAATAAAAGTTGCACTTACGAAAGGACCTGATTTCAAATTATGACTTTATTTAATTCCCCTAATTCCTAAATTCACTAAAAGAGAAAAAAACCCTACTTAAACATAATAAACGATAAATTAAGTACCAAGAACCGTAAATGCAAGAGTGCGATGATTTTGGCAAAAAAAAAACGCAGTTAAGGCAAAAAAATTGCAATTATTGGACTTATGACTTCAATTAAATTCTATTAATTCCTAAATTCACTACAAGATAAACATATCTCCAGAGCGTAATAAACAGTACATTACGTACCAAGGGCCATAAGTGCAATTCTTTCTTTTCTTTTCTTAGCCCATACGTATCCCTATACAGTGCGGTCGTTTAGTCTGGAACCCAGCGAATAAAAAGTCCGCTCATTTATTGAAAACATCCTCGGACAGGTCAATTTTTATTTTTTATTGCACACATTTTGACATATCGTTCAAATTTTTTTCGCCATATTTGAAAAAGTTATGACGTCATCGCCATTTTTCTTAAATGGCGACCCCCAATTTCGAAAATTTTCAAGTTAAAGGTCATACTTTTTTGACATTTTTGGTTTTAGAATTTCACGAAGTATCCAAACCTGCCACAAAAATAGGTTTTGGTGGGGGGGGGGGGGTACCTAGCTACAGCAACTCGCGACAATTACTATATCCAAACATACAGTAATTATGGTTATAAAAGTTGCACCTATGGAATAAACTAGCTTCAAGATACTCACCGAACGCCTTTACACCAAAAAATCTAGGAAACTACAAATGAAAATGTTTAATTGGATGACCTCAGGAAGACTTTCTTAAGAAATGAAGACTTTTAAAGATTTTCTGAAGTATAAATAAACCTTAAGAAGTCCCACTATAACTTCGACGCTTGAAAATAATTTACAGAATCTTGAAAATCTCAGGAAGCAGTTGGTTGGAGCAAACTATCTACAAACTATTCAAAAGTTGCTATGATTTTTACAATCAACAACATCGTTTTCATTACCTTTAACAATCAGACGCATTCGCGCAAAAGAAGATGTGGTCGCGAAAGGAGAAAAGATCCAAAGACAAGCAAAAACGGTTAAAGAAAGGAGTATGAGGTTGTTGCGGAGAAAGACAGGCGGGTCAGACGATAAAAATAAAAGAAAAAGTCAAGAAAAAAGAAAAGAAATTCAGCGAAACCAGAACAATGCTTAGAAAAAGAAGAGACGGACGAAGGGAGCAAAGTGCAACAGATTAAGGAATTAAGAGAAAGGTTGAAGAAAAACAAGAAGTCAGGGGAAAAAGGGAGTCCATCAAATACAAGAACAGGAAGGTGAAGGAGTATGAGATAACAACGATGAAAACTAATTGATGGGGAAGAGTTTGAAAAAACTAGAAGAGGGAAGTATAAAGAAGAGAGGTGATTAAGGATAAAAAGGTGGAGTTATTTTTAATATAGTTAAACATATATAGTGGTAGTAGTAGTAAGTCCCTTTATTCCCTTGGGGGACATACGATATTGATATATTTCTTCTAGTCCTCTTTCACACGAGCCAAACGTTCGAGCTTAGGTATTTTCATGTTAGTTTCTTTCTCCACTGCTCTCCGCCAGATAATTTTGGGTTGACCTCTCTCCCGGTAGCTCTGCGGAGTCCAATACAAAACATTTCGGCTGATCACCTTCTTGTCCTTCCACAATGTGTGTCTAATGTATGTCAGTATCTATGCCCTCCTGCCAAGTTCTTCTCCATAATTTTTCGTTACTAATGACATTTGGCCACCAAATGTTTAAAATATTACGTAAACATCTGTTCAGAAATACTTGTAATTTCTGCTTTATGGCAGTTGACCATGACTCTGCTCGATATAACAATACCGATTTTACTGTAGAGTTAAACACACTTATTTTGGTCTCTGTTATTAAACTACTATCACTGCATATCTTACTTAGTCTAACCACAGAATAAACTCTTAACAGAAGCGACAAAGAGCAGAGTGTGGGGTGGTCAAAATAAGGGGAGCGGGGGTGAACTCGAACACGCCCACTAGCAAGTAAAATTTCCTATTTTGCTGTATATTTAAGTGCAGCGCCAAAGAGTTCAGGTGTTATTTATTCAAAATATTGTTTCAATAAAACATAAATACGCGGAAATGAGTGGCAAAAAAGGTGGTAATTGGTGTTCAACGCCAAAATGCAAAAATAATTAGTATATAATAAATTAGTATCAATTTTTATAATGTCAGCTTCTGTAAGTTTATTTGTTTTAGAAATTTCCATTAGTACTCAAACATCACCTGGAGCTGTGCCTGAAGTCAGCAGAACTTGCACCCCCAGAAATCAGAAATTAACGATTAAAATTGAAAATCATACGCTAAGTTACTTGCTGAACCGGCGTAGCTCCGCCTTGTGCTGGCAACATTAACATCAAAGTGCCGCGCGGTCTTGTCGCTTCTGTTAAGAGTTTATTCTGTGGTCTAACAAACACACTTCTAGATTTGTTAATCCTTGCCCCCATGTCCTTGTGCACTCCACTTTCCGCCACCATCACACTCCCCAAATAAGTAAACTCAGTTACACATTCCATTTGCTCGCCTTCAATCATAATAACCCTAGGGGTTTCCACATTTACGTACAGCATCTTTGTCTTCTTCTTGTTTATTTGAGGCCTGCACGAGCGCGAAGAAAGAAAAAAATAGCGAAATGCCAGACGCCTTAACAAGAATCGAAGAAAAAGCTTAATTCAGCAAGCTATCTTGACGACTGAAAACTCTTGTAAATTTTCCACAATCTTCTTATTTACATCACAAGAGGTTGGACTACAATGTTATCGCCAGAAAATAGTTTAGAAAATTTCGAAAAACTAAGGTAGCAGTTGGTTTGCGCAAACTTTGAAGCTTTAAATCATCTACAAAATATTCAAAAGTTGCCATAGTTTTCACAATAAACAAAGATTCAAAAGGAAAAAATCTAGAAATAGTTTTTAAAGGTCTAAAATATGAGAGACAAATATTGAAGCGTCAAAAAACTATATAATCTACCAAATTAAATTACGGAAGCCTAAGTTCTTCGAGAAACTGCAAAATCCACAAAAAAAAACAGTAATTTAAGAGGTTCCAGTATAATCTCTAAAATATCCCTAAAGAATCTTGGCAATCTATTAGAAAATGGGTTTCAGAGATACCTGATACCTTAAGCTATTGTAATGTTTATTTAAAACTTCGGTCCGTGATGTGAATTAATTATTAACAAATTTAAACAACACGAAACAACAACTTAAACACTAAAAACACAACACTAATATTAACCCGAAACACTAACTAATTAATTTATACAGTTTATTTATATTCAGGCACGCGCTTGTATTGCACGTGTTCGGACTTCGCGACTGGTAGACTTTTGGTAGACTGTCGTTCTCCAACGAAAACACGCCTTAAATACCAACCGCGGCCTTCGAGTTAAATTCAGAATATTTCACACTTGTCGAGCAACACTCGAGAACAGTCTCGCTCTCTTGCTTTTGTCGACGGATGACGCATACAACCGAAATCACACCTGCGTCTCGTTACACTACTTACGAAATATTTATAAACCATACTAAACGAATTAAAAGAGAGAGATATTAAAAATAGTTACCAATAATTTAATATGGAATGCCCCTACAATTGAACTATTTAATGATTTGAAGTAATTAAAAAAAAATAAATTTAATAATCAAAAATAAGAACAAAAAATCATTTACAATTACTTTCGCAAGTATCATTGTTTCGCAGTAGTTGCTGCTCGACAGATATGTGTGGCGAATCAATACGGTTCAGAAGAAAAACATATACCTACCAGACGAGTAGCAAAAAGCTGAGAAACCATGTTGGTACGCTGCCGATTAATACTATTTATTTTCAACCATATACATATGTAATGACGTTATTACTAACTGTTTTGTAAGTTGAAAAATTTGCCTTTACTGACTGTTACTTTCTACCCAGGTGGAAAATGATCAGCTGATCACTTTCCAGCCGCCCGGGTTGAAAGTAACACCAGGATGCAAAGTGATCAGCTGATCAAGTGATCGACTGCTTTCCACCTCGGTATGTAATATACTATTACTAGACTTGCAAGAGCAATTGTCAAGGGTTTCTCTTTCTTATTTTTATTATTTAGTTATTATAGTGCAAGAATTATGTACTTGCCAAAAATATTTATATTTCTGGCAAATCTTTGCATTCTAAATTTCCTGTAATAAATTTAGTTTTCTGTTCTTTACAGAGGCAATTCAAAGGCATTTTATGGGCAGCCTTAGGTAGTCCTGAATGTTCTAAAACTATGAGTAAGACAGTTCAATCATAAGGCAATTCGAAGACGTTTGAATTTTGATCTGAATTTGAAGAGCCTAATCGATGTTTTAATAATAATGAAAATTGAAGTAATTTTAAAGGTAGTCCTAAGCAGATAACTGTTTGTGCCTAGAATTTGTAATCAACCGTTCCGAAAAAAAAACCGTAAACCAAATCCACTGAAATCCTAAGAGAATTCCGAAAACACCCCAAACTCAAAAACAATTATCGAAAATCTAAGTCAGAAGATGCATAAGGCTCAATCAAACTTGCAATCCAAAAACGTCAGGAAATATTCATAACTTATTTAATAAGAAAGATAAATAAATGATTTTCAAACTACTTTCAGAATATCAAAACAAAAATCTGAAAATCGCTACCAACCCTCTCAAAATTTCATGGAAATAAACCAGCAACGCCTCTTCTATGCACCAATTCGCATTTGTCGATTCTTCTTCTGTACCTTGAACAAATATTGGTAATAACCAAGGCGAGGCACTTATAAAAATCGAAAATCGAGGAACCATCAATATGTTTCAGCATAACAATCAGAGCAGAGAAATGAGACTAAATAAGTAAGTAGACGAATCTAAATTAAACTTATACTGGAACTGTAAATCTTGATTTCCAGGGAAGTTGTACACAATAGTAACGACTTATCATTTCCAAGTTTACAACAGCAGCTCGGATACTTGAGTGCACTCCTGCTGTTTTGTGCAAACTGTAAATTGTACCAAAGTTGGTTCAGTTTAAACTTTTTCTTTTTCTTTTGCGGCACATAAAATTAAGCACAGTCTTCCAAGCAGTAGTTTTGTACATTTAACAGTTAAATTTACGTTTAGAATTCGACTTTAATTTCGAGAATAACACCAAGAAAATACGATCGGTTGCTATAAAACGACTGAACAAATCGACAAAATGTCAACTCGAACCTTTAATAAAATACGCCTTTACTTGTCCGCAGCTCTGGGCTCAAACAAATTCACACACCTAATGCATATTAAGGATTTTTCTTTCACCCACTGCAGTCGTGAAAAATGCATACTGAAGAGTGACTCATAGGTGCATCGCATACCATTCATTCTGCATTTTCATTAATAAATTCTGTTGTGCAGACTTTCTCTTCAGTCACGTTATTGTTTCTTATATTGCAGGTAAAGAACCTTCCTAGAATTTTATAAAGTTAGGATTGCAGGAAAAATGTTAAAAGAAGAAATGCACAGAATTTAACAGTCAATTATAAAAATGTTTTAGGGTTTTAAAATTCGCCCTCTTTAAAGAGTTCCTCTTTTACGAGATACTGCGTTTTAACATTTTTTCCTCTAAACTCCAATAGTTTCGATGGCCTAAAGGGTTTTTGTAGTAATAAATGGATTAAGTTGATCTCTAAACGAGCTTCCTAACACAGTTTTTGAGGTGACTGCTTCCGTTGCTCTTCGATTAATTTTAATAATTACCCTCACATCTTCGTTTTGACTTTAATCCTTTGATTAAAGTTTAACATTGTTCTTTCTCTGCTTAATAATTAGTTCTTTTTATTTCATGCTGGCCTTCACTTTCTCCATTTCCTGACTTTGATTCTTCTAAAGTTTCCTATAACTTCCAAACTAACTCAATTTTGATCATCTTTTAAACCCATCCCCAATTGGTTGGTTCCAAAGCGTATTCAAACGTTTACTTTTTTTAACAAAACGTCTTCCGGATTGGGACCGTGTCATTTTGAGACAGAAAGACGGTCCCAATCCGGAAGACGTTTTGTTAATACTGACACTGACCGTGGAAGTCTGCGAATTCATGTTTACTTTTTTTCTTTTATATGCTTGGGTCATTTTATTCTTTAAACTTTTATATACTTCATTACCTCTCTTCCCATCTCATTTACAAGTTCCTGACTAATTCTTTACCTGTATTTTTTTTAATCGACCTTAAATTTTCTGTGTGGCTTTCTTTTCCTTTAGTTAGAAGATTAATTAAAAATTGCTATTAATAGGAGATGTTAGTGGTGATAATATAATAAGTAAGTCATTGTTTCCTTTTTCTTCTTTAAGTGAACAAGAGCTACCCAAGAAGAGAAGATAAGCGAAGAATAGTATTAAGGGTAAAAAGACAGGACCGGAAAAGAACTGTATAAAAGCAGAAAGGAATAGAATAATATTTTGTACTGCAAACTGCCAAGGAATAAGAATTTGGACAGCCAAAATAAAGAATAAAAAGAAAAAGAAAGGAAGTCTTCAAACATGTTATGCCCCTTTAAAGGTAAGGTATTTTTAACAGTTAAAAAGGCCTCTTAAATAAATCCTTTGGGTTATATTTTAACTTGTATGTAAGAGTTTAGAATGCCACATTCGAGTATAAAGTCCTAAATGTTACAATTTTAAAGTATGTATGAGTGATAAAAGAAGGTTTAAAAAATATTCATCAACAAACTAACACAGGCCAAAAGAAAATAAGTGATTAAAAATATGAAATGGAGAAATTGCAGATATTAGAGGAAATATTGAGAGCCTAGGAGAATTTAAAGGTTGGGGCATGTAAATCGGATGCAAAAACACAGAATACCGAAGAAAATAGTTCATTGGCAGCACAGAGAAAGATGCGCAAAACCAATATGTCGTACAGAGATTATTTCACAGACGCCTTCGAAGAAGAAGATGGATGGAAGCTGGAAAACTCCAATCGAGATTGGAAAACGGAATAGAAGGCAATAGAAACGCATATAAGTAAAAGACGTCGTCACATTTGGAGTAAAAAGTTGGGACACATAAATCACAAGCAAAAGACAATAAACAAACTTTTTTTTTACTGCAAATTTACAATCTACTCTAGTATTACAGAGTAATAAGTAAATAGTATGAAGGTAAATAGGTTAGAGTCAGGCACCATCCACTGACGGTTCTCTGAGATTTAATTTGGAAGATCTTCTGGCCACAATCTTTTCAGTCTTCTTTCTGCTGGTTGTTGATTAAATAGCTCATCTATAAGTTGGTTACTATGTCCTAGGCATCTGTTTTTTGTAGTTGGTAGCATGAGGTTTGATTACATCTCTGATAAATGGTATTTCAAGATCATGTATAGTTTGATTGAAAATGTACCATGGCGCGTTTACCATCATTCATGTTTAGGGATAAGTTCGCTCAAAGAATTGTCTTCTAGTATTCTATTGAGGATAAGCCTTTCGAGTAGTTTAGCCATAATAGGTAGCAGCTTATAGGTCTGTAATAGTTGGTTTCCGTTGGAGGTTTACCAGGTTTTCGTACCATCTGGGCATACTTCCATTGTATTGGAAAGTAGCACAGGCGTATTACACTGAATAAACAAACTTAAGAAACATAGAATAAAGATATTCGTACATTAATAAAGCTGAAGTAGAAAAACAAAAAAAAAACAACTAAGATTAGGATAAGGTAACAATGAATGATGTGTGGAAATTGGGCAAGGCACAAGAAACAACGAAAAAAAACTGAAAGGCAATGAGCCAATTAAATTACCGAAATTACAGATGATGAGAATGGCAAATAAAAAGGACACAAAGTTAAATAGGAAATAAATAAATGAGAATTTTAAAAAGTGGCAAATAGTATATTAAAATACAAGTTGCAAAAGGCATGTATTCAAGCACGAATTTGAAATTCCGAAACGAGCCGCATAGCGGTGAGTTGAGGAACAAATGAGTGCTTGAAAGACCTTCTGCAACGAGTATTTTATACTATTTTTTTCTATTTTGCCGCTTTATACCATTTTATAAATTAAAAAATAAAAATTTTAAATCTAGGGAATTTTGCGGTGGTTGGTGACGTTTATGTTGGCGTAATTTTAGGTTAGAAAATTTATTGCCGGACAAGTCCTGATCCCAGTATGAAAAAGAATTTTTGACGTATGTCAGTTGACAGTTCAACGCTACCAACATCAATACAGTAAATTTTACTAGTATATTTTAGCACTCCAACGACTTATTTTAACACTCAAATGACGTCATTTGGGTGCTAGAATGGAGTTATTTTAGCACCCAAATAGAAAAAGATATTTTCTGAAACGTTAAAACCAATTAGGGAAAAAGAACAGAATATGACCAATATCAAGTATAAAGAGTAATGATACAATATAGGAGAGGAGGTAATTAATAAAATTAAAATAAGTGGAGACAAGAGAGAACGTAGTAATTACAGAGTAACAACACTACTTTGGGAAAATACTCATAAGAATTATCAACAGAAAAATTGATCAAGCAATAGAAGACACAATGCAAGTGCAAGGGGGGAAAGAAGTATGAAGAAGTATAAAAGATCTAATATTTGTGATAAAACAAATATTAATAGAGAAATACGTACATTTGTATAATTGGCTTAGAAAAGGCTTTTGAGAAAATACGAAGAAAAGATGCATGGACCACACTGAATAAAGAGAAGTCAGTAAAAAACAACAGAAGTAATAAAATCGATCCACAAAAATAATAGCAATATTGACAAAACTAGCAATGAAGAATCTAAAGGATTTACATCATAAATAGGGGACAAATAAGGATGTGCACTGAGCACCCTACTATTTCCACTAGTTATTAAGCAATCAAGGAAGCAAAGAAAAATGTGAAACAACTAAAATTAAGGTTCTGGAAAAAGGAAGAAATTAAACAACGATGATAGAGATGATAATTATGGTTAAATGGTAGATTCAGATGAACAACTGTAATTCAATGAACTTCACTTTTGTAATTTGGCGAAGAAAATTATCTTCAAAGACTGATACAAACCAACTATGTCAATTGCAGCAGGCCGTATTCTGTCTTAATAACCTTAGAACTGTCTGTATTAAGTCAAAATACGGCCTGCTGCAATTGAGTTTTTAAAAAATCACATTGTATGTTACTACCAAAGGATAATAAAATTCACAATTAAATGGGCATAGAGTTGCACAAGTAGCCAGCTACAAATATTTAGAAACTGACAATTATGCTAAAATATATAAGGATATAAATAAATCTGCAGGGAAAGCAGGAAGAATATAATTACCATACAATGAGAACAACACGTTTTAGGGCAAAGGGAAATGCCGCAATAGATAAAAACAGAAGCAAGTAAAAAGACAGACTAACGATATACCATGGATTCCAACGGAAAAATACAAAACAAGTATAAATGAGATTTCTGGGAAAGTTTAGGGGTAAAGCAAGAAGAGATTCATAACAAAGTAATGGAAGGACAGTGAAGCTGCTTTGGTCATGCATGTAGTATACCGGAGGAAAGACTTATCAAAAGGGTACAGGAGAAAAAAATGAAAGGAATAAACAAAATTTGAGGATCAAGGAAAACACAAAATAGGTAATGGAATAAAAGAAGAGACCGAACAAAAGCATAAGGTTGGAAATAATTAAGGAAATGAGAGAAGACAAGAAGAATTGAAAGTAAAAATACAAAACAGAAGAATAAGCTCGACACCACACGTCTTACACCTTGCTGTCCAAAGGTAAATGATTATGTAAAACAGCAAATGTTCCAATTTTTCTTTTATTTTTCCGGAAAGCCACAAAGAAAACTCAAAAGACTTTAAAAAAGAGGGATGGATGCCTTTCGAGCTACCAGTGGTCCTTCCACGACAACCATGTAGGTACTTAAAAAATCTGTATCTGATTTATACCATCTCCACACTAGAAGAATTGAGGGGAGGGAAACTTGAGAACATGGCTTCTGACAGAGGAAAACCTTTCCCAAATTTCGCTTTTATGCTGAAGAATATTGAAAAATAAAGTAGAATGAAGTCAAGCAAAGACAAATTTTAAGAACAATTTAATTACATTTCTTGGTGTTTTTTACGACCAACAATATTTTTAGAAATTAAAATTTTAAGGATTTTAAAAACTATTTCCATTTTTCGCTGAAACCACTCTGTGCTTAGTTTTTCCGTTTAATACAGCAGAAATTTTCAAATTTTCTTAGTCTTAAATAAATAATAAATTATTTTTAAGTAATGTTTACTTAATCATTTGTTAAAAATGACTTTATTTTGAGCATTTAAAGAATGATAAGCAAGTTTACAAACCGTACATTTAACAAAAAAAGCCAACACAATGCCTTCAAACAACCTCGCCGTTGTAGGTCATTTCATTAGGATGACCGTAAGACCACTTGTTAGTGAGTTTCTATCACATTCGCATTCTTCAACTTCCTGTGTCGGCTGCGTCCAGTGATGGCTTAACAATACAGCCGTCAATCCAGACAGCTAACAATTAAAGCACACTTGGACATGGCCTATTCAACTATCGACGCACGACAGTTGGCCGGCTGTTCATGCAGTATGTGCTGCACTGTGTAATCAAGTGCACCTGTAAAATTAACCAGCAACCCCACGTATATTTGGATTCGCCTTAAAATACTCTGCACACAAAGAGAACACGGACAATATTACGTAATTACGTGTGTACAACGTACCCCCCAATCTTTAACACCGACAATTTCCTTCCCCGCCAACTCTGTAAATCAAGTCCGTGAGTTTACAAACTCGAGACTTATTTTATTAAACAACCAAACCTGACAAACTAAGCCGAGACAAGCAACATGGAACACCCATCACGATCGAAATCCCATTACAGCCTGAGCGTTAAAAATGAGAAGAATTTAAATCGCGGTAACATTGTAGCTGCGACGTGACTGCTCATGAATTAGCACAATTTCCATGTCGAGCTAATGACAGCAACTTACAGTGAATTCATCGCATTATGCGTGAGGAAACACTTAACTTTGTCTCAAACTCAATATTTTACTTATAAAGGACCGTTATCTAACTTGCAAGATTGGAAATATCCTTGTGTTAAGTTTCTAAAGATGTTTTTGTGGATTTTACGGTTAAATCCCTTTACGCTTTCGCAGTCTGAAAACATACGGTTGGTACGTGTTTATTTTTCTAATAGTTTTGTATTTATCTAGCAGGCTGTGCGCACAAAGTATTAATCAATACTAACAGTTAATTCATATTCAATAAGAGCTTAAGCCACAAAAGAAAACAGATTACCAAACATTCACCGTTTCATAAATTCACGATTCCAAAACTTCGACTACCGAATTGATTTTAATATCCCTAAAATCCGATGAAGATAACACAGCAAGCAACTCCTGAAATCCATCTGATATTCCCCATAAATCTACCAAAATCAACTGTAAATTTAATATAATATCAAGATCAACATTTCTTCGGAATATCACAATTTAAAAGTCATAAAATGCACCCATCACATAACTCGAGCGATATTAAAACTTAAAAAAATTCGCAAAGTTACGGAAGTGCCGGACTGCTTAGTAGTATATTTAGATTATCTGTTTGATCTTAAAATTGTAAATAATTAAAATGCTGAATGTTTTAAATCGTCGACCTCCCAGGAAACTTGTATAATTTGAAAAAAGTCCAAATATTTTACATATTTAGGGAAATATTATCAATTCTTTAATATTTAGTTCTTGTAGACTTTATCAGAGATTAGAGATGAACTTGAGTCTGATAAAAAATTAAAAAATCTGATAAATCTCATTAGAAGATTAACAGTTAAATTAAAAAAATGTTCGGGCAAAAAGAAAATTTACATTGATTATTGGATCGAAGTTTGTTAAATTTAAGTGAAAATAATATCAACTTCTTAATGTTTAATTTTTGTTGCCTTCATAAGCGATTAGAGATAAACTTGTGTTTCATAAAAAAAAATTAGAAGCCTCAACCCAACTGTTAAATTAATGAAAATGCGAACAAGAAGAAAATTTACTTGGGATTATTCGGTTGTCTTTAAAAATTTTGACGTTTAAGAAATATAAAGGAAAATATTATCAATTCTTTATTGTTAACGTTTTTGTAAACTTTATGTTTATAGAAATTTAAAAAACCGATAAACCTCGTTAGAGATCATCAAATTAAAAGATACCTGCATCAAACAAAAACAATACTGTAATTATTGGGTTGTCTTTAAAAGGTGGAAGTTTACAAAATTTACAGGAAAATATTCTGAACTTTATCAGCGATTAGAGACAAGCTTGAGTTTAATAGAAAATTTATAAAACTGATAAAAAGCTCACTAGAAGACTAACCAGCTAAATTAAGGAAAATACCTGGATCAAACAAGAAGAAAATTTACTTTGATCATTGGGTTTCCTTTGGTAGGACGAAGGTTTGGAAAATTGAATATTATTTAATATTAAGTACAGACGAACTTGAGCTTCATAAAAAATTACAAACCGATAAACCTCAATAATTTCAATGTCGGTCTTCAACTTCTACTGAAATAAAATTTTGACATCTAACAATTTGAAAAGATAAATCAACACATTCATTGTCTTAGACCTTATTTTTAACCCATTTAAATTCATTCAAAACATTATTTAAGGTAATATTAAATTGAAGAAAATGAAACCGCTTCCAATAATGATTATTGCATTCAAAACATAAGAAGAGATAAAGGTCTAAATTCAGAGAAAACAAAATTCGGAATTATCCAGGGCAAAGAATTAAAGGCGAACATTCATTCTATGATTCTATAATTCAGACTAGAGCAAACCGATATTTTTACATTCGCTAATTAATTCGTATAAAGGGGATCCGCTGTAGTAGATCATTGAAGTCTCCAGAGTTTTCTTTGATTCTTTGAGAGAACTATATCTTTTGTTTTTGGATTACTACAGTGTTCTTTAAATGGAAAATTTTACATTACAAGATACGATTCTAAATAAATAAATAAATTCATCGACTTTATCTTATTTTATATAAATTTGTACCACAGCAATGAAATGTCTTCATTTTTCCACGAAAATTATAACTTCATTTATGACCAACTGAGGTGTTTTAATACAAAATTATATTTTATTACAAAACAAAATATTGACAAATAAGTTGATTCGTTGTAGGAGAATGTGCGCTAACTCAGCGTTGAAGGCTCAAGGGTTTTTTCTGACTCTTTGAGAAAACTACAAAGATTAAAAGTTGCAAAATATCACTCTAAATAAATGAATTGATTTATAGATATTCCTTCTAATTCAGCCCTGAAACCTTAGTTAATTCTATTTTACAAGAAATTTCTTCAATTACAGCCTTGAATTATTTTTATTTTTAAAGGTCTACGAAAATCATAATTTCCGATCAACTGCGATTTTTAAAAGTAAAATAAAAAAAAGAAAGTTTTGCAAAATATGTAAAGGTGGTAGGTATAGAAGAGTATATGCAAACGCAGCATTTTCCCCCCTTAATTCTTTAAGAAAATCGCATCTGTTATTTGTATTAAACTACAATTAACATGCTTTTTAAATAAATATTAAAGCTAAGAAAGTACCACACAAAATAAATAAATTGATTAACTTTATTTTACGGGAATTTCTTCAAATGCAATGCTGAAATCTTTTGATTTCTTCAAGATCTCCGGAAATCATAATTTACAAACAGTCGACGTTGTTTAATTACAAAAACAATTTCATCGTAAAATACGAATCTTTTGATAAATTCGGTTAATGCCTAAGAATGTGTGCTAATGCAGCCTTGAAATCTCCAGACTTTTGTTTCTAATTTTTGCCTGTTACTTAAATATAGAAAACTACAATTAACACACTTTTCGAATAAACACTAAAGGTTATTTGAATTGCGTAATTCGTTAACTTTAATTTACAAGAAATTCCTTCGAAAACAGCCCTGGAATTATTTATTTTTATCAGAGGTTAAATTTAATTTATGAGCATTATTTAATAAAAAAATTAAATTTCTGATAGTAAAATAAGTAAGTTAATTTGGTATACGAGAATGTGTGCTAAATTAGGGTTGAAGTCTCCACGGTTATGTCTGCTTCTTAATTACCATATACCGTACGTTAACGTTATTAGGTTATTACCAAAGATTTGCGAAAAAATAAACCTAAGACAAATACATACTTTAAAACTCTAAAGCTTCAAAAATTCTGAAAATTTCATTGATTTATAGCAAAAATATAATGTCTAAGGTTATTTAAAAAAATTAGACATTGAAATTGTTAATCTCCAGAAATTCATCCGATTTTTGCAAACAAAGTAGGGGGAGTTTAATTCATTTGTAGGGAAACAACGTACCTGCGCCAAAGAAACAATTAACATAAACTGGGAAATAAAACAACCATAGGTAAAATGGTTACAAAACGTAGAAAGGTCTTTCCTACTGCAGTTCTAAAATTTTGACTTGTTTTTAAATCTAAAATTTGCAATTTAGTTAAGCAGCCAATTTATAAGATGAATCGAGTGAAGGAAATCATATAGTCAACGGAAAGTCTGTTATTTTACTTATAAAACAAACAACCTAAGATTTAAATTAGTATAACGAGGTAGGTGTGCCAACCTGCCGTTGAAATTGCCAGAATTTTCCCAGATTCTGTTGAAACAATCATCATTGATTATAATATTGAGTTGTAACTAAGACAATTAACAGCAGAAGGAAAAAAGGAGTTTGAAATTTAGAAGAGTAAGAATAAATAAATTAACTAATTACTACCACGATGTGTTCTAATGCAGTATTGACATCACCAGGATTTTGATTTTAGATACTAGAAGCTTTGAAGTCACCATACTTTGTGTTTGATTCCCTGAAATCTTTTATTTGTATGAAAACATAATTAACTAACACATTTCAAAAAAGGAATAAAGCTTAGAAAGTACCACTCTAAATTAATTAATTAATTAATTAACTTTAGTTTAGGCCGGCAGTACGGAGGGTGGAGAGGCACATAGTAGTGCAATATAGAAAGTTAAGCAACGACTTGCTTGATCAAAACTTGAATGGGTGACCACTCTGCGGCTCGGTGTGCTCGGCCCCCTCGACACTAAAGATACTCGTATAAGAGAATACAAAGAAAAGAAAGAAAGAAACTTTAGTTTACAGAAATTTCTTCTAATACCGCCCTGAAATCTTTGATTTACGAGATCTCCGAAAATCATAATTTATAATCAATCGACATTATTTTATTAAAAGAAAAATACATTTTTGATACGAAAGTTTTAGTAAATAAGTCAATTTTCTGTAGGAGAATATGTCCTTTTTTTCCCTTAATCTTTCGATTTTTCTATGCCTAATACGAAAATGTATGATCAACCTAGGTTATCTAATACAATATTTAAATTTTATCGCAAACAAAGTTTCGCCAAATAAGTTGATTTGTTGTGCTAATGCAGCATTGAATAGAATTCCATCTATTGATTGCACAAAACTGCAGTTAACACGTTTTTTAAATAATGATTGAGGGCCAGAAAGTACCATTTTAAATAAATAAACTGATTAATTAATTTTATTTTACAGAAACTCCTTCAAGATCTCCGAAAATCTTAATTTATAATCAAATAAGGTTATTTAAATAAAAAGATATATCTTTTTAATCGTAAAATACGAAAGCTTTTGCAAATGAGTCAATTTGTTATGTAAACAAAACTACAATTCACATTTTTTAGTAAAGATCAAAGGTTACATAATACCCCTCCACATAAGAAATTCCTTGAAACACAGTCTTGATTTTTTTTATTTTTGTCAGAGTTTACTAAAATTATAAGTTAATTTAAGATTAAGCGAGACTAATATTTAATAAAACAATGACATTTTTCATGGTAAAATAAGAATGCTTTGGCAAATAAGCTAATTTGTCATAGGAGAATGTGGGCTAATGCAGCGTTGAAGTCTCCACGGTTATATCTGCTTTTTTAATTACCGTACGTTGTACGTAATTAAAAGGATTTGGAAAATAGCAAACCTTAGACAAAAATGCAATGTACGAGTAAAGGTTATTTAAAAGAAAATTGGACATTGCAATTATTGTTAATCTCCAAGAAATTCGTTCGATTTTTGCAAAACAAAGTAAGGTGAGTTTAATTTATTTGTATTAATTTGCGACAAAGAAAAGGAAATAACATAAACACTCTATACTGGGAAATAAAGCAGCTAAAAGGGTTAGAAGAAAAGCTGAATGTATTTTCAACGACATTCTTAAAATCTCCAGATTTTCTGAATCCACAAAGGTATAATTTAGGTTGTAGCGCAGTCAATGTATGAGATAAAGAGAGTATTTAACGGAAAATCTGTTAATTTGCTTGTAAGATAAAAAAATTTACGACAAATAATTTAGGTTGACCAGGTAGGTGTTCTAACGTGGCGTTGAAATCACCACAGTGATCCTGTTTAAATAATCGACATTGCCTATAATATTAAGTTATTGCTAAAAAGATTGACAACAGAAGCAAAAAAAGTTTGAAATATGGAAAAGCGGCAAAGCAACATAAACTAATTATGTAATTATTATGACGATGTGTTCTAAAGCAACGTTAAAATCACCACGATATTTTGACTTTTAGCATTAAAAGCTAAGGCAGCGTTGAAGTCTTCAAATTTTTCTTTTGATTATCTGAGACAATTGCATGTTTTATTTGTATGAAACGCATTTATAAAAAAGGAATGGTTAGAAAGTATTACCGCTCGAAGTAAATAAATTAAGTGATTAACTTTAGTTTACACAAATTTCTTCTAATACAACCCTGAAATCTCTTGATTTCTTGAAGATCTCCGACAATCATAATTTATAACCATCCTAGATTACTTAATTTAAAAAAAGAAATACATTTGTACCATAAAATACGAAAGTTTTGACACAAGAATAAGCAACGTTGAAATCTTTTTGCTTTAATTCTTTGAGAACAGCCCTGAATGTTTTGATTTTTCAAGGTTAACCTAGGCTGTCTAATAAAAAATCTAAAAAATAAGTTAATTTGTTGTACGAAAATGTGTGCTGACGCAGCGTTGAAGCCTCCAGGGTTATATTCTCTCGGTGTTGTTGGTTATACCCGCTTCTTAATTAATGTAAACTAGGCGCAATAGAACAAAATATTTGAAGAATAGCAAATCTGTGAAAAATACATAAAATAAGCAAAGTATTTTAAGAAACTAACAAAATCCACAGGTATTTCTTAATTTATGGAAAAATGTAGGTAAAGTAAAATGTAAAGGTGATTCTGAAGAAATTTATATTTTGAAGGTTTTTTACAAAGAACAAACCCCATTGCTTTATAAATACAATTCTGTTGTTTTATTTCTACGATTTTTTTTAATTGTGATAGTTTCACAACTTAACTTTTTAATTAAAAAAACTACTTTGGAAAAAAGAAAAAATAATTATTTAATAACGTCTGATAAAATGTTGTTTTTATACATATAAATTCGAAAATGGCAAAGCAACGTTAAAACAATGCTCTGCTTATTATTAACATTTATAAGTCAGATACCTGCAAAATCCAGAACGACTTCATACTTTTCAAGAAACGGAATCATTCGTCAAGTCTGTAAGAATACTGATGAGAAAGAACTTGAAGCGCTCTATTTACGATGTCGTCGAAGATAACAGGTTGCTCTTGTTAAAAGTACCGTTTTGTAAAATTTACTTTTCTAAATCTGCACTACAAAGTACAGTCTACATAAACGTCTAACTTATTCAGTCTATTTATCTTTAGCCTCCATTTGATATTGAAATATGTCGTTCCTTTTTAATTGACTATGTATTATTCACCAATTATTAAGAGAAGAACTAGAGATAACTTTAGTTTGTTGTAAAAATGTTAATAATATTTTTTGTATAATTTTGCGATGACTAATGAGAAGTAGTAATCGTCTTCGTTTATTATTAAGAATTTTTAATAACTGACAAAATGAAAATTTAGGGAAATATGAAGAAGATAAAACCTTAAATTGCGAACTGAAGTTTAATAATAATAAAAAGTGGTCGTGACTAACCCCTCAGCTTTAAAATTTCCTAACTAACTACCTTTAAGATTTATACGGTTCTGCGTGATCTAACATCAGCAGATTAACCACATGCTGATACCATAATTTGTCAAACACGATTTAATAGCGCGGAGGCTTCGTCCGCATCACGTCCTTTTTAACTAAAATATAAAAACCTTGATGGTTTACCTTTTTATTTTGGTTCATCCTTGATCGAATGCTCTTCCTAAGTATTTTTTTTAGAAATTGAACAATTTCCTAATAAATTCCTGGCTTTTCTTTGGTACATTAGTCGAATAATTGTTTCCACAATTAATTTCCGAACGTTTGCTTTTTTATTGGGTGAGGCTGCCATGAGCCTCTGAAAACTATAAGATTCCTATTTATTAACCAGTGGAAGCCTTACGTCAGAACAGATCCTCCAATTTTCCTAATTTTTTTGCTTGGAAAAGCATTGATCATAAACCTTAAGACTAAAAGGAACTCAAACCCCAAGAATGTCAAGCGACAGCATATGAACAATAAATACATTTTTACATAAAATATGCGTTTTATTCATTCCACAATTCCAACGTGAAGGGCAAAAAAAAGTGGTTTACATTTACCTCAAGAATTCCACAACTTCGTATTAAAGACAAAACAGCTAAAGTTTACATCTAATTGCCTAATAACAGTAACAGTAAGTCACGTTTCAATTGTTAAGTAAAAGCGATAATCGTTTCCTAATAATGTGTCGATACAAGACGTTTACGGTTAAAGTTCCGGTACTTCGACTTATATGTTTTAATGAAACTCATAAATCTGGCTCTATCAACCCACGTGTAAACACCTTGAACACAATTACGTGTTAATGTGTGGAATAAGTGATCGTATTATTTTATACAAAAGCCTCAATTGACGGTTTTTTATGGAAATTGTTCTTGATATAAATTATCACTTCTATCGATTAATAATTCATGGCAATTTAAAAGGGCAAGCATATAATTATTATTCTAATTTTACCTTAGTTTTTACTTATTTTAATGCGTTGAATAAATGAATAACTAAAGTAGATTTTTCATAATTCAGGAAAGAGTTTCACCTCAGAAAAATTCATACTAAAAAAATAAATGAAACGAAAAGCATTAAACAACAGTTAGACTTATTAAATTAAAAAATGGCCTACTATATTTTCAAAGAAAAAGATTAATCTGTAAAATGTTACTTAACAATGCCTAAAAAACTAATTTAATATTAATGTATTTTCGTTTATTAATGTATTTTCTGACAAGTAATTTTAAAATATAGGTGTAATTAAGATTATGCTAATCCGCGGACATAAAAGGCGGCCATCCACATACGACTCGTAGAGAATTGATTTACTCAATATTTAATAACCAATATCAATACCGAAAGTAAATACCTTTTAAGTTAACAAGATTTTTTTAATTGGGATAATGAAAATTGACTTTCTTAGACATTCATATTCACCTGTATAGCCTCCTCTATTTTGTTATTTAAACTGAAATTAATTGAAGTCTATAAAATTAATTCAAAACTTTCACACCAAGCAAATTCGGGCGTTAATTAAAAAATAAAAATTAGAACATCCTCGGAAAACAACTTAAAAATAAAAACATGCAAAATTTAAATATAAAAATCCGACATTTAATTACAGTATTCGTTTTAAAAAATGCAAGCTGATTATTTAAAATTTACGGCGGTAATAAACAGAAGAATTCGCACTTTTAAGTTTTCTTTGCAGTGCCTTAAAATTTTACGCCGGTGCTGATTTCGACGTTTACTTTCCTAAATTAAAAAATAAAGATTACGTTAATTAGTGTAAAAGCTGTGTTACAACAACGTAAAAAGGTGTAAATTCTGCTAAGAATTAACCAACTAGTACGAACAAGCAGAACGTCTTAAATTTCGAAGTAACAACTGTGAACGTTATAAAATTCGTTCAGCATCAGATAAAAATTACACACCAGAAATTTTTATTGCTCATTGTAAAAGAGAAGGAGAGGTCTTTAAGGAGAATTGCTGCAGACATAAAACAGTTAGAGAATGAATTAAGTTAAGTTTATTTCGACGTTATATTAATGTTTCCCTTATTCTGTACAGAAATACTTATTAATTGGATAATTACATTCAGCAGGAAGCGACTGTTCTGGATTCTCGTTCCTTTTACACTACGATTAATAATGTTATTAAGTTACAAATTAATTGACAAAGATTAAAAGGCGAGTATGTTTATCGTACAAGGAAGTACAATATAATGAGCTTTTGGAAACGTTATAAGCGTTTTGAATCATTCATAATTACAAGTACTGAACTCATTACTGAAGCCTCCATGAGATATTTTGGGTTGAACTTTTTTAAATTATAAATTATGATGAATGAGAGTGAAGCCCAATTATAAGACAATGTAGTCAAACCACGAAATAAAAGGCTTTCTTTAACAGTTAAGGGCCAGTTTTATAAAGATGGTTCGTTCAAGATTCAAGCGAACCGGGTTTAAGTTCAACGTTAATTTTATCTACAGATAATGCGTGTATTACCATAAACGCTTGCCATTTCAAGTTACTTTATTCCCGTTTACACTTAGCTCTGTTTAACTTGAGTTAATAAGGATTAAAAAACTGGACTCGACTATAAGTTTTAGAGACACACGAAATAAATTTTTGCTGCTAATTGAGTGATAAACTGGAATAAATATCCAACAGTAATTTTTTCAGGAGAAAAGAGAGACAGACAAAAGAAAGAGAGGAAGAATAAATTAAACCCATGAAAAAATGAGCCTGGATTATAAGAGGAATGGACCAATATTTTAAGAAGCAACTAATCGAATCACAGACTGAATTACTGATAAAAAAATTAATTAATAAACAAAAATTAGATAGATTGTCCAAAATGCGAGCAAATAAAAGCTAGAGATTTGTGTCAAAATATCAGCAGACGAAGGCGCCTGTGACGACTAAAAATACCTGGAAGAACTTCTCTGAATTTAGTTACTTTAAAGATGACTTATCTTTTTTCTGGAAGAGCCATTGAAAATAAAATCTTAAATATCGTAAATCGTAAATTACTGAAATTCCCTCATTTGTAAAAATACACTTCTCCTTTTGGTTTCCATGATACTACGATGAGTGGAAATGCACTGTGGTTCCTTTTTACGTAACAAGCCATAAATTTTGTATTACTAACTCAGACTACAAATCCAATATTCTTTGAAAACAGAAAATTATTTGTATTAAACTATTACTACAGCTAGAGTTAAATCTTTTGCACAATTTAAAGTATGAGCTAGTAATAATTTTATTTTAATTATCATAAAAATTCCACAGAATTTAATTTAGTTTTTCTTGTGAAAGAAAATTTCCAAGAATTCCACAAATTTCCAGTTCCTTGATGATTTATTCCTTGGTACAAACGAAATCTCAGGAAATATTATGTAACTCCTCGAAAATCTACAGAAATTTCATTTGATTTGGCAGCAATGATGACGAGATTATGGGATATTTTCTAGGTTTTCACTATTTGGGAGTTAAAACAAAAAGAAATCTCACGGTCCTAAAAATGAAAAGAAGGTTGGTAAACCTGGTTCATTTGTAAGGTTGTTAAACAGTAACCCCAAAAACAGCTGTTTTTATGAACTTTGATTGCCAATTTTTGATAATTCCTTTCTTTTCAAAAATGTTTCTGTAGTACTCATTTACCACTCACGGAGAACCCTTCCTCCAAATGGAATGGAATCAGTTTTCGTAAATTAAAATTATTATAAGTAATTATATTCATTCATTTTATGAAATCTTTATACGAAAAATACTATTAAATTTAGCTTTCATTTTTTTAAGCGCTTCTTAAGAGCCTGATTGTATGATTAACGTTGTGTATGAATGACTAAATATTGTGCTAATCTGACTGCGTTACAAGGAGAAACACCAGAGAAATTATGTTGTCGAAGGAAATTCTGAAGAATTTTCTGGAATTCTTTGGGAGATAATTTATACCGAGTGGGAAACTGAGTGAAATTTCGTGAAAACCTCAAACTTTCCACGGAATCTATTGGAAGTTTGATTCAAAATCGAAAAATTCCGTTATACAAAATTTTGTTGGGGATTTAGCCCTCCTTAAGGTTACTTGGTTGTGTTTCATTATTTTCAAAAGAAAGCCTAAAAGACTTTGGTAAAATTCTAATTTCTCACAGAAATATTTTAGCGTTGGTGCGTTAGCTTCAGCCTTATTCGACCTGCGAAAACTTCTAAAGTAGGTTTACGTAGTATCGTTTTGAATAAGTCCTTCACCGTAGCCAACACACCTTTTTTTTTCGGGTAGTTTTAAATATTTCTCTGGAACTCCTCGGATTCCCAGTTTTACCACGATTCCTCTAAAGCTAAGAAAATTTTATATAACTCCAGGGAATTTGAAAGATATTTCATTTAATTCTATACCACAATTCCTTTGTGATTTATTTCTCGCATTACGTGTAGGTCAGGTATAAACAAACATTCAACAGCCTCCAATATCAAAATGCAAAACAGATATAACTGTGTTGCGTAATTGAAGGGCGCAGCGCACAAAATTCATCGTCGCATTTTCACTCAAACCACAATTATTTCACAATTACAACAAGGAAACATAACAATTATCAATTCTAACACTGTATTTAAACTCTCCAAACAGCATTTTGAATCTGCTTCTTTTTAAATCTTAATTACTACTTCGAAACAAATAGATTATTTTCAGGGGGTCAATCTCTTTCAAAATTAACAAAGATTATTAGCCTTTGTACTACAGTTACAAGAGTGCATAACTTATAGAATACACTAAGGGAGGAAAAGCAATGTCCCAAATACTTCAATTTAGTGTGGTCTACGTTTGATTTTGTACGAATTTTATTAAATTTTAAATAACTAAATTAAAAAAAGTAGGAATTTTGTTGTTGTATAAACAGTGATTTTCAATTTATCTGCTAACGCAATGCAAGACAAAATGAAATTTGGATATCCCAAAAAACGAAATCTTCTCTTTCTTTCTCTTAGTGCAGAAAATCAAAATATTAAAGGTGCTTTAAAGAGGTTAGGTTAGTAAAATTAAATGTTACAACACAATACTGAAATGAAGGCATAACCTGATTCAGGAACGAAGATCTCATCGAAGAAAAAATAAAAACCAATATTCGAATTCCTACCATGAAATTAAAAGAAAGGTCGATAAAGTTAATACACCTCAAATGAAAGGCACTCGTAAGATTAATTTACCGCAAACAATTGCAACGAGTTTTGCTTTCAAAAGTTTTGGATACCCAAAATCACGTCCCAAAAAAATTGTTCTTGCTCTCATGGCTAAAAATCAAAATACGAAAGGTGCTTAAGGCTAGGTTAGCCTTTAAAATTGAATGCTGGAAGTGAAAATTTCAATAAAGGGATAACTTCATTCAAGAATGATGATCAGAGGGCTAAATTCTTATCTACAAAGATAGAACACGAAACAGCAGATTTGGAAGAAATTAGGTATTTGCTGTGCTAAAATTGTTGATTTTGGTATCCCCCTGATTTATTTTTCCATCCAAACTGCTAAAACCTATTTGAGAAGAATTGACTATAAAGAAGAACTTATGGCTTACATTTATTTTAGCCAAGTCTACCAAAGAAGTTTTAGCAGGTTGTATAAGGTAATTGGTAAAAAACTGAAAAAGGACACCAACCAATGGTTAGTTTGAAAATTAAATCATAATAAAGTATTTCAGTCCTTCTTTCTTTCACAGATAATTAGAGATAACACTACTCCCCCCTCCACTGAGGAGTAAACACTGACAATATCTAGCTACATAAAAATTCCAAGAAATTTCAAGGGAATTCTACGAAAATTTCATGGAATTTCAATCAGTTTTCCCAAGGACAATTCTTCAAAATTCCATTTAATTACCTAAAACATAATTCTCTGAGGTTTGCCCTTCGGGCTTAGGTCAATAGCCAGATTAACGAATAACTTAAATGCAGGATAAATGTTTAGAAATTAATAAAGAAGATTAATTAATTAACTTAGGAGTGAAGAAGATATAATAAGACACTCTGAAGAAGTGCTGGAAGATCATGATGAAGAAAAGGACGAGAATAGCAACGAAAATGAACAATATAGTACGATGGCGTATGGCGGCAAATGAAAACACAGATATTGAGACGATATCAGAGATGGAATTGGAACAGGCAATAAACGCGGAAAAGCAGTCGAAAGAGACAATATATACCGAAAATGGAAATATACATAAGAATTGATAGATAAGGAAAAATTTTTAATATTAATGAATGACATACTAATCAAAGCAAACATGGCACCAAAAGATTGGAAGACGGGAGTTCTAATGACGTTATATAAAAAGGGCGTTATTAGAGAATGTAATTACTGCAGATGAGTTACTTTGCTAAGCATAATAGGCAAGATATGGGTTAGAATTCGGGAGACAAGATTAAAGAATAAACTAGAAGATACGATAGAGAATAGACGACAATCGATGCGGATTTAGATAAAGAAAGGGGGTGCAAGATGTTATATTCATACTGAGGCAAATTATAGAGAAAGCAATAAGCAAAGGTAAAGAGATCGATTAATATTTCATAGAAATACGTAAAGCCTTTGACAGGATTAGAAGGAAAGATATATGGCAGACAATAGAAAATTGAAATAGAAATGGTTAATATGTTGTACAACAAATACAAAATATAGTGAGGAGAACCAGAACTAGGAGTCAAACAAATTTACAAAAACGCGAAGTCTACGATAAGAATACGTTTTGAGCTCGATATCATTTACACTAACTATGGATGAGGTACTTAAAGAAAGCAGAACGAAAACTTATAAAACAGGCCTGCGAGGAATGCAAATGGTACAAACACCAAAACTGCTATATGCGGACAACTTAGTAATTTTAACAGAAGCAGAAAGAGATCTGCAACATAATGTGGGTACATGTGCTATAGAAATGCAGAAAGTAAATATGAAAATTAATATACCAGTAGAAAAGACCAAAACCATTATTATAGCACCAAAAGAAAGGAAAGGTAAAGTCACCAGATTTAAATACTGAAGGTCATATATCAGCGGTAATGGAAAAATGGATGACGAAATAAATGGGCGCACAGTTATAGGCGGAATTAAAACCAGTTTTCTTAAAAAAGAAGAAATCCCAAGAAACAAAATCCGGCGCTATTCTATGGACGCGAATTGTGGGAGACTGCAGACATACAGAAGAACAAAATTACAAGCACAAAAATGAGGTTTTTGGAGAAAAATACCAGGAAAGACAGGATTAGAAATATAGCTTACAGAGAACAACTTGGGGGCCGAAAGCAGTGGAAAAAGTGGTGCAAGAAAGGCAGTTAGGATGGCTGGGGCAAGTGTAGAAAATGGAAAATAGAATGGTAAAACAATTATTGGAAGCAAGACCAGGAAAGGCCAAGAAAGACATGGATAGAAAGCATAAAAATGACTGCGGAACAAGGAGGGATACAATGGTAAACAGTGAGGTAAAAAACGCAAAACAGAAAAGTGGTGCTTGAAACCCGCAATTGAAGACGGATAATAGCAGAAGAACAAGATGGTTAAGGCGACCGTACAAGCCAAAGAAGGCTTAGGATTATGTATGTACGTAAAATATCCAACCATAGTGACAAACACCTTAAAAACAACTAAGGCGTTCAAAACTTAATAGCAATTTTCTTATAACGATTTCACCAAGTATAAAACTATTGAAGTGCGAATATAATTAATTATTTGGGACAAATAAAATTTAAATTTACGAAAACCTCAGATTAGAATTTTATTGTTTTATACGTCCATTAATCTTCATGTACTGAGTTCTTCTGCCTGGAGAAACAAAGAGTTTCGTGTGAGCAGTACAAGACAAGACAAAAAGAAAACAAAGCGGAACATATCCTTGGGGAAAAATCTATGAAAAAAATTACAACCTGTATTTAATAAGAACAATTGGGTTTTTTATTTGAAGATAGAATTTTGGAATTTTTGAGAAGATTGTCAAGGAAAATTCAGAATAGTAGCAGTTTCGTGGTTATTTATTCGAAAAACTAAAAAAGCTGTGAGACTTCAACAATCTATTGTCAGAACACAAATCTTATTTTTAATAGATATTTGAAGTTTCAGGCTTCTGTACGCTACACAGAATATTGTTTTAGTTAAAAAATTATTTAGTTACCACCAAATGTAAATTAGGGGATTATGTTTTCAAAAAACTAAAGAAAACATTAGAGACCTGAACGATGTGTCAGAACACAAACTCTGTTTTAAAAGGCATTTCATGCTTCAGCTTTTTATTACACTATACAAAGTCGATTTTTTTATTTAAAACAAAAATGTTTAGTTAGTTTCTACAAAACATGTTATGGTAATATTTTTTCGAAAATGTAATAAGAAATATGGGGACTTCGACGATGCATTAGAACACAAACCCCATTTTTGAACGTATTTCAAGTTTCGGCCTTTTACTGGGCTACACAAATCAATTGTTTTACTTAAAAACATCAGTGGTAAATATAAATTACAGATTTATTTTGTCGAAAAACTAAAGAAAAACGTGGAGACTTCACCGAGGCACCACAACAGAAACCCTGCTTCAAAAATGAATTTATGTACCTACAATTTTAAATACAAGCGTTAGGTAAACCATTAATTTAGTTGTTCGTAAATATTAATTACACCATTGTTTTATAATTTAAAAAAAAATTGTGGAATTTTTAACGATGCATCAGAACACGCTATCCATTTAAAAATTCATTTGTTTTAGCTTTATATTTAACTATTTTAAATATAATTATTCAGTTAAATTTTCATTTAGTTCTTTGCAAATATTATTTTCGGTAGTTTTTTGAACGAATGAAGGAAACTATGGGGACTTCAACGATGCGTTAGGACACGAACTGTTTGAAAAATCATTAGAAATTTCGGCTTTTATTAATTAAATTTCTTAATTATAAATTGATTCAACTTACCGTAGAACAACTAAAGAAACCATTGGATGAACAAACAGATAAAGAACATGTTTCTAATTTTAGCGATGTATACGAACAAAAATTATATTTTGAAAATTATTAAGTTTCAGCTTTTTATAAATAAGACTTATTGTTTAGGATCGTTTTTTATGTCTGTTAACTTTCAAATGCTACTCAAAAACTACAAAATTATCCCATAATCTCGTAAATTGCAGCAACATTGTATAATACTCGTCAAAATTAAACTCATAAGTTCCATCACAAATGTCACCAAAAACTATATTCAACAAATTTAAGTCATCCAATTTTCATAAAACGTCAACAGCACAACGAGCTTTATTGCAATTTAAAAACATTAAGTACCGAAAGAGATTAAATTCATAAGTATAACGAACCTTCTTCATGATATAATTACAATTATTAAGATCAGAACAATGAGTAATAACATTGCAGTAGAATAAGGAAACGTTCGTCAACAAGGAAAAGATTTAATAGCAACGCGCTGATACGCCTAACGATAAAATAAAGCAAACAACAAACTTTGGCAAATAATAATGCGTAAGATACAATGGGATTTTACTAATAGCTAGAGAATTATTATCTTAACCGGAAGTTCGAGCACTTACTCTTACAATAGTCAGTTACCGTTTAAATAGAAATATAATTAAAATTTCTCACAAAAAAAATAAAGCTCATTCCAGTTACGCAGAAAACACAATTATATTTTATTGATACTTAAGTTCATTATTGTCAGTTTAGATTAAATTAAGACTCGCATTTAGATGGACACTTCTAGGAAATGTTTTGTGTTTATTTAGATTGTAATCCAGAAGTACGTAATATAAAGATTTAAATACGCAGCTCTCAGAACTAACTGTTATATTCTGCTGTATGAAAAGTTTGAGTTGGCTTATTATTTGCTACGATTTGAAAAGGTAATTTGGGTACAAACACGTTTATGATATTAGAAACCACAACTCAAGAAGCTCCTTTTTTAATAGAAAGTTGCAACAAAATAATTAAATTGTTTAATTTAAAAAATCTCAAAATTATTGGTTATTCTCCAAATCATATTTCAATCAAAAAATATTCAGCGATCAAACTGTCGAATTAAAAAAAAATAATTGCTATAATCAAATGTTAACCCAATCCTTCAATCACAAAAAGAAATTGACTTAATAACAATACAAATGAAGGATATCATTACAAAGTAACAAATGAGAAAACGATGTACGAAGTACCGTACTTGACTAACATTTGAATACTGTTGAATGACCATTGTGGGCGTAAACTAATTCAAAAACAAGAGTTGTATGTCTTCCTAACACTATAAACAAGCACTGACATGACCATGCAATTTCCCAACAAAGCCTTTACTGATCAGCCTGCTCTGTTCGAATCTTATAAAAAAAATAAGATTAATGGCGAGATTTAAATTCTGTTAAAATTGTATTCTGGTGTTTCGAATAGAACAGGAAATTGTAATTCTTTAGAAACGATTTTGTTTTTAGCAAAGAAAAAACTCGTACTACAAATTTACTAGTTAAGATGTCTTTTACAATCAATAAATATTTAAATAAACAAATAAATAAATATGTAAACAAATTAGTAACATATCCGACTAAAAACATAGGAAATAAAGTTATTAGAATTTCAGAAATTTACACAATTTTAAGGTGCTTTTTTACAGGCCACAAAAGAATTTGTTTCTAAAACAAAAAACACAAAGAGATATTAAGGAAGCAAGCTTAAAGTTCTCAACGTTCATCATGAATGCACTTCATGCAAGCAAACTCGCACAAAGGTTCTCTGGCAATGTTCTGCACTCGTGGAAGAAAATTAAAGTACAATTTTCTTAAAAACCCTAAGTTACCTTTAAATACACGCTTAAGGCACTTAAAAAACGAAAAAAAGCACATTCTTAGTAATTAAAAGAACAAAAAAAAAAACAAGTAAACCACCCAGACACACAAAAAGATTCTATGTAATTGCATTACTGCTTCTAAATACGATTTTTTTGTACTTTTAACATTAGATTTACAAACGTTCTGAATTGGCGGCATCAGTATTATAAGGATTAATTTCAACCGTAATGATATACGCTTGTTATTTTTCTGGGAGCTTGAGATTTGTATACTAATATTGTCCTAATGGATCATGCGAATATAGAATTAGTCTTAAACAACTTTGTTCGTATATTTTACAGTTGCAGATTATAGTTTAAGATAATTTTGGGCAGTAATTTTGCATCTAGACTATATTTTTATTGCTATCAAACTATTAGTCTAATTCAGTTTTTTCTAATCGTCCAGGCAACGAAGGCCGTTTTTTAGCAAATGAAAAAAATAAATCGGAAAGTTTTGAAATTTGGTAGGAATGTTTATTTGAGCGTATTATTGAATGTGTAAAAAGTCCTGAAAAATTAGAGGTGAGCTCGGTCCGCCATGTTGAAAAAAAGGTGCGTTTTAATGGTTTTTTGTAAATAACTCGTTATTTATTAACTTTACTGAAAAACTACTTATTATAAAAATTAAAGAAGATTAAATTGTCTATAAAAAAGATAGAATTAATTTTTTCCGTAAAGTTAATATTTTACAAGTAAATAACTGGCAAACATCATACAGATCACTCAATTGTTCGAAAAGCATTTCTACGCGCATTTGGAGTACGAGTTGGCACCATATCCATTGTCTCTTTTTAACGAAGCTGGCATGCGAAAGACGAAAAAATCTTCAATGTATGACATTTTCATACCATCAAATGAAGCTATTATGTTAGAAGACTGCATCAATATTGTGGATGGTGGATTTCTTTTACATCGAGTCATTTGGAAACAAAATTCAACTTTTTCAACCATTTGCGCAGGTTACATAAATTATATTCTGAAACATTACGGTCCAAACTGCACAGTAGTCTTTGATGGTTACTCCAATACAAACAATAGTACGAAGAAATCGGAGCAAAATCGGCGATCTGCAGTTAAAAAGTCTGTAGATACCTATCAATTTTGAAGAAAATATGAATGTAACCGTTCGACAGGATCAATTTTTATAGAACGCTAAAAATAAAAGCAGATTAATTGACATACTATCAACGAAGTTAAAGGACCATGGAATTAAATTTCGTCAAAGCATAGATGATGCAGATTGTCTCATTGTTAACACTGCAATCGAAGCATCTTTCGCAGATAAAAATGTGGTTATCGTTGATCTAATAGTTTTGTTACTTGCATTGACTCCTTCAGAAAAAATATTTTCTTTGTCAAACGAGGCAAAGGAAAAATTGAGAGAAAAGTATATTCATCGCAGCAGTTGCAAACATTGGGACTAATAAACAGCATTCTCTTCTTACATGCTTTCAGTGGCTGCGACACAACTTCGGCTATTTTTAACAAAGGCAAAATCAAGAGTGTGAGAATATACCAAAAATGTAAAGAATTGCACGGTATTGCTGACATTTTTAACAACCGCGACTCTTCCCACGATGCAATCGCTCGAGCTGGAGAAAGATTTTTCCTTGCCATCTATGGTGCACGTTCTGCAGATTTTTCTTTAAGTAAAACATCGATTTAATTGTTTCGCAAAATCGGTGACAAAAATAAAACCAGACATTGCTTCACTACCACCAACAGAGGGAGTAGCCAAACAGCATTCTTTCAGAGTGTACCATCAAGTACAAAAATGGCAAGGAAATGAACTATCACCTGAAGTATGGGTCTGGAAACGTGTACATGGTTACCTTGCTCCGATTACAACGATGGACTCCATTGCACCTGAGACTTTATTAAACTTATTTTTTTGCAAATGCATTACTGGTTGTGCAGGTATGTGCGGATGCAGGAAAGCAGGGATTATTTGTACAGCAGTTTGTAATAATTGTCATGGAGACTGCCTAAACGGACCAACTACTATCAACGATGAGAACGAAAATGAAGATGTAGATGATGAAGAAATGGCATTAACGAGCTCGAGGCCATCTTTCCGTGCCGAAAACGTTGATCCCGAAGTATTAGTTGATCCGTTTCATTATCATGATACAACTGATGAGGCAATCTCCAGTCATGCTTAAAAGAAGCTGCGCACATAACATCGATAATGATAAATAATAACTTGAGTATATAAAAATAATATATATTATGGAAATTAGAATGGAACAATTTGTACGATGAAATTTGGATTCTACTGCCCCAGTGCCTATACAGCGAGCAGTGAATTCATTTCCATGATGTTTGTCAGTTATTTACTTGTAAAATATTAACTTTACGGAAAAAATTAATTCTATCTTTTTTATAGACAATTTAATCTTCTTTAATTTTTATAATAAGTATTTTTTCAGTAAAGTTAATAAATAACGAGTTATTTACAAAAACCATTAAAACGCACCTTTTTTTCAACATGGCGGACCGAGCTCACCTCTAATTTTTCAGGACTTTTTACACAGTCAATAATACGCTCCAATAAACATTCGTACCAAATTTCAAAACTTTCCGATTTATTTTTTTCATTTTTCCTTCGTTGCCTGGACTATAAGTTTTGGAAGAATTATGAAATATTTCCGGAAGTGTAGACAGAAAAGAAAACAGAAAGTTATAAAAAATAAGTATGGATTACTGAATTCTGACGCAGTTTCCATAAATTTTTCAACTCAAAATATTCCAGCAAAACACAAAATCGTGTTTTTGGAAAAGTTTCGGAACATTTTGAAATTCAATTTTGATTTTCTCTGAAAAGTGTATAACGATAAAATTAAATCAGTTAATAATTAAGGGTGAGCCAACTAAAAATCTGCGTAAACGTTGAACAACTGTTAAAGGTTCTTAGGTCTCGCAAAACTAGGTATCTAGTAGCCTGCTGCTTAAGTAATAGCTTACAGTTGATTTTTGTTTTACGGCATTTTTCGAAGTATAATTTAAAAATGGAAAGTCAAGATGAAGTGAATCGAAGAAAATTAATTTGCGAATTTTACGTCCAACACGTGTACCAGGCCACAAACCGCTCGCGGTGCACCTGTTGTTGAGAGAGTGCAAAATCTCGTAATGGGAGATCGTCGTTTGACAGTACGGGAGATTGCTGAAGAGGTTGTGGCCTTCCAGAACGCTGGTCACTCTCCACTGATATGCGGCCATTTCTGAATCGGTTGAACCACTTCTTTATTTGTGTTTCCCCCATGGCATCGTCTACAAACACCTGGCGAATCTTACGAATTGTTTCGCTTTGAGAGTCACCAAGCTTTTGACAAAACTTGATGTAGCATCTTTGCTCAACGCGTTCAGTCATTTCGAGCGAATCAGAAATCGGAAGAATACTTGGAACAATACCTCACACAGCAGCTACCAAGCAGCGAATGACGTACCCGATGGCGAAGAGAAAATTCAGGCATGCGCATGAAGGTCTCCCTCTCCACTGTGGAAAGTGGCGCCGTCCTACCGTCATTATTTTGCGCGGGAAAATTGAAGGTCGGATTCTTTTTAGACAGGCCTCGTATTCTCTGCAGTGGTTTCCCGTTGTCTTCTCCATAGTTTGTGACCATGTATTAAGTGTACCTATAGGTATGCGTCTTGTTACTATCTGAAGTCGGCCACTCTGGAGACAGAATCGTTAATTGTAACCAAACTATTAAATGGCTTCACTCAATCAAGTACTGACCTCGAACAGTGAGGAATGGCTTTTGTAAAAATCATTACCACTGCGTCGAACCCAATACTCCTAGCTAGGAGCCCAACGCTTTTACCACTGTGCCAACCTTAAAAAACAAGGCTTCTTAAAAAAGATTGCATTTATGACTCCAAGCTTATTGCATAACACCGTTTCGGCATTAGAATGACATTATTCTAGCACGCATTTTGATGCTAGAATGAGCTTCATTCTTAAACGATTTTTGGTGATATTTTGTTTTCAGAAATTGGTGCAACTGTATCAAATAATACACAAAATACCTAGGCAACCATTCATTGCTAATTGCTAAGCAACAAAAACGGCAAATGTCAAACTTCTGTCAACTGTCAAGCAAAAATCGCTATTACCAACCTACTATTTTACCAAAATTTCCCCAACTGGAAATTGTCAAGTATTTTTATAAAAATAAACATGAATAAATAATGTAAATGAAAGCCGAAACAGAGAAAATAGTATAAAATACTCATTACAGAAGACAATTCGAGCCAGGGACGTATTTCTAATAAGGCTAAGTAGGCTGCAGCCTAGGGCGGCAAATTTTGGGGGCGACAAATTTTTGGGGATGGCATATTTTTATTTACTGTAATTTTTATCGCCTCAAAATAAAAAAAACCCAAACTAACGGGTGGGTGACGCTACGGGTTTTACTGAGACCCCCGCTTTTGTATTAGTTTTGTTTACGTAGGTACCTACGTCGGGGGAGGGTGCGTGGGTGATCGGTAAGGGGGTGTCGGTAAGGAGGGGTGTCAGTAGTGGGGGGGGGGCGACAGATTTAGGGTCAGCCTAGGGGCGGCATGAAGCACTGATTCAACCACTCGTCCTTCGGCCACTCGCCGCTCCTGTCTGAATTACGAAAAGGTTGGCTTCTGTTAACTTGTGTTTTAATATAGGTACTTACTATTATGCATAAAAAATCACAATTATCCTTTCCAAAGCCCAACCTTCGACATTCAGTTCCAATCGTCTTTTTCAGATTATACATTAAATACTTCGTTAATTAATAATAACGTTATTAGTTGAAAGACTTATTACAGAGAAAAACGAGAGACTTTTACCTAAAAAGGTCTAAAAAAAAATTGAGTTACTGGGGCTGTTGTTGGAGGTTTTTTTGTTTTTATTTATTAAATAATCAGCTGATTGCGGTACACGCAGTCAAACACCGCGTCTGCTGGGCAATACATTGCTCTAGATTGCTAAGATGAATTTTATTGATCGCATTATACGAGTATAAAGACTTCATTAGAATTTTTTACATAATTGTGCTCCTCCATTGCCGGTCCCAAAATTGTAAAACGTTACATTTCTGCGTTTAGCTCTTCAATTTTTGAAACCTTACACAAAGAATTTCATCATTATAATTTACAGCGTCATTAAAACGCTACCGATTTCTATTTTGATATATTCCATGATTAACATTTTTTTAGATTATTTAATGTGATTAATATTTAGGTTAGTATTTTGCCCAGGCCGACCTTTTTCTAAAGTTATTTTATTGCAAATATTTGTATTTAGAAAAAAAAATAAGAATTTTCTGCTTTCTAAGCTATAAATTCCACAAATTTACGTAACAAACCATGTGTAAATTAATCAGATATAGGTTACATAAAGAATAATTTAATTAATAATCATATACGTGTGGTTATTGCAAGTGTTTATATGCATAACGGCTGGATATCTCCTCATAACACGCTCGTTTTGTTGAGAATCTTGACCTTTACGTTCTTAGTTATTAATTCTCTAATATTAACAGTATTCGTAGACGAAATACTTTTGACATTTCCACGACTATAATGTTCGAACTTACGTTTAATGGGTTTTCTAACATTTAAGATTTATTAATTAGTGTAAAAATTTGGAATGGTTTATTTCGGTAGCAGCTGACATTTTCGTTTATTGGCGTCTAAAGTTACTTTTCTGGCATTTTTTTTAAATCGAATTAAATTGTTAATTTCCGTAAATAACCGTTGTTTGCTTAGTTTTACTTGATTTGTGGTTAATGGGTGGGCGAAAAAATGCGTTTATTGTTGCCAAGGCACTCCCCAGTCCGGTCCTGGGAAGTACTTCACACGCATTCCGCATCATATTCTCAGTCGACCGTGCATTGAATTAATGATATGATAAATTACGATATTCTATCAATGCAACGTTTCCAATGAATAGCTTAGTAATTATAGTATTGAACGCGTTAAGATCAACACCTCTCGTGGTGCGAATGATTTCGTTAATTCCTGATTCGATTAGTACACGAAGATGTTTACCGATAATGCACGAAGCGATCTTTCCTTTAAAAGTCTACAGAAAATAGATCAAAAGTTAATGTAGATGAATGTAAAAATAAAATTGTAAAACTGTTCGACGGCGTAATTAAATGTCATTGTTGAGGTATCAAGCATATTTTCAGACCGAGTAACTGTAACTTATGCTGTGTTTAATGAGAACTCTTTCTCTAATTCTTATCCAGTGGTGTTTTATATAAGCAAATGGACAATGCCATAAGCTGTAAGCAATATCTTTTTAAATTGAAAAAATCGTGTTAGTCATGGTGACTCTAGCAGTACATAAATTAATAACGTGACTTTAGTTATTCTTTTTTGTGATTTTTACTCACCTTTATGTTACCTGATTATTTTTGGTATCACACTTCGGTGTCACTAACCTATTTGTATTGGTTACTCGAATAAATTGAATTACGGTTCTGGTTTCTTACATTAAAATATGAAATGCATTTTTTTAAGATAAGAATTTGCCAGAGTAATATCAATTTAGGTTTTTTCCACATAGGAAAATACGCATCTGCAAAGAATTTAGATCTTGAGGTTTCAAATTTTGAAAATCCTAACTTTGAACTTCTAAATCTTGAAAATTCAAATCTTAAAGCTTTAAACCTTGAAGCTTAATTCCCTAAAGTTGCAAACCTTACAGAATGAAATCTCGAAATTCTAGATTTTGAAAGTTCATGACTTTATGATTCAAATCTTGAAGTTTTAGACCTTGAATATTCAAATTTTGATGTTGTCAACTCTTGAAAATTAGAGGTTCAAACATTGACGGCTTAAATATTGATGCTTTAAACCTTGAAGAATCAAATCTTGAATATTTAATTCTTGAATGAATCAAATCTCCATGTTTTAGAACTTGAAGATTAACATGACCTTGATTCAAAGTAGTGGTTCAAATCTTGAAGACTTAAATAATATGCTTTATGCTTTAAACCTTTAATGTTCAAATATTGATGCTTTAAATCTCGAAGCTGCAAAATTTGAAGCTACAAACTTTATGAAGATTTAAACCTTTAGGCTTAATGTCCTGAGCTTGCAAACCTTGAACATCTGTTTCTATTTTAACGATTCAAATCTCTAGGTTTTAGACCTTGAAAATTCAAACCCTAAGGTTGTAAACCTTGATTCAATTCTTCAATTAGAGGCGTTTTAAATGTTCATACTTTAATGATTTAAATTCGAGTTTTAGACCTTGAAGATTGGAAACTTATAATTGTCAAACTTGAAGATTAAAACCTTAAAGTTGTAAACCTTGAAGATTCAAATCTTATAAACTTATTTCATTAAGATTTCAAATTGAAACCTTGGTGATTTAAAATCTGAAGTTGTACAACAGTTGAAACTCTGCACCCTTAATTTTATCAAACTTTAAAGGCTTTAAATTTTAAAGTTACAAGCTTCAAACATGAAACAACAAACGCTGGAGCTATAAATTTCATACGGTTTGAAGTTTCAAACTTGAAATAGTTATTCAAATCTTCAAAGCTTAAATCTTGAAGGATCTAACGTCTATGTTTAAACCCTTATTCCAACGATTAATACATCTAAGCTTAATATTTCGAAGCTTCAAACTTTTAGCCCAGAAATTTTAAATGATGAAGATTGAAATGTTGAAGGTTCAAACTTTGAAAGTTTTAACTTGTTAGATGCCAACCTTGAAGTTTATTTCCTAAAGCATTTATATTTTTTATATTTATAAAACATTGAATCTTCAAACCTTAGATGCTCAAACGTTTATAACTTGAAACGATGAAGCTTCAAACCTTGAAGATTTAAATTCTGGCGATCCAAACCAGGAAGCTTCAAACTTTAAGGTTGGAAACTTTAAAAAATCAAATCAAGAAAATTTAATTCATGGCAATTTAGATCTTCCTCAAAGATTTATAGTTTTTAGGTTCAAAACATTTAAACTGGAAACTTTGAAGCTTTAAGCCTTGGCGCTATAAACCACGACGCTTAAAACTGTGACGCTTAAAACTGTGACGCTTAAAACCTGTATCCTTCAAATTCTGAAGTTTGAAACCTAAAGAATTCCAATAATGAAAATTTAATGTTTGAAGACTTATTGATACAAATACAAGAAAACTTAAAATGATGAGCATTAAACCTCGAAGCTACAAAATCTAAAGCTTTGAATCTTTTAAATTTACATCTTGAAACGCTGAAGCTTCAGACCTCAAAACAAATCTTGAAGATTTACTACTTCAAAATTTAGATGTCGGAATGTTTTAAATCCTGAACTTTTAGACCTTGAAGATTTAAACATTGAATCCTCCAACGTTGAAATTTCAAGATTTATATTCTGGGATTCAAACTTGGAAGTTACAAACTTTAAAGAATGTTGAAACTGTATTACTTGGCATCAAGTTAGATCTTCAAGGAACAAACATTTGAGCTCTAAATCTTGAAACTCTAGTCCTAGAAAATTAAAACCTTGGGACTAAATCTTAAGAGATCTCGAAGGGTCAAACCTCTGAGCTTCAAAATATTTGAAAGCAAACAACAAATTACGAATCGTACAGTTTACTAAATTTTAGTTGGCTGTCAAGTTTTCGTGGATACGCCTTTGTTGAAGTAAAATACTGAAACCTTCAGATAAGTAAATAGTATTCCATGCCTGATGCGATTAAAAATGAGTTTATATGTATTTTAAAATCTTGTTGTGTAATGCGTTTTTGAGAATGTTTTTTCTACATTTCAGAAAGTTTTGGGACATTAAAATACCTTCAAAACAAGCCTATAAAAATTATGTAAGTGAAACAAACTTTCCGAACGTGCGAAATATTCTGCATCAGGAAACCGCCAGAACATTCTTCTTAATTAATAGAAACATTAAGTAACAATTCAGAAACTTAATTAATTTCTTAAATTTATTTTTAAAGATATCTAAATTTTGCATACTAATTTACAACGTTTTAAGAATTAAAAAAAAAACACTTCCTTAACAATTTGAACTTTAAAACAAGAAACCTTCCTATGTGAAATAAAAACATCACCAATAAATATATTGAGGGCAGTTATTCGACAACAATTTATTAGTTTACAAGCTGGCTATTTTTCAAGACAAGGAATTTGAAAGTGAAAGTCAAAATTGATTACACGAGTAACATTTTGGGAATTTTTAACACCTACTCCTGTAACAACCTTAACAAAAATGTGTTACAGTTTAAATACCTCAGATAAAATCAAACATACAGAGCCCACCTACTTTTTACACAATAAAATAAGTATGGTTGGGAAATCAATTGTTATCGATTGTTTCTTAAGATAAAAGCCTATAATTTACAGTTAGCATATTTTACTTCAGGTTTATTCAATTTTAAATCCTTGAATTAATTTTTCACTTCCTACACGAACTTCTGAGAGACTAACAAAATTTACAATTTTCAGAAAGTTAAACCAAAAAGGGCCTGAAATCCTCAAGGTAACTATTTTAGCTAAGCTATAAATAAATCCTCTCCTTCTGTCTTTGGAATTAAAGATAGTTATTTTACTTGGGCTTGGTTTTGAAATGAATTTGCGTTCTGCTGTAGGTCATTTATTTTAGTAGATGCGTAGGTTTCTCCACAAGGTAGGCTTTAATAAAGAATAAGATATACTGTTAAGTACAAAAAAAAAGATAATAAAAGCATTCTTCTCTTTGTACATGAACTGTCTGCTGTATTGTTAACATAAATCAGTCGGCATTCGGTTTCATCAGTTTCAATGTTTTGTATTTGCAATATTTTTTTGTTGTTTCTGTTTTGTGCGTTTTTATATAAAATTTAAAAGTTTTTCCTTGGCCTGAAAGGGAGATTTCTAAAACTGACTAGAACAACTTTGATCTTTGATGTTTAATAAAAAAATTAATTAAAGGAAGCTTTATCATTGCGTCATCAAGCAATTGTTTGTTGTTACGTATCCTAAAATTTTAACATTTTTTTCAAAAAGCCTGTACGCCTGAAAGGTCTACAAAAAATGTTGCTATCAAAACGAGATTACCTTGGCAAACTCGTCCAAATGTCACTGAATCATCAACAAAACTACTTTTCATCAATTAAATAATTACAACTAAACACTCTGAAAAGTAGTTTTACTTGTTATTTAAACATTTAAAACTCATTAACTTTGATCTAACCGTAAATTTAGTAATTTTCATTATTTATTATTTATATAATTAAAATCTAGCTAAGCTAGGTTAAGAACAACACTGAATGATGATTAATTGAATTCCTAGAAAGCACAAGGCTCGGAGTTTTTTTAAACGAATTACTCATAAAACGCAAGAAAGTCTAATAACACTCAAGATTTCAAATTTCAAGTAAAAAATTGCTTTGGAGATAATTATTTGATACGCAGATGCTATAATTTTCTTTTATATCTTAACTGTAATTTGCCAGTAGGATTTTAATTCCAAAGTTTATGTAACTATTTCCGTTATTCTGCCATTTTAATTTTAGTGTGAGACTTCCGACGATCACATGGTTAGATAATACAAACTGATAAATATACGGCCGAATTTAGTTTTTCGTCAAATGTGCATTAAAAGAAAAGAACAAAAAGGTTAGTTTTTAAAAGGGAGATTCGTTAGTGGTATAACAAACGAACTGAGCTAGTTTGTGTTAAAGTAGCAGAACAATTGTCATTATCTACGTAGGAACTGCAGTGAAGAAGTAAAATAAACCAGCGTGATGCTATCTGAAGTATAAACTTACAATCAGGCATCGATGCCATAATCGCTTGCTGAGCTCCATTCCCAGTACAGTTGGCTTATCATCGTCTCGCGTGCAGAATATGCCTGGATATGAATTTCTGTGTTTGTTCCCAACCCGTCACGACATACGGAGTTTTTGTGCAATCTGCCTTATTACTATTATTGCGTTTGTATGAGATTTAAGCTGGTTTCCGAGATTATAATACCTGTTAGTTACCTCATGAATAACTTATGAATATATGTATAGCTCGAATCGTGCAATACTTTGCGTTTGGATGATCTGATTAAATTCCGAGAAGAAATTTTTATAATTGTTAGCCTTGTTTTATACGTGAATTATATTTTATTTAAGTTAATTTTAAACACGAGACAATTAAAGCTCTAACTAGCATAATAACAATTTGTTTATGCTTCAAAGTAACAAGCAGAATGGTCGTGTTTTTGAATACGTCAAATACAAAATCCAAAGCAGTAGTTATATTTACAGACACATTTTTAACAACTAAAATTTCCTCTTCTAACAGTCACAACAAATTAACTTCCTAAACTAATTAAAATTAATCAGTATGGTCGGTCTACACATTTTGAAAATGTGTTTTTACAAAGGAATGGACCATCATAGATCTCAGTATATTCATTATTTTTCAGACGTTTGTCATACAGCTAGCCAGTCAATTATAAGAATAAACACATGAAAATGACTTGGTGCTAAATCTGGACAATACGCCGGATGATCCATAATCTCCCATCTGAAATGCTGAAGCAATTCTTGAGTTTTCACAGCAACATACGTGCGAGTCTGGATTTAGCACCAAGTGATTATCACCTATTTAAAAATCTTAAGTACTTCTTGGGTGGCAAGTGGTATGAAAACAGTGATCAATTAAAATTCGCTGTGAATAAGTGGTTGCTCGAACATGCGGGGGAGTTTTACGACATCGGTATACAGAAGCTCGTCTCACGCTACGAAAAATGTTTAGTCTTGGGTGGTGACTATGCATAAAAATAAATATATATGTAACTTGTTCAACCTATATTTTTTAGCAACTGGTGGCGTAAATGGTGAATACCTTGAAAACAAAAGTTACAAATCGTAACGAACAAACGATACTGATATCGAAAGGAAAATATGATTATGTTGAGCAACTCTCGGCAAATTATAAAATATACCGAATAAGAATATCCAATACAAAATCTTAAAGATTATGTAAAGGACAACGCAGAGGAGAAGTCACACGTAAGGTAAGATGAACAATTTCGACGAGGAACATTCAATATAGATAATAACACAACTCAAATGGCATGGCACAATAAAATGACTGGGAGATTCATAAAATGACGATCCGAAGAAACAAGTGGAAAGCCTACCACTAAATAGTATGTCGACCGAAAAACGATAGCAGGATTGTATTGATGCAAAACAGCCACAAGCAGAGGTAGTTCAAAGGAGTTAAGGGAAGCCACGGGAGTAGTTCAAAGGAGTAAGGCAATAAATACATTAACAGATACTTCTCAAATTCGATGATTATACAGGGTGTATGAAAAAAGCCGACAAATAGTCATATCATGAGAAACTATATCAAAAACCTAACAAGAAACTTCAAAGACATTTTGGCATCAAACTCATAGTTTCCACAATATCTTCGATTAAAGTTTTTTAAATTTGGCAACGTTGCTACAATTTTTTTACTTTTTACCAATGTTAAGTACTATCTACAATTACAAAATAATAAACTAAAAAAGCAACTTTTTATTCAGAACTAGATAGCAATTTATAATAACTATTCACCTAACACCTTCTCACTCGGCGAATGATGTCGTCATTCATGTTCTATAACATATTATTTTGTCTTATTGTGGTGACTGCTTGCTGCATTCTTTCTATCAGCTGCTCTTCTGTGTTTATTTCTTCTTGGTAGACGAGCTCCTAAGTTTCCCCTAAGAAGAAGTCAAGACAGTTTAAATCCAGACCTTGCACACCACTCTGCCGGGCCACTTCGTCCAATCCATCTCTCAGGAAACTCCTCATTTAACCAGTTTCTTGTTTGAATCCCCCAATGAGCTGGTGCTCCATCCATTTGGAACCACATACTTCTTCTGGTTGCTAAAGGGATGGCTTCTAATAAATCCGGCAAGTTGTTAGTCAGAAACTCCACAAAATTATTTGCAGTCAAACGTTGGGGTAAAACATGTGGTCCTATTAATGTAGTACCAAGAATTCCAGCCCAAACGTTTACACTAAATGGCACCTGATGATGGGTTTGATAAATAGCATGGGGGTTCTCGTCACTCCATTGGTGCATGTTGTAAATATTGAAAATCCCAATACGAGTAAAAGTGGATTCATCTGTCCATAAGATATTTTCAATGAATCTGGGATTTTGTTCTTGCTGACGAAGCAACCATTCACAAAATCGCATTCTCCGCTGATAACCTTCTGGCAGTAAACCTTGTGCCCGTTGATCATGATATGGGTATAAACCATTTTCTTGTAGTAAGCGATGTACTGTTGAGTGATTAAGGTTTAATCTACGAGCTACAGAACGAGTACTTAATCCAGCATTATTTTCGAAGGTATTCAGTATCTCTTCCTCCACATCTGGCTCCAGTACATGTCGGCCGCGACGTCTGTCAGTCGCATAAGGGGCAAGTCTTCCTGTCTCCCGTAATCTTGTATCTAACCTTCTTATCACATTTGACCTAGGATGTCTTCTATTTGGGTAACGTTGCGAGTACAGTTGTTCAGCTGCATGAAAATTTCCAGCCTCACCCAAGATTAGGTACATATCTGCATATTCTCGAAGTGTATGTTCCATAATACAAGATTTCAAAAACACAGTACTAATTAAACGAAATAACAACTTTTCAACAAAAACACAAAACATCAAACCAAAACAACAAGATAATGAAACAAACGGACAATTTTCGAAATTAGTAAAGCAGACAAGCAATTGCTGACGAATCAAAATGACAGGAAAGCAATGTTGATCTAAATAACAAAAAATTCGAATTTTCCAGTAGTTACTTAGAAACAGTGCAGCGTTGCAAAACCTTTTAAAACTTTCAGAAGCAAAGAATTTACTTTAATTGAAAACACATTATAGCCAAACTCCAAGCAGAAAGTGCTAAAATACCAACTGCTTGTGTTTCCTGTTGCTTAAACTATGACCAGTCATTGCCATTTAATAATAATTGGCCCTAATAAAGAAATTAGTATCCTACTTAAGACTATCAATTACTCGATAACTAGAGGGTTACCAGCAAAATGGGACTAGAGTTTTTTGCTTACTTCTTAATGCTGCTTTCCATGGTGTGCCTATTTGTCGGCTTTTTTCATACACCCTGTATAAAGTTTATTAGGTTGTACATTGTACATAAACAGCCTACAGAATTGTTGCAGAAAATGCATTTTTATGTATAATTATACAGGGTGCCTCTAAAAGATCTGTACGAAACGCTACCATGTATTATATTCCTGATATCAAAATAGAGGGATTTAGCCAAACTTACATCTATCGAAAAGTGCTTCGTTAAGGCGCATTCGAACAGCAAAGTGCTTGAAGAAACTTTCTTAAAATAACATGATTATTTTTAGCAATGGGGATGGGGAATTCGTACTGGAAAAAGGTATTTTTTGACTTGTTTTTTTTGCCGTACTTATACGATCGTATTTGCACTTACTTCGTTCTTTATGTAACATTACAGTCCCTGAAGAATCTTTTCTTGTTCTTTACGTTCTTCCTTTAAATTTTGTCTGCTGCTTTCTTTCTCGATATTTTAACTTGCAATGTTTTTGGGCCTTGTTTGATGTCCTCAACTGATCTCTTTCTTAGTTTTCGCCTTTACTTTCGTCCTTCGTTTAGTATCATGCTTCAATCTATGCTAAACCTGTGTTCTATTCCTATTCTTTTTCGTCCTTATTTAATCTAAAAAGAAAAAAAACAGTTTCTAAAGCTCTTCGACTTCTGGCTGTTATTACTGTTAGTATATCGTTAGCCTAGGCTAGGTAGTGCATGTTTCTCTTCTAAATTATGCAGTCTATTGTTTTTCTTGCCTTTCTTTCTGATGCTAAGCTTTACAAAGTAGAATAAGCGATTCACAGAATTACCCTGAAAAATAAGAAAACAAATAGAGAAATCCATATGGCCCGAATTTCTGAAGTTAAATGGATAAAAAAGATAATACAATGCAGACTACGGGAAGGCAACAGAAAAAAAAGGGCGTCCAAGCCAAACATGATGTCAATATCGTGAAAGATGGAAAACTCTCGAGGAGACCTATGTCTAAATTTAGGCGGAATAAGGCCGATTAAAGAAGAAGCTTGACAAAGTTAAAGCAATATGATTTCCTTGCTCTAATCCTCGATTAGTCTTGAATTGTGCTAGTAACCTTCCGTCCACCTTACTTAATTGGTTGTGGCTTGTCTGATATTTTTTCTCGAAGTTTGAGCTTTTTCATCCGGTAACATAAACATTGTATCACACTTCTAAGATCCACATAGAATTAATAAACTATATTCTATAGTAAAAATATAGCCGCTCTCATATTTTTTTATTTTTAGAAACAGTTATGTCCTGGGCTCAGTTATACCAGTTTAGCTATATTTTTTTCTTCCCGATCTCTGCATTGGTCATCCCATACTTCTCCTCTGATCTCAGGGTCTGTATCCTCTAAAATTAAAGTGAATAACTTTACTGGAATTGTAGGTATCACCTTGTCTTACATCCCTGTTTCTGTTCCTTTTATTTGTTAAAACCTGCAGTTCGACTTGTAAGGTAAGGTTGTTTCATTGTAAATTTTTTGTATGGTATCAATGTATATATGATCAATCCGAGCGTTCCTCATTACCCTCCAAATGCCTCATTTTTCTACAGTATCTAAGACCCTTTTAAAGTCCACAAATGCTAGCCGTAACGGTTTGTTATATTCTGTGATCTTATACAGGGTGATTCAAAAGGTATGGTCCAAACTTAAGGGTGTGATTGGTGATGTTAAAATAAGTAAAAAATGCCAATAAATTCATGTCCGATTCACAATGGTTTTCTAGTTATAACAACATTTATGATAATTTATTATTAATAAAGAACGTATACAATTACAAGAAAAATTAAAAAGTATCACAACAAATGTTCAAAATGTCCAATTTGCACTAGTATACAAAGTTGGCAACGCCGACGCAGAGAATTTCGAACATTCCTCAACCGTTTAGGATGTCTTCGAATATCTTCAACAGCTTAATTTATTCTATTAACTAAATGGTCCCTGTCTTTAATTTCCATTGCATAAACATTTTCTTTTAATGCACCCAACAAGTAAAAATCTAGTGGAGTAATGTCAGGCGAACAAGCCGGCCATACTACTGGACCGCCTCTTCCAAACCAGCGCTGTGAAAAGCGATTATTTAGCCAAACCCTTATCTGATGTGAATTGTGCAACGGTGCCCCGTCATACTGATACCACATGGATCTTCGCACAGCATTAAACCGATGTGATAATACATATACCAGCCCAAACGTTAACACTGAAGCGTTCTTGAAAAGCAGTAAAACCACTGTAACTAGATAACGGTTGGAAATAAGACATGGGTTTATCAGCATTTTTTGCTTATTTTAACATCACCAATCACACCCTTAAGTTTGGACCATACCTTTTGAATCACCCTGTATATTATAATTCGTACAAAATGTAAATGTTCTACGGTAGCGAAGTTCTTCCTAAAGTCCCCTTGCTCTTTAGTTCGGCACAATTCAAATTTATTATCCAATCTATTAGATATAATTTTTCAAAAACAGCTTACAAAGCTGTCACAAGGTTCCAACTTTCTGGGCCATCCTTTTTGTACATCAGGAACTACGACTTTTTTCACTTTGTGTACACACTATTTGCGAAAAATTTAGAGTAGAAAGTGGTTTGAAAGAACTTCAGATATTTTTGACTGTTTATGTGATCCGAGCCCTCCATTTAAACAAGTACCCACTTAATTTTAATTTATTTCCTTAAAGGTAAGTAGAGAGCATATCGAAAAACCAATATGTTGCTATGATGACTGCAATTGTTTTGGTTGAGAACAATCGTGAGGATAGTTAGGGTTACAGCAGACGCAATATGAGGAATACATAGGTACCTACGTCACGCGGTAAATGACGTCTCACAACATCGCACATAGGCGTTTTAACGGGATTTAGTATTATGCGCATAACGTCATGTCGACGTAGGTATGTATTGCTTATATTGCGTCTGCTCTAACATTTAATGGAACATTATTAAATCTGCAAAATCCGCAAGGAAATAGGAATTAAATAATAAAGGTTTGTTAATACCTTGCTGTGGTGTTTATATTTTCTAACGTATCATTGGATCAGATCACAAGCAGCCAGGATTTTCGATTTAAATCTTAAGAAAAAAACTGCCTTTCTTAAGGTGAAATCTTTTTAAGTTAGCCTTGATTCCTCCAGTATTATTATTGAATGACGACCATTGAATGACGACCAAACTAGCTGAAAAAGGCAGAAAATCAGGATAGACTACCCCTTATTTCCTGTTGATGAGTGACTTGGAATGCTTCAGAATGGAATGCCCCAAACTCTCCCTGTCTGAGAATGTACTGGCTTGCATCAAACTTCCTACTTGGACTAAGATATTACTTCTTACATTGAGGCATTGAAAACCACCAGAGTTGCCAACCTTTGAGAAAAGCAAGTTTCTATAACGGCTACGAAAATAACACGTACATTATAGGAACGAAGTTAGGAAAAGCATTTGAAGCAAATCAGTTTTGTAATATCTTAACTGCGACTACGCGTTAAACAGAAGCCGCTCCTTTCTGCGTTCCTTTTCTGAAATTCCCCCTAAGCCGTTTATTATCGTTCAAGTGCTCTAAAAGTTTTATGCGTACTTATAAAGAAATCTGTTGCATTTTCTTGCGCTAGAAATTCTTACGGCAACGTCGGCTAGAAATTTATATCATAATTGCATATTGCGTTTTAGTATCGGTTTTGCCTTTCTCATGATATTTCGAAGTGTACCGAAGGTAATAAACAAGTGAATTTTTGCGAAAAATTTTTACGTACACTTAAAAAGTACGGGCTGATTTAAGCTTATGATATATTTCGACGGTTATATTGTGTGGAATCTCAAATTGGCTGAAATTATCGCTTTAAATGATGTTGCACGGTGGTTGTGATTCTTCGACAGTACAGCCTGCCTCGTAGGGGTCAAATTGGGATGCGCCGCGGAGGGTCAACGAGTCAACCAGCACTTGTTTGTTTTAGGTTTCTCGGATAATTATATGTGAGCGATCACGAGCAAGCCCGCCCAGCGCACTCAACACATCCGTATGTTAAGTGCCGTGTACTCGGCTCAAGGCACAGCTTCGAATTTAAATAACTGGACACGTTCTTCAAGACTCGCGAGTAAGACGCACAAAAAAACTTGGTGGTTAATCAATATGGTGAATACTAAAAAACAACCAAATAGATAACATAATCGATCAGAATACCTTTTATTATATTCCCTTCTACTTTGCATATCCGTTTCTGTGTGTATAAGAGCGTAAATACGCAGGTATGTTTCTTTAATCGTTACTTAGCGAAGCCTTAAAGCGGCTTATCTGAATACTTTCTGTGCGCAACGATTCACCGCCTCCTTGGATTAGTATTTTCTTAATTAAACCGCAGGAAGCTATGGAAACTGAGTTATTATCCGAGGAAGATACGTTCGTTTTGTGTCTTTTTTGACTGTTTGCGTTCTGAAATGTCCCGCGTTCTAAAACGGATATTAGAGACGAATGATGCAGAAAACTATGCATCGACGTTCGATTTTAATCGCTGTAATTTTGATCAGAGTTGATCAAGCAGAAGGAACTGGCAGGTTCGTAGTTAGGTATGGGAAAGAACCAGATTTGTTGCTTTGCATACGTTATGATTATACTCATGTTTTCGTTGTTATTAGGTACATAATTAGTATTTTTGAATATCATCAACTGTAACATTGAAACATTTCGATAATTTGGATGTGTTTACGAAATTGCCAATGCTGATATTTGATTGGGATAGATTTATCACACAATTGTGTAATCTATGTTTGTTTTATTTTAGTGGTACCATGAAATTGACTTTAAAGCAGAATTTAAATACAAAGTCTCCACTAAAAACTGCCAAAGAAAATTTTCAAAACTAGAGACAAATCGTTGAGAAGAAAATAGAAAAACTAAGAAAGGTCCAAGGTATCATCACTGAATCTTCCTATACATGAAGGTTCGTTTAATCCGTATGTATGTATTATCTGTAATCTCTTATGCCTTTCAGCGTCGAGGCTGGTGCGTTATTGCTTTACACGTGCAATGCACAACTCGGCCCGTCTCTGCGGGTTACAAGTTGGTGCGCTATTTTGAAGAAGATGAAATAAGACAATTGATGAATCATGAAATAGATACTCTGCTAAAAGAAGAAAATATAGTTAGGATTTTCAAATCACAAAGAATACGATGATATGGTCATGTATATAGGAAGGACAATAAAGAACCGGTAAGAATAATAACAGAATGGAGCCCAGCAGAAGGAAGACCGAGAGGAAGGCCAAAAGCAAGATGGAAAGATCAAACTGAAAAGGATATAAGAACAATGAAGATACAAAACTGGAAAGCCGGATTAAGGATAGAAAATAATGGAAGAAGATAGTAAACCAGGCTAAAACGCACCAGGACCTGTAGAAAAAGATAGAACACAAACAGAATGATAAGCTATGCCACAAGGCCCACAAGCAAGCTTGCAAGTATTTCCCACTAACAGTTTTTAGTTCTTTGGCAGTGGTGAACGGGTGTTGCCAATGCTATAAGAATTATATATGTACAAAGACACCTTGTTTTCGAGCAGTCTTGCCAGTGTTTGTGAGTAAGATAAATCAAAATTAATTCCAAATTTAGTAAGGGAAATCTCTTAACATAACGAGTGGCTTTAATTCCGCAATATGAAACCAACAACGAGTTAACTTAACGCAAGGTATACTTAACAATATATTCTGTCTTAAGTGTTTATCTTGTCCGATTTTATAAAAATAAAATATTTCACTACCACACAACTACATAATTAGCAGATTATAAAAAGTATTAAAACGCAAAGCAAATGTGGAAATATTATTTCAGAAAGACCTTTCTTTCCCTATAAAATTGGCATATATTATTTAATATTTTTTAAGGTTATGTCCTCGTTGATTTTGTTTTGGTTATAAATTCCCAAAAACAAGTTAAAATAATTTATAATTTAATCTCTGAATAAACAAGAAAAGGGAATTTTCTAGTTTAAATTATGTTTAAGACTAAAAATAAACGATACAAACGGCCCTTAAAAATGTACTTCAGATTAGTATTTTAAGTTTTGGTAATATTGTTGAAAATATCCTATCCTACCGATTTACATCAAAATTCCATCAAAAGCAAAATCAGACTCACCAACGTTTAGAAAAATCCACAGAAGAGGTGCAAAGATTTGAATAGACTCACCTGAAAACAAAAATATTTATTATTACGTTGACAGAAAATTTATACACAAACAAATATATTTCACAAATAAAAATCTTATTAAGAATCTAACCCCACAATGATATCACAAGCAGAGAGTATAGAAACTTTCAGTATTCTGTGCTTATAGAAGCCGAGGTGCTTGTCTAGCATCCTAGCCCTGCGGTTGCAAAATCAATAATTAATTTACCAAAGAATAAAAATATATAAATTTTTGAAGTTTTTGTAAACGTAATCCATATGCAAGTTATACCAAATTTGCTTGTTTTTATGTATAAATTGACTTTCAGTAAAATTATCTTTCTTATTATTCTCTTTTTATTGATATTTCACCACCAATTACCTACTTCTTTGACTCTTAATTTTTATAAATATCTTCAAAAACAAAAACAAACAAAAGTTAACTGAAATGAAAGTTTATTATAGTCTAAGTAAGTTTTAAATGGCGGTTGGAAGGGGTTTTGTTTCCTCGCCCTATGCAGTTTCGGATTTGGTTACAACAAGATATAACGCATATCCGTGTCCCGCTCTGACTCGTGAAATTTACCATGCATTATATCTTGTTGTAACTGGGTCTGGGGCTGCATACGGCCAGGAAACAAGGACCCGTTCAGCCGCCATTTAAGACTTACTTAGACTATATCTTGATCTGAACATTCCTTTTTGAAACCAGAATAGTAGCAAAAGTTATACTAAACTTTAACTTATTATTGTTATTAAAAATATATTAAAAATAAACTGGAAACAAACGATTTTTTACTATCTTAGTACCTGGACCTTAGTCTGCCACGAGTTCCAACTAAATTTAAATAATAAGACAATTTACTAAACAGGGTTATTCAAAATTACTGAAGCACCTTGATATTTTTTAAACTCTAAAGAATTGTAAACCAGAACCAAAAAGTTTCTTAGATTTAAACGGGATATCGTCAAAATATATTCTTAACATACAATGTTTTCGTTTTACAAACGAAACTGCATTCAACTTCCTTTGTTCAAAGAAAATAGCTTTTATATCTTTACAATCTTAGATTTCACGATTAATTCTAAAAAACGTTTATAGGAACCTTTTTTTTCAGAAAAACGCTTATTTTCGAGTTACAAACAATTATTCAAAGTTAATTTCAGGCTCACAAGTATTGACAGAACCGTTGCAAATTAATATCAAAAACAGTTTTAAGAATAATTAATAGTAAAATCCAGAAATGTAAAAATATTCAGGTTATTTCATTCGAAAAGGAGATTTCGATAATAAAAGGAACACCTTGTACGTACAGAAATTTGTTTTGATGAAAGCTTGCTTAAATCCAAACAATACTTGTTTGAATTTTTTTGCTATTCGTTAGAGTTTAAAAAATATTTAAGTGTTCCGGTAATTTTGAATAACCCTGTATACCATCACAAGAGCAGGTTCCAGCTGTATTTAAATGTTTTAGGTTTTTTTTTATTAGCAACACTAAGGGTGCGTTGCATAAAAGTTTTGTTAAGTTAACGAATGACCAAAACTGACAAGGAAACCATAATTATTGGGTTACTAATGTGTTAATTGCTATATGAGTTTGAATTTTGATTCGTCATTTTAAGCCTTTATCGTATCATTGATTATTAAGTCAACTTTATATTACACTTTTATTAGTAATTATACATAACATAATAGCATAGCAACTCCAACTTCATAATTCGTTAGTTACATACTATTTGTGTACTGTTGCCAATGATACGATAAAGCTTGAAATATAACTCGAATATTATGCGATTTAAACCGACTCGGACGTTGCGTGGTTGACTCGGCTAGCGCCTCGTCACCTAGCAACGTCCTCGTCTATTATAAATCGCATAATATTCTTGTTATATTAATAGCTATAAATCGTAGTTGAGCAACCCTCCCGAAGCCTCATTTTAGGCTTTTATAAAATTGCCTTTAATTATAACTTAAAACCATGATCCTTAAATAGCCGATGTTTAAAATTCACTTTCCAGCTTCCTGTTTACCTCTCAAGCTTTAAATATAACTACCCAACGTTTTCATTAAACGTGCGACTTCAAAAGTTTCTGACGGCTGAGCTATCTACTTAAAAAAATATAAAAATACTTAGATACGCATCAGGTCGACTAATTCCAAGAAAATTAGATAGTAATTATTTCGTTTTGTTAATTGGCAGGCTTCTGACTGTATGATACACCACATGCAACCAGGTAATATATCAATATAACAACTTGAAGAAAAAAGCCAACTCAAAGGAGCCATAATTTAAATTAAGTAGCCGAAACATACTAAAAACTTCCGTTGTTTCGAGTTTTTTATAAATTCCTTTATGTAACCTTTCGAAAAAAGGCTTCGGCTTTAGATCACGAGCTAATCAAGAACTGACAGAATACGATTAAGGTTTACCATTAAAGGTCATTGCTAGAAGAACAAACATGTAATAAATTTCTATATTAAAACATAAAATTGACGACAAGCACTTCCTTATTAATATATTATTTATTACTAACATTAATCCGTCACTTCCCCGTTGCTGTAAAATGTTATTTAGTACTAAACGAATAAATTTAAATTTAGAACCGCCGCATAATGCGGATAAAATAAACGTTTCGTGATTATGGTTTGGATTCTGTAAAAAAAAGAGTTATCCCTTAATGTCACGGCTGATATTATGTAGGTCGTGTCTTATTTACCATGTCATGGCATAGCGAATAGACACATCTCTAGCTATTGACGACGATTCTACCATAAAAACTTCAGTTGCAATGGAAAAACGCGGAATATAATGGTTTGATGGCATTCTTGCCTCCAGTTGCAGCGGAGCAATTAAGCTAAAACCAAAACATCCTGCAGACGTACACAACAAAAACTTGGACGACTACATGTAATGCTGTGTGAGAACCTGCCCAGCACAATGTGCACGCGGATCGTGCTGCAGTAGATATACTGGTCAATGCCGGTGGTAAGCGCTCACTCGTTACAGTCTAATGGTATAAAAAAATAACCAGATACATTGTGCCCATTGAGGGAATTTCGCGAGTCTCTAAGCTCGAAACGGTTTTCTGATAATTACTTAAGGTATCTAAAGGTATTACCGAGTAAGGTCTGCTGGGAGTTACTTACATCTAACTGCAGATGATCATGCAACTTGAAAAACTAGCTTTGTAAACATCTTATACTTACCCACACGGTGGTTGGTTTCAAATACCCAGACCGAAGAACGTGGCACAAAAGTATAGCTAATAACGAGAACTTCAACTTTAATTACTAACTACGTACGAATAAAGTAATGTCTTCATGATTACCATATCCATATTGAAGGAAAAGAAAACCAAAAGCAAAGAAATTTAATTTGAAAATAGTAATCAGTAAATTAGTTTTTAAGACAACATAATAGAAATATAAAAAATAATTAAACTTACAGTTTCATTTATTTTACTTTAATTATCATCGAAACATTTTCCAAGTTCATGTCAAATACCAACATTTTAAATTCAACCCAACCTAAATAATTCGCACAAACATTTAATTAACCAACTTAAAAACTTTCACATAAATAAGCATCACTAGGTACTTAATACAATCAACAAACAATTCAAACATTTATATACACGGCGGTCAATAAGTAATGGGACACAGACCAACAGCAGATTCGCGGGTTCAAAAATTACGATTTACCTACGATTACTTTAATCCAGAAGTTAATACTAATAGACACAAGGTTACAGTCAAAGCTTTAATTTTTATTTTCTTTCTCAATTTCAAAAGTTTTCGAAATATTCATAAGAAAATTGGGGAATATATACATTTCAAAGAAAATAGAAAAAATTAGACAGTATAATAGAAAATGTGGCAGAAGAAATAATAGGAAAAAATATAGGAAGGAAAAGAAGTTCAACGATGAATTCCAAGCAACACGTGAAAGGAAGAAAAAAGCAAGAGAAACGATGTTACAAAGCAGCACACAGGAAGATGAGGAAAGACAAGAAAAAGATAATATATAGAGCACCGAAAAGAGCCTTCCAAGAACACAAGTTAAAAGCGATAGAAGAAAACTATAAAAAGTAGTAAACGAAAATTTTTTATCAAGAGATAAAAAGCCTTTAGGTTACCGAAAAAAAAACACTACTTTGCAAAGATAAGGGAGGCAAACTGTTGGGGGAAGAGACGGAGGTGAAGAAACGGTGGAAAGAGACGAAGAAACTATAGAACTAATAGAAGACCAAGGAGAGGGAAAAAAGACAAGAATAAGATGGGATGGAATAACCTACTAGAAAAGAAATACGAGATGTGATAGAACAACTGAAAAATGGTAAAAGTCCAGGTGGGAACGGCATTGTATCAGAACTTATAAAGTACACGGGAGAGAAATGACAGTGGATCAAATACATAAAATAGTGAAGGAAGTATGGCAACAAGAAAAGTCACCAGATCAGTGGAAAGAGGAAATAATAGTACCACTAAAGGGTGTTTCAGCTAGAGTGTCGCTGTTTTGAAATAATTACAAGTAGCGTACCTTGTCATAAAACGTACACCGTCATTTAATGTTTATGCCATTTGACAGGTTATTAAGTGTAGAAATAAAAGTTGTACCTTGTGTTGAAAATAGTTGTAAAACGAAAAGAAGTGAAGCCGAATTTAGCAGCGCGGCCATCATAAAATATTTCCAAGAACATTATTACGATCGACAGCCTACCCTCAATCACTTCCGGTCGCAAAATGTACCCGCAAGAGCTGTGCAACGAGCTTTAAAAAGATTTAGAGAAACGAGTAGTAGCCAATTGCAGAAAGACCTGTCGGCACCCGTGCGTAAGTTATTAGAAATTACTGGAGTTTTAGCTGTCACGGTCCAAAAGCGAAAGGCAGACTTGGTATAAAAACAAGAAGGAAGCAGAAAAGACCTCAATTTACCAGTAACCAGCTCGAACACGTTAAAAAGGGTGCTATGAATCTCTACAAAATGGGATTTCCGTGTGGGGGCTATCAATTTCTTCTTTATTCTTGATGACGATGTCGTCCTATTGAGCGTTACTGGTGCAAACCAAAATATAAGCGTCTAAGTGGGCCAGTGAAAGATCTTCAAGGATTCAAGCGAACTTGGTGAAAAATCTCAAACTAAGTGGCGACAGAATCAGGAAATAAACTGTTTAAAACTTCTAAAAAAACTTGATGACTGTACATCTACAACAATCTAACTAATTACAATAAGCTTTCTTGTTTAATTTTTTAATAAAATTTTTGTTATTTTTTATTTTTAACGAATTATGTAAATTCCATATATGTATAAGAGAAATATCACCTCCGCAGGGATTCGAACCGATGACCTTCGGCTATACGCGCCACTGCTCTACTATTGAGCTACAGAGGCAAATCACTGAAAATGAGATATTTAGTAATTGGAAACTGTGAAATCTAGTGTGTGACACTTTACCTGAAACACCCTTTATACAAAAACAATGGGGACCAAACGGTGTGCGAAAATTATAGAGCATCGTGCTTTTAGACGTTGTATATAAAATCATAGTAACAATTATCACAACAATATGCAGAAAATATAATAGAAGAGTATCAATGCGGGTTTAGAATGAACGGTAGAACTGCATGCACTCTTTATTGAGTTTAGGCAAGCGTTCGAAGAACACAACTATATATACTTCAAGCAATTTAAAAACTGGGAATACAAAAAAAATTAATCAAATTAATAAAGACGACGTTAGACAGCACACATAGGAAAGCCAGGGTAAATGGACGTTTATCAGAACGATTTAATGTACAGAGAGGACTCCGGCAAGATAACCCGCTGTCGACAACACTGTTTAATTTAGTATCAGCACAGATAATCAAGAAAATGGCATTAATAGAACGGGAAAGACAACATACAGAAACCACCAATGCTTGGCATACGCCGATGATATCACACTCTTGGCGAAAACAGAAGAAGATCTGAAGAGAGTAACAAGAAAACGCAGCAAGACAGGCAGAAACAAAGACGTAGTACATGCGAATAGAAGGGGAAAACGATTATGGGGCAGAAATGTTTGAAATTAAGTTGGAAGACGACAGAAAATTAAAAAAGTATCCAGTTGCACTTGTTTAGGAGTCATCACAGAAAATCGAAACAACTGAAAAGCGGCGGAAAACAGATGTGAGGTATATTACTAACTACGGTGCTAAAAGTGCATCCAAAAATACGAAACTAAGAGTGTATAAAACAGTGCTGAGACCTACGGTGACTTACGCCTATGAGACATGTGTGTTGAATAAAATCGAGTGTGGAATGTTAAAAGTATGGGAAATAAAAATTCTTAGAATAATTCTGAAGGAAAAAGCAGGTGAAGCATGGGAGAGAAGAATCAATAAAGAGTTACAGCGGTTATAGGGGAAAAAAGAAATAACCCAATTGGTAGAGGCGGATAGGGACGATGGTTAGGGCACGTGGAAAGAATGGACGAAATCCGATTGCCAAAGATGATACTTAAAACAAACATGGAAAGGATTAGAAGAAAGAGACGGCCACGAAACAATGATTGCAGTCGGTAAAGAACGATCTACCAGAAAAGGGTGTGTTAGACTGGAGAGGGAACGCCAAAGACAGGAAAAGTATCGTCCAGGGATGGATGTAAAGGGCCTTTTATTTACAAGTCCTGGAAAGCTAAACGTTACTATGAACATTATCAAGCATTTTTTGTACACAAAAATGAATTGTTTGTGAATAATCACTAGTTATACAACAAGAGGTTCGATAATAATCGAATATACAGTTGAGAGGGCGAGATGTGTTGCCTAGGAAACAGAAACACTGTCGTTATGTTTTCAGGTAACACATCGAGTCCGCAAACTGTATATTCAGATGATTTTAGAAGCTCGGGTTGTATGTGTTAAGGCTATACAACGAATTAACCAACTATATTAAACAAATTTTATTGAAGGTGAGAAAAAGCAACGCAAATAACCGATGTTATACAGATATACAACGTAACTAAGAAAAATTGAGCTATCCGAGGAGCTATCTGATTGGTCTATTTTCCGATGAGTTGTATAGTCTATTGAATTTTTCTTGTTACTTGCCACACAACCTATCAGATAACCAAATAATGTTAAACATTTCTTAATCTATATTGTATTTACTTTATAAATAATTTAATTGTATAGTAGGATCAAAAAGTCTTTAGATCGCGGTTGCTGCGGAATTTAATAGTCTCCTCTGAAATTATTAAACTATTTACTTCTATTATTTTTGTCATTAACATTTTAATTAAGAAAATATTTTGATAACCAAACACACTTTAGATGAAACTTGCAACAATAATTAGTATTAATTTTGGATTAAGGTAATCCTACGAAAATCATAATATTTTGGCCCCACAAATCTACTGTTAGTCTGTTCACCAACACTTAAGGACCCACCCTATCATAATACTGCGGGTCGGGAAATTATTAAACTATTTACTTCTATTATTTTTGTCATTAACATTTTAATTAAGAAAATATTTTGATAACCAAACACACTTTAGATGAAACTTGCAACAATAATTAGTATTAATTTTGGATTAAGGTAATCCTACGAAAATCATAATATTTTGGCCCCACAAATCTACTGTTAGTCTGTTCACCAACACTTAAGGACCCACCCTATCATAATACTGCGGGTCGGGATTTAACTTTAAAATAAAATCAATACTTAACTTAAAAAATAGTGCAATCCACCCATGGACCATCTAAACAAAGTCTCAGAAAAATAAATTCGCGTGCATCAGTGGTTCCTTGAAAATAATAATACATACAATTAGTATGAAAATCGTACGACACTGATTAACGACCAATAGAAACGTTAATATCGGGCATGGTTACCACGGCCACGCCCATATTTCTCGGAAATTTTTTGTTAATTGGTAGACCAACCTAGGCAAAATTAATATGTGGAAATTTTTATGTCAAATATGACAGCTGACGTACAAGTTGCTATGGTTACGTTTCTAAAATTTAAATATGTACTGAATTATTATTGCGATGCCGGTACGATTTCTTACCGAATCTACACTCGAGCATTAATTCATGTCCGGGAAATTTTTAGTAGTGCATTTCAACAATTAATGCGTTGTTGAAATTTCCAGAAATAATTAATGCTCTTGTGAGATTATAAGTGAAAATTACTGCAATTATCTTAAAAGGTCTCGGATTGTTCAACGTTTCCTTAAATTGCCTCGAACTGCCCCTCGAAGAATTTTTATCAAATATTAAAATATACGAAACTTATTATTGAAAATCCAGGTACTTTTACCAATCAAACTGAAGGCAAAAGTTGTCAAAAGCCTTTTAACATCTAAAGAAAGAAATATAGTCTTTTGAAAATGAAGAAACCACATGCTACCTTCTAGGTAATTCTCAAAAAACGTCTAGCCGACGGTCTCGTGACAAACCCTGTACTAATTAAATATGCAATACTTGAAAAGAATTATTAAAAATTGGGACACTTGAAGTTGCTGATTGCTGGGATCATCGGACTACTAAACTTAGTTATTAACTTAAATAACCTTAACCTACTAACAGGTTCAAAACCAACCAAGCTACAAACCAAAGTTAAGCCATAGTTGGGTCCGAACCCGAAAACTCTCGATTGTGAAGCACTGAGATCCTTTTTTTATATTTTTTTACTAGATTTAAAACCATAACTTCCAAAGATCCTAGTCCAGATTTTGCTAACAGGATGATATAAACATCGATGGTTCGCGGACAGATTTTCGACGCCACTTCGTAATTAATACGCAATATTGGAAAACGATTATTAATAGTATAACATTTAAATAAGAAAAGATTTACAGAAATATTTTATTTTGTGGTTTTTCAGGGTATTTGACGTTCATTATAATAAATCATTTAAATTTAAATTGAAATCATGGCCTACTATGGTCTACAAAGATCGTGAGTGCTGTATAAATAGGGAAATACAAAGTAAATTCTACAGTAAAAGTAAAATAATAAAAATTCTCTATCAATATCTTCAAATGTTCAATGCATATCTGAATCATAGATACAAATATTCAATTATAACCTAATAATTAATATTCATCCTGTATGATCGGACGTCCCACAAGGAACCTTAGTAGGATCTATGTATATTATGCTGAATTCCGAAAAATTAATTCTACCTTCGGTTCAAAATGAAATGGAAGAGCTAATCTTAAGCAAACAAACAAAACAGGCTGTTCAAATTTCAGCCAAATTTAATGCCAACAAATTAATTGTTACACAAATACAACAGTTTATCCTACATTGCCATTTCGATTTTATAATGAGTTTACTGAACTCATGGCTTGCTGTGGTCTAAAATTCATTATAAAACGATGAGGAAATATACAAAGATATACTAAAGTATTCACAATATGTGACAGAAAATAACAAACCTTTTACAACAAATTGTTAAAACAAACCAAACCACATGTTTGCAACTGTTCCTATGCCATGTGAGGCGGCCTAAGGGCCTTAATTACAAACCATTTGTGGTACACTTTAACGATTTGTCAATTACTTTGTACGCTGATGACACTAGAATTACCTCTGGACGTAATAAAATTTTACGAATTTTAAAAATTGAATAACAGCTGAGTTGCGCAACGGAATTACCTTGCATCATGCAAATAGACATTTAAGGACAATAATAAATATTTGCAAAATATTCATTTTGCATTAAAAACAAATAGGGTACAGCTAGCATGAAATTAAAGCAATTGCAAAGGTTTTTATCTACTCAGCTAAGACATTAAGTACAAATAACATAATTTACTGTGAAGACGGTTTTAAATGTACAAGCTCTTTAAACACAAACCTTATTTGGTATCGTTACTACAAACATATTCTGAAATAATTAATAACCAATAAATAAACTAGAGCACAGCAAATTTAATTTTTTAACCCCACACAAAATTTCAAAGATTATTAAAATTCCTGCTTAATTTAAATTTAACATTTAATTGAAGACTATTACCTTGGTTTAAACAATTGTAAATTTTAAATTAATTAATACTTTGTACTGCTTTACATAATTATGTAGACATTCTGTATGTGTAATCTTGTATAATCATATTCGACATAATTTCAGTCCTGAATTACCTTGAAAGAGAAGAGAATGCGGCTCTTAAAATTGCATTTATAGTAATCACATCAAAGCAGATAAGTCATCTAAGTGGTAATTACATATTCCCTCTTTTAAATTTTAAATTAAGCCATTTCATAAAGAGAATAATACATCCAAAGTATCAATTGTTCGTGACACGTAATAACTTATATTAGTTTCGTATACATGTAACAATGTCGTGAAATATTGTCGATGTATAAAACTGAATTATGATTTAGTCATATATCATATACTCGATGGCTTCACTGTCTATACTTTCATACATAAAGTAATAAAAATTAAATTATACGCCGTTAGTTATTACGGAGATTTTTTTTTAATTTGAAGTTAATATATGGGGACGTTTATTATATGAATTAAAACTATAAACAGGTCCTCTTCTTTCCTTTTTATCAATCTAACGAAGTGAAAATATTATACTTCAGTATAGAAAAACTGATACCATAACGTACACATCTATTATAAGTTATTAAACTTACGACATTCCAATCTACTGTTGCACGGAGTGTAATTTACATTCAATTCTCATAACTCATTTTTTCAGTTTTGTGGTTAGAACCGATAAGTGCTGTTAGAAAATTAATGCCTTTATTATTAACACACAGGCTTGCCGGATATTTCATTCGCCTACGTGGATGACCTTTTCTTTCATAATTTATTTCAATTTCTTTTGATTGTGTTGATAAAGTTCGCTTGTCATTGATACTGCGGACGGCTATTTTAAAACGTACGATCAAGAATACTACACAATTAAGATACACAACTGATTGCTAAATTGGAGAAAGTTCGAGTTTATGTACTTTTTAACCTTTGTAGAGTAAAAACATATTTTAAAATTGTGATGATTTATTATGAACTGACACATGACTTTTTACAACATGATGTTAAAGTATTAAAATAGAGTGAAATTAAATTCTTTGATAGTAAAATTTGATTAATAATGCTTATTTTCCTTCATGTGTTATGCAGAAAGTGAAACTTGATTAAGATTATTTCCTTCAGTTTAGTTTGACTGCAACTGCAGATTCAATTGGCAACAGTCATAACTCATAAGAGTTTTGGAATTATCTATGAGTTACATATATGCATTAAAGGCTTGAGAATACTCACACAGAATTTTATACCTAATGTAAAGTTTTTTTTTAGTTCCCTATTTATATAGCATTCACGATCGTGGAGGTACCAATGTAGGCCATGGTATCAATTTACTATGTCTCTAGGCTTTAGGTTATGCAGAGAATACTATGTTGCAAAATGTCCTCCATAGAATCATATATAATAATAAAAATAATATAAAATCAAGTTTTTTGAGTAATTACCAACAGAAAATATAATTAACTGTAGGGAGCAAGATGTCCCAGCAGATCTAAATCACACACACAGTGTTTCGAAAACTTTAAAATAATAAATGCAACATTAAAGAATTGCAGTAAACTGGCAACACCGGTTCTATTGTGAAACATAACCTCAACAATTAATTCAATGTGATTTTTACTCATAAGGCAAGCTCATACCAGGAAGTCTTGTCCGCACCTAATAAACTGTCACACTATTATGGCTAACTTTGGTCTACAAGGGTTATAAACAGCGACATTTTTACCTTTTCCCAGCCTGTAGGTGATTATTTTGAATGACCTGTTAGGAAGAAATGTCGTTAGGACTGTTTTTATATTCGGATGATGCTAAGAATACCTTTTAATTTAAAATATTAGATTACAGTAAACCAGCAAGTATTTAAACTTAAATTCAAGTTTCTTACAGATTTTAGAACATTTCAGTTTCAGAGTTTCCAATTCCTGATTTAGAAAATTAAAATAAAAAATTCAGCAACCTATAAGAATTACTACTGAAACTACAAAAAATAAACTAGAAAATATTCAAATCTAATTAAAGTTTTGAATGGTTTCTGAAAATTATAAGTTTTACTGTAAAGTTGAACATGGTTAAGAAATCAAAACGTTATTCTCAAGTTTGATGTTACGCGCAAAGGGAATTTTTATGGCGTCTCTCTAAATGATCAGCATCTCAAAATCTTACATTATATCCATAAAAATTGGTTTTTCGTAATATCATAACATGTAGTAATCCTAACTTAAAACATAATCACAATTATTTGATCTTTAACTAAAATGCAGAGCCTTTTCCAAGAGATTATGAGGTAGTAACAGATTATCGTTATTGGCCTTGGACTGCACTTCATAGAAAGTTAGAAGGAACATAGTAAGGACAATGTAACTGGAGGGCTCAGATAAAAGCCATAGAACTGGCCCTACTAAGCCTCCTTGTGGAGCCTTAGAACTTGACGAGATGTGAGATATTTTAATATTGAATTCTAATTGATTTTAGTTAAGTCTTAGAATTTGATCTGTATAATATATCTGGTAAGTGTTCTTCTATGTTAAACGTTGCCTAGGGCCTGAATGTCAGTAATTTTGTATTTTAGCTTAGAGCGTTTGCTATCATATAAAATCTACTGGCCAACGGTTATGAACGTATCTGAGTGAATTACAATTGTTTTGGAAAATGAGTTAACTGTTAATAAGTTAACTGGACGTTTTATTTAGATGTGTATACGATATTCATATAAATTCCAGGAGATTTTACTTGAACCTGTTGACCAATTATCTTAGTGTTTTATCTGAGGTATATTGGCTTCATTGTGTTGAAGTTTAGGTTGCCAATCCTTGAGAAGCAAATTTTGGTCAATTTTTGATGAAGGCAAGTATTTAAAAGCCCAATTTTTTCGTTTTTAGGGTTGTTTTTTCATACAAGTTATTTAAAAAATACTTACCATGGAAATAATTATATCAACAAAAGGTCATCAAGGAAAATATCTGGAAGATGGAAAAAATGGCTCATAATGTCCTAAAGAGTAGCAACAAACTGGTGATACATTTTATTCATATGATTAAAAGAGCGCAGAAAATCTTTAGGTTGAGGTAATTTTCCAAAGTTATGCATCTGAAATGCTTGCAAAAATCAAATATTTTTCTAAAAATAGGAAGAAATCATAGTTAGTTACTAAATGTTGCTGTGCTTTTAAAAATCTTCCAATTTCCTGTTTCCAATTTAACAAGCAATAATAAAATTCCTTATAACAACAAAAATTTAAAAATAATTTTATGGAAACTGATTCTAGTACAAAACTGAAATCTTTTTATTTTGCAAGGCATACGAAAATTATAATAACATAACTAATTTGATTATTAAAATAGCTATTTATGCAACGAGTTGCAAAATGATGGACTTTTTATCACCAGGCGAAGCCGAGATGAACAACACGCCATGTGATAAAAAGACATGTTTTGCAACGTGTTTCATACAAGATTTTATCCAATTCAGATAACAAAATGTAAATGCCACATATTCTTAAAAAAGGAGTTGGGTCATCGTGATAAAATGGGAGTGATAAAATGGGAGCATATTTTGTAACTAGTTACAAAATGAACCACTTTTCGCAACTCAAATCATCTTTTTGTAACTAGTTACAAAATGGGAGCATATTTTGTAACTAGTTACAAAATGAACCACTTTTCACAACTAAAATCAATGTCGAAATGTTGACATTTCGTAACTGAATTGGATAAAACTCATTTTACAAACAAACCTACATTTCGCAGTTTAACTGATGCAAAGCGGAAGTGTTCGAATGCTCGCTGAAATCTCCACGTTTCTGTGATTCTTTGAAAAAAAAATAATTTGCTATTTGTATGAAAAAATACGATTTCTTTTTAATAAAGTACTCCATGTTACAACAGCTCTACATAAATTAACCAGCTCTATAGAAATCTGTTCTAAATACAACATTGAAATGCCTTAATTTTTCAAAGTCGAAAATAGGACTTTAATTGATTGTATAAACTGAAGTTCATTATTATCATTTATCATCATCACCCATTCTCTATCCTGTTTCGGATATACGAGTAGACCTCCCCCATAATTCTCCATTTTCCCCTGCTTTGTGCTTCTCTGTACCAGCATAATCAAATCGTCTTTTTGGGATTATTCGACCACCTCATCAGGGGTCTACCTCTGCTTCAACTTTCAACCTATGCTCTCTATTTTATGATCTTATTACACCATCCGTCTTGTTTTCTTACTGCATGGTCGCCCCAGTTCCATTTCAAGCGTGCCACTCGTTCGACTATATCAGCTCAATATCCTTCTTTCTATTGCTCTTTGATTGACACGAAGTTTGTGCAATTGAAGTTACTTAATAAAATATTAGAGATTTTGGTTGTCGATAAAAAAAATCGGAAATAACTTTTCATTTAAGTATTTTAATAAAGCTCTTCCAATTGTCTTGTGTTAGAGAAACAAGTCTTAAAACAATAATGAATAAAAACAAAAAATCACATAAAAAAAGTCGATAAATAAAATTTGTGGTTTAGCTGCTAAAGGCTCAGCTGACTGTTAATTGATAACATGATTTCAAATTTCAGAGTTTTTCTGTAAGAAGTCGAAGTTTCGAAAATTCAAAGGAATCGGTCGAGATTACAAGTGAATTTAAACTAGTTTAATACATGTTTTCTAAAGAAATCCTGGCAAAAACAAATCTAGGATTTAGTATAAACTAAAATTATTAACAAAACAAAAGAAGCAGCTAAATAAAACGTTTGCGGCCTAATAATATAGAATTTATAATTTTTTTCTAAAAAATGATTTCTAATGCAATCCTTGCAAACAAATTAAATTTAAAACAAAAATTAAAAACAAAACAAAGGAAGCAGGTAAATAAAATGTCTATGGCCAAAGAATTTTCTAAAAAAGTGTTTAACGCAATTTTTGCTAATGCAAATCTGAAATTAAATTTAAAACAAAAGTTAATAACAAAAAAGAAGTAAAACAAATGTTGGAGTCTAATCTAGAAATTATAGTTTCTTTCCGGAATGATCCTTGCAAAACACAAAAATTAATAACAATAATAGAAGCAGCTAACTAAAATGTTTGTGTTCTGATTCAGAATTTTAAAATTTCACTTTAATATTAATTTAACAACTAAAAAAGAAAGGCAACATATCCCTCTAACTGTTTCAGATTAAAACTAATTCATTTGGGCACATACTATTAAACTATTAATGGATTTGGATAGATTAAAAACAGTCAATAAAATAACATTAAAAGACACTAATACACAAAAGAAACTAATCCTACAAAAATGATAATTTACACTCAAACGATGCTATTTAGAAAAAAAAATGTTTGATGGTAGAATAGGAAAGGTGTGGTAAATAAGTTAATTTATTTATTGTACAAAAATGTGTGCCAATGCAGAGTTGAAGTATCCACGGTTATACCTAAAACATTTCGAAAAAACCGCACATGAGACAAACAAATAATTCTAATGTGCCCCAAAATTCCCTAGATTTTTGATAATTTACGAAACAATTATAGTGCTTAAGATTATGCAAAAGAAAATTACATAGGTACAGTATTTTTCACCTAGGATTTGGGTTGTGTCGTCAGTTGGATTGTGAATTTATCAACAGTGCGTTGATAAATTCACAATCCAACTATACTCTATACTTCATCTCTTGCTAAACTAAGTTTTCATTACCTACAGCGCACGAATGCGTGTCTAAACAGACAGTTTTTGGACGGGGCAAGTTGACATCAACCCAAATGCTAGATGAAAAATACTGTACTGAAATTGTTAATTTTGGTTAATATCCTCGATTTTTGCAAAACAAAAAGAAGATTGCTTTAATTAAATTCATTTGTCTTAAAAAAAATAATAAAACTATTTTTAAATGGGAAAGAACTTTGAAATATATAAGACCCTAAAATATTGATACTTTTTTTAATAAATCTGCATTGTCGTAATTTAGGTTCTCAAGAATCAGCTGTAGTAAGATGAATCAACTGAACTAAGGAAAAAAATTTGAGGCAAATAACTTAGATCAACGGGGTAGATGTCCAATGTTGAAATCTGGATTCTGTCGAAAAAATTACCACAGACTATAACATTCAGTTGTTCCTGAACAAATTGACAGCAGAACAAAAAAAGAGTTGGAAATTTTGAAAATTGACTAAATAAAAAGAATGATACGACGATGTGTTCTAACGCAACGTTGAAATCCCCAAGTATTCTGACTTTTTCAACACTAAAATCTCCAAAACTTCATTCGGTAGTTGAAAAAAATGCAGTATATTTGTTTGCATAAAAGAAAGACTTGTAAAGCAACAAAGATGAAATAAACATATTATTTGGGCTTGTATTGCTATGGAACCAGGGTTTTGATCCTTTTACTGCATTAAATTCTACAAGCTTTATTTGGTTGTTCATAACAAAATGTAGCATGGCTAACTTATGTTTGTTTGCCTTATAAAGGGTTTTTCAATAAGAGCGATATGTTTTTAAATTGAAATGAAACAACAACAAATAGAAATAGACCAAAAATTTTTATTTTATTTTGAAGTGTCATCGATGCCATTAAGTTCTGAAAATAAAATAATTTAAATGACCGCCTCTGGTTCTCCTGCAAGGCCGAATTCGATAAACCCAATTTTCAAGAACTCTAGTCAACAAATTAGGCCTTATGTCACGAATGGCGCGTTGAATATTCAATTTTAATGCATCAATTGTCTCTGGTTTATTCTCATAAACAAAGACTTTAAATAACCCCACAAGAAGAAGTCTAAAGGTGTTAAATCATAGCTTCTTGAAGGCCATTCGACAGGTCTATTTCTGGAAATAATCAACTGACCAAACTTTTGACGCAATAAACCAATTGTTTCATGAGCCGTGTGGCACGTACCGCCGTCTTGTTGGAACCAGATGTTAGTTTAAGCAATATTATTCAGTTTAAAAAGTTAGTTATCATCGATGTGTACTGCTCACCATTGACAGTAATTTCCAAACGTTTCTGAAGCGTATATTTTTCGATGATGAAATTGCAGACTTTACTAAACACACTTGACAACGACAGACAATTTTGACATTTCAAACATGGCCGCTATGTCAGTTTCAAAACATATCACCCCTATTGAAAAACCCTTTATAAGTAAAAAGCAAGGTAGAAACTTTCAAAACAACAAAACTGAAGCAAATAAATTTACAAACTATTGGGGTTTGTGTTCTAACACAACGTTGAAATCTCCGGAATATTTTAATTTTCAGCATTAAAATTTTCAAACTTTAATTGGTTTTCTAGAAACAAAAATTGAGTACGGTTAACATTAAGTTAGAGACCTGTAAAGGAACAAATTAAGAAATTATTTAGCTATGCATTCTAACGCAACATTGAATTCTCTGAGAATTTTAAACTTTTTCAGCATTAAAACTTCCAAACTGATTAGTTTTTTTAGAAAAAAAAAGCCGTACAATTATTAACCTATGTTTGGTTGCATGAATAAAAGCAAAAAGGGAGTTAGAAACGACAAACTGCAATAAACAAATTATTTGAGTATGTAGTTTAACACAACGTTGAAATCTCCAGGAAATTTTAATTTTTCAACATTAAAATTTCCAAATTTTAATTGGATAAATTTACACATATAAATACAAATCCAAACAAAATAGAACAGAATTAAATTCAAATAAAGACGCTTCACCAAAGTCCTATTTAAATCAAGTAAATAAACCAATAAACCAACAACAGCTACGTCTAACTGAAATTCATAGCCGTAACATACAGAGCATGAAGTACAAAGGGCTTTGAAAATGCAGGACAGGACCGGAGGCAAAGAGGTAAACGAGCCATCCATTAGAACGAAAAGAAAGGGAAGAAGAAGAAGGAGATGCTCGTAGTAAGTCGTGCGTATAATCAATGCCCCGATTTCGTATTCACAAGCGAAGACTTAGTTTTGATTGCGAAATGATACATTTTAATGTTTCTAAGACAATATACGCAATAAAATAAGCACTGTTTACTCCGTGACTGGAACAAAATGGCCGGGTATGGAAATTTCGATGGTAATTTGAATATTCTTCTAAGTTTTCGCATATGTTGTGACACACAAAGCCTTTATTACTTCTGAAGGTTAAAATCTTTTTATTTTTCATTAGTAAAACATGAATTATCCCAAAGAATTTAATTTTCCAATGCCTTAAGTTTGAAGAATTAAAGCACAAGAAAATTAGAATTTCTGTAATATTCTTGATTATAATTAATAAAGGTTGGGTTTCAGTAAGCGTATAAATGTAAGAAATTTCGCACCTGCAAAACGAATACGCATCAATTTCCTTAATTTACTCCGAACCATGCAAGAATGCTTAATAAATTTCTTAGTACGAACTAACATGTATTAACAACGTACGCATTGTGCTATTTTTATTGACGTAAACATACCATTCAGTTGGACAATTGTGAAAATTTTACAGCGCAAACTTTGAATGTCCATAGTTGGTAATCTTACGTGAATGCCTCTATACATAATGACTTTATTGTAACTTAACAAGGAAAACTGAAAAGAAAAGTAAACAAAGGTTTAAAGTGTTCGTTAAAGCAGCGACTCTACTGCTATTTTTTAACAAAAGAAGCAGCCTGCATTTTTAGTTACACATTTATAAAGGAGTTTTTGCAGCTTTGAATATTTAAAAGAGTCTGAGACGAACACAAAGACCTGGTTACATAACAGTAATTTTTCCCAATGATTAGACTTATATGAAACACGTTTTAGATTTCCAAGTAAAAACCTAATGATTTTCAAATTGCCAAATAAAATTTCGCCGAGTTATGATTTAAAAACCCCAAATATTAATTTTAACGAAAGATAAATTCAACATCTGCATATTTAAGGGAAAAATTTGAAAGAAGAGGTATATAAATCGCATTAGAACTAAAAGAATTTTCGCATTCACCATTTATAGGTTTACATGCCTCGGTAGCACACTGTGATCATGAATCAAGAGTTTCTCCCTCATGACCCCGAGGTCTCCAGGATTCTACTTATGGACATTACCCAACCAAGATCACTAATGTAGGAGGTAAATCTACTAAATAATACTAACCCGTTCCGTTGCACAAAAGAAAAATAAACAGTATTTCGAATGTCCCACGCTAAAAACAGACAAACTTAAATTTATGTAGCCCATAAAGTAGGATAATTGGTGCCACAATTGAACGGTGGTTGTTGGGTTTACTAAGCTTTGTTACATTGGTATCAGTCAAATTCCAACAAAATGCGTAAATCATTCCGTCACCATCTATCATTTCATATTTATACCCCAATGGCGCTTCTCAGTTGCGAAAGAAAAAAATCATGTGATTCATTGACCGTCGATAGGTTTCCGGCAGTACTAAAGTCACAATACGCTGTTGGTGTATTAAATTATAGCCAGGACTATTAATTATTTATCCCATGTACAAACACACATACAAGTATTAAAATGAATTTTCTCAGATTACGATCAAAATTAGTACTTGCATGATGCGGTACATTCTTTGTCTAATACAACCTAAACTGCAGCAGACAAGTTAATAATACATAAAGTCATTACCTAACGGATGTGGTCCTTCACATTTTCGGACATCTAAATACGAATTAATGGTGGAATGACCGAAAATGCATGGAGAATTATAAAAGACGAGATGTTCCCCAAAATTCTTATTGCGTGCAGCGTATCTAATTTTATAATGCTGTCTAATTTATTTCTGAAGATGACGCATTTCCTTATTATTTCATTATTGTACCACAGCTTTGGGTTGAGTTTTAAACTGAACTGACGTGGGTGTTCTTGTAATTCCTAGTCTTAAAAGTGGAAGCTTAATTAAAGTTCAATTATTACACATTTTAATTAAATTCATTTATTTTCTACTAAAACCTTACAAATACCTTGATTACCGAATCAATGGAGTAAGCACGTGATGTTTGCGTAAATAAAAATTCTTGAGTGGTATTTGAAATACCTCTTAATTTATTGAGAAATTTATATTGAACTTTACAAACGGAACTCTATCTTTCTGACATTGCATTACAGGTTACAATTTCTGAAATAAGAGATTTTCAATAAAACAACATATAAAAAAAGCCCAGGTTATTCAAAAACTAAACTTTTAAAACCCAGAAAAAATTGTTAAAATGCCAGTTGGTTACTTAAACTGTTTCACAATAAACTCTTACAAATTTCATTTTCTAATAAGGAATCCAAACATACAAATGTTTAGCAAGGATTTCATGCTGTTTACAAGAATTAGGGGAGAAAATAAGAAAGAATGAAAACAAGGAACAAATGAAGAAAAGAGCAGACCTAAAATTTCAAGTTGAAAATACTTGGAGGAATAAAAGTTTTTCAGGGGAAATTGTAGATGTAGGAATACAAACATCTAGGATAAATGTTGGCTTTCTACAAACTCTTTTAAAAATTTACCAAGAAATTTTGTTGGGAAACTGAAAGCAGTTTATAAAATTTACATATTAGGGAATAAAAAGTAAGAAAAAAGAAAGAAAAGAAAAAATCTAAACCTCTAATTGTAAACCTACATTAACTTTTTATTGGAGGCAGTTTCAATAAACAACCTGCAGTGTTTAACCTTCAATGAAGAAGAAAATTAATAACAAAGAAAATACATAAATATTGAGAAAAAAATACTGAAGTTCTCTTAGCAGAGAAAATTTAAATTTAAAAATTAGACCAGAATGGAAAATCAAAGGGTCTTTTAAAAAGCTTAAAATTGCGAATACAGCACAAAACCTCCAGAAGAACTTCTGAAGACAAAAAAAGATGCAAATTAAAGTTTCAGACAAGCTTTTAAGTTAAGTTCAAAGAATCAGTTGAAGTTTATAGCTTTAGAAGTACAAACAAACGCTGAAAAAATTAAACCTTTCGAAGAGAATCTTTAAATCTTAGTAATTCATTTTTCAGCAAAAAATTTTGGCAGTTTCAATAAATGAGCTACAATGTTTAAATTTCAAAAGAAGAACATTAAGAATAAAATTCAAAGGAAAAAAATAAGAACAAAGGAAACGCATCAAAATTAAGAAGAGGGGAAACAATATACTAAAATTCTCTTGGAAGAGAACCCCCTTTTCTTTGCTTCAATTTCTGAGTATTGCAATAACGAAGAACAAAGAAACGGAAACATTAAGAAGAAAAACAGAATCTTTAAAGCTGCATATTTAGCCATTAAAATACACAGTAAGAATTGCATGGTGCCCTAAAAAATTCTCTACAGAAAACTATAGATTACAAAATCAAAAGCCATACAAACAAAGGAGACGAATCTTTCAGGAAAATACCTGAAAGGCAAACATAAACAAATTAAGTTTTCAGCAAGTGTTCGCAGAAATCTAAAATCATGAGCTGGAATCTTTAAATCTTAATGTCGACGAAAATAAAAAATTAAAAAAATAACAAAAGAACGAAGAAAACGATATTCTTTTTGGAAGAGAAATATCTGATATCTTTTGTAAAAATCTGCATACTCAGTACGAATTCCATGATATTTTGAAAAATGCCATAAAAATGGGACAGTTAACTGGAACAATAAAGATATTAAAATAATAAGCTCAGAAAACTAAGAATCATATTCACTAAAGACACGAAAGTTACAAATTAAATTTTCAGCAAGGATCTACAGAGGTTTGAAGCTATGAGTTCAAATGTGGTAAAGAAAATAACAAAAATAGAAAGGAGGAAGCAAAATCCAAAAATTCCTTTTGGAAGAGAAATATTAGAAGCCATTTAGACTTTTAGAACAAACTACTCCGTAGGGATTGCAAGGTATTCTGAACAACTCCGTATCAAAATTTAAAAACTAGAATACAAAATTGAAGGACGAAATAATCAGACAAAAGAATGAAAGTTAAAATAAACCGAAACAAAATCTGCATATTCAGGCTTCAACCTGCTAAGCAGGAATTGTTTTACCTCCTGACAAAATTTCACCAAACTGAAACAGAAAACCAAAGGGCGTTTTCAAAAAGCTGATAATTACTAAACAAAAATCAAAGACAAACCTTTCAGAGAAATATCTGAAGACCAAAAAATATGCACATTAAATTTTCAGGAAGGCAACTTAGAGCATGAGTTACAATGGTTAGATTTTACAGATTGAAAAGAAAATGAAGAAGTAATAAAAAAGAAAAAGAACGAAAAATCCTTCAAAAAACGAAAACTGCTACATAATTATACCACGAAAAATTTCAAAACTTTCAGAAAAAATCTAGTCTTTACTATTTGTAAACCTAAACTGGCTATTAAACGAAGATTTGAATGAGTTTCATAAAGCTTAAATATTTGTGGCGAATAAAAAAAAATAAGAAAACAACACATAAGAAAGGAGGAAACAGAACCTCGAAATTCTTTTTTCTTCGAAAAAATCTGGATATTCAGCTATGAAAACACTCAGTACGAATTGTATCCTGAAAAACTCACTATAAACTCACTATCAAAATTTAAACATTGAACTGGAATAGAAAACTGAAGGCGGAATAAAATAAAGAACAAACGATTAACTGAAACCTTTAGAAAAAAGAAAATATAATTTTGAAATTCTCTTGGAAGAAAAGACCCTTATCTTTGCTTCAAAATTCTGAGTAGAAAGTTGACTGCCTCCTGAAAAAAATCTAACCAAAGTTTAAAATTAAAAATGAACAGATTAAAAAAATTAGAGGGCTTTTTACGAAGCTGGAAAACACAAAACAAAAAGCGATAAACAACAAAAGAAACAAATCCGCCAGGGAAACATCCGGAAACATGTAAATTAAAATCAAGGATTTAAGGCAAATTCAAAAAATGGAATGAAGTGTTTAGACTTTACAGATTGAGAAGAACACAAGAAACAAATAAAACAAGAAGGACCAAAATAATATTGGAAAGTCTTTGAAAAAGAAAATTTAACGCTTTTCGAAACACAAATGCAGACCATGTATCGAGAAAAAAATGCATTATCATATAAGTCATTCCTTCAAAAAATGAAAACTGTCACATTTGTGTACGCAACGAATGGAAAAATATCTGAAAACCCAACGAGGATTTGCATAAGTTTCAGCGAATGAGCTGAAATGCTGAAATTTGAGTGAAGAACCAAAGAAGAAAAAAGAAAAAACATTAGAATATCAGGAAGAAAAGACAACAGAATCTTGCATTTCTATTAAAAGCAAAACATGTAACAAGCTTCGTGAAAAACTCTGTATATTTAGCCATCAAAATACTGGGTAAAAATTGCATCGTCTCCTGAAAAAATTTAGAAAAATTACAGATGCTAATTGGAACAGGGGAGTGTAGATCGATATTTTCTAAAATAGCTGAAAATTATATTAGTCATGTAAGCTGAGGAGACGATGCTTTCAGGAAAACATTTGAAAAGAGAACAAATACAAACTAAGTTTTCAGCAAGGATTTGCAAAAGCTTAGAACTTTGAGCTGAAATGTTTAGGTGTTAGCGTTGAGGAAAATAATAAATTAAGGCAATATAAAAACGAAAAGAGAAATAATTCTTTTTGGAGGAGAAACACCTGAAACCTTTTGAATATAATTTGCATATTTATCCACCAAAATACTAAGTAAGAATTAAATTGCATTCTGAAAATGCACTGCCAAAATTTAGAATGGCAACTGAAGTAAATAAATTGAAGGAAGAAAAAATAAAAACGAAGATTAAAAGATTAGAAAGAAGGAAAACGCAGGCTTCAAAATCAAGGGTAAAAATTACTTTGCCTCTTGAAAACATTCTACCATAGTTAGTACAAACCAAGGGACTTTATGGAATAGCTGAAAATTAGGAAACAAAAAGTATAGAAGTATAGAATTAGAAACATATAAAAACCAAAAACGTTGAAATTAAATTTTTAGTAAGGGTTCACGGCAAATGCAAAGAATGAGTTGCAGTAATTCGGCTTTACACTTTGAGAAGAAAATAAGGAACAAGAAAAACAAGGAAAAGAAAGAAGAAAATAAACAGAATATTGGAATTTCAAATACAAAGTCCTGGAAAAAGAAAATATAACGCTTTTTTGAAAACAATGGTGGAGCATAGATCAAGAAAAATGCATAGCCTGTAAAATATACCTTAAAAAACGAATACTGCCACACACGCAGCGAAAAAGTCAAAACTTTCAGAAAATATTCTTAACTGTCTCAATCTAAATTACCCTTTCAACGAGGATTTGAATAAGTTCCAATAAATAAGCTAAAATGTTTACATTTCAATGAAGAAGTAAACAAAAAAAATTAAAAGATTAAGAATTTTGCAATTCTATTGAAAGCATGACATTTAGAAAGCCTTGTGAAAAAATCTGCATATTCAGCCACCAAAACACTCGTAAGAATTGCATTACCCTCCGACAAAATCCGTACAAAATTTAGAACAGAAAGTTAGCTACAGCAGAATAGTGAGGATATTTTTAAAAAACTGAAGACTCCAAAGCCAAAACTCATATAAGCTAAGGAAAGTAAACTTTCGGGAAAACATCTGAAGATCAAACACACGCAGAATTTGCAGAAGTTTAAAACTATAAGCATAAATGTTTAAATATTAGTGCGGAAGAAACTAACAAAAAAAAAGAAAGGACGAAGCAGAATCTTGAAATTATTTTTGGAAGGAGAACTATGGAGAAGTATTTTGACGAAATCTGCATGTTTTACCATTCAACTACTCAGTAAAAATTGCATGGTACCTATTCTAAAAATCTCCGTCGCAAAATTTAAAAAGTTAACTGAAATCGAAAATTACAGGGAAAAAAAATAAAACGCAAAGAAAAGAGGAAAACAAACTTTTAAATTCTCTTGAAAAGAAAAAACGTTCAAGAACACCGAAAATTTCCTAAAATTATTACTGCCAATCGACGGAAGTGTTTTGTTATTGCTAGTAATTTTCTTGTCAATAATTTTCTATAGTCTATAGAAACCCAGAACAACTTTGCATCGAAAAGGAAGACAGCAATGTTACTTAAAGGCATTGAAAAAGATTTTTTAAAAATACACACTAAAATTTGTATAAAATTTGCAGAAGTGTCTTTTACAATGTAGACATAATATTAATCTGCCTTCGAATACAGTCGTGTATGTTTCTAAAAGGTTCAAACGCTCATAACCTACAATCACTGCAAAGTATAACCGCTCCCTTACACTTTAAAAATTGCCAAAACACACAGTAAACCTGAAGAATGGGATTAGAAAAATATCCAAGTTCCTTTGCTTCCTTTCACGTTAACAACTGCAGGAATAAGCGTATCTCTTAGCACATTTAAACATTTAATTTATCTACTTAAATCACATAACTACAGAATCAATTCTTTTAACCAATTTATTTAAACCAAAATACCTCAGTTAACAAAAATAGAAAGGTTGTTAACGTTTCAAAATAAATTTTTAGTTTTGTGTAAAAGGTAAACTTACCAAAGACAGAACTATTCGTATAAATATTCAGAGATACGATTAAAAGGAAAAAGTGGATTAAGGCTTGAAAATATCGAGCACAATGCAGTACATTTAACAAACACCAGACACGTGAATTATTATACATTCAAATACAAAAGTAGATAAACACAGGCTGCACATGCCTTCAACGGTTCTGAACGACAGACAGGAAGATTATATTGTTTGGAAGTTGAACAAGACGTGAGCAACTGACCGGCCCAAACAAGAGAAGCTATTGTTAAAACTTTGGAAGCTGCTAACGACATCCAAATTGTTATTTGTAACAAGGCGATTTGGATTATGGATAAATTATTAACCAGATTATATTTTCCTTAATTAATTAATTAATTGATTAAGTATTTCTTGATATTTTGAATATTTTAAGAAGATTTGAATTGCCAGTGTGTTCCTCTGACAATTCTATAAAAATTTTGTCACTTTGGATGTTTTAAAGGTTTTAGTTCTGAGCGTGCAGCACTAAAGATTCTGTAAAAATTCTATGAATAATTAAAAAAGCCTAATTTTGAAATGCTGATGCTGATGATGATTCTCTTAATGAATTTTGAAATGTTAACCCTAACTTATGTTGTTTCAAAAACGGCGTAAAAATCGGAAAGTTCCCAAATTTAACTTTGCAGTTTAATAAGTTAAATAAATTCAGAAATAAGCTCTCAACTTTTTTAAACAACAAGATTCCCAAAGATTAAAAAATAATGAATGTTTCTTATAAACTAATATTTTATTACGTAAAAAACTTAATGCATTTCTCGACTGCCATTATCATAAGGAAAAAAGAACATAGACAGATAATACGAAAGACTCAAAACAACAGTTTTGCCGCATTGAGGTAATTATAGTTATTACGTATGACCGACGACGAAAACATAATGATAAATGCGCTCTCAAACAACTCTTGGAGTCATTCGCAGTATAGCAGTAACAGCACCTGTAGGAAGTTTTAATACTTAACAAGTCTGCAGAATGTCATCGGGAACTTGTATTTTAAGGATAATTACAAAATAATATAGCAAATTGTAAGTTACAGCTTTCTCGATTTTGACTTATTTGAAATGTCTTAACTATAGGGTTTTGTCAACCAAAAGATACAAAAGCAATCAACTGAAATGATGTCCTAAATATTGCACTTCAGATAATTTCCAATAATTTAAATTCGATTAAGTTTTTGATTTTATTTCCAATTAATCAAAAAACAAAATTGTTTAAAGCTGGGTAAAATAAAGAACTAAATTCCTGATAGAGTCTGTCAAGTACTTTATGCTTTACCCCCAACATAAACGAATGATTAATTGAATCACAACTTTTCCATAGCAACAGTTATAACTATTAAAAACTTTTAAGTTTAAATTTAATAAAATAAATTCATAACTGTAACTTCCAGCTTATGCACCTACACGTTTTGACCTTTAAAAGTGCTCATCTTCAGCTTCACTTATAAACACCAAAACCTGCAAGTTTTCCAACTCCTTCCCTTTGCGTTTTGCTATTTTTCTTAACCACTTTTATGTTATAAAAAGGCAGTAAAAATTTCCTAATTCACGATCTAATTTTAGCCAAATATTTGTCGAGTTAAACCAACCCTAAACTAAGATGATATCATCCTAAAATGACGTATCACTACCACGCCTGAGCAGTCTAAATAGCAAAGATTTAAGAAGCAACGTCTATCAGATCAAAATCTGGCGTAGGCTCGCGACATTCAGCTACTAATCTGGTAATCTGGACAGCGACCTATGCCAGTCATTCTCGAATTTAATCCATCATGATACTTCCGAAGACACGGTACACTTACTGTTTCATTAATTTTACGAACATCAAACATGTATTCCCGTTGGTTCTTATTCTATTAACAACAGTTTCATGACCACAACTGCGGTTCATATATCACAAATAAATGCAAATCAATATAAATGAGTTTTAATAATTTACCGTTATAAATTATGCAGATTTTTAAACGATTTTTTTTGTAGAGTAATCAATCGATTGGCTTTAGAAATGCCGTTCAAAATGAAGACGAACTCGTTTGCGCAAAAAATTGGCCTCAAGGATTGACTTCTACCTTTCGAGCACTGACAATGTCTAAGAAGAATTTACAAAACTCACTAAAATTAGTCAAAGGTTCTGAATGTAAATTATGCTCAGTATCTTGGCATTTTTTGTTTTTTCTAAACGAGTATTCCATGTACTAAACTAACTAAAAAGGCTATGATTTTATTTTAAAAACGGATTATTTAACATGTACGAGTTAGTTAGTAGTTAATGAAAAACTAAGGAAGATTTTAGTAAATAGTAAGACTTTTAGCCAAGACACGCCTAAATTTAATAAATAACCAATCTACGATTTTTGTAACATCTTTCGATACGTCAAATCAGGTCCGCGCCGTTATATCCAACAATCCAACTAAAATCAAGAAAGAACTATTTCGCACCATTAGCCTCATCGGTTTTCAATTCAATTCAGAAATAACGAGCCGTTTCTACAGTTGCAGTTATTAAAATCTACAGCTTTCATAAACAAAAAACGTAAGTTAGATGAAAGCACACTAAATTACACAGTAGCCACCTACTAATCTACCAAAATACCCTTATTTAAGTTATATCGAAACATTCCAGATCGAAATTGTTTTTTAATAGGCTCAAATTGTATTCTGATGAAATAAAACTAAAAGCTGCAGCAAATATTTTAAGAGGTAACGGAAAGATCTTTCGTTTTTGTACAAAAACCTTCACAACGTTTTTATTTAAGGGCTCAGAGGTGGGACATACTAAGGGTGTATATGACTTCTTACGTTCCTTAAAATTTATGTTTAATTTGTTTATGCACGATCGCATTATAATGTGTCAATTATGTCTGAATTTGTTTGACATAAACGTCTCTTTATAGCCCATGGGTATATTTATAGCCCGCCGGTCTATAATGAAACGTCAAAAATTGATAAACAGTTTAACAGTCTTATAAAGAATTTTTTTAAATTAAAATCGATTGTATGCTCTTTATTAGAACTCTATTTAGGGTATTTTGTATTAACAACACAGTTAATACAATTATTTATGTGAATATTCCTAGGCGTAAATGCTTCAACCATTTGACAGTAGACAGTAAAAAATTAAAATAATTGAGCAACTACTCGATGTGGGTAGAAAATTAATTTATTCCTTTTATTTCAGTTTTAAAATCTTCGATCGTGCATAAAATTATGTATGTACCACTGGCGTAACTTGCTTTTATGGCCTTCGACGTGTCTTTAGCCCTCGACTAGCGTCTCGGGCTCAAAATTACGTCTCAGACCATAAAAGCATCTTTACGCCCTTGGTACATAAATAACTATTATGTCCGACTGCATCATAATCACTTGATTATGGATGCATTTAGTGTCCATAATGTGTCACTTTATTGGACTAGTACTTTTACTTTATACTTCATTGGACTCATCTGTCACTGTCACAAAATGGAATTTTTTATTTACATGAAATAACAAATTGAAACAATTTAATTAACATAAGGCTTGGCCCAGAAAGTTTTGCACATACTTTGTTTTTAGATAAAATTAAAACTCCTTAACAAATCAAACAAATTTTATTGAAAATACAAAAATAAAAATAGTTTTTGAACCACCTAATTACTTACTTATCTAAAATTAATTTCCTACGGGAAAATAATCGAACTTTACATCTAATACGACGCATTATTTTCTGCACAATCTTGTTGCTGACTTTTTTACTGCCCATCAACCATAATTTTTTAAATTCTTCTATATTTTTTGGGCATTTTCCTTCCTTTCTAAGTACTCCTTTAACGAGGACACAATACCTTTATATAGGCCGAAGTTCAGGTGTGTTTGGAGGATTCGAATGCTTATCTGGAAATTGGACGTTATCCTCCATAAACCAGTTCTTAGCCAGTTGCGCATAATGCGAAGTAGCCAGATCCGGCCAAAAAAATTTAATCCTTCGTGTTCCCTCAAAAATGGTAGTAAACGAGCTTGAAGACACTCCCGGACATAAATTTCAGTATTAATAGAGCCTTCAGTAAAAAATGCCCTGATTTTCTTACCACACTGGCAAATTGCTTGCCAGCCAAGCACTTTGCGACCGAATTTTTTAATGAAAATGTGCTTTTCTTTGCCAGCAACATCATTTCTATTCACAACACTAAAAAATTGTGAACCTGCTAGCGTAGAAAAGTCATATTTAAAATAAGATTCTTCAGGGTTCTCAGACCAAACTCGCAAAATTCTTTCTCTAACTTCTAATCTATTTGACTGCATTTTGACAACTAGTAAATCAAAATACAAAACTGACAGGTCATATGTGTAGATCATGGCCTGCTGTTAGCATATATGTTTTATTTAATTAAAACATCGGTTAGATAAATTTGATAACGGACTTTAAAAATAGTGCAAAACTTTGTGGGACAAGCCTTATTTATTCTTTGGCACTTGCTGCCAACTCTTCTACACTTTCTAAAGTATCAATTTCTTTGTATAAAGATAATAAATTATGAAATCGTATTTAAACAATTTTTGACATTTGCAACACTAGAAAAGCACACTAAGTTATACCGAATTTTTATATAGGGGAATAAAAATAATTTTAGAAGATATTCAGTTCCTCTAGAGCAGTCGAACATAAAGCTTTGTATGTAACTCGTACATAAACGAACTTTATGGACTCGCCTCATTTATTAGACTCGCTCGCAAGCTCGCTCATCCATAAACAGCGACTCGTCCAATAAAGTTCTACTTTATGTCCTTGTTACATAAATAGCTATTATCGATTGGAGTAGCAACAGTGGAGTAACTGGTTATCTAAATTTGAGGCTATCGAAATAAATAAAATTAAGGAAGTCATGGGAAGCGAAAACTGAGAAACAAAAGGATAACAGGAAAATATAAATTTAAAAAAAATTTAATACAATGAAGAAATCAATACACAAATTGAACAAAGGGTTATCAATAATAGATAGGAGATAAATGAACTAGACATTGTACAGGGTTCCCCATATTAAACTACCCATTTTATTATTCGAATAAAATCGGGTAAAAAAATAATTTATTAGACTAATGTACAACTAATTCTGTTGGATTTATTACTGACTTAAACATTATTTGTTCAATTTTAAATAATCATGTCTTCCAAATGCCCTCCATCAACTTGAATACAACGTTCAATTCTGAATGCAAAATTGTGCATCACCCCGGCGAAGCAAATCTCCATCTATTCCTGTGCCTACTCGATAAAATGTAATCCCAAAGCCTACTGAACTTGACCTACTAAAGAAAAAATAATCACATACTTCGTTTAGATTTAAATCGCATATCAAAATAGGTAGTCTAATATGGGGAACCCTGTATATACAAACGAACAAAAATCATACAAGAAAGGTGTCTGTAAACTATACTGGCAAACTTCTAAGAGACATTAGTCAAACAGCTTTGGCCTAATTTACTTATACCTTACATCGCACATCTGCAGAGATACAGCCAATCAAAGTTTGCTTTGAAATTTTAAGAACAAGGAGGCCAGTTTAAGCAATCATTGTTAAACTACATGCTTTTGATGTATGTTTTCTTTATAGTTTCTTGATAAGCTTTAGACCTTTGGAGACAAAATAGTTCTTAAAATTTTAGAGCAAGCCATATTTCCGTAGAAATGCATTTTTGAATAGGTAAATCGCGTCAAAACCCCCTGTTTATAGGCAAATCGTATACAGCAGAATAAAAATCATACGTACAGGAGAACCAAAAACCACAAAATCTTACACAACGTAAGCAAAATGAACGTAGACAGTAACCTGATCAGAAGCATCTTTATAGCAGAAACAAAAATAAAAAAGTTATCAAAATTATATAAAGATGAAAAGAAATCAGAAGCATCAAACAGAAATAGGATCCAAAGGATAGAAATAGGACCTACAAAAATAGTAAACTTCTTATAGAACATATTATATTTAAAATTTAAAGAACAAGATACAGATTTCATCAAAGAATTAAATAAAAGCAACAAAAGAAGACCAATAATGGTTGTTTTAACTAAATATAGATAGATACAAACTAGATTTATTAACGACCCAGGAAAAATTACAAAATATATAGTATATACATAATACATACTACATATACGAAGATTATCAAAAAGGAACTACGAGAAGAAAATAAATTACTGAAAGCTACACCAATATAACAAAAAAAAAATGAAAGGAAGTAGGTATAGAGTTATTTAATGTGACAAATAAATAACAGAAAGGAAAGTAATAACGAAACATACGTACAATTACTGGACAAAAAAACTATGGAAAATATAATAAAAGATTAGCTGAACAAAAATGAAGAATAATAGACAGCGAATGAAATAGAGAAATAGAAGATTGAAGCAACAAGCAAAAGAAAGCAAATTAGGACCTGAAATAGAATTCAACCAGAGACATTTAAAAGCTCAAGCTAACAAAAACAAACTAAAATGGTACAAACACTACATCAGTAAAAGACAAAGAGGAAAAGAAAAGAGCGAGTAGGAAAAGAAGAAGCTACAGAGTAAAACAAAATTTAGTAGTAACCAAAGAAACCTAGTGATAATATGAAGATGAACAAAACAAAATATAAGGAAAATAAAAAGGAAAGAATAAAAGAATAGAAAAAGAACAAAAACACAATCGGAAAAAATTCACAGATTATGCTAATGAAGTAAAAACAGCTACCACATGAAACATAACAACTACAGGTGGAAAGGAGAAAAAAGACGAAATGAAGAAAATAAAAATTCAAATCTTAGGACTAAATGAAACGAAAAAACAAGATTAAGGACACAAACAATTTAATGAAGAATACACCATACACTAATCAGGAAATACAAGTCAGACGAAAGCGAAGGAAGCTGCAAAAATACTAAGAAATTAAATCAAAAAAGGCAGTGAACTAGAAACCAAAATATTCAAGAATAGTCACAATGGAAACTGAGCTAGAAAAACAAAGTTGAACGTCAGAAACCCCGTAAAAAAACCACAAAATATTAATAAAAACAACTAAGTTGCCATTCTCAGTGCTAAACTTTTCTGACTATGTTGATTGGAGTCACTCTCTGAAGATATTGTCTGAAAGCAAAATTGGCGGAGACAGACAGAACTCACCAAATCAAATTTAGAGAATATATTCAAAGACTAACCCCAACTAATACTTTCAAGAAAGTTTTAACGATAAGAATGGCAAATTTGTTGCCGAAATACGTATTTGTTGTTATTAATATTTTTATGGTTTCTTACAGGGCATCTAACATTCGATGAATCAGGCCCCAAGCTTCATTCCTTGGATTCAGCAACAAAATTAACAATAATACAAATATATCGTATGATCAAAAAGTCGTTGGATCTCGGTTGCTGTGAATGTTACATTTTATAGATCCTAAAGATTTTATATTCTTTTTGAACCATTTTTAATTACTCTACTCTCTACTCGCTTTTAAAGGATGCCAAGTAAACGTCGATGACATAAAAATAATAAAAGTGTATAATTTCAGAGATGACTTAAATTCCACAGCAACCGCGATCCAAGGACTTTTTGATCATACTATACACAACGACAATTTCTTATTAGTAGCAAAAGTAAAAAAGCTATATGGCACAAGAATGTCAAACTCACCAAAGTATAAAATATCTAAAGGTCCACCTACTAAAAGAAGACTATTAAAACTATATATCAAGAATGTTTAATGAAACACAATGCAGAAATTACACTAAGTGCAGACGTTAATAAAGAAGGGGAAAACCTAAGAATAATAATCAAAATCGCTTGGACATCCGATGCAAAGGTCAAAAAAGAAAATCTTAAAATGTTGGAATAAAGAAACTGGTGAACTAATACATCAGAAAAAGAACGCATATTTAAAATGAGTACCTACAACATAAAACTGATGAAAATGGAAGAGCATATATTACAAAAATCTAGCTACGGAAGTAAAACGACTATGCAAAGACAAGACAGCTGGACAAGATAGTATAAATGCACCATAACCAACACCACACACAGAAAAAGGAATTCTTATTTGAAGAAATAAAATATTCTCAACATTTTACATCTTGTTTCGAGAAACCAATGGGTCCATTTAAACATAGATGTTTATAAGAAGAAAAGTGATATTAGTGATTAGAGAAAAATATTTTCTTCGTATATTCTCTTCCATCAAATAATTATTTTTAAAGGAAGAAGAACTAGCCATTAATAATGTTAACATAAGTATACACTGCTGTTGGTTCCAAAACGATCATTAAAGCTTCAAGCAAGCCATACGTATTTTTAATCGAAGTATTAATTTCAGAATAGTTAAGTAAGCATTTTGTCGCGTTTGCAATTTTTAAGGCGTGTACAGCGTCTACCGGTAATGAATTAGCAGTTTAAAGTAACAGTTCGTGCGGTTAGTAGGTGCGTTTAAAAATGGAGCAGTTACTAAAAGAATGGGGGCTTCAGTGTTTAATTGAACATTTTTCAGGTGAGTACTTGCTACAAAATTATCTTTGCTCTTGTTAGCTGTCTTCCTAATACTCGTTTAAGTAAATTAACTTTAATAAACAGTAGGTGCTTATTGTTTGATAAACTGCACAAGACAAATTGTATTTTCATGGCCGCTGGATATCTACTTCTACCATTTGATTTAAAAAGGTGTATATTTAACATGATTATCTTCATTTTTTTTTAAAGAAACCATGTTTTCGATCGTTAAAGCGTATGTGATGTCGATATTTGGTAGGCGGTAATTCCCCGTACCGCCATGTAATTCCCCGCGATAAATACGCTTTTATTTTCGAGAATTTGTATTTAATAGATAACACCTAAAACATTTGTTCTAACAAATCAAGTTGCCTGTGGCCAAGTTTAAAAGATCTTAGATCAGATAGTTTGGTATGCATTATCACTACTATGGAATTAAACCTACATAAGCCGAATATACATATAATATTACATTTCCAGAGTCACTTCTGCAAGTGTTTTCTCAATAAAATTCAGTCCTAAGTTATTGTCAGTTATAATTTATTCTAGTATGTAACATTTCCAAAGCATATTACTTACTTTATTATTACATTGTTTTCATATACATTAAATATTAATTTTACTAGTAATTAGGTATACTAGGAGTATTAATTACTACATTAACTTCTTCTAACAGATTAATATCGATTTCGATTACTTATACCCCGAGAGAACCTTGAATTTACTTTTAAACTGGTCGAGCTTTGTAGGAAAGGTATTCGAAGTGAAGGAAAATGTCATAAAGCAAAATATAAATTGCGTACAGATGAAAGAAACGTTGGACGATGACGTTAATGATGGTAGGCTTTCAAAGATTATTTTAAAATCTGATTGTCATTTAATTTTTTTAAATTGTAGATACTAAATTTTATTGTCAACTAATCCTTTTATGTTATTCGTTACCACCGAAAGGTAGAGTTAAGATTAATGACAAACATTGGAAATTTTCAACAGTAGAATCAGTTGAAGGAATTATAGTCCACGCAAAGGTAAACATGCTAATGCAATGTACTTTAAAAAGTATTTCAAATAAATTTGATTTTATTTCAGACACCAGGCGATGTAGAGAGGCTTATATTGCAGCAAAAAGAAAAAGCAACCATCCGTAAACAGCGTCTACAGCCATACATAGTGGTAGAAGGGTCAACAGTTAAAGAATTAAATAGTATAATATTGTAGTCGACACTATTAGGTATCAGTATGAAAGTTTAATGAAAGCATTTGATACTTTTTTCAAACTATTTCATGCTTGGAACGTAAAATATCCAATTCAAAGTGAACATATTTTAACTGTGATTCAAAAAGCAATTTATAAGTTTAATAGTAGTAGTGATAAAAGTTTTCCATATGTAATGGATATCGTTAATATGTTTGAATTGCGAATTTGTCGTAAAGTTTTATTTACAATATTTCTCTTGCTTAGTTTCGTTCTTCTGCACGTTATTTACTTTTTTTTTTATAAAATACCTTTTTATCGGAAAATACGAGTGGGTATATTGCCTATATTCTGTTATTATTACTCCCAAGTTTAAAGTATATAGGCACCTATATTATTCGAATACATACAAACACAATGGATTGTCAGATTTGTGATGCTAAATTTCAAACAATTAATACGTTCGTTATTCACCAGGAATATTCGCACAGAATTTGGAATAACTTTGTTTGCCCTATTAAAAATTGTAAAAGATCTTTCCATAGGAAAGATGTTTTTAAGAAACACTTTAAGACCAAGCACACTCTAAAAAATAATTATAACAAATTCTCTAGTACAGATTCACCATTGACCAATAACACTCCTTCGTTTGATAACTTTGAAGTTAAAAATACAGCTGTTACAGATGATCACTTTAATTTAGACTTTGGAACGTCTGATAATTGTTCCCCCACGGCGACACTTGCAAATGTTGAAGAATTCGAAAAAACTTTACAAAATGAACTTGAAATTTTCGCTATATTTTAGTTCATTCTGAAAATTTAGAACTATGTATATTCGTTTGTGACATATTGTATGTACTAAAATATGATCCACATTTCTATTCTTACGAAGTCATCCGAAATGGACAACAGAAAATGATTAATATTTCAGATATTCTGTCTTCTATTCCCACTCGTATTCATAGCTTATCTAATGGAAAATACTATGTTTCAAATATAAAGCTTTGTTAACTTTAGTTTTACATTTTTGAGTTTTGTTTTAAATCATTTTATACGCTCCGCAAAAAAATTATGGAATCACCTTTTTTTTGTAAGAACTCTTTATTTTTTCCAAATTTAAAAAAACAAAGAACACAGCATAGTGTGCTAAACGCAACAAACGGGAAAATTAAGAACGACATTAAATGAAAACTGCATGGTTAACCTACGTGATTCAATAATTTTTTTGTTAAGTGTATTTGCTAAATGTTCAATACTAGTAATAATTACTTGTACTTATTTTTGTCACATTAAATATTTTGAAAATTTTTCAAAAGAAATAAACATTTATTTAGTAGAACAATATTTTATTTAATTACCAAAAAAACATTTTCTCAATTCACACAAATCTAAATTTCAGATCAAAACTATTGAAAACGGCGTATTGTTAAAATGAAATTAATAAATATTTGAATTAAGGTACACTGATGTTTTGATGCGAATATAACCCTTATTTGTTTCAAAAAATAAATATATTTATTTTCAAGAAAAAGATAATTTGGTTTAAAATTAGCATTTTCTTGTAGAGATTATACTTTAGTTATTCATTGCAAATATCGCGTATCATTGATGTAAAACATTACTGCCAAGAAAATAAATGTCTTGCAGGAACATTACATTTATTTGCGTATATCGAAAACAAAGATTTGTTTGAACGTAGATTAATTTATTCAACTGGAGATATTATTTTTTTCTGTGCAGATTTCTGGAATTAATAAGTGAGTGTTGGAGGAAGAAGATAACATTCCGAGGAATACTAAACAAAACATAAAGAAATCTTACAAAGAAATAACAACAGCATGATGGGAAGAGGAAATAAAGAAAAATAAGAAGATCATTTCCTGAGCGATGTTTGGACTTACTTTTGTTCTAATTGTTAATGATAAATTAGCAGCTGCTGTGCAAGCAGGCTATATAGGGCTTGTATCCCGCGGGTGGGAAAGTTTCAAAATAAACTTATTTTTATAACCTTAGTTAGAAGATGGAATTTTCATACGTATGTGAATGAAATCAAATCTTAAATGGGATCAAATCGATAACAACGTTACAAAAAAATTCTGAGACTATGCAAACCATAATCAAGCAATTCTGATCATAACAAGCGTCAAAATACTATTTTCAAATATTAGGTTTAAAACTTTATTAGTTCTAAATATAACCCACTCATATTTTTTTTAATCAAGTCGTCTAAGTAATTTTTGAGCCGAAGTAAAAACAGCGCAGTTAAATTGAGATATTGCAATTGCAAAAAGGCACGAGAGAAAAAAAAACGAGCTATAACGAAACTCTTGCATGGCGTTAGACTATTATATAGTGCCATATATCTGAGAAGAAATTGTTGTACACTGGTACATTTTACATCGCCCAGAGGTCTGAAGCAAATAATAGCTCTCCATGATATAAATTTGATTTTAGAGAGGCTATCATAAAGTACCCACGTAGCTTACGGTGGGCGGTCACAGCGGGATTCAACTTGTAAAGGACACTCGCATATCTTCACAGAAAAACTGCAGGTGTAACAGTTAATGCTTTACAAAATTCAGGAAGTACTATAATATTAGCGGTAACATATGCAGGGACAACCCGTGTGAGATCTGTAACGCAATTATAACAAATAATATTAATCTCGACACGAAGATACGTGCACTTATAGGTAGGTATTTCTAACGTTGTAAATTATCCGTTTGTAAATTATGTTTAACTGAGTGAAATAACAGTAGCTTATGAATATGAAATTTCTTAACAAAGGAAAATTAGAAAATTCACGGAAACCAATTTAAACTGCAACATCTGTCAATATTGCAGGCTTTTAACCAATTACACATTTCTGAAATCCCAAAAATACGGTGAAATATATTTGTAAAAATTGAGTTTTTAAATTTCAGGCTGGTAAAAAAATATATACGCCATTTGCCAAACTTACGATCTGCCAAAAATTTTTACTTTGCCACAACTAAGAACCGCAACTGTTAGTCGCATGATGTAGGTAACCAAAATTAAGAAGACCTTAAAACCAACAGAACATAAATAAAAATATAGTTTTCGAATCCATTCCAATATCTAGAAGGAACTAACTAACTAAAAGGATTTGGCTGCTTAATTGTTCGAATTAACGAAAAACTTAAAACAACAACAAAAACTGTTTAACAATTCTTATATCAGAAAACAGAGGCTTTTAATGGATTTATATGTTTCCAATTTAAATGCCTCGATATTCTGAATTTTCATCTGAAATCACTGTTTTCAAAATGACTAAAAAATAAAACTACAAACCTAAAATAATACCCACAAATAAGACCTAAAAAACCCTGGCAATTAATATCAGGCGGCAGTATAGAACCATGGTTTCGCAGTTTTTTACTGCTCATCGTATGAAAATAAATGCAAAGGTTTATCCTATCCTTTGTTTTTAACTAACAGTTATCCTGGCATTTGAGTTCCTACAAATATTAATATTTTTAGGAATAATAATTTCATATAATTAAATTTGCCTTTCAAAGATTGGATCTATAAAGAAAACTACATATTTTACTGAAGCGTGAAAAAATCTTATAAACACTAAGCACACTCAAAAAGTAAAAACTTGCACACATAAGCCCAAATTAATTGTTTACAAAGTGCATGTGCTGGATGTTGGGGTTAATTAATCGTTAAGATTTGTATACACTGTAATCTAGGATTTTAATTACATTTATGAGACTTTCAGGTTAAAAGAAAACCAAGTTGCAAGTATAATATCCTTGGAATTTCCAGTTTTTTCCACATTTTTTATGTCCACCTTTAAAAATTAAAAGACAGTAAATCACACATTTAGTTGATCAGGATGAAGTATGATGATTATGACAAACATTTTATGTAAAAAATATAAATTGTTGGGACACGCAATAAAATTTTAACATTGTATACTGCAAATGCACCTTTTCAATAGACAACTTTAGAAAAAAATTAGAAACTTATAAAAAAATCTTTCTAAGATTTAAGAAACTACACGAAACCCCATTCATACTATTAAAATGTTCAAAACTCAAAAAGAGCAGTTTCCGCTTAATTTTACAGCTATCTCCAAATAATAAACCCCTTTTTAATCCAAAACGAAATACAAATTTAATTAAACAATATTATAATTACTTTCGCAAGAACAAAATTTTAGAATTTTTTATACCTTTTTATGTCTTCTATGACTTATTCGAAAGCACTATGAGAAAAGGTTTCTGGTTTCTGGTGAGACCATTCACAGTTGGGCTTAATTATCTGTGCTCTACTCGGAAGACTGGTCTATGAGATCGAGTAACAAGACCACTACACACGTAGTAACACACACATGACGCAGCCGTCAGACTTGAGGTAATGCCTAAAGCCGATTCCGAGCAGATTGGCTATACACGTATAAAAGACACACACAAAAAAGAAAGAAAGAAGGAAAGGTAGGTATAGTACATAATTATTTACTTACTCTAAACAAAATTTTTTGCCGTTTTTAAGTTCTTTGTGCCTTCCTTCATTTATTTAATATCATTTTCAACATTAGCAAAAACGGCTTAATTACAAAAAAATGTTAGAAAGTATTTTGTTTTCAGCAGTTCTGATAACACAAAGAAATTGAAAATTTCAGTAAAATTCTGATAATCGTCATAATGCAAATGTGGCATAATCAGGGTATGCTGATGACTGATAAATGTCAGCAGTTATGGGATCAACTCAGGGTCTTGTGGGATTGGATTTATCTTCATGAAAAGCAACACTGGAAAGCTCTACTGGAAAATTGACTCGTATCGATGTTTGTCCACCTGAAGAGCCCGATTTTAGATTACAACAACCTGGCCATCCATCACAAAGAGATTTGCATGTAATTAGAGATGGGGATAGATGTTACAATTATCGATATAGAGACAGGCATTTAGATAGAGAAAGAATGGAAAGGCGAGATTGTGATAGGGATCGAGACAGAGAAAGAGATCGACAACCTTACGATTCTTCAGAAAGTTCTGAGGATGATAATGGGGAATCTAGCTCCTATAGCCATAGAAGCAGTAAACGCTTACGATTGTCAGGGAATCATTCTAAGTCACTATTGCCTGCTTTGCCACGAACAATTTTGCACAGGGCATAAGAAACCCCAAGCACACCCAGAAAATTGTCCAAGCTGCAAGCATGACGGAGGACCTGTTTTGATTAATTTTCTAAAATCTTAAGATAATAAAACCCCTTCTAAACTCAAAACGATACACAAATTTCAACAAACAAAATTAATATTGTAACGAATCGCATCAGCAGCTGCGGAAAGCAGGTGCGAGATCAAATGCGTCATGCGCCGCTAGAATTTTCCACCGTTGCCCCGAGAGATCTGGAAGCCTGTAGAACTTACGAGACTGAAAGTCTGCCTATATTTAAGGCGCACTCGCTTAGGAGAGGGCAGTCTAATCCAGCCAACAGTCGCGGTCGCGAAGTTAATATAAATATCCGTGAATAGTCTTGAACTAATAATCGCGGCGTGTTTGTGAATACGTAGAAATAAATTGTTAAATAAATAAACTGTTATAAATAAATTATTTTAATGTTCGGTTTTAATATTAGTGTTCCGTTTTAGTTTTACGTTAGTGTTTAATTGTTCTTTATAATTATTTCGTACTTTAAGTTTGTTTAATAAATTAATTTACACCACGAACCGAGTTTACTTTAAATAAAAGTCGTAAAAAAACGTTACAATATATTTGAATGTCAAGAAATATTTAAGAATTGTTTATTTCCCTCTTTTACTTCCTTCGTTAATTTGTTTAATATCGTTTTCGGCAGTATGAAAAATGACCTAAGTCAGGGAACTTTTAAAGCCAAAAAATATATAAATTAAATATAAATAAAAATACTTACTAAAAATGTGTACTTTCAACTTAGACAACAGGAAGCTGTAAATTTGTTAAAATAATTTCAGTAAGAGTTTAAAAAGCATTTCAGAACTCCCAATCTTAACCAAAATAAATTCGAAGCCGGAAACTTCAATGAATCTTCACAAATCTTCAAGTAATAAATTGTTTTGCACGTAAAACGAGATAGAAATTTCATTTCATTTGGTGTCAAAAAACTCAGTATCATTTTATTTCATTCTTTTCCACACCTGTTTTTATTTGTTTATGTTGTTTCTAGCCTGGCCAAAATCCGTTTTAAGTTCAAAAGTACCGATGTTTCAACCAAATAATCAAATTTCAAAACTAATAGAAAACGGTGTGTTTTGACAGGAGACAAACCTGAAATTTATTAAAGCAATTTCAATAAAATTTTAAAACCAATTATAAGAAACCCCAATTACACCAGAAAACTTCTAAGATCTTAAAAAAAGGAAATTACGCCTAATTTTCTAAAAATTTTCGAACAACACATCGCTTCTGAATCCCAAGCACAATACAAATTTTAATGAACACATCTCACATCTCAAGGTAAAAAAGGCTTTTATTATTTTTAATAAGATTCCTCTTTTCGCCGCTTTCTTTATATATTTAATAAAGATTTCAGCATTATCAAAGACGATTTATTTAAAGGAAGATTGGAACTTTCACGGCTACAAAAGTTTTCAAAATTTTATGGAAAGAATGTGTGCTTTCAACAAAAAAAGGTGGAAATTTGTTGTCAAAGATTTCCTTTAAACGCCATGTAAGAAACACACAGAAAATTTTACAATCTGAAACTGAACACACGTTATAGAAATCCTCAAATAATAAACCGATTCTGAAACCAAAACGAGATATACAGTAGGTGGTCACCGAATTAGAAACTTTCAAAATTGATTTTGTTACAGGCACAATGGACCAAAAACAATATAGACACATATTAGATTCTGTTCTTCTACCCTATCTTGACAATATTAACACTAGCGATTCACATTATATCTTTGTGCAAGATGGAGCTCCGTGCCACAAAGCAAAATCTATAAAAACATATCTTCTTTAATCTGCGAATAACATCCATGTCCTTCCTTGGTGTGGCGATTTCTTACATTTGAATGCCAATGAGAACTGTTAGACTTAACTTAAAAGTAAAGTTTATAGATTTAGAGTCACTAACTTAACAAATTTGACGAACAGAACGACCCTGAAATTAAGACTATGGCGAGAAAATGTATAAATAGTACATCTGACAGAATTTGTTTAGGCAACAAAATATTGATTATAATTGGTTTCAGCAATGAAACGACAGTTAAAATAATTGAAATTAATATATTATAAGCAATAATTATATGTTCTGAAATAAAAATAATTTTGTCAAAAAAGATGAAGATTACTATTTTATTCTTTTCTTTGATATTATTTTAAACATTATCAAAATGGTTTGTCACCCTCGAAATATTTTTAAATCTGTTTAAAGCATGGTATGTTTACATTAATTTTCTAAAATCTTCAAATAGGGTGTGCGCACTAATTAATGAGACAAAATTCATTTATTAATGTTTAATTGAATGCAGGTCTTAACTATGACAAAAAAAGGTTGGTGTATTCGGATGAGAATTGTTTATTTGAATCTAGCATAAACAAAAGCATTAATCGTGTGACATTCGAGATAGCACTTTAAGCTAGATGAAGGTAGGAAAGTTGTTGTCGAATTTTAGCGATTTAGACATAGTGATGGACGACGAAAGTTATTTTATACTTGATGGCTGGGAAACTGCTAATAACCATTACTATTACTTTAAAAAAAGGCGAAGAAGTCGTTCTAGAAGTAATATTTAAGGTGCGTAGAAAATTTCGGAAGAAAGTTCTCGTCTTGTTGGCAATTTCACCAAAGGGCCGATCTTCTCCTTTTATTTGCGAATCTGGTAATTCAGTAAATTTCGACATATATGCATAAATAAAGGAGTGTATTAAAGAGCGTTTAGTATCTTTTGTTAAAAAGCATTACCCAAATAGTGGATACATCTTTTGGCCAGGCATGGTAACTACACTCTATGCAGCTACGACTATTAAAAGTTTTGGGCGAGTTTTCTATACCTTACATTAGCAAGGAAAGAAATGTACTCAACCCCAACTTAGGCCAATTCAACGTTATTGGAGAAGCCTCATAAGAAACGTTTATGACAGAGGCTGGGAAGCCCAAATAACAGCTTGAATTAATTGAAAGAATAAAGCTCAAGCTTCGCCAATTTAAAATTTCAAGTACCTATCAAATCTAACGGCTAGAGTTAAAACTAAAATTCGAATGGTTGTCGATTTTGGTACTGAAACTGTTTTAAAATAAATATACTACAATTAAATAAAATTATAACAATAATAAACTTTATGTTACTAATAAATTTGCCTTCCAGTTAAACTTTGTCTTATTAATTAGTGTGCACACCCTTGATAAACCATACTTAAACCAGAAATAAAATATAAATTTCAGTAAACAAAGTCAAGGTATTTCGGTATCAATAAAATGTAAAAATCTTTTAATTTGTTTTTGATGACTTTTTTTATGTTTAACATTATTAAAAACAGTTTATAAAAAAAGTATAGTAAAAATGAATATTCTCCACAGAGACAATACAAAACTGAAAATACATATATTAAAATAATTAATATCAGTGAGATTTTGTAAACCACACAAAGAAACCCCAATCACACCCAAAAAAATGTACAAGCTGAAAACAAAGGATTAATTTTCTAAAATCCTCAAACTATACACCATTTCTGAGCCAAAAAAAAATAATGGTATATTAAAACACAAGCTACAGAAGGCAACCTTTTCGCGCACGAGTCCGAATGGACGAGTGCTCGAATTGCATTCTGTAACGAGTTTTTTTTAATACTATTTTCTCTGATTCGGCTTCCATTTACATTATTTCTTTTTATGAAAATACTTGACAATTCCGAGTTGGAAAAATTTGGTTAAAGAGTTAGGTTGGTAATAGTGATTTTTGCTTGACAGTTGACAGGGGTTTGACATTTGACGTTTTTGTTGCCTAGCAACTGAATGGTTGTCTAGGTATTTTGTGTATTATTTTAGGCAGTATCGCCAATTTCTGAAAACAAAATATCACCAAAAATCGTTGAATAATGAAGCTCATTAAAGCATCAAAATGCGTGCTAGAATAATGTCATTCTAATGCCGAAACAGAGAAAAACATCTCAAAGCATGAAACAAAGCATATTTCGACGAATTTCCTAATATTCTCTTAACTGAAACCATAATACGAATATTATTAAACATAATCAAGATATTTTAGCGTCAAAAAATGTTAGTTCCTTATTTTTCAAGGCTTTTTTGAGTTGATAAAAAAACTTGGAATTTTCACAATCAATACTTTTAAAATTTTATAGTCAAAATACTTTTTCAAGAAAGGCAAAGAGAATTAAAAATGCTGTAAAACAAGTTTTATTAATTGGGTATGAAAAACCCTGATCAAATCCCGAAAAATTGTCAAAATTGAAACAAGCCAAATTCGGGCCGCTATAAAATCTTGAATTAATAAACAGATTCTTAACCGAAAACAAAAGTACTTTTCATTCACAAAAATCAAGATATCTTCGTATAAAGTAAATTCAATTAGCCTATTAGAAAAACGAAGGTGTTAAACAAACTGTCCGTTGCTACACACCAAAAACTAAAAAACCCAATTACTGAAAAGGTTTTACACAAAGCAACGTATTTTCAGATTTTTAACATTTCTATTACAAAAAATAATTAATTTGTTACAAATTAGTTCTGCTTGTCTATCTATCCATCTGCATGTCTGTCCATTTTCGAAAAAAGCAAGCAGGAAATGAAAACGTCGAAAAAAGCGCTTGGAAAAGAATTTCTAATTAAAAAAGTTTTATATTTGATCGCCAACAGTTACAAGCAATGCAAAAAGGAAATTTCGGACATAATAATTAAATAGTGCACCGTTTCTAAACGATTCAATCTGCGTGTTGTTTTAATCTTATTAACAATCAACTCATTCCCGATACGGTTTTTTGCCCGTTGCCCAAATTCACCTCGCGAATTAAGCGGTAACGTTACCGAATTAATTATATGAAAGGTAATAAAAGAAATAGAAGCTCGGGATTTTGCAATTTTAATTTCCTTCTCCATCGCTTGGTTATTTGCTTTGCATTAAAAAAAGAATTAATATTTATTAACGGCTAACTAACATCTTACATCGCAGTAGGCCTTGTATCATACAATAACAAGTCTGGTGGAATTATACGGTAACAATCTCTTGTGTGTTTAAAACGGCAATAACTTATAAACCACAACTACTGATTAATCTATCTTGTTAGTCGGTAAAACAAACAACTAGGTATGGTGATGGCATGGAAGGTAGACCGGAAGCATACGGCAGTTGTTTCGCTCGTCTTGGATTAATTGCTGTTTAATTATATGAATGATGTGTACTTGTGCATCACTTGTTAGGTTTTCTTACACGGTAAAAGACAAACCAGCCGACGATAAAAATTCTGTCTCATTAAGGATGTGATTAACTCGTTTCAACAATTCGGATGCATTACATTTGTTACGCTAAATAAAAATGATAAATGGACGGAGTGAATTACACCTGAAAAAATTGAAAAAAATTCGATTACCGTCGTCCTCTTCCTTTTTGCACCTTCAATTTTCATCACACCAATCTTAACTTGTTTAAAACGCAAGATTACAAAACACACACAGGGTTTTTCAGCGAAACATCAAGAATTGCAATTTAAAAATAAATTTCCGCATAATAAAATCGAAATCTCAAAAGTAAATCAAATACACACAGAATACGGCTAACAATATTTTATTTTAGAGTGTACTTAATTACACTGCATTGTAGAGAGACAAGAACAAATTGTCAAAGTGCGTGAAGTCTTAATATTTCCCAGAATTAAAGTATCTTGAATTTAAACCTGATATAAATTTACAAAGGTAATTACTGGAACGTCTGTTTTGAATCGAACATATGCTCTGTTAAAACAAAACCATGAATTATTTACACCAAATTAGTTTGAGGGTGATACACTTTAAATGGTTTTCCTGGAAATCATTCTCAGAAAATACCAGAATTTCCAAATGTTTACGATCCAAGTAATGATTAAAACACGATCTAAGTAATGATTACAACATCTTGATTGTCAAAATGTTACGGTTGGCTTATTTCAGCCTTTTAATCAGACAGAGAGAAAAATTTACTTCCAACCATCATCCAGAGAAAAATATTTTAAATGATTTTTCTGGAAATTATTGCAAAACATCAGAATTTTGAAAATATTTGCCAAATTGTTAAGGTTGGCTTGTTTCATCGTTGTAACCAAAATAGAGAAATTCGATAGCTAGAGAATTTCATTTCAATTTCCTGGAAACTGTCACAAACATCAAAATTGCTTTTAAAAATTTATCAAAATTAAAGTTTTCAAATAATAAACTACATATTTTGGTGCCGAAAATAAGATAGGTATATGTAAATTTCATTTTGTCCGTAAAATGGGTCTTTTCCGGACTCAATCCCAAAAAGTCTGGTTACTATAGTAACACTCATTTAAGTCCGTAAAATGCTATATTGTCGGCCTAGTCCCTAAAATTTGTCATAGTAACCTTTTGCGTACTACTATAGTGACATGTGCTCTGATCACATTAATCATACATAATAAAAGGTTTGAATCTGTTTTTGGGAGCTTTAACAAAAAAATGTTGTTTGTAACACGAACCTAAATCGTTTTTTGGGACTCATCTGCTATTCCAGACTCGGCTTCGCCTCGTCCGGCGTTACAAAAATAACTATTTTGATGCCTTTTCGATTTGTTTAATTTCAGTATCACCAAAAACGGTGTAAAAAAAAGTTCAACAAAAAATTTCAAAATTCAAGGCAGTAAGTTATTGTTTTGGGTTTTAAGTTTTTGCTTAAGTGGAGTGTAAGTCCTAGAAAAGGTGATAAAACAAATTTAAGAAGTTTACAAAAAAAAGTCATGAATTTCAGGCTCACATTTAGGTTACTTTAATATTTGTAGTGAAAATTAATGCTGTAAACCCATGAATTTGCTAGACTGGCATAAGACCCGGAAAAATCTCTGGCAAGGATTTTAATTGAAACGTTTGTACTTTGGATTTCATTTTTTTTAAATTACAAACACTGCAAGTCCTTGAAGATTGCAGATTGACATAGACCTTCTAAAATGACTGAAACTTTAATTAATGATCTTTACTTAAAATTCGAAGCAGGGCAGTTATGTTTTCAGTTTTAATTTTTTGTTTAAGTGCATGGGCTGCAAGTCCTTTAAGTTGTTAGGCTTACATAAAGCCCCGGAAAAGGCTGCAACGAAATCCCTAAAGCTTTAAGTTGCTTTTTTTTAAATAAAACATTTTTTGTATGACTCACACTCGAATTTTCAATAAAGCTCAAGGCAGGAAATTTATGTTTTCAATTTAATTGCCTGGCTTAAGTGCAGAAACTCAATGTCGTTAAAACTGATATATTGGCATATAACTCTGAAAAAGGCTATTAAAATTCCTCTAGCTTTAAAATATTATTAAAAATAAAAAGAAATTGTTTTCATGAATCTCAAGTAAAATAAAAAAAGGGACTCGGTTTATGTTTTTGGTTTCAAAGTTTAGCTTATGTGCAAGTGCTGTAAGTCCTTTAAGCTGACAGATTAACATGAAGCTCTGAAAAAAGGCCACAACGAAATTCCTGAAGCCTTAAAATAAAATTTAACTTGAATTTCAGGTTTGTGCGCGGACTTTTTATTAAAACTTTGTTAAGTGCAAGGACTGTAAATCCTCAAAGACGCTAGATTGACATTGAGCTCTAGGAAAGGTCACAAAGAAAATCGTGAAACTTTAGAATGTTCTAAAAATTAAAAACAATTTTTTCATTAATTAATATTTCAGCCAGAAGGTTTATGCAAAACTATTTTATTAAATTTGTGTTACGTGCAACGATTGCAAATCCTTAAAGTTGCTAGATTCACAAGAAGCTCAGAAAGACCCCGTAAAGAACGTTTGTAAAAATTAAAGACAAATTTTGACGTGAATTTCAGGTTAGAATTTCAATCAATATTCCAATGAAGACGTTTAATGCAGAGATATTTTATTAATGTTTGCAAATGCAAGGACTACAAGCTCTGAAAAAGGCCCTAAAGAAATTCCTGAAGTGTGTAAAAATTAAAAATTAATTTTAATATAAATTTCAGGCTCGAAAATTAATTAATATTCAAGCCAAGAAGTGCAACGTCTACAAATCCTTGAAATTGCTAGAACATGAAACCCTGAAAAACGCTATAAACAAATTCCTGAAGCTTTAGATGTTTGTAAAAATTAGAAACTAATTTTGACGTGAATTTCAGGTTCGGGTTTTAATCAAAATTCCGGTCAAGACGTTTATACATGGATATTTTATTAGCTTTTGCAAGTAAAAGAACTGCAAGTCCTTGAGGTGGTTAGATTGGCAGAAACGAGGTCGACGAAGTCCTGATTTATCTAAAAAAACTCGTGTAGCTTTAAGATGTTTTTAAAAATCCATATCAAACACTTTTCAATAACATTCCAGGCAGAAGGTTTGCGTTTTAGTTTGTATTCTATTGTTTTTTTCTTAAATGAAAGGACCGCACATCCTATGAAGATGCAAGTTTAAGAAGTTTTTAAAAATTACAAACAACTTTTGGCATGAATTTTAGGCTCGAATCTTAATTAAAAATCAAGTTAAGACGTTTATAAAGGACTATTTTATTAGGTTGTGTGTGTGTGTAAAGACTACAAGTCCTTGAAATTAACATGAAGCCCTCCAAAAAAGTGTGAAGCTTTAAGACGTTCTTCAAAATTTAAAAAAAATTTTTTCATGAATTTCTCGTTTGAATTTCAAGGTGTGTGCTTCTCTTTTTTCATAAATACAAAAGTTACATAGCTTTAAAGTTACTGGGTAGATTTAAAACCCCGAAAAGGCCAGAAAAAATTTATAAAGCACACTTTTAAGCAGGGACTGTATGTGTCCGGTTTCAATTTTTTGCTCAAATGAGAAATTTGCAAGTCCTTGAAGTGTCTAATTAACATAAAGCTTGCAAAAAAATCAGTAAAAATTAACATCCACTCCTTTTTATGATTTTAATACTCGAATATTAAACAATTTTGATATTTTTTTAAAATGCGAAGGATGCAGGTACTTTAAGCAGCTAGACTGACAGAAATCCTTAGAAAAAGCCAGAAAAAATTACGGAACTTTACTTTGATTTTTGATCTGAATTTCAGGTTCGATTTTATTTATTAAAACCGGTACGAGGTTTACGTTTTGTGTTTTGGTTTTTTGCATAAGTCAAGGACTGTAGGTGCTGAAAGTTTTTAGATTAACACAAAAACCTGAAAAGGCCAAAAATATTACTCAAGCTTTAAGGAGTATTTTAAAAGTTCTTTGAATAAATTTAAGAAAAAATTTCGTTGGGCAAAAATTACTGAAAATTTATGGCTGCTCTGGTCATTATAGATTAGACAAACTAAATTTGTAAATACATAGTTAGTCTTCTAAATACTTTCAAATTTATTCAACGTTCAACTGAAGAGTTGTTTATTAGAATTCACAACAAATACTTTTAGCTCAGGTGCTTGCTTTCTTTTTTAGGATGAATAATCCTTTCCTTTTTTAATTGACTATATAGCTTGATTGATTTACTATCAGAAATTCTATTATCGGAAAATGTTTATTCGTTTTTAACATTCTAAAAAAGTATAGAAGCTTTTAAATGCAGACGAGATTAAAGAATTAAGCATCGTTAGTAGGTAAATATAAAACAGAATCGCTTAATTAATGGCTGGCATGTGAATATTTGCATAAATAAAAATGAAGCCAATATTTATACGTTTAAAACGTTTATTAAACTGTCATTTTTAAAATCTCCATTTAAAGTAACCATTAGTGCAGTATGTAGTTGAAGCAAAGATTAAATTGCATACACCGGTTGTAATTAGTAGTACTGAAAATATGAATGTGCACTTTGTCTTGCCGTAGACACATAGCAATGCAAGTTACGCATCTTGTAGTAATAATTCATGGTGGGTTGTATTGCTACAAGTCGTGTCGTTGTGTAGATTACATCAAGGGAAAGTACTCACGACAAGATCCCGCAATGACTGTTACCACCGAGTCATATCACCATCTGCTCCACTTTAAACTGTATCACGGCGAAATTCTTTAAACTTCAATTTTTTCTTTTTGTTTCGCGGCTATTTTTTATATTATTATGTCAGCGTGTGTCGAAATGATGTTAAGGATATTTCTCTTTCATAAATCAGATGGAAAATCAGCTCGTTTTTTCTGCACGACTGAATTTATAAATGATCGTACGTGGTTTAACGAAAGCATTATGTTAATATATTATATATACTGTTAACCTAAATTTTGAGAACATCTCGAGCGAGAATTTTGTTGCAAAATCGAATATTATGTGTGTGTTAACCGATATTCGATCAGTTCACACATAAATATTTTGCTTGCAGCCTTTCCTAACGAAAATTAGGTGCAGATTTTTATGTAGGTAATGTGTTAACAATTATTTCATGTTATGAAACACCTTTTATCCTTAAAGACAAATTAATAAAAACCATGATATGCACTTGCTATTTTCTTAATGGAAATAAAACGTCTTTTTGATGATTTTATTGTAAATTAGTAAAATCAGTAAAAGTTCAGGGAAGTAGGTACCAAGAATGTCATAATATTTTTCCACATTTGCCCTTATTAGGAAACTAAAAGGTTTCTTCAAAAGAAAAGGTTTTTCGAATATAGCTTTTTGTGAGCTAAAGTTCGGCAATTCAGTAATTTATTTAAAATGCTTCCAAATGTTACTCGTTCTAGCCTTTGTTTTTTTGCGTGTATAACTGAATTTAGGAAATGTTGAAAAGTCTAAGAATTCCAAAATTAAGCCGACTCTTCAGTATAATTTGTAAGAACGAGATTTTGTTATGGTTTTTATGAAATACTGCGGGGAAGGAGAGGAATTAACAATACAAGCACATTTTTTTAAATTTCTCCCAAGTTCTTTTTTTAATTCGTTAATAGCTTTCCAAACAATTACATCTCTGTATTAAATTTTTACTCTTTCCATAATTTTTTTAATTTTTAAAACACTTAGAAGCTTATGTCAATCTAACAACTTCAAGCGCTTGCAGTCCTTGTACTTCAGCAAAACACTACAAGATAAATACATTTGTCTGTAGTTAGCCATATAATAATGCAAAATGTGAAATATTACTTCCGGAACAATTCGCTTTGAGCACTTAAAACTGTGTATAAATAAAGAGGCAAAAGAAGGCTCAAAGTTTTATCAAAATTTATGGTTTTAAATTACCCAATTCACCAACCTTTAAACACTTCAAAATGGCTCGCATTTTCTGAAACTGCAAAAACGTAAAAAGCATGCAAAAAAACACATACATAGTTATAGTTATAGTTCGTTCAACATTTCGTTGCATAAGAGAAAAATTATGAAAGGTAAGAAGTCCAACATAAATAATATGGCAAAGGTGCAAAAATATGTTACAAATTATTATTTTGCAAAGCAATCCTGTAAACTATCTGAAGCAAAAGAAAAGAAAAAAAATTTTATGAAGAAAACCTGAAATTAAAAGTAGCAGGCAAAATCACATAAAGAATTCTTTTCTAAATTTTAAAATAGTCGGAAGCTTCGGATTTTATTTTGTGGCCTTGTGGTCTATTCCGAGGCCTTCTGTCAATCTAGCAACTTCAAGGATTTGCAGTCTTTATAACTAAAAAACTAGAACACAACATGGTTGAATCTTAATTACAATTATAAACACTTTAAAACTTTGAGATTTTTCTGTGACCTTTTTCAGGGATTTACGTCAATTTGGCACCTTCAACGACTTCTAATTTATGTAATTTAGAAAAATTAAAATCATAACAAAAACCTTAGGGCTCGTGTTTTACTTAAAATTCGTACCTGAAGTTCATACAAAAACATATTTTTACTTTTTAAGAACACCTTTAAGCGCCTGGATTATTTTTTTCTTGCCATTCTCGGAACTTTTACATGTCAATCTGCCAAATTTAAAGACTTAGGGCGGGTTGTACAAACATGATTTAACAGCTTCGTCAAATTAATCATTCGTCAAAGTGAACAAAATCGAATCAAAATTCGAATGCATATGGCAAACAACAACAAAATTTTTGTGAACTCTGATAATTCGTTAATTTAACAAAGGCTTTGAGCAACCGGCCCTTATGGACTAATTTTACTTACGCAAAAAATTAAAACCTAAATCATAAAACATTTTCATTAAACGCGAGACTGAAATTTAAGCAAACAATTTGTTTTTAGTTTTTTGAAACATCATAAGTTTAGAATGTTTCTTGCCTTTTTCAGGGCTTTAAGTCAATTTGCCAACAACTATTTCATGTTAGAAGAACTATAAAACCGCCAGAAATAAACCTTCTGTCTGGAGTATTAATGAAAATTCGAGCCTGAAATTCATGAATAGAATTTGATTCTAATTTTCAGAGCTTTTGGTATTTGGTGTAGCTTTTTCAGGGCTTTATGTCAGTTCTATAACTTTGCAACCTTTTGCTCTTAAAAATAAAATTAATACCAAAAATATAAAAGTCCTACATCAATTTCTAATTAAAATTAGAGCTTGATATTCACGCGAAGAAATTGTTTCTAATTTTTGAAAATACTTTCACGCTACAGGAATTTTGTATGGCCTTATCCAAGACTTTATACCAGTCTAGCAACTTCGCGAATTTTCAACACTTACATTTACAAGAAAAATGAACGTGCATAAACCACTTAACTTGAATTTTAACTTAAATTCAACCATTAAATTCATGTAATTTTTTTAAACTTTTTAAAATGGCCTTCAAGCTGTAGAAGAATTTTTCTAACTTTTTCGGAGCTTTATGTCACTCTAGCAACGTCAAGGAGGTGTAGTCCTTGCACTTAAAAAGATAAACAAAACGATTTTGTGCATACACCTTTTGTCTTGGACTAAAAATTGGAGTCTGAAATTCATACCGAAATTTATTTTTAATTTTTAAAAACGATTTAAAGCTTCACAATTTTTTTAAATTGTTCTGGGCTTCATGTGAGTCTAAAAACCTCAAGGATTTACAGTTCTTGCAAAATTAATAAAAATATCTAGGTATAAACCTCTGAAGTAGAATACTGATTAAAATTCAAACCTGAAATTCGATAAAAAGTTTATTTCTGGTTTTTAAAAGTATCTTAAAGCTGTCAGACATTTTTTAGCCCTGTCAATCTGGCAACATTAAGAAGATTCAATCGCATTTAAAAAATAAATAAAACTACTATGCATAAACCTCTAGACTTGAACTTTAAATTAGAATTCGAAAACTTCCGTGGTCAGTGTCAGTATCAAAAGAACGTTTTCCGGGTTGGGAGGTTGGGACCGTGTCATTGTTTAGAACTTGACAGAATTCGAGCCTAAAATTCAGGTAAAAAATTTATTTCTGAATTTGAAAATATTTAATCTTTGTAAGCATTTTTCAGTATTAATCGGTAGTTCTTATTTTAAGAAAATATTAAATCTTATTGTCCTAAATTTTAACTAAAATTCGAACCTGAAACTTAGCTACAGAATTTGCTTGCATTTTATTTCATCGCAAATTTTTCGAAAACTGCAATTTTTGATTGTATTCTGCAGCCCTAAAGCATTTAACTATTTGATTATCCCCTCTTTTTTCTTTTCACGCAGCTAATACTTCAGAATCCTTCCTATAATCCAAATAAGGTATTAAAATATATCAATCATACATGATACCTTCTGCAAACCTTTTTCAAGTTTTAAGAACTACGAATACATTCAAGTTAAAAAATCTGGAAAGTTTCAAAGAAAAACCACAAATCTTTACTAAATTTTCAGACAAACATACCATTTACTGACTACTGACTACAATCGCACAGAACTTGCATTTATAGCAGGTTATACAATGGGAAGGAACATGTGTAAAATAATGATCAGTTTAGTCCGCTTTACATCTGCCATCAAAGAAATTTGCTGCAATTTTTAGTAGTTCTTTGAAAATCTATGCATTAAAACATACCAAGAGGATTGTTTGAAATAAGTAGCTTGCCAAAAGTATAAAAAGAGTTTTTCGCAAATATTTAACAGCAACTTAGGTATATATTTTGAAAATATCTCTGGACGTCCTAAATTTTAAATATGAGCCTCCATCTGGAAGATCTTTAAAATACTAAAAGCAGTATTAATTAACGCCTTTGTTCTTGTTTTATCACATAAGAATACCAGAAAATTTTTAACATTTTAAATTTTAGTAAAACCTTTCGAAATGCGAGTAAATGCATCACAACTAGCACAAAAAACAAACAAACACTCGAAATCTGGACATTTAAACTTTTAAGAATGCAAAAACAATAAATAAAACGCATTAATCACACCTCCTTCTGATTATTGCAGTTGGTAGCAGAGAAAACATTCAAGGAATATAACAGGAGAATATTGGAACACCGTATAACTCATATCTAATTAGCCTGCTTATTTATGTATACCACAGGCTCATTAACAAGCAGACAACAAAAGCAAAAGTAGAACATCAGCGCACGTATATTGCCACACTCGTTATTTAAATAACCAATTAGTAAATTTAGTTCAACTCATAGATATACAATCGATTATCTTATAATTTGTCATTCGAAGGCACGTACGTTAATGAAAGAGAAAAATTTCGTCGCTCATTTCAAGAAAACGGCAATAAAAACTAAATAAGAAAATTTATATTTTTATCTTTGAAATTTACGGCGCATATTTAAACATTTGTACGATGCTTGCAATAAAGTTGCCTTACGAAGGCATTAACAAAGGGCAAGTTATTTACATAGTATCAATTTTTATCAAGTACAATTACCGTGGTGATAAAACACAAAGAATTATAGCACGTATTAAATTTTCGCCATAAAACGGTTGACATATTTAAGTGCCATATTTATTGGGTTAATATAAAGTGCAACATGTTAATCTACGCCTTAAATCCCGATGCATATCTGTTTATTTACACCGACAGGGATATTTGTTCGTTATACAATAAAAACACGTTGTTCATTCAGTTACATACCCGAGAAAATCGTATCGCTAGTTATCTCGTTTTTATATAGTATTTCTGATAGGTATTCCAATTTACATTTAAAAACGACATTTTGAATTCTTACATTATAAACCAACATTGCTGGAGTTCGATTTTACAAACTTACCTCTTACCAGCCACATGGCATAATTTTATGAACATATATTGTGACAGAATTAGTAAGAAAACTATTTTTAACAAAAATGGGTTGAAAAGAGGAGAAAAATAACAAAGTGAAAATTAGAAGGGAGAAAACAAGAAACTGCTTGCTTCTTGCTTTAGCTGAAAATACGTTTGTTTGTAGGTAACCATACAATGTAAAATGTGAAATTTTACTTCTGGAACAATTCACTTCGGGCACTTTCAAAAACCGTGTATAAATAGGCATAAAAGTTTCATCAAAATTTATCATTTTTAGACATCCAATTCTAGGTCTAAGATGGTACAACCCAAAATGGTTCCTATTTTTTGAAGACATTTTAAAAACATACATAAACATTCATAATATATTTGCTCAAAATACCCAAAAAATGGCGTTTCATTTCAGTATTTTCGATCAACATTTCCTTGGGTAAAGGTAAAACGAAGAAACATAACAGCAATAAATGATATTAAATAAAAATAAAACTGTGAATCAAGACCATTAAGAAAGTGCGTTATTAAAGTAACTTTTATAAAACATAGAGCATATCTGTAGTAAGCTTTATGCAAATGTTAGGTTGGGATTCACTTAACCTAACTAACGTTTAAAGTTCAACATTATATGGCAAAAGTATGTTACAAATTGTTATTGTATATTTTTCAAAGCAACCTTCCGAACAATACGAAGCAAAAGAAGATAAAACATAACATTTAAAGAAGCAAACCTGAAATTAAAAGTAAAAGGCAAAATTACAGAAATGAAAAGAAAGATTCCAAAGTTTCTTTAACTAAAAACTGTCAAGCTTCATAACAGAAAAGAATAAATTGACGAAGACAGAAGCATATATAGAAAACATTTTTTGAACTGTTGTTTAATCATAATGGTTATTCAATGTTCTTAATTCTCAACCTTTTATAAAATTCAACGCTTTAAAAATACAAGTACATGCTTTAAATACAGCCTTTTTTAAATATCTACAATTTAAAACTACTCAGTTACTATTCCATTTAGTAAACCTGACATTTCCTTTAATAAGGAAAAACGAACAGAAATACCGAACTAAGCCGAGATCCCAAACAAAAATTTAACTTTTCAAACCTCAAGTTGGTATCTTTCAAATAAATTTTTGAAAATGGAGAGTTTAACATCAGACTCATCTATTAACTATAACATGAGATATATCATTTGGTATAAAGCTTGTTGCAGATGGTTCGTGTATTCTTCACAGCCCAATGCGGCAACCTTTTTATTGACGACGCTGTATTATCAACATAAAGCAAAAGAAGAGACGATAGAATACGAAATTTAAGAAGAAAAACTTGAAATTGAAGTGCTTGTAATAACAGAATTAAGGACACAAGAAGAAATGGAAAAGGAAAAAGTAATGTAAAACGCACAAAATAACTCCTTAAATCGAAGGGGAACTAAAAACTAAAGCAAAATTGGAGTCTTAAAAAGCAAAATTGATATTACCTAAGGCTTACCCACTACAATAATCTGCACGGAATGTGAAAGAAGTTGCTCTTTACATCTGAATTCTACAGAGAAAAAGCGACGCTCCAAACTTCATATTCGAAATTACCCAAATGCCTTTATTCCCCACAACTTTGAGTTTAGAAATATTTCTATCTTTACCGACAGCTGGGCCATTATTCATCGGCAGTATTTTTAGATGTACGTTAAGTGTTCGACAGCGTATGATACATGACGGCCTTCCACATAAAGTTAAAAAGTTTCGTCTTTCTTCGTATTTTAAACTGCCTACATAATATCTATTGCATACTTCATCCACTAGCGGAACGAAATAAAATCTTACTAGAAGAATAAGGGATAAATACCAGGGGAACTAAAAATTTGCAAAATCGGAAAGAAATAAAAAGGAATTCTTGGTTACAAGAAAGGTGTAAAACTTTTAAAGTAATTTTACCGAAGAAAACAGAAAAACTTGTGAACAAAAGAAAATGAGAAAAAATGCTAAAAAAGGGCGAATCGTTGGAAAACAGAGATGGAAATGGCAATTAAAAGGAGTAAACAAATACAGAAGAAGTGCAAAATATCAAAAGAAAAACAAGATACAATGGAATTTATAAACACCAGGTACCCAGTTAAAAGAGTAATAAGGGTAAGTAATAAATCTTGGGAAGAATTTGAAAGTCAGTGATGCAATAAAGGTGACAAAAATTGATCCGTAGTTGAATAAAAGCAACTGGAGGGCAAACCTAGAAAATAATTGATGGAATAAGAGATGAAAAGAGAAGAAAATAATCAGATAAAAGTAAAATGAAACGCACTTTAGGGGCATGATAAGAACAAAATTGCGAACAAAATTGGCGCAGTGAGTGGCCAAGAGAACCAGGAGCCACGTGTAAAAACTGGACATAACAACAAACAAAGCAGTGGAAAAATCGACGAAATAAAAAGAAAATCGATAACGAAAAAATAAAAATTAAAATAGGAAGAGGTAGAAAAAATAATGCTAACCCAGAAATAAGCAAATGGGCATGACAGGGAGAAAAGACTTGAATTTGTATCATTAGGCATGAAGAACAAAAAAATTACAAAAGAGGAGGAAAAGAATTTAATACTGTCAAGCCATAAAAAGGGAATCAAACAAAATCTGACAAATACAGAACAATTTGCCTGCCGACGACTTAGACTAGCTAGTTACATAGGGTGTCACTAAAAGGTCCGTAAAAAATGCTATCACATATTCCTGGAAACAGAATTATGACGATTTAACCAAATGTACCTCTATCTCTATGGCTATGGAATGTCAAAGATCTCCAATTTTTTTTAAATGCAAGAAGATTGCTTTTAGCAATGGGATTAAATTTAGGGTGCAAACCTGTACTAGCAAAATGTTTTTTGACATAATTGTTGTACTCGCGGGTGTTACGTAAGAAGTGTCAAAATTTGATCAATCGCATATAAAGAAGCTTATATCTTGTTCAACGGTTAGGCCAATACGCTTCGTTTGCCTTTGCATGTATTATTAAATTGCCCATGCCAATTGTCCACAGCAATTATTGTGACTAAACCAATGAATGTATAACTTTGACAAAAGAAATTTAACAAACAGACAGTTTAAGACCCCTCTAGTTAGACTAATAATGGACTTAACTAAAAAATTAATTAAAAAGAAAATAACACAACTCTACAAATGGTAAGAGGATACAATAATTCGGAGCCGATAAAGATGGAGGAGGTTGTATTGAAATGAGCAACAACTTTTTACAAATCGGAATATATTAACATAGATGAAACATTTCAAAGATGAAAAGACGAGCATCCAAGGTCAGCCTCGTAGCGGTCGCCCTTGCACTGCCTCCACTCAACACAACATGGAAAGTGTTGATGACATCATTAAAGAAAACAGACGTGTCACCGTGAATAAGGTAAAATTGCATCGGAACTTTGAATAGGGCACAGTTCAGTGCAGGAAATGATTGAAAGCTTCGGCTATCCAAAAGTGTGTACCCGCTGAGTGCTACGTTTGTTGACCGAAAATCACAAAATTCGTAGAAAAAACATCATTCAAGACCTTCTTAAGAGATATCAAAATGAAGGAGATGATTTTTGAAAAGTATTGCGACAGGTGATGAAAGTGGATGGATGGAGTGATGTGCGCTTTGGTTGAATTTCTTGATCCTAAAGAAATCATAAATGCTGCTTGTTATGTGAAGACACTTAAAAAGCCTCGTGGTGCATTGTACAATAAACGCCCTGCAAAGGAAATCCTACTGCACCACCTCCTCTGTTCGTCTGTCCACGGTGGAAATTGAGAAAATGGGTAGCGAATTTTTCCAGACCCTCCATACAGTCTCGATTTGGCACCCTCTGACTGCCATCCCTTCGATTTTGTAAAGCAGCAAATGCAAGGCCAACACTACGAGACGGTAAAGGATATTCAGGAAACAGTGCATCTGTGACTCCGGACAGCTAGAACGGAGTTCTACCGCTAGGGCGTCTTCAAACTTGCAGAACGATAGAAAAAAATATATGCAGAGAAATAGAAACCATATCGAAATTAATTAATTAATTAATTCTGATTTGTAAGAAATGGCTGCCTCCTTTTATTGGTAACATTTTTCAAAGATGTTTCATCAACAAACCAGGACTAAACTTTGTCCCTAAGTTAAAAAAATCCGCCTTACTTACCCCAAACGTGACCAATTTGCGCAGTTTTGGGCAGATGTAAGCAATATTATTTACAGCGCAAAACCAAGCTTAAAAATTTTAATAGATTCAAGAGAATTTGAAACATTTTTGAACAAAAGTTGGCGCAGACCACCGACTTGCGTTGATGAGACATGGCAGCAAATGCTTCCAAAAACACGAAAACAGAGTTGAAGATTAATAATGTTGGTTTATTCTGTTGTACTTTCGAAGGTAATCCATTTTAGTCTCATACGTTAACGCACCAGCTTCGACACCGAAAGGTATAAAAGGTTACAGATAAAACATACTTGATATTCTTGTTAGTCCAGTTGCTTATGAGACAAGCTTTATAATACCACAACAGCACCAATATTGACCCAAGCAGATGAATCTTGGATACGCCAAAAATATCAGGAAAATAAAAAATGCAGTCCAAATGCAATATTTAAGAACAAGACGTGAAGAACGAAAGGAGGCCGACCACCTTACAAGTGATCAATCAAAAGAAAGAAAATCCAAGGCCGATCATGAGTCAAATATAGTGAAAAAACAATTAAAATACTTGGAACAAGTCACAAGAATGATCGAGGATAGATTGATCAAATCGAAGCCGGAAGGGATTAGAAAAGGAGAAGGGGATGAATGCTTAGGACGATATGGGTAGACATGATGGCAAAACTTAAAAGAAGCGAGAACCGACTGAAATAAGAAATTGAAAGTAAATAATAAAGGATGAAGGAAGAAGGACTTATGCATAAAACTGTAGGACTGTGCTAGCTAATTTAAATTTCGTAAAACAAAGATGCCAAAAATATTGAAACATTTCACAGAAATAGGGGTAAAAAGTAAAATACGTTCAGAATATCGTCTACCAAAATAGTGTGAAAACCCTACCACTAATTAGAGGTGCATACCAACACCTTAATCGACTCCTTTTAACCCAAAATAATAATACACAAGACTCTAGAAGCGAAGGTCAATTGACCTAAAAGAATCCAATAATGACTGAAATCCGAGCATTAGTTATTTTTCTGATTGGCAATTTTTTTTAGCTGGAGGTTCCAAAAATAAAGAAACAACCTTAATTAACCCCTTAAATTTTGACACTGACAGTGCCAGTTTGTCATATTTTTGATCAATTAATTATCAATAAAAAAGAATTCATATCGATATGCTTTTATTTTCTATAACTAAAAACTGTACTGGCAAAGCACTTAAAATATTTAACCCCGATATAATTTCACCAAAATTTACTTTAATCTCTTCATCGTTTCATTCAAAAAGAAATGTACAGTTCCAGGATATTTTTCGTAGGTAGTAAACCAACAACCACATAAACACCGTTTTTACGAGGTAGTATCACACAGCAGGATACCTTATTTCATAGTCGAGTACAAGTGTCAGGATTCCCGTTTGTTGTGCGAATTTAATACTTAAAATTTTGGAAGGAGCTTCATTTACCATTTTAGGTAGCCTTCGATTATATCTTCGCTTCTTACTTCTCAAGCTTTTTTTATTTAAATATTTATAAATATAAAATACAAAAAAAAAATGCTGAAATGATCGTTATAAAGAAGCTATTATTATAACATAAGAGAACTATTATACAAAAAATATTATTATTATTATTATTATTATAAAAGAAACGAAAAAATATTAGCTGAAAGTTTCTAAAGTATTTAACCTCGAAAATTGTAACTGTTAAACTGTTTAATACAAGGTTAATAATAGTTGTAGGAAGAAAATAAATTGCTCCATTATTGTTAATAGTGAATTAATTAACAAATAAATTCTGCGCTAGTTTTATGATTTATTTGAAAGTTTAATTAGTGGGCAATTGGAGAAACAATTGTTGCAAAAATTGCTCTTATTATTAGAATTAAATAATGTACAAGGTCGATTTGTTTCATGATAAGCAAAATTTTGTTTAAATTTATTTTAAGCTTTTTAAACCGCCACATTTAAAGCGAATAACTTAGAACCTTAGGAAAAACACACGGGAAGCAATAGATATTAATAATACTATCGGATATAAGAAATTGACCAGACAATGACATTAATAAATTAATTGATTATATTAAACTCTACGGATGTTTTGAATTGTTGCTATAACCACATGATGAATGGTGTATATCAAACAACTTACTTTGCACAGTTAATGTAGATTAGAAAGATCATTCATTGTCCACGGACGGATGCAATCGTCCATTAGAATTGTCCACAGAGGAGAACGTAATAAAAATAATCATTCGAGATACTTTGATGAGACAACTCGGAATTAATGACTTAATTAGTGACACTAATTTTCTCTTCATTTAATTTTAAGCGAGCAAAGGCTTCAGGTTAAATTGTTTCGTAATTGCTTGTCCGTTCAGAAAAATTCCTAAGGTTAAACTGAAAGCAAACATGGTCTGAAAATATATGCAAAAATAGCACAGTAAGTAAAATTTCAAATGATTTCGAAAGATTAAGAAAAATAACGTTGGTTTTTTCTCAAAACAAGGTTACTCAATTATGGTTTTTATCCGACAATAAAGTAGAAGAAAACTCGTTTTAAGAATATTTTTATTCAATAGCCTTCGTGTTCGAATGTTTTACCAAAAGGCTTGCGTGTACGGTTTATGCCTGAAAGGCGAAACATCTTTAATTGCCATATTTATACTTATTTATGAATTTTTAACTACATTATTATATGCTAGGTTAATTTCTAAGCTAGGATAATCTGCACTCGGCCGCATGCTAATAAACGAAATGATAATCATTTTAACGTTTACAAAAAAGTTATAAGCACGTATTACAAAAGTATTTTAACAAGAAGCAATCAAAGGATACGGTAGCCTTCAATTTTTCACTTTTTTAATCACTTATCTTTGACATCTGACAATTAAAAAGCTACAGCCGGAAGCTTCAAAAAAGCAATTGAAAACTAAATAATTTGAAGGCCTGTTTTCCTGATATAAAAACAAGGAATGTATTGAAAGAACCTAATCTACCACTAAGACAATAAAAGACAACATAAATAAAATAATAACAATTCAATCTGTGCGTTTTTCACGAAGGTAAATTGCAGGACAAGGGTCACCGGTCGTATAAATCACATCACATAAGGACATAAAATAAAAACATTAATAACTTTCTCTATAACAACACAAAGCAAGATCAAAAATATAGAGCAAGGTTATTGCTGAAAAAAGTGAATCAACTAACAGTATGTTGAAAGACAAAGACCTATAATTTTACGTAACTGTAACCAACAAACGAAACGTACAATATCCACACACAATTAAAATAAATGCGAATTTACCGGCGAATTGCTTTATGATTTGCAAAAGCGCTACCGATTTAAACAATGACATTTACATTGCGAAATTAAATACGGTAATCGACGGAGCATGCAGTCCTTTATGAAAGATATTGTTAAACAATGAAGGTGTGGTGCCAAGTGTTTAAAAATAGCTACTCTAATTATCCACTCATTGGTTGTGACATATTGCAAAAAAGATTAATCGTTTTCGTTTAAGAACATGGTACGTTTTAAATATTTTCAAGACAGATGCGGAAACAAAGACAAATGTTCAATGTTAAACATTTAAAAAGCGAAATATTAAGCTAGGCTTTCAGTGACACATTCTTATATTTCTTAATAAATTTATTTCATTGGAAATAGTAGTTCGTCTAAAACTGCAACTGAAAACTAACAGACAGAAAAATTATAATTTTGAGATTTGTAAAATTAACAACCAGACCAGGCTTCATTACGGCTAATTAAAATTAGCAAAAGCGTATGATTACATTATTTCAAGTAAATATTAAAATTTGAAATGGTTTTAAAATACGTACTTTATGCTGGTAATGGTTTTACGTTTTACTTAGGAAAATAGGTAAACAATTTGTTCAGTTGTTTATCTTTTTGCCACAACCAAAGCCAGTAGTTGCAACATATTAATGTTTATATCAACGTGTTCTAATGCATCGTTGAAGTCTCTGGTGCGGCTTTTAATTCTTAATTAAAATTAAGGCATAATTTATTTTAAACAAAAGTTGAAAGAACTTTCAAGAAAAACATTACTTGTTATAGCTATTAAGACAACAAGTGTTTTATAGAAGGTTTAAAAATCAAGGTCGTAGTTCAAATCTGAGCGAACGAAGTGAGCCGAGGATTTGATAGACCGAGATTTTTAAACTATAAAACACGAGTTGTCTTCAAGATTTTTTCTAACACTAATATCTTTCACTAATATATTATTAGAAATTTTAATAAATTATTATTTGAGACGCAATACACAAAATGCGAAGATTGCTAGGCAACGACGTATTTTATAGAGAAAAGCGTATTTTATAGAAAAAACGTATTTTAAAGGCAACATAACAAGTGAGCTCTTATACACCATACAAACAGTATAAGATATTAGTGTTAGAAAAAAGTGTTAAAGATGAACCTGAAATAAGGAAATGAAATTTTAAATCCGTAATGGGTTCTAATTCGTCGTTGAAGTTTCCGAAGTTTACTTTCGTTTTTCCAAAAACCAATCAGATAATTTATGTTTGAGTCGAATTTTTAAGTTTTATTTATAAAAACTTGCAACTTAATAATTTTTAAAATAGTTTTTGTTCTGATACATCGCCGGAGTGGCCGAGTAGACATTCGACTACAGCGCAGACGGTCTCGGGGTCAAACCTGAGTTGGATGCTCGGCGGCTGGCCTACTCCGTAATTGAAAATACTTGGAAACCGAAACACAGTGGCGGAGTAGGGGAGCTATTAGGCGGTTGTTGAAGGCGTGCTGCTTGCCACATCAGCCCGTACGTATAGCGTGCGAAACAACCGAGGTATGAGAAGTGTCTTAGGAGGTCTTAACCCATCGTGTTGCCGGCCATGCTTCTTCGCGGGGCGTTAGTGCCGATACCTTTACCTTTTGTTCTGATGCATCATTGAAATCAGCAGGACTTTCTTTATTTATTCGAAAAGCTATGGCGTAATTAATATTTGCGAGCAACTAAATCAATAATTTACGCAATAATTACCTTTTAAATTGTTAAAGATCAAGCTAAAACAAAAATTAATTATAAAATTGGTAACGCGTTTTGATGCATCGTTGTAATCTCCAATGGTTGCCTTAGTTCTTCGAAAACAAATCACGTCGTTTCTGTTTACTAGAAGGAGAATCAATTTTTAACAAAGAAATTTGATTTACAAAAACGCACCGTTAAAATTTCCGGAGTTTTCTTCATTCGTTCAAATAACGATAGCGTAATTAATATTTAGAGGCAACTAATTTAATATTTTACTGAAGAATTGCCTTTCATATTGTAAAATTTGAAGATAAAATGAGACAAATTAATTCTTAAATCGGTAATGTGTTCAGATTAATCGTTGAAATCACCGATGGTTTCCATAGTTCTTCCATAGATTAATCACATAGTTTCTATTTACAAGCAGTAGAATCAACTTTTAACAAGTGAATCTGATTTACAACAGACTGAACTTGTAATAATTTTTATGCACGATCGCATTATAATGTGACAATTATGTCTGAATTTTTTTGACATAAACGTCTCTTTATAGCTCGTGGGCGTCTTTATAGCCCGCCGGGCTATAATGAAACATCAAAAATTGATAAACAGTTTAACAGTCTTATAAAGAATTTTTTTAATTAAAATCTTTATTAAAACTCTATTTAGGGCAATTTGTATTAACAACCCAGTTAACACAATTATTTATGTGAATATTTCTATTCGCAACTGCTTCAACCATTTGACAGTAGTTAGTAGAAATAAAAAATAATTGAGCAACTAACTACTAGAAGTGGGTAGAAAATTAATTTATTCCTTTTATTTCAGTTTTAAAATCTTCGATCGTGCATAAAATTATGTATGTACCCCTGGCGTAACTTGCTTTTATGGCCTTGGTACATAAATAACTATTAAAGCAGTTTCTGCCCTGACGTATTGTGGAATCTCCAGGGTTTTCTTTATTGTAAGCAACTAAATGAAAGCTTAAAGTTGTTAAATATGAAACTAAGATACAAATAAATTAAATGACAATGAAAATAAGAATACTAGTAATGATTAGACTAAGCTAACATAAAGTAACATGTAACAGGGCAGGCATGTCTGTGCTAAGGCGTTTAATATCATACACATAAGAAATTAGCGGATATATTATTAGTATAAGATGACAAAACATGTTTAACCATCTCGGTCATATATCCAACTCCCATTAGATGTGTGACACTAACTACCCTGCACTGTAGAAGCGGTGTCTAGCGGCTGGCATCACAGGCATGTTAACATTATACATCACTCCTAATCCCGCCTATCATAACAAATCCCTTCACATCCTATTGGCATGGGGTGGGCCTAGCGTAACCCCGAATTGATCCACGGGGATCTGCTCCATGTCAATTGGTGATGATGGTGATGACCTAACATGTTGTGAAGCATCGCTGAAATTTCGTCAATTTGTGTAGAAATCCATTACTAATTATGACAAGTTGAATCAACGTTTTTTAACTTTTAACTAAGAAAATTGATTTATACAAAATCCTGACATATTTAACAATTTTTTAGCAGTTTCCTTACGCATTGTTGAAATCTCCAGAGTTTTCCTGATTTATTCAAAAAACGATACAGTAAATAATAGTTATTTGTAAGGGAATAAAAGACTTACTCAAGAATTGCCCTTGAAATTGTTAAATATGAAACAAAAAAGCAAATTAATTTTTAAATCAGTAACGTGGTTAGATGCAGAGTTTAAATCTACACATTTTATTTAAGAAACGATAATGTAATTAATATTCACACAAATACAAGATATAGGGTTCTAATGTTTCGTTGAAGTTTCCACGGTCTTCTTTAATTTTTTAAAACGTAATCGGTACTATATGACAAAATTCGTTTGGTGTAGGGTAATAAAATGGTGAAGCTTTAAATGTTTTTCAAGAGGGGTTTGTGTTCGGAAGCATCGCTGAAGTCTCCATAGTTTTCATAATTTTTCTAACTAAACCGCTTTTTTTACTACAAAAATAAATAGGTAATTTGGCATAACGTAATAAAAGATTGAAACTGGAAATGTCTTGGGGTTGTGTTCTGACGCATCGTTGAGGTCTTTCTTTAGATTTTCGAAAAATTATTGTCTAATTTATACAATTTATACTAATGGGATTTAGTGTAGCGTAACAATAGGCTGAATGAAACTTGAAATACGTTTTATAACAACTTTGTGTCTGGTGCATAGTCTCCAGAGGCTTCTTTAGTTTTTCGAAAAGTATCCCATAATTTATATTTGGTAAAAACTAACGCATTTTTTTAACTACAAATAAATTGATTTCATGTAGCGTAATAAAATTTTGAAACTTGATATGCTTTTTAAGACAGAGTTTGTGTTCCGACACATCGTTGAAGTCACCACGGTTTTCTTTCATTTTTCGAAAAAATAATCCCTTAATTTGTACTTGGTGGAAACTGTGGAAACTAAACCATGTTTTAAATACACAAATTTGATTTTGTGTAGCGTAATAAAAGGCTGAAACTTGAACTGTCTTTCAAAGCAGGGTTTGTGTTCTAGTGTATTGTTGAAGTCTATACGATTTTCTTTCATTTTTCGAAAAAATAATCCCTTAATTTGTACTTGGTGGAAACTGTGGAAACTAAACCATGTTTTAAATACACAAATTTGATTTTGTGTAGCGTAATAAAAGGCTGAAACTTGAACTGTCTTTCAAAGCAGGGTTTGTGTTCTAGTGTATTGTTGAAGTCTATACGATTTTCTTTAGTTTTTCGAAAAAATAATCATGTAATTTGTACTTTGTGGAAACTAAACCATTATTTAACTCCAAAAAACTTGTTTTAATATAGCGTACTAAAAGGCTGAAACTTGATATACATATTTACTTAAAAGAAAAGGATTGTGTCTCCACGGTTTTCAACAATTTGTTGAAAAAAAATAATTGCCTTATTTATATTTAATTACAAAGAAAATGATTTTGCGTAGCCTAATAACAGGCTGAAGCTTAAAATATCTTTTTCCGTATCCATGGTATGTAATTGACAGATTATTTGTCTCATTTGAAGTTAACAATGGTAGGTAAATGAAAAAGCGGGACGATATGATCATTTGCGGGTATTTACAGTAGGGACAAGCTTTCGACGTGACATCTACCGATAGAATTTAGAATCAAAATTATTACTTGATTATATAAAAGTCTTCATTTAAGTGTTTGATAAGTGTAATTATTTTTTAAAATTCAAGCAAATACGAATGTAAATTCAAATTATTTTTTACATAAATTCATTATAGAAGTTATTTTTAATGCGAGCGAAAATTGGACATTTGTAATTTGAGGTTATATGTCAAAAAGGTAGGTACGTATTATATCATCAACTCTTTTTATTTAATACGAACTTCTCATGGATGCGCAAAAATAACTTGTGCCCTACGGGAATCTAACGGCATATTTCATCCCTCGGCTTTTGCTGCCCTCGCTCACCACGTTCGCTCGTGCAGCAGAAATCTTCGAGATGAAATATGCCTATATCTTCCCTTATAACGCAATATACTATTACAGCGGCGTTTGTTTTTCGAAAAAATAATTCCACTATTGCTATAGTAAATTGATTTACTGCAGCGAAATAAGAGACTGAAAACTTTAAATGCGTTAAAAAATAAAGGGTTTGTTCTAACACATTGTTGATATCTTTTTTAGTTTAATAATCCCGTAAATCATAACTTGGCGGAAACTAAAATTAACTTTAAAAAAAAGCTGATTTGGCATAGCCCAGCAAAAGACTAAGACTTGAAATTCTGAAGTTTCTAAAGTATTATTTGGTTTTTCGAATAAATAATCCCGTAATCTATGTATATTTAGTAAAAACGAAATCAATTTTCAATTAAAAAAATGAATTATATGTAGCTTAATACAAGGCTGAAGCTTGAAATACTTTCTCAACTAGAGTTTTTGTTGTGACACGTCATTTTTTAGCTTTTCAAGTAGATAATCCCATAATTTATAGGAGTACTAACTAAGAACTGAATCATTTTTCAACTAAAAAATATTGTGTAAGCGGAATAAAAGGCTGTAATTTGAAATATATTCTAAAACGGGGTTTGTGTTCTAACACATCGTTGAAGTCTACGGTTTTCTTTGTTTCGAAAAACAACATCAGGTAATTTATATTTTCTGAATAAGCTTTTAGCTACAAAAATTTAAAATACTTTTAACACAGGGGTTTTGTTCTGACGCATCGTTGAAGTCTCCATGTTTTTTTACAGATATCCAAACAAATTCAACATAATTACGTTTAGCTAGAACTGTTAATATTTTCAATTGAAAATTTTGATTTTGTGTAGCCACATGTAAGACTAAATCCTATAATTAATACTTGTGAAGGCAAGATTCGTATGCTAACGTATCGTTGAAGTCTGCATAGCCATTCTTTAATTCTTGAGTATTTCTGAAAACAAACCAAAACTTTCAATTTCATCTAAACTAACAGCTGAATTTCCTCCATAATTTACTACACATAAATAGATTTAAAAAGAAGATACATCAAAAGTAAAATTAATTACGTTTTAATTACGTCCCCATAAAAATGACAAGTAATAAAATTGTTTATTATAAGGGAACCGCTCATAAAATCGGGCAGTAAAGATAACACAGATTCCGTATTAAAAACATCCAATTATCTCCGTAGTTATTGTTTTGTTCATGATATTGGTATGAAAGGTGCATTATCTTAATAAATTCGCAGGAGATAAAAATAGAAAGTGATTGTAATGCAACAAGCAACCCACGCGCATTTTTAATAGAAACAGGACAAGATACAGTAGCTCAGGTAACGAGCGATAAATAAGTTATGGATTAATCTCGTGATTCTGATTTTGCAATTGCATTGTGCAAAATGCTATACAGCTTTGAAATGCCACAGTTGCACTGGTATGTGCATTTACTTTAAAACAATACACAATTGAAACAAAATCGTGAATCTTTAGAAATAACATTTGATAAATATAAAAACTGTACGTAACGGTAAAATTTACAAAACGGCATTATATGTAAATTCGAGTAGTCCGATATATTTGCATAAAAATAAAAGAATGATAAACAGCTTTGGTGTTGCGAAATGAAGTTTTATTTGTCTCATCAACAACAACATAAATCCTTTTAAGGGAATTCATTTGCTTAGAACTACGTCGGTTATTTTCCTTTGTTCGAGTAATACAATTATTACTTGAATGTTGAAAAAATTAAAAGAGTCCAAGCTTCACAAAGTACAGGAAAATGTTGGCAATTTAAGGCAAACATCAACAATCACAGTTTAAGCAATTAAACAAGATTCTTGCAAAATAAAACAGCAGAAAACATTATTTCGAGCTAATCAAATTCATTAAATCGTGATAAACTCATAACTACGATTAAAACGGAAAAAGTAATAACAAACAAATTATAAATGGAATTTCAAGAATTTACATTAAATATAATGATGAAAATTGCATATTATTCAAGTTGCACCCAACTACGACCCAAATTATTGTTCATGCAAACAATTTTCTACTTAATCAGCTGAGAAATCGTTCTGTAACGCCATGAACCTTCATTTCGTAAACATTTCATTACCTGATACAAATCTCTTTACACTTCGTTCCGTTATTCGTTGTTCAGAAATCTATTTACGAATTAATGGAGTTATACTCGTATATATACAGAGCTTGTGGGTTTACCGTTCGTCGATTAGGTATTCCAACGAAATTATTTCGGTTTTTACAGGAGGATTTATGAATATTACTAACAAAAATATTAAAGTCGTTTAAATATATTGTAAACAATTTAAATAAAAACCTCATTTTCGGTAAATTTCCGAAAACTTTGGTTCTTAATTAATGCTCTCCAGATCAAGCCCCTGGCTATCTAATTTAAAAGTAACAACCGATCCGACTCCTGGAAATAAAACCGACTGTTTTTCAGCAAGAATAACCTGAAAACTTTAAGACACAAGACTTCCAAAACTAACCTAAATCACAAAAATTCCAAAAAGGTACAAAACTGCAAGCACCGCAGTACAAGAGTTTCTAGGAGAGGCACACGTGCATATCTGGAATCTACCATTCCAGTCAAGCCGCTACACTAACCCAGCAATTTCAAAAGTTAAGTTAAACCAACGAGAGAGAGCAAAAGTTTAACAGGACTACCTCTAATCATATCGCCAGTGAGATGCACGGTCTTAGTTTTGACATAACCAAGTTTGCTCGGAGCTGATTTCATCGCGGTAATTTTTTGCTTAGAGTATTGTGTGTTTCTACCTCGCAATACTATTATCCCGCAGCATAGCACGGTTCTACACCATGATTATACGGCTATCGGTTGACCCCAACCATGTATGTCAGATTTTATGGTCGCTATTGTACGGAAATTCGATACACGATACGACATGTTACAAAAATACAACTTTACTATTAGTAACTAGCATCGTCGGCTAACAGTCACGAACCTTCGAGTAAGCTATTCGCGAAACTTTTTGATAACTACGCAAAAATCGGCTTGACTTACCGAATAAACGATTTATGCATTCTGGAGTTAAATTTGAAACATTTGCTGCAAATCCAAATACGAGAAGCCCTTCACATATGCAAATCATAAAACTTATTTAGAGAAGTTTATTACAAAAGTGCCACAAAATTTTACAAATAATAAAGATTCAAGGATATAAAATTAGGGTGGCTGTAATAGAACTCCCTTTAAAAAAAAAGGCCGTGGAGGAGGGTGTTAATAGATAATTATCAATGGGCGGCTCGAAAACCCATTACCCCTCAGTGTGATAACAGAAATTTAAAAATAGTTTGCAGCACCTTAAGAATGAAGCAGTAAAATAAATAAATTTATTTGGCCTTCCTTACAGAATCAAAACGGAAATTATGAAAAATTGAAAAGACCAAAAAATAAATTAATAAAAGGAGGATATTAATTGAACTAACAAAGGAAAAAAAGAGAAAAAAATGACTGAAACACGAAAAGTAATCAATATCACATACGTTTTATATGTTGTATAAACGAAAAAAAAAAACAGAATGGACGAAGTCCAATAAAATGAAGAACGAAAAATCAAAAGCAATATTAACAAAAATTAACAAACTCAAAAGATAAATCTCATTAAATAAATCAACTAATTTCCAATTTATTTATTATTATTACTTCTGTGTTGAATCAGAATGAAAAAAAGAAAAACAGAGAAGACCAAAAAATAGTAATATTAAATATTAACTAAACAAACAAAGGAAAAAGAAGGAATTGAATAAAATACAGAAAATAACAAAAAGGATTAATGCCAAAGGCAGACAAAAAGGTTAAGGTACGATGAGCAATCAACATCAAGTCGGTTTTATAACTTGTGTAAAGAAAACAACGAAGAAAGTCCAATAAAATAAGAAACAATAAATAACAAAAAATGGGAAATAGTAGATAGAACAATTAACAAAAATACAATATACCTACATCTTAAATAAAGAGGCTAATTAAAAACTTACTTATTTGTACTTTTTTGTTGGCTCAGAAAGAAGAAAATGAAAAGCTGCGAACACTAAAAAATAGTAATATAAATATTAACTAAAAAAGAAAGAAACATGATAAATCTTACTCCTAATAAATAAAGAAGCGAATTTCAAATTTGTTTATTCTAATTCTTTGTTAGCTGAGAAAAAAGAAGACCAAAAACAGAGAAAATCAAAAAATAATAATATTAAATATTAACTGAAGAGATAGCAAAAAAATGAGAAATTGAATAGAATACAAAAAAGAACGAGTATTAGTATTATTATCGGAAGAAGATGAAGGTTAGATTTCAAGTGAATTTTATATCTTGTGTAAATCAAAGAACATTGAACGTGAATGAAAGAAGTTCATTTAAAAATAAGGACTAAATAGCGAAAAAGAGCACAGAAGGAAACGAAAAACAAAAAACTAAAAAAATTGTAACATTAAGCATTAGCTGAAGAAATAAAGGAAAAAGGAGGAACTGAATAAAATAGAAAAAAACGAACAAAAAGAATTAATGTTCTCACAAGCAGAAGGTGGGGGTTTGATGAGTAATCGATTTCAAATTAAATCTTACGTAAATTAACAAAGAAGGAAATTAAAATAACGAGAATAGAAGAATTAAAGAAGAAACAATATATTCTTCTTTAACTCAACTTCTTCTATTTCTAAAAAAAAAACGGAGGAACACTATAAGAAAAATTTAAAAAAACAAAAGATACATTTTAAGTAAAGCAGCTACTTTCAACTTGCTTCTTTTCAAATTTGTTGTTAAATAGGATAGGAGAAAATAAAAAGTTGAAAAATATAAAAAACAAATTGATAATAGCAGAATACTGACTGCAGAAACTGGGGAAAAGGGGAGAACTAAACAAAACAACGAAAAATGGTTGCCAAAAGCAAAAGATTAAGGTTTGTTTAATAACTAACAAATTACGAGTTGCTTTTTGGAAATAGAAAGGGCGAGCATTAAAGAAGTTCAGTAAAAGGAAAACGATCGAATAACAACAACAGTGAAGAAATAGACTGACTTATAAATAAACAGACGAAGCGAACTAGACTGATAAATAAAAGGAAAGAATAAATTAGAAAAATGAAAAGAAAACGAAAAACACGCAGAATAATCAGAATAAAGATGAAGAAATGAAATATCCATCAACTGTCAAATGAGAATGAAGGGAGATGGAAGGGAAAATCGAATATGAAAAAAATTACTAAACAATCAAACACAAGCGAAAAGAAAAGTGAAGAATAGTGGACGATACGAATAAATCGAAATAAAACATGAGGTTACATAGGTTAAAGGTAAAACGTTAAACTAATTTTACACCTGATCAAGAGAAGTAGCAAAAAATATGGAAAATTATATTCTTTTTAGCAAACGACAGCGTAAAAATTAAAAAGTACAAGAGAACATCAGAAGGAAGAAAGAAGACAAATTAAGCAACAGAAGAAAAGAAAGACAAAGTAAACGAAAGAAAAAGGACGCAAAAGAAGGAATAGAACGAAGATGTGAAAGAAAGAAAGGAAAGAGGAAGAACTAAAAGCCAAAGAATAAGACAAAAAGCAGATTAAAAGAAACGAGAAAATAGGATAACATAAAATTGAAAAGACACAACAAAGCCAAAGAAGAAGATAATTTTAGGCACATCGAGGAAAAAAGAAGTAGAAAACTAAGTTTAGAATAAGATTTATGACTCGTTGGGGGTTGCACTCAGAATTTCCCATAGACGAAAAGAAATCAGGCGCAAAAAACATAAAACGAATAGTCAAATACGGATGAAAGTAGATAAAAGATAAAACATCAAATAAGTTTTACATCTTATAGTGGAAGTCATAGAAAAAAAGCAGTAAAAGGTATGTGGAAAACAACAAAATATATTAAGCAAACAGTAGGATAAAAATGAAAAACGACAAGAATCGGAAAAGAGCAAACAGATGAAGAATGAAGGAAAAAGAAAGAAAAAATGAGCCAAATTATGACAAAAAAACCAAATAAATAAAAGTCTAACAAAATGACGAACTTATAACAAGGAAAGAAAAAATAGGAAAATAAATAACTAACGCAAAAAAAGTAGAAAAATAAAAACAACGATAATTACAATAACAATGAGGAGAAACCGAAGAAAATGGAGTTTAGAAGACCCTAAAGAACTCGAAGAATTCGTTTACATTTGAATTACTTATAGGTACCTATTATAACAGTAAATTGGCCCCCATGGATTATAATTATATTGATTGATCACCAAATCCTGGTACTTTCAAGGCTTAATGTTACCTTAACCTTAAAGGGTGCCTGTATTGAATCATTTTTGAAAATCTAGCAATTCAATTATAATTAAATTTTTACTAATTATTGGTTCTGATTTTCAGTAAAACTTCTGTATTTTTTCCTAAATCACTTAAATCATAAGGAAGTACCTAATTTACTCACAGCAAGAACACTGAAATTTTGATTTAGTAAAATCTTTCTGTAGGTCTGCAGCAAATTTAATTAATTTAAATAACCATCAATAAATCAGCTAAGACAAAAAAATATCCAGTTTTGGGATACAAAAGTCCTTTAAGAAGCACTCAAAAACGGCAAAAAAAAATTAGCGCCTTTCGCAAGCTCAATGTTTTATAAGAAATACTTAAAAGTTGAAGGTAGTTTCGATACTGGCATATTTGCAGTGCAGATAATAGAGCGTGAATTGAATTTCACCCCAATTTCTATTTTTTTTAGCTTAATAGAGGCTTTATTACTACAATAAATATTAGAAATTATTATATTAATTAGTATTTAGTATTCGCTCCTTTTTGAAAAGCAGGAGGCCAGAGGTCCAAATCCCAACGGAGATATTTTCTATAAACAGCATTTTCATAATGTAATGAAGCAGAATTATTTAAATATCATTTAACAGCATTTCCTTAAGAAAGTAAATTATTAACATTGAATACGTTAATATTTAGTATGACTGATATAAAAAGGTGACGCAACGTTTGTTTAAAATAGGATGTTATTGAAATGTTTATCAAATAGACATGCACCTGCAAAAGATGTGTCATGTAAACAACTTGTTATTTTAATCTTAATGTCCTAAGATAATAATATGAATAATACACTTCAATGCCAACACCTGCATTTAGATAACGAGCAAGGCGATGATTAATGTTTATATGAAACAATAATTACAAATGAATTATATAAATAGTTTGAACACATGTTACGAACAAAATCGTATAAATACATGAGATTCATTTCTAGTAATTCAGTCTTGAATAAGAGGTCTTACGACGATGACTGAATTGTATTCAGACGAGAGACTCTTTGTTAGAATGGTTTATAAAGATGTATTATTCATGTAAGTAGATAAGCAATGTTAATATTTTTGTGTATCGTCTAAGTCCATCAGACTTAGAACTTATTAAGTGTTTGGGATTTCATATTTGTAGACCAGTATAAATAATGTTTGTATGTAAAAGTATTACAATATATTTGATGTTAGTTTTGATCGAGTATTATTAAATGAAACTTCTCGCAAAGCCAAGCCTTAACATACGTAATCGAAGGGGTCTAAGACTCTACCATCATAATCAATAAATGAAAAGAACCACTTCGTTACATTTGGCGGAGCTGCGGTTTCGACCCGTGCAGGTACAATTTTGAATTGTGCTTGAAATTAAAATTTTGAAAATTTTTGAAAAAATTTTTTTTTTTCGTTTTGTCATTTTTTTATGTTTTTAAGTTTTTTTAAAAAACTTTTTTCTGAATTTATTTAACTGTTTAAACAATTACTGGGTTAATTATCTACAATATGATCCAAACCTTTAGCTTTGCTATTACTTATTTTTGTAAAATGAATTTGGTTGTCTCGCGTTAATATTATAGTTGATAAACTTAGAATTCGAAATAAAATAAATTTCAAACAAAATAAATTGAGAAGAGTCCACGCAATAAAGAAAACATCCTGCCATCAGTATTTTGTGCGGTAAGCGTGACCACATGCAAACAAATAAGTCTTGTGTACTCACACAAAATACAAGAAGATACATTAGTATTGGAAAAACTATGAAGAAAGAAAACAACTTGCCTTCTGATTCTTAAGTACTGTTTAAGATCTATATTTTGCTGTACTACGGACTGAGTACGCAACGTCTGAGCAGCCTAATATGGTCTTAGAAGTAAAGAGTCCCAAGCAGCCGTTGAATTGGCCAGAAAATACAAGTGAAAACGGAAAGACTAAAAGCAGCTTCAATAAGACTTTTACGACCGATTCACTCTGTAACAAGCAAAAAGAAGAAAAGAAGACTTCAAGAACTTCGTTTCGAATAACTGAATTTATTTTATTTCGGTTACTCTTACAAAATTTTGCATTCGTTTTTAAGTATTATAATTATTAAGACACCAAAATTTTTTTATTGATGTCATCTTATCGTAAGATAGCAGAATCTAAAAAACCATCCCATAATAAAAATTTAAGAAGTAGGGGTGCAATTCCAAAAACACCTGAGCTGGCACAATTAGGTTTTCAGCCACGTTCGGAATCATTTGCAAGTCCGAGTATAAAATTCAGTCCTCCCTACCGCAGTACAGAATTTCTAGAAACAACCTCAACTGATTTTCCTCAGAGTTCTTCCGAAAAATCACATTATTCAGATACAGATATTGATAATTTACCAAATACATCACAAATCTCAAGTTCGGATATAGAGTCATTAACTAATACATCCTTCTTTAGTTCCACATCGAATAATACGATATTAGATCAATCCGAGCAACGGACCGAAATAGAATTCGAACAATCACAAATTTTACGAGATAACATAATTTTTGATCAATCTACTATTGCAGAATCTTTTGATCTTCGTTCTTTCATCCGCTCAAACACTGAACTGAGTTGTGCGGACTTAACAGTAACAAAACCAGAGCAGTCTGATAATTTGACGATTTTACCGATTTTATTCGACCCCAAAATGGCAGACATTTCTTTAACGGACGCCTTAGCCACTCAGCAGACTCCCAGAGTCCCTAAGTTCGTTCACCCTGAAGTATTTAATCCTATTACAAATAGGAACCCAAAAAAGTTCTTACAAGCTTATGAAAAAGCTGCAAGCATTAATGCTTGGGCAAATAAAGAAAGAATATGTTTCTTCGGAGCTTATCTCCAAGGACCAGCTTCAATTTGGTATGATAAATACAAAATTGCTGACAACAATCAAAATAATAATTGGATTAGGATCTGTGACGATTTTCTAAAGGAATTTAGCGGTGAATCAGTTTTTCGTGAACTTCGATTTAAGTTACGACAGAAAAAACAGGATGAACATCAAGATATAAACACGTACCTATATGAAATTTTAGATATGTGTTATAATTTAAACGTAAATATGCCAGATGTAGAAATTGTTGATTTTTTTGAGTCCGGATTACATCATAAATATCAATACCAATATAGCCTTTTATGTGAAGATAATATGGATCTAGCTAACCTGAAAAAGAATGTGTTAAAAATAAGCGACGCTAAGAAACGTGAGAGTATATTCACATTGGAAAATACGGAACCGTCTTTATTATTTCACGACATTACTCAACCTACACAGGTGCAGCCAAATTACCGTTGGAATTTTAACCGTACTTGTAACGGACAAAATTTTTATTCAAATTTAAATGATCAAACTCGAGATGCTCGTCCGATTTGTTTTAAATGTTTAAAACCCGGCCACCTTAGTCGGACGTGCCGGAGGCATAAAGGATTGTAATAATTTTTAAAAGGTCATTAGGATTAGGCTAGATATATTTTTTATTTTTTTTTATTATTAATTGATTATTAGATTCCCTATTGTCAGAAATATATTTTGATAATTGGATGATTAGGTGTTTTCTCATTTCTGAAAGATATTAGATTCCTTGTTATCGGTAAATAATAAGAGGAGTATTCAGCAAAAAAGAGGCATCTTTTTTTTTTGTTAAGAACGATCACGAAAAACCTGATCAGGGGTATATGCATTTATTTATGATGTTGGTGTTAGAGGAGAAACCCCCGTGCATATACGTATCGTGATGTTAAACTGTTTGGTTGATTTTTGAACTGGGGGAACAATCGTAAGTGCACTACGACCCTTAATCCTTAAGTTGCAACAGTTATAAGGGCAACAGATGATTTATTTTTGAGCGCAAACGAGAGAGGGGGAAGAAAAAGTAGACTGCTTACCTGTTGTGCCTATAGAATCAACTTCGTTCGTTGTAAGTTCAATTTTCGTTGTGAACTGTACGATCGACTCATCGATTCCAACATGGTTTAAAACGTCGAACCATACCATGTTCTGAATGCCAAAACAGAGCTCTAGTGGTTGGTTTGAGGTTGTATGACCTACGTTGAAGCGTTTGTTTTTTAATGCAGTGACAAATACTTGCATTATGCATAAATGAATTGTCAGATACAAATTCTGAAATAATGTTCAATTCAGGTGATTTGTAAATTTTCAAATTGTAAAGATTTGAAAGAATTGGATTTTTTTTTTAATAAAAGCAAATAAGTCAAATTGATTTATTTGTAACATTTTTATACAGCTACTGTATTTTTTTTAAATGGAATTTTAACACATACAACTTTCAAAATCCTACGAAAACGAGTTGGCATTTTCGAGAGACAGAACGCCAACCGCAAACGGAAACATTATAAACTACTGATTGAAGAGTTTTGAAAAGTTTGGGACACAGTACATAAATTGTTTTGTACTTTTATTACTTCTATATCTTGTAAACTTGCCTCAAATTTTCAAACAGTTTTTCAAAGTAGTTTATCTTCGCTAAAATAAACACAGATCTCTGATGTAACTTTATATCTAAGTACCTACGTTAATTTATAGTAGCGTACATAGTTGTTGCTTTTTACAGAGAAACTGATGGTTGAAATAATCTTAACTGATAATTTTTATTTTCATATTTTACTTGATTAACTAATATACTAATTTCAATATTACCATTTTCGATTTTGTTAGATTTTAGATATTTTATATACTAACATTTATTTTTTAAACTCAAATGTATATCTACCTTAAAAATGCAACAGCCAAAGAGCGTCACTACTTTCCATCCGCATCGTGAGAATATGGGAATCACAACTATCAATTGAAGTTCCTTGCACAAATATGCAACGATGATTAAACATTTAATACAAAGATGAAGAAGATGCAGAAAAGTTTTTAGAATTGTTCTGTAAGATTTACACTTATTGTGTAATCTTCAGCTTTCTAGTAGTGGAATATGTAGCACTTCAAAGCATATTCTACCTGTGTGAATATAACTAAACACACTTTGCTATTAAAATCAAGACAGGTGTTTTGAAACGAGATGGTGTACGAAGGACGAGGTTTAACTTCTCTATGGAGAACCTGAAATTCAGTCAACATCGTCAACTACGTACGAAATCATTAACACGAATTGGAACAGCAGAGGAAGGAATATATATGTTATATATTCATTTACCAATCTTTGTATTTACATGGTTATCACAATCACGTTAAAAATAGATGAATTGTAGTTTACTTGCTTAGCTGAAGGACAAATAGTCGAATCGTTTTACAAAATCCATCTTACAAGAAGACTCCGTGGAATCATCAATAAGAAATACCATTGCAACAAAAGCAAATGCATTTTTGAGGGTAACGTTTGTACCATTTGTAATTTTTATAATCATATTGTTTTTATAGCATTTATTTTATAGAAAATAACTAACATTGAATTAATTTATTTTTTTTGTAACACTTTTGTGTATCAGTCTTAGATCTTCATTCTTTTCTCAATTTTGAGGACAAAATTACTGGAGAAGGGGAATATGTAATGAAGCAGAATTATTTAAATATCATTTAACAGCATTTCCTTAAGAAAGTAAATTATTAACATTGAATACGTTAATATTTAGTATGACTGATATAAAAAGGTGACGCAACGTTTGTTTAAAATAGGATGTTATTGAAATGTTTATCAAATAGACATGCACCTGCAAAAGATGTGTCATGTAAACAACTTGTTATTTTAATCTTAATGTCCTAAGATAATAATATGAATAATACACTTCAATGCCAACACCTGCATTTAGATAACGAGCAAGGCGATGATTAATGTTTATATGAAACAATAATTACAAATGAATTATATAAATAGTTTGAACACATGTTACGAACAAAATCGTATAAATACATGAGATTCATTTCTAGTAATTCAGTCTTGAATAAGAGGTCTTACGACGATGACTGAATTGTATTCAGACGAGAGACTCTTTGTTAGAATGGTTTATAAAGATGTATTATTCATGTAAGTAGATAAGCAATGTTAATATTTTTGTGTATCGTCTAAGTCCATCAGACTTAGAACTTATTAAGTGTTTGGGATTTCATATTTGTAGACCAGTATAAATAATGTTTGTATGTAAAAGTATTACAATATATTTGATGTTAGTTTTGATCGAGTATTATTAAATGAAACTTCTCGCAAAGCCAAGCCTTAACATACGTAATCGAAGGGGTCTAAGACTCTACCATCATAATCAATAAATGAAAAGAACCACTTCGTTACAATAATTCATAAAAATGGAGTAGAAAAAATGTATAAAAGTTACTAATTACGAATAAATGTTTATAAAATAATTTAAAAATGTCTTTATTTATAGAAACAAAAATATTCGAAAGGCTTTGATTTTCATTTGCTTCACAAAAAGGGAAAAAATCAGACCTAACTGATTTAAGGAAACAGTTTTAATTCATTGCTGAAAGTGGCTTCAAGAGCAATACTTGTCTTGCAAACATGGTTTAAAAGAGCTCTTCGAGGCTTTAACTTTTATACTGGTTTTTCTTTTTTCAGGAATGATTTATGTAAATACCTACGAAAGTCTAACCAATGTTGGCGAAACAGTTGTGGATTATTGAAAAGGAAATCCGAGACCCGTAAATTTTTATTTAAAATTTTAATAAATCATTCGAAAACCTGCGCAAAAGTTTCCCTTTCTAAAAAAATAACTGAAATTGGTATCCTTCTGCTTAAAAAATATTTCAAATTCTATGCTTTTAACATTCTTAGCCTAAACATTAATGACACGTGTAAGCAAAATTAGATTATCCAAGGTTTTTCCAAATAATTTAACCTAAACAATACGCATCCACGCCAATAAAATCATAGTTAACGTGTTATCCTTTAACAACAATACAAAACTAGTTTAAAACAAAAATTAAACGTTTAACAAACGAAACTATTTTTGAATAAATTAATTTCAAATTAAAAAAATAGACATCTTATAAAATCGAAAGTAGTAAATAACAAAGTTCATAAGACAATAATAATAATAATACATTACAATAAGCTATTAATCACTTTCTCTCCATAAATAATCAAACCCTGATTATACCTATTGGAAGATTGTAAATATTTTATAACGGGCCGCCCAAATCGTGTACCTGGCCGTCGACACCGACGAAGCAAAACGTAGTCGCAAAGAAACTAATAAAGTTAATACGTAAGGTATGATAACATATAAAACGCCTTTAAAATAAATCAAATTGAAAGTAAAGTACAAACCAGTATATGAAGTTTAACGAGTATGGTCGCCTTAAATGGCAAAGTAAATTAAATAGCAACTTTGAAATAGAGCATTAAATAAAATCAGGCCCCAACCTAGAACTCTGCAACTCCCGCTACTAGAAAAATGTTAAAAAATATTGCGCGGCTATCGAAATATTTCTTGTAGACTCCCACTGCAACAGCAACCGCAGTTTATATCCCAGTTATTCTGCAAGAAATTAATAAACGCCCAGCAGCGAATATTAATATTAAACAAGCATTTTGTATTGGCAACCACTCAGATAACCTCTTACGTACCAATAGAATATACTTTACATACCTATTAATATATAATTAAGCTGTTATAATCAAGAGGTACGTTTCATCAAGCCAATAATTTACACCTTTTAATAAGTAAACCATTGCAGCATATGTGGGTAACAAAATTACATAGTTATCTATACGTTTAACAAGCGAGTAATTATAATCTTATTTGCGAGTTTAATTTTCAATAACAAATCGATTTCCCTAGGTATTTTACGTAATATATAATTAATAACTAAGTTATTCTTTATCGTGTATTCCAATCGATCCGGGTTGTTGTCCTACTTATAAGACATGAAAACCAATTACGTATTTATGATATTTTACTGAAACCTATCTATAAGGCTAGTTTCTTCACTCAATAAATTTACCTACTTGTAGAGGGTAAAAAACTTTCAAAACTTAAATTTAAAAAGTTAAGAGGAAAGCTATAGGTAGTTTGTTTAATTTCCAATATTTCCGTTTTAGTGTTATATTGTATGGAAAACTACTTTGCTGTATATTATCTGAGGAATGTCAACAAACAAAGGTCGACGAAAATCATACTTCAAATTACAATGAAGTGATTTTGTTTAATTTGTGTTAAATTAAAAGTTTTTGGTAGTAAAATAAGAAAGCTTTGTATTGGCAAATATATTAATTTCTCATGCGAGATTGTGTGCTAACGCAGCGTTAAAGTCTCCACGGTTTTAGCTTAGATTTTATGAGAAAATGTTATTTACACAAAACAACAATTCGCAGTATTTAAACAAAGATAAATAAAAGAATTAACTTTATTTTACAGGAATTTCTTCTTATACAGCCCTGAAATCTGAAATGATTTTTTAAGGTCTACCAAAATTATAGCTTAAGTTACAATCAACCACTTTTATTTAATAACAAAAATTGAAGTTTTGGTCGTAAAATAAATCAAGTTGTTAGTCGTGAGTATATGCTAACGCAGCGTTGAAATCTCCAATTTTCTTAGATTCCTTGGGAGAACCTGCATGAGGCATTTGCATGAAACTACAATCAACAGTGGTCAAATACAGATAAAGTTACAAAACATTATTCTAGATAAATACATATATTGATTTATTGCTTTTACAGAAATCCCTTCTAATATAGCCCCGAAATCTTTTTATCTTTTCAGGGTCCACGAACATCATAACTTAGTTTACATCTTTTTTTCTATTTAATAAGAAAATTAGTTGTGATCCTACAATTAACAAAAATAACAACAATAAGTTAAAATGTTATACACAAATGGGCGCTAACGTAGCGTTCAAGTCTCCAGGGTTTTCTTGGATTCTTCGAGAAAAGATATTTTATTCCCATATCTTGATAACAGAATATCTGCAGTTAAAATGAACGCAACCAATAATAATAATTCTAATGTAGTCCTAAAATCTTTTCTCTTTCAAAGTCTAGCAAAATCAACTCAACTTTCAATCAAGTGCTTTCATTTAATAACAGAATTAAAATTTTGGTAGTAGAATGCTTTAGCAAATAAGTTAATTTGTTATACATATAAGAATGTATGTTAATGCAGCGTTGAAATCTCTAGAGTTTTGTTGGATTCTCTGAGAAAATTCCATTTGTTATTTGTAAGAAATTACAATTAACAGTGTTTAAATAAAGATTAAAGCTTGCAAAACGCCACTCTAAATAAATAAATTGATTGATTAACCTTATTTCACAAAAATTTCTTCTAACATAGCCCTGAAATCTTCTGATTTTTTCAAGATCCGCCAAATATCTTAATGTAATATACATATGATTAACCGAGATTAGTTAATAAAAAAAAAATTGATGTTTGATAGGAAAATAAGAAAGCTGTGGCAAATCAAGCGAGAATGTATGCTAGCGCAGTGTTAAAGTCTCCAATTTTTTAGACTCTATGAGGAAATTAAATTTGTCATTTGTACGAAAAATCACGCACACTGGAAGGAAGCCCCTGGACAAAGACAGTCAAAAGTCTTTCTAGAGGGCCCTTCGTGGAAATTAAGTATGAGTAGGGAAAATGTCTGACTATTCCCGTGAGTAATTACGGGTCACTGTCAACTAAATAGATACATATACAGGGTGTGTAAAAATTCGCGTGCAAGCTCTCCGTAACTTTATTCCTTGGACAATAATAAGGCGAAGTTCTTATAGCGAAAAAGTCACCATATGCTTCCTCAACTCGTGCGAAGCCTTCAAAGTTCAAAATTGGCATCGCGAAAAGGAAGCCGTTTTTCCAAAATTCTGTTACTTTATGCATTAGATTAAGTAACAACGGCAACAATTTAGCATCGTTTATCATTTAAAAGTGCCAAAAAAAATACTAGTCTTCATAATTTCAATTCACAGAATTCTTCAAAATGTGTATTGTAACAAATTATACAATGACATCATCGCCGCGTCAGCTGTTCTCGAGCCGACGAGTAAATTCGATGAGTCTTCTAGCAAAATCCACAAAACTCGGGAGTCAAAGGCCGCCGCAGATAAAAGAGCCGGACGAACACAAACCCGGCAGTCTTGAACAGATAATCGCGGCCTACGTATAAATAAATACCTACGTTTAAATAAATAATAACTGTTACATAAATTACTTTAGTGTTCGGTTTTAATATTAAGTGTTCGGTTTAGTTTTACGTTAGTTTTAATTGTTGTTCTTTATAATTATTTCGTACTTTAAGTTTGTTTAATAAATTAATTTACACCACGAACCGAGTTTATGTTAAATAAACGTCGTAAAAACGTTACATTGGCGTCAGGTGTGGGGTTCGGTGTTGAATTAAAAAATAAAAAAATAAATAAAAAGACAGTTGAACTGCTTAAAAATTAAGTGCTTTAAAACAAGTAAAATGGCAACAAAATTACTTCACGAGTTGAAAGTGGCCGACTTGAGAAGAGAATTGGAAGAAAGGGAATTGGATACGGCAGGTACAAAAAATGAATTACAAGCACGACTAAAAGAAGCGTTATTAAAAGAGGGCCAAGATCCAGAAACTTTTAGTTTTGAGATGCCAGGCACCGGAATTGATTTTAAAGTACTACTAAACAAAATCGACGAAATTTCTGGAACTTTGAAACAAGAATTACTGGAAAAAGTTGTAGAAAATTCTAGAACCCTAGAAGACAAAATACTGGAAAATTGGGGAACGTGGAAACAAGAATTATTAGAAAAGGTTCTGGAAAATTGTAGTAAGCTTAAACAGGAAATGTTAGAAAATTCCAGAACGTTACAGAATAAAATTGTAAAAATGGTGGAAAATAGATGGCTCAAATGGAACTAGCAACGTTTGATGGAAAGACACCATGGTCCACCTATCACAAACAATTCGAAGCGGCTGCCAGTGCTAATGGTTGGACTGACCAAGAAAAGGCTGTGTTATTAATCATTGCTTTGCGCGGGGACGCCTCGAACGTTCTTCAAGCGATTCCAACAAGCCAACAGAATGATTACCGATTGTTAGTCTCCCGATTGGAAATGAGATATGGGGACGCACATCTGCAACAAGTGTATCACACGCAAGTGAAGAATCGGATCCAGAAGAGTGGTGAGAATCTTCAAGAATACGAAGCTGATATTGCACGATTGGTTCGACTAGCCTACCCTACGGCTCCTGAGTCCTTCTTAGAACAGATAGCAGTAGTACAAACGTTCGTAGATGGTTTAAGGGATCGAGAAACGCAACAGTCATTGAGGTTAGCGCGGCCAAGAACAATAGACGATGCACTCGCCCACGCTTTAGAATTTGAAGCGGCGAAACAAGCGTCACAAGGACACGGGCGTGTCCGCATGATGGCCGATGAACCTGAAGGCTCCCAAGACCGGTTAGAAGAGTTGGTACTGAAGATTATTCGGAAGAAAAGGCGCCGAAAGAAGAATGTACATGGAAAACTAAAAGATGTTGACCAGAAGGGGCGAACATTGACCTCGAGAGGAGATGCCCCGAAGATCACCATCCACGCCGTAGCGTCAAAGAACCGAAATGCCAGTCTGTTTGTTGATGGAAACATTGCCGACCAAACTGTTCCGCTACTCATTGATACTGGGGCAACAAAATCCATCATACGCTCAGACATTTTGCAAGAATCCGTGAAGCTGTCATCCACGAATACCCAGCTTCGGACTGCGACAGGTGATGTGATAACGACGCATGGTATAGCGAAGATGACCATCGGTATTGGAAGCAAGAAGCTTGTACATGAAGTATTAGTGGCTGACATCACTGACGAATTCATCCTGGGAATGGACCTTTTGAGAAAATTCGGGTTTTCGCTGGATTTGAAGGAAGGAGTTCTAAGAATCGGCAACAAAGAACTTCCTCTACATCCAATGGACGATCCTGTAGTACGAGTCCTGTTAACGGAAGACGTGACGGTGCCTGCTAGAAGTGAACGAATTGTCAAGGCAGGTCTGGATGGAGATCTTCGGGCGGGATGTGTACGAATGATGGAACCTATTTGGGACAAAAAGGTCCACAGTGGTATACTGGTAGGGAAAGCGCTGGTCAAGGTTGGAGAAACAGTACCGGTGAGGATTATGAACGTCAATATGGAGCCGGTGACGTTGAAGAGGAACACCCTTGTGGGGCAGTGTGTACCAGTATCCCAAATAGCCCAATGCATGAATGAATCCCAAAGACCAGCTACCAAACAACATGCTGGTGAACGTGTTGACATGATAACCAATTCATGTGAAGACCTTAATGAAACAGAATTGAAGAGTGTGCGAACTTTGATTTGCCAATACCGAGACGTCTTTGCCCTTGATGAAGATCAAAAGGGACGAACAAAAGTGGTACGACATAAGATCAACACCGGGGATTCCAGACCTATACGACAGCGTCCGAGACGACTTCCATGGGCGAAGCGTGACGAAGCTGAGAAGATTATTACCGACATGAAGAAACAAGGGGTCATTGAACCATCAAACAGTCCATGGGCATCACCAGTGGTTCTAGTTGGCAAGAAGGATGGATCAACGCGTTTCTGTGTGGACTACCGGCAGCTCAATGAGGTCACGAAGAAGGACAGCTATCCCTTACCGCGTATTGATGACACCTTGGACACGTTATCTGGTTCACGGTGGTTTTCGACACTGGACTTGAAGAGTGGTTATTGGCAAGTTGAAATGGAATCTGAAGACCGAGAGAAGACTGCGTTCACCATCGGTTCGGGATTATGGCAGTTCACAGTTATGCCCTTTGGCCTATGCAACGCTCCGGCCACCTTCGAGCGCTTGATGGAGACCATTTTGAGGGGATTGTCCTGGAAAACTTGCCTGGTGTATCTTGACGACGTAATCGTGGTTGGCAGGTCATTTGAAGAACACTTGGCAAACCTAAAAGAGGTGTTCCAAAGACTTCGTGGAGCCAACTTGAAATTAAGTCCGAAGAAGTGCCACATCTTTAGAAAAGAAGTCAACTATCTTGGACATGTTGTCTCACGAAATGGAGTAGCAGCCGACCCTGATAAAATCCGAGCGGTGCAAGAATGGCCAACACCAAGGGATAAACACCAAGTGCGAAGTTTCCTTGGATTATGCACTTACTACAGGCGTTTTGTTCCGGGATTTGCCAATATAGCAAAACCGCTGACAAGGCTAACGGAAGATGGTCACGATTACATTTGGAGCGAAGACTGTGAGACAGCTTTCCAACAACTGAAACATGCTCTAGTAACCGCACCGATATTAAACTACCCACGGATGGATGGAAAGTTTATACTTGATACAGACGCGAGTAACCTGGCCATTGGAAGTGTTCTTTCCCAAATACAAGATGGACATGAAAAGGTTATCGGCTATTTTAGCAAGGTCTTATCGAAAGCCGAAAGAAATTATTGCGTAACCAGAAAAGAGTTGTTGGCTGTCGTCAAGTCTGTGGAGCACTTCTACAAATACTTGTATGGGCGGAAGTTTTTGCTGAGAACAGACCATGCCGCGTTAAAATGGCTTCTGCAGTTCCGTAATCCGGAAGGACAAGTCGCAAGATGGATTGAACGGCTGCAAGGGTACGACTTTGACACGGAACATCGTGCGGGCACTACTCATCGGAATGCCGATGCCCTTTCAAGGAGGCCATGTCCAGCAGACTGTCCTCACTGCTCTCGACTAGAAGGGAAGATTTGCCGTACCACAATCGTCAACGACCATTGGTTGCCTGAAGAGTTGCAACGAGAGCAAGGAGAAGATCCCGAATTGAAAATGGTGCTTGAGTGGAAACGGAAGGGTGAAAGACCAACCTGGGAGAGAATCAGCTCTTCTAACAGAACCCTGAAGGCGTACTGGGCCCAGTGGGACTCCTTGAAGATAGAAAGCGGGCTTCTGAAGCGGCAACTGGAAAACGAAGACGGAACTACCGTCAGGCTTCAGTTAGTAGTGCCGAGAAGCCGAATGTCAGAAGTGCTTAGAAATCTTCACGATGGCACCTCAGGAGGCCATTATGGTGTGAAAAAGACTCTCGAGAAGGTTAGAGAAAGATTCTATTGGGTCAACTGCAAAGAAGACGTTAAGGAATGGTGTCGCAAGTGCGACCTGTGTGCCGCAGGGAATGGGCCGCTAGGAAAAAGAAGGGCACCCATGAGACAATACAACGTGGGCAGTCCCTTAGAGAGAGTGGCCATAGACATTGCTGGACCGTTTCCCGAGACTGATACGGGAAATAAGTATATCCTGGTAGCAATGGATTATTTCACTAAATGGACGGAAGCATATGCACTACCAAATCAGGAAGCCGTGACGGTCGCCGAAGTGCTAGTTAAGGAATTCTTCAGCCGCTTTGGTGTACCCTTGGAACTACATTCGGATCAAGGCCGCAATTTTGAATCTGCACTCTTCGGAAATGTTTGCCGATTATTGGGCATCCGTAAGACTCGAACTACTCCGCTACACCCGCAGTCCGATGGAATGGTGGAGCGAATGAACCGGACCATGGGCAAATATTTAGCCAAGGTTGTATCCGACCATCAACGAGACTGGGATCAATATTTGCACCTGTTCTTAATGGCCAATCGTGCCGCAGTTCACGAAACCACTGGTCAAACGCCGGCCTGCATGATGTTTGGACGCGAACTGCGACTACCCTGCGACCTCGAATTTGGAAGTCCGCCTGCGGAACAAGAGGTAGCAGGAGATGATTACGTCACGAAATTGAAATTGAAGTTGAATGACATCCACGATCGGGCCCGCGGTAATACCCAGATCGCTAGCGACCGGATGAAGAATTCCTACGACGTAAGGACCCAAGAAGGCGGATTTCAGCCTGGAGATTTGGTTTGGCTCTACAACCCGCAGAGGCGTCGTGGTTTCTCACCGAAGCTACAACGGAATTGGGAAGGTCCGTATCAAGTGAAGAAGCGAATAAATGACGTAATCTATCGCATTCAGAAACAACCCAGAGGAAAACCAAAGGTGGTGCATTCCAATCGTTTGGCACCATACGAAGGAAGTAATGACAGAGCCCTGGGTGTTGAAGACGAGGGCAGAGAACTCATCAACAGAGTAGAGCCTGCCGAAAGCCGACCGACTTTTGAAGAGTTCATGGCGGCGTTTTCCGGAACCGGAAAAGCACGATTTGGAGTGACGACTGAAGTACAGCAAGATCTCTTCAAGGTTCCTACTGATTGTTCGATAGCTCACTGCGTATCCAAGGACCTTCGTTTAGGAAGAGGAATTGCGGTCGTATTTAAGAAGAAATTTGGGCGACTAGACGCACTCGAAAGACAGGACCCCACGGTCGGCAAAGCTTTATATCTCCCAGATCAACAACGATTTATTTATTATTTGGTTACGAAACAGTTCCATTACCAGAAGCCGGATTATGGAGACCTCTGGAATGCTCTATGGGATTTGAAGAAAGACCTGTTAGCTAGGGGCATTAAGAAGTTGGCAGTTCCCAAACTCGGCTGTGGGCTGGATCGGCTAGATTGGAGGACCGTACGAAACATGCTGGAGGTAGTCTTCAAGGACTCCGGTGTTACTATCCTGGTCTGCAGTTTTGATTCAATGGCTGCATTAACACCGAAGAAGAGTGTAGACTGTTACTTCTACCGCAGTGGGACCTGCAGAAGAGGAGAACAGTGCCGATACCGTCATGACCCGTTCTTCAGGAATCAAGGGTCGAAACCTGTTCTGGGACAGAACAGACTTAAAGAAGGGGGCAGTGTAACAAATTATACAATGACATCATCGCCGCGTCAGCTGTTCTCGAGCCGACGAGTAAATTCGATGAGTCTTCTAGCAAAATCCACAAAACTCGGGAGTCAAAGGCCGCCGCAGATAAAAGAGCCGGACGAACACAAACCCGGCAGTCTTGAACAGATAATCGCGGCCTACGTATAAATAAATACCTACGTTTAAATAAATAATAACTGTTACATAAATTACTTTAGTGTTCGGTTTTAATATTAAGTGTTCGGTTTAGTTTTACGTTAGTTTTAATTGTTGTTCTTTATAATTATTTCGTACTTTAAGTTTGTTTAATAAATTAATTTACACCACGAACCGAGTTTATGTTAAATAAACGTCGTAAAAACGTTACAGTATGCTTGTATCAAGGATGTCATGACATTCTTGATACAAGCAAATACATTTTATTTATTATAATTATGAAGACTAGTATTTTTTTTGGTACTTTTAAATGATAAACGATACTAAATTGTTGCCGTTATTACTTAATCTATTCATAAAGTAACAGAATTTTGCAAAAACGGCTTCCTTTTCGCGTTGCCAATTTTGAACTTTGAAGGCTTCGCACGCGTTGAGGAAGCATCTGGCGACTTTTTCGCTATAAGAATTTCGCCTTATTATTGTCCAAGGAATAAAGTTACGGAGAGCTTGCACGCCAATTTTTACACACCCTGTATACAATGAGAATCAGAGAAAAACCAGGGTGTAGAAGGTCGGGAGAGGGGGAAGAAACTGTTCTCCATCTACTGAGCCACTGCGACGGTTTTGTTGGTAGTAGAGGCCTAACATTCTTGGGAATGAAAAACTGACCGAAGAAGAAGTAAGGCCGGCACATTTAAAAAGAATTCTGGACTTCATTACACATACACAGAGATTATTTAATAATAACAATTAGATAGTAAAATAGGGAAGTTTTGATAAATAAGTGAATTTGTTAGAAAAAAGTGTATTATGCTACGCAGTGTTGAAATCTCCCAAGTTTTCTAGATTCTTTGAGAAACATCTGTTATTTGTATGTAATTACATTTAACAGTATTTAAAGATTAAAGCTTACAAAACACCACTCTAAAATAATAAATTGATTATTTAACTTTATTTTACAGAATTATTTTTTAATAGAGACCTATAATCTTTTGATTTTTCAAAACCTATCAAAATCATAATCAACCGGGGTCATTAACTTTAAAAAAATAGGTATTTGAGAAAAACAAAAGCTCGGGCAAAAAGTTAGTTTGTTTATATATATATATACCGGGTGTCAACGAAACCTGGGGCACCCCCATAAATTTTTTATTATTTAAGATATCTAAATAAAATTTGGCATATGTAATATACTCTTTAAATGGTATTTGTTGACATAGGAAACAAGTTTCTGTCACTTCCGGTTTCGCCGGAATTGACATCAACTTTGTTATTTTAAATGGAACACCCCGTATATTTATACATTTTTGGAATCTCCATTTAATTTTACGTATGGTAGTATCAAGTTTGAAACATTTTGATGACAAAGTAAATACTTGCAGAAGAGTTTATTTATTAATCTAGGATGCCATGGCCTGCGTAATATGGAAGTCAGGGTGCTACGACACTCAAAACAAATTATTTTAGCACTTCAACTGTGGCAAGTCTGTCTTTTTTTTGTGCATTTCATTTGTTTCACTTGTTTTAAAACCCAGTATCTAGATTTAAATGTCCAAAATACGTTTTTTTTGAACGGAGAGTGTTATTCCGAATTAAATTTTCATATTAATCCCGCGTTATGGGTATCAATAAAATCCTTGAAAAACGCTCCTTTTTAATATCCTAGTGTCCCACCCTAGTGCCATTTGAAAAAATAGAGTTATTCTCGAAAAAGCATTTTTTCCAACTTTAGGCCATTCTAATACAGCAACTAAAATAGTTAAAGTTCTAAAACAATTTGTCTCGAGTGTTGGGGCACCTTGACTTTCATTTTGCGTAAGTCATGGCACTCTAGATTAACTTCTGCAAAAAATTACTTTGTCATCAAAATGTATCGAACTTGATACTAACATACGTAAAATTGAATGGAGATTCCAAAAATGTATAAATATATAGGGTGTTCCATTTGAAATAACAAAGTTGATGTCAATTCCGGCTAAACCGGAAGTGACAGAAACTTGTTTCATATGTCAACAAATGCCGTTTAAAGAGTATATTACATATACCAAATTTCATTTAGATATCTTAAAAAATAAAAAATTTATGGGGGTGCCCCAGGTTTCGTTGACACCCTGTATATATATATATATATATATTGCTGTTGATTAAAACATGATTATTATCTAACTAATTAATTCGAAAGTCTTTGTTCTATTTATTGTTAAGCGAGAATCTGTACTAATGCAGCGTTAAAGTTCAACATAATTTAAAAACTAATAAAATATAGCAAATCCTCTAGATTGAGATTATTTGACTTCTGTAATGGAAACGCTTTGGAGACTAACTGAAACTATTTAAGTTAAATTAAATTTAATATCAAGTATGTGGTGGTACTCTCCATAAGGCCATATTCCTTTGGTTATTCAATACTGAGATGGTTTTTAGGATTGTTTCACTTTTTCTAATTTAGCTACAATATAAAGATTCCTTGGTCCCTTCGGTAGCGTTAAAATACGGGCGTAAAAAATTTTATTTTATGAACATTTGTTCTACACTACAACACTGAAATTTCTCAATTTTTCCAAGATCATAAAATAATTTACAATCAATTGAAACTACCAAAGCTACCTTTGCAATTATTAAAAACCTCCCAGATATTTTAAAATGAATATTTTTAAAATCGCTAATTGACTAGTACAGGAGGAAAGTATTCTGATGCATCATTGAAATCTTCTATATCTCCACAGAATCTGTTTTCAATTAAAACATTTTCAGAAATAAACTTGCTAGAAAATTAATAACCAAATATTTCAACTTTATTTTGTAACAAATTATTACAATATGGCATTAAAATTAAAATCTCTCTTGTTTTTCAAGGTCTACGAAAATTTTAATTTCATTTAGAATCTATTGAACTGATTTAATAAAAAATTAAATTTGGGCCGTAAAATAAGACAGCATTACCAAATAAATTAATTTGCTATACCAGAATATATTTTAACGCAACGTAGAAGACTGTGAGACTATATTTGCTGCTATAACTTCAAAAACGATTAAACAATAGCAAACCTGAGACAGACACATAAAATGCGATTCTAATGCACAAACCAACATCCCCGAATTTTTCGTGATTTACAGAAAAATACTATTGTTTACGGTTATTCAAGAGAAAATTATATACTGAAGTTATCAATTTACAGAAATGTTTGCACTTTTTACAAAATCATGCATTTGCATTAATGAAATCAATTCAACTGTGTTAAAATAAATTAGAAAAAAAATTGAACAACCAAATAATTTGGTTTTAGTTTAATGGAATATGTATTCTGACTCAACATTAACATCTCCAAGATATTTTGACGTTTTCGACAGTAAAAAACAATTTTCAGTATGGACAACTTAGATTTATTTGTATGAAGCACGGCGAACGAATCTATAGGATTTAAATGGCTATTTAGAAACACATTCAGCATAGATGACGTAGGTTTGCTTGCATAAAATAAACAAAAAAAAGCAGTTAGACACTTGAAATTAAGTAACTATACGGTGATGTGTTCTAGCCCAACGTTAAAAGCTCAATGTTCAAACGTAAGGTTAAAATCTCCAGGGTATTTTAATTTTTAAGAAGATAAGGATATAATTGGCCTTATGTAAATTTAGAAGCTTTTCGCATACCTGAGAAATGAATAAAAGAAAACTTGCATAACACGTGCTTGTATAGGGTTGAAAAGTCCCGACAGCTTCTTTGATTCTTTAAAAATTTATTCAGATATTCTTCAACCGTTTAAATAAAATAAGAAGACTAATATTCTTTTGGCCAATAACTCTATCTACTGACTTTTTCAATATCCAAATCCCATTCGATAAATAGCGTCGTTAAATAAATAAATAAATGTTTTGCAATTTAACTAAAAATAAAAATAAAGCCAAAACCCACACAAATACTGATGAGAATTTTGCAAGTTGTTAACACAGATTATAATAAAATAATAAAAAAGGGTAGCTAGCAATTACTATCCAAACCAACAAACCTTTTCCAGAATTACTCTCAATTTCTTTATTCTTTCATTATTAATACAGGCTCTTCTTCTTTATAACTGTTATTTTGATAGCTTTACAAACAGATTCATAACCGAAAGCCTAGCTGCTGCCTATTAAATATCTCCAATTAAATTCAAACACGCTCTGGTCGACTCATTGGGTTTAATGGGCTTCGAGACATGGTCCTAATTCACCTCTAATCACGTTTTGATTGAGAGGTGTTAATACGAAGAGTGCTTTATTGAATCTTAATTGAAACTGGAAAATTATAACTTTGAGTCTCGACAAGAACAACCTTTTTTTCTTTTCTTTACTTTTAGACAGGCTTAGAAAAGTAACGATGGCAAAGAGTACTAAATACCTATCGATCAGAAGAAAAATAAACAAACTTTCTAGTTTGATTTAAATTTTTGAAGTTAAAAATAAGCATTTAGTATTTGTTAAAGTTTCAATTGTTGGAATTATGTAGATTTAAACGTTACCTAAAATCGGAATGATTTTATGCGTCTGATATATGTTTTTATAGTTGTAGGTTGGAGGTAAATTACTTTTCTGTTGTCGGGGCCTTCAACCCTGTTGCTTACCATACATATTTCTCTTTATTTCTATTGATTTGTGAGATTTGTGATGATTTGTCAAAGGCTTCTAGCTATACTTTATATAAAAGCAAATTATACATTTGTTTTATTAAAAACTTGATATAAATACAAATTATACATTTATTTTGTTAAAACTCAAAGAACATATTTCAACGATGCGTTAGAATACATCCCCGTATAATTTGCTAACTACTTTTTTGCTTTCTTTCATATCGATAAACATAAGTCTACATTGATTTTTTTTTTAACCTAAATACAATAATAAATCTATGCTGAAAGAATCGAAATACCCTGGAGATTTCAACGCTGAGTAGAGTACACCGGTCATATAATTATCTAGTTAATTTAAGGTTTCTAACTGCTTTCTTTTCTTTCATGCAACAAACGTTTTGCATACTGAATTTTTTTCTAAATAATCAACAACAGAAATCTAGGATAGCACTAGAATACTGAAAATACTCAAAATATTCTGAAGATTTCAACGTTACGTAAGAACATCGTGGAATAATTAGTTAATTTCAGATTTTGAATTGCTTTTTGAAACGGCAGTACGGCAGAGTGGGAGTGCACGTAGTACTGAAATATACAAAGTTAAGCAAGAGCCTGCTTGGCCAGAACTTGGATGGGTGACCGCTCGGCGGCTCGGTGCGTAAGGCTATTCAACACTGTAAAGGTATAAGTGGGTAAAAGCAAAGGAAAGAACTGCTTTCTGTTTCCTTTTCATGCAAACAAGCTTGCGTTCTACATACTGAATTTTTTGTATAAATAACTAAAAAAAACTATGACGATATTACTGCTAAAATATATAATTAAAATACCCTGGAGATTTCAATGTTACGTCAGAACCCATTTTCGTCTAATTAGTTAATTTGAGATTTCTAACTACTTTTTTCTTTCTTTCATTCAAATAAACATAAACTATTCAGACTTCTTTTACTAAACAAATAATTCTAAGATGGCATTTACCTTGAAAATATTTAAAATATTATGGAGATTTCAATGTTCCGTTAGAATACGTATTGCGCTAATTATTTAATTTGTTTACTTCAGCTTTGTTTGTTTCAAATTTCCAATTCCTTTTTGATCACTTCTCAATTTTTTTTTAGAAATAACCTAATATGGTATTAGAATTTGTAGCATTTATTCAACAGAATCCAGAATTTCTGCTGAATTTACACTCCTCAATAAAAAAAATTAATATCTGAATTGGTTTGGAATAACCTTATATACAACAATTTTTCTATAACTTAAGAAAAATCTGGGAAGTTTAGCAATATATTAGAATTTTATTTTATGTATTTGTCTTTTCAGGTTTGCTATTTCCTAAACGTTTTTTGAGTTACATACAACTTCCTCTTAATTAAAAAGGCAGGTATAACCCTGGAGACTTAGGACACATTTTCGTATAACAAACTTATTTGCTAACGATTTTTTATTTTACGACCTAAAACTAATTTTTTATTAAGTCAATTCAATTAATGATAAATGAAGTTACGATTTTCACAGATACTAAAAAAATCAAGAATGTTATTTATTTCGATGGCATACGACAACACATTTTTATAAAAGTACATAATTTATTTTTATTTATTGAATTATAATAAATTATGAAGTCATAAGGAATCAAAGGTTCCGAAAATCTGAGTCTAATTTCTGCTTTTTATTCATAAAAAAGGTTCCAACAAGGCACATCTATAAATTTAAGAATATTATACAATCAAATTCAATTTATTACAAACACTTAAGCAGCAAGTAAACCAAAAATATTCTTAGTCTGGCCCATCTCCTCTTTCCCATAAGCTGTACCTTGATCTGACAAAATAAATTAATACTTATTGAACATTAACATTTTTCTAAAATGTTCTAACTACGGCGATATAAAAACTAAAAGGAAAAGTAAATTAAATCGTGAATTATCAATTACTGAATGGACTAAGGTACCTCAAACACCTATAATTTGCCAAGAAAGGAAAAGAAAAAACTTACATCGAATATAAAATTTCACCTAATAAACTCAATAATAAGCTTTAAGCTATATCAATCAATTATTTATTAACCAAAAAATTAAGATTGTATTATTTCGATATCCGAAATTCCTGGCACAAATTTCATTAAAACATTTATTTCTAAGTCTAAAATAAATTAATTCTCCTAATTGAAAACTGCCTTTGCAACTTATTTAAACCAACTAAAAAAAGAATAAACCTAAATCCTAAGCTAGAATAAACTTTTTTGACAGAACTACGACTAATTTAATCTAACACGGTAAAACAAAAGTAAAAAATAGTTTCTCAACAATTTTCTTAAGCAAATGATTAGGAACAGTCCTTTCAAAACAAAATAGGCAGCAGAGAAAACACGTGTCCAATCCTCATCAAGGGTCAACATTAAATTATTACAATAAATATAAACCTTATTTGTTTTTATTTGGTAAATTATAAAGAATTAGGAAATTCTAAAAAAATAAATTGGTTATTTTAGAAAAATTTGATATTCGAACCAATTTTCTTATTTTTTATTTAAACACATTTAGTTTTTGAAAAGTCTTATTATTTCCCAAAAATTTTCTTAAGAAAACGCTTAAACAGCTTTCGCATAATAAAAAAAAGTCCGCTACAGAGAAAATACGTACCCAATGACCAGCGAGGACCAAAGGTAAATGTATTTTTATAAAATAAATTGTTTATTAAACTATTAAAAGTACGAAATTCTAACAAAAACCGCTGTGTATTGGAAATTTTACAGACATTTGAGTTTTCTTACTTTTCATTCAGAAAAATGTTGTAAGAAGACTTATTGTTTCTCAACAATTTTATTAAGCAAACAATGATCTTCTCAGAACTAAGAAAAATATGGTGCAGTAGAGAAACACGTGTGCCCAATGTCAATCGAGGGTCAAAAATAAAAAAATTGCAATAAGTTTTGAAAAAATAATTTTAAACTATTTTTATTTATCTGAAATTTGAATCAATTTTCTTGTTTTTTATTCAGAAAAAAGGTTTCAAAAAATATTATTTCTCAAAAATGTTTTCAAGCAAATGTATTAGAAAAAAATATTCTCGAAATTAAAAAAAAAAACGTTTGAAAAAGGTACCCAATACCCAACGAGGCGGGCCAAAGGTATCACGTTAACACAAATTTTAAAATAAATGTTAACGATATTTCTTTCTTATAGTCTAACTGACGAATCAAGTAGTAATGCATGTCATCACTAAATTTTATGACCTCATAACTTAGTACGTCTACATGAAGTTTCAAACGATTTACAAATTTTATAACCAAAAATTTTCTGATGAAAGAGGTTGGCATTTTCCTATTCTACCGCAATTTTAGCGATATTATAAATTAACATAAAGAGATAGGGAGTAGATAATAGTTGTTAAATACAGAGGATTCCAATTACATTAAAGTAAATAACACACAACACGATCTGTCGAAACTTTTGATAGTCAAATATAAACACGTCAAGAATAATATCAACTTTACGAACAATAAATATGAGCTAAATTAGAAAATAAAAACCCAATTTCTTTCTTATTTTCAAAAATTTATAGACCTTGTGATTAAACACGGCTGCCTGCCTAATCTTAGAAAACTACAAAAATAATTTATATTTAGCAATTAAGTACATTTTGTATATTTTTATCGCGCATTATTGGTAACGCCAACCGTTGATCATGTGATTGATGACGCGTATTACCTGACTCGCCATTTGGACAATAAGAATATTTGCATTCAATTAAGTCCAAGTTAAGCAAGATTGTTTGTGCATGGGCGACTTTTTGCAACCCTTCGAGGGTGAAGGGACAGCTCAACTTAACCAGGTCCCTGTTTCCTGTTTGTAGCAGGCTACGCTAGTTCTTGCTTCTTGGAAATAAACATATCTAATCTTTAATTAAAACTTGTTTGCTTACTTCCCTTACACTAATAACTTCTTGCTACTGAACCAGCATTAAAAATATACAATCAAGTATAACTAAATTAACAATAAATTTAAATGATTTATTTTTGTTTATTGAATTATTAAAACTAACGAAATTCTAAAAAATAGAACGCTGGAAAGTGGGATTTTAGGAAAATTTTACATGATTTTCTTACTTTTTATTCTGAAAAAGTTTCAACGTGACTTTTATCACGAAAAAACTATTTAAGAATTAGAAAAAATTCTCAGGATCAATAAAATAGGTGGAAACAGAGTAGCAGTCGCCCAATGCCCATCGAGGACTAAAACTAAAATTTTAAAAATAGGAAATCATGAAAGGGCTCTTGCTAACGACCTCGTAGGTTTTATCTCAAATATTACGATATCTAAATCTGAATAGGGTTTTCCCATTACCTACACGACAACTACCCACAAATGGAATATTAGAGTAGGTACGTCCCACAATCTTTCAGTTTAGTTCCTTAGATATCTTGATTATACAATTTAATCTTTAGAAATATCAAGTTAGAAATCTTCCTTTCACAATGATTAGGTACATCAAATTTTTTAAGAATCTCAAAAGAAAATCAATTGCCTTCCAATTTTACATAAAGTATTAATTTTTTTTTAGGATTCCTTAATTTGATTTAAGAAAGGATTCTGGGTAAGAATTTTAGCAAATTCCATTAGTTTCAATTCAAGAAATGCAGAGATTAAAAAGCAAGTTTGTTCTAATTTCAGCAATCTTTCATTGTTAAAACTAATTTTCTTATTACTAAAATAGAAATTTACTGCATATGGCTTTTATTCCATTAAAATACAGTCGAAACTTACCAACGATTAATGTAGAAGGCACAGAAAAACAGCATTGAATGAAACATACCTGCAGCAAAGAAAAACAGATAAGAATTAAAATTGGACTAAGTAACTAACAAAAACTTATAGATGCAAATAAAAATGTAAACAATTATGAAGTAAAACATTTATTTCACAAGCTCATCATACTGATACATCCAAACTCGATTTAAAATTAAAATAAAGCAAATAAAGTATTAAATAATAACATATAATAAAAGTAGGGGACGAGTTATTACTTAAGATTATCTGAAACAATTACTGGTGGATTATAAGTGAAAAGTTTATTCACGTGTTTAACCAGATAAATCAAGTTGGGGAAGCACTAATTATTATTAGCACTGTAATTTCATGTAACCTGTTAGTTGTCGCCTGCATGCTAAATTAACTGCAAATTATTTACAATTAACTCGATTTTCTCACACAGATTCACGCTGCTTACTCCGTCATTTTAATAGGATAAATTGTACACATTGCGTTAATAACCGACTGTGAAATTTAACAGGTGTCAACTTTTAATAAGCACGCAAAAGTGAACTACAAAAGAACACAAAAAGGGGAGAAAGCTATGCTATACACACAAAAATGCAGTCGGCTGCTTAGCTTACAAACAGGACGATTGTTAACAACTTCCAACAATAGTTAAAGAAATTACATAAAAAGGTTAAAACAAATAAAGACAAACGCGGAAGGGAATTAAAGGGTATTTTAAGGATTTCTAGAAATTTAGCGTTTCTTAGATCGTTAGAAGGATTCCGGCGATTCTTTGTAATACTACCAATCCCCTGTAACAATTCGCAGTATGTACTCGCATTGTGTTCAGCAATATCCACTTAAATGCCAAACATGAGAATGAACCTTTACAAAAGAACAGTACGAGTTACGAAATCGATTTTTTTATCAATTGCCTGACATTTCAGGTAAATACTACAGAACTTATCCGATTTTCCACTACAACTTACATACGAAGAGCTTGCAAGTTCTGAACTGTTTGGAAGTTATTAAATTAAATCTGATAAAAAAACAAAAAAAGAAATTTAAGCAATAATAAAATATGAAATACCAAACAAAAAATATACAAAGGAGTTATAAAGTATTATTAAAACCGTGCCCATTAGTTTAATAAATTGCAAGTGGTAATAAAACAGTGATAAGCAAATAATAGTCATAAACTGATTCAAAGTTGCAACAACATTTATTACGACCGGCGCCTAGATTACAACCGCAATACATCGGGCTATACGTGAGATGTCGCAGAACTTAAAGTTCAAATAATTGAGCCGAGAAAGTTCGTGGAATAATTTATACAGCCAGATACTCAGTTAAGTATCGGTAAAGCACGGTGTTTCCTATTGGCTTTACCTTATTTTTTATTTTTAGACAAAATGATTCATTTAAATTTAGCATTTAATTATTCTTTGGTTCGTAAAAAAAACCTAGTCTCAGAGAAAGGTCAATTCATACTTAGTTCAGAAAGCCTGAAACGACGTGTAAAATAAAACTGTAAAACTTTGTGAACAAACATAAATCAACCAGCAGATTAACAAAAAGGGAAGAACGAACATTACTAAAACATTAGAAGAAGACATAGAAGGCGAGAAGAAAATCTAGACGAAAAATTAACAGAAAAATTCTTGACATAAAAAATAGCCAGAAAATGCGAGAAAGCCTTGAACCTTGTAACTATATCTCACTATTTTTTTTAGTATTATTATTATTATCATCATCACTATGATTCCAACAATTATTATAGGTAAATTAAATTAATATGTCTAGACAGATGCAGAACCTAAATGTTCCATACACTGCTGAAATAAATTGAACCCACAGCCTACTCTGTTTATATAATAAAAAATGAGGCTACAAATTAACGCAAAATCAAAAAAACATGGGTTTTTCTAGAAATATTGCAAAACAAGAATTAATTGATTGATTCATTAATTAACAGAAATAACACCCACCAATGCTATGGTTTTTCTTATTTTATTATTGTTTTAATGAATAAAATAACAACTCAAATTGCAGTAATTATATTTATTGTTAAATAATTTTTAAAAAACCACAAATTTCCCAGCAAAGCTTAGAACGTTTCTAGCAAGGTAAATTCATTCTACGAAGAGTTAAAACAATCAAGTACAAAAGCAACTTCTTTGCTTAATGAACAGCAACATTCGCCCCAGCAGGAGCCGCTCGAGCACAGATCATTGTAAAGCACAGAACGATCGTTTCTTATTACTAATAATTCTTTCAATTAGCTCAAGATGCTATTAAACGGCGTCTAACAAATGCACTGGCCAGAAGCGGATATTATGAGTAATGCACTTGCATACAACACGCTCCTTCGAATTCTTTCACGACGTTCCGTTTTACGAGTCAATTAATTAATTCAAAATTATCATCACCAGAAAATAAATGCGGCATATTTTAAAATACACGTTGGTTTATTATCAGTATATACTTGTTACATTAATTATAAGCTACGAATGCTATTTTTAAATTAAGTAAATAAATAAGCAATTAAAATAACTTCAACAAGGATGCAATATTTCTTCGGATATAATTATTCTTTAAACGAGAACCTACATAAGATGTATAAAATAATTACTCCTATTTTATTTTTGTTTGACAGATCTCAAGCAAATCTAATTGCGGCGTTAAGAATTGTTTTACTTCCTTTTAACAATAATATTGTCACTACAAAGGGAATTTTTTTTAAATCAAATCATTGCCATAAACAGGAAACTTTAAAATCAAAAGAAAATAAGTTTCTGTATCTGAAAATTCTAAAAAATTTCGTTCTATGATATTTACTTTAATAATGAATTTTTGCATTTTGCAAATTAATTCATTGACAAATTATTTTCGTTGTCCTGAAAATGTTGAAGATTTTTTGTTGTTTGGTTTTTCCTTCGTTGTCCTGAAGATCCTGAGGATTTTTCCTTCTTTGATTATTACATCAACATTACAACGTAGTTTTTTGTGTGAAATATTATCAAATAATTCATTGAAAAGCCAAGAATATTTTTTGTTGCCCTAATTGTTTTTTTTTTCGTTGATTTCTGCATTACACAATGCAGTCGAGCTTTATTTACAAATCTAAAAATAAGAATTCTTAAATACCTTTAGTTCATTGATTATTGCATTAACAATGCAATTAATTTTTTCTACAACCACCATGGAAAGTGGGATTTTCAGACTTCGTCTCCATAGATACGAGTATTGAAAATGAGTGTTTGCCGAACAAGTGAAAATTAGCGTGCGGAAAGTTTACTTTCCGCACGCAAATCTGGATTAATCTGGATTTGCGTGCGGAAAGTAAACTTTCCACACTCAAATTTTGATTTGCGTGCGGAAAGTAAACTTTCAACACGCTAATTTGTTTACTTTCCGCACGCAAATCAAAATGTCATAAATGACATTTGATGAATGTCAGATTTGATTTTGCAGAAATATTTAAATTTTTTGTGGTTGTAGAAAAAATAGTGTGTAATACATGTGTTGAAAGCTTGTATTTGCCACTCTCATGTGACTGCAGCACTCACTATCGTTCGTGCTGCAAACTTCACATTCGTGTGGCAAACGCAAGCTTTCAACACTTGTATTACAAATTACTATTGTTGCAAAAAACTATCCAAAATAATTTATTTAAAACCTAAGTAGATTTCCTCTTCGTTGTCCTGAAAATTCTCGACAATTTTCGTTCTTTGACTTTTGCTTTAATAATAATATATAACTGAGCTTTTTGCAAAAAAATAAAAAAGAAATTTAAGAAAATGTTTCCTTAGTTGTCCTGAAAATCCTGAAGATATTTTGTTCTTTGATTATTACATTATAGTCCAGTCAAATAAGCATTTCGCTTCGGAAAAATTCAAAGTGAGCTGAATTTTTGTGTACACCTTTATTTAGTGTTTCTAAACAACATATCAAAAGTACCCTTGATTTGACCTTGAGCTTCTTGAGTTATAGGGCTTCAAAGGTGCGAAAAAGTGGTTTTTCGCTTATATCTTCTTTTCTATTGACTTTAGGTATAGAATAGCCTACAGAGAACTTGAAGGAAATAAACTTCTGTACAAAGAAGCACTCTTGTAGTTTTTTCGTGGGACCAACCGTTTTCGCGAAAACTGACCATGAACGTTGATCCGAAGTATAATATTACAGTTATACCAAGCTGTGTGCACAGAGTTGTATGGCATCAGAATGAAACATTTCATTCCATCTGTACAACTTACATTAATTATGTTCAGAAACATTATGGTCCGAACACCATCATAGTCTTTGACGGGTATTCAAATGCCAGCAAAAGTGTCAAAGCTATGGAACAACTCCGTAGATCCTCGAAATTGTCATCAGCCGAGATTATGTTTCACGAGACAATGAATGCAACGGTGAGCCAAGATAAATTTCTTGCCAATAACAAAAACAAATCCAGATTAATTTCGATGTTGGCTAGGCAGTTTGAGGTTAATAATATCCCTGTAAAGCAATCTGAAGATGATGCCGATGTGTTAATTATTGAAACAGCGCTTGAAAAATCGTGTCAAAATAGAACCATTGTTGTCGGAGAAGATGTTGATCTTATGGTACTCCTGATAGTTCGCACGCCAGTTGATAGAGAAATTTATTTTATGAAACCAGGCAGAGGAAAAGTTGAACAAAGAATTTACTCTTCCCGAAGTTTTGACCAATATAATTGTAAACATCACCTTTTATTTTTACATGCTGTTTCTGGGTGTGACACAACGTCAGCTCTTTTTGGTAAAGGTAAGACGACAGCTTTGAAGCTGTTAGAAAAAAGACAAGATTTGCAAAATGCAGTTCAAGTTTTCACGCAAAACGATTCTTCTCATGAATTAATTGCTTCTAATGGAATTAAATTTTTGTTGGGACTATATGGGGCGCAAATTAAAGAATTATCTATTGATGAATATCGTTACTCGTGTTTTACGAAATCTATAACTAAAAATAAACCGGTTAAATTGAATTTATTAGCGCCAACAAGTAGTGCAGCGACAGAGCACTTGAACAGAGTTTATTTTCAAATACAGAAGTGGTTAGGTTATGAATTGAACCCTGATGAGTGGGGATGGATACTAAGAAATGATGTATGGGAACCAAAAAGAACATCGAAATCTCCCGCTCCGAATTGTCTTTTAAATATGATTTTCTGTAATTGCTCGAAAGGTTGTGGACCATTATGTGGCTGCCGAAAATTAGGAATTCAATGCTCGTCAGTTTGCGGTCATTGCCATGGACAATCGTGTTTAAATGCTAATACCATCGAAGATATCGTGGAAACAGAATTTGATAGAGAAAAAGATGAGAGTCAATTAGAGACTCTTTCTAAGGATTACCTGGAACAATGCGACGTGGAAGGAGAGAAAGATGAGGATGAAGAAGCTTAATGTAACTCTATTTTGACTTTTTTTTAATTAATACCACGTAAAAAAACGCGCCTCGTACTCAACCTCAAAGGTGGTGTGGAATGGGGTACTTCGTTAACCTTGACTTAGACGTTTAACATCACATTACGCGAAAACGGTTGGTCCCACGAAAAAATCACAAGAGTACTTCTTTGTACAGAATTTTATTTCCTTCAATTTCTCTGTACGCTATTCTATACCTAAAGTCAATAGAAAAGAAGATATAAGCGAAAAACCACTTTTTCGCACCTTTGAAGCCCTATAACTCAAGAAGCTCAACGTCAAATCAAGGGTACTTTTGATATGGTGTTTAAAAACACTAAATAAAGGTGTACACAAAAATTCAGCTCACTTTGAATTTTTCCGAAGAAAAATACTTCTTTGATTGGACAATCGTGTTTAAATGCTAATACCATCGAAGATATCGTGGAAACAGGATTTGATAGGGAAAAAGATGAGATTCAATTAGAAAATCTTTCTAAGGATTACCTGGAACAATGAGATATGGAAGGAGAAGAAGATGAGGATGAAGAAGCTTAATGTAACTCTATTTTGACCTTTTTTTATTAAGTATTATGAATATTTGGACCGGCTGAGGCAGTGGATACCACGTAAAAAAAACGCGCCTCGTACTCAACCTCAAAGGTGGTGTGGAATGGGGTACTTCGTTAACCTTGACTTAGAAGTTTAACATCACATTACGCGAAAACGGTTGGTCCCACGAAAAAATCACAAGAGTACTTCTTTGTACAGAATTTTATAGCCTTCAATTTCTCTGTAGGCTATTCTATACCTAAAGTCAATAGAAAAGAAGATATAAGCGAACAACCAATTTTTCTCACCTCTTAAGCCCAATAACTCAAGAAGCTCAAGGTCAAATCAAGGGTACTTTTGATATGTTGTTTAGAAACACTAAATAAAGGTGTTCACAAAAATTCAGCTCACTTTGAATTTTTCCGAAGTTTTGCCACAAAATTGTCTAATTTGACTGGACTATTAACAATACAACGGAGTTTTTTGTATGACATATTCCAAAATAATTAATTGAAAAGCTACGATTTTTTTGTTGCCCTGATCAATCTCAACAATTTTATTCCATTATTTTCAGCACTAAACAACATAGTCGGGCTTTTGGCATAAACTATTCGGAAAAAATTTATTCATTTTTCGTGCTTTTGCAATAGAACTGGGTTTATTACATAAAATATTCCAAAATAATTAATTGGAAAGCTAAGAAAATTTTTGTTTTTATTGTCCGGAAAATTCTCAACATTTTTCTTTCGTTGATTACTGCATTAACAATACAGTACTGCTTTTGATAAAATATTTTGAAATAATTAATTTACAAATCTAAAAATACGAATTCTTCAATACTTTTCGTTCTGCAATTACATTTTTTGCAAAAATCATTCCACAACAATTTATTTAAAACCCAAGAAGAAATTTTCCTCTTCATTTTCCTAAAAATTCTCAATAATTTTCGATTTTTAGTTGTTTGCATAATATAATCCTGAACATCTTTCGTTATTTGATTATTAGGTTATTACATTAACAATGCAACCGAGTTATTTGTATAAAATATTTTAAAATAATTCATTGAAAAGCTAAGGAAATTCTCTTTTTGTCACCTATCCTGAAAATTCTCAACATTTTCTTTCGCTGATTCCTGCATTAACAATACAATCAAGTTTTTTCTTCATTAACAAAACAATTGAATTGTTTTGAGGAAATATTCCAAAATAATTTATTTAAAACCTAAGAAGATTTCCACTTTGTTGTCCTGAAAATTCGCAATAATTTTCGATGTTTAGTTTTTTGCATAATATAAAAACACTAATTTATTTAAAATTTAAGGAACCTTTCCCTTCGTTGTCCTGGAACATTTTTATTATTATAACTGTTTGATTATTATATTAACAATACAACCGAGTTATCTGTATAAAATGTTTTAAATAATTCAATGAAGAGCGAAGAAAATGTTCTTTCTGTTGTCCTGAAAATTCTCAACATTTTTCTTCCGTTGCTTTCTGCATTAGCAATACAGTCGAATTTTTTAGATAAAATATTCTGAAATAATTTATTTACAAATCTAAAAAGTTTTCCTCACCATTGCATTGTCTTGAAAATTCCGCCAATTTCTCATCCTCTGATTAGTGCATTTGCAACCCAATTTTTTGTATAAAAACTTCTAAAATAATTCATCGAAAAACTAAGACCATTTCCTTTTCGTTAACTTGAAAATTCTCGACATTTTTCTTTGGTTGATTACAGCACTAACAATACAGTCGAGTTTTCTGTTAAGATATTCTAAAATAAATTATTTAAAAATCTAAGAAAAAAACCTCATTGTTGACCAAAAAACATTAAAACAATTTTCGTTCTTTGATTATTGCATTAATAATGCAACTGAATTTTATTTAAAATCTAAATATTTCCCTTCGTTCTCATGAAACTTCAAATATTTTCCGTTCTTTGATTTTTGCTTTAAGGATTTGCAAAACATAAGAAAAAATTATTTATTTCAAATTTAAGAAAATTTCCTCATCGTGGTGCTGAAAAGTTTCAACGTTTCTCGTTCTTTGAATATGCCACAAACAATAAAATTGAGTTTTTGCATAACAAATTCTAAAATTAAATATTTAAGTTCGAAGAAAATTTCCTGTGTTGGCCTAAAAGATTTTCGATCCTTGATTTTTACTTCAATAACAAATTAAGGCAGTTTGCAAAAAATATTCTAAAATAACTCCATTTAGAGTCTAAAAGGAATCCATTTTGTTTCCTGAAAATTTCCGTGCCTGATATCTTTAAATTTACCGCAGAAAATATTCTAAAATAAGTTATATCGAATTAAATAATTTATTTAAAATCGAAGATAATTTCCTCTTCGTTGTGCTCAGAATTTTTCGTTCGTTGATTATGGCATTAACAATTCAATTGAGTTTTTTGCATAACAAGATCTAAAATAAAATATTTAAGTTTGAAGAAAATTTCCTGTGCTGTCCTGAAGGATTTTCGATATTTTTTGATTTTGTTTCAACAATGAATTAAGCAGTTTTGAAAAAATATTCTAAAATAACTTTATTTAAAATCTAAAAAAAATCCCCTTTTTTCTCCTGATAATTTCCAATATTTTGCATTCTTTGATTTTTCCTTTAAGAATATAATTAAGTTTTCTGCAAAAAATATTCTACATAAAATAATTTATTAAAAATCGAAGAAAATTTGCTCTTCGGTGTCCTGAATTTTTTAACATTTTTTGTTGTTTACTTTTTGTTTAAAAAATGTTTTAAAACAATTTATTTAAAATCTAAGAAAATTTTTTCGTCGTTGTGTTTCAACATAACTCGTTCTTTGCCTTTCTCCTCTGAGAATTTGAAAATAAGAAAAAATAATTTATTTCAAATCTATGAAAATTGTCTGTTCGTTGTTTTGAAATTTCCTGTATTTTTCTTCTTTGATCTGTGCTTCAAGAATACAATCCACGTTTTCGCAGTAAATGTTCTAACTTTATGATTAATGCATTGACACTACAATTGAGTTTTTCGCAGTAAATATCCTAAAATAATTTATTTAAAATCTACAAAAATTTCCCCTTTGTTGCCTCGAAAATCCTAAACATTTTTTGGCTTTCAATTTTTTGCTGCGACAGTTTCCCTTTTTTGGAAAAAATATTGTAAAATAATTTAGGTACGTCTACGAAAATGTTCTTTTCGTTGCCTTGAAAATTCTAAGCATTATTCGTTCTTTCATTAATGAATTAACAATACAATCAAGTTGTTTGCAAAAAATATTCCAAAATGATATATTTTAATTTCTAAGCAAATCTCCTGTATTTCCTGAAAGATTTCCAATTTACAGAAAAACATTTTATTTAAGTTTAAGTTTCCTACACAAAATATTAGAAAATAATTTATTTAAAATCGAAGAAAATATTTAATTCATTGTCCTGAAAATTTTCAACATTTTTCGTTCTTTACTTTCTGTTTTAACAATATAATAAAGTTTTCTGCTAAATAATACTTTCAAATAATTATTAAAAATCGAAGAAAATTTCGTCTTCGTTGTGCGGACAAGTTTCAACATTTTTCGTTCGTTGATTATGGCATTAACAATATAATCGAGTCTTTTGCATAAGTTCTAAAATAACATTTTTTAATTCCCAGAGAATTTCCTGCGTATCCTGAGAGATTTTCTATCCTTGAGTTTTGTTTTATTAATAAATGAAGCAGTTCTCAGAAAATATTCCAAAATAAGCTAAAATTAAATTTGGTATTCGTTTTCAACACTTTTCGTTCTTTAATTTTTGTTGTTCTAACGGTACATAAATAAACTTATGTAACGTTGCGGAGACAAGTCTATCTCCGTTTTCAAACAATTTAAATATAATAAAGTATTTTACAAAAAATATTTTAAAAGAATTTATTTCAAATCTAAAAACAATTTTCTTCGTTGTCCTGAAAGTTTTCAATATTTTTCGTTTTCCGGTTTTTGCTTTATCAATCTGCAAAAATTAGCAAAAACAATTTATTTAAAATTAAGAAAATTTCTCCTTCGTTGTCCTGAACTTTTCAATATTTTTTATTCTATAATTTTGTTTTAACAATATAATTGGGTTTTCTGAAAAGATATTCTAAAATAGTTAATCTAAAATCTCAGAATTTTTTCGTAGTTGTCCTGGAAGTTTTCCACGTTTTCTATTCTTTGGGTTTTATATTAACAAGTTGTAAAATAAGAAATAGTGGCAATGAGCAGACCCACCCCATGCCAATGCAAAATTTAAGAAAATTTCCGCTCCTTGTTTCTGAATATTTTTCATTCTCTGGTTATTGCATTAACAATACATCAGTTGAATTTTTTGCATAAAATATTTGAAATGATTTATTTCAAAGCTAAGATAATTTCCTCTTCCTCTTCATTATACTGAAACTTCTTAACATTTTCCTCTTTTAATTACAAATTAACAACTAATCTTTACTTAATAATAAGAACCAATTGAATATTTTTTTAATATTACATGTTACCCTTCGAATTACACTGATTTATTACAGTATTGTAGGTTAACCTAAATTCAGTTACGATCCTACCCTGACCTAAAATTAGTCGTGTCAGTAACAAGTTCAAATCATTCTCGATTACACCATAATTCAACACGAACATTATATTTACAACATAATTATACACCATTTACAACTTATTCATCCTAAATCGTTCGCTTTTAAATTTAATTTAAATACTCGGATGTTCGCTCAATTTATTTAAATTCGGGTCATGTCGGTGGCACATTTTATTATAATAACTATAATAGAATTTTATAAACCCCCAAATTCGTAGAAAAAAAAACGAGTTTAAAGTTTGCTTGAGCAAGTGCCCTTCAAATATTCATAAAATATCCGGCTAATAATTGGTTAAAAAACCATTAAAAAACAAAGATGCACACAGTATATTGTTGCTATCAGTTGCCTTGACTAGGTGATTGAATTAGAATAGTTTTGTTGCAAATTTCCCAGTTGTGACTAGTCTTTTCTATGATATGCTCTCTAATCATTGCGTCCAATGTCAAAACAATTTTTTTAATGGAATATCGAAGAGATGGGAAATCCTGGTTGCACGTACCGTTTATATACATGGGGATATTTGATAACATGATCAGTTTGATACAAACGTTTCAAATATGAAAATGTTCACCGAGTTAATACTGAGTGTTAAATTTTTCTCAATTTTTCTTATTTTGCTTAAACCTGTTAAAAGCCAGTTACCACCTGGATATGTCTGCGTACCTGCTGGAACCTGCACAACTACGAATAATGGGATTGATATTAGAATTGTTACGCCCGTAAGTTAAATTTCAAAACTGAATAATTGCACAGCATGTTTTCCACTCGTAGGATTAAAATTTTGTATGTTAAATTTAAATAATTTGTGCGCATTTATCGATATAAAAATTGAATAAACAAATCCAAAGTTACACAAAAAGCAACTTTTACATGTAATATTATTATAATAAAATTATCGTTTCACATGAATCATGCAGAATGTTGATTTAACAACCGGTTAAATAATAATAATTTATTAATACCCATAAACAAATTAAAAATATTTACAAAAAATGTGCTTAAAAATTCTGCATGTCTTTCTGATTTTAAGCAATTTTATTTCAAATTTGGCAACAATATTTATTTTAACACAACAAAAACAAAACGAATCTGCTCTTAAACATCGACAACAGTAATAACAAAAATAATAAGAAAGATAAACATGGTGTCGGTAATGCTGTTAATTCTTTATATTATGCAAGAAGCTGTACATGTTGTACACAAGCATAAAGGATTCGCAACATTTTTGTCATTAAATACGCTATAATAATCTAGCAGGCATACCTATGTAAATGAGGTTTTCAAAAATCATGGGTTGTCCCTTTTTTTAATTATTATTAACTACACTGTTGTCAATACTATGAAATACTTAATTGTAAGGAATTATTTGAATATCCATTGAGATTTCAATTATTTGATAATGTTTCAAGTAAATAAAAGCTTCGTCTATTTAAAATTATTCTTGGAATTTTGCACTGTTACATCCATTTAAATATTACCTTAGAATATGCAACTCTGCAGTTAAACAATGCCACTGAAAATCTGATAAATTATTATTTATACAACCAAAAACTGAAATTTGGCCAACCTTATCATAGCCAAAATATCACAATCTTGATAACAAATAATCTGAATTCTTAAATATAGTAATTTACATTTACTTAATTTTCTCGTCGTTGTTCAGAAAGTTCTGGCAATTTCTCGTCCTTGATTAGTGCATTAACAATACAATCGAGTTTTTAGCATAAACTATTCTGAAAATTTCCATGTCGTTGTTCTGAAAATTGTCAATATTTTACGTTCTTCGGTGTTTGCTTTAACAATTTGCAAACAATTAGAAAAAATAATTTATTTAAAATTTAAGAAAAATTACTCTTCGTTGTCTTGAAAATTTTCACATTTATCGTTCTCCGATTTTTTCTTTGACAGTATGGTCGACTTTTCTACAAAAATATTATAAAATAGTTTATTTAAAATCATATTTTTTAAAAATTATTTCAAAATCTAATACAAAAAATTTGTCGCTGTCCTGAAAATTCTGGCCATTCCTTTTCTTTGATTATTGGATTAACTAATACAATCGAGCTTATTGGGTAAAATAGTAAAAAACTGTATTAAAAAACCAACACAATTTCTTCTTCGTCGTCTTAAAAGTCTTTAACATTTTCCTTTTTTAATTACTGCATTAACAAATAATCTTCATTTAACAAAAATGACTGATTGCACCATTTGTTTTTAATATTATCCTTCGGATTACACTGATTTATTACAGTATTATGGATTAACCTAAATTCAGTTACGATCCTGCATTGGCTTCATCATAGAAAATTATTTTAATATCAACTGATACTTCAAATATTTTGTCGGGTTGTAAGTTTGATTGCTTCAAGTAAAGAAATCACTTAAAATTATTTTTGAAATTTTGTAATATTAAAAACATTCATTTAAATATTGTCTTACAATATACAGGGTGTCCCATGACATGATTGCCATAGCGGAAGGATATGTTGCCCAAGCAATTTCAAGTCAAAAATGTCTAATAAACATATGCCCAAAACTACGGTAATTTTAAATCTGAATAAATATCATTGATTATACAATTCATAATATAATTAACCAATCAGCATCAAGCATTTTGCTTGGTTACTACGTATTGATAAGTGAATATACCCTTGACGACGTGGTTTAATCACTTTGGTGTTTCGGCTGGTCCCAAACAATAGAAAACTCGAATCTAGTATGAGTATTTTTTCAATTTTTTCGTAGCAACCATATTTATATTGTTTATCAACAAACGTCACTTGCACATAAAATTCAGTTTTGTTATTTATTCATTATATAATCTAATTATATACCACTCGAGCAGTCGCAAATAATCAAATACTTTGCCTCCTTGCTCGACGTATTGTCAAGAAACACCACTCGTCGCTGCCGCGACTCGTGGTGTTTCTTGACAATACGTCTCGTAACTCGTCAAAGTATTTTCGATTATTTTCAATGCTCTCGTGATATAAATAGTGAAAATCCGTTAAAAAGAAGTTGCATTATTGCATTAATTGTTCAAAATGTCCACCCAATTGCTGTATACACATTCGAGCACTTCTCAGAACTAAAGAGATAGCTCTGCTAATAGTCTCAGGACCAGCACGAATATTTTCTGCGGCATCCATAATCATAGCAACAAGTTGTTCTCTGTTTTCAGGATTTTCTGCAAAAGCAAGACTTTTCAGCCTTCCCCAAAGAAAATAATCTAGGGAATTAAGGTCAGGTGACCTTGCTGGCCAAGCAACTGTTGCACCTCTAAAACTTGCTAACTTGCTTGTAGCTCAGTTAGGATAGAGTTTTGGGCATAGGTTCATTAGACATTTTTGACTTGAAATTGCTTGAGCAACATATCCTTCAGCTATGGTAATCATGTCATGGGACACCCTGTATTTTCTTAACTAAAATCGATGTGATTTTTGCAAACCTAACAGCAAGGATACCACAATCTCGATCAGATATAAATTTGAATTCCTATACATGGTAATTGGAATTCACTTAATGACGAGTTTAATAATTATAGATTAAGTTCATTACAGCGTTTTCCTTAGCTTATTTGCTCAAATCAATAACAGGAGATTTGTCAGATAATTAAAAAGTATACAACGCAAGAAAAATTGATATTTAGTTGAGTCGCGAAACATTTTATAACCCGAAATAAGCTCTGTTTTAAATGACAATTCATGCTTCGAATCTTCAGACATTGAGGTTATGTATGTTACGACAGATGATTTATATTTTTTTTATATTTTATTTATTTATTGCAATCCAACAGATCGTTGATCCAATAATAGGATGCAAATTTTATACATTTACACAAAAGCGGAAAGAAAAACAAACATATTCAAAGGAGTTAACATAATAAGATTTACAAAAAAATATATATATTAAGTTTTTACGTAATTAGTCTAGCATGCAGAATAACAATGAATAATATAAACTAATAATTTTCAGATACCAACGCTCTGTTCAGAACTTATTAATGCTCTCATTATATATTTTTTGTATTGAGTTAATGTAACCGTAAATATATCGCATTCTGTAACAAACTGATTGAATATCCTGCACATTCTGCATATTGGAGCATTCATAAAATAATTTGTTCTGGTTATTGGTCTGTAAACCGTATTAATAATTCTAGAATTAAAATAAGGTACTCTGAACGACAAATAAAGCAAGGAAGGACTGTCCACGAGATGACATGCAACTTTATAAATAAATATCAAAGCTGAAAAGTAACGCCTATTTTGCAGAGAAAGGAAATTGAATTCTCTTCGCAAAATAGAAGATGGGATATCATAAATATAGCTACCATATTTTTTATAATATAAGAATCTTAAAAATTTCTTTTGAATTTTCTCAATATCATCAATCGCATTTAGGAAGATTATATAAAAATGTCTGAATTTGGCACAGTACCTAGCATATTTTCGTTTCTTGGAATCTTAATGATAACGTTCACGGTTCTTACGTTTGGTATCTTCTTCATATTTAAAAGTTTGGTGTAATTGTTAAAAAAAAATGTAAAGATAGGTGGCTGAAGCACCAACCAAGTTAAAACTTTAAAGTAGAGATGAAACGAATATTCGGCATAACCGAATAATTTTAAAATGAGCCCAAATACGAGTATAACCTGAATTTGATCGTTGACTTGACATTAGGGTTTCTAATGCAGATAATGTAAAAGTAAAAAAACATAAAAACAAAAAGTTCAAAACAAGAACGCCTTTTACGAAAATACACGGCGATTAACAATATATCCTCTTGCCAATTGAAGACTAAACAACATTTTAAAGTGATAACATTTTGAAGTTTATAGCGGATTTCATAGGTGAAGTGTGGGGGTTACAATTGCAGTGAAGACAGGGTGTCGGTGTAACAATTTACCAATTGACCATTGTTTTTTCTATTTATGAAATCGTGTCTCTGCTAAATGAGATAGAAGGTTAAGGGTTACCTAATTGATATTTTAGCTGCACTTATGGTTCCTGGGACTCACGTTTACCTTAGCACTTGCATCTTTACGTTAGTTATAGCCGTTATTGGCACACACGTGTTGAATAAAAGTTTGTAAAAAAAGTGTTCAGCAAGGCCCAATATTTGGCCGAATACTAGCAGCCGAATATTCGTAGTTGGCTACCGCCATAAATCAATAGTCGTTTCATCTCTACTTTAAAGGTAACAGAAACTGCCAAAAAGACTAAAAATTTATTTAATTTAATTTGTGTGATGGGTCAAGAGTGGTTTTAAATCACAATAATAACCAGATTACATAACCTCAACTCTGAATCATTTCAAGCTCGGTTTCAAAAGCTGATTGTCACACAGTTGACTAATGAAGGCCAGAGTAACTGTTTACGTTTGCTATTGTAACGGTTTTAAAACGTTTATTTAAAACTTCGGTTCGTTGTGTGAATTATTTATTAACAAATATTAAAATTATTAAGCAACGAAGAAACACGAAATAACAACTTAACACTAAAACACAACACTAATATTAATTCTAATACAAAACACTAATATTGACCCGTAACACTAATTAATTTATTTGTACAGTTTGTTTATTTATAACTATTCACGTACATTTATATTAACTTCACCGACATACATATTCGCGACCGTTTATGTAGGCTGGATTAGACTAAAATCTCGGATGAGAGTGCGCCTTTTATATAGGCAGACTTTCATTCTCGTAAGTTTCACGTTACTATAGAATGATTAGTAATAGAACCTTCCAGAGCAGCTGACGCATGGGTGCGAAATGATTCACCGAGCACCTGACACCTGCCGCTCGTTACGCTATTTATTTAGTAAAGGTATTTTTGAAGCTATTTTATCCATGAATAAAAACCACTTCACCACGCAGAATCTAAAATAAAATCATATTTTCCTGAAATATTTTAATTAATTAAGAAAATACAACGTGTCGCCATAATGAAACAATTAATTGCAATCCAAAACTCAATTTGATCAAGTTAATTATACAATGTAAATGAATTTTTGTATTTTGAGTATATTTAATGGCATAAATATCATCCCAGTCGAAGTCAAAAGTTTTAAAAACCCTCTATTAGCGTGAAATAGATAAAAGTAGGTCAGACTTAACCCAAGAATCTGAGCCGTGTCTTAGCTAGGTTGTCGAGTTATGAATTTTTAAAATACGTTTCAAACAAGACTACTTTTATTACATGTCAAAAATTTCAGGAAGTATTATAACGACTTCGGATGTAACGAGGAACCTGATATAGCGACCAAAAATTGTAAAAAAATAGGGAAATACGTCGTTCATAAAACGACGCCCGTCTGGATTTATTAAGTAAATCCTTTCTTTTGTTATTTTTTTGTGTCTCAATAAATACATATTCATCAAAAATCAATAAAGAAATAACCATGTATTGAACAAACACATGCGATTTAGTATATTTTTGTGTAGTATCTGTAATATCTATTTCATATAACGATGCATTTTCAAAGGTCCATTCACCGTTGTTATAAACGATTTAACCAGTCGTTCATTGGTAAAACATATTACATTAACTAAAATGGCAGATGCACTCAGTCTAAATCAAAGAAGCAGCCCGAACAATACTCTTTATATTATAAAAGGCATCTTCTGTTGCTTTTGTTGGGTGGCCAAATCCTGGTTTTCTTATTACGCTGTCAGTTTCTCTAAAGTTTGAGACTAAATTCGAAGTTGTCATACAAAAAATCTTTATAATGTAATAGAATAATAATAAATAATTATTTTCACAATTCTGGGAGCATAGTTGCAAATCTTGCAAAGCACTGCTCAATTACGTCACTGCAATCAACTGAACGATTTATTTCACTACTGGCTCCTTCAAGTTCAAATCCCAACGGTGGTGTGAAAAATTTTCATGAGCCGACGATGTTTGAATCTGTTAGGAAGGTCCTATGGACTTAACACTCAGTGTCTTGAATTTAAAAAAAAATTATTCTAGGGTAATGTAAATCCGTGCCCACCTGGACAAGTCCCATGTCCTGGCGCACCACCACCGGTCAGCACATGCGGTACAAGAAACGTAACAAATATCAACACAGCACCTGGACCTGCTACACCAGGTGCTTACCCATGGCTAGCTTATCTTGTTAACCAAACAGGATATGCTGGTGGTGGTGCACTGATTACTTCAAATCTCGTCCTTACAGCTGCCCATAAGGTTTATCTCAATGCGTAAGTTCAATCACTTCACACTTGAGTACAAAACAGCTAATAATGTTATTTTCAGCAATAACCCCGGTTTGATCGGAGTTTACTTGGGGGTGTACAATTCAGCTCAATTGGGATTACGTTATGCTGTGGCACAAGTAACTGTTCACCCCAATTTTAACATAGCAAACTTCTTCAACGACATTGCTATACTTCGTTTAAGTGCTGCAATCACCCCTTTGCCACAGATGTTTATAAACACCGTTTGTTTGCCAACGCAGGGACAATCATTCGTTGGACAAACGTAAGTCACTTGAAAGAAATTGTTGGTATCAGATCAAAAACTTCTGCACAAAAGTAACATCTTAAGTAACATACTAGGACACAATAATCCCGTACACAAGTAATTAATTTGCTTAGTTATTAGGATATTCGATTTTCTTTTAGTTGCTGGGTTTCTGGTTGGGGTCAAACAGCATTCAACATGAACGACTCACCAACGAGTATTCAAAGGCAGGTACCACTGCCCATTGTCAATTATAACACGTGTTTTACATCTATGAGTAATCCCGCATTATTGGGAGCAAACGTCAATGTGTTCTTAGATCCTAATGGTGAAATCTGCGCGGGAGGACAAGCATTGCAGGACGCTTGCACTGTAAGTCTTCACTTACCATTAACGCAAATCATTTAAACAATTTCGGTGCATTTTCATTTATGATTCTTGTAACTACACAATTTAATTTTAGGGCCGTTTGCATTGCTTTGTGTTAAAATTTAAAGTCTACTTAAATTTTGTATTCTTATGGCAACCTACACGAGGCATTATTATTTTGTAAATCTAGAAGGCTGAACCAATAACAGTTTGTTAAAATTAAAAGGAAATTTTAATTACAGCAAGATGGAGGTTCCCCTCTGGTCTGCGCAGTTAACAACGTCTACGTAGTAGCCGGATTGGTAATCTGGGGCAAGGGATGTGGACAGGCAGGAGTTTATGGTGTTTATGTTAACGTACCTTACTACTTGCCTTGGATACAAAGTGTTATAGCCGCAGCGAGTGGTTAATTATAGAGATAATTTATGCTTTCGCACATGCTCAACTTCTTAGTAAATAAAGGTGATCGAGAACTCAGGAAAATCGTTAAACATTTCTATATTACATCTGTTATATGTTTTAGATAGGCAGATTTGTTATATCATCAATATCCTGTAGAAATAAAGTAGCTTAAGTAATTTTAAAAGTTCGATAAATCTGTTAACTCGTAGCATTAAGTCAATAAATTTATTGAAAAACAAAAGGCTTTTGTTTCACAAAATGATGAATTATCACTAAACTACGCAGAAAGAATTAAGTAATAGAATACAAGCTGTAATAAATCTGTATACAAACTGCGAAGTGAGTTAAAAATGGGGACCACAATAAAGGTTAATCTTACCTGCCTTTAGAATACATCAAAAATAATTAGATGTTTAAAAAAAATTTATTTGCAAAAACAGCAGTCAAACTGCCCAATTTTCATTAGTCACATAAAATTTCTAGTTGTAGCAAAATAAAATAACAAAAAGTTATGATAATGGCCTGGTCTTACCAACATACAAGTTTAAGTAAAAAGCCTAGCTCAAGGCGGCTTAAACTAGAACTTAAATACAACGAGGGTAGCTTTAAGCCTTATTTTGAACCAGCTTTAGCTAAGTTTATACCATGAGATCGAAAAAAAGATGATTCTGAGCAGGCCTTGACTAGTACAACAAGATTTGTTACACTGGTTCTAGAATGCCTGTGAATTATAATGTGACAGTGACATTTCAAATGTAAGTCAGTCTTGCAATCTTGTTTCCAGAATTATTTAAGTTTATCGTTGTAATACTAGTGAAGGATCACATTTTGAACACCTACTCTAACATGTATTCATCTTAGTTTTCAGTTTTTTCCCTAAATAAATACTGTTTTGTGTTTTAATTTATTTGACATTTATTAACCTCTAACCTGCTGCCACATTTTGAAATCAGTCTTGCCAATCGTGTTGTACTAGTCAAGGCCTGCTCAGAATCATCTTTTTTTCGATCTCATGGTACTTAAACCTGCAATAAAACCCTTTCTAAGTTCATTAAATGTAAAATTGCAGTCATTTTAATTCATTATACTTTCCAGTACATGTATTATGCTATGCATAAGAAACTTGAGTATTGATTGGTATTTCGTGAATATGGAAACTCAAGAGCCAAAGAATTTAACAACATTTACCCAATCAGACTTTAAATGATTAAATGATAAGACATACATACAAATAAGAAGTATGATTGTAAGGTTTTATATATTGAAAACGAATTATGGTGAATCTGAAGGAAACCAAAGTTTATAAACATCAAATGTCAACAAATTTTAAAGGTTAATAACATTCTTTGTTAAAGTTTAAATTTAAAAAAAAATAAGAATGAAAACAAACCTACAAATATAATTTCGTAATAAGAAAACATAAAATTAAAAGACAGAAAATCAAAGAAAATGGCGATTACAAAGTCAATAATCTCATACAAGAAGATAATTTTACAAAAAGATTTCCACAAAGTAATTATTACTGTGTTAATCCAGGCGACTTCAACAACTTTTCCTTAAATAATATTAACAATTGAATGCTGAAACTTCGAATGTGTGGCACAAATATTCGAATTTTGAAAATTAATTACACAAAATTAGAAAAGGCAAGACCAGTTTCTTTTTTGTTTTTAGTAAAATTCTGTTTATTGAAGGAAACTAAAGATTTCCTAGTCTTTAAAGATAGAACTGCAGATATAAGAAATCCTTGCAGAAAACGCATTGCTCTAGCTAGTATAAAGGAGACATAACAAAGTTCACGCCGTCAAGTTGCTTAAAAATGTGGCTTTGGCCCCCCTCGGCAACGTCACTAACAAACATGATAATTAAAAAATAAAAAAGATAGAATGGCCATACATAACAAAGAAACAAATCCAATCCTCAAAAGTCGGCAAATTTTAGTTCTAAATTTCAGTATTATTTTCTAAAAAAAAAAAGGTTTAATAAAAATTATGCTTAGGTATTAGCTCAGTTTAAATATAAGGTTGAAATTTTCGAACGTACGAATGTAACAGAATATTTCCAACATACAGATAATACGGGCCCTATAATCTAGCCCAATAAACGCTACAGAAGTCTGAAAATAACAGTAAAATTTCGTCTGACAACCTGGGAAAAACATGTCTTCCAAAGTTTTGTTCAAGCAATTTTACTGTTGTAATTTCGTGAAGAGAGTATACTTGGAGATAAATTCATGCCACCCTTCTGAAGGGAGTTTCTCAACCGAACAAGACGAGCACTAAAATAAAACAGAAATAATAAATCAAGAAAGCTTAAATGACGATATAAAAAAAAGATACCGGCACAAAACCATGGAAGTGACACTTACAGAGGCGGTACAGAGTGTTTAATGACGCGTTTGAAAAAATACAGAAAGTGTGGTTCGATGAAGAATAGATATAAAATTACTACAGTCAAATGTAAATAAGAAGCTAACAAAAACTCAAAAAATAATTACAGCAAAAAAGATAATTTTTAAAAATCAAGAAACCCAGGGCTCCTAGCTAGGAGTCCAGCCTCTTACCACTGCGCCAACGAGCTTCTTTTTATTTCTACATAAAACAAATTTTGAAAAAGGACTAAAGATGAGGGCCCGTATTCTGATCTCATATTTAAATTTAACGTCATGTTTAATTACCATGGCAACATCGTGTATCTCTCTTATACATATATAAAATTGTATAAAGCTATATCGTTTTATGTTTACGCTAAACACGACTTTAGTTAGAGACAACTTTAAACATAAGATCAGAATACGGCCCAAGGTATTTAGCATTAAAAATAGTTCCAGTGAAAAACTTATAGATAAATTATTAATTACAAAATAAGAAAAATAACATATAAATTCAATTTCAGCACTTTGTAATAATAATAAACCATGTAATTTTTTCAAATTTATACACAATAAATATTTTTTATTCAAAAAGAGATGTTCAATAGTAAACTCTTTTGCCTCTTTCTAATTTGTGATGTGATGTGCAGCGCAGTCAATCAGATTTAAAATTTTTGTGTTTAAACCGTAAGAGGCACCACAAATTAGAAAGAGGCAAAAAAGTCTATTGAATGTCTCTTTCTGAAAATAAAATATTTTATTGTCATTAAAGAATTACTGTCTGATGTGGGCTGAGACACCCATGTTTCATACACTAGTGGTCCATTGATTATAACCATTATCATCTCAAAAGATGTATTATGTCCGTATGCAGTTACATAAAAGAAACATTAGTTCTTTTTCAAATAACTTTGAAACAGAATACTAACTTATCAACGAAACTAATGTGGGGTTAAATCATCTTATTTTGCATCCAGGAATCTGTAGTTAAACTATGTCTACACATTTTAAAGACACAGCAATTATTTTTTTTTTGGGAAGACTGTGAGTATAGTTATTTAACTGCGTATCATTCCCATATGGGATGAATGTAATTCTGCAACTGGAGAAAACTAATAACATTTAAAATAATGATAAATAGAGAGAAAGAAAAGTAGTAAGCCATCACAACAGGCATATATCGAGAAGAGGGGTTACCTAACCCAGAAGAAATCAAAAAGGTTATTTAGCAAATCTGAATAGGAATATTTCTACCATAAGAAAATAGAAATACAGCAAAAATGTTGAAACAAGAAATCGAAGCAAAGTTAAAACAAGTGTGTTACAATAATTTAACTAATTTTTTTTTTACTATTTGCTAATTAAGTATTTTAATTTACCGCTTTTCAAAATAACACTGTAATATATGTAGACAATACAAAAATGCATAAAACAGATAAAAGGGGATTCCTTTACGAAGAGTAGGAATTTTTCCCTTCCTTTTTTTATGTAGTACCAGAGTGTAGGAATTTAAAGTTTCTATACAATTAAAAAAACACAAAATGAATATGCCAGCTATGGAAAGCAGAACGAATACCCAAGAAATGATAGAATTATCTACCTTATTTCGACAAGGATTTCTATTACTTAATAAGTATAAGACACCCGATTTTAGCAATACTTACCAAATTTTATTATAAAAACTAGAAAAAAAAGAACATAAGCGAGCCGCAGAGCAATAGATCGACCATACACCAAAATTTTATAATAAAGCAGATATAATTTAACAGTTATAAACAAAATAATATTTGCAGATTTCAAGCGAGACTACGCGTTCGAGAAACTCGGCCTTCAAGCCTCGGACCTCTATAAACAGTGAAACAAGACAAATAGTGTCTCAAAATTTTTAAGGGCAAAACAGTACCATACTTATTAAAATCGATGAAATTAATACAGCACATAAAAATGAAATCGAGTACTTATGTCGGCATATTAAAACCCACATTTCATAACCACAGGATCTGGATATTACACCTTTTCTTCCAAAAATTTCAAAATTTAAACTATCAGTCATAATAAAAAAGAATAAAACTGTTAAAAGAAAGAATCAGAAAGTACCGAAAGCTTTTAGGGAAAATAGGTCAACAGTCGACCATATTTCCAACTCAAATGTCAAAAAGCCCTGTAAAACCACCAAAAATTAATTTTTATACACAAATTCGTATTTGGGCAACTAATATGCCATCCTCAGTGTTAAGCTTTCTTGCAGTCCCTTGACAAAGTGATTTGGAGTCAGTCTCTGGCGATTTGGTGAAGAGAATATCTTCAAAGATTGGCTTTTCCAAAAAAGCTTTACACTGAGGATGGCAGCTTTTGGGGTCTTACAGGGCAGATGATCGCCCAAGCAACGAGCCTTGACAATCATCTAGCCATCCACTGGTTGTGGTTGCTACAGAAAAACAAGTTTCATGAATGTAATAAATTCTATTGGTGGTTTTTAGTGCAGTCCATAAAAGTGGAACTTTTGTGCCGGTCACTTATCAGTAAAATGACACTTTTAATGTCATTTGGCGAAAATAGTTATTTATGTATCACGGGCGTTTTTGGTCCGCGGTATAAAGACCATGAGGCACAAAGCGCCGACTGCTATAATACACCAAAGGTCAAAAGCAGAATGTTACATACAAAATTTTTTACACAAAGGAAAACCTCATTTTATTTGAAATTTGCAATTTTTCTAAGTAAATGAAAAGCATATCATAGGAAGGCTGATATTCTTCTTCTTCTTCGGTTATTGCCCTCTTGGTTTTGCCATTTTGTTTCCATAATTCCCTATTCTCCCAGTCTCCTTCCTTCAGATTTTTTTCTGTCATTATATTATTTATATGGGTTTCGCAGTTTAGGGCTGGCCGAGCTCTTTTCCTTGACCTCTCGGGTTCCACTCCGTTATTTTCTTGTGCCATTTGTTTTTTGACATACGTTTGACATGTCCATACCACTGGAGAGCTCGATTTTCCATAATTTGGGTAATTAAAAATTTGAAATGTTATTGCCCCGTTGGGTTTGCCGTTTTATGTTTCCATAATTCCCTATTCTGATAGTCTCCTTCCTTCAAGTCATTTTCTGTCATTATATTATTTATATGAGTTTCCCAGTTTAGGGCTGGCTTCTCGGGTTCCCCTCCGTGGGCCATCTGTTTTCTGACATACATTTGACATGCGCATAGCATTGACGAGCTCGATTTTCCAAAATTTTGGTGACTTAGTTGGTTATTTTCATTCCTTTCCAAATCTCTTCTGTGGCATCTTCTCATATAATCTAGCTCTACCGTTCTAATTGTATCTCTAACAGCCCTTGCCACTGGCCACAGCTCCATAAAGTAAATACATTCAACCAGGCTATGAAAGATGCTTTTTGGTCTTCTGTTTTTGTCGTCATTTTTCCCATAGCCATTCTTGTGGATATGTCCTTTTCACATGTACCTGTCGAGCTTATAGTCGTTCCTAGATATTTAAAAGTGTCGCAGGATTTAATACGTCCTCTACTCTTATATTTTGTGCAGCTTTTCCCACGCACATATATTCTGTTTATTGGAAGAAAATTTTTAAACCCAATTTTTCATATTCGTCCTTAAGTTTTCGTAACATGTAAGTTAGGGTGTCCCTTATTTTTCAACTTGATTATTTTTTAACGCATAGGGCCTACTTTTTTTCGTATTGCTATAAAACACTCGCACAGCAAATATCAGTTCATTTGCAGCACAATGGCCCGTGCCGACTTGCATCGGAACATGCTCCATATAAGTTACCTAGAGTACAAGCGCGTTGCCGGCACGCACTCACCCACTCACTTTGTCGCCATTCAAATGCAATTTGTTGCGATATCAACACGGTTTATTTAATTTGAATAAAATGTCGGTTGAATTACGAAGTGCTAAAAAACTATATTCTTAGTCGGGGAGGCAAACCACCAAATAGAAGGTGCAAAACTGCAGTCAAATCGACAGGTTCTTGCGGTTCTGTTTGTTAACATTCGTGAAGTTAAATTGACTGCCAGTGAAAACCCCAATCTAGTTATTCGCAAGTGCATTATTTTCTGGGAAAAAGCAAGAATACCCACGAAATCACACCCAAACTGTGTTAAGAAACTTGTTGATCTGTATCATGTTTGGCGGGCACTTCAAAAAAATAGTATGAAATCCCAAGATATTCACAAACGGCGGGCGGAGAAATTCCAAATGGATTTGGATAACTTAATCGCACACGTTGATGCCCTCGAAAGAATGAAGATAGAGGAAGATAAAGTGTTCTTGCAGAAACAGAGGGAACCAGGACGCCTGGGCTGCTTGGTTGGAGTAGACAACAGGTTAGCTGAGAAAGAAGAATTTGAGAAGAACCTTTGCCGGAGACATCAACCGCTGCTGTAGCGACTGAAACGTCAGGAAAAAGGGGGAGAAAGGATTTTATTTCACCAAAACCGGTTGCAGCTTTAGACAGATGCCAGCTGAGCATTAGAGACTCCGTCTATATTCTTCAGGCCACCGTAGAACCGCTAGGTCTCAGCATAGGCGAATATCCAATTAATAAATCATCCATTCAAAGGGTTCGATCTCAAATGAGAAAGGAAAGGGCAGATGCTATAAAGACGGATTTTCAAGATCATGTGCCTAATGTAGTCACCGTTCATTGGGACGGGAAATTGTTACCTCGATTAGACGTCAGAAGTTCTAAAGAAGAGCGGTTACCGGTGCTGATTTCTTTCGATGATAAAGAACAACTTCTTGCTGCCCCAAAACTGGATAGTTCTTCTGGCAAAGATCAAGCCAAGGCAGTTTTAAATGCGCTTCATGATTGGAACCTCGATGGCCAGGTGCAAATAATGTGCTGTAACACTACAGCCTCTAATACTGGCCGTTTTAGCGGAGCATGCGCTATGTTAGAACAAAAGCTGGAAAGGAAGCTGTTATTGTTCGCTAGTCGCCATTATGTTTATGAACTCGTATTGAAAAGTGTGTTTGAAGCAAAAATACCTCAAGACAGCGTCTCATCATGGAAAGAAAATGCTGTTTTTATGGAAGCAAAAAGAAAAGTTAACTGTCTTAAAGCAGTCAACGATACTGCAGAAAGAGCTGTGAAACTCATGCAAGATTTTCATGGCAAAATAACGGCCAAGGAAGAACAGAAGCAGTATCTTTTACGCTGTGTTCAGGAACACAGAAAACTGTATCCTGACTGCAAAAAGAAGACTCTAAAAAGAAAATATCCCAATTAACTTCTATATATTTTTTTGTTTTAAATATATTTCACTACTATTCGTAGATATTTTGGTTTATTTTTTTACCTAAGAATAATAAAATATTTTGAACTACTATCATATCTAGAAGAGGCAAATTTCTCTTATTTTGAAAAACTTTGGAGTCTCGTCGGCACGGGTTAGAATCATCGTACAGGGATGAAATTTCGTATCTGAGTAGGCCATGGTAGTTATAAAAAAGATAGGGGGTATGCGTTAGCAAATTCGAAAAAACAATTGTTTGGGTCATATAAGGGACACCCTAATGTAAGTATTCCATATCCTCTTCATCTTGTGCGAAAACAATCGGGTCGTCGGAAAATAGTAAGGAGTGCATTGTTCTGATATTTAGATTATTTTAAAATGCACCGTGGCTAAGGTAACGGGTGTTAATAAGCATTGCTATTGTTCAGGGCGTAAAGTGCACTCTACGGCGAAAAAGACGCACTTTACACCCTATCTTGAAGCATCAAAAGTTTTACGCCCGGGAATGCAAAGAAGCTTTAACAGCATGCTCTTTTGAAGGTAAAAAATATACGAATCACTTTAAATTAAAATTAAAATCAAACTCACCAACAATTAGGAGAAACCACAAAATAAGTGCAAAGATCTGGATGAACTCACCTGACAAGAAAAAAAATAATTTTTATGTTGATAAACGCGGAAACAACACACATTATTTCAAAATCTAATTCTTCGAGAGGCCTTTCTATCATCCTAGCAGCACTGTTGCGAAATAGAGAGTTGATCTTTCTATTACGGGGACCGAAATGCAAAGAAATATGTAAAATTCTACATGACGTTTTGCGAAAATAGTGATTAATAATTAGGTGGACATTTATTTATGTCCGCAATTAAAAGATACTTAACACACGAGAGCTCCACATCCACTTAGGATAAATTACTAGCGAATTACTGAAAGTGCAACTATCATCAAACGTTAATGACACATTTTTGCACTAATGCACCACTAATAAAAAAATGAAATAAATCATTCATAAAAAAATAGTTGAAGGTTATCTTGAGCAAGCGCCCTTCAGACACATTAATAAAAATATCCGGTGCATCGGTTGGATGGGTTCAAAAATATAAAAGCAAAGATGCACATTTGTTACACTTGCGCCATTTACCTTGAACAATGAATAAACACACAATTAAATAAATCTAAAATAATTTCACTGCAAATTTCCCGGTTACGGTGAGCTTCTTTCATGAAATGTTAACCTATCAATGGTATTCAATGTCAAAGCATTTTTTAGTAATAACCGGAGGAGGTGGTAAAAATTCTGTCGCAGATTGTGTTTAAATACTCCCTTCGAGCTGATAACACTCATCAGTTTGACATCAGCCCCTCGAGTTAAAATATACAAAATGTTTGCCGAATTAACAGTTGGTGTTGTATTTTTGTTGGTTACTGTTCGTTGCCAGTTACCACCAGGATACATTTGCGTTCCTGCCGGAACTTGCCCTTCTGGTAACAACGGCATTGATATCCGAATTGTTACGCCGGTAAGTATAAATAAAATTTTGTCTAACATTTTTGGTTATTTCTATGAATTTTACACTGAAATTGAGAGTTAACAAGTTTACAAGGCATTCACGAGATTTATAGACCGAAGTAGACCATAATTTCAATTTATTACGTTGGCATTAAATTTAGTTGAATTTGGATAGCCTGCTGTTTCGTCAGATGATTAATTCTAGGTTATGTTAGAGAATACCATGTTGCCAAATGTTCTTGTTAGAATTACTCTCCGAAGCAGAATCGAGAGTAATTTTAATTTAATAAATAACTCGACAGGAAATGGTAAAACCAAAGTCCAAATTAAAATTAAAAACTTAAAAATAATAAGAAGTGGCAACGCTGGACCCACAACATAAAGCATAACCTTAAAATTAATTGAATTTGACTGTTGCTGAAAAGATAGATTTAAACCAACACAGCCTTGTTCATACTAACGAAACTGTTTCACTAACATGGCCTACTGTGGCCCGCAGAAATTGTGAATGCCTTCCAGTTATAAAATCAAGGTAACGTTTGGGAACTATAAACCAGCACCTCAGATAAGTTTTGAATACTAAGAAAAAAGTATGGAACGTTTCAAATATCTGTTATTAAACAATTTTAATAATTTGAAACTCTAAACGTAGTTTTGGCGTAAAGAAAGTTCCTTACATAAAAATAATAAGTTTTAGAATTATTAACTCTTAAAATTAGTGAGAGTTTTAAGCGTTACTCAAAGCTGTGACTTTTTTTCCAACTTGCAAGTGTTTCCGAGATATTTTTATGCAAGATATTAGATGACAACCGAATGTTCCCGAAAACATCTAAATTTTTTTTAAATACTGCTGAAAACGACAAATGGGTAGTTTTTCAAACAAAAATCTGTTTAAAAATATCAAAATTGTTTTCTCTTACAAACAGCTGAAACTGTCTTTTTATATATACGAAATCAATTTTGGTTCTTTTAGGAACAGCAGACAATTTTGATAATTATCACTTATTTACTCTAAAGTTAATTAACAATTACTCTAAAAAATACGTTACTGATGGAAATTATAAATTTGTTACACAATATAATCATGTTACAGCTAAAGTAATCGGTGTAAAATTAAATATTAAAAAATTGCAAGTAACTGTCCACAAATTATAAAACATATTGGTAGAGCAATCGAATTATTTTTATATACAACAAATTATGCAAGGCGAATGCTGTAATTCAGTTATTAACGAGCGGAACGTACCTATTTTGTGCATTGGCTGTAATTTTCTCTTCATACCGAAACTGCAATCGTTATTAAAACAAATTAAAATTTAAAAATATGTAAAAAATAAACAACATTTCCGGAAACAATTCGATTAAAATTACGTATAAAAATTACATTACACATTTTGGAAATTGTCCTAAACATCGGCAAACAAACCGTAAGCAAAACGTATTCGAATTCGTAAAGCTTTTGACTTTAGAAACTTAGAACTCAAAATTCGAACATGTTAAATCAAACTAGAAGGCTTGGCAAAACCCAAATTCTGAATTGGAAATTTGAGATTAAATCATCCTGAATTTATTCGACAAAACCTTTTCTTCAAACTTCCACTCCAAATGTTTGTAGATTAACTAGTAAATTATTCAAAAAAAAAAAACAATTCAAAAGTTCGATTCAAAATTTTGAAGCTTTTGAAACTTAGAAGTCGAAATTCGAACGTTCTAAATAAACTAAAAGGCTTTAAAGTTTTAAATTTCAATTTAAAACTTAAATTCAGAATTGGAAATTTTGTATTTCAATTTGAAATTATTCGACGAAACCTCTTCTTTAAATTCCACTCCTAATTTTAATACCTTTTTGTAGATTAAAATCATTCGAAAAACAATTCTGAAAATTCGATTCAAGGCTAAAAGTTTTTGAAACTTACAACTCGAGATTCGAACGTTCTAAATCAAATTTGGCTTGAACCTTGGAATGCAATTCATAACCCAAATTCTGAATTCGAAATTGACGTTAAATCTTGAATTTATTCGGCGAAACCTCCCACCTACAAAATTGCACTCCAAATTCTAGCAATTTCTTGTAGATTAGATATTACGTTATTCAAAAAACAATTCTAAAGTTAGATTCAAAGTTTGAAAAATTCGAACGTTTTAAATCAAAAATGGAAGACTTGAACATTCGAAATTTGAGATTAAATCTTGAATTTATTCGACAAAACCTTTTCTTTAAACTTCCACTCCAAATACTAATAACTGTTTGTAGATTAACTAGTAAATTATTCAAAACAAACAATTCAAAAGTTCGAACGTTCTAATAAACTAAAAGGGTTTAAATCTTCAAATTTCAATTCAAAACCTAAATTCGGAATTGGAAATTTTATATTTCAATTTAAAATTATTCGACGAAACCTCTTCTTCAAAATTCCACTCCAAATTTTAATAATTTTTTGTAGAGTAAACATTAAATCGTTCGAAAAATAATTCTAAAAGTTCGATTCGAGCCTAAAAGTTTTTGAAACTTACAACTTGAGATTCGAACGTTCTAAATCAAACTTGGCTTGAACCTTCGAATTTGAATTCATAACGCAAATTCTCTCATCTTCAAAATTGCACTCCAAATTCTAACAATTTTTTACAGATATTACATTATTCGAAAAAAAAGTTTTCAAAGTTCAAAAGCTTTTGAAACTTAGAATTAGGGGGATTGGCTTTAAAATCAAGCTGAAAGGCTTGAATATTTATTGTTTAATAACGTGCTCTTTGCCATAAAGATTCCAATTTTGATTCGATTTTGTCCGTTATGACGAATGATTAATTTAGCTAAGTTGTTAAAACATGTTTATGTCACTCGCCCTAAGCCTATCATGCTTCAAATTTTGAATAAATTTTGTTTACAAAATCGGAAAACGTTTTTTTTTTATTGTTCGCTTAGGGATCTATTGAAATTTTACAAAGATATCTTTTGCCTTAAATTCCATCCAGATAGAAATACAGTGAGAAAAGAGAGTCAAGAAAAAAAGAACGAACGAGAGAAAAGAATTCGAACGGGAAAAATAAATAAATAAATAAAGAGATTAAACTGTTTATATTGGGCCTCTGAAAATACACACAAAATATTGTAATAAATAATTTTTGCGTTTTAGGGCAATACAAACCCTTGTCCACCAGGACAAGTCCCATGTCCTGGCACCGCACCACCACCTGCAAGCACATGTGGAACAAGAAACGTAACAAATATCAGTACAGCATCTGGACCTGCTACACAAGGTGCCTATCCATGGCTAGCTTATCTTGTTAACCAAACAGGATATGCTGGTGGTGGTGCACTGATTACTTCAACTCTCGTTCTTACAGCAGCCCATAAGGTTTACCTTAATGTGTAAGTGGATCAAGTGACATCTGAGTATAAAAATATAATTATATGTTATTTTCAGCAATACACCCGGTATGATAGGAGTTTATTTAGGGGTCTACAATTCAGCTCAATTGGGGACACGTTATGCTGTGGCACAAGTGACTGTTAACCCCAATTTTAACATAGCAAACTTCTTCAACGACATTGCTATACTTCGTTTAAGCGCTGCAATCGCCCCATTGCCACAGATGTTTATAAACACCGTTTGTCTGCCAACGCAGGGACAATCATTCGTTGGGCAAACGTAAGTCATTTTACATAGGAAAATATTATTTTGATAAGAACTGGTTGGTCTCAGATCAAAACTTCTAATACAACCCAACCCGGAAGACGTTGTGTTAATACTTCTAATAAAACACCTACACGAATGCATGGAAAACATTAAGTTTATCGAAATGACAGGGGTGTTTTCCGTGACCATTCTTACACCGAAAGCTCTACCACTCTGTCCTATACGGAGTAGCCCATTATCAATTTAAATGCTGACAAACTCACAAAGTACTTGTTTATTACAAACAACTTGTCGGGTGAAGTGCTTTTGTTTGCAACGTTCAACTTTTTAAGCCTACTAGATCAAAATTTAAATCTATTTTTTTCTGGAATTAATGATCGGATTTGAAAAATAAAAAGACTGTTGAAAAGAGAATCGAAAGGCCTTTAAAATTGTGTAACGTTTGATACCCCTTTCCATTTAAAATTTTTGGGGTGCTATTTACCCTCATCTTAGGATTGAAGTTGTGTAAATAATACTAATCACTTCAGATGTCCCCCTTAAAACTAAAATTGACGTGTTCGAGCATTTTTCGCAAAATTGATGTTAAATGGCCGAAACTGTTTTCAGAGGGCCACCTGTATATGTCGGTACATCAAGCATCATCAAGGACAACCTTAACCCTCCGAATCCATCTAATTATTCTTGTTTACGCAAATTGTTTTTATACCCAGTGTTCTGTCTAGTGACACATTACCATTTGAATTTCTACTAAAGTAAGCAGAACTTTGTTTTTTATGACTATACAGAATAGTCCTAAAGTAACGGGACACATACCAACAGTAGATTTGTGGGAACCAAATATGTATTACGATTCACTGAGGAATACCCTATTAGCTTAGTCTAAAAATTAATTTTTGGGATGGGAAACAATAATCCGCGCGGGATTTTATGTAATTCCTAAAAGGGCATTATCTGCGCGATATTCAAAAATCTTCAACTGTTTTATATCTAAATTTATGACGGACTTATTTGAAAAAAAAGTAGCCTTATTTTTTATGCAAAATAGGTATAGTGCTTAAATGTCGTCGAAGAACTATTTCCAAGATAAAATATTCTGTAGCAGATTTCTGAGACAGCCATTGTCCTGAAAAAGACATTTAATAAATTTCTATGTTACAAGCTTTCTTATGAAATGCACGTTTTCTTGGTCCTGTTCCTTGCGATCTTTAGTTTGTCAATATTTTTATGAGCTGCATTCTGTGAATATGTTCATTTCATTTCCTTTTTCTTGTTCTTTCGAGTTTCACTACATCTTCAGCCCCCACATTAATCTTTTGATATATTATAGTTTACCCTAATTGTTATTGTATTTCTTGCTATTTTACGCAATATCTTCATTTCCTTGATTCGTAATATTAGTGTTTACTTATTCGATGATCTTCCGGAAGTTAACTGTGAAACAATTTGTTTTGATGGTTGTTATCATTATATTAAATCTTTCTGATACTTGATTAAACTTATTTAACAGCCTTTGTAGCTCTCTAACCATGCAATCAGTATACCTTAATATTTCAATCCCATTATTTCCTATTGTGAATCCTTCGTCCGTTTTTACTTCTTCGGTGATCTTAGCGACGATTATACAGAGAATAGCAGTGAGTTCAAACTCTCCTGGTTTCTCCCACGTTGTTTCTGTCTCATTAAGTCATTAACGTTTTTTCGCATTTCCAGTACCTATCCTTGGTACCAAGAAATATTTCTTTAGGCTTGATTCTATCAAGGGATTTAATTGTATCAATCAAGCAGAGCAATTCTGATTTCTGGTGTTGTATTTATTTTAGTGCCAGTTCTCCACCTCAATATCTTAGGAAAAGTCATTATTGATTTGGAGGTATTTGTTATGGTTTTAAGTATGTTGTCATTTTAGAATCTGTGTTTGCATATGTACCAGCATTTTTTCTGCAGGAGCATTGATGAGCAAACTACATTAAAACTAACCATTAAACGATCCTTGTTTATATTTACTTCATTGATATTTTTTTAAGAAAATGTTTCGTGTTTTTGACATAAGAGTCTCCATTTCCTCCTTCTTCTTAACATTCTCTTTTTTCCCCAAACTTTAGAACATAACTTTGCCATGTAAAAAAAAAGTTAAATACCTATATAAGAAATAAATTCAAGGAATGAAGCCAAACGTCAGTAGACCTGTAAAAAACATCTCTGTCGATTTGGTGAAGAGCAGTCATCTAGAGCAGTTCTGTTTCAGCCAATTTTACTATTAATTTTGTGAAGAGGATACCTTTAAAGATTGACTCCCACCAACACTGTCAAGAAAGCTTAACATTGGGGGCGCCAACTTCTGATTTTTTATTTCTGACGTTAGATTTAAGAAATAGGGTAACGTTTTACTCTTATTTCGTACTATATTTTCTTATAATGGGCAAACATAGACGGAAGAGCAGTACAGACAAGCAAGCCGCCAAATACAAAGGTTTATTTAGGAGGGACAATAACTGCTACACAAAGGAACTATGCAACAGAAACATTCAGACCACACTAATCGTAAAGACTACTGGTCACCAAAATTTAAACCAAAAACGCGGGCTATGAAAAACCATCATAAAACTAACTTCGATGATATTCAGCAAGTCGAATACTGTAAACGCCTTTATCAAGATGAAGATGAGTTTCTACAATATGTCAACTGGACCAAAGAACCCGATATCATGATAGATGAAGTAGTGCAATAAAAAGTCTGAAATCTGGAAAATCAAGCCGACTAGATGGCATTACAGGGGAAATCCTAAAACTGCTTAATCCGAATATCTTAAAGGTGGTCCATAAACTTTGCAGACACAAAAAGAGCAGTGCATCTATGTAACATGATCGCGCTAATATCGTATATTAGTAAAATATTATTGTACATAATAAAAATCAGACTGGAACCATTGCCGATTCCGCAAATACCACGAAAGCAAGCGGGTCACCAGAGAACATGTATAAAACACGAGAAAGTTAATTTCCTATGGTTCTATGTTCTAGAGACTTCGAAAAGCCGTTCAACAGCATCAAATGGAACAAGTTATAGGGAAAGTTCCAGATCATCTAACTAAATTAATAAAACATCTGTATAACAACAGTTTGATCATGATCACAACAGACAACTCGTTGTCCATGAAAATCCCCATTAGAAAAGGGGTACTCCAGGGTTGCATATTGTTTCCCGTACTATACAATCTTTACAGTGAATATGTAATGAGACTCGTACTGAAAGATTGAGGCAAAGAAATATCGATCGGTGGCACTGAAATATCAAAGCTGCGTTTTTCCGATAACACAGTCCTTATTGTCGATAACGAAGATCTTGTGGGGCTATTAGAACGTCTAGAACACATTGGAAGAGAACACGGACTCCGGATTCAAGATCAACTACACTCAATCAACGATCATGACATATCAAAACCTTAAAAAAATCGCCAGTTGTGAAGTGGTTGATAAATTTATCGATTCAGGGTCATTGATTCATGAGGACGATAATTGTGAACCTGGTCTCCGGCGCCAAATACAGTTAGGGCGACTCGCAAAATTTGGCAAGAGAGAAGAAGTTACAGATTTGCAAAGATTAAATTGGTCCACTACCTTATTTTTCCGTTCCGTTAGATGTGAAACCTGGTTCGTACGTTAGGCCGATCATCGACGGCGCTTGAGATGCTCCTCAGAATACCGTGGAATACCATGGTATTCAGTAATCCGCATCAAAAACATAGAGGCTAACGATTCAAGGGAAAACAATAGGTAAAAAAACGTCGAGGTAGATCATTCACAAAATGGACTGATCTTATTGCTAAGCTCCTGGATACTGGACTTGAAACTGTTGTAAGAAAAATGGAAGATCGAAGCAGATGGCACAGTACCATACGGTCAAGACTAGAAGAATAGAAGGGTTGACACGTATATCTGTAACCACCACACCTCAACTACGACGTTGAATGAAACATCAGGAAAAGGATACCTGTGGAAGGCAATATAGAGAGCTATTTATGAATTATCTATCTATCACTATCATAAAAAGTATTTTTATCTCATAACTATTTTGTTTATGAAATAACAATCAGAGATATTTAATTTCGCCACAGAGTTCTATAACAAAACACAAGACACAACCTACTGGCATTTATGATGAAGATATGCCCCCGTTAATATATAAAAAATTATTGGAATCTTTATAATAATAATTATGTCACAGCCTAGATTATACGAATGCATCTACGCAAGGAACAATCCGCTTGAAAAGCTTGATCCCAAATTCTTAAATTACGAACTTCTCTATAAAATATTAATAAATAACAGTTTCCTTGTTCTGCAGTTAAAGGCTTTTACACATTAACGCAGCATTTGTGGTTATTTCCGCTTATAAAAAAATTTCAGTAATTAGCCGAAAACATTTAGTTACAAAAATTACTACTACTATCAAAAGCATCACCTATCCTTGGCTTAACCCAAAAGTTAACTGGGTTACCGCCATCTTCAATGACAGTCGTAGTAAACCATGCTTAAATTTTAAGTAGGTAATACAAATGGTCCAGAATAAATATAATCACAACTTTTTTTTCTAAAGCTGTTGGGTAGCTGGATGGGGACAAACGGCTTTCAACATGAACGACTCCCCAACCAGCATACAAAGACAGGTATCAGTACCCATCGTCAACTACGCTACGTGTTATGCATCCATGAGTAATACTGCATTACTGGGAACAAACGTCAATACCTTCTTAGATCCAAATGGTGAAATCTGCGCGGGAGGAGTAGCAATGCTGGATGCTTGTACGGTAAGTCACCGCATATTAAAGCAAATTAAATTAAATTAAATCGTGGCAAAAATTATGGGTTAATTAAAACTTGCAACAAAAAGAAAATTTTAAAAATACTTAAATTAGAAATTATTTGTGTTATTTGCAGCAAGATGGGGGTTCCCCTCTAGTCTGCGCAGTAAACAACGTCTACGTAGTGGCAGGATTGGTAATTTGGGGTAAAGGATGTGGACAAGCAGGAGTTTATGGTGTTTACGTCAACGTTCCATACTACTTGCCCTGGATACAAGGTGTGATTGCAGCAGCGAGTGGATAATTAATAAAACTCCTCAACTTCCTGTTAAATAAATAACGGCGATCGTAAACACAGGAAAACGCATGTTACAATATATTTTTGTAGCACCTCCGCTATACATTTTAGACAGGAACAACTCTATTAATATTTAATAAATTATAATATTAAATATATGTAAATGTTTACATAAACTGTTTGTGTGCGTTTCTATAAATCATCCTTATGTGAAATTGAAATATGGAAGAACCACAATGGGAATTTGGAAATATTAAAATAAAACTATTTTCAGGCGAAATAACTATGTTTTTGCATTGAATTTTCGACTTTGGTAATCATAAAAAGCAACTAAATAAATAAATAAGTATTTTTAAAGGTTGTGAAATCTCGATGATCCAAAAACGAACAAATCAACTTATAAACCCGCCAAACAAACAACAAAGAACAAAGACAAAGGGTTGATATTAAAATCTAAATAAGAATTTCTCCATATAAACAAGGCATGTAAAGTTAGCCACTCCTTTATTTAAATTGAATGAACAGTTTATCATAATCACAAGCACTTCCATTAATGTCAAACAAAATGTCCAGCGGGTTAGAAGATTAGATGGTCTTAATCGTTTTGTTTTTAATAAGATTTATGGATTGTAAATAAATTTAAACTTTCAATTTGGAAAATGTATGTAAAAGCCTTGCAGTTATTAATATGCAATAACAATGCCAATTAATTTATTTGTGCAGCACCTAAACACCTTTTTACGGTTAAAAAGGTTAAAAACAAAAATTGTTAATTTCTAAACAAGTCATTAATAATGTTCGTATCTCCCTCAATGGCAAACCATCAAAACAAACGTTATCAGACGTTGACATACGTTGAGTTGTGTACGTTAACGCCACATAAAAATAATCGCTACCATAATTACCCCATTTAACTTCCACCCACGTGCAGAAAGAAATTAAGAGCACTTTGTTTGGTATTCATCTATAACTTCGTTCGAGCATATTTTAAGTAGTTTTAAAACAAGTTCGGTTTCAATGGTGGAAGCATTCAACGAATATGTAAATGTAGAAGAGGTAATGAGATTACGTGAGAATCCAACACCGGCAGCAGAAAGTGTATAAATCACTGTGGGACAATTCCACAGTTGTAATTACCTTAAAATGGCAGAAAATTATAACGCAGTCGTATAGCGTCAAATAGCATACGTTTTCAAAAGATTAGATAGGTCGGCGAATATTATAAAACCATTCTCTTGCAGAATTTTGTAAGAATAGTAATTAAAATGACGAACTTACGAATATACTTTTACAAAAGAAAAATGATCAACAAGTAAACACATAAATATTCTGTTAAGTTAGTCTATCGTGAATTACATTAAAAATCACATTACTTGCATTGTAACGAAAGAACTTTGAATATTACTCTTATTCAATATTAATATAAATTTATATTTTTATATAACATCAGATTCCCAACAAGAAAATCACTTACCGCAATACAAAATAAATAAGTCGCTTCTGCTGCTTCAATTTCATTTGCAAGTTATAATAGCTGACAAATGCGTTTTTTAAAGAACCTATCATTTTCATTAAATTTGTTAGACATGTTTGTGACCTTTAATGTGTTGACTTACAAAGGCAAGACCTGAAAATTTCCCAGCAATAAAATACGTTAGCTTTTATTTAATTTTTGAAATTCTCCAACCTCTAAAAGTGTGACAATCAAATTCAAATAAATAATGTGCATACTGTTTAAGTAAATAACAGTTCTGGAAACCCAATAATTACGTATCAGCACTACGAACAACTGTATATTGATAGAATTGTTTTTCGTATAAAATTATTCTAGTCCTTTAAATAATTAACAGAATTGTTAAAATCAAATACATTTGGACTGTTTAGTAAAAGTTTAACATCATTATTTTAAAAAATAACAAGATTTAATATCAAGAGAGTGTTTTTTGTACATTTTCGAGGAACTTACCAAAATTATTGAATTATGTTTTAAAGCGATTAAATCATTAGTAAAAGTTTTTCTTTCTAAATTTTGTAATTTTCAGATTTTAGGTTAATTTCGCTGATATTAAAATTACTAAGTATGTATATACGAAAAGATCACTAAAACTGCAAAATTCTGTATTCTTGCGTTACTCTTAATGTGATGTATGATCAACAAATCACTTTCTGATTTTTACTTTATGTAAAAGTAACAACTGAAACGTGTATTAAATACCAAAGGATTTGAAAAAAGTCAATATAAACGCTGCAGCCTTTTCGAATATGATTCTCATTTTCTACAAGTTTATAAACTTGTTCCAAGAAAACTTGCCTACAAATACGAAGTAACAAATTTAATTCGTGATATTAAACATTTAAAATAATTGGTCATATTTTCAAAATCATAACTGTGGTTCTTCTGTACAAATTAATTAAAAATTTATAACATTTTTTAAATAAACTAAAATTTTAATTTTTTCATAACTTTTCCCTAAATTTTCATTGTAGTAAAAATATAAAATACATAAATTAATAGAATAAAGCTTTCCATTTTCCTAATTTCCACATATTAAATTGTAAGCAGGTGAAGAGGTCAGACAGACAAAACTGAAATTGAAAACTAATAAACAAGCTTGAGTTGTGAAATTTCACATTCAAAAACTTATGGACTTATTAAAATTAAATCAGCAATTTCCAATAAACATAAGAATTTAAGCTTTTTTAATAAGATTTTTCAAAAATTTTATTACCGTTGTTTTTGTAGTTTTGCATAAATGGAATGTTTGAAAATGTTGGAGAAAACTTTCTTTACTACTTAATTTTTTGAAAGTTGCATATAGAAGGAACTTTTTAAGAATTAATAGAAATAAATTACCATGAAATCTCCAAAATTTAATGAAAAATGGCTCCTTGATGTAAATCTATATTTTTTGCTCAATTTGCGTGTATTTTTGTATTTTTTCTATTAAATTATATACAATTGACAAACAGGAAAAAGATTTAATCTGTAGCAGTTATCTACTGCAATTATTTTATTTTAAGCCAAACAGTGACTGAAAACCCCTCGAAATATGAATCGAAAAAATTTCGAACATTCTCAACATTTGATATAAAGATAATTGAGTGTCCCTTCTGAAGTTGGAATCCTTTTTAACGTCCCTTTCTATGGCTTTTCCTAAGTAGAAGAATCGTCAGTTTGTACCGTGAAGACCATAAAATTTAGAAAGTAATCCCAAATTTAATTTGATATTTTAAAGAAATAAAACAAACGTCTGCCACATTTTTCAAAAGCATAATTAGGAACGACTTCTATGTACAAACTTGATGCCAAATCTAATTTCAAAATTCCCATTAGAAGATAAATATAACATTTTTAAAAATCAACTAAAATTTTGAAATTAGGCTAACTTTTCCCTATTTCATTATTTTAAACATGGAAAAGCATACGAGAATAAAACAATAACATAAAGTTTTTTCACTTTTTTCACTTCCAGGTATTAAATTTTAAGCAGCTGGAGACGTCAGAAAATATAACTAATACGCAAGCTAATAAAAACAAGCTTGAGATGTAAATTTCAAAAACAGTGTGCATTTTTTTTTTTTAAATTAAACCAGAACTTTCCAATAAACATAGTACTTAAAATTTCTATAAAAAAAATAAAGATTTTTCAAAAATGTTATTACAATTGCTTTGGAATCTTTAAATTTTTACAAAAATGGAATTTGGGGAAATTTTGAGAATATTAGCACTTTTTCGATATTAATGTAAATTCGTATTTTTATATAACACCCGAAAACCGCCGCAATAAACAAGAAATAAGTCGCTGCTGTTACAACTTCATTTGTAAATTATACTGGCATTAGCCAACTAAATTATTATTAAGTTGCATTTTTTAACGACACTACAATGTTCATAAAAATTTGTAGGGATGCATGACGCTAGACCAGTGGTTCCCAAAGTGTATTCCGTGGAACCCTAGGGTTCCACAAAATAATTTTGGGGTTCCGCGACTCAAACTTTCAGAAAATATTGAAGTCTAAAAAACAACTACATTCTTCTCATTAATATTTTATTTTACAAAGTTGTTATATAATTATTTATTGCGTCTCTTGTGCATCATGCGTATATGGTTGAATAAATTATTTATACGTGATTTTTAATTTTGTTTATTCCCAGTTAAGATTAAGATATTGGTAGATATGGCAAGGGTTCCACAGTATGGGAAATATTATATAAGGGTTCCGCGGAAAAATAAGTTTGGGAACCACTGCGCTAGACAAACAAAACTCAAATTGTTTTAAAAATAGAAAATTATATAAATAATAAAATAAAGTCTTTTCATTCTTTTGATCTCAAACTATTAAATTTTAAGCCTATTGGAAGACGCCAGAAAAACAATACTCAAATTGAAAACTAACAAAAATGTGCTTAAGATATGAATTCCAAAAACCCATTTACTTATTTTACTTTTAAATGAAATTGTTTCAAGAATATCAGACAAACATAAGAATTTAAGCTTCTATTTTAAAAATAAGCACATTTAAACAATAAGATTTCTCAAAAATTTTATTAATATTCATTGTTTTAAAAATAGAAAATTATAAAATAATAAAAAGAAAGTTTTTTTCATTCTTTTAAAGAATATCGGAAGACGTCAAAAAAGGAAAACTCAAATTGAAAACTAACAAAAACGTGTTTAAGATTAGAATTAATTTGCTTATCTTATTTTTACACGAAATGACTTCAAAAATTTCGGATAATCATAAGAATTTCTATTACAAAAAATAAGCAAACTTTAGGCAATAAGATTTTTCAAAAAGTGTTTTTGAATTTGTAAATTTTTGCAAAAATGGAGTTTTTTTTGGAACTCTTTGGGAAATATTTATAGAAGGAATTTATTAAATGTTCATCGAAATAAATAATTTTCATTTACATCATGAAATCTTTCCAAAGAAAAAATCCTCGTTCTGGTACAATATTTTTGCCGAGTTTTATTTTCCTACTAAATCGCAAAAAATTAATAAACAGGAAAAAATTCTGAGCTGTATCAGTTACCTACTCAGTTATTTATTTTAAGCTAGGAATTGAAGGAAAACCTGAAAATACGAATCGATAGAGCTAGGAACATTTCCAGCATTTGATGCAAGGAAAATGATCGTCTCTTTCGAAGTCGAAATTCTTTTTTATGTCTTTTTGTATGGTTTTCCCCTAAGCATGAAATTGACTTTGTACAGTAAAGATCATAAAATTTAGAAATAGTCATCCCACAAACCAGACAGTGACTGAAAAATCATGACAGACGAAATATACGAGAAAAAACACGCCCGAAAAATTCACAGTTCAATGGGAAAATAAAAAAAATTAGCGGAACAAAACAGGCCGGTTCAACAAATTGTAGCTTAAATTTCTCAAGAAAAAAAACACATACTTCTTGGCAAAAAAAAATTTCATCTGTAGTCGGTAGTTAAATGCAGATCACAAATTTAGAGATAATTTAAATTAAACTGCAAAGCTCTAGCAAAAAACTATTTTATAAAAACCGCAACTATTGGCCAACAGATTAAATCACAAAGAATTCGCTTACAAAAGAGTTAACATAAAAAAAAGTTCGATTCTACGTGCTTACCGTTATTTGCATCCGAGGTGTGTCAACATTCAATTCACTTTAAATATCGTAAGCATACAATCGATCAGCCGTTGATAATCAATTATTTTTATTTGCCGTGTAATTTGGTCAATTAAAATGCATTATTACGGTAGCAGTGCGCATAATTGCAATACCAGCATCTATTTGATCGAAACGATAAGTGTGCGGATTGCTATACTGCCTCTAATTAACATTACGCCCTTATCCAATTCTAGAACACCTATGCAAATTGCTGTTCAAGTTCACTTACCTGATTGCATTATTTATATGAATTCAAATGAACACATGATTGACATATCAGGAAACTGCTATGTTTGTAACTTCAAGTTTATTCTTATAAAATGTGGATATGTGTCAGGCTGTAGAATTCATAAATATATTCTTAGAAAATTTCTTTAATTTTACTTTATCTGCTTTTAGAAATAAGGTTTGAATCAACTTTAGGTTTGCTTTGCAAATTTCATTTTAAATTTATCGCCAATTAAAATTATTAGATAGGTACATTACTAAAACTTGGTTTACTTAAATTAAAAATTTCTTTTTCTGACCTAAATCTATTGATAATGCAAATTAGTGCTCGATGGTTAGTAAATCAAGGCTTGGTATTATTTAAAAAACTATCTCCTGGGATATTTTTTTAATAATTTTTAGCTTACTCTCCATATTTGTCATCGTCACTGGCAAAGTAAGAATGAATAAAAATGCATCAAAAAAACAAGCAATCAAACCCAGATCGACTACAACAATCCCAATTTTGGACATACATTTCGTTTTAAATTGTTCCTAAACCTCTTGTTTGAATAATTCAACAATTGGAAATAAAAAAGATTATCATAAAACGAACGTCCAAAGTGTGGGTCATTCGGAAATTTATTAAAACTCGAAGTTATAATTTTTCTGTAGTTTTACTTATTTATTATTTATTGGGGAGAGACTCATGAACTTCAAAAAAATCATCTTGAGATCAACAAAAATCCAGGAATTAATTACAAAAATATTCTTAGAGTTTATAAAATACTTTCAACGTTTAAATATCTTTGAACTCCAGTTATTTTGAACTTTTCGAAATTTTTGAAAATTTTTGCAAGTTTGAACTAATGGATATATAAAATAAATAAAAACTATTTGTATAAGCTTACTTTAGTCGAAATTTCTTAAAATATGTGTGTAATTTACTCTTTACTACTTAAAATAATTTTATTATATGTATTTAAATTAATGAAAACAGGCACACAAAGTACTTGCATTACATGTCAGGCACCAAATACTGGAAAAATGCTACGAGTATGAAATCGAAATACACTGCATTATTTGTGGATTATAAACAAGCATTGGGCAAAAATAAAAGACAAAAACTTCTACAACTACTAAAAAGAATTGGGGTGCCAGAAAAACAAAGGCAATGTATACAAATAACAATTAAGAATACGAAAGCAACAGTAAAAACTCTTGTTAACAAACTGAAGTAGTTATTCAATATCGATATGAGGGTTTGTCAATGAGATGCACTGTCAGCAACATTGTTCAACGTAGCATTATAAGGGGCAATACCAAAAGTAAACATACAGGGAACAATAAAAAACAAAGAAGCATAAATAATAGGTTATGCTGATGACTGATAACATAGTCATTATATCAAGATCATGGAATAAACTAGGAAGTTTTCAAAACATTGGAAAAAGTATCAGGTGCAATAGGACTTGTAACAAATGAAAGAAAAACTATCTATATGGAGTGGAAAAATAGACGACGTTAAAGAAGTAAAAGTAGATGAACATACCTTCGAAAAAGTAAAATCCTTCAGTTATTTTGGTGTACAATTAAATTATAATACTGACCAAAGTATAGAAATAAGAGGCTTTAAACCATTTTATGCAAACCGCAATATACTGGAGAGTAAAAATATAAGTAAGTATAACAACTAAAATAAAATACAAATGCCCAATTAGACCAGTAGTGTTATATACCGCAGAAAAAAAGAAAACTGACAACTAAGGGTATTTGAAAGGAAGGTATTATAGATATTACATGAACCATAAAATTTTGAAAATGACGGAAGGGAAAGCCATCGTAAAAGTAATGAATGCACAGCGAATGGAAACTTGAAACTGGTAGACCAAGAGGAAGACCGAGAAACAGGTGGTACGAAGAAGTAACAGAGAACCTAAGAAACATGAAAATCAAGAACTAGAAAGAGAAAACAAAAACTAGAAAATTATGGAGTTATCCACCCTAATAAAAGGGATTCGTGCTTTGGAAAGAATTGGCAATATTCTATCAACAGAATTGTCATTAAATTAAATGGGTGTATGCTGACCTTAATAGAAGTGCATTACAGCAAAAATTCAAAGCTTATAGCTTATCGATTTTTGTTTATTTGAAATTTTGTTGCACACTTTTGAGAACCGCTGATATGCATTTAAAAAGCCTGTGACAGAAATTTGACCCTGCAAAAATAAATGAAACATTACACAATTATGTAATTTACAGGTTTCACTTTCCCCTCACATTTTTTCAGGCTTGAGACTGACAGTAAACAATAATTAGTGCCGTGATTAAAAAGTGAGATTACAGAAAATTGTTGTTAATAAAAAGGAACGGAACTTACAGAAAATGTTCAAATGTTCCTACATTAACTTCTACATCTACACAAACACAAACATAAACACAAAATTGTCTTTCAGAGCTGCTGCAGCATTCCGAATTCCATTAAAACGTTCGATGAATGCACTTTTAAAGCGAATGAACTGGGGTCTGATCAGACTGAACGAGAAGATATTTTGATAAATTTCACTCCAGTGACCACCAACCAATTTTTGTATTGATCTTTTCAATTTTTTTCTGGGGTTACCGTTTACTTGCGACACATGGTTTATTGAGAAAAATTTGTTTTATTTGATATGCTCTACCTACCCTTAAAATTAATGACAATACTTTTGAATCATCCTGTATATTCTGTTTTATTCTGAAATTGTTGGGATCATTCAAAAAGTAGAGGGGTTAATTTAAAAAGAATTCTTAAAGTATATAAAATACAATGTGATTTTTTTTAAAACTCAATTGCAGAAGGCCGTATTCTGTCTTAATAACCTTAGAACTGTCTGTATTAAGTCAGAATACGGCCTGTTGCAATTGTTTTTAAAAAATCACATTGTATTTTTAACACGTAAAAAGCTGTAAATGTCGCATGTAACAAAATAATTCAAATAAATAAATTCCAGAAAGTTCATAGAAGTGAATTTATAAGGCAAAAAATAGCGAATCATCAAAGGTATATTTTTAAATTTTAGATACAACATATATATTCTCCTACATTGTTTTAAATCTCTAGGTAGATAGAAAAAAGTGCGGCGCCGCAAGTATGTCGCCGGCCCAAGAGTTGCAGAACCGCCAAAAATAACATTATAATTAAAACAATATCTATTAATAAAATAAAATAATACATTTTACAGTCTCTCCGATGCCTTGTTGTAATGTCATTTTACGTATAAAAATTGTCAGTTAACCAAATGAATAATAGTTAGTACAAGCCGCATATGCAGCGTTCACGAAACAGCTGTCTTATTTGGAGCTGTGAACGAGAATCTGCCTGTTCGGTAGACATCGCTGCTATACGATGGGGGCTCGAAGTTGCAAATGTAAAGCTAAGATTGACCTGCATATTTTTCAGCTCCATTTATTAAAATGCTGCCTCTTAAATGTGATTTTGTGGTATTTTGGCTGACACCTTTTTGTGTACGATTACGTATACAAACATTCCTAAAATTGATGCAATATTTAAATTAAAGTAAAGTTCTATGTACCTAATTAATTATACAGAACTTACTATTAATGATAAAGGAGCAAGATCGCCCTGCATTAAAACTAAATATTGAAAGTTTTAGCAGTAGTCGAGAAAATGCACTTTCACACGGATATACATATATGTATACGACTAGGTTTGTAATTGTAATCGGAAAAACGTTTGTTTTTGTTTTCCGAATTATTATTTTTTTATCCGGTCAAACTAATGGCAAAGACATCTATCACAAGCAATCAGTGGTTTTTTTCATATGTTAATTGTCAAAGTTGGATAAGAATTTTTATGTAAGATTATTATTATTATTTTAATGCAGAACACTCAAAAATATTGGGTACGAGCCGCCCCTGTGAAGAACCTAAACAATTACGTACAAGCTTTAAATCTGCAAAAAGCTTAAAACTGGAAATTAAAAATTTGTTATAAAAAGAATCTTTAAAATGCAGATCATTAGTGGTTTCCTAACCTCGAAGTTACAACGTTTCTGTAGAACCTCCATTCTAGAATTGTTGGGAAGATATTAACTAAATTTGGAATAATCGCACTAGGATCATTGAAAGTTCAATAATTTATCATCTAAAAAGGCAACCTCTAACAAAGCTACAAAATATTTCAAATTAAAAAAAAATCGAATTTTTAAGTTTGTGCGAATGAATATGTAAAGCAAAGAAAATTAGTAGATATAAGTTTAATTTAAACGAAGCTTTTAAGTATATTCAACTTTGCTACCTAAAATATTTCTGAATCTCTTTAGGTATATTTATTATAAACTATAATTTCAAAATTTTTAATATTATGGAAAGAATTATATGTGAAAAGCTGTAATGTAAAAAGTTTAAAATACAAAATTAGAAACAGCCAGTACCCGCTTAAAATTCAACAATTGGAAACTTAAAAAACATTGTTACAAAACGAACCTTTAAAATGCAAATTTTCAGGTTTACTACGACCATAAATTTTCAATAATCACTTTTGAATGTTTTTTTAAATTAATATTGCAATTAAATTAGGAATTTTTAATTTAATATTTCCATATATAATGTTATTTCTTTTTAAATGCCTTCTTTCAGTTGTGCGTTTTTATTAGTTTTTCTTTTTTGCTTGCAATTTTAACAATAAACGAAGTCCTATAAATAAATCAAAAATCAAAAGCAAGACTGTTAGAAATTAATTTCCACCACGAGTTTGTGGGAAGTTTTAAATAAGTACCTAAATTAACATGTGGATAATGAATTTATGATAAATATAGACCACAGTAGGCCATGCTTTTAATTTATCATGTTGGTATTAATTTTAATAAATAAATAATCGAACAGTTGTTTTATTAGATCGAAGGTCTTAATTTGAAGAAGAGAGTGGAGTTCTGTCGCAATCTTAAAACTAATTTCGCGAATAAAATAATGAAACATGTCCAACAGTGACCCAAAAACCGTCAAAAAATTGTTCTACGGCACGACAGATTTGCACCTTATTTACTCCAATGAACATAGCCAACCGGGTTACAAGCATTTTTAGTCAAAAAAATCTTAACAGATAAGACAGCTTTATACCAGGAAAGCCTTTATTTAAGTCAATGAAACTGTTTCCCTACCATGGGCAACTATGACCCAAAGATCGTGAATAGGTTGTAAATATTTTTAGTCAATTTTTAAAATTTATTTATTAATTCAGTCCGTAGGCTTATCTGTTCTTTCCAAATTTTATAATTTTCTAAAAATAAATTCTAATAATTTTCTGGCAAAATGCTCAATTTTGATTTGAAATTCGATTAATAAATAATGTAAGAATAAGCCGGCTAAGATAGTGTTCTGGGAAATATCTGACAAATGCAATGTAATTATTAATAAACACATAGCTGCTGTAACATTTGTTATATTTGCGTGTTTTTGTTTAATTACCTATTTGAATATTAAATTTCTAATTTATGATCAACGCTAACGTGTTTATCTCGCGCCTCGAAACATGCGCACTGGGTTAATTTATTTAGTAGACTAGCACGTTCATAAATCAACATTTTATAGTAGCAGTTATTTGTATGTTAGAAATAACAAGATTTTTAGAATGTTTTGCAACATTTATGTTCTTCGCAGATGATTTACTCTTGTCTTTATTGGTTCTTGTTGTTTCCTATTTATGTGAAGATCTACACTGTTGCGCGTTGTCCGTCTACCTTTACGGTTTCATTATAGGCGAGTGGGATTTTATGTAGTACCACGAGGAGTTTCCAGATTTTTATGTGCCGCGCACACAAGTACACAAATTTTCAAAAGGGTAATAATAACGCATAAATGTCCGGACACCGATTCTATATTCAGTCTTTTTTTTCCTGTATAAAAATGAAAAACACCTAACAGCAAAATAAATCCCAGAAAACAAGAGGCAACAATTGTACGGTCCCACGTAAACCTACGCAACCAGCCTCATTATCCCATAAACACACACGGTCACAGCTATTGTCCACTTCCATTCCAATGCAGCTGACCACACTAATTCACTGCCAGGCAGCGATTCGAACCGCTCGTTACAAGTTTAACTTATACTTGTTACGCAAATGTTATTTCTAGAAAAGCTTCGTAGAATTTTAGTGCTTATAATTTCCCGCACTGTAGAATGCGTGCAAAAAATAAAATGCAACAATAACTCGAATAATCACGCAATTCATTTCGTAATCAATGCGAAAAGTACAGCACATTCATAATGAATGAGCCTAATTGTTTTTACAAGCATTTTTATATAATAAAACTATGTTCTTAAAGAACGGCCATAACAAGCAATGCTTCTTAAGATACTTGGCACCCGCAGGCCTAGATCTCGCGCTATGAATAAATGAACAAAAAAACTGTATTAAGAAAGATAATCACAACGGCTTTCGGAAAACTAGAAATGTTTGAAGTAAGCTTTATACTAAATATTAGGTTATGCACATCGTTTAAAACTTGAAACATCACTTAACATTTGATACACCTATTTAGTATTATTTCTTCGAATTCCATTGGGCTAATTCTTTTGTTCTTGAAAAAAGCTCAGCGAAAAATAAAATTAGAATAAAACCGTAGATTCAAACATAATTATACGATCAGACAGAATCTCCAAATAATTCAAAACATTGCTTCGAAGAAAATCAAATAAATAAAAATATTAAACATTTTCTTCGCAATTCCAAGCCTTATATAGTATATATCTAATCCTGTATTATATTTGTTACTTCTTTTCTAAACGTTTTTTATCAACTGCTGGCAAAGTACTGACGAAAAAGTAAAAAAAATATATATTTATTACTCAAAAGATAGATATATTAAAAATTCAAAAACAAACTCAGATATCACCGATAAACACAAATACATTTTATGGCCAGCCTTAAGGTATGCAAAGTCGCGCCCGTTAGCAGTTCCTATTTCTTATCAGAAAATACGTAATTAAACCATATCATTCTGGTACTTTACAACTACGATTTATTATGGCCATAAAATTCAGAACGATATCTGGTTGAAAATTATACAAATTAATACATTGAAGACGAAAATAAAAATAAATAGCTTTCCTTTATCTGATTATTTAGTTAACATCACTTTATTATGTTAGAGCTTCATAGAAGTAAATATTTTGCTGTAACACACTTTATTATTTCATTTACTAATTGGACACGATCTAGACTTGCGGGCACCAAGCCAGGTTTTTTCCGAACCTGAAGGCCTAGAACTTCTGATAGGTTATTTTTCTATTCAAAACATAGCAATAACACAGCACCTAGAATTTTAACTTAGTAGTATCGGAAAGTTAACGACCTGCTCTGCGAATCGAACCTAAACCCTTTCGTTTGCAAGGCAAGTATGCTAACCTTAACGCTTAACTTGGATTTATGCTATATGTATTCACCAAAATTAACTAGGTTAAGATAAAAATGTTACTTTTCTTAAGGATATATAAAAAAGAAAAACAGACAACCTCTTCATCAAAGTATAAAAGTAAAACAAACAACCTCCTTTACACCCTGGCTTTTCGAAAAGTGGAAAAAAGTCGAAATACAGCTGAGATGGAACGCACTAAATTTTTCTTGATAACCAAATACTTCGTCTAATTATTTATACAAGATACCCATTTTAAAACTCCGAGCCTGAAAATCTGTAAATAAGCAACACAACACAGGTGACTATGAAAACACAGTATTCCTATAATTAAGATCAAAGCAATCTCGTTTTAATAACCAGGCAGTTTATTGATCAAATTAGTTGTCAATGTGCCCTGTCAAAACGAAGGCGGAAAACAATTTGAACTGCTGTTATAATAAAATTATGGTAAATTTTTAAATGTCAAATCTGAGTGACTAAGATTATTGTTCTTGTATATACTATAATGCGAGTAGCGGTGGCTACTCTCTTACGAACCTGGTAAGGGATAGACCCACTTCAAGGACTAGCGACCTTGCCCTCGCGAACTCTTGGTGATTCCCCAATACCCATTCCCGGGAAAGCCATGCCCTTCTCATTATCTCTCATCCAATAGTTATTTATAACCTGTCCATATCCTACCCTGATAGAAGGCAGCAGTTTCATCAAAATCGAGCTACAGCGTGGGAAGAATGAATTCGAAGCGGTATAGTATCGAAAAGCGCAGCTGGAGCAGCCCAAACAGTTTCCGTACTGCGGTACAAAAAGAAAACGGATTTCTACTGTACTAGATATTTCCAACCCCTCTTAATGGCTGACGAAAACACAAATAAGGGCCTCAGTCCGGGGCACCCCTTAAGTGGGGAGAGGGTGCTAAGAATCCCCCCGTTGTTGACTATTAAGAATGTTAAAAATAATTCTGACAATTTAATTCATGTATTAAAAATCCCATAAGCCGCGGTGATTTTGTCACTTTGACAGAGGCTAAAAGTTTGCCCTAACTTTTATCCGGCTAAAACACTACCTACCAAATAAAAAAATTAAATTTGTATTGCGCATTCATTAAATTGTCTGGCCGAATTGCACTCGAGGTTTTATTTAGTCAGGATAAATATTTGCAAAACTCAAACTAATATTGCTTTACAGCAATTAGACTCGAAAAATTGACAGCAGATAAAATCAACTCCGACCTTCGGCCGTCGTGATTTTACCTGCTATCAATTTTTCTCGCCTAATTGCTAACCAATACGTTTTCGTTGCAAAATAGTATATTTTACAACAAGACATGAAAATGACGTTTTTTTTCGTGAGATGAGAAGTTGCCCACGAGCTGCGTTAGCAGCGAGTAGGGCAATCACGAACGAAAAAAACGTATTTCATGTCGAGTAGTAAATGCTATTTTTTCTACGACATTTTAATTATCTGTTTGAAATAAGTTTTAATTCGACTTAATTCAAACCGAATTGTGTCAATGCAAATTATTAATTGTTTGTTTAATCGGTTCCATAGTAACACACGCATTTTTTTATTTTGTTGCCATAGATTTGGAATTCTTGTTTTCATCTCTAGAAGTGAATATGTTTTCATCTCTAGATAGAAAATGTAGCGTTTTCGCATAGGGTTTATCGTGAAGAAAATACTTGTTTTCGTATCATGTGTAGAAAAAATATTTATCCGACTAAATAAAACCTCTTGTGTAATTATATTCGAAAAATTACTAGTATACGATAAAATAGTAGTACGTAGTACACAGTTTATTTATGCCAGAAAAACTAGCCAACGTCAAACTAGAAAAGAACAGACTAAATATCGACATCCTCGGACTAAGCGAGGTTAGATGGCCTGGATCTGGAAAGCAAAAAACGGGTCAAAACTATACAGGGTGTCTGCTAACATGTGTCTCAAAATTTGGAGTCTGGTTCTACCCTTCAAAACATGTAAGAAACGCTTAATAAACTTTGTCCGCAAACCAACGCCGCCCGAGATGTAGCACTTTTTTAAAGATAAGTTCAGTTATTACAATTCACTTAAATCTAGTATGTGCCCGCTCTCCTGATGCCAACCCTTTGGATTTATTTTTATGGGAATATCTAAAACAATTGGTTTATGCCTCTCCTGTAAATAATGTTCAAGAATTGCGAGAAATAGTTCAAAATGCTTGCCAAACAATACGATACAATTCAGGTATCTTTGACAATCAATGATGCGTCGTGCTAATTGCTTGCAAAGCAGCCAATGGAGAACACTTCGAACATCTTTTGTAAAGTGACTTATTATTTAATATTAAAAACAGCCTATTTTATTTAGCTCACATAAATTGTACTTAATTACACTATTTATTTTCTTTAAGTAAAAGTGCTACATCTCGGGCGGCGTTGGTTTCCGGACATAGTTTATTAAGCGTTTCTTACTTGTTTTGAAGTGTAGAACCAGACTCCAAATTTTGAGACACATGTTAGCAGACACCCTGTATATAGATACTAATCAGGAGGTAACGATCCCAATCACAGATACGGTGTCGCTGTTCTGGTTTCAGCATTAATCGAAAAATCGGTCATACACTTCGCCCCAATTAATGACCGGGTCATGATATTAAAACTACAAACCTCACACCGTCCAATGAATATTATGTATGCTCCCACTATTGTTAAATCCGATGATGAATCATTCTACAGTGATCTACAAGAAGCTATACGGCATACCAAGAAGGGTGAAATAACAATGATCAATGGTGATTTCAACTCCAAAATTGGTGCTGGAATGGACGGTGAGACAGTTGGGAGGCATGGACTTGGAACAAGAAATCCAAGGGGCGACAGACTTGTTGAGTTCTGCGTCGAACAGGAATTGATCATTTCCAACACTTTCTTCAAACTTCACCCTAGACGATTGTACACTTGGAAGTCTCCGGCAGACAAGGAAGATAACACTGTGAGAAATCAAATAGATTTCATTCTAATAAATCAAGAACAAAAGAAGTTTATTAAATCTGTGAAAACCTACCCCGGAGCAGACATTGGAAGCGACCATAACCCATTTGTAATGGATTTCAGATTCCACCGCTTCAAGAAATCCTAATGTAAAACACCTAACAAACACCTTGATATCAAACAACTAAACTGGCCTGAGATAAAATCCAAAGTGGATCAGGAACCAAAAGAAGAGCCAACAGGAATAAGTTTAGTTTTCGAACAAAACAACATAGAAAGAAATTGGGAACTGATTAAGCCTAAAGTGTGATTTGCACTGATATGCAACGAACACCAAAAAGGTTTTGATATTTTACCTTTTTATTGTGCTACCTTTTAATTTTCCAGCAACTGGTGACGAAACGCCAATATAATCGCCACAAAAAAACACTTGGAAAATATTTAATCCCTAAAAGTGTTGTTTACATGAACGAAACTATTTCCCTTGCATGGTCTATTGTTCATCATCATCATCATCATCAATTGACATGGAGCAGATCCTCGTGGATCGATCCTGGATTACGCCAGGTCCACCCCATGCCAACAGGGAACACTGTATGACGTTAACATGCCTGTGACGCTAGCCGCTAGACACCGCTTCTACAGTGCAAGGCAGTTAATAGATCACATATTCGATGGGAGTCGAATGACTAAAAAATTCGAAATGAAGTTTAAAAGCCCAATATAAAAGATAAAAATCCTGGTTTATCAAAGATCTAATAATTAACAAATGAATCATAAAAAGCCCTTTTTGCGTAGTATTTCACAACTATTGAGTTGTAATTTCTAAAGTGCTTGCTAAAGAATGGAAAATCAGGACGTCCATGTCAGTTGAAAACCCAAATTTAGTACGCTCTAAGTCTCAAGTAAGCCATGAGAACAATACTTTCCAAAAATGTCCCTCCTAGACCACCAAGAAAAGCACTGTTTCATTTTCTTAGTCAATTTGCTGACAAATAAATAAAAATTGAACAATATATGCAAATTGGGTATATTTTCACGCGAGAGAATTTTTTTAAAAGGAAAACCGTTTTGAATGTAAATTTATAGTTCCCTTGAAACTAATTCGTACGGAACAAATCATATTTACGCTTCTATTGTACATGTAACACAACTACATGCCTTTCATTATTTATAATTAACAGACAATTGACGTTGAGTCTACGTATACAGAACTATGATATGACAATGAGTAGAGCGAGTCTATTTTTTAAAGTTCATAAACGAATAGGTGTGGCGCTTAAAGGTTTAGGCCTGTTATTTATTTATATACTATACAATATTAACAGACAAACACAAGCACATTATATAAGATTTATATGACAATAACTTATACCGTAACGAAATATTGTCTTTATATGAAAGTTAACTTCTTACGCTTGGTTATTTCTGTGTATGTTACGAGCCAACGTGGCCCTATTGTTCACTCATGCTGGATTTTCTTTATGATAGGAACACTTTTTGAGTTATTTATACAATACCAATATACTTAAAGAGGGTTTTCTAAGTTAGTAACGAAATTAACAAAATTTGTAGCTGCCTGAAAGAACGAAGATTGCTATAAACCATTCCAAATGTTTCTGGATAATGGGCGGCCATGGTTTCGTTTTCAAATACGGGTAACGCTGGACCAATAATATAAACTTATATGAATTAAAGTAATAAAATAAGTTGATTTAATATAAATAATTTTTATTTTATTATAGTTATTAGAAAAATAATTAGTTTAAAATTAAACTCAGGATTTAAAATTTCAAACGTCGATATTAAATTTAATTAAATTTAAAACAAATTCATTTTGAATTCATAAACTATGCTTTAATAGACTTCTAAGTTTTCCAAAAAATTCAACATAAGAAAATTGTTGGTTTCCAATTATACATGTATAAATTTGGCTACAATTAACAGATTTAAATCAGAATGACAATCTTGAAACCGAAATTTCGATTTAGCTCGAAAATTCAAAGATAATTCGAAGTTCTATGGAGCTTGAAAATTTGGAAAAATTAGTTTAATTAAGATTTCAAATTTCGGCTTTTTAGATCAATTTAGAAATGTAAAATTTCGCTGTTTACTTTTAATTTAATTTATTTAGGAAGTTTCAGGTTTCTCAGGTTTAAGAAAATCTTTAATTTTGAATTCATTAATTTGTTATAATCAACAGATTTAAATCGGAATTTCAAACAACAATTTAAAATTAGCAAAAAAAATCAAAAATAAAGAGATTAACGTGAGCTGAGAATAAACAAATTTTGATTGCCGGTGAGCTACCGCTTCAATGGCGATTATCCGACGATGAGTACAAAAGTTGTTAATCTTTCCTGCTATACCATTAGAATAAATAAATTACAAATCTAAATGTTTAATAAGAGGTTTTAAATATTTATGCTTTTTGTGCGTCTCACGTCAAATCTATTTTAATTCAAAATATCAAAACAAAGGAAAAGAGACTGCCAAAGAAAATAAATGGAAAATAAAGATGATAAAAGATAGAAAAGCCGAAGAAAGATTAAAAAAAAGTGAAGTAAGTAAGAAAGAGCAGTAAAAAGAAAGGGATTTCGGAAGGAAATAAAGATCAGAAAAGTAGAGTATTAAGCAGATCAGAAAACTAAGAAGGATACAAAAACGAACGAAAGTTAGAATAATAAATGATAAAAGATAGATACAGGATAACGAAAGCCAAAGTAGGAGGCCAAGAAAGGAAGGGCAATAATAAGACAAAAGGAACTGAGGAGAAGAAGAACAAAAGGTGAAGAGAATTAAAGGATAAGACGACGGTAAGAAAATATAATAAAAAGAAGAGACTAGCGGAAATACCAGATCAAAAAGGATATGTAAAAAAATGAAGAATCATAACGCAGAAAAGGAACAGAAAATACTAATAAATGAAGAATGGGAAAAAGAGAAGGATTCATAAGGAAAGAACATCTAAAAGGCTAGCGAAAAAGGAAGGCGAACTGAATGTGAAAGGAGAAATATAAAAGGAACAAAAATTACTGAAAAATGAATAACGGGAGAGAAGTAAGGAACTGCGATTAAGAAGAAACGTAAAGTGAAGAGGAGCTACAACAAATCGAAATTTTATGGAGCTTTCAAATTAAGAAATATCAGTTTAATTACGATTTTTGAAGTTAATTTAAGTACCTATTTCAAGTTTCGGACTTTTGAACCAATTTAAAACATCCAATTTACAAAATGTTCAGCCCCATTGACAATACATACTTAAACTGTCATATTCCATGGCCAAACCTTATACAAAAATATTTCAAATGGATATTACGTCCAAGGCAACTTGAAGAATTATTATTAGAAATATAACAGTTTGGGGCGCAGACAAGAAATTTGAGAAATTAATTAAATTGGCCTTATCAACGATTTATCAAAAAAAAAACTCCGATAAAAACAAAAATCCCAATTTAAATTCTCGGATTGATATTAATTTCAAGCCGGAGCAATACCGCAACTTACGACGTAGAATGTTTCATCGCGACATGGAAATTACATTATTTAAATAAATATTTACAAATGCGGCACCAAAGCAAATATATCATTCTGGTTATAGCAATGCAATAGTGCAAAAATGTGATTAAATAAAAAATCCTGACAGTACCCGAATGTAATGTGTCGAAAAACGAGTTGTGTGATCGTGAACGTACAGATACCGCCTGGAATTTGAGCACATTAACACTTGTAAAAGAAACTTTTAATTGCTTTACTCCTGCTGTGGAATTTATCGGAGGAAAAGTATTTGGTACCTACCAATAATAAATATGATGCGAGGAATCAACAATTAACGTCACGCTAAAATGATTAATGCAACTAACTCTACGAAACGCCATCACAATTTGTATTGTTAGATTACGATCAACGTGCAATAATTTTTGTGAATTTTTTTTCTGGGCGATTTTAATATTTTTATGAGTTAATATAAATCTAACACCACGATACTTTAGCGCATTGAAATTCACACTATAAACGTTAAAATCCTTTGAACTTAAAAATACAAAAATATGTACTTCCTTGACATTTAACTTTTCAAAATGACGAAACAAAAACATTGAAAGATTTTCTGATTTTTTTTAACTTTTTGTAATAATTTGTTATTAAAAATTATACTTGTTCAGAGTTGTACTGTAATTACCAAGACGGAAACTAGAACTGTCCGATTGAAATGTAAATATCGAAAATCAAATACAAAATTCAAAATCGGAACTGAAAAATACTAACTTCCACGATAGTTGATACAATTTAGCCCAAGGAATTATATTAAATTAAATTCTGAATTGAAAACTACTGGCTTTGGATACCAAATTTAATTTAAAATACAGAACTCTCGTATTCAAAGTTCGAAAATTAAAGATTTAAATCAAAATTTGAAAACCAGTGTTAAAATGTCAAAGAAAAATATTGACGTTTTAATATTAAAGTTGAAACATTGTTTAGGCTAAACTAATTTATTTTTATTTTTACATGGATTACTAATCTTAACTACAAAATTTCAATTTTTATATTTCATATTTAAAGTTAACACGGTTATCCGAAGGGACCTCCAAATTCGAATGGTTAGAGAAGAAATGCGACGATACAGTTTGCACTACAGTACTCGACTCCACACCTTTCCTATTGAGCAGTGAATCTTCTAAACTCTAAACTACCCCATAATTAACAGAAGGTTACAACGACACCTATACCAGATTTTGATGTGTTTATCTTGAGTTAGTTTTAGTTTTTAAGGTTTAGTATATAAGTTTTGTTGTCCTAAATCGCACAACGGGTGAAAATCCCTTTGTTACACAAGATTGCTACTGGGCACTCTCCTACATGTCATTTAACTTGTCGTGCCAGTTGCTGGCCATACATTGTACACCGGGTGTCCACGGTAAAACGCAACATAGGGAAACACCAATGCATTTTTTAGAAAGGATCCGAGGTACCTATGGAATATGTATGGATTCAATGCTCAACGTGTGTTATTGGGTTTAGTTAACGCTGGAAAGAGAAATACTGGAGGCGTCTGCCATTGCGACAGGCGATTATTTCATTGTTTATTTTTTATATTTGTCAATTTTGGCAGCAACAAAACGACAAATCAAGTTTAACAATTTGTTAGATTTCTGTCAGTTGGCGAAGAATCTATTCTACAGATATGAGTATTTACATAACATTTAACATCACTCCAAATATAATAGCCAAGCCACAAGAACATTTTTGTGATACACTGGGCCACTGTTCAGCTGTTAACAGTGTTAACCTAGAAATTATTCAACATTTAACATAATTTTTTAGTCTCATCGCCCCGCAATGATTAAAATGGTCCTTTCTAGGACCACAAATAACTACAAAAAGAATTTCTAACGTTGAGTAATTACTACAATAAAGCATAATTAGAGATACACTATTATTACAACAAAAAACACTATAACAGTTCATTTCAAATATTTATTTATAAAGCTTACTTAGTCGTGATCCTCTTCTACCGGTTAGCCAGTGTAGAGGATTTATAAAGCTGTAACATTTTAAATATTTTTTAAAATTGCTACATATAATCCATGCAGTTAACTCCCGTAACGTTTACGCTGTCAAATGAAAATTTTAGAGTGTACTTTATGTACAGAACCTATCAACTTTTTTTAGTGAATGTACTTAACGTCAAACTGAAAGTAAGGTTATGATAAATCATTTGCCATTTTCGTAAAATTAAGTAGAACAAGGTAAAAATGGGTTTATTCGGAGATGTAGGATTGGAAAAGTGGTTATAAAGGATAAAATGTAGGAAATCTTACCGAAATAGTAATTAACGTCACAAGTCCGGGAACTCATATTTTACAGTACGAGTAAGATGTTTAAAGACGAGGCGACGCAAGGAGCCGAGTCTTGAAACTCGAAACGAGTACTGTAAAAAGAGTTCACGGACGAATGTCGTTATGTATTTTATTTCATACTGTCAACAATTTGATTTTTAATTTTTACATGTGACGCTTTTTCAAAACGTCAACATGTGACATTACTGTGTCAAAGCCGGTAGGTGTGGCTTGGTTAGACTTTTACGGGCTCTGATTGGGTGCATAAAATAACTGTCCGGAAAATGTTGCCAAGCAACATTTTCCGGTTCTGATACCGTAATAGCTCATTTTCCGGACACAAAATGGCGCCGGGAAACTGAATTTACCAGACAGTATGAAATAAATATATAAATATGCAGCCTTTTCAAAAATTGTATATTTATTTAAGTGAGGGCTGATTTCTTGCCTTTCTAAGCAGTATTTGCATACAGCTTCTTTCTCTCTCTTTGATAATAAACTTCGTTGGTGCATCCATTTCTCTAAAGATTATGAATTATAAAACGTAAGTTGAAACTTCACAGTTAACAGAATTAAGTCAGCAATTCAGCCTTGTGACCAAAATTTAAGATTAGTAAAAAAAATCAAAGACAAATCGAAATCGAGTTCGAAATTCAGAAATATTAGTTTAATTACGATTTTCAGACAAATAATGAGTTTCTTCGAAATTTTTAACCAGTTTATAGAAATCGAATTTCGATATTGAATCTTAATTTATTGAGGAATTTTCAAATTTGTAAGGAAAATTTTTAATTTCAAATTCATAAATCTGGCCTTACAGTTAACAGACTTAACTCAATATTTAAATCTTGAAATAAAAATTCAAAATTAGCCAAAGCATCAAATACAAATCGAAATTCTATGGTGCTTCGAAATTCAGAAATATCAGTTTATGAGTTTTAGAAAAATACTGAGTTTTAAAGTTATTTTAAGGATTTCAAATTTCGGATTTTTAAATATTAAATTTCGATATTAAATCTTAATCTAATTTAGTTAGAAATGTACAGGCTTGTCAGCAAATTTCAATAAATAATTTCAAGTTCATGGGCTTAGAATTAATACAATTAAGTCAAAGTTACTGGGTTGGGACCAAAATTTAAATTTAGTACAACTAGTTAAAGCCAAATGAAACTTCGAAATTTAAAGATTTTTAAATGTCAAATTTCGACATTGAATTTTAGTTTTAATAATATTTAGGAATTTCGAATTTTCAGATTTTAATTTAAGAAAATTTTTAATTTCTAAGTCACAAACCTGGGCTTAACAATTAACAGACTTAAGCCAAAATTTCAATCTTACAACCTAAATTGCTATTAGCAAAAAACATTAAAAACAAGTTGAAATTCTATAGATCTTAGAAATTCAGTTTAATTACGACTTTCAGAAAAATAATGAGTTCTAAAGTTAATTTAAGAATTGAACATTTCGGCTTTTTCAACCTATTTATATAGGAATTTTCAGATTTGTCAGCAAATTTCAGTTTAAGCACATTTTTAATTAGGTACGAATTAACTGATTTAAATTAAAATTTGAAAGTAACATTTAAGCCTAGCATTAACATTTCAAACAAATTCGAAATTCTGTTTGACATTTTAAGTTTTGAAATTCAGTTTCAGTTAAAAACCTAATTTAAAATTTCACAATTTTGGAAGCAACATTCCAAATAACAAATTTTCAAGGTAGCACTAATAAGTTAATGGATTTAACTAAAATTTGAAATAAAATTCTTAAGATGGTAACTTATTTTAGTTTTGATTTGTAGATAAAAAGTGAAATGCAAAAACACGAGAATGGGCGAAAATACGATAAATCTAAAAAATAACATCGAAACATTTAGAACTCCAAAAAGATTCACACTGACGTACATTTTTGGAAAACTAGTCCACTATGAATGAGTTTTTATTAATTATATGGTATAACATGCTGAAAAACTTGTAGAAATCGAAGTAGACAACTTACAGACTTTTATTAAAAAACCATATAAGATAAAAGAATGACTTTGTCGACAACTTCAATAAGTTGGGTCCGTCGCTAATAAGATTTTATCCATGTTTAATAACTTTAAATGAATAGACATTCGAGAGAGTATCATAGCATTAAAAAAAAGTAGTAAACAAATAAAAATTAAAACGTATACCCCCTTTACAGATATTATCCTGACTGACTACTTGAAATAATCCTGTACAATACAATTTGAATAAAAACGAAGGCGAAGGGACAGAAAAGAGATCGATATTAGAGATAAAAACATCAAGAGATGTGGATCACCTTTCACAGCGTACGGTAAGCGATCGGGCTTTTGATAAGTAGATAAGCCGCACTGGCACCGGTTCAGGAGTGACGGTCCCTGACGCGACATCATTAATTAATTTATAAAAATCATAATCGAACGGTCGGCAGCTCTTTGCGCCTGTCATATAATATTTTGTTACGAATGTATCCGAACGCGACAATTTTAATTTGCATATGCAGAATGTGTAACGGGCAGGTGAACGAAATACATTATTTCCTTAATAGGGACGTTGCTTAAAATTCTTATTATAAATAAATCGGTCGGAAAAAAATTACGGTTTAGTTTTGAGGGCATCCTAACAGTATTTCGGTTTTTTACTTAGGGAATCCGTTTTTTGTTCTTAAATCTGATATTTAAATTAATTAATGCAGTAAAAAATAATTTTTTCCGTGTTTATTTATTTTCATTTATTTAATATGAATTATTATTGGTTTTAATTACTTTCCCAAAGTAGCAACTCAAATTATCACAAATTTAGTGCCTAAAATTAATTGTAGTTTAAAATAAACGTGGAACTTAGAAATAAATTAATTATCGGTGTTACCGGATATTTTCAAACGATAAAGGCGATACCGGATAGGGCATTTTTGTACACGTTTCATTTGTGATGCTGAGCATCGTAATATTATATTCTGTCTAGCAATGGGACAATAGCAGCACATATTTCAAATGTGAGGTAGATTAATACATTTCAAAGAATAGTAAGAAATTTAATGCCAAAGGATGAGACGATTTTTCAGTGAAAAAAGTATCTTAGTGGGCAGGGTTTTACGTTTAGCTTAGGCGTCAAGAATCAGTCAGGCCTGATTTACAAATATTAAATTTCTGCTTTTTTTATAAAAGACTTCCGCTATTTTATTTAAGAAACGGTGCAATCCAGAAATAAATAAAAACAAAATCTGTAAAGTTTTTAATGCAAATTTTTAAATTAAAACCTAAACGCAAATATTCATTGCTTACCACAAAAACTTCTTTAAAAATAAATTAAAACTGATAACAGCAATTATTGTTTAAACGCTACAGTTTTAGGCAGGCCAAAATATGAGCTTATTTTTTATTTTTAAAAATGACACTTCGAGCGCCATCTCATGTATAAAGCACGCATTAAAATTTTTAAACCAGCCTGTGGAGAAATGTTTGAAATTCACAGATGATAACACTTTGACAACTTTTTAATAACTTAATAAATTATGGAACATTGCTGTTAAATTTGAAATTCTAAAGTTCGGTTAACAAAGTTTACAAAAAATTAAGAAAAAACTGTCTGAAACGTTAATAATAAAATTGACCTAAAAATATCGTATTTTAGTTAAAAAAAGGCCATTTTCTTAATTTCAATTATTTCAATTTTACTTATGAAATCAGACAACTTGGTTTAGTTTGAAAATTTTAAAGACAAAATGGATTTTAAGATTTGCTTTGGGAATTTCAATATCATCGGAGTTTAAAAGTAAATCTTGAAGGTTCTATTCTGAATTTCAATTTAAAAACATCTTTGATAATTAAAGTTTCCGATTTACAGTAAAATGATAAGCTTAAAATCAAAATCTCAGTTTAAAAACAGCGTTTATAAAAAATCGAATTTCGATACAAATTTCAAATTAAATTGGTATCTTTAAGTTTGACAGTACGGAATTTTTATCTCATAAGCCGAGGTTTTTGATTTAATACATTTTATTTAACATTTGTTAAATCTAAAGCGAAATTTGCATTGATTTTATACTGTCAGAAATATGACAAAAAACTTAATAAATTCTCGAACATCACTGTTAAATCTGAAGTTATAAAGCTCAATTGACATAGTTTTGTAAGAACTAGGAGAACATAATGAATTTAAAATTATATTCTGAACTTATAGTTAATAGTAGTTAATAATAAACTTAACCTCAAAATTTCATATTGTAGTTAAAAATCTATAAAAGTCAGTTTCTAAATTTGAAGTCGAAATTTTAAGCCTAAAATCAGACAACTTGGTTTAGCTTTACAATTTGAAATAGAAAACAGCATTTAACTTAAAAATTTCAATATTATCAGAAGTTAAATTAAAATCTTCTAGTTAAAGTTTCAAATTTACAGTAGAATATTCGGTTTAAAATCAAGGTTTTACTTCAGTTTTAATACAGAGTAACTAAAAAATTGCATTTCGATAGTAAATTTAAGATTAATTTGACAGCAAAATTTAGTTTACTTTAAACTCATAAGCCTGGGTTTTCGTTTTAACAGATTTAAGCTAAAAATCAAATCTGAAGCGAAAATTACATTGATTTTATAAGATAAAAATTTGAAAAAGTTACCAGAGGATACAAAAATTCGCAAATTCTAAAAATATTTAAAATTTTTAGAATATACTTATTTGTTTGTCTAATAACTTAATAAATTATCGATAGTCCATTTGCTGAGAATGCATTCATTTACCAGAGATGCACCCATTTGGACATTGTTGGTAATCGTGTAGTGATTGAAAAAAAATTGGGTGATGGTCTGTGCGAGTGGCCATTTTGGAAAATGGACGCCATCTTTGATGCTTATTGGAAAGGCACTGCATAGGCATGTGAGGTGTCATTTTACATGTTTTTTAGGGAGATAATATAAATACTGAAAAGTGGTTACTAATCATTATTTAGTAAGACAGATACGAATGAACATCTTTTATTTCTATACTAAACAGATTTACATTCTTTTATAAAACAAGAAGTAACATAAAATGAATAAGTCAATGACATCACTAGTTTAAGTATATCACATGACTAATATACAGGGTGATCTTTTTTCGATGTCCACTATAGGGATCTCGGAAACTAGGGCTTAGGTACTGAATTTTAATTTAATAATAAAATATTACTGTGGGAATTATCGCACACGACCGATGTTCAGGTAGGAGTCCGGCGTGCATCGGGTGACTGAGATCAGTAGAAGTAAGGTGCGCGAAAAATACGACAACGACGGCAGACGTTTGAGAGAGGCTCTGTTTAGCTTGTCTAAATTTTAAAATTTCAAATACAAAAAATCGAACTTCGATAATAAATTAAAAATTACTTTGGAATTTTTAACTTTGACAGGGAATTTTAATTTACTGACTTTACTAACTAACTTAAATCGTAAACCTGGATTTTCGGTAAGACAGATTTAATGTAATAGTAGATTACGTAGTACGTACCAAGTGCCGAAAGGTGGATTTTTACTAGACGAGTATGGCAGGTTTGAGTACGAGCGATAGCGAGTACTTAAATGCCGTACGAGTCTAGTTAAATCACTTTTCGGACGCGGCGCGTATACTATTTTTTCGCATTTTATATTCTCACATAAAAACTTATCTAAATTTATTGAGATACATTCTGAATAAAATTAATAAAAACACTGAAAAAAGTAGGCGGATTCTCGATCTGACAGGAACTGTTTTTGACATAACAGAATTCAATTCAAACAAATAATAGTATATTATACACGACGCTATAATGTAGGCTATTATTACCGAGGATAATGTTTGCAACACGAGCGAGCTTGCGAGCGAGTTTTGCAATTATCCGAGGTAATAGTAGCCATTATAGCGAGTCGTATACTATAATTTATCCACGAACACAAATACGAAGAATTTTTAATTAAAATTTATCGACGACTTGTCAATAATCTGTCAATTAGGATTAGAAACATAACCTATAATCTGTCAATTAGGATTAGAAACATAACCTATTTCCTTCATTTTACACCATAGACAATGATGTTACCATGACACCTTGAATAATCATTATACACTGCTGGCAGTGTATAATGGATAGCATTATGAGTGACCAAACACATGAATAATTGACAGATTATTAAGTAGTCGTGGATAAATACATTTATTTTTGGAAATCTAATTCCGAAATGGACTTGAGTGACGAAAATAACTTGTAAAACCATTCAGAAGATATTTTAAATGCTGCCCGAGAAGCTATCAAATTGCGTTTTAATGACACCTGACGTTGCTATGCTGTAATGGTTGCTATACTGTAAAGCGGCCCATTACATCACGATTTTGAGTCTCGTAAAGTAATACATTACAGTACGAAATGCGAAAAAATTTATTAAATCGGAAGCGAAATTTGCATTGATTTTATACTGCTGTAAATAAAAGACGAAAATTCTGAAAATCAGCAATTGATTAAAAAGTTGACAGACGATCAACAAAATTGAAAAATTCTGGAAATGTTTGAAATTCACAAAATATACTTTGATATTTTTTTAAAAAACCTAATCAGTTATCGAATATTACAGTCATATTAGAAATTATAAAGCTCGGTCGACACAGTATCAAAGAAAAAATAAGGAATTTCATAGTTACATTCTGAACTTACAGTTCCAAGCCTGGATAATAAATCTTAAATCTTAAAATTTCATATTTATTAAATCGAAATTTTAAACCTGAAATCAGACTTGGTTTAGTGTTGAAATTTCAAAGACAAAACAAAATTTTAGCATTTAATTTGCCAATTTTAATATCATCATAGTTAAAAAATTATTTTAATGTTAAACTTAAAATCGAAATTTCGTATATAAGAAATCGGTTTGGATAGTAAATTTATAATTAATTTGAAGTTTTAAAATTTGAGAACAAATTTCTGTTTACTTGAATTTTTAACTTCAAATTCATAAGCTCATGTTTTCTATTTAACAGATTTAAGCTGATTTGCCAAACCTGAAGCGAAATTTGCATTAATTTTAAACTGCTGTAAGAAATAAAAGCCAAAATCCTGAAAATAAACAATTGGTTAAAAAGTTTATTCAGAAACAAAATTGAAAAATTTTGGAAATTATTTCATTTACAGAATATATTTTGAGAATTTTTTTAAATAACTTCGTAAATTATAGAATAATACTTGTGGCAAAGGATAAGTTTTTTCCAAATTCTGGGGCGGTGGGCGGTGATTTGGAATTATGTGGTGTTTGGTTTTCACGTGCAAAATTCATCTTTTAGAAAATGCTTACACAAAGCAAAATTTTTAAAATGAATCACAATAATCAAAGTCATTAGCACGATAACACAAAATCAAATAATAGTTATTTATTATACATGCGGATTAAATTAATGTTTAATGAGCGGTACGTTTACACGCGCGAGCGGCGGTAGCCGCAAGCGCGTTAATACTGCGAGTTAATACATTAATTTAATCCGCAAGTGTAATACAACTGTTTATTCAATTTTGACATTTACTTGACATTTTTAAAGGGATTTGACATTTTTAAAGCGCTAGCGGAATAAAAATTTTAAATCGCTAGCGGAATAAAAATTTTAAACGATTGTTTATAAAACATCAACTTTTATGGGCAGGCCAGAAACAAATAAACGTCAGTTTATACGGCAAAATTGAATAAAATGGGTTAATGTTTTAAACACATTAAAATAATGGTTAAACTTAGTGCATATGGCCTGAACTACGTATTGAAACAATAACTTATAATTATTGAAGAAAGAATGAGAAGCAAAAATAAAAGATTTTAGCAATCTGAATTTCCAAAAATACACGTTGGTGAACTGTTTAGAAAAGTTCAAACTACAATGTTGCAATTATATCCAATAAAATTGCTTTTTCCTAATTTTATACCAAACTATGAAGTTTTCAACCAGGTTAAGGAACAATTACTAACCCAAAATTGTTTTTAAAACATTTCCACCTAAAATTGACTAAATAGTATTAAAGCTTAATAAATAAACAAACAAACAATAAGTAAATAAACACTGAGCATTACATACTACACAGATTTCACAAAAACTGAATTAAATAAGCCCCAGTAGTTCAAAAAGTTAAAAAAGTTTTATATCTTTTGAAAGATTGTATAATCAAGAATAGCTCAAAATTCTTGATTTGTGTATTAGTCTAAAGCGTAAGTAAAGGAATATAAAATATCGAAAATATCCAACTTATAATCTGCAATAATTGGAAATAACACAACCACGCTCAACGAAGAAATTTAGAGCAGTAATACACGTAATTTAACTACTTAACCGTTAGAATCGTTTCAAAGGGTGATTTTTTTTTTAATCTAAAATTATACGAGTGAAAGATTTGCATTACCTGAATAACTGACATTAGGAAAAGTTCAGAGAATGGGTTAATCATAGTAAATGGTTGACCTGCGAGTGCAAAGATTGGTGGTTTAATGCAGATATGTAGGTCAGAAAATCAGCTTACATTTAAATGGGCACAATGGGGACTTAAGTGGTATAAACTGCATAACTGTTACTACTTACATAACAATAGAGATATAACTAACGTTTGTACTTTTAAAAAAAGTTATTGTTGGATAGATTTATGAATAATAAGGTGCGTAGTCACTTATTAGGGCAGGAATTTATTGCATTTTTGATATGTATTTAAAGTATTGCGTTTTCTTTATATGTCTGGTTATTATTATTATTTTCTCGACAGTTCTAAGGTTATCCAGGACCTGCTGCAATTCAGTTTTAAAAAATCACTCTGTATGATATTTGATACATTGTTGCATGAATAAAAATCACATCAAAACATTTCTAGGATTCTAAAAATAGAAAGGTAACTGTTTTAAGAGTTGCTAGTTTTAAAGAACCAAAGGAACTTAAAAATACGCGACTACATACAATCTGTTGCAAACCAAAATAGATCTGAAGATACATAAAGAGAAGGCAGAAGATCAAAGCATAGTAAATGACGAAATATTGGATACTGATAAGCAAGAAATTAGAAGAAGGAAGAAAACAAATGACCAGGAAGGAGGGCAGAAACTCAAAACAGAAAAAATGAAGAATTATGTACTGGATATTGGCAAGGTTGTTTAAGTACTTCTTTTTTAAATTTTGGACAGGCGAGTGTTCGAAATTATATATAAAACAATAAATATAGCAGCTATTTAACTTAAATTCGAGAGGTTAACGATAACGAGCGAAACAATAACAAATGACCAAAAAAGAGGACAGAAGACTCAAGCAGAAATAGTGGGTATTGATAACCAAGAAACCGTGGATTTAAAAGAAAGAAGATAACAAATGACAAGATCACAGGGCAATATATAAATATTATAAATAAAGAAATACTGGATATTGATAACCAAATACCTGTAGATTTAGAAGGAAGGCGCAAATGGCTTAAAAAGAAGACATAAGATTTAAGCAGAGAAAATGGAGAAATAGTGGATATTGATAGCCAAGAAACTTTACGAGAAGACAAGAAATAATCAAAAGAGGGAACAGAAATTCAAAATAAAGAAAATTAAGAAATACTTGATATTCATAGCCAAGAAGCTGTGGATTTAGAAGAATGAAGACCACAAATATCAAAAGGGAGGTAAAAGATGTAAAAAAAAATAAAAAAATTCTGGATATTGATAGCCAAGAAGCTGTGAATTTATGCGAAGGAAGGCAACAAATAACCAAAAGAAAATGTAGAAAATCAAAAAATTAAGAAATACTGAATATTGATAACCAAAAAACTGTGGATTTAAGAGAAGAAAGACAAGAAATAACCAGAAGAGAGAGTAAAAAATAGAAACAAAAATAATATAAGATATTGGATATTGAAAGGCGAGAAATTAGAGATTTAGAAGAATAAGAAAACAAATGCAGGAGAGAATGCAGAAAGGCAAAACAGAGAAAATTAAGCAACACTGAACATTGGTAACCGACAAACTGTGGATGTAGAAGAAAGAAGGCAACAGATAACAAGGAAAGAAGGCAAAAAGTCAAAACAGTTAAAATTAAATAATACTGGATTTTGATTACCAAGAAGCTGTGGATTTAGAAGAAAGAAGGCAACAAAGGATCAGAAGAGCGGCCAAAAGATCAAAACAGAGAAATATTGGATATTTATAACCAAGAAATTGTAGATTTAGGAGAAGGCAGGCAACATATAACCAGGAGAGAAGGTAGAAAAATAAAACATAGAAAATTAACAAATATTAAATATTGATAACCAAGAAGCTAGGAATTTAGGAGAAAACCAGACAACGACAGACCAGAATATTACCTAACAAATACGAAGATTACATAATGCTAACGTATCAAGAGGTAGTAAACTGATCTGATAAAAGCAATTGAAATGCTATACAGGAAGCAACAGAATCAGTGACTAAAACCAGCACCTGAAAGCTAGTTGGGTTTTTAAAGTAAAAGATGATACAAGATTCAGGGCTAGATTACTGTTAAAATGTAAACAAGAACACGGCATTGATTACTCATTATTAACATCAGTATATTAAAAACTGCGTTTGCCATTGAAACTAAATAAACAATTTAATGCATAGACACTTGATATCAAACTGCATGCCTCAATGAAGATAATTCAAAATATTTAGCTATTTAAATGTTGATGTAAATGATTGAATTCTCTCGGGAAATAATAAGTCAAAAATAAATAATTGTCTAAATAAATAAGTTTAAATAACAATTTGAAATTAGAACAAGAGAAATTACAATTGTATAAAGGGAGCAATGGGCTTTTGTGATATTTCTGCATTAATAAAATGTAGAAACTTTGAACAAACGTATTAATAATCATTAAAAAGATGAATTTTTTGAACGCGGCCTTACAAAGCACCCTTCAACTATGCGACATAAAATACCGCCCAGATTTTATCATAAAAATGTCACCCCATATTCGGATCAATTTCTCATGATAAATTCGCCGCTTATTCTCCACAGATATAAGAAGACAGGATATCTAACAATGAAGATACCGGATCAACAGGTCAGAAGACTGCACCAGCGGTGCAACTTTAAAGGACAAGCACAGCCCACCCCTTTAAATTTCTGCGTTCCTCTCATACAAACGTTTTGCGATACCGAACACCACCGGATTCAAACAATTTGCTTATTGCAGAAGGCGACACCGATGACAGTCAAAGGTTCTTGGTCAAAGGCGGCCGCTCTTTTACGAATTTAACCCCTTTTCCGGCCTCACTCGAATATATTATTGAAAAAAAATTGATGGTCTTTGTAAAACACGCTTATCTTAAAATTAAAAATCCTGAGCGTTGGTTTACCCTGTGAACCACGGTAGTGCACTGAAAGCAAATACATATTTGTCAAAATACGATCTAGTTTTAACAAACGGTTCCAGTTTTGCAGGTTAATACACCTTCTCATTGGATCAGCTCAGACCAAAGGTTTCAACTAATTTTGGAAGTTTGACAACCGAAAAAACCTTTTTCATAAAAAGTCATTCAACTGAACAAACATTAAATTATACAAGAATTTAAATTTTAAAGAATTCATCCCTTTGGGAAAATACTTTTATTATATTTTAACAAATTATGACAATTATGTATACAAAAAATATAACTTCCGCATGCATTTGAACCATGGATCTTCGATTCAAATCCCTGCAGAGATTATATTTTTCTATATGTATATAGAAATTTCATAACTTGTCAAAATACATCCTGGCAGAGAAAAAAAAAAGTAAAGCACTTGAAGTGCATGCCATTTTCCAGATGCATCTCAAAAAGCATTAAATTAACCCCCCAAAGAAATAAAAAAGCATAATTCCCCGTTAACACCAAGCAACCTCATTGCAGAAATAACTTAATCCGCATCTATAGACTCTCGAGATCTACCTATCAAGACAAAGGTGGCTTCACACGAACGATAAAATCCGTGACTAATTAATTATCTTTGGTGCATTGTACTTTATCAATTAGATGCGGATCCGTTGGAAGAATTGCCACCGCCGCCACTGAAGCGCAACAATCAACTTTTTGTAATATAAAAGGGTCCGTACTTCTAAAACATAACGGTATTTCTGCAGTCTTTCCTTCTACAGTAACATAATAACACAGACTATGGAATGTTTTTTTAAAAAACTCATCAGCAATTGCTTTGCTTTTTTATTGGTTTATTACCGCTAACCTAATAAACTCAAAATACCTTTAATTATAAATTTGTTACACAACTTAAATTATTTCGTTGCTTTTTTGGAGATGTTTGTAGTTTAGTAAAGTCATTATTTATTTATTTTAGTTTTATTTTGATTTTATATTTTTGCGAATTCAGCCAAATTTAAGTGAAATTTCAGACAATCACCAAAAATTACAGATTTTCAAAAATTTCAGCCAGGATAACTAATATCTGACTTACAAGAATTATACAAAATCAGAACGGAATGAAATCATACACGGTAAAAATATTTTTAATTTAAAAACATTATTAAAGTAACCGAGTTACAGTTAAAACTAACTTCTTTTTTGGGCAAATTCTAGAAATTCCATAATGTAAACTCCGCGCCGATTTAACTTAACAAAACGCAATGTAGATTTAACAATATATTCTGCCTCTTGTGCGGGAGCGTAAGGTTGGTTAGCTGCTAAAATCTTTCGTCAAAGTATAAATTATTAGTTTTGTAAACTTAATTTCTTAGATGTCAAAATAACTCCCAGTTGTGTTATTTTTCCTAAAAAAAAATTTAATTTATGACATTTTATTATTTTAAATTGCCAAACATCACATTTAACTATCAAAAATAGCAATAGCGCTTTATGTTGCAGATAAACCACTGAACAAATGATCAAGAAAGAATGGCAGAAACATTAGAGAAGGAAATAACGAAAAGAAAAATGTTACGGATAGTAAACGCCGAGAACAATCTAGAAGTCTCTGGAAGCTTCCAACATAACCGAGAATAAAGCAGCGGCCGCATATGTAAAGATGTGTCCCGGTAAGAACAGCACATTGAAGTCTACGAAGCCACGAGGGCGAGCAAATATTACTCGACGTTTTGAGATAAATAGTAGTGATATAAATAAATATTCAGTGTTAAAAAAATCAAACTAAATTCGATTAACTTCAATAACACGAGTAGATAATAGAACTTATGGCGGAGTATCTTTAAATGTGAATTCAAAATATTCTTTTATGGAATAAAAGCAATTTTTAATTTCGTTTTTAAACTGTATATAATTTATTATTCTGTAACATAAAGGTAATTTATTAAATAGTTTAACATCTAATGAGTTTTGTGCAGATCTCGAACGTTTAAATCTTTTAATTATGATGAGATCAGAGGAACTGGTGTTGTTATAACTATGATTGTCTGCGTGAGTACGATAAGAGTTATTGTTTTTGTAGATAGCAAGGAATAGAAAATATAGAGGCAAGGAAGCGGCATTATCTTCATAATTTTAAAATAATCTCGACAAGAGTTTCGAGCATCCAGATTTATAATTAATCTAATTGCTTTTTTCTGTAATAAAAAAACTTTGTGAGCATAGCTTAAATTTCCCCACAATACAACTGCATATGATATAAGTGAGTGTGGAACAAAGAAAGATATGTCATCTTTAAAACATCTGTTCTTACAGTATACGTATTTTAGTTGTCTTAATAAAAACAACTGTGGAGCCACTCTTTTACATAAATTATCTATGAGTACAGACCAGCTCAAATGGGCCGAAGACAGACCCTTGTGGAACACCGTGGTTCACAGAATTTTATTCTGAACTTTTATTGTTGAAAAAGACAAACTGCTTACGATTAACTAAGTATGAACGAAGTAATGAAAGAGGTGTTCCTCTTACACCATAGTGGTAGAGTTTATCCAAAAGGATATCGGTGTTTACGTAATCGAATGCTTTACTAAAATCGCATAATGTTACGGCGGCGGTCTTCTCTAGACCCTCAACTATATCTCCAATAAGAACAGTTCAAAGCCATGAAAATAAAACATTGGAGAATAAAGTTCTACTATAAAAAATAAAATTGAATAGATACAAACGGAAAAAATGCGCAAAGGATGGTTCAAAGCACAGTGGATAGACCAAGTGATGTAGATTTAGAAACCATAAAAATAAAAAATGAAGAAGAAAAGCTGAGAATATAAAAGAATGGCCCAAAGGAAGTACTAAGGCGCAATGAATATACAAAGTGATGGTAAACTTAAACATCATGCAGATACAAAATTGGAGGGGAAAGTCTGAGAATAAAAAAAATGGAATGGAACAGATATCAACGGAAAAAAGGCCCAAAGAGAAACTCAAAGCACAATCAAGAGACCAAGTAAAAAATAAAAAATCTAGGAAAAATGGTAAGAATAGAAGATAATGGATTGGAATGGAATGGATACCAACAGAAAAAGACCCAAAAGGTGTCCTATATTGCAGTGGATAGGGCAAGTGAAGGAATATAAATGATAGAATGGATTAGATACCAACAAAAAAAAGGCTTAAAATACACAAATCACAATAAAATATAAAAAATTGGACAAGAAAACGGAAAAAAGGACCAAAGGGAGACCCAAAATACAATGAATAGACGAAGTGATGGTAGAATTAGAAGCCACAAAGTTAAAAAATTTGAGGAAAAAGGTTTAGAATAGAAAAGAATGGAATGGAACAAATACCAACGGAAAGGGCCAAAGGGGAGACCCAAAGCACAATGAAGAGATAAAGTGATGATAAATTCAAAAACAATGAATATAAAAATTGGGGAAGAATATAAAATAATGGAAATAAATTGTTATAAAAACGAAACACACGAAAAATTGTGACCCCTACGAAGCAAAGTACAAGTTAATGGACTAATCCCAGAAAGGGAATTATAAGAGTTCGAAAAAGAGTGGCCAAAACGAAACGTAACACATATTTGCGCTTCAAACACATATTTTACTTAAGTTGGGAAAACCGAAACATTCTTTAGACTCATACTGTTGCTGTTCAGTAACCTGCCAGTTTGCGAATGCGTTAGTTATCGTTTTTGTATGAGTGTTTTATTTGCAAGTCTTGAAAAACTAACATTATCAAGCATTTGGTATACGAAACTAAATCAGACAATTTGAAATCGTTTTTCTGTGAACAAACTTTATAGCCATTTCAACTAAATATTCTGTGTTCTAAAGTATCCCCATTTCAAAACTAGTTTTATTTCTAGAATTTCGATTTTTACAGATGCAATCGAGTATTAATAAAAATCAACAGCAATTTAATAAATTATAAGAAAACGGAGAATCCATACCGCTTGTAATGTAATAATATTAATTGACTAAGATATTAATTAGACTGGCCCTGCAGGCGACTTAACGGGTTCACCCGGTGTATAGTGCCTTCACACTCAGTTACCAGACCACTACAACAATAGATGATCATCTTATTTATAAATTTATGACCCACCCACGGCACTATACTAAACATTTCTAATAAAGATTCTGCAATATACTTATAAACGGTTATTCAACTTCAGCAAGTCCTCTCGCTGCAAATAAAATATGCAGGTGTTTATGTTAAAATAGAAACTCCTTTATATTTTTATTTATAATTACCTACAATTTTCTTGTTCTAAAAGGAATTACGCGACGATTTTGAAGACCAAACAAAACTAATTGCTATTTTATTCATATATACAGAACCGCGTACGGAACAACGAATAAATTCTTAAAGTAGGCAGGTTTGTTCCTTCTAATATTAAACAATCATAATCAAGCTACTAGCTAGGTAATCAAAACAACCACCAACCTGAGGCTGCAATGAAAACCTTATAAAATTCCTTGGCGTTCTTCAAAAATTCACTAGGCACACTTTGACCTTTTAAACACGCGTGTCTTTGCAACGATAATAGTGTTAAATAATTATACGAATGTAATTACAACAATAAATAAAGTGAAAAATTACAACGACATCCCAAAATACACACACAACGCGAACGACTCCGGCACACAACAATAAAGGGCATTTCGATCGTATGGTCTTACAAGGTAAACTTTTTAAGCTCTTATCAACTTCCGGCACATTGCATCGAATGATTATCTTAAGACAGGATACGAGTCCACAAAAAATATTTGTAAAAATTTTATACAGCTGTTAGATACAAACCATTGCAACAGCGAAGGTCCTAGCGAAAACCTGTTTTTTACATTTAGGCCTGTCATTTATGGAAAAAACGAGAAAGTTCTTCCACTCTTATCCAAATACATAGGTTCCACTACAATCAAGCGATTTAAAAGGAAAAAATTGGATATTTGTAAATTAATAAAAAAATATTTAAGTACAAAAAATTGCGATTTTCAATTTTTTTAAGTAAATTCTTGAAATTTTGTATATGAGCCTAAAATTAAATTCTAAGCAACTTTTCAACAGTAATATAACAAGTGATGCCGTTTTTCCGATAAATTTGGATCGGATAGTTTATGAGTGGTAGTTAATTTGACAATTTTCCAAAATTAACTAGCACGAATTAATTATCCGATCCAAATTTATCATAGGAAAATCGGATCACGCGTTGTATTCGTTAAGACTATATCACGAACAGTTAATTACTATTTATGAATTGTTTTCACTTATTTAAAATACCTAAGTGAAAAAACCACGCGTGGTTTTTTCACTTATTAAAACGCACGTGTGATTTTTTCACTTGAAAATCGTTTTTATTGGCTGTTGCTAAGGAAATCGATCAATCTGATTGGTTAAGCAAAATGTGAGTGGTATAGTCAAAATAATTTTCTTCGATATTTTGTCATCTAGTCCCACTTTTTGCGACTTCACGGTGATTTTTTAAATTTGTCGCCGTAGCAGTGGTCATATGACATACCTCAAATTCAATTTTCAGGTTATCAGACATGCTGAACCCATCCCCCATAAAAAAAATTCGATACTTTAATAATAAAAACGTTTCCCATATGTTGCGAACTTTTTGCCGGTCACTGTATAAGTTTGTTAGAAGTCTAAGAACTAGTACCCAGTTTGAAGTTTTGAAAACCTGGAAAATAAGCCGAAAAATCTAAGTTTAGGAATAAAACAAGAATATGCTGATGCGTCGAAACGTAAAGTTGAAGAAATTTCCCGACGGACAGAGTGAAAATGAAGCAATACTATTTGGAGGGAAAATCTTCGAAGTCAATACATTTAATGTTATTATTGACAGATTCGCTAGAAACTCCAAAATCTACATACAATGAACTATGTCAGCGATTTCAGTTTCTGTATAGCTTGACCAGGTTTACACTTAAAGAGCAAGAAACTCTGGAACTAAGAAAAGAGTCAAGAAATTTAATTCGATATTACCCTGATGATTTGGAGGAATCTTTAGAGAAGAGAAAATGGTTCAACTTCACTCATTTCTAAACACTCCGGCAATAGATAACCAAGTTTCTAGTTAGTGGCCATTTTGCTAAGTAGGTATACAGGGTGTAAAATTAGTGCGATATCCTTATGTAGCTCCGTAAATGTTTTAGATAGAGAAAAACTTTAAACATAAGAGTTGCTTATTAGATTCTTCTTTGTAACCATAAATAATCTACAATTCTACAGGGTGTTTTCTTTTCGGCTGCCAGTATGCAACTTAAATATTTTAAATGGAACACCCTATATATTTTTAAATATTCTTATTCTACTATCAATTACCTATCCCGTAGTGTTTCGCTTTTGCAATTAGGGTCAGTAGTTGCAGAGCTATTCAACTTTTTAGGAAAAATATGATGTATGCAGATCCAACGAATAAAATCTGCACCGTCCACATTTTGACAGATTAATTACAAAATTTTTGTCAAACGTTTGTCGAGACCATCTACTGTCATCAAAAAAATTAAAAGTTAAATTGCGTTGTACAGGGTGTTTGCTACGGTGGTACAATTACTTAAAATTTGGATTGGCCATAATTCAATTTTTTTAAAAAACGACCTCATAAAAAAAATTATATTGGATTTAAAACAATAACTGATTGATGTTATATATTTCATAAATTTATTTTTAACTAGGATGGAATTTTAAAATGTTATGACTTATGAGTTATAAAATAATTGAGTTCTATACAGGTTTAAAATTCAATTAAAAAGAAATGTAAATAAATAATAAGTTAGATAGCTAGGAATATTTAAATTGAATTATGTACAGTATTTGAAAATATGTATTTAAATAAGTTCATGTTGAAAAAAAATCAATCAAACGAATGTGGATAAAATTAACCAGGACAATGAGAATTTTTAAGAGAATATTTGGTTATTTTTCCTTTCTTTAGTAAATATGAAGTTTCAACACCAAGCACTCAAGCAGCAATAATTATCAGCAGGTAATTCTGTAAATCTAATAGACCTACCTAATCCTTCGTGTTGTCTACCTTAGTCATATTTTTAGTATCCGAAACTAAAATTTAGAACAATCAAAAGTCGATTAAAAATTGTATTTGTAAATGTCAGGCCACTCTCATCTTATTATTTTAACAAATACAAATCCGGCTTCCTAGAGAAAATTGCATTTTGTCGTATTAACTAAGCCGTACGCTTATATGACCGATATTATTTATAATTAAGAGGTGTGGAAGTAGTAATTTCAGTAGAGTTTTTCCTCAAATAATAATAAATTATTTAAGTTTGTATGTTATTTATTGTCATACGTTTCGGAAATTAATTCCTTTATCAATGGATGGGTAATATTTTAAAAATTAAATAGAATAGTACAGTGTTTCTCAAACTTTTTTTCACGTGGAACACTTTTTTGTAAATGTAAGTTGCGTGGAACCGGACCGAAAAACTACTAACTATAAACAATTGAACTATCTATTAATTTGTTTTTACTTCACTGCACTTACTCGTATCGATTATATCACACAATGCCGCCAGACCGTCTTTATACAGGGTGTATCGTAAATGGCGCATAATATTCGCACCACGCGATTCTGCGTTAAAAACTGGACAAAAAATTGTATAACTGTTTTAGAAGAATTGGTAATTAAAGTCTTGTAAACTTAGCAGCACTGTGTGGTCAGTCATACTACGTCACCTGCGATATCACCAATAGCAACCCGCTTGATTGAATTTAATTGCATTGTACATTGTTGCAACATTTATGAAAAGCACAAGTACCTACTGCAAATATTTCAAACTTCGGATGGAAATTCTAATTAAACGAAGGGTATATTGAGTACAATTACAGATTAGTTACTTCTTTTGTTGATTAAACTACAGCTAAAAATCATTATTTCATAAAAATATGACACGACAAGCAAACCAGAATACGACTAAAGGCTGCTAATAACTCCATAACTAAATATAAAGAGTTAACAGCAAATTGGTACTGAACTTTTTTGCTTGGATTTTGACGTAGAATCGCGTGATATACATATTATGCGCGATTTTCGATACACCCTGTATACCGTCATCGAACTGTTTCCAACAATAACAATCCACGACCGCCGCGAATTCACATATCAATGTATTCCAGAATCTGACGTCACGACCGTACATTAGTCCGGGAGATTTCGTTACAATACCGGAACAAAAATATGTTTATGTATTTTGCGGAACTTTGCGTGGAACCTTTGGCAAGTACTGATGGAACCCTAGGGTTCCGCGGAACCCACTTTGAGAAACACTGGAATAGTACATCTAAAATAATTTTACAATTTTATTAAATTAGAAATAAGCGAGAAAATATATACTTACTTAAAATTAATTGGATTTAATGAATTATTATATAAATATTACAAAAATTTTTAAATTTTCTTATTAGTAAACTTCAATTTTTGACATGGCTGGTTGGTGTTTGTACGTGAAATGTGTTGTTTTTTGTTTTTTATTTTATGAATGTAAAGCATGGTCCACACGCAACGATTTATCGTTCGATTTGCATGTGCAAGTAAATCGTTGCAGATGAATCGTTACGTGTGGACAGCACATTTGAACAAATTTTAGAACTGCGCAAAGTCGAAAGTCGGAGTTGAAAGTTTGAGCAAAATAGCATAGATTTTGGAGATTTGCGCATGCAAGTCGTATCTTGTGGACGCTCGATCGAGATTTGTTCAGTTTTTAGCTGCCTCATAAACAGTATAATTACCTACCGACCATTGATGTTTTAACAAGATTGCATTTAATTCAATAATTTAACAACATCTGTCTACGCCGACTGTTTACAGACGACTGACCCCCCTCTCCTGTGTCCTGTCCAGGGTTGCCAGATTGGGCTATTTATAGCCGATTGCGCTATCTTTAAAGGTGGTTTGGCTACTAAATATTGGGCTTGGCTACAGGCTCCTAATTTGGGCTATTATTAGTCTTAATTAGCGCTTTTTGGGCGGGGTAGCTTTGAGGAAATCTATTTACTATGTGTAACCTAACAAACAAGTGACAACGTTGGATTGTTGAACTGTAAATTATTGTGTTATCTGTGATGTGATTCTATTCTGGTTCTTGTCTTTGCTATTCTGTTGTGTGGTTATATTGATAGTGTTTGTGTTGTTGTACACATGCTCCCTTCTTTTGCAACATATGATAAAAGAAGAGCGGAAATATGCCCAAGACTCCGAACAATGCTAAGGTATCGCGTAATCGCGTTCAACAAAAAAATGATAGAATTGTTTACTTCCCAGATGTATTTCAACATAATGAATAATAATATATGATTGCGCTTCTGAAGAAGGTATGATAAACGTAGTTTGGGAGATTGTGGAAGTCTAATTAGTCTGAAACTTCTACTACCTCTCATAGGCTCTAAGAAGTTTTATTTTTTATATTATTTCTCTTTGTTGTAAACTCTAAGTCTTTATAACTTCTGCCAGTCGCTAGGAATCTTAATATCGCTGTAAGTCTTTCATGGGCGACAGTGCTTTTCTCATACAGGTATTTTGTTTTTCAATATGTGGGCTCACTAATTCTAATAAATAATTGTATGTTTCGGTATCCATTCTTAAATAATTTCGCCAGTCTTCGGGCTCACCTCGCAACTCTTTAAGTAAATGTACATGAGAATATAAATGTCGTTTTAATAACCATGATCTAGACCATCTAGAACGTCGAGTTATATTTAGACGTTTTCTGATTTCTCTTTTTATTTTAACATTTAAACAAACCGCCAAAATACTCCATAATAACACTTCCTCCATGATTATAACACAGCGGGGAAAAATTGACAATTGTCAATGTCAGATATTGATACGAGGAGTCGTTATAATGTGGACGCACTGAGTTTGCAACGATTTATCTGCAACGATTTACTTGCACATGCAAATCGAACGATAAATCGTTGCGTGTGGACCATGCTTAATGAGATATCAGTATAGTTGGTTTGTGTGGATAGTAAAGGTTTTTGAAAAATATAAAGTGAATGGAAATTTTATAAAATAAGTTTATTTGAGATATGGGTTATTCTAGTAAATTAAAGTAAATTGTGTTTAGGTTATCTATATCTGTTTTGTAGTTAATAGCGTTTTTATTTTTCTTAATTTCAATACTTTCTGTTAAAATTCGTTTATTTAAATTTGATTCATGTTTTAGGATTATTGGTTTATTTATATTGAAATTGTGTAAGAATTGATAAGCATGGTTTGCATAAGCTGTATTGGGTTTATTTGGATTTTTTATTTTTGATTGAATTGATTGTTTGTGTTGTTTGATTCTTGTTTTTAAGTATTGTTTTGTTTGGCCTATATATGTGGCTTTACAATTGTTGCAATTTAATTGGTAAATAAGATTACTTTGGTTATTAATTTCGGTTTTGTCTTTAAGGTTATGGTATAATGTGTTTTTTAGAGTGTTAGTATTTTTGAATGCTGTTATGATGTTGATTTTTTTTAATTCTTTTTCTATTTTTTCAGATAGTATAGGGATGTAAGGGATTGTTATGTATGTAGGTTTTTCAAATTGGTAATTGTTGAATTCATTATTGAGAAAATTTGGTTGTAAGTTTATAGTATTGTTAGTGAGGGTTTTATTTTGTTTGAATTTTAAGGTTTTTAGTCTTTTATTGATGATTGTATTAACGAATTGTGGATTGTAATTATTATCTTGTAGTATGTTTTTGATTATATTTATGTTTTGGTTGTGATGTTTTTTATTTGCTAGTAAGATGGCTCTATCTGTTAAGTTTGAAATTATACTTTTTTTATATTTAATAGATGTGCAAGAATTGAAATTTAAATATCTATTTGTTTTTATGGATTTTCGGTAGTAATTAGTTGTTATTGTTTTGTTGTTTTCTTGTTTAAGGGTGAGGTCTAGGAAGTTTATTGTTTGATTGGTAGTTTCTGTTTCTATTGTGAATTTTAGTCTATTGTGTAAATTATTAAATGTTGTTAGGATATTGTTAATTTCTGATTGTTTTGCAATAATTATAATATCGTCAACGTAGCGTTTGTAAAAGGAGATGTGTTTATTATAAAGTTTGTTTATATTTGATTCTAACTTCATTAAAACAAGGTCTGCTATAGTGCTTGAGATTGGTGATCCCATTGGTACGCCAAATTTTTGGTGATAGATTGTGTTATTGTAGCTAAAATAAGTGTTGTTTAGAATAAATTCTGTGACTTCTATGAAATTATTTAAAGGGATGTTTGTGTATTTTTCAATTTCTGTCCAGTTGTTTTTTATAGTGTTAATGGCTATGTCAGATGGAATGTTTGTGTATAGGGAAATGATATCAAAGGAGTACATTTTATGATTTGGTTGTATTTTGGTATTATCTATTGATTTTTTTAAAGTCCAAGAATCTTTTGCATTGAAAATGTTATTGTTTGTTATGTTAGAAAGAATTTTTGATAAAAATTTTGAGATTTTATAGGTGGGACTCATATAAGAAGCAACTATTGGTCGTAATGGAATGTTAATTTTATGGGTTTTAGGGAGGCCGTATATTTTGGGTGTAGTGCCATTTGTACAAATAATTTGTTTGTATTCTGAGGTATTGATGTAATTATTTTTTAATAAATTTTTACAGAGGTTATTGTTTTTATTTTGTATTTTAGTGGTTGGGTTTTGTTGTAAGATTGTGTATGTATTATTATCTGATAATAGGTTATTCATTTTATTGTTGTAATCAGATTTGTTAATGAGAATTGTTTTCTGTGTTTTGTCTGCTAAGGTTATCAGGATATTTGGGTTATTTTTTAAAAAGTTTTTTGTTTCTGTTATTTGTTTTTGAAGTTTTATGTGGTTGTGTAGTTTCGTTTTTGGTATTTTTTTATTGTTGGGTTTTTTTTTATAATTAGTTAGGATATTGCTTATTTCTAATTTAATAAAATTGTAAAATTATTTTAGATGTACTATTCTATTTAATTTTTAAAATATTACCAATTACCCATCCATTGATAAAGGAATTAATTTCCGAAACGTATGACAATAAATAACATACAAACTTAAATAATTTATTATTATTTGAGGAAAAACTCTACTGAAATTACTACTTCCACACCTCTTAACCAAGAAGATAATCAGTAAACAACAAATCAACATTATTTATAATATTTTTCACGTTTTTGTTTTTAACATTTTTGTAAAAAACTCTACCATAACGGATAGGGAAAGGTTTAAGGTATGATATAAAACTTTAACCTTATTTTCATCTTTTAAAATAAATAAAAAATTGTAGCTCTAAGTTGACCAAAACGACTACATTTTACAAGGGGTACAGCCTTTCTGAATTTGTAAGTTGGGTTGCCTATTCCAATAATTGTTAAGGGGGCGTCTTATGCGAATCACCTAGCATATTGTTCTGATTGCTAATTCACAGTAAGGTCAAAAAAAACATGTTATAAGAAAATAGATTACAAAAATTGTTGTAATTGTAAAGACATAGCACCGTCAGAAAAATTAGGGGCAAAGATCGTAGGAGTCCCTCTCCTGGAATACGAGATAAAGTTGAAAAGATAGATTTTTAATAAATGTTTACATTTTTTGTCTAAGCATAAATAAAGAATAATCCGCTTAAAAATGCCAATTTTGAATGTGACACATTCTGTTGCAGAAACATACACGGTTCACTGAGAACTACTTAAATTACTATTAAAAAAGGCTATTGCATTTACTTAAACAACGCATCTACGTTGCAATGCCAGCTAAACGAATAAAGCAACAGAAAACCCTAGTTTTTTTAAAGCATATTAAAATAACATGAAATTCCTGAATATTTCATTAAATACCACCATATAACTTAAAACAGTAAAAATACTTCTAGGATTTACACCAACAGCTTGTAAGTGTAATATGCATTATAATCGCCTGATTTTGGACAATCATTTATAATACGTAAAGCTTCATTTCAACGTAACAATAAAAATATATAGTACAAAAGAATTAACTGACCTGTTAAATGATTCCCAGTAAACTCAAAGTCGTCATCCTGGTCCCAGTGCTTCAATGAAAGATTTGAAAGAGGGGTTGCATTCGCAAATTCCAGGTTTGCAAAGTGCCAGTCCAAAATTTGACGATCTTTTGATGACAAATACACATCACTGCAAAAAAACGAAATAAGTTAATACACAAAATTAATTTGGTATTAAACAAGGTTTAAGTATTTCAGAAATTAAATTAAATTACTTTCGGATTAATTACTTTTAAGCGAGTTACACAAACTTTGATTTGATTATTCGTTAAATTATCAAACATTTTGTGCAACCTTAATTTAGAAAAATTACTTAATTTAAAAGAATAGTTTTTTCAAATTCACCTCTTTATACCCATTATAAGATAAGGAATGATTAAAGAAATGGATACTAAAGATAAATAAAATGTATTGCTGTTTGAGAAACATTTACCTCGGTGGTGAACTTTCCAATTCTTTCAATTTTTCTTCAATTTCCTTTGCCTGCACTTTCAACTGATCCCATTCTTTAGCACAGGCGTTTAAGTCACGAAGGCTACTTCGATACGCAAACTCAAGCTCAACATTTCGCTTGACCATAAGACCTAATTCTTTAAAGCGAGCATTCGTTTCTTCCATATGCTCCTTAACACCAACCAAAAGTTTATTAGTGGTTTTCAACTTCTCTTGCAATGCTATAACAGCTTTTAAGTGTTGGATTTGTTTTTCTTTCACATGTTTCTCTTGCAGTTTAATAACCCACTCTAAAGCTTGACCGAGACTTACAGGTTTATTACCAGCGTAATTAAAATCCAACTGATGTGATAAGTACGATGTAGCTTCCAATAATCGATTAAATTCGCGTTCCACCATCTCGTCTTTATCTTTATCGACTGTAACACCGCTTGATTGATATAAAGGGCATTTTTGCCTAATTCGATGAAGCTCCATGTCTATTTGTTTGCTTAATACAGTTACAGGATTTCCTCCTAGGCCTGTCACCACCATTGCCCCTAAATCGGCAATATAATTTCCTACAATAAACAATAACCAGTATGTGAGTCTTAACAAAATTCAAAACATAAAAAGAATTTGTTGCACACTATTTTTATACTAGCTACCTTTCCTAAATGTTGCAATACGTCCTCCGACACGATCTCTTGCTTCCAAAACAATAACTTCCATTCCGAATTGTTGAAGTTGTCTGGCAGCTGCAAGCCCAGCAATTCCAGCTCCGATAACGATAACTTTCCCACATTTCTGTGCAGGGAGAGGCTTAAGTCTCTTAAAAATACCGAAATTAATAAAGCCATTCCTCTCTAAAAACGCATAGGTACGATGAACAAGAGGAGTATCACTATTATAAGGGGGTTCAATTTTTTCTACACACTGATCGATTAACAACTGTTGTTTTGGATTATCTAACCACATTTGCAACATACGATTACGGACATGCAAATAAACCTTAACACTTGCTAAAGAAGACTGGGCAATGTCCGGAAAACAAGCAGCCTCTGTCGACGTCATTTTATCAAAAGGCATTCTACTTTGAAACGATGCCCCTTCTAAACCCGAAAACAACTCCCTAACAACAGGATCATCTAACTCTGATTCTGGGTCCTGTTCTTTCTTCTCTTCTTTCTTCGGTTCCTCTTTTTTAACTTCTTTTTTAGCAGTTTTCGAGGAACCGGCCCCGGAAGCAACCTTTTTATCGATTGATGCTTTTGGTTTTTCTGTAGCAGCAGCTGCATCTCCTTCTACGAGTGTATCATATTTTTCTTCAATTTCTTTATATTCAACCTGAAATTTCGTAAAAGTTTAACCACATAACCTATAAATTAATTTCTGAATTTTCTATAAATGAGACCACTACACAGAGTTATTAAGTTTTACCTTCGCTTTCTTTCTACGACTCATTCTGTAGGCTTGAGTATTAGTTTGGAAGTTTAATAATTATTAAGTTTCAAATTCGCAAATTCGATTCGACCGCCGAAGCACACTAAAAACAACAAAACAAAACGACAATCGAACTCTATCGGATTGTCGCGTAACTTTCATTCGAGACTTCAGTAAAAACTGTCTTTACGGCTGGTTCGCATCTTCACTAATTGTATTTAAATATATAGTTATGGCGGTAGATGGTAAACACCGTACCAAAGGACACAATTTGAAATTTAAAATGTTTTTGGAAATAATTGGAAAACTTAGTTACATTTCTTATGAAGTAACAATATCGCCACATTATATGTATCTTTATTCGGCTTTAGTTACTGCTGTTGTAAAAATATAGCTCAAAGAAAACCTAATAATTTATTCTCTTTGGTGTGCATTAAATGTTGCATTTTGATATTTTTTGTACATTTTCAGTACCTATTAAACGTACTACAGATTAATTAAAAATATAAAATCAAATACATTCTTTTAAAATGGTGTAGAAGAAATGTGTAGGTCTGTAGGTCCTCTTCCGTGGCTACGTCCGATTCTTCCTTTTCTGTGTTGTTTTCTAAGTTTCGTTTCGTTCGTTCATTTTTTCGTTCTTTCCTTCCTTCGGTTGTTTATTCGCTCTTCTATTTTTTCGCTGATTGGTTAATTCATTACTTCAGGACATAGTTAAATATTAAACCCTTCGCCATCAGATTTTAAAGTACAGAAAAAGAAAAGTTTTGTTGTATAAAATAATTCACCTTACGAATACGCATCCATTCGCTCAGTCGTTCAGTCATTAATTCATTTATTCGTTCGTGCATTGATTTGTTTGTTCGTTCCTTTGTTCATGTAATTGTTCGTTCGTTAATTCCTTTCTTCGTTCGTTCATTCCTTCTTTTGTAAGAAAGCACCTTTTGTTAATTTAATCCTTAAGCACGTTGTTAAACTTATCATTAGCTTTTAAATCACAGAAAGAAAAAATTTGTTGTGCAAAGCAATAACGACTGCATTCAATGGTTCATTGCTTCAGTGGTTCGTTAGGTACTTTATTCCTCCAGGATCTAGTTAAATAGAAAACTTAGCGACACCAGCTTTTAAAGAAGTACAAAGAAAATGGTAGTACAAAGCAATAACGGCTACTTCACATTTCTTAGTTAGTTAGTTGCTTTTCTCGTTCGTTCATTCTTTCGTTCGTTTTTCTTTCCTTCGTTAGTTCAATCACTGTTTTGTTTCTTCTTTCGATAATTCAATCATTCAAGACGTGTAGTTAAATACAAAACCTATTGACATCGGCTTTTAAAGTTCAGAAAGAAAAATGTTGTCGTACAAAGCAATAAAGGCCGCTTCACCTTATGAATTCCTTCGTTCGTTTGTTCTTTCCTTCATTCTTTCGTTGATTCGTTCTTTTTTGTCTATCCTTTCTTTCATTAATTTAATGCTGAAGGATGTAGTTAAATAAAAAATCTGTCGAGATCAGCTTATAAAGCACAGAAAGAAAAATTTTTTTGTATAAAGCAATAACGGCTGTTTCACTTTACAAATATTCATTCATTCGCTCATTCAGTGGTTCATTCGTTTGTTCGTTGGTTCATTCATTCATTCGTTCGTTCCCGCCTTCGTTCGTTCGTTTTTTTGTTTGTTCATTCATTTGGGCATTCGTTCGCTCGTCCATTCATCCGCCCGTTCGTTTGCTCGTTTATTCCTTCAGAATTTACTTAACACGTTCACTGCCATGAGTACCACCGCTGGGTCTTACGAAAATTTTAACGCGGTGCCATGAACATCACTTGTGTGTCTCAGACAACCTTCAATATAGTACTGAATATATTTTGTTCACTGATACAGGCGGAAGGTAAAATAGGAGATAACAGGAAGAAAAGAAGCCGTTGTGCAGAATGATACATGAGAATTCAAAAAGAAAAAGGTAGAGCAGTAGCACAAAAGACAACAAGAAAAGTTTCCACGAAATGTAATAAGTGTAATGTGTATCTTGTTTCACGTGCTTCATCGAAAATCATTAAACAATAGTTATTTTTGTAACAAGTACCTAAAATCAAGTTTTTTGGGACGAATCTTTGCTGTTTCCGGACGAGGCGAAGCCGATTACTGGGGTACCATAAGCTTCCCCGATGATTTCAGTAAAAGAAATTTAAATTTTAGTAAATATTGTTTATTTGTTTAGTTTGACAACTAATAAAGCTATTAAGAGGATTTGATTTGGTTTTTATCTCGTTGGTCTACTGGAAATTACTCTATTGCTCTTATGATGGCAGTGAACGTGTTTTAAACAGTCGCTTATACATACCGGGTGTCAACGAAACCTGGGGCACCCCCCCCATAATTTTTTTATTTATTAAGATATCTAAATGAAATTTGGTATATGTAATATACTCTTTAAATGGCATTTGTTGACATAGGAAACAACTTTCTGTCACTTCCGGTTTAGCCGGAATTGACATAAACTTTGCTATTTTAAATGGAACACCCTGTATATTTATACATTTTTGGAATCTCCATTCAATTTTACGTATGATAGTATCAAGTTCGAGACATTTTGATGACAAAGTAAATTTTTGCAGAAATTAATCTAGAATGCCATGACTTACGCAAAATGAAAGTCAAGGTGCCCCAAGACTCGAGACAAATTGTTTTAGAACTTTAACTATTTTAGTTGCTGTATTAGAATGGCCTAAAGTTGGCAAAAATGCTTTTTCGAGAATAACTCTATTTTTTCAAATGGCACTAGGGTGGGACACTAGGATATTAAAAAGGAGCGTTTTTCAAGGATTTTATTGATATTACCAATAACGCGAGATTAATATAAAAATTTAATACGGAATAACAGTCTCCGTTCAAAAAAACCGTATTTTGGACATTTAAATCTAGATACTGGGTTTCAAAACAAGTAAAACAAATGAAATGCCCCAAAAAAAAAGACAGACTTGCCACAGTTGAAGTGCTAAAATAATTTGTTTTGAGTGTCGTAGCATACTGACTTCAATTTTACGCAGCTCATGGCATCCTAGATTGATGAATAAACTCTTCTGCAAGTATTTACTTTGTCATCAAAATCTCTCGAACTTGATACTACCATATGTAAAATTGAGTGGAGATTCCAAAAATATATAAATATATAGGGTGTTCCATTTAAAAGACCAAAGTTGATGTCAATTCCGGCTAAACCGTAAGTGACAGAAATTTGTGCCCCAGGTTTCGTTGACACCCGGTATACAGGGTGTTAGGTAATGCTTCTGCCAAACTTTAGGAGTGGGTTTGTAAAGATAAAAGCAAAAAAATTCTTATGCCATTTTTTTCTCAGTTGCATTTTTTCCTTCAATTATTTTGTGGTTGTTAATAAAGTTTTATTGTTACTTGATGTATTAGACTCTTATTTATCCGTAAAAATTTTGCTCCAGTATCTTTAACCCTTTGTTTTTGTTTTTCCCGGGAATAAAAAGTAAAATTAAAGCATGCTTCTTCTCAGAAACTATGCATATTAGAAAAAAATTGTACAGTACTTTTTTGCTCCATTTGTCATTATAAAGCTATTCCCAAAGTTTGGCAGAAGCATTACCGAACACCCTGTATGCAGGAGCCTATCTATAAAGTGATGATTTTAATACTATAAACTACAGAAAACAATTTAGGAACCTTTAATTCTCCATGTTACCCCACATAATTTGTTGCGAAGTGTTATCATTATCACTAGACTTGTAGCGACAATTTAACTATCGAATTAATAATAGAAAAAATTATCAGAAGTAATACCACAAGTGACTAGAATTTTACCGGAAATTTTTTTGCCGTCAGCAACACGACTGCTTGTTGCGACGAAAATCGTAACGAGTGCGACAGCACGAATTACGATTTTCCAAAGCAACAAGCAAGAGTGTTTGTGACGACAAAAATTTCCTGTAAAATTCTAGTCACGAATGGTATTCGGAATGATAATTCCTCGAATTATAATGAAATTACTGAAATACTTGTCACTCAAAAAATTTTGACATACGTTGTCTCTAAGCAACGCTGCTAGTCGCAAAATTTTCTAGAAAATTTCACTAGTAGTGGTATTTTCGATTTAATTCGATTGTGATTGGTTCAATTCACCAAAATACTGTGATTTGATTGGATGAGTGGAATAATCGTTACAATCTATGCCGGGTGGCCTACTAGTCCAGCTAGGGCACAAAATTCTAATAAAATAATGAAACACAATGATAACAAAATAGTATATTATACATAGAGGGAGAGAAATGCATGCTTTTTCATGAGGTGCAATTTATAGCCCGAGGGCTAGAAAGCACCGAGGGAAAAATAGCATTCTTTCCCGAGGTGTATATACTATTTTTTGCACAAGCAGAACCACAATAACCTGAATATTCATTAAAAATTTTAATAATAAAACTTTGGCAAATCCGCACGTAAAAAATTAGTAGCCTTTGAAATTCGTACCCTGACAACAGTTGACATAAGTTTGTAAACAAACTGACATTTTCGTGAAATTGTTATTTGCAATCACGGGTTATTATTTGTCTATGTTCACAATGGATAACGTACGCGAAGAAGAACCCCAAGAAATTCTTGATGTTGCTTCTGTAGTGATTTTGAACTTGCTACCAGTGAAATCTAGAAAACTGTATGACGCAGCTTATAATCGCTTTAGAGAATGGTATTCCGAGAAGAAAACGCAAACCTATAGAAAACGTAATGTTGGCGTATTTTCATGAATTTTCTAAAAAATGCAAATCGTCTACTTCATAATACGATCCTGTTTACTGGTGAATGATAACACTGATATAAAGCAAGTACTCAAAGTTGTTGGCGTTTTTAAAAGGGAATTCGCAAGGGTATCAGGCGAAAAAAAGTCTTTACAAGAAATCAAATTGAAGCTTTCCTGTCAACAGCAGGTGATAACGAGTATTTAATGATAAAAGTGAGATAATAAAATAACATAACTACTGAATTGCAACTACAGTATTTTTCACCTAGGATTTGGGTTGTGTCGTCAGTTGGATTGTGAATTTATCAACACTGCGTTGATAAATTCACAATCCAACTATACTCTATACTTCATCTCTTTCTAAACTAGGTTTTCATTACCTAATGCGCACGAATGAGTGTCTAAACAGACAGTTTTTGGACGGGGAAAGTAGACGTCAACCCAAATGCTAGATGAAAAATACTGTAAGTATATTTTTTTCAATTTTATAGGTTGGTGTTGTGTTTGGTATTGCGGGTGAGTTACGTTCTGATGAGTTGACAAACGTCGCAGTTGATTATATCGAAGATGTCAACTCATCTCTAATTGTCAATGTGCCGAATATAAAGACTAAAATACCACGAACTTGTCAAACCAAATGGAACCAATTCGAAATTCCACAGGAAAGTTGCCAGATGCTTACTGCACAAAATGAAGTTGAAACGCCATTTTAATCTTCAAGCATTCAAAATGGAAAAAAAACAGCTAACCAAAAGTTAGTTTAAAAATGCGTTGAAACAATGGGCTAGAATAAAAAGGCTGCAACCGCAGTTCAGAAATTAGTTACGCCTAAGCAGATAAAATAAGAAAAGAAAAAAATTGCTCACCAATAATTGCCTTTTTAAAACCGGAAAAATGAGGGCTTAAAATCCAAAATCCCTGTTTTAATATTTCTGGAAAGAAATAGGACTCAATCTTCACCATTTCCCATATAAAGATTTCCAAATTAGGAATTTACTTCACAGAATCATCGCCAAAATTAACAATGTGAAAAATACATCTTGACTCTTCAAAGTTAAATTGAACAGTCCCTCAAAATCAATCTTCACGCAGCGAAACGGAAAATTTCCTAACTCACATAAGTTAAAGTGCAGCAACGATAAAATAATCGAAAGGCACGCATTCGAGGAACTTTTGGGTTATAAAGAAATAAATTTTAAATAAATCCAACCAGAAATAAACCCAACTACTAATCGTAGTAATTAATTCTCTACCCCCAATATGTAAAGGAATAACAAAGGAATATAAGTAAGATAAAGAATAAAAAAATTGGTAGCATATAAATTACTGAAATTGTCCAATTAATATTAACAAACATTATTAATTAATCTATTGCACATAAGATCTAAATAGCGCGCCGCTAGATTAACTAATCTCCACAAACACAACTAGTGTTTTTAATTCAATCAAAATTGACAATCACAACTAATCAAAAACTACAGTAATTCAACACTGAGAAGAAATAGAAATCAATAGAAAATCAGGATTGGGATATAGAAAAACATCTACAAAACAATCACAGAAGAAGGGTTAAAAGGATATTGGTTGAATTAAGGATAATAGGTAAACCCAGGAACGGTTTAACTATGAAAATGTTTTCAAATGACAGAAACATAAAGATAATATGCAAAAATAAGCAAAATATCGCGGTAATCAAGACTAACACAATAATATGAGGGAAATTACCCTTTAACATAAAGGAAACATAGGGCTAAATAATTATAACTAATAGTAGTTATAAAAAATATGTTGAAAATAAATGAATTGAATAACAATTCAGAAAAAATTGTTACAGGCGGAGCCTGTGATTGAAAGACATATATTTCGTGCAATCTTAAAGCGACTGACCCACAATTATAATTGCTTATTGTGCTTATTTTAAAGTTTTTATGCTTATTTTTTTGTATGTGGTTATTGTTGCTTATTTTGCTTTTTTTATGCTTATTTCTCGAACTTTTTGGGTTTATTTTTAAGCAAACAAAATCTAGAAAGAGAAAGTTTAATTTTCTTGTGAAACCAGAAATTTTTTCCTAGAAAATTTAATTCTCTTGTTCCTGTAAGAAGTGTAAGAAGATTAAGAAAAGTAGTTATGTACCTTAAATCTTTGAATGGATTCTTGTTAAGAAGGTTGTTTACTGAATAGCTCTGGAATTACTCAGCCCCCTGAAGTTATATTGGAATGTAGAAGATTACATTTTTAAATGAGTAATATTTTTGGCATGGCATTCGTTACAATTGTACAATAGGTACAAAACTTGCTATACCGGGTGATTCACGTAAGACGCGCCCCTTAAATGCTTCAAATGCAGCTTAACATACATAAGCTACTAGAAATATCTACATGCAAATTAAAAAGCAAAGTTTGATGGGTTGCCTATTCAAACAAGTATGGTTATGGGGCGCGCCTTACGTGAATCACTCGTTATATAAATTAATTTTTTCTGAAAAATGTAGAAATTTCACTCCAGAAAATTTAGAAAAGGTGTTAATAACTTAATTGTTTTACTAATTACAACTAATTAATTTTCTCGGTGTTAGGTTACGATATTATAAAACTTGATCGTATTTAGATTGGTAAGAAAAACAATATTTAACGGATTTATTTTTCTAATATATGTAATTCTTTTAAATAGGATAATAAAAGTGAAAATATTTACAGTAATTATTTTATAGTAACAGTAGTTGTTTTAACAGATTCTTTCTGATTGAAAATATGCAGGTACAGAAACGAGCGCTCGTTTCTGTAACGTCCTGCATTCGTTTCGGAATCGCTAACTTCCCGCACTTGTTATGAAATAGTAATTTGTAATACAAGTGTTGAAAGTTTGCGTTTGCCACACGAATGTGAAGTTTGCAGCACGAACGCTAGTGAGTGCTGCAGTCACATGAGTGTGGCAAATACACGCTTTCAACACATGTATTACACACTATTTTTTCTACAACCACAAAAAATTTAAATATTTCTGCAAAATCAAATCTGACATTCATCAAATGTCATTTATGACATTTTGATTTGCGTGCGGAAAGTAAACAAATTAGCGTGTGGAAAGTTTACTTTCCGCACGCAAATCAAAATTTGAGTGTGGAAAGTTTACTTTCCGCACGCAAATCCAGATTAATCCAGATTTGCGTGCGGAAAGTAAACTTTCCACACGCTAATTTTCACTTGTTCGGCAAACACTCATTTTCAATACTCGTATCTATGGAGACGAAGTCTGAAAATCCCACTTTCCATGGTGGTTGTAGAAAAATAACTATTCCACACTCAAATTTTGATTTGCGTGCGGAAACATTTGATGAATGTCAGATTTGATTTTGCAGAAATATTTAAATTTTTTGTGGTGGTAGAAAAAATAGTGTGTAATGCATGTGTTGAAAGCTTGTATTTGCCACACTCATGTGACTGCAAACTTCACATTCGTGTGGCAAACGCAAGCTTTCAACACTTGTATTACAAATTACTATTTAAGCCTATAAATGCTTATTTATGCATATTTGTGCTTATTTCTACATTATTTTGGTGCTTATTTTAAAACTTATACTGCTTATTTTAACTGTTATATGTGCTTAAAAATCCGCAGTCTAATTATCACCGATACCTTTGTCTTTATATTCCATTATTATTTTAAAAATTTCAGTTAGAGAAATTACCAAATTTAAGAATACCAATAATATTTTTTTAACTTGGACTATTTTCACTTTGATCCAAAAATTAAAAAAAAAAGTGATTTTATGTGAACTCTTTACTCCAAGCTATCACGTTATCAGTCTTATCTTATAATTTAAAAACAACTGGAACTAAATCTTTGTATTAGAGGTATTAACATATTATCTACAAATAGTAGCACTGATTGCAAGATAATTTTAATCTTTTACGTGTTACGTATTACTTACGAAACTAAAACACATGTTAATAAACAAGCGACCCTGATATTTACAACTTCTTTATAATTTAACATGCTTTTAACTGTGTGTAAAGTCAATTAAATTTTTGTAGTTAGTTTTAAAATTACTTTTTTTTGCAATTAGTAAGAGCTTTTTCTCGGAAAGCAAAGCTTTGGGAAGTGTGATGAAATCTGCCCACAAAAACAATTTTCAAACTGTTATGATAAATAATTTTATCTTGTCTAAACTAAATTTATCCTAAAAAATTTCGTGATTTAAATTGAGCACTTGTTGATCACTTGTTCATCACGTGAATTTGTTTATATCTAGTTTTGGCATTGTAGCCCTGAATTCCTACTAACATATTTGATATAAAAACAATATGGGTGTTAAGGACTACGTGTTGTTGTTTGTTATCCTAGTAGAAAATTTACAAGACCAACTTAATGGAAAGAAGTTTAAAGTTTGCGATTAAAGTGTTTACTGCGTTAAAAACAATGAATGAACTTTGGACCAGGCATTTACGACAAAAATGCCTGTTTGTGAAACCTGTTTCTTTGTAAGAAGAAATCAAAGCCTCTTGCAAGAAATTAAAGTGCAAAAAAATACTGATGAAAAGGTTTTGATTTTAGGCAAACTGTAACTTCAGGAAATTGGTGGTTGGAAATCTGAAATTTGTTCCATTTAAACATGCCAAATTTAGCCCTGTTTAATTAAAAATTTCATCAAAAACGGAAGTTTAAAAGATTAAACAGGAAATTTTAAGAATTTAAACAATAAATGCAGAAAATGTAAACAAGGAAACTGAAAACTCCTGAATGATTACATTGCAAAATTCTAACAAAATAAACAACCTAATTTATTTAATTAAACAAAATGTTAGAAATTGCCAAAAGTAATAACTCAGCAATTTTTGGGGAAACTGGCGTAAACATGTATTCAAAGATTGTTCACCGCATTATTTTAACACTAGCGAATCCTCAGTATCATCGAGTTGTTTTTCAGTAAAGCTAGCTAGCACAATCCAGTTTAATTTAGAACGCAGCTTACAAAAGAAGAAAATCCGAAAAATATATTAAGTTTAAAACAAAATAACTGAAAACTAATAGAGTTTCATGCCAATGTGCCATAAATCAAAACGTTAGTGTTTCGTACATAATTAAATAATTAAATCAGCACAACCAGCTTTAAGTGGACGAAACTGGACTAGACTGGACTAACTTACATAGGCGGAGTTAGGGGGGTACTAGGGGGTGCTTAGCACCCCCAATTTTGAAATTAGCACCCCCAAATTAAATTTTTTTTATTTTTATTTTTTATTATTTATATCTATGTATTCTCTCGGCGAAAATAATTTTAGCTTACAGCCAGCCTATGAGCCTAGACTAGAGACGTTTTTCGATCCATCCCCACCACTACACACTCTCCTTGTCCTTGTCCTTTCCGAATTAATATCTATTACCACATATTTGATGCAATAGTCAATTACCTGAAAATTCGTTTTTCCCCAGAAAGCCCGAAGATGGCAAAAGCTGTTGATAATTTTATCAAATTTGATTTAGAAGGGAGTTCCTTCCACTTTTATTGATCATTATGCGGCCACTTTTGGAATAAACAAAAATATTCTGAAAGCTGAAATGTTGATTCTAAAGAATATGAATATGATGGACAACAGGAACACCGCTGAAATTAACGACAGTGGTATTAAAAAAATACCAAATCAGGATGTTTTTGGCAATTATTATAAACTTTTCAAAGTTGCTCATACCTTCCCAGTTAACTCGGCATCTTGTGAAAGGTCATTTTCTGCCATGAGAAGAACAAAAAATTGGCTTAGAAGCACAATGAGCCAAAATCGCTTCAGCAATTTATCTGTAATTAATATTGACAATTCCACTCATAATCTGCCATCCAATGAAATCACAGTAGTTTGGTTAATTGAACCAATCACAATCGAATTATACGCGGAAATTTTACGACTAGCAGCGTTGCTTAGAGACAAAGTTTGTCAAAATTTTTTGAGTGACAAGTATTTCAGTAATTTCATTATAATTCGAGGATTTGTCATTCCGAATACCATTCGTGACTAGAATTTTACAGGCAATTTTGCCGTCACGATCACTCTTGCTTGTTGCTTTAGAAAATCGTCGCAACAAGCAGTCGTGTTCATGACGGCAAAAAAATTGCCGGTAAAATTCTAGTCACTTGTGGTATTACTTCTGAAAATGAACTGGCGACAAGGGTCGATCAAGAGAATATTCTTTTAGAATTCATCCGCCACTGCCAAAAAGCATCAAGCATGAAAATTCCATTGCAATATTAATATTTCTTTTCTTTTGTATTCTTAAATAAATATTAAAATTTGAATTCATGATGTCTTAAATAAATATTTTTTCGATATCAGAGTTAGGTATAACTTTTTATATTTTATTTTTAAGTTACCTATGTAAATTTATAATTAATGACTTTATAGAGAGAATAATGTAAATTTATCATACCTGTACTCGCCTGTACATAAATTTCTAGAGACAAATTAATGTTTTTTAAAAAAGTTTCCTTGATGATACCTATTTTTTGGAGAAAATATTTTTGTATCGCGATTTTTAAAAAAGTTTCTTTGGTGATACCTATTTTTTGGAGAAAATATTTTTGTATCGCGATTTTCTAACTTTTCATTACAGCGATTGACCTTGAAAATTTCAAAAAATTTTGCCTGCGGCGCTATCTAATAGACGGATCGTTTCGCTCGTGAAGGACTCTAGCACCCCCAAGTTTGGCTGTCTAACTCCGCCTATGCTAACTTAGTGTAAAAGTGATTCAATGGTATTATTTATTAAAATGAAGCCAAGTTTGCTATAAAAACTAGATATTTATATTAATGGAGGCAATTTGCAAAAATTAATCCAGTTTGTTCGTATAAAAAACCGAAGCTCCACAAATTCAAATTAAGAGAGTGGTTTATCTACTCGAGCCTCAAACCAACTGTTCTGTCGCATTCCTTTTGGTTGATTTCATCAAGAACTTCAAAGATATTAACGCAACGAATTCGTTCTTCCCATTATTTCCGAACGAGATTTCGAAGTGTTCTCGTACACTTGAAAATTGTGCGTTGTCGCGTTTCCGTCGAGCGTGGTTTTTTTAACATATTTTAGATAGATATTTCTATTTTATAGGTCAATGCTCTTAGTGTTTATTTAAACGTTGGTAGGCGACGTTGTGGGGACGCTGCATAAAAAAAATAAAATTAAAACAAACATGTGTTCGTACTGAGTGGCTTTCCAGCCGTGAGTGACAATAAACGATTGTCGATTCGAAAGCGATCTTAATTCAATAATTTTCATATAACTTCGTCATAAAGTACGCACTTATTTACAGACATTTTAAAGCGCTTTTGAACATACATATTGATAAGAACGGTAATCAGTTATACAGTAGACTGAACGAAAACGCAGCCACGTGAAGTTGGTGAAGCCGTAGTCTCCAAACATCCAAGTTAAATTCTGGAATGTGTGCCATGTATTAAATTAAATTGTTCGAAATAAATAATATTCGTTTTTCTGAATATTATCATCTGTCCGGTTTGTTAAACATCAGGTAAGTTTTTTTAATTCTAAAAACAAGCTTGGTAACAAGGTACCTACAACCTTTGTTAAAATTCGGAAGCTCAAATTTCCGAAATTTCAACATTTTTTCTTACTGAAAAAATTTTTAAAATTACACTGAATGAATAAAATCAGGCCCTTAAAACTTGTCACAGGCAAAGTTTTAATTCCTACAACATTTACAACAAATCCTGCAAAATATTCGCCTTCATTTTTACCAAACTCTTCAATTCCATAGGAACAGTTAAACGTCGGTTAATATTTCTTCATGTTCAGGTATTTCATTTTTCAGTAATAAATTATATGTTTTATAGGTGAAAACGACAAGGCTATAGAGTAATGATATGACGATTTATAAGTCGGTGAAATGGCCTACTTTTATGCATTGTAATTCAGGTTGCGCAAATAAGAGTTGTGTTGAGAATTTAAAAATCACTCAACGAGGCCGATATGTAACAATGCTTATCAATAAGTGATAGTTAAATGGCGCGAATTTTGCAAGCATTTTTGTGTGATAAGAAGAGTAGCGCTGGAATTCTTTTAGGAGAATGTATCGCCAGAACATGATGATATAAAAAAATATGACGTCGAATTGTTTCATATTTTTCTTTTATATTTTGTTATTAATTTTATACCATCAGTTAATATTCCCAATTCCCAATTAATATTCCCTTCTTTTAGATCCAGCAATTTAAAATATTTCCAAATTTTGATTTATACAAAACGCATTAAAACTTCAGAAAATAAACTGAACAACCTCTGTTATTCCATAAAAATTTTTGTTGCTATATTTAAACCATTCAAACATCTAAGTGTTGCCTTTGCCTTATTAAAGGTTAATTCAATTACTTAAAAAATGTTTTCAGGTTTATAAACGTCGTAACGTTGTTCTTGTGCAATTTTAAGCCGGAAGTAAGCATTTTTCAGTAATTTTTAATAATTTTTCGTCGTATCTTCTGCTGCGTCAGTTTATTTTTCATATTTTAAAAAACAAGTAAACATTTCTAAAAACTATATATTACCCATTCATCATCTTTTGAGACCTTAGTAAGCCAAGATTTTAATGGTTTGGGATTTTCTACAACTTTTCTAATTTTGAATTTTTTTCAAAAAGGAAAATTAGCCCTTTTTCTTAAAAAAACTGCTGTTTCAAAATTATTTGTAGAAGAAAATGTAGGTTTCTTGAAATCTTTTCCAGTTTCGATTATGTTTCTACAATTTTTTTAATCTTCTAATTAAAAAAAATGTTTCAAAAATATTTTTGAAAAAGTTAATCTTCTTCGAAAAGGCCAGCAAGTTCAAAATTATCTCCCAAGAAAAGTATTCTCTGCAACTTCTCTAATTTTGAAATCTGTTAGAAAAAGAAGTTTGTTTTTAAAAAGCTTGAGATTTCAAAATTATTTTTAGGAAATAGTTTTCTCAAACGTTTTTCAATTCCGATAACTTTTCCGGAATGTGTTTTGTTCTCTAAGATAAACGAGAAATTTTTGTTTTGTAAATTCTAATAATTTGGAAATATTTATTTTCGAAAAAAGAACTTAATTTTCTTTGAAAATACTTCAAAATTATCTCCCAAAAAAATTGTTTTCTAAAAGAAAATCAATTTTTTTAAGCTTCTAATTTCGAAATAATTTCGAAAAAGGAATTTAGTTTTCTTTTAAAAAGCTTTTGAAATTCAAAATTGATTCCAAAGGAAGATATGTATATATATTTTAACAATGTGGCTAACATCGAAATCATATCCAAAAAGAAATCTACCTTTTCCAAAAAAATCGCAATGTAAAAATATTTTACAAAGGAGATTTAGATTTCTTTCTTAACAAACATAGCGACGTGCACTCATACAATATCAGGTTTATGAATAATATTTGTGCGCCATATTCCTAAAATGTTCTAACTTTAAAATAATTTCTAAAAGAGAATTTGTTTTTCCAACTCCAAAAATACTTTTTTGAATCTTCTAATTTCGAAATCTTTTCCAAAAATGACTTATATTTTCTCTCAAAAAACATTTTTCTTAAGATCTTTTCCAATTTTGATAACTTTTCCAAAAAATATTTTTTTTCAAAAATTCATGTACCTATCTATCTATGTATGTATTCAATATCGGTTTATGTTCCAAAAAGATACTTAGTTTCTTGTCAAAAAGCTTTATAAGTTTCAAAATTATAGAAAAAAACTTCTCTAATTCCGAAATGTGTTCTTTTGTCAAAGTACTTTTTAAGTTCAAAATATTTTTCCAAAAGGTATTTCTCTTTCAAAAGATTTTCTAACGCCAAAATTGATTGTTTTATCAAGTTTTCCAATTTCGATGTATCTCTAAATATTTTTTTTAAACTCCAAATTTCGAAATATTCTCAAAAATGGAACATTTTGTTTTTTCAAAAGAAATTTCCTAATCTAAAAGTATTTTCTAAAAAGTTATGTTTTCTTCTTAAAAGCTACTAACTTCAAAATTACTTCCAAAATTGTTTTTAAAAAAATTTGGCAATTTCGGAACTGATTCAAATCGTTTGCTTACCAAGATAAATTTATAACAGGAAAAATATTGTTTACACCAATTAATCCGGTTTTCTAATATCTCAGCATTTCATTTATTCTAACTATGGTTGCACGCCTCCTCAAGATGCAAAATGTCCCCCCACTGGTTCTGTTCCTTTGTTTTCCTAATAGTATAATCCATTTCTTTTTTTTTGTCAATTTTTGGCCTTCCTCTATCTTAGTTACCTGTTTATGCTGTCCAGATACTCTTTTGTTTTATTCCAGCTGTTGTCATTTCTTCGTAGATGATGTCCTGTCTATATACAATTCTATCTGGCTGTATCTCCCGCAAGATATTCGCTCCTTCTGTTGCTTATATTGCTGGTTTCTCTGTCGGTGAATCTGATTTCCAATGTTTCTCTTTTTTTGATATTAACCTTCGTGAGAACTAAAGCTCAGATGCACATGTTAAAGTGGGGAGATTGATTACATTACATACTTTCGAAACGTTTCTTAATTTTGCCAAAAGTCATCCACACCAGATGAATTCTTATGGATAATCAAAATATAAGATACCAATATATTGTCCCAAAATGTATGAAAAGAAGAGAGAAAGAGCAGAACAGTCAGGTCAACAAAGCGCATAACAAATGGATAATTAATTTAAATAGATATCTAAAACCTGCAGGCTCAGATAGACCGAAACAAAGTAGGACAGAAAGTTGCCGTCGTCGTTAGACACATCACAAAGTATTCGAGAAAAATCGTGCAGAAACAGAACAAGCATAACAACTATTGTAAAAGAAGAAAAAGAAGCGGAAGAAAAACATTTTTACTATCTGGGTTGGTTTTTACAATGCGAATTTTTGTTTCAAGTCTACAAAATGCCCATTTTATTTCTTAACCCTTATTATTATAAATTAACGTAGTTAAGACGTATAGAACGACTTTAAAGCCCTTCAGGTGTTCTTATACATCGTTGAAGTCTCCAGGATTTTTTACGGTGCTTTCGAGGAATCATAATTGGTTTTAAGTAAGCAGTGACCTCACGAAGTGTGATCTGCAATTTGTGTTGTTTCATTACAACTAGAACGAGATTCCAAGATAAAATGGACACACTGCATATTCAGTTGCTATTTCTATACATTTTCTTTTGAATTGTATACGTCTACCATCACCTCTGTTCGCCAGTAGCTATATTTTTAAGGCATTTATGTTACGAGGGCTTTTTTATGTTATCTACCTAGCCATGAAACAAAAAAGCTACGATGTTAAACCAATTAATAAAAAATAGCTGGGAAATTTAGAAGTACATGTGCGAAGTGTTTAATTTGTGTGGTTTATAGAGATTTGGGAAGGTTTACTTCTTGATAAAATGAGCGAAATTAAGATGAAACATCGCAATGTCATAAAGTTTGGCCACGTTGGAGAGGAATAGAAATCTTTTTTCTTGAATTATCACCGGGGATGATACTTGGTTACATCACTGGGACCCTCCCACTAAACAAGAATCCATGCAGTGGGTTTATACCGCAAAAATGCCAAAAAACAGTTTTCTGGGATGCTGAAGGAGCCTTGGTTATTGAATATATGCTGACAGGTTCTACGATAAATGCAGAGGCCCAATGTAAACAAAATTCAAAATTTAAAAACTGCTCCGGAGGAAAAAGTTGTTGGATTCATAAGGCAAACCAAGTCCAGTAGATAAACAATGACTGTGGGTTCATAGAGTTAAGGCATCCACCTTAGAGGCTTGATCTAGCTTCGTCAGACTTCTTTCTATTCAAAAACTTTAAGAAGCATTTCAGGGGAAAGCGTTTTGTATCTGATAAAGCATTCAACGGAGCTGCCCAACAATATTTTGAAGAGTTGCCGAAGGAATTCTTTTGTGAGGGTATGGGACAATTTATTGGAAAAAAGATGGAATAAGTGCAAAAGTATTGAAGGGAGTTACGTAGAAAAATGAAGGGTTGTTAATGTGATACGTGTTTTTTTTCATGGCTAGGTATATAACTTAAAAAAACGCCTAAGTGTGTCCCACTGCATGGGTCGATTTTGGTCATGCCTTTGCCGCGATTTCTAACTGCTCCATGCTGCTGGAGCGGTAGCACGGTGCCATCAGCGAATATTATGTTTCCAAGTTGCTCTCCATTTATATTTACAGCTTTTACCCTGTCATTGAAGTTTTTGGCCGTGTTGATACTAGTTAAAAACACCTTCTGATAGATTTATGGATAGCTTTGGCAATAGATTACTTTTTCTAGCGCCTCGTTCGATCCTTAAGAGTTCTATATCTTCGGGTAGTTTGTTTCTATAATCCTAATGTTTCCTAAATCTGGCAAACAGTACAAAAACCGGGCTCACTATAGACCCATCAGCCTACTCTCCACCGTGTCAAAACTTCTGGAAAGAGTTGTACAGACTCGTTTAAACCAGTTCCTCGATCAAAACCATATCCTCCCACGATACCAATTTGGCTTTAAAACCTCACACTCGACCAGTTGCCAGATTTTAAGAATCACAGAAAAAATTGAAGGTTACGGAAGCAAAATGCATACCCTGGTGACATTTTTAGACGTGGCACAATACTAATATATAAAACGGAAACTAATAACACACCCTCATACCTTCTACGTATTATCAGATATCATTCCTTACTGAAAGAACCTTTCAAGTACGAGTCAATTCACACAATTCCTCTAATCGACACATTACTGCAGGCGTTCCCCAAGGATCCATACTAAACTCTGTGTTATTCAATATATTTATATCAGATATCCCAGAAACTCCTAATGCTGTAGTTATACAAGTCTGTTATGGCTTGGATGTAGCGTAAATCGATTCTGCAACCTTTAGGGGCTAGTTGATCCTGCAGATTTTATTTTTTTTTATCCATGATCCAACCACTTTTGCTCTATGGCAAAAAGCATTATCGTCCTGCATGATAAACCTTCCTTCGCTAAAAAAAATTTTTGCCACTGGGTAACGTCTTATTCTGCAATACTTCGAGGTATTTTGTAGCATTGAGCATACCAGAAACGACAATGCTAACTACTTGGGCAGACATGCAACCCCATATCATAACAGCAATTGAATGCTTAATTGTTGGAAGTGCCTATTTTGGTAAACATTTTTCTCCAGAAAATCTTCAAACATATTTATGTATTTCCAGCATGATTACTGATATTAAGTGTTGATTCATCAGTCATCACTAAATAGCACGGCCTGCTTTGTAGTCCAGTTACGTGTTCCTTAGTCCACTGCAAAGGATTGCATCTTTGCTTCTAAGAAAAAAGTGATACACTCTATGCTCTAAATCCAAGTCCAAACACTTAGTAGTCCTCCTTTCGCAAAGGAAGCATTTACGCTTGCACAAGTAGATTTGGATATTCCAGGCCCGTTCTTCTTTACAGCATCATGTGGAGCTGAGTTTTTCTTGGTCACCTACTACGTGATTTGTCGTTAATTTTTCCAGTTTCAGTATGCTTTCCTATCACAGAACTGAAGGTATTTTACTTTGATGGTTATATCAATATCATCTGTATTTGATACTGCTTTTCGTCGGATAATTTCGTTTGTTTCTCCTGAAATATCAATTTCCAAACTTTTGTCGAATTTCAACGAGCAAATAAATATCACAAAGGGTGTTTCATCTTTAAACCTAACCAATACCATTGGAATGTTGCGTAAAAGGTATTTTTCAATTTAGCATTTACTAATCAGCTCATTATTTTCCACTGAATGGATGAATACATACTCGATTATGGAAAACATTATTCTAATTTTTATTCTAACAGTGACCTTAGTGATATAGTAATTACAGAAAACTTCTTGAAGACAGATGATTAACAGTGATCTTAGTAATGTAGTCTTTACTTGAAGGTAATTAGGGAATCTATTTAAAATTTATGTTAAAGCCTCTTTTGGACAGTTATATTTCTTGCAAGAGGTTTGCTATCCCAATATTAGTTATTTCTAATATTTTTTGCTCTATCAATGCTATCCTTCCGGTTTAAAAATGTGCAAGCCAGACGGCGACAACGGATTAACAAAACCTACTGAGTAAGGAAGATTGCATTTTCTGCAACTTTATTGCTTTAACTTTTTGTAAAAAGTATAATGATCTTCAGTGACAAAATGTGCAGGCCAGACAGACGTAGTCAACAGACTAACCAAATCTACAAAGATAGAAAACTGACCTTGCTGCAATGTCTTCTGTTTTATTCTTTTGTAAAAAAAAATTTAAGCCCCTATATACGCGAAAGCAGAAACATTTTCAATGTTAAAATCAGTTACATTTATTTTTACAAAATTCGCAGGCCGGAAGCAGTTAACTGAGAAACCCAGAATTAAACGTTAATACCCTTAATCTAAGCTTTAATCTGCTCATTGGCAATTGATTTTATATAATGTGCTTACGTTTACCTGACAAAACAAAATAAATTATAGGTATCAAACAGCCTAATGTATTATTTGTTGTTTATATTAACATCAAATTTAACAAGTCATGTTGTCTTTCTGCATAAAAACTAAAGTTCTCTTTCCTCAACGGCAAAAACCGTATTTTTTCTATCATTACACGTCAAGAAGATCAACTAATTTTATTTTTGTTTCGAGTTCATAATTATACAAATCGCAAAATAAATAAACATGAGGAAAACCACAATGTTTTCATATAAATGCGTAAAATTGGTCACATCCTGAACAACAGAGATAAATATTTTCTAGCGTTCATTTAAAATACTCCGTTGAAAAATAAAAAAAAAGATAAAACCAAGAATAAACTGAACAAGATCCGGCATACGCTGGAATAAAATCAGAGTCTGTTGGACATCATTTCGTAATTCCTTTTGTTATCAATCTAATAAAACCGTCTAATCTTGAGTAACAAAATATTTTATAGCTTTCGATAACGTTTATCGTGGGTGGTTGCTATAAATCTTAAGCGTGATTTTAAGGCTGTTTTAATGTACTTAACAAGTACGAAGTAATTTTATTAAATGTGAAGTTACATACAGGCTGGACTAAAAATGAAATCATATTTTTGGTTAATGGGATATCAAAAGTAATGCAAAGTCTTTTGGTCTGGCCTGTATATTCAACCTAAATATGTTAGTATCTGACTCATGCAGAAGCTTTTTATATGTCTGCTAACTACGTCACTAAAGGCCACCTTTTCTTTTCAGAGCACCATGTCCGCTGCTGAAAAATCACTTGACGCAATACTCGCCGAACTTGGAGATTTCGGAAGATACCAACAAAAAAACTTTGCGTTAATATGCGTGGCTGTTGTTTATATGGCCGTTCATTTAAGTTACGTATTCACTGCTAGAAACTTAAATTACAGGTAAGGCAAAAAACTTATTATTTCAAATTTATTAGTTTTCTGGTTTACTCCAATTTCTTTTTTACATTGGAGTCAATATATTGCATTTACAAAATCATGTTTGGTAATATTCAAAAAAGGTAGGTTGATTTTGCTATTTGGTTATTGTTTGCCATAACAGAAGGGAAGTAGCTTTGAACTTACCTCGCTAGGAAAGTAACAATTATTGCCTTAATAAATAATTAATTTAAGTAGTTATTCTGTGAACGTTAAATAATTTTATAAAAAACCACTTAACTTTCTTAGAGCCGTTTGCACCGAAATTTCGACTACGAGATATCATTGAAACATAATAATAACCACTGAATGTTCTGGCTTAAGACTTTAAGGATAAACGGTGCAAATGTCCATAAGTGCAGTAGAAAAAAGATTGTAAATATTGAAGTGACATAACTTTTAGAAAATTTATATTTTTTATTTAAAATACAAAATTTGGAATAATACCCTTTTAGGATGCAAGGTTTAAATCTTTAAATATTCAATTATGTAAATAAGTTAAGGTAATTTTAAGTACTTATTGTTATCTATGTTAAAAATTGTATTATATTGTATTTGTTGTAAATAGTAGGCATAGTAATGTTTTATGTGTATGTATGTGGAAGGATGCTTGTTTTAAAACAAAATCATCGAGTGAGAGATTTTTGGGATAACTAGGGAAGATCGAAAAAGTTGAATGAGAATAAACAACAGTTATAAAAATTGGATTAAAGTAAATAGACGTGTTTATGAATTTTCTATAAAAACTCATATAATAGTTGAGTTATATCAACAAGAGGTTGAATCCTTATTAATGGAGAATAACTGCGAATTGACGATGAATTATTAAGATTCGAATTGGATTTGTCAAATATAATTTTAATGAAAAATTGGTTAAATGGGTAGTAATAATAAATAGTGAATTGAATTGGAACATTAATTGGACTAATTTGATGGAATTCCAAATAATCAAAAAAATAATATTTGTCGATCCAATTATCAAAATTTAATAAACGAATCCTTCAACGGCCCTGAGATAAAAATTTTCATTTTTAATTTTGATTTTTAAATTCATAATTATTTAATTAGATTTGCTGACAATAATAAAAATTAATAATTTGATAGCTAGTTTGGGATATTGTGTGGAGCACTGTTTCTTTTAAAATATAAAGACTGTGGCCATATCAATATATTTCGTCATGGGAATTAAGTGATATACTTTGTCTCACAAGATCCCAGAACGTTTGGTTGCAATCTTCCATACTCGACAGAGAAAACTTCACTTACCTTCCTTTTCCTGTAACGTAATGTTACTTAATTATTTTGCGAGATTGTTATTTATTTTATTTATTTAATCTCCATTTTATCTTTTTGTCAATCCGTAACCCGTTATTGCCTGCAAATTTTCCAATTAATAATTTTCATTTTTTCTTTATTAATATATTTTATGTAAATGTTAAATATGTGTGTTATTTCAGATGCGAAATTGACAATTGCGAGGTGAATCCTTCACTCTACAATCCTCTGTGGTTAGCAAACGCAGTTCCTTTCGAAAATGAAAATCCATCGAAATGTGAAAAATATACCGAAATGCCAAACGTAACAGACCCTACCTTACAGTGTTCACCTTTGAAATTTAATCACAGTCAAACGGAACGTTGTGAAAAATTCGTTTATGAAACTCGTGAAACTACGATTGTTAATGACGTAAGTTTTCTTGTTTAAGTGAATTAAAGTAAAACCACTTTTCCTCACACTTAGTCTTATATTAATTTGTAATTACTTTCTCTATGTTAGAAGGTACAAGTATAAAATCTTCTTCTAATTTGTATTTACGCCTTGTATTTACAAAGATTTATTTATTGGAACTTATTTATTGACGGAAATAATATTGAAATTGTTGTTATTGAAATTTTAAATAAGGTTAATCCATCGTATCTCTTGCTTGGACTTGAACTTTATGTTATATAATCTTATGCGTATTTAAAATATGTTTAACATAATTATATGTAAACAGATTTTATATTACCATACAAATAGAGTTTAAAAAAAGTTTTTACATTTGATAAATGTTTGACTTTAGAATTTTTTTTAAATTCGTTAAAGCGATTTGTGGGGTTTTTATTGAAGTATATTGACTTATATAGTTTAACTAATTTAATGTTATTCTAGTTCGACTTGCACTGTCAAGAAAATATATGGAAATTATCACTGGTTGGAACTATTAATAACATCGGACATTTCTTCTGTATGCCAATTGCAGGTTTCATTTCAGACAAGTAAGTTTGTTAAAGCCTGAATTCGAAGACTTCCACGGTCAGTGTCAGTATTAACAAAACGTCTTCTGGATTGGGACCGTGTCATTTTGAGACAAAACACTCAACGTTTCGCCCACTTTTATAAGGGAGCACTAAAAAAGCACGGTAACTCAACGTGTCAACCACGCCAGAGGCGAAACTCTTTTAGCAAGAAGCAGAAGGGCAACGGTAACTCAACTTGTCAACCAAGCCAGAGGCGAAACCCTTCTTCTTTTCCTCCTGAAGAAGCCCCTTAAAACAGTGGACGAAACGTTGAGATCTTCTGTCTCAACAATGATACGGTCCCAATCCGGAAGACATTAATTTGTTAAAGCCGTTTGCCTTGCAGATTCTTAAAGTTTGAACTTTGTTTAAACCGGAAATTACCTTGGTTACTATTGCGTTGCTATGGTATTTTTTGGTTTGAACCAAGCTTAGATTTTAAGTTTCATTATTTATGCTTCAAATTAAGGTATTTGTCCCATATTGATTTGTATTATAAGCTTGATTTAAAGCAAAGTTGGTTTAATCCATATTTTCCTAGGGTGCCACTGCTGTAGCTTTTTGTGTTTAAACCATGCTTGGAGTTTCATTATTCAAGCTTCACTTTAAGGCTATTTTTTAAATTTCAAAGTAGAAATTTTCTTATTTACCACGCCGTGTTGCTTTGGCTTTTTTTGGTTTAAACCAAGCTTGGGTTTTAAGTTTCGTTATTCAAGCTTCCCGTTTAGGCTATTATCTGAATATCTAAGAGCTACTTGCATGGCTAATACTTAAAACTTTAAGCTTGATGTAAATCAAACCAGAAATGTTCTTAGTTGCCATTACGTTGCTGGGGCGTTTTTCAGATTTCCTTGGGTCCAACTGTGTTGCTATGACCTTTTCTGGTTTAAATCATGCTTGTATTTTAAGTTTCATTATTTATGCTTTACTTTATGGCTATTTTTAATATTTAAGGCCTGTTTTGCACCATGTTAACATTGAAACTTAAACTTGCTTTAGAGTAAATTTGGATAAACCAGAAATTCCTTAAATTATCATAATATCACTTTGGCATTATTTTTTTTGGGTAAACCCAACTTGGATTTTAAGTTTCATTAATCAAGCCTCCCGTTTAGGTTATTATCTGAATACCTAAGAGTCATACGCATGGTAAATACTTAAAACTTTAAGCTTGATTTATACCAAACCAGAAAGGTTCCTAGTTGCCACTACGTTGCTATGGCGTTTTGTAGTATAAACTATGCTTATACTTAAGTTACATTATCCAAGCTTCACGTTAAGGCTATTTTTTGATTATCTAAAAGCCGTTTGTACCGTGAGTATCTAAAACTTTAAGCTTGATATAAGGCAAACATGGTCCAAACCAGAAATTTTCTTAGTTACCATTGTACCGCTATGGCGTTTCATGATTTAATCTAACCTTGAATTTTAAGTTGCATTATCCCAAGGTTCTCATTAGGACTATTTTTTTAATATCTAAGGACCGTTTGGGCCTTGAATGCTTTAAGCTTGCTTTAAAGGAAACATGGTTCAAACCAGAAAATGTCTTGGTTAACAATGAATTGAGTTGCTATGGCGTAGTCTAGTTTAAACCAAGCTTGGATTTTAAGTTTCATCATCCAAGCTTCACGTTAAGGCTCCTTTTGATACTTACCGTGAATACTTACAACTTTAAACATGCTTTAAAGCAAACATGGTTCAAACCAGAAATATTCTTGATTAACATTGAGTTGCAATGACGCTTTCTCGTTTAAACCAAGCTTGGATTTTAAGTTTCATTATCCAAGCTTGTTTTTTGAATACTTAAAGTGCACTTGCAGCGTGAATACTTAAAACTTTAACCTTAATTTAAAGCACACCTGGTTCAAACCGGAAATTTTCTTAGTTAACATGGCGTTTACTGGTTTAAACCAAGTTTTGAGTTTAAGTTTCATTAATCAAGCTACACGTTAAAGCCATTTTTTAAATGCCTAAAACCGTTTGCAGCTTGAATACTTGATTTAAAGCAAAATGATCCAAACCAGAAATTTTCTTGAGTAGCTATGGCGCTTCTCATTTCATTTCATTGAACCAAGCTTGGATTTTAAGTGTCATTATTCAAGCTACATTCAAGCCAGAAATTTTATTAGTTGCCACTGTGTCGGTTTTTGGTTTAAACCATGCTTGGATTTAAGTTTTATTTATCACGCCTCCCGCTTAGGCTATCCTTTGGATAGGTGAAGCCATGCTTAAATTTTAAGTATCTGAAACTCATTTGCACTGCATATTCCTACAATTTAAGCTTGTAAAGTTTAACCTAAACCTCAAACTAATAAAGATAAGGGGTGCAAACAGTCCTAAATACAATATAAAACCAACAAATTTGACAAAAATAAAAGGAGCAACTGGAAATTGAAGTATTTTAACTGAACTTTCTTAAACAGATATGGCAGAAGAACAATGCTGGTTGGAGGTTTGGTTATATCAGCAATGCTAGGCATAGTTCGATCATTCGCACCGTCGTATATTTGGTTCATATTTTTGGAATTTTTGGACACAACATTTGGTTCGGGCTCGTATAGCTGCGCTTTTATTTTGGGTAAGTTTTACGAATCACTAAAATAATGCACGTCGCTTGAAATAATGGTAAGGCTTCGACTTTCTTATGCAACGTCAGAATTTTTTTAATACTAAAATCAACAATTTATTTCAATTCTGCTTTTGATAATCTGATGAACTTAAAATTTAAAATATTCCACTCTTATGTTTACAATAATTAAGCGTGATAGTAATTTTGGTTTGAACTTTGAATTGGTTTGCTTTTAACAAACTTCACATCATTATTTACTCTGCTTTGTATGAGAAAGTGTTTTTATTTGTTTTATTGAGTATAATAATGCAGATAGGCTAATAAAATTCGTTACACTTGTTCTTCCACTGCCGATTTTCAGAATTGCATTTGCCACTTTAGATTTGAAGGACTTGATTTTACCATTTATGTGTCGGTTGTTATGACGGTAGCGTAAGTGCGAACTTACGTGCTAATGTTAAAGTGGCAATGTATATTGGCGGTGGAAAAATATTGATCATATCACGGGAGTTGTCGAGCATGGAAGATTACAACCCAAACAAGGAGAATCGCCCATGCTCGACAGAGTGAATTTCACTTACCTCCCTTGTTATGTAAGTAACCATCACTGACAATATTACTATTCTGACTTTAATCACCAATCAAAAAAGTGTTACGATATTTTGAAAATGCACAACCTTTAAGACTTTTCGGCATCATTAATGTAAAGAATACAAAAAAAATCTGGAATTACATCAAAATAAAAAGGTAACTTAATTCCTACGTGGATGTTATTACTCGAATATCTTATTCTCATCCTGGTGTTTTTGTTGTTATTGTTTGGTAGACGGAACTTTCACGACAAAAGCAGACCTATACTTAGATCCCAGAAAGGCCCAAAGAGCTCGTCGTTCGTCCAGTTCAACATTTCTTCCTTTCAAGATACCATGGGATAATTTTAGATAAACCAAGAACCTGACTAAAATGTAGGGTTAACCTAGGTATCGCCGCCTTTTGAAGATCATCAAGTCATTTCATTTGAACTGTGTGAAACACTGTTGCATGGATGGGCATAATCAGAAGACATGTCATATTTTTCCTGATAATTGAGGAAAACAAAATCTATAAGCGAGGATTCATACTACGTCAAACATCATTACATTTTGCTTCATTCGGACGAGCCTGGACGAAAGGAAGGAATTCCTTCGATTTGTAGGTTTTTGGAGCGTTCTATAAGGGAAGATCAATCATGGACTCATGACCTCTTCAGAAAAGCTCAACCATTACCATGCGTTTCTGGTAGTTTAGCCCAAGATAGTTTTTTATTAAAAGCCATCGTACATGACATCATTTTCAAGATGCTAATTCGCGAAGGTTTGGCATCAGTTTGACCATCAATTCTGAAGTGTTCTTCCAAGGCGGCTTCCGTTGTCTTACAATAATTACTCTTTCAGAGCAATATAAAGGATAATTTTTTCTAAGGTAAATGTCTCAGCCAGTGGTCAGAGCACATAAAGGAATTGAAGCAGATGTCCTGGATTTCCGGCCGGGAGTGTTACTTCAGCCTACATTCTTTATTTTTACGAACAAATTACATTACTTTCTTTCTATATTTTTTCAAAAAAAGTTTTCTTATTAAAAATAAATTTGACTTGGATTACCGAATCAGTGGAGTGATCACGAGTTGAACAGGTTTACTCGCACTGTCCGTATACAAGGAAGTTCGGAAAGCCTTATTTACATTGATCTGCATTTTTAGAAATATTAGATAGTAAAAATGTTAGTGTGTAAATGAGGCTTGCTGTAGCCCTTCGCATACAAAAATTACAGTTGACTAGCATTGGTTCGGTAGCCCTTGTTACTCTGAAATCAAAATGTCTTGCTCTTGTTTAAAATGTTGTCTTCAAATTCAAAATTTTACTCTTTTAACCAGCGAAACTATTTTTAAGAGTACAAAAACGAAACAAGGAATTAAAACCTGTTGAACACATAAAAAATTCATAAATATTAGGCGTAACTGTATCTACTGCGCAATTTAATAATAATTGTTCGTATTTTCTGGAAAGTACATTTACTCACATATTCAGCCTTGCAGTTTAATACATTAATTAACTTAATAACCAGTTCAATATCCGAGTTATTAAACATACTTAAAAAAGAGTGTTAGGCAACCCATTTATTTGCAATTCTAAGTTTCTGCTTGCTTAACCTGTTTATAATAAAAATCAAAATTATAAAAATTTAAATCAGGTAATTTCGTAGCTAGACTTTTTTGGATTTTTTTGCCTTGTTTAGTTTTTATAGTATGTTAAAATAAAAGTTCCTACAAAGATAAATTGATCTTTATAATAGAAAATCGTGTCCCAGCTTAGCATATTATTAGCATCAGCTCCATTATGCTTCTACAATGTGTAATAATTGCTCATTTATTATCATAAAAGCAGAGATCATTAATACAACCTTGAACGATTTTCCGTTAATCAATCACATTGTATTTAAATTCGCAGGTCATAAAACATTGCAATAATTACATTTGGATGATTTTGAATTATTTAAATGTAAATCGAACGTTCATTAATTTTTCCAACCTAAGAACTAGAAGCACATTCACATTTTTAATTCCAACAATTTGGCGGATAAATACTTGAAACTAATCAATAAAGTTAGTGGATTTATCAAGTTATTTGAAACCTACAAAAGTTTTTGGATACTCCCACTATCGTTTTACTTCGTGTGTTATTAAAATACGTTTCTTAGTACATAAAAAAATGGTTTTCCAAATCAGAAAACAAAAATGCAAAACCAAATTTAAATCAAAATTCTTCATTAAAGAAAAGCTCTTTAATATTGCAAAACAAAAGTATTTTAAAAGTAAACCACATGGATTTTAAAACGATCAAAGTCCTTTATTTGACATTACTTTTTTTGGAAAATGTAGGTACGTCATAGTACACAAAAATTAAAAAATAACAAAATAGATTTTTAAAACTTTCCTTACACACAAATTCTTAAATTTCAGTAACATTTGAACCAAAGCTTCCTGACCTGGAATTTGAACATAAACAATCAAACAACAATACTACAAAATAATTCCATCGAACAAATCTTCCACAGTGCTCTGACCGCTATAAAAAATAAGCAAGATTAAAACACGTGTTAGTGATTTATTTATTTTTTTCATTTCGTAACATATTGCCCTATTTGAAGTCTTGCATTGTTTGCAAAAGGAAGACGACAATCTGTTACTATTAAATTTAGGGTTAGATTTAATCAAATAACAATAAAGTTAACTGACTGAAACTAGATTTTAATTGTTGAACTATTTGCAATTCTTAAACACACGAGTTTTGAATATTTCTTTTTTCCTAGTTAGTTAGGTATTAGAAAAACAAAGAAATTATACAAAATAATCAAAATATTTAAGGTTATTGAAGCAGATTAGGGAAAGTAAATTGTTTTTAATGTTTTAGGTGTGGAATTGGTTGGACCAGAAAAGCGAGTTCTCATAGGAACCATCATAAGTTGTGCCTTTACAGTTGGAGAGACGCTTTTGGGATTAATTGCTTGGGCTTCAGGCTCTTGGAGGTAAATACAAACCACACACTAACTGATATTTAAAAAAAAAACATAATATGAATGTTAAGTCTACAGGCCTAAAAGGAAAAGTATCCTCGAAGAAGACCTTAGGCTTGGTTAATTACCGACTTCCAGTTTTCCCTGTCCCGTATCACTTCCTTCCAGATTTTGACTTGCAACTCCCTTAAATCGGCACCCACTGCATCAACATTCTTTGTTTTGGACGTCATTTTCTTGTCTCTCCTTCTACGGCATGCTCTAAGACTTACTTTGTGGGTTTACCATCTTCCAACCTTGTCACATACCCCAAGAAACAGATTCTTTGGACCTTAATGAGAATTATTACAAACGGTTGAAGATGTTCCATTTGACCTTCTTTCCTTTAGGAAATTTGGAGATTTTTTCCAACCTACCATCGCTTTTTGACCTGGCTTACCCAACATTTCATGATTCAGTTCTACATTTGGCCTTTTTTACACATGTCTTCCGTCTTTTTCTTTTTGAAAATTCATCGCGGAATTTTCTTTTTTCAAACTTCGTCATTTTTTGACCTTGCTTATTCAATATTTCATCATGTAATTCCACATTTCACCTTTATTCTGATACGTCTTCCACCTTTTCTCCTTTGTAAATTCTTCTCAGATTTTTCTTCTCCTAATCACCCATTACTTTCTCATTTAACTTACTCAATACTTCACATCATTCACTTTTACATCTCACCTTCTTTTCCACTCTTTTTCCACCTTTCTCCCTTTAAAGATTCTTCTTGGAATATTTCTTTACCTAACTCTATCTTGCTTACTTGACTTTCCATTACTTTCACATTTAACCTGTCCCACCATTTTCGCTTTAAAAATTCTTTTCGGAATTTTCTTTTCTCAAAGTTCTGTCACTTTCTGTTCTTACTTACATAATATTGCGTGATTTAATTCCACATTTAACCTTCCTTCTCATGCGTCTTCCACGTTTTTTCCTTCAAACATTTTTCTCTGAATTTTCTTTTCGAAAACATATCTGACCCTCTTTCTCATACATCTCTCATCTTTTCCTTTAAAGATTATTCTCAGAGCGTTCCTTTCTGACCTTGCTTCAACATTTCATCATGTAATTCCACATTTGACCTTCTTTCTCATACGTCTACGTTTTTCCCTTTGAAGATTTTTCTCAGAATTTCTTTTCCCAATCTCCTAATACTTTCTCATCTTGCTTACTCAACATTTCAACAATCGCTTCCATATTTGACCCCCTTCCCACTTATTTGTCTTTGGAGATTCTTCTCAGAATTTTCCTTACCCAAACTTTCATGGTTTTCTGAAAATTTACTACACCTACAGCTCACTTCCGTAAGTGATTACTGGCCGCACTCCTCTCTTTTAAAGCTGCAATATATCACCCAAAGGAAAGTCCACACATTTTTATTTCGCTTCACCTGCATAGTGTCTGTTCCTTCTAAATCTACACTGGTAATCTCGATCACCACTTCAACCAATCTTATCTTCCCTTCAAACAGCCCAAAAAAGCTTTGTATGATACGTCCAACAATACGTTCCCTCTAATTCCCACACTGTAATGTGTCGCTCTTCTTGTATACCTATTGGGCATGGTATGCATTTTGACAATTCTTTAAGCATTTCTTCGCTAGTCCATAGTCGAATAGCTTGTTCCATGGACAAGTTACTTCCATCTTCAGAAATTCTGCGACAATGCCATTTTCTTCTTGACTTTTGTCGTATGCACTCTTCTACTGTTGGTGCTTCCACCCATCTTGATCATTGTTCCTTTCTTGGCGATCTTGATCTTTTTCCTTTGCCACTTGTTACTGTTTTATTTGTTTTCATTTAATTTGTCTCCGTTTCATTTGTTGCCAATTCAGTATAATTTAATATTCCCCTAAAATGTTTTGCTCAACTATTCAGACTTTCCTTCGTTCCACTGCCAAATTGCACTCCGTACGCTTACAGAACAATGGTTCCTTCCATGGGTCCTTCTACTGTTGATGCTTCCATTTACCGTTCGTCATTGATCCTTTCTTGGTGATTGTGATCTCTTCTCCTTCCACTTGTTTCCATAATATTTGTTTTCCATTTATTATCATGTAATACTCAAATTCCCGGTCGATCTATTCAGTCTCTTCTCCGTCCACTCACCAAACCCCTCCTTATCTTTGCAGAATAGTGGTATTACCTTCTTTTCCTTTATTTTTTTTTGCTTCTTGTGTTTTTTTTTGTGAAGTTTTTTTCGGTCCTCCACACCTTTTCCTCTGTAGACTTGCTTTGTTTACATCCCCATATACGTTTTCCTCTTTCTTATAGCTTATTCAGGATGTTTCCTTAATTTCTTGCGCTTTAAGCTTCAAAATTTCCATCCTAGCTTAATTTCTAGTCTCTGGGGCATCCTCACAATTGATATCAAACCACATTGGTCGTTTCTTCTTTCGCTTTCGTTTTATTAGATGCTCTTTTATTTATAGCATGTTTTATATTCAGTCACTTTTCATCTGTATTCTCTCCTAATCATGTTTTTATTTCTTATTCTTCTTCTTCTTCTTCTTCTCCACCCCCATCTCCTTAATCCTTCTTCTTCCTCCTCTTATTGCTGAAGCCTAAGGCTATGGCCTGTTATTAACCCGTTAGTCCGAATACCAAGAGTCCTTTTTGCATGTATGCTGGGCAGGAGGCTAGCTGTACCTACCCAGTTTCTAAAATCTGGTAACATTTATTATTTAGAAAATATTCAGTTTATAAATCAACGAGGCATATGTTCTGAATAAATAAAAGAAATAGCTTAAGATTTAAATAAAAATTGTTTATTAGGCCCCAAACTTATTCAAAATATGTTTCAGGGTGTTCCTAAGGATTATCTATCCTCCAGGTTTCTGCTTACTGTTGTACTTATGGCTAACACCAGAGTCAGTAAGATGGCTTTTAGCAAAAGGAAGATCGAACGAAGCCGTGTTCATCCTAAGAAAGGCAGCACAAGTAAACAAAAAAGAAATATCCCAAAATGCTTTAGAAAAACTCAGCATCAAGGAAGAACAAAATCCCGAAAACAAAAACTATCCCATTCTACAAGTCTTTAAATCCCCATCCTTGCTAATCAGAATTTTTACATGTTCTTTGTGCTGGATGACCTGCACTTTTGTATTCTATGGACTATCCTTGAATTCCGTGGCTTTGGCAGGAAATGGCTATTTGAATTTTATTATGACATCACTGATTGAAATTCCTGCCTATTTTACCACGTACATGATTCTTGACCGACTTGGAAGGAGATCTTCGCAGTTTTTGTCGTTTATTATCACAGGGTGTGCTTGTTTCGCTTTTATATTCATACCGGCAGGTAAGCCACTTTATTTATATAATTTTTTATCAACTTAAACCCTAATTTTTTTCCTAAATTTTTGCATAAAAGATTAATGTTTACGTCACCTTTTGTTATTTGTATTTATTTTACTATAGTTTTCAGTTTTATTTCGCCATTCTCTTGATTTTCTTTTCTTTCTGAGTTTTCTCTCGCTAGCCACTACGGTGTGAAGTAATCTAACCACTTTTTTTTTCTTTCAGATAGTACTGTAATAAGAATCACAGCGTACTTAATTGGTAAATTCGGAGCAACTATAGCATTTACAGTTGTATACGTATTTACAAGCGAATTATTCCCGACGTCCTTAAGACATTCCTTATTAGCAACATGTTCGATGTTGGGAAGAGTTGGATCTATGGTTGCACCCCAGACTCCTGTTCTGGTAAATAATTAATTTGTTTTTATTGTCATCTCTTGTTTAAAGTGTTCTAAGGGTCGGTTTTACGCTCTTCTGATAAACTTGAACTTCGGTCGTATGCTATGGAATAACACTGAATCTGCTGAAAGATATTTTTTACCTTTGTTAATACATACATAGTAAACATCCGAAAGATAAATTTATGGGCGTTGGAGAAACACAAAGTAAAGTGATTAAAATTAAACGTAAAATGATACAGATTTATGCACTTTTAAAGAGTCAGAAAGAGACGCACGACATTTAAACCCAATTTAAACATGAGATCAGAATTAATTCTAACATTGTTTAAGCTATGTATAACTAATTAATGTTTTAAACACGCAGGCTAATGTATGGGATCAATTACCTATAGTATTATTTGGATCAATGGCGACCATAGCAGGTTTGCTATCGTTAACGTTTCCAGAAACATTAAATACCAAACTACCTGATACGATTGAGGAAGCTGAAGCTATTGGTATTTCCGCCCAAAAAGACTCAAAATGCAATTCTGTGTGATATTTTTTATAACAATAAATTTGTATTACCTTACATTTTTACCTGTCAAGTACAAATCTTAATATAAAGTAAATGAGTAAAATTTACCTTATTAGGGCCAACTTATAATTTTTGTTATTCGTTTTCTTTTCCGTCGCTCCGAATTTTTTATACTTATTCTATACATTAGGAAAACGTTTCAAAAATTTTGCCTCATTTACCTTATATTGATTATTAAATATTTGATAATCTGATTTATATTATTATTCTTCTACATATTAATGGTATAAAGTTGTATTTATATTGTTCATTCATCACTTTTTGGTTTATAGAAACCATTTTTATAATGTACTACATTTTTTATTAAGTAAACACTTCGTATAAATAAATAAACTACTTAAAATGCATATTTATTAATTTAGTCCCTAAAATAAGAAACTTCTTATCTTTCTATTCTTGTAACCATTCCAGAATCAGAAACCCAGTGCAACGACGATTTATTGTTATTGGGGAAACAAGTTAGTAACTTAGGTTTGTTGGATATTCATAGAAAACCTTTGACCACAAATCACAGAGACACTAGACATTTATTTCTCTCATATAGAAGCGGAAAATGCGCTAAACACTAAACAAGTTTTCAGAAAGTCCATCAATATTTGCCAAACATCTTAACTTGCCATAATCTGCATTTGCGGGCCACATTTTTAAACGCACCTCGGCATCGATTCTTGTTGATTCCGGTGGAGATATACTGAAACTGAAACAACACGGTTGATGGAAATCAACGGATGTTTCCAAATGATACGTAGCCAATTCCTTTAAGACTATAATTAATTGTGCGTGCAGAATTCTATGTGGACGTGGAAGAAATAGCGATATTTTCAATCAATCATCAACCTCAAGCATAAATAAGGCCGAAGACAGCGCACATACCGCTAACATGAACAACAGCGTACCTGAATCAGTACGTCTGAATCAAGGAGAAAATAAATTTACTACTAATCACCCCAACCCCTGTACTGTTAACATTACTGTTACAAAAGAGAACTTGTAACTTGTTTTCTAATTTATCACATACCTATTAATTTTTCTGTTTCTTAATTTCGTTGTTATAAAATCAATCGTATGCCACAACATATCACCCGGCTAATAGCTAAGAGTCTTTCGTATATAAGGAATTGGCGGCAAAAATTCTTGGCTGCACTCGGAATGAAACAGCTCGGTAACACAACTCATCATACAGTGCGACAAGTGCAACAAAATCTTTTACCACGGCATAAATATTTCTGTCAAATAACCAGTCAGAAGATTAAAACGAATTAAACAAAATGATGGAAACTCTGTTGGAACAAATGGGGACAATGTTAAATCCTTTAACAACATTCGTCACAAAAATCAACAATGACCCAACACCTTAGATTAGCGGTCTGAAACGCCAAAGGCTTGACACAACACCGAGAGAGGTTTACATCTTTCCTATCCAATCAATATATTGATGTCATGTTAGTGTCAGAATCTCGATTTACAGATAGAAGCTACTTACTAATACCAAGGTGTGTCACGCAACATCCTGATGGCGACGCCCATGCAATTACAGTAATTATAACTAAGGACTCTATCAAACATTATGAATTCTCTACATACAAAGAAAATCGTCTCAGGCTACTACAGTCGTTATTGAAAACTGTATTGAAGATGTCCATCAAAAATTTCAGCAGTATATTGTCCTCCAAGACATAACACCAAGCATAAACAATAGGAACACTATTTCCACTAGAAGGAAGATTCGTTTCAGCAGGCGACTTCAATGACAAGCACGTGCAGTGGGGATCTAGGATTACCACAACTAAAGGAAGAGAACTGTTGAAACCCTTTAGTAATTTGGGTTTGAACCATCTACCAACTGGAGAGCCGACTTACTGGCCTACAGTCCCGAAAAAATAACCTGACCTACATGATTTTTGTGCAGTAAAAATAAACCCGAACTATCTTAAGGCCGAATTGTGTTTAGACTTGTCAGCTGATCATTCACCAGTAAAAAAAATAAAAAACGCCTACCTTAAAGAATTTCAATGAGTAATTCAACCAGCCAGTTTGAATACAGTACGTATCAAGTACAAATTGTCCCGTGTTAGTGAAAAAGAAAATCACCGAAAAACGAAGACTCTGCAGAAGATGGCAGACATCCGAGTGACAAGCGAAAACTCAATCCGGCAACATCTAAACTTAAAGAACTCCTTACAGAAATCAAAAACCAAACTATGCAAGATTACTTAAAGGCATTGTCGCTCAGAACCATCTGATTATTCACGTTGGAAGACAACAAAGCGATTAAAACAACCTACGCAGCATAAATCATATATCCAAACTGCAAACGGTAGCAGAACTGGGCCAGAAGTGATCAAGAAAAGGCATTGTCCTTTGCAAGCCACCTAACGAACGTGTTTAGGGCATTTCCTTCTAATATTTCAGATAAAGCAACTAACGAAATCCAACGACATTTAGACGCGCAGAAGTTTAAAGTAAACGAGATTCTCAAAAACACGAACCCACGCAAAGCCCGGCTATGACTTGATTACGGAAAGAGTCCTGAAAGAACTTCCGGAGAAAGGATTTCAATTTATAACTTACCTGTTAAATGATGCCAAGATTTTAAAATTCTCTCAACACAAGGAAATAATGTCAACCACCTTGAGGTCACATGACGAAGAAGTCCCTGATATTCTGACTCGTTAAATTCAAAACATTCTTCTAAAGCGTCTCTCGGTTTAGCCGACACAGAAAAATGTGCAAATAACTTAAGGGCCAGGTTTTCAATATCATAATCGAGTCTATCAATAGAACTTTTCACAGCATTGTGTACTATATGAGCGTGACAATTAGCCTTAATGATTTCCGTATTTTTTTCCTTTAAATTAGTAAAAAGAGAATTATGCTCCCCAAAATTCGCATTGCAGTTATCCCCACTATTAAACGACAACTTGTTACTAATTAAACATTGCTCAACTATACGGAACATCTCAATTGCAATCTCATCCGAATTTTCCACAAAATCTAGCAGTTTGTTAACTACACCCACCCCCACCCTACCAAAGTTTTTGCACAGCACAGGAGATTGCGACAAAATAGAGTAGACTCCTCTTAAACTTAAATAGAGGAGGTCTGGCAACCCTACATAGAACTCTTACAGCGATTTCAATCTAAAAGTTTTCGAGATATCAGTTCAAGAAGAAGTGATGAGATACAACGCTAAATATATAAACAAGTTGGAACCAATCCCTGGCAATCAATCTACTCAATAATAGCGAACCAGTTCGAAGATTAAAGAGACATAACCCACTAGAATTACTTTATCGTTTCTAATAATTTTACGTAAATTAAACGATTATAAATCTTAACAAAAATGTATAATAAACTACTCAAAAATGAATAGGGATATTGTTATTACACACATTTGTAGGTATTGTGAAAATGCCACACTGTTCATTAAGATTGATCAAACATGTTTAATACAGCAATATCCGTATTCATTTTGGAGTAGTTATATAAATACCAACATTACTTAGCAGGATAAACTTATATGAAGGGCGGCCGATGGGCAACTACTTTGTTTATTTTGTAACAGATTCGAAATATACGTACGTTAAAAAATATATACCATCACACCATCAGTGAAGGACAACAATGCAGTCTCACAACCATACCCCTTTCTGATACCTGATTAGAAGATTATGATTATTTAGAAGTGTTCTAAATTGTGTATCAATAAATTCCTCTTTCCAAAATTTTAAAAAGGGTACACAAATTTTTTCAACATTAAAAATCTCCAAATCTTACTTCCACCAGAATCGAACCCGAAACATTTCGTTTACAATGCAACCTTGCTATTTTCTACACTCAGCAAAACCGGTAAAACTTATTTTGAATTGCATTTTATGAACGATGTTTTTAATCAGTTACACTGCTCATGCTTCATGAAATGGAAAATAACATAAGCTGCAACGAAATTTATGCAATATTCACATCTGCAAAACAAATAAGAAATAATAGAGATAATCAGTCTTCAAAACCACACGATTGTATGAACAAGCAACACGCCGTGGTTGCATGGTATCCAGTTACTTGAAAAACAAATGGAAATCTGCGACTAAATTTGTAATTTTAAAACCTATTTTATTATTACACAAGAAAACACACAATTTTCTTAAATTTTTCAGTGTCTAATTATCGGCATTTCTTTCTTTCATTTATTTTGTTTACAAAATTTTTGTCATAAATTCACTCGTCTGGCTTTTAAGGCATATAAACTGTAAAGAAAACCATGAAAAATGTATTTCCTTAATTTAGAATTAATTTTGAAAATCCTGGATAAAGAAAAATAATTCTTCACAAACACTGAAAATAAAACAACTCAACAATGATCTCTGGTAATTTGATCTACAGGTATTTTTCTGTGTGCAACCATGGGTTTGATATAGAAAAACAAGTGACTAATGGAAAATCTGAGTTACATAATAATTTGAAGGTTTAACCTTGCAATTGTAATAAAAATATATCAATTCAGCAAAGACTACAATAAAATGTTTTAATTTTGTAACAATTCATAACTATTTTGCATAACATATTTTTAAATGCGAAGAGAAAAATATTTACTAAATTAAGTCATAAAATTTCAGTTATTTACAGCTATTATTATATTAGCCTTTATTATTCTTTTACAATTTTAGATTTATGTAATTTAAAAAAATACCCGAAGAATTATTTTATTGGACGTGCTTGATTTTTGTTATAAAATTAATTTTGTATTTTGTATTGTAATTGTATTTCTAACCTACCTAATAAACGCACTCCTTCTCTGTGCTAAAAAATAATTTGACGGTTATCGAAACCTAAACATACCTATTGCAACAGCAATTGGCGATTTACTTCACCTTGTTTACACAATAACCATTCAAGTTCTGAGAATAAAACACATGTAACATTTAGAAAATAAGCAAACAGGAACAGAAAAATAGGTAGATTAGAGAAGGAAAAAGTTTACTTAAACAAAAAAATTCAGAAATTACAACAGCAGAAGTTGGTGGAATTAAAATGTTCGAAGCGAAAGTAAAATAAAAAACCTGAACATACCAAAACAAGCACAATATATAAAAACATGTGGGATCCAAAATGTCGATGAATTAGAGAAAAAGCAAAGTGAAATAAATAATAAAGGAAAGTACAAAGAAAAATATGTTAATGAAAAAACCAATCGAATAATAAACATGTTCAAATAATAAAATAGAAGATATGACATTGTCACGTGCTAATTCCGCACTAAGACAATCTATAGGGCGACGTCGAAGTCGGGTGGCTCGCGGCTAACAAGCAGTCGAAAAATGGGGGTTCGAAACGCTAAACCCTTTAGATGGAAGAAAAATTTTTTTGTTAAAATGTAAAATGTGCGATTTAAACCAAACTATTTCTACTGAAAGTGTTCTTTGCGAGGGGAAGAACGGTCTTGATATTAATTCTGCTATTACCTTAGCTTGTACCTACTTCTACTGGAATTAGCTGTAATGGAAGAAATTTCAGCAGCCAATGATGTCATATTAAACTTACAATAATTATCAAGACCATGTAAGCGATATGATATGTCACACAGCATGGACAACGATGGAGGAAACAAGTTTAGTAAGGGAATTGTGGGAGGTTGATAACACAGAAATGCCATGCACATATGCACAACCCTCGAGTAAAAAAGAAAACACGGCTTTACCATACACTGACTCCGGACCAGATGCGCATTTTACTTTACAAGATATGGAAGTTGCTCAGTACGAAGCAGAAAAGGGACCTATAAAAAAATAAAGAGGAGCTCGAAGAACTGGAAATTACAACAAGAGTCAAGCCAGACATGGAAACAGGAAAGGTATCTTAGAATAACAGCTTCAAATTTGTCCGAAAACTACAGCATGTGAATCCACTGTAGAAAAATTACTGTAGGTACTTTATATTCAAGGGTAATAAAAACACTCAATGGGTATCGAATCAGTAGCTCTCAGTGAATTAGTCGAATTAAGCAGGAAATGGGCAAGATGGAATGATGAAGTTAAAATGAAATAAAAAGGAAACATAATAGAAAATAAAAATTATATAGAAAATAAATACGTCACATAGTTATAACAGGAAAACATAAAACACGCAATGAACACCTCAGAAGCATTTGGGAAGAATACGAGAGAAAAAGAAAGAGAAGAAAACCTAAAAACATAAACTATAATAATACAGAAATATACGAGATAAGTTATACAGCAGAGGAACAAATCAATTATTGATTATTTTCCTATGAATGCCAAAATTAGGAATAATGTAAAAGGAAATCAGAAGAGGTGTAGAAACAGGCAGTGATCACTGTTTAGTACAAATGACAATAAGAAGGATAAGAGGTTAAAAAGAAAAAACGAAGAAGAAGCTGATAAATAAGAAAATAAGGTTATATAAACTTAAAAAAATAAAAACCAGGCAAAAATATCAAGACTTCCTAGAAACTGGGAAGCACTGAAATGAGGTTTAGAAAATAAAAGGTAGAACCAGAAGGCTAAAATAAGAAACAAAATTAAATGAAGCATTAATAAAAAAAAAAAACGGGCAGAAAGCAATGGAAATGAAACAGTAACATAGTAACTTCCCAAAGTTACACCCAAATGAATGCTGAATTAAGTAAATAATTAAATACGAAAATGATAATATGACACAGGACTAGTACTTGAAGTAGCGAGATTTGAAAGCACTAAACTGAGAGAATAGGAAACAAATTTAAAGAAAAATTTCAGAAATTCAACAAAAAAGTAGACAAATAAACGAAATATGAAAAGTATGACATAATATTAAAGTTATTAATAGGTAAAAATGAAAGGTAAGGTTAAATATGCGACAAATTCATATAACAAAAATAAAGTTTGTATAAGTAAAAAATTAAGAAAATCTAGAAGATAGAACAATTGAACACTGACATAAACAAGATAATAGCTGCCAACAAACTCAAAATGGTGAAAATGCGAATTCGAATTTTGTAGTTTGGAAAAAAACTATAAAATTCGAAACATATAGAAGGAAGTAGTAGAAGAAAAACAGAAAAGAATGATAAAAAGCAACAACCAAGCAAAGAAACAGAAAGAAATCTTTGAAAACACAAGAAGGCAAAAAGGGAGAGAAAAAGGGTAGCAAAGGAATTTAAAAAGAAAATGATAAAAAGTACATCCGAATAAAAAACTGAATAGTCTTTGAAAACAGAAGATGGCGAAACATGAGGGCAAAAATGAATAGAAAAGCATAAAACCAAGAAAAAAAAGGAGAAAAGGGCAACATTCAAAGAAAAACCCGAATTAATTATTCAGCAACGGAAAAAGTCGAAAGAGGAGAAAAAAGGAGTAGAAAAAGAAGTGGAAAAAGAAGCGTAAAATCAAAAAAAGAAAAGAGAAAAAGTTAGTATTGTAATAAAAAAACTAAATGAGGTTTTTGGAAAACAGAACACGACGAAAAGGAAGAAAGGAAGAGTAGAATGATAAGTTAAAAAATGAACATAAAACAAAGAAAATAAATGCAGAAAAGACCTGACCAAAGTTCTCGAAAACAGAAAAAGTCGAAAAAGGAGAGAAAAATGAGTAAAAAGGCAGCACAAAACCAAGAAGAGAAAACAATAAAAGTTACATCTGAATAAAAAACTAATATAAGTCTTCCAAAACACAAGAAGACGAAAAATGAAAAGAAAGGTGCCGAAAAAGAAGTTGAAAAAGAGCATAAAACTACTCATAAGAAAGGCAAATGAGAAAAACTGAATGAAATCTTCGAAACCAGTAAAAACGAAAAAGAAGAAAAGAAGAGTAGAGCCCACCACCTACTTCAAAACACTTTACAGTTCTACGCTTTAATGCATTTATATTTTTTATCACATTTTCTAACAGCTATGGAGTATTTACACTGCTTCTGGAAATTCATTTCGATATTCTTCCAAGAAACTTTGATTGAATATATCCAAATGCCATCAACTTTTGTTCCATTGAGAAAATAAAATTCGATCATAAACACCTTTTGATCTGCACTAAAAACCTCGAGCGTAATTAGCGTCTCGACTGACGTTTCGACGCTAAAATACGCCCTCGAAGATAAAATACAATTTTATCGTCTTGTATAATAAATAACTATTATTTTGGGTTTATTATTTTATTTACAAAGCTCAGGATGAGAACGTATCCACGCACAAAGTTTTGAAGACATCTCGAAGGCAACTCTTACCCTTTTCACTACTTAAATGCAAATGAAGTGCACTTTTCGTTCATGAACTCTTTCGACCCCTCACGCACAATTACCACAAATTAATATGAAATAGAAATACGTAGAAATATTACAACGTAAATACACAAATTTCTGTTCATCCTCCGACAATAGCGGCCTTTACACGGGAGAGATTACCCGCGTTATTAGGGACGCGCGATAATGCGTGCGAATGAACGCGCGCAAATTTGGACGCGTAAAACCGCCGCGCCGAAAAACTTGAAAATTTACGTCTTGCTCGGTCGTGCGGTTAAGAATGTGTAAAAATTTATCGCGCGAGCAAAAGTGCCCGTGTAAATGCAAAACTGTATTCAATCGCTCGTGATCGGCTTGGCGCGTAGAATTTGTGAAATTTACACACTTTTACTTATCAAGAAACATCAAGATTAAATAAAATGTTAGATTTTTTTACAAAATCGTTATGTTCTTGCAATAATTGCAGCAGGTTTAACGATGCCCAAAAAAAAAAAAACTATCGGTTAGTTTTCTATTTTTAGATTAATAATATATAGGGTGTTTACTAAACACGTAGCAAAAATTAAGGGGGTTATTGCTTGGGCTATTTTAAGATTTTTGTGCCCTTGAATGATTTTCGGAGAGACGCTTTGTTGCGAAGATACAGGGCGATAAAAGCTTTTCGAAAAGAAACAGTACTTTATTACTTTCAAGATTCTTAATTACAAAAACTGCTGAAAATGACTACCACCAGGTAGGATGCATGCATCCAATCTTCTCCTCATTGACTGCCGAACACCAGGGTTGTTTCTTATTGCATCACACCTATCAATTATCCTATTTCTCAAATGTTTTTCATTTTTCACTGGAATAGTGTAAACTAATGTCTTCAAATGGCTCCATAGGAAAAAATCCAAGGGATTCAAGGCTGGCCATAAGTGAGGTCCACCTCGTCCAATCCGACGATCTTCATATTTTGCGTTTAAAAACTCACGAGAAACCACACTAAAATGTGTTGGTGCGCTATCGTGCATGAACCACATTACATTTCTCGTTGTCAATGGTAGGTACATCCTCTAGAAACCCAGGTAGTGAATCTTCCAAAAAATTTCGATACACCTCAGCGGTAAGTCTTCCCGGTAGAGATACCGGTCCAATTAGCCAGTCACCTACAATTCCAACCAAAATGTTTAATGAAAATTGATGTTGGAAACGATCTTCAAGTACCTACCGCATGTGGGTTTTCATCAGCCCACACAAGGTTATTATGGAAGTTCCTAATTGCATTTCTGGAGAAATTTGCATCATTGGTAAAAAGAATCAGCGCCAGTAGTTGAGGGATTTGAACCAATGTATGCAGATATGCAGAAGCCATTGACAAAATGCAATACGTGGAGGAAAATCAGCAGGAATAAGTGCCTGAACGCGCTGAATATGGTATGGATACAAGCACTACTGCTTCAAAATTTTCCACACAGTCCTATTACTGACATATTGAACGCATTTGCCATTTTTCTGGTAGAAGTACCTGGGATCATCCTCTACCACGTTTAGCACATTTTCTTCCAATTCTACCGTTGTTACTAGCCTCTAACGAATTCCAATTGGCAAGTCCATATATAAAATGCATATCAGTCATCTCGGCGTTCGTATAGCGATTCATATTAGAGTAGAGAGCTTCACTAAGAAATGTTATGCCTATACATATAAAAAAAATAAAATTATATTTATTTATACTTACCAAAATTGCGCACGCGAAACGAAAATTCGCCAGAAAAATTAACTTCACGCGCTTTCTTCGCTGCAATCGCGCCACTGATCACTCGTTCAAACCTGTCTTAAAAATCATAATTATACGAAGGGTTATGCGCGCGCGATTGAACGGACTTTTCTAAATTCGCGCGGTTAAAACTTCCCGTGTAAAGGCCGCTAATAAGGGGATTAAGGAAATTCCCCACCATTAATAAATTCCAGAAAGTACAGATGGACGAGTCGTAAAACAGTCTACCTGTTCATTTATTGCTGAAACCCTTGAGAGATTATACTCCTAGTCTATAATCTCTCAAGGCTTACTTACAGCTTACTACACCTCACACTGCGATTATGTGGGTAGTGTTTCTTAAAAAAACCTTGTCTCAGAAACGGAAAATAAGCCATTTTTGCTAAAATTTATAAAATATGGCGTGGAATTTAATAAAAAGGCAACAATAGGCATCCAATGTAAAAAAAGGCAAAATAGGGCAGAAAACTGATTAATAGGCAAAATAGGCAAAAAAAGGCATTTTGCTTAAAATCCGAGCTTTAGTTCTAACTTATAAACAAAGTTCATCCAACTTCAAAGCATTTATGTGTCTCTGTCTGATATCACATTTAAAAATGGTATTGTCATAACCTACATACTTCTAAATCCCGTTTAATTACCTATTCTTAACGTAATACACCTCGTTTTGTTGTTTTTCCTTTTATCTACATTTTACTGTCATTAATTATTAATAAAGATAACATTTAGAATAACATTTCTGAAAAACAAGCTTCTTAGAAAAACTTACGGATTTACGCACAATAATTTAATACTTTAAAACTAATAAAACAATAAAAAGTGAGTCTGAGATTTTCTAAAACAATAACACGAAAACAAGTTAAGAAACGGTTCTGGAATCTTATTCGCCTCCAAAAATTAATAATTTTATAACACAAAATGATGGAATTAACCTTGCCTATTATGAAACCTGAGTATGTCTTCCGTCTTAAAAAAAAAAAAATTTTTAGACCAATAGCGGAAAGTTATGTACAACACGAGGAAAAAGGATCGAAAGAAACCACAACTGCAGTTTCTTTTTTTTCAAAATAATCAACTTACCAGCGTTAAAGACAAAGGTGTAAAAATAATTAAAGAACTTTTTAAAGCAGTCCATGCAAAAATCGAAGAACTTATAACACAGGTCAATTAAAATTCGATTTGCGTACTTTTTAATTCCAGTACCTTATTCGAACACGTACCTACAATTAAATCGTTTATGGAAGTCTAAACCTTAGAAATTAAACTTGAATTGTTATTAGTGTTATTACTCTTATTACTAGCCAACCAATAACAAGGCAAACATTCTCATGCAAGCTCATAAAATCAAAGCTGGTAACTCCCCTTTTTGTTGATGCAACTGATTTATCTACTTACTTATTAAAACATTACTTAGAAAATATGTTTTTTATCGATTTTTAATGCATTTATTTAGCCTTAAAGGATTGTAAAAAATCATATCAGGTAAATATATACAAAAGCGGAAATGTCTTTAATTACTATGTTCCCAAATTCTTCAATAAGCTATCACTTTCAGTACGTAATTTGGAATTAAAAGATTATAGATGTGTAATCAAACAACTGTTGGTCAATAGGACTTATTATTCATATGACGAATATCTTAATAATAAACTGAATTGGTTGTAATATATCGCTATGAATGGGTATGCTTTTATAATTTAATTCAAATTAGATTTACTTACCCTGGCAGAATTTACTTTATAATTTTATTTTAATTAAAACTCCCTTTATAAAATATAAATTGAAATGTCAAAATTAATATGATATTTTTAATTGGTATTTTTCATGAAAACTCTTATCACAGGGTCGTTACTGAGGATCTTATATTACAAATAACCTCACTCAATTTTAGTAAATGTGGATTTATTACACTTAAATAATTCCTAATTCCTATCTGCCCTATTAAGAAAACTTAACTACACTCACAATTCTGAGATGCATCTTCCTTACGGTGCCCAATTCCTAGAATTTAATCCTCACCTATGTGCAATCCATTTACCAATAATAATATTCAATATTAAAGTATTTCAAATTCTATTTTTGTTCTAATCCAAAATATATCCTAGCATTCAATTTTTATGTAGTAAACCAACTTTATAGAGCTTTTTTTCCTGCTCAATTTGATCTCAATTGAAGATTCTGTTTTCGTGTAAAACCATATTATCTTTTATTATTTTATTTTTAAAATTAGAAGAATTTTCTCTTCTTTCACTGCTTTATTCTATTTTAGCAAAATTCTTGATCACGCTTAACGTGAAAAATATTATATTTTCACGTATTTATTTCAACTGGAAGATTTTTTACTTCTTACGTGTGAAACTATTTTTCAATATTCGTTTATTATTTTTGAATTGTTTTTGTTGTCCAGATTTTTTCCAAATTCTCATCCAATTAAATTATTACTACATATGCCTGACAACCTTATTTATAACACCCTTGTCGAGTACCCTATTTAACTAATAATCTTAATATTTACAATTTTTGTATAATAAAATTAACAATCTATCTAGCTATCTTATTTATTTTATATTACATACTTTATTAAAATAACTAAATTCACATTATTAAACAAATCAAATTTTATCTCAGTAACAAACAACTTATAAATACCAATTAATCATCATCTTTAAAATCCAGTAAAATAATCTTATAACCAAATTAATATCATCTCAATGTATATATATGATTATACAATTCATAATATAATTAACCAATCAGCATCAAGCATTTTGCTTGGTTACTACGTATTGATAAGTGAATATACCCTTGACGACGTGGTATAATCACTTTGGTATATCCGCTGGTCCTAAACAATGTAAAACTCGAACCTACTATGAATATTTTTTCAATTTTTTCCGTAGCAACCATATTTACATTGTTTGTCAACAAACGTCACTTGCACATAAAATTCAGTTTTGTTATTTATTCATTATATAATCTAATTGTATACCACTCGAGCAGTCGCAAATAATCAAATACTTTGCCTCCTTGCTCGACGTATTGTCGCAAAACACCACTCGTCGCTGCCGCGACTCGTGGTGTTTCTTGACAATACGTCTCGTAACTCGTCAAAGTATTTTCGATTATTTTCTATGCTCTCGTGGTATAACTAGTGATAATATTGCCTACAATTTAAAAAACTGACAAAATATCTTAAATTACAAAATGCCTCACGTTGGGATGACATTTTAAAATTCCATCCTAGTTAAAATAAATTTCTGAAATAAGAATGTAACTTCTCAATATATTAATCTTGTGACGTATGTAAGTACATCTTGTACAGAAACATCAATAAAGCTATTAATTAATGATAACAAAAGAACAACTTATATACATAGTGCTAAAACAAAATAGTAATTTTTATATTAAATTTGGCTGGCGAAAACTGAAAAATACAATAATAGTATTTTATGTATCTTGGACGAAAAGTAAGTCTTTAAGGTATGAGTAAGTTGTTTAATTACTTGCGAGTACCTTAAAGACACTTTTCGTCTGAGGTACATACAGAATTTTATGTCATACTGGTTCCTAAAGTTGTTAAATTATTAAAAGAAATCTCCAGCAATTTGTAGCAGTATTAGTTTTAAGTAAGTAATCTAAGACGCAACTGTTCGGATCTCCTAGCAACTAGCATTTATAGAACAAAAAGTGATACTTTAAAGTCCTAGGACTTTAAAATGATACTTTAAAGTTCTAGGACTTTAAAGTTTCACTTTTTGTTCTATAAATCGTTCGAAAAACGTTGCTTTGGAAACCACTATGACATAAAAATAATTTAAAGTGCAACGCCCAATTAAAAAAATAATAAAAATCAAGTTTTTCAGTATCCGAAAATGTATCCTTCACGACCTAAATAAACAAAACTCAATAATAAAACCTTTAAATTTGCTTTTCAAAAACGAACACGTAGTACTCTAACCAAAACAGTTTATCAAATTAAGCTACCACCAACAAAAATCTAAAGCACATAAGCAGCTAACAATAGTTACATATGTAATGGATTATTTCATACTGTAGTTTGAATTTATCATAAACATAGTTAGCAGCCAATACTTTGAACTCAGTGAAATTATTTACGCGCTTAACAAGATCAAATTGCAGTCATTAATTGTTTAATATCAGTTTAACTTGTGCTCGTATGTGGATAATTGCTCTAATTTGATTAAAATGACTGAAAACGAAGATGGCATTGATTTAATTTTAACGAAAATTGGGGAAATGGGACCTTTTCAACGACAGGTTTTCAGTTTGTATTTTATAGCGATTATGTTAAATACTGTTGCAAATATAATTTACGTTTTTGAAGCCATGAACATATCATACAGGTAAGGGAATTAAATTTGACTCTATATTGTTACTAACATGCAAAAATAAACAACAACAAAAAAACGAAAAATTATGTCTTCCCTCCATGAGTATGATATGAGATTAGTAATTTGTACGAAGAGGAATAAGCATCATTAAGAGTAAGGTATGTGTGTTATCTTTCGATAAAAGAATGTAAAAGGTATTCCTCGCTGGCACTGAACATGGAGTTAATAATTATCCTCTGCATTAATTAAAACATAAAATACATTACAAGGAAGGCAATGTACACAAATAACAGCTCAGTTCAATATATACGTTTTAGCACTACGTGGTGTACCTCGTGGTTTGGTGGTAGGCCCTCTGTTGTATATAATTTCTATAAATGTGATTTTAAAAATCTCATATAATATTCGATGAATATGATAACTATCTGATCTAATAAATTACTTCCCATTTGTAGTAAAACCTAAAACACGTTCAGTTTAAAAACTACAGTGTGGTGAGTGGTGATAAAGTTCGGAACAAAATTCATAGTTGCGTAATGTTTTTAAGAAAATCCCTCGGACTGGTCAATTCATTTTTTAAAATGCCATCTTTTGGCGTAAACATTATGTGTATAACATCGTTTGCATTTGTATAATGGTGTCATCATTATCTTTTGTAAATGATAACCCTCGCGTTTTTATTTTGTTTTTAAAATACATTCTTACTGCTAATTATAAGAAATTAATACCCTACATTACGATTTATTTGAGAAAATGGCACATTTACTTAATAAAAATAAAGTTTAGTTTAGTTTAAAAAAACTGTATTAAAACAAAAAGAAGTTTAATGACAAAATTTAACACAAATGTTCAAATTGACCCCCACCAACAATTTGACACTGACCAATACCAAGGTACATCTTGTACACTTGTCTCAATAATCCTCCGTATTGCACAACCTTCACATAGAACTAGTACTTCTTATTTAAATTGCAGTGGCTCGTGAGTAGTCCTGTTATTATTTGTATTCGGTGTCTGTCGAAATTTAGGATTTGGTAAAACGGTTCTCGTATAAGCAATCGTGACTATCACAGTCCAAATACTGCGTTTTCGATGTGCTTTACTCAGTATGTCTTTCAATAGGCCCTTGGCTGCGCCATAGGCTATGCCTCAAAAAGGTTTTGGTCCTACTAGATTTTCTTCCGCCTCCTTTTTGAAAAGAGAGTCCGCTATTTCATTAGCACTCCAAAATTACGTTATTGTGTCGTGCTAGTTCATGCAAGGTTTAATTTATGCGGTTTCTAGAGATCTGGGAATCTTTATTTCTGGATAAAATGAGTGAAATTAGGGTGGAACGTCGTTCATAAGGCAAATAAAGTCCAGCAGATAATCAGTGACTGTGGATTCATAAAGTTAAGGCATCCACCTTATAGCCCTAACCTAGCTGTGGCGTGCATCGTTTCTAAGCTTTCGCTTAGTTAGATGCTTTGAATATAAAACTAACAGGAATTAAGCTACATAAAACATACGTGAGACCAAGATAGATGATGCGAATGTTTCCGGTATGTCAGTGGCGTACCTTTTAGAATGAATACGGGATACGTAAACCTTTGAATATAAAATATTCAAAGACGTAAACTGACAAAAAATGTAGTAAAAGTATGAATGAACAAAAATTAGAAGCTGCAAGAAATAAAATATTATAATACTGACAGTTAAAACAGTTTTTTAAATACAGTAGACAAGCGCTAATGTGAACATCAGGTAACGTGAACATCCGGCTAACATGAACAACATTTTTATTATATTAACCACCGTATAACGTGAACACACTAACCCTCACTAACGTTTTTTGATTTCTTCTGCTTCCAGAACTTTTCGCCAAATCATAGTACCGAAGTATTTGATTCTTTCTTGTCTTCTATTAAAAAAATTGAGAAAAATCGATGTCGACATTGGGCCACTCTATATACTGGTAAACGTAAGTGCCGAGTAATCCTTGCTATTCCGTGGATGATAGAGTCCTTAAACTAAATCATGAAAAAGAACGCTTTCTTCAAACTAATTTCGCAATGGCGTTCAGTTAGATCGTTCAAAAACAATTGAACTGTTATCGATAGACCCCTATAGTACCACATCATTGAACTCGTCGTTGAAAGGTAATTCTGAATATCTAGAAATATACAGGATATTCTATCTGACATAACGAAGTTGGCGTTGCTTCAGGTGTAACCGGATAACCAATCGATTTTTAATATTCCAAAACCCTACTTTGCAAATTTTCGTTTTTCTCAAGAAACGTCTAATCGACGGTCGTCGTGACAAGCCCTGTAGTAGGGCTTACTCCCTTAGCTACTACCTGTTTTGAGATGCTGAAAACTCATCTTCCAGCAAAGCTTTTACCAAAGATGCCGACTCATTAAGTCGTGAATTTTTGCAGTTCGATGGAGACTACGAACTAACTATAGAATTCTATACTTAGGGAATTTTTCTTCAAAACCCATAATTCTACTTGTAAGTGTAAGCTTTACACAAGCCATTGCCAAAGATATAAAACCGTTAATTCGTGGGTATTCGCAGCTGTTAGTCTCTGCAGCTTGACCAAGTCTACCATTCTACCATTTGAAGGACATCATACATGGGTTTTTGTCGAAGTTGTCTAAATCTTTGTAATCAATTTTGTTTCTTACTTATTTGGTAAGCTTTTCGTTAATCTTTACAGTTTTCAATATATTTCAGATGTGGATATTTGGCTGTTTTTATATATTAATCAACTGGACATTATTTTGGATTGACAGAAACGTTTAAGACTTTGCAAATACTTTACCAGTTTGGCTTCCAGATATTGATGATTGCTAAAGCAAACGCTACGCTAAGTCATAACAGAGATAAACACGCTCCATAATTGAAACTGCAATTGACTATACATATAAACGTAATACTATTTCGAAAGGTATTTTTTCCGAAACTCGATTTTCTTTGGTACCTATACGAAACCTAAAGACATATAAAAATGTTTCGTTTTACTATTTTTACAAATTGTCAGAGAATTAAATGACATACTTGGCAGTATTTAGAAGCAATAAATTTGTTAAAACTTTAAGATTCAGCTGGAGTTCTTGATACTTTAAGGTTAATTGTATTGTTTACTTAAGGCAAGGTCACATTTGTTCTAGAACCCACATTATTTACTTATTTTACGAATTAAATTTGCTGTAACACATAAATGGAGTCACCTAATATAATAGGTACATTAAAATGAATTTTTAAAAAACTTTAAACTTTAGTGATTATAGGTCGTCCACGACCACATGGCGAGTAACAGGCCAGTTTGAAAGACACTCTTGTATTACGTGCTTCTGACTATTATAACTTAGCGTATTGAAATACTTAGCACATGCAAGACTAGATTAATAGCCAAACAGCCAAACCAAAGCAAGCATAGCACTAAGTTTTCATTAATCCGGAGTAAAAGCTCATCGGATCATCCAAGTATCACGCTAAGTGGTAGCGTACGAACTCTACATGGTAGTAGAAATCTAGGCATGCTTAATCTTTCTACTGCCAGAATTTATTGTATAAACTGCACTGAGCTAACATTTACATATTTTTATTATTTTTTATTATTATGCAACAAAGTTTATAAACAAAACTCTTTTATTTTCCGCATTGTATTTTCAGTAATTCTAATTATTAAAAAACCAAGGAATTATTGTCGCAAACAAAACCTCTTTATTCTTCATAATATATTTTTAATAATTCCGGCTCTAAAAACAGCAACAAATTATTTTTCAGGCAGCATCCTTGAGTTTGCCACATATAAAACAAAAAGAACATGATTTCTTGAGGTTTTACCTTTATTTACTTGCATTTTTATACTGACCTAGTCAAGACAAGTTTACAAAACTACTCATAAAGCATACGTTATGTTATTTATACTTGACCTACTTCGTCGTTTTGTTGATTTAAAAATTTTCCACGTCCACTAAATCGATCCCTGAAAATTCCAGGCGAATCAAACAATCAATGGAATTTTTCGTGCCTCTTTATGTTAATCCTGAAAACATATGTGTAAGCAAACTGATAAAAAAAAGTCAAACCAATACATAAATAAATAACTAAACAGGCAAATAAATCGATATACAAATACGTAGATAAATAAATAAAACCTTTAAAAACTGTCGGATTTTCCTTGATTTTTAATTTTTGTTTATGTGGTGGTTGTTTCTTTTTTTGAATTTTGTTCTAATGTTGAAGATTTCATCGATTATCTTAATTTGTTTATTTATGTTATTTCTCATACTACCCCGAAAATCTAAGCTTTCTTTCAGAGTTTTGACCGAAGTTGTTTTATTTCAGACTTTTTCTGGTTGTTCTCTTCAGTAATTAAAAAAAGGTTCGTGTTTCAAATTCGTTTTAGATTTTCTAATTTTAAATTATTACTTTTTCCCATTTTACTTTATCTAATTTTACATAGTGTATCTACTAACAAAGCCTAAAAATTGTGTTTTAATAACGTTTTTTTCGTTTTCAGAATTTGAGTATCTCAACTGAAAACTGCATATATTTCTTACCTCCCTTTGCTGTAGAAAAATTTCTTGTTTATAACTTTATCATCTTTTACTTGCTTAGGTGTATGAAACTTTACAAAATTTCTGACTTTGCAGTGTTTGAGATTAAGTCATATTATTTTTGTTTAATTCTTACAAAGCCTAGGCTTGCGGTTGCCAGGGATCTCACATCGGCTGCCACGGTCATTTAGCACCGCCCAACTAGAATTTTACTGAGGGATGTTTAGACTACCTTTCATGATACTCTACAAATATAGGAAACTAAACTAAGCAGATCAGTATCCTTGATGTAAATATTGTAAATAAGACTTTCTAGTGCAAATCCGTCTTGTCTATAAAAATCACGCCTTATCTCATCTCATTCATGATATACAGCTGACCCTTGACCGATCCTGGATTACTAAATTAATCTTTAAGGTTACTATAAAATAAGTTTTGCTATTTGTAAATTTGTGTTTTACATATTGATTTTATTTATTTATTGGGAGATCTAGGCATTTTCGCATATATCAGTCATTATTGTCATTTAGAATTACTCTGTAAACCTTATAGTTCCAGCCTTGGGAGAGGTCTTTAGCATGTCAAACATCGTAATGGCATGAGACATGGTCTGCATTATTAAGACCAAGGTGTCTTATACAGCCTTAGCAAACGACGACTGTTTTGTCTTAGAAAAAAAATTCACAGAAAAAATTCAATACTGACTTTGACCCGAATCGAACCGCAGACTTTGATTTACAAGCCTGCTCTAATTCAATCTGAAATAGTTTAAACAAGCCATATTTGGCAACAGGATGTCCTCTACATTCACCTTTCATTCTCGCCAATTAACTGTTCTCTGATTGCCAAATCAGTACCAACTTAATAACTTAAAAAACCCTAAAATCATGGCTTACTTTGGTCTAAAAATCGCGTAAATTCGTGATATACTTAATGATGTGCTGTGTACATTCGTCACACTTCAGCTTCTGTCGTTAATAAAAACCAGAAATGCAATTCGTACAATGAAGCTTTAATTAATTCATGCTATAATAACACAGTAAATATTTATCTTTATTCCGTGTTTTATTATTACTTATCAACTTATCAGCACACTTTAACTGCCAGCAATTAAACTATGAACTTCTGCTTATTATCAGTAGCCCCTAACGTTAAACTAACAGAATAATTTCCAAAAAAAAAGGTCAAAGGTTGAACTTTAATTCAAAGAAACTGCCACGTGATTAATAGATTTCGTTTAGTGTTGTGCGGGTGTAATTAAAATAATCTTCCATGCTACAAATTTAATTGCGATGCACCTTGTAGATGTGCAAAAAATACACTCAGAACAGGTCAAGGAATTTTTGCAAGTGACGTTTTGTTATAAATTATATATGATATTCTGAGTTATAACCAACATAATGCATACCAAACACGTCGCGCATGGATTTAGTATTTTATGTTTAGATAACATAACAATTGGTAGTAATTGACAGTCCTCGATTGTGTTTTTAAGTTTGCGACAGGAGCTTAGTTTGAAATGTAACGTGTTGATATGAGCGTCTAATTAGTTACTGAAATCTCGTAATTTTTTTAAATTATTTTTATGTGGCGTCTCACATAAACGTACGTTAATTAGTGATTTAGATTAGTGTGCATTAATTATAGCTCAAAGAAAGTTTTGATTTTATTGATTCCGAAATGTCTGATTCTAATCCTTCGTTGGATGCAATTTTGTCTCAAGTGGGCCAAGTTGGTAAATATCAGTGTGTGATTGTTGCATTATTTTCAATTGCAGTTATAATGCACTCCACGGTTCACATTGCTTTCGTTTTTACTGCCAAAGATATTCAATACAGGTAAGTTAGTCAAGTAAGTTTCAGTAATTTATTCGTTTATTTAAGACTTCGTTAAGTTTTTTAATATAAACTCTAACCTGATTTGTTTAATTATTTTCTGGGCAATTTTTTTTTAAATTATTGATAACAAACATTTTGAAAAACACAAAACTGAAAAAAACAAGAAGAAACGCACAAGAAGCTAATAAAACCCTTTCCAATCATTTATTTACATATAAAAAAAATAAAAACAATTAAAATAGCTTAGCAGAATTAAATAAATCTAAAAACCAGAAATCTAATCAGCAATTCAAATAAGCTTTAAGTTAATTGTAAAAGATTATTTTAAAATTTATTACAACGTGTACGTTGAATACGTTGATTACAATTATTGTCATTTTCCACAATGAGAAATGTTAAAAACACGGATTTTCACAACTCACAAATGTCTAGAGTCTAGATGGTTATCTTTTAATTTAAAGCTGAATCATTTTGATTGAAATAAAAAATATTTATAAGAATTTATCAAAATAAATCGTACTCGAGAAGTTTTATTTTTTTTATCAATTTGTTTATATCTTCATGTATTATTATTATTGAACTTTTTGCTGGATTTTCAAACATTAAACATTAAACACTTGTTGTTTATTTTTCCACCTGCAAACTTCAACGTATTTCCTAGGCTTAATATGTTTTGATATATTTTATTAAACTTTCAGTTGAAAATTGAAATTATTTAGAAACCAGAAGTTCTAGATTAAGTTTGCTTGTATAGAACTATATTATTTAGTAGTCTTCCTTTCTTAAACCAATAAACTGGAAATCTTGGAAAACTGAAGGTTGAATAAAAAAGGTTAATAATGTTTGCAGAACAATTTTGAAAACGTGTGAAAACTGAATAATATTTTGAACCTGAAAACTGACTAACAAATGCTTCTTGAAAGTTATCTCTGAAACTTTCATAAAGTACCATGGAAAATCAAATCTTGAAAACAAAAACAGAAAACCAGACTAAAATCTTCTTAGAGTTCAAAAAGGTGAAGTTTTTTCTTTTAAGGAATAACCTCGAAAACGCTGAAAAGTGAACAATATTTTGAACCAGAAAATGCTAACAAATACTTCACTTCTTCGAAATTCTCTCTTAAATTTTCAAAAACTATTATGAAGACTTGATTTTGAAAAATTGCGGAAATCTAAACCAACTTCAAGTTTCAAGTGGAAGTAAACATTTTTATACTTTATATAAAGATATATTTAAGAACTGAGCATTATTTGGAGCTAGAAAACTGCAGTACATAATAACTGCTTTACTCTTTGAAAATGCTCATCTGAAAATTTCAAAAAGCATCATGAAAAATCACCTGTAAAAAATTTTAGAAAACTAAACCAAAATCTTCAAAATACTGAAGCTGAAAAAAATAAATCTTATTTTTTAAAAATTGGGAAACATTTGAAAACTGAACAATATTTTACACCTAAAAACTGCAACCATACAATGACCAAACTTTTTGAAAACCTTTTTTCAAAAATTTAAAAGGCATTCCTAGAAAATCAATCAGAAAATTAAACCAAAATCTCCAAAAAGGTGAAGAAGTATAGTAAAAATTTTGTTTTTGTAGAAAACCATCTCGAAAACATTTGAAAATTGAAGATTATTTTGAACCAGAAATCTATAATACCAAACAAATATATTACAGCTGAAAATAAAAATAAATTCTGAAAAATTTCGAAAAACTGGACCAAATTCTTCAAATTGTGGAGATGAAGTAAAGTAAAAATTTTATTTTTGCTGAAACAACGTATGAAAACTCAATAGTATTTTGAATTAGAAACCTGAAAAGCGTGACAAATGCTTAACTGTAAAATTGTGATCTGAAATTTTCAAAATTTGGTAGTAAAACCAATTCTGAAACCTAACAAAGTTGAGATAAACTAAAAATTTTATTTTCGGAAACAAATCTCGAAAACGTTAAAATTCATGCAAAACCAGTTTTAAAAACATTTAGAAAACTTTTACTTTTTGTAAAGAACAATCGTAAACCTTTGAAAACCGAACAATGTTTTGAACCTAAAAGCTGAAATAATAACAAATGCCTAATTTCTATAAATCCTCTCTGAAGATTTCAAATCGCATTTACGGAAAATTAACTCTAAATAAATTCAGAAAATTAAACCAAAATCTCCGAAGTAATGTAGGAATTTTGTTTTTGCAGAAAATATCTCGAAAACGTTTGAAAACTGAATATTATTTTCTAGAAATCTAATATATCTAACAAATGCATTACAGGTGGAAAGATTCTCATTCAAAAAATTTTTTTGCTGCAAATAAATTCTTAAAAACTGAATCTAAATCTCTGAAGTAGAGTATGAAAATTGAATACTAAAAGACGTAACAAATGACTTACTCATTGAAAATTCTCATCTGAAATGTTCAAAAATTGGTATTAAAAAATGTTCAGAAAACTTCAAATAAGCTAAAAATTTTATTTTTGGAAACAAATCTCGAAAACGTCCGGAAGATAAATAATATTTTGAATAAGACAACCAAAACCTCTGTGAACTTAGCAACCAGAATTGGCAACCGATTTTACGATGTTTGCCGAATACCACAGAAATACTAAAAATAGTAGAATACCCATTACTATACATACATAACAACACGGTCTAAGACAAACCCTAGTATACTCAGCATACAGACGTTTTTCCACTTAATGGGTTAGAATAACCCTTTACAAAATACACAAAATCCTTTCTAAATGATGCAAAATATCCATCCTTAAAATATTTATTATTAATATTAACGTGCTCCACCTTCGGACCCAGGCAGAAAAAATGAGGAAAATTGTGTACTTTCCAAATATCCCAACGAAATTCCTTGCAAAGCCCGTCCTCCGGGATGTAATCCGCCCCCAAAGAAATTTAAATTCTGTATCTCGGCCGGTGCAACGTGCTCCACCTTGGCTATTTGGTAAGTAGACAATTTTCCTTAATCTTTCTGCCTGGGTCCGAAGGTGGAGCACGTAGCAGTCTGAAAACTGAACATTATTTTGAACCTGATAACTTGAATACCTACTAACACAAACTAATATTAGCCTTTTTGAAACTGCTCATCCGAAAATTTTTTAAATGCCTTGGAAAATCAATTCCGCAAAAATGGAAAAACTGAACCAAAATCTTCAAATAATGAAGTTGAAGTACTTACAGCAAAAATTTTATTTTTATAGAAAAAATCCTACAACTGTCATGACATCACTTTTGTCCAATAACAACGCTTGGATCAGCATTTCAACAGCCAATCATTCATTTTTATCATGATAAAAAATATCATTACGTCCTTCTCGCACATCGAAAAAAACGACGCGTCTCTGTCTGCTCTGTTGCTACAGAAACCTAAACTTCAAAAATATTATTTGACATTAATTGCCGAAATAAACGTCAGAAAAAATGTCTCTAATAAAAATTTGTTTGTTGTTTCAGGATTTTTTCCAATAAAAAAACACTCGACCTTTTATTTTTATGGATAAAATTTCATTCTTGTATCACTCAAACGAAGTTGCCATAAGAAAATTGACTCGACTAGGCCTACATAATTAATGTAGGCCTAGTCTCGTCCATTTTCCATGGCAACTTCGTTTTCGTACAAAATGAAATTTTATCGATAAAAATAAAAGGTCTCGGGCTTTTACTGTTGAAAAAAATCTCGAAAACATCCGAAAACTGAACAATATTTTGAACCAGAAAACTGAAGTACCTAACAAATAACTACATAACTCTTTTAAAACATAATATGAAATTTACAAAAAATGAAAATTTAATTCTAGTAGAAATATTGAACCAAAATGATGACAAAATAACCGATGCCTTTGACCTGAATTATCTTTAAAATAGACTAATTTAAAATTTTCAAGCAATTATAAAATTTAAATTTATCAAATAATAATTTGCAATAAACATATTTCACATTTACGAAAAAATATTTGTCTACAAGTTTAAATAAAAATAAAGTCAAAACCTGCTTTGTGGACGGTTAATTTAATCAGGTTAAATCACAATAATCAGATCCGTATCAACCAAATGGGTATTCAATTGTTAACACACGGGCGACCGAATTATGGGTCGGCCAAATTCCAAAACATCTTTTAAATAATCGAACAATCACATTAAAAAAATTACAAAAATTATGAAAAATTTGAGAACTGAATTTTAGTTTCAAAGGTGATACGCAATTCCTTGCTCTGATTTTTTTGTAAGTAAGTAGGTACTGTTTAAAGTTTATTTGTATTTTGCAATCGCTTTTCCGGTTATACTTAATCTCAACGAAAGGTACATTTTTTATACGTGGGTGTATTTCTAGAAACTTCTGTGATAATAATAGATTGACTCATAAATATACATAATATTCATCTCTACTTTTCTCTTTGATCTCTTTTTCTCTCTCCTTCCTTTCTGTTTTCCCCCTTCTCCGTCCGTTAGACGGTCTTTTTCTTTCTCTGTCTAAATTATCAACCGCACACCTTTGAATTAGTTCATTAATAAAAATAAACTTAATCTCGCAAGATTTGCGCTTGAAAACACAAGCAACTGAATATCTTCCTTTCAAACGAATTCTAATCTTTAAAATACAAAAATATCTCGGTATCAGTACATAAACCAGCTTTTCTTTTTTCAAGTGCAATACTAAAAACAACGAACTTTGGACTAAATTTGGGGTTTTTTAATCCAGTGGTTTGAAGAGGCTGTCATGATAATTATTTTTTAATGGGGGCTAACAGTGGATAATATCTTGTAAAAAAAGCCCTCACATTTTTTTTTATCAAACGGATTAGGAATTAAGTGTATTTTTTTGTTTTTCAATTATTATTTGTTTGATACAAAATAATCAAAGAGAACTACAGCTGCTATATTTGGGATTTTTTAACGGGTTATGCATTTCACTTCGTCACTGATATTACATTGTAAATATTTTTTATTCCGCAGAACTAAATTTTTATTATTTTATTCATTCAGTGAATTATAATACGTTAACAAAGGAAATAAACTACTTCCCGTAATTTACACCGTTTATTGAAATTTAATGTAAAATGCGTAAACAAAATTAAATGTCCAATTTACGTCTTTAAATAATAACGAAGCTCACCTATTATAACCGTAACCAAACTGCCTTGATAATAACCTTAGTAAAAACAAATTAAATTTTTTATTGACGAAGTGTCCTTGAGTTGTATTTATCAGCGTTGCAACTGTTACATAATAAAATTGTTATTAATTATCAACAATAAGTCATTCTAAAGGGGAACATTTGCTTGCAGGCTGACGAATTTCCACATTTCTGTCTTTGGTAATCTAGGAAGTAACTTTATGTAAGCTGAAAATTGTTTCGAATTTTTTCGTCTCTTCAGCTGTAAGTCAGCATATTGAATTTAGAAATTAATTACTGATTATCTAATTTCTAATTTATTAGATTCAGCTTGGAAATTTCAGGTTGCAGTCGAAATTTCAAGCTCGGACTTACCATTCTGGCCAGTTTTAAAAAATCAGGGGCAACTTTGAATTTTTAATTTAAACATTTAAATGAATTTTCTCGTCTTCATTAATATCAAAATTATAAGTTTCGATGCCAAATATCAATTTCCAATAAGGTTTCCAATTATTGTTCCTGGAGTTCAATTCTGAAATTTCAGGCTTGGTATGAAATTTTAATTTTCGAATCAAATTTCCGAAAACATGAAATCTTAGTATTAAACTTAAATCAACATTAAATGATTGAATATAACCGATTTTTTTTATTTATGAACATCAATTTTGTCAACATTTTCAGTTTAAAAAAATTTTTAGTTCCAAATGAATTTTGCTTACTTTTACAGACTCCGAATTTTAAAACTATGCTGAAATATTAAATTTGAAATTCTAAAGCCCAGAAACAGTTTGATAACAATTGAGAAAAAATAAATTCTGAGCTAATTCCCAACTGTGATAATAATTCTAATCCGAAAAGTTTTTTGTTTTAGTTGATATATGCAAAAATCAGTTTTCAAACTTCAAACTTTAGTCAAAATTTTAAGCCCGAAATCAGGTTGTATTTCAATATGTCAAAATAGAACAGAATTTTTGCATGTAATTTGGGAATTTCAATATCGTCAGAGTTTCGTTTGTTAATTGAACTAAATCGGCCGGCAGTACGGCAGAGTGGTAGCGTACGTAGTACTGCAATATAGAAAGTTAAGCAAAGACCTGCTTTGTCAGAACTTGAATAGGTTCGGCCCCCTCAACACTGTAAAGGTATAAGAGCGTAAAAGGAAAAGACGAGGAATTGAACTAAATCTAGGCTTGTGCTTGTCAAACACTTCAACGCGTGTTAACTGCCATGGTTGCTGACACTACCCGACTAAAGTTGTGCCAAACCCAAAGAATTTCCTTCCTTGAAAAGCATCTTTACCGGTCTAAACATCATACTGGCCAAATATTTTTCTGCATTAAAAATCAACCCCGCTGTTTTCTATGATTTTTAAGAGCAGAAATTTTTGATCAATCTTTTTAAACCTCTGGGAAAGAAATCAGACTACTGATTGTAATAAATGTTTTAGAAAATAAAATGTAAACCACACGTGCTTAAATAAATTAAAATAAAATGTTTCAAACTGAAGAACACGTGTTCAAAACAGTCTAGTTTAAATATCCCTCGAGTGTGTATGTACCCATTTATTACATAATTCAGACACAATGAGGATTTATTGATTAATGCTATTGAGAATATCGCGATCATGAGTGGCATTTGTTGCTAGCTTAATTGTCAAGAAAGGAATGAATCTACAACTTGTTATTAATTCTGTTAGTTGGCTGTTTTACAAATAACACGCTAGTTATTCTTCCACTACTTCATTATCTTTTTTTAATTACTTATTACCCAAACCATGTTTTTAATACGTCAGAAGATACAAGCACATCACCGAATACCTACGAAATCCCAACCTTATCTAATCTTAAACCTAGACATAATTTCAATGATAAATATCTAACAAAATTCAAGTGTTCGTCTACAAATAATTCATAACTTGACCTTGTTTTTATTATTATTTTCAGATGTGAAATTCCTGGTTGCGAATCGGATCCAACAGAATATAATCCTAAGTGGTTACCAAATGCGGTACCTTTCAAAGATGACCGTCCAGTAAAATGCGAAAAGTTTAGGCATTTGAATGGTTCCCAACAACAAACGTGCAAGCCTGAAGACTTCAATAGGACGATCCAAGATAAATGTGATAGTTACATATATGAAACGTCCGAGAAGACTATAGTTAATGATGTAAGCTCATCTGTTTTAAATTTGTTGCATCTGTTTTGTCTAAGTGGTGCACCACATGTTTGAAGTATAAATATAGATTCAACGGTCAAGTGTCTCTGTATTGTTCTTCAGATCGGTGTCAAAAAGCTCTTAGATTTATTATAAGTCTTATAATATGATCTAGTTCAATCTTTATTTTTAATTTGCAACCCCTTTTAACACAAATTTTTATTAAGCCAACATTCCAATCATTCTTTCGAGTTACTGGCGAACATAATAGTTTTTCCCTTATATCTTCAGTTTTAATTAAGTCATACGCAACATAAACTCTCTAACATGGATCACCAACCTCCGTCCACCGTAATAAAAATTCTCACAAAAAATCCCCAACGACGCCGCGTTCTAACGTACAGTAACACTTCAACCCTCCTGCAAACCACTAATCAATATTGTAATATCACAACACGAAAGAATGAGAAAATAAGATTAGTAGATCAAATTTTATAAGCGAACGAATAATGGTCGTAGATACTAAAGAAGATGAAGAAGAAACTCCATCGACAATAACATGAGTGACAGCGCTGTTCAGGGAAGAATATTTTCATTTTCTTCAAATAACGATCAATGACGTGCAAGGATTATATTAGGTGACACGAACGGCAGAGTAAGTAACAAGCCAAATGATTAGCAAGGAAGCATAGGGAAATAAATGTAAAGGAAGTACGAAATAACAGCGGAGACTGCATTCTTAACAATGTTGTTATTACCAATACAAAATTTCGATAGAAATTGACACACAAATCCACAAGCAACGAGAAAACCTAAAGCTACTTCTCCTCCTATTCGTAAATATCTCCAGACGAACCTATTCGCCGAACACGTTGCAGAAGTATTTTCTCCCCACAATAACGATCCAGTACAACAAGTAGAAGATGATTTACCCACTCCAGTTTTAGCACAGGAACGACTAAAATTATTCACTCACAAAGGAAGTACAAGAAGTAATTAAAACTCTAAACCCAAGAAAGGCTCCAGGGCTGGATATGATCACTGGCAAAATGCTACAAGAACTTCCCAGAAAAGGGTTGATGAATGATGAAACTTTTGCATATATTTAATGCAATGATAACATTTAATGTTTGGCCAAAATCTTTCAAAGCAGCACAAATTATTATGATACCAAAGCCTGGCAAAAATCTAACAGATATCACATCTTATCGACTAATAAGTCTTCTGTCAGCTATTTCTAAGCTCATTGAAAGACTTCTCCTCAATAGATTAAATCTAGATTTAAACCAGCAGGCATGAATTCCAAATCATTAGTTTAGTTTTCAGCAGGCCCACTCGGCCGTTCAACAGTGCCACCACTTAACTAATATCATTAACAAATCTATGGAAAAACTGCTTTTTTGGACGTAGAACAGGCATCCGATAAGGTGTGGCATCCAGGACTTTTGTACAAAGTTAAAAGAACACTTCCATTATGTTGCTTCAACATACTGGAATCCTATCTGGCGGTCCGTCAATTCGAAACCAGAGTCAACGATGAAAAGTCCAACCGTTTTCCCATACTTTCTGGAATACCATAGGGGAGCATTTTGGGCCCACTACTATATGTGCTTTACACAACCGACCTTCCAACAACCGATGAAACAACATTCGCCGATGATACGGCGGTTCTTGCGACACATGACGATCCAGTTGTAGCTTCTACCAATCTCCAAAACATATCAATGGTTAAACAAATAGAAGATCAAGGCAAACGAAAGAAAATCAATACATATAACATTCACCCTGCAAAAAGGACAGTGTTCCCCAATAAGCTTGAATCAAGTAGTCATACATATTTAGGCTTACGCTTAGATAGCAAACTAAACTGGAAACATCATATATCAAAAAAAAACGTAAAAACAAGAGAACTTAACTGGTTCCTAGGACGTACATCTAAATTATCAACCGAAAATAAATTAATAATCTATAAAGCAGTACTAAGACCAATCTATACTTATGGGATAGAGCTATGGGGTTGTGCTAGTAAGTCCAATACAGGGATTATACAACGAGTTCAATCCAAGATTCTCCAAAATATTGTGAACGCAACATGGTACGTCTCTAACCATACCATTCATACGGGCTTAAAAATTCCATACGTGAGTGATGTCATCTAGGAGCACAACATTAAACACCATACCAGACTTGGTAATCATCCTAATCCACTCATGCCACCACTGCTACAATCTACAGAAACCACAAAACTCAAAAGACAATGGCCACTCGACCTACAAAACTGAGGTGACATCGCTGGATGTTTATCACTTCACGTCATTGCGTGTCAACTATAGTACAAGATATCACATTAGCTCATAGTTTGTATACATACTGATTGCGAATAAAGACAATAAAAAAAAGAATTTAGAAGACTTGAACCAACTAAAGACTCTATCATCGACTAAGCCAGCGTTTCCCAAACGGTGGTGCGCGCCCCCCTTGGGGGGCGCAAAGATCCTATAAGGGGGGCGCAGCTAAAAAAAAATAGTAGAACAGAAATTAGTATATTGAAACTAATACAAAATATCTTAACTTAATGCTTAATTTAATGTTTAGCACTCAAAGTTCCTAACTTTTTTTAATTACTGCTTAGTTTAAATAAAAGCATACACCAGTGCAGGAAATTGGTAGACATAATAAACAAACAATGAATGGCTTGCTTATATTTGCAGTATTCAAGGCTAGTACGTCATTTTTGGAGTATCATGTTTCAGATTACACTTTTAACTCTGTTATGCCGACTGACTGCTGACACAATAAACATACATTTTACGTACCGGCACCTTAAGAAAACAATTGCAATAACAGGCGACAGGCGTTTCTTAGGTCTGTAATCAAATACCTATTTAAAATAACGAACTCAAATTTGCTTTAAGTTTTGGGGGCTTAAGATTACATAAAATCAGAATTTTCAAAATGGGACAGATCAAAAAACCCAAAAATGTAGTTAGATTTTACAAGAAGAAGCTAAAATTGTCGCTAAATCCTAAAAATTAATTTATTTCGCTAGACGTAGTTCCTCATAACCTAGATTTAACGACTTTTCCCCCAAATTGTCAACCCTGCTGGACATGCATCATGATTTTTATACGTCCTACCCCCACCCTCACAATTTCTGGGCCATTTTATAGCGCTGGGGAAAGTTCGTGATTCCGTCTTGCTAGAAAGGGGGGCGTGTACCATAAAACATATCAAAAGGGGGCCGTGAAACCTAAAAGTTTGGGAAACGCTGGACTAAGCAATTGTAAATGTCAAACAAATGTAGCCAGTACCCAGTACGAGACGCAAGAATATGTAAAGATCTAGAGTCAGGTAGACCACTATTTACATTTGGTATTGGCACCTGAGTAAAAACAAGGGTGTAAAGCGAAGGAGAAGAACGTACAGATGATTAAGACACACAAATTAAGAGAAGAGGACTAAAAAGTATTCAGAAATAATTAGTAGAGAACTTCTTCTTTAAAGAACGTAGAAAATACAAATATGCAAGATTACAATGAAGTGGAAAAAGAGACGAAAGACGAACAGCTTGGTGGGCAGAAGAGATTAAGTTCATAAAAGTTAATAAAAAGAAGATAATACTTTGAAAAAGCATTTAAAGAAATCAGAAAATCACCAAGATTGCAAAAATCAAAGAGCGGTGGTCAAAACTGCATGGTCAAAATTTAGGGAATGCACGGAGAGATTCTTCAAAAACAATTAGATCTAAGCCCGTTCACAAAGTTCTAGAAACAGGAGAAAGAAAAAGTACGTTCTTTAAACTCTAAAAGACAAAGAAGGATTACTTAAACTAAAAACAAATGAAATTACGCGTCGATGGGGAGAATATTTTCAAGAATTCCTAGGAGAAAGAACCACAGATGAACCAGAAAACAAAAGAGACTTTGTTAATAAATAATTCAGCTGACAAAGATGAAACAGGGATCAGCATGGAGGAGCTGAAACAAACAATAAGAAAAGAAGAACTAATAAAAGCTTCAAGAAGCAACGAAATTTCTCCTGAAATTGATGAAGAACAACTCTTGCTTCAGGTTACTCAACTATCAAGCCAATAAAAAAAGGTCCCAAGAGATTGGAAACTAATAATGACTGTCCCCATTTACAAAAGGGAGATATCTAGGAATGCTTCAACCATAGAGGAATATCTATTTTTAGTGTGCCAAAAAAATTCGCCAATATTAGAGATACTGCTGAAGAAAAAAGTAGAAGACTAATTAAAACATGCGCAGTATGGGTTCCGGCAAGGGAGCGGCACTCAAGATTTCAATTTTGTACCTTGCATTGGGAGAAACAGCTGCAACTTCTACGGATGTGTATAGCTTGAATAATACCTTGCATTGGATAAGTGAGAAGGCAATACAACGTAATAACGAATCCCATATCAACTTTCCAAATTTAGGAATGACCAGAGTTCCACGGAATGAACACTGGAGAATATTACAAAACTGCAAGGTTGGGGTAGATCGCTATTAGCCGTTATTAAAAGTATTCTATCAAAAATGTAAAAAGCAAGGTAGTATTCAAGCAATTCAAGGCAGTCGAGCAAGCCAGGAGAACTTTCATAAACATGAAAACATTTTTCACAAAATCACACCTTAGTCTAAAACTTGTAATACGCACGATATGCTACATTTTCCCTGTTTTGCTTTATGGGTGTGACTGCTGAATGCTCGATCTAAACATACAAAAGAGATTAGGTGCTATATAGACGGATGCTACATATCTGATGGCTACAAAGAGTAACTAACAATCCAGTCCTTAATCGGATACATAAACAGAAAAAAATGTTGATAACTTTCAAAAAAAGAAAAACTCAATACCTAAGACACAATGATGATGATGATGGGGTGGACGATATGAGCTACTGAGACTTATCATAAAGAGTAAAATACAAGGAAGAACATCAGTTGGAAATTGCCAGAAATCGTGGCTAAAAGAGCCGAGGAGGTGGTTTGGACGTTCATTAGTAGATATCTTCCTAACTGCTACTTCCAAGACTACAATAGCCATTTGGATCGCCAACCTTCAACAGGAGATGGCATATTAAGGAGAAGTATAATGGTGGATACAAGGTATTCCTGAACACTATGGTAATCCCACGAAAAAGGGAAGAGGGGCAGATTATGAATTAAAGGGCAAGGCAACATTAAAGAAACGGAATCAGAAAAAAGACTACCGTGGCAACAGGTGCATATTCTAAGGAAATAGTTGATTTTGGATTATTACGCTTATTAAACAGAAATATAATCGTGCTATCGCCATCTAACGAATATATTTTAAGGTTACATCAATCAAAGCCTTCATTCATGATTTATTTTTATTTTACGAGTATAATAAATCTGATAATAACACCTATTTACTTTAACTTAATCACGATGTAATTCTTCATAAGAAAGTTATGTTTTGAAGTTGTCAGAACATTTAAAAGATCAAAATGCGCGCAAATCGGCGTCCTTGAAACAATGATGTTTCTTGAATTCAGTTTACATATTGAATATGCCATGTTACTCTTCAATAAGCAACATTTCTTCTATACAGTGAACTGCATATTGAAATAAATCTGATTCAATAGTTGCAATTTTTTGTAAAATTGAGATATTCATATTTTTGATAAACTGAGGATGTTAATGAAACTTTTCTTTTTATTTATTTAACACTTTATTTATGAATTATATTATTGGGGTTGGTTAGTTACAATAGTTTGTTACACTTGGTTTCACCGATCACGAACGAGAGCGGCGAGGGCGAGGGTGACTTGCCCTTCGCTTAAGTAACATTCGAAAAGGCTCGAACTCGGTCGAACGTGAAGGGTTGCATTATCTATACACGAAGTACAAGTCCACAAAGGGACAAAATATATAAAGGTCGTAACAGAGGATTTATGTACTAAAACTTATTCTTTAAAATAGTCTCAAAGACAGTAAAAATTTACCGGAATGAGATCAGGCGAACGCACTGGTCAGGTCTTAGGAAAATGTATGTTTATGATCAATATCCAAACGTGTATTCGTCTTAGTAACACCGAAAAAGACTAATTCCAATGGTAAATTCAAAACATTTTGAACACAACAATTGATAAGCGACTTAAAAAATCAATTATCAAAAAAAACTTACTCAAAAGCTTATCGCTAAACCTATTATCATGATAATTAAAACCAAAATATGTGAATAACGAACCAATGCCATTCCTTAACGAATATAAATTTAGTCTCTTAGCCTTCGACTTTTTTAAAGGCAAGTTAAAGATGTAACTTTGTTTTGAATAAGTCGGCCAATTAATGCAATCTTATAAAACTACCTCATTTTATACGTAATGGTTTTCAATGCAATTGCTGCTCCTACCTTTTATTTTTTCTATATATATTTAAAATATTTACGGAAGGAAAAGCCCAATTACTTGTAAAAGGGCAAAATCATCACGACTTAGCCTTTCTTTAATCATTTTTGTTTGTTTAAGTTTGATCTACACTGTGAAGAAAACCTATGGAAATTAACTTTGGTTGGTACAATAAATAACGTTGGTCAATTTATTGGTTTACCGATATCAGGATTTATTTCAGACAGGTTAGTACTTTAATAAGAACAGGTTCATAACAACCCATACTTTCTAGGATTGGGATAAAATATAAGTAAAGACTAAAGATTCCCCAACTTTATATTAAATATGACATAAAATGAGCTGAGTTGACCAAACAGATATTTTTAATAATGATTTTGTTTAAGATGCCCTTTTCAGACGTAGTTTACTTTTAGATTTGGACGCAGAACGACCTTGATATGGGGCATGGTGCTCTGTGCAATAGCAGGACTTATCAAATCCTTTGTTACTTCATACGTATGGTTCGTTATACTTGAGTTTATAGACGCAACTTTAGGAGCAGGAGCTTACAGCTGCGGTTTTATTTTAGGTAATTTGGCGCTCCACGTTTGTGGGTCCTATAATTCACTTCCGGATAAATTTAACTTTCAGACGATTATCATGGAAACCATTGTATTAATAAAGGTTGCTGAAGAAAATGTCTGCAAGTTAAACTTATTAAGAGATTGGAAGATTGACGCTTACTTATCTTAATAAATTTAACTATCGGAAATATACCTTAAAAACAGTTGTAGTAACGAGGGTTACCAAGGAAAATATTTGGAAATTAAAATCACCAGGAGATGGTGAAATGGGCTCTATCCCTATGGGTAATCTTTTTGATGCGATTGTTTCCAAAACAAATATTTGAAAGTTAACTTAATCGAATGATGAATTAACCAAGCGTCCGAGTTGGTTTTTCCATTTCCTGGTACTTTTACTTCCAGTTAGTTTTATTAAGAGCTTTTATTAGGTCTTATAAAATTGTATCCACACTGAATATTTGAAATTTACCAAGAGATGGGATAACATTAAATTTTTGCAAGTATTTAAAATTGTATAACCGAAAAAGGCTTACATCATTCGCAAAATGGGTATGTTTCAGGTGCTGAACTTGTTGGCCCTAAAAGACGTGTCTTAGTTAGTACAATTATCAGCAGTTCCTATGCAGTTGGTGAGATTATTACTGGTGGAGTCGCATGGCTTGTTCAGTCATGGAGGTAATTTTTCTACTTATTTACTTACTTCTCGTCCCTATTATATCAATAACATGTTCTAGTATTTAAACCAGGTCTGGAAATATAGAGCTCCAGGAACCTTTCCATATTTTTGGTGGTGGTCTTTTTGTGAGTGTCTCATATGAAATGTTGTTCCTATATATTTGATTAATTATGTGACCCTCCACTGTTCGAGCATCTTCGTTCATTTTTTCTACTCCATCGTACTATATCCTACACATCGCATCCACTCTTACTTACTGGCTATGTGCTTCGTTCGTTAAGCTTTTTTCATTTATACATCTCTTCCATTTCATTTGAACGAACATTGAAAACTTGTAAAAAGCACACCAAAGTATTAATTAACCAAATAGATATTTCGGAAATTCAGTTGCCATTCTTTACCATGTTGATTGGAGTTAGTCTTTGAACATCTCTTCACCAAATTTCCAAGAAATCTGGTTTTGTATCGTATATTGTCCCTGCCTCTTCTTTTGTGTTACATTGATCTGAGTATTATTCTTTAAAATGTTCTTGCTTATCACTTTTGATGATGTCTTTTTGCTTAATATTTTGCATACTTTTTATGCTTCATAGAAAACACTTACTTTCCCTTTCTCTGACTTCCTTTTCGTTAGCATGTTAGCATGACTTAATTGTTGGTATTTTGAGTTGGTGTTTAATTTATCGTCGCGAGGTAGCCAGCCTCATCCACGATCCCTCGTCCTCCCGCATTCGAGCTTGGGACAAGCCATGGCGGAGAGTTAAAATTTTGTTTAATTCTAACCTTAACTATATTCCGACAATAATAATAATAATGTTTTAATTACTAGCTAAACAAAATAATTAGAATAAGTTTAATCAATTCTTACAGTTTTGTGCAAATTGCGAAGGCCGTAGCCATAACAATTAATAGCCCAAGGCAGTACCCAAAAATAAATAAAATTCAAGCATTACTAAGTTAATGTCTTTATAGATTCTTGGTTTGTTAGATGATTTTTTTCTACACCCATTGCCCCTTTGCCACTCTTTTACAATATTTGATTCTTATTTTGTTAAGATTCTATTCTAAGCAGTCTCTCCATCTTTCTTCAACCAACCGTTTCATCTTTCATTGTCTCTTCCAAGAAAGTCTTACTTCCTTCCTATCCTTCTCCTATCCTACTTTCATACCTTGTTATATTATTCTTAATCGGTCCTGTTTCACTACTTTAACCATAGTTATTTCGTTTTCTTCCATTACTTTAACCAAGTTATTTAAAGTAAAAGACAAAGTTTACTAGGTAGGTTGCACAAGGAGATATGCAAAAGATCATGAATTTCTGGATTTTAGACTTTCCAATTGGCAATTTATAAGTAAAAGAGTAACGAAAAACGTATCAGTTGTGATCAACACTTTTAGACGACATTATTGAATATCTATTGTCGTTCAAAGACGTTCAAATCGTAATTGACGTTGTTAAACCATCTGTTAAAGCCATGTACGCTAACATTTCAATTTTGCTGCTATATAATAACCTTATTATATTTCTTGTAATCAGGATCTTAGGACGATATTCTTTACCATATATTGTTGGTCAAAGACGTTCAGATATTGATATCAATAGCTCCCCTTTTCAAACTCTGTCTTTTATTATAAAGATACCTAATTGGCATTGTGCTTTAAATCAAAAACTTCCAGATGGCAACTGACGTCGGTATATATCTCCTCTTCGAACCATTTAGACACTGTTGTTATATGACAGTTTACACCACTGCGTGTCTGGTGCTTAGAACTCCAAAACTACATTCTTCATAATCTATTGTCGTTTCAAATAGGTTAAGATAATAACTGATGTTACTCTAACCCCTTTACAGATATTGTTGTTACGCTGCATTGTCTCAACCATGTATCGTTTGTTACCATAGCTCTTAGACGACTTTCTTCAGTACCCGTTGTTGGCCAGAGACTTTTATAAACCTTCTATTCAGACCGTTTAAACTAACTTTTCAATACTGTTGTACGACTATTTGCACAACCACTAGTATTTATAAAGATCTAACCCCCTCTTGAGGCAATAAACTGATCATACTAAAAATTGGTATTTTGCTGATGATTTTAGGAATAGCTAGGTATCAGTTTTGCAATTGTCTTTTTTCTGCGTATGCCCCCCAGTAACGTCATGAAAAGAAGACAATTGGGTTTAAATACTCCTTGACACTAGTACGTTTTCTAGCGCATAAATAGTTTAATCAGCTGCATCTGAGTTACCACAAATAAAAATCAAAGATGGCGTGCTACCATGACTTATAACTATGTATATCACATCAACGCTCCTACGCTGTTAAATTTGCAAAAAGGGTTTGAGTTGCTCCGTGTTTATTTTTCTTTTCATGTGATTCTATTTACAAAGCCTGAATGCATTTCGTTCCATTGTTGTTGCTGCAATTGATTTGTACGAGTATTCCATATTATATAACACCATAGGCTTTTTAGATTCTTGGTTTGCCAGATGATCTTTTCCCACACCCAGCGATCCTTTGCTACTTTTTCCAAATTTTCAATCTGCTAAAATGATATTCTACGTAGCCTCTTCATATTCTCTTCGACCAATCTGTTTTTCTCCCATTGTCTCTTCCACCCAAAAAGCCTTACTTTAGACTCGCCCTTCTTCTATTCTCATTAACTATCCTAACCATTTCAACCTTTAAGACTTTAAGTTTCGCGTGTAATTCTTTTCGTCCACTACTTTAACCATAGTTATTTACGGTAAAAGACAATCAGTGGACAGGACAAATACAGTCTTAGGTAGGTTTCATAAGGAGATACACAAAAGCCCATGACTTTCTATATTTTAAACCTTCCAGTGGAACATTTATAAGTGAAATAGTAACGAAAAACGTGTCTCTTGTGATCAAAACTTTTAAACAAAGCTCTTGACGATTTACTGTCCTTAAACGTCCAGATTGTAATTCACATTGGTAAAGCTTCTGTTTCAATATTGTTGCTACATGATAATCTTATATTTCTTGTAGTCAGGTCGGTAGGACGACATTCTTTACCATATATTGTTGGCCGAAGACGTTCAGATGCTCATATCGCTACATTGCCACAACTACGTGTCTTTTATTATCAGAACCATCGGCCAAAAATGTTCAGATGGTAACCAACGTTGAAAGGCCCTTATTAAGGCCGTTTAGACACTGCTGTTATACGACAGTCCACACAACCATATTTCTCTGGTGATAAGAACTCCGAAACTACATTCTTCATAATCTATAGTCGTTTAGAAACGTTCAAATAATAATTCATGATAATTGTACACTACATTATCAAAGGTCTTAGATGACAATCTTGACGATCTGTTGCCAGACATTCAGATGGTAACTGACCTTGGCAAACCCCCTATTCAGACCATTTCGATGATGTTGTTGTACGACAGTCTCTCGTAATTAAAACTCCTAAACAACATTCCTCATAATCTATTGTCAATTAAAAACGTCCAGATTTTGCTCTATCGCCTTTACAGATATTGTTATTACACTACATTGTCTCAACCATGTATCGTTTGTTATTATAGCTCTTAGACGATTTTCTTCATGACCCGTTGTCGGCCAAAGGCGTTCAGACGGTAACCGACTTTTATAAACCTTTTATGAGACCGTTTAGAGTAATATTTGCATACTGTTGTACGACTATTTGCACAACCACTAGTATTTATAAAGGAAGATCTAACCCCTTTTGAGACAATAAACTGATCATACTAAAAATTGGTCTTTGCTTAATGATTTAGGAATAACTATTAGTTTTACAGTTGTTTTCTTTTTTCTCTGCTTATGTCTCCCAGTAACGCAATGAAAACAAACAATTGGGTAGAAATACCACTTTGCAATATATCATGAACCATCTCTCTTTTACACATTCCAAGAATTTCTTGGAGACCAAATCTTTTGGTAAGTTCTTGTCTAATACTTACCATAATGCTGCTCTGTATGCTCCTAAAGATACATTCTCTACACCAAATAGGTTTTCAGCTATTTGTCTTATTACAAATATATGGTGAAGAGATTACTTTTCTTACCTAAATTCCTTTGTACATCATTGAAACTACCATCTGAACATGATTTTACCACGTCTCTGAGATTTTGGGTGGGATTCCAAATAACTATAGTTTCTATGTTCCTTGGAATTTCATACTTCTATTTGTTCTTCTTTTTCTTGTTCATTTTTACTTTTTTAGGTCAATGACTTGTTATTACCTCACAATCCAAATGTTGTGGATCCTCTTAGCATTTACGATATGCTAAACAGTAAGCTAACCTTACGCGGCGAAGCCATGATAGTATGGGCTTAGTGATTGCTAAACGTTGTAGGCCAAGTCTTATGTGTACTTGGTTCATTTAAGGAGCTCTGACTGTCATGTTTCAGTTTTTGGATTTGGCTTAGTGTTTCATACCATAGTTAACTATTATTTGGTAATGACCTGCAGCTTGTCCCAGTTTAGTATTTTTTAATATTTATTTAACTTCTTCAATGTCCATTGGTACCTATTCATACCCCTCTCCATTGTATTTAAATCCAATGTCCTATCAATACATTTTTAAAACTGCTGATGCTGTTCCCTCTGAGGTGTATAACATTTTCCCTTGTTTAACAAGATTATCCAAATATTTCTAATATCCACTTCTTGTTATTTCTTTGTATGGTAACGTATTTCCTTTTTCCTCATCTTTTTTTGGGGGCGTCCCTTTATTTGTCGTTGGTCCTTTTAGGCATCTACAGTAAAACCAGAACTAACTCCTAATTTAACAGGAACGAGAAAAAGACGTACTATACAGAAACATCTCTGATTTTCTTGATTATATGTATATCTGCACTTCATTTCAAAATTTCTACCATGCACTTTATTTTATCTTCACGATTTTTCGAAGCTTTTTGAATTACTGCTTGTAGAAACAGATGCTTCTCATTTCAATGTTTTTTCCATAGGTATGTCATCGGTTGCAAGCAATTTTACTTAATTTTCACACCGGTTTTACATCATTTTGTGTAATTTAAAGCAAGTATTTTTATATTTTTGTTCATATTTTTGTACTTTAATTGCATTGCCTCACTTGTTAACATGTGTTATTATTAATGTTAAAGAAACAGAAGTCGGTCCATAGATTTTTTTTACTTTGTTTCGTCAGAATAAAGGGTAAAAATTTCATTCGTTCATTCATTCGCATGTAATTATTTATTTATGGAAAATGACGGATTTTCTAATGTGTTCAGAAGTGATATTAATTACTAATAAATTTTCAGGCCGCTCGTTCAAATATTATATGCGTGCCCATTACTTCTCATTTCTTACTTCTGGCTAACACCAGAATCGGTAAGATGGCTACTAGCAAGAAAACGCTACCCAGAAGCAATAACCATTCTCCGAAAGGTGGCCAAAGTGAACGGAAAAGAAATTTCAGAAGAAAATTTATCGAATCTATGCAACACCGATGAAAAATCTTCAACGCCCGAAAAATATCCCATTACTAAAATGTTTAAATCTACTATTTTAATTATGAGATTTATAAATAGTTGTGTTTGTTGGATAACTTGTGCTTTTGTATATTACGGTTTAACATTAAATTCTGTAGCTTTAGCCGGCAATAGTTATCTGGATTTTATATTAACGTCCTTTGTTGAAATACCCGCATATTTTACCACTTGTTTAATTGTGGATAGAATAGGAAGGCGTGCAACACAGTGTGGATCGTTTTTACTTACGGGTGCTGCCTGTATTGCCTTCATTTTTATTCCAACAGGTAAGTCTTCTAATTAATTTCTCTTGATTTTCTTTATTCTTTCAACAACCACTAATCTTAAGGCAACGACGAAAATTTAAACATCTGTCCTTTTCGTTGCAAAAATTGAAACTTATAGCCCTCTCGGCTACCAAAAGATTTAAAAAACAATAGCAGATAGAGAGACCAATCCCAAATGTTTTAATTAAACAGTGAGTTTGTTAAAGCTGAGACTTTTTACAACAAAATGACATTTCAGATCTCTACTGGCTGTCTTTATCAATGTATTTACTAGGAAAATTTGGAGCAACAGTTGCATTTGCAGTATGTTACATAATTTCAAGCGAAATTTTCCCAACGCCTCTTCGACATTCCCTGATGGCTACGTGTTCGATGTTTGGCCGAATTGGATCAATGGTTGCTCCACAGATGCCACTTTTGGTAAGTTCAAACTTCCTTTTTACTGTTTTTTTTTGCTCAAATTAAACGTCACAATATAGGAACAAGTATGGAGTCCTCTTCCACTGATTCTTTTCGGAGCAATGTCAGCAATTGCAGGGTTCTTAGCTTTACTCTTCCCAGAAACTGTTAATACGAAACTTCCTGATACAATCGAAGAAGCCGAAAATATTGGCAAAGAGAAAGAAGATTCTAAACTGTGATTTTATGGTACTTTATAAGTACTTGTTAGTTTTAATATGTTAGTTTTAATTTGCAAATGTGGTAGATCTATGTTCTATGTATAACTCACATGTAGATATTTATAAACGTATTATTAAATTATTTTTTAAAAAAGTAGTATACTTTAAACACACATAATTATTTTAAACCATTTGTTAGTAAATCTTCGATTTTTTAGAAAAATGTACGCTCAAGGCGGTCGTGGCTCAGTTGGTTCAGCGTGTGTCTGTCTGGCCACTGAGATGGCCCGGGTTCGATTCCCATGGTCGTATATACCCGGCCGCTTCCCTCGGATGGCAATGGCAAACCACCGAGGTGTATTCTGCCTAGTAAAGTCCTCTCTGGAGTTCGGAGCCCACGTTAAGCTGTAGGTCCCCTATGTCTGTAGGCTACTTGATACGCACACCACAGGCATATGGAGAGAGGATCGGCAACGCCATGTAAGGGGTATGCCACTCTAAGACGAATGTACGCTCACCTCACACTCACTGCCTTTTACGGTAGTTCTTTTAAGCTACAGGGTGAACTTAGCAGCAATCAGATTAGCTGATCTAGAGGAGCACTGCAGGCTATCTAACCTGCAGATAGTAGATGAAATTGACTCCAGTGCACATCAATCAGCATTGAGGAGCAGCAATAATATTAGAACATTATACTGTTTCTAAAGATTTGGAGTTACTAAATAGGGGAAATAAACTAATCTTTGCAAGTCGCAAAAAGATCATTGATATCACTATGGCAATCCATCGTAAAAACTCTCAGATAACTCAATGGCATGTGTTCGAGGAACCGTCACTCTCGGGTCATAGATACATAAGAATGGAAATCAAAGATATTGATAAGCCAGCTTCGGATTATCGGAATTCGAGAAACACCGATTGGAGAAATGCAAGAAAAATTTACACTATGGACAATATCGAGAAGGAAATTAAAATATGTAGAGTCGGTAGCAGAGATGTAAGTTGGTGAAACATACACCTCACAGAACTAAAGAAAAATACTATCAGGTTGTTTAACAGGGCAGCACCCTCACCAAATACAAGAAAAAAATCTGAAAGGCCAAAACAAACTCCTGGAGGAAGTTCTGCCGAGAAAATGCTTCTGAAGCAGTTGGTCAAAGATTCTGTGTAACCAATTGACACCATATTAAAACCAAATGGCAAATACACAGAAACGAGCAATTCAACCTTGGAAATACTTCTTCAGGTATACCTTCTGGGCTCTACTGCAGCTCCATCTGCAGATGAGTACCGGCTAGATTTCGAGACTCCCAAAGTAAGGGTAGAATAAAGAGACTAGCAAACTGCAAATACGTATTGAATGAGCTATTGATTCCTTTAAACCATATAAATCATGTGGTCCAGATAATATTGTATCTGTGGTATTATAGCAAGAAAACAATCATCATGCCAAGGCTTTGTAGATTATTAAGAGCCAACCTAGCAACGGGATTTATTCCTACACCCTAAACCCGGAAGAGACTTCTTCCAGGCAAAGGCTTACAGGATTATCAATTATCACTCTATTATCTTTTACGTTAAAAGTTATGTAAAAACCGATTGAAAAGTATATTAGGGAAAACTCATCTACAGGAGCCCTATTTTATTCCCATCAGCATGCCTATCTATCAGGGAAATCATGCGAAACTCTTCATCAAGTGGTGTGGAGAATTGAGAAGGGAATTAACCATCAGGAAATTGCGCTACTACTTTTCTTGATATAGAGGAAGCGTTTGCTTTCCTTTCTCCGACCAGTTTAATCTTTTAAATACGTCCTCGAGAGCTAGGGTGAACAATTTAGGTGATAAACTGTCGCCCTTTCGGATGCCCTTTATCGGATTTTTTCGTGGAATTGGTACGTTGCGGTTGCTTGATCCGATATCACATGTATTAGTAGCTCATGATATCTACTGTCAATTCTACAGTTTCGTAACGGTCTTTGTATAGCCTAATTTTCAATGCTATTAAAAGCTTTCTCATAATCTACAAATCAAACATATATTGGGATATTATACCTATTCATTCGATTTTTCGATAATGTATTGGGGCTTATCCAAGTCAATTTTCTGTTCTTGTCCTTTTTGAAGAATGAATTCATAGAGTATGTATGTAGACCAAATTCTGACATAAAGCTCAGTATTCTTCCTCCTCTTTCTTTCCGCTCTCCGAAGCAGTAGCTTCCTATTTGCGTTTCGTTTTCTTCTTGTTTAGTTTTAGTTCCTAGTTTTGAGTTAAAATCTCCCATTACTATATTATATGTGGCTTTTTGGTTTTCAATTGCTATCTGTATTTGATCATAACACATTTCTACGTCTTCTTCTGAGTATTTACTGGTTGGGGCATATCTTCATACTAGTTCTTGTAATTTATTCCTAAATTAATGTACGCTACTCTGTCGGATATTGCTTTGAAATGTTCTACATATTCTTTTGTTTACCATGAACGCTACTCCGCTATATCTGTCACTTTTGTACATAAAATAGGTCCTTAATTTTAGATTTATGTATTCTTCTCCCACTTTCCATACCTCACATAAGGCTGGCATTTACATACAATCACTTTCTATTTGACGTATCTAAAGTTGCATAACTACTTAAAAAATTGAAATGGTTTGTGCACGGATTTTGTGTATGACTCAAAACTGTAGAGGGAGAGTCGGGTTATAACTTATAACTGACAAATTGAGATGCATTTACTTACCCCCTCCTCAAATTATCAATTGGTATGCAAGTTATTTATGTTCATTAGCAATTTTGGTTCAGTCTTGGTTGATCCTAATTTGTGTTATCATATTTACCCTTAAAAAATGGGGAGCAAACGTGGTACGTATTTGTCAAAACAAAAAAGTCGTAAGCATAAGAAACGATTAAAGCGGGCGCGTTTAGCAGAACGTCAAAAACGAGTTTAGGTTAGAGGTCAGGAATTGCGTAAGATTCATATTTGCAAATTTGCATATTTACATAGTTATTTGTGTTATTACTGTAAAAGATATGGCAAAAACAAAATTACTATTTTCTGTGTATTTAAATTGTAAGCTTCTTGTCAAGTTTCCGTAAAGTTCGGATTTAAAGCTGATAAGTACTTACTCGTTGTGACTATGCTATTTGTGTTGCCTACACGCTAAATAATAATGGAAAATTTCACCGATTTTTATAGAACTTTATTTCAACTTTTTACATTTTGAAAAAAAAATCTTGTGGCGTTTCAAAGAAAGTGGTTGTATCTATCTACTGATTAATATTTTTGTAAAAACTATTTGAAAATTTTGAAGTAAAATAGAGCTTTAGATTTTTTAATACTGTAAAGTTGGGTTTTAGAAATTTAAAAAAATCTCTCTATTAATAGACAGAAAAGACATGGATAATTACAAAAAAAAAATGATCTGCCGTTCCTGCTTAAAAAATGAGTCTAAAAAAATTGAACAAAATGTGCTTAAAATGAGGTATATTTCATGGTGTAAATTCCAGCGTTAAACGACTGTTTTCTGCTTTTGACTCTATTTCTGTTAAATGTATGCAACAGCAACAAAAGCAGGTAGCTATTTCTTTTAATGTTACAACACGTATAAATTTTTAATATTTATTAAAATAAATTACAAGCAGTTATTAAAAAGATTATAAATTTGTATTAAGGTTACACATAACTCAAAGATGATAAATAAAACGTAAATATTTCTAAAATTGAATTGAAAATTTGCTTTACAATAAACAAATGTCAGACTATTTTCATCAATTATCCATTAAAAATCCAATATAAAGACTATAAAGATACTTTAAATAACAATTCATACAAATATATTTAATAAGTCTTTGTAAAAATTTGTGATGATTTACGTTGTACAACCTTAAATCAGTCTTATAATTTAACTGACTCAAAGGAAGTTACATGATTTATTTGAAGGGCTTATATAAACTTTCTTATTATGCAATAAAATAGGGACTATTTGTAGAATTAATGTAAAAGTACGGGGGTTATCTATTTATTTAGAGATATAAAAATAAAGCTTTAACTCGCATGTCACAGATTTTGTTGTTCTAACAGCATTGCTTAAATATATAGCAAAAACTTTTAAATTATATCACTGTAAAAAAAATGGGAATATAATTTTGTTACAAGATTACAACACTGATTACATAATTTTAACGTAGGTATTTCACAAGACTAACATATTTCGTATATAAAAAACGTTGTTAATCAGTTTTAAAAAGCGGATAATTTGCATTAACTAAAATTATTATTTTAATTGACAAAATCCTATTTTTACCTGAGCCATTATTTATCACATAGAGTATAATGGAAATGAATCAGTCAGTATTCGATAATATTGCAACCAACCGTTCGAATTGCTTTAAAACTAAGTTAACATAGGTTAAAATAATTTCTTGAAAATAACTTCAATTACCATTTAACAAATAAAACCTTAAATGAAAAATTTAAAATATCTATTCTTACAAGGCTTAATAAAACGGTGCACCAATTATGTTAATTCCATAAAACGAGTCAAATTTGCAGCAGCCTCAACACCGAAATGTATAAAATTTTACAAATACACAACAAAAAGCAGAACAAATTAGTAAAAGTCTAACTGAACACAAATTTGTAATACATAAGTACAAATATAAAAAAAGTCTCTAAAATAAAATCTAATAATTATGATGAATACCTAATTTCTAACATGTCTTCGTAAATATCACGTTAATTATAGCATCTTTTATGTAAAATATATTAATTTGACAATATAATAATCATTACGTAAATATATTAACCAAAATATAAAATTAAACTACTTAGGTTCGTCTAAAGGAACAGCAACGAAATTATTTAATTCCTGCAATTCAGTCTCGTCCGCTGGAGCTTCTATTTTGTCTTCGAATGGTACCAATCTTTCCTGAAATAAGAACAACCATACCATAGACAATATCATCATTACGGTAGTCAAACTAAAAGTCCAAATTGTTCCAAATTCTGTGTATATAAATGTGACGAAAACTGGACCGAGCACACGTGATAAACATCCTGAACCTGTCATCAATCCCATCCAGACACCCTGAAATGTACATACTTTAGTAAATCGCTGTAAAATGCAAAATCTATTGATTAATTAATATTATCCATTGCCAATTAGGGTTGTTATTAATTAAAGGAGAAAAGTTGTGTCATCCCCAAATCAATTTTATTAAATAATGTCACGTATGCTTCGGTCTAAAACAATTTTATAAAAGAGCCATCTTTGGGTTAATTAAGAAATAGTTGTTGTAAATACACGTCAACCCGATGTGGATTTTGGTCTGCTTATCTTGGAACTCGCGTAAGACTTTCCACGTTAGTCTTCTCCACAGGCGATTTGGCTTTTTGCACTATTTCAGCCCATATTTTCCTGTCGGATTTTGTTCCAAGAAGTTGCGTTGATTTGCTTAAGATCTTTTCCATAATTTTCTAATCGTCTCAGCCGTGATCTTCCGCTTCTTCGGGTTATTGGTAGTGTCAATTCGGTTATTACCTTGGTTGCTCTTGCTGACCCAACCAACTCAGTCTTTGGGCTATTACGTATTTGACATTGTTTTCGTTGTTCATGAGTTTATTGTAACTCGTGGTTCATTCTTGGTCTTATCTACTAGTCCAGATGCTGTTCTTAGTAGCTTTCTTTCGCAGATATGCAATTGTTCCTTGTCTGTTTTCGCTAAGGTTCATATGTAATAACTGGTCTGATTCCACTTCTTGATTACAAATTCTTGGCTTCGACTTTCTGCTTAGTATTCTACAATAAATGTCTACAGGCTTGATAGCTTCTATAGCATACAGGGTGAGTCCTTAAGCGCGGCCGCCGACTCTATCTCGGAAAGTAGTTGACGTACGTTAACGGGGGAAAAAATTTACGAATAAACTTGAGCCTAAGAAATCCATTAAAAATATTTTTAGCCGCGGATTCTTTCAGGGGGCGGCGCAATTGGGGGGCGGCAACATTAAATCGCACTTTCTTCGAACAATTTCTAAATGAAGGTCTATTAAAATATGTCTAGATCAAAAGAACGTCTAATTTTACATAAAATTGATTCTTTGAAGTTTTAATTAACTTTGACGATGGGTTGCGGGGCGAAGACATAACCTCCAAACTTAAAAATAGTTATATCTTTGGTTTGGATTTTTCTTTTTCAAAACACTCGGTATTGTCCTAAAGCTATAAATATTGTCTACTGAAAATGTTACTTGAAATTTTTTTTCTACTTTTTCTCTAAAATTCTTGGCGCATTTTAGTGGAAACTTGCTTTCAACTGCAAGTATCTCAAAAATTTCAAATGTAAAGGCACAATAATTTTATTATTACGTAATGAAGAAATTAAATACGAAGAGAATGCAAAAAAACGGAGGTCTCTACCATCAGAAGAAGCGGAAATATTGAGCAAAATGCAACCACGAAGAATTTTTTCGAGTTACCTAAATCATGAATGGGTTGATTTCATTTGTTTATAAATCTGAAACGTCAAATCTCTGATTTGACTTTGTTTTTCTTTGTTATCACCTGAAGCTTACAGCAATATTAAGCTGCTACGCACTGATCTGGAACGTCTTAATCAACAGCCCCAGTCGATAAGTATGTTTGGGCGATTAGTATTTAAAATTAAAATGGTAATATAATAAATTTTGAAAGTTCTGTATTAAAAATATTATTCAATAGTTTTCTCTCCCCACGTTTATTCTAAAATTTTTATTGCAAAACAACGGGAATTTCGTTATCATCGCAAGAGAGATCGAAAGAAAAAGAAAATGTTAAAAATCGGAGGTATGAAAAAATGCAATAATAAAGAATTTAGGGGAACAAAGAAGTTCTACTTGGTTGATTTAGCTTTTATTTTATTTTACATTTTAAATAAGTTTAACGAAGGTGCTCAAACTGTTTCCCATTATTTCTAATACAGTCCTTAATTCTTCCCCGAGTCGATAGAGCAGCAGATTCTATTTCAGCTCTCGAAATGATGTTTACTGCATTTCTAATTCTGTGTATCATATCAATACAGGTAGTTGTGGGGTTCTTACAAACAATGCCTTTTAGACGACCCCAGAGAAAGAAATCCAAGCACGTGAGATCAGGGGATCTTTGGCTCCATGGAAATAAACTCCCTCTGCCAATCCATCGATCAGGTAATGGAGATCTTTAACTGCCCCTGAAAAGTGAGCAGGACTTCCATCCATTTGTTTTAAAATAGTGGCCAATGGAACGTCATCTAAAAGACCCGGCAAAGTGTTAACTAAAAAGTCCAGGAACACTTGACTATTGACAGTAATTTTATTCTCCGTCATACCCACTTTTTTGTCTATATCGGCTAATTGGGTTTGTGGTTAGTTAGTTAGTTTTTATTTAATTTACTTGCTACACAGCCTTAAATCGAGTTTGGTTGTGTTGGCATCTTTTTAGAAGTTTTTTAAAGGTTTCTTGCCTTAGTTTTGTAGCATTTGTTCGTCTCTGTTCCTTCTATATTTTTCCTCTTCTTTCTTTTCTTTTTCGTCTTTGGTGTTATTCTTATTTTGGTCCCATTTGTCTTGTTTCTTTTTCTTATGTGGTGCCAAACAACTCTGTGTCCATATTCTAGTTTGTTTCGGTATTGCCCCTTTACCTTCCAGTCCTGTGGGGGAATTTCCATTCTCTTAATCTGTTGATCTCCCTTTTCTTGCTTTTTCTCTCTGGGATTCTGTTTTTTTTTTCTGTTTTTTGGATAACGTTGTCTAATTGGGTTTGTATATTCACCAACATTTTCGTGATTTTATCCAATTTCTCATCCATTTTGATGACTTTTTAATCGTGTGAAGATTAAAATCAATTCAAAGGTTGCCACGGTCAATGTCAGTGTTAAAAGAACGTCTTTCAGGTTGGGACGGTGTCGTTTTTGAGAAAAAAGAACTCAACATTTCGTAGCTTTCTTAAAGGGGTTCATCAAGAGGAAAAAGGGACACTAAAGGAGCACGATAACTCAACGTGTCAACCAAGCCACAGGCGAAACCCTTCGAAGGAAAATATAAAAAAGCAACAACTTAAGGAATCAAGGTCTGGTTCTGTTATACAGGGTGTGTATAAATTGGCGAAAGAACTACACGTGGCGATGTTGGTCATAAAATTCTGAGTTGAAAATCTTAATACCAAAATATTGCACCATATTTCCTGGGTATGCACGGGATCTCCAAAGTTTGAAAATGAAGTTTTTTAATAAGTATTTTAATTCATTATCTGTTGACAGAAAGAGCTGCAAATTAGAAGAAAGAAGAATTGTAAACATTATTTTTTCATAGATGTTGTGGATCCAATGTTGTCAAATGTACGTTCCTTTAAAATGGTTCCTGAGGACAGAGGAAGCATTGTCCAACATTTTGGTATTAAGATTTTCGACTCAGAATTTTATGACCGACATCGCCACGTGTACTTCTTTCGCCAATTTATACACACCCTGTATATGTAGATGATACTTTTATCTGGTCCCATAGAAGACCTAACCTTACTTCTTTCCTAGAACATCCCAATAATCAACACTCTGATATCAAGTTCAATATGGAAATAGAATCAAACAGTTCTCTCTCTTTCCTCGACATGCCCTCGTTAAGAAATCGTAGTAACCTATTTATTACTCCTATAATTTATTTCAGGAAATATTACTATTATAATAAATGCAATTGGAGACAAGGCAACTTCTTCATTTAATTTAAAGCAAAAATTATTGCATGGAAACATTTCCATCCAAAATCAATTAACTGAACTTACCTGCGGTCTAGGTCCGAGCACTTTAGAAAATATAGTCTGAATTAAAGTCACACCAATAGGATAACCTAACGCCGTTAAAGCGTAACCTAATAGAAACTGAAATATCGTCATTGCTGGCGTATAACTGCACCATTCTTGACTCGCAGGACACCCCACTAGTTCCGTTGTATTATCACATACTTTTAAGTTTCTAACACTAGCTAAATTATATTCCGTTACATTATTCGTAATATTCGTATTATCTAAAACTGTCAAATCCAGTTCACTCATATTAAACTTTAAATCATCAAGAGCACTTGCGTTAAAAGTAAGCATGGCACTAGTTCGATTATTGTTTATTAAATCACAGATTAAACTATTGTTGGAAACGTTAAGTTTCTGTGAATCATCATACATTAGGGGTGTTGTACTACCCCATGGAATGTACATGGCTCTGCCTAACACCATGAAGAGGAAACCACCCCATAGCATAACTTTTGCTTCGGGGAATATTCTACACAACGGATTAATTAGCACGAAAGTAACACATGCGATAATCGCACCGACTGACATTAAAACACCCATATAATACAGCGCTTCTGCTTTCGTCCATGCGAATTGATCCATCGTCAGCGGCGTGCCCAATCTACAAATATAACCATTAATTTTTTACCAACAAAGCACGCAAAACTTACGTTTCCAAGAGCATAAAATTAAAAACAATAACGAAAAAAGCAACAAGTAAAGTCCACGTAGACAAATAATCGAGCTTCTGTTGCTTCCACGTTTCTTCTTCGGTTTCCTTTCCCTGCTTCAACATAGCTTCTCGCACAGCTATTCTGTGTTCTTTAAATACGAACGGTAAGAATAGACAGAAATTAATAACAGACAAGAAAACATTAATCCATCCTGATGCTGTATACATATTAAGCTGTAGTTTCCCGGGGAGGAGCCACACACCATCGTTACCCAATGGTACGACTATGGCTTGCAGTGCTGGGCCGATTATAAAACCCAAAACTTGGGCTAAACTGATCATCGATACTGCTTTTGTTCTTTCGGAAAGACGGGTTGCTGCTGATAAATATGATCGACATGCTGCGATATTTGCTGGAAATTAAAATTTTAATATAATAGAATCATGGATTTACAGGGATCTCAGATCTTCTTTGCTAAGAATGCAAAACTTTCCTAAGCGGGCTTAATTAATCAGTATGTTTTTAAAATAGTTATCGTTAAACAATCTTAATAAAGTTACGATGAATCTTTCAGCACTTATTTTAAATGATTTTGTTGAAGAATCGATACACATAACTTTGTATTTGAAACATTTCTAGAGTAGAATAATCTTAATCTTAATTTACGTTAGCTATCGTCCTCCTTTTCAGAGGGGTCTAGGACACGACGGCCAATGACCACAATGGTCAACCCAAACAATGGCCAATTTGGTCATAACGGCCAACTCTGATGTTTGGTCTTAACGGCCACCGTAGACACAACGGCCACTGACGCCTAAAAGGGCGCAGTGTTTGTTTATGCCGGTCACAACGACCACCCTGGACACAACAGTCAAATTTCATTTTGAACACAACAGCCACCTTGGTCTTAACAACCAACTTATTAGTTTGTCTATAACGGTGTTGAGTGTAGTCTACCCCTCCACTCAACTAAGAGAGTGACTCAATCACCCGCACACAGTGCACAAGTTTTTAGTTGGCACAACCAGTATTAAACTCACCTTTACCGAGGCAAGTTGTTTTATTTTATCTATATTTTAACTATCTAAGCCACCATTGTGGTCCATCAAACAAAACACTTGTACTTAGCGACCATTGTGGTCCATTAAACAAACAGTTTGCGTCAACAGACACTTTGTGCTAAGCGACCATTGTGTTCCATCAAATAATTAAACATCTTATAAATAATCTAACATATACTAATATTAAAACCTGTAACAATTTTTTTATGAATTGTTATTTAATTCATTTTTCTTCCTCGTAACTATTATTGGTTATAGTTTATTTAGCTCTATGTTTCCTTTATGTTAAAGGGTAATTTCCCTCGTATTACTGTGTTAGTCTTGATTACCGCGATATTTTGCTTATTTTGCGTATTATCCTTATGTTTTCTGTCATCCGAAAACATTTTTATAGTTAAACCGATCCTGGACTTACCTATTATCCTTTGATTCAACCAGTATACTTTAATCCTTTTTCTGTGATTGTTTTGTAGATGTTTTTTTCTATATCCCAATATTCCCAATCCTGATTTTCTACTTCGATTTCCACTTTCTTTCTTAGTGTTGAATTACTGTAGTTTTGAATTAGTTGTGATTGTCAATTTTGAGTAGATTAAAAACACTAGTTATGTTTGTGGGAGATTAGCTAATCTATCGGCGCGCTGATTTTGTACGACAGATTGGACAGATTAGTTAATAATTTTTGTTATATTAATTGAGTAAATTCAGTAATTCAAATACTGCTTTTTCTTTAATTCTTGTTATTCCCTTTATGTATTGGGGGGGGGGGGGGGAAGAGTTAATGATTTCCATTTTCAGTTGGTTTTATTTCCGGTTGGATTTATTTAAAGTTTATTTTCTTAAAAACGGAATGTTCTTCGAATACGTACGTTCAGATTAGGATATCATTTCTATACCTTGCAATTCATGGACTTGGCAAAATTTTCCATCTACGATGTGCAAAATTGTAATATTCGGCACTTCTTGGTGATTCTTTCGAACAGTCCGGAAGGATAATTTTTGAGTTCGCTAATTTGCGAATGTCCTTTGGAATTTCCTAATTTTGGAAGAATAGGTATTAGGTATATTCGATTGGTTGAAGAATGAGTTTCCTAATTCTTTGAAGGAGTTATAAGTAAGGGATTTTGGTTCTTAAGCCCTCTTTCGTTATCAACTATAAAAGGCACTAAGTGGCGAGGAATTCCAACTCCATTTTGGGTATTATGCAGCCGGTTTAAATTCCTGGTGGAATTTTCCGTGAATTATTTCGATAGACGGTCTGTTCTCCAACGCTTCTTATCCAGAGGAAATTAGGATTATCAATTTTTGACAGCTCATGTTAATTCTTGCATATCGGGTTTGTACATTAGTAAGTGTTAACAGTTAGTAATAATTAAATTTTTTGTACATATTTATAGCTTAATATTAATTGATTATTACCCTTAAGTAATCAAGATCGTGTTTGGTGTCATTAAAGTTTAGAGTTATTTAATTTACTTCGATCTTCTTTACTTTTGGAATTTGGGATATATTTTATTTGTGAATGTTCAACTTGCGTTTTTGTGTACTGGTAATATTATTCAAGTTATTATTTTGTCTGATGATTTCATGGGTTGTGTTAAGATATGTAATTTTGGTTATAATAACACACACTTTAAATTGTTTCCGTTGTTTTTTAATTATATTAGAACTCTGTGCCCTGGCTGAACTAACTAGTAGGCCACCCGGCATTGGTTGTAACAACAATAAGATTCAACTTATGAATTCATCCCGTGTCGTATTTTGAATAATTTATTCTTACATGCATTAAACCTCATTGTTAATTCATTATTGCCTTTTATTTGTGTTTATTTTAATAATTGTGTATAGCCTTGTGAGCCTGCCTACCACTCCTACAAGTACCAGTGTTTTTCTCAGTAAGAAAGGGTAAGTAACATCCAGCAGTAGGGTGCAGCCACCCTCCCCGTTCGAGCCCCGAAGGAACCATCTGCGGTACGTTCCATTTTTTCTCCCGATTGCGACCCCCTAAATGAAGGGTTAAGCGTTTCGAACCCCCCTTCTCCGACTGCTTGTTAGCCGCGAGCCACCCGACTTTGACGTCGCCCTATAGGTTGTCTTAGTGCAGAATTAGCACGTGACAATATAAGGAGCTGGCGCGGGGCAGGTATATACTCCGATCACTTCCTGGTAAAGGGAATACATATATAGATAAAACTTTAAAAAGGTGCATAACAATAATAATAAGAATCGGCAAAGACTCCCATATAATATACAAACACTGAAAAGTGTCGGAAAATGAACATCCAAAAAACAAAAATCATGAGCCCAGCGGAAGTGGATATCACCATTGCCAACACGACTCTAGAGGTAGTCCAAGAGTACATATATCTAAGATACAAAATTAAAGTCGGAAATGAAAACCAAACTGTCGAAGTATCACAACCTTGAGTTGGGTAGCTTTGGGAAACTAAACCACATAATGAGAAATCCTGATCCTATTTGCTTAACCCGGCGTTGGTAAGGTGAAAAAATGGAACATAAGTGGTAAGGTGGGGTGTAACAAACCCCAGAAGTTTTTATTAAATGAAACATGCTTATGAAGTATTTTTGGATCTATTTAATGATTATTAGTTTAATTAAACATTACTTATTTAAATTAAAGAGAATATATATTAATAACAGCGCTAGTAAAAATATAATAAAAAAAAAACTAAAATTAGTCATTTCTTGGAATGAGAACAACCTACATAGATGTAATTGTCATTTAAAAAAAAACTATGGCCTATTTTAACACAAAACAAATTTTTTATAACTATAAACTTAGTATGCAATCAATTAAAATAAAAAGTATAGAGATATATTAATAAATATAAAAAATGCTTAAATAAGATACAAAATTGTATGCACTTCACCTTCAAAAATATTGTAACACAAATGGTAAGGTGGGGTTTGTGACACCCCAGAGTAATATATTTGTCTGCCAATAGCGTTAGAGCCTACGACTTACTAAAATATTAATATGAAACGCAAGTCAAATGTCTCAAGTGAAGCTACTAGAACCCGCAGGTCTGTAATTAAATGTTGACTGAAGTTGCAGCCTGATAAAAACGCGTGGGGTTTATCACACCCCACCTTACCAACGCCGGGTTAAAAAGAAAAGTTTATGAAACGTGCGTTCTCCCTATTGCAACTTATGGCGTGGACACGATGTCACTCGCTAAGAAGAGTATGATTAAATTTAGAACTTTCCAAAGAGCTATGGAGAGAATAATGTTGGGTGTCAGCCCCCGGGAGAGGATTAAACAGAAGGAGATTAGACGTAAAACGAAGGCGGCTGATATACGTGAAAGAATACTGAAAATGAAATGGCAATGGGTCGAACACGTAACTCGTCAAGATCCAAACCGCTGGGATCATTTCATGGAGACCAAGACTAACCAAGAGAAGCGCCGAAAGACCACAAAGAAGGATTGATGACGTCAAACAAACGGCAGGAAGAGTGGTTCCAAGCGGCAGACATGGTAGACAGGCTTCGACTTCTCGTTTTAGTTTCCCTTAAATGATCACATAAGATGACTTCCTCATCCTCATAAATCGATATAGATGCATTTAGTTTGTAATTATTGCATATGCCACCCTTTCTGAAATTTCTTCTAACTATAATTATATCTTCGACGAGTGTTTTTCGGACTAGAAATCCGACTGCCCCCTTACTTTCTGTATCATGACTTTGATACAACAACGCATTTCCTGACTGTAATGTAATGAAGTTTTCACCTTTTTTTCATATTTCTACCAGATTAATTATATCTCATTTAATATTTGGGGCTTTGTTTTTCAAGTCAAATAGTTGTGAATCAGTTAACAATAATCTGCAATTACAAATTTATGTTTATCCAGTTTCGTGCTTCCCCCAGAATTCGTAAGACAGACTGAAGATTGAATGTGGGATTTCGAATTACAAACTCTACCCACCTGGGGTAATTTATTTTTGAAAACTGACATCTCTGAAGGGTATATTGGCTTTAAAACGCCACGCTCGCCACTGCGTATTGTCGAGTTGTGATTCAGGATGTAGGAAGAATCAAATTCGAAGTAGTTAGACAATTAAGGTTAGGACCTGATTCCCCTCTGATATTAGGAGGCAGGTGGGAATCAGGACTCGCATGGGCAGGGCCGCTTCCTTACAGCAGACCTATTACCCGAATTAAAGAAAATATAAAATATAATTTTCAACAGAAAGAATTTTAATACTAGATAAGGATTAAAAAAATTGATATTTCTAACAGTTTCAGTCGTCATTAAAACAATTAAAATTAACTGTCGATACAAACAATCTACACATCGTTTATAAATCATGAAAGGCAAAGTACAATGCGGTCACAGCTGACATTGCTGACTTCTAACACAAATATTCCAAATCAAGCAAGGAAATATAACTCATCGGTTCAAAGATAGTTAGAAATGTAAACAGGAAGAAGATAATACTATTTTTGAGTAGAATAACTTTTATCTAAGTCACGAAATGCATCATACTTAAACAACAAAGCATTTGTGTTAAATTGATAATATTAAAATAAAATACATGATTCTACATAGAAGTAGAATATTTCCACAGAAATAAATATTTCAACCTTTCATTATTAGATCAGAAGGTTTATTGGTAAATAAACAATTAAATAACTAAATACCATACCTGAACTAACACCAACTAAAAATCGACTGAATAACATCCAGTATTTTCTATATTCGACAAAGAGCTCAAGAGATGAATAAATGGCACTTGATAAAGTGAAAAGGGCAAGTGAAATCAGAAGTGGTATTCGTATTGATCCTAATTTATTAGCCCACCAGCCTACCAGCGGTGAGAATAACATTTGTCCGAAAGGGTTTGCTGCAACTACGTAGCCCATGAATTCCTTTCCTGCTGTTGGATCCAACTAAAAACAAAATTTTTTAAATCCTTAGATACAAACAAATCTACCTCTGTACGGGTTTGAACCCCTCGCTCGAAGTTTTAATTTTCTTTACGAAAGCAAAAGTAAAATAAAAACAAGTCAATTCTTACTTTATCTAAATATGGCCAAACTCCAGTAACGATAATACTGAATCCCAATGAAATCATAAACATTGTAAAATAAATAACATAGATTGAAATCCATCGTTCTTTGCTTTGTATATCGGTTTCTAAGTCATCAGGTGGTGGTTTACTTGCTGGCTTGTTCCTTTCTCTAACCCACTTTGCTGCTCTTTCTAAATATTCCATTGTTTCTGTAAATAAAATCCTACTTTAATATAAAAATTAAATAAACTGACTCGCTATATAGATAGCTATTAGCGAATCTTTCAATCTATGATAAAAGTAAGGAAAGCAAGAAAAAATAAAACTAATGAAATCTTTATTTGATGTAAATTTTGAATACTTGCCCGAAAGGAAATATAAACAAACTTTTTTTATACTTAAACACAAATTACGTATAATATTTCTGAAATTCTAAAATAAGAGTTGAGTAATTCAATTCTCTCATTCAAAGAACGAAAATTAATTACATGCCAATTTATTAATTAATGTCTATTTTAGGAATTTAAATAATCTAAGCAGACTTTGTAGAAGAATCATGCGGAAGAAGAACAAATAACGTTCAAAATATAGAATGTTACATCAAAATTGTTGGTTGGATAAATTATTCATCGGGTTAAAAACAACCAAATATCTGAAAATAATAAGCCAATAATAACAGTTTTTAAAATACTTCCATGATTTTGCATTTTCTATTTTTGTTTTTGGTAATATATTAATTTATTTTTTACACTGCTTAATGCTTTTATGATTATAAACAACAGAAATCATGTTTTAAAAAACAATAGTTTAAGTTTAAGCATTTAGATGTTGTGTGCAACCACACAACACAAACATCCAATATTTTCTTTCCTAAATTATACATAAATAACAAACGAATCTTAAAAATCATAGAAACATCTAATTTAATAAAAACTTACATTAACGCAAAACAACCAGTAGAATAAATACAACAAAATTTAATTAAAATTATCATAAAAGAATGAATAAATCGAATTAGCTTTATGTGAGTCGTATGCGTAGGAAAGAGATAAAATACGTTGCCATGGTGATTAATTAATTGCAATTTTTAAAAGCAGTTCCAAAGCAGCAAGCTATCTTTTATCCTTCTTCTCATATTAAAAACTACATGTTTTAAACCTCATGTATTTCCAATTTAGAGTTAAAATCAATGAAAAATCAATAACAATTTTCCAAACAAAAGTATCATATTCCAACCTATTCATTTATAATAAAAACTACAATTTTCAGTTTTTTATTTTATTTTTTAATAATCTGTTTTTGTAAAACTTCGAAAATCAACGAGTGTTTCCTAAAACACTTATTTGAATTTACTCTGAAACCTGTTAATCGAGGAAATTCTCATGCATAAAAAGGAGATAAAATACGTTGCAATTAATAAAAATTAATTGTTTGCAATTTTTACAAGCAATTTCAAAGCAACAATGCCATTCTGCTATTAAAAATTGCACGTCTTAACTTCATTTATTTACCAAAGAAAGAAAACAACATGGTGGAGTGAAGAAGTGCGACAAGCAGTCAAAAACAAAAAAAGTGCATGGAGAAGGTTCAGAGAGACAAATGAACAAAATGACAGACAAGAATATATAATTAAGAAAAATATAGCGAAGAAAGAAATAAGAGATGCCAAGAGAAAAAGCTGGGGGGAATTCGGGAAAGAACTTGAACAAAATTATGAAACAAACAACAGAAAATTCTGAAATACCATAAGAATAAAGAAAGGGAACACAAATAAAATAATAAAAGGAATAAGAAATAAGAATAATGAAGTTATATCAGACATACAAGGCATACTAGAAGTATGGACAGAATGCTTCTTAAAGAAATTCGAAATAAAAGAAAGAGCAAACGATAGGGGAAGTACAATAAATAATGTTGAAGATAAGAAAATATGTGAGAAAGAAGAAACTCTAGAAGAGATAAATGGAGAAGAATTAGAGGAAGCAATGAAAGACATCAAATTAGAAAAGGCTAGTGGACAAGATAAAATTGAACCAGAAATGATAAAGTATTTAGGGGAGAAAGGAAGAAAATGGCTACTAAACATATTTAAAAAAGTGTGGCAGATAGAAGAAATCCCAGAAGAGTGGCAAGAAAATATAATAATCCCATTATTGTATAAAAAAGGGGAATATACAAATTGCGAGAACTACAGGGCTATATGCCTATCCTCCACCAGCTTTAAACTATACACGAAATTAATACACTCAGGTGCACAAAAAACGGGTCATTTCTTTTTCTTTTAATTTTTATGTTGTTGTAGTACTTAGAATAAAACTTTTAGTATTTTACAATGAAAGACACCATCAGGGCGAAGAAAAAAATAACATATGGTACTTATCAGTTTATTTAATTAACATTAATAAGGGAAAATGATAATGTACGTATACAATAAAGAAAATGCATTTCCGCAAAATAAACTTAACAGAGATTAAGAATGAAAATTTCATTTGAATAGATTTCAATACTTTGTATTGCCTCCTCTAGCCCTAACTATTGCCTGCATACGGCGGCCCATGCCACTAATAAGCTCACGAATATCATTTTGCGGAATATTCTGCCATTCTTCCTGAAGTGCCACACGAAGATGATTTATTGTGGTTGCTGCAACTGCACGTCCACTAACACGCCTGCCCAGCATGTCCCAAACATGTTCGACAGGATTTCCATCTGGGGTACATGCTGGCCAGTTTAGTTTTCCTATTCCAACTTCATCCAAGTATTCAGTGACGCACCTTGCTGAATGCGCTCTCGCGTTATCCTGCATCAGAACAAAGTCGTCGCCGATAATTGGAGTAAATGGAACTACGTAATTTGCCAAAACCTCCTCATTATACCGCTGTGCAGTCAGTGACCCGCCATCAATAACAATCAATTCGGTGCAGGCATCCATTGATATCCTGCCCACACCATCACTGAACCTCCACCATGGCTAACCCGGGGGTTAAACTTGCACTCCACAAATCGTTTTCCCGTTCGTCTCCATACTCGTTCTCTTCCATCTGGTGAATGTAGGAAGAACCTAGACTCCTCAGTAAACAGTACAGTACTCCATTGTGCCAATGTCCAATTCTAATGTTCGCGAGCAAATTGGAGTCTGGCTACTCGGTGACGTGGGAGTAGTTTTGGTCCAGCTGCTGGTCTGCAAGTTTTAAGCCAACTTCTTGTAACCTTCGACGAACTATCCACACACTCACATCTGTACCACGAACCTCACGGGGTTGGTTTTTTGACTTCACTGAAGTCAAATGACGATTCCGTAGAGTATTAAAGACGAGAAATCGGTCATCGTTAGCAGTCGTTTTTGGTTTCCTGCCAGATCCCGGCCTCCGCGTATTTTTGCCGGTCTCTCTAAACTGTTTAAGTACTCTTTGGATGGTAGAAAGACTGACATGAAGTAATCTGGCCACATACCGCTGGCTTCTTCCGTCTTCCACAAGAGCTACCGCTTTTGCACAATATTCAGCACTTAGAACCATAATGAACACACCAATCTCTATCGGGAATAACAGCAAATCGAAAATAAACAAATGAAAGCAGTAGGCACCTTGATGCTCTATGCATAATGTCGAATGGGCAATAGGTAGTGAAGAACTCGTATCTTTAAATTTCATTTTCGCTTATTACTGTTCATTAAATAAACTGATAAGTACCATATGTTGTTTTTTTCTACACCTTGCTGGTCTCTTTTATTGTAAAACACTAAAAGTTTTATTCTAAGTACTACAACAACATAAAAATTAAAAGAAAAAAAAATGACCCGTTTTTTTTGCACCTGAGTGTAGAAAGGAGATTAATTTATTGAACAGGCAGCGTTTAGGACAGGAAGACAAACAAATGACAATATACTGAGATGATATTTAATTTGGATGCGTATAATTAAAGGTTATGTTATTTTTTTAGTTAATTAACGAAAGTATTAGATTGGTAATGCAGAATTTTTTTAATTATAAAAAATTGTAATATAATTTTAAGATAGCTAGATTAAATTTAAGTTATTATAATGATCATTGTTAGTAAATAATTAGCTAAATTTGTAGTCTTGGAAACGTAAAATAAGTATTATTTAGAAACCTTGTAAATAGTCGTTATAGTAAAAAAAGCAAATGTGAGTTAAAAATCTAGGATACAGAAAAAACAAATTTGAAAATCAGTTGATATTTTGCAATCGAAGAGGCAACAACAAAATTAAGTTGCTCGTCTCAAAACGAATAAATATCGAATAAATAATCAAATATAAATACAGTTAATAACAAAAAGAACCAATATCCAATAAAAAGAAAGTGAATTTTGAAGAAAAATTAAGTCAAGATTGAACTTCAGGCAGTTTAAGCAAAAGCAAGTTTAAGCAAAAGCAGTTCAAGCAAAAGCAGTTCAGCAAAAGCAGTTCAACAGAAAGAGTTCGAGAAAAAGCAATTCGAAAGGGGACAACTTCAAGCAGGAACGAGTCCAGCGGGGAGTAAAGTTTATTTTGGTTAATTAAATTTGAACAAACAACGAACCTACCTAACGACCTTGAGATAAGATCTCTGTAAGCAATTAAATTAAAGAGCAAATCAATTTATATTTTTGAATATTATCGTATCCAACCTAAGTATTATTAAACAGGGGTGCATTTCAATAATTGGCAGAGCAACGTGAGGCTCATTTCAATACATATACATATTAAGAAACTTAATAGAAAAAAAGAAGAAAAAGGAGAAGAACTCTTTGCTACCTTCATTGACCTAAGAACTACCTTTGATTCAATACAGAGGAAAATAATATGGAAATGCCTAGAACAACTAGAGGTACCAAAGAAATTAATAAAGGTTATAAAAAGGATATACAGGGTGAGCAAGAGGAATTTCAAACCACGTGACCAGTTATTTCTATATTTTGGGTATATATTGCGTTCAGATATTGGTAGCGCCGTATGACATAATATAAGTGGCGTTTCTTGGTGTTTATTGTGTTTCCTTGTTCTCCGTGTTTTTGTTTAATTATTTAAAAATCAGTTCTTTTAAGAGCTAAATTTGCATTCATAGATTGTAACTGAGGTAAGTTTATCAGAATAAATTAAAGCAATCTTATAGGGATTAAATTTGTAGGTTAAAAGGTTACAACCTCAAAAAAATAGTGCAATTGTGTTTAGAAACTAATGGTGGACATTTTGAACAATTATTATGATTTTATGGTGTTATATATTTTTTAAAATATCAAATTAGATGTTTACATTCATAAAATTTTGTTTCAAAGTGATTGTATTCTAATTCCTATTCTGCCACAGATGTTACGCCAATAATAATAATCATGGGCGCTACAAGATAAACACGAAGATAAAATTAGTGCCGCAGAGATGAAATTTCTTAGAAAAATCACAGGAAAAACAAGGGTGGATAGGGAACGTAATGAACAAATAAGACAAATGGCTCAACAAGAACCAATCACAGTTAAGATAGAGATATGGCTATATAATACGAATGAACCACAACAGATTAGTGAAAAATATAATGGAGGCAGGCAGAATAGGGAAACGAAGAATATGAAGACCCAGGAAGAGCTGGATGCAGAGAATGGAGGAACTGGATAAACAGAGAGAAAAAAACGAGAGAAGAGATGAAAATACTTGCAATGGACTGGAAGGGATGGAAAAATTGGGTTAACACGACACAAGAAAAATAGTCCGACGCCCTTAAGGGTATAAGGATACTGGAAGAAGAAGAACTTCATTTATTCCCAGTTTAACTGAATATCTAAGCAAACATGGAAATTAATATTGAAGAAAGAACTAAAATTAAACAAACAATCTTAAATGCGGTAACAACAGATAAATGGAAACAACCAGAAATGTTATATCAAGCTTCAAGCAAAAGATAAGGAAATAACGAAGGGTGCAAAAAATGACAGGAGAAAACAACAAGAAGAACTAACGAAATAGGCTGAAAAAGCAGCAGGTTTGAATGATATAAAAACACTATATGATATAACAAAAAAGATGGAAGTTAAGCGAAATACTCCAATAACTCATATAAAAGTAGGGACAACATTCTAAAAACGAAACAAGAGGTAGGAATATTTCAAAGAAATTTATCAAAAATGCGAAAGAGTGGAAAGAAGGCTTCATTATAAAATTACCCAAAAAATGAGACAAAACAGACTGTGGCAATTGGAAAGCTGTAACAATTTTATGTACAACAAGTAAAATACTAACAAAGATAATACTAGACAGAATGAAGAGAGGTATAGAAAGCGTACTAAGAACAAACCAAGCAGAGCTTAGATCAAGGTAATCTTGTATTGATAAAATAAATACGCCAAGAATTATACTAGATGAAGGAAATGAATGACAAAAGGAAATATACTTGGGCTTCCTGGATTTTAAAAAAGCATTCAATAAGATAGACCGGTCTAGCATGTGGAAAATTCTGAGAAAATATGTTAGATCAATTCAATTATTATATGACATAGAAAGTGGTGTAAAAGACAAGTCACCAATCCTAATATTCCTAATAATAAGTTATAGATTGGGTGATGAGGAAAACTGTAGATAATAAAAGAGGATTGCAATGACGATTTGGTGGTAAATTAGAAGATTTAGAATATGCCGATGATGTTTGGTTAATAACAAAAAAATGAAACCATCTACCAGCAAAATTACATTTACTCAAGGAAATAGCCAACACGATTGGGCTAGAAATTAATGCAAATAAAACAAAGGTTGTAAGCATAAATACCTTGAATAACAGACAAATAGCCATAGAAGGAAATAACATACAAAACGTAGAAAGTTTCATATACGAGGGCTGTTTAGCTACCATAAAGCTGTGGTACAATGAATTTCAACGTGGTCGACTTTCCTATGGCAGTTTTCGAGCTCCTAAGCCTAAAGCAACCGTTACCGAATAGAATATTGGTCTTGTTCGGAACATCATTGAAGAGGACCGGCATGTTACTGTAAGGAGTATTCAAGCAACTCTGAAGATTGGTGTGAAAGCAATTAACGCCATTTTATACAAACATTTGAAGGTAAGTAGGTAAGCTTTGTTCCCGTTGGATAATGCTCAGCCACACACTACACACAGCTGCTCGAACGATTGTTTTTTTTTTTTAATTTTCACGGATGCAAAATGCATTGACTGTGGAGGGGAATACTTTGAAAAATTATAAATAAATGTTTTTATCAATAAATTGCGTATTACTTTACTAGGCTCAGCGGACAGAGAACATCCTATGTACTTAGGTAGTGTGATAGATGAACGTGGCAGCTGTCATCTAGACAAGAATTTGCAAAGCACAAAACGCCTTCAATATACGAGTAAACAAAGTATGGTCATCAAGTGAACTATCTAAGAAAACCAAAATACGTATTTTTAATACTTATACTCTCTGAAACATGGACAGTGAAAAATCAACAAATTATTTATAATAAATCTCTTAGAAAAATCATGAAAATTTATTGGCCAAATGCCATTGCGAATGCAGACTTATGGACAAGTACAGTACAAGAACCAGTATCAGTTATTATAAAAAGACGTCGCTGGAAATGTACTGGACACACATTAAGAAAACCAATTTAAGATATTACTAGAGAAGCACTAGATCCTAGATCACAACAATATGAAACAGAAAGCAAGGAAGACCAGCCTTAACATGGAGGAGAAACATTATTAATGAATGTAACGCCCAAAACATGGAACCAAGTAGGTAAAGGATTAACAAAGAACAAGAAGAGATGGAAAGAATTTGCAGAATTTTTATACAGAGAAGAACAACCCATTCCCCTTTAAAGTGAAAGAGTTGAGTTAAAAGGTTTTTAATAGTTTAAGTTAAAATGTAGTAAAGTGGAAGTTGGCATTTTAGTGTAAACCTTATTACTAAACTTTTAAACTCCCAATGAAACGTCCTTCGGATGACCTATGTTTTAATGAAACTACAGGGTATATGACGATTCCCAGTTTAAAATGAAAGGAAAATCAATAACAATTTCGCAATCAAAATATTGTATTTGAACCCTGCTTATTTATAATAAAAGCGACAATTTTCAGTTATTTACTTTATTTTTTAATGCTAGGTAGTCCTTGTAAAACATTTAAACCGAAATTTAATTAAATTATATTGAATGTACGCAAAAACCGAAATAGCTTTATGCAATTCTTATATGCAGAAAAGAGATAAAATACGTTGCCATGGTGATTAATCAACTGGAATTGTTACAAATAATTCCAAAACAACAAGCCATCTTTTGCCTTTCTTCTATGAAAGGTTGCCCCATTTTAACTAAATTTACTTGCCGTTTAGACCTAGAAATAACACAGAGAAAATCAATAAAAGATATTTCTAAAAATATTTAACTTATTGATACAAAACTCATGGTAAATTCCTTCCACTTAAAAGTTTTCAAAGCCTTAAAAGCAGCTCGCAAATAAAACCTTTTAGTTTAGCTTAGCTTTCTAACCTTTAAAATGCAACAAACTTTTCGTTTTTATATAAACTGTGAAAGTGTAAGTAAGTTAATTTAACAAAGATTGACTTTTTATTAATGATTTTTCGGTTCTTTTTGAAAATAACTACGTCAAACTACGTAATATTCGATTACATCATCACAAGGACCGTGTGGCCTAATGGATAAGGCGTCGGACTTCGGATCCGAAGATTGCAGGTTCGAGTCCTGTCACGGTCGACATAATTTTTTACATTTATACAAATAAAAACACTTAACTATTTTAAAATTACTATTAAATATTTACTGATATAGTTGTAACGAATGTTTTTTTTTATGTATATAATGTATCCATTAATAAACCTGGTGTTTTTGTTGGATCACAAATTAAAATTAACCTAAAAGCCCAAAGTCTGTCTTTTTTTTAATTTCAATTCTGTTGAAGGGAAAACATTCGTCAGCATTGATTACTTCCAACTCGTGAGCATTCGTGGCAAATTTTCCAGCATGTGATGCTGCGGTTTAATTTCACATTTCACGTTATTAGTTTTATTATATTAATATGTTTGGAGTAATTCCAACATCGGTAGCGCAAAAAATAAGTTCCCATGACTTAGATTCGTAAATGTACTTATCTATCCCAGGATTGCAACTACAAGAACTAAAACAAATGAAGCCAAAACTACGGAATGCATAAAATAACACATTTCTCAGGACTACTTCGAAAATATTTGGCTCAAGATTTGGTATTTAATACGTTGTGTAGGTGGATTCTGCTTGAAATTCCTAACGTGAAATTAATTCAGTATAAACATTTTCTGCGGTTTAATGATCTTTCCTCTCTAAATCTTAATTTTTTCTGACATCAAGTAGGCCACAATAACTTGGTAGATTTGCTTATGTAAAAGGAGTTTTGGGGAATTATTAATTTGAGGTTTTTTTCTATGTAATTACAGAGACGTAAAACACTGTGGTTTGTTAAAAAAAACAAAGCAAATATTAATTTTGTAAATATTTTACCTTAGAACAACAACAATAATTTGTCAAATGATTTACACAACTAAAACTGGCAGTTACAATGTCTGCCAAGTTACCAACAAAAATCATGGCTTACTTAATAACAGCAAAACGTGAATCCTTTATGGTAAAATAATCTAATTATTATAAATTTTAATCTTAGTTTTTCTAATGATTGCAACTAAAACCAACAAAATACAACTTTAAAGTAACATTTGGAAGTACAACAATTTAGCTTGCAGTTGTTGTCAAGATATTTACAAAATGTAACCAATTAAAACAAAATAATCATCAATATGGGATACAACAGTATGCTTTAAATTACTTAATAATAGTTTATCATTCAAATCAACGACTGTAACTAAAAAATATTATGTAAGTTTCATTCAAGCTTATTTGTCTAACTGAAATGTATTCAGAAACACAAATCGTTAGAAATTCGTACCAAAAGCAACCATGATTGCATACATTATTGGAATTATTTTATTTTTTGTTAATGAAATCGACTGTGAAATTCGTGAGTATTTAATTATTGTTCTTTAATTTCTTTCTTGTTCTGGTGTTCATTTACTTGTTTGTTTATTTATCTATTTTGCCAAGCCAATGTTACACCTCAAACAACAGATTCAAATTCACTTTGTGGTGTCATTTCCTAAAATTCACTGTTTGATCGTAAAACAAACTCATATCTAAGAAATATTCAAGCAAGTTACAAGATTTTCAAATCCAAAAACATATGTATGTATAATCAAAACTATGCTTGGAATTTTACTAAGTTACGTCATTTTGTTCGTTTTTTTTTTAAAGTTGCATCATTTTTGTCTTTCAATCTCAAAAATACTAACTTTGTCTCTTCTAAAATAAAGCTTTATTTAGCAAAAACCCAAAAATAATTTCGGGAAAAATTGCAACGAGTTACAAATATGTTCTGGTTCCAAAAACTTGGTTACATTATTTCGTTCTTTTATTCCCAAACGTTATATAATAAAGCCTTATTTAGCAAACACCCAAAAATAATTTCAGGAAAAATTTTATCAAATTACAAGGTTTTAATGTTCCAAAAGTACAAACAAAATCATGCCTGGAATTTTCTTAGATTTTTTTAATTTTGTTCTCTCAGTCTCAAAAGTTACATGATTTAAGTCTTTCATTTTCAAAAATTCAGCTTTGTCTTTTGTAAAATGAAACCTTATTTAGCAAATACTCAAAAATATTTTCAGAAACATTTTCAGGAAATTACAAGATTTTCTGGTTCCAAAAACACAATCGAAATAATGCCTAGAATTTACATCGTTTTGTACATTCGTTTTCATTGCCAAAAATTCAAAAATTTAGTTTTGTTAAATAAAGCCGCATTTAGCAAATACCCAAAAATAATTTCAAGAAAAATTGCATTAAGTTACAATATTTTTAAATTCAAAAAAAGCCTATAATTTTCTTAAGTTACATCATCTTGTTCTTTTTTCTCAAAAGTTATGTAGCAGTTTAGTTTTTTATTCAAAAAAATTTTTTGTAAAACAAAGCCGTATTTAGCAAATAGCTAAAAATAACATAGCGAAAAATGTTAGCACAACATTTTCAAACTACAAAAACACAGTCAAAATCATGCCTGAATTTTTTGTAAGTTACATCGTTTTATTCTTTCTTTCTTAAAAGTTTTGGGCTTTTGTTCTCAAAAATTTATACTTTATCTGTTCTAAAATAAAGCCTTATTTAGCAAATACCCAAAATAATTAAATAAAAATTACAGCAAGTTTTTCAAGGTTCAAAAAATACAATCAAAACCATACCTGAAATTTTCTTAAGTTAGATTATTTTGTTCTTTCATTCTTTCATTTTTTATTCTGAGAAAGTCAAATTATGTCTTTTGTAAAATAGAGCCAATTTAGCAAATACCCAAAAATAATTTCGGGAATAATTTCAACAAGTTACAAAGTTCCAAAAACACTATCAAAACCTTGACTGGAATTTTTTTATGTCGCATAATTTTATTCTTTCTTTGTCAAAAGTATCATTTTGGTCTTTTATTCTAACAAATTCAAGCTTTGTCTTTTGTAAAATAAAGCTTTATTTAGCAAATACTCAAAAATAATTTCAGGAAAAGTTGCAGCAAATTACAAGATTTTCAGGATCTAAAAACACAATCAAAATCATGCCTAGAAGTTTCATTATTTTGTTCCTTCTTTTAGAAAAGTTCTATCATTTTAATCTTTTATTCTCAGAAAGCTAATCTTTTGTAAAATAAAGGCTCATGTATAATGGTAAGCCACCGTTTGATAACAAAATAAATTCCCATAATCACATCAAACCTGCACCAGGTTTTGAAATTTTCATTAATTTGTCCTTTCATTCTCACAAATTATATAAATTTGGTCGCTCGTGCTCAAAAATTCAAACTTTATCGCTCGTAAAACAGAGTCACATTAAGCAAAAACAATTTCAGAAGAAATTTCAGGAAGTTACGGGGTTTTTTTAGGTTACATCATGTTATTCTTTTTTCTCGGTCTTTATTAGTTCTCAAAAATTTAAACTTTGACTTTTGCAAAATAAAGCCCTACTTAGCAATTACTCTGAAATAATTTCGGGAAAAGTTGCAGTGAGTTACAAGATTTTCAGGTTTCAAAAACACAATCAAAATGATGTCTGGAATTTTCATAAACTGCATGGTTTTGTTTTTCTTTCTCAAAAGTTGTATCATTTTCAACTTTTCTTCTTAAAAATTCAAAGTTTGACTTTTGTAAAATAAAACCATATCTAACGAATAGCCAAAAACAATTTGTGGTAAAAATCCAACAACAACAAAAACACAATAATCAAAATCATTCCTGGAATTTTCATAATTGTGTTCTTACATTCTCAAAAGTCATCATTTTAGTCTCTCATTTTCAACAATTTAAATTTTATCATTCGTAAAAAGCCACATCTAACAAATATTCAGAAATAATTTGAAGAAAAAATTCCAACACCTTACAAAGACACACGCAAAATCATTCCTGCAATTTTTAAGATTCATAATTTTGTTCTTTCATTCGCAAACGTTGCATTTTTTTGCTCTGCCATTTCCAGAAATTCATTTTTTTTATACAATAAGGCCATATCTAAGAAATATTCAAAAATAATTTATGGAAAAATTTCAAAAACCCAGTCAAAATTATGCCAAGAATTTTCTTAAATTAGATCATTTTGTTCTTTCCCTCTCAAAAATGGTATCATTTTGACCTTTGATTCTCAAAAATCAAACTTTCTCTATTGTAAAATAAAATCATCTTCGCCAAATATAGAAAAACAATTTGTGAAAAGAATTCCAATAGCTTACAAAAACACAATCAAAATCATGCCTGGAATTTTCTTGAGTTAAATCATTTTGTTCTTTCCCTCTCAAAAGTTGTATCATTTTGATCTTTGATTCTCAAAAATTCAAACTTTCTCTTTTATAAAACAAATCCATATCTACGAAATATTCAAAAATAATTTATAGAAAAAATTTCAACAATTTACAAAAACACAATCAAAATCGTGCCTGGAATTTTCTTAAGTTAAATCATTTTGTTCTTTTCCTCTTAAAAGTGGTCTCATTTTGGCCTTGATTCTCAAAAAATCAAACTTTCTCCATTGTAAAATAAAGCCATGTTTGCCAAATATCCAAAAACAATTTATGGAAAAAATTCCAACAACTTGCAAAAACACAATCAAAATCATTCCTGGAATTTTCTTTGGTTTCATCAGTTTGATCTTTCATTCTCAAAAACTACATAATTTTGGTCTATCATTTTCAAAATTCAAACTTTGTCTTTCGCAAAACAAAACCGTATTCACCAAATATTTAAAAACAATTTGTAAAAAAAAAATTCAATAACTTCACACAACAAAATCATTCCTGAAATTTTCTTACGTTACACGTCACGAAATCACGCTTGGAATTTTGTAAGGTTTTTTTGTATTTTAATTTTTAATTCTCAGAAATTAAATTCATCATCAGATGTAAAAGGCATTTTAATAAAAATTAACTTTCAGCAAGTTACATCCACGTATGTAAAAGAAGCGATCCTGAATTATCAAGCTGCATAACAAATTCAATCGAAACCCTTAAACCTTACTTGAAGGATGGCATATCAGAATTGGATGTTCCACCATTGGAACCTCTTTATTTAAAGAATCTTCAGCTTAATGTAGGGTCAGGTGGACAAAAGATAGTGACAAACTTATCAGACATACAAGTACGAGGAGCATCTGATTTCGCAATACAGGATTTACGGTAAAAACCAAAATATAATAATAATAATAATAATTACTAACAATAAGAAGAACAAGATGGAGAACAATAAGTAGAAGAAACGACTTATGAGAAAATCTGTACACAGAAAAACATCTCCACAGTGATTTAAACTACTAATTTTCTATACTTAGAATAGAAGACCAGTGGTTCAAATCCCTGCGAAGCTCTACATATATATTTCCACAATCATCGAAATACATTAAAAGTATTTCTAGAACGAAGTAAATCCCCAAAAGTTATAACAATCATGTAATTAAATTAATAATTACTGTATGTTCAAATAAAAAACTCCACGATGAATTAGAAATAGTCAGTATTTAACTAAATACGTTTGCTATTTGTTCAATTCCGGTGGCAAACGTGGCCTAAAAATTAACAAATGCGATTGGCACTCCCTTCGTTATCCATGACTTATTTTTAATTGAACGTATGTTACAACCGAATTAAATTACATTGGGTGTTCAGTAAAAATAATAAAACAATTTGGAATCGGCTATGACTTACAAACCGTATGTCCCTCCTTGATACACACAGTCTAAAATAAAACGTAGTTCAATAAATCGTAGCCAACTCCAATCGATTTTTTTATTGAAGATCCCTTATAATTCGGGAAATAATAAACCTAAGGGCAAGGTGTATATTTTCAGAGCGGATGTCGATATCAACACATTTCAATATGTAGTCAATGTTCCCAAAATTTATTTGGACGCATTGTATGAAACCGATTCCAAGTTGCTGTTTTTGCATATCAAAGGGAAAGGAGATATTAATATAAATATAAGTAAGTATTTTTGTGTTAATTTTGTTGTTTTTTTATGTTGCCAATTTCTCTGCTTTTACACTAAATCAAAGATCACTGATTATATTTATTTATTTATTTTAAAACTACTAAACTTTGCGAAAACATTTTTCTACTGATATGACAAAGCTTTTAAACAATGAAAATTTGTTGAATTTTTGTCTTCGAGAGTTTCTGGAAGCTTTATTAAATTCCAAGACTGTAAGAAAAAGGTAGAAAATCTGCTCAAACAATAAAATAATAAAGTCACTAACATACTTAAAGCTTCAGAAACTTTCATTAATAATCAAGAAACGAATTAATTTTTGAAATTGTTTGAAATTAACTGAAAAATAAATAATCAAAAAAGTATAAAAACTAATAATATTTTCTGGTGGAATAAGCTTCAAAACTTCTGTTTAAAAAATCCTGAGTTACAAAGAAAAGACAAAACGCAATTAAAAGTAAAATAAAATGTATTTCCCCAAAGGAGCGAATCCTTACAAATTTAATTTCCAAAATAATAGAATTATTAATTAAATTATTAACCAAAATATTAAGATAACCAAGCTTTCTTTGCTATGCTATGCTATGCTATGCTATGCTATGCTATGCTATGCTATGCTAAGCTATGCTATGCTATGCTAAGCTATGCTATGCTATGCTATGCTATGCTATGCTATGCTATGCTATGCTATGCTATGCTATGCTATGCTATGCTATGCTATGCTATGCTATGCTATGCTATGCTATGCTATGCTATGCTATGCTTTACTATGCTTAATACTTCAACATAATAATCAACAAACAAATTTGTTTTTGAAATTATTACAAACTGAAAAATACATAAGCAAAAAATTACAAAACATATCTAATTTTCTTGTAGAATTTGCCTCTAACAATAGTTCTGAGGCTTCAAAAATATTGTTTAAAAAAACAAGATTCAAAAATCATAAAAAGTAAAGGTCTTGCCCTACACTAGTAAATCCTTAACAAATTAAATTTCTAAAATAATAATATTTCTAAGACTGTACAAAAGCGAGGTAGGTTTATCTAACAATAAAATAATACAATGCTCAAATTTTCACAAATAATAATTGATAATCGACAAACAAAATTATTTTTGTAATTATTACAAGTTAACTTAACAGTAAATAACAAAAAAAAAATAAAAACCAAACAAAATTTCCTGGTGTAATTAACCTCTATCAATAATATTGAAGCTTCAAAAATTCTGCTTGAAAAAATTTCAGAGTCAAAGAACAGACGACCACTGAATTTTTCGAATATTTTACTAAAGATTTTCATGCTAAAATGTAATATTCCTAGATTTTTAAATTTTTTGTAATTATTTTTCTTAACGATTTTTGATTCTTTGTTGAATTTTAAAGAATATACAAAGACTGAGCAGAAGGTCTATTCAAATTTTACAATCTTCATTAATAATCAACCAAGAAATTATTACAAATCAACCGGTAAATAGATAAACAAATCATATTTTTTCCGGTGAGATTAGCCACTAAGCATAGTTTTGAAGCTTCAAAAATTCTGTTTGAAAAGGTATTTCCCCAAAAGATGCTTATAAATCAAATTTATAAAAAAATATAATTATTAATTAGATTAAAGTATTAAGATATCCACATATATTCGAATATTTTGCTAAAATTTTTCATATTAAAATGTCAATGTCTGAATCTATAAAAAATGTATTGTTTTTTTTTAATTATCAGGTGTGAACTCAAAAATAGATAAACAACAAATTGGCAAACGAATTAATTTTTTGAAGGATTTTTAGATCTTAAGCTTCAAAATTTCTGTCCAAAAGAGGCGAGACAAAGTTTTAAAAAAACGGAAAATATTAAAAAACTCGTTTAATTCGGCATTTATTCGAAGTTTTTCAATGCTTTCTTTTGCTGCACCTCAAGTTTTTGAAAATTGTACAATATTTTCGTAGAATTTTCTAAGAGTTTTTCAGTAGTTCACAGTGAATTTTGGCAAATAATTTATTTTTTAGTACACGCTCCCAAAAGTAGCTATTTTACGGACTCATTTAAGTCCGTAAAATGAGTCTTTTCCGGACTCAATCCCAAAAAGTCTGATTACTATAGTGACACTCATTTAAGTCCGTAAAATGCTATATTTTCGGCCTTGTCCCTAAAAGTTGTCATAGCAACCTTTTGCTTACTCGTCATCAATAAATTTTATGACATCATAACTTGGTACGTCTACATGAAGTTCCAAACGATTTACAAATTTTATAACCTAAAAAACGTCAAATGTCAAACAAACATTAATGACACACAACACGATCTGTCAAAAATTTGCAAGTGAAATTGGAAATTGGAAATATAAACATGCCAAACATAATACTAACTTTACAAAAAATAAATATGGGCTAAATTAGAAAATAAAAACCCGATTTCTTTCTTATTTTCAAAAATTTATAGACCTTGTGATTAAACACGGCTGCCTAATCTTAGAAAACTACAAAAATAATTTATATTTAGCAATTACATTTTGTATTTTTTTATCGGGTATTATTGGTAACGCCGACCATTGATCATGTGATTGATGACGCGCATTACCTGGATCGCCAACTAGACTATACAACGTGATTTTTTAAAAACTCAATTGCAGCAGGCCGTATTCTGTCCTAATAACCTTAGAACTGTCTGTATTAGGTCAGAATACGGCCTGCTGCAATTGAGTTTTTAAAAAATCACATTGTATGTGCTCTGATCACATTAATCATACATAATACATAAAAGGTTTGAATCTGTTTTTGGGAGCTCATCTGCTATTCCAGACTCGGTTTCGCCTCGTCCGGAAACAGCAACGATTCGTCCCAAAAAGCTTGATTTTAGGTACTTGTTACAAAAATAACTATTAAGATCATCGTTGTAAAACCTACAAATGAGATTAAATACACAATCTAATAATTTCTCAAAAAAAAATGTTAACTAAAAATGATTTCACTGAAAAATTTGCTTTGTTCTTCAGTTTTTTGCTGAAAATTTTCATAAACCCAGTCATATGCGAATTCAATACATTTTACGCTTTTCTTTATTAAGAAAATTACTAAAACACTTAAAAATTGAAAAAATCAAATTTTCTTCAGATTAGAGTTTTTTTGTTTAATTTTCAACAAATTTCAATAGTTTTTCCATTCTTAAATAAAAGATAAAATAAACATCTTCATGAAAAATACTTCAAGAAACAGAAGTCTTCTCAAAACTTTGAGCTGTGGTCTTAACTACTTAAATGATTAAGAGATAATGATTTGTATGAACAAGACAAAGATAAAAATAATGGCATTTTATTTAGGAACAATCGAAAAAGACCTTCGGATCAGTTCAAGCTAAGAAATCGAAATTGTAAATGGGACAGATTTAACACAAAAGTTTTTCTGTGAAATAATTAAGCACTTAAAACTTTGTAAATAATACACGTGTAACATTAATAGTACGTACTGAGAATCTAGCTTTAAAGAGAGTTAGTTAATTATTTGCTTGGAATTTTGAAGAGATGCGCCCACTTTTTAAAATTTACCCTTCAAAATTCTAAGGCTAAATTTCTGTAATCAATTCCAAGCTAGGTACTAATTTTAGGCCAATTAGAATTGATGGATTTTTTATTAAATTCGAAACATTAAGAAGGTATTCGCCCATTATTTAAATAAACTATTAGTGTGTTAGACTTTTTTTAATTCTTGAATTGATTCATCACCTTCCCTGATTTTATTATGTAATGCAATAATATACGAGTAATTCAAAAGTCGAATTTTGCAAACCAAAGGCAAAAACATCACACAAAGCAGAAAATTAAAACAAAATATCTCCAAGAAATTTACGAAACATTAAAAGATATTCGTCCGTTATTTACTCAAACACCGTGGTATCTATTCTTCAAGTACTATCCTTAAAGTCTGAAGATAAATCTAATCATTTTACAACTAAAAATAAAAAATACTCCAAAGATTAATCAATTTCAGCCGATTATCGTTTCGATTGCACGATGAAAGGAAACAAAATCGAAAAAGATGGCGAAACTTACTTAGAATTCGAACCAATGGACTGCGAAGCGACTTTTCGGGATCTTAAAATACATTTGGGGAATTTATTCAATGGTAATAAGATGCTTGGAAATGTTACGAATAACGCTCTCAATGATCATATCGGCTTATTTTACGAAGAAATTAAACCTAATTTAAGACATACACTCTCGCAATTATTCACAAATGTAGCTAATAAGATAACTCTTAGATTTAGTTATGAGGAATTATTTCCTTGAATTGTCATCATTTTAATCAAAATATTTGATCTTTGCTATGTACTTTTTTAATGTTAATTGTGAATGTTGCATATTTTTAGTTTTATATGGTGCCGACCTTGCCGTATGAGTTTGTAGAATAAATTATAATAAAGACAGTTTAATAAAAATCAGAAAGAATTAATCAATATTTTAACAATTTATTTACACTTAAATTTTTGTAAAATGTTGTTAATAAAACAATAATTTCTTAATTGTTTTTTACGCTTCCTTTGCAGGAATTTTTGGGAAATTTGGGCCACACTTTATCAAAGTTTCTTTTTTCGATAATATAACTTCCTAATTAACGAGTCGTGTTGAGGCTGTCGAAGGGAATACAGGTGTTCGTGCGACAGACCTAAACGCTTTCAGAACTTTCCTCAGAAAACGTATTTTTATTAGAAAATAAATCGTATTGCTACCGGGGCAATATCAAGACTCTGGTAACTATAATAATAATTGTAATGATAATTATAATAAAAACAAAACGGGTGAAGAAATAAATAAATAATCTAATAGTGTTAGTGCAAGTGCAATGGGAAGGGTTACGGACGAAAATGCGCGCCAGATCACAGGTGGAACTAGGTGCAGTTTACCTGCGCTAAGCTAAGTGTATTATGTATTACTGTAACATATTAACAATTAAAATAACAATAACATTACATTACATTACATAATGCGTTTCATACCATAGACCTAGGAAACTAGCGGTAATACAAGAAATAGAGTTAGTATAAAATGAAAAACCATCTCGGCCATATATTCAACTCCCACAGAATATGTGATCTACTAACTACTTTGCACTGTAGAAGCGGCATCTAGCGGCTAGCGTCACAGGCATATTAACGTTATACACTATACAGTGCTCCCAATCCCCACCTATCATAACAAATCCCTTCACACCCTATTGAAATGGGGTGGGCCTGGTGTAATCCAGGATTGATCCACGGGAATCTGCTCCCTGCCAATTGATGACGATGATGGCAATAATATAACTCCCTAATTAACTAATTTTATTTTTTTAAATAAATATTACACCTAAATCTATGAAAACTGAACAAATATTTAATAAAGAATACAGTTATTAAGATGTCTAGATTCTGTGAAAAAAATGATACAGTAAAATATCAAATTTAACTATAGTTTTTCTAAGAACTTTTGATTTCCAAGAAAAATGTATCTTAAACGAACAATTATTATGAATTCCATGTAAAATTATACATAATTTAAATTTCACGGTCGCGAGTTTCAATTGTGTAATTAACCATCAAGCTACTTTGTAGCAGTACGTAATGGAGTTAAATTAAAAATGCATTACCTTGTTAAAATGAGTTATTTTTTTTAATATGAATCTCCAAATTTTTTAAGAAATTTTATAGGTATTTTTCATGAATATTTTCAAAACTTCCTAGAAGTTTTTCTGACACCCTACCGGTTTGCTATAAATTATCTAAATTGGTTGCAATGCATATTTTTAAATTTCCAAAAGGATCCAGGAATTCTCCAAAAATATTTTGAATTTCCTTGGTGTCGTTTCTAACACGAAATACATCGCTTTAACCACGCACCCTATTTAGAAGTTTCTGTGAACTGAATTAGTATGTGAATTTGCCAAATATCACCCTGCAAAAGGAGTTTCCTCTTAAAATAGCTTGGATTCTTAAGAATTCTAAACACTTTTTTGTGGACGTGAAAATGAGTTTTTGAGTACCGTAAAATGATTTAATTCGTAGAATTTCCCAAAAATTTCCTAAACTTTCCTCGGCGCTACAAATGCTTTATTTGAATTTCTCTAGATATGAAAAACAAATCTTTTACGTTCATATACCAATAATCTCCTGCATAGAATTTTCCAGTTTCCCGAATTCACAAATTTCACAAATGTCTTCCCACATTTCCCAAGTTTCTTTTGCCCAGAATTTTCTTAACAATTTCCTGAAACTTATATACAACATTTTTTTAGAACAGCTTGAATATGTTATAGATTTCCATGAACTTTTTCAGATGAAAACTAAATTACCCCATATACTAATTTGCTTAACATAATTGTCCAGAAATTAAATGTCCCGAATGACTACTGAGGTAAGGAAGAATTCATATGTTAAAATTTCCTCCCAAGCAAGAGTTTGCAGTTCCACAATTTCACCTGAAAATATTGTCTTATTAATTTATTTCGTAAAAATTTCTGAATTTCTTAAATGATTTCCGATGGGGAAATTTCCTAAATTACAAACGAAAAAGGATAAAAGGCGAATCTCCAGCTCCTTAAAACCGAAACCTTTCGCCCAAGGGAGCATACCCCAACAGAAAAAATCTGGTCCTCCAAGTTGGGGATTAGGATTGGGCCAGCACTCCTGTAGAAAAATAATAAATATTTAGCTCTTAGAACCACGTGTAAGCCTCGGAATCTGGATGGAAATAAATTACGACACCGTATGGCGAGAAAAAGGACTATGATAATTGGCTCTTGGAATGTTCAAAGCATAAACAGTAAATATGTAGAAGTCATAAAGGAATTAGGGAAACTTCAAATTGACATCGCGTTCCTGCCTGAAACTAAAAAAAGGTCAAGGAAGCGAAGAAATAAGTGAATATATCCAATTTCAGGTTGGTGTAGCTGTAGATAAAGCACAAAGAGCCAAAGCCGAAGTATATATCTTAATTAGATTAAAAATTGTATTAACATCTCCGAAAGAATAATGGCAATTGTTACATATATCCTTATATGGATACGAAACTGTTATAATGGGAGTATATGGGCCAACTGACGATTCCGATCAAAATACAAAAATATTTTTTATCAAGACTTAGCAGGATTATTAGAAGGAATAAAAATCCACACGAAATTATATTAGCCGGAGACTTTAACGATGACGTAGTAGGAAGATACGGAGAAGGGGTTGTTAATAACTTAGGAGAACATCTAACTGAATTCTGTAAAAACTTTTAAATGCTCATTTCAAGCATAAATACATTCACCTAGTTACGTGGACACGGCCCGCAATGCAACAAAAGTTCATAATAGACTTATAATAACTAGACAAAAATGAAAGATAAAGACGCAGGATTGTAGAATAAAGAGGGGTCAATTATGGGTCAGATCATTACTTACTCACTGCAAAAATATTATTTCTATACGAAGCTCACCGTATTACATCTAAACAGACAAGCTATGGGAGAACAGACTACACGAAGAGTTAAGTAAGGCACAAATAAACGAAGATGATGCGGAATATGAAATCATAAAAACTGCAATATAAAGCCGCAACAAGCCTTGGGAAAGCACGAAAATGGAAAAAGTAAAAAAAGACCGGTGTGGTTAAAGGACGAAATTGAAGAATTAATAACTGAAAAGAATTAGTTGTACAATGACTGGTTAACTCACAGAACTCAAAAAATAGGGATAAATATAAATGGAAAAATAGAGAACTAAGAAGGGATTGGGAACAAAAATACTTACAGACTAAAGGGTTAATAGGTGGATTCCAGTCAACAGAAGACAAATATCACAAATAGATTTGATCAACTCATTAGCAGCAATGATAGAACATTATGAAGAATTATTGAGTGAAAGACGGCCAGACTTCCTTGACGTCCAACTTGTAGAAACTGTGGAAAGAAGACCAAATGCAAGTAACTCACGAGGAAGATAGAAGATGTGTAACCCAAGTGAAAAATGTGAGATTGCCAGAACCGGGAAATATTTCTGTGGCGTTAATAAAATACAGAGAAAATAGAGTGATACAAAGAATCACAGAATTAATGAGGAAATGTTGCCAATTGAATAAAATCCCAACAGGATGATATTATATCCCTGTTCAAAAAAAGTTACATAAAAAACCCTAAGTGGTATAGAGGATTAAGTGTGAATGACACCTTAAGCAGAGTTTTTGAAAAAAAAATCAGTCCTTCGCAAAGATGCAACCGGAGGAGACATTGAAAATGATGAAGTAGAACGCAAATCTTAGAAAGTCACAGTCTAAACAATACACAGTCTTAGGATGGATCCGACGATAGTACGGCACGGCGAACAACTGGACAACTAATCAAAGTACTGATCCACAGACAACCGCAGTACGCCCTCAAAGTATAAAACAGGTTATTAAATAGGAAAGAATTCCCAAACAGGTCAGATTGGTCTTTCTAGAAAAGCAAAAAAAGAGAGCAGATGAGCCGCAAACATACCGCCCGCTGTATATGTTCAATACAGCAGGCAAATTAATGGAACGGCTGATCTGCGATAGGCCACAGGGGGGAATAGAGGTAAAAGGGGGATTATGCGAGAGACAGTTCGGCTTCCGCAAAGGACGTTCCACCATAGACACGCTATAGAGATGGCCAAGAGTATAGTAAAGACAGCAAACTCAGGAGATAGAAGAGGACGGAAATTCTGTGCCATGCTGACCCTGGAGGTGGGGAATGCATTTAACAGCGCATCATGGCACGGAATAGTATAGGAACTGAAGGAAAGGGAAATCTCTACTTATCTCATACAAATAATAAGTAGCTACTTCACAAATAGAAGGGTAAAAATAGGGCAATCAGAGAAGGTAATATCATGTGGTGTTCAACAGGGGTCCCTACTTGGGTCACTATTGTTGAATTTATACTATGATCGTATTTTAAAGCTCGATATACCAGAAGGAATACAACTAATAGGATACGCAGATGACCTAGCGATAGTAGCCTCTGGAAGAACTGGAGAGATGGTTGAAGAGAAGACCCATATCGCAATACCCAGGATACAGAATGAGATGCCTCGTAAAGAATTGCGAATGCCTCCACACAAGATAGAATCGGTTGTGCTGGTCGGAAGGAACATACTAAGAGAATTAACCAGAAATGTGAATGGATTGGAAATTAAGACCGCCAGAGTATTAAAATACTTGGGTGTTCGAACGAAGTAGGCAGCGAGGACCACCAAACTAGGAATGTAACCAGGAATGTAATAAGAGCAGTAAACACATGTAACTCGTAAATAGTAATATGATAGGTATCTAACTGTTATTCTATAAGTTATGTAAGTTTTGTATTGTGAAAGTAATAAAGTACGAGTAGAAAAGATGAACAGCTCCCTCTGGGAGGAAGCTGGTTTCTGAATGCCCACTAGTTGGGGCAGCTAACGGCGCCCACTACGCCATTAAAGAAAAAGGTACTGTATATCTAAAAATCTGAATTCCTCGAGGATGTTAAACATTTTGCTTTCTGTGGGCGTGGAAAATGGTTTGCCAAATTTGATAGAATTTTTTAACGATTTTCCAAATGTCTTCGAATTAATTTGTTAAAATTTCCTTAAAAATTTACTGAATTTTTTCGTTTTATAATTTTTATGTATACGAAGACTTGACTTGGGGGGCTAAAAAAGCAGCATGCTTGCCTGAAATTTTTGTCCCAAACTTGAAAAACAAACGTAGTAATACTACATCAAATAATAGCTCACCAAATTTGAAGTTTGTATTATTTAGTCCGAATATTTCTTTATCAATCCTCGCACATGTTCTTAAATTTCAAACGAAAATAGTTAGCAAAACTAGTTCAAAACCAACAATAAGCTGAAGTTTTTAATGATTCAGCTAACTAACCCTTCAAACAAAAATTAAATGAAAATGAACCGATTAATTTCATATTTGCCCTTTTAACTGTTATGAACTTCATGACTCATTGTTTCACAGTACCTACTAAAACCTAATTAATATTAATTTTGGGAACGAACCTTTAAACCTTTTTATTGTCACTCTCATTAGTAATGTTGTTTAACACAAAAGTTTAGTAATGAACAATGCAAAAGGTGCTTTTGTTTTTGAAAACTAAAGCAGAAGGCTAACGAACTTTGCAAAGCTAATTTGGCTAATTTTTAAGATGGTTTTTAAATTGGAAGGCGATTGAACTGTTAAATAAATAATTCTATTATATAGTTTTTATTTTATGAATAATAAATCTGTAAATAAATTCGTTAAGTAGTTAAGTAAACATTACTCAGTCAATTAGTACACAAAAATAAATAAATAAAAATCCCTGAAATCATTGAAATCATCAAGCCAACCTGTTAAAAGGAGAATAAAAACAAAAATTCGACTTTTATAAATATTTAAAATGTTTACAGCAATTTTAATAACTCAAACCTTTGGCACTTTTTGAATAAGTAATAAAATATTACACAATTATTCTCAGTCATAAAAACGCACGAAATATTTAATTTTTACTATAAAACAAACGGGAAACAATTACTTTCGCTCTAAAATATCTAACAAGCCAATGTTTAATTTTACTTAGCGCTTTTAAAAGTTAATAAACTCTCATAAACAAACCAATCTAACAGTGACTTATCACATAGTTAACATTATTATCATAACATGTCAAGGCTAAACGAATAGGTAAAGAAAGATAAGTGAGTTATAAATCAAGTCTGTGCATAAACCTATAAATATCACTTATTACTTGCAAATTTCAGACAATTTTGAATACAATGGCTTTTTGGCTTTTTTATTTTATAATTGTTGCATTAACTTAAGCCAGTAGTATTAAGCGCGCGCACAATAAGCCTTTATTTTTATTGCAATATGCAAATAATTCTGTTTATAATTTAAATCTCAACCTTCTGCTTTTACACAAAAAAAATACTTTCACTAAAACTGCAACAATGCCTGCTAATTATGAAAGTTACTGCTTAAACTACAAATGTAAATCGGATGCTAAATTAAACGGGTTTTTGAAGCAGCGGAATAATTAAATGTGCAATTCTGCAATAAACATTAAATTTTAAACGTTAAACACCGCAGCATAGCAACTTATAATAAGTTTTAAAACATCCTTAAAAGTTTTAATAATATGCAAGTACATAAACACAATATTTACAAACAAAGAAACAAGGATAAAACCTACCGATAATTTTGGAATTTACATTCCTAAATTTCTAAACAGCTGCGTAACATTGTAATAACTTTAAAAGAATTTTCTTTTTTCAACTATTCAACTTTCACAGGCACAAAATTATTTTATAAACACAACTTTAACAAAAACTATGGGATCAAAGATCTCAGACTATTGTTCACTATGTTATGCACACAAACATTACCCCATGATCAACCTTATCCCGTTTTAAAACGGTGACATTCCATTTAAGCGAGAGTGAGATAGTTAGATTATACTCTACCAGCTGATATTTCGAAATAATTTTGAAAGCAGGAAACGGTTGCCATCTGTGGGCGTCAGGCAAAACTCACTCTGTAAGATCTCTTTAATTATGTTGCATTATAGTCCAGTCAATATAGACAAAAAAAAGCGATTTGTTTGCAAAAGGTCGGGAAGTTTTGAAATTTGGCACAGAGCTAGATTTCAAGGTTCTTATTGAGCCCCTGAATTTGCCAATATGGCGTCGCGCCGCTCGCGACGCCATCTTGGAAAAATGGCGCCGAAAAACATAGATAGCTCTATATGTCCTAATCCGTTGATTTTATCGAAAAAATACTTCTATACAAAACTATTCTCTATAAAATTTTCTACAATTTTGCTCTGTATGATTTTTTTGTACGGGCAATAGTTATGGAGATACAGCCTCTCAAATACGGGGTAAAAATTAAATTTTGCCTTTGTTCGCATTTTTAGACGTATAAGTTTATTTGTTGCATAAATAAAAGTACATTAAACCGAAATACATTAACAGTGACGAATTCTAGTATGTTAATAGCAAAGAGAAGAATAACCATCCCCCTCCTCTAGCACTCCCTTCTCCAGGAACCCCTTTAGTGGTGGCCCGACGGTCCGGCGCAATCGGCATCCTCGATCTCAGGATCCTCTGGAACATCCTCAACGTTCCCATCTATTTCCTGGATATCTTGAAACAGATGTAAATCGTCAAGTTTTGCATCGTTGTGGTCATCTTGAACTATGTCATCTGCGTTGCTACATGCATTTCCGTCACAAACAGCACAGATTCTCGAGCATTTCAAACCCGCTTTGCGACAGCTGCAAGCAGGACCACAACCCTTTCGACATTTACAAGAAACGCACTTCAACAGGTTAGCTGGGGCAGGTTCCTTGGACGATTTGAAATTTGGCATAGAGCTAGATTTCGAGGTCCTTATTGAACTCCTGAATTTGCCAACATGGCGTCGCGCCGCTCGCGACGCCATCTTGAAAAAATGGCGCCGAAAAACATAAAAAGCTGTATATGTCCTAAGCCGTTGATTTTAGCGAAAAAATATTTCTATACAAAACTATTTCCTATAAAATTTTCTACAATTTTGCTCCATATACTTTTGTTGTACGGGCAATAGTTATGGCGATACAGCCTCTCAAATACGGGGTAAAAATTAAAATTTGCTTTTGTTCGCATTTTTAGACGTATAAGTTTATTTGTTGCATAAATAAAAGTACATTAAACCGAAATACATTAAGAGTAATACTTTCCGTTTGTTGAGAACGATTGTGTTGTCTCCCTTAGTACAGGGATCGTCGGCAATAGTTCCATAAATTGTCATATGGCGCGTGAAGCGGGTACAACTGCTATGCATCAAATTATCGGACAAACATTCGCTTCCATACAACTGAAAAGGAAAGATAGAGTTCTTCCACTTTCAACCATCAATTCCGGCATAAAAGTCGATGGCGTTGTGGTTCCCATTAACCCGCTATTGCTTTTTCAAAGAATGTGTATTGTTAAGAGGAACGAACAACAATTGCAAGAGTACCTTCATTACGAACTTGCACCATTCCAATTATCGTTATTCACGGAAGATGGTATACGCAAGGGAACGAAATCCTCTTTGTATGCTGTTCTTGAGCCAATTGAGCACACTCTATGCGAACCAAACATTTATGTAGTCGACTGAGGACACCTCCTCCATAAAGTGCGTTGGCATAGTAATGACTCTTTCGCGTTAATATGTAGCAAATACCTCCAATATGTCAAGAAGAATTACAGTTCAAATGCAATCATAGTTTTCGACGGATATCCAGCTACAGGGACGGTCAATATAAAATCACCAAAACCGTCGAACGATTACGGCGTTCACGGGTCCACAAATCCGTAGAAGTAATCTTCGATGAAACCATTAAGGTGACTTCATCTCAGGAACGCTTCTTATCGAATGAATCAAACAAAGGTCGTTTAATCGCAATGCTTAAAAAGAAATTCGAAGAGGCTGATTTTGTGGTTAAGCAGGCCGTAGAAGACGCAGATACCCTTATTGTAACTACCGCGTTGGAAATGTCCTCTTCATGGCAGTCTGTCTATATTGTAGGAGAAGACATTGATCTGCTTGTCCTTCTAACAGCTCTAGGGCACGATTATCACAACGTTTATTTCCGAAAATCAAGCAAGGGTCGAATCTCAGAGAAAATGTATAACTCACGCAGCTTGAACTTCAACGAAATTGTAGCAGATAACATTCTCTTTTTGCACGCATTCAGTGGTTGCGATACAACATCCTCCGCCTACAATAAGGGAAAAGTGAAATTTCTCAATCCGCTCAAAAACTCTCGGTCTCTTAATGACATTATTGGAGTGTTCAAAAATCGTGATGCTGAGCCTGATAGCGTAGCTGCGGCGGGGGAGAAATTTCTTATTGCTTTATACGGGAAAAATCACGAAACCAATTCCACCCTCAACTCGCTTCGCTATAATCTTTTTGCCAAGTGTGCTGCAAAAAAGCACCTTCCATCTTGTTTTCCTACCACCAACAAGCGAGGCCGCTCGACTGCACTCATTTAGAACTTACCATCAAGTTCAACAGTGGCTTGGTGTAGAGAAGAATCCACTCAATTGGGGGTGGAAAATATCCAGAGATGGCCTGGTGGCCATAACTTCGCCCAAGGAACCTGCCCCAGCTAACCTGTTGAAGTGCGTTTCTTGTAAATGTCGAAAGGGTTGTGGTCCTGCTTGCAGCTGTCGCAAAGCGGGTTTGAAATGCTCGAGAATCTGTGCTGTTTGTGACGGAAATGCATGTAGCAACGCAGATGACATAGTTCAAGATGACCACAACGATGCAAAACTTGACGATTTACATCTGTTTTAAGATATCCAGGACATAGATGGGAACGTTGAGGATGTTCCAGAGGATCCTGAGATCGAGGATGCCGATTGCGCCGGACCGTCGGGCCACCACTAAAGGGGTTCCTGGAGAAGGGAGTGCTAGAGGAGGGGGATGGTTATTCTTCTCTTTGCTATTAACATACTAGAATTCGTCACTGTTAATGTATTTCGGTTTAATGTACTTTTATTTATGCAACAAATAAACTTATACGTCTAAAAATGCGAACAAAGGCAAAATTTAATTTTTACCCCGTATTTGAGAGGCTGTATCTCCATAACTATTGCCCGTACAAAAAAATCATACGGAGCAAAATTGTAGAAAATTTTATAGAGAATAGTTTTGTATAGAAGTATTTTTTCGATAAAATCAACGGATTAGGACATACAGAGCTATCTATGTTTTTCGGCGCCATTTTTCCAAGATGGCGTCGCGAGCGGCGCGACGCCATATTGGCAAATTCAGGGGCTCAATAAGAACCTTGAAATCTAGCTCTGTGCCAAATTTCAAAACTTCCCGACCTTTTGCAAGATCGAATGTATATATTGACTGGACTATTACTTTGTTTTGAAATATTTGTGAGTCTTTATTGTAATATAAATAAACAAATCCAAAAAATGCGTCATTTTTTTTATTTTAATATTTTATCTTTCTTGGGCAAAAATACAAAAAGCCCTTAAAGTTTGTACTTATACATGAGTATAATAGCTATAAAAATCACTGAAAAGTAGTTCAACTACTTTATCTTAGAAAAAAACTGAAAGTAAAAATTTCCCGGTTACAGATTACAGGGTGTAATCAAAAAATTCCAATCTAGCTTTAATTAAAATGATTTCCTTTGAACTTTGAACTTGCCACCATTGGAAATGTTATTTGGTTATTCCCAATTTGAAAGTACTTCTTGAAGGCACCGTGGATTTATACAATACATATAGATTTACAACCCGCAAATTCACGATTATGAGGCAGGCCGGTCATTTTTAAAGTCAAAAAGCATTGGTGAAAGACCGAATTTAATTTAAAGTTCGAGGTCACGTAGAACATCTCGCAATAACAATTTATGATAATATGGTAATTATATATAGTATTTTATACAGTATCTATTCAAAGTGGGTTACAAAAGCAGAAAAAAAATGTCAAATTTTGTTCGATTTGAAACAAACAACACGAAACACAACAAATATAAAGTTTTCTTGAAACACACATGCTGATTCAAGTCGCACTTGGCAATTAAGTAACTCACTAAAACGTTAGGTTTGTATTTAAAGAGAAATACGATGGTTAGAATATTAGCCCTCGTCACTTCTCCTTAGTTGTTTGAAACAATGTCGTTTTGATAAATCCTTTACCGAAGAAAACGCTAAAGAGTGAAATGGAACTATGAGAATTGTTCAATAGAAACACGTTTGGACTGCACAGCCGCGACTTCACCGCCACGACAACGGAATTCATTTGTTTATATTGACTGTTTAAGTACTAGTGACGCGTCTGTCAAAAGTATTTACTGTTTGCTTCTTTCTAAGCGTTGCGATTAAGTTGGAAAATGGCATTTATGGTAGAAAATCCGTCCAAAGATAATCTGCGTGGTGTTATTCAATTTTTGGCCGCTGAAGGGCGTCAGCCAATGGAAATTTATACGAGACTGAAAGTTGTATATGGTGACTAAAGATTTCGCCCGTCCAGGACATGCTCGTGTTGCAACATCAGATGAAAATGTGAGACAGTTGGAAATTGCTCTACACGCAAGTTAGAGAACTTTCTGAAATGTTCAGCATCAGTATGAGAACTGTTTATTCCATTATTCATAGCCTGAGTTATCGCAAAGTTGCTGCTCAGTGGATTCCACGACTGCTTACTGCTCTTGTTAGAAAATGGTTCCGCAAACAGCCGCAGGAATTTTACCAGCACGGAATCTATTTATAGTGCACCAGTGAGACTCATGCCTTAATGTTAATGAAAATTTCTTTTAAATTCACTGAATAAAAATACTTTACGGGATCTAAACGTGTTTCTATTGATCCTCGTATTCCATCTGTTATTTATTGGAATAAATGATTAAAAACCACGACAAAAAATGTAACAAACCTAAGAAAACGAAACGACAGCCAACTTAACTCAAACACAGATAAAAGCAAAAGCCAACACAAAATATTACACAACAATAGAATAAAAGGCGGGTACGTCTTGTTAAAAATAATTGTTGTTGATCTTCCATGTAATTTTTTATTCATAAATGTGGATATCCAATATTCTCCTGGTGCTTTTCTTCCATTGTTATTGGGTTCTAGTTGCAACACATCCCATACATGTAGTAGATTAATTCATAAGAATGAAAGATTACTTTGTCAGTTGATAATGCTTTAAGACAATGCCTAGGTCGTTCCTGTTGATCTCATTTCTGACAAATGAAGGCAGCCCAGTGCTTCGGACAGAGAAGGGTATTGATTATAGTATGTTAGATTGACTTGGTTTGCTTTAGTCCTTCGTTCAAAAGAGGCATGTGTTAGGACAGATCTTATGTACTTGCATACGCCTTGTAGGGTACGAAACCAATTGTCAAGAGTAGACTTATATAGGCTTGTCACAACTGGGAAGAGGTAGCTCCCCAAGTTTTCAACCTTGGCTATGATTTTCTGCTTTATGCAATTAGTTCATGGTATTAGGGTGATTGCGGGTGCCTAATGTATTGCTTAGAGAAGGCAAATGCAACTTATCTTCCATTGATTGTACCACGTCAGATTTGTAGAGCCCAAAACAGGTTGTCAGACGTAGACTAAGCTAATCACAAGTGAGACGACATACCTCCCTACGTTGGGAACCTTGACTATGATGTTCTGGAGGTGTTAGTTAAATATTAACTACCTACAAAACATAATGTACTTAAGGTAGTTGGTTCATAATCTAAAACGCAATGCCTCAATGGTTGCAGGTGCTTATTCTATATTGCTTAAAGGAGCCAAAAGTTTCTGCCTTTCTAGAATGCAGCTTATCTTCCATTGATCGTGCCATAGCGTGAAATTCGCCAGTCCCTTTGCAGTTTCCTGGGCAGTGGTGCCCAGAAGCAAACTATGTACGAACTTACCTAATTATTATAGGAAACATAATATATTACAACTAACATTAAAGGGTAAAACAGAAGGTTATAAAACCACTGGGAAGAAACAGACGTAGCCTAAACATCAATGATTCGAGAAGCAGTTCCAATGCTGACGAACTGTTTCACCTAAGTTGAGATACATGTGTGACAGTAACTGCCAACGTTCGAATAAGACTCACGAGTACAGTCTAAGCAGAATATAATTATGGGCAAATAAGTTCTAGATACACATATTTAACATCGACGTTTCGCCATATTTACATAAAGCCGCATATATAACTAGTCCCAAGTAGCATCAACTTAAGAGGCATTGTGACCTATGGCTTTCTTTATAAGATCCTTCCAGCTTCCAGCTATTTCTTGATTGTGCCAACTTGAAACTTCCAAGGATCGTAAATCTTCCTCAACACAACAGCCATCCTCTTCTTGGTCTTCCTCTACGGTTGCCTCTTACTGGTTCTTCTAACATAATTTTTAGCACTTCTTCCACTGTCCATTCTGGCTACATATCCTCACCATTTTATTCTACTGTTTTACTACATTTATTATTTCCCGTTCACTGTACTCGTATAGCTTGGTTAGCTTACTATTTGTTCTTCATCTCTAGATTTTTTCCTGTTTCGCTCCTTCTGAAATCCTCCTTAATATCTTTCTTTCCACGTTTTACTTCAACATGTAACTATCTGTCGATTTATCGTCTTCTTCAGTCATCTTGATACGTTTTGTGCTCTTAAAAGTTTGCTCGTTGAACCTAAATTCTTTTACCCTAGTGTCATTCATCTTTTTATTTCTTTTACTGTACTTTCCTTTCCATCTATTTCCGTACCGAGATATATCACACTATCTAGTCTTTTAAAGTTTTTTGCCTTTTATCTGCAGTTCTTTGCTATCTTCTTTTTTATTTATTTTCCTGAAAATCATATATTTTGATTTTTCTTCATTGATTTTTAGTCTTACTATGTTTGCTTTTTGTATCAGTTTCCTTAGTTTTTCTTTAAGCTCCTTCTTTAGGTACTCTTGCTATTAAAACTAAATCCTCGATATACTTGTTTAATCCAATATTTGTCCGAAATTTGTCGGAAAGTTTTCCATTAATTTTGACATGAATATTCTCATTCCTTTTGACTTGGTCGTATGCTATTGCTATGCTTACTTGAAATCTATGAATATTGCTTATAATTTGATGTTCTTCCTTTTGCACTTTTCTTGTATTGTTCTTATGGTAAATATCTAGCCTGTTGTTGATCTGTTTACTCTAAAGCCCCCGCGATAGTTCCCAAGTTTCTTTTCAGCAAATTACTTCCGTCGTCAGTCTATTAATTTGGTTATTAAATTATAAGTAGCACTTAGTAACGAAATAGGCCTATAATTTTAACATCTTTGAAGGTTTCCTTTTTATGGATTGCACTATTATTTCATCTGCCAAATTCTTTTGACATTTAATATGTCCTCCACACTTACTCTATCAATTTAAATAGTCTTTCCTGGAGTTGCATACTTCAGTAATTCCGTCTGTATGTCATCTTCGCCTGGACACTTTTCATTTCTAATTTCCGTGATGATCTCATCTAGTTCTTCCATTCTTGAAAGGTCTATTTCTTCTGATTCTAGTAACATCTGTGGTATATCACTTACGACTTGATCTTGGTCTGCTAATATTCCTTTCTAGTATTCTATCCATATTTTACTCTGCTCTTCCTGATCGCGAACTATTTGGCCGTGTTGGTTTTCATAAAAAAATTCCTTTTGCTCAGTGCTATGTTTTTCTTCTTCTTCTTTAGTTCTTCTCTCTCTGTAATTCTGTTGCTCCTCTCATATCAGTTCTTCCTTACTTCCTACCTCTTTTAATATTTAAACCAAATAGATAAAAAGTAAACAGCGCAAACTTACAAAAATTATTTTTATTAACATACTGCGCTTATATTTACATGCAACAAATAGAAAAATTTTAAGCGTTTAACGGTCGATGTCTCCAAACACAAGTTCTAAGGATGCTAAAAAAATATAAAAATTATTAATGGTATCTTTCTTTCATAACAAATACATACCTATAATTATAGGAATATCAGCTAACATAGTCTCTCTATTTAAAAAATATTTAAAACCTCCCAAGTGAGCAAAACCGGCCGAGCGTATTTTACAACGGTATGGTTGTGAACTTCCATCTGACACCAAATAAACACCAAATTCTCCTTAAATGTATAAATATATGTAAGCAAACCAAAAATAAAATATTACTTTTATACCTTTAGGATGTTCTGTACCTACATAAGTACAACCAGGTGGTACACAGAATCCCTGCGTAAACAATTTGAAGTGATGTATGACTGATTCCATTGATGTCTGAAAGTTCAGTTAAATCTTCAACTATAGTCCAAAAAGTACCTAATAAACATTTTCATTTATTAAAACACAAACCTTCATTTCACTTCTTGTAGGTGGTGAAATCTTATGATCATCTGTTTTAACCTCCCCTTCTGGCATTTTGTTAATACACTGCTCTATAAGTCTCATAGACTGACGTACTTCTGCCACTTTTAAGTTAAATCTTCAAAGAAAGTATCATGAAGTTCTATAGATGTATAAGGAGGCCATATTGAAGTGAGTGAATATACTTAATAAATAAGTAATAACTAATACCGTACTGCAAAGACTCTTAGGGCGAGTTGCACGAACATCATTTAATAGCTTCGTAAAATTAATCATTCGTTAAAATGAACAAAATCCAATCAACATTTGAATTCATTGTATACTAGTAAACAGAAAACAATGCTTTTTTTCAACGTTGGTGATTTGTTTAATTTAACGAAAGTTTAGTGTAACCCACCCTTAATCCGTTTCAGGGTATTTCTAAAGCTTAAGTTAAGGCGGCTTAAACAGAGCCTGAAGTGAAAAAATGCTACACGTAAACTTCACGGTAGCGGATAGACACTCCTCAAAGGGCCCGGTGGAGGATACGTTTAATTTAGGGCCCACGCGAGCCTTGGTTCTTTCTCAACTCCCTCTGCGAGGAGGAAATCATGTCCGAACCTTAATCTTATGTCCAACCTAGTATATCCCCCCTTATCCTTCATTCAACTCGTCAATCCGCCAGTGTGGCGTTTTAGGCTGAAATAACCCCCAATTTTCTTATGAATGTCTATCCTCATGTGTGTAGAGCAACGATTTCAGAATCCCACACTACTTCGGTAGTCTGCCCCTCGGACTCTGGCGACGGGGTGAAACACAACAGTACAACACTATATGTCCGGACAAACAACGTAAGAATTCTGAACACTATAGATAGAATCCAAGAACTAGAAAAGAAATTAGAGCAAATAAAACTGGGTTATAGTCAGCATACTGAGGTTAGGAGAAAATGAGAAGATGCAAACAATTTCCATCAGGTACTGCACCATAGTGATGTGAAGAAGAAAGATGAAACTGGAGAAGTTTTTATCGCTTCTAAAAAGACAACAGATATCGTAAAGACATATAAATCAGTAACAAACAGAGTTGCTGACATAATTCTAGAAGTAAAAACGCAAACAACAGTACAAACGAGTATATACTCCGGCCAAATAGCATGACAATAATAAAATAGAAAACAAGCACTAAATGACTGCAAAATAAAAGATAATCATAGGCGGCTTCAATGCTTGGTAAAAAAAAACTTGATGAACAAGAGAATAGAAGAGGAAATTTTGAGTACGGAACGAGAAATTAGGAAAAATGCTTGATAACTGTCTATAACGCGAACAACTCTATTCAATAAACGCCTTCTTTCAAAAAAAAAAAAAAAAAAAAAAAAAAAAAAAAAAAAAAAAAAAAAAAAAAAAAAAAAAAAAAACTAAAACGACTCGACTTGGATCAATCCAAACAGACAACCTGTTCACCAAAGTCTCCATCCCTGACTCAGTAGCTATCATCGTACAGTTACTAGTTCAAGATGGCAAACCTGCAAGTTTTGCATTTTCGTTGAAAAGTTCTTTTTTCTGAAATCGTCAAGAAAGCTTGTCATGACAGAACTCAAGTTGGTCATGAAAGTGTCACTTTACAAGACTAGTCACTTTCATGATTTTTACAAGACTCATCTGTCACTTTACAAGACTCATCTGTCATTTTTAGACTGCAATTGAATTAGAAATCGTCACTTATCTTATGAAACGTTTATTTAATATAATTAAAAACACTAACAATGAAATACAACAAATTATTAATTGGTATTAGAACTATTAAAATGAAAATTAATGTTAATGCTGCCGACACTAGTATTATGCACATTAGAAAAGTTTATTCCAGGTATATAATTCAAAGCATTATTATTTCTGTTTTCTGTTGCGTTAGCTATGTTTGACAACACTACTTTTTCGTTGACATCCATGTTAGGAATATTAACATTGTCAGCTACAGCAGTCTGATCAAATGCACTTGTTGAAGGAATTTCACTCGCGCTATTTTCCGTGAATGCACCTTGACCTTGCTGTATCTTTTTGGCAATTTTTCTTTTATTTTCTAATGATTCGGCTACATAGCCCTCCGCTACTCCTGTAGAAGACCATCCGCCGTGTCTTTTAAGGTCTTCTATGCCACTTCCACCATCAATCAACAAAGTTGCTGATGTTCTCCTCAAGGCATGGCCCGTATATTCCGCTGCATTTTGTAAATGAAGAAAACCAGCTATTTTAGCAGGTATCTTTCCGAAGGTATGAATTCCTACAGCCTGAATACTGCATTTACCTTGTCTATATGAAACAAATAAACGCCGGTGTGGTGTATGAGCAGGGCGAAGTGCTAGGTATTTTCTATATAAGGCAATATTTCCGGGTTCGCCAACATCGTCCAAAATTAAAAATCGTCTTCGTTTGTGAGTTTTCGAATCTGGAATGTTCACAATGAGAGTATCATTCTTGTCTTCAATGTCATCTAGAGTCATCTTCGTCAACTCATCGCAACGGCATGCTCCGGCTAGTCCAAAAATTAATACAACCTGAAAATATAAGCCGCCAATTTAGATTATTTTATAATTTATTTATTAAAACTACTTACTTTTAACAATAGGAAGTCGTGATCGGGAGCTTTTCGAAGAAACTCGTTTATCTCATTTCTTGAAAATACTCGGGACTTTTTTGCTTCATATCCTACCGATTTTCTTTTCAGATATGATTTTAACTTTAAATAATTTGCGATATTGATGTTTTCTTTAATTAACAGCACGGCTCTAAGCATTGAATAAATACTCCAGAGGCTTGAAGACTTGTAAATTTTACTTTCTCCAGCAAAAAAAGCCAGCATCACTTCTTCCGTAACTTGATTAACTTTTTTGTTATTACACCAGCTTTTGAACTTTGCATATTGTTTCTCATATCTTTCTTTGGACTTATCCGGAAGCAATTCTTCCACTGCAGCAGCAGCTTCTTCAATTATTCCAGTGGGAAGAGTGTTTTCCATATTATAAAGCACTTTACAACTGTTTACAACACAAATTGTGACGCTTAAAAAATTTGTTGACAATTCATTGTCATGGATATCAACTTCTCATACGACTCTGATGTTGATATATTTTTTCAGTTTAAATCTATTTTTAGTTTTTAGAAAAACGATTTCAGAAAAAATATAATACATCACTGGTCATGAAAGTGTCTCTGCTTGACTCGGAGGCTTTAAAGAGATACTCGGACGCTACGCGTCCTCGTACTCTTCAATAAGCCTCCTCTTCTGCAAAGTTTCACTTTCATGACTTGTAATGTAATATACTATTCCTCCATATATTTCCCTTTTAACGACTGATTCTCCCCCTTCTCCGATGGTTGCAAACATCTTTTGAGGCAATAACCCTGGAATTCTTTGATTTAAAACCCAAGGTTTGATTCGGTGATGTAGATGGAATTTTTATTAACTGGCCCCATGGAAGACATAACCTTGCTTCTTTCCTAGAATATCTCAACAATCAACGCCCGCCCTAATAGCAAGTTCACTATTGGAAATAAATTCAAACGGTTTACTCCATTTCCTCAGTTTGTCAGAAACCTACACACAGATATGTATCTTCATGCCAATTTACATCATCGTCCGGCACAAAAACTCTCCGTAATCAATTATGTGGTTCATCGCGTTACCACAGTGTCTCGACCCGACGGTCTTCATGTCGAGTTAGCCCGTATACAAGAAAATCTCATCAAGAATGAGTACAACAAAAGGACGAAAAACAATTACACATCTCACACTCTGCAAGTTCTCAGTACACTTGTACACCCCAAACTGCTGCCTTCCTACCATACATTTGCCAAGTTACTGATCAGATAGGTAGGATTCTCAAAAAACATAACAACAAGACCATCCTCAAAATCCCTCCAAAAATATCACGGAAATCGGATCTTCTCCTACACTCAGCTAATATTGAATATCATCACGACACTGGCCATAAGATCTTGTCTGAAAAATCATCGATCAACTTGAATCGCTGGTAATCATCATCTGTCGGACATAGCTAATGGTTCCGCCCCCACTACTCATGATCAATCGTCATCTTCGACTGATACACTTGACCGGTTACAACCAGTATAAAGTCGTTGCTTTCTTCTGTATTCTTCAAAAGGGTTTCAACGATTTTTTAACACGTGTTATATATCAAAGAAAACGGCAGCACTGACCTCGTTCAGACTCTCTTTGATTTTGTTTATGATTCGGTGACATTGTTGTACTGTAACGAGTAATGACAATTGGCAGGGAAAATCTAGATAGTTTTTGATTTATTGGTCTTCGATATTCAAATAAATTCAAAAAACAGCATGGAAAATGGAGGGAGTGCAAGCACAAGCAACGATGGAAAACCTAAATCAACATTCTAAACAAGTAGGACTACAGATCACTACTTCTAAAAACGAAACTAGGGTGGGCCGCTTTTGGTAGACTGAGCCACATACTAAAAAATAGAAGAACTCCCTAACACCTTAAAATAAAAGTATTCGATGATTACATCCTGTCCGTTTTAAGTTATGGAGCTCAAACATGGACTTAATGACTTAACCAAGAAAAATATATAGAGGCTAATAGTCGCACAAAGGGCAATGGGATAACAAATTATAGGAAACAAAACACCTGGATAAGAGAAAAGCGAAGGTCAATAGCTGCGTGCCATACACGTGGCACAATTATTAAAATAACAGTTTGGGGGACACAGTGTCCAACAAAGGATACTAGATGGAATTCACACATACTAGACTGGCCCTCACGGATGGGGAAGAGCGCACGCGGGTTAAAAAACACACCAACCTAATACGGAAAAGAAAAGCCCAAGATAGTGGAAGAAAGTTGGGGAGTCCTACATCCAAAAATGAATTGAAGAAGTCTAGACCAAGAAGTTAAGCTTTAATTTAAACCGATACTGAAATGCCAGCTCTAAGTATAACATGAGTTAAGTAAATTCACCCACTTCAGCCTGATGTCACCATACCTATCATAACAGTCTCCATTTTGCCCAACAGGAACATCAAATGCTAATTCGTCGTACACCTCATAAGGTTGCATTTTCCTAACGTCCCACTTTACTCCCGTAGCACGCAAATTAATACCTCTAAAATCAACAATTTTTAGCAATTTAAAACTACACAAAAATTTTAACACTTACGAAAACCCAGCGTTTATAGCAACTTCTGCACCAACAGCACCAATTCCTATAGTTCGTTGTCTAAACAATCGATTATGTGTAAGTAAATCTTCGATTTCATCTAATCTCTCTTCAAGTTTTGATATAAATTCATATATGTCGTCTAAGAGACCAAGCGGTATATCCTACAAGGAAAATTATGAGCTTCTTGTTTAAGAAACTTACCTTGTAAACCGAAAATCTCGGATGTGATCCCAGCTGAAGTTAGGTGAGATGTTTAAAGCAAAAAAACTATGTAACTTTGCCCTCTTTTGAATATCACATACCTAAAACTTTAGGGCCTGTGCTAATGCCGGGGGGTGGAAGTACCTTAAGTCGGGTAGTGCTCAATGATCTTAGCAATCAACGTACGTTAAGATGCTTAACACCCGCAAACCTAGATTTCACCCTCTTAATAAAGAAAAAATAAACAAACCAGGTTTTATTTCTTTTGGGTTCGCAGTTATCAAGTACATCTAAGAACTGACTGCCATGGTCATTAGCTCAGTAGAACTACTCTATTAGAATTTAAAATGCTTTTTTTTTATTCAGGAGTACAAGTATTGAACTAAACGAAACTTAACGATTTACTTTCACATGGGCCTCAAAGACATTGCGTTGTACAACCGCTAAATCATCCAGATTTAATTAATTACAATTAACTACACTGCTTTATATTTTTAATTGTATACTAACCATACTAACACCACCAGGTCTAAAATACCCAGCATGTATACGTGCACCGCAAGCTCTCTCGTTAAATTCCAATAATTTTTCCCTTTCCTCAAATAACCAAAAAATTGGGGTAATGGCACCGGCATCCAATGGAAGGCCCCCGATGTTTAAGAGGTGATTTATAAGCCTTGAAATTTCAGCATATAAAACTCTAATAAATTTTGCTCTTCTTGGTACTTCTATATTTAGTAATTTTTCAATAGCTAAGCAATATGCATGTTCGTTGCATAGCGCTGATACGTAATCTAAACGATCCATGTAAGGCAGTCCTTGGAGGTAAGTTTTATATTCCATTAATTTTTCAGATGCACGATGCAAGAAACCACAATGAGGATCTGCAGAACGAACCACCTATAAGTAAATGTATGCTTCTATTATTTATCTTAAGTGCCTTTTTTTAAAATTTTTAGGTAGCACGAATTGTCGGTAGATCTAATTCACTACGCTACGGAGACCGTATACATTATCAAACATTTTAATTAATTGCAGAAATAGTTACCCACCCTAGCCTAATAACAAAAGATATAAAACAAAAATAAATCCAATAATTTTAATGGGTTTAAGTTAAACAAGTATACGTAAAATCTCTACACGGTTTTGAACACTGACCTTCGCCCTTCATCAATTCTTAAAAATTTAATCTCACTCTGAACTTCAGACACTCCGAATAGAAACGCGTAGGCTTCTTCAACACAGCTCTACGGTTTCGTCAACCAGGGGACTGGGATTTGCTCAAGAGGTCCCAGCGCATTTACAAGGACCGCATTCGCAGTCATAAGAAAGATGCGTGGACGAACTTCTACTCCAGCATTGAATCTCTGCCAGAAGCTAATCACCTTCTAAAATTCTTGGTAAGGACAAACAATCGCGATTGACGATGCTATCTATTGCTTCCAACCACAGAGTACCCGGAGCATCTTTTGGGAGGTGATCACTCTTGATGACGTCAATTGACTCATTTAAAATTCCAGAGGCCGATGGAAGGGTTGGAGACTCTTTATCGACCCCTTTATCATCTACTTCGAGCCTGCCTGGCTGTGATATACATTCCTATATCCCCGAAGAAGGTCAAAGTCATCTTCATTCCTAAGGCGGTACGAGCTATGCACGATATCACTAAAGACTTCGGACCTATCAATCTGAATTCTTTCATCCTCAAAACGTTAGAATGTATGGTTAAGAGGTATATCAAAGACGCCCTTATCACCACTCCACTGCCTCGCACCAACACGCCAATCAAGCAGGTTAATCCCAATCCCCAATCGTTTGCAAGATCCAAAAGCGCTAGAGCATAAGAAACTGGCCGCAGGATATTGAAGGAGCCTTCGATAACATATCTTTCGGCTCTATTATTCGAGCTACCATCAATCATAGCATCGACACAACCGTCGTCAGAGGGGTTAGAGCCCTGTTGACTGGACGGAAAATACTAACGTCGCTTGGAGGTGTCACAGTAGAGACCTCGGTGAGACGAGGTTGTTCCCAGGGTGGTGTTCTATCGCTGACTATTATGCGGATGTTCTTGCAATCTTGATCCCAGGGAAATTTCCTGACACAGTTAGCAGATCGATGCAATATTCAGCAGTGGTGTTCAGCTCAGGGCCTAACAGTTAATCTTGCCAAGGCCGAGCTAATAATCTTTGCCAGGAAAAGAACATTGTAAGCCTTCGTCGAACCAATAATATTTGGCTCAGCTTTGAGACTCTCGGGCACAGTAAGACACCTAGATACGAAGCTTGTCTAGAGTAATCATATAGCCATACAGGTAAAGAGGGCCACGGCCACCTTTTGGGTACGCCGTCGGACATTCGGCATCACATGGGGCCTGTTCCTTCACGTGTTGATGGATCTACGCTACTGTGATTAGATCAGTCATTACCTATAATTCACTGATATGATCCGCAACTGCAAGGCTACATAGACGGACGGTTCTTACCAAGTTCCAGAGACTAGCAGGTTTTGCTATAATGAGGTCTGGTCGCACCATGCCCTCGGGTACTTTAGAAGTCCTTCTTAATCTAACGCCCCTTCATATTGTAACTGAGGCAAAAGTACGAAAGTCGGCCTACAGGCTGTTTATCAGCGGCCTCTGATTCTGTCTCGTTTGATAAAATCGGACCCGCTGGCTCAGTGCTCGCTGTGTTTCCCTGTTACTCCTTCACCAGAAATTTCGAAGTAATTATCACTGCAAGGGAAGAATGCTCATTACCGCTCAGGGACCTCAACAGATCTTCTGATCTACCGTGGTTCACCGATGGATCGAAAACAGATGCAGACTCCGGTGCTGGCATTTTTTGCGACAAACCTAGAATGAGATTGTTTTTCGCCCTAACCAAGTTGCCTACCGTTTTCCAGAATGAGGTCTTTGCTATCTTACTTTGCGTCCAGGATAAGCTCGCCACAGGCCACCAAAACAGGCTTATCTACAAAATTTGGCAGAAAAATAATGAGACTGGCAACACTGTGCACAAATCGACAACGCTGCTGCCTCCACCTTCACACAACAGTTAGAATAACCCCTGCCGTAGACTCAGTACAAGTTTGAACTTGTTACGTTGCTACGCGATTGTTGAGAGCGTCTGAAGTGTGAGATGCATTACGAAAATATACCGGCAAAAGTTGAGCAACGTTGTGCTATCAAATTTTGTGTAAAGTTTGGCGAATCCGCTCCTGTGACTTATGAAAAGTTACAAAGGGCTTATGGAGAACATTCCCTATCCAGGACACAAGTGTTCAGATGACACAAGGCATTTTTAGAGGGCTGAGAAGAGGTGGAAGACGGACTTCTTGCGGAAAGACCTTGAACCTCCAAAATAGACGACAATGTGGATAGAGTGGGGACTCTTGTCATATCAGACCGTTGATTGACATTGAAAGGCTCAGGAAGGGGCTATCGTCTTCCTGAGCCTTTCTACGTGTGCGACTAGGTATTGCACGCACTTGAATGCTGCACCACAACAACGCCCCATGGCATCAACGAATTTTTGGCAGAAAAAGCATTTCTGCGGTTCCTCAGCCCCCCTATTCGCCGAATCTCAGTCCCTGCGACTTCTTTATATTCCCTCGGCTGAAAAACCATTTAAAAGGGCGCCATTTTGGTACTTTGGATAATATCCAGAAAAGCGTAACCGGCGAGTTGAAAAGCATTCCAGCAACAGCCTTGCAGAATTGCTACAAACAATGGAAAAAACGCCTCCATCCAAGAAAACTACTTCGTAGGGAATAATCTTGATTTGCAAAAAAAATTAACATTCATGCTTAAAAGAAAATCAGTCTCATTATTTTTCTGCCAAACCTCGTATATATGCCCCGACAGTTAAGTAGCGCTCAAAGCCTTAATCTCTGTAAAAACAGAATCAAAACTGTTCATGGAATGTCGATGGGGCTTTGAAAAGCTCACTCTCAGTTCACTTCATACTGGGCTCCGCGCCTCGGACTGAGTTAATGGAAGCAACTCAGCCACAGACCTCAGACTTGCAAAAGCTCGGTCCCAACAACTCCTTAGGTTTAGCATCTGATGCGCCGTTCCGAGGACCCAAGTTGCAGATTCTCCAAAGACGCAGAATAAATATGTCTTCATCTCCTTTTACGATGCCCCAAACTACTTCTACTAAAGTATCGCCTATTTGCTACCGGTCTTTTAGCGCCCGATGATATACAAAGTCATGATCTTCGGGCCAGGTGCCAGTTTGTATAAAAGTATCTCTTAACCGCTCCGAATGCACAATGGGCCTAGGGCCTGAGTGTTGCTACTTCGCTTTGCCGAAAGGAAAAAAAGAATCGCAATTTACCTCGCCTTCTAATTCAAGCACAAGTCTTAAAACACCATGTGCCGCTGGATGAGCAGGACCGAAATTAATTAACATATTCTTAAACTTCCTTTCAGGAATTGGAATTTTACCACACCACGGTGGCACCTTCCAATTCCGCTGTTCCTCAGTAGGATACATGACAGGGCCATCAAATTGTCTTATCCATTCTGTATCAGGATACCACTTTGCCGCACCTCTTTTTATAACTGTAAAGTTTGAGGATTTTTGTAGAACCTTAATAAGTTTAAACATAATGATAGATTTGACGGATAATTCTATTTTGTAATGCTAACTTGATAAATCATGCATGTTCTTTAAAGTTTATGTAATGTTGTAAGCCTTCTAGATCTGGAATTTGTAGTAGGATGGTGCTAATGACCGTAACAGTCGAAGTATGCCCGGGATTCTTGGTAACCGCAAGCCTAGAGCGCATCATATTAAGAAACCAATAAAAACTTGGCACTTACATACCTGTTAAACAATATCACAATTATTTTTGCGTATTTTGATATAAAATCGTGTGGAAATAATTAAAACCCTTCTCTTCCTTTCCCTTCATGCCTTTATGCCGTCAGGTCTTCTGTTGTTCTTTCTTCATCCATTCTTTTAACGTAAGCAAAGCAATATTGTAACGAAGTCCTTTTTGGTTTATTTACTAATGATGGTAGAGCCTTTTAGGAACTTCATTACGAGTGTTAAATGCTTAGCTTGTGCAAGAGGTATTCAGTAAACTACACGATCAACTAACAACAAATATATTCTTTATAGTTTTAGTTACAAACATTATTTAAACTGATTTACAACTCGTGATCCAAACCCATAACTGGTCTTAAGTAGGAATGACTCCATACTGTATACAAAACATTAGCATTTACATTTATATAATAAGCACTATTCTTACATGAACATCTTTAAGAAGACACCCATCTTGGAAGTAACTTTGAAGATGACGTTTTAATCCAACTCCTGGTTTATTACCAGAGTTGGTCCTGTTAAAAGTCTATTACCTAGATCTCTATCTGCCTACTTCTAGGTTTCGTCGCCAGACTTCCACAGGGAAGACTGAAGACTGAATGTCCAGCATCTTATATTTATACTTCTGAGATGCGTGCGTTCTCTCTCATAATTAAACATCTGATCATGTTAATACAAAGATTTCATTCATCACATACATTGTACGAATATAGGTCAGATGTACAACCCACATAAAGTTAGTATAAACACATGCAACATTGTAACACAATGGAATGATTGCGCAACATAACCAGCTGCATGTGTGACTCATATTTATACAAGTACATCTTTATTAGTAAACAGAATTAACGACCCTTACAATGTAGCGATTACGAAACCTCATACAACTTCCCTAACAAACCACACCCAAATACTAACTTATTAAATACATTTCTTATTGAAATGTTTCATATTATTTATTACTAAACCCACTATATTACAATATAGTTGTTTCTTCTCTACTAACTTATCTTATTTGTTTTAAATTGTTATAAATTTCTTTGTTTCTCTTTCTGTAGAGCTTGGTTACGTTTGATATTTTACGTAGAAATTTCATTTCTATAGCGGTCAGTTTCTGGTTGTTGGTAAAGTTGGCAAGACTTCTGTGATATAGGGTAGCGTTAGGTTTACTATTTTGTTATTTATTTCCTTGTATAGGAGCATATTGGATTATTACAATTTTTAATTCCATGTCCATAATCCGTGATGAAATTGAACTCCAATTCGTAATTTTCTTGTTTATTTCTTCCGTTACCTACCACCTTGCATTATTCTTCTCATCGCTGTTCTTTATACCTGGATTCTTTATAGGAGCCAGTAGAAATTATACCTTGTGTACTTCCTTGCTGTTTGGTGCTTTCTTTGGATTTCATCTAATCTCAGTTTGTTTCTTCCCCTTTTCTTCTCTATTTTTGTGTTGTCTTTTTCTTGTCTATCTCTTACTTAAATATCTTCTACTGTTTCTGAAACAACATATTCATATTCTTCATTTTGCTATTCTTCTTCTTCATCTGTTCCTTCATATTCATCTTGTTTCTTGTATAGTTTCCCGTTTATTATTAGTTTATCATATTTTAGGTATGCTTGTTTTCCCTTCTTCTTTGCTTCTATCAGCTTTGGCTTTAGTTTTTCCTTTCTTCTATTACTTCTTTAGGATAATCTTCTTGTATATAGATGTTGGTTCCAGTTAGGTTTTTTTCTGTTTGTAAAAATTTGTAACTTTCTTTAGTAGGTCATTAATCTCATTAGTATTGGTCCTTCATTTCTTTTTCTATCAACTTTCTTTATGAAGTCTATTTCTTCTCCTTTTACATCCATTTTTATTACTGTGTTTACAGTCTTTACTATTTCTTTTTGTAGTTCCCAATTATTGCTTCTTTCTTGAGTTGTAATCCCTGTAATGGTGCAGCATGTGCATTCGCACGGGGCGGCAGAAGTTCGGGGGCGGCATTTTTCCACATCAAATTTTATAAATTCTACAAAAAATTTAAATTCTTTGTAGTTGCCAAACTCTAAATTACATTGTAGATAAAGTAGTAAGTTAAATTTAAAATTAAAAGTAGTTACAAGTGATTTTGTTTGTTTAAAGCAACTAGAAAATTATTTATGATGACCAGTACCGCCCTTACACCGGACAACCGATTAAAACTAAAAGAAAAGCAAAAAATCTGCGGTTCCATGGAGAAATTTTTGATGTCTAACATTGTGCAATATTATTGAGCGCCTAGCCCTTTAGTATTGAAAGTAATGCAGTGGCGTAGACGATTTATGAGTGCCGCAATTGCAACAAATTTCTAAATAGTATTTAGTATTTGGTTGATGACTGTTTGTGCTAACTTTCTAAAATTATCAAAAATTTCAGTGACAAAATTATTCATTATGTTTTGTTAGTACATATTGGTATTTGTACCCCTGCTGCTGCACCAATGCTGAAGAGACCTGACGTCACAGTTCGACAGGTACAGCGGTCCGACTTCCGACTTGTAATAATTTATATGTATAATAAATGTTTGTACATTTTTTGTTAACCATTAGGGCTCTGGCGGCTTTGGTCAACAATCTAGGTTCCATAGTTAGGCAACCAAATATACTTAGAGTTTAGAAGTAGAGAATAGTTATTTTCCCACGACCATATAAGAAAGTCGCTCCTAACGCACAACAAACTAGGCGCGAAAGTTGACAATATCACCCGTGCGATTGACTTTCGCAAAACAAATGAACAACCCGTGCGATATGAACACGTATAGGGATATATCGCACAGTTTGCGCAATAATAGGAAGCTGCGGCCGCTTCAAAACAAAAAATGACGGTCGTTTTACCTGAACTGTCAGTGTTACTTTTTGACATGTACATTTTTGGTCGTGGGAAAAATAGTGTTCGTAACTCGTTCGAAAGGCAAATATCTCCGCTCGTGTTTATAAATATTTCTACTCGTGCTCCGCTTCGCTCCGCACTCGTATATCTATTTATAAACACTCGCTTGATATTTGCTACTTTCGACACTTGATACGAAAATAACTATTTCATAACAAGTGCGGGAAGTTAGCGATTCCGAAACGAATGCAGGACGTTACAGAAACGAGCGCAGCGAGTTTCTGTACCTGCATGAGTTTCGGAATCGCTCTTCCCGCACGTGTTATGAACAACGTTTTTCCTACAAACGTTTAGGAATCGTCCTAAACTATCATTTTGTAAGTTTTCAAGTTGTCAAATTTGACATTTCCTTTTAAAGTAATAATCTAGTAAGGATGGTTGCTATGCGATTTTCTGATTTTTCAGAAATCTCTGTCACTTTCCGGCACTCCGTGCGGGAAAGTTACTTTCCCGCACTCCGTGGACTTTCCCGCACGCAAAATGAGTGTGAGAAAGTAACATTCCTAAACGTTTGTCGGAAAAGGAAAGTTTTTTAATAAAAAACGGTAGGGACCCAGATTGTTGACCAGCGCAAAAAAGTGAATATAAGAATGTATTATTTTTAATTGCCTTTTTTTAATTTTGTTAAATATTTAAATATAATGCTACTAAATTTATGACTTTATTTTATAAACGATATAAGGGGTCGGCTTTATTTTTTGCACAGGGCAGCAGAAATCGCAGGAACAGCCCCCCAATACAAGATTTTGTCAGTTTATTAACTAATGGCCGGTTTCACCAACCACACTTAACGTTTAAGGATTCCCTAAAAATTTAAACTAGCCCTATTTTGTTTCACCAGTCAAATATCTCCACTTAAATTCTCCTAAGGAGCACTTACCCTAAACCTTCAATATCGGCCGCTTAACATTCACTTAGTAAAGTTGTGTATTTTTGACGTTTCGTGTATAAAACTTTCAAAATGATTAATTATTATTTAGACGATGATGTTGATGATATAAATGATATAGATGAAAACGATATTATGAATTATATACCCAGAATGATTTATGAAAGGGAAGATCATTTCCACAATTTCTCGGAGAATACATTTTTCGAAAGATTTCGTTTAAAAAAAATACAGTTTTGCAAGTGCTGCAATTAATAGAAAACAGATTGGAGTATCCACACAATAAGTATGTATATACAAAATATATAAAATTAAAATGATAAATAAATAATAACTGTCAATGTATATTGAAGAAACAATAGTGTATCACCAATAAACCAGCTGCTTGTGGCATTACGAGTATATGCTACAGGAGGTCATCTTCTGGCATTAGCAGATTTTGGAGGCATGTCAAAGGCTAGTGTATCTAGAATTGTCGTCCGAGTCTCAGAAGCCATAGCAGCATTAAGGCCTATTTATATTAAATTTCCTCAAACAAACGGAAGAAGAAATTAGAAAAACACAACAAGACTTTTACGATCTTTACTCATTTCCACGAGTAATAGGAGCCATTGATGGGACCCACATACGTATTCAATCGCCTGGTAAAATACTGTTTATCGCACTCTGTACTATGAGTGTCAGTACAAAGAATAAGTACTAATTTTATATATTTACAACAGGAAATAATGATGGTGAAGTTTATCGAAGTCACTAGTTCACATGTCTGCACTAAAATTAAACCAAATATTACTAGAAATATGTCTTCTTCATATTCTTTCGTTTTTAGATCTACATTTTAGAACAAGTACGTGTAAGTTAAGTTGCTCTTAGCTAAGGACTTGTATATTTTTGTTGGTGGAACAAAATATAAATTTAAGTATCACTTAGTATTAAGTGTAGTTTAGTTAAGTTTCATTTTAAGCTACCGTGGTGAAACTGGGCATTAGTGATTTAGTTATATCTACAAACTCAACAATAAAAGAAAAGATCTTAATTTTAGTTACAGATTTCAAAAACAGCTATTTATTATTACAACTCGACAAAAAGTACCTAATCGGTTTTATTTAACAAAAATATTTGAAGAAATCCTTTAATAGTTTCTTGAATTATAAATCTTCATTGGACTTTCTGGATTGCAAAAAGTCCCCAAGGCACAGTCCATAATTGTAATTCACCTTTATCATTTCCAATAGCAAGTGTCGCACATCTAAAAATAACCACAAATAAATACAAAATTATTTAACTCATTATCATTTTCTAACTGAACAAGAAACAATAAAGCAAAGCATATTATTGTTCTAACATCCTTTAAATAAATATACAATGCACAAATAAAGATACAAACAAACAAACGAACAAACAAACAAATGAACAAGCAAACAAACGAACAAACGAGCAAACAAACACAGCCAATAAACAAACAAAAATTATATATTGAAAGCGAAAGCTGTCGAGTACCGCTGTCGATGCTCAAATATCTCACACTCATGTGTTATCATAAGACAGTATTAGAAACACACAAACCTCTGTTTATTAACTTCCAGTTGCAATAACGAAGTCGGTACTATTTTATCGCTGGTTACATTCTGTATGGGTCGCCCTCCAACCAAATGAAATATTTCAGGTATGCCTTTGTAGCCACATCCGGTCACTAAATTCTCTTGGTACGGAACCCAGCAAACTTGGTGTAATTGCTTTTCTAAAAATATGACTCGTGCTGGTGCATCCTACAATTTGCTTTAGTTTACTAGTCGATCAGTTGAACAAATAGTTTTACCTGAGTGAGTAAATAAATTCGAATTTCCCCATCGGAGCCGCACGTCATGAACATATCTCGACGGTTGGGTGAAAAACGAACCGTTGTTATTTCACCTTCGTGTGATTCGAAATATTTTACCACCGGATCCTGTACGGGAATCTCTTTCGTCGTTCCTTCAAAAAGTACTTTATTTCATTCAATTTATCCAATTTGCGCTTAATTATTTTTACCTTTTAGCGGTTGCGTGCCTAGCATAGAGCACTGTACAACCAAACCACCTTCGACTCCCGTAACAAATATGTCAGGTATATACGGTGAAAAGTCAAAACTTAAAATGCCACGAACTATCTTTTTACCTATTTCTTCCGGTACTGTGGTCGTTCTCTGTTTTGTCTGTAGGACGGGTGATTTTATTTTATACCTAAAAAAAAGTTTTTTAATTGTTATTAAAAAAAAATTCTCCCAGATTGGGCCCCGTTTTGTTGTCAGTAAACTGACCCCAACATTGTCTTTGCTTTGACCAACACCCCAGGCATACCAACGCACAGGTCGCAAAGTCCTACCCTACGTTAGCTGTCACCTGTGGCTAACAAGAGCTTGTCCTGCGGTACTTTCTACCATGGATCCGGGGACCTTCCACAGGGTGATGAGATACACAGACCTCTGTTTGTAACCCCGACAGTCAGGATTAGGAGAACCATGTTAGACACCTACCGAACCTCCTGTATATATACTTACACGCAGCATGTAAATACAGAGTGTTAGGTAACCAATTTTACTTTATTAAACTAGTAAATTAGACATATAATTGATTTCTTTTAAATAATGTTACTAGTTATAACAAATACCATAATACTGTAGAGCGATTTAGTATAATTCCACACCAAAATTTAAATAAAATTTGGCGGGAAATTCAAATTTTAATTAACGTAATTCACTGCTAAAAAATGCAACAAAACTACTTTAATTAGGCATGAACATTTTGACAAAATTGATTAATAAAATATTTTAAATACCTGTAATTAGTTGTGTTAATACCATAAATTAATCAAAAACGAGGAATTACCGTAATTTAACACTAAGTGTCCCGGAAGCTAAACTAAAGTTCCATAAATTAAGACATCCATCTAAACTTGATGTCGCCAGTAAGAAACTTTTAGAAAAATCTAAGTCATTCATCCAAGACATATCAGTAACACCTTCCTCATGGCCGTTTACTTTAGTTACGATACTATCACCTTCGTCGTGCTGGATATTCCAAATTATAATTTCACCTGGATTGTTTGCAATTAATATACGTAACGTGCAACGTTGCAACAGCTTTAAACGACTGTACATAAATAATTACCAGAGTAAGTTCCACATGCAATAACGGATGGTATCGACGGATGAAAACGCAACACATTAATACAGGCTGTTGCTGTTAATTTCTTATGTGGTACATTTGGCAATTTATCATTTCTAAAAATGAGGTTAATTTCATATTTTTACATTTTAATAACAATGCTTACCTATCAAAGGTGTAAAAACTAACAACGCCAGTGTGATGACACCACGATTTATGTGAATGATTACACGAAATAGCCAAAGTATTTCCAGTCGAGTTCCATGAAAGTGCACTTACATGAACCGCCTAAAATTCACTTAAATTACTGAAGTAGATTTACCTGTTAACTACTTACTTTATCACCATCGCCGGCATCAGCGGCTACGTTTAACGTTTGAGCTAATTTTGCATCGGGCACCGCAGATTCCTCGTATGTATAATAACCATTAAAGGCTTTCGAATTAACAGCTTCATTAAGTTCTCGCTTTACATTCGGATACACTTTTGCTAAAAAATCTGCCAATTTTTGCATGTCCACTTCGGGCGTTACATTCTTATTGACATCATCGAGCGTTTGTGTCTGAAATTGTTAGGTTTTTATATTTACATAAGTGTTCTTATTTATAAAATACCTCAATTTCCGCAGTTGTGGCGGTGTTTGTTCCAACTTCTTTTAAGGAATATTCTGTTGTTTGTGAAGTACCCTCGGAATACACTCTAAATGGAAATGACAATAAACAACCAATTTTAAACGATATAAAAGCATACCTTTTCACTTTCCATTTTGAATCGAAACCAACACATTCAGTTTCTTTCACTGAGAACATTGCAAATCGTGACAGATTGGCAAAAACTTTTCGTATGTAATCAAATCGGTTACCATAGCAACAGATTAGTCTGACGACAATCGAAGGTGAATTTGAATTTAATATACTGTGTACTTGTTATACAGCACAATTGCAAGAAATGTTATAATTTTTATACTTACTTAGTTACTTGCTTAATCCTTAAAAAAGACCTTTTTACCGTTGAGTTAATTATTTTCTTTTACCACTCTTTCCTGTTCTGGGCTAGCTTTTCATCGCCTTCCACTAGATGTTTCTCTCCGATGCTGCATTTTTCACTTCTGTTCTTTCCTGGTACTCCCACCTCATATACTCTTCGGGTAAGTCTCTCTTACGGCATTCTATTTATGTGACCTATAGCCATCCTAATTGTCTTTCTTGGATTTTTGTTGTCACTGAGTTTATCTTTAACTGTTCTTCTCTGAAGACCTCATTTCTGATACCATCCCTCTTTGTCTTTCTCGGCTTCGTGAGTCTCCATGCTTCGCTATCGTATATCCTTGTTGGCGTCACTACTTTTTGGACCACTTGTGCTTTAACTTCCTTAAACTTCTGTTTTTCCAAAATATGTTGCTCTCAAAACGTTATATATTTTACCAACTTTCCCTGTTTTATCATTCACTTCATGCACTCTATTGTTTACCATTTACTTCAATTACAGTTCCTAGGTATTTGAAGGTTCTCACTTGTTCGATGATGTGTGTTTTGTTTGATGTTACTTATTATCATAGTTTTTGTTTTCTGTGCATTTATGTGTTAATTTTCTTCAATTCGTTCTTTAATGTGTTGTAGGTTCTTTTCTGAGTCTGCTATTACTGCCATGTAGTCTACAAACAATAGTTCTGTGAGTTTAACTTGTTCCATTTTCCAAAAGCCCAGTTGAAATAGGGTGACCATACGTCCCGTTATTTTAGCATGTCCCGGTCGTCCCGTCGTTTTAACTAAAATAACGTTTTTGTCCCGTTTTGGTAAAAAAAAATATTACAATTTTTTCCAATAATTTACCGTTATTTCAAAATGACTATGAACTTGCGCAGACAGTTCCTGCACGTTACAATACGCGTATAATCCTCGTACTTATAGTCGATACTTCGCTCAATCTCACACTTGAGCATTATTCAAGGTTGGTCACACCCTACCTTGAGATGTGTTCGAGGCGTACCTACTTCACCGTTTGATGTCTATGCATTCTCGGCAATTCTCGGCTGAGCAGTTCTTAACTTATAAACAAGAATAATTTGTTTGCTTCTCTCTTTACAGACACCTTTCCTTTTAATTCTGTCGAATACTTTTTCTAAATCTATGAAACCTATGGACCTCTCTATAGATTGTCGTAGGATGGTAGGATAAAGATTGGATCCTGCGTGCTTCTCCCTCTTCTGAATCCATATTGTGTCCCTTCCAATCTGTTTTCTATTTTGTCTTTTATTCTTCCTTCCATTACTCAAGTTAGTATTTTAGCTGGTACGCTCAACAGTGTTATGCCTCTGCAGTTGGCACAGTCTCGCTTGTCACCCTTTTTATATACTTACTTAATACTTGATAACCTATACATCTCTCATAAGAGCAAAGGCCTCCCCCATCTGTTCCTATCTCTGGTTTGTTGTTGCCATGTGGGTCCAGCATAGTTTTCGATTTCGTCTGCCCAGCGTCTTTCTGGTCGGCCTCTCCTTCTAGTTGTGTCCCTTGGAATCCAGATTGTGGTTGTTCGCACCCACCATTCTTCTGATAACCATAAAACATGCCCTGCCCAGTTGCATTTCATTTTCCTACACCTTTCCACCACATCTTCTACCACCTTCAAATTTCTTGTAGTCTGATTTTATCCTGCAGTCTTATGTTCAGCACTGATCTTTCCATTTTGTTTTAGATCAGTCGTAATTCTTGTTATTGTTGTTTAGTCAGATTCCAGGTTTCGGCGCTTACCCTTCTTTGTAGTTCCTTTTCCATTTTTCCTACCATTGTTATTGTTTGTCCTAAGTAAATTCTATTTTTTTTTTCCCGTACTATGATCAACTGTTGTCTCCCAGTAGTCATTAGTTTGGTTTTTACAAAGCTGATCTTCAATCCGGCCTTTTCCCTTTCAAGTACTAGGTCTTCCAGCATTTTTGTCATTGAAGTTCTACTTTCTGCAAATAATGTCACATCATCTGCGAACCGGAGGTTTGACAGACATCTCTCCTTCCCAGTTAAATTTCCTAAAGATGTTTTCCAGTAGGTACACTTGTGAAGAGATTTGGTGACAGTGGATTGCTCTCTTTAACTCAAAGTAGTCCCGTTTTTGATCCAAACTTACTCGGTTATATATGATTGTGACATGCTTTTGTGCAATGCTTCCATTATTCTTGGGTATTCTGAACTGTCAAAAACTTCTTCGTAATCTATCAGTGCTATATGTACCTACTGTTTTGTTATATTCCTTGTATTTTTCAATAACTTGGTTAATTGTCTGTAAGTAGTCCATACTCCATAGTTGAAAATCCACTTGCTTCACTGGTTGGTTCCTATCTAGCTGTTCTATGATTCTGCTCATCACTGCGGAAAATATTTTGTACATTGCTAGTAGGAGACTTATCGGCCTATAGTTTTTAATTTCGTTCGTGTTGCTTGTTTTGTAAATTAGGATGATTGCCGATCTCTTGCTTCTGCTGGTAGTGCTTTAATCATTTCATTTGTTATTTTGTCTTTACCAGGAGCCTTATTCCTCTTTTGTCTACCTACAGCTTTCTTAATTTCGGTTAGTTGTATTGGATCGAATTCGTTTCCATCTAATTCCTGAATTACATTCTGCATTGGTCCTCCGTCATATAGCTGCTTATAATATTTTGTTACCTCTTTCACTATTTCCTTTCTTTTTCTTATCACAGTTCCTTCTTGGTTTGTAACTTCCGTTATCTATGGCCTCTCCCTGTTTAGCTCTCTTTGTTGAGTGGTAGGTAATATAATTCCCAAGTTCCATTCTTTTCCTTGACAATCATGTTGAGTAGGTTTCCTAGGGCCTCTTTCCCTGTTTTTCCAGGTATTTGGTCATCTCTGGTGCAACATCATCGATTCCTGGAGCTTTACCCAGTTCTTCTGTTGAGATTGGTAGGACTTCTTGGTCATCGTCGTTATTTACTTCGCCACTTATTAATTCATACACTTCACTGGATTCTGTTAGTTCGTTAAAATATTGTGGTCATCTCGATTAATGAATATTCTCTAATTTGATCATCCTATTATGTCTGTTACCAAAATGAAACATTTCTCTTTTTGCTCTCTATTTTTTGTAATTCCTTGGTCCACCATTCTGTTCTCTTTGGGTTTGATACCTTTGTACCTAAACTCTCCTATGCTGCTTTTAATACGGTTTCCTTGAATTCCTTCCATTTATCTTCTAAGTTTGTTTCTTCTCTTTGCTGCTGGAATTTATTGCTGAGGCTATTTTGATATTTCTTTTTGTATGTATTGTTTTGCAGCTTATAACTTTCTATTTTGTCTTTTCTTTTTCTTCTTATGTCTTACTTTTCTAGGTTGTTTGTTTTTATCCTCATTTTCACTAAATATTGGTCACTACCAATCTCTGCTTGTCTTTATACTTTTACATTGTACAACTAATCTATTATTGATTTTTCTTTTCTGCTACGTTCCTCCCTGGTGTATTTGTGTTTTGTGTTTAAACTTCGTGCTAGCGATTACTAATTCATTTTCCATGTACATATTCATAATTCTCCCTGCATAATTGTTTTTGACTTCTTCCCCTACTTTATCCATTATATTCTCAACTCCTATATTCTGATTGCCAACTCATGCATTCAGATCACCCATGATAATTAAATTGTTTATAGCTTCATGATGAATGAGATACTAAAAATAACATAAAGTTATACCAGGAAATTAGAAAACAAAAAAGGAAAATAAATACAAAGAAAGATATATGAAAGAAACGACAACAAAAGAGGTTGACAAAGAGAAGAGAAGCGAAGATGATGAAGAAGAAGAAGTAGAAGTAGAAGAGCCATCAGAGGAGGAAGTAAACGAAATAATTAAAAATTTAAGAAGAAAAGCAGCAGGACCGGACAGCATATGCGGTGAAATGCTGAAAGAAGGAGATGAAATCAAAAAAAGGATTTACGAATTAAAATGAAGCAAATATGGAAAAAGGAGGAGATGCCTGAGGAATGGAGGTCCGGAGTCATAGTGCCAATACCAAAGAAGGGAGACTTGATACTGTGCGAAAATTACAGAAAGATAACCCTGCTGAATTTAGTGTATAAGATATTAACATCACTAATACTAAAAAGATTAAATAGGTTTACAGAGGAAAGAATAGGAGAATACCAGAATGGATTCAGGCAAGGAAGGTGAACAATAGACGCAACGCATACGGTGAAATAAATAATACAAAAATGCTATGAACAGGATATAGAGGTGGAGATAGTATTCATAGACTATAAGCAGGCATTTGATGCAGTAAAAAGAGTATCAGTTATAAGAGATGCGAGGGAAATGGGTAGGAAGGATGATAAATATGACCATGGAAGGATCAAAAGCAGAAGTACTAACACATGAAGGATTAACAAAAAAAATAGACATACACAAAGGAGTACGACAAGGAGATGAACTATCAGCGACATTGTTCAACATTGCAATAGAGGGAATAATGAAAGAAAGCGACATTAAAGGAACAATAATAGAGAAATCCATACAAATAGTGTGGCATATGCGGATGATATAGCATTGATAGCATGAGATAGGTAAAGTTTGGAAGAAACAATGGGGACGATTGGTAGAAAGGCAAAAGAAAGAGGTTTAGAAATAAACCAGGAGGAAACCAAGTATATGAAAATTACAAGAAAACATGAAAGAGTCAGCAACAGAGTAATAAAAATAGGAAAATATAACATAGAGGAAGTACAAAGTTATAAATACTTAGGAACAATTATAAATAGGAAGAACAGCAGATATGAGGAGATAGATCAGAAGATACAGTCGGGCTATAAAGTATACTACGGACATAAAATGATAATGAATAACAAAAAGATAAGCAAGAAGACGAGTATACAGAACAGTCATAAGGCCGGTGGTGACTTATGCTGCAGAAAATATGTGTCTCACAAGAAAAGATGAAGAGAAACTTAAGGTGTTTGAGAGGAAAATAATAAGAAAGATATTTTTGGGGGAAAGAAGTTAAACGAGGAACAATATAGAAGAAATGGAAGAAATATTAGAAAACGAGAATATAGTCAGACTAATAAAATCCAAAAGAATAAGATGGTATGGACATATAAATCGAATCAGTGAGGAGAGAATAGTAAAAAGGATGACAAAATGGAAACCACAAATGCGACCAAGAGGGAGACCAAAAGTACACTGAGGAGAACAAGTAGTAGAAGACATAAAAAGAATAAGAATCACAAAATGGTGGGAGAAGATGAGGAAGAGAATGGAAAAAAATTGTGAAAGAAGCAACAAGACACAAATAAAGTGAAGAGAAATGTAGTGAATGTAATGAGTGTAGTGTAGTGGAGTGACGCACCACCAACACTAAAACAGTCAAAAGAGCCCTTAGGGGCGGCTCTAATTCCTATAGGAATGTACAGTCTTCTAATAACAATAGCTTCATCTATTTCTTCTTGTCTTTTCCTTCTTTCCTTGCATTGTCATTTTCTCCGTAAGCTACAATCATTTTCATTTACACTGTCATCAACCTTTCATTTATACCGGGTGATCATCGGAATTTATAATTAGAGGAGGCTGTGATTGGTGCTATTTTATGCTGTGTGGTTGGACACACTGAGAAATGAATAATAAATTGACACTTGTTATATTTGAGGTTATGCTCGGACTTTGTACGATCTTAGATGATATAGTAAACATTATTTTGCTGCAACGCAGCAATAAAATAAGTTTGAAGAAAAAACTTTCAGTGAGAAAAATTTTATGTTGAATATCAAACATTTTTAAAAATAAATGTCTCAATTCTGACACTTAAAATTTTTAATTTCAAGCTACAAGCCTGTGTTGCCAACTTTATGGTAAATACCACAGCCTGCTCTAATTATAAATTCCGTCATCACCCGGTATATTTTAATTTTACTAAGTCTTTCAGCCTGCTTGGTGCTACTACTAAACCTACACCTCCTTCTGCTCTGTCATCTTCCGCCACTCCAACTCAGAATAACCAGTATCCCTTACATAATCTCTTTTCCTTTCTTTTTAATTTCTGATATTCCTAGGATTTCTATCTTCTGCTCTATCATTTTTTCAATTATTTCCGCTTCCTTTCCTTTTAGGCTTCGCACATTCCAAGTTCCCAATCTTTTCTTTCTTTCTTCTTTTCATTCTGTTTTCTGTTACTGTCCGATTCCCTATTTTGTTGCATCGTTTTGTTATTACTAATGTCCATTTTCATTGCCTCGTTTGTCACTGTATTTCCTTCCTAATCGCAGGATTTTACATAATCAAATACAAATTTAAAATTAACTTAAAGGCATTGTCAACTTATGAAAAGTCGATTTTTTTTTTATTTTGTAATTTGATTGAGTAAACTGAGTACTGCACCTTTGCAAAATTTTACGGCCGAATCATTACTGTGTTATGGGAGCTAAAAGTTTAAGCTATGACGTCACCTATGTCGGTCGCCGGTAAGAGCTCTAGCATAGCTACAAGTACAACGCTAAATTTAGGTTATGTTGCCGTGTTTTTAGGTTATGTTCGTTGTGTAGCAGCCTCCGAAGGTTGACACCAGTGACGTCACGTATGTAGGATCTGAATTCTCTCTACCCATTTATTGTGGTTATTATCAAAGATATTGAAATTCTACCAATGCGGGTACTTTTACGAGTATCTTAACTAACGTATTTTGATATGTTGCGTAAGTTGACAATGCCTTTAATTACACTCTTCGCTTGGCTATCAATAATTAGTCTACATTTCTATATTACAGGCAGAAAACCAAGGGAAAGCTTTTTTCCATCCGAACATAACATAGGCCATCAATGGGCCTTCGTTTACAATTATTTTTCCGCAAGTTAAGTCAACTACATGCTACGAATATACAAACTTTATATTAAAACAAATTATATTTAATTAGTTAACTTTGGAAACCATCAGTACAAGCATTAATTAAAACATTAAAAACTATACAGTAACAAAAAACATTTTTCTATTCAGTCTGGTGAATCACTAACAGTTTCTAAAGTTTTCAATTGTACGAAAACTTTATTTAATCTTTTAATAAACATATCCACGTCAGTCTTCTTCATTCCAAGAGACCCAGCTGCAGTTAAATACGGTTGCAATTTATCGTTACAGTGTGAACCCCAACCTAAAAATAAATTCCTTCATTAAGTAGGTAATTTCGATAATCTTAAAAAATAAACCTTCAAAGTGATAACCGGCAATTGTTTTATTTTCACACGCTGTAATCACTCGAGTGCCGGAAACGTTACGCCAAAAAAGCATCGAGCCTAATTTCGTTAAGCATTCTGATGGAATATTAGACAGAGTCATACCTGCAAATTAAATTAAACGAAAATATTAAACAAGAAACCACTGAATTAAATTATGTTTACAGATTGATATGGGATTTTCTGGTGTTTGTAGCACTTTCTCCCCGAATGAGGCCGCAAAGTCTGATAAACATTGGTGGAGGTAATTAAACATGGTGATTCGATCGTCTGCAAGTGTTTTATAACCGTTTTTACCTAGGCTTAATAATGTTATAAAACTATCAATAATAGGGGTTGAAGAAGCACGTCCTGCAAGCAATAACGTTTAGACACAATTGTTTATTGTTTTTAAATCATACCTGGATATACTTTTGCTACGTTTTGTAAGAGATCTTTATTGAAGCTGGCTATAATTACCCCACCAACAGGTACCATTAAATTCTTATCTGTGCTTTGTACGAAAATATCCACTTTACCTTTGCTGGGAATTTATTTTTGATTATACACAGACAAAATAAACGATCAACTTACGTAGAAGCTTTCTGTATTCTGCTCATAATATATTTACTTTGTAAACCATATGCGTTATTTATTAAATGGGGAATATCATACTTCTTACAAAGGATTGCTATTTGTTCTATATCATCGCATGCTCTTGGAGCAAAACAAGAAGTGGTCGACATTATACACACAATATTATCAACACCGATTTCCTCAATTTTTTCTTCCATAACTGTCACATCAGTAACCAACTGTTCTTCAGTTTTCAATGTATCAATAATGACAGGAATAAAACCTTAAATCAATGTAAATTTATTTTATTACGTAATTCACATTAACGAAAAAGTTACCTGCAGTAACAATACTTTTAAAACATGCTTTTTGGTCGATACGAGACCACAATACATATTTTGCAGTTGGGCGTAAAGAACGTAATGTTAGCATACTTAGTACTAACGCCATTCCGGTTGCAACGGGGGCGACTAAGCATTCAACTGGAGACGTAATTCCTGTGATATTATCAATGATAATTAACTGCAAATATATATAAAAGCATATTAAATACCCATTAATTTCATGAGATCCTTCATAAGTAAGTTTGTTAAGCTGTACATTAAACTAGAACCAGCTGCTTTTGGTTGCGGTTCGGTTAAGTCACCCGATCTTCCTATGCCGTGACCAAAACGATAATGCCTACGAGCTACCAGTTCTAAAAAGCACAGATAAGTATTACAGACACGTTAAATAACCAAATGTACCTGAAGCGAAACGTCCTTCTCGTTCACCAATTCCAGAATTTGAAGGGAAATTATTGCTATCCATTGATGATAATTGAAGTAGGAGCATTTCGATGGTAATATCATCCCAGCCACTTTCTGGTATTTTTTTCTAAAATGTTTAGGTTTAATTCCTCAAAACTCCAAAAATTTTGAAATTACAAAACCTAACCTAATCTCGTAAAATTGATTAAAACTAAAATTCCTTACATGTTGTAATAACTGCCTTATAAGGCTTTCTCTGCTTCTTGAAGCATCTGCTGCTTGTCGAACATAACTAGTTGGTATAAAACTTTCAGCAAACTTCCAACTTTCTTCGTTCATGTTTACAAATTTAAATTTAGCGCCAATATACCAGCCAACTTCACTGATAAAAACAACTGCAGTAATGGGGTTATGTTGACGACTGAGTTAATCAGCCTATTATTTAAAATGTTCGAGCATTCACATAAGTTTACTTGCATTAATTGCGGTGTAGAATTAAAGGAATTATGTAAAAAATATAGCCCTACTGTTTTAAAACTTGTAGATTGTGTAAGTACAAGAAAAACATAAGTTAAAGATTAAAGCCTATTTCGCGATGGTTGTTTGAACTACTTGTAAAACGTGGGAAATTTAAATCATGCAAACATTTATTTATTTCTTTTTGTAGGAGAATTGTAAAAATATAGCAGATAAATACATAGAATATGATATTGTTATAGTTACGATAGATTTAATTTTACTGCGCAAGGAAGCGTATCGTCATATTTTGTATAATACTGAATTTAAGGTAAGTACAAACTGCAACGGCTCTAGCTGAACGAAGTAAATCACTAGTATTTTGTAGAATCATTGGAAACTTGCAGTGATGTTACAAATGATGGAAGTCTATTCTGAGTGGATTTTAACAGCGCCGAAGCAGAAAACAGACGATAATACCTTCGTCGATAACACAAGAGATGTACAGTTCTATCTGCTTAGTCTTAGGGTTCTGTTTAGTAAGTATAAAAATCCTAGATTTATTGAAATACCTTCAAAGTTTTTAGGAACGATATGTTCGATGACAATAATCTTGTTATTGACCTTACTTTATAACGAAATAACGCCGAGAAAGGTTCATACGAAGACCTCGTTACAAACAGTTTGGAAAGCCATGGTACTTTCAAACTTTGGTTGGTTCTTATTGTTGCCTTCATTAATATGGGATAATTCCGTTCAAGAGTTTCATTTAACTTTCATTTTGCTTTATACAACGTTATCGCAACTTTTGGCTTATACCGGTAAACAGCGTTTATTATAATAATATCATAGAAAATTATCAGTTAATTTTTTTTAGTGGTCTGCAAGTGCGTAAAACCTTGGTCTATTATTGTCGTCATTCTATCGTACAACTGCAAAATACTTTCAAATGAATTGTATGACAGTATTTATAGCTTTGTTGTTAATGAATATATTTATTTTTCAAAATAATTAAGTCTGTAATTTTATAACTGATTAAATGGTTTGTTAGTATTTTGCGTCTCTTAATTATTGTTGAACTGGTTAACTAATTTTAGGGGAGGCGGTATGGTAGTGAGTATTGGTGAGGCGCATCGCTCTGCACAGTTAAGTATCGGTGCCTCAGCTTACTACCGCTCGGTGTGTCCTTCTCGACACGCTATAGGCCTTAACACGTTCACTGCGACGGGCGCATATATGCGCCCAGTTGGGTGTTCGCCCAGTGCGGCACGGCGCGTATACGCGTCCTGCATATACTTGTAATACAGGTTCAGTACTTTTACAGCATTTGGCCAGCGGTTTTCTAAATGCGTTAGCGTGTACAGTAATCATACAGCTTCCTTTGTTTTCAATAGTTTTCGAATTCGTGTTTATTCGTAGCCGTGAGCGTGTTATTTAAAATGGATGCCAGTGACTCAGCACTGACGTAAAGCGTGTTGCTGCCATCAGCAGTGAACGTGTTAATGACCTATTAATATGAATATACTATTTTAACTAAAATGAAAATGGTTCAAAAAATTCCAAAAGCAGGAAAAAATGATCGAAGAGAAGTTTAATGCAGAGTTAATGCAAAGGGAAGAAATAAAATAATTTGAAGAGAGAATGACAACGGAGTTACAAGGATTAGAATCTGTAGAGAATATAGGCGCAGAATAGGGAAAAATTCAAAAAAGGGCTATTCAAATATTACCTACAGACAAAAGCAAATGGAAAAATAAAGATTGGTATGATGACGAATGTGGAAACGCAATAAGAAGAAGAAACAAAATAAGAATGGAAATGGAAAATACAAAAACCGCAGAACCTAAAAAAAAGTATGTAGAAGAACGAAGGAGAGTAAACACAATATGCAGAAGTTAAAAAGGCAAAGCATGGAAAAGAAACTGCAGACATCGAAGATAATTTTAATAGTAAAGAAATAAGAAACTTCTATCAAGGATCAAAAAAGGTAGACAACTTACTATGAAAATAAACAGGAAGACTTATTAGGAGGAGTAAATGAGAAACTGGAGAAAAGGAACAGCATTTTATAACAAGTATAGACCTATAGACTGATATAAAACACTGATCTAGAAGAACAGTGGGAGATAATAAAAACAAAGATAACTGCGAGCGGGTCTGGGCTCAAAGGAGGAAACATAAATAGATCAAAAGACTGGTTCGACGAATGCGAGAGAGCAGTGAAGGAAGAAAAGGAAGCAAAGATATGCTTCAACTGAAAACTTTAGCAGCTCAAGAAAAGTACAGAGTGCTAAGAAATACTGTTAATATTAATAGTCTGTGTAGGGAAAAGAAAAGGGATAGGCTTAACAAGAAACTCAATGAGATAGAGGAATATCATAAAAATATAAATTCAAGAATATTTTGCAGAAGGTTGACAAGTGAAAAGCAAGGAAGTAAAAATAATATAATTGGTCTGATAAGGAGGGAAAGTTGTTATGTTGGAAGAGAAGAAAATGTTGAATATATAGGTTAAACATTCTAATAAAGCAAGACCAAAACAGGGAAAGGATCCAGACTGCTAAAAGCATTAACCAAGAAACCAGTAAAGTGATCGTGAGAGGAGGATCAAAAAGATCAGAGAAAATTATTAACACCTCGAAATCTTAGACATCTGTTATGTTCGCTGTATCCGCCTCAGGAGTAATGTTACCTCCTTACATATTATACAAAGCAGATCACATTTGGCACACCTGGACTGAACGTGGTCCATGTGGGGCTAGGTCAGTAGCGTGCGGTCAGGGTGTGCAAGGTGTGCACTGCACACCCAGGAATAATTCATATAGTATAAATAGTGGTATAAATATTTTATTCTAATATAATGTGAAATTATTTTAATTTTTTTTGTCAGTCTAAGTACCTAAGTAACGTGTTTTGCGGCCAATTGTGTAGGAGCATTCGCTGCGCCTACGCGATATTATTTGTAGCCGAAAGCCGTGTAAATCTCTATCCAGCTTCGCTCGTCTTCGGTCCAAATGACCCGAACGAAGTCGCTAAAGGCTCAGTAGGATCGCTGCACCGATCTTTACATTATTTTGCGTAAGTACGAGAGAGAGGGGCGGCTACGACACAAAGCTACTGGCTAAGATACGAGCTCGGGGGTGCAGGAATAAACCTGCACTTGCAAGAGTCGTGAGTTTGTTGCTTTGCTGTGTTAAAGTTTAGTTAGGGTCTGCCAATAGTTTGTTTAATATTTATTTTAATCAGCGTGATATTGGGTATGTATGGGTCGAATTATTTATTATAAAAGATTGTAAGAATAATATTTTATTGCATAGATTTATCGTATGCATCTTCGTTATTCGTTCAACTAAAATGGAACCAATTTGTAAAATAGAAAATCTGTTATCGAAGTCATTTCATTTGCGTGGTATTCAAGAGAAAAACGAAGTGAAAAACTGGGATCGTCCAACACCAGATCTGAATATAGTTCAAAAAATAAAAGTATGTTTAATGTTTATTACTAAAGAAAAAGACAAAAATATTTGGGTTGTCCAAGGATATAATGATTTATATTACATTCATATTGCTGCAACAAAACATGAAAAAACGCAAGCACACATCAATTCCGTTATATCTTTTAAAACTTTCGGCACTGAAAGAATAGATCTCCTGTTGGATGAACATAAACGACAAACCGTATTGAAACATAATGAAAACGTGACCAAAAATAGAAATATTGTAAAAAGATTAATTGATACAGTAATTTATTTAGCTAAACAGGAACTTGCTTTCCGTGGTCACGACGAAAGCTCGAAGTCCACAAATTGCGGAAATTATATAGAATTGCTTAATTTAATTGGAAAATATGACGACTTATTGGGAAATCATTTAGAAACATCTACTGTATTTTCGGGAAGAACAAATAGAATTCAAAATGACATTATTTCATCAATTAGCAAGGTTTTAAAAGATTATATTAAGAAAGAAATTGAAGAAACGCCGTTTATTTCCATTATGCTCGATGAAACTTCTGATATGGCTCATAAGTTGCAGCTCTCGACAGTGTTGAGATATGTTACAAACAGTGGAGAACCAATTGAGCGTTTTTTATTCTTTTTTGATGTAAGTGCTGACCGTTCTGCAAACGCACTTGTCAAAGTAGTCCAAGATACTCTGGCTAATCTAAATTGCGGAAGTAAGCTCATTGCCCAGACCTATGATGGAGCTGCTGTTATGGCAGGGGAGTTAAATGGAACTCAAAAAAAAGTCAGAGACATATTTCCACAAGCTATTTTTATTCATTGTTGCGCTCATGCTTTGAATTTGGTTTTGTCCCAATCTGTGTCGTACATCAGGGAATGCAAAATTTTTTTTGCCACTATATCTGGTCTTGCCGTTTTCTTTTCGGTGTCAACCAAAAGAAACTTCGCCCTCGGTGAAATAATGAACAAAAAATTTCCGAAAGTTGTGGCTACAAGATGGAACTATTCTTCGCGATTGGTGAATACTATATATGACAACAAAACGTCGTTATATGAAGTTTTTGAAGAAATTCTGGAAAATCCAAGTCAATGGGATAGCGAGACAATCAATTCTGCAAGAGGGTTTATTAGTTTTTTCGATGATTTTACCAATCAGTTTTTGTTGAACTTATTTTCCAAAATTTTTTGTCACACAGATGTACTTTTTGACATACTGCAAAAGTCCAGTTTAAATATATCCTACTCTATACAGAAAATTAATGAAACAAAACAAGTGTTAGGTAAACTAAGAAGTGATGACAGTTATCAGGAAATATATAACAGTACAGTTTCTTTTGTTGGCGTTCCAAATTTACATCAAAAACGTAAACGACAATACACAGATGACAATTTCAAGCGCTTGTATAATGAAGTTTTAGATACTATTGCCAACCAAATGGAGATACGATTTGAGAAATTAAATGAATTTGAATTTTTTGAATTGTTAAATTTTAAATTTTATCCAAACTACAAAACTAAATTTCCAGATGACAAACTAAATTCTTTAAAGAAAATGTATGGCAATTATTTCGATTTTGTTAGATTGACAAACGAATTACATATGATTTATAATTCATCAATTCATAAATTTTAGTATCGCACAATTAATAAGCCACATAAAACAACATGATCTTACAGATGCATTAAAGGAAGTCTTGACTTTGGCATATTTAATATGTACTATACCTTTCTCTACTGCATCCGTAGAGAGGTCATTTTCGGCACTAAAAAGAATCAAAACGTACACTCGTAATTTAATGGGACACGAGAGACTAAGTAATTTGGCTCTGCTTAGTATAGAAAAAAACTCTCTTACTTATTTACAATCAAATCCAGAGTTTTATGATAATGTAATTGATGATTTTGTGAAGCAAACCAGAAGAATTGATTTGATTTATAAATAGTTATGTATCTAATAAAATATCTACTAATATTCCTTATTTTTTTTTTCTCAAAGTCCATTGCACACCCTTCCTGTAATACCACCACACGCCACTGGGCTAGGTATAATAGGAGCAAATCTGGCCGGTTTGACCAGCATCTTTTTGACGATTGGTTTTTTACAATTGCCCTAGTCTATTTCAAGAAATTGCCTCCAGGACCGAAGATATTAATAGGAGGCAAATTAGCAAGTTATTTGTCCTTAAAAGTTATTAGGTACTGAATGTGAAGCTAATGACATTAAATTCATTCTTCTGCCATCAAATAGTACCCACTTAATCCAACCACTAGACTTCAGTTGTTTCAAACCTATCAAAGCGGCTTGGAGGAACGTTTTGAAAGCCTGGAAAAAAGCACATAAGGGTGTCATTCGAAAGGAAATTTTTTCAAATTTATTAAAGAAGACCATAGAAAAAGTGGGTGCTACCCAAGGACCGTAAACACTATAGGATTGCTCATACTTGTTTAGCCAATCAGCGGTGAAGAGCCGCGTGACGTAGCGCAATGACCTAGTCGGGCTTTGAAGAGCGACTGCCGGAACCTCACCACTTATTTGAGTTATGAGATTAATAATTCTCTTCTCCGGATTTTTAAATAATTTTGTAAACAAATTTGAATTAATTTTTAGGCTGTTACCTATTTAGTCTAAGTTCTCAAATATTAAAATGGCAAGATTGTAGAAGAAATAGTTGAAACCAATAATGTTTCCCAGAAAACAGAAGTTTTTTAAATTTCGTCGTATTATTACACATAATTCAAAGTAATTTTTTTTAAAAGTATTTAATGCATACCTATTTTTAAGAATGGAGTACATAAAATAATAAATTATATTTTAAACAAAAACGTTGACTCAATACTAAATATACTATATTGCAGGAGTGGGCAAATGCGGCTCTGAGAGCCGCATGCGGCTCTTCGTTAAGTTCAGTGCGGCTCCCATTGAAAATTTAAATCATTTTTTTTTTTAGTTCAGAACTTTTTTTACGAATCTTGTTAAATTGACTAAGTAAAGTGAAGCGTTCAATTCGTACGTAGTCGCGTCGAGTGTGTTTAACCTCGTTTTGTATTGCGTAATATACACCATCGTGTGCGCAAACCGTATACCCACTCCCCACTTAGTATGCGGCGCTCTTGTAGACAGCTGCTAGGTCTAGGTTATAATTTATAATAAATCCGCACACTATGTAACGATGGTGTGGCTCTTTATAATATATGAAAAACCGGAATGCGGCTCTCATTGACCTCATGTGTGCCCACCCCTGCTATATTGTATACTATACTAAATACTAATATTATTAAGAAAAAAATGACATAAATAATCCATTTAATTTAATTATTCTATAACATGTAGAAACAAATTACAACAAAAACACCTTTTCAGAGGTAATTTACTGCACAATCTTTTTCATTTTTTTAGTTATTCTGTTTTCTTTGGAATCATTCGATTTTCTTTTGCGTCGTCCTCTTTGAATATTAATGTAGTTTATTCTTATGATCATTCTTAAATGTATAAATGAACGTATTAAATATTCAGGTGTTTGTTCATCCTTTCCTGCAATTTTTGAGGTAAGGTTTTTAACAACTCCCTTTGCCCATTTGAAGCCCGTAAGCCCATGATATTTTTCAAAATAATTATTATATTTTAATATTTTCTTTAAAAAATCCTCGTTGGGTTTGTTAGCCCTCCATAAGATAATTATTGAATCCAAGAGGGAAGTTGATTTTCAGCTACTGTCAATTTATATGTATGGATTCCTAATTCTGGATTTTTATTTTTAAATTTATATGCAATGTAACCTGCGATATATTCTAGTGCATCTCTACTTGTTTCGGAACTAATCTTATCTATTTCATTCCTTGCAAATTCTTGTGCATTACCAATTTTCCGAGAAGAGCTTTGCGAGGACAAGCTACTAGTTTCATCATTTTCGTTTGACACTTCACTAATGTGTTCCAAATTTAGGTCGGATAAGTTCACATTTAAATCAGCTTTATGTAAAACATTGGTGACAATATATTCTTCATCTTGTCTGTCATTTGTATTAGTTGCAGCTTCCACCACACCAGGGGTTTTCCCCAAAACAATAGTTCGGATTCTGTAAATCGCACTGAGTGGTGTAGGATGATCATCGGCGCCTCCTTTAATTCTAAGTTGAAAAAAAAGTTCCAAGACAAGTTTCAAGACTATCTTGATTAAGTTTGTGCGTACGGATGTATTGTGCATTGCATTTTTCTTTCAGATCTGTATAAAGTAACTTCAAAGACTTAATTGACATGATTATTCCCTTCTGAAATATCTGCAAGCAATTTTTACCAATGGGAATCATGTTACATACGACTTCCAGCATTTTATCCAAAGCCAAATTTTGATTTTCTAGATTTGCACCGTACGCAGATTTTAATGCTATAGAATGCTAAGACGTGTAGCTGTTGAAAACGTCAAACCAGTTGTTAACAACTTCAATAAAAAGTCCTAAATGTTCAGCTAATTTCGCGTTATTTCCAGGTTTGTAATGTAATAGAGCCATTGCCGTATTATGAGACAATAATTGTGCAGCTAAACGAACATTTTGCCGTCGAGTCTTTTCACAATTGATATGCTTTTCTGAAATTTTGTAGCATACATTTACTTCAGAATTTGTCAATTTAATAAAATGTTCTAGCGGATTCTTGTTTATGACTGTTTGTTTGTTTAAAATAAAACCTTTATCTAGCAACCAATTCCTCGTCAACTTCAGCATGTGAGGTGTATCCGCAAACATGTATATTTTTTCATTCGTTACCGGATGTAAAAAATAAGTGACTTCCGTATTAATGCCAAGATTTTTCCACAAGCCTACGTTACTTGCGCCACAATCGCTGACACACGCAATTACAGTATAACCGATGTTATGTAATTGGGTTATGATATCAAACAAAATATCTGCTGTCATTTTTTTATCAAAATCCATATAAACAGGTTGCTTCCAGCCTGAAAATAGTGCTCGAGCCATCGCTACTTGTAATTGGTTATAAGGGCCAATTATCTCATCTTCGCCTTTATTATATTCTATGACCGATCTCACTTTTACCTCGTCATATTGCAGCACAACAAATTTTTCAAAATCTGACATAGTTTCTCCAGCTAGTTTCATAAACCTCAACACATCTTTTAAACACCTTGTTTCAGATTTAATTTTGAAGCCCATCTTGGGAGTGTAGACAAGCCAAGAAGGGAGTAGTTTAATTTTTGCCTGAGAAACGTATAGCACCGTTTACTGTAATAGCGTAACGTGAAAGCTATCGATAATTCTTCAGTAGTCCATACTACTCGTTTCTTTTTTTGTAGTAGTACATCTAACTGGTTTTTCGTAAATAATTTTGAAAGTTTATTTTGGATTTCCATTTTCATGCATTGGCTTTTTTGAATTTTTGATTTGTAATACTTTACATATTTATTTAAAGAATTAATTTTAGACTGTATTTGTTTTTTCATAAGGTTGTGACTATACTTTAATGTGTTGTAATCATCCAACAATTTTAAATATTTTTCTTCAAAATTAATTTCATTATTTTGGGTCTGTCTCTAAATTTACATTAGATTCAGTAATACGTAAAATAGTGTATATTTCAGCTTTTCTTTGTCGACGATCAGCTCTTTCTTTTCTGTTAGTTTTACATTCTGAAATTTCTTCATTTTCACCTAAGCTTATGGATGGTACAATACCCTGTTTCAGTTTCTTGCGTATTGGTAACCCTAGTAATTCATTTTGCAAGTCTCTTTCAAAATCATTCTCATTGAAATGAATGGAACATACCGAACTTGTTGTCGGATTAAATGTATCTGCCCTCTTACATTTGATTACCCACTCTTTTTTTATATTATCGTTTTTAGGAAAATTGAAGTAGACAATATTTAACCCTGAAGTTTTTGTTACATGATGGCTGTTGTTACACGTTGCAACCGCGCATCGCTTTCCTGGCATTTTCGAGTATTCTATTGGTATTAAATAACTTGATAAATCATTTTGTGCATACAAAAAACTTAATTATCATTAATTACCTCTATGTTACATTAACTGGAAGGTGAAACGACAATACTAATTATTGTTAACACACAACACAACTTCAGATTTATAGACCGGGTGCAGATCGCAGACTGTGCCGGATTGCATGCACACTGTCTGGTCACGGGTGACGTCATATTCGTATATCAGTGTGGACATACGGCAGTATAGGGAACGAGCAGTCCTATAGTGTTTACGGTCCTTGAGTGCTACCTCTGTAGATAATATAAAATCAGGTTTCAGGACAACTGGTTTAGTGCCGTTGGATAGGCAGAAAATCCACAGTATATTGAATCATAAGAGGCTAATGCAAATTCTACAAATGTCCTTAAAAAAATTCTAAATGAAGCCAGATATCGAAAGGCTGACAAAATTGTTAGAAGAAAGAAAGCCTCAATAATAATAGAGTCACGAAACAAGCATTGGAGGGCGGTGCAAGTATCCAAAGAAGAAGAGGACGCCCCAAAATAAAATGGTTGGAAGCAGTGACTAGGGATCTAAAACAACTTGGAATAAGTAATTGGGAAGAGAAGGCTGCCGACAGAAAAGAATGGAGAAGCGAATTGTTGAAGCCATGGACCATTAAGGCCTTATTCTTCTTGTGTGTGATGTCCTCTTAAGGATGTTGATGAGGGGTCAAAGCCACATTTTTAAACGACTTGGTGAACTTTGTTATATCCCCCTTATACTAGGGAAATGTGTTCTCTGCAGTGGTTCCCCGTTGCCTTCTGCAGAGTTTGTGACCATGAATTATAGAATTAAGTGTACAGTATGTGTCTTGTTACTATCTGAAGTCGACCACTCCGCAGACAAAATCGTTAATTGTAACCAGACGATTAAATGGCTTCACTCGCTCAAGTACTGACCTCGAACAGTGGGGAATTCTTTGTAAAGATCATTAACGCCGAAAGTGCTGAATTATACCTATACATATACTCAACAAAGCAGTTATTTTATTAAGTGGCAGGCTATTGTAGTTACACAAACAAAAACCCTCATTTGAAAACACTTTATACATCAAAAGAAAAGCTGACTCAGCAAAATAATATTAAGGGAATTCCAAAATCTATAAAAAGGGGTGCAGTAAGCCAGTAACAAAAGTTTATTAAAACTGACAAGAAGTGTTTGTTTACTCGAACAAAAGAATATTTTATTTTATAAAATTTTGGCGGATTTTTGACAATGAAATGGATGTTCGTCCAGGAATGTTTAAGAATGGATACTGGGTATGGGACGATAATACTAACGGACTTCTGTTCATAAGGTAACCTGAACCTTATACTGAAAATAATACCGAAACAGTGTATTAGCTTCACAATCGGCTCGCTTAAAGTTATATGTATTTGTTAGAACAATTAATATCACATTCTATTTACAGTCGAGATGCAGGTCCTAAAATTCTCCAATCATTCACAAATGTAAATGCATCGGCAGGAAAAAGTAGTGCAAAGCGACCTACTCAGGCAGTCAAATTTAGAGAAACGGTAGATCAGCTGGAGCAGGTATTTTGTTTCTTTAATTAGGACGCCACTTAAATGTAAAACATTACAGATACGTTTTCGACGCTATCATCAACGACGATGTAAACCAACAGAACCATGTGTTATCACCATTCAAGACATAAAAGACGTAGCGATATTCATTTGCGATCTGAATTATTTAACGCCAGAGTTCATAAGTTATTTTCACTTGCCAACGATGGACCGATTTTTAAGATCTCTGATAGTTTATTTTCAGTATTACTTTCAAGTAATTAATTTAAATAGGTAATTGTTACAGCATATTTGATATATAATTCACGAACAGGTATGGGAAAATTTGCTCGCAAGAAGAGAAGAGGCAAAACGTAAACTATATCAGCCGATAGTAACAAAATTAGAAAATATAGTTCGCGATAACTTAGCCGATTTACGTGCCATGGTGGCTCGAGAATATTGCACTATACTAGTTGGTGGTGCAGATGCTCTAAAGTTCCATCACATGAATAATGAAAATCACGACTCGCTTTCTGACAAAGATAGGAGGTTGTTTGAGATGCTTATGTCTATGGTGGTTCGAGTTGTTTGGATTGCCCTACAACGAAAAAATCTCAGCCTAATAGGTTTGTATTTAATACTTTTAGAATGCACACTAAAAAAAATTATTAAAAGAATTGGAAATGAATAAATTACTTCGAACGGATATTTTCAACCTGATTGTTCATCGTGGAATAAGAGGAGGAGCAGATCTTTATAGAACTAAAGCAGAAGAAAAAATTTTAACAGGCACGTCTAACACAGAAGAAAGAAAACTTTTACATCATTCTGTCTTTACAAAAGAACTTCTAATCGGCGAACACGATCACAGAATGCTTATTATAGGAACTAAACAATTCGAACCGTAAATTGTTAGATTTAAGTAATTTACAGCGGTTAAATATTACATTTTAGGACCGACGAAAGATTAAATTACCTTGAAATAGCATACTCAGCACCTGAAGAACTTCTCTTGAAAAACGAAGTATTGGTGGGAATGCTCGGCCTACCGAGAGATGATTATGATGCGATGTTAATGAATCTACAACATGCTGCTAAGAAAAAATTCGCAGCACAGCCGAGAGTTTTACCTGAATTTAAATTACCACCAAAAAAACGTTGCAGGTATGAGGATTTATAAAAATTAATATTTGGACTGGTTTTATCATTTTCTTTTATTAGTGATACACAAATGGCACAAGAATTTCCAAAAAATCATCCGAAATTTAAAGAAACATCACAAACAATCAGGGCACGTAAAACACAATGTAAAATGTGGCGTAAAACCGTAGAAAAAGGCACTGAAGGTCGAGAAATGTCGATTTTAGACTTGTCTATTAATCAATCGCACATATTACTTTTGACTTCAAGAAGTTCAGTTTCGATGGCCAGTAGAAGAAATACTATTTTAACTTATACATAATTACAAAATCAGTCAAATTATAAGTGGTTTATAATTTATTTAAATACAATATTTACTCCACCATAAGATTTTCTTTAAAATACTCCAATAATCCATGTTCGCTTAAAAAAATTTTCGTATCTTTTGTAAGATCATTTAATTCAAAAAGTGGCGGATCTTCCGTTGCTTTAGATCCGATCACAATAATATACGGATAACCAACCCTACATCCATCCAGCATTCTGCGCCCAATAGTAAAATGCTTGCGATCATCCAATAACACATCATTTCTTAAAGGATACAGCGAATCTAATAAACTATATAATCTCTCTGGAAACTCTAGCGTGTGTTGTTCTTCTTTACTTCCTTCCTGCAATGAAATCGATAAGCATATGTTTAAAAAAGTTAGCTGCAAACGTACTTTAGGAGGTATTATAAGAACTTTATATGGTGCTAATACTGTCGGCCATCGAATTTCATTTTCATGTGAAAGTACCTCAACGGCTGCCGCTAATATTCGTGATAATCCAAGGCCATAACTACCCATTTGTAATATCGCTGGTTTGCCCTTCTCAGTTAAGTATTTGGCTTTAAGGGGCTTCGAATATTTTTCGCCTAATAAAAACGTGTGACCAACCTAAAAGACATTACGATTAACAATCACAACATATTTCAAAGCCATATATTAACCTCTATTCCAGGGCTAATTTGCAGATTGTTAGTGTTTCCACAACCCGGACATTTTTGACCGCCGACAAGCTCAGTGTTCGCAGCATACCCACAACCTAAACATTTTAATAGGCGATCGTCACCGATCGTTGCAGTGTAGTGATACTCATGGGATAAAGAACCACCCATTGTACCCGAACTACCCAAAACTAGAAGTTACATTTAACTATTAGAACATATTTACAAACATTACAACGTACCTTTAACAAATTCAATTCCTATCCTTTTAAAGAAACTATCATAACTGGCACAGATTTCCTCGTATGTTTGTTGCGCCGATTGCAAATCAATATCAAACGAATACAAATCCTTCATTATAAACTGTCTTCCACGCATTAACCCGAATCTTGGCTTCATTTCGTCCCTGTATTTACTGGTAGTTTGGTATAATCTTAGCGGAAATTCTTTATAGGATATTGGTGCGACAGACGCGAGTAAATCGCTTGCAGCTTCTTCATGTGTCTGTAAAACGGATTTAAAAAATAAACAAATAAAGACAAACTGTTTTATATTACTATGCATATATTTACCCACTGGACTTAAAATGTAACTATTCTCATGTCGGTCTTTTAATGTGAATAATTCGGAAGCAACATCATCTAAACGACCTGCAAAATTATGTTGCTTTAGCTCTTTCGCATATAGTTTTTGGTCTTTTACACGGATTTACCTGTAGCTTTCCAAAGCTTCGCATTAGTGAGCGTAGGAAACATGACTTTTTGAGCTCCAATTTTACTCATTTCGTAATCGACCAAACTAATTAATTTTTCTAAAGCACGAATTCCAAGGGGTAAAAAATTGAAACTACCTGGACTTGCTTGTCTAATTATGCCTAGTTCCAACATTAGCTGTAAAAAATATTTTTAATTTATGTCCAACTAGTTCTTCATAAGTTAAATATAACTACAAAGCTTGTTAATCGACTTTCATATAATTAAGAAGCTAAAACTTAAAGGAAAAAAAAGGATAAACTTACTCGTTGACTCTTCGAAGAGATGTCTTGGTTTTTAATTTGTGCATTTTTCGGTGTAATAGTTATAGGTTGAAAAATGTTTGATAATTTATGCAAAATAGTTGACGAAGCATACAAATTGGGTAAATGCAGATTTTGCTGCAAATCAAAGAAATTCAAATTATTTTATTAACAATAAATACTAACCTCAAAGTACCTGCCACATTTTTAAAACACTGTGTTCTCCATAAACGGCAAATACCTTTGTACAGGGTGAGTATAAAGTATGGAGACACCGATTTTCTGTCAATGGGCGCATTCAGCGAGTTACAGCGCTGCAGCGCCACAGTTTAGAATCTTCCTGAATTGGCTCGTCAGATGTCAATTCTTGAAGCGCTTTGCTGAAGCAATCCGCCATTGTTCAAGCGTATTTATTTTCCGCTGCACGTAAGCGCTTTATGACAGCCGTAAACAAACAGCAACAGTTTTTTGAATTTGTAGATAGATCATATAGTACAGTTCAGCGAACATAAAGCGCTGTAGCAAAGCGCGTGAAAGTAGCGCTTTATAGCTTTTTTTATCTGAATCCGCCCGTTAATATTCATTTTAGAAAATAATGTTCAATAATACAAAAGTTTTTTATGGAATTTTTATCTACATATTGATTATACACGAAAATTTGTTTCTTCAATTTATTGTTTTTGAGTTATGACTTTACGCGATATTTTTTAAATGGAAATCTATTAATTTTATGCTACCATTCGATAGAGATTTTTTTTTCTCTTTACAGTGGTATAAAAATGTTATGGGTTTGCCTAACATTTCTTTGAGAAAACGCCGGTTAAAGTATTTACAATTAACTTGCCTATTCGTAAGTGATACCTGTACAGCCAAAATAAACAAAAGCGGAGCGATAAACAATCTGTGATAGCACTAATTCTGCATTTGTTATTGTTTACGTCAAATATTCAATTTTGTGCAATTTATTGCTGTTGGCATTAGCAATGGCGGGATTAAGTGAAAGTGAAAGAATTGTCAACAGCAATAAATTGTACAAAATTGAAATATTTGACGTAAACAATAACAAACGCAAACGCAACCTTAGTGATATCACAGGTTGTTTATCACTCCGCTTTTGTGTATCTTCTCTGTATCATTTACGAATAGGAAAGTTACTTGTAAATACTTTAATCGGCGTTTTCTCAAAGAAATGTTAGGCAAACCCATAAAATTTTTGTACCACTATCAAGAGAAAAAAACTCTCTATCGAATGGTAGCATAAAATTTAAAATTAATAGGTTCCTACATATTTAAAAAAATATCGCGTAAAGTCCTAACTCAAAAACATTTGAAGAAACAAATTTTCGTGTATAATCAATAAAAATTTCACAAAAAAAACTTTTGTATTGAACATTATTTTCTAAAATGAATATCACCGACAGAAAATCGGTGTCTCCATACTTTATACTCACCCTGTATAAACGTGCAGGCGCTGAGTAACACTAAAATCACTAAACAAGCGAACTGACATCTGTTACCACTACAAAAATTCAAAAAAACCTACTACACATGAAGGGAGTGACATTTCAGTCATATGATAGTGTGACAGGTGATAACTGTTACACTCAAAATTTTAATAGTTTTTTTAAAAAAATCTTCAATAACAATGAGTGCCGTTGTTCCCTTTATCGTTTTCACAGTATTATGGGGTGGAGTAGGCATAGGCCTGCCATTTATTGTACCAAAAGGTCCAAATAGAGGGTAAGTTGAGCTACACCGAATTAACAAGACCACTCGTTTGAGGTATTAATTTAATTTTCAGGATTATTCAAGTGATTTTAATGCTAACCGCGGCTACTTGTTGGTTATTGTAAGTAACTCTAACAGTTTTAATCAAGCGAATCATAATTTGTTGTTCTTTAGCTGGTTGTGTTGCTACTTGGCCCAGTTGAACCCTTTAATCGGTCCGAAACTAAGCAAGGCTACGATATTGTTAATGGCAGAAGAGTGGGTAAGTTTTATTTTTATCGGTTTAAAAGCGATACTTCAGTTATTATTTTCTTTCAAGGGCAACAAGATTACTAATTAGTATATTTTCATCGATTTCGCTGCAATTCCCGCTAAATATTTGGATTTGGATATTGTTAATTATACTTTCTTGTAAATTTTACCGCAAAATATTTATGTTAATGATGTGTAAGTCCTAATCATTATTTATGTAAATCGTGTATTAGTGTGATTGGACCGTTGTTTTTATGGTTAGAATTGCATTTAATGTGTTAATTGTAAATATAGAATAAGAAATGTAGTTATATTGAACTAATATGTAAATAAAGTAGCAGTATAATGTCCATTTGACTCAGAAATCAATAAAGTGTTAAAGTATGTTGGTAATTCTGTATGTCTTTAAAACAGCTTAAATGTGGTGGAATTCCCATATTTTGTGATGTAATGTGGACCGGTAGTACGTGCAAAACAAGGTGATTTATTGATAAAATCATGTAAGTACATTTAACTAATTTTTTTACTTATATTTACAAGGTTTTATTCGGTATGTATCTTAAGTGCGAAATAGGTTAGGTATCCATCAAACTTGTCAATTAAAATACTTTTGAAAGAACCTTTTGTATTAATGTTGCATTAAATAAGTGCAATTTGCATTTGCAGCTACGCCCAAATGATTAATAATGATAACATAATAATTATCAGTTAATTTAAGAACTTTCTGACGAATTCATTAGAGAATAAATTGTATCACCGATTCAAGGTAATGTTTGTTTATTATTATAATAATTCTTTCTGCGACTACTAATTTTAATTAACCTGCAATTAAATCACCTCAGGCCTTACATTTTTCTTAATTATTCACCTATGTTGGACATCGTAAAATCATGAATTTTTATTTCCGATTTAATTTGAACTTCGGTCATTATCCATCATTTATTAATTTAAGCATGAAAAACTGGTAGATGTCTTAAAATAGGTAGTACTTAAGTTTTAGAAATAAAGGGTAAAAAATCAAGTAATCTCATAAATGGACGTTAAACAAAAATATAAAATGACAGAAATTTCATGAAGCATTATTTAATTGTGTATATAAATTTTACAGAAAGATATGAGATACGTATTAAATGTTCGAAATCTCTCTAAAATTTATAGAATTGTATTACGTACATTCTGGACCACCCCAGTTGAATGTGGAAGTTATCATTTACAATATTCTCCTAACTCGAAATTAAATAAAGCACTACTTGATAGATATTTATGTTTACCATTGCCAGAATGTTCAACTCAAGCAGAATACATTTGGATTGACGGAACAGGTAAAAATCTTCGTTCCAAAACGAGAACGCTGGATTTTATACCGCAGTCTTACAAAGATTGCCCTATGTGGAGCTACAATGGATATTCAACGTATCAGAAATACGTACCTGATACCAATAGGATTCTCTGTCCTGTTGCTATGTATTGCGATCCCCTTAGACGAGGTAATAATAAATTAGTTCTATGTGAAACGTATACGGCAGAACATAAACCTTCAAAGACGAATAATCGAGCAGCATGTATAGAAGTACTTAACACTATTTGTGATCAAGAACCAATGTTTGGTTATGAACAAAAATATCATTTTGTAGACGTAGACAAACGACCTTATGGATGGCCAGTTATGAGGGGGGAACCGGAAAATGTTAGTTCGTATTATTGTGGTGTTGGTGCAGGGAAAGCATATTGTCGAGATATCGTAGAAGCCCACTATCGAAGTTGTTTATATGCCGGTATTACAATGTATGGTGCAAATGCTGAAGTTGTGTTATCTCAATGGGAGTTTCAGATTGGTACAGGATTTGGCATAAAAATGGCTGACGATTTATGGATGGCACGTTTTTTGTTGGCTAAAATCGCCGAAGAATATGGCGTATGTATTTCGTATGATCCCAAAATAATGCCCAACTGGAAGGGAGCAGGATGTCACATAAATTTTTCCACTAAAAAAATGCGCGATGATGATGGTTTGAAAGCGATTGAACAGGCTGTATGTAAACTTGAAAAGACTCACGACAAGCATATGAGGGTATATGATGCTAAAGAAGGACAAGATAATATACGACGATTAGATGGAAAACATCAAAGTTCACATTTTGATAAATTCACTTCTGGAATTTCCATTCGTAATGTTAGCGTTCGAATTCCGGGAAGTGTCGCCGACAAGAAAAAGGGGTACTTGGAAGATCGTCGACCTGCTGCTAATGCCGATCCTTATGCGGTTATGCATATATTGGTCAAAACCATTCTTGTTGATCAATAATATTGGTCGGAGTTATGATTAAATCTACATTTAGTAATAGTTAAGGTACAAAATCGACGTGTTCTATATATTATACTTTATATTAGTGAAAATATATTTTCCTTACTTTACATTTGTATCTTTTTTTAATTTGCATTTAACATCGATTATAAGAATTCAGTTATCACTATCAACTAGAGTGGGGAGTGGCCAACCCAGTTACTGAAAATAATTGAGAATCAAAACACCGTGGTAGAATACGTATAGCATGCGAAACACCCAGATGTAAAAATAACTTAACTCCATGTTGCCAGCCATACCCCCTTTACAATGGGGTAATTAAGAGTTTCTAAAAATGTATAACTTTATTGCTGTATAATTTTTGACGAAAAATAAAAATAGAAGCAGTATACGAATCTAACACCACAAACCATTTGCGTTAAACTCTGAACTACTCCCCCATATCTAGATACATCTTTAATTCTTAATGCTTCGTTATTTTCAGATTCCAATTATCCAAAATGTTAAGTATTGCTCGGCAGTGCAGTTCGAGATTAATTTTACCGCAAACAAGAATTTTACTTTGTAAAAATACACCTCAAACTCTTTTAACGAATGGAATACGAAGAGAACTTTTTCAAGCTCCGTGGAAAAGAAATAATTTAATAAATAAATTTAAGGTAATTATTTGTTTATTACTTTTAAAATTTTCAGATTATGCAATTTACGTCGAATCTCTGTTTTGTTTTGTCTTGGTGGGTAAAAACAAATTGCTAGAAATCCTTCTAATAAGCCTTTTGTTTTGTGCTCTTGTGATCAATTATTGCCACCTTGTGGTGAAAAGATAGTACAATGACCGGCAAAAAATTCACAACATATGGGAAAAAATTTTATTATTAGAGTATCGAAAAAGCTTTTATGGGGGATGGGTTCTGCATGTCCGATAACCTAAAAATCGAATTTGAGGTATGTCACATGACCACTGGTATGACAGATTAAACATTTTGTATTATTTACTAAAAACAAACTAGGCTCTAAAACGATACAAAATAATTTTTCCGTCCAGGTTTCCAAAAAAATTAAATTTTACGTACTTATTTCCATATGAAAAATGTCACCTTTTGGCTTGGGACTCTCTCTCTCTCTTTCTTTAACCTTGCTGCTACTTGGAGAACATAGGACGCATAGTGGCTAAGTGGCTGGGTTACTAGCCTTGCGCACTCTTTTTTGCTTTCTAACCATATCTCCAACCCGTAATTTGCACTTCTATGGGGACATATACCTTCGACTGACTTCTTCCATTTGTCTTTGACTTTTGTTATATTTTTCGCTTCGTTCCAGGTTTTATTAATTGTCTTGTATTCCTTCGTTATGTTTCTTTTCCATATGTTAGCTGGCCTTTTGTGTTTCCTTTTTCCTCTTATCGTATGTTCCATTGCTTGTTTTGTAATGTCTGTGTTTGGTTTCCTGATAGTACGGCCTATCCATCTTCGTTTTCTTTTTTTTTATTTGCATCTCTGTTGGCTCTTGTTTTGCATTGGATATTCGGCCAGTATACAGATTGCTTGCAGGTACTAGGTACATACGGTAACTATATACAAACAAATAAAATGAAAATATTGTTATATTTACAATAATACATTAATCACAAGGGTGTGTTGCTTAACAACCACTTAAAATTTTAAACCATCTCTGTATAGACTTTTGTTTTTAGTGTTAGCTCTTTGGTCTTCCAAATTTTCCAAAGTAAATTAAAACACATTTTGTGCATTTCCTATCCTTTTTCTAATATCTTTATTACATCCACCACCTTGTTCGATAACACTTCCCAGGTATGTAAATTATTCAACGTTTTCAATAGTTTTCTCCTCGATTTGGATCCCTGTCAAGTCTTTCAAGCTGCTCTGTAGGGTTTTTAATAAATGTATTTTAAGTCCTGTCGATTCTACAGCTTCTCTTAATGTTTATTTTTTCTTGCATATGATGTAGTTTCTCGGTTGTCAGACATATGCCGTCCGGAAACTCTGGGTCTTCTAGCATATAATTGAATTTCCATGTTGGTCCTGTTCTGTTGTTGGTAGTTCTTTTCACAATACAGTCTATGACTAGTAGGAAAAGTATTGGCGATAATGTGCAGCCTTGCCTAACCCCCACTTTTTTCTGCCATTTAAAGTTAAAGAACAGTTGCTTTTTGTTTCGGTAATTCCAAGGCATTACTGATTTTTGTTAAAGTGCAAAAATTAATTTCCACAGTTTTTCCATTACAAGAAAGCTAGTATCAATGGATAGGGTGCCTCCGTTGTTATCTATAGTACTGCCAAGGTGTAAAAATTTGTCTACCTTTCAAATTGCATTGTTGTGGCTGTATATCGAGTCATTCATATTCAGTTCAATTACGTGCATTTATTTGTGTTCCCGGCGTCTCATGTGAGCTCTAATCAAGCATCTCACAGAGCCAGTTTTGCAAATAATATTACACGATCCTCAGCATGTCGTTTAATGTATCAGCTAGCATGTGTTGTCTGCGTAATTTAAGTCCTCGAGCCTGAAGGCTAGGCTCCATGTGATACCTCTATGAATGTTATTTACTTTAGTGAGTACGGAGTCTATAGGAGTCTTTATGGATATTTAATGAGGAAATAGAGTGCCTCCAATAATTGCCTTCCCATTATTGTTCTTGACACCCACATCATGTTTTCCCATAATGTCTTCTATATTGGAGTTGTCACTGCCCACCTTTGCATTCATATCGCCCATAATTAGTATGTCTGATTTTTTCACTTTGCTTATTATGAACAAAAGCAATTCATAGAAGGTCTGTTTGTCTTTCAAAGAGGACACTTCGGTAGGTGTGTAGTTTCCAAAGAAGTGCCGTAAATCTAGTTAGGAGACGTCTTTCTAATACTTGATTCCGTTCTATAAGACTCTTTTTTATAGTTTTGGATAGTAGAAGGCCTACGCCGTATTTGTTTATCTCACCTTGTGTTTTTCCTGAATATAAAAGCAGTTAGGTGCTCGCCGGTTCCATTTCATCTTTTCTCACTAAGGCCAAATAGGCTTAGTTTGTAGTTGTTCAGATAGTAAGGTGCTTGTAAAGACTCTGAGATGAGATTAAACAGTTTGGAAATCGATAAGAGAATTAAAAACCAAAAGACGCTGCAACTGAAAAATGCGTTTTCTGTTACATTAGAAAAATGCTTTTACGAGAATGCATGTTACATTGGCACAGTTAGGATTACACCAATAAGTTTGTACAGAAGAAAACAGAAGCATTTCTGTACAATTTGAGCGGTTTTTAATGACATGCTTGCTCACCACAAGGAAACATTTTGAAGAATTGGTATAAACTTCATAAAAAATTTAGAGATTTTAGAATGTTGATATTATATAAACTGGAGGTGGAAATTATAGTTTTTTCTAAGCTGGAATCGACTTGGCTCGGAAATAATTCTAAACAGAGAAAATATCAAACATTCTCGGCTTGGCTTGGTCACTAAGCTTCAAGAATTTCCTGAGCATCGAGCTTTTTCCCAGCTTCGACCTTTTTTGTCGGTATTCGTTTTCGCTCATTTTCTTTGTTCCAAGTATTGTTCGGAGTATCTTTCTCTCAAAAATCCTTAGTTGTTCTTCTTCTTTTTTTGTCAAACTTATTATTTCCGCCGCATACATTACTGCTGTTCTTATCAAGGTCTTGTATAGTCTCAATTTTTTATCTTTCAGTATTGCTTTATAATATAAACATATAAGATAAATAAAATAAATCTCAATGATATAGCAGATTATGAGTCTGCTTCATGATCAACCCACACATGGTTCAAGTCAGTTGTCGTAAATTAAGTAATAAATAAATAAATCAATTAAAATGTAAAATTTTTCAGTGGTCGAAACTATTTCGGAGTACTGGTACCATTGCAGTTAGATTAAGTTCAGATAGTACGACGAAATACAAAAAAGCAGTAGGATATTGGCTACTTAGTTGCAGTGGAATGGTGTTTGTAGCAGTTATTTTAGGTATTGTAATTACTTATTATGTTATTTTAATTAGCGTATGTATAGTCGTTAGGGAAATTGTAAAAACTACCGTTAGGTAAATACATTATAAAATCATTTAGAACATATTCGAATATTCTACGTAATTTTTTATTTTTAAAATGTAATCGTTCCTATTCAAAATTTTATTATGGACTCATTTGTAAATTATTATGAAGTACTTAAAATAGAATATATTAAAACTAATCAATTGTTTTTGTGCGATTTTTTCATTATTAATAAAAGTTGTAAAAACAATGTAAAGGTGGTGTTACTCGATTAACGGAGTCAGGCTTGTCTGTTGTTACGTGGAAACTACTCGGTGAAAAAATGCCAAGAACTGAAGAAGAATGGGAGGAAGAATTTCGGAAATATCAACAATACCCGGAATTTAAAATGTAGGTGGCTTTAATTAAATATTAAGCTCTGCTTAAATACTCTTCAAGACTGAATGTTTCAGTAAAAACAAAGACATGACCTTATCGGAATTTAAGTGGATATGGTATATGGAGTATGCTCACAGAACATGGGGTCGTGCTATAGGTGCCGTCTTTCTTTTGCCTGCTCTGTTCTTTTGGTCGAGAGGTGCTTTCGCACGTAAAATGAAAATTAGAGTGTTTTCGTATGGTGCTTTAATCGGAGCTCAAGTAAGTAACTTGTTATTTTAAAGCAATTATTCGTTACTGAAATAACTATTAAATGAATATGTAAACGGAAAATTTAACATTTTATTTTACTTAGGGCTTGCTGGGGTGGTATATGGTACAATCAGGTTTAGAAGATAGATTTACCGGCCAAAACGACATACCAAGGGTATCGCAGTATCGTCTAGCAACGCATATGAGCTTGGCGTTCGTTTTGTACACGCTTTTTTTATGGGCATCGTTAGATCACCTTTTACCGGCAGAAACCATCACGAACGTTAGCAAACAAGCAATCAAAGCTGCAAGAAAATTTAGGGTGTTTGCTCACAGTTGTAAAGGAATAGTATTTTTAACGGCTCTTTCTGGTAATTTTTTTAAAACATTGAATCCTTACAGTTCCGAAGTAATAATTACGTTTCTTCCAGGAGCGTTTGTAGCAGGTTTGGATGCAGGGTTAGTGTATAACTCATTCCCAAAGATGGCCGATAAGTGGATTCCGGACGATGTATTAGCATTTAAACCTGTTCTAGCGAATTTTACAGAAAACCCCACAACCGTACAGTTTGATCATAGAATACTTGGATCAGTGACTTTAACATTAATATCGGCTTTATGGTTGTTTTCGAGGCGACGGGTTTTACCACCGAGAGCGTACTTAGCAGCCAACGCCTTTGCGTTAATGGCTTGGGTGCAGGTTAGTGTTTGCGGTTAATTTAAGAGAAACAGTTTTGATAAATCGCTTATAATTTTCAGGTTGCATTAGGAATAACAACCTTGTTGACGTACGTACCAGTGCCAGTCGCCGCAAGTCACCAAAGTGGTTCGCTTGTATTATTATCAATAGGCGTTTGGCTTACGCATGAATTAAAACGTATACCTAAAATTTAAGATTATTCATAATGTACAGTATTTTTTAATGCATGTTAGTGTAACACGCTTCTAGCTTAATTTCAAATAACGTATTTGTTATTGCGAATTTTTATTATGATTATAGACTGTTTTAAAGCAGTTCTGGTTAAAAATAAAGCTACGTGGTCGTTAAGCAATACAGCATATATTTAGTAATGGCAATATGTATTCATATCTTGTATTTAAGAACATTGGAAATATATTTTTATGTAATAATGTAAAGTTTTAATAAATATCCGCAAATATTGTGAAATTGTTGTTTTGTTTTGTTTGTTTGCGTAGAGTGTAAACAAAATATTGAGGGTCAAAACACAGTACCTCGTAAATAACATAATATGTATAAAAATATAATAGCCTATGTGGCTAGTGAAGCCAGACAAAATGTATATATTGTTGTGTACTTTAGACACCAAACTTTAAACAATATCAATTTATTTACATAATTAACACAAATACAATTTACACAAATTTTGACAGTTCCGATATACAAAATTTAACACTTACCAATTACATAAAGTTAAATATTACGATAAATTTCATGTAGTCATTTTAGAAGTTTGTTATAATTTATTTAATTTATATAAAAGTACTGTAAAGCAAATATACACAACAAATATGTTTTAAAAATTATGTTAAAGATTGACAGTTAAAGGATACGATTACGATATCCAAATTTTCATTCATTTCATGTGACGATGCAGATGTTCCGGGATGAATTAGTTCTTGGTAACATAGAAATTCACTTACCATGCTGAAAATGACAAATAAAGTTAAATTATTGCTTAAAAATTAACTAAACAAGTTATTGTTAAGTACATGTGTACTTAGATATTTTTATGTTCAAATTTATCTATGTATCTAGAAAAATTCAGACAGATAAAAAATTACGATAGGAAGTTGTAAAAGCATATAAAGCTTAAGAATATTGATATTTTAAGGACAGAAAGATGATAATATAAAAATAATCACAAAATGTAAATTTGGATAAATGTCAGAAGCCAAAATAGGCAAAAATATAAAAATTGACAAGAATAAAATTAGTTTTTAAATTTTGTAAATAGTATTTTGGTATAGTTTTCATTTAAATTAAGAATAATTTTAAAAATATGTTAATTTGAAGATGAGTCAAGAATTATGGGAAGTCTTAAGTTCATAAATATGAAAATTTTAAATAAGTTAATTAATAAAATATTGTACAGAAAATTAGTATTAAGTAAATTGATTAATTGTTATTTGTTCAAGATTAGATTTAAGTTAATTATAAAATTTAAATAATTTTGTTTATATTAAATTTGACTTTAAAGTATAATTAATACTCGAATTCTATTGGTTGACATTAAAAGTTCGGGTCTTCAGTTGCTATAAAGTTTTCAAGGCGAGAGCACGTTATTTTGTTTGCTCCAGAAATGTAATTTTTAGTAATTTACGTCATAGCACACTCATTTTGTTTTTATGACAGTTGAAAGTCAATGTTTGAATAATATGAAGTAAAATAAAAAGCAAAGTGTAACTAAGATCAACAATAATTAAAGTGAACTAACGGAATAAGATTAATAATAAATAATTAGTTAAATAAATAAAGTAAATTAATAGTAAAAAGTAATAAAGTTTAATTTACGTATAAAAATAAATTAGTGTTATAAATAAAAAGTACTTACGTTATTGTGAACTTCGATTGAAATTAAACAAAGTTGTTTAAATAATTGTTATGTGTTAACAATTTAATTGTTAATAAAAATCTATTATTGATTTTAAAGTTGAATAAATCGTTTTATTTACGACGACGAATTTGAGGTTATATTTCACCCAAACGATAAAACCTGAAACAAAATAAAGTGAATTAATTAAAGGCAAAACCAAGTAAAGTGTTTAACAATTATAAACAATAAAGTGATTAAAAAGTGACAATTAATAAATAACAAAGAGAGACTTACCTGTTATAAAGTTTATTTTGAACAGTTACGTCTAAGTTACGTTATAAAACTAATTTAAGACAGCTGTTCATCAACACCAGACTCGAGGTCAACTACACAGCGTTGCCGAGTTCAAGAAAGAAACGTACAAGCAAGGATCTTTGAGTTTAAGATATGTTTTGTTTATTTATTTAAATTAATTGAAACGAAATTTGAATTTTAATTTAATATATTTTTTCATTTGTAATTAATTGTAAATGTTTGTAAAAGTTTAAAATTTAAAATTATTAGTTATTCATTTTCTAAAATAAAAATTTGTCAATTTTTAAATAATGCAATCTTTCAAAACAATTCTTACAGCCAGAACCCAGAACTCACGTAAATAACTATTAAATTTAGTTTGATATTAATGTTCAGGTATTTTGATTTACAGTTGTTTGTTGTGTTTATTTATTTTGCAGGAATTATTTCAGATATTGAGTTGTCTGAATATTTGATTTTATGTAAACACACACACACGCATTTATACACACAGACAATAATACACACACATTCAATTTACAGAACATTTAGTTTTCTTAATAAGTTTAATTTAAAATTGTGTGTTATTAATTGAGATAACATAACATATTTTTGGCTGGCCCAACGTGGTGCTCGTACATTACATTTCAAAATAAGTTTAAAATTTTGTTAGATGTAATTATTGTGATTACACTACAATATGTTACGGCTAAAGGCCGAAGTGCGTCTACAACTAGGTCTAGCCGGCTAGAGCTGGGTGCACCCTGTCACAAAGTTAGGTTAGGGTTAAGTTAAGTTTGCTTAGTACTAGCCGGCTAGATCTAGTTGTAGCCGCACTTTGGCTTCTAGCCGTAACATATACACTTTGTCTGGCTTCACTGTTTAAAGAATTATACAAAATTTTGAAGTTTCCGGATGAGTTTCACCTAAAAATCATAAAAAACCTCGCCGTGAAAGAGATGCTGACCAGGAAAACATGGAAATACAGGTATGTGCTGCAGTAGAAGAAAATAAATTTCAATCTTTGCGACATGTAGGTAAGTAGCATGGTCAACATGGGCAAAGATCGTGTGAGGGCCATTTTGAGAAAGAACAAATACAAGTGCTTCAAAATTCGAAAGAACCAGGAAATATATCCAGAAGATTACATAAAACGAATGGAGTTCTGCGAGACTATGATGACCATTGCAAATGAAAATTTTATTAATAATATTTTGTTCACTTACGAAAGTACTTTTCCTGTTCATGGACATCATAATGCTTCCATTGTATACTACTGGTCCCGTACCAATCACCATGAGCATTATAACTACCGGACGCAATATCCCCAAAAATTAAATATCTGAGCTGGTGTTTTAGGTAACAGGATCATTGGTCCTTTTGTGATTAATGGTAAGTACATTGAATAGCAATAAAATTGATAAAACACAGGAAGACGAAAAAAATAAAGATGAGGCAAACATATAAGAATAAAAAGAACAAGAGGAAAGCGTGGCTAATAAAAACACGAAGGAAGAAATAGCAAACACCAAAGTTGTCACTTTAGATCGCCTCAGATGGGCCATGGCCTCATTTGACCCATTCAAAAGCCCAGGAGCCGACAGCGTTTTCCCTGCGGGGTTGGATGCCTTTCAGCGCCCCTTATACCATCTACTTCGGGCCTGCCTGGTGATGGAGTACATCCGTATACCCCTGAGGGACGTGTTACGCACGACACTGCCAAAGACTTCAGACCAATAAGTCTGACTTCCTTCCTTTTCAAAACGTTAGAACGTTTAGTTAGGAGGTACATAAAAGATAACACATTTATCACCAATCTGTTGCAACCGCATCAACACGCCTATCAAGCAGGCAAATCTGTGGAGACGGCGGTTCCTGATCGTTTTAAAGATTGAGAAAGTGTTATAACACAAGGAATTAGCCGCTGGTGCCTTTCTGGACATTCAAGCTGCCATTGATCATGGCATCGATACTACCATCGTCAGATGGGTTACAGTCCTACTGACTAATCGAGAAATTCTAGCATCGCTTGGTGGTATCACAGTGAGGATCTCAGTGAGACGATCCTGCCCTGCTGTGGTGTCTTGTCCTCGATGGACTTCTTGTGGAACTGCAGGCTACTATGCGCAGGGTTATGCGGATGATCTTGCAATCTTGGTCCCAGGTCAATTTCCTGGTACAGTTAGCAGATTAATGCAAGGAGCGCTTTCTATACTGCAGAGGTGGTATTCAGATTCCGGCCTGACAGTTAATTCTGCCAAGGCTGAGCTCGTAATATTCACCAGAAAAAGAAGACTGGAAGCCTTCAGGAAACCCATATTTGCGAGAGTTTTGAGACCCTCAAGCACGGTAAAGTACCTGGGTTTAACCCTAAGTTGGTCTGGAACAATCACATAACCAGACAGATAAAGAAGGCCACAACCACCTTCTGGGCATGTCGTCGGACCTTTGAAACTACGTGAGGCCTATCCCCTCAAGTGCTGATGTGGATCTACAGTACGGTGATTAGACCAGTCATCACTTATGATTCATTGGTGTGATGGCCCTCAATCACAGGAAAACACACACAAATGGCATTAACCCAATTCCAGAGGTTAGCAAGTTCTGTCATCACGGAGCTTGGTCGTACCATACCCACAGTTCCCTCGAAACCCTTCTCAACCTAAAGCCAGGTTCTCATTAGTCGATTTCATTGATCAATTAGACTGAATCTATCCCATTGAAAATACAATTGAATGCAAAACTTGTTCACACGATTCAAGGGCATTGAACATTCAGTCCAGAAAAGGATCGATTTTAAAAATGGCTGCAAAGAAGAAAATTGTGCGTGCTGGAGTCCGTATTGTGTGTAAATATTTAATAAACCAAATCAAAAAGAGAAAAACAAGAAAACCTCAACGTTGGTGGGTCAGGCTCTTCCTGCAAGATTCGTTTCAATATAACACCGTTCAATTTCATTGAATCAATCCCGTTCATCAACCAAAGTAGACCTGCCTTTCACTTTCATTAAAACAAAAAATCATTGACCAATATCGTAGAAATGATGTTCCCATTATTCAATTTCTTTACAATGGCATAGATTCAGTCTCATTGATCAATGAAATCAACTAATGAGAACCCGGCTTAATGCACCTTCACATTGTGATTGAGGCAGAAGCACGAAAGTTAGCTTACAGGCTGTTCACAAGCGGTCATTGGAAAAGTGATGAGATGCTAAAGGAACACGTTCATATTCTGTCTCAGTTGATGAAGTCTGATTGTTCACAACGATGTAGTGTCTCCCTGCTATTCCTTCACCAGGAATTACAATCCCTGCAAAGGATGAATGCTCATCATTGCTCAGGGAGCGCGTCAGATCTTCTGTGGTAAAAGCAGGCCACTCACTAGGGAGCATGTTGGGCAACATGCTCCTCAACGTGCTTGTCAACAAAACTCTGTAGCTCACACATTCAGGCAGCATGTTTAGCAACTTCAGTTGACAAGACGCGAGCTAACGAGTGGGTAATAATTATGGTAGTGTTGTCTAAGCAAGAAAAAGTGGAAATTGCAGTAGGCTTGACAATAGCAATAGAAAATAAAAGAAAGAAAAGAAGAACATGGGTAAAGGAATGCCTTTTAAATAGCAAAAATACTCTTACCTGAATTTGTTGCGAGAGCTGAAAACTAAAGAACCGAAAGATTTTCAGAATTATTTAAGGATGGATGATACAGCATTTGCCACTATATTAAATCTTGTGGGGCCTGAGATTGAGAAACGTGATACTAAATTAAGGGAATCGGTCGGTGCAGAAGAACGATTAGTAGCAACATTAAGATTTTTGGCTACCGGAAGGAATTACGAAGATCTTAAATTTAGCACCATCATTTCTCCACAGCTGCTGGGGCAACTGATTCCAGAAACATGTTTTCAAATTTATTATTATTACTTCCTAAGTTCTCTTCTGAATGAGGCTCTTAAGCTCTTTTTTATCGACAAATTCTTTATTTGCGTTAGGAAAAATACTTTTACATTTTTCTATTAAGGCATTCATTGCCTCATGTTTTAAATGTTTATTCGAATAATCTTTTCCCTTAACGTCCCATAAACACGGAAACGATTGATATTCCTCGATGAACTCTTTCCAGAATTCTTAGTTGTCACTGAAAGACAGCGTGTACGCAAAACATTAACCACAGTACGTTGCAGATAGTTTAAAAAATTGAGGTTAAACTGAATAAACAGCTCGTCAACCTGTGCATGGCGCCACACACCGGGCAACATGCTCGGCTCACGTCGCGGCTTTTTGGTCTCGCCCCAGAAGCCTGCAACTTAGCAGCATGTTGACCAACCAACACACACACTGGGAAACTTGTTGACGCCAACTGTGTTGGCCAACATGTTGCCCAACATGCTCCCTAGTGAGTGGCCTGCTTTACAGATGGATCAAAGACAGATGCGGGCTCTGGGGCTGGCATTTACCGCAACAAACCTAGAAAGCGTGGGATGCATTTGCACCCCAGTTGGACCCACAAAGGTTAAGTTAATGTAGCCAAAAGAACTTGTTATCGCACAACTGTACGTGATTCTAAGATTGTTCAATATTTAGGGACAGAACTTATGGCATGACTACATGACTAGGTAGTATATTTTTAGTTTTAAAAGTGGCCGAAAATCAAGTAAAATTTGTTAAAATGTCGCTGAAATATCGACTTATTTAAAAGTACTGTACGATTTAACCTTGAGCTAAAACTGATACTAACATATCTACTGGCTGCAAACACAAAAAGCAAATATTTAATGACAGTTAAACTTAATGTAAAATATCACCTGTATTTGTAATGCTTCTTCAGATCTTGCAATTATTTAATTTTGTATTAAACAATCTAAATTTGTTGCTGACGATTGTTAATTTCAACATAGGATAAAGAAAAAAATTAGTATAAAAACACAGATTTTCTTTAACAATACACATTTATTTATATATTTTATATTTTGTTTTAATATAAATACAAAAAATAAAACTTCAATTCTATAATTTGTATTTTACTTACGTTACAAATAATCATAAAACGAAACTTAAAGAGATAGTAGAACATATTAACGAAGGTTGCAATTGAACAAATGAAACAAAAATAACAACATAACATTTTGTACTTAAAATCTACGAACTACGTTTTGTGAATTATGGCACATCTGCACAACCATTTCTTAAGTGTTTTTTATGATTTTATTATCCTAAGGTACAGTCTTAGATTTTCGTCAAGAATTTTGGCTTTGACGATTCATGACTTCAAAAAAATAAACTAGAAAGTACTGTTTTGTTCCTTAATATAAATAAAAATATGAATACTTAGGAACTATTCAACAGCCGAAGTAAGCTTATTTCTAAAAAAAATCTATAAGCTATAATTAGTAAAATATCTATTTGTACAGGAGGTTAGAATAATCTCAAAAGATAATTCACAGCCTTTTATATTACTTTATTATTTAGCTCATTTATTTTATCAATCTTTTAAAAATCATTTCATGTATTTGTTTTAATCAGTAATTTGAAGCAAAATAAAACGCTGCAAGCAAAACAAATTGGAAATACAAGACAACTTACAAGTAATATAAATAAAAAACGAAAAAGGTGTAAGTTATTGTTGATTTTAAGTAAGGATTTTATATTGTAAACGATATAAAAAAATACTTAGGACCAACTACACCCCGTACTAATTATTCTCAACAAAACAGCATCATAATTCAAACTTTAAGTCAGTATGTAGGTATACATAAAAGGTGATCTTGCTGAAAAGAACCAAAGGTTTAAAAACAACGATTTTAATAATATTGTAAAAATCTGTAAATTTTTTAATCTATTGTAAACTTTAAAAATGAAATAATCCTTTAAATTTAAGGAATTCCTTTGATAAAATAACGTTCAACGTTTTAAGATTTCCCATAAAACGATTCATAATTGTCTATCATATTTACATGGTGCGCAATTTCATTTCTTTTATAATCGGTCATATACCACGCATTCCAACCGGTATTCGGATCTCGATAATAATAATAAAAATGATAAGCTTCATCGCGGGCTTTAGCGAGATGCGATTGAATCGCGCGTAATTTATCCATTCTATCCAAAATGCAGTTAATTTTTCTCCTATCCCACATCGAACCGTATGCGTCGAGATCATGTTTTAAACTATTCATTTCCTGAGTTGCGTCAGAAATTTGATCATCGTATATACTTAAACATTCGACAATACGAGCCGTTTTATTGCCGGGAATTTCAAAACTTGTTTTATACGAAGGTAAATCTTTATAAAATCTACAAGTTAAATCGTCATGCGGATTGGGTAAATACGAACAACACCATTGAGTACGAACCGCTTCGAAACAATCTTCAGGTTTTGAAAAATTATACAAAGCCCATCTTGCATCCGTACTGTATTTAGTTTTCATTGAAAAACTTGTAGTAGATGGTTCACTTTCGTGCGAAGGACGACTTCTTTCTGATGGCTTGTATCGTTTATTTGATTTGTTTTTATCGTCATCATCGGATGCTGGTCTTTTAATTCCTGATTTGCTAGAATTAGATTTATCAGAAGAGCCCTTTGCCGTTTCAGAATTAACGACTGTAGGTTCTGATAAGATCGTATTGAACGAAGTACTGGAAGTAGGTTTAATAGATTCAACTACTTGGGGATCTACTGTTTCGGTAACAGTTTCAGTAGAAATACTAGGCAAAGGGTGATGATGAACTACGGAATTCAAAGCATTTATCCCTTCTATTTGTTCTTGCGAATGGTCACCGTCTTTCCCTGATTCATTCGAGGCACTAAAATTATTGGCATTATATTCGCCTGACGTAATCGTACAATTTTTGTTGTTAGAGCTATTAGTTTTATTAACAGAACTATAATTATATTGTATGTCTATAGAAGGACCATACGAATTGGACCTAACTTCGCTTTGCTTCATAGAGCCGTACCGTATCCATATATCCGAGCTCATACGTGATAATTCTAATTGTTCTGACGAACACGGAGTTACTTCCTTCTCAGGTATAATATCAACAGAAGTAGCATTTTCAGTACCGTGTGATTTGGAAACTGTGGATGTATTTGATGTAGGGTCAAAGCCGGGTTCTTTGAAAGACACTTGCAAGCTATTAATGTTCACCGCTGGAGATTTTATAAGATGTATTTCAAATACTGGATTCTTATCTAAATTATCTACCAAAATCGTTGTTGTATTTCTGGTACTGACGATATGGTCAGAATTGTTTTCCACGTTTCCATTATTCGCTCGATCGATTTCGAGCAGATTTAGTATATTATTGCCACTACTATTTGTGTTAGTAGAATCATTAACAACACATAAACGGTTACTAGAAATTACCTCCTCACCTATGTTTGAAATTGAATTATTAAGTATACTTCCAACGATTTCCTCGACAACATTTTTATTAGAACCTGCCGCCTCTTCTCTTTGTGTATTTTCATCATTATTTTTGGAGACATTTGTGCCTGTGGTAGACTCATCTGCAGATGATTTCGTTCCGAAAGTGTTTAAGCATCGGAAGAAACCATCTGCAAAGGTCACAGTTTCGTTACTTAAGTTGTTAACATTTACATTCCAATTGTTTTGTACAGACGGCACATTTTGTTCTTCATCCTCGTTTATATGGGTAGTTCTAGAATGTTCTCGATTTGCATTATCGGAAAAAATCCAACCATCATCTATGAAATGGTTAGTAAAATTTTCGCAATATCTAAAAATGTCTACGAAATTTTCATGGGACTTTGCAGGTAGGTTTAAAACACTATCCTTATCATTTTGTAAACTATTATTTGTAGGATTTTCCGGAGTTAAAGAAAACGTTGGAACATCAAGGGCAGAAGTAGTTAGATCGGAAATCAAATTATCGAAGTTAATTGCACTATCGGCACGGCTATACGGTATCACTGGAACAATATTATCGTTATTTTCCAAATGTTTAGTTTCACTGATGTATTTATTACTTTCCGTATCGCTGGAATCAATTGTAATTTCATCTATAGAATTCCTTCTAATGTAACCATCCGAAGTATCTGAAATCGTTATAATGGAGTCGTTGCCATCAGCTAAGGCTAAATCAGCGGTGTCTGAATCTCTATTTACAAAGTCTTTGTTGCTAGTTTCGTTGTTTGTAAAGTCTTCGTTTTTCGTTTCATTATCCGAAAAGCAAATTATGACATCGTCTTCTGAATTACTCCTACTGGGAGAACTATCTAAAATGATGACTTCGTTACTGAGCTCTCCAATGCGGTTGCTAACGATGTTTTTACATTTTGTGTTTTCAGTTGGTGCGTTTGTTTTACCAAATATGTCAATTACTTTAACAAAACAGTCCTTAAGAAATGCCACGTTGCTTGAAGAAGCACTCTTTTCATCTATGTTTTCGCGCTCTGCGAATGATTTTGATATTTGTTCGGTAACACAAGTTTCCTTGCGAGAAAGTGTTTCTTTCACATTTCTTAAGTCTGTACACTTTGAAGTATTTTTGGCAGTAACATCACCCAAAGTTTTTGAGGCAATACTGCTCTCGTTGGTAATTTCTAAAACGTTCGGTGATTTAATCGCATTTCCACAATTCTTGATAACTTGATTATAATCTAAAGAAGTGTTTAAAGGTTTTTCTTCATTCGTTGATTTTAAATCGCCCGGTTTACCTAATAAAGAATTTACAGAAATACAAGAATTCATACTGGCAGTGGTTGCTTTTTGAATCACAAGTGTACTGCAATTTTGATCACCCTTTAATTTCCTAAAATTTTTAGAAGCATCGCGGTTTGATTTATCATTACCTGCGCCGATTACATTCAAACAATTCCATGGATCGACTTTCGTATCGGCATTTTTATTCGTATTATCTGAAGACCAAACTCGTTTGGCAGTAGGCGACGACATACCAACTGCTAAAGGATTCGACGATTCAGGTATATTTCTATTAATTAAGCCCGTGCAAGATGATACATTTTTCCTTTTTACATTTTCATTACCAACTCGTTTGACAGTAGGTGGCGATATACGAGTGGTTAAATCGTTGGACGATAAAAATTCATTAGGAGCAATTGCGCTTTTATTTATGTTGTTATTGATTGGAATGCTTTTTTTGTAGCTACATGTTTTAGAAACCGGATCAGAATCATTTATCGAACCCTGTGACTTTTGTGAAACATCAACTTCAGTCTTCCTACGTTTTAACAGTGGAAAATGGGTGGTTATATCTTGGTGGTATTGATCATCTTTTGATTTGATTTTGTACTTTGGTGATCTGGAAATATTCTAAAAGGAACGCAAAATTAAAATTCTTGAATCTAAATAAACAAATATAAACAACTTACACACAGCAAAAACGATTCGTTAATATCACAAATCTAAAATAGGTTTTAGAAAACAAAGGGCAAGTTTAACAGAAACCCCCATGAAAAAAATTCTGAATCTTAAAATAGTAAGTGTATACTTTGCCAAAGCTACTGCAAAGTTTTATTTTCTCAGAATTTAAGGCGGTTATTTTCACAAAAATTCTTTTCTGTGAAGTTTATCTGGATTACAGATGTATCTTTGTTAATCTGTTATACCTACAAGTGCACCAAAGGCTTCTGAAATTCTCCTTTGTTATATTTCTCAGTACTACTTAAGGAAAGCTAAGGCGGCAAACTTTAATTACTCAAAACATCTAATAACTGGTTATTTTTAACAATTGTAATTCCAGGTATTAGTTGTTAAATTTTGGGACAAAGAAGCCCCTTCTTCATTGTTAGTTAATACATCTGTTAGAGATGCAAGGAACAATCATAAAAATGTCATAATCATAAATATTTATATGCAGAAAGCTAGAGCTTAGGTTACCTAAACCTTTTAAATTCTTGGAATTTCGCTGAATTTGAATTACTATGAGGCAGATTTTAGCGACGAACCGCTTCGTTTTATCGACGAACCAATGACGTCACGGTTCATAAAATTGAACCGAGTTCTAGCAACCGACGAACCAACCTCGCAACGTGTGTTGCTGACAAGTCGTTTGGGTTCGTCAATTATCGGAGCGCGAATGCCATCACGTGACTACTTTTGTATGTTAACAGTGGCTGGCGGTTTTTACGAATTTGAAATTACTGTGTGTAATTTTTATAACTTGCAATTAAAAATCTAGTATTATTTCATAAAAAGGATGGAGAACGTTGATGTCACGTATAACGGAGTGTTTTACAAATTACTTGTAGATACTGAAACCGCCGAGAATTTGAGTTAATGCTAGTTACCTGAACGCGATTTAACTAATAACGGTAAATCTAAGAATCATTCGAAAACAGCATTTCATAAGCAGCTAACACGCCAAGTTGTCCTAAATACCTAAATCCATTGTAGATACTAAAACGTTCAATTATGTTAGAGGTTAGAATTTTAATGTCAAACCGTCGTTTGAACCGAATTACGTTTTGGTGAACAGTAAATTTGATGACGTCATTAACGAACCGGGTTCAAAAAATCCAGGAACCAGGTTCGTCGCTAAAATCTGCCTTTAATCCTGATCCAAATAAAATTATCAAGAATGCATAGGCACATTATACAGTTTCATCAATTTTACTTGCCACAACAATTAAAATAGCACACTTGATTTTAAAAAGCACATTCCAAAGGCAACAAAAAGACAATTGAGGTAAAAACAAAAGAACAAATGTGATACTTTTTTCAAATGGTTTAAAACTGTCTTTATGAAATATTTCTATTGCTTTACTTTAAACAGTTCGAAAATACGAAGAAAAGAATATACTTTATCCTATGGAAACCGCTTGGTGAGGAATGTGCAAAGGCCTAAGTGGGTATGACACGAAACTTCTTTTTATAAAGCAAAACACGCTATTGTTACTAAAAATGCACTCACCAAAACACTCTCTTTCTGTTGCGAATTTAACATCGTTTCCATATTTTCAGCAAAACTATTCTTTGGTGTATTCACCTTATCAGGATCACTCGAGTTGCTGTCTTGAAATGTAATAATACGGTCCGGAGAATTGAAAAAATTATTGACGTGCATTATTTTCATATATTCCGTATTTAACTCTCGGGTAAGACAATTATCATTCAGTTCGTTGCAACTCTCCATGACTGTGTTAGTCTTGGTTTCAGTACTCGTATTAATTAGGCAAACTAAAGGCTTACGATCCTTATATTGTGAGTTACTATTTCGAGCACCTTGATACGTAGGTTTACAGGCTGGTTGTTTATATGGGGTACATGGTTTTTTAACGTCAAGAATGACCACCAATTCATTGTGGGTATTATGTTTTCCTAATGGATTTCCAAAATGTTTACGAAATAATTTATATTCAACATCGGTTGATGGTATTTGTTGCAACTGCATTTGCTGACTGGGATCATCGTTAAGTTTTCGTTGTTTACTGTGACTATTTAACGATTTCTGTCGAGGTGATGACGATCTTGTCTTTCTTGATCTCTTTTTAACAGATTTGTTACCTACACATAGTAAAAATGCTCAAATAACTCAAAAGGGATGGAAAGTAAATTTAGTTAAACTTATAAAAAGATTCTTCTATTTCTACTTAATTTTCATAATCTATACCTGATTTTGTGTCACAATTCGATTTTGTTTTAGTTTCCTGTAATGGTAGTCGACCTTCGGTACACGTTTCATTAAAAATCGAAGACGAGGAGGAACGTCCAACATATTCTTGGCCATTTTCAGTCGGTATTTCATAATTGTTATCATCGGACTTAATACTTTTAACTGGTGGATTTTTTGAATTGGAATTACTTATGTAACAATTTTGAAAGATAACTTCATCATCTGCATATGATTGAACTTGACTCCTAGTATAATGTTTGTATTTTACATTAGTAGTATTATATCTGGATTTTCTAGATTTTAATCGTGTCTTCTTTTTCTTTGCATTAAGTTTTTTAACATCTTTTTTATTATCGTGTATGTTGGATGTTTGTAGATTAATATTCTGGCAAGTTACATTGCTTACAGAACTTGCTGCAAGTTCCATCGGCCAAAATATTTGAAAGGGTTTCAGAATTGGTGACTACCGCATGCAACTCATGTTCGGCTGTATTCACAACGTCGTCTATTTCTTGAAAAATTTTATCGATATCTTTGTTTGATTCAGTTACTACAGTATCAGTAGCAATTAGGTCTTCAACTGGTATCGATGATAACATCTAATTACGTACATATGTATAACAGAATTAAGACACTATAATCAGTTAACAACGAATTTGCTCTGTGTTACATGCTGTGCCAGAATTTATCCTTTTGGAAAGCATAATACACGAAGACTTTTTACTGCGTCAAATTGTTTAAAATGTATATTTATCACCACTTAAAATAATACTAATTTAAGCACGTTTTTCAATAAAAATACATCAACATAAACTTTAAACACCAATAATGCTAAATCAGCAAACTGCAGAAGTTGGAAAGTTGGTTTCCCCCCACTAATTTTCCCATATTTTAAAAATTTCATATTTAAAAAATCCCTGAAGTAAACTTAAAATATGTATTACTCCAATTTGTAAAGTTTATCAATTTTTTGTTTTTTCACGATTATATTCATTTGTTTTTTTAAGAATTGAGATAAATATATACAAATTAATGTATTAGAAAAAGAACAACCTATTATTTGTTTAAATAATAATCCCATTTGGAGTGGAGTGAAAATTTAAACAATAAACTTAATACAGGGTGAGTTAAGATAGCGGCACCCCCCTGTTAGTTCGTTTAATATTGATATTAGAAAAATAATTTGTTAATAAAAGATGTTCAGAATTATACGCTCTATATTATTGTATATTTATTTTATTTCATGGCCTTCTGAGGTTTGAGCAGTGACATTCAACTTTTTTATTTTAAATGACACCCTGTATATTTTTTACATTTTTTTGGAAGAACTATCTTTTCTCTATACAGTGCTATAAAAATATTGTGGTGTTAGATGGGAAAATTACACTGTTAAACACGATTAAAGTTGAAAAATGTCCAAATTTAGCAATTTCGTCTAGTAGCCATGAAACAAAACAGTGAAAAAATTAGTTGTCACATTTTTTTGTGTTTTGACGTTTCCATAACTCAAAACCGAAAGAATAAGTGCATTTACAATGGCTAACCATGTTCATTTTTCAACAAACGACTTGGTAGATACATATGATTTTAATAATCGGTGAATCCAATTGTGTCATTAAGAGGGCTCAACGTTTGTATATAGAAAAATTTCCTGATAGAAGGCAACCAAGTAGAGAAGTTTTTCGGAAAACTTTAAGAAGATTTCGCGACACTGAATCCGTTCAATATCAGAAACGTCCGCAAAATAGATTTGTAATTAATGAAGACGTTGAAATAGATGTCTTAGGTGCAATAAACGTCAATACACATATCAGTACGAGAAATTTGTCATTAGAAACAGGTATTAGCCAAACCGCAATTGTTCATATTATCAAAAAACATAAACATTTGTGTCTGACGCAACAACTCACAGACGACGATTATGTGAGTCGGACAAATTCTTGCTTTTAGTTAATGAACAAATTCAGAACAGAGATACACTTTTTACGAAAAATCTTTTGATTGACAAAGCCACATTCAAGAATAATGGCTCAGTGAATTGACACAATCTTCACTATTACGGTCTGGTCGTTGAACGTTTGGGCAGGAATAATCGACGATCATGTGATAAGGCCGAATACCTTTGATGGGGCTTTAATAGGTCAGACCTATTTTAATTTCCTTGAAGAAATCCTTCCTAAGTTAGTAGAGGATGTGCTTTTAAATATACGGCACGGAAGTTATTATCAGCACGATGGTGCGCCACCCCACTACAGCAGAATGGTTCGAAATTTTTTAGATGGCGAATTTGGTGCAAAATGGATTGGCAGAGACGGCCCTGTAGCTTGGCCCCCAAGGTCTCCTGATTTAACGCCACTAGATTTTTTTCTGTGGGGTCACGTAAAAAATATTGTGTACAGTACAGCACCTACTACCTACTTCCGACGACATGAAAGTAAGAATTAGAAATGCTTTTTCCGCTATTACTGCTGAAATGTCAAACAGTGTTAGACACAATCATATGCGTTTACAAGCTTGCATTGACCAGAATGGGGGTAATTTTGAACATTTAGCAAATCAGAATTGCTTTTATGTGTTTTCATGTTGGTTAAATCTTTCGATACTTTCTTTTGTATTCATAGAATAAATTATTTATTAATAAAAACTTGCTGCTTTCGATACATTATTATTTTACCACTTTAACGGTGTTATTTTTGTCATTTGACTCCATAACAAAAAATGTTACAACAAATTTTTTACTGTTACTGCGACGAAACAAGGCTACTAGATAAAGTTGCTAAATTTGGACATTTTTCAATTTTAATCGTGTTTAACAGTGTAATTTGCCCATCTGACCCCACAATATTTTTATAGCACCGTATAGAGAAAAGATAGTTCTTCCAAAAAAATGTAAAAAATATACAGCGTGTCATTTAAAATAAAAAAGTTGAATGTTACTGCTCAAACCTCAGTAGGTCATGAAATAAAATAAATGAGCAATAATATAGAGCATATAATTCTGAATATCTTTTGTTAACAAATTATTGTTCTAATATTAATATTAAACGAACTAATAGGGGGGTGCCGCTATCTTAACTCACCCTGTATAATGGGTAATTTCAAATTTAAGAAGGAGTTAATTTATGCTAGTAGGTACATTTAGTTCAACCGACTACGTGATTATTAATTAGCTTGCTGATAAGCGTTAAACTCCAGTAGGTATCGACAAAGATTTATTAGAACCGCAACAAATCAAACTCACATCCCGACATGCACAGAAAGAAGTAAGAACATATTATGTATGGCTCATTTCGACTTATGAATTTATTCCTTTAAAATAAACAAAAGCCCATGATGGAGGTCTCCTTCATCATGCCTCAAAAATATTTTGAATAAGCCTCAATACGACAATAACATTACAAGAAGAAATAAATAAATTAAAAAGGTTGCTTAATATGTATCAACTTTTATTATACAAAATCTATGTAATAAACAAATCATACAATTTTACATGAACGTATCTCCAACATTAGACCAAATATTCTTCGTTTCCATTGTTATAACTGACATTCTAAGAACACAAGAAATGGAACATAAAAAAGCTAAATGATAATGATGAAAAATGTAATTATGAGAAACACCTAACAGAAAAAATATACAGTCAGATAACATACAACAGGAATGGACAACAATTAAGAACACAGTGATGAATGGCATTAACACATGCATCGGAAGGGATACATGGATTAAAAATGAGTGGTACGATGAAGAGTGTAACAAAATACTAATGGAAAAAAGCGAATTGTGGAAAACATATTTAAGCAATCCAACACAACATAACAAATTGGCCTAAAATAGTAAAAGAAAAGAAACTAGTAGAGTAGCAAGGAAGAAAAAAGAGAATTTATGAACCAAAAAATACAAGAAATCGAAAGGCATAACACAACACAAAGATACGGGAAATTTTATCAAGCATTAAGAGAACAAACAGAATATAAGGGAACACTAGCAAACATCTGTAAAAATAAACAAGGAGAATTATTAGAAGAAGATAGTGATATACTGCAAAGATGGAAGAAACACTATACGGAGGTAATGAAGAAAGGTATCCAGGATCATGAAGTTCAAACTCCAGAAGTAGAGACCAAAGAAGACCACAACATTGAAATGCCCCATAGAGAGCAAACAGAAGCAGTCCTTGAAAGTCTTAAGAATAACAAAGCGCCAGGATCACAGCAGCAATGATTAAAAACGGAGGAAAATAATTAATCGATAGAATCCACGGATTAATACAACTTATATGGCAAAACGAGGAAATACCTGTGGGCAATGGGAACTAGGTATAATAATACCAATGTTCAAAAGTGGAGACAAAGCTGTAAGAACTACCGACCAATAATGCTGCCTAAACCTAACATATATAAAATCCTATCAGCAATTATAAGCAATAGATTAAAACCATACTACGAAACTGTGCTTGATGACTATCAAAATGGGTTTAGACAGAATAGATCCACTGTAGAAGGCATAGCAGTAATAAGAGAAATAGGTGACACTGCATATGAATACAGCATGGATGTACACTGCATCTTCATAGACTTTAAACAAGCTTTTTGATGGAAAGTAACGCCAGATAATAAAACCACAAACGATGTGTGTTCGTCAAGATCACAACTCAAGGAGAGCATTTATTTTACCTACTACTGGTTTTATACAAACCACAGTATAATACAGTAGGGTTACTCTGTCAAAAACGCGGCTTCAATCTTGGAAGGTGTCGCCATATTGTTGGATGCCTGCAGTGGTGACATCTATTAGGCATATGGTGCAATCCTTCCTCAATGACTTCAAAAGTAATTTAGCGGGAAGTAGCATATTACTCTTATTGGCTAAACAAATTTTAACCGCCTCTGCAAATTTTTATAGTATGTGCTTACAATAGTTATTTGTATCACAAGGCTAGAAACTGTCACTTTGCAAGTGCGAGTACGTTTGTAGGCCGAGGTGCAACCGAGGCCCTACAAGTACGAGTACTTGCAAAGCAGTTTCACTATCAAAACAGACAGGGTACAACTAATGGCCTACGTTGACGATATTGCAATTGTAAGCAGATATCAAAAATTATTAGAAAATACCTTCAAAGCCTTTTAACAAGAAGCAAAAAAGCACACCAGAGAAGATAATGGAGAAAAGATGGTAAAATTTGGAATCTACAAGCTCGAACCAGTACGAAAATTTATATACCTATTTAAGATCGGAAATTAGCAGTGATAGAAACTGTTGGTCACCTATGCGGTTGAAACGTGGGTATTAACGAAGACTGTTGAGATTCGAACGTAAAATAATAAGAAGAATTTATGGAGCTAAGGAAGATATATATATAAAAAGAAGAATGAACGTAGAAATTGAAAACATATTGCAGTATGCAAATATTTAACGTTTCAACAAGTCTCAAAGAATACAATGATTAGGGCACGTACAAAAGAAGAACTCAAGTAGACATTTACGCGAAATAGTAAACTGGAAACCAATAAGAACAAGAGCGAGAGAACGGCCCAGAAAGAGATGGAAGGAATGGAACAAGCTTGTGGAGCTAGCCAAGACCCAGAAGAAGAAGAGCAAAAACACACGAGGCAGTTTCTGACGAATCAACCGACAATTCGTCCGGCGCTACGTGTGTGCGTTTACATCAGGCCATGTGAATGACTCGACGATTTGTCAATGCGCCGCCTATAGAGCCGTGTGTATGGTTCGACTTATTATAAGCGATTTATGTGCAGAGTCGGCGGACGAATCGTCAGCCGATTCATCACAAACCGCCTCGTGTGTTTTTGGCCTAAAGAATATCAATTGGTTCTTTGGATGTTCAAAGAGCTCCCATGGATATAAGAATTCCAATATAGGTTTTTATTTCGATGCTGTCAGTTTCATTTCAAGTTTTTGCTCAAGAAGGATACTTGATGTTCCACAAATCGTACTGGTTTTTCGCTTTCCTGTTACTTTCTTCCACAATTTCAATTATTTCGAGAGTTATGAACAAGAAAAAAGCTTCAGTTATAGTTGTAAAGTTGGCACTATAATGCGTCAAACCAGCATGACATTTTATAATGTTTGACGATAACCTTCTAGATTTTCTTATAGGCATTTTCGACCAAATAGCACCATTTTTTGCAGTGTACGCAGCAATTGGAAAGGAATCACCTTCACTTTGAACCGAAGCGTTGTCTTCTTCAGAATCATTACTTTGCTCTTCCTATTCGACTCTTCATCTTCTGCATTCTTCACAAAGAGAGTGAACTCGACATTGTCAGTGTCATCATCCAAATACCTTTACAGTTCAGCATCCGCAAGACACTTTGGGTTTCTCAGCTGGAAAGGTATTGCTGAAAGCACAAATTATAATTGCAGAACTCCTAACAAATTAATAACTCTCGAACGCGTACCAAATCGAAGTGTTGAGCCCTACCAAAGCGTCAAATTATATATGAAAGTAAAGTAAACAAGTTCAGACTTACAGGCACAGACTTGCAGACACTTGCGTTGATCCAGCAAACCTAAAAAGCAAATATTTAACGACAGTTAAACTTAATGTAAAATATCACCTGAATTTGTGATTCTTCTTCAGATCTTGCAATTATTTAATTTTGTATTAAACAATCTAAATTTCTTACTGCTGACCATTGTTAATTTCAACACAGCATAAGAAAAAAATTAGTATAAAAACAAAGATTTTCAACAATGTACATTTATTTGTTTATTTTATATTCTGTTTTAATATGAATACAAAAAATAAAATTTCAATTCTGTAATATTTGCTTTTTACTTATGTTACAAATAAATCAATCATTTATAACACAAATAATTAAAACAAAAATGAAACTTAAAGAGATGGTAGAGCATATTAACAAAGGATGAAGGTTGTAAGTGAATAAATGAAACAAAAATAATAACATAACATTTTGTACTTAAAATCTACGAACTACGTTTTGAGAATTATGGCACATCTGCACAACCATTTCTTAAGTGTTTTTTATGATCTTATGATCCTAAGGTACAATCTTAGATTTTCGTCAAGAATTTTGGCTTCGACGATTCATGACTTTAAAAAATAAGCTAGAAAATACTGTTTCATTCCTTAACATAAGTAAAAATATGAATACTTAGGAACTATTCAACAGCCGAAGTAAGCTTATTTCTAAAAAAAATCTAAACCTATAATTAGTAAAATATCTATTTGCACAGGAGGTTAGATCAATCTCGAAAGAAAATTCACAGCCTTTTACGTTACTTTATTATTTATATCATTTCTTTTATTAATCGTTTAAAAATCATTTTATGAATTTGTTTTGATCAGTAATTTGAAGCAAAATAAAACGCTGCAGGCAAAAGAAATTGGAAAAACAAGACAACTTACAAGTGATATAAATGAAAAATGAAAAAGGTGTAAGTTACTGTAGATCTTAAGTAAGCATTTTATATTGTAAGCAATATAAAAAATACTTAAGACCAACTGCACCCCGTACTAATTATTCTCAACAAAACAGCATCCAAATTCAAACTTTAAATCAGTACAGTTGGGCCGTTCTAAGTTGGCAAACTCTGGCGCATACCGAATATTTACTTTGTGCAATTTCAAGGTCATGCTTCAGTATGCACTGCGAATAATTACGCAAATGGTGACGAGAGCTGACGTCACAGTTCGACAGCTATGGCGCATATTGAGATTTCGCCAACTTAGAACGGCCCAACTGTACCTACGTATAAATAAATGGTGATTTTGCTGAAAATAACTAACGATTGAAAACCAAAAGTTTTAACAATATTTTAAAAATCTGTAAATTTTTAATCTATTGTAAACTTTAAAAATTAAATAAACCCTTAAATTTAAGGAATTCCTTTGATAAAATAACGTTCAACGTTTTAAGATTTCCCATAAAATGATTCATAATTGTCTATCATATTTGCATGGTGTGCAACTTCATTTCTTTTATAATCGGTTACACACCACGCACTCCAACCGGTATTCGGATCTCGATAATAATAATAAAAATGATAAGCTTCATCGCGGGCTTTGGCGAGATGCGATTGAATCCCGCGTAATTTATCTATTCTATCCAAAATGCGGTTAATTTTTCTCCTCTCCCACATCGAACCGTATGCGTCGAGATCGTGTTTTAAAGTATTCATTTCCTGAGTTACGACAGAAATTTGATCATCATATATACTTAAACACTCGACAATACGAGCCGTTTTATCGCCGGGAATTTCGAAATTTGTTTTATGCGAAGGTAAATCTTTATAAAATCTACAAGTTAAATCGTCATGTGGATTAGGTAAATATGAACAACACCACTGAGTACGAACCGCTTCGAAACAATCTTCAGGTTTTGTAAAATTATACAAAGCCCATCTTGAATCCATACCGTATTTAGTTTTCGTTGAAAAACTTGAAGTAAATGGATCACTTTTGTGCGAAGAACGACTTCTTTCTGATGGTTTGTACCTTTTATTTGATTTGTTTTTATTGTCAGCATCGGATGCTGGTCTTTTAACTCCAGATTTACTAGAATTAGAATTAGATTTATCGGAAGGGCCCTTTTTAGAAGACGTTGCCGTTTCAGAATTAACAACTGTAGGTTCTGATAAGATCGTATTGAACGAAGTACTGGAAGTAGGTTTATTAACTACTTGGGGATCTGCTGTTTCGGTAACAGTTTCAGTAGAAATACTAGGCAAAGGTTGATGATGAACTACGGAATTCAAAGCATTTATCCCTTCTATTTGTTCTTGCGAACGGTCACCGTCTTTCCCTGATTTATTCGAGGCACTAAAATTATTGGCATTATATTCGCCTGACGTAATCGTGCAATTTTTGTTGTTAGCAGTATTCGTTTTATTAACAGAGCTATAATTATATTGTATGCCTATACAAGGATCATACGAATTGGACCTAACTTCGCTTTGCTTCATAGAGCCGTACCGTATCCATATATCTGAGCTCATACGTGATAATTCTAATTGTTCTGATGAGTACGGAGTTGCTTCCTTCTCAGGTATAATATCCACAGAAGTAGCATTTTCAGTAGCGTGTGGTTCGGAAACTGTGAATGTATTTGATGTAGGGTCAAAGCTGGGTTCTTTGAAAGACACTTGCAAGGTATTAATATTCACCGTTGGAGATTTTATAAGATGTATTTCAAATACTGGACTCTTACCCAAAATCGTTGTTGTATTTTTGGTACTGACGATATGGTCAGAGTTGTTTTCCACATTTTGATTAGTATTCAGATCTTTAGGATGTTGATCGATTTCGGCAAGATTTGCAAGCAGATTTTGTATATTATCGCCACTACTATTTGTGTTATTAGAATCATTAACAACACATGAACGGTTGCTAGAAATTACCTTGTTACCTACGTTTGAAATTAAATTATTAAGAATACTTCCAACGATTTCCTCGACCACATTTTTGGAGACATTTGTGTCTGTGGTAGACTCCTCTGCAGATGATTTCGTTCCGAAAGTGTTTAAGCATCGGAAGAAACCATCTGCAAAGGTTGCAGTTTCGTTACTTAAGTTGTTAACATTTACACTCCAATTGTTTTGTACAGACGGGACATTTTGTTCTTCGTCCTCGTTTATGTGCGTAGTTCTAGAAGGCTCCCGATTTGCAATATCGGAAAAAATCCAATCATCATCAGTAGTTAGATCGAAAATCAAATTATCGGTGCTAATTGCGCTATCATCAAGGCTATATGGCATCACTGAAATAACATTACCGTTATTTTCCAAATGTTTATTTTCACTGATGTATTTATTACTTTCGATAATACTTTCCGTATCGCTGGAATAAACTGTAACTTCATCTATAGAATTCCTTCTAGTATAATCATCCGAAGTATCCGAAATCGTTATGATGGAGTCGTTATCATCAACTAAGGCTAAATCGGCAGTGCCTGAATCTCTATTTACAGGGTTTTTGTCGCTCATTTCGTTGTTTGTAAAGTCTTCGTTTTTCGTTTCATTATCCGCAGAGCAAATTATGATATCGTCTTCTGAATTACTTCTGCTAGGAGAACTATCTAGAATGATTACTTCGTTACTGAGTCCTCCAATACTGTTGTTAACGATATTTTTGTACTTTGTATTTTCACTTGGTGCTTCTTTACCAAATATATCAATTATTTTAACATAACAGTCTTTAAGAATTGCCAAATTGCTTGAAGAAGCACTGTTTTCGCGCTCTGCGAATGATTTTGATATTTGTTCGGTAACAGAAGTTTCCTTGCAAGAAAGTGTTTCTTTTACATTTCTTGAGTCTGTACACTTTGAAGTATTTTTGGCAGTAACATCACCCAAAGTTTTTGAGGCAATGCTGCTCTCGTTGGTGATTTCTAAAACGTTCCGTGATTTAATCGCATTTCCACAATTCTCAATAACTTGCCCATAACCTAAAGAAGTTTTTAAAGGTTTTTTGTTAGTCGATTTTACATCCGGTTTACCTACTGAAGAATTTACAGAAACACAAGAATTTATACTGGCGGCGGTTACACTCATGGCTGTTTTTTGAATCTGAAGAGTACTCTTCAATTTCCTAAAATTTTCAGAAGCTTCGTGGTTCGATTTATCGTTACCTGCACCAATGACGTTCTGACAATTCCGTGGGTCCGTGGACGATGCATCGTTCTTTTTTAAATATTCATTATTAACTCGTTTGGCAATAGGTAACCATATACCAACGGCGTTTGACGATTCAGTTCTATTTGTATTATACCCGTCCGAGCAAGTAGACACAGTTTTCCGTTTTAGATTTTCATTACTAATGCGTTTGACAGTAGGTGATGATACACCAGCGGTTAAATGATTGGACGATAACGATTCATTAGGCACAGAACTTGTACCTAAGTTATATAAATTGTTTGGTAAGTTGGTGTTCTGACTGTTTAACCGTAAGGATTTAAACATTTCACATGTTTTAGAAACCTGATCGGAATCATTTATCGAACCCTGTGACTTTTGTGAAACATCCACTTCGGTTTTTGGTGGAAAATCGGTTGTTATATCTTTGTGGCGCTGGTCATCTTTTGATTTGATTTTGTGATTTGGCGATCTGGAATTATTCTAAAAGGAAGGCAAAATTAAAATACTTGAATCTAAAAAAAATGAATAAGAACAACTTACATGTAAGTAGCAAAAATGATTATTCATTAATATAATTAAAATGTATTAACATCACAAATCAAAATCTAAATTAGGTTTTAAAAACAGAGGGCACCCTATGCTTCTTAAAACCTTCTGCATTTTAAAATAATAAGCTATACTTTAGAACAGTGGTTCTCAAACTTTTTGAAGTCGGGGAACACTAAACTTTGATATTTTGTTGCGCGGAACACTTACGATACATCGCGAGCTTTAAACCAGGAAATTGTTCGCAAAAATAAGTCCATTGTGGAAAAGCAAAAACAAAACTCATAACGTATTGCGGGCGCAGGAAAGCCACCCCTGCTTCAAAGTGTTACTTTTATAAAAGAAGAAAATACATACAGATATTTATTAACGCAAACATATTTATTTAAAAACCAGTTAAAACTTACAAAACTTCAAAATATTTTTCAAATTTAATTTTTTAACATTTTCTTTTGAAACAATTTTTAATTGTGTAATTCTGTACTTAATTTTCTTGCGGAACACTCGAAGTGGCTTCACGGAGCACCAGTGTTCCGCGGACCACGGATTGAGAACCACTGCTTTAGAAAAGCCACTGGAAAAAGTTTTATTTTCCGAGAAGTTCTGCAAGATTATTCTATATTCTAACACTTTTAGGGCGGTTATTTTTCTGTGAAAGTTACCAGGATTTCAGATGTATCTTTGTTAATCCCTTTTACTTACAAGTGAATCAAAGGCTTCTGAAATTCTCCTTTGTTATATTTCTCTGTACTACTTATTAGGAAAACTGAGGTGGCAAACTTTTATTAAGTACTTAAAAGGTCTTTGCTACAATTCCAGGTACTAATTGTTAAATTTTTGGGCAAAGAAGCCCCTTCTTCATTGTTAGTGAACACATCTGTTTGAGATGCAAGGAACAATCATAAATATTTACATGCAGAAAGCAAGAGCTTAGTTTACCCAACCTTTTAAATTCTTCAAATTTCGCTGAATTTGAATTACTATAATCCATAATCCTGGTCCAAATAAAATTATCAAGAATGCGTAGGCACATGTACCTACAGTTTCATTAATTTTATTTGTTAGAACAATTAAATAGCACATTCCAAAGGCAGCAAATAGACAATGCAAAAGAACAAAGAACTCTCAATGCATATGTGATACCTTTTTAAAATGGTTTAAAACTGTCTTCATGAAATATTTCTATTGCGTTACTTTAAACATATCAGAAACGAATATTCTTTATCCTATAGAAAGCATTTGGTGAGGAGATAAAAGAAAAAATATGTGTAAAAGGCCTAAGTGGGTATGTCACGAAACCTTGTTACCTTTTCATAAAGCGGAACTCACTATTGTTACTAAAAATGTACTCACCAAAACGCTCTCTTTTTGTTGTGAATTTAACATCGTTTCCATATTTTCAGCAGAAACATCCTTCGGTGTATTCACCTTGTCAGAAACACTCGAGTTGCTGTCTTGAAATACAATAATACGGTTCGGAGAATTGAAAAAATCATTGACATACATCATTTTCATATATTCCGTATTTAACTCTCGGGTAAGACAATTATCATTCAGTTCGATGCAATCGTCCGTAACGATGTTATTCTTGGTTTCAGTATTCGTATTAATTAGGCAAACTAAAGGCTTACGATCATCAAATTGTAAATGCCTATTTCTTTTAGCACCCTGATATAAAGGTTTACAAGCTGGTTGTTTATATGGGGTACATGGTTTTTTAACATCAAGAATGACTACAAATTCATCGTGGCTTTTACGTTTTTCTAATGGATTTCCAAAATGTTTACGAAATAATTTATATTCTGCAGCAATTGATAACATTTGTTGCAACTCACTGGGATCATCGTTAAGTTTTCGTTTTTTACTCTGACAATTTAACGGTTCCTGTCGAGGTGATGACCCTCTTGTCTTTCTTGATTGCTTTTTAGCAGATTTGTTACCTACACACAGTAAAAATGTTCAAATAACTCAAAATAGACAGTCAGTTGAATGTTAATTTTGTTAATATTGGAAAGTAAATTTAGTTAAAATTATTAAATTTCTAACTACTACTTAATTTTCAAAATTTATACCTGATTTTGTGTTAGTTTCTTGTAACTGTAGATGATTTTCAGTATGGGTCTCATTAAAAATTGAAGACGAGGAGACTTGTTCAACATTTTCTTGACCATTTTCAGTTGGTATTTCGAAGTTGTTATCATCGTACTTGATACATTTTGAATTTGAGTAACTTATGTAATAATTCTGAAAGATAACTTCATCGTCTGCATCTGATTGAACTTGACTTCTTGTATAATATTTGTGTTTTACATTAGTACTATTATATCTAGATTTTGGAGATTTTAATCGTGTCTTTTTTTGCTTTGAATTAAGATTTTTAGTATCATTTTTATTATCCTGTATGTTGGGCGTTTGTAAAATAGTATTCTGGCAAGTTTCGACAGTTACATTGTTTACAGAACTTGCTGCAAGTTCCATCTTCTCCTCAGTTACATCGTCCAAAATATTTGAAAGGGTTTTGTTAACAGAACTGGTTATTACCGCATACAACTCATGTTTGACTGCATTCACAACGTCGTCTATTTCTTGAAAAATTTTATTAATATCTTTGTTTGACACAGTTACTACAGTATCAGTAGCAAGTAGGTCTTCTTCAACTTGTATTGATGATAACATCTAATTCGTACATATGTATAACAGAATTAAGACACTAGTATGTTAACAAAAAATGCCAGAATTTATCCTTTTGGAAAGCATAATACACGAAGATTTTTTACTGCGTCAAATTGTTTAAAATGTATACTATTTATCACCACTTAAAATAATACTAATTCAACCACGTTTTTCAGTAAAATACATCAACATAAACTTTAAACACCATGAATGCTAAATCAGCAAACTGTAGAAGTTAAAAAGTTGGTTTCCCCCCACTAATTTTCCCATATTTTAAAAATCTCATAATTAAAAAATCACTGAAGTAAACTCTTAAAATATTTATTTACGCCAATTTAAAAAGTTTATTTGATAGTTTTAAGTTAATTAAAACGTCAGGTATATTGACAACTGTCAATGTTTTGTTTTTTCACGATTATATTTCATTTGTTTTTAAAAATTGAGATAAACATAAATATGAATTAATATACAGGGTGTCTCTAAACCTACTGCCATAAATTTACCAGCCGATTCCTGACGTAAAAATAAGTCGAAAATGTCTATAAAACTTTTGTCCTAAACAGCTTCATGTGGAAGCTACAAGTCTTTGAAAATGGTGTTGAAAAAACGGAAAACAATTGCATTTTAAAAACGGTTTGAGATAAAAAATCGAAATTTTGGAGGCGGTCTTACCTATTGAAGGTATAAACTTCCTACTATTTTTTTTTTTGTAAATTCACCAGGGGCGGCACGAATGGGGGTTATCACATTTTTCTTGTAACCCGTTTTTCTGAACCTTTTGTTTTTTTCCATTTTAGTTTAGAGATTTGTATTTCCTGCTGCCTAATTAACAAAAAAGGTACTCTTGTTTTACCTCGCCTGGACTAACCGTTTCCTATAAAATTCAGGTTTTCTGGTTGTCTGAGTGTAAAATGCAGTGATTGTGATTCTAAATTCAAATCAATAAAAAGCATGTAATAGAATAGGAGGAAGTTTATACTTTCAATAGGTTGGACCGCCTGCAAAATTTCGATTTTTTATCACAAACCGTTTTTAAAATGCAATTGTTTTCCGTTTTTTCAACACCATTTTCAAAGATTTGTAGCTTCCACATGAAGCTGTTTAGGACAAAGGTTTTATAGACATTTTCGACTTATTTTTGCGTCAGGAATCGGCTGGTAAATTTATGGCAGTAGCTTTAGAGACACCCTGTATAAGAAAGAGAACACCCTATTACTATTTGTTTAAATAAAAAGACCATTTATAGTTATTTATTCAATTTTGCCGTATAAACTGACGTTTATTTGTTTCTGGCCTGCCCATAAAAGTTGATGTTTTATAAACAATCGTTTAAAATTTTTATTCCGCTAGCGATTTAAAATTTTTATTCCGCTAGCGATTTAAAATTTTTATTCCTCTAGAGCTTTAAAAATGTCAAATCACTTTAAAAATGTCAAAATTGAATAAACAGTTGTATACAATACATTAATTTTAATCCGCAAGTGTAATACAACTGTTTATTCAATTTTGACATTTATTTGACATTTTTAACACGTTGCCTGCCATGCTGGTCCCATGGGCCCAGCACGAAAATTGCCTTCCCGGCCGTGCTGGTCCAGTGGAACCAGCAATGTTTTTGTATTAACTCTAGGCCGCTGGCAAATATTATGTAGCTTTTGTTACGGGAAGGGGCCAGCATAGCCCTAACACATATAAAAGCACAGACGTTTTTTAAACTTTGCTTTTTTTTCAGCTTGTGGTCCCATATTACTTTTTTTGTAAAATAATCATAAAATGCATAGAAATAACGATATTTTTCAATAATTTGTTTTTGAATTTTACAAAAAGTACATAAAGTATAGAAGAATAGAAGTATTAAAACAGGGCAAGCACAGAAATGGAAATTTTCGGCACTCTTATAAGGTGTCGAATTACACACACATGTGGGACCAGCGGCGCAGGCGCCTAATTTTCAACAATTTTTTGCTTACCAGGCAGTGTTGTAACAGGTGCTTCTTTTTTTGTACCTAGGTGAAGGTACAGGTACACAGAGAAAAAATTACCTGGTTACAGGTACAGGTACTTATACTTTTACAAAAATACCTAGGTAAAAATACAGTTACCTTAAAATGTACCTAAATATTGTAGGTACAGGTTTAGGTACAACTGCACAAATAATTTTTTTGATCGATTGTTAAAATATAAATATAAAAAATACTACCACTTTTTAAATAAAATAAAAATTTTTCATACATACCTACATCATGCACATCATTTATATTATTTATTTTTCTTGAAGAACAATAGAGTTTCAAGAGCCTGATCATAAAGCCTATTTCGTTTGGAAGTTAAAATTAAATTTGTCCTCCTGTACTAAACAGTCTTTCAATAGGAGCTGATGAGAGTATGATTGTATTATTTATTATTTAAAAATTCTTAAAATGATTTCATAATTAAATAGGGATTTTAAATTTTTTGACTTATCTTCAAAATACTTCACTATATTTTGATAATATTAATGGCATCATCATTCTCTTTCACTTTACCGTTAAATACGCTACACAAAATACCCAAATGACGCCAATAAAATTCGAACTATATGAATATATTGATATTCTCTTTATATCCACAATTATTGTTTAATTTTGTTTACGTAGTTTTACAGAGAAAATAGAATTTACGTTGCACCTTAAGTTTTTAAGGTACAAAAAATACCTAGGTAATAGGTAAAGGTAATTCTAAAAATATGGACCTTTTAGTATACGAAGGTACAAGAGAAGTACCTAGGTACGTCTCAACACTGTTACCAGGCCGCGCTGGTCCCATGAGACCAGCACTTGTAAATTTACATAACTCAACATTTTGATGAAATTTTGAAGTTTTACAATTACTGGGCGAATTTAAATATCATTTAGCATGGTATTTCACAATCGGCCCACTGGGAGAATTTCGAAATTTTGGTCGGCAGGGAACGTGTTAAAGCGATTTGACATTTTTAAAGCGCTAGCGCAATAAAAATTTTAAATAGCTAGCGGAACGATTGTTTATAAAACATCAACTTTTATGGGTAGGCCAGAAACAAATAAACGTCAGTTTATACGGCAAAATAGAATAAATAACTATTATTCAATTTTGACGTTTTAAACTGACGTTTATTTGTTTATGGCCTGCCCATAAAAGTTGATGTTTTATAAACAATCGTTTAAAATTTTTATTCCGCTAGCGATTTAAAATTTTTATTCCGCTAGCGCTTTAAAAATGTCAAATCCCTTTAAAAATGTCAAATAAATGTCAAAATTGAATAAACAGTTGTATTACACTTGCGGATTAAAATTAATTTATTAACTCGCGGTATCAACGCGCTTGCGGCTACCGCCGCTCGCGCGGTTGAACGTACCGCTCGTTAAACATTAATTTAATCCGCATGTATAATAAATAACTATTATTATACATGCGGATTAAATTAATGTTTAATGAGCTGTACGTTTAACAGCGCGAGCGGCGGTAGCCGCAAGCACGTTGATACCGCGAGTTAATATATTAATTTTAATCCGCAAGTCTAATACAGCTGTTTATTCAATTTTGACATTTATTTGACATTTTTAAAGCGATTTGACATTTTTAAAGCGCTAGCGGAATAAAAATTTTAAATCGCTAGCGGAATAAAAATTTTAAACGATTGTTTATAAAACATCAACTTTTATGGGCAGGCCAGAATAGCTATTTATGATACAAGTGTTAAAAGTGAGATTTTATTTTGTGAGTGGGGGAGATTGCGAAACGAGCGTAGCGAGTTGAGCAACCCCACGAACAAAATAAAATCACTTTTAAAACGAATATCATACACTATTTTTTCTACAAACGCCATTGAAAGCATTTTAAACTCTCTTATTAGAGATTCCAAAGGTTATCTAAAAAATCTAGTACTCTGTGACATTTACGAAACAATTTAGAATTGAGCTTACATATGTATTGTTTGACATATGCTTGTCAAAAGTGAAAAAGAATAATTTAAGATGAGTTCTAATCTAAGTGAAGAAATTCCGGTCGATATAGAAGAAGCTGCTAGTAGGGCAACGTTGGATTTGTCAATTTGGTAGGTAAAATCAATCTTTGATTAATATTTTTGCTCCAAAATTGTCATTGTGACAGCAGCCTTTTAATACTAGTGTTAAAAGTAAACCACGTGATCTACTTTTAACACGCTGCGATTTAATATTACATTTTTAATTGCAGTATGCCGTGTTAAAATAGTTATTTATGATACAAGTGTTAAAAGTGATATTTTATTTTGTGAGTGGGGAAAATTGCGAAACGAGCGTAGCGAGTTGAGCAACCCCACGAACAAAATAAAATCACCTTTAACACGAATATCATACACTATTTTTTCTACAAACGCCATTGAAACCATTTTAAACTCTCTTATTCGAGATTTCAAAGATTACCTAAAAAATCTAGTACTCTGTGACATTTACGGAACAATTTAGAATTGAGCTTACATATGTATTGTTTGACATATGCTTGTCAAAAGTGAAAAAGAATAATTTAAGATGAGTTCTAATCTAAGTAAAGAAATTTCGATCGATATAGAAGAAGCTGCTAGTAGGGCAACATTAGATTTGTCGATTTGGTAGGTACTATTGAGTTAAATCAAAATCAGTCTTTGTGTAATATTTTAGTTGTCATTGTGACAGCAGACTTTTAACACTAGTGTTAAAAGTAAACCACGTGATCTACTTTTAACACGCTGCAATTTAATATTACATTTTTAATTGCAGTATGCCGTGTTAAAAATGCAGTTTTTAGTAGTGTTTGTAGAAAAATTCAGTTTTTAGTAGTGTTTGTAGAAAAACAAATAAACATCAGTTTATACGGCAAAATTGAATAAAATAATAAATTTAATAAAATAGGTAATCTCAAATTTAAGAAGGAATTAATTTATGGTAGTCCATTTAGTTCACCTGAGTAGGTGATTGCGAATTAGTTTGCCAATAAAGGTTAAACACCAGCATCGACCAAGATTTGTTGTAGAACCACAATATAAATCAAATTCAAGTTCAAATTAAAGTGGTAAAGTAGAAGTTATTTATTTAAAACAGAAAATAATAAATTTCACAACGATAAGCTGTAGATTTATTACTACATAGCCAGATTGGCACAGTGGTAGCCATTTTCCTGCAGTCTGGAGGTCAGTATCGAGCCGTGGTGACCATTCGTCGTTGGGCACCTAATTAATAACGCTCTCCTCCGAGTATAAGACTAAGAGATAGAGTAACAAGGTCCTACAAATACACATACACACACGGTGCAGTATGCAGGTATTAAACGGCGCACCAATCACGTAACCGGCAGATTCGGGCCGGATTGTGCATTATACCAGAACCTCATACATTAACGAACCAGCCTTGACACCGAAAGGTATAAGAGGTTACAGACGATACATACATACACCCTAACATGCAAAGAAAGAAGTAGGAGCATAGCTCATTTCGGCTATGAATTTATTCCTTTAAAAAATAAACAAAAGCCCACAATGGAGGTCACCACTTTGCCTCAAAAATTTTGAATAAGCCTCAATACTACAATAACATTATGAGAATAAACAAATAAATGAAAGAGATTGCTTAAGATCAACTTTTATTATACAAAATCTATGTAATGAACAAATTACCTATACAATTTTACATGAACGAATCTCCAATATTAGACCAGATATTCTTTGTTTTTGTTACCATAACTGATGTCGTGAACCAGTCGTTATATGAAACACAGAGATGTTTAAGATCTTTGATTTTTGTCTTGTTAAATATTTCATAATTGCTATACAAATTAAATGCGTTCAGTTCCTTGTGTAACAGCATAGTTTTAAAAACATCTTTGTTGCAATTTACTATTACATTAAACACACCAGCGGGAATATTACACATCGAAAAAATCTTGGCGAGCTCTACATAAAACTTCGGAAAACCTGAACGGTAATTTAAGAAAACTACAGCATTTCCTAACAGTAAGGTGCAGAGTAGAAATACAAAAGGACCATCGTTGTTTAATTCCTCGAATTCCTCCACTGCTATTATACCGATAGGTTCTTTATAGCTTCGTAATTCGTAAGAGTTATGTTGGGACACATTTCCTAAATTGGGTAACTCTGCTGAAGCTTCATATGTATTTAAAATCCAATCCTCTAATACATGTTCTTCTACACCTAGGGATTCACTACAAAGTCAAATATTTTAGTAAAAAATGCTGATTCGTTTTGTGTTCTTTACAAATTGCAGAAAAATGTAATTACCTTAAAGATGTTTTATTTTGAGCAATTTCATCTGCAACTCTTTTTAATAATTGAATTCTATTTAAGAATGACATTTTTCCCCAAATTTCTTGGCCCTTTTTTGCAGCAGCGACAGCGTTACATAAATCCTTTCTGAAAGTTAGCAAATTTTACATCGACACATTTTATTTCTTCAATCGCTTACTTACCCTACCGGACGTTCAAAAGCTCCTTCCATCAAGCCACTTTCAGATTTTTTAAACGAGCCACCGTAGAAAGACTGTACTGGTTTGATTACGTGTTGTTTTGAATGAAAAAAAGATAGGCCTGACTCGTCACCTCCTGTGAAATGGTCTGCGTCAATGTATTCTTTAAACCCTTAAACAAAAGTCGGTTTAAAAATCCTACATGCCTGTTTTATTATTTTATTATTACTACCTTCTTCTCCACCAAAATTACCAATTCCGCTTTGTTTTTGAAAGGTCATAGTTTTAGTAGCTGTAAAGTTTCCGTAACAGTTAATCCATACGTTACCAACCTTAAAAATAATATTATGTTTTAAACAGCTCAGTTATAAAAACCTATACATACGTCTAGTTTTTTCGATACTTCATTGGCTAAACCAATATTTTCTGTCCAAACGGATGCACCAAATCCGTACCTACTATTATTAGCTAAACTTACGGCTTCGTTAGTTGTACGAAATGCTAATACAGTTACAGATGGAATATTTCTATCCTCTAAAATAACATTATTGCCAAATACTCTTCCTCCGATAAAAAGCGTAGGCTGAAACTTCTCACACTTTGGATCACTTTGAAAAACTTCAATTCCGTGCATTTTTGCTTCGTTTATGAAAAATTGTAATTCCTTTAATGCATCAGTTCTTACTGGATACGACACATCGGCCATTTTATCAGTTGCATTACCCATGTTTACTTTTGACAAACGATATTTCAACTTATTCACGAAATTTTCAAAAATATCTTCTTGAACTATAACCGTGTTTAATGACCATGGTAGCTTAAAATATGTCGTATTACTTAATAAATAGCTATGCAATATGCACAAAATTAGTTATATATACCATGCCTTGATAACCCCAAGCAGCTTTAACAATTACGTTACAAGCCGAATCTATATCTCCGTTGTTAAAAACGATCATCGGTGTTTTGCTACTTGTTGAAACTGAAATTACAAAGTATTTACAATGTTAATTTTGTAAATGTTTATGGACCAATACTTGTTAAAAATGTCCTCCGAAGTGGTCGTTCCAAATCATATTTACTCTTGAATAAATTCCCAAAGCACGATACAACTTCCACATTTTGGTGCTTAATGATGGGTTCGAGATTTATGGAACCTGGCAATAATTTTATAACACCCTCTGGAAATCTGTAATGTATGAATATTCACAATGGTAACTTAGAAAAGTTAGCAAATACTGGGTAACATGATGTCGAAGGCACAACTTTTTATTTAGGTATTTTTGAGATAAATGATTACTAGAAGCAATGAAAATATAAAAATAAACTCAGAGGAACAGGAATCTATATTTACAGTGACTTAACCGACAAAGAGAATCAAATACAAAAATTTTTAAGACACAAATCAAGAATTGAAAGACAAAGTGGCAGAAAGGTACAAGTGCGGAATAAAAAACTAGTAGTAAAAAGTTACAAGATTAAGGAGATAAGAAAGTTAAATCAGGTTAGAGTAACAGAATTTATGTATGTCGATGATCTAGTTTTATTAGCAGAAAATACAGGCTGAAGAGATGATACATTTGAAAGCTGTCAAGGTGTCAAGGCTATTACAAGAGAGAGAATTCGTAATGAAGTAGTAGGTAGGAGAGGATTTAAAGGTGGAACCGATCCTGACATACACAGAAAGACAACACTTAAAATGGTTTGGACATGTAATAAGCTAATAAGAATGGACGAGAACAGACAACCGAAGTGAATATGGCAGGTAAGAATGAGCGGGAAACCAAGGTAAACATGGGACAATGTAGTGTTGTAAAGTCTGAAGAAAAAAGAGGATTGACCTTGCGAGAAAAAAGAAGGAAGGGTAAAATTTATTTATAAATGAAACTAATAACACTTTGGGGAAAATTAAGGACAAAGACATACCCGACACTCTCAGCTAATTCAATTATTAACGTTGCAACAGCACTAATTTTTGGTTCAGTCTGTAATATCACATTATATCCTGCTGCTAATGCGGGTCCCAGAACGAAACCAAAAACTGCTAGAAAATTCTCATCCGATATGATGCTTACTGTGACGCCTGAAAAAACAGGTTAAAACATAAGTTTTAAAAATATCATACCGGCCAACCGTGCTGATAGTCTTTTTCGGGCTGCTTTGCATATTTAACGGCCCAACTAGCGTAATATTGTAGATATTCAACCAGTAAAGGAATTGCTTGGGTTTTGGTTTCTACACTTAATATCCCCCTAATTGAAACCTCCAGTTGACAAAAAAGCGTTACATTTCTTTCAATTTCTTTTGCTAATCTAAAAATGTTTTCGATTAACATTAGTATTAAGATTGCAGTTTATATTTGTCGATTTGTTTCAAATTTCTAAACGTACTTATCTAATAAGAAACCTGTTTTCATTTCCTTAAAAAAAGTTTGTTCAGTATTAAACGATTTCAAAATAATTTTCTCGACATCTTGAGGATTTGGACTATAAACCGTCGCCAAGAATTCGTTGGTGTGGACGTCTTTAATCTCGGTCGCTTTACCTTTTAAACATTCAGCCTTATTATCAATGTATGAGTAAATAGCACCTTTCTGATTTTCACTCAACCAAACCTAAAAATATTTTACATAACATTTACATTTTAAGTAAACTACGAGTATAATAGCTTACTTTCGATAAGTTTACATTTTCTGTAACAGGCCCATACTCCATTGTTTCGAATATCTTTTTTATATTTGGATTTTTTACTGTTATTTTCTTCTGACCTTCCTCTGCCATCGTTGCTTTCCCTTATACTGACATCTACATTAATACAATAACATGTAACTTGCCTGTTTATCAGTTTGCCTTATCACCCAGGTCAAACAAGCTCAGATTGTCAAGGTTCCTACGTAGATTTTTTTATGTTTTGCTATTAGTGGGTTAAAACGAAATATTTTGAAATACTTTTATCTATTAATGTTTATAGTTATAGTATAAATTTAAATTATATTCATCACGTTTTATATAATTTTTTCATATAAGAACTACAGTTTTTAACATAAATTTACACAAAACTTTGTTCAGCAACAGCTTTGAGAAATGTATATTATCAAGAATTCTTACTGGCAATATGAACAATCATGGTTGTAGTAATATAACACTGACTCTCCTTAAATTACACTTCAAACTTTTCAAAACGTTGCGACAATTTTAAAATGTTTGGATATCTCTATTTTATTAGTAATTTAAATGGATGTCTTTACACTTTCATTATTATTTTCTTTAGTAACAGGTGGTGACCCACCAATGATTGAAGCTAGAGGACCAAGCTTTGAGCTTTAAGCTTATATCAAACTTCGAACCTTTACCGAGCTTTGTCTTCATTGAGGAGCACGAAGAAAGATAAGACAGGAGTGTGTACTCGACCAATTTCTTGAACTTAATTAAATGTTGCGCATTTACCAAACTTCAAGCTTTTCTTGTGTTTCTAGACTTTACTGAGCTTTAAACCTGGAACAAGTTCCGAGCTTTACAACCAATTTGACTCGCTCAAAGCTCGATCCAAGTTAAGCCAAGCTTGAGCTTCGAGGTCTGATTCTCATCTGTAATGGAAAGTTATTTTTACGATTTTAAGGGTGACGATGTAAACATTCCAGATGTTTTAGAAATTTGTTCAAAATCCTTGTTGAAAGCTACGACTTTAACTGAATATGAGCCCGAATACACAAAATACTCGACACTAGAGTCAAAAAAATCCAAGAAGAAACCTTGCATACATTACATGAATGCCACATCTTCAGTGAATTATTATTTAAACAGATATTTACAATTCAGTATTTACCTCAGTATTTGATCAGGAATGTGAAGAGGCCAGAAAACAAAAAAACCTAGCAAGAACCAAATGGATCGAAAGAAAGGACGAACAAAACAGAACTGAATACGAAATAAAAAGAAACGCAGCAAATGCAATATACAAGAAGAAAAAGAATGACTGGATATATAAGAAATTAGAAGAGATAGAACAAGAAGGCAGAAACTTCAACCTAAAACAATTCTATAAAAACATTAGACTCCAGCACAACAATAAAACAGCTAAAACCAGAGGAATAAAAGACAAGACCGGCAAAATAGAGAACGACCCACAAAAGATGGGCGTCATATGGAAACAATACTACCAGGAAGTGTTATATACAGAAGAAGGAGAAATACGAAAAGAAGAAAGGCAGTCGGAACAAGAAGAAGGGGACTGCCCCGAAGATGAAGAGATACAGGAAGAAATAAGAAAACTAAAAAACGGTAAAGCACCGGGGGAAGACGAAATCGAGGCAGAACTGCTAAAATATGGAGGACAGCAGATACAAGCACGAATATGCCATTTAATTAAACAAATATGGAGACAAAACAAGATGCCAAAGGACTGGAACACTAGTATAATAATCCCAATATATAAAAAAGGAGGAAGAGAAAACTGTAAAAACTATAGACCAATAGCTCTACTAAACACTACTTATAAAATCTTGGCAAACTTAATGAACAAAAGGCTAAAGACATACGCTGAAAATATACTTGGGGACTACCAGAATGGCTTCAGACCGGGCCGATCGACCATAAATGCCATACACACTCTGGAACAAATAATCCAAAAACTGAGAGAACATAATAAAGAAACACATGTTATATTTATAGATTTCAAAATGGCCTTTGATTCAATAAACAGAAAAGAACTAATAAGAGAACTGGAACACTTAGGAATACCTAGAAAATTAATAGCACTGCTCGAAATGACTCTAATTAATACAAGTACGCAAGTGAGATTTCAAGGAACAACAACGGAACCCTTTGCAATAAACAAAGGGGTAAAACAAGGGGACTCCCTATCCCCAACCATATTCAACCTAATACTAGAAGGCATAATGCGAAGAACTAAATTAGATAAGAAAAATATCATGACCAACCATATACAAACAATAGCGTACGCAGACGACATAGCAATCATAGGGAATAAAAAAGAAGATATTACAAGAGCCGTAGACCAACTAGACAAAGAAGCAAAAAAATTCGGTATGGAAATAAATGAAGTAAAAACAAAATACTTGAAGATAAAAAAAGAACATGAGCACGCACAAAATTATCTAAAAACACAGGAATACATGTTCGAGAGAGTCAACAGTTTTAATTATTTGGGAGTCACGATGGGACAAACTGCGGAGAACAAAGTGAAAGAGAGATTGCTGAAAGGAAGTCAGGCATACGGCAGAAATAAAACTTTACTAAAAAGCAAAGCACTAAGCAAAACAACAAAAATAAAAATATACAAATCCCTGATACGTCCCATCATAACATATGCGATGGAAACAATAGCAATAAACAAAAAAGAAGAAGAAAAGCTAAAAATCATAGAACGAAAAATAATGAGAATAATACTGGGACCTCACATAACAAGAGAGGGAGAAGTAAGATTGAGAAAGAACAAAGAAATAGAAGAAGAACTTGGAGGAGAAAATATTGTCAGATTCATAAAAACCCAACGACTACGATGGGCTGGACACATTATGAGAAGAGAACCAAAGGAGATGATAAGGAAGATTACGCAGTGGACACCCTTCGGACCCAGGAAACAAGGAAGACCAAGGAAAAGATGGAAAGATGCCCTAGAAGAAGACATAAAAGCAATGGGAATAGAAGATTGGAGGTCGAAATGCAGGGATAGAAAAGAATGGAAGAAAATAACAGAGACCGCCAGGACCAACAACAAACTTTGAAAGAATTCAAGAACAAGAGGATTAATCCCCCTCAAAAATAGGATTGGAAACGCCTTGGCGTTAGCCATAATTCTAAGAATTGCACGGCTCAATGATGATGATTTACCTCAGTCTCTAAGGTAGGCATGTCAGGTTCAATTCTTGAGAGCAGCGATATCTCTGTAAAAATTTTTGGAGGTCGTACACTTCTCCGTGGTTTGGAGTCCCGGTTGTCATACTAACAACTTGCAACACTGCGGGTCAATCTTCTTCACCTCTTTTGACGGATAAGTTTAGGCTCCTGCCCTGCATACATGTAAAGAGGGCTCACAGAACTCTTAGTCATGAGTTAATATCACGCCATTCATTGGTCTAGGCTTCAGCCATAAGAGGAAGAAGAAGGAAAACAATTGAAGATTGGGAAGTCTGGTGGCAGAAACTAGCTAACTATATAGGTCTCCTGATCTTGCACTTTGTGACGTCTACTTGTGGGGATATTTAAAAAGTAAAATATACAAAATGTGCTATCAAGATATTAATTCTTTGAGGAATGCAATACTATTTGCAGAATACGCAAACATTATCAATCGTCTTGCAAATGTAAAAAATTCTTTTTATAACAAATTACCATGTTACTTGGCAGAGGTTAGAGAACTATTTGAATAAGTATTTATTGTTAATGTGTTTAGTTCTTCTGAGATTATTAAACTTTAATTAAGAATCTTAATATATCATGGTAATCTATTTTCCTGTATACAAGTTTATATAAAAAGGTTATGGCCGATCTCACCGAGCGTTCTTAAAATTTAAGAAGGACTTAAGTTGCTTAAGACATACTTATGTCTCTTATAAAACGTCCTAAATATAAGTTATCAATTTCGGTGACTTAAAATGCTACTTAACCTATATGTTGCCGCGTTCTGTCAGTAAAAAGTAGTGGAACTTCAAAAAATGGACTTGGACAACGATTTATTATTTCTGCAAGTCTGACTTATGTCTCTAAAAACGTCTTAAATATAAGTTACCAATTTCGGTGACTTAAAACGGTACTTAACCTATAACCTATAAGTCGCCGCGTTCTGTCAATTAAAAGTCAAAAAATGGTCATATCCCCATTTGTATGAAGCGGTACTTCCGTTTATCGATTTCGAACGTGCTAACCAATGTAAAAGCCTTTTGCCGCTTTAGTGGCAGAAATCGAACTAGACTTTGTCTAAGTCGCGACTTAACTCGCTTGGTGAGACAAAATACAAATTTAAGAACAACTTTATTTTAAGAACTACTTAGCTAAGCTTTAGTGATAATTATTGTCGGTGAGATCGGCCATAAGTGCAAAGGAAAATATCGAGAGTTATAGCAACATTTAATATAATTTTATGTAAAATGGGTACTGTGTAAATTAGCATCTGTGACCTGTAAAATTGTTTGTTTACTTTGTTGTTCAAGTTATGTCGCATAAGCGGCATAAGCTTTAGAATTAAGAAAATGCACATCTAAGTAGCTGACAGCGTCAGCAACTTGTAAAAAACTGTGTTGCACACTTTCAGTAATTATAATGGTCATAATATGGTAGTCATATTAGCATCCAGTACTAAAGTTTTGACTTTACAAGTTTAAAAAAATTGTTTTTAACGAATTCTTGTTAAAAAATGGTTGCGTATTCCACAGTGTATAGCCTCACAATTTGTTTACAGAGGACCATATATCAACAGATACAATATAAAATATAAAGTCATCTTCAGATGGCTATGAAATTAAAAGACATGTCTTAGCTAGATTCAGCAAATGTCATAGTTGACAAGATATAAAACAAATGACACATACATTTAGATACCTTAAGTAATCTACTTCATTTTTGCTGCTCCGCTTTGCCGTTTATGTTTGTAACGTCAGATTCAATTTCTACGATTGCCGCTTGCGGGCAGGCCCTTTATATACTGTTCAATTTAGAGTTTAATGAGTATCGCTTCTTGTTTTAGTTTTGTGTTTTGTTTGCAACCGGTTTTTGAAATAGTCGATTGCTGGTCTATCTCTGGTTGCCAAGTGGTATTGTAAGAAGGCTCTATGAATCGCCTTTTGGCGGTTTTAACATTCACATTGTAAAGGTTGAGGGCCCCTGGCAAATCAGTGGACTAGTTGTTTCATTGGTTTTGTGTTCAAGTCAAGTAAAGTTCATTTGTAGTTCAAGTATTAAGTCAAGTTTAGATATTATTTTGTGTTATGTTGCATGCGTGTAAATTCTACGGTGCTTGTTGAATTGTCAATTTAAGATTTGTTGCTCCTTATGTTTTGCCTGGGCTAAGTTTGTAAATGTTTTGCAGTAGTTCACGTAAATGTAGTACCCTCAATTCTATCGTCCCGTAACGTAAGTGTAGTTTATTATTTGTTCTTAACGTAACATATTTTTGACTGTCTCTTGTGTAAGTTCTTCGTATTCATGTTTGCCCTTTGGTTCATTAAATATTTCATTATCAATTTAGTTTGGTCTTGTTATTTGCGTTCAGTGCTCCCCGTTAATATTTTGTGTATTAGTATTTCAGTAAGTAAGTAATTGTCAGTTAAGCAAGGTAAGTCACATCTTGCGGCAGGATGCAGCTATGACAACCATTTGTCCGAGCCCTTTGGGAATCGTCTGTGGTGGGTTCCTATTTAGACCTCAAGGTGACATACCACAGTGGCGCCCAATTTCATCCCCATTATGACTATACCCTTATTTGAATAAGGGTTTTACCGCTTCGAACCGCCCATCTCCACTGTTTTAGCTAGCCGCGCGCCAAAGGGGTAACATAATCCCCTATTAAATGTCGAAGTGCCAGTTTGGCAGGTGACAGCCCTTGGAAATTCCTGGTACCCGCAAGTCTAGATTTCGCCCAATAAATAAACAAATTTCCTGAATCTAAAGACTTTAATTTCATGGCCTTCTGACAATGACCTTATTTTGGATCTCTCGACAGTTAATCATTGGATCAGTAAAATCTCAAAGAACTCATTTAATTTTATATCCATGGTAAACTAAATAATAAGATTTTGATTGTTAAAATGATCTAAAAAAGATATAAAAAATGATTATAGAATGTTATTATTTCAAATAATCCTATTGGCAAATGTTTGTTTAATATTAACAAGCTCAATGCAAACATCGACTACCTGTCGGTATGTTAGGCGTTGCACAGGTGGCCGATATCGATGGGCCTCAGACAAGATTCTCACATGTTTCCTCCTTCACCAATTATAACTGAATTGCGATTCGAAGCGACCATTTTAGCATACCTTAAGGTGTGTCTAGCAAGGGATTTGAACGTGTTAAATAATAATACATATTACTGTAACAAACTTTTATTGATTTTTTTTACACAATTATCCACAAAACTAATAAAACAGTTCTATGTAAAAATGAATGTACAGTATGCTTGAGTAAGCAAAGAAATGTGCATTCACTTTTATAATAACGGTGACACGTATTCACTTCTTGTATTTAAGAACATCGAAAGTAGAAATTTCTATATATTAACTATATTTTTTCATTTAATTAAGTGATAAGTTAATCTTAGTATACGGAAGCAAGTAAAGTGGAAAATTGAATATTAATAAATATCTTTGGTTATTTAAGACAAATCTAGCTTCAAACAGCTAAAAGATGCACTTACACACGAGAGTTGAACATGTGCCAAAGCAAATACTTTATTACAATTACCACTGCTACTACAAAAGGCCACGGGCCTCAGCAGTCTTTATATTTGTTGACTTATCACTGAGTATTGAATATAACAGTTTTAATGTATTCTTTTTTGTTATGTTCCCTCCAATACAGCATCAAACTATACAAATGCGTTCTTTTTTAATATTAACGCCAGCAAATTTCAGTCGTTCACAAATCTTATAAAAATTTTATTAAATACACAGCTCAATACAGTAAACAACGAACATGTTTAGCGAATGCAACTACTGAATTTATTATTTAGTTCAAAAGTTTTTAGCTCAAAATTTATGTAATGTTAACATGTAACGTTGACATAAAAACAGCGCTGGCTCATTCAACGAATGTATTCGCTAAACGCGCTCAATTCTAAGTGAAACTTGCTACTACAAATTCAGGTTTTTAGTATCCGATATAAGAAATAAGTACATACTAGGCATTTATTTGAATTCGTGAGTGTCTACTTAAAGATCGTTTTATTTTTTAATTTAATGAATCAAAAGTAAAGTATGTTCATTAAAAAAAAACCCTAGAGTGCTTTGAAAATTTGTTTTAAGTATGTCTTAGGCTGTATGTTACATTTTAAAGTTCGACAATTTGAGGTTAAGTGACACTTGAATGACAGCCGAGGAGCGACATGCAGGAATTAAATTACGCGGTAAGATTATTCGGAAACGAGATGTGGTTATCAATTGAAATTTAATGATGAATTGGGAATATCTCAGAACGTTACCCAAAATTGCATATACGGATTAACATTTCTTGTAAAACTACCACGGTTAGTACGATTTCAACTAGTACATCCCTTCTTTCGTACTGAAAACAGCTGCTTATTCCGTAATTTCGCTTTCCGTATATCCATTATAAAACTTTCTTAAAAATGCATGCCCTAAGACTGGACATGCGCTAATTTTCCAGGGATTACTGAGTTTTGTTTTTTTAATGAACATACGTTATTTAAAATGCAAATGGTCGAACTTATAACAACAGCTCAATAAAAAAACCAATTAGGGTAGGCTGTGAAATTGAATTATTTTGAATTGGTACTTTAGCCACATCCACAGAATGACATTTCAGTTTCAGTTTAAGGTTATAAACTTTGTTTACAATAAAAATGTCAAATTACAAACGTTATAAAATGTCATTCCGTCGATGTGGCTAAAATACCAATTCAAAATAATTCAATTTCACAACCTACCCTAATTGGTATTTTTATTGATCTGTTGTTATAATGTGATTTATTAGTTGGTAGTTCTGGATTTCAACCCTAGGTGGGAACTCAAACAGCTCGACCGCGTCAATCGTCCACAACTGTTCTTTCAAACACATGCAAGCATATGGTAAACGTCACACTAAGCCGACTGTGAACAAGCGTGGCCGTTCTTGACCAACTGTTTTATGTGTAAGTTCATCAGTTGGTGACACATTGCAAAGTGAAGTAAATTTTGTCTTCAACACTTAAGTCGTAAACAGATTTGAAATAAATACCGATCACAGACTTATTGCAACTACATTGAAAATAAATAAGAATAAAGAGAGATGCAATAAATGTATTTGCAATAAAAAAGAATCCAATCAATCACATGATTTAGAAGACCTCAGTAAGAAATTTTGAAAGCAAAATATCACGTTTTAACAACATTGGTGAGCTTAGATTAATTGAAGAAACAATTCAGAAGACAGCAACAGAATCTAAGATAATAGACATCAGTCGTTGCAGAGACAAACTGACTGCTAATACCAAAAATCTTTAGCTAAAATGAGACAGTCAACAGACAAGCGATAAGTGATATAATATCAAGTATTGACACGTTCGCTGCCGATCACGCCGAGCGGCGTTCTCGCTGCATTTGCTATTTGCCGTTGGCGGCATTTTTGTGATGGTGTGAATTTGCCGAGCGGGCGGATGGTCTGGTCGCCTGAGCCAAACAACGATGGGTACGGTGCGTTGCGTCTTGCGGTGTGTTCGGCATGTAGCACAAGGTTGCCGACAGCGCCGCTCGGCGTGGTCTACGACGAGTGTGTTAAAGTAGATCAAATTATGTAATTATAAGTCTTCAAATATAATAGAAAAGGAAAGAGAACTGAATTAGAAAAACAAAACCTATCATGGGCGGAAGAAAAACATATGGTAGTGGATAGGAATAACTGGAAGGAATTGGTGGACAAGGTAGAAAACATGGAATAACAATGGCTCGAATTCGACGTGCATAGAGCAAGAAACTTTACCACTTAAAATTCTCTATTTGAAACGCCAAAAGGCGCCCCTTGCTCCATTGGCAGTTGTGTGGAAGAAGAAGAAGAAGCTTGATGTCGACATTATACAAAATATTTTCAACAATAATATGCAATAGAATTAGTACACAATTAAACATTAATCAACCTTAGAAACTGAGAAAAATCAGCGGAATATAAACTAGAGATACATATGGTTTTCATCGAGTTTGATTCGCTTCACCACACAGCAATATTTGCAGGTCTCAACAAAGAACAGGGAATTCATCAAAAATATATTTGGTTAATTAGGCGGCAGTCTCATGGAGCCACCACTAATCACCAACCGCTGTCAACCAAAATTTCAGCATATGCAATTACATGCTGTTAGTCTCACTGAACCACCGACATCCACCTACCGTCAACAGATGGTGGTCACCGGTTTGATATTTTCAACTTGTTTGAATTTTGGTGGACGGTGGACGTTGGTTGTTAACACTGTGCGTGCACCAAGGCGTGTAGCGTCAGCTGATTTACGAGCGCGAGACGAGAAATTTAAATATAAGTTTGTGAGTATTCTGACCTAAAATAAACGTAATCGACAGTCTGCGGCATGCGCTTACATTTTCGAAACATAAATGGTTTAAACTGGAGATTTTAGACAAATTAGAAATGAATGATGATGAATTGAATTACAACCTTCAACACCACAGTTACTACTAATATATCAATTTCAAGTCAAAAAATCACTGAGGCAAGCGGGAAATTTAAATTTTTGGCGATCAACGGTGGTACAGTGAGACTGCAGTATGCAATTTAATAAGTTGACGGCGGTTGGTGATGATGCCTCAGTGGAGCTACCGCCTTAACGATATGTATAAACAAAGCACAGCAAGAGTAAAATTAGAAAAAATTGGACCAGGGTTCAGCATAAATAGAGGAGCACGTTAAGGGTATCCTCTCTTCCCTAGTCTTTTTAATGCAGTCTTAGATTGTTTCGGCAAGTTAAGTAAAACAATAGAAGTGAACATCTATAAAACATTGATCAGGCCAGTCATCACCTATTCAGCAGAAACCAATAACATTAAGCAAAAAGGAAGAGGAAGTTCTAAGAAAACGGGAAAGGAAGATAATGAGAACAATCCAGTGGAAGGTGAACGAAGACTAAAAAGGAATCAAGAGACGGTGAAAATATACTGAGATTTATAAAGGTGGGATGATATTGAGGAGGACCTAAAGGTGTTAGAAATAGAGGACTGAAGACGAATATGTAAGGATAGAAAAAAATTGACAAATACACCCACAAAAGCCAAGACACACAAAGATCTCTAAAGAAAACGAAAGAGGCATGGTCCAACTCAGAATATGGACTTCAATTGTCTCTTGGGAGAGAAAGCCACAATCCTATGGATTGGAAAGGTTTAGTAGCAGTAGTAGAAAGTTTCAAAAACTCAAATGGAAAAATCGTGCATTAATATTAGAGAACAACAGCTGTCTAATCTACGTTTTGCTGATGATGTGGTGATCATATCAAAAAGTAGAGAACGTTCTAAAATGATAAAACAATGGACAATCATACCCAAAATCTAGAAATAGAACAAAATGTAATTGAAAGAGCAGAAGAAGTAGTATATTTGGGGCAGTTGGTGTCACTTACAGGAAGAAATGAAAACGAATTCGAAGTCGTAGAATCTCTATTGGTTGGAAAAAATTCTGGTCACTGAAATCATTTCTTAAAGGAAAATTTACCTTGCGTCTAAAGAAGGAACTTCTAGAAACATGGACTCTCACTAAAGTCAAAGAAAGAACATTGCAAGTAACACAAAACCCAATGGAGAGAAGCATTACTAATCTAAAACTCAGTGATATAGCAAAAATAATGAATATACAGGAGAAGTTAATAAAGTGTAAACAATTAAAATTGAATTGGGTGGGCCACATGGCTAGAATCAGAGATAGTAGATGGTGTAAATTGGTTACGGAATGGATACCGAGTCAATGGAGGAGAAGAAGAGGAAGGTTGGCCAAAAGATGGATCAATGGAATTGGAGAATTGGAGAATGAAAGCGCATTGATCTAGTTGAAGTGGTCGATGCTGTATGAGGTTACCAATAAGCAGAGTGATACTGCGTGTAAAAATCATCAGTTGCTTTCATCAAAATATTTATGAGTCCGGATAGGGTTGAAATCCCAGCCATGTCCGAAACATATTTATTTATTCAGTGAGGTTTAGGCTTGTGAAAAATATACAGGCAAATTTACAAGTTACGATTAGTCTTCAGTAGACACTCCGTACTACATACGAACAACATTTCTACTTACAAATCTAACACGAAAATTAGAAATGTTACAAATAGCAAAACTATTCGAAATCACTTTCATATGACTAAGATGTACTAGGTTAAAATTTCCTGAGTATTTTAATTATAAATGGCTGTTAATTGACAATTCCATTGAATTCTCAAATCACAACGTTTGAATACCGGAGGCATAACAAAGTAAGAACACGTGCTCAACAATAAACACAGACACACGGGGTGTATAAAAATAGACTCAAACCAGTTGCTTGCTTAACAAGTACACTAGTAAAAAAAATCAAACATTTAAAGGCGAGCCCCCCTTATTTTAAAAAATATATTAACATCACTATTGTAATAAAAATTTGTTATTCTGAACTATCCAATTCATATTATATATTGCACCTACGATTATTGAGTATTTTTCTGAAATTAAACAATTCGAATACAAACAAAAGCGGCATTCAACAATTGTACAAAAGTCAATCAAATATTTTATATACAATTAACATCATTAAAATTTAATATTTTCTGAGCTAAATTAATTATCCAAAGTTATTTACAAATTTATTTATTAGAAATAAAGCCTTAGTAACATACGTTATAGGTACAGTCAACTAGTGTTCAAAGACGGACGATATTCAGGGTTAATTTGACCGCTAAGTATGATCGTTTAATACATAATTAAAGCTGACTGTACTTTTTCTCTTAAAAATAATAGTAATTTTCGATAGTTATTCTAGAACCCGCCTTGGTTCAAAAATCACACATTTATAATATACCTAAAAAATATCCTGGAAACAAATTTATAGTTAATATTTTCATTTTAGTTAACACTGAGTTTAATGAAGCACAAAATCGCATGGAACGTAAGTATCGGTAGACAAAAGAATTTTTATGAAATCATGTGTTTGCACTACCTTTGAAACAAGCTGCATTTCTTAAAAATTAATCGGAATTACGCTAAATAATGTTGGAACTCGAAGATACCGAAAGTACCAAGTACTAGAGGTTAGAAGTATTTGTTACTATGAAATAACTGCTATGTAATCAATACTCACTTTGGTTGAATGTAAAGTTAAACCTTGGTAAAAGTAGGTATTTGGGAAGGCAATTAGTAATTAGAAACCGAAACATAAAAGTTCGCATTTGATGATATGCCAATTTGACTAGTTATTTACCGACGTAAATACCCCTTTCAGTCACTGGTCATTTAAATGAACATCAAATTTTTATGGCCACTAAGGTGTTCTAACACAATTTATACCTATTGAAGCACAGTGTTCGTTCAAAAGGACATGTATTTAAACATTCTGTAAGTAGGTGGTGCGATCTCGCGGAAATTTGCTCGAATTATTTGAAATAACATATGGGTGGTGTATGTGCTAATGTTAACAGTGAATGTGTGTTGCATCTTTGAATTTTTATTGAGAGTGCGGTAAGTAATTTTATTATTAATTACAATTAGTTGTAATTAGGGAGTTTAAATGTGGTTTGTCACTCTAAGAACCTGCCATATACAGGGTGTTTCATTAATAATTGTACATACGCTAACTGGAGAATCCCTGGCCCAAAATATGAAGATTTAACCTGTAACACTTAGATAAAATATGCCTCCTTACTGAGATACAGGGTGTTTTATTTCAAATGTTTAATACTGTTTAATATTTCTTTCATAAAGATTATTAATGCAGATTCTATTATAAAAATTGTAACATAAATTTTAAGTAGCTAGATTAAATTTAAGTTGTTAATGTAAATAAGTTATTGTTATAATCATTGTTAGAGTATAATTAGCTAAATTAGTAGTCATAGAAATTTAAAATTGGTTATCATAGAAACTTTGTAAATATGGTTGTTATAGTGAAACATTTTTATGTAAAAAAAATCTTGGATACGGTGAAAAACAAATTGATAAATAGGAGATTATAATTTGCATTCGAAAGGGCAAGAACCAAATAGGTTTGCTCCTCCCAAATTATTAAATCTCAACCAAATATTTAACTTGAAACAGTGTTAACGATAATTAGAATCAATGAATGATTTGATAAATAAGTAAAACAATAAATTAATTCTAGAAGTGAAAGTGTTTTGGATTTCAAATCGGAGGGAATTTGAAACTGGATTCGAAGTAGAGGTAAATTGGATTTGGAGCTGTAGTAGTACTTATTGGAAAAGAAGAGGTCTCAAAACAAATTCTGAAACCTTTGTAGATAGTGAGTGTGAAACCATAATTTTAAGTTAGAGTTAAGCAGGGTTGATAGAGTAAAAAAATTAAATAAAATCTGCATTAAAAATAAGATTGAAAATTTATTTTGTGTCAAATTAATTCTAAACAACAACAACGAACCTTCGTAACGACCCGTTAGAGGTGAGATCTAAGGAATTCTAATCAATTAAAGGGCAAAGTTTTTTTTAAAGAAATTGTCGATCCAACGTGAAGCTTTATAACACAAGTTGCTGCCTATAAATCCGAGCTTTAGTAATAACAGTGCTAAGCTTGCTAAATTGGCAATAGATAAACCGGATAGTGTTTAATTTGAAACTTTAACACCCTGTACCTCTGTTAGTTTTGATATTTCGGAAAAGTGGTAAATGAAAAAAATGCTTATTTTTTTTAGCTTTATTTCCTGGTAAAAGGGAAGAATGAACTTAAAAATCACCCTGTATATTTTTTCTTTTATGTTAATTGTAGAGCATTATTAGTAATTGTTTAAAAATAACTGAAAAATGAGGATTGTCTAATTACGAGTGCCGTGGTGATTTATTTCGCTAACATAAAAACCACTACCAATTGTTTCTGGGGGGGGGCAACTGATACCGAATGTGAACGACTACGAATACCTGATACTTGGGTAATCGGCAAGATTCGGTAAACAACCGTATGCCTCCATTGAGTAGGGGAGATGGGGGCTAGTTGTTACAGGGGAAAGTTGTTACATCTTTGTTTTACTATCAACCGAAAGATGGAGCACTTGATGTTGGCAGAAATTCTCATTCAGTTTCAATTCTGCAGCTTCATGTGTAGTTACAAATCTGTCACAGTGGTCTTAAGGAAGTTATCAAACAAAATCAATTTTCATCAGTAAAACAAAGTTTCTTAGGTGAGAAATACAACTTATTTTTATGATATACGCTGAAATTATCAGAGTACCTATTTATTTGTGTAAACTAGCTGCTTTAAGGACTTCGTTATATCCTATTTTGTCAGCATAAAAGTAAGGTTAAATTTTTGCAAATGAAAATTTTATTAACGTGGTGTTCGGGGACAGTTGTTACACTTTCAGTGGGGCGCATTGTTATTCAAGTAAAATTAAATAATGTACTTTATTTAAATTTTCTCTACTGAACATATTACTTCCACATTCTAAATTCAAAAACATTCAGTAAACAACCAAAATAACATCAACTTAGAATTCCCGGAAGTTGGATTCTACATATTAATATTTACGATTTCATGATGAATTAGAGGTCTATGTTGCCGAAATTAGTTTCTGTGAATCCGCCTTGCGGCTCTTTAACTTAAATGCGGCCATAGAATAGACTTCAATACTTGGTTTCAATTGTTAATGTAGAAATTTGACGCTGCCCCGGAGAACAGCCGCCGTAGCTCAAAGGTGAGAGCGTTGGTGCGTTTAACCTAAGGTCGGTGGTTCGATTCCCCACGGTGGTATCATTTTTCTACAAATTGAAATTTTCGTATGGTTATTCAAGTAAAATTAAATAATGTACTTTATTTAAATTTTCTCTACTGAACATATTACTTCCACATTCTAAATTGTTACTACAGTAACAACTTGCCCCATTGAATCATTATGACTAAAATAACTTTTTATAATAATTATGGTCCCCTTTTAAAGAGAATTAATTCAAATATGGTACGTAATTATAAAAAAAGGACTCATAGAGTATTTGAGAGGGCTGCAAATGAAGTTAGTTTGAGAAATATATCAATAAGAGCGGCTGCAAATATGTTTAACTTTAATTTTATGACACTTCACCGATTCATAAAGAGGCAGGAATCAAACGAGGGTGGTCCTCCTTCAGTAGGTTACAAAGCACCTAGGAAAATATTCACTTCGGAACAAGAACTGTGTTTGGCGAGGTACATAGAGAATTGCTCAAAAATTTATTATGGACTGTCAACAAAGGACGTCAGAACCTTAGCTTTTGAATATGCCACAGTAAATGATATTAACATTCCTCAGAAATGGTCTGAAAACAATTTAGCATCTATCGACTGGCTCCAACGGTTTTTAAGAGACCACAAACATTTATCAATTCGTATGCCAGAGGCAACAAGCCTTGCCAGGGCTACGAGTTTTAATCGCCATAACGTAACTTTATTTCTTAATAATCTTTCTGATGTTTTGGAAAGATATAAATTTGAAGGACACGAGATTTGGAATGTAGATGACACCGCTGTTACTACGGTCCAAAAGCCGTCAAAAATAATAGCAAGAAAAGGTTGCAAACAGGTAGGAGCAGTGACTTCCGTGTCAGTTAGTGACGATGGTTCTTGCTGTTTCTGCAAATGGTAGTTACATACCTCCACTATTAGTTTTTCCACGAAAAAATTTCAAGCAATACTTTATAATAGATGGACCTCCAGGCTGTGCCGGGGCAGCTCATAAAAGTGGTTGGATGACCGCCGAAAATTTTTTACTTTATATAAGACAGTTTATTAAACATGTACGAAGTACTAAAGAGAGGCCAATATTATTATTATTAGACAACCATGACTCCCATCTATTTGTTGCAGTACTAAACGAGTGTAAGGAAAATGGTGTGGTGTTGCTATCATTTCTGCCTCATACATCACACCGGCTGCAACCCTTAGACCGCACTGTTTATGGATCCTTTAAACGAAGCGTGAATGCCGCATGTGATGCTTGGTTGAAAAACAACCCCGGCAAACCTATGAATATATGTGACATACCATCCATTGTAAAAATTGCTCTACCTAATTCTGCAACACCAAAGAATATTCAAGCGGGCTTTAGAGTCACTGGAGTATGGCCGTTTAACAAAGAAATCTTTTCTGAAGACGATTTCATTCCCAGTGATGTCACAGACCGCCCTGCTATTGAAGAACCACAACAAGGTCAATTTTTCTAGCGACGAACCATTCGCACATTGTTCTTCGAGTAGCGGCATGTTACAATCACCATCAGATCAATTTAATAATGACATTGTATCACCTACGACACCGCCATCAATTTGAACTTCCTGAATCAGTTCCACCACCTCTAAATAAATTAAATATGCCTACAGTTACACCCGAAGCTATTAGACCGTATCCAAAAGCGGGCCCTAGAAAAGCTTCAACAAAACGGAGGAAACGAGTTTCTGCGATACTAACAGATACACCCATAAAAAATGCTTTAGAAGCAGAAGAGCAGGAGCGAAACCAAAAAGCCATGAAAAAATTAAAGAATGTTGTCAGAAATCTTGAAATAAAGGATACGCAGAATGAAATTAAATCTGCATCAAAGCCAAGAACAAAACGAGCAAAGCTGTCTTCAGAATCGGAAGAAGAAGAAAACGAATCGGTGGTGTATGCTGAGTCTGATGAGGACGAATTAGTTTTCGAAGAAGAACAGGAAGAAATTATAGATAGCTTTACAAGTGATGATATCGAACTAGAAAAATGGTTGTTGGTTAAATATTCTTTGAAAAAAAACACTAAATACTATGTTGGAAAAATTATTGGCAAAATTTCTGCAGATACTTGGGACGTACAGTTTGTCAAATTCATTAATAAAAAACTTTGCAAAAAATTTATATGGCCTGAAATTGATGATCAAGACACAATCATGTTTAACCACATCGTACAAATCCTACCAAATCCAACTACAGACCGAAGAGGCTACTTGGCATTTCCAGTGAATTTTGATAGTTATAATATTTTTTAACTTGTTATTTTGCATTTTATACGGCTTTTGTATCAGTTCATTTTAAATAAACCTTAATTTGTTCGATTTTTTAAACAAATTCATTTGTCACAATTTGCCTCATTCTTATAACAACTTACCCCTTAAAGAGGCATATTGTTACACTATGCAACCAACAATTTTTTTTATCAACAGACTAAAAATTTGTTTGATTGGAAACCTATTTTTTTTTAGTAGGTAGTCAATAGTACTAACTAACAGACTGTATTCACATAATTGAGAATAAACAACTATTATTTGAGAAAAAAATTTAAAATTAAAAATGTATCAACTAGCCCCCATCTCCCCTAACGTTAACAAATACTTTTGAAAAAGTACCGCATAGTTACTGATACTGCCATCACGAATGCTAAACATTACGTCTGGTTTACCATTTCTAGGAGGCGCAGTTCGTTTCAAAAGTAATACAAACGGATTTTATTAACGCTCGGCATTACAGCAGAATCTCAACTATTCGAGTCCCAGTTAACTAAATTCAGCACTATTGAAGCCAACGGAAATTAAAATTTCTAAAGGCTCGAAGTCGAAGGTATTCAACAATGCAACAAATAGTTAACTATAAATTCGTTCCTGTTTTTAATTTTTTTAAATAAAGATGTAACTTTACACAGCATATAAATTATTACAATATAAAATAAACGTTACAAAATAATTCATAATCCTAGTTGTAGCAACCTTGTAATGGTTTAAACAAATCAGTCGCAAATTTTGTTTTTGTTCAAGCATTCTCAGTCTCACTTAAATTTCATTTCTGTCGTCGTCAAAGTGTTTCGGACATTATAAAATATATATAATGAGCATTCTTTAAGGACTCTTCGATACTTGCTTAAAAGTATCTAAATTAATATGTCCTCACCACAATTATAAGCTATGATGTCGAATAAATAAAGATCAAAGTTCTCGAACGTTGCAAATAATCAATCATTGTGTGTACAACCATTTAGAAAATATCGAAAAAACTAAAACCTGTTTAGAAATTTGAGTTTTCTAAATGTAATTGAAAATTGAATATGAAAACAGGCATCTAGGTTTTTGTTAAAAAAAAATGTTCACTTTTTTAACCAAATTTGAATAAAAATAAACCAAGAGCTTCGATTATTTTTGATATTCAATTATTTACGTTGATAAGCACACTAAATTGAATTCCAATACAGGTAATTGATTTGTTAGTCAAGTAAAATAACTGTTGTTTACCCCCGAAAAGGTTATAAATTTCCATTTCGATTTCTTTGGAAACCCTCGTAATTTATCCAAATTGCTGCATAATTTATCAGAGAATTGATCGTAAATTCTAATCTAAGGAAATTTCAGAAAGTGAAACTGAGAGTAGGCTTTCTAAAATATCTATTTCTGTATAATTCAAAAAGCTCTTTCAGCTACGTTTGTTATGAGTGGTAACAATATAAAACTATTTTATTTAAAGAGAACGAATGCAACAAGTCGATGCGTCGCATGCCGCATCTCTAATATCAAATTATATAAATAAAATATTATAGGATTAAATATTTAATTTCGCCTCTCTCAATTAAAATTATTATTAATCTCGTCTTATAAGCTATGTCTGGTAAAACATATAAAATATAAGTAAAAATATGTTAACAAAAGTTTATGTTGATATGATGTAGACTAAATTACACACTGTTTTACTTGTTCGAATAGTAACACACCTGCACGCACGATAAACCATGCAGCTGACATTGTAATGTAAGCGTTTCTATGGAAAAAAAAATCAGTAAGTGACAGACATAACATACAAACTCTGGATCAATAACATTTGTTACATCCACCCTAGGATTTGTTAATGGACTTCCACCTATGACCTTTACCTAATGTTGTCACTTAACATTTACCTTGAATTCACATCATTATTATTTAATTATTTATCTGTGAGCTTCTTTCTAAGAAAAAAACCGATTTCGTAGTCTCAATGAAAATCAACCTTTTATTTTTTAAACTACTTAAAAATTAAAGAAAAAGAAACAATTAGATGATTCGGATTAAACAAACTTCCTGACTCATTAAATTATAACACGAGAAAATCAATAAAGTATTAATATATTGAATTCCGTGAATATGAAATTCATTAAATATTTAATAACAGACAGTCACGTTAACACTGCGATAACATCTATAATAATAAAAATGCCGATTGAAATATAGAGGCCTTTTTCATGTTTAGTATTTGGGAAACAAAAGCATGCAATTATCATCACACATACTGAACGTTTTCTGCGCATTTTGTAATGGTATTAAGCATTGATATTTTAATGATAAGTGTGAGGCGATTATATATATTATATATATTTAAAAATATAATCACAGACAATGCGTATAATTAACTTGGTTTTCCATTTGTATTTATCATCAACAACATCAACAAATTTTATAAAAAGCTCCGGCAAATATTAAGTGGACTAAATATTAAACGAGATAAACAACTTTAAAAAGCAAGATTAATATAATTAACCTAGGAATTTCTTTAGATAAGATAAAAAAAACGCTTGTTATTTTACTATGGGAATATTCGATTATGTCCGAAACTTACCCAAAGTTCACTATTTTATGCAGTCTCATGAAGTTGGTTTTGAGGAAGGTGACATGTCTAAATTAATAATAACTTGAACTACATAACCGGGTTGTATTTTGGCTTCTTCAACGTGTAATTTGTCACCTAATAATTTTCCTCCGAAAAACCATCGTTGTCTTGACGATTCTATTCCTTCTTGGCTCTAAACAATCACAAAATTTGTTTACTAAATTACTATTTTTAACAAGACTTTAAGACTAAGACAGTTCCCAACAATTTGTTTAAATCTACTAAATAAAATATTACTGGAATACAATTACTGCTGATTTTTTATTATTTTAAATAAAAAATAAATATAAAAAAATTAACTATGCCTTGCATAACTGATTCTTTTTAAACACGGCATAACAATAAAGGTCAATTTTTATTCATCTCATTAAAATATATTAATTGATTTATGCCATATTATAGACAGCCTTAAAAGTGAAACACTAGATTGCATATAATTATACACCTAAGTACCTCACAATTAGAATATGTAGAAAATAATAATTAAATAACCTTATGCAAAGGGAATAATTTTAAGGTAATAAGATCCTTATAATCTTATTAATAAACAATTGTACCTATACTAAAAGTACGATAAGAATATTGTAAACAATTTTATCTTGTTTTCGTGTACAAACAATACAGACAAAATAGGTTCAAATGACCTGAAGTTTTCAGAAATGTTTTAATGAAGGCACATCAATTTCTAACGCTACATTTGTTTTTTTTATTCTAATTGGGAATATACCTACAACAATTTATATTTAGATCGACAAACAAATTAACAACAACCTAAGTGGATGGAATATTGATCATCATGACTAAGAGAAACGGCTTCTATATTTTTTTTTTATAAATTCAATATGTACAACCAAAAACATTTTTTTCCATAGAAATATTAAAAATGTATTTAAGAGAATATAACTTCCAAAAAATAAAAAAAACTCACCTGTAATTTCTTTTTACACATGCTAATCGTATCAGTAGTATAAACAGATAACTTGACATCTGTACAATTGTGCGAAAGTCTTAATTTGAGGGTAGTTTCAGTGCCTCCGTCAACGGGTTCGGAACACTCAGCTGGTGAATCTCGACCGCTGTCTTCTTTCACTATATTAATAGGATAGGACAAGCAATATATAGGAACTTGATAGCGAGTTCCTAATTCATCGTAACACTCTGTCAGATAACCATTTGGCACTGAAACACTTGCACCGTCTAGAATAGCTTGTGCTAACTCATAGTCTTTAGCTTCTGCGGCAACAGCAGCTGCACGTAGAGCATCCCAAATTTCTTTACGTCCATCGAATGCTGGTGCCGTATCCCAAAATTCATCTCGTTTACTTCGAAGTTGGCCTTCGGTTAATGGCACGTCTGATTTCCAACGTATTGTTTCATGGCACAAAGGATGATTTTTTCGCGTACTACCTGTATGGGTACAAATCGTTTAATGACAAAAAATTTACAAGGTTAACACTGATTTACCTGTGTTAGGTCTCGTAACTGACCCTGACAAATCGTCTATTGCACCGCTTCTAGCACGTGTTATACCTATACAACCACCCATTCTGTATATTTGTAATTTTGTGACATTGCACGTTTACTATCATTAACTTTTTACACACCAAATTTGCCATTTTCTATCCATTATACGAACTCCGAAACCGATTAGACAGTGACAAACATGACATTTACTTTTATGTCACTTGCTTGCGAGCATCAGGTTAGCCAATTAAAACACTAAACAGGATGCCAACATTAGACACTAAATCACCAGATTTAAAATGATTAAATGTAAAAATAGGGCAAGAATTTGCCATAAATAAATAATATGACCCGGACAATTTAATACCAGTACGATTTTAATTTATTGCAAGATATTAAACAACCATTTTTGTTTTTGTGTAAGTGTCATTTTCATTTTCTGTAACGACAAAATTTATTTAAGGAATCTAATGTGATGCATCTAAAAATATATAAAATCAATCACAAATATTTACAACATTAAACCAACATAATTAAAGTTCGATTGTAAAGGATTACTGAGACTACGAATTACAGTGGTTACCAATTGGACGGACGGCTCTGCTTGCTGTGATTATCATAACACGATTAACAACTTTTGACCTTCACCTAATCTAAAGTAAACAAATTGAAGCATTTTGCAATTACTTCGAATTTTGTGGGTTTTGTTCTTCAGTAGGTGTACAGTAATGAATGAAAATTAAAATAAATCAACAAAATGTATAAAAGGTTAGAAATTTATTTTGCTGTTCATTTGTCTTATTTATATATTAGTAACCACCTGAAGTTAGCAAATTAATATTAAAATACCCGGTAAACACAAATAAATGGACTTTAATTTTCAAATCTTTATAAATTAATGTAAACCCAAAATATTCAACTCTTACTAAATTAGGTTATCAAAAAACTTGGAAAATAAACAAACTGAATTTTTGTGTTTCGTTATAAGTAAGAAGTAATTACATAATTTTAAACTTTTTTTAGTTAGTCAGCTTTAATCTTCCACCAGATTTAACTGATTAAATTTGATAAATTTTTAGATCAACACATATTTTACGTTTGTTTAATACACAATTCCGAAATACAGTTGTACGTTCTGCTACTCAAAACGCTGATTGGCCATACGATGGCCCCAAAGATAATAAAAGTAGGAATTATAATGTAACTCGTACTGTAATTGTTGGAACTACTTTGGCATCATTTATTGCCTATAAACTTTACGGTAAGTCTGGTAACGATCATCAAATTTTATACATAAATTCTAATTATTTTATTATTTACAGAAGAAAAAAATCATGCGCTGTTAAAAGCTGCCAAGGATTTGGGAACGCTTAAAGATGTAGGTGCTTTTGATCCCAATTTGCCTTCTTATTCTTTGGATCAAATATCACAACATGCTACAAGGTAAACGATTTAAAAATGTCAACATATTAGATTTGTCGATAGCTTAGCGAAGCGAACCATATATTTGAATTGCAAGCAGTGAAATACAAAGAATTAAATAAATAATCCAATTACAGTGAACAAAAAGTATGGGTAACTTTTAAACAAGGCGTTTATGATATAACTAATTTCGTTTCCGAACATCCTGGGGGCGATCAAATTATGTTAGCTGCTGGAAGTTCAGTAGAACCATTTTGGTTATTGTATGCAGCTCATAACAACCCACAAGTTTTGCAGTTACTTGAAACGATGAGAATAGGTAAATTCAAAGCATTCAATGATATTCGGCTGTAAGCTATAAGAATCATTTGTTTGCTAGGAAATTTATCAGCAGAAGAAGCTAAAGAAGCAACGAAAGATATGTCCGATCCTTACTATAACGATCCTAAAAGACATGCCTGTTTGAAACCTGCATCTGCAAAGCCTTTTAATGCCGAAGCACCTCCGTCGTTATTAGTTGAAAATTTCGTTACGCCCAAGTGAGTATTTTGTTATTTTACATTTATTTGGGATAATTTGATTCATATTATGTTAGTTAAGTTTGGTTATACGCTTACTTCATTAATAAATAATAATAATTGTTATTTATAGTGAAATATTCTACGTACGTAACCATTTACCCGTACCTGATATAGATGTATCTGCATATGAATTAGAAGTAGAAGTAGAAGGAATGAAAAAGACAGTTTTTTTAACGTACGATGAATTAAGAAAATTTCCGAAACACACTGTAACTGCCACCATTATGTGCGCTGGAAACAGACGAAGCGAAATGACAAAAGTATGCGAAATCTTCTTTGTTAGTCATTTTTTAATATTTGCCTAAAATGATTGAAATATGTTATAAAATTCGATTTAAATTATTATTGATAGATAAAAGCAGTAAAAGGATTAGACTGGGGACCTGCGGCTGTTGGAAATGCTACTTTTACAGGAGCGAGATTGAGAGATGTTTTGAGACTTGCTGGAATCACGGAAGATTCTAAAGGATACGACCATGTGCAGGTAACTACCGAATGTATCATTAAAATCATGCTGTAGTTTGCAGCATTGTGACAGAACAAAAAAATTCACTTCATTCATTTGTTTTTTCTAACGAAGATATTGGCATTAACTGCAACGGTTATTAACCTTGCTAGTCCCTTTCGGTTCCCAGAAGATTCGTCCACTGAGTTCAGCCTAGCTAATCTCCTTGTTCGATATTTCTTCTCGTCATTGCCATTTGTACTCCTTCGAGCCAGCTCTGTCTCAGCCTTCCACTCTTTCTCCTTTCTGGCGGGTTCTTTCCATAGTCTTTGGATATATACGAATTGTCTTCGTTCTGTTTCTTCTACTCTACTGAATATTTAACAGTAAACAATTAGTAAACAATATTAAATTATTAGTAAATATGTATTAGTTTGAAGGTTTAGATATGGACCCAACCGGTAAATCGTACGGGGCTTCAATACCATTTTGGAAAGCGTTAGATAAGCGAGGAGATGTTATATTGGCCTACGAAATGAACGAACAGCCAATACCTAGAGATCATGGTTATCCAATACGTGTTATTGTACCTGGAGTTGTTGGGGCTCGAAATGTGAAATGGTTAGGTAAGTTTCAGTATTTCTACATTTTTGGGAACGTTAAATAATTCAATCTAAATAATTTTGTTCGTTTCTTTGTCTTTATTGCATTTTTAATCAAAAATTAAGTAAGTGGTTTGTGTGACTCCATTAGGTAAGTGTGTTAACTAGGCGGTCGACAAAGATTTCAGCGGAGGTCAAGATTGATCGTAGATTTAAGTTGGTGCGTTAGTTAAGAAATAAATTAAGGGATTGAACGGAAGTTGGTGGGATTTCAGACCAGTCCAAAAGGACCCTTTTTGTAATAAGTGGTAGGGATAAAAAAAATTCCAAATGCGAACTGGGCATCGAAGCTATCAGGAAAATAACACTTAGTAAAACAAATAACCCAATAATAGTAAGCATGTTAAATATCCGATTGAAATATCAAATTTTCGAAAATAAAAAATTACTTAAGGGCTCAAAAATAATTGTAGATAAGGATTACAGGAAAGGAAAGACATATTTCCAGTAATGTACTATTTGAGAAAACAAGGAAAACACGCAATAATTAAATACAGCTGACTGTTGAAGATAGCGACGGCACGAGGCGGGTTCAGCGCGTTCCCCGGAACCCGGCCCCGCACTTTAGACGGGTCCCTCGCTTTATAATTTTGAAGACGTAATTAAAGACTGCAACGAAAATGGCAGAAAAATTATTTAATAATACTGTATGATCCTATATAATTATGTGTTTATAATAAATAATTTAATTCGAGGTGCTTTTTTGGTCCCGCGCAATGTTGAAGAAAAGAAAAGAAAATTGAACTGCAACAAACTAAAGAGGAATTACAAGCAAAAGAAAAGCTTTAACAAGTTAAAAAAAGAACAACCAAAAAAAGAGACCCAGATCTCATGAAGAAGGCAAAACAACTGAAGAAGAGAACAAAAACCAAAATAAAAACAAGAACAGGATAAACAAACCAAAAATGATGCAATCACTTTTGGCTTCTCGAAAATAACAACGCAACGAGAGAAAAGGGATACTGAAAGTTACATCCAGAATAGAAAGGGGAGCATAAACACAGCTGGCTTTTTCCAACCTCGAGAAGAAATTAGCTTTTTTGAAATCACAAGTTTTGACGCAATTTCATCTCATTTAGATATAAGCAGTTTGGATAGGCAACGTAGATTAATTTTAAAATTATTTGTTCATTATAGATTTATCTTCATATGTCATTAATTAATTAATTACTATACCGTCGTGTTCAAATTTTATTGTAGTATGTGTTAGAACTACTGCGATTCGTGTTTTATGAAGTGATTTAAACTAGTGTGGGCGAAACATAAGAACATATAAGAATATAAATAAGTGTTTTTTAACCGAACCACTGACCTTCGGCTATACGCACCAATACTCTACCACTGAGCTACAGAGGCAAATCACTGAAGATGCGATATTCGTCTACATAACTGTGAAATCTATGTTCCAACTACTATATGTAGACGAATATCGCATCTTCAGTGATTTGTCTCTGTAGCTCAGTGGTAGAGCAGTGGCGCGTATAGCCGATGGTCAGTGGTTCGAATCCCTGCAGAGGTGATATTTTTCTATATATAAAATTTACATAATTCGTTAAAAAATATATTTCCCCAAAGGAGTGAATCCTATAAAAATTTAGTTTTTCTTCAAACGTCAGAAAAACACGACTTTGTGTCCTTGGATACACACAGTTAAACATTCACTTTTACTCCTAGGAGTAAAAGTGACATAAACATTCACTTTTACTCCTAGGAGTAAAAGTGACACTTAATGAGCCAATGGCAACTCGTAATTTTTATTTTTTATAACAAAGCAACGACAGCTGGTATGACGTTCATTTTTGACTTTTTTTAAATTTTCTTGCTGAATTGCTTTTAATTTGTGCGTTTGAAGAAAAAATAACATGTGTTATTCGGAGTAAAAGTGATTTTGTGTGCCTCGCATGAATAGTCCGACTCGCTGGCGCTCGTTGTTCAAACGTCATGCTCGGCACACAAAATGACACTTTTACTCCTAATAACACAATATACTATTATAAATAAATAAGTGTGTCAATTCTATAATCTGCGTGTATTTTAGTTGAAGAATAAGAAATTATGTTACAACAGGTTATGGGCCCAGGTGGTGTACGTATAAAAAGAATATACCATTATGTTTGCAGCGAACTTATTTGTATTTGTTGCCTGAAGTGTAGAAGAATCGAAAAATGGCTCAGACCATAAGATTTGAAACATTAGATAAAGACAATTATGAACACTTTTAAACTATTCATGGAAGCATTGCTTGTAAAAAATGATCTGTGGCTATACCTAAATAGTGTAAAACCGGATCTCATGGAAGGCAATGCAGCATCAGTTAATGTGATACATGAATGGGAAAAGAACGATGCAAAGCTAGATCAGACATTATTTTATCAATCAGTTCTAGCTACTTAATTAAAACAAATAAAAGGTTATAAGACCGCAAGGGAAGTGTGGTCGAAACTCGAAGATACATATCAGTCGAAGGGATTAGCACGAAAAGCTGCTTTACTTAAACGATTGACGACGCATAAAATGCAAAGCCGAAATAACGTAGTACATGAACATTTGCGATCTTTTTTCGATACCGTTGATAAAATAAATGAAATCGGCGTGGAAATTCACTGTTTAGACTGGTTTTCGGACAATCTGTATAGGTTTAATGTTGAAAGGGGCTATGTCACTGACATAGCCCCTTTCAACACCAAACGAAATTTAAAAATTGTGAAATTATACATATGGATCAGGCGGAGGAAACCCCTTTCAACACCAAACGATGCTTCTACGTCTGAAATGTCATTTCAGTACTTTAACCAAGGCCCGCTGAATTAATATTGCATATAAGGTCTGCTTCATTTAGCCAAGACGCAATTAGAAAGGACGATAGCGCCATTTGAGGTGAACTATACATTTTTCCCTTAAAAAATGTATAGTTTACCGCAAATGGCGTCATCGTCCTTTCTAATTGCGTCTTGGCTAAATGAAGTGGACAGGCCTTATATGCAATATTAATTCGGCGGGCCTTGCTTTAACTCAAAATGGCTAAAAAACAACTTAACCCCTTTCAACAATAATCGATTCAATTCTTTTTAAGACACACAGTAATAATGACAATATTAGTTATTTATTATATTATTATACAAGACGATAAAATTTTATTTTATTTTCGAGAGCGAGTTTAGCGTCGAGGCGTCAGCCGGAAGGTAAGCGGATTACTACAAGGGTTTTCTATTGTCATTTACTACTTAAAACCGTAAATTCTGCCGTTATTATAAGCAGACGCAAAATGCTAGTAAAATTTGTAAAATCTATTTCTTTTAATTTTGATTTATTACTTCGCATGGTTTGCAGACAGACTATAAACGTGAAATAAGAAAGGAGATTATGAAATGGGAAAAGCAAAAAATACAAACTATAATAGAAGAAACAGGGTTAACTAAAAAAATGAAAAGAGAATTAACAAATTGAAAACACTGGTTGACTTATGTAGGTACATTAAAAATGAAAACACTAAGATAGAAAGGAAAAAGAAAAGTATCTTAACACAAAACTGTCAAAATTGACAAATTTAAAAACTAAACAATGAAATAATTGCGTGCCGTGATAACAGATGCCGGCGCTATTTCTGTCTCATTCTAGCATCAAATAAACTCAATTACGTAGGTTCAGTACTAAATTCGTACATATTCCGCAGGTAACTCAGATCTTTTCTAAAAAAATACATCGGTGTTTCTCTATGTTGCGTCTTACCGTAAACACCCGGTTTATTTTAGGGTGGAAATTAAGAGTAATCGGAATAATGAGGAGGAAATAAACGGGAAATTTTTATTAGCAACCAGATTGTACCGAATGTACAAGAACATATTTGGAAACAAAGATCTTACACGCAAGATGAAGCTAAGAATTTACGAGCTTTTAATAAAGCTGAGTGAAGTGTGGGTTTTGCGACAGCACGATTTCAAGAAATTACAGGTAGCTGAAAGAAGTTATAAGCGCGGCCAAACAAATTCCAAATATGAACTGGTTAATCGCTTTCTATAAAAATCGGTGTTTAATTAAAATGATTAATCAATTTATTTAAAATCGGTTTAAAACCAATTTAAACATGATTGGATTGCTAATTTTTCACAAAATTAATTTTTTCAGGAAAGATTGTAGTATCAGCAAACGAAAGTGATTCGCACTGGCAGCAGAATGATTATAAAGGATTTTCACCAAGTGTAGATTGGGACGTGGTGGATTTCACAAAATCACCAGCTATTCAAGAATTACCAGTAATATCAGCTATATGTAAACCTGCAGTAGGAGAAACGGTTACTGTTGAAGATGGACACATTTTAGTACAAGGTAAAGAAAGTTTGCAAAATTATTTCACATCAAGCAAAACGATTACAAAAATGTATGACGACAGGTTATGCTTGGTCTGGCGGTGGTCAAAAAATCGTAAGAGTAGATCTAACAATTGATGGAGGTAACACATGGCACGTCGCTAACTTCGATCATCAAGATTCTAGCAAACCACCTCAACATTGGTCTTGGACTTTATGGTCTGTTCGAATTCCTGTGCCAAAAAGAACTAAGCAGGTAAATTTTTGTGCGATTTATTTTGTGTCGAAATTTAGTAACGAAAATGTGTTAATTTACAGGTTGAAATTTGGGCTAAAGCAGTTGACTCGTCTTATAATATTCAGCCAGAAAGCTTTAAAAATATTTGGAACCTCAGGGGTGTACTTAGTAATGCTTATCATAGGGTACCCATTCGGCTTCAGTGGAAAAAGTGAAAAATACCTCGGTTAAATAATACTCCTTACGATTTTCTTCCTTAAATGCAATAGTTTTGTTTGTTTTTTTCTACATTCAAAAATGTATATAATTCGGTAAAGGGAACTTGAACGTATAAACTAGGCTAAATATAATAATTTTTTTTAGATTACCGTGCAATACTGCCTTAGAGAAAATATTTAATTTCTATTTTGTAATACTCTGTAATGCAATATGTTATAACATTTAAGCAAAATACATATACTGAATTTGTTTTTTTAATTTATACACATATTTTTTATACTGAATTTTGTACTGGAAATTAAAGATTTAAAGATTGTACATGTTTGCCCTAAATAAAGAGATTTTCTTTGTAATTACAGCGCCGACCATTGGTCACATAGCTTACTTAACCTAAACTATCAGGATTCATATTTCAGTACTTCATTAAAATCATTCAAGTCACCGAAATATGAACCATGTTTGAGCTGTTTTTATTGTCAATTGTTTGGGACAGCATTAAATAAATTAATTATTTAATTAAGATGCGTCGACAAACAAAGTAGATATCCAGCGCATCTCTTCAGCGCTACCTTACATACAATTAAAACAAATTAATACAAAATATATAGTTGAGTATTATGGAAATAATTGCTAATAAGCATAACTAAATTTAAATGGTAAATCCAAAATGTAGTGTCTTTTTAATCGGGGGTTGTATTCCTTGTTATCTAATAAATTTAATGCTAATACATTAGTATGATACTGCAATTTATCGAGATACTTTTCAGTAGTTTTAACTATCTCATCTTTCACAGAACTTATCTTAAGGTCACTTTGTATTTCTGCATTTATAACATAGTACGGTGCACTGAGGATCGAAAACTTCCACGGTCAGTATTAGTATTAACAGAACGTTTTCTGGGATGGGACCGTGTTATTGGTGAAACAGAAGAAGAAAACGAAACTCATATCATTAAAATTGTGCAGGCAGAAGTAATCGCGTAATTAGTGCACGTAGATAACAAGCGCGTACATACAAAGGTCAAACGCCGTACAGTTAAAGTTAAAGAATGCAGGCGTCAGCAGTAAAAGAACATCAGATATTCAGGGCAGAAATTAAGGAATTAAAGGAGAAAACTAAAAATTAAGTGAAAAGGTAGACATGTTAGACAACAAAATTTTCAGGGCCGAAAAGAAGGAGAAGAAAAATAACAAGAATTTTCAAGAAAATCGCGTAAAAGAAAGAACCGAACAATTCCTAAAAACAAAACTAAAAGTAGAGGCTAAATTAGAAGCGGCGGAAATAATAAAGCCAAAAACAGGTAAGCCTTTTTAATTGCTAAATTTAAAAAATGGGAAAAGAAGATGGAGGTTATGAAAGCGAAGAACAAATACATACATAGAGGATGACTTGATACCAGAAGAAAGAAAAGTACAAGCTAGTTTAAGAAGAATTGCAACGTATGAGAAGCAACGTGAAAAAGAAGCGAAAGTAGGGTACCTACAGAAAGATACTTTTGAATGGAGAATGATGGGATTGGGACCTACGAAAGGAAAGAATAATAAAATTTGAAGGGAAAAATATAACTAAAAACGCATAAGGTAGGACGGGAAACAAATAAGACGGAAACGGCAAGTCAAGGTACTCGAAAATCGGATTTAACGAATCAAAAAGAAAAACACCAAAAGCATAAAACAAATGTACTTAAAAACACAACTGCAGGACAAAATTTATTTGTAGCAACATGTAATGTAAGAGGAACATTCCAAGAAACCGTACTAAAAACTGATAAGTAAATCATTGTCGCGAGCAGTTAAAGTGCGTATCTATAAAACAGTAATAAGACCAGTGGTGACATACGGAAGTGAAGTGTGGACTTTAACGAAAACTGTGCAGGTAAGTTCAGGGGTGTGGCAAAGAAAAATGCTACGAAAAATTTACGGCGGCAAGAAAATGGATGACGGATGGGAAAGAAGGTCAAATCAAGAAATAAAGGAGTTGTACAATGAATCAGACATAATTGGTATTGTGAAAGCGCAAAGAGTAAGATGGATGGGCCACTTGCTGAGGATGACAGAAGGGACGCCTGCCAAAGAAAATAGTAGTGAATGAGCTGGGTGGAAAGAGAAACAAGGGCAGACCATGAGCAAGATGGAAAATCGAGGTAAAAGCGGACCTAAACCGTATGGGTACTGTTTGAACGAGAAGTTGAAAAAAAGCAGGAAAATTAAACTTAAATTATTATGAGAATTAAGATTAAGATCGTCATTAAGATTATGATTAAAATTAAAAACGCGTTAGGAGTTCATTTGGTTTAAATCGCTTCAGGCGTTTTGGTTTATCGGTTTCATCCATTAAAGTATTCACTAATTGGTTGGGATGTACTGACAGTCGGTCTTTATATTTTTTGGCAGAGCTTTGTATTTCTTCTGTCACTGTGGGTGTGCACAAATCACTTAAAATCACTTTGTTTGGCACACTAACTATGGCACCTATGTAGAACTTTATTTTGGAATCTCTCAATGATAGCCAGGTCGGAGATGCTAGCAGATCCCCACAGAGAAAAGATAGGTACGTGGACTGATATGAGAATAGAACAATCAGCAAATAGAATTATAAGAGATAACGAGGGTTTCATTCATAGAGGATTTACAGATGAACTTTTAACAGCTTATGTTGTTACAAAACCTGCGCTTTCGAACATTTGCGCAGAACTTGAAAAATATTGTACTTAATGTTTATATCTACTTACACGTCTGAACATGTTGATTCAAGTGAAACTCGCATAAAAAGAAAAGATTAAGATGTTGAAAAATTATTCAATTGGTTGACTGTACAGGGTGGTCCAAATTGGACACTTTTGATAGGAAACACCAATTTCTAGAGGAGCTAGAAAAAAACTAACCTACATGTTACGAGCTCGATTTTTGTGAGAAACTGAATGCCGAAAACCGCACATCGATATCTTGAACTGTTTAGAAGATATAGGGTGGTTTTCAATTTTGTGCATTTTTGACCCACCCCCGTAACTTATTTATTTATGAATATTTTTTGTTTCTGTAAAAACATTCTTAAGGCACTTTTTTTAAGGGAATCCAATAGTGTCCCAAGTTTTTTTGTAAAAAGAATGGTTTTGAAGCTATGACATAAACTTGTACTTTTTCTTATGGACCACCCTGTATATTTTTGCATATTCTTTTTCTAAATATATAAAATACTTGATACTTTCCTTTTTAAACATTTATTTCATTGCCGTTTCTAAAATACTATAGATGAATTTTGTAAATCTGGAGTGCCACATGCTTGAAAAATAGAACGAAATAAATTTACAGCTCTTATAAAATATTTATTGCCTATTTTTTAGTAATTTATTGATTTAATTAAACAACACAAAATAACAAAAGCAAACAATATAACATTAAAACTACATTATCCCCGGCGTTGCGGAGTCCCTGGTACTCTAGCAAGTATAAACTGTTTAATAGCTTTCGTATTTGTCCACCAAACGGCATGTGTTGTTCAGTAGCTTCCCACGGTAGGTGGACCTGTCACGTGCTCATTCGAAATCAGTCCGTGATCAAGGCAAGTATGTTGAAAAAAATCTTAGGGTCCGTGGGACTCCACGACGCAGTTAGTGTTATATTTGCAATTTAGCAACTATGTTCAAGGATTAAAAAAAAAAAAATCCTACACATCCTAACTTTGAGGAAACTGTGCAAAGATGGTTTGAGGAATGTGACACAGGTATTTTCAGAATTTTAAAGATGGCACCTGAGGCACCAGCCGATTCTCAAGACGTTTTGTCTAGAAATCAGAGGAAGTATTATTCTACTTGTGACCCAAAATTAAAAAGAAAAACTGCTTATTTTAGTGTTCAATGCGAAAACCAATTTGTTAGCAATGTTCTAAAAAATTTTTTCTTCAATGCATTGAAAATCTAGAAGAGTCCTAAATATTTTTATTTATAGGGTTTTTCAACCATTGTCAGTTTTTTTTAGTTTTATTTTAAAAATTAATGCATTTTCATTTTTTGTAGTTTAGACCTTACCAAACATGTTTTCAATAAAAAAAGTATTTATTTTTTAGTTGTTTTTTTGAAAAATAAGAATCAAAGAAACACTGTTTACTTTTTAGTATTTTTGGTTTTAGATCTTTTTTGGCTTTAGTTGGTTATAAATATAAAAGTTTGTTTCTTTACATGTTTTTTTTTTTTTTTTAATTGATCAATATAACAACATTAAGTACATGATTTATGTCTTAATAGCTACTACGAGCAAAAAGTAAATAAAAGAGCTGTTACATTATCCCTCGTCAGCGAAAGCCGCTGGTAACGGGACAAAAGAATACATACTGCGTACTAGTCCTTATACAACGAAAAATATGTAAGTTTTGCAATAACATTAAATGCACAGCATTTTTTTATTTTAGAGTCCCAAGGACTCCACAACGCATTGAGCGTTAAAATTTCCGGCCACGCCGGTTAAGGGTTATAAATAGTTTTTTCTATCTCCTCTAGAAATTGGCATTTCCTATCAAAAGTGTCCAATTTGGACCACCCTGTACATGATCCTTTTATAGCAAGTGAAGTAATAAAGTCTCTTGGTACTGGTATAATAGGCAATGAAATAATAAATTGTCATATGGCAAAAGAAGTTGGAGAAAAAGGTATGGCAGAAATGGTTGGAAATTGTTTTAAAAATATTAAGCTGAAATGCTCCAGTAGAGTTTTTAGCCTTCCGACTGTTAACTCTTCAATGAAAGTCAATAATCGTGTCGTTGCAATAGACCCTTTCATTCTGTATCAAAGACTACTAGTTGCAAAAAAAAAATGAAGAGAATCATACTGAGTATTTTAAATATAAATTAGCGCCATACCCTCTTTCTCTTTTTATGGAAAATGGAATGAGAAACCTGAAAGCTGAAACCTGAAACCAGACACATGGACTGAAACGTGAAATCTGAAAGCTGAAACCTGAAAACTGATAGTTGAAAGCTGAAACCTGAAAGCTGAAACCTGACACATGGACTGAAACGTGAAACCTGAAAGCTGAAACCTGAAATGGCTACAAATGATTAAGTTATTTGCTATTTTGCAAAAATGCAATATTGCAGGAAATGCTGGCGACATCGTATTTTTAATGTTTGCTGTTGTCAAGGGTATTCCCCAAAAGATACCGGGAACATTCTGCAATAACTACTTATACAATCTAGGGATTTCCCGTAAAACATAAACGAAAAGAGCTGCCAACTTGGAAATATAAAATCGTAAAAAAAATCGGGAGAATTTCCTTGTATCGTGGAAAAATCGTTACATTTCGGTATTTCGGTAGGACAAACCCCATATCGGTAGAAATACCGGAAAATCGGTAGGTTCGAGACCACTGCTGCCCCTTTACGGTTGGTCGAGTACCAATTCAAACCCCAATTAAATACCACCATCCTGATCTTCTGCACGTGGAAAGGCACCTGTAATCACCATCTGTAATACATGTAATCAAGCATTCCTTCCTTTTGTTCAATTTAACAAGTGATCAAATTATAGCAACTTGTGTGTGTTACCTTTTGTTTTAGTGTGGACATTACAGAACCAGTGCGACTTATCGCAATATTTATCAATTTTTCTTGTTTTATATGTTTGTTGCATGTGTACAACCATTTATATTTGTGTTTGTAGCTTAAGTCTTGTTTTCACCATCCGGTAATTGCAATCAAGGAAACCTAGCTAAGTGTTTAATTATATTGCTTTATTCCAAGTATAAACCCCCTATTGTTTCAAATGTTTCGATAATACTTTTATTTACTTTCATTAAATATCTTTTTGCCTTTATATACTGCCTCTTTATTTGTGTTCTGTTGAGCATTTGTGTATCGACTTGTGAGCCTTTAACCACCAGCAGCTGCAGCCTGTATTTTTCATTTATCAGGGTAAGTACCTCCACCACCAAGGGTGCAGTCACACCTAACCTCTCGAGCCTCGAAGAGCTATCCACGGCATGCTCTTCCGTACCAACTTAGGCAGACCCCGTGGTGGCGCCCTATCTTTAACCCGATTAAGACAACCCCCTATTATTTTGAAAGAATTTAGCGACCCGAACTCACCATCTCCACTGTTTTAGCTAGCCGCGCGCATAGGGGATTTAAGTTTGAGCTGGTGGCGAAACACTCTCGATTTGCTAAACCACCAAGATCCCAAGAAAGGATTTATTTCAGATTATATTTTATTGACACAACGATAACATTGTTGTAGCAGTTTTCTGACAATAACATTTTTTTGTGATTATGTATTTGTATATTGCTTATTTAAGCAATATTAATACTTGCTGTTTGAAGATGTGTAGGTGTGTACCAAGGTCCATTAACAATGAAATTATTTATCATTTAGTAAATATAGGTATGTTTGATAATTTTTTGACATTCTGGTTTTACAACGGGATCTGCTCCTCCAACTTTTGTTTTTTTATCATCTTTATTATGCATGAAATTCCTAAATCTATTCGTTGGTATTTCTTATTTTCTAAGTAATTTAATCCCGTAGTAGTATACTGTATACAGTTGCATAAATTACAAATATTTTATAGGTAGTAAAAGGCATTATTTATTTAGTTTCTATTGCATGTCGAATTTAGTACTAAAACGAATTTAAAAATAAAATAGATTTATTACCGAAATCGAAAATGTAATCAAAACTAGGGTTTCGTACGCAAAATAGTAACAATCGGCAAGTGTTAGTTATGAGATTACGGTAGTTGCTTGGTTTCATCTTGAAATTAACGAAACGTTTATAAAACAAACGATTTATTAACCGACATTACTTAAAAGCATCTCATACAGAACAGGTAAATTATCTTTTTTAAATTAGCGTAACGTAATAAAGATAAGATGGTTTTGTTTGTGATCATTTCATAAATGAAAAAATCATACATTAACTTTTGAAAGTATCAGTAGGTATGCAGCGGTAAAATTAATGGCATTAACAGTTATATTCTTGCATTTGCTTATGTTACAATCAATGGCAGTTTCATTGTACAACAATGTTTTTAACGATACTATTTAGTTTTTGCTGTAAGTACATTTATTAAATTTTAGTCGGTGTTTAAAAAATAACCGTTTATGTTTTAGTAATTAGTGTTATACATGGATATCCATCAGCTCTGTGCCCTAAATGTGATCAGAACGATTACAATCCAGTATGTGCCGAAGGAAGAGCTTACAGTAGCCTTTGTAAATTAAAACGTGAAATATGCCTCGGACGGATTGGTTAGTAATAAATATCACTTATTTTAACATTATCTAGTTTATGAAGTAAAGCATTTAAACCCCGAAAGTTCTGACAAATGACAAGTTTTAGTCGAAGCTAAAATTGATGTTTTCTAATTAGGGCACTTCTTATTCGAAACTACAAAATATTTTAATCTTTGGAAAAATATCATTTCAACAAATGACTGTTGAAAAAACATGATTTAATTACAGTGTTACAAAACTGGCGTTATGGAAGATGCACCATAGTTCAAGCACCTCCTACATCCTCGAGGGCAGACGATCATGATACAAGAGTAATATTCCGCCTAATTTAGATAATAATTACCGATATTAGTGATATTACTGTTACTTCTAAAAATAGGAAAGTATTTATCAGATTTACTTAATTATAAGATTATAAGTACAAAGGAATTTAATCAATTAGTGTAACGGTTTTGTATGAACCGATTAGTGTAACGTATCAATTGTTAAGCATCATTTTTAATAACTATTTCATGTATTTTAAATTTAAATAAAATAAAAATTTATTACTAATTTTTATTAATTTAATCTATTAGGTAAATTACAATGGTCTGTATTCCCAAATCAGTTTTAAAGTAAATATAGGTGTAGAAAGGAGTCAAAATTAGATAAAGGATAAAACGGTATCATTTACGATTACTTCAGACATGCAAAAACATGAATCAAGACACACAAACGTGTCCATTAACTTAACTTGGGTTCATTAGCTAATGCTATTAATAAAGCAAAGGTTTCAATAGACAGTAAGCAACCTACGCTTTACGCATTTTAATACTATTATTAGCTAGAACTGTTAATTCGATAAGCACATTTTTTTACACTTGAAATGATACAATGAAACGAGTAATTAAAAAACTGAGTTATAGCTAATAAGAAAACCAAATATATTGATGATGTAAGGACGATTTATAAGTTGTAAGAAATTTAGGTAATAATCTGTGAAAGTGTTTTATGATTTCAGGTTTTTATGATTGCCAATTTAGATAATCAATTTCTGTATAAAACAGGAAGAGGAAACAGTAAACGAGTTGTTATCTGTTAATGAACTATTATGTTTTCTACGTTAGCATGAAATCAACTTTCTTCTAGGCTATTTTAGTGCTTTTATTTAATTATAATTTCACCTTTAATTTTACAGCATGGCCCACCTGAAACCCCTTCCATTAGCTAAACATACTTAATCTCAAGCAATGACAAAACACGAAAACTACTTTTTCTGATTTTTTTATTTCGGTAATTTTACTTAATAACTTAATCATAAGTTACGTTTTAATTATACAGGGTGTTAGGTAATGTTTCTGCCAAACTTTAGGGGTGGGTTTGTAACGATAAAAGGAATACAAAATTCTTATACCATTTTTTTCTCAGTTGCTTTTTTTCCTTTAATTATTTTGTGGTTGTTAATAAAGTTTTATTATTACTTGATCTATTATACTCTTAGTTATCCGTAAAAATTTTGTTCCTGTATCTTTAGCCCTTTGTTTTTGTTTTTCCCGAGAATAAAAAATAAAATTAAAGCATGGTTTTTCTCAGAAACTATGCATATTAGAAAAAAAATGTATAATAATTTTTTGCTCCATTTGTCATTATAAAGCTATTCCCAAAGTTTGGCAGAAGCATTGCCTAACACCCTGTATATTGTAACCCACTTTTATACCCCATCTGGAGTTAATAATTGTCTGATAAAGTTTAACATTAACCAAACTCAATTGGTCTAAATAAAATTAGTAGTCTTCATCTAACAGTAAAGTGTTTACTTGCATTAAATAAAGATGCAGCTGTACATCTAATAAATCTGACCTTCGGATAAAGAGTTTTATATTGACATTTTTGCTTGCGGAAGTTTGTTGCAGTCTATTTAAACCGAAGCTTCTAACTGCTTCCTTATTTAATGTGAACAACGTATAAAGTAAATGTCTTTCAGACAGTCCAGCAGTGTTGGGTAAGATCCGTTAATTAGGAATCTAGATACAGATCCAGATAGTACATTTAAAAAATAGAATCTAGATCCAGATCAAAGATCCAAACCTAAAAATGGATCTAGATCAAGATCCAAGATCCTTAAAAAAGTATCTAGATCCTTTCGCATTTTGTAATTTCTGATAAATTAGTTTGGAAAACGGTAGATCTTAAATATCGGTCTCTTTTATTTATCCACGCTATGAGTGTATAGAGAAATTCTACAATGTATCGCTTTTTTATTTTATTTTAATTTTTATAGATTCCAAAGATATGTACACTGGACAGTAACATAAGAAAACAGAAAACAGCAATTCAAATAAATATACAGTTAAGGGAACAAAACTTTATTGCAATGTGTTCTAAGTATTTTAAAGAGAGACCAAGTTGGTTTTTCTGCAGGTGCGGGTCGTAAATCTTAATCCTAATCCCTAAACTAAGTTGCCTATGGCTATGAAGTATTAACGATAATGACTAGCTACTACCTGTTTTCTATTTTCTGCTATTATATGCACCGTTTTTCTTATTTTCGAAGGCTTTACACATTCCCAACGTTGGGCAGTCGCTAAGTGAATCAGGCTGTGTACTTTAAATAGAAATTATTAGTCAATGAATTTTTAAAATTTCAGAAAAAAATTGTTAATTGAATAGCGGATCTTTTGATCTAAAGATGAAAGATCCGTAAAAATATGATCTAGATACAGATACAAGATCCTCTTGTAAAAAAGATCTAGATCCAGATACTAGATCCATCTAGTGGATCTAGATCCACTGGATCTAGATACTACCCAACACTGCAGTCCAGACAGTTTAAATGACAACACTTAATAAAGTTTTTTGATAAAGAAATGTCTAATATTTCACATTATTTGTTTGCAAATGTTATTTCATATCTAAACTATATCAACAATTGCAAACAATTGTTAGTTGTTACCCATTGCGCCATCTATTGTGATTCTCTAGAGCTATTACATGTGTCATCGTCGCCTGCGTTGATTCATATAAACTCCGTTTTTAATCAACGCAGGCGACGTGTGTCATAAAGTCATAAATGCCACTGCTCTATGTGAATAAATGTCAGTCTTTTACGAGTTATCAACAAAGCTGGTTGTTTCATTGGTTTAATAGTAGAGATAGAAACAAAAAACAAAAAGCACTTTTTTATGTAGAATTTAATGGCGAAATTGAAATTTTAATTTGTTTATTAAGTTTTGCCTGATAACATAAACCTGTGTTTTTTCGAATTGCAACCGTAGTTTTGGCATTTTTAAATAGGTCGCTTTGTGACGTTTCCAAAAATATATGGTCTAATATCATCATCATCATCCGCCTTTCAATCTCTTGGGACATAGATTAAAGATCTTTAATAATAATAGTAATAAATAATAAAAATAAAGTTGAAAAGAACCTACTTAAGTTATATAGTTATTACTTATTACTTATTATCTCTTTGTTATTATATTATACAGGGTGTGTATAAATTGGCGAAAACTACACGTGACGATGTTGGTCATAAAATTTTGAGTCGAAAATCTTAATACCAAAATATTGTACCATGCTTCCTGGGTATGCATGGGATCTCCAAAGTTTGAAAATGAAGTCTTTTAATAAATACATACTTTAATTCATTATCTGTAGACAGAAAGAGCTGCGAATTAGAAGAATTGTAAAAATTATTTTTTTATATGTACAGTGTGTTTCACTTTACATGAATCCACTTAAATAACTGTTATTAATAATGCAATTAGAATAAAACTTTTACCAGTGATAGAGGCCATTAAGATGAATCTTTTTTGTAGGAATGAAATTTTTTTAGAGTCTAAATCTAGCCAACTATGATTAAAATAAAAACTGGCGTTTCAAGTAGTCATAGCAGCGATTAAGATAGAGCAAAAAAGTATTTAAAAAAGTTGTTGCTAATCACAAAAATACTCCAAATATGAAGTTTCGCTGAAAAATTTTCATTTTTAATTTTCTATTTGATTTAAAATATTTGGAAGTGTACATATAGCAATGCAAATCATCTTTCTGAGTTATTCTATACCAAGACGCTACCAAAAGTCTATTAAGAAAATCTGTATGTTTTAAGCAAAGAATATTTAGCTAAAGCAAACGCAAATTACAGAGGCAAATTCTTGGATGCGCAGTAAACATATTTCTCGGACGGACTCGCTTATTTTACGAGGTAAGCTGCGCAGTGAATTTGCCTCTGTAATTTGCGTTTGCTTTAGTATCTTATATAATTTCAAACATTTATTTATCTGTTTAGTCATTAATGACCAACTATTCATCTGCTAAAGAAAAATACATTTGAAAAACCCGCAACACCTTAAATTAACCATAGTAGTTCGTTTGTGAAATTAACTTAACTCGGCCCGAGACACTTTCATTACTTATTAGGGGTATGCCGTCTAAAGTGAGACACACTGTATTACAAATTAAATACAAGAACTTTTGGGCTCCTAATCGTCATGATAAAATGAAAACAATAAACAAATAATCGTAGGCTTCCCATCTGCCAACGTCAATTTTCAAAGGTTATTGAAGAGGTATCGACAAATATAAATACGACTAGATATAAAATGTTTATTTTAAACTAATCAAGTTTACATTCTCAGAACAATAGAAAATGGTCTATGCTAAGATTAACATCAAACACCAGGACTAATTAATATTTGTAACAGCAACAATTCGGAACTACAATTAAAATAATAATCGCTAGTATTAATTATCGTAACATCTTAAAATATTTCGTAATAATAGTTATTTTAATGATTTTTAAACAATCGAAACACCAACGACTATTTTGATTTTTAATTTTTCGATTAAAATGAGAATGTTACGGTAAACAAACACAGCCTACTTTTAATACTAAAATTGTACTCGGTATAGGTGTACAATTTTAAGTCAATCGTGGTGCTTCCTCGTTGTAAAAACATTAAATTAACCGAATCCCTATAGGTCTTATATTTTTAAAGATTTTCTGCCAATTGGATCTTTACTTTTCAAGTAATACTTAATTTTTTTTTGCAATTACGAGACCCTCCTTAAAGCTAGTTTTAAGTGGTTGGTTTAATATTGCATCGCATCCTGACTACTACGAAAGCGCCTATTAACAAGAACATTGGAAGGGTCTACTTTATTTTATTGCGATGAATGATTAGTATGACTAGATGATCGAAAAGCGATGACGGAATGGCTTCCCTTATTCATGCCTAAGTTACTATTTTATTCTTATGCAAGCTGTACTATTGAAATATTTTGTGTGTGTTTTACAGATTAACGATTAATTAATTATACAATTAACTAACCAATATATGTTCTGAAACATCTAAAAAAAATCCAAGATGCAAAGAGGAGCTTAGATTTTAGTTATACATTTATCTTACATTCACTTATGTTCTAATCATATGAGTCGACATCGACTGATATTTTACTTGTAAGGGGCATACATACGTACTTGAATACAAACGTGAACGAGGCAAATAAAGGCCACCATACGGTCCGTGGCAAGTGGCAAACCTTCCCAGTTGTTTGCCAAATAGCCACAGACCGAGCCGTGCTTCCGTACTGAATTCCCAATTTTGCAACGTGAAGCACTTGATGTGTCCCGGTTTCCTTTATTTGCTTACGAGCTCAACCGTTTACGCACCTTAATAAGTGCAACTGAATTTTATATTATTATAAATTGGTTTGTTTACATGCGTGAAGAAGAGGTAAATTACCACTGTTGTTACGACACTAAATAGTAGCTTTCAGAGTTCCAAGTTTGTCAATACCCACATGATTAAATTCTACTGCTTCTCTAGTTGATCAATATTATTAATTACGTCTACCAAATTTGTTGTTTCTAAACATGCACGAATTTGTTATATAACAATCTAAACTGGCTAATTCCAAACAACAATAGTTATTACGATTTTTACCAATATACACATCAAAGTTTACAATGCAGTAAAACCTAGCTAATAATAGTGTAAATTTGTTATCTTAATTATTTATATGTTTACAATCTAGGACGTAAATAACATACATCAAGTTCAAGTAAATCTGATCTTTCTCTGAAGTGAGATTAAACGTTACAAACGAAGTTCTACAATTACGACAAAGATGTACGATTTTATTTTTGAAGATTAATTCTGACCTATTATATTCGAATATTTACATAATCAGAAAGATACCACGGATATAAACACCAAATTGGCACAATATTAATTTAAGCACACCTAAATTAAGGACCAAAGATGTTGGTTAGTAAATATCAATAAATGTATGAACTAAGAAACCCTGCTGCTTATTTAACTCAGTCGTTTTTAAATGCTTACTATGTTTGTATTCCCTAAAACTTGTAGTCCTACCAAATCATTTTCACTGTTAATAATCTGGATATAGTTTAGCATGATTTCAGCAAACGTTTTCCATTTTGCATGATTTAATGAAGTTGGTTAGGTAGCTTAATACTAATATTAAAATATAAATTTACAGAATTACGAACTCATTAATACTCAACAATTAGATGCTACACCGTTTGTCGAAGATTACATGGGCCAACATAAGTTTTAAACATATCTACAACTGCACAGAGAACATTAACCAGCCAACAATAACGAAGTTTAGAAAATACAAACAATTATATATTCCAATTAGTCTCCAACGAAGCATTCTAATAATGCACGACAAAAAGTGTTAATACGTCGAGTGTAAGACATTATCGATTAGTTAACCACAACAGCAAAAATTAAAAGAAAAACACCATTCCACATGCAGGTGAAGCAAAATGAACGATTAAACGGATTTCTATTTGGTTTCAATTAACCAATTCTCGGCAACTTAAAATTACATTTATACAAATATCAAACACTGAATAACGGTTGAATTTTGTTTAATCATATTTCTCTTAGTTATGTCTACTTGTACTATACACTAATTACACGAAAGTTTAAAAAAAAATTAGGACTGATTTGGATGCAGGCTTGCATAAATAGGGGCAGCTTTGGCTTTTGCAAGTTCCGATGCGTTTTTAGCGGCATCTTTTAGTTTACTTGTAGTTGTCGCTACACTGTGTGTTGTCATTTGTGAAGCTTGAGGGTACATATTTGCAAGGACGTAGTTAAATCCACCAACCTGTTTAACGTATAAAAATTGAGGTAATTAATAATTGTTAAATAATCATTAAAATTTATCAATGTTGTCATGCTAGTTGTTTACCTTACACAAATAAACATTTAATTGTGTGGTTTTAAAGCTTATCACTGTATTTAAAAAAGCCATAATTGCCTTTGACAATTTTTTGTTATGAAACTTTTCTACTTACCATTTTCGAACAATTCTTTCTAAACCTTTCATATCCGAAAGCACAAATGGCTCTACCAAAACCTCTAATTTGCGAATCAATCCAAGCAGACCTTATGGCTATTGTTTTCCCAGGGTGTTCGTCGCTTTCTTTATATATAACTTTTTCAGTTACGCTCTGTAATTATACATTAAGCTTATTGACTGTTATATAAGACAAAAATGAGAAGGCAGACTTACCATGACTTTTAAATAACCTAAATTTCTGGTGTATGTAATTAAAACTTTATTTTTGGGATCGACAATGGATTCTTCCACAATGTTGACCTTTTTTGTGTTGATAAAGCGTTCAGCCCATTTCGGAGTAGGATTGGTTTTACTAATTAATCGTTTTGAAAATAACTTCCCGGATCGAACTTCACGTTTGACTGTGTCTTCTGTTAAAACGTGCTTGCTAAAAGATGTGCTGGTTAAAAAAAAAAACGAACAGGAAGAGCCTTGCCCTGTAGAAATGTGCTTACCTATTAGGATTTGGATATTTTTGCCAAAATCCACGCGCGACTTGGTCCCAAGTAAAATTAAAAACTGTTGTTGCTTCAAAATATCGTGGCATGTTTTTGTATATTCCAGAATTTCCTTTATAATACTTTTTAAGGTTAGAATTTTAAGTGACTGTCATGAATATTTTACGAAATCTATTAATTTTTACATAAAAAAATGTAATACTTTAGTATATTCACTTAAATTTAGCCATAATTTCGTAGATTTTGGATGTGAATTGTATTCATGCCTACACACACGTCTACGTTTGGAATGTGAATGTAATGGTATAGGAGCAACGATTGGACTTCGAACCTCCACCTTGTTTGGCGGTCGACAAAATATGAGAAGTGAAAGTTACAGAAATATAAACCGGACGAAATTAGTTAATTATACTACATACATATTTCGCTAATATGTTTATAATTATTTAAATTTTTGTATTTATTCAATGTAATGATGATAGTAGCAAGGTTAATCTTTTCAATACTTGTAAAACAGGCAAGTTTACGAAGGTCCCATGGTGTAATGGTTAGCACTCTGGACTCTGAATCCAGCGATCCGAGTTCAAATCTCGGTGGGACCTGTACTGTTTTTTTTTCTTTGATTTTACTTATAAAATAAATTAATAAATCTAGCTTTTTAATAAAATAAAATGAAACATAGATTAGCTAAATAATATGTTATCAATTTATTTAGAGATAACCTTGGAGGTTGTTACATGAACTCGTTTACTCAAGGTTTGTTTATAATCTAGCAACATACTACTATTTATTATAATTGCCAGATATTTATTGCAAGGACATCCTATGCAACTTCCCAATTTTTTTAGAGGATTTTAAAATATATATTCGTACATGTTTATTTAACTTATTTGACGAAATATATTATTTATAGATTCACAAAGGTTTAAGTTTACTATTTTTAACTAAAAAAAAAAATACTTTTTTAACTTACAGTTCATTAAACTTGTATTTTGGACTATTTAATTAGTATAAAGTTTTAATTATTAGTTGTTAGTCTGTTGTCATTAACGAAGTTTTCATTGCATATTTCAATCAGAAAGGCACGAGCTAATTATGTATTTGTATTTAAATAAATAATAATTAGCGGATAAATTAAATCAGAAACAGCATTTAAACAAAAGGTTATTAACAATCGACTAACGATTGTTGTTAAACATTAAAAAAATTGACAATCGATTACACCTATTTGCCTGGTATTAGTTTATAAAACTTTGTTAAATTAATTCGTATAATTAATCAATTTAAATTTCAAAATTTGAAATTTATTATACAGTTTAAACAAACAATTATGCTTTATCTACCATGTAACAAAGCAATCTACTATCAAGCCCGGGTAGCTCAGTCGGTAGAGCATTGGACTTTTAATCCAAGGGTCCAGGGTTCAAGTCCCTGCTCGGGCGGTCCTTTTTTTTAATTTGCAACAATTTACCTGACAAAAAGAACAAGGAATATTTACGTTTACTCTAGAAAATAGAATTACAGACATACAGACCTAAACTCTTCAATCATACTGCATATAAAATGTATAAATTAGGAAAGTATGGATTAGTTTTTACAGTATTTACACCTGCGATTTATTACACATATTCAGAGTTTGTAGTAAAAAAGAAAAGGTAACTTGTTTGAAGCTTCCTTATGTTATTTTTGGTTGTTGAACTTTGGGATATGCAATTTTATGGGATGTCACATAGAATTGAATTTTTGACACAGCTTGACAAATAATTTGTAGTTGCCAGTGTTTTAATAATTTTCAACTTCTTGTATGTACCTCTATATAACTGAATGTATTTCTTAACCTGCACTCAATTTCTTGTAAAAACCTTTAGAAACAATCCTCGAAAAGAGATAGTTTTCTTTTACAGGTAGGTAACTTTTTGGTTTTTTAGGTTAGGTTTTCTTTAGAGTTAGGTTAGGATTGTTTAAAGTTACAGTCGTGTCCTTCTAGCTCTCATTTTTTGGCGAATCAGAACGTACAGAAAACAATGACTGGTTCAGTATTAAGACGAATTGATAACATAGTTAAGTCTGCCGAAGATAAAAGAGTATATCGTGGGTTGGAACTTGCTAATCGCATGAAAGTTTTACTTGTAAGCGATCCTACCACTGATAAGTCGGCAGCTGCTTTAGATGTTAATGTTGGTAAGTAAATCGATCACATTTATAAACCAGTAAGTAATTGCATCATGTTTTAGGATATTTAAGCGACCCTGATCATATACCAGGTTTGGCACATTTTTGTGAACATATGCTGTTTTTGGGGACGGAAAAGTACCCCAATGAAAACGATTACAGCAAGTTTTTAAATGAACACGGTGGCAGTAGTAATGCCGCAACTTATCCTGATCACACCATTTATTATTTCGATGTAGTACCTGAACATTTACAAGGGGCACTTGACAGGTTTTTATTGTGTAAAACATAATTATTTAAGTATTCTATGTGAATTTATTATTAGGTTTTCACAGTTTTTTATTTCTCCGCTATTCACCGAATCTGCAACGGAAAGAGAATTAAATGCCGTAAACTCCGAACATGAAAAAAACATTCCCAGCGATGTGTGGCGATTAGATCAGCTTGAAAAACATACATGTAGCACAGACCATCCCTATCATAAATTTGGAACAGGTAAAAATATCCCCCAAAACAAAGTTCTAATTTATTAATGATAAATTTATAGGAAGTCGATACACATTAGAAACGGTTCCGAAAGAAAAAGGCTTAAGCGTGCGGAATGAACTGTTGCAATTTCACGATAAATGGTATTCTTCTAATATAATGGCCTTGGCAATTCTTGGGAAAGGTACACATTTCAATTCTCCCTTTTTTGCTTTGCTTATTTATTGATTGCAGAGAGCTTAGACGAATTGGAAGAAATTGTGCTACGATTATTTTCGTCAGTCAAAGATAAAGGCGTAGAAGCACCCAAATGGACTGAGCACCCTTTCAAATATGATCAGTTGCGAACATGTGGTTACATAGTGCCCATAAAAGATATTAGAAATTTGAATATAGTCTTTCCTACGCCTGACCTCTTGGAACATTATAAATCTTCTGTAAGTTTAAACAATTACTTTATTAATGAAATTCGGGCATTGTTCAAGTTTATTTGCAAGTTGAAACATTGCTTGTTACGAGAATTAAGTCTTTTGTGGCTGGTATTAAACAAATACCTATGCGGCCTTTGGCTGGGATAAATTTGGGGTATCACCGAGTGTGCCCAACCAGTTGTGTGTTATTGCTTTGTTGCATTATAAGTTTCGGCGCCTATTCAGTTCGTGAGCTGTGGATCTGTTGCATTTTTCCCTAAAGATGTCTACCACAGTTGTAAACAAACGTTTGAGTCAAGACCCAACAACAACCCGAACAGCTCAAAAGAACCTTTTGAAAATGCATTTCTATACTTTTATTTCAATACAACATTTCTAAAACTAAGGATATAAATCATGAAACGTATTTGGTTAAATATAAATTTATTTTTATTCTGTGTATTCAGAAAAAGGCATAAATTTTCTACATTTATCAGTTCCACATAAACATTCAATACGTTGTTGCGAACGCACATTTTCCAGCTTTAAATTATCGCTTCCGTAGTCAAAAGTAAGTTCGTAATTTTTTTTAATATCCTGCGCCGCAAATATACAAAGTTTAGGGACGGTGTTGTTAACCCTAATTGGTATTAATTCACAGTTGGGTTGACAGCTATGGTTTATGTATCTCCCTATATTGCCAAATTTAGACGGATCAATGAATGTACCCACGTTTTTACCACCAAAGTGTTCGTTGATGCAAAAAATGTAATTCATTAAACCGTTCTGTTCATTGACTTCATGTCTTCTAATTGCTTCCACTTTTGTTATTATTTCTCCGGCATATTCACATATGAAATTACCTTGTTTTATGTCGTCTGTTGTAATTAAACCCAAACCTTTCTTTCTTCTGTTAATATTTCCGACTTCGTCACTTTCGCATAACCTGGGCGTTTTACTTCGTATTTTATCATTAACATCTCCAACTTCTTCACATGTAATTATTTTTAAAGACGTTCTCGGACCAAATTGTACCAACCTATTTCCACAGCATTTACTGTAACATCTACATTTCGTGTTACATTCATAAATCGGTTTATTAACATCTGTAATTTTAATCGTACAAGCACTGTAAATGTTGGAATGCTTTTCTGGTTTTGGTATCACATAATTTGCACCGCTTCTCGATATGCAGCTACATTTAGTTTCGATAGTGCACAGATCCTCGCAGTTACAGCCATTAATGAACTCCTCGTTAAATTCATCTTCTGTTTCTTGTGTAGGAATGTTTTCTGATATGTAGATTAGACTAGGATCGTTGTGTTCGTAAGGGTCTGTAAATTCCATTTCATGGGTTTGTTGAATTACTTTGAAAAAGTTTTATAGACTGATTTTAACGAAGGAAGAATGCATATCATCACACGTAATAAAAATCATATATAAATGAGTCTTAGTTATTGGTATAGGAGTTTTATATGCGTCCAATGCCTCGTTTATTGTAGTTGCTAATGTGCAAAGTGCTTATTCTTTTAGAAACTGTTAAGATATGCGTTTGGTGTATCTGGCATATGCTTGATTTGTGCGTTTTAATATTGTATTGTTTTCAACTTCTGGAAAATAAAGCTCATTGGCCTTTTTAAGATAAAGCCTTAGCTTCTTTTCTTGTGATTAGTGTCTCAGATGCATCTAAAAAGTCTAGTATTAATGTTACTTTAGTTTGAACATTTAATTTTTGAGGTTAGGTTTCCACAAAGTTGTAAAATAAAATAAACTTACGCTTCTAGTTTACAACACATTGTTTTAAATTATTGTATAGAGGTGTCCAGTGCTATTCAGTGTAATTAAGCACGTAATAGGTACCTTTTTTTGTAATATTCTACTGATGTAACATGAATGCCTCTTGTTTATATCCAGCTTCCTTCAGTGTTACTTTTTTTATGAAAATTTTATGAAGATAAAAGGCATCAGTTTAAATTAATGTATACACAAGTTGTAACATGAATAACATAATCTGCAATACAAACATAATTATTTTGATTCGAGTTTGTAGATTACTTATAAAATTATTACTGCTATATGAGGCGTATAGATGCAATGTGCGACATGTCCAAATGAACGAATTTTGAGAAAAACGCGAAAAACTATTATGATGCTAAATTTGTGAGACAAGGCTCCAATTTTTTTTATACAACTAGCAACCTTGTTTAGAATAGCTCGTGCCAAATTTGAAAAATTTATAATCTATAGTTTTTGAGAAAAAACAAAAACAATTTTGGACATGTCGCACTTTGCTCTTAAGTAGTAACATTTAATTTTTTTTTACACTTTATTGCATTAGTTTAAAGAAAACATCTTGAATTATAAAGGAATTTATTATATGTAATTTAATTATAAGGGTAAATAAAACAGTTGTTAATTCTACAGATAAATAAGATTCATAATTAACAATTTTAATACTTTAAAAATTCAAATTTGCGTCAGCTTCTTCAACTTCCTCGTGACTTGTTCCTGCTTGTGCAGCATCTGAAGTATAGTTATTACTGTTATTCTCTTCAAACAATGTTGTAAAATAACACAGTGATTCCTCTTGATTCCATTCGGAACCATAATGCGAAGTCAGTAGACTTGTTATGCTTTTTATTTTATCTGGTTTTAATGGTACTCCGACTGGCAGTTCTTTAGGGCGCATTTACTTAATGTTTTTACCTTTCTTACAAATCCCTTTACCTTCCCCAATGTCGCTACGATAAAATGGTTCTCCTCTCACTAAAATTCCACCAGAGCCACCTTTTGTCAAAATAAACCTCTTCATAGGCTGAAACTTGAAATGCCAGAGCCCCGGTGATTTTAATACATTGTGTGCCTCGGTTCTCCAATCTAGAACTTTATAATCTTCTCCCATTTTCAAAACTGTGCCGCTTTCTTGGAGAATGTCTACATAAGCGTCTGGGTTTGTCACAGTTGAGGTTTTTCTTACTACCTTTTCGATATTACCAAAAACTCTGTCTGGTGGAATGTATGAGTGTCCTACCATAGGAAAAATTATTTCCAATTGTTTTATATGATTTGGAGCAGTACATAGCAGCCAGTTGCACAGCATTCCTATAAGTATGGTGTTTTTATTTTGGATACCAGATCCATCACAGAATAAGCGAATAGTCTTAATCTGGGTGTTAATTTTATAATTCTTCAGAAGGTGATGAACTGCGGATGCAATTTCGTTGGAGCTTTTTTGTCTGTCAGTTTCAGTCCACACGAAACTATAAACATTTTTAAGCGTTAGTTTTGTTTTTGAACTTCCTACTACTACTGTAAAATTATAAAAGTTTATTTGCATACTAAAGTAAGCCTTCTGGTCTGGTACTTTTGGCAGTTGCAAATTTTTTTGACAATCAAAGGAAAATACCAATACCTCAGGATTCTGTTCTCTTAATAGATCATAGAAGTTTTTAGCTCGTAATTTGTCGATTTTGTTATCCATAATCAACTTTTGTTTGACAGAGTTTTCAGTAACAGTTTTAATTTTTTCTTTGAATTGAAGGCACGCTGAACATACATCTGTTTGTGGGCTACCGAAACCTATGTTGTAGTTCTTGCAGAAATAGTTTCTAAAAAAACTCCCCTTCAATCAACATCATTATTATACATTTTCCATAGTTTAATGATATTCAAATCACAAGACAAGTATATCCTTTGAGTAGATTTACTCCTACAATAATGGCTCTCTGTACATCTCAAGCTCTCAATGAAAGTTTCCATACTTTCTCTTTTGGCGTTATTTTTGTTTTTTGTCCGATCTCCACCTCTCATCTCACGAGGTAGTTCCCCAGTAGCTTTGAATTTCTTCAGTGTCCTCAAAATTCGGTCTTTTTTAATACCAAGTATTCCCAAAAACGCATCTTTGCAAACTGGAACTATCACTTTATCTGACGCTCTGACCTGGTATTTAATTGTTATAGATTTTGCCTTATGATTCACACTACCAGTGCGAGATCGTGATCTCTTTGGATTGTCGATTTTGCAGTAGGTTATCAGAAACGCATCTTGTGCAATTTTAGTTTAGTTAGTGTAAAAAAGGTTATGAAAATATTTAATATCCCGCATTGTTAAAGCTGAAGCACACTGATAGGGCTGATAGGGTCTCCCATTGTGTCCGCACTTGGGGAAAAGTGGTAACGATTTTGGTGAATGCCTGCCATAATGATTATCTAGCTTATGCTTTGGTACAATTTTAACATTATGATTAGCCTTACCTAATAGCTTTAGCTTTAGCCCGTTTACTCCCGCTTCTATTGACACTCTTTGACCTAGCTTTGTTCCCGGCACATTGTTTAATGTCTACATTAAATGAATTAGCTTCCATTGTTGTTAATCACTTCACTACCTGCTTGAATAACATCACTGCAAAATAAATTAATAATGAATAACCTAGCATGAGTGTTCTACAACGTGGGGATGAGCATGTGATCTGATTTTGACATCTTATTGGCTCGCGTCGACATGTCGCACTTTGCACGAGAATTGTCAATGGACTTGTCGCACTTTGCATTTGAAGCCATTTTTTAAACGCGAATTGTCGTGTTTCATGTAGCATTTTGCAGCTGAAATACATTTTAATAGATGCAGGCTTTAATGTAGAATCCAGTGATGTGCTTAACTCATTTTCCTAAAATTTGTGACATGTCGCACTTTGCATCTATACGCCTCATATACGAGTAGGTAATAACTTAGCTTATACTAACATAATTGTGGAGTTCTGGATTCGATGTGGAAGGTAAACCTAAGTTTACATACACTTCGGCTGCAAAGCCTCCGTGCATCACTCAAGCCAACCTGAGGAGGTACGCTGTGCATTCTGTCCACGTCAAGCCAGAAGTCCTCCGACATGGTTCTTTATATCGGAACCAGGGCTGGACATTCACATAGGAAATGTTTAGCCATTTCGTCCTCAATATTACACCCTTGACACGAGATTGTCTACCAGTTCTATTCTGTGCATGTGTTTGTTTAATTTACAATGTGCAGAATATATGCTGACAAGAGCCGTGGTTTTTTCCACAGTTACAGTACCTAGCTAATTTCTGCAAAGGGATTGGAATTAGTGATGGGCACAATCGAATGATTTTGAGAATCGAATAATCAGCAATCGAATGATCATTCGGAATGCGAATTACGAATGATGATTCGCATTTCGAATGATTATTCGTAATTCGCAATGTGAATAATGATCACTCGAGTCTGACAGAGTGTGAGTGATTATTCGGAATGCGAATGTTCAGTTGTTCACTCGAGTTGCATGCGCAATCTCATACTGCGCTTACAAATGAAACCTTTCAAAATTAAAGTAATTGTAGCACAACCCGCAAGTGCCGTACAAAAATAACTCGATGTGGATGGGAATTAATTCGCATTCGCATTCATCATTCGCTATTCGTCCTTCATTTCCTAGTTTCCAAATGAAAAATCATTCGAATGATTTGACGACAACAATCGAAACATTCCGAATACCGACGACAATCGAATGATCCGAATTTGCCCATCACTAATTGAAATAATTGCCCTTGCATAACGACATTCATCCATATTTGTCCTAACACAGTGGCAGTTATGGATTTCTTGTTTTATCATGGTACTAAGAGAGGTCAATGAAAGAGCAACAGTCGGCTCAGGTCCCTAGAAAGGTTGTTCTGAATGTTGCTTAGATAAGATATTGGCTTGCTCATTGTCGTGAATTCCAACGTGTCCTTTTATATACGTACATCTAGCAGTGCTACAGGCCAGAAGGCCTTTGGCTTAACTCTTCTACTATCATCTTCCACTGCTTCTTGTTTCTTGATTTAGTTTCCCATCCTGTGATGTTGTTGTTCTCCAAATCTTCTTTTACACAGTCCCACCAAGTCTTTTTAGGTCTGCCACGTCTGATTCTACCGCTCACTTCGCTTTTAAACACTTTTTTTACCGTATCACTGTCACTCAATCTTTCTACATGGCCTAGCCACCTTAGTCGGCTTTGCTTAACCACTGTACTAATCGGCGACTCTTTGTAGCACTCCTCTAATTCTTTGTTTGTCCTTCGCCTCCAAAAGCCGTCCTCATTAGTTCCTCCAAAGATTTTTCTTAACATTCTCCTTTCCCATCTTTCAATTCTCTTTTCGTTTTCTGATGTAGTCATCCAAGTTTCGCATGCAAACGTCACTGCGGGTCGAATTACCGTCTTGTACAATTTTATCTTCGTTTTTCTTGAGATTATTTTGTTATTAAACACTTTGCTGAAAGCTCCTATGCTTCTTGATCCTGCTGTTATTCTCTTCTTTATTTCACTCTCGTAATTCCCGTCGCTTGTAAATTCTACCCCTAGGTACGTAATGTTATTGACTAGTTTAAGTTTCATTGTCTTCTGCTTCTTTATCTTAATTTCAAGGTATTGATTTTCAGTTTGCTTCACGGTTCCTAATATTATATAGAAGAACTTATCCGGGTTTATTTCTAAAGTGTCCTTTTGCCCATACAAATTCTAGCTCATTGTTTTCAACTGCTAGTTGGAGTACCACCTCTGATACTACGTTGTAATTGTTTAACGGCAATAAAGCGGCTCTACCATCACTAACTATTCTTACTGTTTTGTTCTGTATTCCCTGATTCGGAACTATGCTTGCATCCTGCATGATGCCTATGACTTCTGCTTGAAATACAAAAGTCCAGCGATTCTCAACCTATGGTATGCATACAAAAATAAACTGTTGCTGAAAAATTAATTTGAAATAGTTTATTCAAATAATGTATAAAAAAGAAAGTAAAACTATATTTCCGAATATTGCCTTTGTCAGTTCTTTATTATAGATAAAAATAAATACTGGTGATACGGAAAGATTTTAATATCCTTTGGGTGGTACATGGAACCCAAAAGGTTGAGAACTTCTGCAGTAGGTAGTGTGTTTACCTAAAGTAGTACTATGTTGAAGCTTCAGGTCTTCTGAGTATACCCTTCACTTGTCACTTTTCCAATTTTGAATATATTACGTTGGGAAGCATTTTCAGCGTTGATGAAGACGTATTGTTTTCCAAAGATAAGAATGGGTTGGATGGAGTTCATTCTCACTGCCAGAAGAGGTATCCTTCGGATAGCCTCTTCTAAAATGTGTGAGTGTCTACCTACATCTTTCCACGTTCTTTGTACCTTTAGTCTTAGAGCTGTCCTTAAGGCCATCGCCTCCATGTGCAGGTCCAATAGGGGGAGGCCAAGGACAGCTTCCATAACAGCAGTTGGTGTTAATTACATTGCGCCAGTGGTGCTCAGGCGTGAGTGCAGTTGCAGTGGTGGCCTGTCTGGCTCTGGGCCACTAGGCTATAGCTCCATAATAGAACATTGTTCGAATCATGGCAGTGTACAGCCACAGGACAGCCTTTGGGGTAATAATTGTAAAGTATTTTACAACAAAACTTTTATATATTTGCAGAAATGGTGCAAAATACCACTTAAACGTCAAATTGATGACTTTATGTTCAAGGACATTCTAGTCTTAGATTACTAAACGACCGCACTGTATATATTCTAGTGGTCCAGTCCATGGCAATTGTCGATTTAAGTTTTAGATCTGGTTACCTAGCGAAAATTCAAAATCGACAATTTTGTTTTGACAAACATTGTTTTGGTCGACTGGGCCTGGCAAAGCCCGCTGAATTAATATTACAAAATATTAATTCAGCGGGCCTTGGGACAGGTGCTTTAGTTATGTAACAAGTCGCTAGATGGCATTAAGATTTTAAAATTTCATCATCATCATCGTTCAGCCTTCTCTTGTCCTCTGTTGGACATAGGTCTCCTCCAGATGCTTCCAGTTTTTCCTATTCCAAGTGGTTGCCATCCAGTTCGTCTTTCCTGGTTTCTTTTATCAGCTCTCGGACACCATCATCTTGTCTCTCTACATGCTCTGCCCATCTCCAATTCGCTGTGGCAATGCGTTTTATGATGTCTTCTACTCTCGTTCTTCTGCGAATTTCTTTATTTCTAACTCTATCCCTTAAGCTTAGTCCCAGCATTGATCTTTTCATTTTTTGTTGTGTTCTCTGAAGTTTCATTGCTGATGTTCTGATGAGGGATAGAGTTTCTGCACCATACGTAAGTACAGGCAAGACATACTGGTTGAAAGCTTTTCTTTTTAGGGTGTTGGGTATGTTGGTCTTGAATAAGTCACAGAGTTTACCGTATGTTGCCCAGCCCAATGTTATTCTTCTTGTTAATTCAGCTGTTTGGTTGTCCCTATTTATTTCTAGTTTGTGACCAAGATATGTGTATTTCTTAACCAGATCAATTTGAGTTCCATCGACTTCTATTAGCTGACATATTTTGATGGTGATCACTTGACATTCCAAAGCTGTTTAACACTGTTATGTCTTTGAAGATGTGCTTTTTATCTATCTCATTTCTTGTTCTTCCATCCGGGCTCTGCCAGGTTCACCTTCGATGAAGTTTTTTGTGGAAGAAACTGTACATATTGTAATGTAGTGAATTACTTAAATATCATATAAAAGCATTTCCTTAAGAAGTGAATTACTAAATTGAATAAATTAATATTTAGTATGACTGATATAAAAGGTGACGCAACGATTGTTTAAAATAGGATGTAATTAAATGTGTTTATCAACTAGACATGCACCTGCATAAATATGTGTCATGCAAACATCTGGTTAGGTTCTAAATAATCGCAATGTCTTCCGATATTTGCAGATAAGCAACGGTGATTAATGCACACTTGCATTGCACCTGCACTTAAATAACAAGAACGACCATGACTAATGTTTATGTAAAGCAATAATTAATGATAAATTGTATAAACAGTTTGAACACATGTTACGACTCTGGGCAGTATAAATACATGGGCTTTCCCATTGTAAAATTAGTCTCTTACCAAGAGTCTCACTACGATGTCTAACTAAGATCAGACGAGAGGCCCTTACTCGAACCCCTGGCCCTCAGCCAAGGGTTGGGTTAAACATTTTTTACATTGTTACCAAGATGTGTCATTCATGTAAGTAGATAGTAATGTTAAGGTTTTGTATCTTGTCTTAAGTCCATCAGACTTAGAACTTGTTAAGTGTTTTGGATTTCATATTTGTAGACCAGTTTTAATAATGTTTGTATCTAAATTAATACCAATATATTTGTTGTTAGTTAACCGTGTATTTTAATGAATACCTCTTGCATAAGCCAAGCTTTTTAACACTCGTAATGAAGTTGCTATAAGACTACCATCATAAGCAAATAAATCCAAAAAGGCACTTCGTTACATTTGGTGGAGGTGCCCGGCAAACAAGTTATTTTCTAGTAAATAGGCTAACATTGTCTCTCATCTGCACATGATGTTGTAATGTGCAGGGTTTGTTTTCAAAGCGTCAAATACTTTGTCGTAAAATATTTCTATTTTTTGATCGGTGTGATCCATAGTTGGCACATATACCTGGATGATTTTTATGCTGTATCGCATGTTCAACCTTAGGTTGATATAAATTACTTTTGTAGATATCGCTTACGTTATCAGGATGTTTTCAAATAATTTCTTGTTGATAAGGAAGCCAACTCCTCCTACTAAATCTTGTTCTCCCAATTTTAAAGTAGTAGACTAATACATGAGTGTGAGATTCTGGGGTAATTTAGTTTTAGAATGTGGCATTTTACATGTTTGTTTGAGGGTATCGGCTATTGAAACGTCATGCTGAGCCGCTGCATGTTGATGAGTTTGGGTAAGAAGTAGGGTATAAGAGATTTGGAGTTTTGGGTAGGATCTTAGGTTGGGACTTGGTTACCTTCCGGAATTTGGAAGTAGGAGAAGAGAAATCAAGGCCCATGTGGGTTGTGATCACAGAGAGTGTATCCGCTACCCAATTTAAAATTTAATAAATTAAAAAGAAATATTTTAAATATTAAACCAAAGTCAATACAGATTTAAAAAAAATGCTTAAAAGTAAAAGTTCTTGTAGTTTAGTAGAAATGAATAGTAAATTGTTTTTAGCCAGGAAACTACATAAGTCACTTGGTTGGCCACGAAGGGCCTGGTAGTTTATTATCAGCGCTAAAAGCAAGAGGTTGGTCAAATAGTTTAATAGCCGGAAGCCGTCCTGCAGCTAGAGGCCTTGGATTTTTTGGAATATCCGTTGATCTTACAGAAGAAGGCATGTTACATATTAACGATATAATAAGATTGGTATTTCAGGTACTTTTACATGAGGCTCGAAATATTTTCCGGTAATATTAATTTTATTGTATTTTTGCAGTATTTAAAGATGTTGAAAGAATTCGGACCTTTAAAGTGGGTCCAAGATGAGCAGCGTGATATATCTTCCATGATTTTTAGGTTTAAAGATAAAGAATCACCTAGAAATTATATTGCAGGGCATGTACATTATTTACATGTAAGTATGTGAGTGTTTAAAGCATGTTACGGAGATAATTCGTGTTGGTTTTAGGAATATCCTTTGGAAGAAGTGTTGAGCGCACATTATGTTTTATCAGAGTGGAAACCAGAAATGATTAATGAACTTTTAAGTGGTTTTGTTCCTGATAACGTAAGGTAAGCATCTGTTGTAAACGATAGGTAAGCTGTAACAGGTATGGAGGACCTCATCCTTCACAGTTAAGGTATTTGTCTGCCCTAAACTTATTATAATGAATTAATCGTAGGGTCGGGGTGATCGCAAAGAAATTCCAAAATGAAGTCGATCAAAAGGAACCTTGGTATGGAACGGACTATAAGCTAACACCAATTTCAAAAGACGTGCTAGATGTAAGTTAAATGATGGATTTTAGATCAAAGTAAACAGTTAGTAATTTGTAGGATTGGCAAGATTGTGGACGCTGTAGCGAATTGCGTATACCAGATAAGAACGATTTTATTCCGACAAACTTTGATCTTCACGCTTTCGATAAGGAAGTAAGTTTAAAAAAGTTTGATTAGCATTACAATAATTTGTCATTAGCTTACAGAACATCCAGTAATAATTCAAGATACCGCTTTAACTAGGATTTGGTTTAAACAGGACGATAAGTATCTTTTACCGAAAGCAAATATCATGTTTGACTTCGTAAGGTAATTCTAGTTTAGTAAAATATTAATTAACCCTGAAATTTACGCAAATAACATACGAAAATATGTTTTAGCCCCTTGGCCTATTTGGATCCAATAAATTGTAACCTAACTCACATGTTTGTGCAATTATTTCGTGATTCATTGAATGAATATATGTACGCAGCAGAATTGGCCGGATTAAAATGGGATTTAACTAATACTAAATATGGCCTTATTGTAAGTATCCTCAACTTTATTGCATTTGCATCTTACAAAAGCCCTTTTGTAGTTAGGTGTAGGAGGATACAACGATAAACAACACATTTTATTGGATAAAATTATCGATAAATTAACTAATTTTAAAGTTGATCCAAAACGATTTGAGATATATAAGGAAAATGTAAGTTTAATGTATTTAAACAGAATTAAATGTTAACAAACAATTATTTTAGTACATCAGAACTTTGAAGAATTTCGCTGCAGAACAGCCGTATCAACATGCTGTTTATTATTTAGCCGTTTTATTAACGGAACATTCGTGGACGAAGCAGGAATTATTAGCGGCAACTGAACGTAGGTTATATTCGAGCGTTCGAGCAGTTTGAGTCACACCTTCGATACATTAAATTTAAAAAAATATTTTCAGAACTGACAATAGAAAGGTTAGAAGCATTCATTCCACAAATGCTTTCAAAGATGCATATCGAGTGTTTAGTACACGGAAATGTAAACAAGAAGAAAGCGTTAGAATTAGTAGACATTGTAGAAAGTCGTTTAACAACAACGGTTAACATAACACCTCTTTTACCTCGACAGCTTTTATTAAACAGAGAGCTTCAGTTAGAAGATGGCTGTGATTATCTTTATAATGTAGAAAATAACGTTCATAAATCATCGTGCGTTGAATTATATTACCAGTGTGGATTGCAAAATACTAAAAACAATATGTTACTGGAATTATTTGCTCAAATTATTCAGGAGCCTTGTTTTGATATTTTAAGAACTAAGGTGAGAATGCGTCGTTGTGTATTCTGTAATGGTTTTAACAAGTTATTTGTAGGAGCAATTAGGTTATATAGTATTTAGCGGTATAAGACGATCAAATGGAGTGCAAGGATTGAGAGTAATTGTTCAGTCAGACAGACATCCTTCGGTTGTTGATCAACGGATAGAAGAGTTTTTAGATAACATGTTGGTAAGTCAAAATATTCTACTTTATAGGTTTAAATATCTTTGAAATGATAAGGCTGTCAAGATTTCGATGATCAGCCTTGAATTTCAGACATGGATTTTCTTTCGATACAAAACAAAAATTAAATAAAAATTGCATCCCGTCTACCAGGCAAAAGGCCTCCTCCAGGTTTTACCATTTTCATGTATCTTTTGCTTTTTCCACCCAGTCAGTTCCTCCAATTTTCTTTATGTTGCCCACCCATCTGATTTTGGGACTTCCTTTTTTTATTTTTGCCATTTTCTTCTCTGTACTTCTTTGTTTTCTTTATTGTCGAAAGAAAAGATTCGACCTAGGTACCTATATTGTTTCTTTTAAGCTTGACTTATGGCCGATCTCACCGACAATACTTATCACTAAAGCTTAGCTAAGTAGTTCTTAAAATAAAGTTGTTCTTAAATTTGTGTTTTGTCTCACCAAGCGAGTTAAGTCGCGACTTAGGCAAAGTCTAGTTCGATTTCTGCCACTAAAGCGGCAAAGGGCTTTTACATTGGCTAGTACGTTTGAAATCGATAAACGGAAGTACCGCTTCATACAAATGGGGATATGACCATTTTTTGAGTTCCACTAATTTTAATTGACAGAACGCGGCGACTTATCGGTTAGGTACCGTTTTAAGTCACCGAAATTGGTAACTTATATTTAAGACGTTTTTAGAGACATAAGTAGGACTTGCAGAAATAATAAATCGTTGTCCAAATCCATTTTTTGAAGTTCCACTACTTTTTACTGACAGAACGCAGCAACTTATAGGTTAAGTAGCGTTTTAAGTCACCGAAATTGATAACTTATATTTAGGACGTTTTTAGAGACATAAGACTTAAATTGACGGGGAGACCGCATAAGTATGTCTTAAGCAACTTAAGTATTTCTTAAATTTTAAGAACGCTCGATGAGATCGGCCATTAATGTTATTATTATTGATCATGGAAATTGAATTCACTTTATCTTATGGAGTAATTTAAGAACGTGTTTTTACTGTTCATAAATGGAAAGAATTTCTCCATTTATTTTCTAAGAAAGATAACAACGGAACATTTTGAAGGACATTGAATTTTATGCCTTTCTGTTTTATGGCCGATCTCACCGACAATACTTATCACTAAAGCTTAGCTAAGTAGTTCTTAAAATAAAGTTGTTCTTAAATTTGTGTTTTGTCTCACCAAGCGAATTAAGTCGCGACTTAGACAAATTCTAGTTCAATTTCTGCCACTAAAGCGGCAAAAGGCTTTTACATTGGTTAGCACGTTCGAAATCGATAAACGGAAGTACCGCTTCATACAAATGGGGATATGACCATTTTTTGACTTTTAATTGACAGAACGCAGTGACTTATAGGTTATAGGTTAAGTACCGTTTTAAGTCACCGAAATTGGTAACTTATATTTAAAACGTTTTTAGAGACATACGTAAGACTTGCAGAAATAATAAATCGTTGTCCAAGTCCATTTTTTGAAGTTCCACTACTTTCTACTGACAGAACGCGGCAACTTATAGATTAAGTAGCGTTTTAAGTCACCGAAATTGACAACTTATATTTAGGACGTTTTTAGAGACATAAGTGAGGTTTAAATTGACGATGAGACCGCATAAGTATGTCTTAACAACTTAAGTCTTTCTTAAATTTTAAGAACGCTCGGTGAGATCGGCCATAATGGCAAAATTTTGCAGTTTGGCATTAAAAGTGGAATTATTCGTTGGTTTTAATTACAAGTTTTTGTTGAAAAGTGTTTGTGGCTTTAAACATTGCTAAAACGTAAGATTTTTTCTGTTTTTTAAGGTTGCTTATTCGAAATTTTTGTTGTTAAATATTTACCAAGCTGCCTGAAAGATACGCAAAATTTGCGTTAGATTTTCTTAAATTGGGCTCGGAGTTCTGGGTTGGACAGCGGGTCAGAGGATTCTGAATGAAGTCTCCGGCTGGGGCTCTGCTTTTATACTTTCCCTTGGTCGTTTGTCTCGGTCTGCCCTTATGAGAAGGAAAAGGTTCGAGGGTCACGTATGCCGGCGAGTCGTTATCTTGACGTGGTTTTCGGTGCCGTTCTGGCTGGACGATATCCGGTTCGGAAAAATTCCGTTTCACTTGTACCTGGATTCGACTTGCTTTATGTAAATTTTATTTTCAAATGATATACAAAGCTTTAAATACAGGTGGCACGTTACAAGATAACCTAAGTATATAAGGAAACTATTAATTTTTGGCCAGTTGATTTTTTAAATAATAGCGGATTTGTTTAAATACATAAATCCAGTATAAATAACTAATTTTAGAAAACTAAAGGAATGATCGCGAATTAAAAAGGGGCTTAGAATACATAGGCTGAATGAAATTATTTCATATAATTTCAAAAAGAAGAAAAATCGAAATCTCTTAAAAAAATTATAGAGCTGAATGGAGAAAACAGAAATGCGATAAAGGTCATTTGTCAAAGTGAAAAGATATCTTGAATTTGTTGCCATGAAAGTAACATACAATTTTTAATGATTTTTAGAACAGTTTCATATTTCTCTATGAAATTTTACTACATAATTTCACATGTTTCAATTTGTAACATTGTAACCCTTATTTACACTTTTAAAATTTTTGCAGTTGTACTGCAGTGCTTAATGGAATTCATTCTCGTTGAAACAAAAAGGGACCGTAGTTAATACGAACGAAAAAAAAAACAATTAAAACCAAAGAAAACAAACAACTTGTAATCCCTAAAGATGAAAATATTTAAAGGCGTTGAAATGTTTAGATTTTTCAAAGTAAAACTCGAAAAATAGCAAAATAGTTTTAATTCTAAGAGTATTTATATGGAAGGTTTTCTGAAATCCATAAAATTTAGACTTGAAAATATACAGACCATAGAAGTCGCCAAGACTTTCCTTAATTTTAAAGCAATTTTTCTATCATTTTTTACCTTTAAGAGATTTCAGTAAAACGAATTTTCCTTTTAATATTTATATAGAAAATTCTCAGGTTGTAAATGTTAATGCGGTTTTGTATTGAATACTTTAAATTCAACATTTTATGAATAATAATTCAATTCAACTCCATAATTTTTGGAAATTATTTGTATACAAAAATACCAATATTTTAGACTTTACACTGTGATATTATTCTGTATTCAAAATTTTCAAAAATAAATAAAAATTTACTAAAAATATACCCCCAAAAGGATTGATCCTTAAAAGTATAATATCAAAACCTTTTATTTCGGAAATTTTATATAACCAACTTTTTTGTGTATTACTTAAACATTGAATTAAAAATGTAGTGTCCATTCACATTCTTTAATTAGGTACTTTAGAGTTTAAAAATCAGAATTTAATTTTACCTGTTTGAAGTTCTGAAAAACTATAAAATACACCCTTAATTTTAATTTTGGGGATTCTTTTTGATATTTTATTGTATTTCTTTACGTAAACTTTTCCTTCAACTGCTGCAAAGTAGAATTAAAATTAACTCTCTGGAAATGTAAAGTACTATACTTCATTCAAGTTAAAGATAAAGTGGATGTAAACAATGATCGGCGCGTGATCAATGCGTGATCAGCACCTGTGCTCCATTTTGACTAATACGATTGGCTGAACCCTCACCACTGCACCCTGGAATTACACGTCGTTGATATCAGTCCATGTCCGGCTTAAAATTATTTTATTTTCATTTTATTTTTTATTTATTGTACCCTACATTATCATCGAATAAAAATGTTCTTTATAAAATGTTATTCATTACCAAATGTCTAATTATTAACATCATTTCAAATTTGTTTTTAGTTGATTTTTTAAATATTTTTTTGCTATACTGGTTTGTATGCAAATCTTTACGAATTTCCTTAATACTACCCTGTTTCTTTCAAGCACGTGAACAGCGCATGTATTTGTTTACATCCACTGTATCTTTAACTTGAATACAGTTATAGGTGGATATTTGCTAATATTTTTTTAAATCTGAAAAAATGGTTCCAAATCGAATCCCAAGAATGTTGCAAATTAAAACTAATAATCTCAACAGCCAAAAACAAAATTAGAAACGAAATTAAAAATCAAAAATTGTTTAAAGTTTGCCTGAAAAATTAACAAATTTTGGGTCTTTCAGTATTGATTTTTGTAATTAGTTAATGCTCCTCTTTTGAGATGAACCATCTAAACTGTGTTATATGAAATTGATTAAAAATTCAAATATCCAACAGATTTTTTAAAATTATTGCATTGAAATTAAGTTTAATTCTTTATATAAATAATAAAGAAGTCTATAATCCGTCCCCTTTATGTTTTTAAATTTTTTGAATATTAATTGACTTTGCCTTTATATTTATTAAGAAATAAAAATGCTTTATGATTTTCTTTTGTGTGGATTGTCTTGAACATGTTTAGTTTTTTATGAGCGTTTATTCCACAGTTGCTGCAAATTCAAAATTAAAATTTACTAATATAAATTTTCTGGAAATCAGAAAAAATTCTGGTATATCTGAAAATAATGTTTAAGAATTCTAGAACTTTATGGTTTGAATCCCAAGAATTGTAAGTTAAATCTCACCATTTCAAACTTAGATTTTGAAACTTTAGTTTTGATTAATCTTGAAGTTTTAAATTTTAAAAGATCAAATCACGAAGCTTCAAAGCTTGATGCTTCACAACATGAAGCTTTAAATCTCAGCATTTAAAACTATGAAGATTCAAATCTTGGAAACTTAGATTTTGAAACTTTAGCTTTGACTAATCTTGAAGGTTTAAATTTTAAAAGATCAAATCTCGAAGCTTCAAATCTTGATGCTTCACAACACGAAGCTTTAAATCTCAGCATTTAATACTTTGAAGATTCAAATCTTGTAGATTTCAGTTTTGGGGTCCAACATTCAAGCTTTGTAAAATGTTTCATATTGAAAATTTAAATCTTGGAGCTTGGAGGATTAGATCCTGAAACCTTGAATTTTGAAGTTTTAGCACTTTAAACTTTGAAGTTTAAAACCTCAAAGCTTGGAACCTGGACATTTCAAACCCTGTAGATTCAAACTTTAACGATTCAAAGTTTGATTATTCAAAAACCCCGAAGTTTCAAATTATGAATATTTTTTAAAGGATCAAACCTTGAAGTTTGTAGCCTTCACAGATCGAACCGCGAAGCTTCAAAACTCAAAGCTTAAAACTTGGAAATTTCTAACCCTGTAACTTTGATTATTCATACCTTGATAATTCAAATTCGGAAGTTTCAAACTATGAATATTTAAATTGTAAAGGTTCAGACCTTGAAGTTTTAAGCCTTGACACTTCGAACTTGGAAGCTTAGAACCTGGAAATTTTAAACCCTGTTAATTCAATATTTGATTAATCAAACCTCGAAGTTCCAAATGATGAATATTGAAATCTCGAAGGTTTAAACTTTAAGATTGATTAAGATTAAGCCTTGACATTTTGAATCTCAAAGCTTAAAACTTCGAAATAACAAACCTTGTTGATTGAAACTTGAGCCTTGAGTATTTAAACAATGAATATTGAACTCTTAATGGTTTAAATTTTAAAGGATCAAACCTTGGGAGTTTCAAGCCTTGATACTTCGAACCTCGAAGCTTAAAACCTTAAAATTTCAAACCATGTTGATTCAAACTTTAATGATTCAAAGCTTATGATTCAAACCATCGAAGGTTTAAATTTTGAAGGATCAAAACTTGAAGATTCAAATCCTCGAAACTACAAATCTCGTCGCTTCACACCTCAAAACTTCAACTTGATGATTCCAAGTTTAAAGGTTCAAACCCTGAAGAAGTTTTAAACCTCAAAAATTTAAACTTTGAGGTTTGAAACTTAGGACAAGGACATCCTAGTCTACCAATTTAACTTTTAGACTTGGTTACTTAGACACAACCTCAAAATCAACAACTTTGACATGTATTTGTGTAGTCAACTCGGCCAGAATAATTAAAGCAGCCCTTTTTTTTTAGATAATATAATAATATTGTATAATTAATTCAACATTTTTTTACATAGCGATATGTTAAGGAAATAGGCAGTGAAGAGTTTGAACGACATAAAGAAGCTTTAGCAGCCCATCGTTTAGAAAAACCAAAACAGCTGACTGCGCAGTCGAATATTTTCTGGTCTGAAATCACAGCACAGCAATACCATTTCGATAGGGCCGAAGATGAGGTTGCATTTTTAAGAACTCTAACTAAAGAGGACATTATACAGTTTTATCAGGTAATACTTCTGAATTTAAAAACTTGCCCGTCAAAATTGTCCGAATATTTTTTTGGTAGAATTTATTAAAAGAAGAAACTCCAGAACGGCGCAAAATTGCAGTCCACGTCGTGTCTACGGCAGAAGGTGGAGCAGGTGTCGTAAAAGAAGTAGAAACAATAGAGTCTCCCGAGTCTAGAAACATTATTCAAGATATTACAGTATTCAAGAGTGGTCACGGAATGTATCCTTTAGTTCAACCTTACATTAACATAACTCGTAAAGGTAAAAAATGCAAACTTTGACTTGAGTGTTTATCGTAGGTAGTAATCACTTAGAATTATTTTATTTTTAATAAAGTTTTCGAATGCTGTTTCACCAAATTAAAGCTTGCAATATAAAAGTAATTAATGCACTGTCATCGGTGATTTTTTTATTAATTATATAACCACATTTAAAATAAAACGTTGAACGTGTTTTTAGTCTAAAGGAAAATTTTGAGACAGCATTTGTTAAAAGTTTAAACAATAATCTAAATAGAGTAAGTAGGTTAAGTAAAAGTTAAAGTATTGAAGGCAGAAAAACTTAAGTTAATGCGCGGAAAGTTCCGACGATTTGTTTTTGTTCCCGATAATATCAGCATATTAAAATGATGTCAGAATGTTACTAAGGATAGAAAGTTTTAACATGTTCGCTGCCAGGTTGCACACCACCTTGAAAGCCAGTGTCACTCTCATATAAATTTTTGCAGTTTTCTGCTCCAAACTGCTTTTAGTTGACTGTTTGTACAGTATTTATTCATCAGTGCAACACTGCAAATGACCCAATTTTATGTCGGTGGCACAGAGGTCAAGTTATTCGACTTGTGTGCTACCAAACACAAAAACATGGCACAGAATAAGGTATTTAGCATTCAGCTTTGACTGCAACTAAAATAGGAACTCCAGAAAATAAAACAATTTAAAGCTTATAAATAAACAATTTCATTTGTGAGCAGTGGCGGCTGCTCCATAGGGGCTCAAGGGCTCGAGCCTCCTAAAACCATTCTTAGGAAAGAGTAAAAGTAATTTACTTATTTAATTATAACATACAATTGACTGTTAATTATTACTAGGTATAGGATTTCTATGCATTTGCATGTTTTTTCTGCTTATAGCAAACATATGCAGAGTTATATTTCTACATGTTTAAGCCACATATGAATCACATATGTCAATTTGAAAGTGCATATAAATGCATATTTATGTGTTTTTTATAAATGCATGCATATTTTAGCATTTTTGAACAATAGTGCATATTTTACCACTTTTTGAGCGTTTTACGTACTTTAATTATGAAATTTCTAATATTTTTTAAAAAATTTTAGTATTTTACACAACCAACCAAGGGCGGTTTAGTTGAGTCTAGGAGAAACCCATAATCTAAGCCTATTGTTAAATACTAGGCTTTAAAATATTTTACTGCTTTAACCACCTGTGTACTTGTTAATATTTTCTAAGAAAGAAAAAGTTTCAACTAAAATTTAAATACTTACGGTATTATGATAAATAGGTATTAGGAAATTCCAAAGACCCTTTGACAACTTACTGTTCATAGAAAAATTTACCTGTACTTTTGTTTACTAATCTTTCAAATAAGACAGTTCAGAAAGGTTCAGATAAGGTGTTGTATTGTACAGTATGCGACGATAAGGTAAATGCAACAAAACGCTTTCAAGTTACACAACATCTCAACACGGTTCGACATCAAAACTGCATATATTTATTAAAAATTTCTAATAAACGCATATTTCGTGATTTTTAAGTGCATATTTAACTGCATATTTTACGTTTTTATTGTGCATAAGTGCATGCATATTTCAGCATTTTTAAGTGCATACAAATCCTATACTTAATTATTACAATAGAAATTTTGCATATCTATATAAAGCATTACTAATGTATAACACGTATTATTATCCGCCTGCGATGCGACGGCTACCCATATTTTAAATCATTAGGGCTCACATGAAACGAGCCTTTGCCTCCATAAGAAACGTGTAAGAACGAACTGAGAACGGAAATTGCCGTTTGCGGATATCTATTACTTTCCTAAGTTAAACCAAAGGCTCACTATTGTAGAGCCCAGTTCGTGTTTTAATACGTTGCGGGTGTTGTTTGCTCAGCTTGAGACTTGTATTTGAATTCATTGTTTCGGTGTCCTGTGTTTTGGGTACAAAATGACCGAAAATAATATAAAGTGTATTCTGAAAGTGAATTTTAAAACTCTTCCATTAGAGGAAAAAGTGAAAATTAAGAAACTCGGGCGACCAATGCCAGAATTGGTGGTGGCATTTTTCAAAGGACGTTTACAAAAAATGTCAATGGATTTCGGGATGTAATGAGGTAAATGCTCTGTTTTGTTTTCGGTGTGTCTTATTTTATTTTGATGGAACGGACAAAACATGGTTGGTAACAGGCTTTAAAGATCTAAAGCATTTTAATCAGAAAATAAAAAAACATGATTTAGTGCACATCATATAAAGTGTTGTATGGATTGGGCTATGTTATAAGTAGCAGTTCAGTTGGACTCAGTTTATTTGTTTATATTCTCTCAGCAACTAGAGCCTCCCAAAATAAATGATCATGAGCCACCACTCTTTGTGAGTTAGAATGCAGCAGTTGAGACAATAGCCTGGAGAATTTGGGCACATTTGGCATTCATACATAATACATAGTAGCAGTACGTTGTCCTTGCACATGGTTTGCACGTCTTTCTTGTGGGATACTTTTTGCAAGGTGTTGGTTCTGCTGATTTTCTTGGACTCTTTGGAACTTCCATCGGTGAAAGCAATCCCCTTATTATTGCAAGTGTATAAATGTAGAGGGCCACTTTGCTGCCCGAATATTTAAGTTGTAAAGAAGCAATTCAACTATGAGAAAAAACATTTTTTTGGGCCAGTGGATTGTCTTTTGTTCAGATAAATAGTATGGCAGCATCTGGTCTTATCGGTCAATGCCAGACATATACCTATTGTAGTTTACAATAGGCAGTGGTTTTTGTGCTTTTTGACCTCTTTTGTTCTGTACATCTACCATCATATTTACAAACTATGTGGAAATATGCGTTACGTCTCTTTTGTTCCTTCAATTACCAATCATCACTCCCGAAGAGTAATATGCAATAAATTGTTTCCCTTTTTCCAATTTTTTGTTTTTGATTTCTGCAGCAGTATTTTTTCAAACTCGAAACTGTTATAATAATTATCTATATAGATATGGTGCCCTGAATTTAATTTTTCCTTCAACAAAGTTTACTACTTTTTGTACATGCCCCTTTCCACCCGTTTCATCAAGCATACGTGTATATACAGCCAATTTATTTATAAAACCATCAGGATTTGGCAACAAATGCAATTTTATACCATACCTGTGTCTTTTGTTCTTTATGTATTGTCTGAACTGCAGCCGATCTCTCCAAAGCACCATGGATTCGTCTATAGGTAGATAATTCTTTAGGAGGATTATCCACTTCCAAAATTCTTTTGTTAAAAAAGTTCGGAAGAGGTCGAATTTTGTATAGTTGATCGACTGGTTTAGGTTCGTCCGGTTCAGGATTTGTTGCAAAATGTAACGTATGTAATATGAGTACTGAGTAGGAATCTATTTCTGGACATACTCATACCTGTTCCTATTATTTCAAATAAGAGATCCTGTTTCCAATAATTTTGTAATCTGGAATACATATTTTATGTTGCCCATATGCAGTACCAAAAAAATTCGCAACTCTGTAAGCCAGAAAGACATTTGTTGCATTCAGATTAGTTTCATCAACAATTATTATTATTATTATTATAAGCCTAATTTACAATAAAATATACAAATAATTTTAATAATTCTACAAAATCACTTTGATACTACAGTCGAACTTCAATAAGTCGAACTTCGATAACTCGAATTTTTGATAACTCGAAACAAATTGGTTGGCGTTAGCGTCAAGAGTGAGAATTATGTGTAATTTTTCCTTGATAACTCGAACTTCAATTACTCGAATATCTTCATAATTCGAATAGAATATTTGGCGCCACCTTCGATAAGTCGAATTTTCTGGGAATCGTTGAGCGTTTTGCGTTCATATTTAAAAACCAATGAACATACAACCGATTCTCTGTATAATAGTTTAAATAACATTGACCCCTTAACCATAATATGTCCCCTCCTCTGTCCCTGTCTTATTGTTACACCGATTAAGTAATCGTAGTTTTTATTTTAGTTTCTTTGCCACCAGCGAACTAATTTATTGTTTAAATATTAAATTACCCTGCTAAGAGTAGACAAAACAATAATGCATTCGTTCAGATATTTGTTTACCGACCCTAAATTCTCGGTAATTAATTAGCCATCAAACTTTTTGAATCCGGGGTATTAATTATTTTCAACGTAAAATATTTTTAATAATTCAGTATAGTCCCATGGTCGGGTGTAGGCCTCCCCAAGGTTATGTACTCTCTACTTTGAGCAGATCGAATCCATTCGGGCCAGCAATGGATTCAATGTCATCACATCATCTTTTTCGTGGATGTCCTCTTCGTCTTTTCTGCAGTTGGGGCGCTGGTTTCTGTATCTTCATTGTTTTCGTCCATCTAGCTTCCTGTCGCTCTAAGTGGCCTGCCCATTTCCATTTTAATGTCTTGCATCTTTAATACATCTTGTTTTATTCCTAAACATCTTCTAATATCCATTCTCATTATAGATCTTAACATTTTGTTTTGTATTGTTTGAAGTTAATGTAGTTTGGTAATAATCAGTGGCGTGTTTACCATGGAAGCTAGGGAAGCACAGCTTCCCCTACGTAAACTAAATACCTACAGCGTATAATTAAATTAATATACAATGGAACTCCCATAAGTCGAACTCCTGTAACTCGAAATTTTCTTTAACTCGAATTAGGGTTGCCATATTTTCAAAATTCAAATAACGGACAAAATTTTTTCTTTAATATGCATTCAATAATAAGGTTCTAACACGAAGCGAATTGACTGTTTTTTACTTTACCTAGGCTGTGGTAAGAATGCTTTGGCTAGGCACAGTCTAATAGTATATTAAAACACGAGTTACAGAAGGCATCTTTTCGCGCACGAGTCCGAAATTTGGAAACGAGTGCTCGAATTGCCTTCTGTAACGAGTTTTTTTATACTATTTTCTCTGTTTTGGCTTCCACTTACATTATTTCTTTTTATAAAAATAGGTACTTGCAATTTCGAGTTGGGAAAATTTGGTTAAGCCTGTGTGACACGATGCTAAATTTTACATAAAATTTACATGTAATTTCTATGCGAAATTTTTTTACTCGTTGCATACAGAAAATAACGTGCTAAATTCTCTGCTAAATTTTCATGTAAATTATTTAAAACGTGTTCTAAATTTGGAGGTAAAAGTGCGCGTAAATGTGCGCGGTAGTCTAGCCACGCCCACTTTGAATTTTGAACTTCCAAGCGTTATTTTCCGCAGATAACCAAAATAACGTGTTTACAGTTTACTGATTCCATGCTTTTTTCTATCATGTGGTGTTCATAACAATTGTTTGTGCTTGTAAAAATTTAATTTCACTTCATTTTTGTCAAAACCTAAACACAGCTGATTGTTGCCAATATGACAGTTATGACAAATAACTGGAAATGTCCCTAAACTGTTTGAAAATACGCAGCCGCGTGTGCTATATTTCACAAAAAAAATGACACGCGTTGCAAACAGAAAATTGTGTTTAGCTGCATAAAATCCTGCTAAAAATATGGGTAAATTTACATAAAAATTTTCATGTAAATTTTATATAAAATTTAGCATCGTGTCACACAGGCTTTAAATAGTTAGGTTGGTAATGGTGATTTTTGCTTGACAGTTGACAGACGTTTGACATTTGACGTTTTTGTTGCCTAGCAACTGACTGGTTGCTTAGCAACTGAATGGTTGCCTAGGTATTTTGTGTATTATTTGATACAGTATCACCAATTTCTGAAAACAAAATATCACCAAAAATTGCGGAGCGAGTATGGAGACGGATGGCGGAGGGATTCGAAGAATAAATTTGAAGTTGTATTGTTCAAGGACGTAAAATTACTAAAAATACGGACACGTTGCGAAAACGGACCGGACGTACGGACACTTTTCAAATAACGTACTGTCCGTTATAAAAACGGACGTATGGCAACCCTAACTCGAATATTTGTGCGTTTACTTTTGAGTTTATATGCATATTAATCTTCTTAACTCGAATTTCTCTAACTCGAATTTATCTGTAACTCGAATTTTTTTCTGGGATTTTAGTGGTTTGAGTTAGAGAGGTTCCACTGTACCTTAAAAATTTAATATTATATATTATCCTGTTGACCCGAATATGTATAATTATTTTCAATATTTTTTCAAAAAGAAAATTATAAAACTTGTGAATGGTTGACTGGTTGTGATAATAAGTCGCTTTTATTTTGCTGGCCATGCATTTTATTTTCAAACGAAAAAAATTTGTGGAATAAAAATGGGTTTGCTGATTTAAATAATTTACATAAATTAATAAAAAGACATGGGTCCAGTCAATCGCATATACATATGATAATTAAAGAAAAAACCTTTGGGAAAATCAGAATAGAACACACATTTGACAATCAGTTAAGAATTGATACAGGAAAACATAATCAAGAAGTACGAAAAAACCGTGAAAAACTTAAAGGCATTGTCAACTTATGCAACATATTTAGTAAATATCAAAATACGTTAGTTAAAATACTCGTAAAACTACCCGCAGTGGTAGAATTTCAATATCTTTGATAATAACCACAATAAACGGGTAGAGAGAATTCATTTCCCGATACGTGACGTCACGAGTGTCGGCCACCTGAGGCTCCTAAACAAACGCAACACCCGCGTTGCTGGGTTACTAGTATTGTTAGTCGACTCGGAATTCCGCTCTTACTGGCAAGCGACACTCGTGACGTCATATCTTAAACTTTTAGCTCCCATAACACGGTAACGAATTAAAATTCGGCCGTAAAATTTTGCACAGGTACAATACTCACTTTACTCAATCAAATTATAAAATAAAAAAAAAACGACTTTTCATAAGTTGACAATGCCTTTAAGAGGCTGATAGATGTGGTTTGTTTCCTGGGAGAACATGAACTTGCATTTCGCGGTCATAGTGAAACTGAACATTCTTCAAACAAGGGAAATTACGTAGATTTAGTAAACTTATTGGACAAGTATGACGAATTTTACAATCCCATTTAGATAATTCTACAAGATTCAAAGGAACTTCTAATTTTATACAAAACGATCTTATTCTATGCATAGAAAAAGTAATATTGAAAAAAATAAAATATGAAATAGACGAAGCCCCTTTTGTTGGTATAATTCTGGACGAAACTACAGATGTGGCAAAGTTATCAAAAGTCTTGCGTTATGTAACAAAAAAAAAGGCGAAATTAAGGAACGGTTTATAGGATTTTTAAATGTTTCCATGCAAAGAACAGCTTCTGCTTTACATGATATTGTTCAGACCATAGTGAATGATTATAATTGTGGTTCAAAATTAGCAGCTCAAAGCTATGATGGAGCAGCAGTAATGGCAGGTGAATTTGGGGTCTACAGGTTAAAGTAAAAAAAAACGTATCTAAGTACATTGTATGGCACATCGCCTAAATTTGGTTTTACAACAGTCTCTTAATATAATAAAGGAATTTAAGATTTTTTTTCAAACTTTGTGCGGTTTGACAGCATTTTTTCCAAATCTGCAAAAAGAACCAGCGCTTTAGATAGAGAGGTTCATAAAAGATTATCAAAAGTAGCCCCCACTAGATGGAATTACAACAAACTGTATTTGGATATCGACAACCACTTATTGAATTTTTTCAAAATATTATGGATAACCAGGCAGAAGGGACAATGAGACTGCAGTTTGCTCTAGAGGATATTTAAATATGTTAGAAACTGAAACTAATTTTAATCTTTTATTAAATATTTTTTCCGAGATATTTCCATTTTGTGACAACTTATTTGCCATTTTACAAAATAAAACTAGCGACATTAATTTTTGCATAAAAAAAATTCGGGAATTCCAATCCATGATTTGTTCTAAAAGAGAACAATTTGATCATTTATGGACTAAATTTGAGTATTTACAAATAAAAAGAACACAGAACAGACGAAAAATCACGTTTCCGTAAGTTGTTCTTTGAAATAATTGGCAATATCTCCGCCCACATCGGCACTAGATTTAACAACTTTAAGAACTTTAAATTTCTAGAATTAGTTCATTTTTGCCATAAAACTACAGTTCCTGAAGAGGCCTTTGATTCACTTAAACAAACTTATCCACAATATTTTGACTTTCCTGCATTACGTTCCGAACTCACAGTGATTTACAATACCTTAGAAGGCTTAAATAAAACTAATGCTAGTGAGTTATGGAAATCCTTCAAAGATTGCGGACTAGATCATGCTTGTCCTGAAATTGTTAAATTATGCAAATTGACACTCACTATCCCCGCCACAAGTGCATCTACAGAACGTTCCTTTTCCGCGCTTAAACGAATCAAAAGTTTTGTTAGGAATTCTACAGGACAAGAAAGACTTTCTGCTTTGGGATTAATATCAATTGAAAAGGAATTAGTGCAAGAATATTCTCGCAAAAAAAGTTTTTATGATGACGTTATAGTTTGCAAAAGAAAATAGACGTATGGCACTTCATTTTAAGTAAGGCAAGATTTTATTATGGTTGTAACTGTACGAACCCCAGGTGTGTCACCCTTTACAGTTTTTCGCTGTGATCGTCTAGTTTTTCACTAAGATTTCCTGCACCCTCAACCCTTATTGGTTCTTACCCTTTACTTAAATAACTGACTATGTAGTCAGTGGACCCTTAATGTTGTTGTGGTTCGTTGATCTAGAGTAGCTCACCTTATAAAACAAGAAATAAATACTCCACCAAGTTTAATACATATATTATAAAGTCAGATTTATGTACAGATATTTACAAATACCGTAAATAAGTAAGCATAGTGTGCCAAATGTGGTTTACAACCAATCTTTTTGGCGAGGGTGCAATTGCCCTCTAACGAGTGCGTGCGTTATGCAAGACTCTTAATTAGTACATGAGAAAGCGTTGCCTCTCATGTACGAGAATATACGAGATACTAGGTATCCTCGTACATTGTAAATGGTCAGGGATGTTTCACGCTATCGTTGATTGAGAATACGCCCAAGACATATCTCAGTAGTCAGAATTGTCGTTTTATTGTAATTAATTGTGATCAGTACTTACACCAGGACAACCTTACAGTAAATTTCGATAAAGTTTAACCTTGAATACGTGACATATATTAAAACTGCTAACTTTTCGGTTAATTTGGATTACTCAGGGCGGCCCCTCAATTGGAAATACGGCACCGCGATGTACGTATTACGAAGAATTTCTACAGGTTACTGCAAAACAACAAAGTGCAATGCAACCAACTGTATACTTTACAGTAATTAGATACACTAATTAGCGTACTCGTCGAAATTTCAGACGGCTATACAGATAGACTGAATAACCAGGACTGGTTGCTTTGGTAAAATTTGAACTCCTATTTATACTGAGAAAATCCGCGTGCCGTCCCCGCGGCGATTAAATGTTCTCACGGTTTTGCCTAAATAGCTTGGTATCAAAGTTTCCATGCGTAACCCTTGCTCTCTAATATCATAAATTCCATGGTTGAGTTAAAATCCCAATGCTTTGGAATATTTTAAATTACTCTGAAATTTGATACTTTTAGCAGACCCTTGTGGGTCCCCTTGTTTACATATATGCGGCGAATTAATTTGCCAAAAGAAACGTGATTTTACGCCGAAGATTTATGATATTTCTGTTATTAGTTTACACATGAAATCGATACTGTGCCACATTCTTGCCCCCAAGAAACACCCCTAGCGTCACGCTTTGAAAAAAATAATTACATTGCAATTCGAATTCCTGAAAAATTAAATTTATAAACACGCAGGTGGCTACATGGTTTGTAAAATAAATGTCTTTTTTGCATCAAAAAATTTTTGTCTGCGACTTTATTTTACTCTTCAGCTTCCCCTTTCCTCTGATACAACATCTTTATGCGAATTTACCTGTGTAATAGCATTTTCTTTATCTGATTCTGCCGGCCTTGGATCTTTAGTTTCAGGTTCAAAAACAAAATTTTCCTCACTGCCCTTTTCACTTAAATCTACATCCGCTTCATTTGCAGGGTACCATCCATCGTCCTTGGATTTCGCATCACTTATTTTATCTTTCAACTCAGCTTCGGTGCTTCGGTCAGTTCTTTATCCGACCTCCATCTTTTAATACCAGAAGGTCCAGGGGGTAGGTAGTTTATCAGCCATTTTGATACACAAATCATAAAATTACCCGACGAAAAATGTAAAAACCGCAGCCGTACCTATGGATGCTTCACTCACATGACGGCATGTGTTTTTTTTAGCACAGCACAATTTGTAAACTGAGTTTTGTAGAAGTGATTGATCCAAAGAAAAAAACGCATTTGAATTAGGTAAATCTAGCTCTTTGTTAATAACATTTGACATAATTCTAATATGGGAAGAATGCTATTGTTAAATACAGGTTGTCGGAACTTTTTGTATATTCACCGATTGTAAAATAAAATTTTATACATAAATATACTAATCTTACTGTACACTTTGGAAACATAACCTCAAAGCTTAAATGTGCAAATTATGGGCCGCATATCAACTTGATATGTATACAATTTTATTTTAAACCCGGTCTAGTTTCATTTGTTACTAATTTTGCCCTATATCAATGGCATTAACTAGTAATCTGGTAAATATTAGTCAATGCTTTAAGCATGTAGAAGTGGTAAGCTCAGAGGTAGGTTTTTATTTTTTCACCAATTGTTTTCAGCTGATGTTATTCTTTCGGATTGAAAATAACTGGTGGATAGCACAGCTGCCCAAAAGTTTTTTTGTTACTTTAAGTTCTATTATTTGCTCGTCCTAATTTTAAGTGTAACACCAAATAAACGAGCATGTTTATTTCCATTTTTTTTACGTTTATATGTAATCGTTTGTAAACAATTATAAACTAATTTGCTGATTATGTTTAGATGCACACTTTTTTATATCTTATAGCACGAGCACATCATGTTACATTATCAAAGTACACATTTCGGTAAGAATGCAAACGGGGGAAACCGAGGACGCACTGAATGTCTGTGAAGTTTGGGAATTTCGATGTTTAGAGTTAAACAGTTTGATAAACAATTCAAGATCGTTTGTATGGTCATGCGGCCCCAACTTTCCTCGTTCGTGTTCTTGCCGAAGTCTCTTGTAAGCAATTAACTAAGTAAGAAAAAATGACGGCAAATAATCTTATACTTAGAATCGAATAACATTTTAATGTAAGTTGTTAGGTAATGAAAACGCAAGGGATCTTTTCGTAATAATTTTAGGGGTTTCTGTAAGTGAAAGTGGTTAAATTAAATATTAAATATTAATGTTAGATTATATAGTGGAACTGTGACGATCGTTTGGGCGAGCTCATTAAAGTTTTGTTAAAGGAGATCTTGATTGCGTAAACTTAGTCAGAGTTCGGCCGTATACATTTTAAAAATATCTGCTTGTTGCCCACTTGGGTTGTATCTATGTAATCGTACGGAACAAAATCTAATGTTGCAGAAAATCGGTGTGACGTTTATTATTAACACAATAATGCTACATATTTTTATTTTTTACAGTTAACCAGACGAAATCGTGAAAATTGGTATGTACAAAAATACAAATAAATTTAATATTTTACTACGTATATTAAGAAACAAAATGTAATCTAATCATCAACTCAGTTACAATGGAATCCAAATATTGCAAAGTATAATTGTATATTTATTATTAATATAAACAATAAATATTACACTATAATTACAAGTTGTGTATGTATTAAAGTTTTATAAATGAGGAAAATGTGTGACGGTTAAGGCGGTACGACCCGCTTAAAAATTGCAAAGTGAAGTCAATTTTTTACCATGTAGACTTTATTTAAAAAAACGAAACATAGCGTGACAGTTATAATTGCGTATGGACCAGGTGAAAATGACAAGGTAGAAGACAAAAATAGGTTCTGGGAAATGTTAGAAGAATCAATTGAAAATAGCAGAAATGAAGTAGTAGTTTTAGGGGACCTAAACAGCAGAGTGGGGAACAATGTACAGAAATATAAAAATGTGATAGGCCCATATGGAGAAACAACCAAAAACAGTAATGGCCTGAGGCTAATCGAGTTTTGTATTGATAACGAGATGGTAGTTGCTAACACCTTCTATGAACACAAAGATATACATAAATTTACAAGAGTAGAACCAATGGGAAACGAAAAATCAATAATTGATTATGTACTAGTGCAGAGTAGCAGCAAATGGAAAATAAAAGATGTAAGAGTGAAAAGAGGGAGAGAATTGGGAAGTGACCACTTCCTGCTGGTGACGGAAATGAAGAGACAAACAGAGACAGAGAAAAACAGCATGGATGAGCAAAAACCTAAAACGGAAATCAACACGAATAAACTAAGAAGTAAGGAAATACAAAAGAGATTTAAAGAAGAAGTCCAAAGATTCAGCACAACGACAAGTGGCACCCAAGATTTAGAAAAAGACTGGTCAAATTTCAAAGAAATAATTCTCGGGGCAGCAGAAAAAGTGTGTGGCACAACCAGCCGAAAGAGGAAAAGACAAACGAACTGGTGGAATGAGAACATTAAAAAAGAAGTATATAAAAAGAAACAACTCTGGAATAAATACCTAAAGAGCAACAAAACAGAAGACTATGAAAGCTATAAAGAACAAAGAAAGAAATGAAAGTACTAGTAGCCCAAGCAAAATCATTGGAATGGGAAAATTTTGGCATAGATACCGAGGCGAACTTTAGGGAAAACCAGAAACGCTTTTATAAAATAATTAAAGGAATGAGACAAGGCAAAAAGAATCCGCTACACTATATAAAAGATAATTCGGGCGAGATACTTACCAACGGAAAAAGCATAATTAGAAGATGGAACGAATACTTCCAGGAGCTGCTAGGAGGAACACAAAAACAAACCACTCAAGAAACAATGGAGAAGGATCAAGAAGTGCTGGAGGCAGAAGAAGAGGAAGAGGGACGTCAGGATGAAGAGATTAGTTTAAAAGAAGTGGAAGAAGCAGTGAGAGGACTAAAAATGTACAAAACAGCTGGACACGATAAAATAAAACCCGAAATGATGAAGTTCATGGGAGACATAGGATTGCAGCACCTGCACAAGATAATACAACAAACGTGGAGAGAAAATAAAATACCCAAAGATTGGGAGGTAGCAATCATCCAACCGATATATAAAAAGGGAGACAGCAGGAGATGCGAGAACTATAGAGTTATCTCGCTCCTGAGCGTACCCGGAAAAATTTATGAACGTACTTATATTGGAGCAGAGAGCGAGGAAACTGATAGACCCAAAGCTAAGAGAGTCTCAGAGTGGCTTCAGAAGAGGAAGAAGCACACAAGATGCAATATTCGGTTTAAAACAAATAATAGAGGAAACCATATCATATGATAAAGAGCTCTACGTATGTTTTGTGGATCTGATCAAAGTTTTCGACACGGTGCCCAGGGAACAGGTATAGAAAGCTTTAAGGAAATACGGTGTGAGAGGCAGATTAATAAGAGCAATTAGGTGCCTATACAGTAATACAAGAAATTATGTTAGAACCGGAACTGATAGTCGAGTCAATGAAGGTTTTTACTTCTAAACCCACTAAAACAGAACCGATTTTGATGATTTTTTTTTTAAATTGTTTGTTATATTAAATTATTCAAAATCAGAAACATTTCAGCTGGCGCTATGAAGTATTTATATTGTATAAACAATTAAAAAAAAAATATTAAAATTTTTTTAACTAGAAGTGACTAATTTTGAAAATTTAGTATAATAAATAATTTTTGAATAAAAAAGTTTCAAAATTTCCATTTAAAAATGTTAATATTCAATCAGTCGGATGCAAGAAGATAATATAAGTACAAATATATAGACATATGTATATTGTCAACTGAAAAAATCAATACTTTTATAAGAATATCTAAACACGCACAAGAAATCGACCTTTTGTATCACAGGTAGAGGAATTCAAAGTCAAACTCCTGATGTTTCACCATGATTTTCGGAGTGAACGCGTGTGTTTTGAGGTTATTAATCTGTTAAAATAAGTTTTTAACACTAAATATTGAAAATATTAGTGAAAATTGTTGAAGAGAACTTAATTATTGATAAGAATTTAGAAAAAAATGCAGAGACAAGTAAAAATACGATGGAAAAAGTAATTATATGTCATTTATTCTTGGTTTGTATTGAAAATAATTGGATTATATTTGCTTTTAAGTTTGTTTATGCATTTTGAAGAATCGAGTTATTATTCTTATTATTATGTTACATTTATATTACATTATTACAGTTATTATGATACATTTATATGCTGTAAAATCACATTTTTTTGTAATTTTGATCATTACAGCAAAATCGCTTGCGTTGCATATAAGTTAAAAAATGTTTCCCGTTTAATAAATAATTACTCAATCTTAACTAAATTTTGTTTACTTATTTGGGACGTATTGATTTAACGATTCTAAAAATTTTAGCCCTTTAAGTGTAATATTTTTAATTCTACAGTACTTTTTTCACTGCATTTTCTGTGCGTTATGCTCGTCGTTAAGTTTATTTGCAAAAACAATTTGTGTTAAATTATTCTTTGGATGTAATGAAATCTTTTTAAATTATTAGAAATATATTTCCTTTCTTACAGCTATTTCCCTTTGAATTTGATCCTCATATTTAAAATCATACGTGTTAAAAACATTTTCCAACATTCTTTTATATGTTACAGGAACAGCAACAAGATACTGTAGACTCTGCAGTTAATTGTTGTTGTATTTGCAAAGAACAAGAGAGTGCAGATACACAAATTATACAAAGTTTTTTCAAAAATTTCAAATTTGGAATTCAATTCTTGCATCCGAATGATTGAATAATTAACATTTTCCAATGGAAATTTTGAACCTTTTTAATTCAAAAATTATTTTTTAAACTAAATTTTCAAAATTAGTCACATATACTTTGTTAAAATTTCATCGATAAAAAAATTGTCAAATTTTTTTTAAAATTATTTAAACAATGTAAATAATTGATAGCGCCAGCTGAAATGTTTCTGATTTTGAATAATTTAGTATAACAAACATTTAAAAAAAAAATCGACAATTTTCGTCGCAACAACCAGTCGTGTTCATGATGGCAAAAAATTGCCGATAAAATTCTAGTCACTTATGATATTACCGTTGATAAAACCTGGAATAAAAAGAAGAAGATGGTGGAATGAAGAAGCTAAGAGGAAGGTAAACGAAAAGAAAATAGCTTGTAAATAAAAGAAATAATGCAGATGAAGTTGTAAGACGAGCTAAAGCAAATTCATGGACATTGTTTAGGGAAGAAATAGTGAACAATTATAAAGATAATTGTAAATATTTTTGGCCCACAATTAAAAGGTTAAAAGGAAATACAGCAACACGTATCTAAAGAATACAAAGGATAATGAAAATAAGATAGTGACACATAAGAAATTGATAGCGGAGGTATGGAGAATATATGAAGAATAAGAAAGCAGTAATAGAGAATCACGAAAATAACACACAAGACGAAGTAGTAAGTACACAACATAACATAACAGTTGAAGAAGTGGAAAATGCGATAAGTACAATCAGGAAGTACAATGTAGGAAAGCTGCAGGGAAGGACGAAATAGCACCGGAGATGATAAAACTGGGAGGAAGTACACCTGTAGAATGGATTACTGATATCTTTCAGATGGTTTGGATTCAAGGAAGAATTCCCAAAGAATGGGAACACAACATAATTGTGCCACTATTGTATAAAAAACTGTGGAAATTACAGGGCATTATGTATGTCATCAGTTATATTTAAGCTATATGCAAAAGTACTAGAAAAAAGATTAAGGTTTGAAACAGAAGAGAGACTGAGAGAGAAGCAGGTAGCATTTAGACCAGATAGGCAAGACAAGACCATATCCATACAATAAGAATGATCATCGGGAAGAATTTGGAAAAGTATAAGGAATAATTACGGTTGGCATTTTTAGATATGAGTCGCGTTCGACAATATATCAAGAGTCATGGTTTGGGAAGTATTGGAGATATATTGAGTAAGTGGGAATTTAATAACAACCATTAGAACAAAAATTATGAAAGGTGTGAAAGGGGACAGCTTGAGCTCACTGCTGTTTATGCTCGTAATGAACGAAGTGATGAATCAATGTAGCAGGAACTTTACAAAACAAATATAGGAAATCGACGACTACAACCAATATATCTAGAACAATACATTAATCTATGCAGACGATGTAATCTTAAACTCTACGAAAATATACAACTACAAAGGGCAATGCACGTTTGGAAAGAAGAATTGGAAAGGTAAATTTCACAATAAACGTTAGTAAAAGCAAAGTTATGAAAGTTAGTAAGACTCAAACATCGAATGAGATATTATTGGAAACTGGAAGAGGTCGATAGATACACATACCTAGGTACGCTTATCGCAAAAGGTGGGGAATTGGATGAAAAGATAATTAACATAATAAACAAAGCTACTGCAGAGAATTGGATATTAAATGACAGATTATGATCCAAAGTAACAGCGACTGAAATGAAGTGTTTACAGCAAGCAATAGGATACACCAAGGAGGTATGGTTAATAATAATACAATAAGAGAACTAATCAAAGTTGAGCCTGTGATAAGAAAGATAGAGAACAAACAACTAAAGTGGTATGGCCATGTAGGTAGAATGAATGAGAACAGAATGCCAAGAGTAGTTACAGAAATGAAAGTGGAAGGTAAGTGACGCAGCGGTAGACCAATGACTACATGAGAGAAGCAAATTAAAATGATAGTGAGAGAACGAGGAAGAACCATGCAAGAAGTAAAAGTGTTAACAAGTGATCGAAAAGAATATAGAAAGTGACTGAAAATAAGTAGTGACAAAGTGAAGAACGATCCGACGCCCAATAGGCATAATGGGGGTAGTTAAAGAAGGAGAAGAAGAATAAAATTGTTTCGTTTTCGGTGTCTTAAATGCGAGTATTTTATGAGATTCTTAAAGCTACACTAACTTTAATTGTCAAACTACCATCGATTGTAAATTCTACGTTCGACAGTTTTGTAATAGAAATACGAAAAATGGCTGCGTTTTGACCCAGTATTTGTGAACTTAAATCACCTTGCTCGTTCTTCTGGTTAAGGATAGTAAATCGATGTTTCGGAATGAAGTTTTTATTACTTGATAATTCTATTGCCACGTATTGCGTGTCCAGGTGATGTGGATAGAACTTAATTTGCAGTTGATTACCTAAAATAAATTATTTACATATTATTTGCATTTATACAAAGTACCGAGGCAAACAAAAAGTAAAAGCAGTAACAATAGAAACCTGGAATGTGAGAACTCTAACGTGACGCAAGTAATAAGCGAGATAAAAAAGCATGGGTTATAAATCTTGGGCATAAGCGGAGCGAGCTGGAGCAACATAGGAGATATATTCTTGAAAGACCACAAAATCATATACTCAGGACAAGAAAATGAAGGGCATCAAAACGGCGTTGTTATAATTATCAACAAAAAGATACCTAAGTGAAGCAATGATAGATTGGAAACCTATAGACGAGAGAATAATTACAATGAGAATAAATATCGAAGCTAGAAAGAAAGTAACTATAGTGCAATGATATGCACCCACCGAAGTTACAGATTATGATCAACTCCATAAAGTAATGAGAAATATCCATAAAGAAGAAACGGCGATACTGATGGGAGATCTAAATGCGAAAGTGGGAACAGACAACAAAGGATTCGAGGAAATTATGGGGAGAATTACGTATATCTAGAACTATATACGGAATATACCACCTAAAAATAGGTGGCACGATGTTCTGCCATAAAATATGCCACAAGGGTTTCCCCAGATGGAAAGACTGAAAGCTAGATTATAACAAAATAAATAATAAAGAGATCAAACACAAATATACAGCTCGATTAAAAGAATTGTCGAAAGGCGTAAACTATAATGAATCAACTGAAAGGATTTGGGAAAAATACAAAACAGTAGTAAACACTCGAGTAAAAGAGTGCTGGGTTATATCAAAAAGAAGAAAGAAAAATGGATGAGTAACGAAAATGGCAGAAGATAAAAGCAAAGAAGTTAAAACAGAGAGAACTAAATACTCAAAACGAAGCAATGAAAAAAGATATTCAGAAGAAATACGAAGAATTAATTAAAGAAAGATATACAGGAAACATAGCAGAAGGGGCCATCGGGCAGCGTTGATGCAAGATAATAAAGCACTCTGTGAGAAAATTAGCGAAATTAGTAACACTAAAAGAAGCACAAACATCATAATGAATAAAGAGGGGAGAAAGTTAATCACGGCAGAGGAACAATTGAAAAGATGGGCCGAACATTTTCAAGAAGTACCTACTAAATGTAAAAAGAAAGGGATTAGAACAGAAAAAAGAAATAACCTACCCTACAGAATTAGATACAAATACTAATCCACCAGAAATCAAGGAATTGATTGAAGCAATCAAACGAATGAAAAAGGCAAAACTCCCGCAATCGATCAAATACCTACTGAGATACTTCAAATTGAAACACAAACAATGACAGAAATACTTTTACTTCTGTTTATTAAAATCTGGCAAGAAGAAAAGTTCCTAAAGGATTCGAAGATCGGCGTAATAGTCAAACTACCCAAAAAAGGAGATTTAAAAAATGTAATAACTGGAGAGGAATAACACTATTAAGCGTGATATACAAAATTTTCTGCAGGATCCTACTCTAAAGAATAACAAACGCACTAAACAAAGGATTATGTAGAGGACAAAATGGATTTAGACTAGGGCGTTCATGTATAGACATGATAAACACAGTAAGGAAGGCTACAATGTATAGAAATGCAAAGCAAGTAACAAAGTTATCAGAAGAATTTAAAACAAAAACAGGGATTAAACAAGGATGTTTATTGTCGCCATTACTATTCGCGATCACACTAGATGAACTGATGAGAAACACAATAAAAGATAAGAAAAGAGGAATACAGTGGACACTTACAGAAAGCCTAAATAGAAGACTTAGATTTCGCAGACGATACATGCTTATTGACAAATAAAACGAGCCACAAGCAAGAGAAAGTAGTCGATGTAACAAATGAGGCCAGAAAAGTGGGACTTCAAATTAATGGAAGCAAAACGAACTCGATGGTTCTAAATATAGAACTGGGAACAGTTATCAGAGTGGTCGAAGAAAACGCAGAATCGGCAGAAGAGTTCACATACTTGGGGAGTATGGTAACTACTGAAAACGAAGCAGAAAAGGATATATGTAATAAAAAGAATAGGAAAAGTAAGAAGTGTATTCTCTATAGAACTGGGAACAGTTATCAGAGTGGTCGAAGAAAACGCAGAATCGGCAGAAGAGTTCACATACTTGGGGAGTATGGTAACTACTGAAAACGAAGCAGAAAAGGATATATGTAATAAAAAGAATAGGAAAAGTAAGAAGTGTATTCTCTATAGAACTGGGAACAGTTATCAGAGTGGTCGAAGAAAACGCAGAATCGGCAGAAGAGTTCACATACTTGGGGAGTATGGTAACTACTGAAAACGAAGCAGAAAAGGATATATGTAATAAAAAGAATAGGAAAAGTAAGAAGTGTATTCTTGAGACTCAGTAAAATATGGACAACAAGAAATATCAGAGAAGATACGGAGATTAAAGTATTCAATTCTAAGGTCAAGCCAGTCATCCTTTATGAAGCAGAATCTTGGACCATAACAGAGGACATCAAAAAGAAACTTCAAGTATTCAAAAATAGATGTTTAAGGATTACTCTAGGGATATACTGGTCCAAGACTATTACGAATGAAGAGTTGTGGAAACAAGCAATAGAAGAAAAATAGAGGTACAAATCAAAAGAAGGAAACTTATATGGCTGGGACACACTCTAAGAAAAGCGAAAGAAGGAGAGCATTACTATAGAACCCTCTGGAAGGAAGAGAGAAAGGACCCCCAGAAGAACCATGGAAGAGAAGCATACAAACATGTCCTTGGCACAAATGGGTCAACTAGCACGGAGCAGACAACAATGGAAACATTTCATTTCTGCCCTATGTTCTGCAAAGGAATAATGATATACAGGGTGTGTAAAAATTCGCGTGCAAGCTCTCCGTAACTTTATTCCTTGGACAATAATAAGGCGAAATTCTTATAGCGAAAAAGTCACCAGATGCTTCCTCAACTCGTGCGAAGCCTTCAAAGTTCAAAATTGGCAACGCGAAAAGGAAGCCGTTTTTGCAAAATTCTGTTACTTTATGAATAGATTAAGTACTAACGGCAACAATTTAGTACCGTTTATCATTTAAAAGTACAAAAAAAAAATACTAGTCTTCATAATTATAATAAATAAAATGTATTTGCTTGTATCAAGAATGTCATGACATCCTTGATACAAGCATACACATTTTGAAGAATTCTGTGAATCGAAATTATGAAGACTAGTATTTTTTTGGGCACTTTTAAATGATAAACGATGCTAAATTGTTGCCGTTGTTACTTAATCTAATGCATAAAGTAACAGAATTTTGCAAAAACGGCTTCCTTTTCGCGTTGCCAATTTTAAACTTTGAAGGCTTCGCACGGGTTGAGGAAGCATCTGGTGACTTTTTCGCTATAAGAATTTCGCCTTATTATTGTCCAAGGAATAAAGTTACGGAGAGCTTGCACGCGAATTTTTACATACCCTGTATAATAATAATATAATTGAGGTGTTGTTTGGACTTGCTGGGGTTCGATGGAGGTGCTAGGCGTGCATCGGCCTCCACCAGCTTAATTAAATCTTTAACTAACGAGTTGAATAGAAATCAACTTAATACAGGTGGCTTACAGTGAGGCCGTGCCAACGGAAAAATGATTTATTTAAAAGTAAGTCTAGCAACTGAAGACTTTATACAGGGCGATTCAAAAGTATTGTCATTAATTTTAAGAGTAGGTAGAGCATATTAAATAGAACAACTTTTCTCAATAAACCATGTGTCGCAAATAAACGGTAAACTAAAAATTAAAAAGATCAACACAAAAATTGTTTGGTGGTCACTGGAATTTAAATTTATCAAACGCCCTTGTTGTTGATACTGATAAGAGAGACCAGCTGTGTACGTAAGTAGGTTAATATCAATTCGTTCTTCGCTTTCAAAGTGCATCCATCGAACGTTTTAATGGAAGGTCAACCTTTTAACTACTGAATTAATTGATGTTATTGTACTTAATTTGTGTTTGTGTAGAAGTTAATGGAGGAACATTTGAACATTTTCTGTAAGTCCTGTTTCTCTTTATTAACAACATTTTTTTCTTATATAACTTTCTAAACATGCCAATAATTGTTTATTGCCAGTCTCAGGCTTGAAAAAATGTGAGAGTAAAGTGAAACCTGTAAATTACATAATTGTGTGATGTTTCATTTATGTTTGCAAGGTCAAATTTCTATTGCAAGCTTTTAAAATAAACAAAAATTGCGATAAGCTTTAAATTTTTGCTGTAATGTACTTCTATTAAGGTCAGCATATGTACCCATTTAATTTAATGACAATATGTACTTTTGAATCACCCTGCATTTGCTCATTTTTATATAAATCAAAACCTTTCGTTATTCTACAGTGAGTTGCATAAACGATATGTTATATTATGACAAACATGTATATTTACCTGACAAATAAAAAACAGGACTATCGATATGAGTATCCGCAAAAGTTAAAATGTCATTGATATCATATATTTTCCAAAAATACAGAAAACTTCTCCCAAGTTCTGTATTTTGTATTGTTATATTATTTTTCGCTGCTTCGAAATCCCGTTTGTACGAAATCGAAAGATCTTTAGTGGTATTCGATTTTGGAACTGTAATTTTTGGGTTTTCTGTTGTGGTGCTTGTATTTTCATTGTTATCTGTAGTGTTACGTTGCACTACCTGCAATGAACGATAAGTATTTTGTTGTCGATTTATCTGTCGATCAATCTCGACGCTTTCGATGCTGTTGAAGTAATCGTAATCGTCTTCATTATACGTTCCAACTTCACTTTCGAAAGTTTTAGGTTGAATATTATTACTTGAATGATTTTCAATATGTAATGCTTGTTTGATTAGGTTTAATTCACCTAAGATTGTTCTTTCGAGCTGTATTAGACGAATATTCAGTTCCTCTGCAAATTATTAGGCTCTGAGTAAGTCAATAAATAAATAATTAAATAAGAGGAATTATTTGAATATTTTGTTAGACAGAAATAATAAGTAAAAGTTCTGCTTACTTGAAGTACAAACACCCTTTAATTGTCTTGTAACGGATGCATTAGCAGAAGCTTGAATGTCTTCAGTTGCGATTTTACATATCGCATGCTGAATCTCTTCGACCGGATTTGAATGATTCGAAAGAAGATCTGTTGGATTTAAAGTGTTTTACTTATATTATTAAAAATAGATAAGTGAAACAGGTCGACTAATTAATTCTTGCTATTCAATCTTGCGATTGGTTTGTTATAACTTATAACTTTGTGCCATGATTTTAAACACAAATAAATTATTATAAATGAGTAAATTGTTACAAATGAGTAAATTATTATAAATAAATAAATTAAAGCAAATAAATAATTTATTATAAATAAACAGTTGAATAGTTAATAGTTACATAAGTTTCAGACTTCCTAGCATGAAGTAAACAACATTTAAGTTTGTAGGAGGTTGTATAACCAAGGTTTATCTGAAGAACAATTATTTTTACTCCACATTTTTCCCCAGAAATGTTTATTTAGAAACAACCAAATTTAGTTATTAATTTATTTAAAGGTTTGTTTAGCATGTTAAGTGTCCTTAAAGGTATGAATTTGAGCTTTCAATTTTAAAATAATTTTAAGTTTCATTGTAATTCCAAATGATTTGAAAACTGCATAGAAAGTATTTTAATTTTATTTATTCTTATTGTAGGATTTTTCCACAAATAATCTTAATTAGCTAGCTTGAAAATAAATGAAAAAATGTTAAATATTGAAATGTAAACTGCAAAAGGGCTTACCTTCGATATATCTACAAAAACCACAATTTAAATAAACGAGTAAAACGAACAATAAATTCTTTATTTTAAGGTACATATCTATTCCGAAAAACAGGTGAATGAATTCGTTTTCACTTCTAAAACTTACTACAAAATTCTTACGTTAGATTTCATAACAGAATCTAATGTAAACATTTATCTAAAAATAATCGTCTGTTTTTAATGGGTTAGTGTGCTATTTATTGTATAATTTAAACATTGTTGATCCTGTTTTCCGCCACTACTGTTGCCAGTAACTCCAAGTTCGAATTGTAATACTATAACTAAATATGTTGTGGCGGCACCAACAATCTAAAAAAGAACATTTTTACATTAACTATTACAAATAAAATAAGAATTAAAAAAATAAAACAAGCACAAGTTTACATAAGGATTATTTTCAACAAAGTGTATACGATTAAGGAATACAAAGGGAAACAGTGCAATAGAAATACTTACAGAATAAATAAGAGTTTCATCTATTGGAAACAATTTGCAAGCCGTAAATTTAACATTGTGATGCAACAATTGTAAGGAAAAACAAGCCACCTGGAAAATTAAAATTCTGAGACTGTTAAAAAATTGCAGTTTAAAAAAGACTGTGATTAAACAATAAATTGGGGCCAAACAGCCTAAAAAACAAAATGATTTTCTTACCCCTAAATCTAGATTTCCTTCCTGAATGAACACATCTAAAGATATAACATTATGGAGAAGAATCCCGGTTTTTTGAGCCTGAAATTGTTTTAAGAAATTCAATGCAAATAATACAAAAATAAAAAGCCTCACCTCTTTTGTGGTGTTTGAGCAAATAACGACAACGATCATAATAGCACTCATGTTTAAAATTATCATGTTGGCATAATAACTTCTTTGATTCGTAGACATCTCATTTAGGGCATTTGAAAAGGATAATTTTGCAAAATAAAAGGATACCGCTATAATCGTCATGAAAGCTTGTATTATTATTAAAAGAATTTGAAACGAATATGCGTTGTTTAGTTTTTTACTGATGCTACACAAATCGTGGTGGTAAATACTGATTTGATGCATTGTTGCTAATACTTTGTTCTTTTCTAGTTGTTGGGGCCTAGAAATTAATTTAGACAATAAAATTTTAAATAGTCATTTTAAATCGTTACTGATTTTGAATAGGCAACCAACATTACACATTACAGGTAAACCTTATGCAAGCAGCATGGGTGGTTGCCTACTCAATCTTGAACTTTAATTCCTATTACGAGAAAGTTACAAATAAAATTATAATGGTCTTATGGGTCTGTAGAACGACCTTGGAACTCTGGTAACAGTTGAGAAAGTGTGGGGATGCCTATATCCAGGAGTTGACTGTGAGGGGCTGTTTGAAAAAGAATAGTGAAGATTTTATGTGTTTGTAGAAGAACTTTAAAACTTTGATAGGAGGACACGTGGGTTTAACTTGAACACAACAAAAAAATGAAGATACTTAGGCTTTATTCTCAATGTATTGTAATAAAGATGGATGTAAAATTATTAAGCGAAGTTTGAAATGCACTAACACGCGATATGACGTCATTCGATTAGGGCATTCACTGGCAAAGCCACACGCCACATGTCAAGGTTACATCTTTTAATGTAAGTATATGGAAGGGCAATGAACGGTGAAATCTGACACCTTGTACGTGCTTCAATGCAGTTATGCACTCTCCACGGGCATGACATAAGACACGGAATATTGAGAGAAGCGGTAAATTTTCTGTATAAAATCTAAACGAAAATACATTAGAGACGTGGTTTATATCCGGCCATCAAACAAGCAGTATCTACGGTAAATCGACACCCTTCAAGATGATGTTCCAGTAACATGTACGATTGTTTTATATTTTTACATCATCCTATAACGTTATCAGGCTAATAACTCCTTAGCAACGAGTTATGTTAAGATACCTTTAATAGCACTAGTGCTGTAAAGCTTATAACAGCACAATATGACAGATTTACGCTACACTTTATGAATTGCTATTGCAAATAATTTTTTATTTTTTGAAAAAAATTATTATAGGATGATATAAACCGTGTTACGACACACGTAACGTTATTTGCTGGTTACATTACTCGAGAATTAAAAAAACTCGCTCCTTCGTCGCGCGTTCTTTCAAACTTTTCTCTCGTAATGTAAAATGCTTCATAACGTTACTAGTATCGTAAATTACTATAACTTAACTCTAATTTAGAACTTGTAAAATATTTGTGTAAATTATTTAAATTCGTTTTATCGACTTAGCCGTTTTAAATGTAATTGAAACTTATTTCTTAACTGTTAAAGAATTTATTTTGACTCTGGACTTAGCGTAATTTGTGTCGATTGGGACTTGGGACATAATTTTGTATAACTTTTAAATATAATCAGATCTTAGAGTAATTTATATTTGTTCTCTTTGAATTTGGACTTAGAACCATTTATATTAGTTCGTAAAACTAAAGCACAGACATGAAATACATGAATGCTAGTTGAAATTGACTTCGAATAAAAACCTGTCGTAAAAAGCCAAGCAATATTCAAGTTGGTCAAAGGCTCTACCAAAATTATTTAAGTAACTTATTTATATTAATTACTAACAATAAACCAATCAGCCACTTCGCCACAATATAGTGAATTTTAGTTTCCTACTGAGAAACAGTTACATATAAAACTAGAACGGTCTTATGGGTGTGTAAAAAACCTTCGAACTTTTATAAAAGGACGTATAAATACAAAGGGAAAGGAGAGCGTATACATTCTCTTTGTCAAATTGAACTACAATTCTTATTTGAAAAAAGTAATAAGTTGCAATGGTCTTATGCGTTTGTAGAAAGAATTTTATAACCTCGATAATGTACGGACACGTCTGGATCACAGCAAAAGCAAAGGAAAATATAAATGGTTTAGTCTTGATACTAAATTGAACTTCAATTCCCACTGGGATTGAGAAAAGCCACAAATAAAGCGACGTTATAGGTTTACAAAAGAACCCTAAAACCTCGGCGACTATTACCGAAAGAGGGGTTTGGTTTCATAAATCTGCCTCCAATAACTATGATCCTGGGATAGCAACTTCGGAAAGCTGTATATAGGCTCAAAATTAAAGGTTTCGGGGAGTGGTATGGAGAAAAGGTATAACGAATTTTTTTAAGATTTTGAGGATCCAAACAAAATTAACGCTGTCTATGGCTTTCACAAGTTCCTTTAGGAAAGGCATGGGCAGCATCTAAGAAGTCTTAGAATTGCTTTCCAGGAAGTGGTCTTAGCCATAGGTTTGTAGGTACGTATCATAATGAAAATGATTCATGAAAATAGATTCATTTTTATCATGATATATAGTCACAAATTAATTATTATTAAAAGTGTTTAAAAACTAAAACACTGACACTAAAGTCATCTTGGGGTGCCTTGAAGCATTAGTAGAACAAAATAGGATAGTCAATATAGATCGCATTGGTAGAGGATCAACCACGTATCTGAAGAGAGGGCAAAGCTTCAGATTTTTTCCGAATCTTACCTTGACTTTGGTCGGAATCAAGCCCGAGACCTTTAGTTTACAAAACAACCTTGCTACTTTTCTACACCACCAAGGTTGGCCGATATATTGTAAAAAATAAACTAATAAACCAAGAGAGTAACTTAAGGAAATAAAAATAAATAAGAATAGGAAACGGACGAAACAACAAAGGAAAAGAGGAGGAAATGCATCAAAAAATCTGTAAACATACTTACACTTTATATGGAGCAGCATTAATCTTTTGGACAACTATTCTTTTTTTATTATCGAGATGTAGGTGTGTGCCAAAAACCTTTCCAAGTTCTATCATTTTACCATTAAGCCAAGAAAATCGTTCCTTCAGTAAGAAAACAAGCACACAAAATTGCAGTTCTACAAAAACTGTAATCATTGGTCCACCATATGCAACAACTTCTCCTGCTGATACAACGGTTAGACCTTTCGTAAACGTTTTTATGTCGAGGATAAACAGCGCCGTTATGTAAATCCAAAGCACGAACGTTACTAACGAGATGTAAATTTTATGTTTTCTATATTTTTCCTTCAAGTTAAAAGGGAGATCTAACATGTTGATCTGTTTGTCCAGCAACGACATTTCGCTTATGATTCCCACGATCTAAGAAGTAAAATTTATTAAAAGTAAACTAAACGAATCTTTTTACAAGACATTACATCTTTTCTATAAATGCAGGCGAAGAATATCCCACCACACATGCTTATCACACACAAATGGGTATGAAGATAATCCGTCACCTTCGTAATAAGGGCTTTATTTTCAATACGGGTGCTAAGAGAAAAAAACGCAAAACCGCCTAAACCAAGCATTAAACTAATGCTCCAGATCAAATCTAACCCGAATATTTTAGCATTATTTTCACTTAAATTAAAAGGCGAAAATCCTAAAATTTTCGTTGAATAAAACACAGGCTTTAAAACTGAAAATATCGAATCGGATTTGAACATTTTCTTTCATAAACTAACTCGGCAGTAAAGGAAAAAAGTAAAACACATACGTAACATTAGAATACGTAAATATTAACACTTGAATTTATAAATAATTCATATTAAGTTAAATGTTTATCGACAGATTTATTAAGGGAATCATCGTGACGTCCGCATTTTATTTACAAGTTAAGGTAAGTACTTAGATATTGAAGGTAAGCACTGTTGATAAATTTGTGTCTATGTTTATGATTAAAGACTGTTATTACATGAAACCTGTCAAGGTGATTTTTATTTTGAAATAATAATTATATGTGTGCTTTGCAGTGACGCACTTTAGGTGGTGTTTTTGTGAAATATCGTGGTTTTACATACATATATCACTTTCCATATTAATATTTATTTTTATAGTGATAAAAACACCTTTGGATATGTAAAAAACACACCCGAAATGTAAAAATTATAGTCCGTCCGCAAACGATGCGAAGTAATAAATTAAACTGACAACGGGAACTCATAGGCGTCGGTGTTAATTTTTTGTACAAGTAACATAAAATATTAAATACTTTTATGTATAAAATTTCTATGGGACGACTGTTTTTCCGTTTACAAGTATTTTCAGTGAATGGCTAGGCCACCTGCCGAGCATCTGACTTAGGTTTGATCACGAGACCGTCCGCGCTGTAGTTGAATGCCTTAACCACACGGCTACTCCGGCGATAAGCAATATATTAAAAGCATTAAAAAATGGGCTTTCCATCTTTGTAGGTTCTTATAAATTCGTAAAAAGTAGTGTAAAATCATGACCACCTATTAGAAGGGTCTGGTCTGCTGGTGGCCGTATAAAACTCAGGTCAAGAGACTGAGTGTACTAACCACCTATTTCGATATTGAGTTATCCTGAAAAAAATAGCGTAAAAGCCAGCATACTGTTCACAGGAAGTTAGTTCTCTAATAGCTTGTGGTTCTAGTAAACCTGCCTCAAACATCTTATGGGGCATTCACACAGAACATGTATTGAGGATTTTTCATTTGCATTGCATTTCCTACACCATGGGCCATTAACGATTTTCATAGTTTGCAGATGCTTCTTCGGTTGTCCTTGACCGTGCTTTCTGGTCATCTGTACTATCTACTGGGCATTGTCGGACAAAAGCGGCCTTTCATCCCTATTTGCGAGTTCCAGTGGACTATCATTTGGCTTCCAAACCAATGATTAATCTTTTCCCTCGCAACTGGTCGAGTGATTCCTAGAGCCAGTTCACATCCATAAAGAGCCTCCAGCGAACCTGCTTGAAAAACGGCGGAGTATTTACTGAGTGCAGAGGTGCAGACATCAGTTTATATATCGGTTTGTTGTCATATATTCTAGCAGCAGTTTCTTCTTTCGATTTGGAGCTGTCAGTGTACCAGACAAGCCCCTCCGGAGTCAAGACATCCTTTGGCCGATTAGCTATGCTCCTCTAGTTTGGTGGGCGACTGCTAGCAAGTCTACCATAATGAGAAACCTTAAATATATTGTAACAAAGGCGAATGTAAGAATACCAAAAACTGTAAAATTTGAATGTACGCGCGGTTGATAATTATGACGTCACGTCAGTTGTTAAGGTTAATGCACTAACAAGGCACGTGTATGCTCATCTTACAGAATATTATAAGAATGAAAGATAAGCACGTACACATTAAAGTGCAATGTACTGAGAAACCCGACACCCCGCACGAGCATAGATAAGAGACTGAGAATATTGAGAGAAGCGAGTCAATTTTCTGTATAAATACTAAGCGAAAATACATTAGAGATTAGAGGCATGGTTATGTCCGATCCATCAAAGCAACAGTATGTACGAGAGAATTGACACCCTTCAAGACGATGTTCCAGTAAATACAGGTAAGATTATTTTATGTTAACTTAAACTGTCATTCAAGACTTGTCAAATACTTGTGTGAATTATTTAAATTTGTTTTATGGACTTAGCCGTTTTTAAATGTAATCAGAACTTAGAGTAATTTATATCAGTTCACTTTGAATTAGGACTTAGAACAATTTATATTATCCTGTAAAACTAAAGCACAGATATGAAATACATAAATGTTAGTTGAATTTGACTTTGAATAAAAACCTCTCGTAAAAAGCCAAGCAATATTGAAGTGGCGACGTTGGTCAAAGACTCTACCAAAATAATGACAGTAACTTATTTATATTAATTTCTAACAATAAACCAACCCATGACTTCGTCACATATGGTGGAGGTGCCAGGTTTGGAATTACAGGTGTGATGCGAGCTACTCCCGCCGCTATTTTTAAGTCGCTTTTGGGTCTCCTGCCTCTTCACCTACTGATTAAGGCCGGGACTGGGAGTCCATCCTACAGGGTTAGGTAAAGGGGGTTCTGGACAACTAGAGCGGAACAAGTAAGGCAGTCGAGGGTTTAACCCCCGGAATTGCGCGCTAGGAGTGATTTTCTCTCCCCTACGTTCTCCTTCCATAGGTAAAGCTGTTAAGACATGCGTTTTTGGTAGGAATCACATATCCTCCTGCATCTCCAGTGGGAAACAGTGGATCTCTGAACTATTGTCTTTCCATATAAGCCGTCCATGTCAGCTTAGGGCCAAGGATAACATCCAGGTACATAACCGTCTTGGAGGGGTTTAGCGTACTGTTGAAGATTCTAGATTCCTTGAAGCCTTCTAGCCTTTTTCTTTTAGTAAAATTTACTAGTACATCCTTGGACGGATTAACTTTGTGGCCTTGCTTGGTACGCCAATTCTGCACAGTTTTAAATTAACTCTGAATGAGTTCACTGACTGTACTGGGAAATTTCTTTGCTGCCAGAATAGCGAGGTCATCAGCTTAACCTATCGTAAACGTTACCTTTTTGGTGAGCTCTCTAAGTAAACCATCGAGAACTAAGCACCATAGGAGTGGAGATAACCTACATCTCCCTCTCTAATTGACTTGAGGTTGAGGCCCCTAATTGGTAGCACTCATCTTTTTGCTCCTTAGTGCTGCAGGAGTCATCAAGAGAAGTCTCCTCTAGAGAGTTATTTGTCTATTGGGTCCATAAAGTTTTCATGAGCAACAAGAAACAGCGGTCCACTCCCACAGAGCCTGTTACGAGAGTAAGGCGACTAAAGTACGACGGAGTTTTGCATGGTACTCCCAAGGAATCGTTAGAGACATGATCATTCCGACGTCATACAGCCTTCGCCATGATGTTTTATAGTTTGGCTTGGGTCTAGATCAGTCGGATTAAAACAGGATCAGCTCGGGAATGATGTAATTTAATATCAATTTTATTCAATGGTCTAGAGACAGTTCACAGCATAGATGCAGACTCATCTCTGTCTCCTGGAGTTTGTCGGTTCCACCTTCGGACAATTAAATGCCATCCTGGTATTCCCCGACCTCTGTGTTTGGATAGCGGATATGTGATAGGGCTAAAACTTCCTAACAAAGAATTAATATAGAATTCAAAATAATTTAAAAAAACTTTCCTGCATAGATTACGTATTATTAAGTTATAAAATGCAGAATAAAATCTTGGAGGCTTATGATCAGGGTTTAGATTGCAGCAATGTGATAAAGCTATGACTGAAGCTTACTGGTTACGAACAAGTACTACAAAGTGAATTTTTTAAATTAGTCAAACCGGAAAATATTCTGATACTTTGAAAAATTAAAATTATTTTTTCTTTAAATAATCTCAAACATGCATACGAAAAACAATAAGGGTACGGTGTTACATACGTGGTCCAAAAGATGAATTGTTCTTTAAGTAGAAGAGAACTTTATTAATTAAAGGATGTTAAGTACAACAACGTCAAATGGTTACAAAATACAAAATAAAATAGTTACTTTTAGTGTAGTATTTACAGAAACCGAAAATAAAAAGTCACAAAGAGAAGGAAAAACTTAAAAAAGGCACAAAACCTTCTTTAAACCTTTACTTAAAAAAACATTTAGAAATAATCAAAACGTGATAGTCTTATGTCTTATGCAAATTTTCCCTTAGTCAAGCTTCATTGGTTAGATTTACTAAAGGATTTCTAGGGTCCCCATTTGCAATCCCAATTTCAAACTGAAGTACTATTACTAAATAAGTAGTAGCAGCTCCGACTATCTGAAATTTGAAAAACGTCAAGGCTTTACGTCAATAATATGAATTATTTTTGAATATTGAAATGAAAATTATAACTTACTGAAGAAAGTAGCGTTTCATCGATTACAAAGAACCTACAAGCATTAAAGTTAACGTTTTGGTGTAACAGCTGTAATGAAAAGCACGTAACCTGGAAAAATAGCAGTTTCAATAAGTCAAATTTGACTTTTTAATACGTAATGAAATTTCTATTATTATCTATAAAGTTGAAAAGAAGAAACAAAATACTGAAGCAAAACAGTCGAACGAATAAGGTGAACGAAGGAAAAAAAGAACTAGAAAAATAAGAAAGCAGAGACGAGGAAAGCGGAAAGGAACTAAAACAGCATTTTGACAAAATATGAGAGAAGAGGTCTAAAAAAAAGTGTAAGAACCCAAGAAAAAAGGGCTTAAAGGAAAAGAGGAGATAAAAGAAATGAAAGAAAGGAACAAACAACTGGAAGATTTAAAACAAAAAAAAAAGCAAAAAAGTCTAGGAAGAACGAAAGAGGCTAAAAAAGATGAGAACGAAGAAGAAGGAAATAAAATACATTAAAAAATAGCAAGTTAAAGAAGAGGAAAAGGTCAAGGTTATAAAAGAAGTGTCCAGTACAGTAAGGAAGAGAATGAAGGGTTGAGAGGTGAAAGCTATTACGAAGATCAAGTCGAAGAAAAGGCAAGAGTCGAACAAAAATAGAAATTTTAGAAAAATAAAGGATTTTAAATAAAAACATCGACTGAAGAAAAACAATAACAGCACAGAGAAGTTTAAGGAAAAAAGACGAAACTGAGGAAGAAGAAGAATTTGAGGAAGGGCGAGCTAACGACAATGAAAAACTAATTGACATTGAAGAATAAATCAAGCAGAAGGTGGTTGCATAAGAAGAAGAAAGCGAGGACTAAAGCAAAAGAGGTACAAAGAGAAAAAAATTGAAGAAGATAAGAGAATCAGGTGAAGGAAAAGGAGAGGTGACCAAATGTAAAAAAGAAGTCTAAGAATATAGGAGAAAATAGTTAAAAAGTGGAGGCTGAAGGATATCAGTTTAAAGAAAAAAATTCAAAAGAAAGTAAATTGAGGGAGCAGGAAATGATGGCGAAAAGAACTGGAAAAGGTTAAAAATGTAGCGGGATAAGCAAAGAAGGTTGGAGAAAAGAGAAAAAGGTCAAAAAAGGCTGGGGAGAAAGAAAGACAGCCAAAAAAAGAAGAACAAATCTAGTTAGAAAGAAAACACTTTGAGGAAGTAGGAGACTAAAGAACAACAAAGGACCAAAGAAAGCGGAGGAAGAATAAAAAAGAAAAGTTGAAGGGTAATTAAAACAGTGTAAAAAGGTACAGGCCGAAAAAGGAAGAGGAGATCGAAGAAAAAAAGAGACCGTCAAAGAAAAGAAGAGGAGGTTTAGAGAAGATGAGCTAGCAACAATATAAACCTAATAACATTGAAGGGGAAGTAAAATCAGTAAAGGAAGAAAAGGGAATCCAGGACTAAAACAAACGAAGTTAACAAGAAGAAGACATTGAAAAAAGAGGTGGTATAAGAGGAGTGACCGAGGGGTTAAGGCATTCGGCTACAGCGCGAACGGTCTCAAGGTCTCTGGGTGGCCTACCCAGTATAATAAATAATTGGGAACCGAAATACAGTGGTGCAGTAGGGAAGGTAGGCGGTTGTTGAAGGCATGGTGGAGGCCTTATTCATCCTTAATCCTTCATGTTGCTGGTTGTGCTCCCTCACGGGGTGTTAGTGCAGATACCTTTGCCTTTAATAGAGGAGGGGGACAGAAAAAGCAGTCAAGGAACGTTAAACAAAACTTAAAAAAAGGAATTTCAAGGGCGAAGGAGAAGATAACAAGGTAAATACTACAGAAATATTGAAAAATAAAAAAGCAACTGAAGAAGAAGAAGAGATCAAAGAACAAGCAATAGAGATTATGGTAAAACGGAAAAGATTGGTGCAAAACACGAGGAGTTCGAGAGAAACTAGAACAGAAGTTTTAAAATAACCGCGAAGAAGAAGTAGAAGTGCTGAAGGAAGAAGAGACAATTGAGGGTCAAACACAGAGCAAATTAAAGAAGTAGAAGAACGATTTAAATGAAAATAGGAAAGAAGGCAGAAGAACAAGGAATGGCCAATGATAAAAAAACCGAAAAACAGGTTGAGGCGAAAGGACAAGCAGGAAGAGTTTGAAGAAAAACGGGATTGTAGCGAAAAGAGGTTGTAGAAACATAACAGGTGGCAAGGAAGAAAGAAAGGTAGTCAAAGAAAAGAAGAAGTCGACGTAGAAAAAAATGGAAGAAGAAGACACGGAAGAGGAAGAAAGATAGACTATAAAAGAGAGGACGAGAAGACATAAACGCTAACTGGATGACGGTGAAGAAAAAGTAGACTTGGTCAAAGGCAAAAAGAAAAACAGATCAAGGTACAAAGATGAGAGAACAATAAAAGAAAAGAGGGAAGAAAGAAAAAGGATAATTCGCAACGCGACCAAAAAAGAAGGCTAAGAAAAGAGTAAAAGGTTGAAGAAAAAACAAGTGTGGGGAGAAGAAAAACAAACAAAGAAAAGACAAAAGACGAGGAAAAAGTAAGAAGCTCAAACAAAAGAGTTTGATGGAGAACGAAGGGATGATAAGGAAAAGGGCAGACTGAACTAGAAAAAGTGGCTGTCCAGGAAGAAACGAAAATTGAGGGTCAAGGAAAAAAGAAAGAGTTTGAAGAGTAAAAGGAAAGAATGCAAAAGCAAAAGGAGCGGTTGTGATGAAGAAAAAAGAGACAAGGAAAATAAAAGTTAAGACTATGAAAAACAGATTGAGGTTGAATAAGAATAATAATAGGGAAAAAAGAGTACAGTGGCAAAGAAGATTAAGAAGACAAGAAGAAGCGGTTAAGGAGAAAATGGAAAGGTTTAAAAAGAGAAGAGGTGGTTGCAGAAGAAGAAAATTATATCAAGGGAAATGGGAGGGGCTTAAAGAAAGAAAAAAAGGCCGAAGAAGAAGAAGAAGAAAAACCTAGGTTGAATAAGAAAAGGCAGAATAATGGATATAGGTATATAGGTTAAAGAAGAGACGAGGAAGTTGGGAAGAAGAAGATCACAAGGTCCAGCAGAACACAGAATTCAAGGAAAAATCAGGAACTCTTTAAGAAGAAGAAGAAGAAGAAGAAAAAGGGAAAGAAAAGGGAGAGCAAGAGGTTAAGGCAGGTGAAGAGAGAGGACAAGGAAAAGGTTGCAGAGGTTAAAGAAGAGGAAGACAAGCAGGCAGAAAAGAAACAAATGAGGAAGATAAGGAAGAAGACAAGGTCCAAGAGAAAGCCACCAAAAATTACTTAAATGATAAAAACTGGTTATGAAGCTCTAATTTTAAGTGCAATTAAAAGAAAAATAAAACATTTTAAAAGCTCTTTACCTCCAAATCCATGAATAAATACAACGAAGTCATACGGTGAAGCAAAATCCCTGTCCTTTTTGCCTAAAATTCATTCAGATAAAAACTTACGAGCAGAAACTTATAATTTTTACCTCCTTAGTTGTACTGGAACAAACTTTAGTTAAAAGCCCAATCGAAGCAAGATAAAGAACAAGAGTGGGCGTGAAGAAAATTCGACTATCAAATTCGTGTGTTTCTGGTGAAGAAATTGCATATTTTGCAAGATAAAAGCATATGGCGATTATTGCCATGAAACTCTGCATCACTAAGAATAGCATTTGACACGAATATGCGTTGTTTAAATTTTTGCTGATAGTGCAGAGTTGGTAGTGTCTTAAACCGATTTGTTCGAGGAGCGTTATGGATTTCTTTTGTAGAACATTTGGGCCTTTTCTGAAATTGAATCTTTTTATTATTAATTCCTTCTGAGTTAATCTTTAAACAAACAAACAATAAGGTATTTTGGCTTTCTTAAAAGTGATTAAATGAATTAAACATTTTCATTTTGTATGAAAAAGAAAGAAGATAGACATAGCAATATTAACAGCAATTTGATGTTCAGGATTTTGCAAGCCTTACCAAATGATTTTTTAATTTTAACCAACCACTTACCCATTTGTTTTTGCCCTTTGATCCACTTTGGTTGGAGTTGTAGTTAGGTGCAGAGTTACACCCATGCGTTGCCCCATTTCGACTATTTTTGCATTAAGCCAAGAGAAGCGTTCTTTCAGTAGCAAATTCAAGGTACAAAATTGCAGTTCTATGTAAATAGTAATCATGGGACTGTTATAGGCTAAAATTTTCCCAAATGTTGATAATTTCGCGCAACGGTTAAACACCACCATGTCAAGAATAAACAAGGACGCCATGTAGAAAGTAATCAGACTCCACGTAATCACTGTGTATATAGCACAAGTCCTGTATTTTTGCTTAAGGTCGAGCTTTTGATCGAATGCCCTTAATTTTCTATCCATTTCTGCTAAATCGTCGATTATTTGAATAATCTGAAAAATAACCGAATGAATCACTGGATTCCAAATACAAAAATTATTATTACTTCCTTTCTGAACACACATCCAAAAATTATACCAACGCAAGTGCTTATTATGCAGAGGTGAATATGAACCACGTTTGTTATCGCAGTTATAATTGCCCCACGGGGTGGATCAGAATCTACTATAAAGAAAGTAAAACCACCGAGGGCTATCACGAACGAAATACTCCAGATTATATCAGTTTTTGAAGTTTCATACCCGTTGCCTTTGATGCGAAACGGGGATAAACCTATTAATTTGGTAACCGAAAATAAAGGTTTTAGAGAAGCGTGAATTGTTGTAGGATTAAACATGATTATGCTTAAAAATTGGATTAAATTCGGCGCCTACTCTAATAAAAGTATTTATCAATTATTCAGAAAGGTTTGTCGGGAATGTTATCGTTTGCGAGCATCAAGCATCCTTATTATACAATACAAAATTGGATTTTTATGAGTTATGTGGTTTTTGTGTATGAATTAGACAGACATGAATTGCTCTTAGGTATTCAGTTTTTGTGCTTTAGTTGTATGTTGTATACTTGTACGAATGTTCTACAAAATTTATGGTGTTAAGTGACTGTAATTGTTTAGTTATACAAGTAATACTTTGCTATTTTGAATGGTGGAAGATACAACGAATTATTTAAATTTTAATTTTTAATAGATGTTGAGAGGAGAAGCAATTGAGGTAGAAATACTGGTCGGAGGAGAAACAAAAGATATAAATAAAATGCAAAATAGGATGATGAAGAAGAAAACTAAGCAGAGGAAAGAGTAGGTTGAAAAGAAGAAGAAGGAGTAGTAGGAGTTCAAAAAAAAAGAAAGAAGGGGCTAACGACAAGGGAAACATGTTGATGACGAAGAGAACGAGGCGATCGAGAAAAAAAAACAAGGCCGAAGAAGAAACAGAAGAGCTCCAAAAAGCAGAAGTGAGACAGGTAACAGGACACGAATAGTAGCCAAGGGCGAAAAGGTGGAGCCACTAAAAAGAAAATAAGAAGTAGTTTGTTAAAGAAGAAGAAGACGCGATAACAGAAATTCAAGCAAAAAAGGAAAAGTTGAAGAAGACAAGGATTTCGAAGTAGGAGATAAAAGACTCCTAACAAAGACCGGCGAGGGTTTAAATCGGAGAAAAGATGTTAAACAAGAAGTGAAAATCAAAGTAGAATGAAGCATGCCAGGATAAACATTGGAAAATCGCAGAAGAAAAGGGCAAGAAAAAGAAAAAGAAGTTAGAAAAAGAGCAGGTTGAGCAAGAAAAAATCGAATACAGTAAAAAAGAGCAGATTAAGGAATGCAAGTTCATTGAGGCTAAATCAGAAAAACAAAGTAAAATAAAAGGAAGCTCTAAAAGAAGACGGAGCAGCAGAAATTTTAGAAGAGACAAGTTGAAAGGGATGTCGAGTTCGAGATAGATGTTGTTGATGACAAGCAAAACAGAAAAAAGAAGGGGTGGAAGAAAATATAAGAATTCAAAGAAAAGAGAAAGTTGCTGCAGAAGATGAAGAGGAGGAGATATTCATAGACGAAGAGGTGCTCAAAGGTGAAAAACAAGAAAACTATTTATTCAGAAAAAACGCCGATAAAAGGGTCGAAGGCTAAAGAGATTGAAGGAGAAGGGACGGGCCAAAGAGAATGAAAGAATGAGAATAAAACATTGGATGATTTAAGAAGAAAAACGAGCAAATAATATTAAGAAAAAAAAAGAGATTTGAAAAAAGATGAGATTGAGAAAGAAAGAAAGAAAGCCAAACAAAGTAAGAAAAAGCAAGTTATACAGGAAGAGGTGGTTAAGGTAAAGAAGAAGTATCAAGTACAGTAAAAGGCGAAGACGAAAAGACAACGCAGGAATTTAAGGAAAAAACGAAAAAAAAAAAAATAAAAGCTGCGTGAAAAGCGGGAGTCCAGAAAAATACACAGCTACTAACCAGAAGTCGATAAAAGGACAAAATACCAGAAGAACGAAGGTTGTAGAAATAGAGATGATCGAAGTAGAATAACAAGAAAATAATTGGATGATTTAAAAAGGAAAAATAATCAAAAGAGGAAAGGAAAAGGTTGAAAAAGACGAGATTGAGGAAGAAAGAAAACATAGTAAGACTAAAAAATAAGTATTAAGTACATTAACAAGAAGTTGAAGAATACGAAAAAGAATTTAATCCATTTAAGCAAAAATAAAAAGAAGAACAGGTGTTCAAAACAGAGGAGATCGAAGGAGAAGGAAAGAATGAGAAAAAAACATTTATTGTTTTAAGAAAAAACAAGCAAAAGAAACTAAGAAAAGAGGAAGAGGTTGAACAAAGGCGAGGAGAAAATAGAGGCAAATAAAGAAGAAGTGGTTATGGCTAAAGAAGAAGTGCCAAATACAGTAAAAGGAAACTAAACCAGATGAAAAGAGAGTAGCAGGAGTTTAAGAAAAACACAAAAAGAAGAAGTTAACGAAGATGACGTAGCAAATGTGGCGACGAGAAAGGAAACAGGATGATGTACAAGAAAAAGAAAAAGGTGAATCGGTCGAAGAGGAAGAGACGGCGATGAAGATGCAAAAGGGGTCAAAGAACTGAAGAACAGTAGAGACAAAGCAGCTGTGGAAGAGGCGACTATGGGTGAAAAGGAGGAGTCAAGGAAAATGCTTTCCATATTAAGAGGAACCAAAGCAAAACAAACGTATTTAAACTTAAAACTAAAATAGATGTATTGGTTATTAGGCAGAAAATCCCAACTTTCCGTGGAGAACAAAATATTACTCTAAAAGGTAATTTTAAAGCCAATCTGGAAGTACAGCGTCCAATTGTGGGATTGTACCAAACCAGCTAACACCAAAATACTCCAAACTTTCCAGTCAAAAACATTGCTCATAACAACATAACACGTTATGGCGACTTGCAAATTCCATTTATCACAGATGAAATAAAAAGATTTGCAAATAGTTATCATGTCAAACTAGCCTTAGTCACGGAAACAATCTTGCACGATAATTATCAGAAGAGCCAGCGTTCATCAGAAGACTCAGTTGGCAATGGCCTAGAGACCTGGTTCCGACAGCGGAAGAAACCTAAGTAGGTATTTCAATATTGGCAGGGGCGTTGCCGATGGGTGATATCTCGACTCAAGCTAGAATAGAATGTGCCATTTACGTAACACTCTTGTAATGTTTGAGTAGATTGTCAATATGCACTTAAAAAAAGTATTAACAGGAACTAGAGGAAAAATGGAAGAGTTAAAAAAGAAAAATTGAGGAAAAAGAATATAAAGAATGAACGAGAAAATGACTAGCTAAACATTGAAAGGTTGAAGCAGAAAAGACAAGTAAAAGAGGTTGAGAAAAAGAGAATAAGTTGAGTAAAGCAAAGAGGAGGCCAAGGAAAAAAGACATAAAAAGGAAGAAAATGGGGTGACTTTAAGAAGAGAAAAATTAAAGAGAAAGAAAAAGTATGACAAAGTGACAAAGTAAACATTGAAAGTTTGAAGAAGGAAAGGGAAGTAAAAGGGTTAAAAAAACGACGAAGCTGTTGAGTAAAGGGAAGAGGAGGTCAAAGAAAAAGAAGTGGTACTCAGTAAAAGAAAAGGAGGCAAAAGAAGTTAAAGAAAAGAAGAATAAATGAAAATAATTGGAACTTTAGGCAGATATAAGGAGATCAAGAAAAAAGTGGATGGAGGAAGGAAAAGGCAGAGACAAATTATTTTCGTTTTCTTTTATTTTATTTTAATCTAAAATTATATATTCATTTGGTAGTACGTAAATAAAGAAATTATTATTATTTTATATTTAATTTATCCTATTATTGGTGAGAGTATTATGGATGTGGAACGGGTTTGGAACCAAGGTGAACTTCTGTTTCTATTAAATTGTTTGGCAAAGAAGAAACAAAAACTTGAAAAAAATAAACAAAACAACTGAAAATACAATTTGATTTGGGGCTTCTGAAACTTTTACTTAAAAACAGTAAATATTTGAAAATTGTCAGGCTTAACTTATACTAAACAAATATTCTGAAATAAAATTGCTTCCTGTAAAGGTGTTTGTGGTATTTTATTAATAATTAATGTAACTAATAACTATCAACAACGAAAGATGAATCTTAATAATCGAAAATATAACAGTCTAAACATTTTCTTTAAAATTCAATTCGAATGTTACAACTATCAAAAACGAAGTTGCAGTGGCTCCAAAAATCTACAAAAAAATAGTTTCATGTTAATTTTAACCATTAAATCTGCCGAACTTACTGTTACTAGCAATGTTTCATCAATTTCGAACATTTTACAGGCTGTGAATTGAATATCATCCTGCAGAAGTTGAACCAGAAAATGGATCACCTGCAACAGTTAATTTGAAATCCAATGGCTTCGTTGTTTAGTTACAATAAATGCCAATACATGATTTTGATTGTTTGTTTGTTTGATTTGTTTACAAATAGTTTATAGTTATTTATTATACAAGACGATAAAATTGCGCTCGAGAAGATAATTAAATTTTATCGTCGTGTATAATACTCTATCTTTTTCTATAGCATTTATTTAAAAGGAAAAAAAAATATAAAATAAATTTTATTTGATATTGACTTTTAAAAAATTACAAATCGAGTCACGTTTTAAAATGTCATTAGTATGTTTATCTACCCTTGCTGTTAAAGTGCTACTTTATCTACTCAAATTAATAGATAAAATAGCACTGTAACAGTTGCTATAGAAAAAAGGTATTTTTACTGAGAAAACACTAGTTTAATTGCTTTACGTGCAAATAGGATCATTAAAGTTAGAGAACTTTCTGAAATATTGAGCATCAGTGTGGGAACTGTTCATTCCATTATTCATAGTCTTGGCTATCACAAAGTTGCTGCTCACTGAATTCCAAGACTGCTTACTGAACAGCAGAAGAATTTGCATTCGGCCTTAACACTAAAGCATTTGATCCGCTATTAATAACAAGGTAATGCATGGTAATGCCTTTTTAAGATCGAGAATGTCAAACGGAAAAATAAAGAATAATAAGATTAAAAACAGAGGAGGGGCTATCGAGACGAATAAAGAAAAGATAGTAGAAGAAATACAGAATTTCTATAAACAACTTTATACTACTCTAGTACATCGCGAAAGAACCACACAAGTTCTAAACAGTGGGCCAGAGCACTTTCCAGAAATTAACATCAATGAAATCAATATAGCGTTGAAGCAAATAAAAAACAGAAAAGCGCCTGGACAAGACAAAATTACCAGTGAGATGTTAAAAATGGGAGGCAACACCTTATTAGACGCAGTCCCATACTTTTGAACAAACGTGTAGAAGAAAGAAAAATCCCAGACGCTTGGCGAAATGCGGAAGTTATTATTCTCTTCAAAAAGGGAGACAAGACTAATATTGAAAACTACCGCAAGTCTGTTGTGGCACTTCTACAAATTACTAACTCGAGTAATAAACAATCGATTAAAAACAAGTTAGATCTCTACCAACCCGTAGAACAGGCTGGTTTTAGGAGAGGATGTAGCACACTAGACCACCTACAATCAATAAGATCTCTAATAGAAAAAGCTACAGAATATAATATCCCCTTACACTTGGAATTCGTAGACTACCAGAAAGCATTTGACTCGATAGAGAAATGGGCTATAATGCTAGGGTAGACTTTAGATACCCCAATCTTCTAAAGGATATATACAACAACACCACCTTACAGATAATATTAGATGAAGACATGAGAAGCGATGAGATCCGTGTCGAAAGAGGCATAAGACAAGGAGATCCGATCTCCCCCAAACTCTTTACACTAGCCTTAGAAGATGTCTTCAAGAACTTGCAGTGGGAGAACAACGGCATAAATATTGATAGAGTTTTTCTAAATCATCTGCGCTTTGCAGACGATATTATTTTAATCAGTTCACACAGAAACGAATTAGAATCCATGCTACAACAACTGAATGAAGCATCCACACGAGTCGGTCTGCAAATGAACCTCGCAAAAATGAAAATATTAAGCTTGAAAGCTTGAATGACCAACCGCTTGAAATACAAAACCACCAAATAGAGGTAGTGGAAGAATACGTGTACCTTGGCCATCAAATCAAATTAGGTAAACAAAACCAAACCGCCGAAATAGATCGAAGGATAAGGTGGGTTGCTTTTGGTAAACTCAGTTACGTACTCAAAAATTCAGAAATCCCCAACTCACTGAAATCTAAAGTATACGACTCAAGTATCCTCCCGGTAGCTGCTTACGGTTTAGAAACGACGGCAATAACAGTTAAAAGTGCAAATAAGCTCCGAATATCGCAAAGAGCAATGGAACGTTTCATGCTAGGAGTTAGGTTAAGTGATAAAATCACAAATGAAGAAATCCGCCGGAGAACTAAGATAACCGATGTTATTCAACGTGTAGCTAACCTCAAATGGAACTGGATAGGGCACGTAGCCAGACAAGACCCTGATAGGTGGCCTAATAGAATTATGCATTGGCGGCCTCGAACTACAAAACGAAGCGTGGGTAGACCTCAGAAGAGATGGCTGGACAACATCAAAGCCATCGCAGGAAGATTGTGGCATCAAAGAGCACAGAACAGAGAAGAGTGGAAGACTTTAACGGAGGCCTACGTCCTGCACTGGATGGAAAAAGGCTGAAGAAGGAGAAGAAGAAGAAGAAGAAGAAGAAGAAGAAGAAGAAGAAGAAGAAGAAGAAGAAGAAGAAGAAGAAGAAGAAGAAGAATGCGCTTTTACAGCAAACTCTTGTCGGTGATGAGTCTTGGTGCTATCACTACGAACCAGAATCCAAACGCCAGAGTATGCAGTGGAAGCATGCAGAATCTCCGAAGTCGATCTCAACCTTCAGCAGGAAAAGTAATGGTGACCGTATTTTTTGATTACCAAGGTATACTGCCCTTAGATTTTAAAGAATCTGGTGTCAACATCAATGCTGAACCATATGCGGACACCTTAAACTCTTTACGTGTGAGCATCAAGAATAAACGTCCTGGGAACCTCATAAACGGTGTCATCCTTCTGCACGATAATGCTTGCCCCCATGTAACCCGAACAGTTCAAGGTCTGCTTGCTCGTATGCTTTGGGAAGTCTTGCAATATCCACCTTACAGTTCCTACTTGCCCCTGTGCGATTTTCATGTGTTTGACCTATGAAAACAATCGCTCTAATAGGGCGGACGCCGAGGTAGAGTTTGCTGTTAGAGAATGGTTCCGCAAACAGCCGCAGGAATTTTACCAAAAGGTAATCTATAGATTAGCACCAGTGGGACTCATGCCTTAATCTTAATGGAGTTTTAAATTCATTGAACCAAAATTGCTTTACGGCCTCTAAACGTGTTTCTGTTGAACAATAATCGTATTTACAATGTATTTCTGCTACCGATACAACGTCCTTGTTATAATAAGCCACTAAAGCAATTTACCAAAAATTGAAGCAATAGTTTATTCCTACTTCACTAGGGAGGTAAGTTAATAGGATTACTTCCGCATCGTCGTAACAATTAATAAACAAATGTTTAAATTAACCTACTTCAAATATCATATGATAAAAGCAACGTGGCAAAGCGATACTATTTTATAGCAAAAAACGGGCAAAACAAAAAAAAAACACAATTATTTAAGGCTTCGATTACATACACATTACTTCAAACTTGTACTTATCTAGTAAAACACTGTAAAGTGTATGTTACTGTTCCTGTTAATGAGCATGTTACTCGTAAATAAAATACAAGTAATGATTGATGTGTGTGTTATTACGATTTGTTTGATTGAAGCAAGCAATTTGTGACTCAAATAATTTCCACTTTTTTAATAATAATTGTGACAAGGACAGATTATGGAAATTTGTGAAAAGTTCAAAAAATTTTTTACAAAAATTTTAGATTTTTAACAATAGTCATAATTAAAGGATCTCTCTTATATATATTGTTTGTTTGATTTCCTGTGTAATTTGAGTTTTAATTTAGAAATAAGTGGTATCCAGGGACAGTTAGACACCTTAATTTTCACTTATGTCAACTAAAAGCTTTTAGTTCATTGAAGTATTTACATAACTTGTTTTATGAAAATTAGGCTGAAAACTAATGCGATTAGAAGCTATTGAAATACAGAGCGATTCATGAATGATAAAGCTCCTTAAAACTGTTAATATGCAACCCAATTTACAAAGCATTCGGGAATTTTATTCTAAAAAATTTAGACTTTAACTCAGTTTACTGTGACTTCTCCTTTTTCTCTCAGTTTGGGGTTTTGGCAAATAACTGGGAATATTTTGAACATACGCTTAGTTAATTCATAGTTGATGATATTTTTTATGTAAATTTTTAACGTTTCTGAATTTTGCTTATTGTTAAGAGAGCGGATCTAGTAAAAATTTAGTAAAATAATTTCAGTAGAGCGGCACACCCAAGTAGTAAGTTAAAACAACTGTTAAAGCGGTTGTTTACTATAGCCGCTCTCTAGAAATTATAGTAGCGTTTCCTAGGGCATCTTAAAAGTAGTCAAATCGGTTTAAGCAGGATAGTACAGTTCAGTAATCGTTATAGTGCAATATATTTTACTATGTATACATGACCAAGCTTTCGTTGAGTCACCAAACTAATCCTTTGTTATTGAAGATCATAACTTTATAACGGTACAGGTGGGAGTGACAGCAGACTTAAGTTATATAGTTATAACTCATTATCTCATTGTTATTATATTATAATTCTAGCAACATTTTTTAAGAATTTTGTTAGAATTACAGACCCTTATTTACAAATATTTAATGCATTTAGCTAGGTTTACCTATTTGGCTGACTCATCACCTAAAAATTGTACCTAAAATCTGGTTTTTACTTATTATAAATTAATTGTTTATAAAGGAACACTTTATTTTAAGTTGACATTTATTAAACTCTATTTTCTTCATATTTGCTAACTCTGATACACACATCATTCGTGAACCACCCTGTATTATAACAAACTGAAAAAAACAGTTTAATAAATATTTAACCAAAGAATTAGATTCTTTAATAAATAATATATATAAGGCTTACTATTAGCAGCTCAAGCAATTTTGGATTTTAATAAGCCAACAGAATGTCCAAAGCAAATACGTTATATTCAGTCGTTTTACCTGTATTTACGACTGCAAAATTTTTCGGGCTTGCCCCTTTTACAGTTAGCTCTAACGAAATAAAACATTCGAAATTAGCATTATTCTGCACAATAACTTTCTTGTTTATTTCAGTAACTCTATCCTTATTTGCTTTATTTTCCCGTACAAATAAGGAACTTGGATTAATTTTATTGTTAGGTGATATATCTTCTCTTTATTTATACGTATTAAGTATTTTTTCTACACTGATTTGTAGCTGTGTTTATAGAAATACCGTAAGTAATATCTATTTATAATATTTTTGGATAAGGCTTGGCCATGGGAGAGGCCGAATATCTTGTAAATTGGGCTTTTTAAATGTTTCCTTATCATTATCCTTAACAACTATTGCTTTCAAGCTTAGTCAGGTGTTAAAAAAAGTAAATGTTGCACCTGCAACTTAATAAAATGAAAGCATGGATTCTGCTTATCCAAAAACATTTGAAGTGGTTTATATAAATATTAAACAAAAATCTCCCTGCATTATTCAATTTATGAATCATGAAAGTACATTTAAAATAAACAAAAGAAAGTATGGTGAACATCTTCAGCATAATATTTAAAGTATCTTTTAGGTTATGGAGGCATTAAGAAATCTCTCTAAAATAGACAAAGAACTGTTACAGGGCAACCTACAGTCTGAAATAAATAAATCATACAATAAAACTAAAAAATGGACGGTTTTAATAACAATTTTATTAATAATTTATATGGCTGCCCTTTTAATTTTCGACACTTTAACTTTCTACGAGGAATTTAGTATAGTATTTGCTGGGGAGGTTATCGCATACGTATGTCCGACGATTATAAATACAATCATGGAATTGCAGTTTTGTTTTTTGGTGGTGCTTTTGAAGCAAAGGTTTGTTTGGTTAAATCAGAAAATGATGGAAGTCAAGGGCATTCTGTTGGATGGAAATAAAACTCCTGAACGTTCTCTGCTTGCTGAAAATAAAATCGTTGCATTTCTCAAGTAAGTTATGTAAAAAATATAGGATTTGACAGGACTTTTTCGGGTGAAACATTTTAATTCACATTAATTATCCAATCTTGCACGGCTTTTTGTAATAAGGTGCGAACCAGGTTTATTGTGCTAGAGAAGAAAATTGCATAAAAAGAGAATAATGTAACGGTTTTAAAACGTTTATTTAAAACTTGGGTTCGTGGTATGAATTATTTATTAACAAATTTAAACAATCTAACAGTTAACACGAAACAACAACTTAAACGCTAAAACACAACACTAAAATTAACCCGTAGCACTAATTAATTTATTTATACAGTTTGTTTATTTATAACTATTCACGTACATACTTCACCGACGCACGTATTCGCGACCGTTTTGTAGGCTGGATTAGACTAAAGTTCGTTAAGAGAATGCGCCTTATATATACGCAAGCTTCTAATTCAGAAAATGCTACACCGCTGTGGAACGATGTGTCATGGAACAATCTGGAACAGCTGACGCATCAGCGCGAAATGATTCACGTTCCACCTGGCAGCTGGTGTATCTCGTTACAATAAGAAGTCAAAGTCGGATGAAATTTATTTCAGGCAATTTACCGGATGTGTTTCAACTAGAATTTCTTCAAGCAGACAGAATATGAACCTTCCTGTGTGGCATAGCGTAGTTTCTTGATAAAGTTCAGCTGATATGTTGGGACCATTCACCTGGTTCGCACCTTAATATTTTGAACGCCTTTAAAGGAATTTTAGTATAATTTATATTTATAATTTTCTTGCAGAAATGGAGGAAAATGTGTCTATCAAGACCCAATGGTCATGATTTGGAAAATAAAAGATAATCATAGGCGGCTTTGTACGATCAGTAATCAGATAAACAAATCATTTTCAGTGCAAATTTTGTTCTTAATAGTCACAACTTTTTTAAATACCATAGTGACTTTGTTTTACTGGGCAATTAGAAGTACTTCGAAGGAAAAGGATGATTTAATATCCGCTGACGTAATTTATATCAACAACCAATTTATTCTGGCTTTACTTGAAGTTATTATTATGGTTGTTGTCTGCTCATCGACAACTGTTGAGGTGAATTTGAATTTTTATTAAAATACATGCCCTTTGCTGCTTTTCCTGTTTTTGTTTAATTTAATTTGCAAGGTTTATGTTTACAGTTCTTCTGTTAATCAGGAGTGATATCACAGACGGTTTCCTCTTGGTTGTTTTATTAGAATATGGTAATTCCTTTTTCCTTTTCTTTCTTCTTTTTCGTCTTCTTCTTTCTTTTTCGCTTTCGTCTTTCTTCTCTCCAGTGCTTAATTTTTTTTCTTCTCTCCTCCCCTCTTCCTCTTTCTTACTCTTTCAAACCCGCCATCTCCTTATCTCTCCTAGCTTTATCAAATTGTTCTTCCATTTCCTCTTCATCACCCTACTCCTTCTCTTTGTTTATGTTTTCTTCTTTTTGTTTTTTCCAATTATTTAGTTGTGTTCTGCCTTCGCATCAGCCTTCTAGGTTTCGTACTTGTTTCCTACTAGGTTTATTTCAATTCTTTCTCCTTGTTCTTTTCTACGACGTGTCCCCAACGTCTTCATTTTCATGTTGATTCGAGACTACCTCTTCGTTTTCTTTCCCGTCTTTCTTCTTGCCTTTCTTTGACTTTTGATCATCGAGTTTCACCGTGGGCCTTTTCTGTCTTTTCGCAACTTGGCCTCCTTTATCTATTGCCCCTACTAATTTTCTTCATCCTCTTCATCCTTATGCCCCTTCTCGTCGTCTTTCTATTCCTCTTGTCTCACTCTTCACCTGTCTAAACTGGATATGATGTAGTGATACTTTCAGTGTTGAACGAAATATTTTCTGACTATGTTTTCCTTTTTGCCTTATCTTTCGTCTTCAGGTTCCTTAGCCTCCTCCTTTTTCTTCTATTCATCCTTCACCTTTCCCTTCTAATAATTTTCTTCGTCCTTCTCTTGCTTCTTTTTTCCACTTCCTTATTCTTCTTCTTATCCTCCTTTTCTTCATACTAATCTTCATGAATGTGTCTGTAATTTACTAATTCCGATGGATTTAATGTTTAAAGAAATTATTTCAAATTTCATGAATATCGTTAATGAACTGCTAAGTTTGGTCAATCCACCTGGTTGGTGATTTTCCTCGAAGCGTTTCTTTTCCACCTTTCCCTCTGTGATTAACTTCATGATTTTTTATCCTCTACGTCCCACGTGCCCAAAATACGTATATTTTAAGGAAATAATTTTAGTTAAAAGTTTGATTAGACGTTGAATTTGTCCTAGATCGATTGGCGACTACAACGTTCTATTGAAGAGAGCAATTCTTGATCTAGTAGATCCTGAAGGTACATTTTCTTTTCAGTTTTGTACGTCCAGATCTTGATGGGAAATATAGGACACTTTTTTTTTATTCCAGTCGGTTTAACAGTAACAGACCTTGTCGTTGTGGCTAGTCGGTATATTTTGCTCACACCTTCAGTTGTTTGATAATTGGAATTTTATCGGGCTATGCGGTTAGATCTCAATTTTTTTTAACGAGTTGTTATTTGTTGTGTTTGCTATCATAAAGAAGCCAGGGTGGCGCAGTGGTAAAGCGTTAGGCTAGCGTTGCGCAAGTCTTTGGTTCGAATCTTCTGATGAGCAGAATTTTCTTGCAGTCTGGAGGTCTGTATCGAGCTTTGATGACCATTCGTCGTTGGGCACCTAATTAATGCCGTTCTGCTCCGAATACAGGCCTAAGAGGTAGTAGAGTAGCAAGGTCCTACACTACACACACTTACACTACATGCATGGTGCAGAACGAAGGTATTAAACGATGCATCAATTTCGTAATCGGCAGAGACGGGTCGGGACCCGTAGGACCTCATACATTAACGTACCAGCCTCGATACCGCAAGGTATAAGAGGTTACAGACAATACAATATTTGCTGTGTTTGCTATCATAAAATTTGCCTTAGGTGAATTTAGTGCAAATCACGTTTTTCATTTGTCATATTAGGGCATTCATTCCTTCCGCAAAATAGCTGGAAGCATTTTACAACTTAGTGGTGGATTATGAGTGTTATTAACTCGAAACAGCTGCCTCAAAATAGAAGAATTTATTTAAATGTTATTTAAAATATTTTGGGGGTCAGTTTTAAGCCGTCCCTGGTAGGGTATTTACGGCAGGACTTGCCACTTCTAACTTGTCATAATACTTTTATTGCCAGTTGTAATAACGTAAGAAGTCACGTAGACCGCCTATCCATAATTTATTTCATTTTCTCTATGGTTGACACATACATATGTAACTGAGTTTGGTGCCCCCGACTGGGATGTGTCTCTAATCACATAAAACTTCCTCGTGATGTATGTACTCTATTGAATAGCGTAACAGGCAGGATGTAAGCGACTTCGTCTAACTTGCTTATGAACGATGAAAAAAGTATGAATGGTCTATCCGGGCCTTTGTTACGTTGTAAAACAAAATGATGGGCGTCGAAAAAATAATGGTAAATGACGTAAAACAGAAACAGCCGTGTTGGTATGGTCACATTCAACGAACGGACGAAGAAAGAATCTCCAAACAGCTACTTCGCTAGACACCGTTAGAATGCAGGAAAAGAGGAAAACCAAAAGCAAGGAGATTGAGTGGCATCCAAAGAGCAATGCCTGAACAGAACTTGGGTTCTGGAATGATCGAAGAAGATGGCAAATAGGTTTTGCTTTTACTTCATGCTTAATCTATTTCAACGTATTTTTCCAAATATGAAGCTTCTTGCTTTGTTGTTTGAAATGGAGGAAATGGTTTTAATCATTGATAAATACGAGTACTAAGTATGTAGGATTTTGTTTATAAGTACTAGTTGTTATGCAGTTTCTGCAATTCAATTCACAGCCTTCAAAAATTGATTTTTGTGAATGTGAAAATCAAATAAGTCTTCCTAAATGATCTTCTACATCTTTTGAAGCATTTCAACTCGTTTTCCTTCCATAAATTTCAGGGTTTTACCTGTTCACCCCATCTCTTCCCTGAGAGTCATTTTTATTTCAAGAAAATTTGCTTGCTTTTTCATACATACCTACTTCTGTTTATTTATTGGTCGACAATTGTTTGCACAGATGTTCTTACAATAGTTGTTTAATACTTTTTTAATGTTATTCAATGTGTTAAATCATTATTCTTGTTAGTTCTTCAATGTTTGAGAGAGCAGGTGCGGGAGTGAGCAGGCACCTAACCTTTTCGTTACCTTGTTATTAAGCAATTTATGAAACTCTTAGATGTTAACATGCCAGATTCTTAAAAACGGAAATGGAAATATGTTCATTTCTGTCGTATCTGATAGCTCTTCTAAGGTCTTTGTATAGGCATAGGCGAACAAATTAATCTTCGTTATCCAATGACTGTCGTTTATCTAATGTTTTCTTTCGATTTGTCGAGGCTTATCTACGGTTCTCTTAATCCATCTCTTGATTTTTAACTTATATGGTTCATTATTTAATTCTGTACTATGTACAAAACGTTCTGGAATTGTAGTGAGACTGACAAAAGAATTAATTACAACTCTGCAAGATTTACCATTCTTGTCTTTTTTTACTAAATTTTCTTAACAAAGAACATACAATGAGATTTTTTTAAAACTCAATTACAGCTTAATACAGACAGTTCTAAGGTTATTAAGATAGAATACGGCCTGCTGCAATTGAGTTTTTAAAAAATCACATTGTATGTATAAACTTGCCAGATTTAAATAAACGTTTGCGCATATACAGACGTATCTTTTGATTATAAGGGGATGTACTTGATTAAACTTAAATACATATTTTTAGGCAAAGCGTACAGGATCCTTAATATACGATTTAATACCGCCTGGGGAAATTTTACTTGATAAACGAGACCTACAAGTACAGGTACGTATTTCAATGTTTTTTCTAAAATAAATTTAATCCCTTAATTCTAATCTTCCTTGAATGTTTTTATTTTTACCGAAAACAACTACTTATATCTTTTAAATAAACTATTATTTTGCAGCTTTCTTCCTTTTCGTTACAACTGACGCAATGTAAATTCGAATTCAACGCTTGTGGAGTTTTTGTAATCAATGAAACTTTACTGCATTCAGTTAAGTATTTAATTTAGGAAAAATGGATTGTGTGCAGTAATAACTTTAATTTTATTTTTAGTTTGTCGCTGGTGCTTTTGCATATTTAGTCATTATTGTACAGTTTGAGCTTTCGAATCATGCTAATAAGATCAACAATCTTACCTCGATTTAAATTACTAGAAGGACGTACCACTTCGTTTATAAATTTGAAAAACTTCTAATTAAATTAAATTAAATTTAGGATTTAATGAAAAAATGAGGAGAATAGCTACTTGAAAATGTTACCTTCCTAAGATTTTCAAAACTTCAGAATTTTAAGTCTGTAATACAAGAAAAATTCCAAGTTGTAGAATAAAAGATGGTACATTAATAAGAGACGTAGAGCAATTGAATAATTGATTGAACTTTTTCAATATAAAATGAGCAAACGGCAAAGGCAAGGGCAAAGACAAAGAAAAAGGCAAAGACAAAGAAAAAGGCAAAGACAAAGAAAAAGGCAAAGACAAAAGCAAAGACAAAGATAAAGGCAAAAGTAAAGGAATAGGAGAAAGAAAATGAAAATGAGAAGGAAAAGGAAAGGAAAATGAAATTTTCTGGACCTTTCTTCAGCAAGCAAATAATTTATATTTCAAAATTTGTAATTTATTTTAATAAAATATTGATCAGCTAACTGTAATATTATGTATTATAAAGATGTTGCAATTATTTTAATATTTATATTTTGTATTAATATGTCTTATATTAATTAAGTTTGTTTATTACTTTGTTTGTTATTTGATATTACACAAAACAAGTGAAGGAAGAATGTTTGGCTTTTCAGAAATTGTGGATCTGTTGAAGTTAGTAGTGGAAATTTGAGTTTATATTTAAAAAATAGTGTTACATAAAATCAAAATAAAACTGCTAAGAATCACGTTATAAAATAACATAGTCAAATTTATTATATCTATTTATACATAAATATATTCATCATCATCATCATCGATTGACATGGAGCAGATCCCCGTGGATCAATCCTGGATTACGCCAGGTTCACCCCATGCCAATAGGGTGTGAACCGATTTGTTATGATAAGTGGGGATTAGGAGCACTGTTTAACGTTAACATGCTTGTGACGCCTGCCGCAGAATACCGCTTCTACAGTGCAAGGCAGTTAGTAGATCACATATTCAATGGGAGTTGAATATATGACCGAGATGTAACCAAGTTTTTTCCATCTTATACTACACCATTTCTAGTATTACCGCTAGTTTCCTAGGTCTACGGTATGAAACGCCTAATCATTATTATATATACGTATTCCTTGTTCCCTTGTTTCTATTTTCATTATTATTGTGGTATAAGTTATTTCACCGTTCTTCTGCATTATTATTAGATATTTATATCTTCTTCCTCTACTTCTATTTCCTCCTTGTCAGATTCTTCTCTTGAATCATATATGCGATTCGTTTCCCTCTTCATCCTAGTTTTGTTCCTTGCCCACTCCTCCCAAGTTTTTTTCTGGTATACCTGTATACCCGATCGCTCTACGTTTTGTTCAAGTGCTATTTTCCATGTGTGACCTGTAATCCTTCTGTTCCCAAATCTTCTATGTAGGCGTTGATTTGCATGACTGCATGCGCCTATTGCCTATTACATAATCTATGTAGTACATACTAGGTGTTATTATTATTAGATTTTTATTTGATTTCTATTTCCTATTTATGCACTACCCTATACATATGTTTAAGATATTCTAAATATTCTAAATCTCCGCTACCCTGCACCGACCGTTCGTTTGTTTGTGCTAGTCCTATAAATAGAATTTATAGCCTTTTTGCCCGTTCTTCTCTTCTGTCGGAAATTTGCGTTTCGGTCCCACTAAATCCCTGAAACCTTAAACGGTCGGCTTCAGGTACCTACCCTGAAGGTGACCGTTTAAGGTTTCAGGCAGTTGAGACGTCACCGGCATCCTTTGTTGTTAACTTGTTAAGTGGCACGAGCGAAACTGAACCTCAGTGGGATGCCGCGTACGGTATAATTGCATTTATTGTAATCCGCTTTTTAATTGTGTATCTCTAATTCGGATGCACTACCAATATATGCAATTGCTACAATTGCTATTACCGGGCTAAGCCACCTTCTACATAATGCGCAAAATGCTACTATTAGTAATGTTATTGTAACGTTACAATTACTGCTATTGTACTTAGTTTGGCTGGCACAGGTATATATCTGCTCCACCTGGTTCCACCTGTGATCCGCGTGTGCTCTCACGTATATGGCGTGTGGTTTTCGTCAACCCTTCCTGTCTACCACACTTGAACTATCACTTTTAGTTTATTTATTTATTTATTTATTTATTTATTCACCCGTTTTATTACACTTATTATTACAATTATCAGAGCCTTGTTATTGCCCCGGTAGCTATACGATTTATTTTTACAGTAAGAATTTGCTTTCTATCTGCAAGCGTTGAGAGCGGTCTCCAAAACGCGTGTGTTCACCCCGACAGCTCTAACTCGAGTCCATTTCTATTTATATATTCACTACAAGAATTGTCGAAACAATTACAAAACTAAACCTTAAAATGTTATTAAATCAAACAAATTGTTTAAAAAACTGTTGAATATTTCAATATTTAATGATTCATTATTTATGCATTTATTTAATTTATTAAAATCATTGATTTTCACAAGATTTATATTATTCCTCTCTTTGGAATCTTTTTAAGATGACGTAACATTAACATCTTTATGGGGTTGGTTCGATAATTCAAATTGTATAACGATAACTAAATACGCTGAAGCAGCACCAACAATCTAAAAAACAAGCTTTAATAAAACATTATTTTATTTAATGAGCTACTTAACTGAGTATAATAAAGTTTCATTGATGGGGAAAACTCCACAGGCGTTGAATTCGACGTTATAATGAGCTAATTGCAGTGAAAACGAAGAAAGCTGCAACAATTAAACTTGTAATTAAAATATCGATTAAATTTATTTTCAAAAATTATTAAAATAGAACAACACACCTGAATTTGTAAAGCTCGTTTATCAGGTAAAATATCACTCGAGGGCATTATGTCATGTATTAAGGATCCAGTACGTTTTGCCTGAAACATTTTTGGAAAAATTCATTAAACTCATGAAACTTAAATTTGTAATTTATGGCTTTATTCTAATAATTTTATAAAACAACGAAGCTACAAAAGCAGGATTTAAAAAATTGATCTGTTTTCAGTTTTACGTTTTTGCTCTCTTTATGACTCTTAGTTTTCCCGCTATCTCTCTCTCTCTCTCTCTCTCTCTCTCTCTCTCTCTCTCTTTCTCTTTCTCTCACTCTGCCTTTCTTGCTACCTCAATCGCACCCCTCTTGCTTTCTCGCTCGCTTTCTTTCCTTTCTTATCTCTCACTTTCTCTTTGTTTCTGCTTCTCTCTTTCTATCTATCTATCCGTCTCTCTCTCTCATTTTTCTCTTTAGTTTATACGATATAAAAAGAAATTTACTGTATAAATATAACATTCACATGCGCTAACGATAAAAAAAATGAAGGAATTCCAAAGTAAAACAGAATATCTAAATAAGTAAGTACCTCAACTGCTGTAGTAGAACAAGCAACAGCCAAAGCAATAATTTGAGTTATCGCCAAGAGAAGTAAAGAGTGGGTATAAACAATAAACGATATGGATAATTCAGTACGAGTTTCCTCAATGCTGCTGGTTGCCCAAAAAAATAACAATAACACAATTGTCAAGAATTTTGATAGTATTAAAAGCAAAATTTGCAATGAAAATGCACGGTTAAGTTGTTTGCTGATTGTGCAGAGTTGGTGATGAATGGCTTTCGCTTTTCGGATCATCAGGGACACTTTAATTTTAACATAATCGTCACTCACTCTAAAAAAAGGTTTCTGTTTTAGGGGTTTTAAAGACAAAATGGGTAACAGTGGCGTAATTAAAAATTTTGAAAGAATTTTCGGGTAGTTTTCTATCTTTATATCAGTTTTTATTTATGTTATTCAAAAGTTTTGCTGGATTCGTGGGTGAAAATAACATTTTAAATTAAATATTTTAGAAACCCAGGAAACATTGCGGTTATTATAATCACCTTCAGGTCTCGTAATATATTGTAATTTTATTAGAGAATGCATCGCCACACGCATTGATATGACGTGTTATCTAGGGCGAATACACTGGCAGGAATAAAGGCATGCGAGATGCACGTGGTTGACCGATGTGAGCCTGAAAGATGATCCGAGTCAGCTGTATGGTGCGTGGGAATGCTGAAATAGCATTCTGTAAAATGCACAGCTCAGCAGGCTGAATGCACATAGCTTTAGCACGGAAAGTGCATGCCTTTGTTCCAAAATAAGTGTGCGTGGGAGCTGACTTCATATATAGGGAATTACTCAGTAGGAGCTCACCATGGTTGGTGTAGTCGTCGAACAAACATATCGTACTACTGATGTTTCGTACGATTTTTATGTAAGACTATTTTTCCGTATTTAAATTAATTTAATTCAATTCATAGTAACACTTGCTAATAGTTTGGATCTAACTCTTTGTTTCATTTTATTAACTTTGATGTTTGTATGTGATTGGAACTCACCTCTAAAATTGTCTAAGTGTTTATCTTTATCTTTAATTTTAAAGAATATTTTGTGAAACTTAATCAAAGCCCAAAGTCGAACAATACATATTATTATGTTAGTTGAACCAGAATTGTAATATAAAACCTTTCGCAGCAAACACCCACGTGATGTAGCTGGTTAAATACACCACCACGTTAGCACTAAATTTAACTAACTTATTTTTTCCAAGTTATAACATTACTTTTGGGGAGAACCACTACGTTACAATATTATTTAGTTGAAAATGTAAATTTTCTCAAACAAACCCACAAAAAGTTTTAAATAATGCAATTTTGAAGGTGACGAAAAGTAAATATTTTTCATGCCAAATTGTAATCATAATAAAATAAAAATAAAATTGAAGAACCCTCAAAAATATTTGCAATAAGTGGAGCTTCAAAAAAGGATATTTTAAAACAAAAGGGAATAGTTACGCCACTGGTTCCCCTCTAACACAAGCATATTTTTAAACTTACTTAGTTTTATTATTTACACAAATACTCAAAATCTGGGGCTTCCTTAAAATCTCTTTAATTTCCAAAATTTTCAAATTAAGCCAAGAAAATCTTTGCCATAACAGAAGGATTAAAATGCAAAACTGTAACTCCATAATCGTGCTTATGACAGTAGGATTTGCATAAGCTATTAAATCACCGATAAATAAAGCATCTGTGTTGAGAAAACTGAAGGCATCCAGCATAATTATTGATATTATGTAACCGATTACTAAAATGATTGTAAATATAATCCATCGTTTGCTTTTTCTATATAACTGCTCGATATTGAACCCAAAACTAAGATGTTGAAGTTCATAGTCTACGCTTGAAATTTCTTTAAGGGAATTCATAATCTGGAAGAAGATTTTTAATTCTGATTATGTATTTTTTTATTGTACATGTACAAATGATCCTTATGCTCTACGTAAGTTAGAAATATGTGTAGTCGAAGTGTTCGTTTTTAAATTATGTAACGTTAGGTTACTTTAAGTTGAATGAAATAAAAAAAAAAAAAAGGTTAGGTTAAGCTAGGTTATAGTGTAAACCTGGTTTTATTAAGAAAAAGGCAGGAGCCTTTGGAGGAAGGGCCGGCGTATAGGCCAAGCTGCTTAATAAATGACTTGGAAAGACGCTTCAAAGAGTGATAGCGAATATATTGATAGAAGCAGTAAAAAATAGAGGAGCTTTTTCATAAACCAATACGAGTTCTAAAAAGAAAAGAGAACCATTTTGGCTATAGAGGAGGTACTAATAGAGGCCAAGATAGCAAAGGAGGGCAGATGGAAATGTATCTTAGTCACAATAGACATTAAAAAAGACTCTTAACAGTCAGGTTTGGAGCCGCATTGAGAATGGCATGGGTATCGAAAAATAGCTGTAAGATATGGCCAAAGGCTGCCTAAGGGGAAGGATGGTAAGATATTAAATAGAATCACCATCTACAGAGAGGAATGCTGCAGGGCTTAGTATATTATGGCTAATTTTATATGGAGATCTACTAAGAGAAGAGATGCCGAGGGGAGCAAGATTAATAGCCTTCGCAGTCCATCTAGCGATTTCTATCAGGGAACAAATGATAGAGGTGACCAATACGTGCATGCAGAATGTAGTGGAAGTTTCGCTAAACAAAATGGAAGCTAGTAGCAGAGAAGAGGGAAGAGAGCATAGGCCTCAAAGTTAAGAGGATGATCATCAAAATTAAGCCAGACATAAGATACCTAGGAGTTGCAATGAAAAGATGTATGCCATTTAATACTCATATAAAGAAGGCGTGCGAGAAGGTCAAGAAAACACAGGAAATGTTGAGACGGTTGATGCTAAGAACAAAAGAACTAGTAAGGAAGAAAGGAAGATAAGTGGAGTAACACTGTCAACCTTACTATATGGTGTCCAGGCCTAGCGAGCTAAACTGAATATTAACAATATTAAGCTACTAGGTGAGGTGAGAAGAGTTGCGGGTTTGAGCACAATACACAGAATATAAAACAGTATCGAAGAAGCGATAATGTTAACTAGTCGGCATGAGACAAGTCCCGAACAAAAACAAAGTATCTGGATGAAAAGAAAGCATGGGGAGATTAATTATTGGATGGTTCAGGCCATGACTAGCCACGGCAGTTTTGCCGACTATTTATGTTGAATTGGGTAGGGAAAGCATTAAGATTGCGAATGATGTCAGAGTGGAGAGCTAGATACTCCGAGCCACACCTTTCAGAAGTGTGAAAAGTGGAGAACGCTGAGGATAGCAATAGAAGATGGATCGGGTACAAGATTGGCAGATGGAAACATGGTAGAAATTATGCTAAGAGGAGAGGAAAATTGAAAGGCCGTAGAAGTTTATTAACTAGAATCTTAAGAGCGAGAGATGAAGAGGATCGGAAATCCCGGTATATCAGCAAGGCGGTTCCGGGAGGACGGGACCAATCTCGATTAAGTTTACGGCCTGCGGGAAGGTACCGGACGAGACACATAGGAAGAAGGGGAAGTTTTGCGTGATGTACCCGGAGAAATACAATGGTGGAGTAGGTACGTAAATTAGGCTAAATTTGGTTAAGTTAGGTTGAGATTAAAATGAGCATAATCGTAGAATTGCTGTTTCTAATGGAATCATACAAAAAAAAACTTCCAAAGAATATTGGTAAACAATATACGTTTGACTGATCCAATAAGCTGCCTTTAAATTTTTACTCCCTCTCCCTTTTTTCTTTTTCTTTCTCTTTCTTTCTGGCTCTATTTCCCTTTTTCTATTCGTAGGCTCATGGGCTTTCCGCATTTCTTCATCTTTTCCTATTACAATACTCTTATTGATCATCTGTATTCGCATCACTCATAATTACGTAAATTAAGTTTAAATTGTTAATTATCAGTCATTATATTTATTTCTGCTTTGTCCAAGTTAATTAATTTTATATGCGCATCAGGACATCTGTTAAATCCCATGTGAATAATTTAGGGAATTCCTCTTCTTTCTCCTTCGTCTTGAAGATATGTATTCTTCCTATTTGCTACAGTTTATTTTCGTATTCCTCATTGTTTTTGTTCCTTCTTCTTTCTTCCTCTTTTTGCTTTCTCCTATTTTATTTCTTCTTCTTGCTTTCTCCTATTTGATTTCTTCTTCTACAACATTTTACTGGCTATTTTTGCGTATAGGTTTCCCCTTTCTTCTTCAATTCGTTCGTGCTTTGTACTACGTATTTGATAACCAATTCTGTCTACCTTTCTCAGTAATGCCAATTGCCCATTGTCCTTGTGATTTTTTAACACTGCGTCTAGAAGGTCTCCACTGTACAATGTTTTTTGCCCATTGGTTGTCGGTTGGATATCTTGTTACGTATTCCCCAGCTTTATTTTAATGTGGCCTCCATGGCGTTTTCAGTTTTCACTGTTTTTCTGGTTTTTGTTGTTCTTGGTTATGTGTCCTAAATAGGCGTATTTTTTATATTGTTTCGGCGCTATGCGTGAACATATTCACTGTAAAAGCTCTATCTTCAAATGCAACTTTGAGCTATATCATCTGTATACATGTACGTATGTAGAAGGTGGTTAAAATATCTATCATTTATTTTTTGCCTTTATAACCCAATTCAGTTTCTTGATGGCGTTTTCCAGGGCAATAGCAAAGTGTTTTGGAGAGGTGCACCTCTTTGTCGTACTTTGCTTTCCACATGAATTCTGATTATAGTTACTTTGTTGGTAGACTAAACTTGGAACTTCTGTAGCGTAATCAATTCCTAGGTCGTCCTTTGTTTCGAAAATTGCTTACTGCCCAGGATATCCTGAATTGAAAGCTTTATTATAAGTCCATGAACGCCAAATGGAGTGAACATTGTGTTTAGTGCGTTTATCTACCAGGTTACTTTTGTTTGTTCGTTTGTTATGTGTTGAAATAGCTATGCACTGCTTTCTTTTTTTTTATAGATTGCTTTGGGGATTTGGAAAGCCCAAATTTGGTCAAAGTTAATCCTATAACATTAGAAGTATATCTTCTGGGCCTTCTGTCCAGCACACGTATTAAGAGGCCCAAAGCACTCACATTTTTGGTAATAACAAATGATTAACTTTACAAAAAAGAAAAGTAGCTTCAATAGTGGATGAAGACTCTTTGATACAAAGCCTTCGATGAAGAGCCTTTCATGGAAAATCTTGATCGGAGAATATTGGATGAAGAAACTTCTGTAGGTATATAGACTCTTGTATGAAGAGTCTTGGGTGGAGTATTTTTAACAGAAAGTCTCGGACAGGGAGTCTGTATGGAGGAGCTTTTGATGAAGAGTCTTCGATAGAGAGTTTTTAATGGAAAATGTTGATCGGATAATCTTGTAGAAAAAGTTGTGAATAGAAAATCTTAGATGGAGAATTGTATTTAAAGAGCTAGAAAATCTTAAATGCAGGCCCTTGGAGGAAGTTTTATATGAAGAGTTTTGAGCCTTGGATGAAATATTTTTGGTATAAAATCCTGGATGAGGAGTCTTTGACGGGAAATTTTGGTCGGTGAGTCTTAGATGAAGAGTTTTACAATGAGACTGGAAGGTCTTGAATGAAGAGTCTCGAACGAAGTATTTTTGATAGAAAGTCTGGGATAGAAAATTGTAAATGGAAAGTTTTTCATGAAGAGTCTTTCGTTGGGAAATTTTGATTGGAGAGTCTTATATGGAAAGTTCACATGAAGATGCTTGTGTAGAAAGTTTTGAATAAAATATTTTTGGTAGAAAGGAAGGGGGTTGTGATTAGAAAGTTTTTAATGAAGAGTTTTCGATGAAGAGTGGAAATTATTGGATCAGAAGTCTTGATCGGAGAGTCTTGGATAAAGAATTTTACGTTAAGGGATTTGCGTGGAGAATCCAGGATGGGGCATATTAGGTAGAAAGACTTGGATAGAGAGTCGTTGATGAAGAGTTTTAGACAGATAATCCTGGATGAAGATTCTTTGATACACAATCTTCGATCTTGGATGAGAAATCTTGATCGAAAGGCTTGGATGGAGAATTTTACATTAAGAGTCATGAACGGGAAATCTGCATAAGAATAAATTGAAGTGTTTTTTTTTTACATGAAAAATCTTGTTTAGAACCGAGTATTTTTGACAGAGGGTAGCGGATAGAGAGTCTTGTGTAGAGTTTTAGCAAGATAACCTTAGATACAGACTCCTGTATGGAGAGTTGCGGAGTTGTGGATAGAGAATCTTTGATGGAAAATATTACATGAAGAGATTCTTTGATACAAAGTCTTCGAGGAAGGGTCTTGGCTAGGAAATCTTAATCGATAAAACTTGCATGGAAAATCTTACACAAAGGGTCTCGGATAGAGAGAGGATGGAGAGTTTTAGAAAGATAAAATAGAGAGTTCTGGATAAATAATCTTAGATGGAAAAGTTTACTTGAAAAGTCTTGAGTGGAGAGTCTTGGATGAAGAATTTTCGATACAATCTCTTCGATGAAGTGTCTTGGGTGGACTGTCTTTGGTGGAAGATTTATGATAGAAGGTCTTGGATAGAGTATTGAAGAGTTTTTGATGAAGGGTTTTGGATGAACGCTAATTAGTACAAAGTCTCCGATGAAAACTTCTAATTGAAGAATTTTGGTTAGAGTACCCCGAATAGAGAATCTTGGAGCGTCGAGTGCCTTAGTGCCTTTGTGTCGGATTGTCAACTTCAACAAGAAATGAGAAGTATTTAGTAGTTAAACTAGGTTTTCCGAAGGGTTGGATGAGTTTTGTTTTAGCTGTTTTGAAGTTTTACAGGATTTTCTTTTTCTACAAGAGAAAGAGTTAGAGAAAATCATCCTACAAACACAGTCGCAGTGAAGCTGCCTTAAGAACAAAAAATATCAATTTTCTTAAACTTAGAGCAAAAGGATCATACCTGTAAATTAAGACGACGATAATACTCACTTTCTTTCTGTAAGTACAGTTAAGAAACAAAGTGGTACACATGCTCGTTATATTCAAATAATCATTAACATAATCCCATACTCTCATTATAATTCCATATGTCCTACTTTTACGTCTAAGAATCGCAACTACAGAATAACTTGTAAGTGTAAACATCAAACAAACAGACCAGCAAAAGCTCAGCTTGGATTCGTGTGGTCCATTTTTATTTATACCAAAAGGGGCTAAACCAAATATTTTCGTACAGTAAATTAACGGTTTTATGGCGTTATAAAACGAACCAGATTTAAACATTCTTAAAAGATAACATTCACCATATGGATAGTAATATAAGCAGCCAAAGCTCGTGAATTGAAATAAACGTCGCCTTGTTATTTGAATTATTAAATAGCGTGTGATTGTAGTGCACACAACGTAGACGTTGATAAAATACGCTAGTTGTAAACAGTTTAATGTTTTTTTAAATTATCTTCGTGATGTCAGAAACGTTGTTTTGATTGACCTTTTAAAAAAATTGTAGGACAACACGTTAACTGTATGTTATTGTATTTAGGTATAATTTTGAATTTATTATTATAGGAATTAAAGCGAAATTGTAACGTGTGGTTTTATGTGCTTGTTTTACTAAGGTCAAGGAAATTTGAAAAAAATGTGATCGATAATTCGATACTAAACGAAACAGTTTTGTGTTTGTTTTGTCAGATTTTAGGCAATTATATTTACCAAAGTAATCTCATATTTTGGTATTTCTTGTAAAAAGGTTTGTTTACAAAATTAAAGAAAATTAGAAAGAGTTTGTGTTGGGAATGAATTACTTATTCTGGACATCTAGCTGAAGAAAGCAAAAGGAAATGCAAAACATCGGTGCAATGGTTGCAAAACGTCCCAACGTAGGGATTTTGTCCAATTTTTGGTATGTAATTTATTATTTTCAGGAGCACAAAATACAAGTGAAAAGGCAACTTGTCGAGTTACACTAAAAGAGTTTAACAGTAAAATTAAAGAATTTAATATCAGCACAATCAACAGGAAGTACTAGCAAAACAAGAGAAGAAAGAATGTAAATAACTAATCGGAAAAAGAACAGAAATAAGAAAGTATGAATGAAGAGAAGGAAATGAGGGATGAGGGGTAAAGGAAGAATACTTGTATGAAGCTTGGAGAAAAGCAAGCAGCAAGAACAGCTAAGAAAATGGTGGGTTTGAAGGAGTAAGAAAGAGAAAGGGTGGAGGCGAAAGCGAAAAAGGTGATACATCGGAAAAGCAGGAGGAGGGAAAAAGGGAAGAAGGTTGAAAAAGGAGGAAGAGGAAAAGCAAAGAAGAGGGGGAGAAGGAATTAACATTTTTGAGTAAACACGTAAAAAGGAAACCTGTCGAGTTGCACTAAAAAGGTTTAACCGTAAAACTGAAGAATTTAATATTAGCACAATCCCTTCCAATTTACTAGGAAGTTTGTAACGTAAAATCTTAATTAATAAAATGGTTGTAAACATAAAACTTGAGAATCAAATTAAACAGCAACAGGAAAAGCAACAAAGGTTATTTATTTTGATAAAAATTCAGTTTTACCTCAGCAGCCGTCGTAGAACAAACAACAACCAAAATAATAACCTCAAGCAAAGCCAGAATAAATTGGTTGTTGATATAAATTACGTCCGCGGATTTCAGTTCGTCCTTTTCCATCCAACTACTTCGAATTGCCCAATAAAACAACGTCATTATAGTATTCAAAACCGTTGTGATTATTAAGAGCAAAATTTGCAGCGAAAATGATTTGTTTATCTGATTGCTGATCGAACAGAGCCGCCTATGATTACTTTTCACCTTTTGAATCATGGCGATTGGGTCTTCATGGAAGAATTTTTCGCCATTTCTGTAAAAAAATTATAAATTTGAATTAGGCTTTAGAAGCTTTTAAAATAGCTTTACAAATCCGCTTTTACAAACGTCACTGAGGCTTCCAGTGTCGGTCTCAAGTCCGGGAAAAGGAAAAAGATTCCGGCACTGGAAAGGCTATCTAACACATGGAACAGAAATTCAGCCTTTTTCCTAAATATGCAAATATACAAGTGAATTTCAAAGCAAAACCACCCCAGGCAATGTAAGAAAGTCAGTTCAGAATTTCGCACTACTCAGATCGTCGTCCCTAAGCATTCTGAGGGAGGGGGGGGGGGTAGAGATTTACATTTCACTAAACTACAAGCGGAAGGGAATCATTACAGAGACAGAAAGACAATAAAGAGAATCAGAAATAATATCAGCACCAAGGACTAGTACAAGCAACACCATCATTTAAACCACTCAAGAAGAAGACGACCCAACGTCACGGACAAAAATATACAAAAAGCCCTAAATAGGGCTAAAAACAGCGAAGTCCCAAGTCCTGAAAGTATAAGAATAGCGCTCCCTAAAAATGAAAGGGAAAAGATGGAACAATACAAAGAATCAATCATACATCACTTCCATCTACAAGAAATGAAACAAGAAGCTGTATACTAACCCTTGCAGAATTTCTGTCATACCATCTATAGCAAGATTATATTCAAGTGTATTGAAAAACAAAAAACTCAGCCAACTCATCCTGTTAATATAAATCTCACTCACAACACTCGGTGCACAGTACCTCTCTCTTAGTTCAAAGTTATTCTTCCGTTTCCACTCACCATTTTCATTTACCGGATTGGAAAATGTCCCTTAACGCTTTCCATTTCTACGTATTCGATACATTAATTTGTTTTGTGTTCAACAGCCTGTCACGCTTTTTGAATTTTGCGTAAATTAGTATAATACGGCCCTGTTTTTCTAAGTTTCAGTCGGCCCTGTAGCTTGCAATGTCAATTTAGCACCTTTTTGGGCTGCGTAATAATTCGAAGAAATCCCAAATGCATGACCAAATATGGTAATGTAATATTCGTTCGCTTGATTTCGTCATAGATAATTCGAGGAAGCACCGAAGTTCCATGTAAGTTCGACGTTGGTGAAGTTTCCGTTCCACACACAGTTTTCGTTTTTGTATTAAATCATCTACCAGTTAAGGACATCTTTGTGGTAAGTTCTTCATCATAATCTCGGGCGATTTTCCGTAGTGGCGCTCAATTTTCATCCCGATTATGACCACCCCTATTTAAAGAATTTAGCGTTTGGAACCCCCCTTCTCCACTGATTGCTAGCCGAGAGCCACAAGTCTTCGACGTCCCTTATAAGTGTCGTAGTGCGAAATTGGCACGTGGCAAGCCATGCTTTGGCTCCGTATATTACCATCGGCTTTTATATAAAATTAACTTTGAATTAATGAAAATACACAATGTAGGGTAGGGTGGGGTACATTGGTACATGGGGCACCTTGGGACAATTCAAATTTACCGCCTTAACTCTTACTGATCTCTCCGCTATGACACTGCAGTATCTCGCCCTGGACTTTTTTAAATCTAAAAAAGTGATTATACTTAGTGATACGGTATTTTTTCTTTTAACGTTTTTGCGACAATAGTGAAGCTACTATCTTTTTACAAACAATTAGTAAAATATATTAAAAATAGATTTTTTTCCAGAATGGTTAGAAATTACAAACAAAAAACGAATCGTGCTGAAATAAATGTTGCCGATTTAAAGAAAGCCGTTCTAGAAGTAGTCAAGAACAAAAGAAAAAATAAGAGATGCCGCTTTACTGTTTGGCATATCTAAAACTACTCTTCACAGGCATGTAAAAAATACGTTTAAAATAAACCAACAACGAGACGAATCAGGCAGTGAATCACTCAGTGAGGAAGAGTATCCACAATCTTCGAAATATGCATCCAGACAGGTGTTTTCCGCATCGGAAGAATCCGAATTGGAGGAATATTTTCTAAAATCTTCAGCAATGAACTTTGGTTTAACATATGCCAGTGCCAGGTCTTTGAGTTTCCAGTATGCGTCTGCACTTAATAAAACATTTCCATCAAAGTGGTGTGAGGATCAGCAAGCTGGTAAGGAATGGATGAGAAGCTTCATGCAGCGACACCCAAAACTCTCATATAGAAAGCCTGAAAATGTTAGCATTGGTAGGACTTCAGCCTTTAACCCAGCAAATGTTAAAATATTTTTTGAAAACTATGCAAGCGTTCAGGCAAACTACAATTTTTCTCCTAATCGAATGATTAACCTGGACAAAACGGGAATAACAACAGTGTTGCAGGCTCCAAAAATTATTTATTAGTCAAAGTGGGAAAAGACAGGTTGGTCAATGTGTACCTGCTGAACGAGGAAATTTGGTAACCTTCTGTGGCATGATTTCGGCTACTGGTGTAGCAATTCCTCCTGTTTATTTACGCTTTTACGTTTGGATCAGTAACCGGTTTCGTGGGATTTGCATCAAAGACTGGCTGGATGACTGCAGAAATTTTTGTTAGGGTACTCGAGTATATAAAAAAGCATATGAACAGTTTCAGTAATAACAAAGTGTTATTAATTGTCGATAATCATGAAACTCATGTTTCCTTGGCTGCAATAAACTATTGCAGGGGTAACGGAATTGTTATGTTATCGTTTCCACCGCACTGCACGTATAAGATGCAGCCACTGGACGTTGGTGTGTAAGGCCCTTTTAAAAGCCATTGTAAGGCAGCTTTCAACGATTACATTTTAGGTCATCCTGGAAAAGCTATCACTATATTTGACATAGCTCATTTAACAGCCAACCCTTATCTTTTATCATTTATTCCGCTCAATATAACGAATGCTTTCCGTGAATGTGGAATTGGGCCAATTAATTCACTCACATTCAATGATTCACATTTTTTGGGTGTTTTGCATCAAAAAGAGAATTCTAATGAGCCCTCAAATTCCCAAGCAGACAAGGAAATAGACAAGGCGACTACTTCTTTTAGTTTCAATTCCAAAAATTCAACAAAGGTGAATATTATAAGCGATGTAATTTTAGTTCCTGCTAGAGATAAAGATGACGGTGTTACTACGTTTGTTGCTTCACTGGTCGATTCACTTGTAGCTACTGTTTTGGATAAAGTTGCACACGAAAAGGTTCTCAGCTCTAAAGATATAAGACCGTATCCAAAATTTACAACAAACCCAAATAGGATATTTCGCAGAAAGGGACGATCAAAAATCTATACTAACACACCTGAAAAAAATGAAGTTGAGCTAGAAACACAGAGAAGAGAGGAAAATAAAATAAAGACAGTGAAACGAAAAGTATTATTAGAAAATAAGAATGTAGATTGTGGTGAGGTAAAACTGTTGGAATGGAAAAACAAAAACTTTAAAAAAGATGCCAGTTCAACTTCATTTAATGAATACCAAATTTTCAAAAAGGCAATGAAAATCTCCACGGTGAAGCCTACGCATCCAAAACGAAAAATTAGCTCTTCATCAAGTGACTCAGATGCATCTTACGATATAAACAATCATTCGTCGGGCTCAGACATAGATATGACCGAAGATTATGAAATGGAAGGACTGCTTGACGACACAAAAATTCATGTAGGAGACTTTATCCTGGATAAATTCGCTACGAAAAGAACTGTATATCACTACGTGGGATGCGTTCAAGATGTCACCGATCCGGATGAGCCAGTAGTGAAATTTATGCGAAAAAAGCTATGTGGATTTTTCTACCAATTCAGGATGACATTGGTTCTGTTCTTAAGGAAAACGTAGACGCTAAATTACCAAAATCAAAAGAACTGCTGAGTAGTACTAGAAGATTGGCTTCTTACATAAATTTCAATATTTCTTTCATGAATTACCGGGTGGCTAGAAAAAAACGAATCCTGTTTAAGCCCTCACATCTCCGGAACGCTTTAAGATAGCGATTTCAGTTTTCGCTTTCTAAGAGACAATGGATTGAAAATTATTCCTGCCAAATTACAAACAATTATTTTAAAAAACAAAGGAATGGCGAATTTTTTAATATCACCTAGAAAAAATCAATTACACGTTGACAATGTTCTTAAAAATTCTACCAATAAACATCTTGTATAGTGTATTCTACTCATAAACATGTTGTATGGGACCTCCATTTAGTAAATTCACAATTCTTAGTCTATGTTTAAACTGTAAAATTGCTCTTCTGATTAAATTTATAGACACTTCTGGCCACAGATCTTCTAACCGTCGGCGCAGGTCTTCCAAGTTTGCAAATGGTTCCCGTCTTTCAGCATACACTTTTTGGTGTATGTGTGACCCTGGAAATCGAACCCGGGCCAGTCTGAATCTCACTGGTCAGTGGTCAGGCGTACGCTGAACCAACGTAGTCGCGACCGAGTTTTTTTCATATCGTCCGGTTTTCTTTTATTAGTTTTTTTTTGTCTCCGACTTGTATTTGTAATAGTCCTTATGGGCAACCAAGCAACTAAAACACTAGGATATGGCATACTGTGGAACACAAACACCAGCAAAGATACAAAGAGACGACTATTCCACAGTAGAACTAAACTACATGAACTGATGTTTGCCAGTAACAAGGAGGGATAAACTCAGAAGCTCAGCACTAAAAAGATTTGGAGAGGAGTGGGGGTTATATGATTCATTACAAAAGCTCTAGAAAATACTCCAGTGGTACGGCCATGTCAAACAAATGCTGCAATATAAATGGCCGAAGAAAACAATGGCGAGGTCTCTAAGGGGAAGAAGAACAAGAAGAAGAGAAATGCCAACACTAAGTTGGGAAACATATCTTAGAAGTACAATGGCGAAAAGAGATCTAAATGAAGGAGATTGGAAAAATAGATTGGAAACGGAAACAAAATGTAAGTTTAAATTAGTTATTCTTACAAAAAGCCACGTGAGATTAAAATTTAATGTTTTGGGAAATAGGCTAAAAATCGTTCAAAAACAGTCTTTTTCCACAACTTACTTGCGTAAGGCTTCAATTCTCATTCGACCAACTAGGAATTTTTCAACGGTTTTATTTCGGCTCCGTAAAATGCCTTTGATTTCCATCATTTTCAGATTTAACCAACAAAATCTTTGCTTTAATAGTGCCACCAGGACACAAAACTGTAGCTCCACGATTGTGTTTATAATTGTTGGAAAAACGTAAGCGATAACAGCCCCAACAAATACCAAAGTAAGCGATTTGTAGAAAGTTGCAATGTTTAGTATTACAAGGACCGCTAGGTAAGTTAACAATAAAAATGTTACCAAAAACAACCACCTCTTGGTTTTAGTGTAAGAAACTTGCATATTACACACGAAGTTATCACTCAACATTTCTTTGTCTATTTTGGAAAGAGCTCTAATCGCCTCCATAACCTAAAAGATATTTTTATTAACTTCTTTTTATATCCTAATGAAATAAATCTCTAAAGGTTAATAGGCAACAGAATTATTTTTTTTAAATTAATGTTTTTTAATGTTTATGCGGTATTAAAAAGACCCAAGACAAAAAATTTTTTTTTTAACAATTAAGAAGTGTAAAAAAGAGCCGAAATTTCAAATGAAAATTTTTCCCGCCAAAACGAGCCATATTGCTGTGACGTATGTAGCCGAACGCGTCAGCTGCATAGATAACTAATAATTAATAATAGTCAGCTGTCACCTGTCAGCAGAACATACGCGAACGTTGTAGCGCGACGCGCGATATTTAACGTGTTTATTTACCTCCTTCGCCTATGAAAATTAACAAGTACTACTACTTCTACACCAGGCAAAATATTTCTATCTATACCTAATGAATAGGTACATGATACTAACCTTAAATTTTTTTCAGTCACTTTGACACTGCAGGGTCTATTTTATGCACATTACCAGGCAACACCGATCCGTGCGGCGCGGTACGTCACATGCCGTTTTCGATTTTCCGGCGGTAATTCAAAATTGCTGGGATAATTTTCTATTTTTTTTTGCGGATAAATTTTTTTTTATTATTTTAAATATTATGTAGCTTATAAGTGACCCCTCAACTACATGTAAAAACGATTTCACTTAATTTATAAAATTCAGTTCTTTAGCCTATTGTAGATAATAGTTATTTATGTACCAAGTCAGTAAAGTGATTCTTTATCGAACGAGTCTGAGATTATGAGCCGAGCGAGCAAGCGAGCGAGGCGAGTAACAAGCGAGTTCGATAAAGACACTTTACTGACGTGGGGCATACAAAATTTTATCGCCAACCGTAAAAACGTATAATTGATAAAAATAACTTCCATTATTTTCTATAAATAACTCGCGACAAAACTTTTACTGTTGGAGCTGCGACAGGAACAATAGTATATTGTGTTATTAGGAGTAAAAGTGTCATTTTGTGTGCCGAGCATGACGTTTGAACGACGAGCGCTAGCGAGTCGGACATTCATGCGAGGCACACAAAATCACTTTTACTCCGAATAACACATGTTATTTTTTCTTCAAACGCATAAATTAAAAGCAATTCAGCAAGAAAATTTAAAAAAAGTCAAAAATGAACGTCATACCAGCTGTCGTTGCTTTGTTATAAAAAATAAAAATTACGAGTTGCCATTGGCTCATTAAGTGTCACTTTTACTCCTAGGAGTAAAAGTGAATGTTTATGTCACTTTTACTCCTAGGAGTAAAAGTGAATGTTTAACTGTGTGTATCCAAGGACACAAAGTCGTGTTTTTCTGACGTTTGAAGAAAAACGATTTTTGTTCAATGTCATACAGTCATGGTTATGTTGATTAACATTAGCGGCAGGTAAAATGCTTGATTTGTACAGTAAGATAAAGTATTTGTTTACTGCCGCAAATCGCTATCGTAATGCATGGCGTTACTGACGGTTGGCGATAATAGTATATTACATTACAAGTCATGAAATTGAAACTTTGCAGAAGAGGAGGCTTATTGAAGAGTACGAGGACGCGTAGCGTCCGAGTATCTCTTTAAAGCCTCCGAGTCAAGCAGAGACACTTTCATGACCAGTGATGTATTATATTTTTTCTGAAATCGTTTTTCTAAAAACTAAAAATAGATTTAAACTGAAAAAATATATCAACATCAGAGTCGTATGAGAAGTTGATATCCATGACAATGAATTGTCAACAAATTTTTTAAGCGTCACAATTTGTGTTGTAAACAGTTGTAAAGTGCTTTATAATATGGAAAACACTCTTCCCACTGGAATAATTGAAGAAGCTGCTGCTGCAGTGGAAGAATTGCTTCCGGATAAGTCCAAAGAAAGATATGAGAAACAATATGCAAAGTTCAAAAGCTGGTGTAATAACAAAAAAGTTAATCAAGTTACGGAAGAAGTGATGCTGGCTTTTTTTGCTGGAGAAAGTAAAATTTACAAGTCTTCAAGCCTCTGGAGTATTTATTCAATGCTTAGAGCCGTGCTGTTAATTAAAGAAAACATCAATATCGCAAATTATTTAAAGTTAAAATCATATCTGAAAAGAAAATCGGTAGGATATGAAGCAAAAAAGTCCCGAGTATTTTCAAGAAATGAGATAAACGAGTTTCTTCGAAAAGCTCCCGATCACGACTTCCTATTGTTAAAAGTAAGTAGTTTTAATAAATAAATTATAAAATAATCTAAATTGGCGGCTTATATTTTCAGGTTGTATTAATTTTTGGACTAGCCGGAGCATGCCGTTGCGATGAGTTGACGAAGATGACTCTAGATGACATTGAAGACAAGAATGATACTCTCATTGTGAACATTCCAGATTCGAAAACTCACAAACGAAGACGATTTTTAATTTTGGACGATGTTGGCGAACCCGGAAATATTGCCTTATATAGAAAATACCTAGCACTTCGCCCTGCTCATACACCACACCGGCGTTTATTTGTTTCATATAGACAAGGTAAATGCAGTATTCAGGCTGTAGGAATTCATACCTTCGGAAAGATACCTGCTAAAATAGCTGGTTTTCTTCATTTACAAAATGCAGCGGAATATACGGGCCATGCCTTGAGGAGAACATCAGCAACTTTGTTGATTGATGGTGGAAGTGGCATAGAAGACCTTAAAAGACACGGCGGATGGTCTTCTACAGGAGTAGCGGAGGGCTATGTAGCCGAATCATTAGAAAATAAAAGAAAAATTGCCAAAAAGATACAGCAAGGTCAAGGTGCATTCACGGAAAATAGCGCGAGTGAAATTCCTTCAACAAGTGCATTTGATCAGACTGCTGTAGCTGACAATGTTAATATTCCTAACATGGATGTCAACGAAAAAGTAGTGTTGTCAAACATAGCTAACGCAACAGAAAACAGAAATAATAATGCTTTGAATTATATACCTGGAATAAACTTTTCTAATGTGCATAATACTAGTGTCGGCAGCATTAACATTAATTTTCATTTTAATAGTTCTAATACCAATTAATAATTTGTTGTATTTCATTGTTAGTGTTTTTAATTATATTAAATAAACGTTTCATAAGATAAGTGACGATTTCTAATTCAATTGCAGTCTAAAAATGACAGATGAGTCTTGTAAAAATCATGAAAGTGACTAGTCTTGTAAAGTGACACTTTCATGACCAACTTGAGTTCTGTCATGACAAGCTTTCTTGACGATTTCAGAAAAAATTATTATTCGTCAAACCTACTGCGAAAATATGTCATTGTGTCATTGTTTGGTTGACGGTAAGTGACAGTTTACATTCAACTACTGGTTACCATGGGCAGCGGGTTGTAATATTCTTCATTAAGTTCCTAGGGCAAAAAAGTAAATTGTCTACAAAACACCTTTATTTACAAACATTTTATCTACGTTACATTAATTACAACTTATTTATATTAAATGTAAATGAACAATTAGAACAGTTAGAAACTTGAACAACAGAATTAAGTTCCTTTTTTGAATCTAAGTTTATATTTTCGGTAATATCAACATTTTCAATTTGTATATGTTCTTGATTTTCTTTGGTGCTAGGAACAATTACGCGGCTATCTTTCATTTCTTCTTCATTATTGAATTGCATGACTGAAGTTGAAGATGTGGATGCAGATTCTTCATACTTATTCTGATTATATAAAATTCTACTGGCAATTTCTAATTTATTTGTCATTGAATCTGCAACATAACTTTCTGCCACTGTTGTGGATTTCCATCCACCGTGCCTCTTTAAACCAAGAACGTCAATTCCCGTATCAGCCAAAAAAGTTGCTGACGTTCTTCTAAACGAGTGCCCAGTATAAGTTTCAGGATTTTTCAGTTTTAAAAATTCTGCTATTAGAGCAGGAATTTTTGCAAATGTGTTTTTACCTACTGGTTGATTCACACATTTTCCTGAACAATATTTCAGGAAAAATCGCCGATTTTCACTATTTCTTGGCCTGCAACTTATATATTTCCTAATTAAATCAACAAAATTTATGCGCTGTTCTTCTCGGTTAATGATCGTAAAAGTACGTTGCACTCCATTTTTAGTATCTGATATTGTTACTATTATTACAGAATTTTTATCTTCAACATTTTCAGTTGTCATCTTACATAATTCGTCTTTTCTACAGGCCCCAGAAATTCCCATTATCATAACGACCTAGAACAGATAAATAACTTAATAACTGAGTTAAATGAAATAATCTGTTACTGTACCTTCATTAACAAATGTATGTCAGGCGCTTCAATAAGGAATTTGTTCATATCGTCTCGACTAAATATACTAAGTACTCTTTTTGGGTTTATATCCATCATTTTTTACGCTTTAAAAACGCTTTTAGTTTTGGATATTTGGAAATATCTTCATTGTCATTGATAAAAATGGTACTTTTTAACATTGAGTATTCGCTCCATAAACTGCTTGGAGATTTTAATTTTGTAGATCTATTTAAGAAATACGCCAGCAGCACTTTTTCTGTAATCACATCTGATTTCTTCTCATGGCACCAATTTTTGAAAATGTTATATGTTTCCATATACCGTTGTTGCGATTTAACCGGTAATAAATTGTGGGATGCTGCATTTGCAGCCTCTTCTATTTCTTGAGACATGTTTTTAGAATCACAAATTGTGCACAAATTCAACTGACACACGCGTTTGAAATTTTTTTTGAAATAATTATGTTTTATTTTCTTTTGTTGTCAAGGATACCTAATCTAAATCACAGCAACCTTTATTAATTATTGGTATGACAGCTATGCATAATAAATGAAAAATACTTAATTTTATTTATTTTAAAATGATATATAAGGTTTGACGAAAAATCTCATATGCACCTCGAGTCGTACAGTGCAATTTTTGGTCTCGAATGCTTGCAACACCTCGGCCCTTCGGGCCTTGGCGTTGCAAATTGCATTCTCGCCCAAAAAACTGCACCTACGACTCTTTGTACATAAATAACTATTATTTTGGCCGTGACGATTGTATTCACACTTTTATTAAAAAAAAAAAAGTAAAAACGTAAAAGAATACTCACAGTATTTCTATGGAGACAACTACAAATCAAAGCAGAACACATGCTTATCACATACAAGTAAACCAAAAGAGTATCACCTATTTGTAACATTAATCCAAGCCCTTTACTTTCGGGTGAAAGCAAAGCAAAAAGGGACAAAACAGCCAAGATCAGCATTAAAGTAAGCGTATTAAACACCCAAAATTTGGAATCCTTTACATTGTTTGAATCTATAGTAAAGGGGGCGAGCCCAAACATTTTCGTAATTGCAAACAAAGGTCGCAGAATTTCATATAAATTTTTTTCATTGCACATCGTGATGGTTTATTGAAATGACTATATAAAAGTCAAGTCTATTAATGTATTTATTTGTCACTCATTTGTAAACGTCATTTTACAAAGCTGTCTATTGATTTTGAAAGATAATCTTTACAAGCTACTGACCTGTAAAAATTTTACAAGTTAGATACGTTTAAACAATAGTAATTTGTATAACAAGTGTTGAAAGTACAGTTTTGCAGAACGAAAATGAAGGTTGCAGCCTGAGACGAAGTCGAAGGCTGCATTCATTTGAGTTTTGCAAAACACTTTCAACAAGTGTTATTACACACTATTTTTTCTACTCCTACAGAAGAAAGACATTTAATTCACTATTTAATATTTTAAAGCAAATTTTATAATTTTTTGTGGAATATTAAGTATGCTCATGGAAACTATGGTCACTATGGAAATAAGTCCGTTGCTATGAAAATAAACATATCACAAATATAAACAAACCATACAGTTAACCGGCACCATTTTGAAAGTGTGTTGCAATAGTTATTTATGTACCAAGAGTCGTAGGTGCAGTTTTTTGGGCGAGAATGCAATTTGCAACGCCAAGGCCCGAAGGGCCGAGGTGTTGCAAGCATTCGAGACCAAAAATTGCACTGTACGACTCGAGGTGCATATGAGATTTTTCGTCAAACCTTATATATCATTTTAAAATAAATAAAATTAAGTATTTTTCATTTATGATGCATAGCTGTCATACCAATAATTAGTAAAGGTTGCTGTGATTTAAATTAGGTATCCTTGACAACAAAAGAAAATAAAACATATTTATTTCAAAAAAATTTCAAACGCGTGTGTCAGTTGAATTTGTGCACAATTTGTGATTCTAAAAACATGTCTCAAGAAATAGAAGAGGCTGCAAATGCAGCATCCCACAATTTATTACCGGTTAAATCGCAACAACGGTATATGGAAACATATAACATTTTCAAAAATTGGTGCCATGAGAAGAAATCAGATGTGATTACAGAAAAAGTGCTGCTGGCGTATTTCTTAAATAGATCTACAAAATTAAAATCTCCAAGCAGTTTATGGAGCGAATACTCAATGTTAAAAAGTACCATTTTTATCAATGACAATGAAGATATTTCCAAATATCCAAAACTAAAAGCGTTTTTAAAGCGTAAAAATGATGGATATAAACCCAAAAAGAGTAGTATATTTAGTCGAGACGATATGAACAAATTCCTTATTGAAGCGCCTGACATTACACATTTGTTAATGAAGGTACAGTAACAGATTATTTCATTTAACTCAGTTATTAAGTTATTTACCTGTTCTAGGTCGTTATGATAATGGGAATTTCTGGGGCCTGTAGAAAAGACGAATTATGTAAGATGACAACTGATAATGTTGAAGATAAAAATTCTGTAATAATAGTAACAATATCAGATACTAAAAATGGAGTGCAACGTACTTTTACGATCATTAACCGAGAAGAACAGCGCATAAATTTTGTTGATTTAATTAGGAAATATATAAGTTGCAGGCCAAGAAATAGTGAAAATCGGCGATTTTTTCTGAAATATTGTTCAGGAAAATGTGTGAATCAACCAGTAGGTAAAAACACATTTGCAAAAATTCCTGCTCTAATAGCAGAATTTTTAAAACTGAAAAATCCTGAAACTTATACTGGGCACTCGTTTAGAAGAACGTCAGCAACTTTTTTGGTTGATACGGGAATTGACATTCTTGGCTTAAAGAGGCACGGTGGCTGGAAATCCACAACAGTGGCAGAAAGTTATGTTGCAGATTCAATGACAAATAAATTAGAAATTGCCAGTAGAATTTTATATAATCAGAATAAGTATGAAGAATCTGCATCCACATCTTCAACTTCAGTCATGCAATTCAATAATGAAGACGAAATGAAAGATAGCCGCGTAATTGTTCCTAGCACCAAAGAAAATCAAGAACATATACAAATTGAAAATGTTGATATTACCGAAAACATAAACTTAGATTCAAAAAAGGAACTTAATTCTCTTGTTCAAGTTTCTAACTGTTCTAATTGTTCATTTACATTTAATATAAATAAGTTGTAATTAATGTAACGTAGATAAAATGTTTGTAAATAAAGGTGTTTTGTAGACAATTTACTTTTTTGCCCTAGGAACTTAATGAAGAATATTACAACCCGCTACCCATGGTAACCAGTAGTTGAATGTAAACTGTCACTTACCGTCAACAAAACAATGACACAATGACATATTTTCGCAGTAGGTTTGACGAAAAGTACTTTGCAACACACTTTTGGATTTTGTCGCACAGTTTCGACAAACAATTGCTTTCAGCATTAAAAATCATGTGGAAAGATCAACTTTCAATAGTAGGAGTAGAAAAACAATGTGTTGTCACGCTAGTGAATTTTACAAGTTAGTTATGTATAAACAAACTGCTTCCAAAGTTTATGAGTTTATGAGAAATTATTTAGAATTGTTTTGACAGTAGTAATTTTTATTTATTAATTTCGTTTTCAAATGAGTAACAAATCAAATATTATACAATACACGCCAGGTAACAGTTTTTACTGGCTCAAAGAGGTAACAGGCTCGTCTGACGGCTCGCCAGTTATATCCTCTTATCGCCAGTAAAAACCATTTTACCGGGCTTGTAATGTAAAATACTATAAAACAAGCGTTGCTAGGTTGCTACGTAAAAGTATGAATTATTAAGAAGCTTTCGTGTTTACAGTCAGTCACGTTTTTTTTTTTTTTTTATTTAAACACTGCTAATCGCAGCTAATAACCGGATTAAATCTAACAGGTTTTAATAATGTTTATTATTGATGACTGATGAGTTTACTACAAACCCAGAATGGTTGTGTAAATATTCAAAAGCGTGACTTTATTTTATCGAATTTATAAATCCGTTAGTGGACAAAATTTATATTAATCGGGTTGTCAATCTAATCCAAACTAATTTGGATTTAAATTAAAGTTCATTCTTTGTTTGCTTTTATCAATAACTTTCTAGGCGTTTCCTGAAATATTGATATTTCTAGGAATTGCAATTTTCTCTGAAATAATCCAAACTGATTTGAAAAATCGAATGTAACTTGGAACATAGATCTTCGAATTTAAATTCGTGCTTGAGATTATGGCTTAATGAGAGATTCTAAACCTTGAACTTAAATTTGAAATTCTAAATACTAAATTTAGAATAAATTCGAAACTTCAATTTTGAATTCAAACTCGATAGGTACCTGAAATTTTGGTTTCATTATCAATCGGGTTGAAACATTCAACTTTCAGAGGGTTCGATGGGTTAGGTTAGCATCCTGTCCAGGATACGTGCTAAGAAGGCTTACAGAACTCGTTCTTATGAGTTTCTAACAGGTCATCGGCCTAGGCTTCGGCCATAAGAGGAAGAAGAACTTTCAGAGGAAATTCTAAATATTTGAATACTAATAATCTAATAAATCGATGATTGAGTTCTTTATTTGTAATACTTTCTTTTAATTATTTTATTTTTAATATTTTTAACTGGAGAAGTAATTATAGTAACTTAAAATGTGCCTCTAGATTAATAGGCTCAAACTGAAACCCGTAACTTAAAAGTTTTCACTCAAACACAAATCTTGGATTTCAAATCTGGAATTTCAAGCTTAAATCTAAAATACAAAAATAATCTTAATTCCATTAAAAAAAAATCAAGGTTCAGGTTGTTTACGAAGATAAAGGTAGTTTCCAAGGGTAATCTACAAGTCGAAGAAGATTTGAATCTGGATATTTATAAAGATTTTTAAACCCTAAAATTCAGAAATTTTGGGTTGAATTTTTGAATCTCAAATCAGGATATAAGCTTGTTGAACTGAAACTGAATCAAAACTTCGATCTTTCAGTATCGAATCTGGATTCGATAAAGAAATCTTCAATTTGAATTTGAATTACTTCAAATTAGGATTCAAAATTTGAGTCTGATGTTTAAAGTGAGCCTTTATTTTGGTATCCATTTTAAAAAACAAGGTTCAGCTTGCCTGAGAAGGCAAAGACAGAGATTCCAAGTCGCAAAAGATTTGAATTTGGAAGTTTTAAAGATTTTCAATCTAGATATTTAGACTGGAGGATCAAATATTTATTTCCGGCAGAATTTTTGAATCTTAAATCAGGACACATGATTGTTAAACTAAATCAGAAAAAACTTCGAGTTTTTGATATCGAATTTGAATTCGACAGAGAAATCTATAATTTGAATCTGAATTATGTACATTTAAATCGGTATCCTAAATTTGAGTTTGATATTCGAATCCAGTATTTTAGAAGCTTCAACCATAATTGTTTTTAATTTTGACTTTAATTAACGTGTGGAGGATATTTTTAAAATTCATGAGCGAGTTTAATAATTTTGAAAATTGGAAACATTAATCGAATTGGAAAGAAGATTCAAATCTGCCAAAGGGATTTGACCGAATCTCATATGTAGAGCTCAAAAGGGTTTTTAAGATAAAATATTTAAATCCGATTTTAAAGAATTCTAATGTGAAGGTTTGAATTCCGAAGCCAAATTTTCAAATTTGAGTTTCAAATCTTAATCAAGAATTCGATTTTTGAGTCATAAATTGGTGCGAAGTTTTAATACTGAACTTTTGGTATACAATTTTAATTTATTAGTAAAATTTATATTTCCATAAATCAAATTTCATTTACTACTTCGAATAAAATTTCAAATCCGATCTGGAACATTAACTGCATTTAAAGTAACAGACAGGTACTTCTCTAATGAATGACTCGAAATTTAAATTCTTTTGCATTCAATAAGGCGAATCTCAATTTAAACTGAAATTATAGAACAAATTTGAAATCTAAGATTCACATAATTTGGGATTTAATTTCAAATTTTGAATTCAGTACTATAATTTGTTAAGATAACATTTTGAAAGCCGGTTTTCAGGATTCTAATTTTTCGGGGATTTGAATCCCAAGTCCACATTTGCAAATTTGAGTTTCAAACCTTAATCAAAAACTTTTGCTGGAATCTGTGCTCATCGACAGACCCTTTTTTTAAGGGACGTTGTCTGGCCCGGACGTTAGCAGAGCCTCATTCCGAGCATAGTCAAGTGGCCCCATTGTCATCCTCCTCGACTGTAAGCCCTCACCGGAACCGCTATAAACATTACATCGGGGAAGGTGCCGATTCACAGGTTCATGTTTGTCTTTACTTTATTGTCATAAACATTGCATGCTTTCTACTTAATACAACAAATACAGTTATATAACAATTTTATCATTTACATTATGATTTACGTTAGATAGAGACAGAGTTTATCTGCTTGCCTGCAGTAGTCAAGCGTGTAGTTTCGTGGTTTTGTTTTCCTATTTTATCATCAGATACCTTCTTTGATTTTAGTACTCATTATTTTCGTTACCATAGCCACAATTTCCTTCCAATGTTCTTCTTTTTCTAGCATTACTTCGACTAAATTCTCTTTATTTAGGTCTCTCTAGTTCTTTTTTTTTGCTCTTGAGTTGCAACATAGGTTCCTCCTCTCTCTTCTATCAATAGGTCGATAGGTATTAGGCTGGCTATAGCTTGTAGTAGAGGTGTGTCGGTCGTGAATGATTCGTTCAAAAAGAACGAATCAGTACACTGAATCGAATGAACCGAGTCCGTACTTTGAAGTGAATCGACTCGGTATCGAAGCCAGCGGAACCATCGGATATTTTTGTCAAAAGATTCAGTGTTCAATTCGTTCGAGTTTCAAGTTCTACGTAAAATTGACCAGTAAATCGGATTTGATGGTGTAAAATTTGACAATGCGGTGGTTCTCCGTCTTCAAAGTAGATTCAAAATTTAATGTAAAATGGCAAATAACTAGGTAAATCAGTAATTATAATTCTCTTTTCTTGGCGTTGATTATTTAAATTAATTTATGTTTGGCAAATCATGCGTGAAACGTACATTTATGCCAGCGTTACAAAATACAACGGAGCGCTGTACAAAAATAAATCATATCTTTTATAACAATAAAGCTATGCAAGTAATTAATAAAAACTTTTTCATTCTTTTCTACCCATTTCATACGATATAATTACCCATCTATGTGAAATAGTTTAAAAATTACCTCGATGCTGAAATTTTGGCTACGCGTTTCGCGTACGCTTAGTTTAATTAATTTATGTAGCATTTGTTAACAACAATTTTGACATAATTGTGGCAGCATCTGAAGCTAGAAAGAATAAGCTTTCCAATGGTTTAAAAATCATTGAGATTTATTTACAAATAAGCTTGTAAATGCGATGTAAACATAAAATTATTCAATTTTACATTCCTGAGTACCTTTAAATACGAATACTGGAATCTACGTACATTTACCATTGCTTCGGTGTTTGGTTCGGTCTCTGTTAAACTCGTTAGTCTAACCAAAACGAGTGAATGAGTGAATCATTCAAGAACGAATCACTTGGAATGAATCGATTCACCAAAAAGAATCGAACTTCCCATCTCTAGCTTGTAGTGCTTCATTTGATACGGTTCTGTAAGTAGCAGTTATTCCTAATCCTACTTTCATTTGCTCTTTTATTAGGAATTGTTTATATTTGGTCGTTTTTATGTCCCTCCCCCATACTGGGGGCCCGTATAGGATCACCGAGTGAGCTACCGAACTGTACATCGTTCTCTTACTTTGTCCGGGGCCGTTGATCCTCGGCATTAACATTGTCAATGCATTTGGCTGCTTGCTTCTTAATTTGGAAGTTTTTATCAAAAATTAAGCCGAGGTATTTTATCTGCTGTTTAGTTTTAATGATTTGGTCATCTATGTTAATCTCAAGGCTATCTAGTTTATTTCCCCTGTTCAGAATAACTGCTTCGGTTTTCTCATCTGCAGTTTTTAATTTTGTTTCTATTATTTCCCGTTTCACTCTCAAGAGCGCTGTAGTTGCTCTATTTTTGAGCATTTCATCCGCATAGCAGAGGATGCCTGTATCCTCTGGCAAGTAGTTACTACCCTATCAAAGTAAACATTCCACAAAAGGGGCCATCGAATGGAGCTTTGCGGCACCCCGCAGGTTACGTCATATCTTTCTCCTTCTCGGAGATCAATTTCCTGTTATTTAAGTAGCTACATATTCATATAGTTATGTTTTTGCTAATTCCTCTTCGCCTGAGCTCTGCCACTATAGGCTCCCACCTTGCACTATTATAGGCGTTCTTGATATCAACGATATGTTGATGAGGATACAAAACTTTCTATTTCTAAAGGTTTGGTTTTTATTTCGTCGATCTTATTTTTTATGTAGAATATGGGGTCTACGGTGGATTTTCCGGCCCTGAAACAATATCTTGGTTTCACCAATATGCTTTCCTTTTGTTATTTTACCCTTTCGGTTTTTTTGAGAAATTTATCACAATTAGTTTGTATAATTTCCGTATACATTTCTAGTGTGACAATTCGTTCTAGTTTCTCGTAGTCGTCTTTTAGTCCTTCTTCGAATCTGGATATATTGGTTGCATTAATGACCCATTTCCTATTTTCATCACTGTATTCTGTTTCTTTGCTGTGTTCGATGTTGAATTTTATATTGTTATGCAGACTGAAGTTCTCCTCGTCGTTGACTTTCCAACCTATACACCTTGCTGCGAAATCTTTTCTGCCAAAGGTGACATCTATATATGATTTCTATTCTTCCCTTCAAAAGTGGGATTAATCCCATTATTTAGTATTGTAAAGCTATTGGCCATTACTCACTCTGCAATTATATCTCCCCAGTAACGAGATTTTGTATTTCTTACTTAGCATTATTCTTAACGCTTTCTTCTATTGCTTGCCACAATGTCTCGAAATCCTCTTTACTTATGTTGGGAGATATGTAGTAGCTGTAGACGATAACTGCCTTTAGTTCCACCCATACGTGTGCCTCCCCATTATCATGTGCGTAGGCTTTTAGTTTGGGATTCTCTTATTACCGCGTCTTTATTTTTATCTGTAATCCACGAGACGTTACTTATTATTTTCTTATTAGGTTCACTTATTACTATTATAGCGATATCTTCATTTTTCGCTGTTGCATGTTTGGCGTCATGTGAGGCCCTGCTTCTCCCTATATTAATCTGTGAGACTTTAATAGCCATCACAGTGCCTACTTAATCTTCTTTTCATTCGTATTTCCTCAACTTTCTTCTTATAGATTGGACATTTTATATCGTCTGTTTTGTGACCTTTCGTTCCGCAGTTGTAGTAGTACGATTCGTTACTGCAACTCTTTGCCACATGTCCACTTAAAGTATTTCTGTACCATCTCCTGAATTTCCTTTCCAATTTTTGCACACACAGATCTACTAGGCTTTAGTGATCCTCTACTTTGCATCTTGCCCAACCTATTTTGATTTTACTATTATTTATAGTTAATTCTGTTGGCATGTACCTACTATGGGTAGATTAATTATCGCGTATCTAAGGTTTCTATGGTTAGCTTTTTTAGATAGGTATACTATTATATCTTCCACTGAAGCAGTTTTCCCTCCTATCTCGCTTGCTATCGCAGATTTTATCTCCGGTGCTTCAACATATTCATCCAGGTCTTTAGTCATTACTTGTTTCATTTGTACGTTAACTTATTCCCCTATTTTCTCTTGGAGTTGTTTAATTAAGTCTTTGCTTTCCTTTTCTCTAGCATTTATCTTTAGTCTGATGTTACCACCTGGTTTTCTCAGTTTTGTTGACTCTAAATTTTGCACTTTTGGGGTCTATTTTCGCTTTAATTTCTTCAACTAATTCAGCATAGCTCTTCTGTTTATTTATTATTATTGTTTATGTCTTCTTTATTTTACCACCTTTTCCTATCTTCCTCCATTTTTGTTCTGTACCTTTTCCTAGTTCCGATTCTCCGTCATTAGTTGCATCATCTGCTTATATATCCTCTTTCTTATTGTTCATTGTCCCTGTAGTTTGTCATCTTTCTGTAATAGTTTATTTTATAGGTTCCTCCTTTGTGTTATATGGGAAGGCTATACGTATCCTCCGTCTTCCTTTTTTGTCCGCATTATTTTTGAATTCTTTCAATAATGTGAAGGAGTTTTCCGCTATGTCTTGTCTTCTGGTATCTACTCCTATTATATGTATATACTTTTTCTTCTTCTATTATTTCTTTATTATCTTGGATTATCGTTGTGATGTTTTTTTGTACTCACTGTTTTTCCATGCTTTATCTTATTTTATCAAGCACATTTTTTATATTTGGGTTTTGCTTTACCAAATCCTTTATTATGATACTCTCTTTATATATATTTTATTTGTATCCATGAAAATGGCTAGGTCATTTCCCATTATTTTGGATATTCCCCTGCCCTCAGTGGTATGTTTGTAGATACATATCTCTTCCCCATTTTTACCTTGCTACATCCTGAAAAATATTATAATCATCTGTCTCTGTTAGTACTTCATATATGTTTATTCCTCCAGCCTGTTTTATTTCTATTTTCTTCTCTGTTTGCGTACTTATCGAGATTCTTGCTTTTATTTCGGGCGCTGTTTATGTAGCTGTCATTCGCTTCTTTTATCTCACTAACTCCTATTTCTAATAATTTTTCTTCTAAGTACACTAATCTACTTGTGATTTCCTTAATAGACAGATCCTGAGGTTAAATCTAATCTAAATTGAAAGATCGAATTTCATCTTAACTTTTAAATTTTAATCTCGAATTTAGGTATTGAAATCTGAGTTTCGACTTTTGATTTCATCTTTGGGCTTCGTATTTCAAACCAAAATTTAAGGTTTTAGTATTCAATCTTGGATATTTAAATTAGAATTTGGGATAATATTTCAAATCAAAATCTTAAACACCAGGCTCAAACTTGAATCTCATAATTTGAAACATTAGAAAGCTTTAGTTTTTTGTTTGATTTCAAATTCGAGCCTATAACCAGGAGATTAACCCTTAATCCTGAAAGAAGGGATTCTCAACTTAAATTTGGAATTAAATTGGATACAAAGCGAGAACTGAATTTTAACTTTTAGAATTTTAACCTACAACGCAGAATTTCGGGTGTTTAAAATTTTTAAAATTTGATTTTCTAGTTCGACTCTAAGGTCTCAAAGCCAAGATGGTAACTTAGAATATTTAATTTTGGATTCTGAAATAACAGACATCTTCTTAACACTTGAACTAGGAAGAAGTGATTTGAAACTTAAATTGGATCCAGACTGAATACTAAGTTTGAAGATTAAATTTCCAATTTGCAGCGCAGAATTTAGAGTTTTTGACTGTCAGAATTTCTTTGACTCTAAGCTCTCGAATTTAAAATTTTAATTTACGATATTTACTTACTCTCTGAAATTAAACATCAAACCTGGAACACTTGGAAATAAAAGCTTAAATTGGATCCAAAGCGTGAACTTAATCTTAATTTTTAAGTCTAGAATTCCAATCAGCAGTGGTACATTTTGAATTTAAACATTTTTTATGTACAAACTTTAAACTTCTGATCCAAAATTCCCTGTTATAATATTTTATTACGCACTTTAAAATACAAATAGATTCCTGTTATTACTTGAAATCCAGATTAATAATCTAAAGATTAAATATTAAGAAGGGATTTGGAACTTATATTTGGAATTGAATGCTTAAATTGGATCCAAAGCTTAATCTTAATTTCAAAGGTTAGAAATTCAATCTGCAGCGTAGAATTTTGAGTCATAAGGTTTTTGAGGTTCAAAATTTCTGGTTTGACTTCGTCCAAACCCAAATTTCAATTTACATGGTTGAATTACGCATTCTGAAAGATCAGATGCCCCCTTACGACTTCAGAATTCAACTAGAAAACTAGCAAACAAGAAACTAAATATTAAATCTGCAAAAAGGGATTTGAAACCTCTGGACCAGTATGTCAGCACAAGTCACTTTAAAAGTTTGGGATTAAGATTTGAAACCCAAAATTTTTGGGATTCAAATCCTCGATAAATTAGAATCCCGAAAGCCGGGTTTCAAGATTATATCTTAACAAATTATAGTTCTGAATTCAAAATTTGAAATTCAGTCCCAAATTCTGTGAATCTTAGATTTCAAATTTGTTTTATAATTTCAGATTAAATTTTAGAATTGCTTTATTAAATCTTTAGATGCGAAAGATATTTGAATTTCAATTAATTAGAAAAGTGTCTGCCTGCTTGCTACTTTAAATACAGTTGATGTCAAATACAAAATTCAAGTTGCAGATCGGATTTTGAATAAATATAAATTTTACTAACAAATTAAAATTACACACCAAAAGTTCATACTTTAACTGAGGCAGTATTAAAACTTCGCACCAACTCATGACTCATAAATGGAATCCTTAAACAAGGTTTGGAACTCACATTTGAAAAGCTGGATTCAGAATTCAAGCCTTCGAAGTCATCCTCAATTGGAACCCTGCAAATCGGATTTATATATTTAATCTTGAAAGGCTCTTCTGAGCTCTACATATGAAATTCGATCGAATCCGTTTGCCAGTTTTGAATCTCCTTCTCAATTCGAATAACATTTCCAAATTTTAAATTATTAAACTCGCTCAAACTTCCAGGTTTGAATTTTAAAAGTATTCTCGCACTTTAATTAAAGTCATAAACTAAGAACAAATGGAGTTGGAACTTCTAAAATACTAGATTCAAATATCAGACTCAAATATAGGATCCTGTTTTGATGTAATTCAGATTCAAATTATAGATTTTTCTGTCGATTTCAGATTAGATACTAAAAATTAGGAGTTTTTTCTTGATTTAGTTTAACAATCGTGTGATCTGATTTGAGATTCAAAACTTCTGCCCGAAATAAATATTTGAACCTCTAATCTAAATTGAAAATCTTTAAAACTTCCAGATTCAAATCTTTTACGACTAATTTCTTTCAAGTGTCTTTGCCTTCGTAAGCAAGCTGAATCATGATTTTCAAAATGGAAAACAAACTAAAGGCTCGTTTCAAACATCAGATTTGAATTTTAAATTCTTATTTAAAGTAATTTAAATTCAAATTATAGATTTCTTCAACGAATTCAGATTCAATACTGAAGTCCTGATTCAAGTCCGTTCGAAAAGCGTGTCCCCCAAAAACTTCAGTCAGAAATAAATATTTGAAAACTCTAATCTAAATACCTAGATTGAAATTTCAAATTTTCAGATTCGAATTTTATACGATTTGGATTCTCTTGTAGATTGTCGTTATCTGCGCAACCAAGTTCAACCTGATTTTCAAACTAGGAATCAAAATGATTGAAGGCTTAAACTGGAACCAAGGCGTGAGCTGATTCTTAACTACGAAGTATAGAAGAATTCTAATCTGCTGCACAGAATTTGGAGCCTTCAAGTTTTTGATTTTTAAAATTTGAATTTCTGATTTGACTCTAATTCTTGTATAGTTTTTATTAATATATTTTTTAAAGGATTTTAGATGGAAGTTGAAGAAGGAATAAAAGGAATTCTATTTCGTCAGCTGAAAGTTTCAGGAGGAACATCATCTTCAAGAAAGGAACCTTCTAAGATTTAATAGATTTATTTTTGGGCATCACCAAGCTCAAATTGAATTACTATTATTAAGTACGTAACAATCGCACCAACTATCTGCAAAATATAAAGTTTTACGTCCAAAATTCCAAAGAAAAATCGCAACTCACAGAAAGTAACAACGTTTCGTTAATTACAAAGACGTTGCATGCTGTAAATTCCACGTTGTGATGAAGCAACTGAAGTGAAAACGTAGTTATCTGAAAATTCAACAGTCAGAAAATGCTCACTTGCATTCCAATAATACCAACACCCATCTGAAGATCTTCCTTGCACTGATCATCCAACTGTAGTGAAATAGCGTTGTGAATGAGAACACCTGCTTTTCCTGCCTGTAATTATTTTTAGTCTTAATTTTTTTGAATTTGAATGTTAATCAATTTACCTCCTTAGAAGTTGTAGAACAAACTATAATTAAAGTTAAGACTTGAACAACTGCTAAACTAATCTGAACGAAGCAGTAAAGTATGTAATTTTCTGGAATTTTATCATCGAGAATTATGTGTTTGCCTGCATAATATAGTAAAACAATAACCGTTACAAATGTTTGGCTTATTATTAGCAGAATTTGCAGAGAATACACCCCGTTTATGTTTTTGCTAATTGTACAAAGGTCGTGGTGTTTTACTTGTATGTTTTCCAAAATCTCAAGCATTTCGTCTTGTATAAGACCAGTAGCCACCCTAAAAAGGATTAAGTTAAAAACTTTTTATTAATATTTGTGGTAAGATGTCATATCATATAATCCAAAGCACTTTCAAACGCTAACAGAAGGAAAAATCCAAAATTAAACCTGAAAAAATACTTACACATGCGTCATAGGTCTTTTTCGGTTCCTTTTTTCGCTTATACAAAACACATCGTTAGATTCTCGTAAATCTTTGTCTAATTTCTCAGAAATATCAATAAGGGCTTTGTTTAACCAACCAAATCGTTGCTTTAAGCATAAAGTTAAGGCACAGAATTGAAATTCGACGTATGTGTTAACCGTTTCAGGTGTAACATAGGCCATATATTCACCAAACTCTTCCTTTGTCAATAAATCTTGGCTATCAACGCCGGTAAAAATAATAACAGACGCTATGTAAAAAGATGCTAAGCTAAGACTGACTGTTAAATAAATTTTACTTCTTCTATATTCTTCCAACAGGTTGACGGGAAGCTTTTTGGATGTTTTCCTGTCAAATTTGTCGATATCCTGTATAATGTTTAATATCTAAAATGAACAAAGAAGGTGTTTTAGCAATTTCAGTCAAAAGAAGAAATCAATGGAGAAAGTATAGAACGAAAACAGAAACTGAATTAAGCACGTAAAAAAATCAAACATGTACATAAGTAAGGAACAGTGCAATTGAAATTTAAAAATGTATCACAATTTTTAGCTTTACTTTTTCGTTTAATTAATAGCTTAAGCAAGATGAAAGAAAATGAAGAAGAAGATTGATGAGAAAATAAGAAAGTAGGTAATTTAAGAGATCAAAGGGAAGCATAAGGATAGAATATGGTTCTATTTTGTTCTCATACAAGCTTGTTGCCAACGTTTTAACAACACAAAGGAAGAATATAAAAGTATTATGGGATAAATTAGCAGAAGCAGAAGGTTAAGCATGGAACAGAATTTCTTCTTATACAAGCTTGTTGCCTACGTTTTAATAACACAAAGGAAGAACATAAAATTATCGTGGGGAGAAATAGCAGAAGCAGAAGATTAAGCATAGATGCATAGAACCGAAACAAGGAACATGAGAATATTCCAAATTTTTTGCAGAAAGAACAAAAACAATAAAGGAAGGAACAGAGAAGAGGGTCAAATGAAAAATAAAAATGTAAAATAAGAAAACAAAGTGGAAATGGAAAGCCTTTAATTCTTTAAAAGGTAAGAGGCAATGAAGAAGAAAGTGATGAAAAAAGAGATTAAATGAAAGCAGAAGAATAAAATTTTGTTAAATTACAAGCTTGTTGTTAACGACTTAATAAAATGAAGGACGAAGAAAAGTAGCATGAAGAAAATAAAAGAAGTACAGTAGAAGATTAAGCATTGAAGAATAACGCGACAAAGAAGGAGAAAACAAGACTCAAATGAACAAAGAACAGCTTTTGAGAGCGAAACAAGTATTTTGGATTTTGTTTCCAAATTTTTAGCTTTGTAGACGAAACCAAAAAAGCAGAAGGAAGAAACAAAGAAACAAAAAATAAAGATACAAATACTAAAGTGAAAACAGAAAGAAATAGTGGAAAAAAATGAGAAAACAAAAAGTACCATTTTAGCAAATTAAAGGAAAGATTTTTTTGCAATACAAGCTTGTTACTGAATATTATTAAGCATTGAAGAGAAACGAAGAAGACAAAAAGAGAGCAAGAATTAATTGAATTCCATATTGTTTCTTTGAAATTCAATACTGCCTTCAAATTTTTGACCTTGCAGAAGAAACAGCAAGAATAAAAGAAGGCACAGAAGAACAGAAAGAAACGAAAAATGGCAAATAAAAACAAGGAAACAAAGTGAAAAATTTTAATTCTTTGAAAAGAAGGAAATAATAAAGAAGAAGTTGAAAAAATAAGAAAACAAAAGAATGTAAATTGGGAGATTAAAGGAAAACAAAAGGTTAAAACAAGGTTCAATTTTATTTTAATACTAGCTTATTGTTAATGTCTAACAAAACAAAGGAGAAACAAAATTAGTTTTGGGAAAATAAAAGAAGTGAAGCTATAATGAAAACAGAAAGTCTGTGTTTTCTCTTTCTTTCAGTATCTTCAGTTTTAAAAAGGAAGAAGCAATGAAGAAAGATTTGATGAAAAAAAGGTGAATGTAAAAACAGAAAGACAGAATGAAGTTCCATTTTGATTAAGCTTTAATAAAACAAAGAAAGAATAAAGGCAGCACGGAGAAAAAAGTAAAGCAGAAGATTAAGCGATTTATTATTGTTCCCAAACTTTTGGCATTCAAAAAGAAACACGAAGAAAAAAGATAGAAATAAAGAATAACGAAAGAAATCAGAAAAAATATTGAAGATCAAAGAAACTTTGTATTATTTCATGATGTTTGGCAATAAAAGAATAAAAAAACATTTAAAAATCAACAGAAAAGAACCAGCAGTCTCTAACGAGCAAGTAAAAAAGAAAGTAGATGAAGAATCAGAAAGAAAAAGCAAGAAATAAGAAGAACTTTAGAGCAAGATTCCAGTTAATTGTACCTAATACAAGGACAATGCTAACATGACAACGTAAAGAGCGAAAAACAGCAGCAAAGGGGAGGTAAACAGAAAAGTGCAGGAAAATAAAGCAGAGAAAACAATAAATAACGAGTGGATACGAAATTCAAAAATGTATCATTTTTAGCTTTGCTCCCTTCTTTGATTAAATATTAAAGCAAGATAAAGGAAAAGAAACAATGAAGAAGAAGATGGTGAAAAAATGAGAAAAAAAGAAGCAAATCTCTTCATTTCTTAATGAAAACAAATTAAAGAAAAGAAAGCAGAAGAATAAAATAAGGTCCCATTTTGTTGTAATACAAACTTATTGCTAACGATTTAACAAAACAAAGGGAGTACAAAAGCAACCTGAAAAAAACAGAATAAGTGAAGCAGAAGATTAAGCACAGAAGATAAACGAGGAAGAAACAAGAACCAAAAGAATAAAGAAAAGGTTTTGGGAGTGAAAGAAAGATTTTTTGTGGATTGTTGTTTCCAAATTTTTGCACTGCAGAAGCGACATAAAGAATAAGAACAAAGAAAAATGAAATGGAGTAAAAAAGAAACAGAACAGTAAAGAGATGAAAACAAAGAAATGAAGCAGAAAATGAAACGCAGAAACGAAAAAGGAGAAGTAAACAGGAATCGAAAACAAATAGTAACTTTTGGGAGAGAAATAGGAATGTCTTGGGTTCTCTTTCCAAGTTTTTAACATTGTAAAAAGCACGAAGAAAAAGATAGAATTAAAGTAAAAGGAAAAACACGGAAATGAAAGATAAAGAATAGCAGAAAAAGTTGAAGATTATACTTTATATTATTTCAAAATGTTTGACAATGCAGAAGAATAAACATTTAAAAATTAATCAAAGATGAATAAAGAACCATAAAGAGAAAGAGTAAAACTCCAGAAGTTACTTTAATTAAGGGACGAAGAATACAACGAGCAAAAATATGGCATAATAAGAAGAAAATAACATGGCCTTTAACGATGAAGTAAAAAGGGAAGTAGATTAAAAAATAGAAGTAAAAAGAAAGAAATGAAACAAAACGTAAAACTAAAGCTCCAGCAAAGAAACAGCATTAAAGGCAAATAAAAGTGAAGCAAAAATGAAGTGCACGAAAAAAATATGATGAGAAGATAACAAAGAGCAAAAGAAGAAAAACAAATGTTTATTGCAAAAAAGGAATTTTTGAATTCTATATTGCCTTCAAATTTTTAGCATTCAAAAAGAAACCAAGAAACTAAGAAAAAGGAAAACGCAAAAGTCAACGATAAGAACTAACAGAAAATATTCAAGAATTTTGTATTATTTCAAGATTTTTAAAATAAAAAAGAATCAAAAAACACTAAAAAATAAACAAAGAAAAATAAAAGAACCAAAAAGAGAAAGGATAAGGAACTCCAGAAGTTCATTTGATTAAGGGGCGAGGAATAAAACTAGCAAAAAACCTGATATAACAAAAAAGAAAATAATGCTGCTTAAAAAGAGGAGATAAAACAGAAAGCAGATTCAAGACAGAAACTAAAAGAAAGAAACAAAGCAGAATGTTAAAGCATGTTCCAGTTTATTGTAATACAAACTTTTTGCAAACGTTTTGCTAAAGTTAAGGACGAAGAACAGCTGTAAAGGGGAGGGAAACAAAGAAGGGAAGCAGAAAACGAAGCATAAGAGAAATAGGGAAGACGAGGAGGGAACAAGAAGCAAAGGGTCCAGAACAGGAATTTTTAGAATTTCATATTGTCTTCATAAAGTTAGGGGTAAAAATTAACAGAAAATTCAAGTTGTAAGAATTTTTCAATATAATAAAGAAGAAAATAAGATGACCTAAAAAGAGGAAGTAAAAAAGAAAGTGTATTAAGACAACGAAACAAAATAAAAGATACAAAGCAGAACGTTAAAGTAAGATTCCAGTTTATTGTAATACAAACATGTTGCCAACGTTTTCACAAAGCAAACGGGGCAATAATAACAGTAAAGAAGTGAAGAAGAAGATTAAATAAAGAAGAGAAATGGGAAGGAAGCAAAATAGAAAACATGGATTATTCCTTTTCCGTCTTGTAGTCAAATGTTTGGTATTGCAGAATAAACAAAAAAAAAACGAAGAAAGAAACAAAGAAGAAGGGAATAAACAAAAGATGTGGGTGAAAAATAACGAACTAAGCAAATCAATAATCACACTTTACCTTATTGCAATAAATACATCCAAAAAGAATCCCACACGCCATACTTAACTGCGTTAAACAAGCAGAAGTAACATCAGTAATTCTTTCAATAAACTTCTCATTAGATACAGCAGGTCGTTTTTCCAAACCAAGGCTTGTGTAAGTATTAAGAAAAAGCATGAGGCTTATGCTCCAAACAATATTAATTTTAGATTCTGTGTAACGTTCCGTATTTATATTAAAAGGTGCAAGTCCGATTATTTTCGTGGTGTAATACATTGGCGTTAAAACGGAATAGAAATTTGTGGGTCGAAACATTGCGGCATTACTGAGCTTTGGTTAATATTGAACGTGTTTGTTTGATACGTTTGTGTGAATAGTTATTAAGAATTTATTAGGTGTTTGTTAAAAAGCGTGAAGATTTGATTATCCTCCTTGTGTGTTTGTTTTGGTCTTTAATCGATTTATAAAAGAAGTATTGCTATTGAACCGAAAGGTTTGCGTTTTATAAATGTGGAAAGCATATAAAGCATGATAATGAAAAATAACTGCTTTTAATTAATTTATTGTTATTCAATTCCATTTTCAAACCGGAAGAACCTTTGTATTTAGATTTTCTTTTATTATTATTAGTGTTGTGATCATCATAATTTTAACTTTTATTAAATTTAAGTTAAGTATTTTCAAAAGGTTTTAACATTTTATATTTTTTAATTGGGTTTTTCCCCAGTAGTTCCTAAAATAGAATTAAATTTATGAACTATTAACTCACTGAACGCAACGTTTCTGAGACAAACAAATGCATTTTCAAACAAATCAAAAAGGCTTAAAAACGAGCAATGTTTTGTAAACTAAAAATACCTACACTTTAATTATAGTAATTGTTCAAAATGTACTTTCAGTTTCTATGCATTTCTTAGACCTGCGAATAATGCTTGCTTCTAGGTTTTGGAGCATGTTGTTTTCTTGAATACTTCTAACTGCCTCAGTGTTCGTTGCACAAGTTGCTCCTGAGTATCAATCTCTTCTTCGTAGACAAATATTTTTAAAGTTCCCTACAAGAAAAAATCGAAACAATTAAAATCTGGGCTTCTTAGAGACCAAAGTTCTGGACCGCCACAATCAATCCATCGTTCTGGAAATTCACTGTCCAACCATTCTCGTGTTTGAATGCCCCAATGTGCTGGAGCCCCGTCCATTTGGAACCACATATTTCTTCTCAAATCTAATGGTACATCATCGAATAGGTCTCTAAAACTTCAACAAAATTATTCGCATTTAGGTGAATAATGGGGGAAAATATGGGGGAAAATATGGAGTCCTATAAACCTATTGCCAATAACTCCACCCTACACAGTAACGCTAAATCGAACTTGATGATTCGTTTGATGAAGAACGTGAAGAACGAAAGGAGAACAAAGTGAGAAAAGAAAGCGCGAAAAATAAGACAAGGACGAAGAGGACGAAAACAAGGCGACAAAAAGAACAACTAAAACAAGCAGATAGAGAAAGTAAAATGGTTGACGCAGAGGAAAAAGAAAAGTCAGATGAAACAGATACAAAAGTGAAGGGAGGAGACGGAGGTCATAGAAAAGGTAGTTGAAGAGGAAGATGACGAGGAAAATAAGGATGAAGAAAGAGGGCAAGGATAAAATGAATGAATAAGATGAGTATAAACATGGAGAAAAGAGGAGAAAAGCAAAAAGATTACGAAAATTAACAAGAGAAATAGAAAACCGGAAAGAAAATATATTGATGAATACTAGAAAGAGGAAAGGCAAAGAAGAAGTGAAAAATAGATAACAGAGTTACCGGAAATAAGAAAAACAAATGAAAGAGGTGAAGAAAGAAAGAAGAACAAGGAAGCAAAGGGCAAGAAGTAAAACAAAGAAGAGAAAAATACGAACAAGGCAAAAGTTCAGTACAGGTAGAAGAAAGAGAAAAGGAAAGATGATTAAGAAAAGGAAATGGGGAAGTTGAAAAATTAGAGGAGAAGAAAGCCTTAGGAAAGGCGGCCAAGGCCCAAGAGCAAGGACATTGGGAGAAAATAAAGGAAGAGAACGAGCCAGGATAAGGCCAAGGGAACACTGAACGAGGAGAAGGAGAAGACTCGGCAGGAAAAGGAAGCAAATTATAAAGAAGAAAGAAAAACGATGAAAAAGGATGAGGAGACGAATAAGAGAAATTATAGAGTTACCGGAGGAACCAAAGATATACACAAAAAATATAAGTAAGCAGAAATTAATAAAGAGACGACCCATGGAAAAAAGAATGAGGAAAAGACAAGATGACAGAAGAAAAGGTTTAAGATGAAAGAAGAATCAGAAGAAGGAGAATCGGAAGAAGACAGTTTAAGAAAAAAAGAAGGACGATATTGTCATAATCTGATTCTCTTGCCTTCTACTTTTCTTCTTCATTTTTTGCCTCTTCTTCCATCTTTGTTTCCTCCCTTTATGTGTCCTTTTCCGCCTGCTACTTGTTTCCTAATTGTTACATTGTATTCTTTGTCAATCCACATCTTTGTTCTCATGTTTAATCCTCCTTCCTCCACCACTTGCCATTTTTCTCTGCCCTCTTTTGTTCTATTCTCGTTCCTTATGAGCACCACTTATTCCTTCATATTTTTTAATAAGATGATCTTGATAATTTTCAAATTTAATTATGTAATTATATTCGAATAATCTTTTTAAAATGCTGGAGTATCTAAGCGAAATATGTAAACTTTCATAATCACACACACTTCAGAAGGAACTAGAGAAATCATGAGGAGATTGAAACATCAAAAACTAATAGAAATTCACTTAGGATGGGTTAAAGCGCATGTGCGAACATACGTTTATGAATTGGCTGACCAATTGGCGAAAGAAGCAGCGGAAAGTGATATTAGGGAAAAGTGTTACGATAAAATTCTAAAAAGTGTGATAGTAAGTGACATGTGTAAGCTAAGTTTAGAAAAGTAGCAAGAGGAGTGGGAAAAAATTGAAAAAGGTGCAACAACAAAAGCATTCTTTCCGACGCGACGGTGCGATCTCGGTTAACAGTGAAATTACCAGAAAGTGCAGAACTTTACCTCTCGATTATGACCACCCCCTATTTGAAGGGTTTAGCGTTTCGAACCCCCCTTTTCCACTGCTTGCTAGGCGAGAGCCACAGGACTTCGACGTCCCCTATAAGTTGTCGTAGTGCGGAATTAGCACGTGATATTTTATTAGTCTTTACCCATTTTTATTGCTGATTATGTGTAACGTTGTGTACCTATCACTGGTAAGTACATCGGGATGTAAAAAGTTTAAAGTGTTGTTTATGGAGTGGGACGTGTAAAGAATCTCCGTTTCAGAACTCAGTAACCTGTTATTTTATTTTATTTCGAGATTACAACTTGGGTTGGTTAGGTGCTATTAGGCTAGGTTAGATTTTATTAGATTAGGTTTTCCATAAATTTAAAATAACAAAACATTCTGATAGAACATAAAACTTCCTTCCCAAAAGTCAGTAAGCTCAGTTAATTTAGTTTATCAGAAGAAAACCCATTTCCGATACTTAAAAAAAATAAATATTTTTAAATTATTTAGATTACTTCCTGCCATCACCAAGTTCAAATTGAATTACTATTATTAAATACGTAACAATTGCTCCGACCATCTGCAAACGATAAAGTTTTACGTTCAAAAGTCCAAAGGAAAATCGCAACTTACAGAAAATAATAACGTTTCGTTAATTACAAAAATATTGCATGCTGTAAATTCCACGTTATGGTGAAGTAACTGCAGTGAAGATGCAGTTATCTGAAAGTCCAACAGTTAAAAAATGACAATTTATAATTTTGTAATACTAACACCCATCTGAAGATTTTCTTTGCTTTGATTTTTGAACTGTAGGGAAATAGTGTTGTGGATAAGGATCTTTGTTTGGCGTGCCTGTAATGATTGTTATTGTTAATTTTATTTTAGTACCAAGCAAGTAAATTTAGTTAAAGAAAAAGTGGCTTACCTCCTTGGAAACGTTAGAACAAACTATAATAAACGTTAAGGCTTGAATAATTGCTAAGCTAATTTGAACGGAGCAATAAAGTAAGTAATATTTTACATGTTTTTGATAGAAAATCACTTGCTTGCCCCCGTAATATAATAACACAATAACCGTCATAAATGTTTGGGTTAGAATTAGAAGAATTTGCAGGGAATATGCCTTGTTTACGCTTTTGCTAATTATACAAAGCTCGTGGTGTTTGTCTGGTATAGTTTTAATGATTCGAAGTGCTTCGTCTTGTGCTAAACCAGTAGCTACGCTAAAAAAAAGAGCTTCAGAAAAAGTTGGCAAAGTTTCACAAAACCAAGAATTTTATCTTCAAAATGCTAACAAAAGAAGAAAAAATTCACCTACGTGTGGGTTACAGACCTTCTTGGAGCTTTTCTTTCTCTGGTAAAAAACAAATTGATAGATTCTGGAAATTTTTTGTTTAATTTCTCCGGAATCTCAGCAATAGCTTTGTTTAACCAACGAAATCGTTGCTTCAAACATAAAGTTAAGGCACAGAATTGAAATTCGACGTACGTGTTAACGATTTCAGGCGAAATATAAGCCATAAATTCACCAAAACTTTCCTTTGTTAGTAAATCTTCGTTAGGTACGCTTGTAAAAATAACAATAAATGCTATATACAACGAAGTTAAAATAACACCAACTACTAAATAAATTTTACTTCTTCTGTACTCTTCCATTAGGTTGACAGAGAGTTCTATGGACGTTGCTTTATCGAACTTATCGATATCCTTTATGATATTTAATATCTAAACAGTACATAGAAGATGTGTTAGCAACCTCAGTTAAAAGAAGAAATAAAAGGAGAAAGAATACAAGGAAGAAAGAATTCAATTAAGAACATGAAACTAAATAAATAAAGAATAAAAGCGAAATTGAAGTATACACAATATCTTTATAGCTTTGCTCTTTTCTTTAGTGCAAATTTAAGCAAAAGAAAAGAAAAGGAAGAACAAATAAGAAGATGATGCAAAACAATAAAGTAAAAAAGAAAGTACCTAATAAAAGAAACTAAAGGAAAGCAGAAAAATAAAGTAAGGTTCAATTTTGTTGTAATACAAGCTTGTTACTGACTCTTTAACAACACAAAGGACGAAAATAAGAGAAGCACGGGGAAAGTTAAAAAACGAAGCAAAAAGGTAAGCAGAGAAGAGAAACGAGGAAGGCGAGAAGAGGTTTTGAGAGTCAAACAGGTTTCTTAGATTCCTTGGTATTTCCAAATTTTTGATATTGTAAAAGAAACAAAAATAACAACGTAATAAATAAAAAAGAATGAAAGAAACGAAAAAGAAAATAAAAAATAAGGAAACAAACTGAAAACAGAAAGTCGTAGAAAATCTAATCTTCATTAAAGAACTAAGCAAATCAAATTAATAATTACAGGTTACCTTATTGCAATAAATACATCCAAAAAGTATCCCACACGCCATACTTAACTGCGTTAAACAAGCGGCAACAATATCGGTAACTTTGTGAATAAACCCCTCATTAGGTAGTGCAGGCCGTTTTGCCAAACCAAGGCTCGTGTAAGTATTAAGAAAAATCATAAGGCTTATGCTCCAAACTACATTAATTTTAGATTTAGTGAAACCTTTCGTGTTTATATTAAAAGGCGCAAGTCCGAATATTTTCATAGCGTAATACATTGGAGTCAAAACGGAATAGAAGCTTGTCGGTTGAAACATTGTTTTAATTAATAATAATATTATTTTAATTTTTTATATGGCCAGCTATGTAGTTACTACAACTAAACGTATGGAATATGTGCTAGCTAAGCTAGTATTGTTAATATTAAGAAATTAGAAATTTATAATGCATTTGTTACAAAGCGTGAACGTTTGGTTGTTTTTCCCTGTGTGTTTGCTTTGTCATTAAGTCGATTAGTAAAGAAAACATTGGACTGAATGTTAAGTCTTGTATAATACATTAAAGTAAATTAAACAAAGAATAATGAAAAATAACAAAATAAACATAGTAAATTTATTTTTTCCTAACTTGATGTTTTGAAGGTCATTGTTCTTATTATTTAGTTTGTCTTCTAATCAGAAAAATCAGTTTTCTTCAGTTTTGTATATTCTTAGTTTGATATTACTTTGAGTTAGGTTTGTGTTCAGCTGAGTCTTCTTCCTCTCGTCCTTGTTTCTCGTAAGTTTGTATTCTTTAGCTTCCACGATCTACGTTCGTTTAATACAGAAACTTCAAATCATTTTAAACACAGTCATTTTATTTCAATCCAAGGTTACAAGGTTTTCGTATTAAAATTAGTAATCGTCGTAGAAGAAATTCGTAACAGACTTGGTCCTTTTTTAAGTTTTAAATCTAGAAGGATACACGTCAAACTGTATTACAATTATGAGATAAGTAGTTATCGCCCCAACAATCTGAAAAAATAAATTGTAATTAAATAAAATATTCAAGAGCAATTTTGGGTTGCCCAACTCTGTTATCTTTTCAGTTTCAGGTTGAATCAAAACATTTGCATCAATATTAAAAAGTAAAACCAGTCTTACCGAAAACAATAAGCTTTCGTTGATTACAAAAATTCTACATGCTGTAAACTCCAAATTATGATGGAGAATCTGCAGTGAGAAAAAGGTTATCTGTGAAATAAAATAAGCTTTTGATAGAAGCTTGGGTATCTTCAAAATGTACAAAAGTATAACTTACTTCCAACTGTAATTTTTCTTTGAATTTCTTCTTCGCTTGAGAGTCTAAATAAGTTATCCTGTGTATATAAACTCCTGTATTCTTAGCCTGAAATATTTTATTTTAATAAATTCAGTATCCTTTCTTAAAAGGGCATCTAAGAAACCGTTAATAATAATTCTAAAAAACTTAAAAAAAGGTTAACGATTTACTGAAGAGCTAAGCATTTTATACTTCAAAATATAACTAGATGTTGGAATTAACAGAAAAATTAAGAGCAAATGAAACACAGTTCTTTATTGAAATATAGGAAGAAAGGACGACAATAGCAAAAAAAAAGCAGGAAATAAACAATCAGATATTCTAAAAGAAGTAAAAAGTATAAAGTAACTGTCTTTAAAAGAGACATAGAAAAATAAGAACAACATCAATAGAAAAGGGACAGAAGGAAAAAAATTAAAAGCTATAGGAAATGGAGAAAAGGACAAAACTACTTGATATTTTGTAAACACAAATCAAAGTAACAGAAATAAATTAAAATACTTTAAAAAGAGCAAAGGGAGAAGAGAAAAAATATAAAGAAATAGTAAAATAAGGATGACAACAGCAAAAGAAAAGAAACAGAATGATAGAAAAATCATGCCAAAGGAGCTATTTAAAAGCTTTATGAGAAGATTGAAAAAGAACAAAAACACTTGATATTGTGTAAACATAAATAAAGTAATAGAAATAAGTAAAAATACATCAAAAAATCTTAAATCACATTATAAACAGCAGCATCCCAAAGGTAGAAGAAAAAAATAAAGAAACAGTAAAGTAAACAAAACAGAAAAGCAAATGAATATGATATTTTAAAAGATTGAAAATAGTGAAAAGTAACAGGAACAGAAGAAAAGACATTAAAAAGGACAGAGAAAAGCAATGCAAAGTTTTAGAGAAAAATGGAAAATAGGTGACGAATATCAAAACTAGTAAAATAACAAAAAGCAAAAAGAAGACAGTAAAAGGGGAAAAAGAAGGACAAGAAAGAGGTAAATACATAACTAAAATAAATAAAATTTGGAAATATAAAAATTACGAAAAATGAGCAAAACATCAACAGTAAAATGTTAAAAAGGAGGGAAGAACAAATTCAAAAATAACTGAAGCACAATAGCAATAAACAGTTGAAACAGAAAAAAACTAAAATAATGGTAATCAATAGAAAACTATGTCAAAATAACAAAAACAAGAGAACAGTATCAAAGCAAAGAAACAACTAAAAAAGAAAAAGAAATTATGAAACGAAGAAGTTAAACCAAAAAGGAAGAAAAAGATTAAACAACGCAGAGAGAGTCTTTCAGATTTTATAATTCACCACGCCAAAGAGGAAGAAAAGATAGCAAGATAAAAGAGAGGGAGAAAGAGAAAAATAGATAGGAAATATTAGTAAAAAACATAACAAAGCAAATGAAGATAATATTAAGGTGTGTAAACCAAGAAAATATGAAAACAGAATTATAAGTCAAAGAAATTACACCAAAAATGAAGACAAAATTAAACAACGAAAGAGAGACATTTCAGACTATACAGTTTGCACCGTTTTTGGGCTGTAAAAAAAACTGATAATTTAAAAGTATCAAACTACTGAAAAGTAACAGGAAACATCGACTAGTACTAAATAAAAAACGCCATTAGAAAGTTATGGGGAGAAAAAGAAAATGTGTAAAAAATAAAATAATAGAAAGGAAAAGGGAGACATAAAAAACAGAAAAAGAACAATAAAGGACCTAATATTTGCAAATTTTAAAAATATGAAAAATGATAGGAATCTCAACAAGAAAATGTTAAAACAAAAGCATAAAAAATGAAAATAAGCGAAGCAAAAAAGTGACAAAAAACCGCAATAAAAACCAATGTAAAACAATGGTGAAAAAAATAGAGAAAGATATTAAAACAACCAAAAACATGGAAATAGAAAAAATAAAAATTGACGAATTAAAGAAAAAAGAACAGCATTAAAAAAATTAAAAAATTTCGAGACGAGAAAACAACAAAAGAAAATAAAAGGAAATTATAAAACGAAGAAGTTAAACCAAAAACAAAGAAAAAGATTAGATACAAATACAGATTTTATAATTCGCACCAAAGAGAGGTAGCGAGGAGGGCAAGAAAAAAGAAAAAAAATAGAGAAAGAAAGAGAGACCTAGAGGAAGTAGGAAGGAAGTAGAAACAATTGTTAGCAAAGAAAGCAGGAAAACCTTAAACTGAACTAACAAAAAATGCAAGAAAATAAAAAAAGTTTCACTAACAAAATAGAAACTAAGCAAATGAGGGAAATATAAGAAAACTAAAAAGAATTATAAAACAAAGAAATTAAACCAAAAATGCAGAAAAATTTAAACAACAAAAAAGACTTTTGAGATCTATAATTTTAAGCTTTTCTCTTCTAAAAAATTAATACAAAAAGGGTCCAAAAAAATGAACAACGAAAGAATTTACACTTTTTCTATAATATTAGGAAAGACTGCATTAAATTTGAAATTAATTAAAACACTAAAACAGGAAATAAAAGAAACGACAGTAAAAGAGACGGAAGAAAAGAGGAACAGTAATAAAAATCAATAAATATACAAGAGCAACAGAACAGAAACGACAGTTGAAAGTTAGAGAAAAAAATGCAGCGAGGAACGCTTGATTAACGACACCTTAAAAATATTAAAGTAGGTAACACAAAGTAAAAGGAAGGCATTGAAAGAGGAAAAAGAAAGGCAACAGTAAAAGAACAAATACATAAGTCAAAGGACACCAATGAAAGTAGAGAAGGATAAAAAAAATTACAACAAAAAGTGAAACAGATAGGAAAATGAACGAAATTTGGAAATATAAAAATTTGAAAAATAAATGAAGTAAAAAGCCAATAAACGGCAGTAAAATGAAAGTTTTAGAAATGGAATAAAATAGAAAAATAAATTTTAGCATCAGTGAAACTATCACGAAATAGTTCAAACAGCACAGGATATTTGGCATGAAAGGACGCACACGTTTGGGAACATTGAATGTATGTACGCACAATGCTGGACACTTCTAAACTAGCTCAAATTGTTAATGAAATGAATTTATTGAATATCAAAGTCCTAGGGCTAAGCGAAATAAGATGGCCAGGTCAGAGGGAGAAGAAGAATAGCAACGGAAGTTTACTGCTGTACTGTGGGAAAAGCGAGGATGAGGATAGGGAAAGTGGAGTGGGAATTATATTGAATAAAGAAGCGAAAGCAAGCTTATTGAGTTGAACCCCATCTCACATAGAATTTTAACGGTTCGACTGAAGTCTTCAACCAAAAAAATAAGTATTGTTCAATGCTACGCGCCCACATCGGAAGAAGGGCCAAAGGATAGTTTTTACCAAGAACTATCGGAGGTACTGCGAAATATAAATAAAGGGGACATACTTTTAATTCTGGGAGATTTAAATGCAAGGGTAGGAGCGAATAATGAGGGAGTTGAGAAAGTGATGGGAAAACAGGATTTAGGGATAAGGAACGATAATGGAGAAAGACTGGTCGAGCTCTGTTTGGCTTGACAATCGGAGGAACATTATATGAACACAAAAATAGTCATAAAATAACATGGGTTTCACCAGATAAAAGAACACAGAATCAGATAGACCATATAATAATTGATAGTAAATCTGGCCGAAAAACGAAACTAAAAATTTTCAATAGTAATGTCAAATTTGTTCTATTATATGGGAGTGAATCCTGGTGTGTGTCCGAGAAAAGCCAGCAAAGAATCCAAGTGTTTGTAAACAAATGTCTTCGGAAAATAATAAGAGTTTTCTGGCCTAATACGACTACTAATGAGGAACTATGGAGACTGACCGACCAAGAACCGATAAAAAATATAGTTATAAAAAGAAAATGGAACTGGATCGGTCATACATTACGGAAAAATATCGTCGATATTACGAAATATGCAATGAAATGGACGGCAAACGGCAAGAGAAGCAGAGGAAGGCCGCAAATGACGTGGAAAAAGAAAACGAAAGAAGAACAAAGAAGATCCGGCAAAGGGTGGGGTGAGCTGACGGTACTAGCCAGAGACAAGAAGCGGTGGAAGTGTTTCGTGGAAGCTCTATGCTCCGCTATGGAGTAAAGGGACCATAGGTATATACAGGGTGTCTAAAAACTTGCATACAAGCTCTCCGTAACTTTATTCCTTGAAATCTTATTAGAAAAATGTTCGTAGACGCTGAGTTAATCCCGAGAATAACAATTTAAGAAATTTAAATTTGACAACCTGGCATTTACAAACACAGCCATCGTTCAACTCATCGATTATTAGTTAAAGCAAAAACAAAAATAAAAAGGTAAAACAAAGAAAGTAGAAACACATTAAACTGCACAAATAAAACAAAAAACGGCAAATATACCAAAGAATATCAAGGCAAGGAAATAAAGACAAAAAGGGAGTAAAGTGAATAAATTAAACTGAAAACGAAGAAAAAATGAAACCAAATTTTTCAGGCATTAAAATTCGCACCTCTTCTGCTGTGTTCGAACAGACCACTGTCAAAGCAAGTATTTGTGCAAGAACTAACAATAACTGGATGCCACTGTACATTATATACTTGATAGGAAACACGTCGTCCACCATTAGATGCCTACCGGCATAATAAAAAGCAGTCGTGATTGTTATAAAGATTTGCAATACATTGATGAGGATTTGCCCAGAATAAGCTTTGTTTAAAATTTTGCTGATCGTGCATAGCTGGGAATGATGCGTTCTTATTTTTTCAATGTAATGCAAGACTTTGTCTTCGTCAAAACCAATACAATTCCTGAAAAAGGCGAAAATTCGACCAACCAAACGTAAAAATTCGTCTTTGGGTACTTACAAATGCGCCGAAGATCTCTTTTGATTTCCTCCTCCGGCATTCAAAGATAAGCGATTGCATTCATTTAGAATTTTACAACTTTGCGAAAGTTTTATTATTTTATAATTTAGCAATTTAAATCTTTGCTTCAAACATAACACCAAAGTGCAGAACTGAAAATCTACAAACGAACTAATAATCGCCGGGAAAACGTAAGTAATAATTTCCCCCGGAATATGCGTTCGGAGATTGCCGTAACTATTAACAAAAGTCGCTATTGTGGATAGCGCCAAACAAATTACAACAACAGTTAATCCAAGCAACAAATACATTTTACTTTTTCGATGTTCTTTATTAAGATTAATTTGAAGTTCCAGTTGCAAGGTTTTGTCGAAGTTATCCATTTGATTTACAACATCCAGAATCTGAAAATATAATTTTGGTTTGCTGATTGGGTTAGATAAAGCAAAACGCTTGTTCTTACACTGTTAGAAAAAATGCACTCTCCAATGATACCAAAAAACGTCCCGCAATGGCTGGTTATGTTATCCAAAATACCAGTAATTCTCTCCATGAATCCTTCAGCTTGGTCAGATGGCAAGTGTTTCAAAATTACCAGTAAATACGATTCCAGAAATATTGCGAATATCAAACTCCAAGCCAGGTTAATTTTGGATTTTTCAAAATGTTGATTATCTATTTTAAAAGGTGCAAGTCCAAATATTTTCATAATATAAAACATTGGTGCCAAAACTGAATATATACTATCGGATTTGAGCATCCTTCCTTATTTAATTAACTAATTTAAAGGAACAACTAAAAATGTTACATTAAACCACACGAAGGATTCTCATCCAAAAGAAATTCATTGCTAAATTTCGAATTAACAAACAAATACCCTGTTATGATTGGGATAGTTTTCTTATTGAATTTTTCAAGAATAGCTAACAACCCATTTATAAACAGATAATGTAATTTATAAACATCTTCGTTACTGTCACATCGTTAAAGGTTTTATCAAATCGATTTCCAGGTACAATTTGTAGTAAACAGCGTCTGCGATGTTATGCTATCTACGTCTTTTTTTAAAGGCGGAAGTTGCCACTACATCGTAGAACATTCGGGTCATTCGTTTACTTGGGTGTTTATTCGAATCTACGATTTATTTCAACTTGATTTGGACGTAGCTGGCTTTGAATTTGATTTGAATCTGATCCACCGGTTATAAAAATTTTTCTCAATCTCTATTTTTTTCTTCCTTTTTAAATACCAATTTTTGCTGTTATCCCCTCGCCCCTTCAAACATTGTTTCGGGCCACTGACAAACACGCTAATTGTTAATTATTTTAGTGAGAATACTGCAGTTAAATAATTTAACCACACCAGTAGCTATAGTTTTTCCTTAAACATATTTTCAGTTTTGATCTGTCATTCGTATCATTAAATATTCATCCATACTAAATTTATGTCCTCATTCTTCGTCTATCGTATCGATAATTTCATCGACTTCTTCTGGAAATGTTTTTGCGACGCACAATCGTGAAAGTCAACAACCATTGTTATAATATCACTGCAATTTTAAAACACAGTGCAAAAGCAAGCTACTTTTGAGTGTAGAAACATGGATAAGCTTTTTACTGGGCGTAAGCGAGCATCTGGTGAAAGTTCCAAAGACAAAGCCAAGAATGTCGACGAACGACCTTTGCGTGATATTTGTGTGAAATTTTTGGTGGTTGATAGACTAACACTAAACAAACTTAAACATGGATACATTTCACCAGGAATATACAAGGATTAGTCAGAAAATAACTGTAGTTTAATGCACCTAGATGAACAAATTCTTTTAGTGGGACCCTGAGCCACTTATGCACCGCAGATCGGACATCTTCATCAGATTGGAATTGGTGGCGCTGCAAAGGCTTTTTCATAGGCCAAAATGAGAACCAGCCAGTGCCAGATCTGGGGAATAAAGAGGGGTGGCATCAGCTGGAGCTAGACGCCTTTATACAGAAGAATCTCGAAGATGGATATGTGGGTACCCCTTTGGACGATCAACAGCTTCAGGTGGATTAGTCAGCAAGAAAAAGAGCACTTTTACTCTAGGGTTGATCAATTAACTACCGTAAGTGGTAACGATACAAGACCACTGTACTAAAGTTACGAAAAGATGCCCCTAGATAAATTCAGGCGGCCTTTAATTTAATATAGAATATTCTGGAGCTTCACTTCCCTCATTCAGGTCTTCGCAGGAAAGGTTTCCAAGGAAGATAGGCAAACTGACAAAGTTAATATGTTAACAAAACTTGGAATGCTAAAATAATGGACTAGACAGGTAAGGTTACGTAACACTATACAAGAAATGAAGAAGAGTGAGATGAGATGACTTGAATACTGATTGATATTACTGCCCTCGATATGATAAAACTCGACATGAACTTGGAGTAGAAATGATAGTCCATAGTGAATAAAGTAGGTGTAACAGAATTCACTGTGTCCAGTTATTTAAACATATGGTCGCTTATTTTTATTATTTATGTAGGATTTCCTTAAACTATTTTTTTATTTTGGAGTTTGTTTGGTTTCCGGGGAAAATATTAATATTGTGTAAATAAATTAAATAAAACGCATCGCATTTAAAATTGCTCGCAAATAAACCGCTTCGCATAAAAGAGTTCTCTCGCAAGCGTGTCAAATAAATATAAGCTAAACACTTCGAATTAAAACGTTGGTCCACATGTGTGATTCAGAATTGGCGGCTACTTGTAAAAGACCCAAGTGCACAACCTTGAACAGGCACTCGCACACATACCTGGTTCAATATTGAAATTCAAGGTAAGTCAAGGCAACCAAGTTTTTAAAATTTATGTGATAAAAAATTTATATTTGTTACGCGAACAATAAGACATAACAAATGGATTTACCTCGAGCTGTTGTTTCTCCTTTAATTTAGTCTTATGTTTTCCATTGAGGAGTTTTATGTTATGTATAATAACGCCCATTTTCCCCGCTTACAATAGTCCAGTTAGCAGTGCCTCAAGATCGGATCTCGGATCATCACTTTTTTTTTACCAAGCTCACCATACAGCAAAACTACCGAATAACACACGAAATAAAGGATGGAGGAAAAACAATACTGCCCAGAGGCACTGTTAGATGTCAGTCAAGCCTTTGATAAGGTTTGGTATCCTGATTTACTCTTTAAAATTAAAAGGACTCTTCTTCGTCCATTCTATAAACTTCTAAAATAAGTACTTAAGTGACAGAAAGTTTCAAACAAAGTTCAACAGTGTTTACCCGGAAAATGCAGGAGTACCACAGGGCAGCGTTCTCAGGCCCCTTTTATACTTATTGTATACAGAGGACCTACCAACGTCAGACAACACAATCACGGGAATATTTTTAGACGATACAATCATTGTTGCAAAGCATTAAGATCCCATAATAGCATCATCCTACTTACAAAATGACTTAAACTCGCTCCAGGAATGGCTGGATAAATGGCGTATTAAAGTAAATGGAAGCAAATCCAAACAAATAATGTAGCAATAATTCAGAGATATCATTCAAGAATTCTACGGACAATTACTAATGCACCGTGGAACTTGTCGAACCTCACCCTCCATATGGATCTTTCTTAAGGTACCATTCGTGCAAGAAGTCATCCGTAAAAGGAACTCTAAACATCATGAAAAACTGGAACTGCATACCAGCATACCAATCCCTTATTACAACCACTTACATAACTACAGAACCACAACAGAAGATTGAAAAGATGTTGCCCACTGGATCTAAGATAAAGAAGTCGTTTTATTTTTGTAAATCAAGGTAGCTGTCCTAATTATTTTTGTGATATTTTACCGATATTATTTAATCTGTCTCGGTATACACAAGGTTTTTACAAAAAATAATTTAATTCATTCGTTTTACTTATAAATACCAAAGGAATATATTTCAAGTCACAAGTATTCATGAAATCTGCTTTAAATCGAGCTTAGAGCATTTAAAATATGATTTTTTGCTAAAAACTTTATGTAGGTAGCTTATATAAACTTTTCTTTATCGCAGGCTTCCGTTAACTTCCATAAACGTGCTTTAATTTGGCTGTTTATTGAATCGAACAGTGCTTAAATGTATTACATCACTAACAGTGCTAAGAAGGCTTACAAGGAAAATTTCTTAAGACGCACATATCTATACTAAATTTCAGTCAAGCTGAAAATTTTTAACGTACAAAACTTTGGATTCAACCATTGGTTTTAAATTAAAAATTCCAAGTAAGTTTTAAATCACAAATATTCAGTATATCGTTGCCTTCTTAAAGAAGTGAAATTTCCATTTTTTCAGATAACCTAAGAGTTTTTATTCTGAGAGCTCGGTGAACGTTTTGGGAAACTTTGAACTTTCCAATAATTGTGTGAACTCTTTTTTCAACGAAAATATCAATATTTTTCGTCAATTACGAATTAGATCGTTTCACTTCTGAAAACTTGACTATTTTCAGGAATCCTAAACGCTCACACTATATTTAAATTTTTGAAACTTCCAAAAATCGTTCCAAGGCTTTGCCAAATAAAAATGGTAATAATTTTTATTAACTAAGAAGGCAATCGATTTACTCGGAAGAATCAGGAAATCTACATACATTCGGCTTGGAAATTTTAGATTATATATAAGGAAACCCCTGAACAGTCTTGAAATTTCAGAATATCGCTTTAAAAAAAAACGTCACTAACTTTTCCGAATTTTTTCAGGCAACCTGAAAAAGCCCAGGTTTGGTTTTGACAAATCTTTTGAAAAGTTTCGATATTTTTTAAATTTGTTTAAACTGTTTTTTAAATAAATATATCGATATTTTTTCTTAGCTAGGAAGTTAATGGTTGCATCTGAAAACATTCGCCTGAAATTTCCAATTTTTTAGGTATATTTTGGCTTGAAAAACCTTTGTCTGTTTCTAGATTAGTTTTTTTAAATGTAATCTACAATCTACAAATTACGAGATTTTAAGGTAAACTTGCTGAAAGGTTTTGAAATGAGAAGGTTGAGATAAAAGTTTCCTTTCTGAAAACTTTTTTTGGAAATTCTCTCTGATGTTTAGCTAACTAAAATTTTTTGCTGTTGCCGGTCCTTAAAATCTCGAAAAGAAGCATATTTTCGTTCCTGAAAATCTCGTCTTTTCTAAAAGGCTAACACTTTTGTTGAATATTTTTCTATTAATTTCCAGACGTTGCGTTGTTTGAAATTAAATTTTAGACAATTTCAGAATTCTGAAGCTTCATTTCTCAGGCTAAAAAACGATTTCGAAAGAGTAATCCTTCAGTTTCTAATTTTTGTTTCAGAGGTAATATGTTAAATAACTAGATAGATGTTAAGATGGAAAGAGCTTGAAATTCCAAGAAAGTTTATTTCCCCCCTTTCCCTGAAAATGTTGTTTCGATATACAGAAACCTTCTTTTCGCCACAGTTTAGTTAAATAAAAAAGCTGGGTTGAAAGTCAGAGTGCTTCTGGCAACTTCTGGGTTTTCAAGAATTGCACTAATTGCAGCAAAGCTTCATTTGCTGATATTTTAACATTAGAAGATATGTAGAATTTCAGCTGGTTGCTAGCTTGCTGAAAGCTTCTAAAGGCCTAGTATTTAAATACTAAATTGCCTTCAAAACGATTAGCAAAACATCATTGACGATTATAAACCAATAAAATCATTTTTTAGTAGATGCAATACTTTTCAGGAAGGCAATTTGCATTCCCGAGGTTTTTTCAGACTGCGAAAATAACGCACAATCTTCGAAGTTCATCTGTTTGTTATATTTTTATTATTTGCTTAGGCAAAACAGATACATATTTTTACAAATACGATCAGATCAGATTACCTGGCAATATACGTAATTATGTTGAAAATGGAAAATTTGTGATTTTCGTGTTTTTTTCCTTTTGAAACCAGATCAGCAAACCAGTTGCTATGCATGGTTGGGTTATGTGATTTTCGTGTGAGACATGAGGCACAGATAATAATTTATCTTCGTAGAAGAAATTCGTAACAGAAGTGGTCCTTTTTTAAGTTTTAAGTGTAGAAGGATACACATTAAAGATTAAACTGTATTACAATTATCAGGTAAGTAGTTATCGCCCCAACAATCTGAAACAACGGCATTTTTGAGTCGCACAACTCTGTTATGTTTTCAATCTCAACTATGTGAACTATGAATCAATAATTCATTTTCAAAACATTTGCATAAATATTAGAAAGTAAAACAAGTCTTACCGAAAACAACAAGCTTTCGTTGATCACAAAAAATCTACATGCTGTAAACTGCAAATTATGGTGGAGAATTTGTAGTGAGAAAAAGGTTATCTGCAGAATAAAACAAGCTTTTAATAAAAGCAAAAATTGCTGAAAGTACCTACTACTTACTTCCAATTGCAATTTTTCTATAGATTTATTCTTCGGTTGTGATTCTAAATAAATTCTGTGTATATAACCGCCGGTATTCTTAGCCTACAATTGTTCATTTTAAATCCTTTCTTAAATAGGTACCTAAGAAACCGTTAAAGGTTGATAAGAAATAATAATGGATTTTATAGCAATTCATATTTAAAAACAAACAGATAATAATTCTAAAATACGCAACGCTTAAAAATGATTTACTGAAGAGTCAAGCATTTCATACCTGCAAACATAACAAAATATCTGAAATAACAAATGAAGCACAGTTCTTCATTGAAACGTAGGAAGAAAGTACGAAAATAGCAGAAAAAACAGGAAATAAACAGTGGTAACAACACAGTACGAAGAAATTACAAAGAAAAGATAAAAAGGCACAGCCAAATCTGATGTTTTAAAAGAAGTAAAATGTAACAAAAAACTGAAGATCTGATATTAAAAGAGATTTAGAAAAGAAAGAAGAATAACAATAGGAAGGGGCAGAAGGATAGAAGAATGATGACAAAAAAAATAAATAGAAATAGCAAAAAGAAATAGTTAAGTTTTATAGAAAAAAGGTAAACTAACAATAATACTTGATATTTTTTAAACACAACTCAAAGTAACATAAATCAAAAAATACATTTAACGAAACGAAACACAAGAGAAAAAAGAGCAGCAATATAAACAAAGAAACAGTAAAATAAGTAAAATAAACAGAAGGATGGAAAAATTATGGCAAAGCAAAAAGCAATTAAAAGTAAGAAAAGGAATTATTTAAAAGCTTTATACAAAAATGGAAAAAGAACAAAAACACTTGGTATTTTGTAAACACAAAGTAAACTAAAAAAGGCCTCCATTCACGTTGAGATCTGTAACGATACAGGTATCGATACAAATGGCGATAAGTACATGTACATGTATCTGAGATTCGTATCAAGTATCAGTACAACCATACACTGAAACCGAATCATGACATATCAGTTTAGTTAATATAGAAATAAATAAAAATACATTAACAAAACTTAACTAAAGAGAAAAAAAGAGAACAATTTAAACAATTATATCTCAAAGGGAGAAGATACAAAATACATAAAGAAGCAGTAAAAAGGATAACAGAAAAGTAAAAGGATCAACTTTCGAAAAAAAGGAAAAGAATAAAACATTTACTATTGTTAGAACTATTGCGATACGTGTTTATGAGGTGATTAAAGATAATGTATAATGTGCGTGACATATGAAAAATATAACTAAGTGTGTCAATTCCAAATCTGTATGTATTCGGTTAATAATAGAAACTCTGTTACAACAAATATTTAGAAGACGCAGCAAAATAACAGGAATCGATTAAAAATACAACGAACGAAAAACAAAAAAGGAGTAGATATGTATCTAATCAATTACATTCACCATAGCAAAGACTAAACATTATATAGGGACAGTAAAATAAATGGTTCGTTCATAAAAACTATGAAAAGATATTAACATACCAGAAACCAGAAAAAACAAGCTGTTAGAAGAAGAAAAAACCTAAGCGATTACATCAAAAGTAGATAATAATCAACAGAGACAATAACAATACAAACAGTGTAAAAGTAATACGAGGAGGTAGAAGGAGATGGAGAAAGAGAGTAATCAAAAACGGAATATGAAAATGAAATAAAAATATTAAACTGGACGAACAGCAATAAATTAACGGAAGAAACCGAACAAAAACCAGCAGTAACAAAATAGAAATATAACAGATAAATACAATATCCAGGCGTATAAAGTAAAATAAGGTGAAAACAATTATACAACGAAGAAATTAAATCAACGAATGAATCATCTCTTCTATGTTATTAGAACAAAACTTTATATTTTGAAAGAATCTAAAAAAAACTAACAGCAAACAGAAAAAAAAGGATATTAATATAGAGACATAGGAAAAGAAAACGACAGTATATTTAAAAACACGTAAAAATAGTAAATAACAGAAATATAAATGCAATTTACGAATATAAGATATAATAAAAACATCAATAATAAAACAGGAGGAATGAAGAATTTGAAAATAATCGAAGAAAAAGGAACATTAAAAAATGGTAAAAATTGAGAAAGATATCAGCAGTAACAGAGCAAAATGTAGAATAAAAATATTATCGATGCAAAGAAACAATAACAAAGAAAAATAATGAAGAAAAAGATTAAAAAAGCAAAGAGAGAATCTTGCAGGATTTATAATTCGCACCAAAAAGGAATAAAAACAATAAAATATTAAAAGGGAAAAAGGAAGAAGTCGAAAATAATTGGTGAAACATAGAGAATGATACCAAAACAGTCAAAAACAGAAAACGGTAAAATAGGCAAATAAAAGACAAAAAATAAGTAGGTACAACAAATCAAAGGAACAGCAGACGCAACAAAGTAAAAAGAAGGAGAAAATGGAATCATAAAACGAAGAAGTTAAATCAAAAATTAAGAAAAATATTGTACAATAAAGAGAGAAACTTTCAGATTTTAAAATTTGAATCAAAGAGAGATAGCAACCTCAACACGCATGTGGATGTGATGACTGGAGCAGCACCAAGCAATTAAGCATTTCCAGCCCTCCTTGTGACGGCGAGATCGTTTCCTGTGTTCTCGATGAGAGAGAGAGAGAGAGAGAGAGAAAGCGACGAGAAAGAGAAAGCGAGGAGAGAAATAGAGAAAGAGAGAGAGCGAGAGCACGAGAGGAAAGAATAGTTATATAATACACAAGATACAATATTATAAACAATAAAAGCAGGAAAACATTAAACTACACGAATAAAACAAACACAACAAAATTAATCCAAAACTAAATAGCAGTGACAAACCAGAAAAAGGAAATGACAATATTTTCAAGACAAGGAAACAAAGGTAAGAAATGGGAATTATAAAGTAAACAAATTAAACAAAAAAGATGATCTTTTGGATATTAAAAAATCGCACCTCTTCTGTGGTATACGAGCAAACCTCTGTCAAAGCAAGTATTTGTGCAAGAACTAACAATAACTGGATGCCACTGTACATTATATACTTGATAGAAAACACGTCGTCCATCATTAGATGCCTACCAGCATAATAAAAAGCACTCGTGATTGTTATACAGATTTGCAATACATTGATCAGTATTTGCCCAGAATAAGCTTTGTTCAAAATTTTGCTGATTGAACACAGCTGGAAATGATACATTCTTATTTTTTCAACGTAAAGTAGGACTTTGTCTTCGAGAAGACCAACAGATTTCCTAAAAAAGGAGAAAATTCCACCAACTAAACATAAACAATAATAATCCTTCTTTGGGTACTTACAAGTCCCTTTCAGATGTTTTCTGTTTTCCGACGTTCAAAGATTTCCATTTTTGCGAAAGTTCCGTAATTTTATAATTTAGCAATTTAAACCTTTGCTTCAAGCAGAACACCAAACTGCAAAACTGAAAATCCACAAACGTGATAATAATCGTCGGGAAAACGTAATTGATAATTTCCCCCGGAATATCCGTTCGGAGATTACCGTAACTATTAACACAAGTTGCTATTGTGGATATCGTTAAACAAATTACAACAACAATTAATCCAAGCAACAAATAAATTTTACTTTTTCGATGTTCTTTATTAAGATTAATTTGAAGTTCCAGTTGCACGGTTTTGTCGAAGTTATCCATTTGGTTTAGAACGTTCAGGATCTGAAAATATATGTAATAGTTGGTTTACTGATTGAGTTAGAACAAGTTTGTTCTTACACTGTTAGAGAAAATGCACCCTCCAAAAATACCAAAAAACGTCCCACAATGGCTGGTTATGTTATCCAAAATACCAGTAATTCTCTCCATGAATCCTTCATCTTCGTCAGATGGCAAATTTTTCAAAATCACCAGCAAATACGATTCCAAAAATATTGCGAAGATCAAACTCCAAGCTAGGTTAATTTTGGATTTTTCAAAACGTTGTTCATTTATTTTAAAAGGCGCAAGCCCGAATATTTTCATAATATAAAACATTGGTGCCAAAACTGAATATATACTATCGGATTTGAGCATCCTTCCTTAATTGACTAATTTAAAGGAACGTGTTACGTTAAACTACACGAAGGATTCTCATCCAAAAGAAATTCATTACTAGATTTCGAATTTACAAACGAATGCCCTGCTATTATGATTGGGGTAGTTTTCTTGTTGAATTTTTCAAGAATAGATAACAATCCATTTATAAACAGATAATGGGCATCTTGGTTACTGTCACATCGTTAAAGGTTTTATCGAATCGATTTCGAGGTACAATTTATAGTAAATAACCACCTGCGATGTTATGCTATCTTCGGTTTTTTAAGAGGAAGTTGACACTACGTCGTAAAATATTTGGGTCGTTTGTTTATTTAAGCTTTTATTCGAATCTATAATATTAACTTGGTTTGGACCTAGTTGGCTTTGAATTTCTTGTATGACACACCGGGTATAAAAATAACTGAATTTTTTTAATCTTTTTATTTGCATTCCCTTTTTTAATATCAATTTTTGTTGTTATTTCCCCCCTCATCCCCCCTTCGAGCACCGTTTCGAGCCACTGACAAACACGCTAATTGTTAGTTACTTTAGTTAGTTATTGCCGTCAGAGTAATTCAACAATAGCTAACAGCCATATAGTTTTCCCTTATATCACCAGTTTTAATATGTCATTCGTGTTATAAAATATGGGAGAATTTTCGTAATTGTTCACAAAAAGTCTCTAATGTTCTTGAAATGTCTCTACAAGTATGAGAAGGTTGACCGTGCGTACAGATTTGAAGTAACGTTTCAACACTCGTAAAAGTCAATAATCATACCACAAGAGTTTTAAGGCTAAGCTGGTCGCTTGAAAACTCAGCATTACCAAGATTATTTGATTTAGGCAACCAACTTAACAGTCTCTATATATTTTAAAATTTCTTTATGTTGTCGTAGGTAGACGTAGGTAAATTTTAAATAACCTACAGGAATTTCATTTTTTACCTGTGTACAAAGTTATAATCCTTTTTCCTGGAATAACTTTGCTGCTTGAAATCTTTAGCCTAAGAGCTTACCTAAGTTAAATTTTAAAAATTCTAAACTGGGTATTAACTAACAACATATTTTAAACTTTTTGAACTAAACTAAATTCTATTAAGCAATTTTGCAAATTGATTTTTTTTTTAAATTTTAATCACATAAAGTGTATTCTAATAAATAATCTTTATTTATTAATTAAATTTATTAAGTCATTCCAAACAATATATTATTTTTTTAATCTTAACTTTGTAAATAAATTAGAATACTGCATATTTCACAGAATTATTATTTTGATCTAAACCATAGTAGAGTAAAATTACGTCCAATATTTTAAATCATTTGTTACAAGCTTATATCTTCATTTATTGTGGTAAAAATAAAGAGATAGCAGAGATAACGAATTTGGAAATTAAAAACAAAACCACTTTGGATAGTTCCATTAGATATAAACAAATATAATAGTATCCTTTCAAGCTAAGTTTTAGAGTAGGGAAACAAATATTGAACATGGGGATTTTCTTTTCAAGGTTGCGTTAATACTGATAAAATGCATTTAAACAGGATTTTATTCTTTTAATTTACAAAATGATAATGCTAAAAACCTTTCATTACCGTTAATAATAATAACAATAGTTTATCAAAGTCGTATAAAACTAGATAACATTTTTTTTGTGGTGCCACAATGTGCTTGTATTTTGTCCAGCCAATAAAGCCAATAAAGGGTTTGTAGAATGCATGGAGGGTGTCACAATTTTTGACTTTGGGGCTGTGTTTGGAGGCGTTAGGAGGTAAACATACTAAAAGTCCCCGGACATACAGCCGACCGAAGCAAACAAGAGAGCTGAGGAGGTGTGGCGAGCGCTGCAGTCGTTTTCAGCGTACTTTCAGGTTAAAAAGGATTTCGGCGGCAGTTCTAACTATATAAGAAAATAAGATTGTGGAGTCAAAATAAATGATTGATAATTTGATAAAATATGGAATGATGCATTGTAAAACGAATTATTATGATTGTAAAACGAATTATTATGAAATAGAAATACAGCTGTCTGAGCTGTCAAGTACGATACAAATTTGACAACTCGTAATTTTGATTGTGGATGTAGCGAACTAAATATTCTCACGTGATTGGTTGAATATCTTGCCGCTTAAAATATTTTAAATAAAATTCTTGTAGTTCGCATATTTTCCGACTCTCATGTTTGCCTCGGCGCGCTGTAGGTGGTGAGCGGGATGCAGGGGTGGACTGAGAAGGTCTCCGTTTTTGTTTTTTTGCTTATATCTTGAAGTATCAAAAAAGTTATTATATAGAAAATCAAAATTGACAAAATTTCCTACATTTTTCCTTTTTTAAGTTTTTTGGTATCTCCAACCATTTATGAGATATCTGCTTTCAAAAATCGCTAATTTTCGAAAGAAAATATTTTGCCTCACGTTTTTCGTTAAACTTTTCTCTCTAGCACCTCATCTCTTCGGTTTACAGAAAAATCCCCAGAAAAGAAGTTGTAGAGGATTAAATGTCCTTAAAAATGGTATATAATGTTATGGACCAAGTGATTAAAACGGACATTATGCATAATGCCCGGTCATTATGAATAATGACAAACAGAATTGGTCACTGTAATAAATTTCAAGTTGTTTATCATAATTTATCAAATTGGCCGGTCAATATGAATACCGTTACCATATAGTTAACTGGACAATGTGATAATAAGATACCTTTCTGGCTGTTGTATGAAATTTAATACTTAAGTTAGTCAAGTTGGCATACGATAGATATATGACAGTTGTTAGTTGTATACGCGTGTGAGCATTTATTGAACCTATGTTAGTTTATTAAATACAGGGTGTCTGATTTTTCATTGACTAGCTTATATCTCGTTTATTATTAGAAATACAAGAAAAAGTCAGAGGAAATAGTTTTTTAGTAGTAATTCTTCTATAAAATGGCATAATCAATTATTTTTCATGGCCTACTATTTTTTAGGAAAAATGTATAACTTTGGTTTTTTAAATGGAAAACCCTGTATATTTATTCGCTAATGGATCGAGGGTGAAATTCTCTTTTCGCTTCGCTTCGCCTCGTCCGGAAACAGCAACGATTCGTCCCAAAAAACTTGATTTTAGGTACTTGTTACAAAATAGTCTATTAGGATTCCAATTTACCAATCGCTGCTCCAACCTCTTTCCAACAATACACCTTCCCCCTTGACTCCAACTTCACCAAAAACTGCCTTAACCTCCAACCAACAACACACTTTCCTTCTTTATTAAATTAATACTTCACTAATATGTAAATTTATAAAAACTTCTCCAAAAATAACTTTTATTTCATAAAATTTTATTTATCCACAATCCAAATTATATTTCCATATAATAATAACCCTCTTCACACAATATTTCAATTAATTATATTTTAATTTGCTTTTAAGAATATTAATTTATGGTATTTAATTAAGTTTTTGAGAATTTTCAAAAACCAACTTTCCTTTACCAAAATTATACAGTGTGTCCCCGGATGGAGTTGACAAGAGAACCAAAAACGTTATTTTACGACAAAATGTCATTGTTTATAAAAAATTCTGATTGTCGAATTAACGAGTTTAATATTTAAAAAAAATAAGATTAGATATACAGTGTGTTAATAAACTAAGAAAACTTGAAAATGCTTCAAGAGAGAAGTGCCATTATTTTGCATTTTAGAGTTAACTGTAAATAGAAAAAGTTCCTTAAAAACATACAAATAGTATAAATCCAAAATTTCAAGTTTAAATTTAGATTGTTATGATTTTATTGTTTTAAGTGTAATCAAGATAACTAGTTACCTTGAATTTAATTATGATAATTCTAAATTAAATCTTGTCGATCACAGGTTATGGTGAATTTATTAAAAGGATGAAGAAATGTGTGGAAGTTGGGGGTGGCTATGTAGAATAATTTTTGTTGACTTTCTTAAAAGCTCTATTTCATTTCTATTGTTTGCTTTAAGTCAAGGTTTTTAAATTATCTAAAGAATTCCGGAAAAATAGTGTGTAATAAATAAAACTGAAAAAATAAATTTTGGATATTGTGTTTTGTATTTCCATTATAACAATCAATCTATCAAATAATGGTACTTCTCTCTTGAAGCATTTTCATGTTTTCTTAGTTATTAATACCCTGTACATCTAACCTAATTGTTTTTAATAGCAAACTCGTTAATTCGACAAGCAGAATTTTTTATAAAGGATGAGTTTTTGTCGTAAAATCGTAAATAACGTTTTTGATCTTCTTGTCAACTCCATCTAGGGACACACTGTATATTTAACTATTTTATTTATTTTTATATTACCCTGGTTATTTTTTAATAATAATAAATTATCACTCCACAAAATTTTATATGACATATTTTTAAAATTAACTATCTAGATATTCTATCCTACTTACATATAATATTAAATCTTTAACTTAACAACTATTTACATTTTTTTAACATTAAATTTACATAATTTAAAAGGTGTTTATAACTCACTTCATTAAAAGATCATTCAAAATATATCATATCAATATACATTGAAGTTAGTCTAGGCAGTGAGAAATTTAGTTGTGCTAGGATAGTAGAACAGCAGCTAATTTTATAATGTATTATACGATGTAAGAAAACCAGAGTAGAAATAGATCGACGTGCTTCTAAACTTTGTAAATTAAACATGTCCATTAGCTCTGAGTAAGATGGTGTCATTAATGGGTAAACTCCTGTTACCTAATTTATAATATAAAAATCTTACAAAACGCTTTTGGACCCCTTTAATATGCATCTTGTATTTATTATTCATTAACAAGAATTTGGTAACCATGTAACTGCAGAGAACTCCAAACTTGATCCAACATAAGCATTGTAAAGTTTTATCATGGTTTGTGCATTTTTATATTTTATATTTGTACAAGTGCAATACGCCCATTGCAACAAAAGTGTAAAAAATTAACGTCTTCTATCAAAAGAAAGAGTAGAAACCGTATTAGAAAAAGTTTTATCGAGGAGAAGAAAAGTACAGCATATATTATTTATTAATATTTTCTAAATTAAATAAGTTTATTATATTACTATTATTATTTATTAAGGCATCCTCGGTAATCAATAAGGAAAAATATATACATACGTATTTATTATTGCCAGCAGAAAATTTAAAGATCCATACTTTTATAGGTCTCTTTTTGTATGTATAGTCATATACCTTTATGAAAAAGGTTTAAATTCTCATCTTATCTTATTACAAAAATACTGAACTATTTAATTGAGAGCCTTACAGATATTTTAATGTAGAATTCGAACTCTTGATTTTAGGGTTATACCACACACTTAGATTGTTTTTTAAAAACTGGAAAGCTCATTTTCTGCGGTTTTTAATGGCAGATTTATCTTCAATTTCTTAAAAGCGAATGAATAAACAGCGGATTAGATTAAATATTTCGACTACTAAGTCAGGTTAAAGAGCTTGAAAACTACGTCTAAAATCATCAATACGGTTTGAATACTGTTATATTTTTAGATTTGGTTATTAATCATAGCGGGTCTGAGCACTTAGTTGAAGATAAACATGTCAAGTTATGTCTCCTTGGAAAGGGGAGGACATAAGCATTTTTATTATAATTGGAAAATTAAGAGTGCTATACAATTTTTACAAAGTTTACTGAATTCTACACAATATTATGTGATAGTTTCTTGAATCTCCCAATACGGGAGATGGAATTGATAAATACAAAGAGCGTTCTAGAGCACGTGACTTTCTCAGTGGTTTTATCTTAATATAAGGGCTACAACTACTTTTACATGTGTTTGCTATTTACAGATCGTGTCCTAACACCGCTTTGAAGATTTTTAAACAATGCCGACGTCTGCCGCGCAACGCATAACGCAGTTAGAAAATTTCTCTAAATTTCATCTAATTCTTTAATTATAATCAAGAAAAATCTGTGCTTTGGCAAGTAGCCCTAGATTGGGGGTGGCTATGTGGGATGCTATTGATAAATTTTGTAATTTCGGTTGTTTCGATTTTCATTCCGTTTTTTCGCCAGTATTTAATTTTTAATAAGCATCCCACATTTGTAGAGTCTAAAGAAACAAAACGGTAAAAACCGGAATTAATTATCTCAATTATTATGGAAGTTAGGTGTAATTTCCCGTCACTAGTACTCTGAACCGCTCTTTGGCTTAGAAAAATGGTTCAGGAATGTCGTATAAAAACAGCTTAAACTTGGAACACTAACACGATCGTCGATTGTATGTACCTATCCTCGACCGGCCATACGGTATAATTGGCCTTTTAACAAACCCAACACTTGCAAATAAACAGAACGAACTTTATTGTAACAAAACCCCTTTCCTTTCGTTCTGGCTATATATTCGTCTTCATCTCCCTCATCTGACATGTGTCAACTCTTTCGTAGTTGTTCTCAGATTTTCAAATATTAAATTGCTCCATTTCTATTTAACTCCATAAGAAAGTATTCCAGAAATTCATTGTTCATTCTCTAGCCACCCGCTGTGTGAAAGGACCAGAATATTCTCCCTTAGTTTAGTTGAACTAATTATGCTCTACAATACATAATTTCGGGTAAAAACGTTATAATTGCACGGAGCAAATGTTTATTATTTAAACCTAGCTAAAGAAAAAACATATACTACATCTTAATATCAAACTCCCCTTCAAACGAATTGCTTCCGTAACTCTATAAACATCTACGTGATATCACACATCACCTCCGCGCATCTCGCGGAGAACTGCTCAATTTTTATTCACGAAGGCATCAACCTGATAAACCCTTTCAAGCTCGAATCAAATAGGTTGTGTGGGATGTATATCGACGCGTCCCGACGCGAGCAGAACAATGAGAACTATTAGACAAATCAGTAATTAGATTTGGGACAGTTATTTGCGAATTCATCACCACTCGCCAACCAATGGCAGAGCAGCATCGGATTTTCGGGTTATAAATACGTTCGAAAAATCCAAATCATTCTCAATCATTACTCACACATCCAGCAGAGACATCAAGCTGAGACATCGCTCAAACATCGCCCAAACATCGCTCAATCATCGCTCAAACATCACCCGCAAACATCAAGCTCAACATTACTCTCGACATCATCCTCGACATCTCGGTGCTCGTTTGATCGCCATCATGGCCTTCACACTCCGCTGGAACCGCCTACGACGCCAGACGCTGCCTGTTTCAAGCCACCTACGCCGCTGGAACCACCTACGCCGCCAGATGTTGCCTGTGCCAAACCACCTCCACGCTGAACCGCTCGTCGCTGCCTACGCCGTTGGAACCGCCTACGGCGACAGTCGCTGCCTGTTTCGAGTCACCTCAACGCTGAAACCGGACGTCTCCGCCTAAGCCGCTGGAACTGCTCGCTGCCGCCAGACGCTGTCCGCTCCCAGCAACTTCAACGTTGGAACTGCCTGACGCCGCCATCTCGCCACACTTCTCGCCAGATCAAGCTCAGGTTCGCCATCGTCACCGCTTCCCGGACGCCCTGCGCCCTTGTTGCGCCGTCTCTTTACTGCCGCCTTCGCCGTCGCTATCGCCTTCGCCGACACTTTCGCCACCGCCGCCTCTAGCACGTCTTTTTTTATTAGTAATAACTAATTATTTCCGGCCTCTTGTCTAATTACTGAGCTAGACAACTTGAACACAGCGCCCGCTAACAAGCAGGGCCTAGTTTGTGTCAACACTTAAAATGAAAAACGAGTTGTTACTACTTCTTCGGACTTTCTCATTCTATTTAATACTTCTAGGTTTGTAATATGATCCACCCAAGTAATTCGTAGCATCCTTTGGCAACAACGCCCTTTAAATGCATTTAACTTTTTTTTATCTCTGCTTGCTTCGATGCCTATAACAAAATAGAGAAAACACAGCACGGAAATATTTTGATACTTTTATCTCTAGTTAAAATCACGATTACACAGAACTTTTCTCGATCTTGCGAAAGTAGTTCTTATAGTATCCTTTCTGTGTTCATCATCATTTTGAATGAGCCAAGTTCCTTGACCTTCTATTCGATTGCCCAAGATAACGAGATTTTTATTGGTGCTAGGAGTTTTTGTGATGATAATAAATTTTGTTTTCTTCGCGTTCTCTTTATTCCATAGTTACTAAAATTTCTGTTAAGGCGTTCTAATATATTTTACAGATATACATCAAACAGTAAAGGAGATCTGAAAGGTTAGTTGAAGAAAATGATGGTCTCATCTTGGAAAATGCAGCAAAAGTTATAATTTGTGAAAATCCCATTTTCCACCATTTATAAGGATATTTGCGAATGTGGACCAAATATTTTCCGACTAAAAGAAGAGGCAAAACAAGTAATTAAACTAGGAAAATAGGAAAAGGCCCCTGGTACAGATGGCAACCTCATCGAAAGCAAGCACAGAATACAAAAAAAAACAAGAACGGCCTCTATAAAGATGGCCAGTTTTAACATTATCTAAATTTTGAAAAGGCAAACTAAGATTCACGAGGTGTTACATACTCTCAGGGAGTATTTTGGACTGTTCGTACTACCAGCAACAAAGTGTTGAGAACATTAAACAAAAAATTGTTAAAAAGAGAAAACTGAAATTTCTTGGTCGCCTAATGAGCCATCCAGAAACATTGAACTTTTTACAACCTATACTCCAAGAAAGTATAGAAGTTTTATGATTAAAAAACTTAAAAATATGGTTCATCGAACTTTTCCGAACCACAGTTAAGAAGGGCCACCAGGCCACCACGGGGTTAGCCAAAGATGGTAAAGAAGAGCATGCCGTGGATAGCTCCTCGAGGCTCGGGGGGGGGGGGGGGGGGGTTGGGGTGACTGCACCCTTGCTGCTGGAGGTACTTACCCTTACTAAATGAAAACAACAGACTGCAGCTGCTGGTGATTAGGTTCACAAGTTGGTACACAAATGCTTAACAAAACACAAGACACAGTAAACACAAATAAAGAGGCAGTATGAATTGGCAGAAAAAATATTTAATGAAAGTAAAAATATTATGCAAACATTTGAGACAAAAAGGGGGTTTATAATCAAAATCTTAGGTTATGTGAAATAGGTGATCAAGGGAGACCATATTTACTTGGTCAAGCCATCAATAAATTACAGAACGCAATACACAATTTATGCTCGTGGTACAACAAATGGAATTTACAAATTAATCCCGACAAGTGTCAAGCAAAAATTTTCTCTCTAAGACGAATCAGAAATCCACCCAACCTGATAATTAACCTTAACATTATTCCATGGAATCCCATTGACGAAGCAGTCAAGTACCTAGGTGTACTATTCGACCCACGACTTACCTGGAAGCTTCACGTAAACATCAAGCTCAACCAGGCTACGCGAGATTAGCTCAACTGTATCCTCTTATTAACAGAAAATCATCACTCAAGCCCAAATGTGCCATCCTGATGTATAAATCGCTAATAAGGCCACTGTTACTATATGCATCACCGATCTGGAGCAACACAGCTACATAAAATATACTAAAAGTGCAACGTCTTCAAAATAAAATTCTTCGAATGGCAGTGCATGTTCCCTGGTACATTCGGAACGAACAGCTACATTATGAACTAAATATACCTACAGTTCGAACGTATATCAGCACAAGTGCTAACAAGTTCTTCGAAAACATTGGCGTGTGCGACGGCGTTATTCATTATAATATCGGCAGACGAAATATTCATCACAGACTCAAGCGCAAACTATCCCAAGACTTGTGTTCACCCGACCCCGACAGTGATTAGCTAATAAGATAAAAGTCACACAATTATGTAAAATCAAATATACTATGTTCTTCTATATCATATTAACAATATGGTCTGCTAATGTTTATATTACTGTTATCATCAATGCCATGAATAACATTGTCATTGTTGAACTGGCAACATAATAAATTATAAAAAAAAAACATTTACTTGGAATTAAAGCAAAACGATTAACAAACTAGGTTCCCTTGATCACAAATACGGATGGTGAAAACAAAAATTAAGCTACAAATACAAATGGTTATACACATGCAACATATAAACCAAAAGAATGGATAAATATTGCGATAAGTCGCACTGTTTCTGTAATGTTCACACTAAAACAAAGGTGACACGCACAAGTGGCTATGATTCAATCACTGAGTAGTTTGAACAAAAAGGGAAGGAATGCTTGATTACATAAATTACAGATGGTGATTGCAGGTGCCTTTCCACGTGCAGAAGATCAGGATGGTGGTACTGAATTGGGGTTTGAATTGGTACTCAACCAACACTAAAGGGACAGTCTAAAGTATTTTATCTGGAAGTGCTTGTTAGCGGGGCCCCCTTTAAAGCAATGGATGCTTTATATCCCAGCGAGAACTAGTAGCGATCAACAAGGAGAAGATGGTAGTTTTATATCCGGAGAACGGGTGCAAAACAAACGAAGAATAATCCTTAAAGCGGCGCGTTTACTGGATCCCTCAACGAGGAAATTGTGTAGAACTGAACTTGACAACACTGTCACTAAACTTTTCACACAAATCTATTACTTTCCAGAATTTTAATGGCGTTCTTTTAGTGAATCCGACTATGTCGTTAATTGTATCTTTCCATGAAAGATACTGAAAGTTAGAAGCCTTTCCGGGAATTGTAAGGACCCACCCTTGGAATGGTAAAAATTGCACGTTCGTATCTACCCGAAGCTTACTAGGAACTGCTTGTTCTTTCTCAACTTCGTGAGGCGAAACGATGGTAGAAGAGGACAGACAAACGCGTCCCTTTTTTGCGGGGTAAGGTACAGAAACCTCGTGAGCGTTGCTCGATGGATTACATCATCGGTGGTTCCCCGAAGTAATAAAGACGAAATCGAACGCACCAAATAACATAATCATATTTGGTCTTTACACTTGAAAATTCCACGAAATAAACTGCGTAGCAACGAGAATATGCCGAACAAGCACTATATTTGCAAATTCTACAACTACAGGGCCGGCTCGAAGAAGAAATCAGCTGATTTTCTATGACAACCATGGGCTAAATAACCGCGAAACAATAATCAACAAAATCAAGATTACCATTTGAACAGCCAACTTTCCACAACAGATCAGCACGCCGAAGCAAAGAAAGCAGCCGATTTTCGATGGGCCAAATAAGCATGCAGAGGACTATGTTTTGAATTTGATCTCAATAGCCTTGAAAAACCTTATAAAAGGCAAGAAAAATATAAACTTAATTTTTAGAAAGCTAAGCAAATCCCATGCTGGCGAACTTTCAATGTAGAACGATAAGTTTCAAAAATATCTAAAGAAGAACATTGAACTTCTTCATGGAAGTCCTACAAAGTGTGTTTAAATGCCTTTTATTGTATTGAATAATTATATAACTACGCGAAATGTAAATAAAAGATTACATTTTTAAGGATTCAATTTTTTTAGGAAATACTTAATTTTATCAACCACGAGCTTCAGCTATATCGAATTGGATGACTATTATTAAATACGTAGTAATTGCTCCAATAATCTGCAAACAATCTTTAAAGTAACGTAATTCAAAAAATACATCAATATGTTTCTATCAAACAAACTTACCGTAGGTAATAAGGCTTCATTAATTTCAAAAACGTTACATGGTGCAAATTTTACGTTGTGATGAAAAAGCTGTAGAGAAAAAAATGCAATCTGTAAAGGAAACCCATATTAAATTCTAAAATTAGTTTGGGCTACCCAAAAATACGTGTTAAAGTGTAACTTAAGTACAAAATGTTTAAGTATAAGACATAACAAGCAGGTTTACCTCGAGCTGTAATTCTTCTTTTAATTTATTCTTAACTTTTCCATTGAGGAGTTTTACATTATGGATAATAACGCCCATTTTTTCCGCCTAAAAATAGTCCAGTAGTAGAGTTTGGGAATCTTCTAAAGAAAATTTGAGTAAGCTTACCTCCTGCACAGTATTCGAACACACAATTATCAAAGCAACAACTTGAACAAGAGCCAAAGACAATTGGACAAGAGTATAAATCACGTATTCCACGGGAATAACCTTATCTACCACCAAATGGATTCCAGCATAATACAACGCAGCAGTGATTGTAACAAAATTTTGCAATAAAATTACAAGAAGTTGGATTGAATACGCGTTATTTAAAAGTTTACTGATCGTACACAAGTGGAAGTGCTTCCTTCTTATCATTTCAATCATGGACAGAGCTTTATCTTGGATTAATCCATTTACAACCCTAAAATAAATGTTTGCTTTAGATTTTAACCATAATAATTATTTCGAAAAATAAACCCACACGTGTGTTGCAGGTCGAGCAGAATTCTTTAAATTGATCACAAATAAACCGTCGTTCTCTTCCAAACTCTTTTGTAATTTGCTGGAGATCAATGCCATTTTTTGATTTAACCAGTTAAATCTTTGCATAAGGCAAAGAAGAATCACGCAGAATTGCAAGTCGACAAATATGTTAAGCATTTGGGGGGCGGTGAAATAAATAAATTCTCCATAAACGTCCCCTGTAATCCCATCGATAGCACCAACTGCTGTAAAAGTGATCGACAGTGTTGCTAGGGTTACGGTTATGAAAAGCCCTAAAATTAGGTAGGTTTTTTCTCGCTTGTATTTTTTCCTCAGATCGATTTGAAAATTAATCTGAGCGAATTTATCGAAACAGTTGATACCGTTAATAGCATGTAGTATCTGAAATTAAAATTTCAAAGCTAATTTAGATAATTCCCTAATTTAAAAATTCACAAGTCCCTTACACTTTTTAAATAAAAACATTGGCAAAATATCCCACAAAATATCCCAGCTTGACTGGAATAAGTATCAAGCATCGATGTAACGTTATCGATGAAACCCGAATCATCTACAGGCATGTTATTGTGAGTTATAATTGTATAAATGTGCAAAAAAGTCAAAAACATTAAACTCCACCAAAGGCTTATTCTGGATTTTTTAAAACCATTACTATCAATCCGAAAAGGCGTTAAACCAAACGGTTTTGCAATATAATACATCGGCGCTAAAACTGAATAAAAACTGTCACACTCGAACATTGTTACTGTTGTGAAAGTTAATGTAATATCAGGGTGCGTACAGATTTATAAATTATTCAAAATCGATGTTATAGTGAATAAGTGTCAGCTATAAATTAAATCTGACTTTCGTTTTATTTTCTATACTTTGCATATCACAATGAAATTATAGGTTTGTTTTCTTCTTCTTACAGTCTAAGTATTTTTTAATTTTACGCTGCTATTTTATAAAATTGCCCTGTTCATTAACAGCTTCGTTAAATTAGCCCTTGATAACAAACTATAGAAGCAAATACAAAAATAATGTATTAATAAAGAAAGTGTCGTTTTTTTGTCTATTTTATTCATTAATTGTCTTTATGTCCTACCGGTATATTAATTGACAATAATGACTCTATTTTGAGGTATGTTATATACAAAATAACGCCCTAGGGCTATTATTTTTTTATAATGCCCTAGGGCGCATTATGACAAATAAAAACCATTTGTTTCCATGGATACAATTTTAATTAATAACAGCTCAGTTAATGTCACTGTTGAAATATATACGCATTCAGTTAGTTTGCTTGATTTCATATTGTAACGAAGCGGCTTTTGCAATATTGAGGGTTAGGGCCTCCTATTTTATTATATTTATTATGCTGGTAGAGACTTATAGCCAACTCCATTACGAGTGTTTTGACTTGGCTTTTGCGGGAGGTTATATTAAAATACAGAATTAACTAACATCAGATATATTGGTATAATCTTAGTTACAAACATAATTCAACTGTGCGACAAACGGGATCCAAATACTTAACAAGTCTTAGATCTGATTGACTTAATACGGTGTATAAAACATTAGCATCAATTTATAATAATAAACACTAATCTTACGTGAACATCTTTAGAGAAGCACAAATCTTGGTAACAACGTTTAAGATGACGTTTAATTCAACCCCTGGCTTATGACCCGAGTTGGTCCTGTAAGGGCCTCTCGTCTGGATGTTAATCAGACATCATATGTGAGACTCCCTCAGGAGACTGACTTTCTGTATGGCAGGCTTCTATATTTATACTCTCTTACATTTTAAACATCTGCCTATGTTGTTACAAGGGTTTCCATTCATTCTTACATTGTATGAATATAGGTCATGGCGTGCCCACACGCAACCCACGTCAATTTAGTATAAACAAATGCAACATTGTATTACAATGTTATGATTGCACAATACAACCAGCTGTCCGTAAGGACAACTCCTGTAATTCCAGAGAAAAATCATCGAAGATTGGTTCTCCAGCTGCCTTTACACACGTATTTTTGTAAACTTTCGACCTCGCCAGAGGAGAATATCCGGCGCTTTTTAAAAAACTTCTCGGTGAGAGTTGTAGACCTTGGGGTCCCCTACCATACCTATAAGTCACCCACCGACGATAACCCCTGAAATTCGAGGGAAAAGACGTCGAAGATTGGTCCTCCAGGTATCTTTCACATACTGTAAACTTTCAACCTCGCTGGAGGCGAAATTCCGGCACTTTTTGAGAAACTTCTCGGTAAGAGTTGTAGGCCTAGGGGCCCTCTACAACACCCACAGGTCACCCACCGAAGATAGCTCCTGTAATTCGAGAGAAAAATCATCGAAAATTGGCCCGCCAGGTGCCTGATGTACATACATATTTTAGTAAACTTTGAACCTCACTGGAAGCGAATTTCCAGCACTTTTTAAAAAACTGTTCGGTAAAGGTTGTAGACCTAGGGGTCCTCTACAACACCCATTAGTCACTCACCGAAAATAGCTCCTGTAATTGTAGAGAAAAATCATCGAAGATTGGTCCTCCAGATGTCTTTCACATACGTATTTTTGTAAACTTTCGACCTTACTGGAGGCGAATTTCCGGCACTTCTTGAAAAACTTTTCAGTAAGGGTTGTAGACCTAGGGGTCCTCTACAACACCCATAAGTTGCTCACCGAGGACAACTCCTGCAATTCGATATAAAAAACATCAAAGATTGGTCCAGGTGTCTTTCGCATACGTATTTTTGTAAACCTTCGACCTCGCTGGAGGCGAATTTCCGGCACTTCTTGAAAAACTGCTCGATAAGAGTTATAGACCTAGGGGTTCTCTACAACACCCATAGGTCACCCACCGAGGACAACTCCTGTAATTCGAGAGAGAAATCATCAAACATTGGTCCTCCAGGTGCCTGTACATACGTATTTTAGTAAACTTTCAACCTCACTGGAGGCGAATTTCCGGCACTTTTTGAAAAACTGCTTAGCAAGGGTTGTAGGCCTAGGGGTTTTCTACAACAACCATAGGTTACGCACTGAGGAAAACTCCTGAAATTCCAGAGAAAAGTCATCGAAGATTGGTCCTCCAGGTGCCTTTACATATGTTTTTTTGTAAACTTTTGGCCTCGCTGGAGGCGAATTTCCGGCACTTTTTAAAAAACTGCTCGGTAAGGGTTGTAGACCTGGGAGTCCCCTGCCACACCCATTGGTCACCCACCGAGGATAACTCCATAACTTTAAAACAGCCGTTTGTATGTATGTGACCTTTGAGTACTTATTAGCAATGCCATTGTTTACAAATACTTTTAATTTAAAAAACACCGTTGTATAAATTCGTGTAACTTTTCTTTATCGCAGGTTTACCTTTTGAAAGACCTTAGCAAGAAAGTGATAAGAGTATTTTAGATGTAACAACTTCTACTTTCTGATAAAGCTAATGTTAGAAGAAATCGGTGTAGGTACAAATATTATCGAACTTAATGAGGGTGAAGTCGAAGCACTTTACTATAACCAAAGAGTACTAATTTATATAATATAAATTAGTACTCCTTGCTATAACTTAATACAGTTATCATGCAACTCTTGTGTATACTGTTACAAGACAACTTACTGTCTAATGAGCTTTAATTTTTAGCTGACTAAAGCAGCTATAAGTTATGTTTATCAGTAGGACTGTGACAATGTTCACCAGTGCGGGTGGTGTGGATCAGTCTAAATAGAACATAATCACTCCGATGCTTAACGGCGGAGTTTACACCTTGAAATGATTATATGCAGACTTTGCTCCATTTTTTGAGAACCAATTTTAATGTAGGGGTGGCGGGCGATTTTTGTTTCTAATGATTTATCTTTTGCCTGTCTATAGACACTTCGGTTTTGCCAAATTAAAAAAAAATAACGCTTTAGCAATAAAAAACGTACAACCCTATTTTACTTTAAAAAATTCAAATAGTATTAGCAAAAATTGAGATATCGAAAAAATCTCCACATCAATAGATAGATAAAAACATCCCCTTTTCAAAGGCCACACGAACATTAATTTTTTCCAAAATGCAAATTAATTCGGCAATAATGGAAATAAGATTTTAGAAATATTGTTGCAACTCACTATTCATAATGTAGCGTGTAGGCAACTCAACTAGCAGAATGCGATAGATAATAGGAAATATTTAAAATACGAAACAGAATTCGAAGTCAAACTATTTCGTATTATTCCAAGAAACAATTTGATCATCCCAACTTGTCAGTTATTACCCGACCTTACAGTTTTGAGTCACACACAAATCAGTGCTTATTTAAGTAGTTATGCAACTTTAGATACGTCAAATAGAAAGCCACTGCATTTAAATGCCAACCTTAATTATGCTTTAGTTATTGTTGTTCAATAATTCAGGATAGTCATAACTGGTCAATTGTGTATCAATATTTTTAAAATATATTTATAAAAGTTTGTATACAAATATTGCAAATTTCTTAGAGCCGTGCACTATGAAACATAAAAATAAGTATGGTTCTTACTATTTTACAAGGCATCACAACGTCATTGCTGTGGTTGGTTTTTGTGGCAAATGTTCGTAAGCAAACACAGTTATGTTCCTGCTGAATTATATGAACAAGAATAATCAAAATAAACCAAATGCCAAAATCAATGAATTATTAGAAAAACAAGTGAAAGTTGCATGCTCAACGTACATGTTTATACCTAGTTGTATTTATAACGAAATGGAATAGCTTTAATTATTCTTGCACAAAGCCTAGCGATGCTTAAAAAATTAAAGACGTACAAAATAAAAAATCAATAAATACTCAGATAATTATATTTCCTCACACTTCGTTTCAATTACTAAATGTGGTAATGTCCATGGTAATGATAGTGTCCATGTCCATGATGGTCATGGCCATGGTAATGTTCATGCACGTGACCGTGTCCATGATGATGACCGTAACCAAAGTGGTAATTGTAATGAATTTGCCTTCTGTGACGATTCAGATTGGTAATTTCAGGCGATTCGGTTTGTATGTTTCCGTTTCCTTTACCATTTTCAAGAGTGTTATGGGGTAAATCTGGTACTTTGTTTTTATTTAGAGCAGCTTTTGGTAGTTTTTCTCCTGCACAGTTGATGGAGGCGATGACCAACCATATTACAAAAGCGAAAACAACCTATAAGTAAAAGATATTTTAAATTAGTTTACAACTAAAACCCTTGAGTAAAACATTGGCACCAGATCACTTTGGGGAGTTTATCACTTGGGGAACCTTATGAACTGGTTATATTTTGCAGTAGGTATACGAGCAATCAATTAAGTCGTCGGATTTAGAACTTAATGCACAATATTTTAATAGATAACAGGTTGTAAAATATTAAATGGCGCAGATTTCAATTTAAAATTCATAAAAATAATCTAAAAGTAATTTTATACTTACTACTTTCGTAGGCATGATTTCACTCTGAAACAGTGAAATTGGAAACATTTATTTATATCAACTCAACCTGAGGAGGACATTCCAAGCATTAAATGCTAGTTAGGAAATTAACAACAATTAATCATATCTAACTGCATAGTAACTTTTACATTTAAATTCCAAGCATTACTTTTTTCCAGTAATAATTTGTAGGTTTCCAAACCAATCAGGAGTTTTTTAATTGATTTTTGAGTGGAATCTTTATTTTAAACATGAAGCGATTTGTTCCTGGTTATTCTCTAGATTTACCTTAAGGCAATTTTAAATTCTTTGCACAACGTAAAACAGCATTTTTTTACATCTAAATAGTCTAGTAAAAACACATTAAATAAATAACCAAAGTTTAGTTTGAATGGTTTATTAACAAATATTTTCTTAATAATTCCACATTCTTACCAATACTTCTTATTCAAATTCCTAAAAATATTAATAGTTTTCAATATTTTGCTTCTAATAAAGTTTGTTAATGTTTGTTAATATTTCAATTAGTTATTCGTATGTTTTTAGTGAGGATGTGGATGGGGATGTGGATGAGGGTGTGGTTCGCCATGCTCATCTCGTCTTTCGCGGTTTAAGGAATAAAGTGATTTGGAACCTGCTGTATCTGTAGGTGGAGAAGGCTTTGAATCTTTCTGTGCTTCTGTTTGCAAAATAAGACTGGCAATCACTACTGTTGTAAACAGTAATAATACCTGGAAAATAAACTTAAAATTTATTCTAATAATAGTCGTTAAAACAACTCGTTAATTATTGTTATTTAAGTTTTGTTTTATACTTGTATGATGTATGTATATAAAAAATATTCTAATAAATATAAATGAATGAATGAATTAATATAAAAATAAAAATTATTATATAAAAAATTAAAACTTACTGCTTTCGAAACCATTTTTTTATTCTTCGCCTTTCACAATACCTCACTTAGATAAATGCAGAATACTAAATGAAATCATTCAATGAAAATTGGCAACTTTTATATCTGAAATGTTGCATAATGCGATTTTAAAACTATATTTTAATGTTAAGAGCATCAGAAGGACATCCAAATATAGTTGTATAACACAAACAATAAATTAATTTTTTTATAGTAAAAAACAGTAGTAAACATTGTCTAGTTTTTATTCAGAAAAAAGGAGGATGTTGTTTATAAGAAGAAAAAATAAAAACAAAACTTAACCTTGAGTGAATGCAATTGTAATTAAATTAGCCTGGAAAATTTTTAATAGGAATATTGTTTTATTTATGTTTTCATCATTTATTTTAAAATCATATTTTAAATATAGGTAAGTGTTAATTGTAGCCTGGGACTTGAACCGAAACCACTAGAGTAGCCAAAACCCCTTTTAATTTTTGAGACTGAAATCGTTACCGAACCCTTATTATAAATAAGTATTTTTCTTAATGTAAAAACGGTCATTTTTCAGCCAACGATAAAAAAATAATTAAAATACTAAGAAGTAAAGAATTAATGATTTATTCCTATAGTAATAAAAAGAATATCAATTAATTTTCATTATCATTATTTCATTTTCATGTGTAATGAAAATTGAAATAATTATTATTGCCTGTTGTTTCTTGGCAAGTTGCAATAAACTAAAAGATTTTTAGAAGACCAAAACCCATATCTACAGACCGATTAGACCAGACCGAAATTATTTTATCTAACTGTAACAAAACCGAAACTGTTATTTATATTTTTTGTTAGACCGAAACCATATCAGAACCTTTATTTCATTTTGTCCCTGACTGAGGATCTTTGTTTTTAACTGGAAAAAGCGAGGAATAGATCTTTGGCAAAGTTTTGTACACTGAAATTCCAAGGTGAATTCAATATAGAATTCCATTTGACTATACTATTAGTGTACACATATCCCTTTCTTAAGTTTTGGCAAGTTTGGGCTTTACACTGCGATGACTGCCATTTTGTTTTAAAATCACACCAGTTATATGAATCTAAAGCTAAAGCTACTGTTTCCTCACAGAGCATATCTGGATCAGACTTAGAGGAAGATACTTTACGAAACTCTTATGCTATCGCATTTTACTTATTGCTGTGAAATATATTCAAATTGCTTAGACTATGACAATGAGAATTCAAAGAGTTCAACATTCATGTTTAAGATATATTTATACGTATACAGGGTGATTCAAATTCGCGTGTATGCATGGGGATCTTGGAAACGGTAAGAGATAGAGAGTCTGTTAAACGGGGGAAAAGTTGCGTAATCAAAGGACCAACAATGTCCAATTTAAAAATCAAGGCTAACTTAATCAGTTTTTAAAATATTTGAAAAAAACTAAAATTTTGGAAAATCGTTTTTATTTAATTTTGACCTTATTTGAGGAGATGTTGAAAAACGGAAAACACTTTCTCATGGCCACTTTTTGCCCTCTATCGAATACCTGAAATACATTTTTGATGCAAAGTTTCGGTATTCCAGGGCCATCATCAAGTTCATTTTCTTAAATACGGACCTGGATTTTTACGTTACATCAAAAATGTATTTTAGGTATTCGATAGAGGACAAAAAGTGGCCATGAGAAAGTGTTTTTCGTTTCTCAATATCTCCTCACATAAGGTCAAAATTAAATAAAAACGATTCTCCAAAATTTTAGTTTTTTTCAAATATGTATTTCAAAAACTGATTAAGTTAGCCTTGATTTTTGAAATGGACGTTGTTGGTCCTTTGATTACGCAACTTTGCCCCCATTTAACCGACTCTCCATCTCTTACAGTTCCCAAGATCCCCATGCATACACGCGAATTTGAATCACCCTGTATATATACGTAACTATGACCATATTTCATTAAAAGATAGTAACTGGCTTAACATGAAAAATAGACGACTGCTGTAAACTGCATCCTTATATCACGAAATAATCTTAAATAAAAAACCACCGTATTTAGAGGCTATTCCATTCTGAATGGCGAAACCCTTGGTTGCGCAGTAGACCAAGTGGGTTGTCTTAAGATACTTAAGAGCAACATAATCTTCTTAAAAAGACGCTGTACCGAAGCACACTGGCACGGGTGGCAGTGAAGGGTGGAGTTATTGGTGAACGTGACCACCTTTTCCGACCGTTCCTTCGCCACTTAGAATGGAACAACCTCTATATGTATAATAAAATAACTTTTAGTACATAATTTAAATTTGAGATTCAGAGGTTTACACCAAACTGCTATATTTGAAAGATCATTTCAATATACTATAAGTAAAATTTATAACAATATTCCTTCATATTGTAACGTTTTTACGACGTTTATTTTAAATAAACTCGGTTCGTGGTGTAAATTAATTTATTAAACAAACTTAAAGTACGAAATAATTATAAAGAACAATTAAACACTAACGTAAAATTAAAATGGAACACTAATATTAAAACCGAACACTAAAGTAATTTATTTCTAACAGTTATTTATCTAACTAGTATTTATGTATACGTATTCACAATTATCGCCGCGCGTTCAAGACTATTCACGGATATTTATATTAACTTCGCGACCGCGACTGTTGGCTGGATTAGACTAACTCGGGTACGTTTGGTCGCGCCTTATATATCCCAACTCCGTCCTTCCAGAATTTCATTCCACAACATTCCCGTAATTGCGCGAGAGTAAGTATCCGCCGAACGCTCTGGAAGCTTTTCGGTGGATAATTCTAGCCGCGGATGACGCACTTGATCTTGCACCTGCTCTCCGCAGCTGCTGATGTGATTCGTTACAATATTTAAAATCTATCAATTGAGTCATTTAGAAAACAATATTCTAACAAACTTTTACAGTTACAAATCGGCAATAGTGTTTATAACCAGTGCTGTATTGCTAAATTTTGTTTAAGGTATACGCATTTTTCGTGTTTTCAATATTATGTAAAAAAATATATGAATTCCCTGTGAAAACAAAAAAAATTGTATAAAGTTCCCATGTTCCTTTTATTTAAAAAATAAACTGAATCGGTATAATCCGTATAATACTAAAGCAAACTGTATTATAATTACAAATTGCACTTAAATATTAATATTTTTTACTAAAGTGTTACTATAAAATTTCCCACATAGGTACGCGATCGCTACTGATAGCAGGACGTGCTACTTTTTTTGATCTTTTGTCTTCCGCCGACCGATGACTAGATAACCACGATTTTACGTAATCTTCGGGTTTCCAAGACGTCAGTGGCGGCCCGTTTAAGTTTAAGAACATTAAATTTGATATGTTTTCAATAGTAAGGGAGCTCCTTATATCGGTGCAAATTATGTTCATCAACAACTTAGAGTATTTGCGCATTTATGTATGTCTTTAAAATATTCAGAAATGACATTATGTTCAACATAATCTCTCATGCCCATCACAGCGTTTTTGGAATTTAAATTAAATCGTCGTGAAATCCTCCTTATTTCTGATTCACCAAATCTTATATCTGGTTGTGTAGGCCACAAAGATTTATCAAAAACTTTTAAATCGCTCAATAATGGCGTGTTCTCATCACACAATCGATTTTTAAGGTTCAGCACAAGACTGCTTAAGAATGTATCTTTATCTATTTTTACGTGCCTTTGATTGTGTTCCAGCGGCATCCCATTAAAACTCATATTGTCTGATATATTTTCAACTTGTTTAAGAAATTCTGCGGAGCTATCTTTAAACGAGTTCAAAATACGTATTGTTCGCTTAATAAGTGAATCAGCGCGCCAAAGAGTTGTGTGCTGATTTTGGAGTTCCTTTGACAACAGTGAAAGTTCTTGTAAAACATCGCACAGTAAAGCCAGATCTTCGATAAATTCGATGCTAGATATCTTGTTCAATAGACCTTGAAATTTGCTTTTAGTTTTCCCATCTCGGCTGTGGTCGACAGACGCTTGTTCAAAATGCTTGTAAAGAGCAGGAAGCGATTTCCAAGTAGCTTCAGTTGCTCGTAAACTACTAGAAACCCAACGTGTATCTAATACACGTCCAATTTTCAAAAACTGTTGGTGGAGTTCGTTACAAGCTTGTTCCAGTTCCGTTTTATTTTTAGGCGACCGATTATAAAGTGCATACAAACTGTCAATAAAGGATTTGAAATGATTAAATCAAAAAAGATATAAATGGGATCACTATTATTTACAACAGTTTTTTATAAAAATAACCAATGTAGTTTTTGTATTTGTTGTTGTGGACTCGTCAATCAAAATAGATATTTTAGCATCGCAAGCAATAATATTTCTTATGATTTTTTTGCGCATTTCTGATGCTAAATGCTGAATTATATTAACTGCAGTAAAACGGGAATGCAGAATGCAGCCAAGATCTAAACCATTTACTTGTTGAAGTTCTATCAAACTGGCGTGATCGACAAAGGGACGATTATTTTTTGCAAGGTATTTAATACGCGGTTCGAAAAACTCTTCTTGTTGAATCTTCTACATGCACCTCCACATTTCGAAATGTATTTTCTAGAACCGATTTTTCTCTCTTTGAGATTGTATTTTAGTTGCTTCTTTGTGGGCTATGGAATCTGAATGTTTTTTGATTTTATTTCGTAACATAGTGAGTTGTGTTGACTTTTTTTCACTTTTACCAAAGTCTATTTCACACTGTGCCCATTCGTTTGAGATTTCGATTCCTTTCCCAACACAAAAGTTCAGATGCTTAACATATCTACATACTCTGCAACCTAATTTTTGTTTTGTACAAAGTAGCCAAGGATATATTTTAATTTTTTCCTCCCATTGTTCTGGACTCCAAACAGCGGGGCAATCCCTAGTATTACTAGTGGAGTTTTCAGTAGTGCCCAGAGAAACACAAATTGAAGGTACATCATTTTTCGGCTTTTTCAGAGCAGGTTCGTCAGAATTATCCTGAAAAATCAGTAAAACGATGTTTCAGAATACTTGCGGAATAAAAAATTCTGCCGTCTTTTTTAATTGAAAAATCGAACTGGATAGAAAATTTTTAACAACTTCTGCATCAGTTCCAAGTTTATTAATTTTATAAAATTTTGTAGCAAACGAGTACCATTTGTATTGTTTTTATGTACCTACTGTTAATTAAAAAAAATGATAAGCAATAAATAATGAAGCCTGATATAATTTAAAAGCTTACCTCGTCATGATTTTTTTTGTGTTCTGTAGTTTTACTGCTTTCAGTTCCTCTAGTGAAGTACTTCAAAATGCTATTATTTTTATTCATTTTTAAAATCGAAGCACTGGCAGACCAAAAATTAATTTAGCGTTAATTCCGCGAGTATCAACCGTACACCCTACTAACAATATTGTGGATTAAAAAATAGCCTGGTGCGTTGTACGGTTGTACCTGTTCAGAAACCACGGCAAGACTGAAAGCTGAAATCATTATTGGTTTATTGCATTTTAAAATAACCAGGCGGCTATTTTCTAAGGGTAGCGGTAGGCGAGTAGGTGCCGGTTGGCCCATAAATATGCACTCATCTGGCAAACAATCCTTAAGCTGACAGGTAGCATGACTGCGTGCGGCCATAAATATCCTATTGCCGGAAGTTTAAAGTTTGGGAAAGAATTCAAAGAATAGACTTGTTTTGTTTGAAATAAGAATTATTTTCTCCTTAAACTTAACAATTCGTCCGTATTCTTGCGTATTTACTGAATTAACATTTGTGTATACGCCTTTTAAATTTTCTTTTTATAGGTATACGACGTATACCCGCGTATAGCCTCCAATACAGCACTGTTTATAACGTATAAAACGGGCGCAGGTTGATTATTATTGATTATATTAGTGTTCACGTAGTTAATATTTTTTTTTTTAGTTTTAAACTTTTTTTTTTTAATGTAAATTTAGGCATTACATTTATAAGTATTTTGAGCTGTATAATGTCAAGGGCTGATTGAAAAACAGTTTTATAACTGAACATCAGCCTGTTGAGATTTTAATGTGAATTTGTTTATCTTATTTTAGTTATTTACCTATAGATGAACATGAATATGCATATTTTTTCACATTAAATAAAACCATTTGTTATTATTATTATTATTATTTACAAATCTTCCTCGAAACGTTTCCGGCCTTTGCTTAAGTTGTGACAGAGAGGAAGTTCATCCTATTCTGTCACACATTCAAAAATTTTCGCATGATATGGCAGGTCTGAAGTATGACCGCCTTTTCCATAATCTTATGTTGCGGGTAATTACACATAATTTTAATGTTGGGTAGTGTAGAGTCTAGGATACAATGGCGAATAGTCACAACGGCTGCCCCAAGAATTAGTTAGTGGAGACTTTTTGAATTAGTTTGAATTTAATCATAAACTTGTGGAAAAATTCCATTTTTTTTTGTTAATTGTTTTTAACTTGAAATGGTATGGATTATTATCTATTCAGTGCCTACAATGCATAAAAGTTTATTAACCAGACCCGCTAAGATCGTAATAGGCCTTGGATAACATTTATTTGGGTGAACCCTTTCTTTAGTAGATAGGTACCTATATAAAAATAGCTGAATATTAGTTTATTAGTAAAATTCATATACAAGATTGACCTTAAATAATAAGACAAAGAGCAGCAGTCGATTTGTGCAATTTACTTAGAATTACCTCAGTGCAAAAGTTAATATTAAGAGAAATATAAAGTATCAAGGTCAAAATTTCAAGGTTTTTTCGAAATATTCATTTCTTACACTTTAGGCAACACTAACTATTGAAACGGAATACTTATCTTTTTTTTTTATATGCAATATGTATAATGTAGAGGTCCCGAGTTGCGGTCTTGCGGTAGCTAGGTACCCCATTCTCGCACGATTACGAAAGTTAACAGCGTTGTCTCGGGTCCGTGCTGGAATGGGTTGCCCGACTGTTTCGTCGCACGGGGGCCGGTCACTATAAGAGAGTAGACCAAAACCCCTCCCCAAAAAGAGAGTAGAAAAGAAAAAACTGTGAAAAGAATAAGGGAAAGAGGGTGGCCTTTGCCCTACATAGGGATGTTGTAGGCTAATAATGTATAATGTAAATTTACTACTATAATTTATTGTATATTATGTTCACAATAGGAACAATATGTTTTTAAAACGTCAAAGCAACCATATCTAAAATTGTAGAAATCTCACTAGTTGTCATTTGTTTTTAGTATAGTTTGACAATTCATCATGGCAAAATACACGCTTCAACAACGTTTGGTTTTATTATTTATCCAAAAATATGTTTTTGAAGGTGCAAATGGAGATGCAGTAACAGTGAATGGTGAGCGTTATCGATCAATGTTAACGCATTTTTTGTGGCCAAAATTGGATGAACTTAATTTGCACGACATGTTTTCCAACAAAATGGTGCAACACCACATATTGCCAATTCCACTATGGAGTTATTGAGAGAAAAGTTTGGTGAGACTGTAATCTCCAAAAATGGAACTGTTAATTGGCCTCCAAAAAGTTGTGATATAACACCTTTCGACTTCTTCTTGTGGAGTTATTTAAAGTCGTTGGTCTATGCCAACAAACCTCGAACTAGAGACGCTTTGAAATTGAACATCGAACGCTGCATTAATGAAATTACACCCGATTTATTGCAAAAACGCAAAAAGTTACCAAAAATTGGGTTCATCGAATTCGATCCTGCAAACGAAGCCGAGGTGGACATTTGAATAATGTGTTATTTAAAACATAATTGTCATAAGTTGTATTATAAAATAAAGAAAAAGTTTTGCTTTTGTTTCAAATATTTTGTGTTTTATTTAATTTTAAAAACATATATCGTCCCTATTGGGAAACCCTTTATAAGCAGATTCCTGCTCCCCGTTTGAGTTGATATGATTGATAATGGTATCAATCGAAAGACAAAAAGAATTCACTTAATTGGTACTACTTTACTTGAATGTGTTACTTGTTTAAAAAAGAAATAGCTTAAAAAATACAATAAATAATTTGCATTTTATTCACAAAAAGCAGACCATGATAATTTGAAGTTTTTTAAATCACGAACTGTGCGAAAACTAACGCCAGTATAAAATGTTTTGACAATAAATACCTTCTCCTCATTAAAATATTTAGCATTACTATTCATAGTAATTAGGTAGATACGTGAATTGATAACTGACAGAAAATAAAATTTATTTTGGCATAAAGAAACTTCAAATTTGATCATTAATTAATTAAGCGAATTCTTTTTGTCTTTCGATTGATACCACTATCAATCCTATCAACTCAAATGGGGAGCAGGAATCTGCATATACACGTTGTCCCTGAAATTTTGAATATGAGTAATGTAATGTGTTTGTTAATTATTTCCCGTTGCTTAGTGAATTAATAGTATATTATTATATGAGCGATTATGATAGCCATTATTCACGAAGATGACGTTTGAGCCCACGAGCCGTCAGGCGAGTGGCACAAATCATCTGAGCGAATAATGGCCATAATCGCGAATGTAATACGATACTTTTTCTACACCTATTAAACAAATATATTAGACTCAAATTAGTCAAATTTGATAACTTTGTAAACAAGCAATATGACAACACACTTGGGCGTGTCACGCGAGTCGATTGTCAGCCGCAGAAGGAGTTGATCGCGGGCGATTTAAAATATGATTGGATTAGCGAAATATTTATGTATTTGTGATTGGCCGAAATCATAATTCACTGCAGTGAATTATGAATCCATAATTCACTGCAGTGAATTATAGGTACTATTTTTCAAAAAAAAAATGCTAATAATTGCAATATAATTAAATAGGTGTAGAAAAAATATATAACATCGTTCCAGCAGAGTCATTTATTATTTACAATAATTGTTTATTTTAAGAAACCATGTTATTAACATACTTGTGCCTTTATTACTAAATTAATAAGTAACAAATAAATTGTTATGACCTACACATACATAACAATTAATATAAGTTACATTATATTTTTATTGCAGTTAACGATCCTTTCTGCTAAATAAACCCTTTTCCAACCCTCTCGTGATGAGCATCATGACTATGATCATGTTGGTGATTGTGATCACGTCTTATTCGGGTCGAAGTTGTCGGTTTTGGAGGTGCTTTAGGAGGTTGTAGCTCAGTTGCAAGTTCAATAGGGGTGGATTGAACGTAACTCATTATTAATAAAACTGTAACAACCATCAGTGCCTGAAAATTATTAGAAATTCGATTTAACTTCTCAGATAACCAGTGGCGTAACTACGTAGAATTGCGCGCCCCCGCGATACGTACCTACGTGTGCGCCCATCATATGCTGTAGGAATGTAGTTAAATAATTAATTGCCTTTTTATTTGTTTATACATATCTATTCAGCGAAAAGTTAATTTGTTTATATCATTAATGAGACACACTATAAATTACAATTTTTTCCTGGTTTTAAGAGAGGCGAACTGATCAATTAAACTATCAAAATCCATTGTTTTAGTCATTTTCCTTTCTACATTCAAAATTGCTAAACCACTTAATGTAAGTTCACTCATGGTACTTCTTAGGTATGATTAACTAATCAACTTTCACTCTTTCAGCACTTGCAACTGTAGGCCCTAACTGGTAATGTTAAATTAATATCAAATATACAATGTGTCTACGGATAGGTGATACAAGAGGAAAAACTTTTTTATTATTGATTTCTCAGAAAATTTTATTCTTGATAATAATTTTTGCTGTGTTTAATAGTCTTATTTCTCATGTTACTTTTTCTGCAGGTAATCATTTAAGACTTAAATTCACAATTTGAAATAATTTCTGAAATTTTTCCAAAGTCCAAAACTGAGGAAAATTGTGAATTTAAGTCTTAAATGATTACCTGCAGGAAAAGTAACATGAGAAATAAGACTATTAAACACAGCAAAAATTATTATCAAGAATAAAATTTTTTGAGAAATCAATAATAAAAAATTTCAGAAATTTTTTCAAAGTCCAAAACTGAGGAAAATTGTGAATTTAACTCTTAAATCATTACCTGAAGAAAAAGTAACATGAGAAATAAGACTATTAAACACAGCAAAAATTATTATCAAGAATAAAATTTTCTGACAAATCAATAATAAAAAAGGTTTTCCTCTTGTATCACCTATCCGTAGACACATTGTAGGTACGCTGAACACACTTCCGAAAAACTTGAACATAAGTAATAGGTACCTATATAATTGTCACAGATTAATAGGGATGCCAACTCTTTAACATTGAGGTTTAGTCGAAGTCGGTTTTTAATGCAATTACGGAAACTAATGAGACGGGAACAAATCAGTAAGATATATACTTATATATGTCTGTGCGTACACTTCAAGGAACCAGCTGTTATTCGCAACATCAAATTTTTGGAAATTAGCGCCCTTCGAAGGGGTTGGCCCCGCCGCGTCGCGGGGTCTGCAGTTACGCCACCGCAGATAACCCTTTGATTATATTTGCTTGTTATAACGAATGATTTGAAAATCAACACTTACCGTCTTTGAAACCATATTGTTAGCCTTAAAATCTGAATAACTGCAGACTTACAAAAGGTGATAAAATTTTATTTAGAATAAGAGGGAAGTTGCGGCGTTCCTGCTATTTATGTTGGCTGTGCCATTCCAAAATTTCCTATCATTTAAAAACTGGTCAAAATGTAATTATGCATGTTTTTTTGTTTTAAAATTAAAAACCAACAACAATATATCTTTCTTTTTTGTTTAATAATTAAAAACACCGCTTTCTTAACGTTTTTTATTTATGCAGATTTTATGTAAATAAAAGTTTTGTATTAAGATTGCATAAGTTGTACTTCAAATCACCTTCATGCTAGATTTGTTTTTGTGAAGAATGAATCAGGGCCGTAGCCTGAGGTAGGCGAGGGTGGGCAAATACCTTAAAATACCCACCGGCTTTTATTAATCAAACATATATTGAGTTATCACTCGTTATTGTTAAATTAGCAAGTAATTCTAAAAGTCACCTTTTGGAACAGTTCAAGCAAATAAATAAGAGTTCAAGTAAACAACCTTGTCTATAAATACGAGTCTGATTAATTAAATAATTAAATCAGGAAAAAACACAGGGACAGGTAAAATCCTTTCCACAAATTTATACATAAAAACTTTTAACATTTTATTTTAATGCTTAAATAAGATTTATTCCTATATCTACTCCTAACACTTACATAAGAAAAATTCGTTAAGTAGTAAACAATCTATTTTGATGTTTAAGTTTAGGTTTAACCCTCGGCATATCAAGCGAAAAATAATCAGAATAAGGACTGTCTGTAAATAAATCTCCTTGCGGTGTTATTACAACGGCACGCACGAAAGCTCGATACTTTTTTTTAGGATCTAATTTATGATTTTTGAAACCGCCTACTTCACCACCGGCCCCTAAAAGGAAAGCGTACGGTATTTTTAAAGAAAATTTAGCGGCGATATATGGCGCATTAACTTCTTCTCCTTCTTCCCATTCGTTTTGTAAAAGTTGGTCCGTTGGGTACATAGAAGTGAGTATATCGACTGCTCCATCAGATTCAGGTACGATGATTACATAATAATAACTAATGGGTCCGAATTCTTCCGAGGCTTGTGGAAGTAAGAGTTGAATGTTACCCCCATTGACAATTCCGTAACGTTCGGGTTTTCCAATTTGTCCCGGAGCAGCCATTTCTGTTTTTGCTGTAATTTTAGTCGAGGGACGATAGGAATAATCAACGGGAATGGCACTAATATTTATGTTATAATTCGTGCACGGAATTAAATCTTGAAGTTCACACGACGTATCACCCCCATCAATAAACTTTTCTGTCTTTTCAACCTGGAAATGTTGTCTAATTCCGCTTGAATCTACAAAATCCTTTATAGCATCATAGGCGATTTTATATTTAAGCGGATGAAAACGAGTAGGTGGCGTCCATTCGAGATACATGGAATGTGCGGTAATCTCGTAAACTTTCACGTCAAGTGGTACTTCGACGGGTTGTACTTTAACGGTTGTTTCTTGCGAGTAATATTCTAGCCCTGACTTTGTAACAGCCGCCAGGGCTATTCTATAAGTTGCCGATTCTTTTAAATTGGATAACTCAGCAGATTGAGTGGGGCCGACTGTTTTATTAAACCAAGCTTCCGAATTGTTCGTACCATAAAATACTTTGAAACCTGTTACGTGATGAGGATCGTACTTGAAATTCCACCAGACTTCTACGCTTGAGTATGATGTCGCCGCAGCTCGTAGGACATTTAACGATTTAATGGTCGATGTTTCTGGTTGATCGTAACATGATCTTGTTCCTGCAATTGTAACTTTTAAACATTCAGCAATGGTTTAAAGGCTACTAACTTACTGTTATTTAAAATTAGAATAAATATACAAAACTGGAATCTAAACCTTGCTATTCAATCCAGTATAACCATAATTATTAAACATTAAAATAAAACGATGGAAAGAGTAAAAGTAATGTTCGAATCGATAAGCCACAAACTAGCAGATATTGATAAAAAGTTAGATCCGTCACAAGAAGTGAAACTACTAAATGAGAGAACGAAACAATCAGGAAGCATGAGCTGAAGATAGAACAATTAGAAAAGGAATGTAAGAAAAGAAACATAATCTGTAAAGGAATAACCATCGAAAGTTATGATCAAATAACAACAATGCTCCAAACAATTATCAGTAACGTTGATGTGGACTCTGTCGTAGACTACTTCCACAGACTGGGTCAATTTAAGGAGAATTATAATAGACCAATCATGATTACATTAACAACAAGAACCAAAAAATTAAAAGGAACTAGCTATTGGTTAAGTGAGGACTATACAGAAAATAAAGCAAGCTAAAGACAGAGGATATAGAGCAAAAATTGTTAATAACAAAGTGATAATCAGAGCGCGGAAAAGTATGCACTATAAAATCGAGAAATATGCATTTTATATGCGGTTAAAATTAAGCAAAATATGCTCTTCATATGCAATTATAGACAAATATATGCTGTCACTACCTAAAAATTGACACTATATATGCACTGAAAAATCACATACGAAATTTAAATATTTATTTCAATTTCTATATTCATACAAAACCACAAAAATAGGTATTCAATATAAAAATACAAATTAGTGGTATACATAAATTTGCAGGTCGCAATAAAATTTTTTTATTGCGACCTGCGAACAAAATTACCGAGACCGAAAATATGAATAAAATTTTTTAATTGTGACCTGGGAGACAGAATTATGCAATTAAGATACTCGAAATCAGTTAAATATGCATGGATATGCATTTATGCGCTATTCCCTCAACATATGCATAAATATGCAAAACAAAATTTGCATAAATGGAATCCTTACGATGTGATTCGAATAGATAACCAGAAAATTTTATTGTGCATATAAGCACAATTACATGCAAATGCATATTTTTCCGCGCTCTGGTGATAATCAATGGTAATGAATACTCCACTGAAGATCTAGAAAACCAACCTGCATTAGAAGAGGTTGATTGTACAATACGACACCCAAGACAACCTCAAGTAGAAACGAAAATTCTCGAAGGGGAAGAATTCTAAAAAAAGAAAAGCAAGTGATCGCTAACACAATCAAGGGAAACTAATAAAGATGTCAAAAAATCAAACAAATCCCAAGGTGAAAATGGCACAAAACATTTTATTAGGTACCTTTTTCAACTGAAAAAACCAGTCTTCAAAAAACTTAAATTCACATATGAGAAAACCCGTTTATAAAGATGTAAGTAACAACGAATTTGATGCCAACCTTGAAGATGACACGCGTTTGACCCTGGATAATGAAAAAATTGAGAAAAATTTTCAAGTACTTCCTAGAAAACTCGCCACTGAGGAAGTAAAAGGCCAAATCCCTCATCAGAACCAATAACTGCACTAACAAACACCAAACAAACGCAAACAACAAATTAATCACCTGTTCAAAGGAAAAATAACAAACTGTATATTGATATATACAGTGTGTCCCCGGATGGAGTTGACAATATATAGGTATGATTTACCGAAAATTTTCGAATTGGATTTTCATATTTTGGGATTAATCCCTGCTCGGTCTGAAACTTATTTTTAGTTTACTTTCGATTTTTTTAAATCAAGTAGACCTTTTCGTTTCAGGTAAAGTACCTTTTCCGTTCACAGTACGCCAATGTGTTGCTAAGAAAAGTTGTTCAGAATGAAAAGTTATGGCGTTATGCAAATTTTCAGAACCATCGGCCTACTTTGATAAAATTCATTATTTGTCAATTTCGTTTCAGGTAAAGTACTGTTTCCGTTCACAGTACGCCAATGTGTTACTAAGAAAAGTTGTTCAGAATGAAAAGCTATGGCGTTATGCAAATTTTCAGAACGATCGGCCTACTTTGATAATAGAAATTGACAATAGGAGAAAAATTTTTATTATTAATTTTACGACGAAAAGTCATTCTTTATTAAAAATTCTGAAAATTTGCATAACGCCATAACTTTTCATTCTGAACAACTTTTCTTAGTAACACATTGGCGTACTGTGAACGGAAACAGTACTTTACCTGAAACGAAATTGACAAATAATGAATTTTATCAAAGTAGGCCGATCGTTCTGAAAATTTGCATAACGCCATAACTTTTCATTCTGAACAACTTTTCTTAGTAAGACATTGGCATACTGTGAACGGAAAAGCTACTTTACCTGAAACGGAAAGAGTTTTTGCTCAACTGTAAAGGCCTACTTGATTTAAAAAAATCGAAAGTAAACTAAAAATAAGTTTCAGACCGAGCAGGGATTTTATCCCAAAATATGAAAATCCAATTCGAAAATTTTTGGTCCATCATACCTATTGTCAACTCCATCTGGGGACACACTGTATGTACTACTAGGGTGGAACGAATTTTTTTATTTTGGAATTGTTTTGTGTACTAGGTGTCAAAATGTGCCTTTATATAAAAAACTAATTTCTGCAAAAAATGGATAAAATATTTTAATGTCTTGAGGTTGCTCAAGGGCCTAAAAGATCATGTTTTTAAAAGATTTGTATTATTTTTTGCAAAAGTTTCTTAAAGGTGCAATTATATGAACCATTAATTTATGCAAAAACTGGATGAGATATTTTAATGTCTTGAGGTTCATCAAGAGTTTTAAAAATAAATAAATCAGATTGAAAATATGAAAATATTTGCAAGTCCGACTTATCATCGTGAATGGCCGGCCAAACCTATATCAAGTCTAGTAGTGAAGACTAGCACGAGACGAGGGACGATGTCAGTGCTCCCCTGCTCCCGTCTAAAATCTCGTCAGTCGTTCTACAACTGCCGAGTGTAGTGTATCGTTTATTCCATATAAAGTACAAGTGCACGTGCCCTCACGTAGCTATTATTTGATATTCTTAAAGCGCGAGGTGAAGCATAGCGTGATGACTACCAGAAGCAAAAACTTTTGTGAAATCTTGGGAAATCCAAGACAGCTAAGTTCCCGTGTGTTACCTACTTACCAGGATGTAATGTTGGCATATTTGTTTGCGCAGCATAATCTCAAGGAACAAAAATCCGGAAAAGATCCAGCTGTTCGTGATGTGTTAGATGTTATAGTGCCAGTTATTGAAATCATTTGGGACAGCGCATCTATTCCCATGGATATGCAACATGATTAAAGACTTTTAAAATATAAACATTTACAAAAAAACTTGAAAGCCAGAAAAAATACTGCAACTATCCAATCAAAACTTGAGCATTTTAAAGAAAAATCGTCTCATCTCTTTGACATTGCAGCTTTCAAATGTGATTTGAAAAACTGTAAGTGTGAAAGGGATAAAAAAGTTCCGGCTCCAGAAAAAGATTTCTTGGAAGACCAGCGCACTGTTCGAAAAATGGGTATTGGCACAGTAGATGTTAAACTGACTAACAAATTGAAGACTGCAGCCGAGCGGAAACGGAAGAACGAGCATAAATTTTGTGCTTCTAAGTCGAAGGAAAATCCAAGTAATATCTCAAATACCCCAAACTTCAACCTTAGTAGCAACTCCAGCACTTCCAGCAGCAGTGAAGAAGAAGTCTGTGATTCGCCATTTGCTTCAACATCTAAAGAGGTGCCTTCAAATGTTACCGAGATAAGTTCTTCTTGTGTCAATGAAGATCGTCCATCTACATCATCCCAGATGAGAATTCAACTTTCTTCTCTAGCTCTTGCATGCGACAGGACTGGTGTTTCAGATCGCTCAGCTGCTATGATTGCAAGCGCAGTTTTGGTAGATTTTAGTTTAATATCAAAATCAAATCCAAGCTTGACAATCGACAGGATGAAAATTAGAAGGGCAAGACAACTTCAGCATAATCAATTAACAGCAGGAAAATCAAAAACTCATGTGTTGGGACTGTTTTTTGATGGACGAAAAGATAAAACGCTATTAAATGAGAAACAAGGCTCTGAGTCTGCGTTTCATAGAAGAGCGATAGTGGAAGAACATATTACTGTCGTCGAAGAATTTGGGACACACTGTGCCAAAAAGCAGTAGTGCTCTTGATATAACAAACTCTCTTTTTAATCTTCGCGAAAAGAACTTTAACACCGAAGATTTGATTGTGGTTGGATGTGACGGTACTGTTACCAATACTGGTTATAAAGGAGGAGTGATTCGTTTAATTGAGGAGAAATTAGGTCGACCAGTCCAATGGCTGATTTGCCTTTTTCATTATAATGAGCTTCCCTTGAGACATTTAATGACACATTTAGATGGTGAAACAACTGGACCAAAGGGATTCAAGGGTATTATTGGCAAACAGTTAGAAAACTGCGAAAGGCTTCCGGTTACTGATTTCAAAAAAATAAATAATAATCTACCACTGATGGATTCCAACAACCATGATCTAAGTACAGATCAGAAGTATCCGCTTGAAATGGTAGAAACGATACAAATTGGTAATGTTTCGGACTCCTTACCTGCCAGAAATCCAGGAAAAATGTCACATGCCAGGTGGCTTACTACGGCTAATAGGATTTTGAGGTTATATGTGGCTACTCAAGAACCATGCGGAAATTTGTGCATTTTAACAGAATATATAACAAAAGTATATGCCTCTTTTTGGTTCAACGTAAAACTTAAACCCTCATGTTTTGAAGGAGCCAGACGTTTATACAAAATAGTAGAGTTTTTCCAATTTTTGCCAGAAAGAATAAAGGAAATAATCAATCCAGTAATTCAAGGGAACGCTTTCTTCTCCCAACCAGAAAATTTGTTGATTGCTCTATTAACAGATGAAGATAGTAAGTACCTCTAGAGAACTTGCTTTACGGAGAATATGGAAAGCAAGGGAAAACGTACAATCAGGAATTTGTATATTTACTGTGCCTGAACTAAATTTTGAAGCCAATCACTACTCGGAACTAATTTCATGGAACAAAATACGAATCTCAGAACCACCATTGACGAAACATTTGGAATTTGATTTACGGAATATACCAGGACCAGGGTTTGATATAAAAGGAGCAGATTTAACATGTTTTCCATCCCACACCTAAGCTGTGGAAAGGTGTGTGCGCCTTGTTACTGAAGCTTCTACGGCAGTATGTGGACATGATCGTCGTGAGGGTTTTATTCATGCAAGAATAAAGTCAGAATTTGAAAAAAAGTCGGATTATTTTAAACCTGAATAATTTTATAAATTTTTTGCAGTATTTTGCTATGTACTCTTCTGTTGTATGTGTGTTTCTTAATTTTTAATAAACAATGTACTATCATTAAATGGTCTCTTTATGTAAAATGCCAATAAATAGAACTCTTCGAGAACAGGATATTGAATCTTTTGAGGCCCTTGAGGAACCACAGAATACTAAAATAATCGTTTGACACTTTGTGAGCTCTTCTAGGACAATAAAATGAATCTTTTAATTGCTATAGCGCACGTGTTTTAAGAAAAAATGAAAAATATCGGTTTTTCGTTCCACCCTAATAAGATGTACTCTAAATACCAGAACACTCCTATCAGAAGATAAATTAAGAAAATTAGAAAACGCATTGGAAAAAGCCCAATGGAACATAGTGGGCTTAGCAGAAATGAGGAGAATTGGAGAAAAAATAAATAATAGAAAGAAAACGGGACACATTATTTTAATCAAAAGAAAGGAAAATTTGATGTAGGCTTTTATGTTAATAAACAATACACAGAGAAAATTTGACTTCTATCAGCCGGAAGAACAGGCTGGCTTCAGTACTATTGATTATATTCAGACTCTTCGAACTCTAATTGAAAAGTGTAGTACGGAATAGGTATAACATCTCTCTTCATCTAGCTTTTGTGGATTATCACAAAGCATTCGATTCAATCGAATCAAGGGCTATTTTAAAGGGCATGCAAAATGCGAGAATAGCCTCTAGGTACACAAAGCTACTGAAACATACAGATTTAAAATTCAATTAGAAATGTAAATACTTAAGTAATAAGTTGGATAGCTAGGAATATTAAAATTGCATTATGTACATTATTTATTTATAACATGTTAAAAATGTAATATTAAGTTAGCTAAAAGAATCTGGTTTAATCATAATAACTGTATTTGAAAATACTTAAACAAACTTCATGTTGAAAATCAAGTAAACGAAGATGCATAAATCAACCAGGACGAGAATTTAAAAAAATAATAACAAATGAAAATTCTGAAACGTAGATTATTCAAATTTTGTGAAAGAGAAGCTTTGAATATAAATTAATTAAAAGCAAGATTAGTAAATGAAATTAAGTATCTATATGAAGATCATATAGAGGATATAAAAGCCTGTTTATGGTTTAAATATAAAATGATAGTGGAATGTATAAAGGAAGATTAGAAGTTTAATTGAAGACGCATATTTCATTGAACTGGAAGAAGTCTGAAAGTTTATTCTGGGGTAAAAAGTGGGAACATTAAATAACAAGTCAACAAACATGAGCGAATTTATTTGTAGGTAATCATTAAGTTAGATTCTATTTAGCTAGGGCATAGTAGGGAATTTATGTGTGTTTAATTCATAACTAACAATTTGTTAATAAATCTGTATAACACTTTTTGACTTGACATTATTGATACAAAATAACTGAATGAATTAAGAACTTAAATAAATCTCAAATTAAGAACCTCATTAACGGCTAAGAGATATTGAGTTAGCCGGAGCTTAAATAAAATTAAAAGTAATAAACATTCTGTCAGGGTAAGTAAATTTTAAAATTGAAATTAACTTATAAAGCTAAAAGAAGAAACCCGTCATAGCATTTATTGGCGCCACAACGTGGAACGTCATAGCAATATATATGAAAATGCCATCATGTGTGTTAACCCACGATCGGCTGCACCATTAGAAAAAATATAGAATTTTTTTTCATTTTTGAGGTATTTCACTGTTTATGAATGCCTAAAGGGGTTACTCACCCACTCGTCGAACAAATTAAATTGAAGTGGGGGTATTCGAGGTGTTCGAGTTTGGGCCATGTTCGTATTTATCTGTCACACGACTGATCATGTTAGTGCCCTTGAAAATAAAGAATTTGTCTAATAACTGTTATTATTTTTTAAACAATTTTTAATTAAAAAATGTATAATAATGAATCAAATGTTAGAAAAAATTCTCGAATTATGTGAGAGGGACGCTACCGATCCCAGGTTAAGATTGATGAAGATACTGTTACTGATAAGATAGAAATAAAATAAGGAGTTAGAGAGGGAGACCCTATTTCACCGAAACTCTTCACCCTGGCCGTCGAAGACATATTTAAAACATTATCCTGGCAGGAAAGGGGAATTAAAATATATGGCAAGTTTTGAGTCATTTGAGGTTCGCTGATGATGTCGCATTGATCAGTAGCGACACAGAAAACATAAAAGCAACCACAATCTAGAATTAACAGAACAGTATAATTATCTACGACATGTAATGAAAATTGGGAAGGAAAACTAGACTTCCGAAATAGGTCGACGAATTAGTCTTAGCTGGGAAGCATTTTCAAAGCTCTCTAATGTCCTGAAAAACTCTGAAATTTCTATGAGTCTCAAAAGCAGAGTCTATAATACATGCATCCTGCCTGTCACAACCTCCGGCTTAGAAACAAAGACACTAACCATTAAAAGTGCCAACAAACTCAGAGTCTGCCAACGAGCAACGCATCAACCTTCGAGACCGGATCCGCAATGACGAAATCCGAAGAAAAACACAGGTTGAGGATGTCGTTGGCAGAGTAGCACGATTAAAGTGGCAATGGGCGGGTCACGTGGCCAGAGACAATGTGAAATGGACGAAGACAGTGTTGCAGTGGTGATCATGTGAAAATAAAAGAAGTGTTGGAAGACCCCTGGCAAAGTGGAGAGATGACTTGCAGTAAGTTCAGGTAGCCCAAGACCGAAATAAATGGAAGAGTATGGAGGAGGCCTTCATCTAGAAGTAGGTCAACAGACTGAGAAGAAGAAGAAGAAGACAAAGAGAAAATAGAAAAATTTAAAGAAATCTCAGAAAGAAATAGCAGCACTCAAATTGCCATTAAACAAATCTTAAAATCTGTGTATAGTTCAGATATCAGAGATAGACGATTTTTACAATGCACTATATGAAGTGACTACTGAAGAACGCAGAGATGCAAGCCATGTAATCGTTATGGATGACTTCAACAGAAAAGTAGGACAGATAGAACCAAATGAGGAAACAATAAGAGGAAAACATGGGGAAAACATGGATATGGAACAAGAAACAATAATAAATTTTGCCGCAAGTTAACGATTAATAATAATGAACACTTTGCTTAAAAAGAGACCATACAGAAAATTTACGTGGATCTCACCAGGTGGCCTATATAGAAATGATTATGTACTGTCAAATAACAGACAAGGATTAATAAATGTCTCTGTATTAAACCAATCTGAATTTGATTCAAATCACAAACTAGTGAGATTAACAATAAAAATAAATAATATAACAGAAAGATATCCTCTTTCTCTTTTACCCTCTTAAAGCTTTACAGTGACGAGGGGGCCAGGCACACCGAGCCGCAGAGTGGCCAACCCATTCTCATTCAGGCTAAGCAGGTCCCTGCTCCCTGCTTAACTTTTCTATATGTCAGTATTATGTGCACTCCCACTCTGCCATACTGCCAATTCAAAAACAAAAGATTGAATAATACAAGAACTAGATATAAATTGGCAATTCAAACTGCCTGAAATTTAGCATTTATTGAAGCACAATTACAACAAACAAAGAAAGGTTTACGGGTTAACATTCAAGTTCTATCAGAATAAACCAGAGAACTTATCAAGAATAGGGAGAAGTTAAAAAAGAATAGAGATAAAAGTCTTCAATCAAAAATCGAATATGTAGAATATAATGAATTCACTTAAAAGACAGATACGAAACGAAAGAAAAAAAGGAAGAAGACATGATTGAAATAACTGTGTGCCATACAGGATCTACCAGAAAAAATTATAAAGAAATATGGCAAGAAAAAGCTTGGATACAAGAACTAATAAATGATAAAGGCAACAAAACATAAAAAAAGAGATGAAATAGAATAATAATAGCAGACCGTGCCGCCTCCTTGAAAAATGAACATAGTAAAAATGTGCCGCTTCATATGTATGTATGTATGGACTGCACCTACATTCGTGTGTAGTTTGACATTTTAGGAAGCCCGTTGTGTGGAGCTAAATGGTAAATTATCCCATAACAATAATTGCATCAGTGACGCTTTCTCGGGGACCTGCTTCCGTAGCTCAATGGTGAGAGCATTGGTGCGTTTAACCTTATGTCGGTGGTTCGATTCCCCGCGGTGGTATCATTTTTCTACAATTTGAAACTTTCTGTATTTAAAATTATTGAAAGCGAAGAACAGTGGAGTGAAACGACACTCATTCTATTGCATAAAAAGGGGGCAGGGAAATTGACAATTATAGGCCAATTAGCCTCATATCAAACTTATATAAAACATTTGCCAACTAATATTAAGTAGAATAAGTATATGAGCAACTTGACTTGGAGCAACCTATAAAACAGGCCAGTTTTTGCAAAAGCTTCTCCATAACCGACCATCTACATGGCACCAACTAACTGATAGAAAAATGCAAGGATATTCCATAAAACAGTGTACATAACTCTAATCGACTATAAGAAGGCTTTTGATAGTAAATATTGAAGAAAAAACAGCAGATGTCATTAAAAAATATAAAATGTTGAAATGGAAATATGCAGGCCACATATTAAGGTCTACTCAAAACAGATGGCCTACCAAATTAACAAAATGGGCACCAGCAAGTACGCGACAAAGGGGAAGACCAATACGAAGATGGAAACAGAAAGATTGCTGGAAATAACTGGAAGTTAAGAACCCAAGATTGTAAAAAATGACTATCTATGGAGGAGGCCTTTGCCCAAAAAAATAGTGAACTTACTGTTTAGCATTTTAAAGTCATACAGATCACTTAACGGTCCTGGTTGTTCCAAACCTAAAGTATCAACTTGGATTCTAAAGTGATATATTTGTGCTAGTTCGATGTTTCTTATTGTCACCATCGGATTATTTCCTATTTTTAATTTCGTCCATTCGTTTAAAGGAAGTTCGGCATCTCGTGAATAATAAACTGTGTAACCCTAAAATGTTTGTCGTTAAAAAATTATACTTAAACTTTGATTTGGTAAAATATTACTCTGATTTCGGAACGTAACGTTACAGGCTCAACCCATTGTAATAACGCAGTATGATTAGTTGTTAATCGTATACAGAGGTTTCTCGGTGTGTATGTCATCGCATCTGTAGGTAACGATTTAATAAAAATAAGCCACTAATTACAATTAAACTTACCATCGTTGGCATCATTATGCGCTGCTAGAAATAAAATAACAGCAAAAGCATAATTTGCTAATGACATTGTAGGTATTCGCTAGCTGCAACAGTTATGTAATACAATTTATTTCAATTAATAAAAATAAAGTAATAGACAAAAACGTAAACAAACCATTCCTTCTATTTATGTAAATAAATTTCAAAATATTCACGAAACACTGACAATTTTTGATTTGATTTATAAAATTAATTAAAAGCTTTTACCTTAATTGGGAATATCATATAAATAAGTTCAGCGGACGTGATACATACTTAAACGTAGACTAATTTGTTATCAGTTTTAACAAAATTCATCGTTTGCCAGAAAATAGTTTTAACATATTTATTAGGTCAACGATAAGTGTTAAAGAACATTTCTGAAAATATTCTTATCAAATGTGAAAGTTCAAGGACATTTACTTGCACCACCACCTAATTAGCAGAATTTTATCAACGATTTTAAGTCGACGAATTCCTTGAGCTAAATATCCGATTTTCTAAAACATTTGCCGGTCAAAGGAAGCGTAATTCTTCGTTTCTTATTTGTCGTAGAGGTCCCTTGATATACATCTTAGAATAAAATAACGAACATCGGCACTGTAACAACAGTAAAATAGTAATGTAAATACAAACAAATTTAAATATTTATTTAAATCACTTTAGTACATTTGCTCTGTAAAAAACAACCAACAGTTGAGTATATTTGTATAAAAAACGTTATAAAATCAATTTGCATTTAGTAGGTTTAATCAGTAAAGGCACAAATAATAACATTTCAACTTCCAACAATTTCATCAATCGACTCTTGTAGCTTTCAATTCTTTTTGTTCAGTTAAAGCCCTCGATTCATGTACAAATACAACAAAATTAATTCCCTGAAACAAGTTTTGTCAAAATACTTTCAAAACAAAAATTAAAATTAAAACCTGTTGCTTTGCAGCACGGACAAATCCATCATTTGCTGTCACGGTAACGGCTTGAATACGGTCGCCAAATGTAAATATGATAAGAGATCGTTCTCGAATTTTACCACCAACTTCGAGATTTTTATCAGGGGTGAATTGGACGTTATCGAATACTTCATTGTTGGCGTTTGATTCAACAGTATCAAGAGCGGTTGCATTATCGGGTAATACTGTAATTCTTTTAAGGAATTCTTCTGCTCGTTTTTTCTCATCAGGACCACCAACGGTGCCGACTATACTTACAAAACTATCTCTGGAGGTTTCACAGCAATATAGTTTTTTATCTACAATCAATTAGCTTGGCATTAAATAATTTATTTATCTACAAAGATTCTGTATTTATTGAATAAGACATTTTGAACATTTGTCCCAAATTTGTAGGTGTTGCGTCTGTTTAAGAGTCGCTTGTGTATATTCAAGCAGGCGGTTTTTGTGCTTTTGAACACTGATTAGTAGGAACTCAGACAGTTCAACCGCATTGATCATCCGCAACTGTCCAGTTTCAACGAGTATATACGTTCCATTATTGGTGAAATTAAGGTGTGCAGTCGAGTGCAGCCGCAAGGCCTAATTATAAAATTCAGGTGTACAGTACACTATAAAGGACTTAAATATCTTCTTAAGGCACTCAGTCTTAATCAAATAGAATGGCTTTTCCTTACGGCATTAACTTGCCTTTTAATAATCAGTTCGACCAAACACATCTTTCCAGTTTCCTTTATATCAGCAACAAATGCAGCCACATGCAATACCTCCAGTACAATCTGTTTCGCAAATCCCAATGCTAATGTACAATATCCTTCTAACTTCGAGCTACCTAATAATTCGCAACAAGGTTTTCAATCAAATAGGTTAATAACATCTTTTGCGACGGAATCATATGGACAAATGTGGTGGTAGCAGTAAGTACTACTCTATAAACCCGGTAGAGTATAGACTTATACTTCAAGGATCAGCGACCTTGCCATTGCGAGCTCTTGGTTTCTCGCACCTCAAAAAATCCTAGGGGGAAATCACGTCCCAACCTTTAATATCCTTCCCACTCACCTATACGTCTAGCCAACATAGTGTTTGATCAGCTAATTACCTCTGATTTTTTTTTTTTTTTTTTAATTCCTACTATATTGCACCATCTGTCCTAAGACAATAAGTGAGTGTTGTAATAAACTGTGCTAGGTAACATAATAACCAAGCAAACGGGATGTTAGTACACTTACATTAAAGGACTAACAACCTCTCATATGAATGAGAAACTAACAAATAGGCTCCTAGTCACCAGCAACCTAAAAGACCCTTGCCAAGGCAGCAGTAAGACCAATCTCCAGGTAGGGGTGTTAAGAACAACTGGGATAGACCAGGCTGCCAACTACACATTGCGACCTACAATACCAGAACAATTGGAACTGAGAATAGAATTGAAGAACTACAATACGAACTAGGTAAAATAAAATGTGATGTACTACTGGGACTTTTGGAAGTAAAACGAAAGAAACAAGACTGCATTATACTCAACTCAGGCCACATGCTCTTCTGGAAGGGTAAGGAACAGGACAATATTGGCGGAGTAGGAATCCTCATTCACAAAAGATTTATTTCGCATGTGAAAACAATCAAAGGCATATCAGATAGAGTTGTTTGTGTCACGTTAAAAATAAATGACACTCTAAAGTTTGTGCAAGTTTATGTACCAACTACAAGTCACGATGATGAACAAGTTGAAGGAGTTTATGATGAAATTTCAAGAAGTATCGCAGAGAATAAAACAACTATTACAATGGTAGGGAGAGACTTCAACGCAAAAGTCGGACAAAATATCGATGAGACAGAAAAGTACATAGGGAAACATGGATTAGGAAATATAAACAACACAGAGGACATAAATATGCTGGTGAATTTTACAGAGAACGAACGATTGTATATAACCAACAAAAGGGTATATATAGGTAAAGGAAGAAAAACTTTGGTCTTACGTCACCGTTCGTGGTAATAGTAATACCACTATAAAAACAAAAATATTCCCTCTTTCCCTGACTCTCCGCCGCTGTCATATTCAGTTACTTTCTCGCGTAAAGTTGGCAGTGATACGTGATCGAGCACAGTGCTGTCATTACAATCCGCGCGTGTTGTTTACGTTCATCACCATTCCCGGTTTTTTGTATTGTTTTTAAAATTCAGTTCAGTACAACGTTCTTTTCAGAACGACTGACTTTTGTTAGTTTTTTAAAATTGATTGTTTAAATTTCATAAAATAAATGTAAAGAAGAGTTGGAAACAAAGTGAGGTTAGATTATTTATATACATTTGGCAACGCTACGTATTAACAAACGTCAAAATATTTATTACGTAAGACCAAAGTTTTGCTTCCTTTACCTATAGATAAGGTCTGAAATATCATGAATATCAAAAATACAGTAAGCAAATAATCTTTAATGCTATTTTTTGTCGATCTCGAACCACAAACCACAATCAAACAACAAGGAAATCTACGATTTGCAATTTTTAACCTTTAAGTAGTCGCGTGGCGCCTTGCAGACGCCAGTTCATGTTTAGACGCCTGCCGTTTCTAAAATAAATTTTTGTGTAATATTTCCCTTCACGTATACTTTGAGGAATCTATTCTGAATCGGTATGCTTAAGTATTCCTTTATCTTCGAGAAAACATTTACTTTGTTTCAAGAAATGCGAGAGGTTACGCTACTGGCGCCTATGTATAAAGCTACAAGAGGCAAGAGGAATATTTGTAAAATTGGTGGAAAAAATATTTGCGGCGAACACACAAGTAATATCTGCAACGAATGCTTCCACGATAGATAACATTATTGTGAAATCTAAAATTACGTTTGTCCTCCATTTTTCATTCTGATGGGACTATACAGGGTGCCCGTTTTTCGACCTCAAGCATGGGGATCTCTGTTATTATAACAGATGCGAGATCGGTTAAATTAGGGCAAAGTTGCGCATTTTTATGGTGATCAATTATCTGTAAGGAAATTTGATCTGTCATTTTTAGTTTTTGAATTATTGGAGAAAAATGGAAAATTGTGATTTTTGTTTTAATTTTTTTAAACGAATACAAATAAAACTAGACATTTTTATCTAAGACATTGTGAAGGCACTTTTTTACAAGGAATCTGAATCTGGCATCGTGTTTTCCAAGGCATCCTAGATGCAAGAGTTACAACTCTTAATTTTTTTTTTCTTATGGGCACCATATTTGATTTTTGCATTTTCGAATAGAGCTCTTTTTTCTGATTACGACTATGTATCACATGATATGGTCAAGCTTTACATTTTGATTAGAATTTAAGAAAAATGTTTTTGCGAAGAATGCTTTGGAAACAACAACATCTACTTTTGTCTAACAAACAAATTTTTGACAATTCAATTAAATTTAGAGTTGCACGTTCACATTTCTTCCCAATTTACCTACAAAATTAAGTTTGAAATTAAGAACAGGATAAGGCAAAATTTTTGTATTTAAATTGGAACAAAATTAAAAATAATGCAACCGAATAGTGAAATTTAATTGAATTGTCAAAAATTTGTATGTTAGGCAAAAGTAGATGTTGTTGTTTCCAAAGCATTCTTCGCAAAAACATTTTTCTTAAATTCTAATCAAAATGTAAAGCTTGACCATATCATGTGATACATAGTCGTAATCAGAAAAAAGAGCTCTATTCGAAAATGCAAAAATCAAATATGGTGCCCATAAGAAAAAAAAAATTAAGAGTGGTAACTCTTGCATCTAGGATGCCTTGGAAAACACGATGCCAGATTCAGATTCCTTGTAAAAAAGTGCCTTCACAATGTCTTAGTTAAAAATGTCTAGTTTTATTGGTTTTCGTTTAAAAAAATTAAAACAAAAATCACAATTTTCCATTTTTCTCCAATAATTCAAAAACTAAAAATGACAGATCAAATTTTCTTTCAGATAACTGATCACCATAAAAATGCGCAACTTTGCTCTAATTTAACCGATCTCGCATCTGTTATAATAACCGAGATCCCCATGCTTGAGGTCGAAAAACGGGCACCCTGTATAAGGTTTTACCTTTTTATTGTTGTATTTATCTGTATATATTTACCCTAAATTTTAACATTATACCTGTATCAAGCCCTACATGTATTTTATTTGATAAAAATATCCAAAATTAAGACAGTCGGGGCATTTTAAAACGCTGGCGCCTTGTAGGCGCCACGCGACCACTTGTGTACCTAAGAACCACGCGACTACTTAAAGGTTAAATAATATTTGAATAAAAGTTGAACTAGACTTAAAATTAAATAAGAACAACATATCATGTGATCGGCGCATAGCGCGAATTTCGGTCGGACTAGGTATTTTCAAGTTGTAGTGGCGCCCGTTAGTACAGTGCAATTCTTAGTTACCGGTGGATTTTTGGATTGTGCATTGATTTGTATTTTGATTATCAGTGGTTCAGTGTTTCTGCAAAAAAACTGTTCTTTTCAGAACAAATCTGCTTAGAGTTGATCGTGTTCAAGGTAGGTTTTACAGAAATTATTAGATTTTCGTTTCATAACCTAACTTTATTCACCCAACAAGTGTCTTTATGTTACACCACCGGCGAACTTTTACTACACATACAGCTATCAGCTGATGTGCTTTAATATATCTCTACCTAACAAAAACAAAAACATAATACAGTGTGTCTACAAGATGCCAACTGTAAGGACACTCTAAATCGGACTGTACAAGACCTTTTAAATGTGTAAAATACAGAGGTACCCATGACTCAAAAGCCTGCCGAAAACCTCCCGCAAAATGCACATGTATAAGGAACAATCTGACATATGCTGGTGCAACTTATCAATTATCAATATAATAATATTAGTTTTGGAAACACACTTCACTGATAGAACAGTACTACGAATACCGCATTATACGGTCAACCATGCTAACTATCCTGATGGGACGACTCACGGCCGAGCAGCGGTTACGTTACGTTACTTTCACACAAAATTTAACCTGCAAACATCCTCATATCACCTCATTAAATCAGGAGTATCACAAGGAAGTGTGTTGGGATCCTTCCTATACATAATTTATACCGCTGACATCCCAATCACACAAGGCACAAACATCGCTACATTTGCTGATGAGACCGCACTAATTGCCATAAACAAAAACCTCCAAGCAGCCTCTGAAAACTTGGCTTAATAAGTGGCGAATATTTGTAAATCAAACTAAATCAACCCACATTACATTTACAACTCGTTATGTTGAATGTCCGCAGCCGCAGTCACAATAAATGGCATCCTCTTACCTGTGAAAAGCAATGTCAAATACTTAGGTCGTACTCTGAACAGAAGACTCACTTGGAAAGAACATACAACATGCAAAAAAATGCAAATCAATCTCAAGCTACATCAAATGAATTGGTTAATAGATCTTAAATCCAAGCTAACACCAAGCAACAAGATCCTCCTATGCAAGTGTATAATCAAACCACTTTGGAGATATGGGATCTAATTTTTGGGATGTGCCAAACCATCAAACACCAAGATAATCCAAAGACTGCATCTAAAATACTAAGAAAAATGCTCAACGCCCCTTGATACATTAGTAACAAGATTCTCTACAATGATTCAGGCATATCGACCATCAAAGAACAACCTCCAGGGATATCCCAATGAAGAAGCCAGCAACCTAAACATCTCTCCTGCACTGTCCGGAAGACTGAAGAAACGATGGCCCACTAATGTACAATAAAATTAATACTTTTGATATTAATTACTTTACATTTGTTTACTGTTCTGAGAAACAGTTGTAAATTCTCTTGCATCAATTAAAACAAAAAAAAAACATGTAAGCACATGGTAAACATCACAAGGGCGGGTTGCACAAACATGATTTAACAGCTTGGTCAAATTAATCATTCGTCAAAGTGAACAAAATCGAATCGAAATTCGTATGCTTATAGCAAATAATACATTAGTAAACAACTTGTTAACTTTGATCATTCATTAATTTAACAAAAGCTTTGTGCAACCGGCCGGCCCTAAGTCAACTGGCTGCTTAAATGACCAATTTGAAATTTGGATCTGTTGGAAATTTGATCGATCTGGTTGAAGTGGCTAATGATAAGTGAGGTTATGTGTAGGCTACTTTGTTAAATATGTGTTTATTTCACACTTCTACAAGTAATTTTAGAACCGTTTCTCGCCATTCTATAACTGAGCGGATAAAATAAAATATTATCCATGTGCTGTGCTTCACGAATCCACGGACCTACCGAGAGTTAATTTTCTTCTCTTGTGTAATATACATTACTAGAACCTCTTCATCTGATTGACTACAATCACTCTTTTTGTTGAACAATTTCTTAATACAAAGCAAAACAAACAATAACTTACATTGCCGGCGCTTTTAATAAATTGAGGTTATGTCTATGTTTCAAAAAAGATGTGGCACTTTCATAATGCTTTTATCGCAACAATTCGATCGATTCTGTGAGAGGTTACTATTACAAAAATGGCCAATAAAGAATATGGTCCCTCATGGTTAATCATCCAGTCATTAACAATCGGCTCTGTCTGTGTTCTCACTTATGAATCAATCACTTGTTCACCACCAAATGCCAGAAAAGCCTCAAACTTCAAATGTATTCAGCTTGTTATTCTTACTTATTTAAACTTTTGTTCATTTAGTACTTACTTGAAGTAAATATTCGAACGAATATACAGTTTAAAACTTTTATTTCCTGTAAGGTACTTAAAATAAAAAACATATGGCAATCTTGTACCATGTTTGTAAAACAATTGAAACAAAACTGGTCCAAAGTCCACTTGATTAAACTAATTTGACAAATTAAAGTGTCAAGCTTAGAAATTTATATTTCATAAGAATAAAGTGTTCAAAATGTTAAAATTTATCACTAATAGAAAAGTGGTAAAAATTCTGCAAATACCATTTACAAGAATTTTAGAACGATATCAAAACAACCAAATACTATTTACAAGAATTTTAGAAAGACGTGAAAACCGAATTTGTACAAATTTACAACAAAAACCAAGATCACATTCTATTACTGCGGTAAACTATGTAACTTTTTTATTTATTGGTATTTTTAAAGAAATATATTTAAGTTACTTACCTTTAAAATAGGCATCGAGAATAGGCTTCACTGGTCTTTTCGATTCCCATTCTGCTTGTTGAGTAAGTACAGGAACATTAAACTTATATTTATTACAACTTCCGTTTGTAACAGAACTACAATAAGCTAACATGGCCGATACGTCCAGATTAACTTTGTTAATGTCCGAGGTATTTTTTGTCGATAGTTCCGATTCATAAAATAGATCAGGATCGTCTTCTAAATATAAATCTTTAATCCTACTTCCTTTTACTATAATTCCCAACGCTTCCAATTTCGCAGCCAACGTATAACTTATCCCATTTGCAAACACAAACGTAATCTAAATTGAAGATAACTGTAGATTAGTGTTACACATTTCTGGATATTATCTACCTTCGGTGTTTGAAATAAACATGGGTACAACTGTGCGCACTCCAGGTATTCTTCAGCTTGATCTAAGATACTTCTAACGCCATAACCTGTATCACCCATGCTGATCTGACTTAACGACTTTGGATTTCGAGCCACTACTTTTACCCATGATAAACCTCCTTCACATACGATGTCTACAGTAATCTTTCTATCATCGAGATTAAAGACTTTATTAACGCTTTGGCAATTTTCAGTTTCGTATAGCGTCTGAACTAAAGCGTTAAAATGTGTTAAATTTGAGCATTGCAGATGTTCCTTTTTGATATTGTTATCCCTACAAATCTAAAATTCACAAGTTTTCACTGCATATGCTTGAAACAACAAAAGGACTAACCTTTTTGAGGAAGTTTAATTCTTGCCTTATTTTTCTATCCAATTTTTGGATTCCTTCGATATTATTAAATTTAGATAAGGATTTTGATAGATTTTCACCAAATTTGATTTTTTCTTGTGCTAATTGTGTTAAATCTTCGTTGTTGCTGTTTTCCATTTTTAAAGGTTAGAAAGTTCTAAATGTCAAAAAGTGTGAGTAGTGCAAATATAACAATTGCCATGGTTGCCATATTTACTGTAAATTAAACCTTCTTACTTTGAATTTCGATAAAAAACTTATCCAAAACACTTTTATCTTCTTTGGTTTAAATACGAAGCTACACGGAAGTGTGTTGTAAAAGCTGCAAATATTGAATGTAATTAATTTCCACAACCATAATTAAATTTGGCAAATGCGCAATTATAGTTCATTTACACTTGCGCAAAAGTGGGCTTTAAATTTGTTGACAATTAGTCAATCCCCATGGGTAACTTGATCTCAGATCTCAGAGTGAGGCATTAGTTATAAATTGCCCACTGTGTAAGGCACAACAAACTTAAACATGTGTGGCACAGGAGGGTTTTGTGGTATTTGTAAAAATACTTTTATAACCAGTGTTTTTATATACGGCTTTTTTCACATAACTCTCGAAATGATTCAGACGATTCTACCAGTCGGAATAATAATAGTTGGATTCATAAGCATGGGACTTTATGTAATAAGAATTCCACCACCGGAGCCTGAAATTGTACAAACGGTTATCGGCAAATTTTTAACGGAGGAAAACGAAAGTCCTTCGGATTATTACATGAAAACAGTCGCCCATCGAGGAGCTGGCTTAGACGCACCTGAAAACAGTTTAGTAGCGTTCGATTTGGTAAGTAAATTTTATTTCAGGTGTTAGTTCGAAACTAATGTAAAGTGATTTGTAGTGTTGTAAAAAAGGGTGCAACGCTGTTGAATTCGATGTGTGTTTAACAGCAGATGATGTTGCGGTTGTATTTCACGATAATACCCTGGAACGTATGACTGATTTAGACCAATTGGTTGAACAAACTAATTGGGATGAATTGCAAAAAGTCGATATCTCCATCAACCATCCTTTTAAGTAAATTACGAATAATCATTGTTGCCTTAGTTACTAGTTTGTTGATTTTAGAGAACGTTACGCTGGTACCAAGATACCCACCTTACAACAAACGGTGGAACAATTGTTAAAATGTGGACAACACATGTTTATTGACATAAAAACCAGTAACGGAAAGGTAAGATTTTTTTGACTTTAATAAATTAAATAAATATTAAAATGTCATATGAAAGGCTTTTTATAAAATTTATCTATAATTATATGAATAGCTACATTAATCTAGTAAAATGTGACATCATTAAATGGGCTATTTTTAAAATTTACATCGCCGGTTTATTAAAACATAACCGAATTAATTGACCTTCGTGCAATTTGATAGTAGGTACTTATTAACACAACCAGTGAACAATCCCGTATGTTATCATTTTTAATTTTTTTTGTTTTGAAAAAATACATTGCACTTAAATATTTATAACCGCTTCATAGTACAAACGAAAAGGGTGCTGGGCATGAAATGGTACAGATAAACAAGTTGTATACGAATGCTAGAATGCAGTTATAACATAAAAGTAATTAAAAAGAGATGCTTTTTAATTATGAAATTAGTACTGACACAATATTTGTGGTTATAAATAGATTATTTTATTGGTCTAACAAGCCTGTTAACCTAAATATGCATAATAATTATTAATTATTTTTATACGCCCAGAGCGAATGATGTAAACGTGGAATGTATTCGAAACGTTATTTATTTATCAGGTGAAGTCTAGACTTGCGTTACATTAAATCTTATTAATAAAGATATCAGATAAAGCAGAATTTTAGTTTACAAATAGAGATAAGAAGTTACGCTAACGTCTAGTGATAATTATCACAAACCTTCTGACTCTTTTATTTAATAGAAAATGTAGTTAAGATACATTAATTTATAAATTCAAAAGGAAAGAAATAACCGATTAACATATAAATATGTATTTTACAATGTTTTATTTCCTTGAACTTTCAGAAAATTATAGTTTTCTTACCTTTGTTATTTCCGGGTGTGATTTATAAAGGTCGTTTGTTTAATTTTTATTCGTTTTAAATTTAGCCAGGTTTGAATTAAAATTTCTTAACACGAACGGGACTTATCTTTACTTGAATTTGAATTTGTTCATAATAAAAATTATAGGTGTGCAGGTACAATGTGATTTTTTAAAAACTCAATTGCAGCAGGCCGTATTCTGACTTAATACAGACAGTTCTAAGATTATTAAGACATAATACGGCCTGCAGCAATTGTTTATTATTATAATGAAGTTTATAATCCTACCACTTCGTTTAAATATAGTCCTACCACATGGTTTTAGTAGCGTTGTTATTTAAATTGTAATTAAAAATTCTTAGTATTTGTGTTCGTGGACAAAGTATAGTATACAACTCGCTATAATGGCTACTAGTACCTCGGATAATTGCAAAACTCGCTCGCCCGCTCGCTCTTATTGCAAACATTATCCTCGGTAATAATAGCATTCAGTATAGCATCGTGTATATGTGTATAATATAGTATTGTTCACTTCCTGGCATGTGTTTGTTATTCTGGTATCCAAGTAAACAAACTCATCAACCTCCTCGAAGTTCTTTGATTCTCCTTACTTTGCATTTCTTTTGGTTTAATTGTAAATTCCATCTTAAATGCCTCTTCTACCAGTCTGTTTGTTGTCTCTTTTAATTCCTGGTTATGATGATCATATTGTGGTTCGGCTTGCTATCCCTCATTATTTTTTCCAGTACTATGTTCAATAGTAAGATTGAAACGGAATCTCCTTGCCTCGATCCTGTTTTAACTATGAAGTCTTTGGATACTTGATTTTTTTACTCTTACATTACTTGATGAACTTTTCAGGATCATATTTAGTAGTCTCACTAACTTTGTAAGGTACGTCTATTAAGTTTTTCTCTTTTCGCAGTCATATGCTTTTTTAAAGTCAATGAATAATACTAGTGCTGGGATTTTGTACTCGTAGCAGGTTGTTAGTGCCTTCTTCATTGTAAATATTTGATCAGTTGTTCCCCTCTTTTTTCTAAAACCTGCCTGATACTCTCGTAGTTATGGCTGTACTATCACTTTGTAGGTCACACCTAATAGCGATATAATTCTATAATTATTTCATTCTGTTTGGTTTCCATTTTTCAAAATAGGGGTAAATGTTGCCTTTTCTCAACTTTTTGGCATTTGTTTTTCTTGCCATATTTTCTTTACTAAAAGATATATTTGATTCTTTATTTTATATTCTCTGCTGTTATTCCGTTAATTCCTGGGCTTTTGTTGTTTTTGAGATTGTAATAATTTATTCTACGTCTTCTTTTATGAGTTTATCTATTTGGTCCTGTTCAGCAGGAAGTGATTCGAACTTATGTCTGCTCCTCTATGAAATCTAATGTTGGTTATTATTTTCTGGTACTGTTTCTCTACGATAGCGTGGTGATACCCATGTCCCCCTGTATACATACCTCCTTTCTTTTAAAGTGAATGCTCATTATTTTCATTTGATTTTTTTCTGCAAACTCTATCGGTCTCCTACCGTTGTCGTTACTGTGTAAATGTTTGTTTTCTCCTCCTGTGATACGTTTGTACAGATTCTCTCTGCCTATCTTTGCATTTGCACCTCCTATGAGTATCTTAATTTTATGTCTACTGAGTTTATTGTATGCGGTTGTACCTATGCTCTTCTAAAATCTCATAAAACTCGCCTTTAATTTCTTCAATATTGGTATGTTGTGTTCTCCTCCTATTTCTATATAACATATTTTGTCCGATATGGGCACAAACTCTTCTTTTTAATTAATTACTTACCAAAAAACCAACTTTATATCTCTTTGTTTCTCCACCACTTCTGAAGAATATTGTTTATTCATATCCTTTTCCTTTGCCAAAGTCGTTAACGTTTTCTCCATATTATTCCCAATGTTTAGTTTTTTGAAATTTTCTTCTTTCTAACTTTCTTGAACTCTACTAATTTAAATTTCTCAACTTCTCTCTCTCTCTCTCTCTCTCTCTCTCTCGACTTCTACCATGCATACTCCTTCTTCTTCTGGCTCGCCATCCCCCTTTCGTGGGATATAGCCTGTTTAACATGGAGGTTGTCAGCCTCCACTTAGTCCCTCTTTCTGTTACACTACAGCTGTGGGTGGCTTTTAGCTTAACTGCAAATTTTTGTCCATGCTTTTCTGTTTTCAACTTTTTCTTTATAATTTTTCAGTTGTAATACTTTCATGATGCTGTCTTTCCACATTTTCTTCGGCCTTCCTCTGGTTCTCGTATATGTAGGTTGCCAGTTATATATGATGCTGGGTACTCGTGTTTTTTCCATACATTTGACGTGTCCCCACCACCTTAACTTTTGAGATTTGATAATCTTCACTATGTCTTCCCCATTATTTGCTTGTATTAATTGTAAATTCATTCGCTGTCATACTTCCTCTGTTTCTCTAATGGCTCCCAATATACCCCTTAGGATTCTCCTCTCACATGTCCTTAGCGAATCTAAGTAAAGCCATAATTTGTTCCGGCCATCACAACAAGCAGTTATGTCGAGAAAATTGATACCCTTCAAGATGTCGTGCGATTGAATACACGTAAGATGAATTTATTTATTAAGTTTAAAACTTGTAAAATTTTGTGCGAATCTTCTAAGTTCTTTTTAAGGACTTAGCAGAATTGGTCCGAGTGTTAATTGAACACTTAGAAAATATTCAAGTAAAATATAAATGTAATTCTGGACTTGTAAAATATTTGTGTTAAATTGTTGAGAGTCATTTTAGGGACTTAGTTGTTTAACTAAAGAGCAGGACTTAAAAGAATATTCAAGTAAATTATAAATGTAATTCGGGACTTGTAAAAATATCTATGTTAAATCATTTAAACTCAGTCTCGGGACTTGGAAAATATTCTGAGTTAAATTATTTAAAGTCATCTTAGAAACTTAGCCGTTTGAATAAAAGCTGGACTTAGCAGAATTTATCAGATTAGTTTACTTTGATTTAAACATAGAATAATTTATATTTGTCAAGCTGGACTTAGCAGGCTTTATCTGATTAATTTACTTTGATTTAAACATAGAATAATTTAAATTTGTCAAGCGGGACTTAGCAGAGTTTACCAGATTTGTCATTTTGATTTAAACTTAGAATAAGTTATATCTGTTCATGAATAAATAATAATTTGTATTAGTTTAATTTGACTCTGACTTATTTTGGGTCACTCAGGACTGGTAATAATTATTTGTAAAACTCAAAGTTAATTCTGGACTTAGCCCAATTCCTATGTTATACTGTAAGAACTAAAGCACATAGTTAAAATAAACGAATGTTAGTTAACCTTCCCGTACCCGTGCTCCAAATCTTCCTTTAGAACCAATGCGGGGTATTTCAGATACCCCAGTGTTTTTTCGTTCCTATGACTTATTTTGGCTTTGTTATTGCCATTTATCATAAAATTAGTATAATTTAGTTCTTGTAACACAAAAGTTTATTGAAAAATACAAATTAAAATTAAAATTAATGAGGTAATTGTGCGCTTTTACACGACTCAACTTGTGCGCAGCTGCACGAACTAGTTTCATCCGGATTTTGTCATAAACGGGTAAAATATTTCAAAAAATAATTATTATACAGACAAAAATTAATTGTGTTAAAGCCCCCAACAATTAACTTTTTTAAATCAAATTTTAGAATTATAAAGATATTTTATATCGCGGGGAATACCTAGAATTTGAAGATTATTTTTTTATTCTTTGTTAACATAATATTTTATTTTGACTGATATTTTACCATTCAGATGAACATTTATCTACCGAGGAATACATAAAGGCTCAATTCGATTAACAAAGTTATTAAAAAGTTATAGTAAAAAAACTGCACTGGGGTATGTAAAATACCCCGCACGGGTACGGAAAGGTTAATTGAGACTTCTTATTCAAGCACCTCTCGCAAATTAAGCCAAGTGGATCGACAAGTAGCGTAGGGAAATTAAGACTCTACCAAATTTATTAAAGCTACCCCAATTATTATAGTTGAGTATAGTTCATCGTTTAGATTAAATATTAAAAGAAACCACAAAACCCTTACGTTACATTATTATTAAATTATATACTTTCAATTTAGCTTTGTTATTTAGATATTTGCTTTTCAGTATATGTTTTTATATCCTAAATTAATTCTGTTATCTATTTCATTTTTGTTACTACTATTATTAGAGGTTAGTTGGGATCCTAGATAATTGAACTTATGCACTTCTTTAAACTTATAATTTAGCTCATTAAAGGTATTTATTATTGGTTTTTGCAGTTTATTAAATCTCATATAATGTTGTTTATAAAGTGAAACTGCACTTACAAAAAATGTTCCTCCAACAAACAAACACAAACAAAAAACTGTCTTTTAGAGCTGCTTCAGCATTTTGAAGAGCTTTCCCGTAAATTAAAACGTTAAGTATTAATTCGGTCATACGGTTAGGATGACCTTCCATTAACGCGTTCAAACAGTGCAGTTTTACATTGAAGAATGGACTAGCTAAGCTACGTCACATCACACCTGGGCTCTTATCAGTACGGACCACTATTCCAGTGAACCCAAAACAATTTTTTTTCTGAACTTACTTTTTACTTGCGACACATGGTTTATTGAGAAAAGTTGTTCTATTTGATATTAAAATTAATGACAATACTTTTGAATCACCCTGTATAAGTTGTGGGTTTATTTTCAGGGCTGAGTTATTGATAAGTTTGGATCTCTTAATCCTTGATAATCACTATACATTCCTTCTATTTTTCCCTTCAATTCATGAATTTTTATTCTCATATTTTTGTTCTCTTCTCGTAATTCCTTGATTAAATTAAAATATTCAACTTTTTTTTAATTGTTTTTGTCTTTCGTAAAGCCAACATTACCTTTTCTTGCTCCATATTGTTTCCCCTAATTGACTACTCAAGCGCGCCGTTTATGTGTACCGACTATTCTTATTGCAACCGGCATCTGCACGTCCTGCAATTATAAAACGAAGGATTTGCGCTTGTACCCTTACAAGGACCCCCAACTATTTATGTAAATTGTAAACATACAATCTATAAAACTAAAAGAAAAACTTGATTGTTATGAAGTTGTTGAAATACAGTATCAGAAATTCCCATATTTTATGTGCATAATTTTAATAATAATTTTTGTAGATAATCAACATCATTTTGGATTTATTCGAACAATACCCAGAACTGCATTCAAGAGCCGTTGTTACGTCGTTTTACGCGAATATAATTTATTACGTGAGTCCACTTTTAAACCTGTTTAAATTTGAATTAATATTAAATATCAATAGGTAAGAAGAGCCAATCCAAAAATTGTATGTTCGCTGGCCTGGAGGCCGTATTGTTTTTCGTACGTTTCGTATAGCGCAGTAGCTGGTCTTGGCCCACGAAGAGCAAACAATTTTATGACGCATTATATTAATTGTATTTTGGATTTTTTACACGAATGGTTCTTACCTCGTATTACATACAACCTCTTAGGGTTATCTATTATTCTACTTCATAAGGATGTTATAAGTCCGTAAGTACCTACTGAAACGACTAACATTTAACCGAAAATAATTCTTGTAATATTTTCCAGTAAGGTGGTGGCTGATTGGCAAGAAAAGGGTGTACGGGTTGTAGCATGGACTGTTAATCATCCCGTTGAAAAGCAGTATTTCGCACGTAGCCTAAAAATAACTTACATGACTGATACTTTAACCGGTGAAAATTCTGTTCATCAGTAGTTGAGACTAACGGCATGCATTTAAAGTAACGGAAGATAATAGTTTTTTACTATTTTTAAAATTATAATTAAGCAGTACCTAAGTGACTTTCCGAATATGCATTTACTTATTTATTTATTTAATTAGACAATACGTAGTTTGAGAGAATTAAACTTAATATTTTTGAATCGATTGAAAGACTGCCAAATTCTTAACATTTGAAAGTCAGTTTAAATTGAACTTTAAAATGTCATTAGGGTTTAAAGATATTTATAGGTACAAATATTGCGTAATCGTTAAGAATTTGGACTATTTATGTATTAACTTATCCAGCTAATTTAACTGTGATTGTACGCTTTCTCAATTCCTTATGCAAACACTCCTTTTATTTAATATTCTGATGCTTTCAAGCTGTTCGTACTGTGCGAGTGATGAATAATCGCTGATTGTAAAAACAAAGTATTACCAAAGATTCATTAATGCTTGCCATCGTACAAAATATAGTAATATTCTGTAACAAAGTTAATAATTAGTGTAAAACATTTGTATGTATAGATTATAATTTTAATAAACGCTCAGTTGTGGCAATAATTAGGTAGTTCAAGTAAACGCCTAGCTGCAAGCTATAAGTCTTATAAGTCTTTGAATCTTCAGTAAAAAGTAGATAGTTCAAAGAATTAATTTATTTACAAATGAAAGCTATAAGCTGAAATGTAGGCAGCACTTATACGTTTGCGTTTTCAGACGAAAGTAACCGATTATTATCAATTCTATGTATACCCTTGCGGTAGCTTAAAATAATCATCGTTTGATCATTCAACATATAAAATAACAAGTTTTGGTTAGCTAACAGTAGTTAGGTTAGTAATAAACGTAACAAGCAACCAAATCTGTGTTTTTCGTATCATTTTATGAAGTTACGCTTAATTGGTTTTTCACAATTAAAACTTAATACAGCTCGATAGAAATAAGACTATGTGTAAAGCGTAGGTGCCCACTGATTAAGCATCAGTGCATCTCACTTAGGGTTTTTAATTTCTGCGGGTTCATAATTTACTTTTTACATAAATTGCTTTTTACAATAATGTTAATTTGAATGATTAAAGGTGTATTGTAATTAATGTTTTAATTTATTCCGTACTAGTTCTTTGCAATTGTTCCGTTTGGGAACTCTTAATACAGAAAATGGTCTACCAAATTGACGGCCGACGATTTGTCATTAAAATCAATATTTTGAACATATCATTTTAGATAATTTTAATTTATGTATATTTACAAAATAAACTTTTTAAATGCCATACGAGTTATTTGATCTACGTGAGTTTTTAAGTATTCGAGGGTGAAGCGTTGTGTTTCTCCGCTTCTTGAATAGCCTTTCTGCCTGACCGGTTTCAAATGCTTGAGGCATTTGGATTCCCTCTCTTAAGTAATATCTACAGCGCATTCTAAACGCTAGCGCCTGCGTGCTACAAGGGACGCCAACAACAAGAACTCGAACAACAAAAAATGGCTGAGGTTATTAAACGCTCAAAAGTGTGAAAAAATTGAATTGCTTGTTAATGTGTGTGTGCGAAACATAATTTCGTGAAATATTAAAAAGTGCAAATTGAATGGTTAAAATGGTAACAGATCACTTGTCAAATGCCTTTAATGAACTGGAACTTGCAAAATGACGCAAGAACGACCCTTTATTCGCAATTAGTCGTATGGAGCAGTTCAGCCAAGGACAAGGGGCCCCAGTCATGGCCGTCTTAACAAATTTGGGCGCCCTGGGCTAAAAAAAATTGGCGCCTTCATCATATTGGATTCAACAATAATTAAATATTAGATACTATCCGAACCACAAGAGATGACCCCTGCCTCATCAATGCTATCCGTATGAAGTAAGATTTTACTTGCTAGTCAAATTAGCATCAGTTATATTCTCAAGCAATTATGATTGGCGCTTTAACCGGAAAACAAACAGCTGTCAAGTACTTTCAATACGAATTTAACCTTAAAATTATTTTCCTTTTGATTAAGAAATTTAAAAATCCGTATTGTACTGTTTTAGTTATTTGCGTTTGCTTACTTTTATAATGACCAAGGTTATGCAACTTAAATTATTTACCAATTAAAAATTTCAAATGATATAATAATCTAACCACTAAATGTACAACTGTGTTTCTTCTGCAACGCAATAAACCAAATTAAATGTTCATTTATCTAAACTTCACAACACAAATACGTACCACATAAACGAATTCCAATGAACATAGGAATTTAGATAACTAATAAAATAAAATAATGTAAATGTATTAATAATTTGACAGTTTAACGTTTTAGTGATGACACGCGCATTTGACGTAAACTACTCTAGTCAAATAAGCACTTTAATCATAACACAGGCTTATTCTAATGCTATCCTTGTCGTGTGCATGGGGTTTGTGAACAAATATACACGCGTGTTTATCGTTACTAAATTCAGCGTGTGATGCGGCAGGGGTCATCTCTTGTGGCTCGGATAATAATACATATAATTAATTAAATACAACATAACTTTATTTCCAAAAAATAAGGTATATCACAATATATTGATATTGCACATAAAAATAAGCAATATTTACAATACAATAATGTCAATAATAATATAAATATAAAACTTAAAAAATTCTAAACTAAATATATTTCTTGCGGCATTTAAAATGTCCAGAAAATTTATTTATTATATCATCAAGATCTATTGCTCTATCCTGTAACGGTTTTAAAACGTTTATTTAAAACTTCGGTTCGTGGTGTGAATTATTTATTAACAAATATTTAAAATTATTAAACAACGAAGAAACACGAAATAACAACTTAAATACTAGGAACACAACTATAAATTAAACCGTAACACTAACTAATTTATTAATACAATTTTGATACAAGTTATAAACTTATTTATTACACGCACGCGTTTCTATTACACGTAAACCGACTGTTTATTACGCGTCACGTATTTCGTACAGTTGTTGATAGTAAACTCGCTGTAGACTGCTGTTCGCTAAGAGAGTGCGCCTTATATAGGCAAGCCTTCAATCTAGCAAGCTCTACGGGCTTCTAGATCACTCGCGGAAGCAGTAGAAGCTTCTAGTAGCGGATGATGCATGTGATCTCGCACCTGTTCTACATGACTGATGACGCATCTTGTTACAACGCTTTTCAATACATATATCATTTTCCATCGGCAAAATGCTTAAATTATTCAATTTTGATTGTCCCAACGATGATCGAAAATAATTTTTAATTCTTTTCAAAGTTGAAAATGATCTTTCCCCACTACAATTGGTGCAAGCAATACTTAAATATATTCGTACCGCTATTGTATGTAATATTTTTCATTTCATTTGTATAATATATAAAATAAAGAACTATTGCGCTGGCAATTTAAATAATATAAGGTTAGGCAGAATGACGTATCCGTTAATTGTTAAACTTTAATTTAAAAGTCAAACAAAAGGCTCTTGAGGAAACACGGCAATTTTATTTTTTGAATATTACATCAGTCAAATGACCTCCACCTCGGTGCTGGCACTTTTGAAGTCTAGCACGAAAGTTTTACATTACCCGCTGCAACATTTCAATTGGGATTGCGTTAATCTCAGTCCGAATATTATGTTTCAGTTGTTTCAAAGTTTGCGGTCGATTAGCAAACACTTTTTCCTTTAGGGTAGCCCCATAAAAAAAATCAGAAGCTGATAGATCCGGTAACCGTGCCGACCAGTTGAGATCCCTAAATTTCGAAATGTCACGACCAGGTACCATTCTTCGCAGAATTGTCATAGACTCCCTAGCTGCCCTAGCAGTGTGGGAAGTGGCTCCGTCCTGTTGAAACCATATTCTTCGAATATTTAAACCAACATTATGAAGTTGTTGTTGTTGATAACGTTGTGATGTAACAGTAACAGTCAAGCCGTTTTCTTCAAAGAAGAATGGGCCAAGAATTCCAGAGGCGGATACTGCACATCACACAGTAGGTAACTTGCTCGGTATGAACTCGGCAGGAAGAATTCCTGAGGATTTTCCGTCGCCCAGTAGTGAAAGTTCTGTTTGTTGACAAAACCTGACAGGTTAAAATGAGATTCGCCTGACATCAGCAAGACTTCAAGAGTGCCAGCAGCGAGGTGGAGGTCATTTTTCAATGCTGAGCCCATAATTGCAGTTGAGCTTGTTGACAATGACAGTGGTTACACAGTGCGCGCTCGCCAATTCTCTGTCTCACCTGTCTCTATTGGTTTTGTCTTTATTGCTTGAGGTTCTCCTGCGAGGCTCAAGTTCTTAAAGACTACCTTTTCATTTCGAAAGGTGTCAAATCTCCCGATAATGTCGGAAATGCTTCGCAAATATCTCAAATTAAATCGAGTTCCTTGCACATATTCCGTGAAACTATTTGCGGTTATACCATATCCCGCTAGTCTCTGTCCAATTTCTGGACGTCTTCAGTGACTGCTTTTCTAATGTCTTTTTCCGCACTTATTAGCGCTTGGTCACCTTGCCTTGGCTTCACTTCCATAAGTTTTAGATGCAACAGCGCTGTTGAATAATATGATATTTCTTCTCGCGCAGCGGTTCTCAAACTTTTTTTTTCGCGTACCACTCATGTGTACAACTACTCAGTCACGTACCTACAACTAACACTCACTCTAATAAAACTTTAGATAGAGTGAGTGTTAGTTGTAGGTACGTGACTGAGTCTAAACTCTACTAAACTGTGGCTCGCGTACCACCGTAAGAAGCTCTGCGTACCACCAGTGGTACGCGTACCACAGTTTGAGAACCGCTGTTCTCGCGTGATGATGCGTTTAATTTGCTTCTCATCCACTCTATACAGGGAATTTTTCTTTTTAGTATACATATCCCTTATGTATACTTTTATAATAAATGCAAGTAGGCAACCCACTATACACTATAAACGTCACGTCACGTGGTGCGTAAAGGTTATGTTTCATGTTTGTACATAATAGTAATTTACGATACTAGTAACGTTATGAAGCATTTTACATTACGAGAGAAAAGTTTGAAAGAACGAGCGACGAAGGAGCGAGTTCTTTTAAATCTCGAGTAATGTAACAGCAAATAACGTTACGCGTGTCGTAACACGGTTTACATCATCCTATAATAATTTTTTTCAAAAAATAAAAAATTATTTTCAGTGACAGTTCAATGACAATTCATAAATAGTAACGTAAAACAGCCATAACAGCACGTTATAAGCTTTACAGCATTAGTGCTGTTAAATGTATCATAACATAACTCGTTGCTAAGGAGTTATTACCATGATAACGTTATAGGATGATGTAAAAAATAAATCAAAATTAGTGGAATAACAACATAATTTTAATTCAACGATTATTCTAAAACATAAAATATCAACAATACAAAACAGAAAGGAAAATAAAAACAGCAACAGTTAAAGACTAATTTTTTGACATTAACTTAATTTGATGATTTTTGCCACAGCATGCTAATTTTTTAAATCATCAAATTAAGTTAATTTCAAAAAATTAGTCTTTAACTGTTGCTGTTTTTATTTTCCTTTCTGTTTTGCATTGTTGATATTTTATGTTTTAGAATAATGGTTGAATTAAAATTATTTTGATATTCCACTAATTTTGATTTATTTTTTATTTACAAACATGAAACAAAACCTTTACGCACCACGTGACGTGACGTTTATAGTGCATAGTGGGTTGCCTGCTTGCGTTTATTATAAAAGTATACATAGGGGATATGTATACTAAAAAAAAACAATTCCCTGTATGTATCATATAACTCGGCTGCAATGTCCACTACCTTGGAGTAATTTACAGAAAATGACTGCCTTGGCGCAAGCTCCGTAACGCTTACATCTACGCTGAATATAGTCTCGGAGATGATAGATGCATTTCTTTGAGGGATAGCTTTGGTTTGCAGATGTTCTGGTTGTGATGGTACTGCTGATTGCGGTCCTTGTTTCTGCTTACTTTGTGGCGGCTTTGGAGTTCTCATTTTACCCTTCTTTTCAGGGTTAAAGTTCTCCTGATTTCCACGGTATCCAGGAGCAATCTTGCGTATTTCTTCTAATGTATTTTTCTTTTCCTCGGCCATTTTATTGCTATAAAATAACTTTGACGCAGGATGTATGAGTTTTTTCTTCCTTACCGGAACCAGACTCAAAAGCTGTAATATTCAAAAAAATAAAATTGCCGTGTTTCCTCAAGAGCCTTTTGTTTGATTTTTAAATTAAAGTTTAACTATTAACGAATACGACTGCATATAAAATGGATACGTCATTCTGCCTAACCTTGTATAAAGTGTTACATTGTTGTTTTATTTCGAGGAAAATGCCACCCTCCAAATAAACTCATTTTCTGTGGAAAACCCCCGGTACTGAGTACAGGGGCTTTATTCTTGAAATCATTCACTGATTTCATACATTCTTAATGACTTTCATAGAAATTTCTAAAATTTTTGTTAAAGTTTAACGAAGTTTCAAATTAAATAAAAAATCATACTCAGTTCTTCAGCGCCCTTGGATCATTGGCGCCCCTGGGCTATAGCCCATTTAGCCCAATGGATAAGTAGGGCCTGGCCCCAGTAGGGAGGCAAAATCCAAGGCAATTGTAATCATGAATTCGAAAGCTGCTAGCCAACGTTGTTGTGAGCTAGTCCAACAAACTATGTTTTTTTTTTAATATTATCGTTTAATTAAATTCAACTGTGTGTTAGCTTATAACTTAATATTACTGTAGATTTCTATATTATTTATTAAAGCTTAATTCAATATCAAGTCCGATTTTCCTCTTTAACTCAAATTTTATTACCAAACTAACTGTACAAAGTAACGGTAACTCCTAGTATTTCAACTAAGCTTGTCTACTATTTGTATGTGTGTTATTATCACTTCAATGTTAAATACAACTCTGTTTAAATTTTATTGTGTTATTCTTAATCAACGAAAAGGGATTTGTTGGTCATTTTTTGCCCTTTTATAATAAATGAATGATCTGGCGCCTAACAAACAATAAGCATTTCAGTTCTGAAATTAGTTCCTATTGCTACTTCAGCTCATGACGAAGTCAAATTACGAGGGCGATTCAAATTTGACCTGCATTTTATTTTTTTCTGAACATAATTGAAGAGATACTGCAAAGCGGTTTTATATTCATCGAAGTAGGCATGTTAGCTAACGCCATAAACAACTGCAACTTGATTGTGTCAATACTGTCAGTTGTATTAACAATGTCGTGCAACAATGTGTCAAATTCTGTTGCACAACGTGTAATTATTAAATTTCTTATCACTGAAGGTGTAAAAGCGACTGATATTCATCAGAGACTTCATAAACAGTTTAAAGAAGAGTGTTTATCACTCAGAATAGTCTTTGAGTGGTGCAAATCCTTCCAGGATGGTCGTGAACGCGTGTCGAACTTGCCGCATGCTGCCCGTCCAGCGTCTGGGACGCTATTGGACCAATTTACGTCGATTTTCTCGAAGAAAGAAAAACGATTAATTCAGCTTATTACAGTGAGCTTCTTGGAGAGGTTAAGCTGGCCATACGAACAAAAAAACGCGGTCTCTTAAGCAAGGTCGTTATTCTCCTACACGATAACGCTCGCCCACATACAGCCCATCTAACGAACAGTAGATTGTCTAAATTGGGCTGGGAAGTACTGCCTCACCCCCCATATAGTCCGGACTTGGCCCCAAGTGACTGTCATCTCTTTGGGCCATTCAAAAAGTTCTTAGGAGGCAAGCGATTTGCCTCTAATGAGAAAGTGAAGGATGCGGTGCAAAATTGGCTACGTCGTCAACCAAAAGCGTTTTTTTCGACGGGAATACAGGAGCTGCCGGAGCGATGGGGCAAGTGTATTTTAAAGGAGAGTTGTTACTTAGAAAAATGATGTATATACAATATTAATTTGTATTTTGTATCGACCAGAAAAAAATAAAATGCAGGTAAAATTTGAATCGCCCTCGTACTTTATGGTAATTAATGAAACCGTAACAAGGAATAATAACAAACGATTAATGAATTCCAGAAGTTAATATTTATTTATTAGTTTTTATCCTTTATGCGTTTGTCTAGCTAAAGTGTTCATTTATATCTGCCTGAAATTGTGTCCAGTTCGTTTTATTACTACATAGTCTAGGTAGGGGTGTTTTAGGAATTATGCTATTACTAATGGTTATAATGATTATGCTATGGGACACCCACTGAGGGCAACTCCTGTAATGTGAAAGAAAAAACATCGAAAATTGGTCCTCAAGGTGTCTTTTGCATACGTAGTTTAGTAAACTTTCGACCTCACTGGAGACGAATTTCCGTCACTTTTTGAAGGACTGTCCGGTAGGAGTTGTGGGCCTGGGGGTCCTCTACAACATCCATAGGACACCAGTGCCGTATCTAGGAAATTTTGCGCCCTGGGCAAACTTGATTCCTGGCGCCCGCCACCCTGGATCTTAGTTATTTCTTATCCAATTTTTTTTTAATAATAATATGAACCGCATACCGCATGCGAGTTCCAGGTAGTATTCATTTCACTGAGTATCAGTACTCAGTAGCGCCATTAATTCACTAAATGTCCACCAAAGCAAACCGCAATGTCAGCGAACAACGCCGGTAAACCCGAAACCTTTACTTTGTGCTCAGTTTGAATCTTTTAGTAGTAGAGGAAAGTCTGAATTTGCGGCCCCTCTGAGTTTGCACCCTGGGCAGGTGCCCCTATGGCCCTGTCCTAGATACGACACTGTAGGACACCTACCGAGGACAACTTTTTTATTGTGCGCTAGTTGGAGCGGTTTAAAGATTTTTCGAATTTGTAAACCGTTGTTTAGTTAATGAAGTTGGTTAATTAGCATCTGGAAATGTTTATTATGTCAAATAGTTGAGGGAAACGATAACGAAATCTTGGGAAGCAAAGTTTCCTTCAGATTTTGTGATAACTAAAATAGGTTTTAATCTAATCTAACCCAAAGAGTTTACAAAATTTATTAAAATAATCGATAAACGTTCCTGGTAATTTACATCCGGTTGAGTAAATATTAATAACTTTAATCACCTAATAAGCACAGGCTAATACATTTTTAAAGCGTTATGTAGATCAAAATACTTAGATCTATTTAATCGAACATTTCAAAATTGTGACTATTTAAAAAGTTTGCAATTTTATTTTCATTACCTCAGCACTTTGTGCAGTTTTAACTTACACAAGAAATTTTAATGATATCCTAATAAAAGCTTAATCACTGTAATTGAATAGAAACATTTGTACTGTTATGTGATGTAATAACATTACAAAGTGGGGATTTGATTTATTCACCTCAATAACATGTCGTTTTCTTTAGATGGTTAGAAGTTAAACACTCAGCGCTTGCTTCATTTTGTAAATTCAAGCTGCGAATTTATCCAAACCTTCGGCAAAAGGCGCTAATTTTTGGGCAAAGTGAGAAAAATGTGGTCGATACTTGTGCTTTTTGGAAGTCTGCTTTTTACTTTCATTGGATATGTTTTGGTATGATTATTTATTATAATTGTTTGAGGAATGTATTGTTTATTTGTGTATTGATTATCTAATGATTAAACAGGGTCGGATTAACCATTGGGGAAGACAAACTAAATCCTAGATTGTAATAATTTGAGGGACTTTCGGGCTTGCGCCTCTTTTTTCATTTTTTAATATTGCTTGCTTACTTTTTTATTCAGCAATTGCTTTTAGTTTTGGTCAGGAGACTCAATTATCATTTTTGGTACGATTTTTAATTGAAAATGATAAGCTTTGATATTGAGGGGAGCGCTTAAAAGCATTTAAACGAAAATCCGACCCTGTTTTACGATTCAAATAAAGGAAATTAAACACAAAAATCATTTTTAAAGGGAAAAATAAATAATTTGTTACTATATTTAGACAGTTCATTCACTTGAATGTCAACGGGTGCAATTTAGTTATGACAAACAACAATTTAATTCTTTAAAAGGCTATATTAAGGTTCTATTGCGCCTTAAACGTGTATTTAAAGCTTCAAGAATGTCCCAACATTAAAGACATCCGAAAGGTCATGTGCTTCCTTTACTACAACTAATTCGATTAATCAACTCAATTTATATGTTTCCGCAGGGCGATTCCCAAATAAAACTTTCAATCTACTACGAAACCCTTTGCCCGGACAGCGTGCGATTTTTCAGGAATCAGTTAGATACGACTTATGCAAAAATAGGTTCGCATTTGGAGCTTGAGTTTGTACCTTATGGACTTGCGCTTGTGAGAAAATTCAGTTACGTAATGAGCGATGATTTGAAGTTCTGTTTTAGCACCAGAAGGTTAATGGTAACTGGGATTTCCACTGTCAGCATGGAAAGGAGGAATGTAACGGAAATAAATATCACGCTTGTAGTTTAGTACAAAATACTGATCAAACTCAGGCTGTTAAATTCTTGAATTGTGCTATGAAACGTAGTAATCCGGCTTCTCCACGAGTTTTGCAAAAGGTAAATATGGGTTGTTTTTATTTGTAACTGATTTATTATTAAAAAAAAAGCTAAGTTTAATATTGTAAACAGACTTTCCCTTGGCGTATGTAAAAACTTTATGGTATTTTTTCAGTCTTGAAAATACTGTTAATTTATTGTTTCAGTGTGCGAAACGAACAGAAACCGACTTCGAGGCAATGAAAAGCTGCTTGGAAGGTGCAGAAGGAGACGAGCTTTTAGTGAAGTACGGTGATAGAACCAAAGGGGTTAAACCGGAAATAAGATACATCCCAACGTTAATACTTAACGATGTTTATAATAAAACCTTTCAGGATAACGCCGAAATGAACCTTTTAGGGACGCTGTGTCAACTTTTGGACCCAAAACCAGAAGGATGCGCTTCTGCTTCTTATGATTTTGTTAAACTAAATCAGGAAATTAAGTCCGGCATGGAAACTATGAGATATACTGGAAAAAGATTGCCGAAAGTTTAATTTTGTTTTGTTAGAAAAAACGTTTTGCTTGTGAGAAAAAAGCTCAGAGTTCAAAATATACGAATTTTATAATGAATTTTTGTGTTTTTTATAGTTGTGAACGAAGGTAAGTAAAATGAGAAAGTTAAAGAAGAGGGCGAAGGATAGCTGGAGATCTTCAAGATTTAAAAAATTAATCTTATGGAAAATTGAATTTATTATTAATTGCCTACATCAATTAAAAGCACTAGCTGTTGATTCATTATTTATATAACTTGTAGAACAACAACTTTAAGTTTTAGGCCTTGCTACTTTAAACCTTTGATATTAAATTCGCGAAGCTTAAAATCTTGCAGTTCACAGCCTGGAAACAACAAACCCTGTAAACTCAATCTTTGCAGCTTCAAACCCCAAACTCCAAACCCCAAAGATTATAATCTTGAAAATTTAGTTCTTGAAGTTTTAGCTTTGTCGAATCTTGAAGGTTTAAATTTTTAAAAGATCAAACCTCGACTATTGAAACCCTGAAGCTTTAAACCTCAATTTATCAAAGCTCGAAGATTCAAATCCTGAAAATTTCAATTTTGAAGAGTCCAACATTGAAGCTTTATAACATTATAACATTTCGAAGTTTCAAACGTTAAAGATTTAAATATTGGAGGCTTATGTCTTGTAGGGCCAAACTTTAAAGCTTTAAATTATGAAGTTTAAATTACTCTTTGAAAATTTAAACCCTCAAAATCTTCGAAAAACTTCTAATAACTAAATGTTGAAGATTTAATTAGGATTTCAGTTGCAAACCTTGAACAGTCAAATACTGAAGATTCTTAAAAGTTTTGGTTTTCAAGGTGCTGATGATCAAACCTTAAACATTTAAAAGTTCATAAGTTTCCAACTTTAAATATTTAAAATCATAAAGGTTTAAATCTTGAAGTTTTTTTTAAGACATGGATGGCACTTTGAAACCTGAAAATTACAAACCCCGTAAATTCAAACCTTGAAGCTTCAGTGAAAATTTAGTTTTGACAAGTTTTGAAGATTTTAATTTTAATTTCAATCTCGAAGGTTTACATAAACATTAAAGAGTTTGGAAGTTTAGATCTTGAAGGGCCAGGCCTTGAACTCCTTGAAGACTTTACAGTTTGAAGCATTAAACCATGAAGTTTCAAATACAAATACACAAGGATTTGCTGTTTGAAAATTTAAACCTATGAAAGATTTAAGGCTTGAAGCTGTTTAAATTTAAATTTTAAAGATGCTGATGATCACATCTTGTAATTTGGTACCTTAAATATTTATTTTAATCTTGAAAAGTTTAAATTTCAAAGTTTCAAATCTCGAAGCTTAAAACTTGAAAATTTCAAATCTGTAGATTCGAACTGTGATGATTTAAACCTTGTGTCACGTGCGAATTCCGCACCATGACAATTTAAACGGAACGTCAAAGTCCCGTGGCTCTCGGCTAACAAACAGTCGAAGAAAGGGGGGTTCAAAACGCTAAATCCTTCAAATAGGGGAGATCGTAAACGGGAGGGAAATGGGCGCCACTGCGGAAATCACCCAAGATGGTCTCGAGGAACGTACCGCAGATTGTTCCTTCAAGGCTCGAAGGGGGGTTGGGGTGGCTGCACCCTACTGCTGGATGCTACTTACCGTTACTTTACTGAAAGAAAAAACTGCTACTGGTAGATAGGTTTACAAGGCTGTACACAAATATTAAAAACAGACACAAAACACAAATAAAAGGCAAGAATGAATTAACAATGAGATTTAATGAATGTAAAGATTATTCAAAATATGAAACAAAGAGGTTCCTAAATTATATCTTAGGTTATATGAAAAGAATGATTAAAGGGTGCCACATTTACTCAAATTACGGCAAATATGGTTAACAGCTAGGCTCCCTTAATCGCAATCAAAAGAATAGTGGTGACAAAACTTAAACTAAAAATCTGATTACCAATATTTTAAAACATGCAACATGAAAAAAGGGTAAACATGGCGACAGTTCGCAAAAGGTAATACGCACTGATTGAAGATTTAAACACTTCGCCGAACAAATTAAACGAAAGAAAGATGCTCGAGGTACTTAATTTAAAGACAATAATTAACTGGTGCCTGCCACGAATAAGCTCTAGTATACGGTACTGAATTAGGGTTGAATTGGTACACTCACAACCGGCAAGTAAAGGGCAGCCTTAAATACTATTATTACCTGGGAAGAGCTTAGCTGTCAGAGCCCTAGGAAGCGATGGAAGCTTCAAACCCCAGGGAGAAATAGCGGCGATCTGCAAAGAAAGGAGTTGATGTCCTTCTCCGGAAATGGTTGCAAAAAAACAAGTTCCTAGGCTGTAGATTTTCTTGATCCAAAAACGAAACCGTGTGAAAACGGTGCTTCACATATCACTAACTTTCACACAGAACTACAGTTGGGCCGGTATAAGTTGGCGAGCCCCGGCGCATATTTTGAATATTTATTTCGTGCGATTTCAAGGTAATGTTTCAGTATTGAAAGTAATTCAGTGGTATAAGCGATTTATGAGTGTCGCAATTGCAACAAATTTCTAAGTAGTATTTGGTTAATGGCTGTTTGTGCTAACTTGAGCATCTTGAGTTCTCGCCAACTTACAGCGGCCCAACTGTATATCTTTCCGAAACTGTAAAGCACTCTCTGGGATAATCCGACAAATATGCCTTAAAATGGTTTTTCGAAACTAACGAGAATGAGAGGCCTTTTCGGTAATTTACTACCCAAGCTGGAACGAAAACTGCACAACCGATCGATTTGAAAGCTTACTATGTTCTGCCTTGTCTTTCTACTTTTCGTAAAGCGAATGGATGTTAGAAGAAGGTAGACAAACGCGCCTTTTTGCGCGGGGCAGGGGAACCTTGAATGATGCTACTAGCGTTGCCTCGTGATTGGCGGGTGCTTCCCCGAATTCTTAACAAAAAAATCACACGAACAAATATTACATCACCATATTTGGTCTTATGTTTGGGATTTCTCCGAAATATTCCGCAGCAACAAGAGTATGCCGATTTAGCATTATTTTTGCATATTCTGCAACTTTAGGCGAGCTTAAACTTCAGACAACAGGGCTGTATTAAGTTTAATTTACGCAGAAATTTCAAAAGCTGTGACACTTGAACTTTCAAGCCTTGACACTTCAAACTTCAAAGCTTTAAAACTTAAAATTTAAAACCTGTATTAAAACTTTGATGATTCAAATCTTGATTATTTAAACGTTGATGATTCAGAGCTTTCAAGTTTGAAACTATCAATTTTTAAATCTTAAAAGTTTAAGAATTTTAAAGTTTGGAAGTCAAAGCTTAAATCTGAAAATTTCAAACTCTGTATATTCAAACCTTGATGATTCAGCCTTGAAGATTCAAACTATGAATGTTTAAATCTTAAAGGTTTAAATTTTAAAGGGCCAAGTTTTAAGCCTTGGCACTTCGAACTTGGAAGTTTCAAAACTCAAACCTTAAATCTTGGAGATTTATAATCCTATTGATTCAAACCAACCTCGAAGCTTCAAACGATCAATACTTAAAGATTCAAGCCTTGACATTCTGAACTTTAAAGCTTCAAAACTTAAAGCGTAAAGCTTGTAAATTTCAATCCCTGATCATTCAAGCTTTGATGTTTCAGACCTTGATCATTCAAAGTTTGATGTTACAAGCCCTAACTTTTCAAACAATGAATACCTATTGAATTCTTAATGGTTTACATTTTAAAGGGTCAAATCTTGAAGTTTGAAACCTTGATTATTCGAACCTCGAAGCTTGAAAAATTAAAACTTAAAACCTGGAAATTTTAAACCGTATAGATATAGAGTAAAAGCTTGATTATTCAAACCTTGATGATTCAAGCTTTAAAAGCTTCAAAGTATGAATATTTTAAAAGGTTAAATCTTGATGCTTCAAGCATTGACACATCGAACATCGAAGCTTCAAAAATCAAAGGTTAAAACCTGCAAATTTTAGACCCCGTAGAAGGGCGCGCTTCTGCTTCTTATGATTTTGTTAAACTGAACCAAGAAGAGTAGCATGGCATCAGAAATACTGAAAGAAAATTACAAAAAGTTTAATATTGTTTTTTTTTATTAGGAAAAACCTTTTGTTTATGAGAAAAAGCTCTCAGTTAAAAATAGACGAATTTTATAATGAATGCTAGTTTTGTTTCAATGGTTTTGGAAGAAAGTGGAGTACAATGAAAATGTCAAAGAAGAGGGCGAAGGATAGCTGGAGATCTTCATGATTTCAAAAGTTAATCGTATGGAAAATGAAATTTATTACTAATTGCCTACATTAATTCAAAGCTCTAGCTTAATATTAAAAGGCATTAAATAAAATATCGATTCATTACTTATATTAATTCGTAGAACAACAAGTTTCTAAATTATCTAATCCGATCTTCAAATTCATTCTGTAGTAAACTTCCATCTTTCACGATTATAAGTATACAAAATTACTTAAAAAACTGACATAAATAAATAATGAATAAATCGAAAAATCTCATAAGTTAATCTAACAAAGCCCAACAGGTTTTGGATTTAAATGATCACAGATGGCCTGTTTAAGATTGGTTTCCGCCTTGTGTTGTGTTGCTTCGTCATAAACGTCGTTGAAAACAATGGTTGGTACATAACTTAATTTGGGGATAAGGTCTGCAGTTCGTTCGCCATATTTAACCAAAAGTCCTAAGCTTTGTGGCCTATCGTCGAAACAATTGTAGATTGCCTCGAAATCTATACCTGTTTCTCTAGCACACTAAAAATCAATTCATTAGAAAACTTGCTTCATATTTTGAATATCAAACGACTGGTATTTGTAATGTAATTAATTTTTTTTATCTTAAAGTCGAAAGCAATTACCTGTCTTAATCTTAAAAAAGAAGTAGGATTTGTGCTGCTCATGGAACATGATATGAATTGTACATCTTTCTCATACCCATTACCTTGTGCTAGTTCACAGGCGTGAAATCTGTTACCGACACATTCTTTTTGGCCATGTTGGCACTGTATGTTCCAATTTCCTTGTTCTTCTTGCCAAACGTGCTACAATGGTTTTTAATTTAGTAATAAAAAACTTCAGGTGTATTTTGTTGTAAAATGAGCATTGAAATAAGGCCACCTATCAACTGAATTCAAGAAATTTCACAAACAAGATTCGAATTTTTAATCTGGATTAATTTCACAGACTCGATTTTGAAAGTTAAATTCAGGACTCCAAACCTAAATAATCAAAAGTGCAAATTTTGCTTGATTTGGAGTTCTGAAGTCGTGGTTTGAACTTCCAAATTCTAAATTACGATTTTAGTTTTGATTTCCACTCAAATCAAAATTGAAGTTCGAACTTGAGTAGGTATTAACTTTAAAAATGGCATTTCGAATCTAAATCCTAAATGTAAAGAATGCTAGATTAAAATTATAATCCAAAATAAAATTTCAATCTACAAAAGGGCAGATGTTGAGATTCAGAAATATTTAGAATCGGAGTTTCGATTTTTAAAAAGGGAAATTGAAGAAATTCGAATCTGTAGAATTAGGATTGCTGAATTCAGCTTTCAAATCTGAATGTTAAAATTTGTTACACAAATTTTCAAACCAGATTTGAAGACGTGGAAGTTTTTCTTGTAAACTCAAACCCTGTAATTCAAATCTTTTTGAATAAAATACGATTTTAAGTTAGACTCCGTTCTTCAAGATCTTTAATTTCAAGTTGGAATTTTGAACCAACAAATTGGCATACATTAATATAAAACCACTTAAAACTATGATGTTCAAATCTTTAATATCAGGTTTGAATTTCAGGTCAACAAATTGGAATAATAAATTAGTTTGGACTCGAAATACAATTTGTTTTAGGTTGAATCAAATTTTGCATTCAAGAATTAAGAAGCTAAAGATTTAAGAATGCCAAGTAAAAGCTCATATTTAAAATTATAAGCTTGAATTTGTATTAGATTATCATGAATGAATTTCTAGGTTGAATCTTGATTGAGATTGAAAATGTGGTTTTAATGTTAAATTCAGGTTTCCAATCTTGAATCTGGGTTTGAAAACAAATTATGCTTGGATTTTGAGGTTCAAATTTTGAATATTTAAAACTTGAAAATTTAATGTTTGAAACTTTAGCTTGGTCAAATTTTGAAGGTGTAAGTTTAAAGGGTTCAAACGTCGAAGCTTTATACGTTTATTTAACATTTACTTCTTGAAAGTTAAGGCTTGAAGCATTAAACCTAGAAACCTCAACCTTAGATGCTTAAAATTTCAATGCTTCAAACAGATGCTACAAACCTTGATGTTCCATACGTTTATTAACATGTTGAACAATTAAACCCTGAAGAATTAAACCTAGAAAACATAAATCTCGATGCTTAAAACCTCAATGCTTCACACCTTGATGTTCAAAGCTCGGTAGGTACTTCAAACATTGAAACTTCAAACACTGAAGAATTCAACACTGAAGCTTTATGAAATCTTGAAATTAGAGAGAGATTAGAGATTTAAATCTTGAAGGGCTTGAAGATTTAGATTTTAAAGGATCAATCCTTGAAGCTTCATACGATTACGTTTAAATCAATCTGAAAGAGTTAAAATTTGAAGCTTTAAACCATGAAATTTCAGACACTTTGAAAATTTAAATCTCAAGGTTTAAACCTTGAATATTCAAACACTGAAGGTTCTCCTGAACATTTGGAACTTGGAAATCTTGAAGATTTAATTATGGAAAATTAGGACTTTTGAGGTGCTGATGATTCACACCTTGTAAATTTCAGGCCTTAAATATTTAAGATCTTAAAGAGCTAAACCTGTAACTTTTAGGCATTGCTACCTCGAACCCTGGAGCTTAAAATCGTGAAGCTTAAATCACGAAGCTTAAAATTCCGAAGTTTAAAACCCTGTCAATTCAAACCTTGAAGTTTCAAATCCAAAAGCTTCAAACCACAACTCTCGGAGATTCATATCTTGAAAAGTTAGTTCTTGAAACTTTAGCTTTGTCACATCTTGAAAGTTTATTAATTAATTTTAAACGAACCTCGATGCTTTAAATTTTGAGGTTTCAAACCCTGAAGCTTTAAACCTCAACATTTTAAAGCTGGAAGATTTCAATTTTGAAGGGTCCAATCTATTGAAACTTTATAAAATTTTGTTTCGGACGTTAAATATACAAATCTTGGTGGTTTAGATCTTAAATGGTCAAACCTTGAAGCTTCAAACTTTGAGCCTTACAGTTTCAAATGTTCAAGAATCAAATACCTAAAGATTTACCATTTAAATATTTAAATCCTCAAATCTTGTATCTCAATTTTGAAGCTTTATTAAATCTCGAAGTTTCGAACATTAAAGATTTAAGTCTTTGAGGTTTAGATCTTGACGAGTGAAACCTTGAAGTTTCAAATGTTTAATATTTAAATATTTAAAAAAATACTATTTAAAAATGTAAATCATCATGATTCTAACGTTGAATATTCAAATATTAAAGATTTCAATTTAAATTCAAAGTCTTGAAGTAGGAAACTCTGAACAATTTTGAAGAATCTTGGAAGTTTAAATTTTCAATGCGCTGATGATTCACTCTTTGTTCTTTCGAACCTTAAATATCTAAATCTTAAAGGTTTAAATTTTAGCGGGGTTAAACCTTGAAGATTCAAGCCGTGGCAGTTTGAAATTCGAAGCTTAAAATTTTGAAGCTTAAAACCTGCAAATTCAAGCTGTGATACTTAATTCACAGCTTGATTATGCAAATCTTTATTATTCAAACCGTGATGATGCAAGCTTTGAATATGCAAACTACGAATATTTAAATCTCAAAGGTTTTAATTGTAATTCACTTTGAACCTCTAAGCTTCAAAATCCAAAGCTTAAACACGATAGATTCAAAGCTTGATTAATTAAACTTTGATGATTCAAATCCTGAATCTTTAAACTATGAATATTGAACTTTTATAAGTCTGTATAAGGGTTAAACTTGAGGATTCAAGCCTTCACACTTCGAACCTCGATGCTTCAAACCTCACAGCTTAAAACGTGCAAATTTCAAACTTTGATGATTCAAAGCTTGAATATTCAAACCTTGATAAGTCAAACCTTGAGTCTTTAGTTTATTAATATTGAACTCTTAAAGGTTTGAATTTTAAAGGGTCAAACCTTGAAGTTTCGACCTTCGAAGTTTAAAATTCAAAGCTGAAGACCAGGAAATTAAAAACCCTGTAGATTCAAATTTTGATGATTCAGACCTGGAATATTCAAACCATGGATATTGAACTAAAGGTTTAAATTATAAAGGGTCAAACTTTGAAGTTTCAGGCCTTGACACTTCAAGCCTCGGAGCTTCAAAAGTCAAAACTTAAAACCAGGAAATTTCAAACCCTACAGATTCAGACTGTGATGTTGCAAACTTTGATAATTCAAGCCGCGAATCTTCGAATGTGAATAGTGAATTTTTAAGGCTTACGTTTCAAGCCTTGAAACTTCGTACCTCGAAATTTAAAATCTCGGCGCTTCAAACATCGAAACTTCAAACCCTGTAGTTTAAAGTCTTAAAAATTTAAGACTTGAAGTTTAAAAGAGTCAAACCTTGCTTCAAAATTTGAAACTCATTGGCCTTGAAGATTCAAATCTTGAAGGTTCAAACCTTGAAGCTTCAAACCAATCAACTCAAGAAGATTAGGAACTTTTCAGTTTTGCATAGTTCTGAACAGCCTAAATTAGTTTATTTTAATAAATTTTATGTTTGTTAAGGGGAATCAACGGCATAGAATCGGCGGATTTAAAAAAGTTAGCAAATTAGGTTTAAAAATATATAAATAAGAAAACTTTTGACTTCTACGTCTTAAAATTGTTAAAAGATTTTTAAACAAATACAGGTTCGAATTTATAGCTTTTTATAAAGTATTTTGTCAAATTTACCCTTGCAAATCCATATGGAACGAAATCCATCTCCAAATATGGCAAAAACTGACGATAAATCGGCTCAAATTGATATCTGAAGAAGCGTATGCTGTCAGGACATAGAGTTGCGTAATAAACCGAAATTTTTAATTTATCCTAAAAAATTATTCACTTTTAAAATAATATTCGCAAATATTTGTATGAAATTCTTACCTGAGCATAAATCTCAGCCACTAAAAGCAAACAAATTATTACAAGTTTCATGGTAAATCAGCTTCTTGCCAGATTTATCTTTTCTATGACCCCCCCGAGAGTTTCCTTCGTTTTTATGCGTAGCTTATCAGAGTAATCAATCATGAGGTCAATTAATAGTTTAATCGATTAGAAATGTGAGAAACAATTGATTGATCTCGTAAAATTTCCGCATTAACGTGCAAAATTCCTTACTTTATCTTTGATGCTCAGTAACATCAATAACACTTTTGTACATTTTTAGATAAAAATATTTGTTCTTAAAATTTCGCAATTTGTAAATAAATTAAAATCCTGTTAATATTTTTCTAAATTGATTGTTTTAATTTGGTAAAAAATTCGAGGAATCGTCGAGGGGTTTCGCAATCTTCAATTAATTTTAAAAGTATTTTAGTTAAAAACTAAATTAAATTAAATCATTGACAATAAAAATTAAGGCTCTTGCATGGTCAATTGCGCAATTAAAGCTAAAGTTAGCTTCGAATTTTGAAACGTTGTTGTCACGATTTGAACTGTATCTTTTTAGTGCTTCTACACATCTATTTGACGACATTTCCGTCACGATTTTCAAACGTTTTAAGTACATATTTTACTTACGAGTTACTTAAATCGTGCAAATGTTATCAAAAAAGTGTGCTTCAGGATTTTTAAATTAAATTTACTTGGAAATTTTTGTATATAAACGAAAGAAATCACAATGAAATCAACAACATCTACAATGAACTTCTTCGTGGTAGTTGGTGTTCTGGCGATTTTTTGCATAAAGGATTCAAGTCAACAGGTATAATAAATTAACGATTGTTATTATTCTAAAATTTATTTAACAAAATTTCTTTGATCGTTTATAGCAGCGAGTTTCTTGATATAATTTATTTGCGTGTTTTAGTTTGAATTTTTTGGTTGAAATCAAAATTTAAAGTATTGATATAATTAAGAACATCGACAAAAAAGGTTTTAAAAACATTTATTAATTAAATAATGTATCTTCAGCATTCAGGCGAAAAGGTGAATGTATCACTCTACTATGACTCTCAGTGCCCTTCTTGTGAAAATTTCATAGTGAAGCAGCTATACCCTGCTTATCAAAAAATAGGATCGTCTCTTAACGTTGAGTTTCTACCATATGGAAACATTGGCGTGAGTATTATTAATGTTAATGCGAATAGTACGAATTTTGTTGAAAGAACAAACTGTGAAAATTCTATTTTAATTTATTTTTTTGTAGTTTACAACAATTTAAAAAGAGTATTTGTTGTTGTTTTTACAGATACACATATTGCCGGATCTTAAATTGTATTTCTTTTGTCGGTTTCCACTTCAATGTGACCTAAACAAATTAGAAGCATGCGGATTAGCAAAACTTTCTGATCAGGATAAGCAGATGGCATTTGTGCATTGCGTTGAAAATCAAGAAAGAAAAGCTGATGATAAAACTAGAGCCGAGAAGGTAAGCTTATTTTGAAACTAGCATTATTCATTTACATTTTCCTTTGAAATACTTAATCTAATCAATACAGGAATCGAAAACTCAATAAAACAAATGCTTATCTGGTAAAATCCGTAATTCGTTAATTAATACTTTGTTGCGGTTTCTGCATAGTTTCTAATGTTCGATTGACTATATTTATTGGTTTAATTTTGAAAAAACTTGACCCCTTAAAATTTTCATATTTTCAGTGTGCCCCAGTTGTAGGACTGACTGCAGATGATTTGCTGAAATGTTCGAGAGGTCCTGAAGGTTACGATATTTTTGAAAAGCTTGCATATCAAACGATTAACAGCGGAGCAAGGGAGTTTGGAATACCTTGTATCTTATTTAATAAAAAGTTTGATTATGGTGTAACACAGCAAGCTCTAACAAATTTTTTGGGCACTGTATGTAGCATGTTTTCCTCTCCACCACCAGGATGTAATTAGGAGTACAGAACTTAACTTTTCCGATTTTGAAAACTTGTTGTATTTTCTTTTTGTTAAATTAAAGGAAATATAAAAGTGTTGTTCTTGATATTTTGTAGTTTTTTTTTGAGGTTGTTGGAATATAGAGAATCGTCGAGAACTGCTGAAAGTTCCCATTTTTAGGAAGTACGAGTAATTCTGAAGAATAAAAGAAATTCTTGAGATTTTTAAGTAGATCATTATGTTTAGGGGAGCTTATAACATCCGAAAAAAATAATTACAACAAAATTAGAGTAAGTAGAAACATTCAAAAAAAGGCATTCAGATGTTCAGATAATATATATCTTAGGCCATTTAAGAATTCTTAAGCAGTCTTTGTAAAATTGAAGAATTCTAGGGAAATCCATGGAAAATCCCAAACCTTTCTTTACGTATCTTCTTCTTGTGTATCATGACATTGTCGAGGGAGTCAAAGCCACATTTTTAAACGACTTGGCGTCGTGAACTTTGTCACGTGGTTTTGCAATTCCGTTAATTTGGAAAGTTTTGAGTAATTTTAAATTTTTGGTAAATCCTTTAGTACGGCCCTGTCTTTTAATTCTGATCCCATGTTAATTGTGTTATTCTTGCTACAGTTTAAATTCATGTTACGTCTGTAGGGCACCCAAGGTTAAACCATGTCAGCGCGTTTTGCTTGGAGTTCTACGAAATCTTCCAGTTATTTCAGTATGTTTTGTCGTTGTGGAAATGTTTCTTTGTTCAAAATCCCACGTGTATTTTTATCAAGGCATGATCTCATCTTGTTTGAGTTAATGCAGCTCCTCGTGATACGGTGAGGGGAATCCCCCTGTACGTCAGGCCACGTCAGCTGATTTACTCTTTCGCTCCCCACTTCAGTGCGTGACAACAACTCGATCATGTCGAACGTCTTTAAGACGTGGTGCGAGTTTATCGTTTCCAGCTTGGGTCCTGATAGTTGTCGAAGTACCGTTCCGCACAATTTCCTCGTTTGAGGGATTATGGTAACCCAAAGCCTAAGGATTATTCTTCGTTGTTTTGCACCCTTTTGGAAGAAGGAACATCCTAGCTCTTCCAGTCACGTCCGTCACGTCACTCCCTGTGTCGAGCAAGTAAGAACATCTCACTAGGTAATCTATTCTCCTTTATGCTGCTCCTGCTTTGCCGTTTATGTTTGTAACGTCAGGTTCAATTCCTACGATTGCCTCTTGCCGGCAGGCCTCATCAATGATTGTTCAGTTCAATTTAAAGTTCAATAAGTGCCGCTTTTTGGTTATCTTTATGGTCATTTGTGGTAAGTTTTAAGTCAAGTAAAGTTATTATTTGTATTATGTTGCATGTGTAAGGATTTAGCTGTGCTGTTGAATTGTTACTGTAAGATTTGTTGTTTCCTATGTTTTGTTTAGAATTGAGGGGCTAAGCTTGTAAATGATTTGCAGTACTTAACGTAAATATCATACCCTCAATTCTACCGTCCCTTAAAGTAAGCGTAACTTGTATTATTTGTTTTAACGTAACATATTTTTGATTGTCTCTTGTGTAATTTCTTTGTATTCATTTTTGTCTTTCGATTCATTAAATATTTCATGGTCAATTTAGTTTGGTCTTGTTATTTGTGTTCAGTGTTCCCCGATAATATTTTGTGGATTAGTGCTTTGGTAAAGATTTATGTATACAGTCTTAGCCTGCCTACAAGTTTAAGCATTTCAGTAAGTAAGTAATTTTCAGTTCAGCAAGGTAAGTCACATCTTGCAGTAGGATGCAGCTACGACAACCCCCTTTGTCCGAGCCCTATGGGAATCTTCTGTGGTGGGTTTCCTTCTTTTAGATCTTAGGGTGACTTTAATATCACAGTGGCGCTCAACACTTTTCATCCCCATTATGACTACACCCTTATTTGAAGGGTTTTACCGCTTCGAACCGCCTTTCTCCACTGTTTTAGCTAGCCGCACGCCAAAGGGGTAACATCATCCCCTATTAATTGTCGAAGTGCCAGTTTCGCACGTGACAACTTCGTTATATTCCCGCCTCCTACAGAAGAGAAGCACCTTCACGAAATTCTTGAGGATTCCTAACAAGGCTTTGGAAATTCGGTCTGCCATTAAAACTAACCTAAATTATAACGCAGAGAATATTGAAACAGTTACTATGTGAAATCATTAAAATCTTCAATGCCATACTAAAATTGGGTTATTTCCCCTTCCAGTGAAAAGTGCCAGAAATAGTCTTGTAGTTTATTTTTAAATCAATTAACCCACGCAATATTGTTTAAGTGCACTGTACTCTGATTAATGCATGAATCAGATTATTTAATACGACCCACTAGTATTAATTTCCTGAGTGTTAAATACAGTTCAGAACATGAGTTTCACCATGAAAATTTATTTAGCAACGTTTCTGTTGGGAATTCTTTGGGTAAATCCATCAATTCAGGTAAGTTTGTATCGTAGTAATATTTATTAAAGTTTTCTTCTTTGAAAGTAGGTAATGTATAAATGTTACTAGAACCAACAAAAGAATGTGGAAATAGCTAATATAAAATAAACAATTTTAAATTTCAGAAATCGCGAAAACTAAAGGTTTCCCTTTATTATGAAGCCTTGTGCCCCGACTGTTCTACGTTCATTGCTGAGCAGCTGTATCCTGTATATCAAAAAATAGGATCCTTTCTAGTCATTGATTTGGTACCCTACGGTAATGCCAGGGTAAGATTAATAAAAATTTAAAGTTAAGTAAATGCTTTTACATAAAATAACATAACCGTTCGTTGGTCTCCTTCACGTAAAGATAAATAAGTAAATCCATATAAATACTTTAGTGTTTACGCCTATTAATCATATTTGATTTCCGAGTAAAAAAATCACGTGATGCTGATAATTTAATATAATACCAACGAGTATACAATGCTTAGAGAAGCAATTTTGTAGCTGCGTTAACACTGTCGCCTGTATTTATTTAAACAATTCTGCACAGCCGGCTTGAATGGCGTTAAGGTTAGCACACTCCCGGTCTAGATTGGTGAGATTTTTATTGCGGAAAAATATCTGAAATAGTGGTCTCTTTTCGTACCCGAGGTAAAACTGTAAGCTTCGTGTAATGCAATGTTTGGCATAATTCTAATCAGGTAGTGCCAATGGACGTAGTAGTCGATGCACGTTGAATTCCCTGGCATATTGATTAAACCATTTTAATGTAAATAAGTTCAGTGCAGTTATTGAAGGTGTGGTGCTTAACACACCGCTCTGTACCCATAGCGTGCGAAACAACCTAGGTATGAAAGCGACTTAGAAGGCCTTAACCCTACATGTTGCGGGTCATACTCGCGAAGTGTAAGTGCCCATACCTTTACCATTACATACATTTTTAATGGTAATATACGAGTACATACACTAAAATTCGAAAATAAAACCTAGAGTTACAAAACTGAATTTAATAGAAATGATTTCACAAAAAATATAACTCGCCAAGCAAGTGATTAGAAAAAATTCTAAATAGCGAAGAATATTAACTATAAAATTTTAATATACCTTGTTCATGCTGGTTTAAATTAAATGTGAAATTAATGAATTAATTTTATCGGCAATTAAAAACAGAAAATTATGCAATAAGGAAATGATGGTTAAATTTTCGGTTATAACTATATGCTTCGATTGGTTCGAATTAATTTGTAATTACCTAACAAATATTTTATAGAGAAACAAAGTCAACGGAACTTGGCATTTTGACTGCCAGCATGGACCACAAGAATGCGCCTTGAACAAAATCGAAGCCTGTGGATTATCAAAGAGCCGTGATCAAGACAAGGATGTTGAATTTGTAGATTGTGTCGAAAGTCAAGCCAGTTACAATGTTGATATCAAAAAAGTGGCCGATTCTGTAAGTTTTGTAAATATTTAAAGTATTTTTTTTACTAATTTTGTTTGTTTTTTTAACAGTGTGCTCCTACGCTAGGATTAACTGGAGATGTAATATTAAAATGTGCAAATGGCGAGGAAGGAAGTGAAATTCTGGCACGTTTAGGAGAAAGAACCGATGCTGTAGATCCACGAATAAAAAGCGTACCGACTATTTGTTTCAATAATATAAATAATGAAACGTTAGACCATGAAGCGCAGAGGAACTTTTTGGGTACTGCCTGCAAATTACTTCGTCATAAACCCAAAGCTTGTCCTGGAAATAACGAAATTCCCCTCTTTTATTAGTTTTTTTGTTTTATCTATTAACTATTGTTGTAATAAAAATGTATTTTTTTAGACTTTCTGGATTATTTCTCTTTTTCTAGCAGAATTGTCATGCGGTACAAGCTTGATTGTTGATACAAGCACAGAGATTGTTTTTTGATTTTTCTTCCCTTGGATTTAACAACCTCTCATCCTCTGTTGAAATGTTTTTCTATTGTTTTATTATATTATCAAAACATTTATTAATTAAATAATTTCAGAATTTAGATCTTCAGATAGCTTTAAAGAATTTTTTAGTTAAAATTTAATTGATATCAATAATGTCAATTAAATCATCAAAAATAAAAATGAAGATATTTCCATCGCCAACTACACAATTAAAGCTACAGGTAGCGCTTTAAATGTTTGGTTATTATTAATTTTGAAACGTTCCTGTAACGATTTGAAAAGTATCTTTAAAAAACAAATGTTGACTATAAAAATCCAATTGGTTGGTATTTTTAAACATCTTTTACTATATTTTCGCCACGGTTTTTAAATATTTCAAATGTTTTACTTAGGATTGTGATGAGCGGGTTAGTTAAAACACAAACACCAAGGTTTAATTCGTTATTTAGTGTCAACAGGTATAATATAATAATAATATATTATGCGGATCGTATAAGGTATCGGAGTGAATTGCTTTTAAACCAATGTCGAACCATCTTTTAGACACCGTTAGCACTACAGAATCGCTTGGCCCCGTTCGATGTCCAGAGTTCATTTCGAAGCAGGTAAGGAATGGTTCATTGGCAAGTGATAACTGTGGCGCGCCCCTCTGGTAGTTAGGGTGTAGGATGTGATTATGTGTTGTAGGTGGCCAGGGTGCAGGCGTTACATCCCCCCCCCTCTGGATCCTTTTGGCGACCTGACGAAGGGCCCAGCATCACTGAGGTGAAGGTTGTTTCCTGGGATGTTCTCCCTTCCGATTAGGTTGCATGGGTTGTAGGAGTTGACCCTTTGGTCCCCGATAGGGACTAAGGGCGGACATGTGATAATTTTATAGCATTTGAGATTGACCTGGTGCGGCAACATCGTAGGTTGTTGGTGATTTTTTTTGAAGGATGATGTATGGATCGTCACGTTTTGGATGAAACTTTGCGCAGCGTTACCCAGAGGATGTGTTTGTACCAATACTCGGTCTGCGACTTTGTAAGAGGGTATTTCTTATCGTTTCTGGTCTGCATATACATATCTTGCTGCGGTCCTGTTGAGCTTCTTGTAAAAGTTTAGCTTCACGTATGGTGTTAGTCAGGCGAAGGAGGTACGGTGTGACCTCTGCGACAAAGTTTTCTGACTGGATAATGGCGTTTTGGGCTCGGGTAACAACATTAGTAGGTCTGCGTTTCCGCCCAAAACTTAAAAAAGCTGCAGTTTGGCCTGTGGTTTGGCAAGTGGCTGTATTCATAGCTAACCGAATGGCTGGAGGCTTCTTGGGCCACCATGATACGGTTAAAGTTTGCTTAATGTCGAGGCGGGAAGTAATGTGTTGCATCACTGCGCCGATGAACCTGGGGGCCATTGTCGCTGTTAATACGACGGGGAGTCCTAAAGCGGAGGAGGATCTCGTTGATGAGAATGGTGACACCGGTAACAGCGTCGGCCTGTTGTAGTGCTCTAACCATCTGGAAGCGGTGTCTTCCACAATAAAAATCCATTTCTCTTTTTGTCTGGCTTCGCGCAATGGTCCGAATAAATCGATAGATAGCCTTTCAAATAAACAGTTCGCAACCGCCGTCTTTCTCGATGTAGCCCAGCCCTTTGACTAGGTCTGGCTAGAGGGGCTAAAAAACAAACAACTTAAACTAAGAATACCTAACTACCTAAAGGCAATACTATTCTCCTTTCTAGAAAACAGACACTTTGAAGTGAAAATAAATGCTGAAGTCTCGGAAAACAAAAGTATACGAGCTGGAGTCCACAAGGCAGTATATTAGGACCAGCTTTATTCAATATTTACACGTCAGACATCGCAAAAGTTGAAGCCACTCTAGCAACATTCCCTGACGACACAGCCATAATAACACTAAGCAATGACCTAACAGAAGCAACGCAACTACTACAGGCTGCAATTAACAAAGTATGCAAATGGTTTAGTAAATGGAACCTGCAAATCAATACAAGCAAATGTCAAACAAAAATATTTACTCTAAGGAGAATCCGCTACCCAGCCAACATCGACATCGAATGGAATACCCCCGACAAAACAGTGAAATACCTAGGAGTACTTCTAGACACAAAATTGTCATGGAAGCTCCACATCAACCATAAACTAAACCAGATTTATACAAGACTAGTACAAAAACAAATATAATCAAGTTACAAAGACTACAGAACAAAGTCCTAAGAATTTCAGTTGACGCGCCATGGTTTATCAGAAATACACAATTGCATCAAGAAGTAGGAGTTCCAACAACAGAAGAGTACATAAAAACAAGTACAAAAAAATTTCTTAATAACATTAAGGCATGCGATGGAGCAGCTCACTATAACCTTGGCAAGCAAAATATCCGCTCCTGGCTAAAGCGCGGACTCCCCCAAGACCTGTTCTTATCAGATGAAGACGAATAATCATACAGCGGTGTTCGAGGAATCAAGATGAGGCATAAGTTAGAATAGCCATTTATAGCATATATTAACATGTTTGTTGATCTGGCAAATAAATAAATATTAAAAAAAAGGTCACTTCGTAGAATATTGTAGGTGGCCAGGCTGCTAGTGCGTCTAACATGATTTGTTATTTTTTGCAGACGTTATTGAAAAAGTGTACATTTGCATTTTTAAATTAAATTTACTTGCAGATTTTTGTATATAAATGAAACAAACCAGAATGAAATCAATAATATCAGCGATGAAGTTCCTCTTGGTAGTTTTATCAGTTTTGTGCATCAAGGATTCAAGCTTACAGGTATATTTCAAGTTTCTGAATAGAATGTTATTATTTTGATCATTAATTTTTAAAATATTTTTTGTGATGAATTTTTTGACATTATTTATTTATGTTTTTAATAAAAAAAATTCAATTGAACAAGACAAAATTTAAGGAATGTTTAAACGTTTAAAAAGCAATTATTAATTAAATACTATATTTTCAAGCCAACAGGTTTAATAAATTAACGATTGTTATTATTCCTAATATTAATTTTTTTAAATTTCTCTGATCGTATATTGCAGCGAGTTTCTTGGCGGAATTTATTTAAGTTTTTAAGTTTGAATTTTTCATTTGAAACAAAAATTTAAGGGGTGTAATTGAGAATATTGACAAAAGGGTTTTCAAAACATTTATTAATTAAATAATGTACCTTCAGCATGCAGGCCAGAAGATAAATGTATTACTCTACTATGACGCTCTCTGCCCTTTTAGTGAAATATTTATAGTAGAGCAGCTATACCCCGCTTATCAAAAAATAGGATCGTCCCTTAACGTTGAGTTTGTACCATATGGAAACGTCGACGTGAGTATTATTAATGTTAATGCGAATGTTTTCAAAGTATTTTAAATTTTAAAGAGTATTTGTTATTTATACAGAAAAAGATAGTGGATGGTAAAATACAGTATGACTGTCAACATGGGCCACTTGAATGCGCCCTAAACAAATTACACGCATGCGGATTAGTCAGACTTTCTGATCAGGATAAACAGGTGGCATTTGTGCATTGCATTGAAAATCAAGAAAGGAAAGCTGATGATAAAACTAGAGCCAACACTGTAAGTTTATTTTAAAGTAAAAGCTAGCATTATGGCTTTACATTTTTCTTTTAAATAATTTAATTAATATTCGAATGTTAAGAACCTAATAAAAACCACAATATGATATTAATCAACTAAATACTTAGTTGCCGAAATACGTATTTCGTTTATTAATACTTTGTTTCTGTAAGGTTTCTGATGTTCGATTAGGTCATTAAATCATTAGTTTAATTTTGAAAATAACCTAAATTTTCGATATTTTCAGTGTGCCCCAGCTGTAGGACTGACTGTAGATGATTTGCTGAAATGTTCGACAGGTACTGAAGGTGACGAGCTTTTTGAAAAGTTGGAAGAAAAATCGGCTAATAATGGGCAAGATAAAGTACCGTTTTTTTTATTTAATGGAAAGTATGATCCAGTTGTAAGAGAGCAAGCTTACAGAAATTTTTTGGGCACTGTATGTAAGATGTTTTCCTCTCCACCACCAGGATGCAATTAGGAGTACCAAACTTTTCCGATTTAGGAAATTTGGTGTATCTGTTTTTATTAGATTAAAGGCAATATAAAAATGTTGTTATTTATATTTTATCGTTTATAATAAATGTTTTAATTTTCGAAATGTTTTACCAATATTTTCAATTTACATTCTTTACGTTTTTGCTTGAGAAACATGTGAAAATTATAGGGAAAAAAAAGTTTCAACAAAGGGTAAAAACATTTTTATTTTATTTCAGTTATTGGAATTTACAATGAATTCTACGAGTTAATTGTTTGGCATATGAAAAGACGAAACGCCTAGTGGTGTCGTCTCGCTAGTGAGGGTGATTTAATTACTTTTGTTTTTATTCGTTTAAGCCGCACGGCCACTTGCATTGGAGTCTTCGTATCGTTGGTCGTTTTATTGTAAACGTAAACTTCGGTTCATCGACCTTTATCTTTCATTTACGCAACCGTTTTTCTATTACATTTAGTCCTTCCTGTCAGAGGTTTGTTGCTGTTTGACATGCGAGACTGGCAGTGTCGGTCAGTGTTATGTTTGATGTAGTTGGTAGTCTGGAGTAAAAAACAGTATAAAATTAGGCCCAAAACTTTGGCTTAAGGGACAGCAGCAGTGGTTGGGTATAATTTATTCTGAAACGTCGTTTCTAAATTTGGTTTGAAAATAAATACGGTTTAAGTAGTAGATAGTATTGATTAAGAAAAGATATGTTGGATTTTAAATAACAGTCTACTATGTTACGCACGATCAGATGCCTGCCCAACATCTAGAAATATTGTTTAGTAGTATTTTTTACTACGGAGTGATGTTTGAACGACGTGGCAGAAGATGTGGTAATAATCATAACGTCCAGAAAAGAACTCTAATTAATGAATTACAAAGGTAGAACTGAGTATGAACCTTGCGAAAACCAAAGTGATGTACGAAGACGAAGGAGAAGAAAATATTACTGTAAATGCAAATGAAGTAGAGAAAGTAGAAGAGTATGTACATATACATTTTGGCCAGACCGTAAGCCTGAGAAGAGAAACTGAGCCAAATGCATGGAAGCAAATAGTAAAACCGGCCTGGGTGGCATTTGAAGATTAAGTTCCATTAAAAAATAAAAATCGGGCATAAAAGAAAAGTCAGTGACACTTGTATCCTACCAATTTTAACTTATGGAGCATAGATTTGGTAGGTAAGACAACAGAACTTGAATACGGTCAGAGTTGTACAGCATGCAATGGAAAGAGTCGTGTTAGGAATTACCTAACGAGATAGAAAAAGTAAGTGGATAAGAACGCAAAGATAGCGGATGCAGTAGAAGAAACACTCAGTTTAAAGTGAAGGTATGCAGGACACATAGCACGCCTAGATAAGAGTCGCTGGAATAAAACCATAATCCAGTGGCAACCTGGAAGACCGCCTACGCAATGGATTGAAATAGATACAGCAACACAGAACAGGGAACAATGGAAAGTTATGGAGGAGGCGTATGTCCATAGATGGACTAGATATAGGTACTTTAATTTGCAAGCGTTTTATTAAAATAGTCTATTTTTGAATTAATTAACATTTTCCAATATTTTCTTACTTTTTACTTCTTGGTTTTTACTTTTACATCTGTTATTGTCTTTTTCTGTTTTATTGTTCAACCAACTCTTATACTGCTTTTTCTCTTTTAAAACGTTTACAATGTTGCTAGTAAAATTCTACTCATTTTTCTCGTGTTGAGTACCTGCCAGAGCCTTTGGTATTACTATTTCTAAAGTGTTTGTATCCTTCCTTTTAAATGTTTTAAATTTATTAACTGAATGTGGTTTCATAGTTTTAAGACTCGTTACAGATAACCATTCTTCCAAGGTTGTCTTATTTGTTCATCTTAAAAGTGTTTTAATCTTGTACAGACGTTTATAAAAATCTAACCTATAAATGCAAACCGATGTAGCAAACTAAAATATACAGTTTAATTTAGTTAAGGTAAAACCCATTAGAGGACGCCAAATACAGAACTAACTGTAAAGTTTTAGGTATGAATTGTAACATATAAAATAAATGGAATGGGATGGCCGTATAAGTGCAACTTATTAATTCCAGTTAGCGATGCTCGAACAAAGACATATGGGGAATCGAATAGTGCCTTATTGATGAATGCAGTTTGACCAGAATGATATTTCACAGGAATGGGCCTAAGAGCGGACATATGTGAGCCCAATTTATTTATGTAATCAGTTGAATTTTGAGTATTAGGAGATACTACAAAAAATTCACCGGGTAATCTTAAACTATTTTTGACGCTTACGAATTTGGGGTCCCCATGGATAACTGAACGAAGACCCAATAAGATGCTGGGTAGAGTTTCTGCCCAAAGAATAGTTGCATGACATCTGATAGCTGTTTTAAGACAGCGATGCCACCTTTCTACTAATCCGTTACACTGGGGGTGATAAGCCGTTGTTCTGTTATGAAGGATTCCCAATATTTTTGATAATTCGTTGAATAATTCAGACTCAAACTGTGCTCCTTGATCAGTTGTGACTATGTGTGGGCTTCCAAATCTTTCTATCCAATGTCTTGGCAATAGTTTCAGTTGAAACATCACTTATAGGCCACGCTTCAGGCCATCTTGTAAATCGATCTATAGCGGTCAAGCAGTAGCGAAATCTATCTGATGGAGGCAAAGGACCAACTATGTCCAGGTGAATATGTGAGAATCTTTCTATTTTAATTATGAAAGATATTCAATACAAAAATCTTTATTTTTGCGACAAAAATAATCATTGAGTGAATTATTTATTTCCATGACAATTGTCCACTCTGATGTTTATGATTGAAGATGTGCAAACATATTACAACCACAGCGGCAGCGTCTATAATAGCCCTTGTTCTTGCGGTTTAGTATACATGGAAAAAATGGTCGCTCGGTACACACACGTATCTGTGAACACAAACGGTCATACGATATTGTTTGAAAACTCTTAGATCATTGCCAATGCTCCTTATTTTTTCAACAGGAAAACCGTGAGGCTATTGAAATCATCAAAACCCCAACAACTTTAATCGTGACACTGGTTATCACCTGTCAGACATACGGAAGTCTGCCGTTGCTACTCCTTTTCTTCAGACGGGTTTCGCATCTGGCTTGGTTTACAAGTTGAGTCACCGTTCCCTTCTTCCCTCTGGTGGTTGACATGTTGAGTTACCGGGCTCTTTTAGCGCCCCCATTTAAAAAACGCGGGCAAAACGTTGAGTTTTTCTGTCTCAACAATGACACAGTCCTAATTCGGAAGATGATGGAACAAAACAAAAAATATATTAAATAAGATGAAAAGTATTCTAAAAATGTAAAGAAATGAGACAAAAATTGAACTTGAAAAACCTAAATTGCATGTTTTGTACAGTTAAAGTCTCAGAAATTTAATTTTGAAGGTGGCTTGTTTTTACTTGCAATTGCTGCATCACAGTTTGTAGGTTGTTTCCAATAGATGAAACCCTTATTTATTCTGTAAGTACTTCTATTACTTTGTTTTTCTTTATCCCCCTTAATTGTATATTGTCGCTGTTACTGCAATAGGTCGTATATCAAAAATATTGACTTTTAAGGAGAAGGAAAACATATTTCAAGTTTTTTTATTTTAATTGCAAAAAACTACCTTAAAACCTGATAATTGAGAGGAAAACGTCAACACAGATAACAACGCGGCGTGATTTTGACATACGACTGATTGCAATAACCAAAAAGAGGAAGATGATGATATAGGAGATATTTATCGGGCATACGACCTATTGCAGTAACAGCGATGATTAGCTTTGTTGAAAACATCCTTGTGCAAATTTGATGTTTGTTCAATTTTTTTAATTATTATGTTATTTTTCAATAGTTAATGTAAAAACATTTTTTAAATTAGATTAAATATAAGCTTTAGTTGGAGATTAATTTAGAAAATGTGTGAATATTAGAAGACTTTAAACTTTAATTGGAAAAAGGAAAAATTTAGAAGAACAACAATTTAGAATTCAAAATTTAGGGTAATAGATTTCGGCACTACTTTCAAGATTAGTCCAAGCCTGTTCATATACTTATTTAGTTGTTTGGTCCTTCGATTAAACACTATAATTAACCATTGTAGTAATAAATTTGTATTTTTTAGACTTTCTAATTTGTTTAACTTCAGTTTTTCTAGAACTATTATATGGTAGAAGCGTGATGTTGATACAAGCACAGTTATTTGTTTTTTGATTTTTCTTCCCTTGGATTTGACAGCCTCTTACATTTTGTTGAAATATTTATCTCTTTTTCCTATTCTTTTCACATGTTACTACAGTAACAAAATAGAGAATGTAGAACATTAGTACAAGCATTTCAAAAATTAAAACATTTGTTTATTAGCATTCAAACCAGATAACGAATAATTTAAATAAATAACTTTAACTTACAAGTTCTTTATTGGAATGGTTTTTCCAAGCATTAGTGTTGTAGTGCACTGTACAATATTTAACGCATTATTCAGATTATTAAAAATGCCCCACCATTCTTAGTTTCCTTTAAGAACAACACAGTTGAAGACACGAGGATCACCATGAAAATTTATTTAGCAGCGTTTCTGTTGGCATTACTTTGTGTATATTCATCAGTTCAGGTAAGTTTTAACCTGGAAATATTTATTAATCTTTTTTCTTTTAAAATAAACAAATTATGAGGTTCTTGCATATTTATGAAATTACTAGCAGCCTACTGTTTTAAGTGTAATACTTTTAAATATACAACTAATAAAAGAATATAAAAAAGTAAGAAATATAAAACAAAAATTTTAATTTCAGAAATCGAGAAAACTAAAGGTTTCCCTTTATTATGAAGCCTTGTGCCCTTATTGTTCTATGTTCATTACCAATCAGCTGTATCCTGTATATCAAAAAATAGGATCCTATCTCGTCATTGATTTGGTACCCTATGGTAATGCAAGGGTAAGTTGATCGATAGAATTAAACTGACTCTAAAAGATATTTTTATTTTTAATTAAAGAACAATTAAAAGTATTTCTAAGTAGGTTACAGAGTCACAATAAATTCATTTGCGACATTATTTTTCCCAGAAAATCGAAAAGTACGTTTATACGTACGTTTATATAACAATTCAGTTGTGTACATTTAAATTTTAAATGTTTTGACGTACATTAATTCTAAGATAACGCGGCTCGATGGGGACTTTCTGAAGTGGAAATAAACAAATCCTTATAAATACTTACAGTGTACTTCTATTAATCTTATTTGGCTTCAAGCTTCAAGGCAAGTAAAAAAAAATCGCTTGATGCTGATATTCAATACAATACCAAAGAGTATACAGTACTTAGAGAAGCAATTGTGGAGTTTGATGACGTTGTGCGTTTGATTAAACAAACCATACAAAATGATCGTAGTCATTATAGCGGAATATTGTTTGAATTCATCGATTACTGACGAGTATTAAAATATTGTTTAATTGAAGCTTAAATGTCATCATATATACTGCACAAATGTGCGAATCAAGTACAATACTGGATAGGTTACGTTCACCACTCTGTATAAATAAAGACAACTATTTTTGCTAATGTAAAGCACCGCAAACTTGATAAAAAATCGAACCTGTTAAATGAATAGATTTTTTGACACCAAACATTTGGAAGCTTTCAGATGCACCACATAGTAAGATTCAATCTCTATGCATTGTGCACTTTTTGGTAAAACAAACAACATATAAATCGAGGTGATTGCTAATCTTTATATTCAATTTCTAGAAACGATTTTATAACCGATCGTATCTTTTGTACTAAATTTATCGAAGTGATTCATAAGTTAATTTGATGGATTTCTCCTTACTAAACGTATTTTTGAAGGTTACAGACTATTTGTGTTTTAAAAAACTCGTGAACCATTGAAAGGCTAAGAGTAAATAAAATTTTGGTTTTGCATGTTTAATTACCCAAAAATTATTTTACAGAGAAACAAAGCAAACGGAACTTGGCATTTTGAATGCCAGCATGGACCACCAGAATGTACCTTAAATAAAATCGAAGCCTGTGGATTATCAAAGAGTCATAGTCAAGACAAGGATGTTGAATTTGTAAATTGCGTCGAAAGTCAAGCCAATTACAACAGCGACATGAAAAAAGTGGCCGATTCCGTTAAGTGTTGTATGCGTTTAAGGTATTTTTTACTAATTTGGTTTTTTTAACAGTGTGCTCCTACGCTAGGACTAACTGGAGATGTAGTATTAAAATGTGCAAATGGCGAGGAAGGAAGTGAAATTCTGTCACATTTAGGAGAAAGAACAGATGCTGTAGATCCACCAATAAAAGGCGTACCGACTATTTGTTTTAATAATAAAAATAACGAAACGTTGGATGATGACGCGAGAAAAGACTTTTTGGGCACCGCCTGCAAATTACTTCGTCATAAACCTAAAGCTTGTCCGGGAAGTAACGTGATTCCTTTAACTTACTAGTTTTCTGTTTTTTTCTAATTACCTAACCATTGTAGTAATAAAATTGTACTTTTTAGACTTTGTAGTTTATTCACCTTCAGTTTTTATAAAAGAAGAAAAAACTCTAAGAGTAATGTTATCTGGCATAACCTTGTTGTTTTTGATGATTCCACCATTTCCACTTCTTCAAATGTCATATCCGTTACGGACGTTAGCGAAGGGGGCCAAAGCCACTTTCTTATACCCTTGCCATGCTATAGAAATCTATTGTCTGTAGTGGTTTCACCTTGTTTTCTGCAGAAATATTGCATCCGCAATTGCAAAAAAACGCCCCGAAGGACTTTTCTTCAGGCGCAAAGGCCCTCCTGAAGACACCAAATTGACCAAAATCTCTTGGTTTATGGTGCTTACCAAGAATAGAGTCACTGAGACTTGCAATATGAAATACCTTGAGCATCTGTTAAACGTAATTTTTTGTGAGAATGGTATGACACCAGTTACCTCATTTTCACAGCATTCTTTCTGCAAATTAAAAGATGCAAATTTTTGATCGACTTAGATGGGCCATTTTTGTCAAAAGGGGTTGAGACCATTAAGCGTTCCTAATATCATTTGTTAAATGCCTCGTTAGTTCTAGGATACATTCCTGCACCTCTTAAGGATGTCAGCGTAATAATTTTCAATCGTAAAGTGAGATCTACGACTGACGATACCGCCAAAGAGTTGAAAATCGTTAGTTTTACTATCATTGCATGTAAAACAAAGGTGTACGCATTTTTCCGCGGAAACCTTATGGAATATTTCACATATCGTGAAATTCTCGCCATATCTACAAACATCTCAATCTTAAATGGGTATTCAAAAGTAAGAATTAATTAACACAAGTACTAAGGCGAAGCCGCGCGATACTGTTTTCTGGATTAAAAATGCTTTGCATAGGCTCACTGAGGGGTCGCAGCGCATCAACTTTAAATAAAATAGTAATAGACGGCCACATCGTAGGAGAGTTTGAAGCTTTGCAAGTGGTATTTTTTTGTTATATTACGCGATTTATAATTTCTTATTTTAACCTTAAATTAATACGAAAACATTTTTCATAAAACTACGTTTCATAAAATTATTGTATTTTGCGAATATTATGGCACCTGACTTGTGGAATCCCAAAATTATCTCGTGGAGCCACAGGGTTCCACGGAACACACTTTGGGAACCACTGGTTTAAAGAAATGTAAGAAGCAATTTACGGGCTTGTACGGTTTCAAGGTTAAGGAAAATCTCCTGATGAAGTCACCTACGATACTGCGTCAAACGTTGAGTTCTTTGCTTTCAACCATGACACGTTCTAAGTCTGAATATTGTGTATTATATTATGTTCTGGCCATAGAAGTCTACGTAATCATTGGTACAAATAAAATAATAAACGACTTCACGACTTTAATTGTCTCATGATTAAAGAAGAAAAAGAACTCAACTCACCTCCTGTTGAAGCTTCTTACGATATTGGCAAAAATGTTGAATTCTTCATCCTCAACTATGACACGGCCTAAGCCTAAAAATTGTCTCTAGCTGCGGAAGTCTGCTTAGTCAATGCTTCAAAGTAATAAAGCAACTTCAGGGCTTGGACCGTATCATGGTTAAGGAAGCAGAACTCACTCCAGCTGTTTAGTACTGTTATGTTTTTTATTTATTTTGTATTTTCCACGTTTGAAGTTGTAAGTGTTGCAGCGCCACCCAACTTGTTATCTATCAAGATGCCACCCTGCCACCTTCAAATCAGTTCTCTTTTGCTACTTGATGTGTCAGGGTGCATTGGTGACTCCACTGGCAACTGGTTAATCATGGGTTAATTGTAACTGAGTCAACTTATTAGTATGTAGTAAGATTTAAGTGTAAATTAAAATATTCAAAATATTTATATTGTTTTTACTAAATCCATCTCTGGTTGAACTGTTTCGACTGTGAAAAAACGAGGCAGAAACGAAGCTGATCTCCACTAAATAGAGACTTTTCTGCAACACCAGCTCCTGATGAAGCTTCTTACGATAGTGGATGAAACGTTATGCTCTTCTTTCACAATCACGACATGGTTCAAGCCTGAAAATTGCATTTTACGACAAGTCTTTAACCGTGGAAGTCTACAAAATCAACGGTAATAAAGTAACTTCAGGGCTTGGATCCTGATGAAGCTACTTACGATAGTAGGCGAAACGTTGAGATTTTCCTCAACCATAACACAGCCCAAGCCTGGAAATCGCTTATTACATCCTATCTCTAGCCGTAAATGTCTATATAATCAATGATACACGGTGTATGTTCTACGGCTCAGAAGTGGGGGATAAAAATGGAAGAAAGAACAGAAGGCTATTATTCACCGTGACATAGCACATACGCAGAAATCGATAGAACATGTAAAAATAATATACAGGGTGCCCGTTTTTCGACCTCAAGCATGGGGATCTCTGTTATTATAACAGATGCGAGATCGGTTAAATTAGGGCAAAGTTGCGCATTTTTATGGTGATCAATTATCTGAATTTGTATGTTAGACAAAAGTAGATGTTGTTGTTTCCAAAGCATTCTTCGCAAAAACATTTTTCTTAAATTCTAATCAAAATGTAAAGCTTGACCATATCATGTGATACATAGTCGTAATCAGAAAAAAGAGCTCTATTCGAAAATGCAAAAATCAAATATGGCGCCCATAAGAAAAAAAAAATTAAGTGCTGTAACTCTTGCATCTAGGATGCCTTGGAAAACACAATGCCAGATTCAGATTCCTTGTAAAAAAGTGCCTTCACAATGTCTTAGTTAAAAATGTCTAGTTTTATTGGTTTTCGTTTAAAAAAATTAAAACAAAAATCACAATTTTCCATTTTTCTCCAATAATTCAAAAACTAAAAATGACAGATCAAATTTTCTTTCAGATAATTGATCACCATAAAAATGCGAAACTTTGCCCTAATTTAATCGATCTCGCATCTGTTATAATAACCGAGATCCCCATGCTTGAGGTCGAAAAACGGGCACCCTGTATAGGGATAATGGAAGGCGCATGAAACGAAATTGACGAGACACAGAAATGCCAATTTTGGGCACACCAATAGAGTGCGAGACCCAAAAAGGAATACTACAAAATAAAGTAAACGGCGAAGAATAGGCTGAAGATGCAGGGATGAAGTGAAAGACGCAATGACTATGCGAGAGTTGAAGGAAGAGGATTGTTTTTGCAGAAAAGAATGGAATCAATCACAAATTAGAAGAGGTCAGGCGGTACTCAGTGGTTAGGACTTTGCAAAGACCAAATTAGGTATGATTTGGGAATATCGATATATTTTAGAAAACCTCGGCTCAGTTAATCGGGTTCGACTATTCTGGCTACCTGGAAGTGATAATGTTCAGGGTGACGAGGAAGCTGAATTCGTGGCCAAAGGGTGGGCTCTTTCAAGTTCTTCTTTGATGCGGAATCAGACCTTGGTCTTTGTAAAAATTCTACCATCTTAAAGTTTAAAAGTTACTTATTTGGAAACCTTCAAGCAAGATCTCGACCGCTTTCTTGATTCAAAAGGAAACATCTAAAATATTAATGGATCTTCTTCCAGTATATGACCTTTGTAGATTTTGTAAAGAGACAGAAAATATTTCCTTTGCTTTCTTTTGCAGTGTCTTGGACACCAAAGATACATGAAGTACCTCTTTGGGTAAAGTCCTAGTCTTTAGATCATCGGGCTAAATGCGGATTGCTATAAAGGTACCTACTCCCAAAGTGGATGGATGTCCAATGGGTTTAGAATCAAACTGCTACGACTCCGAATGAAGTAAAATTCCTTAGTTATAGGATTTGGTTTGGTTTATGGTTACAGCTTTCTGAATTTTTCTAATTTGCTTCTATCAGTTGCTTTGGGTATTTAGTTGATGTAACACAGAATCAAATATTGAAAGATACTAGAAAATCTTGGTTGAGTTAATCGGGTTCTATTCTTCTAGATATATGAAAAGGTGGAACTCTTCTGAACTCTTCTTTGGCGTGGAATCTTGGTCTGTCAAAATCATTTTGCAAGTTATTAATAACTGGATTTACTACCAGTTTGGAAGTTTGGAAACCTTCAGCAGCAAAGTCCCAACAGTTTCCTCGAAGGAAGCATCTAAAAATAGTAGCAGATCTTTCTTAGGTTTAGGACTAAGAAAATCAATTGCAGATTTTGCAAAGGAAGCAGTGTTTTTTAATGACTTAAACATCAAAGTGGCTTAGCCATTAGTTATTTTATATTTAGTTGAATAAACACAAAATCAAATATTTAAAGGTACTTAGAAGATCTTGGATCGGTTAACTAGGTTCCACTACTCTAGGTAAATGAAAAACGAAACTCTTCTGAAATCTTCTTTGGTCCGGAATCAAATCATTTTGCAAGTTATTAATAACTGGATTTAATACTAAATTGGAAGTTACTTATACAAAAACCTTCAGCAGCAAGCTCTCAACAGTTTCCTCGATTCACAAAAACCTTCCTCAAGTATCTGAAACTAATGGCTTTGACTAAGAAACTCATTTGCAGATTTTGCAAAGAAGTAATTTTTCAATGACTTAGAACCAAAGTCACACAGAATGCCCATTTGGGCAAAGTTCTAGCCATCAAACAAGATGCCAATCTCTCTGAAGGTACTCACAAAGGTAATGGATGCCTAATGGGCTTAGAGTTAAACTATTGCGACTTTACACCTCCGAATGCAAATAAATTACTTAGTTGACGAACGGTTAGAGCTTGCTGACATTTTTTTCTGCTTCTACAAATTACTTTGAATATTTAATTGAAAAAAACACAAACGCAAAGGGTCAAGAAACCAACAAACAAACAGACAAATAAACAAATAAGCAAAAGAATAAAATAGGTAGAATAAAACAATAAAACAAACGAATAAAGAAGAAGAAAGAACAAAAGATAAAGAAATAAAAATGTAGAGTTTTTTGAAAGATTTCCTGTTGGCTCAGCATTTTAAACATTTGCCTAGTAGTGTTGATTAACAGCTGCTTCAAACCAAAACAAACTTAGATAACCTTTTAACCCTAGTCTAATTTAACGACAAATAATGCCATAGAAATTCAAAAATAGACGTCCTTTATTATTATTTCCTTATATTACATACTTAGAGCATGTGATAAACTCCTTAGTTGTAGAAATTTCACTTAGCTTTTAGCTTTTATTAAAGTAAATTACTGACTTTTTTGTTATTCATATTTTGTTTGTATTTAGAATAAGATTAAACATAGGTAGTGTAAATTACAAAAAAGCCCCCAAGTAAATTTCTTTGCAGTAAACTTATTACTTATTAAAGAGATTTAGGCAATCATGAAGTGTTTGTTTACTCATAGATTGGTTTTTATCAGTTATTTCCTGTTAAAAAAAATTATTGATTAAGTTAATCTGATTAAAAGTACGGACATTCTTTTGGAATGAACAGTATATAATTTTATGTGTGAGCTAAGTTTTCTTGTGTGCATTAGTTCGGACATATATTTTAGCTTATTACTTATTACTTACTGCTTAAAATGAAATTTGTTTTTCTTTTAATTTTATTCCAGTTTTTTTGTGAGAATTATTCTGAGCAAGTAAGAAGATTTTTTTTATTTTGGTTTTGTTTCAAGCACGATTTTTTTTACATAAACAAAGACTGTTTTTTTCTTTTCGACATTTCGAATTTTTAAGTGTGATATTTTTTTATTTTGCAGAATTCAAATGGGCTGCTTAAAGTTTCGGTTTATTACGAATCGATGTGCCCTTATTCTATTAAATTCATCAAGGAACAGTTATATCCGGCCTACGTTAAGTTAAATTCTTCGCTTCAGGTACATTTTGTACCTTATGGCAGAGCTTCTGTGAGTACTCTTCTAATTTAAGAATTTTTTTTAATTTTGGAAGTTTAAACTGTTTTTAAGCATTGTTATCTTCTGTCTTTTGGGGTGTTAACTGGCATGAAATTAGCCCCATGGTATTGTTTGTTTAAAAAAATGAGCCATTATAGCCTGAGAGTTTTCTCAGCCAATAAAAACACTCCATTTTGGTTGGTTTTAACTAAATTTTGTTCTTCGTAGCACAGCAAGAGAAATGGCAAATTGAAATTTCGCTGCCAACACGGTAAGAAGGAATGTTGGAGCAACAAAGCACAAGCTTGTGGTTTGGATGCTGATGTAAAGCAGGACAAAAAGGTGGAATATGTAAATTGCCTAATGAGCCAGTCCAAACCGCCCAGTAGGAAAGGGGTTAAGCATGTAAGAATTTTCGATTTTTTAAAAGTGTTGTTTGCGAACAAACATCTTTTTTAATTCAAAACACCTTTAAGCTTTGTCATATTGAACTTCTTGATTTATAATTACTCTAAGTTCAATGCATTTTTTAGCAAGATATCAGATGAGTTTGAGGAATTTCAACTGAAATGTTTTAGTGAATATGCTAGTTATACAGTATGCTTCAAAAAAATATAATTTGTGTACCTAGTTTCAAACATTGATTTTTTTAAATACCTATATGATTTTTAAAGTCGGTTTATGGCTGGTTTTTCGATTCTAATTTAACCTTCAGGTATGGAAAATAAATCTCTTTTCAAAATCAAACGAAAATAATTGGAAATCAAAGGAAAGGTCGGCCAATAATTACGGACTAAGTTTTTTTAATTTAATTTTCAGTGTGCTCCAAAATTGGATGTAACACTCCGTTCGATATTAAAATGTGTAAAAGGAACGAAAGGCGATACACTTTTAGCAAAATATGGAGAACAAACACGTTTGGTGGAAGCTGTTTCGAAATATGGCGTACCCACTGTAGTTTTTAATGATAATTTTGATAAACAGCTGGATTTAAGAGCTTTAAAAGGATTTCTGGATGTCTGTTGTGATTTGCTACCTGATGGAACTGAAGGTTGCCCACCCAAAGTAGGAGAATGTTAAATATTTTTTTCAATTTTTAACCGAGATTTTGTTATCTTGATTGTTATTATTTACTAATTATTGTTACTACTGTTATCACTATAACTGCAACATAAATTATTATAAAAGTCAAATTACACAGATTTCGTTTTAATTTGTTTGGTTTTATGTCAGAAATGTGTTGTCCAAACCTCTAATGTTTGTTTGTCTAATGTTTAGTTAGCCCTTTTTATAAATTATAGCAATTAATTTATTATGAATGTGTGAGCTGGACAGGGCCGTACTAGTGTAAATTATAGCATTTGTCCTGTTTGAAGACAGGGCCCCGTTAAACGGGCCAATTATACCAACGCGCGCGAGTGTCCGAGCCAGGATGCTGATGTAAGTTAACGGACCTTGTCTGTCGGTTAGATAAAAATAATCTGCTGGTAATTCACGAATAATGACGCTCCTAACCAAATACGTTTATGCAACACATCATACACCTTCGTAAATTATTTCAATTATTTTTTTAATTAAAAAACGTCACACATCAAAGATAGCTTACTTACTTACTTACTCCTAGGTCTTTAGCAGCCCATTAACGGCAATGGTTTCTCGTTTGAACTTCCCAACTTTAGATGAAACCAGAGCAAATCAGTTAGATTTGTGCTTGGTTTCGAATCGGATTTACTTTTTCTCTGGTACTTTTCCATCCCTTTCGGCTTGTTGCTAATGTCGTCCTATTGCTAACCTCCATGGCTTCCACGTCTTTTTTGACCATATCCAAGTAGCGTGTCCGGGGCCACTCTTTTGGCCTATTTCCTTTGAACTTCCCCTAAGAACTTTTTTGACACTCCTTGTGTCTTTCATCCTTGGCACGTGGCCCAACCAACCCACTCTGTTACTCTTAATCTCATTCACAACATTCATAGTTCTATCGCCCTGTTACCTCCGGCGTTGCGGGTGGCCAAGGGAAACAGCATGCAAGCCATGTTTTCGGCAAACAAAACATACGAAGCGTAGAACGAAAGATATATATTTAAATATGTACACAAAGTATACAGGTTGGTTTACACCATATATGTAACAATGGGTAAGGATGTACAGGAGTTGGAACGACGACGGGGATGACGGACGTCAACCGGCGTGCCTCGTAGGAATTGGTTTTCAGGCCTCTCCTGAATACCACAACGAGCCTGGATGCGTAGGTCTGGAAGTTGGGTTGAGCTCGAGGATGGAACTGGAACTGGAGCTGAACTGAACTGGACCCGGACTGGAACTGGACTGATGTGGGACTCCGGTCGAAAGGCTTTGCTTATAAACCCTTCAAGTGGCGGGAAGCCAGCGGATTGGTTGTCGGGTGGGTTGTCCTACGTGAGGTGATTGGGTAACAGCCCTATTGTTTACAATGCCGTCCGCGTAAGCCAGAATCTGGAATCTATTCAGAATTGTACCCCCTTTATTTATGTGTAACCACCTTATTACCCCTTCTAGTACCAAATTGAACAACACAATTAAAAAAAGAACGCCTTGCCTTAGGCCTTCGATAAATCTGAGTTTTTCTGACAGCTTCTCCTCTATCTTCACTGTAATTTAAGAACCTTTTAAGCACATCCTTATGATCCTTATTAGTTTATTTGGCACATTTGACTTTTCTAATATTCCGTACATCTTCTCTCTTAGCACTGTATAAGAGCCTTTAATGAAATCTATAGGTAGATGATAAAGCTTTATATTTTCTTCGTAGCTCCTTTCCAGTATTTGGCCAAACGTTATTTACATTTTGCTCCAAGGTTGACCTTCCTTTTTTGAATCCTCATTGCTATTGGCCCACCGCTTTCTCTATTATTAGTACTAAGTAGTTTCTGAGCAGTTGTAATGCTTAGAATCCTATATCGCATATTCAACAACATATTCCCCTTATAATTTTGAAAATTAATGCCGTTATCCAACCCTTTGGCAAGTTTTGTTTTCGCCATATCCTTTTAATGAGTTCAGACATTTTCTTTTCTAAGCGTTTTTCACCATATTTTAACATTTACCTACCCTGTAGTCTGGTCTACGCTTGATGTGGTATTGTTTTTAAGACTAATATGCATTATTTCTCGGATATTTTTTTCGTTTGGTAACTCATATTCATCCTCATTCAACTTTTTCGTGGGTAAGATCCAGTTTTAGGTATTCCCCAACATCAGTTTTCTCTAGTCTTCAGTAGCGTCTCAAAAAAATTCTTTCTACAATTTCATATTGTAACGAGACGCATCAGCTGTCAGCCGTAACGTGAATCATTTCGCTCGTATGCTGTTGTTCCAACCTGTTCGCCGGTTGAATCATCGTCTCCAGACTGTTCCGTTACGTCATCGTCTGGAAAGATCCGGATTGGATTCTAGAAGGCCGCTTGGTACATTTAAGGCGCGATTTCGTGAATCTACAAGAGAGAGCCTACCAAAACGCGATCAAGTGCTCGGTTAAAATAAATGTACGCGGATCAAATACAAATACGAATACGTGCATATAAATAAACTGTATAAATAAATTAGTTAGTGTTACGGGTTAATATTAGTGGTAGGTTGTTGTTTCATGTTAATTGTTCTTCTTAGAGTAGCATACCCTTTACAGGGCGTTGCCGATCCTCTCTCCATATGCCTGTGGTGTGCGTGTCAAGTAGCCTAGAGACATAGGGGACCTACAGCTTAATGTGGGCTCCAAACCACGGAAGTGCTTGCACTTCTACTCCATAGAGGACTTTACTAGGCAGAATACACCTCGGTGGTTTGCCATTGCCTTCCTAGGGAAGCGTCCGGGTATTTTAGGTGTATATGTGACCCTGGGAATCGAACCCGGGCCATCTCAGTGGTCAGACGCACGCTGAACCAACTGAGCCACGACCGCTTAATTGTTACGTTGTTTAGATGTGTTAATAAATAATTCACACCACACACCGTAGTTTTAAATAAGCTACTGTTTCTTTGTTCTTCCATGTTTTCCATTACTAACAATTTGTGTTCCTTAGAATCCCTCTTTTTCTTGTGACAAGTCTTTTTTGCTTTTTCCTACATTATCTATACGCCTATTTGGTTTTCTCGTTTACTAAGATTTCTGTAGTGCTAAAATACCTATTCTATATTTCTTCAGTTCTCCCATTATGTTTTTGAATGTCCCCTGAACGCTACATTCCATGATCCTTAAATTACAATTTTTTGAGCTTTTTTATTTTTCCGATTTTTTCCATCTTTGTTCTTGTCCATTGTTCTGGTCGTTTTCTTGTCCCCGTCTTAAGCTCTCATCCTCTTCGTTACGACCTGTTTTCTTGAATACTATTTCGCGCATATTCCTTTGTAGATCTGATACAGTCCCTGTCTATCTTTATACTTTACCATCCACCATACATTTTAACGTTTTTCCATTCCTCTTTCAATTTCTTGGCTTTTTCTCCGATCCTTTTCGAATCGCCCTTTCTGTTACTATCCTCATTAAAATACGTTCTTTATTAAAATTGTAAAGCTTCCCAGTTTCTAAACGTTATAATTTCTTTAAATTTTATTTTTTGATTCTTATTTTGAACATATTTTTGGCTTTCACCTTCAATTCGATTTTTGATACATTTGGTGTTTGAATTCTAACATCTTGAACTTCGCCTGTTATTTTCTCTTTTAGCATTACAGAATTTCAGCTCCAGTATCGCAACTTTTGCAAATTATTTTTGAACATTTTATTTTTAATTCTTCGACATTACTTCAACAATTGAATCACTGAATTGGGAGTGTTGAAACGTTTTAGTTTTGAATTAACATATTTTCTGTTTAAAAATGGCAGAATTTTAGCTTTAGTTTCATAATACGTATTTGTAAATTAATTTTTTAAATTTTATTTTGGATTCTTGTTTGGGGCATTTTTAACTTTCAACTTCAAAAACGAAATCCTATAATTCGATTTTTGATATATTTTAGGTTTCAATTTTAACATCTTTTTAGACAAAGGAGCAAGCTTACTGATATTATGTTTGATTATGCTAATTTCTTTTAGAATATTTTAAAAGGATTTTTGAATTTATTTTGTAAATATTCGGTAATAAGCTTTAAAAAGAAAAACTCAGTTTGGTTTTAAAATTACAGAATTTCAGTTTCAGTGTCACTTTTCGAATTTTTCTAAAATTTTATTTTTTGATCCTTATTTTTGGCCTTCACTTCCAATAAAATTCGATTTTTTGGTACCTTTGAGGTTTTAATTTTTAGTATCTTGTTAGAAACCGAAGAAAACTTAAGGATTTTGAACATAATGGTTTTTCGAATAGGGATGTTTTGATTTATTTAGTAAATATTCGTTAACAAACTTTAAAAAGAGCTTAACCCATTATTTTTTTTAATGGCAGAATTTCAGGTCCATTTGTAATTATTTTCTTAGATTTTATTTTTCGATTCTTATCTTGGATATTTTGGCTTTCAAAAATTAAATTCCGTAATAGCGATTTTGGAAACGTTTGAAATTTAAATTTTAACATTTTGTTAGAAACAAGGAAAATGTTATGGAATTTGTGTTTGGAAATGCTAATTTTCCGATTAGGAGTTTTGATTATTTAGTAAAGATTCTTTAATGAACTTGAAGAAGCTGAGTTTAGCTTGTTAATTTCTTCTTTGAAGATTGCAGAAGTTCAAGTTTAACTTTTGAAAATTAATTTTAAAATTTTATTTTACATTCCTATTTTGGGTATTTTCAGCTTTCATTTTGAGGAATTAGATCCAGTAATATCCAGTTTTAATAAGTTGGATATTTTAACATTTTGTAAAAAATAGAAGATATTTTAAAAATGTTGGGTTTCAACTGGCGTCTCTCAATTTTTCAAAGGGATTTGGAATTTATTTACTAAATGTTCATTAATGAATTATAAGAGCAGTTTAACATTTTTAGAATTTCTTTGTCTGTAATTATTTTTTTAAAATTCAAAAATCAAGTCGCACAACTTGAATAATGTTCAATTGTTAAGTTTTTAATAGAAACGAAATTTAGCCAGGTTTGGCCTTCGGATTAGATAAGAAACTCGAGCTTTTCGAAAGAAAGCTGTATGTTGGGTTGCCTAAGTCTACTTATTTTACCAAAATGTGATAACTCGTTTGATATTTAGAATTTAAAACGTTTGGCTGAAATTTTAACAAAAATTTATTCACTTGGAAGTACCTATACCCTGTTGAATGTGAAATTTAACGTGCAGCACAAGAGTCTTTATTTTCTTTTTGTGTCCATTTCTCCTACGGTTTATCTTTTCTTGGCCTCACCAGTTCTATACATTCTCTATTTCATTCTCCTCTTCTTTGTTTTTATTCCTTGCTTCTTATTTATGAAAATAATGTTGAATAAAATCCATCTAACGATTTTCATATTTAGAATCTTGAAGTATCGCGAATAAATTGCACTTCTTTTTAAACTGAGAGAGTTCATGTTTACACGCGTTCGGAGTTAGAAATACAATAAAGACCCGAATTTTAGTAACAAATTAAATACAAATCGTGTTATTTTTAAGGTAGCAAAAGTCGAATTAAATATAGAGGTCAACGAGCGCTGTGGAGATAAATCACCTGTTTTTATCCGGGTGATTTGGTTTGTGCTGAGTGCGATAAAGCCTGCAGTTGCTTCTTATCAATTTGAGTAAGGAAATATTTCTTGTTGATAACAACTTCGAATTTTTGATTATAAAATCGTAACATTTTTAGTAAAATGTTGATAAAATACGAATGTAACTTGTAGGTCTTGGGTCTTCAGTATACTCTTCTTTATTGGGATTCCTTTAATCCTCTGCTCTTGCTACTGTTTTCATATCGTTTCATTTTTATTCGGCTATTCTTTCCATTTCTTTCTCACCTTCTTCAGTTTATCTCCAATCTTTATTAAAGCTTTTCCCTTTTTGTTACTTTAAATATAATAAATGAACGTAATTTGTTATTTGCCCCATTTTTTTAATTAACTGAAAGACCATTAAGTACTTTTAAATTTACTTACTTAAAGCAAACGCAAATTACAGAGGCAAATTCACTGCGCAGCTTACCTCGTGAAATAAGCGAGTCCGTCCGAGAAATATGTTTACTGCGCATCCAAGAATTTGCCTCTGTAATTTGCGTTTGCTTTAGTTACTTACTTAATCCTGATGCCTATCTACCTTTCGGTGTAAGGCGTAGTAGGCTTAGTTCGTGCTTGGTATCCTTTTCCATATTTCTCTCCATTTCACTCTGTCCTCCGTTAACTGCCTGATATTTCTCCAGAGTGCACCTCTCTCTTCTGTCGCTTTCTCACTTCCTCCTGCCAGATCTTTCTCAGTCTTCCTCTTTTTCTTTTCCCTATCTCTCTTGCTTCATAAGTTCTTCTGGGTGTTCTGTCTTCTCCCATCCTGTTCACATGTCCTAACCACCTTAGTTGTCCTTCTTGCATTCTGTGCCTTATCGGTTGTATTTTCAGTGTTTCCCTGTTTCGTTTCTTATTCTATCTAACTTAATTTGATCATTTCTGTCGAAACTTCATCATGACCTGGTGCCTTACCTATTATCATTTTTTGTAATGCATCTATTAGTTCTGTTTATGTTATTCTTCCTGCTTCATCATAACCTTCCTGTTGTATATCTTGTTCTCCATTGACTTGTTCATTATTCTCTACTTCTATTTCATCTTCTTCTAGTAGTTCTTTAAAATGTTCCCTCCATCTTTCCATAATTTTTTCTTCATCTGTAATTATGACTCCGTTTTTGTCTTTTATGTTCTTTAACATGATGGTTTTTGATTTTCTCATTTATTCAAGTAGGATATTGCAGAACATTTTTTGGTTTTCCCTAAATGCTGTGGTCAGTTTTTTTTCCAAAATCTACCCATGTTTTTTTAATCATCAGTTTAACTATATTCTTCCCATCTGCCCTCTATACTTTGATAAGTTGTTCTAGTTCTCTTAGGTATATTGTTTAATTGTTCCTGGTATTTTCCTTTGACTTTATGTTCTTTCAGTCTGTAACTTTTAATTTCTTCTTTTATTATCTATCTTTTAGTTTGTTGTGGTATATCTCCTATTTTTAGGTTCATTTTAACTAAATAATGGACACTCCCTATTTAAGCGCCCCTTTTTGCCCTTATGTTTTTTACTAGTTTCCATATTTCTGTATTAACTAGGTAATAATCTAAAATTGAACGTTCCCCTCTATTTCGTTCTTCTCTTGTATATTTGAGGATTTCTTTATGTGTACATTTTGTGTTACCTATGGTTAGATCATTTTCCATACATACATTTATAATCCGTGTTCCACTATCGTTTTTTGTATCCTCTCCTTCTTTACCTAGCCAGCTTTCTATTCGCAGGTTATTTTTCCCTACTTTACCATTCAGATCTCCAATTACTACTATCTTATTATTTTCTGTTATATCTATTGCCGTTTGCAGTTCTTCGAAATATATGTTTTTATCGTCCTTTGCTGTATTCTCAGTTGGGGCGTAAGTTACAATGAAATAGTATTTGTAGTGTTTTATTAACATCTCTAATATTGTAATTCTTTCATTTTGTATAATTTTAACTTACAATCACTGCTACTCCTGCTTCTTTTATACCTTTTTCCTTCCTCTTTGTTTCCGTGAGCCCCAATATACTTATTTTAAAATTTTTCATTTCTGTTACTATTTCTACTTTTTTTTTCATTGATAACATTCCATATGCTTACCTCTAAATTATTCTTTTTTATTAAAAGAATTTAAACAGGGTATTTGCTAGTTTTAATTACTTGCAACTTGCAACTGCTTAAAACCAAATTCCTGAGCCAACAAAAATATTTGTAAATTTTGAAAATATTTTTATTCGATTTCATAGTTTTGTTACAACTATTTGCAGAAATTTTCTTATTTAGTTTATTTATTTTATTGCTTTACTGTTTCAGGGTATTCCAATACTCTTCTTTAAAGTGTCAAACAATTAACTATTTACAGCAGTTCTTTTGCGGCTTGGTACTTCGTTTTAATACAGAAAAAGTTTCGTAGTTTTAATTACTTGCAGCTTTTTAAAGCCAAATTCCTTAGTTTTCAAATACAATTTGTGTAAGTTTTGGAAACACTATTATTTATTTTTATAATTTTGTTACACTTTTTCCATTTTATGTATTGTATAGCTTTACTGTTTCAGGGCATTCTGATGTCCTTTTCTAAATTACTAAAGGATTATTTAAAGCAGTTCTTAATTTTGTGGTTTGGTAATAAATATTATAATTACTACGGAAAAGGCACTTAAACTAAGGTGTTTCGGAGTTTTAATTAGTTGTAGCTCTCCGAAACCAAATTTCTTGGTTTTGAAAAGTATTTTGTAAATTTTGGAAACGTTTATATTTAATTTTATGGTTTTGTTAGACTTTTTATCCGATGCCCTAAGGGTAAAGGGTTCCCGAAGAAGATGACTTTTTGCAGGAATTTTCCTAATTTATTTATGTTATGGCTTGTGTGGCTCTGACTGTTTCAGAGCATTCGAAATTTTTTTTTTAAATTACTACAGGATTACTTAAAGTGATAAAAACTATTTTTTTAATGTCGAAAAAGTTCTTAAACAGGGTGTTTCGAAGCTTTAATTATTTGTAGCTTCCTGAAACTAAATGCGTTACATGTCTTTTATCTATAAGTAATAAATAATTGCTGATTTAGAATTTTATAAATAATAATTAAATGCTCGTTAGACCAAAAAATTAATAAAAATATAAAGCTGTAGATAAAATTGGAAGAGTATAAAATATTCAGAACTGTCATTAAATGCGTAGAAAATGAAAAATCGATCGGTAATACCTTGAAAATTTCAAGTGAAAGTGCATGAAGGCATTAGTGATAATAATGTTAATCATAGATTCAATCTAAACACTTACACCTTGATGTTATTCGTACACTTTATGTTGAATTTACTGAATTACGATTATATTCAGCGATTTAATTAAATTTCATCATTTTGAAAACGACCCAACTGTTTAAATGTTTAAATGATGTGATTAACATTTGTACATTTATCAGACAAATTAATGGAATCTTCTTGATTTAAAAAAAAATATATATTTAAATATGAATTAAGTTCTAAACAGCTTTAACATCAGCAAATCTAACAAACTTCTGCGACTTATTTTTTACTTCAGTTTAATTAATTAATTCTGAGAATGGTACAAAGGTAAAGGTGCAAAATCAAGGGTGCAAAGAGAACATTAATGTTGTAGTGAACTGTACATAATGTTATGCGTGTTTTAACTAACCTTTATAGTAATATATTTTATCAACCATCCAGCATTTGGCATCGAGAAGTGGTTTAGACAAGTTCCAAAATGAGAATTTTGTGGGTGATAACCTTGTTTGTGTGTCTTCTTATTCAACAGTCAGTTCAGGTTAGCTATTTCAACATTCTTTCGATACTTTTTCTAGAAATTGATTTTACTGGGTTTACTTTTGATTTAATTGTTTAATTTAAAGGACCTTAATTAGGCTGTGAGGCAACTTCATTAAATTGTAATTAGAGTTTAAATTATTTTAAATAGTGAGTGATTAAATTTGCTTTTTTAATCAATTAAAATGAAACACATTTCAGAAATTAAATTTAAAATTCGAGTATAATTTTTTAACCTTGCCCTCTTAAGTAAAAAAATTACGTCAATCAGAAAAATAGTAAAAAAATCAAGTATCACAAAAAAACCGTCTGGGATTTGAAACAATGCATCGTTTTCAAAACTTATCAAAAACACTTATGATTATTTCAAAATTAACTTAATCATGCATGGATGCAAGTCATTTACTTAAACTTATCTATAAATAATTGTAAAACGTTAGTTTAAATGTTAAGATAGCCTCTTCAGATTTTTTTAAAAATTCATGGTCAACAACAATCGGTGTTAATCCGCATTTCTCCGAATGGGTTTCTGATGTTCTTTTATAGAAATTTGATGCCATTGAACATCTGATTCAAAAATAGAAACTTGCAACGAATTTAGTTTTCTAAATTTGGAATAACTTTTAAATGAAAACGTTTTTACGTTTGGAATTCTTTATTACTGTTGCGTAATTTTGCTTTTCTATTTGTTCCTCAGCTGTTGCTTTGTAAAAAGTGGGACATACCGGTAAATCGGTTGGTCAAGTAATGGGGAAATTCCGATGAGAGGATTAATTTGTTAATTGTTGGTTAATTGGAGAACTTGATTTGTTTAAAAATAATCGTTTTCTTAATCGATGTGTTTTTGCTTATATTGTTAGTAAGAAATAATATTAAGATTAATTTGTGTCAGTTTTATTGTTCGATTTTCGAAGAAAATAAATATGATTATTCTGATAAATGTTTGTTTACGAATTATTTATTTATAGTAAATGCAGATATGAACCGTAAATAACTTTAATAATTATTACAGGAATCCTCTGCCCCGCTTAAAGTGTCAATTTACTATGAATCACTTTGCCCAGACAGCGTAAGGTTTATCACAAGACAACTTTATCCTGCTTATCAAAAAATAGGATCGGCCCTTTCGATTGATTTTGTACCTTATGGCAAAGCTTTTGTAAGTACTTTTTTTTATCTATTTTAGGCTTTAAGGCAGGGGTGCTCAGACTTCCATCGGCGATCTACCGTAAAAGTATTAGGCGGCAAGTGATTGACTAGGTAGGGAAAAAGTATAAAGTTTATAAATGGTAGGCATTTGTGTCTCTAGAAAAGCGTTTTTGAATTATTGCTATACAATCTACAATCCCTCTATAAGCCGAGATATTTGAGTCGAAAGTTGCCGTGTGTTTTGGGCCCTTCGCGTTAAAAGAATTATTTACGTGATCGACTAGTTAATAAATTAGTACTTATCTTTATTTTTCTAATTTTTTTAGTGAATACCCTTTTAATCTTCTTTTTATAAAAAATTAATCTCTTTAATTTTTGCATTTTTCTTGGTCTAACTTTTCTTTTCTTTGGGTTTTTGCCTGTGTTAGGTTTAATGTTTTATTTTTGCTCTAAATACGCTCCTTTAGTAATTTCGATATTTTCATTGTTATTCTGTTTAATATCTTCATTCTGTATTTTTTCCTATATTTTTCGTAAATGATTGTAGAGTTACTTCTTTTATGAAAAAACCCTGTTATTGTTTAATATCAGTTAAATTTCTTCGTTCTGTATTTTCCTATGTTTCTAATGAAAGGTCGCAGGTTTACTTCTTGCATTACAAACCTTTATTAGTATTTAGTTAAAGTAACTAGTATCAGAAGAAATGAGCTTCTTTATTTTTGTAATTGTTTACTGAGCATCATTTTTATTTTATTTGAAAAAATCATTTCGAAATCTTTATATTGTTTCGTTTTTGTATTTCCCTTTTGGTTTAACTTTTCTTTTCTTTCTGCGTTTTTGTGTTAGTTTGTCACGTGCTAAATCTGCACTACGACACTTATAAGGGACGTCGAAGTCATGTGGCTCTCGGCTAGCAAGCAGTAGAGAAGGGGGTTTCGAAATACTATACCCTTCAAATAGGGGTGGTCGTAATCGGGATGAAAACGGAAAATCGCCCAAGTTGGTCACGAGGAGCGTACCGCAGATTGCTCCTACTGGGGTTGAGGGTGGCTGCACCCTGCTGTTGTAGGTACTTACCCTTGCTTACTGAAATAAAACCACTGGTGGATAGGCTCACAAAGCTATACACAAATATTAAAACAAAACACAAAGGCACAAATAAAAGACGAGAATGAATTATCACTAGTTATACCACGAGAGCATAGAAAATAATCGAAAATACTTTGACGAGTTACGAGACGTATTGTCAAGAAACACCACGAGTCGCGGCAGCGACGAGTGGTGTTTTGCGACAATACGTCGAGCAAGGAGGCAAAGTATTTGATTATTTGCGACTGCTCGAGTGGTATACAATTAGATTATATAATGAATAAATAACAAAACTGAATTTTATGTGCAAGTGACGTTTGTTGACAAACAATGTAAATATGGTTGCTACGGAAAAAATTGAAAAAATATTCATAGTAGGTTCGAGTTTTACATTGTTTAGGACCAGCGGATATACCAAAGTGATTATACCACGTCGTCAAGGGTATATTCACTTATCAATACGTAGTAACCAAGCAAAATGCTTGATGCTGATTGGTTAATTATATTATGAATTGTATAATCAATAAAATTTAATGAATGCAACTAAAATTCAAAATATGACAAAATGAATTTATAAGTTCCATCTTAAATTACGTGAAAGGGGTGATTAAGGGATGCCGCATTTATTTAGTTTATAGCAAATCAAAAATTAGCATCTAGGCTCCCTTAATCGCAATAAAAGAATGATGATGGCAATTACAAAACTTAAGCTAAAAATCTGGCTGAAAATAATTACACACATGTAACATGAAATACGTAAGCATTGCGACAGTTCGCACTGTTTCTGAATGGATAACACTAAAACAAAACGTAATACGCACTGATTGAAGACTCAAACACTTTGCCGAACAAAATAAGCGAAGAAAAGAATGCTTGTAGTACTTGAAATTACTGACAAAATTTAACTAATGCCTATCCACGAGTACAGCCGTAATATACGGTACTAAATTCGGCCTAAGTTGGTACACTCAACCGGCAAGTAAATGCAGCCTAAAGTATTTACTTTTACCTGGGAAGGGCTTTGTTGGTGGTAGCCCGAATGGAAACGATGCGATGGTCGGCTTCCAACCTCAGGGAGAGTAAGCAGCGGTCGGCGTAAAAAGAAGGGAATGGGATCCTTCTTCTGGAAGCAGATGTAAAGACAACAAGATGTCCTTAACTGGTAGTTGATTTTATCCAAGAACGAAAAACTGTGTGTGGAACGGAAACTTCACCAAACGTCGAGCTTAAACGGAACTTCCAACACAGAACTTAAATTTCCCGGTAGGAAATAAACGACACTATCTGGGATAATCCGACAAATACGCCGTACGATAGGTTTTCCATGAAAACTATACGAAAGCGAGAGACCGATACGTAAAACGGGAATTTTCTACCAAAAAGCCCGGGAACGGTAATTCGCTATCGACCGACGGATGTCAAAGTTTGCTATACTCTAAGGTGCCTTGTTATTTTCTTTCGTAAAACGAAGGATGCTAAAAAGAGATGCACAAACGCTCTTGCTGCACGCGAGGTGAAACTGACAGGCGCCAAACTGGCGTTGATTTCCCGCGATCCGGTGATTCCCCGAGTTAACAATGACCAAATCAAGCGAACAAATACTACATTACCATATTTGGTCATCCTATTGGGATTTCTCCGAAATATTCCGCAGCAAAAAAGAAATGTGCTGATCAGCTGATCTGATATTATTTGCGTGAATTCTGCAAGCTTCAGGGCCCGCTCAAACTTAGAAAGAGAGGGCTGTATTATACTAAGTTACGCAAAATTCAAAAAGCCGTGGCAAGTTGTGTTTCTTTTGTTATGCTTTAGATACGCCTCTTTAACTCACTATATTTCGTTTGTTATTGTATGTTTAACAAACTTGAATTTGCATAAAAGCGATTTGCAGAAGCTTAGTGAATGTTACTTCGATTAAAGGAAGTAAATTATTTCTAAAAGTGTTGACAACAGTAAATAGAGGTCGAAGCTGCAATATTATAAGGATAGAAAAAAGAAGAACTGCTAGTATACCAAAAGTGAGAGAATAGCTATTGTTTAAGAGAAATAGGAGAGATGGAATTTGGACCTCTGGAACAATCAAGAAGAAGTAAATCTACGATCATTTATCAAAAATACAGGAAAAAATACGGATTGAAGAAATGGAATTGATTTTAAACAGCATAACAAACGAAATATCGTAAGTGAAAGAGACTCCACAAGAAAAATATAAGGCTAAGAAAAATTAGATCATAAAGGCCAGTACGAAAAGTGAAGAAATAAGTACGAAAATTTTGAATTAATTTTTTTAATAAAATAATAAGATTGTTAAGTGTATAAATGCTGTTTATACATTTCGCTTAATAATAATGCACTAAAAAATTGCAAAAATAAGACCAAAATAAAAGTTAAACCAACAAGAAAAATATGGAAAGAAAGATTTTAAAATTAAATTTCTTGAATTTACTTATTGGTAATAAAGGATTATAATCAACATGAAATGAGCGGGCAGATGGTTTGGTAAGGCAAGGCTTGGAACAACCCTTTTGTGGTCCCGAACCAGCACTCCCACTACCCCCAATTGCGCTTAATACCGAAAAGGAAACCCGCAATCGCCACAGCGGAAGATGGGTCAACAAGAACAAATGCCACCATGCAAGGATGGCGATAAAAATCCCCTCATTGAAGATGGCAAACTTTTGTATAAAGCTGCCAAGAGACAAACTACGACTACAGGACACTGTAAACTAAATAAGCACATGCACAGGATGGGACTAAGTGACGATCCAACCTGTCTGTTCTGTGCGAATGCCCTGTACTCGCTCCAATCAGAGGATCCATGCTAGGGGATTTCTGGCCTACCATGGCCAGGATTAGCAGCATATCTCTGGCTAGTATCCTTAGGTTCATCCAAAGGTTAGGATGGCTTGAGTGATGCACCTAGAGGAGGATGTTGCAACGGAGATTGCACAATGGACCCATACGAAGCCTAAGTGCATGTGGCGAAAGTCACCCTCCACCGATAATCCAGAATCCAGAATCCCAACATGAAATAGTATACTGTAACATCTATTATTCTTTAAACATCTTAAAATTCTAATGCCCAAAGACTCAAAAATCTGTCCTCCAAATTTAGGGTTTAATTAGTGAAATTAATGGTTTCGTTAATTTTCTAGCATATAAATTAAAAATCCACAACGTTACAATTAAAGATGGTTATCAATGGTTTGAATATAGGAACATACAATAACTTTATGTCGTGGTTCCTTACTGGCCCTGAATAGCCAACCCACATTGCATTAGGTACACGTTACAGGATATAGAGGCAGTATTTGCAATTAATAGGGTGCCACGACTTATAACACTTTCCTTTTTGTTATGATTTTAAAAACCTATTTATTTAATTCTCTTGAAAAAGAAAATTGAAAAATACACGAACTTAGAATTTATTAAATATACAAGAATATACATTAAAAATAAAAAGACGCAAAATTACAAAATCCAAAAAATGCAGTTTGATTAATTGTGTAGAAAAATAATCAAATAAATTTGTGTTTCAGCATGAAAAAGTAAACGGTACGTGGAAATTCGAATGTCAACATGGTCCAAATGAATGTTGGGGTAACAAAGCTCAAGCTTGTGGCTTACTACAAGGAAAAGAACAGTCTAAAAATGTTGAGTTTGTCAACTGTGTTATGGACAAATCGAATCCTGCCAGTGAGGCAGCTATTAACGAAGTAAGCATTTTAATAACCATCCCAAATGTTTTTGGATAAGACTTGGTCTTGGAAAATGAGGCTATTTTTTGTAAATTGGTGAAGAAAAATGTGACTATCATTATTTCTTATTAGTACTTTAAGTTAAAATATATCTGTTAATTACGAATCACTCAAAATGCAGATGTTGGACCTGCGCAAAACAAAAATATAGCCTCCTCTCATCGAAAAACACTGGGAATGGTTTATATTTATTAGCAGATGTATTTACTTATTTATTTTTGAATTTGAATTTCAATCTTTCCAATTTATCAATAAAATCCAAAATAACTCGAAGGACATTTCATGAATAAATAAGTGGTTCAAAATTTTCGTTTGGTCCTTGAGGGGACATATATTCAAATCTCAGCCTCAATTAAAAGTTAATTCTATTTCTTTTTCAGTGTGCCCCTAAATTAGGAATGACAGGTGAACCACTATTAAAGTGTTCGGAAAGTGAACAAGGCGATGAGCTTCTCGCAAAATATGGAGATCAAACACATGCTGTAGATCCTATCATAACATTTGTACCGACGATTATATTCAACGACAAGTACGATGTTGACATTCAGGATGGTTCCTTACGTGATTTCCTAAGGACTGCTTGTAGGGCTTTGCCCAAGAAGCCCGATGGTTGTCCAGCCAATTTGGATGTACCTGATTCATCATTTATGGACTTTTATTGATGGAATTCTATTGCTTAGTTGTTTTATTTTGGTATTAATGTACAATTTTGTTTATATTTTAAGATTTAAGAAGAATGATGTTTGACTGGTAATATAAATTTGTTTATTCTTCTTTATTTTTTTTATCACCTTAGAAGTCGACTTTTTTCAAAGGGCACCCAATAATTATAGGTGCTTTTTGCGTTTATATTTTCGTAAAGGTTTTTACTTACAATGCCTTTTACACTTTCATAATGTTTTCATAAATTGTTTGTTAAATGTTTTAATTACACCCATAAAATATAAAAATTAAAGAAGGTAAGATGTTAACTGCGGATGAGAAGGAGGACATAAGGAAAACAGAAGAACCTGGAAGGTGGAAGATAGTGGAACACATCATGGGAGGAAATAAAAAATGTAGCACAAAACAAAAACATGTCAAGAGCAAGATACAAGAAGTAAAAAACTAAGTTGTGATTGCAACGGTCTTACATTTCACGCTAAGTAAAGTAAGCAAATAAGTAAGTTCCACGACCACGATGAAGTATTGGTTATTTACAAATTTGTAGACAACCATTCATACGCATATATACAGCAGGAAACCCATCTGCCGGGACAACCAGGTTCATACAAAGCTTGAGCATCTGAACGTAATAGCAAAACTGTAAAATCACCAAAGGAAAAGTATTTTTTATTTTGAAAATAAAGAAAGCACGATTTATTTAGATTGCGAGTTCTCGACAATTGTAGTTTGTGTTTGTTAGAAATGTTTGTGTTTATGTTTTTATTTATTATCCTTAAACTATATTAGGTACTGTTGCGATATCTTCCTTTATTTCCTACATGTGATTTATCTATTTTGATTTCTTAATTAATGCATTTTAAACTTGAGTAATTTTGAAGTTCTTTAAAATCTCCAGGAATTAAGGTTTGATCACTGATAAGGGAAAATCAGTAAGAATAAAGAAGAACAGAAAGAAGAGGAAGTAGAAGGAAAAGAAGCAAAGGAAAAGCAGAGGACGAAGAAGAAGTCCAAGAAGAGAAAGAAGAGGCAAATTTTTATAATGCATCTCCAAACATCTTTAAATTTTCGCAAATTTTAGATAAAATAATTGTTTTCATCCATTAGTAAATTCGTTTAACAACCGTTAATAATTAATTATAAAACAGTAAATCTGATGAACCTACATAAGCGAGTTTGTTTAACACAAAACCCGTCTCGGTGTTTAATTGTGCAATAATATTTGTAAACAAATTCGTTGCCTCATCTTTTATGTGTTATTCCTAGGTTAATAATGTTTGTTTATTCGTACCTATGTATATTCGATAAATCAACAAATGATTCACATTGAGTTTAAATACATGTATAACAACGTTGTAATAATTATACATAAATATGTGTTTACGCCATGTAAAATATAAATCAGACAATTGTGTTTTATTACAGTTATAAAAACAATAATCAACGAATAACATACGGAATAAATACAAGCCAGAAGCAAAATACAAAACGACAAAGGTAAAAAGAAAATAAAGTAAAAGGGTTCATTCTAGCAACGTAGCTTTAAAAATGATAAATAAAAAAACCAAAAAACGGAGAGAGAAGGAAGAGAAAAAACGGAAAAAGATTAAATTTTCTGATTGAGAAAGTCGTAGACAAAATTAGTATAAGGTAATTCCATAAATATTTAAGAAAGGTTGAACAAAAATGCACAAAGGGAGGGGGAGGAAAATATAATATTTTAATACAAATGGACAGACAACAGGTTGAGGAACAAGATAAATAGAGAAAGCCAAGAATTGAAACTGATGAAGACAGACAAAGAATTGAATGTTTGGGCTCCAATTAAGCCCACAAAAATTAGAGAAAATGTACGAAAATTTTTTAAAACTGGACGAAGAACAGGAGAAAATCGAATATTAAAATTGAAAAAGACAGATAATAGGGCGAGAAACAAAGAGAAGGTAGAAGGTGAAGGACTGAAAGTGATCAAAACAAATAAAAAGGCTGAAAAGGCAGAAAAAAACAAACAAGACAGGGAAAGTCTTTCGGCGTTCGAACTTCTATTAATTTCACAAAAATTTATGAAGGAGAAAAGTGCAACATTTAAAGAGAATAAGAGAGATAAATACTGAAGCTACCCAACAAAGACAAACAAAAAGGGTGAAAGGCAGAACAAGGAAAACGAACGAGAATTGTATTTAAAGGGAGAATTTTTAAATAATTGAGCTTTCATTAATTTCACAAAGTTCTAAAAAAACTCCAACGTAAATTGATGGCAAAAGAGGGCGATACAAAACGGACTGCAATATGTAGATGGAAGATGACAAATCAAAGTTTACGTAGCAAAGAGAAAAAAAAAATATGAATAATTGAAAAAAGGAATACAAACAAGAAGGGCGAAAAGACAATAAACGAAGGAGAAAGGAATCGTATTTAAACGAAACGTAATTTTTTCATATTATAGAAAATTCAAAAAATTTGTTTTTGATGATACGGGGCTGAACAGACGAGATAAAAATGCAACATTTAAATAAAACAGGACGGATAAGAAGTTGAAAAATGAAGAGAGGAAAGAGGGCGAAGGGTTGAAAGTAACAAAGACAGACAAAAAGGTTGAAAAGGCAGAACGAACGAGACAAGGAGATTTGAAAAATTTTCAAGGAAGAGAGGAGGGGGCGCAAGAAAAGAGAAAACAATGCAACATTTAAATAGAAAATAGCAAATAGTCCAGTCAACGAACGCTTAATAGGGGGGTGTAGAATGCATGAAGGGTGTCACAATTTTTGACTTCAGGGCTTTGTTTGGAGTCGTTAGGAGGTAAACATACTAAAAGTCCCCGGACATAGAAGGTGAGCGGGGTGCAGGGGGGGACCGAGAAGATCCATTTTTTTGATTTTTTGCTTATATCTTGAAGATAGTGGGTTTTAGCGAAAAACTCATTATATACAAAGTTAAAGCTGACAAAATTTCTCACGGTTTTGCTTAGTAAAGTTTTTTTTCTATCTCCAACCGTTTATGAGATATCCGCTATCAAAAATCATTAATTTTCAAAAAATATATATAAAATGTATATACCATTTTTAAGGAAATTTAATCCTCTACAACTTATTTTCTGGGGATTTTTATGTAAACCGAAGAGATGAGGTGCTAGACAGAAAAGTTTAACGAAAAACGTGAGGCAACATATTTTCTTTCGAAAATTAGCGATTTTGGATAGCGGATATCTCATACACGGTTGGGGATAGAAAAAAAACTGTAGAAGGCAAAAATGTTGGAAATTTTGTCAGCTTTAATTTTGTACATAATAACTTTTTTGATAAAATGCACTGTCTTCAAGATATAAGCAAAAAATCAAAAATAGAAACCTTCTCAGCCCCCCCCCCCCCCCCCCCCTGCCCTCCAAATAAAGCCCTATAGTCAAAAATTGTGAACAAAGCAAGGAAACGAACAACAAAATTGAAGAAATTGAGAAAGAAATGAGAACATTCTTTTGTTTATAAAGGACAATTTAAATGCGAAGGAGTAAAATAAGAAAAAGGACCATAAAATCGTAACCGTAAAAAAACAAATCTGAACGAAATGTCATCTATTTAACTTTGTTTCAAGTAATAAATTGTTATCTTGTGTTTTCTTCCATTCATAAACTGAATGAAGAAAATCAAACCTACGATCGAAACTATCATTCATCTTACATTTTACGTACCTACCTATTAATAAATTTCTTGAGTGGGCAAAGATTAACGGACATTAAAAAGAAGTTAAAATTACTTTTATAATTTTCCGGAATTTAGTGAAAAGCATATTTTAGGGTTTGACAGCTTTGAAATACTGCGCGAATTCTATTTGCAAGAAGTTATAACAAATATTATTGAAAAAAATAAATTTTTTAAATAGCATGTTCGTAACTTAAACTTAAAATCAGAGTTGAATAGTAATTGTTTAGGCGACGAAAGTGTACGTGGGAAAATAGGTTTATTAATATCGTCGTTAATACGAACTGCCATAATACAGTTATGCCAATTATACAGGGTGATTCAAAAGTACCGTCATTAAGTTAAATGGCTATATGCTGACCTTAATAGAAGTACATTACAACCAAAATTTAAAGCTTATCGTGATTTTTGTTTATTTTAAATTTTGTTACTAATTTTTGAGAACCGCTGCCTAATATGCATTTAGAAAGCCTGCGATAGAAATTTGACCCTGCAAAAATAAATAAAACATTACACATCAATTATGTACTTTACAGGTTTCAGTTTCCTCTCACATTTTTTTAGACTTAAAACTTTAAAAAGTGAAGAGTAACAGGACAGGAAGATGTTCAAATGTTGCTCCATTATCTTCTACACAAACACAAACACACACAACGCAAACTGTCTTTCAGAGCTGCTGCAGCATCCCGAAGAGCTTCCCCGTAAATTAAAATAACGAGTTATTTCGGTTGCTAGAAGGTTGGGCTGACTTTCAGTTAAAAAGTTCAATGAACGACTGTTATACTGACTTACGTAACATACCTGGACTCTCTTATTAGCATGAACAAGAAAGGTGTTTGATAAATTTAGATTGCAGTGACCCCAAACCAAATTTTGTATTGATCTTTTTAAATTTTTTCTGGGCTTACCGTTTACTCACGACATACGGTTTATTGAGAAAAGTTGTTCTATTTGATATGCTCTACCTACCCTTAAAATTAATGATAATACTTTTGCATCACCCTATATAAAATTATAAAACAGCGTACGCTGTAGGATATGAATGAGAATAATAAGGTAATCGATACGTAAACATTCTCCTTTGATAACTGCGGGTTTCAGTTGAATGTGGATTTTTTACAAAACTTTTTTATGAATTAAAATTTTTGTTTGTTTACTCAGAGTTTCTGTCCAATTTACCGAGGCTTTTCGTAAATCTAAAGGTAAAACGATTAATTATAGTCATTTAATTTTTAAGAATTAGCCTATAAACATTTTATGTTCATATCTAAGTGAGCGTTTAATGTACCTACAAATGTAAGAAATGAACCACATTTAGTATCGAGAAGTACTTCGAGTAAGACTGAAAAAAATGAAACTGTTGTTTTTAGCCGTGATTTTGAACTTTATTAAGTTCACTTACACGGGCTCTAATAACGTAAGTTTTTGAAAGGAATTAGTTATGGGAGTGAATTAAACGTAAATTACGATTGTGAATAAGTTGTAATTGTAAATAATAGAGTATTCCAAATTTAATACTGTAACTAATTTGAAATGATTAAAGTGCATGCGTTTAAAAATAGTAATTTACTGCACATTTTGCAATTAATTTTCATTGCCTCTTAACCGCTGTATAATTGAAATCAAGCTGTGCGTAAATTTTTAGCTTGTTTTACATCAAATTGTATAAAATTGTATTTTCAGTTTCAGAACGGAATAATAAACCCAGTCAAAGTGTCTATTTACTACGAAACGTTGTGTAGTGATAGTGCAAATTTTATTACAAAACAACTTTATCCGGCTTATAAAATTCTGAAGCGTTCCTTGGTGATTGAATTTATTCCGTATGGCAAAGCTGACGTAAGTAAGCAATTAAAATTAAGATTTCGACTTTGACACCCTATATCTCTCTAAATATTAACTTTTGGCTGAGGTAATTTTAGGTAAATTGTAATATTTTGGCCTCACGAATCTACTGTTGGTCTCTCACCCATTAGTTATGGGCCACCCTGTGTATTTAATAGTTTTAACATATAAACATTAGATTTTAATTGGTATAACTTTATTTATTTTTATATTTAGGAAAATTTCAATTAAATTTTAAATTTTCTGCAGATTTTATTTATAGAATATTATTACCTGAAATAACAAAGCCAACAATCTTTTAAGTTAATTTAAATTAATTAAAATTTCGTTAAGGTTTTATGGGCTTTTTGTTATTGTACTCTTTTGTATTTAAATTGGTTTTTATAAACAAAAGAATTCATTCGATTTATTGTTTAATTTCCTTGCCTCCGCTCTTTCGTCTGTTCCACTACTTGTATCTTCTTTGCTTTTCATTTATTTTATTCAAATTGGTATAAAGGTTAGACCTCCCTTTTCTGCTTTTTATGTTTTTAATTGCTTTTCTTTCTACCGTTCATTTATACGTTCTTAAATACCCAGTGTTCTTTTTCTTGTCTTCATTATTTTGCATTTGTTGTCAAAATTATTTTCTTATTTTGCAAAATTTCCTTCCCTTTTCTTCTTCTTCATAAACAAAAGAAGGTTGCTATTTCTTCTTCATTCTCTTCGATTTATTTGTTGTTTTCGTTGTCTTTGTTTTTTGTCTCTTCCACCTTTTGTTTATCCTTCGGTTATTGTTCATTCAAATTCAATGAATATAAGGGTTGGACCCTTTTCTGCTTTTTAGATTTTCTTTGTTACTCTTCTTTTGACCCTTTATTTCTTCTTTATTTTTTTATTTATTGTCAAAATTAATTCTTTGGCTTTCCAAAGTTTCTTGTCCTGTTTCTGATTCCACTACTTCGCTTCAAATTTTTCTTTATAAACACAGAAAACTGCTATTGTTTCTTCATTTTCATCGATTTATTTGTTTATTTTCTTACCCTTGTTCTTTTGTCTGTCCCAACTCTTATTTCTTCGACTATGTTTTCGTTGCCTTTTTTACTCATCATTTCTAATATTTACATATTTGATGTTCTTTTTTCTGTCATTAGTTCCGCATGTATTATCAAAGTCACTTCTTTCATTTGTATTGTTCTGGGTAGGTATTTAAACTGAAAAGTTCGTTTTAAAAGGTTTTGTCCTTAAATTTTAATTCAATTAGCCACGATTTCCTTCCGTTTCCGCGTTAAAGAGGTTTCCGTTTTACAATATAAAAATACATATAGATCGGGCGGGACCCTGATATTATTTCTGTTAAGGCAGTTTTCCGTTTTATACAAGTTCCGCTTTAACAAGTTTCACTGTATTTGTTTTTTCTTTTTTAATTATCTTTCTTTCTACCCTCATTTCTACCTATTTAAATACTCAGTGTTCTTCTTTTATTGTCTTCTTTGTTTACTCATTTATTGTCAAAATTAATTGCTTGATTTTCCAAAATTTCCTTCCCCTTATTTTGCTTATTTTCATTATTTCGTACATATGTTGCTACAAAAACTTATAAAAAAATAATAAAAAGCCTTTAAAACATAAACAATTTATTTTTATCGGACTCATGTACGGCGCAAAAAGGCCAGGGTTTAAATTTAATTACAAAAATTGATTAAATGATGATTAGAGCATGGATTAAGACTTGTCAAATTACCATATAAAATTTAAATGTACTAAAAAATACAATATTAAAGTTAAATAAAAAAAAAAATATTATTAATTCATTCATGAATTAGAACAATATTAAATAGCTAAAATTTATAACAAATAAATCAAAAGCTAATTCATGATTGAATTGAATTATCAAGACAAAATACACACTTGATCTAAGCAATGAATTATAAAAACGAACAGGTGTACACACACCTGTGCGATACATAAATTTGAATCAAAAAAGTAAAATTTTATTAATTACAAAATAATAGTAATAACACTTATCTTAGGCTTCAGTTGATTAAAATAATTACGAAATCTGGAATTCAGCAACACTTGAATCCAAAAGGTGAAATGTGGTTCAGCAGATAATACAGCAAAACGGCATGGGAAAATGGCGTCCCTCCACGTGTAAGCGAAAATTACCAAAAGGATTAATTTCCAGCGGAAATTAAATTATTCCAAACAGGAAAATACACAAAGCTCTTCCAGAAGGAAAATAATGTTAATTAACACCATTAAAATTTAAAGAGGTGTAAATTGGAGCTGAAAATTCCAAATGAAATCAGAAAAAAATGAAGATTAAGCAAAATTAATAAAGATTAACTTACCACCAATTAGTGCAAAACGAACTGTTAACAAGCATAACAGCTACAAATCCGAACATCGGATGATAAATTAAATTACGTTCATTACAAATGAAACGTACAAAAATGATGAAATTTTTAAACACTAAAAACGTTTGTTCAAGCTGAAGTTCTAACGCCAAAGAAAGAAAAATCTGAGTTAAAGAATCCACCACGCCCGACAGTGAAATACTGCGCAGGTCCCAAAACAAAAACAACCCGGATGGCACTTATGCAAATACAGTTGCATAAAAATAGGCGAAGATTGTACTCAAGAAAGCTTCTAAATGAAAACAATTTCAGTGATGGTAATTTGAATAACACAAAATAGAATATAAGAATAATAGACTCGGAAAACCCGGAAGAATTACTTTTAAACGACAATAAAGACAAGCTATTGGTCTAAATAACCAGGCATCAAGAAAAATTAATGAAGAAAAATGTAATTTTGAATCCAAGAAAGTTAAACAAGCACAAAACAAACATTCTTCACGTTCACAACATTGGCAAATCGGAAAAACTGTACAATTAATTTGGGAAATCCAAAAAATTGTAACAATGTTTTCCTTTCATTTCTATGTCTTTAAGTACTCAGTGTATCTTGTATCTGTACCGTTTATTTTTCTCCGTCGTCCTTCACTGATTCAAATTGCTGCGTTATACGAAAATATTAGGTCTCTTTTTCTACTTTTTATATTTTATTGCTTTCCTGTTTACCCTTCATTTCTACGTATTTAACCACTCAGCGTTCTTTTTTTTGCCTTCTCTTCTTTCTCTATTTCTTCTCAAAGCTACTCCTTTATTTGTCAAAGTGTCTCTCTAATTTTTGTGTTACTCCTTCAGCTTTAAATTTTTCTGTATACAAAAACTATCGTTGTCATTCCCTCTTTATCTTTTATCTGTTCCAGTTTCCCTCTTCTGCTTTTTAGCTTTCTGTCGCACCCTTCTTTTACCTTTTATATCTATGTATGCAAATACTCAGCATTTTTCTTTTTTTCTTTTTTTTCCATTTATTCTCGAAGTTACTTCTTTATTTTTCAAACTGCCTTTTCTTACTTTTTATTCATTTTAAAATTTCTGTGTATAAACAAACGATGTTTGTTTTCCTTGTTTTTGTTCTTTCGTATGTTTCACCTCTTGTTTCTTCTTCGTTATTCATTTAATATTTGATACGTTGTATGAAAGTTAGGTCACCTTTTCTGGGTTTTGGGTTTTTTAGTGCTTTCCTTTTTACCTTCCATTTCTCCATAATTAAATATTTAAATATTCTGTGTTTTTCTTTTTTTCTTGGCTTATTTGCTTTCCTATTTATGGTCAAAGTTACTTCTTTGATTTTCCCAAGTTTTTTTTATTCGACTCCTTCTTCATTAATTCTTCTCCAGAAAATGATAGTTGTCACTCTTTCTTCGTTTTCTTCTTTGTTGTTTTTCTTATGTTTGTTTTTTGTCCGTTCCTCCTTTTGTTTCTTTTGGTTGTATCTTTATCTACATCTCTGGGTTATACGAGAAAGTTAGGTCTTCTTTCGTGCATTTTAAATTTCCTTATTGCTTTCTTTTGTGTCCTTTATTTCTGCATATTTAAATATTCTCCTTTATTCACCTTTTTTCTTTCTTTATTTATGGCTAAAGTTAATCTTTTGCTTATGCTAAATTTCTTTCCCTTCTTTCTATTCTACTGCTTCGCTTTAAATTATTCATTGTAAACAAAGAAGTTTCCTAGTTCTTCTTTATTTTCTTCGGTTTGTTTGTTGATTTCCTCGTCTGTGTTCTTTCGTCTGTTTCTTGTTTCTTTCTCGTTCTTTTATTTCTACGTACATACTTACATACCTACTCAATGTTCTTTTCTTATCTTCTTACTTTCCCATTAATTGCCAAAGTTTCTTCTTCTTCTTATGTCACTCTTTCATCTTTAGATTCTTTTTCATAAATAAGCAATGGTTGCCTTTCCTTCCTAATTTGTTTGATTTGGTTATTCTATTCTTTGTCTGTATTTTTTCAGGTATTTCACCTCTTGTTTTATCGTTATTCTTTATCTATCTAAAGTACCGCGTAAAATTGGGTCATTGCTTGAATATTACCCTTCATTTCTACATATTTAAATACTCAGAGGATTTCTTTCTTTTTCCCCATTTATTGTTAAAGTTACTTCTTTGATTTTCCAAAGTTTCCTTCTCTTCCTCTTATTTCACTGCTTCATCTTCGAGTTCTTCCTTAGAAACAAAGTTGCCATTCTTTCCTCATTTTCTTCGATTTGTTTGCTCTTTTCTTTGTTTTTGTTTTTCCGTGTTCCAACCTTTTTTCTTCCGTGTTATTCATTTATCTAAACTGCGTTTGTTCTTCATTTTTCCCTTGCTATTCCCATTTATTCCAAAAATTGCTCCTTTGATGCTTCAAAATTTACTTCTTTTTTTTTGAGAAATATATTTTCTTCTGCTTTTAATTTTTCTTACGACCTGTTTGCGTTTTTGTTATATCCGTATGACGAAGCTAAGCAAAGTAAACAATTTATTACTAAATGTTGTCCATCTATTACGTGGTTTAGTAATTCTACGACTTTAATTGGTGGCGAAATACCCTGAAAGAAGTATAAAATGCCAAACGCACCGCAACAAGCTTTCGGAATATATATATATATTAGTATTGCTTATTATGATAGATATTTAATGAGTTTGACATTTAAAAATTACAACAGATTTTAATTTGTATAAATTTATTTACACCAATATTTTAGAAATTTGCGATTTAAGTGTACATATTTTTGTGGATCTTATTAATTGTTTGTTAATAAGCGGCTGCAATTTTTAATATTTGATTTATATATTGGTACATTTTGAGATACTTTTATCTCTTGCGATATAAATATCCATTCAAATCAATTTTGTGTTTATTGTGTTTATTAGGCTTATCTATTGTTGTTCGGATAATTTTATAATTTCTGTGATGGATCAAAGAATGCATTGAAAAATATTTACCGCCTTACAGCCTACGTTTTTCTCACTCATTAAGTGGGCTGTTGCTTACTTCATCTCCAAATTATTTGAACTTCATGCCTAAGATTTCTATTATTTTGTATGACCTTCCCGTGTAGACGTTCTTTTTATTTTTCACCTTAATTTTTTGATCATCTTCTTCACTCTCAGTAATACGAAATCTATATATCTACTTCTTATATTTATGCTGGATTTTCTAATCTTTTTGATATTTCAAAGCATCCTTTCACCTATTTGTTTGCTCTTGGTATATAAATAGGCGCAATTGAGAAAATATGCCCATCTGGCTGTAGTTACGATTATTGAATATTTGAATTTAAGTAGGCCCAATAATTCCGTACATAAACGTATGTTGATTAGAAAACCCACTAAATCAAACTTGAATATTGTTAATTAAGTTTTCCATCTGAAGTCCATCGTGTGTTAATAAATACGTTAGTGAGAATCATAACAGTTAGTTATTTTAGCCTGAATTGTCCCGAGAATTACATAAAAATGATTTATTTTTCACACGATCTTTAAGGCGGACACAATGAAATTGGTCAAATGTTGGGGTTAATTCGCGTATCTAATGTTTTAATTGCTCTTTAATTTTCGTAGCTGATTTTTAAAAATGATTTTTTATAAGTTTTTATTTAAAATTTTCACATGATCGAAATGTTTCCGGATATTTTTCATTCCAAACGTATGGCCATAGAGTGGGACAAGTAATCCAGTAAAAAAGTTCAAAAAATGTCAAGTAGATTTTTTTAAAATAAACTTTAAAGACATTAAGAACTACTTTTTTGAGAAAAACACAAAAATTGAAATATCTCAAAAACTATTGAGTTTTGCATAATGTATGTTAGGGTTAAATTTGTTTCTTAGCTCCTGTCCCATCACATCTCCAAGGGAATGTATCGAATTACCAGTAACACTACCCTGTGGCACTCCCATCTCAACCATTTATTCTCCTGATATCACTTCATTGCAGTTTACTCTTTGCTTCCTTTCTTTTAGATAACTTTCTAGTCATTTCAAAACAACACCATGCACTCCATAACTCTTAATTTTTTCTATTAAAAATTTCTTGTCTATAGTTTCGAAGGCTCTCTTAAGGTCTAAAAATACCACAGCTACTGAATTGTTCTCATCTATCGTAACTTTCCATTCATGTAATATAATAATCTTCAGGTGAATCTCTAGTTAATTGAGGGTTAGCTCTGTATATTTAACGATTTGTTGTCCGTGGAATACTTAATCTTACGTCAAGCTTTCGACATAGTGATCTTAAATTGTCTCTCTGTTTGCATATTTATTAGTCCTTTAGAAGTTGTATTAGCCGAAAATAAGGCTTCTTTCAAATCTATATTCATCTTTTGAAAGTGTTTGCTTAAAGGCAAACATAGACCAAATATTTTAGCCGTGATGAACAAAGACATAAGGAATTCTCCCTGCTTTATTGATGACTTTAAAAAACAGCATTTCTTGATGTTTCTAGATCAATCCACTGTGATAGTGTATCTAATGAATCTAAGATAGGTTCTAGTAATTCAATAAATTCACTGAGTGAAATCTTTCTATCCATCTAGTAGCACACTTTCGCTTCAAAGTTGTGACATGAGGGTTTGTTTTAAAATTTTGATCTTTTTCTTGCAAAACTGATTTTCTTTTTGGGTAGATAAAAAAATCATGCGCCTTTCCCACAATATCAATACAATTTCTAATCGTCTGTATTTCACAAGATTTGGATACAACATACAACCAAATTCAAACTGTCTGACGGGCAGTGTATATACTCGGCCAGTGGATGGATTTTTTTAATATGAGACTGTACACCATTCAATTTCCCGAATATTGCAGCAGTACCATCATAGCCCTGCCCACGTAAATGCGCTGTTTCTACACCGAATGAGTGCAGGCTTTCTAAAATAAGTCGTGCTAAGCCCTCACCCGTTACATCAGTTGTTGGTACAAATTGAGGAAAATCTTCTTTGAGTATAAGTTTTTCAAGATCAATGTATATGGCAACCGCAGAGTTGAAAGAGACCCTACTCTGCGGTTGCGGTTAATGGCCGGGTTTATGACCTGAGAGTTAGGATATAATTTCCTATTTCCGGACCCCTGGACCCCCCCCCCCATAAATACGCTACTGGTTAACATAGAGTTTGATTCTTTTTAGCAAAAGAAGATTCGTGATATGTGGATATTTAATTGTCAACATGGTCCCAAAGAATGTTGGGGGAATACAGTGCAAGCTTGTGCTTTAGCACAAAGACGAGGACAGGATGCTGAAGTGGAATTTATAAATTGCTTTATGAACAGAGCTTCTAGTAAACATGCAGTTTTTGTTGTAAGTTTTCTATACGTTAGGTATTATATATTTTGAAATTGGGTAACGCTTTATCCGATTTTTCTTTCTTTAAGGTTCTACAATTTTAACACGTTTTTAAAAACTATCGATCGATTCTTGAAATAAATATGTTTTATCTTGCGGTGGTTACTAAATCGGAATATGCAACCCAGATTACACGCCACAGGTAAAGCAGTGTGACTGGTTGCCTATTCAGAGCCAGTAAGGGGTTATGAAATAAAATTGGCATCCTGTATATTATTTGATAAATTGGTAATTTTTAGTTATCCCAAGCTACTTGGCTACAGAATAAAAAAAATTCAGAAATGGGTAAAATTTAAAATTTGATTAAAAAAATCAATCGCAATTTTATGAAACAAAAATTTTGTTTGCAATTTCAGAAATAAGTTTTATAAGCAATAACTTTTTTAGTGTAGTGAATTAGCAAGAATGTCCTACACAAACCTAATGAAATGCGTAAACGGACATGCTGGGGACGAATTGCTAGCAAAATATGGAGACAAAACAAAACGGGACTTACCTGGAATTAAATTCGTCCCAACTATTATATTCAACAACGAATATAATGAATTGATCGATGAGGAAGCCAGGAAAAATTTTTTGGCCACTACTCTTCAAATTTCGAATGGTTCAGTTAAGAAGAATCTTAAATATAGACAGCCCGTTGGAAGACGAAGGGTAAGCTTCCTTTTATTACTAAAAAATTTAGTTATTGAGTTGTTTATGATTAATTCTTTGAAACTGTACTTCCTGTGCAATTAAGCAATTAATATCGATAAGGTTATTGAGATCCTTGGCACCCGGAAGCCTACATTTTGCCCAATAAGCAAACAAGCAATAAAAGAATAATAATCTACATAAATCAACAATTTGTTGATTTTTCTTTGTCACCACAGTCAAATTGAACTTAAAAAAATAATGAAATTAATTCTTAGTTAATTAAGATTTAAATAATGTACTTTTCAGGTGATCAACGCATTCAATGGATTAACCTACAACAACATATATAATTCAATGAGAAGGGCTGTTTATGGGCCGAGGGTTTTTCCAAGAAGTGAATTTAGTCATTTTTTTAAACGTTAATTAAGTAACTTAGAAGTAAGCAACGTGCCAACTAATCAACACAAAATAGTTCCTGAGAAAAATGAATTTTCTACGAATTCTACCTTTTTATTTTTTATTAAAAAGCTGTAGTAAGCCTTAATGTTTAAACAACTAATAAACGCATTGTTTTTAATGCTTAATAAAGGATAACTTATTACTTAATTTTTCCATATGTAATGTTGCACTATACACTATACGAATTAAGAATTTGTAAAAGTTGTAAACCGCAACTGCAACTACTGACACATCAGGTAAAGAGATAAGATTAAAATTATTTTTTACCATTTAATTGAAAGATGTGTTTTCAGGAATTGTTTTTGAATTACTTAAGTTTCAAATTCACAAAAGTTGGAAAACAAATCTTTCAGGATTAATTATGAGCTTGTTTGGAATTACATATTTATAAATATTATGTTATTTTGACAAGAATTTTGTAATTTATTAGAAGCGTAAAGCTCAAAAATTAAATCTAAATCGAATGTAGATTACAAAAAGGCGAACACTCGATTCAAAAATCTGCACAGAATTTTTAAAATTAAATCAATGTTTAAGTCCAACTTAATCTAAATCGACTTTTGGCTTAATATCTGAGTTACGAATTTTGAATCAATGTTTATAATCAAATCCAGAGATTTAAATCCAAAATCAAAAACGGTTCCTGCTTTGTATCATGGCATTAAAAACTGAAAAATTCGGCTTGATATTAAAAATTAGATTTGGATTTAAATTCGCCGTCTTAATTATTAATGAATTAAAGATTGGCTTAATATTGAGGCCTGAATATATAATAACAAGCGCAAGCAAAAGTTTGATTCAAAAACCCTACCAGCATTTCGTAAAACTAAACCGAATTTGTATTTAATTCCATTTTAAAATCACAACAACAATTTAAACAATTTAAAATTGTTTTATGTAAATCCACAATGAAATCTAAAGAATCTAAGATTAAGAACGCAAAAACGGTTTATAATCGATTTGTTGATCTAAAAACTGAGTTTATTTAAAAATCGGATTGATACTAAAGGTCAGTTTTGGCTTTAAATCCCAAATTGCACTTAAAACAATCTTTATGGAATTAAAGATTGTATTCAAGATTGAAGAATGAACCAATTATGAAATTTTAAACCGGGAGCAGTTCCAAACACAAGTCCAAACTAACTTAAAACGATTCCTGAAATCTGAAGGATCTGATAAGAATATAAAATTAAAAACGCAAAAATGTTTCTGATACATTTAATGAATAAAAATTGAGTTGATTTATAGGCTGGATTGATAATAAAAGTCAACTTCGCCTTTAAATCCCAAATTGGACTTAAAACAATCGTTAATTAATTAAAGATTGCATTTAAGATTGAAGGTTGAATCATTTATAAAGTTCTGAACCGCAAGTAAAAATTGGATTAAAAATTCAAAATTCCTAAAATTAGTAGAATTTTAAGTCCAAACCAGCATATGAAAATTGCGGATTGAATTAAGATTAAAAATCCTAGCCAAAGTTTTCTAACTAAATTTTGAAGCGAATCAAAAATATTTCCTGCTTAAATACCAATACATTAAAAGCAAAAAGCTAGTTTCATTTTAACAATTTGCATTTAAAACAATTACTGGCTAGTTAATAGTAGATTGGATTGAGATTCAAGGTCAACCAATTATGAAGTTTCAAAACGCTAAGAAAAATTGAATTCAAAATTTCTAAAGCTATATCAGGTAATGAGTTTTCTAAGTAGAAATTCTGATGTACTTTCTAGTGCCTTATTTTAATTTCAAATTTCAAAGACATTAGGATTAAATTCTTAAACATTTTTGAAGTAATGAAGATTTCTTGACCAAATTGATGAGTTTCTAAGTGACGAACATCCTTTGTCAAATTTTTTTAACAGAATTTTAAGATCTATTTATTAATTTTTTTATTTAGTAAACATTTAAAAGACAACAAATTAAAGCCTAGCAAATTCTAATTAAATAAATATAAATTTTAATAAGAAATTCATTTCAATACTGTTATGAATTTATAATAATAATGATTGTAATGTGCAACCTAATTGTTTCTATTGAAAATGTTTAGACAAGTACGGCTTAGGTTTACGGATATTAACAGCGGAGAAAATACAATTTGTTGCAAAACAAGCAGATCTAAAAGAATTTTGAAGCATTTCCTATTAATAAATAAGAAAACTTACTCTATTAAACCTTACCAGCAGTCTTTTTTGTATGTAACATTAACGAATGTGTAAATTTACGTCAAATATCACTCTGGTGAAAATACTGAAATTCCCGGGCGGCTCCAGATTTTATTTAAAAATTTGAAAGCTTGTTAGAAAATGTCGAAAGTTGCTATAAATTATGGAAATTCGTACACAAAATCAAAAAAATAATCGAAACTCTCAGGAAAATTGCCAAAAATACTTTTTTGGCTTTTGTTTTATTGAGAACTAGCTTTGGACTTCATAGATTTCATTTGTGGTATTTTAAAATTATCACGATATTTGTTAAACAACCGATTGAAATGCATTCTGTAAATTATGTATATTGAGCTTAATTCGGATTACAATGATGAGAATTGAACGTTATTGAAATTCCCGATATTATTTTTAGGTTGGTTTGTTTAGACACGTAAATTTGCTTTTTATGCTGTTTACTAATTAAACGTAGATTTAATCGGCGAATTTTTCTTTAAATTATTACAAATTAATTCTTTAAAGTTTTTAAAATTATAAAATATTTTTCGTGCAAGGCTTTTCTTAAAAATGAAAATGAATTTTTAATAGGATTTTGCACTGAAGGTTTTCAGCATTCTTTAAATATTCTACAATTTAAAAAAAAATAGAAGCCCTTAAGCAGCCCTTCTCTCCTAAGTGGTTGGCATTACTTGAATTTTCTATAATTAGCAAGGGTTTTCGTGAAAAAACTTAATTTGAGGAGCAATTTTCAGCTTCCTTTAAATATCTATATAATTACAAGATATTTTAGGACTGGTTTTCATCAATTTTTTGGTAGTACTTGTCGTTTTTATGATTACCAATGTTTTTATTTCAAAAATTTAATTTGAAGAATACTTTTCTTGAAAGATTTTTAGCGTTCTTTAAATATTTGTACAATGACAAAATATAAAAAAAGTTTATTTTGATTGCTTATTTCCACCTATGATTTGCAGCTTTCTTACAGTTTTCACATTTTTTTGGAAAACGTCTCTTAAAAAATAAATTGTAGAAAAATTTCGTATACTTTTCACGTTTGGAATTTGGAATATATCTGAGGTCTTTAGGCAAGATTTTTCTTTAAAAAAATATTAACTTTTAGGAGGATTTTCATCAAAGATTTTCAGCTTTCATTAAATTTCCTTAGGTTAAAAAATATTTGAGATCCTTAGCAGGACTTTCCTTTATAAAGGTAATCTTTATCAAAAAAAAACTTAATTTTTAGGATTTTCGCTAAAAATGTTCAGCTTTTTTTAAATTTGCTATTACTATTAAAAAATATTCGAGACCCTTAAGCATTTAGATTTTTCTTTAAAAAGATAATTTTTATTACTGATTTCTACCCAAAATTTTGAAATTTACATTTTCACGTTTTGAAGGCATCTGAGACCTTCAAGCACAGTTATTTTTAAAAATATAAAAACTAAATTTTTCAGCTTTTTTTTAGTTTTCTATTATTAAAAAATATTTGGGGCCCTTTAAGAAAGTTAAACTTTACCATTGATTTCCCCCAAAAATTTTCAGTGTCCTTACATTCTTCACGTTTGTAAAACATGTGAATCCTTCAAGTGGCGCTGTTTTTTTAATTTTCCCTGAAGATTTGCAGCTTTCTAAAATTAGGAAACATTTGAAGCTTTTAAGCAGGATTTTTTTTAGTAAAGTAACTTTTACGACCGATTTTTACAAAAGTTTTTGACATAATTTCTATGATTAGCAACGCTTTTGTTTGGAAAACTTCATTTTACGAATAATTTTCATCAACGTTTTCAGCTTTCTTTAAATTTTCTAAATTTTGAAAATATTTAAGACTCTTAAGTAGAATTTTTCTTGAAGAAAACTAATGTTAGGGCTGAATGTCACCAAAGCTTTTGGTGTTATTTGAATTATCTAGGATTAGCAAGGTTTTTCTTTTATAAATAATTTTCATCGAAGATTTTTCGATTAAAAAATATTTAAGATCATTTAGCAGGGGTTTTCTTGAAAAAAGTTAAATTTTAGAACCGATTTCTACCGAAAATTTTCAGCATTTTGTTACCTTTTTCACGTTTGGAAAACGTCGCAAACCTTCAAGAAGTCTTGCTTTTTAAGTTTTAGCAGGATTTTCATTAAAGAAGATTTTTTTAAATTTTCTACAATTAGGAATCATTTGAAGTCCTTTAGTAGAGTTTTTCTTTAAACAGTTTAATTTTCATCACTGATTTACACCTAAAATTTTCCATTTTCGTAAATTTTTCACGTTTGGAAACAGTCTGAAGCCTTCAAAAGAGTTTTTTTTAGTTTCCTCTAATTTTCCCGCAACTGGAAATATTTTCCTTAGGCATGATTTTTCTTTAAAAAGGTTAATTTTTATCATTGATCTCCACATAAGATTTTCAGTTTTCCTACATTTTGAAAATTTCTACAAAAATATTTTAGGCCTTTAAGTAGGATTTTTTTCAGAAGGTTACTTTTAGGACAGATTTTCACAAACGTATTTGGTATTACTTGAATTTTGAGGCCAGCAAGGTTTTTCATCGAAGGTTTCACATTTCTTTAAATTTGCTACGATTTGTTTCTTTAAAAAAGTTAAATTTAAGGACTGAATTTCGCCAACGTTTTCGATACTATTTGTTATAATTAGAAAGGCGTTTCTTTGAAAAATAGTAATCTTCGTTGAAGGTTTTCAGCATTCTTGAAATTTGCTACGATTAGAAAATATTTGAGTCCTTTGAGCACGATTAAAGCTTGTACACTTATATTTTGTCCAAAAATAAAACGATTTTAAGAAGTGAGAGAAGTAGATATGACAAATTTATTTGTAAAAGTTACATAGAACTGGAATAAATTTAAATTTAAAATTTAAATATAAACAATTTCTCAGTTTTTATTTTAACAAAATTTCTCGTCTTTTCTCTAACACCCGCCATTTTATCAGGTTTTTTCTCATTTTCTAGTTTAGTCTATCTCAATGAATTTTTAGCTCTTTTATGTTTTTAATGGCGTTACTTGTCTTCTTTAAGTTTGCCTCCATAATAGCCCAATAACGTTTTATCGGTCGCAGTTCTGGGACATTGGGTGAATTGAGTTCCTTCTCCACGTAGCTAACCTGATTCCTTAGATACCATTCTACGGTTTCTTTGACATAGTGGCTGGTGCCAAATCTGACCAAAATAATGTATTTTTGTCATGCTACTTTAGAAACTTAAGTAACCGTTTTTGTAGACACTCTTTGATGTAGGTTTCAGTGCTCATTGTGCCAATTGTTAAAAATGGAGTGCTGTTTTTACCACATTCGCAAATCGCTTGCTAAATAAAGGCCTTTTTTCAAAAATTTTCAAAACACACTTTAGATTCCTCTGCAGGAACCTTGTCTCCAGGCAAGTGATGACCCGGCAAGGATTGTTGTCGCGAGTTTTGCATTTTATATTTCTTTATTGGGTGAAAGTTTTTCATTCGATTTCATCTCGCCAAATTTATGTTTATACTTAGATATTTGGCAGTTTAAACAAATGGCAAAACGAGTAAACATAATAATAATAAAACTTAAATAAGTGAGCATTCACGGGGACAATTTAGAAAAAAATTTCAAGAAAATGAGTTAGGTATTGAGTAAATCATTTGTAACTAACTTCTTAAAACGTTTTGGAAATGATCTTTTTTTGATATCTGTTTCCAAAGATATCTGACAAAAAAGGTGCTTTCCAATACAACTGCATAACTTGCAGTAAAAATGGACTTTTTTTGCAAATCGATTTTCTAAACAATTTTGAGGCAAACTGCCTTTTGTCTACTAATTTACACCATTCCTGATAAAGTTCTTAAAGACCATGTAGGTAAAACACTCTCCAACATACAGGGTGATTCAAAAGGTATGGTCCAAACTTAAGGGTGTGATTGGTGATGTTAAAATAAGTAAAAAATGCCAATAAACTCATGTCCGATTTACAATTGTTTTCTAGTTATAACAACATTTAGGATAATTTATTATTAATAAAGAACGTATACAATAATTATAAGAAAAATTAAAAAGTATCACAAGAAATCTTCAAAATGTCCACCTAGTACTTGTATTCAAAGTTGGCAACGCCGACGCAGAGAAACCGAAAATTCCTCAACTGTTGAGGATGTTTTCGAATATCTTCAACAGCTTCATTTATTCTATTAACTAAATGTCCTGAATTTCCGTTGCATAAACTTTTTCTTTTAATGCACCCACAAGTAAAAATCTAGTGGATGTGAATTGTGCAACGGTGCCCCGTCATGCTGATACCACATGGATCTTCGCACATCAAGATGCAGATCTTGTAATAATTCCGACAAGGCATTATCTAAAAGGTCTAAATACATGTTCGGTGGTCACACTGTCTCCGGTGAGGATACCTTCTCCCATATTCTACCACAGGTGCACGGCCTATTTCCGCCACCATACACCATACACAAAATGCATTTCTGCACGTACAAAATGGCTCCATCATTACCACATTTATTGAAAACTACGCCAATTCAAGCTTGAAACGTCTTCTGCCATAAGGAATTAACATTTGTTTTACTTATTTCCTAGATAACGTGATTTGGCAGAACACAGATAAAAACAAAGAAAATCTCTGTAACTAGATAGCGGTTGGAAATAAGACATGGGTTTATTGGCATTTTTTGCTTATTTTAACAACACCAATCACACCCTTAAGTTTGGACCGTACCTTTTGAATCACCCTGTATATGCTTTTTTTCAAGGCTTTTCATTTGACTCATTCTATACTTTTAATGCAATAACTTGAAAACTCTTTATTAAATTAGTTTTTAATATTACATTTTCTTAACAATTACTTTGTACAAAATAAGACAACATTTAACTTTTATAAAGTTCATCGCACAACAAACATAACAAACGAACGCTACTCAGATTTACCATTCACCTTCGCCGTATGCCCATTCAAAAAAATGTTCCCTCCCATTAAGAGTCATAATTCCAGATTTGAAGTAAAACCTCCACTTATTTAAACGCCTGATTATCTGATTATATTGACATACGATTATATTATCATTCTCGAAGGCTTCGGAAGGTTCTTCATCTGTGATATCATCGTCTGAATTGATGGCAGGTTCGGGACCACCCGTTTCCGAATCTTCCTCTTCTTCGTTAGATTCTTCATCTCCCATTATTATGCTGCTATCTTCTTCTGAATCTGAAGAATCCTGCAATCCGTCTGTTTGCTTCAAAATAACCTTCTCTTTTTGCGCGCCAAGTTTCGGTTTAATTGCTGAGGTATTGTTTGGGAGCTGGTTGGAGTTTATGGATTCTTCACATTCTTCGTCGACCATTATACTACTGTTACCCCCTTCTGAATCTGAAGCATCGTGTAACCAATCTGTTTGTTTCAAAATGACCTTCCTTTTTTGTGCTCCAAATTTAGACTTAATTGCTGAGGGCAATTTTATGGTAACTGAGGATGGTTCTTCAGCAGTGATATCAATGTTTAAATTTATACACTCTTCAGGATTACCTTTTTCTTCTTCATCTTCCTTTCCAGATTCTTCCTCATCCGTTATCGTACTGCCATCTTTTTCTGAATCTGAAGAATCTTGTATTCCATCTATTTGTTTTGGGCTAACGTTTTCTTTTTGTTCCCCAAGCTTTAGTTTAATTTCTGATGACAATTTACCACCACCCAAAGTTCGTTTTTTGCTACAAGTCAGTCCAATTTGTTGAGATGAATGCATTAAAATCTCAGATTGGCTTTGGTTCAACACCGGCTCCTGACTTCCATAAATAATAGAACTTGCATTTGAGCTTTGGACAGATTCCTCTTGCATTATGAGTTTAACTAAAAGTTTATCTTCTGCTGGTGCTTTTGCGTTCTCTAAATTGCTAGCATTCATGTATTCCAACACTTTACCTTCCCAGGTTGTTTTTAATAATACAAGCGTCTCTTCCTCAATGCCATTCTCTAAAAATAAATCTCTAACCTCGTTTATGACGTCGTCTATTACTGATTTGTAGATCTGTAGTAAAGTCTCGGTGGATGTTGTCATTTCTTCTTCTTTAAATTATTCAGAATTTAATTAGTTTAAGTGCACTTTTGTTGTTAACTATTACGGCTTATATTTGACAGCTGTGAGTTTTGTGTGATTGTTTTTGGTTTCTATGGTAATTTTCGTAGGTTGCCATGAAACTTTTGAACACAAAATCGTTATTGTGGAGCTTCGAACCAGAAAAAGAGAGTTTGTGATTATTCATCTCAAAAAGTATATAAATCAATGGAGAATTAGCCTTTTTATTAAAAATTAGACAATCTTGGAGTAATTTTGATATTTTTTTCAATCTTAGAAAACGTCCCCAAAGCCTGCTTTTTCAACAGTCTGGAAATCAATACTTCACCTTACTGATACTGCAGAACGTAAAACACTGCTCGAACCGAAAGATGACGTTGGAGTAGGTTAGATCATAGATAACTAAATAATATAGTCTCCCAAACAGAATGGAAACTTCTGTATAAGCTACTGAAAACACGTATTGCGCCATCTCGTGGATTGGTGGTAAGTTAAAACAGTGGGATTGGCGGGAATTATAAATTATTCTTTTATTTATATTTTATATCTCAAATAATGTTACAAAATTGAAATCAAATGTTTCAAGATTTAAATTTGGTTGTTGTTATTGTTCTCGAAAGTTGTATCACAATTTTTTATGTCATTAAATGAAACTGTTGTTTTAAACACTAATTCTTTTAATGATCTTTATAATAAAAAAACACAATAAATATTTTCAGACTCGCATATACAACTTACTTACATACGTATAAAATAGTGTTAATAATAATATTAGAATATATACAAAGAAATTTAAAACCTTTGTAATTAAGATTGGTTGTAAATGGAAGTTACCCAAATCGTCGTGCAACATTTTTAGGACACTTGTTTCGGATATACCTACCTCATTGGAAATAAAAGAGACCTTTAAACGCCGATCTTGCAGTACCAAATTTTCGACTTTTCCCACCATCTCTTCAGTTCGAGCTTCCACGGGTCGTCCAGACTTTGGGTGATCATTAATAGATTCTCTACCCTATTAAAAGAGTTTAAACCAATATTTAACTCGGAAATAAGATGGTGCATCTTCCTCATTCACAGCAATCATTCTTTCATGAATAATTTTTGGGCCATTGCCTTCTTTTGCCGGGAACTTTATAACACTACGATGTTTCACCTTCATTTCACTCATTTTATCAAGAAGTAAACCTTCCCAAATCTGTATAAACCGCACAAATTAAACGCAACTTAGCACATGTACTTCTAAATGTTAAAGCTCTGGTTTGATATCGCCGCGTTTTCATTTCATGATTAGATAGATAACATAAAAATACACACTCGTACTTACCGTAGGAATTCTGCTTATCGACTAAAACTCTTGCACTGGTGGTAAATTAAAAACTGCCTATCAATATCAGCAATCTAGTGCGCAGACCTTGGGTTAGATTTCGACAATAGAACTCTTGATAAATATGAACATTTTGTATATAAACACGATTTAATGTTTCTACGAGCGAATTCCTTCGAATTTATCTTAGTTAATTTAATTAGGATGATTACGATATCCCTTAACGAAGCCTTGAGAACAACAGTCACTAAAAGTCACTTCTGCAGGACAGCACTGTTGTACTTGTTGTGGAACACAGTGGTTGATAAACTGCTGAAAAAGCTTGAAAAGAAAGAAATTTGTGAATGGCACCTTAAAGAAAAGTTTGAAGGACAAGGACGGCGTCTGAGAAGGCTGAGTTGACCTCAAAACACGAAGAAAAAACATTACAGAAGAAGAAAGGAAGGAACTTAAAAGCATGGAGAGTTTCTCCCTTAAAGAAGAAAGAAAATGATTTATCACACTCAACGTGATATACGTGATAAAAATGAAGAGATAGAGTGCTAGGACGTCACCTCCAATGTGGTTATAAGATTTTCCTCCAGGAAAGAAAGATTAAAACACGAAGAAAAATGTTACAGACGAATAAGAACACATGAAAATGAAAGAAATGAACCTAAGAACACAGTAAAAAGGGTGGGTTTCCTCTCAATGAAGAAAGGAAATGATCTATAAAACTCAACTTCGATGTCGAGACAGAAGACAATAACAGAAAAAAGGAGACGACAGAGAAGACTACCGATTTCATCTCCAATATGGTTAGAGGACCATCCTCCACACGAGAAGATCAAAATGGAAAGAAAAAGAATCACAGATAAAATTAAAATGAAAGAAATGAACTTAAAAATACAGTAAAAAGTGTGAAGAGTCTCTTCCTTAAGGAAGAAAGGACTGATATTCAACGTACACATCACAACAGAAGAAACTAAGTGGAAAAAAAAGGAGAAGAACGAGAAGGCTAGCGACCTTATCTTCAACATGGTTATAAGATCGTCTCCCTGAAAAAGAAAATCAAAACAAGAAGAAAGCAATGAACTTAAAAACACTGTAGAAAGAGTGGAGAGCTTTTCGCTTTAGGTAGAAAGGAAATGATCTATCACACTTAGGGCCGGTTGCACAAAGCTCTTGTTAAATTAACGAATGATCAAAGTTGACAAAAGAGCATCATTTTTTATTTACTAATGTATTATTTGACATATGAATTTGAATTTTGATTCGATTTTGTTCACTTTGACGAATGATTAATTTAACCAAGCTGTTAAATCATGTTTGTGCAACCGGCCCTTAATGTGGACGTTAAGACATAAGAAAATAAGTGAAAGAACATTAACCAACTCATCTTCAATATGGTTACAGGATCGTCCTTTGGAAAAAGAAGATCGAAACACGAACAAAAAGTATTAGAGAAAAATAAGAAACCATGAAACTGAAAGGAATGAACTCAAGAACACACTAAAAGGAGTGGAGAGTTTCTTTCTTAAGGAAGAAAGAAAATGATCTATCACACTCAACGTCGACTTTAAGGCAATCTGGTTACAAGACCATCCTCCAGAAAAAGAAGATCAAAACAAAAAATGTCCCAGAAAAGTAAATCACGTAGAAAAACCGGTTGGAAGTCTTTTTCTTAAGAAAAAAGAGAAATGATTTACCACACTTAACGTCAACGTTAATCCAGAAGAAAATAAATTAAAAAAGAAAGAGAGAGAGAGAGATGGCTAGGATTTCATCTACAATGTAGTTACAGGATTTTCCTCCGAGAAAAAAGAAAACACGAAGAACAAATAAGTATAACAGAAGAAAACATGAAAATGGAAGGAATGGATCTAAGAACGTTGTAAAAGGAGTGGAGAGTTTTCCTCTAATCGAAGAAAGGAAAGAATCTATCAAACTCAATGACGAAGAGAAAAAAAAGCAGATAGAAAATACTAGTGTCATTCGGTAACCTTCTTTGTTCACCTGCGATCCTCTCTTGTCGTGAGATGTCTGGACTATTGCCATTTTGCACTTTGCTATTTAGCTGACCCTCAACGTCGTAACAGACTCTATGTAAACTCTATGTCTCTGAGGCATAGATAATGTTAGACATGAACCATTAAGTTTTCATGTGTTGTAGTATGTTGGACCTTTTGAACTCATTTACCTGGGCATCTTTACTAAATCCTATGTTTTGGTACAGGTAAATATATTCTTCTACATTGTCGAGGGCCTCGACATCACATATTATTGCCGAGTTGATGTTCAGTGTGATGATGGTCATATATTTGGTCGTCGATAGACTTATTTGGGGTTGTATTGTAGGGGTAGCCCTATTTAATTCTTCAAGCATTTCTTGTATTTCGTGGATAAAAGGATTATATCATTAGCAAAGGGTAGCTGCAATGGCCTCTCGTCTTAAATGTCTGCACCTTTTTGAGCCCAGTTCAACGTTTTAAAGGTATCTTCGAGAGCGACGGTAAATAATTTAGGGGTTTTATGCCTGCCTCTTTTACCTAGGTAAGTTCTGTTTTGGCAACGCTTTGAACGGTTGCTATGGCATTTTCATAATGTTCCTTGATGATCTGTATGTATTTGTAGCACTGAATACGCGCAATTTCATCTTCAAGTTCGTCGATCAGAAAAAGACGATCGAAACATGGAGAGTTTCTTTCTTAAGGAAGAAAGGAAATTTATCACACTAAAATTCAACATTAAGGCAGAAGAAAATAAGTAAAAACAGAAGAAGAAAGAAGAAAATACAGCTAACAATCTCATCTTTAATATGGTTACAAAATCGTCTTCCAGAAGAAACTTATCAGGAAAGAAAAAGTGTAAATCCAGGCAATTTTTCTTTTCATTAACTTTAAACCTACATACATAACCAACAAAAAATTCTTAAATTTTCTTGTTCACAAAGCTATTTCAGTACAATTCAATGCTTCGGCAAACGGCTTCCCTTTAAATTATTACGCAACATGCGTCAAGTAAAACAGGCTACGTAGGTATATTTGGGAAATTTCTTTGTTAAATAATTTACAAACAGAAACATTGTAAATGTTTGAAAGTTCGAACCCGATTGGGTACGCTTATTAAGTTTTGATATTACGATTTCATAACCGTATTGAAACTTCTCATAAAATTAATTTACATCCAATTAGGGTGAAAATCATATTTAATTAGAATTTGTGGGGCTTTCGAATTTTGGCTTTGAAACTTTATGAATTTATAATACTCAATTTAATTAATTTGGAATAATTATTTAATGCCAAAAGTTTTGTTTAATGAAAAACATTAATATAAAGATTGAGAAGGGTAATAAATAAATAAATTTTTCTGATCGGTAATTTGATGCAAAGCAAGTCGTATTAAAGTTTTTTGGGGGTTGTATTAACAAAAATTCTTAAATTAATCAACAAATAATCGAATATTAATGAAGCAAACGAGTGTTATGAACAACTTTCTTTATTTTGTAGCGTTGTTTAACGACACAGGTATCGATTGTTCTGCTTAAAGGGGATTTCGAGGAATAAACCAGATGAAAAATTAATTAGCGATCGTTATTTCTGTTTATATATAAATAATCCACGAATTTGAAAGCCTGATGATTATTATATTTTATTTACCGTTATGAGTTCTAGGCTTGTGGATTCCAAGAATATCTCTAAATTTAATTATATTCTAACTAAACAACCCAAATAAATGGTGAAAACACTTTATTCAAGGCAATATTTAAATAACAAGATGTAAACAATTTTTAACAATATTGTTCTGAAGGACAGTTCAGAAATTTGAAGTATTTTTCCCAGGCAGTGTCTAAGAAATAATTCTTTTTCTGAATTAACATTAACATTAACATTTCTGCGAAATCAGCATGAAACAAGCCTGCCACGTACACAAATTCCTGAAGTATCCATGAACTTACACAGCAAAAAGATTAACAAGAAAAAATTGTTAGTTATATAATTATTTATACAAAAACTGTAAGATTTTCAATTAATTATATTAATATGAATAACAGATTAAGAGTTATACTCTTGGTAATATAAAAATGTATATTACGTGTTTTATACGAATACGCCCCTTGCTGGTTCTCTATTTATGGTAATCATTAAATACGTACAGTGATACGTGGGTCTTTGTGATAATAATTTTTAAATACGTTTCGTTATTCTATGCGACGTGCAAATATAAGTGAAACTAACTAAAGTTCTATTTAATATATTTTTCCTTGCTACTGAGGAGACTAAGGTTAGGTAAGCTCTGAAAGTATTGTTTTTGTTATAGGTAGGTACATATAAATATATTATTGAAGCTAATAAGCAATATGCGGATGTTTTGCTAAGTGATAACATTAACCATACTTGAGCTACCAATTTTGGGTATTATTATTATTTAAGTAAATTAAGGTTGATGTGTTGTGGTTGAAGGAATTTTTGGTACAGGCCCAGTGGAAACATAATGGCTCTGCTGTAATTTGGATGGTGTTGAGTCACAACACTAGATGGAGCCAATATTAGTCTCCCACCACTGAAATTATTATTCGTAAGCAAAGTCGGTTGGTTATGGATAGCCTATGAGACACAAGGGCTCTGAAACTATGCTTTCATTTCGAATGCTGTTTAGTAATTTAGCGAATTGCTTTTTAATTTTTGATGATAACTTGTAAGTAGGTGCTAATCTTTATTAATATTTATGCCTTTCAGTGTTTTTTTTTTGCCAAAAATTTCAACAACCACGCAGTAAAGCGAACTAAATTTAGCAAAAAATTGCTTGTTTTCAACGTTGCAAAACTGAGCCCAAAGAGTGATTTGGGGACTTATTTAACTAACTTTAAAATAAAAACGTTGAGTCAAACATTTAATTCAAAGGATTAAATTATAGAAAAATTACTAAGAACTAAGGAAGTTCTTTAAAAATTAAATAAATAACTTCTTTGCATAACATTAAAAAAATTTTGTAATAAAAAAATGTAAAATGGTTTAAGACATAGGAACGTGAGAAGGAGGCAACTTTTGAAAGATCTTATCCATAGTAATTTCGCTAAGTTGTTGGTCAACAGGTGTACGTGTATCGTACAAAGAAGGTGCTTGCATTATAATACCAGCTGTTCCTCCTATACAAGCCAATGTGTAAAGCCAAAGGAAGAACCGATCGAGTACCATCGAAACGAATTTCCAATCCTCTACCACCTGCAATTATTTTGAATTAGTTTTTTGCCTACTTTGACGATTTGTCAAATGTAAAGATAAAGGTAACGACACTTTGTCTGGCACGCAATGCGTATTGCACCACGCCTTCGACAACCGCCTGCCTTCCCTACTCCATCACTGGTTCCCAATTATTTTCAGTGACTGTGTAGGCCACCTGCCGAGCATCCGACTCGGGTTTGATCCCGAGACCATCTATGCTGTAGTCGAATGCTTTAACTACTCGGCCACTCTGGCGATTTTATCGAAATATAGCGAATACTTTATCTTAAGAAATTCTGACGTAGATGTCAATTTTGCTTTTTATCAGATTGCTAAAAGAGGGTGGTGATTTGCGTAAATGAGTGATAAATGGAATTCTATTTTAATACTACCGATTTGGCTTTGACCACCTTGCCAGAACGTCCTTAGACAATAATGATACGTTAAAAGAATTCTGAACAGATTTCTCAATGAAGATTTAACAATTCGGCCCTTTTAGTCTGTAGTGAGCCTTTGGTTTTCAACTTGGTAAAAACCTAAAAAGCGACAGGTTTTTCTGTAAATTATAAAACCTTAAGAGTTTTCAATTTATAGTTCAAGTTCAACACCAAAGTGCCTTTCAAAAAATTTTAATTAGTAACAACACAAAGATAAGCTAATTTCAAATAGTAATTTCAAAGGTGTAATAAAAAAAAGTGGCACCTTTTAACATGGCGTGATATGGGCAACCATATGTATTTATGCAAATTTTAAGGTACGCTGTGTGTAAGTACGTTGTAGGTTGTACATATAACAGTTTTTACCTCGTTATCTTTATCTGCATCGCGAATATGTTGGGCTATAAATCGCACACCTTGAAGTGCAGATAAAACACCTGCTGATAATGTTTTTGGTGTCATATTTGAAGTATCCGTCACTGCAACAGAAAGAAGTGCTAAGTATTTATGAATGTTATTTATGGTGATTTTTTCTACTGCCAGTCATAGTTGAAGAAGGCAAACTGAATTAAATATAAATAATGTAATATTCTTTTATAATCAGAATATTTCTATTATTTATCTTTGAGGTGATTTTACCATCTGTTTGTTGGTTGCCAAGGCAAGGGGAACTAAAGAAAGAGATCACTATAAAGTTATCTCATTTCAAGAGTATTTTGAGTGCCCATTTTATGGTTTGTACAGTTTTGAATTTTGTTTTATTTATTTACTAAACAATGAATGGTTTAATTTGGTTTTACAGATTTGTTGCAATATTCGAGATTGTACAATTGCAAAATCTTTAAAAATCATTTTATGCTAAAATAAACGTTTTAAAAAAATAATCTTTGAATAACACAAACGACACTTAACCATTCAAATGTATTTATTTATTATTATTTTAGTAACTATGGATAATGGTCAGGTTTTTGCCTTAGCATGGAAGATTTTGATTAATATTGTAGTGCCATCGGAAAGCGTGTTACGAAAGCTGGACGTCGAGAACAGTCTGGAAGTTTCTGCCATGTTCAAGAATAAAACGGCGGCCGCATTTATAAAGACACATTTCGACAAGAGCAGGCCGTGATACTAATTGCTCTTTTCAAATACAAACGCCAATATTTTCACGGTGGAATTCGTCAAGAAAGCAAAACAGGAAATACAAAAATAGGAAACTTTTGTTAGGGTATTAACAGTTACAGATTACACTTACGAATTACTTTATTAATAATCTCACCAAAGGTGAATTTATACAGGTGTCAAGGATATTTTTAGCACCTAAAGGTTGTGAATTATTAGAACTGCACATCGGATTATGGCAAAATTTTTAAAGAAATTGCTTCTCAAATGAATTTAAGGGAATTTCGTCAATTTTGTGTTTTCTAAGTTCAAAGACCTATAACTGTGTAAGGAAAACTTTTTGTTTGTCGTCGAAAGATCATTTATATTAATTTATATTAATGCCGAATGAATGACTGCTTTTATTAATTCAGAAAAGCTAGTCGTGTTGGTGGGGTACCCTGAGATGTTCAGGAATAAAGCCCTAGCCTGGGATGATTTTTGTTGGTCAGGTGTTTTTTCTGTAATTATTTTAAAAGTAATTTTAGTTAATTTGCGATTATTTTTAATAATTACTTAAATTTATTTCTCTACAAGCATGCCTTTTTTCTAGACAGATGCAATTCAATTTAATGTATTAATAACTATAAAGTCACTAAAATTCGGCTTCTAACAAAATTCAAACTTGGTTTAGTATATAAGTTCAAAGATCAAATTGTTTCAAGGAACAAACTATCGGAATAGTTTTTTAATTAAATTTTAAATCTGGAAAATTCATATATTTTGGCTGAAAAACAAAAATTTGAGCTGAAAAATTCAATTGATTTAGGAAAAAATCAAAGTTTCTGGTTTTAAAGTTAAATCAATGGATGAGACAATAGAATATTCAAAAGGCTTTCAGAATTATCAGGAATTTTAAAAATAACGATTTAAACAATTAAAACGTTAAAATGAATTTAAACTTAAAAAATAACATGTAATAGAAAGGGAAAATGGAAAATGGGGGTATTTTTTAAAATTTCAAAATTGAATAAACAAAATTAAAAACAATCTTTTGAATTTAAACAAAAATCATGGAAATAATTTCAGAAAAAAGGTAAAACCAAGATTTGTTTTAAATAACAAGATTTTAACAATAGAAGAAGAGTTGGAAGTTTTAATTAAGGTTAAAGATCAAATTATTTGGGGCAAAAGTTCAGAATTTTTTGTTTGAAAATTAAGCTCAACAAACAGGAAACCTCAAATTATCTGTAATTTGAAAAATCGCCACTGGAAAACAAGTCTTTTAGTTAAGGAAGAAAATGATATTAGTAGTAGTTAGTGTTAAAGATATCCTGATTTTAAGAATGGGAAAGACAGGCATTCTGTTAAATTTTCTGAAATTTTAAAAATGACTAGGTAATTTAAAAAATAAAACAAATTTTGAATTTAGAAGTTTGGGTGAAATTATTTAGGAAAAAATAAATCCGAATTTTAGAAATAGCTACAAGAAATAACAGGTAATTACAATTTAATTTTTTTTAAGGATTGATATGGCGAATTTGACATTTTATATTTTTTTATTTTGAATTGTTTGAAAACGGTGATAGAGTTGTATCCGAAATGTTACATGTTATTGTTATTATTAGTTCTTCTTCTTCATTCTTTCTCATTTAGACTGTTACTTAAGTATTATTAGTTAATTATTATAATTTCATTTTAAAAACTGGTGGCGAAAATCTCAATAAAGAAATATAAAATGTTAATAAACCCAAAAGGTTTGAAAATTTTAATTAATTAATTACAACAAACTATTTGAGACGAAAAGGTCAAAATGGTTTGTTTAAAAATTAATTTTAACAAATACGAAACTTAAATTTTTTTTAAATTATATGAAATCTGAAAACTCGAGATTTTAAGTTGCAAAATAAGCCTTTAAATTCGAAAAATTAAAGACCAAGGATGGAATTAATTTCAGGTTCAAAATGGTTTGGCTTTGAGAAATATGAAAATCAAGCACATTTTAAAGATTTTTAAAATATTAAAATACGCCTTTGAAGTCAAAAAATTGGAATATTATATTCCAAGAATGAAATTAATTCCAGTATAAAAAATAGTTTGGCTTTAAGGAATTAATTGGAACATCAAGCATATTTTAAAAGCCTTCTGAAATTTAAAAAATGACTAATTTAAAAAGCTAAAAACAAAATTGTGAATTTTCCACATTTGATTGAAATATTTAGGCAAAAATAAATCAAAATTTTAAAAATAGAAGTCACAATAAATATCAGATACATAAAAATTTAATGTTAATAAACTCGAAAGATACGAAAATGTTTACACGGTTATTTGTGGCGAAAAGGTGAGAATTTTTTGTTTTAAAATTTAAGCTCAACTTATTTCAGATTAACTAAAAATGCATGCTTTATGATTTATGGTTATATCAAAATATTTTCGCGAAAAAATAAGTCTTTCGGTAAAATCAAAACTTTCCTGATAAATCTTTTTCTTCTTCTCTTTATTATTTCGCCATTTGCGGCGTTGGATTTTCGTGGTAAATAAAATATTTAAATTCGCTATAATTTTGGAACTAAAATTAGTGAAATTTGATCTAACCTAAGCTTAAATTCATTCAATAACCGAACCTGTAGATTAATTAATAATAACTACAATAAACAATGTTTACTGAAACAAGATTTAAACCCGAAGGTTCCGCCTCATTTAGTTTAAAACTTGGAAAACTTGCTGTTAATGTACCTAAATTGCCCAAACTTAACCCTGAATCTAACGTGAAGCATTTCAATTATTGGATGCCCAAAGATGTCCAAAACAATCGAACTTATTTTTTAAATTATTTTTGGGGTTATGAAACTCAAAGAAAGAAATATGGTGTAAATTTTCAAGATTTAACCTGAAACTTAAGCTCGAGCCACATCTCAATTAACGTATTCCACCCCAAGAATGTCCAAAACAATGGAAAATAATTTCTTTATTATTTTTGGAGATGTTAAACTAAAAGAAACGATATGAAAGCTCACTTACGTTGTACATTTTCAAAATTTAAACCTGAAGCTAACTTGAAACTTAAGCTAGACTAACATCTTAATCATCGTACCCGAACACCAAAAATGCCTAAACCAATCAAAACTAAATTCTTTATTATTTTTAGGGATATAAAACTTAAAGAAGCAATGTGGAAAACTTGATGTACGAGTAAATGTTCAAAATTTAAACCTGAATCTGACCTGAAACTCAAGCTCGAGTTGCATCTTAATTATCGAATTCGATCCCCAAAAACATTCAAACCAATATCTTTTTTTATTACTATTTTGGGGAAAAATTCGGAATATTAATTTTTCATTATTTCCTTCAGAATTACGAGTATATTATCGTACATTAAACAGCAGTTTGCATCAAAAAATAGTTGGAAATTTTAGTCAGAAGTAATTTTCAAAAGTTCAATAAAATGCATTGGATTATATGATTATATTCAGGATGTCTACTTTAAGATATCTAACTCGAAAGTTCTGGCACAATTATTAAAAAAATAAAGGAGAATATAATAATTTACTTTCCTAGGAAAGTAACAATAACTTTAAAACGCAAGCTTATGTGTTTGATTAATTAGTTTACTAGGAATAAACGTAAAATTATTATATAAAAAATACCTAAAAAAAAAGATAGTGGGAGCATATATCGGCAGTAGGAAGAATATTATACGTACAGACCATGGGAGGTAAGTAATTTAGTGTATTTCGTTATGCTCAGGCAGAAATCTTTCATGATCCCCAGAGTAAATCTCACTTACATCTCCTTCAATGTAAGTAACTATCTACAAAATGATTTTCAAAATCGCTTCAAATACTTACTAGAAGAATGAGCCTTCATTTTACTATCATCATGATCAGGATTATGAAGAAGAAAACTAGGATCGCTCGATGTAATCTTAAAATCAGTAGTAAAAGGTTCACCCATATTCAACCTAAACAAACAATGCTTAAATGATTCACCGCTTCAAACAAAGGCAAAAAGTTAGGACTTACTGCATATCCATATCATTCGTGCTGTAACCCCTGGGAGGAACATTATCGTCATATTCAGGAAGAACATAAGTAGTCCTTCTCATGATTAACAATCGTGGCATGAACTGCAGGAAAATTTTCCGAACCCAAGGAGACATTTTATGTGTAGAAGGTGACCTATACAAAATATTACCTCTATAATTCATATAGGAAAGAAATGGTCGTAAAGACGTCTTCATTTAAGTTGAGATTTCCTGAGGTTCTCTGTGAGTGGTCTTGTTCCATGTCAGGAACGTTTTAATCAAGACATTTTCGAGAGGAAATTACGTAACGTTCATGCACGTACAGGATAAATTAATTCTAATCTTAATTATAGGAGATTTCCGTTGGTGTTCTTGCAAAATTAGTTTTAGTTTTAATCCTTGATTTGCATACAAAGCTGATTTTTCAAAAATTAAATTCTTAATCATGAAGTTAAAAAAACGAAAGAGAAATTTAAGAAAGGAAAACAAAGTAGAAGAAGCATAAGAGGATAAAAATAAGGAAAATTGGAAAATAAGTGGTCAATAAAAGTATACAATCATGAAACAATACAAAATCAGTCGAAACTCCAATTAATTCAGCTACAGAATTTTATATTGTTTGCTGCATAACTTAATTAAAATAAATGAAGAAGATGAGCAATGACAAAATAAGGAATTTTGCAGCTTCTAAAAATTCATGGAAAACTGAAACTGGTTATAAATTTTCAATAGAAAACAAAAGTGAAAGTCTTAGTATTTCTTCGTTTTCAGTTACGTAATTGAATGTTATTCGTAAATTATTCAGCAGAAAGGTCTAAATATATATTTTGTTTAAAACTCGCTAAGGCAATCAGAATTAGAAATTTAGATCATCAGGCAGTCGTTAATTGGTTTATCTCGATAACTGGCTTAGGTTTTAGCGACCGTTTTCCCTCTTCATTAAAGGAAAATTCGATTATAGAAGCAGCTGACCGACTTGGAGCAAATTTACATAATTTGTAGAGAATTTAGAACGCTCATTAAAGAAAGTGACCTTTAAATTGGATATTTAACAATATCGAATAAAAAAATCAAGCCGCGCTGAAACCGCTGAAAGTAATCACGTGAATTACAAAATCGATACTGTCCTATCAAAAGATAATCAAAAATTATCACGCCATCGGCATTAATTCCAATTTGTTTACGACATACTAGAAATATACGGCACGCCAGTATTGCATAAATTAAGCTGCAAACTTAACGGATAATATAATCCATTAAACCGGTTATTATAAACACATTTTCCACACGACCTTATGATTGATTTCGAGCTTCTATTCAACAACGTTACGTCTTGTACCGGATGTACTACTATAATTTCCTGTTTCAGGCGTGGTTACTTACCTAAAATGAACGTTCAGCACGCACACCGTCACCCATATGGAAGACGTAACGATAATCATGGTGTAAAGTAGATATTTTCCAAGAAGCGGAACCGCCAACGATGTTGGTGGAATGATTTCGGCCAGCAGGAGGAAAAACACAGTGAGAGAAATTAAAATCGAAACGCAGAGCGTCACTTTTTCACCAGAATCCGAAGGGAGGTAAAATACAAGAACCGTCATGAATGTTATACCAACGCAGGGGATGATTAGGTTCACTGTGTAAAATAGGGTTTTTCTTCTCATTGTTATCTTGAATGTTATATCTGAAACGTGAAAACAAGGTTGATTATAACTGAATCTTTAAAACTAAACTTAAATTAGACAGATTTAAAATAGTCTGCAAGCATAAACTGAAAAATTTAAATGCAAAAGTTACAAGGAATATACAGAGAAGAAAATATGAAAAAGGAAGCAAGAAAGACAGAGTTTTACGGAGCAAAGACTTTCAAGCCATTTGAAAAAATTTGAATATAAGAAAAACTAAGAAAAGTTTAAAATGCTCTGAGAAAGCTGAAGATCAATATCTGTAAAATCCTTAAACCTATTCAGCAATTGATCTGACAAAACGAGGAGAAATACTGAAGGTTTAAGAATGAAGAAGTAAGGAAACTGAAAGGAAGAAAAGGAGTGAACAATATTAAATATAAAATTATTGGAAACAAAAATCCTAGAAAAACTTCTGAAGCTCAAAACATAGAAAATGTATGTGTGTAATTGAAAGGTCTGAATATGTATAATATAAAAAACGATATGTAGCGAAATATATATTTTGAAAAATACCAATGGTGGATTTTTAAATTTTTAAGGACAAATTTATTTATCAGCAAAGGTTTAAAGTAGTCTCAACGCATGAAATGAAGAAAATAAGAAGAAAGATAAAAGACAACAATTAGGAAGAATCTTGAAATTTCAAATATTTGGAATAAAAGAAAATCAAGCCTTGTGAACGGCGGAGTCCTAATCCTTAAAAGTAAATTCCATTTTCACTAAGCAGTTTGAAAGCATGAGAAGATGCGATTAAACTTTAGCTACAAAGAAAACAAAACTAAAAGATGAGAAGTAAGAAGAGCAAATTCTTAAAATTTCAGGCCACTAAAAAAAATTACAAAACCTTCTGAAGGGCAAAATTCTTATTCTTCAAAGGTAAATTAAGTTTTCAGCAAGGATTCAATGCAGTCTGAGGCAGAAGCTGACATGGTTAAATTTTAATTATAAAGAAAATAAAAACTAAAAGTAAGAAGTAAGCAAATTTCAGATTCTTGAAACAAAAAATTTTAATTCCTTCTGAAGGGCAAAATTTTTATCTTTAAAGATAAATTCAGTTTTCAGCATGGGTTTAAACTATTCTCAAAGCATGAGATAAAGATAATAAGCAGAAAGACAAAAGATAAGAACTAAGAAGAGCAAAATCTTGAAATTTCAACCCTGTGAAGCACAAAATCTTTAATCTTTAAAAGTAAATTCAATTTTCAGCAAGCATTATAAGACGTGGTTAAACTTTAATTGCAAAGAAAACGAAAACAAAAGATGGGGAATGAGAGAGAAGATCTTTAAAATTTTAAGCTCCTAGAAAAAAATTATAAAAGTTTTTGAAGGTAAATTTTCAGCAAGAATTTGAAGTAGTTTCAACATACCAAATAAATTGGTTAAAGCATGAGACGACGTAATGAAACTGTAGCTATAAAGAAAACTAAAGAGAAAGTTAAAAGCTCTTGGGATAAAAAATTATAAAACCTTCTAAAGGACAAAATTCTTAATCTTAATCAGTTTTCAGCAAGGATTTAAAGTAGCTTGGAAGTATGAATTATAGTGGTTAAACTTTGGTGAAGAAAGCAAAACATAAGACCTTGGAACAGAACAAATCCTCCTGAAGGACGAAATTCGAAATCCTTAAGAGTAAATACGATTTTTAGCAAATATTTAAGGTGTAAGCATAACAATAAGCTGCTTAAACCTTAGTTATGTAAAAAAAAAGAATAACAAAAATAAGAAGAACAGAGTCTTGAAATTCCAAACCCTTGGATACGAATAATTTAATGCTTTCTAAAGAACAAAACCATTAAAGCCTTAAGCTTAGATTCCGTTCTCAGCAAGTAAATATTTCAAGTAGTTTCAACTTACCAAATAAATTGGTTAAATCTTAAGTTAGGAAGAAAACAGGCAACAAAGATCAAAAGTAAGAAAACGAAAAGACTACAGTTTTGAAATTTCAAGTGTCTGAAATAGAAAATGTAAAAATAATCTAAATTAGGTACTACGACAATACCCAAATGAGAAATGTATAAACCTAAAATAAGTTTCTGTTGATGAATTCAAGTGTTTGAAGTCCAGGAAAAAGAAGGAAATAAGGAATAAAAACAGAAAGCAAAAAGAAGGAGAACAAAATTTTAAGTTTAAAATCTTGAAAGAATCAGGACCCTTAATCTTTTAATAAATTCAGATTTCAGCAAGGATTTCGTGTAGTTTCAAAGCATGAGACAGAATAGTTAAACTTAGTAAAAAATGAGAAATGAAAACAGGAACTGAGAAGAACTAAAACAGCAAAATATTGAAATTTCAAGCAAAATATAAATGTATGTTTTCTGAAGGGCTGTTTTATTAATCATTAAGCTTAAATTCAGTTTTCAGGTAGGATTTAAAATAGTATTAAAGGACGAGAGTGAAAGAAAATAACGCCAAGAATGAGAAGAAGAAGAAGAAGAAGAAGAAGAAACATTAAATCTTGAAATTTTCAGTTTGTGAAAGAAAATCAATTAAATCTTTTTGAAAAAAAAATGCAACTTAAACGCGAAAATACAATGGAAAAGTTATGATCTTAAATAAATTTTAATGGGGAAAAGGAAAAAGTGTGAATCAGCCAGTTTCAAACCTAAATCAGTTTTTAGAATATCTTTCAGGCACATTTAAAGAAATGAGAAATAAGATAAGAAACAACGAAAAGAAGGAAAATGAAAAAAAGAGTACAGTTGAAAGTACATATATAGGTACTCGGAAAAAATGGTTTTTCCAAGAAAGTCTGTTTGTGATAATTTATAAATAAACTGTGAAAATTGGGAAAATTGAAAGCAGTTTAAAAAATTTAAAGGTTAGAGAATGAAATGTAATAGACAATAAAAGATTTAAAATTTTCGGAAATAATTTAGACCCCTAACTTTAGACGTAAATTGAATGAGTTTCAAAGAATGAGTTGCAGTTTATAAATTTCAATGAAGAACGAAAAAGAAAGAAAAACGAAAAACAGAACAAAGTAAAAAGGAAAAAATCTCGCAATTCGAAATCTCAAAAATACAAATATTCAGTAAGAATTGCTTAGGCCCTTAAAAAACTGTACTAAATATACATTAGAAAGTTAACTGGATTAGAAAGTTAGGAATTTACAAAACAACTGAAGATTAGAAAGCAAAACCTAATGTTCATAAGAGATCAAACATTAATAAAAATATTTGGAGGCCAAAAACGTATTTTTTTTAAATTTTTAGCAAGTATTCTGAATCTTAAATAATTAGTGTTGAAATAAGTAAAAACCGGTGAAGAAAAATAAGAAGAATAAGAAAAGGTAATCTGGAAATTTTAAACCCTTGCAAGAGCAAATTTTGAAGCATTTTGAATAAACGCCGTATACTTAAGCAATTTTTAATACAGAAAAGTTCAAAAACCTGAAACCTTCGAAAAACCATCTGAAAGTTCGAATCATTCAAATGCAACCTTAATTAAGTTTTCAGGAAGGATTCAAAGTTGTCTCGAATCATGTGATTTATGGCGTTAAAATTTGAGATATGAAAAAAAGAGGATATAAACACAAGAATAAATAACAAAAAGAGTAAAATCTTTACACTTATACATGGGATAGAAAAATTTAAAACCTTCTATAAGACCGAAACCTCAATCTTCAGCAAGAATTTAAAGTTGTCTGAAAGCATGAGATGATTAGTTATGATGAAAATAATTAGTAAACGTAAGGAATGCCGAATCTTGAAAGCATGTTGAAGAAAAAAATACAAATACAAAACACCCAAATTATAATCTTAAACTCGCCTGAAAATCTAAAATTTGCTAGGTAATACCTGTCGCCTAAAATCTTAAGCTTAAACTTATAAGTTTTTAGTAAGGATTCGAAGCAGTTTTAAAGAATGCTCGAACTTAAGGAAATGGATGAGGGAAATTTTAACAGCGTTTTGCAGAAAAATGCAGATGAAGGGAAATTATTAAGCTTCCTTTATATACCTTCTTTAATCCTTTAGTTCAAAATTGAAGGCATTTTTAAGAAAGGCAAAAAACATACAATGAAAGATTGGAAATTTACATGATAACTTTTAAAACCTAATTCAAATTCATTTGAATTTTCTTTCGCCAAGCAGTAGCATAGGATAAGCTGAAGTGTTTACATTTCAGTAAAAAAATAAACAAAATAAAGAAAGGATTGAAAAAATAAGAAGGGAGACAGAATTACATTTTTGAACAATTTTCTTACTTTTTCATTATAAAGACATTAATGACTTTTGAAAAATCTCAATTCTCAGCCAGCAAAATACTCAGGAAGAATTAATTTTTTTTTAAATATTTAATGAATTAGTTGCCGTAGAAAAGTGAAAAATAGACGATTTTAAAACTTTAGTAAAAAATTGAAGGGACTTTTAAAATTATAAAGCGAATTATTTAAGATTTCAGGGAAACAACTGAAAACCAATGCTTAAATTAAGTTTTTAGCCGGGAATTGAAGCAACTTCAAGGTTTCAATGAAGAGGAAATGAGACGAAAGGAATCTTGAAATTGAAATAATAAGTACTTGAAAGAGATAAATGTATGGTTAAAAACTCTGCGCGTTAATGTGCAAAATAATCAAAATTAAAATGAACATAATGGAAATTTTTTAAATTCTGTGACTACGGTAAGGTAATGAAAACATTCAGTTTTCAGCAAGAATCTGAAGCAGATTCTAAGTGTGACTTGCAGTTCTGAAATATATGATATAAGTAATGAAAATAAGCAATGAAGAAGAATACGCCAAGCAAGGAAGTAGAACATTAAAATTTGCAATAGAAAGCCTTTGGAAGAGAAATATTAAAGTCTTTTAAAAAAATCTGTGGCTGACGACAGAAACAGAAATTATGGAAAGATGAATGGAACATTATAAAGAAGTACTGGGATGTAACTCAGTGATCCAAGAGCAGAAAGACTGGACTGTTAATAAGACAATAAAGAGTGAACCTATCACAGATATAGAAGAAGTAAGGGATTAAATTAAGTCTATAAAATTTGGGAAGGCGGAGGGACATGACTGTATAAAACCTGCATATTTAAAACATGTGGGAGAAGCAGGGCTAATGATTTTACACCGCATCAGCTGGGAGTGGTAAGAAAGAACAAAGAAGAATACCATCCGATTGGCAGGTAACAATAATAATACCCATTCTTAAAAAGGGAGATAGCAGAGTCTGCGACCATTATCAAGGAATATCTTGACTCAGTGTGTGCCTAAAAGTTTATGAAAAAATATTAGAAAAACGATGTAGAACAAATAAATAAAAGTTCGAGAGAATTTGAGACCCATAAAGGAATGCGACAAGGAGGATCATTAAGTCCATTACTATTTGTTTTATTGATAGACGTGGTAGCAAACAAATGCCACACAAAAATAAGAAAATTCAGAGCAGAAAGCAAGTTAGAATCAGTGATAATAAGCGAGTTTATGTACGCAGATGATTTTCTATTAGTCGCTGAGGGTGCCGATGGCCTACAAGAACATCTAAACGTTGGAAGAAAGAACTAGAGAAGGCTGGGTTGACTATAAATATTGATATGACAGAAATAATGAGAATAAGCAGAGAAGAATCTAATTTAATAGAAAAATTTGATTCGGCGACTGTTAAATACCATTCATTAGCAAGAGAGAAATCAGCACTACCACAAAAGTAAAAGTTTACCGAACGGTATTCGTGCCAATATTGAGTTACGGCTGTGAATCGTGGGTGCTTACATCAAGATTGAAAAGTAAACTCCAAGCCTGCGAAATGAGGATTCTCAGAATAATATTAGGGGCCAAAAGATAAGACAGGCTACGAAATGAAAGCATAAGGGTGATATAAGGAGCAGAAACCGGGAAGTAGCGATAGCAGAAGATGTAAACGCCAAACCCGCTGCATGGGGTGGGCACATCACAGACAGGAAAGGAGAGTCTCTACATAAGATGCTGTTGAGACAAAGGCTCATAGTAATCAACGACGGAAGGAGACCGACTTTTAGAAGATGGGAAGAGGGCTCCTACATATATATAACAGCGGCAACCAGGAAGGTAGCCAGCAAGATATCGAAGTGGGAAGTGGAAGACCAGGAAAACCTGTCCGACCATGCTTATATAACATATAGGTAGCATAGAAAAGGACAAAAAAAGAGAACACAAAGAAAATGATAAATGAAAAGGCTGGATACACAACAAGGTAAAAGAAGAAGAATTAACAAAACGTTTTCCGGATTGGGACCGTGTCATTGTTGAGATAGAATAACTCAACGTTTCGCCCACTTTTTTAAGGGGCTTCTTCAGGAGGAAAGGGAGCACGGTCCCAATCCGTAAAACGTTTTGTTAATACTGACACTGACCGTGGAAGTCTTAGAATTCATTAAAAGAAGAACATAGGCGGTAGCAGAAGAAGAGTGGCGAAGAGAAGAACGGTCGTTAGAAGAGGAAGAGGAAAAATTACGCAGGAAAATTAGTAGAGCATATGATAGATCAATGCCTAGACGTAAAGAAACAAATAGTGACACACAGGAGAGAAACGCATATTGGAAGAAAACAGATGGGAAACAAACAGACGAAGAAGAAGCTACCAAAGAGCAGTAAGGGATGGACAAGAGGAAACTGCCGAAATAATGGAACAATATATAAAAGCAAGGAAGCAGCTGAGGAGAGAAATAATACTCAAAAGCAAAGAGGACTACTGTGAAACCTCATACAAAAGGTAAACCAAGACCCGTGGGGACAGGCCTATAAGATAGTGGACAAGAAATTAAAAAAGAAAATGGAAATACCTGGAATGGAAAGCAGAATAGAGGACGTAGTACAGACACTCTTTCCGGGAGAGATAAGCCAAGAGACGGTGGACGAAATACAAATAGAGACAGCGACAGAGGAAGAAGCGGAAAAAAGATCTATTACAATAGAGGAAATAGAAAGGGCAGCGAGCACACTGCGGAACAGAAAGGTACCGGGGCCGCATAATAATTATAACACCTGAAATAATGAAGCTAATGGTGAAACACGGAGCAGACAAACTAGAGAGGTTCTACAACCACTGCCTGAAAGAGTAATAGTTCCCACCAAAATCCAAGGCGGCCACATTGGTGCTGATTCGAAAAGGAGATAAACCCCTCGACGACAGACAAATCTGCCTGTTAAGCGTGACGGGAAAGCTATTGGAAAAAATTGTTGCAAATAGACTATGGCAAGAAATAGAAGAAAATGGAGGGGTATCGGATAAACAATATGGCATTGAACAGAGTGACGGGTTTATGCAGAAAAGCGGAGATAAGAGGAAGGAAGAAAAAATGTTTGTTAATAACAATAGACGTACGAAATGCTTTTATCTTATCATGGAGGAACTGGAAAGGAAGAACATATCAAAAGAGTGTGAGGTATAAAAGATACGGAGAGATAAAAACCACACGGACTTCAAAGAGGGGTACCTCAAGGGTCGGTACTGGGCCCTCTACTTTGGCTAATGCTTTATAAGGAGCTTCTAAGAACACAAATGATGAAAGGAGTAGAACTGGTCGCTTTTTCAGACGATCTCGCCTTGGTAGTCTCCGACAGCAACATGGAACTGCTGGTAGAGAAGGCAAACTACAACTTAAATGAAATAGTAAAATGGATAAAGGAAACAATATGAGTATAGCCCCCGAAAAAACAGAAGCGCTACTGTTAAACGGGAAGAAAACGGACAAGATAGAATGGTTAAAGATAAAAGGTAATAACATAAAAACAGCGAAAGAAGTAAGATACCTGCGAGTATGGCTGTAGAAAGTCGAAAGGTTTAACAGGCATCTTAACAGAGCGTGCGAAAAGGCGCTTAATGTCCAGGTGGCGGCATCGAGAATTATGCCCAAAGTTAAAGGACCCAGAAGGGAAGGCGGTTGACGAGGACGAGTGAGGGCAAGTTAGAGAAGGTGAGAAGAGCTATGTTCAAGGCCGTCGCAGCAACGTATAGAACGGTGGTAAGCGAAGCGATATGCCTGCTCGCCAAAGTGCCACCAACAGACCTGGCAACAGCGGAGAAGATTGCGAACTATGGAGACAAAACAAAAGAAGGCAGGATGAGAACTAGACAAGTACTACTGAAGCAGTGGCAGCGGAGGTGGGATAACACTGATAAGGGCAGATGGACGAAACAACTAACACCTAGAGTTAAACCATGGATTATAAGAGAGTCTGGAGAGGTGGATTATTGGCTTTCACAAGCATTGACAGGGCATGGAAGCTTCGGCGAGTACTTGTGCAGAATAGGCATGCGAATGCTGACCGCGGATACACTGATAAGATATAAAGCAAGCGAAGAGGAGAGACAAAACGTAGAAAAAGAAATAGGAGAGAGACTACGAGACGACAATCTAGTGGGAGCGATGTTGGACAGAGCAGAAAACTGGCAGGCCATAAGCAAGTATATAAAAAAAGTACTTAAAAAGATGGCGGACAAAGAAAGAGAAACAGAGAGAAATATGGTGAGGCAACAAAATAATGGAAGACAGCAAGAAGACAACATGACCCCTGAAGTATACCAATGGTGATCCCTGGGGTATGGATAAACCAGCGAAAGAGAGAGATGAGGAGGGGTTTTAGAGGGCATACCTCACCTAGACCCCCTACGAAGTCAGGGGCGCCTATAAAAGGTTTCCCGTCCTAAACACCAAAAAAAGGGTGAGGTTAAAAGTGGTAGCACTCCAAATAATCATTACGAAAAGTCAGTTATGATTGTTCGGTCATTTGGAGCGCATGGGTGGTAGCAGACAAGTTGAGACTATGGGAAATGGGAGTAGATAGAAAAAGGCGCAGAGGAAGACCGAGCAGCACATGGTATGGGGAAATAGCTAAATCGTTGGAGAAACAAGAAATTACATGGAGGCAAGGGAAGCAAATGGCCAGAGAGGGCAGTCAGTGATAGAAATTTGTACAGAGCATCTAGTCCCCAATTTCAAACTCAATCCATCTACGCCGAAAGGTAGAAGAGTACAAGATCATGAAATGAAATGGAAAGATCTATAGATCAATACATGAAAAATGTATAAAAGTCAAGACGTTTTGAAAGTCCCAAGATCACAGTAAGAGTATGGTAATCTATGAAAAAGAAACCCAAACTTTCCAAAAAAATCTGAAGGCTCGTAAATTAAAGTTTCAGCAATAATTTGAAAGTGTTTCAAAGAATAAGCTGATTTATGTAATAATAAAGGAAGCAAAGAAAGAAGAAAAGAAAAATAAGGTTAGAAGAATGGACAATAATTTGGGTATTTAGCCCTTGTAAAAAAAAGGAAAAAGTTAAAGGTTTAAGAAAACAGCGGATGATTATCTTAGAAAATCCATACCAACTGAAAATTAGTATTTTAAAAATCCAGAGATCATAATACAAAAGGTACTTCAATTGAGTTTTCTTGACGTCAGCTTGGTATGAATTTCTTTGTAATCGTGTATAATCAATAAAATTTTCATATCCTGTTAATAAAATCACGCAGTTTTCCTATACCCAAACATAAAGGGTAATAATAATAATAATAGCAATACAATCAACGCTTTTTTAAATTTTCTTACCTGAATAAGGCTCTGTACAACAAGGATAATATTCTTCATTTCTTGTAGCAGGAACAGCTAATAAATCCCATTCAACGGAGAGATAAAATTCTTGTAGGTCTATTCCCACTTTTACAATATTTGATCCAGCCACCTGATCTATATGTTTAAGGTCCACCTAAACGTAGAACAGAAAAGAAAGGGAAATGGATTTTTTCCTTAAATAATAACTTTCAAGCTCCACAAAATACACTTTACGATCTAGAATAACCCGTACGGTAACTTTACATGTATTTTAATTCAAGATCATAACAAAATTTATGACGTATTACCGGCGTTCAGTTTTTTCCGGGATAATCCACCATTTTTCGGGGCCATAAAATGAGTGAATTTCTTCGCTGTGTTTTTATAACAAAAATTCGTGCCAAAAGTAAGAATCTCGTGTGACTCGGTAATACCTCTTTATTACTGGGAGTGCTTTACTGTTATTACTTTATTACTTTGTTGGGCCGTCAGTTTGGGGATGTTAATATGAAACTAAATTATGTCTTCATTAGCGTTTTATGACGTTATAAAAGAAAAATGCTTTGTGATCCTTTAAGGCGATAAGGCAACCCTTAGAAAATAAAATGATTAATTTTGTTACCTTACTGAAAAAAAAAACCTTCACGCCTAGCCGTTTCACATGAACTGAAATTTGTGAAAGAATTATATAAAATTATAAGAAAGATGATACAAATAAACATGAAGTTTGATTTAGTTCCTATTTATGTAAGCTAAGTTTCGATAAACGCTTTAATAAGATTCTGAGTTCTGTGTACTTACTTCATTAACGTAAATTACTGTTTACCCTAGTGAAATCTCCTTGAAATTCTACCAAGTAAAATCGGACGCAATCCATTATTTAAATGAACTGTAATCTTGTAATTTCAGTAATAAATATTCAGACTTCGCACTTATTTACAGAAATCAAATCAGGATGTTTCCACAATACAAAAATGTAAACCTACGAAAACCTCTAAAATAAGCCTTTTTACCAAAAATTAATAACAAAAGGGAAAGTGCCGACATTTCTAGAAATTCTAGACTTCTGACTGCTTATTAATGAAACATCAGTTTTGGTTATGGTTGTTGCAGGTTAATAAAAGTATATATATTTATCGAAATACATATACATACCCATATAGGGTGTTGTATGTTTACATTTTTAAATTGTGTTACATGTCACATATGTGTAATGAAAATTTTCTATTCCATGCGATTTAGTCGTCTCTCATCACTATGTTTTTGATTCTGTCAACCTTAGTGACATTTTTTACTTTCCTCGGGAATTTCATTTTCATAGCCTATAATCTATTCTGGTGTCTTTTATTAAGCTTCCATGTTTCACATCCAAATGTTGATATAGGAATGTATATGGTCTTGAAAAGAGTCATTTTCGTTTTCCTGGAAATCTCTTTCTTACTTATCACGGATTTATACATTGCATAGTATGCTCTTAAAGCTTTCTCTATTCTCTCACTTATGTTTTTGTCTTCTTGTCCTTGGCTGTCAATGATAACTCCCAAGTATTTAAATTTTAAGACCTCATTTAATGATTTTCATTTCTCAGATGCCACGAAGATCTTTCGACCCAAAGCCAAAGCCAAGACAGAAAGGTTGGGATATGGAAAAAATGGCAGAAGCTGTAAAGCAAGTACGAGAGAAGAAGATGGGCGTCAAAAAAGCTGTAAATATTTTTTGCCTTAGTTTCTTCGTATTTAGAATTCTTACAAACATCCAATAAAGTTATCTTATGGACGTCCAACAAGGATGTTTTATGGACGTCCGACAAGGATGTCCTAACGATGTCCATAGTTGTGACAAACGGACTACGTATGAACGTCCATAGGATGTCCCGCGGACCCTAAACGGGCATCCTATGGACGTCCTAAACGTCCGTGTCGGATGTCTATAGGTCGTTTTATGGATATCCCTGTGCTATGTGGGCGCTGTACCTAGCTTTCATTGATTACAACAAGGCATTTGATTCTATTGAAGTTTGGGCAATTATGAAAGCATTAGATGACGCCACAATATACTCAAGATACTCCAGGCTTCTCACAACTAATACAATAAAGATACACAGAGGTGTACGCCAAGGCGATACAATTTCATCCAACCTTTTTACCATAGCTATGGAAAATATATTTAAAAACTCTACCATGGGAGCATACTGGGATAAACATAGACGGATCATATCGAAACCAGTTACGTTTTGCAGACGACGTAGTGCTTATTAGCAACAACCTGGAAGAACTCACAACAATGATTAAACAATTAAATAAAGCATCTAAACTAGTGGGCTTAAAGACGTATATTAAAACGACGAAAATCATGAACACAGAAGGAGTATCAGTCAACATTAATAACGTAACGCGCCAGAGGAATATATACCTCGGATACAAAATTAAATTGGGAAAAGAAAATCAAACAGCTGAAATTACTAGGCGAGTAGGACTGAGCTGAGCAGCTTTTGGGGAGCTCAGTTATATCATGAAAAACCCAAACATCCTCATACATTTAAAGCGAATGTATGAGTCATGCATACTCCCAGTATCCACATATGGTATGGAAACAGTAACCCTAACAAAAGAAAAAAACGCAAATTACTTGAGGGTAATTCAGATAAGGATGGAGAGGCATAAACATTCAAGACAGGGTTACTAACGAAGAAACAAAAAGAAAAACAAAAGTAACCAACATTATTGAGAAAATAGCAAAACTAAAATGGCAATGGGTAGGATACATTGCTAGACAAGGCATGAATTTAGATGGATACCAAAAATTATACACTGGAGACCGAGAACTACTAAACGAATAAGCATCGGCAGACCACAAAAAAGATGGCTGGACGACGTTAAACAGATCGCAGGAAAAGGATGGTTCCATGAAGAACAACATAGAGGTAGATGGAAAGAAATGGAAGGGGCCTACATTCAGCAGTGGATGAAAGAAGGCTAAGGAAGAAGAAGATATATTTCTGCGCCTCCTCTAACTCTTACATCTTTTATCATTGCTCTATTTTCCCTTTCGAGCAACATATAATCTATAATACATTTTTCATTTCTGATTAATATTTCTCTGGTATATTTGTGGTTATTTTTATGCTCAAAAAAAACGTATTACTTATCAGCATATTATTCTCTACACAAAACTCTATAAGCCGTTTTTCGTCTGAATTTCGTTTGTCTTACCCATGATTTCCTAACACATTTGTTGTCATATGGTCTCCTTTCGCAACTCTGTCATTAAAATTTTCGGCTATAAAAATGTTTCAATTACTATTTCCGATTACCTGTGATAATTCATGCCAAAATTTATCTTTATTATCCGCTGAGTCATTTTCGTTCGGGCCATAAATCGCAATGACTGTAATTTTCTCATTGTCTCTACTCTTGCTAATTCTATTTGAAATATTATTTCTGTCTATGCTTGCCATTTCGAAATTGAGTTTGCCAAACTGTTTCGAATAATACATGCTACCTCTACTGCTGCATGTTTACTTTCATGTACTCCGCTATACATATATTATGACATTTCCATCCTCGAGTTTATACACACCTTTTCCTTTCTTTTTTGTTTCTGATACTTTTAGTATATCTAAATTAGCTTTATTAAATTCGTAATTCAATATTGTTCATTTCCGTTTAAACTTCTAATATTCCAAGTGCCTAATTTTTAGATAAAACCTTTATTAACCATATTTACCTTCTTCTTCATGTCCTTAGTCTTTGCCTATCGGTGTCCGTACTCTAGAGCATTTTAGTATTTTGAAGTTATGCTATTTTCGGTTTCGATGAGTACACCTTCCTCTTCATCCCATTTCCAAATCTTTCCATCTACCGTAAGCTTCTTGTAACTTATTCTCGTTACCTACCCTTCTTTTTTAACTTTTCCGATATCCCTTTTTGGATCTCCCTTTCTTTCTCTGTTAAATTGCTATTAATATAAACTGTATTTCTTTTTCATTTCCATTATATGTCTTCTTCCCTATTTTATAGGCATTTCAAGATTCTGTTGTATAAAGTTGGTTATAGTTTCTTTTAAAACTGCTGGTTTATCGGTATCTACTTCTAATCCCGGGATTATTAAATTATTTTTCTTTTTCTCTCTTTCCAAATGGTTCACTTTTATTTCAATTTCTTTTAAATGTTCTGTTTTCTTATCAAGCTCTTGAACTTCCTGTTTTAATTCTTGGGTTTCATTTTCAATTTAGTGAGTTCTTGATTTAGCCCATATTGATTCTTTTTCATGTCTTTCATCTCTTGCTTAACTTCACGCGTTCATTAACTCTTCGAACATTTGCTTTATCTCGTTCATATCTTGGCATTCTTGCATGTATCTCTTCCTTTTATCTGGTGATCTAGTGGATTTCCTACTTCGTAGAAACGGGTCAGCATCTTGCCTTTTACGTTAACCGTATTCGGTAGAGGATTCCTTGCTTTCCCAGTAAGTTTTCCTTCCTTCTTTAAAAACCGTGTGCTCGTATTTATTCATTCTGTCATAGATTAAAGATCCCTATTCTGTTCACTGGTTCTAGCAAAAATATAAGCACCTTTGTATATTTGGTTGTCTATCCGCCTTCTTACGTTTTTATCTGAATTTGCCTTCCACTCTTTATTTCCTATTTCTTACCTGACCATGTCACTAAATAGCTATCTAGTTTTATATTTTCTGTTTTTGTTTTTCAATATCTCGATTTAATACACACTGCTAATTAATTTTTTCGTTTTAACATTATAAAACGCAACTCGAAAGCGGAGTCGTTTACAAAGTTATCGCGCCGTCACTTCTAGTCAGGTTAATAAATGTAATAAATAAAATAATTATAGTATAAAAAACCTACATACATGCAAACAATAAATTACCTGAAGACCGTTATACGTCCATGACCCAAATTTCATAAGACAACTTTGCTCATCAAAAGGGAAATACTGGACGTTTATTTCGCAAGAAGATTTATAAATCGATGGTGGTTTCCATGTCACTTCACCTGTGTAGGCTAAGACCGCCTTTGTCATTAAGGTTACTTCGTAATTTCCATCCGCACTGAAATTATTGTTGTTGTTAAAAACATTTTCATTTTTAGCTTTTACTTTTAAAAAGCTTGTTTGTAGCTTTTACATTATTGTAAGTTTTGATTGTTTGTACGCCTATTAAATTCTGTTATGATTATTTAAATTATTTTTTCTGCCTTTTTATTCGGAAAAATAATAACAAACTCTCTGAGCTTTAGAAAGCTCATATTTATTAGCATGAAAGTAAAAAATACTTCCAAAGCAAAGAAACATTCTAAAGGCCTTCGATTATATATTTTATTATAACTAAAGACTGTATTTTTGTTGAAGCGAAAATTAAAAAGTAAATTCAATTTCTTTCCTTTGAATTAAGCTTTTGTAAAGAAGTAGAAATTGTAAGGTTTTATAAAAGTAACTTTGTTCTTTATTAAACTGTTATGGCTTGTCTACTTGAATTTAGTTTTCTATGAAATTTATTAGCGGTTGGTCTTACGAGGACGGAATTTATTTTATTACGCCCAGAAACATAAAAAAAACTTTTTACAAAAATAATGTAGGTTGACAGAATATAAGAGTTTCGCAAGTGAATTCTTATAAATTCAGTTTCAATTTATTTTTCACCTTATTTTCTAAAGCCATTATTCAATACAGTGTTTTAGGAATATAACATTTATTAACACAAAAATATCAGAAACATAGGAAAGGTTAATGTAGTCTAAATTACAAAAAAAAAAACTACTAACTCAAACAAATTGATGTTTAACTGATTGAATCATCAGGTGATTGGATAACCACAAAAATGGCGGTGAAAAATAAATAAAAGGAAGCATAAATACAAATTAACAAAATGCACCACTCGTGTGACTACACCGAAGCATATATAGTCAGAACAATAAAGGCTAGAATGTAAAAATTGACAGATAAATATTGTAGATAAAACACTGGCGAAAAAAGTTAGCAAAAGCAAAACGAATAAATACAGAAATGACATGACATGAATCAATAAAACAAAGAATAATTAAGTAAATACATACTCGGGAAAGTAAATACATCAGATGATGATTAAAGCAATGCACGTACAAGTAGAAGAAAAATAAAATAGGCACTTAAAGAAGTGAAGATATAGATGAAAGACAAAGATGAGTAGATACATAAATTAATCAATAGATAAGTAATATGACGAATACATGCAGCAAGAAAACCGAAAAGAAAAAAATGCATGGAAAACAGAAAAACGATTACCTAATAGATTAATGATTATCAAACGAATGACAAAATAAATAGGTGAGAGAAGAAACAGTTTCACGGATAAACAATTACTAAAGAATGTAAGCCGATGTAAGCCGATAAATATATAAATAAATGGATAAATGAGTAAAGATGTGTGAATGTTAGAAATAAATGCAAAGCAATCAGAAAAGGGAATTGAAAACTGTGAAAGGTAGATGAGCATGTGAAGACTGTATAAATGAATAATCAGGCAGATGAAAAGTATCAGCAAATTACGTGAAAATCGAGAAACTTATGGTCTGGCCATTCGGCAGTAGCAGTATTCCCACAGACTACGTTTTGTGGAAAGCCATTCTTCTTGCAGTGGCATGCCCTTTACAGGGCGTTGCCGAGCCTCTCTCCATATGCCTGTGGTGTGTGTGTTAAGTAACCTATAGACATAGGGGACCTATAGTTTTACGTGGGCTCCTAACCACGGAAGTGATTGCACTACAGAGAAGGCTTACTAGGCAGAATACACCATTAAAAATGTTAAAAGACCTTACAAAGTCAACGCATACGGACGATACATGGACTAGAAATAAAGAGTTTGCTGAATATCTAAGCCCAACATTCTACCAGACGAAGCAGAAACTTAACTGGAAAGAAGCAATATAAAGAGAGGGATAGACCTGGTTAGTCCTAAAGAAGTTCAGAAAAAATAAATGACAACATCATAAATTATAATTAACCCTGTAAATTGTAGCTAGGAGTTTGAATTACAGCTAGTAAGACTTGGAGATAGAAGTTCGAATCGGAGCTGTTAAGACTAAAAAATATGACTTGAGATGAAAATAATTCGAATCTGTAAATTTTGCATTTTATAATTATGACTTGAAACTCAAATAGTTTGATCCAAGCGTTAATCTGCTGATCCAAATTGTAGTCTTTCGAAAGATTAATCTGTTAATACAGACTAAAGGTTTCAATTTTACTGTCAGAATACTACAAACTGTGAGTTTGAATTACGCCCTTTAATTGCAACTCTGTAACTTTAAATTTGAAGTTCGAATAGAGTAGAAGATATGACTCAAAATTAAAATAATTCGAATCTGTAAATTTTAAATTTTAAAATTAGAATTTAAACCACATATATTTTGCGATTGAAACCTTAATTTCATAATTCAGACATGAACCTTTTGTCTCAAACAAACGATTTGAATTTTACTTTCAGGCTACAAATTTTGAATTCGAATTCCACCTTTGAATGATAATACAGTAACTTGAGATTAGAAGTTTGAATCTAAGCTGTTAAGACTGGAAAATGGAACCCCAAATTAAACTAATTCGAATCTATAAATTCAAAATTTTAGAATTAAGAAATATTTTGATCCAACCATAAATCCAGATCTAAACTTTTATCTTTCGGTTGAAACGCTTTAATCTCCTAATACAAATTGCTGTTTTAAACTAAAGATTTGAATTTTACTTTTAGAATGCAAATTTTGAATTTGAATTTTTCAATTACAACCCTGTAACTTGAAATTAGAAGCTGTTAAGACTGATACATAAATGAAAATGGAAATTAAAATATTTCGAATCTGTAAATCTGGAAACGTTAAGTTAATCTTCTGATCCAAATTATAATCTTCCCATTGAAACTTTATTCTCCTAATGTAGATTCGAATCTTCTGTCTCAAATTAAAGAGTCTCTCAAAATACAAACTTTGAATTTGAATACCAAATTTTGATTTCCAAGTAGGTTTTAGTTTAAGCTTCAAAATTTTAGTTTCAAGATACAAACTCCGAATTCGAACTTTGGCTTTGAATTATAGCCCTGTAAATTGAAGCTAGAAGTTTGAATCGAAGCTGTGAAGGTTGTAAGATAGAATTGGTAATTCCAATACTTCGAATTTGTAAATCTGAAATCTTAGTATTAGGATTTGAAACTTAAATCTGAACTGATCCGAATGTGAATCTCCTGATGCAAACTTTAATCTCCCCAAGTGTTAATCTCCTAATTCAGAGTAAAGATTTCAATTTACCTTCATCATACAAACTTTGAGTTCAAATTACAGCTCTGTAACTTTAAATTAGATGAATGGGAGCTAGAAAGACTAGGAAATATGTATATTTGAATCTCAAAATTTTAAATTTTAGAATTAGGATTTGAAATTTAAATATTTCGACGTAAGCGTGAATCTCTTGATCCAAACCTTAATCTTCGAAAACGTTTAATATCTTAATACAGACTAAAAATTTCAATTTCACTTTCAGTATACAAACTTTAAGTTCGAATTCTACATTTGAATTACGAGTACAACTCTGTAACTTGAAATTAGAAGTCTGAATCGGAGCTGTTAAGACTAGAAAATATGACTCGAAATTAATTAAAATAATTCGAATCGGTAAATTTTAAATCTTAGAAAACTCAGATATGTTGATCCAAATCAGCTGATCCCAGCTATAATCTAAAGAATCCTCTATTTGAAATTAATGATTTGAATTTTGTTTTCATGGTAGAAATTTTGATGTCGAATTCCAGGTTCGAATCTTTGGTTTGGAACCTTGAAAGTTCCATAAACAAAATTTTCCTGAATAAGATTTTCAGAGTATTTTGAGGCATTACAAAATTCCCTAAAGAAGTGGATCCTTACATTTTCAATTCTTTAATTTTTATTTAAATAACCAATTAAAACCGATCTTAAAAAATTCAAATTAAGTACATATATAATTAAGTGAGAGCTAAATTTAGCACAGAATTTTCTCTCTAAACTAAAACACACAACCCTAATGAAGAATGTTTCCTTTCTTAAAAGTTTTTAAACATGCAATTTTCTATTTGTAGAATAAATTTACGAGCTGTTTCAATTAGAACAAAAGGCGTTTTTAAAAGTAAAATTAATCACTTTTTCTCTACACACAAAAATACATTCTAGTTTAGCCTTTCTTAAAGTAAACCCATAATTCATAAAATAATCACCGAAATCTAGTCCTTAGAAAAAAACACTAACTAATTTAAATTTCAAGATGGAATCACACGAAATTTAGCAATTATGTTAATTGTGTTTTGACTCCAAGCATGTATATTACTATGTACGTTTTAAATTTCCAAACTATTACAAACAATAACAAAACTCGAAATAAACTATTCAAAGTAAATCTTTGCACTGAACACACATAAACCAGGAAGTTTATTGTTACTAACTTTGCTGTTGGTTAACTTACTTGTTGAAGAGAACAATATCCGGCAGCCAGATGTGTTCTGAAGGAACATATAGTTGTTCAACGCCTCCATATTCTTCGGGGTCCCAGCGCAATTTGTAATCCACCCATTTCTACAAGTTTAGATTGCTTCAGTTTATGTTGAAGAACAAACCACATTATTGAAATATTTACGTTTAAATTTTAAAACTTCTGAGAAATAACACCTTTACATAAATTACCAGGTTTCTTCATTTAAAGGTTGTGCCCTTGGGCTCATAATTTTTATCAGAATTTTATTATATTATTTTTGTAAAATGTGGAAACTCTGTTTGAAGCTTTTAAACCTGCTAATACGTTGTACGTTTCCTACTAGGAATCTGCTAACATTAAAAGCTTTCGGCACAATGCAGTTCAGTAGAAAGCTGACCATGCATTATTAACACATATGTGCTTTTACCTACAGATTTTAATCTAGTAGATTTAAAAGGAGCTTTAAAATATTTATAATTAATTCCAGCAACTTTTTTTAGCTTTTTACGTAGCTTACTTTAGAAAAATAGAACTGAGTGAATCTGAGTAAAAATTAGGGGAATATGTATTATTATTATCAAAATTAAAACCAATAAGTTCTCATGAAAAAAACAATATTTCTGTTAAAGGCTAAAGGTTAGATCGTACGATCAAAATAATTAATAGCCATAAATTAATTAGCAACGTATGATAAAATAAACTCAGGCGTAGAACGAATTCGCTGGAAAATATAACGTGAAATAATTAAATATAGAGTAGTGCTCTAACTAATGACAATTAGGAAAGAGCTTCGGTATAAAAAATTTCGTCTGTCTGTTCGGATACGTTTACGTTCGCTCCAAAAAAACATATGTACGACCAGAAGCAGACATGAAACTTGTATGTTCATGAAACTCAAACATTGTTTGTTTTTTCGTGTTTTCTTTTTTAAAACGAAATATCAAGCGAAATAGGTTAGATTTGTAAACGTAATAAATTTGGGAATTATTTGTAAAAAATATCAGTTTAAATTAGGAATTAAAAATAAAAATAAGATTGAAATAAATTAATATTAATGCAAACAAGCAAAATTGCATACCAATTCTTAATGAAACAAATAACAAATACATTAAAAAAAAAATGGGCAACAAGACCAAATAAAATAAAACACAGTAAAGATAGAAAAATTGAAAAAGTATAGTCGCCCAAGAGAAAGAAACAAAAATCAAATTACTGTCTGGTTTAATGTAAAACATTCAACTGAAGTAAATCAGAAACTATTTAGAAAATAAAACAGAACAAAAAGACAAGGAGCAGATAAAAGAGCAAACTAAAAGATTAATAAAATGCTATAAATAAGTAAACTGAAAAAACGATGGAATATTATTTAAAAAGACTAAACAATGAGAAATGAAGAAAATAAAATGACGGAAATAAGATGACCTATAAACTTATGAAAGCTTCGCCAGGGCGTGACATTTATAACGACACCTTGCTGGTCACAAGCCGAGACAAAAGTGAGGATAAGAACTCCATGATGTAAAAAAAGCTTGTTACAAAAATGAAGCAACGTCAGCCTCGGAATACCGGACAGATCAATAGGAAGCGACTTAGGCGACTACAAATGGAACTGACATAACAATTGGATCCTGGTTAAGAAGCAGAGAATCCGATGGGTAGGACATTTATGGAGAATGCCTGAAAGCAGAACGGCTAGGAAAATTTTGATTAACAATCCAGAGGGACGACGTCTAAGAGGAAGGCCACGTGGTAGATGGAAAGAGAATGTAACGAAGGATTTAAACCAAGTAGGAGTACGTAATTGGTCTATTCTAGCGGAAAACAGAGATAGATAGAAAGCAGTTATGGCAGAAGCCAAGGTTCTGCAAGGACCGCAGTCCTCTGCGCGCGCGCGCGTGTGTGTACAAACTTAAAGAAAGCATAAGAAAAACGTGATTAACTTCGTTAATACTGGAAATCTTTGGGGGAATAAAAAATAACAAAAACAGAAGGAGCAAATAAAACAAAATCGAACAGAAGAGGTATAACTAAATTTAAAAACAGTAGAAAGTAATTTAAGAAAACTTCATTAACACTGAAAACCTTTCATCATCATCATCATCATCACCATCATCATCAATTGACATGGAGCAGATTCCCGTTGATCAATCCTGGATTACGCCTAGCCCCACCCCATGTCAATAATGTGTGAAGGGATTTGTCATGATAGGTGGGGATTGGAAGCACTGTATAACGGTAACCATGCCTGTGACGCCAGCCGCTAGACACCGCTTCTACAGTGCAAGGTAGTCAGTAAGTCACATATTCAATGAGAGTTGGATACGATTAAGAAATAAAAAAAGTCAAACGGGAAGGAGCAAAAAAAAACAATAAAAGGATAAATAAGAAAAAAATGGAAAAGTATTTAAGAAGACTCAACAATAAGCTATGTAGAAAATAAAATAAGAAAAATGAGGAAAAATAAGTGAACTAAATACTTTTTAAGAAGAATAGATAAGAAAAACTTACTTAGCTCCGTTAACACTGAAAAACTTTGATTGAATAAATACAAATAACAAAAAGAGGAGCATATAAAAGAAAAATAAACAAGAAGAATGATAAGATAATTAAATTAAAAAAAGAACGATTGAAAATTATTTAAAGAAAACAAGAAATGAAGAAAATAAAACAAAAATATGTGGAAAACTGATAAATTGAGAATTTATAAAAATAAAAGACAAGGAAAATGTACTTAGCTTCGTTAACATTGAAAACCTCTGATTGAGAAAATAAAGATGCACAAAGGCATACAGCAGAGAAAACAAAAATAAAAAATAAAATATTGTGTATTCAGCTTTAAACAGGCCATTAAGGCCCGTAGCTTGTCGAGGAGGACACACTGAGCCGTAGTTCTGACCATGGGCAACAATTGTTAATTGCAGAGCGATGCGCCCTACGGTATAAAACCAAATATATCGTAAACAAATAAAAATAAGGAAAATATTTAAGAAGGAAAAATAGTTTAAAGTTACACAAACAACATAATAAAGCAAACAAAACTGAACTGACAAAGTAGAGAACAGGTGCGCAAGGAAAAAAGGAAAGAAGACGCAGAACAAGGAAACAAGGACAAAAGAAAGAAGAACAAAGAAAAGTAAGGAAAAACAATACAAATGAATAAACTCAAAATACATAAAATTACAGAGGGAAAACTTCATAGAAATACTAAACTTTCGATAAAGAAAAATAAATAAAATAAAACGAAGTAAACAAAAAGGTGATAAAGTTAAACATCTAGAAAACAACGAAAAAATAAATAAAAAAAAAAGAATAACAAAGAAAAGTAAGAGAAAACAATACAAATGAGGGAAAACTCCTAGAAATATTAAACTTTCAATAAATAAAAATAAAGAAAATTAGTAAACAAAAAGATGATAAAGCAAAGACCTTTAGAAAGAAAAAACAAAAGGCTAAGGTAGTAGTAACTAAGAAGGAAGACAGGATGGACACGAAAATGCTGGAAAGATAAAATAGGCAAATAATAAAGAATTAAAACATAATTAGAAAAGGACCGACGAGGAAAAACTTGCGTATCAGAATGTCAGTAAAAGAAACCTCAGCAACCGACGGAACATACGAACGAAGGAACATAATAGGAGAAGATTCTTAGAAATGTGAAAATAAGAAGAAGGAAGATCAATAAGAAAAATCTTAAAGCAACAACCATGCCAAAAAGAAAATTATTAGAAAAAGTCACAAGAAGCCAAATACTTAAAATAGAACAGTAAGAAAACGTTGATCAACGAGAAAGACAAAAAACAAGTGAACACAATATTTACACCAAGGACAAAGAGAACTAGAAATAACTTACGCAAAACACGAAGAAAATCCCGGAACACATGGTAATAAACCCATATAAAATGTTGTGTCTATAAAATGTGCTGTGAAAGGCACCTGTGGTTCTTTGGTTTGATTTGACTATGTGGGAAATGTAAAAAAATATTAAAATCGCTACAAATGAAGGTGTTGCGCAGGATAATAAACATAGGAACTGTGTTGTTTCCAACTATAGCATGCAAGTTCGCGAAACCTTCGTTCATAAATACTGTTTAAGATTGCAAATTCTACAAATGATCTACTTAACATCCTTTAACCAGTCTTTCCTTATGAAAACTTTGTAAAACGATTGGTAAATTACATATTAAATCAAAACCGCTCTAAATTTGTAAGATACTAAAAATACTGCTGTAAAAGAAACCCGTAGTTTCCTGAATTTTCTGCAACTGCTGTTACTAAAATTTTAATTGCGTGTAAAATATTGAAATAAGTTTGCCATTGCTAAAGGCGTAGGGTAGTTAACACAGGACCTATGCTACTTTCAAGTATAGCAAATTGATGGAGGAATAAATAAAAATTTAATACTTCAGTTGCAGATCCATGGATTGCTTAACCAAATTCTTTGTGACTTTTCTCATGTAAACGTCGAAAATTAAAAAGTAAATGCATACATACAGTATGTTTCACCTAGGATTTGGGCGGGGCAAGTTGACGTCACAACCCAAATGCTAGATGAAAAATACTGTACGTACATGTAAAATGAAAATCTGTCCTAATTTGTTTATTTTGTAATTTCTCAAGGTTTTTTAATTTGCTGAACCTTTCATTGTGGAAAACATTGAAATCAATTTCCTACAAACAAAAGTGTTACCTAAGGTGACTAACATAGGGCCTGTGTTGTTTTCAACTATAGAATGTAGTTTCGTACAGCAATATTTGTAAGCCCATGGCTTGCTGAATCAAATTTTGCCAGTCTTTTCTCGTACAAACAAAAGTAAATTCATACGAAGTCAGAAACTGCCTTAAATCAGATCTGTATATTTTGAAATATTTTATATTTAAATTTGCAGACACAGAAACGTGATATTAAAAAAACTTGTTGTTTTGTTAATTTGCTAAAAATGCTTCTAAAGGAAAAATATTAATATGATATTACTATGAATGAAAACGTTATGCAGAGTATTAAAATTCTTTAGACTTGGAGACATTGAAATGCGATGAAAGAAAAGTCTTCGGTTTTTATAAATTGCTAACTTTACTCCTACAAAGCTCTAACTATGTGGAACATATTAAAATCATATGGCTACAAACGGGAGTGTGGCGCAGGGTAGTAACCATAGGTCCTGTGTTGTTTTTAACTACAGCATGCAACTTCACGATTCAAGATGGAAAGAAGTTAGCATTACGGCCATTGCAACTCCATGGTTTGCTTAACTACTTATTGCCAGTATTTCCTCGTCTCGTTGAAAGTGAAAAGGTAGATTCAAATAAAATCAAAAACCGTTCTTAATCTGTACATTTTGAAATAACGTGCTTTTAAAGAAATCCGTGGCTTTTTGTTTGCTGAAACTGCCCTTAGTAAAACTCCAATTGTGTGGAAAACATTGAAACGAGTTTGCGGCAAATAAAGACGTAACACAGGGAGATTAACATAGAGGCTATGTTGGTTTCAACTACAACGAATTAAGGAAAAATGTGTAAATACAGTTAAGCACTATTTCCTCGTGTTAACGTCAAACAACAAAAGTAAATTCATATGAAGTCAAAAATTGTTCTAAGTCTGTATATGTATTTTTAAATATTTTGTGTGCTTTGCTAATTTTATAAAAATGTTTCTAAAAGAAATTTAACTATGAGGAAAATAATAAATGATATTACTACAAATGATGGCGTGGCACAGGGTACTGAAGTTCTTTAGACTTTAAGATGTAGAAACGTAATGAAAGACAAGCCTTTGGTTTTGTTAATTTGCTAACAGTGCCCCTAAAACCCACTAATTATTATTGAAACAAATAAAGGCGCGGCGTAGGATAGTAAACATAGGTCCTGTACTGTTTCCAATTATAGCATACAAATTCACGAAAGAAAGAATAGTTTAAGATTGCAAATCCTACCCATGGTTTACTTAACTACTTTTAACCATTCTTTCCTTGTGTAAACTTTGACAAAAAAAGGTAAATTCTATATTAAATCAAAAACCGCCCTAAATCTGTATATTCCGGAATTTCTAAAGATGCAGAAACGTGTTATAAAAGGGAGTTTTTTTTGCAGAAACTACTACCACTAAAATGTTAATTGTGTAGAAAATATTAAAATAATATTGTTACAAATGAAGAGGTAGCATAGGCTAACAACTGTAGGGTCTGCGTTATTTTCGGTCTTTTCTAGTGTAAACCTCGAAAAACAAAAGGTAAATTCCATATTATCAGAAATCGCTCTAAATCTCTACATTTTGAATTTTTTCATATTTGAAGATACAGAAATGTTCTATTAAAAAATATTAGTTTGCCGAAACTTCTGCTACGAAAACTCTAATTGCTTGGAAAATATTAAAATGGGTTTGCTAGAAATCAAGACGGGACACAGGGTAACCATGGTCCCATTTCATTGTTTATGAAGGAATGAAAACTTTTAGCATTGCAATTTTTGCAAGCTCTTGACTTATTCAGCCAAATTTTATCTATATTGCCTCGTGTTAAGGTCAAAGCAGAAAAGTAAATTCAGATAAAATGAAAAACTGCCCCAAATATGTATATTTTGAAATTTCTCGAATTTCAAGATACATAAACCTATTATAAAAAACCATCCGAGGTTCTGTACTCTACTGAAACCTACCAAAACTTTAATTACATCGAAAATAGTAAAAGTTTGTTATAACTGAAGGCGTGAAGCAGGGTAGTTAACATAGGGTCTGTGCTATTTTCAGTTATAGCAAATTGATGAAGTAGCGTGTTAAACCAAATTTTGCCAGTTCTTTCTACTGTATGTAAACGTCGAAAAAGAAAGTCGTGCTCCAAATTTGTATATTTCGAAATTTATAGTATTTAAAGATACAGGAAGTATCAAAGAAACCCGAAGTTCTTTAATTAGCTAAAAGTACTCTTATTAGAACGTTAATTACATAGAACAGATTGAAACGAGTTTGCTATAACTAAAAAGCATAACAGGCTAACCAAATTTTGCGTCTCTTTCCTCGTGTAAACATCGAAAAGAAAAAGTAGATTCATACGAAGTCAAAAATTGCTCTAAATCTGTATATTTTGAAATATTTTGTATCTGAATTTCAAGAGACTGAAACTTGATATTAAAGAAAATATTAAAAATGAAGGCATGGCGCAGGGAACTGAAATCCTTTGGAATTGAAAATATCAAGACGCGGTGAAGGATGTTAATTTGCTAGCAATGCCAGGGGCAGGGTAGCAACCATAGGTCCTGCATTGTTTCCAACTGTTGCTAATTCGTGTATAAACATAGTTTAGTTTTCGCACGCGCATGCCTGGCTTATCAAAATTTTACTACTCTGTTCTCGAGCAAACGTCGCCAACAAAAAGTAAATAGATATCAAATCGAAAACTGCCCTAAATCTATAAATTTTTCAAATATTTTATACTTGAAGATACTGAAAGGTGAAATTAAAACCTTCCATTTTAGTTAGTTTGATAACAATGCCTCTAAAACACATTAATTATTAATTATGGAACTATTAAAATAGGACTGCTACAAATAAAGGCGTGACGCAGGGTGATAAACATAGGGCTTGTATTGTTTTCAGCTATATCATGGAAACTTCCGAAGGAAACAATAATACCTGTATCTATTTAATTTAGTATTGTAGGCCTTGCATACCCATGGTTTGTTTAACCACTTTTTGCCAAAGTGTAAGTTTTAGGAATGAACAACTGCATGAGAAACGTTAACATTAAGATAAAGAAGAAAGACACTGAAAAGCTGCTATAATAGGACAAAATTACAACAATATTAAAATCTATCAAAGCAGTATTTAAACAATTTAATCATCCAAAAATCGTTCTGAAAAATTGCAAATAAAAGCAAACGATGGAATAGGATATTTCAACACTCGTTTGTTTATTAGTCTCCTGCCTCTGATTGAAATTGTAGAAAACTTAACAAATTCTACCATAGATGGGCGACCATATTCGTGCCATAACTCATTATATTTATTTGTTTATTCTGATACGCATGTGTTATTCGGAAATTAATGAGTTTGTCTGCTATTGTTCAAACATATTCCATGTTTACTTAAATTCCGAATGCTTACACTAGAAAACAATGCCTGTAATTTCGTTATGAATTAGGAGATATATTACAAACATATCCGAATTTACTTTACTGTTATTTATTTTTGTTTTGTTTAATTTGTTTGTTGTATTATCTTTAATTTGACTTACTTTATTTGGGGATGGTTCGATTTTTAATGTTTATTTGGAGGTTTATTTTTTAATTTTGTAATATTATTGTTTAAATCTACACACAAAACCATAAACAATTCTTACCTGTACAACCCAAAGGTTGGTGGTCATAATTTGATTTTTAAGATTCATTTCAATCAACTGCGATAACTTCAGCCCCAACCATACCGTTAAAGTTTCAGAATTATTAACAACAGGCCTTATTAATCTATTGTAGTTACTAAGCAAATCATCATAAAGCCTTTTTGTGTCTGGATTCGCCTCGATTTGTTTTACTGCAACTGAAAATCACATAATTCCATCAGCATAATTTAAAAATATAACTTTATGATATTTTCACTGAAATTAAATCTTACCTGCTGATTCCGTAAATGTAAAAGCAATAACAAGTATGAATAACATTAATAACAATAAACCGTGTTTGTGCAGCATTATTCTGTTTGTTGAGATGTTACGCCCACCGACGTTTCAACATGCTGCATCCAGCTGGACCAACCCTGAAACGAAGGATCGATTCGTACGCGCAGCCTCTGAAAATCACTGAAATTTAGGGATTTTCTCTTTCGGGTGTGGAGTTTGCAAATATTGTTTTATGGCAAATACGAATTTAGTTTGAATATTTTTTGCAAATGCAAAACTAGATTGCTGAGATGTTTGCAGGAAAACCATTTTTCATGAAAATTTTCAGTTAAAACAATGATTTTCGATACTTACTTTTAACATAATATTTCAAAATAATTTGTGCGACGTTTACAATATTCAAACGCTTTAACTAAGTCGTACTTGGGACCTGTGTGAATTTTTTTATTAACTAAAAAATACACAAATTTATTTATTCATTTATAAACATTGACTTTAACAGAACTAAACATTAACTCAATTTAATTTATATATTTACACTGAATATTTATCTATATCAGTAGTATTTATTTTAAACCGCTCGTATTATGTTTGTTGCTGAGATTTCACGTAGACTTGTCGGCGCTCTTGCCGAGAAGCATTGCAATACATGTACCAGCCACCGTATTCTAGAATACAGTGGAATCTTCCAGAGTATTCTAGGTGTTCGTTATTCGTAACACGTTCCCGATGACATATCTGCCAACAGTATGATTAAAAATTATTATTAAAAATTTTCTTATCAATACCTTTTCCAGATAAATTTCTACGCTAAAACCTTAGGAAATTGAAACATACAAGAATAACATAACTTTATTTTAAAAATTCAGCCAATCAAAATACTAAGATTTGAACGAATTACTTTAAAAGTGTCTTCACAAAGGAGTGAATCCTTAAAAATATAATTTCTAAAACAAATAAGACAGAAATAGCTTTTGAGACCTAAAAATTATTTATCTTTTGTTTTCTTTATTACATCACTTTACATTTATTCTACTTGTCGAAACTGTTGTTTTATTAATTGTTATATTTTTTGCTACATTTGTTTATCAACCCTTTTTTGTAAAAAACACAATAACAAGTTTCTTTTGTATTTTTATTCCTGCAAGATTGTTAATAAATTACATAGAAATCAAAATTTAAATAAAATTCTAAATAAAAAGTTGTTTAATATTTTTAATTTTCTGGTATAATTCCAAGGCTCCAATTTTTTGTGAGCTTTGTTTAGATTGTTTTAAAATTCTGCAATAACATTATGTAAAGATGTAAATTAAAAGTTTTCACAAAAACAATAAAAACTAAGGTACACTTACATACCTTGTTGATATTTGATTAGGTAGTACTTGCTTTGTTGAATTTATTTTTTATAAAATCCATTAACTTGATTTCATAAGGACGAAATGAGTTTTACTGTGCTAAAATTATACTTTTCTTATAAAACGAAATTTATTATCAAAATAAGATGTGGGAGATATCGAATCTAAGAGTTCATTTTTAAGCCGCTTATTTAATTAATTTTCAGTATTTTCCGTTTATTATATTATTTTTATTCTTGCTTATTTATTTCTGTTGATAAATTTCTGTATATCAGGAAACCTATGGATTTTAAGATCTCTGACACTGTTTAATTTTTACCATTGTTGGTTTTTAATATTTTAGCACTTTCCATTGGTACATTAATACCCAGTTGACCTTCCAGAATCTTCTGTACTTCTTCTTCCACGTTTGCTTCATTTGCCTCTAAACCTCTGATAATTATATTTTTCTTTATTTTTTTTCTTTTTCTTCCAGTTTCTTTTCAAGGTAATTCAATCGTCTCTTCATTTTACTCATTTCTTCGCTCAACATTTTTACTTCTTTTGAATTTCCTATTACATCTCTATATCCCTGGTTTTCTTTCCGTATCTCCTTTGATACTTTTTAGCATCTCTATTGTGTCCTCCATATCTCTTATTAGAGTAGACTCAAAACGAGAACAACACGTAACTATGCGCCGTAGACCAGAAAGCCTTCAGTCGAGTTCAAATTGTTACGGAAGGGTGTTACAATTTTTTTGCTTAGCGAGTAAAATTGTATCAGTTTTTGATCAAATGCCAGTGTTGTCTAAGTGTGAAGATTTTATGTTGTGCTTGTTTTGCTTTATTTTTTCTATCTTTCAAATTTTCTTTTGTGTTTCTTTATTTTCCATGTCTTGATAGCATTTCTACGTCGTTGTGATTTCATTTCTTGTTACGCACCGTGTATATTTCATTTATGAAATCTTTCGAGTGAAATTCATATTTTTACGTGATTTCCCGCCTATTAGTTATGCTACTTTATTTGCATAATGAAAATAGGGTGGGAGTTTGTGGCTTTGGTATTCGCGCATGCGCAGTGTGGATTTCTGTCGAGGTGTCGTACTTGAATCGTACACGAGGTCTCTTTTGCTGTGAATTGTCATGAAGTTACAATCATCTTTCTGGTAATTTTTAACTTAACAGACTATTTAGTTGCATTGGCAATTATTTCCTGTTAATGGAAATTTTCGATGTCCGATTTTGGATGTTTTTGATTCATTATATTTAACTTATTTTTGCACTTTCGTTGAACATGTGGTGCGTTGATTTTTCCTTTTATTTTCAATTTCTTATAAAATTGAATCTTACAGCAACCTGGTTGGGGTTTAATCTTTCATCTGATTCCAATGTTCGGATGTAGATGGTTGTTCCGGTTGGTGCGGTGTTAAAATTTTAATTTTACTTGATTGGAAAATTTCAAAGCACGTGGAGGACGCCATCTTGATGTGCCATGTTCCTGTGTATATTGCAGTCCCACCTGGCCGCTATAATTTTATGTAGCTACGTTGGAATCAATTATTCACCATCTTACACCTGTTTGATGTTAATTGAGGAGATAAGTGCCTATCATTATACTTATTTTTGATAAACTTTTGATATGGTTACTTTGTGTACCATGGGTAATATCTGTACTTATTTTGTAGTTGACTTTTGGATATAAATTTTCATCGAATTGTTCATTCATGGATTGGGATTATTAATCTTATTTCATTCAAAATTTTGGGACTTTGGATGTTCCACTTCTAATCTATGAATGAAACAATTTAATTTTTGATATATAAAATTTTTATTGCCATTTAATCTAGATATATTTTTTTGGTCTTTAAGTATTATTTATAACTGATTATTTTAAGCCTTCTGCTTGATATATTTTTTTGTGTATGTATATTTAAATTTTTGTATACTTTAAAAAATCCTATCAAGTCTTTAATTCATGCTAGTCAATACTTAATTCTGTTTTGTAATTATTTTGAATCCTGGGCTAGCGCCGTTCAATGAGTTTCCGATAAAATAAATTGTTGCACTAATTATGGCTTTTTATTATCGTTTTGGATAAGTTTCGTAACAAGGGGAGACTCTTTGTTATTTGTCATTGGCGTTTGTGGTGTTTGTTTCGTTCGTTAAAGTTAAAAATCTTGTGTTACTTGTGATATTATTACACTGGAATTTTCCCGCCCCCGCAGATCGTTGATGACGTACATATCCTTCTCGTTTTGTGCTTACTCTACTGCTTTATATTTGCATGTTTGGTTGTCTATGTTCTTCTTTTGTCCCTTCATCTTATAGGTATACTTCCTGTTATACTGTATTTTGACATGTGTGTTGCCTATCCTGTTGTAGATTAAATCCTCTTACCTCGAGGTCAGGGTTCTTGTTACTCATCTCAAATGTTACCAAATATATTGTTAATTATTACTCTACATAAGTTACCTAGTTGTTTGTATCGCGTATTTGCCGGGGCAACAGGCAACTAAAAGCAATATTACTTTTATTACTTTAATTAATTAATTTATTTGTTTATTTATTGTGACAGATTTAAGCTTTAATTAAAATCTTTACAAATTTGATTCATATCACAGCTTAACTTTCTGTAAATTGTCCCAATTTGCTTTCAGGTTAACTACGTAAATGACTAAAAATAATTATTTTAGCACAGTTTTCAATAACTATTGCAGTATCTGATCAATCATCCGTTATTGTCAACTGGTCAGCTAACACATTCATAATAAACATCTGTGATCTGCACCGTTCTGTTACATAAATTATAATTAAACCAATAATAATCATTGCATTAACTCAACGTGCGACTGACAGTTAAAACTGGCCTTTAAAAATTTATTTTTTAATAATTCGCTTGTTTCATGAAATTTATGCAAACATTAAATTTGCAGCAAATAAATTTTTAATTAGCTTTTTGAAATTAAATGGGGGCCATGTTTGCTAATTTTTTGTGTATTAATTCAGCAAATTGTCCTGTTTGATTTTCAGCTATTCCAGGTTGAATTAGGCTGAAAATGAGGACAGTGACAAGTGACAGTTACATTACATGTGAGTTCTAAATTTATAGCTGTTGTAAGTTTTTGTATTCACCACGAATAAATCTAAATTCAACATGATTAACCGTTAATCTGTGACAGCTTGAAATTGAAGCTTTCAGCGCGCCTCCTTATTACACATTAAAAACGTAGACGTCTTGTTGTTGCTCAAATATCGACAAAACATCACGAAAGCTACCAGTTGATCGTTTTTCCTAATTATTGTAACAGAAAATTGCTTACGCTGTATGAAAAAGGAGGATTACTTTTAATAAGAATGAATTCGGTGTTGTTTTCTTTAAATGTTCAAAAGTACGAATTAAAATCAACACAGCCTGCTGGGGGATGTTTACATCTCGAACAGTAAAATAAATTCTGCATAAAGCTCGAAACAAAAATTTAAAGCTTTAAATATTACAAACGGAGTATAATTTAAAGTTAATCTTCTTTTCCAGTCGTATCTGCTTCGGGCTGTTTATTTTCCATTAGAATTAATTAAAATAAAAACACGATTCCGATGCATGAAGACAATACGGGTTTAATAATTTTTTTTATGAATTTGTTTTATTCATTTTCTAGGAAAATTACAAAACGATTTAATAAATTTACGAAGGGTTGGTTAATTAGGACATTTTATCTTTGGGGTCTCCAATGTAAGTAACAAACTTTTCCCAAGAGGATTCTGTTTCGCGAAGGGATCATATCAAAACTGGCATGTAGTTTATAGGTTTAGCATTTAGTTAATAGTTTGTGTTTAGTTTAAAGGGATTTTGTATAACCTTATTAAGATTAATTAACTCAAAATTTCTAAGTCGAAGTTTAGTTTTAATTTCTAATTAAGAACTTGTTTAAAGTTAATGTTGGTTTATAACGCTCTCTTGTTTCCACAGTATTAAATTAACGAGTTGTTCAGAAAATCATGTTTGGTTTATCATCTCTCCTCTCTATTCTCATTATGAATCTGGGTTTTATTAACTTTCCGAACTCAAGTTTTCTGAAGAAAATTGTCAAAGTCTTCGTAAATTGTTATTAAATTCCGAATCAACAGATAACAAAAAGAGCAAAACTTTGCATTAGATTTAATAACGGCCACCGTCGCCTTTATTGACTTTTCTGTCTTGGAGATAGAGATTTCCGCGTTCCTAACAAGCTGTAATTAGATGTCAAAAGCAGAATTAAGGGATTCTTGAGAAAGATAAATAAATTTCATCCGAATACCAAATAAAGTACGAGAATACCACTCTATAATTTACGGCAGAAAGAATTCGGACATTTTTATACATTTAATGAAATTACACACTGGGATACACTCGTTCTTTTAAACCGCCCATTTCTGAAAATAAAACACCTCGACAGCTCCTTTCTAAATCATCCATTAGAACTGCGCCAATTTACTTAACAGTTCTAGATTCGATTATTGTCTATTCATTTATAACATAACTTTAATTTAAATATATACCAAAAATAGAATAGAAATCCAGTTCTTTATCCACAAAATTTAGCGTAAAGGCAGATAGATTTTCAACAAGCGTCAGAAAAATCCTTCCATTGTAACCAAAAAGAAAAAAAAAGGAAAGTCACGCTAAATCCATCTATTCCCGAAAGTGTTCCTTTTCAGAGTGGTTATACTTCTCAAAATTCCTCTTGATGACGTCAATAATCGAGGAAGTTTGAGAGAATACATTATACTTCTATTCATCTACCTATAAAACGTGCATAATTCTTCTCACTTGTTGATCTTCGGGGACCACCGTCGTTATTTTATGGGCATTCGCGAACTGAATATTGAAATTTTCTATCTAAGTTTTAGTTGTTAATACTAATGGCCTCTCTGAACTAAAATACAATCTTATAATGCCTTTATATGCAAAAATACATGTGAAAAGCTAAGTTCTTATATCTTGAGTAAGCGCAGGTCCTAAGGATGAAAGAAATAAAAATTCCGTACTGAGGTGATTTAAAAAATATCTAACCTACGAAACTGTGCCATTCTGGAGAAATGTAAAAGTTTATTGTTTTTATTAATTAACGCAAATTTACAAGCTCCTCCAAAGGAGCTATAAGTAAATGGGATGACTGTTACATTTTGAGACGATAAGCTGCCAACGACAACACAGTGGGCAATATAGATTACTTAGTTACTGTATTTTAGTTATAGTCGGTAGTCTATTGTCGTCTCAGTCGTCTTATGACCTCAGGGGGGGGGGATCTCCCAGCTGACTGACTTGTTCAGTTGGGTGTCCTGCGAGTCTGTCTAAGTTCTTCTTTTACTAATGGAATACCTAAGTCATCGTGCAGGGTTTTATTGCTGACAGACCATGGAGCGTCAAATATCATCCTTAGGATTTTAGATTGGAATCTTTATATTATTTTTGTATTTGAAGGCTTTGCGTATCCCCATAGCTGGATTCCATAGGTCCAGCTTGGTTTTATTATGGATTTATACAGTAGGAGTTTATTTTCCGTTGAGACCTTCGACTTGCTTCCGAGGAGCCAATGCATTTGTTTCAGTTTCATGGTGATTTCTGTTTTCTTCGCTTTTATATGTAGTCTCCAAGTTAGTCTTTTGTCCAATGTCAGTCCTAAGTATTGAAAAAAGTGACCTTCTAGCTTGCAAATGTGTTGAGATATTTCGTCAACATAATTTATTGAAAAGATTGTACAACTGGCATGAATCATCGGACACCTGCAGATTGTACAGCTGATATGATGTATGATTCACCGGGTACCTGCCTGAGATGTTGAAATACAGATTAGCATGTGTCATAATGCGTCATTTATTATCAGCTATTTTAAACTTCCTAAGTTAGTTAGTCTAGGTGTGTGGGAGTAGGCAGATTGAGGCCCAAGCACTGAGACACCTCAAGTTAGTTCTAGGGGACGGAAGAAAAGTGGAAATAAAGGTGGAGCCGAGACAATGGGAAGGCGAGATGGACAAAAAAGCTCATTAAGAACGTAATCGAATCGAATCGAATGGAAAAGATTCGGAGAAGCAACTATTGGCTAACACAGGTTTTATCAGGACATGGTTGTTTTGGAGAGTACCTTGCCAGGTTTAAACTAAGAACAAACAGTGAATGTAGATATTGTAAGGCAGAGGATACGGTGAAACATACAATCTTGCGGTGCGAGCGGTGGGCATAGGAAAGGAATCATGCCGAAAGAAAACTACGGATACAGCTTAACGCAGGTAACATGTTGGAAACGATGCTAATAAAGGAAGAAAACTGGAAAATAGTGAACAAATTGATAGCGCAAATAGTGAAAACAAAAGAAGATGAAGATAGATAATTTGGAGGAAAATCTAAGGGAAAACAAACAACCCTGAAGGAACGCACAGACGATGCCGGGGCTGCCTCTTCTCACCAAAGAGGGAGGTTTTAGTGTGCAAGAATCTCACAGTCCCCTGTAGAATAGAAGATCTTCCTGCGGGAACCCTTTGGAAGGTTTCCCCCCTCAACACACAAAAAAAGGTTCCAAAGTCAAATGGATTAAAGTCCAAGAAAAGATCTAAGAATTTCTAGTGTTCGTTTAAAATAGGTATCTTTGTAGTGTTGTTGAATACCATAGCGTCCCATCGTACCACCTGCTTGGATGGTGCCACAAGCGCTTCTAACAATAATTTAACACAGTTTAGCACAAGGGAGGATAATGTCGTTAAATAGAGTAGCTGATCTGCGATTAATTTATTTTTGAGCTATGAAATTCCTCAAATGGTTTGGGGAGCCCAACATTCACATGTGATTTAGGATGGAACATCGAACACCAAAATATTCGACTGCACGAACGAACCGGTTAAATGAAATTATGTCTGAACGACTTAATGGGTATTGTATGTATATGTTATCATAAATTATTACAAATATTTACAAAGTTGTGTTTGAAATAATTGTCATATCAGTAATAAATGTATGAAATGGCATACAAAATGTGTTCAGATTCTCACGGGATGCGTAACGAATCCAATACATAACGACATATATGTAGAGTTTTGTTAGTAAAACATTGTGTATAGTTTCAGTAGGACATAAATATGCATGTCCGTTCTCTAATAATTCAAAATAAACAGACATGCACGGTTGTGTGCACCGAATTCGGATATGCATTATGTAAAGCGCGGAGGCTGCATCAGCTCAATATCCTGTACCATAATTCACAACAAGTAAAAAAGCATAAATTACCATGAAGTATGGATTTCGAACAACCACACGCAAGCACAAGGCAAGTTTGGGTCAGCCTTGAATATTTCTTTATTAAGTATGTATACGGTACGTGAGTTTGATAAATAGGCGAGCTTGGAAATGGGGGATATTAATTCCCCTAGATGTTATCGCTTATGAGTCCCAGAGCGCCGATGAGGACCGGCCTTTGTTAATTTCCCTCACGAACCATTTCTTTATCATAATTAAAATTATGAAATTACCCGTGTTGGTTTCTTCAGACAGATTAAACTTTTTTTTTATTTGAATTTTTCGGAAGATTTTTATAACTTCTTAAAAAGGACAACGAAGCGGTTCGAATTCTTCGTAAAGACGAAAATATTTCTCCGACAGAATATTTCTCGGGCGCGAGCTTTTTAGTGTAATCGAAATAATGGAACATTAACACTAAAGCTCTTTTTATATCGAACACGGCACAAAAGGAAAATACAATGAAAGATTGTCAGATCCTGTTAGAGGTCACGATAGTCCCGACAACAATGCCGGCTGAGACCAATAATTTTTTGCGAAATTTAATTTAGGAATGCTTCCTCAATGTTCCGGGGATACTTCATACGTGATGCTGAATGAACCAACCCAGATAATATAACACAATCTTACAAATCTTAAAAATTTCAATTATTTTGTTTATGTACTGAATATTTCCAAAATTAAACAAAAATCCGTTACGGAAATATATAATATTTTTAATTTTTGGCACATTGATAGTAAAAATACCTGCAAAAGCGTGTTGTATTTAGACGAATATGAAGTCAGCTATCAATCAAACAGCTAAAGGTTAAAAAGATAAAACAACTCACGTTCTGCATTTTTCCTGTGAAATTTCATGCCGTGCATTTCGTGCAGTAAAACAGCAGTTAATCAACGATATTGTTAAACAATGCGTGACAGGAAAGATTTTTTCAGTTTTAATTTCCGGACTGTCGATGTTGATCGCCAAATTCAATGCAACCAATAATTTATCCTTGTTGAGTTAATTAAATTGAAAGTTCATATCCTGATTTACATATAAAGTTCATCGTTTTATTGCTAAAAATATTTCCGGTGGTTTTTTAAACGACTCTAAATGAGACTGATTTTCAGTACTAATAACTATAATCCATGGTTGGTCATGATTATTTTCTTTCAGTGTGCGAAATTGGTGGACTAATAAAAGACGAGTCTCTATACTACAAGAACAACTACAAAAAAAATGGAGCAGTTAATTGGTCTCTACCTTACTCCTATTTTATCTAATATTCCCCAGATTAAGCTCCAATGATTTAAAAAACAATATGTTAAACTATGTTTCATAATATAATTATATAATTTAATAACAGAACCTTTTGTAAGAAATTTAAAGTAATTGCTTCCATAGGTATGGTTTCTTAATCGAACCTAAATAAAACCGATTTTCACTATTAGTAATTATGATCCATTTGCAGAAATTTTTCGTAGTGGTTGGTCATGATTCTCTTCTTTTAGTGGGCGGCATTAATGAACCAGAAAACGTCGATTTTCTGTATTAGGAGTAAGTACAACCATAGGGACTTTGTAAGGCAGTTAATAGGTGCTTACCTTGCTCATGTATTATCTAATGTTCTCCAGATTAAGCATTAATGATTTAAAAACAATATTTTAAACTTAAATGCGCAGAGGGCCACACTACTAATTATTGTTCACGGAAAACAAAATCCCTTGGTGTTCTATGCGACTTATGCGGATGCTTGATGAAACGCCACCGAATAAACAACTTTAGCAAAAATTTCCTACAAGCCACTAATGTGCATTAGAAATCGTATCCACTAGATTTCACAGTTTCCAATTACTATATTTAGACGAATATCACATCTTCAGAGATTCGCCCCTGTAGCTCAATGGTAGAGCAGTGGCGCGTATAGCCGAAGGTCAGTGGTTCGAATCCCTGCAGAGGTAATATTTTTCTAAATATGGAATTTACATTATTCGTTAAAAAATATATTTCCCCAAAGGAGTGAATCCTTAAAATTTAATTTATAAAAAAGATAAGTCATATCTTGCAGCAGGAAGCAGTCTAAAACAACAACCCCTTCGAGCCCTTGGGAATCTTCTGTGGGTTCCTTTCAGATCTTTAGGTGACTTTAATACCACAGTGGCGCTCAACAATCTTTATCCCTATCGTGACCACCCTTATTGGAATAAGGGTTTTACCGTTTCGAACCGCCCCATCTCCACTGTTTTAGCTAGCCGCGCGCTTAAGGGATTCTATCATCCTCCATTTAATGTCGCAGTGCAGGATTGGCACGTGACAAATAAACTCTTTGTATATAAAGCCATAAGCAAACCAATTGTATTAAAATCTGGGACATCGCTTCCGAATCTAATATAGAATCCTATGTAGAACGTTTTCAGTCCAAAGTGTTGCACATGATTGTAAATGCGCGTTGGGATGTATCAAACGCAGTTATCCGACATGATCTTCAAATCCAACGATCAAGGAAGAAATAATTACAGCTTTAGCAGCAGATTTTGTTTATCATTAAGTTAAGTTAGTTTAGTTTTAGAATTAAGGTTTAGTCTTTAAGTATATTATCCTGAGGCTACACTAGGTCTACATAAAAACCTACTCGTTGTATGAAGAGAGCTACTGAGCAGTCTTCGACATGTCGTACAAATTATCACATAATTTGCTCAATGTACATTTACAGATAGCAAAAAAACATAATGATATAATAACACAATATTTTGTAAAACTTTAAAGTACTCCTAATTATTTTCGTAAGTATGGTTCTTTAATCGAATCTAAATGAAACGGCTTTTCAATACCGACAACTATACTCCATTTAAATATCTGGGTAGTGGTTCGCCATGACTATTTTCTATCAAAGCAGCATTCATGAACTGATAAAAGACGAACTTTGCACCCATTACAAAGAATGTTTACTTCCCTTAAGTGGCTCTTGTATTATCTAATATTCTCTAGATTAAACCCCAATGCTTTAAACAACCCTCCATAAGAACGTTAAAAACATAATAGATTAAAGCAAATGTTTTCATAAGTACGGTTTTTAATTGCATTGAAATGAGCCCGAATTTTAATACTAATAACCATAATTCATTTGCAATCTTTTTGAACAGTGGTTGGTCATGATTATCTGCGATTCTCTGAACTAGGAGATAACACAACTACACAAAACTTTTACGTGCCTTAATTTGCCTTTGGCCTACTCTTAAATTATTTAATATTTTCCAGATTGAGCCCCGAAGATTTAAGAAATAATTATTATGTTTCATAAAGTAATTAAATACCACAACGTCACGTAAGAAATTTCGTAAGTTCTTTAATCCCATCTAAATGTAACATGCTTTCAATACCAACAGTTACAATCCATTTGTAGTATTTTTGGTCGCGTATTATTATTTTCATAACAAGTGCGGGAAGTTAGCGATTCCGAAACGAATGCAGGACGTTACAGAAACGAGCGCAGCGAGTTTCTTTACCTGCATGAGTTTCGGAATCGCTCTTCCCGCACGTGTTATGAACAACGTTTTTCCTACAAACGTTTAGGAATCGCCCTAAACTATCATTTTGTAAGTTTCAAGTTGTCAAATTTGACATTTCCCTTTAAAGTAATAATCTAGTAAGGATGGTTGCTATGCGATTTTCTGATTTTTCAGAAATCGCTGTCACTTTCCGGCACTCCGTGCGGGAAAGTGGACTTTCCCGCACGCAAAATGAGTGTGGGAAAGTAACATTCCTAAACGTTTGTCGGAAAATAACTATTTCTTGCAGTGGGTAGTAATGGTGAAATTGACATTTGCCTTACTCGTGTATTATCTAAGTACGACTCCTTAATCAAATCTAAATAAAACAGATTTTCAATACCAATAACTATAATCCATTTGTAATATTTCTGGGTAGTAGTTAACCACGATTCAAGTGGGTAGTATTCATGAACTAATAGAAAACAAACCTCTTTGCTAGGACAACGATTACAACGAACCATCACTAAACCTTTTTTAAGGCAGTTAATTGGCCTTTACCTTACTCCTGTTTTATCGATTATTCTCCAGATTAAGCCCCAAAGATTAAAAAACGAATGTTAAATTATAATTCATAGATTCATTAAACAACAAAACCTTGTGGAAGAATTTTAAAAGGATTATAAATTAAAGCGGTTGTTTTTAGGTGAAAAACTTTCTATGCGAAAAACTTGATGTTAACTATGTAAACGAAAGATTATGTAATTTTAACAAATTCAAAATAGTTTCCAGCTTATCTCGCACGATATATCTTATTACATTACATAGCTACGGTATTAAATTTTAGGTTTAAACTTACGAATATTACTCGGTAACGTTGCTTGTTAATTATAACCAGTTTATCCACGCCCCAATTCGTCTACTTGAATTATAACGTTACTGCAGTATTTTATTGCCATGGACATTAAGTTAAATGGTTCAGTTTCAGGCAGTTTAGGGGAATATGCTAATTTAATAAACATAACCGTTTTATTTTAAAATGCACCTATTATGAATTTACGAGGCTTTAAAAAATATCGGTGTGTTTATTTCGTTCAACACAATGTAATGAAAATGTAATTGGGCTTTAAAAATATTATAGAAAGGCATTTTCTTTAGGTCAAATGCAAATATTTTTTTGGAATGTTGTATACACAAAGTAAATATTGCACTGGAATCGTGACAGTTAAATAATCTGGTAAAAGGTGAGAAAGCAGGAGGTAATAATAAATATTATCAAAAATGGAAAGTCTATAAAAAAATATCAATAATAAACTTGGAAAAAATCGAAACACGAAATGAATACATAGAGCGGAAAATACAAGTTAAAAGCGGAAAATAAAAAGCGAAACTGCAATTAACAGAAAAAGAAGAAAGGGAAACCTTAAAAATAAGTCTTAAAATCATCAAAAAAGTTAAAAGGAACGGATCTGTGGATATCATAAAACTACTCCAAATCTACTCGAATACAAAACCAAAGAATAATTCTAATTGAACGGATGAAAGAAGCTAGAATAAAAGGCTATAGCGCAACAGTGAGCCGGTCTCGTTAGCATAAAGGCCTTGTAAAACAGTGATCTCGGGTTCGATTCCGGGTTGCGGTCAATGACAAATATTTAAAACCCTTCTTTCAGATACGGGTTAAAACAGTATCTCCTATTCCAATGCTATGTTTAACATGATAAAAATCCCTTCCATGGATGAAACAGCATTGGGTTCGACAAAATTCTAGTCAGGCAGTGTTAATAACCACAGCAATTAATTCGCGTTGAGATCCACCACAAACTGTAAATGGTGAACTGGAATCATTGAAATAAAGCTGAACAAAACGAAGGGAAAGTTAAATAAAGAAAACGGGCTAAACAACAAGTTAAACGTGTGCTGCAAATATTAATTCAGAATGCGCCGAAAAACCAAAAAAGACCTCAAATATAGTTATGGTTAACTACAAAAAACTGATGGGAAGAGTTGAAGACGGATTCATTCCCAGTTTTCGACTGCCATGAAAACACAAATAAAAAAAAATAAACACACGAAAAATTATATATTGTAACGTAGTGGTTATCGCCAAAAGTAATGTTAAATGTTATCAGAAATAAGTTAATTAAATTTAGTAGAATTACTGATAATTCCTAAGCACCAACGTGCGTGTATTTACAAAATCGTAGGAGACATCACTAATACGAAGGACCTGACTTCTTAAGGATATGCATGGTTCTTCGACGACTACACTAACCATAAAAGGTTCTGCTGAGGAATTCCTTATATAAAAAGTCAGCTCCCACGTACACGTGTCTTGGAACAAAGGCATGCATTTTCCGTGCTGATGCTATGCACATTTGCCCTGCCATGAACATTCTGAGCTGTGTATTTTACAGAATACTATTTGAGCGTTCCAGCGCACTACACAGCTGGCCTGAGTGTCACCTGTCTGGTTCACGACGGTCATCCACATGCATCTTGCATGATTGGATGCCTTTATTCCTGTCAGTTTGGTGACCCTAGATAACACGTCATATCAACGCACGTTTTCTACGATGAATCGCTTCATTACAATATTTAGAATATTAACATATCAAAACAATGTTTGTAATGGTTGCCCAACTCATGGAAATGGAGAAATATAAATTGAAGTTGTAGGTTTTAGCAAGGTTTTAACAAGACGACTAGAAAAAGGGCAGATGGAATTACCAAATGGTAGATTTATTCTTCGTTTGGGAAAAACGAAAAAACACGCGATGAATAGCCTTTATGTTATGGAAGGACAAGCTCGGTTATTTATTTAATATAGCTCGTAAGTTAACCAAAGGGAAGAAATGTCTTATACAGGAGATCAAAATGGAACTATGCTGAAAACTGAATTGGTAAAGGGACTATTTCGACGAAATATATGAACTACAGGAAGCAAATTAGGGGACACATAAATCTGGAGAATGTTGCTCAAAATACATATAAGAGCTATCCAAAAATGAAAATGATATACTAAAAGACATAAATATAATAGATACCAGCTCAAAGAGATTCTAAATATCTCCTTTTTTGTTTCTTGCCTTCACAATTCAGGTTGTGATACCCACATCCATCTTCTAGATCTTCGGTGGCCGCTTTCAACGAATTGATCTTTTCCGCATCCTTCTAGAAGTATTTCTCATTTCTATTGCTCGTTTGGCTACTCTCATTTTTAAAAAATGCCCCAGCCACTTTAATCCTGCTTTTTTAACACAGGCCGCTACACTATCACCCCCAATCAACTCACTCACTTCACGGTTAGTTCTTCGCCTCCACTGATCACCCTTATTTATCTCTCCATAAAATTTTCGAAGAATTTTTTCGTAACTTATGTAGTTATTTTTCTAATTCTTTCTTTTCTAATGGTCTATCAGACACTGGAACTCCAGATATTCAAAAGTCTCTTTGTCTTCAAAACCTCCTTTTTTATGTTCTTAATGCTAACATTCTTTTCGTCACTTATTATCATACCCTCTTTTTTACTTTCATTGATTCTCGTTCCGTATTCTACTGCAGCTGCATACAATGTTTTGAAGGTCTCCGCCATTTCTTTTTGTAATCACGTTAATATTGTAACATAGTGGTTTCTATTAAAAGTAATGTTAAAAGTAAGTTAATTAAATTTAGTAGAATTACTGACAATTCTTAAGTACCAACGTTGTGGTGTATTTAACCAGCTACGCCACGTGGGGATTTGCTGCGAGAGGTGTTATATTACAATTCTGGTACTGTTAGTTGTACCAGAACATATATTGTCCAAACTTTGACCAAGTTTCATAAGATATTATTTATAGTTAAAGTTAAAAGCTTAAACAATTTTTAGAAATAAGTTCCAAGTACAAACAAGCATCAGAGTCAATAAAATGAAACAAGGGATTTGATCCAAACTACCAGCAAGTCTTACTATAAATCGAGTTAAACTAAATTAAGGACATCATTGTTCGACAACTACACCAACCATTAAGAGCTCTGCTGAGCAATTCCTTATATAAGAAGTCAGTTCCCACGCACACGTGTCTTGGAACAAAGGCATACACTTTCTGTGCTGAAGCTACGTGCATTCACCTTGCCATGAACGTGCTGAGCTGTGCATTTTAAAAAATTCTATTTTAACGTTCCTACGCACTACTCACCTGGCTGGAGTGTCACGGCGTCATCCACGTGCATCTCGCATGCCTTTATTCCTGTTAGTGTAGTGACCCTAGATAACACGTTATATCAACGCACGTGGCGATGTATTCCCTAACATTGCTTCATTACAATATTTACCATATTATCAGCGTAAGCAAGCAATGACTTGATGTTTTTGATGGTATGTTATCGCACATATAGTTACTTCTGCTTTATGCAGGATTATTTCTATGTTAAAAAATATTGGTAGCAATGTGTCTTCTCGTCGTATTAACTACTGTAAAATACTAAGAAAAACAGCTCTCCACCATAACATTTCACATGGTTTCCTAAAGAGTTATTTGATTTAGTTTTGTTAAATTTGCCTGAATCTTAAAATATGTCAATGCTTCACATAAGATTTCTCGTAATCTACAAACAGTATGGGTAATTGGTGGTCTCTGATCATAGCTTTTTATTTGATGATGAAAATCCGATCTGACCTTTATGTTTCCTAGCATTTTTACACTGATTTGTTTCGCCTTCGGTAACCTTATATTTTGAACGTCTTAATGAAATCTTTCCCGATGTAAGTTTATTCAATGCCTTCCGGTCATTCTCGATTCTTCATTATACATATTTTCTTAGCCTCTCTCCGGATATTCTAAATTTCGGAATATTTTCGTTGCTATTATATTTTTGCTTTTTCATTCTAGCTTTATTTCTTGGGCTTACATTCTTAATCATACCAGCTATTTTGTCATTGTTTTACAACAAAATAGAAAGTCTACTTTCTGTGATAGTATTTTAGAAGATTTAATTAAGGAAAAAAAATATCTACAATGCGTTTATTACGTAAAATATGATTGGAAAATATTAAATATACGAAAGCATTGAACAGAAGGATAAATTCTTTTATTATCATCTATAACCTTAAAGCACAAAGAAACCAAGGAAGAGCAGCAACGACTTGGGAAGGAAATGTTAAGGGAGAATTTGATCTTATACGTAAAAAGTAGAGTAAAAAACAACAAACATACATAGTGATGGAGTGCAAAAGAGAAATGGAACCTCTGCGAACAACATGAACATGTGTTATAATTGACAGAATCTTTATTCCTCATCTACCCGGAAGTGTCGAAGTGAATACAAGACTAATACAATCGTTCACTATCATTTGGGCCCTTAAAAGTCTTTATATTTTCATTGTCCCTTGCCATTTTCGTAGACTGTGCCCAAATTACTCTTTTTGTTTCTAATACTCTTCTTACGTGTTATCATTCCATATTGTTCTTCCTCTTCTGTTTGTTCCTTTACTTCCAACTTTCCAAACTTTCTACAATTATTTTTTACTATTCATTCTAATTAGATGCCTACCCATCCAAGTTTCGTAATTTTTATCTTTTCTTTCAACGCTTTTGATATAATTGATAACAGTAACAATTAAAAGGCCATATAAGTTCTTCCTAAACTTTTATTAAAAGCTCTTAGAACAAGAAGAAGAGAGAGAAAAAGGCTTGCTACTTGCTACCTATTAACTATAGCTATACACATATCATACGACGCTCTATGCTTCATATAAAGCTAAAAGGTTTAAGTAAGTAAGTAAGTAATGTGGGATTCTAAGAAAGCTAAACAGAGCCTTTTGCACAACTTCTTTATTTTAATTAAATAACATTTATATTTTAATATAAATCAAATAGTCTCGCACGTCTGCCGTTGTTATCGCACTTCTTTCCCCGACTTACTACTACTGACTCCCCACAGGAACCCCCAGCTGAGCATCGGTCATCTGCTACAATTTCCACAGGAATGTAATGGCTAGTGTTGCAAAATTTCAGAAGATACAATTTATTAGTTGGCATCTTCGTTGCGGAATAGGTTGATAATTATTTTTAGGAAACGATCAAAATTCTAGCTAATTTCTAAATACGTAAAGGCCAGGGTTTTTCCGAATGTTACATGCAATTTCAGTTTTAATTTTTTTAATATTGTCGCAAGGGTGTTTTAAAGCTATGCTCTTTCAATTCTTTAAAGGTTTTCTTCCTCAGTGTTTTGTCTATTTATTGTCTGTGCACAATTGTTTATAGCCTAAAACTGAGTTTCTTATTTTAAACAAAGCTTAAACGTTTTCACCGAACTAATAACTAGTATTTAATTAAACAAATTGTTTGTTCGAAATTCTATAACATTTCCAAATATAGCAAATTCAAAAACTGCCTGCTGTACTTGTTTTATTTAACGACCCCTTTCTAGTTCTGAAGAGGCTACACATCTTACAAACGAAAGGCATAAGTAATTATGGTTGGTTGCCTATACGAATTAAAAACACCACCCAGTATTTTAAAATTATCACAAGACGCAAAGCACGTCTTTTATTTCAGTAATTGAAAGATGTACAGAAATTGTCGCAGCGAATTAAAAATATTCCATAAACATTAAAAACACCTGGCGAAAATGGAAATATTTCATAAAAATATAAAAAGAAAGAGTACAACTTGCCAAAGTTGACATAATTTTCATCAAATCAAATACAAGGGAGTGCCAGACAAATTACATTATAATTCTGAATGAAGGCAAACATTCAATCGCTCAATGATCGAGCGGGTTTCTATAATTATAATATTAAATTTGCAGGTACGCAAACACAAAGATGTATTGGAATACGAGTATTAATTCGATATTCAGCGGTGTAGGCATCTTCAAACTGGGGATGCTCGACGTTATATTCGACCAAACTAAATAATTATCGTTATTAAAATCTTTAATTTTCGCTTATATTGTAGTTTTAAATCTCGTGTTGAGGCCGCCATTAAAAACCAAAATGATACAAAAATGTCTTTGAAATTTAACCAGTAAACTTAAAAAGGAATTATGTAAAGTGTCTTGCAGGATTGAGACTGGTGCTTTGGTCGAGGGTCACTTTAGCTAAGGCTGAGGATAAAAAGGAGGGTTAATTTTCGAACAAAAGGAAATCGCAACGAACACACACACAAAGTATAATACACCGTGAAGGGCAATTTTCTCCTTTATAAACGTGTTATTATTGAGATTTGATATTGCAGCCTTATGGACGGCTACCTTCCCTTTTGTTAGCTAAAATGCATAGTTACATGAAGACATAGGAGTGGTAATTCTGCTACGTTGTAGAAAACGAGATTAACTTGGTCTCAGAAGACGAGTTTACAAGAAAACAGTAGGTAGTTGGTACATGAGTTAATGCATTTGCAACCCTAAGATTGCCACTTGAAAAACTTCGCCAAATAAAAAGGAAGCCTTTGTTCTCTTTATTCTCTAATGCACAAAAGTGCCCTACACTTTATTTCATCGGTGAGATTATAAAGAAAGCAAATGCATTTAATCTTAAGGCATCATATTTTTCTTTAGTTTTCATTTGTTTAGTAGAACAATTCCGGAATGTAATTAAACGTAACGATTATAACGTTGTACAACACTTTATTTTGTTTTTGTTACACTGAGGGGAACATTTAGCTTGTCTAAGACATGGAAGATGTTTTAATTAAACATTTTCTTTGAAATATTATTCTTACAGAATTTTTTTTATGAAAATTCCTCTACTGCGATGGAATGATCTACAATCAAATTATGGAAAAATAAATACTTTGCTAATAATTTTGTTAAAAATCCATTTTGTAAATAACAATTTTATTACAGCAAAATAAGCTTAATAATTCGAAAAATTCAAGAGTTCAACTAAATTGAATTGAATTTTTTCGTGTTAGATTTAACAAAACTCTCATTAAAATGAGTAACTTTATTCTTTTTAGATCAAACCTGCTGTACTTGTGAAAGTACTAAACAAATTAAACTCATAATGAAACCAATTACAAAATGACTACAAAAATTTAATTTTTTTAACTACAATTTCAACCAGTTCTTTTCTATTATCCTCCATATTCGTATTAAATCACCGTGGAAAGTTGCCACGCGCGTTGATATGACGTTTTATGTCGGGTCATTACACGAGACGGGAATGAAGCCATCCAAGTGTACGAGATGCACATGGGTGACTGCCATGAACCAGAGAGATGACACTCGGACCAGCTGTCGAGTCACGGCAGGGTAAATACACATAGAATCAGCACGGCAAAGGGCATGTCTTTGTTCCAAGACACGTGTGCGTGGGGGCTGACCTTTTATATAACGAATTGTAAGGAATTGACAAATAAGAGCTCTTTATGGCTGGTGTGGTCGCCGAAGAATCGTGGCCTTAAGAAGGCAGGTCCTTCGTATTAGCCCTGATCACATAACAATCAGATACGTTAAGTTAATGTAAAATTTGGCAGGCAGTTTTATGCTTAGTTTGCCTTCGGTTACCAGATGGCGCCAGCATTGCAGAGCAGAAGCGACCCTGAAGTGCTTGGAATCATACAAATCAGCTGATTCTAAGCACTTTAGAGTCGCGTCTACTCGTGCTATGGTGGCGACACCTGGTAACCGAAGGCAAACTAAGCATAAAACTGCCTGGCAAATTTTACATTAACTTGGCGAATCTGATTGTTATGTGATCAGGGGTATTAGTGAGGTTTTCTCGATTTTTATGTACGATTATTTTTCTGTATTTGATTTAATTTAATCCAATTCATAGGAAGACTTGCTAATAGTTAGTTCTTTGTTTCATTTTATTACTATCTACATAACCTCAGACAGCCAGGCGTCTTTGAAGGCTCTCTCGAGTAGCAAGACTTCTTCCAGACTGGTATGGAAATGCCTAGAGGAACTCAATGACTTGGCAAAACATAACGTCATGAGACTGTTATGGGTATCAGGTCATTGTGGCATAGACGATAATTAGAAATCCGACGAAGGCTTACCTTGGCCCAAAACCAGCCTTAGAAATTTCAACAAGTGTCATTCGAGGATATGTAAGTGACTGAATTGGCACTCAACACGAAAGATACTGCACCAACAGGCCAGGACAAAACCATAGCAAGGCATTTATAAACAAACCTTGCAAGAAGCGAGCTGTTGAACTACTTCTCACGGGTAGGGCACAACTCAGGATCGTCACAAGTCTACTAACAGGACGGCAAACACAATGGACACCTTACTTGTAGACTCTACAATAAGGAAACAGAGACAGCAATACACATTTTGTGTGCTTGTGTTGCGCTGGTAAGAAAAAGACAGTGCATATTCGGAAAACCTATTATGGAACCGAAGGAATTCATTAGACACCCGGTGAAGCGCCTTTAAAGATCACCGAATGGGTGTGACCTACAAAACAGGGTATGCACAATAAGCCTTTCAGGCCACAGTGCCTCCCGGAGTCATAGACAGACGAGGCCTGATACCTCTTAAAAAAGGAAAGTGTTTACCTTTAACTTTAGCTTTAAATAATCTTTTGTGAAACTTAATCAAATGCTAATTGAATCAGACTCGTAGCAAATCCCCATGTGGCATAGCTGGTTAAATACACTACCACGTTGGTACTTAAGAACTATCAGAAATTCTTCTAAATTTAATTAACTTTTCTTTTTAATTTTACTGATTTCCAACATTACTTTTGGTGGAAACCACTACGTTACAATATATTGCAGTATAGTTGGTACATTAGTTTCTACTGCTGCACAGTTTTAAAATTATAGAGAAGCACAGCAAAACCTGTAAGTAACCCTATAATAATATAACCCTACACAACCGAGTATAGAACTACTACCTCTAGCAATTACTACATACACCCCTAATAGGTTACTTAGGTCATCTTATAAGAAATTCAAAATATAGATTACCTCAACTTATAATACAAGGTAAAATAGATGGTGAAAGGGGAAGGGGAAGAAGAAAAACTTCATGGCTAAAAAATATAAGGCAATGGACACGAATGAGTACACAAGAACTACTTAGGATGGCACGAGAGAGAAACATTTCCCAATGTAATCACCAACGTGAACTAGAAGCGGCAGTAACGCAGTCTTGCTTTAATGAAAATATATAGGCAGAATGAGCTATCTTTATACGATACTATACTGTCAAGTCGGAATAATGCAGCTAGAGCAAGAAATATTCCACACCACATGACTGCTATCTTTGCTGGTATTGGCGGCTTTGAGCTGCTGTTAACTTATTAGGTTAAAATTATTATTATAACAGCGTCGTTCGTATTATACTTCAGTTTTTCCAACTATCTTACCATTCTTTAAAATAATAGTTCAAAACCAAATTTACACTTTTCTGTCTCTAACTTATACCGATAAAGTTCTGCAAGGCATTTTTACAAGCAAAATTAAAGCAGTTTGGCCTGATTTGCCTATATACAAAAACGCACCTCTGGGGAGACACAGCCAATCAAAGTTTGTTCTAAAATTTAAAGAAAATCTATTATCCCTAGAAGTATGAAGGTCATGAAGAAAGCATTTGGCCACTAAAAATATTGCTCGGCTGAAAGGGTGTTTTTGGGGGTTGGAGATAAAATTAACGCGTTGAGAGATTTTTGTGTGTAAGAATAACCTATATTCAACCACACCTCTTGCTATTTTTGATAAATCTAACGGTATTCAAGTAAATAAATACAATCTAAATTGTTGAGAAAAGTGCTATCAGCCAGAAATTTAAACAAATTGCCACATTCTAATTTACTATTAATAAACAAAGGAATGACAATAAAGCAAACTTTGAAAAACCGTATCTCCGTAGAGGTGCATTTTTGGATATTAAGTTTGTTGGTATAAGTTAGAGATTATAGAGAAGGTAAGTTTACAATAATTCATTAAAGCAATATGATGAAAACTAAATTTAAGGGTTGTCAGAACAACATAAAATCCAGATGGTTTCTACACCTACACTTTGTAATCTCACATTACGCAGTTTAATGTAGCTATCTCAGATAAGGGAACTGTAAGAGATGCCCAAGTGTAGTACAAAAATCATTAGTATATGGCTCGCACTAATGATTTAACTATCTTAAGAAGATGTAGAAAGGAAATGGATGAAGTAGTTCAGCGACTATTTATATTTTTATATGACGTAGACTGAACGGAAGCCTGGCAATACAAACACATAAAGAAAAAGTTTACAATTTTGAAGAAGTTAACAGATTTACGTATTTGAGAGAATCAGGATTAAGAGAAGAAGTATGGCAGAGAATCGTTGTCTACAGGGGTTGAATGTGTATTAATGTATTAAGAGATCTGAAGTTAAAGCTTTATAAGACAGTCATTCGACTAACTACCATGGTTGGCAGCAAAGTTTAGGAAGGTTAAGCAAAATGCATTGGAGGGAAAGCAAAACATTAAGGAAGATATTTCGAAGAAGATGAGTGAATGGTATAGAGGAAATGCACAAACCAGGAATCAAAAGAACCGTACAAGAATACAAATATCATAGGAGTAGTTAAAGCCCAACGAATACATTAAACATAGTTAATCAGAATGGTATTACCAAAGAAGCTATTAGTCAGCAGCATAGCAGGTAGGAAAGGAATACCAAGAGAGAGAGAGAGAGGTAGAAAACAAGGTAGGAGAGAATATAAGAAGGACAAACATAACTGAATTGAAGGAGAATGCAATAGCCAAGAAAAAGTTAAAAGTAGCTATAAACCAAGCCATGCGCCTACTAAGCTCGCAAAGTTTCCAGATGCAAATATACACAACGAAGCGTTTGAGAACTGCAGGTATTACATTTTTTTATAACAAATTTGTGAATGCAAACCTTATAAAAAAAAACTGAAAAATTAAAACACGACTAGAGGTGCGGATAGCCGCGTGTAAAAGGCCTCGGTCTCTCACGTAGGCATCTTAGGTTCGATTCGTTAGAAGTCTGTTTAAACCAGGGCGTAATTTATAAACAACACAGTTATTAAATATTAATAGTATTAATAGTATCTGATGTTACGCCAGTGGCAATGGGATTTGCACGTTTTAGTCAATTTAAAGTATTGCCAACTTTGCAAAGCGTCTTGCCTATACGACGGTAAGTAAGTTACGTGATTTGAATTTCTTTTTGTTCTTATTGTACCTTATCTTCGATGTGATGGTGTGGTAGTAGAGTATATATGACAAAGGTAGCCAAGTAATTTCACAAAGTGTCAAACCTTACAGGCATACTGTAGGTTTAGTTTCGTGATGTAAAAAGAGTAGCATGAAATTGAACGAACTTGGCACAACACAGAAGAAGATGAAAGATGGATAAGAAAAATAAAGAAAATAAGGCGATATGACTACAGTTTTAGGCGCATCTTTACAGTAAACAAAAGTTATACATATATTAAATTAACAGGCCTAAACTGTTCAACCCTAAAATAAAAAAGTATGTACGTCAGAACCTTAAAAATATTTCATTGGAGATATGTACACAAAATTATTGTTGGAAAAAATATATATGCGAGCACACGTCAATTGCTTTTGATATAAAAAAAATAACAAGAGTATATTCTAAATACCCCCAAGAAATTCACGTAAGCCGTATTTTGAACAACCTGGGATGTTAATCATGTATTGTTTGTATATTTTACATTGTACCTTGTTTATGTTTTCTACATGAAAATCTTGGCAGTTTTGTAAAATGCGGCATATAAATAAATATTTATAATTCAGTAATAGCGAACATCTACGTACCTTCTTGTAGATTAAGCAAGGTGAAAGACTGTCTTAATTGTGTGTTTTAAATTGACATCATTTAAAGTCGCTGAAAGTTACTGATAACTAAACAAATTTAAAAATAATAAAAGCAGATTCTTAAATATTTTGCTTATTTTAATCAATGAATGGCGGCACATGAAAGATGTAAGCAATTTTATTAAATGCTTTTTAATGTTTTTCTATACATATTTGTGAAAAATTCTACAGTCGCTAGAATAAAATAAAAAAGGTAATTATGATTTTTAGTTTTGTTATTCGATGTTCGTCGTCCAGGCAGTGTAGGCGTGCAAATTGTTGTTCCGTCAAATAAAAATCCTATCTATTTAGAGCTTGTATTATTAAATATGCCCTTAATACTAAAGCAGAAAATAAATATCAAGGACTGTGATTCTTACAGGCGAAAATTCCTTTACCAAAATTTGTTGTCATATGGAAAAAAGTAGATGATAAAATAATAGGTGGAGTGTATTCTACTATAGAAGTTCTAAAATCAGAAAATGACACATTAGTGAAAGAATTAGATAATCTAAAATCATCCTCAACTCCCCCGTAAATACTTTTCAATATTTTCCCCTCTAGTTTAGTTGCCTTTTTCTTGTTTAATACCTATAATAGTTCGAAACAACATAGAACCGTTCTATTGTTGCTGTTGCTGCTAAAGAGACATGTTTCAAAATTTCTCTCATTACTCCAATGGCTTTACTTTCTTCCTTTTCTTTTAGCTACTTCCTGAGTTTCTTCATTTATATTGGCGATTGTCACTCCTAGATAATCAAACTGACTGACTTCTTTAAAACAGTAGATCTTTTCGTCCTCGGTATTTACTTGTGAGTTGTGTTCTTCCCTTACTTTATGCTCTTCCATCATTATCATTTACATACTTGTTTTAGCTTTATTTTTCTGCAACCCATATTCACTACATCGTCTGAAATAGTGTTTATTTTAATATATGGTTCGAATTATGGGCTTCAATACAAACGTGAAGGGAGTTGTTGAGAGTGGGTTACCTTGTTTTAGGCCTACATCCACAGCAAACTCTCTCGAAAGGTTACTTTCTGCAGCTACTCTTTATGTGATTCAAGGTCGTACGATGAAAGATGAAAATATACGAGGCGACGAAAACGTGTGGCTGAAGTCCTGTTCTTAACTTCTAGTTTAAATCTGTTTTAGAACATAGATTGAATCTGTTGTGGATCGGCACTATCTAAATCCCTCCTGATATACTCTCCAATGATATCATTTGTAAACTTATCTACCCTATTTTTTTATAATCCTTGCCAGTACATATACGTTATATTGAGTAATGAGATGTCTCTAAAACTACAACATACGTAAAGTAGTGTTTCCTTTTTTTATGTATGGCTCCATCTACTTGGCATTCTTTGGTAATAGTAGTTAGTCATGTCAGCAATAATGGACCTCCTTCTTTCAGAAATTCTGCCCCTGGGCTTTTATTTCTTTGCAGATTTTTAATTAGCTCCTCTATTTTTCGTTCTGTTGGTTCAGGCGTCAAGCTATGTCCTTCCGATACTCCTAACTTTCTTAGATCAACCTGATCTTCCCCTATTCTCTTTCTTAATAATTTTTCGAAGTTCTGTGCCCATGCTTCAATTTTTTCATTTATATCTCCTATTAATTTCCCTCGTTCGTTTCTACAGTATACAATGTGCGAACTACTTTCTTTGTTTATTTCCTTTGGCTTCTTAGTCTGTAAATCCCATTTCTTCCACTTCCTGTATTGATGTGCCCTTCTTCAATTTTCTTGCAGCTTCTGCTCCAAACATTTTTTGCACCTGCATGTTTTCAAGTTGTTTTGTGTTACTGCTTTTCGAACTATTGTTGTTTTTTTTTTTTGGTTTCCTTATCAGTTCCTGTTTCATTTTCATTATTACTTATTACCAAGAAATGACCTGTACTCGCGTTCGCCCCACGGTTACTTCTATTGTTTTAATGGCTCTTGCGCGTTTGGCTTCAATCAATACGTGATCTGTCTGCTTAATTGCAAATTCTATTAATTTCTTCCATTTTCATTATTGTATATTATATCAATATCATTATTGTTATTTATTTTTATGTTACTTATGAATAAAAAGCAGTCACTATTGTATCATTAAAAAAATATCCATAATAAAGTTAAACTTCTTTCGGTTATCGCCCAAGGAATTATTTTAAATAGAACTAGTCTCTTAGTATTCCATACTAGAAATTGTACAATCATCTTAACGTTCTGCAAATATCTTATATCTAACTTTTGCCCTGGTTTTATACGAAGGACAACTTAAATTTAACGACAAAACTTGTAGAAGGGGGAGGGATAGAAGTAGAAATTAGAAATACGTTTAGAGAGCTCTCTCATCCAACTAAAAAGGAATGTGCTTGCATTTTGTTATCTTCATGAATGACATGTAGTTGCACCTAAGGAGATGAGGAACATGTTCTGTATACGAAAGTGTTTAGTCGAGGTAATTAAATATTTATGAAGAAGTGGAATACAAAAGCGCAAGAAGTTTTATGGTTGTTGCATACAAACTACATACATAAAACAGAAGCTTAAGCGTAATAAATTACGAAGCAAAAATGTTCATCTCAATTACCATCGCCTGGCCAGTCGGAAATAACAAAATAGAAACCGCATGCCGAGCGCGGCGTGCCCGCGAAATTAATGAGAGAGCTTATATTTTAATACGACGAAGCTTTCAATTAACATAATCCGAAGATAAACAGTTTACAAAAGTTTTATGGCATCTCCGGCGTTTGAACAGCGTGGGCTGCATATTTATATTAAATACGTGAATCCGTTTTCAAAACGCAGAGGAACGGGGAAAAAAAGGGGCTTTATGAATGGTAACCACAGAAATCCCAGACGTCTAAGGCACGTAATACCATAAAACTACAAGAATAAGTTACTGCAAACTGGGGCTAGTTTTATGTATCGCACAAATTATAAATGTAATAGAAAACGTAATTGAAACTCGTAAAGTTTCCAGAAAATATGGTTCGACACCTAGAATTTTAAACACGTAACAACCATTATTACTTACTAATGTGGTTATCAGCATGAAACTCTGTATAACGACTCACTATAAATCTAAAGGTACAACGTTAACACGAAGGGCGAGGGAAAATTATTAAGCTCTATATTACACCTGACTACAGAGGTACTTTGATATTTCCGGTTGTTCTGCTTGCAAATCGTCTAACTTTAGGACTACAACATGTAAAAACCGAGAGTTATTTTAAAATTATTACCAGAAGGACTTGTACCGGTGCATTGTCCTAAGGAAGACGAATTTCCGTTCAGCGTTAGAAAGATCGAGTTATTTCTATTAAATTGCTTAATATTTTTATTTTGTTGTTAATTGTACTTAAATAAGCTTTATTTTTAAAGCAGAAGTGGGTTTTTATTCAAGGCAAAAGGCGGGTTTTTAAAAAGCTTTGTATATTTTCAATTTGTTTTTGTTGATTCGTTACGTTCTTATGCATTTTAATAATTACCTATTAATTCATATTTTAGGTTTACTAATGATATCTGTACAATCAATGGCGATTGGGATCACTCAAGAGAAATTAAGGGCAGAATTGAAAAGCCAGAACAACCTTAACACTTCACACAAATTAAAACACTACTCTGATCGCGAGACCTTAGTCTAATCCTTAAGAAACGGATTACATCTTGTTATGTATTCTCTACCCTGTTATACGGTGTTGAGGCATGGACCTTGTCAGAAGCTATGGAGAAGAGACTACAAGCGTTTGAAATGTGGATGTACCGTAGAATTCTCAAAATTCATGGACAGAACATATTTTCAATGAAGAAGTTTTTGACAGAATGGGTTGCAGACCTGAAATCTTGTTCACCGTAAAACGCAGAAAAATTGAATACCTTGGCCATATCATGAGAAATAACAACAAATATCGATTACTACCTAATATTATCAAGGGCCGGGAAGACAAAGAATTTCCTGGCTCGCCAACCTAAGAAAACGGTTCGGAGTTAAATCTCCAGAACTTTTCCGTAGTGCAGCTAATAAAATACGTATTGCCATTATGGTAGCCAACGCCCGGAATGGATAGGGCAAGCTAAGAAGAATGATATCTGCAAGATGCATAAAGGAAAGTAATAACAACAAACACTACGAACGCCGCTGATAAACGGTTGAGGCCAAAAAGCAGATACAAAAAAGCTGCTAGTAAATCCAAAAAGAAGAAAAATCAGGAATAAATAATAAATCAGAAAAAATACAAGGCGAATAAGAAGGAGTATTAGTAAAGGGAGAACAACGATCAGAACAGAGAGAAGAGAAAGGAGCAGACAGAAAAAATACTTGTAAATACGATATATAGATACAAACTTAAGTTATACTAAATCAAGAGAAGTCTGGAGAACAATTAAAACTCTCTGGAAGAGCAACATATAAAACATACAGAGTGGAGGAATCGTTATGAATAATTACTGCAAGAAACGGGAGGTACAGCAAGGAAATGATATTCCAATAGAAAATATTATTATTTAGTGGCATTATCACCCTGATGGGGTAATTGACTGCTAAGCTTTCTTAATCTTATGAAGTCCATTTATCTTTGATGGGTTGATTAGACCTCATCTGAGTTGCAGCTGTATAGTTCTGTTCGTATAATGCGGGATGCGTAGAAGGGATTGTCACCACCTCTCGCCATTTAACCCTGTCCTTGACTATCGGGTCCCAGTTTCTAATACCAACTGTTTGGATGTCTTTTCTCATCTCCTGTTCCCACGTTAAACGTGATCTGCCGCGGGTTTGTTGGACTGGGAGATCCATTTTGTAATAATTTTAACTGCTCCGACAACTTCCATTCGTTGAATGTGCCCCCACAATAGAAAACACAAATCGAAATAAATCTAACGGGCGCAGAAGAAGCACTAAGAGAAACAAAAATATAATATATAATAAGGGAGCACCAAATCAAATTATTAAATTATTTCAACTGTCTTAGACTTTCAATAACAAAGCAACATAAATGGACGACGCACAGAATTTGGGAAGAAATGAACATAAAGTCATCAATTACAAAAAACCTATAAAATCTGACATTAAGATGGTATGGATACGTTAAAAGAATGCCAGGAAACCCTTGGCCAAAGAAAGTAATAGAATGGACCCCGCCATTGAAAAGGAAGGGAAGCAAGTCATCAACAAAATGGAATAACATGTACCGAAAATTATGAATGACAGAAATTTCTGTATTTTCCAAAATTCGACTTCAATTTTGAACACCACTGGAATCACATTGAGAAAAAATAATGCAAGGGAAACAAACTAGACACAACTATGAACAAAAAGGAAAAGAAAACGAAACAGGTTATTAGAAAAGGGAACAAGAGGAGAAGTGAAATGGACAAATAGAAGAATAAAAGAAAAAAGAAGACGAAAGAAGCAGATATAATGGAATATAATAGAAGAGGTAAATTAATAGAAGAATGAGATAGAACAGAGTAAGAAAACAATTAGGAAGAAAGACGGAAGAAAAACTAAACACAAATTATTGTAGAATAAAAAAATAATGAAAAACAAGAAGAAGAAGAAGAAGAGGAGGAAGAAGGAAGGGGAAAAGGTGAGGGAAAATAACAGTCAATAGAAAAATAAAATGAAGGAGAAAATTAAGGAGAAAATTAAGGATTTGCCACATCAAGCAAATTCAAGAATAGAAGAACGAAAATGAAAAGGAGAAAGTGGTGGAAATGAAAGATTAACAAAATAATAAGATGGAAGAGATAACAGATAATATTACGAGGGGAGTCAAAAAGTTAAACATCTCGTTGACTAAAGGTATAAAAAAGAAGAAAAAAGCTGCAAATATTCCAGAAGAAAATTAGGAAGAAAAGAAGTTTGAAAAAGAATAAATGTTAGAAGAAGTTAAAACGGCGCACAAATTCTAAAATAAAAGAGCAAAGAAGAAGCAGAAGTAGGAGGATGAAGGGGTAAAGGTAATGGAAAAAATGAGAAACGAGTTAGAAATCAAACAAATCGAAGATTAAATGAACAAAAAAAGGAAGAGCGAATATGATGGAAGAGAAGAATAAGGATGAGGAGGTTTAGAAAAATGCAGTAAAAAGAAGCACAGTTTAAAAGAGACGAAGTTTTAGAAGATCTTAAACTGCACCCAAGTTATTGTTGAATAAAAGAACAACGAAGAAGAAGGAAAAGGAAGAGATACAGGTAAAAAGATCAATTAATAGGAAAATACGAAGAAGCAGAAAATTAAAGTTCGCAAAAACAAACAAATTCAAGCTCAAAAAACAACAGTAAAAGGCGGGGTGGCGGAAATGAAAAATTAACTGGACAACACAAGATGGAGGAGGGGAAACAGACTGTTACGAAGAAGGCTTAACAGTACAAGAAAGTTACAAGTCTAACAACTCAAAAGATAAATGAGCAAAGAAGAAGAAAGGAGCTCTGATTGTTAAATAAAAGGGTAACAAAGAAGAACAAGCAAGGGCAAAGCTAGTGGAACACCACAATAATGAGTGAAAAAGTTGGAGGTTAAATGAATAAAAAACGAAGAAAAGGCGAATGTGATGGAAGAGAAATATGAAAAGTGTTGAAGAAGAAGAAGAAGAAGGAGGAGGAAGGAAACAAATTCAAGAATAAAAGGGTGGAAATGAAAAACTAACAGGATAATGAGAGGAAGGAGGGGAAACAGAGATCTATGAAGAGAATGGCACAATTTGAAGAAATTAGCAGTAAAATGGACTTAAAAAATCAATCGAAGAACTCGAAGAATAAATAAATACGGAAGAAGAAAAAGATGAACAAGATAAAAAAGAGCAAGAAGAAAAAAAAACATACGTTAAAAAGAAAGAAGTATAAGAATTGATTAAAACAGCACACAAATGTAAAATAATAAGAAGGGACAACGATGACGGAAAACAGTAAAAATGAGCTCAAAAGTCGAACAAATCGAAGAATAAGCGAACAAAGAAGAAGAAAGATTAACAAGAGAGGCTAAGAAGGAAATTAGGAAGGATAGAAGTACAGTTTAAGACATGTAATGAATTCAAACGCTAAGCAAATTGTAAAATAAAAGAACAAAGAAGGACAAGAAGGAGGGAGCAAAGGTGATGGAAAATAACAATTAATAGGACTAACCCGGAAGAAGAAGAGAATTAAAAAGGGGTTAAAAGCCAAGTAAATTCAACTAAGAAGAAGAAGAGAATTAGAAAGGGATTAAAGAGTCAAGTAAATTTAAGAATAAAAGAAAATTGACAGTATAATAAGACGAAGAAGACTTAGCAGAAAATTAGGAAGAGAAAAGCACAGTTTGATGAAGGTTTACTGTAAAAATGAGTTGAAAAGGCAAATAAATCGAAGAAAAAAGAAATCAAGAAATAAAGGGAAATTCGGGAAAAAATTAACTGAATTTTGAAGAAGAAAGAGAAGAAGAAAGGTTGCTTAATTAAATGATCAATGATCACTAAATATTTAAATAGACTTCAACTCACCTTGAAAATTAGTTTTTCTGTTTTGGGCCGATCTAGAAAAATTCGGCCCATATCAGGCCTGCTAAACTTTAAATTATCCTTTAAAAGGTTATTTTCTAAAGTTGTTTCGCTCACAAAATTCCAAACTGATCAATATTTTTCAGTCTTTCTGAATTAATTCAAATTAACTTTATATTCTTCCGATATTGTTTTTTTCTAAAACTAAAAATCGCCAAGAAACAAAAAGTTTGTCAAAGAATAATTATAGCATTTCAAATTAATTAATTAATAATAATAATAAATAAATGAAGTTTACCACATCACACTGCCTAGATTTTTATTTTCTAAAAAGAATTCAAATGAATAAACTATTAAAACGGAACGGACAAAAAGAAAAACAAACATATTGAAGAATGAAAGAACAAAGAAGAAGAAGAAGGAGGAAGAGAGTGTTAGAAAAGAAAGGTGAACAGGAATAGGTATAAGACAGAATAGAGTACAACGAAAATTAAAGAGAAGAAAAAGGCGAAAAGTGAAGGGTTCGAACAGCAACCACGTTGAAGCATAAAAACATATAAGTAGAATAAAGAGGTGAAGATGTTGAAAAATAAAGATTAATAGGAAGATAAGAGTCAGAAACAAATTAAAAAGAAAAGAAGAATCTTAGTTTGAAGAAGAAGAAACTTAAGGATGAGTTAAAACGACAAGTAAATTGAAGAATAAACAAGATATAAAACGGAAGAGAGGAAAACATCGAACAGAAAAGAAGAATAACTAGAAGAAGAGAGGTAATAAGCAGAAGAAAAACAAAAATTTCTATAAAACTGTTTATATTCGAGCACTTTAAAATGTTTTACTATAAAATTAAGATTAGTTCTTAAGACTAAAAGAAAACAAACGAACATCCAAACTAAAGCAATAATCACACCTATGTAAAACTTAAGTTTAAAATAAGAGCTCACGTAAAAAAATTTTTCTTGTTTTTTGGAAAAAAAAATTGGCAACAACTACAGCCGACCTCATTTTCACTTTCATCCGTACTGGTATTGTTATCTCTCTCATTCCTATTACAATTTACTATGAAGTCTTCGTTCGCTATGGTAGAAGGTACAGAATAAAATGACATTTTCGTTGATTGTGATTTCCGTATAATATAGGTATAATCTTTTACTGTGGGTTTCTTCGAGAACTTATCAGTCGAAAAGGCATCACCGCCACCTTTCTTCCTTCGAAGTGGTGACACATTTGGGGAATTCAGTAACAATTCGGCCTTGTCTCGGTAGCTGGGATAAAAATCCGAAGGAGGTGTTTCATCTTCGGACATTTCTTCAAATTGTTCTTTGGGCGAATCCCCCGCATCGTGAATTTGACACAGGCTAGTTATTTTGGTAACTGCGGGGAAATCGCAAGCGTACATGAATATTTTAGGAACTTCCTGGCTGGAATTTAGAACGGGGTCGAATTCTTCAATTTCTTGTTGGTCTACTCGAACATCTAATTCCTTCAAATAACTAATTTTGGCTTTTACAAGGTGTGGCGTACTGATTTCAGAAACAGGGCTGAGAAAACTAGACGTTTGGGAACCACAAGTGGAGATGTTAGCAGGCGGGGTTGAATTTAAATTACTAGAAAGATCAGGCGTGTCCTCGTAGTACTTTTCATACAGTTCAATCTTCTGTTTAAACAATTCGTCCAGGCTTTCGCTTCGTTCATAATCCCTTAATGTAAAAGATGTGGCGAGGCTTGAGGAGGAAGATTCAGAAATGGGACAAATTCTGCTTTTTCGTATAAATTTTTCCGATTTTCTACGGGTCGTATTTATTATCACAATATTTGGTTCTAAAGGGATTGGGGTTGTTTGATTACTTGAAGTAAAGTCTTCTAAAATGCTAGACGGTAAATTTAAACCTAATTCTACGGTTTCACTGGAAATTAACGATGGGCTTACTGGGATATCATCATCGCCCTCACTTGGTGGTTTTGGAAGAACTAGATGGATTTCTTCTGGGTTAGTTTGATCATATTGCTTATATACCAAACATTCGTTTGTTTCGGTGCACCTTGGAAAATTATTTACAAAAGATGGGGTTTTACTCCTTAAACACCTCCTTTTAATCGGTATAGGGCAACCGATGCTGCTTTCCCTTGAACTGTCGTCTCTTGATAAGCACAAACTATTAGGTGGACGATTTTCGGAGGAACAACTCAAAAAAGTGTTCGCTGAAGACCTAATAGAGCATTCAAGCGAACTTCTCGCTGTATTTTCTGGTAATAATTCTAGGAGACTATTCTTGATAGATTTGGGGTGACGCGAAGGTTTCTGTACTTTTGATTCATTGCCGGTGCAAATTTTTTTAAAGGGCACCGTATAAGAATCGGTCGAGGTAGTATCCGTATCATTAAACTGAGCAGCTTTATATATCGTCGTAAAATCCGAATTTAGCTTGCATTCGTTTCCGGTGATTTCGTTCTCTTTACACTTCGGTAAGGGTGAGAGTAAATTGATATATGTTTCCCTTGTAGAAAGATAACCCTTTGGCTTTTCTTTGTAATCTGATTTGCTGTCACAGCTACTTTCTGTGTTACAAGAATGCCTATCGATGCGGACATCGAGTCTTTGACGCTTGTTTTGGGACTCTTGAACTTTAGAACTGTCGAAAACATTCAGTTTACGCAACCTTTCTTGTAAATATTCGAGATTTTTATTAAAATCGTCGTTATTATAGTAAAGGTTTTCATCTAAACTTTCGAGCGAAGCTGATGTAAATCTGTTGTTCGTTTCTTCCGCTGAAGTGTGATTTCCTTCGGATTCAGAATCCCACCTCAAGAATTTGTCCTTAACTGGATAATCATCCACGAAACATTCTGCAAATACAATAATTTTGAGAAATTAGGGCTTAGTCTTCTGCGCTTTAGAAAAGAGGTCGATTTATGTGAAATAAAGTGTAAAAGGAAATATTTTGCTGAAGTCAAAGGAAATTTTCTCTCACCGATAAGACACTTTGATGTATGAAATTTGTCAGTGTAATTAACATAACCTAAAAATAAATTAGCAGGTTTCATTTACAGGGGTTAAAAAAGGTCAAAATGGAAACAAAAGGTCGAATAATAAAATAAAGAACGTAGGTGAATAACGCAACGTCAGGGAAAGTGATTAACACGAAGCATTTTACACGTCCAATTTAAAAATTTTTTTGAAATATTTAATAATAATCTAACCTTGTTTGTCAGAAAAATGTGGTTGTTTATTACATTTGCTTTTTTCAAAGTTACAACTTGGTCCATTTGTGGAAATATACTCGGCGTCCTCATCACTTCCAGTTCTGCTCGTTGACTTTTTTGACATATTCTCAGGAAAATGAAACAAAAAGATTGGACGACCAGATGAAACTCCATTTCATCATGACGGGTCATTATTTACGTTTCAAAATATACGAATGTCGTTTTGATCAGTGGATGTTTGATCGCTTTGATCTCTATGCGAGTTACGTAGTCACAAAGAATAATATACGAAATCCGATCAGGACAGGCAAAATGCAACTTCAAATAAAATAACATACAAAAATATAACGTACATTTCTCCCCTGGCGATACAGAATTGAATAATAATAATATTTGGATTTTTAACTGTCTGTGTTCTGGAAATGAAAGGTACTACTTTTACATTTATCGAAAATGCTGGTTTACCACAAGTTGCTTAAAACACCACAAGTTTCTGGCGTTTTTTGGATATTTGAAAAATTCTGATATTTAGTTACTATTCGAAAATTTTAGAAGCAAAAACTATTCAAACTAAGTTTATTCTAAATTTTAACAGTATTTAAGATTTTAAATTTAAAGCTCAAAGCCTAATGAATCAGAATTACATAAAAAGGCACCGTTTTTGTGCCCAAGCTTTCTGATGGTGTAGGCTGTAGAATTTCATTTTTAAGCTTCAGTATCCAGCATTAAATCGCGAGTTTGAGCTTTAGGCTTCCAACTTTAAGTTTTTGTACAGATATTTAAGCCCACGATTTTTTGGTATTAAGGAAATGAACTTCCGGAGCCTGGCTTCCTCTTGACTTGCTAAAACAGAAAACATTTTCTTAATGCCATACCTTTACTTTGAATTGTTTAAATTATGTGAAATCCGATTTGACAACGAAACTAATTCGGGCTTGAAGGTGGTTCTTACTGAAAACATATTGTCCTTAGTAACTTTTAATAATATAAATAAATAACCAGTAGTACAGTCTTTATATGGTAAATAGCTGCAGATTGCAAGATCAACTCTCAAGGTAGAAAATAAACTGATTATAAGGGTATTAAGTGCTTCAATTCTTCGCAAAAATTTTGAGTGGTTCTTATTGTCATATTCTATAAAAAAAAAACATGTTTAATAATTTTATTTGCGCTGCTGGTATTTGTTTTATTAATGTTATTATGGTTTTTAACAGGGCTTCTGACATTCGATTCTCTACACAAATTCAGAGTTAGTTTTTCAATTTTGTAATAATATATTTGTCAAATATTTTTCATTTAAACAACAATATTAAAGATTATAAAAAAGGACTTAAAAACTAGTAAACATGTATTATAATCTTTTGAAATAATACGTGGATACAAAATCTTTCACCAGCAACTGTCCATAGATGTTCTAATTAAGTTTTCGGGTTTCGGGTTCGATTCCAGGTCCAGGTCGATGCAATTTTTAATACGAAAAAATATATGACGTCACTTAGCATACATCGATATTTAAAAAAAATTTTAAAGTGCTCAGAGGGCATAAATTGTCAACAGCCAGCGCGTGTAAAAATAGGTTTAATTTCTACCAAGATAAGACCGCTGCGAAAGCCTAAACTTCTATTTTTGAAAATATTCTTAGCACAAGTTTACCAATGTAATGCTCAAAAACTTCACGTAATCAAGTTAAAGAAACAGCACAGGTTCTGTTCGAATTCAATCGAACGTCAAAAGCCCGGAAAAAACCACAAAAGTTAATATAAACAAATGCATATTTCGGCAACTAAGTTTCCATCATCAGTGTAAAGCTTTCTTGACAATGTTGGTTGAAGTCAGTCTCTCAAGAAAATCTCTTCGTCTTTCGTTCCATTACAAAAGTGAAGGTGGCTGAGACACAAATGCTTATTGTGCCCCCAGGCAAATGCTTTCTATTGGTGAACTTTGGAGTTCAATAAGCTATAAGGTATGTTTATTCCAACCACGGATAATTTATATTTTGTCTTCTTATTCATTTAACAAGAAATCAGGTTTACCCACTTGAGGTGGCATTTGGAATCTCGAGCTGGAACCACATTGCCATTTTTCAAGTTCTATTGATCTTACCCCAAAATGATAAACTATTATGGATTCTAATTTTGGGCAATCATGTGATACGTACGCCATAGCTCGTTCCTTTCTTCTCACAACCTGAAGACGGGGTGTAAAGGACATTAAATTTTTCCATGGGCAAGTCTAATTACCACAAAAGATTAGGAAATATGGCCCATGAATCCTAACTCAAAAGACCAAGAATCAGCTGAGCTGACAGTGTTCTATACTGTTATTAGACTAACACAGAGAAGAATCGGTCGCTGCGACAAACCAGTCCCTGGACTGATAACCTTGGAGGAGGAATTCCTACTAACTAGTAGGAGCTTCTGTCTTAGATTTCCTGAACTTTTATGATTGCGTATGTTTATAGTTATACCTCCTTAGACCTTAACTCACTGGCTGGCAAGTTATAGAGCTTTTGCTTAGTTTTCCTAAATACAGAGTGGTCCACGGGAAACGGATGTTTTTGGAATGAATAGTGCTCGGCTAGTAGGAGAGGGGACCTGCGGCAGGTATCTATCGACTCCCCATACGATGCCGTTTAGTACAGCGTTGCCACTGATTTTACCTTCAGTTTACTGACCTACTGATTTGATTTGTATGTAAAATCTATTGATTTCCTCAAATTGACTAGAAAAACGGACAAATTGAACTTATTTTTGTTGTTCTGTAGATATGCTGAAAAATCTTTCGATTTGCCAATTGGGTTCATGAAAATGGCCATCACTTGAACGACTTTATTTTTTAAAATGGCATGTTAAACTGACTATTTCTATGGTTATGAATATTTTTTTACAAAAAATTAATGAAGTAATGCTTCTTTAAAAAACGCCCGTTTCCCGTGGAGCACCGTGGTCACAATTGGCAAGTCGAAAGATTTTTTCAGCAAAGCGGCAGACAACAAAAATAAGTTCAATTTGTCGGTTTTTCTAGTCTTTTTGAGGAAATCGGTAGATTTTACATACAAATCAGTGGGTCAGTAGACTGAAGGTAAAATCAGTAGATCTGGCAACACTGTACTAAACGGCATCGTAGGGGGAGTCGGTAGACAACTGCCGCGGGCCCCCTCTCCTCCTACTACCTGAGTACTATTCATTCCAAAAACACCCGTTTCTCGTGGACCACCTTGTAATTTCGATCGCCTCTGCCCGTGGCTCTCCTTTCAAACTTTAGAATGTCGTTTCTTAATACTCAGACTTTTGCTGACTAGCCTTTTGACGATTTTATAAACAATTGTTTACAAAGATTCGGTTTGGATACTTTATAAAAAAACAATGCAGTCTATTTATCCGTAGTAAAGAAAAATGCAGGAAATACTGTCAGATATTAGCTTTTGAGACAATCTGCCGAGAAATAATATGGACATTCAAAGTAACCAAAAATATTGGCGAAATTAAAATAAATACTGTAACGAGCGGTAATTGTCAGCCGGAACGTGACTCATTTCGCTCGTATGCGTCAGCTGTACCCGACTACCTGCCGATTGTATCATCGGCTGTACGCACCTCTCGAAGATTACTCGACGAGCGTATAATAAACTAGATTTAACTCGAAGTTCGCGCTCGGGTATAAATAGACGCGATTTTGTTGGCGACCGGCAGTGATACCAAAGTCTACAGCGAGAGCCTACCAACGCGTCGCAATCAAGTGTTCGGTTAATATAAATGTGCGCGGATACGTGAACATAAATAAACAAACTTGCATAAATAAGTTAGTTAGTGTTATGGGTTAATATCTATTAGTGTTGTGTTTAAGTCGTTGTTTCGTGTTAATTGTTACATTGTTTAAATTTGTTACTAAATAATTTACACCACAAACCGAAGTTTTAAATAACCGTTTTAAAAACGTTACAATACCAATGGGCCCGACAAATCCCCAAACTAGATCAGGATAATTTTGGGCTGAAAACTATAACTCTACAAAACCAACGCAGAGCACCTGCGGATGGGGTTATTTACCCCTATCAACTTTAGGTGTTTTCTAAGTTGACAGTGTACCAGTCTAACCAGTGGGAGCTTCTCTGTAAATTTCATGCATATTTACAATAGCCGCTGTCTGTGGTTCTCCTTTACAATGTCATTTTGTTAGCCTTTAAACAGTCCCTGAATATCCCTTTAATGTTGTTTAGACAATCACTTACACAGGACTGGAAAATAAAACTTTGCAAAAAAGCACGCAGCTTACTGGTGAACCTTTCCAAAAAAAAAATGAAGAAAATAGGGAGTATCAGCCTTCTAACCAAGATAACTTATCGCGAAGTAAGGTGAAAATTTAAAGTAACCGACGTGAAAATGTTGGCGAAACCAAAATAACAGATTGTCAGGCAAGAATGGGATAACCTAATGCAAAATAAGGTGTGAACCTCAAATACCCAGAAATTGCCAAATAAGATCAGGAGAAATACTATAACTTCTACAGAAAAGCGACACAGCCATTTGTGAGTAGTTCGGGATAGAATAAACTTTCACGATTGAAGTCAAGGAATTAATGTAATCAATGCAGTGGAAATATTAGCGAGATTAAATTTTTTCCACAGGCAAGTCTAAGTACCAGACAAGATTGAGGTGGCCCATGAATCCTGGCTTAAAGACCAAGAACCACCAATCATCTTTCAAAGTTTAAAATGTCGTCTCCTTAGACTTTAAATATTTTTTATCCCTTTGACGATTTTATACGCCATATTTTACGAAGAGTTAAGAATAAGAAAATACTGCTGGGTACCAGATTTCGTAAAGGAATAACCCGTCGCTAAAGAAGGTGGAGAATTAAAGCAACCGATTGCCAGCCAAGATCAATACAGATTTAGGTTGAAAACTGTAACTTTACAAAAAATAAGTAGACATTCAAGGTACCCAGAAATATTGATCAGATTAAATCAAATTGCCGAACAAGCTCAGGTTAGATTTGGGATGAAAATTATAATTATACGAAAAAGCAACGTAGCCTATTTGCCAATAGGTTAAAGAAAAATGGGTTAAATACTGCTGAATATCAGTTTTAGAAACAGGATAACCTTTCGCAAAATAAAGTAGAGATTTAAAAAACCGACATTGTGCAAACATTAGTGAGACTCAATTTTTCCCATGAGTAAGTTTAATTACCTGACAAGATTAGAATATATGGTCCGTGAATCCCAACTTAAAGAGCAAGAATCGAAGAATTACCAAGTGATGTGTTGGTAGGCCATAGAAAGGTTGAAACCATGATGAACCTGCAGGCGAGGTTATTTATCCATATCAGCTGTAGATATTTCCTGAGCTGATATTGTATCAGACTAGCTTAACTACATTTGGTTCGCAGTTATTCTCTTCTGTCCAGGTTTACTGAATATTTATGATTACCACAATCTGTAGCTTTCCTTTACAGTACCGTCTCCTTGGCCCTTATACATTTTCTGACTATTCCATTCATTGCTTTTTATGCAATCCTTGACGCAAATTCGGCTTGGAAACTAAAACTGTATAAAAAAAAGCTAATCAGCCCATTTGTAAACAATCCAAATAAAAATGAAGAAGATACTGTCGGACATGATCCTTTGAGACAGGACATTCTATCTTGAAATAAGGTACACATCTAAAGTAACCAGAAATATTGGCGAAATTAAAATAACGATGGGCACCAGAGGCATTTTTAGCATTAAGAGAAAAAGTCATATCTTACAGGACATAGCAAATGACTAAAAATTAACTACGTTCCTTCTGACTCTCCGTGAGGTGCTGCCCAAGTACAGTAATGATAATAACTTCATTTTTTTACAGAACCTATTATCTCTCTTTCTCTCTATGGTTTTCTTCCCATTAAATGTTTACCATTCTCAGGTTCCAAGACCGAGATTAGGTCTTCTCAATCGCCCTCACTTAGTTCCCGTTCCTTCATTGCGTTTTTCATGTAGGTTTTCCATTTGACGGCTGGTCTTCCGCTTCTTCTTTTGCCTCGCTGTGACCAATTTATGATTTGTTGCGGCCAACTCTCTTCCTCCATTTCCTCGACGTGTCCATACCATCTAAATTGCATTATTTTCTAATTTACTAGTCATTGACCTTGTTACTTCCACTTCCTGCCATATTAGAAAAATCACGTCAAGACTGATACATATTTTGACTTTGACAGAACGAATTTTAAAATCCAACGACTACCTTAGGTTTTTAGGTTAAGTAGTAGAAGCGTTTTCTCTTTCTATATTGAGGGCCATGAGATATCGCGATATCTTTACGTCTGTTCTTATTTTGTCCTTTCATGTATATACTGCTGGCATCTTCTCAAACAGTACTACGTACTACTGTTAATTTGTCCCAGACTTTATTCGTGGTCGGCCACATTTATCATCCGTAAGTTATACTTTCTATATATGTTCTTCTTTAGTTCTTTCAGGAGGTTTTTGTTCCAAATGGTTCCATGCAAGGCTCGTGTGGCTGCTTTTTCTTTTATAATTTTGTCTTCTACATTGCTTTCCGTTTTTCCTGTATCGGCAATTATTGATCCCAAATACTTGTATTCCGTGCACGGTTTAACTGTTTCATTGTCTATTTTTAATTCGTTTGTTTGTCCTCCGATGCACATATATTCTGTTTTTTTTATAATTTATATTTAACCCCCATGCTTCGTACACTTCTTTCAGTTTTCTTAGCATATAATTATGTCATGCCTTCTTTCTCCTATGTATCCATTATTTGATCATCCGCGAACATGAGTGCATGTAGTGTCCTATTTCGTATTTGTATTCCCATTCTCCTGCATTTTCTGTACCACCCAATGCCTGTTCTACATATAACCACAACTATATTAAATAAGAGGGGGGATAAGGGGCTTCCTTTAAACCTTTAGTTATTTCGATGCTTCGGGCCAAGGACGGATTCAGGGGGGCGGGGGCACGGGGGCACGTGCCCCCCCCCCCCCCAAGACGGTCGACCGGCCATCGGCCATAAAAAAACATAAAATAGCGCCATAGGTATAGCGTTTTTGTCATCCTACCTTCCTACCAGAGTTCTGCCCCCCCCCAGAAAAAAATTCTGTACCCGCCCCTGCTTCGGGTTACTTTTCCTCCTATATTTGTGCTTTGGTGTTTTGATATAGGGACTCCAATACTATACTCTAATCCATTTCTCGTTTATCTCCATTCTCCTTATTGCTTGCCATGTCAAGCATCTGGGCTTTTTCCAAATCCACGAAAGTCACGTGCGTCTCTAAGTTTTTTGCTTTATTTTTTCTATAATTTGTCCGCAGCAGAGCAGCAGACCCTATTATAGTCTGTAAGTCTGTATTATAAATTGAAATACAGGATCTTTTTTTCTGACAGAGCATTCACACGAATAACGTTCAGGACAGGAAAAGGTAAAAATGCCGCTTATGGGCACAAACAAGATCAACATAGATTCGAGCTGGAAACAATAACTCTACAAAATAAAACAAAGCAGTTCATTTGCCAATAGTTTGAAGCAAAATCGAAGAAATACTGCTGGGCATTAACCATCAAGATAGGATAACCTTTCACGAATAAAAAGTAAACAATTAAAATATTCAAAGTATAGTCCAATTGGCGATCCAGGTAATGCGCGTCACCAATCACATGATCAACGGTCGGCGTTACCAATAATGCGCGATAAAAAAATACAAAATGTAATTGCTAAATATAAATTATTTTTGTAGTTTTCTAAGATTAGGCAGCCGTGTTTAATCAAAAGGTCTATACATTTTTCCGACGACCACTATGAAAAGTGACTCATTTCACACGGTTTACTAGTATTGAAAATAACAAATTTCGCACAGCAACGAAACTGTGTGAAATGCCCCTTTGCACACGCTAAACCACACAAAACAGTCGGCGGGCGACGTCAAAAGTCGTCATTTGTCAAAAAAATTAATATTTAAAACGTCAAAGTGTTGCAAGTGTGGTGCTGGTTCCTTTTTATTTAATGAAAAATTGGTAAAATGGTCGTCGGAAAAGCATAGTGTAAAACACGTGCTGAAAGGATATTTTTCACACTCGTGTGATTAAGCCACTCGCCAGAGGCTCGTGGCTCAACTTTCACACTCATGTGAAATATTCAACTTTCAGCACTAGTTATACAATATACTATTTCAAAATAAGAGAGCAATCGAGTTTTTATTTTCTAATTTAGCTCATATTTATTTTTTGTAAAGTTAGTATTATTTTTGGCATGTTTATATTTCCAATTTCCAATTTTACTTGCAAATTTTTGACAGATCGTGTTGTGTATCATTAACGTTTGTTTGACATTTGTCATTTTTTAGGTTATAAAATTTGTAAATCGTTTGGAACTTCATGTAGACGTACCAAGTTATGATGTCATAAAATTTATTGATGACGTGCATTACCTGGCTCGAAAATTCGACCATAGTGCAAATACCTATAAGCCAGACGCAACTTTTTCCATAGGCATAGGCAAGTATAATTGACAGACAAAATTGACCCATGAATCCTATCTTAAAAGCTAAGAATCACCAAATGAAGCATTGGTAGGTCACACAAAATCTGCATTAATGACGCCACGACGATCTAGAGAAAAATTGAGAAGCGAAAGAATTTTACATTTAAGAGTGAATGGTTGTAGCCTGAAGGCTAAGGCTAAGAACGAAGACAAAATGCAAATACATAAATAAATAAATAAAGAACGAACAAAAGGGAGAAAGAAAGAATAATATACACAAGGACGTTTTATAAATTTAAGTATTTAAAAATCCATGCAGATGAATGCTTTAAAACTTAAAGACTTTTTCCAAACACCATTTAATAATAATAATAATAATAATAATTAATGCCTAAAGCAAAAAAATAAATAAAACAGCTTTGCCCTGTAATGATCTTCAAAAATTGATAACCGAAATAATATTTTAAAGGTTTTTGTTCTTTATTTATAAAGAACACAGTAATTAATAATATAATAATTAATAATTACTTCAGCAATAATTGAATTTAAAAAAAAAGAAAAATTAAAGGTGGTAATGAAGTATTGACATTATATGGTGGCGCCGTCTAGTGTTCGCAACTGAAAGTAACGTTCGGGTAAAACACCGAACGTTGACGGAAGGCAGAGTGTTCGCAATCGTTCTGATATCGTAGTAGTTCATTTGCTTCAGTACTTGGCAGTTCGCATTCAGCGTTCGTGCGGTTGTCAAATGCGAGTTGCTGTTGGTTCAGTTATGTTTTCGTGAATATCGTGAACATTTTTTTGCATATTATTGCTTACGCTAGTAATATGCATATATGTTAGTGAAATAAAATATGCTAGAAGTAATTTTGTGTTTTAAATTGTGCAAGTGTCACCAGCAGTCTGGTGGAAAGTGTTTAGTAGAAAGTGGGTTTGCTGTTTGTAAATTTCGCAAGCCTTCATATTTCGGTAAGTTTTCCACATACCTTGCCTTCATTTTTGATTTACTTCAGTGCCCGTTTATCTCTGTTCTTCTGGATAAATTGCTGGACTGTTGTCAAAAAGTTAGGTTATGTTATGTTAGCCCTTAGCAATTTCACGTTTGAAAATAAACACAAACTTGACGTACACGTTCAGTTAAATGTTTCGCTTTGTTCATTTATGTTCTTTGTGTTAATAAACCCAGTAAAAGGTAAATAACAGGTAGGTAGTGCAATTTCGATCGCCAACAGCATAAGCGAAAGTTAATCCTGCAAGGCCAATCACTTTTTAAACAAAAAATTCTTCTGCAACCTTAATACACTTAAAATGAAGGCGTTTGCCTATACCTATATACCCACTGACATACAAATATAATAATTACTTTACTCGCCAACACTTCGTATACGATCCAAAAGTTCCTCTTATTTGAAAATATCTACCAATTTCCTTACAATAAGCGTTATTTGTGGACGATAAAATGTTAACCAAGAAGCGTAAGGTGTAATCCCATTCGAAAAACTTTGTAAAACGTCCTGGTTTCTATTATGTAATGAAAGGGTGTCTTATGAAAAATGCGAGACGAGTGAAGGGCAATAAGAAATAAAACGGATAATAAAGGACGCGGAACTTATGTAATTTAAGAGAGATATGGTTATACTTTGTTCTTAAAAAAAAATACGAGAGCATCCTGCATTTTCGAATATCCCAAAGTAGGACGAATTAATTTATTTCGCTTTCTTATCAGTTCAAATTCGTATTCTTTTAATTTATTGGCCCCATTTTTCGTACCACTGGGCCCCTCTTATAAAGATAGGTACAATTGTTACCCAAAAAGCATTTAACTTTCGCACCAAGAATTTTAGAATTTTTGAAATATTAACACTTTCACGAATTTGTACAAATCATACATAAATTAGGATACCTATATCAAGTTGAATTGAAGACCACTGCGTTTTTAGGTTGATTTTCGTTTCCTTGTTTGGTTAGTCTGCACCCAACATTTTAAAAAATAATGTCAAATATAGCAGTATTTCAAAAACAGCGTTTGAGTAGGCCTTGCGTATGAAACAAAGCAGAATCACAAGGATTAATTAATAAAAGAACGCCTGTTTTGTTTTATCGATGTTTTATCCAATAATCGCCTACTTTAATGTAATTAAATAACCTGAATTTGATTTCGGTTTATGGTCATAGGAAATTGAGTTTGAAGGGATTCTGGATTCCTGGCACCGTTTTCTGGAAAATTATTAATCTGTCCAAATCAAACGAAAGCGTAGAGGTAAAAAGTATTTGCCTGTATCCATAGTACGTATTAAAACGAGCTATGAGGAAGCAAGCAAATGTTAAAAAATAGCTAATTACATAACAAAAAATTTCCCCATAAAAATAATAAACAAACAAGGAAGATGTTAACCCGTTCGCTTACAGCGACGTTACACCCACTTGTTTATTAATTATTAGGAAATAAACACGAAGTTCTATATTTAGAGAGGTCATCGAGTGAGTCAGGTTCGAAACAGGTACATATAAATAGTAACCAAAAAATTTCGAGTAGGTCAATTGTGACAAACTGAACGAGCTGTATGTATTTAGAGAGCCTTTTGAATTAAAAAGCTGGCTCGCGAACTGGTTTTATCTCACAAAAGGTCAATGAAAAATGTATACTTGATATTGATTTTTATGTTAATAGAGTTACATCAAATCAAATACTGTTGGTTCAAGCGTTTTTGTTAACTGTTTTTTTGGGAATTTTGGATTTGGCGCCTTCAGGCATTCGATTGTTTTGATGATTTTTGTTTGTTACATCGCCAACTTATATGTGAATAAGTAAATCACAAATTCGAAAAGCCTCTGGCATATTCAGTTGTTTCATCTGATGGTTAACTAGGTTTTTTAAATGCTCAATGCTCAATTCTAATATTAAAGACTAATCCTAAAAATGAATTTTCAGCCTTTTGCCACTTTAAACTTTCCATGGCTTTTGCAGTGCAATCCTATGATGTAATTTATTGTGCACTTTTGCTGATGTTTTTAATTGCCAATTGGCAAACTTTCAACATAGACAAAAGTCAATAGCTTAGCAAATGTTAATTATTATATTTTGAGAATTTTATAGAAATCATTTAGATAACATTGTTATAAAATTCACGTTTATGGATAATTATACAATTCAGTGTTATTTCTTCGATTATGCAATTTATGAATTGCTTAATAATGGCATTCATAAAGTGCATTCGGTTGATTTTATGCTGCTAATGGTTTGTTTAAGTTAATTGCCATTTTTAATTTGTAAGCACGCTGGGTTTTTGTTATTAATAATTTTGCGAAAGATCGTGTTTCTTTGTTTATTGGTGGATTCTAATATGGAGATTTTGACATTATTTATGATTTTGTGGCTTTTTTTTAATGTTGTGGTTTAGAAATGCTCGTAAACGAAAAAGTAGCATTTAATTTGTTAATTATCTACTTCTGAAGTAGCAGTCAGGAGTGGCTTGTTTCGATTCTAAAATTTAACAATAATATTTTTCGATTTGTCCTTGATTCGTTTACTAAATTATCTGCTTAATTGTTGATGTTTTGGACGAGTTATAAATATTTTCTCAAGAATACAAAAGGTTATCACGATCGTAAATTAAAATTCTTAATCTGTTCGGCATTATTTAAATCATAAATGCTGCTTTTTAAAAACTAATTATTTTTGTTTTACAAGCTCACCATCGAGTTTGACTTAACAACGCATCCGGAAAATGATTAATTTGTCATTGTTTATTCGACAGATTCTGTTAAAAAGTTTTAACAATTAAGTACAGGGATTTGGTTAATCTTAATTATGTATAATTTTTTTAATTATGGCCATAAATCGAAGTAAATTTAAGGTCCTTTATTTGACATTCTGTGTAGGTACAGTTTTATTAAGTGTGGCTAATTTTAATTCCAGTCTGTTTTTGTTTGTATTATGCGTTTTTTATAGGCTATTATTTTATAAAACTTCGATAAAATTTTGTTTGTTATTACGTGGGATCAGAATTCTTAGGCTGTTTTATTTTGAATTAATTATAAAATTTGAGTTGTGATTTTCTTTAAATCTATTGCATTTACGGGCATATGGAGGGCCTAGCATAGATGTTGGATGGGATACAACGATACAACAAAGAAAACTTTGAAAAAGTGCGAATTAACAAATTGTAACTCTGATTATATTTGAATTAATTACCAAGCTTTGTTTCTTAGCTTTATCAATATACAAATAAGCCTGTTTTGAATTTCAGATTTCCTCCCTTAAAGTTTCAACCGACAACAAGCGACAGTTGTAATATCTTTGTAATAAATTTTGGTGCGATAATGTTGGGTTTCCAAAAGTTCTTTTTTTGTCCTACAATGAATACTGATTGTATTTTTAATTAAGTAGGTGCCCTGAACATTTTAACAACAGAACGATTATAAATCATGAATAGAACAATTCATCTCTGTCAACTGTATTAAAGTTCACTGTTTTATTATTATCACGCATAAATATCGTTTTGTGTGGGATTCAATTAATTTAATTAACGCTTCAGCTTTCGACAATGAACGGTGCTTAATTTGCTATAATTTTAGTTTGCTAACAAATAGATTTTAGCAACAAATCAAGCCAGGTTTTGAATTTGTTAATATCCGAAGATTCGAGGTTGAAAAATTACGGAGAAACAGAAAGTGGAAATGAAAGTTAAGGTGGATGTTTTAAATTACGAATAAGTGGAATATTTTCGGTTGTTTGAATTTAATTAGGATTGCAGCTCATGTATTTATATTTAATGTAGCGTTTAGAAGCAAAAACTGGTTTTTGGACGCACTTAATTATTTTATTAATTGGTTTGAGATGTTGGCACCGTTGGCAGGCTCTTAAACTGCGCTAATATTTTTTTTATTCACACTGAAATTTATTCAATTACTATTTTAACATTTTTATGATCTTCGCAACGGAGGTGTTCCTTAATCGTTGTTTTTCTGATGATTTATTCGGTCCTTTTCCAGGGGTTTCATCATTCATCCGGGATCTTTAAGAATTTTCTTTTACCAATTTTTAAATTTTTTAAATCTCAAAATATGCAAGAAATTGCTTCCACATTTATCAAATTTAATTTAACAGCTTGAACCAATATTTTCTACATTTTAAAATTGTATGGCGTTACACCAAAAGTCTCATGCCAAGTGTTGAATACCTGTGTTATTCTTGATATTTTCAAGTACGAATGTTCGCAATCTTTCTCTAATAAATCGTGGTCTTGACAAAACCAAAAAGAAGGTTAAAAGGTTTGGGTCGCGATTAACTTGAATTAAAATACCAATAATAATCGACACCTTCTAAATATCGACCCTGACTCGAATAATCTGTATTAGATTGCAATGCAATGAGAATGCAATTATTTGTTCTATTTTTCATGCTGCAATTTCAATCTCGATATGCTCGATATTAAATCTGATCGAATATTACACAGTAATTACCTTGAAATCTATATTAAAACGTACGTATAAAGAGAGCTTATTACATATTCATTAGGAATGAAAATAACTTCTGATTATGTTACAAAATATTTTATGGATTGAAAGTGGAAGGAACTACCTTTACGGATTTAAAGAATTTTGTTAAAATAGGTAGTTCAGTATTAAAAATTCATGGTTGTAGGTATGAAGCAGGAATCGTTCTTCAAATTTAAGGCATTTTATTTGTGGCCGGCCAGCCAGTCGTGTTTATTAATTTTTACGTTAGTAAAAATAGATATTTTCATTCATAAGAGCTTTTATCCATATCGTCTTGTAGTTTATGACATTCTGACTATTTTTTGGAGATATGTATTTGGAATTTTAACAATTAAAACACAATTTTCCCAACGTGTTTCAGGAATGAAAAACATTGGGAGTGTCCAGCCTAGTTTTAATGAACAATACACATGATAATAATAATGACAGAAAAAAGCCAACGTAAAAAAGTTGCAGGTTTTATAATGTCAGACTTTCATAATCTCCTGAAAATTTTTTCAGAACATTCTCTATGTTTATATTTGAAATTCTTGCAAAATTTAATTAGGGAGAACTCTCAAAATATTTTCTGGAAATTGTTGGAATTCTGTGAATTAAAATTAGGCAAAGCTTTCCCAATATTTTTCAACAATATTTAAAATTTTCTGGAATATTCTCAATGTTTTTCAAATATATCCGGAATCCCGACAATTAAAATAAGGCAGAGGTTTCCCAATATTTGTTAGCAAGTTTTGAAATTTTGACAATAACAGATTTCCAGGACATTGTGACTATTTTTTGGGAATATTTGGTATTTTAACAATTAAAACAGACAGAATTTTGTCCAACCTAGTTTTAATTCTCTGAGAATTCCAAAAATGCCTGTAAAACATTGAGAATCTTCTGGAAAATCTCTGTTGTCAAGATTTAAAATATTACTGAAAAATTCTGCTTCATTTTAAATCTCATAAATACAAAAATTTCTGAAAAAAATTGAGGAAGTTTCAACGAATTTAATTTAATTTTAATTGTTAGAATTTCAGAAAAACATTACAAATATTTTGCAAAATTTTTATATCAAAATTCCAAATAGTTTTAAAACATATTAAAAAGTTCTGCCCTAGATTACCTCTCAGAAACCCAAAAATTCTGTCAAAAGTGCTTAATTTAATTTGATTTAATTTTAATTGTCAGAATAATCCTGAAGTACATTTACTACATTCTGAAAAATTTTTATTGTAAAACTCTCAAATAATGCTGAAATTACTGGGAAAGTGCTACCTAATTTTAATTCTCAGATTTTCAAAAGAGAAACTTCTGTCTAATATAATTTAATATAAATCATCAGAATTCCAAATATTTGTGAAAAACCTCGAGAAAGTTCTAACTAATTTTAATTCGCAGCATTCCAAATAATCCTGAAAACCAATGGGAAATTTTTGCCTAATAAATTTAATTTTATTTTAATTGTCAGAATTCCAAATATGTATTCCTGAAAATGTTTTAGAAATTTTTTATTCTCCAAATTTTAAATATTTAAACATTGTGAAGGTTTTACTTAATTTAATTTTGTTTTAATTGGCACAATTTGCAATATTCCTGTAAAACATTGAGAACGTTCTGGAAAATCTGTGTTGTCAAGATTTAAAATATTACTGAAAAATTCTGCTTCATTTTAACTCTCAGAAATACAAAAATCTCTGAAAAAATGGAGGAAGTTTTCAGATTTTCAAAAGTTTTAGTACAAAATTGAGATGAATCATCAGAGTTCCAAATATTTGTGAAAAACCTCGAGAAAGTTCTAACTAATTTTAATTTTCAGCATTCCAAATAATCCTGAAAACCAATAGGAAATTTTTGCCTAATAAATTTAATTTTATTTTAATTGTCAGGATTCCAAATATTCCTGAAAATGTTTTGGAAAATTTTTATTCTCAAAATTTTAAATATTTAAACATTGTGAAAGCTTTGCTTAATTTAATTTAATTTTAATTGCCATTGTTTCCAATATTCCTGAAAAACGCTTGAGAATTTTCTGGAAAATTTTTATAGTCTAAATTTCAAAATTTCTGTAAAATATTGGGAGAATTCTGCTTAATTTTAGGTTTAAAAATTTTTTATATTTCAAATATTCCTGTAAAGGATTAAGAAGTTTAGTGTAAAAATGTCAACAATAATTGCTGCAAAACATTGACAAAGTTCTGAAAAATGTTTACTGTCAAACTTTTAAATATTGCTGACCATTGTTGGTAGTTTTTCTTAATTTTAGTTTGCAAAATTCCAGAAATTTCTGAAAAATATTGAGAAAATTCTACTTAATAATTTAATTTAATTTTAATAATCAGAATTCCAAATATTTCTTGAAAAGTTTTATTGCTTTCTACTTAATGTAATTTCAATTACCACAATTGCAAGTATCTCTGAAAAGTATCGACAATGTTCGGCAAAATTGTTAAAATATTGCTTAAAAATATTGGGCCTAATTTTAATTGTCAGAATTCCAAATAATCCTGATAACCATTGAGAAAATTCTGCCTAATTTAATTTTAATTGTAAGAATTTCAAATAATCCGGACATTTTTCAAATTGATTAAAATAGTTCACTATTAAAAATTCATGGTTGTGTTCCATGCATTTTACGTTAGTAACTAGAAAGAGATATTTTCATTCATAAGAGCTTTTGGTTATCCATATCGTCTTATATTTAATATTTTAACGTTTTGCTTAATTTTTCGCATTAAAAATCTCGCCTAAGCGGGACGAGGACCGAACCCGAGACCTTTGGTTTACAAGGCTACCCCTTGGTTGGCTCATTTTAATTTTATTGATCCATTTTTGCTTATTATTAATCTACATTTTTGGTCGTAATTGGCCTCATATTATCGCCTTTTCCTGCTTTTGTGTTCTATGTTTCTTCTTTTACATTTTGCTTCGTGTTTTCTTTGTTACGTAGTTACGTTTTCAAATAGTTTCATTTGTTTGCACGAATTATTATGTAAGCTAAATTTAGTTAGTTTTCCTTTGGATGTTTGTTTTAATTATGTTTTATTTATTTTAGGATCCAACTCATTCTGAATTTGAGGCCTGCAATCCAATCGTTTTGAGTCAAATTTGGGAATCAACAGGTAAATTCTTAAATTTTTCTTATGCTTTTCATTTATTAATCATGTTCTTGTTGTTTTGTTGATCGAAATCACTTAGAATACTTCTAGACTTCTACAACGTACTTATTGAGTTTTTTTTATAAGCCTTGTACATGACATAAAAGCATAAATACGGGAAATCTGGTTGGTAAAAAACGTATCAATCAACTAATTAAAATTGTATAAGAGAAATGCTTTGAAATATTCCATGCTTACTTTATTCTGATAAAACAAAAAAAAACGGAAAGTAAATCGTTCTTTAATATCATTTTTATGCAAAATTTATTTACGTTGTCTGTCCGTATAATAAATACAACCTGTTAATCTGGCAATAAATATTCATAGCAACGAAATTAAGTAATTATTCAAAAATTTAGAAACCACACAATACATAATTAATAAAGGCACGTTATTTCACAGTGTATCTCGTTGCAGTACGAAATTATACTTTCATTAAGCGTACGTATTTAACTTTTTAATAACTCCAAAATTGCTAAAAAATGGAAAGTTAATAAAATTACCTGCAGACAAAATTAAATTTTTATGCAGGCACGCTACATAGTTTTTGCTTTCGTGGGACTTTTAATAAAAAGTGAACTCATTATTGAAATCATTTGCTTTTACGTTATATGTAGGTACAATTTATACTGAACTTAATTAATATTTTATAAGATGGAAATATAAATTATTACTTAATCCGAATATAAAAGCTCGTTTCCGAAGTTCTAATTTTTTACTTTGCTAAGCTTCAGCCGAACAATTGGTTTCATTCATCTTCGCAAAAGTATTTCTTCTTCTGCTAAGATTAAATTGTAACGTCAAGCAATGAAAAGCCCATAAATTTGAGATAAAATATCCCGATTAATGTATTAATAACAGCCTAAAATACAAGGACGATAACATAGAGTAACAATTGTTTTTATCAGGAGGAAGAACAAGACGCAAGAAATACATTAAGCTCATCAAAAGGGTAAACATCGCCTTCGTAAGTTGATGTTAGCTGATAAAAAGTCGGTTATCTTCAAGGAAAACCATTTTGCATACAAAAGCACGTGATCAAATACTTTGTGTGTTTATTAAAATTCAGTCACGTCTAACAAAAGTAAAACGAGCTCCCGATTCCGAACGAAGGATCTGATAAATTGCTTACTTATTTTATCAGCTAATAAATCAAAACCATTCAGTTACGAAAATCGCAATTTGATGATGATAGTCTTGTCGGTATTTATTTGTTATGGGAGATTTGTCCCTTTCATTCACTCAACTTGCGTGTTTTTACAATGACGGTATTCGAATTCCGAGTTGGCGTTGATACTTAAATTTGATACTAAAATGCTGGTAATAAAATTAATAAAAAAGCTTTTAATTGTGCGAAATTGAAGGAATATAAAGTATGAGAATTTTAATGTTAGTTTTATTGCCTTGGAAAACTAAAGCGTATACTCATTAAGATAAGTTAATTTACTGTTTACTTAATAATTTGTTAATTTATTTACGTATTATTTGTATTAAAGCGCCGCAGTTATGCAAACATTGATATCGGCACTGAAAAATGGAACAGTTGATTAGAAGATTTATTAGTTTGTTCACTATTTGATGTTATTTTACATGCTTGAGTTAAAAACATTTATGTAATTATAATTTGCTGTTAAATTCCTTTAATTGTTTAGGCAGTTTGTCTTAGTCTTAGTAAAGAAAGGTCACCTAAAATTTTCCCAAAGCCCTCAGGATTTATACACAAACCTTTGGTAATGAAATTCGACAGAGCATCACCAATTTTCTTCAGAACTATTTGGAATTCTGATAATTAAAATTAAATTAAATTCGGTAGTACTGTATCAGTGATTTTCAGATATTTTTGGAATTCCGAGAATTGAAATTAGTTTTCAGCGTATTTGAAATTCGGAGAATAAAAATTAAATAAAATAAATTAAGTAGAACTGTTTCAGTATTTTTCAGCGATTTGGGATTTTTACGAACATTTTCGAAGTTGTTCGGGAATACTGGCAATTAAATAGGCAGAACTTTATTTAACGTTTTTCAGGAATATTTGGAATTCTGACAACTAAAATTAAATTAATTAATTTAGGTAGAGACCTTTCCCAATGTTTTTTTGAAGACTTTGGAATTCTTAGAATTAAAATCAATCAGCACTTTTCCAACATTTTTCAGCGTATTTAAAATTCTGGCAATTTAAAATTAAATTACATTAAATTAGGCAGAACTTTCTCAGTATTTTTCAGGAATATTTGGAATTCTGACAATTAAAATTAAATTAAATTAGATAGAAATTTCTCAATATTTTCCAGAAGTTTTTGGAATTCCGAGAATTAAAATTAAACAGAACTCGCAATAATTTTCAGCAGGATTTCCAATTTTTACAACAAAAATTTTCCAGAACATTCTCAATATTTTCAGGAGTATCTGGAATTATTGTAATTAATCGTAAATTAAATTGTATCGGGAAGAATTTTCTCGAATTCTCTCTATGTATTTCAGAAATTTTTAGAATTTTATGAATTAAAATTAAGCAAAATTCTCACAATAGTTTTCAGGAATTTTAACAATAAAAATTTTCCAGAACATGATTCTCAAAAATTTGGGTATTCTGAAAATTAAAATAACGTGTCGCACTTTTCTAATATTTTTCGGCGTATGTGAAATTCTAACAATTAAAATACTAAGTAATTAAATAAAATAAATTAGGTGGAACTTTTCCAGTACTTTTCAGTGATTTGGGACTTGTACGAACATTTCCCAGAAACATATTCTAAGGTTTTTGGGAATATTTGAAATTCTGACAATTAAAACTAAATTAAAGTAGACAGAATTTTCTCACTGTTTTTCAGGAATATTCTGGAATCTGCTTAATGTTTTTCAGCTGAAACTGAAATTAGACAAAACTTTCCCTATATTTTACAGCAATTTTAAAAATTTAGATCATAAAAGTTTTCCAGAAAATTTATTTGTTTTTCAGGAGTAGGATTTGGAATTGTGACTTTTAAAATTAAATTAAATTAAGCAAAACTTTTACAATGTTTTTCAGCAATATTTAAAATTTGGACAATGAAAATTTTTCGGAACATTCTTAGTGTTTTTGGGGTGTATTTGGAATTCTAAAATAGGCAGATGTATGCCAGTCTTTTCAGGAATATTTGGAATTATAATAATTAAACCTAAAGTAAATTAGCCAGAACTTAATCAATAGTTTTTTGGAATATTTGCAATTCTGACAATTAAAATTAAATTAGAATTAGGCAGAACTTTCCCACGGTTTTTCAGCAATGTTTGGAATTGTGGCAATTAAAATGTAATTAAATTAGATTTAACGGAACGTTCACAATGTTTTTAGCAATAAGTATTTAAAATTTTGGGAATAAAAATTTTCGATGTTTTTCAGGAAGATTTAGAATTCTGACAATTACAAAAAATTTAATTAGACGAAACTTTCACAATGTTTTTAGCAATATTTAAAATTTCGAATATAAAAATTTTCGGTGTTTTTCAGGAACAGGTATTTGGAATTTTGACAATTGAAACAAAATTAATAGTAAGTATTAGACAGAATTTTGCATTGGTTTTCAGGAATATGTGGAATCCTGGGAATTAAAATCAGTTGGAACTTTCTCGAGGTTTTTCACAAATATTTGGAGTTCTGATGATTTATCTTAAATTATACGAGTATTAGACAGAAGTTTTTCAATGTTGTTCAAAAAAATCTGAGAATTAAAATTAGGTAAAACTTTCCCAATAATTTCAGCATTATTTGTGAGTTTTACAATAAAAATTTTCGAGAACGTTGTAGATGTACCTACTTCAGGATTATTTAGGGTTCTGACAATTAAAACTACATTAAATTATATTAGGCATTTTTTACAGAAATTTTTGGGTTTCTGAGAGGTAAAATGAAGCAGAACTTTTCAATATTTTCCGAAACTATTTGGAATTTTAATAATAAAAATGTTTGGCGTTTTTTTGGAATTCTAACAATTAAAATTAAATTAAACTCGGTGAAACTTCCTCAATTTTTTTGTGTTAAAATGAAGCAGAATTTTTCAGTAATAGATATGTATTTTAAGCTTGACAGTACAGATTTTTCAGAACATTCTCAATGTTTTTTATGAATGTTTGGAATTCTTAGAGAATTACAACTAGGCTGGACATTCCCAATGGTCAAAATTCCAAATATTCCCAAAAAAATAGTCAGAATGTCCTGTAAAACTGATATTGTCAAAATTTCAAAAATTGCTGACTAATATTGGGAAACGTCTGTCTAATTGTAATTGTCAGAATTCCAGATATTTTTGAAAAACCTTGAGAATGTTTCAGAAAATTTTTTTAAATGTATTATTGAAAAATATTGGGAAGTTTTGCCTATTTGCCTAATTTTAATTCCCAGAATTCCAAAAATTTTCAGAAAATATTTTGAAAGTTCTCCCTAATTAAATTTAATTTTTGCAAGAATTTCAAATATAAACATTGAGAATGATCTGGAAGAATTGTCAGGAGATTATGAAAGTCTGATATTGAAAAAAGCCTGCAGATTTTTTCTGGCAAATAAAATTTTTCCAACTCTTTCTGCCTGCTTGTTAAAAGTCATTATTATTATGTGTATTATTGTTTATGTTTATTTATGAAATTTTATTCACAATTTTTTGGGCAAACTAAACATTATTAAATCGGTAGAATTGTTTTATTGAAGCTTGTATTCGGAGCTCCAAATTCAATTCCCGAAGCGTAATCGTAACAGCTAAATTTCCTCAAAAAGGAAAAAACCAGCCACTTCCTCCTACATTTTTTTTTAAAAAGATCACGTAGGGGGCCAACATTTTCCAAAGATTTTCAGGAATACTCTGAATTCTGATAATTAAAATTTTTCAAAATTTCCCAATGTTTTAAAACAGAATTGACATTCTGGTAATAAAAAGTTTGCAGATTTTTTTGGTACCTAACTAAATTTTTCCCAAACTTTCCCAATATATGTTTTTGGAATATGTATTTGGAATTCTGACAATAAAAATTTTGCCAAAGTTTTACAGAAATAGGCCCAATGTTTTTTTAGGAATACATATTTGTAAGTCTAACACTTACAGTAGGCACAAATGAAATCTTTAACTCAGCCAGTGGCGGACTGGCAAATTTAACCGGCCCGGGAAATTTGGCAGTGACCGGCCTCCTCTCACTATTATCAGGGTGGCTTTTGTGGAAAACTTTATTTAATAATAAAACAACAAACATCAACTCTTATTCACTAAAGTGTAGACCATTATGAAGCAATATCTTTCGCCATCTTTCTGCAAGAAACTCAATACCGCGACGGTACCATTTCGTGGTAAAGAATTGTCGGCATGCAGCTTCAACTTCTTCAACTCTTGTAAAATTTCTTCCACGCAGGAAGTGTGCCATCGATCGGAATAAGTGGTAATCTGAAGGTGCAAGGTCTTGACTATAAGCTGTATGAGGTAGAAGCTCTAAATCCAACTCTCTGATTTTCCGCCGAGTTTCAATAGCAGTATGGGGTCTGGCGTTATCTTGCTGTAGAATTGCGCGCCCCCTATTTACCAATCCAGGGTAACTCCGACGTAGAGCATCATGCATCCTGTCCACTGCTAACAATAAAGGTTGACGTCAAAGGTTCTTCCATCAGGAACCAACTTAAAGTGAATAAGGCTTTGAAAATTCCACCATACACACAACATGACCTTTGTCCTTTCTCGTTTTGGGACAGGTAACGCAGGTTGTCTGATGGTAATCCATCGAATTTCTTTCTGCCATTGCTGGTGTCAATTCATGTGGAACTTCTCTGCAGCGTCTATTGGCCTTTTCAATTTGATGTAAATGAAGCCGTATGATTTCTTTGAATTAACCAAGTTCTGCTGACAACTAACGAGTACTTGTAGATGGATTAACTTCAACAGCGTCTCGCAGTTCGTTGTTACTCAACAAATTAAGCCGACCAGAACCTTGTTTCATCTTGCGACTTGTATCTCCTTTATTAAATTTTTTGAACCAACGCAACGTTGTGCCGAGCGAATGCAAAATTATCAAAATTTCGTACTTTTTAGTCTGCCATTCTGACGTTGGTTGTAGCTTAGAAACAAAAGAATAACAAAAGTTAATCAGGCGGAGATATTCGCCTACTTGGCTAGTTTCTAATGGTGTATAACAACAGCACATTTAATGTTTTTCAAACGCAAGTAAAAGAGTTCTATAAAAACGACATTTTTTATGGGCCGCCCTAATAATTAGGCTGTCAAAATATGACTAACAAACTGTGGAACAGGATAAAGCGCGCTGGGTCTACTTCGTAATACTACGTCAATGACTAAACCTTATAAAGAAAACTAATAAATAAATGCACGACGCACCTTGAATGTAGTAATTGTCTTAAAGTAGATACCAAACAAATAATATCAGCGGCATCGGCATGAAACATAATAAAGAGATAATTAGGGAAACAATAATAAATAAATACGGCGAACAGGTCTTTGAAGTCGCCGGGTGCGGATCAGTAAACGATTTACCTGCAGTCAAAACCATATGAACAATTTCTGATAATATTGACCGGCCTCAGTACTACCGGCCCACCGGGAAAGTTCCCGGACTCCCGGCGGCCCAGTCCGCCCCTGATACTCAGCCTTTTATTTGATCCTAGAAATAAACCTCACTTTATAGTCAACATCACGATGAGAAATACGAACCTTTCAAAAGTGTGGTAACTGGGAACTTTTCAAAGTAAAATCAAGCATTCAATACGTAATGTGCTCTGCTCCAGTTACATAAACGCTGATATCCAAAAGAAAATAGAACAGTTGGTTAATTTATCCAAGTAAGAGCTTGTTGATCTTGTTTTACTAGTTTGCCTCAACGATATCGAATGTAAACATCATTTTAAAATGTATATGTAACGATAAATTTATTGTTTTAATTTTGCTAAACTAAACAAATACGAAGTAAACGACCAGTTAGGATATTATTAACTTTTGTAAAAATGCGGGTTATAGTTTTAAAGTTGTACAAAATTGAAATTAAATGTAATAGCAAGGTTTCTGGTTAAAATGAAAATAATGAAACGCCTTAAATTAAAAATACAAATCAAAGCAATAGGCTTAGCTTTTAGATGCTTTACAAAGCCTATTTCGTCAAGCCACTTGCTACACTTAAATATTTTATTAAGGAATATTTAGCAACATATCGTCTACCTTGAAAGGAATCGGTGAAACCGCCAATTAATTAGCAAAGCCAAATATTTTAAAACCAAACATTAATTTTGCTCTGTGCTAAAATTGCAATCAATTAACCAATTGTTAATTACGCAATTGCGTCCTAGATTTTCCCATCAATAAAAGTCGTAAAGCTTGGTCTGTTAGAACTGTGCGTTATTAAAGATGTTCGTGTAGATAATCCAATAAAAAGATTACAGATGGATTTCTGTTGAAAAAACGGCAGCTGTAATGGCTTTGAAGGTTCGAAATTAATGATCGTTGCTGTTTGATCAACGTTGTGCAAATTCAATGAGAAAAAATACGATTTAGCAAGCCTAGTTCTACTTTTTGACGTCGGTTAACTATCAGACGGTTACAAAATTTACTTTTTTGTCATGGTAAATAATAAAGCCTGTCGTTAAATTGTATAAACTTGTCACGACAGTCGTAAATTTATCATTATTAATCGAAAGGAATTCACGATCGAATAACGTAAAAATACAGGCGACAAAATAGGTGTCAGTTTTATTGCGCAAAATGACAAGGTACTTTCAAAAGAGGATACGCTTTAACTTTGATCAATACAATAGGTTGAATATCAAGCTCGTATCAATGGATTTGATAAAGTGAAGACATGAATAGATGTGTCGTTAAATGCAAGGTTAAGACATGTTTAATAATAGTTGCTTCATTCTGAAGTTTCACACGAGTTTGTTGTAATTAATTTTTTCTGTTTGCTTGTTAAAACTCATTATTTTTATATTACCTTGTTAAAAGAGAAATTTAAAAATGTTAAAAGGCGTATTTATGAAATTTTAATTACGTTTTTTGGACAAACTAAATAATATTAAATACACTAGAATTTGTAACTATTCAGAGCAACAAATTCGAGTGGCCTTTTTCAATTGCAAAAGCGCAAATTACCAATTCATAATTTTTCCTGTAAACAATCGATTAAATTATTTTTCCTTAAGAAAAGCAGGTTATTATTTTTATATAAAGGAAAAATCAGGGTGGGCTTACTTTTTACAAATTATGTAACAAGATATTTACTTTCGTTCAAAAAATAAACAAATAAATAATTGAAGTGTAACAGGCAAATTTCCTCAAAAAGCAAAAAGCCAGCGACTTTCTCCTACAATTTTTTTAAAAGATCACATGATAAATCGATGTAGATGAGGTCGAAATTCGTAGGTTTCGAATTAGCAGTAAAGTATGTCGACATACATTTGCAGTAAATTCTAATTCTCACCAAATCGAACTTGCGAATATCCGGATCGATGGGTGTTTGAGTTTCGTACTTTCACGTCTTTCTTTTTAGTTAAATTTAGTTTATTTCATTTTACTTCATTTGTTGTTTTATATTAATTTAATTTACTTAAAAATTTTGAAACTAATGCAGAGCTGAAGAATATAATTTTGTTTTAACAAGGCCAAGAATAATTAACTTAAGAGATGATCTTGAACTTTGCAAAAAAGGTAAATAAAATGTCACATCGAATATTCGGATTCCTACGACCTTAATAGAATGAAATTCGAGCCAAGCTAATATAATAACGGTATAAAATGCAAAAGTGTAATAAAAACTCACCTTAAAAATTAGGAAATAAATTTAGTAATTTTTCCAGGTTACGTAATTTGATTTTAAATGCAGATTTATTCAGCGGTGTAGTAAAAAGTAGCCCCATTTATAATTAGGTGTTCGGTTTTAACAAAGAAAGGCGATAGGAAATTCAGTAGTTATAAATAGTCTTTAAAAATCATTTGTTCGGTTTTTTTAATTGGTCAGAATTTTTGGATAAAATATTTGTTGAGTTAAATCTTGAATTCCATTGTTAAAAAATTACGTCATTGGCTAATTTTGAAGTAGTGTAGAAATACCGTTTCACTTAATTTATCGAAATTCCTGTTCATCTAACCTAACCTAATCTATCGGTAAGTCGTCACAATTTTTCTGGGGTGTGTTTAAACTATTTCTGTAATTATCTATACTCCTTCTATATGCAACTTAAATCGGTACAACTGACTGATATAATATCTCATTTGTTCGTGTTTACGGGTTAAATACCGTTCGACTTAATTGAACTTAACTTATGTTGATCTAACTTAACCTAACTGATCTAGCCCAATTTAACCTAACCTAATCGAATTTACTCCAACGTGATCTAACATAACCTAACTCAACCTTTATGGACTATCTCCGGGCGTATGGTTCTTCTCCCGCCCAGGAGTACTACTGTATACCAGCTAAAACACTTCCTCCTCTTCTCTCCCCATTTCATCGGAACCGCTTCCGTATTACTTCAGTAGATGGTTGTCTTCCTTTTTCTTTCTACTCTTGCCTTTCTATGTGGTCTTAGCTTATTTCCCTCTGCCTTTCTGCGTCATGATTTCTGTTATCATGTGTTTTATATGTTACCATTTGTCAGGATCTTCCGTCATTTGTATTATCATTATCAATCCGTCTACTGTTAAAGTCTCCCCTAATTTAGTTTCACATTTTTGTCCTTCATCTTTTACACCTTATCAGTGTATGTTCGGCGTCATGTGTGGCAAAACACGTCGGTCGCTTTCCACTTTTCCAATCCTTTTTAGGTATTGTTGGAAATATCCATGATTTGTCAGTATCTGGGTTATATGGTAATTTATACTGCCATACTTCCTGTATATCCAGACCTCTATTACGGGAATCATTTTTCTGGACCATTTGCCTTTCTCGCATGCTTCCCATCTAATTTGCCACATCCTGATAGTTTTTTGGCGCCCCGTTTTCTTGCATTGGCTGTCTATGCTAGCCAGTCTGTTCCTTTCGTTTGCTAATAGGTCCAACGGTATTGTTTTGGCCAGTACATGGGCACTCTCTAGTGACATTGTATTGTATGCGGTGTTGATTTTTGGTGCCATCCTACGTTGGATTTGGTTTACCATATTCTTGTATTTTTTCTTGGTCAAAGCCCTGTGCCAGACTGGAGCGGCGTACAGTATTATAGATTCAGCCACTGCACTCAGTATCCTCCTTTTATTCTCCTGCGCGCCCCTTACTCTAGGCATAAGTTTACTTAGCGCAGTAGAGGCTTTACATACGTGCCCCATTTCTTCCTGTCCACCATGGCTATTGTCTCGGTCTTCTCAGGTACCTACTACCTTCAGTCTACTTTCTCTCATCCATACATCCGCTCTTCTTAATGCTTCATTTGCAGCTTGTTTTATTTCTTCTTCTTGCTTTGCAGTGATCACTATAGCAAAGCTAATCCAACCTAATCTAACTTAAAGTAACTTAATTTTATGTTTTGGCGGTCATCATCTTACCAAAAAACTGGAAGGAGTGGTGATCACCTGAATCTCTCCCACTAGGAACTGCTTAAGTATTACTTTGATAGGATCTGTCTTTGACTACGTCGGAATTTTTTTAGGTCCTCTTCTTGTAGTCATTGGATATCATCTATCGTTCTTCCAAGAGCGTCCCACTTGTCCCTCTTTTCCAAAATTAGCTCTATAACGGTATTTTAACTTTATTTGAAGTGAAGTAATAATGTAAAAATACTTTTCGACTTTTAAATATACTAATTTATGTTTTGATATAATCTAACCTTTTTTTTTCAATTTTTGGGGAGGTTGGGGGAGGTTAGCTCCCCATCAAGTGGCCCCCATGAACCATCTCTTCCCTGGCACTGCGAGAAGCATTACTTTAGGGAAGAGGCCGTCTTTCTTATTGCACCCTTTTATTGAAAAATTTGACCATACTACATACATATATTTCATTCATCTGTTTTCTTAGTCTAGGTACTTATTTTTTAAAACCTACATTGAATGGGGAGTGTGAATATTAACACCCGATTAAATGAATGTAAAATTGTTATTAAATTACCTTTAGTGGATAATTAAACGGGAATCACTTTAGAGGAAATTAAGGACTTACCGCCAGATTACTTCTGCAACTACTTCTTCGATGAGGGCCCGCTAACACGATACACGAGGTAGTATTTCAGATTCGGCACACGCGATAGATAAGATACGGTAAACGGTAAACTGCTTGCTGCTGCGGGTGCGACGGAAGTGAAGTTTAGGGTAGCATCGTGGTAAATAGGAAATCTTAAGAGGGGATACAAAAAAGGGATACCAATACAGGGTAGAAAAAATAACTAAAGTAATAACAATTATTATATACGAGTAAATTAAACTTAAGCTAATATTTTGATTAAACAATAAATTATACTAATATTAAAATAATTTTGAATACCTAACATACATTCTTACGTCCTCGATTTCGAACGTAACGAAACCTAATATAATCTATGTAACTGAATTTGGTCTAACCTAACCTGATCTAATATTAACCTTTTCTGATTCTGGCCATTCTACCAGGATATCATCTATCGCTCTTCCAATAGCGTCTCACTTGTTTTTCTTTACCAAAACTAATTTTGTCAACTCTGAATTGAAGTAATCTAATCTAATCTAATTTATCTTAACTAGACCTAACGTTAGCTAACATGAAGTAAATTAATTTGATGTAACCTAACCTAATTTAAACTGATCTAACCTAATATTTTTTATGGATACATTCTTCTCCCATGGGAACTGCTTAAACATTACTTCGATGATGTCCGTCTTTCGTTGTGGCGATCATTCCCTTTTTTCCTCTTCCTTTAGCCTTAAGCTATAATTTGTCGTTCTTCTAATAGCGTCCCAGTTGTCATCCTTTTCCAAAATTAGTTCTATAACACTGTCGGCCGTAACAATTTTTCTGGTGTGTGTTTATACTATTTCTTATTCTGTCAATATCAATACTACTTCATCTCTGCCAGCTTAAATCGGTGCGGTTCTTAAACACCCATGTTTGATAAGAAGTTTGCTAATATAACATCTCACTTGTCCGTGATTATGGGTTAAATATACAGGGTTACTGGTAATTCGATACATTCCTTTGGAGATGTGATGGGGCAGGGGCTAAGAAACAAATTTAACCCTAACATACATTATGCAAAACTCAATGGTTTTTGAGATATTTCAATTTTTGTGTTTTTCTCAAAAAAGTAGATCTTAACGTCTTTAAAGTTAATTTAAAAAAAATCTACCTGACATTTTTTGAACTTTTTTACTGGATTACTTGTCCCACTCTATGGCCATCTGTTTGGAATGGAAAATATCCGGAAACATTTCGATCATGTGAAAATTTTAAATAAGAACTCATAAAAAATAATTTGTAAAAATCAGCTACGAAAATTACCTATCCGTTTTTCTCAAAAATTATCAAACATAACATGCGTACAAATTATTTTAAAAACTTCCTTATTTCAACAGCTATCTATCGAGGTACAAATGTTCAACGTGCCCTTGATAGTTCTAATAAAAAAATAGTAAAAGTGATGCAAGTAGTATGGTTCATATTTTTGGATAAACAGTAAAAAGTAAAAGTGTGCGTAGAAAAAAAATGACAAATCGTTCATGTCAGTCAGTCAGTCCTCGACTTTGATGTTTACGCATCTGTATTATTAACTGGCATTATTATCTCCGTGTCCCTTAAGTTTATTGCTCTTGTTGAGGTTGTTACTGAAGATTTTGGTTTAGGTCGTTGTTGTTGTTATTGTGTTTTAAGTGCCATGCCACGTACACCAATGCAAAATACGCTGACATCTTGTTTGTCTACGGATGCAGACAATGCAAATTTCTTACTAAACATTTTATGGACGGATGAGTCGAAATTTGATCGCGAGGGCAGAACACATTTCCACAACCTACATTATTGGGCCGACGAAAACCCCCATTTAATAAGGAAAACTAGTTTCCAAATAAAGTTTTCTAAAAATGTGTGGATGGGAGTCATTGGCCGCTATTTAACAGGGCTATACTTTCTTCCCCAAAATTTAAACGGGGAAATCTATGAACATTTCTTAAGAGATGAGCTGCCGGTGCTTCTAGTAGATGTTCCTCTCGCCGTGAGACAGCGAATGATATTTCAGCACGACGGTTGTTCAGCACATTATCGGCTGACAGTACGACAGTTACTCGATCAACGTTTTCCTAACCGTTGGATTGGAAGGGCAGGCACAATACCTTGGCCAGCGCGAAGGCCAGATTTAACACCTCTAGATTACTACGTGTGGGACCATATGAAAGAGATGGTCTATGAAATACCAGTGGATACGAGAGAAGCCCTTACACAAAGGATAGTCGACGCTGCCAAACACATAAGGCATATCCTCACAACCAGAGTAACAAAGACGGAAATAAGAAGACGCTGCCGTGCTTGTATACGGAGTAGGGGCTCCCATTTTGAGCAATAAATGTAGAAATTTAGTACAACTTTGAAACTAATTAAGAATTAAACGATTACCTTTACAATACGTCTTTTTACTGTTTATCCAAAAATAAGAACCATACTACTTGCATCACTTTTACTATTTTTTTTATTGGAACTATCAATAGCACGTTGAACATTTGTACCTTGATAGATAGCTGTTGAAATAAGGAAGTTTTTAAAATAATTTGTACGCATGTTATGTTTGATAATTTTTGAGAAAAACGAATACGTAATTTTCGTAGCTGATTTTTAAAAATTATTTTTTATAAGTTTTTATTTAAAATTTTCACATGATCGAAATGTTTCCGGACATTTTCCATTCCAAACGGATGACCATAGAATGGAACAAGTAATCCAGTAAAAAAGTTCAAAAAATGTCTAGTAGATTTGTTTTATTTTAACTTTAAATACATTAAGATCTACTTTTTTGAGAAAAACACAAAAATTGAAATATCTCAGAAACTATTGAGTTTTGCATAAGGCATGTTAGGGTTAAATCTGTTTCTTAGCTCCTGTCCCATCACATCTCCAAAGGAATGTATCGAATTACCAGTAACCCTGTATAGTTACATGTACCGTGTGCCCATTTTAAATCGTGACCCCTTACTGGCTCTGAATATGCAACCCATATTACATTACAGGTATAGACTATACATGTAATGTAATATGGGTTGCATATTCAGAGCCAGTAAGGGATCACGATTTAAAATGGGCACACCACACCGTATGTGGGATTAATTTCTTTGTCTATTGGGACGTTTTATTTTTTATCTCCTATGCTTCTTGCTATTTTTTTTAAAAGTTATCTTTTGCCATTCATCCTCTTGTTCGCCTCTTTCTCCGTGGGTCTTTTTCAATGGCTAGTAGATAATGTAGTTCCAAGTTACCACCAGTGTTGCTTTTGTTATAGTAGTTCTGGCGATTCTTATAATTTCTTTGGGTCTGTCCCAGTTTCGTTCTTGATTTTTCTACCTTTTTTCCATTCAGGCTGGCTACCGTAGTACTCAGAATTGTTCTATTTTCTTCCTGGGGAACTTTTACATTTGGCATTAGCCGGCTGCCGGCTCAGAGTAGTTACTGCTCTGCCTGCCTTTTCCACTGTTTTGATAATGTAGGCACACATAGCTTCTCGCCAACTTCGTTTTGGTCGACTCTTTTTTTGTTCCTAAAAGGTGCGATCCACTTTAAACTCCGTGTTGCATATTCTCATTGTTTCCAGATATTTTAAATTCTTTCAGTTGCTTGGTAAAGTAACCTCTTCTGTTTTGTTAGGCACCGATTACGGTTTTCTTCTTTGTCTTCTTATTCAGTTGTTTATTTTTGCTATCGTCTACTGTATGGTATCGTTTAATACTTCTCGTATTTGACTACTTGGATACCGCTAGCAGGTCGTTGGCACACCTAATTATGTTTGTCTTTTGTCAGCTTTATTTTAACTCCGCTGGAGTATACGTTCCAAAGCTCATCAGATCATCAGGCTGATATGATATGATATATATATTTTCAGTGCTCTTTACAGAGATGTATAACATGTAACATAAACACTAACAAAAGTTACAATAATAACAGCACATTAATACATACACTCATAAATAATATAACTGCAATAAAAAGAGAATAAAAATCGAGAGTGATAATTTGTTAACTCATTTAGTCATTTAAATATTCAGACACTGTATAATAAGCTTTGCTAATAAGACGTTTTTCAACCTTTGATTTAAATTTGGCTAAATTTTTGACTAACTTTATATCGTTTGGTAATTTATTAAATACTAATGCACCTTGGTAGTATGGGCTTTTTTTAAATTTTTGTGAGTTGTGCTTGGGATATATAATGTTTAAATTTCTAGATCTAGTTTGGGTAATCACAAATTTATCAAAATTATTTTTCACGAAAATTAATAAATGAAGAATGTAAATACATGGGATGGTGAGTATATCGTGTTTTTTGAAATAAAATTTGCAAGAAGTTTTATTGCCTAAAGAGAACATTATTCGTATTGCACGCTTTTGTAACTTTAAAACACGAGCAACATTGCTCGAATTACCCCAGACAAGGATAGCATATGATGCTATTGATACGAAGTAAGCAAAATAAGTACGCCGTAAAGTTCCAAAATTTACAATGCCTTTTATTGTTTTTAAGGCGTAGCACGCAGACGCCAATTTACTACAAATTATATCATGAGTCGTGGGTACTCCACAGGTCATGCCCATTTCGTTTACTTCTTTCTGAATTTTCCTGCCTTGTAAGTAGCTGCCTAGTAATCATCGCAGATATGGAAATATGTATATTCTGCTCAACTCTCTTAACAGTGCCTTTCCCACAGGGCCAACCATGTTTGACGTACAAAGTTTTATTGTTGTTGTTATTTCTTGTGCGACCAGCTCTTTCTAAAACCGTACTGTGTATTGCATTGTATAGATTGCCTTTTTCTTTTGTCTCCCTTCCATTTCTAAGCCATGTGAGTTTGTAGACTTTAATTTCGTTATTATTCAATTTTTCTATGAGCGCTAGTCTGTAGGTTTTTCATTTTTTTGGGTCTAGTGATGAACTAATTCAGAGTCTCCTATCTTTTTCTTGAAGTGGCGTGCTCTTTACACGGCGTTGCCGGCCTTCTCTTCATATGTCTGTAGTGTGCGTTTAGGACCTACAACTTGCACTTCTACTCCAGAGAAGACTTACTAGGCAGAAATACCTCGGTGGTTTGGCATTGCTTTCCGAGAGAACCGGTCTCCTGTAGTGGCCCTGTATTTAGCTCTTGAAATATCTTCACAACTTTAGGAGAAATACCATCAGGCGTTGCTGTTCTTCCTGACGTATGTTAGGCTTCGCTCGGCTGTCTGTATTTTTTCATCTGTACTTTCTCTTCAGTATCATCAGCCCCTGTTGCTGTGCCTAACTTAGATTTCGTCCTGCTGCTCATATTTTCTGTTCTGTACCTAGCGGTATTTCTTCGTCGGCTATTCTTACGTTTGGTTAGGTTATAACCCTGGGCCTCAGTAAAAGATTAACCGGTATCTGCATTTGTTCGTCGTCCGTTGAGATTATGAGAATGCCCGTTTTGACCATGATGATTTTGTATTGTGTACCACATCCACCACAGTCAATTTCTTTTGTTTTATGTTCTTGATAGATTTCTTCAGTTTTACCCGACATTCTCTACATTTTTGCTTCTTGTTTTCAGTTGAGGCGTTGCCCTTGTTTATTTTTATTGCACATATTTTTGCTTGGTGCTTCTTAACTCTCTAATATCTTCAGATCACCGGCTTGTGTTTGTTCTCATGGTTCAATTTGTTCGTCAGTATATGATTCCAGGCATCCTGTAATACCCGCTTCAGTTCGCCCGTGTTGAATGTAAACGTGTCAGTTTCGCTGATCATTTTGACTGATTCAGTGAATCTGAATATAACGTGTGTTCATAAACAGTCGTCATCTCGGTTGCTTTGAAAAACAAATTACACGTCTTAGATTCAATCATAGACAATGACATTTTACAACTCTTGACATTTGGTTTTGTGTTCTGAATCAAATTACGAAATATGTTTCTGAAATCACAACCTATTGGGATGTTGACAGTTTATGAACACCCGTTATAATGAACGTCAGAACACATCTTCAGTTAAACTGATCAGTCATTTCTTCCTTTCAGTAAAAGTGAAAAGTGGTTCTACTTTTGTTCAGTTTAGCTGATCATTATTGAAAAGTAAACGCAAAAGGAACCGATATCAGTCTAAATGATTAATAATAAAATACACGTGTGGACGTATTCATTTTCATTTTCATTAAAAGTGAATCAGCGAAACTGATATGTCAGAACTCGCCTTAACCTTTTTTATTGTTCTTTCACATCTATCCTTTCTGCCAGCTTGTGTTTTGTTATCCTTCTTATCTGCGCATTAAATAACCCAACTTAAATTAACGTAGCCTAACCTAATTCAATCTGTCTTCTTGAACTTAACCTTGCATAAATTAACGTATCAAGTTTCGCACGCCTAAACTAACCTAACCTAACTTAATTTAACTTAACCTAACCTAATTTTTACTAGCGTAGGAAATTGTTTTTAATTTTTAGCTGGCCAAAGAGTTAGATTTAGATTTCTGAAGTTCAACTTAAACTACAATTATTATTCGTTAAAAAAATAAATCTAAACTTATACGAAATACTCTTTTTAGGTTTTAGCGCTGTTTGTTTATGCTTACTAATCTCCTGAAGTGAAATCACATAATCTACGAGGGCTTTTTGAATCGCTTTCCATGTTAATTAGCGAAGAACTTTTCCTCTTAATACTCTCCCGAATGAAATTCAACCCTTTGGTTTACCTTGTGTACCCTTAAAGTATTCAACTGTAATTTACCTACTTTCTCAGTTCGGAGTTTGCACGGCAAGACCTTAATTTTATGCATCTTTGATCTTTTCACTTCGATGATTTCAAACACGCACTGCAATAAAAAGCTTCTGATTTTCTGCAAAACTGATAGCAATACGTTTGGAACTAAATATTATTTATATTTGAAAAAGTGGAAATAACTTCAGAAAAGCAGAAACAAACCAAAATCTATTGCTGAATTGAAGTTATAGTTTTAGCTTAAAACTAATTGCTGCAATGAAAATTTGCTGTAATTAATTGTAGATATGTTTATAAATTTGTATAAAATTATAAATGTGTCTCAACTTAAAAGAAATCTGAAAAACTTTATTAAAGCAGTAAATATTGAAATTCTCCTCCCGTGTTATTGTTACAAGAAAATAATTTATATCAAGTTTATATTCTCTCGTTTGAAAAACAAAGTGGGCGCTGAACCGGTCGGGAGTAAAATTTCAAATTCTAATAAAACCAATAAATTGTGAAAGTGGAAGAAAACAGATCATAGTTTTCTCACAGAACATCTGCCGGCAACATCCGGATCAATACTGTTGCTTCGAATATTTGTTTATCAAAAGTTGTTTCCGATAAGCCTTTTTTAGTTTATCTCCGTGTAACAAATTGTCGAAAGTAATTATACTCGGGAATTTCATGGCGGTGCACAGATAACGAAATTGCACCGAACAAATCCTCGAAACATAAAAAACAGAAAGTGTTTAATTGTACGCTAATATCTAATATGGATTAAACGAAGCAGCTTCTGAATGCAGAATCGATTTTAATTGTTAATTAAAACGTAATGAATCTAACATTCCGAGAAATAATTAGTGATGCTTACTTCCAATTGTTTGTAGATTTCGAATTACTCAGAAAATGATAATTAGGTTTTCTTTTGTTGTTGAGTAACTCATTTTATTATTTTCTAAATTATATAATTACAATGCCAAAAATTGGCAAAATCCTAGTTTGCGAATTTGTAAAATAATTTAGTTTTTCAGTACTTTGCAGCCACAAAAGGCCACTCAAAAGTTAACGCCTATTAAATTTTTTCGTCCTTTGTGGTTCATTGTGGTAATAAAAGTTTAATATTTTAAATTTTACTTGCAGAAAATTTTTTTTGCCATTAAGCCCGTTCTATTTTGTTATTACAGCTGAAAATCCCGCGTAAAATTTACGGAATTTATTTATTTTTCAGGTGAAGTAAGCTTTTATCAGTTATTATTAGTCACAAGTTGAATTCGCATGAATCAAAAGATATTTTTCTGTTAATTAATCCAACAAACAATTTTATTATTTTTTAATAATTTTTTCAATATTTCACCGTCTTTGATCATAGTTTGGGCAATAATATTTAGTTTTACTGCATGTTCTTTGTTTGTAAAACCTTTATGTAAATAATATCCTTACGAATTTTTGTTCTGTGTTGGTTTTGTATAATTAAATTTAGAGTCAACACTGGTATTTTCAAAAATATATAAAGCTTGTTTGGTTTACAAAAATATTACACAGTGTGGTTTGTGTACTTTCAGTTTAAACAATTAATTAGTATGGTTGAGTAAGATCAAACATTAAATTATTGTTTTAGTACACTACAGAAAATATTTATGTTTCTTTTCGATTGATTATTATTAGTCAATGAATACTAAAAATGAAGTGATTTAACTGGTATTTTGTGAAGTTCAAAAAATTAAACTGTTGTTTGATGGTGATTTATCGTAGGAATTCGGCATGGCAAGGATTTTTATTTAAATATTTATTTATTTTTGAGTTGAGCTGTATGAATTACTTAATACTGTAAGTGTTGAAATTTCCAAACTCCTCTGGAAATTCGAAGAAGTCCATTGTTTCAAAGATTACTAGAAAATTTCTTCACGGATTCCTACTTCTGTTGCACCAATTACAAGGCCTTCGAACTTGCGTTCGTTTGATTGCAAAGCAGGATCATAAAGCCACCAAAATTTTAAACATATCAAGCTTGAAACCATACTTCAAACTAAGAAGGCTTAGGTGTGCAGCTAGCTGCATATTTCAGCTGATTTTATGAAAATATGTTGTCAACATTTGTTAATACTTTTATCATAAGGCTTATTCTTTGCATTACCTAACAAATCAATTTCCCCCAGCTATTTTTCATGGTAAGTAATCTTTGTTAATAAAATCGTTTTTAAAGTAAATTTCTGAAAGTTAAATTTTTAAATTATGAAAAGGTTGGTCCTAAGTGTGATACGTGTGATACGTTAATTCTTTTTGAATTGCTTGCATTTACTTTGTTATTTTAGTCGTTCCGAACGAGGTATAATTTCCTGAAATTTTAACTTAATTTAATTCTACGTTTGTTTAAAAATAATTATGTTTAAATTTAAGTTTGGAAATTCCATAGGTTTTAATAATTTTTTTAAAATTCCCATTTGATTAAATTTTGCTTTATTATACTTTTCAAAATCGCGTGGCCAAGTGGTTAAGGAATTCGAGTAGAGGCGGTTGTTGAAGACCCTGGTGCCTGTCCCATCCGTTTGGAATGGAAAATATGCGCAAACATTTCGATCATGTGAAAATTTTAGATTAAAACATGCGTACAAATTATTTTAAAAACTTCTTTATTTCAACAGCTATCTATCAAGGTACAAATGTTCAACGTGCCTTTGATAGTTCTAATAAAAAAAAATAGTAAAAGTGATGCAAGTAGTATGTATAAATTTTGTTAAAATTAATTCTTGATTGATTTTTGAGATCCACGATTTGAGCGAATTAAACTCGGATCGATTTGTATTTGTCAAAATTAGGAGGGCATTTGAAAGCCCAGTGAAAATTATTTTTCAGGCGATTTTGTAATTAATTATCTGATTTTAATAATAGTTATTTGTACAACTAGTAATGAAAGTAATACTTTTTTTCATGAGTTTGAAGTTTGATGCACGACGGCGAAGCCGGAGTGCATCAATCAAACGAGTGAAAAAAAGATGCTTTCATACGAGTTGTACACAATATTTTTTTGCATTTTTACATTTTAAATCCCTCAAAACAGGATAAAAAGGATTTGAGAATTGACAGTTGTCAAACTGACAATTGACAATATTTTATTTAAAGCATACTTACTTAACTCAAAATGTAAAATTATAGCTATTAATATAACAAGAATATTATGCGATTTATAATAGACGAGGACGTTGCTAGGTGACGAGGCGCTAGCCGAGTCAACCACGCAACGTCCGAGTCGGTTTAAATCGCATAATATTCGAGTTATATTTCAAGCTTTATCGTATCATTGGCAACAGTACACAAATAGTATGTAACTAACGAATTATGAAGTTGGAGTTGCTATGCTATTATGTTATGTATAAATACTAATAAAAGTGTAATATAAAGTTGACTTAATAATCAATGATACGATAAAATAGTTAAAAAAAGTGTTGCTTTCTTTATGATTTTTTGATAAAAAAGTCCACTTTTTTTGTCAAAATGCAAAAAAATAATTTAACTACCTATTTCTTTCCATTAATTTAATTAATTTTTTATGCAATATACATTCAATTTTGACCCCAGAAATTGGAAGTAAGAAAGCATTTGAAATTTGTTTTAAATACGTAATTTAAAATATCCGCTTTATTTAAGTAACATAAATCTTAAGTTAGTATAAGAAATAATTAAAATAAAAAAAATACGATTATGCAAAAGTTTAATTATAAGTTTGTATAATTAAAATAAGTTATAACTTATAACTTTGATAAAATAAAATTCGAAAGGTAATAAAAAGACAAAAAGCTTTGTGGGTGCGAATACATATTAAACACAAAAGTTTCCTGCATTCCCATAAATCAATATCCTACTCATTTTGTATCGGTTCTAATTTTCTATATTTGATATTGTGTATAGCCAACGCATTGTTTGTTTTGTTTATTCGAAATTTTTTCCAAAAATAAAATTTGCATTTTTTCATAATTTGTTTTCAAAAAAAGAGGTCCAATTTTAAAGTTCAAAATTAAAAAAAAATATTCAAAGATCTTCGGAGTTTTGTTAAAAAAGTTTCATTTTAACAAGTGTTAAAATTACCTCAACTATTCTAATTCGCAATCTTTTCCAAAGGAAAATTTCTGTCTAAAAATGTATTTGTTGCTCGAACTTTTCGGTGTAATAACCTTTTCTGATCTGATTATTTTTATCCAGCGATTTATTTTCTTACGTTTGTTTTTTCACATTCTTGTCATTCCTCTAATTGTTTTTCTTTGATTTCCTTTAATCTCTTTTTGTTCTATTCCAGAATACCTTTTTTTATTTATTTCGAATTTTTTGTTCAATTTTTTGCCAAATTTGCCCTGTTTTTCTTATTTAGCTTTCCTTACTTGCCTCATTTATTGGGATGCTTCTTATACATATATTCTTCCTTTTATCTTGTTACATTTCACTTGTAATGTATTTCTTCCAAGCTTTTTTTCTCTTGTTTTGCCTACTCTTCAAACCTTCTGAAGATTATGATCAATTGCATTCGTTTTATATTGCCTAGAACTACTTTGATATCCTGAAATATTTGGTACTTTTTCTAAAATTCCTATACTTTTTGGCATTTTCTTTTCTTTCTTCTTGATTTTGAAATTTTTTTAGATATTGTGAAGATTATGTACTTGAATTTGCTTTTTCCTGATGTTTGTGAAGTTACTGATGAATCGCATTTCTCTTGTGCTGCCTAAAACTATTCTGATACTATCTGAAAATTTTAGTAACTTTTAGAAAATTCCTGTCGCGGTCGTGGCTCAGTTAGTTTAGCGTGCTTGTGACCACTGATATGGCCCGGGTTCGATTCCCACCCACACCGAAAACACCCGACCGCTTCCCTCGGACAGCAATGGCAAACCACCGAGGTATTCTGCCTAGTAAGTCTTCCGTGGTTAGGTCCCCTATGTCGGTAGGCCACTTCACACGCACACCACAGGCATATGGAGAGAAGACGGCAACTAAGAAGAAGAACATTTCTGTACTTGTTTAGCCTTTTTCTCTTCAAATATCTTTTTGAGATAGAAAAGTTTCTGAATTTGCTTATATTTAAAGCATTTTGACCATTTTTGTAATTATTGGCATTTATTATTATTTCATAAACAATTTATATTATTGCTTTCGTTAGAAATTTTTCATGATTTTCCTGGAGTTTATGATGTAGACTTTCAATGGATTTTATTTTATTTAGAGTTGGCCACGGTTCGAGACTGAAGGACTGCCCAAAACTAAATTTTAAAATTCCTGAACTTCTTCGAATTCTTCTTTTTTTTGTTGTGCACACATCAAAAACATCTTGACATTTTTGTGAATTTAAGCTTTTCAATTTACTTTTGATGTAAGCTTTTTGACAGTTGTTGTAATTGTTTGAATTAGATTATTTCGTAGAATTTTTCATGATTTTTGATGCCTATGTGATGTCTTTGGGAACCCTGTACAATTTCAATAGATATTATTTTATTTCAGCAAATATTTAGGGCTGAGCACTATTGGAATTTAGGACCGAAACATTTATACTGCCCAAGCCTGCTCTGATATCCTGAAAATTTTAGTAACTTTTGTGGGTGTTCTATGTGATAAATAATAATGACTTGAGTTTTATATTAATTTTATTTATGCTCTTAAAGCTTGTAGAAGATGCGCTCAGAACAAGAGTGGAAGAAGAAGTGTCTAGTGTTTAAAATGAAATAGTCGAAGAAAGCTAGGTAGCCAGTACGTATTAAGAAGGGTTTTCTAGCAGGGCACCGTTGGTGCATTATCTTAACAAAGACGTTAGTTACCTTGCACTGCGAACGCTGGAAAGGATTAGTCATGCATATACAAGGGTAAACAAGCACAAGAATCGGGGTTGATGAGGGACCTGAACCTCTTTGGTTTTTTCTTCTTCACACATATTTTGGTTTTGTTATTATTGGAATTTTGTAGATTTTTAAAAATTGCCTTCCACACATTTTCATGATGTTTCTGGAGTTTCTGATGCTTTTGGAAGGATTTTATTTTCTCTGAAAGTATTTAGCGTTGTCCCGATTTGATTTTAGGTCTGATGAATTGCGAGGGACTACACTGATATTCTGAAAATTTTCTTAACTTTTATAAAAATCCCTGAACTTCTTTGGCGTTTCTTTTGTTTTTCAAATATATTTTGGATTTAGAAATTTTTCTAAATGTTGAGTAGATTGTGCACTTTAAACTGTTTGAATTTGCTTTTCATTTAAGTTTTTAGTCAGTTTTGTTAGAATTTCTGATTATTTCGTAGATTTTTAGACAGAAGTTTGATATTTTTGGGACTTATTAAATTACATTGTATTTTATTTTAGGACTGATGGATTGCCTGTCTCTTGTTCTGTATATGATTGGTCTGAAACTTATAAAATTCTTAAACTTCTCTGGCTTCTTCCTTTTTTTTTGGTTCTTGTGTGAAGATTATTTACTTAAAAGTGCGTAAATTTACTTTGATTTTAAGCTTTTTGGCGGTTTTGGCTATTTTTGTATTTATTGAATGTATGGTTATTTGGCAGACAATGGTTCTTCAGGATTTTTTGAAGTTTTTGTGATTCTTGTAGAATTTCAGTGAATTATTCGTGTCTGAGTCTTATTTCTTTTTTCGTTAACTTGTTTGATGCAACTTCGTTGCAATCTATTTCCTTCTCTTTCATTTTGATTTTTGGATTGTTAAGGGTTTCGTCAGCATTTCAGACATGGTGAACTATTGGATAAAAGGTTTTGGCTTTTTGCTACCCTTAAATGCCTTAGAATGTCTATTATTATCGTAGAATATGCTTGGTTGTTTCAAAATATTCTTAATAATGCTTCGTCATATAGGCTTGCCTCAGCGTTCAACTTCTTGGTTTTTCGGTTAGAGGAAGTTCATAATCTATTTTATTAAATCTAGTAGGTACACGTTATGCGTTAGACATTTATGTAAAATCTCGGCCGTCGAATTTACCAAAGTATGCCCTCATAGAACCATCTCTTCAATAACAAAACAGTAGCAAAGGTGTTAAAAGCGTTTTGGAGAGCAAAAAGCTCAAAGTTCAAAGCTTTGTGTGTTTAAGCTTTTCAGGGTAGTCTGCCTCTTTGAAAATCCACAAATAAGTGGGTTAAATTAAATTACAGGCACGACTTTACTGTAGAAAAGTAAACCGTAACCAAACACAAGCGAGCTGAAATGCAAACATGATTTAATTTAAATACCACCCCCCGTTACTTTTCAGTGCCATTACCTGGGATCCAATGATGCACGAATTCCCACGCTTCGGCGCATCTATCGAACCAAAGAGCACCGGAATTAATGTGCTTTTTACTCGTTTACGAAGGTTTAGCAAAAAAATATCCGATCACTGCCGTTAATGTCGATTTGGTTAGGCAATAACGGCAGTATGCACGCCACGAGCCACTTTTCCGGTTAGCAATCGCGTATTCTATCAATCAAAATGCTTTGCAAGTCGTAGAAAAAAATACACGAAAAAATTTTTATATTAAGGGAAGGAAATTTTTGGTTAGTGAGCGCTATTTTTCATCCGAAGAAAAAAAAGTTCGAGGATGAAATCAGAAAGTAGCGTCAATAGACAACCCTAAAGGTATAATCCCGAAACATCCCACGCTTCTCGAACTAAATCCCGCATTCAGAAAACCACCGAAGCAACTAAAGAAATGCTTGCGCTTGTAAATTCTAAAAATAAAGTGGAATCGAGACGAATGAAAAAATTAAGTAAACACGAGTTTGATTGTCTTTTATTCTTAAATTTCTTACGGATGAATTAACATTTCTGTTAACTTCGCTCCAATTAGCCTTCTATTTGGAAAACCCCTGACTCATTTTTAATTCTTCTTCTTAGATAATTCAGTGTAAATATTGATGAATGTTAAATTTAGTTTGGACCCAACTCGAACGTCCATAAAGGTTATAATAAGAAAATCACGAAATTATACCAGCACTTTTAATTTATTCTAATTAAACACGTAATAAATCCGAATAAATCATTAAGGAAATTACGCAACTTATATCGATACATTTTAATTATTTATGTCGCCAGGTGAAGGCGGAACTTTAATTAGTTAGTTTATATAAATTTTGCTAAAATTAACTCTTGATTGATTTGTTTAAACTAGCGAGTTAAACGAGTAAAACTCGAATTAAATCTGATTTTTTTACATCGGAGAAATCCGAAAATCATTGTTTTACAGATGAAATTATAGTTCACTGATTTTAATAAAAATGTTCTGATAATTCGCGTTTTTCTTGTGAAATTATTTGACTTTAATAAAAACCACTGACGTCCGAATTTTTTAGATGAAATTGCAGTTATTTAATTTTAATAAAATCCTCTGAAAATCTTTAACTTTCAGGTCAAATTATAGGTAATTGATTTCAATAAAAACCCTCCGAAAATGCACATTTTTCATGTCAAATACGAGTACTTGACTTTAATGAAAACCCTCTAAATCCTTATTTTTCGGATCAAATAATAGTTCCTTGATTTTAATAACGACCAGCGAACGTCCCTATTTTTTAGGTGAAATTCTAGTTAGTTGGTTTCAACAAAAATGTTCTGAAAATCCACATTTTTCATACGAATTAATAAAAAACCCCGAAAGTGAAATTATAGATATTTGATTTTACTAAAACCTTTGAGAACCCCATTTTCCATGTGAAATTGTAGTTCGTTGGTTTTAATAAAAACCTGCGACAGTACGCATTTTTCATGTGATGTTTTAGTTATTTAATTTAAATAAAATCCCCTAGAAATCCTTAATTTCAGTCGAAATTATAGGTACATATATGATTTTAATAAAGAGCCTCTGAAACTCCGCATTTTTCATCTGAAATAATGATGACTTGACTTTAATAAAAACCCTCTGAAAATGCCCATTTTTTCAGATGAGATTATTGTTTATAATTTTTATTTGCCGCGTTTGCAGTTGTAAGTGCTGCAGCACCACCCAACTTGTTATCTATCAAGATGCCACCCTGCCACCCTAAAATCAGCTTTGTTACTCGAACTGGAAAGAGATGTTTATTAACTCCACTAGTAACTGGTAACCATGTGTTTATTGTACCTGTATTCAATCTATTAGTAGTAAGATTTAAGTGTAAATTAAAGTATTCATTTAAAATCTTTCTACTGTTTTTACTAAGCCTTCTCTGGTCGAACTATTTCTACGGTTAAATAGACCAGGGAAAAAACAAGAGGCAGAAATGAAGCTGATCTCTATTAAATAGAGACTTTTCTGCAACAATTATATTTAAGTTTCATAAAAACCTATGAAAGTTCTTAATTTTTAGGTGAAATTATAGATTTTTAATTTGAATAAAAACCCTCTGAAACTCTGCATTTTTCATGTGAAATTATTGATATTTTACTTTGATAAAGAAAACCCAAAAGTTCGCATTTTTCAGGTGAAATTGTAATTATTTAATTTCAATAAAAACTTCTGGAAGTCCTTAATTTTTAGGTGAAATACGTATTATACTAATAAAAACCTCTGAAAATCTGTATTTTTTTAGGTGAAATTATAGTTATTTTAGCTAAAAACCCCTTTCAGATGAAATTGATTTAAATAAAAGCTCCCGAAAGTCCTGATTCTTCAAATTAAATTGGAGTTACTCGACTTTAATAGAAATGTCTGAAAGTCCACGTTTTTCAGGTGAAATTGTAGATATTTGATTTTTTTTGGAAAATTCTGAAAGTTCATATTTTTCAGAAAAAATTTAGATATTTGATTTTAATAAAAAGGGTCTGAAAATCCGCAAATGTTCATGTGAAATTTTAGTTATTTAATTTTAATAAAAACCCCTGAAAGTAGTTAATTTTTAGGTGAAATTAGGGTTATTTGGTTTTTCTGTAAACCCCTGAAAGTGTTAATTTTTCAGATAAAATTGATTTCAATAAAATCTGCAAAAAATCCTGATGTTTCAAATGAAATTAGAGTTATTTCATTATAATAAAAACCTTTAAAGTCGACGTTTTTCAGGTGAAATTATAGATATTACCAAAAAGGGGGAAAATTCTGAAACTTCTAATTTTTCAGAAGAAATTATACACATTTAATATAAAAAAAACCCTTGAAGGTTCGAATTTTTCAAGTAAAATTATAGAAATTTGATTTAAAAAAAACAACTGAAGGTGCTTATTTTTCTGGGGAAATGAATTTTAATATATACCTGTTAGAGTCCTAATTTTGCAAATGAAACTAGAATTATTTGATTTTAATAAAAATGCGCGAAGGGCTGGGTGTACAACAGTGCTACATTCTTAACCTAAGTAGCATGCCAGAACTTCGTTTTATGTCCTAAAATCGCATAAAAATACTTAAAATAAAAAATACAAAAGTTGAAAATGTATCTTTCTTTCTTTCTTTCTTTCTTTATCCTTCTTATACCTTTATACAGTGTCGAGACGGCCGGATGCACCAGAGCGGTCACCCATTCAAGTTCTGACCAAGCAGGCTTTTGTTCAACTTTATATATTTCAGTATTACGTGAACTCCTACTCTGCTGCACTGCCGGTTGATGAAAATGTATAAATCTATAATTTGTACGAATGATATTTTAATAAAATAAAATCCAAATGTAATTAAAAGACAAAACGCATAGTGTAGGTGCGAATATTAAATACAAAAGTCCCCAACATTCCCATAAATCAATATCCTACATTCAAAACGCACAAAAAAGTCACACAATTGTAAGTTACTGAACATTAATTCAGCCCACAGTTTCATTGTTAAGGTAGTTTTGAAAAGTTGAGGTGTCAGAACTAATTTTTAAAATTTTCTCACTGATAAAACTGAGCGTTACCAATCGTCATTTTTCAAAATATTACGTTGGAATTGTTAGGAATTCAAAGTGTATAGCATGAAAGTTTATTGGCAGGTCTATGATTAATTTGAATGTGTGTTTTTGTGAAGTCTGAATTTAATGTTTTGTAGTTAATCATAGAATGATTTGCGTTTCTAACGCCTACCTTCCAAGTTCTTGCAACAAAATTGCGAAACTGCTTTGGTTTTAATAGAGTAAAAGAAAAGAATTTGTAACTTAGTTGTACTTCTAAAAAATAATGTAATTTATAGAAATTTTAGATTTTTGTTTTCGTAGAAAGTGTTTTGAAAGAATTTTTTCAAATATTTTGAATTTTTGTTTTCCTTCTATATTAGATATTTCACTTAATTTCTACTTGCTCTCAGGAACTTTTTATACAATTTTGTAGGTATGATTAGTCAGGATTTCAGTGGGTTTTTCAACAACATTTTTAAAATGTCTAGTATTTTTAATTGTTTTGAATTTATTGGAAAGAATTTAAAAGATAAGTTTTGTGGTTATGTTCGAGTGTTTTGAGTGTTTGGACAATTTCTGAGCTCCTGGGCGCGGGTTTGGCTTTTATGGTGCTTTTTTTCTGAAGTCATTTATAATGTTTTTTGAACTATCTTTAAATGTTTCAACTACCTTCGAAAGTCTGGAATTGCGTTGGAAGACTGCTTCTCTTTGAATACATATATTTAAATATTTTGAACTACCTTTGCATATTTTTTGAATATATCGAACTGCTTTAGAATTTCTTTCTTGGAATATTTGAACTACTTTGGCATTTTGGACTTTCTTTGAATGTCTTAAAAATCTCTTTTGATACCTTGAATTCTCTTTTAATGCTTTGAAATGCCTTGATTTTTCGTGAATCTGTTTCATGTCTTCTGAACTAACTTAAATTGTTTCGGCTGTCTTTGAATGTCTAGAATTGTCTTGGAAGCTCGTAAACTTTTTTGGAAAGTCTTATATTGCATTGGAAAAATGTCTTGTTCTCTCTTTGAATCTCCTGAACTGCCTGTATATGTTTTTTAAATGTATCGAACTGATGTCTTCTACCTTCTTGGAATGTTTGAACTGCTTTGAAATATTTTGAACATTTTTGGAGCTTCTTAAAAATCTCTTTCGATCCTTTGAATTCTCTGTTAATGCCTCCAAATGAACCGATTTTTCTTTAAATGTTTGGAACTTCTTTTCAATGTGTTACGAACTATCTTTAAATATTCTGACTGCCTTTAATTGCCGTAAACTATCTTTGAAGGGCTTAAAATACTTTGGAAAATCTGGCATTGCCTTGGGAAGTCCCTGACTTGCCTTGACACGCCTTGCAACGTTTTAAACTGTCTTAAAATGTCTAGAGACTTTCTTGGAATCCTTTGACTTTCTTAGAATGCCTTTAAATGTGTTGAAATGATTTTAAAGTTCTTTCAATGTTTTCAACTCTTTTCGAACGTTTGTACACTCATTGAATGCTTCGAGCTATCCTAAACTATCTTGAACTGTCCTTCAACTCCTTGCACTGTCTTGAATCGCCTTGGAGTACTTGAAATATCTTAAACTACCTTGAAATACATTAAACTGGTTTGAAATTTCTTAAATTGCCTTGGAATATCTTCTTGGAATCCAGTTTGCAATGCGTCGAACTTTCTTTGAAAGTCTTGAATACAATTTGAATGCATCGAATTGTCTGTGAATGTATTAAACTATCTTAGAGTATCTTGAATTATCTTAAAATTTCTTCAGTTGTCTTGGAATCTCTGGAATTGTGTTCGAATGCCTTAAACTTCTTTGATTGTTTTTTATACCTGTCTTTGAATGGCTTGAACTGTCTCGGTATGTTCTAAGTTTCCTGAGATTTAGTACATTCTAAAAATGCCTGTTGGTTGCCTCATTAAGGCCTGTTTCGATTACCAACCCCTCAGTATAACGCTATGCAGTTGGGAAAATTTTTAATTAAATTCAGCAAGTAATTATGAAATAACAAAAATATCTCATATTTTGGTTTGATATGCGTTCTAGATTGTCCTTGGTTTTTTTAGAGTTCGAAAGGTTTTCAGTAAACTGTTATAATTTCAAAGGATTTCATTATGGTTCTAAAATGCTTAAGAATTTTTTTGTAGGGGTTGGTTACAGCGAAATTTTAAAGGCAAAGTCTTTGTATGCTTAGGATTACCTTTAAAATTGACTCGTTTTCCCCTGGCCTTCCCTGAATATTATTATTAAATAATTGCTTCAAACACATTGCACAACACAAATTACTTTAAATTGCCTTAAATGTCTTTGGAATTCTCTTTCACTGCCTTGCTTTTCAATGTATCTGAATACCCCTGAATGCCAATGAATACACACTATCCCATTCACAAAAAAAAAACTAGCCTCCTGATCAACCCACCGAATTTTCATTTACCAATTAACAAGAAATTACTAGATTGTACCACAAACGTTTATTTTATGTAATATGTAGTTAGTATAATTATAACTGACGATATCTGGCATTCCTGAAACCAGTTTTTTTGAGACTCTAATTATCCTTTTGGAAGTATTTCAGAACTTTTTCTTAAACTGTTTATTGTATGTGGTTGTGTCATTAAATCCTGGAACATCTTGCGAATTTTAGCAAATTATTAAGCTGTTGTGGTATTCATACACATTTAATTTTATAAATTCTTTCATGCAGCTAATTTGTCCTTTACGTGCAGGTATATTTATCGAAATAAGGGAAAATGAGTGATTATTAGAAGTATTTTAGAAATTAATATCTAAGTATTTAGGTCTCTGGGGAAATACTTTTAATGTGTTTTCGTGAGTCCTTAAAATACATTATCAGATTGAGTAATTGTCTTTCAGCAGCCTTTTTTAGGCTATTTCAAACCTATTCATCTTTTAAAATCCTCTTAGGGGTTTCTAAATATTATTGAAATTTGGCTGCTTCACTCTGCTTTGCAGTAAATGTTGGAAATTACAAAAATCATGCCGATTTTTGAGTAGTTCGTAGACGTATCAAGACTGTAGCTATTTGTGCCTGAAACCCTATTTTCTAGGGCGTTTTAGAGATCGTAAGAGTTTTTAGGAACTTCTTAGTTCAGAACAATTATAAGTTTTAGTTTTTGCATTTGTGTGTAGCAATTTTTTGTTGTTAAAGGATTCGGATTTAATTTTTCAGAACCATCTAGAATTCGCCAATTTTTTCATTTTGTGTTCAGGCAAGGAACCATTCTTTGGTTTTCAAAGCAATGATTTTGCCTCTCTTCGTACTTGTCGATCTTTCGGAAAATTCTTGAGGCCTACAACTTGCTTTCAGATTTCTCTAAAACGGTTTGACTTTTCGAAAAGTCTTGGACTATTTTGGGCTTTTTTATTTTTTCACATTTTGAAATAAACTTTATTCCTAGGAAATTTTCCACGGTATTTTGAAAATCAAGCATTCTAAGATGCATTGCTTTACTTTTCATTAGCTTTGCGTCTATGCTGTTTGCGCAGTATTATTAATTATTGAAATTGAAGAATGTTTACTAGGTTTCATTCTCGTAGATATTTGACAATTAGATATTTCACTTATTTTTGGGAACTTGCTATACGCTTTTGTAGATATGAAAATTGCCAGGATTTCAGTCGATTTTTAGCGATATTTTAGAATTTTTAGTTTTTACTATTTTGAATCTAGTAGAAAGATTTTGAAAAGTAAGTTAGACTATTTTGAACGTTTGGACAATTTCTGCGCTTCAGGGTTTTGTTTTCATGAGTTCTCTAAAGACCAGTTTGGCCTTTAGCGTGCATTTTTGATATCATATATTTCATTGCCTTTTGTTGGTTTTCAGGAATTTACCAAACCTTTAAATATTGATATGAATTTCAAAAAATCTCGGACCTTAATTTTATATTGAATACTGAATAACCCTTGAAAACCACTTTTCTCGTCTGAAATATATTTTATTCCTAGAAAATTCTCCAAAGTATGTACTTTGAAAAGAAGCTTTGCTTCTAAGCTATTTGGACATTGTTATTAATCATTGAAAAGCTTTTCTGTTTCTTCTGATCCTTGAAATGCATTTTATCCTCGGAGATTTTCCGCCATATTTTGAAAATTATGCACGCCAAGATACTGTACTTCGCTTTTAATTAGCTTTACTTGCAAGCTATTTTGTACATTATTACGAATTATTGAAATTAAAGAATGTGTACAGGGTTTAAGGCCTTAAATTTGATTGAAATAATACTTTTTGGTTTTGCATACTTTTTTCCAGGTTTTGTGAATACCCCAGGATTTATTAAAGTAATATTTCTGAAAATGTTTAGTTCATTTATAAAACAGAAACTCGTCGAGTTGTATTAAATAAAATTTGATTTAAGTTTAACGTAGTTTAATTTAGATGTTTTAGCTGCTCAGGCATGCCTTTAATTTTACAAACCCTTTCAAAATTCGCCACTAATTTTTCCTTTTCTTTTCAGGTAAGCAAACGCAACAGCTCCGTACTTTTCGATATCCTCTATAAAAACGTTAGAGATGAAGCCTCGTAGTGGTAAGTCTGTTAGGTATTATTAAACGTGCCTGGAATACCAAACCGGAGTGCGTGCATCGAATGTTATAGTTTAGTTCGTTTGTAAACATAAAATGGACGCGTTAACTCGTCAAAGGATTGCTCCGGGCATTGTCCACTCTGTTAATACCAAGGTTTGTTTTAGTCAGTTTATCTAACGTGTTAACCATAGAGGTGTTGTTTGGTCATTAGTAATTAAACTTGCACAACATTCTACCGTTACAAAATCTCCACGCCGCGCCGGTAAAGCACGCGGTTGTTTGTCGTCGGGTTTACTCTTGTAATCGTCAAAAACAGATTTTGGTGTTAGCCAGAAGTGGAGTTAGTTTGAAGAAAACAAATACGGCAGGAAACGAACAAGGAAGGTTAAAACAGCCCGAATAATTAATCGATAATTGCAAGCACCTCGAGGTACAGTGAAAAAAAATAAAGGACGCTGGAAATATATTTAAGAAGGATTTTAATTAGTAACCTTGAATTAATGGGCAGAAATTTACCATGAGCGCATCACGAATTTCTTACGCCTATGTTTGGTGATTACAGTAAATTTTCGCACAGACCGTTGCAGCAGTAATTTTTTTACAGTTAATTTTATCTTATCTTTAAAACTGCTGAGAACAACGTCCAAGGAATCCTTTTTATGAGCAGAAATTTTCTTTCAATATGTAAATACAAAGGCAGATTTTACAATTTTTGTGCGTTAATTAATTTTTAACATTCAAATGTCACTTACCGATATCTCCCTTCAATGAGTTTTTCAACGAAGTTATTTTGTTATTTTTAAAATTATGGTTATATTGAAGTATTCTTTTTCAAGCCTTCATTAATCACGCTAGATCATTACGGTGCCATATTATTAAAAGTTAAGTTGCACGAAGGCGCATGCTATGAGAAACCCTTCATTATGACATAAAAATTGATTTGAGGAAAACTCGGCGGTTCTTTGACACGTAAATGAACCACAAATGACCCTTAAATTACGCAAACAAAATTTCGCGTGTTATAAAAATTCGTATTATTTATTTTATATTAGTAGGTCGTGAAACAAACCGAAAGAATTTGGAAGGTTGTTGAATTACTCGGATTTGTCGAATAACTAAGGCAAAGTTTGAAGGTGTCTCAATATGCCTACGAACGATATTAGAGGATTAGTTTGACCATTTAATATTCGGGCAAGTTACCTAAAATGTCTTAAGGGTTAATTAAGTGCTAGTATAGCACGAGTATATTTGGGATGTTCGTAGATAAGTACCGACATTAAGAAATTTAACACTGCTATACAACCGGCCAAATCTGGTATAGATTTGCAATTTACGGGAAGATCCACAGACTAAGACTTTGGTAAACTTACAATTGCAAATTATTAGTAGAAAAAACTGTGTTTATTAACAAATTTACACAAAAATTAAGATTTACCAGAAGATTATACGAAAGCTGTGGAAATAATTTTTTTCGTTAATATGTTCGATCTAATTTTTCTGATGGATATATTGAGAAAATCAAGCAAAAAGAACCTTTAATTAGATATATTTTTAATTCTCGGACCGAATTAGTTGATTAAAAAGGTACAATACAGCGAAAAGCTGGGAGAAAAGCTGTCAGAAAAAAAATGGTCTGAAATAACGTGCTGGAAAGGAGACTAAAGGAAGTCTTTCGTGAAAGGATAAGAAAGAATAAAGCTCTAAATTCGTTTTCGTTTACAAAAGAATGGGATAGAAAAGAACTTAGGAAAAAGAAAGCAGAGTTGTTAGATCAAATTATTTTAGACAAAAGATGCCTTAAAATTTTCAAGAAACAACGCGTATTTTTCTTAATGAAAAAAATGTGTTAAATTCGTAAATTTTTTCTGGTGAAAACTGAAAATTCTGTGACTATTCCAAGACAATTTTTATTTTAACAAAGTTGTTGGGCATTCACACCTTCACACGTATTTTCTATAATGAAGACTAAGAAAGGACACCGAAAGTTTAGAACAAACGAAAACTCTCGCCTACTAAAACAGAAGTTTTAGTAAAGATATCTGTGGCATATTGATTTCTTAACTGACCAACTGGGAATGGAATTCTTCCCGTCCAGAGTGCCCTGTAAATTTACTAAACTACAGTCCTCTTGGCGGCAATTTCTGGGAAAATCTTCAACAAGAAAATATGTGGCTGTAGGGTCCTGTACAAGGACATTATTGTAAAACGGAGATTTTACGCTTTTATCTTTGGCGTACTGTTCACTATTCTTTTACTTAGTAAACAGTTCTGAATATTCGCTTATCTAACTTGTCATTATTTTCCCGGAAAACCTTTAATAAGGTCAATTTATTATATGACTAATTACTACCCGTGACAACACTATTTTCTAAACTAATTTAGTTCCAGTTCAAATTAGAAACGAAATTGAAGCAACAGGAGACAAACAAAATCACTTATGTTAAACTTGTACTTTCAAGGTCTATTATGTTCGATTAATTTCTAATAAAGCGATAACAAAAAGTTAATTAAGGAAACAATCATTGGATAATGTAATTTGGGGGCGTTAATTAGTAATCATAAGAATATAACAATAAAAACTCAGTGGAAGCGTTGGTTAAAGTAAATTGAAATGTTTTTCATTTCCAGTCATTTTCTAAAAATAGAATCGGCCAAAATTACTAGTTTTATTAGCATTTTCTATATTAAAAACAACTCTAAAAATTACACTTTGAGTCTAATTTTTGCAATGAGAAGTTCTGATGGGTCGTGAAAGGTTTTGAATTTAAAGGAAATTTTATGAGATACCTACTTGTATTATTTGGAGCTTCTGAAAACCTCTTTTCCAGATCTGTTCTTAATTAGACAGTTTTAGGTTTTTCCGGAACGTAAATCCTACGAAACTCGTTATACTTATCACAAAATCGAAATTTCAGATATATTGTGAAACCGCTTTTTTAAATTCATTCTTTTTGGAAAGTTTCAGGAAATCTTTGTAAAACTCGCTATAATCAGATGAAAATTGAAACTTAAGAAAACCCAAGCAACGAAATGTTGAATGCATTGCTTAAGTAAAACCCAATACAAATTGAAAAATACATCGAAAAGAAATGGACAACCGAACGAACCGCTTGCATTTATGAGTTCATCTACCGTTTAAAATGACCTCCCAGTTAAAATTAATCGACCGAAACGATTTCACGTATACGATCCTGTCATAGTTTTTATCGGTTCGCCTCGTAACGTAAAAATTCCGTTACACGCGGCCCGTTTTTGAAATATTTTCGACGAAAAATAAGACCACTTCGTCGTACCATTAATCTAATTTTTTGGCCTCGCCTTTACTTCCCGTTCTTATCGCTGTGGAATTACTAAAGCTTATCAGCGGTTGTAGTCGACAAACGACATTGAACTTGTTAAACTAAATAAACAAAAGTTACGAGTTCTTCCAGAAGAAAAATGTGCAGCAATTTCCTGTTTTGTTCGAGAAAGATATTCGTTATATGTATTTAGGGTATAAAGGTTTATTTTGGAAATGTTGGTATGTTTAACCAATGGGATTTCGATGAACTGAGCTAAACAGTCGAAGCTGAAAGCTTTATGCAATTGTTTCATCAGTTAAATCCTAGATTTAGAAGATACACATGTTTGTAAAAAATTGTTGCGTAAGTTGTCTGTATTTTTCAAAACGTTCCTTAAAAGAAAATTTATGATATCTATAGATTTGGGTAATTTCCTAATTTCCTGAAGTATCTGCAAAATGTGCATTAATTGAATTCGTTTTGTAGATTTTGAAAGCTTCAGATATCGAATTTAGGTTAATACATACATTTTTTTTTGATTATTTCTGAAAAAGTACATACTTTTTTTTTATTTATTCTGAAAATGCCCTTTAAGAGTAAATTGTACGATTTAGATAGAAAAATATTTGGGTCATTTTCTAATACTGTTTAACAAATTCCTGAACGATGTTCAAAAAGTTCAATTAATTGAATACGTTTTGAAGATTTCAGAAAGTTTAAGACACGGAATTTAGGCTAAATGAGAAAAACAGTCGAAGCTCGAAAGCGTTGTGCGATTGTTTCATTAACTAAAGCCTTGGTTTACCAGAAATTTCCAAACAATGATTGTTTAAATTAATCTTTATTTGTCAGATACTGAAAATATTTGGATCGTTTTCTAATTGTTTGATACATTTCTCAATGGTTTCTGAAATATTCAACTAGCTAATTGAATACATTTTGGAAATTTCAGAAAGCTTCAGACGTGGAATTTAGGTTAAATTAGAAAAACAGATGAAGTCCAGAGCTTTGTGCGATTGCTTTATCAATTAAAGGCCTGGTTTACTAGATATTTGCGTAAATTAGCAAGCAAAGGCAAACGCCCTACACTGTGATTGCAATTGATTTTGATTATTTCGAAAAAGTTCTTTAAAGAATAATCTGATTTTGATAGAAAAATATTTGGGTCAATTTATAGCCTGGTTTAATAAATTCCCGAAGGGTACAAAATGTTATATTAATTAAGTGTTTTGGAGATTTCAGAAAGCCTTAAGCCATGTAATTTAGGTTAAATGAGAAAAACAGTTGAAATTCTAAGTTTTGGGCGATTGTTTTATCAGTTGAAGTCCTAGTTTACAAGATACGAGGGGTATTTCATAAATAATGAAAACTGTTTTTGCACTCACATGTTTTTGAACTTTTCTTTAATATCTCGAATTGTCTGGCAATGCCTTTAACTTCTCCTGACGGCCTTGACTGTTTTTGAACGTATCGAACTGTCTTGGAATATTTGAACTGCTTTGGAATATTTGAATTTTCTTAAAAGGCTTGTCCGATTTGACATTTTAACTTCACTTTTAATTCTTCAGATAGCTTTGAAATGCCTTGATCTTTCATTGAATGCCTTGAATTTCCTTTTAATGTTTTCTGAATTACCTTTACGTGCTTCGATTGCCTTTGATTGTCTTTAACAACTCTCTTGAAAGCTCTTAAATTCTTTGGAAAGTCTGGCATTGCCCAGAAAGAATCTTGATCTATATTTTAATATTTTGGAATGCATTTTTTGAAATTTATCGAACTGTCTTTTTTCTAAATTTTTTGAATGTTTGAATTGCTTTGGAACTTTGAATTTTTTTTAAATGTCTTGTCCCATTGTCCCATTTGATATATTAACCTCTCTTTTAAAGCATCCAATTGCTTTGAATTACCTTAATTTTTCTGTGAACGTCTTGAAGTCCTTTCGAATGTTTTTCGAACTGTCTCTTATTGTCTTGGAAGGGCTTAAACTGCTTTGCAAAGTCTGGCATTGCCTTGCAAGAATGCTTTGATCTCTCTTTGAATGTCTGAACTTTCTTTTAATGCCTTGAACTACTTTAACATGTTTTTTTTAAATGTATCTAACTGTCTTCCACCTTCTTGGAATGAATGAACTGCTTTGAAATATTCTGAACTCTCTTTGAATATCTTATTAAGAGTCTCATTTGAAACTTGAATCATCTTTTAATACCTTTCATTGTTTTTTGAATTACTTGAATTACTTATAAATATTTCGGCTGTCTTTGATTTTCTTAAATTTTCATGGATGGCCTGGAAACTCTTTAAATTCCTTTAACTAGATCGAAATTATTTCAGCGATTGTGGAATGCCTTGAACTGTTTTTGAATGACTTCAGCTTCCTTTGAATGCCTTGCTTTAATTTTAATGGGTTGGGCTCTTTTTAAATGTTTTTACTCTCTTTGAATGCCTAGATCTATCTTGTAAATTATCTATGTTTGCCGTAGACTGATTGCAACTTTTTAAAATTATTTCCAGAAAGATATTTGGGTCATTTCTCAACCCTTTTTCATAAATGCGTGGACGGGTATAAAATGTTTTCGAAATACAATTTTGAGATTTCAGAAATCAGGTTAATTGAGAGAAACAGTTGCAATGCAAAGCTTTGAGCGATTGTTTTAAAAGCTAAAGCCGTGGTTTACTAGATATACGTTAGAAATTGCAATGTAAATTATCTGTGTTTGACATACTACATTCATTGCAATTTATTTAGTATTTCTCAAGACTTAAGGGAAAATTCTATGATTTCGATAAAAAAATATTGGCGCCATTTTCTGATTCTGTTTAATAAATTATCAGTGTAAAAGATATTCCAAAATTGAATACGTTTTGGAGAATTCAGAAAGTTTAAGATATGCAATTTCGGTTAATTGAAAAAAATAGTCGAAGTTAAATGCTTTGCACGATTGTTTTATCAACTATAAATACTTGTAAAATATGATTGTGTAAATTATCTGTGTTTGCCATACACTGTTGCAATTTTGTGTAATCATTTCTGAAAATATTTCTTAAAAGAAAATTGTATGATTTCGATAGAAAAATATTTGGATCATCTTCGAATTCTTTTTAATAAATTCCTAAACGGTGTACGAAATATTTCACTAATCGAATATGTTTTTGAGATTCCAGAAAGCTTAAGACATGGAATTTAGGTTAAATGAGTCCTGGAGCGTTTTTGTTTTGCAAATCAAGTTATGGCATACCGAATATTTGTAATAAATTAAGATTAAACTGTGTTTCTTTGCTACAAATTATAAAATGTTAAGTCGTCAGCCATCGTGCTCATTCACCCCACTAACATAATTTATCCAGAAACGTCGTTAAAGTCGGTCTAAACCAAAAATAAAACTTAGAAAAAGATAGAGTTTCAGAAAGAAGTTCGTTCATTTAGTTCGTTTTTAGCGAAGAAGCAGCAAAACTCAATTTAATGAGATTAAAACCCACTCGAAATATAATTTATCTCGGAGATCCAACTTATCAAGAAACCAATTTCTCTAAGAGACTATCACAATAGTTCTAGGGAACTTTTGTTGGCAATAATCTGCAACTTGAGCGAAAACCGCGACAAATTGCTCCTGTCAAATGCATCTCACATTTTATCAGCGATTTTTCTGCAGGGAAACTTTGCTGACTGCAAACCATAAAAGGTTTCTTAACAGTCTCTTTTCTAAGACGTTATATTTCTTTTGACTATTTATTTCTTAAACGTCCAACGAGAACATTTCGCAAAACTGCGCTTTTAACAAGTTATTCAGAGCAAACACTGAACTGACACGAACTTGGAGAAAATGGTTCTGGCGTCCTTCTCGCTAACGGTATAATAACCATTTGAAAGCTAAGACATTTCACGAAAGCGATCTTAAAGGTCCGTAACTGTAATTAGAAACTTCTCACTCGTAAATGTTTACACTCCGCGAGGAAATTTTCTTTCAAAATAATACCGCATCCACAAAGACCCAACACTTAACGGCAAACCGTCCCATCCACGAAATTTATTATTAAAACTGTCTACGACATTTAAACCATCATTTATAACCTCATAACGGCCTTTACGATTTTGTAAATTTCCTTATGACTTGTTTTTACAACACCGAATATGTTTTCGGTGATGAAAATCAAAATACTTGGCATTAGAGCGAGCCTTCTATTAAAACAGTTATTGCTGCAATGAAAAGTCCCACTAAAAATTGTTTTAAATGGCATATAAAGCCTTCTCCATGTTTCCCGCGAATATTAGCAAATAAAAATTATACTCGTAGATGGCCTTCATAAAGATTTAATTATTTATTCAATTTTGACGTTTTAAACTGACTTTATTTGTTTCTGGCCTGCCCATAAAAGTTGATGTTTTATAAACAATCGTTTAAAATTTTTATTCCGCTAGCGATTTAAAATTTTTATTCCGCTAGCGCTTTAAAAATGTCAAATCGCTTTAAAAATGTCAAATAAATGTCAAAATTGAATAAACAGTTGTATTACACTTGCGGATTAAAATTAATTTATTAACTCGCGGTATCAACGCGCTTGCGGCTACCGCCGCTCGCGCGGTTGAACGTACCGCTCATTAAACATTAATTTAATCCGCATGTATAATAAATAACTATTAATTTGTTGAAACAATTTATCAACAAATCAATACTTATAAAAATTAAATTTATAAAGATTCGCTCGTTTGGGAAAATACTTTGCTGGTATTTCCACGTCTGAGCTTTATTTTCAGTTTTTATAATCTCAAAATTTGAGTTTTATGATTTAATTAATTTTATCTCCCTCACTGTGATATTAATTATAGTTTTAAAGAGACAAACGCTGGACATTTTTAAATTTTTCTGTTCTTTTTTTTTCTTTTATATCTTTTAAAAATCAACATTTTACCACATAAATTATTTTATTTTTTAACTCCAGCAATGCAGTTGGAAACAAACGAAGGTTTGACACAAGAAAGATATTTTTTCCACAGAAAAAAACCCACCGATTTTTATTTTGAGCTCCACAAACAAAAAAAAATTAAATCTGGTAACGTCCGTTGATAAAGGATCAAAGAAAATGGATCGATTCTTGCGTAGGAGCAGAAACGGACTAATATCAGAGATCGTTAAACGTTCTTTGTCACTGTACATGAACAATAGACCACAAAAAGACAGACACAATTCTGCAGTACAATAGAGGAATGAAGTGATGAAAGCGAGCAGAAACAGGCAATTAAATCCCTGAATTCAATCTGTGTTTCTCCTACATTCGGGAACGAGGATTTTCAAGGACCAAAGTCTTAATACACTTTTCTGTAGGTTATTTGTAACAAAACAAAGAAATTTCTTAAGTCTCTTTTAGAGGGAGATGCAATTATTTTCAGTGGTTCTACTTACTACTCGTACAATAATATACCAAAATTTAGGACAATGTTATTAATCAACTTAGAGATAAATTCAAAGTGCATCAGAGTTTGTTACCATCTGTTTTTCAAATTTGATCTAAACGTCATCTTGTAAACATACCAAAGTTTCTAAAATATTGATGAAATTGCCTGGGAATGTTTCTTTAATGAGACAAGAGCTACAGAAATTTATTAACTTTAATTATTTAACTTATGTTACGTCTGTATGAAGATTATATCTTAGGAGCTAAATATTAGCCGTAACCTTTTCAAAGTAATTCGAAAATAATTGCTTCGACTTGTAATGCGAAAAACGGTTTATCAAAATTTATTAGAGAATGTCAAGTAAGCCGTGATCTTAATTTGCAGAACAAAAACAGTACACAGCCTTCGTCTTCAATTGTTATTCTCGTTTGGTCGAAAAATCCTAATTTTAAGCTTCCTATCATTTTCAAAACCTTTTTGAATTAAAGCCCGACTATATTTTTACAGAATATTTCTCTTTTTTAACTTTCATAACAATACAAAGTTTATACCTTAGGATGTTGTTTAAACAATATTTGAAATTCTTACAGCAAAGCTGTCGAAATAATAAGAAAAGCCTTGCAAGCAATTTGTAGAAAAGGCAGACAGTTTAATCCTAATTTATTACAAAAATCTAGTAAGCAATGATTGCCAATTTGTAAACGAAAACAGCTTCCATTTTGTTGTTTTTCTTACTTAATCCAATTATCATTGTTTAAGCTTTTTAAAATTCTTAAAGTCTCTGCAATTAATACAAAATTTTGAATATTCTGTTTTAATTAGGATAGGATTTACTTTAGTAATAATACAAAGCAGCTTTGTTAATATTAGGTTTACTAGATATTTGTAACAAATAAGATTAAATAGTCTGTTCTTGCCAAACGTTGCTTACAAGGTTTTCTAATTATTTCAGAATGTTTAGCATTTGAACATATTCATTTAAAAAAATCCTTGGAAATGGGCTCTGTAACTGCGAATTAAAAAAGGTGAAATATTTTGTGTTTTCAGTCTGGTGCAAAGACGTATTAAAACATTGTAGTAATATCGTGGAATTTTGAAAGTTTACTTCCCTAGGGTTGTAAGACCTACTTTGAAAGCCAGCAAGGCGAGATAACTGTTGCTTAGGATTTTGCATGTAAGCGCTTGTATGTGCCACCACATTGTTATTGGTACCTATTGCATTATCCAGAGCTGTCATTAGTTAATTGTAAAATTAAAAGGTAAACTAATTCTCTTCAAATAGTTTTAATTAAATTTGTTAACACAGCACAAAATATGCACCGTGCAAGAAAACATTTTTATTATTGAGGCATATTTGCAATCAGGACAGTTAATACTTCTGTTTACTAGCATAACAGCATTGCACGAGAGCGGCACATTTAATTTTACATGGGCAATTTAAAGCATAGTAGATGTATTTCATTTTAAGACACATCGTATTATTACAATAAATATAAAGTGCATTTCTCGTTCTTTATGAAATGTTTTGGACTATTTATAACACTTGATAATAATTAAAGGAATATATATATTTATAGTTTAATTTAAGAGAGAAGCATAGAACTTAAACCTTTGTGTATTGGGTGCAACCCCCAGACGTACTTTATTGAACTGATACAAACTGCAACCTCAAAGCTTTATTTTGATGCCTCCTTGTGTTCCGTTTAAATTTCTCTGAGTTGAATGCATACATTTCTCTTACCCCCCCCCCCCCTGCTATGTAAATAACTTGTGTCAATAAATATAAACGTAGCAAATAAATCATTTGTTTCACATTCTTGAAGAGATATTTTGGACTATTTCTAAGACAATCAAAGAAAATGTTTTTGATGAATTATAAAAATACCTCCGCTGGCATTCGAACCTCGATCTTCTAAAAATGTATATTATTTATCTTTGTCTCATAAGGCTTTTTGTTTATTGGACGAAGCCCCTAGAAATACACTGCTCAACAAAATTATCGCATCACCTTATCAAAATAGAATTTTCTTTATAAAGAATGGATTTAATTATTTTTGATATGGGATTGATGTCTAAGCTTGAATCTTCATTGTTTGAAATATAAAAAAAATAGGAGACTTGATGGTTTGCACATAAACATATGATAATCAGTAACAAAGCTCATTCTAGCTCATTCTTGTGTCAGTAATCGACTGGTTTGAGGTGATTTTTGTGTAAGGTGCATTTAATTTTTGTCAGTAATGGATCCTCGTCGTCAACAGAGACATTTAAGCAATGAAGAAGTGGTTCGAATTGTTACTCTCAGTCGCAGTCAGAGATGTGTGGAATTCAGCAATCTTCCGTATCTAGAGCAGCCAGAAGATACAGAGAGACTGGAGAATATGTACGCCGACGAGGACAAAGACGAAAGAGGGCCACATCCGAAAGAGACGATAGATTTATTCGAATGAGTACTCTTCGTCAACGTTTTGTGACGGCAAGACATATTCAAAATCAGCTTTCTGAAGTACGACGAGTAAAAATAAGTGATCAAACCGTTAGAAGACGATTGGGGGATGTGGGATTGAGGCCTAGGAAGCCTGCTACTGAACACATTTAATTGGTTTATTAACGACGCCAGCAACGTACTTTTCACAGACGACCAGACGAGTCAAGATTTTGCTTAACATCGTCTGATGGACGTATTAATGTGTGGCGTCGTGTGGGAGAACTGTACGCTCCAGGAAACGTTCTTCCAACTACGAATTTTGGAAGTGGTTCAATAATGGTATGGGGCGGAATCGCGGAATTTCTTGGAACGCTCGTACGGAGTTACTGGAAAGGGGTTCAATGACAGCAAACAGATGTGTGGCGGACATTTTAGAACCACATGTAATGCCCTTTGCCCCATTTATTGGGGATAACTTTGTACTAATGCAAGATAATGCCAGGCCCCACGTGGCTCGGGTCTCGCTCCAGTATATCTTCGTGATACCGGAATTCAAGTCGTGTACTAGCCAGCTTGTAGTCCAGATCTTTTAACATCATCGAGCATGTATGGGACATGATTGGAAGGCGAATCAGACAAAGAGAAGTCGCTTCTGCTTCAGTTGCAAACCTTGGTAGGGCGTTGACTGAAGAATGGGACAATTTTCCGCAGGAGTCAGTGAGAAACTTATTTCATAGTTTACCGAGAAGAATGCAAGCTGATATTAATGCCAGAGGTGCAAACACGCGGTATTAGCTGTTATTTTGTTTCTTTTTCAAGTAAAAAAAAATCGAGTTAGTATAATGTTTTCTTCTTTTTGTAAACTTGTCGCTGTTTGTTATTTATTTTTAATAAAATTAGTTTTTTTTATTCTATTTTATGTTTAAAATGAAGAATCTAGCATTAGAACACAGAAGAAATAGTTGCAATCTATAAATATTGAGTGATGCGATAATTTTGTTGAGCAGTGTACTTTATGTGACTGATTCAACCTACAAATGACTTAAAACCCCAAAAAAAGGATGGAAAGTATGGAAAGTCTAGCGAAGATTATTCGAAACTTTTTCAAAACCCTTTGTTTATTGGATGAAGCCCCCTGAAATATTTTAGCTCACTGCTTAAACCTGCAACCCCAACGCTGAAATTTCTTTTGAGGCTTTCTTGAGTTTTCCTCGAAATTGTTTTAGACTCCTACTAGCTGATCTACGCCCCCCTTGAAGCTTAGTAAATGTATGTCCCTAGAAGTTTTTCTGAAAATTCCTTGAACGTCCTCCGAAGATCCCCGGAGCCTTCTCTGAGCTTAGTGCATAAATCTCACTTCCCTCTCTGGCTAATTATTATTTCGATATACCTACATAAAATGATTGTTAATGAGGTATGGGCCATTTATAAGAATTGATTATTAAAGTCAATGTTTTTATCAACTTCAGAGGATTTTTAACTATCGACCTTTGGAAAATGTATGTTTCTAATCTAATTTAAGGAAGACGTAGGTATATAACAAACATTTCAATTTCATTTGTGGGTTGGGTGAAGCTTCCACAAGTATTTGATCTGACTAATTAAACTGCAACTGTAAAGCTTGAATTTTCTTTTGAGGCTTCCCTAAATCTCCCTAGAATTTAAAAAAAAATCCTTTAAGTTTATCTATGCTTCCTTTCAAGCTTACTACACTGTAAGAAATATGTTGTTAATTTAACTACAACTTATAGTTCCAGCAGGTCCACTACTGTTTTTAGTAAATGTAGCACACGGACTAAAAGTAACTTTTAAGAAGTGTTATTTGGTAAAATATATGACAATAATTAGTTGGTTTTACCATTTATGTTGTAATATTCAGAATAAGAATGGCGTAGTTTCTGCAATTAAATTGTGCGTATTTTACAAAAAGCCAATGTAATTTCTACAAAGTATTCATATTAAATTGATAACCACGATTAGTAACATGAACAAGAATTTCGTGCTATTTTAACAATACGCAAATGCAACTATCACATTTGTTTATTGTATATTTTACAAAACTTTTTTTTGTTCGGCCAATTTGTAGTCAGAATAACTAATTATGTGTTTCAATTTAACAAAAAATATTTATAAAAATAACATCTTTAAGTTGTAAAATGTACTTTTTTTTCTTTTTAATGCATTCAAAAATTCTAGCAAAAAAATCAAAAATAAATTTTGTTAAATCTAGTTACTTACCTATATAATACTCATATATTAACGACAAATCTGTGGTTCACACAATACTGTAATATCTAAAAACACTTTTAATAACCATGTAGGGAAAAATGTGCAGAAGAAACGTAATACTAATAATAACAAATAATAAATAGTAGATATTATTTAATAAACTTAAATGAATAATACATAATTGTAATCAAAGTACAAAGGTAAATGTACAAAATTAAAAAACAAATTCATATTTGGAAATAATTATAGCAGTGCTATCTTGTAAGGGATGATGTAAATCATAGGATACAAAGTGTATCAATGTTTGCAATTCCAATACATTATATGGAACGTTATTAAAATTATTCTTTTGTATTACATAACCTTGAAAGTCATCATTAAAATTAACAGTTTTCCATTGCTTGCAGGTAAGTTACATATTATTTTGGAATATGCACATCTCAAAAATTTCAAAAAAAATTGGATTACCCAACTCATTTCGTTCTGCTAAAGGTTTGTTACTTTTGTGAAAAGTATTTAATATCTCTAAAACTACGGGGTTTAGGTATAGGACATCTAAATAATAAATTAAAGAGGACAAAAAAGCTATCGATTCGCGAAATAAACAGTGGTAGTTCCATTTGAAAAAAATGAGTTATGTCACTTCGAAGTTTGGGGAGTTTGGCATTTTCTTTTGTAACACCCTGTATCAACTGAATCCCATTTTCCCATATCAAAATGTTGCTCTTTAACCGGACTACAATTATTGCTAAAATTTATCCCTCTACTTCAAAAATCAAGGTCGCTTATGATTTTTTAAGGTGAAGTCTGTTTATGAAAGATTTTTCGGAAAAAAATTAATAAGTTGGCAACACTGACACAAAATACAAAAGTGGATAGCCAGTTATGTAGAGGTTAAAAAATGACATCGGAAGACTCGAAAAGTTACAGGGTGTTGCATTTAAAAAAATATATGTTTTTATTATAGCGCAAAAGTGGAACACTCTGTATTATTGAAAATAATTTCGCGACCTAGACCTCTTCGAACCAATAATTTTATGTTTTAAACTTTTTTTTCTATCTCTCGCGGTAAGGGCGCTAGGAAAGGCCGACGCACTGTTGCAGGACCCTGTATACAGGGTGTAAATTAATGTCATACAGATATTTCAACGGGTGATAGTACTCGGCAAAATAAGAAAAAAATGTTAATATACACATGATCAAAAACGCGCCATTTTCGATATACAGAGGGTTGCGAAGTTTCAAATTTTTTTTCGTATTTTCTGTTTTTCTCCCGAATGTTTTGAGATAATTATTTGAAATTTAGTATAGCTACTATCTTTTCGAACCTCTACAATAAAATGTTAAAATCATCAGTTGCAGTATACAGGGTGTTACATTTCTTTGGGTTACCGACCATTTTACATTTTTATATCTTAACTGAATTCTCTGTTCTTTTCTCCAGATTTTTGGTTTGTTCATTATTCCCGTATCTGTCACCGTTTTCGAGTTATTTGAAAAAATAGCGATCAATACAAACCAAGTGTAGTCAAAATAATTTTTTTTGTTTTTTTTTTGTAGCACCCTGTATACTGCAATTGGTGATTTTGACATTTTATTGTAGAGATTCTAAAAGATAGTAGGTATACTAAATTTCAAATAATTATCTCAAAACGCAAAATATAAAAAAAAAATTGAAACTTCGCCACCCTGTATATCGAAAATGGCGGGTTTTTGATCATGTGTATATTAACATTTTTTTCTTATTTTGTTGAGTACTATCACCCCCTGAAATATCTGCATGACATTAAATAACACCCTGTATATACGTATTAACTTACTAGATCAGTTATTTTGTGATAATTTACTGAAGCAGTTTTAAGTCTTTTCTTTGGAGTAGATTGTAAAGATAAGTCATCATCGGGTTCATCAAAATTTGTTGCCTGAGATGAGAAAGAGTTATTGGGCAGAGTATGTAGTGTCTCGGTGCTACAGCTGCTTTCACCCCCAGTATAGGCCTTCGAAAAAGTCGAAAACTGTGGAGAGAGTTGAGATGTAACCTCGGATGTAACTGACTCTAAAATTCATATTGGTTGTATTAACTTCTATAAAGTGGTAGACATTTGGAACATTAAGTTTAATAAGTAGATATAAAATAATTTAAAAAGATATACGTACCTAAGTTATGGAAAAGATCTGTTTCAGATCAGGCAACAACAATTTTCAAAATTACCCCAGTTTGGGAAAAATTTAAAAATGTTTTCAAAAAATCCGATCGAATTATTGCCCCTTCAACATCAGAAATTTCTATATCTTCTCCAATTGATTCAGGAAAGGTTTGATTTTAAGCTACAATTTATACATATGTAATTATTATTATACATTATTTATCAAACATGTACATTGTAAAAAAATAAATATTACACCATATACTACTATACATTTTACATAACATCGCGTTTCCCAGTGAAAACATCGCATCTGATGGAATAACAGGAGTATTATTTTCGAAAATATCTTCAGACAGGTGGATTTTTGTTTTCACGGGGACACGTGTGTGCCCCATGATATTCAGATTTTTTAGTCAAAAATTTAAAATGAAAAAGGGGAGTCGAAAGACTCCTCATTTATGAAATATCTCCCAATTATGTATGGGATAGCCCTCTTGTCAAAAAATGAAAATCAGTTGACGAGGAAATGATAATCATGTAAAATATTCTCAAATACTAACCCGTGCACTTTAAGGCATCAAAATTGCTGGAACTTAGTGTTGCCCACTCCAAACGATTTTTAAATTTAAACCTTATATGGTAGATTTCGGCTGGATTATTAGTTTCATTGGTCTCAGTACCGAGGGTGCTTATTATTAAATCATTAAAGTCGGATCCCTAGAAATAAAGTATTTTTGTCAATGCTTGGGAGATTAAAAAAACTACACTTTTGGGGTGAGACGAGACAGCAGGACGGTCCATCTTTCAATGCAAGAAAGTATAAATTGAACACTACTTTATAAACCAAATTAAGTTAATTACTTACCATGTATTTTACCTTTTTTCTGTTGAATGGAGCTAAATATTATGCACTGCACTTTTACTATACACTGATAACGCGCTACTGCTGTGCTCGTATTAAGCCGAAAATAACGAGTCAGACCCGATTATAAACTACCAACAAAGTGTTGTAAGTTCATCAAAATATTTTGTGTTAAATGCAACGTCTTTTGTAAAAACACAATAATTTTGTGTAAGAAAAACTATAACTGTGTTAATTTTACGATATTATATAGTAGTTTTAATCATAATATTAGTAAGCTTAACAAAAAAGAAAACACGTATATTTAGGGTTTATGCACCTTAATTCGAGAAAATAAATTCTCACAGTTACTATTAAAGTTATAAATTAAGAAAAACTTCTTGTAACTTTTACAATTTGAGCTAATCAAATTGACATTGAAGTTGCTTAGAATTTCAAAACTTGATTTTTACAATAAAAGTGGTAAAAAACTACCACCTTAGTACTTACAATATTAATTGTGTTCATTTTACTTAAAATATGTGTTACAATTAACTAAAAATAATTTACACTTGCCACTGTAGTAAAATTAACAACATATTTCTTACTGTGTAGATGTTGTTCGAAATTTCTTGCTTCGAAGATTCCTTGAACTTTCTCCAAACATCTCTCCAAATTCCTCTACAACCTCAAAGCTGAAATTTCGTTTGGGCTTCTTACTCAAAAATTTTCTCGAATTTTCTTCGAAATTCTTTAAAGTTTCCTCCAAGCTTATCTGCGCTTCCCTTGAAGCTTCTTACTAAATAACTATAGCAAATAATTTTTAATGATCAACCAACGCCCAATTAACCTACGCATTTATTATAACGGGTGATAAAATGAATTTCACATCTGGTAGGCTATTTATTTAGGCTGTTTACAAGAATAAACATTTAACGGAAATAAAGACTTTTGTTAAATTATACAAATTTTGAACACCTCTCTGCAGGGGTTTGAACCACTTACCTATCTTCGGAAAATGAATGTTTATAGTTCAATTTAAGGTAGACGCATATAACTTTCTAACTTAATTTGTGTGTTGGGAGTCCCCAAAAGTACTTTATCTGACTGCTTAAACCTAAAACCTTTTTTCAGATCTCTTTGAATTTCCCTCGAAATGTTTTAAAGATTCCTCAAAGATACCCTTCCGTTGAAGCTTACTGAACGTCCCTCGAAATTTCTTGGAAGATTCCGTTAAACTTTTCCCGAAGATCCCTTAAACCTTTTCCGAACTCTCCTAAAATTCCTCGACGTTTCTCTGCATAAATCTCACTTACCTCTCTTGTTATACGAGTATAAGTAACTAATAGATACTTCGATATGCAGAAAATATGTAAATATGTTTTTAATTCCCATTCTTGTTGAAGCTTTTGGCTTATTTATAAGAATTAACAATGAAAGGAAATATTTTTGTTGAATTTATTTATTGGATGATGTCCTCAAAAGTACTTAATCTGACTGATTAAACCTACAACGTCTAAACTGAGGATTTCTTGAGTTTTCCTCCAAATTATTTAGATTCCTGGTTTATCTACGCTTCCTATGAAGCTTAGTAAATGTCGTTCTTTGAACTTTCTCTGTAAATGTCTCGGAAGATTCTTTGAGCTGAATGCATAAATCTTACTTTACCTCCTTGCTATAATCATTATTTCAATAAACATAAAATGTAGCAAATATTGAAAACTTTATTTGCAATTTTTGATGAAATGTTTAGGGTGAATCTATAAGAATTGACAATTTAAAAAAATCTTTTTGAAGAATTATGAAAATTGTGATTACTCCCAAATCTCCGAAAATCCTTCGAAGTTTCTCTGGGCTTAATGCATAAATTTAACTTACCTCCCTTGCTATGTAAGCAACAATAAACATAAAATGTAGCAAATACAGGATGCTGAAAAAATGGCGAAACAACGCTATACCAGACTATTCAGGGACACCCCCTGAGTACTAGAAAAATGTTAAAAAAATTTTTATTTGAAGTTTTATTTTTCATGTTTTGCACAAAAATCATTATAAAAAATAAAACTTCACCTACCTAAAGGTACTATTTATTGATTTTAAATAAATATTATTGTTGAACATTATTTTAAATATGTCTTTCACTACAAAAGTTGTTGAAATATTCAGAATTGGTTAATAATAAAAATGTTAAATTCCGATCTTATAACCTCCATATCTTCAAGGAATCACGAGATAGATTTTTTTTAACATTTTTCTAGTACTGAGGGAGTGTCCCTGAATAGTCTGGTATAGCGTTGTTTCGCCATTTTTTCAGCACCCTGTATATATTTCAATTTTTCATTCTTGATGAGATGTTTTAGACTATTTATTAAAAACCCTGCGAGTTCATTTGTTTGAGTGCTAGGTGAAGCGACTAGACCTGCATCCTCTGTTGAAATTTCTTTTTAGCTTTCATCAAGTTTCCCTAGAAATTTTTTAAAGATTTCTCCAAACCTATCTACGCTTCCCTTGAAGCGTACTAGATGTTTCTTGAACTTTTTCGGGATATTCATTGAACTTTCTTTTTGAAGATACCTTTAACCTTATCTGAAGAACACTCGAAGTTTCTCCGAGTTAAAACATAAATTTCACTTCCTTGAGTTTCACTCAAAATTGTTTCAAATTCCGTTGAAAGTTACTGAATGTCCCTCAAAGTGACCCTGAAAAATCCTTGAACTTTTTCTGAAGATCCCTTCAACTTTCCCCGAAGATGCATCGAAATTTCTCCGAGCTTAATGCACAAGTCTCACTTACCTCATCCCTTGTTATGTAAGTAGCTATTACTTCAATAAACATAGAATGACGCAAATAGTTTTTTTTTTATTTCGCATTCTTGATGGGATATTTTGGGCTATTTATAAGAATTGACAATTTAAACAATGAGGATTTGAACCGCTGACCTACGGAAAATGAATTTTTATAGTTTAGTATATAACCTAAATTCATAGGGCAAAGCCCCCAGAATTACCTTATCTGATTGTTTAAACCTGCAATTTCAAGGTTGAAATTTGTTTGGAGGCTCGTTTGAGTTACGCTCGAATTTTTTTTAAAAGATATCTCCAGGTTTACTTACACTTCGAAGTTTCTGTGAAGATTCTTTGAACCTCCACTGAAGATTCCTTGAATATTTTCTGAAAATTCCTAGAAGTTTTTCTGAGTATAAGCATATAACGTAAACCCTTTAAGTTCGTTTTTTTACAGGTGAAGCCCCCACATGTACTTTATGTGACTGATTAAACCTGATAATGACTTAAAAACTTAAAAATGCGATCAAAATTTTATTGTAACCATAAAACTATTAATAAAGCGCGAAAAACTGCTAAACTATAAAAATTAATTTAAAGAATTTGGGTGATTAAAAGGCCAAAGCTCAATTTTATTTTTTGAGTAGGTGGGTCTGAACTTCGAAGCATGACCATCATTCGGAGAATTTTACAACAGCATAAACCGTTCGATTTTAATACATGTTCTTGACTTTCTCATATTAGAGAATAAAGTGCAGGTGGTGGTGTTTTGTGTTTTAGTGTCCAAGGCGAAGGTGGGCCTAAAAAACGTTGTTGCACCTCAAACTGCAACTTACGCAAAACCGTACACAGGTCCGGTTATGTAAAAGTTAAAATTACTTAATTCGTTACTGATTTCCAGATATTAAAAAGTAGTTACGGCCAATTAACGTGCTCGGCGTTGTGTTGAAACGTCAAATAGGTATGTGGAACTTTCATTTTTAAACAACGATACTTAGGATTGTTTAGAAATTATTCCTACTCGAATTAACCAATTTTATGCTTTAATTGAAATAGCCCCTTTTTCTTTTATATGGTCTTAATTCGAGGTCGGATTTGCAAGCCCACGTTAAAAAAACAAAATCCCAAGGTCTTTATTTAGAGGCAAGGTAAATTATTCCGTTTTGTCGTTGCATTTCTATGCAAACTCGCGCTTGATAAAATCCTCGGTTTTAATAGTAAAAGTTGATTTAAAAATTATAGTAAAAGTGAACTGTTATTATTCTTGATTTATTAAGGTTACGTAAAGTAAAGCAATGTTTTACAACTAACTCCGGTGGTGTTACAAAACGTTACAATAAAGTTCTAATTTTTTGTTTTAGTTTAAACTTGTACGCATTTTATGAAATGTAACCGTACATGCGCACGTTTTGTTGTTAATTTGATAACTTGTTCTTCGTGAGATAACAACCAAGGCGTGAAATGTGATTTGCTTAATACTGCATTGAAACTTGATTTTAATAGCATTTCTTGAATGTTTCAATTGAAGTTATTTAGTAAACAGAGCTAAAACCTTAGAAATTGGCAAATTGGCGGATTTAAAAATTGTGTCGTTTTTCTCCAAAATGTTATCATCAAATGCTTGGAAAAAATGGTTTAAAATAAAAACTCAGAAAGGAAAATTATTTACTGCTGGGTTTTATCAGTAAAATGCTGATTATATGAAGATTCTTTAAATTTCAAAAAATCGCAGAAAATCAACAATAAATCCAGGGGTGGATTCGGAAATGTCTGGCTTCGCAAACATTTAAGCAAACTCATTTAACAACTCACTGAAGCACACAAAACCTGTGGAATTTTTTAAATAACCCAAAAAAGTACTTGGCAACCCTGAAACACGTCTGGCATTGCATTTAAGCAAGGTTCTCCATTAGGTGTAAACCTAACGAAACTAATACAAAAATACCAAAGGAATTTCGAGTTTGTCATTCCTTGCGTGTGGAAATAAGAATTTTCTTAAACAAATCAGCAAATCACCAAGTCCTTTCTAAAATTATTATTTACTCTAATTGGCAGTTGGAATTTGTTCGTTTGATGATTAATTAGTCCTATTGTTGCACTTTCGACTGTAACCTTGCCTTATGACGTTAATATGTAAACAGCCTTCCACAAATGTTAAACACGCTGCATAATATTAGCTCTAGTTGAATTATTACGGCGTGAACTAATTTTGTGAAATCGCCAAAAATCTTATGTGTTATAAGTAAACCACATTTTCGTAACCACAAACCGCAGAAATTTAAATTACCAATTCAGTAATTAACTGAATCATGTGTTTGTTGAAACCGATAAAAGAACACCTTGTGTTACTAACACCAATCGTTAAAACGTATTATTCACCAATAAGCCACTTCATTTCATGTTTTTATCATTTAAATACGCTGTTCTCTGGAGAAAGTTGAATTATAGAGTGCATTTTTAAAAGTGGCACGCGAAGTCCGACTATTAATAGCAAAAAACAATTCTTTAAATGACTTTAATGTTAATGAACTTATTCAAATGCATACTTTTATGGTTTTGGTTTTATTGCAGTAGATGAGAAGATTGTAATTAAAAAAGTACTTGATTTATTATTCAGTTTCAAATTGTTGTTATTATGCAGCTGTTAAAAACGTAAAAAACACAAATTTTATATGATCTTAATTCGCAATACATATTTAACTGCCAAGTTCAGGTTTTCATACCGCAAAACTTGAATTAATCTATGTACAACATACGATTTTTCTACTGCCGAAAAGCTGAACCTTCCCAGATTTCCTTAAGAGTTCTTGAAGATCCTTAAAACTTTCCTGAACTCAAAATTTGCTTCAAACGACCTTGAAGGTGAGGATTTCTTAAATTTCTAGGTTTCTTTAAATTTTCTAACAATTCCTGACCTTCCCTCGAAATTGCCCTGTATTTCTTACACAACTTCCTTTCGAATGGATATTTTCCTGAAATTCCTCCATTCTCGAAACCTTTCTCCTTTTAGACCTCTTTTCTCTTGAAAATTCCTTAAAGAACCCCCCAATCTTCTTTGAAAATTTCTGGGCGTTCCTTTGAGCTTTCCTTAAAACTTTCTTAATATTACCAGAAGGTTTCCTGGAAGTTGAAGATTTCTTGGATTGTCTTTTTTGAAGATTTTCTGAAAAAAAAAATCTTTTCTCGAAATTGTATTTCCTGCAAAACTTCCGTTCGAAGGGGCATTTTCCTCAAGTTCCTTGAACCTTTCTAAAGATCCCATCTTCCGTCGGAATTCCAACAAAGATTTCTTGAAGGTATGGTTCTCGAATTATTTTTTCGAGTATCCCTCGAAACTTCTTCGATAATCTTACAAAGTTAACTTCAAAGCTGAAGTTTCCTTTACGGTTTCCTTAAATTTCCGTTAAAAATTCTTTAAAGATTCGTCCAATCTTTTCTTAAGAGCCTTGAGCTTTCCTCGAATAAAAGTTTCTTTCGGTTTCTCAAAGATTTCTTGAATTTTTTGTCTCATTTTTCTCAAGATCCCTTCGCGCATACGTGCTATTCCCTCAAAATTCACCAAATGTCTCTTGATGTTTTTTTTGAAGATCTCTCGAAGTTTCCACGAAATTTCCCTGAAATGTCTTCAAAGCTGAACTATATTTGAATTTTCCAAAAGTGTCCTCTGAAGGTGTTTAAGGGCTTACTGAACTCCCTTGAAGTTTCTTCGATTATGAAGATTCTTTAAGGGCTTCTGATCTTCTCTCGAAGTTACTCCATATTTCTCATTAAACTTTCCTGAAGTTACTTCGAATTCCTTCGAAGCCTATCAGAGGATTCTACAAAATTGAAATTTCCTGAGACTTTCGTAAATTTTCCTTAACAATTCTTTAAAGATTCCTTCAAAATATGCGCTTCTGTCAAAACTGACTTAATATCTTTCGAAGTTTCCTCGATCGTGAAGATTGCTCAAATTTTCTTGAGATTTTTCTGAAGAGCTTCTGACTTTAAAATTACTCTATATTTCTCACAAAATTTCCCTGAAGTTCTGACACAGTTGATAAGTATTTCTTCTTCCTGGAGTTTCTCTGGAAATGTTTTTAAAGATTTATCCCAAACTTTCCCGCGCTTTCTTTGACGCCCTGGAAGATATAAAATCCTCCGAAGGTTCTTAAAGCCTTTCTAAACTTCCTGTAAGTTTCGTCGAAATTGAAGATTTCTCGAATTTTCCTCATGATTTCTCTATCCCACAAAACATTCCCGAAATTCCCTTGAAACTGATATTTCCTTTGAATTTATTTCTTTTTCGGCTTTCTTTCGAAGCTTCTCTAAGGATCATACAAAGTAAACCTTCAAGCTGAAATTTCATTTAAGGCTTTTGCTTGGATTTCTCTTCAAAAATTCTTCAGATTGTTCCAAACTTACCTGCGCTTAGCTCAAAGCTTCTCTGAAGATCACTCAAAATTTATCTTTCTTCGAAACTTGAAGCTGAGGTTTTTTTTTTAATTTTAACTAGAAATTTTCTGTAAAATTCTTATATTTTTCCTGAATATCTGGGAAGTTTTCTCAAAACTGGGCATTTCTCGAATTTTCCTACAGATTTCTCTAAATAACTTCTGACCGTTTTTCTTTATGCATTCTTAATAATTATCGACCAAATTGTCGCACAAAACCTAAACTTCCATGGGTCGCCATAAAATGCCTTGAACTGCTTCAGGCTTCTTCAAACTATCTGGGTCTTGGACTACATCAGACGAATGCTTTTGAATTGCTTGACTAAAAAACATACTGTTGCAGCGGTCAACTCCTTGGGGTTGGAAAGCAATTGCATAGTAATTGTTTTTACACCCACTTTTGTTTGTTATTATTTTCTAGTTTCAAGGCGATTGCTGCATATTTTGGTAATATAAAATGCAGCCAAATAATTGCAGTTTTTCCGTTGCATAATACTTCAGTTGTCTGGTGGGACAAAATGTGTAGGCCAGATGGAGACATTTAATAATCTTCAATACAAGGTTACAGTCAGAATTCTGTTTATCCGACAAACTTTTTAAATTTAAAATTATCATTTTAACAATAAATTTTGTATGTTGCACTTTGTACCTCCCCCTTTCTCTGCCCTTAAGTGCAAAACTAAAGTAGTTTGTAACGAAGACTAAATTGCTAGATTTTGCTGTAAATTTGAAGTAATTTTAAACCGATTTTACAATGGAAAATCCTTACACGTCAAGAACTATTTAAAGCCATCGATTGTTATCAGATTAGTTTCAACTTATTTCGTCACGTTCTAAACTGATAAGATAGATGTAGGTATCTAATATTTGTCGTAGGAGTAAAGTGCTAATCCCCTACAAAACAAGATAGGTGCACTTCCTGATATAACGTGTTAGATAAAGCAGCGATGCGAGTACACTTGAAAATTGCGATGTTTTAACAGTGTTTTTATTGTATATTTTTTCCATTTATGTTACGAGGATTGTTGTTGTGTAATTTCGCCCGGAAGAATTGTTTTAATTCGAACAAATTTTAGGTAAATTATAGTTAGGCCTTTATGATACTTGCTGTACCTGTATCCCTTAAGAGCTTTTGTACTTAATTGCACATATTCTAAGCGTTTTAGTATTGTAGTTTATTGCCTTGTTGGATATAAGAACATCCCACACAAGACTTTGGGGACCCACGTTACAACGTTTAGACAATTAGCAGTGTAATTTAGCGAAGATCTTTGGTTGCTAGCTTGCTGAGAATCTTCACAGACTCCGTGCTTTGATTTTGTTTCCCGGGATTAGCTTTAATGACTGACTGACGAAACCCAATTTTATTTATAATTTTGGGGTGTTGTGGGTCTGTGCTGGGCTTTTTTTTAACCTTTATTCTGCCTTAAAGTTAAAACCGAAAATATGGAAGCTTCAAATATTTCCAGATTTTTATTTTGTTTTTAATAAAAGAAAAATTGTAATTTTCAAGAAAAGTTCGTAAATATATCCGAGGTAATATTAAACTAAAAAATTGAAAACAAAAGTCATTAGAAACTAAAAGCAAACTCGAGTTTGTTTGTAAGACGTCTACTTTCCATGAATACAAAATATATATTCGATGCTCGAGTATACTCTCAGGAATTTCTAATAGACTAATTAAAATCGTAAATAGTTTCTCGTGTATACGTAGGTAATATTCACGAGGCACAAAAACTTCCTCAGCTTTGAAATTTTAGAGATATTTCGTATTCCACTCTTGTTAGTTTCTTTGTTGTTTGTTTCTTAAGTAAGAAATGTTGAATATTAATACATGTCGCTGAAGGTACTCAGTTTATCAAAGTTTCTTTATGTAAAAATTTCCTGAATTGAGTGCGGTTATTAAAATTTAATATTTGAAGTACCAGAAAGTTTAAGAATATTGTTAATTTTCCAGTCTGCAGAGGTAAACTCAGATCTCTACTAATTTTTGCAGATTCGATGTTTTACAAATTTATTTGAAAGATTAAAAATGCAGTTCGTGTTTGCTAGATACCTCAAACGTGAGTGCTGGATTTGTTTGCTTAATGATAGCTTCAATAACGATGTTTTGTATTTATGGGAATCCACTTCAAAGAACGTTGCCCTTTATGTTATTATTTGGCCCAATTTTCCGTAATTTTTGTGGTTAAGTTAGCCAATGTATGAAAGCCCTGAGCTCTCTTTTCACTTGTTTAGCTATCTTTGAATGCCTTGGACTGTTTTTAAGTACTTTAAACTAGTTTGCAATTTTCCATGAATGTCTTTTAACTGTCTTGAAATGTATTGCAATGCTATGTTGGAATATTTTGAATCGCTCTGTAATGCATTAAGCCTTTTTAAGCACTTTAAATATCTTTGAATTTCTTAATATAATATAATAAGTGACTCAGAATGTCTCGAATTATCTAGAAATTGTTTAAACTGTGCCTTAAACTGCTTTTTACTGCCTTGGAAAGCCTCGAACTGTCTTGGAATATCTTTCATTGCTTTGAACCATCTTGGAATATTTTTAACTGTTTCTAGAATGCCCTAAAATTATTGGGAATACCTTCAAGTTTGTTTGAATATCTTTTACTGCATCTGAATACCTCTAATAATTGTCTTGAAATTACATACTTAAACTGTTTCGTCAACTGCTCTGCACTGTCTTAAAACGTCTTTAAATGTTTTGAACTATTTTGGAACATGTTAAACTGTTTTGGAATGCTGTGGGGCCTCTTCGAATGCCTTGATATGTTTTAAATATTTTTAACTTTCTTTGAATGCCTCAAATTGCCTTGAATTTATTGAAACTGTTTCTTCAACTGATTTGCACTGACTTGAAACGATCCTGGAATGCTTTTAACTTTCTTGGAATATTTTAAACTATTTTGGAATGCTTTAAAGTATCTTTAAATGCATTAACATTTGTTTTAATGTTTTTAGCTGTTTTTGAATGCGTCGGAATTGTCTCGAAATCATGAACTGCTTTGCCATGTTTTGAATTCCCTTTGAGTGTGTTGATCTCTCTTTAAATGCCTTGCATTCTCTTTGAATACCTAAAACTATCTTGAACGGTCTTGCGGTTCCTTCAATTTCCTTCTGAATTTTTCATTGAAGAGTTTGAAATCTCTTCAATGTTTTGAACTGCCTTCGAATTTCTTGAAACGCCACAAAATGCTTTAAGATACGCCGGGGAATTAGGAACTGATTTGAAATGCTTAGAAATTGCTTTGAATATTGCGAACTTCCATTAATCTTCAACTCTCTTTAATACATTGAAATTATCTTTAAATGCAATGAATTTGTCTTGAATGCCTTGAACTCCTTTTTAATATCTTCAACAGTCTTCAAGTGACTTGAATTGTCCTGGGCTGTCTTGGAATTCTTGGAACTCTCTTGAAAGCCCGCCTTGAACATTTTTGTAATGGCTTAAGCTGTCTTAGAATTCTTTGAACAATGCTTGGACCCAATTTGCATGACTTTAATATTTTTTAACGTCCCGAATTGTTTTGGAATGCCTAGAATATTCTGAGCGGCCTGATTTTCAGAATTTTTAGGACTTCATTACGGATCAAACGACTTCTCCGTAGTTAATCTTTTGTGTTAAAACTATTAAATGGTGTAAATTCAACACATAATTAGCAAACAACCTAAATATATTTTCTGTTTGGTTTTGAAATGGAAAATTTTTAATTTAATTAATTCAAAGCATCCCCAAATTATTTAAAAAACTTGAAGACAGTTTAAGACATTCCAGAGTAATTTCAAAGCAGTAAGTAGAAAGCAATAATTGAAGAAACGGAAACATTATTATTATTATTATTATTATTATATATCTTTATTTAGCCACACAAAATTCAAAACATTTAAAGAGACTATTAAGGTATTCCAGCACAGCTTCAGATATTCAAAGATTTTAAAGAATTCCACTGACTCAAGATAATTCAAGAAATTCCATAAAAGTTCCAAGACGGTACAAAGCACTTCCAACAACAAATGAGTTTAGTTCATAAACTGATATTATTATTATTTTTTTAGTTTTGAAGTTGTTAAAATGGTGTCAAAATTTCTCGTAACATTGGAAGAAAGGTTAGTTAAAAAATATATTTTGTCTTTCCACTCGATTTCTTAATTTATCCTTGCATTAAAAATATATGAGTTTTAATTAGTCGAAGGAATGAATTCATTTAACCAAACCTTTGTGTAGCGCAAATCCATTAATTTATTAACTAACAATAGCTGTAAGTTTTCTATAAAACATCTGCTGTTAAATGAAATGCAGGTATGCAGATTATGGCCAGTATTAATCATTGTGCACGTGGACACTTGGAATTGTGCCCGAACAACTTGATCCGGTTTTAAGTCACTTATAGATCGCGAACTGGTAGTAGCTACACAAGTACGTCGTAATTTCAATTACTGGTGTGTTTTTAATAGAAATGCGTGGAAAATGTGAATTGTGCAATATTTTGGCATTTGTCTGTTTTGGACGGTTTCGTGTTAAAATAGGCATGGATATTTTGGAAACCTTAGCAATTAAGGTATGGTAATTGATATTTTTATTCTGGAAATGTTTGGGGTTTTTACTTTTCGTTTAATGAAATTTTATCAAGTGTTTACAGATTAATTGTGATATGGTAAAGCTTAATTTAGATTCTTATTGGAAAATGTTGTGGCTTTTACTTTACTGTTTCTTAAAATTTTAATCAGATGTGTGCAAATAATTTGTAAAGTGGTAAACATTTACTAATCAAGTGTTTTATTTGGTTATTTTACAAAACATTTTAATATTGAAATCCTGATTAAGAGGTTCGGAATGTTCTTAAGCTAGGTAGAAATGCAAAGTAACCTTGACGAGATTATTTAACAGATGTTTGGTTTGTTTGGGCTTATCTTAATGGCTTCATATTTTTTGTCTGAAAAACAGGAAATAATTAATTGATAAAAGAATAATTCGAATTGAGAGGTGAAAATGTTGCGTTTATTAAAGCCAACAGAATTTTGTTAAAGCTAAAGAAGGATGCAAAACTAGCTTGGTGTTTTTTTTTAAATTGAATGTGCAATTTTTATTAAAATTTATTTGTGAAAATGCTTGATCCGTCTTATCAAATAATAAAAGCCAAATTGTTTTAATACATCTAGAAATTTCATACTAAACGAAGATATGCACAAAACAAAATCAAACGTTAGGACATATTTGGAAAACAGTTAGTGCAACTCATTTTGAAATTTTGGTTATCTTTTACGAAAATTACTTTCTATTTTGTTGGTTAAACTGAGGGTAAAACACAAATGGCAGAATATGATTGGAAAATTAATGTTTATTGATAAAAGGCATTCTTTGGTAATTTTTAAAAATTTTCCCTATAAGAAATCTTAGAACTCCAGCTGAATTAAATTCGTACCTTCTAAAAAAATCCTAAAATTGCCAAAGAATTTTTTATCAAAAATTTTCATTTGGTGTACGTCCATTCTAAGATCTTTTGTTATAACAAAGTGCAGAATGAAGATTTGCAAATCGTAAAATTGCCCTTCCATCTTTTATTGTTCAAAATTGTTAATGATTACGAAAGCTTTTAAATGTCATCTGAGATTGCAATAAAAGAAAACTTTAAAGCTGTTAGAAAATTTTTAAAGGAAGAGTTGCTCGGGTTTCTCAGCATTAAAAAATTCTTTACCATTGTACTGTCCCATCTTCTTTTTTTTCGAAGATATACTTTCATTATTATCGGTGAGATTTTCACAAAAGGATATAAATTTATTACAGGCTCCCGTAAATACTTTTATTTCCGACGCCATTTTGAGTCCGGAAAGTGAGCTATTACGGTATCAGAGCCGGAAAGTGTTACCTAGCAACACTTTCCGGCCTGTCACATGTTGACGTTATTGAAAAAGTGTTTACAGTATGAAATAAAATACATAACGACATTCGTCCGTGAACTCATTTTACAGCACTCGTTTCGAGTTTCAAGACTCGGCTCCTTACGTCGCCTCGTCTTTAAACATCTGACTCGTGCTGTAAAATATGCGTTCCCGGACTTGTGACGTTAATTACTATTATTTCATACTGTCTGGTAAATTCAGTTTCCCGGCGCCATTTTGTGTCCGGAAAATGAGCTATTACGGTATCAGAGCCGGAAAATGTTGCTTGGCAACATTTTCCGGACAGTTATTTTATGCACCCAATCAGAGCCCGTAAAAGTCTAACCAAGCCACACCTACCGGCTTTGACACAGTAATGTCACATGTTGACGTTTTGAAAAAGCGTCACATGTAAAAATTAAAAATCAAATTGTTGACAGTATGAAATAAAATACATAACGACATTCGTCCGTGAACTCTTTTTACAGTACTCGTTTCGAGTTTCAAGACTCGGCTCCTTGCGTCGCCTCGTCTTTAAACATCTTACTCGTACTGTAAAATATGAGTTCCCGGACTTGTGACGTTAATTACTATTGAAGTACCTTGAACTGCCTTAAAATTGCCCGAACCGCTTAGCCTATCTTCGAACGCTTTGAACTATTTTTTGGAAATGTTTTGAATGGCCAAGGACTGTCTTTGAATGTTTTTAATTCTCTTTGAATATCTCGAATTGTCTTGGTATGTCTTGTCTTGCCTGCAAGTGCTTTGTACTGTTTTGGAATTTTTATGGGATTTCTTTCTATCCTGAGTCGGTGGAATTGTTTAAAATCTTTGAATATCTTAAGTTGTGCTGGACTGCCTTAATAGTCTTTTTAAATGTTTTGCATTTTGTTTGAAAGTCTTAAATATCTTTGAATGCCCCGAATTATCTTGTAATTGTTAAAACTGTTTTCTCAATTGCTTTCTACTGCCTTGAAATTACTCTGGAATGTCTTAAAAAACTTTCTTCTTGAATAATTTTGGAATGTTTTCAATAGTGGAATACCTTGAATTGTCTTGAAAATTGTCTTGGAATATTTAAACTGTAGCAAAGCTTCTTTGAATGTTTTGAACTCTGAATCCATCAAACTGTTTCTTTTAATGTCTTAAGATCGCTTTGAATGTCTTAAACTGTCGTGTAATGCCTCAAACTATCTGCGGATTTCTTAAAATGTCGCAAAGTGCCTTGAATAGTCGCAGAATACTTTGAACCGCTTTAAAATGATTTGAACTTCCTTTTATTGAATTGAGCTTCCTTATTTGTATTTTTGAAGTTTCTTTCTTAATATTTAGAACTCTTTGAATAATATTAAGAGTACCTTCAACTGTCTGAAAATATTTTGAACTATTTTGGAATGCTTCATATTTTTTTGAATGACTCAAACTCTCGCTTAACACTTTGAATTTTTTTTAATATCTCGAATTGTCTGAAAATGACCCTGAACTGAACTGTGACCAAAGGCTGTGTTTGTTTTCAAATAAAATTTTTTCAATTCTCTTCGGATAGGTATTTGAAGTAGGTACTTTGGAATATTTGAATTGTTGTGGAAAATTTAAACTTTGTATTGATCTTCTTTCATTGAATGTCTTAAACTGTCTTGGAAGCTCTTAAAATTCTTTGGAATGTCTTGCATTCCTTGAACTGTCTCTGAACGTTGTGAATGTTTGAATAGCTTTGGAACTTCTTTAAATGTCTTGCAAGTCCCTTTTGATATCTTGACCACCCCCCTTTTAATATTTCGAATTGCTTTGAATTGCCTTGATTTGTCTTTGAATGTTTTGAAGTCCTTTATAATGGTTTTTGAACTACTTTTAAATGTTTCAATTGTCTTCGAAGGGCTTAAACTACCTTGGAATGTCTGGAATTACTTCGGAAGAATGCCTCTCTTCGAATGTCTTTTAATGTTTTGAACTACCTTTGCATGTTTTTTGAATATATCGAACTGCTTTAGAATTTCTTTCTTGGAATATTTGAACTACTGGACTTTCCTGGAATGTCTTAAAAAGCCCGTTTGATACCTTAAATTCTCTTTTAATGCTTTGAAATGCCTTGATTTTTCTTGGACTTCTGTTTCATGTTTTTTGAACTAACTTAAATTGTTTCGGTTGTCTTTGAATGCCTAGAATTGTCTTGGAAGCTCTTAAACTTTTTTGGGAAGTCTTATATTGCATTGGAAAAATGTCTTGTTCTCTCTTTGAATGCCCTGACCTGCTTTTATATGTATCGAACTGCTGTCTTCTACCTTCTTGGAATGTTTGAACTGCTTTGAAATATTTTGAACATTTTTGGAACGTCTTAAAAGACTCTTTTGATCCTTTGAATTCTCTGTTAATGCCTCGAATTGCTTTGAAATTAATCGATTTTTCTTTAAATGTTTTGAACTCCTTTTCATTGTGTTTCGAACTATCTTTAAATATTTTGACTATCTTTAATTGCCGTAAACTATCTTGGAAATGCCTTGCGAAGGCCCCGACTTGCCTTTTAAACTGTCTTAAAATGTCAAGAAACTTTCTTGGAATCTTTTGACTTTCTTAGAATGCCTTTAAATGTTTTGAAATTATTTTAAAGTTCTTTCAATGTTTTGAACTCTTTCCGAACGTTTGTACACTCGTTGAATGCTTCGAGCTATCGTAAACTATCTTGAACTCTCTTTCAACTCCTTGCATTGTCCTGAAATGCATTGAAATGCATTGAACTGCCTTGAATTGTCTTGGAGTACCTTGAAGTATCTTGAACTACCTTGAAATACATTAAACTGGCATGAAATATCTTAAATTGCCTTGGAATATCTTCTACTCCCTGGAATCTTCAACTAGTTTGCAATGCATCGAACTTTCTTTGTATGCCTCGAGTTATCTCTTATTCAGTACCTTGAATTGTCTTAAAATTCCTTCAGTTGTCTTGGAATCTCTGGAATTGTCTATCTGTCTTTGAATGGCTTGAACTGTCTCGGTATGTTTTAAGTTACCTGAGATTTAGTATATCCTAAAAATGCCTGTTGGTTGCCTCATTAAGGATCAAAATACTGTTGCGATTACCAAGCCCTCAGTATAAAACTATGTGGTTGGGAAAATTTTTAATTAAATTCAGCAAATAATTATGAACCAACAAAAATATCTCATATTTTGGTTTGATATGCGAAAAATGCAATAATTTTCTAAAATTAAAAATGAAAGTAGTAATTTTGTTGATGTATTTATTCAAATGCAGATGAAAAGAAAATGGCGATGGATAAAACTTATAGATTTTTCATGGTAATTCATTCAACGTTGAAATAAAATTACATCTTCCTTGTACCACACGTAATGAATAATTAATAAAAATGATGAATGCGAAATATTTAAATCTGAGGCACGTTAGTTAATTTGAATGCATATTAAAATATGAGAACATCGCGTCGTTGTAAAAATTTAATAACTCCCACGTGATGGGGTTCCGTAGAACGTGGAAAACGATGGTTAGCATTTTGCATACCCCGAGACTCCGGTCGGTAACAATAAATTTTATTACTGCAAATGTTTTGCAACCGCTTCCGGTTCGCGCGTTCCTGGTGCTTTTCAGAAAATTGTAATACGTCCTTTTGTATTGTTAGGTCTAGCATTTTAGTCTTAACCACCGATCTGTTGAAATTCACCGCTTGGAACTTCCTTGTTACCCTATAAATGCCACATTTTGTAAAACTCTTCGTTAAATTAAGCTGAATTCTGTGGAGTGTAACTGAGTTTTTAATTTACATTTTCAGTTTATTATTTTAAAAGGTTTTTTAGTTTAGAATATTAAAACTTCCTCCAGTAGAAAAGTCAAAGATTGTACATTAAAAAGTGACCTTGAGAAGGCCTTTCAGGGCTTTCACTGTTCTGAAACTTATTTAGAAGTCATGTTAAATTTTTTTTAGCGACGACGTTAACGTTTGTATCCTGAAAAGGCGAATATTTTTTGTCACTCACTTTTTTTGACATGCTTAATATAAAATTCAGAAGGTGAGTTAGCAATTCTTGCGTAAAAAACGAACGCTGGAGTTTTTCAGGACTTCGTAACCCGCAGTGTTTTATTTGTTTGATGGGCAAAATTCCGTTCCTTAACAGTCTCGTGGTCAACCATTAATTATAATTGTTATTTATTATTTTAAGTATCTTCAGGAAGCTACGAATAAACTTCGATTGTTATGGTTGTTTTCGAATGTAAAAATTATGTAAAGCGTAATTTTTCATGTAAATTCCACGTGAATGTCGCGACTAACGTTTAGTATCGTTTTACAGCCTCGTGCTAATAAGTAATTAGTGATAAAAATCAAGTTGCCATTGACGTATTTCGAAATGTTGAAATGTTTAAACAAATCCGGTTGTTTAGTTCAGCACGAGCAGCCGTAAAAATAAAAATTGATAGCCATAACTCTAACTAGCGTGTTTCTCTCGCAAAACCCAGCAAAGCGGGTTGTTCTTGTTTTTGGGGGTTTTTCTACCCCCAGCTTTTTTTGCGACGAGTAGGAGTTCTTCCACATGGATAAAACCGGAAAAAAGGTATACGCGTACTTCAGAGCCGGTTGGGGATTTTTATGCAGGATCTGTTACATTACATCGTTTTTTCCTGTTTCCGCGAGCGTTGCTTTATCTGAGGCGTTCGCAGGTGATTGTGGTGGCTTTAGGATTCGGCAGGAAAAAAAGTAGAAAACCGTGTCTCGATGCTTGTATTAATAATACAGTTATGGTGCAGGACTATTTCGACTTCAATGTGATACTTTGGCTGTAATAAAATAAACGGTAATGCAGGAACGGTTTTTTCTTTTGGAATTGGATCGTTCCCAATTTTATCGGGGTTTTTGAAAAGGAATTTCCTAGAAATTTTAAACTAAATTACTTTGTTTGTTGAATTCTACAAGAAAATTCAATGATAAGCTGAAAATAACCAGACTTGATTTTTAGAATGAACCATAATTTATGACGTAATTTCCTGAAGTTTTGAAAAATGATTTTCAGATTTTCAAGTTTAAATAAAAAAGTAAATTACTTTATTACTGGCTCCGCCAAGAAAATTCAACGTGAAGCTGGAAGTAACAAGCCAATTCTTCAGGAGTAAAACAATTAACTTGTTAGCTAGAAAACTTTTTATTTAAAAATAAGTAAACGATTTTCTCAAATTTCAAAACCCTTCGGAGGTTTCCTTACACAATTATCTGAAAATTTCAAGTCGAAGTTCTTAGGTTACCTGAAAAACTCGGAGCTTTCAGGTGATTCTTTGTGAGTAAAGCGATTACTTCCTAGTTAAAAATTATATAATTTTTATTTACTAATTTAATAATTAATTTTAAAACCTAGTTTAAAGAGGCTGAGCTTTTTAGGCTGAATTTTCTTGTTTCCTGAAAAAAAAAACAGTTAATTTTTCAAGATCAAAACGATTTAGTTCTTGTGTATGGTCATTCGCGTTGTGTTGATCGCAGCCTTAAGGCTGCTTATACTAGGGAAATATGTTCTTTGCAGTGGTGATTTAGTTCTTAGTTAACGAAAATCATAGATATTTTCACTAAAAACAAGTTTAAACAATTACTGGAGAGTTCAAAACTCTTCAGGTGTTTCCTCAAAATGTGAGCTTTTTCAGGTTAAATAAATATTCTGGGGAAAAAACAGAGAAATTCGGTTGATTTTTCAGGAATGAAAGATTCAACTTCTTAGAACGAGATTGAACGATTTTCAGAAATTTTAAAACTCTTCAGGGGTTTCCTTCCTTCTTAGGTTACCTGAAAACTAGCAACTTTCAGGTTATTCTTTAGGAGTAAAGCGATTACCTTCTTGGTTAATAAAAATCATAGTTAGAAACACGTTTAAATGATTTTTGGAAGTTTTAAAGTTCTTTAAGGGTTTCCTCGAACATAGCTTTTCGGACTGAATGTTTCTAGGTTACCTGGAAAAATAAGGAAAACCTTGGAATTAAATTTATTTCTTGATTAAAACAGGTTATTAATATTTTAATTTAAAAGCCCAGTTTAAAAAAATTCAGGGGCTTCTTCCCTTTTTCAGGTTGAAGATTCTTAAGTTGTCAAAAAAAAAACTGAAATTTGGTCGATTTTTCAGGATAAAGAAAGCAATTAATTTCTCAGATAACAAAATTATTGATGTTTTAATTAAAAATGACTAAGCAATTTTCCGAATGTTCAAAGCTATCAAAGGCTGGTTTTCTGAAATATGAAATATAATCTGAAATTTTGAAGCCGGATGTTACTTGAAACACTAAGAACTTTCATATCATACTTTAAAGTAAACCGATTACCTTCTTAGTCTTAGTTATGTAATAGAAATTATTGGTATTGTTATTTACCAACGCGTTTAAACGATTTACGGATTTCCTCGTACATAGTTGGAGTTTTTCTGAATGTTCCGAGATTACCTGAAAGAAGAGGCAAATTCAGACAATTTCTCTGAAGTAAAATGATTAATTTCTTGTTCGAGACAAATTATTGCTCCAATTTAAAAATTGGGTTTAGTTTTGAAAATTTCAGGGGTTTCCTGAATCATTAAGCTTTTTCAGGTTAAAGTTTATAGGCTTCCTGAAATGAAATAGGGAATTGCAGCCGATTTTACAGGAGAATAAGGGATTAATTCTTAATTGATTAAAATTATTAATAATTTCATTGAAAAACGAAGGTAAACAGGAGTTTTCTCAAACATAAGTTAAGCTTTTGCAGACTTAATGTTCCTGGGCTTCCTGAAAAAATTAGGGAATTACAGTCGGACTTTTCAGCAAACTATGTAATTGTTAATTGTCGAAACTTATTGATATTTTTATTTAAAAACCAGTTTAAACAGTTAATGGAAGGTTCAGTAGTTTCCTCAAACATTAGTTGCACTTTATTAGACTCAACTTTCTTGGGCTTCTTAAAAAAAGGAAATTTCAGTTGAGTTTTCATTAGTTATTCTTAGTTTACGAAAATCATCTATATTTTCGGTGAAAAGTTTGAATAATTATTGGAATGTTGAAAGGCTTTCATCAGTTTTCCCAAAGATTTTCAGACTGAAGATTCTTATTAAATATTTAGGTTACTTGCAAAAAATAAGAAACTTGAGACGACTTCTTTATAGTAAAATTTTCATGGCCAACTTAAGGCCAAATAGAACATGAATGGATTGTACACTTATTTCATATTTTTCTGAATAACAAAAAATTTACTAAAATCATTCTGAGGTTCTCAGCGTTTGCATAGAAATTAACAATTAACTTACTTAACACAAATTGTTATGAATATAAAACATCTTTATCGCTTCTGAAACTCTCTTAAAATGCATTTTTAGTTATGACAAATTTAAAAAGTTTAAATAAACTAAAGTTTTAATTTCGAATTTTATCAGGGTGTTTGCAAAAGAACTTCCTAGAAATTTCAAACAAGAAAATTCAACGAGAAGCTGAAAATGACAAACCAAACTTGATCTTCAGAACCAATCAAGCTTTTTAAGGAAATTTCCTGAAGTTATGAAGAATGATTTTCAGATGTTGAAGCTTAAATAATTAAAAAATTTAGTAATGCATTTTTGGACTGTTTAAAAAGGAACTTCCTAGAAATCTTACCGAATTCTACAAGAAAATTCAACGAAAAGCTGAAACTAACAAGCCAGACTTGGTTTTTTGGCGAAATTTCCTGAAGTTTGAGGAAATAATTTTCACTTCCGTGTATGTATTTTCCAAGCAGCTTTGGAACTTCCTTGAATTTCCCTGTGGGTTTTTGAGTTTTAACTGCCTAAAATCTTTCATAAGCTGCATATTTTGCAATTTTTATAATTTTTAAGGCTCCCTTTTGGAATTTCAAGGAGATTTCCCCAAATTACAGCCTTTAATTTTTATCTAAAACCATTCGTGTGAATTTTCACGTCCTTTATTTTCTACTTTAGTAGTTTTTTAAAAAGGCAATGACGATTTGTCATCCTGTAAATTACATTGTTAATCCAATATTGACCTGTAATGTTTGTTCGCCTTTTAGTTAGCTCGAATTCCATTCGTATTGTTAACTAACAAATTAGATATTGATTACCTAATCGGAATTTTTGTGCACGTTATTGACACTCTGCTCCACCTTTATACTGATTGCTTCAACAGTTATCGTTAACTAAAGGTTAGTTAAATTAGCTTGTGTTAATGAACGTATTTTTTGAACTTTGTTAAGCGAAACTTGTGCCTTTTCATTAGTTCAAATTAACTGGGATATTCTAACTAATACGACATTCGACAAGTTTCTTTAATGGTTCGTTTGCTTTTTATATAAACAAACACGAGAACAAACAACGGTTTTTTACGTCCTTTTATATTTGTTAAGTTATAGGAAAATACTTCAATATGATTGAAAGTATCTTACTAGGCTTGAATGTTTAATTTTTATGGATTTTCTACACATTGGTGAGTTTGAGTTGCATCTTTTTTTAAGATTTCTGAGTCAAACGAGTGCTTTCGTAGTTTAATTTAGATGTTTTAGCTGCTGAGGCATACTAATTTATCCTTTTCTTTTCAGGTAAGCAAACGCAACAGCTCCGTACTTTTCGATATCCTCTATAAAAACGTTAGAGATGAAGCCTCGTAGTGAGTGGTAAGTCGATGTTAGGTATTATTAAACGTGCCCGGAATATCAAACCGGAGTGCGTGCATCGAATGTTATAGTTTAGTTCGTTTGTAAACATAAAATGGACGCGTTAACTCGTCAAAGGATTGCTCTGGGCATTGTCCACTCGGTTAATACCAAGGTTTGTTTTAGTCAGTTTATCTAACGTGTTAACCAGAAAGATGTTGTTTGGTCATTAGTAATTAAACTTGCACAACATCCTACCGTTACAAAATCTTCTCGCCGGTAAGGCACACGGTCGTTTGTTACGAGTTTACTCTTGTAATCGTCAAAAACAGATTTTGGTGTTAGCCAGTTAGCCAGAAGTGGAGTTAAAGTTTTAAGAAAACAAATACGACAGGAAACAAACAAGGAAGGTTAAAACACTCCGAATAATTAATCGATAATTGTAAGCACCTCGAGGTACAATTAAAAAAATTAAAGGACGCTGGAAATTTAGTTAATTTGCAACCTTGGATTAATGGGTACGAATTTACCATGAACGCATCATGAATTTACTGATAAAAAGCACATTTTTGTCGTTAACAAGCGGATAACTTTCCAATATTTTTTTTACTTAATTCCATCTCAGTCTTAAGTGAGAAGGTAAATGTTTTCGTAAAGTTATGTGCTGAGTTAAGGACGAAAATATACTTTCTATTAACGAAGATTACAAATCACAAATTGTTAAAAGAACATATAACTTGTAAGGACAAAGAATGAAAATGAAGTTGTTTCAGATTTCAGCACAAATTTAAGCATAAACTTAGCTTGGGGCTAAGACTTCAGCTAAGGGACGATATTTCAGTTCAGACTCAAGCTAAAGCTTATCCTTTAAGTCAAACTAAACCACGGTTTAAGTGTAGTGAAGTTGACTTAAACCCTAGTTTCCCTGGCTTCAGTTTTGCTTCTCCTAAACTTGTGCTGAAATACCGTCCATCAGACTTAACCTTTAGCAAACTTTTCAAAAATAAAATTACACATTCTGCTCTTTTTTCTACGCAAGGCATTTCGGAAGGGTTCCAAACTAACTAATTTTACCTGGCTTCTGATTAAATGCAGGGTTAAAATTTCAACCAATTTCTTGCGTTTGTGTTGTAATAGTAATTTTTCGCAAATTTAATTATAATTCAAACAGTTGAAATTCAATTCGTATAAAACGGTCTGGTTGATATGGCGGTGCATTTTCTTGACATTAAGCTTGGTGCATTAAACAAGCAGCAGGAAAACATAAAGGTACATACATTTTAGAGTTGAAGGGTGGAAGGAAGTGTAAGTTATCTGGCTTCCTTTGTGGGACTCGTGGAAATGCATTTATAAAACGCAAAGTCAAGCGTAGAAATACGGATGCAAAATGTAACGGTATCATAAGTGCATTTTGAGCTTCTCTGGGGTGTTTATTTGTATATTTTGTAACTTGATTATTGTGCTGAAATTAGCTGGGTTGCGACCTTACCTTCTCTAAATATTCCGATGTTTTTTTGTTTAGTACATAAAGTTTTCTAGATGTTTGTAAATAGGATACAGACTGAATAATAAAAAAATACATTTCGTGATTATAAAAAAATGCCAAGAATGATTTATGGAAAACATGTGAAATTAACAAATTTTATGCTTATCAATTGATAAGATTATCTGGTGGCCTTTCGTAATTATTTACATTTGTTGCTCTCGCTGTAATTGCAGCATGTCATGATATTTCTATGTTTTCGAACATTTGCATTTTGCTTTTTCGCTTGCATTTCCCTACGTTTTCTGCGTGCTTTGTATTATGCAGATTTGTAAGTTGTAAGGCCTTTTTTACTGTTTCCCGTAAGTCATTTCCAATTTAATTTTCATAATTTATGTGTCGAGGATAAATAATGCAAATGAGTCAATTATTTTTTCTTGTTACAGTTTTTTACTTGAACGCAAGTTGAATAAAGTTCAAGTTCAGGTGTTAAATATAACCCATTAAGTCATGTAAAATAATTGTGACCGTTGAGAAAGATTTTCCCTTTTTTTCGTTAAGTACAAGTAACAAAAGAAATCTGTTTACGTATAAACTGCCATATCCACTGATTTCTATAAATATCGTAACGATGAATGTCGTCTCCTCCGAATATCAGTTTCCCTGGGCGGCTGTGACATCGCCATTGTAAATATAATGTCCAAAACATGTATTCGACCATTAATAATAATGACGAGAAGTCGACGACTTTTTCTTGTGCTAAAAATAGGATCCTTTTAAATCTAAATTTGTACTTCAGGAAGTGTTGAAACTAATTTTTTTAAAGCTTTTTTTGGAGTTCAGGCGAATATTCCGGCAGTCTAAGTCGTTTTTTGCTTTCGCGTTAGAATGTTGCTTCTCAATTTATTGAGAAATCGAGGATTAGGATGAATATTCAGTTAAGGTGGGTGTTACCTTCAATATTCCACAAGGACGAGCTGTCCCTGTAAATATATTTATTTGGCTTCGTATTACCCGTACACGTAAAATTACCTTTTTAGGTGGATCGATACTCATCAATCATTTTTTTTTGTTATTCACACCCTGTTCGTGTAAATACACACCCCTGTTTATGTATTGTTATTTTAAGGACTTCGAATTTCGTAATTGGGAGTTTACCATATTAATCATAAAGTTTTTCAGTTTTTGCCTCGGGGTTGAGAACAAATTTTGCCAAGCTGTCTGCTGTATTTTTATTTATTTTTAGGTTGTTTGGGTTATTTAAGTTCTTCAGTTTGTTTAGTTGGTTGTTTGATAGTCTTCTTCGAGCTTTTTGTAGTAATTACGTGGACTTTATAACAATTTATAAATATTTTAATCAGTGGAATACACATAATCAAATGTAAACCAAGGAAATTCGCCAAAAAAACTTTTAAACTGATAAAGGACAAAAATAATCTTAAAGGAAATGTACTTCAAGACCGAGCTCGATGTTCAAACTCGCAAGTAAGTCTTTTAATTAGAAAACGAAAGTTAAACTCTGATTTTATTGAAAGAATGTAAGATATTTGATAATAAGTTCTGTAAAATTAAGGGGTAGAAGTGGGAATGCTCTTCGATTTTCCCCAGTTTCGTTTGTCATTTCTGTCCGTTCGACATTTAAAGGTTTTTTGTTTTTATCGTTTTTAATTTCCGATGTTTGAAAGATGCCAAACGAAATCGATGCAGCGTTCAGGAAATATCGAAAATTTAACTCTTAATGTTTCTGTTTAAATTGTAAACTTGTGTAGAACGAAAGGGTGGGGCTGTTCTTCGAAGAAATTTTTCAATTGTGGGCTTTTAATGATTTTCTAGATTTTTATAGTTCAGCGGAGGAAGGTTATTTGTTGCTTGCTATGTAAATAAGTTGCTGTTATTATTAGGTCGTTGAAAGCCCCAGAGATATTAAATTTTCACGGTAAATCCATTACAGCATGACAGATTGTTGTTACCAGTTATAAATATTTTCCTTTTACGAGAGATTCAATCAATAAATAAAGTTTTGCTACAAAAGGTTTTACTATGTAACGTGTGATCACGAAAAGTTTGTCTGGGGTGTCATTTATTAATATGCATACCTTCACTTGTTGCTAGTTAACCTAACCTAACTAAAATCTAGCTGTCACGTAAAGTTCAACGTTGTGGCATTACAAAATTGTTCAAGGCATTTGAAGAAAGTTCAAAGAATTTCAGAACATTCCAAGACAGTTGAAGAAACTCAATCACAATTCAAGTCACTCGAAGACAGTTAAAGAAACCCAATCACAATTCAAGTCACTTGAAGACAGTTTGGGTATAGGTATAAAGACGGTCCAAGGTATTCAAAGACAGCTAAAGATATTCAATAGAGCTTTAGGCATTCAAAGATACTTCAGGTAATTAAAGACAGTTGAAGATAAATGGAAGTTCGCTATATTCAAACAACTAAGCATTTCAAAACAGTTTACAGTATTCCGAGATAGATCAAACCATTCTATGACGTTTCAAGAAATTCGAAGATAGCATTATACGTCAGTTTGGTGTATTCAAAGAAAATTCATTGGAAGAGATTTCAATACCTTCAAAGAATGTTCTAAGCATTGCCACAGTTTAAGCATTCCGAGCCAGTTGAAGTAATTTGAAAACAGTTCAAGGCATTATACGATAGTTCACTGTATTCTAAGAGAGTTCAAAATATTAGAAGAGACTTCAGGCAATTTGTAGGAAGTTCTGAGCGTTCCTAAAGTTTAGCCATTCCAAGAAATTCAAATGAAATTCAAGGACTTGCAAAGCAGTTCAAGAAACTTCATGACGGTTCAAGGTATTACATAATAGTTTCATGACAGTACAAAGCAGTTAAATACATAGTTTAAGCAATTTCAAGGTGATTCGTGGTGTCCAAAGAGAATCAAAGATTTCCATGCAAATTTCAAGGCGTTTAAGACGTTTTAAAATAGTGTAAGATACTCCAAGGTAGATCAAAGATTGGAAGGCAGTTCAAGGCATTCCATGGTTGTTTTAAGACAGTACAAAGCAGTTGGAGAAACGGTTTAAGCAATTTCAAGACAATTCGAGGCATTCTAAATCTGTTCAAGATATTTCAAGATATCATTTAAAAGCATTTCAAGACGAGGCATTCCAGGATAGTCTCAAGACAGTACAAAGCAGTTGAGAAAGAAACAGTTTAAGCAATTCCAAAATAGCTTGAGGCATTCAGAGACAGTAAAAATATCTAAACAAATTTTAAGGCATTTAAAGACAGTTACAGTGCATTTCAAAACAGTTAAAAGGCATTCAAGGGAAGTTCTAAACTAGTTTAACGTATTTAAATACAATTAAATAGAATTAAATGAGTTCAGAGCGAGCTCAAGGCATTCATATAGTTGAAAGCAAGCAAACAGTTTCAAGTCAGCACTTAGTATTCAACGATAGTACAGAGAACAAGTTATTCTAAGACTATGTGTAAATGAAAACATTCAAGAACTTCAACGGAGCTCAAGGCATTCCAAGGGAGTTCAAAATATTTTAAGATTGTTCAAAACATTTCAAGGCATATCAAGATGATTAAAGCATTCCAGGAATGTTTCAAAATAATTTAAAGTAGGTATTTGAAGAAAAATCAAGGCATTCGAAGAGATTTCAGGGCATTAAAAAAGTGCTCAAGGCATTCAAGGCAAACAGCTCCAAGCATTCGACGATAATTTAAACAACTCAAAAACAATTTGAGGTTTCCAAAGAAAATTCATGCCATGCAAAAAGAGTTCAAGGTATTTAAATTATCCAAGATATTCCATGATATTTCTAAAACAGTACAATGAAGTAAAAAATATCTTCCATGGAAGGTAAATGAGTTACTCAAACATTCAAGATTTGAGCACTTACTTAACTCTCTTGCTGTGTAAACTATTAACTAAGCTTAAGTAATATGGAGTTCGAAGATTTTCACTTAAGTAATAAATTCTAAGTGGGCAAACTGTCCAACAAGGTTCTCAATCCTCTCCAGTTGCTAGTGGGGTTCCTCTGGAAATCACCATAGGATCTCTCTTATTTTTTTATTAGTAACATGGTTTGCAGTAAAGTTTAAGTGAACGTAAAAGAGCAGCACCTATTGGTTTAATAATACATTATTTGCTATACAAGTTTTGATTTTGATATTTGATTTGGTACATTTTGACCAATGTTTAATTCGAAGGTTATAAATGTTTGTGCCACCCGCTTTTAATCAGATAACTAACAGTTATGTTTCGTTATTTGCTGACGAAATCAATTAGTGTTTTCTTGTTGGTAAGCTTAGGGCAGTTGTAAAGGCCAAGCAAGGCGATGTAAGTCTTCAAATTCGAATACTTTGAGCCTTTGGGTTATGTTTTGGGCATGCTTTTAACGAAATCTAGAAGGCCACAGTTCCATCACAAATTTATGCTGCATTCGCCCTTATAAATTTTCAGCATTTTACGTAGGTCTTTGTATTTTTTTCATATTAAAATATCAAGCTTTTTTTCTGGGAGGCCCTGTTCTAAGTTTTCCCATTTATTTCACCCGAAGTTTATTGATTTTACTTTTTTTTCCAAGGAGGAGCGGATGAAACGTTATTGTTCGGTAGAAAAGTTTGTATCTTTTGTCGTGTGTACATTCTTGGTAAAGCCGAGTAATCAAAGTTTTAATGGTTAAGTGCTTTAGAATAACCGCGTAAATTACATTCGTACACACAATTAATCATTTTTGGGTTCGGGTACTTTATGACGTGCGATGGAGCGACTTTTTTTTTATCGCAGGAAAGTTTTTATAATCGTATAGACTTTACGGCAGGATATTTAGACGTCATTTATCATCAAGTTTAAAACTCTATAATGTTTATGGAATATGAAGTGCGTCCTTTATCGCTAATCGAGTTTTAGATTTCCTAGTATATTACGTTCTCGAATATAGAGGGAATAATAATTTAAGGAGGAGTGCACTAAGCGATGTTTGATGCATATGCAAATATACCTTTCTACATAAATCAACATCAGAACTAAATTTTACTTAGACGTGCCTCTTACAAATGCGTCTTCATTTCTGCCAAAATACATTTTCAGGAAGCGTCGCGGTTAACTTTCACATCTTTTTCCCCTGTTCGGATAAAAAGGGCGCCCCGAAAACCGTCGTAAATTCCGTACAAGTTTTCCCCACTGTACCTTTGCCAAAAATGGATGCATTTATCTTGATTCACTCGAAAAATGAATCTTACTTTTATAAAAGCAGGAGAAGGCTCAGAGAAATCCCATAGTCCGAATTGGGCAATTTCCTAAACGTGCAAAATTCCTCCTTTTTTCGGTTATAATCGTAATGTTATATAAATATCTTCGGGGCTATTTAACTGCGATACGTTTCGTTCTTTTATCCTCCATTAGTTCTTCCTAAGTAGACTATAAACAATTATATCGTTTCCGCTCTTTATTTTTGTATTTGGAATCGAGCAATTTAGAGTTGGAAGAAGGAAACTTTCTTGTAAACACTTAGATTAAAGCCTGGCGTTTCCTGCCTCGAGTTTAAGCTTATTTAAATTTAAATGTTTAACAACAATTTAAATTGTTGCAAGTCTGCGAATTTTAAACAATACAAAGCTAAACTTCTGCTTGTAAAAAATCGCTGAAGACCAAATAAACTAATATTTTTTTGTCTCAAACTGAAAGATTATTAAGAATTTAAATTGTTGCAAATCTATACCTGAAAAAAATCCTGAAGACCAAATAACCTAACTTATTTTCGCCCTAAAGTGAAAGAGTATTAACATTTTAAATTGTTACAAGTCAGTGAAAAACACTAAAAAATTATAAACAAAATTTTAATTTTAGAAATATTTTGCTTTCAAAGCGTGAAGAAGTTAATTGAAAAAAGCTTTGTAAAATTTAAAAGGACGTTTTAATTAAGTTTCCCAAGAAAATGATTTACACCTGTAAAACGAACATTTGATCATTTGAAGGGGAAAATTTTACGATTTAAAAAAAAATTAAGTGGTAAGATGAAACGTTGAACTTCAACTTTTAAGACAATCGAATTCCCAAGTAAAGTAATCTTTTGAAGATATTAAGGAGCACCTTTGACTCCAATAAAAGAGCAGCACGTTTAGTAATCTGAATAATCAGAAGCAAAATGTCAAAGACTTTTAAACAGAATATTGGTATACAGTTTACTTTCATTGGATTATTTTTATTTTGATTTATTATTATAGCTCTCAAGTGAAAATATTTTCTTTTTGATTTTTAAAGATCACCTCCTTTGTCTCTAAAAGGGCAGAATTAGTAATTAATCTGAATAGTTAGAAGCAAAGTGCCAAAAACTACCCGCTTTTAATCTGAGAATATTCGTGCACGAGTTTATTTTCATTGGACTTTTTATTATATTTATTCTTATACTGCTCAAGTTTTTTTTTTAATTGGCAAGATATTGTAACGGTTTTAAAACGTTTATTTAAAACCAACGAAATAACAACTTAAACACTAAAAACACGTTACTAATATTAATCCGTAACACTAACTAATTTATTTATACAGTCTATTTAATTATATTCACGCACTTGTATTATTCGCGCACATTTATATTAACCGAGCACTTGATTGCGACACGTTGGTAGCTCGCTGATAGGCTCTCGGTAGTAGACTTTGGTATGACAAACTCGTTCGCCCAAGGGAATGCACCTTTATACCCTGCGGGCTTTCAATCCAGTAAGTTCGACGCTCATCTCGATCACTCGCGCAAACTCTGGAAACTTCTATTGGCGGATGACGCATACGATCTCGCACCTGCCCTCCACGACTGCTGATCCGTCTCGTTACAATATGTTTATTTACAATCTACATATATACAAAGTATTAAGTAAATGCGATATACCTAAAGTATTACTTTGCAAGGGAAACATTCAGGAATGTTGCTCCTTCTCCGTTGCTATTTTATTGGTGTGGTAAGTCCATGGACCATGTTCTGTGCAGTCTTCTTGTGATAGGACCATTGGTGTAGAGCTGGTCTATTAGGCCGTTTGCGTGATTTGCCATTTGTTTGCTGTAGGAGTTAGTCATTCTCTGTATTTCGCTTGAGGCAAAGGGAATCTTTAGGTCGTTATGAAGTGTCTGGTTGCTCACGTACCATGTAGATTTTGTGATTACCCTTAGAGCTTTGAACTGAAATATTTGGATGGGACTGATCGTTGTCGGTTTCGCACATCCCCAGAGTTGGAGTCCATAAGACCATATGGATCTCAGTATAGCCTTATAAATTTGTTGTTCAGCGATGTCAAGGAAAGCTACGTTTCAAAAGTTCTTATCTTCAAGACTTCTGGAGATTGCGTTCACGATTTAGTGGACTTGTTGGGTTGTGGAATGGTGTTCTCGGAACCCGAATTGGTGATCGGGGGTAGAGTTAAGAAATTATGGTCGGCATTTAATCCTTATAGTAAGAGTCTTTCAAAAACCTTGCTTGCGATGGGTAGCAGGCTAATGGGTCTATAAGACGACGGTTCTAGTGGAAGCTTTCCTGGTTTTAGGATCATAATTATTTGAGCATACTTTCAGATTGTAAGGAAATATGAAAGCCTAAGCATGCCGTTGTTAGGAAAACTATGGCTTTCTTAGGCAGGTGTTTAAGTACTTGCCCAGTGATGCGTATGTTTAACAGTTTGATTTCTTCCTTTACTTCCGTGGGTGAGAAGGCTTTTATAGGTGGAGACATTTGGCAGGGTGCGTCGATAAACTTTTCTATTTCTTGGTCAGTATGGTCTGGCTGGGTTGTAAAGACATCAGTTAGATGTGAAGTAAAGACCCACTCGCCATTTGGTTGGCGGCTAGGAGTTGATTTCCAGGCTGCTTCTTGAACTATTTGGGTGAAGTACTGCGCTGCTTCGTCAAGGTCTGTAGGGGATTTGAGTCACAGCTTGAAGTTTACTTTTTCTAGGTGGCGCTGGTATTTCCCGTGGTTAGTTTAGGTGAGGGTGCTCAAGTGAAGATATTTTCCATTTAATTTTAAAGATCACCACTTTGTCTCTAAAAAGGCAGAACAATTAGCAATCTGAATAATCAGAAACAAGCTATCAAAAATCCCCCACTTTTAAACAGAATTTTATTTTCTTTGGATCCTTCATTTTATTTATTTATTATTATACTTCCCAAGCGAACATATTTTTAGAGATCACCACCTTTTACTCTAAAAGGGCAGAACAATTAGTAATCTGAATAATCACAAGCAAAATGTCAAAAGCCACTCACATGGCACGAATATATTTTTCTTGGATTTTTTATTTGTTGTATCTTTTATTTTATTTATTATTACAAAGAATCCAACTGCTAACTTTAAAGTTACCGCTTAAAATTCTTAAAGGCGATCTTTAGCTTTCTAAGTAGCAAAAATTCGTAGCAATTAAAAAAAGTGCATTAAGTGCGCGTGGAAATCACCAACAAAGCTTCCTTGAATGCAACCGAACCGAAGACATTAACATTTCACGCAATATAAAAGAGCAAAAATAATTCTTTAAGTAATTAATTCACCAGAAACTAGAAGACCACACACGTGAAACTTTATGTAACTAAAATAACTAAATAACCAATTAGCACATTGATAACGTTTTTATCTTAACTAAATAAGTGCAACACGAGGAGAACTTTCCCTTTTGTTTGAATGGTATGCAAAGAGCTTTCACAAATTTTTAAGAAAACCGGTGCTACATTTGTGTAAAAGTAATTTAGAGCACGAATGCTAATAATTGTTTAAATTTAGAGGCGCCGTAATTAATGATGTAACAGGTGCTTGCTTGAAGATTAGCCATCAGCGTTGTTCTTTAAAAACTGCAACGTTCAACCAGGAACTGGATCACGGTCTACTATGCAAGATTATCATTTGAGAGTGTATTTTACGTCACGTTGCTCATGTAAGCGAATATTCGTGGTTATAATGTTAGGAAAGAGTTTAATATAAAATATGCAAATTTTTATATATTTTTATATGAAGTTTTGGGTTTTATGCTATGTATAAGGTGCTGTAATCGCTTGGTTTTCGGCTCGGTTTTCAGTTAAGTAAATTTTCAGTAGGTAGTAAAAATGGGGAATGCGCTCGTAAATAGGAATGTTAAAAAATTCGACAATCTAACGAAATTACGGCAATCAATTTTGTGATGTAAATTTGTTTATATTTATCGTTCGTACTAAAAATAATTGGCAAAGTACGAAGAGACCTTATGACTTATCTCATGTCTCCTCGAATTTAATTTCAGTTGTTTCAGGATGTTTTCCGTGCCAATTTAGCGTTTTGTTGTTTTGGGTTTGTGATAGATCGTAAATCGAGGTTAATGAAAGCAGAAAATCGTTGGCTTTCGCAACGATATTGCTTAAGAGCTCAACGTTTGTTCGTTAAAACACAAAATTTCTGTAAAAGCGAAGTTTTCTGCATATGCAACCATATACTGTATGATCTGCAAACATATTTATCGCGGCTTTTCACGTTATTAATAGACATGAGTTCAGCATAATAAGGGCCCTACCACAGTTCCCCTGCGGAACGCCATATGCCACTGTTCCTTCCGAAGGCCCTTTCTTATTAGTTTGTACTTTCTATAATTTACTGTTTAGACTAATCTTTAGGCCAGCTTTTTACTTTTCCAACTATTTCACAGTTTTTAATCTTCTCCGGCAGTCTTCGATCCTTCTGTGTTTATATTTTATTGTTTTTATCCTTGTTATTCTCTTCCACCATTTGCATCTACTCATTTTTCACTTTTCTTTATGCTCTTTATATTCATTTCACTTTCCCTTCTTTTCTTGGCTTTGAATGTCTTGCTTTGCTTTACTTTAATCGTTCTTCGATTCTCTATTTCCACATCACATTTATTTTTCTTACTTTCCTACTCTTTTTTGGTTTCAATTTGTTCGTTAGGTATGCTTATGGATGAGTTGCTGAGTTTATTTTTCGCTTATGCTTTTGTGTTGATACTTTATTGTTTTCATTCCTTTTTCGTTTGGTATTCTCTTCACCTATTTTTTGCCTCCCCCTCTTCATTTTACTTTTTCTTCCTGTTCTTATTTTCTTATCAGTTTCTTATAATTTTTCTGCGTTTTCTTTATTTTTATTCTGTTTTTCCTTGCCTTTCGGTTGTTCCTTTTTTGTTCTCACTTCTTCGTTCCACTCAACCTGAAGGTTGATGTATTATTTTTCGTTTCCTTTTGTTTCCGTGTTTATATTTTATTATTTGTATACCTACTCTTGCCTTTCATCTTTTTTGCTATTCGTTTTTCACGTTTCCTATGACATTCCTTCCTTCTCTTCTTTTTTTGTTAGTTTTCTTGTTCTTTTCTACTTCGTCATATTTGTTGGATTCTTTTGTATTAATTTTTCTTTTCTTTTTTATTTCACGTCTTCGTTAGTTGCATCTGGTAGGATGATTTACTAGGTTTTCTTATTAAGCTTCGGTGTTTAAATCTTATTATTTTCGTTCTTATTTATTCACTCCACCTCTTCTATACGTTTCTTACTTCATTCCGGCCTTTTTTATTTCTCATCTTTATTTCTTTCTTTCTCCCATTTTTTTTGTGTTCTCATTCCTTCGCGAATTTCCTTTTGCGAATATTTTGCTGGGTTTGGTTTTTATATTTTTGTACCTTCTTCTTTATCTTTTCTTCCTTCTCTGTTTGTTTGCTTTTTCTTATTTCTTTGTTAGCTTTATGTTCGAGGTTTATTCTTCTTTTATGCTTTTGTGTTTATATTTTATTAGTTTCATTTCTATTTTCTCTCTTGCCTTTTTGAATTGTTCTCATTCCTTATTTTGTCCTTCTCATTTTCCTTTATTTCTACTTCTTTAACATCTCTATTTATTTTCCATTTAGTTTTCCTGTGTTTTGTTCTCTATATCTTCCTCATTCTTTTATAAGTTTTTGATTCCACCCTCTCTTTTTATTCTTTGTTGTTTCGTTATTTTTGGTTATAATTTTCATGTCGTATTTTTCTTGGCCTTTCTACTCTTCCTGTTCAAGGTTTTCCGCCGTTTTGTTTGTTATATTTTTGTTTTTTTTTTTCCTGCATATATTTTTCGTATTATAATTTAATAGAAATTCTTGTTTCATTCTCTGCAGTAAATCGGTTACATATTTTATCTGCTTTAGTTTCGAGTTTTTAAATGTGATGTTACACAAGCTTCTCATTAAAAATATTCACCAAAAGTTTTAGATTTTGATTTGTTCCAGTTTTAGTTTTGTTGTTGTAAACTTAAACATTTAGGTTTGTTGTTAGTAAATTGACAAAAATTAGTTTGTAGTCAAGAAGTAGAAACTAAAATAGTTTTTCCATGGGCTTCAACCCTCTAAGACTGTTTCGTTTGCAGAACCCCTTCCAAGCAAAAATTCTGGGTGCGCCCATGAGGTGTTCTATTACCTTGAACTTAAAAGTCACATTTAACGGTAATGCCGTGGTATGAATAAGTTACGGGTAATGCTAAATAAAGGGTTTACAAAGGTTATACAAAGCTCACAAAATTATATTCCAAAGTTACCTATTGAGTATTCAACGAGTTTAAATTATTAATAATACGTATAAGTATCAGTGATCGTCTTAAAATTCTGCTTTATAACATCAAATGAGAACGAGTAGCGAGTTGTTGGAAAGTGGCTTTTGAGTTTATTACAATCTTTATTGGTTCTGTATGATACTTTCACTCTGTACACCTGGAGAACGCGATTTTCTTATTTTATTTATTCGATCCATCCAATTTAAATTTCGTACAATACGAGCATTTCATTAATAAAATATTAAATAACCGTGCATCTGGAATAAGTAAGCGTGCCTTCCTCGAAAGAATATTAAAATAAAAGGCAAAGACAAAGTAAACGTAATTTAGTCTGCCTCTGCTCTTATGCTCTTAAAATGTTGCCGTAACTACATAACATTCTTCTACCTCAGACGCCCTTTATTCCAACGATACAACCCTTTGAAATGCAAATGCTTTGTAATATTACCATTTCACGTCTTACGGAATTGCTTCTTACGCCGTTTCAACTAAATCTATTTATATTTATTATTTCGAAAAATTATTCCCTTCTCTTGAATTTATAACAAACCCCTTCGGGGAAATTTTCCTCTTCATCTTAACACTTTGATATCCATTTTATTAAAAATAAAATCGTTTCTGGGTTTTTAGTCTGTTGTTTAGTGGAAACGTTTTTGATGAACATTAAAGTAAACTCTGGAAAATCCTTGACATGAATGACCAAAACTCTTCAGACTTGCAGAATTGTTTTCATTTTGGCAACAGCAGGGATGAATAAAATGGCTGTTTAACTCTTGTAGATTTCGTTTTCTTTGGTGGTTAAATCTGTTTAGATTTAAAACTTCTAAAAATTAGAATTTTTAAACAACCGTTTTGGGGAACTATTTGCTCTAAATTTTTCAGTAATGCTAAAGGCTACAATTCGGTTAAATAAATATTTTTGGTTACAAATGTCGGACAGTGTAGTTAAAAGGATGTAAACAGGTGCACTGCCTTGGTCAACATTTACATAGGTTCTTTTAAAGGAAAATCAAGTTTGTAATACTAAAAATTAGAAATTATTTGTAACGAATCAAAATATGTTAAGCCATACACTGGATAACGGATAACTCATATAACCTCATAAGTAAAAAAGCTGATACAAAAATCATTACCTGGTGCATTGTCTTGATGAAATAACAGTTAGTTCTTAACATTCGTTCTGTCTTAAGTAAATTCAGATTTGCCAAACTAAAACGTAGACTTGTTAGGAAATATCTTCAGTCAAACGAAAGGCAGAGGATTTTTTAGAAACACTTTGAACAGATGCAACGTTCTCTGCTGATGGCGGAACAGTTCCTTCTATAATAGTTACTTCGTTCATTTTTACCTAAATTCCAATTTGTAAACATAAAGACTTAAACTTGAAACTATTACCTGTTTTAGCTAAAATCGAAACACACAGAATTTAAAATTGCATAACTCTCGTTTTGATGAGGGAACAGTTACTCCTCAAAAGTTTCTTCGTTATATTTAAGGAACTCAAATTTTAATTCAAATAAAACTTACAAATATTATTTGAAGAAATCTCAATATTTTCAAGTACAAGCTAATTAACACAAGTAAGTTGAGACTTTGAAAAGCTGTTACAAAAGTTATGGCCTTCATGAAGGAACAGTTACTTCGGCAACGGTTATTTGTTCTTTTTTAAAAAGAAAATTTAATTTTACAATTCTGAAACCTACAATTACGTTAAATTCAGTCATAAGTGTAGGACAGAAACTTGTTAAAAATAACTTTAGACTGTTGCTGTGTGCTAACGATGGAGCAGTTACTATTTCTTTTTAAAATGAATTTAAAGTTGCAATGCTCAAACCGGAATGAATATGTAACAAATTCAAAATATATTTTCTTTCGCAAGTTGGATGACACAAGCAAGCTTAGAAGTTATAGAGCTGTTATAAAAGTTTTAACTGCTACATTGTCTTGAGAAGGAATGAAACACTATCGAGCATTTGTTTTGATGGCAGGTTTGTTTTATTTTAGTAGAAATTAGATTTACAACATTAATATAAATTATGAGAAAACCAAAATCTATAAAGGCAAAGGATCTAAAATACAGCAACTCTCAACTTGAGACCTGGGACATTGTCTTGATAAAGGAACAGTTACTGCCTTCCATTTTCACCTAAATTGAAGTTTGTAATGTAAAAACATGAATTTAATTTGTAATACTTTCTAATATTTTCACCCCTAAACCCATAAACAGTATTAAAACAGCTACGAACTAAAACCACAGAATGAAAACCCAAAAACGGTTAATTTGGTACGTTGTCATACTGAAAGAACAGTTACTTTAATAACAGTTACTTCACTGTTTTTAGGAATGAAATACTAACGTTAGAATCTATGTACTTTGCAATAAATTCACATATTCGCACTCACAAACGGATAATACACAAGTTTTTCTTTTTGTGAATTTATAGTATATAAACTTAAAATACGAAAAGACTAAAATATGTTCGGCTACGAAAGAAAATCAGAGAATCCAAAACGAAGAACTACTGAGCTAGGGCATTGTCTTGATGAAGGAACAGTTAATTTTTTAACAAGCACTTCGTTATTCTTTTGAGAAATTTAAGTTTGAAAATATGAAAATGCTAAAGTATATCCAGCTATAAACAAAAGGCAGAGAATTGAAAACCGAAAATTGGTGACCAGATGCATTGTCTTGGTGAACGGTGAAGGAACAGTTACTTCAATATTTTCAAAGAAATTCAAATTTGTAAACTTAAAATATGGAAACACTTTGAAATTTATTTTATTTGAAAAGATCATCCCTGATGATTTCCTTTTTAGTTTGTTATATATTGGAAGCATTTTAAGTAAACACTAAAGCAAACCCCGAAAAATGCTATGAGGTAGATGACTCAAACTCCTCGAATTTGCAGGGTTTTTGTTAATTTGACAACAGTGGTAAGTGGTAATGCTTATGATTGAAGTGGACGTTTAATTCTTGTAGATTTCTTGTTAAGTTGTTGAGTAATTTTAATACCTTTAAATTACTCGTATTTATATTTACAAAAATCACATTTGGAATTTTTATTTTTTTAGTTTGTTGTTTATTGGAAGCATTTTGAATAAAGAATAAAGCAAAACCGAAAAAATGCCATGACGTAGATGACTGAAATTCCCCAGATTTGCAGAGTTTGTGTTAATTTGACAACAGCATTAATTACTAATAAAATAGCTGTATAATTTTTGTAAATTTCTTATTAAATTTTAGTTGTATAAAATAAAATCGGTTTATATTATTTCTAGGAATTATTCCCTTCTTTTGAATTTATAACCAACTATTTCGGGGAAAATTGCCACTTGATAGTAACACGGTGAAATTCATTTTATTTAAAAAATCATTTCTGTATTTTTCTCTTGTAGTTTGTTGTTTTTTGGAGTCATTTTCAATGCCGATTGAGCAAAACCAGAGAAATACTTACTATAAAGTAGATGATTAACACTCCTCAAATTTGCAGAATTTTGAATAATGTGGCAACAGTGCTGATGCTCATCAATAAAATGACTGATTACCTCTTGCAGATTTCTTATTAAATTTTTTATTTGGAAGTGAAATAATTATGCCTTTCTCTTGAATTTACAACCTATTCGTTTGGGGAAGTTTTCCGCATAATATCAGCGTTTTGAAATTTATTTTAATTAACAATGTTGTCTTTGAAAACTTTCTATTTAGTTTGTTGTTATAGGTAGCATTTTTGACGAAGATTAATTCAAAATCAGAAAAATGCCATGACGTAGATAACTAAAACTCTTGAGATTTGCAGAATTTTTGTGACTGGCGATACTGATGATTGATGATGCTCATGAATAAAATGATTTTTTAACTCTTGTAGATTTTTGTATTACATTTTTGTTTGATAGCAAAATGCTCAATGTTTAATTGAATCCTTAATCGATTAATCCCTGAATTTTTTCATTTTTAGTTTATTTCTACAGTAGCTACTGTTATCAATAAAGGTTAAGACAATTGAAATGCAATCATAGAGGTGGTTAAAATTGATCAAATTAGATAGGTTTACTCGAATTTTCCATAAAAATAAAAATGTAAAAATTGCGCATATTTGAAACTCCCCAAGTTTACAGAATTCTGGTCAAATTGGCAACAATGCTCTTGCGTGTGAGCAAATGGTTCTTTGCCTAGTTTGGATTTACTTTTAAGCCTTTGTTTAAGCTACTATCCCAATCGAATACTTTAACGTATTTGTACATTTTCAGCAACTCCTAATTGATGAAACAAAAACACCAAATTAGATTGTTTCAGCTTACCTTGTTTATATGTTTAACAATGCGTTAACTGTGAAATTAATTGTTCTGTAGCCGTTTAATTCCGTAAAGAATTAATCAGTGGGCTTGATTATTAAATAAAGCGATCGATTAATCGAATAATTATTTGACAAATTAGTAAATTAGTTCAAGCACAGTAAGCAGATCAATTATGCACAGGTTTGAATAATAATTAATAGGCAAGTTAACTGATTAAATATTTTCTATATTAATTAATCTGCTAATCTCAACGTGCACTGTTAGTTTGGTATGTGATTAATCATATATTAAGTTGATCGAATATTTCGATAGTTAATCATTGAAAACCAATTTAATTGCTTAATTATGTAAATGCTTATTACTTTAACTAATTCCATTTTAAATATTTAATAATTTGTTTTTCAAACTGGTAGCAAGAGGTTAGTAGTATTCAAGTGAGTTCGTTCGACAGTTTGGTTACCACCGTTGAAGGAAGTTAAATTTAAAGTAAATGAGGTTAGATTTAAATTAATAATTTCTAATAGGAAGCAAAGTAAATTTGTAAACCTCGTTATGTTCCTCTTAAAATTTACCCCAAAGTATGTCTGTAACTTCCATGGTCTATTTGGATTGAATATAGAAAATATCCATAATTCTAGTCCCCGAACTTTGTTTAGTACTTCCTTCAGGTGTAAAATTCAGATTAACGAATGTCATTGACACGTTGATTATCTTCTATAAACAAATAGCAAATCCGTAGCTAATTAATAAACTTGGTATCCGAATATAACGTGTCAATATTACGTCAGTTGTATGAGAGCTATTCGCACTTCAAAGTTTACTTCATGTGCTTGTTAACTGGGATGCGCATGTTTTGTAATTATCGTCGGCAAATTACACTTGTTTGAATTTCATTACAGAACTGGAAATGCTTAGGCAAATAAACAGCTTCTACATACAGCTACTGAATTTAATGCTTGGTTGCAGAAACGTCTTGGGATCCGATGTGATGCTTGTCTTCACTTCATACTTATTTGGCTTTACTTTGATATACTGTTTTGACAAACACATGCAAAAAACCGATGCAGACTTGATGCCAGAGATAGATTATTCGGTTGTGATATCTTGGATTATACGGGATTTATTTGGGTGGTGTTAGAGCGAAATTTCGGTGTTGTTTGTAACCAGAAGGTTGGAAATTATTAGAACTGAATTTCCAAGTTTAAATTTTGCATTTTCGAGTTGATTCTGATGGAATTTTTTTTAATTAATTGTAATATTTCATAATCTGTCAGGATACATAATAAATAATAAGTTACTGTTTTGGCTCGGACTCCATTGTTTAGCAGATTTAAAAATTGTACTTTCCTACACCTATTTTTCGTTTTTTAGTTACTTAAACTACTGCATAATACGTAATAAATATATTTTCGTCAAACCTACTGCGAAAATATGTCATATGTCATTGTTTTGTTGACGGTAAGTGACCGTTTACATTCAACTACTGGTTACCATGGGCAGCGGGTTGTAATATTCTTCATTAAGTTCCTAGGGCAAAAAAGTAAATTGTCTACAAAACACCTTTATTTACAAACATTTTATCTACATTACATTAATTACAACTTATTTATATTAAATGTAAATGAACAATTAGAACAGTTAGAAACTTGAACAAGAGAATTAAGTTCCTTTTTTGAATCTAAGTTTATATTTTCAGTAATATCAACATTTTCAATTTGTATATGTTCTTGATTTTCTTTGGTGCTAGGAACAATTACGCGGCTACCTTTCATTTCGTCTTCATTATTGAATTGCATGACTGAAGTTGAAGATGTGGATGCAGATTCTTCACACGTATTCTGATTATATAAAATTCTACTGGCGATTTCTAATTTATTTGTCATTGAATCTGCAACATAACTTTCTGCCACTGTTGTGGATTTCCATCCACCGTGTCTCTTTAAATCAAGAACGTCAGTTCCCGTATCAGCCAAAAAAGGTGCTGACGTTCTTCTAAACGAGTGCCCAGTATAAGTTTCAGGATTTTTCAGTTTTAAAAATTCTGCTATTAGAGCAGGAATTTTTGTAAATGTGTTTTTGCCTACTGGTTGGTTCACACATTTTCCTGAACAATTTTTCAGAAAAAATCGCCGATTTTCACTGGCCTGCAACTTATATATTTCGTAATTAAATCAACAAAAATTATGCGCTGTTCTTCTCGGTTAACGATCGTAAAAGTACGTTGCACTCCATTTTTAGAACCTGATATTGTTACTATTATTACAGAATTTTTATCTTCAACATTATCAGTTGTCATCTTACATAATTCGTCTTTTCTACAGGCCCCAGAAATTTCAATTATCATAACGACCTAGAACAGATAAATAACTTCAATATACCTTAATAACTGAGTTAAATGAAATAATCTGTAACTGTACCTTCATTAACAAATATGTAATGTCAGGCGCTTCAATAAGGAATTTGTTCATATCGTTTCGACTAAATATACTACTCTTTTTGGATTTATAGCCATCATTTTTACGCTTTAAAAACGCTTTTAGTTTTGGATATTTGGAAATATCTTCATTATCATTGATAAAAATGGTACTTTTTAACATTCGCTCCATAAACTGCTTGGAGATTTTAATTTTGTAGATCTATTTAAGAAATACGCCAGCAGCACTTTTTCTGTAATCACATCTGATTTCTTCTCATGGCACCAATTTTTGAAAATGTTAGGTATATGTTTCCATATACCGTTGCGATTTAAACGATAAGAAATTGTGGGATGCTGCATTTGCTGCCTCTTCTATTTCTTGAGACATGTTTTTAGAATCACAAATTGTGCACAAATTCAATTGACACACGCGTTTGAAATTTTTTTGAAATAAAGATGTTTTATTTTATTTTGTTGTCAAGGATACCTAATCTAAATCACAGCAACCTTTATTAAATATTGGTATGACAGCTATGCATAAAAAATGAAAAATACTTAATTTTATTTATTTTAAAATGATATATGTATAAGGTTTGACGAAAAATCTCATATGCACCTCGAGTCGTACAGTGCAATTTTTGGTCTCGAATGCTTGCAACACCTCGGCCCTTCGGGCCTTGGCGTTGCAAATTGCATTCTCGCCCAAAAAACTGCACTTACGACTCTTGGTACATAAATAACTATTGATATTTGCAGTTGTTTTTTGCAAAATTTTATTCGTTTGAGTAAATATTTGTTTCAAGTTTTGCTTCTTTTCTTTAAATATTTTATTCTCCTTCCTGCGGTATTTCATTGTTTTTTGTTCGTTGGTACATCCTTTGAAAGAACTTTTCGTTCGTTTTTGACACAGTTAGATCAATGGGTTTTCCCTTTTGATTTGCGTAATAATCTTTTATACATTAAACTTGCAATTTATTGGAGTTTTTTTACAACATTTTCTAAATTAGTTGTTTTTACTGTGTCAGTTAAATTCTCATCTGTTGGCCTGTCATCTTTGTTTGCTGATTTCCTAACCTAACTCCTTGTTTAACAGTTTTTTGTGTATTTGATAAACTTCGAGCGTTGACGAGTCACAATTCGCTCGTTTCTGTCATTTTTCTTTTTTGATATTAAGCACCACATCAGGTTATGGCCAAAGCGGCTTTCTGCGATCTTAATCTTTCCATGCTTTAATTTTTGTTTTTTATTGTGAGGCTTTACAGTCTGCCACTTATAGACATTTAGTAAGTGTTGTGATTATGAACATGCAAGACATGATGGAACAAGTTCAATAACAAATCCCCTACATTACACTGATTTAGTTTGAACGAGTGCTAACTTAGAATTAACACTAACACGTTAACACTTCACATTCATATAAATAGATTTGGAGGTTGTGATGGCTTGAACCTTTTTGAGTTTGGGCTCATTTACGTCTATTTATGTTAATCTCTCAACTAGCGTATTAGGCGGTCGTAGTAACGGATGCTCTGTTTACGAATCTACCATGGATCTTAGTGTCTTGGCTTGGAAGTGTCTCAGGATGTCAATGTTAGAATTACTGGCTACATCCTAGGAGCCAGTACATTTTTCGGTATATTTCGCCCAATTGTTTGGTCCATATACGCTTTTTCCAGGTTAATTGCCTGTCAATGTGGAACTGGCTGGTTGTTTAAAATAACGGGCGGACAAGTTGCGGTCATTGTACTTCTATTAGGGGGCAGATCTGTTGTAAACAGAATGTATAGTATCGGCCCCAAAACACTGCCCTGAGGAACGCCTGAACTATTAGGGAATAGTGTAGCATGATAATTTTACAAGAAAGTGTATATCGGTAAGGTATGGGCCTTGGTGCCAAACCTTATCGAAAAATACGGCCGAGCAGTATCTTTTTGCTTCGAAGTCGTTAATGATCTTATCGACGACTCTGTGTATTTGCTCTGTGGTAGCATGTTGTTTGCGGAACCCGAATTGATGATCCGGAATAACGTTGTTGTTCAGTCGTAGTGGCATAATTTTGTTAAGCAGCAGTTTTTCAAATATCTTAGATAGTATCTGTAGCAAACTGATTGGCCTATATGAAGTGACATTTTCCTTTGGTTTACCCGATTTAAGGATCATGATAATCGTGGCAACCTTCCATTGTGGTGGGATAAAGCATGATTTCGATATTGCATTAAATCCTTTAAGTTCCTTCAGAATCTTTCCCGTGATCAAGTCATATCCGAGTGCATCGTGGGGATTTAAGTTCTTGAGAATTTCAGTTTGGACCTCGGTTTTGTGAATTGTTTCATTGGCATGGACATCTGAAAAGGGGCTTCAAGAATTTCATTTTCTTCATCGTTCGAAATTTCAGAAGGAAAAGGTTGAAATACTCCAGTTAAGTGACTTGCAAAGGCCAGAGCCTTTTCTTGGTTTGTGCTGGCCCAGTTACCATATTGTTGTGTCTTCTTTATTCCTCTGGTTACTTTCCAGAGAAAGCGTATTCTGTAGCCTCTGACGCTGATAAAGACTTCAAGTAGTTTTGTATAGATTGATTTTTGCAATCAGAAAGTAAACTTTTGTGTTCAGCCGTTGCTATGTTTAGGTTACGCTTGTCTGCTGTATGCCTTGTTACTTGCCATCTTCGACGAAGCCTACGTTTTTCAGCGATTTTCTGTTTTATTATTATGGGGCACCCTGAGCTTGTAGGGTATTGTGTTTTTGAAGGAGACACCTGCCAGCAAGCTTGTTGCACAGTTTCGTTAAAACCTTCTACTGCTAAAGTCAAGTCATTTTCAGTTTTTAATGGAATATCCAGTGATAATGTTTCGTCTATTATTTCAACTCCCAATTTGTGTGTTGCATAACGTAGGTGTTTTTTGGCAGATTAATACTTGGGTCCCTAGTGTTAGGTGAATGGTCAGCCGACAAATCAAGACAGGACTCAATCTGCATGTAATTAGGATTAATTCTTTTTATAACACAAAAATCTAGTAAATCTGGCAATGTCTCCGGGTCCGTGGGCCAATAAGTAGGCTCGCCTGTCGATAAGTGATGTAACCTATTCATGGCTTTCATCAATTCTCTACCTTTGGTTGCAGTCAGTCTGGCTCCCCACGCAACATTTTTAGGATTTGATTATAGTCGCCGGCTGCTATAAATCTGGCTCGTAACGTGTTAAAATAGTGCTCATAATGATCCTTTTTATTTTGATGTCTGGGAGGATAGCACACAGCTGAAATTGTTATTGGCCCTGTCCAGTCTTCTGCAACTATGGTGGTTGCTTGGAGATGAGCTTGTTTATATTCAGAACGTTCGTGTTTTATCGCGTTTCCAACAATCACTGCCGTACCTGCATGAACGGTGTCATCAGGATGTAATGTTGCATAAACCGCATGCCCTGGTATTTTTAAATAATCTTTAGTTAGAATGTTTTACAATTATGTAATGCATTCGATTGCTTCCTGGCCATTACATGAAAGTATGGAAGCAAATTTCGAAATTATAAATTTTTGAGCTTGTTTTCCCTTAAATTGGTTAATCTGTCGAATTGTTGCCACTTGGCTTTAAAGGCACACAAGGTAACTACAGCTTGTTCTGCTCCTCTTCAGGTCGACGCATAGACCAGTGGGCTGTTATTAACTCATAAGTGTGAGTTATATGAACCTTCTTTGCACGTATGTATGCCGGGCAGCGTATTGGCATTGTTTACTATGGCACAACGCGACGCATGGTTCTACTGCGGTAAACAATGTTCAAAAATTACGCCGCGTGCATTGAGACAATTCTTACTGCGTTTCAACATATTCACGCGTTGAACCGCAGTAAGATATGGCAATGTTAAAGGTTGCATTTTCAAAGGCAATCCTTACTCGAAGCCGTTCCGTTAAATTGAATTTAGTAAGGGAACTGCTACTAACTGGATAGTAGGATATACATATCCAACTGCAAAAAAATATCTTTATAGAAAGGTTTTTAAGTGCCATCATAATAATTTTGATAAACTGAAAAAAAGAAAACGTGAAGATACTCGACAACGTGGCAAATATTGTAATGCAGACTATTGGCATCCTATTCAAAAAAGTAAATCGTGATACTATAAGGAATGATTGTCTTTTAAACAAAGGATTGAATGTAGTTATACAGGTAACTTACTTTTTTAATTGCTAATTCTACATAATATTATTGTGTTGGTATTTTAGATTACATTTAAACATTCACATAGAATTGTTGTGGCGGAAGCTTATAGTTATCTGAGAATGTCAGTCGATACCGAAACAATATTTTTAAAATAAAAAATATATAATATTATAATAAAAAATTCAATTTAACGGAACGGCTTCGAGTAAGGATTGTCTTTGAAAATGCAACCTTTAACATTGCCATATCTTACTGCGGTTCAACGCGTGAATATGTTGAAACGCAGTAAGAATTGTCTCAATGCACGCGGCGTAATTTTTGAACATTGTTTACCGCAGTAGAACCATGCGTCGCGTTGTGCCATAGTAAACAATGCCAATACGCTGCCGGGCAGGCGACTAACCTAATAGCTCATCGATGGAGGCGAAGAAGATCAATCCGCAAATGTTGCGAGGTTAACGGTTATCAAAGGCATTAAATATGATAACCGGGACCGTCGGCTTAACATGCTCTCCGGAGAAGCATACAACCTTCTGCCAATTCCGGCTGGGATATCGTGGGTCTCAAGAACCGAACGCTAGATGCCTATGTGATGTGACTTTTTATAAGTTTCTTTAAATCTGTTCGTATTCCATTTGTTCTAACGAAATATGTATTTACTTCATGTTCTTGTTTTACCTTCGGTACTACGCAATATTCATCAGACAACAACTTACCAATTCCAGTTAGTTTTATAAGTTTCTGTAGAAGTCTTCCGTAATTTTTATTATTCATTTATTGCTTGATTTTCTTTGAGTACATACTTTCATTTTTTTTGTGCTCTCGATGGCCTTCGTTATTTCTTTTTCTTGCGTTTTCTTTTGATCTTGTATTATTGCAGTTCTGTTTTATTTGTTTAGGTTTGCCAATTCTATCTTATTATGTTGTTTGTTTGTAAGGGTTTTCCTTTTCTATTAGTTTTCTTGTATTATCTGTGCGTACTGTTCTTCTTTGCTACTTATCTTGAAGTTGGTTACTTTATTATTAATTAATTCTTTATTTTGTAGTTGTTGTTTCTTATGTTTGATTCTGATCATTTTAATTGTTTTTCTATATCTATTTGGTTAGTGTGTTTATCTCTCTATATTCTGTTTCTTATATTCAAACTTTCCCAATTTTTATAGTTTACGTTTGGGCGTAATGTCGCTCTAATCATTCTGTGTTCGCTTCCTCTGTAATTCTATATTTGTTATTACTAACTTTCCTTGTAGTAGGATGTAATTAATTTGATTTTTTGTTACGCCATCTGAGCCTATCCAAACTGCTTTTGTATGTTCTTGTTTTTTAAAGAAGGTGTTCTAGCAAATAAATTTTTTCTTTGTTTGTAATTTTTGGAATTGAGCATATACTACTCGGTTTGAGACACTTTTATATATAGATACATCTACATTCGAGTTACATGTTTGTGCAACTTGCGGATATGCATACTTGTACATATTTAAGGATGAAATTTCTCGAAAAGGTTTTATAATAACTAATAAACATTAAAAATTACACCACATGTAGCTGCTACATGGGGTGTAATTGTTAATGGTTATTCTAAAACCTTATTCCACCTATGTTTTGTTCTTCTTCGTCTACATAAGGTATGTGAATTAAAAATCTACACTAGTTTGGAACATTATTTATTTTATGCACGATCGCATTATAATGTGTCAATTATGTCTGAATTTGTTTGACATAAACGTCTCTTTATAGCCCATGGGTATATTTATAGCCCGCCGGTCTATAATGAAACGTCAAAAATTGATAAACAGTTTAACAGTCTTATAAAGAATTTTTTTAAATTAAAATCGATTGTATGCTCTTTATTAGAACTCTATTTAGGGTATTTTGTATTAACAACACAGTTAACACAATTATTTATGTGAATATTCCTAGGCGTAAATGCTTCAACCATTTGACAGTAGACAGTAAAAAATTAAAATAATTGAGCAACTACTCGATGTGGGTAGAAAATTAATTTATTCCTTTTATTTCAGTTTTAAAATCTTGGATCGTGCATAAAATTATGTATGTACCACTGGCGTAACTTGCTTTTATGGCCTTCGGCGTGTCTTTAGCCCTCGACTAGCGTCTCGGGCTCAAAATTACGTCTCAGACCATAAAAGCATCTTTACGCCCTTGGTACATAAATAACTATTATCGTATCACTGATTATAAAGACAACTTTATGTTAAACTTTTATTAATAATTATACCTAACATAATAACATAGCAACTTCCAACTTCATAATTCGTTAGTTACATAATATAAACAAACACTAGTTGTGTACATGAATTGTTGTCAATGATACGATAAAGCTTGAAATATAACTGGAATATTTGCGATTTAAACCGACTCGGACGTTGCGTAGTTGACTCGGTTTGCGCCTCGTCACCTAGCAACGTCCTCGACTATTATAAATCGCATAATATTTTTGTTATATTAATAGCTATAAAACACAAGTGGTACATACAACCTAAAAATATTCTAAAGTTTTTAGCTAAAGCACATAATGTACCAGCTGAACAAGGGACACTTAATCCGCTTTAACTAAAAGTTTTAAAGTATTTTTAGTTTGTATGCACCACTTGTTTTTAAATAAATTTCTTCTTAATTTCTGAGTTCTGATTGTGTTTGTTAATAGTCAATGCAGTTAGTGTATTTGTGTTTCTCCTTCCTAACAGCAGAGGAGTGAAGATCCGCGTTAATTTTGTATCCAAATTAATGTATATCGAGTTTCATTCTTTTCCTAAGCCTTTTTTTGAAGTTTGTTTAAATTAGTTTGTTGGGTTTTGAATACTGTTCAGGATTACAATGTGAGTGAAGTATGGCAGTGTTGTCAGCACATGCGGCTGTTCTGAGAAATCTGACGTAACAATTAAATCAAATATGGGCCCTACGGCAGTTCCCTGTGGGACCGCTTGATGTGTTGAATAAACTTTGGTATATTTATTTTGACATTTTTCCAAAAGTGGTGGGTGAAAAATCATACAGAATATCAGATTGTAATTATATGATTGTATGGTAAACCTTAATATAATTTGCAGAACGTTTAGTCATGCGAAAGCTTTTAGAATGCTTGATTCTCATTCAAAAAAGCGATAGAGTTCTATATATGTCTTACCCACAAAATCGATTGGATGAACTCATCCGGTTGTGGTGTTCTAAATCCTAAATTTCTAAATGTATGTATGTATGTAATCGTTAACCTCTTATACCTTTCTAAATAATGGTTAAAAATTATTTTGTCTTTTTCTAGAATTTGGTTCCAATATTATTAAGAGTAGTGTTGTTTTTGTTGTTTACCTGTTCGCTTGTCCAGCGGCTTGTTTTTTGAGCTTGATTGCCTTTCGAGACCCAGAATTTTAACAAATTCAAGGGGTTTTATGATTGTTATTTATTTCTGAATATAAATTTTGAGTGAACGATACTTTACAGCTCGACTAATTAAAAGGGATGGTGGTTTATATAACACCTTGGATAGCACTGGTTGTGTTTTCCCTGACTAAAAGATCTGAGCTACCTTTGACCAATTTGGGGATAAGTCTTAGAATACCTTTGAAAATATATGGCTTCTAAACATTTTTTAAGCTTGTTGTAGGACTTTTCCAGTAATTAAATTATAACCTGAAGCTTTCTTGCCATTAATTTATTTGTTAGTAGATCGAACTTGGTTTAGTTTAAATTTTGAATAGGAAAGTACCTGTTATAGTGGTAATTCTAAGTAGCTCTGAATGGCTCTGTTTTCTTCAGAAGTGGAGGACGATGGGAGAGGTTGAAATAGTTTCTTCAAATAATTAGTGTATTTTACCCTTCATGTTGCTTTTACCTTTATCTTTACACTTTGAGTAGCAATTTAATTTTCTTGTAGCCATCGTAATTTTTCGCTTATGTTCCTTTGATCTTGTAATTTGCAATAGCCTTGAGCTTGCAGTTTTCAGCTAATTTTTACCTGATTATTGTTGGTGGATATTCTTAAGTAATTAACTTTGGATAGCCTCGGTAAGCTTTTCAATCTCAAATCCAGTTCAGTTTTGACAAAAAAGTAATCCAACTTAAAGAGACGATTTACGAGTACTTGATTATACAGGGTGTTAAAAAAAGTGTTCGGAAATTTTAAGGGCGTATAGTATAGACCAAAATAAGTGAAAAAAGCCTAATAAACATGGGTCCGCAAACTAACCGTTTCAAAGATATGAGCTATTTCCAGAAATGTACTATCTAAGAAAATAAGAAAGTGTGTGGTATCAAATTTACGTTTTTTATTTAAGCCATTTTACAATAGGTGTTCTACATGTCCCCCTTCCATCTCAACACATGATTCACATCTTATAAACGAGTTTCGCACCTTTTCAAAAATTCCCGGTTTACTCGAATTATCTCACAGGCATGTTCTATTCGCTCTTGTAAGTGCGCTACATTATTAATTGGAGTAGAATAAACTAAACTCTTTAAATATCCCCAAGCAAAAAAGTCCAAAGGCGCCAAAGTATTGGCGATTTGTTTTTACTGTTAATCACAGCAAACTTGATTGCATGTGTAGTAACTTGGTTTGTTTTGTTCTGTTCTGTTTTAGCTCATATCTTTGAAACGGTTAGTTTGCGGACCCATGTTTATTAGGCTTTTTTCACTTATTTTGGTCTATACTATACGCCCTTAAAATTTCCGAACACTTTTTTTTAACACCCTGTATAGACTCATCCTTCAAACACTGTCTTACATCTTCAGTAGTTACACAGGCTCGGAGGGATGGCTCTACCGTACTTTTGTATGCTTAATACAGCTTGTGTCTTTAAACCAATGGAAAATGTTTTGTGATGGTTTCATGCAAATTTCAAACATTGTCTGCAAGTCACAGAACTCGTTCTTACGAGTTTCTAACAGGCCATCGGTCTAGGCTTCGGCCATAAGAGGAAGAAGAAGAAGTCTGCAAGTCCTCTAAAAGTTTCGGGTAATTAATACAAACCTAAAGACCGTATATCCGCCATGTTCTTACATTCCTTTGCGAAAATATAATTTAATTATGAAAATCTGGTTTTTGTAAAACCCATATTAAAGTCTGTCGATACAAGAATTAATTATAAATAGATATTTAAAGTAATTTACAACAAAATAAACATATCAACCAACTGATGTTTGTCATAGGAAAACTGCATATCCTTAATATATTTTCTGTAAATTTATTGTGGGAAAAAGTTAGAAATGAACTTGTAATTTTTCCCAAATCAGCTATTTTTACCATTCACTTAAAAATAGTGGCGCCGAAAAGTCCTCGTAGAACAAATAATCAAGATCAGAAAGCCAGGAATAAAGTGAAACGGTGCAACTCCGCATAAATTATTGTTGCGGATAGCGGTGTTGAATGTAAAGCAAGCGGGCGGCATCCATTTTGATAAGACTGTTAAAAGAACGCCGCATTTATTTCTATTTTTTTTAACGAACTAACCATTAAACGTTTAATATTTTTTTATTACAGAAAGAAAAAGTAAAACCTGCCCAATTTAAAGGTATTTCTTATTCAAGTTTCGTGCATCCGCTTTTAACAATTTTCCCCTGTCAAACATAAATGAAGGTTGATCACGTTCAAAATCAAAGGTCCTAATTCAGATTGAACTTTTCGCTTTCGTTATCGATTGTTTTCACCAAGTTCCCTCATTTAAGAATCGGCAAACAGAAGATGTGTAAACGTTGCATTCCGCGTTGTAAATACGTGCGGAGGTCCGTGCCTTTTTGTCCCCATTCGTAAATATCAACCTAAAACAAACCCTCATTTAAAATTTAATGCATGCGAAATATTTGCATTTACTTATTCTGCGGGAGAGCAATGAATATGCATTTGTTTTACGTTGAAATTTCAACAAGTAAAAACGTGGCTTAATGCGAGTACACGAACCACTCCGGTAAAGTCGTATCCGGGTGATCTGTCTTTCTAACAACAACAACAATAATAAGCTAATTATTATTTCTAAACGGCATATTAGCCTTGAAGCGCGTATTCAGTGAATTGGAATCGAAAGTTCAAGCATTAAAATATTGTTAAATTGTTATATTTTATAATAATGTAACTGTTTTCTATTTTGTTACAGAAATTTTTGTCAGTAGACCGAAAACGATTTTAATTTCACTTTTCTTTAATATTTTGTAATTGAGACTTTTTGTACTTTGTAATTATAATGATTTTGTCTTAATTTCTTTGGTATTTTAATGGCGGGTTTTACTTAGTCAAGTCGTTGTTAAAATTGAAGTTAGACTGTAATAGATCTGATCAAGACACTTAGTTCAACTTTCTATACTCAGGTAAATAATTAAAGGTTTACAGTGAATTGGATTATTAAAGTAGTCATAACTAAACTGTTGTAAAATTGTTTCTTTCTGTAGATACTGTAATTACAGCTGAATCGGAATAATAAGTTAATTGAAGGCTCTCATTGATAGTTTTAAAAATCGTTTATAGAATTGTGAATCTTAAATCATTTGTTAGTGGCTTAAAAATTAATGCATAATTAATTATTAATTTCGTTTTATTCGCGTTAAACTACCTTGCATTAACTTTGAGTCTTATATTTTTGTTTTAATTGGATTATTAACAAAACTTGATCTTTTCTGTATTTTTTTTTACGTTAACCGCCAATCCAAACAAAGAAAAACAAATAAAAAGTGCAGCGTGTTACCCTTATAAGTTTAGGAATAAATATTAATTTTTCCAGGAATAAGTATAGTTTCAGATTCAGTTGCAAAAATTAGAGTTTCTCATTCGAACTGATTGTTTTAAATGCAAATATTTTAACTCGAATTTTGAATCAAGAAATTCGACCTTCATGTAAATTTTGTAAATATAAAACTATGAACAGGTCTAGTTCGAATCTAAATATACAATTTCCAGCTTGATATTCTACAATTTTAGACCGAAATGGACCAAACTGAAACGCCAGTTTCGGGCTTGTTTTTTTATTATCAAAAGTAAAAAGGTAAATTAAACACTAAAATCACCACAAAAATTATTTTGTTTCATTCCAATGCTGTTGGCCCAATTCGAACTTCAATTCAGAAATCGAAATGAAAATACTTTTCATCTTTAAATTCAAATATAATACGTCAATTCGAGTTGGAATCTCAAATCCAGATCCGGACTTCAAACAATCAAACATAGAACATAGAATCAAATTTACGAACTTGAATACATATACAAACTTTGGAATTTTGAATGTAAATTTGATTTTTCAGTATGAAATATGAGCAAGGATTGTACATTATATTAGGAATTTTTTCAGTTCATTTTTATGGTTAATCGAATTGCATTTTTAATTGACAGTTTTATATTATTTAACACTATTTACTCGAAGGACCATATTACTAAATATATGAATAGGCTTCGACTCACCTTGAAAATTTACGTCAAGTTTGGGCCAAATTCTAAATTATCTTGTTATCTTCTAAAAGATCTAAAGTGTTCTTTCCAAATTAATCTTCAACTAACGTTTCTATTTATAATCTTCTAATGTTTTTCCAATAAATTGTTACTAAGGAACCAAAAGCTTGTCGAAATAATACGATAAAAATGATAATAAATATTCAATACCAAACGGAATTGAATCCGTACACTGTCTAGATTCTCTAGATTTTATTTTCTAAAAACAATTCAAACTTAAATTAATAAAACTATTATTAAAACAGAACCAACACAGACCGGAACAAATTTAACTTGTTTACTAAAACTCCGAAATTCAGTTATATTTTCCTACGTTGTAGAAAATTTTATTTGATTTTTTTTTTTAAATAAATGTTCGGTGAAGTTTATGTACATTTAAATATTTATTTACAACGTTAAGAGAAGTATAAAATCGTTAAAACAGTATTTAAACAAATCATTTGAAATCAGGATTATTGAAAAATTGGAGGTGTGTCCCAATTTTAATGTTTGAAATCGCGAAAGTATAGCTTCCTAAAGGAAAATCGATCACTTTGTTTGCAGAATTTTTATTACGTTTTGAAGATATTACTCAATTATTTGGGTTTTTGGCTCCTTAAATATCGTAGAATAAAAACTGTGAAAATTATGGCTTTGCGTTTTTCAGAAAGGAAATATTTCTGAAAATCAAAGAAAAATCAGTGTTTTCAAAAATTAAAAATTTATATCTTGGAATCCCTGTCACAAAAAAGTATGGCAATTTTTCAAAAAACAGATTCAAAAACTTATACTTCTCTGCTTGTTTTCTTTGCAAAATTTTTATTGGAATATTGGGTGAATTCTTCGATTATCTGAAATCTGACCTAGAAATACGTATAGATTGCAAAGAAAAAAGGAAAAAAGCTAGTTTTATATAAAAATATACGCTGCTAGGTTGTTTTTTGCAATGTTACTTTTCTTATTCCCTTTTTCTACTTTCTCATCATTTTTATTTCTTTTCTTTTCTACTCAATTTTTTATTTTTAATTTGGTTCCACGAAGATGTTTTTCTGAGTTTACTTTTCTCTTATACTTTTGTGTCCATGTTTACTAATATTATTCGTATTCCTCTTTCTTATCGCTTCCACTTCTTCATTCGTTATGTTTCATATACCCTGAATTTATTGCTTTCCTTTTTGGTCGTTTCGTTGTTCTTTTCCTACTTTCTTTATTCGTTTATTTTTCTATTGATTTTCTCCTTCTTTATTTCGATGATAACGTTTTAGATTTACCTTTCTTTGGTTTGATATTTTTCTTCGAGTTTCTTGCTAGATATTCTTTTCTTTTCATTTTGTTAATCGTTTGTATTTACATGTTCTTCGTATTATTTTGATTTATTTTATTCGTTTTTTCCTTATCTCCTATATCTTAGGTATCGTTTTCACTTTGTCTTTTTCGACTCGCTTTTGCGCTTCTCGCTCATAGTTTCCTACTTCTTCGTTTGCTTTATTATGTCTATTATCTTTATGTTCTAAGATTCTGCTAGGACTTTTGTATTACAAGCAGTAATTTTAACATTTTCACTTTATCCTCTTCAACGAATTACTAATATTATCAAGGATATATCTAGAACTTTCTTATTGGAAAATCTTCAAAACATTGCTGCTATTTTGTTATTTCAATGTTAAAGTTACAGAGCATTATTTGTTAGATTTGTGGTGTTATTGAGGCAGTCTTTGGTTTGTTAAAGGCAATCCGGAACTGAGCTTAAAGGAAATCTGAGGCAATCCTGGATGACGTCAGTTTCTAAAAAGTTTTTTGGCCATCTGCTGATGCTTAGTAATAATGGTTGTCCGAGTCAGTGCAAGGAAAAGGCATTCTGTTGTTCTTAATATTTAACTTTAATTAATCCTTTAGACATCTAGAAATTGTGGGGGAAGATATTTAATTCGTTTACACCTTTTATTCTTTTTCGAAAAGTTTGTACATTCTTTCTAGCTCATGAAACGTTATCGGTCTTCAATTCTTATTTTTAAAGAATTGTCTCGACATAAATTGCAGATTTCACCAAATTGTCTTTAATTGCACTAACCACATCGTAGATTATTTTAAAGATAGCTCTCTTGCTGTTTCGAAGAAACAATAATAAACCGTAATTTCCGTAATTTAGAATTGTTCCATCCTAGGATTTTAAAAATGTTGCTTTATTCTTATAACTCGTTATATGCACAACTTGATCAAAACCTAACTGTAAACTTTCGATCTTTGAACTTTTTCGATGATAGAAGAACAAATAATTAACAATTTTTTGACTTCGAATTCTTCCAAAGGTTTAATTATGATTTTCTTCTGAATCGCAGATTTCATCAAAGTCTAGTAATAAAACATTACTTTAGAGTTTAGACCCTAATCGAAGGACTAAGTTAATTGCAGGAGTATTTTGAAAATACAATATTAAAGGCGATTTTTTATGTTTTTGATTTCTTAAACATTTCACCAATTATGGGAGAAAATATTTAGTTTTTTAAACTTCTGTTTTTGTCCCTGATGACTGATGAGAATATGGAAAATCTTATTAATTCAAGGAACTTTCGTCTTGAATTTTGATTTTTAAAGCATCATTTTTCACGTGTTTAAGCAAGGCCCGCTGAATTAATATTGCATATGAGGCCTTACCACTTCATTTAGCCAAGACGAAATTAGAAACAACGGTGGCGCCATTTGCGGTGAACTATAGATTCTTTAATGGCGAAATGTGTAGTTCACCTCAAATGGCGCCACCGTTGTTTTTAATTTCGTCTTGGCTAAATGAAGTGGTAAGGCCTTATATGCAATATTAATTCAGCGGGCCTTGGTGTAAGTGGCAAACTTCACCAAAATCTTTCCGAAGGTTGTTGAAATATACCACATACACGACAAATACACAAGAAATTATTTTAAATTCTCGTGGTACCTATATCTATCGCGTTAAAAGTTTTTTAGATATAAAATATCAATTTTTGCGGCGCAATGACATAATTTTCAAAAGAAATTCTATATGTTTTGTGTTTGGTTTTGACGATAATTTTTTGAGCTTGAAGAACATCACAATAAGGAATTTTTTGATTTCGAAGAATTAGAAATTTCATCGTAACTGATGCATTGACTCCTAAAATAAAAATCAGTTCCAACCTTAATCGTGCCCTTTCTTTCACATTTTCAATATTTTGCCCACCACCATCTTTACTCGCATAGTAATATAACAAAAATATTGTTAAAATTTGGCAAGTCTACTTTATAAGTAAAGGTAAAGGTATCGCCACTTGCACTCCGCGAGAGAGTATGGACGGCAACACCACGGAGGGTTAAGGTTTCCTAAGTCGCTATGCGTACGGGCTAATGTGGTAAGCACCTTCGACAACCGTCTACCTTCCTTCCCTACTGCACTACTGTGTTTCTGTTCCCAATTATTTTCAGTGACTGGGTAGGCATCCGATTCGGGTTTGACCTTGAGGCCGTTGTGCTGTAGTCGAATTTACTTAACAAGTACATTTTCAAAATTTCAACATTTTTTTAGCAAACCATGATTTCAGGGTGTCCTAAAGCAGCAGTTGAAATTGTATAAATAACACTTTTGGATTGGCCATTTTTCAATAATTAGAGTGACATTTTGTAGGTGTTTTCTTTCCTTTGCTAGTTATAATCGGCCCTGAGCAAGGCACAGAATTACGGACACCCACAAGTTTAGAAAAATCTTTTCTGGGTAGCTCGTTAATTTGAAATTAATGTAAAGCATTTTATAGTCATTCTATTATTTAAGGCCTGTTCTGTCGTAAAAATAGGCCATTTTGTAACCCTGTTTTTGATAAATGTCCGGTTTGCTTTACTTGATTTGATTTTGCCATTTTCGCGAGTTTCATTGAAGGTATAAGCTGCCAGTCATACTATTTATCTGTCGCTTTTTGTGTTTTTTTTAAATGCCTTTTGGTAATCACGAAAATGTTAAATTCTTAATAATTTTCTGAATAAAAACAAAGCAAATTTATTGTGTAGATAAGTAAGACAAGTGAAATTCTCTCGAAATAATAGAGACAGCTCATTAGAAATGGTGCGGTTGTGCTTGCACAAGGTTTTGCATCGAGGCAACGAAGCATTTTCTGTTGTTTAAGTGCCTTCCGTGCTGACTTCATCAAGACAGACGAATATTTGCATTAGCATTTGGAAACAACAGTGGAATGCTCTGTAACTACATTCCCATATTTACTATTTTCAAGTTAAACTAGAAAACGGGTCTTATGAAATACTGCAGTTTCTCTGAAGTCGCGTATTACGCTCGTGGCGCTTCATTTGCACTTCTCAATGTGCTAAGTACCTATGGTTTAGGCAATGGAACAACCGGAATTGTATTTTCAGTGCACTGTGCAGTTCCTTTGTTGTGTTTTATATGCGAAAAGGACATTTTAGATTGGTATTGAAATTTAGTACAGATTTTAAAGGAACTAACGTCAAGTTGGTTCCTGAAAACAGCTGTATTTAATGAAAACTTTACTATTCATAGGGTAATGTTTGCACGAATGCTGCTGTACAAATTGAAAGCTCGCCTTTTTATTATTATCTTTTTACGTACGGTGAAATATGGTGCCGAAGGGTTTGACTGCATAAAGAGGATTTTTAGGTAGGTAATTCTCAACTTAAACTTTAAATATGTTGATCTGTGTGTGAAGATGGAAATTTAAGTAAATTTATATGGTTTTCTTTTGTCTATTTTTGATTAAATTGAACAGAAAACTGCAGCGACTTAGACGAAAGCACGTTTGAGGTTTTACTTTATGCATCTTATTAGAAATGCTCGAATCTGGGTTTCCTTTTGAATTTGTTGATTCGATTTTCGATCAGAATGTTTATAACATCAAAATGATGAAGAAATTTACAACAGTAAACATTCAAGAAACCCAAGAAAGCTGAGGGTGTTAGTAAATCCCAGTTTCACTTGAAGAGCCTCAGGGTTTCAGCTTCAGTTTCACAGTTTTTCAAGCTTTTTCATTTCGTAATTTTAGAAATTCATTTTTAGCTCTTACATTTAAAAATTGCGATTTTCGATTCTCGTTATCATGAACATTAAAAATAAGACGATGGGTTTTGTATTCTTGACCAAATTTGATTATAATATTTTGTGTTTTTAAACTTTCCTTTTTAATTTGTATACCAATGTTTTCTGCTTTTGTATTTAAAAATTAAATCCTTAATTGAATTATTTTTTGGCGATGCCAAATATGTATTAATATTAAATAAATGCTCCAAATATTTATTACTACATTTTGTTAAGGTTATGCTGTACTGTCCAATGTTTAAAATATGCCACCAAGCACAGCAATTAAAAGTTAGTCAGTTTCACCAATCTCATTGAATCAGTCGAATAAATAGAAATTTAGTTTTTATTGGATTCATCCTGTATTATTTCTACAGTAACCTAATATTTGGCACCCACAAGCCTGGATCTCGCTCAATAAATAAATAAATTCGAGTTTTAAAGGTTTACTTTACGCCGGGCACCTCCACCATAATTAAATTTATTTCGGCCACATTCTTAAAGCTGAAATCAATTATTTAAAAAGTAAAACCTTTGCAATCTTGGAATCTTGTATTCGGAGCTCGACTAATATTAAATCAATTGCTAATGCTGTAAAGTAAAATAATTAAAGAGCAATGCGTCCTGTTGAACTGAAGCTGTTCTTTTGGCATAATAATGCGGACTTTTTTTTACAAAACTTGATTTTACAGTTGCTTATGTTGCATGTCAAGATGAATAAATAGAAGTACATGGCCTGGCGTTCCGCAAAAATTAAAAAATAATAATTTTTTTTTGCAATTAAAGTATTTTAGAAAATTAAGTTTTAAAGTAATTCCTTTGAGAGGATCGTTCTACGTACAGAGTTTTCATAATCTGTTAAAATACATTACAAATAAATCAATTAACGCCAGTCTAAAGCCGTTCCTCGTCTTCTTGGAATATTTTTTGAAAGACAAAAGACTATAATCTCGACACTTTTGAAATGCCTTTTCCTATAACGAGCTTGGTCAAGTGTAAAGTGTTCAATTTAGTGAAAAACGTAAATGAATAAAAATAAATTGCATTGCATTCTTAGTGTATCTTTCTTAGTAAAATAATATCGTATTTATTTGGGATTTTACATATTTTTGTTGCATGTTACAGAACACTTCCACTGCCAAGTTTCAGTTTTTTTCTATTCTTTTTTGCAGTTCAAGTTTAACTTGGATTTTGCTACTACGTTTTTGTAGATCGATTTTGCTGATTACTGATGGTAATACGATGTAAGTCTTGTTTCATAAAAAAATTAAATAAGCAGTCCGGCACCTCCACCAAAATTAACAATTTCTTAAAATTACATTAATTCAAATTAATTTGTTGATTCTGGCGTATTTTACTTTCATAAAAATTATTTTAAAACTTAAAATTTACATCTTTAATTCTATCACTAAGCTTATCAAATTTAAAAAAAAATGTGGTAATACCTGAAGACCGAATTAAACTGCAATTAATATAATAATTTATTTTCAAAATCTACTATTCGAGTTTTTATATTTTTTTGGCATGCTTGGCACTCCTACCCAAAAATAAGAAACGTTTTTTATCGACTAATTGCAACCGAAATAATTTTCTAAAAGCTAAAATTCTCATTTGTTCTCTGAAATCATTTTCAGAAACAAAAATATAAAAGGCCTCAAGAAATCAGAATATTTAAAAGTTATTTTGCACCCACAATTTAGCGAAATTAAATACATTTTTCAGGTTTCCACTAAAATTTTCTGTAATGTTTTTTCTAAATAGTACTCTCACTATAACACTAAAGCTTTGTCTTTTAAAGTTTTTACCATTTATTTTATAAGTAAACCCAATCTCGTTTTTCTAAGTTTTTTCAAAAGACGTATTGGATTTATTTTTTCCAGTAGGTACTTAGTAAGAAAATCTTCCCTTTTTCTGAAATTCAGATTTTAATTTTGCAATCTTAAAAGCTTTGTATTCAAGCTAGACTTATGAAATTAAACAAAAATGTTGAAAAACTCTAGAATTACAGACTTCAGTTTCCCAGCATTTCATTTGCTTCGTATCGTATTTTTTCCTTAATTTTAATTAATTTTTTGTGAGAAAATTAAGTCTGTAATTGCGAGTTTCGATAACGCCAAGGTTTGAATTTAAATATATTTTTAGAAACAGCAGACACCTTAATGATTTTTGTGTTTTTATCTGGTTTTAAGGGGATTTTCTAATTTATTCAGTAAACTCGTTTTGTATAATCCAGCTTCACTGCTAAAATCCCAGAAATCAATTTGCTAATTGTCCTTCATTTCGTGTTTTGAAATTTCTGTTTTAGATTCTTATTTTGTACATTTTATCTTTCATTTCCTAGTAATTGCCATCTGCAGTACCTTTGAGATTAGAACACGTTGATAGAAGTTACCTTCCTCAAAGCTTCATTTCTGAATTCTTGAAAATTCGTCTTTAATTCCTATTTTTTCAGGATGCCAATTATATCTTCCATTCGGCTTGTTTGTGAAAACTCCTTAAATTTTGAAAACTTCCTTAAAATTGATTTTTAACTCAAAATATCAATAGTTTGTTTTAAACGAGGAATTAATTGTTTTACTCCTGAAACATCGCCTGTTCCCTTATTTTTCAGAATATTGAAACTTCCAAAAATCCTTTAAACACTTTAATGAATAAAACAGAATTTTAACAAAAATTTGGTTTTGTTTCTTCTTTAAAAAGCTTAGAATCTAAGCTTCAGTTTCACAGTTCTTGTAAAATTTTTGTATCATTTTTAAAAATCTATTTCTAGCTTTAATCTTCAAAAATTAAGTCTTATAATTGCGATTTTTCATACGTTTGGGGTTTGAATCTTCTTAGAAGTCTTATGGATTTTGGACCTGAATTTGGTTTCTTAACTATGAAAAGGATTTTTGAATTTATTTATTTATGTATTTGTTCTTTCATGAATTGCGAGAAGAATTCCAGCACCAGTTTCATATTTTTTCGAATCTATTCCCATCAGATTCAATTTTGTTTTTTATTCTTTCATCTTTAAAAATCCATCCCTGCCAGTTTGGATTTGCGATTTATCAAAATGTTGATGTAAATTTCAGGAGTTTTCTGTAGTTGAAATATTTTTAGATGTAATCTTTAGTATTTTTGACATTCTCAAGTTTAGTTATACTTAATGTTGAACATTACAGGCAGTACAGGTTTAAAGCTAAGCCTTCACTTAAGCTGGCGTTAAAGACCCCCACCCTTAGTTTCAAACCTTAAGCTTAAAGTTTTCTGTTTTTAATCAAGTCTAAGCATGGAATTAAGGGTTCTTGGCCGAGACAGTTTTGTTTTCGTTAATTAGGGAGGTTTTTAAAGCATTTTCTGGGCAGTTTGAGGCACTCCTGAAAGTTCCAAAGCTGAACAAGTCTGAGACAGTCCCGCGAAAAGAATTCTAAAAGTCTCTTTGGAGACACTAAATTTAGGATTTCTAACCATTTTCTGCCTTTTTAAGGCCGATATTTGATAATAATGTTCTTAGGGAAGACGAGGGCGTATTAAGGGTATTCTGAAGATCAGTCTTTTATCCCTAAGTTCTAACTGTGACTAACCTTTCTACTAAATCTCATTCTTCAAGTTTCACTGTAAATTTCACATAATTTTTGGGGTTGATTTCTTGTTCTTTAAAGAAGTAATTTATCCGTATTCAAACCATTTGCTTTTGCGTGTTTGTTGCTGTGTTTATTTGTAATTTTGCTTAAAATTCTGATAGCTTCATGCTTAAGCCAAAGTGGTTGTGTGGGACATTTGACATTCTATTTATCGTCAAATAAAGTTGATTGATTGAGTTCTCCGTCTTCCCCCTGAGGAATACTAAATACTTTTACCCTCCAAAATGCTAAATTGTACAGGCTAATATAAAGTCGTTCATTCGATAACTTCCAGTCGATTAAGTTAATAATGCGGTGTTTGTTTTGACTTTGAAATGTTTTGCTTTTCTATTGTTTGAAACGTTGTTTATTGAAACATTAACTTTGTAGAGAGTTGCAGTCGTTGGTGTTAAATGCTTAAATTTTTGCTATTTTTAACAAGATTTCTAATTTTAGTTAACGAAAAATAGGTGTCGAAATTACTGGCGAATTTCTATTTATTCTATTGCTTAAAGACTAATTGCATTGTTGGGAAATGCAATGCGAAGGTGCTTTCTTATATGACATAATTTTTTATTTAAATTGTTTGCGGTGGAACTCATGAAAGTTTTGCCAATATTTATTTGTTTCAAAAGAAAAGGAAAGGCTTCGAAAAAAAAAAATTTATTGTGGAATAGTTTGAGGAAATTTTCTTTTAAGTTGAGCGTTTTTTTGCAACAAACCGGCGTATTTTTAAGGATTAATTCGAAAACTTTTTCCAATACTTACTGAAATTTGTCTCATTTCATTGAAAATGGGACGAGATAACGCACCCCTTTTTCTCGAGGTGATTTTATAGCTCGTAAATGCCTCGAGTGATTTAGTTTAGTATCCGCATTTAAGCAGCAACTGCTGTAATTCTTCTATTTTTCAAATAAGTGACTTCCCTTCTAAATCCCTTTTTATATTTTTTTCTCTCTAAATTTGTTGGTTCTTGTTTTAATTTTTGAATTTGGTAATTTATTTCTGTACTTATTTATTGATTTATTAACAATTCTTAAAGGGTCATTTGCATTGAATTGATTAATGTTAAGTATGATTTTAACCTTCAAATGTCATTGCACCACAATACTAACAAGGAAATTTTCAGTTCAAGGCACAACTTCAAGGATAGACTGGGAAAATGGCCCCAAGCATTTAAGTTACGATTTGCAAAAGCAGTGAATAAATAAGCAAATCTTCAAAATTTTAACTCAAATAATCAAACCAATTTCTACAATTTTTAAAAAGGATTATCAATGCGAACTTCTAATAAAATATAATGAAATTCAGAAGGGTAAAACCTTTCTAAATTTGGGTTTGATGAATAAAAGTAATTTATTTGATAGTTGTACAACACGAGAAGGTCGAATATCATTCCGGCTTGTCGTTACTTTTCCGACATTATCGTAATTCGTGCTATAATTTAAGATTTACTTCAGTTTCTATCAAAGTTTTTCATGTAATTTATCACGAAATTTAATACATGCCTTGTGCGCCTTTGCTTGATTACATTTTTTTGCTTGTTTGTATATTTAATTTGTTGAACGTTCGTGTTGTAATTTGGCTTGCTCCTCAATTCTGATTGGTTGACTTAAATTAACAATTGAAAAGCCATTATTTTTTTTTAATTCTCTGTATAAATTTGTGGATTTGTGTTTGAGGTCTTGAAATAAATAATAATGGTATGGTAGCCTCCTGTTTTGCTTTTTGCCCTTAAATTTTGTTTTCATTCCTTAAAAAGAAGAAAGAAGAATTGATTAGGGAATTTCGAAAAACTAGAATATTGGTTCTTGTAAGGTTTTTAATTCTGAAAGTGTGCACTAAAGATTTTGAATATAAATTCTGTTTTTCGAAAGATAGCAGCTGCTTTGCTTCTTGATTTTTCTTCAAAAGCTGGTATTATGTTCGCGATTTATCAAATATTTTCGTCATACTTTTGACCAGATGTTTTTCTGTTGCAGTTAGTAGTGAGCTATATTTGTTATAATACAACCATCATTTCGTGCCATTTTCTTCCTTATACTCAGCTTTTTTTAAGGGTGTTACTCTCTAACATTACTAGGCTGAGAAAAATGCAAAAGTTGGACATACATATAACAATGATAAAATTTAAGAAACTAATAAAGAATGCAACTTTGGATAAAGTACAATTCTTGGCACACGAAATTACTAAGAATGTAGTTCGAATGAAGACAAAGCAATAAGAAACATTTGAAACATGATTTGAAATAAGACGAAGGTTCTGTTTGTAGAAAATATTTAAGCAAGAAATGTACAGAAAGTCTCCCGTCCGTAGCCCTGTGATGGTTCTCAACTGTTACTTGTTTGTATTGAGCAGTTCTTCATTTCTTCGTTTAATACATAGTTCTCTGATTAACTGTTTCCCATGTAAACTCCCTGGAGTGCTTAGTTTAACTAGTGGTGGTTGTGTTTCCTCTTTGCCCAATGTTAAATAGATTCTTCCATTCTTGCGTTTTACAAGGAAGTTAAGCTGCTACTGTCTACGCTTTAAAACAACTCTTTAATAAGCTCGTTGACGCAATGGTAAGAGCACTGGGTACTTAGCTAGGAGTCTTAGGTTGAAACTCACGCAGTGGTAAGGACTTACAGGTTTGAGGTCGATACTTGATAGAGCACAGCCATTTAATCGTTTGGTTACAATTAACGATTCTGAATTGGAGTGGTAAACTGCAAATAGTAACAAGACACACATAAACTGAACACTCAATTGTTCTTCCTCTTGAGTGGCTTGCCCTTTACAGGGCATTGCCGGCCTTATCTCTATATGTCTGTAGTGTACGTGTAAAGTAGCCTACAGACATAGAAGACCTACAGCTTTTGTGTGGACTCTGAACCACGGAAGGTGGTAGAAATACCATGGTGGTTTGCCATTGCTTTCCGAGGGAAGCAGTTGGGTGCCTTCGGTGCATGTGTGGCCTTGGGAATCGAACCCGGCCCAATCTCAGTAGTCAGACACATGCTGAAGCAACTGAACCACGACGGCGACATAGTTAGAAACTCTGCAGAAGGCAACGGGAAACTCCATTTTCCTGGTATAAGGTAAATCGCCAACGTCCTTAAGAGAAAATGCCATTTAAAGAAAAACGAATAAATCTTTGCCCATTGATGAGTGTTATTACTTTTGTCTTTTGTACCTGTGGGGATTCTTCTCGCATCCTGGGTTTTGTGCCAAAGAATCAGAATTCCAAGCCTTGCCTTGCAAAGTCGTAGTGTTTCTAATTGCCAGAACTTGTAAAATGGGCTGAGGTACAGCATGATTTTACCCTGTGCTCCTCTCCAAGAGTTTGAACTCATTGAGAGAATGCCATCCGAGTCCAGATATTATCTCTAAAGAAAAAGAAGTTTTAAGTTTGTTAGCATTCCTTCTAATTATGTTCACACACTCGATAACATTACGTTTATTTTTGCTTGACATGGTTGGTTTCCAAGAGACCTATATTGACTAGCATATCCACAGTTGCCATACTGAAATTTTGTTAGTGAGATACACTAACGTTGGACGGGTGCCCAACTAAATTTTGTACGTCGTCTATTTTTGCTCATGGCCTATATTCTTCTTGAATTCATCCGTGTACCAGATCAATCTTTGGGGCACATGTAAATGCTTCTTCTACCCTACTTATCTGGGATTGAGTTGAAAAGGTTTACTATCTATATGAGACAGTGCTACGGACAATCCACAGTACAGCTTTTCAGAGCAGGAGTTGACAAAATAAAAATTGCAAATGTGGTAGCCAACATGATAGCCGACGATCGATAACGGCCAAAATACTCCAAGAAGAAGAATGTTGATGTCATGTAACCCTACCTGATTATCAAAAGGTTACACTTCTACTTTTGTTTTCGGGAAGTCTTGTGGGTTTGGGCTTCTTGTCTTTGTACTCTCATTCTTGCCTCGGAGAAGACGCTTTCCACAGTTCCATTTATAGCTAGATATATCAGCCTCTGCAATTTGCTATTTCATATGCTTAATTAGTCCTTAGCTTCATAGTCTGTCAGTTGGCATTCTGTAAGGTTGCTTGCTCTTCTTGTTCCAATCCCCAATACCGAACTGTTCTAAATCTTTCAACACCTCACCGATCTATCTCTTAGCAATTCGTCCTCTTTTTTTATGTGCTCGCTAGCGTCGTTTCCAGAACCTTTCTGGAAATTCTGATATACGAAGTTTATTGAATGTAGTTCTCAACCTGGTCTTAATCAACCATCCTAAGATGGTCTCACAAGTCTTGTCTACAGCGAATCAGTAGGTAATTTTGGGAGTTACTCACCATGTTTCCCAAAGAATATTTTTGAAACAGATTCTTAAATTCCAAGTCAATCTGGAGTGCAAAATCAGCCTCAAGTATTTCTTTTTTTTAAAGAAGGTTGATTTCAAAGTAGAGAAATAGTAAATTTAGGCTGCTAGGTTTTTGCTTTTCTTTGGTCAGTAGAATAATGGCAGTTTTGGTCTTCGAACCCCTCAGTTTCAGTCCATTCTTGGCCAACATTTTTGAACCATTTGTCAACGATCCTTAACGATTTCCTCTGATTTATTCCTGCTAGATTGTTGGTCTAATAGAGTCAGCAAAACTGACAGCAGTAACTAACAGAGGAATATAATATGAAAGAAGGTTTCTCAATTGAACTTTTAGGTGTATAGAATACACCTAAAAGTTCAAGAAATAATGTTTTTTGCGTAGTCCAAAGTCACAAATCTTATAGTGACGAGCTGATTTAGCAGAAATCAGTTACCAGGTTCCACAATAGACATCAAAACCAGTTGACGTGTGCACCAAAGTACTCGACACTTTCTCCACTTGGCTTCATTCGCGATTGGTATATTCTTTTATGCGGAAACCTACGGTTTTTATAGAACTGCTTCCAAGGGCATCGTGCTGCATCTGGAGCTCCTATTGTTTCTTCCATCGAATAAGCGAATATACTAAGGCGTCCGTCCGACTTTTGGGTTTGTCATTTATCTACTTGCTGTTATCAACTGATCTTTCGATGCTTAGAGAATCACTAAAAAAGGAACCGATTACGTATTTAATCTGTGCAAACAACCAGCTAGGTTGCATTTTTCTGTCGTTGCTTGATAAGTTTAATTTAAACAACATTTATGTTCATTCTTTTTATGTTAATATCTTAGTGTTTTAAAAGATGAAACCAATTAAGAAAACGTCGAAATAACGGTTTAAAGAGAAGATATTGAAATTTAAGTATGATTATTTTTAATTGTTTGAGAACCTGTGTCCCATTGTAATTTATGAGTAGTATCTTATCTGCGTCCTGACCATTGCAACTTTCACAGAAGTGGGTAGTAAATTCTTGCAAATTACTCCCTCGCCAAAGAACTGCACAAGCGATGCTCGTGAATTTTTTTAAGTACCTATACAAGATTGCCCGAATTAAGTTGAAACACACTAAGATCTGTAAATGTTGTTATTTTAACTAGCCTTATCCTTATGTTTATATTTCTGAAGATTTTCAGAAGGGTTTTCTATTTTGGACATTAAAAAGTTATGACAATTCCATTTTGAAATTTTTGAAATTGTTTTCAGAAACGAAATAAATCTAGATTTTGTAAAATTTTACTGAAGGAATTACAAACTAAACCTTACTCCTTTATTTTATTTATTTAATGTTACTCGAGACTGCTATTTCAATACGGGATTAAACTGAAGTTTAGCTTTTACGTGGACTTAAGTTAGGGCTGAAGTCGAGCCTTTCTACACTTATGTCCTAAACCAAGCTTTAACTCAAATTTACCCTTAAAAATGTAGACCCTCATTGAAATAACTTCGGCCAGATTTAAAGCCTCTCAAGTAATAGTTTAATATTCTGTTTGGTAGTATTATCGACAGTTTCTTAGGCATACAAAGGCGTGTATTGAATATTTGCGATCTTTATAGCAAAAGTTAGTTTTGTATTAAGGAAAAGCAAAAAGGTATGCTAAGCGTTTCCTTTGTGCTCAACGACAGAAGCATCTTAGTATCATGTTCTTTGTGACTCTATTTTATAAAAATAATCGACTTCTACAATCTGGTATTTTAAAATTAAATTTTCAACCTGCATAATATTTGTATGTGTAAAGCTTTCTAAAAATAGTTCGAATTTTGAAAAAAACATCTGTCGTAAATTTTAAAAGGTTTTCCTCCGAACGTTTAGGTTAACATTTATATATGTAACCACCCTGACTGAGCATATTTTGGGTTTGACAGCTGCCTATGGATTGGATATGGGATGGACTTTCATGTCAGGCATATTATTTGCTTTTTGATACGATTCTGATAAAAAATTTAATTCTCCATTTTCGTTTCACTTGTGTTTGGCAGTTATATTATAGGTTGATGTTATAATGAAATATTTACGATTTTATGTCCGATTGTTTTAGATAAGGGTGTAATTATGCTGAAAGTACACCTTTTTTTAATCGCTCACGATTGGTTAAATTGTTCAAATGGGGAATGAAAAACTTATTCGGGTCAGCATTATCGATTTTGACAAGTTAATCTTGTTGAAACTTTTAAATGATGACTAACTTTACGTTTACCTTATGTTTTAATTCACAACAAAACCAAAAAACTCATCCAAACGCGAAACGTTTTTAAATGTTTAATATTGTCCTTAAACAAAGCCGCGTAGCATTGACTAACTTTAAACAATCCATTGTTCTTTATATTCTGAATTTTCAGGCAGAAAAAAATGTGTGTAGATTTATCCCGGCTTTTTATACGGATTTTATTCATAAATCATAAACGCGGAGTTAAATGATATGCACAAGTGTTTTATTATAATACATCCCTCTCGGAAATCTGCCTTGCAAAAATTTTATCATAATATTCTTCTTCGTTGTTTCAGGTGAGTGCTCGAAAATGGGGTTTTCGTGGTGAATTTTAAAGGCGAACGTTTAAGGGAATAAAAAATACAAAAGGTCCGAGGTAAGTTGGTAATTAGAAAATAATTAGGAAAAAACCACGTCTTTCGCCGTCCGAATTAATCGGAGCTTGTTGTTTTATGTAGATTAATTTATAACGGGTTATTACCGTCGTTAAATTCGGTGACACAACTTCTTTGTTTTAAGATAATGTGGGAGGATTTTTGTTACTAAGTAAGGACATTCATCTTGCTAAACGATGTTTCGAAAATTGTTTTTAAACATCGTCTTTATGACTGCAAATTATCTTTATGTTGCGATACTATTTTAGTTTTGCATTGCTAAATTAAAAGCGATTTCTGAATTTAAATTTTGAAAATATTGGCTTTTAGTATTTCAAATAAAAAATTTGTTTTGGGATATTAATTAATTAACAGACATATACCTAATTAAATAGGTCTTCAGACAAGAATTGTAAATAAAATGTAGTAACTGAAACTTACGAAACCTTTTGTCTCGTGAAACAATAAAATTTTCAAACAATTTTTATGCTAAAATTTCTCGCCAGTTTTTACAAAACAACCCAATAATTAATGCTTCGTGAAGTAACACAACCTCTTGTTGAAAACCTCGAAAATTTGACTTTTTTCAAAACAAAAACTATACACAGATTCCTCTAAAAAGATTTTTATAAAACAAATCTTGAAATTTAGGAAAATAGGGCGAGTACTTTCAATTAAACGGCTAAAAATACACTGCTTACCCAGAAACCCCGACAGTGTTAAAAGAATAAAGCTTCAAAAAGTTTTTATAGTAAAATTTCAGGGAAGTTTTTAAAAAATACTGAAATAATTCACTTAATTACTTACTGAAATAACAACACTTAAAATTGAAACTTAGGAAAGCGTGTTCAGGCTGAAATTTATTATAAAACGAGTAAACATTTAATATTTAATCTGAGAAATTTTATACAGTAAATTTTGATAAATTGTGACAAATTGGGACGAAGCTTTTAAGTACATTGCTGAAACTGAAAATTGTTTTTACCTGGGATTTATAAAACAACTAAATAATTAAGCAAAAATTGCCTCGTGAAATAAAGAATTTGTTGTTGAAACATAAAAAATGTTTTCAGTCAGGCCATATGCTAGTTTTTGTTAAGAAAATCAATCTAAACTTCGTATTTAATCTTTAAAAAACTGTTTCAAGATATAACGACAGGAATTTCATAGTGAAATATATTTCGTACAATTCCGGAAAATAGATCGGAATGTTTCAATTAAGCTCCTGAAGACCTTATAGTTTTTAGAAAACAACTAAAGAAAGAAATTGTTTGCTGAAAAATTCACAGATTTCGCAATCCTTGCAACCATCGGATACATTGGAAATGATCGATAATGCCATATATAATATATAAAACATATAAACTGACCTCACTTGCAACTTCGAAATTGTGAAAATAGGACACCTCTGAGAGTCAATTTTTTTTCCAATTTTTACACATAAAGTGGCATTTTAATGTGTCAAATTTAATTATTAAAGCAACATTTTAACGTGAAGGGTGGATAAAGTGTTGCTATAAACATTTTATCCACACTTTCCTTGACGACACTGTTGCTATATGTAAACATTTTATCCACACTTTCCTTGACGACGTGAATTTTAGAATGAAAATCATGGTGCCTTTAAATGTAGGTTGCTAGGTATTGTTTAATAAAGAGATTTTATCCACTCAAAATGTAACAGACCTTTAATTCAAATGTTTACTGTTATGAGATTATCGAGTTGGAGTCCGAACTCAATTGCCCGAACGAGGACATTCAATATTTAACATTGAAACTGGTCTTATGTTCATATTTTGCTGTTGTACGTATTTTATCGAATTAAGCTTTGTTCTTATTTAATTATTATCTTAATTCACATCCTAACAAAGTCACCGCCCTGATAAAAAATGTCTGCATTCAATTGAAATATTCTGAACTAGTGGCGGTGTGGCCGCTTTAATTTTCTATACAAAGAAATATTACACTGTTATAATTATGAAAACACAAATACAATAATTAGAATAAAAAGTAAGTGAACGTCTTGTCAGTACAAAACCCGTACGGTGTCTGCCTATTTTAATTACTCGTGAATTCGTCACCAACGCCGCTGCTTATTTAGACTCAACACAACGTGCCTTTCTTAGAAACTAAATTGTTACATATTTGGTTATTAAAAACACATTCAATTGTTACATAAATTCTTACACTTGTCTCAAAAGTTAATTTTATCCAACACCTACCTACTATTTGAAAAAATAGACAAAAGAACGCGCTACTGAAATTACTATTTTCTTAAATACTATTTTGCTTCGACGGCACGAGTTAATGCGGCACGGTCACGTTCGAATGTACCCAACTACGATCCCCCCTCTTCCCCGCTTGCGCCTATGATACTGACACTTTTGCTGTCGCGACAAACTGCTAAAATTCCTGTAACTCTGTCCAATATACGAGCTCATAAACATTTCCAATGTTAAGCTCCCTCTAAATTAAATGAATGTAAATATAATGTTTTATTTAGCAAATTATATTACATTTTAACATATTTAGAGTGAATTTAAACATAGTTGAACTTATAAACTAATCTAAATGAATGTTAAATAATTTTAGTATACGCCATAGAAAATACTTGTCAAAGAATAAGCCGCTTTACCACTGTGTAACACCGCCTTTGTTTTGTAAAACTGCATCAATCCGACGTGTCATAGTATCCACAAGTTCTTTGCAATAGGCTGCAGTAAAGGAGTTCCAAATTAATATAATCTCAAAATTAGCCTTATTTCTTTGTGTCAGGATCAATATGTTCGAAAACTTACACATAAATTAATTATCTTGTAAAATTCTGTTTCTTAAAAAGTAAAAACAATAATTTATGCTGTTGCTATTAAAATTAAATGGATATTCACATTGTATTCATTGATAATTATATAAAATTATATATGGGCGAACTGTTGTGCAATAGGGCTCGTAGATACTAAAACACGAACATTTCTCAGACTGGAAGATTTCACAATTATTCAATATTTAATATGCCAAATTTTAAAATACGAGTATAATAAAATATTTGTTTTTACAAAACAACCCAATAATTTATTAAAGCAGCACCTCTTAAAATATTAAAACGTCTAAATAAACATGAAAAATTTAGGCTGAATGTAACGTTAAACGAACGAATGTTTTTAAAGATTCTATAATTTGACAAAAGACTGTATAAATATAAGAATTTTGTAGGCAAAGTCCTGATAATTGAGGAATGCAGAACCTTCAGTAAAATTTCCTAAAATGATTTTCACAGTAAATCATTTTATTGAACAATGACATAATTCACTGAATTACCCCCTGAAAGAATAAAACTTCAAAACGTTTTTAAGCTGTAATTTAATTTTTCAATCAAACATGATAATTATTGCAAACTTCAGTATTTGATTCGCATAAATTACTGTGTCAATCAATAAGAATTTTGTAGAGAAAGTCCTGAAAATTGCACTCCTAGTTACATGAAAACAAAGGTTAGTTGATTAAATCGCACCCCCTGAAATAAGAAAATTTAATGCTGAAACTTAACAAACAAATTTTAGACTTAAATTTGAATTTAAAAAAAGAAACACCAAACATTTGAAATTTCAGGGCTTAATTTGAAAACTTTAAAATTGCTGAAAATGATTTTCACAGTAAATCATTTTATTGAACAATGATATAATTCACTGAATTACCTCCTGAAATATTAAAACACAAACAAATTAAGCTTTCAACCGTAATTTATCTCTTTCAAAAGAAAAATAGACTTTTAACCTTTAGTTTGTACAAAATAACTGTGAAAATACTAGAATTTTGTAAATAAGACCTGAACATTCTCATAATACTTAGACCACATGTTTTCAGCTAAATTGCTCAATCCATAAATTGTCCTAACAGAATATTTTTAGGAAGTAACTCAATTAACTGAATTATCTCTTGAAATAATAAAACTTGATATTTAAACTTCAAAAAAAGATCAGGAATCAGTTTTTTTCCAAGAAAAAAGGAGGAACATTTCGAATTTGAAAGAACACGAATTTGGTACAAAAATTCCTGAAAATTGTGAACATTTTGATTTTAATTCAATTACTGAAAACGCTCTACAGAAAATCGTAGTTTTTATAAAATAACAAAACAATTGAATTAAATTTTGAAACAAAACGTCTTTAAATATTTTTGGGTTAAAATTGAACTTTTTTCTAAAAATGTCATTTTTTAAATTCGTTATTTAATTTCAAAAAATTCTGTATAAGAACGAAAATTGCCTAAAACAAATACTGAAAATTTCGAAAAATAGGCCGAATACTTTCAGTTGAACTCCTGAAAATGAACCCTTTGAATAAGAAATCATAATTTTTAGACCGACGAAATAATTGATTAAATTACATCCTCAAACAATTGCTTCATAATGTTGAGTCTTAAAAGACAGTTTTCAGGCTGAAATTAAATTTCATTTAAGAAAAAGTCACAACATTTCACAATTATGTATTTGATTCCAAAGAAATCTGCATCAGAACAAGAATTTTATAAAGCATTGAAACTAAATCGAATTACTTTCAGTTAAACACCTGAAACTGAAAATTATTTAAGCAGAAAATCAAAGTTTCTAGGAAACAACGAAATAATTGATTGAATTACACCCTGAAACAAAATGTTGAGCTTTAAAAGAATTCTCGAGTCTGAAATTGGAAATAATTACAACATTTCAAAATTCTGTATTTAGTTTAAAACAAATCCGCATCAGAATAAGATTTCGAATGATTTTAGTCAAACTCCCCAAAATGGAAACTGTTTAAACAGAAAATCCTAGTTTAAAAAAAAATCAAACAATTGATTAAATTTCATCCTGAAATAATAAAACATAATGTTGATCCTTCAGTTTTCACTCTGAAAATTAGTTTTCTTCAAGAAAGAGTCCCCAACAGCATTTCGAAGTTCTGCATTAAATTTTAAAGATCTGTATCAGAGCGAGAATTTTATAAAGTAACTCCTGAAAATTGCGAAAGATATACCGAATACTTTCAGCTAAACTCCTGAGCTGCTTAAAATTAAAATTGTTTAAAGACAAAATTATAATTTTTGTAGGGTTAGTAGGTAAGGCTACCACCCTCTTCCTCCTTCTCCTCAGTTGTCAGTCCCCGTAGGACTGGTTTGATGCAGCTCTCCATTCCTCTGTTTTGGGTCTTTCATTTCAACTTGCAGTAGCTATTGATCTTCATATCTATCGTTATCTGTTACATATCCTGTAACCGCGGCCTCCCTCTTGGATTCTTCACGTCTATTTTCCCTTTAACTAGCTCCCTACCTACCGTAAAACAAATTCGGTCATAGAAACAACGAACAGCCTCGAAATCGGACAGATAAACAACAACGAAATAATTGATTAAATAACACTCGAACAATAACACACAATGTTACTAAATAAAAAAATAGGATGGAATTTAACCATCGCTAAGAAGAAGTCATTTCAAAATTCTGTACTTCATTTGCAAGCATTTTTGTAGCAGAATCGGAATTTTATAAATCAAGTCCTGAAAATTTCAGATATAAGTGAATACTCTTAGTTAAATTCCTGAAAATTATTTAAACAAAAAAATCATAGGTTTTAAAAAACAAGGTAATCAATGATTAAATTACTTCTGTCCTCCTAAAAGCGGCCCGCTACCTCATCTCCGGCGTGGAATGAAATAACGTTGAATTTCACTTTTTACATCATAAAACAATAGAATATAATACTCAACCTTAAAAAAGTTCTGGCTGAAATTATGGCTTTGTTTTCAAAAATAGAGCAAGTATGTATGTTTTAGTATGTAATTTAAAAAATATTGAGGGAACTGAAAATAGAAAAAACAAGTGCTGACACACAAATTGTAAGAAACATACAGAAATTATTCCTAGTTGTTTCTGAAAGAAGTAAAAACTGAAAATTTGTAAAAAAAATTGTAAAATTAGAGCTTTGAAAATTATGATAAATATTCGTAATTGCAAGTTTCAGCTCTATCCTAAGTTTTCATTGTTATTTTTTTAAATATTATACAAATAATGGAGTTTCTATCTGTCGCCCCTTGTTAAGGTTATAATTTGCATTAAGTAACAGCAAATCCCATTTACAACAAGTTTTACATTGTTGTTAAATTGTATTCTTAAAGAGTACTTCATAAGTTATCTTTTGGGCGGCTTGTTTTAATCCAGAAACTGTAAAAATGGTTAGGATTAGCAGGAGACTTCAAGGCTACGTTGAGCGACAAACCCGAAAATACCCAACCTATTCTTCCAAATTTACAAGTGCGTGCCACTTTGGTGCCTTTAAAAATAAAATTTAGATGATTTTCCTGATGAAATATTTCAAGTAGCTTTATAAATTTTTTTCTGTAAACGCCCGCCAATAGTTAATCTTAAATATTCTTGCAAGTCGCATTGAAATCTCCAAATATTAAATAATTGATTGAATCGACTTTTACTTGATGAAAATCCATAATGCGATAATTAAAGAAATACAAAGTTGATTTTCACAAAATTCTTTATTGCTGTCCCATGACAATTGTTTCGCTAAATTATCCAAATATTAAAATATTAAAAGTTTGTCACGCATACACAGGTATTTCTTGACTGATATTCAGGAATGCTGCAAATAATTTGCAATATTTCGTCTCAATTATAAATGCATCTCTGTATCTTCAGAATTTCCATACAAATCTCAGTATAGCATTTCGGATTATATCAACAAATAACTAGTTTCACACAACAGCAATCCACAAAATCACAAACTTTCGAACATCGATAAACCTGCTGTAACTTTCAGGCTTGTTTAAGTAAAGACTTCGCTGTGTTATATTTCAAACAAGTATCAAACTAAAGTCATCATTAGTTAGTTAACTAACTTCCAGGTCGATTCTGATTTATATTTGGAAACTTTCGAAATACTTCATTGGAAACTCGTCGTAATAACAACACGGTAGCGTATCTACACCTATGTTTGATTTCCTTCGAAATTCGCTGCATAGAAATTGCGGAATTAGGTTTTCGATAATTTAAATTTGATGAAGTTTCGATATTGGTTCTCTAGTTTCAACTAATTTCGTTTGGCTGTTGTAGTTTGGAAATTATGCATGTGTTATTAAATGTCTTGTATGTATCAGGATTTAGCTAAATAATTTAAGTAAACTGGTTAAATTTGAAATTGAAAATTCAGGATTAATACCTTTAATGAAGTTCGGGGAATTATTTATAACTTATTATATTATTTATAATTCCCTAAAAATATTGTTAATTTATTTCTCCAAGGAGTGAATCCTTAGAGTAATAATTTCAGTTGTTTGCCTGGATTTTTTTGTAAGTTTGGGTTTCATGTAAGCATTCGTTAAATGTCTGTGTTTTTCAGCATTTTCAATTAGCGGCCTTCTGGATTTGCAGGATTTTTAAAACTGTTTGTGGTTTAATATAAATTCATGTTTAGGAATGGTAATAGGTAGTAGAAAAAATTGGCTGAAGCTTAGCAAAGTAATCGTTCGGGTGCATTTCAGAGATCTACGTGAAAATCTTTTCAGAAGCAAAGCGATTTTCAGACATTTTTTAGATACAAATTTTTACTCGTTTTATTAGGTAAGTTTCATGAAAATTTAACTTATAATAACTGACAGAATGCCTGAAGTCTGAAAATGTCACAGTTTCAGTTTTGTTTCAGAAATATACCTGATTTTTTTAAAGGCACGGTAATTATCAAAATTATTTAAGATAAACTGTTTTATCCCTTTAATAGATATATTTCCTGAAACTCTAAGGTATAAGAAATGACCGACACGCTTAAAGCGCAAAACTGTCGCAGTTTCAGTTGTATTTCAGAAATCTACATGAAAATCTTTTCAAACTGAAAGGTAATTTTCGGAGTCTTTGTTTTATTCCTTTAGTATGTATCTTTCATGTAACTTTAGCTTATAATAATTGACAGACATACCCTGAAGCCTGAAAGTATCGCAGTTTAAAGTGTGTTTCAAATATCTCCAGAAAACTTTGTCATGTGTAAGAAAACTACAAATTTTTAAGTTAAGTTTTAGATTTCCTTTTAGAAGCTTTTAATAAGTTACTTTCAGTTAAATTTGTTTAATTATCTTTCTTCAGCTACAACACTTTATTAACTTAAGTTATTGAAATTACAAATCTGAAAATTGAAGGTTTTGATCGGGCTTTTGTTATGAGCTATGGAAAAATCTTATATATTTAATATTTAAGAATTTTGCCGTTCGTTTCAGGATTTTTTCACTAATTTTTCATTATCGCAAATTATTTATTATTGGCTTATATTTTGAATTTTAGCGTTCGTGTTGTGTCTATTTTAATTTGAAAATATTTACTGAAACATTGAAGTTCGATATTAATCAGTCCTGTTTTGAATTTGCTATTAATTTTCAGTCTAAACACTATATCTAGATTCGCTAAAAGTTCAACTGAAATTCTATTATTTTTGTAATTTTGACTTCGTTTTAAACTGATTTTACTACAATTTCCAGCCTGAAACTAAAATTTTGAGCCTGAAAGTGCTTTCGATTTTCTGTTTGAATTTCTAAACTCGGATAAAGCAAGTTTTGCTGCAACTTTCAGCTTAAAACTGCGTTTGTGAATGCATTTTTTAACCCCTAATAATACACTTCTTGTTTTTGATTCTAACGATTTACCTAGCTAAATTATGTGTAAAAGTGTCGAGAAATTAGTAGGAAAGACCTAAAGTTCGAGAAGTCTCTTTCAGTTGGTTTTCAGAAGTCTATCTGAAGGCATTTAATTTAATTAATTTTTTTGTTTTCTTTCTTAAAACCAGAGTTTGCGCTTCTTTTCTATCACAACGTTTTATCAACTGCAGAAATTTAATCTTCAGTCCTGAAATGAAAATTAAGCTAAATTAAGTTAAGACCGAAACATTTTAAGTAACGAGATTCTGCATTCGTTTGAAGATTTAAGTACTTGTGTAGCTTGATGTTCCATTATTAACACCTTAAACATTCGCCGAAACCCTTGAAATGGGTTGAACTATTTAAGTTTTATTTTGTGTCGCTTTCTGTCACTGTTTAGCGAAATTAAAACTATAAATTTGTCTGGAATGTAAACAAAAATTCTGTTTTGTTTTTTTCAGAATTTTGTCTTTCTTTCGGTTTTTGGCTTTTTTAACTTGGAATTTAATTTATGATAGCAGTTTTCAGCTGAAACTAATATTTAAATTTTGTTTTTGATTTAAAGTTTAGTTTCCTTAAAGTTATAACAGTTTGTAAAACTTTGATGGAAGTACCTAAAGTTTTAAATGTCACACTTTCAGAGGTCTTAACTTAGGACTTTTCAGGATATAAAACATTTTTGGAAATTCTAAAGTTATACTAAATATTCAATGGGTTGTTTGTGCTTCTTTTTTAGTCAAAAGGTATTATCAACCCCAGAAATTTAGTTTTCAGCTTGAAAATTTGGCTAAGTTAAAGTTCTGTTATAACATTTATGAAACATTGTGGTCTGACTGAAAAATTCATCTTCTAAACTGCCTTAACTGTTTCATAATTCAATCTGTTGTTTCTTTTAATTGTTAGTTTTTGTTTCTTTTGGTTTAGAATATTTACTGTAGGGCTGAAATGAGTTATGCATTAAACCTGTTTAAATTAGATTTGGGCTTCATTCTAAAATAAAATCAGATTATAAGGTGACTGAAACTTTAGTTTGTAATTTTTTAAAGCCTAGTCTAAGAATAAAAGCACAAAAATGCTGTCTCAGCCTTAGCTGTTTTTCAGTAGGTATTCCTGAAGACTTCCATATGCAACATTAGCTTTTGAAAGCTTACATCTTGAATGTATCACAGTTTTCGTTTCTTTTTCAGATGTAATCTTGAAAACGCTTTTAGATGCAAAGTAATTTTCAAAGATTGAAAAATTTGAAATTTTGGTTTAATTTTTAAAAGCATCGTTGATAGGTTATTTTCATTATGAATTATTTTTCAGCTGAAAATGTTTTGAGTCTGTGAAAGCGTTCCAGTTTCAGTTGCTTTTCAGAAGTATTGGAAACTTTTTTAAATGCACAGCACCTAATTTTGAAAGTTTGAAGATGAAAATTTTGTTTAATTTTTCAAAGCAGATTATTTTCTTTTTGAATTTCCATTTTCAACCTGAAAAGTTTATTAAATTCTGAAAACATGAAAGTGTCACGGTTTCAATTGCTTTTCAGAAACAATTTCAGATGCAAAGTAATTTTTAAGTTTGAAAATGTGATTTCAGCTTAAAAGTTTAACTACTTCTGAAAACTTAAAGTTTTGAAGTGTCGCAGTTTCAGTTGCATTCCAGAAGTAGTCCTGAAGATGTTTTCAAACAAAAAATAATTTTAAGGGTTTGAAAATGTAGCTTTTTATGAATTATGCCTTTTCACCGGAAAAGTCTAACAACTTTTGAAAACTTTAAAGCTTGAAAGTGTCACATTTTCATTTGCTTTTCAGAAAGATTCCTGCAGTTTTTTTCAAATGCAAGGTAATTATGATGGTTTGACAATGTAGCTCTTCTGAAAGCCTAAAGCTTGAAAATGGCACACTTTCAGTAATCTTCTCGGATACAAAGTAGTTTTAAAAGTTAGACATTTTTGTTTAATTTATAAAAACAACATTGATTTGTTATTTTCGTTATGAGTTACGTTTCAACTGAAAATTTTTTGAGCGTCTGAAAACTTAAAGCTAGGTGTTCTGAGTTCAGTTGCCTTTCAATAATTACCTTTAAACTTTTTCAGTTGCTAATTGCAAATTAAGAGTTTAGGATTCCTTTTAGAAACTTTCAGTAAGTTGTTCGTGCATGAAATTGTTTAGTTTTCAGCTTTAAAAATTGAAATTTCAACCCTGAAATCTAAAGGTGTATGTTCGTTGCCCACAAACGAATCTTAGAGCTTTTCGATTGCTTGGAAAATTTTATATGGGGAAATTTATTGTTAAGATTTTCAGTTTTGCTGTATTTCAGCGCCTTTCCTGTAGTTTTAATTATTAATATTTTGCTTTTAACTTTTACGTTTTATTAATTTATTTTAGAATTTTTATTAGGCTGTTGTGAGTTATTCCTGTTTGAATGTAACACATGTTTTCAGTCTGAAAAATCAGCTAAAAATATTATTTTTGCAGTTTGCAATTTCAACAATTTATTGAAATTCAAACATTCTTTGATGTCGTACTTTTACATGTTGCAATGCAACTTAACTTAGTAAGGTTTTAATCCTTCGATAATTTAATTCTTTCTGGCATTAAATGCGATTTCAGTAACCGTAATGTAGTTTAATTTCTGAAACGAACCCGTTATTTCCATAATGCCGTTTTAATTTTTATATTCTTCGGTTTCCACCGGAAAAAAATTATCTCAAATGGCAAGTTAAGTATGTTTTGATTAATTTTTTAGAGTCACCATTAAAAATAACTGTGTATAAAACCCTGTTGGAGCTCCCCTCAGGGAGTACTTCACAAGCACTTTTTGCGGTTTTTACGATTTAACGTTCACAGTACCCTTGTGTATTGCTCAGGCTTAACCCTCAACTACTTTTTAATTTGGAGTTTGACTACTTCCTACGGTTGTTTCCTGTTGTGACTTTTGCGTGTGGATAGTACGCTCTTTTTTTATTACTCTCCCTTGGTGAAGGCACGTTTATTGCATGTGAGAATATCATAAAGACTTGCAACACTTGGGGTTTTTTACTTGTTTAATCGGTGGTGTGGGATTGCCTTATTAATTATCAGTTTTGAAGGTTTCAATTTTACGAACTGAAAAGTCGTGTTGTTTGTAAAACCTTTTATAAATTTAAAATAAAACCTGAAAATCCTGCATTTTGAATCGGTTATGAAGAGCTTTGCACTAGGTTACCCTCATGACCGAGTTCTTGGTACTTTAAACGCAAAGCATCAAATAGGAAAAAACTTATAATACTGATAGAAATCGGCACGAAACTTCGTCGTATCGAGTTCGTGATTTTATACGTTCTCATTTAAAAAATATACCGCAATAGCAGGCATTAAAAACTGAATTTTTATACTGCAATAAGCATGCAAATCGACAGCTACATAATTTAACCCCCTTTTAAAGTCGAATGCAATCTAGCATTTATTGAACGTGAATTTAAATATGTCGAGGTCAGGTTAAAACTTAAATCGTTCGTGCTGAACGGTAAAATAAAAAGACTTGCTTTAATTCTGAATTAAAGGGTTATCGAACAACGGGTCTGGTATTGATTAACGGTGGAGTTTTCAAGAGGTACGTTTTCAGGAAATAAAAGAAACGTTTCAACGATTTGCTATAAAATTCGTGTTTATGTCAGCCTTCTCGTTTGTGCTGAGTTAAGGGCCTGCTTGATCATCTTAATAACAGTTCATTAAATTCCTGTTATGCGAAACTATTTATAAATTAAGTACTGAAAATACATTTTAATTGGAATATTTCCCTCGACTTTGTTTTAATTATTTTTAACTTTGAATTTTCTCTGATTTTCTCATGAAGATTTTGTATTGAGTTTTCTGCATATTTGTAATTTAATTAAAGTGGATTTATAATAATTGTTTTGAGTAAAAATCTTGGATTCTGAAATATAAAACAAATTTCATTTGGTTTTTAGTATGTCAATTAATTTCAGGAGATTTAATAAAAGTTTCTCTGTTTCATAGTTTTTTATGAAACAAAATGTTAAAAATTTTGCATAAAATTATTATCGAATTAAAAAGAAGGTTGAAAGCCTCTAAATTTTCTTGTTGGGAAGCAAGGATTTGAGCTGAAAAATCTTCGAACTTACTGAAATGCATTCCAGAGTAAAACCCAACTGAAAACTTCTAAATAAACCAATCACATTCTAATCATTCCAAGCGCTAATTTTAATCCCCAAATAAATTATTAACAAAGTAAGATTGGTTCAAAAATAGAACCAAACTCTCTTAATTATTAATTTAAATCAGGCTTATTGATGTCACTTCGTGTTTTAATTTCCTTTTGTTGTGTCATGTTTTTAATAGAGATGAATATCGAGGATCCATTTTAATTTCGCTTTTTTTATGAAAATTGTACCTTAACCTTTGGTTTACAAAAATGTTAATTAATTCCACGCTTTTTTGTTTTACATATATTCCCCACCTCTTCTAAAAATAAATAAAATTAATGTACGAGTTTTTTTGGTGAAACTTCCTTTTGTGAATTACATAATCGAGATAACGTCCTTTGTTCTGGAAAAAATGTGACAGGTTCGTATAAAATAAATTTGAATTACTTATGTTTTGAATTATTTATGTTTTGTGTAGCAAATACCAAATTTCTTGATAAGCATAATTGGCTTGGCTTGAGTCATATTTTTTCATGAAATTTAAACGTTTTGAAATACTTAAAATTGGAATTTTCAAACGTTGAATGGTTGAATTTCTTCCTGTTAGATTGTAACGTTTGTTTTAAGTTGTTGACAAATGTTATCTGTAGTTGCGACTCTTCCAAGTCAATTTATTTCGTAATTTGTACACCCATAATCAATTTGATTTCTAATTAAGCAAACAAAGTCAGATATGAGGGAAGCCTACTTAGATTCCTTTGAGTTTTATTACGAACAATTTTCCTTTGCACCCACAGAAGAGCAGCAAATCCAAACCAGTCTGTTATTTTGGCACATCCATCATCATAAAAGGCATTTATATAGGCTTATATCGGTTTCACCTCTTACTATTTTTCAAAAAGCTCATTTTCCGAGTTAAAGGATCATTCGTAATGCTGCTAAAGGCAGCTTTGGATTTATTTTTGACTTATTTTGTTTGTTTATCATAATCCCCTTACTTCATCTCCCCTGTTTTTCTCGATTTTTTATTTACTTTAGCTTTGGTCTTACTTATTTATTAATAGATTTAACTTTCAATTACTTACCTTGCTAATTGTTATTAAACAATAAATATTTGGAAATTAAATTTAGCAGTAAGAGGGAGAAAGACGAATTTCCGGTTTTAGATAAATGATTATTTTGCTTCAACAAATGTAGCAAATGTAAAACTGTAAGGCCACAATTGTCCAACTTTTATTGAACGTGACTCTAGCTACGTAAATAAAAAAGCTATACATCAATAACTATCCGACTAACACCGAAACGCTCGTTAACGAAGACGTTGCAATGCGTTCCTGTAATTTATTAATAAGTTTTAGAGTATCGTCAAGAAGCTTAAGTGTTGAAGGGATTTCGAAGTCCCACACGTGGAATAATAAAAAATTAAAGAAACAAGTTCACTTCTCCGAGGTGTTTTAAAGGTAAGGGAATTTTATTCCCCGATCTGTCTTACATAAAAGGTTTTTCCATTTATTCTTAATTCGTGTTTACTTTTAATGTTTTAGTGGTTAACCTTTGGGCTTTTTTAGGTTTTTAGGTTGCGTGCGATGAGAAATTTTCGAATTTATTAGAGTTTCGAATCAGAAGTTGCAGTTAATTATATTTAAGTTTGAAGAAATGCATGCAACGTTAGATTTTTAGAGATACGGCGAAACTAAATTCCATTCATGAGGCAATAAATATTACGCTCTAAGCCTTTTGCAAATGTATCTTATATCAATCTGTGTACTTCAAAAACGCTGAAAATAGCTGTTTGCACCCAATATTTTAAATTGTTTATCTGAATTTGGAAAATGGCCGGCGAGATTTCTTTACGTTACTTCAGCTTACCTCAGATCTTTTTCTATGTTATTTCGAATTTTTTCTGATTTCCAGATTGCTCTTGGATATCCTCAAATGACTCAGAGATTTACCTTACTTACCTTAGGTTACCTGCAAACTCTACTTCAAACTATTTGTAAACTCTGCTTCACATTACCTGCAAACTATCCTGGGTTTTTTTATGATTCCCACATTACTGTGTTTTTACATTCAATATCCTTTACCTTTAGATTACATGGGTTTACCAGACTGCTCTGTTTTAACTTGGATATCCTAAGATCGTTCGGCAATTTATCTTAGACTATCGCATATTTTCAGAAGTTATCGTAAATTACCTTTAGAATGTCTCGAATTATCAAACTGTTCCGTATTAGCTTGAATATGAAGATCACCTCGGAATTTACCTTTAGACTACCCAAGGTTGTCTGTCTATTATATTAGATTGCCTTTAAATTAGCTTTAATTATCTAAGCTTTAGCTTGAATATGCTCAAATTACCTTTAAAATTTATCTTTAAGCTACTTCAAGTATCTACAAAGTATCTTAGATTACCTTTAGGTACCATGAAATCACCACTCTGCTGTAGCTTAACTTGAATATCCCTCGATTACCCTGAACTTTGTCTGTAAGTTACTTCAAACGTTTACAAATTATCTTAGACTACATTTATATTTAATCGATTACATTTAGGTTACATCAAATGTCTGCAGATTATTTTAGATTACCTTTTAGATTATGTTGAATTAACAGACTGTGCTGTTTCAGTTTGAATATGCTAAGTTTCCTCCAAGGTTAGCCTTTGGGTTACCTCAGAATGTATGCAGATTACCCCCAATAACCTTTGGATACCGTAGACTTGTTTTTAATTTCCAGACTGTCCTGAAGCCTTGCATATCTGAAGATTAGTGTGAGGCTTGCTTTTACAGTATCTCAAATGACCTGGAGATCTCAAATGATATTAGCTCGTTCTGTACTGCCCAGGTTTGCGTTAAATATCTTCTGATTACTTCGAAACATGGCTTTAACGTATCTCAATTTTTCTCAAATTATCTGAGGTTAGCTTGGATTTTCTTTGATTTTCAGATTAATTTGTTTTACTTTACATATCTTCGAGTTACTTCGCCTAAATTATCTCAGACTAGTTGCTGATGTTTGATTGCCTTTAGACTACTTCAGATTATCTTTGACTTTCAGACTACTTTGTTTTATCATATCTTCAGGTTTACCTTTTCCTTAGCTGATCTGATGAGGTTTAGATTACCTTCGATATTCTCTGATTATCAGATTCTTCTCCACAACTTGCCTTATTTACCCTTAAATGCGTTCATCAAAGCGTCTTAGGGGAACTTTAGATATCTTGGATTTGTTCTAATTTCGAGGTTACTTGTTGACTACCTTTAGATTACTCCAAAATGCACCTTTAGAGTACTTTTCTAGTATTTCCTTTAGATTGCCTACATATTACCTCATATTATATTTAATTTGACACGTACGATACAGACATAAATGGAGAGAAGACGGCATCATGCCACCTTCAGAAGAAGAAGAAGAAGAAGACCTTTGGAGTACCTGGAAACTATGTAAGATTTCCCTTTAATTTGCAGCCAACCTTGATTTACTTTACATATCTAAATATTACTCTAAAAATTCAGACGACTTGCATCTTCTCAGATGACCTTTAAATTACTTCGGACTCCCTTTAATTTCCAGACTACCTATTTTTACCTTAGATATTCTGTTATTAGCTCTAAATTTGCCTTTAGGTTACCTGCACATTATCTCAGATTATCAAATACTTTCTTTGTTTCCCGGCGTAGTACTTTGTTTTGTCTTACTTATTCTCAAATTATTCTGGGATTTATCTTAAAGTTACCTTAGATTACGTTTCGACGATCATAAATTACCTTTAGAGTACATCTGATTTCTGAACTTCTTGGAATATCATTAAATCGCTCAAACACTTGCGTTTACCTTAGCTCAGATGACCTACAAAGTTCAAGTGGCCTTTAGATTAACTTAGACTCCCTTTGACTGTCAGACTGCCGGCTTAGACATCCTCTGATTATTTTAAAACTTACCTTTAGGTTACTTAAATCGTCTGTAAGTTACCATGGATTTCTTTTGATTCCTAGATTGCTTGGTTTTCCCGTGTTTATTCTTAGGTTACTTCTAGACTTGCCGTTAGGTTATCTTAAATTACCTTTAGATGATCTGAAACTACTTTTAAATTACCTCGTATTGCGTTCGATTTCCAGACTGCCTTGGTTTACTTTGTATATTTTCAAATTACTCAAAGCACTTGCTTTTACGGTACCCCAATTGACTTGCGGGTCTCCGGTGACCTTTAGATTAGCTTGTAGGTAGTCTTACTGTTAGACCACCGGCTTAGATTTTCAGATAATTCCGAAACTTGCCATTAGTGAACTCAGATTTACTCGGACTTGCAGTTATTGCCAGACTACTTGTTTTCACTTTACTTATTCTCAAATTGCCTTTAAATTACCTTTAGACGGTCTTTAATTACCTCTAAATTGCCTCTGGCTTTCTTTGATTTTGTGACTGCTTTGTTTATTTTTTTTTATGAGATTACATGGCGATTTAATTTTTAGGTTAGCGCATGTTGGTTGCTTAATATTATCTTTAGATTACCTTGGATTTCATTTGATTTGAAGTGTATAATCGTTTTTACTGATAGTTTGTAAATCCTTGTTTCATTTTTCAGCCCATATAAACTTATGTATTATACGCAAAGCATTATTAAATCCTTTTCTTGGTTTGTAAGCGAAACCTTACGTTACCTAACAAGCCATGTGACCGCACTTGTCTCGATAAATAAGCAACGTGAGAGGAAAGCATTCAATTCGCTTTATTTCCCATTATAATATCGGGAAGGTATTGTCATGAACGGTTATGATGGGGTTGTGTAACGCGTTATTTCTATCAAACTTGTCAGGATTTTCACGTTTATATGTAGAATTTCTTTATTTTTATTCGGTTACGCTTCGCTGGGTAGAAATTTGTTGGGGAATGTTTTCATTTGGCGTCAACAGTTTTTATATAAATTGAAGGGTACGTGTAAGTGGCATTTTTTCGATTAAGGGATGTGTTGGAATTAATGCGAACGGACGTGGTCGATCCTGCATTAGAAAGCGGTGGGTCGAGAGAATCGGGTTTTGTATCTATTCGCCCGGTTGGAGATCGGACCGTATTTTTTTCTTTTTTTAATAATTCTGCCAGATATCGGATGGTTGAATAATTCAAACGAATAGAAGATATATTCGTATCCACTTTTTTCGAGGGTTTTCATGATTTCTCGCAGAAAATCGACGATTTCAAGTATCTAAAGGTACTTATTTGCTTCGAGTTGTTTAAGGGAAAACATCGTAAGTTGGTGATTTCTTGTTATCGTCTTGTCTTGTCTTAAAAAGCGAGAACCCCGTAGGGATTCGGTTAAAAGAAATATGTTTTTTTCAGTAATTACTGAATATTTTCGGCGTGGCGCTTCTCTTTTTTTCAGGGCTATTAATATCGATTTATTTCAGCTGGGAATTCTCGGCTTGTGCCTTTTTTGTGATGTTTCGTCACTTTTGTCTTTTTTCGATAAACATTGATACAAGTCATGTTTTGATTGACGTAATCGTGTCAGTAATTTTTTCGGTTGTCCGGATTTATTTCTCGATGATTTATGGTAGTTTGTAAATTAGAAAGGCCAGTTCCCACTCAATTTTTCTGACGCAAATCGATACGGATATCAATTGAAAGTCGAAAATTTTCGAATATTTATCACCCAATTTGAATGTTGCCGTGTTTTCGGTAATTCGCCCCGTTCCAGGGTTAAAATGTCCTTAAAATTAAGGATAAACAAGCGGACCAATCGACATTATAAAATTAAATCATTGTCCACAACCGTAACTGTCCCAATTTCCATCTTCATTAAACCGTTTCGGCATTAGGGAGTAAATTAAACCCGGAAACTTTGGACTACATTTGATCTTACCCGGAGGCTTTATGAAACCGCTTAGCTCTGGCTTCTCGTAAGAAGTCGACCCAAAAGTTGCGCAACAAATCAGTAAGTAGTTTAAAATCATTCGTGCAAGTTCCAGTCATCAAAGTTTATACATGCTACAGATTTAGGAGCTGCCGAATTTAATTTTGCAGTACGGTACTAAGTTAGCTCTTTGGGGAACTAAGCTTGGTAACAAAGTTTTTTCAATATAACTTCCGTATTTTCAGACATGTTTCTTATATAAAGAACTCTAACAAGAATGCCAATCTTTTACGAAATTTTTATTGCTGCTTTAGCATATCGAATCACTCGGTTCTAACTTCCGTAATTTATTCTGTTTTCGTTTTACCAAATATAAAATTGTTTCTTTCTAAAAATAACAAATTTCCACCGAACAAAATTATCGCCTCGTATTTGTAAGGATATTTCAGATTCCTATACGTTGTGCATTAGAAGATCAAAGCAACCTCAAACTCGCAACAAAAGAAAAACAACGCCACATTAATTTCCACCAATTTTCTTCGGTTAGTTGTTAAACGGCCATGAAAACCGATATAATTAATGTTCAGTTTTCGTGCTGTTTTTCGAAGACCCCCTTAAACAGGAAGAATGGCGAGAAGTCTTGTGTAATCTTCCGGTGTATAGTGCTCCAAAAAGGTTCTCGAAAACCCTATACAAGTTGCAAGTCATCTTGAGGTCATATAAATAATGCGTAACCTAAATTTCAAAACTGTGCACGAGTGAGCTTCGGCTTTTACATCCTGAAATTTATTACGCCGTGTAAACCACATTGATGGGATTAATTTAGTTTAGTTGAGATTTATATTTAGGATAAAAAATCTGCTTTTTATAATTTTGGAACTTCGAGCGCTGTTTGATCGCATGCAAATGTTAAGGCCGGCATTTACATACAGTCACTTTCTATTTGACGTATCTCAAGTTGCATAACTACTTAAATAATCAAAAAGTCAATAGAAACAATTAAAGCGGGCGCGTTTAGCAGAACGTCAAAAACGAGTTGAGGTTAGAGGTCAAGAATTGCGTAAGATTCATATTTGAAAATTTGCATATTTACATAGTAATTTGTGTTATTACTGTAAAAGATATGGCAAAAGCAAAATTACGATTTTCTGTGTATTTAAATTGTGATATCCTTGTCAAGTTTCCGTAAAGTTCTGATTTAAAGCCGATAAGTACTGTGCTATTTGTGTTGCCTATACACTAAATTAAAAATGGGAAATTTAAACAGATTTTTATCGACCTTTATTTCCACTTTTTCTGGAATAATTTGCATTTTGAAAAAAAACTTCTTGTGGCGTTTGAAAGAGAGTGGTAGCATCTACCTACTGATAGAGAGATTTTTTCGGTATTAATATTTTTGTAAAAACCATTTGAAAATTTTGAAGTAAAATAGAGCTTTAGATTGTTGGTTTCTAGAAATTTAAAAAAATCTTTCTATCAATAGACAGAAAACACATGGATAATTACAGAAAAATGCTCTGCCGTTCCTGCTTAAAAAATGAGTCTAAAAAAATGCAACAAAATGTGCTTAAAATGAGGTATATTTCATGGTGTAAATTATAGGTTTGAGTTTCGACGGGGAAATTTTTGGATATATTTTTGACGATAGAATAAGATTATGGAGAACCTAAATACATATATTTTAAATTATAAAGATATTTGTATCGAATTTGGTTACAGAATTTTTTAAGCAAGAAGCACGCGAAGCTACAGTTGTTTCATTCAAGTAATACTTCCGGTTTCACCGGACACATATTTTATATCATTCACATTCACATAAACCCTCGCATAAACCTCAATATCGGAATTTTTTGAGCAGAATCAATGTAAATCTTTGGTTGTTAATAATAGTTTCGGTTTAATCGAAAATACATACATTTTAAAGTTGGGGTGGTTTTATTAACACAATATTTTCGGTTTAACTGGAAATATATTTTAAATTTCTGAACAGCAAGAACGTGAAGCTTCCGGTTTAACCGAAATTATATCTCAATTTTTTTCAAATATCCACATTCAACTCGCTAACAGAATTTTATGAGCAGGAAGTCCGGCAAGCACCGGTGATTTTCTTAAAACTGCATTTCCGGATTTACCGAAATTATATTTAACTTTTTGAAGATATGCATATCAAACTTGGCAACATAATTTCATGCGCAGGAAGTACTTGAAACTTCGGTGATTTTATCAAAATACTATTTCTAGTTTAACCGGAAACATTTTAAAGATATTCACAGGGAACTTGGTACCTAATAGAAGTTTATGAGCAGGAAGTACGCGAAGCTATGGCTGTTTTATTAAAATAATACTTCCGATTTAACCTGAAATACGTTGTGAATTGTTAAAGATATTCACATCGAACTTGATAAGTGAATTTTATGAACAGAACTCGAAGCTATGGTTGTTTTATTAAGGCAATCCTTCCGGTTTCACCGGAAACTTAAATCATAAAGATGTTCACATAGATCTCAATAACATAATTTTCTGAGCAGAAACTTGCGGTAGTTTTATTTAAACAATATTTCTTGTTTAACCGGAAATCTTCAAATTTAAAGTTATTGACATAGTACTTCGTAACAAAATTTTATGAGCAAGAATTATTTTAATATTTTTGGTTTAACCAGAAAGATATCTTAAATCTCTAAAGCTATTCACATGACCAGTCTTCTCTCCCATATGTCTGTACTGTACGTGTCAAGTAGCCTACAGACATAGCCAGCAATATATCTAAGAAATTACGTGTGTTTCATTAAAATAATACTTCCGGTTTAACAGGAAATATATTTTAAATCTCCGAAGTTATTCCTACGAAACTTGCTATTGATATTCTCTAAGCAGCAAGTACGTAAAGCTACGATTTTTCTATTGAACTAGTACTTCCGGTTTAACCGGAAATAGGCATATCTTTGTTATCTTAAGGAAAACACTTTGTTATCTTTGATTTCGTTTCGTTCTCTTTTAAGTTCTGGACTTAAGGATGTGCAACTAAGTAGATTTGGTTGACTGTCATTTGCAGGCGAACGTGTGTTGAAATACTTTTGCTACATCTTTGGGGATAGAATAAAACTACAATAAACCACAAACATTTTTTAAATCTAGAGATATATTATTTGGTAACAGAATTTTATAAGTACGAAGAACCGAATGCTACTATTATTTTATAAACGTATTACATCCGTTATAACCGGAAATATATTTAAAATCTACAGATATTCCTATGAAACTTGACAACAGAAGTTTATAAGTAAGGAAAAACGCGAAGCGGTTTAACAGGAAATATGTTTTGAATCTCTACCTAAGGTAGAACTCACTAACAAAACTTTGCCATTCTATTAAAATATATATATATATTTTTCGGAAGATATTTGATGAAGGTAATGGGCATTATATATTCAGCTTTACCAGGCCATTAAGGCCTACAGCTTGTCGAGAAGGACACACCGAGTCGTAATAAGCTGAGCCTGGTTCGGTTCACCCGTCCGAGTTCTGACCATGGTAACCGATGATTAACTTTGCAGAGCGAGTAATGGGCATTATATGAATCGGAAATACGTGAAATTACGATTCTACTTTAAAAAAGTACTTCCGGTTTAGACGTAACTTTTGATCTTAAACGGAACGACTAGTTATTTCTATCTTTTTCATTTTCTTTTAAATTCTGGATTTAAGGACATGAATCTGGGTAGATTTAAGTGACTATCAGTTGTTTTGACGTGGTTAAAACGGGCTGGAAAAATTTTGTTGGAATATTTGGAGTATTTTTTGTTGATGGAATAAGATGGAATAAACCACACATATTTTAGAAGTCTTGAAAAATATTTGAGCCACCCTGTATCTTTTACCGTTTTCAAGATCCCCGTGCATTTTATCCTTATCCTGGACACCCTGTATACATAGAACTTGATAATTGAATTTTATTAGAAATTCTCCCAACTACGGTTTTATTAAAATAATGCTTCCGGTTTAACCAAAAATCTCTGAAGGTCTTCTAACTAAACTTGCTATTTTCATTCTATAAGCAGGAAGTATGTGAAACTCCGATTCTACCTTTAAGATAGTACTTCCGGTTAAACTGGAAGTAGACGTAACTTTGTTGTCTTAAGTGTAACGGTTGGTCATTTTTACTTTCATTTCGTTCAATTTTAAATCTTGCTTTAAGGATATATTCCAGGATCGACTGTCACTTGTTTTAACCCTATTAAAAACAGACAAATGGTTTTGAAAACCGTTTACTCAGACAGAAGGAAACCAGAATGCTATTTAAAACAACTAAAGTAAACTAAACTAAAAAAGGCTAAATTAAATAACCTTAAGCACCTTGAGTAAAAGCTCCTGAATTGTGAAGTGCCACCCCGTCTTGCTGAAACTTAAATAATTTCGTTTAATGGTATAAGATAATTTTCTCAGCAAGAAATACGCGAAATTAGAGTTTTTGTGTTAAAAAAATAATGTCCTTTTAAGCGGAAATATGTTTCAAACCTCTGAAGATACTTCTACGAAGCTTGTCGATGATATTCTCTGTCTTAAATTAGCATTTCCGGTTTAACCGGAAGTAGACATAAATGTTTATTTTAAGCACAACACCTGGTAATTTTTAATTTCCTTTCATTATCTTTTTAAATCGTAGATTTAAGGATATGTAACTGAGACTAGAATACAATCTAAAAATTTATTACATGAAGATCATAAAAAGATCAAAGTTCAACCAATTTGAGTAGGAACTCGTGATTTTTGAGGTGGCACCCCATCTTGCTAAATTTTAATTTTAAAGGAACTCGGACTATGTCTTGTTAAGTAATTGCTCTTAAAAGGGTACAAAAGGTGTGTTACTTGAACTAAAAATGTTGAAGATACTTCCTGTTAAACCGGAAGTATCACCCTAATAGCAAAAATATATGGGCTTGTTTATTTTTTCCTTGAACAAACGTTGTATCATATTTATCTTAAGTGTTTTAACAACTAATTTATTTGAGGATCATTCTCTTATTGTAAATTCGCTATATTAAAATAATGAATTTATCTCAGGAATGTTGTCTTAGTACAAACAACCTTCTGTTTTTGTCGAATTACCCCGAGCTAAATTAAATACAAAACTATGACTGCATTTCTTAATAATTATCCTGCAGTTTTAACCTGAAGTAATTCGTCCTTGTGTTTGTTTTGTCAAAATGTGGACTAAACCCCTTGTTTTACGGTTGAGTAAATTACAAATGCGTAAAAAAGCCGTCGGACTCGCATTTGATTACGCAGTGTGTTGAAAATTTAATTTAGGTTTACCTGCGTCTGCATACTTCAACTGTTGGAATACGCATCCCTTGTCCTACTTTTCATAAATTTTCCCCCTCGGTCAAAAAGGAACTTTTAAAATGAATGTTTGAGCAGTCGAGAGAATGGGTCGAACCTGATCGGTTGTATGTGAGTAAGCGTGAAAAATTGACCAATCGCGGTCTGCCGTTTTTGGGGTGATTGAGGACAAATTTTAGCTTTTATGACTGGCGTAGCGTTTTACACAGGTTTTCTTTTCGAGACGAATGGGCCAATCTATTCTTGTAGTTGTTGCCCTCGACTTCTACCCTGGAACGTTCGTCAATTTTACCGTGTTTTTTAGTTAAGAAATGTATCATAAATCGAGGTTACGAAATTGACAGGCCATGAACGACCTAAATGCGCTATAAAAGTAATTTCCGATTATGCCCCCCTGTTCTTTTTAAAACCGCGAAAAATTTATTACTTACGATATTATCTGCGGCGATACATAATTTTTAATGGCTTTCTAACCATAAACGTTAAAATTGAACAGCGAATTTTTATATTGGACCGGAATTTATAATAAGGGGGGGATATTAACTGGAAAATGCTGTTTATTGGATAATTTTGGAAATTTATTATCAACATTTGTGCCTTCATTTGAACACCGTAATTTACTACATTGTTATTTTTAGCATTGGTTTGGAACATCCCTGAAAGTTTAGGGTTCTTTTTAAAGATTCTAGCTAGGTTTGCTACAAAAATATAAACCTTTGTGTTTTGTACAATGAAGAGAAACAGGTGTTTTTCTGCTTGATTTACGGTTTATAACTAAATGTTTAAATAGTTTTATAGTTTTCGAGTTTTCCGCAAACAAACACGTGCAATTTTCACAACTGGCATATGGAATTAGGTTGTGTGTGAGAAGGAAACGTAGGTTTTTTAGGACCAGGGCTTTATGAATTCTTTAAGCCTTTTACTACTTGTGAAGCTTGATAACCAATTTTCTCAGGTTATTTCTTAATTAGATTTTCAATCTCAGGCATTCCATTTGTTTGAAGACGTGAATGCCTCACAGTTTGCAGAATTTTAGTTTAACTCAAGATTCCATAGATTCGATAGGAAAAACCTAATTGAATTTAAAGAATAACATCTATAATTTGTAACGTAAATACTTAATCGTGAACCTTTTTATCTTTCGGGGTATGGTCGTATGGTTTAAAGGCTTAAGTTGGGGATACGTTTTGTATCACCTTTCAAAGTTTTTTTCATTCGTTTCTGCCGCTTGTCAATTCCTTTACTTCTTGCACGTTGACTCATTATTTTTGTATATTGATCATCGCTTCTTCTATCCAAGTTACTCCCACCCTTTCTCTTTTTTCCTACTTCTTCAGCTTCAGATGCTCTTCTTAGTCTTCAGCATTCAGCCTATGCCTTCCATTCTCAAAACATGCCCAACCATTTCGGTTATGTCCGTTTTATCGTCATCTCTATTAGTATAACTCTTGCTTTTCTTCAGCTTCTCTTCGGTTCTTTTTAAGAGCTCATTTCCACCATTGTCCGTTTTTTTTTTCAGTTTCAATTAGTGCCCAAGGCTCACTTGGCGTTAAACTAATGTTAATTCTGCTATTTTCATTACTATTTATGATGTCATTTCTTTAGGTGTCTTCTCATTCCTAGAGTTCGACTTTATCGTATTGAATGGTGTTTCCGCTGCTGATATTTTTTCGCTGACACACTAACACTTTACCTTATAAGTTCATTGTGTCTGTCACCATGCGTTTCGCCTTTACCATTCGGCCAAAATTTGACCAAATTGAACTACGAAATAGAGATTTTAAGAGCAATATCAGGACACGCTCTATGATAGAATATACAGTGACAACATGAGAAATGTGTAGTGTACAAGACGTCATGAGATGGATGAGAAGACGCCGCAGAGAGTGGAACGCACACGTAATCAGAATGTTCAACAACAGACTACCTAAAATAGCAAGGAACGACAAACCAAGAACAACACGTCCACCTGGAAGACCACCTAAACGCTGGATCGATAGCTGGGCCTCCGGGTCTCAAGAGTAATAGTCATATTGGAACAAGCAGGTCTCAGACCTCTTAGAAGAAGAAGAACTTCGAAATCCTTTAATATCCTTCGTATTCCTTTGATTTCGATCAAATGAAGAAGTGATCAGGGTTGCAAATGGCTATCTGGAAGACCTTGAAGAAAATCACTTCCACGTGACTATCGTGAAGCTGAAGAAACATTGGAATAACTGTGCCGTGCTTCGAAGAGATTATATGGATGAATAAGATTTGACTTGAATCAGAATTCAGAATTGGTTTTCATTGTCGTCCTGGAAACCTTTCAAACTAACCTCCCCCCCTCCATTTTTCTTCTTCCAGGCTGGAAAATTCTTGTATGCTGTGTATTTTCCACATTTTTCTTCTCTTGTATTATAGATTTCTGTGTGATTTGATGGTCTCCACAGCTTCTCCAATATTTGTATACTCTCATATCGACACACTTATTCCTCCAGTTTGGAACCGCCGTATATCCCAGATCCTCGATTTCACTATGGTCCTTCATCTTGTTCCATTGCTATCTGGTTCCCATTCTGTTATACGTTTAATTCTACTGTTTTGACTGTTTTAAATTATGTTGCCAAACCCGTGCACTTTTATAAGTCTCAAGATGCCTCACTGTTTTATCTCCTCTAATACTTCATAATTCGTTATTCTTCTTATTGCGTTGTTGTCTACTCGTTTTTGGACCTAATATGATTGGTAATGCTGGTATTTGTCTTTCAAATATTTTAATTTCTTTGTCTTATTTCCTGTAGATTTTATGTTTCTATTTTATTTTCTTCGAAGATTTTCCAGTATTCCTGACAGTAAGATGTTCTTCTCACATCCTTATAACTTTATTTTCTTCATGTTGTAATACTCCATCTTTATTCACCATTCACCTTATTTAGGCTTCAGTTTGTTCCTTTTATGCTTTAGAAGAATATTCTCCTGGTATTGTTTCTTTTCTCTTCTTCGATTTCTTCTATCTTCTTATTTGAATATTCTTTTTGGTGTGCATTTTTGATGCTTCATTTCTAATTGTATGGTTATATACATATATGCCTTTCGTCTTTTAAATTTCTTCGTGCTTTATTCTTGCTGTTTGTCATTTCAATCCGCTGCGGACCGTACCGGTCTTTTGGTTTTTGTTTTATCTGGTTGTATTACTCGTCCAGTCGTTTCTGTTATTATTTATTTTTTATTTGTATCCCACTGTTCTTCAATTTCTTTGTCATTCTGGGAGCATGTGAATCTAACTCCTATCATTTTCATATTCTAGTATTCGACATGTAGGTGCTTTTGATCTGATTCAAATCCTTTTATCACTTAGTCAAGCAGTTACTAAACGAAGTAGTAGGCTAAGTGCTTAGCCTTGTTTGACTTATTTTGCTTGTAAGTCTCCCTGAGTTCTTGTTTTCCATTTTAATATAATGCATGAAGGCTTTTGATAGAGCTCATTGAGTCCTCTACGTTTTATTATCCTCCACCTCTATGCATCTTGCCTTTTGATCCTGTCAAAGGCCCTCTTCATATTATTGAAGCAGAACTATTTTTGTTTGCTTGTTTTTACAAATTGTTTCCTTAACTGTTCTTCCCAAATTTACTTGGTGTATCTTCAAGGGTTATTTGCTCAAACTTCCCTCTTCTTCATTATTTTGATATATATATATATATTTTTTATTGTCCTCTCCAATGTTTAAAGCCCTACGATATAATTTATGCAGCCTTTAGTATGGTCTGTTTGTATATTGGTGTGCCCAGTCTCTTGGTGGCAGCTGATCTTGTTTAAATTGACTACATACACTTAAGTTCTTGTTTCTTTTCTTCTTCTTTCCGTTGCACTGTGTCCTTTGACTCTCCGTAAGTTTGTTGTTGTTTGACCACCAAGTCTCAGTGCACTTCTTCTTCTTTGTCGTGTTCTCATGTCTGAGACGCCGTGATGCCATGGTTATGTACTTTTTTCAACTGTTTTTTACCATAACTGTCTGTCCTGGGCAACTTTAAGTGAATTCTGCAGTGGAGAACCTGTTATTTTCTTTATTTGGTCGAGCCATCTGGTAGCAGGTGATCGGCCTCTTGGTCTAGTACCCTCTATTCCTTGTACAGTGAGCTTTTATAAACTGTCGGTTCTCTTCGAACTATACCTACAGAACTTTTGGACTGCTTTGGACTCTTGCATTACCATATCTGTTACTTGTTCTTTCTGCTTTCCAATTGTTTCTGAAATTTCTTCCTCCCGATTTGTTTCTTCTAGCAGATCTTGAAAGTCCTTGATAAACCTTCCATCTCTCCATGATGTGTTCTTCCTCTAGAAGCATATTCCCAATTTGTTTTTAAATATGTTAGCGTGATTTTCTTTGGTTTTATCATTGGTTTTAGCACACCATGGAATAAATATTGGTTCTCATTGTATGCCGGTGAGAATTTATTTCTGGATTCCTGCTAATTTTAATGAGATTTTTCACATCTTTAATTTTTTAAAAGCTTTCCCTATTTTTTAGCTAGAGATTCTCTTTCCAGGCTCTTCTTTTCTTTAGCTGCTCTCTCTACTTTCATGTCTTTTTCTATTTGAATTTAAATTTTCTTCGGCTCCTCTGTCTACAGCTTCTGTTTGCTGCTTATTCCATTATACAAGTTTTAAAACTAGTGTGAAAAATTTCAGCATGAGTGAGCTAAAATACTCTGTCCTTCTGATCTTTTTCTGTATTGATTTGTGAGCTCTTCATGGTATTTTTCGCTGATCGTCTTTTTCTTCCTGTCTGAGGTTTTACCTTTTTCTAGTGATTTTGTGCTTTTCTTGTGTCAAACAATAAAATCAATATGTATTAGGTAATGGTTACGGAAATATACGAGTTGATAAAGGACCAAACTGTCGACGAGTTGTTAAAGGGCAAAATGTTGCTCGAAAAGGAAATTAATTCAAGACCGAACCTGATGTTAAAACACGAAACTAAGTCTTTTAATTAGGAAATGAAAGTTAAACTTCGACTTGACATCATTGAATGTAAGATATTTAATAATCAGTTCTGTGAAATTATGGGGGGTTGAAAACTTCGATTTTCCACAGATATGTTTTGGTTATCGTTTTTATCGGAAATTTTTGAGAAGTACGCCCACGTAGTTCGGCATTTAAAGCTTTTCTGTTTTTATCGTATTTAATTTCCGATATTCGAAACGTGCCAAACGTAATCGATGCAGCGTCCAGGAAATATTGAAAATTTAACTCTTATTGTTCCAATTTATATTTTAAAGTTGAGGAAAACGAAAAGGTTGAAATTTTATACGGTAGAGAAGTCGTCCAGTATGAATTTTTCAGATAGAATTGTATCTGCGAGGTAATAATTCACAATAAAAGGTTATTTTCGGCGTCAACCTAATACAGTAGTTGTAAAGTTCGGAGGATATGAAAACGTTCTTCCTTAATAGAATAACGGGGTCATTTGTAATGTTAAGGCACGTGATTCGTTTAGTTTCTCCATTCATGCGTGTGACAGGGTGGGAAAGTTGCTAAGATGGATTGCGTTGGTATTCTCAATATTGTGATGTTGGGAGTAATCTTGGTATTAATTTTGTATTAGCCGGTTTCTTTATTTATCGTACGTCGAGTTTTTCTTGTTACGAGATGCGGCAGGCAAGGCCGTTTCCTTACTCATTTATTAATTTTATTTATTAGCTCCGAGAACCGCTCGTATGTTTAATAAAGATAATTGCTTTCGAAATGTTTGTTTATCTGTTTGCTTGTACGTCAGGTTTTTTGCATTCTCATTCATTCCCTGTGTTTCAAGGCTGTTGTTGTTATGTTTTTAAAATACCTCAATAATGAAAAAATGCCGCAATAATAACAATGAAAAAATTCGATGTTTGTTGGGGAGGAATGTTTGCAATAATATAATGGTGTTTGTTATTTAAAACGTCCAAATAGAGGTCGAATTTTAAATACGTTTTAATGTCAGTCAAAATTTGACCTTCCTGTCGTTTTGTTTTTGTTTTATCCATTATGTTATTGTTGGTTTTCCTGTGGTTAATTTCAAACCGAGTAAAAAATTCCATAATTTTCCAGCAAAAAAGTTTGATTGTTTTTGCTTTTACCTTCGTTTTTTCTTGTTTTTTTTTCTTTCTGACTTTATTTATTTTGGCTTTCGTTCAGTCTCTCCTTCACTTGAAACTGTTAAATACGGTATGCGAATAAAAATAGAAATGGGGATAGGCAAAACTACCCCCTGTTTACTTTGTGTTTGGTCCTTAATTGGGCATGATTTTAGTTTATTATATTGATAAGGAAACTTGAACAGCGTTTAAAAATACTGATTGTCAAATTCTAGATTAAATAGGCCCTGCTTTGTTGTCAAATGTTGCATGCTTACTTAAGTTTTTGTTGAACTTCAGGTTTTTGTGCAACAAAACTTTACTGATAAAATGCTTAAAATTGTAAGTTCGAAGCTTAAATTAAGTTGGTTATTTCTTTATTTACTTTTTTTAATTTCTTTCGTTTTCTTATTTAAAAATGTGAATAAAATTTACAAATAGAAACAGAGATGTGAGTGAATAGACAAAACTACAACCTGTTTCCTTCAAGTTTGGTCCGTAGTTGGCCATTATTTTGACTTTTATGTTGGTAACAAAGCTTAGACAGCATTTAATAGCATCGACTATCAAATTATAGGTTACGTAGACGATGTTTTGTTGCTGGCAGTTTTTTATGAAGCGAAACTTATGGAATTCTTCGAACTGTAATCCTAAGTTGTAGGCTTAAAATTAAGTTAAGTAAAAATCAGTTATTTCATTCTTTGTTTCTAATCTGCAAATGTGAATAAAATTCAGAAATAAAAACAGATAATTAAACAAGCAAAAATATACGCTGTTTCCTTCGTGTTTTATCCGTAGTTGGTCATGGTTTTGTTTTTTTTTGTTGGTAACGAAATTTGTATGGTAATTATTGCAATTAACATTGTTGGTTGTCAAATGGTTGAATAAGTCGTGCTTTGTTGTTAAATGTTACTTGCTTACTCAAATGTTTATTAAACTTCAGGTTTCTCTGAAACAAAAGTTTCTGATAAAATTATTCAGTGTTGTAAATACCGCCACTATCCCGAATTGTGACCTTAAAATTAAGCTGAGTACTTCTTTCGTTTTCTTATTTAAAGACTGTGACTGAGCCAATGAAAGTAGAAATTTAGAGAGGCAAAATTACACCCTGTTTACTTCGTGTTTGGCCTATAGTTGGTCATGGTTTTGATTTCGTATGTTGGTAACGAAACTTGGGCAGCATTTAACAATGCTGATTGTCAAATTCTGGGTTAAATAGATCGCACCTTGTTGTTAAATGTTGCATACTTACTGTTGCAGAGAAGTCTCTGTTTAGTTGAGATCAGCTTCATTTCTCTTGTTTTTTCCCTGGTCTAGTCTGGTAGAAAGATTTTGAATAAATACTTTAATTTACACTTAAATCATACTACTGATAGATTGAATACAGTTGCAGTTAGCACGTGGTTGGCCAGTTATCATGTGCACCTCTTACCGGTTCGAGTAGCAAAGTACCAATGAGAACTGGCTTGAGGGTGGCAAGGTGGCATCTTGATAGATAACAAGTTGGGTGGCGCTGCAGCACTTACAACTGCACACGCGGTAAATTTAGGAGTGTCCTTTGTCAAATTATAGGTTCTGTACTCTGTAGACGGCGGTTCATTACCGAAAATTGGTTCCTTACTCGGATTTTTATTAAAATCCAGGTTTTTATGAAGCAAAACTTTCTAATGAATTTCCTAAACTGTAAACGCAGCCTATACCCCGAGCCCTAAACTTCAAATTAAGTCGACTATCTCTTTACTTTCTTTTAATTTCTTTCATTTTCTTATTTAAAAATGTGAACAAAATAATTAAATAAAAACAGAGATTTAGACAGACAAAATTACACTCTGTTTAGTTCATGTTTGGCCCATAGTTGGCCCTGGTTTTTATTACTTATGTTGGTAACGAAACTTTGGCAGGATTTAACAATCCTGATTGTCAAATTCTAGGTTAAATAGATCGCGGTTTGTTGTTAAATGTTGCTTATATACTAAAATTTGTATTAAAATGAATATACAGAAATTTTGACAGGCCCTGATTTTTATTAAAGTTCAGGTTCTTATAAAACAGAATTTTTTATACAATTCTTAAACTGTAAACGCTGCTTCTATCGTGAGTCATAGGCTTAAGTCGGTTCTTTCTTTGCTTTCTTTGATTTCTTTCGTTTCCTTGGTTGAAGCGAATAGAATCTAAAAATGTAATGATTTAGACAGGTAAAATTACGCACTGCTTACTTCGTGGTAGGCGAATAGTTTGCCATGATTTTGATTTTTTGAACTTGAAGTGTATTTAGCAATGTCCATCGTCGTCCTAGGTTTTGTAGACGTTGCTTTGTTGCCAAATGTTGCTTACTTGCTCAAATTGTTTTAAACTTTGTATTTCTTGGTAACAAAACTTTTTGATAAAATGTTTACAACTGAAAACATTACTTTTACCTCGAGGCATACGCCTAAAATTAAGCCAGTTGTTTATTTTTTAACCTCCTTTTGTGTTCGTATTTGAAAATGTAAATAAAATGTACAAATAAAAAGAGATTAGACAGGCAAAATTACACGTAGTTTACTTCGTAGTTGGCCATGATTTTAACTTTTATGTTGGTAACGAAACTTAAACAGCGTGTAACAGCGTCGACTGTCAAATTTTAGGTTATGTAAGCTTTGCTTTGTTGCTAAATGTTGCTGACTTACCTGTATTTTTGTTAAAATTCAGGTTTTTATGAAAAGGTCAACGCTGCTTCTATGGCGATTCATAAGCTTGAAAAAAGTTTGAGAATTTTACTGGCGAAACAGAACCTTGTTTACATCAGCGAATCTGTTTCCCTAATTACATGGGTTTCTGCTGCCTAAACAAATCCTAAATGGATATTAAAAAAGTCAATTTCCTTTTTCTCACTTTGTATTTGTATGTCATTTTTCGGGTTTCCTTGCATGACTTTAACCCTGTTGCGAATCGAAGAACGCAAACGTTAATAATTAATAATTAAACAAGAACTTTTTCAAGGAGTGAAGGTTTCTTAAAAGCGAACTTTAAACTTTGTTTCGCCCCTTTTTATTTTAAAAGGTATTAAAAAGAGGTAAAGGGATATTAGAATTTGTTTCTAAGGTAAAATTAATTTGGCTCCCCAAAGAGTTTCCAAAGTAATTAAGAAACTCCTTTGGTTTTGTTAATATGACCTAAAATACAACGAGAATGGCCTTGTTGCTTAACGGTTTTTTTTGTTAACCGAATTTTCTGTTTAAATTAAATTATTCACTTTCTGGATTCATACTTTAAGTCCGCAAAACATAATCGAGCAAGCAAATAATGACCGAATATAAATTCAGAAATAATTAATACTTAGTAGTTATTAAATTGGGCACGTAATTTATAATCAGGATCCTGTTGTTATTATTACGTAATAACAGACATTAAAGTCATAAATATTAGATATGTTTAATCGATAAATGCGGCACAAAAAATTCATTAATAAATCCTGCAACAACTTTTTTTTGTTTTCATATCGAAAAGGTATTTATTGGCTAATTACTTTTAAATACGTTACGAAGTTTATTAATTAGTTCCGGATTTATTACTACATTTTAATTAAAATGAAAATGGCGTTTTATACAATTTGTTAAATGTTAAAAGTGCAAATTTGTTTGGTAGGGGTTTGACATCTTTATATAATCACAGGACATTTTGTTAATTAATTTAACCGAATAATAATAATAATAACAATATAAAAATGAAAATAATTTAAATTTTTAAATAAGGGACAGGTACAAAATAATTTTTAAAAGTAACTAACTTCATTTTTTTAAAGTATTTTATTAAAAAAATTGCTCTCTCTGCTTACGAATTTTACACTTTTAAAAGACAGTAGGTAGGTACCTAATGAGATCCCTTTTTAGCCGAAGCTGCTTTTAAAAGTGACCAATTTCCATTCATAAAAGTTCTGTAAAAAGAATCTTTTTTTCCAATCCTTAAATTTCTGAATTTCTTAAGACTTAAAATTAGGGCAAAGAGATTGATTTTTATTTTTTTCTTATTTCTTTGAAAAAATGTCAGAATTATCCCCTTCCAAGGAGTTTTACATCTTTCAAGGGCTGCACTGAGCATCCATTTTAATTGTCTTCTGCAAAATTCCTGCTGAAGCTCTGTAAACAATTTCCATTTTCCAAGGATTAAAAAATACTACAAAAAGATAAATTCATAGCCCAAGAGAGGCGGAAGGTAGTTTTTACAAAAATATCATAAAAAGTTGTTGCTTAAGTTTTAAAAATTATTTTGGAAAAACAGTTACAAAGGAATTTTAGTGTATTTCTTTCGAAAGGTCTAACCTCCGTGAACATATTTTCTTTTGCAAAACAAATCTACTTTTTCCACACTACGGAATATTGGCGAATGAAAAAATCATTTGAAATGTAGACGTTCCTCTGTTACAAGAAAATTAAAAACCTTTTTAATAATGTGGAAATTCTTCATTCGGCTTGAACAGAAATTTTGAGAAGGAAAGTTGAAGTGGTATCTCAATATAGTCTTTCAGGGCAGTTTAGAAACGAATATTTTTGGGTTTTTACAACCTTAAATAAATTCTAAAGTACCAAGAATTCATGAAATTTTGGTCTTATCTGAAGGCACATCAGATCAAGTAAAATTACTTTACTGCATGAAAGTTGTTAGCAGATTCCAGAAATCCTTTAAAATTAAGACATTCTTGGTAAATATAAAATTTTGGTATATAATTCAGGGAACAAGTGGGTAAAACTTTTAGACAAATTTCTTTTTGCAAGATTCTAGTGTTGCGTTAAAACAAATAATTTAGAAGATTCTTATCTTTGCTTAATAAAGGTGACGATAAAGGTATCGGCACTATCGCCTCGCGAGGAAGCATGGCCGGCAACATGGAGGATTAAGGCCTCGTAAGTCGATTCTCATACCTCGGTTGTTTCGCACGCTATACATACGGGGTGGTGTGGTAAGTACCACGCCTTCAACAACTGCCTACCTTCACTGTGTTTTGGTTGATAATTATTTTCAATGCCTAAGTAGGCCACCGGGTTTGACTCCGAGACCGTCCGCGCTGTAGTCGAATGCTTTAACTACTCGGCCACTCCGGCGCTAAAGAGTGTCATAAATCTTAATAATAATCAACGGTAAATCGTGTAAATTTTTTTAAATTTTCTTTGATGTTGGATAAAATCCAGTTTGTTGGTTAATGTTCTGAGAAGTTGTATTCCTGCAAAATCTAGAATTTGAAATATTTTTCAGGAATTACATTAAAAGATTTGTTGGGCTTTTTTTTGCAGTGTTCTAATTAGTAATTGGTGTTGGCTTCAACGAGAATTTGGAAACTTCCTGTGATTAAATAATCCAACAGGAAATTCGGGAAAATTTTATGTTGAAGAAAACCTAATCCAGTGTTGAAGTAGGTACCTTGAAAAGCCCTTCCAAGGGTAAGATATTCCTGAGAAAAAGCTTCGATGAAAAGATTTATTGGGATTTTTTTCAGTGTTTTAATTAGTAATTAGATACTAATTAATGTTAGATTCAATGCAAAATTTGGAAAATAATAATTTTCCTTGGCTAAATAATTTTTGAAGAATTCTGATGAAACCTGGAACGTGGTTCTAAAATTGTATATGAATTCAGGGATATTTTGTAAATTGTACTGCAAAATATCAGGTTAGGAAATTTAAGTTGTTGTGTTTAGTCTTGTATTTGTGGAGTATTTTTTTAGAAATACAAATTTCAGTGAAATCTTAACAAAGTATTTTCAAAATTCTGTAAGCATTAGGTTTGCATTATTCGTAAAAAATTGGTTTGTTGTTGTTTTAACCGAATCTTAGACAGAATTTACATTCCAAAGAAAAACAGAATAGTTTTCTTTTTGCCCAGATTTTATTAGTAATTAGTAATTAGTGTTGGATTCAACGATTTTTAAAACAAACAAATTTCAGTTACACCTTTTAAAAGCTTTCAAAGTTTGTTAAGAATTATATAGTTTTGTATTAATTCAGAAAAATTGTTTTGTTAACTGAATGTTACGTCCCAAACACATTTCTTCTTTTTTACGCAGTTTCAGTTAGTAATACAATATTTTTTTGCTAGACAATAATGGGAATTTTTAATTTTGCTAGTAAAAGGAAAATGTTCACTATTTTTCTTTGGCAGAAGGAAACATATCTAATTAAAACGCCGGAAAAAGAATTTTTCGATAAATCCTTTCATACATGTCCTGAAATATTTTAAATTGCATCAGATTGTCCGGGAATATTTTAAATTTGGAAAGACTTTTCAAAGCACTTACGGCGGATTGGCAAAAGAAAATTTCCTGTTAATTATTTACTAAATAAATATGAAAATTTTTGTTAAAATAATCAACAGAAAATGCGGGAAAATTTTCAGCACAGCAATGAAATAATTTGAAGAATTCCAGAAGTTCATATCTTTGTAAAAACAGACATTTTGGGATTTTTAAAATAAAATATTGAGTTAGGAAACTTGCTTAGTCTTGTATTTTTTTTAATCATTCCAGAAATTTTGAACTCATTGCCATTAACTGGAAAGAAATTTTTCTAGTTTTGCAGTTTTGATTAATAAATAATTAGTGTTGGTTTCAATGAAAATTCGGAAAAGTCATTGTTTACTAAAAAATGTTGTGTTTTGTGAAAATCTAATCCGGTATTTAATTAGCACAGTAGGCAATGAAATAATCTGAGAAATTCCCGAAAGTTCTCTCTTTATGAAAATCATACATTTTGTAAGTAAAAGCTTGATGAAAGATAAAATGGAAATTTTTGATTTCCTTGGAAAATATTGGGTTAGAAAATTTGCTATGTTTCGTCTTTTATTTTTCAAGGATTTTTTTGAAACCTTCGAAAGTATTTTGAATATCTTCTACTAAAACTCGAAGATACATTTAAACGATATTCTAATATGAATTGGTTTTCTGACGGGGTTTCAAATTTGAGGATTTCATGGGATATGCTAACCTTTATAAAGAAAATCAGTTAAAATTGCAATTAAATTCAAAAAAGATATGAAATGTCATTTAATTGCTGTCTTAACTGAAAAGCAAATAGGACTTTCTCCAGCATCATTTTGAAAGAAATTTTTTAAGGGTTTTCTGTTGAATTTAAATTGCAATAACTGATCAGAATTTTAGGCGAAATTCAAAATCTGTCTTAAATGTCGCCAGACTAGCAAATTCCGGAAATTCTAATATTAAAAAAATTCTGTGTTTAATTGTCTTTAAACAAAAAACCTTTTAAAGTTGGCTTTGAGCATAAAAAGCTGTAAATTTTACATAAATAACATGCAAATTAGTAATGCAACACAAGTAAACAGTGTTTTGAATTAATACAGGGAAGTATAAAAGGTCTTCATAATTAAATTACCTCGATTATTATTCCCAGTATCGAGTCATAATTACCTTATTTACACGTAAATTCACACATGAATTGCATAAACAACAGGAAAAAACACATCGTGGTTAATATTAAAAAGCATTATGAGAGATGACGATGAGTTTCGCAAGTGGAGCAAAGTGAATGTGGTTCTAATTAGGTAACTTTTCGTGTAAACTAGTAGTATCCGAACAGGGAAAAAATGACAAGTCGTTATCTAACACAAAAAAAGAACTTTACAGTTTCGCCTTTTAAGGATCTCCATAGAAAACATGTTTTGAAGTGCCGCAGTAAAGCGCGACCAACAAAATTCGACGGGAAATCTCCGTAAACCAATTTTATTTCTTGGGTAAACTTAGAAAATCAAAGCTGACCTTGTTGAAAGATGGAACGGATCATTTATATGCGGGCTGCATTTTTGCCTTGTATTTGCTCGGGAATGCGCCACGGGAAAAAAACGAAGAGGAAAAATGACTGGGAACGGAACAAAAATTCTCTCATCCGTTGTTCCTCCTCCCATTAAAAAAGGAAGCAACAGTAATGCCGACTGCGTTGTAAATTAGCAAATGAAAAGGCATAATTAAAATATTTAAGACGCCCATAAAAGTTCGTGTACCGCTTCATAATTACGGGAATGGGTTTAATTAAATTCTGTATACATAAGAAGGGTTGGAATTATTCCAGCTGGAACAGGCTCGCTCTTCCGATAGGAATTCATAACTTTTTGGGGGTCAAATATTAAGTGGATTATCTTCTCGCGAAATGATCCGAAAGTGCCGTTTAAAAAACAACGCGGAACGCTTTCGAATAACCTTTTTAAACGCTTCACTTTACCTAAACGTTATCCTTTTTTATTATTTTAAAAAGGCCCTTCTTAATCGGGTTTTCCCCGACCTGAAACTGTTTTAAAACTTTTTCAAACGCACGCCAAAACGAGCTTAATATTGCCTTACGTTTTTAAATGGTTTTTAAAAGAGGATTTTGTAGAAACTTTGGATTTTCTTTCAAAAATACCCTTTTAATGGATTTGTCTGTTTTTTGGGGCAGTCATTCTCAGGCATTTCTTAAATTTAAATCTTGTTAAAATTGCAAGCAAATTTTTACTGTTACTATTTTTTTAATTCGCTGAAAATTATTGTTGCACTGGTTATACATAGTGCAAAAAAATTATTGTATGAAGCTCCTTTATAAATTTCTTGAATTTTTCCCGTTCTTCCCCAGAATTTCTTTTTTGTTCTTTACGCATTTCTTAAATTCGAGTTTTTAATATTTTGAACCAGTTTTTATTGTGATGTTCCACTTTTTTAAATTTTGGTTTGGTCCTGATTATTGCAAAAAGAGGAAAGGAAAAAATTCATTTCTTTTCTTCAACTTAATATCTTTTTTTTTTCGTTTTTCTTATTGTGTTTTATTCTAGGTTGATTTGTATCTTTAATTTATACTCTTCTTCCTTCTAAAGAGTTATTTTTGTTTTCTTTGTTTCTGCTTTGTTTACATACCTTATTCTGCTTTTTTCTTTATGGCCTTCTTGTCTTTCTTCGTTACCTCTTTCGCTTCTTCCTCTCTTCTTACTCTTAGCGATTTTTCCTACTTTTTTCTTTACCTTTAGCTCACCTTTCTTTAATGAATTACTCTTCAGACTTCGTCGTTTTTCCCATTTTCTCTTTTTTTGATTTCTTTGCATTATTATTTTATCTAATCGTTTTTAATCAGTCAGGAATTAGAATATTGTAACATAGTGGTTTTTACCAATAATGTTAAAAGTTAATAAAATTTAGATAGAACTATTTAACCAGCTACGCCACGTGGGGTTTGCTTTGCTGCGAAAGGTTTTATATTCAAAGTCTGATTCGACTAACATATAACATATATTGTCCAAACTTTGGATAAGGTTTTACAAATATTATTTAAAGTTAAAGTCACAAGTAAACATTTAGACAGTTTCAAAGGTAAATTCCAATTACATACAAAGATCAAAGTTAATAAAATGAAACAAAGGGTTTGATCCAAACTGTTAGCAAGTCTGTCTATGAATTGAATTACATTAAATTAAATACTTGATACAAATCGTAGGAAACACCACTAATGCGAAGCATGGGGCGTGACGTCTTAATGACATGACTGTTTGACGGCTATACTAACCAGGGTTCATTTCTGTTAAAGCAATTTCTTATATAGGAATCAGTTCCCCACCTGCTGATATTACATGCATTCAGCTTGAACCACGAACGTGCTAATCTGTATATTTTAAATAATGCAGATTCATCATTTTATGCAGCTGCACGTACCATGTTTCAATTTCTCAGCGGTTATTCGCGTGCATGCCTTTACCTTGACTCGTGTAATGACCTTGACTAATACGTCATATCAACCGCGCGTGGCAAGTGCATACTAGAACGTCGCTTTATCACAATATTTTAATAATTTCTTCACGTTTCTTAAGGAATAGAATGTTCGGCAAAGATCTGCTTGGTCAGAACTTGAATGGGTGAGCACTCTGCAGCACGATGTGTATACCGCCTCGACACTGTAAAAATATAAGATCGTGTTTTTAGCTACCTTCTGTTCTTATCGTCTTTTATTCCGGGTTTATTTGGATCTTTGCTTTGTACTCTTCTTCTTTCGAAGGAATTATTTTTGTTGCCTTTGTTTCTGCGTATCTTTTGCCATTTCTCTTTCTTATTTTGCACTCTTCTTTCCGTACATCGCTCTCTTCTTGTTTTTATTCTCACCGATTTTTCGTAAGTTTCTTAAGGCATTTGCTTCATCGGGTGCAACAAAATACAAAATTTGTAATCCAGATGATTCTTCTTCGGATGGCTTCATTAGGCATTTCTTGAATTTAAACGATTTGAAAATTTGACACCAATTTTTACCGTGATCTTCAGCTGTTTTTAAACTTGCTGAAAATTATCCCGAATTGACTCTGAATGTTGCGAAAGGAGAAAATAATTTTCCGGTGCTTCTTTGAGTTTCTTTTCTTCTTCTTAGTACTGTATTATTTAAAACTTCGGTTGGTGGTATGAATTATTTATTAACAAATTTAAACAATGTAACAATTAACACGAAATAACAACTTAAACACAACACTAATATTAACCCGTAACACTAACTAATTTATTTATACATTTTGTTTATTTATATTAACGTAGCTCGCTGGTAGGCTCTCGGTAGTAGACTAACTCTGTCGCTCACGAAAGCGCGCCTTGACACCCTGACCGCGGTTTTCGAGGACAGTGTGGATCGCCCTAGACTTTTCCCGAATAATGTGTCATAGAATAGTCTCGAACAGCTGACGCATACACGCGAAATGATTCCCGTCCCGCCTGACAGCTGGCGCGTCTCGTTACAGTATATTTTTCTATTTTTATCTATTCTAGGTTTCTTTGGATCTTTAATCTCCTTCTAAGAAATTTCTTTGCTTATTTTGGCTACCTTTACCTCTTGTTTCCTTCTTTAATTTCATTACTCAGATTTTTTTGTTCCATGTTACTTTTCCTCGGGCCTTAGTTCAACTTTCTTTAATTAATTACACTTCAGATTACATCGTTTTTCCCATTTTCTCTATTTTGGTTTCTGTGTTCGTTGTTCTTCTTTATTTAGATTAATTTTTTTCGTCCGTTTTTCCTGTATTATTTAAGATGACTGCTTGTCTTGTGTTAAGGGTCTTCTTGTCATGCGTTGTTTTCGTTTTGTATTATTAATTTTATCCAAGCGCTTGTAATCAGTCATTCCCAGGAATTTGAATCTGCTGATAATACTTTCAAGTCTCTTAACAAAATAATAAAATTTATAGTTCAGATAAGCAATTTTTCTTCAAGTGACTTCTTTGGGCATTTCCTGAGTTTTGAGCGTTTTTAATTTGGCGCGATTTTTTATTGTGATCTTCAACTGTTTTTTAAATTTACTAAAAATGATCATTTGGATGACAAGAATTTATTCTAAGAAGGTCCTTTATTAAACATCAATTAATCATTTAAACTACAAAAGAAGACAAACTAATTAATAATTTATTTACACAAATATCTACTTACTTTTAGTAGTTAAGTCATCTTCTTGTAAAAACATGATTGACTTGATTCTCACTTGACTGGACTCGCGGAATTCTTCTTCGTACTTCCTAATAACTTTTGTATTTCTTGAACAGACACGTTCGTTCTAGAATCTAGAAACTCGCACAAGCCATGAGCAGGTGTCTGGTGTAATTTCCAGTCACACTTCAACGGTCCAGATTACCTACTTCTCATAGACCACTCGTGACAATATTTGTTTCTGCCGAACCCCAGATCTGTTTCTTCACATCTTAGCTATATTCCTGTTCTATTCTTATGAATGTTATGTTGCTTCCCCTAATTTGTAGTTTAATCATAGTTGGTTTTAATAAATTATTCCAGCTTTTGGGTTTTCTGCATATTGCTTTTATTTTTAGGTTCCTTAAATTTTTGTGGAAACTTTTATACACGAGTTGCTTTCGTTTGGTAAATTTTGGGGTTTGCTGTACTTATACATATGTACTATTTTTAATTTTACTTTGTTGGCATGCAAATGTGATTGACTAAAATTTATATTTTTGTTACAGGTGAGTGTCCTGTCTTCCTTACTTGGAGGTGGTGAGTGAAACATTCTTGAGCTTTAATAATTATGAGGACGAGGACCGTTGGTGAAATTTAACGTTAATATTGTTTTTAAGTTTTTAAACGTTTACAACCTGCTCAATGTTTGGTCCCTAAGAGTTTTATAATAAAAACGACAGAGCAATTTGTCCTTATTTAAACTTACAACAAATTTGACGAATGTTCGGTGCACTTCACGTCTTCACGTGCGTTCGATTTGGTTACAACCCAATTGCATATTATTGAATTTGTTCAAATAGCACGCCGACAAACCACATTTTAATTATATTCCAGTCGATTTAATTAAATTCCAAAACTGTTTAAAATTAGCTCCTACATAAAATATTTGTTTTAAATCGTTATATTCAGCGTTTAAAACGAATATTTTTTCCAACTCTTAATAAATCAAATAAACCACAAAAGAAGAGAAAAATTTTAACAAGAAAAACCTGCAGTATAGGGAATTTTAAAACTTCGCCAGGAAGTTCCTGCAGCAGTAATTTTCGAAGGAATTTTAAACTTTCAACTGGAATGAATACGTATAGAAATCGTCCATAGCTGCGAATCTACGAAGTTCTTACAATATGGAAATAGTTCCCTTGAAATTTAGATAAAAAACGTAATTATTAATAGTTTAAGATGCGAGATGCAAACATTTTTGCTTTGAAGGTAAGGAAAGCACCTGAGATTATTAAGTTTAATTTATTTGAAAACTTGAAAACGAATTAATAATAACGTTCTGCAGTGCAACAAAGGGAAAGCTTATTTACTTGGAAAATACCTGAAATGTTTGTTGCGTTGTGCTGCGAGAGATCTATTTCAGGATGTTAAATTGTTTTAAGGTTTTAGAGAAATTAGGAAATTATTATCCTCGTCAAGGAAATAGGTTGTTTGCTTCTTTGGTATTTTTTCTGTGCTGAAACGTTTAATTAAGTACAAAGTGTGCTCGTTTGTTTGGTCGTTTTTTAATAAAGGAATTTTTATTATTTTTAAATTTTAAACAAAGACATTGTAAATTTGTTTCACTTTCGCCGTAACTTTTCATGTTGATTTAACCAAATTTCCAACATTTGTATTTTGAATTTTTAACAAATTTTAATTGGACCCACGTCAGTTGTAATACAGTTGCGTATTAAATTATTCATTTAGAAATGGGGCTCCCATATTCGTTACTTCGTTGAAATTGAAACTTAGTTTTCTCCAAGGGATGCAGTGAATGTAATAAACCGTAAAACCATAGAATAAATAACGGGCAGCTGGTATACGGATACAATAATAATCTTTTTCCCGTTTCCCATTTCCATTTTAATTTCAGCTAACGGACTAACTATTCATGAAATTAACTTCGGTTTCGTATAAAACCTCGTACATTTTAAATTATTTTTTTCACTTCCTCTAAGTTACAAAGTAGTATTTATTACTTTAAATTTATTGAGTTGCTTCTGTTTATTATTCAGGCTAAAGGAAATATGAGGAAATTGGAGATTCCTCAAGGTTGAATCATTTAATCAGGTAGCGAAATTTAAGTTGTGTGACCTTGATTCTTTTAATATTCCTTCCTGTATTCTCACTTTGTTTCGTAACAGTCTTCGATTACTTCTTTATTTATAATTAGTCTCCGATTTTAAGTCTGTGAGTGCTTTGTGTTTCACCTGCTTAGGTGAATTCTCGTTGGTAAGCAATTATTTGTTGGCATTTAATTAATTCAGGGCGTTTAGAAAATTAAATAAAATTTGCACCGTTTTTGGACGAAAATCGAAAATTAATTCAAAACAAAAGATCTTGAAAACTGACCCACTTTTCCCACCAAGCTCGTTCTAAAATCCGTGTTACTAACACTTAAATTCCACAAACTTTACATTTTGTTTATATTTAGATTCATTAAACTTTCGCGCCAGTTACCAAGTTTTAGTTCTCGAGTAGTCTCAGTTTATAGATAAATCAATCCGTTCGTGTTACTGATGAAATCTTAAACGTATGTAAAGCGCTTGTTCCAATTTTTAAAGATGGAAGGAACTCCAGACAACCGGAAAAGTAATACTGGTGTTTCTTTCAAATGTTTTCCAGCAAATCATTTATCGAATACGGGTCAACTCGGTTTGCGTTTGTACCGTAAACATCTATCTGAAACTTATACAGTAGTACAGCTTGTTTGTGTGCCGAGATAAAAGGAGAAAGAATTGTAAATCGAAGTGCGCCATGAAAGTACTGATATTGTGGTTTACTGCTAAAGGACCGGAATAAAACCGGAAACCGGGGATTTATTCGGTGTAATCGATGGATTTTAATTAAATTCGAATTTTGTGAATTTTTCATCTTTATAAGGCACGTACGTGGAAAACAAGCTGTTCCGTATTATCTCGATAAGTTTTCCAGTTAACAAAACTTCGTTGGTTCCCTGGTGCAGTCATTAAAATACTACATAAAAGTTAATAACTTCCTTGTTTTAGAAACGTTCGTGTTAAGGATGTTTTCTTTGAATATTTGCAACTTTAGTTGCAGTTCAGATGCTTAAATTTGAACATACGAGGGTTTTTAAGTTTGCAGTTACATTAGCTTCTTGGTCCATTTGTACGAATGGGTTATACTTTTACTAAATGGAAACATCTGTGTTTTTATTACTCTTTACTACTAATAAGTAGTTGCAGAAACAACAAGACGGCGAAAGGCAGATCATCAATTTAAAGTAACTGCTTCTTTACCAAGATAACGCACCAGGTTAGCAATTTTCTGAGCTGTTTTTTATTGTTTTGCCCTTTGAGGATTGTAAATTTGCTTGGAAAAAAGGACGCAAAATATTCGAATCTCTTAGAAACCTAGTTTTAACATCATAACTTTGAATCTACTTTAAAAACAACGCAGTAACTGTTCCCATATCAAATCACTCTACTTTTTCAAAGCCTTTCAAATTGATGTCCTTTGTTTATATCTGAAAATATTTATTTAACTTTAATTTTCATTTTAATTACCCTAAAAACAACGGAAGTAACTGCTGAAGAAGGAACTGTTAATTCATCCAAACAATTTTCCAGACAACCAGTTTTCGGTTTTGAATCTATTTTTCGTATATAGCTGTAAATATTCCAATGTTTCTTCTTCTTTCTTTGAACGCCGCGCCGTTCCCTTTACATGATTGAATTTCCTTAAAAATAATTGAGTAACTGTTGAAGAAATAACTGTTAATTCTTCAAGACGAGTCATGAAGTCACCAGTTTTCAGTATAAGAAATTTTCTGTTTTTCGTTTATAGCTAGAAATACTTCAGCATTTTCATATTCTAAATTTACAGATTTGAATTTCCTTAAAAATAATGAAGTAACTGTTCCTTCATCAAGGCAATGCACCAAGTCACAAATTTTCGGTTTTAAATTCTATCTTTCGTTTATAACTGGAAATACTTAGGTGTTTTCATATTTCAGGTTTACAAATTTGAATTTTCTATAAAAAATAACTGTCCCTTCATCAAAGCAATGCAAGAGGTTACTAGTTTTTTCGTTTTGATCCTCTGTTTTTCGTTCGTAGCTGCAAATGTTTTGGGTTTTTTATGTTTTAAACATATATACGTATTACTTAATAATTTCCAAAGAGCTTGTGTTATCCAGTTTATAACTGGCAATATTTGACAATCGTAGATTCTGACATTACAAATTTATTCATGGAAAAAGCGCTCGTAACTGTTGATGAAGTAACTGTTCTTTCAACAAGACAACGCTCCAATTTACCAGTTTTTTGGGTTTGCACTCCTTGTTTTTGTTTGTAAAATATTATTTCGGTTAATAACTTTAATATTTGTCTTAAAAATGGTTGTCTACAGCAGTAATCAGTTCTTCATTGGTCGAAACATTTTGTCCCCTTAGCTCCTTTTTCAGATTTGGAAAAAGATAAAAGTCACTGGGGGCTAAGTCAGACTGTAGGGTGCATGATTAATTTCTTCAAATCCACATGCTTGCAATGCGGCTACTGCTGTGCGAGCTCTGTGGACAGGAGCATTGTCATGCAAGAGCAACACACCTCTGGCTAGCTTTCCACGGCTTTTCTTGAATTGCCTCTTTTAAACGGTGTAAAATGTTAGCATAATATTCTCATGTTGTATCCTTTTCCTTGTAATCAATCAAAAGAATTCCTTGTGAGTCCCAAAATATTGTTGCCATAATTTTTCCAGCTGACTGCGCAACTTTAAACTTCTTGGGGTGTTCTGTGCCCTTCTTCTGCCACTGCATCGATTCTTGTTTCGACTCTGGATCATAAAAATAAACCCAGGTTTCATCCCCTGTTACAATTTTATTAATAATTTCTGCTGGATTATCTCTACACAATTCTATAAACTCTTTACATGTGGTCACTCGCGCTCGTTTTTGAACAGGTGTGAGTAATCGAGGCACGCATCTTGCAGAGACCTTAGACATACCGAGATGATCATGAAGGATCCGTAAAACTGTTGTTTCTGATATGCCACATATTTTTGCTATTTCTTTCTTCTTGAGCCTTGCATTTTCAACCTTTCCACTTTGTCCACATTTTCTCCAGTGGTGGCTTCAATAAACCGACCACAGCGAGGGTCATCTTCTAGAGACTCTCTGCCACATTTAAAAGGCTTGGGCCACTTTTTAATTGTATAGCCGGAGGGAGTAGAGTTCCCAATACTGCCAACATTTCTTCCCGAATGGTTGTCGGATTTTTTCCCTGTTTTGCCAGAAACTTTAATATGGCTCTATATTCAATTTTGTCCATTCTCTACTTTTTTGTTCAAATGACTTCACTCGTTTAAGTATAAAAATTGAACTAATAATACGAAACTGTTCAAACTTTATAATTACACTTATGACAGATGTGCAAACAAAAAACATTCAGTTTTGTTTTATTATCTGGCCTACTTAATATTAAGGGAGCGAATTTATGGACCTCCCCTCGTATGAGTTAACCCGGTTTTTGTGACTGAAAATATTAGGGTTTTTTTTGCAAAGTAATTTCATGTTTTGCCATTACAAATTTCAATTTAGTTAAAAACAAAATATCATCAAGAACTTTTATTTTTGATTCTTTATCTTTATCCTGAACAGCTGAAAAGATGTTAGTCTCATCGCAATTTATATTAATTTTTCAAGTTGTAATTCTACAAACCAGCCATCAAAGCAACCATCCAATACTCATTCTTTGTCAAGACTCTAGCATATCATAACTTATATAGCCTCTTAACTTCTAAGCTTGGTTGTGTCATCCAATTTGCGACAGAAAATCTTTTGAATTTGGTACAAATTAATTCTGGTTCTTAGCATTGCAAATTTAGATTTACTTTTAGAGTTGCAGATTTGAATTTACTTTTTTAAAAACAACGAAAAACTGTTACCTAAATAACCGTTCCTTTGTCAAGACATTGCGCCAGGTTATACTTTTTGCAACAGCTTTTTAACTCCAGAACTTGCTTGTGCCTTAGGATTTTTTCAAAAATAACTTGCAGGTTTTATTTGAATTAAAATTTAAATTTCTCTAAATTTAACGAAGTAACCGTTGCAGAGTAACTGCTTCTTCATCAAAACAATGCACCGTTGAGAGTTTTGCTGCTTTAAATTCTCTATGTATTGGTTTAAGCTCAAAGTCTTGTGGGATTTTCATGTTTTAAGTTTAAATGTTCTAAACTCCGTAGAAATGGAAGAAGACAGCTGTGAAAATAAACCCAAATGCTATTCCGTTCTTCATCAAGACAATGCACCTCTTTATGCAACAGCTTGGCTTGCTTCTAGTTTGAATTTGTCACAAATCCATCGTAGATTTTCACATTCAAAATTGGAATTAATTTATAAGTAACGTAGTAGGTAACTGTTCCTTCATGAAGACAGGGCACCAGGTCGAACGTTTCCGGTTTTAGACTCTGTTTTTTAAGTTTTAGCAGAATTTTTCGTTATTTTCATGTTTAAAGTTTGGCTCTCAAACATATTTTTGGGATCTTACAAATTAACCGTAACTCCTAACATTGCAAATTGAAGTTTAGGTAAAAATTTACGAAGTAACTGTTACCCAATCAGCACACTGCGCCTCTTCAGAGCTTTTTCTAAACAACTCTCTGTCCTTCGTTTATGACTGAGGATATTTTTGTACTTCACTTTAGGCTTTAGTATTGCAAATCCGATTCCCCCTAAGAAAGCACTAGTAACTATTGGTAAGAACTGTTCCTTCTTCAAGACAAGGCACCAGGTCGTAATATTTGTAACAGTTTTTCTACTTTTGAGCTTTATGAGTTTTCTAACTTGTGAGTGGAAATATTCTAGTTTTTAGAATTAAAAATTTGATTTTCTCTAAGTAACTGTAGACAAAGTAGCGGCTCCCGTCTTAAAACAGTGCATAGTTAATAATCAAATTAATTGAATTGTGGATTTTAGCACTGCTAATCTGAATTTACTGCAAAGAAGATAATGTTGAAAAATAACTGTTCCTTAATCTACCACATAACAAGTACAAGTTTAGTAATAATCTTTGTTACTTTGAATTCATTTGTGTTAACCAGTTTATGACTAAGAATTTTTGGGATTTATTGAAACTTATTTCTAAGTTTTTATTAGTATTGCAAGTTTTAATTTCGTTAAAAGGCCCAGAGTAACTGTTCCTTCATTAAGACAATGAACCAATTTTTGTAACAGCTTGTAACTTCTAAGCTGCTTGTGTTATCCTGCTGTATGTATTTGAATTTGTTACGAATTGGTTCTAGTTATTAGCATTACAAATTTAAATTTATAACAGAAAACAAATTAAGTGGCCACTGAAAAGCAATTATTTACATGGAAGTTTTTCAAAGCGTTTGAACAACTGCTGGATGTTTTATTTAGTTCCAGATTCCATATATACAAAAGCTTTAATTTATATTTGAAATTGTTTGACTATTTTTAAGTAATTAATTGCAGGTTGTAATGCCAAACTTCGAATCCAGGTATAAAAAGACAACTCGGAATAATTATAACCGGATTAATATAAATTAGTGGTGTACTGTTTTAGTCATAAATTTAATCGGTTTAATCTAAATCCGGGGGCTAATGATAATTTTAGAACTTGTATCACTTTGTCTTGTTGTTGAGTCCAACTCAGATAAATGAGCAACTGTTTCCAACTTTGCGAACAATTCTAGAAATCTGATGAATTCGTGGAATGTTCGGTGTTTTATCCTGGCTAACTTGCATAATCCCTTTCGGCCGGCCTTTTATTTTGCTAATTTTATAGTTCTTTACAAAAAGAAGCTTTAACGAATTCAGTAGACAAGGTTAAATGCTACTAAATGTATCAGTTTCGCCAAGGTGAAACTGTTTTTTTAAAGCATAGATAATAGTTTTATACGAAAACATTACTTTGGTGGAGGGTGCATAAAATTTACAAGGAAAATTGGTGATCGATCATTTTTTATCATCGTAGTTCCGACGAGTTAAAACGAGTAAAGCTTTTAGTAAAAAAAATATGGTCCAAGGTCGATTTCTGCATAACTTTTCATAAAATGTAGTTAAACTTATCAATACTGTCACCGTATACGTGCAGGAACGCCTGGGATCCGTAATATGGTATCGAATTTTATGTTTTACGAGAGATTTAAAAGGTTAAATTTTAAACGATGCCTGTCTTCTCAGCCAGTTTGATGTAATGTTAGTAGATACTTGTGAAACGGCTCAAACATGAATCGAATTTTTATGCTGAGGAAGATCCTCGACTTCACCACGTATAAATTCGGTTAAGTGCAGTACAGAAATTCCTCGTAAATTATAAATATGGTTCTTGGGCACAATGTTTTTTACGTATATTTGAAAAAAATGCAGATTATATGATTCATATGGAGCAACCTCAGCTTTATGTGTTATTACTAGAGGGCGGACTTTTATGCCCTTTTTAAAGAGGTCAACCGTCATCGAGATGCCTAAATTTCCATATCAGAATCATCTTGTTCTCTTAAATATGTTTTAATTTTCATATAAAAGTCCTTATTAACCTGAAGTACAGTAAATATTTAAAGACAATAGCAGAAGGTACGTAAAACGATTTAATACTTCCTAACAACAACGGATATTCATGTTTACAAACTCCCTGTTTACAAAAGCTACAAGTTTCTCATTGTATGTGCATTTCGTTTCATCTATATCTAATTTAAACAACATGAAGTTAAACTAAACTTCGTTCTACTTGTTTTCTAAAAGTACAATAGCGGTTTAGAGTAAAGGCGCTCCCACACAATTCGGGTTTACTTTACACTTACGCGTTCAGATAACGTCTAAAATACAATAACTCTTATTGTATCGTCGTTATTGAGGTGTGTACACTGGCAATAAAATACATTTTTGATGGTTTTATTTACAGTTATATTTAAGTCATTAAAACTTTGATATTAAGGATAAAACGCCATAGTTTTTATTGGCGTACAATAACGTTTTGTTGATGTTGGAAGAATAACAAACCTCACTTGACACAAACATTCAGAACGTATTGATATTAGTTTTGTTTTAGTCTTTTAACAACAATAAAATAAACAAAAACAAACGGCTTATGTAAACCCAGAAAATATACTTGATGACTATAGAATAACACTGAACTTGTCATACAACCCTGTGGGACCCCATGTAAATACATTTTACTGCACTCTGACGGTGGCTCTGCGTGGGTAATAAATAATAAATAGAAGACGATACTTTAAAATATCGAATTCTAATCTATACTGTTTCCATATCAAAACATTGCACTAAGTCAAAAGTTATGCAGTTTTAACTTCTCCGTGTTTCGGTTTTGCTGAAAATATTTTGATGTTTTCTTTTATATAAGTTACATACTGCAAATATTTTATAAAAGTGGGAGAAAACAGCCATCAAAGCAAGGCCAAATAGTGTTTCATTCTTCATCAAGAGATTGCACCAGTTTTTTCAACAATTTTTTAACTGCTAAGCTTGCTTGTGTTTTCCAGTTTGTGGTGAGAAATGTGTGAATTAGTTGAAAAACTTCTTCGCCTTCTTCTTCATAAGGCTAGGTCCGGGACCATCGTAATACTAACTACGATGGTCCCGCTAGGTCCTATTCGCCTGTCCTTCTTTATTCGGCTGATGAAGAAATCCAGCTGTGAGCCCATCTCTTGGGCGGCCTGTTTCCTGTTGGTCATTGATTTTTGCAGACTGCTGCAAGTCTTTCCTCATCCATACTTCTTTCCTTCTTCACCTATTTCACAACATTCTCTGCTTCAGTTTGTTCTCTTATGGTCCGATGTTTTTGGTGATCTCGGAGTGTTAATCCCATTATCGTTCGTAGCACTCTCATCTCGGAAACTCTTACTTTTTCGTTTGTTTTATTTGTATCGGCCCTGGTTTCGCCTCGCCGTTGTTTTATAAATACGTAGTTTGCTCGCTTAACTCATATACTTCTTACCCCAGATACTATATCTCAGGCAACCGGCCATTTGTGTCGCTTTGACAACTCTTCTGTTTACCTCTATATTTAAGTCCTTACCGCTTTTAATTTCTTCTTCCCAATAGCTGAATCGCATGACTTGCTCAATCATGGCACCATCAATTTCAATTGATCACGCAGCGGCTGGGTTCTTTGACAATAACTTGTCATACAACCCTGTGGGACCCCATGTAAATACATTTTACTGCACTCTGACGGAGGCTCTGCGTGGGTAATAAATAATAAATAGAAGACGATACTTTAAAATATCGAATTCTAATCTATACTGTTTCCATATCAAAACATTGCACTAAGTCAAAAGTTATGCAGTTTTAACTTCTCCGTGTTTCGGTTTTGCTGAAAATATTTTGATGTTTTCTTTTATATAAGTTACATACTGCAAATATTTTATAAAAGTGGGAGAAAACAGCCATCAAAGCAAGGCCAAATAGTGTTTCATTCTTCATCAAGAGATTGCACCAGTTTTTTCAACAATTTTTTAACTGCTAAGCTTGCTTGTGTTTTCCAGTTTGTGGTGAGAAATGTGTGAATTAGTTGAAAAACTTCTTCGCCTTCTTCTTCATAAGGCTAGGTCCGGGACCATCGTAATACTAACTACGATGGTCCCGCTAGGTCCTATTCGCCTGTCCTTCTTTATTCGGCTGATGAAGAAATCCAGCTGTGAGCCCATCTCTTGGGCGGCCTGTTTCCTGTTGGTCATTGATTTTTGCAGACTGCTGCAAGTCTTTCCTCATCCATACTTCTTTCCTTCTTCACCTATTTCACAACATTCTCTGCTTCAGTTTGTTCTCTTATGGTCCGATGTTTTTGGTGATCTCGGAGTGTTAATCCCATTATCGTTCGTAGCACTCTCATCTCGGAAACTCTTACTTTTTCGTTTGTTTTATTTGTATCGGCCCTGGTTTCGCCTCGCCGTTGTTTTATAAATACGTAGTTTGCTCGCTTAACTCATATACTTCTTACCCCAGATACTATATCTCAGGCAACCGGCCATTTGTGTCGCTTTGACAACTCTTCTGTTTACCTCTATATTTAAGTCCTTACCGCTTTTAATTTCTTCTTCCCAATAGCTGAATCGCATGACTTGCTCAATCATGGCACCATCAATTTCAATTGATCACGCAGCGGCTGGGTTCTTTGACAATAACTTGTCATACAACCCTGTGGGACCCCATGTAAATACATTTTACTGCACTCTGACGGAGGCTCTGCGTGGGTAATAAATAATAAATAGAAGACGATACTTTAAAATATCGAATTCTAATCTATACTGTTTCCATATCAAAACATTGCACTAAGTCAAAAGTTATGCAGTTTTAACTTCTCCGTGTTTCGGTTTTGCTGAAAATATTTTGATGTTTTCTTTTATATAAGTTACATACTGCAAATATTTTATAAAAGTGGGAGAAAACAGCCATCAAAGCAAGGCCAAATAGTGTTTCATTCTTCATCAAGAGATTGCACCAGTTTTTTCAACAATTTTTTAACTGCTAAGCTTGCTTGTGTTTTCCAGTTTGTGGTGAGAAATGTGTGAATTAGTTGAAAAACTTCTTCGCCTTCTTCTTCATAAGGCTAGGTCCGGGACCATCGTAATACTAACTACGATGGTCCCGCTAGGTCCTATTCGCCTGTCCTTCTTTATTCGGCTGATGAAGAAATCCAGCTGTGAGCCCATCTCTTGGGCGGCCTGTTTCCTGTTGGTCATTGATTTTTGCAGACTGCTGCAAGTCTTTCCTCATCCATACTTCTTTCCTTCTTCACCTATTTCACAACATTCTCTGCTTCAGTTTGTTCTCTTATGGTCCGATGTTTTTGGTGATCTCGGAGTGTTAATCCCATTATCGTTCGTAGCACTCTCATCTCGGAAACTCTTACTTTTTCGTTTGTTTTATTTGTATCGGCCCTGGTTTCGCCTCGCCGTTGTTTTATAAATACGTAGTTTGCTCGCTTAACTCATATACTTCTTACCCCAGATACTATATCTCAGGCAACCGGCCATTTGTGTCGCTTTGACAACTCTTCTGTTTACCTCTATATTTAAGTCCTTACCGCTTTTAATTTCTTCTTCCCAATAGCTGAATCGCATGACTTGCTCAATCATGGCACCATCAATTTCAATTGATCACGCAGCGGCTGGGTTCTTTGACAATAACTTGTCATACAACCCTGTGGGACCCCATGTAAATACATTTTACTGCACTCTGACGGAGGCTCTGCGTGGGTAATAAATAATAAATAGAAGACGATACTTTAAAATATCGAATTCTAATCTATACTGTTTCCATATCAAAACATTGCACTAAGTCAAAAGTTATGCAGTTTTAACTTCTCCGTGTTTCGGTTTTGCTGAAAATATTTTGATGTTTTCTTTTATATAAGTTACATACTGCAAATATTTTATAAAAGTGGGAGAAAACAGCCATCAAAGCAAGGCCAAATAGTGTTTCATTCTTCATCAAGAGATTGCACCAGTTTTTTCAACAATTTTTTAACTGCTAAGCTTGCTTGTGTTTTCCAGTTTGTGGTGAGAAATGTGTGAATTAGTTGAAAAACTTCTTCGCCTTCTTCTTCATAAGGCTAGGTCCGGGACCATCGTAATACTAACTACGATGGTCCCGCTAGGTCCTATTCGCCTGTCCTTCTTTATTCGGCTGATGAAGAAATCCAGCTGTGAGCCCATCTCTTGGGCGGCCTGTTTCCTGTTGGTCATTGATTTTTGCAGACTGCTGCAAGTCTTTCCTCATCCATACTTCTTTCCTTCTTCACCTATTTCACAACATTCTCTGCTTCAGTTTGTTCTCTTATGGTCCGATGTTTTTGGTGATCTCGGAGTGTTAATCCCATTATCGTTCGTAGCACTCTCATCTCGGAAACTCTTACTTTTTCGTTTGTTTTATTTGTATCGGCCCTGGTTTCGCCTCGCCGTTGTTTTATAAATACGTAGTTTGCTCGCTTAACTCATATACTTCTTACCCCAGATACTATATCTCAGGCAACCGGCCATTTGTGTCGCTTTGACAACTCTTCTGTTTACCTCTATATTTAAGTCCTTACCGCTTTTAATTTCTTCTTCCCAATAGCTGAATCGCATGACTTGCTCAATCATGGCACCATCAATTTCAATTGATCACGCAGCGGCTGGGTTCTTTGACAATAACCATCCATTTGGTTTTAGTGGTAGAGATTATCATGTTGAATTTTTTTGCCGTGTGGTTAAACTGGTACAGTTGCCTCCTCATTATCCACTACCAATATAGCTTCGTCAGCATAACATATAGGTAATGTTAATCGCCTTCCTCCCCATTTTATATTATTGCATGTTGTAAAACAATCCTAGGTTTTTACCTTATGGCAGAAAGTATTATTTTAATGTTTAGCTCTAAAACTATTTGGAATCTGACAAATTAACTCCAGGTTATATCATTATAAATTAAAATTTAGAAATTAACGAAGGAACTATTGTAGAAGTAACGGTTACTCCATCAACGGCACTGCGCTCGATGAACAGTTTGTTGACTAATTCTCTGTCCGTCGTTTAACAGAAAATATTTCTTTATCTTAGTTAAAGGCTTTAGTAATGCAAATTTAGTTTTCTCTAAGAAAGAATGATGTAACTGTCAAGAGCTAACTGTTACTTCGTCAAGACAATGCACCAAGTCATAATTTTAGTAACATGTTTTTTTTTAAATCCAGTTTGTGGCTTAAAATATTTTGACTCGTTACAAATAAATTCTAGTTTTTCATATCAAAATTTTGATTTTCTTTTACAAAGAATTAGGTAACTGTTGACGAAGGAACTGTTTCATTATCAAGAGTGTACACCTGTTTACATCCTTTTAAACTACTTTGTTGATCATTTGGACCATATATCAAAGTCCTACATTTAAACACACTTACACTCTACACATGGTGCAGTATGAAGGTAAAACAGCGCCCCAACCATGTAACTCGCAGAGGCGGGCCGGGCCGGTTTGTGCATTGCACCACATACACTAACGCACTAGCCTCGACATCTAAAGGCAAAAGAGGTTGCAGATACAGATACAAATATTTATTTAACCAAATTGTATGTTTTAGAATTACTGATTTGAATTTGAATTTACTGTGAAAAAAAAAAATGAAATTGTTCATTAATCACGACCATCTACCAAGTAAAAGTTTTGTAAAATTATTACTTTTGGAATCATTTGTTTTAACCAGATTATGACTGAAAATATTTGGATTTGCGTAAACTAAATTCTATGTTTTTAGAATAGCAATCTTTAAGTTTAGTAAAAAGAGCAAAATAACTGTAGGTATGCATCAGAATATTAGTTTTGTAACAGCTTAAAACTTGTGAGCTCGCTTCCAGCTTGTGGCTGAAAATGCTTGGATTTATTACGAATTTATTCGAAATTTTAACGCTACTAATCTGAATTTTCTTTTAAAAAAGAGCGATGTTATATTGGCAAAAAATAACTATTCTTCAGAACACTCAATTTCTTCAAACCTTTTTGAAACAACCATTTGGGTATTTTACTTTGTTCCAATTATCATATAGGATGGCTTCAATTTATATGTGAAATTGTTTTGACCTTTTTCAAGTAATTAATTGTAGGTTTTAATGCCAAAATTCAAAATCAGAGTTTTTCAACAACAATTAAATAAACAAAACAAACTGCGTATTTAAACCCAGAACATAAACTTGATGACTATAGAATAACACTGGATGTATCACGCAACTCTGTGGAGCCCCATCTAAATACATTTTATTGGACTGTGATATTAAACAGTGGTTCTGTATTTAGCCATCTGCCTAAGAGATGCATAATAAATAGAAAGGATTCTTTAAAATAAGTCTAAAGTGGCAGAATTTAGAATAACTAATGTTTTTTATAATTAAAGCAATGACGTGATACGAAATAATTGGTATTTTTTAAATTTTAGTCACAATTATAAAATAAACAAACTGAACCGTTTTTTTAAACCCGGAAAACAGACTTGCTGACGATAGGATAACTGTTGTTCTACCATGCAACCCTGCGAGACCCCACGTAAATACATATTACAGGGTTCTGATATTGTTTGCTCTTTAGTTAGCTACCTGCGTAAGAGATGAATAACAAATAGAAAATGGTATTGTAAAATACTAAATTATAGTCTAACAAGCATGAGGCCAGCCACCTCATCTTTCAAAAACAACACAGTCATGAAAGCCCTCCAGGGCAGGCAAAGGCTCCCATCAGGGTTAGAAAGCCAAATGAAGAAGAAGTCTAAAATTACATAATTCAGAATAATTAATGTTTTTATTATTAAAACAGTGACGCGTAACTAGAGCTGTTGAGTAATGGAATTGATATTTTCGTTTTAGTCTTGCCACAACAATAAAATAAACCTTTCATTTAAACCCAGAAAATAGACTATAAAATAACAGTGTAATCTTGTGAGACCCGATATAAATACATTTTACAGGATTCTGATATTAAACAATGGCACTTTAGTTGGACTGCGTATCCACTATAATGAAATAAATAGAGCCAGGGTGGCGCAGTGGTAAGAGCGTCAGGCTAGCGTTACGTTAGTCCTCGGTTCGAATCTCCCGACCTACAGTCCGGAGGTCGGTATCGAGTCCTCATGGGCACCAAATTAACGACGCTCTCCTCTGAATATACGCCTAAGGGGTAGAGTAACAAGGTCACACGCACGCACACACAGTGCAAAGCTAGGCTACACGTGCACCTTGGATAGCACTACTGGCAGCCAATCTATCACTACGTGATCTCCTGGCTACAAATGCCATACACTAAATAAATGAGTAATAAAATAATTACTAGAGAATAACAGTGGATCTATCATGCAACCAAGTGGGACCTCATGTAAATATATTTTACAAAGTTCTGATATTACACAATAGCCCCTTAGCTAGTTATGAGATGAATACTAAATAGAAAATGATACTTTAAAATAATGAATTGTGGTCCAAAACAACAGAATTCAGAATAATAATTAATGTTTTTATCATTAAAACAATGAGGTGAAACAAGAGCCTTTAAACTTTCTGTGTGTATTATTTTAAATAATGTTTTAGTTCAGCAGCTTTGCAAAGTTGCTTTAATTTTAACATAAATTAAAATCAAAATGTTCAAAATAATACCAACGCTCGGTTTTTAAACTTTGAGCGTTTCATTAAATAACAATGTACGAACAAAATGTTTATAAAAGCAAATTAAATTCTGCTTTGTTTAAGGAACATTCCATTTATGTCAGGCGAGCCACTTCCATTGTCTGAAAGCTTTCCTGTTATATATTTCGGTTAGATAAAAGTTGTTCGCAAAATACGAGTTTAATATATTTTGAATTTTAATAAATAACTGAAAAAACCGCCCGAAACGGTCTTTATGAAAAAAATTCTACACGAAACACAATAAACGGAATACATAATAATAAAACTTGAAGGCGGCACTTCTGGAAAAAACGAGGCTACTAGAAAATTACAAACTTGTTTAACTTCTTTGCGTATTTCGAAATAATAAAATTCCCTTACAAATATGCCCCTAATATCTCACAAATCAACTTTGTGAAGGGGCGTAATAAACAGAAAATGAAACGTCAAACAATAACTCACCTAAAGTCAAGGAGCGGCATATTTCAAGCTTTCCCCCTTTTATTTCATAATTCTGAATATTTTTAAAGCGAACAGGGTAAATATTAGTTTAACAAGACAGGTACTTGTAATGAAGTCACATAATATCCGTTTAGGTAGCAACCACCGCCTATATTTTTAGAAAATTGCGTTGACTAAGTAAATTTTGGAAAATTACACTGTTTTTATGCGTTGTAATCTTAGGATAAGAAGGTAACTAACTAGCTTTTGCTTTATTATTTTCCCTTATAGACATAATTTTGCTCTGCACGGAAATAAGTGAAGCAAATATGAATTGAAGAATCCTAATCTTGGAATTCGTTTAGAACAACCCAATTTTTGAAACGCCATTTAAAATGAGAATAGCTTTCCTAAGAATTTAAAAGAATGGCTTCTTCCTTCTTCTCCGCCTTTTTTCTTTTGTTTCGCCTCCTCTTCTTCCTCGAACTCCTCTTCGCCTGCCTCCTCAACCTTAAACCCTTGCCTTCTTCATCTTCCTCTTCCTCGAACTCCCCCTCCTTTTTGCTTCTTTTTCTTCTTATTTTCGTTCTTCTGAATAACAACAATTTGAGAAGTTTTGATGTTTTCTGTATCTGAAAAACTACACGAACCTGAGCTCGTATATGTAGTTTGGTCATTGACTAAAATGTGAGCTGAAATGACGATGCATTTTTACAGGATTTTTGGGATATTTGAAATTTTCAGCCTTATTGCTCTTTTGTTTTAAGTTCGTGAGTAATTTGGAATTTATCTTTGCTAAAACTGACATTTTCAGATCAGAATTATACTTTGCAGTTTTAATGCAATTTTCAGGATGTTATTTCTAAATTTCTTCGCTTGTTAGGCCTTTAGATCAGATCTTCAGATTGTTATGTGGTTCTTTCATCTGCCTGAACAAATTACATTAGAAATTACATATCGTATATACACCTGACACTACTTTTCAGAGCTTTGTCTTAATTACCAATGTACATATATAATTTCATCTTCTTTTTCTTATTCGCTTCCATCTGTTCTTCTTCCTCAACACCTCTTCTTCATCCATTTGCTCCACGCTTTTAATTTCGATCTCATCTTCTTTCTTTTCTACCTCGTCCTCCTCTACATCCACTTTGACTTCACTTCCTCCTTCTGTTCCTCTGTTACTTGTCCTCTTCTCCATGTTTTGGTACTCCTGCTCCTCCATACCCTCTTATAAGAGCTTTTACTTTTCTTTTTCATCTACCTTGACCAAATTTTCGTTCTCATTTTCTTCCTCCACACTCTTCTCATTGTCAGCCTCCTCGTTCTCTTCTACGTCCTTTTACTCGTAGCTTTCCTGTTCGAATTGGACTTTTCGTCTGTTTTACGTCTACAACATACTGTTCGTCTTCATCGCACTTGTCTCCCTCTGATGCCATTTGAACTTTATCTGCCCTTTTTTGTACCTCCTCCTTCTCGTCATTCACCTCGACCTCATCTTCCTCTTCCTGTTCCCTCTTACTTGTCTTCTCCTCCACATTTCCGTACTCGTGCTCCTCCTTAACCTCTTATAAGCACATCTTCTTGTATTCCTCTTCTTTCACCTCGACCAACTTTTCGGTTTCGTTTTCTTCCTTAGTGATTCACTCATTGTTTTTCACCTTGTTCTCTTCGACGTGCTTCTACTCGTTTCTTTCTTCTTCCACGTGGACCTCATTTTCGCGCTCCTCTTCTACCTTCTCTTCTTCTTTGATGTTCTCCCGATTGTCTTCCTGCACCCTATTTTCCTCGTCCTTCACGTCTTTTTTCTCTTTCACCTCAACGTTATCTTTTTCCTTTCCCTTTTTTTCTTCTTCCTTTTCGTTCTTTGTCTTCTTCTTTCCTTTTTCTTTATTAATAAAATGTATTTTAAATATTATTTTTTGTAATTTAAGGTAAATTACTGCCTCTTTAAATATTTCCAACTAAACCCCTGGAGTTAGTTGGTTCAAATAATAAACCTGGAATACATCGAGAACTTCAGTTTTGTTGTTTGAATTTCTTTATTCTATTTGTTCAATTTTACTTATTTATTCTTATTTTTTATCTTTCCATAAGGATTTTTGACTTTAAATTTTCGGTGATCGATTTTAATACTTCGTAAAACGTCATACATTCAATCTCACTGATTATCCAAATTATCTGAACCGATTCAAACGTTCTGTTATCTCATATGAGTAATGATCAGGTGTTTCGCATAGGTTCCAGTCACTATGATTTGGTCATACATTCAATCTCACTGACTATTCAAATTATCTGAACTGATTCAAACGTTCTGGTATCTCACATGAGTCATGATCAGGTGTTTCACATAGGTTCCCTATGATTTAGTTATACATTCAATCTCACTGACTATCCAAATTATCTGAACTGATTCAAACGTTCTGGTATCTCACATGACTCAAGACCAGGTGTTTCGCGTAAGTTCCAGTCGCTAACTAACTGCATATATTTTTTTGTTTTTCTGTGAATTCTGCCTTTTCTTGAATTTATTGTTTTAGATTCACAAGCAGCAAGAGGTTCAATAGGCTTTTAGTAGGCCTTATCTAACAAGCAGAAAATTGGCATTATCTTCGATTTTTCAATGTCTGCAAATGTCCTAGAAACTAATAAATTGAGAATACATCAGCACGCCATGGCAAAAGCTTTCGCAAACAGAGTTCTTGTCGTATCTTCGGGTGCTTCCATGTTATAAACTTTTAAAATTTCCTTATAAAATTCTTCATCAATAGATTAGAGCAACCCTAATTTTCGAAGTAATTTTAGTGAAAGTTATTTTCACTCAAGTTAAAACTAAAAAAACGTGTTGTAAACGTAAGTTGGTGAGTTGAAACCCGTCACGGAGTCAATTTGCAGTAAATAAATTAGGCAAGTAGTGCAGTCGTTCACTTTTAGTGTTTTCCCGTGGACTCCTCGGAAGCCGGCATCCATCTAAACCCGTCCGGAATTGAAATTCGGGAAGTGGCAAGTAAACCAGCGCATTGAGGAATGGATAGCGTTATTGGACGTCGTTCACAGTCAATCTTTAACAGACAGGTGACCCGAAAATATTCGAATGTAACCTCACACTGTAAGAACTGAACTGGGAAGTTTTCTTTTCGTTTTCTTTGCCTTTCAGAGCTCGTCCCGAAAAGTGGAAAATATCTGTTTACTTCTACCATTTATTATTCAAGCGTTGTCAAAGTTTCTCTAACAGTTTTGCACATGGCGTATAAGTTTAATAGAAAAGAAACATTTAATCTAACTGACTTAAAAGTATCACGCTGTTATCTTGTCACCTCTGCGAGATTTATTATAGCGATTCGCGATTTTTAACACGGAAATCTCCCCGTCAGAAATTAACCTCATTTTACTCGTATATTCAACTCGATGTGCATATTCGTATTTTTAATTTGAAAACCCCTTTACTCGAAATTAAATTATTCCTTTTCGATTGAGCGTGTTGTTCTTGCGTCTTAATAGACACGCAAATTGCAATAAGGAGATTTTTCAAAGCCCTTATTTTTAGTGGCATTCACTTTTGCGCGTTTATTAAAATTTGTTTGAATGTAAAATACATATTTGCCATATCCACTCTATTTCATATTTACGTCTGCCCGAACCATTTTGATATTTGCTTTTAAAAGGTCGTGCTCATTTTTATTGGGGTTCGTTTTTTTGCGTTTTTTTTGTATAATGGAAATAACAGTGGGTACATAACGAATGCGTAATTAAATTTCAAATGGCATATGGTGGATTTGTTCGTTTCCGAAATGAGATTAACTACAAATATTAACCTTGTACATATTAATTAGCGCGTTTTTTGTATTGTTCGGGGTATTAGATGGGCGTTTAGATAGCTTTAAAGTTTATTGTATGCAAAATTCTACTTTAGTTGGAGTGAACAAACGAAAGAACTGTTACATTATTGTTAACTCCTGTTTGTTATATAAATACGATGAAATTCAAACAATACATGAAAAGTCAGCTTTTTTTGCTTCAAAAAAACACGTTAAGGTTTGTTTGAGTTGCTTGTTTTCGTTATTTAATTTAAGTCTCGAAGTAATCAGTTTAATTTAAAAAACGTTTGTGTTTTAATTGTTGGTTAATACTAAAAAAAAGTTTTTTTTTATTTCATTAGTAGATTTTTTTTATGAAAAATTCGACTTTTGTGTGTTTTCATAAGTTTCTTTTGGAACATCATTTGAATATTTTAGAAACATTCGATGCTTTCGTTATTTTTGTGAGTTTTTATGTACCTAGTTTTGGATAACTTCAGCCTCTCAATTTTATTTTCGGAAGTTAATCGATTCGCGTTAAAAATATTGTTTAATTAATGCCTTGCCGTTTTCGTAGGAAACGTTTTTATAGATGTAATTAATATTATTTACGTTTCAACATTTATAAATTTCAGGCAAGGATATTCGGGTGATCATAAAAACTTGAAAACGTTTAGGCAGTTCAGAAATCTTCTTCTTCATCATATTTTAGGCCTTAACCTTAAGGCCTGTTTATTTTCAGCGTAGCTAACCGTCTTGTGTTATGGATTGCCAGCTTTCCTTCCACTTCTTCAATGGTCTTCCGGGTAACCTTTTTCTTTGAACCTGCCCATCTCGGGCTATTCGTACTATTCTATTGTTATCATTTGTCAAATATGTGTTTCACCGAAGAAAGGTTTGCGAATAATATACAAGCAAATCAAATATTTTGTTGATGCTGAAAATATACGTTACATCTGCAACCTCCACAAGAACGAAGATATTTACCACTTTTATATTGAATGTCCTATCTATGCACCCTTTAGAGTTAAATTTCTTACAAAACCTAATATAGATGATATAACCATTGACAATATTTATTTGTTACTCTTAAACCTAGATAAAGACAAAGTTAATGATGCAGTATATTATACAGTTTAGGCATTGAAACTGCGAAGCCTTTTCATTAAAGATTAATAAAAAGAAGAAAAAAGTAGTTTTTAAATTTGGTTTATTTATCTTAAACTGCTAATTATTTGTGTGATTTCTTTAATTATGTTTATACACTGTATGTTACCAATCCTTGGTATAAAGCATGTATAGCTTTTGAACCAATAAATAATAATAATATTAAAAAAAAAGAAACGCCATGCAAAATACTATAGATTTAGCAGAAACTTTAAAAACAGAAAGTTAAATATGGAAATAACCAAAATTTGATTTCACTGATATTGTACTTCTTTAATCAAAAGGTCGAGGCAAAATATAAATGTTTTCTTTTGAATAATTTTATTATTTTATTATTACTGCAAACTTACTTTTGGAATATTTCTAACCAACATCTTTTTTTTCATTAAATTATCTTGCAGAAATTGTTGTACTCCTTTGAAGATATACTTAGTTTGCATACAATTAAGACCATTATATGAAATTTATAAGTCTTTTAAACCACGAAAAGTATTCAAATGATACCATAATGTGTTATTACAATTGGCCAATCTTTATACCAATATTTCAGTTCTAGTTTCAGCTAAAGCTTAGTTTCATGCAGCTTAAATTAGGATTTAAGCCCTAAGTTATGGCAGTTAAGTTGTTTTATTATAATTAAATAATACCACAATTTTCCATGTGAGTTTTTACCGCACACTGTATACGAATATTTAATGTAATGTAGCAGAAAGAACAGTCTAATTTTTGTTTAAATAATCGGAACAAACGCCGAAGTTTAATTGTTAATAAGTCGTTATGATAAAATTAATCGTATTAAAGGTATTTACTCAATAGAAGTAAAATAGATGACTAGTTCTGTTTACCATTTTCTATATTTTTTACGAAATACATTATATAAGCTGTTCACAAAGATATCTTCGTTACAAATAAAACTGCATATGAACTCAAAATGAATTTTATATTTCATGTATCGTTGGTATTTTCAGTATTGTATTTATAAAAAATTCTGTATCGAAGTAGTTCCTGATCTCTTGTAAAGTCATGTAACTAACAACTATTACTACCAAAGGAACCATCTTGAAATGTAGGCATCCGACAATAAATAGGCTTGTCGGGTATAATGAATTACTTGGTTCTTAAACAATATTCTGCCGTAATTGATACCATTTGCTTTAGAAATTTGTAAATTATAAGATACTAGGCTCTCATGCTTATTTCTGTAGAAATATTATTTAGTTAATTTAACAGATAAATTGTATATGTATATTTTTTGTTTTAAATGTGGAACTTGATCGATTTCCCATGTGCATTGCATGCCTATCACACCTTACCTTATTAATTGATAAAAGGTTTGGGTAACAATGTATATAAACTTAAAGGCTACCGTTGTTGTTGTTTGTTGTTTGTGACTAACCACACTGCGGCCTGAAAATGCCTTTTGTGCGGGGACTACCTTAACTATACTTAAATCTAAGAGTATGCTAAGATACATTGGGGGAACGGTGGTTTGAACCCGAACCAGAAGACACTGATGCATCTGTCGACCGCGGCTCCAAACGGGAACACCACGCCGCCACCGAGGTCGGCGTAAGGTTAGCAAAATATATAAAATTAGTCTGATTAATAAATTAAAGTTGTTTTGTTTAAAATTCAGACTTAATTATATTAATGAAATGAACCTTTAAATCCCAAAAACTTCATAGACAAAACAATCAATTCTTTGTACAATTCATTTTCTGCATCGCAATTAAATTATAGAAATTGCCCAAAACAAAAGAAAAACTGGCAATGACTTACCTTATATTACCAATTTTCTTGATGGTTTAAAAAATAGAATTTGAATGTAGCTTCCACAAATTATTCTTTAAATTTAAAGATAAAGTATTCTACAATAAGCTAACTCATATAGCGTATAACTAGTATGGTACATATATTAGATTAGACAAACGAAAAAATAAATAAAAACAGGTATTAAAGAACATTATGGTGTAAGAACTTGCCACTGAAACCTGGCACAAAATTGATTCGGAAAAAAATTCAATCATGACAGTCAAATTTGTTTTAAAAGCAAAAATTAGTCTTCTGCCTTTTTAGCTATTTATAGCATACGTACCTTGTAAACCAGAGATCTCGGGTTCGATTCCCGATCCAGGCCGATAAGATTTTTAATGAGGAAAAATATCTGAAAGTATGCCGTCATTCGGATACGCAGTTTGGCACGAAAGATCCCTTCCAGGGCTGGAAATCCCTTGGGTTGGACATAATTCTAGTTGGGTAGTGCTAATAACTATAGTAGTTGATGCGCATTGAAATTCCTGGCATCCACAAGCCTAGATTTAGTCCATTAAATAAATAAAAAGATGCCAGTCTGAGTAAAATTCAATAACTATAGTAGTTGATGCGCATTGAAATTCCTGGCATCCACAAGCCTAGATTTAGTCCATTAAATAAATAAAAAGATGCCAGTCGGAGTAAAATTCAACATTTGTGATAGTTTATGTCTTCGTATAGTTTGTAGTATATGACTATAATACTAGTTTGAAGTTTGGACGTGACTGTTGCTGTTTAATTAAGTTTAATTTTGACTGTGATGTTTTTAATGACGTAGCATAACTATGATAATTATAAGTTTTTGTTTTTTATAGTATATTATTATATGAGCGATTATGACAGCCATTATTCACGAAGATGACGTTTGAGCCCACGAGCCGTCAGGCGAGTGGCACAAATCATCTGAGCGAATAATGGCCATAATCGCGAATGTAATACGATACTTTTTCTACACCTATTAAACAAATATATTAGACTCAAATTAGTCAAATTTGATAACTTTGTAAACAAGCAATATGACAGCACACTTGGGCGTGTCACGCGAGTCGATTGTCAGCCGCAGAAGGAGTTGATCGCGGGCGATTTAAAATATGATTGGATTAGCGAAATATTTATGTATTTGTGATTGGCCGAAATCATAATTCACTGCAGTGAATTATGAATCCATAATTCACTGCAGTGAATTATAGATACTATTTTTCACAAAAAAAAATGCTAATAATTGCAATATAATTAAATAGGTGTAGAAACAATTTTTAACAATGGCAAGTGAGTATAAAACACGATTCTTATTAGGTATTATGTTATTTCCTTCCAGTTATATTTTTAAGATAATCAACCAAGAAATTGAAGTTATTTGTTGGTGCTGATACAGTCCTTGATAAAACGTTTGAGGAATCAGAAATAGCGAAGCAGCCATAAAGGGGCCATAAAGATATTGACAGTTTGGTGGTATTTCATCAAAGTATTAATCCAGTGCAAACTACAACTAGTTAGAATTAGTATTAAAATTAGCTCTATTATCTGATTTCAGCTGACAAAATATTGATACACTGTGTATTAGCGAACATTGGGGATCAATTAGAGGCGATTAAGTTGTTAAAGGCTACATAACTGCAGTTAGTTTCTGTCGTAGTTTAAGCAGGCGCCCTCGTGATTATTTCTGAGAGCGCCTTTAAAATTTGAATTAACACCAACTGCCAATAATTTTTAATAGAAATTTTGTTCAAATTGTAGCAATAATGAAAGTGGGCAATGCTAATCTGTTAATCTGATACACATACATTATTTCTAAAAGTATTTACTTAGGTTTACTAATGGCTTGCACTAAATGGTTATTTACGTAATAAGGGAGGTAATAAGTGAGAAGGTTAAAAAGAGTCACTTAACTTCTATGCCACGTACAAAATTATTTCCACTGCTGATACAAAACTGCCACTAAAAACATACTATGTAGTAACTAATATCGAGACGTGGATAGTCCCAGTACTAACGGCCCTAGGGAGATAAAGTTAAGTTTGCTTCTTAACTGGCGTAGCAATCAATTAACACATGAAAAAATCAACATAGTAAAAGCAATTTACTGAGACATTAGTGCAGGCAATTTTAAGGTAATTTTTTTTAAATAATATACGTAATAACGTTAAGGTTTAAAGATGTACTTGAAGATGGGTCGTTAGCGATACTATAACATATCCAGTCGTAATTATAGATTGCTTAAAGATTTAATCTCAGGAACTAAAAATGTTAATATTTCTGGCCACATTTATTCAAAGTAGTTCTGACAAAGAAGCAAACATTTTGGGTTACAGTAAAATCTCATAAAAACGATATCGCAAAGTCTTCGCCACAAGCGCAATAGCACTAGAATTTAATCAGTATCTACTTAGCGAGCGTTGGAACTGGTTTGATAAATAACTTGTGTTCCACAAATAATTCCTTTAACACTGAATTACCTTGTGAATTAACATAAAATGGGTTTATTGTAAATGAGGCCCCTTATGTTGAGTTCAAAGAATAATTTAAATGCAGATTGTTCATCCTATCAGTTTGGCATTTTATACCCTTTTGGGTATTTTGCCAGCAGATGCTAAAATAAAAATTAGTAAACTACTAAAATTGTTATTTTATCAACTGGTGGAAAAACTCAAAAATACATGTAGATTGTCAAACTACATACTTATCTTATTATCAAGTTAATGCGGTAAAGGGCAATTAATTAAATTAATTCAGGAAATATATTTCTTCGGTTAGCCTAAAAAGTGTCAATGTTAGCGCCAATTTTTATAAACTAAGATTGAACTATTTTTCCCTTGCGTTATGAATCTGCTCAGATAACTAAGTTTATGAACTACGGCCAACTCATAACTAACAGTCTTTCTATATTTTTCTCTGGGTGGTTCGCCGGTAGCTGCTGAAAATTAAAAAGCAAGCAGACAAGACAGCAAATCTGGTGGTGTAATACCCACAAAACGTATAAAATATGAAACTTTCGGCATGAAATGTTCTAAAAATATAACTAAAAATCAGTTTCGTTTTTGTAAAAACTAACCTACAGCTGACGCTGTTTTAAAAGTCTTTAGAGCGCTTACACTCACAAATTGTTTATTTTGAAATTACTGAACCTGGTTTTGATGATGACAGACATCAGTTGATTAGCTATAATAGCTTTATAATAGAGTTGAATATTTTGCCACTGATTCTGAAAGGCCCAGTCTGGCAAAAGGCGAGTATGGTGTACCACAAGAATCCGTGGTAGATCCCCTGTTTTTTACTACGTTGGTTAATGATTCGATAATTTTTTTTCCCAACAAAGATTTGTATTCGGTGGAATTTTAATGAAGAAAATTTGCTTGTAAAAATTACAGTGCGCAGAGTGTCTGGAAGGTGATTCGAAAAGAATGGACTTTGTATTAATGCTGAGAATTTTTGCGTTAAGCCCAAAATCTTAACTGTACCACACGTTCTAGAGTTAATATTAAACTTGACAGATAATATTGATGTCATTTCTAAAAAACAAAATAAAAACGCAGAAATGTATTTTGATTGAGCTATTTAGGAAAATTAGGAAACTATTAAGTAATATAATTGTTGAGCGTGGCCCTCTTGTATTCCACGAAGTCTCTCTTAATTTTAAGGTGCTTCCTTTGTTTTTGATAAAAACAAGGCCGAATTACATGCTTTAGTTTTTTGTCTTAATTTTGACCCTTTATTTGTTTTTGGAAAGAGAAGGTCGTACTTCACGTTGTAGAAACATTTATTAATGAGTATTCAAAGGTTTTAGTTCCTGGTCTATTTATAGCTATATAGAAATATACATAGCTTCTGCGCCTTTATAAATTCAAAAAATTGTGAAAAATGTAAAGGCGCTTTCGAATCCATTTTACATAGATTTTCAAACATATCTGTTGTTTTATTGTTGCCAGATATGTGAGAGCTTTTCCGAGTTTCAGTTTGTGAATATTTCGAGTGAACTATTTCTCACTTTCCCTATCTCGGCCTTTTGTAGGTAGCTAAGAATTTTGATTTAATTTAAATATCTTTGCAGGCAACATTTGTAATTTTTGTTCACTTAAAAGCCGAAAATGAATGTGTTCTTGTTTCGTTGAGTACAAAAAAAATCATTACTTTTGTTCAGCATGTAGGGAGTTGTAACTGAAGTATTTCAGCCTGAAAAATCTCGTTTGCTTTCATCTGTTTCTACTTCACAGAACAATTTGCGTTTAAAACAATTATTTATCAAATGTCTTCATTAAAATCCCCGAAAAAGAAGGCTTAATAATTAAAAGTAAATTACAAAAAATATGTTTGTGTAACATAAAAGGAATCTGAGACTTAGTATTATTATTCCAGCATTTAAATGCCACAAACAGGCAAGATCAAAGAAAAACTCTTCAGCTAAATTCAGGCAGTCAGGTAAATAACAAAAATATTCGTGCGAGAAAAAGACAATAAAATTCGCTCGAATAATTTTTTGCGGTTTTGATAATTTTTTGTAGGCTGCCTTTTTTTAACAGGAGTTTCCCTGATTTATCCCAGAATCAAATTTATGTGATATAAAAATATGTGCGCGTGTGATGCGTCGATAAAGCCTCAGAAAGGCCCACGCAACACCAATCGGAAAATATTATTTTGAAGCCGATAATTACGATTTATGACTAAAGCGCTCGGGGGTATTATGAAATATTGTGTGTATTTAATGAAAACAAACAACAGGGTAATACCTTATTTACAAAATGCCGGTACCTGTTTGCCTTTATTAGTGCTAATGCACATGCACATGATGCGCCGTTATCAAAACGGCCATAAATAACACAAGGTATTACGTATAACATGGGAATCCTTCACACAACTGAATAAATGAATAAATTATTATCAGCGAGGCTTATTTAAAATAATAATTTTCCGTCGAATGTGGATTTTATCATATTTTATGCAAACTAGCCATTTTATGTCGCTGTCTTTACAGGCTTAATTAGATTCCGATGAGAATATAATAACCCTTCAACGAATTTTTTTTTAAATAAATTTTTATCGAAACAAAGGTTGGGTGCTTCCATAGGGTGAGAAAAATTGCCTAAATTAAATTTTTCAAAGCAATTTTCGTACCCTGTTAACAACGTTTTAAAATTATAATTTTGTTAAGTTGTGCGGCGAAAATTTTACTTCGTAAACAGATTACTGCCAATAATTAAAGTTTATTCAAAGCCGTCGGGGTTTTCACTTCGCAGCCCCCTTTTTCTTCGGCAACCCTTTTTTTTGATAACAGGCACGCAATAACTCAATCTTGAGCGTAAATTCAATCAATAGGGAACAACTCTCACAATAGGTAAGTGTCCAATATCTCAACAGACAGCGTAGGTATCATCTTTCATGTAACAAAGAAAGGAAAAGGAAAAAGAAATGGAAAACTTAATTGGAAAAAGAATGAGATAAATTTCATACGAAATAAATCAACGTCCACTTTCGCAACTGTAAGTCCAACCACTTAACTCAATATTGACCGCACCGTAAACAGGAAGCTTCATAATAAAAAGTACGAGGGAAAGGAAAACTTCTTCGATAGAATTCTTACTCGAACATAATATTAAAACTATTCAATCGTGTTTAATTACATCGTCCTTTTATTTGAAGGTTTATTTTTAATTAATTCGATAAAGAAGTGGTGCTACTTTTACATTTGATAGAGTCTTCAGTCTTCATACGTTTAACTGATTAAATCATAAAATATCGAAGACACCTTGGCTTTTCAAATGCTGAAACATCTACAATTATTTTTTTAAATACTGAAAGGATTTCGAATTAGCGCCTAAAATGTGAAAAACCGTTTGACACGCTAAACATTGGTCGTTTATCTGCTTTATAAATACAGTTTACTGAGACAAAAATAGTTCAAGTGCGCTTTTAATAAATAAGAAAACTCGACGTCTAGTTGGGGAGTGCCAAGGGCCACTGCAATCGACGCACGTTAAAATCCTTGGCACCCGCAAATCTAGACTTTACCCAATTAATAAACAAAGAAGCAACAAAGAAGTCGTAATTGACGACTCAAAAATCCGGTAATTATGAAATTCACTGTAATGGACTGTACATAGGACAGAGTGGTCGAACTACACATGTAAGATTTAAAGAACAGAAATTATAAATAATAACAGGCACGTGTTATATTGCCAATGGTTCACCCAGCATTTATTGCACAACAATGACCTCTTGGATTTGACATTCTTTACAGATGAGGCGTGGTTTCATTTGTCAGGGTATATCAATTCACAAACCATGAGGATGTGGAGTGCTGAAAACCCTCACATATTTCGTGAATCTCCGTTGCATTCCCAGAAAGTTGGGGCATGGATTGGTGTTTCTCGCAGACGATTGATACCCATATTCTTTGAAGGAACCATCAATGCCCAAAGGTACCGAGACAACATCTTAGAACCCTTCATAAACCAACTTCACGAAGACGAACTACAACAGGGATAAGTATTTCCAAAATGATGGTGCCACTTCTCACACGACTCCGCTATCTATCGCTTATTTACGACAATTTTTTGGCGATCGTCTGATCAGTTTACGTTGTGTAGGTACCTGAATTCCCGCCAAGATCACCAGATTTGACTATCCTAGATTACTTACAGTTCACACACTTCCTGAGTTGCGAAACATGAAGAATGTGCTAATATCACACCCGAAATGCTCCGAAACGCATTTGAAAACATGAAAAGGCGTGTAAATTTATGTTTGCATGAGAATGGTGGCCATTTTCAACATCTAATGTAATAAATTGAAAATAAACTTGTAGTTTAATAACTAAGTTTTATTTGACAAGCTGATTAGCTTACATAACCTATATAATTTCAACCACTGACGATGAATCAAACATGCCAAGGTACGTTCAGAATTCCAAAGCCACCCTTTATCTAAATAATTTTTGTTCTAATGGTACGTTGGCTGCATAAATATTCAAACTTCTAAAATTATCTTACAAAAATTGAAAACGTCGAATATGCGCATTAAAATGTGAAAATTCGTGAAACAAATATTTTTTGTGTTTTGTTACTGAAAATACACCAGTCATTTATCTATAGTTTAGATGCACTCAAAACTGAAAAACTAAAACTCCGAGTTTATGAAATTAATGTAAATACTGTTATGCGCTGTACATAGGGCAGAGTGGTCGATCTATAATGTAAGAATTAAATAGCAGAAATTGTCAATTTTAGAAAATGTGCAGGATTTGCTGAACTTAATATCTATCGTAAACACACTGAAACTGTCGAATTGGCACGTTAACTAGTGAAAATTCGGTGATTGATCTATTTAATAGTTAATTAAAACTCCAATTTATAGCAGTGTATTATTATAAAAGATAGTAAAAATCGTTCATTACCTTCATCATATGTTTCAAAGCACTTCAACATTCGTTGGTGATGGTAGTCCAATGTATTCTCCAAAAATTAGGATATTCATTATTTCTTCAAACATTTAAATTGCAAATGCCTATGTGAAACACTGAATTTTTGTATATATTACTTGATATAAACGTAATTGTATTTTTTGTAACATTTTATAATAAATCTCCACTGAAAGATGTATTCGTTGCGATAAACGAGGAATAAAAGTAGGACTAACTTTCAATTATTTCAGTCGCTACCACAAGAACTTCATTTGTAAGTTGTATCAGCTTACAATTGGGTTTCTTGTACACTACAAATAACACATATGCTTGTGGTTTCTTTAAATCGTGAGTGTACAAAGGCAACATCTGAAAATTCTATTTCTATTATAGAGGAGAAAACGACTTAAAAATCGCATTGAGAGAAAATGAAAGAGATTAGAGAAACAGATTAAGGGAAGTTGCCGTTAGAATTAGGGCAATTTTTGCCACCCTAATTTTTTACTAAGTACACAAATTTTGTGTCGTAAAAAATAAGAATTCGTATTTTGCCTTAGACCATATCTGGCACGTCCATTAGAATTTTTAAACTACTCAAAATTTACCGCCCCTAAAATTTTACTCTAGAAGCGATTATTTATTCTGCTTATAAACACAGTTTTAAGTGCGCTTTTAATAAACAAGATACTCCAACTCTGGTCGGGTAGTGCCCATAACCATAGCAGTTGATTCGCGTTGAAATCCCTGGCACCCGCAATTAACTAAACTAAAAATAAATTCAGGGATTATGAAATTAATTGAAAGACTGTGGTGAGCTGTTTGTACATAGGAGAGAGTGGGCGAACTGTACTTGTAAGAATTAAAAAGCAGAAATTATTAATTTTAAATAGGATTTGCTGAACTGATTGAATTTACTGATCCTTAGTTAATTTCATAACCTTTAAAATTTATTAATTTGGAGTCTTTATTTGGAAAAGGGCAAATTCAGTTGCTGTGAGCTGCAGTTTCTTGGCGATTAGGAAATTTTAAACTAATTTTAAATTAATTGTTTTCAGAGTTTGGAGTTTTGTTCCATTGATTTGGAAAAGAATGCATAAAATTCTCAGATATAACAACAAAATTGAAATAATTATCTTCCAAAATTTAAATTTGTTAAATTACAACACGACTGGCTGTTTAAATCTTCAAACATCTAAAATTATCTTAAAAGTACTGAAAACGTCGAATTGGTTGGGGAAATATACAAAAATAAGTAATTTATCTTCTTCATAATTAAAACAGATGTAAACACAGCTCAGATAAACAAAAAACAAATTTAGATACACTCAAAGCTGAAACTAAAATTAACTGCGATGCGCTGTACATAGATAGGGCAGAGTAACCGAAGTAGTGTAAGAATAAAAAAAATAGAAATTATCAGTTTTAAATAATGAAAGCTCTTTAGAAGTGAATGTCACTTAATTTACTGATCCTTCGTTAATTTCATAACATTGGCATATTTTTAATTAATTTAAAAGTTTAAAAAAGACAGATTGATATGAACATGCTGTTTAACACTGTACTAAAGGAATTCGGAGTTCAACAACTTTTCACTGAATTATTTCACAAATTTTGTTGTAAACTTGCCAGTTACAAAGTGACAAAATGTCTTCACCCACCACTGAAATAAATTTCCACTTGCTTTAATTTGCAAATTACTAATAAGTAATTTGACCTGCAGCCATAAGGATAAACACTATAAACAGTAGCAGCAGACTTTGCATAATTTAATTACGTTAATTTATAGTAGCAGAATGACAAATTAACGAAGTTGGGTTGTATGTTTCGTATTTTGCAAATGATAAAGAATGTGGTTTGTGTTTAACTAGTTTAAGTAAATTGCTGTTTTATCAAGTGTGCTGTAATGGCAAAATCTTCTTTGAGTTAGATTAAGCCAAAAAAGGTGTTCCTTAAATATTAATTAAATCAACTGTGGAACGGTTGTGATTCGGTTAAAAACAGGCTTTCTGCTTAAATAAGGCTACTTTGCTACTTACATAGCAAGGGAAGCCGGTCTTCACATGTTATGAAATACTCTTCTCACTGTCGATATAAACTGTCACAATACCACAAGTGGTCAAAGTTATGTCGATTATTTTTTTGCTGTAACATCACAAATGTTCCTTGTGCTTGCATATGAATATCACGAAAAAAAAATCATTTTCATCGAATCATTTTTCATAAATTAGTCCACATTCAAGTTTGTTTACATGAAAATTGTTTTCTGTAGAATATCACTAGCAATAAACTGTTTTCAAAAAATTGTCGCTTCATATCACTAGTGAAAATTGTCGATACAATTCGTTTTGATTTGCCCAAAAACGTCAAATCTTGCATTTTGATTGATCGATTTTTGATAGATGACATATAAGTTGAATAGTCACTACAATTTAAACATTTTAACGAATTGTTTGACACAAGTGTTTACTAAATTAATTTATCCAAAACATTGGCCAAAGATTAGATTTCAAAGTTGCTACTTACTTCTAGGGATGTAAGACTTACTCCCAAGACAATCATTAAACTGTACATAATAAACGCAACTTATTAATGATCCACAAAAAGAATAATATTCTTTGATCCTTAAAACAATTTCATTGGCAACTCAAATACTTAAACTCAACCCCTGTATTATTAAGTACTTAATGTTCTTAATCTATTTGAAATGCCTAAATTATTAACAAACTCGATTAGGTCTACAAACCGAGAATTCACAAGAAACTAAAACAAATTCATTGTCTACGAAATACATAATTAGCGTTTGCGTTTCTATAAAGTTTGTTTAAATCCTCCATTGTTATTTTCGAATTTTACTTTTAATTCCATCTAATTAAATTAAACATTTAGTTATTACCCCGGCATTAAATTAAATGTGAATAATAAATACTCAAATTTAATTGAATTTTATATTAGCGTACTGATTGTATTTATGTTTTAATTAAATATTTAGATTCGCATGTTACTTGCGTTATTTATACGCGCATTAGAATTGTAATTTGTTTTGTTTGTCAAATAGCAGGGTTTAATTTTTAAATTAGTAATGATAGATTCCATTCGATTTTTCATACTGGAATGTATGGGTGATCATAACATTTTTACCCGTATTTAGTACGCCTTTCCGTAGCAGTAAAATATGAAAGTTCATTTTAATTGTTTTTTTTTGTCCCTTCTTCAGTTCTTATTATTTCTTCATTTTAGTAGCCGGCATTTTTGACCGTTGACTTTTTTTGGCACACAGAACTTCCATAAACTATATTTTTATTTATTTTTGATTTTTGGTTTAGGACTTCTTTCTTGTTTTTGGCTTCGAGACAGTTGAGGCATAACCGTTCTTCCATTGCAAAGGTTTGCTTCAATATTTCTCCAACAATCCAAGTTTGATATAAAACACTTCAATTTTTTCGATACTATCCTGGTCTATTGCTATCTTTGTGTCTTTGAATGCATGGTCCCGAAATGGGCCATTCTATATATTGATAGATTCTTGTAACAACCTTTTTCTGCTACTTCCCACTAGCATCACGCAGCTGATAGAAATTCTCATGCTGTTCTTGATTTCAGCTGTCCGGTAGCAGCCCCAAAAACATTCCTTTTATTGGTTTAGCTGCTTCATCTCCTACCATCAAAAACATTAACGGGCCCTCCCTGTTTCACTCACTTCCTTAAATATAGTAAAACCACTGCATTTCGGCAGGTGGGGATCCTTGCTAATATATTATTTTTCTACTCCCACCATGGAAAGTGGGATTTTCAGACTTCGTCTCCATAGATACGAGTATTGAAAATGAGTGTTTGCCAAACAAGTGAAATTAGCGTGCGGAAAATTTACTTTCCGCACGCACATGCATGATTTTCGGTGCGGCAAAGTATAATTTTGCCGCACCGAAATCAAAATGTCATAAATGACATTTGATGAATGTCAGATTTGATTTTGCAGAAATATTTAAATTTTTTGATGGAAATGTGGTTGTAGAAAAAATTGTGTGTAATACATGTGTTAAAAGCTTGTATTTGCCACTCTCATGTGACTGCAGCACTCACTATCGTTCGTGCTGCAAACTTCACATTCGTGTGGCAAACGCAAGCTTTCAACACTTGTATTACAAATTACTATTCTGATTGCCCCCATCAGGTCTTTGGATATTCCATACTATCATTATATTTCTTGGTATGGTTTCTTCTTCTTCTTTTGCAAGTGCCATACCTCCGTTATTAAATTCCACTATTTGGTAGAAATATTAAGCTAGCATATTTATGTTAAATAATTGGAAGACGCAGGTGATAAAGCATATGCATTTGCTTTTTTGTTGTTTCGATGTTTGCTTCTTCTTTTCCTGTACTGCTTTTCTTACTGAATGTAACATTCATACTTTCCACGCCGTTATAGTTCCTCATCTTGGGTCTGCATCTTTTCTCAATGCCTCCTCATCCTTGAAGATCTTTAGCACCCAGATAACCTCACCAAGTGGGATACCTGCTTACGTATCTGCAATTTGTTTTGTTTGGTTTATACCCCCAAGTAAATCCTTTGTGACACCGATAGCAGTTGTTTCTTTTCTCATAATTTCGATCTTCCCCAAATTTTTCTTGCAGTAAACAAAGTTTGTAACTTCTAATGTTTTTGGGCGCTTTTCTATGACTTCTTTGACTACTTTTGCTACTGTCCTGCCATTACTAAATCTTTTGTATCCTTTTTTCACATTGACTCCTTTTATTGATTTCAGGCTCGTTCTTTTAGTTAGTATTAGGCCAATCATGGTATTTTCGTTTTTTTGCTTTTCACCTTTGTGTTCTATTTATGTATTTTATTTTCTTGAAAGAATGTATTAACTAAACTATCATGTAATTCGCTATGCAAAACTCAATGTCTGATTTTTTTCGAACTTTTTCATGGTACCGTCATACCTTTCTGTATTATTCTTAGCTCTACCACTGAAGATATCCTCTATTATTACGTTATATGAGTACCAAGTTGCTCAATTTTATTGTAACATTTCCCAGAATTCATTGTTTGTTTATTGGGTGAGATCCAAGCTGGCGGATGTCAAGCATCTCAAGGTGTACCAACTGCTTTTGTCATTTAGCACCAACTTACTACAATTTTGCCAAACCCAAGCGACTTCCATCCCTGGAAGAAATCCTTATCGTGCAAAATCTTATTTTCCAAAGAAGACAAAGTTACAGATTTTTTCCGCATTCAAAATCTTAGCTGGCCTCGCTCGTGATCGAAAGCTCGACTTTTGTGTTATAAGACTGCACCACCACCACGTCATATTTCTAAATGTCAAGTTTTGCGTTATTGTTTGCTCCCTCTATTATTATTATTATTATTACAGTGTAGCTTAATCTGGAAACTACTGTAGGACGCTCATCATCGTTTTAGAATTAAACGTGCACGTTTAAACGTGCAAGAGATGATTTTTCTGCTAGCAAGCCATGAAATTTTAGTATTTTTTTAAATTAATAGCTCAATAAAGATATACAAAATTTAACGCTTTGTAAAATAAATTAACCATGCATTAATTAATCCAGAATAAAAAATAAAGAATTGTAATAATTTTTGTAATTTCCAACAAATTTCGGACATCTCTGGTTTCATTCACTGAGCGAATTATTTTGAACTTAATTTTTCATTATAGTTTGGATATCCCTATCTTGTCACAAAGTTATTATCACCGCACCAAAAGTGATAAAATGGTGGATTTTATAACCTCATTTTATTAAAAAATAAATGACAAGAAAAGTCAACTATGTAAACTATGCTTTAATTATCCCAAAATTTTGAATTTTTCGTTTAATTTCTTGAATAGAAAATAAATAATAGGTACCAAGTTAATTTTGAACATATTTTCGATTATTTAACTTACGATATAACAAAGTTGTCACCCCACGAAAAGTATGGGATTTAGAGCTTGATTTTATAATTTTTAAAAAAAAAGGAAAGAAAAATAAAATGAATAACATATTCTTAAAATTTCCTAATAAATGCCTTAAATGCATTTCTTTATCATATATTGAAAATTTTTAAGTCTTTCATTGTCAGTGGAAGATTCGGTGTTTTGCCGGATCCACCCTATGGAAGAATTATTGTGCCAAATTTGGCATTGGCACGAAACTCACCCTTTTGCTTTGTATCCGAAAGGTGACCGACTTTTAGTTTCTGTTTCGTATTAAAAAAATCTTACTTGACTTGAGCCAGGGTTGAACCTGAGACCTTTAGTTTGCAAGGCTTTCCCACACCACCGAGGGCAACCTTCATTAAATTAATTGCCAATTATGTAAGTAATAATATATACTGACTAGGTTAAGTAGAACGAAGGAAAAAATGCATTCGGTATAAAATATTCCCTGCATAAAACACAGCACGAAAGGCAGTGTTTGCATATACCCCATAAATTTATGTTGTAGTTGCGTGCAGTATAAGAGCGCACATTAACTAGGAGTGCACATAGAATAACGTAAATATTAAGTCATCAGAATTCTGGTTGGTGGAAAGAAATACTGGGATACGGTCTAGAAAATGAAATAAAACCTGGAAATAATTTAATAAGAGTGCGACGACAGCGGAAACTCTTTCCGTTATTGCATTATTTGCAGTGTCCGGCGTCCAATATTGTTATCGCTCACGTGCACTTTCAGCAGGGTTGTTATTTTGTCTAATACATCTGTTTCTCTCTTGTTTCAGGGCACGCAGCACGAGGAACCTATGATCAAGACAACCAGCACGCGTGTTGCTAAAATTCTGTCGCCAAGTATTTTATACTCCGATCATTAGCTTCTGTCTAGATATGGTTTTAGTGAAATTGTGTAGTCTGCTCGTGTGCGTGTGTGCGTTTTCAACAACGGGAGCACTCGGTGCTCGAAATCGAAACGAGCCCATTTATTCCAACGAGTTCGCGGTTCACATTCCTGGCGGGAAGGAAGCGGCCGCTGAGATCGCCTCCAAGCACGGATTCGTCAATCGTGGACAGGTATGTTATCGATTATTGAAATTGCCTGATTCATTTCATCGCATTCTGAAGTATATTTATTGTATGTGCCACCCCCCCCCCCCTTGTTATTTGATTTTCCTGTATTTTCGAACCACGCCGTGGCGCCTCCACCAAAACCGGGTTTCGTAGGTTCTTCTCTCTCTTCGCCGTTTATTTCCGAAAGTGATTTGCGTTTTTGCCCCTGGAAGTTTGTTCGGTTTGCTGCTCAAATCGAAAAGCAAACAGTGCTCGAAATGCCTGGTATTTATTACTTTTACGCCGTAGGTAATGAAATCGAGGCGCTTCAGAATTGTAGTTCACTTAATGAGGGTAAAGTCAATTAGACCGACAAATTTCCTCATTATTCCTCTGTTGGACCTGCAAATTACCAATTATGTTAACTGCCAACCCCATGAATAGCTTGCTTTTACCTTTCAGGCCATAAAATATCTTTTCTGTCCGAAATTGAATTAAAAGCGTTAATTCGTTGCCTCTTCGTTCTTCTTAACTGATTATTTAACACAATCGTACAATCACTTCCAATCCTATTAAAAACTGACCAATATTTAACTTTTATTTTGCAAAGAAGGGCATCGAAAAACTAAATTTACATCAACGCTAAAAGGAAATATTATAGATAAGATTGGGGTAAATGTGCTTCGGTTTATTTTCCGGCAGCTGGTTATTTGAATAATAAACTGCAGGTTCGCACAAACTCGGTGTTGCTTACATTTACATGAGGTGAACTTTTAATATTGCATGGATAAAAGCGAGGATTTATCTAGAAAATTTAGGATAAATACCGCAGCCTTTCGAAAAAAATTGGTTTCAAGTTTTTCTTTGAATATTTTATCGACAGACGTTCGACGTACGAATGAATCTTGTTTGTTCGTTTTTGTAATAAAAACAAGCTTGTTTGTGATTTGTACGTATTTTAGAGGGATAGAAACAGAGACAAAAAGACGAAGGGGATGAAGAGAGGGAGAAGAGGGGAGTCTGTGAGTTTTAGTTATAGCAATAAATAACCTTCAGTTTTGGAATTATTTTTGAATTAGGAAATTCTAAAACTTTCATCGCCCAAGCTTTAATTTTAATCAGAATTTTGAATTCTAAGGTTGAGTTTGTCTTATTGAATTTGGTTAGTTTTTGAAAGATTTTCCTTAATGACGTGCCTTTTTCTAAATGGCAACAAGCCAAAATGTCTTCAAATTGACAAAAAAGAGGCTACTTTGATCAAAGAAGTTCTGTAGATAAAAAGTCGTTTAGTGAACTCCACAAAACGTTTAATCAATGACTCGATGAAAACCTAATCTAAACCAACAATTTCAGCCTGAAACAAGCACATCAAAGTGCTGTTAGTGACACTTTTACTGCGAACTAACGTTACAAGAGGCAATAATTACACAAACAACTAGCAATTTCTGTTGTTTTCAGAGCTTTAGTTAGAAGCCTTTTGTATTCGTTTTTATTACCGTTGCTGATGTTTCAATGTATAAACACTTAAAGGCATTAAATCAATTATTATTATTATTACCTTTAGCACTTCCCAGTTTAATATTTATTCCATTAATGGTAGATATAAAAAAAAACAGAAAATTTGGGGCTGCGCCCTTATCCTGAAACATAAAAATTGCAACTTTAGTGACCAAAGGTGGAAGCTCACGTATTTCTTTGTGATTCAGGAAATGTAGAAGGAACGTGTTTTGGTCAGAAAACTGATTAATGACTTTGACAACCCGTGCTTGTTTTAAGTCTACATGCACCTAAATTAAGGCAGAGCATTTCCACTGAATCCTTCACTAAATCGCCTTTCAATTTCCTGTCGAACGAAGGAATTACATCCATCATCCTGAAGAAAAATGGTTCATTTAAACCTTAACCGTCAGGAGTTTAACGTAACAAAGAACGCCTACTAAGATTTTTTTCAGGAAATCATGAAGTCCCCGCTGTAATTTTCTGTTGTTGTTTTTCCAACAATGTTCCCTCTTTCCCTCGCTCTTTACCTTCCTGTATCTATCCATCTCTATGCGTTTCTCTTTCCGCCCTTCTAAATCTGTTTTTCCTTGCTGAAATTTCTTTGTCCCCATGGTTCTCTTTCTAATGCTTGAAATAAATATCCCAAATTCAGCATAATTAATGTAGATTCATCGAATTTTCAATTTTTCATCTTTTTCTCCCCGTTTTAAGGTTTTCATTCTTAAAGATTAAATACTAGCAAACGTTGCCGAGAATCGATGTGTTTTTCTTCGGTGAAAGATATTACCACCTGCAGCAACATACATCAAACGCCAACGCCAACATCCAAGAGTTACGTACTTGAATTTATTAGGGATCGTTTAATTTGCAAGAATTTATGGCCGTTTCTATCACCGAATTTTACACTGCTTGAGTTTTATTTCCAACCTTATCCCGTTGAACACTTTCGGATTTTAAATCTGTGAAATTTAAATAATTCAAATGCAAATCGACAAGTTTTTGAGGAAAATATTTGCATTAGGAATATTTTGATTCCTTCGTCCCTTAGTTTCACTGATAAGTTAGTAACAAAGATATCCTCATTCATTTTCGGTTGTATCCCAACTAAGAGAACAATGAACTTAAATGAATTCGCCAAGCAAATTCCCAAGCGGATTTTATATTGTCTATGCTTGCTGGAATAACACATACGTGAGTTAATCTCGTATTTGTCAATTTCCCCCAGTTGTACTTGAGCTAAATTACAGCGGAGAAAAATCGAATGAGGTTTGTTTAGTTTAAATTCATGTAAAATTAATAGCAGAAACTTAATTTTAATTTTAATAAAGCGCATGTAAATATTTTAATTTAAATTAAATGACGTTTTGTTAAAATTCCATTTCGAACATGGCAATCCATTATAGTTGCATTAAAACTAAAACGGAAATGTAGGTGTGTAATTTTAATCATTACATATTAAATTAATATCATTCCAACAATGCTTTAACGCTGATACGTTTTAATTGGATTTAAACCGGAGTTTAATTTATAAAACAAATGGTTTCTATTTTAATGCAGTCTGTGTGCATATTTTTCAGTTTTATGCATGAATGATTTTGAATGTACTTAATTGGATTTTAATACCAGGATGTTTTTATCCCAATTTATTCTACCTTTTTTGTTTGGAATTTTCTAAATTTGTGTGCTGTGCTTCCTTGCTGAATGTTTTAAAATTATGTCTTTAAATCGTAAGTTTTCAATCTGAGTTGTTATTTCTCTTAATGTTAAAATTTTCGAAGGTTTTCGTATCGTCTTCAATTGGGGCTGAAATATTTTCAGCTTTCGGGCTATGTTTCTGTAACTTCAGTCTTCTCAAGCTGGAACTTAGTTTGTACCTCTTGAAATTTCAACTCGTTGAATTTATAAAACACTAGTTCTAACGCTTCTTACTTTGACATCTTCAATTTTTATAATTTCATGATTTCTTCCAAAGGTTTAATTTATAAATTTTAATTTTTTTGTTGAAGTTGTATAAGTTTTCAAACCATTTCCAGCTTTTTTACTCGACTTTTAGTTCCCGATTTTTAAACTTTCTTTTTCTAATTCAGTTCTTCTTCTTTCCTTCTACTTTTCTTTTTGTCTTTCTTTTCTTCCCCTTCGCTTGGCCTCGTCATTATCATCTTTCTCCATCTTTGCCATCTTCCTTATCCGTCTGTCGCCTTTATCTTCGTTTTAGTGTCTTTTATCTTTGTCCCTGAATATTTTATTTTCTTCCCCTTTATGGACTTTGTGTTTAGTTCCTTCCGTTTTGCTTCCTTCGTCTTCGTTTCCTTCAACTTTGTCGTCGCCATTTTTATGCTCCTTCTTATTTGTGTAACATTCTGGTACTTCTTTGTGTTTTCATCGCCTTTATCATCATCGTATTCATTCTCGTCTTCTATGCCTTTGTCTCTTCTTTGCTTTCTTCATCTTTGTCATCTTCGTCTTTATCGTCTCCGTCTGTCGCCTTCATCTTCGTTTTAGTCTTTTTTATCTTTATCCCTGAATTTTTTATTTTCTTCCTCTTTATGGGCTGTGTTTAGCTCCTTCCTTTTCGCTTCTTTCGTCTTCGTTTCCTTCAACTTTGTCTTCACTATTTTCATGTTCCTGCTTATTTGTGCAACATTCTAGTACTTCTTTGTTTTGAAATGTATGTTTTTATTTCGTCTGCAGTCTTCGTCTTTGTTTTCCTTTTAATATAATTGTTACATGAAGACAGTTGGAGCTTAATATTTTTATGTGGAAGAGGAACAAAATTCAACAAAGAAGCAGGTAAAAACGCTTAGGCCAGTCTCTTTCTGTTTTGCATTCCTTGTATCGTTTTACTTTAATTCATTTTGGTTTTTTATTATCTGCCAGTTTTTCATTGTTTAAACCTTTTTGGCTTCATCTTCCTTTTTATTTTCTTCTGCTTGCTTCCGCTTGCTTCTTGTCTTTTGCGATTTTAACCTCGTTTTTAATGAATGTCATGATGCTTGACTTCCTCATTTATGAACTTACTTGTTGGCGTTTCTTATATTTTGCTGATAGCTACGTCATTGCTGTTCCAGATTTAATTGCTGGAGTTTTTCAGCATTTTCAGTTTTTGTCTCGTTTCACGTTCTTTTTAAACCCTTTCAGAATTTTTCAGAACTCGTGAGATTTTAAAATGCGAACGCCGAGTTTTTTTTAATTTTGACACCCGACCGCTTCCCTCGGAAGGCAATGGCAAACCACCGAGGTATGTATACTGCCCAGTAAGTCTTCTCTGGAGTAGAAGTGCAAGCACTTTCGTGTTTTGGAGTTCACGTTAAGCTGTAAGTCCCCTATATGTCTGTAGGTTACTTGACACGCACACCACAGGCATATGGAGAGAAGACGGCAACGCCCTGCAAAGGGTACGTCACTCGAAGAAGAAGAAGAGTTCTTGGAACTTTGTTTGTTACTTTTTACATTTCGTAATTTTCTACCTTTGATAACTTCTTCTTTTCCTCTGATATTTGCTGAAGTTCTTTTGTTGCAGTAGTAATCGTTTTTTAAAATTTTTCGTTTTCAGCTTCTTGTTGATTGTTGATTTTTTCGTTGAAGCTTTTCTTCTTTTTACCATTCTTCTGCTTCCTTTGACCTTTTCTCTACCTTTTTCTAGGTCTTGATCTTTGAATCCTTTGCACTATTCTTTGTCATTTGCTTTCTTTTATTCGTTTGAATGTGCTAAACAATCTATCATTTACTTTTTGAAAACTTTTGTATGCTTTAGTAATTGTTTTTACTTGTATGCTACTATTTTTTGAAAAGCGAAAACACTTTGGTTTTTCTTTTTACTTTTTCATACAGACAAAAGGCACAATTGTCTAAAACAAATTACAAAAATAGCTCTGTGTTTTCATCTTTTTACTTATTTCTTTTTCCTCGGTTTGCTTCATTCATTCGTGTTTTTTGTTGCTCGATTTTTGTGTTTTATTTTTACCGCTTATGTATTTTGCTTTATTTTACAACAGTTGGTTGTTATCCTTCTGTTTGTCTTCTAGTACATTATTTTCTTCCGCATTACTTTTAGTTCGGTTCTCAATCAATCTTACTATCCCCGATTTCCTAATCTATTGTGCGACTTTTCTTAAGCTTCCATTTGCCGATCATTTTTTTCGTACTGTTACTTATTCAATATTTAATGAATAAACTTGGTTTAATTGTCAACTCTCGTCCTTTTGGGATTTTTCTGTATCCCCAGTTTTACAATCGTCAAACCTTTGACTTCTAGTTCTTTTCAAAAGTCCCGAAATTTCTAGCTTGCAGTTTCAAATCTTTGCATGTTGACAATTTGAATGTTAAAATGTGTAGAGAATTGTTTGTTACTTTTTAATCTTCGTCATCTTGCATATCTGGACTTTATTTTGTTTCTTCATTTTTCTTCGTCGTTTTGGATTTGTTGTTGTCTTCCAATTTATTTTTTTGTTGGTGTTTATCATTTTTACTTACTTTCCCTATTTATTTGATGTTTTTGGGTAAAAACAGACAGACGGGGCGATTTATGTTAAGTCGACAGTCGACTAGACATAAATCGCGCCGTCTGTTTTTAGCATTACTTTACTTTTCTCTTATTTCTATCTATAATCAACCGTTCTTATTTTCTCAGCTTATTTCTCTTTATGTCGAGTTTTAAAAATATTTTGCTGATAGACAGATTTACAATTCGTCGTTCAATTATACTAAATACGAATTTGTTAGTTTTAATGGGTTTCCGAAATTAGTTTTTAAGAATTTCTACCGTCCGACGGATGCCAGATGATAGATGGCTGAAATCAGGTTGGGCATTAGTTGAATAAATTTTTAATTATGACTAAAATTGACAACTAAAATAGCTGATACAAAAGTATTCATCACTAATTTAGTCGATAATCATCAATGATGTTTTAATGTTAGTTACGAATAAAGTTTTAATTATGGCTAATTGTGAATGACTAAATTTGATGAATAATTATCACGGCCGCCTCATTGGGAGAAAACTCAAACAAATGATATCTCGCTTTATTATACTTAAGCCAAGTTAAACCTAAATGGAAGAAAACTTGGGAACAAATCAAGGATACACTAATTCCAGTGTACCCTTAAATTATCAATTAACTGGCAAACACACAGCATTTTCTTTGCAGAACCTGGATTATATTCACTGATTGTTCTAAACACCCGAAGCAGAACGATTTACAAGGTGTACGCAGAAGTTTTACCAGCGTAAGGATGGTCAATATAATGTTGAAATGTCTATAAACGACAATAAACTTCAAGAACTCGCCGGTGGATTGCTTATAGCTAATAAAGCTCTTGCAATGGTAAACGAAAACTTGAATAAGGCTAGAGATGAAGCCGAAAAAGCAATACAAGATGCTATCGTGCTATCACATCAATTGGTGGATATTGTTCAGGATGTAATCGCTAAACCAAGATCTTCAAATCTGCTAAGTACATAATTACCTTGGCCGTTCATGAATTCAATGAAGCGTCTAGAGAAATAGCTTTTACTTAGCAAATGCTAAAATGTCTTAAAGAATCCCAAAGCAAAATAATTATACCGAAGCGAATACGTTCCGAACTGAGTGAATATTCTCAATTGCGTAAAAGATTGATTGAAAGGTTCCTTATTAAGCTTGGTACAATTATAACTAAATAAATATTATATTTAATAAAGTATCTACATATTTTTGTCAAATTATTCACTACTATACGCTACAGCAATAGAAAAACCAACTTTTTGTATGAAGAGGTGAAGGAAAATATTATTGAGATATTCCATAGTCCATGCATACTACATACTTACATAAGTATAGGTATACAAACTTAACTAGTTAGTTTATTAGTCATGACTAACGAATAATTCAATCCTTAGCGCCGGTTGCACAAAGCTTTTGTTAAATTAACGAATGATCAAAGTTGACAAAAGCTCATCATTTTTTGTTTACTAATGTGTTATTTGCCATATGCATTCGAATTTTGATTCGATTTTGTTCACTTTCACGAATGATTAATTTGACCAAGCTGTTAAATCATGTTTGTGTAACCCGCCCTTAGTCTAGTAGTCTCTGGTTAATGACTAATTAATCATCAATCGGAAAATTCAAGACTAATGACTAACCAACTAGTCATTAGTCTTGACTAACAAAGCCAAGATTAGTCGTTAGTCTTAATCAATAATTCGACTATAAAATGCCCATCACTGACCGAAAAGAGGAACAAGGAGATGGGAGGATGGGATGGGAGACATACAAAAAATAGCGATGACAGAGATTTAAAGGGAAAAGATTGACAAGCTAGAGATTTGTGAAAACAAAAAACGGCAAACCCAAGGGGTAAATAGCCGAAGAAGACGAAGAAGGGGTTTCTGCCTTGTTCCACACTTTTCGAATCCTCCACTTTCAGATTTTTTATCAGAGCTCTTTTCTGTTTGTCAGCTGAATTCGTTAGTGATGTTCTATGCTGTCGACAACAGTCAAATATTGTGTAATATGTCCAAGCCTTCACAGCTTCCGTTCTTTATATTACATTTCAATAGTATCTTCAGTTCCTTCAATTCTTTAAAATTATCATCATCTGTAATCGATACTTCTGAATCTTCTGCAGATTTTGAGTTTTTTAAGCTGCTAGTTCTTCACCTCCAAATTCACTAATAGAATCTGCTGTTTTTGTCTTTTGTATGAATATTTTACTTGACCAAAAACTTCGAACTGTTATGATCTTTCGCTTTATGAAATTTTAATTTTATTTCTTGCTCAATTTTCTAAGGTTTTATCTCATTCTTGATATCCTTGTTCAAAGTAGACTACCAAAGAGAGGTGGTATTTATAAATAAATTTTATTTTTTCTTAATTCCCCCTTTCTTGTTTTTAATATTCTTCTTTTTTACCTTTGACCTTTCTTCTTTCCTGTCCATTCTTCTATAAGTTTCTTCTGTTATTTTACTTCGTAATCCATTATTTCTTTTCCTTTCTATTGTCTTCTTGTATCTTGTTTTTCATTTTTTTCTCTTCGTATTTTACTCTCTTGTTATTTATTTCTTTTTCTTGTAATTTTGCTTCTGTGCTAATTGTTTGGTAGTTTTTTTCTATTCATGTTCTCTTCATGAACTTGAAGATCTATTATTTCATCTTCATTAATGGTTCCCTTTGTGTCTATGCGTTTCTTGTATCTCGTGTTTATTTTTATTTTTTAATCTTGTTATTTATTTGCTATGTTATTCTCTGTTTGTTTTGCATTCTTCTTCGTTCTCTGTTCTTCTGTTGATATTGTCGACGGTAATCTTTCACTTGATAATCCATTATTTCATCTTTGTAATTCTTTATAGTTTTGTTGTAATTTAGCTCTTATATTACAAAAACTAGAATTAAAACCATTAAGATGAGGTTTTGGAAACTTATTTTAAAAGAACTTAGTATTATTATATTTACTTCTATAACTGTAAGCACAAATAATGCGAACGATGCTTAACAACCCAAGAGATAATCGAATACAAACTCATCAATAAGTTATTTAGAAAATTTCCAAATTAATTTCGCATAATAAACAGCTTCCGAACATAGTTTATTATAACAAAAGCGATCTCGTAAAATTTCTAGTCGAAAAGTTTAATTTTCTCGAGTTAAATGCAAATTGATAAAATCGATTACAGTAATGTGCAATAAAAACGAAACATAAAACAGCGCCCGCGAATTTTATTTACACTCATGAATGTTAATAATCGATTCGATTCGTCACATCAAAGCAGGCGTTTTGGTTCGAACGTTTCCCCTGAAAAATGAGTCGCGGTTTATTTTCTGGTGATCTTTTTTGTCAGCTTCACTGAATTTAAAAGACGTCGTGTTGTCAAGTTACTTGGCACGCTTTTTTAAATTCAAAATTTAATATCGGCATTCCAATTTGCATTTGCGGTTGGTAAACTTATGTGCCACGGAATTGCGAAATCGGATCCGATTCAAACTCTGAACGAATAATCACGTAAGGCTGAATATTTACCCATCAAACAGTCGAAACTGATTACTGTTTAAATTGAGAGATGCGCCGTAAAAAAAACCCTCCGGTTGCCGTCAGCTACTCATCGTAAGCAATTTCATCCGATAATTGATTAATTCTAATCAAGAAAACCGTTATACTTTAATTAGGTGGGGGCGCTTTGCGGGGGGATTTGATGATCCGACGCTCTTTTTTATTCTACCTCTACCCACCGTCGAGTGTTTCGTGTCTTAAAACGATTGATTACGTTTCGGGCCCAGCATTGTGTGTGTTTTGATAAGGATAAAAATGTGTAAACAAAACTCCGGGTTACAATATAAAACCGAGTATTATGAGACGTCCTAAGTATTTTCCTTGCTGTACGCCATTGATAGAATCGCTAAACAACTCTTCTCCATCGTTTTCCTTATAACTTAGATTGGCGTTATCGATAGAAATTCAGGAAATTGCCCATCTTGGTTGTTTTCAAGGGCGATGCCTTTACTTTATTTCGGTTTTATTCGTCGACATATTTCAGTTTAGACTTTCTTATAGAAATTTACTAGAGAGATAGAATTGTTGATGAATTTTCTTGGCGGAAACCTTTTAAAATTAGCACTTGCATTGGTTAAGATTATTGATGAAATTACTGCTGGTATTTTAGTTTCTAGTACAGATTTAAGCTCAAAACTGACTTAAGTAGGATTAAACTATCACTTAAGCCATGGACAAAATAATAACAATTAATTATTTCCTATATGCTTATATCATCGAGTAAAAAGTCGGGAGGCCTCATTCAGTAAAGCAGATTAAAATTAAACATCGTCATTATTCGAGTTCTATTTCTGGTTGGTATAATTTATAATACAATACGTTTAATCTTTATTATTTTTATAAATGCCGTAAATAAATTGCTTTATTTTGGGATTTTGTGCAATGTTAACCAATTATTCGAGTAAGTTTGTAACTAATCCAATAAGTCCGCAGAAAACATTTTTTAAATCTTCTGATTGTTCTTGTGTAAGTCCTAAGCCTACCTGAACAAATTGGTATGGTTTTTTACTTTGTTTGAAACTTTTTGAATATTTTCCAGGACATAAACATCCATTTCCCATCCATAATATTGATTTTGTTATATTGATTGCTATTATGTGTTATATTTGCTCTTTTTGTCCTTGAAACTTCTGACTTTCAGCTTTTCAGGAATTTTGATTTTTGTAAGCAGAATTTGGTTTCAGCTTTACAGTTCTACCATATTAACCTTCTTTAATTTTCCAGACCTTCACGATTTTGTTTTTTTATTTCGATTTTTGATAATCTTCACATCTTCAATCCTTACAAATCCTTAATTTATTATATTTACTCATTTTTGAACCTTTCGTGTCAGCTTTTCAACGCGTTAATTCTGCATTACGACAACTTATAGAGGACTTCGAAGTCCTGTGGCTGTCGGCTAGCAAGCAGTGGAGAAGGGGGTTCGAAACGCTAAAGCCTTCAAATAGGGGCTGGTCATAATCGGGAGGAAAATGGGCGTCACTGCGGAAATCACCCAAAGATGGTTACGAGGAACGTACCGCAGATAGTTCCTTCGGGCTCGAAAGAGGTTGGGGGTGGCTGCACCCTATTGCTGGATGTACTTACCCTTATTTACTGAAATAAATCTGGAACTGGTGGATAGGCTTACAAGCTATACACACATATTACACTAGACATGAAACACAAATAAAAGACAATAATGGATTAACAATGAAATTTAATGAATGCAAAGAATTATACAAAATGTGGTACAAAAAGGGGGTTTATAAATTCTATCCTAATTTAAGTGAGCGGGGATTAAGGGAAGCCGCATTTATTCAAGTTACGGCAAATATAATTTACAGCTAGGCTCCCTTAATCGCAATCAAAAGAATGGTGATAACAAAACTTAAGCTAAAAATTTAATTACAAATGATTTTACACATGGAACATAAAATAAGTAAACGTCACGGTAATTCGCAATGTTTCTGAACTATGAACACTAAAGCAAAAGGGTAATACACACTAGTTGAAGACTTAAACACTTCGTTGAACAAATTACACAAAAGAAGGGATGCTTGAAGTACTTGATTTTCATACAATACTTCTATTAGTGCCTGCCCACGAGTGAATCACCAAAATACGGTACTGAATTGAGGCTTGAATTGGTACACTGACAAACGGCAGCAAAGGGCAGCCTAAAATATTTTACCTGGCAAAAAGGCTTGTTGAGGGTAGCCCAATGAAAGCGATGGTTGGCCTCACCAGGGAGAGATAGCAGCGGTCGGCGTAAAGAAAGGGATGGAATCCTTCTTCCGGAAGCAGGTGTGAAGACAACAAGATGTCCTTAACTGGTAGATTTTTAATCCGAAACGAACTGTGTGGAACGAAACTTCACCAAACGTCAAACGGTTAAACCCAAACGGAACTTCACACACAAAACTTATATTCACCCGATACGAATAAGACATTCTCTGGGATAATCCGACAAATATGTCGTAAAATAGTTTTTCCACGAAGAATTAAACGAGACGAGAGGCCGACAAATAAAATGGGATTTCACTACCAAAACCGGAACGATAATTGCAAGGCCGTTAAGGTGGACAGCTGACTAAACTCTGAAGTGCTTTGCTACTGTTTCGTAAAACGAAGGATGATAGAAAGAGATGCACAAACGCGACTTCGGGCACGGGGTGAAACCTTAAACGGCGCCAATCTGGCGTACCTCGGGCTCAGGCCGGTGCTTCCCCGAATTCTCAACGACGAAACATACTGAACAAAATATTGCATCATCCTATTTAGTCTTTCAATTTAGGATTTCTCCGAAATATTCCGCAGCAGCAAGGAATGTGCTGATCTGACGTTACTTGCACGGACTCTGCTAGCTTCAGGGCCGGCTTAAACTTCGAAAAACAGGGCCGTATTATACTAAATTTACGTAAAATTTCAAACGCCGTGACAACGTGTCGAATCTTGAGTTCTTTTTGTCTCCTTGGAGACCGACGACGACGTTTTGCTCCATAAATTTTTTAATTTTTTCCCCACCTTTTTTCCTCTCAATTTCTTAAGTTTTCTCCCATGGTTATTTGTTTTTGTTAAAGAGACAACTCAAGTGGATGCATTTGTAATCAATGAAGGATTTTTCTTTTCTCTTCTGTTGTCCTTTCTTGTTTTTCAGATTTTTCTGTTTTTCTCTGCAATCCTTTTGAGTTTTCACATCGTTTTCAGGTTCTTCTTCTTTCATATGTATTATTCTAAAGGTTTCTTTTCATTGCTTTACTTGATGTCGGCGTTTAGTAGGTGATCCATTCCAACACTTGATTTTTCCATTCTACCTTGTTGTTCTTCAACAAAAATCTTAAAAGTTATTCTGATGTTTTATTTTAGTAAGTTTTACCTCCTTTTGGTGTTTTTGTCGAAACTAGAAGACTCAATATAGTATGGGTTTGTCAAAAAGTACGGATCATATGGGACCCTTTTTTATTAAAGTATTTATTAAAAAAATCAGTACGGCGTTGGTTTGTCCTTGTCTAAGGACTAAAAAAGGTGCACACAGATTTGGTCAAATGACATTCTGTACCTGTCAAATTTGACACTTTTTGAAGAAAATCTTCAGAAGTGGCCCTATTTATGATTTTTTCGAAATATTTCATTTAGAAAAGTTGTTCAGAATGGCATTCTACGTCGGTTTGCAAATTTTCAGCTAAAAATTCGGGCTTATTATTTTTTACTCATTTTTTTTGAATTTTCACACACACCACAAACCAACGCCCTATTCATTTTTTTAATAAATGCTTTAATAAAAAAAATCCCATATGATCCGGACTTTTTGACAAACCCAGTATTTGTGATGAATATAGGACTTTTCTTTTCTTGTTTTTCTCACCAAACCTTTTGAATTTTTTCATCTCTGTTTCAAGCCATTTCTTCTTTATCATTTTTTCTTCTTTCCTATACATTGTTTTGTAGGTCTCTTCTTCTTGTTTTTGCTGTTACTATAGGCGTGTGGGAGATCATCATACGAACACTTAATTTTTCCATTCCACCGTCTTGTTAACCAAAAAGCACAAGTTATTCTGATGTTTTGGTTTGGCAAAATTTTTTTCCTACTCAGATTCTTAAGTCCTATCTCATTTTTTTTTTGTTTTTGTTGGAAGATGATACATTTACAATGAATAAATGGTTTTCCGTTTCCTTTCTGGTCTCCTATCGTACTGCTTCTCTCTGCAATCTTTTTGCGCTTTTTTCATCTTGTTCGGGTTATTTCTTCTTTATCTTTTTCTCTTTTTTCCCGGATCTTAATTGATAATAATCTATTAGCTCATTTCCATTCGTGTTTTCCGTGGTTTCCTTTTTTTCCTTTGAATGATGGTGTTTGCCAGCTATTGCAGGAAATCATATTCATTTACATACTCCCACGAATTCCAGGATTCACTTGTCAAAATCCATTTTATAAAATAATAACGAGTCGCCCCCCCCTATCCAAAACAGCGACAAACTAGGAAAAAAGGTTTAGCAGAAGTGTCAAATTTAAGTTAAGATACACTTGTTTCCTGTTACACTAGATCACTCCACCTCTGTCACAAAAGTTAAACATTTCCAAAAATCATACAGTTTTTCTAAAAGGTGTTCTAAATTCTTAACTTCTAAAAATATCTATCGATTTTACGTCAGTATATGCCTTTCATATTATTGATAAGTTACTCAGCCACCTGTGAATTCGGGAACGTGGGCCGTACTTACGCTTGTAACTAAATTTAGCATTGTATATTAGACTTATAGGTGCTGTGATTGTAAACAACAACATAATTTGAAGTGGAACAAACGCAAGTACCCTAAAATAGTACGCCAAGGTTTTCGAATTCTGGGTTTATAGCCTGACCTGACCTAACTTTTCTTTAACGAACGTACATACTCTAAACTCTTATAAACTGTGCTGGTTTGAGTTCAATTTCAGTTGAAATTTTTAGAATAGGTACTTATATAAAACACTAATAATCCCCTTAAAGTTTGAATTCGCAGCCACTTTGGCTTATTACGTATACCATTGAAATTTTGAATTTTTGTTATGTACGATTTTGTATTAGTTACCTATTTGAACCAATGGCTAACTAACAAGCTCAGTAGAATTCCGAAAGGATTTCTTCGTAATGCTGGATTTTTGGTGGGTTCTCTGAATTGCCAGCATAAATGCTGTGAGAATTGCTGTATTTTTGCTGAAATGTGCCAAAAATCTTGAGGGTTTTCTTGACACAAATTATAGGTTTTGGGTTTTCGGTAATTTACTGTAGTTTTGTATTAGAGGTATCTTCTGCTAATAATCTTGCTTTTGTTAAGCTCATCGCTTGACTCTTATTACAGCTATATTTAGCAAAATTATGCAACTTTATTTTTCCATAACGGAAGGTTTAAAGTTTCTCGAATTTTTTGAACATTTTTGTAACAATCACTTCAGCTCGGAATGAACAAGGACATTTTCCTTTTTTCTTCTTAAAATGTAGTTTTTTAGTCTTTACGTTTCATCATTTTCTTTTATATATTTTTTTAAGTTTCTCCGACTCTCCAAGACCCTGATACGTTTAGCTTAAGTACTTTTCTTGCAATAATAACAGTTTTTCAAAATCCTGCATTTTCAGCTTGTTGATTCTCGATTTTTGTTCTTTTTATCTTTCTTCTTCTTTATTTTACCCTTCTTGTTCTCCTTTTTTCTTGGTTTTCTACTTCCAATTTCGCGCCTTCTTGCTGTTATTTTTCTTCTTTTTCGTATTCTTTTCAGTTCGTTGAACAATCGGGCATTCTTTTTTGAAACTTTTTCTATGCTTTGTTGTTTTCATATTGTCATTTTAGTTCAACGAAGAGAGCTTCAGCTAGCGTTTTAGTACAGCGAAAGGATCAAATTCTTTGAAGTAAAAAACAACAGGAAAGCTTCTTTTCGTCTTTTGCTACTTTTACTAATGTTTCTCATTTGTTTAGGTTTTTTGATATCTTCTTTTAGTTTTTTTACCCTTTTACCTCGGGTATCTTCACTACTCTTTATTAACCTTTTACCCCTTCTTCGATCTTCTTTGCTATCAGTTTGCCTTTTACTTTAAGTTCTTAGAAACAGTTAATAAATAGCTCTGTTTCTGCTCCTGCTTTTTTTTAGTTTTCCCTTGCCCTGTCATTTAGTTTCCAATTTTTAATTTTATAACCTTTTATCTCAAGTCCTTCGCTGCTGTTTATTATACTTCTTCCTGTTCTTCTGAGTTATTCACTTTAGCAAGCGCTTTGTCTTTTACTTTCATTTTGCCTGTTTTATTGTGAACCCTTCTTAATTCACAGATTTTTCTCTTTGTGTTGTATTTGTTTATACTTTTGAAAATATTTTGCTGATATTCAAGTTTACAATTCTTGATTTAATTGTACTGAAAGCACTTATTTTATAATTTTGGGGTTTCTCAGTGGGTGCCTTGTTCCATGTCTTTTCATAGTTTATCCAAGTGATGGTTTAACGTTTCGCAACTTTCGTGAAGATTTTTGTAACAATTCCTTCAGTTTAGAATGAACAAGAAAGTGCTTAACACACTAAGGTGAATAGCAAAGAACGATGAAGTATATTAGGTTTTCTTTTACGTGAATTCGTAAGTTGGGCCTTTTTTCGTCTGCTGCTTCTTCTGCCTCTCCTTTTGATTCTTTTTTTGCTTACTACTTTTTTTACGATTTGAGTTTTCCTTTTTCATTTCTATGCCTTTTTCTTGGTATTCTGTCTCCTTGCCTTCTTCCTTTTCTTCTACTTTCTCTGCTTTAGCTTCCTCACTCTTCTTTTTTTGGCCGAACCCAAGACCAATGGCCTGTTATTAGCTCGTAATTCAAATACCTTTTCTTCGCTTTCTTCCTCCTGTTCTTTTGCTTTCTCTTCTTCTGTCTCTTATTCTCATTCTTCCTTTTTTGGCCAAAACGAAGACCAATATGGCCTATTATTAACTCATAATTTAAATCTTTTTTCTTTTTTCTCCCTCTACTTCTACCTTCTCTTCTTCTGTCCCTTCCTTTCTTCTTCCTTTTTTGGCTGAAGCCAAGGCCAACGGACTGTTATTAACTAATAATTCAAATCCCTTTTCCTTCCCTTCTTCCGCTTCTTCCTCTTTTTCGACCTTCTCCTCTTGTTTTTGTTTTGGCTGAAGCCAAAGCCAGTGGCCCCTTATTAGCTCGCAATTAAAATCTTTTAAACCGTCATAGCTAGTATGTTGTGCAGGAGGCTAATCCAACCCAAAATTCGTTATCTTATCCATTGAAAGCTTGTGTGATATCATGCTGTTGTTGTATAGTGGTAGTGGTAGAGCTTTCTGTAGGTCACACTTAAACGTTTCCTTAACCTTAACTAGCGGTTGTAAATATACGTATAACATCCTGAAATTATTATGATGTTGCTAACTAACCAATTCGTATGATTTGTTTCCAGTCTTATTTTGAGTAATTCCTTAAAAAGAAGGTTTGTAATAGTTTTATTTTAAATGGTTGAATGTTTTTAAATTTTGCTAATTTAGCAAAGTTTGCAGAAAGCCTCCAACAGAAATATAATCATAAGTTTAATTCCAAGGAAATATGCTTCTCTCCTTGAAATTTTGCACTCGGATGTACATCTGTCGGTTTAAATTCTGCAGAAGCGAGTCAATATTTTTTCCTCAGATGTGCCTTTGTGTAATTCAAAAGTTGTTTATGTTAGAATGCATTTCTCGTTGTTTTCTGTACACGTTTTAGACTTTGTTATGCATACTGTTTTATTAAGAGAAATTTTTAATAAAAACGTTACACCGTCAAGTACCTCAAACGTAACTTATATCTTTTGTAAATTTTTTATTCGGTTTCCCTCCGGTTAATTTAGCTCCAGGCGGAATTTTTGGTTTTTGGTTCTACTTTGTGTAATTCAAACCGTGGCGTGGTGGTTTTAAAGGAAACGCGCTTTTAGCAATGGTTTGTATATAGTCTGCAAACTTTCAGTTTATTTAATGGGGGTTTTGTTGTAAATGTAGTACCGAAAACATTTAGGGCGTTGTATCAGAGTACAAAGGTTTTTTGCACTTTAAATAACTCTTTGTAATGTGATAATCCACCTGATTTTTTCTCCGTAAAAGGCGTTATCTGATTTTTCACTTTGTAACTTCGTCCGTTCCGACCTTTCTGCTTTTGAAGTAATAAAATGATGCATGACTCCCGCGGTGACACCACTCGGGCCGCTTTCTGCTGTTTTAAATAAATAAAAATGTATTTTCGTAGTTTTTCGCCGACAATGTGTCCCTCGTTTCCCATTCACTCGTACGTATGTTACATCCATCTCACTTTATTTAAACAGTGAGATTTTTCCAGTTTATCTTTTTAGTAAAACCAAATTATATTTTACTGTCTCCATATATTTCACTTTTATTCGTAATTTTGTATGTAATATGATGATTGATGAATTACAACCTTAACACCGAATTAACAATGGAAGCACGTTAATTAAGGCTTGTTCAACCATATAGGTACAAACATGTTCGGATTTGAATTCTCAATACCCTTGTCTGTTGTTATAATTTGAGCATATTAGGTATGGCATGCTTGTATTTGTACTTAGATAATCCTAATATCACTAAAATAGTTCGAATTTGTTGTAATATAACGTTGAATTCACTCGCTGAAGGCTGTCGTGTTAATATTACTCTTGTGTCAGTATCTACATTTTAGTTGTAATTTAATTACATTTGTTTCGAGTTACTAACGCTTTCAAATACTAGAATTTCTTATATTTAAGAAATTAAATTACACGTTTTAAATTCAGGATTAAATTTCACAAAAGGTTCTAAGAATAAGTTTCTGGAAAAAATTAATCAAAACCGGCTCAAATTTTGACTTTAGTCAATCAATATCTATTCTAATAAACAATACAAGTGTTAAACTCAGGCTTAAATTACAATTTGGGATCAGGAATTTGATCTTCGAATATAATTTAAATGAGAAATTTAAAGGTATGCTTTGGAAAATAAATTTCCAAATTTGGAGCTCAGTTGTTCTTTAGAACCTATATTGTTAAATAAAAATTTACATTCTTTTGTTGCTTAACTAATATTGAAAAAATCAAAGTTCAGTTTTATATTCTGACTAAAAATTTATAATAAAAACTAATTTTGTCGAATTAAGGCGTGGAATATAAATTATTTTTCTTAGTATTGAAATTCCAAATCGTGCAGCTTTATTCTGAATTAATGGTTTTTCGTGAACTTTAATTTGTCGACCTTTAATAGTTATTTGTAATACAAGTGTTGAAAGCTTGCGTTTGCCACACGAATGTGAAGTTTGCAGCACGAACGATAGTGAGTGCTGCAGTCACATGAGTGTGGCAAATACAAGCTTTCAACACATGTATTACACACTATTTTTTCTACAACCACAAAAAATTTAAATATTTCTGCAAAATCAAATCTGACATTCATCAAATGTCATTTATGACATTTTGATTTGCGTGCGGAAAGTAAACAAATTAGCGTGTGGAAAGTTTACTTTCCGCACGCAAATCAAAATTTGAGTGTGGAAAGTTTACTTTCCGCACGCTAATTTTCACTTGTTCGGCAAACACTCATTTTCAATACTCGTATCTATGGAGACGAAGTCTGAAAATCCCACTTTCCACGGTGGTTGTAGAAAAAAATACTTATACCAAAAACCATCGTTAATCATTGAAGCTCCAAATTTTAAATTGAAATCGAAATTTAAAAAAAAGTCGTCGAAATTGGGGTAACTCCTAATTTGAAAGAAAATATAGTGCAAGAATTAAGATTGCATACAATCATAATTAAAATTTTAGATTAGTTTTTCAAAAGTATTGAATAGATTTAACTAATTACAGTTTTAATCGAAGTTATTTACCAGTTCGAGACACATTAATTTCTGTTTAAGATTTATACAATTTCGATCAATAATTGGCACAAAATTAGAAGATTATTAAGAAATGCAAATTTTAATCAATCCCAATTATTTCTGTTTCATTGGTGTCTAATAACTGAGATTGGCTTTAAATTTTTTTGTTTACTTTCAATTTTTTCATTAACTTTAATATAAGCAGAGCCTCGATTTACAAATTCTAAAAAATGCATGAAGAAAATAATAATTGTTAATTTTGGCTCTGAATTTTAATCATTTCAGCTGCAACACGTGTTAACCTTAGAATCTAAAAGAAAGCTATTTACAGCGTTCCACAAATAAATTCGTTATCAAAATCATGGACATAATTAAAGCGTTTCTCCTCCAATAACAACTTGCTTTAAAAACAGAAAATCTGGTGAAAACCTAGAAATTTCAAATTTTAAAGCAAAATCGAAATTCTTCAAAATTAAGATGATTTTGTTTTTGCCCATGTTATTTTTCGCAGTCATTAACCCCGTCACAACGTTTGAAGAGATTTCGTCCTTCCGTACATGGGTAAAATGGGCTTCATGGCGAACATGGTGCTAAAAAAGTTTAAAAGTTTCAGTTAATTAGTCAAATAAAAGGGAGAAGAAAACCTGAACAAATAATAACTACGCTGTCGAAGTAGACCTCAATATTTTGATCTACAATATTTTTCTCCAGGAAAATCGTAGCGGTTGTAAATCTGCTTCTTGCCCTTCACTCGTCCTGGGGCCATTTGCGTGTTATACTGATATTATGAGAGACCAATCTCTCTTTGTTGTATTCCCAGTTGGTCCTTGAAATGCACAGCAAATCTTTTCCTAAACATACGTGTACTTTATGGCCTATCTGGTCCAAGCATTATTAAGGAAGGAATCTTTGCGAAAGTGTGTGCCTTTCTGATTGTAATGGAGCATTTTGAACCCCAATTGGCAGTTTGCGAAATTACTTGGACGCCTGATTCATTAGCTTCTTTCTCTATTATAACAGGAAGTCCAAATTGGTGCATTGGTGTAGTTCTTATAAGATTAGTAATCCGAATTTGAAGATGGAATACCCTTTCCAGTGCGTGCCATCTTCTCTCCATATAGCTTACGTGGACTCCGAACCACGGAAATGGCCGGGTAATCCAATAACCCCATTTTAGTGGTGTAGTTGTAATGTGGTGGTTTTGGACAAATAAAAGACCTTTTTGCATCAGTTCTTACCTGAATATTGCCTCCTCCTTGGTGCTGTAAGAGTTGGAACATTCAACCAATACAGACCAACCCCCCTGGGATCTTCGATAGCCCTAAAAGTGGTTTGTAGAAGTAAAACGTGATACTTTTATTTAAATAGGGCAATTTAGATTTTCTTCGATGTTGATTAGACTTTCAGCTGAAAGACCATAATAGGCGTGCTGATTCCAGATCTGGATTCATAGACACCAACCCTTATTGTTTCAGTCATCTTCGAGCCATCCGTGCAGTGTATTACTAAGTTTGTAAGAGTTGAATCTCTTTGTATTCTGATACATTTTTTTCTGCAATGGTGTTGGACGGCAAATTATTTACTTTTGGCCCATGTAGTTCAAGCACATCGGAAGTGAGTGCCTCTGTGGTCGTAGGTGAGTGTCTCGAGTTCCATATAACGGTTGATTCAAATTCTGCTTCTACCGTAGACAGGTATTTCAAGTAGTATCTCTTAGCCTTCAGTTATTACAGTTTGCTGCCTTAGTCGTAGACCCAAAGGTTAGAATGATCGTTGAGTTTCATTTCTGGTCAGAATTTTTGCTTCTTCGTTTTTGGTATCCACTGCAGCGTACGATACTGTATGCTGCAAGGGTGTGTAAGCTTGCCTCTCGAAGTAAATGTTGATATTTTACGTAAACTTCTGTCTGAAATACCTTAGTAGGCACTTGTTACAAATGAGCCGTACTGGTTCCAAGTCCGGGTTAATAGACTTGTGTGTATCATACTGGTTCATGTATGATTTCAATCTCTTTATTTTGATATATTTCTATCTGTAATGGTGTTGGACAGTAAATCGTTTCCTAAACTTTTGGGTCATGTAGTCCAAGCGTATTGGAAGAGAGAGTACCTATATGGTCGTAGGTAGGTGCTTCAGGTCCCAAGGACCTATTTCACCATATTACATGAGCGACTGGTTCACCTTTTGTTTTGTCAGTTCGTGGGATCTTCCATGTTTCTTCTGTCCAAGCTTATTTACGTAGGAAAATTTAGATTTTCTTCGGCGTTGGTTAGATGTATGTAGATTTCCGCCTGCGACCATACTAGGCACTCACAGCAAATAAACTATACTGGTTCCAATCTGAATTGAAGATCACCAACCGTTGTTTTTTTACTCATCTTTGAGTCATTTATATATCATACTGGTTTGTAAGAGTTCAATCATTCGTTATTTTAATGCATTCCTCTCTGTTGGCCTGTTAGACGGCCCTTAGTGGTCAGAGATGGGTGCCCCGATTGGAAGATCCTTTGGTTTTGATACTCAGTGTAGCATAACGTAACTGTGTGCAACTGAAGAACAATGGGGTTGGTTTTCTTGCAATTTTCCAAGTCATTAAAGCAGCTCGCTTTTCGGAATAAGTAATTGTTTATTTAGGTAGGATAGTTTAGATTTTGTTCGGTGCAGTTTAGAAAGACACCCACAATGAATGACCTATATTAGTTCGAGGTCGCAGTCTACTTATCATACAACCATCTCTCTCCAGTTGAGATTCCTCGACCCATGTAGCTCAAACACATCGTTAAGTAGCGAATTCCTTACGGAAGGGACTGCCGTATTTTGATAATACGTGGTTTTCCCAGGTTCCATAGTCGGTTTATCATATCCTATGGGCGGCTGATTCATTACCTACCGCCTCTACCATAAGAAGGAATCCAAATACTGCTTCTAAATTCTGTTAATGCCTCCAAAGCTGCAGTTGGTGTAGTTATAGATATAGCCCAACGTAAATTACATCCTATATTAAATTGCTATAAGTTGTTTGGCTGTAGAAGCTCTTCCTCACTTCGACCTAAAAGATCTTTTGTGAATTGCGTTATAGTTGGCCAGTTCCCAGAGCATTTAAATATAATCTGTATTTTTTTAGTAGCTATGTTTTGGTTTCCATGATTGTGGTATTGTTATTTTTCAATCCATGGCACGATGGCTAAAGTCTTACATACCGAAAAAGCTGCAGTGACTTTATTGGCTGTATTTTTTGTGTGATACTTTCAAGTTGGTTTAGGGCCATGATTAATCGATGGTACTCAATCTGGGGTGCTCTGGGTAGGGGTCTATTAAAGACAGTTGAATTGCAATAACTTATAAACTCTCCTTTTCGTAAACGGCGGTTATCATACTCGAATTGGCCGTTTTACTTACTTTAGGATTATTGACTATAATTAAAATAAGCAAAAAGGGGAGTATGAATCTTGTACAATTATAATCGGAGTTAGAATTATCATTCGCAATTTAAAAAAATTTAAGGTTTAGTTATAATCAAGAGTGTTGTAATAGATGGTTATTTATCATCTAAATTGAAGTAGAAGTTGGAGTAATTTAATTTAATTAAACTGCAAATAGAAATAGTAGAAATGCCAGTCTTATTAAAATAATCCCATTCCCTTCTTCGTCAAAATGTGTGTAAACAATTCAAGTTGTGGTAAACCAAGGTATAATAAAAATTTTATCACTTAAGTTACAAAGGACGCTTTCAGTATTTACATAAGACGTTTACGAGATACAGCAGCAAGTCAGATAGAACTCGAAAGCTCAAAAGGTTTAGCTTGACATTAACTCGAGTACTTGCTGTTATTTACCAAAGGACGCAAAATTCTAAATATTCCTCCCTTTTCGTTCCTTTTCATACAAAAATTTTCGTCGTCCTATTAATTCGAAGAGAAATCCGCATTTAACCGTAATTTGTTTAATAATAAAAGTTGAATAATTCCACCTACGTAATGCTTCAAAACAGAACTTCCTAGTTATGGGAAAGGTTATTGTACTCGAGGTGTAAGATGCTATTTGCGTGTGAACTTTAAACTGAAAGGCATTCATGCCCTTCTGTTTTCAATATCGTGACTATCGAAAGGTTATACAGGCATATAGCTGTAAATCGATTTACCACTAAATCGGTTCTTCTAAATAGGTTTACCCCAAGCCAATATAATATTGAGGGTATCGTTCTAAAATAGGCTTATCCCTATCGCTTTCCGGGTGCACCGAATAAATAAATCGCGTATCTTAAGCAAGCAGTTGCGATTACTAAATTTCGTTTACTTTTTCTACCATTTTACCGGTGAAACATTGTTTGAACAGCACCCGTTTAACGGTTTTAGTTTGAAATTTATTTCTATTACGCTTTTTTAAATTTTTTTTCTCTTCTTCCTTTGGTTACAAAACCCCCAAACATAACGTTTGTTAATAATAATAATTGATTGAGTTAAAATTTCATCCTGTATAAAATTGAAAACGCCAGAAGTTTCTTAAAGACCGAAAAATTCTAATTATCTTTAATGAAGTGAAAATTAGCTTTTCCTTTTACAAATTATTGTTAATTACAAGCAGAGATCAAAGCTCTCTGTTCTTCTACATTTTGAATTAAATCTCAAATTATCCTTTTCACATTTTCGCAGTAATAAAACCAGATTTAGATTAGCCTTGAGCTTTAAGCTTTTAGTATTTCTCTTAATTTCGCTTTTATTAAATATTAAATAGGTGCCTGTTTTTAGTGATCTCATTACACTTCATTAAAAATTTATTTAGGTAGATTAATTTTTTTAATTAAAATTTTCGCTTCTGTTTTTGAAAATGAAAAAAATCCTGAAATGGGAATAGCAAAATTAATGAAATGTTACAAAGGAGGTAAATATGACAATTATACGACAGATAGAGAGAGAAATGACAATTTCAGAAAAAACTACAAGAACAAAAAAGGAACAAAGGAAGCATGGAAATAGAATTTTGTAATAAAAAGGTTGACGATTTATCAGATTAATGCAAAAATCTTCATGTAGTTTCGGCTAAACAAGTTAAAGTACTAAAAGCTCTTTTAAAGAGCTCCTTAAAAATGTAAAATGGGTATTTTAAATTGAATATCCTTGTAGTTTAATCTATAACGAATTTAGTAAATTTCTTTTCTAAGTAATCTAAGCTTTGTATCAAAAAAGAAAAAATTCAAAAAGGTTTCTTATCCTTGGATGTTGGAAAATATTTTTTATAAAGCATAATTGGTAATAGGTCCTTGTCTTTTTTGAAAATACTTTGAAGGTAAAGACGCAAGCTTGTGTTAGGTTAGAAGAATGTAGACGCCATAAACAATAAATCAAGTAAAAGGAAAATATTTCCCTTTGCGACATTGTGACATTACTGAAGGCTTAGTGGCTTAGTCCAACTGGCAACTTATGGTTGCACCAGTTTTATCAAAAATTACGGACGTATTATATCCTTGAAAATTGGTATCCTTGGAAGATTAAAAAGGAACGAATTTGTTGCAATTTTCTTTAAGGAATGCACAAATTCCCATTATCCTTTATTTTACTCATTTTGTGAAGAGGAAATCCCTTTCTACCAAACATTTTTGCAAGGACGAACCATTTTCGTTTAATTCACCTTCTGAGAGGCTTAAGCCTTGTTTAAAATAATATACCTAAACTTATTACCTTCAAGATTCTTTGCACGCGTAAGCCTAGATTTCGTTCAATAAAGAACCAAACCAATAAACCTATTATCCTTAAATCACGGAATATATTTTTTATGCAGTGTTATGACAAATAAATTCTTTCACAATTGTTGTTTACGTTGCTTTTTAATGTAACATTATTGCCGATGCAAACTCAGTCTTGCTTATCTGAGTTTCAAGTTCTGAAATACTGAATCCTTTGTCGTCGACTCTTTATTCTTGTGGATAATAGCCTGTCCAAAGAACTTAAGCGGTCTTTAAAATAAAGAGACTTTCATGAATTTGAAGACTTCCACGTTCAGTGTCGGTATTAACAGTATCCCGGGTTAGGACCTTGTCATTCTTGAGACAGAAGAACTCAACATTTCGCCCAGAGGCTAAACCCTTCTGAAGAAAAACAGAAAAGACAGCGACTTTATATGTTTATATCGGCTGTGACCGGTCAAGCGTATAGGACGAAGACAACGATTGGTCAGAAGTGGAGGAGGCGGAGCCAGTAGCGATGGCAGACTTACCTATGTCCGATAGATGATAACCAGTGTCACAACTCAAGTTGTGAGGGGTCTTAATGATTTCAATGGCCTCACGGTTTTTCCTGTTAAAAAAATAAGGGGTTTTGGCGATAATCGAAGGTTTTTAAAACAATATGTTGATGAAACCCCTTAAAAAAGTGGGCGAAACGTTGAGTTTTTTTGTCTCAACAATGAAACGGTCCCAACCCGGAAGACGTTCTGTTAATAGGATAGATTTCCTTCAAATTGAACATGCTTGAAAGACAAAGTTGTCTTTAATTTAATTAATGAAACCATCTGGTTTAAGTTGTTTTTATGTAGTGAGATTGAAGTGTTTTATCGAAGTATCAATCCAAGGATCAACAGACTTGATGCCGTTTAAAACTATAAAAGTATCCTCCAATCCTTGAAAATGCGTTTATTTATTTATTTATTTTGTTTATTTATTTATTTAGAGAAACCTTTCCCAGAAAAAAAAGCTTTTATATGTCTCAATAAATTTGCTCTTTAAGCGCTAAGTGCAAAGAAATCCTTGAAAATGATTTTTATTTTACATGTAACATGTAACTATCCTTTTAAATTAATAAATAAATTGAGGGTCTCTAATTAGTTTTTTTTTTATTGAAATATAATTCCAAAAAGTTAACAAATCCAGTCTAAACTAAACGCATTTTTGCCTAATCTTATCTGTTCATTATCCTTGACGATGGTTGAATATATATTTTGTTGAAACGTTATTCCAGCATTCCTTGTTTAATTCTGCTACTAACAACTGTAAATTTTCTACACAATTAGAAAGTGTATATCCTTGAAATTTATTATTCTTCTTATCTAGAATCTTGAATAATTCACTTTTAATGGCGCGAGTAGTTTTAAAAATTTAAGGATGTGAAACCTAAAACTCCTTAAAATTATTTCAAATATCAAAGAAATTTTGTCTAATTTTCTTTCCCATCTTCATAGCTTTCTTTGAATCATTGTTTCTAACACTTCTTTCTAATTTGTAAGCAAGTGGCTCCTGAAACATCCTTGGATAATGTAAATCGTTTTTAGCTTAATAATGAATCCAAACGTTAATGAATTTTTACCTACTTTTTTATTTCCGTTATCCTTAAATCGTGTTTACAAATACTTTTTACTAAGCATTAACTTATCATTCCTCGTTTAAATTTCCTTTTAAAATAAATACGCTCCTTACAAAATTAGAAAAGAGTGTATCCTTGAAATTGAATGTCCTTGTAAGATCATCAATTACTTCTTCACATAAGATGTAATCCAATACAAACTAATTTTTATCTAATTTCCTCGTTTCAATGTCTTTGACCATGATTTAAAATATCTTTTACTGAAGGATTGTTCTGACATTCCTTGTTAAATTTTCCTTTTAACGATTGTAAGTTTTTCACAAAATTAGAAACTTGAAAATTCATGCAAAGTAAGAAAGAGCAAAGAAAATTCTTGCATAATTTACAAAATTTAAGGATGTGATTCTTAGAACATTATAATCATTAATCATTATAAAATGGAAAGTTTATTTTATTTAAAGTTTATTCAATTACTATTGTTTAAGAAAAACGAAACAATAAATACCTTTATACTGCAGTATATCTAAAGGATTTTAACATTTTAGAATGGGGCGCCTGAAATATGCTGCAACATTTATTGAAAAACGACGGAAAATATGTGTTAATCCGATCATAAAAAGAAGACGAAAGAAACAGTAGAAATATTGAATACTTAATATAATATTTAAAAAGTATAAGCATAATATTTAAAGACTTAAGTAATTGTTAAATTTAATTGTATGTGTAGGAAGTCACAATTTTGAGGAAGTAATATTGATTTGCTCGAATCTTCGCCGAATTTATTTTAATGCAACCTAAGTATATTCAACCAGGAAAAAAATCAGGTATCAAACACATAAAGTAAAAAGCTCAAAGCAGTAACTATCGATTTCCACAAAATGAGCGTGAAAAATGGCAGCTTTATATTGAGCAGTGATATCTAGAGTGCTGAAAGTGCTCGGTAGTGAGATAGATTGTATCAGACTACATGCAAATCCGACACATCCATTTAATCAATCTCCCATAGGTGACTTAAATGTAAAGTGACAAGACGTGTAAATATAAATGATCTACCATCATTGGCACTTTTCCACATAGTTTAAAAATTTTCCGCTTTTTAAAACTATTTTTTAAATTTTTATCTACGAAATTTATTACAAAAATATATTTTTCCTGGGTTCCGGCTGTAATACTGCGATTAAACATGTGAAAACCCCCATAAAATCAGCACTTTCCAATAGGACAGAATTTCACTTGCACGTTTTAGCTTACGTACCCAAACTTTTATTAATAAAATTATTAAGAACGGCAATTTCGTGATTTTTAGCAAACTGCATTTAGGTGCTTAAAATTGACAGTTGATGAGAAGCTTATCCTTCAAGGTATTTTGGGATGCCTTTTATTAAAAAGGGTGATTTTAGTAAAAATATGAAGGGAAACTCAGCTACTTCTTAAAATTCAAAAATACTAAACTGCTGTTCGTTGCAAGCCTTCAGCTATTTATTAAATATTTTAGTGTAAAATAGTTTCAAAATACCCTCACCTTTTGACGATTCTTATTTGATTTTCAACAGTTTATTACCAGCTGCATATTTGTTATCCGTATTTTGACATTGTTAGCAAGAAGAAGGGCCTAAATTAGCAAAAAGTTGAAAAATTGAAAAAAGACACAATTTAAACCAGGAAATGTTAAGTTACATTTTAGAAATTATACCGCATCAACATTCATGAATTTCGAATTCACTGAAAAGAAAAAAAATGTAAAAATTTAATTTCAAAAATTGTTGTAATTTTGAAAATATCGATTTTTTACTTTCTTTGGCCAAAAATTAAACGACAATTTTCAGTTTGGGTTATATAAGAATTCCTTCAACAATCTAACGAATATATTCGAAAATGTCTTTCTAGGCTAAATGGGGTGAGCTCACAAAAATACAAAATACAAGTTTTTAAAATCTTCATTTTTTGTTGTTGTTGTTGTTGTTGTCTTGAAAATATTGATATTCACTTTCGTAGAAAACACCGAAAATAAAGCGTTAATTTTCAGTTTAGATAATTTAAACATTCTCCCAACAATCCAACGAAATATTTGCAAAGGTTTTTCAATGCTAAATAGCTTGAGCCCAGAAGAATAGAAAATACAAAATATTTAGATCTATCTTTTCAAAAATTCTTGTATTTTTGCAGATATTGGTTTTTACTCATTTTCTTGGAGAACATGGAAAAAATAAAACGATAATTTTTAATTTAAATTTTAATCTAAATATCCCACCAGTAATCCAATAAAAGTATTTGAAAGGGCTTTTCGAAGTTCAATGGCCTGAGCCCAGAACAATAGGAAATGCAGGTGCTTGAATTTGGCTTTACACAATTTTTGAAAATATCATTTTTTTTGTTTTCTTTCTTGAAGAACACAGAAAATAAAACGTTAATTTTCGGTTTAGATTGTTTAGATAATCTAAAAATTCCCCCAACAATCTAATGAAATATTTTCAAAGGTTTTACAAGACTAAATAGGCTGAGCCCAGATGATTGTATTTTAGAAATTATTGATTTTTTATATTCTCTTTTGCAGAACACAAAAATTTTCAGTTCAGATAATCTAAAAATTCTTCCAACAATGCAACAGAAATACTTGTAAAGGTTTTTCATGGCTAAATGGGCTGTATTCAGAAAGTTAGTAAAATACAAGTTTTTGAATTTTTACGAGTATTTTTGAAATTATTGACTTTTTGTTTTCTCTTTTGGAATGCAAAAACTTTCAGTCAAGATACTTAAAAAATTCTTGCAGCAATTTAATAAAAAGGATTTGTAAAGTTTTTCAGGTAAATAGCCTAAACCCAGAAAAATAAAAAACACAAGGTTTTGATCCTGTCTAGTTAAAAATTATTGTATTTTTGAAAATATTACTTGGAAAATACGGAAAATAGAACGATAGTTTTCAATTCAAATAATAATATTACCATCCAATGTTGTAAAAATTAAAAACTTGTATAGTTTCAAAATTTTAATACTTTTTGATTTTCCGAATACACAAAGCCCATACTATAATTTTGTGCAATTATGCCACACACAATGTATGAAAATTTACTCCACAAATATTAATCAAAAATTCTTAAAGAAATAAAATTAAAACTAATTCCCAAAATGTAAAAAGGTATAATTAAATTTTACAGTTTTTTATGGATCTGTCGATTCTAATAAGCGATTTGAAGGCGAAAAAGGAGTTCCAATTTTAATTAACTGAATTGGTTTTCATATCAAAAACATAGTCAACTAAACAGTACTCAGTAATCATGACAAGGTAAGTCGTATTTCCGACTAAAACAAGCGAAGGTTGTTACTGAGAAATCTGAAACGGGACACACTGTATTTAGTTAACTTGGAACAATGTTAACATAACAATTTAGAACTTTATGCAATTAAAGGCATTGTCAACTTATGCAACATATTTAGTAAATATCAAAATACGTTAGTTAAAATACTCGTAAAACTACCCGCAGTGGTAGAATTTCAATATCTTTTATAATAACCACAATAAACGGGTAGAGCGAATTCATTTCCCGATACGTGACGTCACGAGTGTCGTCCTCCTAAGGCTCCTAAACAAACACAACACCCGCGTTGCTGGGTTACTAGTATTATTAGTCGACTCGGCATGCCGCTCTTGCTCGCAAGCGACACTCTTGACGTCATATCTTAAACTTTTAGCTCCCATAACACGGTAACGAATTAAAATTCGGCCGTAAAATTTTGCATAGGTGCAATACTCACTTTACTCAATCAAATTATAAAATAAAAAAAAAACGACTTTTTATAAGTTGACAATGCCTTTAATAGCAGTAATTATTGTAAGATTTAAGTTCCTTGTTAGTCTAAGCAGCCAACTTGAAGATAAAAATAAATAATTTGAATTGAATTGCAGTCCGATTCTGGACTATAATGCAAGATCACGAGTGAGAGTAATTTGTTAGCCGTGTTACATATAATCCGTTGATCAAATAGATTTGCCCATGTATGATATGCATACAAAATAGACCTGCACATATGCGAATCGATTATTAGATACAGCGGTGCATTTCGTATGTATGCATCAAACACCATACGGATTGGCTGTAATACTACGGCGTTCTCACGTTTCAACGTCAAACCAATTGTAGAGCGAGCGGGCATAAAGATTGTCTGCGAACTGTTCCAGTTGCATTTCATTACCTCATTATTGCATTTCTGGGTAGATGACAGTGAGTGATTAACTCGTTGCCTTTATGGTAATTATTCTGATTACGTAACCAACTTAATCTTCGGGATTTCATTAGTTATTGTCTATTGTTTGATTGTTCTATTGCGATATCTTTATTCAGGTTAACTATTTTCACAAGGAATTTTCTTAATGTAAATTTTACACGATTTATTAAAAGAATCGCTTTTCAATTGGTGCCAATTCTGTGTTATGTTGCTTAGAAAGGAAGTTGCGTAAGCATTCGTTGATCCTTGTTTGTTTATCATTTAAATGCATCAATAAACACAAATACTTTCAGTGACAGTCTAAGGGCCTCCAAATCAAAGGAATTCTTTTATCTTTGAGGAAACACACATATGCTTTGGCAAGGATGCTTACGCCCTTTAAAAAGGGCTCAAGCAATAATTCTAAAAAATCCAAGGATACTGAAATACCAGGGGAAGATTCGCCGATTTTCAGAATGGCTTAATTAAGGCATATGTAAGAAGGATTCTTTGGCCCTTAAATTTGAGAAAATGTTTATTTGTTGATTCTGCAACTTGATGAATAATAAAATCAAAATACTTGGCTTAGTTCATGGACATCCAAATTAAAATAATTTTTTCATTTTTCATCTTTAGAGGACGCGCATTTGCGAGAATATAGGCTTTAAGAAAATTCAGGGAACAAATAATAAACTCTTAGCAATAGTTAAAGGGGAAAAAATAATGAATAACTTAAGGAAAAAGTATTCTCTAAGGAGTCTAAGGATATTCAAAGAATCAAAATATTTTCCAAGGATATTCCAGGATTAATTTTATTTGTTATAATGCAGATTGTTATCTTTTAGCGAAGAAATGGTGGACGAATAATTGTTTTTTTCCTTTTTTTAACAACAAGGCCGGACTCTTCTAATTATTATTGTAGTATTGACGTATTGTTGTCCTTCAGAAAATAAACTAAGGCTTACCAGGAGTTATTACTAAAAAACTATTTTCTATCGTAATACTGAAAATGGCAAGTTAGATGAGAATTTGTTACTTTTGGTATAACTATTACTAGTATTACTTCAAAAAATAAGAAAAAACTTCTCACTTAGCAAGAATATTCAAGGACCCGTTGACCCTTGATTTCAAAAAAATCTTTGTGTGTTTCTTTGTTTGTTGATTCTTCAATTTAGGGTGTTGTGAATCTTACAAAATTCCTTCTTTCATCTTTGAAGGAAGCACATATATTTGCTAAGGAAGCTTACCTCATTTACAAAGGAAGCTAGTACTAATCCTCAAGTTAATAATGCTACTTACAAAAAAACTCAAGATTTTCCAAGGAACATTCAAGGACACTCATTTATTTTGGCTTCAAGAAAGGTTTATGCAGTTTTATAAAAAAAAAAAACATAAAAGAATGATTTACTTTACACTTCCAAAATGCTCATTTGTAAGGCTGGGCAGTTTTTTCTAATTTCTGTTGAAGTCCTTTGGAAAGGAAATTAATGAATACGCGTCAGGAAATTCTTGGCTTAAAAGTATTTTCCAGCTAGGATAACAAAAAAAGCAAGCAAGGCAAGAATTTTCGTACTTTTGATACAGTTTCATTTAAAAACAATGCTTCTTCATTTCGAAAGATATTCAAGGATTCGCTGACCTTTGAAATTCGTGTAAATATTTATTTGTTAGTATTCCTTCAATTTTTAATTTGGGGTGAATTATAACAAAATAATTTCCGTAACTCAAAGGATACACTCTTTGCTACTGCCTTCAAAAGGGAAGGGAAATGTTAACCAAGAATTCCCGATTTTTCAGATAACTTAATTATAAAATAAGCAGAATCCAAGGACTAATTCTAAGAAATATATATTCCAAGGATATTGATTGATGTAAAGTTACCTTACAGAATATTTTTGTTCTTTAGTGGAGAATTAGTTTAAGAAGTTTTGCTATTTTTCATTTTCCAAAATAGCACTTTTCTAATTTCTCAATTATTGTCCATTGTTTAAGCTAGGAGAAACCATCAAAGATAATTTTGTAAATTAGAGAAAGATTCGCTGGTGTTTGGAAATAACCAACAATTAAAAAATATTTTTGAAGGATATTAAAGGACAACGCAAGGATGCACATTTATCATCTTTAATTTGTCCTTTCAGAGGACTACCGATGGAGTTTTTCTTGTTTCATTTTCTAAAACATACAATCCCAAGGCTGGCGATTTTCTAACTTTCATTTGTATCCTGCAGGAAGGAAATTAAATAAGGATAATTTTTCGCTTATAACGATTATAAAAATAAAAATGATTCACGCAAAGCAAGCCAGCAAGGCATTGTGCCTTTTGGTTTAACTATTAATGAAAATAAAAATATTGTCAACTTTCCAGGGATATTCAAGGATTCGCATTTTTATCAATTCTGTTTCACTGATTTTTTCTAAAATTTTTGTATTTTATTTTTAACGTTTTCATTCATTCTCTGATTATTTTTGTTTTTCGTGTATCATATTGTGGGAATTATAGCGGATGACCGATGTTCCGGTGGGGTTTCCGGTGGGGAGTTGTAGTAAGTCGGGGGAAGGAGAACAGTAATGAAGGCTCTGTTTAGTTAGTTAGAATTCCACAATATAGCCTTTACACTTTATTAATCCTGCTTCTTTGTTTGTTTCTCGTCTCTTCTTTATTCCCTTAATTTATTGTTGACTCATTCCACGTTTTCTTTTTCATTGTCTTCTAACTCGTCCTTGTGAGTCCTGACAATCAATAGATTCTCCTTGTTTTTACGTTTCTACATTCTTTTCTTTGTTTGGACTTCTTCTTACTGTAATTTTTCCCTTTTATTTTATGCATTCTGCTTTTGACTAATTGTTTTTTGTATATTTTATGCATTGCTATCCTTAAGCATTGCTTCCTATTCTTATTGCTCTCTGCAAAATTCTTTTTGTTGTGTCTTATCGATAGACGTAAGAGTGTTTTAACATACACACAATTCCGACAATTATTTCGCAATGGTTGCTGTTCATCCGGTATCCAACTAACACTATTTTGTAGAAAAGTGAAAACCTTAATAAGGAACCAATAAAATGTTTTTACTCCTTAGAGTACTTGAACCCGACTGTAAGATTCATATTTGCATAATATAATCTGAATGTTTCGTGTTTTGCAAATATCAAATTGGAATAATAAAAATACAACAAAAAACAGATCTTTTAACTGCATTTTGTACATTAAACCTTTTTTCCTTGTAAGCCGTATTGTTTCCGAAATCGTTTCCTGAAACAATGAAATATTCAAAAACTACAAAATTTAATATGCATTTAACGATCCATAAAGCTTGTATTTAGGCGTTTTAGAACAACCAGTAAACGATTTAATTAAATGCAAATTCCAGTTATTATATACTTTGCTGTAAACTAAAGTGCAGATAAAATTTAAATTGCAATTTAAGCTGCATTTCTGCATAATAGATTAAGAATTTTTAATGTTCGGATTTAAGTTAACGTTCGGAGCATGCGGGTTTATTATTTATTCAGTTGTCAAGCGTTTTGAAACACTTTGTAATCTACTGAAAACTTGCTAAAATTGTAAAGTGGCTCGTTCCTTTGGTTTTATGAGAATTAATGTTTTACGTTTTCTTTATTTTCAGGTAAGCTGTGCTCCATTTCACCTTTTTCACTTGGTTTAAAAATTGTAAGTAAGTAGTTTTGCAATTTCTCTTATTCGCCAACAACCGTTTTTGTAGTTTAATTTAATAATTTATTAGAAATATTTTAACGTAGTAAAGCCGCTTCTGGATTCTCTTTCTGATAATTATTTTGTTAAAAAGTTTTTTCGGTGCAAAGTTTAGAGGAGAAGTTGAGCGCATGTGTTGGAGTTGTTATTTTTTGCCGGAAGGTTTCTCGGTTTCCTTTCTGTAAGTTAAGCTCTTGATCGCTGACGTGTCGCTAACGAACTTATTACCAAATGTAATTACTAGAGCGCCAGAGGACGCTAAGAACTACCCCAAGTTTTGAACTAATCAAGTCGAGAACTGACCACGTTCGCCCCTACGGTCAGTTTTTGTCTATTAATTTTGGAGGATATAGCCGCCGTCTTGGTGTCCACTGATGTAATTATATCCTCACTACTCACATCCCATATTGATTCCGGAGGTTTTGTATTGTAAATTGAATTTGCGGTGCGACTGTTTGGGTTTTCTGAAGGTACGGAACTGTAAACAATTCGGTTTAAACGGGAAACGCGGCCGCCGTAATTTCAATTTCTGTATTGTACGTACGTCTATGGGGAGTCAGTCGGAGGGAATATAAAACCGCATAAAAATCAGTTTATACCGCCACGTTCGCGATTTTACACACATAATACTAATGCCCGCCAATCCGAATGTGGTTTATGATATGTCGAAGTGACAGCAAGCGCGGTATCAGACAAAGCCCGGTGTTCGTTGCTACAATTGTCTGTCGAAGTAGGAACAATATTGGATATATAGAAATAGAATATCAAATAGGATGTATATTCCGGCTCGTGTACCCAAGAGAATTCAGCCTGACGTTCATATCCCGAAACCGCAAATGCATCTTCTCTCTTGTAATCTAATTCGGTTTGTCAAAACTCAGTCAGAACTTTATATTTTCGTATTAAATATTTAGGAAATCCCAGGAAACTTGAATACGTCAATTTATGTTAAATTTTAATGCTATTCTCGTGTATTCTATTTTTGTGTTTGTTTTGTTAAACAGAATAGAATAGCACTTCCATGTCTTCGTATTTTCCTCCAGCATACAAGATCGCTTTTTGTGATAGCCAGGCAGCACTTGATGAGATAAAACTTTTCAACAGATATATTTTCATATTTGATTAATTTGCAACGTTTCAATTTTTGGCAACATTTGGGCGATAAAATTATTGACTAAATAAATTTGTAGTAATCCTTCAGCTTTCTCTACGTCTTACTCTTGTCGTATTTTATTTCGCTCATTTTATTTAGATAAGTCTTTGTATGTAGCTACCGTCACGTCTGCGAGGTTTTGATATGGGGAGCATTATCTTGGAGCGGTCTCTTCCTACATCTCTTCACTTTTTCGCCTCCTTGCCGCTTCTTACGCTTTCTTGGTTCTTGATTTTCTTTTTACTATTTCTTGCGTCACACACCCTCCTGGTTAGTGTCATGTCTTCTATCATTTTTACATGTTAGTACCTTCTTAATAGGTCTTCTTCTATTTTATTGCTTATTGCCTTCACATTTAATTTTTTTATCAATTCCTTCTTAGAAATATAGTTTCTATAACCCCCATTTTATGGGGGTTAGGCTTAGATGTGGGTTGTTTTGTCTTTGGTCGGTTTCTTTCATATCTCTGCAGTTCCTTCTGCTCTGCACAGTTCTTCCTGCATCTGGTTCTCGCCTCTCTTCTCACACTTTTCTTGGCCTCTTTGTTCTCCTTTTACTGCGTCACACCATATCAGTATCATTCTAATGGGCCTTCTTCTATTTTGTTGTCTATTGCCTTCGCATTTAATGTTTGCCTATGTTTTATGTTTCTTACTTAATATATTCTTTTTATATTATTATTAACATAGTTTCCATAGCTTCCATTTTATCTATCACCATGGACGTTAGGCTTGGATGTGGGTTACATTATCTCTGGTCAGTTTCTCATATACCTCTTCAGTTCCTCCTGATTTACACGGTTCTTCCTGCATCTCCTTACTTCACTCCTCTGTTCCTCTTCTCATTTTGCTGGCTGTTGCTTCACCTACCCTTTTTACCTGCCAGGCTCATCTTGGCGGGTCTTCTTCTATTTTGTTTTGTTGTTTATTGCCTTCATGTTAATAATGCCTGCCTATGTTATGTGTCTTACTTTATCTATTGTTGTTGCATTATCAATCGTTCTTAGAAATATCATTGCTGTAGATTCCATTTTATCCATTGTTATAGGTATTAGGCTTGAATGTCACTCCTCTTCTCTCTGCCACTGTTCTCACCTCTTCTTCTTGGGCTTTTTGGTCTCTTTGTTGTTCTATTGTATATCTGTTGTTTCTAGTTATATTATTATTCGTCATTATCGGCTTTTTCCATCCATTGTATATAGGCCTCCTTTATGTGTTCATTCTTCTTTGTTATTTGCTGTTTATAGCCAGTCGTTTCCAGCAATTCTCTTGATGTTATCCATCCATGTAGTTTGGGATCTCCGTATGGTTTTTGATGTGCTTTTCCACTTACTAATTGAACGTGTCCATCTGTTGTCTGTCATTCTTCTTACATGGCTCAACCTGATTAATCATTAGACCAGTTGAGAGAGGCTTGTCGGTGCAGTGGTAAGAGCGCTAGGCTCCTAGCTAGGAGTCTTGGGTTCGAATCTTACGCAGTGGTAAGGATTTTTACAAAGAATTCCCCACTGTTCGAGGTCGGTACTTGAGCCAGTGAAGCTATTTAATCGTTTGGTTACAACTAATGATTCTGTCTGCGGAGAGGTCGACTTCAGATAGTAACAAAACACACAGACTCTGTACATTTAATAATACACGTTCACAAACTCTTCAGAAAGCAACGGGAAACCACTGCAGAGAACATATTTCCCTAGTAAAAGCAGCTTAACCAACCAGCTCTAAGAGCTGATGACTACATACACACGTCTGCTATTCGATCTTCGTCTTATTTAGCTATAAGGTATGTGACCTGGAAGTCTGATCTGAGCACTGTTCGGGCCATTGCTCATTTGTGTATTATATCAGATTTAAGTATTTTGTTTTACTTTCATTTTTAGACCTATTTCTTTCAATTCTCTATTCAGTTTCCCTTTTCTGCTGTTTGTTATTAGGGTAACTTATCTGCGAATGCTAAGTGATCAATTTTCCTCCATTTTTCGTCATACATTTGTCGTCCCTTTCTAGATGTCTGAGCATATGCATCGGAGTTAATGTAAATAGGTACATATGCAAGGAACGAGTCTCCTTGCCTTACTACACCATTTAGTTGCTGTGAGCACTCTGCACATTTATTCCCTAGAATAGTAGTTAAATGACAAACCAGCAACCATGGTGGATAGTTATAAGCCAACAAGCAGGCAGGATTATTTACGAACAACGAAAGGGTTAAAATGTTCAAAATACCGTAAATAACAGCAGAGCTTTGATGTCTTTCATTTGTGTAGGACTCTTCTACTCTGTGAATTTTACTCTTCCCCTCTTCCCCTCTTACCCATTACCTTTCCTAATGGCACTCTCCTTCTCTTACTCTTCTCTTACTCTTCTCTTCTTACTCGTCTTTGCTAATTTAATTAAACGCTTTCTTTAAGTCCTTAAACCACAAATTACCGTACATCTTTCTTCTTCTATTGTTTTTTCTGCTATTTGTTTGATGATAAACATTATCTCGGTAGCTCTATGATGGAGTTTGAATCTGAATTGATTTTCCTTAAGCATATCTTCTAACTGCACTGACTGCTTTTCTATAAAAGCCTCATTCATTTACTGTTAATAAGGAAATCTTCTTCATGTTTTTGCTTTAGTTCTTGGAGCGGTTCTGCTAATTCCCCGTCATCTTGAGTTAATAATAAAACATTAATTCCAAGTCTTAAGTTATTAGGCTTTTCTTTCGGTATATTTCTTCTTTGTTTTTTTACTTCTTCTTCAACTTCAACTTCGCACTTGAACTTCTTAAATAGGCCTTCTATGACTAGCTTTATCCATTTAGCTGGGAATATTTCGCCTTGCCCGATGCTTTTCTTGCTTTTTACTTGGATAGTCTACACATGCATTCTTACAGTGTTTTTCTATTGCTTTTCCTCTTTTGTTAATTGTGTTTCCATGTGTGTCTAATGGTTTTCCAATGATTCTATATTAGTAGGCTTGTTTTGTCATTTGCAACATAGCTTTGACGTTTCATAATCTGGAAAGTCATTTGCTAAACAGGGAAACGCAATTGACAAAAGAGGAAAACCAAAAGAAAAACACTGTATCCTGAGCTTTGATGGGTTATTTGTTATTTGCATGATTTTAATAAGTTGTTGAATGAGTCACTGACTGGAAAGTGCGAGAAGCACCTGGTTGCGCTGACTCACCCTATTCCAAACATCGGAAACGTTCGCGTCTATTCTAAACACATACTTATATAGATTTTTATTTTGATCGTATGTTCAAGAGGGTTTGTGTTTATTCGCTTGAAGATTATGTATATGTTTGGTAGATGACACGAAAGTTTTTAATCTTGCAATACTTGGTTGCCCTTTTTGTGTTAGTACAACCATCACGGATTTCTGTTCTTGTAATTTCTTCTTCTTTTATTAAATCGTTCTTCCTTCAGCATTTTTGTTAGATATGTCTTCCGTAGCTGATTTGATTTAGTCATTTATAATATTCCACTTCTCTTCTTAGAGTGGCATGCCCTTTACAGGGCGTTGCCGATCCTCTCTCCATATGCTTGTGGTGTGCGTGTCAAGTGGCCTACAACAGGGAACCTACAGCTTTAAGTGGGTTCCGAACTTACTAGGCAGAATACACCTCACCTCGGTGGTTTGCCATTGCCTTCCGAGGGAAGCGGCCGGGTGTTTTCTGTGTATATGTAACCCTGGGAATCGAACCCGGGCCATCTCTGCGATCAGACGCACGCTGAACCAACTGATCCACGACCGCCTAATTTTCCATTATTCTACTGTTTTAGCAGCCTCTTTAAACCTAGGTCTACCCACCCTATCTCGGCTGTTTGTTATATTTATTCTTAGTCTAGTCTTACGCTAGTCTAAACTGTACCCCTTTATCTTTTTCTTTGCTGCTAGTTTCTTTGTCTTTAAAATTGTCAAACTTATATCAATAGCCAGCGGTTGCTTTCTAATTCTGTTGCTCTCTTCATAAGTTAATTAAAACCCTCTTCCAGTAGTTTCCTGCCTACTAACAGTAATTCACAACTGATTTTTTATTGTTTATATTATTGGCAGTTGATTTCCCGCTAGATTAGATTTTAAAAAGCTAAATACTCAATACTTGATGATTACAACTCAGAGTATCGTATGTGGTCGTCTAAATTTATAGCTAATTAAAACAGGTACTTTAAGTGTTGGCTAAAATTCGAACTTTAAAAGTTAAAATCGTGCCAGAAATCTTTAATAATGCCCCATTTAAAAGTAGGTTAAATGCTTTCAAGGTAAATCAAGAGCATAATACGAGTATAACCAATTATCTGTAAAAATAAATAGTTTTGATAAAAAAGGTAAGCCTTAGAAAATGTAAATTCCCATCTTGATTCTTGAATAATAATATAATGGTTTGAATTTAGTTGCAGGAAATTTTTTACCACAGCCTATTAAAACTAATTTTTATGCGTGTATACACGTATTACGTACTGCTTTAATGTTTAAAGAGCTCATTTAAAAACAATATGAATTACAAATTTTACAGAATAAAGCTTAACTTTGCACAAAGAAAAACTCCCTTTTAAGTTCGCCGTTACTGAACGTTCTTATTTGAAATAAATTTAATATATTTCCCGGATCTTATTTAAATAACTCAGTTATTAATTTTAAACATGGAGGAAAAATGAGGGAATGTTACGAGAGACGATGTAATGAAAGTAAAAAAAATATGTTAAACTACACATACTGCACTCCAAGTTTTAACATAAAGAGAATAAGACAATTAACTTAAACTCCATGTAAAGAAGATTGCGTTAAAACTTCACCAAAATAAACATAAGTTTTGATAGTCTAACAACCTAAGCTTAATTTAAAAACTCGGTTGAAGCTTGTTAAATTAACAAATATTTAAACAACTCTCAAATACAAAAAGGTGTCTTAAAATACCTTCCAACGTATAAAAATTGCGTTAAGCGTAATATGATGAAAAATTTCTCGAGGGGAGAACGAATGTGTGCCAAATTCAACGAAATAAATGCAGTTAGAAAAGTAGAAAACAAGAATTTAATTCTTTTAGTGCTGAGTTCCTTACCATAAATTTATAGAAACGCTTCAAACAGCTAAACAACAAATCTGTAAACAATGTTTTATACACTTATTTTCCCGAAATTAAATAAGGAATATCCATTTTTCCCTTTGTTCCCCTGTTATTAATTTTTCTATCTAATATTTCTTTGTTTAGCAATGAACTTTCATATTTTTTCTTCAAATACAGAGTTTGCCTGTGCAAACATTATACGCGAAGTGTGCACACACCCACACTATCTACATTGGAAGAAGCTTAAAACGTACGAGGAAAATGAAATTTCCATAAAAAAAGACGCCTATAATGTTTTATACATTACTTATACAAAAACGAATTCTCTTACATCAGTAAGCAAACTTGAGCAATATTAAACATCGGGAATGTATTATGCATGGGGCTTACTCAAATTTATTTTCATGATTTTATATGATTAGGGCGTGTTTTGTATTTTAAGGTAAAATTTGTGGTGGCTTCAAATTCAAACATCAAAAATAAACCAGAAAGGCGTTTCGTATCCTGAACAGAAATTGCATGTCACAATTAATTTTATGGTTTCATAAAGTTAAAACAATTTCATGATGCACAAACGTGGCGAATATACAAAGCCTTGCATGTTTTATTTGTAAAGTAAAACAAACACACAATTTCGAAGTTCACAAAGAAAACGTGCAACCAACGGAAGAAGCACGCTTGTTGCATGCAATTAGGCATACCCGGTTGTTAATACAAAGTACACTTTATTCACTTCATTATGAACGTTTCTGCATAGACAAAAGTTAACATTCGGCACTGGAAATTCGTTAGTTTTGAATTATTTTCCAGGTAAACAAAGAAGCCAAAATGGAAATATTAAAATTTTGTTGAATTTGAAAGAGCTGAGATGAGATTAATTTTTCCCTTGATATACCAAATGTAAACGTTAAATTTTATAAAATATCCACTTCAAATTTACGGAAAAGGACAAATCGCCAAGTGTAAGGAGGAAAATCCTACAAAAAGAATAATAATAGAAAAAAAAAACGTTATTAATTAAATAAAAATTTACTTTAGTTATAATAAGCTAGCAATATCGAGAAAATTTTACCTAAAAATGTTTTAGAGGAAAATAGCTTTAGCATACATGACGAAGCAACTGTAAAATAACTTGATTCGCTGAAACTGGATTAATAAACAAGTCAAAGGAAATAAAATCGGAGCTAGAAAGAATAATTCACATAATTAAAAAATCCCAAAAAAAGAAAAAAAGAATTAAAAAAATTAAAATTGAAAAGAAGCCAATTGTTGGCCTGCTCGATCACTCACCTGTAGCATTTTGGTCCTCTATTTTAACGAATTTTCCAAAGCGAGCCAAATCAGCATCGCACAGGAAAAAATGCTTGAGGTAGGTAAGATGGTAGATGATAGTAAATTAGGGAAAGCCTCTTAGAAAACGGGAATTGAAAAACAGAAACAATCTCAACATGGAAAGAGATACATATTAAGGGCGCCGTACGATCAAAGGAAATCTGAAAATAATATCTAAAAATTAATCTCGCAGAATTTTTAATGTTTTTGTTTCCTGTAAAAATACTTAATTAATGTTTAGGAGAGATTTGTACTAAGAAGTAGATTAGACATGTAAACATCCTATATAAAACATTATTAATGTATGTACTTATAATACTTCTGATTTTTACAAAAATAAATTAGAATACATACAGAGTAGATCAATATTTGGTCTGCTTGGTCGCTTGTCTCAAAATTTCAACTTTTTGGTTTAATGGTTTTTTTGAAGTCAACCAAATAGCCAACTTACGTTAGGGAAGTACGGAAGTTGCTAAGTTATATTAAGGAAAATGTTCTGGAAAAGGGAGCGTGAGAAACAAAATACTATCTAAGCCGAAAAATATGGAACAATAACAAAAAAGATATCTGAAAGAAATATTTAAAAATCAATTTCTGTGAAGTTCTTGTACTTCAGACTTCTATAAAAAGCGTTATGTAATACTAAACAGCTTTTCTATAAAGAAAAAATAGAACGTACATAAGAGAAGTTCAATACTTGGCCTACTTGATCACCTACTTTAGGTGTCTTGGCTTTTTATTTTAATGAAATTTCCAATAAACCCATGTTTTGTGGAATTAAATTCCTATAAACGTCATGTCTGCTAATACATTCTAAATTTATAATATTTACAATTTGTACAAAAAATTAGAATATGCTAAGACTATGAGTTTGGCTTGCTTGATCACTTGGCTTTCAAAATCTTGGGCTCTTTGTCGTAATGAATTTTCGAAGTGGGTAAAATTAACATACATTAAGGGAAAAACAGTTTGAAGTATGGAAATTATAGGAAATTACAGAAAACTTTCTGGAAAAAAGGATGTGAAGAACAAAACAATACCAAGGCTGATAGTTATTAGGCAACTATTAAAAGACATCTGAAGGCCATACTTAAAATCAATTTGTAAAAATTTTTGGCACTTCTGGATTCTGTAAGAATTTAATTATAAACAGCTAGCTCTTCTAAAAAAAAAAACAATGGAACGTACATAAAATAAGTTCAATATTCCTGGAGCTTGGTTTTTTAATGAAATTTCCTATAAATCCACGTCACTCTAGGTTTTCTGATAATACATATCTGTAAACGTCATACGTAATACATTAGAAATGTATAATACTTACAATTTGTACAAGATTTGAACATACACATAGCGTGGGCTCGATATTAGGCCTGCTTGATCACCTTGAGTTAAAAATCTTAGCTCTTATTTTAATCAATTTTTCAACATGGAATAAATTAACATGTATCAGGAGCAAACGTCTAAAGTACGAAAGATGCCAAATAACAGAGAATTATTGAAAACCTTCTGTAAAAATGGAAGTGAAAAAGACAAATAATATGTCTCAACACCGAAAGAAGCAAGGCAAAGATAAAGAAACATCTGAGAGTCATATTTAAAAATCAAATTTTGCTACTTTTGGCTTGTGCAAAAATTGTTATTATTTAATTCTAAACATACATAAAGTAAATTCAGTAATTGGCTTGCTTAATCACCTACTTTAGCAATCTTAGATCTTTATTTAATGAAATTTCCAATAAACCCATGTCAGTCTACGTTTTGCGACAATACATTTCTGTAATCAGTATACGTAATACATTTGAAATGTATAAGACTTTGTAGAAAATCTAGAATATATGTACGCATATAATAGGAATTCATGGAAAACCTTCTGCAAAAGAGGAAGTAAAGAAGACAAATATGTCTCAACACCGAAAGAAGCAAAGCAAAGTCATATCTAGAAATCAATTTATAAGAAATTTTGCTACTTTTGGCTTGTTGTAAATATCGTTATTATTTAATTCTAAACGGGTCTTCTACATAGAAATGGGACATACGTAAAATAAACTCAATATTTGGCCTGCTTGATCACCTATCTTAGTTATCTTGGTTCGTTCTTTTAAGGAAATTTCCAATAAATCCATTATTTCGTGGAAATAAATTCCTATAAATATAGGTATGTTTAATACATTCCAAATTTACTTAGAATGTGTCCAAAAAACATGGGATGGATATTCGGTCTGCTTGATCACTTGGCTTTAAAAATCCTGGCTCTTTGTTTTATTAAATTAATTTCGAAGTGGAGCAAATCTATATATTTATATAAGTCGAGAGAAACAACAGCCTGAAGTACGAAAGATGATCGAAATTATGGAAAATCTTCGGGAAAAGTAGAATTGGAGAACAACACGATTCTCAATATCGAAAAGTATTTGAGGTGGTAACAATCAAAACACTCCTGGAAGCCTAATTTAAAAACCAATTTAGAAAAACTTTTGTTGCTTCTGACTTACGTAATAATATTTAATTAGTAAGAATGGACATAAAATAAGTTCGATATTTGGTCTGCTTGATCACCTCTCAATTTTAATGAAATCTTTGATAAACCCTTGTCAGGTTAGGTTTTACAATAATAAGTTTCCGTAAACTCGTGTGTAATACATCGTAACAATCGTAAAATATTAGAATACACACAACGTAGAATCAATATTTGGCCTGCTTAATCGCTTGGCCGCTTTTAAAATCTTGGCTCTATTTTTTAATTAAGTTTTAAATATGAGCCAAATAGACATTATGGTACGATGTTTACAAAAATTAGCACTAACTGAATGTAGATCGATATTAGGCCTGCTTAATCACTTGGCTTTTAAAATTATACCTGTTTTGCTTAAGTTTCCAACATGATGTAAATAAACAGTAAGTTTTGTAATAAAGAATTTTCCGTAAATGTCATGTGTGATACATTATGATACGAGTTTTACAAAAAGCTAGAATACATAGAATGTGGATCAGTATTTGGTCTGCTTAATCACTTGGCTATCACAATCTTTGCCCTCTGTTTTAATTAAGTTTGTAATATGAGCCAAATAAACACTTGTCAATAAGTTTTGTAATAAAAACATGCATAAACGCCATGTGTAGTACTTACAAATAATTGGAACACATCAAATGGGGATCGATATTTGGCTTGCTTGATTACTTGATTTTCAAAATCTTGGCTTTCTGTTTTAATTAAATTGCAGATATGAGCCAAATAAATGCTTATTGATAAGTTTTGTAACAAAAATTTGTTATATAATTTTGTAATATAATTTTAGCAAAAAGTTAGGACACATGGAATGCGAATCGATATTTGGCCTGCTTGATCATTTAGCTATCGAAATATTGGTTCTTTGTTTTAATTAAGTTTCCAATATGAGCTAAATTAATGCTTGTCAGAAAGTTTTGTAACAAAAAATTTTGATAAATGTCATATGTAATACATTGAATATTTGGCCTGCTTGATCACTTTACTATCAAAATCTTTCCTTGTGATTTAATGAAGTTGTAAAGGTGATGCAAACTAACCTGCTTTAGTAGTTCCAACAGAATATTTTTCCAACGGCAATATGAAAATCGCCTAGACGAGGAAATAAAATAAAGTCTCTGAAATATGTAGATTTAATTTTATATGCAACCTACATCGATTGGTTGAAAAATGTATGGAATTTAAAATTTTATTTGATATCGTCGAAATATACGTGTGTTCCTGGTATTAAAATTCAGTTCAAAAATGCACTTGTGGCTCTTAAACGATTTATGTAAAACGAAGCTTTTGTGAAATACATATAAAGGAAGGAGGGAATTATAATGTATTCAAATTGCTTTACAAGCGAGCGGTATAAACATAATGGAGCATGTTCTGTAAATATGCAAGTATAAAGATTAGTTTAAGCAAACCGTCATAAAATTTTTATTGTTTCGATGCCGGGGTACACATAAGATACATAAATTTTATGTAAAGTAAATTTTACGTTAACGTAAATTATTGTTATTAATATAAATAAATAAATATAACATACAACGTGTCTATTCTCCCAAAAATTATGTTTTGTTCAGGGAAATTATAAACTTTTCCTTCGCCGTATTTTAATTTAATACGACGTTTTTGTGTCGGAAAACTTCTTGTTTTATGTTTTACATTTTACATTTTAACGTGTCTGTTTGAATTTATTCCGAAACGCGTCTTATTCACGAAAATTATTTATTAATAAAGTTATGTTCAATGTTGGGCGTCAAACTTTGAAGCTATAATTCATGGGCAATTCAGAACTTCGTATCTGTGTGCAGGTGTTGAAGACTTCATCAAGAATAGATTAACTCTACCGCAAATTTCAAGTTGTACGTCAGACGAATACGTAACTGTTCATAATTTAGAAACAGGGAAGCTTCTTGAGTTATCGTGCGTTGTACGGGAAATTCTCTTTTATTTTCTTTTATCACGAGTTTGCGTCCGAATGTATAACACGTAAAGGAACGCGGTTCAAAATTATCGTTTCGCTTTTGAATCTTCGGCCCTTTCATTGTTGTTGCTTTATAAAAGATAAAAGTATAGAAAAAGACAATTGTTTGGGAAAATTTGTTCCTGGCGCTTTTACTTTTCGGTTTTATCAAGGACTTTGTCATCATCATAAGGGATAAATGAACCTTCCAGTTTTGCAGTGTAGATGTGTCCAAAATGTTGGTTAGATGACTTAATGGGATTTCATGTACCCTTTTGATTAATCATAATGCCCACTGTGGTAAAACCCGTGGATTATAACGAACTCCACGTAGCATTTATAATTCATCCGACACATTTTAACAGTTCCCCTTTCGGTAACCTAAAAGTACATTCACGAATTTGTATTTTCTGCATTTAAAAATCTCGTCTGGCACGTTCGAGTGTTCGTCGGGAAATGTATATTTAATAAACCTAAATGCATTCTACGACCCCTAATTTTAAACGAAGCTAAGGCTCGCTGTAGTTCAACCAGTAAATCCATCTAACGGATCAGGATTATCACGAATTATTCATTGTTCTGTAGTGCTTTATTTGAACTATTCTAAGCTTGTTTAGAGTGGCGATGTGATGCTGTTTTGTCTCATGATTTTCAAAGAATTTTCTGGATAAACCCAGCCTCTTTCTTAAATATCGAAATTTTAATGGTAAATGTTAAAAATACAAGCCTTTCTCATAAAGCTAGCAATAAGAAGAGCCAATTAAAAAAAAAAGCACGGAACTACCAGCATTTTTAGAAGACAGGCTGTGGTCTGATTCATTGCCAATGAACCCCAAACAACCCTGTAAAACCACAAATTATATAAAAGTAAACACCTATTTCGACAAATCAGAATCAGTTCAGCTTTTCACTAGCTGAAATCCCAGCAAAACCTGTTAGTTTTGTTAAGAAAATTTTATACTTTTTGAGTTACTTCACATGGCGTTTTCGAAGTTTAAATGTCAGAAATTCTACATTTTTTAAAGTCTTCTTAGAATTATCCAGAAGTTAGTAAGGTCCAAAAATAGTTTAAAGTTTAAAAAATTCTATTAATGTCCAGTGTTGTAGATAATTATCATTTTCGTAATTGTTGGTTTGGCTGCAGTGGCTAATTCCTAATTCGTAAGATTCAAATTGCTAGTTAGGTTTTCGGTATTTCCTTAATTCTTTTAGTGTATTTCGTTAACTTAAAAGCTTAAATCGAGAATTTTAACAACAGCAAACATTTCTAGAAAAAAACTTATAATTTTTTAAATGCATTTGTCCAATTTTATCGAAGTTTCTCATGATTCAAGGTAAAATAAATATTTTTTTAAAAATTGTTAATATATGTAAAATAGTTTTAACACATCAAAAATTTCCAAAACAGTTCTGCATTCAGGCTTAAATAATGGAAGCGTTATTACTGGCAGTTCAAAGTTGTGCTTTTAAATATTTTTACGATTTTAGGTTTAAGTAAAAATGTAACCCTCAAGCCTTCACGCAAAATTTGATGAGAAACTTTTAGGCCTAATATTTGAAAAGAAAATGATAAAAAAAATAGAGAACACGATAAAAAGCAACTAAGCTATACAGGGTGTATCAAAAATAGTGTCCATCCTTTATAGGCATACATTATTAGCCTCTATAGAGTATGAAACTGATTGCAGAAAAAATATTTGGCTTTTCGTTTAAAAGTTATTGAACATTTAAATAAAAGAAATTTGGCAACAATGCACATGTTGGAAATAATGGTTTTATTAATTAATACAAACGTGAACGAATAAATGAAATGTAAAAAATAGTTATAAAAAGTGTTTAAAATGTACATTTAAGCAGGCTTCAGCTCTTCTACGAATGTTTCTGTGTACGTTTTCCAACATTACAGGGCTGACATCTCCAAAAGCTTCTTCTGTTCTCTCTCTTAAAACATTTTCATTTTCTACTGGTGTTCTGTATACCATGGATTTTACATGACCCCAGAGGCAAAAATCTAGGGGGGTCACGTCAGGGGACCATGCTGGCCAATTCACAAAACCACCTCGCCCGATTTACTTATTTGGAAAGTGTTGATTTATCCACTGCCGAACACTAGCATGAAAATGTGGTGGAGCACCATCTAATTGTAACCACATATCTCTAATCTCGGCCAGAGCGAGATCATCTAGCATATCTTTTAATGTTGTTGAGAGAAAATTTAGGAAATGCTCACCATTTAACCGATTTGGTAGAAATATTGGACCTAAAAGTCGATTTCCCCCCTGACTGCAGCTTCAGCATTTCCTACATGCTCACCCAACAAAAGTAGCATATCGAGATACTCTCTATTTGTATACATGCTTTTAAATTCAGAAGTACACAAATTTTTTCATTCTTTACTTTCTGTCAATATGATAACTAATTAGTTGTCAAGAGAAAATTTGGCATGTAATTACTTTCATGGCCTCTGTTATAAAAACAGGAACAACTGTAAGTACTTACAAGGTTGCCAGATATTTTACTGCTTTAAACGAAGTACCAAAATATCCATTATTTTTCCAAAAACTGGGCTAAGAAATTAATTTTAACAAATATTTCTTTTAACTTTAAACCAGTCTAAAAGATTCCCATTGAAAATTTGGAAAAAATATTATAGCTAAAGAATCTGTATTATGCAACTTCATACTCTTATAACTTGAAAAATATTCATCATAGGAAAATTTTGTTTATGATTTTAGGGTTAGATTAATCAGTAGTATATGACATATAAAGGATGGACACTATTTTTGATACACCCTGTATAACAACAGAAACGGTTTACACAAAAAGGCAGGAAAAAAATTCAAACAGACCTCAAGAAGGAAGAAGAAGGAAGCCAAAGAAAAAATGAAAGACCAGAAAGTAAATTGCCAAAGGAAAAGGGAGAAACGGCAAAAAATAGAGAAGGAATGAAAGGCATATTATGAAAAGACAAGGTTAGCAAATAAAATTAAAAGGAAAGGGGAAGAGAGGGCAACGAGAACAGGAAATTAAGATAGGGAATGAGAAAAGGGCAAATTACTCTATGACAGATAGGGAACAGAGTAAGAAATTCACAAAAGTAAAAATAGGAACAAAAGACATGAAAACAGAAAGCAACGAAATGTACGATAACGGCAGAAGAAAATAGCAAAAGGCGAAAGTAAAGTAAGAATATGAAGAAGGAGCAAGAGAGGCAGAAAGGAAAACGACTGAAGCAAAAGTAGACAGACAACGAAGCAGTCCTCATCAAGAGATTAACAGATAACAAACAACAAAAGGAAATAAATTGAAGGAAAATTAACAAAAGGGAAAATTAATGTAAGACGTAAGATAAATATGGACTGATATGAAAGCTTAAAGGTGTACGAAAAGGGGGTAAAAATAATAGAAACATGAAAGGCTTGGGGCGAAATGGGACTGCAGGAAAGACGGAAAAAAGAAAATAAATGAAAGAAGAATAAAATAGGAAAATCATAAAAAGATAGAAGGAGGCAATGAGAACAAAATACAGGTAGGAAAGCCAAAAGACCAAAGAAACAGATAATAAAAGCTGGAAGTAAAACGAGTGAAACGAGGACAGACAGAAAATGAAAAAGTCCGACATCATTAGCTTAGTAGACTGAAAACAGCAGAACAAAGTAAACTAATGCACGAAGAAAGAAAACGAACAGGGACAAGATGAAGACTACAAAACAGCAAAATCAAAACACGAAAGAATAGGGAGATAACAGCAAAATATAATAGGAAAGTGGAAGAGATTGAAAAGGTTGATAACAGACGAAAGAAGTAGAAGAAGCGAAAGATAAACAGAAAAAGGAAAACGCCATCGTACTTTAGGGAAGAAAAGTGAACACAACAAAGACAGGAAGAGATACGGCAGATGAATAATCACTAGATAAATGAATACTGAACAACAGAAAGAAACAAATTAGAAAAAATAGAGGACGCAAATTATATAGAGCGTAAGGCTAGCGTTGCGCTAGTCCTTGGTTCGAATCCTCCGAATACAGGCGTAGGAGGTAGAGTAACTTCGTAACCCGCAAAGACGGGCCGGGCTGTGCTTGCACGCGTAGAGCCTCATATATTTACGCACCAGCCGCGACACCGAAAGGTAAAAGGTATAAGAGGTTACAGATAATACAGAAGAGGAGGCAAATCAAGAAAAGGGAAAAGGGGACAATAAGAACAAAATGTAGAGAGAGAAAAGCAAAAAGGCGAAAGAGAAGTGAAAGTATGGAAAATCAACAAGAGAGACCGAGAGATAAAGATAATAAGGGATTGAAGGAAAACGAGTGGTAAAGAAACGGACAGAAAATGAAGAAAAAGGAGATCATAAGATTAACAGAACGCAACACAAGGAAGTAAATTTAAAAACACTGAGGGGGGAAATAATAGGAAAATTTTATGCAAAAGTAAAGACGATATATGGGGTAAAATGAAAACTACAGATACAGGAAAGCTAGAAGATGAAACAGAAGGGAGATAACAGAAAAAAATTATAAAAGAGATGAAGGTAGAGAAAGAAAGGTTTGCTAAAGGAAGATGGCAGATAGAAAAGTGTACGATAAAGAGAAAAGGAAATTCCATCCTACTTTAGGGAAGGAAAATGAGTGCGGAAAACCAGAAAATGGCGCCATAAGGTGGATAATTACTAGATAAACGAATAGAAAACAACAGAAGGCAATAAATGAGAGAAAAATACAGGAAGAAGTACAATATACAGGGAGAGGAAGGCAAAAATACGAAAGAAAATAGGAGAGGAAACAGAGGAAGCAAACAACGAGGAGGAAAGAAAAGTGAACTGGAGTAGAGGAAAAGGAGGCAGGAAATGATGAAAATGTGAAAATCGTAGAGAGAAAAATAACGGCAAAAAAAGTAGAAGAACAGGGAAGAGGACAGGCAAGAGAAGAGAAGGTAGGCCCGGTGGGAATTTTAAAAATATAAAGACAGAAAAACGGAAGAAGACAGAAAAAAGAGTAGAAGAAAAGATCACAATAGTGGTAAAGAAAGGGCAGAAGAGGAACCAGGTGGAACGGCAGGGAAAATGAAGTGAGAGAGAAAGAGAAATAAAAAAAGAACAAAAGGCAGAAAGTTTTGAAGAGAGGGGAAAATAGATTGAAAAGGAAAAAGGCATCTGGAAATTATCAAAATATTTTATTATTTTTTCCCAGTAAAATTGTCTCCTTTCTGAAGGAAGAAAGAATATTAAGAATAATCCCTCTATTTTATGCTAAATTTTGAAACTAACAATTGTAATCTGGTTTTATAAAATAACTACGTAATTAGAGCAAGCCATAATTTTATTATTTGTTATTGTTAAACACAATAAGACGAACAGAATGACCCTTCGTGATAAATTTCAAGATTTATCGGTAGCTGTCCAAAACGCAGAATTACAAGCTACTTGAAACTAACTAAGTTAACCAACTTAAACGAAGTTACAGCCCGAACTACACGAAATTAATTTACGGCCAGTTCAAAATTTACATTGACGTAATTCATTTTCATTTTCGTTACATATTTTCGCTTTGACTTTATTAACAATTTCAAATTACAAAATGAAAACTTACAGAAAGGAAAGTGAAATTAATATGCGAAATTTCTGAAATAATTTCAGTAAGTTTTACCACACGTTTAAAATATTTAGAATAACTGAGTTGCTTGTCGAAAATATTTAGTTAATTACGTTAAATGTGCGTTGAAATATCTTAGTTTTGAAGTTTAGAAGGGAAAAAAGTGTGCCTGAAACTTTTCATATTCGTAACACGTAAGGAAATATGAGGCTTATTTCTAGAGAACGAACATTTTCGTGCAAAAGACAATCCAGTAGTGATGGAAATGCGCATTACCGGTGTAGATGCCGCGAAGCAAGGTGGTTTCCGCCCTACAGCCCTATCAATCTGGATAACAAGCGGGTTTTCCCGGAGTTAGAAGCCCCCTGAAAGTGTCCTAATCCTTTAGGTACGTCCTTGCGGTTTTCCCGGTACCCCAAATTACTAAGCCCTTTGAGTGTTTCAATTTTTAGCGAGTTCGATTAATTGAATTTTAAATATTAGCGAGGAGAGACCGAAAACTAAACGGTCGTCCGGTTATTTTAGTAAAAAGGGCGACGAGAATATTTATGAACGTATGCGGAATCTTTGCGTTTTACTGTTGATTTATGCGGCGATATTTCCTTAAAAAAAGGAGCAAAAAAGTAAATTTGTTGAAATTTATGTTCTCTGTCGATGTGCTGGTGCTTCCTTTACCGCTAACAATACAAAATTTTCTCATATTGTAGGATGTTCTAGCTGGTTTTAATTAAAACTTGGTCAAAATTATCATAGTGTGGGTGTTGTGGTGGAAAATCAGATAAATTGGATTAACTCAGATTTTCCCCGTCGTAATTATGTGTATGGGGCGAAAATTTATTTTAACCGAGCCCTAAAACTTTAGTTTGAAAAAAAAATTCGGATAATGATTTTAGGCTTCAATTTTTGGGTTTGAATTTCCTATACGAGGGGGTTTTGTATGTTATATTGTCAGGATTACTCCGAGCAACAGCTTGGAATTAACGGTCGAACGTAGGATCTCCGAATTAGGAAACGTTGTTACTTGCGGGTTGTCCTTTCGGTTTGACCGTTGGCTTTTAGTTAGGCCTGTAAACTTGCAAGTCGTATGGACCATATTACCGCTAATAAACTATGGGTTTCTTTATCACTAAAGTTAGAGTACTTAAGTACCTTTTAAGCTCGCTACCAAATTGGAAACTAAATGGACAATTCGTCGTAAGTCCCAAAATTATACTTTGTCTATCATTGACCTCAGAGATTCAGGACGGGAATTATAAATAGTGTCGAATTAAACCAGAAGCTTTTATAATTCTTGCCTTTTTATGTTTTCGGTTGGAATGTTTTCTAAAATTAATTAATAGGCTGAAAATCATCTTGGCAAAATTATAAAAAACTGGAATTTTATTTTATTCTTCCATTGAGGGTTAACCAAAAGTGTTAATAATTACAAAACTGATTTCTCAGTACCAAGATTGTCATACTTGCAAATGCAATTACTAACATAAGTTTAGAAATATTAAGTTTAAACTGTCTTGTCAAATCCTTAAGAAAAAAAGAATGAATTTATGAATTAATTTTTGTATAACATGGAATTGGGGACATAGGCTAAAAGTGTAATATTTGGTAACGCTAAAGCACAGATATAAAATACATGAATGCTAGTTGAATTGGACTTTGATTAAACACCTCTCGTAAAAAGCCAAGCAATATTCACGTGGCGACGTCGGTCAAGACTCTACCTAAATTATTAAAGTTACTTATCAATATTAAATAATAACAATAAACCAACCCCCGACTATGCCACAGTATTATCATTTTTCCATAATATGTTAAACAATCTTGGTGATATAGCGCCCTTTGCACATTTGAAAGGTTTAGATAACTCATTTCCAATTTTTACGTAGTTTTCATTTTCTTCACACAAACTATTTATAAGCTTTATGAGATGCTTAGGGATGCTCATTTCTTCTAATGTTTGCCAGAGTTGATTCCATTTTACGCAATCGAATGTTTTACTGTAGTCAATGATATGACCGTTTTCTCTATCAGTTGCCTTATATTGAAGATTTGATTTCTTGTTCCTCTTGGACAAAGCCTGCTTGTTCAACGGGTATTTGTCTATCTAGGTAGGTCTTTAGTCGTTGGTTGATTATGCAAAACATTACCTTACTGCCATGTGAAATAAGTGCTATGGTTCTCACACAAAAATTAAATGATTTTACCAATATTTATGTATGCCGTGGAAAGCTAGACAATCACAGAAGGCGGTAGAAAAAGTCGTTTGCGATGTGGTGCTGGAGAAGACTATTGAATAACTTGGTACTCCAAGAAATAGGAATCAAAGAACGACTCTCAACAACATGCACATGGCGAATCATCCACTACTACGGGCATAAAAACAGAAGACACGGAGACAAGTTAGAGAAAATAATGGTACAAGGCAAGATAGAAGGACAAAGGTCTGGAGATCGTTCTCCTACCAGATGGGTAGATCGTAGATCAAGTAAAAAAATCACCGGACCTCTGCGGACCACCAAAAGAAACTGCAAAGGCCGAGAACGTTGGAAAAGATGACATGTGAAATCACAACCTCTCATGGAGTACGACCAGAGAGAGAGAGAGAGAGAGAGAGTTATCCATTTGATTCTGCTGTTTTTATCTATTTATTTTGCGAGGGAGATCCTCCGTTTTCCTTTCTTCCTATTCTGTATGCTTGTGTTCTTCTCTCTTTTGCCGTTTTTCTTTTTAGTATTTATCTTCTTTGTCCCTTATGCACCGTTTGTTTTTTGTTAATGATTTTCGTCCGTTGCATTCTTCTTATCCATTCATTTGATTCCAATATTTTCTATCCGTTTGTCTCCTAATGTTTGACATTTACCCTAGAAAATTTGGCAACCTGTACAAAAAGAGCTCTTTTCACTTTTTAATAAAAGATCTCCACCTCTTCATTTCAAATTTCAAGTCTGCACGATATTTTCCCTTTGAGCTTTTTAAGATAGTTCTTTGTTCTTTTACCTTCTATGTTCGCAGTTTTCAAGTTCAAACATTTTTAAAAAGCTTCTGCTTTTGTGTGGGTGAGTGGGTGGTTTTAAATTGAAAACCAGAGTTTTAACTAAAATTATCATCCTATTCGGACATTTTCCTCTTGCAACAGTTATAAAATATCTAGAATTTAAGCTGGAAATTAAAATTGTTAACCTCTGACATTTACTTATAAAACTCTTTAAAAATTAGTGCTCATCGCGTTTAAACAGCACGAAATTCTGCCTGAATTATTTAAATTAATTTAATTAACTATCAAATTTCATTAAAAAAAAAAACAAGCGAGTTTCCATAATTTCAAAATGTTTGAAGTAAACACACTATAAAGTCTCCTGCTTTTAATGATGTTAAAACACCATATTCCCTAAATGTTTTATTAAAATATATAAATATCATATTTCACTGTGGATTTTCCGCAGACTAATTAAATACAATTTCAAAGTAACATAAAAATAGGTTCTCTGCTGCTGCAAAATCAAAATTTACTTTTTAGTTTTTTTAATGAACAGTCGAGGGATAACAATTGCACAAAGATTAATTAGCGGAGCTTGTCTAGACTGCAGTAGCACCAAATAGGGTTATTGTTGCCCGAGGAACGTCGCAAACATAAAAATGATGTAGTTTCAAGCGTTAATCGGATTGTTTCGGTGAAAATGTTATGTGTAAGGACAGTAAAGCCAACAAACATAAGGAGATTCGTATACGGTCCACGCTATAACCACCAAACAACCACCGTCTACCCATATATGAAATAAAAACAGAAAGCTTTAGAAACAAGGGACACGCACGGCCGCCAGATATATTGTCTTAGCACCCTTTTAACCGTGCTCGACAAGCTTTTCCGTCCACAATACAAGATTTCAGGAACATTATCACTTTTATTCGACAGAACTACTTCGACTGAATTTATTATTTCCCTTCAGCCATTAGTTTATTTGGGATTTACGGCTTTCTCGGCACGATGTATTCACGTCACAGGGTTTTTCTTCTAAGTGGTACGACTAAACTGTCCAATTTTATATTAAGTTACACGAAATAGTCGGTTATAATTCACCGCTTTTGAAACTATCCCCAGAAATCCTTTTTTTGCAAAAACCGAACAGGATATTTCGGAAAATTCGCTTATTTCGTTTGCCGGGAATGAAAGTGTAAAAATAAAATAGGGAACGGTCTAAAGGTCTTGGGATTTTTAATAAAAAATATTTCTCTCTCGATATTGGCTTTTTTCTTACGATAAACATCTACTGCGTTGTCGATGATTCAGAAAAAAGGTGCTTGTCGGAAAATAACCAGTAAACTGAGCTTGTTTTCCTAAACTTGATACGGTGCGTAACCAAGTGGAAAAAAAATTGAAGAGATAACTTCGATTGTATTTTCAATAAAACAGCAACGTGATACTGAATAAATTCAAAACGGAACGGCCTTAAATTCTGATTTAAGCTGGAAAGCAGGGAAACGGATTTAAAACAACGTCTGTAAATTTGATAAAAAAGGAATATAAAATACAAATCGGGTTTTTAGCGGATACTCGTGAAGAGATAAATCAGAAACAATTAATGAATTTCTTCTTCTTGTAGTACCTTGCAACCCTTCCTGGGTCTTCGCTTGACCCAGTATCTTGTACCATTTTTTCCTATGTTTGCACATTATGTTCTTGTTCATTAGTTCCATTCTTGTCAAGTCGTTGTCTAGTTAATCCATAATCCATTCATCTTTTGCTTGGTCTTGCTCTCAATCTCCTTATAGGTTTCCAATCAGTTGTTCCTCGAACTGTCCTTTCTCCAACCATTCTTTTGATGTGAACAACCCAACTTATTCTCTGGGGCTTTATGAATCTTACTATATTTTCACAGTTTAGGAGTTCTTCAATTTCCTTTTTTGCATTTTGACAAAAAAAGTGGACTTTTTTTATCAAAAAATCGTAAAGAAAGCAACACTTTTTTTAACTATTTAATTTTACATTTTGCATTAAGTAAGTATGCTTTAAATAAAATATTGTAAATTGTCAGTTTGACAACTGTCAATTCTCAAATCCTTTTTATCCTGTTTTGAGGGATTTAAAATGTAAAAATGCAAAAAAATATTGTGTACAACTCGTATGAAAGCATCTTTTTTTCACTCGTTTGATTGATGCACTCCGGCTTCGCCGTCGTGCATCAAACTTCAAACTCATGAAAAAAAGTATTGCTTTCATTACTAGTTGTACAAATAACTATGTTCGTCCTAATTTTTATTCTGTCACCCTCTTGTATTGTCCCGTATATTCTCCGTATTATCGTTCTTGCATATCTTAGTAACATTTGTCCCTCTTCTTTGATCGTCGCCCATGTTTCTGCTTAATATCATAGCCATACATTTTTTATATTTAAAAGACACTCTGTTTCCTAGAAATATTCATCACTTGATTTCACCTTCATGTTTCTTTGTGATATTGATTTCTGAACCTAAATATAGAAATTTTTATACAGTTTCTATTAAACACTAGTGGCATTAATTTTATCCATATCAAGCCAAGAGCTATCATAATATTTAATTTTGAATTTGAGACCATAATATACTAAATTTATTGAAGTCCAACATATAGCAAAAGAAACCTGGATCAGATATCAAGGAACTTTACAGTAAAGAAGATGATACACTTGAACGGACCACGCCAGAAATAGGTATCGACATTAACTTACAAGTAGAGTTAACAGATATACAACTAGCTCTTCGACAACTAAAGAACAGAAAAGGCCCAGGGCAAATCAATATCCCCAATGAATTACTTAAATATGGCGGACAACACCTTACTCAGCAGCTAGCCATCTTAATCAATAAAATTCTCACTCACCACAGAATATCAGATGAATGGCGAACCAGCACTACGATTCTCATGTTCCAAGAAGGTGCCTGAGAATTATAGAGGCATAAATCTCCTAAGCACAAGTTCCAAACTAGTCACAAAGATCATAACAAATAAAATAAATAATATCATAGTGTTATTGGATGAACAGCAATGATTTAGATCTGGAAGCTCGTGAACTAATACTATTTTCGTCATAAGGCAAATAGGTAAAAAGTCGATCGAATATAACAAACCAACTTATATGTGCTTTATAAACTTAAAGAAAGCATTCGATCGTGGATGAACTAAGAAAAGATTCAGAGTAGCACCAGCCATAGGCATAGAATTCACCAAACGTTTAAGATCTTCAAAAGTTAACACCTTGAACTAGGTTTAGATGATGGCCTCGATAAGCTTCCTCTTGTTAGTTAGGATTCAACGGGAAACTAGCGCTTTCGGCCTTGTCCAAAGATTTTCTACAGATTTAGGATTATTCTGTGGCCAAGACTGGTCGTTGATGTGATGGTTACTCAGCCATTTCATCCTATTGGAATTTACACCCCGACGGGTCACCTCCAAACTAACCTTTACTAGCTGATGGTAATGTGGGCTCTAGGATCTGCTCTTGTTGCTTTTTGCCGTCATATTACCTTCTACCACTGTCAGTCGTCCAACGCCATGTCGTAACATGTTGGCCCACACCATGACACCAATAGCTTAATAATATAATTATTGTTGTAGTGGTATATTGTGGCAACAGGCGGTATTCTGCTGGCCGATGAGTAACAAACTTGATACCATTACTTTCAAAAATGCAAATCTGGGTTTCGTTGCTCCAGATTACGTTTCCGCTATTAGCCTTCCCAGTTCACCTTCTTTTGCCTCTACCTTTTATTGAGATTTTTTTTCTGATTATTCTCGCTCATAACCCATTCTGACACAACTTATGTCTGACCATTCGGTCAGCAATTTGCATTCCAGAGGTTTTCAAGATGTTGTTAATGTTTTCTAAGGTTCGGTGATGATCCTGCAGAGCAAGATGACCAATTCCTCTCTCAATCTGTGGGGTTGATTACCTTTGGTTTTCGACTGGTTCTTGGAGTTTTTTAATTTGGTCCCATTCTACCACTTGAAAGCTTTCCTAGCCCCTGGCATTGAAGTCCTATCACCCAAATTTTTACCATTCCTTTATATGAAAGGGTTACTGTTTTACTTATTTTACCTGGTAACCAATCGACACATTTTGGAATCATTTTATCAATTTTGAAAGCGCTTACAACGGAACTTCACTTTGCCAAAGGCAATAACTGACTAAAACAATGGCAAATATTCTCCAATTGGAGTACATAAGAACCTGATGCCGGTCAATGATTGATCTTTCGTTCTAAGTTGTCAGCTTCTCTTGTTAATTTTTTGATGTCCTTGTGTTCAAGTAGGGTATTTCTTTTAGTTCTTGGTATCATATGATTTAGGATGTAGGCGTCTGGTATTTTTCTCCTGTTTCGTTTTCGTGGTTTCATCGAATTTTCTTACATACCCTTCCGTCTCTCTTATGTTGTTCTCTACTTGGTCTTAATATGATGAGTCCGTTTCGTTTTGTACGTAGGTTGGGGCTATAGTTCGTTTATTGGTTGATGAACGTGAAAGATTACACTCAAAAGAAAGTCTGAAATGTCCTCTTTCCGAGAAGTACATCATTTTTCGATATAGTCACCACCGGTGCATTAGTTATTGCATACCGTCAGAGAAGAATGAGGCAGCCTTTTGACGACACCAACAACGCACTGCATTGGTGACCTTTTCGTCGGACGCGAAGCGCCTGACTTTAGGTGTTCCTTCAGCTTCGAACATGGCGCCGGGTCCAGGCTTTAGGTGGATGAGGCAAAACATCCTGGAACTACAGCTTCTCCAACGCGGCGGTTGTCTCCCGACTTGTGTGGGACCGAGCGTTGTCGTGTCGAATGACCGCATTTTTCTGCCGACGAACTTTATTCAATTTCCGCATTTACGGCACGCTATTTTAACCATACCTCCATGTAGGTTGCCATTTTGCAAGCGATTGTTTCGACGTCGGTGGCATCACGTCAAAAATGCATACTTCGTCTGAAAGAGGGAACTTCAAACTTTCTTTTGAATGTAACATCTTTCACTTTCATCCATTGGGAGGCAGAACTTATTGAACAACCTACGTATATTCTTCCAATATTTTTCTATGTGATCGTTTCTTGCTCCTTCATTTGAGTTGACTTACTTGACTTATCTTCTGTTATTCCATTTCTACGAAGCAGCCCCACCTAACTTTATTTTTAGGTACTTCTTTAATATTGTTCCAGGTTTCTTTCGCTTGTTTGATTGCTCTTCCACTGACTTTCTCCAGGTCACCTTGATCCGTCCTCTTTTACGTCTTGTGGATTCCAACTTAGGACTTGCCTTTCGATCGCGGTTAGTTCCTTTCTTAACGTATGCCCGATCCAGTTGCATTTCCACCTTTTAATCTAAATATCGATTGGAGCTTCCTGTTCTTTCTTCTTCGATATTAGTATATGGTCAATTTAAGTCACAGTTCTTCTTCCTGGACTAATCGATGTTACCATATATTTTTTTGTCTTGCAAATTACGTACTAGTTACTATCAAATTATTCCTAATTGTTAGTTGATATAATCTTTCGCCACTATCGTGAGTCTCTCCATGTATACAATGTATAGTGTTTTTTCTAGAAACTTTCCTGATAAAATATTCTTTCCCTAGTTAGGCATTAATTTTCTTGAATAACCTAGTTCATTCTGCACGTTTATGTTCACCCATAATTTGCCAGAAAAATCCATAATCTTTGGCTCTCTTGCCTCCTTGTTTTCTTTATCTTCATTATTTATACCATTTATAATTAAATTCATTCAGTTTGCAACATCTCAGTCTGCCGATTCAGACCTTTTACAATTTTTTATTTTTTATTCGTCATTTTCTTTTTCAGTTGCCTGCATTTTACTTTACATATTATCAAACTTTATATCTACTACTTCTGTTGTTGTATTGTTTTAAGCAATTCCGTCATCTGACCTTGCCCTTCTTCCATTTTTGGGTTTTCAATATAATATTAATATTCCAGTGTAATTCTTAGCACAATTTTGGGTGAAATTTCAAATTTGACCTCCGTTTAAGAAGTTATGTTATTACTTCCTTCTACGACTGAATTTAATCCCTAATAATGTTTATGTACGACTTACCACTACACACTCTTTAAACCATACCCAGCGGGATTGGAACTGGAAAGGTGTTTAATAAATAGAGGCAAGTAAAAGATGCACGTAGGAAACAAAGAAAGAAAGAAAAAATGAGAAAAGAAAGGGATAGAAAATGAAGCAAAATAAGGAAAAGAACTGAAAAGTCGCAACTAAACTACAGAAACTCGACACAGAAAATAGAAAGTAAGAAGAATGCTAAAGCGAAGAGGAACTTAGGAAAACAAAGGACACAACAAAGTAAATAATAACAAGAGAAGAAAGGCAAAGAACAAGAGGAATATGAAGGAAAAATATATACTAAAAATCCTTCTTCTGTTGTTTCGTTCAAAGAAATATCCGAAGTTTTGAATACATATTTAAATTCGATTTTTTCACATTAATTAATATTTAAGCACTTCAGTAACATAAATTCCCCTTCGAAAGCAAGTGTAAAAGCAATTTGAAATATAAATATACGCATAAACCTTAAAATACAGGAGTATACGTTTAGACCACGGTATTATTTGCTGCCTCGACCTCACGTTTCATCCATAAAGTGATCCCCAAATAAACCCAACCGCGAATTACACCCAACAGACATTCTATAAACAACTTCAGTTTGTATCTTAGCTATGGTTTCACAACGTAAACCCATACATTAATTTTATTGTACAATATAAACGTCATAAATTATTTATTTGTTGAAATTTCACAGCTTATGCCAATTAACTGATGGATTGATATTCATACTGATAAAAGGAAATTTGACGGAAATGTCAGAATTCTATTCATGTGTTGCTGGGGCGACTTTTGATTTTGTGTGGTTTCCGCACGGTTGACTACTGAAATACAAACAGTCAAGCTAGGATGCTGAGGGAGCCATACTACGGGTTTTGAATAAAAAATTATTAGATTCTAAAGCATTGATATATTCTAAAATTCGCAGAATTTTAATTAACTGAAGGAACTGAGTAGGGCATGAGTTACGTGTAAACTGCTAGACATTTCCAAGGAATTATCGAAATTGTATCCTTAAGAATGGAGTTAGTTTCCTAGGAAATGTCACAACAACTAATTAATGTTTATCATTTGAGGATTTTCCAGATCTCGAACGTTATCTATCTGGATTTTGAAGCGTAAACATGTAGATCGTCATTGACAATGTTTACAAATTCCTTCTTCCATGTTAGTAATCCTTTGAGCACATCCTAACGCAGTTATCGAACCATTCACGCTTTGTATGCGTCGATAATGATGTTAACATTTCCTGGTATTCCTGAGGAACTCCGCGATATTTTGGGACAATGTTTAGTTGAACGCTTCCAGAGGTTTAGGATTGTTTGATATGGATTAAAAAGAAACTTTTGTTATGAAAATACCCCAAAATTATGTTGGTTTAATGAGTACATAAATAAACTTGTTTGAAAAGAACCAAAAAAAATTGTGAATTAATGCGCTTTAAGATATGAAAAGCGAGAAATACCGAAGTACCTTCTCTGGGCTCACAAACATAATATTTACCAATGTTGTCTCGAATTCAATTTTGTTTTAGTTTTACTATCACTATCCAAACTAACTTCTAACTAGTTTTTAAGTTACGGGACTCCGCACTATTATAGGCAACATTTATTTCGTTTTCAGGGTTTTAAAGTTCTTTGATTAGGATTAAAAAGAAACTTCATTTAGGAGAATCTGCCAAACTTATTCGTGTTTCTTGAGGAAATTAATAAACTTGCTTGCAAAATATTAAGCTTTAAATTTTGAACTAATTTGAGAAGCTATTAAAAGCAAAAATACCTGAAGTATATCTTCGCTTGAACTCGTAAAAGCATTTGCAGTGCTCCAAGACTAAGCTGAAATTTCTGTAGATTTCGTAGTTTTTTTATTGTAAATTTCCCTTCAATTAGTTTTACTAACCAAAATTACCCTTCTAACTAACAACTTTGAACTGAGAAACTTCGCTTTATTATGGCTAACATTTAATTGAACGCTTCCAGGGTTTTAGAATATTATTTGATTGCAAGTAGAAAGATGCTTCAGTTAAAAATTACACTGGTTTAGTGAGCAAATTAATACACAAAAATGAGGAGGTACCTTCCCTGGACTTGCAGCACTATTCACAGCGTTGCCGCTAAGCTAAAACATCTGTAGAATCCATAGTTTTATTATAGTAAATTGTCCTTCAATTGTTTTTGCAGTTTTACTGCCCGAAATTGACCTAAACTGAACTAAAAAAGTCTTTGAGTTGCGGAACTCCATAATATTATGGGCAACATTTAGTTGAACGCTTCCAGAGTTTTAGAATTGGAATTAAAAATAAACTTCAGTTTAAAAAAATACGTCATAAGGATACTGGTTTAGCGGGTAAATAAATAGTGTTGCTTGCAAAGAATTACTCTGATATTCAAATATTATAAGCAAAAAATGCCGAAGTGCCTTCGCTAGATTCGCCAAGTATCGACAGTGTTGTCTCTTCTTTTTCTGTGTCAGTTGACGAGGGGGTCAAAGCCACATTTTCAAACGACTTGGCGTCGTGAATGTTGGTAATTATGCTTGTTTTATGAGTAAACAAATATACCTTACTTGCTTGAAAAGAATTAAGCGTTAGATTTGTAAATTAATTTAATACCGCCGGCCTCGATGGCGTCAAAATTAGCATACTCTCGGGTTCGATTCCCGGTCCAGGTCCGTGGAATTTTCAATGCGGAAAATCTGAAAGTATGCCGTACTTCGCATACGACATGCCAATATGATGTTTGGCACGATAAAGGTCCCTTCCTGGGTTGGAGAACCCTTGGGTTCGGCAAAATTCTAGTTGGGTAGTGCTAGTGCTAATAACCATTAGTACTGGCACCCACAAGCCTAGACTTTGCCCATTAAATAAATAAATAAATAAATAAAATTGAATACTAAGGCTAAAGGCTAAAAACGCCGAAGTACCTTGACTCGATTCGGAGAATATTTACAGTATTGCCAATAAGTTAAAATTTGTGTAGATTGCATATTTTATTAAAGTAACAGAAATGATTTACCTTTACGGTTCAGGCTGAAAATTAGCCTTATACTGACGAACCCCGCGATATTATGAGTGACATTTAATTAAACGGTTCCAAAATTTTAGATAATTTTGATGACCTACTAGGTATTAGAAACAAATCTCAGTTAAGACAATATTCCAATGTTATACTGGTTTGGTGAGTAGATAAATAAACTTGCTTGTAGAGATTTTTAAATTAATCAGAAGTTACGATACCAAAATCAAAAAATGCCTTTACAGTGTTGCCACTAATTCTAAAATTTCTGTAAATTTTCATATTTTTATTTTGGAAAATTCTTTTTCAAAGATTCTTTAATTTTAGGGTTCAATCTGAAAAGTAGAAGCTGAGAAACTTCGCAATATTATTGAGAAGATTTAGGACTTTAGGTGAACTTTTCCAGAGTTTTAGAATTGTTTGATTGGGATTAGAGAGAAACTTGGTTTAAGAGAGTATACTAAGCTTATTCTTATTTCATGAGCAAAGTAAAAAATTTGCTCGCAGAGCCTTGGAAACATTAGATTTTGTATTAGTCTGATGTTCAAATGTTAGAGGCAAAAAATGCCGAAGCCTCTTGTAAATTGTTTACAGTGTTGCCACTAAGCTAAAATTTTTGTAGATCTCAGTTTTATAGTAAATTACCCTTAATTTTTTTTTAAATCTTACTGTTCAACATGAAAATTATCCTTCTAGCCGCCATTAAGTTAAGGGCCACATTTAGTTAAATGCTTTCAAAATGTAACAGTTGTTTGATTGAGACTTCCAATAAAGCTCAGTTAAGAAAATACTCCGAAATTATATGATTCAATAAATTTAATATACTTGCTTGCAAAAATAAATAAACTTGCTGGCAAATAATTAAACTATTTGGTTTTAAATTAGTCTGATGCTGATGTTAAAAGAATACAAGCAACATATTCCGAAGTACCTTCGCTGGACTCGCCAAGTATTTACAGTGTTGCCACCCGGCTAAAATTTTTGTAGATTCCATAGTTTTATTATACTGTTCTACTTGGAAATTAGTCTTCTATCTAGAGTTGAAAAACTCAGCGATATTTTGGGCAACATTTTATTTGAACGCTTCCATACTTTTAGAATTATTATTTCATTGGGATTAGAAATAAACTTTAATTAAGAAAATATGCCAAACTTATTCTTATTTTGTGAGTAAATTTGTTTGCAAAATATTACGCATTAGACTTCGAATTAATCAGAGTGAATGCCCAAGTACCTTTACTGGACTCGCAGAAGTATCTACAGTGTTGCCACTTGGATACAAATTTCTGTAGATCTCATAATATTATTAACAATTTTTTTAATGTTACTGTTCAGCTTGAAAATTAGTAGGCCCTAAGGTCTTTAAGCACCAGAGTTTTATAATTATTTGATTTTGATTAAATAAGTCCGCCAGTTAAGAAAATATTTCAAAATTACACTTGTTTAATTAGCAAATAAATAAAGCTTTCGCAAAAAAGAAAGCATTAGATATCTAAATTAATTGGATATCAAAAACAAAAAATACCGAAGTACCTTCGCTGGACTCGTAAATTGTTCACACAGTGTTGTCACTCGGCTAAAATTTCTGTAGATTTCAAACCTTTGTAATAAATTCTTCTTAAAAATTTTTTAGTTTTGTTCCAACTTGAAAAAATAGCCTTCTGAGTTCATTAAGCTGACGAATTCCACGGTATTATGGGCAACATTTGGTTGAACCATTCTAAAAATTTGGAATTATTTGATTATAATTAAGAAATGAAACTTCAGTTGAAAGAATACGCCAAAATTGTGGTTGTTTAAAGAAATAAACTTATTTGCAAAAAATTGAGCACTATATTATTTAAATAATCGAATTTTGGGCATAAAATGCTGAAGTACCTTGTCTGGACTTGCAAAAGTATTTACACTGTTGCCACTTAGACAAAAATCCAGAAGATCCAGTAGTATGATAGTAAATTTACTACGCAGCTTGGAAGGTTTTTAGGCATCCTGTATATTTCCAGATATTTTTACAAAACTTTTTAATAATTTCTTGTCGTAAACAGGCAGTGAAGTTTAAATTAAATTTATTTACCGTCTGAAAGTCTTAGAATATTAAACATAAAATGAAAATTTAAAAGGCTATATCTTACCTAAATTCATGTGAGTTTCCTAAAACCAATAAGAAATCAAATATAAACGAATATTTTTTGAATCTCGCTTTGACACTCTAGAGGGAGTCCCAATATTACGGCTTAAATTTAGAATTCGAACATAAAGGAATACGAGGACAATGCACTTTTCCATTTTAGAAAAAGATATAAGGCAAGTGTTCCCGAATTACCCCTAAACTTTACAACCTTTACAGACTTTTTTTATTATGTTAGACACGATCTGAACTTGAAGGTCATGCTGCTGTTGGAGAAACCTCCGTTTTATTGCAAAAAAGACGACTTTATTACAAAAATTCCAGCTTTTATTGCTAAAAAATCGACCTTATTATGAAGAAGGTGTTTTTCGGCTGGGAGAAAAATGGAGACATTTTTATTGCTTTGTGATTATAATAAAGGAAAGTTATTATCTTTCGAAAAAAAAATCGGGCTTTGTTTTAGCAAAAGGAGAATTTATGAAGAAAAGGGCTTAAAGGAAAGTTTCACGTTTAAGTAGAAACATTTTCCCCAGTAAATTTTATTCGTGAAAGCTTTAAACTTCTAGAAGGTTCATGACATATACCGACAATCTAAAGCGCTCTCTCTTGACCTTTTAAAATTAAATTGAAAGCAAGAACTGAAAAATAGGTACGTATCAGAACGCACTGGAGCCGAAAATTGCCACTTGTAGTTTTATTTCGGAAGCGCGAAAAGAGGGGTAGCGGTATTAATTATTTTCCACGGAATTGTCTTCCGGATCGATCCAAACGAAAAGTAAATTTTTTTAGGGTGTTTTGGAAAATCTCCAATATCGAATTACCTGTTTGGTCCCTTTTAAAAGTTGTAACGTTATTTATTTTCCTCTTTTATAACTGAGGCAAAAAGTTCGGTACGATTCTCGTGTGTTTGCCAGGAAATTGTGTTTGCAGCAGACTAAGAAAGATCGGTCTGCGGAGTTCCCGCCCGTGAGATTTATTTTGCAGCTTAGAACTGATCCAGTTTATGGTTGTGTTTCTCTATTTCCGGCTTTGATGATCGCGAGTGCGAAATGGCTTTTAACCTTTGTGACATTTGAGCACTTTATGAAATTGCTTTATTATTCCACAGAGATACGTCCGTTCCTATTTGACAGTTCGAAACTCGGTTTAAGGAAATGAATTGGCCTCCCTATATATCGAACATTCTACATATTCTTCCATAAACACGAATTTACTTTAATATCTCGAAGCATTCGTATGAAACGTGTGCTGAATTAAAGTTAACAGCACTTTAAAGTCGATCCGGCATAAATAAAAGTGGGCGACCCTTTTTTAGGTGGACACAGCCCTAAAGGCGATTCTCTACTCGTATCCTTAAAAACATAAAAAATGCTCGAAATTTAAAAAAATACGAGTGTTTGTAGCTCTTTGTCTTTATGTGAAAGCTACCGTGAAATGATTTTTTTGCCCCTGGAAAACCTAACGAAGCTACACAGAAAAGGAAAAGTCAAATCCCAAAAAAGAAACTCTTGTTCACTACCTTGGAACTGAAATAAATCCCAAGATAAGATTAACTTAGAAAATCCATATTTTTGATTTTGTTAAATTTTTTCACTTTTAATAACACTTCGGACCAATTTCATTAAGTTAAATATTGTCATTATTAGAAACTTTATTATTTTTATGTAGATAGTATATTATTGAAGTATCCTGTTAAAAAATCGCAGATTAGTAGTTTGTTTGCTGCTGCAATGTAAAAACCAGTACTTAAACGGTGCAGTATGTAGGATCAAACGACGCACCAATCACGTAACTCGAGTCTGGTCGGATTGTGCACTGCACGTGTGGAGCCTCATACATTAACGCACCGGCCTTGACACCCAAAGGTGTAAGAGGTTAACGATTATAAACAAACCTATTGGTAAAATCTGTTCTTACACTGATACCGATTCCTTTATCTACGAAATCAAGGCCTTGTTCTAAACATTACTTCTTGTGCAAATGTCTAGATTTGCCTGAATTTCGAAAATAATTAAATGGAAAATTATAACCAAACTTAGGGAAATACCTAAATTAAACTTTAACCAAACAAACATTACCAAAATTTATACAAAATGAAAGCAGTGATTTTCCCGATTGAAATCTAGAAACATATTAGTATTCCTTAGAGAAATAGGAAATATCAGTTTTTATCTACGACTGAGAATAACATAAATCCTTCAAAGAACATTCAATTCGAGGCAAGAACTTGGCTAATGTTATAGCTACTTAAAAGTAGATTACATTTTTATTTTACTTTTGTAAAATAGCGGCCTCATTACCTCCTGAAAAAAACTTAATACGTGTATGTTGGATCAATTTTTATGTTTCTAGAAATGAATTTATTGCCGTTATCAAAAATAGTAATCGAATTCTCTGAGTAAAGTATTAATATTTTACAATTTTCTAATGATACCAAAGCAGCTAATGTGAAAAGTTTATAATCGATTTTGTATTGGGGTTTCTCACAGGTTTTAAATGTTGGCAACATGGAAGTTTTCTGTTTTACTAACCTTTTTTGAAATTTCAACAGTTCCTCAGGGCCAAATAAAATAAGAACTTTCAACAACAAAAAAATAAAGCTACAGGAAGAGATGAATCATTCCGATTGACATTTCATTGTTTGGGTGAATGCAGTTCTGGAAATTTAAACAGCCCTTAGGCGGGGTAACAAACTAATCCCTTTGTTATTTTTCCTTCGAGTTCGGTTTTATTGTGAATTTTTATGTTTTATTACTTCAATTGTGTTTTCCACGCCAGTTTTTTTGAAACTTTTTAGGCGTAGTTAAAGATTTTTTATACAAAATCTGACTATTTCAAACCATTTTCAGCTCCAAATTCCAGCTAATTACAATAACAACTGATGTTTCAAATTCGTATCCGAAGTTATTCGATTTTCCCACATCAAACCATGGAAATGCAAATAACAAGCTCAAAACATTCCAAATTATATTCTAATATTCGCATGCGTTTTACTGCTTCACAATTTCACATAGGAACATTTACATATTGTCATGTAAGCAGGCTTTACGTCTCTCAAAGAAAGAGACTGTTTTTCTTCTTTTCCTTATTTACTTCTGGTGTAACACATAAATGCCCATAAGAAAGTCGTCTTGTAGGCAGCGCCCTAAAAAAAGTTATGTTAATATTGTTAATCTGATTTTTGGGTATCGTAAAATTTTTTATAAGAGAAACACAGGGATGGTTGGTCGTAAAAAGAACGCCTTACACCCGTGCACGAGTTATGAACATGAACAAAATTATGAGTTGGTGCTACTGATAACCTCCCTTCTTAGATGGATCTGATTCTTTTGTTTATGAAATGCGCGACTTGAGGAAAATTCCTCCATTTTTCTCTAAAAAAGTTAGACACTCATCGTGTGTATATTTGAATCTAAATTGTTTAGAGAAACTAACATTAATTTACAGAAATTCAAAAAATTTAGAATTTACGAAAGTTGAAAGTGTTGTGCGTGTCTTAAAATATCGGTTAGATGTGAAAGTTTTTATATACTTTAAGACTTGAGTGCCCGTGTTAAGCATTTGCAGTTTGATATTTTTACTGTTGCAACGTAAAATAAAGAAAACCTGCAAGTGTTGTTGGTAGTCTCGTTGCTTATATGGATACCGATTCCCTTCTCTACGAAGTATGCTTACATAAATTGCACGATTTTGGTCGAAACAAATCTCTCTTACTTAAATTTAACTTTAAATTTCCTGATAAAAGTAAATTTTCTTAAAATTCGTGGCAGATTCAAAGTTTCAAATAGTTCACATTAAAAAAGGTAGAAATTGTTTTCATCTTTTGTGTTTCTTAAATATTGGCATTATTAGAATTTTTGTGGAGTTTTATGTAGTTTATAATTGATGTATTCTTTTTAAAAATCATTTGTTTGTTGCCATAACGTAACATGACAAAGGAACTGTCTGTTTATCCGCAATATCGTTTCTTATACCGATACTGATTCCTTTGTCTATGAAATCTGTTTGCAGAACCTTGAAAGCCTTGGTGGAAACACGACTTCTCGTGCAAATGTCTAGATTTAGCCTTAAATTACATAATGACAGCCAATTTCGTGTTTAGATTAGTTGTTGGTAGTTTTAGAAACTGCAAATTTAAATAATCGGAGACTACTTTAATATTATTAATTTTTTCTGTTGTAGTTAGTTTAATATGTAAAACTTTTTCGTTCTTCTTAATATTGGTGTGTTATATTTAAAGACTGACTAATTTTGTGGTTGTAACTGAAAGAAGTATACTAAATTGGAAGTTTGTAAGAAATTAATTGAGTAAAAAAAAAGTTAAATTAAAAAGTTGGGCTAATTTTTATAAAAAGAAAGACTGTTATCCTTCAATGAGCGTACATTGATTGAGTGGTTAATGTATCGAAGAAAATAACGAAAAGTTTGTAATCACTTGCCTTAATCATTTCGACTTGCTCGAAGGGGGAAATTGACAGCGTAATTTGGCTGACGAATATCTTGCCTTTAAACGAAACGACAAAAAGAAACAGAGGAAGAGCCGGAATCTTCGCTGAAAACCCCTCTTTACACCAGCTTCGTTTGCTACACGCCATTTGTTTTAGTAGCTGTATATGTCATAGATGGAAATACGATGTTCAAACGTAAATTGCTTCAATTTTCTATCCCCATATTCACCAAGTTCTTTTCTCTCGCCTCCCGATAATAATATATTGCAGTATCGTGCAATGCGGATGGATCATCAAAAGCTCGTTAAAGCACATTTGTTGGTTTCTTAGAACCGGCGGAAAAAATGCGGATTCGGTTTAAAACTTTCTTTTGAAATTCAAGTAACGAACGAAAACTGGCAGTCTGTTATTTCTCCCACGTGGACTTTGAAGTCAGTTATTGCTGTGTGTTTTCAAAGACAAGGGTATTATTGGAAAACTCTACCTTAAAAACATACGTTATACATTTTATGTTTATCTAACTTTTATTTCTTTGTTTATCCACTTTTATTCTTAAATCCCCACAACAAAAACCTAAATTTCTCTTTTCGCCTTTTTATTTTCTACCATCTCATTCGGATTTAAATTGAATAATTAACCCCGGGTTTTGCAAATTCCCCAAATTATTTACAATTATTTGGGTGGCATATTTGAAAACCTCTTTCAATAAACTGCATAACTGCACTCCAAACGAACACAGACATTCCTCGCATTTTCTGTATTAATGACGCACCCAAAAATAATTCTGTGTTAAATTCGGATCAAAACATAAAATAGGAATTTATGTGGTTTCATTTGATTAAATCCTTCTCTTCTGATTTTTCTTTTAAAGTTCATTACGTGCTGAAAACTTTTTTTAACATACTGCAAAAACCTTCTGGCTTTGCTACAACATGTTTTTGTTCCCATTTTTTCCTTCCCTTATTAAAAAACTAAGCAACTAACAAGTTCATATACAACGAGCGTGTTCATTAAAATTAATTGTAACCCCGCGAAATTTTTAATGCCTGTTTTTCCCCGAAAACTTGTAGCAAGTGCGTTCACGCTGATTTACAGTAAGGCCTCATTGTATTCGTATTACGTAAATGTATAAATCGTTCCGATTTCATGCTACTGTTTGAACCGAGGGTAATAAAATCAACATGGAGCACAATGGTATTTAACCCCGTTCCTAATACAACAGGCTACAATAAATTACAGGTCATTTTCTCAATTATTTCAATACTACCTTGATTATCCTTTGCTTGCTGTATACTAAATGATCTGTATTATTAACGTAATTAAGCGGCTCGAAAAACGAGCGTGTTTTTTTGAAAAGCAAACGATATGAAGGGATATTAAATTTGCCTTTATTAAAATTTAAATCGATCCTTGAATTACATAAAACGGACAGTCCATGTAAATAATGAATGATATACGATTTTGGTTAATCCCCAAACTGTCAGATTTGAATAAATCTATTCCTTGGGGCTTTCCTATTAATCTACGATGAGAAGTCTGTTACTACTAATAATGATACTTCCCAATCGTAGAAATATTCTTAAAGCCTTGCTTAAATGTGTAAATATTACTAACAAAATAAACACCCGGTATTTCCGTACGAAAAATCGCAGCTCTTTGTTAGTGAGTTTTTCCAAAATTGGTTTGATTCAATCATTTGATATTAATATATTTGTTTCTTTTCAGGTGAGTGTTGAGGGCGACCCAAACTTCAGTGGGCTGAGTTTGAGTATCAATTAACAATCAGGACAAGCCTAATTGGTTTAGTAAACTGTTGGGTAGGCCTTCTTGACATGACAGTTGTACGTGATTCCGATAATCGAAGGTTTCCAAATTCTAAATAAGGATTTAGGAATGGACATTTACAGAAATGTTTCGGACATTTGGATTTAATAGTTCGAACTTTAATGACCTCGCCGATCATCTACAAATACAAGTTATGTATATATACAGGGTGTCCAATGAGAAAATATTAAAATCACTTGTGATAACAGGATTTATTTATTAGTTTTTCGGTTTTGATGTAATAAATTAACACCTGTCACGGATGTTGTTGCCCTCGTATTGGTGGAATGTATCAAATCTATGAAATTTGACAGGAATTCGCTGGGGAGAGGGTCGAATTTTCAATTACAGGAGGGGCGAAAAATACCTAAACGCTTTTGTATGTCACTCCAGTAATCAAATTCCTGTAAAATACCATACATTTCGTACACTTGGGTAGTAAATACCGCAATGTGCGTTTTTTCGTGAGTTTGAGGGAAAATTGGCTTTCGGCTGATTCAATATAACCTTAGCAATCACATCGCGTGTAAATTTCGAGGTGCTTTTTGAAGGGTCCCTTGGCAGATCTGCAGAATTCTTCTAACACATGTGATTTAATTCATGCATTGGCAAAAAAATGCTGAACTTAAAGTCGGAAGTATCTCGTTTTTCTCTGAAAACAGCTAAGTTATTATATTCGTGTTTGCATTTAATTGTATAGCGGTTAACATTCGGAAATATATGTGTAGTAAAGTTGGGTCTAGTTTTAGTTCGTATTTGACTTTATCCCAAAAGCTTTTGGCCGAGTTTCGGTGCTTTATGACATTCTACTCGCATACCAAAACTTATCCTTCCGTATTAACTCGGTCGTTTGTACACTTGGAGCTAGTGGAAGAACGGTTCTGCAACGGCCGTTAATAGAATATCATTCGGGAAGTATGCCCTGTTGTTTGTTAGGTGGCCGTGCGCTAGAATTCTGAACACGCCACACTTAAATAGCAATAAATAATAGTATTAGGAACTCCGCCCATTCTATAGCAGTAAAATTCACACAAAACCCCCAATTGTGTCGTAAACCGGTGTAAAACATGAAAAGAGAATCTAATCCATCTCGACGGGCTGAAAGTTTTGAGATTTACGGCGATGCAGCAGTAAAGCAATTCGGCGGGTTTTCCGCGAGGAGAAAAGATTGATGTCTCACTTCGGTGACCGCATATGCTGTCCCACGCATTAAATCGATACAGTCGTAGCCGGATGTCTCCCGGAACGCGTGAAATATGACCGGTCATATGCGCCCCAGGCTAGCGATATAAGAAAATTCGGGTCGTTTATTTAAGCAAGCAGAACTGGCGAATTTTTTGCTGATCCAAGAAAATCGCTATGAATTTGTCTCCGCAAATATTGCCAGGGAAAAAAACAGAAATAGGAAAGTGCTCGCCAGATGTCTAGAAAACCACCAAATTCACTTTCAAGTCTTATGTTTTAAGCATGTCCCCCTCCCCTTTTCCGGGACATTTCCATACGTATTTTACGTCTAATTGACTTCGAAGTTTCAAAAACCGAATAGGCAGATGATTCCTTTTTGCTCATATATTTGAATGTTAAAGGACTTGGGCAAGAGACCCTTGCCTGACGGATTTTACAAAGGACACTCCAAGTCAACTTTCAACATTATTTGTAATAATTCCATGTGTAAGTTTCAAGAGATGTTGGAAAGTTTGTAGACGATTGAGTAACGGATATCATTTTGGGGTAAAATGAAAAGGTGCGAGACTTTTTGCAAACAGACCATGCTGAAACGGTCCGTGACCTCTCTCAAAAAAATTAAGCCACAGAAATCGCTCTTTTCTGGAGGTTAAGTCCTAGATGTTCTAACACCTCAGTGTTGTTGTCAAGGTGCTTTTTATTAAACCACAAACAGAGCGGCTCGCGAGCCATATGCGGCTCTTTCCGTACATACATGTGGCTCAACACATTGCATTTTAGCAGGTCCTGCTTAACGGGAGCCGTTTGAAAGGATGTGAGTATAACATTGTTTCATAAGCCTAAAGGGAGGATGAGAGTGGACAGGATGGTTGAGCAGGGCAGTCAAACAAAGCGACTAATAAGTAAGCGCAGGGCGCCCTCTATCAAGCAAGGTAACGTTGGTAATGGCGAAATGTGAAATTGATGGCTCTGGAATAATTTTTAAATTGTTGTGAGGCACATGATTGGCTCTTCCGTCTCAAAAGTTTGCCGACCCCTGGCTGATCGAATGAAACCCTGTAAAACTCCAAAATGTATTAAAACACCAGCACGAATTTTGGTCATCTATGTTGTTATCATCAGCGGAAGACTTTTTTAACAAAGGTGACCGAAAATATCCTCCTCTTCAAATTAGAACACTACAGTTGGCAGAAATGAAACTTCCGAGGGTACGCTGCTCGGCAAATAATCAGAGGAGGTTACAAAAACATAATTAGGAGGCCTTAACCCCCTAAGTTGCCGACCATACTTCTTCGCGGCGCCTTAGTGCCGATACCTTTGGCTAATACCCCTGATCACATAACAATCAGATTCGCCAAGTTTTATGCTTAGTTTGCCTTCGGTTACCAGGTGGCGTCACCGTTGCACGAGTAAACGCGATTCTAAAGTGCTTGGTATCATACAAATCAGCTGATTCCAAGCACTTTAGAATCGCGTCTGCTCGTGCAACGGTGTCGCCACCTGGTAACCGAAGACAAACTAATCATAAAACTACCTGCCAAATTTTACATTAACTTGGCGGATCTGATTGTTATGTGATCAGGGCTAATTCTTACTTACTTAGCCCAGTCAATGTGTTTGCGGAAGCTCTTCCATTCCTATTGATTTCTTTCTGTCAGCTTCCTTAGTTGCATCCTTCCTTTGCCAATCTTCCCTCTATTTGTTCATTGAGTGCTGTGGTTGGTCTGCCTCTTTTTCTCTTCCTCCCAATACCCCTTTCGCAAATTATTTTCACTATAATTTTGTTGTTCGTTCTGCACATATGCTCAAATCAGCTTAGCTTTCTTTTTTCTATAGTGCGATTCGGTGGTTCTATTCCTAAATTGTTTCTTACTTCCTCTTTTTACGCTCCTATCGTTCTTTGAAGCCCTACTCATTCTTCGCATTTGGCTTGTATTTAGCTTTTTTGCCTTTTGCTGAGTATCGATGCCTAACTTTCGTAGATGATTGTTGAACTCTTCTTTGGACACCTCTTTTTACCGTAAAAAGTTTTAGGCAAAGCTTTGTACAGTCTTGTTGTAACCGCTGATCGATTGTTTAGTTTTGGCCCGAATACTCCCTTTAAATCAAAAATCACCTCCAGGTACTTCGTTTGGATGTTTTATTTGTATTATTTCCCATTCCAGACCTTTTCAACTTGGCGTTCAACCTTGACTTGACCTTTGAAGTTTACTGTACACCTATCATGAAGTTGCTATTAATATTAGACTTTCCGCATACAGAAATTCGCTTATCTTGACATCTCATATACTTCTTCTTACCCTTTCGGATGCCTGTTTTGCATTATTGCCCGTCTTTTTTGCCATTTTATCCCTAAGAATTGCATTAAGCTTGGCATTCCCTCTTATTTCACTCTTTTATAACTTCTAAATACTGTTTACCATACTCCAAATTAGTGCTCTTGGTTTTATATTATACCTTTATTGGGTTTGAACCCCATCTGGTTCGCGCTTATTGTTGATTCCATAATTTCTCTGATACCTTATATTGTTTTGATTTGGTTCTGTTTCCTGTGTGTCATGACTCACGGTATGTTGCTGGATTACTTCCTATGAATTCTTTGAAGGACTTCACCCACCTTTGCTCTATTTCTGCTTCTTTTGCCTTATTTATTTCTTATGTATGTCCCTTTGGCATCCTAAATAATAGTTTTCCCAGGCCTCCATGTCTTACTTCTATTTCCCAAATTCTTCTCATGCTTCCGGATTTGCATTATTAACTAGTACCTTGACTTTGATTCTGTGTAGTTGGTTTCTTTGATTTTTTTCTTGGAGTTTTCTTTCTTGTTCTTAACCTCTTCCTTGATTTCACCGTTCCTTCTTACCATCTGCTTATTTTTACTGTTCTATTTAACATCACATGCATTATCTACTGCCGTTATGGTAATCTTCTCGAATTCGTACCCAAATTGTTCAACGTTTTCTATTTTTAATTTTTCTTTGGATTCTTCTATGTCTAGGTTTAGTAGTACCATATGTTGTTCTCCTATTAGATGATTTTGTTGTTTATAACTACTAATACTAGATAATCTGATCTCTTCGATCTCGGTGTTAGTTTCTAAATTGGGTTTCGACCAAGCGAGCAACCGACCACTTCCTAATTAACAACCTTTCTTGACTCTCACGTTTTTAATTTCCACCTTTTTCTCTTAACGCGAGGTCAATAATCGACTTTTCCATTCCTGGTTACCACCTTTGGTCTGTATTTGTGAAGATCTTTATGTTTGAAAACGTATTTGTCTCTATGAAATTATATAGTATGTTCGTAAAAAAAAAAAAAAACTCAAATTGAGTTTAATATTTTCGTGGAAGTAAACTCCTGGACAAAATTAACGCACCACTTCATTTTTTTCAAATAACTCCTAGATTAGAAGGATTTTTGACTTACTAATTTTTTTACAAGTAGGCTGTGGACCTCGGCTGTCATTTTTATCTCTGTTGTCATAGGTTTGTTTTGTTTAGAATTTGCAATTTTCATTTTATGTGATTCTTGACTTGGGAACTTTTCGTAATTCGATTCGAAATCTTCTTTTCAACGTAAGTTAACTTTAGTTATCATGATTTTTGTTATCAATTCATCATTTATGAATATCCTAGACTACAAAAATGAATCGAGCCAGAAACCTATGAGTGGAAGAATCGGTACAAACGGTAATTCTTTTGGGTGAGGGATACTCAATGCGTCAGATTGCTAATCGGCTAGGAAGACATCATTCCAGCGTTAGTCGCATGGTAAGCCGCTTTAACGAGACTGGATCTCACTCACGAAGACGAGGGCAAGGTCGAAAGCGGTGTACTATTCCAAGGGATGAGCGGTTTATTAGGCATTGCGCTCTGAGAAACAGGAAAAGCACTAGCACTGAGCTACAAAATGAGCTTAGAACTGTTCGCAATGTTCGAATATCGTCTCGAACTGTCAGAAGACGTTTAAAGGAAGCTGGATTGACTAGCAGAAGGTCGGCAAAAAAACCATTCCTAACTACGGAACACAAAGTTCGAAGACTGCGATTTGCCCGAAATCACCAATATTGGACTCTTGATGATTGGAAGAAGGTTTTATTCACCGATGAAACCAGAGTGAGCCTAAAATCTAATGATGGACGTGAACGTGTCTGGCGAAGACCTGGAGAAAGATTTTCGAGTTGCAATGTCTCTCAAAAAATTCCTTTTGGTGGCGGCTCGGTAATGTTCTGGGGAGGGATTTGCTTCAACGGTCCCACAGAGTTAGTCCCTATACGTGTGAGGTCTATGAATGCAGATCATTATCTGCAACACATCGTAGTTGATAATGTAATGCCATTTGCTCCCTTTATTGGACCTGATTTTCTGTTTATGCAAGATAATGCTCGACCCCACGTAGCTGCACAGGTTCTTGACTACTTGAATGCAGTTAATTTGCCGTTCATGGAATGGCCAGCGAACAGTCCTGACTTAAATCCTATTGAACATTTATGGGACGCCCTAAAAAGAAATGTTCGAAGTCGTATACCTGCACCTATCAATCATGACCAACTGGTAAATGCAACGCTTGAAGAATGGGAGAATGTTCCTCAGGGTTTGATTGAAAATTTAATCTCCAGCATGCCAAGGCGTATGGAGGTAGTAATTAGAAGCAGAGGAGGTCATACGCGGTATTAACATCGCGTTGAATACTCAAATTTCAGTTTTTACGAATTTTTCCGTTCTCACAATTTGAGCGATTTGTAGCAAAAAAAAGATTTGAAGTCAAAAAACAAAGATTTGAAGTCAAAAATGTTTGGAATTGAGGTCATGTTATAACACTAGTCTAATTTATGAGTTTTAGCGTAGTTTTGGTTTGATTTTAATTTCTATATTGAAATTAAGTACGTTTAATAAAGTGGTGCGTTAATTTTGTCCAGGAGTTTATATTTTAGTGCATATGTTAAAGTTGGTAAATTGACACTCACAGCTTCAAGATAAACAACAAAATGTCGAGCTGCCATATCCAGCCATATCTCCGGCCTCTTCCATGTTATTATCTGCAGTCTATTAAAATCCCCATAATGTTATCATTTTTCCTTAGAATCTTTGACTTCTTTTCTGTCGTTTTCGTTTGGCCCGTGTGTTATTGCTAAGCCGAATATTTCTTTTCCTTATTAGTTCAATTCTCATTAACCTCCCCGATGTAAATCCTCAACTTTTAAATATAATTTGCTTTAATTAGATAAGCTACTTCTATCGGTCCCCACACAGCTTCCTTTACCATGCCCTCGTTCCTTTTGATCGCAGTCATTTCTTCTTTTTTGTTTCTGTCTGTGTCAAAATCTTTATATTGTTTACCACAGACTGTGAGAGTCTTTGGCAAGTCGTACGTTGGCTTTAACAAAACCCATAAGCTGAAATTTGTTGTCGGTCCAAGGTCCTTATTAGAAACGTTACTACATTTAGTTACCTTTGGGTTACTCACTCAACGCTGTAACTGAAATGAACCATGTACGCTTTGAATCTAATTCCAAAAAGGGACGTTCTGTTTGCCCACTATGTTTTAAATCACAATGGGAACCTTACATTTTAATTCCTGATTTGTCCATGGTTTTGAATTTGCCTCTGGGATTTCTTTCCTAGTGTCCTTGAAGTTATGAACAAATTTAAAGCGGACATTTGTGCAGCTATATTCAAGGCTCCTGCCATAAAGGTGAATGTAATTCTTAGCGATCTATAAAGTTTAAGGTTTTGGCAAGTTCGGACGTCCTACCTTATGATCAAGTTGGTACTTTTATCATGGAAGCCATTTTAACGCCAAAATTTGATTGCAACGTCGGTACAATACTGTGTTTTGTTGAGGGGAAAAGTTAGCTTCAAAGCCCTTTCTTGTAAGGAAAAGCGAAATCAAGTTTGTGCCTGATATTTTGCAAAAAATACGGAAATAAGTTTGGAAGCGGAAAAATCGGAGTTGTATATTTAAAAGTGAAGTAAATTGATTTACCATTCGTAGTCACGTGTTATTGGCACGTACACAATAATTGTTCGGCTGCTCGTTTCTTGAACATTCAGGAATTTCATTAACGTGCTAAAGAGGGAAACCGTGCTCGATGATTTTGTTTTGATTTGTTTTCGTCCGTAGTTGGAGTACTCAATAAGGCGCCAGTTAGTTAATTCAAAAGGGCAATTTTCAATTTAAATTTCCATTAAGAAAGTCTTTGATCGTATATTTTTCTCTCCTCTTCTCTTATTTGCGGCGAGCATGATGGCGCGAAGGGTTTTGTATTTCGGCGAGGAGCGTTCTTAAGTGGTTGCTATTCAAAATGCAAATTACTACACTAATAGTCTGTGTGGGCCTGACACATGTTTACTTCATCATTACTGCAAACGCTAGATTGAGTGAAGGTAATGACTCTAATTAACAACAGCTTTCAATTAAGGTAGTGTTTGACGTGGAAACATAGTTACAACCAGTCCGTGCACCCGTTTTACTTTGCTTGTGCTTGATTAACTTCGCTCTTAGGACCTCCCTTCGCTTTGTGTACTTTTCGCGACATTCATCGGTGCGTGCTTAAACTTTAAATATTAATTAAACCCGAAATTCGATCGTTAACCCTAAATTATTTCCGAAAAACGGATGCGAAGCCACCGCTCGGTGTTTCAGGCCGTTCTTTCAAAGGGAAACCTGAAAAAGTGCTAGTTGAAATAGGCGGAAACTGCCTTAGGCAATCCGGGTCAGGAAGTATCTATGGCATTTAGGCCCACATTTCATTTCTTAACCTCCGTAATAACCAATAATCCTAAGGCTCCCTGTGGGACTTGTCACATTTATTCTTTATAGTTTTGGGTTCGGATATACTACGGATATTTTACGACTATCTGTCGTCGTACAAATCACGTGGGTGGGAAATTTTGCTTAGGATTTTACGATTATCCTACTTGAATTTTCTCTTCGGTCCAATTTATATTACATTTTGTCTCTTAAATTTCCGATTTCCAGCCTTAACTTTCACATTTCTGACAATCGTTGATGTTTTTACGTCATCCATCAACAGTCAAAAGTAAATACACAAAAAAATAATTGCAGTAAACTAAACGTCGATAAGAATCAAGCACGATTCAGAAATAATTCCACCCGCTGTCAGAATTCCCAGAACCTTTTTTTCCTTTTAGTTAGGATTTCGCTTTTGTGTTGCTGATATAATCGGAACTTCGATATTCGAAACAATATTCGGAAGTGCTTTTTCGTGTTACATGTAATAACTGGTAAGTATATGTTTATTTGTAATACGAGTCCTTCTGTAACCAATAAAATTTATACACTTATTTAGCGATGCCTATTTGATTCTTGGACGTTTTTATATTTCTTTGAAATTTGGAAAATTATTGATGATATTTTATTCATGAGTTTTATACTTTCTGTTCTATGATTGTTGTGTCCTGGCTCGTTTTTTTCTTTCCTTTTGCCTTTTCACTTTTTGTTTATCTTGGTCACTTCCAGTCCTTCGCATATTCAGTCTCTATCTAAATTGTTCTTTTTGAATATCCCACTCCTTCATTATCCCTCCCGTTTTCTCTTATCGAAACACTTTTATTAAATTCTGTAACTTTGAGGAATTGATTGAGGGTCAAACCTTAAAAAAATGTTCGCTCCCTCGTTTGTTTTCATTCTTCTCAGTGTTCACTCTTTTTGTCATTTGCCTTCTTCTCTTCCCTTTGTCTCTGAACTTTATATATGTACTCTTCTATTTGAATATTGTGGTTTGCCCTCATTCCTCTCGTACCTTTTCATTGAAAGTTTGTGTTGGAATGTTCTACAATTTTCGTCGAAAATGTTGGTTATACTTTTTGCATACATTTTTGTAGAATGGACCGAAACTCTAACATTTAGAAACTCTCTTTAAACATACGAGGTCTGTCTAATAAATACGCGAACTCAGAGGTCATAAAAACCTTATTTTACAAAATTTAGGCTAAATCAATTTTATGCCCTTCAAAATACTCCCCATTTGTAGCAATACATTTGTCCCATCTCCTTTTCCACTGTTCAAAGCATCCCTGGAAGTCCTCAAAAGTCAGGTTCTTCAGCCGCCTCGTCATTTCACGTTTTATCGTCCCAGTGCCGCCCCCGCATGACCATTTTGCATTTCGGGAATAAGAAATCGCAGGGGGCTTAGTCTGGCGAGTAGGGAGGGTGATCAAGCGTGGTGATCGAATTTCTGGACAGAAACTCGCGGATAATTACTGCTGAATGTGCAGGCGCATTGTCGTGATGCAGCAGCCATCCATCACCATCACACAAATTTGGTCGCACACGACGTACAGGGTCCTTCAAGCGCTTGAGAACCTCCACGTAGAAGGCAGCATTCACTGTTTTCCCTTCAGGAAGAAATTTGTGGTGGACAACACCACAAATGTAAAATAAACGAACAAATTGCTTTGCATCGTCATTGCAGTCTTCACGGCCCTCTCTTACATGCTTGATCTGTTGTCTTCAGTGCATTGTCTCTGTAAACAGCCTTCAACATTCCATGAATTTCCTGAGAGGTTTTCCCAAGTTTCACCAAAAATTTGATGTTGAGTCGGTGTTCCATCTGTTCATCAATCTCCATGCTCGACAAGAGTAAAAATAAGGCGTCACAGAAAAAATCCTATCTCTAGCTGTAGGCTCGCTTCGACGGTTTGGCGGTTACTGAAGCTCCAGTGGCTCCCCCGCGAATAGAGCAGCTTTCTCTCTTATTTTGCTTTCTCAACCTTTAATCTCTCTTGTTCTATTTAAATATTGCATTGTTTGCTCATTTGTCTCGTCCCTTTTTATTGAAACTTTGTCTTGGAATTTTCGATAATTGTACTGGAATTAATCGATCAAAGCTTAAACATTTGAAAGAACCTTTTATTTGTTATTTTTTATTTAAATTTTCCTCTGTTCTTTCGCCCCTTTTCCTTAAAAAAATTTCTTAGAATTTTTTATAATGTAGAGTTCATTGTAGTTCAATCCTTTAAAATTTCTGCTTGTCTCGTTCGTTGTACCTTTTCAGCCTTTTTGTTTGTCGTTGTTACTTTCAACCCTTCTTATCTCTCCTGTATTATGTATATGTTGCATTTTGCCTCGCTTGTTTAGCCCTCTTTCGTTACTTTCAATTCAATCTTTTTTCTTCACTTTGCTTCGTAATCTTTGATTTGCCATCTTCTATCTAGATTTTCCATTCATTCCTCACCCTCTTTCGCCATCAATTTTTGTTGGAATTTTTTCAGAACTTTGTGGAATTTATGAAAGCTTAATTATTTAAATATTATCCCTTTATATACAATTCTCTGTCCCGTTCCTTTTCCTTCTTCTGCCTTTTCATTCTTTTTCTTTGTATTTGCTATTTTCAGTACTTCGCCTTCTCTTGCATATTCTTTTCTTATTCAAAATGGTGTCTTGTTTGTTTTATTTTTTCTGCCTTTTCAGCTTTTTTGTTTGTTTTGATCACCTTCTGCCTTCTCTTTGTTTCGCACGCTTTTATCTACATTTTTCCATTTGAATATTCCATTTTCTTCGCCTTTCGTCCTGTTTCAAAAAATGTTGTTACATTTTCTCTAATTTTTGTGGACTTAGTTGAAGCTCAAACATTTAATTCTTCAAATTCTTTAAATATAGTTCGTTTCAATCTTTGTCTGTCTTTATCAGTTTCAATTCTTGGCTATCTCTCTTCGCCTTGTTTCTCAACCTGTTGTGTGTCCTTTTGTATTAAAATATTGTATTTTCCTTCCCCCTCCCCTTTTGTGGCCCTTTTGTTTAAACTTTCTTAAATATTTAAAAATTCTCTCCCTGTCGTATTCGTATTTTTCTACCTCTTCCTTTTTGTCCTACCTTTCCACTCCTTCTTTGTTCTCTGTCCTTGTCTATTCACATATTGAATTTTTTCTTTTTCTAGTCACCCTTTTCTGGAAAATTTTTGTTCAAATTTTTTTAAATATAAATAAAAAGTTCTTCCTTTATATATAATTTCTTTTGCCTTTTTGCCCTCTCTGTTTGTCTTCGTTTTCATTCATTCGCATTCTATTCTCTTTTTTCTCAGCCCTTTTTTCTTTCATCCTCTTTTATCGAAATTTTGTGTTGGAATTTTATGTAATTTTGCTGGAATTAATCGAAGCTCTTCTTTAAATACAATTCGGTTCTTTTCTTCAGTCTTTTCGCTCTTTCCTTCGTTATTTTTGAATCTTCGTTTTCTCTCTTCTCATTGTTTCGGTGCTCTTTTCGTTGTATTCTTCATTCGAGGTTGAAAGTGGGTTTCAACATTTTATTTTAAAATATGACCTTCCTAAATTCAAAATTTGAGTCCTTTATTCGAGCTTTGGTCAAATTTTTTGACTCCTACTTCGATTCAGTACCGAAAATATACAATTTTCAGGTTCAACATTTCATTCCATTATTCAAGATTTGGTACTTTAAATCCTTCTCCTTCTCTCTTCTAATTGTTTCCCTCCTCTTCCTATTCTCTCAAAATTTTTGTGTTGGAATGTTCGATAATTTTATTGGAATTAATCGAAGCTCAAACGTTTAAAAACTAAAAAGAAACTCAATAATTGCGAATAAGAACGTAACCTGGTGCGGTGTTTTCTCTTAATCAAAAGGAAAGGAGAAAATAACACCGTAGGGATAAAACGACCGAAACTCGTAAGCTTTTATTAACCAATTTATTGAATTCCTAAAACGTTATCCAATAATAACAGAGAGACGCGTGTTATCTGTACCCCCCAACAAGAAGCAACAAGGTAATAAAATTAGCCTTAACAGATTATTTAAGTTCATTACAAAGTGTTGAATGTAATAACGAAGTTAGGGATGGAAACCCACTTTCGAGGTTACATCGCGTTTAATTACACCCCTCGAGTTTTCTTTGTTGATTCGGCCATCGGATGTGATGTTATTCTTTGGTTAGGGACAGCAACTGGTAGGTTATTAACTACTTGAATTTGTACGTCGGAAAACAATAAGAGAGGGACGAAATAAACTACCATTCTTTTTCTTTTAAGATACGCTTTAGAAAATTCCGGTGGAGAAATCCGGAATTAGACGTATAACATATAATAAAACAGCGGGTGTTCAGTGTTTATGTTGCACTCGAAATTTTGTTCTTTTTTCTTTTGATTTACAGAGTTAGTTTTATTGGGAATGGCCATAATAAAAAAACTTGCAAGTTTTGCTAACTGCAGAGTATCTCTAAAAATCTATATTTTTTCCACCTACATAATTACTGCAACGATTTTACTAAGCCGTACTGTAGCTTCGTGTAAATTCTTCTTGTTAAACTAGCATTTATCTTAAACCGTATATCGCGTGATAGTAATTTTCGGTGTTTGAAATTTCTGGTAGATGTGTTGACTGACCGCTTTTACGGGGGCGCATTTTTATATATGCGGCCGCTGCTTATTCTAGAATACGGTAGAAGTCTCCAGGGTATTTCGGACGCCGACGTGTTCTGCTACAATGTTGAAACTCTTTACAAGTACGTTTCATACCAAAGTTAGAAGAAGGACTTTTAAAGTAAAAAGTAAGAAATCAGAATCGGACATAATTTCAAATAAAAATCGTAATAAAAGTCAAACTTTAAATGTACAAAACAGAGGTGGTAATCCTTTTCCTGCAAGCCAGTTTATTCTTTTTCACAGTTTGAGAAGTTTTCAGACGCTTCGATTTTTAACGTTCGCAAGTGGTGATTCAATTTCCTGACCTCAATTGCAACAAGTTCACTTTGTTATTATCCGATTTTCAGTCGAGTAAAGATTATCGATCCATATAAAATAAGAAGAGGTCAAACAATCGTCTGAATACATCGACCTTTTAACAAAATTAATTAGTCCTTCTACACGAAAGATTTTAGCAATGATGCGGAAATGAACAACCAGAGAACCAACACGGTCTTCCACTCGAGTTGTTTTCTCATTGTTAACGTGGTTTACTGTCAGACCAATTAAAACAACTTCATAAAGGCGGCACCGTTGTTTCTTTGTTAATAAATTATCACCCTCCAATTAAGAATTTATCAGGGTCGAGTTAGAAGGTGTCCGAAACAAAACTTTTACATTTATCCGTTTCTAACTAAAACGAGCTTTTAAAAGTGTCCCTAAAGTGTGAAGTTTCAGGGTTGTTTAGAACCTAAAGTTAGTTTTCAGAATACAATAGTTTGGATGGAACAAAAATATCCGGTCGGTCTCTCGTTGAGCTTTCTTACTCGAATTTATACGGGATTTAAATAAATAACTTGAACTCGCCTAGGGCAAATATAGAGTTTAATCAACGTTAATGTTTGCCGCATTGGAAAATGACATTAAGACTTCCTAGTTCATCTGCATGCAATCTGATTCATGCATTTATTAGTAATGCGGTTTCTCTGCGCCTTTGCAGTTGCGTCTGTTTGTAAACTTACTAACGATTCCTAGTTGGTAATCTTTGTTAAATACCTGACTTTGATCACTATTTCAACATTCGAAGGTACATAATTTACTACGTCTGTGCATTTTAATGGATTGAAATGCTCAGATGTGCATATCTTCTTCAATTAATGAAATATTTGCATAGCAACTTCGAAAATTTCTCATTAAATTAAGTAAGTCCACCTGCGAGATTAAAAATATTTTTATACAACAGCGAATGTTGTAGAAATTCTCTAAAAACTAGGATATTAATTGCTCAAGCTGTTTTGTTTAATACCAAGGTAATCTAGAAGAATAGGGACCTAAAGACCAGAATACGAATACTTTCCCATGCACAGTCCTAATATTCCAAAATTCAACTCAGTTTAGATTCAAAATTCAGTTTGGAATGCTTCTTCATTTCAAAATATAAATTTATCCCAGAATGTGAGTCCATCCATCATTCGGCATTTTATTCTCAAATATTTTTGCTCAAATTTTAAGCTTAGAAAATGAGCCTAAATTTTGTATAAAAATATAAATCTTTTAAGTCTAACATTTGAGTCCAGTCGATTCGTTAATTTTTGCTTGGATTTTGAGTTCAAAAGGCGAGCCCAAATTTTATACAAAAATATAATACTTATTTCAATCCGTTAAATTAAATTGTTGGGCTCGAAAATAAGGTCTAAATTTTATACAAAAATATAAATCTTGAAAATTCATGGGTAATTTGAAACTGTTGTTCGAAGTTTTACGTTAGAATTGTTTATCTTTGCCTGTATTTTGAGCTCAAGAAGCTGGTCTAAATTTTGTACTAAAAGATAAATCGTTCAAGTTCAAAATCTAAATCAATTTTTCAACATTTTCTGTTTGAATTGTTTATGTTTGCTTAAACTTTTGGCTCAAAAAACCAGTCCAAATCTTATACAAAAAAATGAATTCTTCAAGTTCAAAATCGAAATCCATTTTTGAAAGTTTTCTGTTTGAATTATTGATTTTTGCTTGGTTTTTTTGGCTCAAAAAACGAGTCCAAATTTTATACAAAAAAAAATGAATTCTTCAAGTTCAAAATCGAAATCCATTACTATTCAAAAATTTATGTTTGATTCGTTGATTTTTGCTCGGATTTTTATCTCAAAAAGCGAGCGCAAAATTGTTACTAAAAAAAAAATCCTTCAAGTTCAAAATTTTATGTTTAGTTTGTTGATTTTTGCATGGATTTTCAGCTCAAAAAACGAGTCCAAATTTTATACAAAAAAACTTAATCCTTCAAGTTCAAATTTTTATTTTGTTATTCGAAATTCTATGTTTGATTCGTTGATTTTTGCTTGGATTTTTACCACAAAGGCGAGCCCAAATTTTGTTCAAAAACGTAAATCCCTCAAGTTTAAAATTTGAATCCATTATTCAAGAGTTTTATGTTTGATTCGTTGATTTTTGCTTGGATTTTTAACTCAAAAAACGAGCCCTTTTTTTTCAGGAACATTAATTCGTCGATTTTTGCCTCGATTTTTTTAGCTCAAAAAGCGAGTCCAGATTTTGTACAACAAAATGAATCGTTCAACTTCAAAATTTGAATTCATTTTTCAAAATTTTATGTTTGGTTAGTAGATTTATACTTGGACGTTGGCTCAAAAAACTAGTCCAAATTTTATGCAAAGCAATACTTCAAGTTCAAAATTTAATTTCATTATTCAAAATTTTATGTTTGATTCGTTGATTTTTGCGTGGATTTTGAGCTCAAAAAGTAACCCCAAATTTTTTTTAGTAACATAAATCCTTCAAGCTTAATATGTATTTGAATCCATTATTTGAAATTTGACGTTCAAATCGTGGAATTTTTCTCAAAAGGAAACCCTAAAATTTACACAAAAATATAAATCCATCAAATTCCAAATTTGAATCCTCGATTTTTTGCCTTGATTTTGAGTTCAAAAGGCCAGTCTAAATTTTGTAGAGGAATATAAATTCTTCAAATTCAAAGTTTGAATCCATTATTCGAATCCTTGATTTTTGTTTGGATTTTGAGCTTACAATTTTGTACAAAAATATAAATCCACAAGTTCAAAATTTGAATCGATTACCTATTCGAAATTTGGCCTCGAATCGTTATTTTTGCTTGGATTTTGATCCCACAATATTTGAAATATTTGAAAGTTGACTTTCAAAGCGTTGATTTTTGGTTGTATTTTGAATCTAAAAAGTTTGAATACATTATTTAAGTTTTGCTGTACAAATTGTTGGCTCATTCTTTGATTCAGCACTAAGTAAACAATCTTAAAATTGCACAAAAAATATAATATTCGCAAATTTAAAATTTGAATCCTTCATTCAAGATTTGGTGTTTAAACCTCGCCTTTGTTTCGATTCGGGATTGAAAATAGATTTCAAAATTTTTATCTCAATATATGACCTTGCCAAGTTCAAAATTTGAATCCTTTAATCCATGTTTGGTGTTTAATTTTGTTTGTTCTCAATTCAGGTCGAAGGATGCCCTCTAATTTTCTATATTCCAAATATAAAATATTCAGGGTCAAAATTTCAGTCCATTATTTAAGATTTGTGGATTAAAAATTTGACTCTTGCTTCGATTCAGTGCTAAAGAAACAATCCTACATTTTATATAAAAATATAAACTTCACAACTTCAGAATATTAATTCAGTACTCAAACATTATCGCCGGAGTGGCCGAGTGGTTAAAGCATTCGACTACGACGCGGACTTTCTACCGAATCACAGTAGTGGAGAAGGGAGCGTAGGCGGTTGTCGAAAACGTGGTGTTTACCACATCTCCCCGTACGTCTAAACATGCTAGACAACCGGTTATGAAAGCGACTTAAGAGGCCTTAACCCTCCATATTACCGACCATACTCCCTCGCGGTGTATAAGTGCCATTACCCTTACTGAAACATCTTTGAGTTTTGCTTTTCAACTCAGGACTCAAAATACGAACGGAATTTCAAATATACCAAATTTAAATTTTCTATTTGTGTTTTGGAGTTTTCATTTTGACTCTGAATCGTAAGCAGAGACATTCGGCGTTTTCAGCTAATATTAAAACTTGAAACCTGAAAAATCGAACGATAGCTGTTAACTGAAACATTCATGGTTTATCTTCAAGTTTTGTTATTGATTTTCGATTAACTTTTGAGACATTTAGTTTGAAAATTTGTTTTGGAATTTTCGAATTTTAGATATTCAGGATTAAGCACTACTCTGAAATAGTAAACTCAAAGTTAGAAACCGGAGGTGTAAAGTCTCAATCGATAGTCAAGCTTAAAGCTTAAACCCATTGTCAATACTTCAAACTGAGAATCCTGATTTGAATATCAAATTTTGGTTTTTGCATTTAAGATTCAAACACAAATTTTATTAATAAAATATTTTCCTCCCAATTGGAACTCTGAATCTTGTAATTCAGATTCGTTCTTTAAATAGCGTTTGGCCTTAAGCTATTTGGGTCCCTGCTTATAAACGAACAGGGATTCGTCGACGTCTTAAAGTCAGATCAGAACTGTAAAGCCAGTCTTTACCACCAACTTGTGCAAATTGAATTTTAAACTAGATTTGAATTTTTAATTTGCAACCCAAAATGGGCTTAAATTTTGTATTTAGTTTGAAATTCAAATTCAAATTTTTAACTCGGAATTCTGAGCCAAAATTTTGTTAGAATTTTGAAGCTTTTTGGAGTAGTTTAGGAGCTTTTTACTGTGTCTGAATATTTTTAAAGAAAATATTCACATTTGAAACCTTCGAGATTTCAATTTAATTACCTGAAATGCTGCAAATTAGGACAATTTTTCAACGACGATTTTAGGAGTACTTTAGAGCATCTAAGTAGTTTGTATAGATTGTCAAAAATATTCATGGATTTTAGAGGTTCTTAAAACCTTCGGGATTTTAATTTAATTGCCTGGAATGTCGCGAATTTTGATCATTTTAGGTGGTTCGGCTATTTTTAAAAAATACTCTTAATAAATTGTCGAATTTTGGGAATTTTGAAGAACGTTTAGTGTCTTTTGAAGTCTCTTAAATCTACAAAAACCTTCGTTCTGAATTTTTGTATTGTATTGTATCATTACTTTCTGTTCACTTGGAAAACTGAAACTAAAATAACAACACAGAAGGGATTAATTAAACTTACATTGCAGGATCCAAAAAGCCAGAAATTCTTTTCTAATCGTAGTATGACCTTGTGCTATATTATTATTTCATAGAACAACTTGAGATCGATGTGACCCTACTTAATAAACATAGACATGTTGACCGTTGTTAATCCTAACCCAACTATAACCCTCCTAATTTTATTTGGACAAAGAGAAAAATAAGCCCATTTTGCTGTTACTCAATTTCACCATTTGACTCCGCAAAAAATTCTTCGAGAGCTGTTTAAATGACGAGACGATAATCAATTTTAAGCTCACCTTTTTCCTATTAAACTCCTTAACAATAAATTTGTATTGAGACGTTTTACGATTTTACAAACAGATAGATAACACCCTAACCCCCTAACGCATTGTGAACGTAAACAAGGAGTTCGTTAGAAAACACCGCCTTTAATCCCATTCGATTACTTTAACGTTATTTTTATACAACAAACGCCGAAGGAAATTGGAAAACTCCGAAACAACTCCAGACCAAACAAATATTGCAACTTTTCTTTAACACCATATTATTGGTACAGGATTGTTAGGGGTATTTCCTTCTGTATCGAGTGGGAGACTGTTTCTACTAAATTTTAATAATAAAGGCGGACTTTTAATGGAAAACGGAATTGACTTTAGATTTTTATTTTCTCCCGCCTTATCGGTATTAAAATCGTGAAAAATATTTTTTTTGCTGGGAGAAACTTTAGGCTTTAAAACATTTCGGGAAGTCTTCGGAGATGTGAATCGCAAAGCTAATATAAATTTCCATTCGAATGATCTGTTTATCTATTTACGTAGGTGCTTTCAACGGATAGACGTAGTAACACCAAAAATTTAATTTTGAATTTAACCTTAAAATTTGACAATTTTTAATCTTGATTTTGAGATATCAACTGTGATTCCGATTAGTTTGAACCTAATCCTTGTTGAAGCTTAAAAAATTCCAGTACAGTTTCTAATTTCGAGTTTCATAAGTTTCAATCTCGATTTTGAAATATCAACTTTGGATACGATTTTATTTGTAGTTTGAAATATCAGATCTGAATCTGATTTTCAATCAAGTTCAAAATATTAATTACAGGTTTGAATTTTGCATTTCAAACCTTGGTTTCGTAATATCCACCCTGAATTCGTTTTCAGGAAATTCAATAAAAATTCCGAAGGCTTCAAAAATATTTTTAAAAATGATGGATATTTTAAAGAATTTATGAAAACATTTTTAATAAATACTTCAAATCTCTAAATCCCTTTAAAAGATTGTTTAAAAAATACAAAATTTCATGTAATTAACCAAAAATTTTGAACGTTTCAAGTATATCTAAAATCCATGGATATTTTTGATCATTTATTTTTTAAAAATACTCAGGACCTCCAAAGTGCTTCAAAAGGTCGTTTAAAAGTACCCAAAATTCGCCACATTTCAGGAAATTAATTTTAAAACTTAAAGGTTTCAGGTGAAACTGATGGATATTATTGATAATTTATTAAAATGTTTATAACAAACATTCCGGAGCTCTTAAATGCTTCCAAAGGTTGTTTAAACCTAAAATTCGCCACACATCAAGTAATTAATTAAAATCCTCGAAAATATTAAAGCTGTTTGATGAGACTAAAATGCACGTACAGGTTATTTAAAAATTCCTAAAATTTCAGAAAATTTAATTAAAATCCAATGGATTTAGATATCTTCAAAAACCGTGACTAAAGGTTTTAGATATCCCCGAAAATCATGGTTATTTATTAAAATATTTAAAAAACATATTTGAAAGCTCTAAAGTGCTGCTAAAGGTCATTTCATTCAAAAAATTCAAAACATTTCAGAAAATGAAGCCAAAATTACGAAGATTTCAAGCACCTTCAAAAGCCAAGAGTAAAGTTCATTTAAAAATCCCCAAAATTTCCAAAATCTCAGTTAATCACATTATAATTAAATACCTCCCACATTTGTAAAGTATTGTTGAAGGTCGTTTAAAAATCCCCAAAATTTTCAACGTTTCGGTTAATTACATTAAACTCCCGAAGGTTTCGGGTATCTCCGAAAACGATTGATATTTATTAAAATATTTTTAAAAAATATTTGAAAGCTCTACAATGCTGCTAAAGGTCGTTTTTCAAAAAGTTCCCAACATTTCAGAAAATGCAACTAAAGTCGAAGGTTTCAAGCATCTTCAAAAACCACGACTAAAGAGCTCATGTAAAAACTTCCTCCCAAAAACGACAAATATTTGTGGTAATTTCTTAAATTATTTTTCAAATATACTCAGAGGCTCTAAAATGTTGTTAAAGGTCGTTTAAAAACCCCCAAAAACGTTTCAGTTAATTACATTAAGATCCCGAAGGTTTCAGATATCTCGAAAAAGATGGATATTTTTGATAATTTATTAAAGTATATTTAAAGATTATTCAAAGACTCAAAAATACTAAAGCTCATTAGTTAACTTACATTAAAATACGGAAGGTTTCAGGTATCTCCAAAAACGGGGGATATTTTTGATAATTCACTAAAATATTAATATTTTCCAGAAAATACTTTTAAAAGTCATTTGGAACTCGTATATTTTCAGCATTTAAATTAAATTTGTTTGATAATTAAAGTATTTTTAAGAAATACTAAAGAGCTTTAAATGCTTCGAAATATCGTTTGGAAACTCTCAAAGTTCCTAACTTTTCAGGCTTGTAAGTCAAACAAATTAAAATTTGGAAAGTTTCATGGAATTCAAGCCAAATACCGAAAGTTCGACATAAAAATGTAGTAAAGCGCCCTAAATTATTAAAACCAATCTAAGTCGCTAAATTAATGTTTCCAGCATTAAAATCGTCAAATAACTAACGTAATTATCTCCCGTTGAACTCTGTATGTGCGTAAATTAGATGACAGTTCTGTAAATTTAACAGTAAACGAACAGCAACTTTGAAAATTTGAGTTAGGTAACTACGTAGGTGATAAATTATTAAATAGAAATCTCTAGACTTAATTAAACTAGAAAGTGACGTTTACCTTCAACATTCACCCTTAAAGATTTTCATCGCCGTAGCGTTTCGAATTTTCATGAAAATTGAAACGCTGCTGCATCCTGTTACTGCCGCACCTCAAAATTGGATTTCTTGTAACTTTGCACTGGTCTTATAAAAAGTGTTCGATTTTTGCTTGGGCGCTTAGGAGGTTAACAGATCGGAATTCCTGGTGATGCAGTCAGGTGCTAAATTGGTAGCTAAAACTAATTTGATTGATTTGCTGTAATTATAGGCCACTTGTACCTTAGTTGGGCGCAAATTAGCTTTGTTCCGGTACAACTCTGTTTAATTGGACGACGAATTAAGGCAGCAATCCCGTCCTTTTCTTATTTTTGATTTTTTTAAATTATTAGGTGGTATTTGAGGATTTTATTTTTTTTAAGACATTAGGTGCAGCAAAAGTAACGTTCTTTTAGGAGCTGCATTAAATTCAAGGACCCATTATTGTTTCCCATCCCAAAAAAGCTGGTTTTGCTTTCGAACTTTGGCGCCCCATATCCTTTAATTAATAATTAATATTAACTTTTGGACTAAGGTAATTCCAGGTAAATCGTAATAGTTTGGCCTCACGAATCTACTGTTGGTCTGTGTCTCATTACTTACGGACCACCTTGTATGTGAAGGCATACTTAAGCAAGTAAATTCGTTTAACTTCACGCTGTTCGGTCCTCAATGACGTCATTCAGAACTCTCTGGAAGTTGCTGATATTTCTTACGATTTGCAGATAATATGAATTGGTACAAAGATATTAATTGAATAAAACAATGCGCAATAAGATTGTTGATAAATACCTTCGCAATTCGTTAAAAGGGAGAAAAAACTTGTAAATTAATATAATAAGAATGGCGGTGTAAGAGGAGAAGATTCAAATACTGACTCGATCGCGTGCTTCTTTAAAATCTGGTTCTAATTAAATTTGTAGAAGTTTTCCAAGAGGAGAAAAACAATCTAAAGCGATAAGTATTCCGTTCACAAAGGGAAATCTTACAAAGGACATAAACTTTCCGAGTTTTGACTACTTTAAAGCCCTTAAAGTTTTAAATATAAATATGGTCGAAATTTAATCAGTTCACGTTTTATGTCTCTTATTTAGGCGCTTTTTTTCTTCGTTTCCGCATGTTGTTTTGGTGACTGGGAAAACTTTAGTTTAGCTAAGTGTATGTATTACGAACCGAGGAAACTAGCCCAAAGAATAAAAGGAACCCACCTTTAAAGTTCAGACAAGCGTGATCTTTCTAAATTACATTCAAATGCGCAAGTTGTGGTACGGCAAACTTCCTCGAAGTTTATGCATTATACAATAGTTTATAACGGCAGTTAACCCAAAACAGTTATTGATCCCTGTTGGAAACAATACAACCGGCATGCTTAATTAGTCAAATTAGACCCCCCAGATTCAGACAGTTAACCTAGTTTAGTTGCGACCCGCACTTTTAAAGTGTAAGAGTTAATTGGTTCTGATACAGCACAAAGCACGTACTACAGAATTTGCTAATAACTGTAATACAACATTGCCCAACTCTATTATTTACCTACTGCTGGAAGCTAATAACACAATTTTCCTCGTAAACCAAGCTGCTGAATAAACATATACAAGAAATATACCTCCGTAATTACGTGTTGAGGCTATTTTTTTCTTACTGAAACAAGAGGAAGTTTACTTTCGTTTTGCAACACATAGAAATGTTGGTCGGTGAAAATATTCCCATAGAATTTTTTCCAAAAATTTTCTATTCAACGAGAGGCATAATACAATCCCAGAACTGCTCTAAATTAAACGTGTTACAAAGCGAATCCAATCCCTAAACCTTAAATTCTTGAATGAGCCAAATCGCCAGCAAATCTGTTATCAGATAATAATTTAAAATTAAATTATAACAATTAAATACGATTTTAGAACATTTACTCATTGTGAATGTTGGAATTACTCCAAAATCAAAACTGCCATGAAGTGAATCCAATCCCTAAACGCCTAAACTTTACGTTTTCGATGTGGCAAATCACGTAGAAAATCTGTCATCAGCTGATTAAATACATTTAAATTACAATAATAAACTTAAATACGATTTTAGAACATTTACTTTCCCACTATTGTTGGAATTACTCCAAATCAAAACGTGTTTCGAAGCGGATGCGTAAAGTCATTTGCGTGATGCGTGTATCATGCATGCTTTTTACGTTCACATGCGTCTTCAGTATGCAGCCTCGCTATAATCACCCACTTATATTATTCGCGCACATTTATATTAACCGAGCACTTGATTGCGACACGTTGATAGGCTTTCACTGTACTTTGGTTAAAGAAAATGCACCTTTTATATAGGCAAGCTTCCAATCCAGCAATTTCTACGTTCTTCCAGTACGATGACGCATACCGGTCACTCGCGTTAACCGCAGAAACCTCTATTGGCGGATGACGCATAAGATCTCGCACCTGCTCTCCGCGACTGCTGACGCGTCTCGTTTCACTGCCCCCCTCTTCAAGTCTGTTCTGTCCGGGAACAGGTCTCGACCCTTGATTCCTGAAGAACGAGTCAAGACGGTATCGGCATTGTTATATTCTGCATTTTCCACTGCGGTAGAAGTAACAGTCTGCACTCCTCTTTGGTTTAAATGCAGGCTTCAGATCAAAACTGCAGACCAGGATAGCAACATCGGAGTCCTTGAAGACACCTCCAGCATATTTCGTACGATTCTCCAATCTAACTGATCCAGTCCACAGGTTGACAAATCGTCGAGCCATTCGCATGGCCTAACGAAAGCGTCGGACAAATTCGTCATTTTTACTCCTAAATTCAATTCTTAAACCTTGGATTTTCAACTGAAGCAAATCTAGTAGGAAATCTGTCGATCAGAAAATAAATTTAGATTAAATGACAACTGTAAATTTGAGTATGATTTTCAGTTACTTTTCCACTGATGTTGGAACTACTCCAAATCAAAACGTGTTTCGAAACGAATCCAATCCGTAAACCTCTAATTCTTGAATCTGGCAAATTAAGTAGTCATCAAATAATATATTAAGATAAATTATAACAATTAAATGCGATTTTAGAACATTTATTTTCCCATTGATGTTGGAACTACTCTAAATCAAAATTGTAATCAAGTAAATCCAATCCTTAAACCTTAAATTTTCAAATGAGACAAATCTAGAAGCAATTCTGTCATCAGGAAATAATTTTAAATTAAATGACTTCAATAAACTTAAATACCATTTTAGAACTTTTAGTTGGAACTACTCCAAATCAAAACAAGAAAGTGAAGTTTTAAATTCTGGATTCATTCAAAGCAAGTAACAGACCTGTTGTGAGATAATCAATTGAAATAAAATTAAAAACTATTTTTAGAATATTTACATCTCTACTGATGATGAAACTACTCCAAATCATACGAAGCGAATCCTATCCCCAAACCTTCAGCCTTAAATTCTAAATTCATATAAGACAGGCAGCAGGCCTGTCTTAAGATAATAAATTAATCGAATTATAAAAATAAATTAAAAACCCTATGTCGAACATTCACATCCCAACTGGTGGCTCTAAATCAAAACTGTAGTGAAGTGAATTCAATCCATAAGCCTTAAATTTTGGATTCATTTAACGCAAGTTTCAGGCCTATCATGAAATAATAAACTGAAATAAAATCAGAAATATAACCAAATGATGTTGGAACTGCTCCAAGTAAAGCCTATTATGAAGCAAATCCATACTTAAACCTTAAATTCTCGAATGAGTTAAATCAAGTAGGAAGTCTGCCACAATGATATAATAAATTTGTCATCAAAGCCTATCATTTTGGAAATTGAATTGAATTGAATATCTATAGTGATACAGGAAGCAAAAAACCCTATAATTAGCTATTTCTTTCTACTAAGGGCCGGTCTTTCAATCTCCTAATCAATTTATCCTATTATTTTCTATGGCAACCTTTGTTATTACAATCGTTTCCATAGAAAATATTTGCCAAATAGCTTATTAGGAGGTTTATTAGGAGATTGAAAGACCGGCCCTAAAACCAAAATATCTTTTTCCATTTTAGAATATGGTACTAGCTGATGACAATACTTGTAGTTACCCCCTCTTTCAAACGTAAATGAATTAAATGCTAGTTTTTAAAATTATATTACTTGTAAAAGCAATTAGTGCCCTACTGAAGTTGGAACTACTCCAGGTTATAACTATTATATTTTGCTTAAATGTATGGAAGCTCCAATGCTTGACAATTCTCGAAGGAATGAAATCAAATAACACGTGAAATAATGAACTTGTCATCAAAGCATATTATTCTGGAGTTTGGATTTCCAATATCCGCTGAGTGAGTATAGATGAGCAAAAAATCCTTGTTACTAAACAAAATTCCATTTTGTAGCAGATGTGATGACGATTGATAACAATTATCAATAAATAACTTGGTAACTCTCTTCAAAAGATAACTGGTTAGATGCTAATACTTTTTAAGACGATTCAAGACCTACTGGAACTGGAGCTACTCCAATTTAGAACCGTGATTTGTGATAGTTTCCGTCCCTACTACATAGCAAATACTACTAGGATGCAAATTGGTCAAAATTTGTTAATAAAACAAAGAATTTTTAATCTGAACAGAAAAATATTATTTCTAAAGCATTTGCATGTCTACCGCTGAGGTTAGAACTACCCTAGATCATGACTGTTGTGTCTTGAATTCATGTCCGTGTTTTTGAATTCCTACACGCTACACAATTTTCGTCAAATATGTTAATAGTTTGAGTTCGTTGTATCTACTGGGTAAACGTAACAACCTAAAAATATCTTACTGCATTATTGTAATTTATTTCGAGCTACCATGTAGTGGTGGTTGACGATATATTTTTCAAATGCCTGTCTTAGATTTATGATTTTATGCTACTTGAGGTCGAATTACTCTAGACTAGAACTATAGATTAACAATCGATTTTATGGAGATTTCATGTTTGGTGTCAAACCACCAGTATGTAACAATCATCTGCTAGAGGATTCTTTCACCTTATAAAAGAAGATAAATACATACAATTTCTCTATTGAGCTTGGAACTACCCCAGTTCATAATTGTTAATCTGTAATGACCTGCATGCAATTCTCAATCACAAAATCTTCTAATAAGTTATATAAAATTCAAAATGTCAACTCATGTTTGAGGTTTGAATCTACTGAGTAAAAAAATAAGAAGCCTCATAATTAGGGGTTTTATTCTGGGTACATACTTTACTTGCACTTCATAATTTATTTCCAGTTAAGGTATGACGTTGGTTGATGAAAACATTTTATTATTCTAATTGCCAGGCTTAGATTTACAATGTTTAGTTTTCTACTACATGTGGAACAATAACAACAAATCAGAACTGTTGATTGACGATTGATTATGTTGAAACTACATGTTTGATGATAGATCATTTCATCTTGATTTTCATTTTACAACAAACATAAAGCTAGTTGGTGGAAATTTTCCGAAAACAGAAACTTTTGTTAAGTTAACGAATAATCAGAGTTGTTTATTCATGACTTATTTACCGATTAGATATGAATCGAAGAAGCTGTTTCTGCAGCCTCCCCCTTTTAAAAATATAGGACTTGTAATTAACTGAAATCCCTAGTAGAAGTAGAATTGCCCCAAACATATGACGAATTTACATAGGGAATTGTTAGAATATTTCTTTGAATCATTAAATATACGAAGACGAATAACAAATTTGTCGTTAAATCATGCCTTTCGTACATCTGTCGAATAAACATACAAAAAGTGTAGATCATTATTTACTTGTTTATTTCTTTATAAAATAATGGACAACCTTATTGTAGTTGTGTAATACACAAGAATTCTCAGCGAAACTCTTAAAAGTTTCACTTTTAAAAATGAAGAAGAAGCATAATGTATTGAAGGAAGTTCACTGGAACTAGCCCATGTTTCAGCTTTTACCCCAAAACAGGTTGCTCCGAAATTTAATTCGCGAATTTTGAGCTTTACCTTCTTGAATGCGCCAAATTAAATAATAAATTGCGACAGATCGCATCTACTACTCTAGCAGATGCAGCCCTGGAGGCAAATTCATTTTTTCCTCTGTTTTAAATGAGTCGAATAAATGTCCTTACCAGTGAGGTAGTTTTAGCATGAGACCCCTACCTAGATTAGAACTATCCTAAATTTTAATTTCGAACTGCTTACTTCCACCTTTATCAAAGCTTTGTTTAAAGTCATCTATTCTTGAATAAGAAATTTAAATCATTTAATTATTTTTTTTTTAGTTGAAAAACTGTAGCTCAATCCCATTATTTTTTAATTTCAGTGCCTTTTTCCTTCCGGAAAATGTATGAATCGTCGTAATAATGGCCGGAGTGGATTTGTAATATAAAGTTGTGATGTGTAAGTTTAGGGCTGAATTCATATCTACCAAGAGAGCAGTAATAACATAAGTTAAGCAATTCAGAAACATTAAAGAACCATTTTCTGAAATTACAAATCCCAAGGCGTTCAAAAATGACAAAAAAGGGCGTTGCTTGAGGAAGGGAACAGGAATAAAAAAACAGGAACAGGACGATTAATAATAGCTTGGAGAACTTTAAATTATTTTTTTGTATGTATTTTAATCAGGTTGAAAGTATTCTGTGGCCGAATGAAATATGTTGTTTGAAAACCAAGGATTTGAACTAAAAATCCGTGGCTTTTTCGATAGTTTTCAACAAATGTTTAACGATTGGTGTTTAGAATCGCTCTTTATTTGGGAATAGGAATTAGTAAAAATGAGAAGTTTATTCAAATACCCGAATACCATGAAACAAAACTCGCTCCTCTGCAGCAGCAGTTTGAGCAAATAAGCCGAGTAATTAACGATTTGCCAGAACGATTTATATAATGGGATAAGCTAAATACAAACAAATTCTTCGTCGAGATAAGTATTGCTCCATTGTTGTGTAAATAACATGTTATTCTGTGAAATTTATGCTTCAATTTGTTTCGAAACAATCGTGGTTTATAACGGGCGCTCAAAAAAAAATTTAAATTTTTAGAACCCTCCTAAGTGTTATTGAGGTTTCGGATGTAAATGACAGATATTACGGACCACCAAATGTAAATTAGAATGGCCAAAAAGTTCACCAGTCGAATATTTATATCATTTAACTGAACCCTCGTAATAGTAGGAAATTTCGGACTAGAAATTATAACTAATTTACGGAAAGGTAATTACGGTTACAAAAGCCATAAATCTAACGAAAACAGAGTGCTCAATATAACTCCGTAGTTGGATAGAAGTTTTAGACGTGTTTGAATATCTCTATTTTATCCCAGAAGGGAGTGTCAGCCATTACTTTTTGCCCGTGCAAATAGTTAATTAACTGAACGGGTCAGTATTACATGGCCTGAAGTCAAGAGGTGTAACGTTATTACAGGAGGGTTAATTGGGATAAGCCACTGTATATTAAGAGCTAATACAATATACCAGAGTTATATTTATGAAGAATTAAGAGAAATTGTTTTGGTTGCCAGGTCACATTTCTATTTAATATCTTATAATTGTTATTTATTACTCTTTGTTACGTATTATAATATTTGCAGAAGATTTACCTTAATTACCAGATATCCCAAAAATATTTGATTTACCTGCACCAGATAGGTTCCGGCAGGTTTTAAACACTTTAGGCTTATTTCTCTCAAAAGAGACATCTATTTTTCATTTAATATAGTTTAAATTTGGCAGAACCTCTAATTTTTCCCTTATTCCCTTTAGTTTTACTCGTATTTCTAATAAAACTGAGCCATGATTAAATCAACCATAAAACGGTACAGACTTATACAAACTCCAACGTGTAAGAAAGAGACGCAAGATGCTTTGACAGTAATTCCGAAATGTAATCATTTAATTCCATATTTCTCTGCCAAAAAACTTGGCGAAATTATTTATAAATCCCGTCAAAAGTACGAATCAAACCATTGGCCGATAAATTTTTAACTAGAAGTTACAGGTTGTCCCTACTAATAACTTTTTAGCCGAATAAAGTTCGCTCGGAAAATCCTAGTTTAGAAACGACCGACTTTCTAGAGCTTACCCATGGCTTAAAGCGTCTCCTCAGTTTGAAACATGCTCTCATCTTATTACTTTTATTTTCTAGTGGTAGGAAATGGAAGTTTATTAAAGTGTCTTATATAAGCTGTTGATCGAGTTCTTGATTTAGTCTGTTTTTTCGTTGAAACTGGAAAATTTTATTTGAATAGATCCAAGTTAATTATTAGGCTATAAGATAAGATAAGTATAAAATTTGTAAGAATTTGGGTGGGTTTCTGAGCTATGTAAAAAAAACTATAAATGCTGTGCCTTAAAATGTCTAGAAATATAGTTAAAAACATTTTAGTAGAAAAGTATTTTCCAGGGGACTTCGTTATTACAAATATCTTTACATATTGGCAAAAGCTTCTTTCAGTTTCCCATTTTTCTTGAAAAATGCCTATGTTTTCTACTAAAATTAGTTTTACTTGTCAGTAAAAAAATCTAAACCAAGACGCAATAGTTCCTAGTTATGAGTTTATGTTTTTTTCTTTAAATTTGGGGACTTTTGTGTACAGTTATAGGCAGCTTTTTCTTTACAAATAAAAACCCTTAACCTCGGCTCTTAAATATTCGAAAATTTCAATTAATTCTTTGTATTACAAAATAGCCACAGTTTTGCTCCGGGTTTCTAAGAACGTTCATTAATTGGTTTCGGGTATACTACCGTTTAGAATTTAGGAACCTTTCAAGTACCCCTTTGTACTGATGTCCCATACTTATTGATTAATATTTGATAAAATCAGTGTATGATAGCTCCAAAAAGAATGCACCTCAGACGTATTTGTATGGCATTTTTTCCCTAAAATTACGGAATTTTTAATACTTAACTACGCTTTTATTTTCTGAAAACGAACGAACGAACTTCAAAGCTCTTGTTCTAGCCAATCTCTGTTATTAAAAACTACAAACATGCCATTCGTTTTCCTTTTCCTATAAAGCATTAGCACAACATTTTTTAATTTTCAGCAGAAGCAACAGTTGACTGCAGTTATTTTGTCCTTTTGGCTTCAGCAGCTTTTTACATATATATTTGGCATTAAATTCATTCCCGTGGTTATTTAACAACATTGCAAGTGATTTTATAAAATTCAAGATGTGGTGATGTATGGAAAGTTAAAAAAAGAACGAAGCCAAGGCGTGTTAGTCTCTAATAATGACTTTCTATGGTATTTTTTCCCTAAAATTGGGGAATTTTTTAGTATCTGAAGGTTCGTCTTCTTTGGAAACGAGAGAGAAGCTTGAAGCTCTGGTCGTGGCTCTTCAAAAATCTTGGAATCATTAATTTGTATTACAACAAACCTTAACTAACTTGAAAAGTTGATACTTAGAAACATTTACAGTGTTAATAAAAGCTTTTGACTTTCAAATATCTATCTATTCAGCATAGGTTTGCAGTGCTTGTTTAATAACATTCAAGTGGCTTCTTAAAATCAAAAGTGTTACAGTGCGTGATAAGTCAAAAAGGAACGAAAGCAAACCGTAGTAGTCACTAGTCGACTTCTTATGGTATTTTTCCCCTGAAGTCGGGAAATTTTTTAGTATCCGCCTCTTCTTTGAAAATGAAAACATTGAGGTAACTGTAGTCGTAGTGCTTGAAAAATTGCAGTACGATAATGATTGATTGTCTCTAAAAGTGCATAGAAATTTGTACAGTGTTTTTAAAAGCAAGTAGTGTCACATGCTAATTCCGCGCTAAGACAACCTATAGGGCGACGTCAAAGTCGGTGGCTCGGGGTTAGTAAGCAGTGGTGAGAAAGGGGGTTCGAAACGCTTAACCCTTTAGATGGGGGGTCGTAATCTGGAGAACAAGGGCGCCACTACGGAGATCACCCAGGATGGTCTCGCTGAACGAACCGCCAGAGAGGGTGCGGTGGCTGCACCCTACTGCTGGATGCTACTTACCCTTTCTTACTGAAAGAAAAACACTGGTACTGGTAGCCAGGCTTACAAGGCTATACACAATTATTAAAATAAACACAAAACACAAATAAAAGGCAATAATGAATTAACAACGAGATTTAATGAATGTAAAATTATTCAAAATATGACACGGAATGAATTCATAAGTTCTATCGTATTTTACGTGAAAGCGGATTGAGGGATGCCACATTTACTCAAGCTACTGCAAAGGTGGTTAACAGCTAGGCTCCCTGAATCGTAATAAAATGAGTGGCTAAAAAAATCTGCTTACAAGTAATTTTCAAACATGCAACACAAAATCAACAATCGCCGTGACAGCTCGCACTGATTCTATTCGTTACCACTGATGCAAAAATATTACGCACTGATTTAAGATTTAAGCACTTCGTCCGAACAAACTGAAAAGGGGCACTTGATGTACTTAAAATTACAGACAATAGTTAATTGGTGCCTGTCTACAAGTAATCCTTGGTATACGGTATTAGCTAAGGCGGAAGCTAGTATTGTTGCAACTGGCAAGTGCAAGGGCAGCCTGAAATATTGTTACCTGGGCGAGGGCTTCGGTTGTCAGGGGGTAGCCCCGTACAAGCGATGGCAGGCTTCGTATCTCAGGGAGAGTAGCCGCGGTCGTTGTGGAAAGAGGGGATGTCCTTTCCCGGAAGCGGGTGCGAAGACAACGGGAGTTCCTAGGGCTTGTAAGTTATTTGATTCGATACGAAACCATGTGAAAACGGTACTTCACCAAACACTAAACTTTCACACAGAAATATTTTCCCGAAACGGGGAATCCGACAAACACGTCGTAAGATACTTTTCCAAAAGTAAATCGAGAGGTTTTTTCGGGTTTGGCCTACAAGAGCTCGGAAAGAAAATTTGCTACTACCGACTGATATAAAAGCTGGCTGTACTCTGAATCTTCTCTTTTCTTTTCCCTAAGGTGAACAGCATGATAGAAAAAGATGACCAAATGCGCTTGGCGGTACGCGGGACGGAACATGAAAACCTTGAGCTCTTGTTTGAGCCTTTGAAAAATCCCAGTTATTTAAATTACAACATATAATTGTTTTTCTTTTTTCGATAAAAGGTCGAAGAATTTTTTAAAAGAACCGCATAATCAAAGAAGAGTTGGGGCGGTGGTGTAGCACACAAGTGTCTGCTTCACGATTGAGAGGTCCCCGGTTCGAACCTGTAGGTTAAAAGTAGGATTAAGTTTAGAAGAGCAATGATCATGGTAGTCGACGCATATATTATAAATTATAAGCTTATAATATAAGCTCTGTCTCTGATAATGAACTTTCATTGCATTTTTTCCGTAAAACTAAGGATTTTTTTAGTATCTGAAGAGTCTTCTAAAAACGAAAACTTAGATGTCCTTCTGGTGGTTCCTAAATACCTGGCGTTTTTACTACAACATACAATTGTTTATTATTGATATTAAAAGAGAGCTTCTCTTTTATTGGCCCTAAAAGATTACAGACATTTTAAAAGTATTGACAAAAGCATAGTTCAAGGGTTGTTTGCACTGATATTGCTTTAATGTTAGCAACCTTTTAGATATCTGTTCTGCAATAAATTACTGTGCTTATTTCAACGTACCTGTAGTTTTATGAAATCAAAGATGTTGTGGTATATGATTAGCCATAAAACAACGAAACTAAGGAGACGTGGTTTCTGGTAATGAATTTTTCCATAAAATTGGGGAATTTCTTTTAAGATTTGTAGACACATTTGTTTTTTAACGAAACCTTAAGGTTGAGCTTAGGCCTCTAAAAGGCTAAATCGTTTAAATTATAGCATGCCGTAGGTTTAGCTTTTTTTTTATAAAAAATTATATCTTGAAAATGTCAAAATTAACAACTAAACCCAAGAATTAATTTTTCCCTTTTGATTTTAACAACGTTTTAGATATCCATTTTTAATTAAATTATCGTGATTGTTTATTAAAACTGCAATCAAAGGTCTTCATGTATGACAAGTCGGGGAAAAGAGAAACCAGGGTGTGTTACTATTTCATAGTAAGTTTGTATGGTGCTTTTCCCTAAAATTGGGGAATTTTTTAATGCTTTGATATGCGTTTTTCTTCGAAAACGTATACGTTAAAACTTTAGTCGTGGCCCTTTAAATCTTTCAGCTTTTTACTAGCTGTAAAACGTCATAAAGATTTTTAAAATATTGCTAATAATACATAGATTGCAGCGACTTCCTCGTTCAAATACAGCAGTCATTTAACTATGCATTCCGTATTAAACTGCTGTGTTTGTTCTCTAAAATTCTGAATGTTATAAAATTAAATGTGAATTAAAGTAAAACGAAAGCAAACCGTGTTAAGTGTTCCATGATGAATTGATATAGCATTTTTCCCTAAAATTAGGGAATTTTCTTATACTTGAAGATTGGTTTTGCTTTAAAGACTAAAATCTTAAATCTCTGCTCGTTGCTCTTGGAACATCAGTCGTTGCAACTACATCATGGCATTAATTCTTCTTTATTGGCCATAAAAGCTTACAGGATATTTTTAAATGTTGCACAAAATGCACAATGGCATAATAAATGGTGGAGTGGTTTAATCTTTTGAATTTACTGGGTTTTAGTTACCAATTCTGCAGAAAAATGTCGTCCTTATTTAATCAAAGGTTCTGAGATGAGTGACGAGTTAAAAAGGACTACAAAAACCTTGCTTTTAAATTGTAATTTTTTCCTTGAATTTGGGGATTTTCGTCGCAACCTATTATTCTTTCTTATTAAATGTTAGGAAATCTCAGTCAGGTTTAGCCATGAAGCTTTCTGTGGGGCTTAAAAAGGGTTAGAAAAGTTATCGTTGAAAAAATATAACCTAACTAACTAACGTCATGTATTGTGTCTGAACGATATTTTCTTAGGATTTGACAACCTGGCTATTTAATTGTCCTTTAAGAATACCGTTTCCTCTTAATAAAATTGCCAGCGATGTTATTAAATCGACAGTTTTACGTTGATGAATCAGAAAAGTCTTTATTTGTGATTGATTTTTCCCTAAATTTAGGGATTTTTTTACAACCGGCTTTATCAGAAAGAGGAAATCTATAACTTGCCCTGTTACCTTAAAGCTTCAATCAGGAGAGGTACATTGTTATGATAAATGTAAGTTTGGCCGTGCAGCAACGTAAAAACTATTAGAAAATTAAAAAAATTGTTGAATAAGAGGTTAATAAAGCTTGGAACGGTTTTTTAAATTAACGATTAATTAATTACCACTAATTTAAATCAAATCAGTATGTTGGATTCTTTGTAGTTTTCTAGCAAAATTGAATGTAGATATTCTACAGTAAAAGGCAGTACATCACTTTAATAACCAACAATATTCTGTAAATTCCTGTTCTGAAACCAAATCGTGAACTAAATTGGTATTTACTCTACTGCGGTCAAATTATTTTATGATTATTATAGAAGGGTTATTTCCGCACAGATGAAGAGGGGATGTTTAGTCTCCACATTTGAATTAACTGAACCTTCCTATATCATTTCGTGACGTCTGAGCGCTTATTCAGAAATAATTTCGGTTTCCTGAAATTTAGATTTTAGATTTTTGATGTTGGTTAATTTAACGTTTTGTGTTCTGATTGCAACGTGAATTGTTTTTGTATTCAATGATGAATTGATACGCTTCTAGGTTAATTGGTAGGTCTGTATCTGTTGCGCCTTTTGGAAACTTAATTAACCATATTATAACAGGTTCCACCGGGCGAGTCTTTTGTACGAATTGTCTTTGTCTAATTGGCTTCGGTGAGGAAAATTGAAGGAAAATCTAATTTATTTGCATTAATTATGCGATCAACTTTCCATTTATATAATGGCTTTCAGAAGGTTGCAAGCTTTTAAGGGCATCGAACGCGTATACTTCATCGTTGTGCCACTTTCTTTGGAAAATTGCGATGAAGTAATAAAATTAGCGACGATGCTTTCCAGTTCGTAACCGCATCGTACAGCTCTTTGTAAACTAAAATTAAAATGTTGTTTTGGAAGCACCAAAAAGCCCACGGACGTTGTTGCGGTTTTATTCACCGACTAGGAAAACAAAGAAAAGCGAATGTGTGCTAACAACAACGGTAATACCTTACGCATTAACCCGCGTACTTTTTAATATAAAACTGCATCGTTGGAATTCCACCTATATTAATTATCCTTGCGGCTGTAATTTTATTTGTGTTTCCGTTCCCGTGCATAAAGGAAGCTAATTCCCATAATGCAGGTTGTACAACCTGATTTCTCCCGTTTATTTATCACGCTCGTCCTGCTCCATTCATACTCGGAAGAATTCGGTAAATTTTTCCCCCGGAATTATTACAGTATTAACTATTAATTCCGAAACTACGCGAAGAATTCTATTCTTCGGGATTTTTTATTGCTCCAATATTAATTTTTATTAACGTCGTTATCCTTTTATACTTCAGTAGCGTTGGGAATGTTCGTAATAATTTCACGAAGTGAATATACCATGGTGTTAAATGGCCTGGAAAATCCGAAATTGCAAGGAAACTTTGTTTTAGGGACGAAGTAAGGACGAACTTAAAACGGTTTTAGTAAAATTTTGAGATTAAACGATATTACCCTATTTTTCCTTTATTCAATAACAAACCTTTTTATTCCTCGTTCAACTGAGTTTATTACAATATTTTACAGTTAGAATTGTTAACATACGCTAGCTATTTGACAAGCTAGTTACACACATCGTTATACGTATATTCCGTCAAGTTTGAAAGCAGCAGTTTATTTATTGGCTGTTACGGCGCTAAGCAAGAAAGTGCGAATTTACCACTCAAGGGACGTAACAACTTCCCAGTCCAAATTGCGTTTGTAATTAATTTGATGACGATTATTATGTCAATAATTAAAAATCTCACTTCCTACATTACATAAGCAACCTATTAATTATTTAGTCCAGGTTAATTATTTGACTGTGATTTAACGCAAATTAGCCTTTTTGCTCCTTAAAGAAATCCCAACTTAACTAAATCACAGAATAAATAAAGAAATCTACGAATGCACAAAACTAAAACAAGCTACAAAATTGAGTGATTGAACAGTTCCATCTCTCTTAATGGAGAATTCTAGAAGTGTCGCCGGAAAAGCATGAAATATAAAACTAGTAGAAATAAGTTTCGAACTCGAGAAATATTATTATATTGTGTAAAAAAAAGTACGCCCTGAAATATGGTCCTGATAAGTTATTAAGGTTATTTTAAATTAGTTTTTAGAAACTTTTATTAACTTTTGAAAATAACATCGGAGATCCTCGATAATGCTCAGTTGAAGTGTTAAATAAGTAAAACAAGAAACGAGCTCGGGAAAACCTCAACTGCATACGGAAGTCCTGAAGGAATTTAAACTTAATACTAGTTCAGCGAAATTGTAGAACTTTAGAAAAACTCTGGGACACTTAATTGGGTGTTTAAGTAACAATGGTTGTTTATTCCAGTGAATTGAATTGATCTTTCTCGTAATTAACGGGAGGCTAATTAAGAAAATTTTCTATTTGAATATTTATTTTATTTCGTTACTGTATTGTTACTGTGAGGACTTGCGGTTATACGAGGTGGCATCAAAGAGTTTCTCAATGATTTCAGTTCGAAAGGGAAGAATTGGTTATTAAGAGCAGCTTTGCTAATTTTAGCTGACAAGTAAATACGAACCTGTGTATGCAAGGAGCCTTCAGAGAATTTAAAAAGGATTTTAGTTTAATTGATTTAAAAGGAAAGCATAGGCTTCCCAGGATATCATTTATTTATTGTTGTTTAGCTACATTTAAAGAACAGTCGATCGAGTAGCCCAAGATTTGAAAATCAGTTCTAATCTGTATTGTTGTTTATGTGTGAACTTGTGTTATATCAGGTCCCATCAAAGAATTTATGGACGATTTGCAGAATTTAAAAATTTAATTCCAGTCGTTATTAGTTAGATTTGCGTGAATACCTGGCGCCACCAGAAAATGTTCGGACGAATGTAGCTCGCAATTCAAGGCAGCTTTTGTCATTTTATCAAACATATGGAGATGAACAAAAATTAAATTAAAATTGTGCAATGTTCAAATCGGTGTGAATTGATTGTTTCTGTGCAAAATTATGTTTATACCAGGTACCATCTAAAAATTGAGAAACGATTTAATTAGAAAATTATAATAATAAAACTTATTATCCGGGACAGAAATTATCATTTTAGCTAGATTGAAGCAGACGAACGATTATCGTAAAATTGAAAAATTCATGAGAATTTTTATTATTGTTATTAAATTTGGATTTATAGCAGGTGACTTGCGAGTGACCAGAAAAGCATTGGCAACTTTTGCTATTTTATTTGGCATTTGAAGGCAAACAAACATTAAAATTGTGCATGATTCAACAATCTTTATTGTGCCCAAGAGAGTACCAAGTTGCATCAGAAAATTATGAACAATTCCAGTTTGAATTTGTAATTTTAGTTATATTTGAACACAAATTATTATTGACATTGTGCAAGATTTAAATCCGAATCTTTATGATTACCAATGTACACGTTGGCATATATTTGTATACCTGATGCGATCAACAAATTTCTGAGCGATTTCAGTTACAAAGGAAATAATTGGCCATTCAAAGTAGCTTATTTGTTGTTTTAACAACAAAACAGAATTGAAATTGTACAAAATCTAAGAATCGGTGCCAATATTTATTAGGTATTATTTATATAAACACTTGCTTATACCAGGTTTTATCAAATAATTAAGGAACATATCAATTTGGCTGGAGAGAAACTGATTACATAGCAATAATATTAGAATAATAAATTGAAGTCGGGCAAGGTTTAAAAATCTTTCGTGGTGAAACTTAAGTGGATACAAGGTGACATCAGAAAATTCGGAGACGATTCTAGTTAGAAAGGAAGGAATTCGTCAGAATTTCAGAGCTGCTTTTATCATTTTGTTTATCCTTTAACAACCACAACAAATATATGTTAAAATGTATGCGTTATATACCTGGCACTATCAAAAAATCTCGTAGCTAATCCAGTTAGAAGGATACGAATTTTCAAGCAAAATTCTGTTATAATGTGAGAATATACATATATACCAGGTGTTGCAAAGAATTTATGAAGGCTTTTAGGTACGAAAGAAAGCATTGGCCGCTCAAAGAAGTATTTACCCTTTTAGCTACATTAGAAGACGAATAATCCTTGAAGCATTGAAGTTGTGTATGGTTTAAAACTCTATGGGAGTCTATATTATTGTTAATATGAAGATTTGCATGTACATATATATATACATTATACATATATACATAGTACTTTCAAAAAGCTTAGGTTCGCTTCTACTGGAAAGGAAAAAATTGGCTACACAAAGCAATTATTGTGATTGTTGTCTAACATTTAAACACTAGAAACATAATTTCCGTCTATGCGTTGTTCCATCCAAAAATTCCATAGCTAATCCGGCTAGAAAGGTACGAATTGGCTATTCAAGCCGAAAGCTAATATCTTTTACTTGATTTTTAAAAATGGAACAAACTTAGAGATCGAACGATTTGCAAATTATGCGACTCTTTATTGTTACAATCTGGCAGTTTCCAGATATACCAGGTGTTATCAAAGAATTTACTAACGGTTCTCATTAGAAGGGAAGGAACTGGTTGCTCAGCAACTGCATTTGAAGGATCCATGCGAGTCTGGATTGTTTTTAGCGTGGAAACCTGGTGCTTTCAAAAAAATTGGGGCCGATTTTAGTTGCAAAGGAAAATGTCATTTTTATTTAACGTTCAAAGACTAACATTGTAGTGAAAAATCTGAAACTTCAAACAAATCTTATTATTTTTATTGATGTTGGAATTTCCATGTATACCTGGTGTCATTAAAAATTTTTATCGAATTAGATTGTAAATAAATTAATTAGAAAAATACATGGGCTGTTCAAGACATAGGGCCGTGTTCTCGCCTCATTTTTAAAGTTGCCTCTAACTAAAGTCGTGTTTAACGGAACCATAAAATGATACTTATAGTTTTATATGGTTTCTAATGTGTAAAAGGGAGATGTCCAATATTATCATGATAATTAAACGTTATGTTAAATTTAAATATGAGTTGAGAATACCAACCATAATTTATTATTTTGATTGATATTTAAAAACGAACAAGCAGTAAACTTATGCGCGGTTTAAAACTTATATGGCTCTTTATTATTATAATATGAGAATTTGCAAGTATACCGGGTGACATCAAAGAATTTACCAAAAATTCCACTTTGAAGTTTACAAATTAGTTACTCAGAGCAGTGTGTCATTTTACTTAATATTTAGAGCGCTAACATAAAGTATGTATGTATGTATTACCTGCGTGAACGCCGTGAACCTTGCTTTACTATTAAAACTGAAGCTAGTATATCTAGTGCCATCAAAAGATCAGGATACAATTCCAGTTAGAAAAGAAGAAATTAAACACTCAAGCCTGTATTTTAGTTGATGTTCAAAGTTGAAGAAACATTGCACTCATGCAGTTTTATAATTTATGAAAATTATTATTGTACCAGGTGCAGTCAAATAATCTAGAAAAGTTTCAGTTTGAAGCTTAGATATGAATTAGTTGTTCATGATAGTTTTGGTCGATTGTATTTAACATTTCAACAAAAACTAAAAAGGAAGTCGCACAATGATTTAAAATATTATGTAAGTAATAATTAGCTTGCATATCTGATACAATCAAAGGCTTTATGTACGATTCTAGTTAGACAGAAAATAAATTGCAATTTTGGGTCAGTTTTTGTCATTTAAAAAGAACAAACTATACAGATACCCAAATCTAAATATTTATGTAAACTGTAGTGGTTTTAATCTAAAGTATACCGGGTGACACTGACACCAAAGAATTTAACAAAAATTCAAGTGTGAAATTCACAATAGCTACTCAAAGTAATTTGTCATTTTTACCTGATATTTAAAGGTCGAAAATGAAATACAAAATATAAATATTTGTGTGAATTAGATATACAGACCTAAATTTTGTCATTTTAGTTGTCATTCCAAGACGAAGAAACAGTGCACTCATACAAGGTTTCAAAATCTATGAGAATCTTAATTGTTGTACGGGCGAATTTGCAGATATACCAGGTGCAGTTAAGTAATTTAGAAATGACTTTAGTTTAAAGCTTACGAATTAATTATCCAAGGCAGTTGTTGTCGATCGTATCTACCATTTAAACGAGAAGAAAGAGGAAGTCGTGCAATAACGAAAAATATGCGAAATTGTCTTATTGTTTAAGTAATAATTAGCTTGCATACCTGATGCCATCAAAAGATTTACGTACAGTTTTAGTTATAAAGGATATAAAATGCAATTCATGGCAGTTTCTGTCATTTACAGGAGAATAAACCATGCAGCCGTGCAAAAACCAAATACCTTTGCGGATCTTTCTTTTTGCTAGAACAAACATTTGTGTTTTCAAAAGATTTGGGTTCGATTCCAGCTAGAAAAGGAAAATTAGGCATTTAACATCAAGTTTTGTAATGTTGGTGGTTGATACTTAAAAACGAATAAACGCGGCACTTACGCAGGCCTTTACAATCTTTGGTAGTATTAGTTTGTAATGTGGGAATTTGCATGTATACCAGATGCGATCAAAGAATCTCGAGACGATTTCAATTTGAAGGTTACGAATTAACTGTTCAGAGCAGATTTTCTCGTTTCAACTAGAAAACAGAAACGATAAAGTCGTGTAAAGTCTAAAATTCTGTGTGAACTTCTCTTACCGGTAAAATGAAAATTTGTGCGTATACCTGGTGCCATCAAAAGATTTACGTGCAATCTCAGTTAAAAAGGAGACAAATTGCAATTTAGTTGTGCTACTGCGAAGTTTTAACCTGCTTATATTGTTAATCTACAATTTTCATCTAAAATTAGATGTACCTACCAGTAAATACCAGGCGTGATCAAAGAATTTCGGGACGATTTTAGTTTGAAGGTGTCGAATTATCTATTCATTGGTTCGTTTTAGCCAGCATATAAAAACGCAAAGCAATGAAGTATGTACAAAATCTTAATATTCCTCAATTAAATATTTTGTTGCTTAATTTGTGGCTGTAAACAAAGAGAAACCACCAAGGATTGGCCATGTATATGTATAAGTCGAAATACAAATATCATTCTTTTATTTTTAATCATCCATTTTCTGAATATTTTCCTGGGTGCACATTGTCTGTTTGCATGCTCACGTTTTAATAAAAATCAACCTGGTACAAAAGCTCCCGTCAAGCTTTTGTACGGTTATAAACTTGTAGTATGTTTAGAAAGTTTTTGCAGTAGTTCGTCTATTATTTTAGTGAAGTCTGCATTCGGTATTTTAGTTATTAAGTACCCAATTATTTTACATAATGCAACTCGACGTTGACTTATACTGAGGTTTTCCATTAGTGAAATTAAAGCCAACCTGTGTCAGTTTGAAATCCTGCTTGTAATTAATACTACGTTGCGTTACTCGTATACGTGTACAGACTTTGACACTCTACCGTGTTTGGAACATATGCTATGGATTTTGAAATGTACGTGGGAGATTTAGTTGACTATTTTGTGTAATAAAACATAACTAGATTTACTGATTCGGAAAATGGGAATTTCTGTCCAGTGATTTATTTTTTTATAACGTAAAAAATTTATTTGATTGGTGCGCTTTTTCGGAACTTACGAAGTTCCTTTTTAGTCTGATATTTTAAAGAACGTAAAGTAACAAGCCGAGAAGAGCATTTTATTGTTTATTTTACTAACTTTTTTTTATGGAAAAATTTAAAAGCTTTGCAGCTACATGAGTTAAAAACGTAAATACTTCAAATATCCATGAAAATTTGGAAAACTCAATCAATTTTCACTAATTTCCTTGAGGTAAAAACATCTTCTTTACAGCAGTTAAATGCAGCATAATGGCCCAATTAAGTAAGTTTTCCATACATCATTTAAAATTACTCGCTACTTCCGCTACAATGCGTTAACGATTGCCTAAAAAACTTGTTTTCCCAACATCGTAGTAAAGTTTAAGAAACATAATTGCATTTAAGTAAATATTAAAAGTTTGTGCTTTTCCGTATTACTTATTATTAACTTTACTCGAATAATTATCAGAGCCATTAAGGAAGTTTTCGAATTCATCCACGAAAGTTTGTTTAACGTTATTAATAAATAAATTCAGTTCGTCTTTTATGAAACGAGTTAGAAAATGTTTTAAATGAAGCACTAGAAATTCCTTCGAGTTACTTAAGGTGTGATCAGCAGTATTTATGGGGTCGCTTTCCTGGCTTTCATGCTGGTTCACGGCTTACAAAATGAAAAAGGAATCTTAAGTGGTATTTATTGTTAAGATGGACTGTTTTCAAACTTTTGAACTCGTTAGGAAAATACGATTTTGTTTTTCTCTTGTAGATTTTCTTTCTATTATCAAGTGGAGTATTTTTTGTTTCGTTAGATATTCTCAGTTTTATATAATTAATTAGATTAATTTTACTTAGGTTTTTTCCCAATCAAAGATCAAACACAGATTCTCTTTAGAATAGAAAACTTTGTGTGTTTTTTGTTTATCGTCAGAATTAGTTAATCATTTTTCTTTAGAATAAAAGGCAAAATTCCCTTTCCTGCCCTCGATTCTCCGCTACTCAAACGTAAAATTTGTAGATTTATGTCAAACCCAGATCTTCAATTAAAATAAGTTCCGGCTTAAATAAGAAATTTTTTGTAGACTTACAAAAGAAGAATTTAAAAGCACTCGATGGATATTTTTATCACTATTCTTTCTTTTCATTAATTAAACTGTCACGGTGACATCGAAAACGCAAAAAATCTAATTTATTAGGCAGGCGAACGTATTGATTCTATATTCATCGCATACAAATGAGTAATCAGAGACGGCTAATTTACCCGATTGAAAGCTTTTTCCGTATTTATTTATTTAGCGAAAATGAATTTTTGTGCTTACATTCTGAAAAACCTGATGGATACTTGCCTGTTCGAATAAACTCTGTTAACATATACAGAATGTCTCAGATACCCATTGATTTTAACCAGATTTGCGTTGTGCTAAAATAAATGGCGATGTTGGTTTAACAACTATTAACACGAGTACCAAAACTTCTCGACTACGCCCTGTACGTTAAAATATGCGAAATTATAAAATAAAACCGTAATAGGCGCAATAATTTTGGTTTACGACTTAATACTCCGGAGGAATATTCGTAATACAATGCCAAATGCTTTACTTGGTTTGTAGTTACAGGATTTACCACTAATAGTAGTAGATTGTATCTAGCTTTGATATAGCGGTATAGCCTCCCTAAAATGGGCCAAGTTTTGACCGCAGTATTGGTTTTGCGGTCACATTACCCCACGACTTGGGCCGCAGTTAGCCGTAACGTGCTGTTCTACACCGCCATTTTAATAATAGACTGGTTGTTTCGTTACAATTAAGCTCGAAAACTCTACCCCGTTATTGGATTATGTTTTATTTTTATTTTAATCTTTACTACTTGTGTTTCCTTTTGGCATTCGTTTCTAATACAAGCGAGCGTCGACCACATGCTTGCTTACTGGTCTTGTTTTTAACCCCCCTTCTGTGTTAAAATGTTTGTATTAACACCGTTGCTTTATACAGGATGTCCCGGATAAGCCTGCTTATCATTTTACCTTCCGGTGACGTGACGTGCAGAACTTGTCTGTGTCAATTTATACATTGTTTTCTTCGAAAACACATTGCTTAGCGTTTTGCAACTAGCCAGTCGCTGATTTCCCGAAAACAGGTGGTTTTAAATCATTTCTTCGCACTGATTCCTGAAATAACTTTCTTGTTAGCTTTTTCCCCAACTAAATAACTAGTAATAATTGTTTACAATTTTATTAATTTGTTATGCAAAAGAAACAGAATGTGAGATTTGTTGTTTGATTGTTTGCCGTATTACCACTCTTGCCCAATAAATAAAGAACTACCCACGTGCTTTAATAATCTTAAGAACGGCCTCAAATCAGTCTATCAGTCTCACTTGCTCTATGATGTTTCATTAAATTTCATTGAGCAATCTTCAAACAACCCCTTTTTTGATCGTTTTGGTAGATTTTTGGTCTTCCTGGTATGTTTCTCTTTTCTGGTAGATTCTTTTGCCTTTACAGTCTCTCATCAGAGTCCAGCAATATTGTTGAACTATTTGTTCGGGTGCCTTTGTCCTTAATGTCTTTTGTAAAAGGCGAAGCTTTACGCTCGTGTTGCAACTTCCCAAAATATTTTGACAAGGTTTTATAGGAATGTCAGGACCCTTGTTATTCCCAAAAATGTTCAGCAGCAGATCTAAAGCTGATCGAATCCCTTTCACTCATCAGGTGGCCAACACGTAACTAAAAATATTTCCATTATTTCTTCTTTTGCAGTTCTAAAGTTCATTGAAATGCACGTGAAGCAAAGCCAAGTTTGTTCTATAATATTGTAACGAAGTGAGGTAGGACTGTATAACTAAATAGTTAAATAAATAAAGATGGTAGAGTCTTTGATCCAGCTCCGTTACGTCTGGTTTACTTAGCTGTTGCGGGAGGTTGTGAATTTAAGTCAACTTCAACTAACATAACGTATATATTGTTCAAACGTTATTTATATTACAAGAAACAGGTGGACACTTAGGCGATTGTGAAAGACAAGCTCCCATTACTAACACAAAAGAAGCGGGTTTAAGTACTAAGTCCCAATTATGAAACATTCTTAGGGATAAGTTACGAGTACAGACAAACAAGCATAACTAATAAAATGGACAGAGTATTACATCCGAACCATTAACAAGTCCCATTTACAGGTTAAATTAAATACAAATAATAATCTTACATGCACATCTTCTCGAGAGAACCAATTTTGTAGACTGCAGCTTCGGAACTAACTTGGTGTATCCAGTACTAGAGCCTCAATCTGCGTACTCTTCAGTACTGGACTTCACCAGCCCGTTGTCAAATTAGCTGACCTGTTTATACCCAAAATGAGTTCCCGCTTTTCTTACAATAAAGCAGGTGGCTTGCTAAGTAATAGCTGCCAAAACATGACTCATCATGACACATGCTAATCTGTATGTCAACATCCTAGGCAGGTGCCCGGTGAATCATACCAGTTGTACCATCTGCAGGTGCCTGATGAATCATACTAATTTCCAAGCTATAAAGTCGCTCTCTTACAATATCGAAGTCAAAATTTTTCTAGACTTCCAACCAGGAACGTGGAGCGTGTTTGTTTACTCAGACACTGGCAGTTTTCCTTATAGACTGTAAGATTTTGGCAAAAGTAGCCTGGTTGGTTTCAGAAAGTATTTCAGTCATGCAAACCTTTGACTGAATTAAGCTATTTCAACGTAAAAGTACACTAAAAATGCTTCTCGGAAGAAGCGAGTCCTTACAAATTTCTGAAATATTAGTGTTTTAGCTCGCGTAAAAAAAATCCTAGCCTGGCTTGGCAAACCCAACATGCCTCTATCCTCAAGTTACTCGCCATATCAGACGTTTTTAGTGCCGGGCACAGACTGTTTTTTCTCTGGCCACATCTTCAGCAGTTCTTTGCCAGCTCATTCACACAGAAAACCAAACACTTTCGTGTGCCAAGTTTACTGTCCTAGTAACGTCTCTCTGATTTTGTAAGTTACAACAGATTAACCACTCTTCATATTTAATACTTATTGCACCATCTTCATATTTTCATACTTTTCTTCTTTAACATAAACGGCATGAACCAGAAGAATTAATCTTCGATTGTTTTTCTTTATGAAGCAATACACTTTTCACATTCTATTAGAAGTTATTCATTCGTATATATCTATATATTCAGTCCCAAAATTGCCTATCAGGTATTGGCTTTTCATCTCCTGGTAAATTTAATCCCCGAATATTTTCGCTGGTAACCTTCGTTAGTACATTTTTTTGATTTAAATAACCGAAGCTTATTAGGAGATTAATTAAGACCTCCCCAAACCGTTTGTATTATCGAAGTGTGCTAGAAGATTGCCCTCAAGGAATAGAATTAGTTCCTTTTTTCTTTGTTATCTGCAGTTTGAAAATTGTTTTTTTAAGCCGAGGCTGAATTCAGCAGATTCGTTCGGTAGATTCATGTTTCACAGTAAGTCACTGAATTGACTCTATGAGAAACTTGTTGAAGGCTCTTAGGCAACTGAATCAGGTAATTACGATAAGCGCCTGCTGGTTAGATGGTCAATATGGGTGCGATTCCAGCGGTGATCACGATTCATCACCAAGCCAATTCTCTTTTTACCATTTTTTACCATTGGTTCTAGAGGGATAACAGCAGAAACCGTACCTTTTCAGTAAGTCAATGCACCCTGAATTACATCCAACTAAGTCTTCGGGCAATAAGAAAGTCCCCACAGACAACAGTAATTCTAAAATTGACTTCAGCATGTCCCAAAAGAGACAACCAGGTAACTCTTTTCGTACTAAATAACTGCCCAGTCAAACTCCCTTCTATAGTTTGTTTTTCTTCTTGATAGCGATCAAATCGTGGAGTTTCTGGAGGGGCATGATGGACAGGATCCCGCTCAAGCATAACTGACTGTGGTTTACGTGTTACATGTGTGCCTTGCTCGTTTGTATCTTTCACGATTTCCTCTTGACCACTTCATGTGCATAGTAGAGTTGCCATTGTTATAATTTCTAAATAAGCATCGCTCATGCCGAGTTATTGTTTATGTTTTTTACATAGGTTTACATTAAAGTGTAATTAGTTAGTTGATAGTGTGAATGCTGGTGGAAGGTAATGTAAGTCCCAAGAGAAAAGGGTCCGTCAACTCCACTGTACTTCAGTAAATATTAATAAATCCTCGACGCTTCATGGCGGTAGGTAAAGGAAATAAGTGGTTGAATGAGACTGGTTATGGGGTGTTGTCCAAATCTTCAGGCCTTTAGTTGTCAGTGCTATCCTTGTATGCTTAAACATCACACCTTCAGCATTAATTTCTGCTACATTTCCTTACTAGTCCAGCTGGAAAAAGAAGTAGATGAGAGTTAAGGCTTAATGCGATCATCAAGTCATCGAAAATAACAGTCCTTGTGGTTTCTTCATGAATTACAAATGGTTTCTACGTACTTCTTCCGGTTATTCATACGTATCATCAACGAATTAGTAAACTTTATCCGACATCTAAGGTTTTGCCCATGGTAAAATTAGCATAATACAGGTTCTTCGCGAAGTTTCTTATGTTTATTAAAGAGAGGCAACGGCTTCCTTCACTCAGCACTTCATGGAACTCATGAATATAACAAACACTTATGCGAGTGCATTTTGATTTCCTTTGCCTTCAGCCGATCACACCAAAATCTAGGGGCGCAATACTTTGAAATGTATGAACCAATGGAATACTGAAAAACTCTAAAAATCACAACCAAGTCTTAGGAAACCAAGAAAGTATTTTTTGTTTTTTATTTACTGTTTTATTGCTTCAGTCAATAGCCTTCAGAACTTAATATACCTACTGTCTTAACAAGTAGGGCCACACCCAAATCTGGCCAGGACAAGATTCGAGCTTGGAATCTTTCAATCATGAAGTGAGGCTCTTTTTGATTTTTTAATACTTTTTGTGACTTTCAGGGTTCTTCAGCGTTACAACAGAATTCAGAGACTTACGTCTTTGACTAAAGAATGTCAGTGCATTAAGTGTACTAGCCGCTCGCCTCTGTAATTATAAGCACTCCTTTGAATCTCTTTGCTCTGTAAACGTAACTGTTACTAAATAACCGTTACTCACTTATCCAAAAGGTATACCTGATGCAAAAATTAAATATATTTGTTTTAATTAGGCTTATCGGCGTCAATTGTTACGATCACTGGCCTTCTAAACTTAATTCTACTTAACCTACATGGGTTTGAATGCCAACTACGCTCCAGACCAAGATCTGGTCATGGTTAGATTTAAACCCAGGACCTCTTGATCGTGAAGCAGACACTTGTTCGCTACGCCACCGAGAAGACCTAAATATTTTTAAATGCAACGAAAGACAGAGGCAAAAACACCGCTTAATTCAAAATCACTAGTCGCCGTTAGGTTATTTTCTACTCTCTTGGGTATTAAAAAAAAAACTGTTACACAACAAAAATTCAATTAATCTATTCTACGTAAACCATCATTTTTAAAAGATACCGTCCAAGAGCTAAAATAATCTGACTAATCGGTATTGTATTTTAATAATTCTTCTCGACTTGAGATTAAAGATACCTCGAAGATTTCCTCATTAATAGAACAACTACCCCCTAAAGGGTTACCTTTTGCAAGATACAATCTTAGTTTTCCCTGTTTCATTATTTGTCAACAGGCATTGCATGCGTTTTAGACCTTTCTCAAGGGGCACCAGTTAATTTCGCCTAAGCTACGCAATTATTTTCAAGTGGCACCTCCAGTAGGGCCTTCCCTCTTCTGAAATTAAAACATATTAACTTATGAGGTCGACACGGGCTGTACTGGACCATATATTTTGTTTAAGCATTAAGGGTCTGGCATTTATTCGGTATAAGATATAGTTGGTTCCTGCTCTTTGGTGAACGGTGACGTTGTGTGGGAGTTGCTTGAGAGTATTACGTTTGGAATTCAAGCAGGTTTCTGTGAAGACGGAATTTGTTAATACTTTTTTGAAGCAAGCGCTTTTCGTTAGTAAAGTTTTGGTTAATACAGGGTGTCCGTTTTAAAGCGTCTGGGTTTTAAATAGGCACCTTAGTGATTTATAAGATGTCACGTATTTTTGAATTATTTGAAAACGGATATAGAATTGCCTCCAAAACGTTACATGTTATTATTGTTATTAGTTAATTAATTATTTTCGTTTTAGAATCTGGTGACGTAAGATCCAATAAAGAAATATAAAATGTCACGTATGTTGCCTAACTTTTCAGGCTCAATGTTTTAAAATGAGCACCCTGTATATTTCTATCGATTATTGACTAAGTAAAGCTTAAATAATTGCAAAGACCCCAATTTAAATAGATAATTTTATTTAGAAAAAATCTGAAAAGTTGGAGCTGTGTGTTTATGAACATTAATTTCAGTAAAACGTAATTCGCAGATGCACAGAATAGAATTCAACCCGCATTTATACTTGAATCAATCACCAAACGACCAATATTTCGATTTTGCGTCGCACTGTTATTAAAATTCAATTGGAACGTGAATTCGGGCTTAACTATACACAGTTTTAAAACAATTCCATACGATTATTGACCGTAATGCAGGTTTTAAAACTAAAATATGTTTTCCAATCCTGCGGCGTTTCCAAATTAAATAATATCCCCAAAAATGCCGGGTTCGTGCTTAATCTATCCGTGTAAAATATTAACTTCATAATCCGGATTTGGTCGAATATAAAATAAAAATAAATTTATCGGTGGATAGAAGGATTGGCCTTTAAATTAATGCCGTTACGTCACAAACATCAATAACGAATCGTTGTGCTTTGTCTTTTGGAAAATATATATAAACACACCGGGGGCGATTTTCTGCTGACAAACCTGTAGATAAACAAAGTATCTCTTATGTTTTTGTCGATGTTTGTGGGTCAGTTTTCGAAAGAAACTCGAACTGAAACGATAGCTCAAGATTTACAAAGATTAACTGAAGAGGAAAACAGAACGATTGTTGTTAAATAAAACATTCGCTGTTTGTTTATGTAAATTGGCAAACTTTTACGGAGATATTTAAAGAACTTTGGGGGTATTTTCACGATTTTGGAATAAAGCTGGGTATTTTTAGAGGGAACCTAGTACTGATGCAATGCTTAACCAATTTAAAGTGCAATCAAAGTAGTCTGCTAAAATTAACAAAACTCATGGCTAACTGCGATTTCCAGGAAACGTACCAACTGCTATGAGTTTTCACAAATTGGTTTATAATTTTAAATGAAATTTTGGAAGACTTCTTTTCTTACAAATAACTGAAAATGAATTCGAATTGCTGCAAAGGGAAAACCTCCAAAATTAGAATATTTCTCCCTCTCATTAAGGAGCTTAAATCAAGCCATTTTGCCAAAAATGTATTCATAAACTCACAGTTGTAATTTCAAAAATTGTAGTTTTGTTTGCCTTTTGAAATCTCTGTCGTATACAAGGCATAATAACATGTGTAAGAGGTACTGAACAAACTTTTTCCATTTAGGGTTTACGAGTTGGTAGTTTTTGTAATTGTGTAGGTTTTCAGAAACATAAAAGTCAGAAAATTCTATTCTTCCCAAACTGAACCCACTAAAAACCAGTTAATTAGAAAAAAATCCAATTAACCCCCGTAGTTTACGTTGAGTACAAATTCCTGAAGCCCCCCCTAAAAATGGCCACGTTTTCTCGTTACATGTTGCACGTGTTTTTCCTCCAACGTTTCTATTAATATTTAATATTAATAGCGTTTTTTATTCGGTACGTAACTCGTAATTTCTTAATTTTTCACATAGACACCTCGTAGGTTCTAATCTGCTGTTTGAATCTGCTGTTTGGTCTTTATATTGGTTATCTTAGGAAAATAATCTAGCGTGTCTCAAAAGTTGCTTTTGTACTTATCGTGTCTCGGATAAAAAAAAATTCAATATTTATATTCAACTCTCGCATGCATACTTTAACACTACACCTGAAACGTGTTCGTGTTTTAACATTCAGAATGAAAAATGCTCACCTTGTTTTACAACCTGTCCGAACTGTAACGGATCTCCTAATTTCGAGAGGGGTTGATCGGAAAATGTTAAGGGCGGATATGATACACAAAGGCAATTTTCCGAATTGGGTTCGTTGATTAATGCTGTTAAAAAATGCACGATTTTTTCCGAAAGTGATTACGCGAAACACGAATTAGCACACCTTAAAAATTAATCATTCGCAATGATACGTTAAAACGGCTTACTAAAACGAAAAACAAAAACGTTAAATGCATTTTTAATTTGAAAATCAATACGGGTTTTAAAAAGTTCCATTAACAGCTCAAAATTATTCACTAATTTATCATTGCAGTACTAAATACGTGCCATTCACTTTTTGTTATTTTTCACCGGCTTACGTACTTTGACTAATGGCGTGAAATTGATTTTAAATTGTATTTTTTTGAGTTGCTATTTTTGAAGTCTTTTATTGATGTGATAATCCGCTTATTTACTTGCTTACGTTTGTATTTTATTTTCAGTTTAATTGTTCCTTTAGGCACAAAGTAAAAAGGTTTTCTAAAATCGCAAATAACCATAAAAGGAAAACGGAATTTAAATCACAAAACACTGAGAAATGGAAAGAATATTATGCCTTACCGCTTACCAGATAATTTTATGCAAAAAGTCATTTCAATAAAACGAAAAAGAGAAATCCTTTTGTTACAGGGCATTAAGGGACGTGGAAATTGAGAATATTGGTGTAACGTGATATTAACTTATCAGCATGCGTACGACCCTTGATTCATGTAAATTTGTTGAACAGGTTTCTTTGCCAATTGAGAGCACTTTAAAAACAGTACTACTTTCCAGAATTACAATAGGTTAACTAGCTTTAAATCCCGAATAAGGCTTTACTTTAATTAATTAATAAATATGTTAATAGTTATTAATATTATCAAGCCTGGAATGGATTTATTTTTAAATCCTTCGACTTGTTTTTCGGTTACAGAAAACCGATCATCAACTCTGCATAAAAGGTTTAACTTAACTTATAATCTTTAATTTCAAAAATAATAACACAGCCGCTGAAACTTACATTGGTCACCCGCTTACGAGTGCGGTCAGTTCTGCTCTTGCTGCCTTTTGCAGTCTTTCTTTACGTTAGTAACATGTGCGCGCTTATTTCAAGTAATAAACATCATAAGATGGTGGCATAATTGTATATTAGCTTCTGACTACGAGATTTAATCTAACCAAAAAGCTCGTTACATACGAGTTTAGTTCCCGTAATACTATAGGCGTTTTACTCTTTTTACTGAAATTTTACTTGGTTCCATGGGATTCATATCTGTATTCCTTGCAGTGAAGCTAAAAGAATAGTCATATAGCACAAGAGCCACAGATTATTTTACCTTCCTTTGCTAGTTTAATCAAGTCAAAAGGAATGTTCTGAATTGACATTTGTTTTTTTGTAAGCCAACTTCTTAGAGTGGCATATCCTTTACAGGGCGTTGCCTGTTCTTTCTCCATATGCCTGTGGTGTGCGTGTCAAGTAGCCTATAGGGGACCTATAGCTTAACGTAGGCTCCGAACCACGGAAGTGCTTCTACTTCTACTCCAGAGACGACTTTACTAGACAGAATACACCTCATGGGGTTTGCTATTGCCTTCCGAGGGAAGCGGCCGGGTATTTTCGGTGTATATGTGACCATTGTGACCCTGGGAATCGAACTCGGGCCATCTCGGTTGTCAGACGCACGCTGAACCAACTGAACCAACTAGTGACCTTATTTGCGTCCTTCAAATTAGAGGAATGCATATGTCTTACACTTGTAAAAGTACTTTAAGGACAAGAGAACTGCTTTACCCTAACGAGGAAAAAATAGGAAAATCTAAACTGTCTTTATGCTAATACAAATCTTGTAGTTTTAGTGTCTGAAAAAGAGAAACAATGGCGTTGAAGAGGGTTGAGTCAATGATCTGTGCATCCAGAAACGTACTAAATCTAATTCGAATGCCAGATCGTATTAACTTACATTTCTGCTCCTACGTATTTTTCCTTGTTGGTGGTTCTCCAACTACCCCACTGGTGGCTCCTGTATTAAGATTTAGGCCCGGTAGTTTATTTTTGGTGCCTGCTTTTGGTATGTAGGTGATCAAGATTTTCATTGCCTTCCACACCTTGGTGTTCTGCCAGCCTAAGTACTGCTTCAGCAACACTTTTGTGTACCACTTTCGTAGTATTTCAGGTACATTAACGTTTATGGACGTAACTTAATTGTCTGACTTTATTGCAGTCTGGTGATTTATGTATTTTTCCCGCTATTTTCCTTATCCAGATTACATGTCGAATTGTTATTAGCGTTGCCTAAAAAACAGTACCAGGGTTCAAACCTTTGACTACCCTAAAATATTCTGGAGTATCAAATGAAATCAGAGGTGCCGATTCTAGCGTAGTTTGTATTTGGGACAAATTTGTTTTCTACTATTTCAAAGTTTTGTCTGTTTGTTGTCGAGCAGAAGGAAGCAAATTCAACATTATTTTTGTTGATGCAATGGGCTTGGTTATCATTCCTCCCGGTATCAATAGACGATTCTGTAAGTTTGTTGGAAGCTATCCTTTCTTTGGTTCTGTGAAAAAATCGTCGGGAACAGCACCCACTACATGCAAGGAACTTGTTGCAGAAAAATCTCTATAGTGGTTTATAGTGGAGTTCAGCGTCATTTCTTCCTCTTGTTTTTTCCCTGATCGATTTCACAGTAGAAACAGTTCGACCAGAGAAGGTTTAGTAAAGATTTTGAATAAATACTTTAATTTACACTTAAATCTTACTACTAATAGATTGAATACAGTTACAGGTGGAATCACCACTGCACCCTGACAGATCGAGTAGCAAATGAGAACTAATTTGAGGGTGGCCTCTTGATAGATAATAAGTTGGGCGGCGCTGCAACACTTACAACTGCAAAATGCGGCAAATACAAAATAAATAAAAAGTATAACACTTCTAAACAGAACAGCTATCCAAACTGCTGTTGGCATAACCTTGGTTACATTGTTGGTTGCTTCGTTTAGCTCCTCATTAGTTTAAAATTTTACTATATAGCTCGAATTTGAAAGGTTCAATCTTGGATTTAAATCAGAAACTTAGATTAAAATGTCTCCCAAGTGAAACTATTCGTTATTGATTTAATTAGTATAAATACTTCGAACTTGGTATTAAAACCACAATAGTTTTTTATTTAATTTATTCGATGCTGTAAGCTGTAATGTCGCATCCCTGAAAAGGATGGAAAAACGATAACGATTTGAAGAAGGCGTTTGGCAAGGTATTTCTACAAAAGTCTTATCTTTTACCTCCAGATTTATCAAGGCAAAAACATTTATTTATCAACGCAGATTTTTAAAAAAATGTGTGCTTACATAAGTTGAAATGCTGAACATAGTGTTTTTTTTTTAAATATTAGTGGGCTAAAAGGCGCTATTCTGAAGTTAAATTAAATTCTGTCTAAATATGTAACTTCTCAAAACATAACACTAGCTCGTTGAGTGAACTTAGTTGGTTACACTCAATTTAGAAATGGAAGGGATGAAATTATATGTTAGAAGTTAAACGTTTCAAAAGTTTAAACATTCACTTTGACTTTAATCTTTAACTTCAAGCAAAGCATAAGTAAGTAGAATTAGAACTTCGCCATTTATTTGTCCCCATAGTTTATTTTACAGAAATTCAATTAGTTAGTTTAATATTTCAAGTAAAAATTAAATGGACGGAATAAAAGCTTTACAGCGACGGCAGTTTAATTTTAAAAAGTTCTAATTATAATCCCGCTTATGCAGAAAATGCATAATCCGCATTAAAATACATTAACAAACCATGGCTTGTTTCAGATTAGGTCGGTTTTAATTGAAAAACTTTTTATCGTATATTGTGATTAAGAGCATTTTCATTATAGACGGACGTTTAAAGTCTTGTATTTGAAATTGTTATTCTTTCGAGTATTAAATTACTCTCCGGCGTTCCCGTTTCATATACTGTGGGCTTACATCGTCAGTAAATAATCACGAACAGATATATTTAATTATAATTAAAACTGTTGGGATATCACAAATTAAAACGTAAAAATACTCGACGAATTCGCGAAACTCTCGAAGTAAACGAAATGTAAACGTGGAGCGCGTTATATTCTCTTTCAACTGCCGTAAAGTACAAAATCATGTTCGCCAGTTTTTAGGGCAATTATGTGGGAAACGTAATGGCTCTTGGAACTTGTGTTTTCATAGTACAATGCTCTCCACTTTTATATTGCCCTCTTGCTCCATTTTTAATTTGACTTTTTTTCCTTTTAAAGCTGCCTAGAGAACCAACAAATTGTTTTCAACGTATCAAATGCACGAAATTCAATTTTTTGCTATACACTCCCTACTTCCAGGTGCGACGACATTTCAGGACTAATTTTAGCATTTTTAGGGCAAACGTAGAAACTCGAATTGTACGTTGAATTTTACATCAAAGTTCGTGAACTTTATATTTTAGAAAGTTAATTTAACTTTATAAACATTGAGAAAATTTCGTTACAGTCACAAACGGTTGCTTTTAACTTAATGTAATAACATACGATCAAATAAATTTAAGATTAGTGTAGGCTGTGATTTTTGTTACGTAGAGTTGGCAACATCAAACTTTCAATTACTTGTTTATTAAACATAATCTAAACCTACCCTCAAACCTTCGTGTCAGCTGACATACTTCTTGCGCTTGTCTTTTGTAGATACTAACTACGTAACAAAAATCGCGACTTTTAGGACCAGTTTTAGCATTTTTAGGGTAAACCTAGTAATTCGAATTATGCATTGAATTTGATGTATTTTTTAAAGCTAATTAAGGTTTATAAAAATTGCTGTATTTCAAGGTAAAGTATTGATTTCTTGCCAGTCACAAAGGATTGCTTTTAACTTAATGTTTAACGTGCGATCAAATAAACTTAGGATTAGAGTAAGCTGTTTTTTGTTACGTAGATAGTGACGCATCAAACTTAACTGTCAAATATTTGTTTCTCTTTGTGAACCAAAGCGGAAGCCTACCCTTAAATGCTCTAACATGGCAGCCGACTTGTATCTTTTACCCATACCAACAACGTAACGAAAACCGTAGCCTACTCTAAAATAAATTTAGTTGAAAGTAGGGTATAATGACGAACAAACCAAGTTTGCCTACTAAAATGCATTGTGCTTTTTAGGGCCTGTCTCTTATCTGTCTTGTTAGCCTTTGTTAACAAGGTTGTTTCCATGGAAAATATTTGCTAAACAGCTGGTTGGAAAGTCTTTTTACAGGTCTAAAGGAAATCAAACTGGAATTATTTAAAAACTGAGATGTCTTTCTAACTAATTACTCAACTTGTACGAATGTTTTCTAAAAATATAAATTATTTTAGCTAGTTCAAGGCACGACGTTATTTTCGAAATGATTTTAACGTTTTTAGGATAAACGTATAAACTCAAATTGCTCATTGAATTTGACATAAAATAAAATGTTTAGATTTATAAAAATTCCGAAATGTTCAGGGTTAATTTTGGATTTGTTTACAGCCACAAACTGTTGTTTTTAGCTTGATGAAATAACGTGCAATCAAATAAACTTAGTATTATGGTAAGCTAGGTTTTTTGTTGTTACATGATTGGTAACATTGGTTGAGAGTAATGTGACACAACAAACCTAACTGTCAGATGCTTACTTATTTGTGAACCAAAACGTAAATCTAACCTCAAACGTTCAACCTTGACAGCTGATGTGCTTCTGAGGCTCGCCTTTTGCCAAGCAAATTTATTTGATCACTGAATATAAGGACAACTAAAGCCAGGTTTTATTACTAAAATAGATTGTGTTTTATTACAGCTTGTATTTCCATCTTCAAGCAAATTTATCTGCCAATCATTTTCCTTAGAACTATTTTGTTAATGTAATTATTGTTTCCATAGAAAATATTTTCCAAATTACTTACTGAGAGATTTATTGGAGGTTAAAAGGAAATCACTTGTAGGAATGTTTTCTAAAGACAGGAGAGTTTGCCTGATTTTTGCCTTATATTTATAAAGGTGCGATGCTAAATAAAAATAGAAAAAATGATATTTCGATGGAGTTCTTGCTCCAGAAAATTTCCAGATAGCATTACAAAATACAATCTGAAGTTTATAATTTACAAAAAAAATTGTTTTTTGTATTTTAGTAAACATTACTTGTCGTATTGAACTTTTTGGTATTATTTTTCGCATAAGCAGAATTGTCGAATTATCCTGTGGGGCTCCCTCCATGTTTGAAGGTGTGGGTTTCCACCCGGACACTGTTTTTTCTAAACGACTTTTTCATTTTACCTTGTTTTTAATTTTTGCGTGTGCCAGGTAAAGGCCCATATAGAGGTTGGAAAAACAGAAAGAAAAAGAAGAAGTAAACATTACATCTTCGTACAAAATATTTTAGGAAAAAAATATTAGAATCTAAATGAGTTAAAAATTTGTTGAATTAGTTTGAGTTTGAATCATACGGTTTTAGACTTAAATCATAGAGTTCAATTAAAACTGCTCCCACGTGAAACAGTTGATTTTTGATTTCCAACTTCATGCTGAAACCCCAATCCTTTGTAATTTTCTTTGTTCGAAAATTAAATTGTAAACCTATGAAAACTTATTTTAGCCCGATCACCTTTCTCTTCTGACTAATGCATGATGGTGTGTAGGTTTTTTACCGTATTTTCAGATGTTCTTGTACAGCTTGGTTTTTACCTCCAATGGCAACCTTTTTAAAGTACTTGCAGCCTTCTGAAGGTTCATCTGGGCTGCAAATCTTGTTATTCGCTATTGAGTTGGTTAGTTTTTCTTTTTCGGAAATTTCGGCCATCTTATCTTCAGCGTATTTTCTAGATTTCCAGGAGATTTCCTGCAAGAAACCTGTCCAAACTATTATTTGAATAAGTTTGGTTACATTGCCAATCTCCTCGATTGTACAAAATGTGACCAATTTGCTTGAATTTGACTGATTCAATCTTGTCCATTTCCGACTTCATATTAAAATCCCAGTAATTTTTAATTTTTATTTGTTCGAAAATTAAATTCTAAACCTTGAAAACGATAAGCAGCTGAATGTTAACCTAACTACATTTTATTTTATTTATTTATTATTAGGGCTTACCGGCGTCGATTACTATGCTCATTGGTCTTTCTAAACTTAATCTACTTATTACTTAACCTGCACAGGCCCGGATGCCAACCGCGCTCCTGACTGAAGTCTGACCATGATTGGGTCCGAACCCGGGACCTCTCGATTGTGAAGTTGGCAAACACCCGCTGCACTACCTAGAAGCCCCAACTTTTATTTAAAAACGTTTAAAATAATATTGATTAAACGAAAACGCTCGGATACCTGTAAAAAGGTTTCACTTTTTATCTGCCGATTTTGCGACGACTTATCAACCCCAGTGATTTTATCAACACAGGTTCGTTGTGTTAACCAACCATGTTCCGAGTTAAAATACACCAGTTAGGTAGAAACCGCAATTCAACATGTCAGTGTTTTATATTAATTGTATTAAAATAATTCAGTGATTTGGTGTTCATTTTGCAAATTGAGGTCGGTTTCGCTGATTCGGAAATTGATTTAAACATATTAAATTTAAACAAACATTGGGATTTGGGAATACATAACCAGGCAGAAGTTAGGAATTTTTGTTAATTTGTAATTGAAATGTTGGTGTAACTTTATTTTGATATTGTTATTTGTAGTTATTTTCGAATTGAACGATCGTTGCTTTCAGAATACTTTTGGATTAAAAATTAACAACAAATATTTGTAGAGAAAATGAATTATTTTCATGTCGATTCTTTTAAATGTAGTTTTAAATTTAGAAATTGATATCAAAGCCAGATTTTTATAATAAATGATTTTAGATCAAACAGGTTTAAAAAGGATTCGAGACTTATGAGTTATCCTCTTTCCTTCTTTAATTGACTGTCAGCATGACATCTAAAACAAAATAAAATTAAAGTCATTACAAAGATTTGTATTTAAATTTATACAATTTTTATATCAATTCATGGCATTGCTTTTAATTTAACACCAGAATTTCCTTTATTCGAACACCTTGGTTTGAGAAAAATGGTGGAAAATTAACCACTTGTAAGATGTATTTAGGTTTTTAGGGGCTTTATATTTGTAAGTTTCTCAAAGTTTATTTTGCCTGAAAACCTAGGATTTGGATGAAATAAGCATTTGCAAGGTGTCTAGGATTTTAAGGGCTTTAAATTTGTAAGTTTGTTTCGCTTAAAAACCTTAACTTATGGAAGCATTTCTTCTTCTTTAGATGCCATCTCCATTTCGAAGGTTAGCAGTCACTGCTATGCGAATTCTTTAAACAGTCGATCTAATTAATTAAACAATTCTCTTAAATTTCTCAACCATGATTGACATCTTCTCCCAACACTTCTTCTCCGCTGAGTCTTTCCGTGCATTATCACTTGAAGCAAATGATATCTTTCTCCCCTCAGGTATTGATGGTAATCGTAGCTTCTTTTTCTTTGTGTATTCTTCTCATTACTTCTACATTTTAATGGAAAACTAAGCATTTGCAAACGCTCTTTTTAAAACCCTCAAAGTTTGCTTTGCTTGAAAACCCTAAATTTATAAAAAAAACTGTGGAAAATTAAGCACTTGCAAATTCTCTTTTTAAAAGCCCTCAAAGTTTGCTTTGCTTAAAAACCTTAGATTTTCAAAAATTGTTGGAGACTAAGGACTTGCAAAGTGTCTTTAACAGTCTTTGTTTGTATGTTTCTCAAACAAAGCAGTTTAAGAGCTTAGTCAAATTAATCAGTCAACTTAAAAAAAATTGTCCAAAAAATAAATACAATTAATTGATGTAAAACATCCAATTTAACGTGTAAAAACCTGAAAACTACGTTTTTGCATTTCATCTGTGTAACTGTGGAAAAGTAAACTGAATTGGAGACAGGTAGGCGTAGATTGAATCGCCAGAATCCGGAAAAATTCCCAATGGATACTTGTTCAGAACGAACTGATGAATTGCAAGTGATACTCGTCTGTTTTCCTTTTCAGTCGGAGATGTTTTGCTAAATTCGAAAACTTACATTTAGATTTCAAACGTTCAAATTAACATTTGATCAAAGCTGTTTGAAGTCTTTTTCTGAGAAATTAAACGCTTATTTTGGGTTAAAAATTGTGAAATGGAGTTGAATATTCTGCACGTTTCGTGCAAGTTTTCTGTGCAATGTATGCCATAACATATTTCAACAGCAAGAAAAACTTGTAATCTGTTTTTGATTGTGTAAAGCTTATGAAGTTACGCCAAGTATATGAAAATGTATAACGATAACAAGCATTTCACGTATACCAAAGTCGGTAACAATGTTCAGAAACAGGATTTCAGCAAACTTCCTTAATTTCCTTTAACTACAAGAACACAAGCGCACGCCCTTTTCAATAAATTTCCTATGCATCCCCTTATTTCATTTCCTTTGTCGTAAAACTTGGGCATTAACACAAAATTTGACAAATTAAACGGAGATATGATAAATCCTCGCGAGTCGTACAATGGCAAACGTATTCAAAGTTAGAAACTGCATATTTCAGTATGTTCAGAATTTACAATATACCAAAATTTTAATTTAAATTCCCGATGCTACTCGCGTGTCGAGGTAAAATGAATTCCGCTAAAAATAATTCGAGCTCTGAAACTTTTCAGGCACATATGTAGAATAAAGCTCAAGTACAAGCCGCTTCGTTTGTTCGCACCAGAATACGTATTGATCCGAACATCCAATTTTGCACATATAATACCATTATAGATGTCCACAGAGGGGCGTAACATGATTCCATTTTGTTTATAAGAAACGAACGAGAAATTGAGAATATACGTTCCTTATATTACCGAGCTTTTATGCATCAAATTCGTTTAACTTTATTTGTTTACACGTTATTTTGAAAGTGGTTATCTATAAACACGACATTTTCTAAATTCGAACCGCCAAATTTTCCATACTTATTTAGAACGTTTCGAAAAACTTGCTTATGATTAAATATTGTTAGCATTATTAATGGCATACTACTTAAAAACTAAGAAATACTATAAGAATTAAAAGGAAACATAGATTGGGTTTTCGTGTAGAAATTTGATTTTGCAACAGATAAAGCAACTATAAAAAAATGAGACTGAAAAATTAAAGCTTTACGTTGTTATTTATTGTTTTTTTTGTGCAACTCATCTTAAGGTTATGGATAAAAGCTTTTGTAGAGTGGATTGAATGCCAATATTTCCGTGCTTACGTAAAACACCAGCATCAGTTAAATTAGTTTTGTTCTTTTTAAAGTACAAATTAGACAATAAATTCTTCCACTGATTACGAAGACTTTCACGATTAGAGGTATGCCAAAAATTTTACAAATGCTTTTTCACCAAAGGACAACCTCAACTCATCATTGCACAGTATTGCTTTTTCGTGCGGTTTGGTGTATATTGGACAAACTGGCTGCTCTGAACACACGCCTTGTGTTGTTGCCGAACATAAGCATAATACCGGCCACAGCATTATATTTCATAAATCATCTCTAATCTCCAAATCACCCTATTTTTCTTGTTACATCTGACCATGAAATCAAAAGGGCTGAATGTCTCAAAATGACCTAATTCAACACATAGGAACATGGGTTTGCCCTTATCAGTTTATTTGGGTGTACTTCCACTCTTTCCCTGTATTTAATGTTTAAACTATGAGTCATTGTCTTGGTCACATACTAGAGTGCACGCAGTATAGTTCATCTTCTGAAGTCTAGAATAATCTGAACATTGCTTGAGTGGGTAATCCCCAAGATCCCTAAAGTTAAACCTCATAGGCCAATATCACTTAATATTTCTAATTTGTTTTCTGGTGTTAGTTGCCACTGTCTACTTACGAGGAGCGCTCAATAATTTATCTACCTAAGTAGAAAAGAAAGCAGTTATTCAAAAGAGCAAAATTTTTCGTAGTGTGGTCCCCTGGCAGTTCCTTCATTATCATCATCATTCAGCTTATCGAAGTCCACTGCTGGACGTAAGCCTCCCTTAATAGCTTCCACTGTGTTCGGTCTTGTGCTGTCTGCATCCAGTTGGTGTTAATGCGTTCTTGTTGATCTGTCGTCGGTAGTTCTTGCAATGTGTCCCGCCCAGTTCCATTTTAGTACAGCTAGTCTTTCCACGGCATCTATAACTCTGGTTCTTCTGCGTAGTTCTGTGTTGGGTATGTGATCCCTGAGAGAGATTCGTAGCATTGATCGTTCCATCGCTAGTTGTGTAACCCGTATTTTCTTAGTTGTCCGTTTGGTCAGTGTTAGAGTTTCCGCGCCGTAGGTAAGGCCTGGTAGGGCACACTGGTTGAAGACCTTTTTCTTCGGACAAATTGGCAGGTCTGTATTAAACACATATTTGAGATTCCCGTAGGCAGCCCATGTAAGGCCTATTCTTCGAAGGATTTCGTGGTTTGATTGTCTTTGCCGATGGAAATCTCATGTCCAAGGTATTTAAAAGATGTAGTTTCCTCCACTCTGATACCATCTATGTATATGCCCTCGCCGAGCACGAGATTTGTCATTATTTGGGTTTTTCAGTAATGATTTTGAGTCCTACTTTCTTTGACTCTTCGTTCAGATCTTTTAACATTTTGATGACATCATCCAGTTGATCGGCTATGAATACCAGGTCATCAGCAAATCTCAAGTGACTTAGTCGCTCACAGTTCCTTACACATCTTCAACGTTTCTTTTTGCAACGATTTTAACCCGTTTAAAAAAACAATTCTTTTGGTTGATATTCAAACCAAGACCTCACTGTCGCCATGGCTTTTTCGTCGCCTCAAAAACGTCGTTCAAAAAGAAATCTCTTCAAAACAGGAGATAATGTGAGGTTAGTGCTGTAGAGTACATGGTTCAGCTGCTGAGTTGCAATGTTAGATATAGATCAGCAATCGCTTTTTCCTACCTTTAAAGGTGCATGAAACCTTGCGCTTCTACTGTAAGACTCGATTTTGGGCACAGCATCTCTATAATGCACCCAAGTTTTATGTCCAAAAACCAAATAATAAAAAAAAACTGATACTCACCGAACAGTGCTCCAAATCGAACAATTTCTTACTAAATGCGTGCTACATCTTCGTATGTAGGAATCACACTGAGCTGAAGCCGTACATGAGAGACCTTGAAACATATCACCATACACAGATTCGTTTAAAAACGCTTGTTATAGTTCATCTTAATTTTAGCAGATCTTCTTTATAACTAAAGCCTTAGTGGGCCCTCTTCCACACGTTTCTATTCTTAATCTTTACCCACTTACTTTTGTAATACCTTTCTCTTGTACATAGGTTGTCTACAACAACTGCTAATCATTTCCTCCAAGGACAATTCCACTTCATCTTTCATCTGTCGTTTTGGAACTTTTCATTGGTCAGGATTTTGTAGGCAACCTACAATATTCTGTGGGGCCCTTTGCATTTTTTATATCGATGCATCAATTTCTCATTGGCCTTGCTCTCCCATTTGGCCTCCCATTTTTGCTTACTTATATTCATGTTTTTCCTTTGCTTTGAGTTTCCACTTTTTCAACTTCGTTTCTATTTTGTTATGTTTACGCTACAGATTTCTTGGAGCAGTTTCATGATTGGGATGAAAATGCTTATAGCAAAGCTGATTCATCTGCAAACATCCTAGCTGTGGTAGGTCTGGACGTTGATAGATCTGTTGTGTATTAAGCACTAACAGCTCCTTAGACCCATTGCTTCTTCCACACCTTTCTATCATTAACTTTCGCCCACCTTTTGTATGCAATTCTCTTCTAGGTCTTCTACAACAACTGGTAACCATTTCCTCCGAGGACAGTCCACTCTCTTTGTGCTCTCCGTTTCACCCTTAATTTGTCATTTTGAGACCCTCATTTGCATACATTTTTGTAGGTGACCTAGCAATCTTTGTGCCTCTACTACTTGAAGTTACTGGGTTGATTATATGATTCAGTAGTTTCCCATGGGTATTGTTCTCTCCCCTCGTTTAACGTTACTGGTATTGATACGTCCTCGTTTACTTTCATTTAACAGTTTTTCAACCTCGTTTTTATTTAGTTAATGTTGCTTTATAAATCTCCAGTTGCAGTTTCGGGATCGAGGGGAAAAGATAGTATCATCTTGAAATGTCCCAAGTGGTGGAACTACTATCTGCATACAAATAAAACCCAGCATCCCCAGAATTTAAGGGATGCAAGGGCAAATATATCTTGTTGTTCTGCTAAGAAGTACCTTTCAGTTGAATATACTCTTAATAATTTCCAGAATGGATCGGGTAAGCTCTTCTCACCCTTCTTGCCAGACTTTATCTAACGCAACAGTGCCATTTTCTCTTAATTTCCTTGTTGATTTTCTTGACCACCTGATGAACATCTTCAGTTGTTCGTGGGTTATTTCGGAAAGCAAACTGATGGTCTGGAATTGGTTGCAGCAACTCATCCACTACTAGTTTCAGCCCTTTGGATATTATTTTCTTCCAGATTTTTTAATAGAATTAGGATTAAAGTTCTTGGTCTGTTTGATGGTACTTCATTAACGTTTCTACTAGGTTTGGGCATCATGATTGCTTGAACTGTTTTCCAGGAAGTTTGGTATTAATTTGTCTTTTTTAGTCCTTTGCTTGGTGGCTCTTGGAGTAGTTTTACAGTAATTAAATCAAAGCCTGGTGCTTTTTGGTATTAATATTTATTTATAATGCTTTCTAGTTCTAAATACGTTGAATTCTTTTAATGGGCGTATCCATTTATAATGGAGCTCTTAAAAAAAATGTAACAGGCTTGTTCCCTTTTTTAGCCCGACTAGTTATCTTTCTTCTTGTATTTGATGGATGATGCTGCCTTGGTCTTTTTACTTTCTTTCTTGCCTTTCGTCGATAATAATTGGCAGCATAACAGCAACTTGTTTTTTTGGCTTGTAAATTATTTCGATATTCTTGGTTATTTAGCTGAAACAATAAACTTTTTAAGGTCCTTTTTAGCTCTCCAGCCTCTTAAGGCTGGTCTGCAGGGCTTCCGTCTTCATGTAAAAGGTAGTCCTCAAGTTCTTCTTTTTTCTCAGCTTCTTCTCCTCTTCTTCCTCCTCCTCCTCCTCTTCTTCCTTCTCCTTTTTCATTTTATTCATTCTTCTATTGATAGGTTGTCAAGCCCGTTCATTACCAACATTCAGTCTTCTTGCATTATATCTTTTACCTAGTTTTCGGTTTTCGTAATGTTGCATTTCCAAGAGGTCGTCGTCTCTTGCTAATCAAACTCTAAAGGAATAAAAAACATTTCAGAAAGATTCCAAAGCTAATTGTGAACTAGGCAAACATTTGATAAACTGATAGTTACTCTCCAATAATAAGCACACCGTGAAAGCATCTTAAAGCGTTTTAATTACAAGAACGACGTTCTTTAAAACACCATATTAAGTATTCTTGTAGTAGAAGAAGACTAAAACCAGCGTGGGGTATTTTACAGTTGAGTAGGCAAAGCGTCACAATGTAGAATTTTATGAAATACGCTTTTCTTAATAACAAACGAGAAGCATTCGGGCGCTCAGGTAATTGTGAAATTATAAAATAATATTCCGTTTGTTTCGAGAGTGCCCTTCGTTAATTCACGATATTAAAACTCATAATGTGAGCGGAGTTGATTTATCTTTATTAAATAATAAATTTCAATATTACTCTTCGTTAATTAAGCGACGAAATTTTGAATGAAATTCCCCGAATACGAATCCCCATTTACCTTGGAAAAGTTAACCGATTTAATTCACTTCCAAGAGTATTCTAATCTAACTACAATCAGGAGTCTCCATAATTGACAAAAAAGGACTTTTAAAGTCCAAAGTTCGCTTTTTATACGAATTAGTTTTTAAGTTCCTCTTTTTTACGAATTGATTATTACTTTCAAACGGTTCTCCATTTCGGTACAACTTCGTTCCAAGTCTCGTGGGTTTAATTAATACTAATTTGAGTCGGACCGTTTCTGGAAGTTTCGATCGTACCGAAAATTAGACAAGGAAGCCGTACGAAAGCTAACATAAACTAGACAAACGTCAAATAAAAAGAGGGCTTCCGTTTCATCGGGAAATATATATAGAAGGAGACCGTGGCGAAGCTGTCGTCAAAAATTCATAACTTGTCATCGCCCCGATTTAGAAGAGGACGCGTAGGAAGGCAACATCCAAGAATCAGTTGCGATGTCTGTGGTTTCCCAAGAGGTTGGGTAGAGATGTCGCAAAGTCCCTTAAGCCAAAATCCCATAATACACGGGCTCTCTAATGTCAAGGGCCTTCACAATCCCGTCCTGTTCCGGATTACTAGCTTTAGACGAAACTTCACGTACTAACTATAGATCAAATAAGCTTTCGTGTGTGTGTATGGAAAGGGAATTTCCGGGGCGCATCGCTTAACCTTTGCAACACTTTCGAAAAATACGATTTCGCCCCCATTTTTTTATTTGTGTCCTTTTTAACAACATAAGAATACCCGATGCATTATTCCTTTTGTTGTAATTCCTTTTCGAATATGCCGTGGGAGGTTTTGACGTAAACCGGTACGCTCTCCTGCGTTGGTTGATTTTTATTGTTGGTATATTTATAGCGAGTGCTAAAAATAACATTTAATTGCTGTAAATTTTATTTTGATTAGATTATACTCACTTATTTACAACAAGTAATTAATACAAGGAAATAATTTAGCTGATTCGATTTTTCCGCTTTTATCTCTTAATTATTATTTAATGATAAATGTAAATTATTTACTATCCTACTGAATTTTGGCCTCTACTCTAAGTTAATCAGATTGGGTAGGAGAATTTCTAGAATTTACAAAAATAACAAATCAAATGAATGATATTCAAATTTTAAATAATTTAGCTAATTCGATTTTTCCGCTTTTATCTCTTCATTATTTAATAGAAAATTTAAGTTATTAACTATCCCACTGAATTTTTCCCTTTGCTCTAAGTGAATCAGATTGGACAGCAGAATTTGTACAATTTACAAAAACAACAAATCAAATGAATGATCTTCAAATTTTATTCATAATTCAGTTGCGAAAACGTGCTTTAAATAGCCGAAACTATCATTAAAATTTCAAAAAATTGCTTGAAAATTAATTATGAAATCATTAATTTGAACCCCCAATTTTCCTGCTGGAATTTATAAAACTCAAACATAAATGCGACTCGGTTTCTATAACCACGATCTCCTCGCGAATGTCATCATAATATATTAAAGAAGCAAAAATTCACAGAAATGATTTTTCACATATTTGATTCTAAATGGAACCCTGAAGCCTGACAAATGTCTTGCCTGTAAAAAATAGGGTCATTGCTGAAACGAATGCTCGAGTTGAATGAAGACTGAAGGAATATATTTTTTATATAGAAAATTTTTACTTAATTTACTGTAACGAATAATTTCCTCCTCTTTTTCATTTTGATGTACATGTCAAAAGAACAAACAAATCATTTAACAATAGGGAGTCTGATTATTAACCAGAAGTTTGTGAAAAATTGGGAATTTTAATCGATGGGATTTGAGTTAAATGAAAACGAAAACATTCGGGCAATTAAACCTCAGCCTTTTGTTTTCGATAATTGAAAGAACAACCGATGACAGTAAATCTCAAGGTAAATCTAGTTAGCCAAATCCCAGTTAACCAATATCTTACCGGTTCTAATTTCCAAGATTCAGATTTTCGGTAAGTGTACTTTATTCCCGTATTTAATTGAATGAATCGTGAAATTATCCAAAGGATACCGAAGATTTCATTTAAACAAATGTAGATTATTGACCAAAGTCACCTTGAGAATTATGGGAATTTTAACAGGTGGGATTTGAATTAGATGAAGCAAACATTCGAGCAATTAAAACCAAACCTTTTGTTTTTAGTGATTAAAGGATCAACCAACGACATTGAATTGTTTAATGAATATCTAGTTAACCATGGTTTAAATTCAGAAGCTCCAAATCCTATTTAACCAAAATCCTACCGGATGTAATTTCCAATATTCTCATTTTCGTTCAACATATATTATCATTGTGTTTAATGGAAGTAAACCTGAAACGTCAATTGGCCACCGAAAACTTGTTATAAACAAATAATTCAACAAGAGGTAGTCAGAATATCAACCAGTATTCTGAAAACTTTGTAAATTTTAACAAATGGAATTTGGATTAAATCAAAAACAAAGCATTTGAAAAGATTTAAAGAATAACAAACGATGATCAGTCATTCCTTGGATATCCAATTAGCCATGGCTTATTTTCATTGGCACAAAATTGCAATTAACCAAAGTCTTATCTTAATTTCCAAGATTAAAAGGTTTGTTAATAAAACTTTATTTCTAAATTTAATGGAATTAAACCTGATATCAGCCTAATAGACTTTGATAATTTAATATAAACTGTGGGAACTACCGTGTGGATCAACCCTTATTTAATGTGTTGTAAATAGTATTGTAAATAATTCGTTATAATCTCCTCCTTCATTTTATTTCTATATTTTCTATCCGTCTCAACCACATATTTTACTAAATTCCTTAGAATTCTTGTACTTGTTTACCCTTCTATATTCATGACCTATTCTTTCGGAACCTCCAGCGTTCGCAGTGCAAAGTTGTTAAGATAATGTACCAACGGCGCCCTACCTAGAAAAACCCTTCTTAATACGTACTTTGTCTACGCTATTATCTTTTCATTTTTAAAACTAGACACTTCTTCTGCCACTCTTGTTCAGAGCGCGTCATCTACACGCTGCAAGTGCATAAATAAAATTAATATAAAACTCAAGTCATTTATTTACCACCAGGAATCTCGTGAAAAATTTAACAGTTGGGATTTGGGTTAAACCAAAATAAAAACAATTGAAAAATTACAGCAAATCTTTCTATGCTTTTCGCGAATCAAAGGATAGCCAATGATAATAAGTCAGTCCTTGGATATTCAGCTAGCCATGGCTTACGTTCATTAACACAAAGTCGCAATTAATCAAAATCTTATAATTTTCAAGATTTAAACGTCACTAAAACTTTATATGTAAATTTAATGGAGTTATACTTGAGATCTACCCTAATATACGTTGAGAACTTGTCACAAACAAATAAATTAACAACAGGTGGTTAGATTAGCAACCAGAAATATCTAAAAATTTCGGAAATTTTAAGAAATGGGATTTGGGTTAAAATGAAACAACATTTGAAAAAGCACTGCTAATCCTTGTCTTAAAAAATAACTCTTATTGGTTGTAATTCCCTTCATTCTAATTTTCGTTAAACATAAGTGTTTAACAGAATTAAATTCAAAATGATCTAATTTAGGCCGAAAATCTAATCTAAACAAATATTTGTACAACAGTTAGTTCGATTAACTAGAGATATCGTGAAAATTTCGGAAGTTTGAACAGATGGGACTTGGATTAATTGAAATCAAAAACATTTGATTGAAAAATCAAAGCTTTTCTCATGTAATGTAGTAATTAGTAATTTATAAAACAGTCTAATATTAAATGGTTGTGGGAGTATCTACTTAACCAAGGGTTAAATTCATAAATTCCAAATCCCATTTGACCAAAATCTTGTCGTTTATAATAATTTTCCAAGATTCTAATTTTCAATATTTTCTGAATTTGATTTGATACTTTTTTAAAACATAATTATTACAGTTAAAAACCCGTTTTTACTTCGTTTGGTAACAAGATATATTTATATTCATAAGTTCCAAATCTCATTTGACCAAAATCTCATTTGATCAAAATCCTATCGTTTATAATTTTAAAGATTGTAGTCAAGGCTGAAATTTACAAGTTCCAAATCATATTTTACCAAAATCTTCTTCTTCGTCTTTAGCAGCATTCAAGTACTCCATTTTTTGATATATGCCTCCCCTTTATTCCTCCACTCGGTTCTGGTCATTGTATGACTCGTCCACTGAATCCCTAAAGCTTTATCAATATCATTCCACAATTTTGCCTTCGGTCTGCCTCTACTTCTTCTACCTCTATGTAGTCCCCATTCAATTGTAAGTTTACTCCGCCGATGATCTTCTCTTCTCATAACGACCTGCCCAACTCCACTTTAGGGTAGCGATACGTTTCGCTACGTCTTCAATCCTAAAGCATTCTCTTATTATTATACCAAAATCTTATCATTTAGAATTCCCAAAATTAAATTTTTCCAGAAACACAACATGATGCTTCTCTTCTTTCGGGAAATTGAAGAATAACCAACTAATATTAAATTGTTCTGTGGATATCTAGTCAACCACGGCTTAAATCCCTATGTCGCAAATCGCATTTGACCAAAATTTTAATTTTAAAGATCAAACCTGATGCTTCTCTTGTTTTGGTGTTTTGGTAAATGAAATACTTAATAACCAAAGATATTAAGGTCTTTTATGGATATCTACTAGAAATGGCTTAAATTCATAAGCTTCAAATCCCTTTAACCAAAGTTTTTTTTATCATTTAAAATTTCTACGATTATAAGCTTCAAAAAATCTAACTTGACACTTCTCTTGCTTTTGTAATTAAAATCATAAGCAACGATATTAAATTTTCTAGTTAATCTTACCTTAAATTTATAAATTCCAAATCCCATTTAAACAAAATCTAATTTGCATTATTTTCCTGATGAGTTTGCCATTTTACTCTTTTAAAAGATAAAACTGTTAAAAAACCTTTTTTATTTCTTTTAATAACTGAGACAGACTTAAATTCATAACCATTTAACCAAAATTTTATTGTATATGATTTTCAGGATTCTAATTAAAAAAATAGCCTGATGCTTGTCTTGTTTCAGTAAGTGAAAGAACAACCAACCATGTTAAATCGTTCTGTGATTATTTAGCTTTACATTCCTCAAATTCAAATCCCATTTAATCAAAATCTTATTGGATATAATTCCCATAATGAAAGACTAATGCATACATAAATATGTGTATTTGGTGTAGCGGTTGCTGATGTTAAAAGGGAATTAAATCAGTGGTACAACGCAACTAACATTAAAACTCAATAGTTCCCCGTCTGTTGTCTAGTTTCACACCGTAAATTTTCCATAGTTTTATGTTTGTCGTAGTGTTACTTTACTTTATTTTATAAAATTACATGTACACGTGAGAACAACAAACAAACATTGTAATTGGGAAAATTCCCGTTTTGTTTGTAAATAAATAAATAAACAATTTAAGTTTCGCTAATCTTATTTTATTACTGTATTTACTGAAATTAAACCTGAAATGGGTACTGAAAACTTGTCTTTGTATAGTTTTAAGGGTTGTTCAGCGTTTCATTTAATGGAAGGATTTAATTCTAAAAGGAAACAGTAAGAAATCGAGATAATACTAAACGTTATGTAATTGGTTGTTCAAATTTCGCAAACACCTGTAACGAAACCATTCGAGATCCCCCTTGAAAACGTAGAAATGTCCGCACAAATTGCCTTCGTAATTCCAAGTGTGAGTTTCGCAACTGTTGCCATACCCGAAAATTCAGTACAAACGTAAAAAGTTTCGAGTAGCCGAGAAGTGAGAGTTTTGAAACACGTGTCTGAAAAGTTATTCATTAAAATTAACTCCCATCAACCCGTACTGAAACAAAAAAAAAAATATAATAAAGCCCTTTATTTATTTTTCGTACAAAAGCTGTGCTGAAATATTAACACAAAATATTTGTAAAAACGTTTAATGTTTCAACAACACATTTACCTGACGTGATAAACAAGGCGGAAATGTTTTCATATACATGATATTTGAAATGCAAAATTTTATATATCTGGTGTTATGTCTACGAAAATAACACACCAACACGCAATTTGGACGTAAAAATGTGAAATGCTGTTACTGACTTCAAAAAGGAAACCTTTTAGGTTTTTCCTGTTGCTTGTATATCTTAACGGTTGAATTAAATTTGTTTTAATCAAAAAAATAAACGGGCATGTACCGAGTAAAACACTAAAAATGCCTGTTTATTGGATCGTAAAATCCCCACCTCGAGTTATATTTGTTAATTACTTTTTAAAAGAGTTTACTTCATTTACTTTTAATAAATAAAAACACACGTAAACGAAAGACCACCCGATAATTGAGCAAATCTTTCGAGTGTAAAACCCAACAACATCCAATAACATTTAACCTTTCATCTTTATAAAAATACAAGGAAGCGTTGATTTACAAACTTATTAATTAAACATAAGATTAACAACATTTACCGTTAATACTTCCACTTTCGGATTATGAAATTGTATAAAAACTACCGAAATTGATGAAGCCATTAAAATTCTTCCAATATTTTACTTTTTGTTAAAAAGCCTTGAGTTTTAAATTTAAATTTTAATTGCGTTTTTGAGGAAGGTTTCGTCTTTTCTAAAAGTGAACTTTCTCTTCATAAATAAACAGAATTCTTCTTAAGTGGCTTCATAAATAAATATTAACTCGTTTCTAAATAAACAATTTTTTTTGACAAATAAGTTTTCTATATAAAATAAATTTTCCATAAAAATAATTGCGTCTTTTAAACAAATAAGTAGAGTTTTTAAATGATTGATTCTTGTAAATAAAACTAAATAGATTTTTTAATTAATAAATGACTAAATAAACAAATCGTAGATTAATAAAAAATTCTTCTGAAATTCTTAACAATAATTCTATTTTAGTGGATTGTGAATTTAAATGCACGAAAGAACCCTCGAGTTAAGTGATACGAAGCTTCTTGAATTTCAGAGGAGCAAGGTAGTAAACTCATACTTCTTTTATTTAGGTCTCTTATGTTGCCTTTGATCTTTGAAGAAAACACTTGTAGTTATTATATTCGAATTTTTTGTTGAAGATAGGAAAATCGCAAACCCATAATATAAGAAATTTAGGTTTGAATCGGATTAGATTGTTTTCGATTGAAATGTTAGTATTAAAATATTAGGCATTGACGTTTCAGGACTTTCAGGTTTTGCAAAAACAAAAAACTTAGGTTTGAATCGGATTAAAATTGGGAATTAATGTTTCAAGGTTTTCAGGTTTTATTTTCTGTATTTATTTGTTTAGTTTAAATTGTAATGCTATTTGTATAATGAAATAGAGGTTCAAACTTCGTTGAAATTGTGGCGAAAATGTACGGGTTTGCTGGATTATTCAGATGGTGCCTTAATATTTCAGTTCGTTTCAGCATTTCAAACTCAAATTTTTCACATTCAACGAATTACAAAGCAAACATCAATTTTCGTGTTATAATCAGATTTTCTAATTGTTTATTACTGTAAATTACTGTGTCGTAATTGATATTTTTACAACTATCCTTTGAGAGATAGAGAGTAATCCGAATGTTTTCTTTGGTCTGAAAAGAAAATATTCCGAAGTCCTAATGAATTTTCAAGCTTTGATTTTAAAATTTTCAAACTTTGGTTTCATATTCTACAAAGTAAAACTTGCCTTTACTAACGACAAAAAGCAATTTTTCTGAAACTGTAGGGGTTCGGAGATTTTCAGGTTACGTTTAAGGCCCTAATTTTCAGAACATTAAGGTGATTATTTGGCTAGATCAAAGGTAATTTTTTAAATTTCAAGGCAATTATTTTAAAATTAATTTAATGTTTCAGATCGCCTTTCCTTTGGTTCTTTCATAAAGTAAAACCTTTGTTTCAAGAGCATATCTGTTGGAGATTCCTAGGTTGCTTCCAATTGTCTGAACTGTTCGCACTCAAATCTTTAAATTATTTTGCATGAAGCCTCAAGTTTCAGGCAAGATTCAGAATTTCAGGAGTTGTTTCGAATTGTTATTTATTGCTTCAGCTTTTTATTTCTTCATTTTCTTTTTCATAAAATGAAACACTGTTTTAGTGTTACTGACCTTCTGGAGATTTTCAGTTTGTAATATTTTCAGAGTACGTTTGAAACCCTTAAATTATTCTACATTATTCTCACGTTTCAAGAAAAGTTCAGAATTTCAGGAGATTATACGGAAATATTATTAAAAAAATAAGATTCCAAAATGATCATCGATCGAATTTAATGCTCGTTAATTATTTGCTTGTATTGTTCAGGAAATGTTTTTCGGCCTCTGATTTTTTTATTCTGGTTTAAGTTTTAATCCAAAACTTAAGTTGTAACGAAATAATTTGGTTGCCTCTTAATTTTCAGGATATTGCGTTCAGTCTTTCTAAAGCATATTTCCTTTCATTTCGTGTCTTTACGGACCTTTTATCAACCCAGATTCTAAATGTTTAGTAATATTTGCTGATTATATTTTTAGTCTTTCAGTTTCAGTTTCAATTAATAAAGTAATGCTCAAGTTGGTAAAATAATCGATAGCTCAGTTTTCAGGTTTCAGATTTATGAGTTGTTACTTTTATTTTCTTTAGATATGTGCGATTCTTTTTAATTAAAATTTTAACCGTTAAATTACCATATTTTGAATTTTCAGGTTGATTCAAGTTTTTCAGCTGAGCATTTGCGAATTTACATGTATGCACTGAATTGGAAATATTCAGATTTAATGTAGATTTCGGAATTATACCAATTTTTAGTTGTAAATTAATTTACCTGCTGGGTTTGTAATTCCGATTCTCAGATTTTTGTGTAAATTCCTTTTTCAGTAGATTTTTCAGCTTGCAAAAATAGTACGAACCTGAGATAAACTTTCAAAGTTTGGTCTTATTTTCAGGTTAAGTTTGAAATTTTCAAACAGTTGTTTTGGTGTTATTTTCTTTTAAATTGCCATATTTTTTGTTCAGTTTTCAGACTGATTTTTATTTCAATATTTTAAATGGGCATTTGGCAATTTACAAGTGGGGTTTGAAATGATATTAAAAGTTTCAAATTGTTATCTTTATATTAATTTATTCGTTAAGTCAGCAATTCATATTTTCAAATGTTCTTGTATGTAGTTCCTTAGCCTGAAAAACGACACAAACCTGAGATGAATATTCCGAGTTTGTTTTTTCTCAGTATTTCATATTTTCAGATAATTGTGTTTGTGTCTGTCTATTAAACTGTCATTATTATTTTGAGTTTTCTGATTTTTTGAGGTGGGCATTTGGGATATTATCAACACCGATGTAATTTCAGATGATGGTATGATGAAATCTTTTGAGAGCATTATTTTTAAATTAATCTCTTCATTAGGTCTGTAATTCACATACCTAGTCAATCTTTTTCTATTTTTGTTGTGATGTCGTTTTTTTTGCCTGAAATAGACCCTCAGAGTTGGCTAAAATATGAGCTGCGATAATGACGACGCATTTATCCTGAATTTTCAGAGTATTTGAAATTTTCAGACCCTTGTTGGTTCTCTAAATTCTCACAGTTGTCTTTATCGTGCAGGCATTAGGAATCTCTAGCAATGCTAAAATTTTCAGATCTGAAAATCAGATTCTTAGATTTTTGTGTAATATTTTTTTCATTGTAGTTGTTTGTGCTTGAAAAGATAACACAAACCTGGGATTACATTTTCAGAGTTTGTTCGTATCTTCAGACTAAATTTACATATCTATTTGTCCCCAATTTTCTCAAACTATTTAAAATTTTTAGACTACATATTGCTTGAGTGTTATTTTGTTTTGAGATAGATTTCAAACTTTTGATGAATATTTTGGATTGTTTTATTTGAAATTAATCTGCTGGTTAGATCTGCAATTTAGATTTTCTTTTGCGTGGTTAGCTTTGTCTCTCTGACTGATAATAATCTGTCCGAACACGAAACAATTTCCAGAGTTTGATCATATTTTCTAGGGAAAGTCTGAAATTATTTCGAATTTATCCTGAAATTTTTAGACGTTAGCTAAGTCTCAAGTTTGCATTTTTCATTAGGGTGTTTAGAAATTTATCTAAACTGAAACCGAAATTTTCAGATTTAGAAATTATGATACAAAGTTCAGAATATTATTCTTAAATTTATTCCTTGTTCTGCTTGTTGATCAGATTTTCAGATTTTTTTGACATTTTATATGAAGGTGTTTTTTTCCTGCCTGAAAAAATTACCCAACCTGAGATTACTCGTTTGGAATTGAATTTTCGGAGTAAGTATTTTAGGTTTTCAGACGATTGTTTGGGTGTAATTTTGTTTCTCAATTGTCATTTTTTATTGTGAGTTTTCGGACTAATTTATCGCATAAAATTCAATTTTAAAGGGGGAATTTTCAGAGATAAATTTCGAAGTTTCAGTGCAAGTTCTTTTGGAATCAATTTAGACGTTATGGCAGATTTTCAGGTTTTTGTGTAATTTTAACCCGAACACAATTTACAGAGTTTCCTCATATTTGCGTTCATCCTGGTTTTTTTTATAAAGAATATGGAAATAATTTCAAACGATTTTTGGGTATTATTTTACTTTATATTTCATTTCGAGTTTTCTGGTGCAAAATTTGCAGGGGAGTATTTAGCATTTTATGTAAACTGAAGTAGAAATTTTCAGATCAAAGGTAGACTTTGAAATGGTGGTAAAATGATCAGAATCTTATTTTAATATTAATTTGTTTGTTATGCCTGCAGATTATGAACATGATTATGTATCTTGTTGTTGTTATGTATGTATTTGTATCACATGTATGTATTTTTTGTATATTGTGTATTTTTTTGTATGACAATTCTTAGACTTCGAAAGAAGTGAACAAGAAGTAAATAAATTATTATAGATTCAGATTTTCAAAGTGTTGTGTAGTTTTTGATGTAATATGATTCTTTCACCTAACTAAGAAACGTTCAAAAACCTGATATAATTCTTCAGAGTTTGATCGTATTTTCAAGCCAAAGTAGTGTTGAAATGATGCGGAATTTATCCTGAATTTCCAGAGATTTCAGACGATTGTTTGAGTCTATAAATCAAATTTTCAGACTTTTGTATGATTTTATTTTTGTGACCGAACATTTTTCAGAATTTGGTCTTATTATTTTCAGAATGAGGTATGAATTGATGATGGATGGAAATTTTCAGACGAATTATTTTCTAGTTTTCTTGTAATTTAATTATTTTACTTGCCTGCAAAAGGAATACATGAAACCGATTTAAATTTAAGCTTTATCATATTTTCTTTATACAGGCAGGGTGTGCCGGATATTATGACAGTTTTCTGTCGAATTTTCAGGGCTATTAAACTTTCAGAAGATCATTGAATACTACTTTCATGTGGTTAGTCTTATTTTGGTACATATTTTTGTACCTAAAATTTATTGTTGGGTGCTATTTTGCTTTATGTTTTATTGTGATTTTTCTGGTGGTTAATTTCGTTTTTCAGTGTAATATTTAGCAATTTACTGAAACTGACCTAGAAATTTCAGAGATTTCGAAGTAGATTTTCTGAATGTTATTTTTAAATTATCTTTCTTGTCCTGCTTGTACGTAGATCTGATTTTTCATATTATTCTGAAATTCTATTTGAAGGTGGCTTTTTTTTGGAAGATAATTCAAACCTAAGGTAAATTTACAGAGTTTGGTCTTATTTTGAAGCTAAGATATGAGCTGAAATGAGAAGAAGTTATCTTGGATTTTCAGAGTATCTGAATTTTTCCGGTCATTATTTTGGTCTGAAATTTAAAATTTTCAGATTATTGAGTGGTTTAATCTTTGTGTCTGAAAGAACAAGTAGGAAGCTGAAATAAGCTTTCGAAGTTTGCTCATATTTTCAGGCTAAAGTGAAAGCTGAAATTATCACTCATTTATTCTGAATTTTCAGGGCATTTAAATTTTCAGAAATTTTATTTAGTGTTATTTTCAGTTTTTTGCGGCTAATTAATTAATAACAGGTATAATACACATATTTTCAGGTTATTGTTTTTGTGATATTTGGTTATCAAACGGATCTTTGTTGTGTCCTTTACAAATTAATAATTACTAAAACAAATGAATAATCATGAACAAATAAACTAATAAATATTTCTTGTTTCAGATTGGAAGTTTAAAGCATTATTACTTGTTCGAGCACCAGCACGTCCACAAACGTTCTTTGAATGCCAACGATTTTTACCACGAATCGCTGAATAGTGAGCCCCAGGTTAGTTTATAGTTTTTAATTTTTAACGGTTTGTTCTTAGTATTAAAATTGCAAATTTCAACTTTGCTTTATTATGTTTTAATTCGACCGATTTTTTTACGGTCACCAAGGAATGAAAATGAAAAATTCCCCAAAAAAGGGAAGACCCGCACCATGTTTGAAACCGATAACACATCGGCCAATAACTGTTTAACCTATTCAGGGCGGTTTTACTAAAAAATATGAAAACGCGTAAACCTCGGGGGAGTTCTAAAAAATTTTTTACGTATATCCAATATGCCCGGAAATGTCTTTATATTGATTTTCTTAGAGGTATCTGGGTGTTTTCGGTATATCTGCACGAATAAACTTTAAATGAAATTATCCAAAGCGGAACGGAAAAAATGCCAGGATGACGATTATGTGCGTAAAATGTCAAATGCAGGTTATTATTGTTCCTCCTGCTTTACTCTTTGGCCACTTTAAAGCTTTTAGTATTCCCAAAACTCTACGTTTTGGGGAAAATTCGCTTGAATTTTTTATATTCGAGGCAGTTCTTTTTTTTCCAAATAGGTTTTAAGCTTTCAAAGAAGGAACATTTCGTGATGATTATTGTAATATTATTAGCCTAATGGTTAAGTGGCCGCTTTGGAAATTAAAAGGACACAAGTTCGAATGTCAGTTGCTGGATTTTTAAAAGTTCGAATTGGCTAATAACTGAAAATTACGAACTGTTGTAATGGTATTTTTAGGTCGGTGTTATTGTAAAACGTTCGACTGAAAACAGCAAAGATGGAGGCGAAGCTAACATAACCTAAAAATTAAATTTTTCGTAAGCGAAGTTCCCCAGAAAAGGTAAACACAGGAGAGTTTGCTATTTGCCTACACGTCGTAATTTTCGTGTTGATATAAAGGAAAACCGCGAATATGGGAGTTTTTTTTAAACCGCTGATTACACGGGGGAGTCAGTGTTTTCTTAGTTTGCCATGTTTTCGCAGAGCGTACACAATAAACGAGCTGTCACATAAAATTGCTTTTCCTCCACCTATAAATTCGTGTGAATTTGAAGTGTTGCTCATTTAACTTTTTTATCATTCCCGATAAGTTGTGGATTTTTAGCGCCGGTAAGAAAAATCAGCGCCTTTTCCGCTTTTCATAAAACCGCGTTTAACGGAAAAATCGAATGTAGTTCTGCCAACCCCCGGTATGAAGAGATTGCTTTTTCTGCTCTCATTTATTGGCTTCTATAGCCGCTCGGGATTTCATATAAAAAATAAATGAATCCCTTATCGCTCCACGCATCAGCAGAAATAACGATATACCTAACATTATTTTCGCATTAGCGCCTCACCACATGTCATTATTTCGAATTATTTGTGATATTGCTTTTTACTTTCGTCTACTGACAAACCCTTCCTACATGGTAATGACGCGTGAAAATTGAGTCTCCATAAGCGGGTTGTTCTCTTTCAAGATCGACGAATTGTTTACGCACTCGATCGGGGATTTATGTAAACTGTTATTACTGCAACATAACTTCTAGTTGAACCAATGCTCCTTAAAAGGATTAAATTGTGCAATTCATCCGTTCTGCTTATTATTTTATAAGATTCCGATCAATTTCCGGAGTGACATCGCGATCGGGAGTTTTATATTCTTAGATTTTTGCTTTGCATTGTACTAGTTTCATTTTCTAATGATTTTCTTGTCCTTTTCTTACGTCTTTTTTAAATTCTCTTGCAGTTTTCTTCATGTGTATTCTTGTTTGACCTCTCTTTGTATTCCATTTCGTCTTCTACTGTTTCATTTTCATTTTTTCTTTTCTTCTTGTTTTTTTTTCTTCTTTTCCATCTTGTTTTTCTACTTCTTTGTCTTCATCATCTTTTTATTCGTCTGATGCTTCTTTTCGCATTTTTTCGCCCTACTTATCTAGGGTTTCGTGTCATCGTCTCCGAATTTTTAAGCTTCTTTAATTTAACTTATTTACTATTTTATTGTTAATATTTTTGTTGGTACCTTTTCTTTTATCCTCATTGCTCTCTTAATTATCTACTCCTTCTTTGCTTTTCTTCATCATCTGCTTCTTAGCATTAACGGTTTGTTTTTATCACGTCGTCGCCCTTCCATTGTATTGGTTTTCCAGCTGTCTATCATTAATTCTGTAAATCTGGCCTTTGGCTTACCGCTTTACTACTTTCCTCTTGTAAGTTTTATTTTGTCTGTTTAGGACTAATTTTATTTTTTTCTCTGCTGTGTTTCGTATTCTGTTCTTTATTTTAAATATTTATTTTATTCTTTTGGGAGTTCTTTATTTTCTGTCTTAGTCTTTAATTAATTTCTTTTTTTTTTAGATACCTTTTTAATTGTAATTTTTCTCCCCTTTTGCCTTAGTTCTTGTCCGTATGGCTTTGTCAGATGTTTTTGAGATTTGCCTTTCTTCGTCCTTTAAGCTTCCTTACTCTTTCTTCTTTATCTACTCCTTTTTAGCTTTCTTCATAGCGTGCTTCTTAGTATGAACGGTTTGTTTTTGTCACCTCTTCTTTGTCGCTTTTTCATTAGTATTGTCTTTCAATTTTTTTTCTTGTAATTTTTTTATTTTGTCTGTTGAAGTCTAATTTTATTTTTTAACCTTCGCATTATTCGTTTTATTCTTTTCTGCCTTTTAATTTTCTATTCCTTAGTTTATTCTGCTTGGAGTTGTTTGTTTCCTGCATCATATATCTTGTACTTACGTTAGTCTTTGCAGATTTTTCTTTTACGTTTAGTTAAGGCCTTTCTTCCTATTATGTTTTTAATTTTATTGTCGAGCATGTTTGTGTACTATATTTATTTTATCTTATTTATTGTAATTTTGTGCTCCATAATCTTTTTTCATCTTATTCTTCTTAATTTTTTTGCCCAATTTTGCTTTGATTCATTTTCTAGTTTATCGTTCATTCTTAAGTCTAACGATATTACGTTTTTTTGTTTGCTGCATCTTGCCGTATATATTTGTTATTTTCCCTTAAGTTTCAGCGTTTCATTTTTGTTCTGCCTGTTTACTTGCAATTCTTCTTCTTAAATTTTTATTCATTTATTTCCTTTTTCCTAGGTATTTTTTAGTTTTATCCTCTTCTGGGTGCTAATTTTCGGTTCCTTATTTTAGTTATTGCGTTCTACTTGGAGCTACTTATTTTCTGCGTTTTTGTCTTTCTGTATTTCTTTAGTAAATTTTGCTCTTCTGTTTTAAACTCTAAATTCTGTATTAATTTTCTATCCGTTTTGTACTTTTCTTCGTTGTATTCCGTTGGAAATTTGTTTTTAGTTACATTCTTTTTCGTTGTTCCTGTTCATTAGTCTTCAGATTTATTCTCTTCTGCCCTCTAATTTTCTTTTGTGTATGTACATTCTTTATTTTATTCTTTTATGTTCATATTGCCCTACATTTTGAAACTTTTAGTTTTTTTTTCTGTTGTTTGATTTGGTATTTATTTTGTATTCATTTGCTTCTGCCTGTTTATTTTTTATTCCTTAATCTTCTGTTGACGTTTTACTCTTGTTAAGTTTACTTACTTATTTGCATTTTCGTTGTATATCTTTTTTGCTTTATTTTTATCTTCAGCCTGAATGTATCTGTATTTATTTAATACTTTCCACCTTATGCTCTTCTTTTACTTAGTTTTTCTATTTACTTATCGTTTTATTTATTTTTTTAATTTCTAGTTTCTCTGCCAGTTTTTATCTTCCTTCATTTTATTTTTCTTTAGTTATAACTACCGGGTGATCAACGGAATTCATAATTAGAGCAGGCTGTGATATTTACCATAAAGTTGGCAACACAGGCTTGCAGCTTGAAATTAAAAATTTTAAGTGACAGAATTGAGGTTACCCGGTGCATTGAAGCTGACGAACAACACTTTGAACATTTAAGTACCTATTGTAATTTCAATAAAAATTTCCAATTCTTTCTTATTTTATTTCTGCGTTTCGGCAAAATAATGTTTACTATATCATCAAAGATCGTACAAAGCACGAGCTTAACCGCAAATATAACAATATTGTCAATTTATTATTCATTTCTCAGTGTGTCCAACCATACAACATAAAATAGCACCAATCACAGCCTCCTCTAATTATGAATTCCGTTGATCACCCGGTATTTGCTTATCCTGCTGTATTCTTCTTGGTCTTTTATTCATTAAATTTGTTTTTCTATAGTTTCCGACTTAATGTTTTTTCGGTATGTGTAACGATATTCTGTGTTGCTCTTGCTTCTTTGCACATATTTGGCGCTATTTCTTAGGGCTTTTCATATTGTCAGTTTCTTCGTTTAATTTGTTGTTAACTTCGTGTTTTATTTTCTGCTAATACCTTCTTCACTTATTTTCATTTTTTCGTATGCTTTAGCTATTCATCCTGTATTCTGCTTCACTTTTTATTTATTTTATTGTCCGTTGGGTGGTTCATTTTTCCTCTGTATTTTTTTCTCTTTCTTGTTGCTTATTGTTGGTCTTCTTGTTAGTTTTTCCTTGGTTTAATTTTTATTTCTTGTTTGATTTCATATTAATTTGTAATTTATTTCACTTTTATCTCATTTTCTTTTTTTTAATTTTTATTAATGTTCCCTGCCTTTGTATTTCTTTGTATGCCTTCTTATCTGTTTATTATCGAACTTTGTTTTGTTTTTGATTGGGTAATATCCTCCGCCGTTTTAAATTATGTTTCGTTGGTGCTGTCCCTATTATTGTTGTATCAATTTTCTGTTTAATTTTATATTTATCTGAGCTTGTTTAATTTCCCTTCTTCCTATCATTATTCTTGTCTGTAGGATTATATCAAAGTCTTTTTAAAATTTGCTTCTACTTTTCCTCATTCCTGCTACTTTATGCATTTTTATTTTAATTTCATACACATTTTGTGGATTTTGATGTCTTTTGCCTTTGAGCTTAATCTGATTGTTCTTAAACTCTATTTTCTCCTTTTTTTTCCTTCGGTGTTTTTTGACCTTTGTTTCTATTTTTTGTTTGTTTATTTCGCATTTAATTTACTTAGTATTAATTTTCTGTTTTTATTTTCTCATTGTATTATTCCTGCTTTAATAATCCTTTATGAGCTTTCTTTGTCTGATTGTTTGCCATTTTTGTCGTCGACATGCTTTTTTGCTTTTCTCTCTCTGTATTTTTCTTCAAGTTGCTTTCGACTTTCGTCTTGAGCTGCTCTACTGCGAATTCTTTTTCTTCTTTGTATATTACAATACGTAATCGTTAGGTTACTGTTTTTAAATTCGTTTCTCATTGTTGCTGAAACTGTCTAGTAAAATAATAATACAAATAATTGTAATACTAATAAAGCGTTTACGTTAATTGAAATCTAGAAACTAATTATTTAATAATAATTGATTCTGGCAATTTCAAATTGGTAATCTGTTTTCTACGTTTGTATTATTTAAATTTAATATTAATTGTTGATCAGTGTGCTCCGGCGTCAGATATTGTATTTAAATGAAAATTCAATGAACAAACATTTACCAATCGCTAAAATTTATAATTATTTATAGCTTTGATTAAACAGTACGTTTTAAAAGCAGCTTTTGATAATCGGTTTTAATTTAACCCGCGTTGTGCAATTATTTATTTAAATTAAAATCGTTCCAGGGCGAATTTACACTTGGCATCGTATTTTCCTAATACCGAAAACATTACGTTGCTAATTTAAGTTGGAACCGTTTATTTATTAACTTTGACCTTATATGTAGACTGGAACGACTCTTCTTCCCTCATTATTTGTTTTACTTTAGGTTTGACCCAAAACCAACCCCAGACTTTGATTAGTTCGGAGTAAATTGGAATTCTTTTCGATTAGATGGGGTGAAATTAGATTGTCATATTAGTTTGCCTTATATTTTTGGGACTTTCTTGACAATATCTTACTGTACTAAAAATACGCTTAATATTTGGATGTTTCTTTGCTGAGCTCCGAAATAACTTATTTTTCGTCTGTGCTGTTTCTGTGAGTTATGGTTATTTCATTTCTACGTAGTAATTATTTCAGAATACCTGTCGTATTATTTTGGTGTTTGAAATGGTTGTAGGTCTGGTTTATTAAAGAGGATTCGTAGGTAGTTTGATTAATGAATTATAAAAGCAACTTTCTTATAAAAGGAAAAAGTGCACCAACAAATTGTCTTTTTACACCGTGACCAACTAGGTGATCCCGATATAATCTTGTCGTGTCGTATGTTGATCTGTCATGGCTAAACCGAATGGCAAACGTGACCTAGAAAAGCGATAGTTGTTCACGACGAAGCGGAGAAAGTACTTTGAGAAGACGTGACACGCAAATATCAGCAGGATATTACCAACTAAAATTCGATATATTTCGGCTTGATGATTTTAGTTTTGGATGCATACTCCTCAGGTTCTTAAACCATTCTTCTTTGGTCATTGTTCAGATAATCTAACATTTTCTTAAATTTTCTAGTTAAACATAGGAGAAAATTTCCTTGAAATCTACGAGCTGAACAAAGAAAATTTGAAGCAATAGAAGCGTCCTTGCTATTTATCAAAGACGTGTTTTACAGGTGTTTATAAATATTCCAATTTTACATAACTGGGACAAGGAATACATGAATTAAGGAAAGGCCCGACAGATCGGACATGTTCACTTTGAATTCTGTTGTTTACATCTTCTGCCTTAACCGTAAACGTTCTGCTTGTCACATTTTGAGATAAAGGAACTTTACGTCTGAAGAAATAAGGAAAGTAAGGATAAGAAAACAAATAAGTTTCGTAACTGAATGTAAACATATTTTGAACAAATTTCCTCCCTTATTATGGAACAAAATTTTTAAATAAATTTGGCATTTATTTTTTTGATGTTATTGGCAATTTTCTTTGAAAATATTTATTTTGGTTGTATAAATTCGTAAAGATTTAAATAACCATTAAAGGTGGAAATCCAAAACGGTTAAAATAGGATGTTTGTGCGGCCACATATTTGCTTTTACACTCGATTCTCTTTTATGTTCCTTATTCATCATGTGTGTATTTTAGGACCCTTTACACGCGAACCCTTTTGATTAATTCAGTATCCCTGAAAACTTCGCTTGTTTCGGTCAGAGCGATAGTGTGGGATCGGTCGGTAACAAATTGTTAGGACGATGGCCTACAAAATCGAGACAAACGCGTCGACCCCGTCGCAAATTCCGCTTTCATAAAGTGTTTTATCTTACCCTTCTTGTCTTATAATACTGAATTATGGAGTTTGTTGTTTGAAAGTTACTGCACTAGAATTATTTTACGAGCTTCTAACACACATAGAATTGCCGTTTTACATCATGGGCCCCCTCACGGTTAAATTATTCGATTTTGATTTCGCTCCAACGCTGTTTGATGTTTGATAAGGGATAGACAGAAGAGTTTCCGTGAAAATCAATTCGTGGGTCTGTTTTGATTTGTTGATAATGAATAGATAACGTGTAATTGACATACGATTGGATCATTAACGGGAATAATTGCTAATTAACGAGTGAATCGTATTGTGGGTAATTAATTTAATTGCAGTTGATGTGTTTGATTGGATTGTATGGGCCGATTTCAGATGGATTTTCTATACTTTCTGTGTAAGTTTTACTGGTTTTAACAAAACTGATATTGATTGAAACTAAGAACTACAACCTAAACCCAAGCAGATGTATAATTTTTCAAATCAATTTCGAAAATGTTTTGAACAACAAAATTTCTTTCATGACTGATATGTATATCTTAGCGAGCTTTAATTTTAGAGCTAGCTTTTTCAGTAAAAAAGATAGTAGACGGTCAGGTCAGCCCTCCGAGTTGAAAGCGTTTAAACGACGAACCTTTAAAATGATTACGTAAATTGTCTCAATAAGTTGAATAATCCTGCAAGGTTTGCCAAAAAATACTGAAAAACCTGCAACCAGAAAACACAAGATTCTAAAATAAGTACCACAAAATTCGAGTACTGTTTAGCGATTACGCATTGAAATTTATTTGGATTGTGCTGTTTCCACCACCAAATAAAAACAATTACAGAAACCTACAAACCCATCAGCATTCTCTCTCTGTAAACTAACACACATAGGAGTTCCCATGAAAATTACAGGCAACCATCATTCGAAAAGGATTAGCAGGATTACGACTATCAACTTCAATCACGAGTAAGCCTCACAAAAAATAAATTCGTAAAGCCATCTCACGCTATAACACTTGTTTTGAACGCAGTACAAAGTTTTAATTGCATTTTGGTTTACGGTATACCTATGTACAATACAAAGGTAAAGGTAAAGGTATGGCTGGCAACATGGAGGGTTAATGCCTCCTAAGTCCTTTTTATACCTGATTCTTTATGTGGTAAGCACCACGTCTTATCTGCTCCACTGCTGTGGGTCAGCCGCTAACCCCTACCTAGACCGTCCACGATGAAATACAATACCCTCAAAAATTCTTATACCAAACTACCCACAAGCTATCACCTCCTCGTTCCTTGGGGGACAACCTTTTAAAATAATCCCAATAATCAGCAAACAAAAACAGAAAGCGAAGTATGGCATTTTTATTCAACATCTCTAGATGTATAACATCAAAAACACTAAAATAAGTATGGCGATATTGTAACAAAGGCGAATGTAAAAATATAAAAATTATAAAATCTAAACGTGGATGACGTCAGTTTATAAGGGGTCATTATTCTAACGAGATACACGTGCGACGTATCGAATTACATCTTTTAAGAATGCAAGATAAAGCACGTACAATGCAGGGCAATGTACTATGACATTCTAAACCTCACAGGTGCTCGTATGTAATTCGACGTTTCCCCCATATTGAGAGAAGGGGATCATTTTTCTGTATAAATACTATGTGAAAATACATTAAATGCATGGTTTATATTCGGCCATCAAAGAAGCAGTACCTACTACAGAATTGACACCTTTCAAGACGATGTTCCAGTAATTACATGTAAGATTGTTTTATGTTTTAATTCAGTACTTGTAAAATATTTGTGTGAATTATTTAAATTCTTTTTATGGACTTAGTCGTTTTAAATGTAATCAGAACTTAGGCTAATCTATATTACTTCACTTTGAATTGGGACTAATAATCAGTTTACTTTGAATTGGAACTTAGGACAATTTGTCTCATTTTGTAAAACTAAAGCACAAATATGAAATAAATGATGTTAGTTGAATTTGACTTTGAATAAAAGCCTCTCGTAAAAAGCCAAGCAATATTTAAGTGGCGGCTCGGCGTTGGTCAAAGACTCTACCCAAATTTCTAACAATAAACCAACCAACGACTTCGCCACAATATTTGCCGAATATTCTTAGAACACTGAGAAATCGCAAGTATCACTCGAACGTTTCAACACAAGGTGAAAGTAAAGAAAAGGTATTGCTACTTTCCACTCCACGTCATGTCGCAGTAGGAAACATGAATGTAATTCAGAATAGTAATCTGAGAAACGTTTTGGAAAGAAGAAGAAAATTTGGTAGACGAGGAGAAGACGAACGGGCAAAAGGACGAAGTGGATGATGAGGTGGTGGAAGATGTTACTAAGAAAATTACCAAATCAAAATGGCAATGGGCAAAACATGTGGTCCGAATAGAAGAAAGATAAAGCAAAAAGCTATTGGATTAGAGGCTTGGGGATATAGGAAAAAGATGGGAAAGCCACAAACCAAGTGAATCGGCGATGTATGAAAAGCAGCAGGAACGAGATGCCAAGAAAAATCAAAAAAACTGGATAAATGGCAGCAAAGAAATGAGGCCTACATTCGAATAAATCAAGCTGGTCAAGGCTAAAATAAGAAGTCGCACCTAACCAAAAGCCATTCAGATTAAAACAATGCCAGGAAAATTCCACCAAAATATCAAATATTATAGTCCGTCCGCAAACGATGCGAAGTTGTAAATCAAACTTAAAAGAAATTGTTAAATGTTAAGTTTTAAGAATTTGCGGTTTTAAGTAGCAAATGAGTACTGACAATAGAAAACCCTTGTAGTAATCCGCTTACCGTACGCTACCTGGCTTCTCATCGTTTGCGGACGGACTATAGGCACAAAATCTGTTAACATTATTGTGTTAGCTAAAAATTAGCCTCAAAAGTTATTTTGGTGTTATTTGCAGTATGGTTTAAGCTTAAGCTGCTAACAATACATTGTTGTCTGTTTAACTGCAACGGACTTAATAATTTTGTCTACAATTCTAACAACTAATCGTATTACCTGTGATACAAATTAAGAGCGTTTGTATTCTCTTAGCACGCTTGTCTAAGAAAAAATATAAAAATCACAGTAGCTTCGTATTCGTGCGTGTTTCTAATCATTTTCTATGTAAATCTCACCGATTAATCGCCTTGTATCAATACAACAGTATTAATAAAGACAACCAAGGAACCTAAGCGAAGGATAAATTCATTATTAGATGGAAACTCGAGCCCAAATAAAGCAAAAATTTAACCAAATTCTACGAATTTTCACTACAAGGGACAACACTTACAGTTTAGGGCTTCTCCAGTGATGGCTTCCAATTTTAGATGGAATAAATTGACCTCTTCTATGCTCGCCGGGCAATAATTGAATAAAGATTAGGCACTATTTAAAATTTATGAGACCACTTAAGTAAGATAGTTGGAGGTTATTCAGGTTACCTTATCCATAAGGTTGCTTTTACTAATTGAAAGGATAATACCGAGGCACCGGAGGATAATTCTATTCATGCATGCGCACTAAAATTTGTAGTAATAAAAATCAAGTAATTTAGTAGAAATTTCGGTAATGAACTTAAAGGTTTAATTTAAAAAAGAAGTGTATAATCAGGAAATATTTAGCATATTTTGATTCTTTACTTATCATAATAATACATACGCAATCATTCAACCCTGACAGTAATGAATGTTACAGGTAACATTAAGTATTACAAAAGTACTTGTATATCACCTGAAGCGATCAGGTATTTGCATAAGAAACAACTGATTTTTTTTATACTTAATTAATTTCCTGCATTTATGAATAATTAAATTTGTATAATTTCATTTTAGATACAAATTTAACTTTTGCGAAAAGGGTGAAACAAAATATCGAATTAAAACCACAAATAATTATTGCAAAAAAAATAAAAGCAAAATTTTGAAATTGAAGTAAATTAGGGAAAATGAAATTTTTTTGAACGAAAGCGAATCATTAAAATGAGCCTAATTTTACAAAGACAACATTCAAACATTCAGCTTTTTTTGAAAAAATTGTGGGCAAAATGCAACAATCTTTAATTTGAATTGAAGTTGATATTCTCTAAAATTCAAACCAAAAGAGTCCGAAGCCTTGCTAAAATTTCTGATAAAGACAGAAGCAGTAAATTCGAAGTAAATTTTGGGGGTAAAATTTAACAAAAAATACAGAATTTTTTAAATAAAATTTCAAAGTATGGAAATACTTCCCAAATTAATAAAAGCAAAGTTTAAGCAAACGAAACCGTGCCAGTAGTTCAAATTACGTGAAAGTAATATTACTAAAAAAGTTTTAATATTGTTATAAAATTCTTAACAGCCGTTAAATAATTAGCTATTAATTAATTTTGTGGCTTTTGTGTTCGTAATTTGGAAAGTTTCCAAATAGTTCCATTCTTTGCTCCTTCGTTTAGGATTTAGCACTTTCACCAAAACTTTTAACAAACCAAAACTGATTTTTATATTAATTTTAGATTGTAAAAAGTAGATTATTTTAAACATTTTTCGAATCACATTTAGCTTAAAAATCTAATTTTTTGAGAAATCAAGTTTTAGATTTTTGCTTTAAAATCCTTGATGAAAGTCGGCACCAAAAGAAAACAAACACCCGGTCAGGGATTTAAACTCGGGTGCGATGCACGAATTTCAAAATTTACGTAAATCCGAATCCCTGCGCCCTTGTGTTTCATATATCTTCCTTTTAAAAGTTGCTGTTCCGGAGTTTTGTATTTCTTTTGTTTGTATTTATGATGAGCGAGGTGCTTGATGAATTTATGAGGGTTGGGAAATTTATTTTTACAAAAACACATTCGACACTTCCTCACACCTTAGGAATGCATTTTTAAAATTTTTGGCTTGATTTACGGAAGCCCTTGTGGGAAATTTCCAAGATATTTTGTTCTTATTTGTTGATTAATTAGCAATCATCAAAAATTGTCTGTTTCTCGACTTAATTGCGGGAGAATTCTGTTTAAATTCTGCTTTATATTTCTAAAATTCTTTACCCAATAAATAATAATAAAATTATACACAAACAAATAACTTTTCCTAAAAATTTCGTTGAGTTTTGGCCTCATTAACACCCTAAAAATAAGCTTTCGTTTTCTTCTGCTAAAATCTATGTTTTTGCGTAGCTTTTATCAAAAGAATTCGGCAAAGGTGGCTCGTAAATTCTTTCCATAACAGAAGTATCAAATGAAAAACTTTAAATTATGACACGAACTCTCTGTAGATAAATTGTTTCATTTTTTGGTGCACATGACTAGCATATTTCTTTTTAATGCGGCCATTTGTTACACGCGATGATGCTTCTTGTTAATCTCTGTTTATTGTTTTCACCCCCTTATCCTTGCGAAGGCTTACCTAATGAGATATTACGGTAGATATTAAGTTTCCTTGCTGTTCATCTTGTTGGATTCCCTTGCACTCTGGCGATATAAGTTTACTGAATTTTTCTTTTTTTTAAATTAAGGAAATCGTGTAGGCAACCCTTGTTCGGGATATTGCTTGAGGGATTGGTTAAAACTATTTAGCAACTCAGCCCCGATTTTCAATGAATTTTATGTAAATATTAAATACCGAGGTAATTAAAATTAAGTACCCATATTATTAATATCGAGGTTACGTAGTTAATAATAGTTGTAAGGTAACTTTTGTGGTTCACGTGTTTTGCACACTCGGGAGTTTATGAAATTACTAAGTAACTTCATAATTGTTAATTAGACATTATTGCTATCGCCTACCATGCTTTAATTAGAACGTAACTCAAACTAGTAATTAGTGTTACGATTTATCAGCAAAGTTTTAGATGAAAATTTTATTATATTAAATCTTATACAACATGTCTCTAAAATCTTCAAACGAATGAGCTTAAGCGTTATTCCATGTTCGGTGAAAGTTAATCTGATAAAGTTTTATCGAATTAAATAATTTTTGTTGATTAATCAGTCGCAGGAACGAGGTGGACAATACTTTTACTGATTGCAAGATCACGAAGCGTAATTATTAAATTCACTTTTAGAAAAAGTTATATTTTTGCGGTAGAATTTCGAAAGTTACCCAGAATTTTGCCTTTTCCTTTTTCTTTACCTTTTTGGTGCTCACACAAAAATGTTTACGACCAATCTAAGTAGGCCATGGATAACTAAGAACTTTTAATTAATTTTTTTATAAATTTAAACGGTTTTAAAATTGGTTTAATCTAATAATAAAATATTTACTTGATTCTGAAAATTCCGTTTTTTACAAAAAGTAATTCGCAAGCAATAGATCCTAATCCTAATATCGATGGCTTTATTAGTTGAGCATCTTCGCCCCTAATCAAACCCCCGCATTTAATCTTAATCTTAAGAAAAAATAATAGTTTCTCCATAAACATAAACCACAACCACTCCAATGTTGACGTAAAACCCTTCAAGCGACCTTGGTTTTGTAACTAAGGCAATATGTTAGTTTCCAACATTTATTAGTACATTAAGAAGATTAATTTCCTCGACAACAATACCCACCTAGTTCTGGATATCAGATTCTGATTAACCATGGGAAGTTTGTTTAAATATTGTTATCTCCTCGAATGTAAATTATGGAAGTTGGAATTTATGGACGGAGTTACACTCTTTTTCTTTGTTTTTATTAGGCGAACTCCCTTAAAATCAAGGCTCGAATTCAATTTATAGGATTTTTTTAATAAATTCCCCTTATACTGTGATTTTATTCAGCTTAATTAGAGTTGACCATGACATGAGTTAGTTGGCTTAACGTAGGGTATGCCTGCTCAAGTCCGACATAAAGTTGTAAAGCAGAACAGCAGAATAATTTAGATACGAATTATAATCAATTATTCTGCGTTTTGTGGCAAACTAAAATCGGTGAAGTAGTTTTACAGGCGAGATATATCCCTTTACTGAGTTTTGTAGGCGAGGTTTATCACGTATCTGGATTTCCGTTCGGAAATTTTCGGCACTTTTGCAAGTTTGAAATGTTCGAAATATTCTCTTTATTGTTTGGTAATTAAATAAGTAGATAGATAGATTTCATCTGACGTTTCATGCCATTTATTCGTGAATTAATTCTAAAAAATATAACTATTAAAGCTTTTCATGGATTTTTGTATACTCCATTCAGGGTTTATGTGACACCAGATTGGCCATAATTCTTTGATGGCTTTAACACGGAGAAGAAGTCATGGAAAACTGAAGCAGATTCACGTTTTCGGTTCAGGCTTTTAATTGGTCACAGCGTTTAATAGCTTTTACGGAATAAATTAGGCTTTTGGGCTTCCAAAATTGAAATTAAAACCGTCATAAATTAGAGCTATTTCATTCAACACTTGATGAATTTTTTCTGTTTAATTTTGTTTATTTTAATCCAACCTCCCTTCCAGTAATTGTCGACTGGGGTTTTGGTAACAACTTAACGATTCTTTAACCCTCAAAGCGACTAAATAACTATACTTAGCAACAGTGCTTACATACTCGTATATTAAAAAAATAGTCAAAATCATAATTTCAAAAGCATTATTAATGTCATTTAACAATTTTTACTGTGTAAGTTGGGTTTTAGAAGCATGCATTGAAATTTAAAAACCTTCGAAATTAACAAGATTTCAGCCGGTGCTTAAGGAATTTTTCTGATTAGTAAGTCTCCTCCCTTCCTGAAATTTTTCCCAGGTGTTTTGGTAATCACTTCCTTCCTTCCTTCCTTAACCATTCTCTAGCCCCTACAAATAAAAGAAAAGAGGAAGGGGCATAACACCAACAATATGCAATTTATGTTGTAACGAAGAGGCTTTTGCTTTTATTGATTATGATGGTAGAGACTTATAGCAACTTCGTTACGAGTGTTAAAGCTTTGCTGGTGCAAGAGGTTTTATTAAAGTGCACGGTTAACTAACATCAAATATATTGTTATAAGTTTACATACAAACACAATTCAAACTGTTCTACAAATATGAAATCCAAACACTTAACAAGTTCTAAAACATTAGTATCAATAATAAAAACTAGTCTTAGTTGAACATCTTGAGAGTCGCACACATATTGGTAATGATGTAAAGAATATTTAACCCAACCTGCAAGGGTCTCACGTCTGAGTATTTAATCAGGCATCGTAGTGAGTCTCTACCATCATAATCAATAAAAGCAAAAGCCTCTTCGTTACAATATGGTGTATCAATATGGCAGATTTTAGAAGGTCATTGGCTGCGAACACTAAATATCTCAACTGTCAAAGACAAAAACGTAAACAAACAGTCTATCAATAAAAATTCGTGCCGGTTAATCATATTATGGTGTTTCAATACGGCGTGTGTGACGTATTTCCGTTGCACTTGTAGTTATGCACCATAATACCTTAGTCTCCTTCCCCTTTCGTTTTATTCGTAGATCTCCCCCAATTGTTTCCATCTACATATCTCTGCCCTGGGCTGTTCTCCGCCACATTAGGCCTGCGTGTCTTTTAAAAAATCGTCACTCCAGCGCATTTGCGACCTGTCTCTATATCTTTGTCCCAAATATGGTCGCCAATCTCTTTGTTCCATCTCTGGTCTTGGTGTCGATCATTGTAACCAGTCCACCTCTATTTAGACTTTGCCGCTTGTGTCACTGCATCTTCGACTTTAGTTTTGTTCCTTATCCACTCTATTTTATGATCTTTAAGAGATGTACCCAATATCTCCCTTTCCATCACCCTTTTATTTTTTCTTACTTTATCTAAATTGGCTTTTGTGAAAGTCCATGCCTAAGCTTCATAGGTTGGAATTATGCAGATGTGACATACTTGTTCTCAGGTGGAGTGGAATTTTTTAAGACGTACGATAGTTAACTAAACCCATCCCATGCGAACTCTACTTCTTATTTCATCTGTTGGTTTCCTTTACTAGTTCTGATTGCCTGTACCATTATACAGGGTGTCCCAAAAGGTATGGTCATAAATTTATGGGCTTGTTAATTATGGTTTTGTATTCTAAAATTCAAATAAACTTATGTTCTATTATCAACGGTTACCGAGTTATGAATAAATTCATTTATCCATAATATACTCGTCAACCTGTTCGATTTACCAAGAGTTCTCTCTGGCCCCCTGTATTGCTCATTATTTTCGTTTTAGACAGGTTTATTTTTAGACCTCATTGAATTGAGAATAGATCGTCGATCATGATTTGGAGTTCATACCAGTCAGATGAAATCAAAAGTACGTCATCTGCGAATCTCAGATGGTTTAAATATTTTCCATTTATACACACACACGCTTATATTCTCCCAACTTATCGACTTAAATATGTCTTCTAGGGTTAGAGCGAATAGTTTGGGGGAAATTGTATTCGCTTGCCTTACACCTCGTCTAACAGGAATAGGTTTGGTCATGAGGTCTTCATCTAATTTTACAATCATTTCTACATCTTTATACATATTGTGTATAATAGTGCTGTATATATAATCAATTCAGCAGATTGTTAATGCTTCTTCTATACTGTCGAAAGCCTTCGCGTAATCGACGAAGGCTAAATGTAAAGGCAAGTTGTATTCATTAGTTTTTTCTATGAGGATTCGCAGGGTGTGCATGTGCAATGATCGCATGTTTGGTCGAATATTGCTGTCAGTCGTTTAGAGATGATTTTGCTCAATGTTTTGTATAGTTGTGAAGGAAGAACTATGGGTCTGTAGTTGTCTAGATTGGCTGGGTCTCCTTTCTTGTGGATTAAGATGTTTTTGGCGTTATTCCATTGTTTAGGGATGTTACCTTCTTCAAGGCTTCGTTGAATAGAACTTTTAAGTCGTGAACGATGGCTTGACCTCCTTTTATTAGTGATTCACTTAATGATTGCTGAATAATCAAACTCACTAAATAACAGAACTAGCAAACCTTGCAACGTAGCAAAGATCCCAATTTCTAAAGTATTTGTAATGCAATGAAACACATTTTCTTAAACATTTGGTAGTTTTTATAGCGTAAAGTAGCTTTTTAAAAAAGCGGTTGCATGCTTTCACGATTAAAGTTCAACGGTATAACGTAATTGTGCTACGTGTATTTAACTGATAAACAACCAATCGTGTAAAGCTCTTGCCTTTTTTAACCTAAGATTTTGAGATTTTGACAATCATTTAACGAATTCCTAATAGATCCAGCATACTGAATAACTTATGAGCTAAAAATCGGTGGATCGTAGCACTCTCAAAAGCATTCGTAAAGCAAGAAAATTCATCCGCAATTTATTAAAACCATCCCATTTGATACTTTTTACGGTGTGAATTAGACTTTTAAAGCTTCAGAAATTGAGGTTGTAAGCTTTCACAAATTAAAGTAGAAGCACGTTTAAGTAATTTTGCTATACATATCTGACTGATTAGTGATTAATAACAAGTCGATACCTCTCTTCCAATAGCTTTCACCTGGGGTTTTTATATCCACTGAACGATACCTTAATAAACCCTTAAAACTAGCAAGCATGCTGAACAACAACACTTCTGAAACGAAAAGGCAACGAAACGATAGAATCTATTTTATTAAACTTGCCATTAATGTTTGATAATTTTTGCTACGTAAATTTAATATTCAAAGATTCATAAGTTGAGGTTTAAGAATGTCAAAAATTAAAGTTATTTCATCCAACCTATGATGTACCTTTTCTGTGCGTATTTGACCGATTAACAAGTCATGTAAAATCCTAGCTTTTCAATTCCTACGATTCTTGCCTGGCTTACAATTTTTTTTCTGTGTAAATTGGTTTTTCAAAGTTTAAAACATTAAAGTAATTTCATTCAATGCTTGATGTATTTTTTATGTCCGTATTTGACGGATTACCAAGTCAGCAGATTTTTTGGTTTAACCATTCCACCCTTACAATAATTTGTGCCTGGGGTTTTGATCACGAATTAAGGATTGCTCAAAAACCCTACCAGTATTCCAATTGTAGCGAATAGAAAAGCCAAAAGAACGTACAATTGGTTGCCGTTTTATAATTTTTAGTGGGTAAACTGGGCTTTTCGATCTTCAGAAAGTGATATCACAAGCTTTTACAAATTAAAGTGATTTAATTCAGCGCTCACGGTATGATTTTAATTTGACTATAAGTATTTGATTGACTGAAAACTCACAGAAAGCTTAATCTTACCACGCTTCCAATAATTTTTTCCTGGGGTTTTAATAACCATCTTACGATTCCTGAACAAACTCTAAATCAGTGGTCGATGTCGACCCCCAGGGGTCGATGTAACATTGTTAGGGGTCGATAGAAAAATATAAGACATCATTGTACCGATGGCATGTAATTCGGTTAATCGGTTAACTTGGATTACCTCCATCCTGAATGGCAATGCAATTAAGAGTGAATCGTGGGGACAGTGTCATGAATAGGACCTGTAAGATGGAGCAAGGCCATGAAAATAGTTACGGAGGCCTATCAAGTAGGCGAAAACCGAGGTATTTAGTAATAAAGGATGTCGGTGGTTCCCACCCGGCCGGGTCCGGCCGACTAGCGGAAGCGAGATTGCAACACGTGCGGGGTTGCTTATTTACTTATACTTACACATATCGACATACAAGTGAGCGTTAACGTTCTAAAATTCATCTACATATTATGATTCAATCGTTATTCATTCATTCATAAACTCTCTATGTTGAAGGGTTGAGTAACTATAAAATAAACAATCTAAAAAGCGTCTCTTTTGCTTGTCTAATTATAATTACGTAATAGTAAAATAGATGGGATCGATAAAAATTCAAGAAACTGTTGAAGGGGTCGACGGTCAAAGAAGTTTGGCGACCCCTGTCCTAAATGCTTCTAAGAACACTGAATAACTGAGCTAAAAACTTGTAAACATAGCAAAGACTGCAACCTCAAAAACATTTCTAATGGAATACAATTCATTCGCATTTTATTAAAGCTAGTTGTTACCGTTTTATAGTGTTTACTGTGTAAATTGGAGTTTTCAAGCTTCAGAAATTGAAGTTACAAGCTTTCACAGATTACACGTATTTAATTCAATGCTTATGCTATAGTTTTATTGTATTTGACTGATTACTAGTAATTCATAAAAAGCTTGATTTTTTGGTTTTAACCTCACCGCCCTTCCAATAATGTTTGCCTGGGGTGTTGATGATCACATAATCACTCAACGATTTCAGAACAAACTCTACGAGGGTTGTTTGATAATTAAGGTAGAAAAGCAATATAAACGTTTTTTTGAAAAAAAAAAATTAGTTTTCAACATAGTCTCCATTGTGGGCTACACACTTGGTCCAACGAGATTCCAATTTTTTTAACCCATTAGATTTTTCAAGCGCAGTAAAATATTCATTGACAGTGACAATTTCTTCCCACCGAGCCAAATTTTCAAGTTTGAGAAGAAGAAAAATTCACTCGGGGCTAAGTCCGGAGAATAGGATGAATGAGAAATTAATTCAAAGCCTAAGTCATGCAATTTTTCTAATGCAATTGTTGACTTGTGTTGATTTGTTATTTTCGTCGGTTTTCAAATTATCCAAGGTTAATTTGTTCTAATCGTTTTCAGAGCTTTGGATGATGTTTTATTTCGTATTGTGGGATTCTAGGAAAGCTAAAAAAGAGCCTTTTGCGAAACTTTTTTAATTTAATTTGAAACAGTCTCGCACGTCTCGACTTGCTCCTGGCCTCTCTCCGGAGCCCCCACCTGAAGACCGATCATCTGTCATAATTCCCCCAGTATGGAATTTAAATAAGTGTACTTCTGTTGTTTTTCGTCTAAAAACATCACTTAATTTATTAAATTTAAACTCTTATGCAGAACAAGGATGGAACAGACAACTTTGTTATTTGTAGTAACTGAATGGGGCTTATCTGCAAGGTTCATAAAATAGTACTAAAGATGTTGGTATCAAAATAGCGATGGTATTTTTATTGGTAATGCTTCTTTTACTTTTATGAACTTCATTCGCTGTACACTTTGTACGAACGGAGAATGGTTGTTACCCTTCAGTTCATAAAATAGCCGATTGGAAATTAACTTGCCAGAGTTTTCTGCAATCGCTGTTATCTGTCGTACTCTTTTCCTTGTTATTTACGTAAATCTGTCTCTTTTTAACTGTTTTTCAATATCCTTTCTTCTGAACCTTTCTAGTGGCGAGTTTTTTAACATTTTTTTACTTTACTCTTTCGAAATGCCCGCGAAAAAGGTAAATAAATATTTTGTCGTATTTATGTATGTAGTTTAACATACAAGGTTGAAGCTAGCTAATCAAGTTTGTTATCATAGAAATCCAAGTGACAACTGTCAAATGTCTGATTTAAGTTTATCCAGCTCTTCAAGATTACAGTATCGCACTTCTTGGCATTAACGCCATATTACTTCAGGCAACATCAAGTATCATGCTAGACTTGCTTGCAAGATTGCGATAAATAGCAAAGACAAGCATGCACGACGATAACAAAATTAGTGTCGCGTCTCTGGCTTTGGTACATCTTAGAATTTGCTTCTAAGAAATCGACTTGTAAACCTCAAAATTACGATTCCTTGATGTTAACCTCGTGTTTTTATTTTTGTTTGAATTCTTCAAAATGGGAAGGTTTTGACCGTATTGATTTTTAAGAAGGATTACAAGTAGACCAAGTTTTAAAGTTAAAAGCAAGTTCGGATCTCGTGCACTAAAATTAAAATGCCAACAGCGGAACAATATCAGTTCGAATGCCAAGAACAAGGTTAACTAGGGCGACAGTGAAAGGTTCCGGGGAAAATTTAAACGCGAGGCTTGGGGACATTTCGGTGCGATATTACAACAGTTATGCCAGCCACACAGCTACAATCGCTCTTCGTTTATCAACCATCTATTATTAAAGTTGTCCAAAGTTTGCCGGATCACTGGCTCAACTAATTTTACGAAAACTAATTTCGATTTCAATTACTTTAACTTCAATTTTAGATAATTTATAATACACCGATTTAGAAGTTTGTGATTAAAAATTTGAGGCCAACTTTGATAATTTTAATGTTATTTCAACCTTGGTAATTTGTTCGAAATTTACAAATTCCAGCAATAGTTTAAGTACGAAATTATGCCCGTGAATTGCGAAGCGAATCTTACCCCACCAAACTACCTTGCGTGTTATTTCTGATAGAAAAAAAAAATTAAATTACTTAAAATTAATTATGAAACGATTCGTAGGGCTTCCTGAATTAACACCCACGAAAATTTACTTTAAGCCTTCAAGTTCAACAAAGCATACCCCGCCAACATGGGAAACTCTGATATTCCGCCTAAAATTAAATTTTCAAGACCGCCAGCGACCCACGCAAGTTTTCTTTAATTCTTTATGGCAACTTTTTTATTAAGAATTAAACGGCCATATTTTTTATTTAACACGCAAGCTTTAATTTAAGATGTCCTTGCACGGCATCAGCATCATCTCAACTTTTCGCGTAAATCTTTATAAAGTAAATGAACCGTTAATGTGATTTTCCTTTATTTTTATTTTAAAAATAAGGAGCAGTTTCCAAAAAATCCTTTTCAATTGGGTCGCAGATGTTTGCATTTAAATAAATAATTGTAATAAAAGTTCTAACCATAAATTTTTAGTGGAAGCCTCCAGCTTTAGAAGTTTTTATGAGAAAATGTTTCAGTTTTTTTGTGGATTCAACTCCTTTTGTATAATAAAATATAAGTTCGGATATGGATTGTGAAAATCTGGAACTACGAGGGAAAAAACATACATTTATATGTTCGAATCTTTCCAATTTACTGCCGCTTAAGTTATAATTTAACAAAAGTTGGACGAAATTCGAAGTAAATCACTTTGGACGTAAATGAAAAAAACTGAAGGGTAGGTCGAGTGTTTAACTTGTGGTTTAAAATTAGATTTGTGAAGAGAAAGTATAATTACACCTGTCTTTTATCTTTGCAATTAAGTGTTTTCCAGTCTTCTTAAAGTCCTTTAAAATGTTACTTTTTGTATGTTTAACGGCCTTTCGGTGGTTTTGAAATCGTATAATTTACATTTGTGCTTTTATATTTTATACAATTATAATTGCAATTGATGCAAATCATATTAATTTCATTGTTTAATAGCTGCAACATTAAATTTTTTAGAATAATGTCCAAAATTCTTTTGGCACGTTTTGTTTTATTTTTAGAACTAATTTTACAGAGTAACTTTAACCACCGTAAAGTGAGACGAAAAAGTTAATCTATTTTTTCCAGTACCGGTGAGAATTAATTTGTTATCATGTGGCCCGTGTGGGTGTTTGCAATTTCACGTCTTCCAGGATCGCAATTTATCTTATTATTACAGAATTCTCCGTGAAACAGTAGGTAAATTAAAAAATTGCTTTGCACCAAAATATCCATTTTTATCAATAAACAAAGTGTGAAATCAATCTTAATTTGATAGAAGTAACAAATTATTATGTGTCATAAAATGGTAGCACAAACAAGAAATCCTTTGACGAATAGAATTATCGATGCCCAAGAGTAGACAGAAAAGCGGAATGTTGGGGATAAGCTTGATAATAAAGCAGAACCCCAGTGGTGTAGAAAAGTAGCAAAGGCGTGACTGAAGAAAGTAACCACTTAAACTGAAAACTCGAGACGTAGAAACATTAGAAAATATTAAGGTATTTAAAAAGAAAATTAGACAATCTTAAGAAATCCCAAAAAGGGCAAAACCTTTGAAAACCCAGTATTAAAAAGGGGGTTGGTTTAGATGACATCATGATTGTAGCATACTTACCTAGAAAATCAGAGGTTTCAGGTTCCATCAGACCAGCTAAAATTTTTTAACCGAAAAAATTTGAATCTTATATAAAATCGCAGCTCTCGTGCGTGTGCCAAACACAATAAAAATCCCATCCAGTTCAGTCCAGTCCTTAGGATTTAACAAAATCCTAGTGGAGTGGTGTTAATGAGCATGCCAATTGACGCTCGATGAGATCCCAAAACAGTAGTAAAAAAACACAGTTCCTAGCAAACGAAAGGATATGGTATTTAAGTTTCAACGAAGAGAATAGAAACATAACCACCGATTTACAGATCATAAAAAAATACTTTCTTGACTTAAAAGATGTTTATAAAATTGCCCCAGATTGAAGATCAGGAATGACAAAATAGAAATTATGAAGTAGAAGAGAGGCTAACTGCGATTCAGGTAAAATATAAACAAAGAGTGTCTACACCGAAGATAAAAGTAAAACAGACGATTAATCAGCAAAATTAGAACCACCGAAAAAGCAATCTCAAAATACACCTTCAAGGTATTCCACAAAAAATATTAAATTTGGGGGATCACAAACCATGGAAGAAGTTTGGGAAGAAATATTAGAGGTGGGTGGTTGGTACATTAGATATCTAAAAGAATCCCATTAGCTCAAAACACTTACCGTAAAAACAATGGCTTTGATCAGCTTCGCTTCGATGAACCACCAATAGAAAGAAAATATTCAAAAAAAAAAGAATAACAGAAAGCAAACGTAAAGTCCAAAACCAAAAATATAGTAAAAGAATCACCAAAAAAGCAAGAAACATGAACAAAAGTCATGCCTTCGAGATACTGAATAACAAATTAAAAAAGCCATCTAAACCTTGGAAGAAGTTTAGGCAGAAATAAAAGAGATGTTGTATTGTTGATTTAAAAGAACTCCTGGGAAACAAAAATCATCGTTGCAAGAACGCAGTAGAGGAAATAGCTAAAAATACATTCTAATAAAGGAGCAAAAGAAAGCAAACATTTATATAAAAAGAAGAAGAAATGAGAACACGTAAATAAGTGAATAATTCAAAATGAAGGAAGGCTTTATAAAGCAGAAGAGGAGTTGATCACGATTCAACCCATTATGGTATTATAGTAAAACGTAAACGAAGAGTGTACAAAGCAACAAGGAATTCAAAACAACCGAATAACTAGTTGCATTGGTAGTAATAAAATGGGAAAAATTACTGACAAAATACCTTCCAGGCATTGCACAAGGAATAACAAATTTGAGGGTCAGAAGCCATGGGAGAAGTTTGGGAAGAAATATCGGAGATGATGCGTTTGTCGCCTGAAAGAACCCCATAGAACCAAAACATAGCCCATACTAACAATGATTTTGATCAGCTTCGCGAAGCTACAGAAGAGGAAACAGCAAAAAAACAGAAAGCAAATGTTTCCTGAAGGGAGTTGAAAAACAATAAACTGATCAAGAATAATAGCTTGGAGTATTTAAATAAATAAAAAGTAAATAGTGGAGGAATAATTTAAAATGGAAATCAGGCTTTGATAAGGGTCAAACGAGGTGGAAAAGGGTTAACTGATTTCGATGCAAGTTATGGTTAAGGGAATAAGGAAGCGAAGAGTGTTCAAAGCATTAAGAATAGTAAAAGACGACTAATCAGAAGGATTTGGAAGTGGTAAAACAAGGAAACAGGCAGGAAAAAACCATGAAAGCTTATGAAAAAGCAAATTGAACAAAGAATGACAAGTTTAAAGTAGTCACGTGGAAGAAGTTCAGCAAAAATAAAGGAGGTGGTACCAAAACAGCCCCCAGAAATAAGAAAGTTTGTTCAGCTTTGTAAAAATGGAGTAGTGAAAAAAGGTAAAGAAAGACAAAACGGAAAGGAAAAAAAAGGAAATGAGATACTTGCAACGAGGAATTTGGTGAAGAAGAATTGCAAAAATAAGGACCGAATCAAAAACAAACGCCGAAAATTTTGAATTAGTATTTATAAGAATTTATAAACGTTAGCAACAAGGTGGAGAACAGAACATCGAAGAGAAGAAATCGGCAGAATGAAAACATCAAGAAGCCAAAAATAAATGAGGTGCAAAAAATAAGGCGAAAATTAAGGATCAGCCGGAACCCAGGGGACGACGTGATTCGATGTTCGACCGCCGAGAGTAGAGCACGCGTACGCTTTCACTGCCGAAAATATATTTAAGTGAACTTAATACGTTTTTAAGATGGCCATGAGACTTCGTAAACGTAATACTCTTGAAGATAGCGAAGATAGTGATGATATCCTAGCGCAGAAGATAGTCGACAAATTACTAGGAAGTGATCTTTTCTCTGAAAAATTAAAAACAATGATAGATTCGGCGATAAAAACTCAGTTTGAGGAAACCCTGAAGAAAATGGAGGATAAAGTAACTCGGTTGGAAAAACAACTAGAAAAAGCCACCGCAGACACAGATGAAATACTAGATTTGCACGAGCAGTATACTAGAAAAAACAGCTTAAGAATTTTCGGAGTACCGGAGCAGAAAAACGAAAATACAGACAACGTAGTCATTGAAATGTGCAAAAGTAAACTAGGAATCGAATTGCCTAATAATGGTATAGATATAAGCCACCGCTTGAAAGGCAGAGAGGGATTGCACAGGCCGATAATCGTTAAATTCGTGCAGCGGAACTTTAAAAAGCAGGTATTTAATAACAAACGTAAACTTAAAGGCACGAAAATTATCATTAGGGAAGATCTAACTTGGAGAAGAATGGATATTTTAAAAGAAGCTGCAAAGAAGTTTGGCCACAAATCAGTTTGGACAAATGATTGCAATATATTTGTAAAAGTAGGTGATCATGTGCATAAAATTAATAATTATGATGATATAAATTCTCTCGTTAATTAGATATGGCAGTAGGCGTTCTAATGTTAATTGAAAAATTAAGAATAACTTTATTTCTTGTTTTAGTTCCTTGTCGGTTTGAATACTTTTAAGTTAGAAATTGTTGTGAGTGCATGAACATTTCTGATACCCACAGTAATCTAAAGGTCGCACATTTGAATATTTGGTCGCTGTTGCCGAAAATAAACTATATTAGAAATATTATATTACAATATGATATTTTAACGCTTTCGGAGACTTGGCTTTCCTCTAATGTAAGTAATACTAGTATTTCTATATCAAACTATAATCTAATTCGCAAAGATAGGGATAACCGCGGTGGGGGTGTTGCGGCTTATGTACATAAATCTCTGAATTTTAAATTAATTAATTCAAATGCCCTCATAGAACAACTATGGTTTTCACTGAAACTTAAATCTAGTACATATGTATTTGGGGTAATTTACAGATCACCATCCTTAAATTATAAAACATTTATAGATGAACTTGAGATTTCATTTACATTGTGTACATCTGTATCTGATAAAATTATATGCTTAGGAGACGTAAACATTAACATGTTGTTTCCTTCAAACCCGCCGACTAAGTACTTTATAGAATTTCTAAAATGTTTTAATCTGACTCAGCATATTTCGGAACCGACTAGAACTGCACAGGGCTCGGTATCACTTATAGATATTATATTGTCTTCGGATTCTGCTCTAGTGAAATCTTCAGGAGTTGAGGTGAATCACGAATCTGATCACGATTTGGTTTATTGTATTGTCAACGTAAAGTCCGTTAAACAAACCCCTACAATAGTAACTTACAGGGATTTTAAACATCTCAATAACGAAGAGTTTGAAAAGGATTTGAATTTGTTACCTTTGCAGCAAATTTATTTTACTGATAATATTAATCATAAACTCCGTATATTGAATAACAATATTGTATATTTATTTGACAAGCACGCGCCTTTTAAAACAGTTAAAATTACAAAGAAACCTGCTCCTTGGTTAACAGATACTATTAAACTCATGATGAAATTGAGAGATAAGGCCAAATTTAAGTTTAAAATGTCTAGAAGTGTTGCTCATTGGGATTATTATAAAACACTAAGGAATTTGACGACTGCTAGTATAAAAAGGGAAAAAAAGGCATATTTTACGTATAAACTGAAACAGTGTAATACCAAGGATTTTTGGAGAGAACTTTCTTATTTGAATATTCAAAAATGTCGCGATCGTCAAATCCCCGAAAACTTGTGTAATCCTAATGAAATAAATAATTACTTTGTAGACAGTATACCCACTCTATTAGCTGATAAGGAAACTGAAAATTTTTATTTGAATAGCTCCACTCAAAACGTAAAATTCAAATTTAGTACAGTAACAGAACATGAAGTATTGTCTCTGGTTAATGGTGTTAAGAGTAACGCTGTCGGTTCAGATGGAATAAATATAAAAATGTTAAAATTATGCTGCCCTGTGATTATTAAATATATAACGCATATTATCAATTCCTGTATAACAAAACATGTTTTTCCAGATAGCTGGAAAGCAGCTATTGTTATACCGTTGCCTAAAGTAAATGAACCAAAAACTTATTCTGACTTGAGACCTATTAGTATTTTACCAACTTTATCAAAAATACTGGAAAAGTTAATGAATAAACAAATTACATATTATTTAAATTCTAGGAACTTATTACCTGAAACTCAATCAGGATTTCGTCAATTTCACAGCTGCACGACAGCATTAATTAATATAACGGATGACATACTTCAGGCATACGATGATGGAAAAATAACTGTACTTGTACTTTTGGACTACAGCAAAGCTTTTGATACCATTGATCGCGACTTACTTTTTTCAATACTACAATACATAGGATTTTCTACTGATGCAATAGGTTTGATTAAGAGTTATTTTGATAAAAGACTGCAAACTATAAAAATTGACAATAAAATATCTTCAGCACGTCAGTCGCTAAGGGGGGTACCGCAGGGATCAATTTTGGGTCCTCTGTTTTATACTATATATACCTTTAATTTCTCTAGATATATTGAATTTAGTAAGATACATATGTATGCGGACGACACGCAGATTTATCATTCTTTTCAACTTTCGGAATTCAATGAATCGATTGAGGAATTAACTAAAGATTTAAATAAATTATACCAGGTTTCAACAAAACATGCACTAAAATTAAATCCGTCTAAGTCCTGTGTAGTTCTAGTTGGCCGAAATAGTGATTGTGAAAAAATCAAGGATGCTGTACATATCACGATAAACAACGCCGAGATTGCTGTAAAGGACGAGGCTAAAAATTTGGGTCTTATATTAGACAGTAGTTTTAGATACAAGAGTTATATTAATTCGTGTATACAAAAAGCTTATTTGAATCTAAAGCTACTGTTTCCTCACAGAGCCTATCTGGATCAGACTCAGAAGAAGATACTTTGCGAAACTCTTGTGCTATCGCATTTTACTTATTGCTGTGAAATATATTCAAATTGCATAGACTATGACACATCAATGAGAATTCAAAGAGTTCAAAATTCATGTTTAAGATATATTTATGGTATACGTAAGTATGACCATATTTCTAGCGCATTAAAAAATAGTAATTGGCTTAACATGAAAAATAGACGACTGCTACAAACTGCATCCTTATATCACAAAATAATCTTAAATAAAAAACCACCGTATTTGTATAATAAAATAACTTTTAGAACGGATGTGCATAATTTAAACTTGAGGTTCAGAGGTTTGATTACAGCCCCGCAACACCGAACTGCTATATTTGAAAGATCATTTCAATATAATATAAGTAAAATTTATAACAACATTCCTTCATATTTAAAATCTTTATCAATTAAGTCATTTAGAAAACAATACTCTAACAAACTTTTACAGTTACAAATCGGCAATAGTGTTTATAAGGTATAAAATGTGCGCAGGTTGATTATTATTATTGGTTATATTATTAGTGTTCATGTCTTTAATAAATTGTTTTAGTTAAAAGTTTTTTAGTAGATTTAGGCATTAAATTAATAAGAATTTTGAGCTATATAATGTCAAGGGCTGATTGAAAAGCAGTTTTCTAACTGAATATTAGCTCCTTGAGATTTTAATGTGAATTTTACTTTAGTTATTTACCTAAACATGTATATGTTTTTTTTTCGCATTAAATAAAACCATTTATTATTATTATTATTATTATTATTATATACAATAGCGTATTTCTGAAATATAAGTATAAAAAAAATTACAAACAGAAATGTTAAGTTGGCCAAGAAAATATAGTCAAAATGAAGCATACCATAAAAATGAGCAAATCATGTGGTTTACCCCATTTACAATAAGGCTAACAGGATAATGCACAGAAATCACAGAGGCTTTGTTCTTCTAAGTACAGTTCGCCTGAAAAGTACTTATTGGCAAAAAGGGCAAAACTGTGGGAACAAAACTATAAAAAGCAGCAATTAAAATAGGGTAGGTAACAAATAAACACTCAGGCAATGAAGTAGCAATCATTTCGCTCACAGAAGAGGATCTGCAAAGAGCCGTCCCTATATTCAGTTAATATTGTTTCTAAAAATTACAGCTGCGAATTATCAACAACAAAGACAAAAATAATGGCATTTTACGAATCAGAACCGATTAGATCCAATCAATAATACCTGTCTTGAACATATTTTACATATTTAGGATGCAATGTATCATATGAAAATGACAAAGATATTAATAACAAAAGCTACGCTGTTCCCAAGGATGTGTGATACTGTAAGACGAACCCTTGGTAAACATTACACAAGAGATACACAGTTAAAATTTTATAAGATAATGGCAGTTCCTGCTTTAATCTATGGCAGCGAAACTTGGACAACAACAAAATGAGAACAGCAGAAGTGTAATTTCTAAGAGCGGTTAAAGGTTTTACAAGGTTGGACCATATACGCAACAATGATATTAGAAAGGTGCTGTAAGTCCCAGCTATCGAAGAAACTATTAAAAATATAAAAGACAATAGAAAGAACTTGTAACAAGAATACAAGATGAATGACTGCCAAAACTCGCTCTAAATTATAGGACGTCCTAGGAAAAGGTGGGCCGATAATGAACCAGAACAGGCCGCTAGGCCTATACCATGAAGAAGAAGAAGACGACGATGACGACAATGAAATACGAAGCACCAAGCTGATCAATACTTTAACTCTTCAGAACTGTAAAACCGGAGTTAAAAGCCATCAAAAGGTCAAAAGTTTGAAATATCATGGGCAATAGTAACAAACTAGATACTAATCTACGTCAATAAATATTGGCAAAGAGAACGGCAAGACGAAGAAATATTGGAAAAAAATTATATCAAATAACAAATGCACACTTGCATTGCAAAAATGTTAAAAGTAATAAATCTAACAAGAAAAGTGAGATTGAGGGTTTCCAAAAACAAAACTGTTCAAACTGGCCAAATGTATGAAAATACGTCCCCTAACAGGGAATAACCAAAGGGAACTAAACGTGTAGGAAAGAAAAATACTTCTTTCCGCCAGAGAAAGAATGAAATAGCTAGGTCAAAACAAACCACGAGCTAGAAGACCACCATTTAGAAAATTGAATGTGGTAGAAGATCTAAAAGAGAGGAGATTAAGATTGATTAAGGCAGGTAAAGACAGAAGAGAAAAGAACTCAAGAAGCAAGATCTGCAAAGCGAACGATAAAGAAGGCCAAGCAGGAAGTGGTTTTACTGAAGAAAAAATCGAAGATGTGGATGTAAAAATTTATTTAAGCACATCATTGATGTAAATGTAAATGTTCGTTTATGTATTCATTAGGCGGGATCTAGGCTTGCGGGTGCCAGGGATCCCGCCACTAGTTGACTGTAATGGTCACTTAGCACTACCCGGCTAGATTTTTGCCAGACCCAAAGGACGAAGGGACTTCCTTGGTAGGAATATTTATCTTGTCAAACGGTTTTCATATCACATATCTGAAAGAAGGCAAAGTGTAATTTCCACATTCAAAGCTTTAGCTGAGCTTCGCCGGGATCGAACCAGAGACCTTTGGTTTACAAGGCAACCTTACCCTTCCCTACATCACGGAAGCTAGCGGGGCATAAATGGCTTGTAATCTTTTATTTTCTGAACTCAATCAACATTTTTATGAGTAACAAAAGAAAAGCAACTTTTTTAAAGAAATTCCGGGCCACAAACCTAAGATAACAACGCCAAGGGTGTCGAATGAAGTAGCTGCAAACCAAAGTCTAAATTATATGAGGTATACATCGGGTCCTGCTTTTACATCACTGACGCGAGTTCGTACGAGTTGCACGGATGTTGCCATGAGACAACTTCGCAAACGTCTCAAAATTATTTGACGGAGTTGCCTATTTTAATGCGTTTTTAGGTAACATCTCTTAATAAACCTAGCACCCTTTCTTAGATTTCTTGAAATTTATTTACAGAAGTTGCTCCACATGGCACCCTTTATAGCCCCAGAGGTTTGCTTTTATGATTCTGATCCTGTAGGTATATTAAAATATTTGTTTTTAGCAATGAAAATCCTTTATTACCGTGCAATCTTTTCCTTTGCACACTCAAGACTGGCATTTGCATACAGTGACTTTCTATTTGACGTATCAAAAGTTGCATAACTACTTAAATAAGCAAAATGGCTTGTGCACGGATTTGTGTATGACTCAAAACTGTATAACACTAGAACTATATAGAGAATTCCACGTACCAATAATCTAGAGCACGCTGAAATAGAAAGTTGTGATCTATCGCACTCTGTTAGTTGAATTGCCTGCACGCTACATTGTGAATAGTGAGTTACAACGATATTTCTAAAATCTTATTTCCGAATTAATTTGCATTTTGGAAAAATTTTCGTGTGGCCTTTGAAAAGGGGTTGTTTTTATCTATCTATTAACGTGGATATCTCAATTTTTGAAAATACTATTTGAATTTTTTAAAGTAAAATAGAGTTGTACGTTTTTTATTGTTAAAACGTTATTTTAACCGAGGTGTCTATAGACAGACAAAAGATAAATGATTAGAAACAAAAATCGCCCGCCACCCCTACATTAAGATTGGTTCTCAAAAAATGGAGCAAAGTCTGCATATAATCGACTATTTTTCAAGGTGTAAATCCATCGTTAAATAAACATAGTTTACTTCAGTAAAGTGTTTTTAAACAATTTTTTACGTTATAACGCATGCAAATTTGAAATTAAATTTCGGAATTATGCGTGAACCGAAATTTGACGTTTTTAACTTTATGTTAAGAAGGAATGCCTGACAAATCACAGAAGTACGATTCGTGTATATTTTGATCTCGTATTCAGAAATCCTCGCTTTCTGCCGCCTGAAAGGGAGCAATCGTTGAATTCTATTCTTGATTCGTCATTGTAATCGTTTACATATCTTTACAAGAACGAGACGCCACTTTTTTTGTACTTAAAAAGGGCTTTTTTTATTTTCTTAACGGTTGATTGTCGTATCGAAGGAATATCTCAGTTTATTTGGACGATTTTTCAGAAGTCAGGATGATTTTTGAAATTTGAAAGAAACTGTTGTAGCTTTCCAGGTTTTCCAATTTCCTTCGCTGTTTTTTGTTATCAGGCTGTAAGTATTCTATTCTCCAGCTTTGAATCAAGTCTTTCTGTGTAATAAACAGAATTCTCTTGTTTTTAATTGATTTTAAACGCTTTAAAGTTTTGAAAAATTCTGTTGTATTTTTTAAGAACATATTTTAATAACTAAAGTATTCACTTCCTTTAGAAGTATCCTTTCAGTTAATTAATTAAGTTTCAGATTTAACAGCAAAAATAAAATATTTACCTTGCATTAAAGTGTGTTCGAGTTCATCTTAAGTACGCTCTTCCTCTCTATTTTCAATAACTGAAATATTGTTTGCGCAGTAAATAGAGAAACTGAAACTAAAATACACAATTTCTACAAATTTACATTATATAGCTTAATATTCTAGTCTAGAGTATCGTAAAGTTACTCTGTCTACAAACTTGTAACTCTCCCGTTCTCCTTCTGAGAGCATATTTATTCAAAATTATATTTGTTGAAAGTTTCGAAATTCATCGCAACATTGACCTTAACTTCGCCGACTGCTTTTGTAACATGCCAGTCATTTTGATAGAGCACTTCAAGGTCCAATGCCATTTTCTAAAGGTGTCATAATTAAGATTTATAGGGCAACCCTATAATACTCTGGTGGATTTTAGGGCTAAGAAATTTAGATATTTGATTTTTATTTTTTCATTGACTTTTATTACGAAAACTCTATCTTTTTAACATCAACTCAACCTCGTACAATAAAAGCAAAACAAAGAAATGTCATAAAACTTACATTCGTTATAATTTTGGTTTTTGTTTGCTTTCAACAGCAATTAATGGTTTTTGCATATCAAATAATCAGAGAAACACAAAGGAAACAATAAAAATTATTATTTCAAAGCACGAAATTCATTGTGATTCTTAATAATTGACGTCGAGTTTTTCCTTTCTTTGTGTTTGAGATAATACGAAGGACTTTCAGACTTATTCATAATTGAGGATTTACTCAGGAAATCGATGTTTAAAACTGCAAAATGTTTAGAAGCTTTTTGCAATGATAATATAATATATTAAGCTTTGTTTGACATTAAATTTAATTTTTATCATAGTCGAAATACTTTACCAAAAACATCTTGAAATAACTAAAAATTGCCCTTGTAAACCTTAAGGAACAAACTTAAAAAGTAAAAATAATATTTAAAAAAAAGGAATCCAGAAGTAGGTGAACTATAAAATCTAAGATGTTTTCTATCAAAAGAAACAAGCGAAATATTTTAGAATTTTTGAACATTTCCAAGATGTTATTAATTCATCGATATTTTTAGTTTTTCCGGAGCTCTCCGTAAAGGTTCGAGTAACTTCGGAAATTCTCGTATTTTTCCAGGATTTGCAGCATTTTCAGTACATTTTTGAGAATTTCCAGTTATAGCCAGAGTAGAAAGGGCCGCGCAGGTCTCTCTCTTGTGAAGTTTAGTGTAAATATCTTCTATTTGTACTTCTAAAAGTCAAAAAATAGCGAAAGTTTTCCGTAAGAATCTGAATAATTTCTGCAAAATTCGGAGTGTTAGAATTTTCATCAGATCAACAATTTTCATCATAGTTGTTTGGTGCATCTGACTGAATAGCAATTCAGCTTTGCTGATATAAAATGTTAGAAAATAAGTATTTTCAATAGAATTCCTTCCCAGCAGTGTTGGGTAAGATCCGTTAATTAGGAATCTAGATACAGATCCAGATACATTTAAAAAATATAATCTAGATCCAGATCAAAGATCCAAACCTAAAAATTGATCTAGATCAAGATCCAAGATCCTTAAAAAAGTATCTAGATCCTTTATAGATCCTTTCGCATTTTGTAATTTCTGATAAATTAGTTTGGAAAACGGTAGATCTTAAATATCGGTCTCTTTTATTTATCCACGCTATGAGTGTATAGAGAAATTCTACAATGTATCGCTTTTTTATTTTATTTTAATTTTTATAGATTCCAAAGATATGTACACTGGACAGTAACATAAGAAAACAGAAAACAGCAATTCAAATAAATATACAGTTAAGGGAACAAAACTTTATTGCAATGAGTTCTAAGTATTTTAAAGAGAGACCAAGTTAGTTTTTCTGCAGGTGCGGGTCGTAAATCTTAATCCTAATCCCTAAACTAAGTTGCCTATGGCTATGAAGTATTAACGATAATGACTACCTACTACCTGTTTTCTATTTTCTGCTATTATATGCACCGTTTTTCTTATTTTCGAAGGCTTTACACATTCCCAACGTTGGGCAGTCGCTAAGTGAATCACCCTGTGTACTTTAAATAGAAATTATTAGTCAATGAATTTTTAAAATTTCAGAAAAAAATTGTTAATTGAATAGCGGATCTTTTGATCTAAAGATGAAAGATCCATAAAAATATGATCTAGATACAGATACAAGATCCTCTTGTAAAAAAGATCTAGATCCAGATACTAGATCCATCTAGTGGATCTAGATCCTGGATCTAGATCCACTGGATCTAGATACTACCCAACACTGCTTCCCAGTGAAAGCTTGTATTTTTTCAAATTTCTCCAAATTATCACAAAAGCTTTCTGAATGAATTTCCACATTGAACTGCAATTCTTGATTTTTAAAGATTTGGAGGACTGTCCGTAAAGGGCCGGGTGATTTCCGGAAATGATCGGGATTTTCCGCAAATTTTAAAGTTTTCAACAAATCTACAAATTCACAATTAATTTTCCAATTTTTGTAGGGAATTTTTACATTGAACGTGCTTTTACATCTTAGTTGCTGTTCTCTTCCTTTAAAACTTCCGTCTCTCCTTTGGAATTTTGTAAAAATTCTTTATAGCCATCTAAATAACAAGTTTTTATGACTGTTGAAAAACTATTGAAAAATAAAGTACCTATTTTCAGACGTTTTCATAATTTATTTGGTTGTTTTCGGTTAATACTGTCGTATATTTGCAATTCCACCAAAGTTTGGCAAAATGTGTTAGCAATGCCTCTCCGTATCTCGTAGGTACTTCCTCGTAGTTTCCCGGCGAAATTCGAAATGTGTTTGAAGTTCGTAGGTATTTTTGAAAGTTTTGTAGGAAATATTCTCGGTTGGTTCCTTTGTTTAACTTTCCTATTACTTTGATTTCCAACGAGGTTTTTGATGCGATTGAAATAGCCAACCATTGACTAGCTGTAAATTCTTTTTAGTTATTCTGATATTTTATTTCAAAGTCATTAAATAAGGTTTCTAATTACGAGATTTTCCAGTTTTTTTAGGACTAAAAAGGGCTTAAAAAGCGCTTCTTTTAGCTAGTTCGCTGCAAAAATTCTTTTTTTGCACCTATAAAAGTTTAGAAAATAGCCAAAATTTGTAATAGAAGTGCTAATTTAGTATTTTGGAGAGAATATTACAACAGTTTTCTGAATTAATTGTAGAATTCGCAGCAATGCTTCAACTTTTAGGATTTTCATAGTAATTAATTCCCTCACTTTTGCAAAAACTTTTAGAATTTTCTCGAAGTTGCAAGAGTTTTCCGTAAAACACCGTGTAATTTCGGAAATATTCAGTATTTTCCAGAAATTTTAGATTGGTTTTTTGAGTTTTTTTCCCGAAAATTACAACAGTTTACTGAATTAATTCGTACAATTTTGCAGCAATGCAAACTTTTAGCATTTTCTAGAAGTTGCAAAAGTTTTTAATGAAAATCCAGTTGAATCTAGAAGTATTCGGTATTTTCCGGAATGTCGGAAGTCTAGAATGTTTCGAACATTTTCATAGAAAGCCTTCTTTTAAACTTGCTGTTTCTTTAGCTTAAAATACTTGTTTGACCTGGAAATTTTCACCAAATATACAATTTGTTGAATTTTAAAAATTTTATAGGAAAATGTTTACGTTAAATTCATTCCCTCGGTTTGTAAAAGCCTTGCGTATCCTTTGAATATCTATATGAGTTATATAATCTATTTAGCCAGTTTTGTAATTAATTTCTTAAAAAGTAAACAGTTTTCTGAGCGAATTTCCACGAATTGTTGAACTTATTAAATTTTCCAGAATTTTCCGTAAACGGCTGGCTGACTACGGAAAGAAGTTTTTGCCAAATCTACAAATTAATTTTCCAATTTTTTTTTTGTGATTCTTTACACCAAACTTGCTGTTCCCTTCGTTTAAAACTTGCATCTTTCCTTTGATTTTTTATAGAAATTCGAGTTTGCCATCTGAATAAGTTGTTGAAAAACTATTGAAAAATGAAATCTTTTTATGGATTATGAAGTATCATTTTCATAATTTATTTGAATGTTTTCGGCAAATACGACAGTAACAATATTCGGTATTTTCCGCAAATTTTGTTGCAAATGTTTTCCGTAAAAGACCGTATAATTTGGGAACTATTCGATAATTTTCTGAAATCTTAGGATTTGTTTTGGGTGTTTTCCGAATGTTTCAAAAGTTTGCCGAATGAATTATTACAGTTTGTAGCAATATTTAAACTTTTAGCAATTTCTCGAAGCTACAAGAATTTTCTGTAAAAAGCTGTGTCTTTCCGGAAATATTCGGTATTTTCCTGAAATTTTAAAATTTTTACCAACTACAGAATGGCTTAATATTTTCTGCAAATTTTCGACATTTTGCTTAACCTATTTAGTGTTAGAACAATGTATACTTATAATTTGTTGTTTCTTCGGTTTAGGAGAGTCTTGCTTGTTCTTTGAATTATATGAGTTCGTTAATGCAATTTGATAGTCAAGTTTTGTAATTGATTTCTGAAAATAACAATTTTCTGAATGAATTTTAGGAATTGTTGGGCTTGGATTTTCTGGAATTTTCCAAAAATTTTAAGGATTTCGCCAAATCTACAAATTCACCATTAATTTTCCAATTTTTCAATCTTTATATCAAACTTACTGTTTAAAACTTGCGTCTCGCCTAACAAGTTTTTATGACTGTTGAAAAACTATTGAAAAATTAAATATGTTTTTATGAATTATGAAATATCATTTTCATAATTTATTTGAATGTTTTCGGTAAAATATTTATCTTTCATGACAATCCTTGTGATTTTCCGATTTGGTCGTAGTTTTCCGAAAAAGTTCAAGTAACTTCTGGAAAATCCGCACTTAGGTAGAAATTTCACGAAATTGAAGCAAATCCTTTGAAATTTCTAGGTACTTTTTAATGTTTTTGTAGGAAACCTTCACATGAGAGTTAGCTGTTTCCTTTATTTAACGCTCCATTTTCAACGAAGTTCTTTGGTGTTTTTCTGATAGTTTATTTCAAAATCATTGAGTTAGATTTCCAATTAATTTGGGAGTAAAAAGCGCCGCCTGAAAAACTCTTCTTTTGGTAAGTTTGTTGCAAAAAAAAGGTTAAAAACAACCTCAGGATTTTCAGTAGAATTCTGTATTTAGTAAAAATATTATTTGGAGTTTTTCTCAAATATCACAGCAGTTTACTGAACTAATTACTACCATTTGCAGCAATACTTAAAAGTTTTAGGATTTTCTCGAAGTTGCAAGAGTTTTCCGTAGAAAGTCATGGAATTCCGGAAATATTCGGTATTCCCCGAAAACCTTCGAAATTTTTTCAGTTTTTCTCGAATGTAACAACGGCGTTGGGGATTAATTACTACAATTTTTAGCAATGCTTTGAGCTTTTAAGATTTCCTTGAAGCTGTAAGAGTTCATGTAATTCCGGAAATATTCGGTATTTTCCGAAAATTTTAGAATTTTCTTTACGTTTTCTCGAATCTTCAGTTAAATTATCTAAATCTACAGTATTCTTTAAATTTTTAGAATTGTCTCGAAGTTGCAAGAAGGTTCTGTAAAGGCCGTGTAATTCAGAGAAATATCGCTATTTTCCGGAAATCTTTTTCTTTAGTTTTTCCAGAATATTTCAGCAATTTGCTGAATGAATTATTATAATTTATAGCAATATTTAAAATTTTAGGATTTTTTCACAGTTGTAAGTTTGCTATAAAATTTCGGAAATATTTCGTATTTTCCAGTAATATTTACCAAGTACAGAGTGCACGGATATGTTTTAATTTTTTTTTTTTAGTAAACATTAACATTAAGTTGGCTAGTTTTTAGCTTACAACTAATTTCTTTACTGTGAATTTTCACCAAACGTACAACTTGTTTTATTTTAAAAAATTTTATAGCGAAATATTTACATAGACTATGGCGCTTCTTAGTTTTATAAAGGTCTCATGTATCCTTTGAATATTTGTAAGAGTTCTTTGGTGCAGTCTAATTAGCCAGTTTTTGTAATTAATTTCTGAAAACCGAAATATCATAGTAGTTTTCTTAACCAATTTCCATAATTTGCATTAATTCGTGAGTTTTCTAAGTGTAGGAGTTTTCATTTTCTCTGGAAATGTTAGAGATTTTCCGAAATGTTCAGTTTTTAGTTAACATTCAATTCATTATTTTTTAAAGATTTTATATACAAAATCTTTCAATCAAATATACAATTTACCTCATTTAAGATTCATGTTCCTCGTTAAAATTTCCAATTTCATCGTTATCTCAGTAGCAAATTTTTTAATGAAAACCAAAATATCTTCGAAAGTTTTGGTGATTTATTTGGATATTTTCAGTTAATGTAGTACTTTTCTGATCCTCTGAAAGTTTTCCACAGGTTCTTGGTACTTTCTGTACCTCTCCTTTGTTCGCGTACTTCCTCGTAATTTTCCGGAAACGTTGGAGCAACTTCGGGAGCATTCCCAGTTAATCGAAGTAATAAAGCAAAACCCTTAGAAAATTCGTGGTTATTTTGTAACTTTTTCTCCATGCATCGTTGATAAATAAATAATCAATTGATTTGTTTAACATTTTGCTGTCGTTTTAATTTCCTTCAATTTTTTTAAGACATCTACTTTCATATTTTCTGCAAGTTAATACGATATTTACGATAATTTAAACGCTTCTGTAATTTTCTCGGAATTATAAAGGTGCTTGAACTGTTTCTATGCAATACCTGAGTTTTGTGAATATTTATGGGATTCCGTGGATTTACCGGAAAAGTCCGAAAAATTCCGGTAAAATCCGAATTCTTGTGAACTTCCTATTTTCACTGTGTAAGTAATTCGCTTCAAAATATTAGATGTGCATCCTTTGACTATTAATTCCCAGTAAGAAAATAGCCAAGCTTGCTTTGAGTTTTTCTTCTCTTGATTATTTATTTTCTTTTTAATTACTATGAGTCCTTCAAGTTTTTCTCATTGCTATGTAAAAGGGCTAGCTTTCACAATTGTCTTCTAACAATACATTTTGCTTAATTAAACCAAATCAACGCGCTTAACCATTCGTGAATTTTACAAGGGTAAGTTAGTAGAAAAATTTAATTAAACCAAACAAAAGGTGAACTTGTTCCTATTCACGTTTACAATGCTGCATGTCAACTTAGCATTTTTAACCTTGTAGGTAGTTAGTCAATTAACGGTTTCACTCACGCGTGGATTTCTATCTCACGGTTTACTTTCGCTTTTCGGAAATGTGCATGACTGGCACAATTCGCTAACGGAATACCGTTATCAGTTGATGTTATTTTTGTTTAGTATCAGGAATCAACAAAGCGTGGATACTAATTTGTTATACGGGCTTTTATTATTTTAATATTGATGCCGTGACGTTTACAAACGTACCGGTTTATTCTAATTGTTGGAAAGAATGGGGACGTTGAAGTTAGCAACAAAAAATTCCGGTCGATAACACCATAAATTTCGAAAATCAAATGGTGTTTCCTTGCTTTTTGCTTTTCAAGTGGGTTTTTCAAATTTTAAAATACAGTTTTTAAGTTCTTTGAATTTGGAAAAAACTCAACCTGATTTTAGCCAACGAGTCATAAATTAATTTATATTTCTTCATATTTTTTTAGTTGTCACTCTTCACTCACACCTGAAATTTCCTGCTTTTTTCCATAAATAAAAATATTTCAGGCATTAAATATGAATTTTCTTCAGGATTATTTTCATATATATTTTTATATCTTTATTACTAGCATTTCGGAAATAATTTATCAAACACTAAATTACCCCACAATTTTCCTTTCTGTATATGTCAACGTCGTACTTTAAAAGCTTTTTTTTTTCAACAGTCATTAGCACATAATAACCAGTTTTTGTAAGGTTTTAGGCTTTTATCGCTTTCGTTTTCCACTAAATATTAAAATCCATTTAAATACATGAATTATAATATTATTTCGATGGTGGTAATTATTTTTCATTTAATATTTTTCTCTTTTGTTTTTCAGGTATGTAAATTCCGTATTTTCGTGATTTCGTAACGCTGAAAAGCTGGTAAGTTTTTAAGTTTACTTTTGAAGAAGCAGCAGGGTAATTTTTTGAAAGTTTAGAAGTTTTTACAATTCTGCATCTGGTTAAGCAAATTATTAACAGAAAAGTGAAGGCGATTTAAATTTTACTCTGATTTTTCTGGAGACTTTTTTTTAAATTTCCTAAAAATCACAACTTCTAAGTTTGATTTTTTGTAAATCTATTCGAAGAGTCTAAAAACTGACTCTTAATTAGGATACAATGTGGAATAAAATGTGTAAAATGTACCTTGTCGGACTACTTTCACCCTCGGCTTTCCTAAAATTGTAGCAAATTAAACAAATTCAAGAGTTAAAGAAGCACAAAGAAAGTAACAGAAATTATTTAGTAATAAATTATTTCGAAAGACATTGCCCACAAGTTTCAAGTTCTTGTCTTGGATATACATATATTTTTTACTTTTTGAACTACTAAAAACAGGGAGAAAAATCAATCTCCTATTTCAAACGAAATAAATAAAACTCAAATAATTTTGTGAATAATTTTATTATGTTACACTAAAAAAGTAGAAAAAAATGTTAAGAAATTCGTTATAATAATTGCATTGAAAGAAAATCGTTTTTTGTATTGAAAGACCCTGCATAAAAGCCTTTTGGGCTTATTTCTAATTTAGGTCTTGTCACGTGCTAATTCCGCACTACGACAACTTATAGGGGACGTCGAAGTCCTGTGGCTCGCGGCTAATAAGCAGTCGAAGAAGGGGGGTTCGAAACGCTAAACCCTTCAAATAGAGGGGTCGTAATCGGGAGGAAAAATGGGCGCCACTGCGGAAATCACCCAAGATGATCTCGGGGAATGTACCGCAGATTGTTCCTTCTAGGCTCGAGGGGGTTGGATGTTACTTGCCCTTTACTTACTAAAAGAAATACTGGTACTGGTAGCCAGGCTCACAGGGCTATACACAATTATTTTAAAGTGAACACAAAACACAAATAAAAGGCAACAATAAGATTTAATGAATGTAAGAAATATTTAAAATATGACACAAAAGGGATTCATAAGTTGTACCTTAGATTATGTGAAAAGGAGGATTAAGGGATGCCACATTTATTCAAGCTACGGCAAATATAGTTAACAGCTAGGCTCCCTTAATCGCAATAAAAATGAGTGGTGATGACAAAACTTAAGTTAAAAATCTGATTACAAATAATTTCAAACATGCAAGATAAAATAGGTTCGCACTGTTTCTAATTATTACCACTAATGCAAATGTAATACGCACTGATTGAAGATTGAAACACTTCGTTCGAAAAATGGCCGCTTGATGTACTTAAATTACAAACAAAGTTGACTGATGCCTGTCTACAAGTGAACCGCAATATACGGTATTGATTGAGGGTTAAAGCTGGTACAAATACAACCGGCAAGTAAAGGGCAGCCTGAAATATCGTTACCTGAGAGAGGGCTTTGTTGAGGGTGGCCCAGATGGAAGCGATGGTAGCTTCGAGTCCCAGGGAGAAGTAGCGGCGATCGGTAAAGAAAGGGAGATGATGTCCTTTCCCGGAAGTGGGTGCAAAGACAAAAGGGAGTTCCTAGGGCTGTAGGTTTTCTTGATCCAAAACGAAACCGTATGAAAACGGTACTTCACATAACACTAACTTTCACACAGAAATATATTTACCGAAACGGTAAGACACTCTCTAGGAGAATCCGACAATTATGTCGTAAGTTAGTTTTCCAAAACTAAAACGAAAACGAGAGGCTTTTCGGGATTATTGGCCTCCAAGGCCCGGAACGATATTTGCACGACCGATAGGTCTGAAAGCTGGCCAAACTCTGATCTATTTTTTTGCCCTACGCGGGGAGGAAATCTTGAACGGCGTCACTCTGGCGCTTCCCCGTGATCCGGCGCTTCCCCGTGATCCGGTGATTCCCCGTGATCCGGTGATTCCCCGGATTAACAAAGAAAAATACTGAACAAATATTAGGTCATCATATTCGCTCATCATATTTGGGATTTCTCCGAAATATTCCGCAACAACAAAAATATGCCGATTTGGCATTGTTTTCGCAAATTCTGCAACTTCAGGCGAGCTTAAACTTCGAACAACAGGGCCGTATTATACTTAATTAATGCAAAATTTCAAAAGCCGTAACTTCTTCTTCTAGTAGCGTACCCTTTACAGGGCGTTGCCGATCTTTTCTCCATATGTCTATGGTGTGCGTGTCAAGTAGCATACAGACATAGGCGACCTACAGCTTAACCTGGACTTGGAACCACGAAAGTGCTTGCACTTCTAATCCAGACAGGACTTGCTAGGCGGAAATACCTCGGTGGTTTGCCACTATCTTCCGAGGAAAGCGGTCGAGTGTTAATGGTGTATCTGGGAATCGAACCCGGACCATCTCAGTGTTCAGCCGCACGTTGAAACAACTGAGCTCTCCACCGCGACCCTAAAACTATAGCTTTTCAGAGTTTTAAACAAAATTTGTTAAAACTACAAACTTGACAATCTTTAAAGAGGTCGCATGACCACAGCTGTCTGTGAAATTCAGAAAACAATAGTCCTAAATTTAAAACTCAAAATAAATAAATGTTTAAAAAACAAAATGTGATAACATAAAATTCAGAAAATGCAAGACTTTTTATTGTTAAGTTTGACTAATTTTGCTAGAGATGCTTACTTAGCAAGAATTAGAACATTTGTGGATCTCGGATTTTCTCGGTAGCATTCGAAATTTTTCGACAAATAAATAATTCAATTCCAGAAGATTCGGAAAATTTAGGTAGTAATGGAATTCCTTGAAAGAATCCAATATGATTCTTATGAAATCGAAAAACCTAAATAATTATATAAAAAAACAAAATGTTAAATCACGCCTTTTGTTTAAAAAAATAATAAAAAATATTTTATAAATACCTGAAAATATTCATTGTTTATTAAAATTTCTAAATTATAAATGATTTGTTACGAATTTCCAGATTAAAAGTCCCTTATTTAAGTCTTCTTTAACAAACATATTTTTAACATGTTTGAAATCATTCATTCTGTGTTGCAATTTGTTCAAAATGTTTAAGGATAAAAAATGTAAATCGGTATTAGGCCATTACAAATTCCCATTAAATTTAAGAGTATATATTAAAACATTAATTTTTTTTTAAATCTCACATTTATTTTGCATTTTTACCCCCCTCCCCCCATAAAATTACGAGTTGTTTATGTATTTTCAAAATATTTAAATACTGCTAAGCTTAATTTTTAAGTAAGTTGATTTGCTATGGTAACTAAACTTAAGTTTTCTTTCGGACAGATAAATCTTTAACTAATTTTATCACAAAATCTAAAAAGTATACAGAAAAGGTTATTAAGAAATGTTGTAGTTCTTGACGAGTTCTATTACTGAGGGAATTTAATGTACCTACTTATTTCTGATACGTATTAAAAAATTCAAGATTCTGAAGGTTGCATCAGTGTTGTTTTTTAAAAGTTTGGGAAATAATGTTTTCTCAAGTGTGAAGTCAACATTTGAAAAATTTTTCACAACTCAAAATGCCAGCTAAAATAAAATTAAAGGCAAAATTTCGCCCTTTTTTTACTTTACTCTCAAGTAACGATGCGAGTAGAAACGATTCAAAATTTTATATTTAAACATTCGAACGTTGTTCTCATATTTAATTAATTTTATAGCTATTGAAATCGTTTACCTAAAATTATACGCCGTTAAATACATATATGTTTTCTCCACCCTCGGTGATGTTAGAAAATGCGAAGCTGCTTTGAAAACCAAAGGTCTCGGGTTCGATCCCTGCTAAAGTTAGCTGAGAAAAAACCTCGGAAAAACTCTGGGATTTTCCTGTCTTTGAATATCCTTACAGAATCCCAAGAAAATTTCTAAACTATTACTTTACTTTGAAAATACTTGGCTCTACTCTTATGGTTTATAAATTATAAAAGCATGTTTAAATACCGTAAAAAATTGCGCGGAAATTAAAAAGTCTACAAAAAGTTAAAGGCAATAAACAGGCGGTAAAAAGCGAGTTAACAATTCGTTTTAACTATGTGCCAGTTCCATAAAATATGCAGAAATATTTAAACGATTCAAAGGATTCCTAAAGTTACTCGAATGTTTCCGGTAAAATACGAGTGAGTACGAGATGCTTCCTTTAGCAAGGTTTTATTTGTACCTACAAAAAATTATAAAATAACCAGACTTCCCAAAGAACTCGGACAACTACGGAAAACTACGGAATTTTCCATAAATTTTAGAATTTTCAGATTAACAATCCTGTTGAAATTCAAAGATGCTTAAATTTTCGTAGAAAATGTTAACACCAAACTCTGTTTTCTTGGTTTAAAACTCTCACCTTTCCTTTTAATTCCCAGCAGAGTTCATTAATATGTGTAAACAGCAAGCTTTTATAATAGCTAGTTGCTGTAAAATGAAATTTAAAAAAAGGACGGACATTAAAAAGTCTACAAAAAGTTAAAGGCAATAAACAAGCAGTAAAAAATGAATTAACAATTCGTTTTAACTATGTGCCACTTCCATAAACTATTCAGAAATATTTGAACGATTAAAAGAAGTTTCGTTATTATCGAGCACTTTCCGACTAATTTTGGATTTTGCTGAAGTTACTCGAATGTTTCCGATAAACTCCGAGCGAGTACGAGGCACTCTGAAAGATACGAAAGTTGCTGAAAATCCTACAATATTGAGGGCACTGCCACAATATCAACACAAAAATTCCAAATAAATTATCAAAGTAAGTAAAGGTTGCCGTTTTTCGGAGACAATTAGAAAACCATGCTACCTAATTAAAGGATGTAAAAAGAAAATGTTGGTAATTAAAACTGAAAGCAAAGGGTTACAAACAAAAGAAACTGTAATTTGACATAAACATTTCCTGTGATGCCTTTAAAAACTGTAATGACTAATAACCCGAATGAAATTCTGAAAGTCAAAAAATCATGAGCGTTTCCGGAACTATCCGAGGCCTTACGAAGAGCTTCGGATGGCTCCCACAAAATGGTTAGGCCTGCATTTGTTAAAAATTGTAGCAATTCATTAAGAAATAAGGAAAACTGTTATGATATCCTTGGAAAACCTCAAAATATTTCTCTTAATTCTTTGCTCGAAAGCATTTTAGATTTCTGGAATCATTCATTTTGAGTTCTCCAACTTTTATTTTTATTCTTTAATTTTAATATAATTTTGGATATTTTTAATTTTATTTTTTTAAATATTTTTAGTACATAGCGATAAATAAAACAATTGAAAGCCCTTCGTATCTTCGTAAATAGAAAAAAAGGGTTAAATTCAACGTCAAGTGTTAAGAACAGTAATGAACTTTTTGCTTTGAAATAAACATTTTTATTATTCTCTTTGTGTTTCTCTGATTATTTGATATGCAAAAAATAGTCGCTATTGAAAGCAAGCAAAAGCAAAAGCAAAAAATTAAAACGATTATAAATTTATCCTTGTTTGTGTTTTTGTCATTTTATTGGACGAGGCTGAAGTAATATTGCCAAAGACTTTAAATTTGACAGAATTGTTGAAACAAAACGTTAAATTATTTATTGAAACATAATTTAATTCCTCTGAATTTTTGTAAGAAAACAATTGAAAAATCAATGATTATGAGGGTTTTCAAGCATTTTAAAAGTTATCTTAGAAATCTTAGGTTCTCCTAAGATAAGGGAATTTGAGACGAAAATAAGTAACACAAATATGACGTGTTATCAAATTTTAGATTTCTTCTTTTAAGATCTTCGTATGGATTTTGAGAAGATTTAAAGTGAAGCAATATTTTGCATAAACACCGAATAGACGAGCTGACCGGTATTTTTAAATTTGATCGAAAAGAGGCATCTTGTAACTTAAATTTCTTTAATTTTTCATCAGGAATTTTCTTCCGATTTTCCAGAAAAAACTTAGCTTTGAGAAATGAAAAATCGTTCGAAATTTCTGTCTTAATGAAAAACCTCTTAAAGTTCTGGCTTTTTTAACTTATTGGATATTATTACTCAATCTTTTATTGAAAAGCCCAGTTTCTTATCAGTCTGAAACTATTCTCAAAAGTTTTCTTAAACAAAAGGCTATCATCGAAAGCATAAAGTAAACGAAAATACTCCTTCTAAAATTCTATATTTGCAAAAAAACATTTTCTGCCTTGGTATTCGAGAAAACGTAGGTAGGTACTCGAAAGTTATTTTCCCAACAATATAAATCAATGTGAGGTGATAAACAAAACAAACGTATCTCCTCCAATCATCTCCACGAGTAAGGCGAAACACGAGGGGAAAACATTTTTTGAACTTTATTATCGTGTTTTCAACGTGCACACCGACGATAAAAACACATTCAAAAACCGGAAGGTGCGAGAAATGAATTATATACAGTTCATAAGTGAGCAAAACTTTCTATGAATGTGTTCCGCCCAAAAACCACCTCTGCATTTACCGAAGCGTTAATATCGATGTGAGGTACTTTATCTTAATTGATTTACGCAACGTGCCGCGCGAACGGAGATGCATATGCGATTATAGAAAGGGAATGTGGTAACACACACGAAACGAAATGACGTGAAAAACTTAATATCTAATGTGAATATCCGGATCTACACGGTCTCAATTTACGTTTATGATGCATTACTTTCAGTTTCAACGGAAGAGACGGTTGTTACTCGTCGGTTTGCATATAAATTTAATTAACACTTTCAGAATGGTCGGTTGCATTTCGGTATGTCGTACATAAATTAATTTGAATAGTTAGTTTCAACTGACACAATGCCGATATCACGCTCTAACAATTTGTATTAAATTTCCACCACAGCTCTCTCTAAAATGACTGATCATTCGTGATGAATGAGGCGACCTAATGCATATCAATACTTTTAAACCATGCTTTGAACTTTATTCTGAAACTTAATCATTGTTTTTAGGGCACTTTAAAATCGTATACTTAGAATTTGAAAGTTTTAAATATGTATTTGTGCTGTAGCAAAGTTGCCTTGTAAACCAAAAGTCTGGGACTCCATCCCAATCAAAATCAGCCGAAACTTTTATTTTACAGAAATCCGAAACGATAGAATCCCTTTCAAGAAGCTCTTCGATGTTGATAAATTTCAGTCAAGTACTATTCCATGATCAAAATAATCGACCCATGTAGAGATACCTGGCCACTGTAAGCCTAGATATCTACTACTACTACTACTACTACCAAGTAAAAGTTCAGCTTCAAACAATTGAAATTATTCTTTTAGAGCAGTTTTAAGAAATATTTCACCCGTCTTCAGACGTAACTAAACAGAAGTAGAACATCTAGGTCATGCAGTAATTAACATTAGCAATAATTCGTAAATTCATATAGAACTTAAAACAAACCCTAATAACAAAGAAGTATATAATGTAGACTGTTTAATAAATTGCATAGCCAGCTCATCCCAAAAGGGAAGTATCTTACTGTCTGAAATGCCAACGATACGGTCAGACTAGACCGCAAACTACAGAGGGCGTGTACTGTATTCGTATAAGGCGCTCCAAAAGAAGAAATTTCCACCACTGAGGGAACGGCAGATATCCAGAACCCTGCTCAAAGGGAACCCAGTTGCAAATACCCAACAATTACCAAACAGTACCTCCGAATTATGATGACCAAATAACTGAAGAGAATCGAATCCATTGTAAATCTCCTTACTACAATGATTTCCTAGTTAATAACATACTAGATAAAATGCATAAAATACTGTCATAATTAAGAATATTATTCAACTCCATGAATTAATTAAATTATCTAGAAGCAACCAACATCGCCGTGGAATATCACAGTTACATACTGTCCCCCAACACCAATAATTAAGAAAGAACAATTTGATGACTTACAAAACACGCTTTATTGCAATCGGTGACTATAATGCAAATCACACTGCCAACCTTATCAAGCAATGAACGACCATAACCTGCAACATCTCGCTACCGGTGAACCTACATACATACCGGCTAACAAACAGTAGAAAGATACCAACCAGATCTTGTCGACTTCTGTGAAACTAAAAGCTTTCCTACAGAAGCATCTTGATATAAATTCGCACGCTTGTTAGTACAAAAGAGTCGTCTACTATCTGCAGTAAGAAAACAGACTGGTTAATATTTAGGAGTATGTTGGATGCAAAGCCATTCACGTCTTTACTGCTAAAAATACCAGAGGAGGCAAATAAAGAAATTGAACATCTAAACCGATCCATCTAACAAGCTTCGTGGGACTTCTGTTGATGATACAGCAAGAAACAAAGAAGAATGTGCAACATACATTCAGGAAAAGGTCGCAGGGAAGCGCAAGTTAGGAAAACTCTGGCAAAGCACTAGATCGTCAGATATAAAAGCAGCTCAAAACTTTATTATACAATGCAAAAAGAAGCAATGAACTATTCCTTGTGGAAGGCCACAAAAAACGGAAACAGCTTCTACAAACCATACCAGCAATCAAGAAGGGCGATGGAACTAGGACAAGAAATAAAAATAAAAAGGCAAAGTTTTGAACCTCCATCGCAACTCGCCCGAGAAGCTCCAGGATTTACCAATCAGGCCCTTTAAAGTAAAAGAAATCAGAAGAACAATCACGGTTAATTAATTAATATAAGAAAGGCCTCAAGGTACGATTTAATTACTAGGTAAAGTACTGAAGGAGTTCCCAACTGAAGGATTTAAAATCATTACTAAACCTACCGTTCTTAGACTAGGATACTATTAACTACATCACAATGGAAAGTAGCCCAAATAATATTGAACCTAAAACCAAGGAAAAATTCCAAAGAAACAAGTTCATACCGTCCTGTCAGCCTTTTGCCAGTAATATCTAAGCCATTCCAGAAATTGTTCTCAGCAAAATTAAAACTTTTATTAGAAGAAGAAAATGTGATCCCCAACATTAGTTTAGATTCAGACAAAATCACTCTGGTATTGAACTTCGTGGGGTCATTAAGAAAATCAGGCAAGATTTAGATATTTCGCAGGCTTTTGATAAAGCCTTGCACAACTGATTGTTATATAAGATCAAAAAGTATATACAAGTGGAAGAGATTATTGTAGTCCCAATTATATCGAAATAAATTAAGATTTATTTCATTTGAATAAATTTTTTATTTATCAAACGTTTCGAACGTTAAAGTTCTTCGTCAGTGGGTTTAAAACAACAAGATATATAAGTAATATAATATAATAATATATACGAAGATGACAATTATGACATCTTCGTATATATTATTATATTATATTACTTATATATCTTGTTGTTTTAAACCCACTGACGAAGAACTTTAACGTTCGAAACGTTTGATAAATAAAAAATTTATTCAAATGAAATAAATCTTAATTTATTTCGATATAATTGGGACTACAATAATCTCTTCCACTTGTATATAACTTCGTTTTAGTCCATATTTTCAATTTTATATTCATCAAAAAGTATGCAATCGTATTTAATAGATTGAAAAAAACAGTGAAATAAGGGCAGAACCAAATATAAATCTTCTAAATCATAAGATTACTGAATATAAACAAAAATGGAAGGAACACGTAGATCGGATGGAGGAAATAAGGTTACCCGTTATCGCCCAAGGGAGAGAAGGGGCATAGGAAGACCAAAGGCCAAGTGGAAAGATCAAACCAAAAAATGACACTACCTGCTGTCCCTTTTTTTGCCGGGGTTTTGTAGGGTACTTTGCGTTCGGTTGGGCCAATTCTCTCCTGGTTTTCGGCTTGTGACGTAATTTACTGTTAAGTGACGCTAACAAAATGCACCTCTGCTTTACATGCACTAGAGCAGACGCAATATGAAAAATATATACCTACGCCACGCGGTAAATGGTAAATGACATCACAACATCGCGCATAGACGTTTTATTAAAGAAGTTTGGTTTATGCCCATGACGTCATGTTGACGTAGGTATGTATTTTTCATATTACGTCTGCACTATAGTCGAATTGGCGATTCAGGTAATGCGCGTCATCAATCACATGATCAACGGTCGGCGTTACCAATAATGCGCGAGAAAAAAATACAAAATGTAATTGCTAAATATAAAGTATTTTTGCAGTTTCCTAAGATTGGGCAGGCCGTGTTTAATCACAAGGTCTATAAATTTTTAAAAATAAGAACGAAATCGGGTTTTTATTTTCTAATTTAGCTCATATTTATTTTTTGTAAAGTTTGTATTATTTTTGGCATGTTTATATTATTTCACTTCTAAATTTTTGACAGATCGTGTTGTATGTCATTGTCATTGCGATAGAATAGAAAATGTCAACCGAAAATTTAGGTTATATAATTTGTAAATCGTTTGAAACTTCATGTAGACGTACCAAGTTATGATGTCATAAAATTTATTGATGACGTGCATTACCTGGCTCGACAATTCGACCATACCAGTCTGTACACTTGCTATTGTGCGCCAATGCTGTTAGTACTACCGGGTGGCCATAAATATCTGTTATCACATTACCTTTGGAATCTACACCGCTTTATGAAAATGATTAATCCAACTAACCTAAATGTCAAATGTCATTTGGCCACCTGGTATTATTGTATTAATGTAAGCTAATGTTATTGTTATTTATACATTATTATATACTACATTATACATGGTGTGCAAAAACTCCCGTACAAGCTCTCCGTAACTTTATCTCGGACAATAATAAGGCGAAATTCTTATAGGGAAAAAGCCACCTGATGCTTCCTCAACTCGTGCGAAGCCTTCACAGTTCAAAATTGGCAAGGCGAAAAGGAAGCCGTTGTTGCTAAATTCTGTTACTTTATGCATAAATTAAGTAATAACTCCAACAATTTAGTATCGTTTATCATTTAAAATTACCAAAAAATATATAAAATATATAATACAATACACTTAGCTTCGTGTAGATACGCCTTCCACCTGCTTACACCTGTGGCTTGGCGCCGACTCTCCGGTGTGGGGCGTGTGATTCCCTTCCCGTTTCACTTACGCAACACTTTTAGATTATTTATTTATTTATTTCTTCGTTCGTTTTGTTGTTATTATTTTCCAATAATAGTTCTTTTCCTAAGGAAAGTTCTGGAAACGTTTAGGTCTGTCGCACGAAACACGTGTATTCCCTTCGACAGCTTCAACACGACTCCTAAGTCGTAATACACGATTAAAAAAGAATAAGAAGTGAAATTGTAAAGAAATTTCAATTAAATCAGGTACATCCTACAGATCAGTATTTACGGACCAGTTCTATACCTGCTCTGCACAATGGACGTACTAAGCATTAGGTTAACTTCAACCACAATGTTTGCCTGTAAGTTACAAGAGCATCGAATTCAGATTCAGATATGCTAATAAAGCAAACTCTACACATATAACGATTACACTACACTTCTCCAAAAAGTAGTAAAGTACCTTGGTCTCCACCTAGACAGAAGGTTGACTTGGGGCTCATCGTGACAATGCGCAAACTAGGTCTAAAGTTTTCAAAAAAATGCACTGGCTGCTCAACTGGTACTACAAAATAATGTTTTGCTTTATAAGTGTATTATCAAGCCTATTTCATCGTATGACGTATGAACTCTGCGGCTCAACAAACACCTCAAACATAGAAATTATGCAGAGGTTTTAGTCAGAAGTGCTCCGTTCGATTATTAGTACCTAACGAAGTAATCCACCGCGATCTGCTGATAGCTACTCTAAAGAGTGCGATTCAGTGTTAGCGTGCTAAGTTTATACTTACACCAAGTTCACCTTAATACACTCGACGTCCTCTCCATAAAAAGACATGATCTACCCAACAGATTTTAAGTGATATTCATATTGTAACGAAACGCACCGTATGTCGGCAGAAGCTCGCAAGTGATTTCAGTCGTTCAAAACGCTTTATCTATAGGAACTTACTGGAATGATCTCGTTCACGATGGAATACCCTAGCGAGTTCCAGATTAAGATCGAAATCTGCGGTGGTATATAAGGTTCATTCGATGAGCGCACTGAAACAGTCTACTGATGGCGACCAAGTATATGAATATGAATAAGTGCATTGAACGCTCGGTTAACATAATTGCGTTACAATTGGTTTATTTTATTTCAATTTCAGTGAACAAAATACCATGTTTCTGTTGAGTAGCTTAATGGAGCATGCCAAAGGGCGTTCTCCGTCTACGTCGTAATATCTACATCACATAATTTGGTAAATGCCCTTTGCAGGATATGTGATAAGTAAATAAATATAAGTATAAAAACACTTAAATCACAGATCTGCGCTGAGTCCCCCCTTTAAACTTCTCAAGTTTTATTTTTTTTTTCTAACTTTACCTTTACTCATTTTGCTGCATAAATTGTTAACTTTATGATGACATCGAACTATTATTAGAAACCTAAAGCTCATTACGAACTCCCCACGTTAATGTTTTTAACCCAAAGGCACTCGTCCCATTTTAAATGTTAACAGGGAGGCTTGTTAGGTATTTCTTTGATAAATAAACGATGCGTAAAGATGTCTACACCACCGTCGTTTCTCTCCAAAGGCTTTGAAAGTAAAACTTTTGCATGTTTGAGTCCCTCGTGTGAGGGAAGATTAGCTCTGCACCAAAATTAGATTCAACTCGTTCAACTTATCGAAAATAACTCACGTGGTGAAATTCTACAAAAAAAATTAAAAAATGATCAGCCACGATTCTCGCTCCACAACAAAAATATGTCGGAGATTCGAATTTGCCTTAAAAAGGAAAAAAGGTCTAAATTTAACCCAACAATCTTTCTGCGGATATGTAATATGCATAATCTTAGTTCGCGTCCTTTAAAAGCAAGTTTGTGTAGGTCAGAATCTCATTTTGAATTCTGGTATCGTGCGAGATGGTGTTCCCAAGAGGGCGACCTTAAGCCTCCTTCTGTTTCTCATCTGTATCAATAACGTTTCGTAATTTCTGAATATACGGAAATGGGGCCCTTACTACTGAACGCAAGTACAAGAAGGGGATATCCCCGTGGAGTTCTTATTAAATGGCGTGCGTATACAACCGAACTAACTTGTGTAATAAATTTTGATACTAATAACCAACAAACACGGTAGGTTACTAAATTTAATGAAGTGTTAAAAACTTGAATTTTTGAATTTATAATTGGTTTATTTGAGGTGTGACTGGAATTCGTTGTGGAATCGATTGTTATTTTTTGTTGTTGTTGAAAATCATTTGAATTTTTTAGAATTGCTGTTGTATATTTTTTATATTTTTGTCCCTTCGCAATCAGCCAGTGAAAAACAATTACTAAACGCATTCTAAAATTGAGTTAAAGAAGTAACGTTCAAGCTATTTTGTGTCCATTTTCAGGCCTTGGTTTCTTCGAAAACAGTTTAGCTAACGAAGTAAATCACACAACAAATCTGTGAAATAAAATTGTCAGGGAAATGGTTCCAAAATTTCAGATCGAAATCCCTAAACTTAAGTGTTGAAATCGCACATTTAAAAATGTTGAAGGCTCTGATAATGTTATCTTTTGAGAATCTACCTTTTGGAAAGCAATAATTTCAAATTTGAGGTCGAAAGATATTTAGTTTAATAACAGGATAAACGTTTCCAAACCTAAAATGCCAAAATAAAGTTTAAACTTGACCTTTTACACTTAAACTTTAGAAGTTCAGTTTTTAAATTTAGGAATTCGATCTTTAGTATTAAATCTAATTTCCATCACAAACAAAAGCTCGTTTTTAGTTAAAAATTACAATCAAACAATTATTATTCTGTCTCGAATATTTTAGTTTCCCTTTCCCAGTACGTCTTGTTGAATAAATTCTGAAAATTGGGAAAGCAGTTCCAAATTTTGGGAATTAATTTCATACTTTAGTCATCCTCAAATTCGAAAATTCAAAATGTTTCTTGTATTTGTATATTTCTCTTTGGAACTTTACCCTTTGGGAAGAAATAATTTTAAGTTTGAAAGCAGAAAAAATCAAATTTAAGAAAGAAATTGAAATTAAATCATAAATAAATGTTGAAATTTAAAATGCCAAGAAGGAATATACATTTGGTACTCTTAAGCTTAATTAATTTTCCACAAAAGTTCATTGAGCCTTTAAATTTAAAAATTCCTAAAAATCTTAAACCTAATTAATTTTCTACAAAATTTTGTGTTTTGCCTTAAAAATCTGATAAAATTCAAGAATGCCAGAACAAACATGCTGTCCTTAGTATTTAGGCGTGCCAAATATGTTTTAACTATGTTAAATTGCAAATCAAGAAAACCGTTCCAAATTTTCAGAATCGATTCCCAAATTGAAATGCTTTAAATTATGTGTTTGAATGTTCAAAAGGTTTCATTAATATATACCTTTTGGGAAATAAAAGTAAGATTTTCAGCTTTGAGAACTTCTAAAAAATTGCATTTAATCGAAAATTTGGAGTAAGAAATGGCATCCAAACCTGAAATGCCAAAAATAGTTTCTTACACTCGTCTTCTAATTTTAATCAAAAATTTAGAAGCTCAGCTTTTACGTTTGAAAATGCAGCAGTTAGTCCTAAACCTAACTAATTTTTTTACAAAAGTTCGTCTTTTGCTGAGAAAAATCTGATGGCATTTAAACACACAAAAATAACCATTTTGTCTTGAATATTTAGAAGTCCCAAACATTTTGTATGCTCCCCGAGCCTTCCTAAATAAATTCTGCAAGTCAAGAAATCAGTCCCAAACTTTCGCAATTACATAATTCCACATTTAAGTAATATACTCAAATTTTAAACTTCAAAAAGTTCGGTTAATATTTATTGTCTTCTACAATTTTAGCTTTTGGAAAGTAAGCATTTTGAGAGAACAACTGCAAAAATTAAATTTAATTGAAAATAAAATAAATTTGAAACTAGAACAAAAAGTTTCCAAACCAACAAAATAATTTCAATAACAATTTAGAAGCTCAGCCTTTAAATTTACAAATTCCTAAAAAATATTCGATCATCCCAAAACAATAATTCTATCTTGGATGGTTAGTACCAGATATCTTCTATGTTCCCTGAATATTTCTAAATAAATTCTGCAAATCTAGAAAAGGCACAAAATTTTCGGAATTGATTGCGAACTTTAAATACCTAAATTACAAATTGGGTACTTCAGAAGGTCTCGTTAATATTGTCTTTAAGAACAACTGAAATTAAATTTACTCGACATTTCAAAATAAAAAATTAATACTAAATCAAAATAGTTTCCAAATCTAAAATGCCAGAAATTTGGCCATCCTCCACCGCCTACGCATATCAATCAAAATTTAGAAGCTCGGCTTTTAACTTTAAAAATGTAAAAGTTAGTTATAAACATAATTTTACAAAAACTCTATGTGGAATACTTTATTTTCATTTTATCTTTTACTTGCAAATCAGAATAACTGGTCTCAAACTTATGGAATTAATTCCAAATTTTAAATAAGAAATTTAATTGAAAATTTTGAAATAAAAATCAAATTAAATCAAAACTAAATTTTTCAAACCTAAAATGCTAAAACTAAGTTCTAATTTGGCTCTATTACGCTCATCAGTAATTCCAAGTCTCTCAAACGATAGTTCGAAACCTAATTAATTTTCTATAAAAGTTCATTTTATGTCAAAAAAAAAATTGATGCAATTCAAACACACGAATAGCAACATTCAGTCAAGTCGAGCAAACGTTTTGAAAATTGATTCTCAAATTTAAGTACCTACCTAAATTACAAATTTAATAGTCCAAAAAGCTTCAGTGGTATTACTCTTTGAAAATTTGCCTTTTGGAAAGTAAAGGAGTAAAAGACTTATAAAGACATTATTAATATTAAATTTAAAATAAAAAATGAAAATTAATTAGTTTCTAAACATAAAATGAAATCTTACACTTATTTACTATTTTTAATCAAAATTTAGGAGTTCAGTTTTTAAATTGAGAAATTCGGATGTTGGTCTTAAACTCGATACCTACATTTTTTACAAAAGTTATTTTACTTAACGAAATTTGATAATATTCAAACAGGTGAAAACAATCTCGAATACCTTTCTGAATAAATAAACTTCAACAAGTCAAACTCAAATTTTTGAAATTAATTCCATATTTATCGAAAGCTCGCTTTTAAAACTTCTGAAGGCTCCATTAATATTGCCTTTTAGAATTTTACATTTTGAAAAGTAAGAATTTCCAGCCTGTAAAAATTAAATTTAATGAAAAATTTAAATTTAAATGTTAGTCTCAAGCCTAATTAATTTTCTACAAAAGTCTAATGAAATTCAGGCACGCGTGAACATGTGAACAATCGTTCTGTGTTGAATGTATAGGAGTCTCAAATTATCTTTTATATTCCCTAAGTCTTTCTGGATAAGTTCTAGAAATCAAGAAAACGGTTTCAGATTTTTGAAATAAATTTCAAATTTAAATATTGAAACACAAATTTGAAAATTTAGGAGCTTATTTAAAATTTTACCTTTTAGGAAGTAACAATTTCAAAATTGAGCTCTGGAGAACTTACGTATATTCAAAAAACTTAAAAGTATATTAATTTGACTTTCAAACAAGCGTTTTCAAATCCAAAATACCAAAAAGAATATTATAAATTCGCGCTCTGTCCTATTTAGGAATTTCAATCAGAATTTAGAAGCTCAACTTACTAGAGGAAGTACGTTTCATGGGGGTTCCTGAATAAATTCTGCAAGTCAAAGAAACGGTGGCAAGTTTTTTTGTATGGATTTTCAAATTTAAATATCGAAATCTCAAATTTTGAGAGGTAATAATTTGAAATTTGAGCACCAAGAAACGTAAGTATATTCGAAAATCTAAAAACAAATATAATTAATTTCAGAAACAAGCTCTCAAACCCAAAATCTCATTTAAAAAAACCTCGCCGCCTAACACTAGTCCAGTAATTTTAGTAATAATAAATTTGGCAATTCAAACGTTAGTCTTAAACACAATTAATTTTGCACAAATATTCCTTTTTTCTGTTAAAAAAGTTTTATAAACAGTTAAACACAGTAAAACGATGATTTTGTCTTGAATATTTGATTACGTTTCCTTGATGTTTCTGAATTAATTTTTAAGTCAAGAAAGAATACTGTTCCAAATTTAAATATCCAAATTACAAACTTGAAATTTCGAAAAGCTGGAGTCTCGCTTTTTTGAATATTGCTCTTTTAAAAGAAATGCTTTCACAGACCCAAAAATTAATTTTAAATGTAAATATGAACTCAGAATATCAAGAAGGCGTTAAACTTCGCCCCATTGGTGTTGTTCAATAATTTCAAATAAAAAATTTGAAATTCAGTTTAAAAAGTAAAAAAAAAAATTAAATTTAACTCTAAAACAAATGTTGTCAAATTTGAAATGCCAAAAATCATCTCAAATTGCCCTCTTATATTCCTAATAATTTCAATAAAAATTTAGTAGCTCAGCTTTAAATTGAGAAACGAAACATCATCTTTGAACCTAAATAATTATCCCGAAAATGTATTTGCAGTTTTTATAGCCACGAATTGAATTTCAAATAAACTTTCAAACACATTCCACATTCGTACGAAAATAATTTGTAGCTATGCAAATTTATGAAAACTACAAAAATTAAATTTAACCAAAAATTAATAACTAAATAAATGTTTCCAAGCGCAAAATATGAAAAAGAAGTTCAAACTTTTAAAATTAGAAATTTAAACTTTTAAATTCAAGGATTCAAACTGTTCGGCGTAACAAATATAATTTTTAACCAAATTTGAAAATTAGTTGCCTTGACTTACCTTGAATGTAAGCATGAAGCAGCTATTTCATCAAGGTCGTGGTTTTAGTTTTCTTCAACAATTTGCGACCGATTTCGAGTCACTAGCGAGCGAACGTTTTTTCTTGCATTTTTTAATTTTATTTGCACACAATTATTGTTTCCAAGGGAACCGAAGCACCCCAAAACAAAAAGGAGTTCAAGGCGACCCAAAGAAAATAATAAAAATAAAAACAAACATTAGCGCTGTTGGGCCAACCAGCGGATCCATCAATTATCAAAATAACCAATGGCACAATGACAAAAATTAACAAAACAAATCGAGCAAACACTAAACTAACTAATTATCCAGTCTTAAATCCAGTAATTAATTATTCAGCAGTTTTTACAGTGAGTTCTGTAAACAATTCACATTCATACGAAACCAGTTTACAACTTTTTGAGAACTGATGAAATATAGGTAATTCTAATCAAAAATGTAGAGTTTTCAGAAGGGCTCAAAGTTCGAAATTTTCATGTAATTTGAAACCGAAAACGAGAAAAAAGCAGCTCCAATTTTTAATTATGATCATTCATAACAAAACAGAAATTTAGTTCACAAATTTAAAACCGGTTGATCTGGTCAAGCATTAATAATTTAATTAACGTTTTATATAGTTTTAATTAAAATTCGTTACTTTACTATTGAAAATATTTAAAATATGGGCAATCAGAGCGCATAAAACAGATTTAAACAACTCTCATGTAAATAAATCCCTGATTGGTTCGTATTCGTTAGTTAGTAGCTTTCGCAATTTTATGCAGTTTTAAATCTGATAATCGGGTTAATTAATAAAAAGGTCGAATATGTTGCTAATTTCATACATATCTGATTTAACTGGAGCGTGCGGAATTGAAATGTTTAATTCCGATGCGTAAAAGTAGGATTTCACATGGGGGAAAAATCTGAAAATGCTTTATCGGCGAGTTTTTCACCGTTTTCATATTTCAGCCTACGTTTCTGGATTTATGTGGCTTGCAATTTTTTAAATGCTGTTAAAGTAAGTTTTATGAAGATTTTTTAAGCTTGTTGGCTGTTGTAATTCACCCTTTCTTTAAAGTTGTGATGAAGCTTTCAGCAAGAATATTCTAAATTGTTTCGCATTAAGGTTACTCGAAACTGAAAGACGTGAGAAGGAACGTGCAGATGTTTCGTATAAATAATGTAAAACACCAGTTTTACTTAATGCTGAAACTAGAATAGTTCCCGGAATTAAAAGCAATTTGGCCATTTGATGGAGGAAACGTGGAAATCTGCTAAATTACTTAAAACGCGTACAACCGCACAACCAGGGTTTATAGGTTGGTGTCAGTTGGAAGCAAAAGCTCACTAAAACGGAACATAAGTTCTTAGCAGGACTTAAAAATACAGACAAATAATTCTGTGGGAAACTTAATATTTTTATTTTATTCGTTTTGGGTTCGTTCTAAACTGAGATGAATTAAAACTCTTGCTTGGTTGCAGAAAATCTTGTTATTGTTATTGATTTTATGATTGTAAAAACAAGGATTTTTCGGTTGAAATTTATGCAGCCTGTGAAGTACGAGGCACTAACAGCTAATGCTGCTTTCATCAAGACAACGCATCACAACACAAATTTAATTGCAGCTCAAGCTTTACATTTCTTACAAATTAACAGAAACCTCCTTGTTTAGCTTACTTTAACTATTCGCGCGAAGACCTACTTTAAAATAAACAAACAGAACCTGCCAGGCTGTTCTTAGCAAATACCTTGGGCTTAAGAAAAACCCTCGCTGAAAAAAATAACTCCACTTAAAAACCCTCTCACTTAAAAAACTCTCCGGCTTTAAAAAAAAGGGACTCTAATAAAACCTAAAAATATGTGCGATTAATTCAAGGCATTCATTCGATTTTAAAAGTAAAAAAGTCTTTCGGATATTTTAAGCTATTTACGTCCCCTCTAATATTCCTTCAGTGCGTACACCGGAATTGGGCTCCATTAAACCCACATTTTTATTTTATAGGGAAACCAGGCTGACGAGCCAATAAATACGTTCATAAATTCAAACTCGTATTTTAATCGGCGCCGAAATTTGCATCGCTACAAATTGGTTTCGTACGAATGTGGAATTTTTTTATCGAGCTTGAAAGTTTATTTGGAAGTTAATTCGTTGACTATTAAAATCTGCCGATTACTTAATTAGAGATAACGTTTGAATCTTCAGGTTCAATAGCTTGGATTTCTAAATTTTCAGTAAAATGTTTAGATGGGTTGAATAGGTCAAAGTTTGAACTTTTTTTTTGGTATTTATTTTATTTAAAAAAAAATAGATTAAAATTAATTTTTTCAGCTCTCAACAACTTGTATTGCTACCAGTTGGTCTCGGTCGAGTGTGAAATTTTTACAGAGCTCGAAAGTTTATTTCAGGCTTCATTCGTGACTATTAAATTGCGCCCAAATTTGCTGGCTAAATAATTTGTTTTGAAAATAGTAATTTTTATTAAAAATTATGAAAGGGGTGAAAGAGGGCTAAGTTTACCCATGTATTTTTGGCGTAAAAACATTTGCATTTTTATTTTATTAATTAGAATTTTTCAGTTTTCAAAAGGTTGAATCAAAAAATTGGCTTCGAATGGATTTAGAATTTTTTCTGCATCTAAATTTGCTGAATTAATTAATTAGGCTTAAGGCTAGCGTTTGAGGCTTTAAATATAAAAGCTTGAACTTATAAAACTTTGCATTATAAATAATGGTTTCGTAGGCATGTGGAATTTTTTACAAAGCTCGAAAGTTTATTCTAGATTTAACTTATGACTCTTAAAAACAACAGCCAAATTTGCTGCTTAATTAATTAGATTAAATAACGTTGACATTTTTCGAAATTTAGGTGCCTGGAATATACTGAGTTTTTATTTAAAATTCTGAAATAGATAAATGAGGGCAATGTGTGAACTTTTTGGTATCTTGTGCTTTAATTTTTTCAGTACGAATGTGAAATTTTCTATCAAATTCGAAATTTCATTAAAAATCTAATTTTTCAAACTCTAAATAAAAACTGTTGGATAGTTAATTGTATAGTAATAATAATAATACCAGATAACAGGTCAGATATCACCTTTCAAGACAAACTACGAAATATAACATAGCTTATAGACATGCCAGTACCATTAGATAATAACATAATAGCATAATATAACGAAAAGATGGAGAAATATAGGCTACTAGCAATGGAAATAGAAAGACTATGGAAACAGGAAAAGGTATACGTTGTACCATTCGTAATATCAGTAACTGGAATTACACCTAATAGTTTCCTGCAACATCTGAAACAACTTAGGCTAAGCACATATGTACATACACCAACTAATACAAAAGTCAGTTATTTTAAAGACCTGTAACATAACTCGATCCTTCCTTAACGATAAACAATAGCATTTTCTTTCTAACTTCTACCATTATAATAATAAACAGCAATAAAAGCTGAATTCGGTGAAAGGCTCTCCATGATTATGAAGACGAGTCCTTCTACGAAGAAATAAAGATGATCGCGGAATAATCAGCATATCCAATCTATACGCTAAACAAATAACATCAATAAGAAACTTCGTTACCATAAAAGCAGCTACTTTGGAACTTCATCTAACAATCCGACAAGCTGATGAAAATTATACGCCCCTGAATATGTCATCAAACATAGAACATAACAATATCACTTCGATTGTACAGGAAATAGATACATGGAAACAGAAAGAACTACATAGTAAATATCCAGCGCTACTACACCAAGAACATGTAGATACAACCCAATCACTCAGATGGCTTACCAATGGAACGCTGTTTCTGGAAACCGAGGGATTTGTTATAGCTCTGCAGGATTAGGTAGTGGCTACCAAAAACATATAATCAAAGACAACACGATCACAAGCGACAAATGCAGACGATGTAAACAACAACCAGAAACCATAGATCACATGTTAAATAGTAGTACATTACACAAAGACATGGAAAAATCATACATAACAGTCTAGCTTACAAATACAAGCCGATAAGCATCATGGAAAGTGACCATCTTAAACTCTATTGGGACAGAACAATTCTCACAGATGTTACAATAACCAACAACCGACCAGATACCATTCTTATAAGCAAAACTGAAAAATGGGCCCTCATAATCGACTACGCTGTACCTACATCCAGTAATATTATTGAGAAGACATATCGAGCAAAATACAAAAGTACAGAGATATAGGCCACATATCTTGAAAAGCTAGTTAGAAACAATAGACATAATGCCAATAGTTATATCATCCCTGGGTATCGTTCCAAAAACTACAACTGAAATAATTGATAAGCCCGAATTACCATTAGACGTAATTCAAACAGCACAAAGAACAATATTACTGACAAGCACATTTATAGTGAGGGAAATGTATAACATAGGAAATTAAAAGAATGAAAAACAAAAATAGAAATAAAGGAAAAGGAATTATCAAACATGCTGGGGAAAAATCCCCGCATTTAAAAAGAAGAAACATCCCGAAAACTTGAAATAAAAACAAAATAATAATAATAATATACCGTCCGATTTATAAAAAAGGCCCCAGCTTATAGTGCTTTTATTATTAATATTACATTCAATAAACTATAAATATTCTTAAATGGCATTATAAAAGCTATATTTTCCCATTATAACTTTCTCAATATCAGTCAACTGTTTTGAAGGGCGATATTCAACTTTCTTATTTTAAATGCAACACCCTGTATATTTAATTTTTTTTTCATAGATTTTTAAATTATCGTTCTAGGGGTACCATATAAGTATACTTTTAATTCATAGATGAACGATTTTTTAAATTTAATACCTAAGATCTAGTAGCGATGATTAAATTAAATTAAATACAAAACTAACATGATATTCACTCATTTAACAGCACTATTATTAACCAAATTACTGAATAAAATGCATAAAATGAATTAACAATACCAAAATTGTTAATTCGTTTTATGCATTTTATTCAGTAATTTGGTTAATAATAGTGCTGTTAAATGAGTGAATATCATGTTAGTTTTGTATTTAATCATCGCTACTAGATCTTAGGTATTAAATTTAAAAAATTGTTCATCTATGTATTAAATGTATACTTATATGGTACCCCTAGAACTATAATTTAAAAATCTATGCAAAAAAAATAAAATATACAGGGTGTTGCATTTAAAATAAGAAAGTTGAATATCGCCCTTTAAAACAGTTGTCTGATATTGAGAAAGTTATAATGGGAAAATATAGCTTTTATAATGCCATTTAAGAATATATATAGTTTATTGGATGTAATATTAATAATAAAAGCACTATAAGCTGGGGCCTTTTTTATAAATCGGACGGTATAAGACTAACGTTTGGATTTTTAATTGTAAAAGCACGAATTTCAAAGTTTTTATTAAAATTTTTAAACCGGTTGAATAAGGCAAAATTTGAACTTCTTGATATTTTGAGGTTGGAGACATTTATAATCTACTTTTTTTTAATTGGTTTGATACAAGTAGTATAGCTGTACGGTTCCTGGGACAGTCGGATGGCATGTCCATCAGGAGTATGACGTAATAACGTGGGGATGTCGTTGAAGGTCACGAAGAAGTTCTGAAGGGGGTAAATATGTGTTGGTAATTGTCATCAATGACCAGAGGCTGCAGAAGGGAATGTTACCGAGGGTTCTTATAAAAACTAAAAAGTAACATCAATGACTAGGACGTTGTATGTTGGAAGGTCAAGGATGGGGGTCAAAGTCATTTGAATGTCGATTCAATGTCATTTGAATGTCAATTTAAGGTCATTTGAATTGTTATCCGACTGTCCGACTGAATTAATTTTGAAAAATCGTTTGAATTTTAACAATTTCTGTTTATAATTATTATACCTTTGAAGGAGGACAAAGTTTGAACTTATTTTTTGGTATTTTTGGAGCTAGGAACATTTATATTTGAACTTCATTTTCCCAAATTTTTTTTGATATTTTGTATTTGGAGACCTTTCTTTTAACTTTTGACTAGATTTAAATTTTCGATTTTCAAAAAAATTTTCTAAATTTCTATTGAAATTTGTAATTGTAAATTTATAATTATTTTTTTAAGACCAACCTTTGAATTTTTATATTTAAAAGCTTCAATTCCTAAACTTTTATTAAAACGTTTAGATAGCTTGAAAAGAGCGAGGTTTGAACCTGTGTTTTGTTTTATATTTGAGCGGATTTATATTCCAGTTTTTTTTTAATTTTTACTAAATTTAGTTTTTTCAAAATCATCACCAATTGATTTCGCAACAATATAGATTTTTTTACGAAGTTCGTAATTTAATTCGTTACTCTGAAAATTGTTGGATAATTAATTTGATTTAAGGACTACCGTTTAAATTTTAAATTGAAAAACTTGAATTTCTAAATTTTCGTTAAAATTCTTACATCTAACCCATCGATTGAAAAGGGCGAAGTTCAAATTTTGCTTCTGAATTTTGGGTTTGGGGACATTCATATTTCGAATATTTTTTTAGACTTTGATTAAATTTAACTTCTTCAATTTTAAAAATTTACCCCTCTGTAAATGGACTTTGTACGATTACGGAATTTTTTAACAAGTTCGAAATCTAATTCGTAACTCTGAAAGTTTTTGGATAATTTATTTTATTCAAGGCCTAACGTTTGAATCTTTAACTTTAAAAAACTGAATTTTGAAATAAATGTATTCTTTTCAATTTTCCACAATTTATATCGTTACAAACTGGATTAGTATGAATTTGGAAAAATTTTTCAATTCTTAAATTTTATTCTTAATTTAATTCGTAACTCTTAAAATTGTTGGATAATTAATTAGATTTAAATTCGAAAGCTCGAAATTCTCAATTTTTATTAAAATTTTTAGATGAATTAAAGGAGATAAAATTTAAACATCCTTTTTGGGAGAAATTTATATTTATTTAGTATTATTTTTTTTATTTTCAAAATTACAAGTTCGTTTCGCAATAACGTAGAATTTTTTATCTAGTATGTATGTAGGTACTCGTATTATCTATAACCTCTTATATCTTTTGGTGTCGAGGCAGGTACGTTAATGTATTAGGCTCTACGCGTGCATTGCACAACCCGATCCGTCTCTGCAGGCTACGAAGTTGGTGCACCGTTTAAATATATACCTACATACTGCACCATGTCACCATGTGTACAGTGTAATGTGTGTGTATGTGTAAGACTTTGTTAGTCCACCTCCTAGGCCTGTATTCGGAGGAGAGCGTCGTTAAGTAGATGCTCAATGACGAATGGTTGCAAGGACTGAATACCTACCTCCAGACTGTGGAAATTTCTGCCCATCAGCAGATTCCAACCTAGGACAAGTACAATGCTAGCCTGACGCTCTACCACTGCGCCGCTCTGGCGGTCTCAAAAAACTAATTAAATTTAATTTTGTCAGTTCTCATAAATTTACATCCCTACCAATTGGCGTTACTAAGCTCGAAAGTTTATTCATAAATTAATTTGGGACTGTAAAAGCCAAATTTGCTGAATAATTAGGTAATTAATTTTAGATTTAAAAAGCATTTTAATTTTTAGAAATTTGAAAGCTTGATTTCTGAATTTTTATTTAAAATTATTAAAATAATGAAATAAAGTATTTTTGGTGTTTTGGGTTTAAAAGTGTTTTTATTTGAAGTTATTTTTTTTAAATTTTTTATGTACTTTAATTTTTTCAATTTTCAAAAAGGGTTTCGCAGTTTATTTAAAATTTAATTCTTGACTATAAAAACTACATCCATATTTGTTGGATGATTATTTAAGTTTAAGAATAATGTTTGGATCTCTAGAAATTTAAAAGCTTGATTTTCTGATTTTTTTTTATTATTAAAGGGGCGAAAGAGGGCGAAGATTGACTTTATTTTTGAACTTCTTTTTCGGTATTTCGGGCTTAGAACATTTATTTTTTTTTTTTTCATTTTTGATTAAACTTAATTTTTTCAGTTCTCAACAATTTCTCTTGCTTCAAACTGTTTTCATACGAACGTGGAATTTTTTACACAACTCGAAAGTTTATTCGTGACTATTAAAACTGCACCCAAGCATCCAGCATGCTTAATAATTAATTAGACTTAAGAATCAATAACGTTTGAATCTTATTTTTTCAGTTCTCAACAATTTGTATCGCTACAAATGGATCTGTTTTTACCAAATTCGAAAGTTAATTCGTAACTATAAAAGTTATTGGATAATTAAGTAGATTCAAGACTAACTTTTGAATTTTTAAATTTTTATTGCAATTTTTACATGGGTTGGAGGCGGCGAAATATAACATTTTGGATTTGGAGACTTTATATTGAAGTTAACTAGTTCAAGTTAAAAACTAGATTTAATTTTTTTTACGAATGTTTTTTACCAAATTCGTAGCTACAAAATCTGTTGAATAATTAATTAAATTTAAGACTAACGTTTGAATCTTTAAATTATAAAGCTTGAATTTCTAAATTTCTATTGAAATTTCTTTAAGGCATTTTTACTGATAGTTTTAAGGACTTAGTTTTGTCGGTTTCTGTGAACTTAGTTTTCTCAGTTGTCGACTTGTAGAGGACAGTTATTTCTCTGGTAAGTGCTTTCTCTTAATATTAATATTTAATCACTTCGATCCGGGAAAATCCTGCAAAGCTCAGTATTTTTGATAGTTTTGTTATTTTTTATGGGCAGTGATTATCAGTCATGGTTCATTTCAATTACCCTGCTTTTTCAGCGGTATTACAGCCTTTAATGCCTTTAATTTTCTTGAGAAGACTTTCTCGCCGACTTCCTATTTTTTTTCTGAATGCTCTTCTGTTATAGCTTTTATTATAGAATGTATTATGTATTGCATTAAAATGTATTCTTGCTGTTTTTTTTTTGCCTCTGCAATCATTATTCTGCTTTGCATTTATGTTGATTTTTCCATTACCTGCATTGCTTTCTTTGAGCAGGCAACTATATTCATCCAGAGATTCTCTCAAGTCCTCTCAATTCCTGCATAACATCCAACATGTGCTTAGAGTAAACACCCTATAGGTATAGATTACAAGTATATTTGTTTGTAGTGCAGTGTTTCTTGTATAAACCACTATAAATATGACATTTTAAAACAACACCATGATTTAAGCTTCATGAACGTACAACTAGAAAAACTCAGCATTCCCATGTAAACTGAAAAACCCATGAAATACGTGCTCGAATTGAACATGTAAATCCTAGCTAGTAAACTAGCAAATTCAGCTCGTGGATAAACAAAAACCTTATTTAAAACAAGCAAACATGGCATAAAACTATTCAAATAACACTACACTACATTTTCTAATATGGGAGCAAACATAACAGAGGGAAAAACAGACATCCGCGGAAACGTATTTTATTACTAAACAAAAATAGAAAAGAAACCTGAGAGCAAATGCAAACGTGCACATGTTAAATATATCTGCAACACAAATATCTACAAAACTGACAGAATCCCAGAATCCACTCTAACAGGAAAACCACAATGCGACATGGTGAAACTACAACTGTATGAAACGAGTAGACGAGTGTAACTGCAAACGAATTGAGAGGAATCGATAACAGTAATTCATTAGGGTAGTACCAAGCAGCAGTGTGCCGGATAGAAATTCGCAAAATAAGGTTCATTCTAATTTAGCTACGAATAAACTGCAATTGCAGAACATCAAAAGAGAGTAGATGAGTTTTCCGTTAATTTAAACGAAAACCATCCGGTACAAGGTTTAAAAATAATACAAAACCGGGCTTAAATTTTGTGCTTTGAAATCGTTTTGTGGCCATGTCTTTTGTGAAACGTGCAAATGAGGAAAATAATGGGTTGTTATTAGGGAGAAAAAAAAGTAAACGAACTGCACTGATTTACCAGTTTACAGGCTATTATTTTACTTCGACTATAAATACAATAGTTCCAATCTGTTCCTAACAGCATAATAACAGCTGAATTACGTACCCCATTCTCTATTCCGGAAACAAATTTACTTTATCCTTTGAATGGAAGAAAATTAATTAATTTCATGTATTCATAGTGTTTCGTTTAGCTAGGATTGATTAAAATTCTATTTATGCCTTCTAGCTGAGTTCCATTGTTGAGTTTCGTTTAAATTTGGGTTTTAGCAGGAATACTCGCCCAGGAAAACGTCAGGAAATCAGGGAAATGTGCAAACAGTTTCTGAAAATGAGACGTTCCTACTGCGATTACGAGTATATCGAACAAACTACATGTAATATCTGACATGTTATCCTTGATTATAATTCTTGTGAAATGCTGCTGATTAAAAGAAATCAATTTTGCAAGATTTTAAAGCAACGATCCTTATTTATCTTCAGTTCCGTTCAGTTCAAACCATAGCTTTACTGTTTGACTATTGACTTTTAAAAAATTTCTTTATCTGGAGTTAATGCTGGTAGGTTTTGCTTTATTTCGAGCAGTAGACTGATTTTTTTCTGTTTCATTTTTTCCTTGTATATTTATTAAAAATTCAGTAACAATCGGAATTCGAATTTGTGTCTTGTTTAATGCAAAAGTAGGCGCTCAATCCTCCATTCAGGAAGAACTGACTGTTTTGCTTGTTTTATTACAAACAGTAGTCTGATTTATGCACCCCTGTTTTGTTTCATTCTTTTTCTTACATATTTATTGACAAATTAGTAACAATCGAAATCGAATCTGTGCCTTCTTTAATGCGAAGCAGAGGTCTAACCCTCCTCTCAGGAAAGCAGGCATTTTGGAGGTGATTGGATAAACAAAACATTTGCAATCTTTAGCCTGCTGTTAAGAGAAATGCTTTATTCTACTCTTAGCAGCAAAATGTAAATTTAATGTCTTCTGATATTTTTTTAGAGGAATATGTACTGTTTCCTGGTCTTTTACAACAGAAGGCCGAACTTTTAGTTATCAATTATTACTAAATTAGGGTTTTTTAAATATGTGAATATAAAGCTTTCAAAAGAGGACCTTGTTTTTTGAACTGCGCTAAGTGAATGTCTTCGGTACTTCAAGCTTTTGTTTTTCCTATCATAGCCTTGGGTATAAATAGCACTTAACTTCAGCTAAGGACAAAAGAAGATGGCGACACTGCAACGGCAACATCAAAGAAGGTTGGTTACAACGAACAATTTTATAAACTAAAAGAAAATTTTCAAAGATTAGTAATATACATGGTATAAATAAAATAGAAAAAATGAAAGGGTTAGAAATAGAAGCAACAATGAAGCAAGACATTAAAAGTCGAAGAAAATTCTCGTTCCAGTCGTATTCTCGCGGATGGGAAGACGTGACATCTTGTTGCTATTTACTCTTTGCCATTCGTTTCTGTTTTTCGCAGACGTGTATTGCTCGGTGAAAATGAGTCAAATTCTTTGTTTTATCTGGCCTGTCCATCTTTGAGGTGATCTTCCTCTTCTTCTTTTACCATGTGTGTCTCCCTGAACTAGTTACCAGCCTTTGTAAGTTGTTTGGATTTCTTCGTGCGATATGTCGAAAAAATGTCAATATTCGATTTTGTATAGAGTCGTTCTATGATATGTAGTTCTTCCAAGATTGAAAGATTTGTTTGGTGCGCTGTCCATGGTATTTTCAACAAACATTTTCTTCTTATCGCTTTACATGATCGCCCATGTTCCTAATGCGTATGTGAAGATGTAGAAAATTAAGTTTCTTACTAAGCGGGTTTTGATTGTCTTACTAATACTTTTATTACCCCATATTTTGTAGAGTTGTCTAGTTGCCCCGTGGCGATTTCCGCCCTTCGTTTGATTTCTTTCGAAGTAACACCTGTATTAGTTATAAGTGACCCAAATAAATGAAAAACTTAGGGCCGGTCTTTCCATCTCCTAATAAATTTATCCTCCTATTATTTTCTATGGCAACCTTTGTTAATACAATCGTTTCCATGGAAAATATTTTCCAAATAGCTTATTAGGAGGTTTATTAGGAGATTGAAAGATCGGCCCTTAGTAAGAAAAAGGAGCGGATAATCGGATTAAAACCACAACAGAAAACGAGAAGAATTGGCAAAAAAAAATAAACAAAACGCAACAAAGAGTAAAACAGGACATTTCACTGCCACCTAATCTGTGTATTTGAAAAAGTTTTCAGAAGACTGGACTGGGAAAAACACGGAATATTAATATTAGGCAGATGGAGACTCAAATAGCATTGTAGAAGACCAAAAACATCTGGTTTCGAAAAGTACAACCGTTGGGCTGAAAATAAACTTCGAGTTAATAAGTTACTAACGAACGCAAGAAGGTTACTGTAGATGAGAAACAAGTGAAATACGTACTTGAGAAAATAATATCAATTACGAGAAAAATTACAGTGCAAAGAAGAGGAACTTGAGAAAATATTACGCTCATAAGAATATTCTGAATTAGCAAGACATTGAAAAGTGTAAAGAGAAAAGTCTTTAATTACGTATGGGGCGAAGACATGGAGCTTGAATAAGTTGCATATGAAAGACTGAAAGTGATCCGGAGAGGGCAATCCTTTATATACAAATAGTAGATAAGATACAGAAGAAATTCGAAGACGTGGAGTAGCTGACGTAATTGAAACATGCAAACAAACTAAGTAGAGCTGGGCAGAACATGTGACAAGAGTACCAAGGGAACGTTGAGCTCGTATAATTACATTTTGGGCGCCACAGGATGGCCAAAAGGAAAGACGACACCCATGTTCACGACGGGTCAATGAGCTAGTGCAATTTGCATGAAAGCGCATGAAAGGCGGTCAGAAGTAGCAGATAGAAATAAGGTAAACCCGGATGGATAGACCATCAACTATGAAACTGACACAAACTAGTCCCTGCTTTTGGCTAGCTCAGTAACTAAAGATAAGAGGCTGAAAATAATTATTTATTACTAACCAAAAAGAAAATAAAAAATGTCTGTACCCAATCGTGAGTTGGAAAATTGTAGGTAATAGTGAAAACTAGGCGTGGCGGCGTTGCGGGCGGCGAACAGTTCGTGCGTTGAGGTAGCTGAGAACGGGCAGCGTCTGACGGCGTAGGTGGCGGCTGGCGGTTCCGGCGGAGTGTGGAGACGGTGATGGCAATCAAACGTGCAAGGATGTCCATCCTAATCAATCATGCAGAGATGTCGATCTTGAACCAGCACACTGAGACTCTGATGATGAGTTGGATGTTCAAGCGTATTTATAGCCCGAAAATCCGATCCTGCTCTCCCATTAGCTGGCCAGTGGTGGTAGAAGAGGAAAAATAGGACAAAATGCCTATGTTTTCATTCTTCGGAAATAACTGTCCCAAATCTAATTACTGATTTGATCTAATAATTATCATCGTACGACTGGCGTCAGGGCGCATCGTTTGATACCCAACACGACCTAGTTGAATCGAACGAGAAGGGGTTTATCACAGTTTGACGCCTCCCGTGAATAAAAATTGCGAGGTGTGGTGCGTGATAGCAGGTAGATGTTTATAAAGTTATGGAAGCAATTGTCTTGAAGAGGAGTTTGGCATTAAGATGTAATATACTTTTTTTAAGCTAGATTTAAATAACAGCAATTGCTTATTGCAATTAGAAAGCTTTTACCAGCAATTACGTATTATAGGAAATAATTAGTTCCGCTGAACTAAGGGAGAAAATTCGGTCCTTCCGCACCGCGGGTGAGTAGAGGCTTAAGCGTTAGGTCTCAGCTGGCAGTTCATAGCGCAGGCCGTTGAACAATGAATTCTGGAACTTTTTTTGTGGGGTTAATAGAAATGAAGCAATTTAAAAATTTTAAAAATCCCCTGACGAGTATTGAAGGGTTGACACATGTCTTCTGATCGTCAGATGAAGGGGGAATTTATGGCCAGAAATAAAGAAAGGAGTCTTGTTAGAAATTTTGTTCTGTTTTTTTGAAAGTGTTAAGAGTTTTGAATGTCGATTATAGCGTATCGTCGGTCGAAAGTCGAGGGCATAATCGAAAATCGTGTTAAAGTACTAAACCTATACAAACCTGTAAAATGTGATTTTCCTGGTAGTTCTGAAATTGATGTCAATTTTCGGCACTAACTTTTAAGTACTACGAATGCCAAACCTAAATGTTTTATCTATCTTTATTGAAGCAGAAGACATATTGTGGAAAAGGAACATAAGTCCTTCTTGAAAAATTTTAAAAAGCTCGTAGCAAGACTTGCTTAATTATCTAAAAGGAATAGGTTATAGGATGTTTTTCGAAACATCCTCTAAATTTACTTAACAATACAGGGTGCTCCTGGAATAGTTTGTCAAAATCGGGTATTGGATTGGGCTCGTTCTAAAGATGAAAAAGATTCCTGTAAACTTTGGTTCAGAAATGCATTTCTGAGGAATTATTTAAGATGGAAGACAATGAAAGTAAAACTGAGTTTTGCATTAATTTTGCCATTCCAAATCAAATGGAGAACTTTAATTTTAATTTTTTAGGTCTCTTAGTAAACCATCCTTTTATTGAAAGGGGCCATGTTTCCAACTAAAAACGCCAAAGAAAAATTGAAAACTTGCAGCTTAAGCAAAAGAATCAATCGCAAGGAATTAAAACGAAACGTAAAAAGCAAGAACGATATAACGAAACAATTAATTACTATCTCCTTCATTGAAACAAGTATCCCATTACGCTCGATTGTAGACGATTTCGAATCCTCGAATCCTGGTTGATATGGGAAGCGGAAGCACGTTATAAACACGCACTTCAAGTCTCCTTAGATGCGACTTCTGGCGATAAGTGCCAGAGGATACGGAAACAATAAGCCACGCACATCCTTTTCAACAGGAACTTTAGGGGCTTTGAGGGAGTATGGAAACAACTATGTGGCACTACTAACAAACAACTATATTTGATGTGCCCTTTACATAAGGACATACAAGATTATTGGCCTCTGTTCTAACTTGTCTTTAGTTATGTTGAGGTTTAAAATGTCGATTGTTTGATTATAATTACGCTTTGGGCAACTTGTATCGTACATTTATTTGTAAGGTTTAGAATTTAGTTATGAGAGGGGGTTGAAGTTTGTCATAAACAAACCTTTGCTTTATAAAATAAATTTTGTAAAAATTAAGGGATGAAGGACTAATTACGCGAGCTTTAGATACAAGGATAACTTTTTGCTTAATAAACGAACGATTAATTATGTAGGTAAGCACAGAATAGTGTATTTAATTATCTTTTATAATCCACGTCAAATATAAGTGACAAATGATGTAGTTCTTGTGAGTTCACCCCTTTCACGTTGTATACTACAGAAAACAGCTTGTTAAGGTAAGGGTTATTATATGTTGGAACTAAAACTTCCCTAAGAAACGTCACTCGAGAAAGGCCATAAATTAAAATAACCTACTTTATTATCCGTATGTACTTAGCACAAATTTAATTTCAGGCATAAATCCGAAAAATAATAATAATCTCCACCACTTTTCAAAATAATGTCCCAGCAATGAACGCTAAATAAAAAAACCCGGAATGCTTCCCCACTAAATGACAAACAACAAGCTGTTATATTCGACCTGAACAAAAACAGGATTCACTTTTCATGCAACGCGTTGCAGGATACAAAATGTTTTAATGTTTTCCCCACCGCTATTCGTACAACGTCCGTTCAACATAAGCTCGTTTACGAAGTCCGACTGATAAATTGGTTGGGATAACACGCCAAACTTTAACTAAATTAGTAAAACAGTTTAATAAATCAAATATAACATTATATAAACAACGAACAAGTTAATTACCGACTCCAGAAACGTGCCCGGCGATTGGATCGGATCCAAGTTGGCTGGATGGTTCTCACTATTTGTACAAATATTACTTACTTTTTAAACTATTTTAGAAAATTGGGTTTATTCGATTTATTTTATGTTGGAGAGTTGCTTGAGAATTTCTGGAATACGTTTTTCAATTAGAGTTCTTGGTTTATCACTTTCTTTGTTAAATATTCCGCACTGAAATGTGGAAAAGTTGCCAAACCTAAACGATTAGATTCGAATAAACACCTCGAGCGAAACTTTCATTTAATCTTTTAAGGTCTTAACATTCAATAAAACACGTTAAATCGGCTTTTATATACCAAATATTTTCTCACACGTTTTTCCAACGTTTCTGATTTGCTTAGAAATGGCTGGATTATTTTCGTCGATTTACAGAATGGACATTCGGTTGGATTTTCAAAATTTCCTTTAGGTTTGCAGCCCCCTTCAATATTCCTAACTTTTTTTTGAGTTTCTAACGATTGTATTTTGTTGGAATTTTCTATTTTTCTTTTAAAGGATTTCTCACAATTTTCTTCGGAACTTTCACAAATTTGCTTAATTTTTTAGACTAGTTTGGTGCCAGTAGCTTTAAGTCCGGCATATGATTTCCAAACTTTATTAACATTACATTCTGTGCATTTCTTTATTGGGCATAAGCAGAGGCTACGTTATTTTTGTAACAGATTTTGTTGTAATTTTTCAAAAAAATTGAAAAGAACTTGAGTGGTTATGTACCTAAGTAGAGGCTATTTTTTGTTTTTCTAATAAGGGCTTCCTGATGATAGGTTTCGAAAAATCTACAAGAATTTTCCAAACGAGGACCAAAATTATCAGGAATTTTTAAGGAACCTGTTCTAAGGCCTTAAAGGCAAATTATCACAGATTTTTAAAAAAATGGACTTAAAATTTCCAACAAATTTTCCTCAAATACTTCCTAAATTTTATAGTGATTGATTTGATAAGAATTAATTTTTATTAACAGAAACCCCCAACTTCCTAAATCTCTTATTTAACAAGATTTTCTTTGAATTTCCTTGGTTTTAAAAATTTTAAAAGATGTTTTTCAATGCTTGAATGAAACCCGAGACTTCATATAGAACTTTTAAAAAAATAAACCTTGGAAATAAATTTACCAACAACCAGGAAATGGTTGATTTTCCCTTTTTTTAAAATTACTGAAATATCATCGTTTATTTTATGAGGAGCTACAGAATGGAAATTCTTTTGTGAAAAGCTTAAAAAAATTCTTTGTGTTTTCAGAGCCCTCACATATTCCTAAACTTTTTTTGTGTTTTTAAAGATTACTGCTCTTCAATGGAAAATTTCAATTTTCCACCTTCACCTTGTAAGGATTTCCTTCTGAACTTTTTAAATCTATGGAAAACCAAATTTTTCAAAGCGTTTCTGTATGCTTTTTTTATTGTGCATAGGAAGAGGCTACGATTTTTTGTATTGTATAGTTCTGCAAAAAAATTGAAAGTACTTTCGGTGAAGGCTCGTTCACACGGGTTTAGTAAACAGCCAAGTTCCTGGAGCAAGTCGCTAGCTTTTAGTAACTAGACTCGTTTGGACAAGGAAGCCAGTGGCGAGTAGAGTACTAACTAGATCCAGTAAATGAAGCCAGTCCAGCACTATACTGAAATCCGAAATCTTCTCGTCATAATCCCAAATCCATTACTATACGCCTGGCACGCGATAGTCTATAATCAAACACCTTTTCCTCAAAAGGCGACCCAGTACAGGAATAGGGTTTGAGCAAGAATGTTTTTAATGGGAATGCATCGTCTCCGACTCCTCTATTTCGCAATATATTATTTTCAATATTGAACAACCCTGAAACACGCCCCCGTCAGAAGTCCTTCCATTTGATCCTAGATCAGTGTACCAAAAACAATAATCGTGGTATATTATCGCCATTAGAATGATACGGTTGGCCCTTTTGTAATTATAAAAATCACTTTCACTATTAGTACGTGTTTTCCAGCAATTGCCCCGTAACACCCAGGGAAATTCCACCTGTTACTAAAACCACGTTCTGTTTTCCTCCATTCTTCGTCTGTAGTTGGTACCTAAAATACGAAAAGATGTTGACTACCTAAAAAGTGATTGGTTTATTTTTTTCTTAAGAAGAACTTGCAAGAAACAAATACTCAAGTTACCCAAGAAAATACTCAGTCAGATATTGAAGAGGATCAACAATTAGACAATACTGCCGTCACTCTGAAAAAAAGTGCAGATTATACTCCTTCTACTCTACCCAAAACCAGAAGGTCTTGCGTAAAGGATGTTACAGAAGATGTAAAAGAACTCAATAAAACAATGAATCAGCCAGGAAACGAAGATGAGTACGAAATTTTTGGAAAACATGTTGCTATGCAGTTAAGACAATTATCAACTGCAGAATTTGTAATAGCTCAGCAAGAAATTCAAAAAATTATAACAGGCTGCAAAATGAGGGAACACTTCGAAACACTTTCAAATTCGTATGATGATTCACTATCTGAGTTTGGTCCAGCAAGCGTTGCCTCCTCTTCCAAAGAAACAGAAAATGTTATGGAGATTTGCTTACAAGAACCTTGAGTAGAGCCATAGATAATGCTTACTAGCTTTTTGTTTTACAATGTTTGATGCTTTTAAGAATTTTTCCAAAAATGAAATAGGTATGCTTGCGTTCATTAAAATCTGTTTTCATAGCATCGCATACTTCTGGTGTTAAAAATGAGATAGCTGCCTTAGAAGCACGCTGTAGGGTTCTGTAACTGCTTCCAGTAGCCAAGTAAGTCAGCGTAAGTTCCAATTTTGTTCTCGCTGGCAAAGCTTCCTTCATTGAGGTTTCGGACAGTTAGTTGAATTAAAGGTGCCATGAGACCTAATAACGTCTCAAAATTCTCGGGAGACTTTCTCAAGCACAATTTATACTCTAAAGGATCTCCTACATAGTACATCGAGCTCGTTAAGAATCAGAGCAGAAGCTCCATGTGCCATCTCCTAGTCCACACTTTCTTTTTCTTGTGCAGTTCTTCATAAAGTATATCCAAACATTCATCCATGAGAAGTTTTGAAATAATTTTAATTGCTTTTTTAAGTTCGAGCCATCCATTTTCCAATGATTTCACTCACAAACTAACGTAAAATACTGGAACGTGTATGAACGGTCACTTGGCTGTTTACTAAACTCGTGTGAACACACCCTAAATATGCATACGTGTGCATGCTGTTTTTTATGGTAAAGATTATTTAATATAATTGATTGAATCGACAAAAACAACTTTGTATTTGTTTAATTATTGCATTATTTAATATTATACTTTTTGAAAACATTTGAAAAGCTCAGAAAGTTTCTCCACTTTGAACGGAGAAGTGAAACATTCAATATTAAAAATGACATTTGGCCACGACAATTTTCCTAATTTTATTTTTTAAGAATTAAAAAAAAATTAGCAATCAGAATACATTTCATCCTATAGGCTATTGCCTCCTCTCAGGTCTGCTGGCCAGTACCTCTTTAATCTTCTTACTGTACGTAGGTGCTTCGAGTAGTGGTTGGAGTAAAGTATTCGTATGAATTGCATCATATTTTATAGTTACTTCTGGGTTGGATGACGTCCTTGTCATATGGCACTCGTAAATCTTCATGTAGGGTCTGATTGGACACGTACCAAGGAGAATTTTGGATTGACTTATTTGTATTATGACTACACTGGAATTACTAGCACAACCCCATAATTCTATGCTATACCTCCAGCTCGGTATGATGATAGTCTTGAATTTACCTATCAACCACTACATTTCATTAATCTTGACATCCTATTTGCTTTCTCTTCTTGGCCCTGTGCTCTCTCCAAGTAAGTCTGGAGTCCAAATGGAACCTTAGATATTTTATAGTAGAAGCTCTTGGTATTTCTGTATTATTTATGTATATCGGTGGACATTCTCCGTTTCTCAATGTAAAGTCGACATACTTCGATTTGCATTCATTGATTTTAATCTTCCACCATTGCAGCCAGGTTTGTAAGATATAGGAGGCTCTTATGGGATCTTCGTGCATGGCAAGAATGGTGGTGTCATCCGCGAAAGTTCCAGTAACAGTGTCTCTGTTAGTCGGTATATCAACAGTCTAAAGCCCGTATAGGACTGGTCCTAAGACACTCCCTGGTGGAACTTCGGATTTGATCGGAAAATTTTCAGACACCTCCCCATTTACTTTGGTTCTAGATTCTCGATCACTGAGATAAGACTTTAATAGACTGTAGTAAGTGAGTGGTATGAATGATTTTGTAGAGCAATCCAACATGCCAAACCTTATCGAAGGTCTGGCTAACATTTAGAAAGACTGAAGTGTAATATTTTTTTGCCCGAATGCTTGGTTTATTACTGAAGTTATACGGTGGGTTTGCTGCGTCGTTGAGTGAAGTGGTGAGGAGGAACCCATTCTTCCGCTGTTCAAAGTTAATTCGCAAAAGTAAAAGTCTTTCAAGTACCCAAGAGCCTTATAGGGCTAGGGCGGTATGACGAGACTTCTGTCACATCCTTTCCTGGCTTTGGAATGAATATGATTTCAGCAATTTTCAGCTGTTTTGGCCGTACTTAAGTCGAAGTATTGCGTTGTATTCCTTGTCCAGGTAGTTCACGTAATATTTTTGCTGTTACTCCGTCTATACCCGGAGCTTTCGTAGTGTTTAGAAGACTAATTTCCTTGTGAACGTCGTTTGGAGTAAAGCCTTTAATTGGCGGTCCATTCTGTGGAATGTTGGAAATTTGCGTATTTATCTCTTGGTTCTATTCTTGGTCGTTGGTGTGAGGACTTCAGCAAGATATTCGGCAAAGAGAGTCGCTTTTTCATTATCACTTCTGGCCCAGCTAGAGCGAGGTTACGTATACGAGAAATCGGAGATTTGGGTTTGTTTCTAGATTTGAGTGACTTTCATATGTAATTGTCAAACCTATTCAGATTGACAACGTAGTCATTAAAGGAGCTTTCACGGAAATTTCTGATTTTGGCCTTTAGTTAATTACTTATACTCTTTGTGGCTCTCGACTAATAACTACTAAAGATAGAGAACTGGCGCATTTGATCCAAGACCGAAATTACTCCTATTCACCTCAAAAATTCCAATAAAATAGATGAAGTCTTAGCAAGGTTCATCGACATACTCAAACAGGCAACACACCAAGGTTTTCAAAACGCTAGGAATTTTAAGAAAATCGGGAACAGTTTACTGGAAAATAAGTGAGATTCAGACTGGCTATATTAACTGCCACTAAAAGTTTTAACAATTTTTTGACACTACATTAAATTAATTATTTGACTTCCGTTTCTAGGGAGGTAAAATTCACGCTCATCAGTCACTTTATTGCGTTTTTATCAGGCTATTTCAATAATGAAAAAATAAACATTACGTCCAGTCCGGAAAATCGTCTGAAAACCCCTTTTCTGTTGGTTGCAGAGACTCTACATTTATTTGCATAATATTTACCACAATTTTAATAATCCGCAATAGTTTGAAGAATCCTAAACGTAGTGAAAAGCTTCAAGAAGGTATTACAACAGTTTTCCTAACCCGATTACGAGAGGTATTTTCAGCATTTAAATGTTCCGTTAAAGAACGCTCATCCATCATATTTTCGTTGTTATTTTCCGCCCGGAAAAATTACAGAAGAACTTAAAAATTCCTGACAGTAGTTATTACTTCTCGGACAACAACAAACTTTTTATATGAATTTATGGCTCGAATACCCGAAGAAAAGAACAGTTTTTTGTATTAACGCGGGGATTAACCGCCTTAAAAGAAAAGCAATTCTTTTAACAAGTTGAACTTCGGAACCCGATATTGTTGAGAATGAGATAAACCTTTTATTTTCTTTTTGTTACTACTAACCCTTATAAGAAGTCTCGTTTTCCAATAACTGATAGTAGTGAACCGAGCCCGACGTGTATTTGGTTTTATCTAATAACTGTAGACCTTTAAATCTAGAACGTGCTCTCGTGCACTGAATTACTTCGTCTCACGTTTACTTTTTTCTTTTTCAGGGAAACTGATGATTTCGTTAAGCTTAAAATATGTAAATAAACCCGATAGGTAGGCCCTTAAAATCGTTTTTTCGACTAACTCTAATTTGAAATCGAACAGAGGGGCCTACCTTTTAGAGTGAAAACGGCGATGAATTTTTGATAAAGAGCGTAAAGTACTAAGGACTAAATAAAATTGCAATTTTCTTTATAGTCTTTACGCTCGAGTTGTTTTAATGCATTTCAGGGCGATTCGATTTGACTTTAGGATTTACTATAGGGATATATTTTCTCTCCTTGAGGTAACCAAGGAGATGTAGAAGGGAATAACTTAGTCAAATTGCTTTATCAGTGTTTTTTATGTCTATAATATTAGAATTCTGTGTTAAGATCGAGATTGCTTTAACTTATCTTTCTTGTAAAACTTTCTTAGCTGGCTTTAAATTTAGAAATCTTTTTCAGTTCTTAAGCCTGAACCTCATTAATCTCATATGGGCGTTGATTGCGTTGATGTAAATTTAGAAATGGTTTTTTTTAGTGGCATTTAGAAATATTTATCAAAATTTGTATATTAAACAAAAAACTGAAAATATAAAACTCAAGCAGACATAACGACTTCTAATGCATTATAGTTTTTATATTAATGACTGTATGATAAGTGATTTTGTAACTCCAAAAATTCGGAATGTAACCAAAGTTTTAAAAAGTTATATTGAAGTATAAATATGTTTAAGCCAAAAGGCGACGAAGTTTAATTATTCAATAGCTTTTATAGTTAGAAATAAAAGTTCGAACTTGGTAAAAGCCTTGAGAACCAAAAAAATTATATCCAATCAATAATTAACTGCTTAAAACAATTACTTCAAATGGAACAACGCACAGAATACGTATCTTCTACTTGCTAATACGAGGGCTACTCTGGAAATTGTTAGCTATTAAAAAACACTTTGAAAGAAATTTATTTTATTGTTTTTCAAAATATTCTCTTTATACACTAATACATTTGTTTATGCTCTGAAACTAGTTTGTAAATCACCCAGAAGATCCTCTAAAATTCTTGTAAATTCCAATACTGCTGCTGTTTTACCTGGCATTAATTTATTTAGCAATTGGGAGAAGACAAAAGTTACTCAGGGTTAAGTCAGGGCTGAAAGGTGGCCAGCTAAACCCTTAAGTCTTGTACAAAAATCCGATGTTTGAACAGCGTTATGGGCGAAACGGTTGTCATGCTAAATCGTGGGTAATAACCAGCAGTTGGCTTGCAACACAGAGGAAGGAAAGAAAACAATCGTTTGTTCATTCTCTGCCTCTGCCAAAATACAAAAGCCTTGTGTAAATTGCAGCTTTGACTTCGTCGTTTATGTCCATGGTATATCAAGAAGAAGAAAATAAAAAATAGAAAAATAGCTTTTGTTCTGCTTGTTTGGCGCCCTCGGCTTACCTAAAGCAAGCATTCGACAAGCAATGGGAGAGACTGGACTCAGTTCATCTTCATTATACGGGGCTTCGCGCCCTGGGCTAAGACAAGCGAAGCAACTCATCCACAGACCTTCAAAAGCTAGGTCCGAACAGCTTCTTAGGTTTAGTAGGAATAACGTCTTTGTGGGTCATGGCCTCTGCATCTGATGGGCCTCCCCCACGACCCAAGTTTCAGATTCTGCAACGAAGCAAATGAAATCTCCCTTCATCTCCTTTTACAATACCCCAGACTTTCTTCTGGTGCATCGGTAGCCGATGAAACACGGAGCGTCTCTATGGACAAGATCTTGGCCTTTGGGATAGGTGCCGGATAGGGCCTGAGTGCTTTTCACCTTCGAAAGAAGAAGAAAACGGTGATATTACGATTGGTGTGTGGTTTTCTAGATAAGCTAACAACACATTAAATCTTTGTAAAACTACAATAGTTCTTTATGATTAGCTAACTTATCATCGTTTTTATGTGAAAAAATTAGAGTATGTTCCTAAAGGACCTTAAGGGATGCTACATAAAAAAAAATACAAATTTTACTGAACGTTTGGTAACATTGTTGCGAGCATTGTTGTCATTTAACGACGGTTAAAATAGAATAATGTGGATTTTGAAGACATTAGAATTACGTTCTTTTGGTTATTATCTTCTTGCAGTCTTTAAAATAAAACATACAGGATGTCCTTGAGGCTGCGTCAGACAGAAAAAAATCACTGAACGCTTGGTAATGTTATGATCGTTGGCGACTTTTGATAACATAACAAGGAAGAAAATCAATTGTCTTAAAGTCGTTACGGTTTTGTTCTTTTGCTTTGCTTACCACGCCTTTTGAGTGAATAAATATAGGGTATATATCACTACATCAAATCAAAGCAAACAAATAAAACTTTGCTTATTTTTCTGGTAATGTTGTGGACGTTTGCCTAGTTTCAAAGAAGAAATCGGCCAAGCTTTCATTTTTTTTTATTACCTTATGGTAGTCTTCAGTTGAAAACTACAGGGTGTCCTTAAACTGATGCCAAATAGAAGAATATATAATTTCTCGTGAAATGTTTGGTTATTTTGTGATGATTTCACGACTTTCAAATAATATAACATAGAATAGAAGAACATCGATTATCTTAAAATCGTCATGGTTTCATCCTTTTGTTTACCTTGTGGTAGCCTTCAACTGAAAAGTTCAGAGTATCTCTGAGACGATGCCAAATAGAAAAATATGCGTTCGCTGAAAGCTTCATGATATTATTGTCGTTTTAAGACTTTCAAAGATGACATAGAAGAAAATCAGTTGTCTTAAAGCTATCAAGGTTTCGTTCTTTTGATTAGCTTATCGCCATTCTGTGAAAACACACAGGGTGGCTTTATGACCACACCAGATAAAAAAATATATAAAACCTTTCCTAATCTTTTAGTAGTGATACTATACGGACGTTTGGCCACTCCTAAATAAGCTAGCATAGAAGAAAATAACTTTCAGTAAATCTTTAAAGGTTTCGTTTTTGTTAGCTGATCTTAACTTGCATGTCAAAGAATACAGGGTGTCCTTGACGCAATGTCAATTTGGAAAATATACAATTTTTCTCTGACAGTTTGGTAATATTATGATTATTTCACAACCTTCAAACATAGAAAAAAGTCAATTAGATTGTAAAGCCATTAAAGAAAGTCTCATTATTTTGATTAGCTCCAAGCGAAAAATACAGGGTGTTTCTTAGGCGATTCCAGAATGTTTCTTGGATTGTCTGGTAATATTTCGATCGTTTGACGACCTCCAAACATAGAAGAACATTATTTGATTTGAAGCCATCGACGCTTCGTTGTTTTGGTACTTCATTCTAAGCTACATGTGAAGAAATACAGAGTATTCGTGAAACGAAAGCAGTTAGCAAGAATAAAAGAAATAAAAATGTTGGCTGAAGTTTTGCTAATATTATGGTGGTTTGACAACCTTCAAACTTAGAAGGAAATTAATTACCTTAAAGTCATCAAGGCTCCGTTGTTCTGCTTAACTTATTATAGCCTTAAGGTAAAAAAATACAGGCTGTTCTTGAGAGGGTGTCAGATAGGAATGTTTGGTAATATTATGGTCGTTTGGTAACCTTAAAATAATAAAAAAATAAGTTACATTAAATCCATTGAGGTTTCATTTTTTTTATTACCTTATCCGAACCTTTAAGTGAAAATGCAAGGTATCCTTGAGGCAATGCAAATAGAAAAGTATAAACTTTTTCTTTTAATGCTTGGCAATATGTATTACGTCATTCGACGATTTTTAAATAACGTAATAAAAGATATAGCTTTTAAAGCCATTGAGGTTTCATACTTTTGATTACTTTACCATAGCCTTCTGGCAAAAGAATACATGGTGTCTTTGAGGTATTTCTTGAATTTGATGTTTAAACATGCGGACTAAATATTTGCAATCAAATCAAAAATTTTGTTCCAAAGAACTCCCACTCACTTTGTATTGATTGGTTGTTATCTTTGATGAGTCCGCTCCAGGGCACCCTGTATATAAAACTTCAGTAAACTCACCCATTTCTGGCAAGTTCAAAATTAATTTTCAACACTAATTTAATATAGAACACGTGGGCTAAAACAGAGCTACTTTGGCATAAAGGTTTCGTTGTTGATTACCTTAAAAGATATAGACACAGAAAACATAAAAAAATCAGTTACCTTAAATCCTTCAGATTTCATTCTTTTGATTACCAATGCAGAGTATCCTTGAGGCAATGTCAAACAAAAAAATATAAAATTTTTCTGTGAATGTTTGACAATATAATTGTCATTTGACGACTTTTAAATAGCGTAACAGAAGATTAATCCATTATCTTAAGGCTGTTACGATTTCATACTTTTGGTTACCTACCATATCCTTCAGGTTAAGGAATACAGGGTCCTTGAGTTGACAGCAGATAAAAAAATATTTTTTTTATTTCTTGAATTTGATAAACATGTGGACTGAGTAAACCAAAAATTTTGTTCCAAGGGACTCCCACTTACTCTCTATATTGCTTGTTATTTTTGATGGGCTGTATAGTTATAAGACTTCTGTAAATTCACCCATTTTGTGACGTTTCCTCTTTAGTAAAATAACGTGAATAAAAATCATTTTTTAAGTCCTTAAAAGCTTTTTCTGCGTAGTTTTTTGCTGACACAATATTAAATACTAAACTTATTTTAGCAGCTTTTACTTTCTAATGATTTAACATCTTCGAGTAAAATATCATTGCCATTATTAAAAGGTAATTTTTCTTTAAGGCAAACTTTTTTGTGGTTATTATGATTATTCAAAGTTTTTCGCCCTAACAATCATCTTAAAACTTAAGTATTATAAATTCATTGTTTTAGGTACATTTAATAATTTAATATTCGTTACATCTGAAATTCTTAGGGTTTAAGTTATAATAAATTTAAAACCTGGCGAAATCTAAACAGGTAAATCGAGTAAAGTTTATTATGAAGCGTTATTTTGATAGCCCATCGAAAGTTAGTTTAATTACCCATTTCGGTATTTCTTGGAAATGATGAAAGCATAAAAGTATATTAAAATTTTACGGTTATTATAAACGGGCAACTTCTTGCAAAGTGCCGGGTAATCTACGAGCCTTCAAAATTATTCTACATTTTCTCGAAAAAACCAATTACCGAGGGAAAAATAATATCGGAAGCTTTAACATAATATAAAATTTAGTATTTGAAATTTCTCTTCTCCATCGGTATGCTTTTGATGTACTTTCTGGTTGATTGTAAAATTAATAAGTGATCTTCTTTCTACTTTAGACTTTAAATTCAATTTGTCAGGTAGGTATCGGCTTGCAATATTCCATTAAAAGTAATCAATAATTTTGGTTCTTAAACTCAGCTACTCTCGGGGTTATAATTAAATTAGCTGAAAACAGAAGTTTCCTGACGGTACTTAACCACGCCCTACTTTTTTAACGATTTTTATTTTATTCTGATTAGTTTTTTTATTCGATTTCGCTACGAAAATGCAATTAAAAAATTTGTTTAATTAATTTTTGGTTGGCATTTTAAGGTAATCTAATATTAACTTTACTTGCAAATTTAAGGCATGCGAAAGTAGCAAATTAGTAAATTTATTCTTAGTTTATTTAATTTTAACCCTGGGAATTTTAAGTTGCTACAAATAAGTTCTTTATGTCTTAGGAGATTTGGTAAACTCTCACTTCTAGATTAAAAAAGGGGGTAAATCATTAACAGGTAGATAGGTTTACCAAAGGCTTTGTTTGCGAAGTTTGTACCATTTCAATACCTACAATCATAGTCGTGTATAATCGGCTTAATTCAATGCCGGTACATACGATGAGTATTTCGAATTCACTCATTGTGAAATATCATACTATTTAGATCAATTGAGTGCATAATAAGCTTCGAATAATTGTCCTGAAGCGAAATTATTTCCTTGCTGGTTATTATTATGTTGCAGAAACCGTTTTACTAAGTACTAAACTTACCAAGGAGGTTCTCGAAGTGGGAAGACGTCCCAAATTTCTCATTATTCTTGAGTATTTTTTTTTCATTATACTTTTGATCAAAGTATTTTAATATAAGTATTGTTTTCATTTAAATTAAAAATCAAAATAATACAGAAAAATCAGAAAATCGGAAAAATTGAACGAGTGAAAACTCAAAAGTGAAACGTTGGTATCAATTTTGCCCCAAAGCGAAAAAGAAAATAATATAAGAAGCTCGACAAGCTTCTCAAGTTAATGATCTGTGAGTTAAGATAGGTAATCGTTTATTTCTACAGTGCAGCACTGATTAAAACTTCAATATTCTTGGAGATTATTAATTAAATTTCAAGATGCTACTTTTCTTTATTACCTTTTGCAATTACGGCACCGATTCTTGGTACGTTTTATTTTTACCTGTTTAAAATTGAGCAGTTAAATAGGCCAGCCCTTAAGCTTTTAAGTTGTACAGAATTTCCTTTTGAAGTTCCTTAATACTAATAAGCATTTCTTTTTTTTTCAGGTGAGTCTTAAATTTTCTACTTAATGGGGAAAACGCTAAGTGGTGAGTAGAAATAATTTTTGTGTTAAATAATAGGAAGACATTAAAATTCGCAGGGATGTTTAACTACCTCCTACAAATTATAAGGTTAATTCAACATTAGATATTGTAAAGTCTAATTTGTTACAGACGTAGAGTGAGCTTGAAAATCTGCTTTATCTTCGCAAAGTAGTCTACATTATGTTCTCGTGACAAATATTACGCTATTTACACATTTCATGAAACATTCATAAATCATACACTATTCATGTGCGGCTATTATTTCTACAAAATGTTAGACAAAGTGTGCTTCCCTAAGAGAGAAATAGTTTCGGTGGTTTGTACTAAATTTGGTGTTATTTGAGGCTAAGCTTGTAATTACTCAGTTAACGTTTTTGTGTTTCCAGGGTTTGTTTTTAATTGTGTAAAAGTAGAAAATATCGATTCGGGTTATTGTAGAAATTGAGCATAAAGTTAGAAAATTATGATAGATGGTTATGTAACGAGTACATAAGCAAGGCCTTATTGGACGAGCCCAGTTTATTATAAACTAAAATAAAGAAGCTAGTCCAAATGACTGAGTGATTTGATATTCGGATGCTTAAAGAAAATTTAGTAATTTTCAGGTTTTCTTTCCTAAAACTTCCAACCCTACCTCCAATAATTTCTTAGTGACAAACACACTCATAAATAAGAAGATATTCGTAGCATTCAGTGGAAAAACTGAGTAAATTGCAGAATTTTGCCTTACATGCAGAAAAATCGGCGCCTCCACCAAATGTAACTTGCTTTTCATAACCGACTTATTATAAAAAACTTGGCCAATTATAAATAACAAATATCAACAAATCTCCTTTGCTTTGCTGAAACATCCTTGTAAAGCGAAATAATTTATTTGCAATGTTTTAGAAAATGAATATTTCACCATTACTGTCAAAACTTCCTTACGAATTTCAAAAAGTTTCGAACATCGTTGTCCCTAATGGAATACAAACTGGCCTGTTGTAGCTTCGTATTTTCTTTTCAGTCTAAAAATAAAAAATCGTTCTTTACTCAAACTTTTCCAAAACAAAACAATGTTGTTAATTGAGCATTTCAGTAATCTGCTGGAATAAATGGAATTAGAAATTATTTTAAATTATTCAACATTTTCATCGGTTGAAAGTGTTTTCTTAGCTTAAAATTCCCATTGCTTAACACAGTTCATTCTTAAAGGTCCCATTAGTTAAATGTTTTAAATAATTTCCCTTTTACTGCTTGTATAGTTCTAACATTTCCAGTCGTTCAATAGTTTAACAAAGCCTTCTTTAACTTAATAAACCGAAACAAGTCTTGTATCTTAAAGTTCCCCTTGCTTGACTGAGTTAATTATTAAAAGTCCCATCAGTTAAATATTTTAAATAATTTTCCTTTTAGAACTTGTTAAGTTTAACATTTCCATGCATTAAATATTCACTTTAATAAAGCGCTTTTTAGTTCAAAGAACCTAAAAAAAATCTTGTAGCATGAAATTCCCATTGCTTACTTCAGTTAATTACTAAAAGTTCAATTAGTTAAATATTTTAAATAATTTTCCTTTTAGAACTTGTAAAGTTTTACAATTTCCATTCATTAAATATTCAATTTATTAAATCCTTCTTCAACTTGAAGAGCCGAAAAGATATCTTGTAGCTTAAAATTTTCATTGCTGAATTTAGTTAATTGTCAAACGTGCCATAGGTTAAATATTTTAAATAATTCACTTTAATAAAGCCTTCTTTAACTTAAACAGCCAAAAAAAATCTTGAAACTTGAAAGTTTCTGTTTTTTTGCTTTCTTTGCTCTCTTTTTATGATATTTTTCTTATATATGTTTCTTTCGGTCTTATTTTCATTCTTGCTTTATTTATTTTTCCTTCTTTTTTATATTTAACTTTCTTACATTTTTATTAGGTGTCGAAGATCGTCGTTTATTCTGTACGAAATGTGATCCATCATTTCGTATCATTTGACATTGTTTTATCTTCATTACAGTTTCTCCTTTTATTACAGTAGCCACTTTGGATATCACTTTGCTTGATTTCAGTTGACAATCCACATTCTTCTCACCCTGGCAGATGCTTGAATCATTTTAACTCTTCTTTTTTGCTTTACTTTATAACGTTACAATTCCTGGTTTTCTTCATTTCTTTCGTTCTTCTTTCTGCTGTTCGTATTTTTCAGTTTAGCCTTGTCTCCATGACGCAAGTTACGCTGAAGTTTGATTGGTTTTCTTTCTTTCTTCTTTATTTATGCAGCTTCCGTCTTTCAGCCTTCGACACAGACCTACCCTGTCTATCTTGAGCCAACTAGATCTACCTTCTTTTCCCCGAAGATACTTTTAACGGGCTGTTCTTGTTTTACTTTTCTTTTATACCGTTCCAATTCCCAGACTCCTCTTTCTTCATTTCTGATTCTGTCTCCTTTCGTTACTTCTTTTGCTCTTCTTAGGTATGTAATTTCTGGTACTTGAGTTTTTGTCTGTGCCTTTTTCCGATGAATACTTTTGCTGTGTTAATATTGGTGGTATCTTTTCTTTTTTCTTCTTTCTTTATGCAATCTCCGCCGTTCAGCCTTAGACTTAAAGTACCGCATTGTCATTAATAAATTCCAACGACTAGTTTTTAACCAACCACTTAAAAATTCAATTAATTGTACAATAATTAAAAACTGTTTTTTTAAATTATTGTACATTTACATAAAATTAAAATTTGTTCTAAAATCGTTAAATAAAATAATAATAATTAAATTGTTTCATTTTCCGTTGTCTTTGAAATTTATCTCACCAAATACCACACGACCGCTCTGATTTTCTCAGATAAACTTTTATTTTTAAGCACTCATTTTTTTTGCGTTAAAGCAAAATCACTCAAGCAAACTGACATTAGGTAAAACCCCTCCTCCTTCGGAGTTGGGATTTACCATGCAGTTTGCTTTCGTGTTTGTTGCTACTCAAAACCAATTGGTGCAAAATAAAAATTTATCGATAAAATCAGGAGGTCTTGTGATATTACTTCTGATAAAATCATGTTCTGTCATCTTCACTTGCCTGATGTTTTCCTATGAGATGTCTATATTCAACCTACTCCTCTTAAACTCATGACTCTACCATTCGTTAGTATTAGAAAATGCAGAATTATTATTTTGATGTCATCGAAACCTTTTTCTGCTATTCTTTTTAGTCGCTCCTCCGATAGCCTCTAAAAATATACCAAACCCTTAGTAAATTTCTCCCTTTGTAGTTTCTTTAGAGTCATCTTTCTTATAAATTGGAATAATTATTTCTACCTCCTAATTTTTAAAAATTGATTGATGCAGTGCCTAAATAACCATCCTTGATCCATTTGATTCTGCGTTTGGCTTCTTCTTGTTCTTCTGTGGTTTTATTTTCGTCGATCTGCTTTATTTCTGTTGGCATTTCAATCCCTGTTTCTATTTATTACTTAACTTTTACGTGGATCTTCAATATCCGTACTTTTGGCCTTTCCTTATATTCTTATCTTCTTTCCATCTCTTCGCTGTTTGTTTGTCTGTATTCTGTAAGCAACTTTTGTTTTGTTTTGTTTAGTTTTCTGTTACGCTTTTCCTTGTGCTCTTTAATTTGACCGTTTCTTATTTTCTTCTTTTTTCTGCTTGTGCCTTTTTATATTCTTTCCATCATTGTTTATCTGTCCTCTGTAAGTTTTCTTACTTTTCCGATACGTTTTTCCTTGTCTTTACTTTTTCAATTTTCTCATTCTGTTGTCTTTTCATATTCTTCTATCTCTTCATTATTTTTGTGTTTCCTATAAATAACTTATTTTTTATTGGTTTTCTGTTATGGGTTTTTTGTTATGGGTTTTCTTTACTTTTTGCCTCTTCTTATTTGCTTTTTTTACTGCCTTTTTGTATTCTTCCACCTCTTCATAATTTGTCTATAATAATTTTTATTTATTATTGATTTTCTACTAACGTTTACTTTGAACTATTTACGTCTGGCCCCTTCTTATATTCTTATTTTTGTTTCTATTTTCTTCTTCTGCTTGCCATCTCTTCATTGTTTGTCTTTTGTAAATTTTCTGACACTTGTTCTTGTTCTCTTTGTTAAATTCTTTACTATTTTGAATAATTCTTTCGGGTCTCTCTTGTTATACCGTTCCACTTTATTTCTAAATCTTACCATGTGTTATTTTTGGCTTTCGAAAACGTTCTTTTTCTTGTTGCTTCCTGCTTTTGCTATTCTTCATAACGTATTTCTATAAGTATGGTTCTTAGGCTGAAATATTTTTCGACAACTTGTTTTTTTTGTCTATTTTTCTTTAAAAGTTTTAAAAATTAGAAAATCTTTTGGGGGGGATTTTGAAATTAGAAAGGTTTTTGAAATGAAAGGATTTTTTTAAGATTTCTGAACTCAAAAGTTAATAAAGCATAAGTTTTTCTTTTATTTTTCTCTTCTCCTGGTCTTCTCTTTTTCTCTTCTTTTCTTTTCTCTTATCCTTTTCTCTTTTTACAACTTTTTTTCTTTGTATTTTCATAATTACTGAGACTGCACATCCTGTTGTTATTATCGTCTCACTTTCCTCACTTTCTCCACAGTTGTTTTGTATTTCCTGTTCTGCCTTCTTTTAAATGCTTTACTCAGTATTAATTCTTGCAATAAGCCCTTAATTGGACCCAACTTCAGCTGATATTTTCTAATATATTATTATGATTTATTTATCTCTACTAAGCTTCTGCACAGTTTGTTTTAAAGCTTTTCAATTTTTATTTTTTCTTCCAGAACTAGACACAGACTCAGAAACGTATATTAAGAATATTTTTTTGTGTAATAAGTGGATTTTCTTTCAGCGCATAGAACATTTAATAAAAAGAAAATAGAACTGAGAACTGACGCTTCCACTAAATGTATCATAGCTGTCCCTTTAATCAGTAGAACAAAGCAACGTTTTAACAACATAGAGCGCTCAACATAAAAATAAAAGTCGGTAATTAACTTTACGTTTATAGTTTTCAATATTAGCCTCGTAAAACTTGTGTGTCTTTCAGAAACTTTAGTTAGTTAGCGCATAACTGCATATTTTCAGTTATTTAAATTATTATCCAACAACCGTAATTAAACTTCAGTACGTTACTTATTCGATTCGTTTAAGTTAATTGTAACGCCGCTATAGTTCGATTCTAAATAGAAATTACGCTTTTAAATAGGAACTCAAATACACTCGTCGATTTTCAACTCTGCTATAATTGCTTGAATAGCATTAAAAACCTGCACACACGGCCACTTTTTGTTTTTATCTAAATTTATATGAATATTTAAAAGTTGAAAACTAGCGAAGCATATAACTATTCCCTAAAGTGAGTACGTTTTTATCTCCCCGTCTCTTTCCCTCTCGTTTCGGCAATGCGGAATATTTTACATTTCAAGTTTTAATTTCTTTTATTTTATGACTGCAGTGCAACTTCATTAGTTCATTTAAGTTTGAAAGTGTGTACGTAGATGATTTAACTTGAATAAGACGGAAATTTATTTGGCCAAGCCAAAAAAGCGCCTTAGATATATTGGCAATTAAGGGTACCTTTAACAAAGTTCCAAATCGATTTTCATAATAAAACCTCTCGAAATTACCACTGGAGATGACGCGTCATTAGATTCGGTAAACTTAGTTGAAATTTAAACGAGGGCTTAAAAGGTCAACCCTTATGTTTTAGGTAACTCTTGATCTATTAATAGTTTTGTTGACCTTTAGAATACCAAATGTACTTTTTTTTAAACCAGTGATTTTTTCCAAAACCATTCGATTCGTTGGATATTTCAGATAATCTTTTGTTAATACCGGGCGTTCCGTTTCTAAGGGGTGTCTGTGTTATATTATTTTTAATTTTGATAAGCAAGCTTAAAATCAACCCTAACATTATGGACCATCCTATATCTAAGTAAATTTACTTAACAAACGCTATTAGTATTCAGTGCAGAAAAAGAATGGGTTTGCTAAACAAATACCTCATTTTAATTAATCGAGGTAACGGGAAGTCTTCCCGTTTTATCTCCAGCGGAAAGCATAATAACGTATAATTTAATTAGGCTATTTATATGAAGAAAATTAGTTATATTACAGTGACAAAGAGAACGATTAAGGACGTGATGTAAGCGCTATTTTACATAATTAATAAGGTCGAGACTTCAGCAAAAATTAAATCAATTTGTCAAATTCTGACAGTGATATGTACCCCATGAATATCTTTTGCTTTTATACGCCTGACAGGCGAATTTCGAACATCAACCTTTCTGTGTTCTCATTACAGGAAATTAACTGTAGGCTTTTTTTTCTGCATTTAATTCTATCTAGCCGCTTGAGATTACATTTTTACTTAGGCTAGAAGCTCGAACCAACGTTATTATCGCGCAGTAAACTACGATTATGAAATAACATGAATGAATTTCTCCCATTAGTTAACTGTACATTGGCAGTACTGACAGGTAATTGCAATAATATATAACCTTTCTAGTTACTGTAGTTTATTATATTTCTAACCTTGAAATATTTCCGTTGTTCTTAAAAGGCGTAATGAAATTGCATGTATGGAAATTTATTGAATAATTACTCTCGTCTAAGTAGATTTACGTCGTTGCTTTTCACAACAGAAAAACTCGGTATCGATTTTGTTCCCTCGCAAATATTGTTATAAAATTTAATGCCAGGACATAAACGTTAGTTATTATTATCACTCTGAATTTGTATTTACTGGACTGTTTACCAGTTAGATAAAATTGATATCAGCATTGTAAATGAACGTCGGGACACGACACGGACACATTTTATGTGTTAGATTTGTTTCTGTTGATTTTAGAACAAAAACGAGGCTTTCAACTACTTCAAAATGGTGGTGAACTACTTACTGTGTAAACATTTTTTGCTGGTAAATAATAAGGGCGATTTTCAAAGTCATTAAAAAAGGACTACCATTTCATCAAGACAAGTACGTCTGTTGTTCTTTCTCTTTGTTTGTCGATTCTTTCACTCCTTTTGGGCGTATGGATGACGCTATTTAATCAGTTTTCTAATCAAATTTGCTTAATCAAAAGTCATTTTCTTGTCCAATATTTGATAAAGTTGTTCAAGTTCAAAGCAAGGAATTTATTTGTTGGATTTTCGAGGACCATTTACTCTAAGACTTAAAGGTGTCCTAAAGGTGGTTTGAACTAATGAGGCTTGAATTGCGTACTGGAACGTCATTTCTCCCTTGCTCTTTGAAAGTCAATCGAGGAGCATCCTTGAAAATACTTTGTAAAATGTTTTCTGAACTAACTCTTCTCAGTAAGGACTGTCGCCATGAAGCAGATGATCAAATGCTGGTAATAGACGTTCTTCAAAGCCAGATATCTACTTTTCTAGGTTATTTCAAATTTTTTATTGCATTTTAATGCGTTTCAAATGAATGGGACTTGATATTTATCAGTCGCATACGTTGTACAATCAGCTCAAGAACACCCTGTAGGTACTATCTGAACTTCTTATCATTTGGATTAGACTTGAATACTAGTTGACAATATTCAGAAACAAATCTAAGAAGAACAGTTTTTGAATCAAATTCGTTGGGGTATCACAAAGTGCTAATAATACAGGTCCTACTACACTTTCCTGTGGCACCCAGAATTTGATGGTTACTAAATCCGCATGTCCATCCTAGTATTTTACGAGGAAGTGTCTTCCTGTTAGGTACGCTTTCGTCCTAAACGTTGTCGAAGGCTTGGTTGGTATCTAAATATGCATTTGAATAATACAGTTTTACCTTCAAAAGCTTTGTTTATAAAGTATGATCAAAATTTCTGTTCATCAAGTATGGCCGTGGAAGTGCAAACCAACGCATTTAAAATTGGCTCACATATCTTTTTTGACAGCTGTCACATTTAATATTATATGTAAGCCAATTTTAAAGGCGTTGGTTTGCACTTCCACGGCCATACTTGATGAACAGAAATTTTGATCATACTTTATTTACTAACCGATATACTTGCTCAGCAGAGCCATATTGACTCTTAAAACCGAACTGTTCAAGATTGGCTGCAGTCGTTTTAATTTTATTTTAAAATTTTTGAAGGAAGTGGTAAGAGGCTTATTGGGTGATAGGATGCTGCTACATTTGGATTTTTCCAAAACTTTTTCCACTGGTTATGGTAATATACAACCCTGGTCTAAAATTATTCGCTATACTTTCCAATTTGTTTTATTAGTGTATAGTGTTCGTTGTTTTCGCCTTTTTTAATACGAAGAGTTGAGTGAAATTATGAGCAGTGAAGGGTTAGATGAGAGATCTAAACAAGTTCTTGCTAATATTTTGGGTTGCTTTGTGTTACCTTCAATATCAAAATCTATACGGCTGGGATTTTGCTCATATCAGTTGGCCAATATGTGGGTTGTCAAGTAGATATTGCAGTAGGATTGTTTGCGTTCAGGGTTGCATGTAATTATTTGTCCTTTGCTGCTACTAATCGTGAATCCCAATGCTGGTGTCCAGCATTCCAGTTTCATTCGATAATAAACCTATTCCCTAAAGTTCTAAAATAGCTTTCCTAATATTTCTGTTTATGTGTTTGTTCTGTTTGTTATTAAACAGAGTTATTACAAACTCTCGATGTATTTACACGAAAAGTACCCTTAATTGTGGAAAAAATATACATCACTTAAATGCATGACTAAGATGTAAGATCAGGATAATTCAACGTGTATGTTACAAGTGCCACTGCTTCACAATTGATCTAAAAACCCGTTTTAAAAAATTATGTATTATGATGTCCACAGCTGTGATGTGATTTTTCAGTTTCGGGGTATTGTTAATCTTTACCTTGTACATACATCTATAACTTGATGTATCTGCATGCAAACAACATGAATGTCACGTGAGGTAAACGAGGAGCTCGTAACATATACGAGCCGCATACCATAAAGTGCTGAATTCGAGTGATCGTCCTGTTGGAATACAATAATTACTGTATTAAAAACGGAGTCTGCAATTAACTGTGATTGTAAAATCAGTTGTAGCGTAATCAGATATATACGTTACACCAACATGTAATCGTGGATTCTTCTTCTTCTCCTTCTTCTTCTTTTTCTTGGTGCCATGTCTGGCGGACGTCGGCGAAGGGGATCAAAGCAAATTTTTTTAACGAGTTGGCAACGTGAACTTTATTATAGCCCCTTATACCAGGGAAATGGTTCTCTACAGTGGTTTTATGTTGCCTTCTATCGAAATTTTGGATTACAGATACCTGAAACCTGAAAGGCCCTTACACTTTTGCCGTAGTAAATTTCTTTTTTCGCTCAGAACCCGCAGGCGACTGTTCATCAACCCATATCCTATTGTTTTGACGTTTTACCAGTTTCATTCTACGAAGTTTATCTACAGGTTTGTGAAACTTCTGTCTGGCCTCCTCCCGGACGCCGACGACCTTTCAACCGTCCAGAAACCACAGATGTTCTCTCTTCTTTTATCGGCATGATGCTTATACCCCATGTAATATAGTTTCATTGAAATGGATCTGAACGTTAGAATTGCCCTGCATTTTGATGTATGTGGAATAAATGGCCAATATAATCATTAAAGTTCGTTCATAATCTTCTAAAGTTGTTGCTTGCAGATATTCCATATTATAGCCTTCTAATCCTTTACGTTTGAGACATTTTTTGCTAGCGTTGCTGCAGTGCTCTCCAAATTTCTAGTGCTGCAAATTTGATATTTTGGTATTTGGAGGTACCTTTTGAGAGCGAAGGGCGAAGAGAGTGTCTTTGACATCGACTTTAAATCTATACCCATGCAACACAAGGACGCCCAAAAAACATAAAATGAATATTTATGCTTTGCTGAACATATTTGTATATCCATAGGATATCCACTTCAAATCTTGTGGATATTTACAAGATATCAATTTCAATGTTATCCATCATTTATCTATCAAGGATTATTCATGAATTCATAAAAGTAGATACCGTTATGAACCTCCATAAAATATTTTGTTAATGAGATTGGTACATAGCAACATTATTTGAATATAAAATAATTATTCGTGGACAATCTTACTACTATCCGTATTTTGTAAAAATGGCAGGAAAATGTGTTGGTGTTCTGTATAGCCATTATCGCCATTTGAATCATTATTACATTTTGTTGGCTAGTTTTGGCCTTGAATAAATGTGTGTTCTACTCGTATTCCAGCAATAAAAAGTTGCTTGTTTTGCACTTGATTAGGTGGACTTATTTCCATCTTTCCCATCAAGGTCGGTAAATCTATCATCTGGAACGACGATCCCTTTAACCAATATTCAATTAGTTCAATGTGACTTGAATGACTTTGCTCTTGATCTGACTGTCTTGGCCATTTTTTGATTTTTTTAACAACCGTGGTGGTCTTCAAAATTTGATTTTTGAAGTGATGGAAATTCTTGTAGGCAAGGATGCGGTATTTGGCTGGGCTTTTGTAAATTTGGTTCTTGTTGGCTGTGACTACTTGTGAGTAGGTTGTCACATCAGAAGTTGAGAGAAAGGCGTTTTGGTCACTGGCATGATTTGTATCGATGGGTTCTGGCTGTATATTGGGTATTTGATCGCAGACATGGCGTGTGTTATTTCATTAAGAGACTGTAGCTTTATTATACCAGGTGGCCAACCCCTTACTGGCTCTATTTAGGCAACACACATTACAAATCACAAGTAAATCTTATTGAAGCAGAATGGGTGGTTGTCTATTCGGAATGAGTAAAAGGTTAACAGATAAAATGGGCACCCTGTACATTTTCTAACAGTTTTTTCGACAAAATTCAGACTAAATTAAAAATAGAAATAAATATTAACATGTATTTGCTTCTCTAAACCAATGGTAACTCATTTATCATTCGCATAATCTTACCTTACGAAATTCCAATTATTACCAATCAGAAGGTTTATTGCTAGATTTTTGGGGTTAAATGTAATTTAAAAAAGTTAAAAGTATGGTTTGAATTAAAAAAGGCTTGAAATACAATCTAAAAAATTATTTATGTGCGCAGATTTTTTTTTTAAGTCAATCGAGGAATATCCTTTAGATAAAGTCTGAAACTTTTACGTATGATAAAGGAATCTTTTGTGGATCTAATGAAAAATGTCCTCGGAAAAGAAATATTCGTAGCTGGCCGGAACCTAATGCGACACAAGGGCTGATGATAAAGCAGTTAGAGAAGCAGAGGACAAGTGGAATAGCGAGTAAAAGTTTTGCTCTTTCATTCGCTATTAGGTTTTTGTTGTGTGCAAAAACCCAATTTTTCTTAGCGCACGAGTTTTCACGAAATAAATTTTATCAAGGGGAGCTATTGGATAACGTGAAAACATTGCTGCCGAAGGAAACACAAAAACCAACACTAATGACATAATAATTACAAGAAGATTTATATTTCGATAACGTACAAAACACACGGAAACAAGCTTATGTGGCATTGTTCCGCAAGGTCGACACGGATTGTTAGTTTCTATCCACTAGCGTTTTTGCGGCTTGCAATCCCGTGATACCGCTCTGACATTTCTCTCCAGTAAATATAATGGAACACTGAAAATAGTCAGACATATGAATGGATCTTAGGACAACAATACAATCCAAGACGAACTCGTATAAAACATACCTTTTCGGAAATATTAAACCGTCTTTAAAAGAATTCTCTAAAGTAGACGCGACGCGACATACATCAGTTTCCTGGCAACTGATTCGAAATGTAACCGAAAGCTCGCTCTTTTAAAAGACCAGATACAAATAAATTATCGGGAAAATGTACGTACACCGAAACACGTGTGATCATTTTTCTTTCGCCCCCCCTTTTCTCCTAGTTAGTGCTTTTCTCGTCATTTTTAAAACCTGTGACGTTTACAAAAAAGTTCTCATCGTTGCAGTAAAATTTCTAAAGATGTCCAAATCGTCCACTTTTACCCACAAAGCTGGTCATTTCCTTTACAATTTCCTAGCTCTGTAAAAACATTTCCTTTGTGCTATAGTATTACACAAAGAACACCATCAAACATTCGTTTTTACGCAGTGAAATTTTGATAAACCATCGAAACGAACGATTTTATATAGCAAGCTATCGAGAAGTGATACAACAAGATTTGGATCGCACTCGGCTGATGCTTAGGAAATAATGAATCCGTAATAATCATTGAGTTACACATTAACAAGGTTTGGGTAGCACTCGCACCTTGACAAATAAAAAATCTCCTCAAATTATACTTTTGGTTTAAACCTCGTAACAGAAATGAAGTTTGAAAGTGCGAATAAAGCAATAAAGAATTTCAGTATTTCGAAAAGGTCCAAAATAAAAGTCGTAATTATAGAAACCAGTGGGAAAAAGGAGTGGTTTTCACATTTCATTTAAGTAATTCACATTGTTAAAGAAGCGAAGTGAAGTTTGTAAATTGGTTTGTTAATTATAACTAGTTTAAATTTCATTTTGTGCTCTTTGAATTGGAAATAATTTTAATCTATTTTTGTCTCGTCCCTTTTCATTCGCCCTTCCTCGCGACACTCGAATATATTCAAGTAGGCTCGTCCTTTTTCAGAAAAACCACTCATTACTGAAAATTATTATACTCGACCACCCTTTGCTTTTAGTTTAACTTGTCGGGTATTATTCTAATTGAAAATTGCTCTCATTTCATTACCGAAATTGCCAAAATTTCGTGAGTTGTTCAGATGGTTGGGTTTATAAATTATTTCTTGTAGTTTAAGCTTGGGTTTTTTGTTTTTTCGGCGAATATTTCAAATATGCTACTTTGATATCGTTTATAAACGAAAATGGTAAAATGATGGAAAAAGTCTGAACAATAATGCACTACAAATTAAATTTGCGATAATTTCTCTTTGCCAATTTACAACCTTTACAGTTTCATTTTAATGTAATCGTAGTTAAATCAATTGATGGAACATCCGAGTTAAAACCCATTTATTGAATATCGGAGATATTACGTAAGTAATAACCTTTCTTAAAACACAACAAATTAATAAGTTGCCCACAAGTTACGTAAAAACACCTTAACTACATCCTTAATTTTATTTTTATGTCGAATAATTGCACGTTTCTTACTATTTGTTTAAATTATTCATAGTCGTGTGTATTTAAATAATTATTTAATTTTAACCATTTTGCATTTTATAATAGAATTCGTATATGCACGAATTTTTCGACTTAATTTCCCTTTTCTTACGTAATGTTGGACGTGCGGATGTACTCTTCGTATATATTTTTTTTTTAGAAAATGTGGAAGTTATGGGTTTGCAAAAACGTTAGACCTACATATTAAACAAAGCCAGGAAGTGAAAGCAGATTTTAAAAAGGATGTTTGCCGATTCATTGGTTTAAGTAGAACTTCGTTTTGTGATTAATTAAATTTTTAATCCGGTTTGGTATTTGATTTTGATGCGTTTTCCCTGTTAATTATTCGAATGTAAAATATTGAATCAAATATTGGAATTAAAATATTTTGATTAATGTTAACTGGAAAAGAAAATAATTAGTTTTTCTTTAGGGTTCGGCGAAATACACAAGAAAGAGATTTTAAAAAATGTAAAAAGAATAATTTAATTAGTTTTAAAGATTAAATGATTCGCCCTTTTCAAGAACATTTTAAATAAATGATTTTTTAAAAACAATTTTAAATTAATGCATACTCGGTATAATACTAATTAATTTGACGCAAAATGTATTGTTCGAAATGTACAAAAGTTAGTGTTTTTCTTAAAACGAAAGCTGGAAATTCGAAGCGATGTATTTTTAGGCGTTTTGGAAAATAAATATTTTACCATTACTGTCAAAACTTCCTTGCGAATTTCAAAAAGTTCCGTAGATCGTTATCCCTAATGGAATACAAACTGGCCTTTTGTAGTACCGTACTTTTTTTTAAGTCTGAAAATAGAAAATTTGTTGTTCATTTCGTTGACCTTTTCGAAAATTAAAAAAATGTGTTTTTGAGATGCCTTGCTTTTTAATAAATCTGATAATGAAAGATACCCTAATAATGGGGCATTTGAACTTTTACGAAATTTGAAGAAACAGAAACAGAAAGTAATTAATTAGATAATAATACGTAATAAAATTAAAGTAAATTATAATTTATAAAATAGTTGTAATAAAAATGTGTCGGTTTATGTATTATTCTATTATCTGTTCACTGACCTCGCGGACACTAGATTTATGTTGGCATGCACTGAACAATTGGTACAGATAATTTGCTGTTATTTCTGGTTACTATATGATTGGAGGGAAATTTGAAATCTGACATTTAAACAAATTAATTAATTATAAAATAAAAATTTTCATGCAATGTAACCTAAATGTTGAACCATGAATTTTACCGAAAGAGGACACAAGGCAATTTATCTATGTTACGAAGAATTAAAAACTGCATATGGAACTATTTATGAAAATTTTGATTTTGATATCTGTCAACATGACAGCATAACCCAACATTTCAGGGAACTAAATATCTCACTAAATTTTAAAAACATGCAGTGCTGGCAATTCAATAACACAAAAATGCACCAGATATTTCAATTTAGTGCTTTTCCTGGTTGTGAATAGATAATATGTGTTAATTATATTTAAAATAAAATTTAAACAAAAAATAGCATATTACACACCGAGGTGGAAAACAGTACATTACTGTCGAGAGATAATTATAGTTATCTTGAAACTGTAATGAAACTTTTCACTACTTTAATTTTCAACCATACATATGAATTAATATAAATCATTTATAATAATAATCATATTTTCTACAAACAAGCTGTCACTTAATGACAGTTGATCACTTGATCAGCTGATAACTTTCCACTCGGGTGGAAAGTAACAGTCTGTAATCGCCAAATTTCCAACTTACAAAACAGTTAGTAATAACGTCATTACATATATGGTTGAAAATAATAGTACATTATACATCAAGGGAGAGAAATGTAAGATTTTTCCTGAGGTGTAATTTGTAGCCAGAGGGCGAAGCCCGAGGGCTACAAAGCTCCGAAGGAAAAATAGCATTCTCTCCAGAGGGGTATATACTATTTTTTCCACGGCCTAAGTATAGTGATAAATATAATAAGCTCGTGCGCCCCAAATCTTTCGTTATCAAGTTGACATTGAAATTAAAAGCGTGCAGTTCCTAATTCATGAACACAACTATAATTTTACTAAATGTCAATTTTGACATATTGACATTCAAGTGTAGTTATATTTAATAGTGTACCTGCTGTTAATTTTTACAGTTATGAACATGTAACGTTAAATTTTAATGTAAACAAATAATTTAAATGTACGAGTATGTTTCAATTTTGGGGTTTTAAACTTTAATAAACATCTAAAATTTAGAATGGCCGATTTTTATAATTTGATTCATAATGAAAACTCCCTTAGGAATTTTTTGAAAAATTATTTACCTAGGGGATAATTTATTATTTCTGTCACGATTTTTGTATCATAGAAATGGACAAATACTCCCGGCCGTGAAAAAAATATATTAATATATTACATTTTGTTAAAGATTAAATCAAGTCCAATATGGCCAAAATCGTTTTGTAATTTTCTCCAACCAAGGATCTTTCATTTGCAGTTTCGTTGTTTAATACTGTTTTTTGCATTTTGACAAAAAAAGTGGACTTTTTTTATCAAAAAATCATAAAGAAAGCAAAACTTTTTTTAACTGTTTAATTTTACATTTTGCATTAAGTAAGTATGCTTTAAATAAAATATTGTAAATTGTCAGTTTGACAACTGTCAATTCTCAAATCCTTTTTATCCTTTTTTGAGGGATTTAAAATGTAAAAATGCAAAAAAATATTGTGTACAACTCGTATGAAAGCATCTTTTTTTCACTCGTTTGATTGATGCACTTCGGCTTCGCCGTCGTGCATCAAACTTCAAACTCATGAAAAAAAGTATTGCTTTCATTACTAGTTGTACAAATAACTATTGGAGTTACAAGAATAAAATATTTCTCAATTTACAAATGCCACGCTATATTACTTGGCTAGAAAGAGAGAGGGATCCAGAAGAAGAAGTATTAAATAGATTAAATTGTCGGATTTTCCATTTAATTAATTCGCCTTATTTTTTTTATCTGCTGTGTGCTTCTTCGTCACTGTTTAGACGGCACGAAATAATGAGTTTAAATGTACTGTTAAGGTGCAAATGTTTTGTCACTTACGCCTTTAGATTTTGCAAACACTTGTGCTTAATAGTTTAAGGATTTAGACTGCACTTTGCAGTTTTTAGTCGATGCCAAACTGGTAAAGTGTGTTGCATAATTGACAAAGCTTTTGCCTTAAATTCTACATTAAAATTAAAGGATTTTTTTCATATTGCTAGAGACGTAAGAGAAGTGTTGGAATCTTGCAAAATTGAAAATCGTACAAAGGTTTTGGAGTTGCTATCTTAGAAACTACCGAAACAAATCAAATAGTCAGCATCATCATCATGATCTGCTTCACGGTATAGGCTCTTTCTAGGTCTCTCCGGTTCCGCTTATTTTGTATTTCCATAACACTTTAGGAAATCTATCTCCGTTCATTCTTTGTATGTGTTCAGATAATTCTTCTTCTGTATTGTTGTATCTTTAACCAATTGGCCAAATTTGTAACTCGTTTCTTATGTCTTCATTCCTGATATGTTCCAGTCGTGTGCATCCTTTCACTGATCTTAGGAAAACAAATAAAATAGTTTTTCCCAAAATATTTAACTAATTTTTTTTAATTCTAACTTCGAAACCTTCAAAAAACACATCGACCTGTTGGTATAAACAATGCTCCAAAATCTAACCCCAGGTCCATCTAAAACAAATTTTAAAAATGAAAAAAATGGGAGGATTTCCACAATTTTCAAAATATTTTTTCTTTTTTTTCGTGGACGACTGTGCATTAGAATACTCGCACTTCACTTTCCTTCTTCTTCTTCTACTGCTTTCTCTTAGTCTTTTTTTCGCCTTCTTTTCTTCGTTTTTAACTAATTTATTGATATTTCTGACTTCAAAATCTTCAAAAACACCTCGACCTATAGTCTGTACACCCTACAGAGTCAGTAAAGCTCCTCCCAATATTTGCGCGCCGTAGTCTCTATTGGTCCAATTTTTAAAACCCCCAACACCTGCAACAACACCAACAGGTGACACTGACAACAACTTGACCTTGGTGCTTGATTTGTCAGTTTCAGTATGTATTCAAGTATTGTATAATACCATTTTCTTTTACCTACATTTTAATGTTTTTTGCGAAATTGTGACATTCTGTACATTATTTATAATACAGTGAGCGGCAAAATGGCCGGACCATTTTATTTTGATAATAAAATAGATACTGTTTAGGAATTGCAATTGATCTAGTGATAGTTGCAAAGAGCAGGCCTTGGAGATATTTGTTACTGGTTGACAGTTTTCAAAATGGAACGCTGGACTGTACAGCAACGCGTTTATTGTGTTGAAAATTTTATCAAATTCAATTCAATAATTCGAGTATAACGAGATTTCGTAATTTTCATACTAGAGAAGCGCCTGGGGCTTTTTGAAGGCTAAAGTCTACAGACAAAAACCGTGAATCTTAAATCAATTTCATAGGATAATTCGAGCTGAAATCGAAGCTATTCCAATCAATATGCTCCAACGTGTAATAGCCAATTTGGTTCACCTTTTGCAAGAGTGCCTAGACAATAATGGAAATCATTTACTGCATTCAATATTTCACTGAACAATCTCCCATTAATGTTAAATAATATGTTAATTTTGTTTTTTTCTAAGTTTTACCAATAAAATATTATTAGAGTTCAAAACTAGTCCAGTCATATTGCCGCTCACTGTATAATGGTTCACATTCCCAGAATTTCTTAATTTGTAGCGTGTAAAACGGGTGCTTGCGCTCATTGGTCTGAGTAGACATACGTCAAAAGGGGCGGAGTTTTACTGACTCTGTTGGGTGTACGGACAATAGTGGTAAACTTTATTTTAAAATATAGTCCCCAGGCCCACTAATTTAAAAATTATTAAAAATTTCACAAAAGAAAACAAGACCTGACGATTTCGAAAAGCAAACTACTTTTTCGGAAAAACTGCGAACAGAACTTCTTAAATATTCATAGACGACTGTGCATGAAACTACTTGCTCTCTCATTTTCCTTCTTCTTCTTATATTACCCCTACTTTCTCTTCGTCCTCTTCTTGCGCTTCTTATTCTTTAATTTCTTAATTTATCTTCTTGGTTTTCTTTTTTCATCTATCTTTATTCTTCTGTCCCTTCTTTGCCTTTGCCTTTTTTTCTTTTTCCTCGTAACTGTCTTCCTTTCTTCTTTTTCTTCATTTTTCACCAAAAGTTGAGTAGCATGTTGTAAATTGGACCTGTTGTTTCCAATTCTTTTTCTGTATTCCTTGAAACAAATTAAAGTACCTATTCCTTTTTCTGTGTAAATTAAAGTTAAAAGGAAACTAGCAAATTACCGAATTTGAAAAATAGAAAAAAATGGGGAGATTTCGAAAATGTTCCAATTTTCAAAATATTTTTTCTGAAAAACTACGTTTTTTATTGATCTTCGTCTTCTTCTTTTCCGTGTTCTTCGTGCCCTCGTTCTCATCTTCGTCTTTTTTCTTCTTCCGCGTAACCTTTCTCCTCGTCTTCTTCTTCCTTTTTCACCAAAAGTTACAATAAGTGGCTTGTTACCACAAATTCTCTTTTGTGTGTTCCTGGAAGTATATTAAAGTAGAAGAAAGAATTACGAAGAATTCAAAACGAAATAAGGTTTTGTAAATGAAAGGAAAACCAAATACGCTTGTTGTATTTTTTTCACATCATTCGTTTGTTTTTCTGTTTTGGTGTTCTTTTTGTTAACTACATACTTAGTTTTTAGGTTCCTGGTTTGTATTACCACTTTTTGATTTTCGTTTGCTCGTATGTCTGCTTAACTAGCTGCATAGTTAGTATAGAAAACATATTCATTTTTACTTGTTGACGTTCTTCTTTCATATCAGCAATTAAAAGAAAAGAACGATTTGTTCATTTTTTTTGTAGTACTATTTGCAACATTAATCTGAGTTGCGTTTTTTCTTATTTTATCTATTCCTTTCGATTTCTTTCCTTTTTTGGTTTACGTCTTTTTGATCTGTTTCTGTTACAAATAATTTACATTATTTCTTCCTTTTCTCGTTTTTAAAATTTCTTTTATAAACTTCACGAAATGTTTCAATATATTTTCGGTTTTATTATGGCGAAAAAATTAGAAGAATTTTGCTTTACTTTTTGGCTTCTCTCCGTTACAAGTGATTTTATACTTGTTTCTTCTTTGTCTCTATGCTTTTACTTTTTGTTTCTATTTATAATTGTCAGGAAATTTTTCAATATATGGTTTTTCGCTCTTCATATGGGGAAAAAATTCGAAGAATTTACTTACATATATTGTTTAGGATTTTACACTACTTCGCAATATTTCTTCTTTCTTCTTAATTACATTCACAAACTTACAGGTAATACATATTACAATGTGTAGTTTTTCGCTTTTGTCATGGCAGAAAAATTAGTAGAATTTTCTTTTCAGTTTTTCCTTTTAGTGTCATCAGTTTACCAAAAATTTGATGTTTCTTGACATTATTTCTTCTTTGCCGCTTCTTTCTTCGTAATTCTATTCATAAACTTACAGAAAATGTTCAAATATGTTTTCGGTTGTATTATGAAAAAAAAATTAAAAGAATTTTCTTTTTGGGTTTTTCCCTTTACCAAAGACTTTATACTTCTTCGCTTTATTTCTTCTTCGCCTCTCCTTTCTTTTTAATTTTTATTAATAAACTCTCAGGAAATATTTCAATATGCTTCAGTTGTGGCAAAAATTATTTATAAAAAGTGGATATATGTGAAACTGAAAAAACAAAAAAAGGCATTTTCTGTGAGTTCTTCTTTATGTCCTCTCCCCTTTTATTCGCGTTTGAGACTGTTTTTCTGCTATTTTGAAGCACAATATTAAAACTTATTTATTATTTTAGGCTGAGTATTTTTGGGAACCAAAAGGGTTTCCTTTGAAACATTGTTCTTCTTTGCTTAGTTCTTCTTATTTTAGATTGCTTTCCCCTTTGCGTTTCAAGAAAATTTTCAAATATTAAAAGTGAAAAATGAAAAACTGGACCACCTCGAAAATTTCCAAAAAGTTTCTTCGAAAAAACTTTTTATTAAATCCTTTTGCTTTAGCTCATTAAAATATATTTCTAGTGGCAGTGGGCCCACCTCCAGATTTTTTCTGTAACAATTTTTATGACCACTTTTTGTCTTTTAGAATTATTTTCTAACGAACAACAAAAAATGAATCGATAATTTTTACCTGCTGTGTGATTCACAGGGTACTAAATCCGCCTTTGTGAGCTTTAATACGTTTCAAAGAGCCAAAAATTTCAAAATTCGAATTTAAATCCTAACAAATGGTTACCTGTCGATAAAAAATTGTTTTGACCTAATTTTCTATCCAGTGGCAACTAAAACTTGTTTCGCCATTTTTAGTTTAAAAACAAGGCAGTATCATAAAATGTTAAATTTGACAATGAATTATTTATTTATTACTGTGGGGAGATCCATTTAGGTGTCAACAGGGAGGAAGTAAATATTTTACAAGCTTTAAAAAACGTTTCATTATATTTTAAAGCCTGTTTGTGTGAGTGATTAGAAATTTAAATATTTTAAAGTATAAAACATAAAATTGTTCAATTTGAAACAAGTATCAATAAAAAAAAAGGTGGCCCCATTCATTCCAATGTGTTTTTTTGTAGAGCCGAACAAATTAAAAGTTAATAACAATTAATTAATGCATTATTTTCATTTTAATTTAGATTAAAGTTCCAAATAAATGATTTAAAGTCTAAATTATTTATTAAAATATCAATAATTTGATTACAATACAAAAAAACAAGCAAAGGATTAACTTCGTTGCAATGGTTAATTTCCCCGAATCGTATTTCTAAATAGGTAGTTGAATGTTGTATGTTTAGGAAGAACAATAAATTATAAATTTGGAATTCGGCCGACGAATATTCTTCGCCATTTATTTTATATTCAAACCAACTGAAAGTTCATCCAGTTCTTCGAGTTCTTTTTGAAAAATGGAAAAACACACAAAACAATTTAATCTGCATATAAAAAATATAAAAAACAAAATATAAATTCAGAAACTTTTTCCATAATTATTTTCTTTTTCCGATTTTTCCCGGTAATAAAAATTCCTAGGCGGTTTACAATTTCACTGGAGTTTCCAAAAGTTGGGCGTGCACGGCAGATATACGTGACGGGGTCCATAACTCACGGCAAGAATTGATGTCGAATATCTTTGTCATGGACGTGTATCCATTAATGCCAAATGCATACTAATGCGCAACCCAATCCACTTTGGTGGCTTCCTATCTCGGTTAGCAACATCCGATGTATTTGTATTATCTCAGTACGCTAATTTTACGTCCCACTATGATTAGCGTTACCTGATGTACACGTATTAATTACTGACTACTAACTATACGCAGATCGTCCCTTTATGTTCTAGATGCAACTGCATCAAACGCCTTATTAATTAAGTTTGGTTCTGTAAAGCGGCCAGACTTCAAGTTGTATGTTAGTAAGTTTCGAACTGTCTCATAATTTCTAGTTTTCCTTATAAGTATGAATCGAATGTCAGTAGCAAATGCAAGATATTCCACTTTAATAGTCGGATTTGTAAATTTTCAATATATTTTCAAATGGGAGCTTGTATTAGATAATACCCTTTCGGTTTCCTAAATCCTCCTTTGTAGTTTTTAGAATATTTTAGATTGCTTTTCATATAAAAACCACAGTAAAGGATTATCTGGTAGTTTCATACTGGTTTGTTTATTTTTGTCTGTTTATTAGAAGTACATTTTTTACCTTTTATTAAAGAAAATTTAAGAATGTGCAGATAACCCGTGTATAAGGTAACAGCTTCTCAGACAGGCGTCTCGGGTTCGGTTCCCGATACCACCAAAGCCCCCGTAGGTTCTCATATTAATCTTTGGCAGTCATTAAACCCGCCGTTTCCTCCTTCAGTTAGACAGATAGCCGCGTGTAAAAGGTCTCGGTCTCTGATGTAGACGTCTCAGGTTCGATTCCTGGGACCGGCGAAGCTGGAATATATGTCGTACGCTCCTTTGTGCTTCGGAGGACAATCGTCAACCTCTCACCACTGCGGGTCAGTCTTCTTATCCTTATTCGGCGGGTAAGGTTAGCCAGCCTCCTAAGAAGGCTCACAGACCTGGTTATTACGAATTAGTAACAGGCCTTCGGCCTAAGCTTTAGCCATAAGTGGAAAAAGAACGAGAGGAATTAATTTCCTGTGCAGCATACTTGCAAAAATTGTTTAAAAAGCTGGTTATTGCGAGTCTATTGCTTCCGTAGAAAATGTTTAGCACATCTCTCTTGTTATCTTTGTTTATTCTGCCAAGATAAAAAAAATGAAAAAACGAGTCTAAACTTCTGTTCCTTCGGCGGTTGGTGTTTCGTTGGTTATGTCCTCCTTTTCTTTCGTCGTCTCACATTTTTCTTTATCTCTTATCAGTTTGGTAGGCATTTTTTGTTCTACGGAATTTCTTTCTTTTGTTTTTTTTTCTTTAATTATAACAATATATGTACAAAGGGGACGTCTCTATTAAAGCCTTTACTCTGTTCATTTTTCATGCCCTTTTAAATTCTGCTGTTCTTGCTTTTCAGAAACGTTGCGATAAAAAACAAAATAGAAATTATCCCTTTCTTTAACTTTTCATTCTTTTTGATATTCGTTTGCATATTTTCTTGCTTTAGTATTTTATACTTCAATTTTTAAAATGAATTGTAAAGAAAAAAGGTTTTAATTTCGGCTTTTTGTTCCCCTTCCTCTAATATACCTTAATCTTCTTCGTGTTGTTTTATGTTGCCATCCTTCTGTCTAAAAACTAAAAGTGGCCCAAATACCAGAATTTCTCGCCCTTCTCTTTGTTTGTACTTTTTGCTTGTTTCTACTCTTTCTATGGATTTCTTCTGATTATCCCTTTTCCTCTTCTCTGTGTTCATTTTCTGCCTGCCCCTTTTCCTATTTCACCGTCTGGGTCTTCTTCTTAATCTCTGTTTTTGTATTCTCAGACTTCTTCTTTGTCTTCTCCTTCTCCTCGTTTCCTTCATCCTTTCTTGTTTTTCTCCCGCTTCATTTTTTGTTTTGCTTTTTCTCCTCCACGTGCTTTATTTTGTGTTTCTTCTTTTTAAGACAAACATAAAAAGGTGAGTCGAAACCACATTTTCAAGGAATCTCGTTGTAACCCTTTATTCTTCTTCGTCTTTTATATTTTCATACATTTTAATAAATAACGAAAAAGTTCTCCAATTATGTCGGTTCTGTGTTCCTTTCTACATATTTTGTTCATCTAACATTTCTCCCCCTTAGAAGAGGCCAAGGTGAAAATATTTGGATAGCATTAGAAACTAAGAAAAGTAAAATAATACGAAAGACTGTATACCTTTTCCTGTAATTTCCTGGATTTGGATATTCTAGAAATTTCTTCTATTTATTGCTTTTTCTTTAATTATACCAAATCCTGAAGAAGAAAATTGTTTATATATTCTGTTCCCTAAATCTTCCTCTTTCAGTTTCGCTAAAGTAACTACATAGTTTAAAAGGATTCAGGAAATACGAAGCGAGAAATAAAAAGAAGTAAGGCGAAGGCTATATTTTGTTGTTTTTTATTTGTATTTTCTCTTTTTAGTTCCAAGAGTAGTAGAAGAAAGGAATTGTTGTTATATTTGATTTTGTTCTGGCCATTTCATTTATTTGTCTTCTTCTTAGATTTCTTCTTTTCTATTTTCTTCTATGAATTTGTCCCCTTTTTCACCGTCTGTTTCTTAAACTTATCCCCTCCTTATTCATTTCTTCTTCTTTTTCTCCAGAAAAGCTCGTTGGCGTAGTGGTAAGAGCGTCTTGGGTTCGAATCTCACGCAGAGGTAAGGATTTTTATATAGAATTTCCAACTATTCAAGGTCGGTACTTTAGCGAGTGAAGCCATTTAATCGTCTGGTTACAATTAACTGTTCTGTCTGCTGAGTGGTTAACTGCAGATAGTAACAAGACACATACACTATGCACTTAAGAGAAGGCAACGGGAAACTACTGCAGAGAACACATTTCCCTAGCATAAAGGGGATATAACAAAAAGTTCACAGCGACAAGTCGTTTAAAAATGTGGCTTTGGCCCCCTCAACTATCAGCCAAACCGCCACTACGTGATCTCCTAGCTACCAATGCCATATGCTAAAAAGATCCTCCTTTTTATCCTTTTTCTTCGTCTTTTCCTCCCCTTGTTTCTTTTTCCTCCTCCTTCCACTTGTTTCTCATTTTTCTCCTTCTCTCGCCTCTCGGTTTTTTCTTCTATTTGAGGTATCGTAAACGCAAACGAGGGAGCAAAAGCCATATTTTAAACGAACTTTGTCGCACTTCATCCTTCTTCTGCTTTTGTATTTTTGAGAATTTTAAAGAATAACCAAATGCTGCTTTAATCCTGTTGTTTACTGCCCTTTTTTCATATATCTTTTTAATTGCTTTGCTATTCGTAAAAGACTAAAACTAAAATCTTGATTACGTCAATAAGGAGTATATGAACAACAAGGACAAGGACTAGAAAATAAAAGACTGCTTACTTTTGCCTTTACGTTTGTGCTTCATTAACTTTTTTACTCGTTCAGGAGCTTACAAAAAATAAAGATGGAAATTGTTGGAGATTTTTTTCTTTTGTTAGGGAGTTCTCATTTTCTTTTTTAAAACTTCCATTTTCCAACTTTAAAAACACTAAGGCAAAAAAAGATTAAAAGGCATTGGGAAAGAAAAAGAAATCGAAAAACCATTTCGTAGTTTCTTGTTGCTTGAAGAAGGAAATTGTTATTATAATTGCTCCTGCGCTTCCACCCTTGCTCTTTCATTTTCTGCTTTTTCTTTTCCTTCTACCTCTCTTTACCCTTATTTTTGGGCTTCTTCTTTTCCACCATTTTCTCTTTTATTTTCTATTCAATCTTTCCTTTTTAGCCTTCTTTTTCTTCTCTGCTGTTTTTCTTTTTTTCTTCTCCTTGTTGGTTCTTCTGCGCCTTCGTTTTCTTCTTAAAGAAGAAAAGGGAAGGGAAATTCTGATTGTTCAACTTAAAAGTTATTTTGGTTTAAGTTGTTTGATTACTGGGCCAATCCTGAAGTACATCCTTTTTGATTTTAATTAAGATACTCGTATATCACTAAAATCCTATTTTTAGAATATAATCTCAATTGAAAGCCAATTCTGAAGTTATAATTTCCTGAAGGTGCCAATTGAAAGCCAATTCTGAAGTTATAATTTCCTGGAGGTGCTAACTTCGACGTTTTATTATTATATCGTATGGCTATCTACATAGCACTTAATAACTAATTATAAAAATATAATATATATGTGTATACAACAAACTGTCAACATGTTAAAACTATTAAATGATTAAAATTTATTAAAATATTAAAACTATTAAAATTTAAAAAATAGTATTATTATGGTTGAAATTAAATTATAGAAACCAAAAACCAATTTTTTCGAACCTGTATAACCAATGCCCACCTCGAACCTTGCTTTATTAAAACATGGCAAAAGCCTGAAAATCTAAAGAATGCCCTCCCAATAATTAGAAAATCTAAAAGTTCAATTTTTTAGAGCTATGTTACTATAGGTTTTAAATTTTTAAAATTATCAAAACTTGCTGAACATTTTGTATTTTCAATTAGAGACCCAGATAATTGCGGAATATAAGCCATCAGCTTTGCAATCAATGAACCTTGAACCTAAGCTTGCCAAGAGTATTTTGGACGTCCAACTTAACTAAAATTTAAGTATCCTCCCTTCGCAAAAATTAAAAATAGACTAATCAAGTATGAACGCCATCAATTTCTGAGTTATTGCCTCTCAGCAGACAAACAAATTTTACTAAAACCGAGTTCCGTTATTTTACTTTTAATTATTTTGGGCCAAAAACTGTACGTGTATCGTCTGAAAACCATCCAAAGTAAACTGTTAAAGGGACAACGAATAAACAGAGGAATACTTTTTGCATGTAAAATATTCTTTGTGTGTTTTATAAGGACAACGAAGGCAATTTATTCTTTAGAATAGTTTAATTACGGCAAAAATACGGAGTTAATAACGCGTGCATTCAGAACGACTTTTTTCAGCTGCATTTTTCAGTAAAACTAATTTCGTTATACAAAGGGCTTATTCTTTGAGTTCCTTGTACTCAGCAAAAACAAAGCTTTATTGTGTGGTATGAAAAGCGTAATTTAGAAGGTTGAAGTAGTTTAGCGAGGCGCCACAAAAAAAGCCATGCGTGGAAATCCTAATGGTTTCTTTGCGACCTTCTTTATGCGAACAAAAGAACTAAAACCAAAGAAATGTTCTAAGACCTGAACGAACACATCAATCCGACCGAAAAAAACTATTTTTACCTTTTTCAATTTCGATGAATAATATTCGTCCGAAAAATTGAAAATTACCTTTAAAGAAAGAAAAATCTTTTAGTACGTGATGATTTTAACAACGGGTTTTTCTAAAGTACAAAAGGAAAATAGCGGACATAAAAACGGATCCTCAGGTGGTGTCCTCGTTCTCTTAACATAACGAGAAAATGGGAAAACTGAACGAGTTCCTAAAATAAATGTTTGTTGTTCTCAGAGACAACAACGTTAATTACTCCAATAATTAAAACGCTCTGTTTCTAAACAAAAACCTGGTTTACCGTTTTTCATCTCGAATTGGTTTTATTCATATTTCGGGACCGATTAAAATTACTGGAAAAGCAAAATTGTTTTTACGAGTGCGCACGGCCGGAACTTTGTGGAAAAATCATGCTGTAAATAAAGCGGGGATATTCTTAATCGTATTTTAGCGCCCTCAACGTGCTCTGAATGTTTCTTTATAAAACCTCGCATGTTCTGTCCATTGCCTTCATAAAATTATACAATGAAATTTATGTAGTTTTTTTTTACAAAAGAAAACTGCATTTTTTTTAAAGCCGCCCGTCCAATCGAAAGCCCCATAAATCGTAAAAAAAAACGGCCACCATAAATAAACAAATCTAAATAAAAGCTCGGTAAATATACGAAACTTATTTGCATAATTCACAAGTTGTCAGTTTACCTTTCACGCAATGGTTCCGAAATTTAATATCATGTATAACCGTAATCCATCAACCAACACTAAAGGAAATACGGGTCTATCTACAACTACCCATCTTCCTTTCGGTATGTTAATTTATTTATAGTGGGCACTTGATTTTCTGAACGGCCAGAATTTACAAAATTAAGACTGAAAGGAAACAAAACATTGATCAGCTTCAGGAAGTAATCACCAATTTGTTGCTTTGTGTCTTTGTCATACAACCTAAGAAAGTTTCGAATATTACTCGGATCATACATTAATTAAACTAAAATTACTTAGTTAGCTTAGAAATATAAAATTTTACACCAAAACACCAGTTTTAGGTTAAAGATATGTAGCTTATCAAAGCTAATTCGAATTCAAAAATCCAAAGTTTTGTCACAGAGAAGCCCTAAGGAAGTAAATAACAAAAACATCGTCTAAATAGAAATCCATTTAAAGCAAAGCACAGAGAGGACAAATCCAACAAGGAAAAAAAATCAAGAATGCTTTGAAAACCCCCTTTTCACCCATCACTCAAGTCAACCTAAACTGGGGTTCGTACAAGAAAAATGAATTATAGTAAACCATTCTGAAACGAATTGAAAGAAACTAGATTATGTGCTTGGAATTAATTAAACGCGGACGTAACAAACGACGTTCTGTCCGATGCGAATCCATTAAATCGTAAATAAGATGTACTACATTTTCCACTTCTGTGAAATTCTAAAGCTATTTTTAACTCTAGAGTAAACTAATTCCGACTTTTTTTTAGAAAAAAAAATCTTGTTAAGGTTTCAAAAGAAAACTTGCTGCTTTCGAAACTTAAATAGGTTAGAAGGTTATAACTGTGTTTCATAAACGTAAAAGGAAAAATAAGCCAAAATAAGAGGAGCAGAACATAAGAAATAATATTCGTTGACATTTTCTTATGATTTCTAAATGTATTAGACCTGAGTTAATAATAATTCCTGGAATTTCTGTTGTAATTAAACATCCTAAATGTACGGAAATTGTAAATTTAAAATACTGAGTTTGCGGTACAATTAAACATTTCATTGTCGAGGTCACTGAAATCATCAAGACCCTTAACAACTTGAATCGTGACACTGGTTATCATCTATCATACATATGGAATTCTGTAATCTCTACTGTTGCAGAAAAGTCTCTATTTAGTTGAGATTCAGCTTCGTTTCTGCCTCTTATTTTTTCCCTGGTCTATTTCGCAGTAGACGCAGTTCGACCAGAGAATGTTTAGTCCCACTTGCCCACTTCATTTAGCCAAGGCGCAATTAGCAAGGACGCAGGCGCCATTTGAGGTGAACTATACATTTGTCCCTTTAAAATGTATAGTTCGCCCCAAATGGCGCCACCGTCCTTTCTAAATTGCGTCTTGGCTAAATGAAGTGGGCAGGCCTTATATGTAATATTAATTCAGCGGGCCTTGCTGCCACCTTCAAATTTATTAGTTATTCTTTGCTACTCGACCTGAAAAGAGGTGGTTAAGGAACTCCACATGGTAACTAGTAAACCATGTGTTATCTCGTAATCTTTCAGTTATTCTTTGCTACTCGAACTGGAAAGAGGTGCTTAAATAACTAGTAAACCACGTGCTAACTGCAACTATATTCAATCTACGAGTAGTAAAATTTAAGAGTAAATTAAAGTATTTATTCAAAATCTTTCTATTGGTTTTACTAAACATTCTCTGGTCGAACTGCGTCTACTGCGAAATAGACCAGGGAAAAAATAAGAGGCAGAAACGAAGCTGAATCTCAAGGCAGGCCTTATATGTAATATTATTTTGATAGATAACAAGTTAGGTGGCGCTGCAACACTTACAACTGCAAACGCGGCAAATACAAAATAAATAAAAAGTATAACAGTACTAAACAGCAGCATTGGGTAGAATTTTGCATCTTCTTAACTTTAGTTTTAAAAAACAACAATTCCAAAGCTGTTAGGCTCCAAATGAAAATTGAGTTTTAATTTTATTTCAAATTTGCTTTCTTCAGACGTGATTTGTTCAAATGTTTTAAAATCCAAAATTCTGTTAATGTTTTAATAGTTCGTAATTACAGTTGGAAACTGTACTTTTTTTAAAGCTCTAGTCTGTTGAAGAAATCACCAGGAATTTCTGACATTTCGCATTAATTTTTGAACTGAGTGCTGAGTAAATTTTAACATTGCGTTTTTTGTAACTTGTAGGCTTAGTTAAGATGATTGTCCTACCTAACAGAAACTGAATTTTAAATTTAAAAGCGAGATTATAGATATCAAAGCTAGTTTGTCAGTGATTTTTTTATCAGAGTGTGTTAAAAGCCTACTTTTCCATTTATGTTAACAAACCGTGCAGTTCATTTATATGATAGCGAGAATTCATTTGAAATTGCGGTTATAATTTAAAAAAGGAAAAGAGGAAAAAAAGATAAACGGACTATATTTACGCTAAGGCTTTTTATAATGTCAGGAAAATGTGGACTTATTACGTTCATGGAAGGAAGGAATTAAATTTAACCAGCTTATATTTCCCACTGTAAAATATGAGTGGTCTCTATGTAAATTAAAACCTAGCGCAATTTAGACGGGGGAGTTCTCAGTGAGGTTTATTTTTTGCCTGCAGTTTATCTACTATAAAATGAAAAACGGTCCGTACTCTTTATGTAAGCTTGCTTCTCCGTAAAAAAATTTCACCGAAAGAACGGAGTGCCCGTTGTACAAAAACAGACCAACCTCATTTGGGTTGAAGGTTTGGACCGTAAAAATTGCTTGGAACTGAATTGTAAAAGTCATCAGTTTACGCACGGGTTGTATTAAAGTTTAAAATAAAAAAAAAGTCCGGCTACGTTGCACACGTAAAAATACAGCAGCTCGTAAAATTGCATTTCAGATCCTGCATTTTATATATGGAAAGAAGGGATACCTGGAATATTTTATTTCGACCGAATTTTTATTCCTCTTCGTACAGATGTAAAAACGACCGATCGATAAAATCAGAATTGAGGGTGCACGAATTTATCGGTTTGTTTTTAAAAAGCAAACACGAAAAGGTTTCGCTGGTTTTATAAACACGACCCCGTTTCCTGCAATTTTCGATAATGACAAATTCGCAATTTGTTACTCGAGATCTCACGAAATAATCGGGAACGATTTGTTTTATTTGTTTTTTTTTTTTTTAATAAAAGGCGAACAGTTAGTACTATTCAATAAATAACAAATACTCCGGAAACTGGCTGCAATCCACTTTATGTAGCTGGCTTTTGTTGTAAAGTTTGAATGGAATACTTTTCGTTAATTATGCACTGACTTAAACTCCTATTTCAACTCCATAATACCCCAAAGTTTGTCGTCCTCCTCCTCGCGAAATGTTTGACTAAAGTTTAAATGGCCACTTTTTGTACTTATATTAAGAAGATTCATCGACTGAATGACATCTGCAGATACGAACTTGTTTAATTTTTTGGTTTTTATATCAGAAATTAAAGATTATAATGTAGAAATGCGACCATATCTGAATGAACATTTGTTTTATAACATTTCTTATAAAAATAGGATTTTCCAGGCTAAAATTTTAAAGAAGTCAAAAATTACTAATTAGAAATTTGAACCTTTGAAAATACCAAGTTTATTAACAAATATTTGAGAATTAAGTTCAGTGTTTGATTCCTTTTTCAAATAAATAAAGAAGGAAATAAGAGACGACAACAGAGTAACACCCAATTTAAAATCGTTTAAAATCCGAACCTCCAAACGTAGCTTTTGGAAATTAGTGAAAATCGAAACTGAAAAGCATTGTAATTAAACACTCAAGTTCGAATATTCCAGATTTTAATAAAGTTTCATAGCAGGGCACAAGAAATGTAAGAATTCAAAATTGTTATAAACGAAAAGACAAATAGTCGACATATAAGAAGGCATTTAAGTTTATAATTCTTGGGCTAAAATGTTGAACAGAAATCCCAAAATTAAAAACGAAACAACTTTGCGACATTGGGGACCCCAAAATTTTGAGTAGTAACGAACATTTTCAGAATTAATAAGGTAAATTTTCAGAATTAATGGAACCTATTTATTGCTTGGAACATTTAAAATATAATTTAAAAATTAAAAAATGTTTGAATTTGCGAAATCGTATAAATTATTCTGATAATATCAGTTATGAACTTCAAATGAGACTTTTCAGAATGTATCTTTACTAAAGTAAAATGAGCTGAAAATCAACATTCCACAACTGCTCAGAACTCAGAATATAAAAGATAAAACGTAGCAAACTTAAGTTATATTGCGACATTACAACACCCTTGCAAAGCTAAAACATTGAAAATTCCAAATGCTGACCGTAATAATGAAAAGCTAATTTGAAATCTCCAGCTAGGCCTTATGGTTTATAAATTAATTTCCAGAATAAATCGAACTTGCAAATTCTTAAATTAATCTGAAAAATTCAATGTGAACCTAAAATCATCAGGGCTTTCAGAATCAATGAAACATAAGATGCAAATCAACCGAAACTGGCCATAACCCAGAAATTCAAGAATAAAATTGTAAATTAGCCTCAGATTTTCAAAATTCAGAAACTTAAGAAAAACAGTTAAAGTTTTGAAATATTTTAATTCACAAATTTAAAACCACCAACAAATAGTTAAAGGACTGCAAGTTGGATTTTTTGTTAAGGATAAGTATGAATTAACGCTTAAATTACCAAAATTGTTATAATAATTAAAATGGTAAACGTCAAAGAAATTACAACAGTTCTTCAAAATTAAAATAATTTTTTAAAATCGGGATAATCAGACTAAAATTTTACAGAATTTCGGAACTGAAAACTTGAGCAAACATCTGTTAAGTAAACTTGGAAAATTGACAGCAAAATTTGTAAATTAGGGATTATTGTTTGACATTTAAAACTCAAAAATTCAAAAATTGAAGTAGGAACTCCACAAATGGAAAACCATTTAAAGTGCAAATTCGAATGTAAGAACTACAATCCGAATTATTTCATAAAACCTAAATTTCCACTATTTATAAAATTTAAAAAATGTAGAAAGTTGAGTTTATCTTTTATTTTATTGTGACAGAATATTCAAAAACAAGATAAACACTTTTCTAACACTAATATCTTATACTGTTTCTATGGTCCATAAAGAGCTCACTTGTTATGTTGCCTTTAAAATACGCTTTTCTCTATAAAATACGTCGTCAATGACAACGTATTTTATAGGCCTTTAAAATACGCTTTTCTCTATAAAATACGTCGTTGCCTAGCAATTTTCGCATTTTGTGTAAATAATAATTTATTAAAATTTTTAATAATATATTAGTGAAAGATATTAGTGTTAGAAAAAATCTTGAAGACAACTCGTGTTTTAAAGTTCTATAAAACACTTATTGTCTTAATAGCTATAAACTCAGCACATTCCAGGTAACATTTTTGGAACACCATGCCTGAAACTAGTGAATACTTACAGCAAAATTTGAAAATTACTAAAATTAGGGATCATTAAGTATTTAATATTTCCTATTCTGAAAATTCAAAAATTTTAAGTGTTAAAGTTCATAAATGGAAATCGCTTACAGAACTACAAGAACTACAAGCCAGATAATTAAGTACTAGATTGGTCAAAATCGAGATGAACTTGAAAGTCACAACTTAAACCGAAATTTTAGAATAGAATGCCAGATCTGGAAAGCCGAGCTTACGAATGCTAAACCGTAATGTTAGACATTTAACATTCTAATATTCAGAAATTCCTGCTTTGGTAATGAATATTTCAGTACTAACCTTAAAATATCTTGCCCTTAAATTAATATCTATAAGAACTTATTAGAAAAATTCATCGAAATTCAACAGTGTTATAACTTTTTCAAATTAGAAAATTCAAAAAAAAAAAATAAATAAATAAAAATAATAAGAAATAAACTAGAATAGCGAGAATAATTAAAACAAGATTTACAAATTGGGCTATTAAAAATTTTGAAAATTCTAAAATTCTCCCTTTAACCGTTAAAACCTTCCTAAACTAATATTAGTGGTGCAAAATCGCATTCCACCAAACTTCAACAGTTAAAAAGTGAATATAAATAAAAAGCAGAATTTCCCCAAAGAAAATTTGATTTCGTTTTTAAGACAAATTTAGAAAACTAGAAGTAAAAACTTGCATTTAAGAATGTAAATATTCTGAATCATTTTATGCGGCCTAGAAAAACGAAGGAGGAACCTAAAGAAAACTAAAATATAAGCAGAAATTCCGTGTTTAAAATTAAAATTTGTATAAACTACATAGTCCAGTAAACGAAGGATTTTACCCTACAAAAGGTCGGGTAGTTCTGAATTTTTGATATGTTGTATAGGATGGTTGGTTAGTGAAAAATCCAAATTTCCACAATTCCCCCTCCTCCGCTCCCTCCGCTATCTTCTGGAAACCACCGAAAATCGACACTTCTTTCAGTTTCTTGCCTACAACTTCTTTCTGATGAATTTTAGCACAAAAAAAGTTATTTACCGATTTGAAGAGGACAAAATTTCCTGCAAATTTGTCATTTGAAGTGTTTTGTACAATTAATATTAACGGAGCTATGAAGCTTCCAAAAAAGGCTAAAATTGCGTACTTAGCAAAATTTTAAGTTTGTTTCCAATTTACATCGCAATAACTCCGTAACACTTAATTTTAGCATAAAAGCCCTTATAATCAATCTTGTAGAGAATTTAATTACCTACAAAATCCATGTATCAATTTTTTTACGACTAATGCAACAGAGTGGGGATAAATATACAAAAAAAATAAAAATAGGGATTTTTTCAAGTTTAATGCAGTAACTCTCTTTGGTTCATTATTTCTAATAATAAAAGTACGACCTTTCATTTCAAACAGAATATTCTGTATACCTAGATGCAAATTGAATGTAATTGTGTGTTGGCGAACGTCAGTGAAGTCTCGTGGGACTACCAGAAAAAAACTTTTTAAAAAACAGCACTTTCTTCTTTTATTTGCCTGCGACTTCTTTCTACTGCTCTTCAGCTCAGAATGAGTTATTTGCCGAGTATTATATATACTGCCTTTCAAAAAAAGTGCAACACCTCGAGGCCGTTGGCCGATTTTCATAAATTTTTCACAGAACAAGTATTTCGACGATATGAACAAATGATTAAAATTTCAGATATCTAGGAGCCGTTTTTTTTTTGTTTTTTACCTTTGTAACAATAAAACGAAAGAAATTGGTTTGTGTTTTTCCTGGTTGTTATCTGTACATTTTTGAAAATAAGTACAATAAAGTGAATTACAAGAGTGTTAAAATGCCTAAAGTTCGTCAACCTCGACAGTACTATCATTTGGCTGAGTCCCAGAAGGGCCAGATTATTGGCCTAAAAAATTAAGGAAATTCTTTTCGCGGAATTGCGAGACAAATCGGTTGTAATGCGGCAACTGTTATGCGATAGTGGCGAAGATAGAACGAGGAGGCCAATTATCGTCGACGAAATGGGTTTGGTCGTCCTAGAGCCTCCACTGTACGTGAAGATCAACGTCTTCGAGTAGTAGCTGTCAGAGACTGATTTACCCCAACACGAGCAGTGGGAAACGAGTGGGTTGCATCAATAGGACGTCCAATCTCAACAAGCTCCGTCTATAGAAGAATTCTTTCTTTTGGGCTGCGTTCGCCCCATCCTCTGTTAACCTCTCCCCTCACTCCTAATCACCGGGCCCGTAGACTGGAATGGTGCAATGAACGGAGCAACTGGGCTCAAGATTGGCAACGGGTGGTCTTTAGCGACAAGTCCAGGTTTTGTCTTTGGGCTCATGACCGCCGTGGGAGGGTGAGGCGTTTCCGTGGGGAGCGGCAAAATCCCAACTTTTTTGCCGAGAGACACACTGCCCGTACACCTGGGGCAGTGGTTTGGGGAGCGATATGCCATGGAAGCAGGTCACCATTGGTATTCCTTGAGGGCACTTTGACAGCTCCATCTTACATCGCGAGTGTGCTGGAGCCCGTTTGTCTTCCATACCTTCAAGGTCTCAACAACCCTATTTTCCAGCAAGACAATGCACGTTCTCATACGGCAAGGGCTTCAATGCAGTTCCTGGAAGATGCCAACGTTGACGTACTTCCATGGCCTGCTTGCTCTCCTGATTTGTCCCCCATCGAACATGTGTGGGATATGATGGGAAGAAAGGTGGGGCATTTGCGCTGTACCCCTAACAACTTGGAAGATCTCCGTATGGCCTTGAAAGACGCATGCGATGGCTTGTCACAAGCGGCCATCGACCACTTGATTGGAAGCATGCCTCGCAGGGTTAATGAGTGCCGGGAAAATCGTCGAGGACCTACACATTATTGATTTTTTCTTAAACTTTTAGTGTTGCGGTTTTCAATTTCTAATCATTTGTTGGTATCGTTGAAACACATATTCTGTGAAAATTTGAATAAAATTGGTCAACGGCGTCAAGGTGTTGCACTTTTTTTGGAAGGCAGTATATATTCTAAGGCCCAATTTTCTAAAAAGTTGGCTTATGTCTTTTGTGAAACCAATAGCCGTGAAGCTGTACCGCTCCCAACAAGGCAAAAGTAGCGATCAAAGAAAAAGTTATTTACCAACTTGTAGAGGACAAAATTTCCTGCAAATTTGTTATTTGAAGTTTTTCTGTACGATTAATATCAACGGTCTATAACGCTTCCAAAAAAGGCTAAAATTGCGTACTTAGCAAAATATTAAGTTTGTTTCCACTTTACATTGTAATAACTCCGTAACACTTCATTTTAGAGTAAAAGCCCTTCTAATCAATCTGGTAGAGAATTAAATTACCTACAAAATTCATATATCAATTTTTTTACGACCAATGCAACAGAGTGGGGATAAATTTACAAAGAAAAACGAAACTATCTAATGAAATTTGATGATATTCCTTACAAGATTAATTCTATACAAGTGCCGAGGAGTTATTTATTTATTTATCTATTTACTTGTAGCTAGGAAAACTGGGAAAAAACTCAATATTTTTCTAAGATCGCTACTTTTGCCTTGTTGGGGGCGGTACAGCTCCACCGCTATTGGTTTCACAAAAGACATAATAAGCCAAATTTTTAGAAAATTGAGCGATTGAGCCTTAGAATATATATAATACTCGGCAAATAACTCATTCTGAGCTGAAGAGCAGTAGAAAGATGTCGCAGGCAAATAAAAGAATAAAGTGCTGTTTTTAAAAAAGTTTTTTCTAGTAGTCCCACGAGACTTCACTGACGTTCGCCAACACATAATTACATTCATTTTGCATCTATGTATACAGATTATTCTGTTTGAAATGAAAGGTAATACTTTTATTATTAGAAATAATGAACCAAAGAGAGTTGCTGCACTAAACTTGAAAAAATCCCCTTTTTTATTTTTTTTTTGAATATTTATCCCCACTCTGTTGCATTAGTCGTAAAAAAATTGATACATGGATTTTGTAGGTAATTAAATTCTCTACAAGATTGATTATAAGGGCTTTTATGCTAAAATTAAGTGTTACGGAGTTATTGCGATGTAAATTGGACACAAACTTAAAATTTTGCTAAGTACGCAATTTTAGCCTTTTTTGGAAGCTTCATAGCTCCGTTAATATTAATTGTACAAAACACTTCAAATGACAAATTTGCAGGAAATTTTGTCCTCATCAAATCGGTAAATAACTTTTTTTGTGCTAAAATTCATCAGAAAGAAGTTGTAGGCAAGAAACTGAAAGAAGTGTCGATTTTCGGTGGTTTCCAGAAGATAGCGGAGGGAGCGGAGGAGGGGGAATTGTGGAAATTTGGATTTTTCACTAACCAACCATCCTATACAACATATCAAAAATTCAGAACTACCCGACCTTTTGCAGGGTAACCCCCCTTTTTCGGCTCCGTTTACTGGACTAACACTCCAACTACAGGATGCAAAATCGGAAATTTTGTACATTCCAAAACTTTTGATTTTTTTAGTTTTAAGTTTTAAATTTTAGAACTTGCAAATTAATCAGCCAACGCAACGTCCCAAAACTAATAGAATTTCGGAAAATAAGGAATGTTTTCTAAATTTCAAAAATTCAGTTTATAAAATGGAACTTAATTTAAGAACTTATAAATTGAAAACTATTTAAAATTCTGGTCAAAACTCGGGAACTACAATCCGAAATTTTCCTGTAGCAGAGTATACAGTGTGTCCCCGGATGGAGTTGACAATAGGTATGATTTACCAAAAATTTTCGAATTGGATTTTCATATTTTGGGATTAATCCCTGCTCGGTCTGAAACTTATTTTTAGTTTACTTTCGATTTTTTTAAATCAAGTAGGCCTTTACAGTTGAGCAAAAACTCTTTTCGTTTCAGGTAAAGTACCTTTTCCGTTCACAGTACTCCAATGTGTTACTAAGAAAAGATGTTCAGCATGAAAAGTTATGGCGTTATGCAAATTTTTAGAGCGATCGGCCTACTTTGATAAAATTCATTATTTGTAAATTTTGTTTCAGGTAAAGTACTGTTTCCGTTCATAGTACGCCAATGTGTTACTAAGAAAAGTTGTTCAGAATGAAAAGTTATAGCGTTATGCAAATTTTCAGAACGATTTGATAATAGAAATTGACAATAGGAAAAAAATCTTTATTATTAATTTTACGACGAAAAGTAATTCTTTATTAAAAATTCCGAAAATTTGCATAACGCCATAACTTTTCATTCTGAACAACTTTTCTTAATAACACATTGGCGTACTGTGAACGGAAACAGTACTTTACCTGAAACGAAATTGACAAATAATGAATTTTATCAAAGTAGGCCGATCGTTCTGAAAATTTGTATAACGCCATCATTTTTCATTCTGAACAACTTTTCTTAGTAACACATTGGCGTACTGTGAACGGAAAAGGTACTTTACCTGAAACGAAAAGAGTTTTTGCTCAACTGTAAAGGCCTACTTGATTTAAAAAAATCGAAAGTAAACTAAAAATCAGTTACAGACCGAGCAGGGATTAATCCCAATATATGAAAATCCAATTCGAAAATTTTTGGTAAATCATACCTATTGTCAACTCCATCCGGGGACACACTGTATGTAGCGTTTAACCAAAATTTCTAAAAATTAAAAAAATTACTTCGGTTATGAGAATTAAACGGACAAAAAATTCAGGTTTACTATAGCAAATCCTTGAATATTAGACAATTATAAACTTTTAAAAGTAGAACCTTTAGATTGAAAATTTATGGAGGGATTTTACTAAATGGAAATGGGAAATGGTTGTAGTAAATCTAGAAATTAAACTAGCGGAAATTTTAGTTTCATAGCAATACCTACTGGAAAAACTCGCTGGCGCAGGGGCAAGAGCGCTGGGCTCCTAGCTAGGAGTCTTTGGTTCGAATCTCACGCACTAGTAAGGATGCTTACAAAGAATTCCCCACTGTTCGAGGTCGGTACTTGAGCGAGCGAAGCCATTTAATCGCTTGGTTACAATTAACGATTCTGTCTGCGGGGTGGACGCCTTCAGATAGTAATAAAACATACATATTCACCAACTCCGCAGAAGGCAACGGGAAACCACTGCAGAGAACACATTTCCCTAGTAAATGAAACTTAAGGCTGCACATACACACACAGCAATGCTTTATTATTACTTTATATTTTGAAATACGTGAACACCAAGATGTGAAGATCAAGAAATTTTGTTAAGTTGTTGGCTATTCACATTAGAGCTTAAATTTTCAAAATTTAAAAACAAAAGAATGACCCTGATTACTTAGAAGGCCGTCACCCATCACGTTGCCGATTATACTCGCTTAAGCAATATAGTGCCTTATGTTAATCGTTCAGATTTGACAGATTAATCAGTTCTGTTACTCTCAGGCAAATATCAAACCAAATAAAACAAAGCTTGCGTTTCTAAGTCGAAAGTAGGTAAGAATCTCAAACATTCAGTAATTGGAACAAATACAGGTTGATAAATGGAATATTAAGGAATGCAAAATCCACAATAAAATATTTAAAAAAAAGAAACAAATACGTATTTCGGCATGCCTAATGGAAGACCTTCTTGGTTAAGTTTAAGTTGATCTCTGAAGGTATTGTTCTGTTTTCCAAATTACTAAAGTAAACCGAAACTCCAGAAACCTTGTTTGCCATTCTCACAATATTAAGAAGAGAATTATAGATTTTAAACTGTTCAAAATTCAAAATTTGTAACCACGATTTGTGAATTGTAATCTTAGCATACTAAAGACTTTAAAAATTGGTATTCATGATAAGTGAAAACCAAATTCGAAAAGCACAACTTACTTAATCGCTGACTCTGGTGCCTTTCGGTGTCGAGTTTCCATTCGTTTCTGTTGAGTGCTATTCTTGCAGCTTATGTCCTCTTCGATCCTCTGTTGCTCAGCGCTTCATCTACTACATCGTCCTACTTGGTTCTTGGTCTACCTCGTATTCTCTTACCCTCTACTTTGGCACTCCATACAGCTTTCGTAATTATATTTCCTTGCATCCTCACAATGTGTCCATCTCAGATCTCAGCGCAGTTGATTGTTTTCGATTTTTACATCATTTGGAATTCTGTCTTTTCTATTAACTTCGGCAACTTTTCTCAGAACTTTCATTTCTGTAGCTTGTTTGTTTTTCTGTTAGCACCCACGACTCGCTACTATAGGTAGACGTTGGAACAACATTTTAGTTTTCTTGGAGACCTGTTTGTTATTCAAGAATTTTTTATTCATGGTGTAAAAGACTCTGCTTGCTGCACCAAGTCTGCTATTAAGTTCTTCCGTAATGCGACCATCGCCGCTAATTGTAATACCGAGATATTTGAAAGTTTGTTCCCGCTGCACTGGTGTGTTTTGAAGTGAGATAGCGCTGTCCCGGGCACTTCTTCCCACTTGTAACACTTTAGTTTTTTCTATATTAATTTTAATACCAAAATCTTGCGCCAACTGTTGAGATTATGCTGGATGTTGTTTTCGCTGTTGCTAATTAGTATGACGTCATCTGCATACATTTATTCCTTGACCCCCTGTGTAGCGAAAGGTCGTCAAGCTTGCTTTCTTTAAAATTTCTTCCATTACTAAATTAAATAACAATGTCCTTAAAATACTCCCTTGCCGTACTCCGACATTCGTTGTAAAAGATTTCGAAATTGCATTAGAGGTTCTAACATAGTTCTGATTATCGATGTACAGCCTTGTGATTGCTGATATTGTAACGGTTTTATAACGTTTATTTAAAACTTCGGTCGGTGGTGTGAATTATTTAGTAACAGATTTAAACAATGTAATAATTAACACGAAACAAGAACTTAAACACAAAAACATAACACTAATATTAATCCGTAACACTAACTAATTTATTTTTTTCACTACTAGTATTAGAAGATGTCATTATTGACCTTATTTTCGAGCCCAGAAGATGAATTTCTCTCCTAGTGGTCAATAATTTTTTATTATTGACTACTGGTTAATAATAAAAACAATTGCTATGCATTCAGGTGCCTATTTTAAATATGTTTTACCCAAATGTCAATTGAAATTAACCTCTCCCCTTGTTTTCGAGCAAGGCTATTTGATTTTTGTGGATATTTAGAAATAAATATACGCATCTGTCATTTTATTTTTTATTTATGTAAAAATGATCAATTAAAAGGAATAAAGGTGCTAGTAGTGAAAAAAATAGTGTATAAACCACGGTAGAGAAGACTTTTCTCAGCCTCACAACTTATTTCCCTCCATGCTTCGCATGTCGGGAAATAATACTGCTCGGCTGAGAAAAATGTCTTCTCTACCTTGGTCTATAATATACTATTTACAGTTTATGTGTATTCACTTATTCGTACTTAATCCGCGCACATTTGTATTAACCTAGCGCTTGGTCGCGTCGATAGCTTTTGGTAGGCCCTCTCTGGTAGACTGGGGTTCGCTCAAGAGAACGCGCCTTTTATATACGAGCTATGGTGTTCCAGAATCCACATTCGAAGTCTGGAAGCGATGAGTAATCAAAGAGTCTGGAACTGCTGACGCATACTACCGAAATGATTCATACTCGCGCCGACAGCTGACGCGTCTTGTTACAGTATGTTCTCCAACTCCTTGTTTTTGAAAGTCGTCCAAATATATTCCCTTTTTACATGGTCAAAGGCCTTTTCAAGGTCAAGAAAGCATAGCGTTACTTTGCCGTATTCAATAACTTTCTCAATTATCTGTGTTATAGTAAAAATGTGATCTTGTGCACGCCTGTTTGGCCTAAATCCACATTGGGGCTCTTGCGTAGTTAGTTCCACTTTCTCACCTTCTTCTTCGTATCCTCTTGGCAGAGGAGTCATGATCGACTTTATTCGTGAGCTTCTGTTGCTTTTCTCACGATTTGTCTCGATTTTTCTCTGTTTCTAGATGTACCTATCGCCTGATGTTCTGAGGTGTTATATTTTTCCTTTATTTCAATCACTTAGGGCCTTAGGCGACCTTGCTCTTGCTTTGGTACCTTCCATTTTACCTTGGACTATCAGCTTTTCAGGATTGTCTTCATGCCTTCTTCATATATGGCCAAAATATTTAAGAATGTAGCTATATACTATTTGGGATAGTCGACGAGGTTCTGCGATTTCCCTTAAAATTGACTTATTTGTTCTTCTGCAGTCCAGAAAATTCGCAATATTCGCCTCCAGCACCGCATTTCCAGTGTATCTATTCTTTTTCTGTCTTGGGCTTTCAATGTCCAAGACTCTGCGCTATATACTTAATAGGACTGGGAACACTAGCGTTGTTACGACTTCGTTTTTTGTATTTAGGGTTATATCGCTGTCAGTCCATGTTTTGTTTGCTGTCGTACTAAGGAGTGAAATTCGAAAAGCACAAATCAAATCAAAAGGTGATTTGTTTGTTAATAATTTGAGTTACCTTCCAAAACTATTTATATTCTTAGAGATTGTGATTTTCTACAAACCAAAGCCAAAAATTGTGTAGTAGAAAAGTAGAATTACAAATTACGCTGGAATTTCCAAAATTTTGGAAAAAGTAATTGTATAGCCCCCTGAATTAAGAAATCTAAAAACTGAAATTTAAAAAATAGGCAATGAAAACCCTGAAATTAAAGTAGAAATTCAAGAGCACTTCTGCTATTTAAAAATTTCCGAAAGATGTCATTTAACGGTAATAAAAAACCAAACCATCATATTAGGAAACTTAATTCAAATTCAGCCTCAAATTCAAAAATCAGGGCTTAAATTTCCAAAATTGCCAAGGAAATAAATAAATCGCAGTAGAGCAAAGCGATTTCAATCAAACAAATAATAAAAATTCGCTTACAATAGGTAGATAACCTCAAAATAAATTAATAGCACGTTTTAACAAAAACACGAAAAGATCTTCCCACAAATCTTTTTGGAAATTAGTAAAGTAAACCGTCTTGACATAAATGTTACCCATATAAAACGTAAAGGCAAACCGCGAGTTTTCGCGTGCTGTTTAGTATTTAAATTTTTTACTAAGCTTTGTCGTAAAAAGATTTTAGATACGAGTGTCTCCGTCGTTTCCGTGACCACACGTATAATGAGGTCGGAGAATTATTACTCGAGTTACCGAATTATAATATAAAAAAATTCTTCTCTTCCCACCTTCAGAAAAAAAGACGGAAGAAAGCGCATTATGTGAAATTTGTACGTCTCTTATAGTGCCCCATCTGCGTGCAACGAATTGCAATCTGACAAGAGCCAACGTATTAGTTAGAACTCATGAATAAATTACTTGCGGGTTTCATTACGTTGAAATTAATTAAGATACCTTTATAGATTTGCTTGTTTCTTATTTTGAAGGCATAATCGCGAGGTGTAGATTGATTATGCACGTGCGATGTAAATCCTTTCCACTTTATTTTCAACTTGGGGAAAGAAGTAATCTGTTCGGGGAGCTCTTTCGCTTATTAAGTTCCTTCATTGCTTTTGTAAGGGCCTTGAAATTCCAGTCCTTAAACGACACAGCTCAGCTGAATTTTTTTTTTTAATAATTTTGTAAAAACGAGTCTAGCCATTTTTTTGAATTTTTTTAATGGAAGCGCGTGAATCAAACGGTTCAAAAATGTCTAAAAACCTTAGTCTAGAGTCTAGAATGTGCATAAAACGCTATCGATAATTAAAGAGCAACGAGAGAAAGTAAGTGGGTGAAGCAATAACGATTAATTATTCGAAGCTTCTCGTACCTTCTACATTATATAGCAGCAATCCTTCATTCACTTTTACATTTCGCTGCATGTAGTTTGTAAAATTAATTCCTGGAATATTTACGAGCTTTCGGTTTTGCAATACGAACGGGGAAATTTCTCATAATTGAAGTAGATGGACAAAGGTCGTTCGTGTTCTCTTAATTACGTTTAGTTTTGCTAACTGATCTCGAATATTTACTTCGTTAAAATATCTAATTCTAAAAATAATTTAGGTGATTTCGGAGCTTTTATCGGGTATTTCCAGAAGAGTGAAGCGGGATTAATTAATCTGTTAATAATTTAGGTTATCTCGAATGTATGTTTTAGTTAAACACCTTCGTAAGCTTCTTATTATTCAAAAGGACCCATTTCAGAACTTTAACACATGTTTCTCAAACAATAGAGATAACGCGGAACTTTCAAACTTTAACCAGAATAATGCCTAGCAAAACGTATTTATAAGTCGGGTCGAATATGAATGAATATTAATATTAGATTTATTAAAGTTACTCGTTTCCAATAAATACATTTATTGGTAATCAGTAATCAGTTGGGAATAATTCAAGAAACTCGTACAGATCATCAATATTTTCTTTTTGAAACAGGCTAATCAAACTTCTTCGGCTTTACGTCGCCTCTGAAGAAATAACAGTTCTTTGTAAAACCAGAAATTAAAGCCTTGAATTTGAAAACTGAGAACTTTGTCAGTCTGAAATTTTAACGTTAATCTTAAAAATTTTAAGTTCCGATTTAAGTAGGATTTCACTTTTCGGGGTAAAACTCAACGTCAAAATTTCTATTCCTGGTACTTTTAAAACATTAAAGTTTTACTGACAGAAATTTCAAACTAAACTGAGAAATCTTGACTTTAGTTAGAAAATTTATGTTGGGCAGTTTGAAACTACAACATTTGCATCATAAAAATAAAAATTTTGGTATTTGATCTAACATTTCAATTAGAAATTTAAGTTCAAACTCGAACTTGAAACCTGGTCTACAACTCTTAAGATTTAATTCTGCCAAAATTCTTTGTCTTGAAATATAATTCATATCCAAAAAGATTTAATTCAAATTTTTCAGACTGAAATGTTGGCATTAAATATGAATTTTCAACTATAAATCGAAGTTCAATGCAAAAGCAGCAAAGTCAAATTTGAGATTTAAAATTCAGCTTCGATATTTACGATTGGAAATTATTTAATTTTCAAAATTTAAAGCGCAAATGGAAATTTTCTGTGTTGAAATTTCAATTTCTGATTGTAATTCTTACCTAAGAAACTTCTTTATATTTTGGAGGATCTCTGTAATAATATGGAAATTTATTTAGGTACTAATTCTAAAGATTTTGAAAAATTGGATTTGAGTTTGAATCTTAGATTCGAAATTCAGTCATTAAAAATAAACCAAAGTTCCAAGCAATATCGGCAAACTCAAATTTGGAATTAAAATAAAACTTTAGGTACATTTACAATCTAAATTTAATTTTGGACTCAAATTTAAAAATTCCAATTTCTGGATGTAATTCATTCTTTAAAAAAGCTTAATTTTGGATTTACAAATAGAACTGTAAAAATCTCTATATCAACATAGAAATTTATTTATAGTTAAATCAAAATAAATATTTTGAGAATTTGTATTTATAGAATCCGAATTTCAGTTTCAAATTCGAAATTGATATAAGAATTTCAACCATAAACCATAGTTCCAAGCAAAAGCAGTAAAGTCAAATTTGAAATATAAAATACAACATTAAAATTTACAGTTACAAACTTAATTTTGAATATTTTGGGCTCAAATTTCAAAATGTTGGCCTTGAAATCCCAATTTCTGAATGTAACTAACAATTTAAAAAAAATATTCTGAATTTTCTGCCAAAAAATCTGTGTGAACATGGGCATTTACTTGGTAATTCAATATTTTGAAAAAAGTTCGAATTCCTATCTCAGTTTCGAATTTTGTAAGAAGTATGGATTTTCATCCATAAACCAAAATTTCAAGCAACAGCAACAAAATCCAATTTAGAATTTAAAATGCAGTTCCAAATTTAATTTAATTTTAGCATTGAAATTCCAATTTCTGAATGTAATTCGTACCCAAAAAAGTTTATTTCTAAATTTTGAAATATAACCAAAAAATCTCTGCATCAACTTGAAAATAAAAGATATCTCAGATTTGAAATTTAGGCACAAACTAAAAAACTTTAACTGGTGTTAACTAACTGTGGGCGAGCGGTTAAGCACTAAATAAAATCACAATAGGTAGTTCGATTATAATTTTATTTATTTATTATCGTAAGTTGTTTCGATCTACCCAGTATATTAGCAATTACAAGTATAGCAAATCTGATAGACTGGTCGAAACGTATGATGAAATAAGACTGACGAGACTGATTTTTGATTGTAAAAAAGGGTGGGTTTTAGTTAAAATATTTTTCGTTTTTAAGTATTTTGGGTTGCCTGACTTAAAAACAGCCAAGAAAGGATTGGATTTGTGTTTTCGGATACCGACTTTTAATCTCTTAATCATTTTTTTTAAACATTCAAAGTGATGAACAGAGTCGGTGAATGTTGGGTCATCAGTTTTTAAAAAATTATAAGGTATTTTTTCTAAAGTCAAATAAAGATTACGCTAAAATTATACAAATTTGCAAAAGGGAAGATAATATTGAACCCCACCCCGCAACATGCAAAAATCAATACATTGTTGATGGATGTCTTGCGTAAGTCCCTTTTTGTAAGTTTTACATAATAGGTCATAATTTAAGTACTATATTAAAATTGGTCGTTCTGGCCTTGCGTATGAAGGAAAGGTCTAAAAATTTTAATTCGTTCCCGACCTTTTTTTCAACTGTCATTATTTAACTGTACCCTTATTTAAAAATTATATAATTTTCAGCGCGTAAACATGCTACTAAAATTACCCCTTAACAAAAAAATATATATGTATTCATAAAAGCCTAATGAACATAATTCGTAAAAAAATAAATTTTAAATCAAGTGTAATGTCTAATGTGACACATGAGCTTGTCAGCTTTTACAGATTTTAGCAATATCGGGCCTAATATGTGATATAGCTACCCTCATTTCGTCATCAGTATTCCCAAGTCTTTCACGTTTTTTAGTTTTTATGTTCGTCAATGTTGAAAAACCCAGTTCACCCAAATATGATGTCGAAAACTGTAGCAAAATTTTCAGTGCTTTTGTAGAAAGAATTGGGTACGCAGCTTGCATAAAAATCCAAAGAGCCAGTTCAGAAAACTTCAATTTTCGAGTACCTACTATCCGTCGAAGAGTTAACAAACAGTTCTTCTTCTTGTAACTAGGATTCATAATTCGATCATAACTGCAGGAAATGGATTTCGAATCCGATGAAAATCGCGCTGGGTAGCACTGCTTCTGAATTGTTTTATTATTTCGCGGAACACTAACTTGTAACATGTTCACGGAACACCAGTGTTCCGAGGAACACCGGTTAAGAACCACTGGGTTAGACAGCCATATGACTTATTACTACATTATTCTACGGATCCACTATCATAAGCGATGCACAAGAATGTACATACCCAGTACGCGGCATATAAACTAGATACATAACACTGGAAATTAATGTTCAAACCAAAAGCATCAAAGTTAAATTTGAAATTTTTTTGAACAGTTTTAAGATTTACAATCCCAAATTTAATTTTGAAAACGTTACACTCAAATTTAAAAATGTTGATCTAGAAATTCTAATTTTTAGATAATTCATACTCAAATGTATATTTCTGATTTTTAAAGTTGAACAGAAGAATTTGAATCACCGTGGAAATTTATTTAAGAATTCAAAAAATTCTGAAAAGGAACTTCCAATCATAAACTGAAGTTCCAAGCAAAAGCTACAAACTCTAATTTGGAGTTTACAATACAACATGAAGATTTGCAATTCAAATTCAATTTTTAAAATTTCGAGCCCAAAAATAAAAATTCATACCCAAAAAGTTTGATTCTAAATTTTGAAATACGACTGAAAAATCTTTGCATCAATTTGGAAATGTAAATTATTTTGAAAACGTGGATCTGCAAAATTCGAATTTTAAGTTCAGAATTGAAATGTACCCACAAAATTTTCAATCATAAATTAAAGTTCAAAGTAAAATGTGAAACTTTAATTTTAAACCTCCAAATAGAACTGCAACTCTGCATCGAAACTTATTTACGAATTCAGTATCTATAATTTTTGCGCTAAATACGAAATTTCAGCCATAAACCAAGTTCCAAAGTTCCAAGTAAAATCAGCAAACTGACGACTTACAATTCCAAAATCCAAGCAAAAGCAACAAACCCTAATTTATAATTTAAAATGTAAATCATAATTTACAATTCCAAATACAACTTTGAGAATTTCAATCAGAAATGAGAATTTCAATCAGAAATTTAAAATTTTTGGCTTGAAATTTCAATTTTTGTATGTAATTCATACCCAAAAAAGTTTAATTCTAAATTTTGAAATGAAACTGAAAAATTTGCTTCAATATGAAAATTCTAGCTGTTTTTGAAAACCTGGCTCTGCAAAATTCGAATTTTAATCCCAGATCCGAAATTTTGATATTAAATATGGAATTTCAACCATAAACTAACATTAAAATCTAGAATTCAGAATTATATCTTGAAAATTAAAAACATCAATTAAATTTGAAATTGTTGGTCTTGAACGTTTTTGAATGTAATTCTTACTCAAAAACGTTAATTCTGAATTTTTAAACACAAGTGAAAAATCTCAAAAATCTGCAGAGTTCAAATTTCAAGCCCAGATTCGAAATTCAATTTTGAAATTCACACCGCAAATTTTTGGCTCGAAATTTCAATTCGTGGTTGTAATCTATGCTCTAAATTCTAAATTTTCAAACTAAACTAAAAAATCTCTGATGACTTACCATTTAAAAATATTTTGAAAATTTCTGCAGTATCCGAATTTCAATCTCAAATTCGCAATTTCAGATTTTTTAAAGTGAAATTTCAGCCATAAACCAACGTTTGAAACAAAAGCAACAAACTCAAATTTTATGATTTAGAATTTAAAATACAATTTTGAAAATTCAAAGCACATGTTACCTCTATTGTTGATCGTGAAATTTCAATTTTTGAATTTCATACCCAAACGAATGAATTTTTACATATGGAATTTCAGCCATAAACCAAAGCTTCGAGCAAAAGCAACAAAATCGAATTTTAAATACAATTCTATGATTTAGAATTTTAATTACAATTTTGAAAATTCAAAACAAAAATTTCAAATTATGATTTTTGAATTTTTTACCCATAACAAATTAATTCTAAATTTTCAAACTTAACTGAACTTTATTTACTAATTCAAAATATTTTGAAAATTTTGAACTACAGAATCCGAAATTCAATCGCAGATTCTAAATTTAAGTATTTTAATGAAATTTCAACTGTTAATTAGAATTCCCCAAAGCAACAAAGTCAATGTTGAAATTTTAAAACAAATTTAATTTAATTCAATTTTTGTATGTATGTAGCTCACACCCAAAAAATTCTAATTCAGAAACTGAACTTCCACATCAAAATGGGAATTTACAGAAATAAATCCAAATTTTGAAGCTGAGTTAGAATTTCACTCTTAAATTTGAAATTTTGTACATTGTTCCAAGCAAAAGTCAAAGTAAAAATTTAAAAACAACTTTTACATTTAAAATTTTGGCTTGAAATTTTATTTTTGTTATGTATATAATTCACAACCAAAATATTCTAATTCAAAAATTTCAAGCTGAGCTTCAACATATAAGAATTTATTAATTCAAAATATGTCAAAAAATTCTATCTAAAAGATTTACACTACACTAACTTACTCGTTCATAGGAAAAATTGATAAATCATTTGATAAAACTCGCACAAATGATAGTAAAAATGTTGATAGTACTGGGCAAAAAAGTATTTCGCACTTTAAATTTAAAAAAATAGTATTGAACATTTGAACTTAACAAACATAACACACATGTTTCGCCTAACACGCACTGAAACTATTTTATTATTTAACCAAGCCCCGAAAGTGAATACAAGATACTTGCGACATCTCAAAAGCACGAAACAGGAGAACTCGAAAATTACGTCATAGATAACATTTTGTCACCACGAAAATTCCCACGTAATTCAATTTTCACTTTTCGTACACCCACAAAAGTCCTTTGGGACTTCGCTTTAATAATACATGAGGATAGTAACGAACTCGTAATTAAAACCAACGAAATTCACAAGAACTTATGTTGATCTTTTTTCTAAATTAAAATTTGAACTGTTACAGCACTTAATGCATATTCTTTTATCTTTTCGGTTTGATTAAATTCCTATCTTTTGCTTAAGAATTATATATTAGGACGTATCGGCTTTCATCTGATCGTTTTACATTTTTTCTTATCTAAGTTGGGCCTTTGTTAAAATATATTGCTTTGAAAATTGCTTTTTTATCATTCGCTTTAATACGTTCTCGTCTGTCTTTTGCATTTACATTCTAAATCTTTAAATTTCCTTTTTTGCTTTTATTTTATTTACTTGTATGTATTTCTTTTGCTATTAATGAGGTTGTTTTTATTTCTATCTAAAACAGAAACTTTTAAAATTAAAAATTTCCGGACTACTCAAATGCAGATATTCAAGTAAAAATACAAATAAATTAAGGGAATAATGTAAATTATGTGAGTACACACACGAAAGCTTAACAGTAAATTATTAAAGTTTCATTATTCCTGGCCTTGTTTTCAGAATTAGATCTAAATTGCCATTTCTGGGTTTATCAAATGAAGAGCCAGTTTATCCCCATCTCGTACAAATATCAGATTTAATATTCTGTAAATTAGTTTGAATGTTACAAAGATAATGTCAGAGGTAAATTAGAAATTTATCAGGAATGTTAGTCAAATTCCGGATTATATTGTGTTTAAAATTACTTATCTAACGTGTCATAAGTGATGTATGTTTAGAGTTAGGGATGTTCCTAATTTTTTAAATATTATCCTGAATCTCATTTGATTTCGTTAATTTCTGCAATTTTTACTTTGTAGAATTTAAAAACGAATTTTGAAAAGAAGTTTAAGGTAAGATAAAGTAACAATTACAGGATTTGCAACAATGGAATCATCACATTGTTGTGTTTATTTCTCAAATTGTTGTACTTTTCGCAGGTTGCTTAGTGTGAAAGCAAATAGATATGTAATTAGAACAGAGGGTAATTTTTATTGCCAGTTTAATAACAAACAATTTGTTACTGAAAAATCCCATTGTTTTTATATTTCCTTATTTAACTGTTGCACTACGCCTAAAGCCTTCGCCAAATGTAAATAATTTCTTGTTGAGTTTTGGCCAAACCAACGTAATTTAAATGACAGTTAAAACTCCTGTTGTTTTTGCTGAAACTGCTTTAAAGTAACAACAAACTTCTTACTGAAAAACAGAAAAAGCTCATTGTTTTGATATTTAGGTACGTGTTTAATCGATGCACCATGCCCGAAGCCTTCACCAAAAGTAAATATTTTGTTTGCTGAGTTTTGGTCAAACCAATGTAATTTAAATCAATGTTAAATCTCCTGTTGTTTGTGCTAAAATTGTTTTAAAGTAACAACAAATTGTTGCTGAAAATCTCATTGTCTTAATACCATGAGATCAAAAAAAAGATGACTCTGAGCAGGCCTTGACTAGCATTCTAGAACCAGTGTAGCCAATCGTGTTGTACTAGTTAAGGCCTGCTCAGAATCTTTTTTTTCGATCTCATGGTATTTTCGTGTTTAATCGTAGCACCACGCCCGAAGCCTCCAACAAAAGTAAAACATTCTTGTTGAGTTTTGGTCAAATTAATGTAATTTAAATGAAAGTTAAAAAAGTCCTGTTGTTTTTGCCGTAACTGCTGTAAAGTAACAACGAATTGTTGCTGAAAGATCTTTCAATGTTTTTGTATTTAATGCACCATGTTTTTGGTTAAACCAACACAACGTAAATAAAAGTTAAACTTTTGTTATTTCTGTTAAAATTGTTACTGAAAAATCTCGTTGTTTTAATATTGTTATGTTTAATTGTACTATGTACTATGCCCGGAGCCTCCACCGAAGGTAATAGTATATTACGTCACTAGGAGTAGAAAGCTGAGCTCAGAAGGTTGCGGCCGAGGCTTTAGCCGAGGCCAAGCAATTTGGGCAAAGCACAAGAAAGAGCTTTCTGCTCCGAGTGACATATACTATTTTTTCTTCAAGCGCTATATAACTATTTTGCATGTTAATCAATGAAAACGACAGGCCGTTTGAAAAGTACTTACTCGACTGTCAACAACTTGTGTAGGCGCGTACACAGAAAAGACAAATATCGTTCGAAAATAATTGTCGAAGCGTACAACACGCTTTTAAAGTAATTTTACCTTTTTAACTGCCTAAATTTATCCAAACTTGACGGTTGTAATCAAAACAATGACAAGTGGTGCCACCACTTGTGATGAGTTACACCAACATTATATTACTAGTAACAAAATGAATTCCATTATTGTATTAGTAACATAATGGAGTATTTTTACCTTGTGTATTTAGCTATTCAGTAGCAAAATGTTACAATTATGATACGCTTGAAAAAAAAATCTTGCTGAGTTGGTTAAACCAACCCAACTTAAATGAAAGTTAAAACTTTTGTTTTTCTGCTGAAATTTTCTGCTGAAATTCGAAATGCAACAAGACATTTGTCACTGAAAAATCTCATTGTTTAGATATATCTGTGTTGAATTGTTGCACTACACGTGAAGCCTCCGTCAAATGTAAAAAAATTCTTGCCGATTTTTAGTTAAACCAACCTAACTTAAAACTTCTATTTCTACTGAAACTCGTTTAATGCAACAATAGGTACATTTGTTACTAAAAAATCCCATTGTTTCAATATTTTTGTGTTTAATTGTTGCACTAGACCTGAAGCCTTCGTCAAATGTGAAACATTTCTTGCTGAGTTTTTGACGAATTAATCTAATTTAAAGGAAGGTTAAAACTTCTGTTGTTTCTGCTGAAACCGCTTTAGTAACAACAAATTTCTTACTGAAAAATCTCATAATTGTTGCACTACGCCTGAAGCCTCCACCAAAGACAAACAATTTCTTGCGGAGTTTTAGTTAAACCAACCTAACTTAAATGAAAGTTAAAGCTTCTGTTTTTCTATTGAAATTCTTTTAATGCAACAATACATTTGTCACTGAAACATCTCATTATTTCGATATTGCTTGCTACGTTTTGATTAAACCAACTTAATTTATATGAGAATTTTCACTTCTATTGTTTCTGCTGAAACTGCTTTAGTATAACAACAAATTTGTTACTGAAAAATCACATTGTTTTAATATTTTCGTGTTTAACTGTTGCGCTACGGCTGGAGCCTTCGTCAAAAGTAAAACATTTCTTGCTGGGTTAAATGAATGTTAAAACGTCTGTTGTTTCTGCTGAAACTACTTACTGAAAAATCTCATAATCTTTCTCTGTTTAATTGTTGTTGCACTACATCAAAGCCTCCACCGAAGGCAAACAATTTCTTGCTGAGTTTTGGTTGAACCAACCTACCTTAAATGAGTTAAAACTTCTATTTTTCTATTGAAATTATTTTAATGCAAGAATACATTTGTCGCTGAAAAATCTGACTGTTTCGATATTTCTGTGTTTGATTATTGCACTACGCCCGAAGCCTCCCCCAAAGGTAAAAAAATTCTTGCGTTTTGATTAAACCAACGTAATTTATATGAGAATTTTAACTTCTATTGTTTCTGCTGAAACTGTTTTAGTATAACAACAAATTTGTTGCTGAAAGATCGCATTAATATTCTTGTATTTAATTGTTGCCCCGGGCGTAGGAGCCTCCACCACAAATATAAAAATTCCTACTGTGTTTTTGTTAAACCAACGCAGCTTGAATGAAAGTTAAAACTCCTGTTGTTTCTACTGAAACTGCTTTATAGTAACAATAAATTTGTTACTGAAAACTCTCATTTTGGTATTTCTGCATTTAATTGTTGCAGTGCGCTGAAAGCCCCCGCCAAAAGTAAAAAATTTCTTATTAAGTTTTGGTTAAACCAACCTAAATTGTTTGGGCTGAAACTGCTTTAAAGTGCCAATACAATTTTTACTGAAACAGTCCATTGGTTTGATATTTCTGTATTTAATTGTTGCACTACACCCGAGGCCTCCGCCAAAAGTAAAAAATTATTGCTGAATTTTGATTAAACCAACATAACTTTATAACTTAGGTGAATTTAAAAACTGCTGTTGACTCTGCTGAAATTACTTTAATTTAACGATAAATTTGTTGCTGGAAAATCTCATTGTTTTAATATTTCCGTGTTTAATTGTTGCACCACCCCCGAAATCTCCGCCAAATGTAAAAAAGTCTTGCTGAGTTTTGGTTAAACCAACCTACCTTAAATGAATGTTAAAACTTTTGTTGTTTCAGCTGAAACTACTTTAAAGTACCAACAAATTTGATACTGAAAAATCTGATTGTTTTAGTATTTCCGTGTTTAATTGTTGCACCACGCCCGAAGCCCCAAAAATAAAAAAAATCTTGCTGAGTTTTAATCAAACCAACGGTGTTCCCGCTTGGAGCTGGGGTCTGCAGATGTATTGGTGTGTTCTGCTTCGGGTTTAAACCGCTGTTCCCCCAATGCATCTTAGCATACTCAGATTTAAGTATAGTTAAGGTCTTTTCAGATTGCAGTGTGGTTAGTCACAAACAAACAAACAAAAATGTAACTTAAATGAAAGTAAAAACTTCTGTTATTTCTGCTGAAACTGCTTTAAAGTAACAACAAATTAGTTTCTGAAAAATTTCATTGTTTTAATATCTTTATGTTTAATTGTTGCAATATGTTCACCTTCACTAAAAATAAATTTTCGCTGAGTTTTGGTTAAAGCAACTTAACTTAAATACAAATTAGAACTTTTTACTGTCTTGATATTTTGCTTTTTTTTAAGTAACAACAGATTAATATTCCTGAAAAAAAAATCGATTTTCTTTTGTTGATTGTTGCACTGCGGCCTGTACCTCTTCCAAAGGCAAAGCATCTTATTGATTTTGTTAATCCTACTTAAAAATTAAACCTTTTTACTATTTTTATAATGCAATTTCTATTAATGCAACAATATATGAGTTTCTGAAAACTTACATTTTTTATAGTTATGTTTTGATTGTTGCAATATGCCTGGCGCCTCCACCAAAATTAAATACATTCGTGGCGAGTTTGGTTAAACTAGGTACCTTTTAAATCTTTGTACCTTCTGTTTGGTGAGATTTTTTTAAAGTAATAATAATAAATTTTTTCTAGATTTGTTTTTAATTGTTGTATTTTTTTGCACTTCCACGAAAGCAGGCTACGTTTCAGTTTATTTTCTGGAAGCAGTGTTTTTAATTTTAATTTAAATTTCAGTTAAAGTTTAGCTTTTATTTTCTTGGAAATTCTGTAAAAACATAACGCCAATGTAAATGTAAAAAACGCTGGCTTTCTTTAATTATACATTTATTTGATCTCACAGCATTAGTAAACTATAAATTTAATTTTTTTGAAGAACATTATTAATTATACAATATAAAGGCTATCAAGCTTAAAACTTAGTGTTTAGTATATGTAGATGAAATCCTGTTGTATTGACCTCAATTATTGCATTTGCCCCACATTCCCCAGTTTTTCAATTTATGTTCTTCTTGCACGAACATATTAATGGTGGCTATTTTTATTTAGAATCGAAAGAATAAATCCACAACAAGTAATGTTTCGCCGAAAATAATAACCTAATCCATTAATATGATATAAAGGACTTATATATTACCTTGTAACCACAAATTTGCTCAGCACGTAGGAACGTTTGAAAATCGCCTCGCGCACGAATACCAACGGAATGCTAAATATTCAGCAAACAATTGTTTATCTGGATATTATACGAGGCTCCATTTAGTATTTCAGTCCGGAGCGTTGAATTTCTGATCTCATAAATGCTGCTTCGGTTTAGAGAAAAGGCGAAAGTCGCTGAAAGCTAAATCAGAAACTGCGAGGGGAATGAATAATAATCTTCCAAGCAAGGATCCTGCAGCTGTGTTAGCTAACGTTCATTACCATCCTGCTCAGGAAAACACCTTTTCTTTACGTTTTAGACATTTGTGGTATTTTCTGCGCGAGTTATTTCTGAACATTATGAATTGAGTAATTTTGCAAATGTTTGTGCAAAATATGTATACAAATGAAACTGTCACTGTTACTGGAAGTATTTGTACCTTCGAATTTCGCCCTCATTTCTGAAAAAGTTTTTCTTCAATGGCATAACATTCGCATTCACACTTAATTCACAACGGTAAAACAATGAACCATAAACATAAAAAAATGTTTGTTTTGATAGCCGAAATATTTGGGGCAATAAAAATATTTTCACGTATAAATAACAGCAGTAAAAGGTTTTATTGTTAAACCCGTACATTCACGAAATGTTATCTTGGAACAAATTAGCGAGCTGTTTTATTAATTTATACGAAGTCGTTATTCGCACATTTACTTTAAGATTTAAGGGGAATTTCTTTGTAGGTTTTAGTAATTTAATTTAATAAATTTTGTTGACAATGAATTTGCTAAAAATTTAATTAATTTTGGTTAAAGCGCCGGATGTACTGCAACAATTAACAAGGTTTTTAGGAACAAAAATTACCTTAAAGAAATGTGCTAATTTTAATCTCGTTAACGGATTGCCTACAATTAATTTAATGTAGATAGAAAGGAAACACCGGGAGATTTTTTGCTTAATAAATTAATATATTATTATTATTAACGTTAAACCAGAGAAATTAAAATAAAAAACATATTCTGCAATATTTAACATTCGTAAGGCTTTTAAGGCTATAAGCAATGCACTGAAATAATATAGAATTACAAACTCCATTAATTTTGTTACATAATGTACCCCATAATGCCCACCATTACGCATTATTTTTGATGAGCCGCTGTTTATTATAGCGGCACATTAATGTTAATGCATTACTTACACCTCTAATGCGCCGACGGTCCTTTGTTTGTTGGAGCAGTTGGAATGAAAAATTATTTTGAACGTGCTTGAACGACTCGTGAAGAGGTCAGCTGTAACTAACGTCACCATTTTTATTATTTTTTAGTTTATATCCTCTATCAAAAAAATTACGCTCGAAATGTTTCGTTTGCACTTTTAAGCTCAACAATCTAATAAATGGTCGTATTTGCTCGCAAAGCAGAAAGAAAACATCGACAAGCTTTCATCTAATAGCCACTTGGGAGGCAAGACTGTTTAGATTTTACATTCCATAGAGAATCCAACCAAACTAGAAAGTTACATCAGCTACCTTTCTTTTACGTGTATTATTGATCCGTGCTTATTTAAATGTTGTTTTTGTGCTGGGGTTTGTTTTGGGTTTTGGGATTTTGATGAATAATACATAAACCTATGAAGATTAAAAATCTAAATTACTGAAAAATTTTGATCCACACTTTTGGAAGACACAAGAAACCAGGAATTTGGTTAAGTTCAACTATTATGTTCTAGCTAGAGCTTTTAAGTGGTTCTGAATTCTAGGCAAAATGGATTAATCTTCCACCGAGTCCATCGGGAATTTAAATTGAAATGTTTGCAAACAAAGCGAAATTAAGCTTTTGGTAACTTTTTGTATGATGATCTATAAATTCTACCTTCTTCGTAAAAAACAATTGTCTTAAAACACTTCTTCTGTTTTCAATTTATTCGTTACTTACTTTATTTTTGCCTCTTTTTTCTTGTGCACTTTTCCTTTTCATAGCTATTTTCCCACCTTACGATTGATTCCCTTGTTTTTCCTATTCCTCGTTCAACTTCTTCTATTTTGCGGTTTTTTCTACTGTTCTGTCGCTTGTGGTCCTTGTTCCTCTCTCGTGTTTCGCTTTCTGTTTCTTTTCTCGTCTTCTTCTCTCCACCTCTCCCACCTCATCTTAAACTCTCAGCCTCTATTTCTATCTGTTCCTCTCTGCTTCTTCTTCTTCATCGATTTTTCTTCCAACCTTGCATCTCCCCTCCTCCTGTTTTTCTTTTCCAGCCTCTCTCTTCCTGTTTATCCATCCCTCATGCTTCTTACTTCTGGTCTGTTCTTTTCAACCAGTTCATCCCTCACGGGTTTCTCACCCCTTTTCACACTTCCTTCTTCCTCTTCTCTGGCTTCCAACCCTGTCCCTCCCTCAAGGAGTTTTTTCCCATTTCTCTCTTGTTTAATTTTTCCTGCTGCGTACACATCGTCTCTTCTTCGCACATTTTTCTTATTGTCTCTGCTTTTCGCATCTTTCTTCCCCGCCTGTCTATACCTCCATGCTTCTTCTTCGTCGTTTTGCTCTCCCACCCTGATTCGTGCTGCTCATCTATCCCTCCCTGAAATTTTATTCAATAAATAACGTATTTCAAGAGCACCAAAGAAATAAGAACATGTTTTAAGACTTAAAAAATATTTTACCAAATTATAAAGAACGGAGCTTGTGTACCTTGATGACAATGCAAGACCAGTATCATAGTTCGGCCGATCGACTAATTCAAAGCGAAGAATTTGCAGTTTCGAACGGACTTTGAATAAAGACAGAGATTTACTGTCAGGCCGCTGTTAGTTGGCGAGAACTTAAGATGCGCTGTAGCTGTCGAACTGTGACGTCCGCTCTCTTCACCATTGGCGTAACTATTGGCAGCGCGGTGGGGTATAAATACCAATATGTAGTTAGTACTAACAAAACATGAATTTTTGATAAATTTAGAAAGTTACTTTCGGTACTAAGGCTCGCTCTTGAAATCGCACGAGGTAAACATTCAGTATGCGCCGGGGTTCGCCAACTAACAGCGGCCATCCAGTACCTACCTTCATCTGAGAGGCAAGAAATAATCCATTATTATAATAATCTTACATTGGATTAACTGGGGGGACTATGGGAACGAGAAAGCGACTATGGCCGTAATCTGAGATCGTTCTTGATGTAAAGAAAAGAAGGAACGAACTAAATGTGGAGTTTCAACAATCAAAGAAGAAAATCATCATTGCTTTGATAAATATATAGGAAATACAGGTAACACAATAAACAAAGATAGTGGGTCAATAGATGGTCGATTCAATGGAACAGCTGATTGAGTTTATGAAAAGGTGTAACCTTAGTTTATAAAAAAAATATTTAGAAGATCACAAGACAAATAGAAAAACAGCGCAGGAAGAATAGCCCCATGGTGAGATCTAACAGTAGCAAAAAAGAGAATGAACGCCCTTTGAAGGAAATATCAACAAACAAAGGATAATGAAATTCCCAGAGACACTCATCACAGTTTATACTATTAAGTTATTAAAGACCGGAGGTAAAATTCCAAAGTTCTAGCAACGAGATTAATGTATCAGTTATATTGAAATAGACTGAGTGAGTACCAAGAGCGAGTCATAGGGGAGTATCAAGGAGGATTCAAGAAAGGACGAGGCACCGCAGATCAAATCTTTACGGTAAAGATGATCCAATACAACAGCTACGAACAAAATTTAGGGCTGCATATGCTCTTTATCGATTTCCACCAAGCGTACGATACGATCATCAGAAGAAAACTCTACGAGGCCCTTAAAAAGCTGGGGATTCCAGCGAAGCTTATAAATTTAGTAAAAATGACCCTAATGAGGACCAATAACAAAATTCTGATAGATGAGCAGGTAACGGAAAGTGTCACCGGAAATAAAGGTGTGAGACAAGGGGACCCTATCTCAACGGTGCTGTTCAACTTTGTCCTAGAAGCAATATTGAGAGAAAGTGGTATTGAAGCGGGTGGAATAATTTACCAAAGAAGACATCAGATAGTTGCATATGCAGACGACCTAGCTATAATTACAAGATCAAGAAAGGAGTTAGAAACGGTATTTGGTAAACTGGAAAGCATAGCAAGAACATATGGGCTAGCAGTAAACGAGAAGAAAACGAAGTACATGGAAATGCGTCAAAACATTGGGAGAGATACAGTTGTCAGCTTCAAGGTGGAAGGAAGGGAATATAAATTCGAGAAAGTAAACAGTTTCGATTACCTGGGGGTGACATTAACAAATACCATAGATGAGAGTTTAGAAATTCAAAAACGAATTACAAGGGGTAGTAAGGCGGTAGGTGCTATCAGCAACATATTTAAGTCCAAAGAAATCTCTAAAGCCGCGAAATTAAGAATTTACAAAACGATTGTACGACCATCCGTAACATACTCGAGTGAATTATGGGCAATGACAAAACAGATGGAAGTAAAACTGGAAGTATGGGAGAGGAGAGTTTTAAGAAAAATACTTGGAGGAGTGAAAACAGAGGACGGCGAATGGAGACGAAGAACTAATAAAGAGGTACAGGAAATCTATGGTGACCCATCCGTAACGGCGTTCATAAGAGCCCAGAGGGTAAGGTGGCTAGGGCACGTCAGCCGTATGCCGGAAAACAGACATGCGAAGAGGATGCTGGAAGAAGGGACTGGTGGAAAAAAGAAAAAAGGACGACCAAAAAAGAAGTGGCTGGATGCTGTGGTGAAAGATGTGAAAAGAGCAGGAGTGGAAGATTGGAGAAACAGAGCAAGAGACAGAGTCAGATGGAAAAGAGTCGTTAGTAAAGTTAAGGAAATGTAAAATGTAAAAAGTGAAATGTAAAATGAAATGTAATAAGGACTAAGCCATAGGCCTAGAAGGCCCGTAGTGCTGAAATATATATATATATATATATTGAAACCATTAATTGCTCAAAATCAATTGGGCCCCGAATCATTGAGTTGAAGCTAAAATGTCCGTTAATCAATATGTTGAAACAAGCCTAAAAGCAAAACAAAAAGTGATATTATTTAGTTTAGATGTAAACGGGCTTTCGGTATGCCGTGGTGGGAAGCATTTCTAAATTCATTAAAAGAATTAGAATGCCCCAACGATTTACTCCATTTAAACAAAAATTGTTTTACTAATAGATCAGCAAGAAGAGGAGATGTGGCGGAGGCGTCCTAACCAGAAAATCATGGAAGGTTTTGGACAACAGGAAGATTACCTGAAGAAAGGGTGGCGAAGACCGTACTGCAGCATGAAGCTGGCTCAAAACGACCAAGAAGGAGGTGGATGGAATCAGTTAAAAGTATAAAAAAAATGCGAATAATGAATTAATAAAAATAATAAATTGGGCATAGCTTTCTTTTCCTCTTCTTCAGAAACCTCTCAGTATTCTGGAAATACGCCTCACCATGAGTTCTCCATATTTATTTTTTCTTTTAAAACACATTTGAGGGTAGTTGGCCATAACGCTTCACACTGGCCAAACGGGTTGGCGAGTAAAATTCTAGTAATATCGAAAACACCATATAATAGCGATATAATTACAGTATATTTAAACCATACAATCCTTAAAGCGGTAACAGAATCAAGGTACCCAAGAGTTTATTTTGGTAGTACATTTACTTCTAACTTCCAAACGACGTTCAAATGTCAACCCACTTGGAGTCGACTTTGTGTGCTTTGGAATTCTTCAAATGGTCGAACACTTGACTTCATATTTAATATTTTTTTATTGTGACATTTGAATCAAACAAAGCACACAAAGCAAATGATTTGTTTTTTGATTGTTCGTTACTAAATGGTCCAAATTTCTAAAAGTACCTTTGATATTCAAAACCAGACATTCTTAATCCGTGAATTTAATCTGATTTCTCGGGAATATTTAAATTAAGTATTAATTAAAATATCGTAAAATCAGTAAATAGACTTTTTATCGAAATAGCTAACCCATCTCAGTTTTAATAAAATTTCGGGACAGGTTTTAAAAAGGTGTAGGAGGTTAAAAACAAGGAAATTTATCCGAGCGAAAGTTTTTAAGCGAAGGAAGATTGTTTAAAAAGCCACAGAAATAACCCGTCATTTTAAAAATAATCTCCGTTCGCTCCGGATACAAATTTTCCGGTGACATTTAATTAAACCAAGACCCATCTAGAGTTTTTGCAAGTAATAGAGAAACAAAAAGGCTTCGACCGACGACCGGTTGGGTGCGTTATCCAGAAGAGGCTTATCGTATTACGGTAAATGTATACCGGTAAACCCTTTATGTCAGAAACTTGAAGTTGAAATTGTACTCCTTTGTAACTTTAGTGCAAGATATTTCGGAGTGCTGTTTTGTGACTCTCTTGAACACATCCGAACAACGAGTTTGACGCCAAATAACAGACTAGAGTAGTTACGGTGCACTTAGTGCTTTGTTCGAGTTGCATCTTCGAATATGTTCTTGGGAGCATGTCAGTTTGCTACAACGTATTTGCATGTTATCTCTTTACGGTTAGGTTTTTATACAAAAACTGTTACGGTTTTCTTAGAAACGTGACTGTATTTGTTTGACCCGTTTTCTGTTCTTAACACTATCTTGGCTACCTCTGATGTGCTTGTTTTCTTTTTACCTTTCAACATAGAACGTGGCTCTCTAAAGGATTATACTTTGCTATATAAAGTTTTGAAAATTCTTCCAAAATGTTTCTCTTCTGAGAGCTTTATTTTATTGTCTAAATTTTGATTGTTTTGCTAAATTACTGCGTCAGATTCTTAAAATTCAATTCCTTGATAGAGCAATATTAGCACTACCTTTTTTAGGTTTTTCCAAGTAAAAAAAGGACAAAAGACACGTAAATTAAGATCACTTGCTATTCTGTTTCAACAAGAAAATCGTAAGAAATTATTGTGGCGACTTGTAAAAACTTTAAATACCTACTGTCTGTAGCATGCTTTATAGTAAAAGTGAGGTTGTGTATTGCTACTAATTGCACCTAACCAAGCTTCATTTGCGTTGTGTGTTCTGCTGAGCTGCTCCAACTAACAAACTACTCGTACTTAACCTTTGCTACAAAGGTGGTCACAAATACTTCTTATAATTTTAGGATTTGAAACAACCCATTGAAGCTACCTTTAAAGTGCCATGTACTAAAAGTTAGGTTATGTCTTATGGTCTTGTCATTTAACGTGTTGTGATAGAAATTTATTTTTAAGAAATTAAACCGTTTCCAAGGTGTTTTGCTACCTAATCTAAGTGTTATGTACTGTTGACTTTCTAGAAGTGACAATAAACCTAACCTAAACTTCCTTTAAAGCTGCTTACAGACTGTTTCTATATACGTCAAAGACTGCTGTAATAGCTTCCTAACCCAAGTACCATTTCCTTTAAGGCTGCTAGAAATGGCAGAACACCTAACCTAAGTTTTATATAAAGCTGATTATAGACCGTTCTTTCACCTATTCTTCTTTCTATATGTATTAACTTTACGTTTTTGACAGTTTACGATAGGTTATAAAGTAGTTCATTGAAGGGGTTCCTGTAAAGTGCCTTTTGTCTGGCTATGTTTTAACATCACAGTTCAAAATTTATTGTTTGTTGCGGCAAACCGTCTCCAATGTATTTTATATCAAAAGTTGCTTTCTAACTTAGTTATTTATTACCGAATTTGTAGAGGTAACAGAAAATCTAATCTATCTTTCTTTTAAAGCTGCTTACAGACAGTTCTTGTATTTTTCAAAGACTGCTAGGATAACTTGTCTCTTTTACAATTTAACTCTATTATTGTGAAAGCTTAGAACTTGGTGCAGATTATGTCTTAGAAAAATGAACCGTCTGCTTTATATCAAAAACTACTGCTTTACTTATTTACTTTCAATGGTGGTTGTTATGTTTTTCTAAGATTGCCACAGCCATTTTTTTCTGAAATTTATTAAATTTAATTTTTTTAGTTTAGGACTTGAACAGCTTGTTGAAAGTGCCTACAACGTGTCTTATAGGAAAAATTAGGTTATTTTTTGACATTTATCTTCATAACTTATACTATCGTACGGTATCAAAGTTCATAATCTTTTTTTTTTATAAAACTGAACTCTAAAATGCTTGTATCAAATTGCTACCTAAGTTTCATTTAGTACTGAAATGCTGCTAAAATAATATATAATTTCAACCCTTTTACTGCAAAGTGCTTTACATAAAAAAATGTTACCCAACTCAAGTGCCATTTACTGTAAGGTTACTAGAAATAACAGAACACCTAACCTTAGTTTTATGTAAAACTGACTGACAGTTCTTGTATTTTTCAAGGACTACTACGATAACATTTACCTTTTATATTTTCAACTTTTTCAAAAATAAACCCTCTGTAAAACATCAAAACTGCTGCTTAAAATAAGAAAATACCTAACCTTTCCCTATAAACCTGATAACCGACAGTTCTTGTGTTTTTCAAAAGCCGCTTCGATAATTTTTGGTTCTAACGCTCACTCATATTATTTTATTTTTTCAAAAATTACACTTTAAAACTTGGAACAGGTTGTTCCTTCCTTGTAAAATTGAGGTTCAGAAGTAAGCTCGAAAATAGAATTTGAACAAAGAAGTAAGTAAAGCAATGTAATAGCTTTACCAACAAACCCTTTTGTGTGATAATTTAATTAACTACTAACGTAAAGGATAATAACCTTGGAAAAACGTTGCAGCTTTAATACAATTTGTGTCCACAATAGACTTGCTAAAGCTTCAGAACGAGTTAATCACCCTAAAGGTTAAATGTTCAGGTACGTTTTCTTTTTGTTTTTCTTTTGCTTCACCTTAAATTCTAATATCATAAAACGTCTTCGTTATTAACTTACGCTAAGTTGAAGTAGAAATTAATATTTAAATAAAGTTAAACGCTTTAAGGGTTCGTTAAACTGAAACACAAACACGTAATGAGAACAATAAAGTATAAATTGTAGCAAACATCACGACGTTAAGTTAATATTTGTGTGGATTTATTGATATTTAATTTAAGCTTTCGTTTTACGACGAAATAACCTTTCGTTGCTTATTACTTATTATTAATTAAGAACTGATAATCAAGGAATTGAAATGTTAAAAGTACGTGAGCACACGGCGTTCCTTCGCTTTCGAGGGCATAAAATTAATGTTTAAAGTGTATGATCGTATTGTTAGCCTACGATAACGTTAAACGCTAACCCCCTGTTTCCGAACTGATGCTGATAAACTCGATATCTCCCTTAAAATGAATCGGTATGGAAAATTGTTTCAACCTTAGGCAACCTTATCGTTTTATTACATTACAAGTGCCTCGTAAAAGCATATCTTAGCCATCCCCTTTCGAATTTAAAATCTTATTTCTAAATACAATTACCGGTTTATTTAATTCGTTAAAGGTTAACGCTGCCACCATTTTCCGTCGTTAACATCTCTCGATTCTTTTGAAATTGAATGTAAAATAAATAAAAATAACCTAAATTAGGTTAACGTAAATTAAATAAATCACGTTGACGTTTTGTTTAAAATAAAGGAAAATCCAAAAATTTCATTTTCTGAGAAGCATGACAACTTATTTCTTCGTCTGGTTTCGTGACTGGATGTCGACCTTAATAAGAAGTGAACCGCAAAGCAAGACAGACACCATAACAAAAAGACAGTCCATTGTATCATAGACGTGAATTCCAACAAACTAGAAGGAAATTTAGTTTTTCTACATTGGCGCGGCTTTGGTCGAAAATAAATGACATCTCTGTTATACTGGGGGTTCGCGTGTTTTACATATTCACTGCTTCGGAAAATCACGTTCATGAAGGAATAATAAGTAAAATTTGTTATGTAAAGCGACTTCTCTTTCCCCGAATCCGAAAAATATAAATGTTCACTCGTTATTTGGGCGGATTTTTTTTTATTTTATTTCTTCGGAAGAATTCCGTTTACGAAGGCCTTGTTGATATTTTGAAATCGCGTCTATTATTTCCAGATTTATCTTCTTGATGGCCCTCCATGCTGAGCGCGTGCTGTTTCTCTTCCGGTAAATACGATCATTAATTTTGTTTTCTGTTGATCGCTGCCTGATGTACGAATAATGAATATAAAGTACTGTAGTTAATATAGTGCATGTCAGTCAAATAAATGAGCGTGTTAACTAGGCAAGTTCGAGTTGTATGTGCCAACGATTTGTTACTTAATATCGATATTTAATTTTCCCCAAAAAAACCCTAACGAATCGTCTCGTCCTGATTACTTTCTTTACCAACAAACTTAAAATCGTTCGAGAACTAAACCGGCTTAAACTCAACACGCGAAACCTCCAAAATCCTCGCGTGATGTTATTCTTAATTACTTTCAAACATAAAACTGCCCTTTTAATAAATTAGAAAGTCTCGCCTTATTTAAACTTTGATTTTTAATTAATGCTAGATTTTCGTTGAGATTTCTTTCGGTTAAAATAAATAAACCGGCGTAGTTTTTGATAATTAATGTGTTTCGTTAACTTCTTAAAAAAATTCCGGAATTAATGCATGTAATCGATTAAATACGTCACGAATTTCGGTCGAATTTGATTTAAAAACGGAATGTTATTAAAAATACCTGATTTGTGAGGTTTCACGGTTAATAGACGAAATTAGAACAAACTCTTAGGTTGTTATTAATAATCCGGCGACTCTTAAAAATTACTGGAAATAATAGTAAAATATGATTTGAAAATCGAGTTGCATTCCATGGTTTGAAAGATCAGCTCACTTGAATTAAAATGGGCTAAATTTAACACGATTTTTAAGGCCCTTTTGCCCGAAAACTCTTAACAGATTAGGACCAAATAAGAAACTACTCGAAGTAACAAGCAATTAACCTAACCAAAATAGCCCCGTGGAAATTTATTAGCAATAAACACCATTTTAGTGCCAATAAAAATTTTATGGTCCATTTTAATTATGAAAAACTTTGATAAATTTCATTCGGGCCTCCGTTTTTTATGTACTCTTAATTCTTGGCAATAAAAACATTATACATATAGCACCGACCTCCAGATCAGAAATAAAGCTCAATATTTTTCGTGGAATATGCAAGAATATTTCGGACTTAGCGCTTCTTCTTAATTATTGAATAAACGACATTGTATTCGAATTTCTTACAAAGGTGTATCCGAAATAGAAATATACGTATTTTTCCATGAAATATACATTTAATAATTATACCATCAGAATTCTAGGTATTCCCAACAATAGCATTTTCAATATTTACGTTTAATAAAGCACAAAGGAAAATAAACAAATCCGCGCTCGGTTCCTCGGAGTGTTTGTTTTTAAAATAAATTTTATATCATTAATTTTCAGTGTAGCTCTTTGAATAAAACTGGGAAGCAAATGTCAAATGCATGAAAATGTATATTAAAGTTATTTAGAGTAGTCATGTCCAGGTTTACCTGTTTAAATTAAACCAAACTAATAACGTTGCTCTATTTAAATTGTAAAAGTGGCAGGAAGCTTTGTAAATAAATTAAGCTTTGAAAACGAATTAAGTTATATTTAGATTTGTGACAGTCGTACGGTTGTGTTGTTTAGAAAATATTTAGAGGGAGGATTTCATATAAAACATCGGTTTAGCCAATTTGCTGGCCTAACTGGTTTTAGTAAGAGGCGTAATTGAATTATGTGTGCTGAAAATCCTATGAATTGTCAACTGTTTTAAAATAGTTAGGTATATAAAAAAATTAGGGCCTGTTTTTCGGTACGGCTTAAATTATAGCTTAAGTGCAGGACGGCTTGGCCACAAGTTTTAGCTTAAACTCGTACTAAAATCCAGCTGTTATTAATATAAAAGCTAGTTCTACCTTGTGATGTATTTTTTTACGAAACATCAGGAAAACTCGACTCCGGCGTCATCTGTTGACAAGAGTACAAAGTTAGAAGTGCTTACTTTGTCTTAGATTTTGTTAGGCTTGAGGGTCTTTCGAGAAGTTATCACAATTGATCGACAAAAAACTGTAATTTATTTGTTTATTTTTATGAAACTGAATATTCTGAAAAATTAATTATTGCTTTTATTTTCAGGTAAGCTTAACTTTCTGTTGCGATGCTATAGTCAACAAGGTTGGTGAGTTACTTATCATATTTTGAATTTTACGTAACAACAGTAATTTTATTTTTGGGTTTTTTTAAACTTGAACAATTGCTTAATTTGTTTTTCATCACGGTGACACAGATTTTTGCCTTATTTGTCTGTATTAAGTTACCCTGACTTACCTTTATTGGTCGTTTTTCAACGATCTTTCTACTTCTGAAATTTCTAATTTTGATTGTAACTTTTCTTAAATTCTTTTAAAGACGTTGGGGAGGGGGGTTAAAGCCACATTTGTAAACGACTTGGCGTCGTGAGCTTTATTATATCCAGTCTTGTTCGAGGAAAATATGTTCTCTGCGGTGATTTCCCGTTACCTTCTGCATAGTCGCTTTGATTAACATACCATAAAAGTGTCAATTGTTCAGCTTGGGTAAATGAATTAACTGAAATGATCAGAATTTATTTTTCTGTATTGTTTTTGTAAATTCTTTTAATACCGATACTTACCGTGGAAGTTTTCGAATTCATTTCTTTGGTAAAGTTTCTTACCAAATAAATTAATTTATGAACTGCTTTTAATACTTTGATAAACCCATATCTTTTTTAACTACCCTTAGCTAACTTTTTTTAGTTTTAATTTGGTGAAGAACATAACTTCAAGTGAGCTGCTGAAATACGTATTAGTTGTTAGTGTCGTAGTTTTGAGGTTTTTCAATTTTCTCAGTAATGTTGTGACTTAAAGAAAGGTTATAAATTAGTTTTGAATTTGTGTACTCTTCGTCTTTATTTGCACCTTTTTTTTTTACAAATATTCTAACATCTGTAGTAACAGCAGACAATATAAGAATACTGCTTTCTCGATCTAATGTCAAATGAACTAAGAAAGTAACTTAACCGCTGAATTGGGATTTTTTGGGGTCTTTCATTGTTTTTTTGAAAATACTTAAGATATTTTATTTTGATTTGTTTTTCTCTTATTTTTCTCCTCCCCCTTCTTCTTGTTGTTTCTTTGCTCGGTTTTTTGCGTTTTCTTTATCTTTTTCGTTCCCTTATTTGTTGTATTATTTCTTCGTCCTCTTATTTACCTTTTGTTGTGGTTCTTCTTCTTCTTCGTAGTCTTCTTTTTTATTTTTTCTTTTTTTCGACGAGGAATTACGACATTCTTCTAAAGAGTTTGATCGTTTTATTAGCATAAAGTGGTCCTCTACAATTCCATTACGTCTTCGCAGTTTTCTATATAAATCGTCGTCATCTACGTGCCTTTGCCTTTACCCACTGCTTTGTTAAAATGTACCGTCATCAATTAGTAAACATAGCTCAGTTCAGAATTTAGTAAGTGTGAGTGAGTGAGATATTGACTGAATCGTTGAACTCTAAAACCTTTATTGCAGATGTCCGAGTTGCCATGAACATGCATGGTATATAATCGCCCCAACTTGAACAATCTTGTGTTTCATGGTCTAGGCCCATCAGTCGGCAACTTATCTATGCTTCTGGTAGGAGATCTACCACTAAAACATTTTTCTGGTGGTTTTTCCTCCACCACGAGTTTTCCTTTCGTTTTTGCATGTCCGTATTTATACAATATTTCAGAATGTGCTGGCAAAATCCAGTAGAATAACCTAGTTTTGATTCGTAACTCATGAAGCATGGACAATCAGATTTGGCGGTGAAAAATCTAGAGGGTTTTTAAAATTTCCTCAGGCGGAATCTCCACTAGTTCAGTATAAGTATTATTGTTCTCTAGCGCCAAATTTCGACCAATTCCATACATTATCGCTTACTTTCCCAGTCCCAGATGAAAATGGCTAAGACCAAGGTTTTGATTGGTCATATTTTTGAAACGTCGGAAAGCATATTAAGCTAAAGGGTAAAGTGGTGCAATCATCTTTTTGGAAATTATTAATTCTGCGACAATACCAGTACTTGATTTTTTCTTCGATGGGTAAGGTTGGTTTCCTGTTCGAGATATGTGCTAAAGAGGCTGAGAACATCTACAAGTTTAGGTAGAAGGTTCTCCTTCCACATATGGTGGGAAAAGGTGTTGACATTCTTGAATAGATAAAAATATGTATTTTGATCTCAGTATCAACACGTCTGTTGGAGATCAGCAAACCAAGGTAGACAAATTGTTGTCCTACTTCTAATCTCGGTATTTGGTTTTCGTTTTGATTATTATTGTTAGCCATCATAACCTCTTGTTCTTCAAGTGCATTCTATTGCTGGTACTTTTGGCTTATTCTCAGTTCACTTTCAGTGAAATATCATTAATCCTAATAATCTTCAACGAGTTTACAAGGTTACACTATGTACAAGTCATCTTACCTAACTAAGTTAAAATAAGTAACTTGTACAGGGTGTTTACGGTCTTCTCTGTATCCTTTTAGAGGACGATAGTACAGGTCAAAAGGAGCCGCTAAACCTTAAAACACCTCAGTAAAAGTTATCTAATAAGCGAGATAATAATTCTTTTAGTTTTTACATTAAATGGTTAATTTGTTTAAAAATCTAGTGATCTACTACTTAACCAGCATTGTGCAATTGGTATTAAGTCTGTTTATTTGATAGGTAAATTGTTAGCAAATTAACCTTTACTGTCACCTTTGTTTGGCTAAAAATTGAACAAGGTTTTGGGCCTTGCAGAGTACGTGGAGTCGCGGGTACGTCGAGCCACACTTTGTATACAACAACATGGTGATAATTTCGAACAAACAAAATACTAAAAAATAATTGAAGTGGACAATGCCGATTAAGTAGTAGATTACTAGAGTTTTAAACAAATTAACGGTTTAATGTAAAAACTAAAAGACTTATTATCTCGCTTGTTAGACAACTTTTACTAAGGTGTTTTAAGGTTTATCAACTCCTTTTGAACTGCACTATCGTCCCTTAAAAGGATACAGAGAAGACCGTAAACATCCTGTATAAAGCACAACCCGAAGGCTGTTTAGGAATGAGGCTCATCTTCAGCCAACAATGTTAGTTGTATCACCTAGACGGTTGAGCTTCCTTCTACTTGCGTTACAACCAGCTTTTGAGTTATCTGCTACTTATCTCACTCACATGATATACATAAGTGCTGAATTTTTGTGACTTTTGTTTTCTATTTTCATCATGTTCTCATTAAGTTCCCAAAGATTATTAATAAGGTACATGCGATCAATAATTTCCATAAATTTACCTTTGCTAAAAATAGTATGGTAATTAATTCTTTGGACTTAGATTTGTGAATGTTTAAAATATGGTGTTCTATAACAAAGCCACATTCCGTGAATCTGAATTGAAGAATGCTTTGAACTGGACATGGAGATCATGCAAAAGTAATGCTCTGTTACTATGGGAAATTAGCGCCATGAACTCTTTCTTGTGAAGAGTTTTCTGACAAAATCTTGAAGTACGTTTAGCTTCTTTCCCAGACTATATTGTGTTATATTCCTTGCTGAAATTTGCTCTTCGAAGCTTAGGGTTCCGGGTTGTTATGCAACGTGTTTGATAACCATTCACCCCATGATCTGCGGGTAGACCTTCTCCTTCTGAGATAGGGTCTTACCCAACATAGGTTCATATATGGTTCCTACAGTTCGTGCTGGGATTTTCTAGGCTTTGGCCGAAGAAGACCAAGAAGAATACGAAGGAGGAAGTCAAGTAAATGTTATTAATTCTGCAAGACTAGCTTCCAACCCATATGCGTTGTCTGCTTTAGGTGTCATGGGCGTTTGCATAATTTCTTTGTAAAAAATCTCATCCGGGCTTAGAAAATCATTACGGTTCCTCATCTCAGGAGCAGGGTTATGAGGTACCCCACTCTTTCCAAATTTCCAAAAAATTTTGAATGCCGCTTACTTCACTCCTGAAAGGAGCTGTTAACGCCCATCGATTGTATTTTAATTCGTAGGTATTTTTTATAAAATCCATGGTTTGGCTTGGATTTTTATATTTCCTATTGTGGTAACTATTCTTGTCTCTTCGGTAAACCCTTTGAAAACCCCTAATCTTGGTAGTTTGATGATTTGCCTGCTATTTCTGTTGCTGCTGTGTTAAGTTTGACCAAGTAAAATGAGCTTTTATAGGTTTTAATTATTAAGCCACTGAACAGCAGACAGCAGTTGTGAGCATACGACCACAGTTTCGGGTTTGTTGCTTTACTATTAGTTACTGATTTCAACACTAGGTGGGTCTTCAGCCTCTCGTAGAGTATTTTTAGCATTTCTTTCTATTTGGTTTTCGCTTTCTATTAGACACCATGGGTTAGTTTGTTGGTATCTGATGATGGGGTAAATTAGTCGAAACGATGGTAATATGTTGGCAACTGCTGCTGTTCAGTGCTTTACCAAATGCCATTAGTGGTTAATTAGTTTATAATTCTTGCCCCAACTTATAAGAAAATTGTTATTTCCCCAGCTTAAGTTAACTGGTTTGAACAGTAGTTTTCTTGCTTTCTTATTTTGTTCTTTTTTCAGTCTCTTGTAATGGTTCATTTTAATTAAGTAATTATCGTTCTCAATAGACTGAAGCTTCCTACAAGTTGGATTTGAAACGTACATTCATCTCCTTGTAGCAAACCCTTATTTTCCAACTTTAGATCGTCGTGCTTAGTTTTTCGCCGTTACTCGGATAATACCAAAAGCTTTTTAAAATTAAACAAATTAATGGGAATCCTGAAAACGAACAACATCTATTGAAATAAACAGAGATTTAAACGAGAGAACATTTACTCAGATTAAAATAGATTAAATATTAAAGCTTTATGGTTTATAAAACGCAAATATGTTCAACTAAAGTGCTAAAACTCAGTCGTATACCAAAATTTCGTCCGATAAACTTTACTTATCAGCTTAATACCGCATACATTCAACCTTTTTCTAGTACAATGAACAAAGCCTCTCAACTTTCATTTTAATAACTTCCGTTTTAACAACGCCACGTTTCCTGTAGATTTTAGATTTTAACGCTGGTTTTAGCTGAAATCGAGGATTACAAATACTGACGGACGATCGAACATACATAAAAGATACAAAACGGAAACCAGCTGAAATCTTTTAAATACGCAAAACCATGTAAATATCAACAGAACGTTGAAATTATACATACATGATGTAAACGTATGAGCAAATTGCTTTTACAAGCTGTTGCATGATGTAGCGTTTTTTGACATTCGTTAAAAATAGCCAGTTCATTTTGAAAAGTTCGAAATTCAAAATTATAGCCGGATTCTCGACGGACAAATATTTCAAATACAATTACACTTTCGCTTAGAAGTAAAATTTAGTATCGTTCCAGAGTATGGTGTGAAAAATTACTGTCGTTCGTTCGCAAATATCGGGGACAATTATCTTAAAAGCCTCACATTTACTGACTACAATTTTACGAAATTGCAGGAAGAGACTACACTATCCAAGCGCTCCGAGAAAAATTTCACGTTTTATATTGCACGGTGTTGTATGTTATTTCGTAGAGCAGCGAGTTGCGTAAAACCCGTAAACGTAAGTGATATTTATTTCTTAACTACGATTGTAAATGCAACACCCTTCTTAAATAGTTACCAGTGTAATATTTCATTTTGTAAACTCGGAATAAAATCCGACTACCTTTAAGTTAAATCGGAATTAAATTGGTTAGAATTTACGATTTCGCCGGGATTTACAAAAGATATATGCAAAATGTATAAGGATCGTTCTGTTTTTTTTCGGATATTTGTATCGGTTTTACGGTTGATATATTTCAAATATATCAGGAACTCTAAAAGGAAAACTGTTGAATAAAACAAGTATTGAAATGTAAATCTGCTAAGCCTGTTTCTGTTGTTCACCCTAATTTAAGAATAGAAAGGGGTTTTAGTTTGAGTGTTTGTTTACATCACGTTAGTTTAAAAGTACCTATCGACGTCCGTTTTTATAAAACGTTAAGGATTCTTAAGGCACTTTAAACTTAACAAGGATCGACAGCTATCCGATCGTTGGAAAAATAAACATTCTGTTAGTTTTATGAGAGCTTTAGAAGATTCAAATATACGTACAATATAGAAAGAATTGAATCCTGTTTAAGGACTTAAACTTGAGCTTTTTCTTAAATTTATTTATATCCCCTCATTTTCCAAATTTTTAGAAAAAAATCCTTCAGATTTCGCATATTTAAACACTGTTTAAACTTTTGATTTTTTGAGTTTAAGATTAAGGCCATTTATAATCCAATGTTGTTTAAAAACTCAAGCTTTTAATTTTTTTCCAGGCCCTCCAAATTTTTCTTTTGAATTTATATCCTCCTTTGTAGGAAAAATTTCCTTCAAATTTCGTTTCTTTAAACACTGCTCAAATTTTTGATTTTTGCAGTTCAAATCGAATCCTGTTGAAGGACTCAAGCTTTGAATTTTTTCTAGGCTTTCCAATTTTTTTAAATTTATATCCTCCCATTTTCAAAATTTTTAGGAAAGATTTCCTTCAGATTTCATTTCTTTAAGGTAAAGGTAACACTCCGCGAGAGAGTATGGCCGGCAATATGGAAGGTTAAGGCCTCCTGAGTTGATTTCATACCTTGGTTGTCTCGCACGCTTTGCCGACAACCATCTACAACCATGCAAAAATATATTGGCAGAATTTCTGAGAATCAGAAATAGAGCTTCAAATTGAAAAAATAATGGAAAAGTATGAAAATGCTGGAAAACATCTAAATAAAAATAAAGAAAAAATTCACCACTTTAAAATCAAAATTTTCATTTAGAACTGAAATGTCTAAACTAAACATAAGAATAACTTATATTCAACGAAATTCAACTTTAAATCCAGTTATTTCCGTGGCATTTTCGGGTTTCTTAAAGTTTAAACAGAAGTTTTCGGAAAATTACTTGTAAAAATAATTTGCAAAGTTTAAATGAATATTTTCATTGACTTCCACTTTACGAATATTATATTTGTTATGTGCTATTTTGTATTGTGTAGTTATTATATATTATTTTTGATTTAATTTCTGACTAGTTCTATATGCATATACTGTAGCTACAGAGCGAAATAAATTATTATTCGTTTATTCTATATTTAGTGTTGAAGAAATACTCATTAATCTGAATTTTTTTGAAAGCAATTTTTACAAAATTTACGTAGTTTTAATGAAATTCTTTGGCTGCAATCCAAAATGAATTTAAATTCTAACATGAATCAAATTCAATCCGATCCATATTTAAAATCTAAGTTCTGATTTTTTTAATGTTTATAAACATGGAAATCTTTGTAAATTGTACGAAATTTTACCAAAAAACATATCAAAACTTGAAAATAAAGAAGTTGAAATAACAATGCATAAATATTCAAGTTTCTTAAAAGTATTTTATTAAACTACGAATCAAGATTAATTCGGATTCCAATCTTACTCGACTTCCATTCAATTTAATTTAAACTTTAAAATGGTTCATTACCAAAAAAAATATTAAAACTTGAACAGTTCTAGAAGTTCAAGTTTCTGAAAGCATTGAATTCCTAATACGAAATGAATTCAAATTTCAATCATACCTAAATTCCGTTCAATTTCATTCAAAATTTAAATTTTTTGTTACTCAAAAATTTATCAAAACTTGGAGATTAAGAAGTTGAAAAATAATTCTACAAGTTTCTTAAAAGCATTCATCGAAATTTTATTAAATTTCTACTGAATTCTAATACTAATCTTACCCAAATTCCATTCAATCTAATTTAAGATTCATATTTTTCCTGACGCCTCGACACCGAAATGTATGAGGTTAGATAATACATTTTTCATGCCTAAAAAATGTATCAAAGTTTGAAAATTGATTCAAAACAATTTTAGAAGTTTAAGTTTCTCAAAAGTATTGATTGTTATTTGATTAGCCTTCTAATACAAACTCAATTCGAATTCCAATCTGACCGGAATTCCATTCAATCTCCTTCAAAATTTAAATTTTTCGTTACTAAAAAAAATATCAAAACTTAAAAATCGAGAAGTTCAAGTTTCTTAAAAGTATTGATAGGAATTTTATTCAACTTCTAACACAAGATGAGTTCGAATACCAATCTTAGCTGATTCAGAATTTAAATTATGCGTATAAAACAATTTACCCTTGAAAAACTGGTAAATTGTGCTTTGGGTTTTTTTGTACTAAAAGAGTTGAAATATCAAAACAATTCTACCACTTCATATTTCCTTTTTCAAGAATTCTATTAGATTTATGAGAACTAAATATTCTCACATAATACGAAGAATCGAATCCTGTTGCGTGAAAATTTTGGGTTTGTTTCTTGCTTCAAGATATTTTCTTTTAGTAACCTTCGTTAATCTCAGAATATTCAGTTTCCAGAAATAATTCAACTACCATTGAATATATGATCTACTAACTACCTTGCACTGTAGAAGCGGTGTCTAGCGGCTGGCGTCGCAGGCATGTTAACGTTATACAGTGCTCCCAATCCCCACCTATCATAACAAATCCCTTCACACCTTATTGGCATGGGGTTGGCCTGGCGTAATCCAGGATTGATCCACGGGATCTGCTCCAGGTCAACTGATGATGATGATGATGATCAAAAGATGGAACAATCGACGCTATATATGGCTTATCGGACCAGTGGAGTGGCCACGTGCTACTCCTGCTGACCCAACCCGCCCATTTGCAAGGGAAGTGCAAAAAATCCCATTTATACACAGCAGAAAAACCTAACTTTTCGCATTTCTCTCGCATACAAGCAGTGTCGGTAAGCGTCAACAGCAAGTGGTCACTCCATTGGTTACCAGATAAATGCATCAACAATAAGTGTGTGTTCAGAGCTCGAGTTTAGTTGATTTCCAGTTAAATACAAGTAATTTTCAAGATTCGTTTATTATTTTATATTTAATTTTGATGAAGTACCCGTTACTCTAGATTTTCAGTGGCAGTTTTTATGAAATTTACATTTATTTTAATGAAATTGCATGAAATGCGAATCATGATACATTCAAATGTCTATAACATTCATTCTAGATATAATTTAAAAAAAAAATAGATTTTAAGGATTGACTCCTTTGGGGAACACCACTCTACTCAAATAGCCTTACACCAAAAGGTAGAAAAGGCTTTGGATTAAGTGAGTAAGTAAGATTAAAAATACATATTTTTTTATTCTTTGCAATTATAAAGGGATTTCCTAGATTGTTTTCTACTTTTTCATTACTAAGAAAAGTTACAAAAATGAAAATCCGAAAATTCAAATGTCAAAACAACCACCCCAAACTAAATTGAGAAAATATCCTAGAATTTCAGGCTTGTTAAAATATTGAAATTTTATTGAACTTCCAATTAATTCGATTTGAATTCCATTCGATCAGATTCAAAATTTAAATTACTGAATTTTTCTAATCGTTCTCTAAGCACGTACAGGTTTGGTGAACTTAAACTTTAAAATTCCTCCAAACAAAGAGCAATAAAATGCAGCTCAAAGCCTACTAAAAAAACGAAGCTGGAGACCCTCTAACTGTCGAAGAAGGCTAAGAAAATAAATAACAAGAATAAACAAGGTTTAATAAAGAGAATCTCCACAGTTAAGGAAATGAAACCATGAAAGAAATTCAATCCAGGCGATTTTACAATAATTTGCCAACAAAATCGATACAGAAAAAATTAAAAGTCCCCAAATAAAAATATTCATAAAATTAAGAAATTTGCCAGTAAAACTCGACAGTTTTTATGTGTGCGTTGCATGAAAAAATAAGGTGTGTCCCCATGTCACCATACAAAAATTACAACTTAATCATTACAAAAATTCAGTAAGGTACAAGTTAATCGTTTCTTATCTTAAAATACAATCTGGGGACATGTTATACGAGTGTGATAATATTTATGCTTACATATTTTTCATTTCAGGAATTTGTAGAAAATCGGATTTTATTAGTTATTCTTCATGAAACCCACAACGTACAAAGCTTTTAGAACAAACTTTGTCCAACAAATGGCAATAAAAAATTCAATATGAGTTGCGTGTTAACTGTTATCAAAGGAATTTACAAATACGTTCTTGTTAGACAGGAATTGAGCTATTTTACTGTTGTATGTACAGAAATTAATGTTGGTGGAAGTAAAACATAAACATAGCGCGGGGTTTGGAGAATATCAAAAAAAAGCTGGTTTGAGTATAGTTAAAGTACTAAAAAGATTTGGTTATAGCAGCAAGAATTAAATAAAATTGTAACAATAATCGATGTACTGATGCATTCTCTTCTTGCAGAACATCTCTCTAGTAAGTAGGTTTCGGTTGCTACATGCATTTTAAGCCTGAAAAATTTGACAAAACCCTGAACAAAAAATAAGTTTCAATCAAGTCAAAAATATATCTCCATAAATTTTACTGCAAGCAAGAAACAGGCGAAACACCAAAAACAGGCTTTCTGATCGTCAATTCCTAAGTTTGCCTTAATAGCCACTCAGTCCACCTGTCATTTGTCTCACTTCTCATTCTGCGAGCACTCAACCGACTGTTGTTTTGCCCATTTTCTTCCTGTGTATTAATATATCCTAAAATCGAGCTTAGAATAGCGTGTTAAGAGGCTACGTTCAGTGCAAATTCATTCATTTTTAACCTCGTATACTTGCCCATTATGTAAAACACTTGGAAATTTAATAATAAACAGAAATAAATAGATAATAATGTTTTGGCCTTAATAAATTTGTAATAATTTTTTAGAAGATTCCGTAGGTAGTGGAGCGTTATCCTGATGCAATAGAAACCAGCCGACTTGAAGATTACTTCCAAGTTCAGCATCGTAAATATGAATTTATTTCTAATTGTGGTTGCGTAAATTTAAACACGATAGAAATAATTAACTTTAATAATAACAACGACACGGTTGATTGTTAAAATAATTCCTTTATATTGCGTAGAACGTATTAAATTGTATAAAAGTAAACTGGGTCAGTCAACTACCAGACGGTTACACAATTTCTATTAACAAAGTAGGTAACGCAGAAATAAATATATTACGTAAATTCTTTGACAAAAAGCAGCGTGTTATAAAAGATAAAGTAGTTCAATTTGGCAATGTTAGTAAATTGCAAGTGGCACAAATTTGGAATTTTTTTTGCTGCGGTCAAAACTAAATTTCTTTAGCCTGTTGCAATAAATGGTTCGAACTTTAACTTCATATCTATAACCTATAACCAATTCTCAGGTATCCATTTCTTGCAACCTCTCTCAAAAGAATTAGTTTGTATAAACAAAGCTTCCACTGTGTAAAGAATTGAAGCGAATTCCTGAAAAAGCTTGTTTTGTCCAGTTAAAAACTGCAAATTTAATTAATTTAACAAAATCGTCGAATAAACTCGAGCCTTTGTTTTCGTTGTACGGTAAAGATTTAAAACTACTCTTCCTTAAAAATATCAACAGAAAAGAGATTCAATTGTAAAACAGCACAAAGAAGTTTTTCACAAAGTTTCTATTGAATCTGCCCGTACTTCGTTGTTTCTGCACTGAAAAGTTTTCAGGCCGGCCTGTTCGTATTAAAAAGGAATGAAAATTAGAATGGAGAAACGATATTCTCTGAATTTCAACGAGTGCTTTAATATACCGTGATTATAAGATTAATTCGACAAATTTGTCTAGAGTTTATTGAATTTAACACAGTTTTCCGAGTTTCCTGTTTGTTTTTTTAAGAGGCGGTTTTAGGTTTTGTTATTATTTTGATGAAGGTTTAAAGCTGCACTATCGTTAGATTTTAGGAAAGGCTAGAAGTTCGTGATGTACAAGACCATAGCAACCAGTTACTTCCTTTTTAGTGATGAGATCATACATAGCTAAATAAGACCAGACAGGTGAATATAATAAATTGCCATTATAAGATTTACAGATAAATAACATTTCTAGCTCAAACTTCCAGTAAAATCTTGGCTTCTTTTAAAAAGGGTTTTGAAAAAGGTTTCCTCCAATTTAGTGGTTTTATCACTTTCTAGGACCACTTGAACAAAGTTTTACCTGATAAAAAGGCAAAATCGCATAACCACAAGGTGTCATCCTCCAAAAAGCATTAATTCCGTCGAAATTTTGTTGCTGTTTAGTTTCATAGAAATATTAGGAAGGAGAAAATCGATCAAAGACACTTGAGAAAATAGAAATATTGGCAACACAACAACACGTAATCCTGACCCTCAGCTAAACCCAAGGTATTTAGGTGCTTCTCCAAATGACTGTGACTTATGAGCAAGCCTACAATGATTTTGATTTTGTTCCCTCTTAGAAGCAGGATATAATCGAAGAATTTGACAGAAAGTTCCTTAATCACGGATTTAAGCTGTCTTAGATAATTTGTATTACTTCAATTCGGCATATGTTTGATTTTCTTCCAAAAAGGAGGCTGAAGAAAAGTTTCCCTCAAGATTTGTGTGGTATATCATTTTCAATAAGCTTTCCTGCTACAATGGCAAGATCGCTCTTTCAAACAAAATTTTGAGCGTCTTCGAGAGTTTCATACCTGAAACTCAAACATTTTATAAGGAAACGCAATTTTATGTCTGAAAGACCCGCAATCTTCGTAGATTAACAAAACCACCTTCTTCCAGAAGGTATTTTTTCCTTCAAAATTGCTTATTATAATTTATTTTTTTTCGGTTTGGTAGGGCCAGAAAAGAGAAAGGAAAAAACACCCGAAATTTTGGCAAAAAATTAGAACACGTGATTCTGACCCTCAGCTAATCCTAAGGCATTTTGGTGCTTCTTCAAATGACTTTAAGCCGTAAGCAAGCCAACATCGAAGTAGTATAATAAATTGAAGTTCTTTAATCAGGAATTGAGATCGTCTTAGTTACTCCACTTTAATTTATTTCTGCATGAAATAACAGTCAGTGCAATCCCTTTAGTTTAATACTGATAAGAGAAACTCTGAGAGGTGGCTATGGGTAAAAATCAGTCTCCAGGGGCCAACTTTTGGCCAAGGCAATAGCTTCCTCGTTGTCCGAAATACTGTTTTATCAAGTACCCATAGCAATTTCATCTAGTTTGTTAAGCCAACTTTATTCAAGGATCCATAACAGTCCAGTGCCGCTGGAGAGGGGATCCTAAAAAAGCTAAGAGCCTTTAGAGCTGCTAGGTTGTCGCAACACCTAAATATAAATTTAGAAATTGGAACATCTTATTTGCCGATTTTTTCCATACACAAACCAAAGTAGCGTAGATTTTAGCCTGAAAAACTATAGGAAATTGACCTAAATCAAAGTAGTAGATTGCCTTTAGCCGACTGTTTTTTCAGCCATGCCCAAATGGAATGCCTTCTTCGAACAGTTTTGGAAATTTGAAAGTTGGTCCTATGGCATCTTTTCTTGCAGTTGTTAGGAATGTGGTCGCTGAAAGGTCATCTACGACTATTGTTAACAACACTGAATCCTATATCAAGCTTTGTTTGCCACGACCTTCACTAAGTGGAGAAAAGCGAGGTTAATAGAATCTCAAAAGCTACTGTAAGTATGGCGTAAACAGAAACAGTAACAACTACGTTGCCAATCGTTGGTGTTTGGTTAAACAATTTCTTGTTTGTGGACTTGCGAACCAGGCTACCATACCAGAGATGCAGTCGGAAGCTTTCCAGGGGAGCTATGAGAAAAAGGCCAACTCGCTCAAATCACACAGAACACCCTTATACCCAGGAATGGTGGTAGCAACACAAAAAAATGTGTAGCTTATTAGAGGTTCCGCAATAGCTCTATTGAACCAAGAATTGATCCAGGGCTTAGTCCTCCCCAATACAGTTTCAAAAGCACACAGGAACTTTTTGGACAACTCTAATAATGTGGTCTTCTATAGCAGTTTATGATCCTAGATAACACATAGATATTTGATTGTCACAGTCTTGGTTCTTTTGATTAAAACTGCAAGTTCGACCTTGGCTGGAATTACCGAGATTCTTTGCACGTTAAACCAACCTTGGATGGTGTTAAGTGGCGTTTGTAGCAACTGACACATTGTTGCCTCGAAATTTCTTCTAATCAGAATCACGAGGTTGTCAGCGTAGCCTAGCCATCGCCCTTAAGCTCCACCATAATTTTAACCCATGGGAAATTTGCCTTCTGGGTGTCTTTCTTTTATACTTCAGTTGTCTAATTGTTAGACTTCTTTAAGCTTTTTATATACATTTTTCGGTTTTACTAGTTTCACAAGCGCCTTTTATTTCGAGCAAACTTATCTGCTTGTTCGAATCTTGTGGCTTGCATAACTTTCTTGACCTCTATTTTCCAGTTTTGTTGAAATCTGCAATACTTTTTCCAACCGAGCTCATCTCACTTTCTAAGCATTTCGACCAAGCCACCTACTTTTTTAAGCCTTCTGGCTTATATTGCTTCCTTGAACTATGTTTACCAAAGGTAGAGGGTTTCGTACGTTCTGATGGTATCCATTCCACACTATTTTGTGCCTGTTCTTCTTTCTGCTATTTACAGTATGAAAACCAGTCTTGGTATAAATTTCTTTGATTAAATGTTATCAGTATTTTTATTACCCAACATATGAAATCTACTAAGGAAAACTTCTTTAATCTGGGTGATTCTTAACTTGCTTTTTTCCGTTTTATGGTTGTAGTGTTTCCAAGGCATCATTGGACCTTTTAATTACTGTAACTATCTCCCTTTTGCTAATGGTCACCATAAAGTAAATAATCTCTCTCTTAAGTTGCCATCGATGCTTTGATTTGAAGGATCCATAAATTACCTTGCATCCTAACCTCACTGTGGCAAACTATCCTTCTCAAAAGGGTTTCCATTGTCCTAAATTAAATGGTTGATGTATGTATCATATGTTTATTAATGTTAATATGGTTGCTTCGTTCGTTGTATATCTCTTTTTGCTATGAGAGGTATAGTTTTTTGAGTTTTACAATTTGAGTTGAAGATCGCATTATTGACAATGTCGTGGTACTTTGATATAGAGACTTTACCAAACGATTAATTGAAACTCTAGATCATTTACAATTTTTACAAACTTGACTAAGCAGAATCTTTCTTGAAAAAGATGTATTTTTCTATTATTTCTTCAATTTCGGTATGGTTTTACCCTTTTTGTGGTCATAATTTTTCTAAGACATTTAAACTTATTAATTGTTGTAAACTTTTACTTTGCAAAAGAGTGAGAGACTCCGGGCTTTGTTCAATCGTTTATATCTTCCGGTATCTTCGGGAAATGTATCGTCTTCTTCTCCTTGTTCTTCTTTTCTTTGCATTATTTCTTTAATTTTCTTCGGGAGGAAGTCTCCTCGGAAGTATCCTTTTCTTGTTGTTGAGAACCAGAGTTTTCACTTTGCTTATAAATTTCTCCTTCTGCTGGGTCTTCGTAATAATTTCAATCCCCCTTACCCTAGTCTTCCTCTCTTCTAATCTCTTTATTCCCGGTCCAATTTAGTAGTATTGTTTGATTTAGTTCTTACCAGGGTGGTCCTTCAAACGCTTCCCGTAAATTCCATTTCCTAGTTTTTTTTTTTTTTTTTTTGTTAAATCATTTATACCTTTAGGTCTCTTCGGGAGATTCTTCTTGTTGTTGAGAACCAATCTTTTCACTTTGTCCATACTTTTCCCCTTCTGCATTGGAAGTCTTCCTAATCATGTCCATCTAGGCAAACCTAAGTCTTCTTCTCTTTCTGTTCTCATCTCTTTGGGCTTCCATTATCCTCTTAGAGTGTCACTTTTCTTCCATGCTAACCACACGCCTCTACCAATTTAGTTGTTTTGTTTGAATTATTTTCCGTGTTTTCATATTCCCTGGTCTTAGGGAAAATTTTTAATTTGTCGTAAATTTGCTGATCTAGGATCGCTTTTACTCCTCGATCACTTACAGTCATCAACAATCTTAACTTTAAACTGTAAAATCATTTTCCTCCTGATTTTCTATATCTTCGGGTTCTTCTACAGTTTGCCTTTTTATGGTTTGAATATTGCGAAAATCTTAGTAGAGAATTCTTGACAAATGATCCCCTCTAGTAATTGGAAGTGAAGATCATCAGAGGAGGATCACTCTGCTTCGAATTTTCATCTCACTTTTCCTCCAATGTCTTTTAGTACGTACTTGATGCATGTTTGTATCCTTTTTCTTATTTTAGTGTGAGTGTTTCTTTTGCTGATGATAGTTTCTGTACTGCTTAGCTCTCTTACGAACAAAAAGCTAAGAATCAACTCCAAAGCTGCTCTCCGATGTCTTCCATCATCATCTCCTAAGTAAAAATAAAATTGTAAAATAAAACTGAAACGACTACAGCTATTACTAACCCCTCCATCAAAAATACCACATAATTAAATTACAAATCTATTTACCAGAAACAAACACCCGCAACAGGGGCGTGATGAAGTGCCCCTCCTATTCTATTAGAACGAGTGCTTATTGTCTGATGAAATTTCTAAGTTAACACTTCGCGAGTTAATAATAGGCAGCATTTGGTTTCGTGATACTGAAGTATGACGTGTTTATGTTAGAACGTGCACAGGGTTGGATTAGGATTGAATTGTTAACTTTTGAAAAAATTCTTCGCCATTAACTTTGGTGTAAAAAAAGTTAACAATAGAAGACAGCAATACAATCCGCATGCAACAGGGAAACTGCATTACATTTGCACTACAATAACTTACATCTAAATCCTTTTCAAATTCACAAGGAGCTTGCTAACACGATTCTCTTTCTTTTCACTGCCAAGAAAATAAACAGTTTATACTTCGCAAGTGTTAAGGAGAGCCTTTTACGACTTTTATTGCATTTTATGCTTGGAAGCACTTCCTTTTTAACAATAAGGACTTCTACCAAGTCAAACTTGCTTGGTTTTCCTAGAATCAACAGATTTTTCAGGCACGTTTACGATTAGCCCTAGGTTAGAATTCGTTAATAATAAATTCGTACTTTTTTATGAAACTTCGTTAACGTTCCAAGGAGCGAGTCTGCAAACTTCCTTACAAAATTACGACTCGAGAAAACACTTCTGAATATTGCAAGAGACCTCTGTATACAAATGGGTCGCAGAGATAATCGTTCGCAATTACAGGATCATTTCCAAGATAATTTAAGGCAATTATAACAGACAACCCTAAAATAATCCGCAAGATAATAACTGCCATTATTTTTTATCGAAATTAATCTTCGCAATTATCCCGAGGGGTATCTTTTACCAAAAATAGGCGCGATATTTGCTTAATTTTTAGAAAAGTAAAACTTGCGCCTCTAAAAATTAAGCGTTCCAACTCTTAAAACATTACAAAATTCAGCTCGATACCGGATGTAAAGCGTTGCTCTGTGTGTCGATTAATAATTCAAGAGTCTAAGATGCTTAAAATACTTCATTAAACTTTCAGAGTTCTCTTTCAAGTTGCGTTTAATTGCAAGACATGGACAATACGTACTCAAGAACGGCACGATGGGTAAAAACCTTGTACTCAAGGAAAACTCGTAAAATTTTAATGGATAATTTTGACTTTCCGCCTGAATTTACAATTAGAATTCGTTGGAACTGGCGAAAAATTATCATTGATACATATTTTACTATGTTTGAGTGCACTTTAATTAAAATTTTCCGAAATTCTGTAAAGCTCATTCACTGAGACAACGCCCTAAGACAGTAAATTCGCCGAAGCGTTTCCGGGATGTTTAATAAAATTGCGTTATTAATAATGAAAAAAAAAGTAAATTTGATGAATAAAACTGAAGGATGTGTATAAGAAAATCAAGGATGTTATCGAACAAAGAAATTTTAGTAAAATTTGTTATCTGGATAAAATGAGAACTTCATCCTGACTCGAACATCTGCGACGTCAGCTTATATAAACCTTATATGCGATGAAGCAAACCAATGACGTTAACACTTCATTCCGCAAGGGACGTGCTCCGAATGTGATGTTACGTTTCATTTCAACTAAATTACTTCACAATATTAGCAAAATGTCACTATTTAGAAATAAATCTGGCGGATCTCTTTGATTACAGTCTGAAGGCGTTAAAAACTGACCTAATTTTTCTTTTTACATTAAGAAATTTGCTGCTTCGAATCACTCAGTTATTTTATGTTTTTTTATTAGAGTTAAAAGCATGATTTTTTTATGAAGTCCTCTCAGGTTTAGAACCAACGTCTTGTGGGGGTTTCGCGCCCTTCAGAACAAATATGTTTGTGTAATTATAAATTTGCTAATAATGAGTTTGGCTGTTCAAAAAAGAAATCGCTCAACAATTTTACGTTTTCTTTGTAACAGTTAAAACAAGTTTTTGAAAGAAAGCCCTTCTCAGCTGCTAAAACATGCGTGTCAGGTTATAAATTACCAATGAAGTTATTAAAAATTATCCCCGAGTTTGGCTATTCGGACAAGAAATCGCTCATTACATTTAGTTTTCTGTTTGCTTTTCAAAGAAAGCCTCAGACTTAGAACCGACGTCCTGCCGAACTCATTTCAACTGCCAAAATATGTGTGTTTGGTTAATAAACCAATGAAATTGTTAAAAATTATCTACTAGTTTGGTTCAAAGAAGAAATCGATGAATAAATTTACGTTTTCGTGGCAGTTAAAAACATTCTTTTTAAGGAAAACCTGAGGATCAGAATCGATGTCCTCTGGGGCTTTCGCTCCCTTCAACTGCTAAGTTATGTTTGTCAGAATAAAGTTGCTAAAAATTAGCCGCGTATTTGGCTATTCAAACAAAAAATCACTCAGTAATTTTACGCTTTTGTTAGAGTAAAAACCTGCTTTTTAAGGAAAGCCTCAGATTCAGAACCGACGTCCTGTGGGGCCTTCACTCCCTTCAGCTGCTAAAATTACTAGAAATGTGCCCCAAATTTGGCTGGTCGAAGAAGAATTTGTTCAGTGATTTTACGTTTTCTTTATAAGAGTTAAAATAAATTATTTGAAGTAAGCCTTTCTCAGGTTTATAACCCAGGTCCTATGGTGCTTCCGCTCCTTTCAGTTGTTAAAGTATATTTGTCGTATTATAAATTCTTAATGATGCTACTAAAAACAAACCACGACGTTCGAAGAAAACATTTTTCAGTAATTTACGTTTTCGTTAGAGTTAAAAATACATATGCTTTTTAAGGGAAGCCTCAGGTTCAGTTCCTATGGGGCTTTCGCCCCCTTCAGCTGCTGAAATATGTTTGTCAGGTTATAAGTGATCAATTAAATTGCTAAAAATTAGCAACGAGTTTGATTGTTCGAAGAAGAAATCGCTCAGTAATTTTATGTTTTGGTTAGAGTTAAAAACATGCTTTTTAAAGAAAGCCTCAGGTTCAGAACCAACGTCCTGCGGGGTTTGTGCTGCCTTCAGATGCCATAATGTATTTCTCAGATTATGAGTTATCAAAGATCAAAGAAATTGCTAAAAATGAGCCATAAATTTGATTGTTCGAAGAAGAAATCGCTCAGTAATTGTATGTTTTCGTTAGAGTTAAAAACTTTTAGAGAAATCCTCAAGTTCAGAACCAACGTCCTTTGGGGTTTAAGTTGCCTTCACATGTTAAAATGTGTTTGTCGTATTATAAATTATCAAAAATGGGCCACAAGTTTGGCTGTTCGAAGAAGAAGCCTCTCAGTAATTTTATGTTTTCGTTAGAGTTAAAAATATGCTCTTTAAAGACAACCTTCTCAGGCTCGGGGCCGATGTTCTTTGGAAAATGAGCTCCCTTCAGCTGTTAAAATATGCCTGTCAGATTATAAAGGACTAATGAAATTATTAAAAATGTGACACTTGTTAAAAATGGAATGAAGAACTAAAGGTTCATTTTAAAAAGAGGTTAAATTCACATTATTCATTTAATATAGAATATCAGAAGTAAAATCTTGTAGAAAAACACCTCGTTTTTAGTAGAGACAGCAGTTTAGTATCACATTCGTATCATTACGTTCACGGGAACGCGTTGAATTTAAAACAGGGGCAACGTTATAACATGCTATTAGTGATAACATACACGTAGGCCCTAAAAAGCTCGATAAATGAAGTTCGCCGCCCACGCCGTTCTTTATTGTTTTTATACCCCTTGAGCTTTCTTAATTATGCATAACCAAACCCACGACACGCTTAATTAAAGATTACATTAATCTTCGAGGATCAAGACAGCAGTTTCATAAAAGCAATCAATCTAAGGGAAATTATATTTCCGAGACGGAAACAAAGAAAAAATTTGAAAGGAACTTTGTTCGAGTTAAGCCGCTTTTAAAACAACGCTAACTAATTTTCGTGTTGATAACTATAGGCATAAACCTCTTAAAACCTACCTAAGTTTAAGTACTAAGGCATCAATCTAATAAAATACGAGACGGCGGACTAAAACCACTCAAATTTGCCAATCGTATTAGAATAACTAACCTTATAACATTGTTTGTTATCAAGGTTTCGTGTTAAATTAGAAAGGAAAATGTCAACTCGTTAATTAATTAAATGCGAAAGAAATAAAACTTTCGAATAATAAGTTTTCCAAATTCATTTTAGACTTATGCCACATTTAAAGCATTTTTTCAACGCAGATTTATTTAAAACATTTATGAATTGTTTTTATTTTCAACAAATGTAAAAGCAATCGTTGTCTTGCATTTTACCAGTTTTTCTTGTAATTTGTTTGATTATTTACTTCAATTTCTGATTTAGAAAGACAAAATGTTCATGGCGTAACGACAAAGTTTAATATTTTAAATCGCTTTAAAAGGCCTGAAGGTTCTCAGCAGAAGGTCTGAAATTAACGTAACATGGTGAAATAAAACTAAATAGTTACTTGCAAAGCAAAGGAGGTAAGGGTTTACCCTGTCGGGCATGAAGATAGAATGAATCACTTATTATATTTATATTTTTTTAGCGCTTTGGATATAAATAATTCTTGACACGTTAAGTCGAAATAATTTGTAATTAAATTAATTTATCAGAAGCACCAAGGAATTGCAAGGCAGCTCTTACTTCCCTTAGAGAAGTAAGTTTACACTTTCTTCCCTGCTCACTTGGCAACCAATAAGCAAATAGTAAACTCAGCATACTTGCTTTGAATATGAGCAAATGTTACATGGAATATTCAGTTTAACAAATTTGCGATAAAAAACTAATTTTTCCCACGAAATAATTAACTCATCTGTTTTTCCACTTGTTTTCTGTTTATTCTTTACTTTTGTAAGTTTCAGGTTAATCCAACGATTGGTGAAATGTTTAAGAACTGAAAAAATTAGAATTTAAGCAAAAGTCTTTAGAACTTTTACAACTTCCACTTTGCAAAAAGTATTTTTTTCTTCTCGTGATTTGTCTTCATTTCGATGAACTTATTTATGTATCGTACTTAATCATCGAACCCTGAAACTCTTCAGCGTAGGACTGATTTTTATTAAAATCTAAATAAAGTGGAATAATTTACCAAACAAATTGTATTCTTCAGAAAATCAAAAGAGTTTGGAAAGATGGATTAATTCACCCCTAAATGCAGAGAAAAGAGGTTTCCATTTTGATCAAAATTGAGAAATAGGTTTATCTGTCCTTTCTCAATTTAAACTTATAATTTCCACAACTTTATCATCAAACTTGTCGAATATTAAGTTAGCAACTAAAATTCCCCAAAGATTTATTTTGAAAATATATCCCAAGTATCGAAATTCGCATAAATTTGGTAACGGATTGCCTACTTAGAGTCTTTTTGGGAGCTTCTTTTGATGCCTTTGGAGCCGTTATCTTAGGTTTCTAACCTGAGTTTATTATTTTATATTTACAAAGCTTACTTCCTTTGGCACCCTCTCGCACTTCAAATCTAGATACACCCTGTTGTATACGTTTCGACTATCAAGAATTTGTTGAAACTTACCAGTACAACAAATTCCAAATGAAAAAAAAACAAATAATCAACAAGTCCAAAATTTGTAAAATTCCTATCTCTTGTTATTATTTTACATCCATTCAGCCTTATATATTTTTAACGACCAACATGATATAGGTACCAACTCGTATTTATAAATTTAGTTGGGGTAGTATAATGTGTATAATGTATGATGATGCATAATTTTTTGTATATGAATAAAATAATAGAAATGATGTTAAGTTAGTCAATGAAATAATAAAAAAACACCCCATAGACCCGACATAAAATAATAATTCCTGATTGATTTTGGATGTATGTGTTATGTCGTTATGTGTTTCTCATTTTTTTAATCGGTTATTTTATTATAAGAATTAGTTATTAATAACCATTTGAAAATATGTTACATCTTAGTATCTTCCTATAGTTATTAATATGTCTTAATTTCATTAACTTCAATTTCAGTTCCAAAAATAAAATATTATGTTCCTGGTGTGATTAGAGACGCTTAATAAATTAGATGGTTAATAACGTACCTAGTTAAAACAGCTAGGAACCTCAAGGTCTTAAATTAAAATAAAAACTAAATAGTTACTTACATACCAAGGGAAGTAAGTAAAATTTACCCTGTTGAGACACAATTTTTATTACAACCTTCAAGACGTGTAAAATGAATAGTTGTTTTGTATTTTCTTAGTTTTTCATATGTCTTCCTTTATTGTTTACTCAATTTCTGACCCAGAAGGAAAGATGATGTTCTTAGCATAATGGGACAAGCTTAATAAATTAGTTTAAAATAGTCAGAAATCCCCCATAACAAAGTTTTAAACGAAAGCAAAAGTGTGAAATTAATTATTTATAAATATCAAGGGAAGTAAAATATAAAATTTTGTTTCCACTTTCTACACTTGTAAAATCAATTATTGCTTTGTATTTTCCCAATTTTTCACGTGTTTTCCTCTATTATTTACCCAATTTTCTGATCCAGAACGAAAGGTTAATGTTCTTGGCATAATTGGAAACGCTTAATAACTTAAATAGTTTTAAAAAAACAAAAATCCCCTATCATAAAAAGGTGGAAATAGAACTGAATGGTTGCTTACGTACCAAGGGAGTTAAGTTAAATTAACTCTGTCGAGCATGGAAGAACGATTATATTATTATTATAGGAATCAATCAATCAATACGAATAGCTATTTACATGGCAAAGGAAATAAATAAAATTTGGTTTCTCGAGCATGAAACCCTTTTCACTTTCAGTATGTGTAAAATTAATCGTTGATTTGTATTTTGCTAGTTTTTCACGTGTCTTCCTTTATTAATTACACCAGTTTCAGATCCGCAAAGATAATGTTTTTGGAGTAATTGGAAATTCTTGATAACTTAAATAGTTTAAAATCTGAAATCTCCCATAACATAGTCTTAATGATAGTAGAATAGTGAAAATAAAACAAAATAATTGCTTACATACTAAGAGAGGCAAGTGAAATTTTTAGCATAAAATCTCGGAATATCAAATTCATATAAAAATATTGTAATGTAGTGGTTATCACCAAAAGTAATGTCGAAAGTTAGTAAATAGTTATTTAAGCTACAAGGAATGTAAGGACGTATTAACATTTTTAGGTAGGCGAATACGAGCCGAGGCGAAGCCAAGGCTTGTCGCCTTCCGACACACAACATTCCGTTTTGCTTATTATATTTTTTTCGCTTAGCAAGTAGTTTAAAAGAACAAGAAAATATTATTTGCAAAGCATGAATTATTTTGTGACAGTTTTTATGGTAACTATGCGTCCTATAATACTTGGCAACGTAAAAAAATCAATATAATAACAGTGGTAACTATGGCAACGGTAAACGTACAGTTCTGTTATATGTTCATTATTTTCCTAGGAACGTAAGTAACACTATTAAGTTACGTCGTCAAGGGTAACTATAGCCTGAATGTTATTAGCCACTTACAGTCACTGTTGCCATGGATGTAAGGCTTGCTTACTTTGCTGGCAGCGAAAAAAATAAGTTAATTAAGTTTAGTAGAATTTCTGGTAATCCTTAAGTACCAACGTGAAAGAGGTTTTATATTAAAATTCTAATTCAACTAACATAACATATATTGTCCAACTTTGATTAAGTTTCACAAAATATTATTTAGAATTAAAGTCAAAGATAAACACTTCAACAACTTTAGAGATAAGTTCCAAGTACATACAAACATCAAAGTCAATAAAATTAAAGAAAAGGTTCAATCAGAACTATTAGCAAGTCTTAGTATGAATTGAGTTAAATTAAATTAAATACAGAAAAATAGTCTTACATCAAAATCGTGGGAAACATCACTAATACGAAGGACCTGACTTCTTAAGAACATAATTCTTCGACGACCACACGAACCATGGTGAGCTCTTACTGAGCAATTCCTTATATAAGAAGTCTCACGCCCACGTGTTTTGGAACAAGGGCATGCACCTAGCCGTGCTGATGCTATGTGCATTCACCCTGACGTGAACGTGCTGAGCTGTGCAACCCGGTTCCGCCGTGTATTTTAAAGAATACTGTTCCGACGTTCCCACGGACTCTACAGTTGGCCTAAGTGTCATCTTTCTGGTTCACGGCGGTCATCCACGTGCATCTGGCATACTTGGACGGCTGCATTTCCGCTTCGTGTAATGACTCTAGATAACACGTCATGACATCGCTTCAATACAACATCTTCTATATCCACTTGTAGCACGTGTAAAATCACTCGCTGCTTTATATTTTTCTGTTTTTTCTATGTATTTTCTTTTATTATTTATTCCAACTTGTGATTCAGAAAAACTAAGACGTTCTTGGCGTAATTGAAAACCCTTAATAACTTGAATAGTTTTAAAAAGCCAGAAATCTATCATAACAAGGTCTAAAATGGAAGTACAAAAGTGGAAATAAAGCTAAATAGTTGGTTACGTACTGAGGGAGGTAAGTGGAAACACGTAGTGATCCTGTTTGAAATATTGTGAAACAGAATAAATCACCTGACTCCCATGTTATCTACAATATTTTTCAGCTACAGATGGAAACTGCTATTAGAAGTTTAGATAATTTTTGACATATTAATTTAGCATTAACTGCTACTAAATCAATAATTTCACTTACTTCCCTAGACAGGCAAGTTCATACTTACCTTCCTGTCGTCCTTGTAACCAATCAACAAATGATGTATTCAACCTACCTCCTTCAAATAGTTATAACCGAATGTGCCATGATAAATGCAAATGATCGAATTGTCAGTCAAAAAATCTTTGTAGTTCCATGAAGATATTACAATGTATCAGATGATGTAGGTGAAAGGGATTATGCTTAGAAATCTATGTGAAGTATGGGATGGTTTGCAATAATTTTTTGGGGAAATTTTGGTTGCTTTTTTTCACAGTCTGCGAAAAAGAGATTAAACCAACAACTCGCATAAAGCAAATATTTATTTATGTATTGCTAAAATTAAACAAGAATCCTAAACTATTTTTTGTTTCAGGTGAGTTCCCCAATCCGTATGAATCTTTGAAGGGTTGAGTAAGTCTTAGCAATAATTTTTATGGAAAATTCAAAAATTGGTAGGCTTTTTCTTTTCAGAATTTGAACTTTTTTCTTACATAGTAAATTCCAGTAAGTTCATTTGTGAAGGTCCTTTAATGAACTAAACTTTTGAAAATTGTAGATGCTTTGTTTATAATACAAAATGTTAAAAAATTTAGTAAAACGTAGCATCGCTACAGTCGAAAATATTTGTAAGTTCCAGAAAAATTGAAATAACGCATGATCAAATAAGTTTATAATTAGCGTATTATACAGTCAATAACATTTGATTTGCGAAACTTCGTCAGATTCAATTGTAGAAGTCGCATTTGTTGTTCTCAGCTAATAAATAAACAAGCCAACAAAAAACAAATGTGTGTGGTTTGTCTTTCGCTTGTCTCTACTTAACAAAAATCGTGGCTTACTCTGACTGTATAAATTTATTTGATCCTACGCCACTATGTTAGACTTGTGAACAAAGGAAAAAAAACAGAAATATCAATTTCGTTATTAGGTATAAGTCTAGGTTACAGATTCGGCTTATCGTGTTTCACCTAAAAATACAATATCAAAGAAATCCTATTAATCTAAGATAATTAGATTAAATTCGAAATGTCGGAATACCTGTTTGACATTTAGAAAGAAACACCGTTTACATAATAATACCGGTATTTTTCTCAAGGTATAATTGGATTTCTGTTCGGTATGAGATGGAAGTTTCCATTCTTTTCAAAGTCTGGACGAGAATGAGCTTAATTTAGCGTAATTGGATGAGATGTTCATATGGTTTAAGGCTTTCTCAGTTGCCTTTCGTCCTTATTAAGGAAATTCCATCGAATGAGGCGGGTTTTTGTTTTTGGAGACTTGCTTGCTTAGTTTTTCCGTTCGCCTCTTTTCCTCGACCTATTTAGTTTATTTTAAGTGGTACGATATCATCTTAACTACGTTTGTTCGGAATTTTTGTATGTAGTTGTTGCCCCTTTTTTTCTATTCCCAGTGGAAATTAGATATTTCTCCTCATAACGGAAGGGTGGAGGAGGAGGGATTAGAGCGGATTGAAATTCACGATATTGAAGACATTGGGGCGTGCTTAACTGTGATGGAATTTAAATCCTAGCAACGTCGGGTTATTAAATACTAATGTTAAACCATTAAAGTAACTAACGGTCCTTTTTATTTGTTATAAATATTATTTATAACGTCTAATGCCATTAAATATAATGGGGACGCGTGTATACTGTTGATTTGTGTCCCATTTTGTTCCTCTCTTCTTATCTTGACCCGAAAGTTTATGCCCGAACGATCCATCCTTTTTGCTTCCGCGACGGGGTTTTAGGGAAGCCGCTAACTTTTTGTAATATATCTATTATTTCTAGGATGCGAACGCATCCGATGAATACAAAGGGTTGTAATGTGTTCTGGTTTAGAGTGAAGTGCAAAACCACTACTTGCATTGAATACAAATTGAGCACGGTGTCATCATAATTTACCAATACAACACGCACGGCGTAAGGTACATATCAGGGCTGATCCCACACCTTAACACATAATACGTTCGTTACGCCCAATGATAATAGATTTCACGAAGCCCATTGTCTACTAATGCCGAATAAGCTCCTCTATAGTTTTGGTATTTGCTGAATATTCAGCCTCCGAATTTCATCCGCACCAAATAACGAACAGCTTAGATACAAACAGCTCTCTACTTCGTATAAGTACATGCATTTCAGTTAAGTTATCTAAGCTGGATTATAAGATGGTTGGTTTAATTTGTTAATGTACCCTTGTTCAAACTTCGTTATTAAAACTTTTAAGAAATTCCTAAATATCGAAGGTAAACTTTTTTAATCTCGTAAATTCGCCGAATGTTTAGAATTTTCTTCAACATCATGGAAATTTCAATGAGTCTTAAATATTTAGGAAATGAAAAGCTCGATTAAGCTACTAAATAAATTTAAATCATAAACTTATCTGAAAGCCCCACATTTACAAATTAAAGTTTAATCAAAAATTATAAAACCCACAATTTTTTGTATACAACTAAAGTAATGAATTTTTGAAAAATTTATTAAGCTAAGCCATTCATAGTTCCAAAGCAACAATTTTTAGCTTGAAATAAGTCTAATCATATGCTTATCTGTTCGTGCTTTTACCTACCTGTTTCTTTCCAATTTTTCTTTCTTTCGCTAATTTCGTATGGGCCAGTTATCCCAAAAATAAAGGTAAATCAAAGCAAAAACTAAAAATTACAACATTTCGGGGAAGACAGGAAATATTTGGTCCAAGCTTATTTATTTATATTTTCTCGAGTTTTGAACTAAGCCATTAATAAAGAACCCAAAAGGGCACTCTGATAAGATACATATAAACAAACATTTCGAAAATAGAAAAGTTCAAAAACGACAATTTTTTAGCATGAAGTGAAACTGCCTCTCTGTTTATCTGCTCGCCCTTTCCTCCGCCTATTTCTTTTCAGTTCTTTCTTTCTAATTTCGAAAGATCCAGTTATAAAAAAAATAAAGAAAAATCGAACAAGAAAACTAAAAATTTACAAAATTTTGTTTTTCTTCAAACGTCAGAAAAACACGACTTTGTGTCCTTGGATACACACAGTTAAACATTCACTTTTACTCCTAGGAGTAAAAGTGACATAAACATTCACTTTTACTCCTAGGAGTAAAAGTGACACTTAATGAGCCAATGGCAACTCGTAATTTTTATTTTTTATAACAAAGCAACGACAGCTGGTATGACGTTCATTTTTGACTTTTTTTTAATTTTCTTGCTGAATTGCTTTTAATTTATGCGTTTGAAGAAAAAATAACATGTGTTATTCGGAGTAAAAGTTATTTTGTGTGCCTCGCATGAATGTCCGACTCGCTAGCGCTCGTCGTTCAAACGTCATGCTCGGCACACAAAATGACACTTTTACTCCTAATAACACAATATACTATTATTTATGGTTTCTCGAATTTTGGCTTATTTTATTCCCCTAGAAAAACCACCAATTTTTTTTATACAACTAAAATAACTAAGTTTTGAGAAATTTATTAAACTATAAGGCATTTATAAAAACCCTCAGAAGGGCGCTCTAATAAGATTAATATAAACAATCGTTTCGAAAACACGAAAGTTCAAAAGCAACGAAATTATTAGCTTAATAAAGCTGACCCTCTGTTTATCTGTTCATTATTCCTTGCTTCTTTCCAATTTTTCTTGTTTTACCTAATTTCGAAAGATCGAATAAAGAAAAATCGAAGAAAAAACTTAAAAATTTTGTGGAGCATAGGAAATATTTGGTTCCAGCTTATTTATTATTATAACCTGTTTTATAACAATAATAATATGTATTTGTTTATACTGATTACAAACAGAGAAATTCTCCAATTACATGTAAACAGTAACAGATAACTCACAACATACATAGAAATATAAAAATAATAAAGAGCAACGTAACCTGCCTCTCAAAAAATCACAGATCATAATATATCTTATGGCACCAAGACTAGTTGACGTAATTGCTTAACATTATCATCAAATATATCAATATCACTATTTGCTATTCATAATCATTAGAAACAGATTGATAAACTTCTATACAAAGGAGACGCAGACATAACTGGCAAATAAAACGGTAAATTTCGAGAACGAAGTCTTATATTAGGAACATTTATCGGAACTTCATTTAGCACCTGCTTTATTCCAAAAAAAAAACACAATTTTTGTTATACAACTAAAATAACAAATCTTTGGAAAGTTTATGAAACTCAGCCATTAAGGCACTCTAATAAGATAAATATAAACAAACATTTCGAAAATACGAAAATTCAAAAACAACCATTTTTAGCATAAAATAAAGCTGACCCTCTGTTTATCTGCTCATCCTTTCCTCAATCTATTTCTTTTCAGTTTACAAACTTTCGTGAAAAACAGGAAATATTTGGTTCCAGCTTATTTATATTTTCTCGAATTTTGACCTATTTTATTCCCCTAGAAAATACATTTTTTTAATAAATTTTTGAGAAGTTTATTAAACTAAGCTATTGATAAACACCCACGGAAGGGTGCTGTAATAAGATTAACCTAAATATTCATTTCGAAAAACGAAAGTTCAAAAAAGCTTTTTTAGTATGAAGCAAATCTGCTCGTGCTTTCGTCTACCTGTTTCTGTCCAGTTTTTCTCCTTTTTTCTAATTCCGAAAAATCCTATTATCAAAAGAGTAAAGGAAAATCTAAGAAGAACACTAAAAAGTTACAAATTTTCGTTGAAAATAGGAAATATTTGTTACCAGTTTATTTATTTATTATTCCCCAAGAAAAATCGCCAATATTTGTATACAGCCAAAATAACGAGTTTATTAAACTAAGACATTGATAAAAAGCCCCGGAAGGGCACTCTAATGAGATTAATTTAAACAATCGTTTCGAAAATACGAAAGTTCAAAAGCAACAACAATTTTTAGCATCAAATAAAGCTGAGCCTCTATTCGTTCTTGCATCTACCTGTTTCCTTCCGGTTTTTCTTTTTTTTCCATTAATTATCAAAAAGTAAAGGAACATCAAAGAAGAAAAGTACAAAATTACAAAATTTCATGGAAAACAGGAAGTATTTGGTTCCAACTTATTCATTTCTGTTTTCTCGAATTATGACTTGTTTTATTCCCCAGGAAAAATCACTAATTTTTTTTATACAACAAAAATAACGAATTGTTTGAATATTTATCAAACTAAACCCCCAGAAGGGCACTCTAATAAGATAAATATAAACAAACATTTCAAAAATACCAAAGTTCAAAAACAACATTTTTAGCACGAAATATAGCTGAGCTGATCCACTGATCTGTTCATTCTTTCATCTACCTGCTTCTTTCCGGTTTTTCTTTTCTTTCTAATTCCGAAAGATCCAATTATCAAAAAAGAACAACAGAAAACGGAAGAAGAAAACTAAAAAATTACAAAATTACGTGGAAATCAGGAAAAAATTTGGTTCCAGTTTATTAGTGTTTTCTCGAATTTCACCTATTTTATGCCCCAAGCCACCAAGTTTTGTTTGCAACTAAAACAACGCATTATTGAAAAGTTTATTAAACTAAACCATTGATAAATTTCCCTGGAAGGGCACTCTGATAAAATAAATATAAATAGGAAAGCTGGAAAACGACAATTTTTAGATTAAAATAAAACCGAGTATCTGTTTATCTGTCCATCATTCACCTGCTTCTTTCCAGTTTTTCTTTTTTTTCTAATTTCCAAAAACCCAGTTCTCAAAATAAGAAAAATTAATGAAAACACTGAATTTGTTTTTGTTAAGCAGGAACCAAATATTTCCAGTCTTTTAGAAAATGTCCTGCTTAACAAACGTTTTCTACGTTTTTCTTCAATTCCTAATTTTCTTGTTGTGTTTCGATAAAGATATTTGCTATTTTTCCCCAAATCAAAGGCAAGACATAAATAATTTAAAAGTCGTATTATTTACTAAAGTCCAAACATCACAAAATTGCAAAATCTTTGGAGATATTATTTAAAAAATATTTTTTTATAGTAAGTTAACTTTGTTCCTCTCTGCTTGTTTTTCACTTTGGGTGTAAGTAAAATTAAGTTTGTCGTATTTTTTGTTATGAATTTTTCATTTCTTGATTATTATTACATCAGAGGGGAAAATGAGATTTTTTAGTTGAATATTATTAATGTACAAAATTATCTAACATAAAACTTCACAAAATTCTCACAGAAATCAGCAAAAGCAAGGCTTTTTAAAATATCAAAATTTAAAAAAGTGGAATCAAAGATATAGCCTTTTTTCACATTAAGCAATGCTTTTTACTTATTTTCTGCATGTCTGAATTTGTTATTTCCTGTACTTGTCTGAAATTCGGAGGATTTTGTGACAGAAAAACTTTTACCTGTCTGTCTACCTTTTTGCATTTGCAACCTGTTTCATTATCCTTCCATTTAAACGGAAGAAAAACCATCTTTTTTCTATTATTTTGTTGGTTTGTTCAATTAAGTAACATGTTTCATATTTATATACGAACACCCATTTTGTTACAAGTAAAGCAGCAAAAAATTAGGAAATTAATAAAGCTCAAATCAAAGTTTCTACTGAAAATTCTGTAAAAACAGTATTTTTTTAATTTGGAATTATAAAACTTCAAAAAGAAATACAACTCACTTTTCATATTTACAATTTGCATTTTTCAAGTTGTTTAATATTTTCTGTCGAATTTAAGTAAAAAACTCTTAAAAATTACGGAAAGAAACGAACTTTGCCAACTTGCCAAACTTTAAATTTGCTTAAAAATGCCCATTTTCTAGGTTGCAAAACTGATTTTTTTTATTTGTTTTTTACTACTTTTACAGGACAAGCAATTTAATGTCCTCGATAACCAGCAAAAAATAAACAGAATATTGGTATTTGTTTAAATTAAAAATGTATTATTTAATGTACAGGAAATCACCACATACCAAAAACGAAAACTTGTCAGGAATACAGCTGCCTGTCTGGCTCTCTTTCTGTCTTTCTATCTGCCTGTCTGTCTATCTTTCTGTCTGCATGTCTGTCTGTCTTTCGTTCTAATACCTTTTTGCCCATCTGTCTGTTTCTTTATCGAATTGCCTGCCAGTTTTACTCCTTTCTGTTTATATCTTTTTAGCTGTCATTCTTATTTTTTTTTCTATCTTTTCCTCTGTCTGTCTGTGTTTCAGCCTGGCCGTTTTCCTATTTTTCTGTTTGTATTTTTATCTTTCTGTTTTTCTCTCTCTCTCTCTCTCTTTCCCGTGTTTCACTCTGACTTTCTGTCTGCTTGGCTAACTTTCTAAATTATTTCTATCTTTCTCTATGTCTGTTTGTCTATCTGTCTTTCTCTTTGTCTTTCAGCCTTTCCACCTAGCTGTTTTCCTATCTTTCTGTTTTTTCTCTATCGTTCCCTCGGTCTTTCTGTGTCTTTCTCTCTGCCTTTCTCTCTGATTTTCCCTCTTTCTGTCTGGCTTTCTGCCTGCCTGCCTGTCTTTCTAAATAATTTCTCTTTTTCTTTGTCTGTTTATTTGTCTATCTGTCTTTCTCTTTGTCTTTCAGCCTTCCCACCTAGCTGTTTTCCTATCTTTCTGTTTTTCTCTCTATCGTTCCCTCTGTGTTTCTCTCTGGCTTTCTGCCTGCCTGTCTATATTTCTCTTTGTCTGTCTGTTTGACTATCTGTCTTTCCTCTTGCCTTTTTGCCTGTCAGTCTTCCTGCCTGACTGTTTTCCTATCTTTCTGTTTATATTTCTCCTTTCTGTATATATCTCTCTCTGCCTTTCTTGCTACATGTCTGTATGTCTGTTTGTCTGTCTGTCTTTCTCTTTGACTTTCTGCTTGTCTGTCTTCCTGCCTTCCTGTTTCTGTGCTTCTGTTTGCCTTTCTTCCTTTAAGACTTTCTATTTTTCTTAATGTGTTTCGGACTGTAACTGTAAATAAATTCAATATTAAATATACAAGCTAATTGTGCTAAGGTTGTTATATGCTTTATCTAATTCCGTTTTGAAAAGTTGAATTTTACCTAACCTTTTGACGTTATGAAACGTCACTTTTTACCTAATCGAGTGTTGTAATAGTTATTTATGTATCAAGTGTGTAAAATTAAGTTTTATGGCATGAGTTCGGTAGTTTCGTGATGAGACGAAGTCGAATCACGAAAAAATCCGAACGAATGCCATAAAACTTATTTACACACGTGTTGCATACATTATTTTTTGCACAGACGCAGTATAAATTCAAATAGTAGATTATACCCAAATTTAAAAATTTTTTATTCGAGAATTTATTAATTTCGTTTTCCATATTGTAATAATTCATTTCATCTTTTTCGGAATTATTAATTTCGTTTTCCATATTGTAGTAATTCACTTCAATAAACTGAAAACAGTTTTTATACTTATTTTATTAATTCGTACAACATTCGTACGTAGGTATTTAATGTGACAAGTAAAGAATAAAAGGGAAAACATTTGCCAGTACGTGACATCGGATTGGCCGCGACTGTAGATGCACATCATGAATAGCTATTTATGATACAAGTTCGAAAAGTGAGTCTTTAAGGCACGCATGTGAAAGTTTGCTGAACGAGCGTAGCGAGTTCTGCAATTCACATAAGTGCCTTAAAGACACTTTTCGAACGTGTATCATACAAGATTTTTTAGCTACGAACATTCAAATAGCTCTAAGTAAATAAATAAAATCAAGGGATAAAGACAATCAAACTATCTGAGTAGGAATATTTTTCCGTATCCATAGTAATAGATAAGTAATTTTACTTTTCGCACTGGTAATTTTACTTTTCGAACAAGTGCGAAAAGTAATCTTACTTTTCGCACTAGTGCGTTAAAGTGGTACTTTTCACACGGAAATCAGTGTGAAAAGAGTCATTTTTCGTATGTGAGTGCTAAAAAGTTCATTATGCGTTCGATACCATCTTTACGTGTTAGTTACGGCAGTCGTTTTGTAAACATCGACTTTTGCAACTGTTTAGAATTTGTAAAACGTCAACTTTAGAGGCGACTGTGCAAAAAAATCTTTACGTAACTGAGTTACGTAATAGTTATTTACGATATGAGTATCGTAACAACTCGTATTACGATGCGAGATGGAAAGTTTGTCAAATGAGACCGCAGGTCGAGTTTGACAAATCCATTGAGGATCGTAATACGAGGTTACGATATGAATATCGTACAAAGCTTTATCTACTTTCATAAAATTAGCAAAAAAATTAAATATTTATCAATAATTGCCTGATGCAAAAGTTGACTGTTCCAATTTTCATTGAAATCTAATACGTTAAGGCTTGATTTTTTGTTTATTTGGTGTTGGTTGCTGTCAGTTTGAATGAAAATTGGAACAGTCAACTTTTGCATAAGGTAATTAATTATTGGCAAATATTTCATATTTTTTGATAATTTCATGCAAGTAGATAAAGCTTTGTACTATATTCATATCGTAAAAATCGTAAAAAGTGCATAATAAATGTTTATAACAAGTAAAATAACTATGAATTCTCTTGTCAATCTGTCATTTTTATGTCAAAAGTTATTACGATACTAGTGCGGTAATATAGTTCATTACAACACGATTTTTCGTTTCGAAATATTGATATTACGAAATGAAAGTAGATAAAGAATATTACACAACCCAATTTTAAACCAAATGCCGCGCAGATGCCTACTATAATAATAAATAAAATAATTTATTGCTTGTCAGATATTGACAATGAATTATTATTTAGAACGTGGAAGAACGAAATTACGAAATTAGATAAAATTTTGTACGTAATACGTTATGAAAAGCGATATTGTTTGACTCACGTAATTTGCAAAACTCGCTAACGCTCGTTTTGGCAAACTTACGACTCGTCAAACAATATCGCTCTTTTCATAACTGATTACGTAAATAACTATTAGAACGCCAGTAGGCAATTAAGTAAAGTTTTCCATTGGATCAAACCATATATGTACTTGCTTAAAATATTAATAGCAAATGCATTTCTCAAGTACGAATGGTTATCCATCAGAAAGCGTTTTTAGGAACTTCTCCCATCTCTTGCATTGTTGTCCTTTTTGTTTTTATTATTTCCAGTGTGTCAGTTGCCCTGCTAATTGATTCTGTTTAATTTGCATTGCATTGGTATTAATGTTTGTTATCATTTTACGATCTAATTCAACAATTTAGGAAAATCATGAGATTTGAAACTGAATGAAACTTTCTTTAAAGAGGAAAAAACTATGAATTTATTTAGCCTTCCATACTGCATCTAATTTTAATATCTCGTCCCATAAATGTTACCTTTTCAAGCGTTATTAGCTCGTATTAAATGTCTTAATCAAAATAGCAAAGATCAAATTATTTAATTTCATCTGTTGTACCACTTAAGCTTGACTTCTTTTGACGCTTCAGGTGTCGTTATTTTGGGTCTCCAATAGAGGGTTTACTTAGACAGATTGATTTTTTTTTGGTACCATCGCTAAAAGTATGTCGTTCCACTTCAAAATCACCCTATATCTTTAAAGTATCTTTATTCGCATCTCCCAAACGTGCTTAGCTTTCCTGATTTTTTTTGCAAATTGATTTTCCTTACCTTGCATTGGTTTTACATTGCATCTTTTTATTAATTTTTATGTTTGTGTTTTCATTCGAGGAGTGAAACCTAAAATTGTTGAAGTTTGTAAAATCTGTAAATTTTGATAAATTGGGGGCAACTTCGTAAAATCTTTGTCCAAAGAGGAACAAAGCTATGAGTTTGTCTATGTGGCTATTCGTTTGAATGATTATTTGAGTGCTTGTTTTACTTCCAAAGTTTGTGGAAATTCAGTGACGTTTCAGAAGAAGCATTGAGAAATGTATAGATATTCGTTAAATTAGTCAAAAATAACGTAATTTTTATTTGTTTTTGTATCGATGTTTGTGAGCACAATTTTTTTAAATCAAAATTTATAAAAATGGCACCTTTGAAGGTTCAGGTAAAACAGACTAAGCACAAATACAAGAAAGGGCATCGCTTAAAACCGTCTTGTCTGCATGTTTCCTTATTCCTTCAATACCCTCAGTTGCTTTCTTGTGTTTAACAAGTCTTGATACGGCTCCATAGAAACTTCCGCATTTGGTAACTCTATAGAAATCCTTCAGCGTTATTTAAAAAATTGCCTGGACAGAAAAGTAAATTATTAAAGTCAAGATTTTCCAGCCGTTATTTTTACTTTATATGTTCTTCTTACAGTTTGCTTCAAATTGAAAGTGACACATTTCTCTTCTAATAAAAGAATATTTTTTTCTAGCTTTATGTAAACAATAAGCTAATGTTCTGAATTTGTTGCAACTATAAAATGTATGTAATTTTATGCACAACTTAATTTGATCCTTATTCAAGATAAAGTGTGCTTTATTACACCTACCGTAATTAAAGGTTGTGTTGCGTACAACCTGCAGGATATTAAATATAATAGAAAATTACTCATTCGTGAAATATGTTTGTGCAAATTCAGGGTCGTAATTTACGTCATTTTTTTTATTATAACAGGATTGCAATTAAATAATCTTTAATGCAAAACTTCTGCTGAGTTTGTACTTGGTTGAATTAAAATTTTTTCTGAGCGAAAATAACTTAAAATTCAGCAAAATATAAGTCGCTCCAATAAGCACCCTTGATGCCTTCAAAGTAAATTTATTCAATTAAGGAACGAATTTTCGAATAAATTTCTAAATACGATTTTTTATAATCGGATGTTTACAAGAAAACAAAGGGAAATTAATATTGATTGATGTTACTTTGCTATTATAAATTAATGGAAAATTCAAAAGGAAATCCCAAGAACGAGTTCTGTTTTTGTAAACTTTTAATGCCGTTATTAAATGATGATTAATCATTCATAAATACAACTCTGGAAGTTAATTAAGGGAACTCTTCCGATTTTAGAAGCTTGAATTAAACTTAATTTGTGTTTTGATTCGAGACTGTTTTTATCCTCCGCTTTTCTTTTAAGCTGTTGTGAATAAGTTTTCCCTTTGGAAAATTGTACTCAAGTACGAGTGCTGTTCTAAAACTATACTCGAGTTACAAAATAATTTACTTTTCAACCGGTTTTGAATTGTTTATTTTGCAGGCATTTTGGCACGTTTTTCCTTGATAAAAGGCAAATTTAAATTACTGCGTTGGAGGAATTAATTTTAAACGTAAAGACGTGAAGGAACAATTAGCCTTTTGTATTTTATCTCGCATATAAAAAATCGTCCCCCATAATTCTAGCGCGTTATTAAAATGAACTGAAAAATGCGATACTCATTGTTTCTTTGCAGGCTGATGCCGGAAAAAGCTGCAGTAAGTGCTTGCAGGCGTATACCAATAAACTCTGTAATTAAAACGCAAACAAATAGTCAGCAGCTTTCAGGCGGTTACAGTGGTACTGATTTATTTGTCCGAGAACATGTAATGAGTTCCAAAATAAAAACGTGCGCGTGATGTATGTGACACTCCATTATTTGCCGCGTCTTTGTCCCGAAAGAATGGGGTTACGCTCTGGATGACGTAATTGCACGGGTGGTGCAACGCCGAATACCGTCATGACCAAGAAACGCTTCTGGATCGTTAGTCTTGAATTATTAACCAAATTTTTATTTTGGAATATATCCAAATTTCTATGTTAGGTATGAACGCTCGATTTTCTCCAGCTAGAGTTAATAAACTCTGAAAATCTGAAACTGAAACACAGTGGGAAAAACTAATACTTTAAACGTATATTCGAAGCAGACGTAACTAGCTGAATTTGAAGTTAATTTCCTTCTTAACTCGTTCAGAACTTCAGCCAAGGTTTAAGCCAAATCTTCAGAGTGTTTCTTTCCATTTCAGCAAGCTTTTGACCTTTATAACAAACAAGATTCATATAGCTAAATCCAATTTGATGTGTCAGTAGTGAAGATGAGTTTAGGTCAAGTCAAAGGATAGGTAGGCTTAATCTGTAGAAATATGGTATCTGAAAGATCAAACATTTCTAAGTTTTGTTTTAATAATTTACTTTTCTGTTCGGTTAAATTTTTATCTGAAAGAACGGAGGATTTCTATGGAATTACCAAACGTTGTAGTTTGATGTATGGTATGGTATGGTGGTGGTATGAAGTTATTTTTCGATTAAGACTTGTTAAACTGAGAGGATTGAAGGAAACAAGCAGACAGACGGTTTTAATCAGTTTAACTTCGGAACTTTCGAAAGTGACATTTTTATAAGTTTTGATTACAAAATAACCAATATTCATAGTTTTAATTTCTACCTGATAGATCGATGCAAACCACATAAAAGGTGCATTGCTTCTGACTAGTCTGACGAGTGTCCATAGATTTTTCAAGTTTTCTTCTGAAACTTCACTACAAATTTTTTTAAATAAAATCAGCATTCAAGTAAACAACCAAAAGATTTGTTTCTCTTTGAACAAAGATTTTACGAAGTTTCGCGCAGAAAATTCCTAAATTTTTACAAATTTCTATAATTTTAGAGATTTCACTCGTCAAAAAATGAAAACACAAACACAAACATGAATAGCAAGGTGAAACGCAAAAATAATGCAATGAAAAAAAAATTGTAAATGAAAGCCAAACTAGAAATAGTCGAAACGAAGAAAAAACTAAAGGCAGGGGATGCAAATAAAGATGTTCTAATACACAGGATCTATGTGAATTCGGACGATATACTTTGGGTACGATGGTACCATGTAGCAACCTTGCTCACTAAACTCCTCCTCCTATCGGAAACCCAAGATAATGACGCCTGAAGCGCCAAAAGAAGTCATTAAATACGCTTTAATAATTCCACTGATGAAATTGGCACTAATAATAATAATAATAAGCTTTATTAATTCAATTTGATTTTTTGTATAATACATTTGGTAAAGCGGTAGGCTAATATCAAATAACGCTTGAAAAGACCAAATTTAAGGGAAGTAATAGAAATATTTCCATTGTTAACATTAAATACAGCACGGAAAACCAAATCAATAATTTTACTTAAATTTACAAGCTATAAAACAATTTGGGGAGATTTATAAATCATACAAATTATAAATAAGATAGAACAATATAGAACCATGATTTTGCAGTTTTTGCTGCTCAACAGATATACGTAGCAAACTGATACAGTTCAGCAGACTTAGTTTCCTGGAAATTGTTAAACTTAATTGGTTTTAAAATATCTATTTTCCAAGCAGAAAACTCCTGAATTTTTTAATTTGTTTCTTGTAACATCTCCCAAGAGGAAATATGTGATATTCTTGGTAAAGAAGCAATAAAACTGTTCAGTAAATTTGTTTAAATTGAAAATGATATTTTTATCACCATATCGAAGAAAGATGAAAAACTTAAACCTTTCACGACCAGAACTGAAACTGTGAATCTCTTCGTTTGTTTGTTTGATTATCTGTCTTCTTTTTGTCTTTCTTCTGTTTTTCTCTTTATGTTTCTTTCATTCTTTCTAGTTTTCTCTATTTTAAGTTTGTCTGATTTTTAACTTTCTGATTTTCTGTTTCGTCCTTTCTTTCCGTTTATCTGTCTGTTTTCCTTTCTATCTTTCTGTTTTACTTTCTTCCTCTCTTCCTGTTTTTCTATCTTCCCGTCTTTATTTCCAAATTTTATTTTTATCTTTCGAACTTTCTTTTTATCTTCCTGCCTTTCTGTTTGCTTGTGGGTTTCACTAACTTTCTTTCTTTGCATTTTGCTATCTTTCTGGTTATCTGTCTATTTTTCTGTTTTGTTTTTCTATCTTCATACACAGGAGGGAAAATGTCAGCAAGTTGGATGGTTTCGGAATATAGAAAATGGTTCTATGAACATTGTGGTCAACATCCGATAATTTCTGTCGACTTTAAAGACTTACCAAGCACAACCTTGAAGGGAGTCTTGCTTGGATTAAAAAATGTTATCCATGCGCAATTCAAAGACATTCTTATATGGTTGAGGAAGCAGTTAAGACACTAGAAAAGGGTGAAACAAAAATGGTTTGGTCTTGGTCTAAGAAAGAATTAATGAAAAAGTACCGTATGAAGAGTTTTATGACCTATTTTGATGACGAGACATGTGAAAGTAATTGGAATGCAATGAAAGGGGATATTGGGGAAAAGAAGAATTACATAATGCAAGGTTTGCCGTTGTTGGCCCAGCTTTTGTCAAGCCATTTTGAAACCCAAACAATTGGTAAAGGTGCGTTTTTATTCATCGATGAATATGACGCACCTATTACCGAGACCATATTTACCGATGCGCTTGAATCACATATTAAAGATATTTGCGACTTTTTTCGAAAATTGATGAGTATAATATTTAAAAGTACCTAGACTGAAAACATTTTAGAACGAACATTGATTTGTTCTGCAATGCCAATTGGGGCACTGGTGTCATTAGGGGCAAATAATATAACACATAGACCAGTCTTGAGTAACACACACGACTATTATAAATTCTCTGGATTTCTACAAAATGAAGTGTGGAATGCGCTTAAAACACATAACTTCAAGACCAAGAAGCCAAGTTGTCACTGGGTCGATGCAGACGGTTCAGCGGAGTTTAAATCCTTGTTTATGAGGTTGTTAACCACATTTTGAAAGATTCTAACCCAGGGTATAAAATTGATATGTCAAAGTTACAAGTTTTTCACATCACTCGGTTGAAAAACCAATGGGCATCTAATAATATCTGAAGAGATAGTAAAGGAGATGGTAGATTTGTTCTTGCTATATTTTGCGCGGTGTGGGTACTTCGCTTTTACTGAGCTTAGCTCTACCTCAGGAACTATAAAATGTGTGAATCAAGAAATTAAGACTACATTAGTGCAAGCATTCATATCTGCACGACTGAAGATACAGACAACTCTGTTTGAATCTAGTAAAGTTCAGAGAGTCAAAAATAGCTTGATGACTCTAAAAGGAAATGACAAAACACTATATCTTAACTTTGCATAGAGTGTAGCTAATCTTTACAATGACAGGTCACTGCCTGTCAATCATTACATCTTACAAAGTGATATTTTTAGCATTTCTAGGTCTGATAGAATAAACTTTCCTGTTGTTAACGCTGAACTCGCTATTTATGGAGGGCGTACACCTCGATTAGACATTTTTGTTATCACAAGAGAAAATATAGGATATATAATTGAAGTAAAACGCCATAGAAATGACAATGCACATGATGCTCTTTTGCAGATATTGTCACGGAATAACTCTGCTATTTTTGATGTTGAAAAGAAGAAGCCGGTGAAACAAAAGATTCTCATTGGTTTGCATTTGCCAGATAATATAGTGTGTAGTGTCAGTTACTTGGTAGATATTCCCAAGTAATATAATGTAAAGACAGTTTTCAAGAAAAGGACCACTGTAGACAGTAAACCAGTAGAAGAAACATATTGAATAATCAAGTCCATTACATTGTCCATGATGAATTTTAAATTCTTTCTGGAACTTTATTATACAACATTCAATATTTCAATTTATCCACTGATAATTCTTCATTTTCTAGTATTTTTCTCGGAGAGGATCATCTCTAATACCTATTATTATCATTATTGCAGTAAGTATTTAATTCCTATGGTTTGTTACGTTGTAATTTATCTCGCTTGTTCAGGCTGTATGTATTTCGGATTTTTGTCTTCATATTTGTCTTTCATGCTGTTTTTTATCGTTCTATCTCTCCGTCTTTGCCTTTCTGCCTTTCAATCTTCTTGTCGTTCTGTTTGGCTGTGTTTTTTTTGTCTACTTTTCCATTATTCTTTCTCTCTTTCTATCTTCCTACCTTTCTGCTTATCTGTCCATTTTTCTGTCTTTCCATGTCTCTATCTTCCCGTCTTTTTGTTTGACTTTCTACTTCGCTTTTTATTTTTCCGTTATTCTACCTATATTTCCTTTTTCAAATTACTATCTTTCTGTTTGTCTGTTTATTTATGTGTCTGTTTTCTTGTCTTCCTGTTTCCTGTATTTCAATGGTACCTATATTTGTCTTCCTTTCTATCTTTTCGTCTTTTTGTTTTTTTATTTTTCTGTTATTCTGTATTTCTGTTTGTAAAACTTTCTGTCTTTCTATGATCCTATCTTTCTGTTTGCCTATCTATTTATCTGTCTATTTTTCTTGAATCCCGTTTTTATGCCCTTCTGTTTGTCGGTCTGTTTTCCTGTCTTCCTGCTATATTTATTTCTGTCTTTATATTTGTCTTTCTTTCTATCTTTTTTATCTTTTCTGTCTTTTCGTCTTTCTGTTGGCCCTTCTACTTGTCGTTTTGTTTTTGAATTTTTCTTTTATTCCATATTTCCATCTTGGTGCGTTTCTGTATGTTTTGTCTGTTTTTCCGTTTGTCTTTCTATTTTTATGGCCTTGTATTTGACGGTCAGTTCAATTCAGGCTATAATTTTCAAGAACTTTGAGTTTAAGTAAAGTTTTCTTCGCATAGAATTTATTAGAAATCCCTTCCATTGGTACGAACAATTTCCATACGAATTTTCCGATTCCTGCTTCAGAAAGTAAAAACAATAATATTCACGGAGCTTAGAAGCTCAATAACAAATATGTATAGGCGATGCAGATAAATTCAAATTAAAAAAGCACATACGATTAATATTCTTGGTAGAAACTGGAAATAATTAATACATAATGCCAACTAAAACAAAATTTAGAAAATTGCCCTAAAGAAACAGAAACGAAAACAAAGTTTTTAAATTCAGCTTTTTTCAATTTATAGTTATATGCCGAATTTATAAATTTATTTTCGTTTTAACCCGAAAATACTGATAAAATTAAAATATAAAAAATACACATATAACAAATAAATAAATCAAATAAAAGCTTCCCCCAAAAATTCTAATAAAAGAACAAATCTTTAAGAGTATTAACTTAAGTTTGCCAGTTCTACAGTCTGTAGTTTACGGTTCTTATGTGCTTCTTGCGCTTATTTTAGGGGCAAAAGTAAAAAACGAAAAATTACAAAATAAAAAAAAAGTTAATCACATTTTTAAAATTAAAAATAAAGCAGCGAAAATATAAACCTTTGATGTATTTTAACGAATTATGAAACTTTTGTATACAGAGAGGTAATATATTGCGTCCGCAGGGATTTCAACCTCTGACCTTTAGCAAAGAGAAAATGTTCTGTATAACTTCGATTTTTAATATTTTTGACCAACATAGCAAAAGCAAATTGTTTGTTCGATTCATCTCTCATCATTAAGCTAGAAGAAAAAGGTTAAAACTAAATTTCCAAACAGACAAAAATATTTTGTGCTGAAAACTCCTCAAATCTTAGTTTACAAAGAGTTACCATCAAGCTATTGTTATTTAGTCTTAGTATTTGGTGGTTTTTTCCATAGTCCAAACATTATACAAGCTGCTGATCTCCTAGGTTTTGTAAATCACCCTGTATAATGTAAAACTATCCAGGCAGTAGGATAAATCAAGCAAAATGCAAGATTTTACTTTACTTCTTGCCAATCCCATACTTCTTTGTAATCAATACAAGTAAGTAGTTTTAATTTAAATTCGTTGAGAGTTTAAAAATGGCTGAACACATTAATGCCTAGAAAAATAAAAGAAGAAAAACACCCCTATTTTTTCTTCCCCAAAACACGAAACGAGGACGCCACAAAAAGATCGTGGAAAGATAGGAACGAACCAAAGAAGATTAAGCTTAAAAAACGCAGCCTTCATTTGTAAGGATTTTAATGGATAAGAATAAACAAAAGGCACTAACAAGCCGCGAAACCACCCTCCTCCCTCCTTTATTTAGAGGGTAAAAAAGCTGTTGACGTAAAGCTACTAACAAGCTTTAATAATCAGCTTTCGTGGTTTTAGAAATTTTAATGATTTTACCTTTCAAGCGGATTATTTTTCTGGTTTTACCCACTTTATTTAATAAATGAATAGTTTAAATTTCGCGAGTTTCAGAGACGTTACTTGAGTGGTATTTATTCCCATTTTGTTGCATAAGCTGTAAAGGTTCAAAAGGGATGTTTGAAACATGAAAGTACCTGCTTTCAAAAGCCATTTTAGGGATGATTAAACCTGAATACGAATAAATACCCCTAAAGATTTACCCTTATCATAAGTAAACGTTTTATACGCCAGCATGTGATATCTTAACGTTTTGAAGCATCCCAATTAGGAATTCGTGAATTTTGGGGAAATTATTTAATTATCATTAAAACACATATTACTCAGAAGATGATATGATGCAGATGCAGAGTTGGTAGAAATGCTAGTTTTATTGAAGGTGCCTTTGTGTCGTTTTAGGGCTGGTAATAGAATGGGCAGGAAGACCTATATAAGTATTAGTAATCTCACTAATTTTTTTCTTTATTTGTATGATCAAAGCCCAATAATTAGCATTCCTGGTGTACTTTTATTTATGTATGATGCTAAAACTATTTATTAAAACATAAACCGGTGGTGTTTGCTCCGCAACAATTTCACTTTAATAATTATTTACACCGCAATGCAGGTTTTTATAAAAAAAAAAGCTCTGCATTTACGGTCCATTCGTTTTAATTTTTAATACATTCAAGAACACTTAATTAATATGGAAATTTTCAATTACATAATAATTAACTGCCGTTGTGCTTCGCTCCGTGTTATAATTATTTGCTGCTGCAACGAACAAAACTTTACATTTACGAGTATTCAACCTTGAGCAATTTGCTGCACATTTTTACGGAAACGTTAACGCTCAAGTTTTAAAATCAAGAGAGCTTAATTAATTTATCGATTTACTGCCGGAAAACTGAATATTTTAGCGTAAATCTTAATAATCGTGGTGAAATCTTCGTTTGGAACTTGCCCTTAATTTTTTAAAACTGATATAAGAACAGCTAAAGAAGTGCAGAAGCATTAAAACTAAAAAAAGAACTCGTTTTGTTTATGAAGAAGCTAAAAGCAAAGCTTAACGAAGTTTACGTTCCATTAGTAAGTAAATACACTTGAGTGAATGCAATTTTCATCCCTTGCATATTTACAGTAACGACTGATGGGGAAAACACATCCATCTTTGTAACAAAAGGGAGTGGCAAGGTTTTATTTCAAGCTAGAGTGATCCAATCTTGTTATTAACAACGAGGAGAGAAAAACCCCAAATAATAAAATAGCCGAATCGAAGCGCCCCTTTAATAGTTTCACACTTTCGAAAAGTAAAATTAAGCACCTCGACGCGAAAGGGTTGTTTAAAGTGTACAAGTTGAAACTCAAGCACGAAGTTCTATGAAATTAAAATTAATAAGTCGTGTCCACAACACGTTCCTCGTTGTTGACACGATTTTCCGTATTTCGGATCTTAATGTCATGCGATGTTGTTGTGATCCAATAAAACTAAACGTTGACAGACCGTTCAACTAAAGTTAAATTGTGAATAAGCCGAGCATATAATTAGGTTTATTTATCATCTTCTGAAATGTACATACACCGTGGAAACTAAACGAAACAAATTTATAATGTGGAATTTTCCAAGTAAATTTTGATGAAGGATTTTAATGTAGCTTGATGGTCGTGGGTTCAGTATTTAGTTGGTTTTAATTTTATTTTCGTATCTTAAGGACTTGGCTGTGATTTCTTTTTATTTATAATAATATTTTAAACCAAATTTTTGATGTGGTTTGTCATTTTTTACGTGTATGATTTAACAAAAAAGAACCAAAACTGAACTTTTTCAAAAATGAGTAATTTACTAGATACGTCAAGTACAACATAAACTTTCACAATTTTTCGTCCAGAAATGTTCATAGTAAAATTAGGCAAAAACACAAGCAAAATCTTTATATATTTTTTGCGTATTGATTATTATCTATCCTGAAAATTATTTCCGGGACTTAAAAATTGTGGAAATTAAACAAAAAACTGAAAAAATCTGGTGTTGAGGAAGCAATTATGTTGTTTCAGAAAGTCATCTTCGCAGAGAAACAGCTGAATCTATATATTTCTGATGTAACGTTTTCTATCTGCCTAAGTTATTTCTAAGATTAAAAGTCCTGAAAATGTAATGAAAACTGTTTTCAGAGAGAAATTCTGTTGCTTCAGGAAAGCTTACAACCTGGGAATTAGCTGAATTGGTACAAATTTCTCTGAATATTATTTTGTTCTACTGAAAATGCTGCTGTTTCAGAAAACCTTATACGCAGAGAAACAACTGAATCTTTAAATATTTTTTTATATTACTGAAAATTTAAAAAAATAACGGGAGGCCTTTGGACAAAGCAGCCCTGCCACTTCAGAAAAACTCATAAGCAAGGAAACAGCTGAATCGTTACGTATTTCTGGTGCAGTAATTTTTATCTGTTCTGAATTTTTTTGGCTGAAAATTCTGAAAATTATATGCAATATTTTTTATCAATCCTGTTGATTATATTTAAACTGAAATTTAAAAAAAAAAACGGAAAAACAGGTTTTCAGAGAGTAATTCGAAGGCTTCAGAAGAGTTTAAAGGCAGCAAAACATTTAAATCTTGCAAGTCTTTACATACGAGTAGTTCTAGTTTATTACTTCGTATCTAGCCTGAAAATAGTTTTATATTGAAAATTCTGAAAATAAAATAAAATACTGAGAGTAGCAATTCTGCTGCTTCAGAAAAGCTTATGTGCAGAGAACTAACCGAATCTTTACATATAATTCTGATGAAATACTTTTTATCTATCTCGAAAGCTGTTTATTAAATTGAAGCTGGAAATTGTAAAAGTAGGAAAATCTTGGATTTGAGGTAGTAATTCGAATATTTCAGAACAGCTTAAAAGTAGGGAAACAACCGAATCTGGTTCTTGGATGTTATTATTTATTTGCCCTGAAAATTACTTTTTATATTGAAAAATTCTGAAAAGTTCATTTAATTTTCATTGCAACACATTTAGATTTTCAGCAAATAACTTTGATGTTTCAGGATAAGTTAACATAAAAATAACAAATTTTTGAATGTCACATTTGACTTTTTATTAATATGCTGGGTTAGTGGACTGAAAGTGCTAAAAGTTTCAAACATGAGGCTGTAGATGTTTCAATTATTCAAATAATCAAAGTTTAGCATTGCCAAAAATCATGGAAGGAAATTTTTAACATTTTCAGATCCTATTTTTGACTGAAAAAGTTTGAACATTTCAAGTTTCGGGCATCTCAGTAGCCAATTATTAAAATACAAATTCAAAAAGCAATTTTGCTGTTTCAAAAGAATTTACATACATGTGTTTTTATTGTAATTATTTACTATTCTGAAACTGAAAAAGTCTGAAAATTCACAAATTTAACGAACCGTACAGAGCCGTATACCTATTTCCCTGCAAATTTACTTTTCCTAAAGAAATCGACCAAACTTAAATTTATTTTTAGAGGCTCGAGCGTAACTTGAACTTGCTGAATTTTTGAAAATTTGGATATTTTCTCGAAATTTGTTTGATAAAATTTTTACAAAAATACAATCAAAGCTTGGGCTTTTCTTTTTAAGTTAACTTGCTCTCAAGAAACCGACCAAACTTAACTTAATTTGGGCTTTTTTCTTGAAATTTAAAGCTTCAATTTTTCTTATCTAAATTATCTTGGTTACAAGAAAACTTACATTGATTTTAGTGGTAGCACAGGCACTACCTAAACTTTAATAATTTAGAAATTTCAAACTTTTTTTTTGTAAATTTCCTTGAGACAATCAAAGCTTCAATTTTCCTCATTTAAGTTAACTTTTCTTTAAAAAAATCGATCAATCGTAAATATATTTTAGTGGAGGTTCAAAAACACCATTAACTGGCATAATTTAGAAAATTTGAAGACGATCGATTAAAACTTGAGTTTTTCTTATTTAGGTTTTTAACGAACAATCGTGGTTCAACGCCAATGAATGGGACACTACAAGGACCTATAGTTGGTCCACTGCTATTTTATTATTTTTAATTTTTATTCGTTAACGAAAATAACCCATTTATTCTTCGAAGGTTTTCTTACGCAACTTTTTCCTTAACAATCCATGTTTTTTTTACACAATTTTGGTTCTATGTTACTAATTTAATATGAAATGGGGTATCACAAGGATCAATAGTAGCTCCTCTGTTATTTTCAGCTTTTATTCATGAAATCCCATTCATCAATTATTTATCTTCCAAATGATTTTTCTGGGTACGCTACTTGTTCCTGGCAATCAACGTTTTTAATATACAACCTTGGTTCAGGGCCAAGAGTTTATATGAAATGGGGCGCAGCAAGCGCCTATAGTGTCGTGTTACTATTTTTAATTTTTATTTTTTAACGCGAATAATTAATTTAATCTTCGAAGGTTTTCTCGTGCTTTATTTATCTTTAACAATCCACATTTTTTTAAACAACCTTGGTTTAAGTTTTTTACTTTCATATAAAATAGGGTGCCACAAGAATCCTAAGTTGTTCCTCTGTATTTTCAGTTTTTATTAGTGAAATCTCAATCATCCATTTATCTTCCGAAAATTTTTTCTAAATGCGCTTATTATTCCTCACAATCAACATTTTTAACTTGATTCCATGCCAATAATTTCATATAAACTGGGGTGCAACAAGGACATATATAGTGGGTCCACAGCTGTGTTGCTAGTTATAGCTTTTATTAGTTAACGCCAATAATCAAAACTTTATTTATCCTTAACAATCCACTTTTTTTTAAACAACCTTGGTTTAAGATTTCTAATTAAATATGAAACGGGGTAGCACAAGGATCCTCAGGATCCTGTGTTTTCAGTTTTTATTGGTCAAATCCCTTGACACGCACACAACAGACATATGGAGAGAAGATCGACAACGCCCTGTAAAGGACACGCCACTTCTAGAAGAACTCCCAATAATCTTCCGAGCGTTTTTTCTGTATACTATGTTCCTGACAATCCACGTTTTTAATAGACAAATTTGTTTCAATACCGATGATTTCATACGGAATGGAATACAACAAGAATCTATAGTGAGTCCGATCCACTGCTTTTATGCAATTTTTAATTTTTATTCGTTGACGCAAATAACCCGTTTGTTCCTCAAAGGTTCTCTCGTCCAACCTTATTTATCCCTAATGATCCAAATTCAATGTTTATAATTTAATATGACCACAAGGATTCATGGTAGTTCCTCTGTTATTTTCAATTTTTATTCATGAAATCCCAATAGGAAATTTATCTTTCGAATATTTTCTCTCTAGATTTTTTTTATTCGCAACAATCGCCATTTTAAACAAACAATACTACTTAGTTTTCTGCTAAAACTTTAATATGAAATGGGGCGCCGCTAGGACTCTTATTTTTCATATTTATTAGTAAAACCCAATAATCGACTTATGTTTGCGTAGACAACTTTAGTTATCCATGAAATCCATGTTTTTCACAAACAACATTGGTTCAGTGTTCATAATTTAATATTAAATGGGGTGCGACTCTATAGTGGGCCACTTTAGTTTTGATTTTTATTTTTTATACGTGAAATTCGATAATTAATTTACGCTTCCATTGTTTTGTTAGGCAACTTTGCTCGGTAATTCTCTTTGTAACACACAGTTTTAGTTGAATGATGATTATACAATATTCAATGGTATGCCGCAGGGACCTACATTGGGTTCGCTGCTATTTTGCCATTTACGTTTTTTATTCGTAAACGCAAGTAATCCATTGCTTTAATTATCCAAGACATCCGCGATTTTAACAAACTTAACTTAATTTTAGTTGTCCCTTGGGAACTACCGAAATTTGGGCTTTTTTCTTGAAATTTTTTTCTTTAAAGCTTCAATTTTTCTTATTTAAATTAACTTGGCCACAAGAAAACTTAAATGATTTTAGTGGTAGCACAGGCACTACCTAAACTTTAATAATCTAGAAATTTTAAGCTTTTTTTTGGAAATTTTCCTGAGACGAACAAAGCTTCAATTTTCCTCATTTAAGTTGACTTTTCTCCAAAAAATCGATCAATCGAAAATGTACTAATTTTAGTGGAGGTTCGAAAACAACATAAACCTGGATAATTTAGAAAATTTGAAGCTTTTTCTCGATACTTTTGTGATCAAATTTGTTCTCAAAAAATTGACCAAACTTAAATTGATTTTATTAGAAGGCTGAATGCAACTTAAACGTTCATAATTTACAATTTTTCGAATTTACTCTCGAAATTTTCTTGTCGTCACGCTTTGGATGGACATGCCATCCAGTCATTTGTCATACATCCAATTTCAATCAAATTCATTAAAAAATTCTAAGAACCATCTGAAATTTCCTGAAACAACCACAGTTTGTACGAATAAGACACGCTTCAGTAGATTAGATATGAATGAGTGAGTACTTGGTAAGTTATTCTATTCACCCTTCCGGTACGGAATGTACAGTAGACTACTATTAATAAATTTAATTGATATGTAACGAGGCTTCGTTATTTAATTTGCAAACCTGCAGCAACCTTATTATTGGTCCTGATTAATGCGTCGTTTGATTTGTGCGGATTCGCGTTCGAAGGAAGATCGCTGGTTGAATACGAGCAATCAAACAAGTAAAAAAAAATGTCAATCGGGCGCACTTTTATGATTCATTTGATAAAGTAATTAGTCGGAGCCTGTGGCAATTCCGTTTCCGGCCTTATTAAATTAAAGCGAGGAAGTGCTAAGCATTTTAATTTTATTTTCCAGCCATTGTACTCCGCAGCGGTGAATTTATGATGAAGTGTTTATTGGGTGGCGGCGCCGCTCCGAAAGAACAGCCGCAACTCTCGTAATTGCTTCTCTCTCTATAAAACATGCAAATAATCACGATTTATTTGTACAAGTGAATGCCATCTTTTTCTTACAATGCCATCTAATTTTGTATGCGGTGATTTGAAATAAAAGTTCGGACCTTTTTTTATTTTCAAATTCGGAAAGTTTTCACACGGTAGATTTACTCCGAAATTATTTCCGCAAAGCTTTCACCGTCACCTCGAGTCATTTATTAATGCAAACCAGGGTAAAGCTGCTGCTCGGAAGTGAAAAAGAACAAACGACTTCCATAAACGCCTTCACTTTCTGGCCAGCTCGATCACGTACCTTTGAATGATTTTATTGCAGTATCTGTAATAGTCACACCTCTAAAACTTAAATCTTGGTTCACTACTACCTTCTTAAGTATTTATGTTTGGGCTAGAATTAAATATGTTAATGTTAAAATAATTTTTAAACGATCTTAATGGTATTTACATAATAAAATAAAACGAAGCAGCGTTAACTTAGTTGAATGTTAAAGTGTGCCTGTGTTTAAACAGTAAACACTTCATTCCATGGTATGTGAAGTCTGAGTATGTCTTTCGTGAGTTTAAAGTACTTCCAAGACAGTAAGCGTACGCTGATGATCTCTTGCAGCAGCTTCAAAGCATTCAGAATTTAGAATTAAACAGAAATTCGGCATGCTCAGGTATTATGTTAGCGCGGCGTTCATCAGAGCTTCACACTAATTAACATCAATTGGACTAAGCCGTTTTAGTAAGAGAGACAGGCTTCCTTTTAGCGTAACAGATATCGCCGATAAATTAAATTTTATTAGTACATTTGTCCCGGAATCCTTCCTTTTGTGTAATTATTTTGTGAAAAGAAAATCGCGTAACCGGTTGGGTGTTTCGTCTTAGTTTTATTACAGTCTAAAGCATGATGAAGACCAGAGCTACAAATTATTCCGGTCTCTGTTTCATTTCCATCAGAAATTCCTATTCATTTTCACGAGCAGAGCCGCAGAAGTGACTGCTGGCTGTGTCGTTGCTTGCTTTCGATTTCCTGCACTCCATTCAATCATAGCGTAGCGACGTCTCTTTTTTTTTGTTTTTGCACATAACAGTGTTAACGCCGAAAAAATAAACACCGAACTAAAAGTACAGTAATTAATTCCGCGCTTTAATGGAAAAATGCTGTGTAACTTCGTGTACCGTTTTAGACAGGACAAACAGCTTTAAATAATGATTTCCGATGGGGTGACGTATCTTCAAAACGGTTTACAATAACGCTTGTTGATTTCAAACAATGATTTTTCAGATAAACACATAGCTACTGAATACTCGACCTTTCTGAATACATTTATCTTTATTTATATATAAAAATAAACAAATACAACAGGCGAACGCTTTCGGCGTGTTTGGATTTTAAATTTACTATTTTCCACTGCAAAAACTAAATAAATTCTTATTAATACGTCAAACACAAATTATTCCATTAAAAGTTAAGTTGTTTGGTTAGTTTTTTGTATTTTTTTGTGTGCAACACTGTAAAATATTCCAATAGAGGGATTATCTTTTAAAACTGCTGAATTTCATGCCAATTTGTCTAAAACAAATTATTGAAATGAAAACTAACACTTTTTGTTACTTTCTTTGAGATTTTTGTATAAGTATGCAAAGTTTCAGCTGAAATTTCATGGCACTTTAACTGTGTTAGTTTAAAGCTCAAAATTTCAGGAATTTAAGTTTCATTTTAGGAATTTTATGGTTGAACTCTTGCGAGGTTTTGAATTGAAATTTCTCACATAAGTTTAAAGGCCTTTGCCTAGATATATTTTTTTGAATACTATGAAACTCAAAGTTTCAGGAATTAAATTCAAATTCATTTTAAGAATTTTATAGTTTAACTCTTGGCGTTTTCTAAACTTGTTGTTTAACATTTTTTGTAATTCCCATTAAATAATTTTTAATGGGAATTACAAAACAAACCCAACAAAAAGGAAACCTTTAATGCTAAATTCAGTAATCTAACCATAATTCTCCTAAATATTTTCTATAGGCAACTCAGGAGAAAAACTAACAGAAGAGTTTACTTTTGTTATTTGTAATTTATATTTGGAAATTAGACGAAAATTCAGAAATATTCAGAAAATTACTAATAATCTGTTTAATTCTGGCGGAAACCCCAAAATGCACTTTAGAAGTTGTTCTATGAGGTTCCACGGGTCACGGGTGCAAAACACAACTCGGGCCTCTGCGGGTTACAAGGTTGGTGCGCCGTTTAATACCTACATACTGCACCATGTGTAGAGTGTAATGTGTATGTATGTGTTGGACCCTGTTATCTACATCCTAGGCCTGTATTCGAAGGTCGATACCGACCTCCAGACTATAGGAAAATCCTACCCATCAGGAGATTCGAACCTAGTGCAACGCCGGCCTGACGCCTGGCTACTAATTTGAAATTGTAATAGAAATAAAATTTCTCAAGTTCAAAAATGTATTTGTAACTGAAAGTTTTAAATCTGTAAAGCTTCGAATTTATCCGTCCAAACTCGAATTTTCATTCCGAACATCAAATTTGAAACTTTGATTTTAAAATCTATAATCTTATGCTTCAGTTTTGGATCTTGATTTTAAACGTTAAATTTTTGAACCTTTGACCTGAAAATTTTAAATTAAGTCCTCGACAGTTCAACTTAAAAATCCTAATATGAAACCCAATAAATTTAAAAGTCGATTTTAATTCCTAAAACTCGGAGCTTCAAAATTAAGTGAATTTGAAAGTAAAATTTCAAAAAACTATGTCTGCAAGAATTAAAGTTTGACAAGAGATTTTGTTAGAAACATCAAGAGTTAAACTTTAAAATTTAAATCCTGAAATTTTGAACATTTGTTTGTGTAACAATAATGTAAATTTCGAATAGAGTAGTTGACTTTTAAAGCTTTCAGCTTTTTAATTTTACAGTTTTCATTGTAATTCCGTTTTCTGCCTGGCGCCTTCACCAAATTTAATAATCTCAGGCCAATTTCTCCACCACAAATTTTTAAAATGAAAACGAACGCTTGTTGCTAGTTTTGTTTGAGATTTTTTTGTATAATTATGCAAAATTTCCGCTAAAGTTTCACCAAAATTTAATTGTTTTAGCTAAAAATTCAAAATTTCAAGAATTAAAAACAAGTTTTTATTTTTTGTGTTTTGAGTTTGGACATTTCTGAATTTAAAATGTTCACTAAAATTTTAAGAATGAAAATCAAGTTCTGTATTTTTTGAGTCAACTTAAGTCAAGCTTTAATTGTTGTAGTTCTATATTTTTCTGTAATCTTACTTTTCAATTCAGAATATTCTCTGAAGCTCAAAATTTCAGCCAATTTTTTTGAGTTTTAACTCTAGCGAGGATTTGAATTTAGTATTCTTACAAAAGTTTAAGAACTCTTGTTAAGCTTTCATTGTTGCAGTTCTCTGTTTTTCCAAAACCTTACTTATAAAGTCAGAATTTTAACTTTTGAAGCCCAAAATTTCAGGAATTAAAATCAAATTCTATATTTTTTTTTTAGTTTCACTTTAGAAATTTTATAGTTTACTTCTTTGGTTCTTGAAGTTTTGCATTTAAAATTGTCGTTAATTTAAAAACTGTTGTCAAGCTTTAATTGTCGCAGTTCTATATTTTTCTGGAATCTTACTTTATTTAAATTCGGAATTTTAACTTTGAGGCTCAAAATTTCAAGGAATAAAAAATTTTGTATTTGTTGAGTTTAATTTTAGAAATTTTAAAGTTTAATAAGTGTGGAGGTTTTGAATTTAAATTTTTCACTATTGTTTCAGAACTTCTGTCAAGCTTTAATTGTTGCAATTTTTCGGAAATAACATTTTTAAATGTAGAATATGGCCGGCAGTACGGCAGAGTGGGAGCGCACGTAGTACTACAATATCGAAAGTTAAGCAAAGACCTGTTTGGTTAGAACTTGAATGAGTGACCACTCTGCGGCTCGATGTGTTCGGTCCACCGACACTGTAAAGGTATAAGAGGGTAAAAGGAAAAGAAAGAAAGAAATTCAGAATATTAACTTTAAAGTTCAAAATTTTAGGAATTAAAATCAAATTCTAAATTTTTTGAGTTTCGCTTCAGGAATTTTATGGCTGAACTCTTGTGAGGTCGTGCATTTACAATTTTCACAAAAATTTAAGCACTTTTGCCAAGCTTTAATTGTTTCCGTTATGCTTTTTCTTTTCACATTTAAAATAATAACTGCAAAGCTCAAAATTAAATTCAAATTCTAAATTTTTGGAGTTTCATTTTAGGAATTTTAAATTTAACTGCTGAGGATTTTAAATTTAAAATTCTAAGCTATTTTATCTTTGAATTTAATTAGCCCAAAGTTTTTGAAGAATTCAATTTTTCAGCTCAAAAGTCTGACACCTAAAATTATAGCTTTTCAAATTTGGAAGTTTTCAAACTTCGAGTTTCACGCAAAATATGTATAAAATTTGTTGATACTGTAAATTGTAAGTTTTCGGAAATACTGGGATTTTTTCGAAAGCTTTACACGAATTAACTTACTTTTATGAGTTTTTTTGAAATTGCATATTCAACAAGTAAGTTTCAGGAAATGCTCGGATATTTCCGGCACAATCACGTATCTCAAGCAGCTTTCATTAGAAAACCTTCAGATCTTTTGTTGAAACTGGAGAGCTGATAAGTGAATTCCTGGAGTCTTTCCGAAAACAATGCACGAATTAACCAACTTTTAATAAACTTTTGCGAATTGTGTTGAAACTGCAGTGTGTTTCCGGAAATACTCGGATATTTTCGGCACGATAACGCGTATCAAGCAGCTTTCATTAGAGAACATTCAGGAGAGCTGATAAGTGAATTCCCGGAAATGATCGGATCTTTCCGGAAACAACGCACGAATCAACCAACTTTTTATAAACTTTTGCGAATTTTGTTGAAACTGCATTTTCAACAAGTATGTATCCGTCGGTCGGTTTCGAGGCGGTCGTGGCTCAGTTGGTTCAGCGTGCGTCTGACCACTGAGATGGCCCGGGTTCGATTCACAGGGTCACATATACACCGAAATCACGCGACCACTCCCCTCGGGGGGCAATGGCAAACCGCCGAGGTGTATTCTGCCTAGTAAGTCGTCTCTGGAGTTGAAGTGCAAGCACTTCTGTCGTTCGGAGCCCACGTAAAGCTGTAAGCTACTCAACACGCACACCACAGGCATATGCAGAGAGGATCGGCAACTCCCTGTAAAGGATATGGCACTCCAAGAAGATCACGTAAACCAAACCGTTTTCATCAGAAAGCATTCTCGAATTATTGCTGAAATTGGAGGTGACAATCTCGGACATTTTTAAAAATTCCTTATGTAACTACTAAGTTTTCGGAAATACTCGGGACTTTTCAGTATCATCACACGAATCAACCAACTTTCGTAAACTGTATTTGACAACGTAAAGCAAGGAAAGCCAGGACTTTCTCCGAGCCACCTTTGTATTTAAAAAGAAAACGATGGAAAATTTAAGAATTAGTAGAAAATTTCGCTGGGTGAAGGAATTACATTAGGGCTGGGCACACTTGGTGGATGAGGCGCCGGGTCCAATTTCACTGTAAAACATTTCGAAACTTAAGCTTTTTCCGTGCGAAATCTGACATCTATTTATAGTGTCTGTTATTATTTACTTTCAAGGAAAATGTACCAAAAACACCACGAAAAATTTTGCTTTGTAATTAAACCGATTTGTTTTCATTACTAATATATCAAATTGTAAATATTTTCTTTGGTTCTTATAATATTGTAACGTAGTCGGTTATCACCAAAATAAATGTTAAAAGTTACCAAAAATAAGTTAGTTAAATTTAGAAGAATTACTGATAATTCTTAGGTACCAACGTGGTAGTGTATTTAACCAACTGGTTGGAGCTTGCTGCCGGAGGTTTTATATCACAATTTTGATTCAACTAACATAACATTATGTTGTCCGACTTTGATTAAGTTTTACAAAATATTATGTAGAATTAAAGTTAGGTAAAGACAAAACACTTAGGCAACGTTAGGTATAAGTTCCAAGTACGTACAAACGTCAAAGTTAATAAATGAAACAAAGGACTTGATCCAAGCTATTAGCGAGTCTTACTATGAATTGAATTACATTAAATTAAATACAGAAAAATCGTGGGAAACATCACTAGTACGAAGGACTTGACTTCTTAAGGACATGATTGTTCTTCGACGACCCCACCAACCATGTAGAGCTCTGCTGAGCAATTCCTTATATAAGAAGTCAACTCCCACGCCGTACTGATACTACGCGCATTTTAAAGAATGCTAATTCATCCGTCTCGAGTGTCATCTTTCAGATTCACGGTCATCCACGTGCATCTCGCCCGTATAATGACCCTATAAAACACGTCATATCAATACATACCATAACACCGCTTCGTTACAATATCTTCTGAATTTTCTTAGTTTTAACTTCACATTGCGTGCCACTAAGTTAAGTACGAATTCTGATTTATTACTAAATTGGAATCGTTCTTTTTGATTGTATATAATAATTAAACTTGTTGTGGTTCTTGCAAATGTTTATATTTACGAAAACCACCACACTTTTAGTTTATTACTCTACTTGCAGCTATCCATTCTTTTTAAATGCTTCCAGTGAGTTTAATATTTAAGTATGTGAACTACAAAAGCAGTTTAGTTTATCGTCATAACAACGATACGTATTACATGCAGTAATAATAAAGAAGTTGGCCAATAATTTTAAAACTTTCCTCACTTGAAGCATGAGGAAGGATAATAAAAGCTTCGATTTGTAGAAAAGTTAGAGCTAAAAGCGGAAAATACACTTATTGGAGTGTTTTCCACATACTTCACGTTTGAGCTTTTGCTTTAAATTTGTTCTTGTTAAGCAATTTTGTTTCCTTACAATTACTATTTTAAGGTGAATTGTTTTCTGTTGAGTATTCGATTTTATCTTTTTTAGTTTAGACTTTTCTCTGTCAGTTTTTCTGTTAAAAAGGTGAAATATTATTTAAAAATATCCTCAGGTTGCTTCAATCAAAACAACTGAATTTCATATTATACTTAATATTTCCAAAAACTAGCAGAAATCTGTAAAATTTTCTGCTTATTTGTATTTGTTTCTTTTGTAATAATTTATTTCGTATAATTTTAGCTTTTATTTGAATGAATTCTACAGAAAGCTACAAAAAAATTATGCAAACCACCAAACTCTCCAATTTTAATCAACAAACTCAAAGCCTGCTTCGATCGTCACAAAAACGCCCCAAACCAACAAAAAAATACATCATTTGTTGACTTTCTGTTTTCCACGAAAAGTGCAAATATGATAGATAACAAAATGTCAGTAAAGTTACAGGTATAATGAAAACTGATCGCGTGTGTTCGATAGTTGTAATTTTTCGGCGTTTTCGTGCGACTTCACTAATCCATTAATAGCTTCAGTCCCAAGGATTACAAATTACTAGAGGTTCGAGTTAGCAATTTATAATCCTTGTTCCAGTCCAGTGCAAAGGTCCTACAAATGACCGAGTAACTTTTCAAATCGGATAGTAAAGGCACATTCGGTCGAGTTGCTAAAAGAGGTTCTGTTTCAATTGACGCTCGGCTGGTTTTCACTTATTAATTATTATCAGCTCGTTTACAAGTTTATTAACACCATGAAACTCTGCATATATTTTTCAAACTGAAAATGACTCTTACTTTTTTTTAAATATGTAATGAAATTTGTAAAATTATGTTGAGGAAAGTGTCGGTGAAACAAATAAATAATGGTGGGAGTAATCAGGAGTTGTTTTATTAGAATTATGCAAGTGATGTAGCTGTACAAATGGCTGCTCAATTTTAGGGGCCCATAGGAACGCCGTCAGCATTTTCTCGCATGACTGGACCGAAAATGTCAGGAATTTCGTGGAATGCCCCAAATTTATTTCTTAAAAAGCAATTTTCGGGGGGAATTATCGAATTTATCGAAAATCACCTAAACGAGCCCCTAAATCATTTTATGTTACAAATCAAATTATTTTGGGATTGCAATTCGATAAGCTTTAGTTATTAATTAAAAACTTCGTAAATTTTTTGTATCTTTACTAACGTTAAGGTTTGTGTTCAAAGATTCACGTGTATGGTTATTAAAACAATCTTTAATGTTGATTATTCCAATAGACGACCTAAACACAATATTTTCTAAAAACGTTCAGAACGCTCGAAAGACATTTTTATTATGAATTCGTATTTATTTGTAGTTTGTTTAGTGGCAAAACGTAAAAGAAAATAGTTTTGTGGCGGAGAGCTTCGATGTTCCCAAGTGGAAATTTTAAAGGAGCCTTTTAAGCACAGACGAACCGTGAAATTGTGCAGAGGCTTCAAGAGTGTTTGTCTCTTGCATCTTAGAAATTCTCGACATTCACTATAGTTAATAGGTTTCAGGGCGACCTTTTTGCTGATGGTTGTGATAGTGTTCTAGGAGGAATTTATCTAGAAGGTAATTTGATTGAACGCTAATGGCGCAAAATCCACAAATGGAAGATGAGAGAGAACTTTCCAAACTTAGTTTTTCTACAACAAAAGAAGTTCATGTTCTAACAGTTAAGTGAATTCAATATAAATCAATGTTTTCTGCTGACTGTCCTTAAATATCTGGACCTCCATTCGAACTTTCCTTCTTATTAAATTACTTCTGTAATTATCCTTTACGCTTCTTACTTCTGTACAAGGTTCTGTGTCTGTATTAGATTAACATTGGGAAAATTTTAAGCTCATTTAAGGCTTTGATCATCATTATGTATAATCAGTTAATGATTTGATACTTAAAACCTACGGAAAATGTATTTTCGGAAGGAAATGTAGTGGAAGTACGAAGTACGAGGTGTGATCAAATGTTTTCCATAACTGGAGTTGACCTTGGTGCCCTATATGCTCTGAAAATCACGCCCCTCATATCTATTCCGTTTGTTAAGAGTCTCAGAACTTTGTCCTTGCATTTGTCATATCGAAAAAAAGGACCAATGCATTTGCTTAAGACTTTGTAAAAACCGTGACAAAACTTACAGACGCATACTTAAAATTACATAAAATCTATGAGTCGCACACATATTTTCAAACAAAAAGGTGGAAACTTGGAGGGCTAGGGCACCTAATTAGAATGGATGGTGAAAAACGATTGAAGAAAGTCTGTGAAGTTAGAACTGGATGGAGAAACAGAAGAGACAGACCTAGAACAATCTAGGAAATGGCAATGAAGAGACTTGTTAAAGACTTACGTGTATTTGTAAGCTTATATTCACTTCTGCATGTATAAATATTCTCAAGTTTGTTGTACAAGTTTTCAGAGTTCTGGAAAACATGAACCAGCAAACTTGGAACGACTGTCAAAGTATAAACACAGCTATGCAGCAATGTCTCCAAATTAAGCTTATGTATGACCTAAAAACTAGTCTTGTGGCACGCATTCATAAATACAAGATTGAATTAAGTGGAAAAGTTTGCAGAACATTAGTTTTGCTCAAGTTATATATGTATTTTTTTTTTAATAATCCCTTCTGAGCTCAAAAAGTACTTAATTGAATGTTTCTCCATCTTCTGGATTCCCTTCTGGAGGTGACTTTCTTCGAGGTCACCAAAACAACCATTTACAGCCTTTTCATTCGGCCAAAATCTCTCTCCAGCCAGACCTATTTTGACTTCCAGGAACAGATGGAAGTTCGTGGGAGCTAAATGCAATTGCAGTTGATGTTGAAGGATTTTGAACTTTAATTCGACCAATTTGTACTGGGCGGGTGTGTTACGTATTTCAAATTGATGAAAACACATTAACGAAATTTTTAATCAAATAAGACAAAAGTATTATTGGAATAATATGCGTGAAGATATCGCCAACTTTATAAATACTTGCGAAACATGTAAATGTAATAAAATTTGTAGGCAAAACCTTCAAAGTCAACCAGTAATTACTGAAATACCTGCAGCACCGTTTGAAAGAATTGACATAGACACATTAGAACTTAACCCATGTTTTAAAGTATTAACTATCATCGATAATTTTTCTAGGTACGCCCAAGCTTACAAAATTAATTCCAAATCCTACCGACTGCGCCAATGTTACGTATTATGAAAACACGATTTAAAACAAATTATTATAATTTCAGATAAAAAGTTAACTTGGCATAAACGCCGATAACAAATCTAAAATCTATGAATTAAGAGTGACTACTACTACTACTGTTATTATTATTATACTATCGCGTTGCCGTTCTCAATCGGCTCTTATACTAGCTTTACACTGATAACTAATACTAAACAAGATCAAAGTGACAAAAATATGGAATAACAGAAAATAGGAAAATTATGGAGTGAAAGTTCACACACAACAAATAAACTGATTCAAATTATTCCATTTAGATGTTACTATGGCTGATCATCTAACAGATGCAGTGTCCCTGCGAAGCAACCCAGACGGTTGGTTCTCTTGAATTGCCTTTTCAGTTTGTCAAAAAGTCTTCTATAGTATAGCTCAGTAATGATTGTTCCCTTTTCCAAATAATCGACCAGCAAAATTTCTTTGGCGTCTCAAACAACTCACACCGTCATCACCTTTTCAGTCGGCATTTTCGGAACTGATTCGCACTGTCCAGTACACGGTTTTGTATTCTCGATTCTGGTGAATAGTGGGAAAACCAGATCTCATCCATAGTCACGAATCGTCACTTGAATTCCTTTTAAACAGTTTCGAATATTAGACTGAGGATTGGCCTCGAGTGCACCTTTGCTCTGTATTAAGTAAATGTGGCGTCCATCTGGCAATCTGTCCTACCTATTTTGTTGTGCAAAATATTAATTACCCGTTGATAAAAGGTACTTAGGGCATCCTCCATGTCGCACCCTTTCATTCGGTGGTTTGCCAAAACCTTATCATGGTTCTTAGTGGCCCTTTCTGGTATGGTTTTTTAATGTGAATGCTTCTCAAAACTACAATATTTCCTATGAAAGTGTTTACAAAGTGGCAAAAAAAGTATTTGGAAAAATTAATCTCCAAAATCTTGGAAGTTTTCAAGCCGTTCTTGTAGAGATGGTGAAATTGTAGGCATCATTATTTTACACCGTATTTAAGGGTTTCCAACTTTTTCTGAGTTATAGAAAGACGCCAAGGTAATCTTAGGCTACTAAACTAGTATATAACTCCCTTTAGCATACTTCTTCTTCTTATCGTCGTCAACCCTGTGATTCGTTTGTTGCAGCCCTCCACTCGTTTCATTCCACGCACTTCCTTTTCATTTCTGTGTAAGTTGTGCATTCTATGTCCCTCATTATTTATTTCCTATATACCAATCGAGATCTTAGCATACTATCAGCAAGAATTATAATGAATAAAATAACAAAAAAGGCGATGCCTTCTAATGTTCAGAACAGGCAGAACTTAGACAATGTTTCAATAGCATCATCATTGGTACCTTCGAAAAAGCTTTCGATACAACATAAATAAATGCATTAGAACAAGCTGTCTAGAGTGAGCATTAACAAACGCTCTAGTAAGCAACACATAGACGAAATCAACAACAACTGCACAAATATTTTAGGGAATGAACCCAACAAGCATTGAACTTCACCAATGTATCACTAACGTTATTTAAAAGCCTATTGGAGGTTGGCTTTTACTTTAACATGATTGGGATAGAGTGGGCCTTAGCTGTCTATTTTAAATTTTCCAACGACCATATTATTTTATCCAATGGCATGAATTAGTAAGTAGAACTTTATACTGCCACAAAAAACGTAACACAAATCTTACTAAAGCTAAAATACTGTCCAATGCAGAACAAGGCAGACCAACCCAAAGCAACAATATCCAAATATATTTTGCGGAGATATATGTTAGATGAGATGCTAACAGCAAAGGAAGCCGTGCAATCAGCAGTGGTAAAGAAAGGAAGAAGGCTGTACTTGGTGGCATTTGAAAAATCAAGAGAGGTGTACAAAGTAAAGCTAGCTCAACTTCTAAAGTCAAGATGGTTTAACCAAGGTAATCTATCTATTCTCACATATGCATGAGAGCCCTAGCCACTTGCCGAAACAAATATAGGAAAACTAAGACTGTTAGAGAGTAACTGCAAGAGACCCATAAAATGAAACCAAAGTAACTAGAAGATGTAGTAAAACGTAATGATGCAACTTTGTGAAGTATCAAGCAATGCTACCAACTGCCACAATAATCTGTAATTGTTCTGGCCGCTTTGGCCAACATAAATACTGTCAATACTGTAGTGACACAACACTGTCGGTGTCCAAGTTAAGTCTAACACCAATAGGTAGACACCGCCGGTCATCCAATGGTCTCATTAAATCGAAATATTGGTCAGTCGTTTGATAATAGCACTTCCTAAGCTGACTGACGTTTTGAGATCATCCGTTGCATGGTCCCACTATCTTTAGACCTCCCAAGCCAAGTTTTCTGCAACCCATGTGCTGGTAGAATAAGTCCGAGACCGCCCCGATGCCCAAGGCCCTCTTACTAAGCACTGATCAATCATTCAACAATAACACCTTTCCAGACTAACTGATGGTTTGAAATCATGAGCTGTATGATACCACTATCTTTAGACCTCTCAGTTCAGGTTTCTTGCAACCCCTTACACTGGTAAGATAGCTCAGAACCCGCACCAATGCGCAAAGTCCTCTTACTAAGTAAGACAAATAGGGGCTGTTTGTTGGACAAGCCCAGGAGTTCACCCCCTGAGTTTGGTGCTGGCCAGGAACTACCTCCATATCCACCTCGAACAAACAGATCAAAGATGAACCCGAAAAAAGTTATAAATGGAGACCACCAGGAAAATGTAGTAGAGGTACAAGCAAGTCCAATTAGAGAGGACCTAGAAAAGGCAGCCGATGCCGTAGATAGGATTAGTTACAAACCGACTGGTTCGAAAGCAACTTGAAGAAACTCCAGATATGGGGTTCTCAAATGCTGATAATGGTGGTGGTGATGAATATGGCGCAAAGGATTGAGGATGGCTGGTAGCAACTCCACCATAACACGTCCATCCGTATATCCCAGTTTTTAACCTTTTAACCAGATTTCGTCCTGTGCAACTTTTCTTTTTTCCAAAATTCTAGTTCAGCTCGAAAGCAAAACGAAGCCAAGATATTGAGAAGATACAACAAAATGCAACGAAGCAGGTGGTCCTTTTTTATTCAAAAGCTGTATTTAGGATAAGTTTCGAGGAATCGAAACAAGGTTTGGTCAAATCAAGGCTTTTGGAGGTAATTACTTTGAAGGAGGTGAAAACTGAGTCTTGTAGGTCTTCTAGTCTTCAGTAAATAAGTTCACTCTGAATAATTTTTGATTGACCCTTGTATTTAAAACAGTTTCTAAAAGCAATACTTTTTTTATCTTCTGGAGGCTTCGGAGATTTTTTTTGTAGTTTTGTACAAGTAAATATCCATAGAAATTTCAAGGAAGGGAATTAGCAATCTAATTTTCTCCCCTCTCATAAATGAAAATATTAGAACAGACGTCATCAGAAATTATGGAAACGCCCTGTTATACAAAAGACAGATATTGCAAATGAAATTGGGTATGGCTGAACATTCTACAGATTCTCTTTTTTTTTTCGATTAAACACTGAAAATCACCTTTTTCCAGTTTGCGCATTTTAATACAAATTGTATACAGCATCACTTCTCCAAAGTACCTTTTAGGAAAACTAATCAATTACAAAGGGGGTTGCTAAACTGCACACAACTACAAACAGAGTTGATCTGCGTGAACTTTACATTTTAGCCGTATTGTCCATTAGAGAAATTAGAACCCGACCAACTCTCGTCTAAACAGAAAACCGTATAATCTAAAAGCTGCTGAACCCTTATGGTTATAATCATAATTCTCACTACTTTTAAATGAAATCCGTTGTTTCTGCAATACGAATCCAGCAGCTAACTAATATAAAGTAACTCGTAATGAAACTGGGGCGCAAAACATACAACCCCGCACAAATAATTCCATAAATTCGCGCTTTTTTTTCTCGTTACTTTCAGTATTCAGCTCGCCTCCAATAATTCCAAAGGTAAAAACCAATCACGTAACTCGGAATACCGCGGCAACTAAATCAAATCTATGAAAATTAGTTTTTCCCGGTGGTAAAACTTATTACTATGGTAATTCAAGTGGCCGTCTGCAGTCTGCATTCAAAATAAACTCGGTAATTTTTAGTTATAATTGTGGGGACGTTAAATGCACAAGAGACCAACTTGGTGAGTTGTTCATATAACAGCATTTCCGCAAACTATATCCAGAATTAGATCGTCGGTTCACAATGTGACTTTACGTTGAGTTCCGCATTACACACTAATTACACCGTCCTCCGCGACTCATAAACGCTCTCCGTTTGAACTAACATTGCGGTATATGGGGTCAGATTTGTTTTTGGATTTTCAGGAGAATTGGGTGACCTAGAAAAAAGTAGTTTACTCTTCATACCTTAGAATTTCTACAATAAGGTACCCCTTTTTACTCTTCTTTAGCTAAAACCTAGATCAAACATGAAATTTACATTGAAAGAGCACAATCAATACAAGGTATTGTAAATAGCTTTCAATTTTAAACACTTTGGTTTAGGAATTCTTTTAGTTGCGGATTACGTAAATGAATGTCAAAGTGAGTAAATCGTAATCATTTAAAATGAAATGCGAGGAAACACCCTCACTGGTTATTATTTGGTTGCGCAAAGGTCTCGCTTGGAAATCAACAAGACATACGTTCGAACCCCTAAACTTCTCTTATAAACTCAAAATCAGTAAAATTCAAAACATGTCAAGTAGGCTCAACCACATAGCCTCATCAGTCGATGTACATAATAAAAAACAAAACCAAAATAAAATTCTGTAATAACCATGTAAGAAATGAGGCACCAGAGAAAGAGAGAGACATGTTGAGTCCACTGCAATTCTTAAATTTTACTTGTAAAACCCGATAACCCTTCAAAGGTTTTCTCAGGAAATTTTATTTATTCATGGATTTACCTTTTTAATAAACAACATTGGTTCACTGCCAATGATTTCATATGATATGGGGCGCAACAAGGATCTATAGTGGGTCCACTGCTTTTATGCAATTTTTAAATTTTATTCATTAGCGCAAATAATACGTTTATTCCTCGAAGGTTTTCTCGTGCAACTTTATCCTTAACAATCCACTTTTTTGAAATAACTTTGATTCTATGTTTCTAATTTAATATGAAATGGGGTGCCATAAGGATCCATAGTAGCTCCTCTGTTATTTTCAGCTTTTATTCGTGGAATCCCAATCATCAATTTATCTTTCGAAGTTGTTTCCTGTATACGCTGCATGTTCCTGGCAATCAACGTTTTAATAAACAACATTGGTTCAGGGTATATGAAACGAGGTGCAACAAGGACCTCTAATGATTCTACTGCTGTGTTGCTATTTTTAATTTTTATTGATTAATTCGAATAATCCGTTTAATCTTCGAAGGTTTTCTTTCTAGTGGTTTTCTTCGTTTATTTTTGACAATCCACGTTTTTACAAAATAAACCTTGGTTCAATATTTCTAATTTAATATGACATGGAGTGTCACAAGGGTCCACAGTAGCCCCTCTATTATTTGCATTATTCGTGAAATCCCAATCATCAATTTATCTTCCGAGTTTCTTTTTCTAAATGCGCTGATTGTTCCTTACAATCAACGTTTTTAACTTGATTCAATGCCAATAATTTCATGTAAAATGGGGTGCAACAAGGACCTATAGTGGGCCCACCGCTGTGTTGCTATTTGTAGCTTTTATTAGTTAACACCAATGATCCGTTTATTTTTCGAAAACTTTCTTCTGAACCTTAATTTATTCTTAACAATCCACGTTTTTTTTAACAACCTTGATTTAAGATTTATAATTAATAAATATGAAATGGGGTAGCACAAGAATCCTCAGTAGTTCCTCTGTGTTTTCAGTTTTTATTGGTTAACTCCCAATAATCAATTTATCTCCTGAGCGTTTTTCCTGGATACTCTATTCCTGACAATCCGCGTTTGTAATAGAGAATATTGGTGCGATACCGATGATTTCATATGAAATTGAGTACAACAAGAATCTATAGTGAAGCCAGTCTACTGCGTGTATGCAATTTTTAATTTTTATTCGTTAACGCAAATAACCCGTTTATTCCTCCAAGGTTCTCTCGTCCAATCTTATTTATCCCTAATGATCCAATTTCAGGCAAAACAATCATGATTCAATGTTTATAGTTTAATATGAAAATAGAGTGCCTCAAGGATTCATGATAGTTCCTCTGTTATTTTCAGTTTTTATCCTTGAAATCTCAATAGTAAATTTATCTTCGCGAATATTTTCTCTAGATTTTGTTTACGTATTCATAACAATCCCCGTTTTTAACAAACAATACTTAGTTTTCTGCTAAAACTTTAATATGAAATGGAGCGCCGCTAGGACTCTCATTTTTCATATTTATTGGTAAAACCCAATAATCGACTTATGTTCGAATGTTTGCGTAGACAACTTTAGTTATCCATGAAACCCGTGTTTTCACAAACAACCTTGGTTCAGTGTTCATAATTTAATATTAAATGGAGTGCGACTCTATAGTGGGGCACTATAGTTTTGATTTTTATACGTGAAATTCTACAACTAATTTACGCTTCCAATGTTTTGTTAGGCTTGACTTTGCTTGGTAATTCTCTTTGTAACACACAGTTTTAGTCGAATGATAATAATACAATATTCAATGGAGTGTCACAGGGACCTATATTGGGTTCACTGCTATTTTGCCATTCATATTTTTTATGCGTAAATCCATTGTAAGTAATCCATTGCTTTAATTATCCAAGACATCCATGATTTTAACAAAAAATTTTGGTTGATCATCTTTAATTTAATATTAAATGGAATACAACAAGTACCTGTAGCGGATCTACTGCAATTTTTAATATTTTTACGTGAAATCCGTTAATCAATTTATTTCTCGGGCAACTTGATTTATCCAAAGCAATCTTTTTTAAGAAACGGTTTTAGTTGAGTGCTAATAATATAATATGAAATGGGGTGCTACAAGAACCTATAGTAGGTCCACTGCTATTTTGCCATTTTTAATTTTTGTTCGCGAAAGCAAATAATCGATTTATACTTCAAATGTTTGCATAGCCAACCTTAGTTATCTACTGAATCCACGATTTAACAAACGGTTATGGTTTAGTGTGTATAATTTAATGTTAACAACCCATAGGCTAAAAAGACACAATCCCCCTATACCTTCCGGGCCGATTTTAGTTAAATTTGTATGTTCAATGTTATCAGTATCTTTAATACACCTATTTACATGGTGTGCCACAAGAACCTGCATTCGCTGCAGTTTTTATTTTTTATTCGTAAAACCCATAAAATCGTTTAACTCGTTTTAGTTCACTGTTAATAATATAATATGAAGTGGGGTGTCACAACGAGTTGCTGTAGGTCCACTGTTGTTTTAAAATTAATATTCTTGAAACACGGTGATCAATTTATCCTTCGAATTTTTGTCAAAGCACATTTTTTCAATTATATTTTTATATTAGAACAGTTTTTTTCAAACAACCTTGATTTAATGCTAATAGTTTAAAAAAAAACTTTAAAAACTTATCGTTTTATATTTTACAAAAGGAATGACCTAAAACCTAAAATTAATATAAAACTCATAAAAATCAAGTGAATTGAATTAAATTTTGCGCCGTCCAAGCCCAGTAGAGTGTTCAATAATATTGGATATTACAATCCCTCTGTAAAATTGCAAATTTATGATACAAATTTTGAAATAACATTAGGTACAGTTGTGGTTTAACTCTGAAACTCTAAAATAACAGAGAAAATTTCTAAACGATTTCATTTAAAATTATCGATATTAATGTAGCTTAAAATCCTATTAACCCTTCTGAATATTTTCTAATTGAATAATTCTAATAATTAGAAAGGAGCCGGATTCGAATTGGGGTTGAATATTTTAGGGTTTGTATTCGTAATCTCTTATAAATGAATTTCGAAAAGCAAATTCTGGAATTACTTCCACATTCTGTAATTGTTTCCCATTTTCAATAACTTGTGGTGGTTTTAAATTACGAGTAATTTTTTTCGTGGTTTTAAAGAGCAGTTTACAAATACTATAGAGGACTGCTTAGATCTCTATTTTTTTCTGTGATTTTAAAGATCTAATTACAAATACCACAGAGCAATAAACAGCTTAGATCCCTAAACAAATTTTTCTTGTGATTTAGAAAATCATATTATAAATACCACAGAGTAGTAAACCAGCTAGATCTTTAATTATTTTTTGTGATACACGAAATCAGATTACAAATACCGTTGACTACTAAACGATTTAGATCTTTAGACTTTAATAAGAAAATCTCGTCGTCTTCTTTAATGGTAATAACAGGTTGATTTTCCAACCAAATGCTGTTATAGTTAGTAGTAAGTAAAGTTTGTTTCGCCTACCAACACAAAGTCTAAATTTCGTCTCCTGCTGTTATTTTAGTGCAGGTGCTTTCCTCCTATTTAATAGCGAAGGGTGGATGTAACTTGCATAAAATAAACTTCATTATCACCGGTGTGGCAGGTAATGTGCTCAACTTTGTGTATCTTATACGATTTCTGAAGCGTCTGTTTCTTCTTGTATGAATAATATAAGAGATCTGAACTGAAGTATAAGGTTAAAATATACATTGTATAACTCTCAACTCTCGTGTACACAAATTTAAGTCTTTTACGATTTTTTGAATTTTTTATGGGTTACAAAATACCTATAAAATTGACTCTTTTGGAACGTCGTAAACTAGCTGGTTCTTATATAGCCTATATGTCTTAAAAGACGTTTTAACTTTCTAATTTCGATGGAGTTTCAATGTCTTCGAGTATTTTTACGTAAAGTGCATTAGTTAGAAGTTTTGGTCAGGATAGTTTGAACCGTACTTCTTGATAATAGGGTAAACTTTAAACTGAATTTAGTTGAAATGTTACGCTGAAGTACAGGGTAATATTATGAATGCCCGTTCTAAAAGCGAGAAATGTCGTTTACTGAGTGTTAACTTCAAGGAAAATATGGCCCTAAATTTACATACACTGCCGCTCTTATTGTAAATTGTTAAAAATTGTAAATTGGAAGGTTTTTGATACTTTTAAAAGGCTTGGAAATCTATAAAGAATGATGGCTTTAACGTTAGGATTTTTCATAACACTTTTGTTAAATTGCCGAAAGTTTCTTGGTTTTACATCGGTTGTCCTTGTCAAACAAAATTTAATTTAAATAACTCACGAACATCAAAAGCCTTTTGTTTAATCACATAATATAATAATAATGCAAATGAAACCAAACTGAAACTTCTGCTAAAACTAACAACCAAGTTCCATCACTTCAGTTATTACTCTTCATGCATACTTAATTTACGTATTTAATGCATGTCATAATTGTTAGTAGATGTTCTTAAACTAATGTTTACTTTCGTTGCATACATTTCACGTAATGTGGTGCTTAATTTCCGAATTAATTATTCCTTGAAAGTTTCACCATTTCGTGGTGCACATTTTGAAATACGTGGCAAGATTTTCAGTAGAAGTGTTCTGATGAATTTAACGTACAAAAAATGTTCCTATTTTTTAATACTTGAGTTTTTATTAAAGAGTAGTTATATTGTAATGAAGCGATGTTCGGGAATGCATCTCCACGTGTTAGTCAGGGGGTCATTACACGAGTCAAGAATAAAGGCATGCAGGCATGCACGCGAATGACCGCTGCGAACCTGAAAGACGATACTGCACAGCTGTATAAATGCTGAAATAGCATTCTATAAAATACACAGCTCAGCACGATTAATGGCACGTATGCCTCTGCTCAAGACGTGTGTGTGGGAACTGACTTCTTATACCTATAAGCAACTGCTCTGAAAGAGCTCATTATGGTTAGTACCATCATTGAAGAAGTTGCCTCCTCAAGAAGTCAGGTTTTTCGAGACGATGTTTCCTACGATTTTTATGTAAAAATATTTTTCTGTATTTAATTCAGTTTAATTTAATAGTAAGACTTTGATGATTGTATGTACTTGTATCTTACTTTTAACTTTAACTCTAAATTATATCTTGTGAAACTTAATTTAAGTCGGACAATATATGTTATGTTAGTTGAACCAAAATTTAATACAAAACCTCTCGCAGTTGGTTAAGCATACCACCACGTTGACTACCTAATTTTTACTAACTTTTTACATTACTTTGGGTGATAACCACTACGTTATAATATCATGTATAGAGGAGCAACGCTTGTGTGTTCATCCGTATTGTGGGCGGTATTTGGACTGCGTAGGTAAAGTATCAAGTTCAATTATGAGAATTCATTTGCTAAAAAATTTTAGATAAACAGTCAAATTTTACAGCGTTGCCACATGCTTTTCCCGCATAATTCAAGCAAGGCACCTACTTCGGTGGTCGTTGCTTTTAAGGGTAAAGCATTTTTCCTAAGTTATAACGACTTCAACGCACTTATTGCAGCAAGGTATACTTGTATTAATAGATTGGGAAATAAAGTAGGAAATTTGACAAAATAAACGTCAACAACTTCAAACCTTTGGGTAAACAACGAAATGTGGCAACACTGCTGATTTCTGTAGACAAATGAATCTAAAAATGGGTCGTTTTTCCTGTATATCCGTCACATTTTGCTTAAGATATTTGATAGTAAATGGATAAAATTACCTAGACGCCTATCGGTTCAGTTACTGCGCTGTATACTCTAAAATTCAGCCTCTATACATTTTATACCCTTTGGTAGAATAAATTTTATACGAAACACGATTTTTTTTAATATTATGGATATTTAAGACTCTATAAACGGGATACCTTCAAAGGATTAAATACCTATATTTAATAGAAAATTAGCTAAAATCCGTTTAGAGCAAACAAATTGGCAGCGAATGTTAAATTACAAATCTATAAATTAAACTTTGTGAATGTACTTAAATTACACGAACTTGCTCTTAAACTAAATTCAATTTCAAGTATTTTACATACGTCAAAACCAGTCCTACCATATAATTTTGTTCGTCCAATTTCTGATGTGAAATTAAACGGAAGCTACGAACCGTTTTACTGTCACAAACAAATTTCATGAACTTGGTAATATTTTTACTTTTGCTTGCTTCTAATTATAAATTAAAACCCCCTTTTCCTTAGTTTTAATTCGCATGGGGCAAATTAGTAAAAAAAAAATAAACCCCTCTGCTTACAACGGCGTACTTAAATGTAATACTTGTACGTATTAGAACCGAGTTCGCTTATGATGTTACACCTTACTGAACATGGAAATCGTAGGTAATTAGCTGTTTCACATCTCACCTATGTTACATTATTCCACATTTACACGGGGTAAAGCAATTTCGCAAACCAAACAGACATAATGTTTTGCCATCTTAGTGAATATATGAATTTCGTATTATCAATACACAACATTAATGGTGCAGGATTGTTCTGTTTCTGCCTTTCTGTTGAATACAACGCTTACTGTCTTAATTATTATTATCGTTATGTTGGTTCTGAAGATAATTTTAACCTGTGTTTTAACGTATACAGCTTGTTGTTAATGTTTTTGAGACGAAAAAGAAGGGGATTTTTATCGTTGCTGGTTTTTGTTAAACTTGTTCTATATTTAATGTATAGTCGATTCTCTCACTTGTGTCAATTTGCTGGAGGCATTTTACAACTTAGTGGTGGATTATGAGATTTAAATGTAACCATCATAAATCATTTTAACTAGACCGGACTCGAACATTTTTACAGCTACACCTGAACACGGAAGAATTTGCTTTTAAAATTCAAAAGCAAATTCTTCTGTGTTCAGGTAAAAATTTTCGAGTCCGCCTAGAAAAAATGATTTATGATGGTTGTATTTAAATCTCATAATCCACAACTAAGTTGTAAAATGCCTCCAGCAAATTGACGCAAGTGAATGAATGCTCTATACCTAAACTATTTGATTATGGGATTTTAGAGATAATCGTAAATGTTTCTAACATCCTGCTAATTTATGACATCCGGCACCACCGAGCCTTCGCCATTTATTTCAGAATGGGCTTGTTTACAGCTCACCAGCTACGGTTATTACTTAACATGCAATTTTGTTTATCCCTGACAGTCCACGTTTTTAACAAACAACCTTGGTTCATACCTAATAATTTAATGAGAAATGGGGTGCCACAAGGACACATGGTAGGGTCAATGCTACTGTTAATTGTTATACGTGAAACTCAATTTTGTTTGTACATAACAATCCCCATTTTTTTAAAACACATTCTTAATTCCGTACTAATAATTTTATATGAAATGAAGTGCCGCAAGAGCCCGTATGGTGTTTAATCAAACAATTTTAATTGTCAACAAAATCCCGTTTTTAACAAACAACCCTTATCCATAGTTAATAATTTAGTGGGCTGCCACAAGGACAGGTGGTAGGTCCACTAGTATTTTCAATTTTTATTCGTGAAATTTGTTGATCCATTTAGCCTCCCCATCAAATTTTGTTGGTCCATGACAATCCACTTTTTTTAACACACATTCTTAGTTCTGTGGTAATAATTTAATATGAAATGGAGCGTCGTAAGGACCCATATAAGCCTATTGCTGGTGTTAATTTCTATTGTAATTTCTAAACCAGTAATCACTTTGCCCTTTGAATGTTTAGTCTAACAACTTTAACTATCCGTAAAGTCCACGACTTTAACAAACAACCCTGGTTCATAGCTAATAATTTAATGAGAAATGGAGTGCCATAAAGACACGTGCGACCCACTGCTGGTGTTCATTTCAATTCGTGAAATCCAGTAATCAATTTACGTATCGAATGTTTACTCCAATAACTTTGATATTCTCGAAATCCACGTTTCTAATAAACTATACCTTGGTTGATAACTTTACATAAGTGTGAACTGGGGTGCCACAAGCAAACGTGGTAGGGCCAATGCTATTGTTAATTTTTATTCGTGAAATTTGATAATCCATTTAGTCTCCGAATGTTTTCTCATACAATTTAGTTTGTCCATGGCAATCCATGTCTTTTTTAACACATGTTCGTAGTTTTATGCTAATAATTAAATATGAAATGGGGCGCGGCAATGACCCTTATGAGCTCATTTCTGGTGTTAATTTATATTCGTGAAATCTTACAATCAATTTACACTTCGAATGCTTACTGAAAAATCTTGAAATCCACGTCTTTAACACACAATTTTGGTTCATAGCTAATAATTTAATAAGAAACGGGGTATCGCAAAGGCCCACATGGACCCATCGCTGGTATTAATTTCTATTTGTGAATTCGGTAATCAATTTACCCTTCGAATGTTCACTCAAACAACTTTAATTGTTCACGAAATTCATGTTGTTACCAAACAGCTTTTGTTGTTTATAACTAATAATTTAATGAGAAATGGATCAAGGATTCATGGTAGGTCCACTGCTATTGATAATTTTTATTCAGAAAATCCGACTATTCGTTCGTATTTGAGTGTTTACTCTGACTTTAAATGTACACTAACTTTAAACTTGAACCATTTTAACATCTAAGCATGGTTTAATAGTGACAGTTTAGGTATAAAAACAATCGCTTCATTGATATTTTACAAAACTAATGTGTTTTTAAAACAACAAGTAGAGATATTAATTAATCGGAAAAGGAACATTTTGCGCCTCAGGCAGCCTCAACCAAACCCAGTAGAGTGTTCCAGAACATTAAATATTACAATACTTTTATGAAATTATAAATTTATGATACAACATTTGAAATAACATTATAGCTATGGTTTAACTTTAAAATATCATTATTGATATTAATATAACTTAACATAGTATTAACCCTCCCGAATTTGTTCTAATTGAATAAGCCTAATAATAAAAAAAAAATCAGAATTCGAATTGCTACTGAATATTTTAGGGTTTATATTCATAATTCTGTAATTTTTTGTCATTTTCAGTAACTTGTGGCGATTTTAAACTAATTTTTCTCGTGGTTTACAAATACCATATAGAGTAATAAACCGCTTAGATCTCTACAACTTTTTTATGATTTAGAAAATCAGATTTACCAATTTGTAACAACTAAGTTATGTCAAGTTATTGCAAACGTTTGAAAGGTCCATCGAAGAGTTTTCACTAATTATTTCAGAATGGGATTGGATTTTTTTGTGTGCATCTCACCAGCTTCTACTGATCTAAAAATTTTTCACAGCTAGTAATAATTGAAAATAAATGCAATACATTAATCACAAATCCATTAAAAATGTATTCGTATCACTTTCACCATTCTGATATACGATATAAATAAAATATCGAAATCGAAAGTTTTTACCCCAATTGTCCTTTCAAACGACATAGGTAGTAGATGATTATCTTTTCATGAACATGTTCTGCCACGTAAGGTGTAAATAATTAATTATTTTGATTGTAAAGTTAACGTTCATTATTAATACTTTTCCCAAAATAAAACAATTGTTGGTTTATTTAAAGAATATTTTTCTGTGCTATAAATTAATTATCTTAAAAAATGTATCAACGCTTGTCATGGTAATTTCAACGCCTATCTTAGCTCATACGACGCGAGATACAGCTGTTAGAATTGTAAAAAAAAAATATTAAATACGTCACAGTCGTCACAGTTGATTACTTAAGCCAGATAGATGTATTATTGGTTGGATTGGCATAAACAGTATTTCCTGCAAATAATAGCACTTATAGTATGGTTAATTTTGCATTCCCACATGTTACATTATTATTCGAGAATAGAATATGCGGATTTTTTACCATGATGTTGTATTTGGTTTTGGATCTTGAGTTAAATGTGAAATATCATCAGCAAAGATAACTATGTTTATTGTAGTGTTTTTAAAGACATACGTATAAAACTTGAATAGAAGAGGACCTACCACGCTTCCCAGTGGTACTCTACTGCTATTGCTTTACTGACGGATAATATATTGTGTATTATTATTTGAAAACTTCGCTTGTTACTTGTCAAGGAAATAGTAGATGACAGGTTGTAAGGAGCTTGGTATGCAAAGTTTAAGGACTTTATGTTTTAAACTTCAGCACACTTGCTATAACAAAAGCTATTTGTATTAATATATTATAATGGATAGAAATCGGAATATTGCCTGAAACATATAGATAATTCCAACTCTACTGATTTCTACAGTCTGATTTCAACTGTTACACGAATAAAATTACATAGGCACCTATCGGTTGCTTGACTTATTACACTTATTAATTCAAATTCACGCTCTTTGGTATTGCAAAATTTGTTTAACTTCCGAATGTTATTGCAATATCTTCGGATATGCACATGGCTTTTTCACGCTTTCTAAGGCTTTTTTCGAGTAAGGGTCTTTCAAAAAATAAATAACTTGGACAAAAGTTAGTTAAAACCAATTTAAGCCAAATAATAAGCATACAATAGTTGAATTACAAGTCTATAAATTTAAAATTGATTTTGATTATCGGTTAAAAGCGCGGTACCATCAACAAACATAGCTATGCTGTACTTAAATGCTTTTGAAGTCATATAGATGTTAAATAGGGGATGACCTATGACCTACCACGCATCCCTGTGGTACTCCTACTGCTATTTTAATATTTATTAATAACGTATTGTATTGTTTTCTTACTATTCGAAAACTTCACTCAATGAAAGAGACGGTGATAGATTGTAGGGAGGTGTTGGTATATTAATTTTAGCCCAGTTATTATAGCAAAGCCTAGTTCTTTTAGCATATTATGAATAAAATTGGAGATATTAACAGAGATACATATATCGACACCTCCAACTCTACTGGTTTTTACTGACTGATTTCGACTTTATATGAATAAAATTACCTGAACACCTTGTTACACTGTATTCATTAAGATTCACTCGCTATGCATTTATACCCTTTGGTATAACAAAATTTGTATCTTACGATTTTTATTGTAATATATTCCGATATTTACGTATCTTCAGGCTTTCTAAGGATTTTTGCAAGTAAAAACCTTAAAAAAATAAATAAATTGGACAAAAAGTTAAAGAATTTAAAGTCAAATAATTACAAGTCTTTCTTTCCCTAAATTCACTCTTTCGCACTTTTAACAAACTTTTATTATGCACTAACACTCAAAATAGACACTATTGCGTCACACGCCTGATAAAACGGTAACGCCTAGACACTCCGATAACAAGTCTACCCGACGCCGTAAAGACAAAGAGGAAATTATGAAAAAGACGAAGACGAAATTATAAGTCTATAATTAAAGAAATGGATTTGATTGTCGGTTAAAAGCGCAGTGTCATCAACAAACATGACGGTGCTGTAGTGTAGTGCTTTTGAAGTATGTAGATGTTGAATAGGAGAGGATCTACCACTCTTCCATGCAATAGTCCTAAGTAGGGAACTTTCAAAGGAATAAATAAATTTGAAGTCGCATAATAAGCAAAAATTTGTTAGGAGTGTTAAATTACAATCTGTAAATTAATCTTGATCGTTGGTTAAAAGCGCAGTACCATCAACAAAAATTGCTATGCTTGCTGTGGTGCTTTTGTTATCATATGGATGTTGAATAGGACAGGACCTACCACCCTTCCTTGCGGTGCTCCTACTGCTTCTTGATAAGTTTATAAGTAGATTGGTATGTATATTACGTTTAGACCTTACCCATAGCTTTACTAATGGCGAAAGTTGATGGTAAGAAAGCCTCACCAAGTGGTAGTTTGTATCTGAGTGTAACTTTGGAGTTAAGTCTTGTGTGTGTCATTTTTTTCGAAAATGTTATAGAAATTGGATATGCATTGTAATGGGTCTATAAGTTTCTTTGTCACTTTTGTTTTTCTAGTTTTGGACACAACACGATAGAAGCATATTTATCTGCTTTTAGAAAGATATCCTAAACTGAAACAAACATTAAATGCAGTAATTTCACAATAAGTGATGTATTAAGCGCCGTAAACAGAAGATTCTACAAATTACAGGAGTTGAAAATGATTGCCACCAGCTTTTAAGTACAAGTTTATACGTCGTTTCAGGCCCATTATCATATTCTGTAGCTTTCTTTGGTTTTTAATGGCAAGAGTCGATAAAGAAAAAATAAAATGCGAGAAATCCTTGGGAAAAAGCCAAACGAATATCATCACTTAAATCTCTGTTTATCCGGAAAGACAAAGATTCGAAGTTAATTTAATTTAGAAGGCATTGAAAGAAAACAACACAACGAATGTGTCAACAGTCAGCTACAAATCCTTGCTAAAACGGATTATGATAATGCATTCTCTAAACCTCCCGAAGATATAATGGAAGGCAATAGCTGTTAAAATTATAGCGCGACTAGTGATACATTTTTCACACTCCCTTAAATAAAAGCCAGGCGCGGATCGTGAATTATGGCGACGTTTTAATGCACATATTTAATCAAAAACGTATTACTTTTGTATGTTGTACAGGTTTTAATTTTGGAAATAGGAAACGACTACGAAAACTCTGATATATGTATTTGTTTTGTATAAAATGCTCCCTTTTAGAAAAAGATGAAGGGAGCTAGCACGGGCGCGCTCAACGAAAAAACATAATTTATCTTCTCTGATATCATTTTCGACGAGAAAATTGCATTTTTTGATTATATATTCCTTTTAGCGATAGCTCACATACACATAAGTGATCGTAAGGATTTTATTAAAATCAAATTGAATCCGAGGCATTATATTCATAAAAAAAAAACGGCATCTGGAATACAATTTTTTTATGAAATCATTTATTCAAAGAAAAATTTACATATACGAGTAAATGCCATTAGCGTTAATGTCTCACTTGGCATTATTATCATGTGGTCGTGTTAGATGAATAATTGAAGCCCGAAAAAACCCCACCTATAAAGTTTAATTATGATAAAAATTCGCACCGAACCCTGATTTTATTTAAATTGAATTTTTGGTTGAATTCTTCGCTTTTACAATGGTAAACTTGGCCTTTGTTTAAGAAAGAACAAATAAAGCGCGTGAATTTGGCGGAACACCGTTTTGTTGAAATTTTATTACTCGTTTCTTAACCAAAAACATTCGCTACTTGATGTTGGATATAAAGACTGATTGATGGCAACTAAATCCTTAGTAAATTTAATTCAAGAAAATAGGTACCTCTTCGATTTTCTTGATAGGTTAAAGTGGTCACACGTGTCACCTGTTTCAGTCCAACAAATTAAGATAATTTTTGTAGCCCCTTTGGCACTTAAAATTCAGCTCCGAGATTTACAATTGTCCTCTTATTTAGATGTTCATTTCAGCAATAATTTTTTCCCAAAGAATTAAAATGCGTATGTGTTTCGGCTTACATCGTCAGGGAAAATTTCTGATGCTCACCCCCTAGTTTTAGGCTTTGTGGCTTGAGAGGACTTACATCTGAATGGAAATTCATTTCTGAAATTCAGGCCAGTTTTTGCCTTTTTACTCTTTCATATTTGCGATTTTTTTAACTAAAATCCTGTTTTGGACTTTAGTAATGCTAGGACTAAACTAAGAAAATTCCAATTTTGAAAACTTTTGGAGGAAATCATCAGAACTCAAAATTCTTGCATGTTTCGACTGATCTCCTGGTAAATTTTCTGTTATGTGGTACACGATTTTTATTTTTTTTATAAAGTGATTGAATTCAGATCTGAAAATTCCATTTTTGAACTCAACATAAACCGGCAGTACGGCAGTGAAGTATACAAAGTTAAGCAAGAGCCGCTCTGCGGCTCTGTGTCCGGCCTCCTCGACACTGTAAAGGTATAAGAGGGTAAAAGAGAAAGTAAGAAAGAAAAGAAAAGAACTCAACATAAATCTCTTGTGTCTCTCTAACTCTGTAGTATTTGTGTTGCTCTACGGCTCGGAGTGTCCGGCTTCCTCGACACTGTAAAGGCACAAGCGGGTAAAAGAGAAAGAAAGAAAGAAAAGGAAAGAACTCAACATAAATTTCTTGTGTCTTTCTAACTTTTTAGTATTTGTGGCTTCAGATTTAAAAATTTTCTGACGAAACTGCTTTTCATGACAATCGAAATTTTTTTTCGGGGGATTTTAAAAAGATTTTGCTCTTAATGTTAAAAATTCTGTTAAGGAGCATCCACCACCCTCATGCTAAACCGAAGGAATTCGAATTTTTCTAAATTCTAGAGGAAGTCAAAATGTTTTAATTTTTTTCGGCCAACAACTTCAGTAGAGTTTTTAATTCTTAGACAAGTGGTTTTAACTTTTTGGGCATTGTAGAATGCACATATAACAGTTCCATCCGCAAATTCAGGTCAGAAATAAAGCTATTACCCCTTTCTGACTAGTTAATTGTTAGTTTATAGTTAAAACTTTAAGATTTTTACTGATTTTCGAAGTTTTTTGACCTGGACATCTTAGCGTTTCATAAGAAAAATTGTTGCCATTTTTGATTTTGTTTTTATTGAAATGTGTTAAAAAATCAAAAGATTTTTGGTCAAGGAATCCTGATCACAGCACTTTTTTAAGCCTGAAAATGTTATTGCCAAAAATCACTCTTGAGCTCTTTTTTCTTTTTTCTAAAATTGAAAATGTTCACCCGTTTCAGCCAACATCTTTGGGAAATTTGCGCTAAAATAAACGATAAATAAATGCGACTTGTTATAAAGCGAGGATTTTAATAAATATTATGAAAGTCTTGATTTTGACGCTACGATGGTTTCATGATTTTTTTAAAAGTCAAGTAACATTTCCAGACTGGAAATGAGTTTATTTTGTGAAAATCGACAAAAATGGCTTGAAATTTTATTCTCAAAATTTAAAAACTCTTCATCCCAAGTATTCGCCTGTTTTAACCAACATCTTCAGGAATTTTTCAGAGGGAGGAAGCTTGAAAGCACTCCAAATTTTAACTGAAATGGGAGGTTCATATGACCATTTTCAACTTTGGAAACTTTCGCTTTTAGGATTCGAAACAATAAACTCGTTAAAAAATAAGTATTTTAATAAATGTTGTAAAAGTCATGATTTTTGTTCAATAATCTATTTTAAAGAAGGAAAGAAAATTTCTGAAATTTGAAGAAATAGGTAAAAAAAATAATTTAATCTCAAAATTTTACGAAACTTCAGGGAATTTTCAGAGGGTGGCGGCTTTAAAGCTCAAATTTAAACCGAACAAACAACATAATAAATCTTTTGTTCGACAAAATCAGCAAAACTTATTTAACTTTTTGATTTGATTTTTGGAGTTCTTTTTGGAAAAGTACCACTTTTAATAAATATCAAGGAAGTTTTGATTTTAAACATGGTGCTGCATGTTACTTCTAAAGAAAATCCTCTCAAAAAAACATTTCAAACTTGTAGGCTTTCTAGATGTGAGTTTATTTTTGGAAAATTGGGAAAAATAGCTTTTTGGTGGAAGTGCCGGACAGGCCGTAATCTCAAAAATAATTCTTGTTTAGGTGACAGCTTTAAAGCATCCCAAATTTAAACTTTAACAGAAAGCAAACAACTTTTGATGATCAACATCTACATATTTAAAACGGAATTTATTAAAGAAAAAATCTTTTTAGTTTAGTTTCTCAGTGGAAGATAAGGATTTTAATAAATATTATCAAAGTCATATTTTTTCAGGGTGCTATTTTATGTTTAAAAAATTGGTTCGAAAAAATCCAGTACAATTAATTCTAGAAATTAATTTCTATTGACTAAATCAGTCTTACTTTTGGTGGAGGCGCCGTGCAGACCCTAACACCTTTTTGAATTAATAGAATGCAAACTTGAAAATTTTATTTCAAAAATCCTTCTTGCCTCTTTCGGCCAACATCTTAAGGGAATTGTAGATATCAGCTTCAAAGCATTTCAGATGTAAACTTATCGGAAGACAAACAATTTCTTTGTTTAGTTAAATTCGGTAGAGAATTTTAATTTTGGTGGATTTTCATTGAAGAGTGAAATTTTACAAAACATCGAAATATTGATGTAGAGGATGGTTTCATGATTTTCTAAAGAACGTCTCTTCAAAAAAGATTAATATTTCATACTGTATAGAAATGAATGTATTTTTAAGAAATTGGGAAAAATGAGTTACTTTTGACCTTTTTATGAATGTTTTTATCTGTTTTTGTTTGAATACGTTTACCTGTTTCAACCAATACCTTTAAGAAATTTTCGGAAGATAGCAGCTGCTAAGCAATCCAGATTTAAATTTAGGTTTGTGATGAATCTCTCTCGATATATATTTTTTAATTCACTTTGTTATAAAAGCTATTAATTTTGGTAGATTTTCATTAAAAATGAAAAATTTTACAATTTTTATAGAAATTTTGATTTTACAGAGTTGCTCCATGATTATCTAAAGAAGATTCCTTCAAAAATCAACGATTTGTTTTGATATTGACAAAATCTAGCTTTGAAAAATTTTATCTCAAAAGTTATTCTTCGATTTCTCTTATTTTATCCAAACTTTTTTCTTCCTTTGAAAATATTCGCTGTTACAGTCCACATCTTCAGAGGAAATTATTGTAAGGTGGACAGCTTCTAATCTCTCCAAATTTAAACTAAAATAGAAAATAAACCCTGTATTTACCTAAGTAAAATCTCTGATTTTTGTACGTCAGTTTTTAGAATCCAAATCAGCAAACTCGTTAGGAATTCAGGATTTCTATAAATATTCTTGAAGTCTTCATTTTAACGATGGTGTTTGATGATTTTTTAAAAGAAAACGAGTCATCTTCTGGGCATATTTGGACTTCGAATTTAGAAAACAGTCTTAAAATTTTCATTAGAAAGTCTTGATTTTCAAAGTACTTTTATTTAAATAAAATCCCTAAGACGAAAAAAAACTACTATTACTTTTTGCCATAATGTCTTTTGGACTTGACATATTTCGTACTTAAAACTTTTACCTCAAAATCTGTTTTGATCCGATATATTTTTTTCTTTTGAATTCTTTATGGCAACAAAATAAGCTTAAGTAAAAGGCTTTCTTATAATAAAAGTAATAATAATAAAACTTTATTTATCCTTTTCCTACAATAATAATTGTAGATTGAATATGTCAAACGCATTAAAAGAAAACGTTACATGGGTATTATGGACCTCTTAGGTGATCTAGAAATTAATTAAATGTGTAGAGCGGTCTTTAAGGAAGGTATTTATTTTTTCTTTCGGAAATATTTATTTACCTTAGTTACTTTACAGGAAGCTTAGTAAATGTGGTTAAGAAGGCTCTGTTATAGCATGGTTTCTAGGTTTTACTCTAAGAAAATACAAGGAAATTTCAGTTGTTACAAGAAAGTTTAAGTACTCTCGAAAGCTTTTTTATAGGTTTGTGAGGTTATGCTGTAAAAAAATCCAATGAAGATTAAAGTTTTTGTTTCTATCGATAAAAGTTATCTTGATTACCTACATAAAAGCTTAGTAAAGCTTTAAGAAAGCTGTCGTATATCTCTTCTTGAGAGATTTGATTTTAAGAAAATGCAAGAAAATTTCATTTTTTTAATGTTAACCTTCCATGGCTACAAGAAAACTGGAGTCCGGAGGTTTTGTTTTGATAATATACATAATGTACTAATAAATCGCGAATAAAGTGAGAAATTAAAACTTTATTTTTAAATTTAAATTTGTAAAAATTGGCAAACTTATACTCTACTGAATTTCTCCTGATGTTGAAAATTTGGAAAAACGCAAACTCTGCAGGCTTTTGAATTTGCATCAGTATAAGGGTATGAAGCGGTAGGTCAGCGGTTCAAATAACTATTTGCGTCGGTGATATTTTTTGTATAATTTTTTTTTCTCTTAAGCTTGCATTTTACCAGAAAATACGGCGTTTGTGTAAATTTGGTGGAAGCTTTAAAGCACTCCAAATTTTAACTGAAATGGAAAGTAAACTATATTAACCTTTGACCTTTCGCTTTTAGAATTCAAATCAACAAACTCGTTAGAAAATAAGAATTTTTATGAATGTAGAAAAAGTCTTGATTTTTGACGATATTGTTCCATGTTCTATTTTAAAGAAAGAAATAAAATTTCTACCTTTTATAGAAATGAATTTATTTTAAGAAATTGGTAAAAATAGCCTGAAATTTTGATCTCAAAACCTTACGATTTTTTTTAATGTTCACCTGTTTCAGCTAAGCTCTTCGGGGGTTTTCAGATGGTGGCAGCTTTAAAGCTCAAATTTAAACCGAAATAGAAAACAAACAACACAATAGATCTTTCATTCGGCGTACAATTTTGGTCTTGATTGGACTCAACTCAGTAAATCGTTTTATTTTGGTTTTTGGAGTTCTTTTTGGAAAAGTACCACTTGATTTTAAATACGGTGCTGCATGAATTCCTAAATAAAATCCTTTCCAGACACATACAAAATTTCTAGACTTTCTACAAATGAGTTTATTTTTAGAAAATTGCGTGGAAGGGCCGGGCAGTTCACGATGTCAAAAATCACTTATTCTTTTTTAAGTGACAGCTTTAAAGCACCCCAAATTTAAACTTAAACAAAAAACAAGCGATTCGTGATAAATCTCTTGTTTGGACATAAATGTTTGGAGTAGGTACCTATATTTAAATTAAAAATAGTTATTTAAGCATCAAGGGAAGTAAGTAGCTTTTACCAGTCGAGAACGAGTTTGCCAGCCCGAGCGAGCGAGGGCTGGCAAAGTTCGAGACTGGTTGTAGATAGTTACTTCCCGAGCATGCTTATAATATTTTTCTCCATGCCCAACAAAAATTTGAATAATTTTCCCTTCATAATTCCACGTTAATTGATAGAAAATTAATCTATTACAAACAAAGCAAATAGTCACCTAGTGTTGATTTGCTTAGTAGCAATTGTTTTTCAGTTGTTTCTGTCAATATAAAAAAACCACTTGTAATTGCGTTTCTTGGTAGTTTTCAAAAGATAAAATGCAAATAGGCGATAAGGACAATAGAGAATTTAGCGTAGATGAAGCGGCAAATATTGCGTGTTTGGAATTACTACCAGAAAAATCGAAAATCCCTTATGAAAATGCATACAAGTTGTTTAAAAAATGGTGCGCGGAGAAAAACATCTATTCAGTGGAAGAAAACGTGTTTTTGGCGTATTTTTTAGAAAGATCAGTCAAATTAAAATCTCCATCGAGCTTATAGTGTGACATTTACGACAATAAGGATATTTCTAAATATCCAAAGGTATTAGCATTTTTAAAACGAAAAAAATGATGGTTAACAACCTATAAAGTCAAACGTATTTACTATACTCGAAATTAATCTTTTTTTGAATGAAGCTCCTGACGAAATTTATTTGTTAATGAAGGTTGGTTTTTAATATAATCTAATAAATTAGTTCTTTAACTCTTTTTATACCATTTTAGTTATACCCTAACCCTACTTATCTTAACAAGTTTTTACATTTCAAATAGGTTAGTATCAATTAAGTTCAAACCCGTTCAGATCACTTACAAAACTAAAATTACTGTAATAACACGTAATTCACTTACTTCCCTTGGGGAGTAAGTTTTACCTTACTTCCCTAATGTCATGACAACCAGTAAACAAACAGTAAAATCAACTTACCTGCAATGGATATGTCAAAGTAAGTGTAACTTACTAGATGGGCATGGAGAAAAATATTTTTATTTAGCTTCTTGTTAGAAGGTAATGTTTTTAATAAATATTAGTTCTGGTTTTCAGAGTGCTATTTATAAATTACAGAAGTTATTTTTTTTTTTACAAAATCAGCTAAAGTATGTTACTCTTAATGGATGCACTGAGCAGGCCGTAATGCCTTTTGAAATCAACAGAATTCATGCTTGAAAACATCATCTGAAAAATCACTATTCGGATTTTTATTCTCTTTTATGAATTTTTCATTTAAAACTCTGATTTTCTTCGAAAAAGTTTTGCCCAACGTGTTCAGGAAATTTTGGAAAATAGCAGCTTCTCTTTCGATATACTTTTTTTTAGTTGAATTCGTTAAAAAGGTTTACTTAATTTTGGTCCATTTTTATTAACAAAAATTTTGCAAAATGTTATCTAAATTTTGAATTACGGGTTTGTTTCCTGATTTTTTAAAGAACATCCTTTTTAAAGGAATTTCATATTTACGTACATATTTATTTCTGTAAAATTAGGAAAAATAAGTTATTTTGGTGGAGGCGCCGAGCAGACCATAACATTTCTTGGGCTCCTTGAGCCTTTCATTCTTTTTTAGGAATTTATCAGCTTTTGTAAATGTTCGCTTGCTTCGGCCAGCATCTCCATAAAATTTTGAAAGATCGCAGCTTTTAAACAATCCAGATTTGTGATGAATCTCTTTCGATATTGTTTTTTAATTGAATTCGCTGGGAAAAATTTTTAATTTATGTCAATTTTCTTTAAAAAGAATTTTTAATTTTTTCTGGATATTTTGATTTTACAAAAGTGCTCCATGATTATTCTTCTAAATATAACTGATATTTGTATACTTTATGGTACCTATATGTATATATATTTTTTAATATTAACAGAATTGAAGTTTTATCTCAAAAATCACTCTTCGGATTCTTATTCTTATCTTGAATATTTTATCTAAACTGCTTTCCTTCATTCGCCTGTTGCACACCACATCTTCAGGAAATTATTGAAAGGCAGCTTTAAAACACGTCAAATTTAAAGTAAAATGGAAAATAAACCATGTAGTTTTTTAAGTAAATTGTCTGGTTTTTGGAACTTCGACTTTTAGAATTCAAATCAGCAAGCTCGTTAAAAATTCAATAAATAAATCAAACTTGATTTTAACAATGATGTTTTGTAGTAGATAAGCTATGAGGTTTCGGGAGCAAAATCGCATGTAGGTTCTTATAGAATCTGGAATTCGCATGTAACTGTGCAGGTGTAAGACATGAGTCGGGGGTTGGAACCGGGTTTGTACCATGAGCTGTACCATACCGGTTTCTGATCTGTTTCTGACCTGTTTAAAGCTGTTTCTAAAGTGTTTAAAGCTGTTTCTGACCTATTTCCAGCCCCCAACTCATATCTTATACCTGCATGAAGTTAGATGCGAATTCCAGATGGATCTTGAACGCTAAAATGAACCCCCATAAGAAAGTACATGGAATTTTGGTTCCGAAACCTCATAGCTTATCTTCTTTTTATGCTGTTTTTAAAGAGAGTCATGCTTGGTATGTGGTATATTCCGGAAAATTAAAAAATAATAATTTTTTATTAGTAAACATTGAGAAATATTATGAAAGTCTCGATTTTCTAAGTGCTTGCCTTTTCCTTTTTTGGTAACAGAACCCTTCCAAAGGCAAATCTATGGAAAAGTATTTGCTTGTAAGAAATCCACAAAAAAACTGTTGCTTTTGGTGGAGGCGCCTAGTACTTGAGACGGTGTTCTTCTAGAACTTTCTCGGACTGTAAGAAAATACAAGGAAATTTCAGGTTTTTTTCTCTATCAAAATGTTAATTCCTCTTGATTACTTAGAAGAAGGCCTAGTAAATGTTTTTTAGGCAGGCTTTCTTAGAGGTTGATTTAGAGAATTTATCCTAAGGAAATGCAACGAAATTTCAGTTTTCTGTGATTACAAGAAAGTGCTTTTGAAGACTGTTTTAGAGGGCGATTTTGGGATTTCACTGTAAAAAAAATATATAAGAATGGTTCAAATAATTTTGCTTGGCTCCCTACACAAAAGAAAATAGTAAATATTTTTAAGGCGGCTCTATTGCCATGGTTTGAAGTTTTTTTTTTTTCTAATAAAATGGCAAGCAAATTCAAGTTTTTTTTAATGTTAATTTTCCACGGTTACAAGAAAATTCTTTTATTGGGCAGTCTGGAGGTTTTGTTTTGATTTTATTAAGAAAAGTTGGAAAAACTTTTAAATTTGTAAAAATGTAAAAATTTAACAATTTTTTATGATGCCCAAAATTTAATTTATTGGCGCATAAAGCCGAAAGGCGGTGATTCAAATCTCTGCGGGAGCCATATTTTCTTATCAACAAAATTTTTACAATTAATAAAAATTCTTTTAAGTATTCCCCAAAGGAGGGTATTTTTAAAAATTGCGTCTCTAAAGAGCCTGTATTTTATCAGAATCTTTAACATAATTTATGTAAAATTGGTGGAGGCGCCGGGCTCACTGTTCAATTTTAAAGTCTAAAGTTAAATATTTTTACAGCGGAGAATCTATACAACTTTCACCAAAGTGTGATTTTTTTTATAGAATTTTTGTGAAAAACGTATCCCAAAATGACTTAATTTGTGCATTATTTCAAAAGCTTCAGGAATATGTTTAGTTTTGGTGGGGCTTTAGCTTTTTGGCCGAGTGTGTTTATTAAGGTGAGTTATTAATAAACCAGTTTTTAGGTGTAAGTTAAATTCCTTTAAGGCTGACATCTCGTGTTCACAAGGCAAGCTTTGGTATTCAGTGGGTTTCGAATAACATTATCCGTTAGTTCAAATTCTAAGGTTCGCTGGTTTAATCGAGTTGTTTTAGGGCACGGCTTTATAGTCGAAAGCTCTAAAGTTTGTAGAACATTATGCTGAGCTGTTAATATTGAAACCACTTAACAGAACATTTAACAAGATACATGTAACCGAGTCATTCAAAGCCGCGACGTCCACAAGCGCACGTGACAAGCGTCCAAATCACCCGCTACCGTTCGCTAATGGTCTCTATAACGCTTTAACTGCCACTATAATGGTCTGATGCCTCCCTTCAATGGCTTCTTTATCCAATCAAACACTCGCCTTGGTCAGGAGCTTCGTATTTATGGACTATCCTGTCTTTTAATCAACCTTACCGGGGCCTCTGCTTTATTGGAACAGCTTTTTTTGCTTGTTTTTAAATATTGGACCCCCGTTTCGCCTTTGACCCATCACTTGTAATTCCCTTCCTACTACGTTACGTTATACGTCATTGTCAAGCCTCGTGGTCTTCATATCTCAAACATGTCTTAATTTCTCACACATGAAACCTCGGGGGTTTAACGTTTCCAGCTCTGCTTTGTTTCCCCTTGTTTACTTTAATCTAGAATATTAGAAAGCTGTGTTTTTATTTTTACGTTCGGATATAACTCAGGCCTAGATTCCTTTGATTTTCTAAACGTAAATTAATTTCAAATTTGGTTAATCGCCAGATCAAGCTCCCTCTCAAACGCAGCTTAAATGTACAGGCCAGATTCAAACCTAGATTCCTTAAAAACCCCAAGCTTGGCTTGCTTATATAAAAATATCCTAAACTTCATGCAATGCAAAATAAAGTGGCGTTTATAACTGAAAATGTTAATGAAACTTCCTGTAATATTCAGAAGCCGGTTTAAAAATGAGCATAATAATAAAACACAACCCCTTCGCCCAATTTAACGATGTAAATAAAACCATTTCATAGTTTTTTATGGTACTTCAAAAGGATATTTATCCACGTCGTTTTAGTAAAAACAGGAACATTATATTTTACCAAAAACCGAAATATAAAATTGGAACTTTTCCACTAAGGTTATTGTTTTTCTCGTGCTTTTCACTCGACCTACTTTAAACTATTACAGTTATACCGTAGTCGGTCGTAGAGTACAATTTTTGATGAAAATGTCCGTTTAAATAGGGTGTTTTAGGTCTTCTCCTCTTTATTTTCCTTTTATTAAATTTTCTTTATATTTTCTTCTTTTAAAAAAAAAACCCCAAAGTGACTTTGTGTCGAAAATTGTTTACAAGCTTGCTCCTATTCTATTAAAAATTGTTTGAACATGGATATCTCAGTTAATAAAGCGTCAGAATTCCTCGAATTTAATTACAACAAAATTTTCGAAATCAAATTAAACAGAGTTAGTCGAAAATACAAACATAATTAAACAAACATAATCGCTAACTAAATTTAGTAAGAGAACCAACCGTAACAAAACCGTACGGAGTGAATTTCATGACGGGGGAGTTCGGGTGGAATTTTCTCTTTGTTAGGCGTTCGCTGTAAATAAACTATTAATTCTTTATTGTTTCATCACGAAACACATAAAAGCCAGAACATAAAATCATTGCCAACAGTAAGGGTAGATTGTAGAGTGAGTTTTCAGTCGCGTTTGTTATACTGGACGATAAATCCTTTATTTTTAGTACTCACTTTTTAACGGTGGCTTGCTTTTAACCAATAACTCATTTTAAGACAACAGTGAAACAGTTTTATTGCGGTTTCGTGCTAATTACACTTAGTTTAATATTTTAGTTTCACAGGGATTATTTTTCATGACAACTTTTTTTAAATTATAGCTTATTCAATTCATAAATTTTCTCTATTTACTCTCACTTTTAATTTAATGAAGAAAAATATAGGAGTTTGGTTTGTTTTCAGAAAGTTTTGGTAAAGAGAAAAACAGGACAAACCTGCTAGCAAAAAATCCAACTTTAAATGAACCTTGAAAAGAATTAATCGTTATTCATTATAGTATAGGCATAACAAAATATAAACAACGTCCAAAAATCAAGAATATTTAGAGAAGTTTGCCATCCTAGGGCTTAGAGAGTACCTACACTGAAATGTGGAAAACTGTAAAAATATGCTTATTTTAAACCATTTTTCTGTGCGAATATGTATACCGAACGTTTCTTTCCTCTTCCCTCTTTATATCATTAAAGATCTGAAATCTACATTGATTGTATTGGAGAAGGTTACTTCTGCATAGATCAAAGTCTATGGAGAAACACCGAATTTTTCCGAAATTACTCAAATGTCTCCGAAATCCCTGAAAAACTTCCAAATTCTGAAACTGTAAATCCAGCATTACCTCTTTGTTTTAAACAATTTGCCATTTAATATTGTTTATTAAAATATTTGTGAAAATGTCGAAATATTCCAACAGAGAGCTTATTTTATTTTTTATGGCGGCCTTTAATTTTGGTTAGTATCACTTCCATTCAGTAAAATTACAATATAAAATTTCGAGCTTCAGCACTAAGGAAAATTGAAATTAAAATTTTGTACGTGAAACTGGCTTTACATAAAGCTTGAGCTTTTCTTAAAATTCATAAATGCGTTGAAAATAATTTCAAATTATTAAAAAATATATATCACAATTAAGAAACAATTTTAATCTGCAAAAAATAATTCAGAAGGATTGGAAATTGAATTTAAGCTTAAAATTGGCTTTTAACAAAATCCCGAGTTTTGACGAATTGGCGAAATAAATTCAAATTTAAAAAAATACAATTTAGAAACAGTTTTGGTCTCCAAAGGGGAATTCAAAAATCTGTAAAATTTGAATTGAAGTTCTGGGATTTTAGAATTAAAATTGGCTTTTCGTAAAATTCACGAATATTTGCTGGGAAAATAAATTAATTTTTTTTATCACAATTGAGAAACAGCTTTGATCTTTAAAAAGGAATTTTAAATCCTGGAACATTTTAATTGAAAATTTGACATTTTAGGGTTAAAATTGGATTTAAGAAAAGCCTGGGTTTTTCGTAAAATTCACGAATAAATATTTGAAAAATAAATTCAAATTGTTTCTTTTTAACGACACTTAAGAAACAATTTTCATCTCCAAAAGGAATCCAAGAGGCTGAGAAATTTATATTTTAATTCAGAGATTTTTAAATTAAAACTGGCTCCAGGTTTTCACAAAATTCACGAATGAATGCCAGGATAATAAATTGGAAATGTTTTTTAAAAGAATTACAATGAAAAGCCAGTTTGATCTCCAAAAAGGAATTCCAAGGGCTGGTAAATTTAAATTGAAATTTTACAATAAAAACTAGCTTTTATGAGAAGCCTGAGTTTCTTGTTAAATTATAGAAGGAATGTTAGGATTCAAATTTAAATGTTAAAAAAATCACAAATTAGAAAAAATTTTGATCGACATAATAGAAGGGAATTGAAAAGGTTCGGAAATTTAAATATAATTTCTGATATTTTGGAATTAAAACTGTATTTTACAAAAAAACCTGAGTTTTTCTTAAATGCAGGAATGTATTTTTTAAAAATAAATTCATTTTGTTTTAAGGAAAAATCACTACTGAGAATTAAATATCTTAAGATTACTCCTCTATCTACTGATTTAAAAACTTTGATTTTGGTCAAGATTACTCCCACACAGTAAACTTTTAACGAGGTTTCGATTTTAATCTCTGAAAGGAAATCGAAAATCTGCGAAATTGAAATTAAGATTATGAGAATTTATAATAAAAACTGTTTTTTACGTCAGAAGTAATGCTTAGAAAATAATTAATTTCTTATTGTTAAAAAAGATAACAATTGAAAAACGAAAATCTTAGGATTTCCATTACTCCCAAGGAATTCGAAAAAATCACTGGCTTTATAAAAAGCCTGAGTTTTTTGTAAAATTCGCGAATGAATATTTGGCAAATAAATTTCTCTTGTTTAAAAAAATCTAAAGATTTCTCCGCCTGTATTTACCTATTAACAAAATTTAATTTTTATCAGAATCACTCCCAAGTAGTAAAATTTAAACAAAATTTTGGTTTTGATCTCCAAATAGGAATTGAAGACTGGGAAATACAAATTGAAATTTTGAAATTTTAAACTTAAAACTGCCTTTTATGAAAAACCTGGGTTTTTCTAAAATTTTAAGAATTATTGTTTGAAAAATAAGTTCAAATTATTCCTAAATTTTTTCCTAATAATTAGTGAACTTTAATATTGATCGAAATCACTCCCAGGCAATAACATATCGGTTTTTATTTCTACCGAAGAATTCAAAAAACTTTGAAATTATTCAAATTGAAACTCCGAGATTTTAGAAATGAAACCGACTACTGTAAAAATTCCGAGTTTTTCGTAAAATATAGGAATAAATATTTGAAAATAGATTTAAATTATTTTAAAAACTCGAAATATTGATATTTAGCCCAGTGGCCAAGAACATTTTACCTGACAAAAGGTCATGTAGTTTTGAATTTTGGATATGTTGTTTGTACCTAGGCCCTTATTAAAAATCCAAGTTTTCTAATTTGGCGCGCCTGTGCGCGCGTCACTACGACCACTTTTGTGTCACTTTTTTTTGTTTTTGCTCGATAACTCTTTACTAGTACGTCCTATAGAAAAAATTACTCTTGCCTTTTTTGTAGAGCATACAATTTGCTACAATTTACTACCAGAACCTGTTTTTCTAACCCTCATAGTTACCGAAATACAAAGCTTCAAAGCAAAAAAATTTCCAAAAGTTAGGAAAAACTACCACAAAAAAACACTGTGTCCATCATCTTAACGGTTTATTGGTTTACTTTAAAGACAAAATGAGTAACACTTTGTAGCCATATGATACATATGTGCATAAAAAATTACAAATGAGACCACTACATGGAATATAAATATACAGGGTGTGCAAAAACTCGCGTACAAGCTCTCCGTAACTTTATTCCTTGGACAATAATAAGACGAAATCCTTATAGCAAAAAAGCCACCAGATGCTTCCTCAACTCGTGCCAACCCTTCAAAGTTCAAAATTGGCAACGCGAAAAGGGGCCGTGTTAGCAAAATTCTGTTACTTTATGCATAGATTAAGTAATAACGGCAACAATTTAGTATCGTTTATCACTTAAAAGTACCAAAAAAAAAACTAGTTTTCATAATTTCAATTCGCAGAATTTTTCCAAATGAGTTTGCTTGTATCAAGAATGTTATGCCATTCTTGATACAAGAAAAAAATGTTATTGAAGTAATTTGTAGAAAATTTTATGCTCTACAGAAAAGGCAAGAGTAATTTTTTCAGTAGGAGCACTAGTAAAGAGTTATCGAGCAAAAACCGAAAAAAGTGACACAAAAGTGGCCGTACTGACGCGCGCACAGGCGCGCCAAATTAGAAAACTTGGATTTTTAATAACGGTCTGTGTACATACAACATAACCAAAATCCAAAACTACATGACCTTTTGTTAGGTAACCCCCCCTTTTGACGACCTGGCCACTGGGCTAATTGTGATATTTTAAATTGTATCTAACCTGAATTTCACACATTATTCTCAGACGGTAAAATTTGAACAAAATATCGGAAACTGGAGGTGTTTTCTATGAGCCTTAATTTCTTAAAATTCATAACTGAAATAGCGTTTTAAACCAATTCGTATCTGAAAGACTGAATTCAAACGCATAAATCGTAAGATTTTTGCTCTGTCTACCAATTAACAGATTAATTTTGGTCAGAATTACTTCCACATAGTACGGTTTGAGCAAATGTTTCTACAAAAAAAGTTTGGTAACGAATTTAGATGTTTCGCAAATAATTTCATTATGTCTTTTTGATTTAACTAACAATTAGCAAACTTTAATTTTGGTCATAATTAATCTCGGACAGTAACATTTGAATAAAATCTCGAAAAAAGAAAGAGTCCCATAAAGAGCCTTCGTTTCTCAAAATTCATGAATAACTGTTTAGAAAAGAAAAATCACAATGTCTTTTTAAACCAATTGGCATCTCCAAAATCAGATTCGAACACAAAAATCGTAAGCTTTTTCTTCTCTCAAACAATTTCACCCTTAATTTTGGTTATAATTACTCCCACACAGTCAAATTTGAACATAATCTTGAAAAAAGCAAGAGTTTTATAAAAAAAATTCTTCGTTTCTTAAAGTTCTTAAATCAATGTTTGGAATATACTCGTAAATTCAAAATATCTTTTCAAAACTTTACAACTAAGAAATCAGATTCGAATCTAATTCGATCTAATAATTAGCAAAATTTAATTTTGGTCAGACTCATTTTAACAAAACTTCGATTTTCATCTCCAAACGAATATTTTGATCATGTTTTTAACGAAAATGCTCCAGGAGAACGTGGCTTTACGGCAATTCTTTTATTTTTAGAAAATCGGGGTAGATTTTTCGGTACAGTTTTAGATAGTCTATACAAATTTGTTTAGTTTTGCGAAGGCGGTGATCAGAATTAATTTTGTATAGTGCAACCGAATTAAATTATCCAAAAGGCTGACATAAACTAGAAAAATGTATTTAAATTCGCTTCTTTGTGAAAAGTAACATTAATATGTGGTCAAATCTGATAGGGAAAATTAGCTTACCTTAACAAAAGGAGTCTAGTTTTTAAATAAAAATTGTTGCACAAAGTGCAGCGTGTTAACTAGTGTCCGACCGAAGCTTCGGCTTCGGCTTCGGCCACATTCGGCCGCAAAAATCACATGCGGCCACACATTCGGCTTCGGCGAAAAAAGGGCCGAAGGTTTGGCCGAAGCCGAAGGTTACATCCAGCCGAACGATTCACGCAAACGAACGAAATATTACGTACAATGTACAATATTATTCATTTCATTATGTTTAAGTATTTCAATAAATAAAGAAAAATAAAATTAAGTTTATCAGAATTGCCTAAACTCAACTTGAAAACTAAATCTGCAAACATTTCATTGAAAATACCTGTCATATGAAAAAAATTATGCAGTGGAATTGTTTCATAATATAGAGAAAAATCATCCAAAAGCCTTATTAGAAATGTACACTTTATTAATGAGAAACTTCATTAAAAAACTACCGAGAGTTTGATTAATTTATTTCTTTTTATTTCAATTATTCATCGCTAAATTAGCAAACTCTAGATATAATCAAGCTTGTCCGAAGAAAAAAATTTCAACATTTTCAGAAAATCCACCAAGAAGCCTTCAACCATTTAATTTATTTACGGAAAATAGGAAAAATTTACCCAATTTTTTTGTTATATATTTTTAGTGTAAGTATACAATTTGTCCTCAAAAACGATTAATTTTTTATCTTTAGACTTCTTAAACAAGAGCACAAGAATCGAATTCTAAAAATTACTAAAAAATCCGCAACTGAGTATAATTTTTCTGGTTTCCTCGATAACAAATAAGCAGTTATTAACCCTTAAAATGAGGCAAATTGGTTTTAAACAGAATTAATTTACAAAACGTAACCCTTTCAACGTTTATTCTATACAATTATGCAGGCGCGTTTGTTGCTAATGAGAAATTTAAAGTTTGCCCAACCGGACTTGATAAATTTAAGCATTCCACCATTGCAGTAGGAAAAATTTGTCTAACATCAATTACCTGCTACATAATTACTCGTCCAATTTATTCTACCCTGGTTTTCCTTCGAGTCTTTTCCTGTCTTGTTTAAATTGAAAATTTAGCTACAAAGTTTTTGTTATTAAAAAATGCTTTCACGAATTCAACCATTTTTTAGCTAGTAACGAATTGGAAACCCCAAAAAAAATTTTTGATCTGGTTTTTTCAAAACAGTTTTAACAATTTTTTTAATTGTTATCCAATTTATTCTACCAAAATGTTTACAAAATAATTTTCTTCAGAAATTTTTTTATATTTTCGTGCAATTTATTCGACCTTGGTTTTGCTTAGAGTTTTCCCGTCTTTTGTAATTAGAAGCGTAGCTTTAGTTACTATAAAATATTCAATAATTGGATGCAAATTTGGAATCCTAAAACAAGTTTTGAACTCTCACATCCAGTACTGGGAATTAGTTCTGACTTAAAAGTTCTGAAGCTTTGAGTTTCAATTCAGATTAGAAATTTAAAAATTCGTAATTTATTTTATACTTGGATTCAAATTTGAAATCCTAAGATAAGTTTTGAATTCTCAAATCCAGTTCTGCAATTTGGAACTAATTTGCAATGCAATTTAAGTTCTAAAGCTTGGAATTCAAATACAACATTCGAATATTAACTTCAAAACTAAATCCTGAAGTGATTGAACTTGGATTCAAATATGATCTAAATTTTAAACTCGAAATTAAATTTTAAAGTATTAGACCTGGATACCAATTTGGAATCCAAAATCAAGCTTTAAACTTTGAAATCTAGATTTGCAATATTTATACCTGTTTTCCAAATTAAGTTCTGAAACAGCGAGTTTAAATATGAGCTACGAATTTTAACCTCCTAGTTAAATTTTAAAGTTTTAAACCTGGATTCAAATCTGGAATCTTAAATCTGACTTTCAACCTCCACAAATCCGAAACTAAAATTTATATCCGACTTATAAGTTCTGAGGCTTGGAGTTCCAAAGGGTCGAATTCTGGATTATTTGGAATCCTAATACAGAATTAAAACTTGAATTTAAATTTTGAATCCTAACTTATTCTTTAATCTTTCAAAACCAAATCTGAAAATTAGATCTAACTTGCGAGTGAAGTTTCGAAATTTTACTTCAACACAAGTTTAAGTTCGGAAATAAATTTTAAAAGCTAAAATAAGCTTTAAACTACCAAATCTAGTTCTGAAACTTAGATCTGACTTGCAGTTCAATACTGAAACCTTGAGTTCAACTTAAGATAAAGTATTTAACTAGAAGGTTAGGCTCCTAAATCAAGCTTTGAACCTTCAAATCCAGATATGAAATTTCGTTCTGATTTATTAGTTAAGTTTTAAAGCCTCGAATGCGAATTCTAAACTCAAGTATAATTTTTAAAGTTTTGGATTCAAATTTGGAATCTTAAATCGAACGTTTAAGCTTAAAATTCACATCTGAAACCTAAATTTATCTTATAAGTTAAGTTCTGAAGCTTCGAATTCAGGGGTTTTAAGGATCGAAGCTAAATTTGGAAATATTAAACATGGATTCCAATTAAGAATCTTAAATCAGGTTTTGAACTTTTAGATCTCGTTCTATATTTAGTTCTGATAAGCTTGATTATGAAGTTCTGAATTGAAATTTAAGTTTCTGACTTCTGACTTTTAAGTTCAAAGCAAAATGTAAAACGTTTTTAATCTCGAATCAAGTTTGGAAGCCTAAACAGAGCTTCGAACCTTCAAATTACGTTCTAAAACTTAAATTTGATTTTGTTTTGAAGCTTTGAACTGAAATTTAAAATTGTAATTTTTGAATTCGAAGCTAAACATTAAAAGTTTCACATTTTGAATCCTTAACCACGCTTTAAACTTCTGAATATCGTTTCAGAAACTTATATCTGATTTGTAGCTTCAAGCTTCATAAATCAATTTTTTTTTTCAAAACTGTTTTAACGAATTTGTTTTTTAATTTTAATCTAATTTATTCTATCCTGGATTTATTCAAAGTTTTTCTATTTTGTTTTAATTGAAAATATAGCTGTAGTTATTAAAAAATTCCCTCCCTAATTGAACTATTCTTTTACTTATAAACAGCAAAAATTTTTCCAAATGATTTTTACAGCTTGAACTGATTTTTTCAAACGGTTTTCACGATTTTATTTTAGTTTTCGTGCTCTTTATTCGTGCCTGATTTTGCTAAGAACGTTTCACCAATTTTTTTTTAAAGATAATTTCGCAGGCAAATCGTTCAAACCAATAAAATTTTCCAAAACTCTTATGACGAACTGTTTTATATTTTCAGCCAGTTTATTCTACCGTAATTTTGTTTGAGGTTTTCCTGTCTAATTTAAATTTAATCGCTACTGCTATTCAAAAATGGGCTCACAAATCAAACCATTTCTTTAGCTATTAACGCCAAAATTTTTGCAAAATAAATTTTACAAAAAAAAACAAATTTTTAATATGGCTTTTCCAAAACAAGTTTTTTTAATTTTCATCCAATTTACTTGACCGTGGTGTTCCTCTGCCTTGCTTAAATTGACAACTAACTACTCACGAATTAAAAAAAACTCAAAGGAAACAGAATATTTGAGGCTGACTTTGCCAGAATGATTTTAACGAATATGTTTTTATTTTCATCCAATTTCTTCTACCCTGGTTTTCCTCTGCGTTTTCCTGTCTTCTGTAAATTGAGAATTTAGCTGCAAAAGCGTTTGTTATTAAAAATACGTATTAAACAACTCTTTTAGTTATTAACGCCAAATGTTTTTAAATAAATTTTACAGCTAAGTAGGACAAGCCAAAAAGAAACAATTTTTTTATCTGATATTCACAAAATTTCGGTCTTGTCACAACACTTTAATTATTAAAAACTGGGCTCACGACTCAAACTATTTTTTTATGAACACCACAGCTGAATATGGGTCAACCCAAAACAAAGAGAATTTTCGAAACTGACTTTTCCAAAACTACTGTACTTTAATTATAAAAAAATGCCCTCACATTTTTAGAAGACAAATTTTACTGCTGAATGGAATAACCCAAAAAATCACATTTTCACATTTTTGATCTGGTTTCACAGAACGGTTTTAACGAATTTTTAAAATTTTTCTTCCAAGTTATTTTGCCTAAATTTTTGAAAGTAAATTTTACAGCTGAATGAGCCATTCAGCTCAAAAGAAAAAAAGTTTTTGGAATTGTCTTCCAAACCACTTATGAACGAATTCTTTTTAATTTTCATCCAATTCACTCTGATTTTCCCAAAATTTTCTTATTTAAGTTAAGAATGTAGTCATTAAAAAATAGGCTCACAAATGGAAACTATTTTAGTTACTAACACCAAAATCTTTAAATTAAATTTTACAGCCGAAAAAGCAAAATTTTCGAAATACGAGTAGATTCTTCCGAAGCGGTTTTCATGATTTTTAATTGATTGAATCGACTTTTACTTGATGAAAATCCATAATGCAATAATTAAACAAGACTCTTGTACTCACAGTCACCATCTGAAGATGTCAATGTTTGGCGAAACAATTGTCATGGTACAGTAATAAAATTTGTGGAAATCAACTTTGTATTTGTTTAATTATTTCATGATTTTTGTTTAATTTTCGTGCAATTTATTCGACCCTGGTGTTGCTCACAGCTTTCCTGTCTTATTTAAATTGAAAAAGCTTTAGTTATTAAAAAATGGGCTCACTAATCAAACTTTTTTTGTAGTTATTAATACTAAAATTTTATAACAATAAGCTGAATGGGACAACTCGAAAAAAAACAATTTTTGATCTGGGTTTCCTAATCCGTTTATTCTGCACTGATTTTGCTCAGAGCTTTTCTGTCTTGTTTAAATTGCAATAGAAAGTTTTTTCTTGTTAAAAAATAAACGAATCAATCTATTGTTTCAATTATTAACACCAAATTTTTTTAAAATAAATTTTACAGCTGAATGGGAACAACAACAAAAATTTAATCTGGTTTTTCCAATTTTCATCCAATTTATTCTACCATGCTTTTTGCTCAGAGCTCATGGGAAGCTTTTTTGTTATTAAAAAGTAAACGAATGAAACTATTTCTTTCAATTATTAACACCAAATTTTTTGTAATAAATTTTTCAAACTGAATGGTACAACCAAAAAAAATTGATCTAGTTTTTCTCAAATGTCTTTAACGATTTATTCTACCCTACTTTTTGCTTAAGTTGGAAAGGTAGCTGTAAAGCTATCTATAGTTATTAAAAATGCCCTTTACAAAACTACTTTTAAATTTATAAATACCAAACATTTTTCGAAATAAATTTTGCAGCTGAATGGAACAATCCAAAAACCCAAAACGGATTTAACGATTTTTTTAGGTTTTCATTATTACTGGCACCAAAATTTTTGTCTTTATGACGAATTTTTGATTTACATTTTTGCTAGCTTTTGTATGTGTATGTAATCGTTAACCTCTTATACATTTCGGTGTTGAGGCTGGTGCGTTAGCGTATGTGGTCTTACGCGTGAAATGCACAATCCGGCCCGCTCTGCGAGTTACGTGATTAGTGCGCCGATTTTTGCCTACATACTTGCTAACTTTTACTAATTGTATTTCTATAAATTTTTATAACGTTTGAAAAGGCTGTAAATTTGTAATTTCGAATTTCCGGTTTCCAAAATATACGACAACCGTAACCAGTGGTATAAACTCCCAGTTTTGTTTCAGTATTTTGATTTCTAAGATAGAGCCTGGCAGAACAATAAAACAAAATTCTTGGTCTGTAATAGTAATAATAATAATAATTTAACACAGGTAACTTAAGAGTCAGTCAGGGACTCAGCAATCGAGAGTTAGGTAGCTATTCCTAGATAAATATTTGATAGAATTCTAGCAAAAACTCTTTATTTTATTTGAAATACTTTGTGTCCGCTTGCCTGAACGATTTACGGATTTAACAATTAAATTTTTGTTAAAGGTACATTGGGTCCAACAGCAACATGAAAAACGTCGTAGAAAACGGGATTACGAAGTAGCTTCCATTTCCCCATTCGCACAATACCCGAGTGCTGTAGCACCAGCTGCAAGACACGGCCACCCCCGGTATAGGGCTGTCTCCAGCAGAACCTTTCCGGATCCGCTCTTCAAAGAACAATGGTACCTGGTAAGTAGCAATTTACCAAACATTCTGCTTTATTCCCGTCACCACGAAAACCGACAAACAACAAGAAGAACATTAACGTGGACGTCTTTGTACAACCGCGAATAATGCATGAGTCATGTTTTATTGAACTTTCCGAAGGGATTTTGCAATAGACGTTTTGCCGTAATGGAATTCTAAAAGTTGATTCCCGAAATGATTGGTTTTGACTTCTGTGTACTGGGAATTGCAAATCGATGTAGATCACCTTTATCTCGTTGATTACATTCGGGAATTGTTTATATTGAAGGTCTTTTGTTAGAGTGCATCTGAGCACATTTTAAAACTTCTTAAAACACCCCCGGATTTAGTTTCCCGTTCAGTTTTTTCCTCGGTGAAATATTCGAACTTAAAATAAGTCGGACGCCTGGTACTTTCATAAAATACCGGGAAAGTTATTTCGGATGGCTTTTATAAAGTTTCCAAGTCGGCTAAAATTCATTCAGAAACCCATGGTAACCTTATTTAATTTTGTAGCCCTTAAAGTTCGTACGAAATTGCAAGTTAATTTACCGAAATAGAATTTAAAGAATTTCCTAAGAGGTACACGTGAAGTTTAGACGTCCGTCGATTAAATTTCTTTGATTATCTACAAGTAGCAATTTAAACGTAATGTACGGTGAAATTAGGATAAAACGTTTTGTTTCTTCTTTCATATTAAATGAGAGCAATGCGTTAAATATTGCCGAGATCAATATTGAAAATCAATCGGGATTTAATTTTAATTAACTCAAACTTGAATAGCACAAAGGTTAAATAAATTGGCAAGGTCCTTGCGTAACAAAAGATGTTTTTTTAATCAACTTCATTATAATTAATTACGTTTCTATAGAAACAATTCGTGTCGCCACGTTCGTTTGAAAATATCAAAACAGTTTAATTTATAATCACGTTCGTGTTTTTAAAATATCTAAAATTAACTCTCCAAATTAAACTATTAAATATTGATGAGTGACTGACATAACCACAGAAGTGCGTGAATTTAATTTATTTTCGGAAAATTACTATAAATTCCAGTGATTTCTGTGGAGCAAGTTTCAGTTTTCAGAACTTCCCCGTTTTTAACGGTTAGAATGTTTTTTTGTAAGTTTGAAAATTGTAAGCAATTTCTTAAGGCAAAAATTCGGCCTAATAGGCCTCGAAACCACTTAATTTTTTTGAATAAGAATTAAAAACTCCCAAATTCTAACAATATTTACCAAGAATTAAAATTCGTCGGTTTTCATAAAACTTACAACTTTTCGACATTATGAATTTTGAGTTGATTTTTTAACAATTTCTTAAGGTGAATATTAGGCCTAAGAATTTTGTTAATAAAGTTTACAAATCACAAAAATCAAAAACATTTTTAAAAATCTTCGGTTTTCAAAAGGTTTTTACGTTTTGAATTTTGAGGTTTTTTAAATTTTGAAATTTTTAACTATTTCTTGGGGTAAAACATAGGCCTAAGAAGCTTTAAACCAGCTTAAGGTGGATTCAGACTGGCGGTAGCGGCGCGGCGACGGGACGGTAGCGATGCCGTTGGCGCGCCGCTCGGGTATCGCTATCACATGTTTTAATGGAGATGATTCAGAGTAACATCTTCGGTGGTAACGGAACGGTATCGGTGAGCCGACGGCATCCGAGCGGTCCGGTTTACTTCGATCAGGGAGCGATCTTTTACAGATAACCGCCCAGTTCGACAAAGAGAGACGATAAGTCGAATGCGATAGCGCAGTTGTAGTTCAGTGCAGCAGTATTTAAAAAAATCACTGTGAAACATGGACGAACGCTTAATCGAATATGTATCAGAACATAATGTTCTGTTTAATATGGGGGCTGTAGGGTATTCTAATACCAAACTAAAGGAGCAGATATGGAAGGACATAGCTAAAGAAATAATGTATGGAACTCGCCCTCTGCAAATCTCGTTGAAAGTATTTCATGCCTCCGTAGACGTTTTCTTTTGTTGGAAGTATTGTCAATAGATGCTAAGAGAACTAATTTCAATTCTTCGTCAGAACCATCACTACTACTGCCGCTATTAAACATTCTTGTTAACGTCACCTGTTATAAACTTCTGTGCGCTACGCCAATGAACAAACTATCTGAAGAAGTTATCGCTCGAGTGCCGTTTGCAGTATGAATGTTGTGTGGGCGGTAAACCACTCAGCGGTTTCCCGTCGCCGCGCCGCTACCACCAGTCTGAATCCACCTTTAGTTTTTAAATAGTATTTATAAGACTCGCGAAACACTAACATATTTAAAAAAAAATTAAATTGTTCGGTTTTCAAAAAGTTCCAAGTTTGTTATGTTTTGAATGTTGTAATAGTAATTTCTTAATATAAAAATTGGGTCTAAGATGCCTCAAACTCCCTTAAAACAGAAATATTCCAAACTGTTTTAAAATTAAAATTTGGTTTTCAAAAGCTACCAAATTTGAGCTTCTAAAATTTTGAATTTAGAAGTTTTCGGAAAATTGATATTTTAAGAATTTTTTAGGGTACGAAATAAGTTCAAGAAATTTCAAACCCACTTACTTTTTTGAACAAAATTTGCAAAAATCATAAAAGTGGAAAATACTGTAAAAAATAAAATTCTTCAGATTTCAAAAAGTTTTAACCATTTTCACATTTGAATTTTGAATTCTCTCTGCACGTTCGATTCCCAGTTTTTTTTTTTTCATCAAAACTGGCTTCATAATACTTAATAATCACTCCATTGTTTATTCGCGCAAAGGATTTACGTGTGTTCATCGAGCAACCAAAGAATTCTGACAAATACTAAAAATTTCCGTGGCTTTACAAATCAGGATTAAATTATTCTAACATATTTTTCTACTAACTGTATTACGAAGTATAATAAAAAAGTTTGTTCGAGTAACTCATCCTCATCCAATGGGCATGTTTTTCCAATTAAACTTATCTCTATCTAATGAGTTCATAACATCGGCACGATATTTAGAAACGTAGAAATTGAAATATCTGCACTTATGCGTTAGTATGCGTTATGCAGTTAGTCATTATTATTAACACTAAAAATATGCTGATTATTATACCGAAGTTTTTGCCAGCCTGGGGAGACAGTAAAACAAGGAATGGGATTTCATTTGTAAAATAACTACGGCGTCACACCTACTTTGCGTACGTTTTTTCTAGCGTAAAACATTGACTAACGTTAGTTGAAAAATATATAAATTAACTTCATTAATAATTAATAAATTCCCAAGGGCCGTTATAATAAGAAACAGCAGGTGTCCTATAAATTATAAAACCGTAGGAATTGTTATGATTTTTGTTTTCTTGCGAAATTAAATCAAGTTTGTTGAAGAGTCACTGGCTAAGGTTATTTGCCATAGCAAAATTGTTTAATACTTCAATTTTGAATTTTTGAAAGTAATTTAAAATTTCAAAGTTTCGAAAATTTTGCATTTTTTTAAATTTCTAACGAAAGAAAAGTTGAAGGTACAAAGTGCAACGTTATTATATTATTTACAAGAAATCGAAGAACAAATCATAGAATTTTGATGGAGGTATCAGACTCAACCTACTATTAAACAAAAAAAAAACAAAGTTTAATTTCTCAGGACACAATTTTTAATTATTTTGTTGTAAAATGCATCGAAATACAATTTTTTTTTTGTTTTTAATGAGCTTAAAATGAAGAATTAGTATTTCGTGGAGGCACTCGAATTAGCATAGACTTTAAAAGGTGAAAAATACTTACTACTTAAGCCGTTCAGTGCTTATTTAAATTGACTTCTAAGAAATCCAAAATTGATCCTTCTCAATCTTTCAACTAAAATTGCATTTGCTAGGATCTTATCGATGAATTTATTTAAAAAAATGGAGTTCTAACTGCGTCAGACTCGGCGATAACCATTTTTTTTTTAACAAAAAAAGGCTTGGCGCAAATTATTTCTACCCATAATCTTAAATAAACCTTCTTGCTTGGTTGAGATGATGGTTGGGAATAGTTACTAATTTTAATCTGAAGTTGTAATGTAATCGAACTCCAATTATTATAGATCGAAAATATTTAAATTGTAGGTTTTAAGTCAGAAAATTCGAGTTTTGAACTTCAGATCGGTTTCAAATTGAAAATCTAAATAATTCAACAAAAAGGAGAAATTCACAAATATTATAAACATTTTTATTGGTTTTATATAATTCAAACATTGACATGTAAAGTGGGAAATTCTCGAATTTCTTTCCTTTTTTTTGTGCCTTCATTTTCAAACTTTAGATTTCGAAGATAGATTCGTGATTTACATTTAGAACTTTTTTTATATATTTTACTCAGCAATCAGAATAGATTTATTCTATAATCTAATTTAATGAATTGAGATCTTGAGGAAAGGTCTTCGGTACTGACATGCTGAGATCCCTTCCATTGGTGGGTCTTCATCAGTACAAATTAGTGGGCCAAACTAAATTAAATTGTCTAACCAAGTTTTCACTGATAACTTTTAAAATTTCAGTAGTGTTTGAAACTACAATCAAACCTTTTTAAAGATCTTTTGAAATTCCTGAAATATTAAATACGATATCTTCAAATTGTAATTACGTTCTTCTTAAGTTTCAGTCTTATTTACCATTTTTTGAAAATGCTGTTTCGGTGAAGCTTTTCTAACAGGTTTTAGACTAAAACTCTGAGTTTGAGTAAGGTTTCGAGCTACTGAGCTGGAAATATTATAAATTATAAAAGAAAATTTTATTCGGTAATTCCCAATTTGACCAATTTTCACAGTCTACATCAGGCTTTTCAGGAAGGAAAGTTTCTGAAAATATGTATTTAAGTTAAAATTCAAGAATTGTAAGGATTGGCGGATTGGCACAGAACAGGCAGCTATGTAGGAAGTGGATTGCCAACCAGTATCCGACACCCACTACGGTATAAGGGAAGTAGAGAAGAAAAAAAAGTTAAAAGAAGTTCTTGACAAATTAATTTTTCTAACAGGTTTTTGACTAAAAATTTTTGAGTTTTAGTAAGATTTTCACCCAGTTAAAATGCTATTTCTTCTTTAACACTCTTAGCGATTAGGATGAGCTGGAGGTAGTTTTCGTAGTGGGATGTGATGGCTGCTTTGGGTTTTAAGGAAGATTTTATTGGCCTCCAAATTGAGTTATCGTATCTGTTTTACTTCGATACGTAGCTTTTAAATGAGTCTTATTGATGATGATGTAAGTATTTGATGACCATCCTAAACGCCTGTTCTTCTTTTGACTGATATATATCGTATATTATTTGATTTTCTCTCATAAATCGTGCTAATTTTCTGTATGTAATCTGTATTGTATTATTTGCCATGCTTTTAGTGTTCTACTGTATCAGTGAGTTTTTTCTTTATTTCTGGTAAATTTATGACCCTGTTGACAAATATTGAAGGAAATTTGGGTGTTTCGTGAGTTTCTTGTTATTGGACTCGTTTTCTTTTTCGTTTGTCGTAGTATTATTTCGCTGTTTCTTCCATTTTCCTCTGTCTCTACTACTTGCTAAAGGTTTCCTATTTCTTCGTCACTAGTTGATATCATTCTTAATAGTTGAGAATTGAACATTGGTGTGTTTGGGTGGGCTCCTGCAGACTTATTTCCATAACGAACGCCAATTACCCTGAAACCCCATAGAAAAGATTAATGTAAACAAATGCGTATTTCGGCAAGCAAGTTGCCATCCTCAGTGTAAAACCTTCTTGGCCAACGTGGTTGGAGTCAGTCTCTATATTCCATGTATTGTTCTTGGTTTGGAGGGGAATAATTATTATTACTTGGTGTTGGTTAACTCATTTGCGTGTTATAAGTATGTTACACAAACGTGACTATTTATAAGTGGTTGGTTTTGTAGAGAATTTGGGAATTGTAACATTTGGATTTGAACAGTTGTTTGTGGATGACTCTGTATATTTTGTGATAATGGCTGACTAAATCTATAATTGTTGAAACCAGGTCCATTTCCTGCTGATAGCATTTTTATATTTAGTTTTGAGGTTTATTTGATGAATTTGGTTGTTGTTTCTTTAATTGTGTTATTCAGTAGGTACTGAAACGTTTTTGAATTCGAACCGTACACCGTACCGAAATCAATTTTGAAGTTTTAAACGTCAGTGATTTGAAATTTTAGCACAAGATTGATTAAATTTTGATCTATTAAGATTGTATTTTTTAACTTCAAATGTGATTGTTTTGTCGGTCCTACCCTGTCGCGTAAAGAAATTATCATCAGCTGACCTTCTTCGGTCTGAAAATATTGAAAATTCCATTGGTTCAATTTTGTTGTTCAGAACAAGTAATACGACCATAAACAACGTCCAACAAGAACAACTATCTTTGAATTGTGAATCAAATCCAAAAAAATGTTTTGGTAGGCACCCCTCTCCAAAAGGGTTCCTTCAAAAGAATTTTGTCCAAAAGTGACTTAATTTGCGCTGTCTTTGTTTATAAAATTTGTCTAGGTTTTTCCCATTTCCAAAAAATGCTAAAATTGCGTACTTTGCAAAATTTCGAGTTTGTTTCCAATTTACATCGCAATAACTCCGTAACACTTAATTTTAGCATAAAAGCCCTTATAATCAATCTTGTAGAGAATTTAATTAACTACAAAATCCATGTATCAATTTTTTTACGACTAATGCAACAGAGTGGGGATAAATATACAAAAAAAAAAAAATAAAAAGGGATTTTTTCAAGTTTAGTGCAGCAACTCTCTTTGGTTCATTATTTCTAATAATAAAAGTATTACCTTTCATTTCAAACAGAATAATCTGTATACATAGATGCAAAATGAATGTAATTATGTGTTGGCGAACGTCAGTGAAGTCTCGTGGGACTACTAGAAAAAACTTTTTAAAAAACAGCACTTTATTCTTTTATTTGCCTGCGACATCTTTCTACTGCTCTTCAGCTCAGAATAAGTTATTTGCCGAGTATTATATATATTCTAAGGCTCAATTTTCTAAAAATTTGGCTTATTATGTCTTTTGTGAAACCAATAGCGGTGGAGCTGTACCGCCCCCAACAAGGCAAAAGTAGCGATCTTAGAAAAATATTGAGTTTTTTCCCAGTTTTCCTAGCTATAAGTAAATAGATAAATAAATAAATAACTCCTCGGCACTTGTATAGAATCAATCTTGTAAGGAATATCATCAAATTTTATTATATAGTTTCGTTTTTCTTTGTAAATTTATCCCCACTCTGTTGCATTGGTCGTAAAAAAATTGATATATGAATTTTGTAGGTAATTTAATTCTCTACCAGATTGATTAGAAGGGCTTTTACTCTAAAATGAAGTGTTACGGAGTTATTACGATGTAAAGTGGAAACAAACTCAATATTTTGCTAAGTACGCAATTTTAGCCTTTTTTGGAAGCTTTATAGACCGTTGATATTAATCGTACAGAAAAACTTCAAATAACAAATTTGCAGGAAATTTTGTCCTCTACAAGTTGGTAAATAACTTTTTCTTTGATCGCTACTTTTGCCTTGTTGGGAGCGGTACAGCTTCACGGCTATTGGTTTCACAAAAGACATAAGCCAACTTTTTAGAAAATTGGGCCTTAGAATATATATAATACTCGGCAAATAACTCATTCTGAGCTGAAGAGCAGTAGAAAGAAGTCGCAGGCAAATAAAAGAAGAAAGTGCTGTTTTTTAAAAAGTTTTTTTCTGGTAGTCCCACGAGACTTCACTGACGTTCGCCAACACACAATTACATTCAATTTGCATCTAGGTATACAGAATATTCTGTTTGAAATGAAAGGTCATACTTTTATTATTAGAAATAATGAACCAAAGAGAGTTGCTGCACTAAACTTGAAAAAATCCCCTTTTTCGTTTTTTTTTTTGTAAATTTATCCCCACTCTGTTGCATTGGTCGTAAAAAAATTAATACATGGATTTTGTAGGTAATTAAATTCTCTGCAAGATTGATTATAAGGGCTTTTACGCTAAAATTAAGTGTTACTGTGTTATTGCGATGTAAAGTGCAAACAAACTCAAAATTTTGCTAAGTACGCAATTTTAGTCTTTTTTGGAAGCTTGATATTAATCGTACAAAAAAACTTCACATGACAAATTTGCAGGAAATTTTGTCCTCTACAATTGGGCAAATAACTTTTTTTGCGCTAAAATTCACCATAAAGAGGTTATAGGCAAGAAACTGAAAGAAGTGCCGATTTTCGATGGTTTCCTCACGTTGGAGGAGGGAGCGGACGAGGGGGAATTGTGGAAATTTGGATTTTTCACTAACCAACCATCCTATACAACATATCAAAAATTCAGAACTACCCGACCTTTTGTAGGGTAAAATCCTTCGTTTACTGGACTAATATTCCTGTCACTAAATTCACCTATAATAGTTTAATTTAGTAGAGTAATACCAGTAGATGGTAGTTACAAAGTTAGTCTAGTGATTTTCGTTTCAGTGCTCTATCTCTGTAATAACATAACGTTGGTTCTTGATTAAGTAATATATAGCAGAAACACGACGTAGCTGCATAGGACAAAATTTAAACCTTTCATATTCTGCAAGTTACGTTGACGGGGCGTTAATGTGTGGAATAAACGTCTAACTTGCATTAAATGAACAGACAACCACAAGGATATGTCACTGGTTGTGACAACCTACACGAGCACATACTGAAAACTCTACGAATCCGGAAAATTTTTATTTAACGAGACGTAAATTTTTATTTATTTTAAATTTTAAATTCTCCTCACAACTACCGTATTTTAATTTCGAAAGCTAGCAGAAGTAATGTTTGTATTAACGTGGGAGCAATAAATTTCGCCCCAAAATTTCCTAAATTCTTAAGAATAAAATCAATGAAGCCGGCAATTTGCCTTTCAAATTATGAATGGTCCACAGCTAAAAATCTTAATCAAGTATTACTAAACATTATGCATATCAAGGGTGTTGTAAATTAGTTGGGGATTTGCATTAATTAAGAACTTTAAATTCTCCCCCACTCGAAGTCGGCGTTAAGAGAGAATTGAAAAAAAAAATAAAACGCACGAACCAATATTAATAAGGTGAGAGAGGGCGGCATGGGAAGAAAATTGGCCGTAATTAGACGCCCCCAGCTCAACACACTAATTAATTTGAAACTTGATTGTGAAATTAATTAAATAGGTACCCTGCTATATAATAAAAGCCACAAAACCGCGAAATGTGTAATCTTAAATAATATTAAATCGAGATAAGAAAGGAACGGATATTAAAGATAATGTGGAGAAATACGAGGAATTCTCTACGTTATTTAGATTACGCAAATATGAAATACAACGGATCGTATTCGGAAAACCAAAATGACATTCTACATCTCTACACAGAAACGCAGAACATTTACAACGCTAGTTAAATGATTAATCTTCCTAGTTGGATTACTAGTCGCGTGCTGTGTTTAAAGTTCCAGGGTTATAATTATTTCTGAGCGTTCGGTATTTCTCTGATTAACATTAAATGTTAAATAAACAAACGCCTTTGTCCTTTAATAACTCTGCCAAGATTTACCTGGAGGGATTCTTTTGTAAAGTACCGAATTTATGTCGATCCAAAACTTACAAGACCTGTCATTTTCGTCGCTTTTTCGACATCATTTTACCTTGGGCAATCTCGAAACATCAAGAATATTCAGAATTTATCTCAGACAAAGCTTTCAACAACAGATTGTCCGTCTTATTTTTTGAAGAAAGCATTGTCATTGCTGTAGGACACGTCATGTTAAACATGCTACTTTGTTTTATTTTTAAAAATTCACGATTTATCTAAAAAGCTAAAAATTCCTTATGGTTTTCACCTTTCAGAAGCATCTTTTCACATATTTTTCCTGGCTTATGTATTTAATTTTCTCTTCCTTGTTTAATTTAAAAACCTTCGAGATTTTTAATTTTTCCTTTGAGTTGTAAATTGCTTAAAAAGAGGCGATTTACCCAAGAATTGGAAAAACTTAAGGCTGGGTGGGTTCTTTATTTTCTCATTTCTATTCTATTTTGATGACATTTTAAGTACTGCCACTGTCCATCCCCCGTCCCCCTCCCGGGAAATTTTGAAATATATATCAACTTTTTGTATGAAAATGCTTTCAGCGCGATTTGGAGAAAAGTAAAAAATAATTTTTCAGTTCGTCGCTAAAGTCTAGTAAAAGCAATTTTAATTAAAAGTTTAAGAAGCATTTTGAACAATGCAAAAGAACACCAAATCAAGGACGAACTGTTTAAAAATCAAGTAATTGGAATTTTCTTAAACTTTTTGCTTCAATTTCTGAATAAATCAAGGCGATTTGTTTCAAAGTACTTTAGAATTTCAACATTTGCAGTGCATTCTCAACAACCAAAGACTGATTAGTAGGAAGTTATGGACAGTTTTCCAGAATTCCTAAACAAAAGTTGGTCAGAATTTTCAATTGTTCATTGAGAAATTTTTAAAGAAAATCTTTAGTTAATTAAAGTGAATTTGTTTTATAAGCAGGATACTTAAAAATAATACAAATCTGGGTCAGAATGCTTCACTTCGTTAATTGGATTTTGTTATCTGCTATCTTAGAATTTTCAGAAATTGCCAAGATGATTTTGGCTTCTATATAATAAAATCTGAGAAAAAGCTTTAATAATAATCCCCATTCCCGACTCAGTAGCTATCTTCGAACAGTTACTAGTTCAAGACGGCAAATCTGCAAGTTTAGCCATTCTCGTTGAAAAGTGCCTTTCCTCCACATATTTTCTGTTTAACAACCGATTCTATAAGCAAGTAACAGGCGCTGCTATGGGTTCTCCCTTTTCTCCGGTGGTTGCAAACATCTTTATGGAATCTTTTGAGGAGCAATGGCTCTAGAATCCCTGTTTAAAACATCAGCAAAATAGAAAAATTGAGAAAATAAACTCGCTGAGGCTTTATAATTCTGGTGAAAATTGCTAATTACCAAGAAGATACAGCCCACTCATCCAAAACAGAGATTCTTAATTAACAGACACATTTTTAGTGTGGAGAGTTTTTAAATCAAGAAAGGACGAGTAAATAATGAAAAGAAGACTTCGGTTTCTTCTATCCTTTGGAAATCTTCTTAATTACTACGAAGATGTAGCCTCTTTCAAAACAACGATTCCAAATTAATGGAAAAATATAAAGGAAGGTTTTGAACTTAAAAAGCGAAGAACAAATTAAATAAATATGTAAAAGAAAACTACAGTTTTTTCGATGCTTCAGAAAAACTTCCTAATTACCAATTCAACCTCTTACAATATAAAGTTTCCGAATTAACAGAAAAATTCTAATTGGGAAGATTTTGTAATAACATGGGGCATCTCAAGATATTTATTTGATTTTTCGATTCCAATAAAGCTTGAACTGAACTTACATCTTTAGAAATTTTTTAACTTATCCCCTTGAATAGTTAATTGGAAATTCTAAGCAATTCTCCGAAGTCTCTAGTCTCTGGTTGTTGTCAGTTCAACTTTTTAAACTCAAATCTTAGTATTTCAACCCCGATTTAGTTGCAACGTTGGAAAGAAAACGTTAAACAAACGAGTCACCTGAGTTCCCAAAAAATTGATGTTAACTTCCTGACGAGGATTTTGGTGTTTCTCAAACTTTTAACTAAAATTACTTTTGCTGAACTTTTATCGGCGAGATTATGTAAACAATTTAATGGAGATGTAACAGTTTACTTGGAAAACCAATAGTTGATTGATAAAGATGAATTTCTTTTAAAACATGCTGATAACTTAAAGCTTATCATCTGAAAAGCTCAGAAATTTTCAAATTTACCAGAATTATTTCAATTTTTGAAGGTTAATGTTGAAATTTAACTTAATTTTTTTTTCGAAGTCAAAACCAGCTTACCAATCCTTAAAAGTTTTAAGATGGCAGACTAGAAAGGTTAATTAACGAAATAAAATATTCTAATCCCAAGTTGAATCTGTAATTAGTGTCATTTTTAATCGTTGTGTTCATTAAAAAAAAATTGAATGTACTTCTAATATTTTTAACTTTTTCTAACTAAAAATTTTCACACAAGAGCATTAATTCTTTCTGGAAATTTTTAGGTGTGTATTTCAACAATGTATTAATCGGTCCGAGCGGAACGCGAGGGCCGATTGCGTTGTTAAAATGCACTACTAAAAAATTCCTGGGCATGAATTAATGCTCGAGTGCAGATTCGGTAAGAAAATCGTAACGACATCGCCACTAAAACCAATAATAATTCAGTACATATTTAAATTTTAGAAATGTAACCATAGGAACTTGTATGTCAACTGTCATATTTGACATAAAAATTTCCACATCTTAATTTCGCCTAGGTTGGTCTAGCTATAAACAAAAAACTCCAAGAAATTTTGACGTTGCCGTGGTAACTATGCTCAATATTACGTTTCTATTGGTCGTTAATTAGTGTCGTGCGATTTTCTTCTCAATTATTAGAATCGTTCTGAGTATTAGAAAATTCCAAGAAATTTTTGTTCAGGATTTCTGAAAAAACCTCCTTATATGTTTACTTAATTAGTCTGTGGTTGTCTATAAGTCAGTTCTAAGTATTTCGATGATTTAATTAGCTATGTAGGACGAAAACGTTTATAAAATTCCAATCACTCGATTTCTAAACAGAATTTGTTGGTAACTTCTCTAAAATTTTCCCAAGCTTTTAACTACTAGCTTTTGCTAGAAATCACCAACGAAATTATAGAAAAAAGAAAACAATAATAATGAAAATCTAACACCTTGAAAAATTAAGTTACTTGAATGGAAATTTGGTTGCTTTAACTCATGCTGAAAACTTATGGTTTTTCATCCAAAAGGCTGTAACATTTTACAGATTTTCCAAAATATATCAATTTCTCCAAAATTATTTCAAAATTTCCAAAAATTATACATATCAGTTTTTCGAAGGAAAATAAAGAATGTACATATTCAGACTGTTTTCCAATTCTTGCAAAAACTTTATAATTGACTCCAGTTTCTTCGTTTCATTGGGGAAAATTGCCACAAAGATGTAGCGCAAAACAACTGATTCTGCCTCTTCCAAAACCAAGAGTTATAGAAAAGGAAAACTTTTAATGTAGAGGGTTTTAAAATCAAAAAAGAGAGTAAATTAAGTAAACAAGTATCTGAAATAAAAGTCCAGTTTCTTGGGGAAAAAATCTTAATTGCCATGAAGTTGTAACCCAAAAGAAGAGTCCCAGAAAAAGAAAAAATTTACTGTAGAGGGTTTTAAAATCAAAAAACGACGAGTAAATTAAGTAAACAAGTAAAATAAGACTCCAGTTTCTTCGTTTCTTGGAAAAAAAATCTTAATTACCACGAAGATGTAACCCAATACAACTGAATTTGCCTCTTTCAAAGAGTCTACGAGTCTCGTAAATTTATTAAAAAATATATAGGGAATGGTTTTGGATTAAAAAGAAAAAGGCAAATTAAGTACATAAGTAAAAGAGAACTTCAGTTGCTTCGATTCTTGGAAGAAGCTTCCTCATTACCAAGAAAATTCATCCCAAAACCACTGAACCTGCATCTTGTAACAAAAATTCCAAATTAACAGAAATTTTTTTAGAATTAAATTTCTTTGATTTTTCGATTTATTTTTAGTTAACAACACGAAATAAAGCCTAAACCCAACCTGTCAAGCTTAGCAAAAAAAAATCAAAAAACTTGTATACTAAACTTTGGCAATTTTTAAATCACTTGAGAATGCAAAAAATATTTTTAATATTTATACCCAAAACGAATTAAATATTTTTCAACGTTCGTTCTTCAAGCAGAAAGAATAAAAACAAACAAAACGCAAAATCACCTTTCCAAAAAAAAACTTGTACTTACTGGGCATGAAATTAAATCAATTACTCTACCAAGCAAACCGGAAACTTACTTCTTTTTAACAGAAAATTTAAATGAGCATATTTGATCAATTGGAATTACAGATTGATTTGGCCAAGAATTAAAAATAGGCGAGAAATTCACCAAAAAAAATCCAGGAAAATTAATTAATTTTGTTCAATGGATATTTTATTTAACGATCTCTAGGAAGCTATAATGCGAGTTGCAAAGGATTTTAAAGTAAAAGATATTATCTGTGTGGTTGTTACCTTCTGAGAAAATAGATGAACTTAATATACATTCAAAATGTACCCCACAAAATTATTCTTGTGCTAAATTTACAGCTTCCTTAAATTTTCCGGCCTAAACTAATTGCTCACGTTGTTTATGTGTAAATCCGCTTTTAATAATACAAAACTGCGAATTTAACCTGATATAAACAGTGAATATTCGGACTTTCACTTGTTAAAAAAGTTTGTAGATTGTAACATACCGCAATGCCTTTATTTTAGAACGATCTTTAAGCTTCTAAAGCACAAAAGAAGGTGACAAATAAAGCGTGAAATGAGTTCTAAATGAAACTAATAATAGTAATTATTTTGTAAAAGCCTTATAAGAAGCAATTTCCCTTTTTTAAAGCACCCTTTTTTCAAAGAAAGCTAAGGAAATCACGGTCCTTATGTAAAAAATTACTTTGGAAAAATTTACTTTGCGTAGATTAACTTAATTTAAACTTTTGAAACAATGAGTCTTGAGGTGTAGTATACATAATACATGGATTTTGGTTCTACAGAAAAATTTCATATTTCACAGGCAATTTTGTTGTACCTCCTTTTTACGTCAAAAATTCAGAATATTAAAGCGCGATTTAAATTTAGAAATATGTAATTGAGAGCAATGCGAGCTCGTGGAATAAATATTATCATATTACATCGTAAATTTTTGTCTAAAATAAAATTTAATAACGTTTTTTCAGCACACAAAAATGAAAATTATAATAAAGTCCTTGGAAAAATATTAAAAAAGCGAGCTAATTAAATGATGGTGGTTTCAATAGTAATAATATTACAGGGAATAATTTCTCAGGCAAAGGTTCCCTATGATTTATCACTATCACCCTATCCTGTCAGACTGAGGTTGGTGTCATATCCTTGAGGATAATAGACTGTTCAGAATTGATCCCAGTTCCGACAGTCGTCTCCTTCTAGGACGTGTACCACCGTTCGGGCTTTTCAATGTCCCCCCATTGCTCCACATAGCACACACGCGCAATTAAACACAGAAAGCCTCTTCCAAAAGAAAAGATTATTGTGAAGTCAAGTGTGTACTTTGAAGGAATTCCCAGCTTTCCATAAATCTAAAGCTTTCAAACGACAAGTACGTGGCGGACGACAGACGGCTGCAGATGTGTACAGGTTTTCAGTAGCATAACGCACATAGGATTATTGAAAGACGGAATAGACAACGGATTTTCACATTTCACAAAAAACTCGACGAGGGATACGTAAATGTAAAGTCCGTAACAGATGCGGACGGGTAATAAATTTTAGAAACTGGACAAATCCAAAATAACTTTCGTCGCTTACTATTTTATTAAACGAAGAAATGTTTTAGGGTATCCGCTTTCTTTTAGAACTTACCCCGTATATTTCAAAAGGCTGAGGATTTGTTCTATGCGCTTTCAGGATAATTTCAAGATCTTCAGCAAGATTCCAAAAAATCAAAACTATTCTCAGTTTTAATTATGAAAAGTATTTTGAATGTCCACTTGCTTTTTGAACTCGACTCGTCTATTTCTAAAGGCTGATGATTTATTTTAAAGGCTTTCAAGGCAATTTCAAGATTTTCATGCAGGCTGAGCCACAGTTCCAGGCTTCACAAAGTTCAAAATTATTTTAATTTCCTATAATTTTCAGTGAGGATATTTCGAGTATTCACTTGCTTTTTGAGATCGCCTCGTATATTTCAGTAGGCCGAGGATTTATTTTAAAGTCTTGCAGGGAAATTTCAAGGTTTTCGAGCAAGCTGAGTCTTAATTTAATTATTTTAATTTCCCAGAATTTTAATATGAAGATGTTTTGAGTATTCATTTGCTTTTTGAGCTCGCCTGGTATATTTCAAAAAGCAGAGGATTTAGTTTAAAGAGTTTCAGGGTAATTTCAAGATTTTCAAGTAGGCTGAGTCGTAGTTTAAATCTTCACAAAGATCGAAATTTTTTAATTTCCCATTTAGTATGAAGATATTTTGAATTTTTCTGACCCCGCCTCGTACATTTAAAAAGGCTTAGGATTTGATTTAAAAAATTCGGGCAATATCAAACAATTTTCAGCTAGTCGGACGCTAGTTTAACGTTTCAAAAAGGGCAAAAGTATTTTTTTTTCTAACTAATTTAATAAGAAAAAATGATCGATGATGTTCTTCACATCCACTTACTTTTTAACCTCGCCTTGTATATGCTCGAAGGCTTAAGATTCACTTTCGAAGCTAGCTACGAGGCTAGTTTCGAAGTGAGCTGAGTTTTAATTTAAAGTTTCAGAAACCCAAAATGATTTTTGTTTTTACCAGTTTAGCATACAACGCAAGAATTTAGGATGTTCTAAATATGCATTTGCTTGATATATTTTCAAAGACTTTATTTTACACGTTTCAGAAAAATATCATAATTTTCAGATGACTATGTTTTAGTTTAAACTTTCAAAAAGCCCAACAAAATTTTTGTTTCTTACCAATTTAATATGCAAGCCGCGAACTGGCTGTATTCTGATTCTCAGTTTATTTTCTAACCTCGCCTCGTATATTATAAAAGCAGGCCGAGTTTTAGTTTAGCGTTTCAGAAAGTTGAAAGTGATTTTCATTTCTTAATATGAGCTGAAGGTATTCTAAATATCCTCTTACTTTCTAACCCCGCTTAGGATTTATTTGTAAAGTTTCAGGACAATTTCATGATTTTCAGTCTGCTAAGCCCTAGTCGAACGTTTTAAAAATCCAAATTACAAATTTCATGGGCAAAACAAGAACTGAAATTGCTCTGAATGTTCACATACTTTCTAACTTTGCCTCGTATGTTTTAAGAGGCTTAGGATTTATTTTATAAGCTTCCAGAGCAACTCGTGATTTTTAAAAGGCGAGCTTTAGCTTAGCGTTTTAAAAAGTTCGAAATGATTTTAATTTCTCAATAATTTGATACATGTACAAAGCAAAAAGCGAAGGGATTCTGAATATCCTTTTGTAATTTTGCCTCATATATTTTAAAAGGATTTACACACATCACAAAAGTCTAGGGATATATATTTTTTTTTATCGATATAAATCAATTTTGTTATTAAATATCTCTACCATTGATCAAGTATGCTAGTGCTAGTCTTTGGGCTAGCGATAGCAATTGTTTCAATAATAAACAAACAAATGCAAATGCTTAATTGTCAATTCAACTAAAAGTAAAGCAATTTCAGTGTTGTTAGGGAATAAGTTAATCATCATTTACAGTTAATTTACGTTTATATTGGGGTGATTTAAGTTTTATTGGTGCTGTTATTATGGAAGGTAATCAACAACGACAACATTTAAGTTTAGCTGAAATGAACAGAGCTGTAGGTATGCTAGAAGCTGGCCGAAGACAAGTTGACGTTGCAGCAGCTTTAAACACCTCTCAAAGTGTTATCAGCAGACTGTGGCGTAGATATAGGACATCCGGAGATCCTAGCGAACAACATCCAGGTCGTGGACGCATTACTACCGCAGTTCAAGATCGCTACTTAACATTGGAAGCTAGACGACGACCAATAATTACGGCTAAACAATTGCTTTCGCAGCTTCAGACTACTCATAATGTAACTGTATGTTCTCAAACAATCAGAAATCGATTGCATGAAGCTAATCTCCACGCCCGACGTCCAATAAGAGCCCCACCAATTCGACATGGTAATCGAGCACGTAGAGTAGAATGGGCTGAAGAGCATATTCTGTGGACAGAAGAGCAATGGTCTAGGGTTTTGTTCACAGATGAATCTCGTTTTGGAATACACCCTGACAGCCGAAGAGTTAGAGTGTGGAGACGACCTGGTAACTTGGAAAGGCTCAGATGTGTTCAAGATGTCCATTCTTATAAAGGAGGTACCGTAATGATGTGGGGTGGTATCTGCATTGGCGGAAAAACAGATCTCTGTTTTCTTGAGAGGTTTTTAAATGCCGATGGGTATCTAAATAGGGTACTGCGGCCTATAGTGCTTCCATTTGCAGGTGCTGTTGGACCTGAGTTCATTCTAATGCATGATAATGCCACCCCACACGTTGCAGGTACTGTTACCGAGTGGCTTGAAGACGAAAACATTTCTGTTTTACCATGGCCTGCGCAGTCCCCAGACTTAAACGTTATTGAGCACGTGTGGGACATGTTGGGAAGAAGCATTGAAAGTGAATTGGATGAAATTCATACTCGGATTCAGCTTCGTGATACCCTTGTAAGACACTGGCAACAGTTACCGCAAGATGCAATAGATAATTTAATTTTATCAATGCCTAGAAGATGCAGAGCCGTTTTGAACCAAAGAGGAGGAAATACTCTCTACTAAATTTAATTAATGAATACTTTAAGTGCTGACACTTCAATTTCTTATGATTGTATAAAATCAACTTTTTGCTAATAAGTTTCATTAAAGCTTTTTCAACTTGTCTTCTTTTGTTTTAAATTAAATTTCTAATTTAGAATGTTGTAAAAGTATTGTGTTAATTTATTATATGCAGACCACCTAAAAAAAATCAAAATACTTGACAGTTTTGCATAAAAAAAAATATATCCCTAGACTTTTGTGATGTGTGTATTTTATAAGCTTCCAAAACAATTCATAATTTTCAGCCTGCTGGGCCTTATTAGTTGAACGTTTCAAAGGAACCCGGATGATTATTTATTATTTCTTAGCATTTTAATACGCAAAGCAACAACCGAAGACGTTCTGAATATCTGCTTATTTTCTAATCTGCCTTCGTATATTTTACAAAGCTTGGGATTTATTGTAGAAGCTTTCAGCGCCCTTCGTAATTTTCAGCAGAAGCTCTAATTGAACGTTTCAGAAAGATAAGAATTGTTTCTTATCATTTTAATATGCGAAGCCAGAACTAAAGCTGATTACCTGATTACTTTCTAAACTCGCCTCGTATATTTCAAAAGGCGGACAATTTATTTTTTTCACTACTAGTATTAGAAGATGTCATTATTGACCTTATTTTCGAGCCCAGAAGATGAATTTCTCTCCTAGTGGTCAATAATTTTTTATTATTGACTACTGGTTAATAATAAAAACAATTGCTATGCATTCAGGTGCCTATTTTAAATATGTTTTACCCAAATGTCAATTGAAATTAACCTCTCCCCTTGTTTTCGAGCAAGGCTATTTGATTTTTAGAAATAAATATACGCATCTGTCATTTTATTTTTTATTTATGTAAAAATGATTAATTAAAAGGAATAAAGGTGCTAGTAGTGAAAAAAATAGTATATAAACCACGGTAGAGAAGACTTTTCTCAGCCTCACAACTTATTTCCCTCCATGCTTCGCATGTCGGGAAATAATACTGCTCGGCCGAGAAAAATGTCTTCTCTACCTTGGTCTATAATATACTATTAAAAGCTTTCAGAACAATTTTCATGCAGGATAATCCGTAGTTCAAGGCTTTATAAAAATCAAAATTATTTGTATTGTAGATTCCCTCCAATTTTAATATGAAGATATTTTATGTATTGGCTTGATTTTTGAGCTCGCCTGGTATATTTCAAAAGGCTGAGGTTTTGTTTTATAAGTTTCCAGGGCAATTTCAAGATTTTCAAGCAGGCTCAGCCGAAATGATTTTTTTCTTACCACATTAATGTGCGAAGTGAGAACTAAAGTATTCTTAATATCTGCTTACTTTCTAGCCTGGCCTCGTATCTTTCAAAATGTTTAATATGTATTTTAGAAGCTTCCAAGGCAGGTTGATAATTTTCAGCAAACTAAGTCTTAGTTTAAAGTTTCAGAGAGATAGAAATGGTTTTATTTCTTGCGATTTTAATATGCAAAACAATAACTGAAGATGCTGTAAATATCCATCCGCTTATTTGCTAATCCCAACTCGTATCTTTCAAAATGCGTAGAATTTATTTTATAAGATTTTACGGCAATTTCAAACTAATCAATTAAGTTGGCCTTAATTTAGGGTTTCAGAAAGACTGAAATAAATTTTATTTCTTGCCAGTTGAATATGCAAAGCAAGAACTGAAGACGTTCTGAATATCTGCTTACTTTCTAACCTCGCCTCGTATATTTTAAAAGGCGTAGAATTTATTTTATAAGGTTCAACGGCAATTTCAGAATTTTCAGCTAGATGAACCATAGCATTTCAGAAAGACCGAAATAAATTTTATTTATTTCCTAAAATGATTTTGTTTCTTAGTAACTTAGTATGCAAAGCAAGAACTAACGATGTTCCGATTATCCACTTACTTTCTAATTTCATAATTTTCAATCGGCTAAGCCTTAATTGAACATTTCAGACCACCAGAAATGATTTTTTCTTGCCAATTTAGTATGCAAAAAAACTAAAAATGAAGATGTTTCGTATATCAACTTACTTTCTAACCCCTCCTCATATGTTTTAGATTTTAGACGAACCAAATGGCTTCTGAATATTCGCTTGCTTTCAAACCTCACCTCGTATATTTTAGAAGGCTTAGGGTTTATTTTAGGAGCCTTCAGGGTATTTTCATAATTTTCAGCAGGCTGAGCCTTAGTTTAACGTTTTAGAAAAACCGAAATATTGTTTGTTTCTTATCATTCTGAAATGCAAACCAAGAAGTAAAGATGTCCAGAACATCCCCCTATTTTTAGCCTCGCCTCTAAATACTTATGATTTATGTTTGAAGCTTTCAGGGTAATTGGCAATTTTTACCGGTTTTGAGGCTTAGTTTAAAGGTTCAAAAATACCGAAAAGTTTTTGGTTTTCATCATTGTGATGTATAAAGCAAGAACAAAAGATGTTCTGAATATCTACTCATTTTCTAGCGTCACCTCGTATTTTCAAAGACTTGGATTTATTTTAAAAACTTCGAGAGCAACTTCAGTCTCAGTTTAACGTTTCAGAAATGATTTCTTTCTACTAATTTAATAAGCAAAGCAAGAACTGTTTAAAACAACTTATTATGGAAGTTTTCAGGCAGTTTCATAATTTTCAGTAGACTGAGACTTGGTTAAACAAAATGATTTGTTCTTCTTACCATTGCAATTCTTTAATTTTGTAACGACTCAATTTCTGACCTCGCCTCGTATATTGAAATTGTTCACATTTTAAAATTGAAAAACCTTACATTTTTGGACATTCTATTAACAATTAAGGTGTTTTTTTTTTTTAGTATTAAGTTAGTCGACATTATTTTTGGTGTTACAAAATTTAGGAAATTCATTGTTTTTGGCGCAAAGTTTACTTAACGTGGAATTTATTTTTCCTGAAGGTAAAGTTATGTGGCCATCTTTAATCAAACCATTTTATTGAAAATTAATAACAAATTAAACGAACTATTCATTTAATCACCAACCGAAAGGCTTGAAAAATTCTTCAGATAAAGCAACTTTGATTTTTCTTGCATCTCAAAAGCATTTCAGGTTTCAGGTAACCTGACTTCTAGCAACGACACTCCTTGAAAGAGATATGACGAGGAATCTGTTGTGAAAAGCTTTATTTAAGATAAATTCTGACGTTCTTGATTTTTTGAGATCGCCCAAGGTAAAGCGTTGAAGGAAAAGCTATGAAAATGACAGTCTGTAAGAAGTGAGGTTTTCTCTTGCATTTTTAGAAAGCCGTTTAAGTCTTCATGTACTAAATTTAATGTTAATCTACTTTTGGTAATTCTCTGGAATGTATCTCTAAAAAGCCCAAGCAAAAAAAAGACAAAAAAACGTAATAGTTATTTATTCAATTTTTCAGCCAGAAATTTAATTTACTAAACTTAATTAAAATAAGACCAGAATCGTTCGTCAATTCCGTAAAGCTTCAATATTTTGCGAAGCTCTTCTTGTAACATCAAGTTATCTAAAATCGATCCCAATATTTCACAAAATCGAGAATTTTGTCATTCTAGATATTACCGACGTTATGACAGAACATATCGACGAGTATATCCATTTTTTTGAGTTATTTAAGGAGAAATTCGCATTCTTATTCCGGTGATTTATCAAAACGAATAATTGTATGGGTTTTCTGAACTTTCCATCCATACATATTCTGTGAGCAGTTCTTACATTATTTTGCAACCTTAAACATTTTAACCCGATTACTGTATTTGCGTTGTTAATCAGATTTTAGATTAGAACAAATAATAAATATTTAGTTTGATTTTAGTATTTAATTATCAAAGTAAAAAATAAATTCGAAAATCTCGAAGAGGCTAAAATTAATAACGTATTTAGATTGCAATTAATGTTTCAGGATACAAAAAGGGATAATCCGTAAATACAACCAAAACCAGCAGAGATTAAAAGGGCGTTAAAAGCTTTTTATGCAAACATAGATTTGTAGATATAGTAAACAGTTTTCATTAAAAGCTTTTATGTGCTTTGTTTCTACGTTTACACATTCGTTAATCTTTTCGAAAGCACGCTTTTTTATCTAAAATTTAAAAAGTTACATTTATACATTTTAATTGGTAACACTTTAAATGATTCCAAATTGAAACTGGAGGGAAAAAGGAGAGTTGCCGATGTTTACTAAGTGTTAATTTAAGCTGCAGTGTTCGAAATATTAGATACTGGGTGCTAGATCAGGCGAATATCGGTGGCTAGAAATCTTTTGTTTTGGTTTAGATAGCTTGCCAAGCATTTAATTACGTTCTGTTCCAAATTTTTATTTGTTCGGAGCCAAATCAAAACTTTTTTCGTCGAAACCTTCTTCAGGTAGTTTTATAAGCTTTCGACCTCCGTAGACATGTTTATCACCTATAATAATTATCAAATCAAAGATAACAAACCCCCACTTGCATGGACAAATGAGCCCTACTTTCCATTCTTCTGGTATAGTTTCTTCTTTCCATTTCTGTTTTATAGGTTCGTGGATGCACTTTGTTAGTTGTTCACTTCCACATTTTATCAGTTCAGCTGGGATACCATCGAGTCCCGGGGATTTATTGTTTTTTAGCTTTGCAATTGCTTCTATTATTTCCTCTATTTTTGGCTCTGCCACTTCGTTTTCTTCTTGGTTTTTTTCTGGTTCATCTGGGTTTCCCCGTACACTTTCTTCCTCTTCCCTATCCTCCTTTTCTTGTGTTCCATTGAAGAGGTTTTCAAAGTGTTCTGCCCAAATCTCCAGTATTTTCCTTTTATTGCATACCAATTCCCCTATTTTGTTTCTGCACCTGTTACTTCATGGTTTGTGTAGGTTTCTGAGATCATTTTCCCCGTGGTATTGCTCCATTTCTTCGATTGTCTTCTCCGTGAAGGCTCTCTTTTTTTTTCTGCAGACTTCATTGCTTTTTCCTCCTTTCTTCATTATGTTGCCACTGTGCTTCCTGTCCGTGTTTGAAGCATTTTGGTTCTTGCCTTTTTTTCTTTCGATTGCTTCCTTGCACTCGTCATCGAACCAAGTGTTTCTCTTCTTTTCCGTTTGTTTTCCTATCGTCTCTTACGCAGCCTCATTTGTTGCTGTTTTAATGGTCTTCCATTTTTCTTCAACCGTCTGTTGGGTTTCCAATGGTGGTTCCTCAATGGTTAACAGAATATTGTCAATTCTTGCCACCAGCCACCGTATGTCTCTCTCCATTCTTCTTGTTTTAGCATTTCTAAGTTCCATTTTTGTTTAATGCACGCCCGTTTTTCCTATATTTTTGCTATTCTTATTTTGGAGAGAAGTGGTCGGATACACAGTCTGCTCCTCTGAGGCATCTTACGTCGCATGTCTTGAGTCGAACGTGGTCGAACCGGTTAGCGATATCCATGTAGCTCTGTGAATGTTTTTGTGTTCAAAGAGAGTGCCTCCAATGATCATGCTGTGTGTTGATGCAAAGTCTATCGTTCGGGTTCCATTAGCATTGGTTTCGTCATGAAGGCTTTGTTTTCCGATTTCTTCTTGACCCACTTTCGCGTTCAGATCGCCGATTATTATTATGTCATTTCTGCTTAATTCTTCGTATGTCCTTTCTAGGTTGTTATAGAACTGATCTTTGATATGATAGTGGTGTTTTAAAACTTACCCTTAATTCTGAATCGGCATATTCTTTCATTGCCTGCCTTAAAGTCTACGACTTGTGCTAGATGTTTGCACTAATCAGGAAGCCACATCCGAGTTCGTGTTTCCCTCTGTTCTATCCCTTGTAGAACAGAGTATGGGTTCTTAATTTCAGTACATTTTGGCTTGACCATCGTATTTCTTCGCATATGGCTGTTTCATAACCAGTTATTGGATTTGGACGCTATCTCTCCATCTTCTTTGGGGTCTTCCAATACTCCTTCTGCCTTGGGGGGGGGGGGGGGTTGTCTCGTGCCACTCACACTATTCTATCTTGGGTCATTCTTGAAACGTGTAAGTTCCATTCGTTTCTTCTGTGGACAACCCAGTCTGTTACAGGTTTTATGTCGCATATTCTCCTCACTTCTTCGTTTCTTATTCTATCTCTTCTGGTTTTGTTAATAATCTTTCTTAGTGTTTTCATCTCGGTGACTTCTAGCAGCTTTATTGTCTTCATCGTATCCGGTCTTGTTTCCACAGTATATGTCGTTATCGGCCTCACCACGCTTTTATATATTCTTACTTTGGTTTCCTTTCTCAAACCATATTGTTCCGCTATTCTTTTTGCTTTTGTTATTTGTTCTTGTACTTCATTTAGTGTGTTCCCTTGACTTGTTATTTCCACTCCTACATGTTTTATTTTCATCACTTGCTCTATTATGGTGTCATTTAGAACTGGCTTGCACCTTATCGGATCTTTTGCTATCACCATTGTTTTAGTTTTGTCTATTGAAACCGTCATATTATATTTCTCACATGTTCTGTTAAATACAACTAGGAGTCTTTGTAAGTCATCCTCGGTTTCTGCAACTAAAACAGCGTCGTCCGCGTAGTAAATTATCTTCAATTGCTTGTCCCCCATTCGGTATCCTCTTTAATCGTTTAGGCTTTCGATTACTTCGTCCATTATAATTTATAATGTTGAAAAGTAGTGGGCTCAGTGGGTCACCTTGTCTTACGCCTTTTTCAACAGGGATTGGGCCACTTAGTTCACCATTTCTTCTTATTTTTACGCGATTGTTCTTGTAGATATCATCTATAACGTTGATGAGATTGACGGGTACTTGTCTCTTATATAATATTTCAATTATGTCTTTTAGCTGAATACGATCGAAGGCCTTCTGGAGGTCTATGAAGCAGAGAAAGGCCGATGCATTAAATTCCAATGCCTTTTCTACTACTTGTTTGTTGTTGTATTATGAAGGCTGCATCCGTACAGGACCTACCTCTTCGAAAACCTTGTTGCTCTTCTGCTAGGGTAATATAATCGTTTAGTGGATTTGTTATAATTTTGTCCTAAAGTCATGTCGCTTTATTCATTTCCGTTGGTTCTGTCCATTCCGAGGTTGGTTTTCAGTTTTCGTAACAATGTACCATGTACTAATGTTTGCAGCTTACATTTATATTTGTCCGAATAGCTTATAAAGCAATCGTTACACTAAAAGTTTCAATCGTTTGAAACCAAATCATGTCTTTTTTTCGTTGAAACATTCTTCAAGTAGTTTTATAAGCTTTCGAACCTCCATAGATATTATAAGCAACAGTTTTAAATAATAAATCGGTTACAAGAATTATCAGATCAAAGATAACTAACCAACCCCCACTTCCAAACATTACAATTTTGTTGTTTATTGTTTCTCTAACTCGAAGGTTTATAGCTCTGCTAGTGTTGATTTTTAACGCTAAATGGCGCAATTTGCTGTCTCTCACTTTTGAAATGTTGTTGAGATTTCATTCTAGGCAGTTGGGAATTTTTTAGAAGTTAAATTAAGGATTCGGACTTTTTGTGGAAATACGTTTAATTTATCTTTCTTTTTTTTTTAATCTATTTCCTCTTTTTACCGCAATGCAGTGTCGGGGTTTATTTTACACTTTCTGGTGTGCAGTTGAGGTGATTCTTAGCCTTGCTCCTTGCATCTTGCATCACATTCCAACCAGCTTTCATCCACAAAACATTCCTACGCTTTAAACCTAATCCTTAACTAACGAATTCGACCCAAATCGGCTCCATAATACTATGGCCACCGCTGGAATCGTACCCATGTCAGCTGGCTAGCTATAGTCGGATTCGATTTAATTTGGCATGTGAGTTTTCGCAGTATAGTTACTTGTATAGTTATACTGCTCTCTTTCTAGCTTGTTAGTGCGTATAGGCTATTAGAGCAAGCGCAAGTCTTGCAAATGGCTGCTCTGAAATTTATGGAATGACTTGTGAAACGAAAAGAGATAGCATTTACTGTGTTCAGAACGGTTCAGTACATGCCAAATTAAATCGAATCTGACTATAGCAGGCCCTTACCTGACTAAGCTACCCAGGCTGCCTTAATGTATCTTAACGATACTTTTCTATATGTATAGAACTTTTATAATTTATTAAAATATAATATACTAATAGCTTAGGGTTTGCCTTATCTATAATGTATCAAAATATAAAGCCACTAACGCTTCGGGCAAAGGAGTATAGCTGGGGGTACAGTTTAAAAATTAAAAAGAACTTGCGGAAAGGCAATAATTGACCGCGTATGCCCACATATACCCGATGATGCGTCAATAACTTTGAAACCATAGTCGCAGCTTGACTAGTTCTGTCCAACGTAAACCTTTGCTTTGGCTATTTTGATTTCCAATTCATGTTTATAAGATCGAAATTTGCATTCATGTTGGTGATTGTAAGTCGGAGAAGCTTTAGAAAGGCATAATAGCAGGTTATGTTCGTATAATATTCAGAAATGTAGTAGGTAAAGGTTTTGTACGTCTGTTTATATGTTTAGAGGGTAACATTAGAGTAAAGTTTGTCTGCTTTGAAGAGTAAATTTGGGCTTTATGTATGAAATTATGTGTATTAGTTAGTATTAGTAAGTTCGGTTTTAGTGTAAAGTAATGAAGGAAGGAAGGAAAGGGCCGTATTTGTTCAGAAATGTGCAGCAATTACGAGGATATGAAACCTGTAACGGTTATGGCAGAACAGTCACCTAAAGTTAGAGGATCCGACACTTCAAACACAGTGGCACATAATTACCTAGAAGGAAGTTTCTTCATAGAACGGCCTTAATCAAACAATCGTAGTCACGTGACGCACACGGGGCGCGAGTAAATTAAATCCCGTTAATAAACCGCGAGCTTGAACTTCCAGCCCAGATTTCGGTGGCATTTACCCAACTTTGAGTGACACTCCGCAGTTGGAGGTTTCCAAGTTTCCAGTAGGAACTCGAACGAATGAACGGGTTACGGCCTAGCCTAACGCCTAGGCGCTTTTACTGCACAAATAAACTTAATGTAATTAAAGTGCCGCGACCTCTCTCTTCCTTTTACGGATTATTATGCGTATCACATCTTTAAATTATCTTATCACTTCGCTCGAAGTTGGATTTGACTCCTTGCAAATAACGCTATCTCCATCTGCATAATTCCGCAGACATAAACGTTACATCCTGGCGCGAAGATTCGCCTGTCTACAAGAATAAATACGCCGGCTCGACACAATGGAATACCAAAACACTCTGGAATTTAGAAATGTATTTGCACAAGCCCAGGAATATTTGATTTCAGCTCATAAATGAGAAAACTTAACGTTCTACAAACATACCTTGCCTTGATTACCAAACCATCGACCAAAAAGGAAACAACTTTTTCTCCACTTCCACCACATCGCATATTTACACAGAAAAAGTAAACTCTTCTCGTCAGGTAAAACCAGTTAGCTGTAATTAAGCAATTACGGGTTCGTTTGCTTATTATTTGATCTTTAGTTGGCCACGAGCATTAGACAGTTTTTGCAATGTATGTGAATTGGGCTTTTATAACTTTAGAATTGAGGTTTCTTTTTCAACATCTTAATCACACGCCTACTTACTTATGCAGAAAATGAACGTTTCTCTACACATAAAACCACTTGGCTGTGATTAAGCAACCTTAATTAACTAATCAATCAGCTTTAAGTAATTAAGCAATTACAAATTCGTTTGCATTTATACTCCGTTCACATCTTATTGGATCTTTACTTGTCTATGGCCATTTGACATTTTTTACTGTGTAAATTGGACTTTTAACACTTTAGAATTGGGGCTTCTTTTTCACAATCTCGGCCAGAACGCCTACTTATGCAGCAAATAGAATTATCTACATATAAAAGGACTTAGCCCTAATTATCATAAGTTACTATAAGTTCGGATATTCTCGTTGCCATTCGTATTTTATTCGAGTGCTGCTAGGGTTCGATTGTTTTCCAGTATTTACAGTGTAAATTCGGGCTTGTAAGCTCTGAAATTGAGGTTAATGTAATTTAACACATGGCCAATACGTGACAATTTCTATAATATTTACTAAGCTTTGAGGAATCTTATAATAACTTTGTTGTTCTTCCTTCGAATTAGCGACTTGGTCACGTCAACCACGATGCTTATTTAAACTGAACAATATTCGCACCACGTTTTTTCAGTGGCTAGGTAGGCCACCCGCCGATCACCCGGCTCGGGTTTGACCCTGAGACCATCCGCGCTGTAGTCGAATACCGTAACCACTCAGCCACTCCGGAATGGCCTACTTATGCAAAAAATAAATCTTATTCGGGACATCAAGCCATTTTACAGATATTAAACAACCTTAACTAATGAATATCAACCAAAAATAAATATATTCGTATATTCGCGTTACCATTTATAATTATTCCGATCATATTTTATTTGATCGCTACTTGGGCATGGTCGTTTGACAATTTTTTCTGTATAAGTCGGGCTATTAAAGCTTTGTAATAGAAGTTATATAAACTGCCACATTTGGTAGTTTTTGCTGTGTTTATCGAACATTGTACCAAAAAGAATAACTTTTGCTTTCTCCTTCATGGTAATGACTTTTTCACTACCTCGACTTGGGTAGAAAGATATCAGTTTCTCGGCAGATATAAGCAGTTAACCGTGATGAAGTAACTGTAAAATACTTCATGTTGGCCGGAAATGATGTATAATTTCCTACTTCTCATTTCCATTTATAATCCGTTCGTATTATTATTCAATCCCTACTTGCCCATGGAGGTTTGACAGTTTTTACGGTGTAAGTCAGGCTTTAAAGCCTCTAAAGTTGAGGTTACGTAAACTACCACTTTGACAGTTTCTTCCGTATCTACCGAACGTTGAAGAATCTTACACTAACTTCCATGCTTTTTTTTCATTTAACACGCTTTTACCACTTCAACCCATCGCTTGCTTAGGCAAAACAACAAAATTCCCTCGAGTTGACCGTGTAAATCAGGCCTTTAAGGCTGTAAAATTGAGGTTATGTAAACCACCACATTTGACAATTTCTGTTGTATTTACCGAATGTTGAAGAACCTTAATATAATTTCAATTTTTTACATTCAAAGTAAAATTATCACCACATCAGTCATATTGCTTACTTAGAAAAATAGTAGTTTTACCTTATAAGTTGGGCTTTTAAGGCTCTGAAATTGAGGTTTTGTTAAGTGTCATTCTTGATATAATTTCTGTCACATTTATTAAACAACGCCGAATTTTGTAACGTTTTCCACTTTAAAAAATACTTTTGGTAAATTTTGATTTTATTTTTCCTTGCTAAAATGATTTTTTGCATTTTCCAGCTGGTTTTGAAATATTTTAGTAATTCTTTGACAGCTACTGAAGGTCTCTTTAAACACAATGATTGACGAACTGAAAAAATCTTTACGCATATTAAATAATAAATCCTAACAATAATTGAATTAACAAAGACTGAAGGATGATATTTTTTTTATTAAAACCCAGAATCAAATAACTTTTACACCATAACAATATTTTGAAAAATACATTACGTATTTCAGCAACTAAATTTTCACTCCCGATTGAAGGGTTTGTTTAAAAAAAGTAAGTTGAGTAAGACTTTGAAGACTTGAGCCAAATTATTAGAAGCTTTGATTTTATACGCAAAATTCTACTTAAAAAATCTTGGCTTGCTTAACTGTAAAATTGTATTGCAACGTAGTAATTAAAGAAATAAGTTAATTAAATTAAGAAGAATTTCTGATAGTTATTAAATGGTGTATTTAACCAGCTACGCAACGGGGGGAGGGGTTGCTGCGAGAGATATTCAACTAACATAACATGTATGTATATAGTTATTATCCAACTTTGATTAAGTTTCACAAACTATTACTTGAGAGTTAAAGTTAAAGATAAAACACTTAGACAATTTTAGAGAAGTTCCAAGTACATACAAACATCAAAGTTAATAAAATGAAACAATGTTCAGTCAGAACTATTAGCAAGTCTTACTATTAATTGAATTAAATTAAATTAAATACAGAAAAATAATCATCAGAATCGTAGGAAACATCACTAATAAGAAGGACCTGACTAAGGGCCGGTTCTACAATGCTAGTATAACTCGTGGTATAGCTATTCCAAGAATAAATTTATCTGTAACTTTATACTCGGAATATAATTGTAAATGTTCTACAAGATATTTTTATTCCACGGTTTGTTATCCAACCTTCAAAACTCGCGTATATCCTAGGCTCCTAGGATTTTAAGATAAAACGTCAAATTGTTTATGTCATTGTATGTCATTATAACCTGAAATTTTTATTCACCGGTAATAATTTATACGATAAGGAACAATAATGGAAGACAAACGTGACCGCTGCAGCAATTTTACTTACGACGACATCGATCTTTTAATTTCACTTGTTGAAGAAAAGAAAAGCATTTTAGAATGTAAAAGAACAGACGCAGTAAGTAATAAAACTAAAGACTGCGAGTGGGAAAAGCTGGCGGTTACGTTCAATACTAAAGCTACGGAAATGCGAACGGCAAAAATGTTAAGAGCTAAATGGGAATCGCTGAAGAAAAGTAGTAGGAAGGAAATAGCTTCGGCGAAACAATACCAGCGCGGTACAGGCGGGGGTCCTTCTGGTAAATTCAAAAAAAGCCCTTGGACAAACCGCATTGTTTGTCTAATGGGCATAAGTGCCACAGGAAAGACAAATGTTTTCGACAGTGATGGTGGTAGGTATTTTTAATATTCCTCAAAACTGCACGGATTCACTTTTTGCTCTAATATCAGAGAATATTAATACTGCGAACAAAAATAATTATGCTGCTTCAACTCCACCGGAACCAGAAATATTGAATGTCGAGCCTGTAATAATTAATGAAAATTCACCTGTGTTGATTACAGAGTTGGGATATAATACTGATAAATCTGTAAGTTTTTTTTTTTAGTATAAATATTAAACCTAATATTTCGCTATATGAACTGTAGCGAGCAAGCTCCAATATACCAGATTGGGGAAAATGGAACCCGATTATGCTTCGTCAGCCCACCAATGACGCATTACAGATTAAAATGGGAAATGTTCCTGTTGAAAGTTCCCCTCTTTCGATACCTAATATATCAAACGCGACAAATCGTCGAAGACCAGTCTTAAAAAGAAAATCTAATACTTCCCCAGCTGCAGAAACAAATAAGAAATTTTCTGCTCTGGCTGAAAATAAACTAGAATTGGTCAAAATCCAAATCGAACTTGCCCAAAAAGAATCTGAAGCACGAATGAAAATGGAGGCTGAAAAGCACGTGCTTGAAATGAAAATTTTAGAGGTCGAATTAAAAATAAAAGAAAAACAATTATTAACTATTAATTGAATTATATTTTATCGTAGATTTTAAGTTAACAATTACTTATATAATAGTCCGTCCGTTCGCTGCAAAAAAAGCCCTGTCTCTATTTCTCTCTATTCGAGAATCATCAAAAAATACCTCTGCCAGCGTTTTCTGTGGTCAGGTTCGGCGCCTAGGCCTTGCTTCCTTCCCTTGCCGAAAAGTCCGGGAAAACGGCTCTCGGCGCCACGATGTAATGGTGAGACTTTTCAACGAAATTCGGGATATAGCTTAACCGTGGGTTTTCTGAAGCTAAGGTGCTATTGCGAGCATTCTTTGTCAGAGAGATATTTTTGGATTGTTTTCAATGTCTGGAAACATATTTCACATTGCAAGCGAAAAGTCTCAACAAAACATCGGTGTAACATTTTAATTTGAATTTAACAGGTCACATGACCGCTTCTACCACCCGGACATAGTACCCTTTGTTCACCCCGCTGCCCTGCACCTACGACAAAGCGCTAGCAAAAAATCGAGACGGGGCTTTTTTTGCAGCGAACGGACGGACTATAATATTTATAATAAATTGGTAAAATAATTTTGTATGAGATTAGACCTTTTAGTTCCGTTTCCAGGATTTGCTTGTGGTGCTAAGTGTTCACCATGTTCGTTAAAAAATGCATCATTGACGCCAAGGATAGGATCAACAGGAAGAATAGCTTCCTTTTCTTCAATAGCTAAATTATGTAAAACTGCTGTCGCTACAATTACTGTTTTTGATTTATTAGTGGACAACCTCATTCCCAGTGACAAAACGGGAAAACGTCTTTTCCATACTCCATAACTTCGTTCAACTGTATTTCTAGTTCTTATTTGCGATTCATTATACAAAGCTTCGGCAGCAGTTGCGGGAGCTTGTAGAGGAGTTAGTAACTAATTAGTTAGTCCATATCCGCTGTCTCCAAGTAACAGAAAATTTCCCATTTCTCCATTAACAAACTTTGCTTTTAATGCAGAATTGTTAAAAATAGTTTGATCATGTGTTGATCCCGGCCATCTGGCAACTATGTTTTGAATTCGAAGATTGCCATCACACACGGTCTGAACATTCCACGAAAAATATCCTTTACGATTTCTATAAAATTCTGCATCATTTCCGCCAGGCGACTGTATCTTTACGTGTGTACAATCTAAGGCTCCTATGACATTGGGAAATCGTGCTATCTGATAAAACCGTAGAACAGTCTGTTCTCTTTCTTCTTGCGTTCTAGACAAATAAATATATTGCTCTGATTGTAATGCAATTGCCTCAGACACATTCTTTACAATCATACATGCTGAAGTTTTGCTTACTCCAGAAAAATCACCAACTGCAAGAAGCATTGTGCCTACAGCATAAAATCTGAGTGCAAGAAGAATTTTTGTTATGGGGGCTATAGAATGATTTCTAAGGAAAAAAAAGTACGTTATTGAAAACTAATAATTTTAAATAAAAATATGTACCTGTCGGTAGGGGACTCGATGAGATGCTCAATTTCAGTCAACAGTCGCAAAACTGTTGGTTTTTGTAATCTAAACCTAACAAAAAATTGTCCATCATCGAGTTCATCGAAATAATTGTATCGTTCACCATACACTTTAGCTCTTCTAGGTCTTGCTATATAATTTATTATTTCTTCATCATCATCTGACTCAAACACACGCACATTGAAAACATAATTATTTACAGCCATTATAAAATCTTCTAAAAACGTCAACAGAAAATGTGTCAAAAAACCTATCTATTGAATTTATCTGTGGAATAGCGCACTATTCGGTCGATTTCCAGCGTATAAATTAACCCGCCGTTTATACTAACGAATAATCTATTCTCGAGTTAAATAAACTGGTAGAATCAAAATGTAAAATTTATACCTGGAATAAATTTATTCTCCAGTTAAATGAGCATTGTAGAACCGGGCCTTAGGCGACTACACCAATCATGGTCAGCTCTCACTGAACAATTCCTTATATAATAAGTCAGCTCCCACGCACACTTGTCTAGGAGCATTCACCCTGCCGTGAACGTGCTGAGCTGTGCACTCCGGTTCAGGGAATCCACAGCTAGACCGAGTGTCACCTTTCTGGTTCACAGCGGTCATCCACGTGCATTTCGCGTCTCGTGTAATGATCACGTCATATCAACGCGCGTGGCAACTTTCCACGATGCATGCTAGAACATCGCTTCATTACAGTATGAATGGATTATGCAGTGTATTATTCAAATATTTCAGTATTCCAACCATTAAATGCAAAAAACGAGCCCGAACAAACTGTCAAATTGAACTTGTTTTCAGTTAGAGCTAGTTAAAGCCATCTTCTGCTTTAAACAAAGGCTCTTTTTTTTTATTTAATATGTGAACGCTATCGAAGTAGGTAGGAAATGAGAGTTTGCCAAATGTAGTTTCATATTTGTTTCTAAAAACGTATATTTTACAGTCTATAAATTCAAAATGTTAACATACAATCCCAATAGGCGGGCAAACTTCCAATTTTTAGCCTGAGCATTTTAGTACCTCTGCCTTGTTTTACCTTTTCCAATTTTTCAATTGAAACCTTCATTTAACAACTCTAACATTCATATTATAACATTAACTCGATAAGTATCAACAATTTACACATGAAAAAATTAACAAATGGCATGAAATTGTGCTTGAAAATTCATATTCAAGTTTCTATAAAACAACCAACGTATCAAAAATATAACTGTAACCAAGGCAACCCTTTTATCAACCAAATATTAAAACGAGTAAAGGTTAGCCCCGAGACTTTCGCTGAAATTAATTCCGTTGTGATATTTGATGCTATTTTAAATCTAAATGAAAATCCCTTCAATAAAGTTATGACCGATGTTCTCCGCTAAATTAGCTCTTTTGTGAAAAAAAGGGTGACCAGAAAATGAGATTAAATTACGAAATGAAATTAGATATTTGTAATCATGAAAATAAACTGTTATAATAAGATAGAGGGAATGCAGTCACGTTTTCAAGACGAATGGAAGTTTCCCGGCGACGAATTGAAATGCATAGATTTTCATATTGACGCGCAGATGGACGAAGTTCTGGATTTTATACGAGAATTGCTTATACTTGTTCCTTTTATTTGCGAAGCTAATTCGCTTTTTAATTTGCAGACAATTTACTTAACTATCGATCCCCAAAGCTAATAATAATTTTAAAAAAGAATTAAAACGAAGTAGGCCATGGAAATTGCTGAAACGTAAAAAACAGAGTATAACTTTGGTGTGCTGATGTTCGCAGTTTACATTTATATTTGTCCGAATAGCTTATAAAACAATCGTTATAATAAAATTTCGTCTAGTCTGCTTGAATGTTGAAGATTTAACGATTGTGGACGTAATATAAATTTGAGAGTACGTTAACTCCTTAAGGGTCCGCAACAGTACGTTATTATTTATTTCAATACTAAAAGTTTTATTGGTCCTTTAATCTTTTGTTATAATTTGATTCTCTTTTAGATATCTGGTAAGTAAAAATGAGGATGATGATGAGGCGCGTTTAAATTTTGTAATTAATTTTGGCTTGTATGTTCAAGTATTGCATAAGGTATGTCAAGAATTCGGTTTGAAACCCCGAAACATTGCCTTTTGAATGAATGTCTGTGTCCTTTTTTCTTTAGTGTATTTTGTTTGTACATAGTTCCTGCTTGTATTCTTTTCTTTTGACTTTTTCACTTTTTTTTCTGAACTGTTAGGATGTTCTCTTTCCGCAGAGCCTAGTAAAGTAATAATGCATTTTTGCATCGGTGAAAACAAAAAAAAAAACTCAATCGTTCGAGCAGCCGTGTGTGGCCGACCATGATCCAAGGGGAACAAAGCTTACGTACCTTCAAATGTTTGTGTAAAATGGTGTTAATTGCTTTCACACCAATCTTTAGACTTGCTTGAATGCTCCTTACAGTAACATGCCGGTCCTCTTCAATCATGTTCCGAACAAAGACCAATATTCTTTTCGGTAACGGCTGTTTTTGGCTTAGGAGCTCGAAAACTATCATTTAAGGAAAGTCGACCACGTTGAAATTCATTGTACCACCGCTTTATGGTAGCTAAAGAACACGACTTGTCACCAAATACTCCATTGATTTCCCCAAAACATTGTTTACGGCTTAAGCCACGTTTGAAATTGTAAAAATTACAGCTCGATAGATAGTGTTCTCTGTTTAATTCCATGATTTCTTGCGAAGAGAATTACTTAAGCTTATGTATTTTAAAATATTCAAGTACATTTGTCAACCGTCACTGTCATTAAACTTGTAAACAACTAGCTTCCACTGTCAAACAAAATTTGTTGCAAATTTTAATGGCCCGAATAGATAGGCTCAGCGGAAAGAAAACAGCCCTCGTATTTAGAGCTTTTTCACTTTTTCCTCTGGCTCAGTTTCTTCTTTTTGTTCGCCCCACCACTTCTTGAATTGCTTCTTCTTCTTCACCTCTTACTTACCTTCTATTTTTCTTCGATTTTCTTCTTTATCTTCCCATCTTCATCATCTGTATTTATCCACATCTTTTGCTTTGTCCTTCTATTATTCCTTTCTTCTCTTTTTCTTCCTTTGGTCTTCTTCTCGTTTCTGTTCCTTTTTGTACAATACAATTCTACAATTTTTCTCTCAATATTTAACAGCTAAGGAATAATTTTCTATCGGTGAGAGTATTTAAATATGTAAACATATTTTTTTGTTCGTTTTATACTTTTGTTGTGTATAGACTGCTTCCTTTCTTGTATTTGTACTTTTAAAAAATTTCCTGCTTTTCGAGTAAATCTGTAAAGTAGATTTCTTCGTCTTTCCTTTTTCTGCTTCTCCTCTGTTTATTGTTATCGCTTTCTGAACTTTCCTTCAAATTTTTCTTACAATGTCAATGATCTCTGAAGAGAGATTACCTTCTTACGACATCTACTCTTCTTTTTTTATTCACATGTATTTTTCTTTTCTCTTCTCCTTCCTGTCTTCTTCTTATTCTAATCGCTTTTTGACTTTTCATGCAATTTTTCCTAAATTCTTCACCACACATATTTGTTGATAGGAAAGAATGTGAAAGATATTTAAAAAAAAAATGTTTTTCAAGTATTTTTCTTCATACTTTCTTTTTTCCCTTCTTCTCTTTTTCTTATTCTCGTCACTTTTTGACTTTTTATGTAATTTCTCCGCCCATATTTAGCATATGACTTAATAACAATTACCTATTGATCGAAAAGAAAACAGTTTTTAACGAAGCTTTTTCTCCTTCCTATCAAATCTCTTTTCTTTTTTCGTTTTCTTGTGCGCATTATTGGTGACCTGTGTCCTTCTTCTCTTTTCTGGTTTTCTTGTGGATCTCCACAGTATTTTTCTTGTTCTCTTCTTCGCCTTTATTTCTTCTTCTTATTCTTGCTCTTTTCGGCTTTTCATGCAAGATCTTTAAAGTAACGTTTTCCTGTTTCCTTTCGAATCTTTTCTCCTCTTTCTTTTTTAATTCATTAGTTGTGGGTATTGTTAATGTTCTTTGTTGTTCTACTTCTCTAATTTTCTTAGTTTTCATATGAATCTCCACAGTAGATCCCTTTTCTCTTCTTCGTATTCTTGTTGCTTTTTAACGTTTCGTGTAATTTCTCCTTACATACTGAACTTCTGACAAATGACAGTTCCTTGTTGATTGAAAAGTATATTGCAGTGGTCGAAGTGGGGGGGGGATGCGGGGGGATGGCATCCCCCTAGTTTGTTAAAAAAATTAAGCCGTTCCCCTACATTGAAAAGAAAATTAAACCATCCCTCTACTTTGAAGAAAAATAAGACATCCCAGTGCTAAACTACGGGGTTTCATCCTTTAAATATGATTTTTAAAATTAACTATTTAGTAGGTAGCCGGTATGTAAGTAACTATAAACTTTATACTTATTGTATTTATACAGATTGTAAATAGAAATAAACCATAAAACAAAAAAATTCTTCAAAAAATATGATTCATTGTTTGGATTTGGGCACCGCGCGGCTCCCGTTGAGTTTATTTATTTATTTTACAATACCCACAGACAACAGCTATCAATTACTGATAAAGACACTCTTATCAATCTGCGTGTATTAAAAACTAAAAAAATATTGGAGTATGTGGAATCAAGTATCTATTATTAGATTCTTAAGATTCTTAAGTCTTAACCAAATTAAAAAAACTCTGGTTTATTTTTTGTCTTTGTAGCATCGCCATTTTATTTTCCTAAAGTGATAAACTATCTCACACACGTAAATAGGTGGGGGGGGGGGGGCACTGAATATTGGAAAATCTAGCATCCCTCTTGTAATGTTTTCCCACTTCGACCACTGGTATATTGAAAGTTTAACAAAAACTGTTGTACTCTCTTCTTTTGTTTTTTCATTTTCCTGATTTTCCTGTGGATTCCCGCAGTATTTTTCGCTTTTTTCTTTCTCTTCTTCTCTTTCCTTTCATCTTATTATTCTTATAGTTTTTTGAATTCCTATGCAATTTTTTCGTACATATTTTACCTCTGAAACTGTCTGTTAATGGGAAAAAATGTCAAAGATTTTTAAGAAATGTTTTTTTCTGTTTTATTTGGAGTCATTTCTTCTTTGTTAATTAATTTATCGTAGTCGCCTTCTTTGTTATTTTACTTTTCTACGTTTTTGTGATTTTCGTGTGAATCTTCACAGTATTTTTCTTTTTCGTTTTCTCTTCTCCTTTCTGTCTTTTCTTATTCTTGTATTTTTCTTCATTTCTTCCTCCCCTTCTCTTCTTTTTATTCTTGTCGCTCTTTGACTTTTCATGCATTTTCGCCTACATAATTCACCATTAAAACTGTATGTTAATGGAAAAGAATATGAAAGATACTTTGTTAGTTTAGTGTTCTATATTTTTCTGGGTTTCGTGTGAACTTTCGCAGTATTTATATATTTATTATGCTTTCTTCACTTCTGTTTTGCAGGTTCTTTCTTACCTTATTCCTTCCGTCGTTTTGAAATGTTCTTTGTTCTTATACATCTGCATTTAATTATGCTCTTCGTTTTTCTTTTGTTGATTTTTATTTTTCGAAATTTTTAGTTCATCCGACTTTTTTGTTTCTTCTCATTCGCTTTATTGCTTCCTGGCTCTTTATTGTTCGTTATTAGTTTCTTCAACATGTTGGAATTATTCCTTACTGTGACCCAATGTCCCCATCTGTTTTATGTGTTTTGTGTTGTTGTTCTTAATTTCTTCTTTCTTAACTTTAGATTTTTGTCTTATTTAATCATTAATAATTATCTCTTCTTAAATTTCAGCTTCGTTCTCATTATGTTTTTTAGATCTCAGTGTATATTTTTGTAACTACCATCTGTTTTTATTTTATATTCTTCGTATTACGTTTATCTTTCTTTGATATTCTTTGTTTCACAAAATTTTTCTAGTTTTATTTTATTGTTCCTCCTTTATACTATAAGTTTCTTATTTTTTCTTTTTGTTTTGTCTACTCATATCTTGCTTATTTTTGTTTGTACTTTTTTTAATTTCTTATTTTATTTGTTCTTCTCTTATTCTATTACTTTTAAATTTCTGTAGAATTGTTTTGCTTGTGCTTTCGTTTTGATTTCTTTAATTTTAGTTTAATTCGTATTTTTATTTTTCACTTAATTTTTGAAGCTCCTTCTGTTTGATATTATTCAGCTTTGTTGTTCCCATAAAAATGTATTTCGTTTTTCCTCACTTTCCTTGTTTTTGTATTTTCTATTTTCTCTTTCCTTTCCACTGTTTTAGAAGCACCTTGTGTTTGAATTACTTCAACTTTGTTTTCCACTTTTCCTCGTAAAAATATATTTCTTTTTCTTTTCATTTTTCGCCCTCCACTTGTTTCCTTTTCTGCTTTTCCTATTCTGTTTTAGGAACTCCTTCGGTATGGAGTCTTTCTCATGAAAATATTTTAAATTTTCATTAGAAGCTTCTACTTCCTTTTGTATGAAATCTCTGTTTTCCTTTTTAGTCTTATTCTTCGTTTCGGTGTATTTGTTCTTCTTTGTTTTACTCTCTTAATTTCCCGTAGCTTTCTTCTTTTTTCTCGTTTTTTCTCTCTTTCTCGCCACTTTTCTTTAGCTTTAGAAGCTTCTGTTTTTTAAGCTCCCTCATAAAATATTTTTTCTCAGTCTTTATCCTTGATATGTTCATTTTTATTTTTGTATTTCCCTTTTTTATTTTCAGTCTCCAGGATTGGTCCACGAGGATCTGCTCCATGTCGATTGATGATGATGATGATGATGAGTCTCTCCTTCCTTTTTTCCACGTTCCTTGGAGCTTCTGCTTTAAACACTTCTTTTGTTTGTTGTTCTTCAGCTTTGTTTTCCTCATTTTTTCCCCTTTTTCCTTTTTTTCTATTATTCTTTCCGTTTTTTCACTCCGTTTACTTACAGTAAGAACATTTTTCTTTCTTTCTTTAATTCATTCGTTGTTCTAATTTTAGCCGTATTCTATTGTAAATTTATAGATAATGAATGTCCATCTTATATTTCATTTTAAATAATCGTTTTCGATTAAACTCGTAACGATTTTGTGAACTGTACATCTCGTAAATTATATACGAAAAGAATCTGAAATAGGTTAGAGCGTGAAAAATCATGAAATACATCCGCACGTTAGTCCGAAGAAGACGTTTATCACGTCCGTGTTGAAGTTAGTACTTCCATTTTATCAAAGCTGAACTAAAATATCGAACGATAATATTTTTACGACCGTTTTACGAGAGATTCAGTTCGAACACGTGATTGCATTGATATGAATTCGAAATTTATGTGCAATGTCTATGTGTTTGATCTCTCGGGCAGATGTTTCAGCAATAAAAAGGGCACTGCTATGCCCCCGAACGCGTTTATTCACAATGTTGTTAGAGTAGATTATGCCTTGCATTTAGATTTAAAAGAATCCGTGTTGAAAATGGATGCAACATCGACACAAATCACCCTCCAAGTTATTCGAACACATCTAATGTACTTATTCGCTGATTTACGATCCTTATTTAAATTCAGGATATTTGTATTTATTTGCGAGTTTTTCGAATTTCACCGTATATGCATTATGCATCCTATAATCGAATTGTCAACGCCGTCTCATTAATGCTAGTTACAAATTGGACAACCCCTTTATTGAGATATAACGAGCCACGCCTTGTAATCAGAACATGTCAGTAAAATCTGTCTGGTTCGTACCCTTATATTGATATGTGCCTGTAATTTTGCTTGCAGTACAAATGACAAAATTAAACTTGAAAGGGTAAAATTCGGTGTATACCTACCTCGGGGAGAATTGCCGAAGAGATAGAAAACTACCAACATTTTTTACGGCCGATACATGGGTTAGCTGTCTCACTTAATATCCTACTAAGAAAGTTCCTCTTTTAAAAGGAACCTTAGGAAAATTTAGTCGAAGAATTGGTCATGTTTTCCGCTAGAAATGCAATTAAGGGGAAAATTTTGATTTGATAAAAGCTTGCTTGTGTTTCCAGATCATTTTTAACATGAAACAGGTAGATTACTATCGATTACCTACGTTTAGTATTGTATTTGTTTGAGGAGGAAGCTCGGTTAGAATTTGCGGTAAAGAGAAATTTTCATCGAGTAGAAATGTTTCCCAAAATTTTATTGTTTACAGATAAACACCCTTTAGTGGATTCACGTTCAAACTACCGAGATAATCTTGAAAATTAGGCTATTGTACCCAAATTCTTGGAGGTGAAATGTGTCTTGACGGTGTTTAGGGAAATTTCAACAATGCGTTCGTACAAATCCGAACTACATTCCCTTTAGATTATAAAAGAAAGTTTACCATGCAGAAAACTAGAAAATACATAGGCGTACCTTACACCAACGAAATAAACTTTCGGGCATGTATTTAAACTACGGTAAAATTCATTTTGATAATTAAATAAATTAAATTAGTCGTTGTCAAAGCATTTTTCCGAGATATCTCGTCGTTTAGTAATTGGAACGTCGCAAATTTTTATTTAAATAAATATATTTAATTCCGCTTCGTCCACGAAGGTTTCCTTTATGTTACCAAACAGAATAAATAAATTCTGAAACGGACTAGTTTTTGTACACATTTAATTTACTACTAATGGAAACGTTGCTAACTTCACTTTGCTCTCTAAGGAATCGATATTTTTACTAAGTTGGAGTGCTTAACATCACGTTTGGCCTTTTAATTTAGATAACACCGAGCTCAAGGGCTCGAGCCTCCCAAAACCATTCTTGGGAAAGAGTAAAAGTAATTTACTTATTTAATTATAACATACAATTGATTTTTAATTATTACAATACTAATTTTGCATATCTATATAAAACATTACTAATGTATAACACATATCTATTATTAGCCCCTTGCGACGCGACGGCTGTGTCACAATGACGCGCTTACTCCCCACCAACCTATATTTTAAATCATGAGGGCTCAGATGAAACGAGCCTTCGTCTGCATAAGAAACATAATTATGTAAAAACGAACTGAGAACGGAAATTGCCGATCGCAGATATTTATTACTTTCCTAAGTTAAACCGAAGGCTCACTATTGTAAAGCCCAGTTCGTGTTTTAATACGTTACGGTGTGTTGTTTGCTCAGCTTGAGACTTGTATTCGAATTCGTTGTTTCGGTGTCCTGTGTTTTGGGTACAAAATGACCGAAAATAATAAAGTATATTCTGAAAGTGAATTTTACAACTCTTTAAACTCGCTCAGCTACTGAAGGCGAGTGTTTATTATATATTATTATTTGTTTATATTCGCTCAGCAACTAGAGCCCCCCAAAATAAATTATAACGAGCCGCCACTGGCTTTAAGAAGCCCGAATTTATTTATAAAATGCCTGATAGTTTATCAAAAATTTTGCAAAATATGGTTTTCGGTTTAAATCCTGACTTTGGAAATTGATTGTCTCTTCTCGATTTAATTTTGTTTTCATCAAAGATTTTTTACCTATTTTTCTATGTTCCGTCTGATATTTTCTTGCCTAATTGTTTATTTGTACTCTCGTCTCATCTTCCATTTTGCCCACTTCTTTGTTTTTGTTCCTGCTGGTCTTCCTCATCGTCTTCTTCCTCCTCAATTTCCTTTCCATTTTCTACCGGAGCTTCCTTTTCGGCTTCCTCAACATCTTCGTTCTCTTTTTCTTGCTCTGTGTCTTTATCCATGTCTTTCTCTCCACTGTTTTATTCCTTCTCTTTTTGCGTCTTTCTTTTCATACTCCTCCTCACCTTCTTCCACGTCTTCCTCCATATCTTTAACTTATTTTCGCCATAGTTTTTGTATGTCCTTCTGGTTTTCCTTCGCGTTTCTTCTTTATATGTTTTTATGTCTTTTTCAGTATTTTCCTCCCTAACATCGTCTTCCTCATCCTCGTCTTCTACGTTGTCTTCCTCCGCTTATTTCTCGTTGTTGTTTACTTACTTAATCCTTTTGTATCTTTCAGTGTAGGCATGTTGGGCTAAAATGTCTCGGGCTCTTTCCTCCATGCTTCTTTCCATTTTTTTCTGTCCATGGCTACCTGGTTCACGTTGTTCATCTTGCTAATATTCTTCAATGTTTTCCTCCTCTTGTTCTTATTCGCCTCCTTCAGCGCTCCTCTTCGTTCTCTTCCACATCTTTCTCCTCAACGTCTGCTTCCTCGACATCTTCCTCTTCATTTTCTTCCCCATCTTCTATCTTCTTATGAATCTTCATTCTCCTTGTACTCTGCGTCTTCTTCCTCGTGGTTCTCTGTGGTTCATTATTTCTCGTCTTCCTCCACATATTTGCCATCTACACCTTCGTGGTCCTCTTCCGCGTCGTATCCATGTGTGTGATCATGTTCCTCAAGGTTTTTTTCCTGTGCCTTCCTCTTCCATGTCTTCTTTCCCGATCTTCCTCTGTATCTTTCTCCCGGATTTTCTGCTCGTCTTTCCATTTGTCTTTTCGCTTTGCCTCCATGTTTTTCTGGTCATCTTCCTCACCTCTTCTTTCTTGATTTTTTCAGATAGTTTTCCGCATATTTTGCAGTCTTCCTCTTCATTTTCCTTCGTGTTTTTTATTTTTTCTGTGTCTATGTCCTCTCTGCTCGTCTTCATCCACCTCTCCTCCTTGTCTGTCTCACGAGTTTTCCCCCTCGCATTCCCCTTTATTTTTTTTGCTCCGCGTTTTGAACCTGGTCTTTTCCTTGTATGTCTCTTTTTTCCTGGGAGTATTCGTCATCCTTTTGCTAGGGGTTATTCGCCTTGTTTTTCTATTGATTCGGAGTTCCATATTTCTTCTGTTAATCTTCCTATCGTTCCTTTCTTCCTCGTATTTTTCACCCGCAGATTTCCTTTATTTCTTTTATTTATCTTCCTTGTGATCACCTTGCTCGTTGTACTTATTGTCGATCGACTTCTTCCTCTTTCTTCCCCTAATCTTCTTTCTGTCTCTGTTTTCTGCTTATAATCTTCGTTCTTTTCGAATTAGTCCGAATTCCATCGCCGTTTCTTTCACGCGTATTTTTCCCCGATTATCTTCGTCCCTGCTTTCGCCTTAATTCTCATCACCTTCAGCATGCTTCTCTTGTTTCGCCTCAGCTTTTTTTCTTTGCCTGAACACCTTTTTATTCATGTTTGTCTTCTTCATTCTGCTTCTGTACCTAATTTATTCTTTTACGCTTTGTCCAAATTCTGACTGATAATTCATCAAAATTGTTTTCCTTTGTTACTTAATTAAAATTTATTCTTCGTTCGCTATCTTGGTTTGTCTGGTTCATTTTTCTCTGAAAGTTAATATATTAAGTTTTATTCATTTGTATAACAACTACTATATAAGGAGCCCACCAAGGAATTGAAAAATAGCCAATGAAAGCGGTTATAGCCCACCACTTTGATCCAAGTCTAAAAGGCACAGTCTCGCCCGGAGTCCCACCAGCTAAACCTTTATGGTTTATTCAGATTAGTATCCCAATTTTGTTTGTATTATATTACAGAATATATTTCTAGTTATTCATTTATACAATTGTCTAAGTTTTTAACTGCATTTTCTCGTGCAGCCTTTAAAACTGATCGTTTGAATGTCTCCAAATCCTTCCGTCTTACTACCTAGCCATTAAAAATGTAGAAATTAGCATTATTTTACTTTTTTTGTGATGACTTAGTTTCGTAGAAAAATTTCCTCGTCTTGTTAGTTTTTTATTTGTTGCTACTTTTATTCTTACTGCAGTAGGAGTACCGCAAGAAAGGCTGGTAGGTTCTCTTTTGTTCAACTTCTACATGTATGTCTTCTTTAATGCATTACAACATTTTAACACTTGATTTGTCATTTGTGCTTCTTTTCCCTTTCCCTTTTCCTTTAGATGCTAAATAACCAGTGTGCTCATGTTTTCGTTTCTTTTCTTCTCCTGAAATGATTTTATCTGTGTTTTTTTGCTTCTGGGTTTTTTTTTATTATGCTGTCCTTTTTCGCCTTCCTTCCTTCTCTTCGATATTATTCTTTACGACAACGACAATATTGATTGCCATTTAAGCAGAAATTTTCTGTTGCATCCTCGTAGATTTTTCACTGAATATGTTTTCGTTCCTGTCTCTTATTGTTTGAAGTTTTTTTTTCTGTCATTGTTTAAATCGAACGAAATTTAAAAGGTGGCCTTTGAATTTGGTTCCACTTTTAGTTTATGCGAGAGAATGATCGGGTAATAAAACATATCGAAGGCTCATAGTATCATCCCCACAATCGTTTAGTCGTTTATGCACCTAGTAAAAACATATTGATGCAATTTATTGCACCACGAAAGCAGTTTAAAGCGGAAACAATAAAAGTTTATTGCTCCATCAATACGTTGCAGGCCGAGAAAAATGTGAGAGAAAACTACCGGATATGGGTATGGTGCAAATGCACACTCTGTTAAAATAAATGTAGACTAGATGAAATATTTAACCATACTCCATGTTAAAAATGGGGAATATTAATTTTATCGAACGAGCTCATTTTTCTCCTGGATATGTTTTTGTTTTTTTGAGGGGGAATGTGGAGAATGCATCTGATGATTATTTTGTTTTGTGTTGAATACGGGGTAAGTTGTAAGTTTTTTCGAAAGTTCTGGCTGATGTTAATCTAAATACAAATTTTAATTAACCCCTTTTTGGGGCTTTGTTCTGGATTGTTGATATTATGGCAAACGTCGGTCCATTACGCTTATAATCAGCATAGGAGAGTAGACGTTAATAACAGTAAATTCTATTTAAAAATTCAGACAACAGCCCATTTCAAGTCCTAATGTTTTCAAATAATCTAATTGCGAAACGTAATGGTCATTGTGTTTTTGGGGGGTGGAAATTAAACGGCGTGCATTTATAAATGACAAGAGTTACCCGTTCGTGTAGGATGTTGTATAGGTTTGTTTAATCGAACGATACCTTTACGACTAAAACCGTCTATATTGAACCGATTTCAAGCGGAAAGATGACAAATTCAGGAATTACAAAGTTGAATTAACTCTGACCCCGTTAGCTTGTAAACTTTCCGGGCATTCGCGATTAAATCGAGCATTTATCACAATAAATCACCCTATTACGAGATCACAATTTAAATTTATAGTATTAAATTCTCACAAAAACTCTTCCGCTCGCGTTTCAATATCCGTTGAAAAATTGGTTCTATATGTATTCATTCGCATTTAACACTGGGGCTTATTAAACGAGTTTATCGGCAGACTCTGCAAATTCATCAAAATATAGTAGGGCCAAAAATTACCTCTTTTTTCTGCTTCGATAAGCCAGTAATTGCAAAACTGTAGAATTCATCCTGTTTAAAATACTCAAATTTTCATTTTTTGCGGATTTAATGGTTTTATGAAATATTTATCGCAACCACACAGACTTCATTCATATTCACTATTCAGATTATCATTTAGAAAGCGGCGAATTACCTGAGATATAATCAACTGTTAGATTTATAGGGGAAATTATTAAATATGCCACGTTGACTCCATAGGTATAAACCGTACATACTGTAAATAACGCCACCTGAACCTGTTACGCCATTTTAGAATGGAATTTACTTTGTATAATTTGCAGCTGTTTTTAGATTACAATCGTAAGTTAAAACCACAGTCAACAAACATAATCATACCTGCGGTAGCGCTTTTGTTACCATACATATAGTTGTTGAATGGAAGAGGACCTATCACGCTTCGCTGCGGTACCTCTACTACTATGTTTTTGTTTACTGATAAAGTACCGTGTATTACTATCCAAAAACTTCGCAGCGAACTTTCAAATATATAAATAAATTTTAAAAGTTAGCTAAAATTGATTTAAAGTCAAATGACAAACAAAAGTTCATTGCGAATGTTAAATTCCAAATCTATGAATTTCGAATTGATTTTGATAGTCGAGTCGGTTAAAAGCGCAGTACCATCAGCAATCAGCTATGCTTGCGATAATGCTTTTGGTATCATACATATATGTATATGTTGAATTGTTGAATAGGAAAGGACCTACCACGCTTGCCTGCGGTACTCCTACTTGTTAATAAAGTATTGCGCTTTACTGTTCGGAAGTGGTCAGCTCGCTATGGTGTAACATCACTATTCGAATGAATTTTCCATATTTTCTTTCGAAAACCTAATTGGAACTATATGATAGTGTCTGCCTGCATTTAACCTCGTAGTTAAATCTGTCTGCTTTACTTTCTCTAAGGTTAAAAATGATTGCCACCAGCTTGCAAGCATTCGATTGCCGGTCATTTCATGTTGATGAGAACATTCTGTGGTGTTTCTGTAGTTATACACTTACGTTTCACTCTAAGTTATTGTAATACATCCACAACGGTGTTAACACGTATCGAAAATGCCTTTAACGCACTTGCACGAGATGACGAATGGCATACTTCTGAGCGAGTTTACGAAATCGGTAGTGTGTAGAGCTTTGTTTGGTGATGGACTAACATGCTCATCAAAGTGTAATAGAACAAAATTGGACGGACCACCTTTGACACAAAATTACCTTCGAGAATTGTTTGAAGTCACTGATCATATGATCTACCTATTGCTTGATTTTAAGGACGAAGATCCTCAAGAAGACCATTAAGAACATATGTATAAGAAAAACAACAGCTCCTACCAAAATCCCTTCTGCCCAACTGGCAGTAAATGTATTGTAAGAGGAGTTCTATATTTTGTATTTTTTTAATTAAGGAAAAGAAGATATTCTATTGGATTAGGCCTGGATAATGGATATCCAAGTCTAAAATTAGTAAATGGTGGTCATAAAATTACGTTCAATATTTATTGTGTTTTCGTGAGTTTTGGTTTGTGCTTCTGGTACTGGCGGTATAAGGCGGAATGCACTCAAGCCAAGAGACCGATTGTACTAACCACCTATCTGTCCATTGAAGTATCCCAAAAAGACCAGATTTCAGAGCAAAAAGCCAGGATCCTGTTCACAGGAATTTCTCTCATAGTTTGTGGTTCTAGTAAAGCTGCTTCGAACATGTACAGAGGATTCTTCCTGTGTTTTGCATCTTCTACAGCTACACCATGGGTCATTAGCAATTCCCATGGTGTTCAGATGCTTCTTCAGGTGTCCATGACCTGTTAGTAGACCAGCGACGTGTGCTTTTACGTCATCTGTACAATCTGCTGGATATTGTCGGACGAAAATCGCCTTGAACCTCCTTGCAAGTTCCAGTAAATTACCAAGCCAATGATTTATGCTACAATTCAGGTATTTCCCAAAGCCGGCTCAGGCCCAAACAGAGGCTTCTTCGTTACCCTCAATGTTGCTGTGTCCAGGTACCAGATACCCATAGCACTTTGGCCCAGTTGTTTTCGCCGAGCCTATTTAATACTAGCCAGTACTCTAGAACTAGCCCTGAAGCAATTCTGGACAAGCTGATCACCTGAATTGACTGTCACTGGAAATATAGATCCGCAGATACCCATACTGTAAATTTAATTTTGGATAAGACATCCTCTCCTGTGTTAAACAATCCACAGTGTAACCCATCGTCGACTAACTGGCTTACAAAAACACCCACAGATTGTAATAACCACCAGACAAATGCCAGTAAACTATTTCTTAATATTACCAGCATACTGAAAATCTTCTTGCTGCCTGAAATGGTCGAGGAGCAGCAAACTGGTTTCTCACCCGATAAAGATGCTAAAGAACACACATCCTTAACGTCGGACAATTTGTCGAATTTGATAAGATAACAATCTGTGTATGTTCGACAAAGCTATAGTAGGATAGTGTTAAATGACCATAGTAATCGGCGTGCGTGGAGATCCTTGGAATGCATTCACCTAGGTATTGTCCAATTAATAAATAAAATAAGCTTCTTCTTCTTCTTTGTTTTAAAACTTTGTCTTGTTTTTCTGTTTTACTAAGCGTCTTGAGATGCAGAAGTCCAGCTTTCATGCCATCTCTTGGGTGGTCGGCCAGGAGGTCTCCTAATATTTGGCCTTTCGTCTCTTGCCTATTTTGCCCATCGATCTTCCCCCATTCTGTTAACATGATCCCTCCAGTATCTTCGTCTCGCTCTTGTAAACCTTTCCACGTCTTTTACTTTGAGTTCTTCACGTATTGATGTACTTCTCATTTGATCCCTTAATTGTTCTTAGCGTTTTCATTTCGGTAGTCCTCTGTATGTTTTTTGTTTTTGAGGTTTCTGCTCGAGTTTCCGCTGCGTATATAGCACTGGTCTAATGGTGGTTTTATATATGCGGACTTTGCTTTCTGTGGACATGTAGGTACTTATTTTTCCAGATGAGATGTCTTAGATAACCTGATATTCTCGAGGTTTTGTTTGCTTGGGTTCGAACCTCTTGATGTAGATTTTTACCGCTCGATATTTCCATTCCTAGATAATTACATCGCATATTTTGTTTAATGGGTTGGTCATTTACTGCCAGTTTGAATTTCTCGATATAACCATCGATTCTACGATTCTGTCTTCTCTGCTGATATCTGCATGTTAAAATAAGCAATTATAAAAATTATATTAACATAAAAGCTATTCGTAGTGTAATTTCACAGTATAGACCACCACTGAAACATTCGATAGTTCCATATTGGTTATCGGATTATTTTCCACCCGAACAACTGCCAACATAGAAAAGGTTTTAGTTCAATTAAAAGAACCGTCCGGTTTCATTTTATGAATTGTTTTATCTGTCACTGTACTCGATGAAGTGTTGAAAATTAATATGTTATGAATAAATTAATCCGGCTCATAAAATTTCATAACTTGGCGCAACCCCCATAAAATATACTGAAACAAAACGCTTCCTGCATTAAAATTACCTTTGCCTGCTTTGTCTTTCCTTCCTTAATCGATTTACAAAATATTTTCATGCGTAAAACGTACGTTTCGGTCGTTGAAGAAACGCCCTGTGCGATCGTTAACTTAATCCTGCCCGAGTGAAAATCAACTTGACGTAATTACTTATAAAGCTAAATATTGGAGTTGTAAACAATGAGTTTGAAACTCAGCCAATTGGATTGGAAAGTAAGTTAAAAATTGCACTTTGAAGATTACGGAAAGGGTAAATTGTATTCTTATTTTATCAGTTTTGAAGAAATCTTGCAGAAATCTTGCTTCTTTGCGTAAACCTCAAACCTTGGCTTTCGTTATCTTCTTTTTTCTTCGATTGTTCTGTTGTTATTTTTCTGGCATAAACGTGAAACCTGTTCATTTGAAGCTTTCCTGTCTCTGATTCTGATTGGTGCTGACTGTTTGTTTTTTCGTAATATTTTTCTTTCATATCATTTCTTTGTCCTCCCTTCGTCTCCTCAATCCTCTTTCTTATCCTAACTTCTTTTGCTTCTTCTGTCCTTTCGGTTTCTTCGTCCCTCCTTTCTCTTTCATGTCGTCTCGCTTTCTTTGCCTTCACTCTTTCCGGTTTCTTCTCTTCTCCATACATTACAGCTTACAGGATATATCCTACCTTAATTTTAGTATCCAAATTTGTGCCTTAATATCTTATTTGTTTCGTCTGTTGCTGTATTATTATTTTTCTGAGTTGAATCCCAAACTGGTTCACTTCATTTGCAGCATTCTTCTTGCTCGTTGTTAGTTCCCTTCTTCTTTTCTTTTCTTTTATAATGGTTGGTGCTGATCTTTTATTTGTGTTTCCGTGTTTTCTCATCTCTTTTTCTTTCTTTACCTCCTCCGTCTGTCTTCTGAGTTTCTTTTCACACCTTCTTCCTTGTTTGCTTTCGCCTTTTTCTCTTCTCAAATAAATGTCACAGCTTTCGAAGAATCTCTTAATTTGAGGTTTCAACTTTATGCTATGTTATTGTTTTTATTTCGTTGGCTGCTGTGTTATTATATTTCTAAGTTGAATCCTAAACTGGGCCACCTCATTTGAACCTTTCGTCATTGTTTCTTGCTTTCTGTTAAATTTATTTCTTCTATTCTTCCCGTTTATTATGGTTGATTATGGTGTTTTATTGTTTTTTTTTTCTTTTCATTCATATCCTTTCTTTTTATTTCTTCTCCTTCTCGTGCTGTTCTTTTTCTTTATCTCCGTCTCCCGATTTTTCCTTTCTTCTCCATTTCTGTTCCTTTTCTCCTTTCACACTTTTCTCTTCCTTCTTTCCTCTATATATTACACCTTTCATGAAATCTCTTCTATCTTAATTTGAATTTCCAACTTTATGCCTTATTATCTTCTGTATTTCGTCTGTTGCGGTGTTTTTACTTGTCCGATTTGAATTCTAAGCTTGTTCATTTCGTTTAAAGCTTTCTTCGTTTCTGCTGGTATTCTGTTGGTCCTCTTCTTCTTTCCCTCTCTTTTATTCGGGTTGGTTTTATCCCATTCATATCCTGCGCTGTTGGTTTTTCTCCCTGTTGTAGTCTGTCTCTTTCCTGTCCTTTTTCTTCTTCCTCTGCTCTCCTTTCTGTTTCCTTATCTCTCCAATTTTTCTTCACTTGAATTCTTTCTATTTCTTCTCTGTTTTGTTCATTTCTACCCTCTTTTTCTTTTTATCTGCTCTTCGTTCATTCGCATACCCTCTTCTTCTTTTTCATCTCCTTATTTTTATTTGCCTTTATTTCATTCCATCACGTTTCTCTTTCATATCATATGCTCCTTGTTTATGTTCTTTCCCCTTTTTATTTTGTTTCCGTTCTGTTTCTTTTCTTCTTCGTACGCTTTCAGTTCCTTTCCTTTCTTTTTGAACACTTCTTCTTCTCTACTCATCTACTCATCTCATGTGCCTTTTCTTTTGTCCTCTCCTTTCTTTATCGTCTCGCCTTCCTTCTTTGACTTCTCCCACCGCTGTTTCCTCTCTTCTTCCTTCTTTTTCATCTCCACTCCCTGGCGTTTCTTCCCTTCTTCCTTTTCATTTCCTCTCTTATGTCCTTTCGTCTCGCTCGTCTCCCCCTGCTTTGCCGTGTTCTTTTGGCTCATTTGGATTTTTTTGTATCAATATTTTCTTCATACACTTACTTTTGAATGTAAAGTTCTCAGTTTTAAAAATTGCGTTTTTCTGTACCTCATTCTTTAGAAAACAAATAATCATTTCTAGTAAAATTTCGATCATTCCGCCAGCGTTCTTGCTACGTTAACTTTCAATAGTGAATTCGTCTTAAGTTATATAAAGTACTAAAAGAGGGTCTGCCGTGTAAAACTGTGGCGTAAAATCTTTTATGAGGTCTGGCCAACATGATGAGCTTAAATATAAACTTCACCGGGAAGTTGGTTTGAGGTTGTTTCGGTTTTAGAATTTTCAGTCGCGAAAATTAATAAGGCATATTACGTGGTTGAAACCGCAAACATTTCTGTTAAGGGACCGCCGGAATTAATTCAAACTTCGTACGAATTTATATTTTATAACTTAAAACATTTGACAACCAGTGACAGTTTTATGGTTTAATTATAATTTAATGTTTAACAGTAAATAAAGTTATTGTAAAATATTAACGTTAGTGCTTTAAAAAAATTACAGAAATGCGTTTGCGAAATGCTTATAAATTTATAGATAAATAGTTGAAATCGCAAATATTTGAACATTAATGTTTCAATGCACCTTCTTTAAATGTTGCTTTGTTTGTTTCAGAACGGCGGAGCCAAAGATGGTTTGGATATGAACGTTTCTCCAGCGTGGTCCAAAGGATACACAGGAAAAGGTGTCGTTGTTTCCATTCTTGATGATGGTATACAAACTAACCATCCCGACCTTGCCCAAAATTATGTAAGTATTTGTTTTATATTAGTTACTGTTCGTATTCGTTTTCAGCTTGTAGCTTTATCAGGAAAAAAAATTGAATATATTTACCAACGATGCAATGGGTGTCTCTTTCTATCTTATTAATTTTCCATAAGTCTATCTCTGGGCATTTTTTTAACTGTTAATTACTGTGCACGTTTACTTTTAAAATTTGATTTTTTTTGCTTTGAACTGTGTATCGCCACGCCCCAAAATTCTAAAATTATTGCCAAAATCAAGCAGAAAGAAATTTAATGATGAAGATAAGCTACCTCATCAAAAGTATAACGTGGAAAAAAATTCTGTCGCTTTTTTGAACAAATTTATCAACAATGCATTATGTGTCTTTTTCTATCATTCTAATTTTCTATAAGTCTATCTCTAGGCGTTTAAAAAAAAGCGTTACTACGTATCTGTGCACTTTTACCTTTAAAATTTGATTTTTCTGCTTTGGACTGTGGACCCCTCGCCTTAAAAATCTAAATTTTTAAATGATCAATAATTATTGCTAAAATCAAACAGGAAGAAATTTAATGATAAAATTTTAAAACTCACGAATTACAATAGAATGGGCATATTTTGAATAGATTTATGATTTGTGTCTCTTTCTATCTTACTAATTTTCCATTAAGTCTATCTCTGGGCGTTCTTTTTTAACTCTTAATTACTACGTATCTGTGCACGTTTACCTCCAGAATTAGATTTTTTTGCATTGAACTATGTATCCCAACGCCCTAGTAATTATTGTTAAAATCAAACAGAAATAAATTTAATGATAAAGTCAGACCACTTCATTTTAAAACTCACGAACTACAATCAAGATTATTGTGTGTGGTGATCAGCTCTTAGAGCTGGGTGGTCGCAGCCTACAGCTACTTTTACTAGGGAAATGTGTTCTCTGCAGTGGTTTCCCGTTGCCTTCTGCAGAGTTTGTGTATTAAGTGTATACTATATGTGTCTTCATCTACAGACAAAATAAAAAGAATAGGATACGAAAAAGATACTAAAAAGGATGTATTAGTCTAGCAAACTAATCACTCATATGAACTTGCTAATGAAATGTCTTCAAGACCCCCTATGCTCCGGTAGGAGCGAGAAGGACTTATATACATACATACATACATATGGACGTACATGTGCGTCTTGTTAGAATAGAATTAAAACGAGAACAGCACTCACGTGACTATGCGCCGTAGACCTGAAAGCGTTCGGGCTAGTCCAAATTGTTACGGAAGGGGAGACTCTTTGTTGTTTGTCCTTGGCGTTCGTTTCGTGTTTAGCTTAGTTAAAAATCTTGTGTTACGCCACTGAAATTTTCCCGCCGCGCAGATCGTTGATGACGTACATGTCCTTCTCGTTTTGATTCTACTCTACTATCTGAAGGAGACCACTCCGCAGATAGAAATTGTTAATTGTAATCAAACGATTAATTAAATGGCTTCACTCGCTCAAGTATCGAGCTCGAACAGTAGGAGAATTCCAGACTTCTTTGTAAAAATCCTTACCACTGCGTGAGATTCGAACCCAAGACTCCTAGCTAGGAGCCGAGCACTCTTATCACTCCGCCAACAAGCTTCTGTTCAAGATTATTACGTGAAAAAATTCTGGTGTGCTTTTTTTTTAAACAGATTTATCAACGAATAATTGTGTGTCCCTTTCTGTCTAATTTTCCATAAGTCTTATCGCTGGAAATTTTTTTTAACTGTTAATTCCAACGTATCTCTGCACATTTACCTTTAAAATTGGATCTTCTTCTCTGAATTTTGGGCCCCCACGCCTCAATAATCTAAAATTATTGAAACATAAACAGAAAGTATTGCGTGGAAAGTTCTGGCGCCTTTTTTAAACAATTTTATCAAAGTTACATTGTATGCGTCTCTTTCTGTCGTAATAATTTTCAATAAGTCTATCTCTACGTGTTTTAAATTGTTAATTATCACGTATCTATGCACATTTATCTTTACAATTTGATTTTTCTGCTTTAAACTGAGGACCCTGCGCCTCAAACATCTAAAATTATTGTTAAACTCAAACGGAAAGAAATCTTGATTTTTCTGTTTTGAACCCCACGCTTCGAAACTCCAAAATGTTTAGATGATCAATGATTATTGCTAAAAAAATAAAGTCAGCAAGACCAAATTTTAAAACTCCCCAGCTACAATCAAAAGTATTGTGTGGGAAAAAATTCTGGCGCATTTTTTAACAGATTTATCAACGATTCATTGTGTCTCTTTCTATCATACTAATGTTTCGTAAGTCTATCTCTGGGCGTTTGTTTAAATCCGTTAATTACTATCTATCTGTGCAAATTTACCTCTAAAATTTGATTCTTCTGCTTTGATCTGTAGACTCCCACACCTCGAAAATCGAAATTTTTTTAATTATCAATAATTACTTATATCTAGAATCAGACTGAAAGAAACATGGAAAAAATCTTTTTTTTTAACAGATTTATCAACAATATATTAGATATCTCTTTCCATCTTAGTAATTTTCCGTAAGTCCATCTCAGAGCATTTTTTAAACCATTAATTACTACGTATCTGTCCACTTTTACCTTCAAAATTTGGTACCCTCAAGCCTCAAAAGTTTAAATTTGTCAAAAGAATTAATAATTGTTACAAAAATCAAACAGAAACGAATTTAATGACAGTCAGGCCACTTCATTTGAAAACTCATGAACTACAATCAATAGCTACTGGGTGTCTCTTTCTACCCTTTTAATTTTCCATGAGTCTATCTATGGGCGTTTTTCAAAAACCGTTAATTACTACGCACATTTACGCCCAAATGTTTTTTTTTTCTTTGAATTTTGAGCCTATGATTTTTAATTAGTTATTATTTAATTATTGCCAAAATCAAACAGAAATAGATTTTAATAATACAATTAAGCGACCCCTTTTTAAAACTCGCCATCTATAATCAAAAATATTGCTTGGAAAAAATTTCTGGTGCATTTTTTAACTAAATTTGAAGCGATACATTGGGTGCCTCTTTCTATCGTACTAATTTTTCGTAAGTCTATCTCTGGGCGTTTTTTTTAAACTGTTAATTACTATGTATCCGTATACTTTTACTTTTAAAATTGAGCTTTTTTTGCTTTGAATTTTGAGTCGCTGCCCCTCAAAAACTCACCAAGTATTGCCGCATTTTTTGAACAGATTTATCAAACAAATATTGGGTGCCTCTTTCTATCTTACTAATTCTCCATAAGTATATCTCAGGGCGTTATTTAAGAACCGTTAATTATTACGTTTGTTATTTTTGCTTTGAATTTCGAGCCCCAACGCCTCACAAATCTACAATTTTTCAATAATTAATAATTATTGCTAAAATCAAGCAGAAATAAATTTAATGCTGAAGCCAGCACGACCTCATTTTAAAGCTTCAATCAAAAAGTATTGCGTGGAAGGTAATAATACCGTATGTTTTGTGACACATGGTCACTCGAATAATTTACCTTGAATTAACAGGTAAATATTGGATAATTCTCTAGTGGGCATTGTTTTCTGATGTAATGGGTTCGTTAACTACAAAATATTACCTACGTTTATGTGTTACATACATGTGCATCGGAGCAATAACGAGTTACGTAACGTGTGTAATTCTAATTTCCATTCTGCTGTTTGTCTATTTATTTGTCAATCAATTAAATCGCATAAATGGAATTGAATAATCATCGCTCAATTCCGATTTTAATTATTTTAATTTTATGTTGCTAGTTTCATGAGATTAATTTGTTAGCTGGAGTTTTCATGATTTTTTTTGTATTTCGGTGATTTTTCTGCTGAAAGGCAATAAAACCGTTTGTTTTTCCGTCGGTGTATTTATCTGAAAAACGTTGCAACTAGTTAAATATACAAACTGTTAATGAAATAGTAAATGAATTGCTTTCGCACTGTGAAACAAGTAAAACACATTTGTCTGGCCGTCCAAAAGCAATCCTCTCTAACTGTAAATGTTTTTAACAACAACCGAATGATCTATCGACGATTTAAATCACATTTACAGCACATTTGTCGATCTATTTATCTAGGATATCCAAAAGGTTCCCTTTATAAATCAGTCTTTGTCGGTACCGTCACTATTTGCACAATTGATTTTAGCTCAACTACGAACAATGTGCATACAAATCGTTACAAACAGCACTAAAGCCCCTTGTAATCCTTAATAATGCCTCGTTATAATAAGGATATTTAATTAAACCATATTGAAAATGTTGTTACATTTTGCTGATTGAATTGCTGGATTTTTTATTTATTTGAAATTTGTTGCCCGAATCGTCTGACATAATAATTGTTTGACACAAAAATAATGTTTGCATAATAAATAACAGTAATTAGTTCCGTCAGTCGGATATAGAAAAAGAGGTAAATCACCTTGAGGCATCTACATAATTGATTTTTATTATCCCCTTATCGAGAAAGCGTTCGTATGAATAGATCATTATGTGAAAACAAAGACGTTCATAAAGGATCAGGCGCGTAGTTCGTCCTAAATTTTAAATAATGGATATAAAGAGGGTCAAGGGTGCATCGTACGCTTTTATAACCAACCTAGCCTTTTGTTGTTCGCCTTAATCAATTTTTTACACTATACATAAATGAAAACTGATTATCAGTCCCCTTTTTAAAAATTACTTGTATCCTGTAAAAGTCACAGGAATAGAAAACCTTAAAAATTTGAAAGAAACCTTCAACCTTATTTTTGAGATAACTTAGTTGGCCATGATTTTTATTTCTTCTTTTATTGTTGTGAAAACAATTCTTTTTCACGCACAGCCCTTCTTTTGTTTGTGTACATTTTTTGAGTTTTTTCAGGTGCTTCAGGCTTTATTATACATTCTTGAGAGCCCTCGAATTTCATAAGTGAAATTGGTTTGGTTTAAATAGAAAATTTTGGGTTTGAGTTTTAACATTAATAACATTCAAACATTTGAAATGTTTGAGATCTTCAGACAAAAAATTGTATATTTTCAGCATGATTTAAAAGAAACTGTTGATTAACTGTGAGTTTTCAAAGTAAACTGTTAGATTTCCATTAAAGTGTTTAAATAGTTTCGTTGATAAAAGTTTAGCAAAAGCAATTTTAGTTAAAAGTTTGAGAAACTTTCTGGGAAGGCAGGAATACCAAAAGAAACGTTGGAGGGATATTTTTCTTGAACGCAAGTGACTCAAATTTTATTAACGTTTTCTTTCCAAATTGTTGTTAAGAAATTTCTAAAAAATATAAACTAAAACTACAAAACGCTAGACTTTTTGTTGAAAATACTCAAATTTATTTTTATAAACAACATTAAAAAATTCTTATAAATTTGACTCAAGATAAATTTCTTATTTTGTTAATTAAAATCTGAAACCTGTAAGTTTGAAAAAATTAACTTTACTTCGAAAAATAAATTTTCGAGCTTGAATTTTAACGTTAGGGAAGATAGTTAGTTACTTTGGTACTTCAAATTTTGAAAATAGATTATGGATTTCCGATCATAATTGAGACATTTTCGAATTTTAATCATAGTGAAATCAGTTCTAAAATTTTCAAATAAAATAAAATTTGGGCCTCGGGCATTAATACTAAACTAATTTCGAGACTTTGAGTTTCGATTTCGAACTTCAGGCTTATTTCCATTCAGAATGTCAGTGCTTCTGGATATTTGTAAAAGATTTTATTTATCTCAAAAGTTAAAATCTTTTTCTTGTTTGTTTTTTCTTTTTTGAGGAGAGGAATGAAATTCCTGTGTCTGATTTTCTTTAACTCAAATTTATTCCAAAATCTCCGAAGAAATTCGAATTTCCCAAGCCTTCGTCATATTTCCTTCAATTCTTTTTCTCTCAAAAAATATTGATCTGGATTTGCCTTTTTCCTCCAATTTTAATGACCTTTTCGAACGATGCTTTTGAAAATTTTACAGTCTTTTTTACATGCTTGCTTGGGTTTTTTAAAATTCTAAAACGTACAAAACTTTCAAATGCTTTTGAACTTAAAATTTCGGACGTATTTAATTTTTTAAAGTACCTTCTGCATTTTTTTTTTGTTTATATTCTTCTTTTGTTGTTGAGATTTTTCTCGATTTTTTTTATGATATTTTTTTCCGGTTGAATTTATTTTTATATATTTGTAGACTAGGAATTCGAAGCTTTCCAAGCCTAAGTGTTTCCTCAAATTGTGTTAATTTTTTCAATATTTGTGAATAACAAATCCTACTCCTTTTTTCCTGTTAATTTTCGGCCTGGATTCTTATAAATATTCTCATTTATCGACCTTGTGTTCATAATTTTTTGAAAAATCAAATTTTCTGCGAAATTAAATTTAGAAAACCTCAATTTGAATGTTCGTCCTTTCTAACTTCCTTCATTTTTATCTGAAATTTCTAACCTAACCTAGTTCAAGTTTTTCTCAGGCTTTCTCTAGATTTCTGTAAAATTTCGGAATTTTCTCTACAACTAAATTATTTGTTTTTCTTCATTTTTCTCTAGAATTTGTAATGTAACCTAACCTAAATCAAGCTTATTTATTAGGCTAGGCAAAATCTTCTCCGATTTTTGTAAAACTTCAAAATTATCTTTATTACTAAATTTTTTTAGGAATTTCTTAAGTTCTTTTTTCTGTTTCCTTCATTTTTCTCTGACCTAATCTAACGTAATCCGAGGAGTACCATAAAATTTCAGATTTTTTTTTGCATTATTTTAAATCTGCATAAAATTCATTTTAAACTCGAATACTTGTAATTAACCATAATTTCAATCAATTAATAAAATACATAATGATTTTTTAAAAATATCCTTTTATAAATGATATCATCTCAAAAGTCTCACGATTGAAATAATATATATATTTTTGTTTAATTTTTTGTTCTAAAATCCAATATTCACAATGCTTTATTGATAATAAATTCAACCTTCATGTAATTGTTCATCATAGGGATATAATATCATTGAAATATGAAAAACTTGAAATAAGAGGTGTCTTTTATTTATTATTAGTTTGGTTTCTTCGCCAGCAGAATTGTTAAAATTACAAATACATTCTTGATTTTTAATTTCACTCTGTGCATCTGCACATTGTTCTCTGACATCTTCAGATACTTCTTGTTTATAATTATTTTTCAATTCAGCTTTAATTTCTTTAAGTCTTCTTTAAATTCTTCATCTCGTTTCTTTGAATCTCCTTTCAATTCTTCATGTCGTTTCTTCGAATCTTGATCTCCTTTTTTTCGAATCTTCTTTAATTTCTTCAAATTGTTTCTTATTTTCTTTTTTAAATTCGTCATCTCTTTTCTTTGAATCCTGTATAATTTTTTTTAATATTTCTAACACATCTTCATTTTTCTGAACTTGAGTCGTTTGAGTTTCGTGATCACCTACATCTAGTTCAACTAAATTATGATCTTCCCCTACTTCAGATTGTTCCTCTTCTACTCCGTCTTCATTCCTTCTTGAACTACTTCTTAACATCCTTTTATCCATGTTTATATTGAATAATAAATTAAATTCGTTTGGGAAATACTTTCTAAATATTTTTTTCTGTTTTCCTTAACTTTTTATGGAATTCCTAACCTAAACCCGGCTTACCGAATTTTTCTCAAGCTAGTCTGCCTGCTAACTTTCGTTTTTTCTTCTATTTTCCCTATTTTTATCCTGGACAACTTAACCTAACCTAATCCAAGTTTTCTCAAAACAGGCTAAATCTTATCTGTTTTTTTTTTTGTAAAATTTCAAAATTTTCTGTGCAACTACTTTCTGAGAATTTCTTTTTCTTAATTTGCTTGTGAAATATGAAAAATGCCATGCCTTTGCTGGAATTTGAACCCGAGTCCTCATAGTTAATAGTCAGGGACACTGACCACTACTCCATAATACAAGCAAATAGTACTTTTTAGAAGAAATAATTTATAAAGTTTTTATATTCACGTAGTTATATTCCCAATAGGGGTAGGGACAAAAACCCGAAAAGTTCCCACCCAACGAGTGTCCGAAACATCCCCATTTTTCGTGAAAACTCACCCCTAGCGTGTATAGGTTACAGTTTAATAAAAAAAAATTATAACGCGTTGCTCCGATTCGCAAAATATATAGGAAATGAAATGTTTATTATTAAATTCTACACAAAAAAGGTTATATTGTCCTTTTGGCTAATCTCCATCCTACTCCGGCAAATTGCGTTCCAAGTTAAAGGGATAGTTCCGAAAGTCAAACTGAACACAACACATAACTTAAGCCTACTAGAGACTAAAACCACAGTCATGCCCGCACTAGTGGGGTATTTTAAGCCTTAACTGTAAACGTTATTTTCGCGAATTGGATGGGGATTAGACAAAACATCAATATAGCACGTTTTGTGTAAAATTTAATAAAGAATATTTTTGTTTCTATAAACATTTCCCGTTTAAACAACGGCTAAAGAGAAAAATGAGAAAAACAAGCACAATGTACGAGCTGGGGGGTGATTTTTGGTAAATAAGGGATGTTGCGGACACATATCGGTTGGGAACTTTTCGGGTTTTTGTTTCTACCCCTGCTGAGAGTTTATCTACGTAATATGAAAACTTTATAAATTATTTCTCCTATTCTATGTTTTAATGTTTAATTTGCTTGTACTCATAAGTTGCTTCTAAATAAATAATAAATAAATATTAAATATTGTCAACTAAAATTTTTATTAATAACATATGTTGTAATATAAACACGAACACAATAATAATTGTATAATAACAGAGTTTCTCTTATAATGAGAAATATATTAAAAAATATACATATAATTATTGTAATTAATCAGCCTTCATCTAAATTCTACTCTGTGGTATCGCGCGAGAATTTAAAAACTAGTGAGACAACATAATTTTAACATTTTGATAATAAATATAATATAAATTTTAAAAAAATAAATATAAATTTTCACAAGCGCGGAGCCCGATTGAATCCGGGCCCCTCCAAATTACGGGCCCTAGACATTTGTCTTACTTGTCTATTGGTTAATCCGGCCCTGTACTTCTCAGGCTTGACCGCTTTCTAACCTAATCGAAATTTTTTCTTGGCCTCTGGGTTTTTGTAAAATTTCTTGTTCCGAAAGTGCTTGGGGCTTTAAAGCCCTTTGGCAGTACTTCAATTACTTTAAAAGTGCTTCAATTACTTTAGACGTAATTGAAGCACTTTTGAAGTAATTGAATTACTTTTACAGTAGTAATTGAAGTCCTTAAAACTGCTTGAAGCACACCAACGCGTTTCCAAATACGTCTATTTCTACATTAATCTAGATCTAGAGAAACAAGTCTCAGCAAGAAAATTCGGGAACGGCGAAGGTAATCAAAAACAAAGCGGAGCTTGACTTCAGTAAATATATATCCGTTGAAATTCGCCAAGAAGTGCGCCTTAACCGATCGAAATTTTGAAAATGTAGTTTTATTAAAAGCAAATAGTTCTTTATGTAAATGTAAATGGTAAATGTAAGTGCATTTTTTAATTTTATATTTTGTTTTTATGGAAAGTAAAATATATCTATATTTTTAGTAGGGTTTTGTTTTTCTTCATCAAAAAAAATAATAATTTAGTGGCAAAATGCTTCAATAGTTTATATTTTTCAAGCCCTTAGTATAATAGTTATTTATGTACCAAGGGCGTAAAGAAACTTTTATGGCCTGAGACGTGATTTTAAGCCCGAGGCGTCAGCCGAGGACTGGCTAAATACACGTCGAAGGCCATAAAAGCACGTTATGCCACTGGTACATACATAATTTTATACACGATCGAAGATTTTAAAACTGAAATAAAAGGAATAAATTAATTTTCTACCCACCTCGAGTAGTTAGTTGCTCAATTATTTATTTTTTTTACTGACTACTGTAACTACTGTCAAATGATTGAAGCAGGTGCGTCTAGGAATATTCACATAAATAATTATGTTAACTTTGTTGTTAATACAAATTGCCCTAAATAGAGTTTTAATAAAGTGCATACTTTCGATTTTAATTTAAAAAAATTCTTTATACGACTGTTAAACTGTTTATCAATTTTTGACGTTTCATTATAGCCCGGCGGGCTATAAAGACGACCACGGGCTATAAAGAGACGTTTATGTCAAAAAAATTCAGACATAATTATCACATTATAATGCGATCGTGCATAAAATGCTTTATGCAGCCCTTTGCGGGCTTCAAATACTTTCCAATGAGTACTTGAAACCCTTAAAGGGCTTCAAATACTTTTCAATAAGTATTTGGTGCTTGGTGCTTTATTTTTCAAATACTGTGCTTGGTAATTGAAGCACTTTTAAAAATGAAAGTACTTGGTAATTGATACTTTAAAGCACTTTAACAAAGTGCTTGGTGCTTGGTAATTGAAGCACTTTGCAAAAGTGCTTTGCCCAGCTCTGTTTGTAACTTAACCTAACCTAATTCAAATTTTTCTCAAGCTAGGTCCAGTTTTTTTGGAAAATTTTGTAAATTTTCTCCGCAACTAAATTTTGAAAACCCTTTTTTCTCTTTCCTTCATTCTCTGTTCTAACCTAACTTAATCCAAGCTTTTCTTCAAGCTAGACCAAAACTCATGTGCATCATTATAAAATTTCAGAATTTTCTCTGTATCAAAAGTTTGACGATATCTTCTTCGAGTTTTTGTAAAATTTAAAAAAATTTAAAGATTTCTTTCTGGAAATCCTTTTTTTTAATTTTCCTTTATTTTTATCTTGAATTTCTAACTTAACCTGATCTAATCGAAGTTTTTATCAGGCTAGCTTACCTTATAAATTTCGCTTTTCCGCTGTTTTCCTTAATTTTGTCCACGAGTATTCTCAAGTCACGCCAAATCTTCTTTGAATTTTTGTAAAATTTAAACGTTTTTCTATTCGCCTGAATTTTGACAATTTCTCTTTGATTCTCTCTATTTTCCTTAATTTCCCTTGGAATTTGTAATCTAACCTAACCTAACCCAAGCTTTTTCTCAAATTCCGGATTTTGCAATTTTTCTAATTTTTCTCTGCAGCTGAAGTTTTCTATGAACTTTCTAACGTAACCTGACCTAATCCAAGTTTTTCTCAGACTTTGTCTTCTTAGTTTTTTTTTTTTTGCTATTTCGCTTCATTTTCCTCTGGAATTTCTGACCTAACGAAACCCCAGTTTGTCCCAATCTGGGTCTCTGAATTTTTGTAAAATTTCAAAATTTTCATCGATATAAAATTTTCGCCAATTGTTTGCATTCATTTGGGGGAAATTGCGATGTTGTGATTTTCAAAAGATGCTTTTAACCACATTTTCCCCTGTTTTTTTCTTTAACGCTTTAGGTTTTCCTTGGCTATGTGTTTGAATAAGTTTCTTCGCTATTTTCCAAACCTAATTAGAACTGTTTTAGACAATTTCTTTAATTTCGTTCAAGCAAAAAAACGTGGTTTGAGTCATGACTAGAAACTGTTGATTTAAATTATAAGTTGCAATATTAATTTTTTTATTATTATTCTGGAAACTAAAATTTACTTTGGCGGAATAATTTAATGTGTCTGAAAGTAGGTAGTTCAAATCCATGCGAATGTGTTATCTTTCTCGGTACAGAATTTTTATAATTAATTAAATACATTTTAACTAAGTTATTAATGCTTTTTTACAATGTATTAACAACCTATTTCTGACAAGTATACAGTGTGTCCCCGGATGGAGTTGACAATAGGTATGATAGACCAAAAATTTTCGAATTGAATTTTCATATTTTGGGATTAATCCCTGCTCGGTCTGAAACTTATTTTTAGTTTGCTTTCGATTTTTTTTAATCAAGTAGGCCTTTACAGTTGAGCAAAAACTCTTTTCGTTTCAGGTAAAGTACCTTATCCGTTCACAGTACGCCAATGTGTTACTAAGAAAAGTTGTTCAGAATGAAAAGTTATGGAGTTATGCAAATTCTCAGAACGATCGGCCTACTTTAATAAAATTCATTATTTGTCAATTTCGTTTCAGGTAAAGTACTGTTTCCGTTCACAGTACACCAATGTGTTACTAAGAAAAGTTGTTCAGAATAAAAAGTTATGGCGTTATGCAAATTTTCGGAACGATCGGCCTACTTTGATAATAGAAATTGACAATAGGAGAAAAATCTTTATTATTAATTACGATTACATGAAAAATCTTAGATCAGAAAACAGGGTGAATACAAATTTTCAAATTCAGATTCAAATTTTTACTGTTATTCTATGTAGCTACTTAAATAATAAAGATTTTTCTCCTATTGTCAATTTCTATTATCAAAGTAGGCCGATCGTTCTGAAAATTTGCATAACGCCATAATTTTTCATTCTGGACAACTTTTCTTAGTAACACATTAGCGTACTGTGAACGGAAAAAGTACTTTACCTGAAACGAAAAGAGTTTTTGCTCAACTATAAAGGCCTACTTGATTTAAAAAAATCGAAAGTAAACTAAAAATAAGTTTCAGACCGAGCAGGGATAATCCCAAAATATGAAAATCCAATTCGAAAATTTTTGGTCCATCATACCTATTGTCAACTCCATCCGGGGACACACTGTATTTTCAAAAATATACTTTTAATCTATTTATTCTATTTAAATATAGTTATTGCTCTTAATCATTCTTTGGTTTCTTAATAAAATCACAATTATCATTGCAGGACCCTTTGGCAAGTACAGATATAAACGGAAACGATGAAGATCCAATGCCCCAGGATAATGGAGATAATAAACACGGAACCCGATGTGCTGGAGAAGTAGCTGCCGTTGCTTACAACCAATTTTGCGGCATCGGCGTCGCCTACAATGCAAGTATAGGAGGTAAGTCATGAATATTAAATTTTACGTAAACTTCTGCCCCCTTTCTCTAAGAAGAAAAAACTATTTAATTCCGAATTTTCGTAAAGCGCGTTTAAACGCAATGAAATTAGGAAAAGTTCTCCCATTGGGAATTTTTCGAGTTCTTACATTGTGGTCCCCGTTCGAACTTTTCCCTACCCTTTTACGAGGCGTATCCGAAGGTAATAAGTATTTCAGTTTTCTGCAACAACTACTTAGGGAAGTTTAAAAAATGTATCTTAGCGTTGCAGTCCCCGAACTATATCCGGAAATAAAGTGAAAAGTAAGAGATAACGGTAAAAAAAGGAATGTTTTACGTTAGCGTTCTCAAGGGTCCAATTATGTACAGAAAATGCCGCATAATATCGCATAACAAAGGGAAAAATTGTATTATCCGGAAAAATACAATGCAGTTTTTCAAATATAAATCAAAACGGGACAAAAGTTTCTCCAAAGGAATAAAAGGCAGCAATTTGATAATGTTAAAAAGAATTATGTTTGTAAGAGCAAAGTTTGAATATGAATTCGCTTTGTTTTTGTTTAGCTGTTTGAAAGTTTGCCATGAACACGTTCGCTTTGTTTCGCCTTATGAATCAGGTTTATGAAGTAAAGATATAAATTTTAGTTTGCCTGAATGGAAAATAGGAAACCGCGTCTCGAGTTTTGGTTTTGTTTGTTAAACTTTACAGAAACTGTGTTTTCATAAAATATGCTGCACCTTTCTCATTTAAAAAGACGGTGGAAATGGCGTAGCATCTTTTCAGTTTCCTGCGACCCACTTGTATCATTAAACTTTTTAACTAACTTAAAATATGAATAACTTCTCCACTCAAACCTCACCGCTACTTCTACTAACGTTGACCTAACTTCCCTTGTTTTAAACTCGCTACTAATTACCGTGTGGTTGAAGCACATCTTGAAAATATTGAGGAGTTCTTCTCAGAAATGCCCCGAAACATTTTCAAATTTATAAAACACACATAATGCCATTCCCTATGCATAGAAAGAAAACTCGCAAGTTTCGTTATTAAAAAGTTATTACAAAACTTCAACTTTTAAAATACTTTAAACTTTTAAATATTAATTTTTTTTAAATCTCCAGTTCCATAAACCTTTTTGCTCCCCAAAACTTCTAAACTGTTGTCAACAATTCAATATTGTATATTTTGGAACATGTAACACACCTGGAAAAGTTTTTAAATTGCTAACATTTCTTCTGTAGCTTTCTCGCTTTTATGTTTGAGTGGAAAAAGACACCAAGGGATTCTATAAAATACTTCACTAATCCATTTATTTCCCCATAGGGGAACATTTTCTTATTATGTTTGAAGTTCGTGGCTTTAGTAACAACAAAACAAAACCAAATTGTATTTATTAGGTGTATGTTACGCCCCTTTTATTTTTTTCTTGTACCTGGAAACCATTAAGAATGAGAAGATCTACTTCTGTCATGTGGTTCTTTTAATCAATCTAGAAAATTGACTTTAATATGGCAACAAAAACAGCATACATTATTAGAAATCTATGGTTCAATTAATTCATAAATAGTGCACACTATTTTTGTACCCACATGTAGATTTTATTTTAGGCAACATCTCTTTACAGTCCTATATAGTCGCCCTGCTGCTCAATGACCTATTTCCAACGGAGATTTGCTATTTCAATTCGGCTTTCGGATGCGCCGGGTAAGCTCTGCAGAACACTCTTTCAGGGTGGAAAAACGCTGTCCACACATGAGCTCCTTTAACTTCGCGAACAAGTCGAAGTCTGGTGGACTCATGTCTGGACTGTATGGTGAGTGAGGTAACACTTTCCACTCGTACTGATGCAGCAAATCAGTCATAACTTTCCCTAAGTGCGAGCGTGCATTATCGTGCAAAATGAGTGGCTTACGAGTAATAAGCCAGTCAGATCGGCACGATAATACGCTGCCGTCACACTTGTCGATCATGATGATTCCTCGGTGATCGTAAACTTGACCTTTGATTGCTCCCGTCGAAATTTTTTGGGTCGCGGCGATGATGATGGGCTTCTCAACTTGTTTGGCTGAGATTTTAACTCTGGTTCAAAGTCTCTAATCCACGTTTCATCACAAGAACGCTTGCCCCTCAACAACAAACATTTATTCCAATATTGTTGCAATGTCCAGGCGTTTCTTTTTCTGTTCAATTGTCAAGCAGTATGGGACCCATCGGGCCACAATTTTTCTTTTCTGCAAATTGTTCTTTAAAATACGGAATACAGATGTTGTTGAAATTCCGGTAGCTGCTGATATTTCCTCCTCACGACGCTCGACGATCTTTGTCAATAAAGTCCGACACATTCTTGGCCTTCCTGGCTTTAAATCATCAGGTATGATGTGACCTCCTTCACGGAAACAACAAGCCAAACGAGAAACTTAACTGCTTGTATATGCGATTGTGGAAGTATTTTTAGGGCTAATTAGCTTGTATTTGATCAGAAATGGTGCCTTTACTAACCTGGCGTAAGCTCAATCAAAGGTCCCTCATATAAAATCAAATTCAATGAAATGAAATCAGAAAGCGTAAGGCGTTGAACTTTAAAGAATGTTTCCACTTACATTTGATGTTTCTGCAATTGTAGAGCAGTCAACTGGTGAACTGGGCTTTAATTTGGACCTAAGTAAGGGTTATAACCAGTTGTATTCACCAAGATCAGTAACAATGAGAGATGAATGATGAAATCGGAAAGCAGAAGGTATCGGACTTCGCACAATGTTTCAGCTTACATTTCAACTATCGAGCAGTCAACTGGTGAACTAGGCATTAATTTGTGTCTAAGTAAGAAGTATAACCAGTTGTATTCACGAAGATTTCATTGAAAAGCTGATAAAAATCAGTAACAACGAGTGATGAACAATGAAATCGTCGTGTTCTTGCAACTATGCAGCAGTTAAATAATGAACTGGGCTTTAATTTGGTTCTAAATAACAATATGCAACAAATTGTATTCGGGAAGATTTCGTTGAAACGATAGGTAACGAATAGAATCGAAAACAATATAATCAAATCGTTTTATTCTGATGTAAGTTATGAATGATTCTCACGGTAGTTATTGCTAAAGCAAAAGCTAAAAAAGCTTGCTTAAGTTATGTGACCAATGCGTATTTACACGAATTAATACTAAAAGCACAGCAGGCATACTTGCTGAAGTAAACAAGTAATCGGTGAAACATACCAGTGTTACTGGTACTTACGTATTAATTCATAGAGAAAATATGCTGAAGACAAACGTTGTATTACGTATTCAGTGTGTAAAAAAGCCAGGAATAACTTAAGAGAGGCACCCATGTTTTCCTACTACAGTATGGGATTTACTAGTTTATATAATTTGCACCTTATGATATGCTGTTACGAAGCAAAGAGCAAACATGTTGAAATCGTACTGATTATAAATACCACTTGAGTGACTACAGTAGAAAATGTATCTACCTATCTACATTTGTAAGAATTGAATAAAAAGCCCAAGATAACCTTTTCATAAATTCAAATATATTATGTACTGCACATCAATTGGTTAAGATTATAGTATAAATATTTCCTTTCAACTTCTAAGGATTGCCTATATTAATCACAACTTTTTTGTTTATTTGCTTGTTTGACTTACGAGTAAAGAATAAACGACGAGATTTATCAAAGATATTAAAAATTGCGACCTGAAATGTCAAAGGAATAATATAAGAAAGAGGAAGAATTATTAAAAGAGTTAAACAGAAAACATATACCTAGATATAGAAACAAAAATTTTACGAAAACCTTGAAGACGTATTGAATAAAATTAACAAAAATGATTATTCGAGTAGGCGGAAGATTTAAATGCTAGGGTCGATGATCAACCCATTCAAAATACAGTGGGAAGGAAGAAGCTGATTCATAAATACACGTGGGAAACTAGAGGGAGAAGGTCACTAATAGATTATATTATTTATAACTATAACAAACGATAAAACATCTAACTTAGTATTGGACACGACAGTACATAGAGGGTCAGAACTAAATACAGACCACTACCTAGTAGTATCAAAACTAAAGATTTACAACAAACGGAAAACTACTGGGAGCAATATACAAGAAAAAGTAAAAGAGTTCATATACAAAACTAACCTTCTCGAAGAAGAAAGTATTAGAAAACTATACCAAAACAGACTTAACCAATATTTGTCGTATATCAAAACCAGCGAAGACATTAATTGCGAACTGGAAAATATAACAAACGCAATAAAAAATACTAGAATAAGAGGTTTAAAAATTTGGGATGACGATCTGGCAACAGTACTTAAAGAGAAAAGAGACGCATACCAAAAGTGGCTTCGAGACAAGAATATATTATATTATATATTATGGGCTTTACACTACAGGCTTTGCAAGCTTGGTTGACTACTATTCGCCATTCTTTTCTATTAAGCGCTTTTTCCATCCACCCTGTATCACCCATACGGTTTAGGTACTCTTCTACCTCGTTTCTCCGTCTTGCCTTTGGTCTGCCCTTCCTCCTCTTTCCGCCCAGCTCGCTCACTACTATTTTCTTTGACAGACGTCCTTCTGTCATCCACATCAAGTGGTCCATCCATCCAAACAAGAATAACGAGGATAAACAAAACGAATACAAACAAAAAAGAAATCTAGCAAAAATAGAAATACAAAAAGCAAGACAACAGAACTGGAATAAGTTTATAAAAGGCCTGCAACATGATTTACACGGCCGTCAGAGATCAGTATATCAAGTTATAAAACACATGAATCCAAACGAAGAAGACACTAAAAAAATTAATAACAGATGAAGGATAATGGTTCAGATATTACCAACTCCTCTGGAATGATGATCGATATAATAATGAAACACAACATGAAGTTGTAATCGATAACTACATATATGAGAAATCAGGGCCGTCCATAGGGGGGAGGGGGTGAAGCGGGTGCAAAGCACTCGGGTCCCGCGCTTGTATGGGCTCCCCAAAGAGAATATATGACGCAATATACGTTCTTTTTTTTATTTTTACCAATTAAAAAACACTCTACCTTTTATTTATATGGATAAAATTTCATTCTTGTATCACTCAAACGAAGTTGCCATAATAAGAAAATGGACTCGACTAGGCCTACATAAAAAAACCCTTGCCCTTCGGGCGCGGATTTTTAATTAATGTAGGCCTAGCCTCGTCCATTTTCCATGGCAACTTCGTTTTCGCACAAAATGAAATTTTATCGATAAAAATAAAAGGTCTCGGGCTTTTACTGTTGAAAAAAAAATTTTAAGGCCCCAAAAAGTTTCTTGTACCCGAGCCCCATCATAGAGAAGGCCGACCCTGTAAGAAATATAGATAATATAACCTTAGTAGAACTAAATTCTACACTAGGCAAAAACAAAAACCGAAAGGCCACAGGGCCAGATGGAATAAACACGGTACTCGTTAAATATGGAGGATTATTATTAAAACATAGATACCTAATATTGAAACCACGAAAGATGAACCCTGCCTCATCAATGCTATCCGTATGATATAAGATTTTACTTGCTAGTCAAATTAGCATCAGTTGTATTCTCAAGGAATTATGATTGGCGCTTTAACCGGAAAACAAACAGCTGTCAAGTACTTTCAATACGAATTTTAACCTTAAATTATTAATAATCTAACCAATAAATGTACAACTGTATTTCTTCTGCAACGCAACAAACCAAATAAAATGTTCATTTATCTAAACCTCACAACACAAATAGGTACTACAAAAACGAATTCCAATTAACATAGGAATTTAGATACCTAATAAAATAAAATAATGTAAATGTATTAATAATTTGACAGTTTGACGTTTTAGTGACAACACGCGCATTTGACTTAAACTACTCTAGTCAAATAAGCACTTTAATCATAACGCAGGCTTATTGTAATGCTATCCTTGTCGTGTGCATGGGGTTTGTGAACAAATGTACACGCGTGTTTGTCGTTACTAAATTCAGCGTGTGATGAGGCAGGGTTCATCTTCCGTGGTTCGGATAATACATCTCAGTATTGGCTGGTAAAAAGCACAAATTCCAACCGAATGGCTGAAAAGCATAGTGGCGCCGATTTTTAGAAAAGGCGACCGTAGTAAATGTCGTAACTATAAAGGCATAAGTCTGTCAAATTTGCGATATAAAATCTATTCTTCTATAATTAATAAGAGTACAGGCTATCACCGAAAGTGAAGAACAAAATGGCTTCAGAAAAGGGCGCTCTTGCATAGAGAATGTCTTTACGATGCCACAGATCATAGAAAAAGCGAATATAATTTGGAAACCCATAGATTTCATGGATTTAATAAAAGCTTTCGATTATGTCAATAGGGAAAAACTGGAATATTATGGAAATGAGAGGATATCCGCTGCACCTCATCAAAAGCTGCTGCAAAGGAATATGCATAAGTGTCAGGAGGACACAAATACGAAATAATAAATTCGAAGACTTCCACGGTCAGCGTTAGTGTTATCAGAAGATCAGAACACTTTTTTAATGGGCTTCTTCGGGACGAAAAGGGGAGCACTAAAAGAACACGGTAACTCAACTTGTCAACCACGCCAAAAAGTGGGCGAAACGTTGAGTTCTTCTGTCTCAACAATGGCACGGTTCCAACCCGGAAGACGTTGTGTTAACACAAATATGAAATAATTAACTGAAGAGACGAAGAGTTAGACAAGAGTGTGGATTGTCGCCTACTCTATTTAATATATATGTAGACCAGGTTCTTCGGAATTGAGAACAAAAAGCTCCGCGGGGAATTAAGTTAAGCCCAAAACACGTGAATACTCTATTACTCGCGGATGATCAAGTACTCCTAGCCGCAACCGAAGATGAGCTACAACACCAAATATACTTATTGGGCGAAACCGTAAAGGATTATGACGGAGATATATCCATTGAAAAAACAAAAATGATGCCATTCCACGGCAAAGATCCCATAAGATCCAAAATTGTGGTACAAGGGAAAATATTAGATCAAGTATCGCACTTCAACTATTTAGGATGTGATATAACATATGAATACGACCTCGATTGCAAAAACAAAGTAAATAAATTTCAAGCAATATCCGGCACTATGGTAGACACCTTAAACTTAAAAAATAAAACCAAAGCAGAAAGTATGATACGGTTATACGAGGATCATTCAAATATAAAACCTGACTTTTGATCTCGGGCCAAGGGAATAGCGGCGAAAGGGCTGTGGCCGTAGTGGTAGTTGGGTGGTGATCTGTGGAGGGAAGCCACCCACCGAACCCCCCCGCAATAAGCGTTCCTTTGCTAATAGCACTATGTCCGAGCACGAGGTTTCGTTGTCCGTTGCGCAACGATTTTTAACTAATGAAGCGGTCAAACCGATCGAAATTTTGTCCAGACTTCGTGCACAGTTTGGTGATGCTACGCTGTTTCTCAGCGGTCGTAATGCAGTGCAAAATGAAAGCCATGAACGTCGCCCACGGACGAGCGTCTCTGACGGCAACGTTCGGGCCGTTCGTGATCTTGTGGAAGGTGACCGACGCCAAAGTGTGCTCGAAATCGCATCACATAAGTTGTGGGAGTTTACATACAATTCTTTTGAAACACCTGGGATTTCGTAAACTGTCGGAGAGGTAGGTGGGTTTCACGTCTTCTCACACTAAGAAACAGAGAAATATTCGAAAAAACATCAGTCAGCGCCGTTAGCGGCTTCTGAATCGTTTTGAGGAAGAAGGTTAGGCATTTTTAACCGAATTTTGACTTGTGACGAGACGTGGGTACACCACCACACCCCCGAAAACAAAAGGACGAGCATGGCGTGGAGGAAAAGTGAGGAGGAAGCTCCTGTCAAAGCCAAAATGATGATCCGTTGCCTAACGGACAACAGAACCTCCTGCTCGGACATAGCGCAACTAGCAAATGAATGGTCATTGCGAGGGGGTTCGGCAGTTCGGTGGATGGCTTCCCTACCAAGATCCCCACCTAAGTACCACTACAAGTACAAAATAGAGTAAAGGTAGCCGAAAACAACTTCCTAAGAAGAGTGAAAGGAATAAAAAGATCCGATCGAATAAAGATTGACGATATATCGAATCCCTAGAAGACAGAATAGTAGACTACAGACTAAACTGGATAACATATTTACACAGAATGGATGAAACCAGAATCCCAAAAAAAAAGCTTACAACTATAAACCTATAGGAAGAAGAAACATAGAGAGACCTAGAAAACGTTAGCAAACCGGAACAGGTCGAGAACCGAGAACCTAAATCCGTGAAAGTACGTAGGTTATATTCAATAAGTTCTGCCTCCCGGACTGCAACTCTCCTGACCTAACCACCGACGTCGAAGCAGTCGCTTACAAAATGTCAACCTACATGGACGTACAGTTAAGACAGCGTGCCATAATTGTCGAAATTCCAGAAAAATGCGATCATTCAACATGACAACACTCACAAGTCGGGAGACAACCGCCGCGTTGGAGAATTTGCAGTTCCAGGATGTTTTACCTCGCCCACCTTATAGTCTGGATCTAGCGCCATGTGACTTCTGACTCTTTCCGAAGTTGAAGGACACGCTCTGCGCGAAGAGGTCACCAATGCAGTGCGTTGTTGGTGTCATCGAAAGGCGACCTCGTTCTTCTCCGACGGCATGCAGAAACTAATGCACCAATGACGGAAGTGCATCAACGCGGGTGGGGACTATATCGAAAAATAATATACTCTTCGGAAAGAGGACATTTCAGACATTCTTTTGAGCGTAACATCCCTGATCACATAACAATCAGATTCGCCAAGTTAGTGTAAAATCTGACAGCATTTTTATGCTTAGTTTGCCTTCAGTGGCCAGGCGGCGCCACCATTGCACGGGCAGACACGCGACTCTGAAGTGCTTGGAATCAGCTGATTTGTACACAAATCAAGCACTTCAGGGTCGCTCGTGTCGCGTGTCTACCCGTACAATGGTGGCGCCGCGCCGCCTGGCCACTGAAGGCAAACTAAGCATAAAAATGCTGACAGATTTTACACTAACTTGGCGAATCTGATTATTACGTGATCAGTGGCAACATCTTTCACTTTCATCAACCAATAAACGATCTACAAACCAGGAGGAAAAGCTTATTGAACAACCCTCGTATATGATGATGATGATGTTTGTTTATTTAAATCACAGCTAAATATAGGTCCAATGTAAGTGCTGTGGATATTGTCCTGTTTTGGTTTATAATAACATATTTAATCATATGTTACACTAGTTTATAGCTATTAATATCGATTTCGTAGGCCACAAGGCTTGTCTCGACGTAAATATTTCAAATCTTGACTACTCCGAAGTTTTAAAATTCCAAGTAACTCAAACTCAAGCCTATTTACAATTACAAGGCACTTACTTCATTGCACTCCCGTTTTATTTGTTGTTTTGTAACTACTTCAACAGTGATTACAAAGTATTTTTTGTTTTAGGTGTGAGAATGTTAGATGGTGTAGTAAACGATGCAGTGGAAGCGAGAGCTCTTGGTTTAAATCCAGATCACATAGACATATACAGTGCATCGTGGGGTCCTGAAGATGATGGCAAAACAGTAGATGGGCCAGGTCCACTAGCTAGACGTGCGTTTATTTATGGAGTCACTAGCGGCCGCAAGGGAAAAGGCTCCATATTTGTATGGGCCTCTGGAAACGGAGGCAGACATACTGATTCCTGTAATTGTGATGGTTATACTAACAGTATTTTCACTTTAAGTATTTCTAGTGCCACGCAAGGCGGGTAAGCGTTATTTTTCAATTTGTAATTCCTACATACTATTTAATAATTGTTTACAGTTATAAACCATGGTACTTAGAAGAATGTTCTTCAACTTTAGCAACAACTTATAGTTCCGGCACGCCGGGCCATGATAAAAGTGTAGCAACTGTAGATATGGATGCTCGTCTTCGACCAGACCATATTTGCACCGTTGAACATACCGGAACTTCAGCGTCGGCTCCTTTAGCCGCAGGAATTTGCGCTCTTGCTTTAGAAGCAAATCCTAGTCTTACTTGGAGAGATATGCAATATTTAGTAGTATTAACGTCCCGTGCGGGGCCTTTAGAAAAAGAAAATGGTTGGATAACCACCGGGGTTAAAAGGAAAGTTAGTCATAAATTTGGTTATGGGTTAATGGATGCGAGTGCTTTAGTAAGTTTAGCTGAAAAATGGACTACTGTACCACCCCAACATATATGTAAATCGCAAGAACTTATCGAAGATCGCCAGATCGATTCCACTTATGGTTATTCGTTAACTGCACATATGGATGTTAATGGATGTAGTGGAACCCTAAATGAAGTCCATTTCTTAGAGCATGTACAGTGTAAAATTTCTTTAAGGTTCTTCCCTCGTGGTAATTTACGTATTTTATTAACTTCACCGATGGGTACGACATCCACTTTGTTGTTTGAAAGGCCACGAGATGTAGTTAGTTCCAATTTCGATGATTGGCCATTTTTGAGTGTACATTTCTGGGGTGAAAAAGCAGATGGTCGTTGGACACTTCAAATAGTAAACGCAGGAAATAGGCATGTAAATCAACCTGGAATACTTAAAAAATGGCAGTTAATCTTTTACGGAACTTCCGTTAATCCGATAAGATTAAGACCAACCGGAGTACCGTCGGCTCCTTGGAAGTCGCCTCTAAATACATTTACATTTCCAACACAACAGGATGCCATTACTCAAGAAACACCAGTAACGGCTAACGAATTCTTCAATTCTGATATATTTAGAGGCTTTAATAACTTCCCTAATATTTACACGTTCGCTGGATCTGATCCGGAACAAGCAATTAGTTCATTGGATGGTAAAAAGACTAATATAAGAGATAACGACAACAGAATTGATATAGATGAAGAAACTAAAGAAAACTGTGATCCTGAATGTGATGATCAAGGATGTTACGGAAAAGGTGCTGATAAATGTATCGCTTGTAGAAATAAACGTTTAGATAAGTAAGTATACTTTTCCCTTGTGGAATATAAACTTATACTGGATTCGTTTTTAGAACATGTGTAAGCACATGCCCTCCTCGAAGCTACGCAGATACTCGAAGAATGTGCCAACCCTGTCATGAATCCTGCGACACTTGCACCGGAGCTGGGCAGAACAACTGCCTGTCTTGTTCACCAGGACATGTTCGTGTTATAGATTTAGATATGTGTATGCAACAATGTCCTGAAGGATATTATGAAAGTAAGTTTAACTAAAATTGATTATTTCGAATCATCGAATCAAGTTTACTAATTTTATGTTTTTACAGATTTCTTTGATAAAACTTGTACTCCATGTCAACCTAACTGTGCTAGTTGCCAGGATAGGCCTGATCATTGTACTAGTTGTGATCACCACCTTCTTTTATATCAGAATCAATGTTTAGCTTCGTGTCCTGGAAATACTTATGAGACTGAAGATTACACGTAAGTTTATTTAATTAATTTATGAATTTTAGAGTACTTGATTTGAAAATGTGGTGCATTAATTACAAACGTTATTGCAGTCTTTAAAATACATTAAAATACGTAGTAAGATTTAGAAAAAAAAAGGAATTGTGTACTTATACCTTGACTGGAACGCCAGTGGTGGTGATAACCTGATACCTGTAAAAAAGTGTGGGAAATTACTGGCACCTGCAAGCTTAGATTGTTAACTCTAAAAAAATGCACTTTGCCGTCGTTGGTACCCGCAAACCTTGATTTCGTCCAATTAATAAACAAACCAACAAAAACAATTACACAGACATCTGTCAGTTATGTATCAGTGTTATCATTAATATCAAGACTTACTCTATTTCCTTTTCTTCGAAATCTCACAGTAGAACTGTCTGTATAACTAGGACCTTCTTGATTTCACGAGCTGGCATCTTTTTACGGTGTGGGGATACCTATGCTTAATTTACTATTCTCCACATGGCATTGATAAACATCTTGTGACAGGCTAAATGGTAGGAAATTTAAAGAAACTAACTTTGGTGCAGATCGTTTTTAAAATAAATTAAGTGGCAACTTAACCGTATAAATTCAGTTTTATGTGTTTTCTGTTTGCACTTATTGTTGTTGTTATTAGAATCTGTTTTAACAAAAATCACTAAAACAAGAAGTGATACTTTTCCTACAACTACAACAGCTCCTTCTTCTAAACTACTGTTTAGAAAAGTACTGAAATCGTAAAACCTTTAAAGCAGACGAATCTTCGCCACCTGTAAAGTATTATTTTTTGACATTATTGTTGTTTGTTGTTTGTACCTCTAAATTGCTGAACTGCTACAAGACTTTGCGTATTTTAAACCATATTGTTTTTCAATTATAGCTATTAATATAACAAGAATATTATGCGATTTATAATAGTCGAGGACGTTGCTAGGTGACGAGGCGCTAGCCGAGTCAACTACGCAACGTCGGAGTCGGTTTAAATCGCATAATATTCGAGTTATATTTCAAGCTTTATCGTATCATTGGCAACAGTTTGTTTATATTATGTAACTAACGAATTATGAAGGCGGAGTTGCTATGCTATTATGTTATATATAATTATTAATAAAAGTGTAATATAAAGTTGTCTTTATAATCAATGATACGATAAAATTTATTTTTTCGCATTTCGTACTGTAATGTATTACTTTACGGGACTCAAAATCGTACTGTAATGGGCCACTTTACAGCATAGCAACCATTACAGCATAGCAACGTCAGGTGTCATTAAAATGCAATTTGATAGCTTCTCGGGCAGCATTTAAAATATCTTCTGAATGGTTTTACAAGTTATTTTCGTCACTCAAGTCCATTTCGGAATTAGATTTCCAAAAATAAATGTATTTATTTGTTTGAATTGAATTCTGTTATGTCAAAAACAGTTCCTGTCAGATCGAGAATCCGCCTACTTTTTTCAGTGTTTTTATTAATTTTATTCAGAATGTATCTCAATAAATTTAGGTAACTTTTTATGTGAGAATATAAAATGCGAAAAAATAGTGTACGCGCCGCGTCCGAAAAGTGATTTAACTAGACTCGTACGGCATTTAAGTACTCGCTATCGCTCGTACTCAAACCTGCCATACTCGTCTAGTAAAAATCCACTTTTCGGCACTTGACACGTAATCTACTATTAAAGTAATTTTGTCGTCGGTTAACCTAAAATATTGAACTGTCACAAATGACATTGTGGGTAACTAGCGCCGATGCGGCGAAAATTTGCGTTTTATCAGAATCAAGAAGTACAGGGAGATCGAGAATGATTGTCCAGAAAAAACTACCTTCCCAGGAGTTATCAATATTTCACTCCGGCATGATATTAGCCACATACCGCAATTCCTTTGACAATTAATATTTGTTGGTTTGGTGGTGGATGTTTGTGTTTACGTTGAATTTTTCTGTTCATATACGCTGTTATTGTTATTCAAATAGTCTTTTTTAAGATTACAGAGCGTTAAAACAAGTCTACAGAAAGTAAATTACTACCAGTTCATTAATAATGTTTATAATTTGTAAATTAAAATTTCAATTTGTAGAAAATGATACTACCGCGGGGAATCGAACCACCGACCAAGGATAAACGCTCCAACGCTCTCACCATTGAGCTACGGCAGCTCAATGGTGAGAGCGTTTATCCTTGGTAGCTCAATGGTGAGAGCGTTGGAGCATTTATCCTTGGTCGGTGGTTCGATTCCCCGCGGTAGTATCATTTTCTACAAATTGAAATTTTAATTTAAATTTTCGTTGGCAAGTTCAACTTCCGAGAGTGTGAGTGTACTTATATGAATATTTTCTGATGTTTGATTTTCATCATCGTGAAGAAGTCTATGTTTGTCGCGAATAGTTATTGTGAATCCGCTATAAATAAATGCGGCTCTTTAATTTAAAAATGCGACCGTGCAATAGATTTCAAAAACAACTATTTCAATTGTTAATGTAGAAATTTTGACGCTATTCCGGGGAACAGCTGCCGTAGCTCAATGGTGAGAGCGTTGGAGCGTTTATCCTTGGTCGGTGGTTCGATTCCCCGCGGTAGTATCATTTTCTACAAATTGAAATTTTAATTTAAATTTTCGTTGGCAAGTTCAACTTCCGAGAGTGTGAGTGTACTTATATGAATTTATAATTTGTGTTTGTAAATTGTAGGTTATGCATACACTTGAGAAGTAACTAACTTCACCACATAAACCAATACCTGGTGGATGTAAGTTTTGATATAATTTCTATGGAAAATAATTTTTTTTGGACAACCATTTACGATCTCTCTGTATATCGAACTGAGTACGTCATAAATAGTAAGAAAAGCAAAATTTTACACTAAAGGCAAAAAACTGTTTTATACGTAAAACCTTTAGAATCACTATGTTATTTTACTAAACAACAAGTACACAAAAAATATACTTAACTATAAAAAATACCTAGATATTCTTACATAATACATACTCCTGCCTGCTGCTGCTACTATTGCAAAGGCGAGGTACTGCGGCAACTAATCAAATAGTGTAGAAACTATATAAACAAATATTGTAATATATAATAGGTAACAAATGAAAACACATTCTGTACCTACAGCTACAGACTAAAAAAAATAATTTTTAAACACGAATTAGTCTTTTTCGTATGGCAATAAATCATACTAACTCCAGCAATCTTGAGGAATGGTTGATTTAATTATCTGTAGATGTTCATATTTGATTTTAGAAATCAACAACCTGCTTCGAAATAGTGGAGGAAACTCTGCTTCAACAAGATTAATTATTTTGGGTCTTGGTAATCATCTTCAACAAAATTAAGCTTACCTAAACATAATTTTACCATCACAGTATTTTAAAACACGTACCCATCAGTTGCAGTGTGGCCACCTGAAGTTATTGTAGGTTTGATGGAAGTGTATTTTAAAAAATGTTTTACTTCAAAATTTCTAAAAAAAATGTATAAATGTGTGGATTTTTTGATCGAATTTGATTATAGTCACACGGGAGATAAATTTCTTTATTTTTTAAAGCTCATTCAATTGCGCTGTGGCCTGATACACACTCCATTTGAGTGTAACCCTTTTCAAGGGACTTAGAAACTTTTGTGTGATGCAGAAATTATATTTCTCAGACAAATAAAGTAGCGAATTTGCTATTATACTGTTTCAGTTTTGCGCAGTGCAGCCAGGGCCGGTCATAAGAGAGGTCTAGCGGGTGCAATGCACTCCAAAGAGATACATACGAACGCAATAAACGTACTTTTTTTAATACTGTTATTTTTACATTTGAAAAAAAATCTTTAGGGCCCCGAAAAGTTTCTTCCGTCCGGGCCCCTTTATAGAGAAGGCCGGCCCTGAGTGCAGTCATCTGAATAGATAATTATTAGAAGTTTGTCTGCTGAATTTAGAAAATGTTGTTCTAAGTAATCTACCAAGAAGGTGGCATATGTGGAAGTTTGACTATCTGCATTAGTTTTGTCATACCAAGAGCTAGAGTTGCTTGGCAGCTTGCTGAGTTGTATACACAGTGAAGTTATGGCAACATATGTAGTTTAGTTTTGTAGTATAGATCTATAGATTACTAGCTGGCAATTATGGAGATAACTTGACTGCCTGAACATCCATTGTTATTATGTGACATCTTCCTTCTCTGTTCTTGCACTTTATTTTTTGGCTATGTGTATTTTGTACTCATTTTCAGTCAAATTTTGGTTTTTAAATTTAAAGCAAACATCGTGGTCTAAAGGTAGATATTTTCATATTATCCATCATCTTAGTTAAACACGTAATAGATAGAGGCATCTTGCCATTTTTTTCATATAAGTATTTGTATGTAACTTCTATATAAATCAGCAGAAGATTGAAATACCTGCTGCAGATATTGCCTTTCAGTATCCCTCCTTGTTATGATTTTCGAGAAAGTTCTTTAGAAACTCCCTGTCTTCATAAAATAAATCTTTCCTATTTTCTCTTTGGCCAACTCTTTTCTCAAAACTTTGGTTCGTTCATGCCTTGGAGTGCCCATACTCTAACGCTAACGGACCATTCTCCTAAACCTAATGTACCTAGATACATTTTTTTGCACACAGGAATTGATTCATTAGTGACAGTCAAATTGTAGTTAATAGTAAAATTATGTCGTGGAGGATGACTCAAAGATTTAGGCCTGTCTTTATTCTTAATTCTTGTAGTGTTGCTAACGTAAACTTTTCTCCCACGTCATCTCTTGCCAAAATTCCTTGAACACATCTTCACGAGCTTCATTAGATACAAGGAAGCACTTTCTTGCTGAATCTTTAGACTTCTTTTTACAGTTACAGCTTGGTTTAAGTTTCCTTTGCGGTCTTTGAGTATCACGAAATGTATTATTTTCGCCATGTGACTTTCTAAATCCTAAATAGCTTTGTCCAGACATTCTCAAATTCTTATTAATAATTCCTTTCTTTTTTGTTTAAGATATTAGTATTTTATTTTGACGGTAGATCGAGACATAAACGCCAATTTGTAAAAAATGTTACTTAATACTGCGTTTTGACCCTCGATATGAAAAATAAAATAAAAGTTTGTAAAATCAAGCCGGTCATGTTATAACACAAGTCTGTTACTTTATGAAAACTTTTAATAAGGTTGATAATTCGTCGACAGCGTGTAATATTATTGTTTATGTATAGATGTGCAGCATGCCATGAATCATGTGAAACCTGCAGCGGTTCTAACAGTACTCAATGCATATCGTGCAGTGCAGGGCGTTATTGGCATGATGGTCGTTGCACACGAGATTGTCCCGCACATCACTATGCCGATCCACGTCAAAGAGAATGTATCGAATGCCCGCCAGGGTGTTCTGAATGTAACAAAACGGCTTGCATTTCTTGTTTGGATGATTGGCAAATAAATACTAAAGGTCGTTGTGTTCCCCATGGAAGCGAACGCTGTGATACAGGTAATATAAAATTGGACTACAAAAGGCAATCGATTATTTACTAAATTGTTTTAGATCAATACATGGATGGCGGTATCTGCAAACAATGTCACTCGACTTGTGAAACTTGTGATGGACCCACAGAACACGCATGTCTCTCTTGTGGAAGTCCGCTTATTTTACAGAGTACTCGATGCGTTGCTGAATGCGAAAAAGGTTCTTTCCATGATAAACTCTCCCGTTCTTGCGAACCTTGTCTTCATACTTGTGCTAGTTGTGTATCTAAGACGAACTGTACAAATTGCATTAATGGCTTACAGGTAAGTCCGTTTGGAGTTGTCCGCTTTGTGATTTAAACGTCTAATCACATTAACAGCTACAAGGAGGCCAGTGTGAAGCAACTTGTGCATCCGGTTATTATAGTGACCGAGGAATATGTGCACGATGTTATATTAGTTGTGAAACGTGTAGCGGTCCCGGTCACGATCAATGTGTAGCCTGCCCTCGTGGATGGCAACTTGCAGCAGGTGAATGCCGCCCTGATTGTCCTGAGGGCTTCTATAAAACAGAGTATGGATGTCAGAAGTGCCATTACTCATGTAGGAATTGCGTAGGTGAGTGTTTGTTGTTAAAAGTGTTTAATGTTCTAAATTATAATACGTTAATGAAATCGTTTTAATAGATTGCAAGCAAGCGGATAAGAGGCGAATAAATGTAGAAGCCTATCTTGTATCAGCCCAACCTGTTTCAACTCTTCAGCTTGTAAATCCTTTCAATTTTGTAACCGGATTAGCTATAATTGCCTGCCTCTGTATCATTATTCTGTTTGTTACCATATTTATAATACTCCAGGTAAGATTTCTTAACAAAAATGTACCAGACATAGATAATTATTAATACAAGCTCTAGGTATTGGTTTGTAATGTGTAAGCATTTTGTGATTGTTAGAAATAACAGAATTTTTAACAGTTGTTATAATTTTTTAGAGAAATAGTGTCCAAGCTTCTCAGAGAGGCTACAGCAGGGTATCAATAAAGAAGCCTAAAGTGACATGTAACTATAACGTGGTGGCTGTGAACGAAGATGACTCGAGCGATTCGGATAGTTCAGAGGGTCAACTTATAACTTCCAAACCAGATCAGCCTGAGTGCTAACCACACACACAGACTAACCATGTGTAAATGCCATTCACTGTCTTCATTGCTTGTGTCTGTGTTTTCTAGAAAAAAATAAATAAAATAACAAAGGAGCATATTTACTGCAGGGTCTTATCTACCCAGATATCGTATTTTAAATATTGTATATATTGTGTGATTTTTTAATGAAACGAAATGATTACCATTTGTACCAAATTTCTGTGTATTAAATATTTCATTGTTACTATCAATGAAGACAGCTCAATGTATAAATTAAATTTTAAGACACGAAAACTTAAGTGCTCTTGATATTTCATTTCGTAAATATAGTTATTTTTAAATGTATACTTTGTATATATTCAATAGATAATTGTTTCGATGTTATTTATGGAATTTTACCATTTGTAAACCCAGTGATACCAAACCAGAATATATTTTACCTTAAGTACTTTTGTTCCATTTTGTTTCGTAAGTCACGCAGATGCTGTTCGTAAAATTTTGCGTAAAGTAAATTAATTTATTTCTGCTTAAAGTAGATTATTGTAGTGTGTTGTACTGAATAGCTGCATGTTATTGTTGTATTTTTTTAATATTCTCTTATATTTAAATCAGTAGTCAATTTAAATAAATTACGGCATATAGATCAAGGTAAGAGTCACGCATTACCGAGCGTTAATGTGTACGCTTATGCTTATTAGTTATTTAATGTAGAGATTTAATAATACGTTTTTATTTTCATATACTTGTTGTTTATGTTCACTTTTGTTTATGTGATTAACATGGTGCTGCGTTACAACAGTAGACGTACTAATCTCTGAGTTTGTTATGATTGGTGCAACATTTAATTCTTCCTACACATTACTTTGCTTCATTCTACTATGATAGCTTCAACTATATCACTTTACAAGCCTAAAAATACATAAATCTAAACAAAGTGCCAGTATGGAAAAATATAAGAAAAGGTTAACGAGGAGTAAACACCATTCGTACGCCTTCTACATTAAGCTTGGTAGTCGTTAAACAATTTATTTGTAGTTTGCTTCAATTAGCAATTCCTCTTTGGTAGAATATTCCTTACTCCTCAAGTAACACTTCGAACACTAAATCAAGTTGTGCAAAAGAAAACTTTAAAAGTTCAAATATAAAAAATAAAAGTATACAATAGCTTGTTGTAATTAGGATGATTTAGTGACAAAATTCTAATGCCGGAAACAAACCTTTTTTTTGTAAGATGTGTCGAAGAGTATCGGTACCACTGTTGTTTCTAATTGGCTACAATGATTTTTTATCGCATCGGAGAGTTTTGTCCCACTTAACGGAGAGCTTCCAGTTAAAGCAGTAAAAGTTATAATTGAGAAGTAAGTACCATTTTAGTAAAGTTAGTAGCGATAGTAATCCTTTTATTTACACATTAACAGGGATGTAACCTGCAACGTGAGCACAATTTATACATTTGAACTGTTTAGATTATTTACAAATTATTATTGCTTCATAATCTGTCCTGTAATTATTTGATTACAACTGTTTCCAACTTACAGAACTTACAAACCGACAGCTCCATACCACCAGTTGTTGTTTTTACGTTCACACAAACAAGCTAAATTTAAAATGGCCGTAGTTCACGAATAAATCAATCTTGGGAAAATAAATGTCAAGAACCTCAGGGTTCGGTGCTTGGCCCAATGCTATTCATTCTGTATACAAGTGATATCACCAGTGGATCATGGACAACCTTTTCCTTGTATGCTGATGACACCAAAATCTTTGGTAATCCACTTGTAGACTACAATAATCTTCAGAGAGACCTGGAGGACACCATCTTATGGTCAAACAAATGGTTGATTCCGTTAAATGAATCCAAATGCATGGTTTTACACATCGGGAAGAATAACCCTCAATTCAGATACTTCATTAACGACCGTGATGTTCCTACCATCTCTAATATCAAAGATCTGGGTATACTGATAACCAGCGACTTGAAATGGGAATCCCATATTAACTACACCGTCCGAAGGGCGAACAAAGCCTTATACCTCTTACGTAAGGCTTTCAAATCACTGGACAACATTCGTTTGTCTCTCTATACAAGTCCTACGTTCTACCTATTTTGGAATTTGGTTCAACCATTTGGAATCCCTACCTGTCCAAGGATATAAACTTATTAGAAAACGTCCAACGCAGAGCAACGAGAATTTTACCACACCTGCGACACTTGACGTATGAAGAGAGATTGACTGCCCTCAATTTGCCAAGTCTTTTTTCAAGAAGGCGGCGAGCCGACGCTATTGAAACTTACAAGATCCTTCATGGACTATATAACAACGATGAGCTCCCAAATTTCTTCACATATGCGAATAATCAACATCTCAGAGGTCATACGATGAAACTGAAGAAAGCCAAATTCAAAATTCTACAAAGTAAAAACCTTCTTCCCAACAGGACTGTCGATCTCTGGAACTCTCTTTCGCAAGACGCAGTATCGGCTCACTCCCTCCCTCATTTTAAAAACATACTCAATCGGTTGTTTGACCGACATTAGTTTATAATGTTCACCAATATTGTGATACGCTGTTAAATATCATATTGTTAACGTTTATTAATATTGTTTATCAAATACCTACTCACTGATGTGTTATATCTAATTGTGATAATACTATGCGAAACATTTGTATACATTGATTCGGGCTTATATCAGTTTACTGTTGCCTGTACATACTAAATAAATAAATAAATAAATAAAAACTGGATACATACTTAGGAGGAACTAGATCTAAAGCAGCTTGGGAACTAATAAGAAACATGAAATCGAATCTTTCACAGAAAACACATGTATAGTAAACGCGGCCAGTAAAGAGAAAATCCGCGCAGCTTGCTTCGGTTACTTCCGCACACAATCGTACTTATTCACTTTCGACGGTGCTCGTGATTTGATGTGTAAAAGGCTTCTACATTCAGGTACAAAAATTTAACCAATATCTCTCACTCAACGACACGTCCACAAACCGGAGTGTACTGTTTACTCCACCTCTGTAGCCACTGCTGCGCGATGTACAACTTTTTCTCTTTACTGGCTGCGATTATTACACCCATAATAAAAACAAATGAATGGAAGCAATACTACACCAGCTTACTAAGTGAACAAACACCCGAATATACTATGACGTCACCCAAACGGAAGGGGATCAAATACAAATAACACAAAACCAAGTTAAACAGGCCATTAAACAAATGAAAAATGAAAAAGCAAGCGGACCCAAGCAAATTTCAGCAGAACTAATTAAACATGGGCCACCGAAATTAGTTGATATGATAACAACTTTGTTCAACAGATATATCAACGGAGAAAAGGTTCCAGACGAATGGAAGGCAGCTTGGATTACACCAATCCACTAAAAAGGAAGAAAAGATAGTTGTGACAATTATAATCCATTCAGAAAACTCCCGTGACGTTTACGCTGTCAAATGAAAATTTGGGAGTGTACTTTATGTACAGAACCTATCAACTTTTTTAGTGAATGTACTTAACGTCAAACTGAAATGTAAGGTTATGATAAATCATTTGTCATTTTCGTAAAATTAAGTAGAACAAGGTAAAAATGGCTTTATTAATAATACAAGTTTGATAATAAACTTCGTTGGTGCTTCTGTTCATCCATTTCTCTAAAGATTATGAATTATAAAACGTAACTTGAATAATAAATAATTTAAGTGTCAAAGTGAAAACAAAAAAAAACAAAACCATTAAATTTAAATTTAAAGGTGCACCAATCTCAAATCTAAAAGTTTTTAATAGCCTAATAGGTATTTTCATATTAACCAACACATGGTGACTTTTATGTCACGGGAGTTTTCTGAATGGATTATACAGAGGAATTTCAGTTACAAGCACAATGAGACCGTTTCCGGTAACAAAAGGGCTACGCCAGGGTTGCTGCTTATCCCCAACCCTGTTTAAGATTTATTTAAATGCAGCAGTATACATCAATGTAGATGGAAATACAAAACAGAAAGGAAAATAAAAACAGCAACAGTTAAATACTAATTTTTTGACATTACCTTAATTTGAATTTTAAATCATCAAATTAAGTTAATTTCAAAAAATTAGTCTTTAACTGTTGCTGTTTTTATTTTCCTTTCTGTTTTGCATTGTTGATATTTTATGTTTTAAAATAATCGTTGAATTAAAATTATTTTGATATTCCAATAATTTTGATTTATTTTTTATTTACAAACATGAAACATAACCTTTACGCACCACGTGACGTGACGTCTATAGTGTATAGTGGGTTGCCTATATATTGCGTTTATTATAAAAGTATACATAGGGGATATGTATACTAAAAAGAAAATTTCCCTGTATGTTTTCTGTACTGCGTCACTTGTCGTCAGTAGTTTTTCACCGTCGCCTGCGGTGATTAAAAACGGAGTTTATAAAGCCTGCCGAATAGCAAAAATGGCCATTATGCAAATTTTTGCCACTGCTTGCTTGTGGCGCTAGTTATCCATCGTTGACAGCTGTCAACTGGCTTTGATTTTTTACGATTTACAACAAATACGGGTTATTGGATGTTTAATATTTAATCCAGAAAGTGTATTACAATATAAATTTCAATTGTATGCAGGTTTGCAGAACCTTATGAGACTGTGTAAAAAATTAACTAAATAAGAGTGTAAGAAGGGTGCAGATACTTACTACTTTTCCTCGGCACAAACCAGGAAGACTTGCGAGGGATTGGACTGGTTATTTAGCCTAAATATAAAACTAAATCTGTAGAATTATGGCAAGGAGGGATGCAAAAAGACATTTTTAGAACGTACTTTTTGTTGTACAACTAAACGACTAACCAAAAATTAACAAATTTAAATTAGAAATACAGCTGTTAGTGAAAGGATAACTAGCGCCACGGAGAAAATTTGAACTAGTCGATTAACTGTCAAACGGCCCTATTCGGCAGGCTTTATAAACCCCGTTTTGAATCAACGCAGGCGACGTTTTTCACAAAACTTTTTTCATTTTGGTCCGCTAATTCGGTTGGAGCATATAAAAATACGAAATGCAAATTTTGTAAAAATGTAATGGAAAATTTCCTTAAATCGTAAGTATAAACGTATAGTAGGGAGTAGTAAGTCAAATCAAGAGAATTTTTTCTTTTAATAGTTATTTAAGCATCAAGGGAAGTAAGTAGCTTTTACCAGTCGAGAACGAGTTTGCCAGCCCGAGCGAGCGAGGGCTGGCAAAGTTCGAGACTGGTTGTAGATAGTTACTTCCCGAGCATGCTTATAATATTTTTCTCCATGCCCAACAAAAATTTGAATAATTCTCCCTTAATAATTCCACGTTAATTGATAGAAAATTAATCTATTACAAACAAAGCAAATAGTCACCTAGTGTTGATTTGCTTAGTAGCAATTGTTTTTCAGTTGTTTCTGTCAATATAAAAAAACCACTTGTACTTGCGTTTCTTGGTAGTTTTCAAAAGATAAAATGCAAATAGGCGATAAGGACAATAGAGAATTTACCGTAGATGAAGCGGCAAATATTGCGTGTTTGGAATTACTACCAGAAAAATCGAAAATCCCTTATGAAAATGCATACAAGTTGTTTAAAAAATGGTGCCCGGAGAAAAAACATCTATTCAGTGGAAGAAAACGTGTTTTTGGCGTATTTTTTAGAAAGATCAGTCAAATTAAAATCTCCATCGAGCTTATGGTGTGACATTTACGACAATAAGGATATTTCTAAATATCCAAAGGTATTAGCATTTTTAAAACGAAAAAAATGATGGTTAACAACCTAGAAAGTCAAACGTATTTACTATACTCGAAATTAATCTTTTTTTGAATGAAGCTCCTGACGAAATTTATTTGTTAATGAAGGTTGGTTTTTAATATAATCTAATAAATTAATTCTTTAACTCTTTTTATACCATTTTAGTTATACCCTAACCCTCCTTATCTTAACAAGTTTTTACATTTCAAATAGGTTAGTATCAATTAAGTTCAAACCCGTTCAGATCACTTACAAAACTAAAATTACTGTAATAACACGTAATTCACTTACTTCCCTTGGGGAGTAAGTTTTACCTTACTTCCCTAATGTCATGACAACCAGTAAACAAACAGTAAAATCAACTTACCTGCAATGGATATGTCAAAGTAAGTGTAACTTACTAGATGGGCATGGAGAAAAAATAATTAAGGCAACTATTTTTAAAATTAAATTAAGAAAACGCCTGGCGTTTATGCAACCGGGCATACACATTGTAATATTATATGCCCAATATTGTATTTAACATGCAGAAATCCTTTTATAAGCTTGTAGAATATTACATTTGAATAATTTTGATAATAAAGTTAATTATATGTTTGCATTTCCTTTTTGTAGCAAATATTCGAAATTTCGGTAATTTTATTCTAAATCTACTACTTCATGCTATTGAAATTTTAGCTCTGATATTGGCAACACTTGGAAGCGTTTTGACTTTTGAATTTGCGAAAGGTTATGTTATTGTTTAATTCATTAATTGCATTATTTTAAACAAGTTTAACTTAATCAACAATACTTTTAGTAAGTTATAAATATTTCTTATACCGAAAATTTCGAAATTTTGCAAATCTGGATGAAAAAGCAGAAATTATGATTGCTGCCAAAGATCCACAGGTCAGTTTTTATTTACAGTCTTTAAACTGATATTTGTTAGTGTAAAAAAATTAAAGTTGTATGTTCTATTGAAGGAGTTCATTCCCAGTGGACGGCAGCAACTATTGCGACACCCTGGGCCTTCTGAACTTTATAATGTAAACGAAGGGGAAGGAGGTTTAACATCAGATTTTCTTCTGAATCGTTTTGAAAAAGTATCTCTCACTGAAGATAAACAAACAGAATGGTGGACAGTAAGGAAATCTCCAAATTATTTGACCAAAAAAGAACCGGTAAATTCGGAAGAAAAAGAACTCTACAAGAGTTATGTGGGTTTAGATGGAAACAGTATGCAACAGGGTGATATATCGGATAATTCCTGGATGTGGAAAAGTTCAGAATATCCACAAAGTTTTCAAAAAGGCAATAAGAGATTATCGGATATTCAGCCTGCTAAAAAACGAATTTCCAATGAAAATGATTTACTGAACGAATCAACTAAATCAGCGGGGTTGAATAAAACGAGTTTAAAACATCGTCAATTAAACTGTAAGAATGTGGGGGTCATGGAGGAAGAATTATATGTAAAAGATAATGTTGTTATTTGGTCGAAAGGTTTAGCATCTTCTGGAAATGCTGTACGATTTGATAGTTCTAGGGTTACGATTTGTTCGTATACAAGTCACTACCCTATTAAACACGCACGATGGTGTACATTTTACTCCGAGCTTCCTGCGTTTCATAATGTAAATCTAGGAAATTTAAATTCAAAAGTCGATGAACCTACTGGTACTCCTTTACCGAGTATTTGTATCATAGATAATCAGAACATGCAGGTTTTCACCGTTGATAATGAAGATTTTATAACAACACTGCCATTTCAAGTTAGTGGATTATGGACTACTAAATTCGGGGTGTTACTAGAAAGAGAGAAAAGTAAGTTGTATGGCACAGTAATGATATATTTTAATTGATTATGCATTCCGTAAGAGCCAGGTAAAGGTGGGCGAAAAACAGACGATGAAGAAGAGCCATTGCCTACTGTATTCTCAGTAGCTCATCCGTTGGATGAAGTTAGTCCGGTAGTGATTCGGCAAGGTTCTATTCGTTTGTTAGACGATCCCTCACTGAGCATTGCATTTACTTCTGAGAAACCTAGTATATGCATGTTGTATGACACGCAAACAGGTCAACACAGTATCTATGCTATACGGAAGATTAAAAACGACGAATGGATGGAAATATCTGATAAGCTGGCAAGCTCGACACCTTCGTTACATAATCTCTCCAATCGGGTAATTTCATGGACTTTATTATGTTATGCGTTTAAGCACATCTTCTATGATTTTATAGCTTAAGAATCGGCTGTCGGTTTTGGACGTTAATAAGGGAGGAATAACGCAGTTTAGTCACAGCCCGTTTAGCAGTCGTCCGCCTAGTGTTGCAAGCTTACATAGTCAAAACCAGCAATCAAGATCGCAAAGCCCGATGGCTACAATTAGGTCAGTAAATAACAAGAAATTTACTAATTTTTTTTTAATATTTGCGTTTGTAGTCGATGTCAATCGCCAACAGTTTCACCTCTAATTAGTAACAATCCATGGTTTCCAAGGGCTTCTCGTTTACATAATTCTCTACGTAACATAAGTTCAAACACTAGTTTAGTCACTAATAGCACTCATTTAGAAGTAACAGAAGATTATCACCATGTCAATCCTATATTGTGTTTGGATCATATTTGGACGGATTCATTTATTTCACAACCGTAAGTATCGTAAATCTTCCACAGATATTTAATTCAAGTGAATATTTATTTTTTAGCGATGGCATAACTAGCGGTCCTGCTACGAAAGTATTCTTAACCGACGATTTGATCGGACATTCGTACGTGTGTTATTTGGTACCTTCACGATCGCAGCTATCGATCGTTCGTATGGACGCTTTACATTCAAATTCTATTGCTTTTGGTATTTTAACAAGTATTAGCGCAAGAGATGCCGTACCAATACCGGTATTTAAAGACATGTGTTGTTATTTATTGAAATTAATTTATGTTTGTTTTAGAAATTACACATGGTGGCAATTTTGGAACATAGCGGAAATGTGGTGTTGTACTCTGGTTTGACAATGGTTGGAAAATTACACGTGGGTGGGGTATTAGCTCAACATACTCCATCTCCTTGCGTAATGAGGACAATGTCACAGTTTAATTCACCATTTCCAAGGTATGATCTTTTTGGATTTGTTTATATTCTTATGTTGAAGTTTGTTCTTGTAGGAGAAGCACTTTGTTGCCCCACTATGGCACCCCGGTAGCTGATCCACTTCCACAATTCGACGAACATTTATTGTCGCCTGTGCTTCCACTTGCCTCATCTGCACGAAATATTAATGCTAATATTCCGTTATCTTTGGATTCATACAATTTAAACGGTAAAGTACCTGGTTTGTTTTCTTATACGTACGTTATTATCACTGTAACTTATAATTTGAGATTTTTCTACTTGTATACTAATTTCCATTTGTGCTCTTAACACGTTCAGCGCCACCGGCAGTTGTAGGGATACACTAAACACTCAGTTTTTTGCTGGCATTGATAGTGAGTGAATGTTTTTCATGTCGGTGTGGCAGAAGAATGTTTTACAGTGAATTTTATCCGGTTGGTTTTAAGTTGCGCGCTATATTTATTTGGAAAGAGCTGGTCAAAGCGAGAAAATAGTGTATGTTGTATAGCAACCCTTATGTAAATTTGTGATTGTAAATAGATAATTTTGGACATAGTTTCATTTCTAAGCTGTGATTATTTGTCTGAATGAGATAATAAGTGACAAAGCAGTTTGTTGAATATACAGTAAAGATAAAAATTTGACTGTAGGAGCCTAGGAGCCGTCGACTCCGATCGGTGCCATACTTGGTTCTGGCGGCCAGTATCCCCAGTCCAAGTGGCAACGAAAGTGTTAAAGGCCCTGTCAGCTTAAAAATAGCATATCGTGATACCGCTTTTGTTAAAAAGAATTGTTAAATTGAAGTACATCTGTGAAAACCGCAACTCTTTACGATCAAAATAACCGAAGTTACAGCGTATTGAATCTTGAGGGTGGTAGAACTGCTGACGTCACTGGACCTCGCTGGACTGCAGCGTTGGCTAGTTTACGTGCAGTGGTGTTGTTGCCGTGTCAGTTGTATTAAAAATAATATTAGAATCAGCACGGCAATCTAAACGTATAATATTATAGATTTACGTATGAATATGGATGGTATAAAGCCGTATAATTTTGAGCCACTTAGATCTGCAAATGATTATCGACCTGACGAACAAAACAGTAAAAATCACGACCGCTTAGGAAATACACTATGGTGTACTTGTGGAGAGTGCATAAGTATGGATACTCAAGAAGAAAGTGTTTGTTGTGCCGAAAGTACAATAATTTCTAATTTAAAGGGGAGTGCAGATTGTGTTACTTTCCATACGTCATTTGAAAGTGTAGTTTTAAATACTGATATGTTAACACTGCTAGACACTTTTATGATGGGGCCCGGGCTATCACGGAATATGAAAAAACCGAATTAAAAAATGTCACTAATCGAAATATGCGTTATGTTGCATATAGACAATTTATTTACTGAGTGAATTCTTGGGCACCATTGGGTAAACGCGTGAGAAAAGTAAATCCATCTCGCGTGATTAGCGTGATTAACAAAATACGGAACGAATATCCGCAAGCTGACGGCACGTACATAAATTTTCAAGCTGCAGAGAGTAAAGAAATATCTTACTTTGATTGAAGAACTTTATTAAAATTAACATACCGAGTGAATATTTATATAACAAAATATGTATTTTCTTAAAACGTTGTAAATATATTTTTTTAAATTTCTTGAAACCTAGTGAACCTCAGGTGTTTTATATCACTGTAATTCGGCCGCGGCAGTGGTACAATACACTTTGGAATGTCTTCAACGAGGTAAGGGTCCTCATCTAAATTCAGTACTAAGTTTTGTTTCAACGCTGCAATTACTCTTTCCATTATTTCTTTGCGCCATTCATTTGATTTATCCGCATATACAGAAGATACAACCCATTTCTTTGTGGCTTTGGAATATTTTAATTTTTCATGTTTGAGGTCTCTGTTAATATTGAAATTGTAATCTAAAATTGCCAACATTGTTCGAATCACCATACCATTATAACTGTAATGAATTCTTTTTGACTTATATTTTAAGGCGACATTATGATAAGATTCTATGTTTCCTGTATGACAGTAGTGTGTTTCAAATCCTCCAGGAAAGTTTTATTATTAATAACAGATGATAAAATACGGTAATCATGGGAATTCTTTGTAATCCATTTAGTACACTTCTGGGTCTCTTCCGGTAAATCTTCGTGTTCACACTTATTGATAGTCTTATTCCCAGTCCAGCTATGAGTATTGGTAATGTGATGTAGAAGCGAGGTAAATTTTTCGACAAGCACATCCGCATCACCCCCACAAGTTTGAGGTGACCACCACAAATGGTTTAAAATGCTGGCTTTCCAATCCTGTATTAAAGTTGAGTGTTTTTCAACTTCCTTAATTTTTTTTGATAATGACTTACACAAATGCCACACGTCGAATTCATGTGTTATCTGGGAATCTTTTGTACGGATTAATTTCCTGATGCCTCGATGTCTATCAGACAAAAATAATTCAATATTTATATCCTGCGATAATAGCCGTGTTAGTAATAAATCACATACCGATTTTTCCAAGTCTATCACTACCAAACCTTTTTGAAGAACTATAAAATCTATAATTTCGCAAATGTTTACGTCCATTACCGTATATGTAACATATTTTGCAGAAAATCCAGCCAACCATACTGTATTTTCAGGCAAAGTGCGTACATACTGCATATATTTCTTTTTCTTCTCTGACCAAAGTATTTTAATAGCGGGAGCAACGTATGTTTTCACAATTTTATGAAAAGTATCGTGGGACATAAAACACAAGTTTAGCGTTTCGGCGAAGTGTTTAAATAGAGTAAATCCTAGCCCATTTACGAACATTGCAGTTGCAACTTTTACACACAGAGATGAGCGCTTGTTTATATTTTCTTGGGAAAACCACGACACTTTATGTCCGTCGATGCACACAGTATCAACACGTAGCGAAATTCCTCTTAATATAGGACTGATGCTAGTTATGGGTTTACCGCATTTGGAACAAAAATTAAACAGTAACTGTAAACACTCCCAGATAACAAAAAATGTCATTCCTGCTACTTTCTTTGTATTGTTTTCACAAATATTGTCTTTATTAGTTCGTCTGAATCACTTGAACTTGAATTTATTTCTGAACTAGATAAACAAAAAGAATCGTCCATTTGTACTTTATCCGTATCATTTATAAATTCATAACTATTACGAACACATTCTACACCTAATTCGCACTGAACCCCTGTTGCGCGCACATTTATTTCGCCCACCTCTACAATTTCGTGATTTTCTTTGCGAAACTCAAAACTTCCGGTAGCTTCCGATTCATTTATTGGTTCAGCAATTTCGTAATTTGCTTCACAAAACTCAAAACTACCTGTTGCTTCTGATTCGTTTATTGCTTCACTAACTATTTTTCGCCGTAAATATGCACTAGATTCTCTCTTACGTTTTTCAGCCCGATTTAACTTTTTTTTGCCTCTTAAATTTTTAGAGAGTATTGCACTTTTTTTTAATTCACGCTTAAATTTCATTCCAAGCAATTCGGATTTATATTGAGAAGATAACTCAAAATCATCTTCTATGAAATGCTCTGAACATACTCAAGCACTTGTACTTGGGGTAAAATTGTCGCGATTAATTCTCTCTAACCATGCTTGATATCTAATCGGAGATTTTTCTCTGTTGGGAAAGCGGTGAAAACTGATTTTTCTTTCTGACCCATTAACAGTTTGGTTGTTCATACAGCCATAAACAGAACACTGAGGCATTTTCTGCTTAATAGATATCTACAACTGCATGCAGCGTGGTCAACTACGAAGATGCAAATGCACTCGTGGACCCGTGCCTAACTGGCGGGTCCAGTGACGTCAGCGGCTTTATGAGCTCGCAATTGCAAGGGATCTAGCTTCATAACGCAGCGACGTGAAAATTGCGATTTTTTTTGTTCAGCTTGTTTTGAAGCGGTCTTATTTTGTAGGGGTAGTTCTATTTTAAGCTGACAGGGCCTTTAAGATTTGTTGCAGTATTTGACTAAAAAAAATGTTTCCGGATGTTTTTTTTTAATACCTATAAAAAGTGCGGTTTGACTGCCCCACCTTGTATAAGAGCTTCAATTATGATTTTAATAATTTGTTTAATTGCATCAATGTCTTCTTGTTCATTAACATGGCTTTGCATATCTGTAGTTGTATCAGAGAATGTTCAATCAGTAGTTGTAAAATTCTGATATGATCTTTGTACTGTGACTTGTTATCTTGTATGGGGCTTGAGTTCAGGGAATAATTACATGTTAGTTTGATGCAATAGCTACATCCTTTATAATTTTTACACATACAGGTTTATCTCTACCTTCCATTTCTTTGCATTCTGTGTACGGATGATTGCCTGTGCATTTAACGTAGCATGGTTCTAACTTTCAATAGTTTTTATGTGGGGGTGTCTCCATAGATTTTCTTCTAAGCTTGATTGAAGTAGCACAGTAACAAAGTCTAGTTAATCTGCGTATTCCTCTGGCTGTATTATTATTATTATTATTTGTTAACTCTGTAGAACACAACAGCATTGCTTTTCTGACTCTGTTGCATAATCCGGCTACTTTTTGAATTGAGTATCCGAGTTTAACTAGCTCCCTTATTATTTCAATTGATAAAAATGATATTGGAATGTTTCCCATTATTAGGTACATTTAAATTATTAGAATCTGGATTTTGAAAGGTGTGAAGTTTAATTTTTTCGTTAGTATAGTATTCCGTTTTGCGAAAATCTTCAATGCTGGTTAGGTTTACGCTTATTGAAGTTCTCTTGATAATGAGTGTTCTTTACTAATTTTTTAATGATCCTTTACGATATTTTGATAATTTAGGCTGCATAAAGGAAAATGCACGCCACTTACATTACAAACAAATCGTTTGCGTAGAAGGCTAGCACACCACATTTGAACTTTTAAAAAGTTCTTTTTGAATTTTGGTACAATAAAGTGTCAATTATCCAAAAGTTAATTAACTCAAATGTCAATTATTTGTAGGCAGCAACAATTGATTATATTTATTTATCGGTAATCATTGAGCAATGTCACATTATGGAATACAAGTAAATAGTAATAAAGCTTTCACTTTGGGCACAACTCGTTTCAAAGCCTGTTTTATTTTAAGAAACTCAACTAGCTTGGTAATTTCAGACGAATTATGCAAATTCCCCTGCTTCCTAATTAATTCGTATAATTAATTGTCTCCTCATAATCAAATATATTTCAGGCAATAACATACAAGTCACCAGACTAAACGGATTAAGAGACGCAGTAGAAGACCGATTAACATTGCAATATTCCGACGGCACATTTTATCGAATAACACTTCCAACATTGGCGTCGTCTTCTTTAATAGAAGATTGTTTAAATGCGTTACGACAAACTTTACAAAGGGATTGTGCCATTACTTTATTAAGTCGATGGTATGCTTCTCGAAATTCGCCAGGTCCTGATAATCTTAGTTTAGAGCAAGAATGGAATATGTTCATCACTCTAATCTATGGTAAGTTTTAGTAACAAATGCGATATGTCTCTATTTTTTCTACGTTAGAATTGTTGGGTTATGATAATGACCAATCAAGCGAACTTCCAATGGATCCACCAGTAACACCGTCGACTGCAGCAAAACGACAAAAACCATCAACGCATGGCTCAGATTCTGATTGGAACTTCTTACTCGAATCCGAGAATCATAAGCAAAACGATGTAAATCTAACTCATGTTTTGCATTTACAAACGAAACCTTCCAAAATCTCCATTGTTAGAAATACCGAAATTCAAATAAACGTAAACTCGGTATTGTTTCCTTGCATTAAAATTATTCATTATAGTCTGCATCTGCTTTACGAGGAATTAAAATTGAATACGGTGCGAATGGAGGAATTGTCGTTGCTTGCTCAATTTTTAAGCAAACTCGCTAGTGATTTAATGTTCAAAAATTATGTAATACATTATTGGAAAGACTTCCCCGAATGTTGTGCCATGTATAATTCAAAAGCGATGACCATTGCACTGAACGATTTAAAAACAGCGATACAATGGCCGGTTATGCAGGACAAAGCAGAGAGCGTTATCGAACATGTATTCAATCTACTTATGGACATCGATGTGAAGCCATATCCGTATATTCCTAATGTTAACGATCGTTCTAAAGCTGTGATTCAGGTAAGTGAAAAATTTTAAATGTATCGCATATAAAAATAAATTTATTTCTAGTTATGCGGTACATTTATCAAAGGAGCTAAAAATAACAGCACAGACATTTTTCCCGATAGTCTTGTTACACCTGCTTTACCTTCCGCTGTGAAAATAGAACCATTTTCAACTCCAAAAGCAAAGGTTTTTGATGCGTCTCAAAACATATCTGAAAAAATCGTTATGTTAATGACTGAAATGGGTATCACGTCAAGACATTTGGATAGTTTTCCTGCTGGAATTAGTCTCTTTTTGTACCATATTTTATGGCAGTGTAGAGAAAATCCCCCGACTAGCTGGAATTCAAATGCTTACAAATTGCTGCAGCGGTCTGATCTTGCCGCCCAGGCAGAATTTATTAAAAAGGTATGCTTAGTACTTTTCTTAGGGTTTTGAACAAGTAAAGGTATTGGCACCTACACTTTGCGAGGGAGTACGTTCGGCAACCCAGCGGTTTTAAATAATTAAAAATATCTTCCTGAATGAGTTAATTTAATCACTAAAGTCTCGTATTAACTACCTAGGATAAACTAGAAGGAAATAAAAAACAAATGACGTATGATAGTGGGTCATTACCGGAAGTGCTTCCCACCATTAAACAAGTTGACGATGTAGATCAAGAAGATGGCATGGAAGACGTCGATAGTACCCTCTTAAAGCTTCGTTTTCCAGAAGATCATCGAGTGGCGGAAGCTCGTCGACTGCTACAGAGTTCGAAACCTGTTCCTATTGCGCTTGTCCAACGACCTGATGTTTCAGATCATGATTTCATCGAGGAACAAGAAAAGCACTTGTATGCTATTTGTGCTAGAACGATGGCTTTACCCATAGCAAGGTAAATAAATATTCGTACCTATTCTGTAAGTTATATAATATAACATCCAAACACTTTGGTTAGCTGCACTCTAATCATTTTATAAACTTTAGATACATTTATAGTTGCACCCTAAAATCAATTAATTGAACGATAATAGTTTAGGTTGGGTTGAACATTTGAGCATCACAGTCGATCTACGATTTCGTTCAAAAAATGTCAGAAATTCTAGTTAAGTTCCCGTGAAAGTTTTTGTAGCTTTTGTATGCAACAATTTGGTTCCAACAATTACATTTCAATAATGAAAGGAAAAAAATTGCGAGTTTATGTCTTGGAATTTTAAATATGGATAACTCAATCAAAGGCTCTTGGAAAGACTTTCTGCAAATTAGGGTTTCGTTAGGTAAAATTTCAAAAATCCTAATTAAATTCTCTTGAAAGTTTTCGTAGTTTTCCGCAGCAACAATTTGGTTCCAGCAATTACATTGTAATAGATAAAAAAAATTGGGTGTTTATGTCTTGGAATTTTAAATAGGTAATACTCAATCAAAGGCTCTTCAAAGGGCCTTCTGAAAATTGCCTTTTTGGTTGTTAAAATTTCAAGAATTTTCATTAAATTCCAAATAAACTTTCTGTTGCTTTTGGAACCAACAATTTAGTTCCAACAATTAATTACATTTAGACAATGACTAAAACAATCTGTGAGTTTATGTCTTGCAATTTTCGATAATGATGACAAGGGCCCTTCGAAAGGCCTTCTACAAATTACGATTTCGTTTAGTAAAATTCTAACTAAATTCCCCTGAAAAATTTCATAGCTTTGGTGCGAACAATTACGATGACTAAAACAACTTGATTTATGTCTTGGAATTTTTTCTAAAGGCCTTCTGTAGATTACGTTTTCGTCTGGTAAAAGTTCAGAAATTCTAATTAAATATTTGGTCCCAACAATTAAATTTCCACAATAACTAAAAAAGCTGAGTTTATGTCTCAGAATTTTTGATAATGATTGAACCAAAAGTCTTCTGCAACTTACTATCTCATTTAGTAAATTTCCAAAAATTCTAATTAAATACCTGTGAAAGTTTTCGTAGCTTTTGGTACCAACAATTACACTTCAAGAATAACAAAAAACTGTGTGTTTATGTTTTCGAATTTTAAATAGCGATAATTAAACCAAATTAATACTCTTTGAAAAGTTTTCTGAAAGTTACGATTTCTTTTGGTAAAAATTTAGAAATTCCAATTAAATTCCCGTTAAAGTTTTCCTAGATTTTAGCGTCAATAATTTGGTTCCAACAATTACATTTCAATAATGACTAAAAAGCTGACGTTACAGATGTTTCAAAAATAAGAGATTATACGGTAATATCCAAAACCACTTCATAGAAAACGATTTCAGTATCGGCAATAAAAGATGCCGTTTAATCAAAGGAACTGTACCATCTATATTTGTAAGATTTAATTTCTGTTCTTTATTTTACAAAACTACAATACAATACACTATCTTTCATGTTTTAAATTGTAGAACACCGCTACTAGTTCCGATTTTCAAATTTCACCACCACACAGAGCACAGACTAATTCACAATGCATTCAAGTTGATGTAGTTTCTGATACTGAAATAGTAAAACTTCAGCATCAGTGTAAAATCTCAAATCAAAAGTTGGTAAGAGTAAATGAAACAAATATGGATTATTTATTTAACAAAAATTGAAGACCTAGAATGCAAAGTAAAAGCCCTTTCTTGTAAATTAAATCGACTAAACAAAATATATGAATATTCTGATGAAAAAGCTATATTTTTAATTGATCTTATAGAAAACTATGAAAAAAAAGTTCCTCGCTGGTCTGAAACATCAATTCGTCTTTATACTGTATGGCGATTTGCTTCATCCACGAGCTATGAATATTGTCGTAACCATTTAAATAAATTGCCATCAAAACTACGATATCGAGATATCTTGGTAAATATAAAGGTTCAAACGAACTTTGCAAACAAAGGTTAGTTAGTGAAATTGCAACATTAACAGTTCCAGTGCAAAGGATTTGGTCTTTAATTTTTGACGACATGTCCATTAAGGAAAAGATGCATTACAGCAGATGCGAGATACTCTGCATCAGTCATCAGTAGCATTTTTAACAGGATATATTCTAAAAAAAAATAGATGATCAGTTTCATTGTGACACCTGTATAGCACCTTTACTTTCTACGACCATTCCAGGCCCATTATTGCAATTAATTACATTACAAGACCGAGGAGCTTTAACTTATCCAAATTCTACTTTTGTGGGGAATATAAAACGGTTGGCAGATATTGCAATGAGAGCTTTACCATTCCTTAATTATGAAAATACGTGTCAACAGCTGCTGAATATTTCACTTCCACCATTGGAACAAAATTGGATATTTTGCTGTACAATTTATAGAACAGCAATTTGTAAACTTATTATAATATCAACAGTGAAACCAGTTTCCAATAATATTTGTACTTACAGAAGAAAAACGGACACTATAAAGAAAATATCACGAACTTCAAAACCACTTAGTAGAAAAGTTTTAAAACTATAGTATTTCTTCATCTTAAAAGTGTTTTAATCTTGTACAGACGTTTATAAAAATCTAACCTGACACTGACAGTTTAATTGAATTAAGGTAAAACCCATCATTAGAGGACGCCAAATACAGAACTAACTGTAAAGTTTTAGGTGTGAATTGTAACATATAAAATAAATGGAATGGGATGGCCGTATAAGTGCAACTTATTAATTTCAGTTGGCAATGAACTAAACATTGGAAAAATCGGCGACATCTGTTGTTAGTAGTTAGAAAAGTGGCTGGGGTTTTTCTAGTCACTCTGTAGTAGACGCTACAGGTCCCTCGCAACCTTGTGTATACCACAATTCAAAGGTTCAAGGAGCTGGAAAATAGCGCCAATCAATCTTGAAGGGGAAGGATTCACTGTATTGCTACAACATCAAACATCAAGAAGGCATCTGAACGCTTCGGAAGAAATTCGGCCCAATCGGTGTGAGTAATGTTGAGAAGTATGGGCATCAAACTCACATTGATGCAACGAATTATCAAGAAATATTTGAAACTGAAGCCAAAACTTAAGAGGAAGAAATGCTGGAAGAAGCTGATCGCTTACTGTTAACACAACACCCATCAGACAGACAGTTTTCATTGACAAGAAGCTTTTTACAGTGGAACAAGTATTTAACAAGCAGAAAGATCATTGTCGTTTCTCGCACATTGCACCCTGTATCCATTATGGCCTTTGGTGGAATCACATTTGACAGAAGACACCTCTTCTTGCTTCAAGGTGGCAAGGTGAACAGGCACAACTATCTCAATGTGTTACAGACAGAGGTCTTGCCCTTGTCCATTTGTCAGTTTGGAAACCGTCAAAGGATTTTCCAGCAGGATGGAATGGTGCAAGCAAAACTTTCGTTCCTTCTTCTCATTCTACGAGTGGCCTCCCAGTCCCAACTCACCTTATCTAAAATCTATGGATTATTTTATTTGGTTTGATCACAGCTACATAAAACCATTGACTCACTGAAGACAACACTTCAAAAAACCTGGAAGGATCTTGACGCAGCACTCTTGCATGCTTGTGTCCAAGCTGATGGGAGGACATTTCAAATTATCATATTCTGTGGTCCCTATTATTGTTCAATAAATGTTATTTTCTTGGTTCACAATAATATTCCGTCTCTTTCCATTTTTTACGGGCTCTTTTCCTTGTATATGTAATTTTGGTTCACTCTGTATTACATCGCATTTTGCTGAGTCGTAATATTTCGATGTTGCACGATTTTATTTCTTGTGTTACTCGGTATAATCTACTGGTTTTTGCTAGGATTCTCACATTCCAGGTTGCAGCTCTTGTCCACATTTTCGCACCAGATTGTTATTGTATGGTCGATTCAGTTTTCTTTTTGGATTCTTTAATCTCTTGATTTAAGGATTTAGGCTATACGGGTGATTAATCATCAGCCGCTTCTGTAGCATCTGAACATGCCTTGGCAAAGCTGGAATTTCTTATGGTTATACAGCCAATATTCAGTTGCCAGAGCTTCGTTTGTTGTCTAGTGGGGGGGTATTACATGCAAGTGGGGTTGGCATTTAGGTCGGCAAGATGTTGGCGTCGCCTCTTATCCCTCCTGTATTCTTGTACTTCTACAAAACTGTGGAATCAGCTGCACCTACAGACACCTTTATAAATGTCTGAAATGAACCGTGAATTGCAATCAAATCAGTTTCAGTTTTTGTTTATGTTGGAGCATCGCAGCTCATTGCGGCGTCACAGATTCCTTGACTCTGGGGTGGTCATTTGATTCAAGTCATCTTACGGAAATTAATTGAATCCAACTTAATCAGATTGCACTTTTAATTAATTTATAGTACAGATTAAACCAGTCATATCACCAGTCTAATCTACACTTAACTATCAGGATGCATATCTTAGCGGCCCATGAAAATTTTCACATCATCAATAGGCTTTGAGTACTGTGTGAACTGGTCGCAAAGCCACCAAACTATAAAAAATTTAATCATAAAAATATTTTAGGGGAATGTTTACACTAAGAACAGCAACTCCTGTAGTAACCGAGCCACTACCATTACCCAAATTGTGTTTAACTGGAAAAGCACCACCAAGAGGCGTTACAGTCGAACTTAGTCACATAGATTACCCACAGAACATGCAGCATTGGCCGCTGTTTCACAACGGCGTTGCGAACGGGCTACGAATCTCTCCAGATGCCCACAATATCGATTCAACGTGGATTATATTTAACAAACCAAAGAATTCCACGGAAACAAATATGGAACATGCTGGATTTTTAATGGCCTTAGGTCTTAACGGTCATCTTACAAACCTGACGATAGTAAACACGTACAATTACTTGTGTAAAGCTAACGAAATGACCAGCATTGGAATACTTTTAGGTATACATCAAACCTTTCGAAATAAATCGAAAAGCTAGCTTTATTTTTTTGTAGGTTTATCGTCCGCTATGCGTGGCACATCAAATTCCGTTATCACCAAAATGTTAAGCGTACATTTAGAAGCTCTTTTACCACCAACGTCGATGGAGCTCGACATACCGCAGAACCTACAAGTAGCGGCGTTGCTCGGCGTTGGTTTAGTATATCAAGGTTCAGCGCATCGTCACATAACCGAAGTACTCTTGGCTGAGATTGGTCGTCCACCTGGACCCGAAATGGAAAATAGCACGGATAGGGAATCGTATTCTTTAGCAGCAGGGTTAGCTTTAGGTTTGGTCACTTTAAGACAAGGTGGAAAACCATCAGGGCTTTCCGATCTTAATGTGCCTGATGCTTTGCATTATTACATGGTTGGCGGTAACAAAAGACCTTTAGAAGGTATTTCTTTTTTTCTTTTAATGTAAATAATCATAATTTCCAGCATTTGATATTAGGTTCCCAAAAAGATAAGTACAAAGTGCCTTCATTTCAAATTCGCGAAGGGTCCTCTGTTAACTTGGATGTAACCGCCCCGGGTGCTACATTAGCATTAGGCCTCATGTATTTAAGAAGCAGTAATAAGGCTTTGGCGGATTGGATGGCACCACCTGGAACACAATATTTATTAGACTTCATTAGGCCTGATTTCTTAATGTTAAGGGTTTTATCTCGAGGTAACACATCGAATAAAAACAAATTTAATAAAAGTAACATTTCTTTAAATAGGTTTAATCATGTGGGACGACATAATTCCCGATCGTCACTGGATAGAGAATCAAGTTCCTGAAACAATCAGGCCGTTCTGTATGGTTAAATCGTCAACATCAGCTTCAGATATTGATTACGAGGCGATGAAGTAAGTGATTAGTTTCATATTAATGACTAACTTAAAATAACTTTTTACAGCCAAGCTTACTGTAATATAGTAGCAGGAGCTTGTTTTGCAATGGGCCTAAAATATGCCGGTTCTGCAAATCACCAAGCGTTTTCAGCTTTGTTACATTTCTGCCGTATGTTTACTTCTTTGACGGCAAAATCAATCGCAGATTTGGCCGGAAAGCCTACTATTGAAACGTGTTTAAATGTTGTATTACTTTCGGCTTCTATGGTAAGTTAACATTCAATGTTCCAATTTATCTGAAGCGTATTTTCGTATGTAGGTCATGGCGGGTACAGGGAATTTAGAAATAATGAGGATCGTACGACATTTAAGGCGAAGAGTTGGCTTATCAAGCAGTGCTGTTGTTACATACGGCTCGCACTTAGCGATACACATGGCTCTCGGTTTACTTTTTCTTGGTGGTGGTCGATACACGTTGTCTAATTCACCGGCAAGCGTCGCCGCACTTATATGCGCTCTTTATCCAAAGTTCCCTACACATAGCAGTGATAACCGGTAAAATACTGTAAAGTTTGCGTAAAAACTTGTGTAAATTGATTATTTCAGATATCATCTACAAGCTTTTCGGCATTTATACGTATTAGCCGTAGAACCACGCCTTGTCATACCCAAAGACGTAATCACCGACCGAATGTGTTACGCTAAATTAAAAGTAGTACGTTTAGATGGTAATTCCTCATTTCTACGAGGTCCGTGCCTGATTCCCGATCTCAACACTTTAGCTAGGTTATCAATTGAAGATGAGCGTTACTGGTCGGTTAGTTTTGAACGTGGCCGAAATTGGGATCAGTTAGTGTAAGCATTCTTAATCAATCATTACATTCAATAAAATTCGATAAACTTTACAGAAAAATATTAAACTCGAATGGCTTTATTAAAGTGAAGCAACGTGCAGGTTGTTTGAGTTATTTAGAGGACAAATTTGGTTACCGAACTCAACTGGCTCGTACTTTAACTCATTCCAAAACAGTGCCATGGGCACCGCCTCCGAAAGTTATAACATCGTTTTCTTCCGATTGTACAATAAGACATTTTAGTGACATTTTTTTAACACCTGAAACCGATGTTTCAAGCAGTATTAACGAAGTTAAATTTTTAAAAGCGTTGACGGAGACCACTTACGAATGCGTCATCAAGGATAAAGAGGCTGTGCTTGTTAACATAATTGCTTTATTGAAGGTGAGTTGTCTCTTATGTTAAATAACAATTTGACTGTTTGCATAATTTTCAGGTAATCGAAGATCTTAACAGTATACCAAGTACGTTGCAGTTATGGCAATTTAAACTCGTTGCTGCACAAGTCCTACATAATTCGTTTACCGTTAACTTGATTTCTCCAGAAGTAGTGTTGGCGATGCGTAAAAAAGTTATAAATACTATGAATTCTTGGGAAATACGAAATGTAAAAGTTCTGAAGGAATATATTTTAGGAAAATATGTAAATTGTAGTTCGCATAATGTAAAGGAATTAACTAATTATATTACATTTTATGATATACCGTATAATCTGCTTGATGGATTGGAAAGTTACGAAGAAAATATGGTGGACTTTCCTGATGTTTTACAAAACTTATCTACTAGGAATTGTTCGCCTGAAACCGTTGATAAGGTTTCAAAAATATTAAGTGTTAAGATTTGATTTCGCTTCGTTAATAAATTCAATAGATTTAATTCAATGTGAGTTTTTATTATTTGTAGTTTCTGTGATATAAAAAAGTTATATTAAGGGATAAACTTACCGAAGTAAGTAAATGTAATCTGATTATCCCATGATGTAACTCAAATGTCTGATCAGCCGTTTCAATTTTTAAAATAAAATATTTATTCGCTTTTATTCTTTGCAGCTCTTCCATTCCGCTCGGTTTTTAACCAGTTGCCTAGCTTAGAGCCCTGTAGGATCTTCCCAATTGTCTCATTCCACGTTTGTTTTGGCCTTCCTCTCCTTCTATTTCTGGCACTTTTGCACTCACTCTTTTGGTAATTCGTCCCTCCTCCATCCTTTCCGTATGTCCCCACCATCTCAACTGGTATAATGCCTGGACTCCAAGTCAACTTCTGATTTCAGTATTGGGGAGTCAATCCCTTCTTGTAACTCCTTCAATGCTTTTTAGTACCTTCAAAATAGTATGCCTGTAAGCAAGATGCGTTTGCCTTTGTGAGTGTCGAAGACTCGTTGCTGTATGTTAGGTTAGGATTTATAGACTTGTGTTTTTCGAGATTATTTTATTTCTTAAGAAGCTTTTGCTTCGGGCATAAAATAGTCGATTCGTAGCTCCTATTCTACTATTTAGTTCACTGTCAATACTTCCATTGCTCTCCAGAGTTGCGCCCATATATTTAAAACGGCTTACTTTCTCTAGGACTTCTCCCCTAATTGACAGGTTTGTTTGCGTTTTTTGTTTAGTTACTATTAATACTTTGGTTTTAGCGCTGTTTATTATCGGTCTTCGCTCCCTTAATGTTTCTTCCCAGATATTTAAATCATACTGTAACGCCGCTTCTGTATGTCTCATTTTAGAAGCAGATCATCTACAAAGGCCAGTCCTCCGATATAAAGTGGTTTAATTTGCACTCTTTCATGACATTATCTAGCGCAGCTATAAAAAGTAGGGGACTAATGATTCCTCCCTGGCAGTGGCGGCTCGTCTATAGGGGCCGGGCCCCACCTATATTTGTATAACTAAACGCAATAATTGTAGTTTTAAAAAATATGTTTCTTGTAATTATTATTTTTGATCTATTTCCAACACGTTTTATTGTTTAATAAAAAAATTACTGTAGTATTTTGTGGCAATATTGTATACTGCGTACCGTACGTCTTTGAGGCCAGCCGTGTATTTTGTATGTGTAGAGCACGGGGCATCTATGAGCCGGGAGCCGCGCGCACTACCAATCGTGTTTGCTTACCGGGGCCCGTTTAGTCCGGCCCGTGATTGCGTTTGTACGTAAATAGCGCGCGATTCATTCATTGTCTTATTATTTTTTCCTCGTTGATCTGTTTTATTGTTTTTAGTGTGTTTAATTATTGTTGTCGTTTTTTGTTATAATTTATTTTAAAGTTTAAATTTTTATTACCTCCATATGTGGAAGTTTAAATATTATAATTCTATTATCCTTATGCGTAGTAAAAAATGTAAAAAACAAAAGTGTAAACAATGTAGTTTTTTATTGTATGTCATATAAATATTACACGAGTTTAATCTCTACGTTGTAGTCTTTACTTACCAAACTTAAATAAAGAAGTTTAATAGGTTATTGGCCTCAGACACCTCGACGGACAGAAGTTTGTGTAAGTGAAGCGGGAAGCAACGTGAACGATTGTGTTTTGTGAATCAAAAATGACCACATCACCGGTATCAAATGGGATAAAACCGTTTAATGGAGAAGGTTACAGTAATTGGGAATTTCGGGTAAAACTAATCATGGAACAGAAAGGAATTGATGATGTTCTTGTAAAGGAAACCCCGATGGAAACTGATAGACTACTGGAATACAAGAAAAATGACGCGAAAGCAAGGAATATAATTGTTGCCAATTTAAATGACAGTATATTAGAAATGGTTAAAGGAAGTACAACAGCCAAGGAAATGTTATCTGTCTTAAGGGAAGCATATGAAAAGAAAGGAATTTCGAGTCAAATTAATTTGCAAAGGAAATTGAGAACAATGAAATTCAGTGGGAATGGATCGCTGAGTGAATTTATTTTAGAATTTGAGAAGACTGTTTCAGAATTGAAAGTTAGTGGTGGAAAGATTACTAATGAAGAAGTAATAATTCAGTTACTTAGTACGATGCCTGAAAGTTATCAAGCGGTTGTTACGGCAATAGATATTTTGTTCAGTTCGGATAAAACAAAAGTAACGGTGGAATTTGTGAAAAGTAAGCTACTAATGGAAGAAAATCGACAGCTAAAAAGCAAAGAAGATTCTGAACCTGGAACGTCGGAAGTTTTTATAACTCATCAGAGGAAAAAGAAGTACGGAAATAAAAATAAAGGTATGAAATTTCCATTTATGTGTTACAGATGCGGTGTAAAAGGGCACAAAAGGTCAGAATGTCCTCTAGAAAAATCTAATAAGAAAAAAGAATTCAATCTGGCTGACGATAATGAGGTGACTTTCATGATCTCAACAGAAAATGTTTGTATGAAATCTACTTTAAAAAATGTTGTAACTTTTGTAGTGGACAGTAGTGCAACTAACCACTTAATAAACAAAAAGATAGGACAGCATTTAGTTGATGTAATGGAAACAAATCATAAAATAAATGTTGCAAAAGAAGGTCAAGCCCTAACAGCAAAGAGACAAGGAAATATACACTTAGTAACTGAAGATGGAAGACGAATTAAAATTAGGAACGTGCTGGAATGTGAAGAATTAACTCATAATCTGTTATCTGTAAAAAGAATGGAAGAGTCCGGGTTAAAGGTTATATTTCAGGATGGAAGTGTAAATATATTTAAAAATAGGAATTTAGTTGCAAGTGGTAGCTTTGTATGTTATTAATTTTGAGGTACCACTAAAAGAAGTCAACTTAATGGAAATCGATAAAACCCTATGGCACCGACGTATGGGCCATTCTTCGAAGTATCCTCCGAATGGTTTGTGCGAAACATGCTTGGAAGGGAAATATGCGAGAACCCCTTATAAATCAGTAGAGGAGAACAAAAAGGCAAAGCGGATCTTGGAGATTGTGTCATCAGATGTTTGTGGACCAATGACTCCAAGTACACATGATGGTAAGCGATATTTTGTTACGTACATTGATCATTATTCACATTTTGCTGTGTGCTATCTACTTCAAAACAAGAGTGAGGTATTTGAAACCTTTAAGTCATATGTAGCAATCGTAGAAGCAAAATTTGAGCGCAAAATTGAAAAATTTAGATGTGATAATAGGGGAGAATATGGTTCGAAAGAGTTTAGAGGGTTTTGCAATCGAAAAGGAATTAGTATTCAGTATAAAGTACCTTATAATCCTCAGCAGAACGGAGTAGCTGAAAGATTTAATCGTGCAGTGATGGACAAAGCTAGATGTCTAATTTTCGATTCAAAATTAGGAAAACATCTATGGGGTGAGGCAGTATTAACCTCAATTTATTTAATAAATAGAACCGAAACGTCAACGTTAGAAAATAAACAAACACCAGCTGAACTTTGGTATGGCGAAGAACCAAATCTTTACAAAGTCAAAGTGTTTGGAAGCATAGCATATGCATATATTCCAAAGGAAAAACGGATTAGTAAATTGGATCCTCACACCAAGAAAATGATAATGGTGGGATATACAAATAACGGATATAGACTTTGGGACGAAGAAAGGAGGAAAATAATAGTGGCACGTGATGTCATTATTGATGAATCTATTAAAAATGGAAAAGAACTAGAACAGGAGCCTACGATAATAGAAAATCTAGATGAAGATGATAAGAACGAAGAAGAAGGAACAGAAATGGAAAGATGCAGTGAAGATGATAAAATAAATAAAAATGATAAGGAAGAAAATTCACCGGAAAACGTCAGAAGGAGTAAAAGGAAAATAAATTTACCGAAACGATTTGAAGATTATAAAATGGATCGAATGGGAGACATGACAGCTCTAATTTTATCTTCAAAAATTCCTAAAGATTATAACGAAGCTATAAATTCTGGAAAAGGATGGGAAGAAGCTATTCAAGAGGAATTAACATCGTTGGAGAGGAACAAGACGTGGGAAATGGTACCAGCTCCAGAGAACGAGAACATAATCAGTTGCAAATGGGTATTTTGTGAAAAACAGGTTGGTGATAAAACTGTGAAAAAGGCTCGATTAGTGGCTCGTGGTTTTGAGCAATCCGAATTAAGTGATGAGGTTTACGCACCGGTGGTACGCATGTTAACAGTACGAGTGTTGTTGTCACTTAGTGTGCAGAGTGATATGCAAATTCACCAGTTAGACGTGAAGTGCGCATTCCTCAACGGAATTTTGAAACAACCAGTTTACATGCATATACCTGAAGGAATTAAGGAGAAACCACCAGACAAGGTGTGCATGCTTAAGAAATCACTCTACGGATTACAACAATCGCCAAGATGTTGGAACGAAAGGTTAAATGATCATTTGTTAAGTATAGGACTTGTAAGATCAAAAGTAGATCCTTGTTTATATATCAGTAGTGATATTTTCTTACTAATTTATGTTGATGATATGCTGATATTTTCGAAATTTGTTTCTAGAATTAATGAGGTAAAAGAAAAACTTATAAGTAAGTTTGAAATGAAAGACTTGACAAACGATTCACACTTGAAATTTCTTGGATTGAATATTGTAAAAGCAAGTGATGGATTGTTTCTCAATCAGAAGGATTTGATTAAACAAATTTTGAACCATTTTGAAATGACTGAATGTAAACCAGCATTAATTCCTATGCAACCAAAATTGAATTTAACTAGGTACAAAACTGAAAATAAAAATGTAAATTATTTACCCTCGGATCAACAAATAGCTGATATTTTTACTAAATCTCTTAGTAATGTAAAGTTCAGTTATTTCAGGGATAAACTGAAATTAGTGCCTATGTAGTTCGTATTTGTTTCTTTCATGTTTTGTTGTTCAAATGTTTAGTTGTGTAGTTTTGTAATATTATAGAATTGAAGGGGGCTGTTGAAGTTTAAATATTATAATTCTATTATCCTTATGCGTAGTAAAAAATGTAAAAAACAAAAGTGTAAACAATGTAGTTTTTTATTGTATGTCATATAAATATTACACGAGTTTAATCTCTACGTTGTAGTCTTTACTTACCAAACTTAAATAAAGAAGTTTAATACCATAAACGATACATTTTAACTATGAACAAAATCGATAGCTTATTGGAAAAACGTTTCTCGTTATTAAGTCTACATTTCAAAATTTTATTGATACCATCATTTTCATCACCTTGTATATTGGCCTACGACGCCGGGCGCCGGTATAATAACCACTTCCAAAAGTTGGCCTATTTTTCTTGTTGGGAAATCGTTAACCTCTGAAGTAAAAATAAAAAATACTCAATTATTATCAACTGCTTGTTGCTTTTAGTGTTATTTTGTGTGTGTGTGTGTGTGTGCAGGGACATTTTTATGTGTATTTTTAAATAATTACAGGTTAGTCACTAATGAGTTAGCAAACGCTGTTTGTAATATTCTTTGTGATTTGTATTATTACAGGAAATTGAATAAAAAATGTCTGAAATAAATTCGAAGGCTAATCTCAAATATGACTTTGATTTGGATATCGTCAAAGAAGAAGTCAAACCTGAACCCTACTTGGACAATATAAAAAGTGAATTCGGTGATGATATCCTTTGCAATACCAAACAAAAACATAACTGCAATGGAACTAACACTAATATTAGCCAAAACTTAGGACAGAATATGAGGGAGGATACTGCAATTAAAGAGAGTCAGAGTGGTGCACATGAAGTTGACAAAATAAAAATTGAAACAATTTATATAGTTAATCCTTTTGACGAGGATTTGGATACCATCAAAAAAGAAATCAAACTTGAACCCTACTTGGACAATATAAAAAGTGAATTCAGTGCTGATAACCTTTGTAATACCAAACAAAAACATAACTTCAATGAAACTAACACTAATATTAACCAAAACTTAGGACGGAATGCGAGGGAGGAGACTGCAATTAAAGAGAGTGATGCACATGAAACAGACAAAATAAAAGTAGAAACGACTAATACAGTTGACAAAGATAATCAGAATAAAAATAAAGGGAAAAGTTTTATATGTGACGTTTGTGAATATAGAACGACTCGTAGATCCAATCTTCAGGCGCATAAAAATACGCATTTAATAGAAAAACCGTTTGCTTGTACTTTATGTGAGTACAGGACTGTAACTAAAAGTAAGCTGAAAATGCATATGAGTAATCATACAGGAGAAAAACCGTTTGCTTGTACTTTATGTGAATACAAGAGTATAACTAAAAGCAAGCTGAAATTGCATATGAAAATTCATACTGGAGAAAAAGCATTTGCTTGTACTTTATGCGAATATAGGGGTGTAACTAGAAGCAATCTGAAATCGCATATGAATTTTCATACTGGAGAAAAACCGGTTGCTTGTACTTTATGTGAATACAGGACTGTAACTAAATACAGTCTGAAGTTGCATATGAGTATTCATACAGGAGAAAAACCGTTTGCCTGTAATTTATGTGAATACAGGGGTGCAGCTAAATACAGTCTGAATTTGCATATGAATAGTCATACCGGAAATAAACCGTTTGCTTGTAATTTATGTGAATACAGGACTGTAAAGCAAAGTAGGCTGAAAATGCATATTACGAGTCATACAGGAGAAAAACCGTTTGCTTGTAATTTATGTGATTACAAGTCTGTAACTAGATACAAGCTGAAATGGCATATGAGTAATCATACGGGAGAAAAACCATTTGCTTGCGATTTATGTGAATACAAGACTGTAACTAGATACAAGCTGAAATCGCATATGAATAATCATACTGGAGAAAAACCATTTTCTTGTAGTCTATGTGAATATAGGTGTGTAACTAGAAGCAATCTGAAATTACATATGAGCTATCATACAGGAGAAAAACCATTTGCGTGCAATTTATGTGAATATAGGTGTGTAACTAAAAGTTGTCTGAATATACATATGAGTATTCATACTGGAGAAAAACCATTTGCTTGTACTTTATGTGAATACAGGACTGTAACTAAAAGTAAGCTGAATAAACATATGAAAATCCACAGAAATGAAAAATAATTTGCTTTTACGATGTGGACTAGGTTGTTTAAAATATTTGTTCAAGTAAGTAAGCGAGTAAACTAAAGAAAAAAATATAAAACTAGCAACATGGAATATAAAAACCCTACTAGAAATTGGTAAAACAAAAGTTATAGTTGAAGAATTTATTGCAAAAGTATAGGGTGGATATCGCAGTGTTCCAAGAAATCCGATGGTCCAAGATAAATGGAGAAATTAGAAGAGATAACTATAGTATATTCTTCAGCGGGAAAGAAAAGCGAGGGAAAAATGGGATAGGCTTTTATGTATCAACAAGGATGGGGGGTAAGCTATAAATGGAAGGTTAGCTACACTACTCATACAATGTGCACACTTCAAAATATCAATAATAGGAGCTTACGCACCGACAGAATCTTGGGAAATAGAGGAGCAAAATAACTTCTACAAGGAGCTACAAAAGATAAAGGAGAACATCCCCAAAAATAATATGGTGGTTATTCTTGCGGATTTCAATGCCATGGAAAACATACAGCACACGAGCTCACTAATGATAATGGGCATAGAGTATGAACTTTTGCAGTCTCATCAAATCTAGTGGTTGCTACAATGATCTTCAAACATCCAAGAAAGCATAAAGTTACCTGGAAGCACCCAAACGGTAAAATAGCGAATCAAATTGATCATATTTTAATAGATAGAAAACATATAAAAAAGTACATAATGCAAGATCCTACCGTGGCACAAATGGTGATTCGGATCACTGTATGGTAATGATGGTAATGGCAGATAGCAAAATGAAAAAATATTACACGAAAATGCAGGAGAAGGAAAAATGGGCTGTAGAAAAGCTACAGTCAGAATTCCTGTGTTTTACTGTATGCGCATTGATAACGAGTGCAACAAAACTGTTGCGTTAATTAAGCTCAGTGTAAAATTATTTAAATTTTGTATTAACTTTTACAAAATATCCTGCGAGTAAATACCTACTAGAATTTGTTAAAATTTTTAGAAACATGTACAATAAAGTTTAAAAATGTGTAACATATAAATTGAGATTTTACAAAATGTAATGTGAACATGTTATAAAAGTTGTAAAGTTTTGTAGTGTATATCTACAACAATATTTGGCATGTTTATTTATATTTTGAAAGTTGTATTAAAACAAAATAGGTTTAATATATTTATTTTATTTATAACAATATACAGAAAAAAGTAATAATTAATAATATTTATAAAAAGTGAAAAAGTACAAAAAAAAGAAATATATGGAGTATTTCCTTAATAGTATTTTTAGGTAAAACACGTTTACAATATTGCCCATAAAGTGTGCCTTAGTAAAGGCGCCTATCACCGATATGGCATGATCCAGCAGTAACACAATAGAGACGTGGCAGTGACACAACTCATGTTATAATTTAACGCCAATTGGAAAGATTTTATACACCAAACAGTTATTAATCGGTAGTCGATATCTGACGGTGAAGATGCTTTGGCATTACTTTGGTTAATCAATATTAATAAGAGTAATAATATCCGCAATGGCTGGAGGAAATGTTATTGGGTGCATCCTTACTGGTGAGAAAATGCTGAAACGCATGGTGCATTTAATGTGTTTAAGGATTTAAATATGTACTGTAATTTCAGTTATTCTACAGAATGCGCAAAGAAACGTTTGATATATTATTAAAGAAGATAGCGAGGGGGAAGTCACTTGTGTAATAGTTGGGACATAATCAATTGTAATACCCCTGATCACATAATCTGTGATCAGGGGTAATACTATTACACGTTTGCTTAATACTATTGCACGTTTGTGTAATACTATTGCAATACTGTGTAACGCTTATGAAATTGATGCAATACTATTGCATGTTTTTGTAATACTTGTGAAATTAATGCAATACTAGTGCAATACTATTGCATATTTTTGCAATACTATGTAATACTTGTGAAATTTATGCAATACTAATGCAATATTGTAATATAATGTATGCAATACAGTGCAATGTCCGTGCAATACAGCGTAATACTCATGAAATACAGTGTAATGTTCATGCAATACAGTGTAATGCCTGTATAAGACAGTATAATAGCAGTGTAATATCATGTAATATTTACACGTTATATCAATAAACACATTATAATGTAATGTAATAGCCTTGTAAGGGTATTACAGTATTTTGTGAAAAATACCAATTGTGGAAATTTCACGAATAAGTTTTATAAACATAATTTGAAACTGTGACTTTAAGTAATTCAGATTATTACATGAAAATTAGGAATCTCATTTTTGGATAATTTAAAAAAAAATCATGTAAATATTTGTCGCATAACACCAGTTAAACTGCACATTAATAGTATCATGCTGTTCGTATAAAAAAAATCTAAGGGCATTTCACGTTTTCTAAAACTGATACTAATACGGTAGCATATTAATAGTGCTTTACATTTCTAAGTACTAGTGTGTGATTACTCGTAAATGAGAATTAGTTTTAATTTACATTATTACGAAATGCTATACGATTTTAAAATGGTGCCGCGCCATCTAAAAAAACGTGTTGCAGTAGCCGGTGTTCTCTTAATTATAGCAAAGCATTTACAAGAACGAAAGCCAGTTACAAGAAAAAGAAGATTTTGGGTTCCCAACTGGAAATTGTCAAGTATTTTTATAAAAATAAGCATAAATAAATAATGTAAATGGAAGCCGAAACAGAGAAAATAGTATAAAAAACTCGTTACAGAAGTCAATTCGGGCACTCGCTATGCGGTTCGTGTCCAAATTTCGAACTCGTGCGCGAAAACAATGCCTTCTGTAACTTGAGTTTTAATATACTACTCCATGCGTGAAACACGCACGGAGCCGTTTAAACCGAAAAAAACGACAATATTTTAAAACTTGGCTCCTTGGGACACCCCTTAACAGTGGAATTAGAGGGCTGGTAAAACTCAAAATTACTTTTTATTTTTTTAGAATCGATTTGAGGGGTGACCCGGTCAAGTTTTTTTCAACCATAATTAAGGGCCACCCTAGTATGTAATGCAATAGTTATGGAATACTTTTGTAATGCCTGCAATATTCGTGCAATAGTTATGTAATAGTTGTGTAATACATGCAATACTCGTGCAATAGTCATGCAATACTTGTGTAATGCATGCAATATTCGTGCAATAGTTATGCAATACTTGTGTAATACTCCTGCAATAGTTATGTAATACTTGTGTAATGCGTGCAATACTCGTTCTTAAATGATTCACTCGGTTCACTTTGAAGCTGGACTTGTAATCATTTACATCAATGTACCTACTTTGAACTGGGACTTGGAAATATTTATAGTGTCTTGTAAAACTGAAAGCACCAATATTAAATACATGATTTGTTAGTTGAATTTGACTTTGGATTAAAACCTCTCGCACAGCTAAGTAAACTCCACGTAAATAAGTTGGGTCAAAGACTCTACCCTCAGTATTTGATTAACTTATTTAATTTAACTTATTATATAATACAGCCCAAACCAACTATGTTACAATATTAGGAAATGATTTAGTAGAGCACAGTGGCGGCTCGTGGTTCAAAAAATAGGTGAAGTGCTATTGTAGTAAATTAAAAAAAACTTTGGACATACCTAATTTTTGTACACCAAGTCCTCCACCAAATCCTCTCAATACGTAGTATTGAAGTGTTGATAAATAAAAAATAATTTGAATATAAAATAATTTGGATGCACAAATTTTAAGTGAAGAGACACTTCACCTACTTCACCTGGCGAGCCGCCACTGGTAGAGCAGGTACAAAGTTACATAAGTATACTTAGGACAAGAAATAAAATTAACCAAAGAAAATCAGACTGTGGAAGTAAACAGAAGAGTAAGAATGGCATAGGCAGCTTTCGGACGTCTAAGTTACATTTTGAAAAACAGATCAATACCTCGGTATTTGAAAACCAGAGTATTTGACAAATGTAGGTATATTACCGGTCCTAACATATACGACGTTCAGACATGGACTTTTACAAAAAATAATGTAGAAAAGATAAGAACAACACAACATTCAATGGAACGAGCAATGCTCGGGATAACTCTAAAAGATCGAAAGAGGAATGAATACATTAGATCGAAAACAAAGGTCACAGACGCTGTAGAACGAATAGCCCGACTCAGATAACAGATGGAATCAAAGGATTAATAAATGGAGACCATGGGATGGGAAAAGAGGAAGAGGAAGACCCCAAAAACGATGGGTGGTCGATATAAAGAAAGTGGCAGGCCTAGGATGGATGCAAACAGTGAGAAACAGAAATCAATGGAGAGATATGGAAGAGGCTTAATACGTCCAATATTGGAATACTTGAAGCCACATAGAGAGAGAGGTAGTTGTATTATCGATTAATATCGATATTATCGATAATTTTCAATAATATCGATAATTTTCAATAATATTGATAATCGATTATTTTAATAATATGATGACTTCGATAATTTCGGTTAAATCGGCAATATCGATATAGATAATATCATAATTAAATTCTTCTAAAAATATCTGATAGTTTTAATTAATTATAATATAAATAGATTTCTTTGCGAAATCAGGTTTGTTGTATTCTCAAGTTTTATGAAATATTCCCTTTTTCAGGTGTGTAACGTGAATTGATCATTCGTTAGCTTAACAAAAGCTTTGTGCAACCCGCACTTAATTGTGTTTATGCAACAGGTCAGCAAATGAAAACGAAATCAACGTTATCTCTTATATATCTTAAATAGTCAGATTCGGCAGATGACTCTAACAAGTATATTGATAATTTAAGTATCGATAATATTGATATCGCTAATATCGATAATACAAGTACAAGTTAGTTAGTAGATATCATGATACAATGTGATTTTTTAAAAACTCGGTTGCAGCAGGCCGTATTCTGACTTAATACAGACAGTTCTAAGGTTATTAAGACAATAAGACAGAATACGGCCTGCTGCAATTGAGTTTTTAAAACATCACATTGTATCTACTAACTAACGTATACATATATTGATACAGAAGTTTTTAGTATTAATTAAGTATATTACCGGTATGATAGACCAGTAATTAATTAGCAATTGATATTATTGGTATTAATTACCGATAACCATATTATCGATAATATCGGTATTATCGGTATTATTGATAATATCGGTATTATCGATAATATCGGTATTATCGATATTATCGGTATTATCAATATTATCGAGAAATCGATATTATCGATAACAATTTGGCAAATATTATCGATATTGAAATTTCAATATCGACAGGGCTAGTTGTGGTAATACTCACATCCTCTATAGGTAGCAGGGTGCTGACCTTCACATAAAGCACATGTTGCTGACGTTTCTCTACTTGCCTTGTAGGATTTGGTGTCATGTGTCATGTGATCCTCCACATTTCACACACATACCGGGTGATCATTTTCAATCGGAACATATGAGGTTAGGATGACTACCCTTGATAATGACATTTTTAAATAAAATCATATTAAAAACGTCAAAAAATAAATTCAAATATCAATTTAAACTTAAAAATTTAATTAATTAATTTTATTTTAATAATAATAATAATATCTATTCACCAGTATTTGGTACAAGGTACATCTGGTAGGTCAATAAACACATGATAACTTATTAATATAACATTCTACATACATTCATATAATACGAAAACACATAAAAATGTATATAAATACAAGTATAACGACAAAATCAATTATATAACAAATAAAACAAACAATACGTGCAATATATCATAGAAAAAACATCACCGGCTGTAGTCTATGTATTCGTCAATCCTTTTAATTATTTTTACAATTTAGGAACAATAGACAAATCGTGTTTAATCCGGAACATAAAAATTAACAAAAAAAGGACACATTATTGAATTTAATTGCATTATTACAAACTAAGGATTGAACGTTTTCTTAAAAATTAATAGTAAAAATTCAAATAACCCTCCAATTTGCGCCATGTTATAGAATGTTGTGTAATTCAAAAGATACATTGCATTCTCTTGCAATGTCCCTAATACTGGTTCGTGGATTTGCATTAATCATCCCTATTACATTTTCTTCTACTACTGCATTTCTAGTTCGTAGAAAAAATTTAATATAAATTGGTGGGTTACAATCGCAAGCACTGAGCAAATAAAAATAATTTTGAAATTTTCGCGCGGTTACAATTCCTTGAAGTTAGCAACATATCTGGCACCGCACACTGTCTGATTGGTTGAATTCAAACGTAACTTCCAAACAAAGAATTTGTAACGGACTGACACTTGTTCGTCACGTACGTTTTGTCAAATACGTTGTGTGTCACGTTAAGTGTATAATTTCTTAAAATATCCTAATTAATCACAAGGTAAGCGCAAATTCTCATAATACATAACAAGAACAAATCGTAAAAAATAGTTCAAATGTTATAACCACATATTAACGAATGAAACACGTGCAAATTCTACGTCTTTATTTCTTTGTACTTTAACTTGGTGATTTTATGATTTTCAGCAAAATGGCTGATGAAAACAGAATTCGTTCTTTCAAAAATAAAGGGAAGGATACTGATGTAAGTACTAAACACCTACAAAAAGTAGGAAAGCTTAACTTTTTTTAATATTTATCGTAGGAGATGCGTCGAAGACGTATCGGTCAAACTGTTGAACTTCGTAAAGCTCGCAAGGATGATCAACTCCTCAAACGAAGGAATATCGAACTCAATGATGAGGCCACTTCCCCGTTACAAGAAAACAATGTATCATCACCTGTTACGATGTCGTCTGAAGAAATTTTGTTGGGTAAAACTTTTTTATAGATGCTTTTTAGTACTGTTCAAAATTTGTACAGTCGACAGTTTGTTAAGTTTAGGTTAGGCTAGCCATGTAACTATGCCCTCATCGAATAAGTAGAAGCAAATTACAATTTTTGCAGGATTAATGAGCCCAGATGAATCCGTTCTATTCAAGGCCACTCAGGCATGCCGAAAAGTATTAAGTCGGGAACGTAATCCACCAATAGATCATATGATTAGATGTGGAGTAGTTCCAAGATGTGTTGAATTTTTAAGTCGTTTTAACAAGTAAGTATTTTGAACAAACCTTTAATGCCAAATATTTTAATAACGTAATTTTAGCCCATCACTTCAATTTGAAGCTTGTTGGGCTTTAACTAACATTGCTTCTGGAACATCGGAGCAAACACGTGCCGTTGTACAAGAAGGAGCTATACCTAAGTTACAAGGGTTGCTAGCTTCTAGCCATCAAGATGTAGCAGAACAAGCTGTTTGGGCACTTGGTAATATAGCAGGAGACGGCCCACAAACACGTGATTTAGTTCTGAGTAATGGTATTTTACCGGATCTTCTAAGACTGATTAAACCTGATATTTCTGTAAGTTGCTTGGTGGGTTTTTGTAGGTTTGTTGTGACTAAAAAAAATTGTTTTAGGTATCTCATTTACACAATACTGTTTGGGCAATTTCTAATTTATGTCGTAACAAGAATCCTCCACCAGATTTTGGCCTTGTTAAACCAGCTTTACCGACACTTGCCAAGTTATTAAACTATAACGATAAAGACGTACTAGCTGATACTTGTTGGGCATTGAGTTATCTAACGGACGGTAGCAACGAAAAAATACAAGCCGTGTTAGAGACTGGATTGGTGGAACGACTTGTACAACTTTTAGCTAGCGACGAAATCAGTGTCCTTACGCCTGCTTTAAGAGCGGTCGGTAACATTGTAACTGGCAATGATAACCAAACCGATATGGTATTAAGCGCCGGTGTTCTAAATGTACTTGGTCGCCTTTTGGAACATCCTCGTCTCAACATTGTTAAAGAATCCGCTTGGACTGTATCTAATATTACAGCTGGTAATTCCGAGCAAATACAGAAAGTTCTCGATGCTGGTATTATGGGACCTTTATTAAACGTATTACAAACCGGTGACTTCAAATCTCAGAAAGAGGCCGCTTGGGCTGTTACTAATTATACAAGCGGTGGAACCATCGCCCAATTAGCAAAGTTAGTGGAGATGGGTGCTTTGAAACCCTTGTGTAATCTTCTCAATTCGAAAGATTGGAAAACTGTTATTGTGGCATTAGATGGTTTAGCTAACATTCTTAATGTAAGTCTTAATGAATATATCAAGTGCAATGAACTTAAATATAGAAATACAGTAATGTTTAGCTGTTTGCGCAGCGATAAAAACGCTTTAGTAGTTGACGTGCGTTGACATCCTTGGCACCCGCAAGCTTACCCCATAAATAACTAAACAATGTAATTAAAACTTTTAATATATTTATATTTCAGGCTGCTAACAAATTAGGCGAAGTGGAAAAGGTAGCCCTTATTATCGAAGAATGCGGAGGTTTAGATTCAATGGAAGCTCTACAATCGCACGAGAACGAGCAAGTCTACGAAAAAGCTTTAGCTTTAATCGATAACTATTTTTCAGAGGTATAATTTTTTGTATTATCAGTGAACAATGGTGACAATCCAAATTATTTTTATAGGTCGCACCGGAAGACATGCCTGCGCCCAGTACCAATGCGGAAGGTCAACTGTATTTTACTCCCCAAACTTCCGATGTACCAAACGGGGGTTTTAATTTTTAAATTTTTTTTCTTTTTATATTTACATTAGTAGTTAGTATGAAAATTTGTGCCTTCCCAGTAAACATATTATTTATAAACTGCGTAATAATTTTCTCAAACAATACTTTAGTATTTCTTTCAACTTTTAAATGTTCTAGATGTGTATGTAAGTATAAGTTTTAGCGCTGCATTTGTATCGTAGAACTATTTTTGATAAACGTATTGTGATTTTTGATATTCATTTAGTGTTCTAATAAAATTTCTGATAGTATATTGCAATTGTTTATAATTTTTGTTTTGTATAACAAATGTATGTCGCATTTAGTAATCGGTACCTAAAAACAATTGACAGCTAGTGATGGTCAACAATTATTTACAGTGACTATTCAACTCTTTTATGTCAAAAATCGGCCAATCAAAATGCAAGATTTGGCGTTTTTGAGCCAATCAAAACTAATTGTATTGACTATTCAACTCATATGTCATCTGTCAAAAATCGACCAATCAATATGCAAGATTTGACGTTTTTGAGCCAATCAAAACTAATCCAACAGAGAACAATTTTCATGTAAACAAACTTGAATGTGGACTAATTTATGAAAAATGATTCGATGGAAATTTTTTTTCGTTGAATAGTCCCTCAAATACCATTCGTGGTCAAATAATTGTAGATTATATTTGCTTAAAATCACTCATGTTCCTTGTGATTGTGAATACCACTCGTGGTATAGTCGGATTCGATTTAATTTGGCATGTGGGTTTTCGCAGTATAGTTACTTGTATAGTTATACTGCTCTCTTTCTAGCTTGTTAGTGCGTATACGCTATTAGAGCAAGCGCAAGTCTTGCAGATGGCCATTCTGAAATTTATGAAATGACTTGTGAAACGAAAAGAGATAGCATTTACTGTGTTCAGAACAGTTCAGTACATGCCAAATTAGATCGAATTCGACTATATTTATATGCAAGCACAAGGAATATTTGTGATGTTACAGCAAAAAAATAATCGACATAACTTGAACCACTTGTGATATTGTAAGTAAATATTTCTTGACAATTTTATTAAGCAACATAAAAAAATTAATAGATTTATGAATTTTCAATAAATTCCTAGCATTGAGACATAAAGTAGAGGTGAAGCGCAAAGATTATAAAGCAAATCGTTTAAATTGTAACAAGTGGCACAAAAGGCTTTTCTTACCAGATTGCTAAACCTTGAATTGTCGAAGTTAACTCGGCATTGAAGATTATCATTTTCTGGCAATATTGCATTTATACATTTGTATTTTTGCAAAAGACTTAATTTGCATTTTGTTTTATTTTTTGTACTTACTCAAAAGCTCGCTCTGTTTATACTCGTATTAAAGAATATTATTATATTTTTACTTCGTGTTTTATTCATTAGTGGTCATATACCGGGTGTGGCCTGACATGTGAGACATAGAAGAAATACATGCGATTTTGATAATTGCTTAATTTTATCTCTCCAGCTGAACCTTTTAGTTTTTGTATGTTCTTGTTTGGATGAGTAATACCAAAGAATATATATCTATATTCTTTGGTAATACGCTATTAAGCAATTGATTCTTAACTAATTAGGAAAATTTAGCTCCTAAACGTAAAATAAAGTAAATATTTTAAATAAAAAGTCACACATGCACCTTATGACATCTTGCTTAAAGCCTGCTGCGCATCATTTGTCCGTACTAAATTCTGAAATTTCCATAGTGATGCTGCAGCTCATCAGAACAAGTCTAGTTGATCAAGTTTTTGTAGAATTAATATCAGTCTAATAATCGAATATAATTACACAAGAGGTTTTATTTAGTCGGATAAATATTTTTTGCAACGAAAACGTATTGCTTAGCAATTAGACGAGAAAAATTGACAGCAGATAAAATTACGACGGCCGAAGGCCGGAGTTGATTTTATCTACTGTCAATTTTTCGAGTCTAATTGCTGTAAAGCAATATTAGTTTGAGTTTTGCAAATAAATATTTATCCTGACTAAATAAAACCTCGAGTGCAATTCGGCGAGACAATTTAATGAATGAACAATACAAAATTAATTTTTTTATTTGGTATTGCAGCTACAATTATTAAACGTACAAGGCAAAGTTGCATAGCAACTAAAGTTAAGGTAGTGTTTTAGCCGGATAAAAGTTAGGGCAAACTTTTAGCCGCTGTTAAAGTGACAAAATCACAGCGGCTTATGGGATTTTTTATACATGAATTAAATTGTCGGCAAAAAATACCATTTCTCCTTCATTTCAGATAAATTTCGTACTATAATCGACTGGAAAAAAAAAGTACTTTTCGATGAATAGCTACAACGTAAGCAACAGTTAGCCAGGAAGATAATATTCACATATGTTCAATTTCCCATGCATTTCACCTATGTCTCACATGTCAGGCCACACCCGGTATATCGAGTATAAATTATAAAACATGTAGATGAAAAACACTAACAAAGTGGATCATTTCTTCGATTTGAAATTAGTTTAACGATGCTTAAGGCGGTCGGAGCCGTTTATGGGAGCCTACACAAATCAAAGTTTTTTTGGTTACCAAAGACTAACCTGACGCTCTACCACTACGCCACCCTGGCTATCCCAGATATATAAAATCCAAACCACGAGAGATGACCCCTGCCTCATCACACGCTGAATTTAGTAACGACAAACACGCGTGTACATTGGTTCACAAACCCCATGCACACGACAAGGATAGCATTACAATAAGCCTGTGTTATGATTAAAGTGCTTATTTGACTAGAGTAGTTTAAGTCAAATACGCGTGTTGTCACTAAAACGTCAAACTGTCAAATTATTAATACATTTACATTATTTTATTTTATTAGGTATCTAAATTCCTATGTTAATTGGAATTCGTTTTTGTAGTACCTATTTGTGTTGTGAGGTTTAGATAAATGAACATTTTATTTGGTTTATTGCGTTGCAGAAGAAATACAGTTGTACATTTATTGGTTAGATTATACCGGGCTGAACTTAGATACGTATCTGGATACGTTTTTCACGCGTATCTCAGCCGCCGTACACTCCCCGGCGTACGTTTTGCGTAAAATTTAATTCACTTTTCCCATGATTTCTTTAAGGTTTTCTTCAACTATTTACCATAATAAGCATCTACAAATGATAATTAGAGAAATCCATTAACTAAAAAACGGTTTATAAATTCGAAACACCTTTAAAACGCACAAACTGGCGCACGCTAAGATTTTTTTTTTACAAAATTACAGGAGTTGTCGGCGGTAGGTGACCTATGGGTGTTGTAGAGGACCCCTAGGCCTACAACCCCTACCGAGCGGTTTTTCGAAAAGTGCCGGAAATTCGCTTCCAGCGAAGTCGAAAGTTTATTAAAATGCGTATGTGAAAGACACCTGGAGCACCAATTTTCGATGTTTTTTCTCTCGAATTGCAGGACTTGTCGGCGATAGGTGACCTATGGGTGTTGTAGAGGAACCCTAGGCCTACAAACCCTACCGAGCGGTTTTTCGAAAAGTGCCGGAAATTCGCTTCCAGCGAAGTCGAAAGTTTATTAAAATGCGTATGTGAAAGACACCTGGAGCACCAATTTTCGATGTTTTTTCTCTCGAATTGCAGGACTTGTCGGCGGTAGGTGACCTATGGGTGTTGTAGAGGAACCCTAGGCCTACAACCCTTACCGAGCGGTTTTTCGAAAAGTGCCGGAAATTCGCTTCCAGCGAAGTCGAAAGTTTATTAAAATGCGTATGTGAAAGACACCTGGAGCACCAATTTTCGATGTTTTTTCTCTCGAATTGCAGGACTTGTCGGCGGTAGGTGACCTATGGGTGTTGTAGAGGACCCCTAGGCCTACAACCCCTACCGAGCGGTTTTTCGAAAAGTGCCGGAAATTCGCTTCCAGCGAAGTCGAAAGTTTATTAAAATGCGTATGTGAAAGACACCTGGAGCACCAATTTTCGATGTTTTTTCTCTCGAATTGCAGGACTTGTCGGCGGTAGGTGACCTATGGGTGTTGTAGAGGACCCCTAGGCCTACAACCCCTACCGAGCGGTTTTTCGAAAAGTGCCGGAAATTCGCTTCCAGCGAAGTCGAAAGTTTATTAAAATGCGTATGTGAAAGACACCTGGAGCACCAATTTTCGATGTTTTTTCTCTCGAATTGCAGGACTTGTCGGCGGTAGGTGACCTATGGGTGTTGTAGAGCACCCCTAGGCCTACAACCCCTACCGAGCGGTTTTTCGAAAAGTGCCGGAAATTCGCTTCCAGCGAAGTCGAAAGTTTATTAAAATGCGTATGTGAAAGACACCTGGAGCACCAATTTTCGATGTTTTTTCTCTCGAATTGCAGGACTTGTCGGCGGTAGGTGACCTATGGGTGTTGTAGAGGACCCCTAGGCCTACAACCCCTACCGAGCGGTTTTTCGAAAAGTGCCGGAAATTCGCTTCCAGCGAAGTCGAAAGTTTATTAAAATGCGTATGTGAAAGACACCTGGAGCACCAATTTTCGATGTTTTTTCTCTCGAATTGCAGGACTTGTCGGCGGTAGGTGACCTATGGGTGTTGTAGAGGACCCCTAGGCCTACAACCCCTACCGAGCGGTTTTTCGAAAAGTGCCGGAAATTCGCTTCCAGCGAAGTCGAAAGTTTATTAAAATGCGTATGTGAAAGACACCTGGAGCACCAATTTTCGATGTTTTTTCTCTCGAATTGCAGGACTTGTCGGCGGTAGGTGACCTATGGGTGTTGTAGAGGACCCCTAGGCCTACAACCCCTACCGAGCGGTTTTTCGAAAAGTGCCGGAAATTCGCTTCCAGCGAAGTCGAAAGTTTATTAAAATGCGTATGTGAAAGACACCTGGAGCACCAATTTTCGATGTTTTTTCTCTCGAATTGCAGGACTTGTCGGCGGTAGGTGACCTATGGGTGTTGTAGAGGACCCCTAGGCCTACAACCCCTACCGAGCGGTTTTTCGAAAAGTGCCGGAAATTCGCTTCCAGCGAAGTCGAAAGTTTATTAAAATGCGTATGTGAAAGACACCTGGAGCACCAATTTTCGATGTTTTTTCTCTCGAATTGCAGGACTTGTCGGCGGTAGGTGACCTATGGGTGTTGTAGAGGACCCCTAGGCCTACAACCCCTACCGAGCGGTTTTTCGAAAAGTGCCGGAAATTCGCTTCCAGCGAAGTCGAAAGTTTATTAAAATGCGTATGTGAAAGACACCTGGAGCACCAATTTTCGATGTTTTTTCTCTCGAATTGCAGGACTTGTCGGCGGTAGGTGACCTATGGGTGTTGTAGAGGACCCCTAGGCCTACAACCCCTACCGAGCGGTTTTTCGAAAAGTGCCGGAAATTCGCTTCCAGCGAAGTCGAAAGTTTATTAAAATGCGTATGTGAAAGACACCTGGAGCACCAATTTTCGATGTTTTTTCTCTCGAATTGCAGGACTTGTCGGCGGTAGGTGACCTATGGGTGTTGTAGAGGACCCCTAGGCCTACAACCCCTACCGAGCGGTTTTTCGAAAAGTGCCGGAAATTCGCTTCCAGCGAAGTCGAAAGTTTATTAAAATGCGTATGTGAAAGACACCTGGAGCACCAATTCTCGATGTTTTTTCTCTCGAATTGCAGGACTTGTCGGCGGTAGGTGACCTATGGGTGTTGTAGAGGACCCCTAGGCCTACAACCCCTACCGAGCGGTTTTTCGAAAAGTGCCGGAAATTCGCTTCCAGCGAAGTCGAAAGTTTATTAAAATGCGTATGTGAAAGACACCTGGAGCACCAATTTTCGATGTTTTTTCTCTCGAATTGCAGGACTTGTCGGCGGTAGGTGACCTATGGGTGTTGTAGAGGACCCCTAGGCCTACAACCCCTACCGAGCGGTTTTTCGAAAAGTGCCGGAAATTCGCTTCCAGCGAAGTCGAAAGTTTATTAAAATGCGTATGTGAAAGACACCTGGAGCACCAATTTTCGATGTTTTTTCTCTCGAATTGCAGGACTTGTCGGCGGTAGGTGACCTATGGGTGTTGTAGAGGACCCCTAGGCCTACAACCCCTACCGAGCGGTTTTTCGAAAAGTGCCGGAAATTCGCTTCCAGCGAAGTCGAAAGTTTATTAAAATGCGTATGTGAAAGACACCTGGAGCACCAATTTTCGATGTTTTTTCTCTCGAATTGCAGGACTTGTCGGCGGTAGGTGACCTATGGGTGTTGTAGAGGACCCCTAGGCCTACAACCCCTACCGAGCGGTTTTTCGAAAAGTGCCGGAAATTCGCTTCCAGCGAAGTCGAAAGTTTATTAAAATGCGTATGTGAAAGACACCTGGAGCACCAATTTTCGATGTTTTTTCTCTCGAATTGCAGGACTTGTCGGCGGTAGGTGACCTATGGGTGTTGTAGAGGACCCCTAGGCCTACAACCCCTACCGAGCGGTTTTTCGAAAAGTGCCGGAAATTCGCTTCCAGCGAAGTTGAAAGTTTATTAAAATGCGTATGTGAAAGACACCTGGAGCACCAATTTTCGATGTTTTTTCTCTCGAATTGCAGGACTTGTCGGCGGTAGGTGACCTATGGGTGTTGTAGAGGACCCCTAGGCCTACAACCCCTACCGAGCGGTTTTTCGAAAAGTGCCGGAAATTCGCTTCCAGCGAAGTCGAAAGTTTATTAAAATGCGTATGTGAAAGACACCTGGAGCACCAATTTTCGATGTTTTTTCTCTCGAATTGCAGGACTTGTCGGCGGTAGGTGACCTATGGGTGTTGTAGAGGACCCCTAGGCCTACAACCCCTACCGAGCGGTTTTTCGAAAAGTGCCGGATATTCGCTTCCAGCGAAGTCGAAAGTTTATTAAAATGCGTATGTGAAAGACACCTGGAGCACCAATTTTCGATGTTTTTTCTCTCGAATTGCAGGACTTGTCGGCGGTAGGTGACCTATGGGTGTTGTAGAGGACCCCTAGGCCTACAACCCCTACCGAGCGGTTTTTCGAAAAGTGCCGGAAATTCGCTTCCAGCGAGGTCGAAAATGTACTACAATACTTATGTAAAGGCACCATTTTAATTAATTTATAACTTTAACAATTTTTAACTTGTTTTGTGTTGGACTTTTATTAATTTTTTTTAACAAATCGACTTCTTATTTAAAAGGTGCATGCATGGTTAAACTTTTTCGGATAAGTTGTGTTACACCCTGTATACTATACAGGACTAGCATCCCTGAATTTAAATTGATGCTAATGAAACGCCGTTTAGGCACCCTATATTCCGTTATCGAATAGACAGGCTAAATAATAAATAATAATATACTATATACTGTTGTGGTTGTTTTCACGAGGTTTTCACACTTAAAATAAGGTATTTTGCCTGAAAAATTCCATTGCAGGGACCATAATATTATGTAACAAAGACTTCGTATTTTTATTGAAGTATCTTATTAGCTGTAGTAGTTAAAATATGTGTCTAGCAGACAAATAATAGGTGCATGCTTTTTATAAAACAAATTTGCATTAAAATCAAAAAGGTAAATCAATAATTAAAAGATTAGCGCATGTTTCTTTGTTGGTACCTGTAATAGGAAAATTAGTTTTTTCTTTCTCTAACATTTATTGTTATTTTTGTATTTGTTCTTCAGGTACATACTTACAGAACAAAAGTAAATATTAAGTAATAAAAATTAACACATGTCTACAAAGAGATAAGATTTAATAATAATAATAATGCTTGTACTGAACCAGCTAAGGTGGAATACACAAACAGACACGATAACATAATGCAAAAATCATACACCAAGCACTAGTAGACAAATATAAGCTACAAGAAAACATAGAACCATGGTGTAAATATAAGGTGACCAGATTTTAATTTTGGTAAGGCGGGACAAAATCGACTGGGGGGGGGGGGGTATTATGAATGAAAGTAAAAAAATTTAGTTCAAAAAACTAAATTTTAATTTTATTATAAAAAAAAGCAAAAAAATACATATTTCAAAAACAGAAAATTTAAACAAACATCTGTAAACATTGGAAATGTCCTGGTCCAGACTATTTACATAATTTCTGGTACAAACAATTTACATCAATTCACAAATATCTAGCAAACCAAATTTACAGTCATACAACAACCGAAATTATGACCAAGCTTTTTAACAGAAGGTAAAACATACATTATACCCAAAAATAAGAACACACAGGACCCATCCAACTATAGACCAATAACATGCTTGTCATGTTCTGAAAATATGCAACATAGTCCGATCATTCCTTCACAATAGTACTCCTCTCTTCTAACTGGTATCAGCCCCATGAGCGAAGTTAGGTCATCAGACCTGGGGGGTCTAAAGCCCTAATATGAAAAGACATATATTTTTTTTGTTTTTAAGTGTATGTGTATGTTTGAATGTTTTTGGGGGGGGCTAATTCGGTTTTTGGGGGGGCTTAGCTCCCCCAAGCCCCCCCCTAACTTCGCCCATGATCAGCCCGTTAGAAAAGAAATTCTCACCATCACAAAAAAGATGAGCAGAAAGAATATAATAATAATAATAATAATAATAATAATATAAATGTTCATCTGGTAGGTAGATGGGAACATCGTGAGACATCTAGATGTCGGAGAGTCATACAAGTTTTTGGGCATCCAGCAAAGTGGCATGCAGGATGGGTCCACTGTAAAAAAGGCTCTCCGCAGCAAGTACCATGAGGTCAAAAAAAAAATGATTCTGAGCAGGCCTTGACTAGTACAACACGATTGGCTACACTGGTTCTAGAATGCCTATGAATTATAATGTGACAGTGACATTTCAAATGTAAGTCAGTTTTGCAATCTTGTTTCCAGAATTATTTAAGTTTATCGTTGTAATACTAGTGAAGGATCACATTTTGAACACCTACTCTAACATGTATTCATCTTAGTTTTCAGTTTGTTCCCTAAATAAATACTGTTTTGCGTTTTAATTTATTTGACATTTATTAACCTCTAACCTGCTGCCACATTTTGAAATCAGTCTTGCCAATCGTGTTGTACTAGTCAAGGCCTGCTCAGAATCATCTTTTTTTCGATCTCATGGTATAAATCGCGTCTCCGACAGATTTGGCGAACGCAACTGTCGGGTAAGAATAAGGTCGCCGCGATGAATATGCTTGCTGTCACGATTCTTCTGTACTCTTTCGGCGTTACGAAGTGGAACGTCGTAGAGTTACAAACGCTCGACCGAGAAACCAGAAAGATCATGAACATCAATCGTAGTTTGCATCCGAAGTCCTCCGTTCAGCGCATTTACCTCCCACGTCATCTTGGAGGAAGGGGTCTTTTAAGCCTGGAGTGTCTGCACGATCATGTCGTCCTGGATACATGTCACCGTGTATTAAGAGGTAATGATCCGCTCATGTTGTTTGTCAGGTCACATGAGCAAGCGGGGAACGGGGCCTTTCTTTTTCAAGCGTCCCGCAGGGCTGCAGAAAAGCTCGGACTACAAGAGCTTTCACCAGATCGGTATATAGCCGACGGTGCTCCTAATCTTGTGGAGCATGTGACAACCGTCAGCTCAAGAACGAAGAAGGCAGAATACGATCGTCTGATGAGAGAACATATGGGAAAGGCGATACACTCCCAGTTCTTTCGTCATGTGGAGCGAGAGGGTCTTTCTCGAGAACTTACCTTCGCCTTCTTAAAGTCGGCCGGTCTGAAGTCCGAGACTGAGGGGTTTGTACTGGCATGCCAGGATGGTGTCCTTAACACGCTAGTGTATCGTAATATCGTCTTTCGGGAACATCTTCCTACTGCCTGTAGAGCGTGTAAGGCCCATCCCGAGACACTTATGCATATATTGTCAGCATGCCCCTTGTAGGGTAATAGACTGCAATTACTTTGACTTTAATTGACTTACGTCTTTCTTCCCAGGGAAGTTACTAAATTTAGCTGAAGGACCAGAAACACACTTGTAAACACTTTAAACATTTATTATTGTCGAAAACTATATGAATAAATTACATGCAAAGCAAATCAGGCAACTAACAGTTACACTGAAAAATATAACGTGCCCTTTTTAACTGGTGCACACTACCTAACTAACTCGGTCCACAGGACAACATGGCGGAATCCCCCCCTTGGTCACAATCGCGACAACCCGCGAAATTGAAACATTTAATAAAACTCAACACCCCACATACGCTGTGTCGTTATACATCAGAAGACACAATGCAGCCCTGAGAGTGCTCTATTATCATCTAAGGCACTCTTACGGTATTGACAATGCACCTGTAATACCGTATGTCCCCGTTGAGATCGAGTCCGTCAGTCCGTGGTGGAAAATACCAGATGTCGTATATACTGGAATTATTCATTTCCCACCACGAGACAGCTCCGAGCAACCAAGCCGGATATAGTCCTGCTGGACTTAGATGTCAAATGTTTGTATGTCATTGAACTTTCTTGTCCAGCAGAACCTAACATCACATCTAAGGAGATCGAGACGAGGGAGAAGTATAGAGATCTCCTGTCCGAACTTGGATAATTGTATCCAGGACATAGAGTCAAGTTGGTCGTTTTGATTATTGGGGTCCTAGGCGGAATAAACGCAAGCTTCGTCCGGGAACTTGAGATCATCCCGGAATGCGGGTCAGTTTCGGCCTCCCTGACCTGCAGAATACAAAAAGCCTTTCTTCTTGGCTCCCTCCACATTGCGAGGGCGCACGAGGTGGTGTAATCCGTGCTCGCACATCACCAGGGTTTGGGATGCGAGCACGTTGAACGGCCCTACAGGTGATGCCAGGTATGATGAGTCACCCGGCCTGAAGTTGGTAGAGCCTGTAGGAGATCTGGGAACTGTCCGACGTGAGTGATCGGGTGCTAGGTTCTGTCCTATCCCTGGGGTGAACGGCGGAGAGCCTTTTTTACAGTGGACCCATCCTGCATGCCACTTTGCTGGATGCCCAAAAACTTGTATGACTCTCCGACATCTAGATGTCTCACGATGTTCCCATCTACCTACCAGATGAACATTTATATTATTATTATTATCAACAACTCGTTTCTGATCTACTAGTCTCTGTTCTGAGAGGTGTGCTAGTTCTGGATAAATTTCAATGAATCTTCTATGTAGTTCCTGTCTGTAGCCTATTTTAACTGTGTCTCCCTGAGTGGTAGTGTAGTAACAACGCATGAGGTTTATATTCATATCATCATTCCACTGCATGCGTTGTCTCGGTTTGCCTGCTTTGGTGGTTGTCGGTTGATTGATCGACAAAGCACTTTCTGCAGGTTGGGATGCGACATTGGTTTCTTGGGTTTGCTGTTCGGCTGTGGTATTTTCGGGTAACCCGGTGTGCGCCCGCCTGTTCAGCGACACACCACTGGCGGTCCGTATGCTGTCACGTCCAGCACCAGCTCCAGACGTGCCCTGGCGCTCCCCAGGCAGCGGCTCTTTTCTACTATTATTTTTACGAGTCTCCATTATAAGATGGGTAATGCGTTTTATGCCTACCGCCAGGCTAGGGAAAGGTTAAAATAAGGAAAAATGGGATAAAGGATAAGGGTATATGGTACAAATAAGGACAGGCGCCCCAGATAGTCGCCTCTTACGACTGGCAGGGGGTTCCCTGGGTCTATTCTTAAACCGGAACCCAGACGGGGTTTATTATTATTATTATTATTATTATTATTATTATTATTATTATTATTATTATTATTATTATATTCTTTCTGCTCATCTTTTTTGTGATGGTGAGAATTTCTTTTCTAACGGGCTGATACCAGTTAGAAGAGAGGAGTACTATTGTGAAGGAATGATCGGACTATGTTGCATATTTTCAGAACATGACAAGCATGTTATTGGTCTATAGTTGGATGGGTCCTGTGTGTTCTTATTTTTGGGTATAATGTATGTTTTACCTTCTGTTAAAAAGCTTGGTCATAATTTCGGTTGTTGTATGACTGTAAATTTGGTTTGCTAGATATTTGTGAATTGATGTAAATTGTTTGTACCAGAAATTATGTAAATAGTCTGGACCAGGACATTTCCAATGTTTACAGATGTTTGTTTAAATTTTCTGTTTTTGAAATATGTATTTTTTTGCTTTTTTTTATAATAAAATTAAAATTTAGTTTTTTGAACTAAATTTTTTTACTTTCATTCATAATACCCCCCCCCCCCAGTCGATTTTGTCCCGCCTTACCAAAATTAAAATCTGGTCACCTTATATTTACACCATGGTTCTATGTTTTCTTGTAGCTTATATTTGTCTACTAGTGCTTGGTGTATGATTTTTGCATTATGTTATCGTGTCTGTTTGTGTATTCCACCTTAGCTGGTTCAGTACAAGCATTATTATTATTATTAAATCTTATCTCTTTGTAGACATGTGTTAATTTTTATTACTTAATATTTACTTTTGTTCTGTAAGTATGTACCTGAAGAACAAATACAAAAATAACAATAAATGTTAGAGAAAGAAAAAACTAATTTTCCTATTACAGGTACCAACAAAGAAACATGCGCTAATCTTTTAATTATTGATTTACCTTTTTGATTTTAATGCAAATTTGTTTTATAAAAAGCATGCACCTATTATTTGTCTGCTAGACACATATTTTAACTACTACAGCTAATAAGATACTTCAATAAAAATACGAAGTCTTTGTTACATAATATTATGGTCCCTGCAATGGAATTTTTCAGGCAAAATACCTTATTTTAAGTGTGAAAACCTCGTGAAAACAACCACAACAGTATATAGTATATTATTATTTATTATTTAGCCTGTCTATTCGATAACGGAATATAGGGTGCCTAAACGGCGTTTCATTAGCATCAATTTAAATTCAGGGATGCTAGTCCTGTATAGTATACAGGGTGTAACACAACTTATCCGAAAAAGTTTAACCATGCATGCACCTTTTAAATAAGAAGTCGATTTGTTAAAAAAAATTAATAAAAGTCCAACACAAAACAAGTTAAAAATTGTTAAAGTTATAAATTAATTAAAATGGTGCCTTTACATAAGTATTGTAGTACATTTTCGACCTCGCTGGAAGCGAATTTCCGGCACTTTTCGAAAAACCGCTCGGTAGGGGTTGTAGGCCTAGGGGTCCTCTACAACACCCATAGGTCACCTACCGCCGACAAGTCCTGCAATTCGAGAGAAAAAACATCGAAAATTGGTGCTCCAGGTGTCTTTCACATACGCATTTTAATAAACTTTCGACTTCGCTGGAAGCGAATTTCCGGCACTTTTCGAAAAACCGCTCGGTAGGGGTTGTAGGCCTAGGGGTCCTCTACAACACCCATAGGTCACCTACCGCCGACAAGTCCTGCAATTCGAGAGAAAAAACATCGAAAATTGGTGCTCCAGGTGTCTTTCACATACGCATTTTAATAAACTTTCGACTTCGCTGGAAGCGAATTTCCGGCACTTTTCGAAAAACCGCTCGGTAGGGGTTGTAGGCCTAGGGGTCCTCTACAACACCCATAGGTCACCTACCGCCGACAAGTCCTGCAATTCGAGAGAAAAAACATCGAAAATTGGTGCTCCAGGTGTCTTTCACATACGCATTTTAATAAACTTTCGACTTCGCTGGAAGCGAATTTCCGGCACTTTTCGAAAAACCGCTCGGTAGGGGTTGTAGGCCTAGGGGTCCTCTACAACACCCATAGGTCACCTACCGCCGACAAGTCCTGCAATTCGAGAGAAAAAACATCGAAAATTGGTGCTCCAGGTGTCTTTCACATACGCATTTTAATAAACTTTCGACTTCGCTGGAAGCGAATTTCCGGCACTTTTCGAAAAACCGCTCGGTAGGGGTTGTAGGCCTAGGGGTCCTCTACAACACCCATAGGTCACCTACCGCCGACAAGTCCTGCAATTCGAGAGAAAAAACATCGAAAATTGGTGCTCCAGGTGTCTTTCACATACGCATTTTAATAAACTTTCGACTTCGCTGGAAGCGAATTTCCGGCACTTTTCGAAAAACCGCTCGGTAGGGGTTGTAGGCCTAGGGGTTCTCTACAACACCCATAGGTCACCTACCGCCGACAAGTCCTGCAATTCGAGAGAAAAAACATCGAAAATTGGTGCTCCAGGTGTCTTTCACATACGCATTTTAATAAACTTTCGACTTCGCTGGAAGCGAATTTCCGGCACTTTTCGAAAAACCGCTCGGTAGGGGTTGTAGGCCTAGGGGTCCTCTACAACACCCATAGGTCACCTACCGCCGACAAGTCCTGCAATTCGAGAGAAAAAACATCGAAAATTGGTGCTCCAGGTGTCTTTCACATACGCATTTTAATAAACTTTCGACTTCGCTGGAAGCGAATTTCCGGCACTTTTCGAAAAACCGCTCGGTAGGGGTTGTAGGCCTAGGGGTCCTCTACAACACCCATAGGTCACCTACCGCCGACAAGTCCTGCAATTCGAGAGAAAAAACATCGAAAATTGGTGCTCCAGGTGTCTTTCACATACGCATTTTAATAAACTTTCGACTTCGCTGGAAGCGAATTTCCGGCACTTTTCGAAAAACCGCTCGGTAGGGGTTGTAGGCCTAGGGGTCCTCTACAACACCCATAGGTCACCCACCGCCGACAACTCCTGTAATTTTGTAAAAAAAAAATCTTATCGTGCTCCAGTTTGTGCGTTTTAAAGGTGTTTCGAATTTATAAACCGTTTTTTAGTTAATGGATTTGTTTAATTGGCATTTGTAGATGCTTATTATGGTAAATAGTTGAGGAAAACCTTAAGGAAATCATGGGAAAAGCAAATTAAATTTTACGCAAAACTTACGCCGGGGAGTGTACGGCGGCTGAGATACGCGTGAAAAACGTATCCAGATACGTATCTAAGTTCAGCCCGGTTTAGATTATTAATAATTTAAGGTTAAAATTCGTATTGAAAGTACTTGACAGCTGTTTGTTTTCCGGTTAAAGCGCCAATCATAATTCCTTGAGAATACAACTGATGCTAATTTGACTAGCAAGTAAAATCTTATATCATACGGATAGCATTGATGAGGCAGGGTTCATCTTTCGTGGTTTCAATATTACAAATTGCAACAAACAATGCCACAAAGACATTAAGTTAGAAATGAAAGAGACGCTTATTACCTATGAACCTTCTACACCAAATAGCAGAGAAGAGAAGGCTCAGAAAAACATGGCAGCTAACAAAAAGTTCACAAGATAAGAACAAATTCTATAACGCTGCACAAAAACAGAAGAGATTGTTAGACAAACTAAAAAACGAATCTATTCAAAATCACCTACATAACGTATCGGCTACAAAAGATTGCGACTATTTACTTTGGAAGGTGACAAAGGATAAAACAATTCCAATTCACAAAACAAACCGTAATTGGATAAGAAGTGATTGTGAAAAAGCCGAAACTTTTGCCCAACACTGATCCACAGTCTTCACTCCACATCCCGCTGAAAATTCACTGAATGACAAAGACATGTACCAGTTCCTAGAAGTACCATTACAGATGGCAAAGCCCATTAAAGACGTGCTTTATACGTTATTAATAAAAAAACTCAGCCCCAAGAAAACTCCGGGATACGACCTCATTACCTGCAAAATACATAGTAAGCGAACTTCCAACCCGAGACATAGCTGTCAAGACAGCGATTTTCATTGCAATACTGCGAATAGGTTACTACCCACAACAGTGGAAGCTGACTCATATAATCCTCATTCCTAAACCAGGTAATTCTCTGTATGAAGTGGAATCATGCAGGCCTATTAGTCTTCTCCCAATAATATTAAAGGTGTTCGACAAGCTCTTTTTAACAAGATTACAAACAATAATAACGAAAAATAATCTAATACTCTAACACCAATTTGGATTCCGACAGGGTCGTGCAGCAACAGAACAGATTCACAGAATTGTAGTTAGTATTGAACAAGAGCTACATGCGCAGAGATACTGCTCCACAGAATTTATCAATACTTTGCAGGCCTTTGATAAGGCCTAATCTACAAAATCAAGTCCACACTACCTTACCTATTTGTTCATCTTGAGCGATCTGTTAAATAAGTTTCAAGTAAAACTGCCCAATGGGAAGTTATAGCCTACATGCAATTAAAGCTGGGTATGCTATATAAACTTCGGGAATGCCAGTACCTTACATACTAAAACTCTCCTAGCAATTTTAGCAGACGACACTTACCTGGTGAATGCGTATTTGGAATGAAAGGAAACTCTACTGGCTTATACTGTGCTTATACGAAGAAATTCAAAGCTTTCGCTAGAGAATAAGTGTATAAGTGCATAAAATCAGTATGGACTTGTGCTTGTGGTTTCCAGCTATGGGGTACATCAAGTAAATCTTGGAAAGATTTCAGTCAATGGTACTTAAATCGCTCCGTGGTACGTTTATAATTCCGTCATTCAAAGGGATCCAAACATGGATTCTATCAAGGAAGTAGTTAGCTCCACCAGCAGATTGTAATGTTACTTACAAATTAAAATAAAATGAAGTTGCAGATAGAAGAAAGTTGTTAGCAGTACCTATTGTTAACGTTTTTAATTAGGGTTGCCATACGTCCGTTTTTATAACGGACTGTACGTTATTTGAAAAGTGTCCGTACGTCCGGTCCGTTTTCGCAATGTGTCCGTATTTTTAGTAATTTTACGTCCTTGAACAATACAACTTCAAATTTATTCTTCGAATCCCTTCGTCATCCGTCTCCATACTCACTCCGCAGTTTAAAAAAGCAATTTCTTTTCTCTGTTTCGGTACTCGAATGACATCATTCTAGCACGCATTTTGGTGCTTTAATGAGCTTCATTATTAAACGATTTTTGGTGATATTTTGTTTTCAGAAATTGGTGATTCTGTATCAAATAATACACAAAATACCTAGACAACCATTCAGTTGCTAGGCAACCAGTCAGTTGCTAGGCAACAAAAACGTCAAATGTCAAACTTCTGTCAACTGTCCACAAAAAATCACTATTACCATCCTAACTATTTAACCAAATTTCCCCAACTCGAAATTGTCAAGTATTTTTATAAAGAAATAATGTAAATGGAAGCCGAAACAGGGAAAATAGTATAAAAAACTCGTTACAGTAGGCAATTCGAACACTCGTCCGTTCGGCCACTCGCCGCTACGCGGCTCTTGTCCAAATTTCGGATTCGTGCGCGTAAAGATGCCTTAAAACTTGTGTTTTATTTAATATACTATTATAGACTGTGCGGAGCCAAAGCATTCTTACTGCAGTCTAGGTAAAGTAAAAAACAGTCAGTTCGCTTCGTGTTGGAATCTTATTATTGAATGCATATTAAAGAAAAAATTCTGTCCGTTATTTCAATTTTGAAAATATGGCAACCCTATTTTTAATTGCCTTTACTGACGTTGTGTAATAAGTTAACCTGTGGGTTTTTAAACTAAAATCACAAAATTGTGGCATTTTGCTCATTCGGTTAATTCAGTATTAAAATAACATTAATTTGTGTAAATGCAAGACTGAAGAATGTAACCGTATAAATAGGACTAGACAAATTCGTTTGTATTGCATTATTTTAAGCCAATATTTTGCTTTAGTTGCATCCTGTTGTTTAATCAAAACGGAAACATTACGGCTTCATTTATTAATTAAAAAAGCACAATTTAAAAAAAGTGAGGTTATGATTTTGCCGGGTTAATAAAATTAAGCTTATTTGAAATAGCCGGCGTAATTTAGGATTATTTTTGGGCATTTAAAGAATATAACCACATGTAATAAAGTGTGTTTGCAGATAAGGTAGTGTTAGAACTAAAAAAAAGTGATAAAGTTCGGAATCTTCGGTAAGTGCGCATGTTGCAGATAAAATCAATGCATTTTGCTTTTGCCTGTGTTAAAGAGATAGCTCCAGCAAGACGAACAAATTTGGGCAGACATGCCCATGTACTTGAGTAAATTTTTGTGAATTTTAAGTAGAATTGTAGTTAATCAATTTGTAATACTTTACCTTGGTGCTGTCCCTAATAAATTAATTGAAACATTTTATTGACGAATCTTCGTTTTTTAACAAATACCTAGATAATCAAATAACTCACATTTGTTATGTAAGAAAGAAGAATATTTATTCAACCAGCGAATTTTCAAGAAGTGGGTGTGACTCGAGGGCCAAGGATAATTAAGACTTCGGATGTTACATTTTTCGGGGTAAATGTTTAGAATCAACTTACCTATGTGTTGATAAAGTAAGAAAAACTTAATTGAAAATTACTTAAATATCGGCTACGAACTTCGCTGAAATACAAAATTCATTATTCATGGAAATCAATCGCTCTTATGGGTAGGTATTGTATCTCAAATTTTTGTAAAATAGTTTAGCTAGACCCTAGTCGTAGCTGGAAATTTTTCCAAAGCGATTGAATTTCGTACCCTATTTAAGATAGCTGTTAGGGCCTTAATGATTTTACTGGAATAGGTAAATAGAATTAATTTGCTTATAACTAACATACAATTTTTATATTTTCAGACGACATCAAACAACTGCAATTTAATTTTAAAGACTGAAATCACGGTTTGTAAAAATGCCTAATACAGAATCAGAGAAGAAAGTGCCTTTAGAAAACAGTCTTGCAGATCAAGCGTTACCGATTCCCATACAGATATATTTCTGGAGACAAATAAGGTATACGAAACATTAATTAAACTACATTTTTATGACTTTTTTTGTATTTTTTCAGTCCGTTTATACGGCCAAAACTTGGAAAACTTCATGAAGCATCTTGCATGGTAAGTTCTATGAATTCATTTAATTTTTTTTATTGAAATATATATTTTTTAATGAAAATTTGTTTTAATACTTGTATGTTTTCTATATAGTTTTGTCAACATGCACCGCCAGGCCATCATGTGAGTATTTTTGTAAATTAAAAACAGTTTATGGTTAACTAATAAACCTTTTTTTTATTAAATAGGAGCTGAAGGAAGCCTGTAAGGTATGTGTCAGGTTGATATGATTTTATTTTTAAGAATATTGGGAAGAAATATTCATTAATTACTTTCATTAGTTTACTCGAATACAAATAACGAAGTTTACTAAATTTGTGGTTTACTAACATCCTGTAAAAGCTATAATTCCTGAAGCTTTCCTACAAAAACAATTGTATTTGTTTTTAGTCGTTTGAGAAAGTGTTGGTGCAAAATATCCAGTTCGGATTAAAACCCGATTTGACGGAGGCCATTCGTTCCATTCCTCGATGGAGGCTAATACAAGCTGCTCTTCCTCATGTTATGCACTGTACTGCAACGTTACTACATAATAAGTAAGTTACTTTGGGTTTATTTCATAACCACCAGAAATTACTCACATTAATTAAAACTTACAGAATGAAAGATGGGATATTACAAACCCTAGGAGCTGTGGAAACCAAGTTATTATACACCTTACACTGGATTATCTTAGACGCAGCCGAGGAATGCGCAGATGCCGACTTTGAAAAGGGAATTTTCCAGACCTCCAGTTTTTATTATTTGTTCTCCATTCCAACGATATCGGTAAGTTTTACTTGTATTTAAGTAAGTTTAAATATTAATAAAGTAAATTTGCAGCTTTTTGTGTATTTATTTGCACCAATTTGTCACATCTTAAAAGAATCGGATTTTCAAACTTTCCGTCTTGAAAACGGTCTGAAGTTATGGCATGCCATGTGGGAATTTCGTCATCCTGAAACTTCCTGTTTTACTGCGCATTGCAAGCCTAAGCCTAAAAATTTATTAGGGAAGAATTTGAAGTATCCAATTCAACAATTCGGGGACGTGTTTATCGGACGTAAGTAATTTTACTTTTAGGAATTTAACATAGTAGTAAATACCGAAGAAATTAGGAGATCAAAAATTGTTAAAACATTGCTCGTTTTCGAACAACCCAAAATGGCCGTCCATTTCTGGGCCAAAGGCATTTGAAAAAAGGTCCAAACCTCAGTCTTGATGCAAAAATTGTATGGCTAAAGAGCAAAAAGTATAAGTAGAGTATAGTTTGTTTTAAAATTGTTTATTCTTAAAATAATTTGACACACATTCATATAACATTTCCAACAAAAATACTGTGATTGCAATAATTAAACCGCCAGTTAACACGTAAAAACTTCCTTGAATATCCAATAAAGATAAAGGGTGAACGATAGTCGTTTTCATTCGGTAATATGCATAGAAATTCGACATGTATCGCACTTTGAGATAATCATGCATTTCCATATGCCAGTAATAAACCAAACCATGTTCTACTACTTTAGAAATATAAGAATTAAAAACCGCAGTGAACGGAGAATCCCTTTGTAAAGGAACTATAACATAAGTTGTCATGAAACAATCGTGCAATAATTTCAGATTATTTTTTAAATAATCGTCGAATGCTTCAGTACCACGAATATAACTGTAATCTAAAACATCCACAGAGAAAGCAGTGTTCGAGTGTTCCCTTCTTGTAACTTCTTGTTTTGTTAGTTTTGTTACTATCGGATCGAACGAATTGTTTATGTAAAGTCTATGATCCGGATCTTGACATATCCAAAGCAAGTTTTGTTGTAGTATATCACCAAAATTTTTTATAGGTTTCTTATACTGAGGATAAGTCAGTGAACTAGCAAACCCAGCTGAATACGCAGTGATCAGTATTAACGACTGAAAACATATCAAAGTCAGAATAAATCTAAGACAAGGTAGATTCGAAGCGTTCTTAAAATATTTCAAGGAACAAATGGTACATGATTGAATTAAATCGAGTACACTTAATGTAAAATCTAAGTAGGGATGTTTTATGCTTCGCATATTTTTGTAGCAAATTGCAACTGAATGTAAGATAACTGCCATGAATACTGTCGTAAGGGCGATCGTAATCCACAAATTTACTTTTAACGGTTGAAATGTGTAATACACTTGAGATAATCTTCTTGGTTTTGGAACTAAAAAGGTAGAACATGTCTGTCCGTACTGGTACGACATATCGATGTCCCAATCAAGAGCATACATGAGCCAGTGCGAACATAAAGAAATATCGCTTACAGCGCCTGTTACTTGTTTTAACATAATCGGATATAAGTCACCAAACGTTTCTTGCGAGGTAATTATAAAATCAAGCGGCCAGTCCTTTATAAGATCCTTAAAAATTCTAACTTCTAAACCATCGTATACTCGTCGTTCTGGGTCGTATAATATAAACGGCGTACAGTTAAAAACCGATATTTTAAACGTGTAAGTTTCGAATCCGTAAGTGAATTTCGGAACCCAATTTGTTTGTTTAAAATCTTGCTCGTTAACTCTAAGGGTCGTCGTATAATCCCATGAAATTAATTGTTTTCTGTCCTTTAAAGAAGTAACCTGTAGTTTTCTCTTCAAGTTTATTTTACTTGTATTCTTAGTCGAATCATCAAAAATACCTTTGATAACTAGGATGTCGATTCCTTTAATATCAACGTAATAACCAAGTACTGTTGCATAAGAACCTTTATTAAAAATTAGTAAAACTCGTTTGTGTGGTTTAATTTGGATAAGGCTGTTATTTTCAAATAAATCTGTTAAAAATTCTAAGCTGTCTGTAATGACGATGTACCCATTACATTCAGGCGCATTCGATTTCGTATGTGGATAATTGGTGTTAATCACGACAGTTGAAATTTGTAGTTCTAGCAACGCTTTGATTAAAACGTTTGATATAATTTGTTTATGTATTAAAAGATAAATACAGTAGGGTTTTTTAAATGAATATTCAATTATATCTTTCGTTATTTGAAGAATTTCTGATTGAGTAAAACATTGTAAAATCAGGAACATTATAAACATTTTTAAGTTGTTTGCAGTCATTGTGTTTATTCATTGAAATGTTGCAAAGCAAAACTTTCAAATAAACTAACAAGACGCTTTTAGTAATATTTATTTTTTCCGGATTAGTTATCATTCACAAATTGAGTAATAATCAATTTAACTATGGTGTATAGAGCGCTTACCTTTTTTATTGTACTTTTGAGGCCGATAATTATATAACTATATGTGTAATATACGAGGGTTGTCCAGAAAGTAAGCTGTCGTTTGGGGATAGAACTAAATTCAATGAAATGTTGTGAAGTAGTCAACGTTGTGTGTTTCTACACAACGCATTAGGTTCGCAAATTAATGTTAATAATGTGCACTTCTTCTTCTTACTTAGCTTTCTTCGATCCACTGCTGGATGTAGGCCTCTTCCATCTCTTTCCATCTACCTTTATCTTGTGCTTCATGGAACCATCCTTTTCCTGCGATCTGTTTAACGTCGTCCAGCCATCTTTTTTGTGGTCTGCCGATGCTTCTTTTAGTAGCTCTCGCTCTCCATTGTATAATTTTTGGTATCCATCTGTTCGTGTCTTGTTGGTTACTTTTGTTTTTCTTCTTATTTCTTTGTTATGAATGTTTATGACTAACATGATTCTCTCCATCCTCTGAGTTACCCTCAAGTAATTTGCGGTTTTTTTCGTCAGGGTTACTGTTTCCATACCATATGTGGATACTGGGAGTATGCATGATTCATACACTCTTTGCTTTTTAATGATATAACTGAGCTTCCCAAAAGCTGCCCAGCTCAGTCCTACTCGCCTAGTAATTCCAGCTGTTTGATTTTCTTTCCCCAGTTTAATTTTGTGTCCGAGGTATATGTATTCACCTGTAGCGTTGAGCTTTACGTTACTAATGGTAACTGGTTTGTTGAACCAAGCCGAGTCGAGCTTTTTTCCAAAGCTCGGAGCTCATTGAAGGCTTGAAGCTCAGTAAAGCTCTTTGGTAAAGGTATGAAGCTTGATGTAAGCTTAGAGCTCGGCAAAGGCTCGCAACTCAATAAAAGTTTGATGCTCGGTAAAAGCTCGAAGCATGTCTCCGAGCCGAGCTTATAAAAACTAAAAATTCCTACCTCTAGTATGAAAGTTTAATTATTGGTAAGCAGATTTTTGTAAATATACTCTTCTACTCTTCTAACTTAGTACAAACTGCACATATAAAATTTCTTAAGTTTTTCTGCTTTAAATTTATTTTGAAAATCCATGTAAATATTATAACTTTCTGAACAACCCTCGTACTAATGTAATTTTAATATTGCCGTGTCTTGTTTAATCAAAAATATCACCAATCAATTTCAGTTATTATTACTAGTATTAGTTGGTGATTATTATACGAGCATGTAATGTGATTATCTAATTAAATACTGTTTACCTTTATAAGTTTAGGCAACAAAACACATTATGTAATTGCTTTATTTTAATTTATTTTGGGCTCGTTTTTCTTGCAGCGTAAGATAATTATTGAACAATAAGTACAGTTTGTAGATAGATATATTGGGTGATTCACGTAAGACCCTTCAAATGCAAAATGCAACCCAACATAACATGTTTCTAAAGCTACTAGAAATATCTGTAAATTCAAAAACAAAATTTGATCAAGTCCACAGATACTTATTGTTTACTTATTCGTCCAAAGGTACAGTTAGAAATTTCTAGTCGTAAAAATAATTTTTCATTAAGGTGATTTGTATATAAAATTATTTTTTGTGTATTCTTACACTAATAATTGATATAAATTTATTTTTCTTAACTTTCTAGTTATAGCTTACGAAAGTTTCTAGTTTGGAACATATAGCGCGCCGAAGCAAACATGAGAGTCGGAAAATATGCGAACTACGAGAATTTTATTTAAAATATTTTAAGCGGCAAGATATTCAACCAATCACGTAAGAATATTTAGTTCGGTACATCCACAATCAAAATTACGAGTTGTCAAATTTGTATCCTACTTGACAGCTGTATTTCTATTTCATAATAATTCGTTTTACAATACATCATTCCATATTTTATCAAATTATCAATCATGTATTTTAACTCCACGATCTTATTTTCTTATATAGTTAGAACTGCCGCCGAAATCCTCTTTAACCTGCTGAAAACGGCTGAGCTCTCGTCGCCACGCCTCTTCAGCTCTCTTGTTTGCTTCGGTCAGCTGTAACCTTGACATGATATTTAATTATGTAAACCACCTCTGATTATATAGGTACGTTTAATGGTTTAATCGAGAATTAATAGATCAGCATTATTTCTGAATTTGTAAGTTGGGTTCTATTTCAATTGTTAAGGGGCGCGTCTTATGTGAATCACCCAGTATGTAGATAGTATATGCGGTGGGGCAACTAATAAATATAGAATATACCCATGATACTAAGAGTCTTACAGGCCTATTCTGTATCTTGCTTCGTTACCATACCGATTTTCGTTACAAACGTATTCGTTACCCGACGGCTAACGACTTTCGTTACTAATCGTATTCTGTAAGCAGGTTCCTACGAATTCGTTTATGTGGTTATCGTTACCCGAGTCGTAACGAAGAACCAACTATTTTAACCAGGATAGTACATCAGTTTCTTTACAGTGTCACCTAGTGGTAATATTCATAACGGCTAGCTCGTAGTAGCTATTTCTTTCTTATTTTTGGGAAGCGTATTTAGCTATCCTTTTTTGTTTCAAACCATACAAACATACATGTTTCCAACCTCATTTCTGTGTTAGTTTTTGTGTTCGCACATGTGTAAACTAGCAAAGACGTAATAAAATGGAAATAACACCACGGATAATAGAGTTTTATAAAATTTTCTTCTGGTAGATTAAAGGGATCACTTGTATCCCTGAGGTGACGATTATGATCACGCAAGTTTGCCCTAAAGGTTAATTTTTTTAAGATTGACTATTTATTTATTTATTAAATGGACTTCAGTTCTTGGTTACAAATCAAGCCTTATTAACTACAGAGTATCCACACAGTGAGCTAATATACTGTAATTATTGGTATGATTAACTATAATGCAAAGTTAATGTACGCATATAAAATTAATGAGTTTCTTGCAATAATAGAATATAATTGAAAGTTAATATTAAAAACATCACACTCTAACACATCCAATTGAGCACAAAGCCTGGAAATCGGATTATTTCGAGTATATGAGTGCATATAGTGTGTATGATAAAAAGTAATGCGTCTATTTGGTGGGATCACAGGAACCTTAAAATGAAGTTTGCACAATAACAAAGGGCAATTCACCACACCATGTAAAAGCTTATAAATAAAATTTGCATGGTTAACTTAAGGTCTCTTGATGATTTGAGAGTTGGTAACTGCAATAATTCAATAAAGTATAACATTTGCTTCTTCTTCAATGGCCATCAACAAATGTGCAAAATCCATTTTTGTTCAATTGGTTCACTTTGTCGAAATTTTTTTTAGGTTATCTATGTTTTTGTAAACACGGCGGTATCCACACAGTACGACGCACGCGTGGAACTTTTACGAATTCGTTAAACCTCTGAACGACAAGCCTACAGCTTTCGTAAAGGACTATCAGATGTAACGAACGTCGAACGATCGCGTCAACGAATTTGAGCGGTACAGAATACGAATTTGTAAACGTAACGAATTTTCGCCCGTAACGAATCGTACCGAATCGTTATCTGTCGTACAGAATAGGCCTGTATTAGTATCATGGAATATACCATCACCAATATACCCAACAAACTATGGCATAAAACATAATCGTTCGACAAAAAGAAGATTCCAAACTAGGGAAAAAGATAGCCACTATCGTGCTGTTCAACAAGTTACATACATCTAACAAGAATAATATGGTAAAAATAGAAAAACAATTGACCGTTTCGTTTCTGAGATATTCCCAAAAATGGAATCTTTTTAAATAGAACAAGATGAATTAATTAAGAAGGCAGCGTTTTTGAACATTTAATAGGTACCATAAATAAATACTATTCTACACGATTTAAAACTGTCATTTAGATTTTTTGGCATTACCTATTTCCATTGTCTACTTGAATTTTCTATCAGAAAGTTCAAGCCCTCTAGTCGTTTATTTAAGGTAGTTAAATATGTATTAACAATTTTTTGTTTATACTTAAAATTTCATCTAAAATTTGTAAAAATGTATGGAGTATTCTCTTTAACAAAATTGTCTTTTTCGCCCTCCGGCTAGAAACACTCAATTTTCATGCGTATAAATCGTCTGGAAAATGCTATTTGCCGGACTAGTCCAGAAAGTAAAATTAGGATTTTTGATTGGTGGCGCTGAACCGAACTGACTCCGCCCTCTCATTGCTACGCCCATTGTCACGCCCAGAAAAATAAATTCCCTAGAAAAATAAATTCTCTAACGTCAAATATTTGAATAAAAAATGATTTTTTATAATTAACGTATTTTTATCGGCCGAAAAAATATTGTGTATCACACGCCTAGAAACTGCTTTGCAAGTACTCGTACTTGCAAAGTGACAGTTTCTAGCCTTGTGATACAAATAACAATTTTGTGAAAATCTTGGAAACGAAACGTTCAATTTATTGTTTTTTTGTTTTTATCATTAAAGTTGCCGGAAGTTTGAGTAATGCTAGGAAAAGATAGAAATAACACAAATGTATGGTACCTACCAGGAATTTTAACTGTTTTATTTATTTATTTATTTAATCTAAAGTCCATTTGTACCGTTAGGTGTTGAACTGTATAGTTAAACATTTACATCTTATTATTTACATTTACAATAAGTATATTTATTTGATAATAGTTACACATTACATTTCACCCTTATGCCTCCTTAATTTTTCTTTTCCATAATTTTCTGTCTTTTGACATTATTCTTACTTCTCCCCATCTTATTCCTCGGTTTTCGGCCACTTGTCTAACTTGTTCTTCCCAACGAATTCTTGGGCGTCCTACTTTGTTTCTTCCTTGGGTTCTCGCTTCGTACACTTGTTTGGTTATTCTTTCTTCTTTCATTCTATGAAGGTGTCCCAGCCAGCTCAGTTGTCTTTCCTCTATTATCTTCTCTATGGGTTTTATCTTCAACTCGTTCACTATTACCGAATTCCTTATCCTGTTTTCTCTAGTGATCCCTTGGATTTTCCTTAAGAATCTCATCTCAGATGCCTTGATACGGCTTTTATTTTTTTTCGTTAAGACCCAGGATTCACTTCCATAGGTTAAAGAGGGTCTTACAACCTTTTGGTATACTTGGGCTTTGATTTCCTTTGGAATCTCTTTTTTTCCAAAGAATGAATTTCTAAGGTAGTTGTATAGCCTCCCTACTTTTCCTATTCGCTCGGATATTTCTTTTTCTATTTTCCCGTTGTTTTCTATTATTGTTCCCAAATAATTATAACTTGTGACTTGTTCTAGTGTTTGTCCGTTTATTTCTATCTTGTGTTTCTTTTCTTTGTTGGCCATTATCATCGTCTTTGTCTTATTTATATTTATTTCCATGTTTATTCGTTTTAGTTCTTTTTGATATTCATTTAGATTGTGTTGAAGTTTTTCTTCCGATTCTGCCACTATCACCATGTCATCCGCGAATAACATTTCTTGAAGTTGGATTGTTTTCATTTTCCATGTTCCTATTTTCATATTTACACATTTTTCTTTGCATTTCCTAATAGCTTTATCTATTACAATTGAGAATAGTATCGGGCTTAGCACGCATCCTTGCTTCAATCCTATCTTTGACGTAAAAACTTTCGATTCGTCATTATGTGTTCTTACTTTATTTATATTGTTTCTGTATAGTGCCTTAACTATTTCTATCATTTCTTCCTCTATTCCCCTTTCTCTTAGGCATTCCCATACGTCACTTCTTCTTATCTTGTCGAAGGCCTTTTTCAGGTCTATGAAGACCATATGTATGTCCTTCCCTTTCCTTACTAGCTTTTCCCCTACTTGTCTTAATATAAATACTAAATCTTGGGTGCTTCTTCCCCTTCTAAACCCGTGTTGTGCTTCTCCTATCGTGACTTCTATTTTTTCTCTTATTCTGTTTTCAATTATTCTCGTAAATACTTTACTTGGTATACTTGATATGGTTATCCCTCTATAGTTTGTACATTCTCTTACATCTCCTTTTTTGTACAGTGGTAGTATTATGCCGATGTTCCATTCTTGTGGTATTACTTTTGTTCTAATGATACTGTTTAGTAGGTCTGTGAATATTGTTCTTGTTTCTACCGCCATGTATTTTAACATTTCCGCTGTAATATCATCTTGTCCCGCTGCTTTCCCTGTTTTTAGTTTGTCTATAGCTTGAGTAATCTCTTGTTCTGTTATTGGTTGTATAACACTTCTTTCAGTAACTTCTACTTGTGTTGTTTCTTGTTCTTGTTCTTCATTGTCTGTTTCGGTTAGTTCCTCGAAGTATTGTTTCCATCTATCTATAATGTCCTTCTCATCTGTTAATATATTTCCTTTTTTGTCTTTTAAGTTAGCCAGTCTCGGTGATTTTTTTTGTCTAATCTGTTTCAGTATGCCATAGAATAACTTCTGATTTCCTGCATAGTGTTCATTCATTTTCTCGCCAAAATCTGCCCAGGATTGTTTCTTGGCTTCCTTCACTGCATATTTGACTTCCCTGTTACTTGTTTTATATAATTCGTAGTCTTCTTCTTTTTTTGACCTTAGATATCTTTTCCATTTTTGTTTCTTATCTTTTATTTTCCGTTGTATTTCTGGAGTCCACCATTTACTTCTTTTGGTATGTATGTTAGTTGTTTTGACTGTCCCACAACTCTCTTTGGCGGCTAGAATCATATTTTCTTTAAAGTATTTCCATTTATTTTCTACTCCTATTTTCTTTTCAGCTTCTTGCATTTTTAGTCTATTTTGTAGTTTGTTTTGGTATGTCTTTTTGGTTTCTTCATCTTTTAGTCTGTAACTTTTAATTTTTTCCTTTATTATTATTTTCCGTTTGTTTTGTTTTGTTTCTTCTTTTTTCTTTATGATTTCCATCCTTACTAGATAATGATCACTTCCAATTTCTGCATGTCTTTGAACTTTTACATCTTTAACCGCTCTCCTATATTCTCTACTTACTATGAAGTAGTCTATAATGGACTTTTCATTTCTTGATTGTACCTCTCTGGTGTATTTGTGTATGTCTTTGTGTTTAAATATTGTGTTTGTCAGTATTAAGTCATTTGTCACGCATAGGTCTATCAACCGTTCGCCATTATTATTTATTGTTGGTTCTCCATGTGGTCCCATATACCTTTGAATGTTTTCATTGTCCTTTCCTACTCTCCCGTTCATGTCTCCCATGATTATAGTACTACCTGTTCCATTATCTATCTCTAGTTGTAGCATTTGGTAGAACTCATCTTTTTCTTCTTTTTTCGCATTGTCGTTAGGTCCATACGCTATTATTATAGTGCTATTTTGTCGGTCTTCCCAATTTATTTCTATGGTTAGTAATCTTTCGTTTATGTATTTTTCCTTCTTTATATTTTTTATTTTATCTGGGCTTATTATCAGTCCTACTCCTCCTGCTGCCCGATCCGTAATTTCTACCCCTGACCATAATAATATGTATCCCTCCCTTAATTCTTGTACTCCTTTACTTTTCTTTTTTGTTTCAGTTATTCCGAGGTAATCTAACTTTTGTATTTTCATCTCTTCAATTATCTCATCTTCTTTACCATTTAGTCCTCTAATGTTCCAGGTTCCCATTTTTATTATATTTCTTGCCGCCTTCGTTTTTCCTTTTTTATTTTCCTTACTATTTCTTGTATTTATCATATTGTTTTCTGATTCACCCTCTTTATTCGTAAACCTTTCCGTGTTCCATTTATTTGCCATGTTTGTTGTTCCGTTGATCCGTCCAGTTATCCTATCTTCTTTGGTTAGTTTTTTTTCCAGGTTGTTCGTGTTACTTTTCTTATTTGCTCCTCAAAATTTTGTCCTTCGGGTGATCTCTCTGTTACTGTTCTCTTATTATTAAAGTTTTGTTTCTCTGTGTTTAGTTCTTGGTTTTCCTTTTGTGTCTCATATGTTGTATCTGCCTTGTTGATGATTTTTAGTTTATTGTAACTTAAATATGCTGTTTGTCCTTTTCCCCTAGCATCTTTCAACAGTGGTATTAGTTTTCTCCTTTCTTCTTGTACTTTTTTCGTGTAATCTTCGTCAATCCATATATCTGATCCCTTCAGGTTCTTTGCATTTCTTAATATCTCTTTCTTTGTACTCTCCTTTGTTAATTTTACTAATATTGGTCTTGTTCTTCCACCAATGGGTTTCCCTAATCTTCTTACTTCATCTATCTCAGTCTTTTTATCTGTTTTATTATTTACATATATTTACACATTTTCGGTTGTTCTTAAATAAAAATACACAGATTTCATAATAAAACAAATACATAGATTGTCTGCCATTAATGATAAAGGAATGAATGAATTTTCGTGTTACTCTCATCTCCCTCTATTATTGGCAATTGCTTATATTTCTCTTCAACTTTTTCCCATTTCTTCTTATTATTCTGCCATTATCGATCTGCCCCATGTCCATTTCAGTTTTCCTCTGGTTCTATTGCCTTGGAGGTTCCATTCTAGTGCTGTTCTCTGGATGCTGTTTAGTGGTCTTCTTAATGTGTGTCCTATCTACTTTCACTTTCATCATTAACTCAGGATGGCTATTTTTTCTTGTTTAGTTCGTTCCCATGACTCTTCATTTCTGATTCTGTTTGGCCAGAAGCATTTATTGATATTATTGACTCGCTGACACTCTGTTGGTTAGTTGTTTGTAACAGGAAATTAGTATTCTCCACGCATTAGTAATTTAATTTCCATTTTAAGTTCTTTTTCTTCTTTTAAACGCATCTACGTTTCTAACTCTATCCACCCATGAAATTCTCAAGATTCGTCTTCGTCTGTATGTCCACATTTCTAGTGTTTCCAACTTCTTCATGAGATATTTATTTAATGTCCATGCTTCCATTCCATATGAGAGTGTAGAATGGACATAGAATTTTAACAACCGTAACTTAAGTGATATGGTAAGGTCTTTACTGCATAGGACATTTTTGATTTTCTGAAATGTGTCTCATGCTTGTTCTATCATTCCTGTCGTTGACTATCGTATCTAGATATCTGTATTTCTTCACTCTTTCAATTTTTTTCCTCTTTGAGATGATCATAAATTTTGTCTTTTTGGTATTTCATATTTCATATTCATCGCTAACTTCATTACTCTTTCCAAGTCTTCCATAATGACGGTATCGTCCACTAAAGCAAACATGAACGTCCTGATTCATATCAAGACAACGCTGAATTAATATGTTGTATGCGACAAGGGCTTCTCGTGTTCCCAGCCCTTTTCTAAATCCAAATTGTGTGTTTCCTAGGTCTTCATCTAATTTTGGATATAGTCTATGGTGGATCACTTTAAGACCGCCGCGACGTAAATCGTAAATAATGTACTTTTTTGTAAATATTACCGGGAAAGACGATATGATGACAAAGGACAAAAGTTACCGCTGCCGACGCCCGCCAGTGCGACGGCATCGGCAGGTTTCTATATAATTACTTCTTTGTATAGAAAATTAAAGCGGCCACACCGCCACTATTTAAGAATATTTAAAATGAATGCAGACATTATTTATCAGGGCGGTAAAAAATAAAATAAATACAAATTGGGGGCTCGGTTCTTATAAGGAATATAAAGATCTTGGTCACTGTGCCATTTTGATTTTTTCACGTCTATAGAATTATGTAATAAGAATAATTATATTTTTTGTTTTGGTTAATTAAAAAATAAAATATGAAAGAAATGCACGGCGCCGAAGGCGCTAAAAGGACGAAGGCGGAGGGGGCAGACTGCCCCCCCTAGCCCCCCCGTAGGTACGCCACTGCAAAGAACCCCTTTTATGTGCAACTTTATTTTTAAAAGAGCCGCCGATCCGTCAAAATGCAGACGTAATGTATACAAAATTAAAAAGAATAGAGTAGTGTTCTGTTTTTTATTTCGGCAATTTGCAGTATGATTTTGTAGAGTAAAGATTTGCTTATATTATGTTCCATGCTTAAAACCTATTTTAAATTGTTTTAACTGAACTAGAACTAGTATATTTAAAAAACAAAAAAATCGTTGTTCAAGTGCAAAAAATAGACAAAAAAACGCGCTACTAAAATTAGCCCAAACTAAATTTTTTTTCTTATAATATCTAAGGCGCCTTCAAGACACATTGCCCCCTCCGCCTCCCAACGATAGGTACGCCACTGTCTTTAGCCCGTCGAATCTTATGACGGATTTGTTTTTGTATATTTTTGTACTGATTTTTATTGTTTTTGCATTTCCTTTGTCTATCCATAAGATTTAAATCCTTCTAGCTGCACGCGTGTGATATGACGCGTTGGGAAACACTTGTGCAGCTGCGCTGGTTATTTATGGATCAAGGTGAATAAATGATTTTGTTCTAAGCCACCTGCATGAAATACGATATGTGCAGCTGCATAAAATGATGAATTTGCGTTCTTTAAAATATACAGATTAGCACGTTCGTGGTTCAAGGTGGGGATCTGATTCTATATAAGGAATCACTTTAACAGAAGTTAACCATGGTTAGTGCAAACGTTAAACAGTCATGTTATTAAGAACGTACTTAGTGTTTTCTACGATTTGTATGTAACACTATTTTTCTGTATTTAATTGAATGTAATTCAATTCATAGAAAGACTTGCTAATAGCTTTAACTTTACATAACATTTGTAAAACGAAATCAAAGTTCGGACAATATACCTATGTTATGTTAGTTGAATCAGACTTTTAATATAAAACCTCTCGTGGCGTAGTTGGTTAAATAATTCGATCTAAATTTAACTAACTTAATTTTTATTAACTTCTAACATTATTGGTCAAGGCGACTACGTTACATTTGGTGGAGGTGCGGCTTCGTTTTCGGATACTACGTTACAATATGCTTAATTTTCAACAGGGCATTGCCATATTCGATAAATTAAAAGATCTCCATAAAAACACAAAAAATATTTTTATTGAATGCTACAACAACCATTAACATAAACGGGTATCATTACAAATACCAAACACTGACTGTAATTGTTTCAAAAACAAAAATTACAACAGCGACAACATTCCCAGCGAGAAGTAAATAAATTGCCCCTTGAATATGTTTAAAAGAAATCGGATAAAAATTTGTTATTTTAAACACACGGTTTGTATAAAAATTACTCATGTATCCTGAATTGAGCTGCAAACTCGTTTCCCATTGCCACTGCTTAATTAACCCACCCTCAAAAATACGAAAAACATACTGGCTAATAAGCTTACTAAAAGGAGAATACTTCGTTAACGGAAATGCTATATAATTATTTACAACACACTCCTGTATTAAATATAAGTTGTTTTTTGCATAATCATCGAAGGCTTGGGTATTGGTTACATAACCATAGTCTACACTTTTAACTGCTAAAGCATTATAATTTGTACGGATTCTTTCATTCAGTTGTTTTATGTCATCCACCACATAAAACTGTACTAAATCTCGTATTATGGAACTACTAGAATTTTCAGTAACCAATTTTGCATAAGGATCGATGGCTTCCCAGTATACTCGTTGATTAATCATATCTTCAAAACTAGTTATAGCCTTGTTATACCTTGGATTAGTTAATAAACTTGCAAAGCCTGCAGAATACGTCGTAATAAGCAGGACTGATTGAACACACAACAGTGTAAGAATGAACCGTAAACTGTTGTGATTATAAAAACTACTGAAATACTGGAAAAATCCATGGGTGCTTGAATGAATTACATCAAGCAAAGTTAGCGTAAAGTCGGAATAAGGGCTTGTCACTATTTTCGTTGTTTTGTAGAATATGGCTATTAAATATAAAAGCAGAGTTGTGAAGATTATAAACAGGATAATAGCAAACCACAATTTTAAACTTAACGATTGGAATATGAAAAGTCGTTGTTGCCGTCTTGGTTTCGGAACTAAAAATGTTAAGCACTGCTGACCATGGGGATAAATTAATTCAACGTTGAAATCGTAAAGGTTAATCTGCCACTGTGAACAGAGGGAGGTTTGGCTTACACCAGATTTTACATCGTTTAACGCAGCCGTCCAAGGGCTGATGGGGTCGCTGTAACTTTTAATTATAAATTCTACCGGTTGTTCTTTAAAGAAATGTTTCATTATTAAATATTCTGTTCCGCCGTACACTCCCTTTTGATCATCGTACAATACGTATGGTTGGCAGTTAAACGCTGATATTTTAAATGGGTGTTGTTTTGATCCGTAAATAAACTTAGGGCTCCATTTGGTACTTGCAAAATCATCTTCGTGTAGTTGAAGCACGCCTGTGTAATTCCATGTTATCAACTTATTTCTTCTCAGTAGCGTGATTTGCAGCTTTTTTGATAAGTTTGGTTTGGAAGTGTAAAGTAAATCGTCGACTAGACCTTCAATTGTTATTATGTCGATACCTTTTATTTCCATGGCATACTTAAACGATGATTTCCTGATAGTTCCTACACCACTAAAAATTATAATAAGCGTCTTGTGCGGTTTAAATTTAATCTTGGCATTCTCTTTAAATAGGCTTTTTAGGTAGCTTATATTTTCGCTTACGATTACATAACCATCACATTTACTTGGCGGTGAATCCGTTTCGGAACGATTATTATTTACGATTAAAAAAGTTAGTGGAATTTGGATTTGTAACATAGCCTTCTCAAAGGCGTATGAAAATATTCTACCATCGGAGAGCAAACATATCGAATAAGAAGCTTTAAAAGAATGTATTAAAACGTTTTCAATGGCTCGAATTATTTCTGCTGTTGCAAAACACCCTAATACTAAGAATGCGGTAGACGATATGACGATATTGATTTTTTGATTCATTGTTGTATCTATCTCTTTTGCAATTATATTTCTTTAACACTTATTAGTATTACTTATTTATTAGTATTATTGGCATTTGTATGATATTTAAATGCTATAAGCGGTATAGTGTTTGTCGATATGGTAGATGTACAAATGTCAGCAAGGTTGATTAACTAGCAGTTCCGAATATTATTTGTAAATGTTTACCCAAGCAAATGTACCTACACAAGTGTTATTACGAACTTAAGTGTAATGTAATATGTCAACCGTCAACTAATGGTTTTTGTAGTTGTTTCATATCAATATCACATATAATTATTTGGCTACTTTTTTGGTAAATATGCCTGACCTTGTTGAAAACTACAGTTTGGATTGCTTTGTTTATTATGATATACGATCATGAAATAGCCAATGAGTTTTATATTTAGTTTTTCGTAATGGTCTACAAAAACAGTAACATTTTATAAAATAATAAACCGTTTCTCGCATACCTACTACCTACCCTTTTCCATCTATGTCTGTCTCAATCAATGAACCCGAATGCTATTCGAGTTACCGCTTTTATAGACATGAAGTCAGCCCCCTCTCACATGCATTATTGCAGCAGGTCAATATTGTAACAAAGGCGAATGTAAAAAATATTAAAATTATAAAATCTATGTGTGGATGACGAATGTAGCGAAGCGATATTTTAGTATTAATTATAAATTAAGAAATATAAAGATATTGAAGTTATTTCTAACACGCGTCGCAAGTTGATATGTGATACATCAGGGTTATTGTAGCAGAGAGACCCACGTGCCTAGGAAACGTGTTGGAATGTAGGTTTTAAAATGTTCTCACGAATTACATCTTTTAAGAATGCAAGATAAAGCACGTACAATGAAGGGCAATGTACTGTGACATTCGATATCACACACGTGCTCCTGTGTAATTCGGAATTTCCCACGCTTGTATTGAGAGAAGGGGATCAATTTTCTGTATAAATACTAAGCGAAATAAAGGGAGTTCAAAAATGTGTGCGGTCAAGTTGCCTTTGAAAATTTGTTTTCAAGTATGTCGTTCATAATATGTTACAGTAGCACAACGTAACCCCACTTTTAATTAAAAAATTTGACATTTCAAATAAACTTTATTATCTAAAATTGGTTGTATTATTATAACACATGGGTAAAATGTCCACCACCTTCCTCATAACATTTTAAAATTCGTCGTCTAATTGACTGCGACACATTGCTGAGCATTTGTGGTGTATTATTAATCTCGTTAATTCTTTCTCTAATTTTCTCCTTGAGCTCTTCCAAATCGTTAATTGGAGTACGAAATATAGTGTTCTTAAGGTAAGGCCACAAAAAAAAAATCACATGGAGTAATATCGCACGATCTTGGAGGGTACTCATTTTCAGTATTACGACTTATTAGTCGATTATCAAAAAATTCACGCAGTAGTTCCAGTGTTTCACGTGTACAATGCGGAGTAGCCCCATCCTGTTGGAAGTAGCCCACTTGTAACTCATCATCATGTAATTCATGGAAAAATGGTTCCAAGATCTGTTGGCGATAACGTTCAGCCGTCAAAGTGCCTTAAAACAATTTATAAAATGTTACTTTCCTAATAGTCGCAATGCATTAACTAAAGACTTACCTTCAAAAAATATTGGACCAATTATTCTTCTCTGGCTAATTGCCGCCCAAACACCAATTTTGTCAGGATGCAATGTAGTCTCGACTAATTCATGCGGATTTTCGCCACACCAGATCCTAATATTTTGTGAGTTTATGTAACCCGTCCTATAGAACCACGATTCGTCCGTAAAGAAGACATTACGCAGGGAGTCAACCTGATTAAACGTATCAAGAAACCATCTACAAAAATTCAACCTGCGAGGAATATCGACGGGTAATAACTCCTGAACCGAAGTTATTCTATATGGATGTAAATGCAGTTCCTTATGCAATATCGAGTGGCACGTACCCACAGAGAGATCCACTTGTTGTGCTAAGTGTCTAATTGGGGTCCTAGGTTGTTCTTCCATAATTTGCCTAGCTGTCTCGACAACTTCCGCAGTACGTTTAGGTGGTCGACCGCTGCTATTCTTTTTTATAACGCTACCACTTTCACGGAACAGTTTAATGCATCTATTTAGCGTGCACTTAAAATGATTGTCATCCATAATAACATCAGGGAACATTTCTAATAATTCTTGTTGACAATCAGCAACCGAATATACCCAACGACCGTCAATTTTAGAACCATTTCGAAAATAACTCTCAACGAGGAAGGCTTTTTGTTCTGTAGTTAACACCATTTTATAAGAAAAAACTCAAATTTAGTTCTGAAAAGAACTTTTAAGGAAATTAAAACGAACAACAACTATAACCTCGAAATTAGACGTTCAGAATGGCCGGTAAAGCAGATTTCGCACATCAGTTTGTCCAAGCTATGCAATGTACATAATAATCCACGACATACGTGACAATTTGCCACCGCCAACTTGACGACACACATTTTTGAACGCATGTTACATTAAATGCATGGTTATGTCCAATCCATCAAAGCAACAGTATGTACGAGAGAATTGACACCCTTTAAGACGATGTTCCAGTAAATACATGTAAGATTGTTTTATGTTAACTTAAACTGTAATTCAGGACTTGTAAAATATTTACGTGAATTATTTAAATTCGTTTTATGGACTTTGCCGTTTTCAAATGTAATCAGAACTTAGAGTAATTTATATTTACTTTAAATCAAGACTTGTAATAATTTGTATCAGTTTACTTTGAATTGGGACTTAGAACAATTTATATTATTTTGATATTTTGTAAAACTAAAGCACAGAGTTGAAATACCTACATGATGGTAGTTGAATTTGACTTTGAATAAAAACCTCTCGTAAAAAGCCAAGCAATATTCAAGTGGCGACGTTGGTCAAAGACCCTACCTAAATTATTAAAGTAACTTATTTATATTAATTTCTAACAATAAATCAGCCAGTGGCTTCGCCACAATATATAGATTTCATGCAGGTGTCTTATAACCTTGTTCTTATTCCAAAAATAACCCAGCACAGCTGCATAAGCGTGCCATCATGTTTGTGTAATATCTCATATCTATTTTGGATGGAGGTTTCAGTGGATCAAGTAAACACTCACAAATAGAGAACTTGTTATGTATTATATGTAACCGATTGATATGTTAAAATGAATAAAATGTGCTGATTGCACGTTACATGTCTCAACTCGCTTGCACACGTGATGTACTCTCTCAATCTTACAACTTAAACATAAAGTATGAAAAAGTAACTAAGGAACTGAATCGGTAAAGACGGTTGTTGTACAAAACCGCGTTAAATTATTTATATAATAAATTCAGTTGCTTTCATTTTCTATAATAGCATATACGTGCAAGCTGGAAGGTCACTTTATTATTTGTTTTAATCTATTGACATCTATGTATAACTGTGGGTATTAGCCTACTAACTTTAACCTAACTGGTTTGAACTCCAATCATACCAGACTTAAATTTGACTATAGCGAGGTTCGAACTTCAGATCCCTTGCTCATAAAGCCTATAAGATTATAAACTTGAGACAAGGAAGCTCGTTGGCGCAGTGGTAAAAGCGCTGGGCTCCTAGCTAGGAGTGGTCCAAGGACCGTCCCTACCCCTATTATTGGACTAGCATAACTATATGGAACTGAGCCATCCTATATAATTTACGATCCTTGGGAGTGGTCAGGATTTTTATAAAGAATTCCCCATTGTTCGACGTCGGTACTTGAGCGAGTGAAGCCATTTAATCGTCAATTCTTGCTGCAGAGTGGTCAACTGCAGATAGTAACAAGACACAAACACTATACACTTAATACACGCTCATAAACTCTGTAGAAGGCAGCGGGAAGCTACTGCAGACAGGGCCGGCCCGAACAAAAGCGGGGCCCGGTGTGCAAAGTTGACTTGCGGGGGCCTCGAAACAAATTTCGTACAACAAAATAATAATTTATGGCATTTTACTATTTATTACATTGCACAAATTGATATAGTAAGGAGTACATGAAAATGATAAATAATTAAATTATTTTAATAAAATTAACATTTCAATCACACAAAAAATTGTTAATAAATTAAATAACAAAAATAATTGCTTCATATACTTAGAAAATTCAATTTGGTATGCGATTTACTAGAATAAGGTTACAATATGTGATTTTTGTTTCATTTTCTTACATGTTTTATAGCAAATTCGTTGATAATATCATCATAATCATCATAATTTAGTTTTTTGGCTAATTCGGATTCGATAGATAAAATGACTAAGGAGGTAAATCGTTCTTGACTAATGCTAGATCTCAAGTAATTTTTTATTATTTTCAATCTCGAGAAAGATCTTTCTGCAGATGCGACGGTAATTGAAAAGGTTAATATAATTTTCAGAACAGTAACAAAATTTGGATACAATTCAAATAAATTATTTTTGAATAAATATTTGTAATATTGTGATCCTGGAAGGCAAAACTCGACGAGAAATTTTGATTTCATTAAATAAATCAATGCAATCAATATCGTCTTGCAAGGTCACATTTAAGTCATTGCAACATTTAAGAAGATCGTCCTCAGTCAGTTTTTGAATATTATCCGAATTATATAAAAAAACTATATGATGTCTCATGTTCGTGATAAATTTCGAATCTTTTCTTAAAAGAAATAATCGCACTATTGATTATGACTAGAAAATATTGAATTCGGAAATATTCTTCGCCAGATGAAATCGGCTGATCGGTTCCTTCATAACAAAATTGTTTTGTTTTTCGTCCAGTTTTTTGATTCTTAAATTCAAGTGTCACTTTCAATTCTTCTGCTATTTCCTTTGCAGTTATTAAAGAAGATTTGAATCCCGATTCACGATACTTCTCAAAACATTTTAAAAGGCCTTTTAAATGAGAATTTGCAGTAGAAATGTCTCAAAATGTAAAGATCAGGTAGCAGGTAGCCATTATGCGCCGTAGACCAGGAAGCGTTCGGGCGAGTCCAAATTGTTATGGAAGGGGAGACACTTCGTTGTTTGTCATTGGCGTGCGTTGTGTTTGTTAAGTTAAAAATCGTATGTTACGCCACTGGAATTTGCCCGCCGCGCAGACAGTTAATGGCTACCTGATCTTTACATTTTGAGATCACTCTACCTACCGATACCTATACTTCATTCAAGTTAAAGATAAAGTGGATGTAAACAATGATCGGCGCGTGATCAATGCGTGATCAGCACCTGTGCTCCATTTTGGCTAATGCGATTGGCTGAACCCTCACCACTGCACCCTGGAATTGCACGTCGTTGATATCAGTCCATGTCCGGCTTAAAATTATTTTATTTTCATTTTTTTATTTATTGTACCCAACTTTATCATCGAATAAAAATCTTCTTTATAAAATGTTATTCATTACCAAATGTCTAATTATTAACATCATTTCAAATTTGTTTTTAGTTGATTTTGTAAATATTTTTTTGCTATACTGGTTTGTATGCAAATCTTTACGAATTTCCTTAATACTACCCTGTTTCTTTCAAGCACGTGAACAGCGCAGGTATTTGTTTACATCCACTCTATCTTTAACTTGAATACAGTATATATTGGAATTTTGAAATATCTTGCTCACAATATTTGCGTCATTCAGTATGCAGTATGCCATACCAAATGACCAAACTTAATGAAAATTCAAATGAAGTTTATTTTCGATTGAATGGCGTGATAATGAAACCATTTTGATTTTGCAAAATCAGTCAGCAGCGCGGGGTCTTGTGCGCTCCACCGTTCTCATCCCCCTCGGGCCGGCCCTGACTGCAGAGAACACATTTCCTTAGCATAAAGGGGATATAACAATTAAAAAAAAATGTGGCTTTGATCCCCTCAACTGGCGGCCAAACCGTCACTACGTGATCTCCTGGCTAATAATTAAGGCTGTTGATTCTAACGGATAATCCGAATAACCGGATATTTTTTCAAGATTTATCCGGATATTTTATTTTTAGAATAATCCGAAAGCGGTTAACCGGATAATATTTTATCCGCGGATAAACGGATATTATATTATCCGTAAGATAAACGGATATCAATTTATCCGTCGGATAAACATTTATCCGCTGATAAACGGATATTATTTATCCGCCGGATAAACAACTATCAGCGGATAATTCTTTATTATAGATATTTTGATGACATTATTAAACTACAAAACAACTAACCAACTTAGATTTTGCTGTCTGCAACTCTGCATTCTATTGATTCTATTAATACTGAAGAAATTAATTTTTATAAATTTAAATTTAAAAAATCAAAATCTTTCAGTTTAATTTTCTATTTCTCTAATTTTAAGGTGTTCATAGTTGTTAGATTTTATATTTTTTTGTACCTAAGAGTGTCTGTTGTTTTTTAATAAATAAAATTTATATGAAACCGTTTTTTTATTTTTTGTCGCGGATAGAAAATATCCGTGTTATCCGTAGATGAAAATTATCCGCGGATAAAAAATATCCGTGTTATCCTCGGATAAAAATTATACACGGATAACTATTATCCGAGGATAAAAATTATCTACGAATAAAAATATCCGGTTATTCGAAATCGGATAAAATCGGATAACCGGATAAATTCTCATAACCGGATAACCGGATAAAAACTTTAAATTTCAACAGCTCTACTAATAATGCCATACGATAAATAAATAATAAATAAATCTATAACCTTGAGGCATAATTACGAAATTTAATAGTTGGCTATGCAAGCTTGCCTACATACAGTCTTATATTATTGTTTTTCAACAGGAAAACAGTCAAATGATGAAATTAAAAGTCAAGAAAGCCCCAGTCAAGGAATCAGTCTGTCGAGCAGTGATCAACAATCGAGCGGAATCTTTCCACCACCAGGTGCTACAGTTACAGTTACTGCCACTATTACCACAAAAGATGAAGATGTAAGCATGAAAAGTCCAAAAAAGTGCATTTTTTTTATTCCAAGTTAAATTTGAGATCCCAACTTTTAAACTCAGATTATTGCTTTTTAAACTCAAACTTCTGGCTCTCAAAAATTAAAAATTTACAAGTCGGAATCTCAAATTTAAAAGTCAGATACCCAGGTTTAAAAGTTACAATCTTGAATTTAAAAATCGGAATTGAGTTGTGGTGCTTCTATGCTGTTATAAAAGTTAATACCTTTAAATAGGTAAATGAATATTCATTGCTTTTATAGAGTGGTTGGGTATCATCACCTAAAGATACGGTTTTCCCTGAAACAATTCCGGAAGAAAGTTCCAGTACGGAAGAAGAACACGTTGTTATATTTCGATTACCATCGTTACACGAATCTGATGGTTTTCTTAGAGATCCTTCTATTTACACGGTGAGTCTAAGCACATCTCCACACTGTTTTAAAAGTTAAATTACTAAAGCACGTAAAGCCGAAGGTCAGTGGTTCAAATCCTTGCCGAAGTGGCATTTTTTTTGTATACAGAATTTTCTTAATTAATAATTTGCTAGTTTAAACCTACATAAACAACATTGTCATCAATTCTAGGCCGAAACCAGTCTGTTCCACCTTGCTATGACAAAAAACGGAACCGGCAGGCCATGTTTTAAAGTAGAACAAGTCACAGCTATTTCAGCGTCAGATACAAAACAAGCTAAACCTACTCCTGTCATGCAGAAATTAGGGTAAGCTCCACTAAGCCTTCTAGATTTTAGTTATTAAAAGATACATGATTTTAGATCGTTAACCGATAAAGATTCGATCGATAGTAGCAAACGTCCGTCTACAGATGGACCGGTCGGAGATGCAAGAAGCTTACATAAGGCTTTAACAGCAGCCCCTACTGGAGATCTTTCATCGGCAACATTTTTAGATGTCGCAGTTCTTCGATGTTTATTTATAGCACATTGGCAAGAGGAAGGAATTTATTGGGCGTTACATTTTATGTACAACAGGTAATAGTTATTTACGTAATCAGTTATGAAAAGAGCGATATTGTTTGACGAGTCGTAAGTTTGCCAAAACGAGCGTCAGCGAGTTTTGCAAATTACGTGAGTCAAACAATATCGCTTTTCATAACGTATTACGTACAAAATTTTATCTAATTTCGTAATTTCGTTCTTCCACGTTCTAAATAATAATTCATTGTCAATATCTGACAAGCAATAAATTATTTTATTTATTATTATAGTAGGCATCTGCGCGGCATTTGGTTTAAAATTGGGTTGTGTAATATTCTTTACGTAACTCAGTTACGTAAAAATCTTTTTCTACAACCACCATGGAAAGTGGGATTTTCAAACTTCGTCTCCATAGATACGAGTATTGAAAATGAGTGTTTGCCGAACAAGTGAAATTAGCGTGCGGAAAATTTACTTTCCGCACGCACATGCATGATTTTCGGTGCGGCAAAGTATAATTTTGCCGCACCGCAATCAAAATGTCAAATCTGACATTTGATGAATGTCAGATTTGATTTTGCAGAAATATTTAAATTTTTTTATGGAAATGTGGTTGTAGAAAAAATAGTGTGTAATACATGTGTTAAAAGCTTGTATTTGCCACTCTCATGTGACTGCAGCACTCACTATCGTTCGTGCTGCAAACTTCACATTCGTGTGGCAAACGCAAGCTTTCAACACTTGTATTACAAATTACTATTACAACACTCGATGAGGTAAAAAGTGACGTTTCATAACGTCAAAAGGTTAGGTAAAATTCAACTTTTCAAAACGGAATTAGATAAAAGATTTTTTAATTAAACCTAAGCCGTTCACTTCTAAAATCATTACTGTTAGTCTTTGAGCAGCCATGACGGTATGAAGACTTGAACCTGTGTTCCCATGGCCGCGAAGCACAGACGATTAACCATTACTGCAAAAGATTTTATTTAAATATTTGTACGAATATGTACTTACTAATTTAAACTTCTCTTCTTGTACTTTAAACATGTGTCGAGATTCTGAATACCTACGCAATTAATTATTTTCAGATTACGGGACATTAGCGAAGAAATGGTGGGGCAACAACAGCCACGTAGAAGAAGTAATTCCTTGCCAATTCCTAAAATCGAAGTCTCAATCTATCAAAGTCCCGAATCTAAAAAACAAGAATCAAACTTAGAAGTCCCCGATATCAAAGATTTGTCTCTGCTCACAGGTAGTATTGAAGCATTTTAAAAAGCAATAAATCTGAGAATAAATATGTAGAATCTCCATATCACGGACAAAAACAACCCGAAGATAGTCCGATACATTCTAGAAGAGCGAGCGAAAAAACCAAAAAGAAAATGAAAATGGCAGATTTGAAAGCATTCGTTGAAACAAAACTTCTTTCCAAATCCGATAAGGCGCTTGAAAAGATAGGGCAGGACGATCCGAAACCTCTTGGTGAACAAGTGGTGGGTTCCAGACGTGTACTTAATGTATGTATTTTCACTTTCTCTCTCTATCCTTGTGTAAATTTCTGTTATTCTACAAAGTATGTTTTATTTTATAGAAAAAGGTATGAAGATTTTCAATAATGCACTTTAATAACTCTTTATTCGATGCACAAAACTATGCTTGTGGTTTTACATAATAAGTTTATTTAGTTATTGATCTCTGTGCGCTTGAGTTGTATCATTAATTTACTGAATCTTTGATAGGAATATCATCGAAGCTTAGATACAGGGGACGAACATTTATCGAGACCTAGTTCAGCTATTTCAAAGATGTTTGAACCTACTCCTAGCAATCTAGTTAAAGGAAAAAGTATGCCAAGTTTAAGGTAAGTTTTTCATACATAAACTTTTATTATAGAAACTGTAAAAAAGGAATTAAAAGTATAACAAAATTTTGTACTGCAGCGTTTATAAAATCCAACGATTATCATTGTTGAAAACAATAACACTTTGGCTAAATTTTACGGGAGAGGACTCAAACCTTAAAGAAATGCAGAAGTCAGAAATGTTTTTAATAATGTCCGTATTGTAAACATATTTTACAAATATGTTCGTTAAAATCCGAAGGTTAAAGTTATGAAGATAAATATTTTATAAATGCTGTGTTTTTGTGCGAATGTGTAGGTAATAGACATTTGTATGTTAATTTTCGATCATTATCTTTTTAGCCCCTAATCTGTCTAGAAATTTAGATAGTGTAAGAAACAATTGTAACTGATATGTGTATGAACTTTTCATAAAATTGCATGTTAACTCTCATTTCATGTGACTTTGAGTAATTTACATTTATGGGTCTCAAAACTCTTTTGCACTTAGTTGACATATTCTTTATTCATTTAAAAATGCACAGATTCTATTAAGACTTTGATTTATAGCTGAAACTAAGTTACAACTTGCACCACTTGAGTTTTAAAATTCCTAAAATTGTTTGATATAATCCTAACAGAAATGAATAAAAATAACGTTTATTTACAAGCTTAAAATTTATTATTAATTGAACGTATTAAACACAATCATATACTAAAATACAAAACTAGTTTAGACTGATTTTTAAAAAACAGTGGCTCGTTTTCTGAACTCATTTTTAGGTTTCGTTAAAGGAAATGCATATTTAAGTGAACATAAAGTGATAAACTCTGAAATATTTAAGGTTTTGCTAATATTAAAAATTGGTAAAGCCCTGATCAAAAGCATAAGTTGTTTAAGGGAATATTTACAGCAACACCTGTTTAAACTAATTTAAATACACCAAAATTATTAAAATTTTACAATTAGTAATGCAGTTTAAAGTCATAACAAACCGACTCGCCGACAAACTGGACAAATACCAACCTTAGACAGGGATACGGCACAAGAGACCACCTCCTTACAATGAAATTATTAATAGAGAAAGCAAACGAGTACATCACCCTGTATTTAGCCTTCATAGATTTCGAGAAGGCCTTCGATTCCGTGGAGATCTGGGCAATACTGTGTGCATTGAAAAACTGCAGAATAGATCAACGATATATCGACCTTTTAAAAAATATTAGCAAAAAGGCCACAGCTACCTATAAAATGCACCAACCCACATAGCCAGTGCCATTGAAAAGAGGAGTACGGCAAGGAGACAGTCTATCACCCAAGCTGTTCATGTTAGCTCTGGAAGACATTTTTAAAAAACTTGAATGGCAAAATATAGGTATAAATGTAAATCAAAAACGACTCCATCAACTAAGATATGCCGATGACATCGTACTTGTAGCTGAAAACTACAATGACTTGGACTATATGCTAAATAGTCTTTAAACAAGCAGCAAGTGTGGGTTTAAAAATGTTCCTTGCCAAAACTAAAACAATGATGCCAACCGAACAACAAGAAGCATTAAGCGTAGATGACATAACTATCAAAAACGTCGAAGAATATGTATATCTGGGACAGATAGTCCGTCTCGACCGAGAAAGCCAATCGAAAGAATCCAAACGAAAGTCCAAGTTAGCATGGGCTGCCTTCGGAAAACTCAGTTTTATCCTAAGATCTAATAATATATTACAGCATCTGAAAACAAAAGTATACAACCAATGTATACTGCCCATAATGACATATGGCACAGAGAACTGGTCATTCACAAAATCACATTTTCAAAAGCTGGTGGTTACACAACGGGCGATGGCAAGAGCAATGTTGGGGATATCTCTAGCAGATAACAATAAGAAAAGGAATACCTGGATCCGCTAGAAAACCAAAGTTACAGATGTACTAGAGAGGATCGCATCCCTTAAATGGAGCTGGGCAGGACACGTGGCACGGATGGATAAAGCCAGACGGACAATAAACATGCTGCAGTGGCGACCATGGACAAACACGAGAGGCAGGGGAAGACCCCCGAACAGATTGACAAATGATATTAAAAGGACAGCAGGTTTAATGAGGATGAAGGAGGCTCAGAACAGGTCAAAATGGAAATCCTTAAAGGAGGCCTACGTCCAATTATGGACTGAAAGTGGCTAAGAAGAATGCAGTTTAAATTATATTTGACTAAATTGTCTACTTATTTCATTCAATAAGATTTCTTTCAACTCCGTACACATATCAATATACACTCACTCAGTTATCAAATGATTGCTCTGTCCCGCTCGATAGCATTTATCTTCTTCTTCTGGTGCTATCCATTACCAATGTTTGTGATCAGTTCACCATATCCTTCTTGGTTTTGGTCTACTAACTAGTTCTTGAACTCCCAGGCCGGTCCAATTTCTCAAATTTCTAAACCATGGCATAGGCTTTAGTCTGACTCTTCGTTTCCTCTCAATTTTGCTCATCATTATTAGTTGCAACATTCGGTATTTGTTTCCTCCCATTATATATCCGATTATTCTCAGGACCTCCTGATTTGTAATTCTTGCTGTTCACAAAATACATGGAATATCCACATTTCGAATGACCCCAGCTTGTTTATCATATTTATTTTTAATGTTTCTACTCCCTATAGTAATACTTATAGCATGTAGCACTGGACCAGTCTCTCTCCATCGGATGTTACTGTCGAATTGTGTACAACAGCGTAAGTAATATACTATGGGCCATTTCAATTTTGATCTCGATTTCTTTGTGTCACTTAACAGGCCTATTCTGTATGACAAGTAACGATTCGTTACGGGCGAAAATTCGTTACGTTTATAAATTATTTTGGATTGGTGGAAATTCTTCTTCCACTATTTCTAAATTGAAGATGAAAGCGTTCTCTTCATTAGAATCTGAGGTATAGAGGTTCGAATCGTACTGGGTGATATTTTCTAGGATTTCATTTCTCTTTGTGAGGATTACGTTAGGGTCGTTAATATTTCTGAGTTTGGCGATCCATTTCTTCTTGAAGTTTTGCAATTCTTTGTTCGCTTTCCATGTGGAGTTTGTTTCTTCGATTATTCTCTTGACCTTTTGTTTTTCATGTGTTCTTTTGTCTTTTCTAATAAATCTTCTCACTAATTTGTTTGTTTCACACCATTCTATTTGCTTTATTTTATTATTTTTCTTTGTTTTTCTTAAAATTTCTCTTTGACTAATAAGGTTAGATGTTTCTTCTGAGAAGACTTTTGTTTGACTTCCTTTGTTGGGTTTTTGTTGTAAGTTCCTTGATGCTAGTTTTAAGCAGTTTGTTAGTTCGTTGTATTTTTTGTGAAAATTATTTAATTCTTCTATTTGTGTTTTGTTAAGTTGGTTTCTGATTTCTTTTCTTACTTCTAAGTTGCTTGCATGGATTTTTTGTGTATTGTTTCTTATGAACCTTTCGCGTCGTATTTGGTTTTTGTCTATATTTAATTTTGTACGTAGGAGGCGGCGGTCTAATGAAAATTTAAGTTGTTTAGTACTTCTGTTGTTTTGACTAGTTTTTTGTTATTAATCATTATGAAATCAATTTCGTTACGGTATTCCCCATTTGGCGATTCCCATATCCACCTTCGTCCAGGACTTCTCTTAAACATAGTGTTTGAAATAACTAAATTTTGACCCAATGCAAGCTCTAATAACTTTCTGCCTCTTTCGTTCCTTTCACCATAGCCATAAGGGCCCATTATTTGTTCTTCTCCTGTTTCTCTGTTTCCAATTTTGGCGTTGAAGTCTCCTATTACTAGAAGAATATTGTGTGGATTTTTACATTTTTCTATAGTTTCAATGATTTCATCGTATAGCAGGTTGACACTTTCTTCTGCAGCAGCAGAAGTTGGGCTATAGTATTTCTCTTAAATTTTACTACTGCTACTCTGTCTGATATTCCCCTTATTTCGCTCACAGTGTTTAGTATTTGTTTATTTACGTAGAATCCAACCCCTGCTTGTCCTTTTTTTGTACCGTTGAAATATAATAAATGGCCATTCTTGCGTTCGATTATCTTTTCACCAAACCGTTTTACCTCTGATAAACCAACTAGGTCCCAGTTTATTTTCTCTAGTGCCATTTCAAACTCCATTAATCGTTCTTCTGTTGCCAGGCCTCTTACATTCAATTCATGGTGCATATGATTAAGTTTTGTGTTTTACCATGGGGGGGATGGCTTTGTATTCCCCTACTTGCCTCGTTTCTGGGGAATATGGGTGTTGTGTTGATTGTTATTATTGGGTGTTTTGCAATTGGGGGGTGGATTGTGTTGGTATAGTTTTGTGCTTGTTTTTTCGATGTAGACTTTTTCACTTTGTCTTTCAAAATTGGGCTTCCTGATGGAAACCCCGCTGTAAATTCTTTTAGGAGAGTTTGTGTTAATGTAACTTGGTGTTTACGTTGTTTTATGATTTGCTTTGTTTCCTGGTTTAGTTATTTTGGTGCGTTTTAACAGTGTAAATAATAAAATGTTTATAATATAAGGATGACTGACTGAAATTTTATTTTGTCATTGCAATATAGCCGGTCGTTAAATCTATTACCTTGATTTTGACATAAAATATCTTTATCTGGCCTGTTCACTTTTTTAAAGGTTTGTGCTGATGCGCTAGTTGTAGCCTATCTTTTGAAACTTAGTTGTACTTGTTTGTGTTTGGCGGTATTTTATCTGATAATAATCAGTGAGTTATTCTGTGCAGAGCGCACCTGCAACTGGTAGCTGATCAGACCAAATAAAAACGTTTACATTTAAAATCAAGAAAATCATGGTCGAATCTAATAATTTTTGTCGTATTAATGTTTAAAGTACTATTCAATAAAATCCACCATCAGTATTTAATTGTCGATAAAAACACGTAACTCAAATTTAAAAATGTTTTACAAATTAGTATTAGGTACTTTTCAAAGATTAATGATTATTCGTTTATTATTTTTTAATGGCGCTGTGTATTCTTAAAACATTTTATTTATTTTTCAAAAAACAAAAAAACAAATCCTGACTGAAAGCACATATTTTGTATACCCATCACCGTAATTTCTACTATATCATCTTATTGTTTAGTGTTTGTCTTGTATGTTCTTATACTGTGTTCTGTCTCTCTTAGCTGTTTGATAGATGAGTTGACGGCTGGAGGGTAAGTGGCTGTTATCTCACCTTACTTATCTGTCTGTACATTAATGTTTCTATAACCGGTACTAAATTAAATACTTTAATAGACATACAGAAATTTTTGAAAAGTAACTCAAATGCCAGGCTAATAATAATAATCGCCAAAATAGTTGAGTGGTTAAAGCATTCGGCTACAACGCAGACGGTATCAGGGTCAAACCGAAGTTAGGATGGTTGGAAATCGAAACACAGTGGTGCAGTAGGGAAGGTAGGCGGTTGTCGAAGGCGTGGTACTTACCACATCACCCTGTACACATAATGTGCAGAGAGCGCGAGATAATTGGGTACGAAAGTAACTTAAGAGGTCTTAACCCTCCATGTTGTCGACCCTACTCTCTCACAAGTGTAAGTGCCGATACCCTTTAGCCTTTTTAGTTAATAATTAAATTCATTGTGGGATTCCGTACTGTGAATCAGATGTTTCAAAAAGCTCTTAACTATAGGTAACCAAAGAGTTTGCTTCAAAATTAAACTATCGAAACAAAATTTTTATTCAATAAATTATTAATAAATAAAAATGAATTCCTCAAATACCTTACATTAATGTACAGATAGATACTTCATTTCTTAGTTTCATTCTTACTATGCCAGACATGAAGTTGCGTTGCACAATAATTTAATTATAAAATATATTTCCTATTCCTTTGCCTATTTTGTTTTGCATTTTGTATAATTTTTAATATTAGCAAACAATTAATTTTAAATGATTGTCAAGTTATTGGAATTTTGTGCTGCTAGATATATTGGGGAAATCCACTGGGATCGAAGAAGGCCTAGTCGATCAGAAGCTCCCGGTCGACGTACTGTCAATCCCATTATTACGGTTACTGAACATACTCCAACACCTTCTCCGGATTATTTACGAAGACAGGTAAAATACACTTGTGATCAACATCTTTGTTTAGTAATAAAAAATTTAATTATTGGGCCTCTCAGTAGCGTAGCGAACGAGTGCCTGCTTCACAACTGAGAGGTTCCAGGTTTGAAACTAACCAATGTCAGACTTCGGTCTGGAGTCCGGTTGGCGTTCAAACCTGTAGATTAAGATTAATTAAGTTTAGTAGGCTGATGATCATGGCAATCGACGCCAGTAGGCTTAATTAAAAAAAAAATAAATAAATGATAATTATTATTATTACAGTCCCCACCCAATCGATTATCAAAAAAATTTACCAAATTTTTCTTTATAAATAGGGTTCAATTGATAGTCAGTTAGATGCTTTAAGTTTTGGTGGTAGCAAACAGCATCCCCACTGGCAGGAACGTAAAGCTAGCTTAACTCGTTCTCAGACTGACTCGAACATTACCTATGCTGGAGAAGATATTCCTGAAGCACCCGGTTCTGCTTGTTATATTACTAAAGATGGTGACATTGATCTGCAAGTTGTCTTAAAGGTATTTGTACTTAAATATTATTGTTATTAGATTAAACCTTAACATTTTTTGGTTTGTTAATGGAGTGTGAAGTTTGTCGAATGTAACGTTTTAAGTAATGGGCCTGTTCAGTTGAACTGAGCATGTTACAAGGTAGCAATTGAAATCGACTGAATGGTCTTTTCATAATGCTACCCCGTCTGAAAGCACCCATTTCTTTACAGGCTACACACGCAGCGGTTCTGAAAGATAACAGCTGTTGCACATTACGAGTTCTTGAAGTAATATTAAATTTAGTAGAACTTCTGATGGATTTGGGTGTTTTAAAACAATGTCTTCGAGATGAGGCTTTAGCAGAGTATACACCAACATCCGTTGCCGATTCTAGTCCTGGCAGCAAACCTAGCAAGAAAACACCTAGCACCACTGCGAATTTAGCATCTACCGAATCTGATACTCTATCTAAAACCGTTTCGCCGCATTATTTAATTATGAGTATCATTGTAAGGTAAGAAAATAATCTGTGATAATTAAGATAAATATTTTGTTACCACAATGGCGTGCAGGGTATTAAAGCATCTCGGATGTCCGCATGGATGCGCAGATGGGCAACGAGGTCCAGCCGCCGAATTTCTTCGGACTCAATCGCAAAATATCTTTGCGAAGTTGAATCGTTCCAGCAGCAAGCAGTTTAAGAAGTTTTTACGAGATTATGTTAACTACCAATCGTTGCCTGATGTACTGGATTTGTTCCACACCTACGTTGGTTTCTGTATTGACCCAAGTTCGCTTTTATCTCCACTCAGTAAGTGTATGCAGCTGTATGTAACACAATCGTACCTAACACTCCATTTCACTGTACTGTTTTTGTCTTTATATTTCATAATTTCACTAAATACTTTCATGGTTAAACAGGTAGAACTTTTGTTTATTTTTCGTTAAGTAATGATATTGCCCGGAAAAATATGAATTATTTAAAAATGCTGTTTGAAATTAACTCTGAACATTGGTGATTTCATCAATGTTTCTTGTGTGAGTCATTGTATAGCAGTCACTGCTTCGATCATGCAGTTATTCTTATCTAAACCTAACTAACAGAACTCAAGCTTCGACAGCTTTTCAGAATTTGGCCATCGCGGGACATCACTAGCAATCGATTGTGCTATCAAAGCTTCCTTACAGGCTTAAAAAAAGATTTTGTATTAATTTTCACAGGCTGTTATAGCAAGAGATCCACTATAAAGTCATCCTCAGATGGCTATGAAATTAAAAGTCATGTCCAAGCTCGATTCAGCAATTATAAAAATATATCTTGCTATGTTCTCCCCTCCAAGGATTTCTGTTAGTTTGTAATTCATCCAGGGTCTGCTCTCCTTTGCTTCCATTCTGAGTCCAAGTGATCCTCTTAATAATCTCTTCTCACACACCTTTAACCGTTCTTCGTCCTTTTTTGTTAGCTCCGCGTCTCGGATGTATAATGATTTAGTTTTGTCCCTCTACTTAAAAGGACAATCGGAACATTCATAAACTGTATCCATCCTTCTTCCTTTTGCACTGCATGATTTGGATCCTTTACTAGGTATTTTTTTCTTCTCCGGTGCCAATTCTCGTTTGAGAACAATGTGCTCCTGATTTCTTACAGCACGTTGTGTCTCTGTAGGAGGAAGTAATGCTTTTATAATACTTAGTCTGAATTCATACAGCGGCATTTTTCCTGAATATTTGTTGTAGAGGGCATGGAAATTGATGACAATAATTTCTAACATGTACAGAAAAAGCTTTTTATACCATCTGATGGTTTTTCTTTCGGCTGCGTAATAGGACAACATCTGGTCCTGCCTATCTATTGCGGACATAAACTTATTGTAATTGGCGATCGGTAATGGCTTAGACTTCATCCCCTTTCTTCTGGTTTCAACCTCAATCATGTTGTTTTCAAATTTAGATGTGATATAACATACCTCTCTCTTATCCTTCCATTTACCTATGCAATAGTCTATCCTTTTTTCAGTTTTGCCGATTGGTGTATTTTTTCTTGATGCCCTTAGTGTTCCCGTAGACTGTGTTTTCTGGTCAAGGAATGCACTAGCCAACTCGAAACTATTGTAATAGTTGTCCATATAGACATGATGGCCCACATTCAGCTTTCCTTGTAACAAATGAAAAACAACTTTTTGGGTGTGCTTTGTGCCTCCTAAATCGTCCAACATTCCTGTGTAAACCGCACATTTTAGCACTATTCCAGTAGGAGTGGTTAATAGGTATAGTTTGATACCATACTTGTGTCTTTTGTTTTGGATATATTCCCAAAAAATGAGTCTACCTCTCCACAAAACCATTGACTCGTCTAGTGAAAGTTCGCACCACGGATAGTACACCTCCGCCATTCTATCATTGAAAAAACCTATAACAGAGCGAATTTTATACAGTCTATAGTCAGAGTTTCGTTCTCCAAGACAGGGATTGGGAGAAAAATGCTAAGCTCGTAGTATTATTAGTAAGAAACGATTCCTATTACTGCTTTTTGAAATGGCTTCCTGGTGAAAGAAATGATCTTTCTTCCAATAATCTTGAAGCCTACGCATTTTTACATTCCCTATATCAGTGGTGCCCAACCTTTAACTTGATTCGAGCCAATTTAGAATTTAAAAATTCTAGGCGAGCCACAAATATATTTTACACTTTTAATATTTCAATTTTAAACGTATACAGGGTGATTCAAAAGTATTGTCATTAATTTTAAGGGTAGGTGGAGCATATCAAATAGAACAACTTTTCTCAATAAACCATGTGTAAACGGTAGGGCGCAAAACAAAATGGAAAATTAATACAGAAATTGTTTTGGGGTCACTGGAATAGTGGAATAGGCCAGTTCTGTTTACATTTAAAATTTAAATTTATCAATCGTCTTTCTTGTACGTACTGATAAGAGCCCAGGTGTGATATGACGTAGCTTAGCTAGTTCATTCTTCACTGTTAAACTGCACTGTTCGAACGATTTAATGGAAGGTCATCCTAACCGTATGACCGAATTAATTAATAATTGACGTTTTAATTTACGGGAAAGCTTTTCAAAATGCTGCAGCAGCTTTGAAAGACACTTCTTTGTTTATGTTGTGTGTGTTTGTCTGTGTTTGTTGGAAGAAAATTTTCTGTAAGTCCAGTTTCTTTTTATTAACAACATTTTTTTCTCATATCACTTTTTAAACATGCCACTAATTGTTTACTGTCACCAGTCTTCGGCATGAAAAAATTGTAGATGAAAGTGAAACCTGTAAATTACATAATTGTGTAATGTTTCATTACTTTTTGCAGGGTCAAATTTCTATCGCGGGCTTTTTTAAATACATATTAGCCAGCAGTTCTCAAAATGTGTAACAAAATTTAAAATAAACAAAAATCGCGATAAGCTTTAAATTTTTGCTGTAATGTACTTTTGTTAAGGTCAGCATATACCCATTTAATTTAATATTTAATGACAATAATTTTGAATCACCCTGTATAATGCACAAACAATAAATTTTGTAATATGTTAAAGAATATTAATTTGTAATTATGTACTCTTAAGCTCCTATTTATTAAGAATTCAAATACATACAAATTAAATACAGGAAAAACATATTTTTAATGTGAAACCTGACACTGAATTTAGCATCTACAAGTGCGCATCGTCCATAAAACGAGCCACATCAAAAGGTGGCGCGAGCTACGGGTTGGGCACCCCTGCCCTATATGAACGAATACACCTAGGAACACTAATAATTCTTCGATCGTCACATCTTTCCAAGAAGTTATCTGAAATTCTTCTTTCGTTTGCTCGGAGAGGAATATTTCCGTCGGGTACTTGTTGGCTTCCTCGACAGTTTTCGAAAGAAACTGGTCAGTAAGCAATAGGCGAAGAAAACCTACTGGAGTGTTTTCTGTCGGTTTTATCAGTAAGCTCTCAACTTTGGTAAAGGGGTGACTTACCATGTCAGTAGGATCATCAGCCTAATTCACGTCCCCTTTATCTTCGGGCTCTTCAACTTCTTGGACTTGTTGTTGTTCGTGACGCTCTTCTCCTTTTTCTTCAGATGCTAAATCACCATCTTTGCCTTCAGCTGGCTCCCAATTGTCGCTTTCATCCCCGTCTAACTCTGAATCACTCTCATTCAGTACACAGTTCTTCTTCGGTAAATTTATAGAATTTACTAAATGAGGAAAGTTTGGAATTCAGAAAAAACGGCGAAAAAAAAATCGGAACCGCGCATGCACAGCAAATCTCTCACGCAGTGCCACAGTCACTGACCAGCTGAAAGCTGCAATACCACAGTAATACTTAAGCTGAGTGCTGACGGAAATTTGAAATTTCCGTCACCGGCATCGAATGTGTTAATGATTAGTTTATTACATTATTACATCTGATTACAGCAAATTTACCTTCTTTCCTTGCTTGCTTCATTTTTGGTATTAGTACTTTTCTTTCTTCTAAGACTTCAACTGGAAAGTGTTTTTCAATGATCATTTTATTTATTTTTTATTGACTCAAATTATGTCTGGAAATTCAGTTAGCAATTTCGTAAAAACATCATTTATTAAGTTATTGAACAGCTTGGGTGGTTCTTGGGGAATTGCGGAATAGTGTGCACTGAGTTTTAAATTTGTTCACTTATCGATAAGCCTGTTGTGCTTCGCATCAACAAATAAGTCGAAGTGACGTTAAAAATCTATTGCCAAGATTAGAACTTTTACATCGGCTATAATCGACGTCCATTCCATTTCATTTTTAATTCAAAATCCAGATTAATCTATTTTACACCATAGGTTTTTATTCTGGGCCTGTTCTGACGCTCTGACGATACACATCGCTGAAAGTAAAACTGATACATCGGTACTAGTGTCAACAAGATACCCAACTGAAGTTTTCTTCTCCTTGACACTAAGGCTTGATCACCTGGGGTCAAAAGTTTCAATTACTGCATTCATACGATTTACCTCTCAAAACAAACGAATCTAATATTTCCTGAATCTAGATACGACATGACTTTTAATTTACTTCTGAGGATGAGTTTCTTTTGGATCTCTTGATATTTTATCAAACAATTATCGGTTTATTATTTTATAAATAAATAATCGTACCTTGTCTAACCATCAAAGTGTTCTTATCTAAAAATTCTAAAAAGCACAAACTAATAAAAAAAAACTTTTAACATCACCTCACTTCACACTTATATCTATCCTAGAGACTGGTGTATATGCTATGCTTTGCTCCATAGAGAACTGGTCTTGCTTCCCGTAACTTCATTTCTGGACATGAACGTCACTAGAGTAGTGTAGAAAGGAAAGCTTTGAAAAATGACTGTAAGTTTTGATCTGTAAAAAATCTGTTACTGGCAATATCAAACTAATTGGTACTAATTAACAACATTCTACTTAAAAAGGTCACAAGGTGACATTTAATTAACCAATAATTAAACGGTTTGTGCCCATCCTAGGTGTTTCTACTTAATTTTATACTTTAACTGTCTTAGCATGATTATTGTTAATGTTATTTACACTTAATTCAACCTAAATGTTTATTAAATTGGTGTTCTTTGTGAAATTTACTAAAGTGCAAAACGCGCTTTTATATTATAAAAAAAACGAACAAATACCATCGCATTACATAAAAACAGTGTTAAAATACATAAATTAAAATTAAATATTGCCATTAATAAGAAGCTATTATTACAGCATCAAAACGCTGGGTCTTATTTCAAAGCTATAAACGTGATAAGTAATATTTAATTCAGACCAGAAGCGGGGCTCTAGCAAGTCGCCAGACAATGTCTCACAAAGTGGTTATGCCACGAACTTTGGCGCAGGCCTCGGTGGTGGTGGCGTTCGAGGAGTCGAGGGACAAGTTATTTCCCATGTATTTAAGGCGTTGGTTACCAGATTTGTGAAATCGTCTAAGGAAATTAAGGCTCCAGAAAATTTGGTAAGTGAGCAATACCATACCATCGGTAAGTCGTTATAGAAGCTTTTACACCGTTCGTTCGCGTTTGTTTTTACAACGATTTTTAATTTTGTTTGATATTATGCTTATTTACTTTAGTCAATGTATTGTGAAGTAAGGCAACTAATAACATATGTAAAAGAAGCACATGGAAGCACTTTTAGGCGTGTAGCGTTAAGCGCACTGCTTGATACAGCTGATCGACCACATAAAAAAGAATCTGATGTACAAACTACTCGAGTTATAAGGTAAATTTAAAAATGTACCAGTTTTAATCGAAAACTGATGTAACGCCTCTTTGTTTTTAATATGTCCGTAGACACATCAACCAGTCGGAAATGGAAGAACCAGAACAAGTTGAAACAACTATGGAACCATCTTATGCGGATGATCGAGGGGCTCGCAAGTTATTATTTAAAAAACGTAGCACATCCTCTACTTGCGCGGTAAGTTCGATAAACTTAACTTATTAACAATGTTTAACAAGTAATGTTCTTTAAGAGTTTACTAGAAACAGAGGCAGAAGAGGCATCCAAAGCAAGTCAAAGTCCTCTGAGTAACATACGTAAAAAGCATCACATGTTAACTCCACGACAAAGTGAAAAAACACTGAGCATTGCCGAAATGGGTTTATCTAAACCTAAATCGAAAACTCGTTTGAGTGGACTCGGTATGAAATTTTTCATATAAATTGTTTGTTTCGAAAGGAATTATTGATATTGTTGTAGTGAATTGGTTTAAACGGGACTCTAGCGCTGGTGAAAATACAGAAAATCTTGATAGTAGCGAATCGGCCACTGACGTTTCCAGTTTTATTAAACAGTCTTCGAAGTATCCGTCACAAAAATTGCCAGTAAAAAGCAGCAGTACAAGGTAAATTTTTATAAACAATTGTAAGTATAAGGCTGGCTAATTGTATATTAATCCTATTTTGCATGAAGTTTTATATGAAGAAAAAACAATATACAAATAAAGGTCTAAATTAGAAAATCGGGTCTGCAAAATGACTGCAGGCATTTTATAACTTAGTGGTGGATTATGAGATTTAAATACAACCAAATCATTTGTACTAGGCCGGACTCGAAAATAATAAAGAAATTATGGTTTTCTGAGTTTAAATGCTTCTGTGTTGAGGTATAGCTGTAGAATTTTGTGAGTCCGGTCTAGTACAAATGATTTATGATGGTTGTATTTAAATCTTATAGTCGACCACTAAGTTGTAAAATGACACGCTATTTTGCGACAGTCAATCTGTTAACAACAACTTTGAAGCATCTATAAGCCGCCCTATAAAACACTTGTACATATTATACATACAGGAGGCTGTGTTGTAACAATGGTTTGCAACTTCAATGATATATACTTTTAAAGAGATCTCTGCCTATGACTAAAAGTTTATTCAAAGCAGCCACAATGCATGTTCCGTTATTTATGTTTAACCAAATAGACTTTTTAAAAAATTCATATTGTTTTTAATGTTTAAATTGGCCTGTAAATTGTAAATCCCACTTTAAGTCCATATCGTTCATTGATTATATTTAATACTTACTTTTACAGTAATGTTGGGCAAACACTCCAAAAAGCAAAACGTCGCATGGAAGATCGATTTAATAAATACGTCCTAAAAAAGGGAAAGAAAAAAGATGGCAGCATGGAAGAACCCGCCGGCAGTTGTAAGTTTCTTTTATTATAAAACAGCAATTTATATTTTAACATTGTTTTTTAGATCTAAGTCGAAAGAACTCCTTAGAACTAGGAGAAAATTCTAGGGAATCAGAATTTGTAGTCTTAAAGGAACGAAAATTAGTTTCGACGTTACCCGTTTTAAATGGTATGCTTCGGTTGTCGTTTCTTCTTGAAACTTGTCCTCCCGGTTCGGTACCAGATCCGCATTTACTTACAGCTGTGCTTGATCTGGTTAGTACATATAATGCACAAGTAATAAAATGTATAAGGAATACTTGTTTGCAGCCACATTCGGCCATCGTGTCACGTGCGGCAGTACTATTAGAATGTTCATACTTCGTCCATTGTTGTAATAAGGGACAATGGCCTTCTTGGATGAAACTAAGTTTCCCGATGTTCAGACCATCAGGACCTTTACCGACAAGAGGTCCTAATTCTGGTATTCGTCGTTCGCATATTACGCAAAGAGCCGCCGGAAAAATGTTTTATCAGTGGGCTGAGGTAAAGAATTTCATTTAACCAAAGCAGTCGTAAGTATTAGGTTTTAATAAATATATTCTGGGTAGATGCTTGGTGCTCGTTTGGAAGAAATGATAAACGAAGATAAACAACATCATAATCAAATTTTAAATCTAGTCACCGATGAAAGCAAACAGAAAGAACTCCTTGTACAGGATGAAGAAGAGGACTTTTTAGATGAAGGTAAAAGTTTTTTGTGATTTATTTACAAACAATTTCGTAAACAAAATCCTAAACGAAGTTGTTTCGAAGTAAATACTTCAAAGACATCTACCAAGGTTAGAAGCCCTCTAAATCCCACAAAGTACTAGATTTATAAACAGATTTAAAAAATAATTAATAATAAACTGCTTCAATTTTTTAGCAAGCATCAATACATATGGTGCAGGCTGTCCAATGGCAGTTCGTCTAATAGCATGCGTTTTATTATATGAGATTACTACATTTTTACGTGAAACGTATCAGACACTTCCGAAATCTTCTCGTATGTTTGGAAAAGAGAAACCGCAAGCTTGGGATCGAATGTATAGCAAAGAAGCTAACAGGCGTTGGAGCATGGCGCTTTCGTCTATGGGTCATTCGCAAACTTCCGCTCAAAGTCTTCAGTCGATTGCTGGCGATCGTGAATCAGGTTTGTAGGTTTAAGAATCGTTATTTTTAATACGTTAGCTAATGAATGTTAATATTATATTTATTAAAAAAGGATACCTTTTAGGTCAAACAGAAAGAAAAATCAGTTTTGTATTACACGAACCGGATAACGAATCAGAAGGTAGTAGTAATACTACTGTAACTGCACAAGTTAGTATAGCTTTGATTTATTGTAGAAACAAATTCTAGAACTCGACTCTTTTACTCTGCTGCAAACCTTTGGCTTTCAACTCTATGAAAGACGAGTTCAGTGCCTTAATAAAACTAATTTTAAAACATATTTATAGGGTGAAGATATTAAACGCATGGGGCCACAACCTCGACCTTATTTACTTCGTCGAAGTACCGCAGCTACACCCGCAGGTGGCTCATTTAAACGCAGAAGCTTAAAATTAAGACGTGGAACAAAAGAAGGGAAGGATATGGAAACTGAATGTAAGTACTTGTAATCACAGAGCATGCGCTTCAAGTTCAGGCTTGTTGGAGAAAAATGTTGCCAGAGTGGTTGAAGCACTCGACTACAGCACGAACGGTCTCGATGTTTAACCTGAGTTGGATACTCGGTGGGTGGTCTACCAAGTCATTGAATATAATTGAGAACCAAGACACAGCAGTGGAGTAGGGAAAGTAGGTGTTTGTCGAAGACGCTTAGCGTACAAGAAAGCCGGGTATTAAAGTGATTTTGGTGCCCTTAATGCCAGCCATACTCCCTCTCGATACCTTAAAAAAGTCGATAACATTTTTTCTTACAGGGAAAATCCCAGAAATGGTAAAACGTACAGATTCAATACAATCAAAACGTAAAGTAAGCTCGCTCTCAGATCGTAGTGATAATTCAGAACCTGGAGCAACAGGAGAAGCAAGTGGCGAAGAATCACCAGGAGTACTAAGTGATGATCAACCACCTGAAAGCCCTAGCGATAGTAACGACACAGATGATACCACTAAACACATGCCGTGGTTAAAGGTAAACACATTTTTCAATTTAATAAACATGACTTACTAAGGCACATGTTTTTCAGGTTATGGTGCAAGTTGCAAATTCATTCTATTTTTATTGTACTCACCAAAATTTTTGTCACCCTTACTGCTACAGAAGGGTAATGCGTGGGACATCGAGACTAATCAAAGCTGTTCGGAAGGTTAGATTTTAGATGTATATTTTTTTAATACAAGTTGCATGGTAAATTTGTAGGTTTACGGAGAAGAATTCGGTGTGCTAATTGAAGACAAACAAGATATTGAATTCGATATTAAAGGACGCAAAAGAAAGAAGGATAAAGGTCAAAATCGAAAAGTTTCCGATCAGACTAGTTCGCAAGTTTCGCCTATCCGTAGAAAGGATAGTATGGCAAAACGTGATAAGTAAGTAACGTTTCTTCTTCTTTCTTTATTAAAGGATTGCTCCTGTTCTTTCCCACTATTGCAATGACTTCCTACATCTTCTTGCTGGTCTTCCAGGGGACAGTTGCTACCGGACCTATGCGATTTTCATTCATTCTTTGAATGTGGTTGTTCCATTCTCGTCTTCTAATTGAAATCCATTCATTGATTGGTTGTATGTTACACTGGTTCCTTATGTCTTCGCTTCGTATTCTATCTATACGTGTTTTTCCCACTATCTTTCAACTGTTTCAATCATCTGTCTAGTTTTTTGTGTATTTCCCCATATTTCTGCCGCATATGTTAGTATTGGTCGTATCGTAGATTTGTAAATCTGATTTTTGAGTTCTGTATTTATGTATTTATTATGCCATGTTGTATTATTTAGTGCACCAGATGTCTTGAACGCCTTTATAAATTGTGGCATTACTTGCGGTTTGAGGTTTCTGTAACTGAATATATTAAGTTCTAAGTAATTAAAAGACGATACTTGTTCTATTATGTTGTTCTGGATTTGTAATTTACATCATATAGGCTTTTAGTCTTTCATGCTGATGTCTTTATATTGTCTCCGCAGTTTTCATTAGTAATTGTTGGAGCTGGTTATCAGGACTGCATCATCAGTGTAGCATACTTACGATTGTTATGTTTTTGTCCTGCATTTTGTATCTTTCTATTTTCACCTCTTTAATTACCTTGTCCATCACTGCATTAGATTATAAAGGACTTAAAGAATCCCCTTGTCAAATTTCAGCTGTTGCATCTTTTACATAAGTCACAGAAATTTTCCATTCAATGCCTTGAATAAGATATGGTCATCCACAAACATCATAATAGAAACAAAATTGAAGATATTTAGGTCAAATGTTAATGCTGTTGTATTGTACCAAGTACACTTGCTGTACTCTCTTGATTACCAGGGTAGCTTTTAATAGTCTTTCTCCAAAGACAAATATTTGCTTCCCTAATGTCAAATTTACATCCTGCAGCTCTATTTCCATGCTCTTCAGCATACACAATAAGTTTTTGTTTAAATGCAGCATCATAGTGAATCCTTTTTGAGGACATTTTAAACAACAATTATTAAAAAATGATCGAGATTGACCATCACCGAGCGACAACTGTATCCACAGATAACTTACTCCTAGGAGTAAGTTATCTGTGATTGTATCCCAACTGCGCATCAGCTGAAGCAGTGGCCGCTAGCTCACCCTCACCTTCTGTTCGCGAGACCTTGGTTAAATACACGCAGCTTCTCGGAGTATACCTTTACCCTGGTAAGACGCCATTGAATATAAGACGCACCATGAATACAGAGACACCAAAATACGAAAAAACATGCGTCTTAAGGTGGAATTCCACTGGGGCAACACTAGGCGACATGTAGCACACCACATGTCGTCTATGTGCGACAAAAATCGTCCCACAACTTTAAATGTCGCATGTGAAACTTGTGACTCAATATCGCATGCGCTTTGTCGTCTATGTCTGTAGCATGCGGCTAAACCAATTCAGTTGAAGCGACATCAGTATTTTGCATCATGTCTTTGGAAACGGTCACGGCGGCTGTATATTTAATAATGGCCTTAAGTAATAACAGAAGAAGAAAAAGAAGGAAGCCAAGATGGAGGAAAAGAAAATTGTATGTTAATAATCAAGAATCTCGGAATGACTTTTTAATAAATTGGTTTCTGGTGATGAAAGCCGACTGCAAATTCTTTATTTTCTTTTTCACTTCAATAACAGTAGAGTCGTATTTACTAAGGAGCTGCTTCAGCTTATCTTTCTTTCTTTTTTCTTTTACCCTGTTATACCTGTATAGTGTCGAGGGAGCCGTACATATCGAGCCGCAGAGTGGTCACCCATTCAAGTTCTAACCAAGCAGGCCTCTGCTTAACTTTCTACATTTCAGTATTACGTATGCTCCCACTCTGCTGTACTGCCGGTTGCTTTAACTTATTAATTTTTAATTTATTGGATTTATAAACAGTAGTTCTGTTCCACAATTCCGGTAAATTATGATAATCTTTAATAAATAAAGTAGTTCTTTCAATATTCCACTCCATGTCGCAGGATACAAGCCGCAAGGAGCCACTGGCCGTCACATAGTGGGCGACACTGCTCGACATGCCGAATCCTGTCGAAAAAGTACGCAACAACAATTGACGTGTGGCATGCTACAAAGGTGCATGCTGCATATCGCTTCATGTTGCTTCGGTTAAAAGAGTCCGCGTAGTTGCTTAAATGTTGCCTCAGTGGAATTGCACCTTTATAATCGATGTAATACGGTATATTTAATTTCCCTAACGTTGTTTATGTATTTTTTATGTATTAGTGTTACAACTCCTTTACCTCTTTATTCTTTACTAACACCGCTATAGATCAAGATGTATGAGTATTATTAATTGTTGTATTTGTTGCCCTTTCTTTTTTGTTTCTGTTAAAGCACTTAGGTCAATTCTATTTTTTTCCATTCCATCACGACTTCTTGATGTTTTGTGTTCAATCCATTTATATTCCAGGTAGCTATTCGTGTATTATTTTCTTGCCAAGTAGTTACCATTCGAGCAGTCTCCATTTCGAGGTTATCTTGTTTGTTGCGCTCCATAATTAATGTTTATTATGTTTGTTCCAATACATTGTTTAGTGACGTCTTTTTCGCAATTATAGTCCATTTTATTGCCTGGTCGGTGGGTTCTCTGAGCATTATTTATTATTTTACGGTGGGAAGAGTGCTAGTCTGGTCCACCGACCCTCCTCCTTTACCCGGGCTTCGGACTGGCAACGGTATCCAATACACTAAATCCGTACATTTTCATTTACCGCAGACGGAGTTTTAAAAGGTTAGAAGTAAATAATGAATAAATGCATTAGTTTTTCCTTTTTGTAGGATTGATAAAAACTTAAATGGATCCCAAATGAGTAAATTGGCATCTAAAGACTCGACAAAAGATTTGGCCGATTCTGATATAGACAAAGATGGCTGTGGATCTGGAAGCGATGATAAACTAAAAGAGCAACCTCATATATTAAAGTATATCAAAACACAGGTAAAGTTTGTCAACTTGATGTTTGCAGTAAAGATGAGAACAAGACCTCGAAGCTAGAGCTTTAATCAAGATCGAGCCTAAGCTTTGTTGAACTGAGTCAAGTTTGTAAAGCTCGGAGCTTATTGTAGGCTCGAAGCTAGGTAAAATCTTGAAGCTCAGTAATAGCTCGAAGGTCAGAAAGGTTTAGAAAATTCGGTAAAAAATCAAAGCTTGGTAAAGACTCAAAACTCAGTAAAGGCTTAATAAAAAATTGAAACTCAGTAAAAGCTCCGAGCCAAACCGAGACGATAACATTTGACATTTCCTCTAAGCTCAGCCAAGCATGTTTCGAATTTTTTCCGAACCGAGCTTGCAAAAAACTGAAAATCCCACTTCTAGTTTGCAGTAAAATTTGCTTTCCGCTTCTGTTATTTTATCTTGAATTCTCATGAAATTAAGATGCCTGTCTGACACTAATGTTATTAATGTATTTTTTAGTTGACTATAAAAATAAAAAATACATTAAGATATTTCCCCAAAGGAGTGAATCCTATAAAAATTTAATTTAAAAAATGTTGTTATCCCTTTATTTGTACTGCAACCTGTTATATTAATAAAAACTAATCATATTTGTAGTTTAATTTTTGAGGGGGCGCCACAGTACAGAACATGTAATTACATAATATTGCCTAAGAGAAATCGGTAGGGGGCGCCACTGTACACTTAAAAAACAAGCAAATACGATCAGTGTATACAACGTTGTATTAATGAATAAGGCTATGATCAAAAACATTTTTTAGGTAAAAGACGGATTCCACAGTCCTCTTGCGGTTCTTTTAAAAGGTGCCGTAATAATGTCAGAAGAAAATTTTTCCGATATCATGCCAGTTGCATGGGAGCTTCTTTTAGAATGGAATCAGGAAGTAGCAGCTTGTGCGGCTTCACTTTTTATTCTGTGTTCAGTAAAAGTTCCACAACAAGTATCCGATTTGATGCATCATGGCTTGTCGCATCCTGATCCTGCAGTTCGTATCAACGCTATTCTGAGGTTATTATTTTAATAAATTTATTAAACCAGAATTTTTACAAAATTCTGTCATAATATAGTACGAAGCCTAGTTTTTTCGACTTGCACAACGACTAGATTAGAAAACATGAAAACCAAAGTCAATTTAAAAAACTTCTTTCAGATTTCAAGTATTATGGAAATTACGTTATCAAGTTTGGCCCCGCATGGAAGAAAATGCCCACATTTTATTTAAAGTTCCACCACCTGGAATAGAATTCACATTACCCTCACCTAAAATTGGAATAGAGTGCTTGGAAGTAGTCGATTCTCCGTGGAAATTACACGTTAAAACTAAAGTTGAAGAAGTTGCCCTTAATCAAGAGCGTCATGTATGTTACCAAATTATATTTAACGCTACAAATATTTGTTTTATTTATTTACTTGTTTTCATTTTTCTTCTTTTTTGTTACAGATACTAAATATTTTATTTGTTGCATGTAAGTGTTATTATTTTATTTATCGACGAGTTTGTGTATTTTTCTAATTGTTTATGAAATAATTTACAGAGATCTCTTGTTACTGCAACGAAAACAAGGAAAAAACAGCAGGCAGAAATGGTTAAAATGTTTCTGCAGTCTGAAGACGATAAAAAACGTGCGGAACGTGAGAACTTCCTCATTACAACGATTCCCATTACGATTCAAGCTGGTCACGAACCCAGTCTTTACCACACTGGGGAAGAACATGAGGATGGTTTGTATATTTTTGTAATTACTTTTTTTTCTAACCCATCAAAAATAACACTTTGTGAGGCTTCGATATTATGCTTGACTTGACAATCAAGGCATATGTGGTCTTAGCAAGAAAGTTCAGTCTGGTTAAAAGTTAAAACAGATCCATTCAAATTAACCTTAGCTAGCTTAGTGAAAGTGAATCCCTCTAGGTCTAGGTGGTGACTGAAAATGACTCAATAAATAATGGATACGAATATGTCCACAAAATGGCGACCACTAGCAAAGCAAAAATTTTGCCATAAATCTGTATCTTATTAATTCAGCTAGGTCAAATAACAGCATTAATTAATGCTCTTAAGCAGAAAGTAGAGAGGAGCGGATATTTACTTAATCATCTTCATTCCCATTGGAACATAGAGCATTCAAAAATTGCGAAGTGGTTCGTTGCCGCAGTAGGCAATAAACAAAGCTAACCACACACAGTAACAGTTATCGGTACAGTATCAGTGCGTATAATCACTTCTTCTTTCTATGTTTTTCTCTTTTTTTTATTACACACACCATAAAATGTCTTAGTATTTAATTTTGTCAGAGTTAGAGTCTTAGTTGAACTAACATTTATTAGGAGTTGGAGTTGGAGTCAAATGTTTTTTTATCAAGTCCACAAGCCCTGATTTTGGCGGTTATATAGTGCTAATGTCCACAGTGCTCCAGATTCAGACGAACGGCAGCAAAAAACCATTACAGGCAGCCACAAGCAAGGAAGAACTCACTAAAATCTAACTAAGCTGTTTGATATCTCTAAGTTGATGGTAACAGAACTTTTCCGATGTTTGAAGATTCAGGAAGACTATCTTAAAAATAGTAGAAAAAGCTGTCTGTTAGAAATATTCTTCGCATTTCTCACAGCAATTTACATACGACCGAAACCAAGACCCACAACAGAGTCCAACCGGACCGCGGCGTAGGTCCCCCGCCGGGACTCACCACAGAGTCCACCGAAGACCGACCGACCGAATTCATTCCAAATTTTTACCGAAACCTCTGTGTGGACTTAATTATAGTAACGAACTTGGCCCATCTTCGCAGCTACCTCGAGCAAGTACAAACCCCATTTAGGGGGTTACAATCCAAATGTTTACAATGAAAAAGAATGGTTCCGTCATGATGTGGGTTACCTTCCCGCAAAAGTGATGGGTCTTCATAGAATCATAGTGTCATGGGTCTTAACATTAAGAATGTGATACTTCTATATTCAAAGCGTTTCCTTCGTCATACGCCAACAAGACAATGACTACACCCTGCGGCTGATCTACAGAAGTAGTTCGGACGCTATCGGGTGATGCTTATGGAGTGGCTAAGCCAATCACATACCTAAATATCACTGAACCATTGTGGGAAGAACTGAAGAGGCGTCTGGTAGGCAAGAGGGCAAAGAATGCTACCAAAAAGTTTGTCCAACTTCAGGGAAAGAGTCGACGCACTTCTTGAGTTCATGCTTAGACGTCAAGCAGTGATTCATGCTAAAGGCTTTGCCACAAATTATTAAATTTGTTTTGTTGTAGGTAGGCTACGCCACCGTTAGGTAGCGCCACTAATATGAGTTGGCACCAATGTAATATAAATGCCAGCCCGCCAGTCTTGTAATGACAACCGCTGTAGACGCAAGTCATTTAATGCACTCGACAGTAAAGTTAATTACAACGTATTAAGATTGTATTATTCGATAAACGAATACATCATGTTTTGTTATAAATTATTATTCCCAGTATCCTTCTGTAGAAATTTAAACTTGTCCTAGTTTAAAAATCAATGATCGTAGCATAGACTAACTTATGTATAAGTATGGTCGTAGTTATTTTAAAGATTTTTACATAAAATTTTCTTAGTTATTTAAAAAAATATAGCAAAGACCGATTATATAACAGCTTCAGCTTTCATGTGAATTTACTTTTAAAAATTTAAAAATACGTTTCAGTTATGGGAGATGACGAACCGATAGAAGGTCAACCACGAAATGCAGGACATCACTTGCATTCCGCACACTCATTATTTCCATCATGTCTTTGCTCCGCTGTCATTCAAATTATCGGTTTATTAGACGACGCCGCTGTTTCAGGTGATGGAAATGCAGTTTACGAAGTAGCTTATCAAGTAATAATTCATTTATGTTACCAACAAATTAAATTTCAAATAATAAACTTCCAGGTAATATGGTGTTGCTTAGTCGAAGACAGTGCTTTATTTCTACGTTACATTTTGGAAAGATTAACTCGTGAAAAACAAGATCAAATCTTTAAAATACTAAGACATCTAATAAGATTCATACCGAAACTTCCTCAACAGGCTGCTTTTGCTCTTTATAATTACATCATTGGTTATGTAATGTTTTACGTGAGAACACCTCATGAAGAGGGTCAAAAGTTGATTGGAACGGCTCTATCGTTACTTTGGATGGTAATACTTAAGCAATTTTTATGTTTTTTTGTTTAATTTGTTTAATTTTTAGGTGGTACATAGTGTTCATGGTATAATGTTTAAAGATTTAAAACAGATACTGAGGAAAGAACAATGCGATGCTTCCATACTTTTAACGGCAAATGTTCCTTCTGCTAAAAAAATTATCGTTCACGGTCCTCAAGGTATACATTACTTATTAAAGAAATCCCCGAACTTGCTTGTTAAAATTCTATTAATAAAAAGCTATTCTAAATTAAATCGTTTTTGTGCAGTTACGTTTGTTTGTAATAAAATTGGTTTATTTTGAACTAAAAAATATCAAAGCGTAAATAAAAATATTAAGATTATTGGACGAAATAAACAAACAGTTCGTGGTCATTTCAGACGATGCAGGTGGAATTCCGTCACAGTTTCCTGTACAAGAAGACACCCAATTTTGTCAAATATTAAGAGAATCCTTGGATTTCTTTGGTATTGATGAATGTCGCCATAAAGAATTCTTCCTAGTCGATTATAAAACTCGTATGTATTAAAAATAATCATTGAATTTGATTCTACAAAAATGTGTACTGTTTTAATTTTTAATCGAATATTTTATTGCAGATCAAATTCGGAATCCTTCATCGTACGTGCGGGACTTCTACTTTTTTAAACGTTCGCAATACCCGCAACTTGAATTAGTTTACCTGAAACCTGAAGAAGCATTTAATGCGCTACAACAGCAGGAATTGGTGTATAAATCTGTTGAAATAGGGAAAGTGCTTCTTACTTGGGCCATTCTTAAAAATGTTGATATGGTAAGTATTTTGTTTTGTTTACAAGTGTAATTGCTGTGTCATACCAACAAAAACACAGCGCTGAAATAGAGGTGGAAATGTCAATTATTCTCGGCTCGGCTTGGTTGCCGAACTTCGAACTTTTACTAAATACCGAGCTTTTTTTAAGCTTCGAAATTTTATCAAGTTTCGAGCTTTAAACTTATATTGCCTTTGAATCTTTACCGAAGAGCACGCAAAATTAAGACAGAAATATACACTCAACCAATTCTTTCTTGAATTTAATTGAATGCCAAACATTTACCAAGCTTCAAGCCTTCACCAGTTTTGAGACTTTACCAAGTTTTAAGCCTGCAACGAGCTGCGAGCTTTACAAGCAATTTGGGAAAACCTCCTTGGCCAGCTCGATCTCATTTAAAAATTAAGCCGAGCTTGAGCTTCGAGGTCTCATTCTCACCTGTACACTGAAAGTCATCGCTTTTAAGCTTGCTTTATACATTTGAAACATATTCCCAGTTATTTAATCAATAATTTAATAATTTCCGAACAGGTAGTTCAGCGAGTTGTCTTTCTACACGAAGAATTAATGAAACTCCCCTCATTTCCTCGTAAAGCCTTAGAATCCGATTTAGATCTCTATAAAGGTGGTGAAATCGGCAAAGTAAGAACAGAAATTAACATAAAAGTTTATTTAATTAAATCATTCAAATTTTCATTAGGAACTGATGGGTTTGGACGTGTTGCACAAATTCATGTGGATACGTTTGATTGCACGAATGTTTGAGGCGATGGCTGGAAATTTTGCATATTCTGGCGATATACATTTGTTTCTAAATGTTCTTAATGGTGCTTTTATTTTGCATTCGGAGGATAGTTGTATATTGCGATATGTTGTCGCTACTTATATTAATGCGGCTTTCCATTTTAAAAATATATTTTCTACAAATGGGTAAGTTTTTTAAAAAGTTCGTTAAGTTTATATATATAGTGGGTCCAAGATAAACGGGCTATGTATGAGGCTCTCATAAACGGTAAGAGATAGAGATTTGTTTAAACGTTCAGAATTTTAATTGCAACCATAATTCACATTGAAACCCTAGCGTTTTTACTTAATTTTCGATAGAAATTTGAAATCTGTTCTTTGCTTATAACTCTTCTTATCAACAGAAGCAGAAAACTGTTTTGATGTTAATAGGGCACTTTTTTACACAGATTTCAAACCTTAAATTTCTTGTTAAGTAGCTAAATTTCTAGATATTGATATTAACTTCGCTTTTTTCAATATGCGTCAAAGGAGGCCATGGCACAGTTGAATAGTGTTTACTTTTGTTTTTTCTATGCTATAGGGTTTGGGGGGTTGATTTTCAAAAATAACTGAATTATAATTGAAAAACTATTTAATCCTAGTAAGTTGTGTAAAAAAAAACAAAAATAGACATTTGTTTCAGTAAAATACACGAAATAAAACCCTTAGAACTTTATGTTCACTAAATAACTAGTTACTTCTTTGTATACAAAAATAAATAACGAAACAATTGTTTTAATTAAACGAGAAACTTAAAATATTTGAAAGTAGGTGTTTATGAACTAATATTATTATTATGAAGGAAACTTAATTTATGAATGATTGAGTAATTACAATATATTATGGCGTAGTCGGTTTGTCGATCAATGTTGGGAAATAATATAAATAAGTAACTTTAATAATTTAGGTAGAGACTTGACCGACGTCACCACTTGAAGATTGCTTGGCTTTTTTACGAGAGGTATTAAATCAAAGTCCAATTCAACTAACATCATGTATTTTATATAAATATGTGCTTTAGCGTTACCAAATATTACACTTTTAGTCTAAGTCCCCAATTCAATGTTATACAAAAATTAGGCTAAGTTCAAATCGACATGATTTACTCTAAGTCCAGAGTCAAAGTAAATTCTTTAACATTTAATAACTAAGTTCCTGTTATATTTGAAACGACTAAGTCCATAAAGAGAATTTAAATTATTTACACAAAAATACAAGTTCAGAATTAAAAAATGAAACAATCTTACATGAGTATTATGGTAATCATCGCCTTGGAGGGTATCAATTCTCTGTGAATACTGCTTGATGTTACTTCTTTCATGGATCAGACTTAACCATGCTTTTAGCTTAATTTCTTGCGGTATTTATTCAGAAAATTGATCCCTTCTCTTAAGATAACCGTGAGAAATATAGAATTGTATCAGAGCACATGTGTGACCTTGACTGTCACCGTACGTTACCCTGCATATTTGACATTCTTTAAAAGATGCAATTTAATATCTTGCCACGTGTAGCATGCTAAATGGAATGACCTGTCGTCATTCCGCTTGCTCGTGTACTTAAACTGTAATTTTAATATTTTTTTATATTCGTCGTTAGGACAATATGCTCAAGCAAACAACCTCTATTTTCAAGGCATAATTAACGTCTTAAAGTGGATTCTATAAATCAACCTATTGTAAAGTTTAAAGAACAGTTGCCCATGTTGTTAAATGTCTGCAAGTTATCTTTGATATAACCCCAAAAGAAGAAATCCATTGGGATTAACCCTTAACCAGCCAGGTGGCATCTTACAGACTATGCCAGAAATAAATTTTGAGATTATCTCTTGAATGCAACCACTTGTAACTTAATCATTCCATCTAATCTTCACATTGTTTGTGGTTTAATGAATGCAGACCTTCATCCGTATAAGCGAAAATCTGTATAATCGAATCCATTTTTTAGAAGCACTTAAAAAGCGTTGTTGCACATAAATAACTCTATTTTTAATTCTTATTAATAAAAGAACAGAATATTATAAACAGATAATAAGAAACATAAACATTATAAACAGATAACAAGGAATATAAACATTGTGATTATATCTATACTACTTAATTCCAAAATGTGTAATTTTTGTTTGCTTCCACTTTTTTTTCATGATTATATTTGTTACCTCTTCTTTTAAGTGTCTCAAGGCTACTATTTCATTAATTTGAGCGTTATTTTCTTGTGCCCATTGTAGACAAATATTTAAGCTGTTCAAAGCATCTTCGTGTTTTACGAGCTTTTGGGAATCAGTTTCTGAAGGCAGGTCTTCGTCTGCATCCAGATGATCATTATCTCCATCTATCCACTCATTTACTTCTCGTTCTGTAACATGATGATCACTTTGTACGAGATTGTTTAACATAGTTGCGATGTCTTCAGTTTCTTTTTGTCCTGATTCTCAATACGGTTATTGGAAGAGAATACTCGGAGTCTTCCAGCTCAGCCTGTAACGAATGAGTAAAAATGTTGTTCCAACACTTTTGTAAAACTTTGTCGGATACGTTCTCCCAAGAATTATGTAGGAAAACAGTAGAAATATTACCATCATGGCTTTTTAGCTCTTCCTCCTTCGAACGTGATGGAGCATTGTCCATTATTAATAAAGCTTGCATTTTTCTCATATTGGAGGTGACACAAGAAACCCCGGACAAGCATAAGTGATAAGTGATCTAAGTAGAGCTGTATGTGTTCACTCCATGTCAATTTAAAGCAATGTGGTTTTAACTGCGCAGTTATTTTGGTATACCTACCCATAATTTTGGCAATTAAAACACTGGTATAAAATAAAATGATGACAGTTTTCTTTTATAACTAGGTTATTTATATCACAGAACAGGGAAAGTAATGGCCTCATTTGATGCACATTGAAAAAAAGCAAAGTTAATATTAATATCTTCAAAGTTTAGCAACTTGTAATACATTTAATTTAAGATTCAAAAGCTGCTATAACGGGACTGCTCTATTATACTAACATATTTAGTATTAATAAATAAAGAGGAAACCTGTCTAGCTCGGTCTTTGTTGCAACATCGTAGTAACAACGTGTACAGCCTATTCACCCCTCTAGGTAATGATGAGTCAGTCACGGGCACTGCATATTTTTAGCAACAACACTAAAATTAAATAAAAAAACACATGCAGGTATTTAATAAAAATAAATTAAAGACAAAATTAAAAAATTGCTGAATATCGCTTAATATACTTACAAAAACAATGAATTTCTTTTTTGTTTTATATTAAAGTTTTCCGGACCAGCTTAAAAGCTATACACAGAATCGTTCACTGTTTTACACTGAAACTTCTCTCGATATTGGCGTTGTGAGGGCATCTCCACTGGAGGTCCTCAGTCACTTAGTTGGTCGTCTGATGATAGTAGATCCTGCGGTAGTTTACGCTTTATTCGTTTGTGGATGGATTTTTCTCCTAGCATGTAATGGACTGCACCTGTGCACTCACTAAGTTTACTGTGGAAGGTTTTAATGCACTTTTTAATGTATGCTTCCACTGTTGGAATTTGTAGGTCTTGGTGTATTTGGGTATTTCGGATAAACCAGGGAGCGTTTGTAGCTATACGTAGCACTTTGTTTTGGAAAGTTTGTATTTTGTTCACTGTTGTTTTAGCCGCAGCGCCCCAGATTGGGCTAGCACAGTGGTGCCCAACCTTTAACTTGACTCGAGCCAATTAAGAATTTAAAAATTTTAGGCGAGCCACAAATATATTTTGTACTTTTAATATTTCAATTTTAAACGTAGGTATATAATGCACAAACAATAAAAATCTGTAATATGTTAAAGAATATTTGTAATTATGTACAATTATACTCCTATTTACCTATTAAGAAATACAAATTAAATACAGGAAAAATATATTCTTAATGTGAAACCTGATACTGCATTTAGCACATATAAGCTGATAAAATGAGCCACATCAAAAGGCGGCGCGAGCCACACGTGGCTCGCGAGCTACAGGTTGGGCACCACTGGCGCTAGCATATGTTATTACTGGTCTTAATAAGGACTTATAAAGCAGTAGGGAACAGGTTACTTTTAGGGGTGTTTTACGGTTTAATATAGGATAGAGTTTTGACAATCTTGCGTGACATTCATTTAACTTTTTGTTTATATGTATTCTCCAAGTCAGACGTTTGTCAAGGTGGACTCCCAGGTACTTGACACCTTGGTCTGATGGATTCCATTCAATGGGGCTATCGTTTATTATAATATTGGGTGGGGTTGTAGGCCTTCTAAGGGTGAATACCTTTGCTTCACATTTGGTGTGGTTAAGTAGAATGTTCCATTTACATAGCCACTTATTTAGATTGTTCAGATTTTCTTGTAAGTTGTATGCTGCTATGTTAATGTTTTCATCCTGTGCTATTATGGCGGTGTCGTCCGCGTACATGGCAATAGCAGAGTCGTTTGGTTGGGGAATGTCATGCATGAAAATGTTATACAAGGTTGGACCCAATATAGAGCCTTGGGGGATTCCAGCTGAAATTTGTTTGATTTACGAACTGTTATAAAATAGATTGAAACAACACAACCTAATTCCATTAATTCTTACAGTAAACTTATTGTCTGTTTATTAAAACCAAGTAAGGGCACTGGCAAGGTTTACAGCGTAGTCACAGTGTCGATGTAACAGCATGGTTGCAATGGCGTTGTAGCAGCATGATTAGTGATTACAGAGATGTTGTAGCAACGGGGTTATTATAAACTGGTGCTAACTGACCTTATTTTTTACATATTAATCTGCGGCTCCTTGATGTTAAACATCATACCTCACTACCACAATATCAACACAACAATACATTATTAACTTTCTTACATCTCTGGCTGCTTTGGTAGTCGTACACCAAGTGTCCTTCCTTCGACATCTGCCTGCACTACCCATACCCGTACTTATTTGACAAGAATTATTACAATTTTAAATTAAATTTTTAAGGATTCACTCCTTTTGGTACATATATTTTTAACGAAATAATGTAAATTCCATATTTAGAAAAATATCACCTCCGCAGGGATTCGAACCACTGACCTTCGGCTATACGCGCCACTGCTCTACCATTGAGCTACAGAGGCAGATCTCTGAAGATGTGATATTCGTCTAAATATAGTAATTGGAAACTGTGAAATCTAGTGTGCATTAGACGTTAGCGGCTCATTAACTACTGGATACGATTTCTAATGCACACTAGATTTCACAGTTTCCAATTACTATATTTAGACGAATATCACATCTTCAGAGATCTGCCTCTGTAGCTCAATGGTAGAGCAGTGGCGCGTATAGCCGAAGGTCAGTGGTTCGAATCCCTGCGGAGGTGATATTTTTCTAAATATGGAATTTACATTATTTCGTTAAAATTATTACAATTATTAGATGGGGTGTCTTATGTATTACACTGCGAAAAACTGCCTTAGTAATCTCAAAACCGTTTGTTGTTTCTGTTCCGAAAATTTCAGTTTTTAAGGTTTTTATCGAAAATTAAGTAAAAACCCCAGGGTTTGAATGTGAATTACAGTTGCAATTAAGATGCTGAACGTTTTCTATAATTTAACCAAATCTATATTTCTTACTGTTTGTGAGATTCCCCTGCTGATCTTGGACACACTGTATATGCTGTACAGTTAAAATTCTTAATTAATATAATAATATTAATAAGAATTCTATGTTTAAAAAAAAATCAAAAATCTCAGTGAAGTGCTTTATAATTTGGTCATTCTAGAATTTCTTAAATTTACCTTGTCTTGACTTTCATTTACTGGATTTTAAGCTTTACTGAACCATTTGACGATGTAAGCTTAAAACAGTCGAGCTTTTTTATTGAGCTTAGATCCTTACCTAACTCATCTAGCTTTTACCAAACTTAGTTAAACCTTTACCAAGTTGTAAACCTGCTCCAAACATACGAATAAGAAAGGTTGAACTCCAAGCCATCGAGTTTTTATCGAGTATGGAATTTATTCTACTGAGTTCTAAGCATCTACTAAATAATCGAGCTTTGAAATAGAAGTCTACCAAACTAAGTTCTAACTTAAAAATTTAAAAAGAAAACTACTCAGTACTCGTTTAACAACTAGCTCAGAGTCAAGACAAGCTAAACTCTTATGTAGGTTGAAGTTCGAACTCATGAAGTTTAGTGGAATAACTGTATCAATCGATTCAGTGATGTACACAAAAAATAATTGTTACAGATATTTGTTGATTATGCCAACGTTATTAAAAATATATTCGAATCACCAGACGAACAAATTAGTAACCACTACAGTCGAGTATGCAGTTAAGCAGTTTTATTTAATGAACCGAAAACCATTTATTTTGCAAATGTTTGGATCAGTTTCGGCCATTTTAGATACCGACGAAGAAGGAACTTATGGTGACGCACATAAGGTAAATGAATTTGGTGTGAATTCATAACATTCCGCCATTTTTAAATTCTTTAAAAATAATGTAAATCCATTTTTGTTTCAGATTCAATCTAGCTGTTTATTTAATCTACTATTAAGTTTAGAAACTCCTTCTCCTGATCCGCTTAATATTGCCGAATTAGTAAAGGAGGAAAAACCATTAAAGGCGATTGATTTTTGTTATCATGATGAAAATGAGATGGTTACTATTTTGGATTGTATATCACTTTGTGTTATGGTCGTTTCCTATGCTTCTGAAAGTATTCGTGGGTATCAAATGCTGGTATGTATATTGTGTTCACCACTGTTTTCGTATTTACCAGATCAAAGACATCTGTTGGTTAACTGTTTAATTATTTACATCACTTGTTTTTAAAAGTGCAATTCATAATATATAGGATTTGTAGTTTTACATAAAAAAGAGCAGAACTTAATGTATTCATTATTTGCAAATAAAATTGAAGCTATGAACCTTCATAGTTGGGATAAACAGAAATACAAGAGAATATTAATTCTAAGCCTGCTTTGTAAAGTCATTAAATCACATCAATACGTTGCAATTGTTTCAGATAATTCTAGAAGCAGTTTTACCATGTTACGTTCAGCATATCCAGCTACCATCGTATAATAAAGAGGGAAAAACGGAAAAGGAAATCATACATCAACTCTCCATTGCAATACGAACACTAGTAAACAACTGCGAAGCGCTTACAAAGTGAGTTCGTACATGCTTTGCAATAATTCACCAAAGTATAATTAATAAATTGTAGAAGTTACAACGGACCGTACCGTTCAAGTCCGGAACACAAAGGTTCAAGTCAACGGAATTACAGTCGAGGCCCGTATTCACCAGGTTTTGACTTTGAGGATGAATCCCATTCCAAATTCATGAGTGAACATTCCCGTGCCAAAACTGTATATGAACACGACGTGGAAGACTCGGAAGTCTTGCGTGCTGAATATCGAAGACCTAGAGATGTACTTTTATCGTTAGTAGGAGATTTTATATGCCGTGCAACCGTACGGTTACAGGAACTTAATAAAAAGAGTAATCAAGAAGGAAAAATCATAGAACTACTTGATATACGTTCTCATATTGTAAGTTGGTGTTTTAGAACGGTTTTGAAAGGCTTAATTTGGTTTTATTGCAGAGATTAGCCGATATAGCACACAGTTTGTTGAAAGTGTCCCCGTACGATCCCGAATCGATGGGTTGTGTAGGGTTACAGCATTATATGAGTTATATACTGCCGTCGACGGAATGGGCAAACGATGCGATGCGACCTGCTTTAGTTACTATACTTCGAAGGCTCGATAAGGTTTTCCAGAAGATTTCTAAAAAGCCTTCGATTAGGGTATGTTACTTTTGATGTATAAAATATTTGTTCTGAAAAAGATTTTAACTAAACCTTTTGTCTTTAGCGTAATACCGACTGGGATGCTGCTGCTGGTTTATTAAAAGGCATATACGATACGATGGTGAAATATCCTTATATTATGCACTGGCAACACATTAAGGGTCTTATTAACACGTGCCAGGTAATTTTAAAATGAAACAACATAAATTGGCAACACCTACATGTTATTTTACCACCACTTGAATTCGATTGAATTGTATTCGTTAATTTAATTATGTATGAAATATAATTCAGTTGTAATTCAATTGTTTTACAATGCAAGACACATATGATTGACTGCGTTAACTGTCGATTGTTTCAACTGTTGGTTATTCCGAACAAAATCACATCAATTTTTGTGTCTGAACTATACCATAAATGCTTCAAATTTAATGCTGTTTTGTTTCAATAGCCAATTGTTGAAGCAAATCAGCAATTGGTGCAATCGGCCAATAGTTTCACCAAATAAAAACAATCTTTGAAAAATATTCAAGCTTATTATAAAACCCTCAACCGAACTTTTGAGGTACACAATGATAGCAGTTAGAAACGGCTGAATGGGCGTTTATAGCGGCTAATGCTTTTATACTGCTTTAAAAAAATAAGCAAACGTCAAATTGCTTATTAAATCTAAGCATTTATAAGAAAGATACTGGTTAAATAAGGTATGTGAACTAAAAATCCGCACAACTTTGGAACATTATTTAAAACACAAGTTGTAAATACAAGCTAAAAATATTTTTACGTTTTTTCTAAAGCACAGTTCAGCGCTTCATTAATTTTCTTTCTATTATTATTACACAGAAGCCGTTTAAAATATTGTCCGCAAATTCTTGTAATTCTTTTAATTTTAAATTAATTTGCTGCTTCAATTACTTGAACTGGGAAGCTGACCAACTTTTGGCTGGAAGTGCTGGGGTCAGTCTAAGACAGTGGTGACGAATCTTTTATGTTCGCGTGCCAAACATTTATTAACCAATTGCCGACGTATCAAATAGGAAAAAAAAATTAATTATTTCAGAATTTTATTGAAACGAGTAAAAATTAACAAATAATTCTCCAAAACATACTTACTTAAGGCTCCTATTTACTTGCCTGTATATTTCGAAGAGACAAAGAATACAGTGGGTGGGCTTCTGAGCATGACGTATACTGGATATACCGGCGACTTTTAAAAACCGTTCATCAGATATTAACATTGCGTTGAAGCATTGGTAATCGTATTGGTATCGTTTTGAGATGGCGTTGAAGATGTTCACCACAGATTGACGTAAACTGATGCGAGTATAAAATTTTAAGTTGAGACAAAATGACAAAAGAAAAAGGCAAATTGAAAGCTTTTTATAAAGCAGGCGGCAACATATCGTACACACAGATGATTCTCATAGACATCTTTGTAGAAAGTATTTATTTTTTGAAATGAATGATCATAATGTTAGTAGATAAAAATATTTTCATTTCCATAGTTACACCTTGTTGAATATAGAATATTGAAACTTAAAATAAACTTATGAATTAATAACAACAACAAAATACATTACACGTTTTGGTTTTTACTGATCCTGTTTTTCAATCCATCTTTTATTTTCTTTTGTGCAATGGCATCTATAATAAAAGCAGGTTCTCGAATAGGCATATTTCTTTTAATTCGGGAATCTATTAACTCGGGCAGCATACACTCTTTGTAGAAACGTTTCAATTTAAATTCCATATCTAGACCGCATAAAGAATGAAGACATCAGATCAATGCTACAACAGGAGTCAATATGTATAAAAATAGAAGAAAAAAACAACTAGAATGGTATGAGCACCTCAATAGAATGTCGACTGAAAGACTACCAAGGAAAATATTGGAAGCAAAAAGTAGTAGGAAAAGGAAGAGAGGAAGACTGAGACAAACATGGATAAATCAAATTATCAATGTAGGACAACGTAGAGGGAAAACGCATTATGAAATGAAAGATTGCGCCAGAGACCGAAATAAATGGAAATTATGGATAAATGAAACATCAAAGAATCACCCGACTAGGGTACCAGGTGATATGCTGAAGAAGAAGATATCTTTTTTTCAAAATAAATCATTCTTAAAAATCTTGTCACATTTTAGTCCTTTAGTAGTCCAAACTCCTATTATACAATATGATCTTTGAGTAATCCGCAACTATCTTTGTATTTGATAGAACCATTTGTGTTTTGTATTTACTTCCCAGTCATTGTACTTGTTGCACTTTCAAAAAGTGATTTTCTTTTTTATAATGCCTGCTTCAGGTGTTAAATATCTCGCCGAAAATGGGCAATTTATTTCAATCAGACCGTCATCATCTTATCTTCAATAACACCGTCTGGAGAAGCACCAAGACAGTCTATTTCTTTGTCAATAAAGAGGCTGCATTTTTCTATTATTATGTTATAAAGTTCTAATCTAATAGCTTCAGTTGTAATAAACTGATCAGCTAATAACTTTAGGATACATTTATTGGTACAAAGTTAATGTCAAAAAAAAAACTAGCAGAAAATTTGAAAATAGTATATTTTACAACAAGACATGAAAATGACGCTTTTTTCGTGAGATGAGAATTTGTCCATGAGCTGCGTTAGCAGCGAGTAGGGCAATCTCACGAACGAAAAAAACGTATTTCATGTCGAGTACTAAACGCTATTTTTTCTACAAAATTTTAATTATCTGTTTGAAATAAGTTTTAATTCGATTTAATTCAAACCGAATTGTGTCAATGCAAATTATTAATTGTTTGTTTAATCGTTTCCGTAGTGACACACGCATTTTTTATTTTGTTGCCATAGATTTGGAATTCTTGTTTTCATCTCTAGAAGTGAAAATGTTTATCCAATTCAGTTACGAAATGTCAACATTTCGACATTGATTTTAGTTGTGAAAAGTGGTTCATTTTGTAACTACAGCAAACGTAAATTACAGAGTCAAATTCACTGCGCAGCTTACCTGGTGCGATAAGCGAGTTCGTCCGAGAGTCGGCTACGACGAAGTACAGCGCTACTACGGTTAGAATTACGGCTGCTATATTTTTATATTTTAATGTGTTAATTTTTTACTGCTATGAGTTTCAGTTATAATTTTAAAACTTATATCAAAACTGCGTTTCTGTTTTATATAACTTAAGGCATTTCATTGTTCAAATATAAGAAATATAGCAAATTGAAGAATCAACTTGATGTAGCTTCGCTCTACTGCATAAAACGGTAACGCCTTCTCATGAACGATGTTTACTGCGCAGCCAAGAATTTGACTCTGTAATTCACGTTTGCTGTAGTTACAAAATATGCTCCCATTTTATCACGATGACCCAACTCCTTTTTTAAGAAGATGTGGCATTTACATTTTGTTATCTGAATTGGATAAAATCTTGTATGAAACACGTTGCAAAACATGTCTTTTTATCACGTGGCGTGTTGTTCATCTCGGCTTCGCCTAGACGAACAATTTCACGCCTGGTGATAAAAAGTCCATCATTTTGCAACTCGTTGCATAAATAGCTATTTCATCTCTAGATGGAAAAAGTCGCACTTTCACATAGAATGTATCGTGAAGAAAATACTTATTTTCATATCATGTGTAGAAAAATCTTGCTTTTATGGCCTGAGACGTGATTTTGAGCCCGAGACGCTAGTCGAGGGCTAAAGACACGTCGAAGGCCATAAAAGCAAGTCCACGCCAGTGGTACATACATAATTTTATGCACGATCGAAGATTTTAAAACTGAAATAAAAAATAAATTAATTTTCTACCCACATCGAATAGTTAGTTGCTCAATTATTTTAATTTTTTACTGACTACTGTCAAATGGTTGAAGCATTTACGCCTAGGAATATTCACATAAATAATTGTGTTAACTGTGTTGTTAATACAAATTACCCTAAGTAGAGTTCTAATAAATAGCATACAGTATTTTTCACGTAGGATTTGGGTTGTGTCGTCAGTTGGATTGTGAATTTATCAACAGTGCGTTGATAAATTCACAATCCAACTATACTCTATACTTTATCTCTTTCTAAACTAGGTTTTCATTACCTATTGCGCACGAATGCGTGTCTAAACAGATAGTTTTTGGACGGGGCAAGTTGACGTCAACCCAAATGCTAGATGAAAAATACTGTACATTCGATTTTAATTTAAAAAAAATCCTTATAAGACTGTTAAAATGTTTATCAATTTTTGACGTTTCATTATAGACCGGCGGCCTATAAAGACACCCACGGGCTATAAATAGACGTTTATGTCAAACAAATTCAGACATAATTGACACATTATAATGCGATCGTGCATAAACTTAATTACATCTTAATTTTACTTTATAAAATATTTCACCCCCAACCTTTCAGCTTTTCGGATATTGGGGGGTACTTTTTCATAGGCTTGCCGAAAATGCTTTTATTTACAGTTTTAAGGCCATTTCGGATCCTATTTTCCAAATCGCTTGTGGTTTTGGCTTGGTAATTATTACTATACACCATACGCTACAAGTTGGCCCATAAATTTTCGATGGGACGCAGCTGGGGTACATTCGGTGGGTTCAAATTTTTGGGGACGTGGGGTATACCCAGACGTTGTTTCGTCGCAGTAACAGTAAAAAATTTGTTGTAACATTTTTTGTTATGGAGTCAAATGACAAAAATAACACCGTTAAAGTGGTAAAATAATAATGTATCAAAAGCAGCAAATTTTTATTAATAAATAATTTATTCTGTGACTACAAAAGAAAGTTCGAAAGACATAACCAAAATGAAAACACATAAAATCAATTCTAATTTGCTAAATGTTCAAAATTACCCCCATTCTGATCAATACAAGCTTGTAAACGCATAATATGATTGTGTCTAACACTGTTTGACATTTCAGCAGTAATAGTGAAAAACGCATTTCTAATTCTTATTTTCATGTCGTCAGAAGTAGTAGAGGCTGTACTGTACACAATATTTTTTACATGACCCCACAGAAAAAGATCTAGTGGCGTTAAATCAGGAGACCTTGGGATCAAGCTACAGGGCCGCCTCTGCCAATCCATTTTGCACCAAACTCGCGATCTAAAAAATTTCAAACCATTTTGCTGTAATGGGGTGGCGCACCATCGTGCTGTTAATAACTTCCTTGCCGTATATTTAAAGGCACATCCTCTACTAACTCAGGAAGGATTTCAAGGGAATTAAAATAGGTCTGACCTATTAAAGCCCTATCACATGATCGTCGATTATTCCTGCCCAAACGTTCAACGGCCATATATGCTGGTTATCAACATTTCTCATCCAATGAGGGTTTTCGGTTGCATAATAGTGTAGATTGTGTCGATTCACTGAATTCTTGAATGTGGCTTGGTTAGTCCAAAAGATTTTTAGTAAAAAGTGCATCTCTGTTCTGAATTTGTTCATTAACCAAATGCAAAAATTTGTCCGACTCACATAATCGTCGTCTGTGAGTTGTTGCGTCAGACACAAATGGTAAGGATGAAATTTGTGTTTTTTGGTGATACGAACAATTGCGGTTTGGCTAATACCTGTTTCTGATAACAAATTTCTCATACTGATATGTGGATTGACGTTTATTGCACCTAATATATCTATATTTCAACGTCTTCATTAATTACAAATCTATTTTGCTGACGTTTCTGATATTGAACGGATCCAGTGTCGCGAAATCTTCTTAAAGTTTTCCGAAAAACTTCGCTACTTGGTTGCTTTCTATCAGGGAATTTTTCTAAATACAAACGTTTAACCCTCTTAATGACACAATTGGATTCACCGATTACTAAAATCATATCTACCAAGTCGTTTGTTGAAAAATGAACGTGGTTAGCCATTGTAAATGCACTTATTATTTCCGTTTTGAGTTATGGAAACGTCAAAACACAAAAAATGCGACAACTAATTTTTTCAGAAACGTCAAAACACAAAAAATGCGACAACTAATTTTTTCACTGTTTTGTTTCATGGCTACTAGACGAAATTGCTAAATTTTGACATTTTTAAATTTTAATCGTGTTTAACAGTGTAATTTTCCCATCTAACACCACAATATTTTTATAGCATCGTATAGAGAAAAGATAGTTCTTCCGAAAAAATGTAAAAAATATACAGGGTGTCATTTAAAATAAAAAAGTTGAATGTCACTGCTCAAACCTCAGTAGGCCATGAAATAAAATAAATGTACAATAATATAGAGCATATAATTCTGAACATCTTTTGTTAACAAATTATTTTTCTAATATCAATATTAAACGAACTAACAGGGGGGTGCCGCTATCTTAACTCACCCAGTATACATGCACATTTATAATTTTGTTTGAAACCGGACACAATAAAGGCATTATTATTATTATTTCCTTAGCATAGTTTTAATATTTTCTTTATTTGAGGTTCAAAGGTAATTTTCTTCTTGTTTTTCCGGATCCTCCTTTTCTATCAACTCCACGTCCTTCATTAAATCCACGCTTCAAACATTGTTCTTCTACGTGTTCCGTTATATTGAAAACTCTTTAGCTGCAAATTGTGCTACAATATTTAGGTGGCTTTGCTTTTCTAACTAATAGCGTTTTCCACGTCACTGCACTCAGTGCGCACTGACTGGTTTATGTATGTTCCACCTATTCCACTGCTGGCAACTTGTTGCACTGCTGCATGTTCCACCTTATAAATTGAGTGCAGTTTTTTTGCACTCAGTGCACAAAAATTAGCACCGAGTTTTTTGACGGTGTTAAATCTGGTGCAATTAAAAAATGGCGCGCGATGCAATTATTGCCGACGTTTTCTTATCGTCAGCATCAGGTAGTGATGAAGAATTCATTCCTGTGCTGGCAAATTTAGATAAATCTAAAATTTCAAGTGTAAAGAACCTCATTGAAGAAGTAGTTTATAAATTTAATATTATTAATATATTAATTTAATAAAGTACCATGTTCCACGTCAGCACTATTTTAGTTTGGATGAACAACCGGTTGAGTGCTAGCTATCACTCTATTGGTGCTGGTGCGCACTGAGTGCTTGGAGGTGGAAAACGCTATAAGTTATGCAAGGCATTATGATTTTTGACAATTTCAGCACTTTGTTGTTAATAGTAAGTAAAAACAACTGACAAACGTGAAATATGACATTCACAAAACCATGCTACTTGATCAATTTAGATGAATACTAAAAAATTAAAAATAGTGTGGGGTTTGGAAAGCTGAAAGGCAGGTCATAACTCCAACCGGGGTTACAGAACCATTTTATGATGATGATGTTGTAGGATTTTTAGTTCATACACCTTAGCAGAGCAGAAATAAATTTTTCTACAAAAAATCTTCGCTTATTTGTATATCTGTTTTTATTTGATGATGCTGTACAATTACCATTACCTACTTTATCTACACTAAACACATCTAACACCACAGACATTTAATACCACATTAAACCAATACTTTGCTAATCTTCAATTACAAAAACAAATGAACATTATTAAATAAATAAATAGTTTTTAAGCTACTGTTTTGCTATTTGAACTTATCTCCGCTGAATTTACAAAAGGTGGAAACTTTTATTTGAAATATACATAATTCTGCGGATGAAAGGATGAGTTAAAGAAGATTCTTCGCTATCTTTACGAGTTTGATTTTGTATGTATAATAAAAGTTATTAATTATATTCACAAAGTTCATCTTTGGGTGTATGTAAGCTTAACAGAGTAGATTTCATATAGTTCATCTGGCCATGTTAGTTTTAATAAAACAAATTTAAATTTGGTGTAAGAAAAAATTATGTAAATGTTTCAGACTTTAATAGTTGGCGAAGGATGCCCCACAGAAGGCGTATCGTCTGCTACCGCAGCATTAATGAGCCAAACGCCACCACCTCATTTTTGTTCTATGGTAGTGCGCCTCATTGCGTTGCAGATTTTAAACATACAGGTAGCTTTATGATTATTTTTAATCGGATTTATTGTATTCAACATTCTTTCCATAGGACATGTATAGTTTAGAGCAGGTCAGTGGTGGCAGTTCAATCTTACCGACCCAAGATAAAACAGAGAACATGATAATGAATTTAATAATGCCACTGTGCTTACGAGTCGGCAGTGGTCGGAAAGGTTCGTTTTTTAACTTTCATTACCGAAAGCGCGCCACAAATATTTTCGTTTTTATCAGATGTAGCAGCAATGAAACAATCTGATATTAGTTTCGCTCTCATTCTGGTTCTTCATGCTGTGAGTCCTCCTAGTACTAAGGGTGCTACTACAACAGGTCAGAATTTAAAAGCTGCTACTGAAATGCGTGCTGGAAGTCTAACATTTACAGGAACTCGTGATACTAAGGCCACTGCTCGTATAAATACATCTTTGTATAAAGTTTCCTTTTTGGGTAAGCTACCCGTATATAATACAACCGTTTAATGAGTAATCGATCATTTTAGCACTGAAAATAATGACGATATGTTTTGAGGGTGAGCTTGTAACCGATTGGTCTAGAATTGCCCGAACGATGAGAGAATTAGGAAAACGAAACGAGGCCGCTACTTACCTGTGGGATTTCTTAGAATTCGTGGTTACGCATCGAACACCACTGTTTATTTTAATGCAGCCTCTTATTTTCCAAAAAGTAATTAATTTCGTAATCTTAAACTAAACATCTATTATTATTTTTATAAATGATAATTACAGTTGGCTCAACCACCGATATCCGATTTCGAACGAAATATGCATTCTAGAATTCGTGATAAAATCAGAGGTATTGGTTTACCATTACCGAAAAGTCGAGGAGCTTTATTGATGGAGTTAGCTCATGAAATGAAGGAGTTAAAGGAGGAACTTGAAGACAGTGCGTTACTATTTTAATTTCTTGTGTTTGGTACCTGTTTTATACATTTTTGTTAAATTCTAATGTTCACATTTTGAAGAAACAGAGAATCTCTATTATTGTAGTACATAAATGTTACTTGCATACTTTGGAAAGAACACAATCCACATATGATTCTTCAAGGCATGCGTAAATGTTATTTAAACGACTTTTTGAAGATGAATGGTATAATTCAAAGTTAAATAAATTTGTTGGTATTTTGTGTCTAAATAGATATAAACTAATTCTTGTTAGCTTCAGAGAGCACTACCGATGCTGGTAAGAGAGGGGAACCCACTCAACCGACGGTGCAGATGACCAGCGAAGTAACCCACCAGCGTCATCAGAGACCGTCGCTAATAGAATTTTTAACGGGCGGTGAATTGGGAAGTCGACATGGTTCTAAAGTAATAACGGAACATCATTCACAAGCGCATCATCCTCAACCAAAAGGTATCTTATTACGTAAGAATTACACCACTATTTTACCATTATTCATTCAGTCGTCAAGGACTTCAATTTAATTTAACATTTATTGTAGAATCGTCATCCAGTACTAGCTATGGATCGACGCCAAATCAAGGTAAAGAGAGTATCAGCGAAGCCCAAGAAACTGGTGTTAATGACAGTTCTACTGCTTGTAACGTAGCTACTGGTAAGACCTTTTTTTTATTTACTTGTTCTAATATATTACCAATTTGTTGATATAAAGTTACACTGGCGGTCATCCTGCAATGACTTCCGCGGTCAGTGCCAGTGTTAAAAGAACATATTCCCAGTTTTCATTGTTGACAAAGAGAAACTCAACGAACACAAGGGTTTCGCCTCTCGCTGTGTTGTCACGTTGAATTACCATACTCTTTTAGTGCCCTTTTTCCTCCTGATGAAGCCCCTGAAGCCTCCTCTTTCTCAACAATGACACGGTCCCAACCGGGAAGATGTTCTTTTAACAGTTATTAATATTGTAACATTGATTGTACATACATCAGCTACTATTGCTCTGTCGAAAAATAAACAGTTGATATACACATACAGGAACAAATAACAAATGCAGTTCGTACATTCTTCGAAGGTTGTCACCATAATATCTGTCGTGGACAACAACAGACTGTTAGTAAAACATATAAAGCAACTGTAATTGTAAAAAAAATACATAAAAGTAACATTGTAGAAAGTTGCTGAAATAAATGAATGCTTTTTTGTCCTACTTACATCTTACTTTTTGATAGCATCAGCCCAAAAAAAATGGCAGTGTCAAATCTACCAAGCTTAACCGGATTCGACTTTTCATGCTTCATTAAGTGAGAATATTCACAAAGTTATGAGGCTTTATGAAGCCAAACTGTAGGATTTTAGCCAACTTTATATCTCTACCAAGCTCCAAACCATTACACTTTTACTGAGCTTTAAATGTTTATCTTACTTCGAACCTTTAAGAAAAATCAGGTCATAGAAATACTTCTAAAAATTTAATATTGGCACTGGCTCGGCTCAGCTTGACTTAGAAAAAAATTTGAAATACACTCAGTTCGGCTTGATTCAGTGTCAAATTTAACAGGTTCAGCTGGATTCAACTTATCAAGCTTTACTAAACAAAACTCCACGAAATTATGAGATTTTATCGAGCCGTAGAACCTTTCTGAGCTTTGAGTTGTTGTTATGTGCCTATTCTGCAGTTCGACATTTAATTGGGGATGTTGTTGCCCCTTAGGCGCGCGGCTAGACTAAACAGTGGAGAAGGGTGGTTCAAAACGATAAAACCCTTCAATTAAGGGTAGTCGTAATAGGGATGGAAATTGTTGAGCGCCACTGTGATATTAAAGTCACCCAAAGATCTAAAAGGAACCCACCACAGAAGATTCCCAAGGGCTCAAAAGGGGTTGGGGTTTAGACTGGTCCCTGCTGCACGATATGACTTACCTTGCTTGACTGGAATTAACTCACTTTACTGGAACTTTTAAGACTTGTAGGCAGGCTAACACTTTATGCATAAACCTGAAACAAAACACCAGCACAAATATTATCGGGAGGGACTGAACACAATAACGAGACCAAACTAAATTGACAATTAGATGTTTAATAAATCAAAAGACAAAACATGAATACAAGAAATTACATAAAAGACAATCAAAAATGTTAGGTTAACACAAATCATAAATATTACACTTAATTTAAGAGACGATATAATTGAGGGTACTACATTTACTTTAGGTTCGGCAAGACATTTACAAATTTAGCCCCTCAATTCCCAGGCAAAAACAATATAAGGAAATACAAATATTAAACTAAAAATTCGATAAGCACCGTTAAAATTTACACACATGCAACATAACACAAAATAATCACTTAAATTGGCTTAATACTTGAACTACAAATGAACACAAACGAACTTTACTTGACTTAAACACGAAATTGCTGAGATAAACTAGTCAAATCTGATTTACCAGGGGCCCGCAAAACTTTTCAATGTGAATTTTAAAGCCGCCAAAAGGCGAGATTTACAAAACCTTCAACAATGCCACTAAATCAAACAGATAAACTAGCAATCGACTACTTTAAAAACAGGTTGCAAACAAAACACAAGGATAAAACAAAAGGCGGTACTTATTAAACTCCAAAACAGACTCGACGTTGATGACGGCCTGCCAGCAAGCAGCAAACGTAGAAATCTTAACTGATGTTGAAACATAAACGAAGAAAGCAGGAGCAGCATAAAGGAGAATAGATTTGCCACGTACTGAAGTGGGGAGTGGAAGAAGACTCCAAAGGGGGCTGAAACGAGTCAGCCGACGCGGCCTAACATACAGGGGATTCCCCCGCACCGTATCACGAGAAGCTGCAATAACGGAAACAAGATGAGATCATGCCTTGATGAAATACGCGTGAATTGTGTCACCTAGGGATTTTGAATAAAGGAAATGTTTCACAACGACAAAACATACTGGAATGACTTGAAGATTTCGTAGAACTCCAAGCAAAACGCGCTGAGTTGGCATAACATTGGATGTCCTACAGACTAAAGTGGAATTAAACTGCAGCCAAGAATAATACAATTAACACGTGATCAGAATTGAAAGAACAGGGCTGTACTAACAAATTTGCCAAAAATTGAAAATGACTTTAAACTTCCCAAATAACACGGAATTGCAAAACCACGTGAAATTGTATAACTTTACCCAATTTTATACCTCTACCAAACTCCAAACCCCAACACTTTTATTGAGCTTGAAGTCTTTATCTTACTTTGAACCTTTAACAAATGTCGTATAATTACTTCCAAAAAGCTAGGATTGGTACTGGCTGAGATCGGCTAGACTCAGAAAAAAATTTGAAATACACTCAGTTCAGTGTGAAATTGACAAGCTCACCTTGGCTCTGTTTTGGTAATCATTAAATTTTACTAGGCTTTCAAGGCTTTATCGATGAATTATAGAATTTTACTGAGCTTTATGCCTGTAACAAGATCAAAACCATAGCACTTTTACTGAGCTTCAAGCCCTTACCTTGCTTCGAACCTTTATCAGGCTTCAAGCCATGCAAATAGCATTAAAAAATGTGAAATTGGCATTGGCTCAGCTCAGAAGAAATGTGAAATACGCTCAGTTCAGTATTAAATTTTGCAAATTTGGTTTAGTGAGCCATCAAGCTTTACTGAGTCAGACCCTTCATTAAGTTTCTAGGTTTTATCAAGCCAAAAGCTCTATTGAACTTAGAACCTTTGTCGTTCTTTTGATTGTAGACTTTACCGAGCTTTGTGCGTCAGCTTTGTGCGAGTTCAGAACTGTAGCACTTTTACTGACCTACAAGCCCTTACCTTACTTTGAGCCTTTGTCAGACTTCAAGTGATACAGATAATTTAAGAAAAAATTGATATTGGTTTTGACTGACCTTGGCTCAGCTGAGACAAAAAAAACGAATGTGATCAGTTAAGTAGAGATGGGAAGTTTGATTCTTTTCGGATTCGTTCTCGAATGATTCACTCGTTTTGCTTAGACCGACGAGTCTAGCAATCTGGCAAATAGGGTACCTATACAGGTGGTTTCGAGCGGTTAACGGACGCCCGATTAAAGGTTTAAACCATTCAAACGCAGTAGTACGACCTAAAGTGTTATCAACGTACACGCTTTTTAACATTTCTGTCGCAGTTTTTCCTAATTTACAACAAAACTGACAGAAACACGATTTGCGAACTAGCGTCTTGCGAAGTAACTGACAGCTATTCAATGTTTCTATTAGCCAAGTCTTCTTGATAAAAGTGTGAACTAAAATTGCTGCTTTAATTTTGGCTTAATATCACATCTTTAGAGCTGCAACTTGAGTCCACGAATTAAATTGCCATATATCAACAGCTAACCCTTTGATGGCTAAGTGATTAAATGTCCACTTTGCAACCAGATCACAGGTATGGTCTGATTTTTAAAAATCTGAAGTGATTAAGATTCAAATTCTGTTAAGTTACATGCCTAATGCTGGATGACTAAGATAAATTTAGAAAAATTGACAGCTAGTGTGACTGCCACTCGGGCTTTTTTAATTCTTATTTGATGACGTGTTACATTGGTTAAATATTTTTTTATACCAAATAGTAGGTCCCGAGTTGCGGTAGCTAGGTACCCCATTTCCGCTCGATTACGAAAGGTAAACATCGTTGTCTTGGGTCAGTGCTGGGTCAACGCGGCACCTCTCTCCCACGAGGACCGGTCACTATGGGAGAATAGACCAAAAACCCCTCGTAAAAAAGGGAGAAAAACTTGAAAAAATGCAAAAGGATGAGAAAAAGAGGGAGGCCGTTGCCCTGTGTAGGGATGTGTGGGCTGAATAATACTTAATGGACAGACCAATCTAATCCACACTTAAGTAACAGGATTCATATCTCGGCGACTGAAAAATTTTCATATCACCGACAAGATTTGAACTCTCAAGCTCTTAATCCATTACGGCACTGAGCTTTGATAAAGCATTAAACAAAAATTTGTCATTACCTGAAGTGATACTTTTAAGCAATTGTTATGCTACCTACAAATAAAGAAATTTTGTCCACGACTAGTCAATAATCTGTCAATTATTCATGTGTTTGGTCAAACATAATGCTATCCATTATACACTGCCAGCAGTGAATAATCATTATTTGCGGTGTCATGGTAACATCATTGTCTAGTGTATAATGAAGGAAATAGGTTTCTAATCCTACCACTTTGTTTAACATAGTCCTACCACATGGTTTTAGTAGCGTTGTTATTTAAATTTTAATTAAAAATTCTTCGTATTTATGTTCGTGGACAAAGTATATAGTATACGACTCGCTATAATGGCTACTATTACCTCGGATAATTGCAAAACTCGCTCGCTCGTGTTGCAAACATTATACTCGGTAATAATAGCATTCATTATAGCGTCGTGTATAATATATTATTATATCTGTTACTGAACGTACAGGTTGTCAAAGCTTGTGGTGCTTACTACATCACCCCGTATGCGTATTATAAAAGCGACTTAAGAGGCCTTAACCCTCCTGTTCCATATGACATATATTGTATTAATCTTTACTGTATATACAATTATTTTAATTACATATTTATCCTGAAAAACATGAGTTGCAAGTCTACCGAACATATCAACTTATGTTGTTTTTTGTTTAGTCGATGTACCTTAATGTCTAGATATGTCCAATGTTTTCTTCTATTCGTAGGCAAGACTTGTACATATGCCTATTTACTGCTGCAAATGTAGCTTACGCAGTAGAAAACCCAGTTCATTTTAAATGTTGTTAATAAATACTTACTTAAAACTAAATACTTCTTCTATCCCTTAAAATCTACAAACAACTAAAATCCTGCTTGTCGTTAGTTAAAAAAAGAACTTCAATGTTTTATATGTTTAGATATTTGTGTATGTGTTGAATGTTGCATGTTTCAGATCGTTCCCAGCAATCTTCAGTTAACGATGAACATGGCATACATAAAACTGATTCTCAACATAGAGCTCATAAATTACGTTTTGTTTCTTCTGTAGAACTTAGACATTCTTCAGGTAATTTCTTATTATGCATACAACTTTATACCTTAATAAAGTTAAAACTACGATTATTGCTTAATGCTTCTCCTTTCTTGTGGTTTATTTGACAACCACACTTGTTGTGTTTCATGTTAATGTTTTACAATTGTTCAGCTTGTAACAATCATGTTTTTGTCTCAAATGTATATATGAGTATAACTTACGTTGGTTTTATTAACGAAATGGTTTATAAGAAGTTAACAGTTTTAATTCGTAGGTGAAACGTCTACAACTCCGTTAAGTCCGGGCAGTCCAGCTGATGATAGCTCTGGCGAATTGCATCCCAATAAACCTCGCCTACAAAGAGTAAAAGCTCAAAGTCGTAAAACATTTGGCCTCCGAAAGAGTCGTAAAAGTCGCATTGAGGTAATTCAATTTACTTTGAATTAATTACAGGAAAACCCCATAAATTCTTACCAAATTGTCTTGTGTAGGTATCTCATATAAACATAGAACCCGAAGAAATTCCTCCAGTTACGACCCCTTCGCAAACTTCCTCACCACCGACACTACAAGAACACACACCGGCAGAATTATCCGTGACGTCGATACCACAGCAAATGCTCGAACCGCACCGACTACGTATATCGATGCGTTCTAAACCAGCGGAAGGTTCGTGGGATGAAGACAGTGCAATGTCTCAAACTTCCAGTACATCGGGTTATCGGGAATTGTATCCCGTTATGCAGTTGAAGGAATCATTGGATTCTAGTCCGAAACCTTTTCCTCCTTTAGCTTCGCCTGATCCTCATGATTTACCGTCGACTAGCAGCGCCGCAACCAATTACATACAGGGTGATAACAGTTCTCCTGATTGTTCTTTAAATGAAAATGGGGAACGCACCGCACTGCTCAGTCCTACTGAGAGATCTTCTTCTCAGCATTCGTTGTTGATGATATTTGATCCGCAGGATGAAACTACACTGATTTAAATTGATTCTAATAAATTGTTAATAGTGCGATGACCGCAAATGTAGATTTAGTTATAAAACCTATACTTCAGCTGTAAGCATCCAATATTTGTAAAACATTTATTGAGGTACTTAATAGTTTTTCAGAATAATTCAAGCATTTTAAAGTTTTCTATATAGTCAGTATACAAGGTGGGCCATTTCCAAAGGGTATCTTCTTAACTATTACACCTGCACACAAAGTAGTAAAGGAGTCGGGCCAAATTTTCAACGCAAGTGCAAACCGAAATTTAAACTTGTTTTGTTTTCGAGCTACAGGTGAAAATTGAATTGTTTAAAAATTGTTTTCGCAGTTATAACTGGTTTGTTTGTAGAGTAAAAACGTTTATAGCACTTTTTGTGTAGAATTTAATAGTGAAATTGGAACTTTAATTTGCGTATTTTGCTTTGTAACATAAAGTTGTATTTTTTTAAACAGCATTCATAGTTGGCTTTGATACCCTTAAATAGGCCGCTTCACTGATGGAACTAACTTGCGGAGTCTGAATGCTTAGGTTTCAATCTGCCTACTCCCAAGCATCTCGACTTTACTTGAGGAGTCTGAGTGCATAGGTCTCAATCTGCCTACTCCTATGCACCTTAACTTCATTAACTTTTCGACAAATAAGCTGACCTATTTATACACAAAATGAGCCCCATCTTTTCTTACAATAATGCAGATGGCACACAGGTGGCTTGTTAAAAAATAGCTGATAACAAATGACACATGCTAATCTGTATTTCAACATCTTACGCAGGTGTCCAGTCACTTTCTTACAATCATCATCATCATCACCATATTAGCCCGTGTTTGTCCACTGCAGGACATAGGCCTCCCTCAAACTGTTCCATTTTTTCCTATCCTGTGCTACTCCGATCCAATTGTTTCCGATATAACGTTTTAGGTCATCGGTCCATCTCATTGGTGGACGCCCTTGTAGCCTTTTGTTTCTTACAATATTAGACTTAAATCACAATTATCAAGCAACCCATGAAAACAAAGTAAAATATAAGACAGATGAATTAATTACCAGTCAGATTCAACAGTACCTATTTGTTTGATTTTTAACTTTATGTGAAAGTAAAGTGAAGTGTAACTGCTTTATGTGTTTAATATGAGTATACAAAAATTTTGAAAAACATTACATGTTGTAGTGTTACATTGAAGAAGAAGAGTTAAGAAGGTGGGAAAGGAAAACTCTGCATACCATTCTGGGACTTGTGAAAGCCGAGAACAATGATGAATATAGAGAAAGAATGAACTTTGAGCTAGACAAAGAAATTATGGGAGAGGATATCAAGGCACAGAGGTTAAGGTGGCTGGGTCACATAATGAGAAGTGATGGATTCTTCATTTCATACTTAAAGTTCAGTACGGAAGAGATACGGCAATGTTATTCTTATGTGAGTTTTGTGGTCAATGTTGCCACTTCTCGGCAGAGACCAGCAGTCTAAGTTCACTTAAAGTAAAACTGCTCGCAGAGACATACAGAATAAGCTATTAAAAAAGGATTAGCAGTTGTTAGGTGCTTTGAAATACAACAGCCGGATTTACTTATGGTTGAGAGGTGAAATCTGGCTACCTCGCTTTCCATAAGACACCGTACTGAACTTTAAGTATGAAACGAAGAATAGAGGCAGATGGTTGAACATGGTTATGGAAGATGTAAGAATACTCAAGATAGTTAACTGGAGAACCCTGTGCAGAGTTAGACAAGGATGGAGAAAAGTGGTCAACACTGCCAAATCACACAAACATCTGTAATAAATAACAGTAGATAGAGGTATAATTCGCCTCAGGAATTGGATTTAAAACCCCGAAAAGAGGTGCTATAATCCCACGGGATTGAACGTGGGAAGCCATAAGAAGAAGAAGTGTTATATTAAAGGACAAAAACAGCCCGATGTTGCAGCATAATTATACTTTAACAATCCAGAAAGTCATTAATCGTTATACATATAAGAAACTTGAGAATATTTTAATTAAGTTTGATTCTAACAAACCATAAAATAAATGAACCATTATATCGAGGCAAGATGAAGATACCACAAACGTTTTACAGTCTGTAACAGCAAATCCAACTTGTTCCAGTAAAGAAATCAGAGGCGGCTTGTAGCCAATATTTTTGGATGTTCTGCATCAAAATAATAATATTTTAATTACAACTACGAATCTAGTTGTTCCTTAAATATATATAGGTATATTTTTGATATTTAATTTCGATATAGAGCGATCTCATATTTGAAGAAGTACAAATTAAGAAAGGATAATAAAGAGAAATAGCGCCTACTACAGCAATAAAAAATGATAAAGCAACCAGTAAAATAAAAAGAAGAATTTATATGAGTCTAATAAGTAATAAAACTAGTAGTAACATATTAGATCCAAAAAAGATAGCGGAAAATGAATTTAGAGCAAAAATGAACCACAAAATAAACAGGAGAAGAAGATATAGTAAAAGCTATAAAGGCACAGAGAATGCACATCATTAGAACCAGAGAAGATAGAGCAATAAAAATAATAGCAGAATTGAGACCCACAGAATCAAGAAGTAGGGGAAGACCAAAGATAAGACCTTAGAAAGATGGAGGTAATGGAATGGAGAAGAAAGGTAGGTAGTAAATAGAATGGAATGGCAAGAACTGATGAAAGACGCAAAATCACATCGACAACTAAAAGAGAGATATGGGGATTAATCCACCCCAAGAAATGCATTGTAAAAGCTTCAGAAGAGAAGCGGTTAAAATTCTAAAGGAATAGGAAGTCTATTATAATAATAGGGCGATCTTGCTCCTGGGAATTTATTTTGCTTTAATATAAACATATCATCCAATGTTTGTAAACATAGTCCTACAAACAAAAAATTTAGTTGGTCAAAATACTACAAAATAACATTTAAAAGGTAACTTTTTAACAATTGGTGGTTCTGCAGCTCTTAAATATGAGCTGCCCCTGAAAGAAATATAGAATAATGTAGGAGCATCTCATACAAGGACATTGCAGATACTAAAATCAAATAAATTAAGGCCCTACAGACTACAGAATCACCATTTATACCACAATATTCTTAAATATTGGGAAATTGTTGATATGTAATTTATTATTTTGAAAACAAGAAAGTGGATAAAAACCAAACGCCTAGTTTCGGGATTTAACCAGTTGTCATTTTCGTTTGTTACTTGTGTTCAACGTTGGATATAACAAAACGCTTTCTATTAGTCAATAACATAAGCAGATATGTCCACCCTTCGTATTAAATGCTGCAGCTCTGTTAGGAGAGTCGAAAACTGGTCAAAACCAAAAGTTGCAATAACACTTTTCATTCTCATACCTTCAATTACACTTTACACTTACTTTTACTTAAGTAAAGCTATGTAATTAAATGAATACAGAATTTGACAGCTAACTAAATGATCTGTCATTTATTTTGTTTATTAACTTTTCTTTGTTTCTCACAGTTTACTTGATAATTGTATGTAATTGTAATTTGTAAATATTGCTTTGATATTTAATTCATTATTTCAAGCAACTATATTAATTATTATAGGTTTGAATACGACAAAAAACAACCTATTTAAGGGTGTCAAATCCAACTACGGTTACTATTTGGTAAAATATAATTTTATGTCTTAATTAGTTAATTAAAATTCCAATTTCTCCCTTAAATTCTACTTGAAAAAGTGCCCTAAAGATGTTTTTACCATTTGGTTTTATCTCTATTAAACTCCAGAAAGAATTTTGGAAAAATTCGATTTTTGCTTGTTGCAAAACAAAAGACAATTTTAAATTTTGGTTTGCAAATTTGGCCCCAAGTAGAAATCTGTAATTAATGAGTCTCATTGGAAAAATCCTAGTGAATCATGCAGATGGTTCTGATGAATAATTAGAGATGTTAATAACAGTATGGACGCTAATCGCCCTTTATGTATTAATTAATGTATTTCGTACAAGGTAAAAATCAAAGATTATAACATAACATCTAATTTTTGGTTATTTTAGGACATAGCACTGACGATTACGCCAAGAATAAGACTGTAAGAAAATTTAAAGGATTTGGAAATGTTCTGGAGTTTTTTAAAATACGAAGAATTTATTTTATTTTAAACAAAGAAACTTGAGTGGTGGATCAGCTGCAAGAATTCTTAATTTATTTAATTGATTTTAATAAACTAATTTACTTATTTTCTGAACAATCTTATCAATCGAAAGCATATACCATACAGAAAATAACAGTAAAACCGTTGCTTGAATTTAATCAATAAAACACACATCTCCTTTAAATAATTCTTTAGTCAATTATTTAAAATTAAGATTTTAATTAAATGTAAACTTGTTGTTTTATGATTATTCGAGACTGAACGTGAAATACTCTTATCTTATTAATAACATCGTCGCTTGACGGACAAAACCTCCTATGTGCTCAAACCAAATATTTACAAGGAGGAGCATTTGTAATACTCATAACTATTTTGAAAATTATTTTTAATAATTTTTGTACACCATTTAGCACGTAGGAGATTTTAATAGACAAACCCTATTTCAGAATAAAATAACACATACGAGGTTTTACCTGCCAAGCGACAGCAATTAAATTTGATTACAATATACGGCTTGTCTCACATAAAAATTATGTGGGAATCAGCTTCGTCCATTCCTCTAACAATGCTTGTGCTTAGCAGTGCATGGTAACATGGTTTAAGGTTGATTCAGTCTGGCGACTGCGGAATGGTGAAGAAATTTTGTTACAGTTAATTGAACAGAAACTGAGCCAGCACGTGTAGTTCTTAACAAACTCACGACTCAAAGGCATTTTGTGATTGGTTAAATTTCAGAAAGCCATACGGATAATCATTAATAATATTCAATAGATTCAATTTCACCCCAAAGATATTAACTTTTGACAGTAACGTAAACCGTAAAATGGGCCTCATGTAAAGCAGTACTACCAATTGTCAAACCATTTGTTTACACTCTAGCTCAATTCCTATTGAATCAACTTTAGGTGGGTCTTCGCAAATATATGAATAGTCTGTGCCAGTCTCTTCTTTTAATATGTGAGATTAACTGAGGCTGGCAGTATGGCAGAGTGGGAGCTGCAATATAAAAAGTTAAGCAAAGATCTCCTTGGGTCAGAACTTGAATGGGTGACCACTCTGCGGCTCAGTGTGTTCGGCCCCTCGACACTGTAAAGGTATGAGAGGGTAAAAGGAAAAGATAGACGACAATTTGTAGATGATAAATGGATTTTTTTAAATGTGAGAATGGGCAATGTATGGATTATTGTAAATAAATGGATTATTGTTGTTGATACTGTTAAATGTAAAGTTTGTTATGGCATGTTTATACTGAGGTAATTGATTAGGGACAATAATCGGAGCAAAAGATGAAAATTTGTATAATTACTAATCAGAGAAGAAATACTTGTTTTTTAGTATAATAAAAAATGTGTTACGTGAAATATTTGACTAGTTCAACAGTCTACAGTATTAGTACTGATTTAGGAAAGTTTAGATTTGTTTATGTATCTATTAATAAATATCTAATTAAACAATATTAGTATTGTCAGGAATCTTTGACTTGACTTAATTATGGTTATTCAATAAAAAAATATTGATGATATAAATAGACAGTACTCTTTTGTTTAATTTGGGAGAAACATTATCAATCCTTTATTCCTAGCTTTTTTATGTCTTCTATTACTTGGTCTTCCCATCTCTTTCTGGGTCTTCCTCTTGGTCTGTTCTCCCTTGGTCTCCAGCTCGTAATTCTTCTTATTAGCTCTCCAGTATCTCTTCTTTGTATATCTCCAAACCATCTTATTCTGTTGGCTTTGATCCCTCACCGTATCTTCTTCCATTTCATGGTTCATTAGGATTCTTTGTTTTCTTTCTGTCTGTTCTTGTTTCCAGTATTCTTCTTAGTACCTATTTTTCTTTCAAAGATTCTTAACTTTTCCTGTTGTTTGTTGGTAATGCACATTGTTTCCGATACATAGTCTGATTGCAGTTCTTAGTTTAGTGTTCCTGCTTAAATTTCTATCCTTCATTAATTTTTGGAAACTCCAAAAGGAGGAGGTACTTAAATACCAAACAAATAATATCAGCGGCATCGGCACGAAACATAATAAAGAGATAATTAGGGAAACAATAATAAATAAATACGGCGAACAGGTCTTTGAAGTCACCGTGTGCGAGTAAGTAAACGATTTACCTGCAGTCAAAACCATAGGAATAATTTCTGATAATATTGACCGGCCTCAGTACTACCGGCCCACCGGGAAAGTTCCAGGACTCCCGGCGGCCCAGTCCGCCCCTGTTGGATGGGATATATTTCGTACACAGCCGTAGATTGTAAATATTTTTTAATGATATCATAAATTGTTAGATATTTGTTTTCGTATGACATCATGACTCTTGAACTGTTTGTTTCCCGTGTGTAACGCACAGTGCCGTATATTATATTCCCTCTAAACACAATACGACTCTCGTTCAATTGAACGAGTCGCTCTGAACGACTCACCAAAGTGTGCTGAACGATATGTGCGCGCACATTAAAATTGAACGACTTACCCATCACTACTCCCTTCACCTTTTGCATTGATTTTTGCAGGTCTTAATTTAGGTTAAATTTTCTAAAAACTGTGTTAAGTACAATTTGTTAATTATTTAATATTTCATGCCTTGACGCATAATTATCTGTTTTAATTAAAAGTTTAAAGCACGCATGTTTTCCTAAAATAATAAATTTAATTGGTTTTATTTTAAATGTTTTAGGTTTGTACTCAACATTTTTTATGTTTTATACTGTATGTATGTTTAGCAGAAAAATGTTTAGGTCTAATAACTCTGTAGTTTAAAGATAATCTTGTTCAAATAATTGCGGATAGGTAAAATGAATAATGTTTGCCAGTTTTGACAAGTTTATATGCATAAAAGTTGTTTTAGTCAAAGAGGGAAAAACCGGAATTCGAACTAACCCCACGGCTTGTTAAATAGTGTTATTATGAAGCTACAAACTGACTTTCGGATTTGCCCCATTCCACGAGGGCAAGTCCGGACACTGCCAAATAAATTTAAAATAATTGTTTTTAAGAAAATGATACCATAACTCGAAAAATGATACTCTCAACGTATACTACCTATTATAGTAAAACTTTATCTCTATTATGTCTTTTGATATTTAGCTTTAAAGCTCATATTTACAAATTTTAGTGTGATCTTACCCCAACTTACCTTAGTAATATTAAACAATGTTTTTTAATTTTAAATACGTTTTTATTTCATGGTATTGCATCTCTTAAAAGACAATAGGTTTAACACACTAATTGATTAACTACGAATTTTCTTTCTCTTTTTACAACAAAAGACTGGTATTACACAAAAGAATTACTCGCTAAATTACTCCAATATGATTATCACTTGAATGAAAATGATAGGACGACGTAATATTTTACTCGAACATGAATACATTTTGTCCACTTTTAAATATACAACAATATAAATACAAGGCACACTAAAAATCACAATTACTGATTGCTTATGTTTAAATATTGTTAAAATTCATAAAATCTCATGTATCTTTTTACACAGCCTTTTAATATACTTGTAGTACTTTTAAAATTATAGCGAAATTGCAAACCGCATACATATAGCATTTTTAAAATTTAGATACTATTAAATATGTTAATAATTATAATAATAATAATACATGCATATACCTCTAAATGTTAATAAAAATTATGGACTTACACAAAGTCGTTACATTACATTAGTAATTAAGTACAATTTGAAAACGGAAAAACGTTTTAAGCATATTTAATAGTTTCAAGCAAATAAAAGCTGAATACTGTTCATTACAAAATACATCGAATTACATCTTCAAAAATATATATTTCACCGACAAATTATCAGGCATTTATATTGGGTTTTAAATAATGGCACTTACTTTATATAAGGCGCGTTTGTTTCAAGTAATGGATGAGGAGTGAATACACGAAACGATATTGAGCAATGGTTTGTACCATGAAGGGTCGCTGATGTCGAAGCAAACCGACGACTCGAGCCACATCAACTTCCTTAAAACAAATTAAATAATTATATTCGCTTAATTAAAACATTGAGCAACCACTAAAAAATGTAACTTACTTGATTATGATCGACTGTATAAAGCAGAAGATCAGCAAGAACGGTTAATCCGGTTCGTCCTACTCCAGCTGTGCAATGTACAAGCACGGGAGGATTTTTATTATGGCCAGGCGGAATTTCTACTAATGAATGTTGCTGCACTGATTGAAGCTCCTCTAAGAAGCCGAGGAAATGGGATACGGACTGTGGACATCCATGTTCGCCCCAATCTGTATAATGTAAATGCCATAATGTTCTGTAACGTCTTGAAGCAACGTGGCACAAACGTATTTTACTTGTAACACAATGCCCAGTTTTTTGTGAAAACTCCCACCAGATTTGATAATCCTATAAACAAAAAAAAATTAGCATTTATCGCAAGAGTTTTAATTCTTGCTGCTTTGTTATTATAGTTTTGTATGTGACAATAATTAATTGCAGAAGGCTTTGGTTGGAATAAGCTTGCTTTGTAACTAGGTTTCCTTTGTCTTCTGTCCATAGCTTTTAACAGGGATTGGAGAGATTAAGGAGTTATCATACTGCTAATCTTAATGTATGTAATATAATTAAGTAGCCAATATTAAGGTTTAATGAATTTAAGGAAGAAAGCTCTTTACAAAAGATATGACAGTAGGTACTTCAAATTTCACATATAAAATTGCCTAATCATTAAGTCGAAGGAAATATACAGGGTGGCCCACTGAAAACAGTAAACGCAAGTTTTGGCCACTTAACATCAATTTTGCGAAAAACGCTCGAACACGTTAATTTTAGTATCAAGAGGGACATCTGAATTGATTAGTATTATTTACACAACTTCAACCCTAAGATGAGGGCGAATTGCACCCCAAAAATTTTAAATAGAAAGAGGTGTCAAACATTACACAATTCTAAAGGCCTTTCGATTCTCTTTTCAACAGTCTTTTTATTTTTTAAATCCGATCATTAATTCCAGAAAAAATTACATTTAAATTTTGATCTAGTAGGCTTAAAAAGTTGAACGTAGCAAACAAAAGCACTTCATCTGACAAGTTGTTTGTGATAAGCAAGTACTTTGTGAGTTTGTCAGCATTTAAATTGATAATATTAAGTAGCCAAAACTTGCGTTTACTGTTTTCAGTGGGCCACTATGTATATTATCTACATCTAAACTAATATGGTAGATAACAAGTGTCAAGCCTATTCGTGGCTGATGGATATTATGAATGTGCCTGTGTCTTTTTGTTTTATTTGTTTAGTGTCTTCATTTTCAAAATTAATTTCCTGATATCAGCACACCTTACTACAATATTTCTGGAAATTGTCAAGCTTCATTTTATATCACTGTCGACTATTGAAAAACAACCTTTGCCTTTCCTATGCGTTTCACACTTTAATTTTCTCTGGCTGGTTTATCTTCATTATTCCGCCTTTTTTCTTTTTCTGCTGCATCTAATCCTCCCTGTTCAGTTCTACATTTTCCTTCTTGATATTTTCATTTTCCACTTTGATTTGTCCTATCTCTTCTTTAAATTCCTTCTGCTCAATTCTTAGTTCCTTGACTTCATTTTTGTAGCATTTCTACTTTTGAGTTTGTCTTCCCGTATATCTGTCTGTGATTCTCATAATCTTCTTGCATCTCCCAAAAATGTCAGCCCACATTCTTCTGCTTTCCCTCGTCAGTCGAATACCAATTGTCACTTCCCTTTCCGTCATCATAGAGTTTTATTACCTTTATTTAAAATTCGTCTGTTTGTTGTTATCACAGCACGATAAGAGTTCTGTCCGGCTCTACGCCTCGGTGATTCGGTTCTTTTCACTGTATGTTTGTTGTTTGCCCAAATTATATCTAGACTGTTTGTACCTTGCAGATCCAGACATTTTCATAAACTTTGTTAAAAGGTTGTATAACCTTAGCAGTTCGTTTTGCATAATTTAACAGAAATAATAACTAATTATTCTGAGCATGCTTCTGTCCATTTTTGCTTATTGTTCCCAATTTATTTGTTACACTTTTGTTTAGGGCCCACGTTTGTAAACTATAAGCCCATGTGGGTAGCATACACGAATTAAGAATTTTTTGTTTCAGATATTGGGGCTTCTTCATTTTATAGGATATGTTTCAGCGACCAAAATTTGAACCAAGTCTTTATTCTTTGGATTTCCTTTTCAAATTTGTCGTCAAAAGATACTGTTTGTCCTAAGTAGATTATTTCATCTGTTATTTTTATCTTCTTATCCTCTATTATTTTCAGATTTTCTGTTTCTGCTTGCTTGTCATTAGTCAATATATTGGTCTTCTGGTAGTCCTATTTTTCTACTCTTACTGCTTATTCTTAGTTTTAGGTTTTTTGTAAAAAGTGTGACATCTTAAATCGCTGATCTTTATGCCTTTATTTCATACTGTCTGGTAAATGCAGTTTCCCGGCACCATTTCGAGTCCGGAAAGTGAGCTATTACGGTATCAGAGCCGGAAAGTGTTACCAAGCAACACTTTCCGGACTGTTATTTTATGCAGCCAATCAGAACCCGTAAAAGTGTAACCAAGCCACACCTACCGGCTTTGATACAGTAATGTCACATGTTGACGTTATTGAAAAAGTGTCACATGTAAAAATTAAAAAATCAAATTGTTTACAGTATGAAATAAAACATCTAAACTCGTACTTTATTAAGTCACTTCCCGGACTTGTAACGTAAATTACTATTGTACCTCCAATCCGGATTCCTGAATACATCCTCCAATACACAATTGAACATATTGGGAGACAGGATTTCCCCGGTGAACTCCTCTTCCTATTCTAAATACTGGGCTTTCTCTCTCAGTTCTTATTTTTGCCCTAAGGTTTGTATATATTAATTCAATTAAACGGATGTATTTTTCATGTATACCTTGTTCCCTAAGAGCTTTAAATATGGGTAAGGCCTTATTATAGTCTACACAAGCTATACACACTGTCTTCCCAAACTCGCTGCATTTTTCTATTATTTGATTTCTCATTTGTAGGTGATCGATTGTCGAGCAACCTTTCTGAAAACCAGCCTGTTCTGCGGGTTGCTCTGCGTCTCACTGTGTACAGATTCTATTTTGTATTATATTCGTAAGCTGATCTGCTTATAGTTTTGTATTTTTAATTTATCTCCTTTTTTGTAAAGGAGGATTATCGTTGACTTGCTCCATTGGCTCGGTAGTTCTTCTTGTTGAACTATTTTGTTGAACGGGATTTTAGGAATTTTTGTGATCCGCATTTTAGTGTTGCATTTTTTATGCCATTTTTTCTAGATTCAGGTTTTTTAGTGCCTCTATGACCTCTTCTTCTTTTATAATTGGTATTTCTGCAATGCATCCGATATTCGTTGATTTGGTTTTCTTTTTGTCTTTTATTTTGCTTGCATACAGATCCTTATAAGTCTGTTGCTACTTGTAGTAGTTTGCTTCTATTCTTTGTATTCTGTGTTGAGTACTCTGTTTATTTTTTTGGTGGATCCAGTTTGTCTAAAGATTGCGTTAATTGTTTCTTCTTCACTTTTTTGTCTCAGAATAAAAATTAGTGATCGTGTAAAACTAATAGTGATAAGTAAAAAAAGTGGAACTATAGACGTAGTAAAAAATGTGAAAAACTCACAGGCGATAAACGATGAGCCAAGAAAGTAACTGATTGGCATAACTAAAAGGTAGACTTGAAAACCAGGAAAGAAAAGAAAGAAAAAATAACATAATAATAAGAGGAAAGGACTTTAATGAAGAAAATACCAAACAAAATAGGAATAGAAGAAGCATACAGAGTAGGAAAAAGAGAAATGGTGATGATGGTAGTAAAGCTAAAAAATCTTGAACAGAAAGTTAAGATATTAAAGAAGAAAAGAAGATTGGTACACCAGGAAATATAAGAATGCGACTTGACCCAAGAAGAACAAAAAATAGCAGCTATTAGAAAAGTGGCAAGTGAGAAAAAAACAAGGGTAAGAAAACAAAAATAGATGCGATAAGTTACAAATGGAGTGACAAAGAGGGGGGAAGACCTGGGACCCTGGATCAAAAAACTAATTAATAGGAGTGTGAAGGAAAACCAAAGGCAAGGACATGATTATGATTGTGACTTGAAGAAAGCAAGCTATTAGGGGGTACAGAAGAAAATTAAATAGATGGAAAGAACGGGGAAGAGCGAGGGATGAAGAAAGCTCGGATGAAGATGCAACAGAAAATATAAATTTTGAATATCGAAGAAGTACTTGGTGAAGATGAAATAAATATGACACTTGAGACATTGAAAAACATTAAAAGTTTAGGGGAGAACGGCATAGCGGTGGAGATATTGAAAAAGAATATAGGATGAAGAAGTAATGCCAGCGCTTTGGACTGAATCTGTATTATATCCTATACAGGGTTATTCAAATTCGAGGCTCACCATTGGGATCTCGGAAACCGTAAGAGTTACAAAGACGGTTAAATTGGGGCAAAGTTGCGCCATATAATGCTGATTAATATTTAAAAAAGAAATTTGACCTACCTATCTTAGTTTTTTTATTAAGAGCAAAAAACAGAAAAATGTCAATTTGGTTTTTTGAGCATAATTTGGTTGTTATTAAAAATTTTTCAAATCTGCTAAAACTTTCTTTAAGCAACTTTTTAGCCGTAACACTGCAGTGGTATCAAAAATTTTCTACGACGTTTCGTTTTTCCGGAATCATCATCAGGTTCGTTTTTTCTTATGGGCGGCATGTTGGATTTTTATAGCATCTCATAGAGTTTTTGATGGTGATTTCAACGATGTATGACATGATGGCGATTCACTACCGAAAACTGCTGTTATTTACAAAAATAGTAAATTTCAATAGATGGCCATGCAAAAACAAACAGAAACAACACAAAAACAAAATTCGACGTTCACCATTGGGATGATTTCGAAAACAGTAAGATATTCAAAGACGGCTAAATTAGGAAAAAGTTGCGCTATAAAATGATGATTAATAATAAAAAAGAAAATTGACCTTTCTATTTTAGTTTTTTTAGCTATCGTCAAAAATACAAAAAAATTCTATTTAGTTATTTAGTTTATTTATTACAGGAGATGTATGTTCAAACTGAAGGCCGTTCTCACGTATACCTACAAAGATTTGCTCTTTTTCTAGTATTGTTTATAGCACTTTGAATATCTCTTGCTCGAATTGTAGCAAATGCGTTTACAATGTCTCTTCTTAATTCCTCTATTATTGATATTTTTCTTATAGATTTTATTTTTGAGATTTCCCCACAAAAAGAAATCTAATGGAGACAAATCGGGTGATCGAGCAGGCCATTCCACGACGCCACGGTTGCCTATCCATTGATGATGGCAATGCTGATTTATAAATAACTAAATAGCATTTTTCTGTATTTTTGACAATAGCAAAAAAAACTAAATTAGAAATGCCAATTTTCTTTTTTATTATTAATCAGCATTTTATAGCGCAACTTAGCCGTCTTCGTATATCTTACTGTTTTCGAAATCCCAATGGTGAACGTCGAATTTTGTTTTTGTGTTGTTTCTGTTTGTTTTTCCATGGCAATCTATTGAAATTTACTATTTTTGTAAATAACATCAGTTTCCGGCAGTGAAACGCCATCATGTCATACATCGTTGAAATCACCATCAAAAACTCTATGAGATGCTATCAAAATCCAACATGGCGCCCATAAGAAAAAACGAACCTGATGATGATTCCGGAAAAACGAAACGTCGTAGAAAATTTTTGATACCGCTACAGTGTTAAGGCTAAAAAGTTGCTTAAAGAAAGTTTTAACAGATTTGAAAAATTTTTAATAACAACCAAATTATGCCCAAAAAACCAAATTGACATTTTTCTGTTTTTTGCTCTTAATAAAAAAAACTAAGAGAGGTAGGTCAAATTACTTTTTTAAATATTAATCAGCATTATATGGCGCAACTTTGCCCCAATTTAACCGTCTTTGTAACTCTTACGGTTTCCGAGATCCCAATGGTGAGCCTCGAATTTGAATAACCCTGTATACAAAAAAATATCGTCTATCAGCTCTACACAATGTGACCTATTTGCTATTAGTTAAGTTAGGGTATTAGAGACAGATTAATAAACAAACCAAACGAAATTCTTGGAGAATACAATACCAGAGTGGTTTTACGGAGAAATGTGAACGAACAGATTTTTACTTTAAAGCAGATAATAAGTAGCTCACACGAATATGATTTACCATGCGCCTTTTCTTCATTGATTATAAGCAGGCCTATGACAGAGTAAAAAGAGGAAAGCTAATTGAAGTAGATAATGAAAACGTTTAGAATACCAAGTAAAATAATAAATTTAATAAATAGTTCAAGCAAATAGTACTTTTTAGAAGAAATAATTTATAAAGTTTTTATATTCACGTAGTTATATTCCCAATAGGGGTAGGAACAAAAGCCCGAAAAGTTCCCACCCAACGAGTGTCCGCAACATCCCCCTTTTTCGTGAAAACTCACCCCTAGCGTGTATAGGTTACAGTTTTTTAAAAATTTTTTGTAACCCTTTGCTCCGATTCGCAAAATGTATAGGAAATAAAATGTTTATTATTAAATTCTACACAAAAAAGGTTATGTTGTCCTTTTGGCTAATCTCCATCCAACTCTGGCAAATTGCGTTTAAAGTTAAAGGGATAGTTCTTTATAAAGTTGTTTTAAATGTCCAACACAAGCACTATATCTGTCTATTAACCGAATATTATTAACCACTGTATGTTATAATGTGTAGAATACGTAAAGTACCTACGTAAAATCGCTGCACTTATAACCTCATTTTATTGATTTCTAACAGCGCGCTAATTACTACCCTTAACTTTAAACGTTATTTTCGCGAATTGGATGGGGATTAGACAAAACATCAATATAGCACTTTTTGTGTAAAATTTAATAAAGAATATTTTTGTTTCTATTAACATTTCCTGTTTAAACAACGGCTAAAGAGAAAAATGAGAAAAACAAGCACAATGTACAAGCTGGGGGGTGATTTTTGGTAAATAAGGGATGTTGCGGACACATCAGTTGGGAACTTTTCGGGTTTTTGTTTCTACCCCAGCTGAGAGTTTATCTAGGTAATATGAAAACTTTATAAATTATTTCTCCTATTCTATGTTTTAATGTTTAATTTCCGTGTACTAAAAGATACCTTTAGAGTGTACAAAATGTAAAGTGTTGGTAGATGGGAAAATTTCAGAAGGCTTTGATGTCAGTAAAGGAGAACGACAAGGGGATCCGCTTTCACCTATATTATTTAATCTAATTTTAGAAAAAATTATGAGAGATAGCAAGATATGGACTAAAGGATTAATATATCACCATAAACATCAGTATATGGCATATGCAGATGACATTGTTCTAGTTACGAGATCCAAACAAGAACTAAGGGAAACTTTTGTAAGGATACAAAAGACGGCAAGAAAATTGGGTTTAATAGTTAATGAAGAGAAGACAAAATATATGGATACGTCAAATGACCAAAATTCAACATATTTTAAAGTGTCATCTACTCATGGTAAAGAATATAGTTTCGAACAGGTGAAGTCTTAACTATTTACGAGTTATATTAACAGAAAAAAGCGAAGAAAAAGAAGAAATACAGAATAGATTCCAAAGTGCTGGAGCGTTGTCCAGACTACTTAAGTCAAAACAATTAACAAGACAAGCAAAAATAAGACTATAGGAAACTGTCATCCGTCTGACAGTCTTATATTGGTGCGATGGATCCTAACAAGAAATTTGGAAAATATGGTGGAGGTTTAGGAGTGAAAGGTATTAAGAAAAATATATAACGGTATAAAAGTAGGGGATACAAATGATGATTTAATGGGACTGTACAGAAGAGATCTATAGTATAGCCAAGAAACAACATCTTAGATGGCACTTTTGTGCTAGCATATAGTTATGCTACTTACATTTGCACAGATTTAGATACATATCTAATAATGTAATAATATACCTACATTACATAAACTATAAAAAAAAATTTACCTGACTAGCATCAATACATCGCTGTTCGGCATTAGGTAAATAATTTATATCTTCTGTTGCCTCCGTAAGCTGAAGTAAAAGGTACACCTCGGCTTCCCAAACGCATTGCCAAAAATACGGCAACGTAAGTTTCGTAGGGCCTTGCGTTGCAATATAAAACCTTTGTTTACTCCCCACTGTTGCCTAAAAGTAACAAATAAATCATGACAAATCGGATATAAAATAATCGTATAAACTTACGGTAATATGCGAGGCATTGATATATCCGAATTTATTTTCTCTAGTCGGTGTTAACCTTAATCTATTGTCTTCATAAGGCAATACATCTTTAAACCGATTGTATTTCGCATTATCCACATGCAAGGCCGTGGTGAAATCAGCGTTCTGTTTTTTCTTGGGAATTTTATCAAACTCGAAGAATAACTGACTATCTGCTAATTTGTTTTCCAGCAACTGGCACTGAAATTATTGTTTTATTAGTTTTTCTGCAAGCGAACGTCAACTGCCGATGTATGATATTGAACCAGACTTACCATAGTTTCTTTGCTAATAGAAGGAGGTAACGGATGTAATCGTGGAAGTCCAGTAGACCATCTATGTCGGTTATTGCTTTGATTTTTCTCTTTATTCTTTTCTTTTTCTCTTCCTAAAGTAGCGCTTTTTACTTTTTCACTAGATTTGCTTCGTCCTATAAGAATGCCCCATCGTTTCCTCTTGGTTTTGTTCGAACTATTATTTGAGGTGCTACTATCGCTGAATACTTCGCTACTAGTGTTGCTATTGTCTTGCAATAAATTACTAGGAGCTGTTGAATTCATGGTAGGTGCCTTATTTATCGTAAAAGTGTTCATTCTAGCCATAGGAACGGGAGGAGGTTCGTTAAGATTTGCGCTAAACGCTGTACTTGTTGATAATTGTGTTGCGTTGAGATTCTGCGACGACGACGATTGATTTAGTAAGCTACTAGTGCTGCCTAAATTATTTGTTGAATTTGAGGCATGGACGTTTAAGTCAGTCTTCGATGATTTGGCACTGTTTATATTTCGATCGATATTGGCGTATAAATTTTCTCTGCTGTTTTGTATATCGCTTAAATTATGCTGCACGTTAGCTGCACTCTGCGTTTGTACGTTGTTTACTAAGGCATGATTAATAACTTGACTGATTTCCGGAGCTGACTGTATGCTCTGTGTTCGAGAACGCATTTGACCGTTATCATTGTGCCACGGCAACGGAATATTTTCATAAATGGGCTCAGAAGACTGATTCATATCTTGCGCGTGCGTAACAACTACGTTTTGATTACGTGTAACAACAAATCCAGTACTCGGTAATTGATTTTCTTGTAAAATTTGTTTCATGTTCGCAGGCATACAATAAATAATGTTCCCATGTTCGTCGTACACCTTTTTAATATGTTTGGTTATATTTGGATTATCAACAATAACCGCCTGATGTCTGCCCAGAAGATTATTTTCAAAAAACGACGCCAGGTTTTCGTACGTTCCATGTTGCGGTGCTGGAAGGTAACTTTGCGATCGATGCACGGGATGCGTTTGCTGCGTCGTATAAAGCGCTTGTCCGTATTGTTTTAAATAATGCTGATTAATTAAGCTACTGTTGGATACTAAATCGGGACTCGAACCAGATACAACGCTATTAATAAAGTTATTCTGCGGTTTAGCTTGTTGCGAAATTCCCGCTAAATCCGGGGTCGAATTCGAACTAATCCTATTACATGGATAAGGCGGTGGTGCTTTGTAAACGTGCAGAAGTCTCATGCCTTCTGTTAAATCGACGACATTATGATGGTTTTCGTTTGTTAATATTTGCGACTGAGTATAACCCGAATTATACAACGAAGTCATTATGTTTTTCTGTTCGATATTGTTGTGAGTCACATCGGGGTATCTTAAATGTGAAGCGTACGCTTCCGCTTGATGTATTTCAGGTTGCGAACTGTATAATATAGCATGAGCGTTCCTTAATGGCTCACGAGTTGGTATGGCACCCGAAGAATTACGATATTTTTGTTGAACGGCAGTGTCATAATCAGGCGCAGGTCTATACGAAGGTAATAAACTACGTAATTTATCGATATCCGTTGGAGTGTTTAAGTCGAGGCACGATGTTGACTGAGCTCTTTGCGTTAACGCCTGAGATGAACGATCCCATTGATGAGATACATTCGAAATGTCTTCGTAACTATCTAACTTTCGCATACTATCCTGTTAAAAAAAATGTATCAAATCAAAGTTAATCGTTTACTTTTATACTTACATCGAGGTTCGATTGCTGAAAAACAGGCGGACCTTTATCGGTTTGATCAAGATTACCATCCATTTCATACTCACGAAAAAACATATGTTGTAACACGCAAAAACGCCAAGCGTTCTTAGCGTTTTCCACATCGGAAAAATGAAATTCGGCCTTATCAGATCCTATTACAGACTCGATCGTGAAATCTCGTTTATGATTTATGACGTTACTGATATCAACCCAACTGTAATTAATTGTGGTGTTAGATTTTTGGAAACTTGGAAAATTTTCTCATTGCTGTTTAAATTAGTGAAAAGAAAGAAGTAAGTAACACAAATACCAGAAACAGCAACAAAAAAACTGATAAGAGATAAAAGGACCGAATCTACGATGACAACGGCAAAGAAATGGACAATGATTAAGGAAAACCCCGATGTTAATAACAAACACAAAACAAACCAAATCGAAAAAATAGAAAGTAAAAGTAATAAAGCAAATAAGCGCAGAAAAAAAAGCAGTATATTAAAGGTAGCAACATGGAATATTAGAACAATGTTGATCCCAGGAAAAATGCAAGAAGTAGCAAATGAACTACTATGTTACGAAATAGATATAACAGGACTGCAGCAAGTAAGATGGAGTAACAGCGGCGAAATAAAAAGAAAAAAGTATACATTGATGTACTCAGGAGAGAAGAAACAAGGAAGCAAGGGAGTAGGATTTATAGTAACTAATAGATTAAAGGATAATATTATTAACTTTGAACCTGTAAATAGCAGAATAGCATATTTTCGTATAAAAGGAAAATACAAGAACATGTTTATAGTGAACGTAACATGCGATCGAAAAAATTTCACCTCAAGTTGGCTATGAAACATGTCACTAAATTCTATTAAACACAAAATTCAAATCTGCCACCAAGAAAATGGAGGAAAATAATTTTCCGTTAATAACATTTTTCTGTTCAATTTGTATTTAATTTTAGCTTTTAGAATAATTTAATCTGCTATAATTTTTATCAGTTAGGCGTGGTTTTAGATTTAGTAGTTCTAATGGCTTAAGTTGTATGACTTTAGCAAAGACACGATTTATATTTTTCATGGCACACTTTGAGGTGAAATTTTTTCGATCTCTCGTTATATGCCCCTACGGAAGCAGCAGAGCCTACAGAAAAACAAGAAATATATGATGAAATAGAGAAACTGTGTGAGAAAATACCCAAACATGATAGTTTATTCATAATTGGCGATTTCAATGCCCAAGTGGCAAAGGAAAAACATAATAACCTCGTCGCAGCAAAACACACTATACATGAGAAGTCTAACGATAACGGAAACAGATTATGTAATCTAGCGGCAGCTTTGAACATGGAAATAGCAAGTACAAGATTTAAACATCAAAGAATTCTTAAGGAAACATGGAGAAGACCGGGAACCATGGAAAGAAATCAAATCGATCACATTTTAACATCAAAAAAAGCAGTTAAACTAATCAACGATGTACGTTCATACAGAGGAGTGAACGCAGACAGTGATCATTTCCATTTGTTTATGCATTTTGAAGAAGCGAGTTATTCTTATTATTATGTTACATTTATATTACATTATTACAGTTATTATGATGCTGTAAAATCATATTTTTTTGTAATTTTAATCATTACAGCAAAATCGCTTGCGTTGCATATAAGTTAAAAAATGTTTCCCGTTTAATAAATAATTACTCAATCTTAACTAAATTTTGTTTGCTTATTTGGGACGTATTGATTTAACGATTCTAAAAATTTTAGCCCTTTAAGTGTAATATTTTTAATTCTACAGTACTTTTTTCACTAAATTTTCCGCACGTCATGCTCTTCGTTAAGATTATTTGCAAAAACAATTTGTGTTAAATTATTCTTTGGATGTAATGAAATCTTTTTAAATTATTAGAAATATATTTCCTGTCTTACAGCTATTTCCCTTTGAATTTGATCCTCATATTTAAAATCATACGTGTTAAAAACGTTTTCCAACATTCTTTTATATGTTACAGGAACAGCAACAACATACTGTAGACTCTACAGTTAATTGTTGTTGCATTTGCAAAGAACAAGAGGGTGCAGATACACAAATTATACAAAGTTTTTTCAAAATTTTCAAATTTGGAATTCAATTCTTGCATCCGAATGATTGAATAATTAACATTTTTCAATGGAAATTTTGAAACTTTTTAATTCAAGATTTATTTTTTAAACTAAATTTTCAAAATTAGTCACTTACACTTTGTTAAAATTCCATCGAAAAAAAAATTGTCAAATTTTTTTTTTAAATTATTTAAACAATATAAATAATTGATAGCGCCAGCTGAAATGTTTCTGATTTTGAATAATTTAGTATAACAAACATTTAAAAAAAAAATTCATCAAAATCGGTTCTGTTTTTGCGGGTTTAGAAGTTTTGACGATTTTTCCGCTTTATTGACTGGACTACTATAGTGAACTCAATCTGGGGACACACTGTATATAGGACACAATAATTTAAATCAAATAAAAATTCGGGAATGCCTGTTTGCAGACACCTTGGTACTAATCGGACCTACAAAATAACATAAACGTCTGGAGAAAGGAACTCAAGAAAGTTAACATGGAAATAAATGAAGAAAAAACAAAAGTGATGGTAATAGCAAAAAATCAAACAAACATAAACATAAAAATATATGACAAAACAATAGAACAAGTTGACAACTTCAAATACCTGGGCACCATGTTAAATTCCAGGGGTAAAATAGAAACGGAAATTAACACCAGAACAGAACAAACGGAAAAGCTATACCATGCACTACGCAATTCATTCATCAATAAAAGAGAAATATCCAAACAAACAAAAATAGTAGTCTACAAAACGGTTTATTTACCAACACTGTTATATGGAAGCTATGGGTACTAAACGAAAAACAAAAAAAAATAACACAAACAATGGAGATGAAATACCTAAGAAGAATAGAAGGACTAACTCTAAGAGACAGAATTAAAAATGAGGACATACGCCACAGAGCCGAAGATAGAACAAAAATAACTGAGATGGTTCGGACACATCAATAGAATGAAAGACACAAGCCAGGTTAAATTAACGTGGCAAGCAAGGACTGAAGGAAGAAGACCTAGAGGACGGCCAAATAAAACATGGAACGAAGCTATAGTTCACGCAATACAGAAAAGAGGAAGCACATGGAACAAAGCTATTCAATTAACAGCAAATCGGAAACAATGGCGCAACTTCTGCCAACCCCCCAGAAGTAATTAATTATTGGGAACAACAACAGTAATACCAAACCTCTTAAAAAAATAAAAGCAGTAGCAGAAAAAATGCACATTAGAGAAACTCAAAACCGAGGAAGTTCAAAGAAGATCTAGCAATGGATGATACCTTGAGTATTGAGAACATGTGGGAAAAGTTGTCACAAGCACAAAAAGGATGGCTGATGGAATTTGAACAGACTAAATCGAAAAAAGAATGGTTCGATCAAGAATGTGTGGCAGCATTGGAAAGGAGAACAGAAGCCAGGAACAAAATGTTAGCGCTGACTACAGTGGAAAATCAAGACAGTTGTAGAGAGAAAAATAGGAAATACCTTGAAGATATGATCAAGAACATTGAGGAAATTTATAAAAATAAAGAAGTCCGTAATTTCTACCAGAAAGTACAAGGGAACAAGCAGGGATACCAGGCAAAGCCAATATTCTTCAAGGATAAAGAAGGTAACTTAGTAGGTGGCCAAATGGACATGCTGAGAGTATGGATGGAGTATTTTGACGATCTATTGAACATGAGAACGAGTCAAGAAGAGCCCATAGGTATAGTTATAGCATCAAGAAAAATAGATGTGGATAACAAGGAACCACCAAGTTACAAAAGCACGGGAACTGATAATATAGCTGCAGAAATAATTAAATATGGTGGCAACAACTGTGGAAAAGAGTACACTTACTGACTTACTAATCGAACAAATATGGATGAAGGAAGAAATGCCCCCAAATATGGAAAGTGGCAATAATACACCCACTGCACAAGAATGGAACGAAACCTGAATGCCAGAATTACAGACGAATTGCTCTACTGAATGTAACATACAAGACCCGAGCAACAGCAATAAAACACAGGTTATCAAAAAGGGTAGAAGGCAAAATTTGAACAAATTAAATAACAAGGAAATTTCAGTGGTGGATCAAATATTTAATCTCAAGTAAATTCAGGTAGAAAGTCATACACGCAAGCTAAAAACACACGTAGCTTTTATAGATTTTAAGCAGGCTTAGGTACAATAGCTTTAACAGGTTAGGACTACTGGAAGCTTTAAAACAACTAGAAGGAAACAGGAAATTAATAGGACAATGAAAGGTACGGTCAATAGCGTAAAAATAGGTAAGAACCGTGGGTTAAGGCAAAGCGATCCGCTGTCAACTCTACTATTTAACTGTGCCCTGAAAAGAATATTAGACAATGCAAAGATTAACGTACCACATACCAGATGGGTTTAGAAACCAATGAAAATAAAACAAAATACATAGCGTCGGAGGACGCTGAATTTGTGAAAAACAATTATTTGGAAGTAACAACAAGTACAGGTAGAAGATGCAAATTTGAAGAGGTTGCAAGATTTGGCTACCTGGGAACAATAATTAGAAAAACATAAGGCAATAGTAAGGAAATAGCAGCAAGGATGGCCAAAGGCAGTAAGTGTGTGTACTCGTTAAATAAGTTCAGGATTTATAAAACGGTAATCAGACCAGTGGTGACTTAAGCAGATGAGGTGTGGTCATTACGGAAAGCGGATGCGTTAGCGCTAAGTGTGTGGGAGAGGAATGATAATGGGAGGGAAGTAGATCAGTAGCAGGGGTTAAGGAAAATAAACTAAGAAGTAAAAAATACTTTTTGGGCAGTCGATCATAATTAGGGTGGTAGTTAAAGCTCAAAGGTTAAGGTGGCTAGGACACATTTACAGAATGTCTGCAGAAAAGGCGCCTCGACAAATTCTTGAAAGCAGCTTAAGAGGAAGGCCAAAAAAAGAGGTCCAGGAAGACCTGCATCAACTCGGTATTGTGAATTGGAAGAGAAAATCAGACAACAGGAAGGAATGGCAAGCAATAGTCAAACAAGCCATATATGTATATTTAAATTATTAACTTGATTAATAGCTTACCCGTAACTACGACCCTCTCTTCCGCTTGGATACGATACTGTAACCCCAGTCAAAGATACACCGATAATTGCTTCTTCTCCTATATCGTCTTTTACAGTAAATTTCTCCTGTCCATAACCTTCAAGCCTTTGACAGGCACAAATGTAATATTCTTCAGCTGTGCCTTGAGGTAGATTGTGAAGCACTGCGTGCTGACGACTTGCTGCATCAGTTAACGATTCCAAAAGATCAGGATCAGTAAAATTCTGTTAATAATAAATTTTTAATTGCTTGCTAAAACTTCGTATAATATTCTAGACTTACTTTTGGAAACAACTGGAAGTCTTTAAGATAATGTGCGGTATGGCGCTCCGCATCGAAATTTCCAAATTCCGCCTGCATGCAATAGCTTGCTAATTCTATTGCTTGTTGAGGATTGCACCATATCCGTCCTTCAATTGCATCCATTTTCAATTGCAAAAAATAATGATACCTACAAATTTCGGTATTTATAATTAACAGTTTGTTTATACTTAAACTAACGTACTGCACTGCGATTACGTGTTCGGTAACGTTACACTACTTCGGCAGAATTTAGCAGTGCTACTAATATTGAATTATTTACTACTAAATATTATTTGACATAAAAACAATAGTGATTGAAACAAATACACTAACTGTATACTTGAAATACACAGTGAATGTCAGCGTTATAATAGTTATTTATTATATCAGTGGGATAAAGGCATCATTAACATACGGATGCGTTGAGTTGCCCGACGAGGGCGTTAGCCCGAGTCGGAGTAAGAGCATGAGTATGTTAATGGACTTTATCACACGTATATAATACAACATTTTATCTATGACTGCTCAAAATTGAAAAAATTAGATAATTTTCAATTTGAAAAAATTACATAATTTTGACAGACCATCTTTTTTATTTAAAATCAGAGTAGCATGGTATTTTATTTAAAATCAGAGTAGCATCGTGTCTGCATAATTTATTTTCGTCATAGCAACTAAATAATTTGTACGTCAATAATTTTGTATTTTTAATTTTTCCTTGATTTGTGGAGAAAAACCGGTAAATATTTGTGAAAGTATTCCGTTGGACATAGAAGAAGCTGCAACGAAGGTATTTTCTTCATAAAAAATAAAACTTTTGGTCATAAATATTGTCTTATCCCACTGAGTTTGATAATGAATTCATTATCTCACTCAGGGCGATAATAAACTTCATTATTGAACTCAAATGAATGATATAATAGGTTCTTATCCTAGCAGGAGTAGATAAAACATTTAACTAAACTACACTAACATGAATTGCTTTTCTAATAGACAAACACAACACACTTAAAATCATTATTAATCAATGACAAGTCGTAAGACGCTTTCATTATCTTGTAGGTTTGTTTACCTCACCCCAGGTTCTCGATGAATGAAATATAAAATATTTACCTTGTTACTTCATCATTAAGTAATCTACATCCAGAAATGACATAGTACATGACTCGTAAGTAGACGCATAAACCTCTCGCATGTTTATCGAGTTGTCGTTTAATAGGCCTGTCTAATTCCAACCAACACAAACTACTATCTTTACAACGACTCATGTATTGTAAACCAAAGAATTTAGGTTGGTTAAGTCCTAGTTTCTGACATACGACATCAAGGCAGTCTTGTCCTGTACTCTCCGATGATAACGTACATTCTACATTCGTACCATCTAACATCTCCACGGAGATTACAAATAATGACTTAGAAACTACACTGTAATGACGCGATTTCTTTAATTTCAGTTTAAAAGGCATTTTCAAGTGCTTTTCTTATCAATCTGTAACAGAAAGGGTTATTCATGTTATATCAGTGTTATTCCTGCTTTCACTTAGGTTAATCATAACAGCTTTACTGTAATTTAGGCATAAAAACGAAAGTTTTTTCAGTTTATAATGGGAAATATTTTTCAATTACAATTTATATACAAAGTTTATGTACATGCTTGTTAAGATTTACACGAAATACGTAAAAACAAAGGCTAAAATATGGTAGAAAGTAAAGTCAAATTTACACATTTACCTAAATTATAGAAGTCAATTGAGTATGAAGGGTGTAGTCCAGGTGTTCCCTTATTTATCTTTATTTATTTGTATTCAATTCACATTTTGACAGTGGTTGATTCGTTATGGAAATGCGGTGCCGTAAGCTATTTGTTGGTAAAATAGATAACAATGCGTATACATACCAGCGATTGTTTATTAATGTATTGTTTGAGGGCGCTACTATCGTTAATTGTTGTACACGTTGGAATGATCAAATCAGCAACTGTATTCGCTTTTAAAGGGACCATCAACGCGCACACACAAGCTAGGAAATTGCAGTGGTGTAGATAATAACAAAAATTGAAATGCTCTATTTCAATGTTATAATATAGAATAGGTAATCATTTTTATAGTTGTGTGTTTTTTGACATCATTTGTTTAACCTGTAGACTTTCACTTGTTTTTGTTCCATAGTATTTTAAAAGTGGAAACTTACCAGACCTAACCAGCTTAATAAAGGCACACCTTCTGCTAACGATTCACTTAATATTTTGTTGTACTCAAGCTGAGTTGTAATCTCGAAGATTCCAAAGTTGGGCACTACATTTCGGACACACTGTATCCAAATGCGTTATGTAACATATAACTTTTTTCATATTAACATTCCAAAATAATTTTTTTCTATCGTTCACATACACTGGCATAAACACAAGTCTATCTTCAACAGACTTCTTGCTGCATAAATACACAAATAAAACTCAGCAATAAATTTAAGTCATAAATAATTTACTCAAAAAATTAAACTTATCACAAATAATACATAATTTATAACACCAATATCCAACAAATTACAACAGTTTTATTTTGTAAAACGTACACGAATACTTTTCAAATACCTACAAACAATTTACATACATGAGAAAACTAAACTCAATACAAACGACGTTGCTAACATGATGTAACCAGTTTGAGTGACTCCAGCATTAGTTAAAAATTTACCAGTATCCCAAATAAGATGACGAATTCCGTTACAAAAGTGATAGAAGAATGGATACGCGAGAATGAACTTCAGCGAAAACATTGTCATAAAACCTGGTTGAGATGCTTGTAATGCATCTAAATAATGCGATATTTGATCTGGTAAAACGACAGCACCTCCGGCCAACAAGAAAGCATATCCGGCTAATGCAGCTCCTAAAAACTTACTTTAAAGCAAATGATAGTCGACGTATAACTTACCCTTACCTGTCATTCTGTGTGTTATCGACAACATGCTGGTTAACTGTGGCGCATAAATACTTAAATGAGGTGATTGTGGTCGCTTCAGTTGTGCGTTAAAGTCGTCATGACTTTGTTCAGGTGGTGCTTTGTAAGGTATGGCTTTAAGAGTTACATGACGGGCAAGTGTGAGGCAATCGGGTTTATTAACATATGCAATTTGTGGAGCTAGTTTACGGCTTGCTAACCTATGAACATATTATATAATAAGTTTGTGTTTATTTAGTTTTGAAATTTAAAATTTACCTGCAAATGGCCGACATCTTCAGTAAACAAAATTTAGCTCAAGTTTTAAAGTAGGCGGGTTATTTGGAGTTTTTTGGTTTTACTGTACAAATAAAATTTTAGCTATTTTGTATTTTGCCACAGTACAACCTCACATTACTTCGAGTAATTTGTAGTAATGCGCGTGCGCACCTGGAAAAATTCTTAAAGCCTCCCATGGACGTGCATGTTTACCTTGAAGTTTCTCGTTACACGAGCAGTTTGCAGTAATTCGCGCCTACATTATTTTATCTAGTTTTTTAATAAGTTGTTCCTTGGCATCCGCAGGCCTAGATTTCGCCCATTAAATAAACAAACAAAACTAATCACTTGTTGATTTGAACAAAATCGCATCAAATATTAATTTCCACGGAGTTTTGCTCGGGATTTTATTCAGATACAATAATAAATAAATAAAATCTGCGATGAAAATTTTAGTTTAAAAATTAATAAAATAATTTAACCTCCTTTTACCCCGTTACACCTACGCTTATGAAGACTAGCCAATAATGGCTGATGGATTGATGCTGTAACGGTCCATGAATTCCTAGACATATTTTTTTTTATAAAACAAATAGCCGCCCCAGTTAAATTAGCCCTACTAATCATGAATTAAGATAATAATTTTTTAAGTAATATAAAACCATAAATGTTAATTTTATATTAAAATTAAATAAATAATTTAGACACTGCACGACTTCAGAATTGAAATTAACCAATCAGATAACAGATAACAAAAACAATTTGGCGTGTTGTGGTATTTGGCGTCGGTTCAGAAGCGTCGGTTGTGGCTTGTGACTTGCATAATTTACTTTGTGTGACAAATATTTAAAGCATTAAAAGGTAAATATAAATTATATTCGTTGGTGCTTTTCATAATACAGTCAGAAAATGATTAAAGGTGTGTTAATGCGATGTTGGTTATTTGCCGCGCTTCCCATACGCTTGCGTAACCTCTACACAAATTCACTGACCCCTATTTACATACCATTCAAAACATAAACAAAGGATTTAAAAATCAACCAGTGGAAAACTAAACTTCAAACGTATCCTCTACGGTGGTGTTTAATTTTAGTGCAGTGTCAGTTTATTTAGACAGTTTGATAATGGAATCATATCAGTACATTAAGATGATAAGCAGCGCATTACCTTTCGTTTTACGATTATTTATTTGTAGATGGTCGCAAAATCTTCAAAAAAGGATGCTTCACCCACAAGGAAAGCTACTACAAAAGATGCATCACCTACAAGGAAAGCTACACCCACAAGGAAAGCTACTACAAAAGATGCATCTACATCGAGAACGTACAGAAAGAGCCCTGCTAGGACTGAAAAAGCGAAAAGTCCGTCTAGAAAAGGAGCAAAAACACCACCCCCTAGTCCTTCACGTAAAAGTCCATCGCGGAGGAGTCCAGTACGTGCAAGAAGCCCAAGTAGACGAAGTCCAGCTCGTAGGAGCCCTAGTAGAAGGTCGCCAGGTCGTCCAACAAAAGGTGAAGGTTCGCATTATAACAAATAATAAATTTTCAAAGCTTTGAGGCTTTAGTTTTTTAAGAACTTCCGTAATGTAGTAGATTAAAAGTAAGTGTCTTTTGGTTTGGATATTATGGGTCGCATGTATCTGACGGTTCAGATTTATAAATGGTACCGTCAATGTGGGTAACTTGAATCCAGAGACATTCTATTCATTTCAATGTGTAATTCAATTCTGCGTTAATTAAGGGTAATTTGAGAAGTTATATTGCCTTTCAAAGTTATTTATTGATTGTTGAATATTAATATAAAATTAAAAAACAACATTCCAAAGAAAAATAAAACATTCTTTGAAACAAAACATAGAAACAGATTTTCGTAATTAAATACGAAGCACATGCAAATGTGTTTATGTGGGCCTAGGAAGGTTGCATACAAATTTTTTTCTAGTACGCTCTCATCTGGGACGTCTGGATAGGTGAAAGTGTTTTTCACTTTACTCTTTTCCTTCAAGAATGAGCATTGTTGATGTTTTAGAAATAATTTTTTCTATGAATCTCTTACTGCCTTTTCTGGATGGCAATTACAGTTCTGCTATTATGAAATCTTCAACGTTCAAATTTTCAAATTGAGTCTTATCATCTAATATTACATTTGTTCACTTATCACATCATTTGGAGCTTCTAAAATGTTATTGGTTATCGCATCATCTTCTTCCTCTAAAATGCGTTTGTCTGTCTGTTGATTGTTAAAATTGTTTTGGAAGTCTCTTTATGACAGCACTTCTGTCTGGTGGTATCAGACTTGTTGCGTGAAATCTCGATTTTATATTTTCTGCAAGTGTGATGCCGACTTTGTTGAGTATAGATTTGAGTAAACTTGCAAACATAATAATAATAATAATTTTATTTATGTAGATAGCACTTTAAGTGATTACATCTGTCATACCTGGCATATTGTTTGCAAAACACCATACTTGTCATTCACTACGATCTAAATAGTTATTTACAAGCAGTTTGATATCATTTCGTTCAAATGAAAAACTCCGGTTAGCCACAAACAATTGCATTCTTTTCCTGGTCAGATAGCACTAGGGGCCCTCCACAGTTTCACATTTGCAATTTATATCTATTTTTGCACGATTAGACAATTTGACATATTTATTGTTTACAAATATTAGCATCTTTAACGAACGAAAGAGTCCGAGACGAATCCAACAGGAAGATAGAGGATAACCAGGTGGGATTCAGGGAAGGGAAATGAACGGTAGATCAAATATTCATGATAAGACAAATCCACAAAAACGTAGAAAAAAGAACATAAGAATCCATGTGCTGCATACAGGGTGATTCAAAAGTATTGTCATTCATTTTAAGGGTAGGTGGAGCATATTAATAATAATCAATAAACCATGTGTCCCAAGTAAACGGTAAACTCAGAAAAAAATTTAAAAGATCAATACAAAAATTGTTTTAGGGTCACTGGAATAGGTTATGTTTACATTTAAAATTAAATTTATCATTTTCTTGTCCGTACTGTTAAAAGCCCAGGTGTGTGTGCTCAGTTCATTGTTTGCTTGGAAAGCGCACTGTTCGAATGCTTTAATGGAAAGTAATTCTAACCTTATAACCGAATTAATTAATTATTTTAATTTATGGGAAAGCTCTTCAGAATGCTGCAGCAGCTCTGAAAGACATTTTTTGTTTGTGAGTTTATGTAGACGTTTTGTGTTTTTTCTTTGCATGGACGAATTTGAACATTTTTTGTAAGTCCTGTTTCTCTTTATTAACAACAATTTTTTTCTAATATCACTTTTTAAACATGCCGCTAATTGTTTACTGGCAGTCTCAAGCTTGAAAAAATGTGGGGGAAAAGTGAAACCTGTAAATTATTACATAATTGTGTAATGTTTCATCCAGTGCCAAATTTCTATCACAGGCTTTTTAAATATATGTTAGCCAGCGGTTCTCAAAACTGTGTAACCAAATTTAAAATAAACAAAAACCGCGACAAACTTTAAATTTTTGCTGTAATGTACTTCTATTAAGGTCAGCATATACCCATTTAATTTAATGACAATACTTTTGAATCACTTTGTATAGATTTCTAACAAACATTCGACAGAGTGAAAAAAACAATTATAATAAAAGCATTGGAAGAACTACAATACAATCAAGAAACAATAGCGTTAGTAGCAATGACCTTGGGTAGAACAACCAATAAGGTGATATATAAAGGCTGCTTAACCACAGAATTTGAAAGCAACACTGGGCTAAAACTAGGTGACCCTCTATCGCCACACCTGTTTAATAACATTGTATTAGATTACATTATAAGGAAAGCCAGAATTAACACAAAAACGTGGTAAATGGTGCATATCAAATTTTGGCATAGTAATAATGTCCAGAACAATTAAAAGGAATAATAATGAGTTTTGAAAAAGAGGCGCAAGAAGCAGGACTGAAAATAAATACAAAGAAATCACACTATATGATTATGGGAAACATGAAACAAAACAAAAGCCAAGAATTGAGTGAAACAACAAGAACAACAAAAGAAAAGTTGAGCTTCAAGATGACAAACAGTCGGACATAAATACAACGTATTTTTGATACAAGCAACACATTTGGAAGAATTCTGTGAATTGAAATTATGAAAACTAGTATTTTTTTTGGTACTTTTAAATGATAAACGATACTAAATTGTTGCAGTTATTACTTAATCTATGCATAAAGTAACAGAATTTTGCAAAAATGGCTTGCTTTTCGCGTTGCCAATTTTGAACTTTGAAGGCTTCGTACGAGTTGAGGAAGCATATGGTGGCTTCTTCGCTACAAGAATTTCGCCTTATTATTGTCCCAGGAATAAAGTTACGGAGAGCTTGTACGCGAGTTTTTGCACACCTTGCATATTTATATCAAAATATGATGTAGTAATAATCTTAGGGGACTTTAATGCCAAAGCAGGCAAAAAATTCAAAACCATACAGTAGCAGGCATACGATTCATGAAAAGACAAATGAAAATGGTCTCAAACCTACGAATAATCTCAAACTAATAAATTTTGCAATAGAAATTGAATGAAATTTGGAAATACAAAATAATGCATTAAGGGAACCTGAAGATCCCAGGCACCAATAAGGTGAACCAGATTGACCATGTAATGATAAATAAGAGAAGATAAGATTATCATTACATAAGTATTACATTGTTTCCACTCTTAAGTATTTACATTTCTACTACAAACGTACATTTCTACTATATTTGAAGACTTATATGTAATGACATAATTTGATCTACTTTAACATGCTCGCCGCCGCCTACACCGAACGTCGCTGTCGGCAACCTGTGAACATGCTGAACACTCCGCGAGAAGCAACGCACACACCCGTTATCCATCTGTCATTGTTTGTCTGGCTCCAGTGACCAGACCATCTGCCCGCGTCGGCACTCGGCAAATTCACACCTTCACGGAAATGCCGACGCAAGCAGAAAGCCTAGCCGCCAACGGCAGACAAATAATAAATGCTCGATCAGCCTAAAGCGAGAACGGCGCGATCGGCAGCGAACGAATAAGAGACGTTAAGTCTTTTTTATAGAGGACCTTTAGGAGACACAAACCATTTCTCAGTAGTGTCAACAATAAAACAAAGAATAAATGTTAACAAAACAGATAAAGAAACAACAAAACAAAGATGGAATATTGAGAACTTAGAACTTTCAAATGTAAAAAGTGACACTCAAAAAATTCAAAGATAATGAAATGTAAAAATAAAAACGGAGAGATACTGACAAAAACATACTAGACTAGACTAGAACTGTACGCAAGTGTAAATGAGACAAATGGAAACACAGAAGCACAAGAAGAATTAGAAAACTTAGACGATGTACAAAATGAAAGAACTTTTGAAGAAAGGGGGACATAAATTATGGAATAGTATATTAAAACACAAGTTACACAAGGCATCGCTTTCGCGCACGAGTCCGAAATTTGGACACGAGCTGCGTAGCGGCGAGTGGCCGAACGTACAAATGCTCGACTTGCCTTCTGTAACGAGTTTTTTATACTATTTTACATTATTTCTTTTTATAAAAATACATCACAATTTCGAGTTGAGGAAATTTGGTTAAATAGTTAGGTTGGTAATAGTGATTTTTGCTTGACAGTTGACAGAAGTTTGACATATAACGTTTTTGTTGCCTAGCAACTGAATGGTTGCCTAGATATTTTGTGTATTATTTGATACAGATTATTAGTAAGAGGGGTTAGGAAAGAAGGGGGTTTGAGCTGTTGTGATAGATGTTACCGATATATGTATGATGTTAGCTTAGCTAAATAAAGATATATTAATAATACAGTATCACCATTTTCTGAAAACAAAATATCACCAAAAATCGTTTAATAATGAAGCTCATTAAAGCATGAAAATGCGTGCTACAATGATGTCATTCTAGTACCGAAACAGAAAGAAATATATGAGATGTGTGGAGAGAAGAAACCCTCCCAGAGGAATGGAGAACTGGAATCATAAAGCGGATTTACAAGAAGGGAAATACAGCAGAATGTAGTTACTGTAAACTGAATGTAACATACAAAATATTCTCAACAGTAATTTATAATAGACTTGAGGCATATACAGGGTGATTCAAAAGTATTGTCATTAAATTAAATGGGTATATGCTGACCTTAATAGAAGTACATTACAGCAAAAATTTAAAGCTTATCGCTATTTTTGTTAATTTGCAATTTTGTTATGCACTTTTGAGAACCGCTGGCTGATATGCATTTAAAAAGTCTATGATAGAAATTTGACCTTGCAAACATAAATGAAACATCACACAATTATGTAATTTACAGATTTCACTTTCCCCTCACATTTTTCAACCTTTGTTACTGGCAGTAAACAATAATTAGTGGCATATTTAAAAAGTGACAGAACTTACAGAAATTGTTCAAATGTTCCTCCATTAACTTCTACACAAACAACACAAACGCAAAACTGTCTTTCAGAGCTGCTGCAGCATTCCGAATTCCATTAAAACGATGAATGCACTTTTGAAGCGAATGAACTGGGGTCTTATCAGAATGAACGAGAAGGCTGTTTGATAAGTTTAAGCTCCAGTGACCACCAACCAATTTTTGTATTGATCTTTCTAATTTTTTGCTGAGGTTACTGTTTACTTGCGACACATGGTTTATTGAGAAAAGTTGTTCTATTTGATATGCTCTACGCTCTACCTACACCCTTAACATTAATGACAATACTTTTGAATCGCCCTGTAGTGAACAAATAATAGGACAATATTAAACAGAATTTAGAAGAAACTTTTTGACAGCAGACAACATTCATATTAAGAGACAAATTATTGTTGAGATAGAGATGTACTGCGTTTTTGTTGACTATAAAAAGGCGTTTGATAGTGTATGAAGAGATATGTGTTATCTGCCATATAGATTCGATTTTGTTGTATGATTAATTCGTCGAAGCTGTTAAATCATGTTTGTGCAACCTGTCCTTTGTCTACTTATGGTAATTGCTGTAACTTGCATGGCTCGGAAAGTTGCCGTCCCAAAACTCCTAGACAAATTTACCAAGAGCTAATTTGTCTGATGTGAACAAGTGAACGCAGTTGCATTAGATTTATTTTTTTGTTATGTGTGCGAACTAGTGGATGATTGCCTTAAGAATCAATTTTACAACAGGTGATATCATCGAAAAGTATCGCCGACACTCGAATTTTATTACTTTCGAATTATGTGGTTTTAATTTTTTTTTTCTATTTAAAATTTCCATTGCAGCTAGTAAAACGAGGAAGGAAATGATCGATATCGATTCAGATTCGGATGTCGACTTAAAGGAAAGAGTGAGTTCAGAGAAACCGAAAGCAGCGGTAAGAGGTCGTGCGAGAAAGTTAGATCCCGATTTTACTGTACCAAAGGTATTATTTTAATTCGCTAGTTTTCAGAAACTACTTGTAAATTAACGTTTAGGTACTTTTACAGGATATCCATACGATAAAAGGAGTTTCAAGCGTGGATAGAGACGTCAGTAGTTACGTAGGTCTTGTTCGCCGTTCTATGCAAAAATCGCAATCCCGTGAAATGGAACGCATTGTACATTTACAATCCAACGATTCGCCTGTTCAGAAGTTGACGGAATTCTCTGACGAAGATGAAGTTCCACCAATCCGATCGAGTTTTGTCAAGGAGAAATCCGAACGTTACAGCGAACCAAAAGTTATAGAGGAGCGAGTAAAAACTGAATTTGGTGGATGGATTGGAGCACTGATACTTATGTTTACTATTCCGGTTAGTGCTATCAGTTTGGTTGTGTTCTGTAACGAAGTACAATGTTCTTTTACCAAATTACCAAATCTCGAAAAGTACAAACGTTTTTCTACATACATAGACACCATATCATTGGCTACATATTCGGGTTATGTATTATTGATAGCAATTTTAAGTGCCCTTCCGTTTACCGGTGCAAAAGTTAATGGTATGCCAAATAAACAGGGTAAATTGAACTACATAATGAATGGACTGTTTGTTACCGTAGTGACCGGTTTAACGGTAATCGCTTTAGAATTTTACAATGTACCTGTAATATCGTTTGTTTTTAAAAAATATTTTCAATTAGTCGTAAGTTCTACAATATTAGGTTGTTTGTTTTCAATATATTTGTATGTACGTAGCTTTTTTGTACCCATAAGTGCTCTGAATCCATACGCCATCAGTAACAGCAAAATTTATAACTTTTGGGCCGGAAGAGAACTTAATCCCAGGATTTTTGGAGTTATCGATGTGAAGCTGCTTCTTTATCGAATTTGTACAACTGGAATGGTAAGTGTTTTTATTGTTTAATAATGAGATTCATATCTTGATCGTAGACAGGATTTTAACTAATAAAATTAAAAACAAAAATTTTGGCACAAGTTGCCGAATAAAGTCCTACCTAAGACAGGGATTTTGATTTGGAAATTATTTAATCTTTTTAAAAATTATGGTAGGGGGCATCCGGATTTGAACCGGGGACCTCTCGATCTGCAGTCGAATGCTCTACCACTGAGCTATACCCCCTTTTAAATACTGTGGAAATAAAACAATAAATGAATTTGTTCATTGTTTTTCGTTTATTTACTTTGCGAAATAGATTACATGTAACTAAAAAAATCGTTAAATATATTTTCAATTATGCTTTAATTTTTACCATTTTTCTGTACACAAAAAAATGAGGGCAAACAAACTTCTTTGATAGTTGGAAGATGTTCGATGTTTCGTTTGTTGTATGTTGGAAGTGTTTCTAAAAATATAAAAGTAAAGGGGGCACCCGGGTTTGAACCGGGGACCTCTCGATCTGCAGTCGAATGCTCTACCACTGAGCTATACCCCCTTTTATATAAAAGTCATTGGAGCGTGATTATGTTAGGATAGTACCACCCACCTACTTCCATTTTTAGATAAGACTGGTCTGACATGTGAATGACTTTTAATTTATTATATGTGTTTAAGGTAAATAACCATAAAATTTATTCAAACATGATAGTAAAAAAACAGTACAAAAAAGCTGGAAATGTTACGTTAATTTTTATTATGGACGTTATCAATGTATTGTGTATTGATAATGTGAAGTATCGTTTGTCTATTTGGATATTGAAAATTGAAGCCAAATATTGATACAATCGTTTCTTATTGATTCATCAGTTATCAGTCTTTTTTATCTCGATGATTCCAAAAATAGTTCACGACATTAGAGAGATCTTTATCATAAGCACATTCGTAAATAAACTTGGAAGTTATGCGGTGATTTTTTTTTAGCCGATTCCAACTTGCATATTTTGACTTGAGTCTTATTACTCTCCAGCCAAATTGAAGCATTTTTGGTGCTATTGCTCATGTCTATTTTTGAGAAACTTACACCAAATAATTTAAAATAAAAGCTATTACTGTTTAGCAAACCCTTCAATGCATGTTCCTGTATTACTGAAATAAACAATTAAATTGTCAATTTAATCATTGAAATGGTCATTTTAGGAACATCTTTAATAATTGATTGCTGGTAACTTTTTAGTTTTATGGAAAACTGTTAAACTAGGGACGTAGTCTTAGGTTTTTCTCTATCTTCTTCTACCTTTACGGTGTAGAGATATGCAAAAAATCCTTTGCCATTACTTCAGCCTGTCTCCAATTTATATTCCTCTCTTGCAACAACTTGGCGATTCCATTATTCGAGGTTCTCTTTGGTCTTCCTCTTTTCCTTTTTTTTTGTCTATTGTTGATTTCTATATCTGTTTCACTATATGATTCTCTCCCATTCTTACTAAATGTTTGTACCACTTTAACTGTCTTTTTTCAATTTTCTTTACAACCGATTTCATATTAAACCACTCACAGATTTTACTATTATGTGTACAGTCTAATCTTGTCACTCCCACAGCCGCTGTCAGAAATTTCATTTCACTCGTTTGCAACTTACTCTTAAGTCTTTTATTTAAGGTCCATGTTTTACAACCCTATGAGAGCACTGAAATGTACACGCTGTTGAAAACTCTGGCTTTGGTAATTCTGTTTATTTCCTTCTTCCGGATAAAAACTTTGTTCGGGGCTTAGTATAGTTTGCTGGTATTTATTATTCTTGAATGTATTTCTACTTCCATATCTCCATGTTCATTTATTACAGATCCCAGGTATTTGTGAATTGTCCTGTTGGCTATTTTGATATCTAATTTATGTTCTGTTTTACCTAGTACCATAACTTCAGTTTTGTTTATGTTGATTGCTATATTATATCACTGTATAGCTTCATTCCAGGCTATCAGATTTTTTCGCAGGTTGTTTTCAGTATTACCACATCATCAGCATACATCATTTCAGTTATGAGGACCCCCAATGCACTCTTTATTTATTTCCTCAATTACTGTAATAAATAGTAAAGGACTTAATACCCCTCCCTGTCTTACTTCTTTAGTTGTGAAGAATTCTGCAGATTGACTCCTCTGCTGTAAGATCTCCCATATTTTATTTCGTGGCACACTGTCAAATACTTGTTGTAAGTCAACAAAACATAAGAATATTTCTCTGTCCTGTGCAAGTATTTTTTCTGATATTTGTTATAAGCTAAATATGAGATCTGTTGTCATCTGTTGTCCCCCTTCCTGGTCTGGTCTGAACCCATATTGATTGTCGCTGAAGGTTGTTTCAATTTCATGTCACAATCTTTTTTGTAAGATAATTTCATATATTTTACTAACAACTCCCAGTATTGAAATTGCCCTATAGTTTGTACATTTTTTGCATCTCCTTTTTTATATATCGGTAAGATGGTGGCTACTGTCCAGTCCTTGGGTATTTTTCTTGTAGTCCAAGCAGTAATTATAAGTTATACTCTTCTTCTATGCTATTTGGTGTTCTTGCCTCCTCTCCCCCTAAGCCCTAAGGTATCCGATTTTTTTTTTAATTTCACAGATACATCTGATTAATCCTATATCTAACACATAGTAGTGTAATATTTCATTGTCATGTTATTACTAACTTTATAACGAACACATATCTTACAATATTATAATGAACAAGACATATTCTCCGCATCTTTCTACCTAAATTTGGTGGTTTGTTACAATGCTTGCTTCCTTACTTTTTATCCAGTTAATGCCAGCATTACTGTCTTTCCTTAGGTGCTTTAAGGTTCTGTATAGTAGTTTTGCATTCCCTTGTCCATTTTCCTCCATTCTGTTCCCAAATTCTTCCCATGATTGTTCTTTTGCTTATAGTACCATTTGTTTAACCTTTCTCCTCTGGTCTTTTTATTGCTGGTAGTTGTTATCAGTCCCGTTATTTAACAGTCGCACTGTGAAGGAGGGGGTCAGCCGCTGACCCCAGCTTACTTAGTTTGCTCGTTCTCGTGTAATTTTTAATATTTTTATCTCAAAATTTACGCCATTTATCCCTGAATCATTCTGAATCTGGCGATATATAATTGATTAAGATTAATTTCTAAACATCGGCGTAAAAAAATAAAATCCGCGGAAAAGCGCTCCAAGTTACTATTGTACGGCGGCGTTGCAGTCAGATGGTATTACATTTTGTGTAATTTAGGCGGGAAATAAACATATGAAAGCCTGTACTCATTGCCAAAAGTATATTTACCCAAAGCATACCGCCTAAGAACAACAGACAACAATCTTGACACGCATCAAATGTACTCACTCTGTATAATATCTTATGTGTAAAAATAAATATTAGAAACTAAAATACAGTTTATTTAACTTATTTCAACTTCTGTATTCACTATCGCCTACATTTTCATGTAATAGGTTAAGAAAGCACTACAACTGGGACTTAAAAGACTGGGGTCAGTCGCTGACCCCCCCGTTCTCAGTTCCCCAGGTACACGTATAGGGTCTCAGTGCGACTGTTAAGCATACTAACTAGCCAAAGTTTCTTTTTCGTTTTAATTTCCTTTTTAATGCAATTACTTCACTATGCCATACATTTTTCTTTCTTCGAGTAGGACTTTCTGTATTTCTCTCCTACAACTTTGAGTATTATAGTTTGACATTTTTCCCTAAACATTTCTAGCAGGGGCGGCGAGTTTTGATATTGCCATTGGGTGCACAAACTTTTCTTATTGTATATATTTACCATTCAATTCCACAAAATCGTAAACAAAAGTCATAGCCAAAATTCGTGTATATTTGCATAAACCAAAAACCAAACTAAGGAAAAGCGAAAAGACACAAGCGAACGCGAGAACTAGCAAGACAAAACTAATGACAAAATTGTTTTAGAACTCTGGTTTTTTGTTCAAATTTCTTGGAAAAGCTTCAGTTCTTATCTTAAAGAAATACAGTATTATTTACAACCAATTCATTTATAACAAATCCCCTGAGCGCCTGACGCCTGAGCCATAATAACAACTTCCGAGAAAATCGCCTAATGCAACAACAAGGATGTTTACCTGAAATATTGTAAATAAACATTTCCCTGCTTAGTTTATCCCCGCTATTGTTTAGCTGTCACAGGTAAATTAGTTTTAGTAAATTTTGTTCCTGCAATGGCAAAAAAGTAGGTATAGGTATGCAAACGTAGAACAGCTGGCAACAAAAGTCGGGAGAACTACGCAATTCTGAGAAGAAATTACGATTACAGCAATTCAGTGTTTGAACTGCACCTTGCCTGTCAAACGATGAGTTTGGGAAGTTTTTAAATGCTATTTTATTGTATTATTTCAAACATCTGAATTTTAGTCAACTTCCCATCGGGTGCTATGCACCCGTGGATAACTTTGATCGGGTGCAACTGCTCCCTTGCACCCATGTAGTCGCCGCCCCTGATTTCTAGTTCCTCTAGGTTAGTCTAGTCAACTTTCTTAATTTCCTTCTCCAGTATTGTTTGCTACCTCCTTCTGACATTTTCTTCTAATAATTTATATACCTTGATACTGGGATGTGCGTGTTTATATTTTTCAATTTTTGGTTCTTTACAATTTTCATAATTTTTCAGCTTTATCTCCATTAGAAAATGGTCACTCCCTATCTCCCCCCCCCCTTTTTTACTCTCACATTGTTTACCTCCCCCCTATGGTCTATGTACTAATACTAGATCTATAATAGACCTCTCACTTGTGAATGTCTTTATGGCTAAATTATGTGTTACTATCATATTATTCATTATTGTTTATCCAAAATTCTATAATTATTTGTTCATTATTGATGGTATTTTTTCCAAACTTTCCTACTGGATTACTTATGTCAAAGCTCTTGCCCACTCTTCCATTAAGTTCACCAAAAATTAACATTTGGTTACTTATTTTGTACACCTCTTCTTGCAGTTCTTCCCAGAAACTATCCTTGACATCTTTGATTTTGTTTTCTGAGGGCCCATGCTCTACAATAATAGTCTTCTTTGAGTTTATGTCCTACTAATATCTATTCTTGTTATTCGCTCAGATATAACTATCCAATTTTTAGAGTCTTTGACATTATCTTTATGAAACAATACGCTTGCCCTGCTTTAGCTCATTCGTTCACATTCATTCCACTAAAAATCATAATATATTCATTTTTCATCTTTACACATCCTCTTCGTTTCTGTAAGACTTATCAAGTTTAATTTATACTTAGTATTTGGTTTTGTCCTGATTTATTGTTAGGCCCATTTCTTTTCTACGCTTTTAATAAGATCGTACGCAAACCATATTGGCTGAAACACGTAGTCAGCGTCTGCTCCAGACCTAATTGAAGCTTTTTTCTTCTCTAGTAGAGGCCTAAATTTAGCCATGAGCGACTTTTTCTTAGCTTTTAACTGAGCGAGAGAGCAGAATGTATACACTCACTCGCGCTCGCGCTGTAGGTCCTACTCGCGCTGCCCACTTTCATGCTCGCTTCCCTGCTCACTGCCACGGAAGTGGCCTGAATGTAAACCGGGTATAAGAGTTATAAAAGCTGCTTTAATATCCTACTTTAATTTACCAATACTGGCATCGGCGCTTCTTACCATATTTTCTTTATCAGGACAGGGCGTATATTTGGTCTTACAGTGCTACGTCCCCTGTTTTGAACAATTCTGCTGTTAAGCTGTCTGCATCTGGTGATTTATTGTTTTTTTGTCTTAATTTAATTTAACCTTTATTTTTGACTTTTATAAACCCAGAGCAACAATCTGCAGACGAAACCTAACATTTTTTTAGAGTGATATCTCACATTTTTGTATTATTTTGATAAATATTTTTTACACACATACACACCTTTACTGCTAATCGAATTTACAAAACATATAACAATATGGAAACTGAAGTGGGTTGCGACAAAATATTAAAATGAGAAATCAAAAACGACTTTATTATCATTTCTGTAACATAGTGGTATCAAAATTGATTTAAATAAATAATACAGAATTTTCATACAAAAAAAAATTTAGCATCCTGCAAGAAGTTCACTTAATTAATGATTTCATTGTTAATAATGTTTAATAGACGATCTGAACGACTAAGAAAAAAATACTTTAATGGTGTTCAACATTCATTTAACATAATTTTGTCTTATTTTAGATTCTAATCAACGGACTACTGGTTTACAAAAGTATCGAATATACATCACCAGCAGATGTAAAGAGCAGTTTTGACCTCCGATCCCTAAAGTTCAATCCAACGTTGCTGACGATCGCTACATTACAAACAATCCACTGTCTCGATAACTTAATATTCGAATCCGCAATGGTTACAACTTTTGAAGTACAATATGAAGGGGTTGGAAACATGTTTTCAATGTTTTTCTTCCCCGGTCCGTTCTTATTCACTGCTATTTCCAAATACATTTACGACCACAGAGTACAGCTACCTGCCTGGCAGTTAGGTGCGGCTGTGTTGATATTTTTAATCGGATACGTCTTGTTACGTGCTAGTAATTCACAGAAGAATGCCTTCAGAAAGAATCCCTACAATCCTGCGTTGTCACGTATGTATTATATTTAAATATTTATACAAATCGTTGGAACGCCTTTAGTATTCAACATTTTGTTAAATTAATTTTTATAGATTTGGAAAGTATACCAACGTCTCAGGGGAAAAAATTGCTCGTCTCAGGTTATTGGGGCTTTGTCCGGCATCCGAACTACCTAGGTGACATTCTCATTGTACTTTCGTTTATAATATTTACGTGGAACGCCCCACCTCTTCTTGTATGTCTTGGCGATATTGCATTGTTGGTGCATCGTTCGCACCGTGACGGTGTTAGATGTAAGCAGCGATACGGTACAGCGTGGGATAGATACTGTCAACGTGTGAAGTACGTTCTTATTCCAAAAGTTTATTAAAAACCGAAAACAAAATAAATATTAACATCACGGTAAATTGAATATTTAATATAATTTCGGGATTTATTGGTGTAACCTAAAAGTTTATTTTAAGTCGGTAAGTAGTGCAAGTAAGGTATTTTTTTATACATAATAGTATTACCTTAAATTTTATTGGATGAATTAATCCAGTGTGTAACGCCCGGTACTACGTGAAAGATGTCCAGTAGCCACATTTTATTTTATAACTACATTTATTTTAGACTAGTTTTATAGTAAATATTTATTTAGGTTATTGAATATCCAATCATATTTCATATTATATAATTGCAATTTGAGAGTGCAAATTTAATTTTATCGTAATTTTAAAGTATATTCGTAACATGAATATCGTTTATAAACGATGTTTGTGAAATATGAAAGGTGGGAGTTATAAACCATTCTGGAGGTTTTTGCGCTTTGGTTTTGGAAATTTGATGAGTTGTAGTTGTTCCATCCTTGAGAGGTGTCCGAACCATCTTAGTCAATGTCTGCTCCTTTTATTAGTTTGTTTATTTCATGGTTATATTTTCTCTAGTGCATCCCATCAGGTTCTACATGCGATAATTAAAGAAAAAACCTTTGGGAAAATCACAGAATCATAGAACACACATTAGACCAGGGGTGCTCAAACAGTCGATCGCAAAAAGTTTTCAAGTCGATCGCGTAAATAATTTAATGCACACTTACGTTACGAAGTGCCTAGAACACGCGTAAACTTTTGACTCGAATATCTAAACTTTGTATTTTTTCCCTACCTAGTCGATCGCTTGCCGCCTAATACCTGTACGGTAGATCGCCGATAGTATAAGTCTGAGCACCCCTGCATTAGACAATCAGTTAAGAATTGATACAGAAAAACATAATCAAGAAGTACGAATAAACCGTGAAATACTTCGGAGGCTGATAGCAGTGGCGTGCCCATGGGGGGGGTTTCCGGGTTAGAACCCCCCCCAAGACTCCTAAAAGTTGCACTATCCGAAGACTCCTAAAACTTGCCGTAAGGTCAAATAACCCGTTGGTGGAATCAAGTGATAAGTTAACCCCCCCCAGACAAAATTTCTAGGCACGCCACTGGCTGATAGATGTGGTTTGTTTCCTGGGAGCATTTCGCGGTCATAATGAAACTGAACATCCTTCAAATTACGTAGATTTAGTAAATTTATTGGACAAGTATGACGAAATTTTACAATCTCATTTAGATAATTCTACAAGATTTAAAGGAACTTCTTATTTGATACAAAACGATCTTATTCTATGCATAGAAAAAGTAATATTGAAAAAATAAAATATGAAATAGACGAAGCCTCTTTTGTTGGTATAATTCTGGACGAAACTACAGATGTGGCAAAGTTATCAAAAGTCTTGCGTTATGTAACAAAAAAAGGCGAAATTAAGGAACGGTTTATAGGATTTTTAAGTGTTTCCACTCAACTAACAGCTCCTCCTTTACATGGTATTGTTCAGACCATAGTGAATGATTATAATTAGCAGCTCAAAGCTATGATGGAGCAACAGTAATGGCAGGCGAATTAGGGGGTCTACAGGTTAAAGTACAAGAAACTTATCCAATTTGGTTTTACAACAGTCTCTTAATGTCATAAAGGAATGGAAGATTTTTTTTCAAACTTTGAGCGGTTTGGCAGCATTTTTTTCCGAAGCTGCAAAAAGAACCAGCGCTTTAGATAGAGAGTTTCATAAAAGATTACCAAAAGTAGCCCCCACTCGATGGAATTACAACGGCAGGTTAGTACAAGTTGTATTTGAATATCGAATTTTTTCAAAATATGGATAACCAGGCAGAATGGGACAATGAGACTGTAGTTTACTGTAGAGGGTATTTAAATATGTTAGAAACTGAAATTAATTTTATTTGAAAAACCAGTACCTGCAAATGGAGGAACATTAAATGACAAATGGAATACATTTAAACAAATAATAATAACCAAAACAGAAGAAATATGTGGCATATCCGCAATAAAACAAAATAAACGGAGAACAAGATGGTGGAACAAAGAGGTGAAAGAAAAAATGAAGAAGAAAGAAGCATGGAGGAGGTACACCAAAACTAAGAAACAAGAAAACTACACGAAATACATTACACAAAGAAATGAAGCCAAAAAGGAAGTGAAAGAAGCCAAAAGGAAAAGCTGGGGAAATTTTGGGGAGGAATTACAAAACTTATATTTGAACAACAGAAGATTCTGGGGAATAATAAAATCACTAAGAAGTAAAAGTACTAAGGAAATAAACGCAATAAATGACAAGAATGGAGAAGCTCAAACAGACATTCAAAATATAATAAAAGCATGGAAAGAATACTACACAGAAAAATTCGGAGAGGAAGAAATACAAGATCTAGTAGAAGAAAGAGAAGAACTGGATGAGAGTGAAATAACGAAAGAAGAGGTGGAAAAGGCCATCTGTAAAACTAGAATAGGAAAAACTGGACCAGATCAAATATATCCAGAGATGATTAAATATGGGGGAGAAGTAGTAGTAGAATGGGTGTGGGACTTATGTAAAATGGCATGGAACCAAAATGAAATACCCGATGACTGGAAGATGAACTACATACTACCAATACACAAGAAAGGACAGACAAACAACTGCGATAATTATAGGCCAATTTGTTTATCATCAGTAATATACAAAATATACACGAGAATAGTGGAAGGCAAGCTGAGAAAACAAATATCACATAAATTGGAGGATGAACAGGGAGCCTTCTGGGAAACGAAACAAACAGCAGACCATATACACGTGATAAGAAAACTAATAGATATAGCAATAAACAGTGGAACCAAAATATACTTTGTATTTATAGACCTAAAATCTACTTTTGACTCAGTAAAACGCAAACATATATGGAAAAGCCTGGAACAACTAGGAGTAACAACAAAATTGATACGGAAGAGTACAACTAATGGGACAAACTTCCCAAAGTTTTGAAATAAAGAAGGGAATAAAACAGGGAGACTCTTTGAGCCCTTTACCGTTCATAATCTGTATTGATCAAATTTTAAAAAACACCCGAGCAAAAACGGCACAAACACAAGTAGGACATTATAAAATGAGACCAATCTGAATAGAATCCTTGCTATACGCCGACGATATCATCCTAATAGCGGACAATAAAGACAAACTACAGAACAACCTTAACATATGGACTAGTGAAATAAACAAAATGGGGATGGAAATAAATACAATCAAAACTAAAGCAATGGTGGTGAGCGGATCCAAAGAAGCAAAAGATAAACTCAGACTAACGTGTAATGGAAAAGAAATACAGGAAGTAGAAGTGATGGAATATCTAGGAACAAAATTAACAAACGATGGAAGAATGGACATGGATATAGCAAACAAGATTAAAAAGTCGAACAGTGTATATTATGCAATAAACCAAACAATACTAAGGAACAAGGAAATATCGAGAGAAGGCAAACTTAGAGTACCAACGCAAGAAAAGAAGATCAGATCAATGGAAATGAAATTTATGAGAGGAATAATGGGAGTCACCAAATTTGATAGAATCAGAAACGATGCCATATACGAGGAACTAAAGCAAGATAAAATTATTGCTATTTATATCACTGCAACTCAAGTTAGTGAAATGTGGTAAACATAACTTATTTTTGAGGTTCGGAATTTATATTTCTTCCTACAAGTTAACATATATAATGGCATTTCAGGCCTAGCGGCTTGTTTTCTATGTTTCCAGATTGTATTGTCCATCCATCTTAATTTCGGCCGGCCTCTTCTGTTTCTTCCTTCCAAAGTTCCAAATCCATACCAAATATTTTCATTGTGGGATTTTCTTCACCCCTTCTTACTATGTGCCCCAACTACCGTAATCTACTTTTGCACAAATGTTGTTATATTTTCTTTTTTATACAATATCCAACATTGTTGCAACTCAAGTTAGCGAAGCGTGGTAAACATAACCTATTTTTGAGGTTAGGAATTTATATCTCGCCCTACAAGTTAATAACAATGGGCCGTATTCTGATCTTATGTTTAAAGTTGTCTTTAACTAAAGTCGTCTTTAGCGTAAACATAAAACGATATAGCTTTATATAATTTTATACGTGTATAACAGAGATACGCGATGTTGCCATGGTAATTAAACATGATGTTAAATTTAAATATGAGGTGAGAATACCGACCAATAATTTTAACCGTCGGATAGCAACAACAAAAGCAGCTGCTTGCATTGAACACAGCTTCAATCGTGAATTCTAACCTAAAATCTTTTTAAAACAAGCTGCGGAGACAGGCCTTGTGATTGTTTCCGATATTGATGCACACCGAAAGACAGGTTGACGATACAGAATGTAATGTATAATTAATATAAATGATGAGCATATTCAATTGAACGCAAGTGCGAATGACACCCGAAAGCACTTTAGTTTCTCTTTAACACAAAAACGGAAACGAATTTAACCGTGAAAAATCAATCGCTGCCGAACATGCCGAGTGACTTCGTCAAATTTCCAAAACTAACCGAAACGCAAAAACATCAAATGGTGTTATATAGTATTCTATCTTTATAAGATATTGATTGATTTTTATTTTTAGTTATTTTTACACATTTTTACTTACATATTATGTGCTTTCCGACAATTTCAGTTTATGTGCCTTTTATTATTTTAATACTTAAAGCCTTTTTGTTTTTTTGCCTTTTATTTTAGTATACACTTCGGTTACGATTTGCTTGATATTAAGCTACGTTTTTTAAGATGTTCTTTAATCAATGGTCGGCAATTATTTAACGCAGTGTAAAATGGTAATTCTGTTGTTAAATTATATTTCAGAAAGCTTTTATTTAGCCGCATTCTTGCAATGTATTTATAGTCCAAAGAAAACACTCAAAAATAAACCGTAACTATAAGCAACCAACCGTATTTTGTACTCTGTGTTGAATTCAAAGGAATATGAAGCTGCATGTTTTGTACTTTTGCTGTACCTATATTGCTCTGATTGTTTTATTAGTATACCTACCACCAAAGTGAGTACCTTGAATGTTTATTAAACAATTTAAATGTTTTATGGACCTACCTAAATAGCTTTTATTAATTTCACGTTTTCTTTTTACACATATCGCTCATTATAACCAAATATTTACTTCAGAATTTTAGGAATGTTTCTTAAAGGATTTAAGATGAACGGTGGCATGATTAACAGCACATGTCCTAGCAGTTAGGGGTGATTCAGAATTATTTGCTTTTGTTTAATGTTTTATTCATTTTAAAAATAATGTTAGGTTTTTTTTAGGAATTGCACGTTTAACAATCGGTTTGTAAATGCACGCAAAATATGTTGTGAACTTGATTTCGATCATCGATGCGTTTACTCGAAAATTAACCCAATTATGGTTGTTGCACTTTAAATTAGGTTTTAAATGTTGATCTCACTAAATAACAAATGACACATATGATTACGTAATGGCTTTGATGTTTTACAACTTTGAATAACAACAAAATGGAATATTGAAAAGACATCGCCCTGTTTATATAAAAGTATTTTGCAACTAGGCTTAGATTCTTGCTGTTTATTGTAAATTCATTATTACTTATTGTATGTTTTATACAAACTTTTTGGCGGAATTAATACCTAATCGTTTTGTCAGTTAAACAAATTTTGTACTGTTTAAAACAATTGGTGTATGTTTGTAGTGTTTTTACATGGTAGAAATAAAATATGGAATTTTTTACAAATGTTTTATTTCAGCTTGCGGTTATCGCGAGTTATATTAAGTGCGTAAAGTACAAGCAGCAGCCGGCTTTAACTGAACGCAGCGCTCTTTACAGCAGCTACTAAAGTTACGCAACATATTTGTTTTTGTTTCTATATAGACGAGAGTCTAAGGAACATAGCACCTAGTATTACAACCAATTAGCTATTTTAACGCTAACTTAGATTACTAAAGAGTTCTTAAATCTAACTTTCACTCACTGGTTCCAGTCAGTTGCCCGTTATCTTGCTGGTTGCAATATTCTTTTCAAAATACAACTGGAATTTTTACCAATCAGTGTGTCTGTTAGTCAGAGTTGGATTTCCTTCTACTTTCTTTTCAAATGATATTTTTGCTGAGTGTCAAAACCGCGGGGGAGTAGTCTGAACTAGCCCTGTCAGAAATTATCGATATTTAATGAAATATCGGAAGACGATATTTAAAACTTGAATATCGATAAATATCGATATTATCGATAATTTTCAATAATATTGATAAACGATTATTTTAATACTGGCAGAAATTATCGATATATCGATATTTAATGAAATATCGGAAGACAATATTTAAAACATGAATATCGATATATGGATAATATCGATAATTTTCAATAATATCAATAATCGATTATTTTAATAATATTGATGACTTCGATAATTTCGGTTAAGTCGGCAATATCGATATAGATAATATCATAATTAAATTCTTCTAAAAATATCAGACAGTTTTAATTAATTATAATATAAATAGATTTCTTTGAGAAATCAGGTTTATTGTATTCTCGAGTTTTACGAAATATTCCCTTCTTCAGGTGTGTAACATGAATTGATCATTCGTTAGCTTAACAAAAGCTTTGTGCAACCCGCACTTAATTGTATCGATAATATTGATATCGCTAATATCGATAATACAAGTACAAGTTAGTTAGTAGATATCGTAATATCTACTAACTAACGTATACATATATTGATACAGAAGTTATTAGTATTAATTAAGTACCGTGAGATCAAAAAAAAGATGATTCTGAGCAGGCCTTGACTAGCATTCTAGAACCAGTGTAGCCAATCGTGTTGTACTAGTCAAGGCCTGCTTAGAATCATTTTTTTTTCGATCTCATGGTATATTACCGGTATGATAGACCAGTAATTAATTAGCAATTGATATTATTGGTATTAATTACCGATAATATCGATGTTCATCGATATTATCTTAGCAGAATATCGGTATTATCGATAACATTTTGGCTAGTCTGAACTCACAACGAATTCATATCACTGGTCTCGATGTAATTTGACGAAATGTTCTTATAGATAAAAAAATCTAATAAATATGACCTCTTGTTGGTGTCAGTAGGCCAGTACGTTGATTTACCTGTAGAATGCACTAAGCATCCACAGACATGTATTGCTCGACTAGGGCTGCTTGGAGCTCATCCAAGTAGTGTTTCAGCTGGCTTGTTTTGTAACCTTTCTGCATAACTCTGTTCAATAAGGGAGGTGAAGCTAGCACGTCGTTGTCTGGTCGCTGATTCTTCTGGTTTCTGTTGTGCCTTCTGGATTTTTGTTGCACAATTTTTGCAGCTCTTTGATTACTTCACACCCTCTATAGTTTGCTTGGTGTGACTTGCCTGTACTTTCGCAGTCAGCTATTTGTTGTTTTCCTATGCATCTGACACATCTCGGAACTTTCCAGCAGAATCTAGTGTGACCCCACGCCTGGCAATTTTTATAGCACGGGATTTTTGCAGGAGCTCAATATTGACTAGAGCTCCCTGAATGGTCTTGATTTCATATATATTTTCTACAGGTGTTCGACTAGTGAAACCAATCTTGAACATAGGAAAAAGTTTCTTGGTTTTTCGTTGGAGAATATTGGAGACTTCCACAGTTGGCAGCCCTCTTACTTCTAATTCTTCTTTCATTCGTGTTATGTCACAGTTTTCAGGAAAATTTTTGACAATAACTTTCGGAGGCCTTGATTGTTTATTTTCGTAGGTCGACCTTTGTTTGATTCAGAAATCTTGTAGCTTTCCTATATGTTTCTTCTGTTTCTGTGTTTAGTTTAACATGTAAAGTGCCATGCGGTATCATCAGTATTTATGATATTTTGGCCCAGCGAGACCACACGTGTCTCGCAGCTCAAATTTTTATAATATGCTGCCTGCGACCACACTGGTCTGTTATATCAGTGCTTTGATTATGGAGCAGTAAAATAGGTGGCCTAAACCACTGGCTTGTGTGTAAGCTGCGCTCAAGTGGTCTCGCTCGGCTTGATAGTTGTGGTTCAGCTACAAGGAGTAATTTGTTAAAATAAGCTTGTGGACCCAGAAATCAACTGTTTTTCTACGTCATTGTGGCACTTTACATGTTAAAAGTTGTTCCATTTGCCGTCTAGTAATCTGAAATTGTGTTATATGTTTACATAAGTTTGCATATAATGCCTGATAATTCTCTTCGGATCTACGTCATATGTATATCATAATTGGTGAAGGTTTCGGAATGTTTTTTTCTACTTTGGTAGTGCTGATTTTTAAGGCTGTTCTCTGTTGCAAAGGTGTTGTTGCTGTTGCGCAGCATATGAAATTCTCCGTCTGTTTTGCTGTGCTCTTAACTAAGTATAGTTATGTCTCATTCAGTAATTTTGCAATTTCTACAGCAAGTAAACTGCATCTTGCGTTGAACCCACAGATCGTTTTTAACCTTTATTATAACTAAAATGTACATCAGCAATTAGAAAAAAAATTATTCTGTGAGCTAATTATATGTGTTGTTGGCATGAAAAGTCCAACACCAAGCGGCGCGGTCACGCTTACTCCTTCACGAGGGTAGGGATGTTGCATTATTTTGTCAGGTCACAGGGCTATTTGTGTTTTAATCTCCTGAGGTTCTGAGTTCAGGTTGTGTTAACGGTAGGACTAGGTTATTAGGATGTCCTATGAGGCGATCCCTGTGTCTGACAGCTCGATCCATAATTAAATCCCATACAAATATGTAGCGTAAAATACGCTTGAAATCTCTGGACAATATCTACGTTGGAGAAACTAGAACAGTCCCATAGTTCACATCCAGTCCAAATGGGCTTTGTATAAAAGCAATTTATTTTCTATAGAAAGGCATGATTTATAATCTAATATTGTTTTTGATTTTTAGATCAACCTCTTTTCATTTTTTGGTAATATGATATGTGCAAACCTAGATATTTGACTGATTCAGTTTGAGGGCACCCATTAACCTTGATCTTCCATTTTTGTAGCCAGGTTTCAATCTGATTTAGGCTATCTTGCAATAGATTTGATGCAGTTTGAGGGTCTGTCACGGGCAAGAATTGCTGTATCGTCGGCAAAAGTTTCGATTACTGTGCCGGTGTTTGAATTAGGTCTGTAGTGAAAAGATAATATAATACTGGCCCCAAAACGCTTCCTTGGGGGACTCCAGCTGTGAAGTACGGTTTCCAAATTTTGTTTGAACATATCGATTTGAGAGATAGGTTTTGAATAGGAAGTAGGTATTGATATGGGAAAATAATTTTGATTTTAAAGAGGAGCTCCTGGTGCCACATTTTGTCAACCGTTTGGTTGACATCTATAAACACTACAGTACAGTAAGTCTTGTGTTCTAAAGATTTTTTTATGATGTTAGTTATCCGGTGGCATTATTGGATGATAGAGTGGAATTTCCTAAAACCAAATTGATGTTGTGGGATGTGTTCGGTTTAGTAACAGTTTTTCCAATAGTTTAGATATCACTAGTAGCAGACTAATTGGGCGCTATAGTTGCACTTCGGTTGACGATTTACCTGGTTTTAATACGAAGATAATTTGTGCTATCTTCAGTTGTGTTGGCCAATGTACAAGGCGAACTAGGGCGTTGAAAAGTGTTGGCAAGACTCTCACCCCCCATCCTGAAGAATTTCCCCAGGTATTAGGTTATATCCTGGTGCTTTATAGTATTTTAGAAGTTTTATCTCATCACAGTGTTTGCTGAGTGGGGAATTACTTATTTAGTTCTCTTTCGGTGGTGTGATATGATGTTGTTGGGGAATCTTGTGCTTGTCTTTTATTCATTTGTTTTGTAGAGTCTTCCATGTCGTTTCCCCTGTTTATTTTCTTATTAATTTCAGGGTCCTGTTGCATTGCTAACCAAGAGTTTATTGTTTCTGATTTTTGATGTATAACCTTTATTTCTTGCCTCGGATAGGTACGGCTTCAAAGGTTTTCTAATTTCCCAGCTTTCCTTATCCATTTCTTCACTAATCCAGATATTTGATCCTTTTAGTTTCGATTTGTTCTTTAGGAGCTCTGCTTTCTTAATTCAGGTAGTTAGTCCAATTTTGGCCTCCTCTCATTTTTTTTGTTTGTTTTAAAATATGGTCATTTTTAGGTGTCAAAATTTTTATTGTAAACAAAGTTTATAACCTTAAATTGAAACTGAAATGTCATTCTGTGGATGTGGCTAAAGTACCAATTCAAAATAATTCAATTTCACAGCCTACCCTAATGGTTTTTTTATTGATCTGTTGTTATTGTGTTACAAAGTAACCTTACAAATTAAGAATCTAAGATTTTCTTTATTTACTATAAAAATAAACTTTATACATGTAAATCATTTATAAATACATTTAAATTACTTTTGATGTAGAAATAGCAACCTAATTTAACTAACTCGAAAAATGCGAGCTTGTTCTGCTCCATGATCAATGCCAATATCGTGATGTTATTGTTCTTCATCTCTGAACTGTTTAATAGTGTCCAATAACTCCTTATTAACGTTAGGATCTTCCATAAGCTCACACAGTTGATCATTATAATGTTCAACGATTATTGTTTCAACTGCAACCATACAAGCTATAGCAGCCTTATCAATCACTTAAAAGCGCAGAGTCAGCTCCTAACGCAAACCCAACAATGTTCCAAATAGGTGCAATAACAGTAGGACGAAGTCGGTATTTCTTAATTAATTTTTCAAATTTTGCTCGATGCCGATATTACAAAGTAAATGATTGTTGTTGGTTATAAGTTCAATTTTGACCAGTCCAGTTCATATGTAATGCGGGATTAAAGACATTGCCTAATGGCAACATCTTATGAATGCTTTATTTACATAAATAATACCAACTAGTGAAATATAATAATATTATTATTATTTTAATCTACCTTGAGGTCAGCAGTTTAATCTCAATCGCCGTTCGAGGCTCACAATTTGTTATCACAGTGTGCTTCCACTTTAGCGTCTGCACTCTTTAAAGCCCGAACTCAAATCGAAGTTGCTTCTTTTTAACTACTGTTAAATACATTTCGTATGTAAACGAACGAAAAGCTGATACGATTGTGGTTTGTCATGCAGGCAAATTATTAAACTACCTATTTAAAGAAAAACCATTATATGCAAATATTTATTAAAATATCAATCACAGTGGTTAATAAAAATATAAATCTTTATATACAATATTAAAATCCACCGGTAACTTCTATGGAAGCACCGTTTACGTACGAACTTTTCTCGGATGCCAAAAAAGCTATTACTTCTGCGACTTCTACAAATTAAAACTGGTAATTGAACCTTATTTAACGTTTCGGAATTTACATACCACTTGATTCACCCATTCTCTTGCACGGTATAAGTGGTAAAATCTTTGCCTTAACTTTATCAGGTACTGCGTCAGTCATCGGTGATTTTATAAAACCAGGAAGGACAGCGTTACATCGAATTCCAAACTGTCCAAACTCTTTCGCAGCAGTTTTAGTCACTAATTCAACCCCAGCTTTACTAGCGCAATAATTCACTTGTCCAATATTTCCATTTTTACCTACGATGCTTCCTATGTTTATAATGGAAGCATTTGGTATTTGCTCTTCGACGATTGCTTGTGCGAACGCTTGCATAACCAAAAACGTTCCCTAAAATACGTTTGCCAATAATTTCCAACAGATTTTAAGTGATATTTTATTCATGTGTTACCTTTAAATTTACATCAATCACTTGTTGAAAATCTTCTTCGGAAAGTTTTAATAAAAAATTATCTCTGGTTATTCCAGCACAGTTAACTATAATCGACGGGGGTTTCTTATATTCGTCCAAAACTTTTTTTAATACTTCTTTTATACTGGTCGATTGACTAACATCAATGGCTACGCTTAGATGATGTTTATCGGATGAAACGTTTGAAATTAAATCGATGGTTTCTTTCGCCGTTTTTAAATTTTGATCCCCTGCTATTATATTTGCACCTTCTCTTGCTAAAATTTGACAGGTAGCTCTGCCTATTCCAGAACCGGCACCTTAAAAATTTTGATTATAAAACACAGAAAAAGTGTTGAAATATTTACAACGACAAGTTTTAGTTCGCACTGTTCGCAGAATACCTGTTATAAAAGCCAATTTTCCTGAAACTAAACCACTCATTTTTAATTATATAAACATAAAACGTAAAGTAATCTAAAATTAAGGACGTGAACTTTGCCCTAGATTGACTTGATAAAATAATCATTATTTTGATAAATTTTAGACATAACCTCACTTTCGTACTTTATTAATTGCTGTTGGAGTTGGGATCGCCTATAAGCCTTAATGTGGCCTTAATCGAAGACAAAGTTGATGAATTTTTCTTCGTTTTTTTTTTTAAATAGGTAGTAATTTATTTATAATTGCTTTGCATGTTGTGAATGTTATGACTGTGGTACTGCCTTCGAAAAATTAGTAACTAAAGGTTATGGAAGGCACATGCTGATCTTAAATCATACTCATTTAATATGCAGTACAAGGGGGTAATTAATTATTAAAATAAAGCCTATTATTATTATAACGTAATTTAAAAAACATCATTAGCGCCTTACAGTTAGGCAACCATCATACCACACAAATCATACTGCCTGCGTTGCCATTGTTCAGTGTATTTCAAAAATTGCACAAATTTACACAGCAATAGCAAATATTGTTAAATCGTAAATAAACCCATTTATCTACGTACCTATAATTTGTAGGTAGTTAGCAATTATTAAGAATTTATAAGTTCGCTGTTTAGTAAAGTATACGCTTGGCAACACCGCAAATTTGTATTTGTACATAACTGTACATAACCTAAAAAAAGTCCGTTAAGTTACGGCGGTAAGTTTTTATATTTGGAATTGTTACGGCAGTAAAATACGTTTATTTGTAATAGTAAGCTAAATCCATTGATTAAAGTACTCAAGATAAACCCAACGTGCCTTCGAACTGCAGTTTTATTTCGGTTTTACAAGATGAATTCTAACCTAAAAGCCGGTAGTGCGATTAAAGAAGTTCTACTGAAAAAACTTTCACTGGCAGTATCGTGTAGTGTTTTATCCCACTTAGTCGTTGTGCTTCTGTACATTTGTGCCGTAAATTTTAATATCCAGTTCAGGAAATGGCTGGGAGATACGTTTAATACACTGACATCCTTCAGTACGTGGTTGTATTTCCTACCATTCTTCGCCATCATCTTCGCTCAAATAATGATATCAGCGAAGGATTACATATTAAAAAGCTCCTATCAGTTGAGTCGTTTTAAAAAGTTGCTAGCTGTGTTCTCCATGCGAATACTAACGCTGGGATTGCTACATATTATCGTTGGAGGGCTCGGAAATTGGTTGTATTTATCATTAAGCGGAGGAATGTATCAATCTCTATTTGTAAAGTGTAAAGAAGAAGAGTATTGTTTAGTTGAAAGTAGCTTTTATATAGTGTTAAGTGGTTTTTGGATCGGTTTATACTTTTTCGTACGAGTTTATATGACCGATAAAAACTTGGTGTTTCCTGTTATCCAACAAAGTAAATTATTACACTTTAAAGCAAAGTTTTTTCCCATACTAAAGGAAAGTAGAAACACGGCCTTTTATCCTGTGATTTATTATTTCTTGGTTTATTATATGTTTGGTCCGTACATCTGTAGTTCTTTGCAACAGATTTTGCAAGTAGGGTTACAGGAAAATGAAGAGTTTAGCATGTTGGTGTATGTATACACATGGCTTTTTAGTGTTTTATGCGTACTGAACATGAATCTGATGAGATTCTTTTTCGAATTATTTTTAACCGAGCCGGTTGAACATCCAGTTATGTCGGCTTATGAAAATGACGCGTCATTAGCAGAAGTTCTGCTTTTAAATAATATACCGATTCTTCAACATTTAGCTTGTCTGGACCTGTATTTATTATCGATTTGGTCGCCTGAACGACGGCAAGCGTTGTTTACATTATCTCAACCAGGCGGGCATCCACATACATGGAATCGTTTAATGGAGGGGGCTTTAAAATTAATAACAGAATTCACCGTTACATTAAATACATCAGCAGATGCCTTATTGGGTAAAGAAGAAAAGATTTTAACCAGAAACGAGATTCTCCTCAATCAATCGTCATTAGCGTTATTAAACATTCAGCTACAAAAACCACCGAAATTTCCACATATGCGTAACATGGTTTTAAAAGAATCAACCGATTCTGCAGATGTTGTCAACATCGTACAAACAACACAAAGCACGAACATGGCGGAAATGTCTGAAACCGTTAGCGTAACTGTTACAAATAAAATCGCAGCGGTTTTGGATAAAATAAAAAACTTCCGAAGTATTAAATATGTATTTGGAGAACTACCAGAGGCTCACATTCAGCACTGCCTGAAAAATGGACAACTAATAGTGTGGATTACGCAAGGTTTGGCTAACGTAGCGGTCGCATCTTTTAACGAAGATCCATACGGAATTGTTCAGAAAGATTTGCCGGTGTTAATAACGAGTTTGGTTCAATTAAAACAAAGCATTGATAAATTAAACAAAGTGGCAATGTTTTCCAGGAAGGGTCAAGGCGTTGATAATTTTAGTTTTAAGATGAAAACCAGTGTTCATGGTGCTGTGCGGAGAAGTTTATTTAATATTTGTAGAACTTTCGGGAAATATTTGAATGACTTTCCTGTTACAAGAGACACAGCTTTACAATTACAGTGTTATTTGTAGAAAGTAGTTTGTAAGAAAATATGTGACTGAACCTTTATAAATTTGGTAATTTTAGGTCATTAGGAATTACAACGTATGTTTATATTTATGAATTGTGTTTATTTAGTTGAATGATTTATTAATCGATTGTAAGGTTAAACTGCACATTTTTCGTTTTGTAAAACAATTTTCCGTTTGTGTTTCTTAAATTGTTTGTAAAATTTGAATAAATAATTATGTACTTTTTTAAACTTCGTATTTGTTAAAAACAACTTCAATATACCGGGTGTTTCAGGTAAGACGCAACATAGGGAAAAACCAATGTATTTTTTTTAGAAAGGAACTGCGATACGTTTGGAATATGTATGGATTCAGTGTTCAACGTATGTTATTGGATTTAGTTAACGCTAGAAAGAGATAGAAATACTGAAGGCATCTGTTATTGCGACACGCCATTATTTCATTGTTTATTTTTTATATTTGTCAATTTTGACAGCGACAATACGCCAAATTGTTAAATTTGCCAGTTATCAAAGAATTACACCTACAATGCAATAAAGCACAATAATTATAGATTCATTATTATTAGATATTATTATATTAAAACAATATGATTTATAGTATATTATACACGACGCTATAATGTATGCTATTATTACCGAGGATAAAGTTTGCAACACGAGCGAGTTTTGCAATTATCCGAGGTAATAGTAGCCATTATAGCGAGTAGTATACTATACTTTATCCTCGACTACAAAATACTAAGAATTTTTAATTAAAATTTAAATGACAACATAACCTATTTCCTTCATTTGACACCAAAAACAATAATGTTACCATGACACCGTGCATAATGAATATTATACACTACAAGTCGTGGATAAAAAAATTTATTTACAATGTCATAATACTTTACATATTTACTAAAATCACTATTTATAGTTATACATTTACAAATTATACATTTTTTTCTATGTAATTTCACACCTATCCATTACATGTACATGAACCAAGAACACCAAAAAAACATCACCAGTAACTTTCCGAACGTAATCTCTTTACATCGTATTCACCATTCTCATGATATGCATTGGGACAATACTCAAATTTATTTACTAACTTAAATTTGTGTTTTCAGAGGAATCTTCTTATTTAAGACAAAATAAAACATTCGATTTCAATAAAAATATTAACGAAGCATTTATTAAAAAAAAATGGATCAGGATCTTGAACTTAACAACTCTTAATTCACAGGTATTTCTACACTTTGACAACTTTCCATGATTATAATTTAACGCTTAATCATTTATTAAATTATAATTTATTATTGAAAAATTGTTTAATTCTTTTAATTTAAAATTGTAAACATAATTATGACATTTTATTAGGTTCACTTTTTTTTACTTGGTAAATGCTTTTGTTTCTTTTATCGCGTCATAATTATTCTAGAAGCATCGATCTTCTTTTATTTCACATATCGATTTTTTTAATTCAAATATGGATGAGCACTGAAAAATGTGTGCACTCTCGGCAGCAACGGAGTTTTGACTGACTTTTCGTAAAACAAACAAATGCTTTGACCAATAATTAGCGAGCTAGGATTTGAATTTTTAGTCAATTTAAAAACTAATTTTACCTTAATTAATTTTAATATCTAATTAAATCCACTTATATTTACATATTTACACAGCTAAAAACAAATGTTAAATTTTGGTATGAAAATTAACATTGTACATAGGTTAAAGCTTAAATTTTATTTCAAACATCGTCTGACTCAAGTGAATAAAACTTAACTAATTATTAAATTTTTCTTAATCATAATTTCAATTAGCACAAAATGTTCGCAATTTTTTTATCTATAACTTATTTCTATAACTTTTAACTTACTTCTTATTAGTTTAGTGATAAAATCGAATTATTGACATATCCAATCTACGTCTTTCGATCGACAGACCTCGGATTCATATTTTTATCTATCCCGTGGAACCAATTATTTTACAGTGCTTTATTTAACAATAAATGTTTATAACAATTACTTTTAAACTGAATTATATTGAAAATTTGATTAATAATGCTTATATTTCGTATAACTTGTAAATCGTAAAGTGTTATTGTAGTATGTTTTATGTGTTAATTTGAATATGTGTGTGAACAAATGTTTAAAATGTGTGAGATATCACAACAATATATTTAATAAATACTACTATCTGAACCCTGCCCCAACAGTCCATATTCCATCTGCTTCTCCCAATCAGTCAACATCAACTGATTCTAATTACGCACCTACGCCTTCACCTGCTTACTCAGACGAATTAAGCGTTACAGATTTAATATAATTTTTTAACTATAACATTTATTGTATCCAAAAACTGCTTTTCATTTAACTCTAACAAACTGACTAAATAAATTCTTACCTTGATGTTTTCTCTGAGTGCTTCAATAATAGCTCTGCATACTTCTGGAATAATCGTGCTGATAGCTTTTGAAATTTTTAGGAATCACCAGTTGCTAAAAAACGTAATGTTGCACAGGAATAGCATCCCTAAATTTGGTATTCCGTTTTGATATTTTTGGAGCTATGAGATTAATTAATATTTCAAAATCTTCAGCCGTCATTAGAGTAAAATTTTTAAAGTATCCACCGAGTTCTTGATCCCTTAAATCGGTAAGCAAATTTGTACCACTGTAAATGTCTATTCGTAAACAAATTAGATTGCCACCATCGTCTCTCTCGTCGTTTTCTTCTAGTCAGTATTCAATAAATAATCATAAAAGCAGCAGCAGTGACTTAGACTGATGACATTGTTCCTTCGCAAGCAACAACAAACTGATGCATTGCAATTCGTTGTTTTGCAAGCCCGAACAGTCCACACTTGTATTTGAAGTTGCAGCATTGCAATTTCATTGCATTACAGTGTTCGGCACACTAAAATGCGTAAGTTTGGACCCAGCTTAACATACACATATACATAAATACTACAGTATATTTTGAAGCTACGAAAGTTTCCTTTAGTAATCTTAGGTTCGAATAATTTTTACATTTTGGAGATTCGTTGCAACTAAAAAATGTGTAAATCAATCCTTCATCAATTACACCTTCAATAAAATCACATCTTTGAGGCATCTTAATCGTAACTTTATTAGCTAAAAGGAAATTTCAAAGTTAAAAAATAAATGAAGTATTTTCTTATTTCTTTACTTACTTAAACAAATATTTTAAAAAACCTAGTTCACATCGTTTAAAAGCAAATTTCTGTGGATTTTCATATGTTTATTCAGATTACCTTTAGTTACAGTCCTGTATTCACATAAATTACAAGCAACCGGTTTATCTCCAGTATGAGTACTCATATGCACTTTCAGCTTGCTTTTAACTACAGTCCTGTATTCACATAAATTACAAGCAACCGGTCTATCTCCAGTGTGAAAACTCATATGCAATTTCAGATTGACTTTACGTGCACCCCTGTATTCACATAAATTACAAGCAAACGGTTTTTCTCCAGTATGAGTACTCATATGCAATTTCAGCTTGTTTTTAGTTGTAGTTCTGTATTCACATAAATTACAAGCACACGGCTTTTCTCCAGTATGAAAACTCATATGCAATTTTAGATTGCCTTTACGTGCACCCCTGTATTCACATAAATTACAGGCAAATGGTTTTTCTTGAGTATGAGTATTCATATGATTTTTCAGATATCTTTTAGTTATACTCTTGTATTCACATAAAGTACAAGCAAACGGTTTTTTTCCAGAATGATTACTCATATGCAATTTCAGCTTGGTTTTATTTATACTCCTGTATTCACATAAGTTACAAGCAAACGGCTTTTTTATTAAATGCGTATTTTTATGAGTTCGAAGATTGGACCTATAAGTCGTTCTATATTCACAAACATCACATATAAAACTTTTCCCTTTATTTTTATTCTGGTCATCTTCGTCAACTATAGCAGTTGTTTCTACTTTTATTTTGTCTGTTTCATGTGCACTACTCTCTTTAATTGCAGTTTCTTCGTTTGTATTCCATTCTAAGTTTTGGCTAATACTAGTGTTAGTTTCATTGAAGTTATGTTTTTGTTCAGTATTGCAAAGGATATCATCGTCGAATTCACGTTTAATATCGTCCAAGTAGGGTTCAAGTTTGATTTCTTCTTTGACGATATCTAAATCGAAATCATATTCAAGGTTGGCCTTTGAATTTATTCCAGACATTTTTTATTCAATTTCCTGTAATAATACGTACAAATCACAATAGTAATAATTTACGTTATAAGTCCGGTAAACCAATGTTTACAGTAGCAAGTTGAAATGTTTCGGGACGAGGCGACGGAGGAGCCAAGTCGGGAATTTTGAGATGAGTTACTGTAAAAGTTTACCGGACGTATATTGTACAAAGTTTTATTTCATACTGTGTCGAATTTTTAATTAAAATGTAACAATTTTAATAATTACGCAAATGAACAAAGATAATCTGGTGACCTTATTTATCAATCAAGGTGACAATGGGATCTAATTTTTTCAAAATGATAACAAAGCGTAGTGGTCTATCTGTCTTAGTTGCCAAATAACAACAAACTGGAATTCTAAACTGTCTGGTGTTGTAATTTGCTTCAAAAATGTGGTTCTTCCGAAGGACAAACGTCAGGTGTGCCCTTTGATACTGAGGAAGAAGCAGAGAACATGATATCCGGACTTGTCCAGGCAAAATCTGGAGCCAAATATGAATTGGCTTTTAAAAGGTATGAGCAGTGGTGCAATTTGAAGAACATAAAGGACATCACTAACGAAAAAGCATTGCTTGTATATTGTATATCTTTTCTTGTATTTGTGAGTTGTCAATTTCATTATCGCACTCATTGGGATATCAAGGCTATTACATATCTAAAATGAGTGCGATATACAGTATTTTTCACCTAGGATTTGGGTTGTGTCGTCAGTTGGATTGTGAATTTATCAACAGTGCGTTGATAAATTCACAATCCAACTATACTCTATACTTCATCTCTTTCTAAACTAGGTTTTCATTACCGACTGTGCACGAATGCGTGTCTAAACAGACAGTTTTTGGACGGGGCAAGTTGACGTCAACCCAAATGCTAGATGAAAAATACTGTAGTATAACTTATCCCACGGTGATAGATAAAGGTTCATTTAGCAGACTGTAATGTGTCTGGGAAATCAAAGAATGTGACACAGTATGAAATAATAGTATATTACATAACGAGAGTTATAAGAAGTTTATTACATGCGAGTAGAAAAGTTGTGTAGCGGCTCGCGCAGTAATTCTACGAGCATGTAATAAGCTTACAACTCTAGTTGTGTACTATACTTTTTCTACGACGACATTTATTCATAATAATAAAAGGCATAATGCTTTCTAAATTACAACAGCGAATTTTAATCTGTCACAATAGCTTCTAACGATTCGATTTTGTTTCAACAATCAATGATGACTCGCAGCACTGCAGTAACAAACAAGGTTAAGCTAAGTAATTTTTTTTATTACGTATCAGTCATCTCATTACGTATCAGTGTGTGTAATGATATATTTACTTAACAAGTAAACCGTAGGTAATAGGATTGTTATGTGATCAGAGGTAATGGGCAACTTATTAGTATAGGAGTAGAAAAAAAATATTACAAACAGCGTTTGGTAACTAGTGACTCACCTGTAATTATTTAAAAATACAGAGCAACAAGCAGATAATAATAATTGAGTATTTTTATTGGTAAACACCGCAATAAGCAGATTAGCACACGTAAGAACTAATCAGTAAAATAGGTAACTTTTGGAAGTGGTTATTATATCGGCGCCGTAATCGATTATACAAAGTAGTTAAAATGTCAGATTTAGTAAGGCTATATTTACAGATTAACACAAAAAAAAAGTTGAACAAGGTACACTTCGCTTCTCTCACTAGTGCAAGCGCGATGGTTATACCCAAAGCTTGCTTGCCTTGTCGGTCTCAGCCCATTCAGTAGGATTAGATGCAGAGACGCCCTTCCAGTTACGCTATATCAGGGTTGGGATTGCTATTACAATTGTAATAAATCTATTACAGTGAGCATGTACTTATTACGCTATTACTATAAAATGTAATAGCACAATACTACTATAAAAATAATAATAATCTGATATTATATATAATATTTTGTTATTAATACTTAAATATAAGCATATTCAGTTGTTATACACTATTGAATTTCCCGCTAATATTCAACCTATTACAATCTATTACACTTGCGCACTAAATTCTATTACAAACTGTCATTCCTAAAATCCCAACCCTGCGCTATATATTCATTCAACGGGTCTTGGTAACTTACTGTAGCATTGTAACATTCTAACAATAGAGAGGTCGCTTAGCCTAGCATAGACCGAATAATAATAACTGTCTATAGTGTCTATCAGTCTATCTATTACCCGGCCCTGGAAAACTATTAGAAAATTTGTTTGCACTAAATCTATGACCTTTATAATCCCGTTCTATAATCGTTTACGGCGCCGATATAATAACCACTTCCAAAAGTTAACCTATTTTTCCATTACTGCTTACATGTGTTAATTGATAGTATTTGGTTTAATGTACTTAGTGCTTACTACGGTGTTTACCGGTAAAAATACTCAATTATTATTATCCGCTTCTTGCTTAGTGCGTGTGCAGGAGGGATACATTGTTATCTGTATTTTAAAATAATTGCAGGTTAGTCACTAGTTACCAAACAACCAAACGCTGTTTGTAATATTCTTTGTGATTTGTATTATTACAGGAACTTGAATAAAAAATGACTGAAACAAATTCAAAGGCTAACCCTGAATATGATTTCGATTTGAATATCGTCAAAAAAGAAATCAAACTTGAACCCTACTTGGACAATATAAAAAGTGAATTCGGCAATGATATCCTTTGCAATACCGAGCAAAAACATAACTACAATGAAACTAATACTAATATTAGCCAAAACTCTGAACGGAATACGAGGGAGGAAACTGCAATTAGTGAGAGTAGTGCACATGAAGTGGACAAAATAAAAATTGAAACAACTTATGTAGTTAATCCTTTTGACAATGATTTGGATATCGTCAAAGAAGAAATCAAACTTGAACACTATTTGGACAATATAAAAAGTGAATTCGGTGATGATATCCCTTACAATACCGAAGAAAAACATAACTTAAATGAAACTAACACTAATATTACTCGTCGATCCAGTCATCAAACTCATAACAATATGCATTTAATAAAAAAACCGTTTGCTTGTAATTTATGTGAATACAGGACTGTTACTAAAAGCAAGCTGAAATTGCATATGAGTACTTATACTGGAGAAAAACCGTTTGCCTGTAATTTATGCGAATACAGGAGTGTAACTAAAGATAAGCTGAAATTGCATATGAGTACTCATGCTGGCGATAAACCGTTTGCTTGTAATTTATGTGAATACAGGAGCGTAACTAAAAATATGCTGAATATACATATGAGTAATCATACAGGAGAAAAACCATTTGCTTGTAATTTATGTGAATACAGGACTGTATCTAAAAGCAAGCTGAAAGTGCATATGAGCACTCATACTGGAGATAAACCAGTTGCTTGTAATATATGTAAATACAGGACTGTAACTAAAAGTATGCTGAATAAACATATGCGTACTCATACTGGAGATAAACCGGTTGCTTGTAATTTATGTGAATACAGGACTGTAACTAAAAGTATGCTGAATAAACATATGAGTACTCATACTGGGGATAAACCATTTGCTTGCAATTTATGTGAATTCAGGAGTGCAACTAAAGGCAGCCTGAAAGTGCATATGAGTATTCATACTGGAGATAAACCGGTTGCTTGTAATTTATGTGAATACAGGACTGCAGTTAAAAGCAAGCTGAAACTGCATATGAGTACTCACACTGGCGATAAACCGTTTGCGTGTAATTTATGTGAATACAGGAGTGTAACTAAAAGTAAGCTGAAATTGCATATGAGAAATCATACTGGCGATAAACCGTTTGCTTGTAATGTATGTGAATACAGGAGTGTAACCAAAAGTAAGCTGAAATTGCATATGAGTACTCATACTGGAGATAAACCGTTTGCTTGTAATTTATGTGAATACAGGACTGTAACTAAAAGTATGCTGAATAGACATATGAAGATTCACAGAAATGAAAAATAATTTGCTTTTAAACGATGTGGACTAGGTTTTTAAAATATTTGTTCAAGTAAGTAAAGAAAATACTTCGTTTATTTTTTAAATTTGAAATTTTCTTTTAGCTAATAAAATTACAATTAAGATGCCTCAAAGATGTGATTTTATTGGGCGTAATTACTCTGAAGATGCAACTGATAAGCGATTGATTCACACATTTCTTAGTTGCAACGAATCTCCAAAATGTTAAAAATTATTCAAACCTAAGATTAATAAAGGACACTTCGTAGCTTCAAAATATAGTGTAGTACCTATTTATTACATTTAAATAAATAAGATTTCATATACAACTGTTTAAATAGCTTTATTTAATAAATATAAAAAAAATAGTTGGTAACTATTCTTTAACCTTTTCACTGCGGCCGACTTCCGACTTCAGCTAAGCCCACTGCGCGGGAGACTTTTCCGCGTTAGGTAGGCGTGTGCATGCTTGTACAGAAAAACTCGCTAAAATCTGACGTAGACTACACAAACTACACAGATGAGTAGTTTGTGGTAGACCAAAGTCGAAGCTGCAGCAACTGCCAAGAAGCACTGAACCTTCCCACACCACTACACAACAATATACGGCCTACGCAGTTACGTAAAACAGAAAACGAAAATAGTCGGCTTTCGCAGTAGAGACACGTAAACTCAGAGCCGCCAATATTCGTCTTTCGCAGTCAAAAGGTTAATCTTAAGTTTTCAACGATACCTTAAAAGATTTTAACAATTCAATTTAATTTGACCAAAGTGTAATGGTTGGAATTACCATTGCATTACATGATATTTATATTTAAAACACCCCACAGACTATACAATTTATCGTACAACATGAGTTGATTCAACTGTTTGAATGACAATTGGAATAATGCAGAAACAACCCCAAGTCCATGTGACATTTGAACTTCTGGCCTCTTTTAACATGACCTGCAGTCACTTATTATAACGACAGATCAATAAAAATACCAATTAGGGTAGGCTGTGAAATTGAATTATTTTGAATTGGTACTTTAGCCACATCCACAGAATGACAGTTTATAACGTTTGTAATTTGACATTTTTATTGAAAACAAAGTTTATAACCTTAAATTGAAACTGAAACAAAAAAATGAAAAAATTATTAATTTACGATATTGAAATTTACATAAAACTATAGGAGTTGTTGAAAATGTTGTCCATTTACGTCTAAACATAAATGAATTCTTCTTTGCAAATCCAGCAAAAACATTATGTAACATTTGAGGTGAGTTGTTGAAAAAAATGAGGGTTTTCACTTGACCACCACCTCATATTCTGTGAATTGACATATCCAAAAAGATAAAACCAGGCCTTATCAGAAAAAAATACAGTGTTCAGAGCTGTTTCATTGTTGAGATTAGTTTGAAACCAATTGCAGAATTCTATTCGTCTTGGAGGGTCTATTGGTAAAAGTTCATGAAAACATTGTAGTTTATATGCATGATGGTTTAAATCTTTTTTTAGGATTGTTCGAGTTGTGCCATAAGATAAATTTATTCTAATTAATCTAATGGAAATTTTTGGCTGTTCATCCATAATCTGCCGGGCAGCTTCAATCGTTGCTTCTGTTCGTCTAAGCGGCGGTCCACTTCCACTTTTACGAGCGACACTACCACTTTAATTGAACACTAAATCACGTATTCTTCACGAAAATCAGTCATGCAGTCATGAAGTTAATATTGCCACTCTCCATTTATTCTTACGCCGGTTCGAAAGAAACATTCAATAGCTTTCGCTTTTTGTTGTGTAGTGAATACCATTTTTTCCAACTTTAAATTTTTTCACCAAATAAAAAACTTAAAAAATTTGACAAGCGCGTTCAGTTTTAAATTTTCATGTCAGAAATGTCATTCTGTGGATGTGGCTAAAGTACCAATTCAAAATAATTCAATTTCACAGCCTACCCTAATTGGTTTTTTTATTGATCTGTCGTTATTAGCTATTATCACAAACTACCCATCTCCCATAGCTTGATAGTTTGTGGCTATTATGCTGATACAACAGTGGTAAATTTCAGAATTCGCCGGAAAATATTTAACTCATGTGTTCCTATTACCAAAATTTCGTTTTCGAGTGCGACAAATTATCAATTTTGGACTGAAATACAAAGCCAAACTTACCCTTCCTAACTCATGTGTTCCTATTATCAAGAGTTCATTTTCGAGTGCGACAAATTATCAATTTTAGATTGAAATACAAAGCCAAACTTACCCTTCTTAACCCATGTGTTCCTGTTACAAACAGTTGATTTACGAGTATGAAAAATTGTTAATTTTGGACTGAAATACATAGCCAAACTTACCCTTCTTAGCTCATGTGTTCCTGTTACAGACATTTAGTTTTCGAGTGCGAAACATTATTAATTTTAGACTGAAATACAAAGCCCAACTTACCCTTCTTAACTCATGTGTTTCTATTACCAAGAGTTCATTTTCGAGTGCGACAAATTATCAATTTTAGACTGAAATACAAAGCCAAACTTACCCTTCTTAACCCATGTGTTCCTGTTACAAACAGTTCATTTTCGAGTATGAAAAATTTATAATTTTAAACTGAAATACAAAGCCCAACTTACCCTTCTTAACTCATGTGTTCCTATTACCAAAAGCTCGTTTTCGAGTGCGACAAATTATCAATTTTAGATTGAAATACAAAGCCAAACTTACCCTTCCTAACTCATGTGTTCCTATTATCAAGAGTTCATTTTCGAGTGCGACAAATTATCAATTTTAGATTGAAATACAAAGCCAAACTTACCCTTCTTAACCCATGTGTTCCTGTTACAAACAGTTGATTTACGAGTATGAAAAATTGTTAATTTTGGACTGAAATACATAGCCAAACTTACCCTTCTTAGCTCATGTGTTCCTGTTACAGACATTTAGTTTTCGAGTGCGAAACATTATTAATTTTAGACTGAAATACAAAGCCCAACTTACCCTTCTTAACTCATGTGTTTCTATTACCAAAAGTTCGTTTTCGAGTGCGACAAATTATTAATTTTGGACTGAAATACAAAGCCAAACTTACCCTTCTTAACTCATGTGTTCCTATTACCAAGAGTTCATTTTCGAGTGCGACAAATTATCAATTTTAGACTGAAATACAAAGCCAAACTTACCCTTCTTAACCCATGTCTTCCTGTTACAAACATTTAGTTTTCGAGTGCGAAACATTATTAATTTTGGACTGAAATACAAAGCCCCACTTACCCTTCTTAGCTCATGTGTTCCTATTACCAAAAGTTCGTTTTCGAGTGTGACAAATTATCATCATTTTTTGAGTGAAATACAAAGCCAAACTTATCCTTCTTAACTCATGTGTTCCTGTTACCAAAAGTTCGTTTTCGAGTGCGACAAATTATCAATTTTGGACTGAAATCAAAGCCAAACTTACCCTTCTTAACTCATGTGTTCCGGTTACAAACAGTTCATTTTCGAGTATGAAAAATTATTAATTTTGGATTGAAATACAAAGCCAAACTTACCCTTCTTAACCCATGTGTTCCTGTTACAAACAGTTGATTTACGAGTATGAAAAATTGTTAATTTTGGACTGAAATACATAGCCAAACTTACCCTTCTTAGCTCATGTGTTCCTGTTACAGACATTTAGTTTTCGAGTGCGAAACATTATTAATTTTAGACTGAAATACAAAGCCCAACTTACCCTTCTTAACTCATGTGTTTCTATTACCAAAAGTTCGTTTTCGAGTGCGACAAATTATTAATTTTGGACTGAAATACAAAGCCAAACTTACCCTTCTTAACTCATGTGTTCCTATTACCAAGAGTTCATTTTCGAGTGCGACAAATTATCAATTTTAGACTGAAATACAAAGCCAAACTTACCCTTCTTAACCCATGTCTTCCTGTTACAAACATTTAGTTTTCGAGTGCGAAACATTATTAATTTTGGACTGAAATACAAAGCCCCACTTACCCTTCTTAGCTCATGTGTTCCTATTACCAAAAGTTCGTTTTCGAGTGTGACAAATTATCATCATTTTTTGAGTGAAATACAAAGCCAAACTTATCCTTCTTAACTCATGTGTTCCTGTTACCAAAAGTTCGTTTTCGAGTGCGACAAATTATCAATTTTGGACTGAAATCAAAGCCAAACTTACCCTTCTTAACTCATGTGTTCCGGTTACAAACAGTTCATTTTCGAGTATGAAAAATTATTAATTTTGGATTGAAATACAAAGCCAAACTTACCCTTCTTAACCCATGTGTTCCTGTTACAAACAGTTGATTTACGAGTATGAAAAATTGTTAATTTTGGACTGAAATACATAGCCAAACTTACCCTTCTTAGCTCATGTGTTCCTGTTACAGACATTTAGTTTTCGAGTGCGAAACATTATTAATTTTAGACTGAAATACAAAGCCCAACTTACCCTTCTTAACTCATGTGTTTCTATTACCAAGAGTTCATTTTCGAGTGCGACAAATTATCAATTTTAGACTGAAATACAAAGCCAAACTTACCCTTCTTAACCCATGTGTTCCTGTTACAAACAGTTCATTTTCGAGTATGAAAAATTTATAATTTTAAACTGAAATACAAAGCCCAACTTACCCTTCTTAACTCATGTGTTCCTATTACCAAAAGCTCGTTTTCGAGTGCGACAAATTATCAATTTTAGATTGAAATACAAAGCCAAACTTACCCTTCCTAACTCATGTGTTCCTATTATCAAGAGTTCATTTTCGAGTGCGACAAATTATCAATTTTAGATTGAAATACAAAGCCAAACTTACCCTTCTTAACCCATGTGTTCCTGTTACAAACAGTTGATTTACGAGTATGAAAAATTGTTAATTTTGGACTGAAATACATAGCCAAACTTACCCTTCTTAGCTCATGTGTTCCTGTTACAGACATTTAGTTTTCGAGTGCGAAACATTATTAATTTTAGACTGAAATACAAAGCCCAACTTACCCTTCTTAACTCATGTGTTTCTATTACCAAAAGTTCGTTTTCGAGTGCGACAAATTATTAATTTTGGACTGAAATACAAAGCCAAACTTACCCTTCTTAACTCATGTGTTCCTATTACCAAGAGTTCATTTTCGAGTGCGACAAATTATCAATTTTAGACTGAAATACAAAGCCAAACTTACCCTTCTTAACCCATGTCTTCCTGTTACAAACATTTAGTTTTCGAGTGCGAAACATTATTAATTTTGGACTGAAATACAAAGCCCCACTTACCCTTCTTAGCTCATGTGTTCCTATTACCAAAAGTTCGTTTTCGAGTGTGACAAATTATCATCATTTTTTGAGTGAAATACAAAGCCAAACTTATCCTTCTTAACTCATGTGTTCCTGTTACCAAAAGTTCGTTTTCGAGTGCGACAAATTATCAATTTTGGACTGAAATCAAAGCCAAACTTACCCTTCTTAACTCATGTGTTCCGGTTACAAACAGTTCATTTTCGAGTATGAAAAATTATTAATTTTGGATTGAAATACAAAGCCAAACTTACCCTTCTTAACCCATGTGTTCCTGTTACAAACAGTTGATTTACGAGTATGAAAAATTGTTAATTTTGGACTGAAATACATAGCCAAACTTACCCTTCTTAGCTCATGTGTTCCTGTTACAGACATTTAGTTTTCGAGTGCGAAACATTATTAATTTTAGACTGAAATACAAAGCCCAACTTACCCTTCTTAACTCATGTGTTTCTATTACCAAAAGTTCGTTTTCGAGTGCGACAAATTATTAATTTTGGACTGAAATACAAAGCCAAACTTACCCTTCTTAACTCATGTGTTCCTATTACCAAGAGTTCATTTTCGAGTGCGACAAATTATCAATTTTAGACTGAAATACAAAGCCAAACTTACCCTTCTTAACCCATGTCTTCCTGTTACAAACATTTAGTTTTCGAGTGCGAAACATTATTAATTTTGGACTGAAATACAAAGCCCCACTTACCCTTCTTAGCTCATGTGTTCCTATTACCAAAAGTTCGTTTTCGAGTGTGACAAATTATCATCATTTTTTGAGTGAAATACAAAGCCAAACTTATCCTTCTTAACTCATGTGTTCCTGTTACCAAAAGTTCGTTTTCGAGTGCGACAAATTATCAATTTTGGACTGAAATCAAAGCCAAACTTACCCTTCTTAACTCATGTGTTCCGGTTACAAACAGTTCATTTTCGAGTATGAAAAATTATTAATTTTGGATTGAAATACAAAGCCAAACTTACCCTTCTTAACCCATGTGTTCCTGTTACAAACAGTTGATTTACGAGTATGAAAAATTGTTAATTTTGGACTGAAATACATAGCCAAACTTACCCTTCTTAGCTCATGTGTTCCTGTTACAGACATTTAGTTTTCGAGTGCGAAACATTATTAATTTTAGACTGAAATACAAAGCCCAACTTACCCTTCTTAACTCATGTGTTTCTATTACCAAGAGTTCATTTTCGAGTGCGACAAATTATCAATTTTAGACTGAAATACAAAGCCAAACTTACCCTTCTTAACCCATGTGTTCCTGTTACAAACAGTTCATTTTCGAGTATGAAAAATTTATAATTTTAAACTGAAATACAAAGCCCAACTTACCCTTCTTAACTCATGTGTTCCTATTACCAAAAGCTCGTTTTCGAGTGCGACAAATTATCAATTTTAGATTGAAATACAAAGCCAAACTTACCCTTCCTAACTCATGTGTTCCTATTATCAAGAGTTCATTTTCGAGTGCGACAAATTATCAATTTTAGATTGAAATACAAAGCCAAACTTACCCTTCTTAACCCATGTGTTCCTGTTACAAACAGTTGATTTACGAGTATGAAAAATTGTTAATTTTGGACTGAAATACATAGCCAAACTTACCCTTCTTAGCTCATGTGTTCCTGTTACAGACATTTAGTTTTCGAGTGCGAAACATTATTAATTTTAGACTGAAATACAAAGCCCAACTTACCCTTCTTAACTCATGTGTTTCTATTACCAAAAGTTCGTTTTCGAGTGCGACAAATTATTAATTTTGGACTGAAATACAAAGCCAAACTTACCCTTCTTAACTCATGTGTTCCTATTACCAAGAGTTCATTTTCGAGTGCGACAAATTATCAATTTTAGACTGAAATACAAAGCCAAACTTACCCTTCTTAACCCATGTCTTCCTGTTACAAACATTTAGTTTTCGAGTGCGAAACATTATTAATTTTGGACTGAAATACAAAGCCCCACTTACCCTTCTTAGCTCATGTGTTCCTATTACCAAAAGTTCGTTTTCGAGTGTGACAAATTATCATCATTTTTTGAGTGAAATACAAAGCCAAACTTATCCTTCTTAACTCATGTGTTCCTGTTACCAAAAGTTCGTTTTCGAGTGCGACAAATTATCAATTTTGGACTGAAATCAAAACCAAACTTACCCTTCTTAACTCATGTGTTCCGGTTACAAACAGTTCATTTTCGAGTATGAAAAATTATTAATTTTGGATTGAAATACAAAGCCAAACTTACCCTTCTTAACCCATGTGTTCCTGTTACAAACAGTTGATTTACGAGTATGAAAAATTGTTAATTTTGGACTGTAATACATAGCCAAACTTACCCTTCTTAGCTCATGTGTTCCTGTTACAGACATTTAGTTTTCGAGTGCGAAACATTATTAATTTTAGACTGAAATACAAAGCCCAACTTACCCTTCTTAACTCATGTGTTTCTATTACCAAAAGTTCGTTTTCGAGTGCGACAAATTATTAATTTTGGACTGAAATACAAAGCCAAACTTACCCTTCTTAACTCATGTGTTCCTATTACCAAGAGTTCATTTTCGAGTGCGACAAATTATCAATTTTAGACTGAAATACAAAGCCAAACTTACCCTTCTTAACCCATGTCTTCCTGTTACAAACATTTAGTTTTCGAGTGCGAAACATTATTAATTTTGGACTGAAATACAAAGCCCCACTTACCCTTCTTAGCTCATGTGTTCCTATTACCAAAAGTTCGTTTTCGAGTGTGACAAATTATCATCATTTTTTGAGTGAAATACAAAGCCAAACTTATCCTTCTTAACTCATGTGTTCCTGTTACCAAAAGTTCGTTTTCGAGTGCGACAAATTATCAATTTTGGACTGAAATCAAAGCCAAACTTACCCTTCTTAACTCATGTGTTCCGGTTACAAACAGTTCATTTTCGAGTATGAAAAATTATTAATTTTGGATTGAAATACAAAGCCAAACTTACCCTTCTTAACCCATGTGTTCCTGTTACAAACAGTTGATTTACGAGTATGAAAAATTGTTAATTTTGGACTGAAATACATAGCCAAACTTACCCTTCTTAGCTCATGTGTTCCTGTTACAGACATTTAGTTTTCGAGTGCGAAACATTATTAATTTTAGACTGAAATACAAAGCCCAACTTACCCTTCTTAACTCATGTGTTTCTATTACCAAGAGTTCATTTTCGAGTGCGACAAATTATCAATTTTAGACTGAAATACAAAGCCAAACTTACCCTTCTTAACCCATGTGTTCCTGTTACAAACAGTTCATTTTCGAGTATGAAAAATTTATAATTTTAAACTGAAATACAAAGCCCAACTTACCCTTCTTAACTCATGTGTTCCTATTACCAAAAGCTCGTTTTCGAGTGCGACAAATTATCAATTTTAGATTGAAATACAAAGCCAAACTTACCCTTCCTAACTCATGTGTTCCTATTATCAAGAGTTCATTTTCGAGTGCGACAAATTATCAATTTTAGATTGAAATACAAAGCCAAACTTACCCTTCTTAACCCATGTGTTCCTGTTACAAACAGTTGATTTACGAGTATGAAAAATTGTTAATTTTGGACTGAAATACATAGCCAAACTTACCCTTCTTAGCTCATGTGTTCCTGTTACAGACATTTAGTTTTCGAGTGCGAAACATTATTAATTTTAGACTGAAATACAAAGCCCAACTTACCCTTCTTAACTCATGTGTTTCTATTACCAAAAGTTCGTTTTCGAGTGCGACAAATTATTAATTTTGGACTGAAATACAAAGCCAAACTTACCCTTCTTAACTCATGTGTTCCTATTACCAAGAGTTCATTTTCGAGTGCGACAAATTATCAATTTTAGACTGAAATACAAAGCCAAACTTACCCTTCTTAACCCATGTCTTCCTGTTACAAACATTTAGTTTTCGAGTGCGAAACATTATTAATTTTGGACTGAAATACAAAGCCCCACTTACCCTTCTTAGCTCATGTGTTCCTATTACCAAAAGTTCGTTTTCGAGTGTGACAAATTATCATCATTTTTTGAGTGAAATACAAAGCCAAACTTATCCTTCTTAACTCATGTGTTCCTGTTACCAAAAGTTCGTTTTCGAGTGCGACAAATTATCAATTTTGGACTGAAATCAAAACCAAACTTACCCTTCTTAACTCATGTGTTCCGGTTACAAACAGTTCATTTTCGAGTATGAAAAATTATTAATTTTGGATTGAAATACAAATCCAAACTTACCATTCTTAACTCATGTGTTCCTATTACCAAGCGTTCGTTTTCGAGTGCGACAAATTATCAATTTTGGACTGAAATACAAAGCCAAACTTACCCTAATTAACTCATGTGTCCCTGTTACAAACAGTACATTTTCGATTATTAAAAATTATTAATTTTGGAGTGAAATACAAAGCCAAACTTACCCTTCTTAGCTCATGTGTTCTTGTTACAGACATTTAGTTTTCGAGTGCGAAACATTATTAATTTTAAACTGAAATACAAAGCCCAACTTACCCTTCTTAACTCATGTGTTCCTATTACCAAGAGTTCGTTTTCGAGTGCGACAAATTATCAATTTTGGACTGAAATACAAAGCCAAAGTTACCCTTCTTAGCTCATGTGTTTCTGTTACAAACAGTTCATTTTCGAGTTCGACAAATTATCAATTTTAGACTGAAATACAAAGTCAAACTTACCCTTCTTAACCCATGTGTTTCTGTTACAAACAGTTCATTTTCGAGTATGAAAAATTATTAATTTTGGACTGAAATACAAAGCCAAAGTTACCCTTCTTAGCTCATGTGTTCCCTTACCCTTCTTAACTCATGTGTTCCTGTTACAAACATTTAGTTTTCGAGTGCGAAACATTATTAATTTTGGACTGAAATACAAAGCCCCACTTACCCTTCTTAGCTCATGTGTTCCTATTACCAAAAGCTCGTTTTCGAGTGCGACAAATTATCAATTTTGGACTGAAATACAAAGCCAAACTTACCCTTCCTAACTCATGTGTTCCTATTATCAAGAGTTCATTTTCGAGTTCGACAAATTATCAATTTTAGACTGAAATACAAAGTCAAACTTACCCTTCTTAACGCATGTGTTTCTGTTACAAACAGTTCATTTTCGAGTATGAAAAATTATTAATTTTGGACTGAAATACAAAGCCAAAGTTACCCTTCTTAGCTCATGTGTTCCCTTACCCTTCATAACTCATCTGTTCCTGTTACAAACATTTAGTTTTCGAGTGCGAAACATTATTAATTTTAAACTGAAATACAAAGCCCAACTTACCCTTCTTAACTCATGTGTTCCTATTACCAAAAGCTCGTTTTCGAGTGCGACAAATTATCAATTTTGGACTGAAATACAAAGCCAAACTTACCCTTCTTAACTCATGTGTTCCTATTACCAAGAGTTCATTTTCGAGTGCGACAAATTATCAATTTTAGACTGAAATACAAAGCCAAACTTACCCTTCTTAACCCACGTGTTCCTGTTACAAACAGTTCATTTTCGAGTATGAAAAATTTATAATTTTAAACTGAAATACAAAGCCCAACTTACCCTTCTTAACTCATGTGTTCCTATTACCAAAAGCTCGTTTTCGAGTGCGACAAATTATCAATTTTGGACTGAAATATAAAGCCAAACTTACCCTTCTTAACTCATGTGTTCCTATTACCAAGAGTTCATTTTCGAGTGCGACAAATTATCAATTTTAGACTGAAATACAAAGCCAAACTTACCCTTCTTAACCCATGTGTTCCTGTTACAAACAGTTCATTTTCGAGAATGAAAAATTATTAATTTTGGACTGAAATGCAAGTCCAACTTACCCTTCTTAACTCATGTGTTTCTATTACCAAAAGTTCGTTTTCGAGTGCGACAAATTATCAATTTTAGACTGAAATACAAAGCCAAACTTACCCTTCTTAACCCATGTGTTCCTGTTACAAACAGTTCATTTTCGAGTATGAAAAATTTATAATTTTAAACTGAAATACAAAGCCCAACTTACCCTTCTTAACTCATGTGTTCCTATTACCAAAAGCTCGTTTTCGAGTGCGACAAATTATCAATTTTAGACTGAAATACAAAGCCAAACTTACCCTTCTTAACCCATGTGTTCCTGTTACAAACAGTTCATTTTCGAGAATGAAAAATTATTAATTTTGGACTGAAATGCAAGTCCAACTTACCCTTCTTAACTCATGTGTTTCTATTACCAAAAGTTCGTTTTCGAGTGCGACAAATTATCAATTTTAGACTGAAATACAAAGCCAAACTTACCCTTCTTAACCCATCTGTTCCTGTTACAAACAGTTCATTTTCGAGAATGAAAAATTATTAATTTTGGACTGAAATGCAAGTCCAACTTACCCTTCTTAACTCATGTGTTTCTATTACCAAAAGTTCGTCTTCGAGTGCGACAAATTATGAATTTTGGACTGAAATACAAATCCAAACTTACCCTTCTTAACTCATGTGTTTCTGTTACAAACAGTTCATTTTCGAGTATGAAAAATTATTAATTTTGGACTGAAATACAAGTCCAACTTACCCTTCTTAACTCATGTGTTTCTATTACCAAAAGTTCGTTTTCGAGTGCGACAAATTATCAATTTTGGACTGAAATACAAAGCCAAACGTACCCTTCTTAACTCATGTGTTCCTGTTACAAACAGTTCTTTTTCGAATATGAAAAATTATTAATTTTGGACTGAAATACAAAGCCAAAGTTATCCTTCTTAACTCATGTGTTCCTATTACCAAAAGTTCCTTTTCGAGTGCGACAAGTTACTAATTTTGGACTGAAATACAAAGCCACAGTTACCCTTCTTAACTCATGTGTTCCTGTTACAAACAGTTCATTTTCGAATAAGAAAAATTATTAATTTTGGACTGAAATACAAAGCCAAAGTTACCCTTCTTAGCTCATGTGTTCCCTTACCCTTCTTAACTCATGTGTTCCTGTTACAAACAGTTCATTTTCGAATAAGAAAAATTATTAATTTTGGACTGAAATACAAAGCCAAAGTTACCCTTCTTAGCTCATGTGTTCCTATTACCAAAAGTTCCTTTTCGAGTGCGACAAGTTACTAATTTTGGACTGAAATACAAAGCCACAGTTACCCTTCTTAACTCATGTGTTCCTGTTACAAACAGTTCATTTTCGAATAAGAAAAATTATTAATTTTGGACTGAAATACAAAGCCAAAGTTACCCTTCTTAGCTCATGTGTTCCCTTACCCTTCTTAACTCATGTGTTCCTGTTACAAACAGTTCATTTTCGAGTATGAAAAATTATAAATTTTGGACAGAAATACAAAGCCAAACTTACCCTTATTAACTCATGTGTTCCTGTTACAAACATTTAGTTTTCGAGTGCGAAACATTATTAATTTTAGACTGAAATACAAAGCCCAACTTACCCTTCTTAACTCATGTGTTCCTATTACCAAAAGCTCGTTTTCGAGTGCGACAAATTATCAATTTTGGACTGAAATACAAAGCCAAACTTACCCTTCCTAACTCATGTGTTCCTATTATCAAGAGTTCATTTTCGAGTTCGACAAATTATCAATTTTAGACTGAAATACAAAGCCAAACTTACCCTTCTTAACTCATGTGTTCCTGTTACAAACAGTTCTTTTTCGAATATGAAAAATTATTAATTTTGGACTGAAATACAAAGCCAAAGTTATCCTTCTTAACTCATGTGTTCCTATTACCAAAAGTTCCTTTTCGAGTGCGACAAGTTACTAATTTTGGACTGAAATACAAAGCCACAGTTACCCTTCTTAACTCATGTGTTCCTGTTACAAACAGTTCATTTTCGAATAAGAAAAATTATTAATTTTGGACTGAAATACAAAGCCAAAGTTACCCTTCTTAGCTCATGTGTTCCTATTACCAAAAGTTCCTTTTCGAGTGCGACAAGTTACTAATTTTGGACTGAAATACAAAGCCACAGTTACCCTTCTTAACTCATGTGTTCCTGTTACAAACAGTTCATTTTCGAATAAGAAAAATTATTAATTTTGGACTGAAATACAAAGCCAAAGTTACCCTTCTTAGCTCATGTGTTCCCTTACCCTTCTTAACTCATGTGTTCCTGTTACAAACAGTTCATTTTCGAGTATGAAAAATTATAAATTTTGGACTGAAATACAAAGCCCAACTTACCCTTCTTAACTCATGTGTTCCTATTACCAAAAGCTCGTTTTCGAGTGCGACAAATTATCAATTTTGGACTGAAATACAAAGCCAAACTTACCCTTCCTAACTCATGTGTTCCTATTATCAAGAGTTCATTTTCGAGTTCGACAAATTATCAATTTTAGACTGAAATACAAAGCCAAACTTACCCTTCTTAACCCATGTGTTCCTGTTACAAGCAGTTCATTTTCGAGTATGAAAAATTATTAATTTTGGATTGAAATACATAGCCAAACTTACCCTTCTTAGCTCATGTGTTCCTGTTACAGACATTTAGTTTTCGAGTGCGAAACATTATTAATTTTAGACTGATATACAAAGCCCAACTTACCCTTCTTAACTCATGTGTTCCTGTTACAAACAGTTTATTTTCGAATATGAAAAATTATTAATTTTGGACTGAAATACAAAGCCAAAGTTATCCTTCTTAACTCATGTGTTCCTGTTACAAACAGTTCATTTTCGAGTATGAAAAATTATTAATTTTGGACTGAAATACAAAGTCAAAGTTACCCTTCTTAGCTCATGTGTTCCTATTACCAAAAGTTCCTTTTCGAGTGCTACAAGTTACTAATTTTGGACTGAAATACAAAGCCACAGTTACCCTTCTTAACTCATGTGTTCCTGTTACAAACAGTTCATTTTCGAATAAGAAAAATTATTAATTTTGGACTGAAATACAAAGCCAAAGTTACCCTTCTTAGCTCATGTGTTCCTATTACCAAAAGTTCCTTTTCGAGTGTGACAAGTTACTAATTTTGGACTGAAATACAAAGCCACAGTTACCCTTCTTAACTCATGTGTTCCTGTTACAAACAGTTCATTTGCGAATAAGAAAAATTATTAATTTTGGACTGAAATACAAAGCCAAAGTTACCCTTCTTAGCTCATGTGTTCCTATTACCAAAAGTTCCTTTTCGAGTGCTACAAGTTACTAATTTTGGACTGAAATACAAAGCCACAGTTACCCTTCTTAACTCATGTGTTCCTGTTACAAACAGTTCATTTTCGAATAAGAAAAATTATTAATTTTGGACTGAAATACAAAGCCAAAGTTATCCTTCTTAGCTCATGTGTTCCTAATACCTAAAGCTCGTTTTCGAGTGCGACAAATTATCAATTTTGGACTGAAATACAAAGCCAAACTTACCCTTCCTAACTCATGTGTTCCTATTATCAAGAGTTCATTTTCGAGTTCGACAAATTATCAATTTTAAACTGAAATACAAAGCCAAACTTACCCTTCTTAACCCATGTGTTCCTGTTACAAGCAGTTCATTTTCGAGTATGAAAAATTATTAATTTTGGATTGAAATACATAGCCAAACTTACCCTTCTTAGCTCATGTGTTCCTGTTACAGACATTTAGTTTTCGAGTGCGAAACATTATTAATTTTAGACTGATATACAAAGCCCAACTTACCCTTCTTAACTCATGTGTTCCTATTACCAAGAGTTCGTTTTCGAGTGCGACAAATTATCAATTTTGGACTGAAATACAAAGCCAAAGTTACCCTTCTTAGCTCATGTGTTTCTGTTACAAACAGTTCATTTTCGAGTTCGACAAATTATCAATTTTAGACTGAAATACAAAGTCAAACTTACCCTTCTTAACCCATGTGTTTCTGTTACAAACAGTTCATTTTCGAGTATGAAAAATTATTAATTTTGGACTGAAATACAAAGCCAAAGTTACCCTTCTTAGCTCATGTGTTCCCTTACCCTTCTTAACTCATGTGTTCCTGTTACAAACATTTAGTTTTCGAGTGCGAAACATTATTAATTTTGGACTGAAATACAAAGCCCCACTTACCCTTCTTAGCTCATGTGTTCCTATTACCAAAAGCTCGTTTTCGAGTGCGACAAATTATCAATTTTGGACTGAAATACAAAGCCAAACTTACCCTTCCTAACTCATGTGTTCCTATTATCAAGAGTTCATTTTCGAGTTCGACAAATTATCAATTTTAGACTGAAATACAAAGTCAAACTTACCCTTCTTAACGCATGTGTTTCTGTTACAAACAGTTCATTTTCGAGTATGAAAAATTATTAATTTTGGACTGAAATACAAAGCCAAAGTTACCCTTCTTAGCTCATGTGTTCCCTTACCCTTCATAACTCATGTGTTCCTGTTACAAACATTTAGTTTTCGAGTGCGAAACATTATTAATTTTAAACTGAAATACAAAGCCCAACTTACCCTTCTTAACTCATGTGTTCCTATTACCAAAAGCTCGTTTTCGAGTGCGACAAATTATCAATTTTGGACTGAAATACAAAGCCAAACTTACCCTTCTTAACTCATGTGTTCCTATTACCAAGAGTTCATTTTCGAGTGCGACAAATTATCAATTTTAGACTGAAATACAAAGCCAAACTTACCCTTCTTAACCCATGTGTTCCTGTTACAAACAGTTCATTTTCGAGTATGAAAAATTTATAATTTTAAACTGAAATACAAAGCCCAACTTACCCTTCTTAACTCATGTGTTCCTATTACCAAAAGCTCGTTTTCGAGTGCGACAAATTATCAATTTTAGATTGAAATACAAAGCCAAACTTACCCTTCCTAACTCATGTGTTCCTATTATCAAGAGTTCATTTTCGAGTGCGACAAATTATCAATTTTAGATTGAAATACAAAGCCAAACTTACCCTTCTTAACCCATGTGTTCCTGTTACAAACAGTTGATTTACGAGTATGAAAAATTGTTAATTTTGGACTGAAATACATAGCCAAACTTACCCTTCTTAGCTCATGTGTTCCTGTTACAGACATTTAGTTTTCGAGTGCGAAACATTATTAATTTTAGACTGAAATACAAAGCCCAACTTACCCTTCTTAACTCATGTGTTTCTATTACCAAAAGTTCGTTTTCGAGTGCGACAAATTATTAATTTTGGACTGAAATACAAAGCCAAACTTACCCTTCTTAACTCATGTGTTCCTATTACCAAGAGTTCATTTTCGAGTGCGACAAATTATCAATTTTAGACTGAAATACAAAGCCAAACTTACCCTTCTTAACCCATGTCTTCCTGTTACAAACATTTAGTTTTCGAGTGCGAAACATTATTAATTTTGGACTGAAATACAAAGCCCCACTTACCCTTCTTAGCTCATGTGTTCCTATTACCAAAAGTTCGTTTTCGAGTGTGACAAATTATCATCATTTTTTGAGTGAAATACAAAGCCAAACTTATCCTTCTTAACTCATGTGTTCCTGTTACCAAAAGTTCGTTTTCGAGTGCGACAAATTATCAATTTTGGACTGAAATCAAAGCCAAACTTACCCTTCTTAACTCATGTGTTCCGGTTACAAACAGTTCATTTTCGAGTATGAAAAATTATTAATTTTGGATTGAAATACAAAGCCAAACTTACCCTTCTTAACCCATGTGTTCCTGTTACAAACAGTTGATTTACGAGTATGAAAAATTGTTAATTTTGGACTGTAATACATAGCCAAACTTACCCTTCTTAGCTCATGTGTTCCTGTTACAGACATTTAGTTTTCGAGTGCGAAACATTATTAATTTTAGACTGAAATACAAAGCCCAACTTACCCTTCTTAACTCATGTGTTTCTATTACCAAAAGTTCGTTTTCGAGTGCGACAAATTATTAATTTTGGACTGAAATACAAAGCCAAACTTACCCTTCTTAACTCATGTGTTCCTATTACCAAGAGTTCATTTTCGAGTGCGACAAATTATCAATTTTAGACTGAAATACAAAGCCAAACTTACCCTTCTTAACCCATGTCTTCCTGTTACAAACATTTAGTTTTCGAGTGCGAAACATTATTAATTTTGGACTGAAATACAAAGCCCCACTTACCCTTCTTAGCTCATGTGTTCCTATTACCAAAAGTTCGTTTTCGAGTGTGACAAATTATCATCATTTTTTGAGTGAAATACAAAGCCAAACTTATCCTTCTTAACTCATGTGTTCCTGTTACCAAAAGTTCGTTTTCGAGTGCGACAAATTATCAATTTTGGACTGAAATCAAAGCCAAACTTACCCTTCTTAACTCATGTGTTCCGGTTACAAACAGTTCATTTTCGAGTATGAAAAATTATTAATTTTGGATTGAAATACAAAGCCAAACTTACCCTTCTTAACCCATGTGTTCCTGTTACAAACAGTTGATTTACGAGTATGAAAAATTGTTAATTTTGGACTGAAATACATAGCCAAACTTACCCTTCTTAGCTCATGTGTTCCTGTTACAGACATTTAGTTTTCGAGTGCGAAACATTATTAATTTTAGACTGAAATACAAAGCCCAACTTACCCTTCTTAACTCATGTGTTTCTATTACCAAGAGTTCATTTTCGAGTGCGACAAATTATCAATTTTAGACTGAAATACAAAGCCAAACTTACCCTTCTTAACCCATGTGTTCCTGTTACAAACAGTTCATTTTCGAGTATGAAAAATTTATAATTTTAAACTGAAATACAAAGCCCAACTTACCCTTCTTAACTCATGTGTTCCTATTACCAAAAGCTCGTTTTCGAGTGCGACAAATTATCAATTTTAGATTGAAATACAAAGCCAAACTTACCCTTCCTAACTCATGTGTTCCTATTATCAAGAGTTCATTTTCGAGTGCGACAAATTATCAATTTTAGATTGAAATACAAAGCCAAACTTACCCTTCTTAACCCATGTGTTCCTGTTACAAACAGTTGATTTACGAGTATGAAAAATTGTTAATTTTGGACTGAAATACATAGCCAAACTTACCCTTCTTAGCTCATGTGTTCCTGTTACAGACATTTAGTTTTCGAGTGCGAAACATTATTAATTTTAGACTGAAATACAAAGCCCAACTTACCCTTCTTAACTCATGTGTTTCTATTACCAAAAGTTCGTTTTCGAGTGCGACAAATTATTAATTTTGGACTGAAATACAAAGCCAAACTTACCCTTCTTAACTCATGTGTTCCTATTACCAAGAGTTCATTTTCGAGTGCGACAAATTATCAATTTTAGACTGAAATACAAAGCCAAACTTACCCTTCTTAACCCATGTGTTCCTGTTACAAACATTTAGTTTTCGAGTGCGAAACATTATTAATTTTGGACTGAAATACAAAGCCCCACTTACCCTTCTTAGCTCATGTGTTCCTATTACCAAAAGTTCGTTTTCGAGTGTGACAAATTATCATCATTTTTTGAGTGAAATACAAAGCCAAACTTATCCTTCTTAACTCATGTGTTCCTGTTACCAAAAGTTCGTTTTCGAGTGCGACAAATTATCAATTTTGGACTGAAATCAAAGCCAAACTTACCCTTCTTAACTCATGTGTTCCGGTTACAAACAGTTCATTTTCGAGTATGAAAAATTATTAATTTTGGATTGAAATACAAAGCCAAACTTACCCTTCTTAACCCATGTGTTCCTGTTACAAACAGTTGATTTACGAGTATGAAAAATTGTTAATTTTGGACTGAAATACATAGCCAAACTTACCCTTCTTAGCTCATGTGTTCCTGTTACAGACATTTAGTTTTCGAGTGCGAAACATTATTAATTTTAGACTGAAATACAAAGCCCAACTTACCCTTCTTAACTCATGTGTTTCTATTACCAAGAGTTCATTTTCGAGTGCGACAAATTATCAATTTTAGACTGAAATACAAAGCCAAACTTACCCTTCTTAACCCATGTGTTCCTGTTACAAACAGTTCATTTTCGAGTATGAAAAATTTATAATTTTAAACTGAAATACAAAGCCCAACTTACCCTTCTTAACTCATGTGTTCCTATTACCAAAAGCTCGTTTTCGAGTGCGACAAATTATCAATTTTAGACTGAAATACAAAGCCAAACTTACCCTTCCTAACTCATGTGTTCCTATTATCAAGAGTTCATTCTCGAGTGCGACAAATTATCAATTTTAGATTGAAATACAAAGCCAAACTTACCCTTCTTAACCCATGTGTTCCTGTTACAAACAGTTGATTTACGAGTATGAAAAATTGTTAATTTTGGACTGAAATACATAGCCAAACTTACCCTTCTTAGCTCATGTGTTCCTGTTACAGACATTTAGTTTTGAGTGCGAAACATTATTAATTTTAGACTGAAATACAAAGCCCAACTTACCCTTCTTAACTCATGTGTTTCTATTACCAAAAGTTCGTTTTCGAGTGCGACAAATTATTAATTTTGGACTGAAATACAAAGCCAAACTTACCCTTCTTAACTCATGTGTTCCTATTACCAAGAGTTCATTTTCGAGTGCGACAAATTATCAATTTTAGACTGAAATACAAAGCCAAACTTACCCTTCTTAACCCATGTGTTCCTGTTACAAATATTTAGTTTTCGAGTGCGAAACATTATTAATTTTGGACTGAAATACAAAGCCCCACTTACCCTTCTTAGCTCATGTGTTCCTATTACCAAAAGTTCGTTTTCGAGAGTGACAAATTATCATCATTTTTTGAGTGAAATACAAAGCCAAACTTATCCTTCTTAACTCATGTGTTCCTGTTACCAAAAGTTCGTTTTCGAGTGCGACAAATTATCAATTTTGGACTGAAATCAAAGCCAAACTTACCCTTCTTAACTCATGTGTTCCGGTTACAAACAGTTCATTTTCGAGTATGAAAAATTATTAATTTTGGATTGAAATACAAATCCAAACTTACCCTTCTTAACTCATGTGTTTCTGTTACAAACAGTTCATTTTCGAGTATGAAAAGTTATTAATTTTGGACTGAAATACAAAGCCAAAGTTACCCTTCTTAGCTCATGTGTTCCTGTTACAAACATTTAGTTTTCGAGTGCGAAACATTATTAATTTTGGACTGAAATACAAAGCCCCACTTACCCTTCTTAGCTCATGTGTTCCTATTACCAAAAGTTCGTTTTCGAGTGTGACAAATTATCATCTTTTTTTGAGTGAAATACAAAGCCAAACTTATCCTTCTTAACTCATGTGTTCCTGTTACCAAAAGTTCGTTTTCGAGTGCGACAAATTATCAATTTTGGACTGAAATCAAAGCCAAACTTACCCTTCTTAACTCATGTGTTCCGGTTACAAACAGTTCATTTTCGAGTATGAAAAATTATTAATTTTGGATTGAAATACAAATCCAAACTTACCCTTCTTAACTCATGTGTTTCTGTTACAAACAGTTCATTTTCGAGTATGAAAAGTTATTAATTTTGGACTGAAATACAAAGCCAAAGTTACCCTTCTTAGCTCATGTGTTCCTGTTACAAACATTTAGTTTTCGAGTGCGAAACATTATTAATTTTGGACTGAAATACAAAGCCCCACTTACCCTTCTTAGCTCATGTGTTCCTATTACCAAAAGTTCGTTTTCGAGTGTGACAAATTATCATCATTTTTTGAGTGAAATACAAAGCCAAACTTATCCTTCTTAACTCATGTGTTCCTGTTACCAAAAGTTCGTTTTCGAGTGCGACAAATTATCAATTTTGGACTGAAATCAAAGCCAAACTTACCCTTCTTAACTCATGTGTTCCTGTTACAAACAGTTCATTTTCGAGTATGAAAAATTATTAATTTTGGATTGAAATACAAATCCAAACTTACCCTTCTTAACTCATGTGTTTCTGTTACAAACAGTTCATTTTCGAGTATGAAAAGTTATTAATTTTGGACTGAAATACAAAGCCAAAGTTACCCTTCTTAGCTCATGTGTTCCTGTTACAAACATTTAGTTTTCGAGTGCGAAACATTATTAATTTTGGACTGAAATACAAAGCCCCACTTACCCTTCTTAGCTCATGTGTTCCTATTACCAAAAGTTCGTTTTCGAGTGTGACAAATTATCATCATTTTTTGAGTGAAATACAAAGCCAAACTTATCCTTCTTAACTCATGTGTTCCTGTTACCAAAAGTTCGTTTTCGAGTGCGACAAATTATCAATTATGGACTGAAATCAAAGCCAAACTTACCCTTCTTAACTCATGTGTTCCTGTTACAAACAGTTCATTTTCGAGTATGAAAAATTATTAATTTTGGATTGAAATACAAATCCAAACTTACCATTCTTAACTCATGTGTTCCTATTACCAAGCGTTCGTTTTCGAGTGCGACAAATTATCAATTTTGGACTGAAATACAAAGCCAAACTTACCCTAATTAACTCATGTGTCCCTGTTACAAACAGTACATTTTCGATTATTAAAAATTATTAATTTTGGAGTGAAATACAAAGCCAAACTTACCCTTCTTAGCTCATGTGTTCTTGTTACAGACATTTAGTTTTCGAGTGCGAAACATTATTAATTTTAAACTGAAATACAAAGCCCAACTTACCCTTCTTAACTCATGTGTTCCTATTACCAAGAGTTCGTTTTCGAGTGCGACAAATTATCAATTTTGGACTGAAATACAAAGCCAAAGTTACCCTTCTTAGCTCATGTGTTTCTGTTACAAACAGTTCATTTTCGAGTTCGACAAATTATCAATTTTAGACTGAAATACAAAGTCAAACTTACCCTTCTTAACCCATGTGTTTCTGTTACAAACAGTTCATTTTCGAGTATGAAAAATTATTAATTTTGGACTGAAATACAAAGCCAAAGTTACCCTTCTTAGCTCATGTGTTCCCTTACCCTTCTTAACTCATGTGTTCCTGTTACAAACATTTAGTTTTCGAGTGCGAAACATTATTAATTTTGGACTGAAATACAAAGCCCCACTTACCCTTCTTAGCTCATGTGTTCCTATTACCAAAAGCTCGTTTTCGAGTGCGACAAATTATCAATTTTGGACTGAAATACAAAGCCAAACTTACCCTTCCTAACTCATGTGTTCCTATTATCAAGAGTTCATTTTCGAGTTCGACAAATTATCAATTTTAGACTGAAATACAAAGTCAAACTTACCCTTCTTAACGCATGTGTTTCTGTTACAAACAGTTCATTTTCGAGTATGAAAAATTATTAATTTTGGACTGAAATACAAAGCCAAAGTTACCCTTCTTAGCTCATGTGTTCCCTTACCCTTCATAACTCATCTGTTCCTGTTACAAACATTTAGTTTTCGAGTGCGAAACATTATTAATTTTAAACTGAAATACAAAGCCCAACTTACCCTTCTTAACTCATGTGTTCCTATTACCAAAAGCTCGTTTTCGAGTGCGACAAATTATCAATTTTGGACTGAAATACAAAGCCAAACTTACCCTTCTTAACTCATGTGTTCCTATTACCAAGAGTTCATTTTCGAGTGCGACAAATTATCAATTTTAGACTGAAATACAAAGCCAAACTTACCCTTCTTAACCCACGTGTTCCTGTTACAAACAGTTCATTTTCGAGTATGAAAAATTTATAATTTTAAACTGAAATACAAAGCCCAACTTACCCTTCTTAACTCATGTGTTCCTATTACCAAAAGCTCGTTTTCGAGTGCGACAAATTATCAATTTTGGACTGAAATATAAAGCCAAACTTACCCTTCTTAACTCATGTGTTCCTATTACCAAGAGTTCATTTTCGAGTGCGACAAATTATCAATTTTAGACTGAAATACAAAGCCAAACTTACCCTTCTTAACCCATGTGTTCCTGTTACAAACAGTTCATTTTCGAGAATGAAAAATTATTAATTTTGGACTGAAATGCAAGTCCAACTTACCCTTCTTAACTCATGTGTTTCTATTACCAAAAGTTCGTTTTCGAGTGCGACAAATTATCAATTTTAGACTGAAATACAAAGCCAAACTTACCCTTCTTAACCCATGTGTTCCTGTTACAAACAGTTCATTTTCGAGTATGAAAAATTTATAATTTTAAACTGAAATACAAAGCCCAACTTACCCTTCTTAACTCATGTGTTCCTATTACCAAAAGCTCGTTTTCGAGTGCGACAAATTATCAATTTTAGACTGAAATACAAAGCCAAACTTACCCTTCTTAACCCATGTGTTCCTGTTACAAACAGTTCATTTTCGAGAATGAAAAATTATTAATTTTGGACTGAAATGCAAGTCCAACTTACCCTTCTTAACTCATGTGTTTCTATTACCAAAAGTTCGTTTTCGAGTGCGACAAATTATCAATTTTAGACTGAAATACAAAGCCAAACTTACCCTTCTTAACCCATCTGTTCCTGTTACAAACAGTTCATTTTCGAGAATGAAAAATTATTAATTTTGGACTGAAATGCAAGTCCAACTTACCCTTCTTAACTCATGTGTTTCTATTACCAAAAGTTCGTCTTCGAGTGCGACAAATTATGAATTTTGGACTGAAATACAAATCCAAACTTACCCTTCTTAACTCATGTGTTTCTGTTACAAACAGTTCATTTTCGAGTATGAAAAATTATTAATTTTGGACTGAAATACAAGTCCAACTTACCCTTCTTAACTCATGTGTTTCTATTACCAAAAGTTCGTTTTCGAGTGCGACAAATTATCAATTTTGGACTGAAATACAAAGCCAAACGTACCCTTCTTAACTCATGTGTTCCTGTTACAAACAGTTCTTTTTCGAATATGAAAAATTATTAATTTTGGACTGAAATACAAAGCCAAAGTTATCCTTCTTAACTCATGTGTTCCTATTACCAAAAGTTCCTTTTCGAGTGCGACAAGTTACTAATTTTGGACTGAAATACAAAGCCACAGTTACCCTTCTTAACTCATGTGTTCCTGTTACAAACAGTTCATTTTCGAATAAGAAAAATTATTAATTTTGGACTGAAATACAAAGCCAAAGTTACCCTTCTTAGCTCATGTGTTCCCTTACCCTTCTTAACTCATGTGTTCCTGTTACAAACAGTTCATTTTCGAATAAGAAAAATTATTAATTTTGGACTGAAATACAAAGCCAAAGTTACCCTTCTTAGCTCATGTGTTCCTATTACCAAAAGTTCCTTTTCGAGTGCGACAAGTTACTAATTTTGGACTGAAATACAAAGCCACAGTTACCCTTCTTAACTCATGTGTTCCTGTTACAAACAGTTCATTTTCGAATAAGAAAAATTATTAATTTTGGACTGAAATACAAAGCCAAAGTTACCCTTCTTAGCTCATGTGTTCCCTTACCCTTCTTAACTCATGTGTTCCTGTTACAAACAGTTCATTTTCGAGTATGAAAAATTATAAATTTTGGACAGAAATACAAAGCCAAACTTACCCTTATTAACTCATGTGTTCCTGTTACAAACATTTAGTTTTCGAGTGCGAAACATTATTAATTTTAGACTGAAATACAAAGCCCAACTTACCCTTCTTAACTCATGTGTTCCTATTACCAAAAGCTCGTTTTCGAGTGCGACAAATTATCAATTTTGGACTGAAATACAAAGCCAAACTTACCCTTCCTAACTCATGTGTTCCTATTATCAAGAGTTCATTTTCGAGTTCGACAAATTATCAATTTTAGACTGAAATACAAAGCCAAACTTACCCTTCTTAACTCATGTGTTCCTGTTACAAACAGTTCTTTTTCGAATATGAAAAATTATTAATTTTGGACTGAAATACAAAGCCAAAGTTATCCTTCTTAACTCATGTGTTCCTATTACCAAAAGTTCCTTTTCGAGTGCGACAAGTTACTAATTTTGGACTGAAATACAAAGCCACAGTTACCCTTCTTAACTCATGTGTTCCTGTTACAAACAGTTCATTTTCGAATAAGAAAAATTATTAATTTTGGACTGAAATACAAAGCCAAAGTTACCCTTCTTAGCTCATGTGTTCCTATTACCAAAAGTTCCTTTTCGAGTGCGACAAGTTACTAATTTTGGACTGAAATACAAAGCCACAGTTACCCTTCTTAACTCATGTGTTCCTGTTACAAACAGTTCATTTTCGAATAAGAAAAATTATTAATTTTGGACTGAAATACAAAGCCAAAGTTACCCTTCTTAGCTCATGTGTTCCCTTACCCTTCTTAACTCATGTGTTCCTGTTACAAACAGTTCATTTTCGAGTATGAAAAATTATAAATTTTGGACTGAAATACAAAGCCCAACTTACCCTTCTTAACTCATGTGTTCCTATTACCAAAAGCTCGTTTTCGAGTGCGACAAATTATCAATTTTGGACTGAAATACAAAGCCAAACTTACCCTTCCTAACTCATGTGTTCCTATTATCAAGAGTTCATTTTCGAGTTCGACAAATTATCAATTTTAGACTGAAATACAAAGCCAAACTTACCCTTCTTAACCCATGTGTTCCTGTTACAAGCAGTTCATTTTCGAGTATGAAAAATTATTAATTTTGGATTGAAATACATAGCCAAACTTACCCTTCTTAGCTCATGTGTTCCTGTTACAGACATTTAGTTTTCGAGTGCGAAACATTATTAATTTTAGACTGATATACAAAGCCCAACTTACCCTTCTTAACTCATGTGTTCCTGTTACAAACAGTTTATTTTCGAATATGAAAAATTATTAATTTTGGACTGAAATACAAAGCCAAAGTTATCCTTCTTAACTCATGTGTTCCTGTTACAAACAGTTCATTTTCGAGTATGAAAAATTATTAATTTTGGACTGAAATACAAAGTCAAAGTTACCCTTCTTAGCTCATGTGTTCCTATTACCAAAAGTTCCTTTTCGAGTGCTACAAGTTACTAATTTTGGACTGAAATACAAAGCCACAGTTACCCTTCTTAACTCATGTGTTCCTGTTACAAACAGTTCATTTTCGAATAAGAAAAATTATTAATTTTGGACTGAAATACAAAGCCAAAGTTACCCTTCTTAGCTCATGTGTTCCTATTACCAAAAGTTCCTTTTCGAGTGTGACAAGTTACTAATTTTGGACTGAAATACAAAGCCACAGTTACCCTTCTTAACTCATGTGTTCCTGTTACAAACAGTTCATTTGCGAATAAGAAAAATTATTAATTTTGGACTGAAATACAAAGCCAAAGTTACCCTTCTTAGCTCATGTGTTCCTATTACCAAAAGTTCCTTTTCGAGTGCTACAAGTTACTAATTTTGGACTGAAATACAAAGCCACAGTTACCCTTCTTAACTCATGTGTTCCTGTTACAAACAGTTCATTTTCGAATAAGAAAAATTATTAATTTTGGACTGAAATACAAAGCCAAAGTTATCCTTCTTAGCTCATGTGTTCCTAATACCTAAAGCTCGTTTTCGAGTGCGACAAATTATCAATTTTGGACTGAAATACAAAGCCAAACTTACCCTTCCTAACTCATGTGTTCCTATTATCAAGAGTTCATTTTCGAGTTCGACAAATTATCAATTTTAAACTGAAATACAAAGCCAAACTTACCCTTCTTAACCCATGTGTTCCTGTTACAAGCAGTTCATTTTCGAGTATGAAAAATTATTAATTTTGGATTGAAATACATAGCCAAACTTACCCTTCTTAGCTCATGTGTTCCTGTTACAGACATTTAGTTTTCGAGTGCGAAACATTATTAATTTTAGACTGATATACAAAGCCCAACTTACCCTTCTTAACTCATGTGTTCCTATTACCAAGAGTTCGTTTTCGAGTGCGACAAATTATCAATTTTGGACTGAAATACAAAGCCAAAGTTACCCTTCTTAGCTCATGTGTTTCTGTTACAAACAGTTCATTTTCGAGTTCGACAAATTATCAATTTTAGACTGAAATACAAAGTCAAACTTACCCTTCTTAACCCATGTGTTTCTGTTACAAACAGTTCATTTTCGAGTATGAAAAATTATTAATTTTGGACTGAAATACAAAGCCAAAGTTACCCTTCTTAGCTCATGTGTTCCCTTACCCTTCTTAACTCATGTGTTCCTGTTACAAACATTTAGTTTTCGAGTGCGAAACATTATTAATTTTGGACTGAAATACAAAGCCCCACTTACCCTTCTTAGCTCATGTGTTCCTATTACCAAAAGCTCGTTTTCGAGTGCGACAAATTATCAATTTTGGACTGAAATACAAAGCCAAACTTACCCTTCCTAACTCATGTGTTCCTATTATCAAGAGTTCATTTTCGAGTTCGACAAATTATCAATTTTAGACTGAAATACAAAGTCAAACTTACCCTTCTTAACGCATGTGTTTCTGTTACAAACAGTTCATTTTCGAGTATGAAAAATTATTAATTTTGGACTGAAATACAAAGCCAAAGTTACCCTTCTTAGCTCATGTGTTCCCTTACCCTTCATAACTCATCTGTTCCTGTTACAAACATTTAGTTTTCGAGTGCGAAACATTATTAATTTTAAACTGAAATACAAAGCCCAACTTACCCTTCTTAACTCATGTGTTCCTATTACCAAAAGCTCGTTTTCGAGTGCGACAAATTATCAATTTTGGACTGAAATACAAAGCCAAACTTACCCTTCTTAACTCATGTGTTCCTATTACCAAGAGTTCATTTTCGAGTGCGACAAATTATCAATTTTAGACTGAAATACAAAGCCAAACTTACCCTTCTTAACCCATGTGTTCCTGTTACAAACAGTTCATTTTCGAGTATGAAAAATTTATAATTTTAAACTGAAATACAAAGCCCAACTTACCCTTCTTAACTCATGTGTTCCTATTACCAAAAGCTCGTTTTCGAGTGCGACAAATTATCAATTTTGGACTGAAATATAAAGCCAAACTTACCCTTCTTAACTCATGTGTTCCTATTACCAAGAGTTCATTTTCGAGTGCGACAAATTATCAATTTTAGACTGAAATACAAAGCCAAACTTACCCTTCTTAACCCATGTGTTCCTGTTACAAACAGTTCATTTTCGAGTATGAAAAATTTATAATTTTAAACTGAAATACAAAGCCCAACTTACCCTTCTTAACTCATGTGTTCCTATTACCAAAAGCTCGTTTTCGAGTGCGACAAATTATCAATTTTAGACTGAAATACAAAGCCAAACTTACCCTTCTTAACCCATGTGTTCCTGTTACAAACAGTTCATTTTCGAGAATGAAAAATTATTAATTTTGGACTGAAATGCAAGTCCAACTTACCCTTCTTAACTCATGTGTTTCTATTACCAAAAGTTCGTTTTCGAGTGCGACAAATTATCAATTTTAGACTGAAATACAAAGCCAAACTTACCCTTCTTAACCCATGTGTTCCTGTTACAAACAGTTCATTTTCGAGAATGAAAAATTATAAATTTTGGACTGAAATGCAACTCCAACTTACCCTTCTTAACTCATGTGTTTCTGTTACAAACAGTTCATTTTCGAGTAAGAAAAATTATTAATTTTGGACTGAAATACAAGTCCAACTTACCCTTCTTAACTCATGTGTTTCTGTTACAAACAGTTCATTTTCGAGTATGAAAAATTATTAATTTTGGACTGAAATACAAGTCCAACTTACCCTTCTTAACTCATGTGTTTCTATTACCAAAAGTTCGTTTTCGAGTGCGACAAATTATCAATTTTGGACTGAAATACAAAGCCAAATGTACCCTTCTTAACTCATGTGTTCCTGTTACAAACAGTTCTTTTTCGAATATGAAAAATTATTAATTTTGGACTGAAATACAAAGCCAAACTTACCCTTCTTAACTCATGTGTTTCTGTTACAAACAGTTCATTTTCGAGTATGAAAAATTATTAATTTTGGACTGAAATACAAGTCCAACTTACCCTTCTTAACTCATGTGTTTCTATTACCAAAAGTTCGTTTTCGAGTGCGACAAATTATCAATTTTGGACTGAAATACAAAGCCAAACGTACCCTTCTTAACTCATGTGTTCCTGTTACAAACAGTTCTTTTTCGAATATGAAAAATTATTAATTTTGGACTGAAATACAAAGCTAAAGTTATCCTTCTTAACTCATGTGTTCCTATTACCAAAAGTTCCTTTTCGAGTGCGACAAGTTACTAATTTTGGACTGAAATACAAAGCCACAGTTACCCTTCTTAACTCATGTGCTCCTGTTACAAACAGTTCATTTTCGAATAAGAAAAATTATTAATTTTGGACTGAAATACAAAGCCAAAGTTACCCTTCTTAGCTCATGTGTTCCCTTACCCTTCTTAACTCATGTGTTCCTGTTACAAACAGTTCATTTTCGAATAAGAAAAATTATTAATTTTGGACTGAAATACAAAGCCAAAGTTACCCTTCTTAGCTCATGTGTTCCTATTACCAAAAGTTCCTTTTCGAGTGCGACAAGTTACTAATTTTGGACTGAAATACAAAGCCAAACGTACCCTTCTTAACTCATGTGTTCCTGTTACAAACAGTTCTTTTTCGAATATGAAAAATTATTAATTTTGGACTGAAATACAAAGCCAAAGTTATCCTTCTTAACTCATGTGTTCCTATTACCAAAAGTTCCTTTTCGAGTGCGACAAGTTACTAATTTTGGACTGAAATACAAAGCCACAGTTACCCTTCTTAACTCATGTGTTCCTGTTACAAACAGTTCATTTTCGAATAAGAAAAATTATTAATTTTGGACTGAAATACAAAGCCAAAGTTACCCTTCTTAGCTCATGTGTTCCTATTACCAAAAGTTCCTTTTCGAGTGCGACAAGTTACTAATTTTGGACTGAAATACAAAGCCACAGTTACCCTTCTTAACTCATGTGTTCCTGTTACAAACAGTTCATTTTCGAATAAGAAAAATTATTAATTTTGGACTGAAATACAAAGCCAAAGTTACCCTTCTTAGCTCATGTGTTCCCTTACCCTTCTTAACTCATGTGTTCCTGTTACAAACAGTTCATTTTCGAGTATGAAAAATTATAAATTTTGGACTGAAATACAAAGCCCAACTTACCCTTCTTAACTCATGTGTTCCTATTACCAAAAGCTCGTTTTCGAGTGCGACAAATTATCAATTTTGGACTGAAATACAAAGCCAAACTTACCCTTCCTAACTCATGTGTTCCTATTATCAAGAGTTCATTTTCGAGTTCGACAAATTATCAATTTTAGACTGAAATACAAAGCCAAACTTACCCTTCTTAACCCATGTGTTCCTGTTACAAGCAGTTCATTTTCGAGTATGAAAAATTATTAATTTTGGATTGAAATACATAGCCAAACTTACCCTTCTTAGCTCATGTGTTCCTGTTACAGACATTTAGTTTTCGAGTGCGAAACATTATTAATTTTAGACTGATATACAAAGCCCAACTTACCCTTCTTAACTCATGTGTTCCTGTTACAAACAGTTTATTTTCGAATATGAAAAATTATTAATTTTGGACTGAAATACAAAGCCAAAGTTATCCTTCTTAACTCATGTGTTCCTGTTACAAACAGTTCATTTTCGAGTATGAAAAATTATTAATTTTGGACTGAAATACAAAGTCAAAGTTACCCTTCTTAGCTCATGTGTTCCTATTACCAAAAGTTCCTTTTCGAGTGCTACAAGTTACTAATTTTGGACTGAAATACAAAGCCACAGTTACCCTTCTTAACTCATGTGTTCCTGTTACAAACAGTTCATTTTCGAATAAGAAAAATTATTAATTTTGGACTGAAATACAAAGCCAAAGTTACCCTTCTTAGCTCATGTGTTCCTATTACCAAAAGTTCCTTTTCGAGTGCTACAAGTTACTAATTTTGGACTGAAATACAAAGCCACAGTTACCCTTCTTAACTCATGTGTTCCTGTTACAAACAGTTCATTTTCGAATAAGAAAAATTATTAATTTTGGACTGAAATACAAAGCCAAAGTTATCCTTCTTAGCTCATGTGTTCCTAATACCTAAAGCTCGTTTTCGAGTGCGACAAATTATCAATTTTGGACTGAAATACAAAGCCAAACTTACCCTTCCTAACTCATGTGTTCCTATTATCAAGAGTTCATTTTCGAGTTCGACAAATTATCAATTTTAAACTGAAATACAAAGCCAAACTTACCCTTCTTAACCCATGTGTTCCTGTTACAAGCAGTTCATTTTCGAGTATGAAAAATTATTAATTTTGGATTGAAATACATAGCCAAACTTACCCTTCTTAGCTCATGTGTTCCTGTTACAGACATTTAGTTTTCGAGTGCGAAACATTATTAATTTTAGACTGATATACAAAGCCCAACTTACCCTTCTTAACTCATGTGTTCCTGTTACAAACAGTTTATTTTCGAATAAGAAAAATTATTAATTTTGGACTGAAATACAAAGCCAAAGTTATCCTTCTTAGCTCATGTGTTCCTAATACCTAAAGCTCGTTTTCGAGTGCGACAAATTATCAATTTTGGACTGAAATACAAAGCCAAACTTACCCTTCCTAACTCATGTGTTCCTATTATCAAGAGTTCATTTTCGAGTTCGACAAATTATCAATTTTAAACTGAAATACAAAGCCAAACTTACCCTTCTTAACCCATGTGTTCCTGTTACAAGCAGTTCATTTTCGAGTATGAAAAATTATTAATTTTGGATTGAAATACATAGCCAAACTTACCCTTCTTAGCTCATGTGTTCCTGTTACAGACATTTAGTTTTCGAGTGCGAAACATTATTAATTTTAGACTGATATACAAAGCCCAACTTACCCTTCTTAACTCATGTGTTCCTGTTACAAACAGTTTATTTTCGAATATGAAAAATTATTAATTTTGGACTGAAATACAAAGCCAAAGTTATCCTTCTTAACTCATGTGTTCCTGTTACAAACAGTTCATTTTCGAGTATGAAAAATTACTAATTTTGGACTGAAATACAAAGTCAAAGTTACCCTTCTTAGCTCATGTGTTCCTATTACCAAAAGTTCCTTTTCGAGTGCTACAAGTTACTAATTTTGGACTGAAATACAAAGCCACAGTTACCCTTCTTAACTCATGTGTTCCTGTTACAAACAGTTCATTTTCGAATAAGAAAAATTATTAATTTTGGACTGAAATACAAAGCCAAAGTTACCCTTCTTAGCTCATGTGTTCCTATTACCAAAAGTTCCTTTTCGAGTGCTACAAGTTACTAATTTTGGACTGAAATACAAAGCCACAGTTACCCTTCTTAACTCATGTGTTCCTGTTACAAACAGTTCATTTTCGAATAAGAAAAATTATTAATTTTGGACTGAAATACAAAGCCAAAGTTATCCTTCTTAACTCATGTGTTCCTGTTACAAACAGTTCATTTTCGAGTATGAAAAATTATTAATTTTGGACTGAAATACAAAGTCAAAGTTACCCTTCTTAGCTCATGTGTTCCTATTACCAAAAGTTCCTTTTCGAGTGTGACAAGTTACTAATTTTGGACTGAAATACAAAGCCACAGTTACCCTTCTTAACTCATGTGTTCCTGTTACAAACAGTTCATTTTCGAGTATGAAAAATTACTAATTTTGGACTGAAATACAAAGTCAAAGTTACCCTTCTTAGCTCATGTGTTCCTATTACCAAAAGTTCCTTTTCGAGTGCTACAAGTTACTAATTTTGGACTGAAATACAAAGCCACAGTTACCCTTCTTAACTCATGTGTTCCTGTTACAAACAGTTCATTTTCGAATAAGAAAAATTATTAATTTTGGACTGAAATACAAAGCCAAAGTTACCCTTCTTAGCTCATGTGTTCCTATTACCAAAAGTTCCTTTTCGAGTGCTACAAGTTACTAATTTTGGACTGAAATACAAAGCCACAGTTACCCTTCTTAACTCATGTGTTCCTGTTACAAACAGTTCATTTTCGAGTATGAAAAATTACTAATTTTGGACTGAAATACAAAGCCACAGTTACCCTTCTTAACTCATGTGTTCCTGTTACAAACAGTTCATTTTCGAATAAGAAAAATTATTAATTTTGGACTGAAATACAAAGCCAAAGTTACCCTTCTTAGCTCATGTGTTCCTATTACCAAAAGTTCCTTTTCGAGTGCTACAAGTTACTAATTTTGGACTGAAATACAAAGCCACAGTTACCCTTCTTAACTCATGTGTTCCTGTTACAAACAGTTCATTTTCGAATAAGAAAAATTATTAATTTTGGACTGAAATACAAAGCCAAAGTTATCCTTCTTAGCTCATGTGTTCCTAATACCTAAAGCTCGTTTTCGAGTGCGACAAATTATCAATTTTGGACTGAAATACAAAGCCAAACTTACCCTTCCTAACTCATGTGTTCCTATTATCAAGAGTTCATTTTCGAGTTCGACAAATTATCAATTTTAAACTGAAATACAAAGCCAAACTTACCCTTCTTAACCCATGTGTTCCTGTTACAAGCAGTTCATTTTCGAGTATGAAAAATTATTAATTTTGGATTGAAATACATAGCCAAACTTACCCTTCTTAGCTCATGTGTTCCTGTTACAGACATTTAGTTTTCGAGTGCGAAACATTATTAATTTTAGACTGATATACAAAGCCCAACTTACCCTTCTTAACTCATGTGTTCCTATTACCAAGAGTTCGTTTTCGAGTGCGACAAATTATCAATTTTGGACTGAAATACAAAGCCAAAGTTACCCTTCTTAGCTCATGTGTTTCTGTTACAAACAGTTCATTTTCGAGTTCGACAAATTATCAATTTTAGACTGAAATACAAAGTCAAACTTACCCTTCTTAACCCATGTGTTTCTGTTACAAACAGTTCATTTTCGAGTATGAAAAATTATTAATTTTGGACTGAAATACAAAGCCAAAGTTACCCTTCTTAGCTCATGTGTTCCCTTACCCTTCTTAACTCATGTGTTCCTGTTACAAACATTTAGTTTTCGAGTGCGAAACATTATTAATTTTGGACTGAAATACAAAGCCCCACTTACCCTTCTTAGCTCATGTGTTCCTATTACCAAAAGCTCGTTTTCGAGTGCGACAAATTATCAATTTTGGACTGAAATACAAAGCCAAACTTACCCTTCCTAACTCATGTGTTCCTATTATCAAGAGTTCATTTTCGAGTTCGACAAATTATCAATTTTAGACTGAAATACAAAGTCAAACTTACCCTTCTTAACGCATGTGTTTCTGTTACAAACAGTTCATTTTCGAGTATGAAAAATTATTAATTTTGGACTGAAATACAAAGCCAAAGTTACCCTTCTTAGCTCATGTGTTCCCTTACCCTTCATAACTCATGTGTTCCTGTTACAAACATTTAGTTTTCGAGTGCGAAACATTATTAATTTTAAACTGAAATACAAAGCCCAACTTACCCTTCTTAACTCATGTGTTCCTATTACCAAAAGCTCGTTTTCGAGTGCGACAAATTATCAATTTTGGACTGAAATACAAAGCCAAACTTACCCTTCTTAACTCATGTGTTCCTATTACCAAGAGTTCATTTTCGAGTGCGACAAATTATCAATTTTAGACTGAAATACAAAGCCAAACTTACCCTTCTTAACCCATGTGTTCCTGTTACAAACAGTTCATTTTCGAGTATGAAAAATTTATAATTTTAAACTGAAATACAAAGCCCAACTTACCCTTTTTAACTCATGTGTTCCTATTACCAAAAGCTCGTTTTCGAGTGCGACAAATTATCAATTTTGGACTGAAATATAAAGCCAAACTTACCCTTCTTAACTCATGTGTTCCTATTACCAAGAGTTCATTTTCGAGTGCGACAAATTATCAATTTTAGACTGAAATACAAAGCCAAACTTACCCTTCTTAACCCATGTGTTCCTGTTACAAACAGTTCATTTTCGAGTATGAAAAATTTATAATTTTAAACTGAAATACAAAGCCCAACTTACCCTTCTTAACTCATGTGTTCCTATTACCAAAAGCTCGTTTTCGAGTGCGACAAATTATCAATTTTAGACTGAAATACAAAGCCAAACTTACCCTTCTTAACCCATGTGTTCCTGTTACAAACAGTTCATTTTCGAGAATGAAAAATTATTAATTTTGGACTGAAATGCAAGTCCAACTTACCCTTCTTAACTCATGTGTTTCTATTACCAAAAGTTCGTTTTCGAGTGCGACAAATTATCAATTTTAGACTGAAATACAAAGCCAAACTTACCCTTCTTAACCCATGTGTTCCTGTTACAAACAGTTCATTTTCGAGAATGAAAAATTATAAATTTTGGACTGAAATGCAAGTCCAACTTACCCTTCTTAACTCATGTGTTTCTATTACCAAAAGTTCGTCTTCGAGTGCGACAAATTATGAATTTTGGACTGAAATACAAAGCCAAACTTACCCTTCTTAACTCATGTGTTTCTGTTACAAACAGTTTATTTTCGAGTATGAAAAATTATTAATTTTGGACTGAAATACAAGTCCAACTTACCCTTCTTAACTCATGTGTTTCTATTACCAAAAGTTCGTTTTCGAGTGCGACAAATTATCAATTTTGGACTGAAATACAAAGCCAAACGTACCCTTCTTAACTCATGTGTTCCTGTTACAAACAGTTCTTTTTCGAATATGAAAAATTATTAATTTTGGACTGAAATACAAAGCCAAAGTTATCCTTCTTAACTCATGTGTTCCTATTACCAAAAGTTCCTTTTCGAGTGCGACAAGTTACTAATTTTGGACTGAAATACAAAGCCACAGTTACCCTTCTTAACTCATGTGTTCCTGTTACAAACAGTTCATTTTCGAATAAGAAAAATTATTAATTTTGGACTGAAATACAAAGCCAAAGTTACCCTTCTTAGCTCATGTGTTCCCTTACCCTTCTTAACTCATGTGTTCCTGTTACAAACAGTTCATTTTCGAATAAGAAAAATTATTAATTTTGGACTGAAATACAAAGCCAAAGTTACCCTTCTTAGCTCATGTGTTCCTATTACCAAAAGTTCCTTTTCGAGTGCGACAAGTTACTAATTTTGGACTGAAATACAAAGCCACAGTTACCCTTCTTAACTCATGTGTTCCTGTTACAAACAGTTCATTTTCGAATAAGAAAAATTATTAATTTTGGACTGAAATACAAAGCCAAAGTTACCCTTCTTAGCTCATGTGTTCCCTTACCCTTCTTAACTCATGTGTTCCTGTTACAAACAGTTCATTTTCGAGTATGAAAAATTATAAATTTTGGACAGAAATACAAAGCCAAACTTACCCTTATTAACTCATGTGTTCCTGTTACAAACATTTAGTTTTCGAGTGCGAAACATTATTAATTTTAGACTGAAATACAAAGCCCAACTTACCCTTCTTAACTCATGTGTTCCTATTACCAAAAGCTCGTTTTCGAGTGCGACAAATTATCAATTTTGGACTGAAATACAAAGCCAAACTTACCCTTCCTAACTCATGTGTTCCTATTATCAAGAGTTCATTTTCGAGTTCGACAAATTATCAATTTTAGACTGAAATACAAAGCCAAACTTACCCTTCTTAACTCATGTGTTCCTGTTACAAACAGTTCTTTTTCGAATATGAAAAATTATTAATTTTGGACTGAAATACAAAGCCAAAGTTATCCTTCTTAACTCATGTGTTCCTATTACCAAAAGTTCCTTTTCGAGTGCGACAAGTTACTAATTTTGGACTGAAATACAAAGCCACAGTTACCCTTCTTAACTCATGTGTTCCTGTTACAAACAGTTCATTTTCGAATAAGAAAAATTATTAATTTTGGACTGAAATACAAAGCCAAAGTTACCCTTCTTAGCTCATGTGTTCCTATTACCAAAAGTTCCTTTTCGAGTGCGACAAGTTACTAATTTTGGACTGAAATACAAAGCCACAGTTACCCTTCTTAACTCATGTGTTCCTGTTACAAACAGTTCATTTTCGAATAAGAAAAATTATTAATTTTGGACTGAAATACAAAGCCCAACTTACCCTTCTTAACTCATGTGTTCCTATTACCAAAAGCTCGTTTTCGAGTGCGACAAATTATCAATTTTGGACTGAAATACAAAGCCAAACTTACCCTTCCTAACTCATGTGTTCCTATTATCAAGAGTTCATTTTCGAGTTCGACAAATTATCAATTTTAGACTGAAATACAAAGCCAAACTTACCCTTCTTAACCCATGTGTTCCTGTTACAAGCAGTTCATTTTCGAGTATGAAAAATTATTAATTTTGGATTGAAATACATAGCCAAACTTACCCTTCTTAGCTCATGTGTTCCTGTTACAGACATTTAGTTTTCGAGTGCGAAACATTATTAATTTTAGACTGATATACAAAGCCCAACTTACCCTTCTTAACTCATGTGTTCCTGTTACAAACAGTTTATTTTCGAATATGAAAAATTATTAATTTTGGACTGAAATACAAAGCCAAAGTTATCCTTCTTAACTCATGTGTTCCTGTTACAAACAGTTCATTTTCGAGTATGAAAAATTATTAATTTTGGACTGAAATACAAAGTCAAAGTTACCCTTCTTAGCTCATGTGTTCCTATTACCAAAAGTTCCTTTTCGAGTGCTACAAGTTACTAATTTTGGACTGAAATACAAAGCCACAGTTACCCTTCTTAACTCATGTGTTCCTGTTACAAACAGTTCATTTTCGAATAAGAAAAATTATTAATTTTGGACTGAAATACAAAGCCAAAGTTACCCTTCTTAGCTCATGTGTTCCTATTACCAAAAGTTCCTTTTCGAGTGTGACAAGTTACTAATTTTGGACTGAAATACAAAGCCACAGTTACCCTTCTTAACTCATGTGTTCCTGTTACAAACAGTTCATTTGCGAATAAGAAAAATTATTAATTTTGGACTGAAATACAAAGCCAAAGTTACCCTTCTTAGCTCATGTGTTCCTATTACCAAAAGTTCCTTTTCGAGTGCTACAAGTTACTAATTTTGGACTGAAATACAAAGCCACAGTTACCCTTCTTAACTCATGTGTTCCTGTTACAAACAGTTCATTTTCGAATAAGAAAAATTATTAATTTTGGACTGAAATACAAAGCCAAAGTTATCCTTCTTAGCTCATGTGTTCCTAATACCTAAAGCTCGTTTTCGAGTGCGACAAATTATCAATTTTGGACTGAAATACAAAGCCAAACTTACCCTTCCTAACTCATGTGTTCCTATTATCAAGAGTTCATTTTCGAGTTCGACAAATTATCAATTTTAAACTGAAATACAAAGCCAAACTTACCCTTCTTAACCCATGTGTTCCTGTTACAAGCAGTTCATTTTCGAGTATGAAAAATTATTAATTTTGGATTGAAATACATAGCCAAACTTACCCTTCTTACCTCATGTGTTCCTGTTACAGACATTTAGTTTTCGAGTGCGAAACATTATTAATTTTAGACTGATATACAAAGCCCAACTTACCCTTCTTAACTCATGTGTTCCTGTTACAAACAGTTCATTTTCGAATAAGAAAAATTATTAATTTTGGACTGAAATACAAAGCCAAAGTTACCCTTCTTAGCTCATGTGTTCCTATTACCAAAAGTTCCTTTTCGAGTGTGACAAGTTACTAATTTTGGACTGAAATACAAAGCCACAGTTACCCTTCTTAACTCATGTGTTCCTGTTACAAACAGTTCATTTGCGAATAAGAAAAATTATTAATTTTGGACTGAAATACAAAGCCAAAGTTACCCTTCTTAGCTCATGTGTTCCTATTACCAAAAGTTCCTTTTCGAGTGCTACAAGTTACTAATTTTGGACTGAAATACAAAGCAACAGTTACCCTTCTTAACTCATGTGTTCCTGTTACAAACAGTTCATTTTCGAATAAGAAAAATTATTAATTTTGGACTGAAATACAAAGCCAAAGTTATCCTTCTTAGCTCATGTGTTCCTAATACCTAAAGCTCGTTTTCGAGTGCGACAAATTATCAATTTTGGACTGAAATACAAAGCCAAACTTACCCTTCCTAACTCATGTGTTCCTATTATCAAGAGTTCATTTTCGAGTTCGACAAATTATCAATTTTAAACTGAAATACAAAGCCAAACTTACCCTTCTTAACCCATGTGTTCCTGTTACAAGCAGTTCATTTTCGAGTATGAAAAATTATTAATTTTGGATTGAAATACATAGCCAAACTTACCCTTCTTAGCTCATGTGTTCCTGTTACAGACATTTAGTTTTCGAGTGCGAAACATTATTAATTTTAGACTGATATACAACGCCCAACTTACCCTTCTTAACTCATGTGTTCCTGTTACAAACAGTTTATTTTCGAATATGAAAAATTATTAATTTTGGACTGAAATACAAAGCCAAAGTTATCCTTCTTAACTCATGTGTTCCTGTTACAAACAGTTCATTTTCGAGTATGAAAAATTATTAATTTTGGACTGAAATACAAAGTCAAAGTTACCCTTCTTAGCTCATGTGTTCCTATTACCAAAAGTTCCTTTTCGAGTGTGACAAGTTACTAATTTTGGACTGAAATACAAAGCCACAGTTACCCTTCTTAACTCATGTGTTCCTGTTACAAACAGTTCATTTTCGAGTATGAAAAATTACTAATTTTGGACTGAAATACAAAGTCAAAGTTACCCTTCTTAGCTCATGTGTTCCTATTACCAAAAGTTCCTTTTCGAGTGCTACAAGTTACTAATTTTGGACTGAAATACAAAGCCACAGTTACCCTTCTTAACTCATGTGTTCCTGTTACAAACAGTTCATTTTCGAATAAGAAAAATTATTAATTTTGGACTGAAATACAAAGCCAAAGTTACCCTTCTTAGCTCATGTGTTCCTATTACCAAAAGTTCCTTTTCGAGTGCTACAAGTTACTAATTTTGGACTGAAATACAAAGCCACAGTTACCCTTCTTAACTCATGTGTTCCTGTTACAAACAGTTCATTTTCGAATAAGAAAAATTATTAATTTTGGACTGAAATACAAAGCCAAAGTTATCCTTCTTAGCTCATGTGTTCCTAATACCTAAAGCTCGTTTTCGAGTGCGACAAATTATCAATTTTGGACTGAAATACAAAGCCAAACTTACCCTTCCTAACTCATGTGTTCCTATTATCAAGAGTTCATTTTCGAGTTCGACAAATTATCAATTTTAAACTGAAATACAAAGCCAAACTTACCCTTCTTAACCCATGTGTTCCTGTTACAAGCAGTTCATTTTCGAGTATGAAAAATTATTAATTTTGGATTGAAATACATAGCCAAACTTACCCTTCTTAGCTCATGTGTTCCTGTTACAGACATTTAGTTTTCGAGTGCGAAACATTATTAATTTTAGACTGATATACAAAGCCCAACTTACCCTTCTTAACTCATGTGTTCCTGTTACAAACAGTTTATTTTCGAATATGAAAAATTATTAATTTTGGACTGAAATACAAAGCCAAAGTTATCCTTCTTAACTCATGTGTTCCTGTTACAAACAGTTCATTTTCGAGTATGAAAAATTATTAATTTTGGACTGAAATACAAAGTCAAAGTTACCCTTCTTAGCTCATGTGTTCCTATTACCAAAAGTTCCTTTTCGAGTGCTACAAGTTACTAATTTTGGACTGAAATACAAAGCCACAGTTACCCTTCTTAACTCATGTGTTCCTGTTACAAACAGTTCATTTTCGAATAAGAAAAATTATTAATTTTGGACTGAAATACAAAGCCAAAGTTACCCTTCTTAGCTCATGTGTTCCTATTACCAAAAGTTCCTTTTCGAGTGTGACAAGTTACTAATTTTGGACTGAAATACAAAGCCACAGTTACCCTTCTTAACTCATGTGTTCCTGTTACAAACAGTTCATTTGCGAATAAGAAAAATTATTAATTTTGGACTGAAATACAAAGCCAAAGTTACCCTTCTTAGCTCATGTGTTCCTATTACCAAAAGTTCCTTTTCGAGTGCTACAAGTTACTAATTTTGGACTGAAATACAAAGCCACAGTTACCCTTCTTAACTCATGTGTTCCTGTTACAAACAGTTCATTTTCGAATAAGAAAAATTATTAATTTTGGACTGAAATACAAAGCCAAAGTTATCCTTCTTAGCTCATGTGTTCCTAATACCTAAAGCTCGTTTTCGAGTGCGACAAATTATCAATTTTGGACTGAAATACAAAGCCAAACTTACCCTTCCTAACTCATGTGTTCCTATTATCAAGAGTTCATTTTCGAGTTCGACAAATTATCAATTTTAAACTGAAATACAAAGCCAAACTTACCCTTCTTAACCCATGTGTTCCTGTTACAAGCAGTTCATTTTCGAGTATGAAAAATTATTAATTTTGGATTGAAATACATAGCCAAACTTACCCTTCTTAGCTCATGTGTTCCTGTTACAGACATTTAGTTTTCGAGTGCGAAACATTATTAATTTTAGACTGATATACAAAGCCCAACTTACCCTTCTTAACTCATGTGTTCCTATTACCAAGAGTTCGTTTTCGAGTGCGACAAATTATCAATTTTGGACTGAAATACAAAGCCAAAGTTACCCTTCTTAGCTCATGTGTTTCTGTTACAAACAGTTCATTTTCGAGTTCGACAAATTATCAATTTTAGACTGAAATACAAAGTCAAACTTACCCTTCTTAACCCATGTGTTTCTGTTACAAACAGTTCATTTTCGAGTATGAAAAATTATTAATTTTGGACTGAAATACAAAGCCAAAGTTACCCTTCTTAGCTCATGTGTTCCCTTACCCTTCTTAACTCATGTGTTCCTGTTACAAACATTTAGTTTTCGAGTGCGAAACATTATTAATTTTGGACTGAAATACAAAGCCCCACTTACCCTTCTTAGCTCATGTGTTCCTATTACCAAAAGCTCGTTTTCGAGTGCGACAAATTATCAATTTTGGACTGAAATACAAAGCCAAACTTACCCTTCCTAACTCATGTGTTCCTATTATCAAGAGTTCATTTTCGAGTTCGACAAATTATCAATTTTAGACTGAAATACAAAGTCAAACTTACCCTTCTTAACGCATGTGTTTCTGTTACAAACAGTTCATTTTCGAGTATGAAAAATTATTAATTTTGGACTGAAATACAAAGCCAAAGTTACCCTTCTTAGCTCATGTGTTCCCTTACCCTTCATAACTCATGTGTTCCTGTTACAAACATTTAGTTTTCGAGTGCGAAACATTATTAATTTTAAACTGAAATACAAAGCCCAACTTACCCTTCTTAACTCATGTGTTCCTATTACCAAAAGCTCGTTTTCGAGTGCGACAAATTATCAATTTTGGACTGAAATACAAAGCCAAACTTACCCTTCTTAACTCATGTGTTCCTATTACCAAGAGTTCATTTTCGAGTGCGACAAATTATCAATTTTAGACTGAAATACAAAGCCAAACTTACCCTTCTTAACCCATGTGTTCCTGTTACAAACAGTTCATTTTCGAGTATGAAAAATTTATAATTTTAAACTGAAATACAAAGCCCAACTTACCCTTTTTAACTCATGTGTTCCTATTACCAAAAGCTCGTTTTCGAGTGCGACAAATTATCAATTTTGGACTGAAATATAAAGCCAAACTTACCCTTCTTAACTCATGTGTTCCTATTACCAAGAGTTCATTTTCGAGTGCGACAAATTATCAATTTTAGACTGAAATACAAAGCCAAACTTACCCTTCTTAACCCATGTGTTCCTGTTACAAACAGTTCATTTTCGAGTATGAAAAATTT